>CM070586.1:40963009-50963009 GCA_036346355.1 Rhipidocladum racemiflorum | reverse complement strand
CAACTGCACTCATGAGTAGCCAGATTCACCACATGCCTCACCACCTCCAAGACATCACCTACCTCACACACTTCTGCTGATCCATTACCCCATTTGTGACTCTGAAGTATGACAATGCCCTGGTTTGTGCATTTAGTTGCTGAATCACAACAGGTAGTACCTCACCTTGCAATCTCTCACCAATTTTCCTCCTCCTTGCAAACAATTGCATTGTCTTTGACGTGATAGTGTCTGCTAGATCTACAATTGGGGGGGTCTTTTATTTTCCTCACCCAATTATTCCATGACTCTGCAAGATTATTTGTGATATAATCACACTTGTTTTGTTCACTAAACTTGCTTCTCATCCAACGCAGAGAGTGATATTTTTCCAACCATGGCTTCACTTCAGGAGATGCCTCATAAATCTTGTCCATATAGTGCTCAAATATGTCTTCAATATATGCTCTACCTGCAGGATACATATTTCCAAACACTAGACCCTAGAACCTCCTAACAAAGTTATCATCAGGTGCCTGAAGCACTCCCTGTGTTCTACCCAAGAGTAAACATTCTTCACTGCTATCTCCAAACCCTTGCATATATCTGAGCTTATTGCCAAGTATAGAATGAAAATGCATTTCTTGAGCTGCTCAAGAAACCAAGTCCAGTTATCAGTTGTTTTAGCCCAAAAGAACCCAAATGCCACAGGAAACATCCGGATGTGACCATCTATTCCTGCAGTAGAAGCTAGGTGGCCATTCCACCTAACATTTAGAGTTGTGCAGTCTATGCTCAAGTACGGTTGACACCCGTTGATGAAACCATATATACAAGGATGGAAACAACAAAAGAATCTATGAAAATAAATTCCTTCTCCATCAGCCTACACATCAACCTCTACAACACTTCCAGGGCTCCTCTTCTCCACCTCAGATTTAAATCTCACCAACATTTTAAAACTTTCCTCCCATTTGCTGAAAATCTTGTCTATTGCTTTCTGCCTACCCTTCCACATTGTCCAGTAGCTTAATGTGACATTATACTTCTGCTCTATATTCTCTTGTAGTTCCTTTGTACCCATGTTAGGATGTTGCGTAAGAAAAAGGAGTTGCCTTCTTTGCAACCCAATTGTATGAGGCCATGCCTGACTTAATTCTGCCTGTTGACGCACACAAGTGATGAAATTTATTTTTAGTTACCTGCATAAACAACATGCACATTTATTAGTAAGCTATAATAGTAAAGGATTTGTATAAAAAAATTATATATCACACACCCTCATAGATTTTCCATCTCGAGTGAGCCTTGCAACTATAGCCCATGGACATTTGCGAGCTTTGCAAAAGCCCCTATAACAATCAGATTCATACTTCTCTGTGGCCACCTCGAATTGGCCCATAATTGCATGCTGCCTTAGTGCCATTCTGAACTCTTCCATGGTAGGATATAAGCTGCCAACTGCCACTGGTGGGTTCTCCTGATCATATTTGACAGTATCCTCACCAAGAACTGCATCAGTCACATCTTCATCAAATTCAAAACCATCACTGTCCAGCCCCTCCATATCATCCCTATCATGGCAATCAACAATAGCCCCATCATTCCCTCTCTCATGGCAATTAGCAGCACCCCTATCATTCCCTGTCATGGCAATCAACAACAGCCCCATCATTCCCTCTCTCATTTGCCTCCTCCCTTAGACCCATAAGTTCAAATAGTTGGTTCTCACTGATAAATGGTCCCCCATGCCCAAACACATCATCCTGATTTTGTTCGAGTTGCCAAGTATCCCAATCAAACGCTCTAGGCACTTGAACTTGACTACTAGCAGTCGAGTTTGTAACACTGCTGCTATTTGAGTTACTAAAGCAACTACTATGTGCTTGAATGATGTTAGCATCGTCGTCAAGAGGCTGAACCTGAGCCATACCACCAAAAATGGTAGAGAGCAGTTAGGGTCCTGCCGCATAGGAGATTGCTGCACAGTCCATAATCAAGCAAAGAGATTTGGGGGAGGGAGGGGCGGGGAGAGATGGAAGAGGGAGGGCAGTTCTCGCACTTACAAGCAGAGGGGAGGGCTCCGAACCCACCATCTTTGGGGCAGCTCGAACTGGCGGAACTCGGGGCGACTTGGGCCGACGGTGGATCTGGAGCGGCGCCGGAGGTAGGACCGGCGGAGGCGCTCCCCAGCCCTAGCTACAGCTGAGTGCGAGGAGAGAGGCGGCGTTGGGAGGAAGAATGCCAAGCACAGGAAAGAATGGGAGCTCACGATGCCTAATAGAGGGAACGGGCCAGGGGCAAAACGAGAAAGTCACCAGCCAAACAGTGTTAAAATCATTTGGAAAATCCAGAAATTGTGAAAAAAAGGTTGGGAGTGTCACTGGGGCAAAGAATTCGTTGATTCATGTCAATTGTATGAACCACACGAATTGAAGTGTCAATTCGTGAATTGCCAACAAATTGAGTGTCGCTGAGCCAAATTTCTCACTTTCCATCGCCGTTGTTGCCGCTAGCAATCTCACCACCCCCACAAATTCATCCCAAAATTGCCGATTGCCATTATACTTTGTTGACATCGTGCACAAATCTGCCATGGCCAAGAAATATTACTAGGTACAGAGGTGGGTGGGGGGGCAAGGATTTCTCCTTTCCTCACCTTCGCATCACCAGCACCACTACTAATCTTGCCATGCTCAGCCCAAATATGCATATTGCCTCAGATTTATCCAATGCACGAATATGCCATGGTCAATAAGCAATATCACCTGATTCAAAGGGGGGCAAGGATTTCTCTTTTCCTTACCTTCCCATCACCGTCACCACTACTAATCTCAACATGGCCCATGAAATTTGCCCCAAATTTGCATGTTGCCTCAATTTTTACTAATGTGATGCACAAATCCACCAGAGCCAACAAGCAATAGCACCAAGTACGGAGGTGGGAGCAGGGATTTCCCCTTTCATCACCTTTCCATTGCCGCTGCCACTACTAATCTTGCCATGAACCATAAATCCGCCCCAAATATGCATGTTGTCTCAAATTTGGCCAAAGTCGCACACAAATCCGCCATCGCTATACAAACAAATGTCACCTGCGATGGAAGTAGGGAACAAAAGGCAAGGAATTCTCCTTTTCCCTTTCCTTACCATCATCGTCGTTGCTACTAATCTTGTCAAGACCCACATATTCGTCCTAAATAGGCATGTAGCCCTCAAATTTGGCCAATGGTGTGCGCAAATGGTAGTGGTTGGGGAGGGGGGCACCCCTCGTTCTAGAAGGTGGTGATAGTGCGGAAGATGTGATGGAGGAGGGACTAGGGTTGGCGAGATCAAGCTCGATGCTAGTGATGGCCATGGAGGCGATGTCTGTCATGCCTTTTGGGCACTGCTCCAACGCGTTCGCAGCTTTGGATGATTCACATAGGAAGATGATTGTGTGCAAGTGCACCATCCATCCCGCGCATTGCTATCCTTTGCTCCGTTTCAGTCCACCACCTACATGATTCAATAGAAATTTTGGAGGTGTTCTAAGACTTCCCATGCTCCAATAATTTTCGAAAACAAATTTGCGAAAGTAATGCTGGTAAGATACTCGACTAGTGTTTTCTTTAATGAACGAAAGGTGACACAAACATGGCCAAAAAAAAAATTTATTATTGACCAATTAGAGTCTTCTTTGTGATGCTCACTCTGTTTACTCGTCACTTTTGATCACTTTATTTGTTAATAAATACTTGTCAGTTCATATTCCTGATGCATTATTATCTATTTTACCCTTATTAATGATTCTGTAGCAAAAACAATCAAATCTCAACACTGATACGTCTTATGAACCTTCCATGGAAAAAGACAATTGCTGTACTATATTGAATATTTTTTTTTGATATCTAAAAGCATTTACTCCACGAAAATGACCAAAAGAAGGAAGAACCTTCGAATAGGTTGACAAAAAAGCACAAATACCAAACTGTATACTCCTTTCATTCATGTTTATAAGCCTTATTTTTTCTTGGCACATAGACCAAAAAGATATTAAAAATTATCAAATTATATATAATTATTATCACTACGCACTATAGTCAATATATACATATAGAGAATATAAACTAAATATGTAAATTTATTAGGAATATAGGGTGAACACTATACTAATTTTATATTAAAATATAAAATACATCTGATATATATTTATAAATAAATTTTCAAAAAATACGACTTACAACTAGAAGGGAGCAGTATACAAAAGAAAATCTTATCCCACTCGCCACCGGTGGCCAGGTGAGCGACACGTGCCCCATCCACCCTGGCCATCCCACGCCTATCTGAACCTTCCAGAAGACTCAAGCGCGAAAAAACCATCGAACCTTCTCGCACTTTCCTACTCCCGCACCCGTCCCATCCTCCCCCCGCAGAGAACCATATCCTGCGCTATCGCGAATCTCGACCGTCCGTGCCCCACCAGATGCCAATCCGACGGTGGAACCTCCTCCGCACGGAGATATCTATACGGCCGGGCCCACCGCCGCACCCGCTGGCCTTTCTCGGTACGAGTCGTGTCTCGCATTCGAATTAATACAGGGCGTTTTCTTTTGTTTTTTCTTCTTCTTCTCTCCCGTTTTAATATCTCTCTCTCTCTCTCTTGCTTTCTTTCTCCCCCTCCCGTTTGAGTATAAAATTTCCTAATCCGCAAAGGAAGCTTCCAGAAGCCTTCTTCCGTACCTTCCTTCCCAGAGGCGGCTTTTCCCGCATCTAGAAGCTACGGTCTCGCCGGATCGGATCCGGACGGGCCGAGGCGGCGGCGGTGGCCAGATGGCCGAGGCCGAGCATGGCGCCGCCGCCGCGGACGCCGCCGGAGAGCTCCCGGTGCCGGCGCAGGCGGAGGCGGCGGGGCAGAGGTCGCTGCCGACGCCGTTCCTGACGAAGACGTACCAGCTGGTGGACGACCCGGTGGTGGACGACGTGATCTCGTGGAACGAGGACGGGTCGACGTTCATCGTGTGGAGGCCGGCGGAGTTCGCTCGGGACCTCCTCCCCAAGTACTTCAAGCACAACAACTTCTCGAGCTTCGTGCGCCAGCTCAACACCTACGTACGTGCGCTCGATTCCTCGGTTGGGATTTGGCTTGGTTTGCTTTGGTTTGGTGCGGAATGCCCATGTCGGTGATGTTTCGATTTGTTTGGTGTGACGTAGGGATTTAGGAAGATCGTGCCGGACCGGTGGGAGTTCGCCAACGACTGCTTTCGGCGAGGGGAGAAGCGCCTGCTCTGCGACATACACCGCCGGAAGGTGGTGCCGCCGGCGCCGTCCCCGGGGCTGGCGACTGCGGCTGCCGCGGCAGCGTCCGGGGCAGTGACGGTTGCCGCAGCGCCGATCCCGATGGCGCTGCCGGTGGCGCTGCCGGGCTCGCCGGCGCACTCCGCCGAGGAGCAGGTGCTGTCGTCCAACTCCGGCTCCGAGGACGAGCATCTGCAGGCGCCGTCCGGCTCCGGCTCCGGCTCCGGCCTCGGCGGCGGCTCCGCGTCCGGCGATCTGGGAGACGAGAACGAGCGGCTGCGCCGGGAGAACGCGCGGCTGACCCGCGAGCTCGGGCAGATGAAGAAGCTATGCAACAACATACTCCTCCTTATGTCCAAGTACGCCGCCACCCAGCAACCTGACCCCAACGCGGCGCTGTCCTCCATCGTGAACTGCTCCGGCGAGTCCTCGGAGGCCTTGCCTCCGCCGCCGCCGCTTCCCCCGGCGATACTGGACCTAATGCCCTCGTGCCCGGCGCTAGCCACCGCCGCCGCCGCCGTGGGTCTCGTCGTCGACGGAGAGCAGCCTGACGCGAGCGCGAGGCTGTTCGGCGTCTCCATCGGGCTGAAGCGGACGCGAGAAGTCAGCGACGACACCGAGGAGGATCCGGCAGACGACCACGGCGGGGAGTTGAAGCCGGAGCCGGCGGATCCGCGTCCCGACAGCAAGGAGCAGTCACCGGACCAGCACACGTGGCCCATATACCGGCCCACTCCCGTGTACCGGGCCTGCAACGGGCCGGACGGGGCCGGGTCCGACCAAGACGGGTCCAACTCCCGGTGAGTGGACCCAACCTGTAGAAGCTTCTAGTACCAACTAATCAATCATGTTGTACCAAATAATACAAGTAACTAAGGAATCATTAGTATTTAGTAGACGCAATCATAAGAGTTTTTGCTTTGCTAGTTGGGAAACTCGCCCCCTGTTGTAATCTCTGCCTGTTTCTTTTGCTGTTGCCTGGGTATAAGATCGCCGGAATCCATCGACGATTAGAGCACCAGCACCCTTGATTTGTAGTGTTGGCCGTGGAAATGAGAAGCGCATTTCCCTGGCGTTGCTCGGTTGTTTGCTCTGTACCGACTACCTCTCGGTTGGTAATATGTGCTGCAATTTTCGTGGGTTTGCGCGTGTTAGGTGCTGCGTACATCTTTGCTGGTAGAAATGGTTGCAGACAGAAGCAATTAACCATGATTTGCAAGGGTGGTTCCTGGAATTGAGCGCCCACCGAACTTGCTCTTAGCACCTGGAGTATATCTACTGCCGCGTGTGAGATGAGTCAAACGCGACAGGCTCGTACGCGGTAAACCACACAGGATTTCGTGGTCTGATTACTGTGTTCCGACGGGTCAATTTGGTGCCATCGATTGTTTGGCGCCGCAAGCAGCCGGCAGACGTCATCGGCACTAGAAGGCGCGGGATGCGCTTTGTCGCCTGATTGATTTTTTTTTTTTTTGCCTTTCTTTTTCGAAGTGAGGCTTTGGGTGCGGTGTGGGGTCAGATCGCGATGCGTCGCCCAATCGTTGGAGGTCAGGTGAATGCTCGCTGCCTTCTTCTGGATTGTTCTTCCTCGCCTTCTTTCCGGAGCATGCACTAAAACTTGTTGGAAGATAACGCCACGTCGAGGCATCACCTGTTGCGTCGCCAGTGGATCCATTTGGAATCGCAACAAGCCTCTGCCTCGCCTTCTTCGGTTTTGTCAAACCATGCCAGCACGGGACCTGTGCTGCAATCCTCGTCCACCCGTTGAGGCACTCTCTTCTTGTAGGCTGTGGGCCGTGGACGCTGCTGCTTTTTGCCTTATTTGGAGCCCGAGGGATGTTTCGGCCTGTCCTGACGTAACCCTATTATATTATAGTAGAGCAAAGCTGCGCATTGTCGTCGTTGCTCTGCAAAATCTTGGGCTCATCGGTGAAGATTGGCGGTTGATGCCTCAACCGAAAGAGCAAAGATTAGTGCTCATAAGTATTACCCTCGATACAAGCTTCACAAATCATGAAGCGAATGAAAGGGTAAATAATCACAATCCATCTTTTATTCATGCTTTAGCATCGATCTATGTAAATTAAAATTTCGAAAAGTGGTGCCCGTGATTTAGCAACATGCAACAAGCTCTATGCTGTACGTGCACCGCCGCCGCCCGATCCAGCGAAACCAGCGAGCAATGGGAGAATCAACTCCCCATGCATATATGCTCGACGCAATTGCGTGCATTGCAGCAATGCACCTTCCATGGAAATTCTGCCAGCATATTTAGTATCATCAATCGTGACCGAATAAGAATCCTTCAACGAGTCGCTACAAGTTAATCCATATTCGTCAATGATGATATAATACGCCATGATCTTAAATGGTTAAACGCCATGAAGCTTCCATGAACATTCCCCGTTATCTACTCTAGGAAACGGATTCCTAGACGTGAATCACAACGGATACGTATTCAGGGACCTCAGGGTGGACCATGGCCCTCTGGCCGTTACTCGTCTTCTCTCACGCGCTATAAATATTCGCAGCGTAGAGTAGCATCCGTGATCCGCACCAAAACAACCCCAGATTTCTCAGGAACGCAGCGAGATTGTCGGCAATGACGTCGCAGATGACCCTTGAGGTGACCGTGGTGTCCGGCGAGAAGGTCCGGCTCCGGGGTGGGCGCGCCCTGGGCGGCGGCGCGTACGCCGTGGTGCACACCGCGTCGTCGGCCGCCCGCACCCACGTTGACAAGGACGGCGACTGCAACGGTTACCCCTACTGGGGCGAGGCGGTGCAGGTGACGATGCCGTCGTCGTCGCTCGGGCTAGACGTGGAGATCTGCCGGACGAGGAGCAGCGGCCGGGTGATGTCCGTGGCGGCGGCGCGCGTCCCGGCCGAGGACTTCATGGTGGGGCCGCTGGGGCACCTGCATTGCCTCAGCTACCGGCTGTTCGACGCCCAGTCACCGACAGACGAACCCAACCGCAACGGTATTGTCAACATCACTGTCAAGAGACTGGATGGCCAGGGCAAAGCGCCGGCCCCGCCCGGCGAAGGGAAAGCGACAGTGCCGGCGGCCGGGAAGGCCGTGGACGCCAGCGCAAGTGGGAGTAGTGGTTCTTGCTGTGGTGTTGCCGAGGGGAAACCGGCAGCGGCGGCGCCAGCTGGTGCGGTGATGGGATACCCCGTCTTCTCCGGGATCGGCCATGCCATTGGCAAGGGATATGTATAGAGTAGCAGAACTAGTAGTGTTTCGAAATTGATTTCTCTGGTTGATTTTGCGGTGTAAAGCTATGCTCTTGCACAATGGATTAGTAGTAGTTTTCAGGATGTTGATTAGCTTGAATCAATGTTATATAGTTGAATAGCTTGAATCCATTTAACATTGGAAGATTGATCGAATAAAAGAAAGAACAGATTTTGTTAATTAATTTTTGGTCTATTATTATTAGTTGATGCGCATGTTGGCATTATATACTGTATTAGTCCAATGATCACTCGATATTGCACACATTTACAATATTACAATTACATCCATACAGAAAATCACAAATATATTAAAAGAATATTGTTTATACAATAAGACCTTTTAGGCTGAATAAAGTACAGCGAAAGATACAAAAATCGAATGTCTTGGCCCATAATTTTTCACAGGTAACTAACAAGGACATGCCTAGAAGAATTCATCATTATAATCCCTGTAAAATATGGTAAAATAAGAGTCGTCGGGGATCACGGCTTCTTCTCCTACTGAATATCAACAAGCAAGAGTGAGTACATTTATCCTCAGCAGGACTTATAGTGTATCATAATTATAATTAAATGCTGGGCTATATCAAAGAAAACAGCCATCATTTCTATTTATATAGAGCGAAATTAAATCATAAGTATCAAGTAGTAGATTATAAACGGAATATCAAGTAGTACATTTGTAAGAGCTGGCGACACATGGGTGGGGGCCACGCATGGGTGTGGCGCGCGGGGTTGCGTGCTACTGCAGTACCCATCCAGGAAGCTTGATCCAGCACTCCCTAGGCGCGGAAGCTTGGTGGGCCCGGCTGGCTCCCGCGCTCGCCCATGTAGCAACGGAGCTAGCCTCCTCCTGCACTAACAGACCACGACAGGTGACACATGTCGCCTATCGGGTCTTCCGCGGTGGAGGAGGGAGCTATTTTTGCAAATTTTTTCGCTTGAGGGCTAGTTTTGGAAGGAAAAAAACATCCGGGCGCTACTAGCCTACTAGAGTGAACAGCTTGAGATACCATTATTGCGAGATTTCTTGTACGAAAACATTTCATCTTTCAACAAAAGACCATTTCAGTTATCACTGGAAAATTGTTAATGTGAAAGTGCTTTGCCATGGAAAGTCAGTGGAGGAATAACGTGATCACAAAAAAAAAAAAAAAAAAAATCAATTGTTGCGAACTTGCTATGTGGCATTGCACTTCTACTGTCATTGACGAGCATCTGGTTTATCAAGGATGGCAAGTATTCCTTTGTAAAAGCAGCTAAGCTCCTCTCTGCAAGATGATGAGGAACAAGTTCGGACAGTTTTAATTCTTTCTTGAATCATGCAGTGCACGGAACTAAGAACCTTAACATGTACACATCTAAACCGGATTTCTGTTGTAAGCGGTAATTTCAAGACTTCTAAAGTTATATAAAGCAATAGGAATTGTTAGCTCAGTGTGTGCTAGCAGAAAATTAACTAAATGAAAAGTGGCACTTCCTTCATCAAGTTCAGAACATATCCTTCAAACAAATAGAAAATCCACCCATGCTCTTTTTTCATTCACTACCTTATTTCGAAAAAAAAAAATCTTCACTGAGATTCAACTTTCCAAACGATAATGTCAATATCATGGTAAGTTTGACAGTTAGAACTAATGAACTGGACAATAATTTTGAGATCACAAAAAATGATCATGAGAGTACAGTAGTTCTTGTAAAGTTCAATTTTACAAACCCGTAAATCCTTGCCTCTTATTCATATGCACGCCCAGGTCTTAGGACTCCAGGATCCCACTCTCTGAAGTTTAAACCCCTTGGATCACAGAACATCATTTCTGCACGCATACAATGGTCACACTATCACAACAGATGCAATTTAGAGACAACTCGCTAGTACGCTCACCGAGATAGCAGCAATGGCAACAATCTTGATCTAAGGGAGTACAATATACAACAAAAAAGAAAATATAAATCACCAGCCATTTTCTTTATCCCAGTCCTTGCCATGAAGTACATATCAGATGGAGTAACTGGTTTGAAGTACAACATATTAACTGTTTTACAATAAACCCATGAATTGTAATCAGGGGTGAGCTGTGAGCAGCTGAGCCAGATTTAGTACTTGCTAGCCTCTATCATTAGCATGACATTAATACATTTCTAATAAAAATAATTAGTGTTGTTCTGTTGGCACATTCAATACTTCCTTGATAAACACTTTTTTTTTTTTTTAATTTCCAACACAACTATCCGATCACCATAAGGTTGCTGAAAAATAGGTAATACCATGTCTAATATCTAGAGATCAAAACAAAGTTAGACTGCACCTCCGTTTCTGTTTCTCTTACTATCAACACAACATCTCAACTCTTAGTTTTTAATCTAGTGTCTTTGCAGTTTTCACTAAGCATAGATGAAAATAAGAATTTATCATAGGCGCATCATCAGAGTATCACTAAAATTTTTGTTCATGTGTTAAGAAACGATCGTGCAACACATTATATTCAGAACAAAAAACTATTTTGCCTACATAGGCTTTCCAGATCCAATATAGAAGTAAAAACACGCTCTAATTTGATTTAACCTAAAATGGTTGCAACCATATGTTCATACTGAGCGCTCATCGATTAACGTGCATGCAAAAGAGGATATAACAACCAATGATGTAGGGAATAGCACACACTAGGAAACTTCAGTGCAAAAGCAAAATTGGAGTCAGACAATAGTCACTCTGCAAGTTGCACAGCAGTCAAGCATTTTTTTAAAACCATTCAGCCATTTTAAGTATAAGCTATATCCAACAATTTTGATAGTTGACGTTGAACCCCTTGCACATATATAATATCTTTTGAGCTATAACACTTAAACAATTGTACAACAGGAGTGTGCAAAGTTTAATCAATCAAATTCATCTATAGTTACAGATGGTATAAACCATGTGTATGACCTACCTAGCAGACTATGTTCTAGATCAATCAACTTTAACTGATAGTTTTGCACCTCAACCATTTGGAGATTTGAGAATGAATCTATGAGATCTTACTTATAATAGTACTAACAGTAGTCTTTTGAGCTGTAACACTTAAACAATTGTACAACAGGAGTGTGGAAAGTTTAATCAATCAAATTAATCTATAGTTACAGATGGTATAAACCATGTGTATGACCTACCTAGCAGACTATGTTCTAGATCAATCAACTTTAACTGATAGTTTTGCACCTCAACCATTTGGAGATTTGAGAATGAATCTATAAGATCTTACTTATAATAGTACTAACAGTAGTCATGCACAACTATAAAAAAAGACAGTGTTTATGCATATGGCAAGCGTCATGTATTATTGTATTGGTGGAATATATGGTGCAAGATCTCTTAATTCCCATCCTCCTGTCCAGTATAATTATCCAACTCCTGGCAAAGTTCATAATATATACCTATTTTTTTTCTTTACACTCCCTTTATATTTGGGTGTACATGATGATCCCTGAAAACAGAAGAGACAAACTCATTAAACATGATCAGATAAACACGGATATTGCAATGCAAATGTGCTTCAAGCGCTATATACTCAGCCCCAAACCAAATGATATGCTAGCGCATCATCTTGGTTGGTGCTAATGAATCACCAACAGCTAGGGCTAGGGGTGAAAACAGGCTAGATATTTCTCGTCCGATTTCGGATCCGATCGAGACCGGATTTGAGAAGGGATTTTACTATCCGACCGGATCTGGGACGAGATCCAGATACTTGAATCCGGATTTCGGATCAGATTCGGAGCAGTCAATATCAGGCAAATACTAGACGGGAACCGGATATCGTTTTTTTTTTCTATTCGGATATCCGGTAACTCTATTGGCCCACCTTATTCATTACATGTTTTTTCGTGGTAGCCCTTTAGCCTAGCCCATTCTTTGGTCTGATTCACGAAAGTGGCCTTTGGCCTATGTAGCCTAGGGGTGAAAGCTTCCACATGTTTTCCATGGTAGCCCATTTATATTGATAATTAGTTGGTTATATTGATCCTCAAGCAATATATTCTTTCTATGATGTCTGTTATATTTGGTTAATATATAACTTGCTATTATGTTCATATACTCATCTAATTGATTCAACACGCGTGCATTATCCGTTTATCTTTATTCATTTATGACCCAAATCTGTCAAGTATATTGGATACGTATCCGTATCCAATTCCGAATCCAGGAAAAAAAATATGGGTTAGAATACGGAAAGAGCAGTATCCATTCGTATCCGACTCGTATGTCCTCGATCCGGAGCCGAATCCGATTGGGACCAGATTCGGGAACACATTGTAGTATCCAATCGGATCTGGGACCAGATTCCGAATTCGGGATCGATTTTGGAGGACGTGATATCTACCAAATCTAAATTGGGACCCAGATATCAGGCCAAATTCTATTCATATATCCGTTTTGGGTTAGACCGAGAAAGGCCATTTTGGGCTAGGATGCAATCTAAAGGTAGTATGTAACGTATGCGCGAACGCAGCGTATACAAAACTACGAATTCAAGATAGTATAGAGCATATGCACCAAATTTGAATTGATCGTTTATTTCTTTATAATATTATGGAAATGATTATTATTTGGAAATAATTATGAAAATTACGGCCATTCCTTCACACCTTAAATTTTCTAGGTTATCTATATATTGTTCTTGTCCAAGCCCATGAAAGTTTAATTCATATAGGACTTATATCATGTACTCGTGTTGAAGTGATGATGGTATGTGTTTAACATATATTTTTCTATACGAGTGCACTATCCACATATTTTATCCATTTTAGATCCGAACCTGTCGTGTATCCGTCCCGTATCCGTATTCTGAATACTCTAAATTTGTATCCGTATCCAAGTTGCCCATATCCAACTCTAAATCCTAGAAAATATGTGTTAGGATATGTGACGAGTAATATCCACCCATATTTGACCCATTTTCACCCCTACACACAACATCAAACTTCTTAAGAAAAATTGATATAGCTAAAAGATTGTACATGCAACTTTGAGCAAGAAAACATGATGCAAAGCTGAAAACCAACAATTGATCTGAAGAAAGTAGTAATTCTGCTAAATAAATGTAAATGTTCAACTTCACTAAATCACCTTACTAACTATGGATATAAGAGTTCAAACAGAAAACTAGAATTTCGATGATGGAGGCAGCTTCGGGGATGGCGGAGGGAGGCGGTCTCGGGAATGACATGGCAAATGACGAGGGAGGCGGCAGAGGGATGCAGCTATAGGGACGGAGGTGGCGGTGATCAGTAGGGGTGGAACGAGCTAGATATTTCCTATCCTATCCAGAATCGGATCCGGTCGTGGCCAGATTCGAGTAGGAATTTGGCTATCCTGCCAGATCAGGGACATTGTTCAGATACTTGAATCTGGATTCATTTTAGATTTAGAGTAGTCAAAATCCGACAAATACAGGATAGGATCCATATATCAGATTTTTTTCTATTCAGATATCCAGCAAGGCCTAGCCCATTCATTTCATATTTTCCAGCGTAGCCTATTTATCTTGACAATTAGTTGGTTCTATTGATCCTTGAGTTGCATATTGTTTCTATGATCTCTATTAGCTTTGGTTGATATATAACTTGCTATTATGATCATGTACTCATATGGTTTATTTCAACATACATTACTCTATATAAGCATGCATTATCCGTATATTTTTATCCTTTTTCGATCCAAAGCCGTCCCATGTCCTATTCCCAATCCAGGGGGAAAAATATGGGTTAAGATACAGAAAGAGCAATGTCTATCCGTATTCGACCCGTCTTCACCCCTAGTGACCGGTGGGGGACGACAAAGCGAGGCAGTGGTGGGGACGGTGGAGAGAGATGGGTAGGCGAAGGTGTAGTTGTAGATGAGATAGAGACAAGTGTGTAGAATATTCCATTTAGTTAGTATTTTCTCTTTGGGCAGGTGATTGCATCGTGCTTGGGTTCCTAGATCGCCTTTTTCCGTACATAGGGTTGGAACAATCATCCCACAAGGTGGGGGTGTTGGGTCGAGGATGCCGACTAGGGGGGCTGAATATGTGGCTTTAAAAAAATCTCTACAAATAATTACTCGCCTAAGTACCCCCTATGTCAAAACCTAAATGAAAATTGATGCGAAAACGAAAAACTAAAGTTTTGACAAATAAAGCCTAAATAAAATAGGCTCATTAAGTTCACTAACTAATTAAGTCTCTACTCAAGCATTGCAATCCTAATGACAATCAATCAATTTAATTCTAAGAAAGTAAATTGCATCAATGTAAATAAATAATTGCAAGCAAACACAAAGAGATACATCAATGTTTTACCGTGATGTTTGGAGACTTGCCGGTCTACCCTAATCTACATTAAGGCAAGCCCAAATAACTTTGGACCGGCTCAACAAATTGAGCACCCGCCTCGATTCCACTAGTGGTATCTCTTTCTCTCTCCGGGTAGGTGAGCTCCGATCTTCACAACTCGTTGGGCCTTCTCACAATCTTCTGGAGAAGATTACCAGACCACGACGCCTCCACACCATCTAGGTGTCAGCAAACACCAAGAGTAATAGATCAATCCTCATGCTTGATCCTCACCAAGTGCAACATATGCACAAGGATGCTCAATGCCTCCCTAGATGCAATACATGCAACTAAAGACCTTCTCTCCTTGCCACAAGGTGCAACACATGCACAATTGAGAGGAGAGGCTTGGACTAGCTCAAGAGAATACAAATAAAAATGCCAAATAATCAACGCATGAAAAGTTTAGCTCAAATGGCACTCAAATCTCTCAATCATAGCTCTATGTGCTCTTGAGCTTTTGCTCTCACAAGAATACCTCAAATGAGTACTAGAATGGCAGTAAAAAACCTCCCCATTCGGCTACATATAAAACCTCTCAAAGAAACTAGCCGTTTGGGACATTAAATGCACTAAAACTAGCTGTTGCTACAGTACCATGATACTACCGCTATGTAAAAAGTGGTAGCACCGATCATAGGTACTATCACTGTGTAAAAAGCGGTAGTACCACTGTTTCAGCAACTAAAATGGTCATAACTTTTTTACTTTGTAATCCGATTTAGATGATCTTAGACTCTATGGAAAGCTTATCAAGAAGGTTACAATTTTCACCCTTTTTGAAGATTTAAGCAACCATAGATATTTTCAATGAATACAAAAACTCCAATGATTACACTATTTGGAGAATATGTACCGACAATTAAATAGCGGTACTACTGGACCAGCGGTAGTACCGGATTTTGAACCATGGTAGTGCCGAAATCAAACTCAGAGACAAACACACTTCTATAAAATAACGACCACACTAGTGACACGGTACTACCGGACTTGCGGTAGTATCGGCTTTAACACAACGGTAGTGCCGGCCTAAGAAATTTTCCAAGAAACACATTCTCTGGAAAATAACTACCGCTCCTAGGAGTGGTTCTAATGAACTTTGGTAGTACTGGCCTGGCCACGACGGTAGTGCCAGCCACAGATCAAAAACAAGATTTCACGCAGAAATCTTCGTTTCAAATTTCAACCAAAAACCAACCAGATCAATTCTTGAGCCATGTGATGATCAACGCATGATCATGACACTTTGCAAAACACATTTGCAAATGTTAATTACATGCTCCACAATAATTGCATAAACTTGAGCTTAATTTGCAAATAACAAGTCCATGCAAATAAAAGCACAAAGAACACGCATGAACTCAAACATAGCTATGTGATGACCAACACGTGATCTCAAACAATTTGCAAAATCTAGTCACATGCTAAGAAGAGCACCTGCATGAACTTTGATATTTGCACAACATACTTTGCAAAACAACATCAAACATGAGCTTATCTCATTTTCAAAATATATTTGCAAATCAAAGCAAAGAAGACCTCAACAAAATTGCAAGCATGAGTTTCAACTATTTGCAAAACATATTTACAAATATTTGTTCCATGTAAAGACCAAATCAAGAGGAGATCTAGTGCAAGCGAGATTGAGCCATCAACACATGATGAGACTCAAGTTATAAGACTTAACCCCTCTTAATAGTACGGTAACCTATACTAACAACCCGGTATCCCAACCAAATACCGAGACCGGTAAAAGACTAAGAACGCATCCTTAGCTCTATGCTAATTGTACCATTGCCTTGTGCACATCCACTTAGAGCTTTTATGATTACCGATCATCTTCTCTCCAAATCGGGTCTTCGCCTCGTTCATCAACACATAATGAACTTCCCCTCTCTTAGCTTTGAGATTCTCTCTTGACGCTCTTCAACACATGATTATGTTCCTTGTCCCGAATATCGATTTGATGGCTATCAACACATGATACCATTCAATTCTTCATCACTGTTAGACTCAACCTACTTTCACAACTCATGAAAAAGGTTAGTCCAATAAACATGGTTGTCTCAATCATCAATGCACTCCATTAACACATAATGGATGCCTCAAGATCCTTTGATCCATTTATTTGATGATTGACCACAACCCAAATCAAATTATTGAAAGATATTGATTTGTCTTGAGTATATTAATGTAACTAATGCTTTATATACTCAAGAACTTTCTATTGTCCTTTAATCAACAAAGTGTACTATAAACACATGATTGCTTCTTTGATAATTATTTGATAACCGATCACAATATAAATTGACTTTAAATTGTTACGAGTATATATATCAACTACACAAGTTTTATATACTCATTTGGATAGTTTCTAAGTAATGATTCAAATTATATGGAATTGGTAGGAAGGGATCAATACTATTTGAGACCACCAAACTATAGAATAAAACTCCCTTAAATGTGTGCATGTAAATAATTGAACTTTGAATCACTATGCACATATTCAATTTAAGATTGCTTTGGAGTTTATTCTATATTAACATGAGTATACTACAACTACACAAGTTTTATATATATTCAAGAGTTTGTTTCAAAGTAATGATCCTTTATAAATGGAAAGAGGTAAATGGATCAATACTATTGAAATTTCAAGATTAAGTATGAACTCCTCCTAAATATGTGCATTCATGTATATATAGACTTGAAAATAATATGCACAACTTAAATTGAAACTATGGTGGAGTTCACCCTTTTACTTAAATCTTTTTCTTAAATTCAAGGAATACATCTAGAAATAATAGAGTTGTATTGGATGCATACCTTTGAGAATTCCATTTTTTAATGAGATAAGACTAAACAAAAGTATACCCAATAAAAGAGTTAAACTCATATTCAATATGATCAAATAATATTATATCGAAGGAATGCTACAAAATATGATAATATGAACTCGAGTGCATACCTTTGATATCTTTATCTTTTTCATCCAAAAGAGACTAATAAAAATTAATCTCAAAAAGTGTTAGTTTCATAAAAGATATGTCATTAACACCAAAACCAAATGAATGGTGTTTGAATTTTCAGGGGTAAAGTCGTTTTATTTGTTAAGAAATAGGGTAAGGGTTGCATATTGTACATATCATGCCTACGGACAAAAAAAGCAATAAAGTTGAGAGAAAATTTGGGAGTAAATCTTGTGTCTCATGTTGTACTTTTATATTTTTATATGATGAGAGATTGATGGTCGCCAACGCAACCCCAAATATAAAACAAACAATATATCCGGCTCACAGAGAAATTGACATGTGATTTCTTTGCTTTTGCTCTGTTAGACTTGGGCCAATTTCGTACATCATAAAGAAGTTGGTCGGAGATTTCACTGTTCCCACTTGTTGGACTTGGACCAGAATATGGTCTTGGATCAAAGTCAATGCTAGATACATATTTCTAACCAGTTGGCGTATACGTTGAGAAGAATTTTATCTTCGTTCTCAGCACTGAAATCCAACCCTGAGACCAAAGAACTGCCGTGTCATTGGCTTGTAAATTTATAGCAGGAAAACATAGCCGACATTTTGTACTCTACTCTAGTACATACATACAATGGTTCGAGAACAGATCCAGCTGTAGCAGAGTACAAGCATATTTTCAGGTACAAACGCATTTCACGGTGCAGTCAAACGCACTGTATAACAAGAGTGCACTCACATAAAGCTCTCACCTCTGTGTGTTAAAACCTTGCCCTATCACGCATTCGCAATTGCAAGAGCACCGAGGGCGTGTGATGTGGTACCGCATCGTATTGGCAAATCATATGTGAAGCTCCATCCAGCCTCTACGCATGCCTCATCCAATCCGTCCTGGTAAGCCTGTATGATGCTGCATCTGCGAAGAGGGCAAATCGCTCTGATGTGAAACCATTTGTCGATGCAGGCGCGGTGGAAATGGTGGTTGCAGGGCAGCTCCAGGCTCCAGCAGCAGCTCGGCGGAAAGGCAGATGCAGCATTCCTACGGTGTGCAAGCGGCAATCGGATCAGGAAGGAAGCATTAGGCGTTCAACTTGGGCTGGAGAACGCATACAAAATTGCCATGATACATGGGAGGCAACAGCATACAGTAACACCAGCAATGCAAGCCAGAGCGATGCAAAACACCACAACGAAGACGTCAAAAGCCAGCAAGACAACACGAAGCCTGGGCAAAAAGAGGATGGTAGAACTTAAGCGGTTGTGCCAGTTTGAACTAACCAACATGTTAGTGTTACTGAACATAAGATGTGAAAGGCATCATGAAGTAGTACTGCTATACTGACCTCCGATACTGACCCAGTGGAACACAATGATCCACCATAGAAATGAAAATGCGATGGTTGCTGACTCCAGATGCTTTGCCAAGCTGCTGAAAGCAGACCAAGATGGGAAAGATTATGAACACAAGGTAGTATAGGCAATCACAAGTTTACAGCAATCCAAGAGAAAAATGGTTATGTGCAGAGATTTCAAAAGTATCTTTCAGGCTTCAGGTGCCTTCAATGTTCCAAAGCAGAGATAACTTTCAGTTGTTTTCAAGTTTCAACTACTTAAAAATTTTCAGAAAACGAATACATAATTCAGGGTGGCTCCAGCCTCCACAGGCTCACTCACTGGTCAGTGTGATCACAGAAAGCTAGAAAAGGTCCACTTCACAGGCTTAAGAACACGCAAACATCTGCACCTAAAATCACACCGTACTATAGATTTTTAAGGCACTAAACGGGCAACTAGGATGAACAAGCCGATGCTTATTGATTTGACACCACAGACTGAAAAGCCAAAGAAAAAACTCATAAAAGATAATAGCAATGAAAACATTTGAATTTTGATGCAACACAGACATAGAGCAGAACAATGAAGATCCATGATAAGTTGTGAGAAGCTGTGTTAACGGTGCTTAATCTAAACTAGCATATCACAAATTTACAAAGACGCATCTCACTTCCAAACCTGAAAGGAACACTGCAATACCATCTCACTGGAATGTATGGACAACAATCTCACCTAATCCCGGCCTCGTCGCCGTCACTGTGGCCTTTCGCCGACAGACCGCTACGGCCGCGTGGCTCGGCGACGATGGCCAACTACTTGACGATCACGCACGCGGCGTCGAGAAGGCACTGGAGCGCGTGCCCGGCGCCTCGCCCGCCTGGCGGCGACGGCCGCCGCGGTCGCGGCCAGGAGGGGCATGGAAGCCCGTGCCACCGGCATTGGTGGTAGGATGGAGCCGTAGCGATAATACGAGAAGAGCAGCCACGTTTCTTGGGATCGCTCGCGAGGTGCGGACCTTTGAAGGTAGTGAGGCTGGAGCTACGCGGGTGTCGCCGTCGCCGATGTGACGAGAGCTCCAAAAATCGTCCATAATGGACATATTTTTCGCCATTGTTGCTGCATCGAACCGGCTTCATATTTAAAACCGGTTTAATTTAAATTTAAATTTAAAAAATTAGAAAAATTTATCAAAAAGTACTAAAAAATTTTGAAAATTTTTGTGTGAGGTCCTGGGGCAATGTTAATGATGATGTAAAATTTTCAGATCATTATTAGAGCTGTGTATTTTTTTTAATTCTAACGGTGCTACAGTATTTGTATATGCTCTTCTGTTGTTTATTTTCTAGAGGCAATCAATGAAGTCTAATATTCTTAAAAACATTTGTGTGAGGACCTGAGGTAATGATAATGATTATGTAAAATTTTCATATGATGATCAGACTTATGTATTTTTTAAAAATATTCTAACAATGCTACCGTCTTTGTATACGCTCTTTTGTTTTTATTTTCTAGGTGCAATAAATAAGACTAATATTTCTTAAAATTTTACTACATGATTCTTGTTCACCAATTATGATTCCATTAAAATTTGATAGCATGATCAAGCTTTTAATTTTTTATAAAAATGTGTTAGTGTCTCTATTCCTTTTCATTAATTATTATTTTTTATTTTTCAAAAGCACTAAAGGAATTGAAATTTTTAAAAAATTCTCTGAGGTGTATTATAGAATAATTGAGATTTATTTAGATTTTATGCACATTTTCCCCATTTTTGCATTTTTTTGTGTGCCAAAAATCGAATAAAATCGCTCAAAAATTGATAAAATTGGTTTGATTTTTGATTTTTTTTGGGACAAAGTTTAACCGCTAATTTCAAAAAATTTAATTTTAAATTTATTCGATTTCTACCGATTTTCAACGGTAGAAAATCGATATTGTTTGAGCCGCGGCCGCGCTAGTGCTGCGTGCCTGATCGATCGACGTGAATAGTACAACGCGTGTGAGTTGAGTAGTCTCTGTTGCTTGGATGGCTCTGATAAGCTTACTTCAATTTCATGTCACTACTTTTTTCCCCCTTGGGAGCAGCCTGTTTGAGCTAGATGGAACACAGGAATTTCACACAAAAAAATTCATAGAACTCAATTCAATTTTCATGGGATTCAAAAAAAGAAGGTGTTTTTATACATCAAAATATAAAAGTTACACAAATATGAAAGCATAAATAAAGAGTAGATAATGAGTATTTACCCTTTCACTTCTTTACAATTATGCAACTTTAATAGAAAGGTAGCATGTATAAGCACTACCCTTGGGAAAAAAAGTCCCTGCATTCAAACAGGACCTAAGGCATTTTCTCTCCTCTCTTAGATGTTGTGTTTGGGACAATGATCTGTTAATGTATGGTCTGAATTTGTTTTTGTCGGGGATTGGCTATCTGGCAAAAGACCACGGTACCCCCGTGAAAAGCTAAACCCGCCGACCAAGCGGCACTAAGGGAAGATGCTCGGGAGAACGAAACGAGCATCCCTCCTTCTCCTCCGAGCATACGCGTTTGCGCCTCCGTTCGCAGAAGCACCAAACACACCCCCCACGAGCAAGCATGCTCGTGGAGGCCACGACCTGCTCGGGTGTCTTGGTCGGAGGGCCCAAATGAAGCGCCAAGCGAGGAAGGAAGGAGGCAACCAATCACCGGAGATCAAGGGAAATCATACCCAAATTCAAATAACGCTGAATCAAGGGCAAGATCACGGATATGGATACATAGCGTGATCCCCTGAGGCGATTACTTTTTCGCATCTCTAGTCATAGTATTTAAACCCTCAAGATCTCAGAATGGGAGGGCACACGAAAGATAGAACACAATACACCGGAGTAGGGTCATTATCTCGGCGGTGAGAGGCCCGAACCAGGATAAAAACACCGCGTCCCCCTTTTTCCGGCCTCCTTCTCCCGACCTCGCCGCTCGAACGCCTCTTCGATCCGTGCGACGGGCTCGTTGATCCCCATTCAACAAGTAAGCTCGACGGGAGCCCGTTCTCCAATCTTCGAAAGCTGGCGACGTCAGTGGGGACTACAGCTTGATTACCGTGCAGATCAAGATCCTCGAGGATTCAAAACTCAGGAGACACTCGGGACCTTTGTGTCTTTGACCACGTTGAGGATGACGACGCGTGTACTACGCCGCCGACAACGTGCCAGTGGTGACCGATCCTATCGATCACACCGAGTCCGGGAGCCTTTCCTCGGACACGGAATGCGAGGGCAGATCCTCCATTCCCAGACATTACCCTGAGACCCCGAGGATGATCGCAACGAAGCTCTACGATGGCCTGGACATACCAGACGACCTAGAGCTCGACCGAGAGACCGCGTCCCAAGGGGATACAATGATGTCCCCATCGCTTTCGCCTCGCTCTCGTCGAGTCAACATGGCCGGGAGCCACGCGAGCCGGAGAGGGATCCTCGACGCCGCCAGGCACGACCACTATGAGGCGGCCAGACGCCACTTGGAGGCGTCTTTGGGAAAGACGCTTGCGAGCATTCGCCGCCAGGCAAAGGGAGGTGCGCCTCCACGGAAAGGAACTCGCGCGGTACCGAACTCCCGATCGCACTCGGAGCGCCGTCAAAGCTCGCCGCCGCTTGATTCACTAAGCAGAACGGCAGCTACAGGCCTTGGCGGCGGTCGTGCGTGACTGCGCGATTTCCCGAGCAAGTAGACTTAGAGGCCATGGGCAGGGTCGTGGCCGAAGATTTGGAGAGGCTTGCCGCCGAGCTAAAAGTCTCGGATCCTCCCCATGGCCGGGATGCCCGAGTGTGTCCCGACCATCACAACGCTTCCCCGCGTGCGTTCGCACAGAGATGAATCTCGGAGCCATGCTCGGAGATCGCCCAGTCGCCGACCCGATCCGAAAGGCCCCGGAACGATCCACAGAGCAACCTCGGGCGATATCGCCTGTCGCCAGATTACGAGCGCCCGAGCACTCCGCAACCATGCGGTCATCGGCACGACCGACGCATGAGGTTTTCTCCCGACTCGGCCAGCGCCGACGGGCGTTGGGTGGAAGATCCGCGTGGAGGCCGCCGTGACCGAGGTTTTCGCCGCGAAACCCCGAAGCCGGCCGCCGCCTTCACGAAGCTCCCTCCGGACGCCGCATGGCCAAACAGTTCAAGCCCGCCACGCCGAGAGATTCAACGGACCCGTAACCCGGATGAATTCCTCTCGATATACACTACCGCCATCCTCGCCACGGAGGTGATGAGGGGTAATGGCAAATTACCTTCCGACGGTCTGGACGGAGCTGCCAGACGTGGCTTTTCAATCAAAAGGAAGGATCCATACGGTCCTGAGGCAGCTCAGCGCCGCACTCCGAGCGAATTTCAGAGCTGCTACATCCGCCGGAAAAGAGCGCGACCTGAGCGCTTGATACAGACGGACGGGAAACCTGCGACAATTCGTCTGGAGGTTCATCCAGTCCGAACTCGATCTCGAACATATCGGACGAGGCCGCCGTCCGAAGCTTTCAAGTTCGGGTACGAGACGCGGCGCTTCACACAGACCTGGAGATCCACCGGATCTAACAATAACGAAGCTCTTCCGAATGGCCGATCGATACGCCAACGCAGATGAAGCCGCCCAATGGAAGAAAATGTCGATGAAGGGAAGTCGCCGCCACCGCCTAGAGACCTCGGCTAGCAAAAAGGGTTCGACTCAGTAGACAAGAAGATCAAGAAGAAGAAGAAAAAGCAACCCTCGCCGGCCATGGTAGCCGCAGTGGAACAACAACAGCCCGGGCAACTCACCACAGCCAGTGGGCCTAATGCTCGGGGAAGAGGACAACCACCAGCCTCGAGGACGAGGCGACCAAGCCGGACCGACGAGGCGACCAAGCGGACCGACGGGGCGACCTCATCGCTCCACTTCACCAGCGCCGGCACGACCTACGGAATTGCCGAACGTGGACCTACCGCCTGGAAGCGGTTTTACGGCGAGGGTCCCATGCCGACGCCTTCGAGCAGGTGAAAACGACAAAGGAAAACAGCCACGAGGAAAGTGAGGATGAAATGGAATATCAAGAACCAAGGAATCACATAGCGGTCATCTTCGGGGCTCCTCCGCCTACAAGTCCCGCCGGACTTAAAGGAGGCTGCTAGGGAAGTGCACCATGTTACCCAGGTAAGCCTCCTGCAAAGAAATTAAATGGTCGGAGGTATCCTCACATTCTCCAGAGACGATTGTCCCTTGGGGATGACCAAACCCAGAGGCTTCCGATGGTCGTGAACCCCACCATCGGCATACGTCGCTTGGCCGGGTCCTCATAGACTCAGGAGCTCTTTGGACCTTATTGCAGCCAAGGTATTGGACGAGATGCATTCCTCGTTCCAAAATCAAGAGTGTGGCCGTGCCCTTCTTCGGGATAGTCCCGGCACCTCGATCAAACCTCTGGGGCAGGTCGTCTTGCCCGTAAGTTTCGGCGGCCCAAGTAACTTCGTAACGGAGCTAATCACCTTCGAGGTGGTAGACTTGAGTCGGCCTACAACGCCATCCTCGGCGGCCGGCCTTGGCCAAGTTCATGGCCGCCTCGCATCACGCAGCGTGTCGGTGCCTAAAGATTCCGGGCCAAACGGAGTCATAACCGTCAAAGGAACCACAAGTCCGCACTCAATTGCGATTTAAAGAGCGCTGGATATGGTTTGGCCACCCGCCATGCCCCGACCAAGAGCCGAAGCATTCCCGGCCTAAACTTGCCCTCCAACCTGGAGGAGAGACCAAGGCTGTTCCGCTCAACGAGTCGGAACCGGCCAAATCGTTCATTTGGGATCTTCCTAGATCCCAAATAGGAACTCGAGCTCGTCACTTTCCTCCGAGCAAGGTCGGATGTGTTCGCACAGGAACCATCCGACATGCCCGGGTCCCAAGGGAGGTGGTCGAGCACAAAGGCTAGCGGTTCACGACAAAAACCAAGTGAGACGAAACTTAGACGCTTTTCCCGGGAAAAACAAGCAATCATCCGGAGGAACTTGATAAACTCCTAAAAGCTGGCTTCATCAGAGAGATTGAGCACTCCGAGTGGCTAGCCAATCCATCCTGGTCGAAGAAAGGAGGCAAGTGGCGCATGTGCGTCGACCACACGGGTTTGAACGCAGCGTGCCCAAAAGACAACTATCCGTTGCCTCGCATAGACCAATTGGTGGACGCGACGGCGGGGTCACTGACCATGAGCTTCCTAGACGCCTATTCAGGCTATCATCGAATCGACTGTCGCGAAGACGAGGGAAAGACTTCCTTCATCACCCCGTTCGGTACCTTACGCTATACGACCATGTCTTTCGGTCCGAGAAATGCGGAGCAACCTTTCAACGCCTCATGCGAAGACTTTCCACAGACCAAATAGGTCGAAATTTGGAGGTATATGTCGACGACATAGTTGTCAAAAGCAAGAGTACTTCAGGTCACGTTGTCGACTTAGAAGAAACTTTCTGTAACCTCAATAAGCATCGAATAAAGCTAAATCCGTAAAAATGCGTATTCGGCGTGAAGGCCGGCAAGGTGCTCGGCTACATGGTCGGGCCACATGGCGTTAGGGCTAACCAGAGAAGATCGAAGCCATTGAGAACATGAGGTCGCCCACATGCGTAAAGGAAGTACAAGCTCGACCGGGAGGATGGCCGCCTTAAGCCGGTTCGTCTCGGCCGGGGAGCGAGGACTACCTTTCTTTAAAGCCCTCCGCAAACATGATGGCTTCACATGGACGGAGGAAGCCGATCGCGCGTTCAAAGAGCTAAAACAAGTACCTCTCCAAGCCGCCCGTCCTCGTCACACCCACGGCAGGGAAGAATTGCTATTATACCTGGCAAAGCAACCCGACGCGGTGAGCTCGGTGTTGGCGTAGAAAGAGATGGTACCACGACCTATCTATTACGTCGGCCAAGTACTTCATGGACCAAAGGAGCGTTACCGAGGTCCGTAAACTCTTGTACTCATTCATCGATGGCCTCCGGAAGTTGCGTCACTACTTTCAAGCACACAAGATCGTGGTGCCGACCGGCTTCCCACTCAGGGAAATCCTGAAAAATCAGGGCGCCCGGTGGTCGCATAGCCAAGTGGGCAATGGAACTCGCCGAGTTCGAGCTGGTATTCTCGCCAAGACGGCGATAAAATCACAAGTCCTGGCTGATTTCGTGGCGCATGGTCGGCTCCGGCACCACCACCAGCGGGACCAATGATTCGAGGGGAAACTCCTGGACCTTGTATTTTGACGGATCCCGAGCATACGAGCGCCTGGGTCAAGTGGCGTCATCTTGGTCTCCCGGACGGAGAGCAGCTACGATGACGCCATCCAACTACATTTCACGCGACTAACAACGCGGCGAGTACGGCGCCTTTTGGCCGGACTTGAGCATGCAAATCGCTAGGAGTCCAACGGCTCACCGTGAAGGGCGATTCACGGTTGGTCGTGAACCAGGTCAACAAGGAGTATCGGTGTTCGATACCTCAATGGCGCCAGACTGGCGAAGTAAGGAAGATGGAGAAATACTTCAAGAATTTCAAGTAATCTACATCCCAGGAAGGATAATTCCTGGCCGACCAAATGTCTAAGGTCGGTTCCTCCCAAACCGCCGCTCCGTGGGTGCTCGTCGAGCACCTACATAAGCCCTCCATTCCTCTCGAAGAGGAGGCACCAGAGACCGGCGGTAGGGTCTCATTCCTCGAGCAAAGCGCAAATTGGATGACGCCATTCATCCAATACCTTGCGCATGGGACATTGCCCGAGGAAGAAGCCGAGCGTTCGGCTAACAAGGCGATCTTCTCAAGACAGATCGATCGAAGGCGACCTATATCGAAAGGCGCATTAGGAATCCTTTCCAAATGCGTCTCCAGGAGGAAGGCGCACCTTCTTCGTGATATCCACGAAGGAATGTGCGGAGCTCATTCGTCTTTCGTAACGCTTGTGAGCAAAGCCTTCCGATTGGGTTACTCTTGGCCGACGGCCTTGACGGACGCTACGGTCAATCGTAACGACTGCCGAGCATGCCGTTCCATGCTCGCAAAACCCGCCAACCAGCATATGCCCTACAAACCATACCGCTTTCGTGGCCATTCTCGACTGGGGCTCGACGTCCTTGGACCCTTTCCCCGAGGTCGAAGGTCGCAAGTATTTGCTCGTGGCCATCGACACTTTCACTAAGTGGATAGAGGCCGAGCCGTCTCGACCATCTCGGCCCAGCGGCCAAGAGGTTCCTCCGCGACAACGTGGTAACCGGTTCGGGGTACCCAACCGTCTTATCACAGACAATGGGACCCGATTCACCGGTGAACTGTTCCAAAGTTATCGTGAGGAGGTCGGGACCAAGGTTCTGTTTCGCTTCGTGGCACATCCACAGAGTAACGGAGCAGAGCGAGCAAATGGGCAGCTAGTCCAGGGCATAAAAGAGAGTCTTTAAGACCCTCAACCAAAGACAAGCGGCGGTGGGTGGAGGAGCTTCGCCGTTCTTTGGTCTATCCGCACCACGACAAGTCGAGCCACAAGCGAGACGCCTTTCCAACTTCGTCTCACGGTGCGGAGGCCATTCGCTGCCGAAATCGTCTTTGGGTTCCCCAAGGTGCAACCGATCGATTCCATCGATCAAGAGGTTGAGCGCCTCGTCGACCTGGACCTCGTCGAGCGACACGCGAGCGGGCGTTGCTCGTCTGCAATTTACCTACAAGCTCTTCGTAGGCATGCAGCCAAAGCGGTCAGACCTAGGGCCCTACAAGTCGGCGACATGGTCTTACGAAGAGTTCAAGACCTGTCGAAGGCCAACAAGTGACCCCAAGGTGGGAAGGACCCTACACGGTCATGTCTACTGGCCGGGGCTGTTCGCCTCGCGATGCCGGATGGTCGGGAGCTCACCAAAGACTGGAACATCGATCAAGCTGCGTAAATTCTACGTTTAGACGAGTACTCCTATCTCGCGCCCCTTGCGTTCTTTTCCAATAAATCATTTTCCCTCTTTCTCGAAGTTTCGTCCTCGCTTTGTCGAACGAGCATCGCCGTCTACCAAAGACTACAGACGAACTTATCCAACAAGTATGTGCGCGCCATCTCCCTTGGCCCCGGCCGGATGCTCGCCAATCGTCCACTTTCCACAAGAGCTCTTATTTGTATGCATGGTCGGGCGCGAGCATCCACTCTAAGCCGGTTCGGTGACCACTCGGGTATGGTGGCTCTACGTATTGTTGGTTTAAAGCCTCGCGCTCTGTGCTCACAGCTTCACTCAAACGCAACCGATCTATTCGAGTAATTCAAAAATCGTTACGACCAAAGCGACCCTTAAAAACTCCCATGAACAAACTCGTGCTCGCAAATGCGGTGAGGACACGACCTTTGTCCATGGCGAGGGCTTACGTATGATAAGGAACGTTAGTCCCTCCTTACCAAGGCTCCTTTGCTCGTGTCTATGATATTTGATCTACGCAGAACTTGTTTTCTTTGCTCGTATCTACGCTCCATGCAGAACTTGCTTTCTTTCAGAACCGGATCATACGGGCATATGCCGAAAGCGAGTTCAAGCAAAAAAAAGCAGGCAAGGACCAAACTCCTGCGAATATGCTCATTTAATCCAAAACGTTGTTTTTTTACAGGGTTTTACACAAGATAAAAATAAAAGAAAGAGCTAAGTCCTACGACCGGCTGGAGGCGGCGAGCTCGTCCTTAAGGGAGTCGACCTCCGCCTCTAGATCCAGGACCTTCGCAAGGCGCGCGACCTTCGGCCGCGCTTTCCTGAGGCGCCGCGCCTCCTTGAGCTGGCTTCCTCGCGCTCCGAGCTCGGCCGAAGGTCCTGCCGAAGCTTCACCAGCTCTTCGTCAAGCTCGGCGCATACGCTCTGAAGTGCTCTTCGGCCGTCTCGCTCTGGAAGAGCTGGTCCCGAGCTCCGGCGATGAGGCTCTCGCCGATTCCAATTGCCAGTCGGCCTCGCGCACCTCGGAGACGACGCTCAAGATCGGCGATCTTGGCGTCTTGCTCATGATGGTACGACCGATGCTCTTCTCGAGACCGAGGTGGCATCGATATCCTCCATAGCCTTCGCGGCAAACTTGAGCGAAGAGAAAGGAGAAGGGAAAGAGCCGAGCGGACTCCCGGAAGATCGTTCGCGGCGAAAAAGAAGAAACATGGAAACTTACCGGAAGAGCCCTACCGACCGCCTTGTCTCCGGCGCTGGCGGTCGGTCGCGCCAACTCGAAAGAAGGGATTGACCAAGTCATCCTGCCGGCGTCAAGGTCTTGCTCCTCTGAGCACCGGTGCTCCCGGAGAGCAACGGCGTCACCACCTTCGATCAACCCGGTCGCCTGGCGATCCTCGTCCACAAAGCGGCTCGTGGTCGCCTTCCCCATGGTCGGCCATCACCGCTCGGGGTCAGACGCCAACCACGAAGCGCCGCCACTCCATGCTCATGGCCGAGGCGATTGGTCGTTAGCAACCACCTCCGCCTCTGTTCCTCTTCAACCGAGGCGACCAATGCTCTCCGACCAAGGCATTGGATCGAGGGCGATCACCTCCGCTTCTTGTCCCTCCATAGTCGGAGGCGGCCGATGCTCATGGCCGAGGCGATTGATCAAGTACGATCACCTCCGCCCCTTGCACCTCCGTGGCCGGGGCGCTGGTGCCGGGACCAAAGGAGTTAGGCCGGGGCGACCTCCTCCTCCTCCTCTCCTTGGCTCATGGCCAAGGGCTGTTGGTCGGGAGCGACCAAGCTCCTTCCCCGGGGCTCGGCGCTTGAGCCTCGCCATGATCATCTCTTCGCAAGGGGCCAAGGCCAAGGCGTCTTGGTCCTCGGCCCTGCGGCTCCTGCTCCTCCGCTGGCCGGGATAGGCTCCACGGCCGCTGAAGGAGCGCTGGTCCCGCCGAAGGAAGCTCGGGCTCCACCGAGTCCGGTTAGCACCGGCTCCTCCCTCTCGGCCATCACCCGGCCGACGACGCGGTCGAGCTTCGGCGTCCATCATGGAGTTGATAATCCCCTCGACCATCTGGCGGAAGTCCAAAACGACATCCGAGCTATCACGCCCACGCCAAACAGGGTGGGGTTAGCCCAAGAAAGTCGCAAGACAAGAGCGGAATAAGAGAATGAAGAACGTACCTTCGCGCGTGGCGGCGCCATCCTCCTCGGCCTCCTCGCCGGCCACGGGCGACTGCCGCTGGCCTCGTAGGCCTCGGCCACGACCACGGCGCTCCTTCTGCGGCGTCGGCCAGCGCGATGCCATCGCCCGGTCGACATCGTCCATGTCGACCTCTTCCAAATGCCGAGGCGGTTTGAGAGGTCGACCTCCTGCTCCTTCTAACGAGCATAGGCGGCCTCCTCCTCTTCTTCCTCCTCCTGGGGCATCAACCACCCGAGTGAGCTGGTCCTGGAGGGCCTTGATCTGCCTCTCCACCGCTCCTTGGTCGGGAGAGACCTGGCATCCTCCTCGGCCTTCCTCGCTTTCTCGGCGAGCTGTTCCCGATCGGCTCATCGGCTCGGCTTCTTCCGTTTGAAGTCATCGAACCAAATGCGGAGTTCGCTTACCTCTGGCGGTCGGCGTACTCAAGGTGCGGGGTAGGGGTCTGGTCGGCTCGGCGCCTCGACCGCTGGCGCGGGGGCGGCGGATGCTCGGCGACCTCGACCCGCCGCCCTCTTCACGGGAACCCTGGCCGGTGTCGGGCTTCTTGCGGCGGCTGCGGCCTTCGACACCGCAAGCTCAAGGGCGACCTTCTCCTCGCCAACGTAAATCGGGAGGAATGAGCTCGGAAAACATGCCCTCGAGCGGAAGTGGGAAAATGTACTTACCGCGTCGCCGCGGTCAAAAATATTCTTGGGGACCTGGCGATTGGGCGTCGGCTCCTTCTCGCCGGGCGCCGAACATCTCGGCGACCTATCGTCAACTCCAGTCCGTCCTCTGAGCTGCCACAACCGAAGACTAAGACAAAAGGCATATACGGATGCATAACGCAGCTTCACTGTAGCGGCGATGCTCGGGAAAGAGGTCCAGAACATACTGCGTTGTCCTCGCGGGTGAAGTCGTGCCACCGGTCACCTCGAAGAAGGGATGCTCGCGGCGCCTCGGGGACACCGGTTGAAGGTAAAGTCCTCGGCGATATCCCGACCGATGAGCCCCATCTGGGCAAGCTCACCGATCGTCTGAGCACCCGCTCTTCCTCGGGTTGCAGGCGGCGCGCCGCCGTCTCAAGAGGGCGGAGCGTCCTCCCGATGTAGACCAATCCGGGACCCTCCGCCTTCTTACGGTAGAACAGAGGTCGGCCCAACCCGACACCGAGTCCTTCAGAGCAACGAAGGGGTACTCGTATGGTCGGTTGGGCCGGCGAAGATAAACGCCGGCGGAACCATCGGCGGTGCGGAAGGGGGAATAAAAGTGAAAGAAGAGGCTAGCCGTGGGCATTACACCCACGTAAGCCTCGCAAAGGTGGGAGAAGATTGCGAGGAAAGGATGGAGTTGGGGTGGAGATGAGAGATCTCGCACCGCATGAAGGCAAGCACGGAGGCGAGGAAGTCGCTCTCGGCGACGAAGCCGTTGATGGCGTACAACTCGCAGGAGACGATCTCCGTCTCCGCGGTGGCGCCGCATCATCCCCGGGCACTCGACCCGAGCCTGGGTCGACGTACCCCTCGTCCGTGAGCACCTGGAGCCTCCTTCGGGTCATCTGGCTAACCTTGAAACGCGCCATGGCCGAAGAAGGAAGGAGAGCGAAAAGGGTTCTTGGGCGCTAGGGCTCTTGGAAGATTTTTCGCCGAAGACGAGCAAAGAGACGCAATGGGACTCCGACCTCTCCCGGTAGAAAGGGTTAAAAGGATAGTGAAGAGGCGGGATAAAAAATCGCCGCCTATCGCGCAAAGAACACTGGCCGGGAAAAAGCGCCGCTTCAGAAACTACCGTGCATTCTACAGGGAGGCTTCTCGGAGAAGGAACCGCAGAACAACCAAACGACGCGCCCGCGCAGAGCAAGCACGCGGCGGGTAAAGAAGCTCGTCTCCCGACGTAAAATGGTCGTGAGCCACGACCAAAGGAAATTCAATCCCCCCTCAAGTCTTCTTAGGCTCAAGGGGAAGCCCGAGGGTTCCCCACTTGAACCTCGGGGGCTAGCTGTCGGGGATTGGCTATCTGGCAAAAGACCACGGTACCCCCCGTGAAAAGCTAAACCCGCCGACCAAGCGGCACTAAGGGAAGATGCTCGGGAGAACGAAACGAGCGTCCCTCCTTCTCCTCCGAGCATACGCGTTTGCGCCTCCGTTCGCAGAAGCACCAAACACACCCCCCACGAGCAAGCATGCTCGTGGAGGCCACGACCTGCTCGGGTGTCTTGGTCGGAGGGCCCAAATGAAGGCTGCGAGGAAGGAAGGAGGCAACCAATCACCAGGAGATCATGGGAAATCATACGCGAATTTCAAATAACGCTGAATCAAGGGCGACATCACGGATATGGATACATAGCGTGATCCCCTGAGGCGATTACTTTTTCGCATCTCTAGTCATAGTATTTAAACCCCCTCAAGATCTCAGAATGGGAGGGCACACGAAAGATAGAACACAATACACTGGAGTAGGGTCATTATCTCGGCGGTGAGAGGCCCGAACCAGGATAAAAAACACCGCGTCCCCCCTTTTTTCCGGCCTCCTTCTCCCGACCTCGCGTCGCTCGAACGCCCTCTTCGATCCGTGCGACGGGGCTCTGTTGATCCCCCATTCAACAAGTAAGCTCGACGGGAGCCCGTTCTCCAATCGTCGACAGTTTTGGTTTCATGTTATACTCTAATTCAACGTCATTTATATGTTCCAATATAAATGTCCCTGTAATCCGTAGAATAGAGTAAGACAAACAAGACGAAAGAAGATAAAAAAATAATCTCGTTGTAAATATCTCTTTATATAGTGATATTTGCCTTTGTACTGTGTCGTTTTTCTTGAAAGCGCTTTTCATGTAAAATCAATACTTTTCATTTCTTTTGACCATGTATTTTTGCCGTACATTTTGTAGCTTGGTCTTAGTGCCTTTTCCTAAGGCAATTTCTTGTGCAGTGAAAGCAGACATTGTCATGCATGCGCTGATAAGCAGCAGCAGCGTACCAGTGTCATAACTCATAAGCAGCAGCTAGCACTAATGCTAAAGATGCATTCCTGACCGTCTGCTGACTGCACTGTGGTGCGCCTGTGCACATGATCAATGTGCGAAATTGTGTTGAGATGTGTAACAAGTACTAAAAGCTAGGGACAGAAAACCAAGTATACAACCCTACGCTAGCTACTCTTGTTCTTTTCTTTACACTTTTTTTTGGTGTGTGTGTAGGGGGGTGGGGTGGGGTGGACATGTGCTTGATTATATCGTGCAGGACCGGAGCAGCGTGGTCAGCTACTCAGCTGATAGGTTACAATAACCGGGGCAACAAATGCTTGTGGAGACGGGGTGTTTCGCTTTCAGATGCAGATAGACGATAGACATAGACAGATAGATAGATGACCCCTCACTTCTTCTGGCCGTGTGCTGCGAGTCTTGAATCTTCTTCACACGTTGATGGATGGTGATAATGATACGGGAGAAAAGATCGATCGATGTTCTTCTACGCTGACTGAAACAAACCGCATGCTTTGCTTTGACAGGGCATCAGATGAGTTTCCGCACCCCCCCAACACATGCACGCATCAGAGTTAGCTGCCCTGTGGCAATCGAAAGCACACATCCATGGCAATCTGTTACACTTTTAATGTTGTTGTTGCTGCTGCCACCTGCATGCATGCTCGCTCTTGCTCTCAGTTCCGGTAAAATCCCCAACTCTGAAGCACACACCAACAACTTCTAGAGAGCCATCCCATCCAGGGGTGGTTTTTTTTTCTCTCTCTGCTTCCAAGTTGCAAACGGCAATATCGATCTGGTTAACTGCAGAAGTGTCTGCCAATCGGCTTGGGCAGGCTTGTCGTCGACGTAACCCGGCATGGCGGGCAGCAAAGCGAGAGGTCGAGCAAGGCAACCGAGACGTACGTACGTACGTACGTACGCGATCGCCATTTCCCATCCCTTTTATTAATTGCACAACCGTCCTCGCCGAGACGCCGACGTAGCAACAGCATCAATGCGTACGGACGCGGTCGATCGATGGATCGATCGCCAAGCTTACGTACGGCCGGTGGGTCGTGCCCTCTCCTGTACTCCTGACCAAACGGCCAGCCCACTTCAATACGTACGTCCAGCCGATGTGATTGCGCTGAGAAGGTCGATTGAGCTGAGGGAGCGGCCTCATCGCCCGTGACGGTTTCATACGCCTGCGGTGCGCCATAATTAATTCAGGGAGATGCATGAAGATGCAGGTTGCATCGCCACACTGTAAAAAACTCATTTTGTGCACCGGCCAATGCGCTTAAATCCGACTGGAGTTGCATGCCCTACGTATCCTGCGCCCTGTCGAGTAGTTTCAACTCCTTTTCTTTGGTCACAACTTACTACTATTACACAAATACTTATATTAAACGACTCATCACAAACGGTTTATAAAGACCATATGTGATAAAGGACATCACTAACGGTTCTATAGTGTAATCGTCCGTAACATCACAGACGGTTCTATTATAAAACCGTCTGTAATTAGTCTTTTAGATATCACAAATGGTTTTAAAATAAAACTAACTGTGATATATGATTAGTACAGACGGTTCTAGTTATAAACCATCTATGATACAAATGAGACCTATATAAACAACCAAGGTTCCCCGCGCAGGCCTTAACACTTAGCATGTTTCGCCTCCCCAAACCCTAGCCCCTCACCGTCCTCTTCCTCGGCGATCTCATCCTCTTGGCCCTTGATGGTTCTTTCTCCAAAGACTACTCTGATATGTATTATGCTAAGCGTGCAAAATCTTGTGGAAAAACTATTCTTCCACGCTGATGATAGGCCTGCATTTTAGATGGAGTCGTGGAGGATAAATGACAAGTGGAAAAAAAGGTCAGCGCATGACACCTTTCACCTATTAGTTTTTACATAATTTTGGTTTCAGCAACTGCAGCCACAAGAGATCTTGGACCGAATACTTCCAGAATATGGTCTAGGCAGAATTGAACTTAGTTGTTGGTTGCAGCTAATGTTTACATCATTTGAGTTAGATGGCAATGTTGTATTGATGGTTCATATGGACATGCCCAAGACAGAGAAAGGTATATGTATTGGATGCTTGAATATTGAAATATTTGCTTTTGTGCTTGATTAATGGAAATGGAGTTCGAGAATGTATTTTGCTAGCTGTTAATTGTCATGAAATGCATGTATATATTTTGTATCGTGCATACTGAAATTATATATATATGTGTGTATATATTTATGAAATAGATGTCTTGCTTGCTATGTACCTCCTTGCATCTGTGAGAGCAAACATTGACGGATTCTAAGGTAAGTCCAATTCTATTCACAGTTCGTCCAGAAAGTTGCTATGTTCTGATTCTATGGTAAATGGAGTGGATGGATAAATTAGAGGATGGCAACTTTTAAGACGAATTATAGATGGATTGGATTTTACCTTGAAATCTATCGATATTTGCTCTTATAGGTGCTTGGGGGTACATATAGCTATCACATAAGTTATATTATAGAACTGTCTCTGGTGTTAATTTTTACTAATGGTTCGAAAACCGGCTATGATATATCATTGTTATCACTGACACATAATCACACACGGTTTCATACATTTGCGGTGCGCCATAATTAATTCAGGAAGAAGACGCAAGATGCATCGCCACACTGTAAAAAAAACTCATTTTGTGCACCGGCCAACGCGCTAAAATCTGACTGAATCTGCATGCCCTACGTATCCTGCGCCCTGTCACGTCGTTCCAACTCCTTTTCTTTGGCCACAGCTTACGATTCTAATTTCCGATGTATTTTAACCTGAACATTATTTTTTGAAGTTCAACGCGCAGCTCCACGGGACACTTGCACTTCCACTTTTATACTCCAGCTTCTTCCTGAAAGCGATATACTACCAAGGGTCCAAAATTCGGCGAAATTCGGTGAAATCTCGGATTTCGGACCCCTTCGAGATTCAAAATCCCGGAAAATTCAAAAAAATTTAAAAAATTCAAATCTCGGATTTCTCGGCGAGATCTCGGCAATCTCGGGCGAGATTTGATGTTTTTTTGCTGGATTTTGATTTTTGTGCATTGTATTTGCTTGGGTTTAGGATCAAGATCATCCACAAAAAATTTTAACATGTTTTTGACCATTTTTTGGTCGCATCAATATGTCGGTAAGGACTTTTCGAATTTTTTAAAATTTTTCAATATTGATTATCTTCTGAAAATTTTATGGGAATATTATGGATGTGTTAGGACCATTCACAAAAAATTTCAAAATTTTCTAAAGTGGTTTGAACTTTTTTAATACATAGGAACTTTTCTAGTGCATTGAAACAGCAGAGAGAAATGATATCTGATACTGACATTGATAGTTGGAATCAATCTGTGTATGACTATGAAAGAATAGTGGAGTGGAAACAGTGGTACAAAACCCACTTCAAAATTATTGAATGACATATATTGAAAAACAAAATTTAAAACCTAAGATAACATGTATTTATAAATGGGTACAGTACTAACTCACCTATGTATATATGGGCGGGGATTCACATATGCATGATCAGCGCTTATATTTATGGCATTGATCTTTTCTTACTGGTCAAAATTCAAAACTACAGGTGGTTTCAAAGAAAGAATCTCTCTCAGAACTGCAGGTGGTTTCAAAGAAAGAACCTCCCTTAATACATAGGAACATATATAAAACTTTTCAAATAACTTGAAGTTCATTTGTTACATTTGAAAAATCAAAAACTGATTTTATATACGATTTTTATCACGACTTTACCACTGTTAGATTTTTTAAAAATTCCTCATGATTGATCATCATCTCAAATTTTTATGGAAACATTAGTGATGTGTTAGGACTATCCAAAAAAAATTTCAAAATTTTTTGACGTATTTTGAACCATTTTTGAGCCGGTTCAATTTGGCCGAGATCTCGGTGATTTCGTCCGAGATCTCGGATTTCCCGGTAGAAAAAAAACCGGATTTGAAATTTGGTTTTTGCAATTCGTCCAGATTTTGTCCGAAATTTTCGAATCTCGCCGAAATTTCGGATTTCGGGAACCTCCGAGATTTGACTCAAAACGAGATTTGGAACCTTGTATACTACTGCTCTGTTGAGTAGTACTTCCTCCTTTCTTCAAAAATCTACGATTTGGATATAATGATGATCAAATTTTTAAAACTTTAAATATCAATATATTTTTAAATATTTAAATTGTAATCATGAAAATTATATATGTAGACTTATCTCGAGAAGTACTTTCATAATATTATAATTTTATTAAGTTTTATAACAACATTATAATAAAGCTAGTGATTAAAGTTGTGTTTTAAAGACTATATCCAGAACTAGTTTTTTAAGATTGGAGGGAGCACTATCGACAGTTGCCCATACATTAAGACCAACAAATCACAAGTCATTTATTGTCAAAACATGTGCGTCGATCCATTAATTCTTTGAAGAACAAGTGGCTTACATGTTCGAAGCTATAGGAGCAATTACATCAGTCTTACTTATTAGACTAAGTACAAAACAAAGTTTACTATAAACCCTTTACTCTATCTCTCATCTATATCATTTAGAGTAAGCACTAAAATCAATTTGTACAATAGATATCTCCAAATGTTAGCTCTAGATGCTGCACAATAACTATCTTTTTTCTCTTATACATAACTAATTTATCTATGTTCCAGTGCAAAACTAGCTACTAAATAAGGGCCAACTCTCATCTCTCCTCTTTAGTTCTTTTCTCACTCTTTCGCATAAGCAAAAGCTGATTTTTATAAGCTAAGTGCTAGCTGATATATGGTTTTATTGTACATACCCTTAGAGGGAAAATCTACTGTAGACATCAAATATATAGTTATTGTAATATTCTACCTGTACTTTAATACTAAAAAATAGTTGATTAGTTGTAATAATATTAACATTCTCTTGGATTTAGTGATTTTTTAATCGATGCGTACGATTGGTTTGAACTTGTATCGCGGGACCGAGGGAGTAAATGAGAAAATGAAATTTGGTTCAGGAAAAAGTACAAAACACATAAATATAGTCTCAGTGACACTTAATGTGTGGTAGATGGAGCAGTAAATTTCTTTCATCAAATTTAGTTATTACTGGCATCCGAGACTCATCTGCGCACACTGTTTGCTCAGTTGTTCAACGCCAGTGAACAGCGTACGATCATTATGCTTCTTCATTCAAGGAACCATAAAACGTGAGATGATCTTTGTAATGCTAATTACAGTCTTACACAACAAAGTCGAATGTGACATGATGTAACTAAAATGTGTTCGAATATGGATCGATTCACATCTCTCTCTCTCTCTCTCTCTCTCTCTCATATATATATATATATATATATATATATATATATATATATATATATATATATATATATATATATATATGAAGCATTTTTCGTACTCTTGGGAGTATGTACTCCCACCTCCAGTATACCACTTAAACTAATGTGTTATACTCTTTTATCACTTTCAGTATACTTCAATGATAATTCTAAGATACTACAATGCGACATTGTTGAAAAAATTCATCTGATCCCTTTATTTTTTTTGCTATATACCCTTTTCTATATGTAAAAAGAGTATATAAACAAATGATGCTATAAAGGGTGGACTTTGATGAAATTTTTCATAGAACTCACTTTAGAGTATCTTATAATCAGTATTAGAGTATACTCAAAAGGATAAAGATGTATAATAACATCATTTAAACGGTATATTGAGAGTGGGAGTACGTACTTCCAAGGATATGGAACCATTTTCCTATATATATTCTCAAATACGTATGTACACCCAGTATGTTGACTTTCTCCATAGTTACGTGATCAACCAGACAACTAATAGTAAGTGCATTCCCTAATTTGCACATGAGTCTTTGTTATTTGTTTTACCTATAACTTTTTACCGGTTGCTGCAATTCACGAACGATTTTCACCAGTAAATTACTAACGATTAAAGGAATAGTATGATATAAGCCTCGCTAATAAACGTCACATAAATAAAATTTTACTGCTAAAATAAACAACAATTTAGTACTGTATAATACTAAAGTTCTGCACAAATCAGTCATTTGGCAGTAAACCACCTTCATTATGTAAAATTCGTGAAAATCATAAGTACAAGTTCTAAAAAAATCTCAAAAAATAACCAAATGTAGAGGATGACACTTCTACAACCTCTATAAAATTTGAATAACAAACCAAGTAGCATTTGAAATATATGAAAAAGGGTAAATTTACTATTCATCATTGATTGGTCTTACAACATAGAATCTCACCTCTCCTACTAAAAATAATTTTTTTGATAATTTTTAAAAACTTGTACATGTGGTTTTTACTAATAAGAATTTAGTTATATTTGTCAGCCCGTTAGTAAAATGATTAAAAAGTTCTCAAAAAATTATCATACGTAAGAGAGGTGAGATTCTACAACTATGTAAAATTTGAAGGCTAAAAAAATCTCACCTGAAAGATATGAAAAAGACAAATTCGGCTCAATAGTGATTTTTGCACTGTTTAGCGCTTTGTAAATTTCATAACGTGATTGAGTTTGGTCTTCAAATTTTACTGAGATATAGAATCTCACGTTCCCTATTTATAGTAACTTTTTTTTGAGAATTTTTAAAAACATATGTATAATTCTATATGACACAAGTGGTTTACATAGCATATATTGCCTTTTACTATCCAAAAAATAACATATTACTATCTATCACACAAGTTGTAATATCAAAGATACAACTTAGGTGACTTAGATTATCTTGTAACATAAAAAAAAAATTGTCCAGCAACATTGCAAAAATATATAAATTGAAAAATGGCGTATGTATTGTAAGAGAATTGATTTATTCCAAAACGTGTACCAATCGTAGATTCTTAAAGTAGTTTGATTAATCCACACCATTATAATTTGAATATACAAAAAATCGATAGTGTAAATCTTTATCATTTAACGTGGTAATTTATGGCGCTGGAGAGAGAACGTGATGTTTTTTTTCCTAATCTTTCCAATATATTGTATGTGATATTCGATACATTATATTAATTTGCACCATAATTATAAATTGGACCTGACGAGATATATAAGTGACGTAGAACTATTTTCGTGTTATGTCCATATGAATGGCAAATGAATAGGATTAAGATATTAGTATAACATTTGAATTTATCCAATTGTTTCCATGCTAGTAATTTGACGCTTGCAATTCACGAGACCACATTTTTGTTACGAAACATGTTAAAGAAGTTAATGCTGCCATGGCTCGACTGTCTTCGCCGTTGTTTTCTTATGCGTGCATGTAATTATTTCTTTATGGCACACATTATATTTTAAAGGATCGGGTGATGGAGCCATTGGTGTACAACTTCATCAACTAAAAGATTCAAATCATAGTATCACCTTTATGCACATATGAGTGTGTTTTAATAGGAACTTTATAAGGATGTAGATTTATCCATAGCCTTCATCATTCTCGTCATGTGCTCTGAGGGCACTCGCGTATGCGTTTTCCATATAATCGCAAAAATACAATTATTTTGCAATTATGCTTTTTTAATGTTAAAGTTCTTCAATAAACTTAAATATTTAGAGAAATATTTAGAGAAAAATGAAATAATTTGAAAAGATAAATTAATACCAACCATCTCTATGTCGTGTAGGGCACATATGACAATTGATACTTAGGATGCATTTGTTTGGGTGAACGAGGATGAATGGGATGGGATGGTACAGGATGGATGGGATGATTCTGGATCAGATTGTACAGGAGGGCGTTTGGTTGCCTGAATTGGATGGTACACGATTTTGTTTGGTTGCTTGTATGAAATGATACGGGATGGTTCGAAATGATGTTTAGTTGGAGGGATGAAGTTGATATGGTAACCTTTGTATCATTCCGTATTGTACGAGATGGTTATATACACTCAACCAAATGCATGTATCAAAATCTATCTTAAATCATCTCGTACAGATTTCTTCTCGTTCACCAACCAAACACACCGTTAGATATTTAGGATACAACTATTATCACGGGATGGCTGCATTCCCTAAGATACTGGCAGTTGAATTTGAAGATCCAACGGTGTGTGTAATACTACGTGGTATGCAAGTGAATGCCTTCCAGACCAGATGAGCCGTCCGATTGGAAAGATCAAACAAGTCATTTATCCCCATATTTTGTACGCTATATAAATAGTACATATTGTGTTTAAAATTTTATTCTTATCTTGTTTTTATTTCCTGCCTTTTTTTTCACGCCAACCGCTTCATATCTCTATTTCTTTTTTTGGTTCTCACGTACGATCTAGTCTTGCTTCTCCCGCATGATGCAGGCTTGCCTTGCACAAGGAAGTGGTATCTTTCTCTTTTTGTTTTGAAATCACGAAGTTACATATACCTGTAAGTACTAACATTTAATGGTTGCTATATTTCATCTTTATCTGGGTTTACTATATTAAAGACCAAATATTTTGCTTTTTTAAGAATTGCTAGCAAATTTCTATTTTTTAAATAACATCCATTGACATCGTCCAACTTTAATTAGGAACCATCTAATCAAGCGTCAGATCTTTTTCTTCAATATAATTATTAGCACATTTCTCTTTTTTTAGCAGCTATAAATTATCTGTCATGAGCATTTAAAATTGAAATATCCACACACGAATTTTTTCCGCAACAAACACATCTGGAAAAATACTTCTACAATTTAGTTGGCATATTATCTCCTTATATACACACATGTTGCTTCATGTTTATCCATCTTTAATTAATCTCATTATGCGAGCCAGCGCAGTTGGTGTATATATACATCACGGGAGCCTACCAATGGTAGGGAAGGTAATTGAGCAAACACATAAAAAGAGAAATATACAAAATTTTCCGTCCCCAGTAATGCCTAATACATGCAATAAAAAATATCTTCACAAGTGACGTGCACACATGAAATCTGTAAACACCAAACCACCACAGAAACGAGCGATGGACTTAGTGGCAAAAGTTCAGAGATTCTCTTTTTTTTTGAAAAAAACTAACTTTCATATCATAAAATTTACAAAATAGTCTCCTCCCTATCGCGAAAGATTTGATAGGTGATACATGTCACCTACCGTGATTTGATCCCGTGGAAGGATGTGGTGAGCACGGAGCACGGACGCAACGCAGTAGGCTCCTGGGAGCTCGCAGGTGTGGCCGGGAGCTTGAGCGCGGGCGCGTTGATGCGCTCGCGTGGGAGCAGGATAGTGCGCGTGGGTCTGGGTGTGACTATCGATCGCGTGTGCGTCAGTCAGTCCTCCACGGTACTCGTGCGTGGGAGATTTCTTTCGCACTCCCCAACAGCGGGAGGTCTTTCCATGCTACCAGACCATGACATGTGACATGTGTCACCTGTCGGGTCTTCTGCGGTGAGAGATGTGGCTATTTTGTAAATTTGGTGGTATGGGGGGCTATAGTTTTTTTTTTTTTTGGGGGGGGGGGGGGAATCGGGAGGATGGCTGCTATAAAAAAGGCTTCACATTCAGAACGCACGCACGATGATCTCACAAAATTCCATCTGACACTTCGTACCAAATTGATGACCGACGACCAAGCAAACACCATACATCCGACGCGCATGTCGCATGCAACAAAATGCACCAGCATCGCCTGAGCGAGGCACACATATATAGTGGTAGGCTGCGTTTTGGGCTGATTCAGCTTCGTCTTAGTCTCCTCTAGAAACCGAAAGCTATTCTAAAAGATTGATTTCTCCGTAGCCAGAAGATAAAAGTTAGCTGTCCATTTATACTAGAAGAAGCTAAAAGCCGAAAGCTAGTCTGAGCCTCTAAAAATTTGTGTTTGTTTAATTTAGTCTTTGGAGGAGAAAATTTCTTTGGAGCTAGAAGAAGCTAGGCCTCTTTGGGCTGGAAGAGACTTGATGAAGGGGATGGTAATTTTTGTAAATAAGATCAAGTTGCAAAGTACTGGAAGTGGGATTTTCGTAAGCTCCGGCCCGGCCAGAAGCATCGTTTTCCTTGCTTCTCTCGTGTAGTGCAAATTGGGCTGGAGCTTCTCCTCTCCAGCTAGCTGAAAAATTACTGTTTGTTTTGGTTTGTGACTTATGAAGGTCTAGAAGCCAAATAAGCCTAAGCAGAAGCCTAAACAAACACAGCCTTAAGGCAGTTTTCTACGGCTTTGGTAGGTTGAGGTTCCGATTGTGCCACTAGAGTTGAAGAAAATGACATTCTCCTATCGGGTATAAAATCTCAAACCTCACCCCTCTCACTGCATTCTATACATTCCAATTAAAAACTACTTATAAAAAAACCTAAATACTCGAACACTAAACTATACAGTCCCATTAAAAACTACTTATAAAAAAACTACAATCATACTAAACGTGACCGTAGTAATAATTCTCTGCACCGCACCGATCGGTCGATAAGTGCATGCCCCATCGATCACGAGCTCACAACCCAGTTACCGCGCCCCGGGCGCACGCACGCGCGAACTCAGGCACCCACCCGTGCCGTACGCGACGGTGCCGGCCGGGCAGCAGCGGCGGCGGCACCTCTCTTCCGAATCCCGATCGGCGGAGTGGGTGGGGTGGGTGCCGTGTAGCCGTGCGCCTGCGGGCGGCATTTACTACCCTTGCCAGCCCGGCTGCGTCCCCGGAGACGTTGCACCAGAAAAACCCCACACCGCGCTGCCACCCCCCGCTTCATTACCCCTCCCCCGCTCCCCGTCCCGTCTTTACCCCTCCCCGTCCCGTGCGCTCGCGTTCTCCCAGCCACGATCCGGCGGTCGCCGCTGGCGCGAGGACGCGGGGGCGGTTCGGGCATTTCGCGCCGGAGGGGACCGTGGGCGCTCGCTCGGCCCGTAGGCGTTCTGGGGCGTCCAATTCAAAACCCCACCCGTGACAAGTCCCCGTCACACGTACCTCCTTTCTGGCCACTCCCTCCTCCAATCCTTCTCCTCCTCCTCCTCCTCCTGCTCCTCTCAGTCTCTCCCATCCGCTTTTTTCCACAATAAAATTTCCCCTTCTCACCCTCCTCTCGCTACAGCACGGCTGACAGCGAGTGGCGAGGTTAAGGTAAGCCTTCTTAAATTAATTTCTCTCTCTAGCTTTTTACTCGTAAATCCATCGAACGATGCTTGGCGCACGCAGAGCATACATCGGTCGTTCGTTGCCAGTATTGTAATCGCCGGATCTGCGGCGGTATGAAAATAAAATAGGGAGCTTGGAGCCTCTATTATATTAGCCCATGTTTCATCTGGGGGCCGTTTGACTCGAGACTCGCCTACGTGTGCGGGTCAGCCCCACTTGATTTTTCTGCTCCCCGTTTGTTCGCTTCTCGTTTCTTCCCCTCCTCGAGAAGCTCGCAGGAAAAAAATACAGCCTTTTCCCTCTAGTTTACATGGCGGGGCCGCGTAAGGAGACTGCAGTTTTCTTCGGCCGTGTAGCGGTAGCAGCAACGGCCTCTGTTTTATCTGCCCCGCGAGACCACTTGCTCGTAGACTCTCCGCACGTCCCGCTTTATCTAACACGCTTATAGCCATAGCCAGCCAGCTTCTCAACCCCTCTCCCTTCCATCCTTCCTAGCTCTCCTACTACTACTCTTTTCTTCTCTTCGGCGACGATGCAAGCAGCTGCTTCCCCTTTTCGTCGTGCATGCCGCGGCGGAAGTGGTAGCTTCTTCTTGGTTTGAGGGATCGATTAGGGCCGTCCGGGTAGGGTTGGGGCCGGGGTCGCATCGACGCCGTTGTGACGGCGGCGGCGGATCGAGTTTGGTACATAGGGTGGGCGGTGTCTAACCTCGGGACTCGGGGGAGGCAGATGTATGTATGTTCCGTCTCTTTCCTTGTTTGCACCGGGCTTTCTTTCCATGTCCGCGCCGCGCGATTCCATGATTCGCTTCCATATTTGCTCCTGCCATACCATCTATAGCTGCGTGGTTGCGCTCCTGCTATTTTAATGCATGCCTTGCTCTCTCTCGCATCTTGAAAATCAATAATTCGTTGGGATCTGAGGGGATCCGCAGGAGGTGGTAGGGATCATTTCACTGGGAGAGGAGGAAAAACGACTGTGTGTGTGTCATTTCTAGTGCGCTCTTGATGAGCTTCGGTGGCATGTTCGATGGCGCCGGCTCCGGCGTCTTCTCCTACGATGCCGGTGGCGGCGCGGGTATCCATAACCCCCGCCTCCTCTCCACGCCGCCCCTCCCGAAACCTGGCGGCTTCAACGCCCCCGGCCTCTCCCTCGGCCTGGTAGACTCTCCAGCCGTTCATGCGCTCACTAGATTTATATGCAGGTTTCTTGGTAAATTTTCTTTTGCTGTGCTTAATTTGCCTTGATTCTTTTCTTTTTCTTGGTTTAGCAAACGAACATGGACGGGGGACAGCTGGGCGACGTGAGCCGGCTCGGCTTGCTGGGGAACGGCGGAAGCGGGAGCGGTGGCGACGGCGACTCTCTGGGCCGCGGCCGGGAGGACGAGAACGACAGCCGGTCCGGGAGCGACAACATGGACGGCGCCTCCGGTGACGAGCTCGACCCGGACAACAGCAACCCGCGCAAGAGGAAGAAGCGCTACCACCGCCACACGCCGCAGCAAATCCAAGAACTCGAAGCGTAAGTCTTAACATCACGAACACAGCAATACCAACATCATAAAAGAACCGAACATTTGATGCGTTTTTAGACCTAAACATACGTGTGCGCAGTGTGTTCAAGGAGTGCCCACACCCCGACGAGAAGCAAAGGATGGAGCTCAGCAAGCGGCTCAACCTGGAGAGCCGCCAGGTCAAGTTCTGGTTCCAGAACCGCCGCACCCAGATGAAGGTTCGGACAGTTAAATGCATGGACGATATGTGTTTGTTGTTGTAAAGCTTTTGTGTCTGCGTGCGTGTGTGTGTGTGTGTGACATGACAAGTGGAGAGTTAATTTTGTGTTTCTTTTATCGTGATGAGCAGACGCAGATCGAGCGGCATGAGAACGCGCTGCTGCGGCAGGAGAACGACAAGCTGCGGGCGGAGAACATGACGATCCGGGAGGCGATGCGGAACCCCATCTGCGCCAGCTGCGGCGGCGCGGCCATGCTAGGGGAGGTGTCGCTGGAAGAGCAGCACCTGCGCATCGAGAACGCGCGTCTCAAGGACGAGCTGGACCGCGTCTGCGCGCTCGCCGGCAAGTTCCTCGGCCGGCCCATCTCCTCCCCAAGCCCGCCGTCCCTGCAGGTGTGCTCCGGCCTCGAGCTCGGCGTCGGCACCAACGGATTCGGGCTCGGCTCCCTCGGGGCCTCGGCGCTGCAACCCATCCCCAACCTGATGGGCTCCTGCCTGACCGGCCCCGTGGGCTCGGCGGCCATGCGCCTGCCCGCGGGCATTGGCGGCCTCGATGTCTCCATGCACGGCGCGGCCGACCCCGGCGGCCTCGACCGTGCCGTGCTCCTCGAGCTCGGTATCGCCGCAATGGAGGAGCTCGTCAAGGTGGCGCAGATGGACGACCCGCTGTGGCTCCGCACCGTTGACGGCGGGTTCGAGACTCTCAACTACGACGAGTACCACCGCTCGTTCGCCAGGGTGTTCGGGCCGAGCCCCGCCGGCTACGTCTCCGAGGCCACCCGCGAGGTCGGCATGGTCATCAGCAGCAGCGTCGACCTCGTCGACAGCCTCATGGACGCGGTACGCAGCCATCGATCGACAACTACGTCAAAAAGAAAGCATTAATCTTTAGCCATGTTACATACGTGCTAGTGAATTAATACTGATGCAACAAGAACACGTTGTGTCCGCGGTTGCAGCCTCGGTGGTCGGAGATGTTCCCTTGCATCGTGGCGAGGGCGAGCACGACGGACATCATCTCCAGCGGCATGGGCGGCACGCGCAGCGAGTCAATTCAACTGGTGAGCTAGCTACCCAGCTTGCATTTCCCAGCACTTGGCACGCACTTCCGTCACGCAACGCCATACCCTTGCACGCGCCCGCCGGTGTCTATGCCGTTCGTGCCCATGGCTCACGTGTGTATACGTGACGTACGTCGTGCTGCAGATGCACGCGGAGCTGCAGGTTCTGTCGCCGCTGGTGCCGATCCGGGAGGTGGTCTTCCTGCGGTTCTGCAAGCAGCACGCCGAGGGGTTGTGGGCCGTCGTGGACGTCTCGGTGGACGGCATCCTCCGTCCGGACGGCGGCGGCGCGACTGGGTACATGGGCTGCCGCCTCCTCCCCACCGGCTGCATCGTGCAGGACATGAACAACGGCTACTCCAAGGTACTAAGTAGCTCCCCACCGAACGCGTTATCCGTACCGTGATCGTTCCCGTTTAATTAAATCCTAGATTCATCACCTCAAAACCGCACGGCGCATCCGCATGTGGCCGGCTACAGTGACGGTCACGTACGCATAATCGGGGCACGTACGCGTACAGCCCAGTATTTCATGCTCCTGGGCGTACGTGGATGAATCCAGTGCTGCACATCCATTGATGTGCGCGGGTCAATGCTCTCGTAGGCCGGGCTCGGGCGTCGAGGCGTGCTTAACGTCGGTTGGTTTCCGTGCCGCCTGCGACGACTCTGTACAGTACAGGGCCTGTGGCTAGGCATCTAGCTCCTCCGAATCCGTAGAGGAGAGCGTCGTCACATGCTTTTGTTTTCCCAGCCCAAATTTGTAAATGTTTCGATGCTTCTACTACCATATTCTCGCGCCGTGCCCGCGAAATGCCCCGTCCTGACTGCTCGCCTAGATCCAGTTTTTTAGGGTTTCTTGTTGTTTACTCTAATCACCTCCTCACGATCCCCTGCTGTGTGGTCGCTAAATCCAAACCTAGCTAAGCGCAGATTACGACCCATGATCCCCACTTGGTACTACATTTCGTTTATTTGCTGTTTTTGAACACATCTTTTCCTGTACACCTTGTTAGGGTTTTTGCAGTGGTCAACTGGGTTTCTTCTGAATCCTGAACTCCTGATGCCTCTGCCTGCCTTCCACTACACTAATATCATGACCTGCAACCATGCAACTGTTGTGGCCGCCGTATATTACGCGGCTTGTCCTCTTGCGCCTTGACGTATCCCTACCACTGCGTCCTCTTTGATGTTATCGCAGCCGTTTGTTACATGTCTTTTACTGCACCCTGCGCCCCCCTTGCCTTACTACGTGACCAGGAGCGCTTTTACATATACTAAAATCAATATAATCAATATGAAGTGTTCGTTCCATTTGATCAATGTATTAGATTAGCTAATATTTATTTTTATTTTCTTCAATTGTATAATAGTAGAAATAATCTTAATAAATTAATAATTAGATGTGATTTCTATCATATATTATATTACTATTAATATAAAGCATCGTTGTAAAATTTATTTTGTTTTTTTTCAACTGCCTCCGCCATTACTGTCTTGTCGAGGCAAGTGGCCGATGCCAACGGGGAAAGCCATGATACGGGCACTGCTCAAGCTAATACTGCTCTGTACTGTACGTGTATGTACGTGCCGCAGGTCACATGGGTGGTTCACGCGGAGTACGACGAGACGGCGGTGCACCAGCTCTACCGCCCGCTGCTCCGCTCCGGCCAGGCCCTCGGCGCGCGCCGTTGGCTCGCCTCGCTCCAGCGCCAATGCCAGTACCTTGCCGTCCTCTGCTCCAACTCCCTCCCCGCCCGCGACCACGCCGGTGAGTACTCTAGCTAGCTACGGTACACAGAGCTCTACCAGCCGTGTTCTCCATCTGTGCACGGGAATTGAGAAGGTGATGTTTTTGGTGGTGGTGGTGGTGGTGGACATGCAGCGATAACGCCAGTGGGGCGGAGGAGCATGCTTAAGTTGGCGCAGCGGATGACGGAAAACTTCTGCGCGGGGGTGTGCGCGTCGGCGGCGCAGAAGTGGCGGCGCCTCGACGAGTGGCGCGGGAAGGGGGGCGCCGGGGACGGGGAGGAGAAGGTGCGGATGATGGCGCGGCAGAGCGTGGGCGCGCCCGGGGAACCACCCGGCGTGGTGCTGAGCGCCACCACGTCGGTGCGGCTCCCCGGCACGCCGCCGCAGCGCGTGTTCGACTACCTGCGCGACGAGCACCGCCGCGGCGAGTGGGACATCCTGGCCAACGGCGAGGCCATGCAGGAGATGGACCACATTGCCAAGGGGCAGCACCACGGGAACGCCGTCTCTCTCCTCCGTCCGAATGTAAGTATTCGCAGCTTCCACTATCTCTCTTTTTTCTTGTCTACCTCAGCGTCTAGCATACATTGATACTTAGGTCAAATACATGAAAAAAAAAACTAGTACATGTTCTGGAATCAACCGGATGAAAAGGTTGGCCAAATCCAATTTTTTTAGTAAGTTGGGAGCACTAACCTAAAATTTTCCATTCCCTTACGGCGGTTGCGAATGAGATCAGGTTCTCTGTTCGGCAGCAGTTGTCGACATAGCTTTTCAAGTACCTGGTACTGGGCCGTGGTTCTGATTTTATTGGTTTGCATGGGTTGGGAGACACAGTGTCAGTGACAGACAAGAGGACAAAATGGAAAAGGTTAAAAATTGTTGGGCTAGATACTGGGGTAGGGTTTGACATCTGTGAGAGAAAGCTAGCTGTGAACTTTCTGTGTGTTTGGACTTTGGAGGCATACCTGCGGCCTAGCAACCCTTGTCCTTGCTCACAAAAGCATCTCAGGCTTTACCTTCTCGTTTTAGAGGATGATGACATCTTTTTCATCTGTTACTTATTACTGGATCCTGGCCTTGCCTGCTTTCTTTTTAAAGCTGCATCCTGATTCCAAAGTAGAACCTGAGATCGAGAACAAGTACGACGACAGGATTCTACCTAGGCAGTTATTCCAAAATTGGCTACTATATAAACCTTTGCCAAAGCTGTTTATTTTATACCTGCAGTTGTGGTTGATATCCTAATATTTCATTGCGAAATTTTCCTATACATTTCGTAGTGGAATGTTGGGAAGCCAACTGGTACTTTTGGTTGATTTTGCTGATGCTAGTTGCTCTGTTAAATTCTAGCGAGACGCACCGCTCAGCTTCTCTCTCAGTCAGTTCCGACACATTTCACCTTTACGTGTTTATCTATGATGCTACAGGCAACAAGTGGGAACCAGAACAACATGCTGATCTTACAGGAGACTTGGACCGATTCGTCCAGCTCGCTCGTGGTATACGCTCCGGTGGATGTGCAATCCATGCACGTCGTCATGAACGGCGGCGACTCGGCGTACGTCTCCCTCCTGCCCTCCGGGTTCGCCATCCTCCCTGACGGCCACAACGCTCCGCCGGCGGCCCCTCCGAACCCCGCCCAGCAGGGCTCACCGAACGCCCCGGCCATCAGCGGCGGCGCCGGCGCCGGCTCGCTCGTCACGGTGGCGTTCCAGATACTCGTGAACAACCTGCCCACCGCGAAGCTCACCGTGGAGTCGGTCGACACCGTCAGCAACCTGCTCTCATGCACCATCCAGAAGATCAAGTCCGCCCTGCAGGCCAGCACCATCTCTCCCTAGTGGGCATTTGACATGGATTCCGGCCATCCATACGTCCCCCAAGGTCGGATGCCATGTCAAATGTCCAACTTGAGTAGTACGTACCTCCCGAGTTCCAAATGGCACAGCAGAGGAGGGCCAGGTATGTCGAGCCCCAACAGGCAGGGCCAAATTAACAACTCAGCTAGAGTTTGAGATCTCGATCGGGCGGTGCAGAAAATAAATAAATTATATAGTGTGGAGTACATTGCATAGAGGAAATGGGGTGAGTTGCAAAGGGATAAGTCAAGAACGAACCGTGCGCTAGGCTTGCTTGGGCGAACACGTACGCTGTTTGGGTTGGGATATGTTTGCTGCTGCTTAGGCTGATGTGGTGGTTCGGGTATTGACTTGTACTCTAGTGAAGGAAACCCCCTAGGGCATCTTCTCCTATGTTATCTACTAGTAGTTTGCTATAGCCATTTTGTGAAGCTTTTTTAAGCTCTCCAAAATGGGGGGAAATATAGAGAAATGATACTGATCAGACCCCCAAGATCGTTGTTGGTGCTTGCTTAGTTTGCATAATGTTGGAGTGAGTTGATATACATGTTGTGGTTGTAGCATTTCTTTAATCGCAATGAACAGAGGAAATCATGACAAGCTTGTAGGTGTATATATTTCCCCCATTTTTGGCTTCTGTATGTGCTTGAGTGGGGTTTGCAGCTGATTTCTTCTGTTTTGATTAAAATAGGTAGATTAATGCTCATGTTTATATCTTTTGAATTTGTTTCTTTTATCTTCAATTCTAAATCGTATTTAAAAACAAGCAAATACACTACCCTACCGCTTTCCGTCTCGACCAATCAGCGAGCCCCTCCTCGCGTGGCCGTCCGTCTCGCACTGTCTCCGCATCCACGGCTCCGCATGGCCGGCCGGGTGATGGTTCTTGCACGGGCATAGAATCACCGCCTCCGAAGCCTTCGAGACCGCGGCCGAATGTTTGTAACCACAAAAAATTTCAACAATGGCTTGCAACCAGTAGCAGACCCAACAGGAGGCTAGGGCACATCCTATTTTTGATGAGATCATAGATACCTCTTAGCACCTCCTATGTATCGTATGACGCTTTTCAAAATAGTTATACTTTGTTTGATTTATTTATCTTATTTTATCATTATATCACTGCCAGCTAGTATCGCGTAAATTTATGTCCTTAATCTGCCACTGCTTGCAACATTGATGTTAGGGACCACGAAGCGACGTAATAGCAGTCTAGCAGATGTGTTATACTGTGGAAAGTACTATACGACTAGTAATAGTTCGACAACATATGACGTGACAGTTGCATTGTTTCTAGTCAAACCGATGGTTCACTAAGTTGTTTTACACGCGTAGGATATTTTTACGTTTTCAGCTCCAAGAACTGAAGCTTGCCAAGGTTACGTTTTTTTTTTTTTTTTTTGTCTAGACTAGCTAGTTGCTACTTGAGTAGACGGTGCCACATCATCATCTGATCAACCAGGAAAAACGGAAAGAAAGTTTTGTCACTCTTGTACTGAATGTTGACAAACTGACAATTGCTAGCTCTTTTGTTGAAACGTATTCAGGTGCTGAATTGTGGGTTGTGGCTTCAATTTCCTCTACAATTTCCCACCAGGCTAGAGTACGTAAAATTGAAGTCAAGAGCCATGATCGTACGTAATGCCTTCTTATTTCTTTGTTAGTACTCATCAGGTCACAAATAGTTATTATCTAAGACATTGATACAGTCTCCAAAGTACAACTTTGAACATTGATTTCTATTATAATATATTTATAAAGCCTAATAAAATTATAATATTACGAGAGTACTTTTGAAGATAAATCTACACATATAATTTTTATGTATCCAATTTAAATATTTAAAAAAATGCTAAAAGTTAAAATTTTAAACGTTGAATTAAACTTATGTTTAAAATGATAATAACTATTTATAATTTGATGGGTATATCTCTTCTTCTTCTTCTTCTTATTATTATTATTATTATTATTATTATTATTATCTAACTTCGTATGGTGTGGATTAATGTTTTGCGGTTGTTTGATACACATGTGGACACAGCCATTAATGATGTGTTGCACCATGTATCCTCACTTCCACAGTGTCCATTATCCAAGACAGCAACAGAGAGATATAGTACATATTAGAGCAAAGAGATTATAAAAATGACTAGCATGTCCTTAATTATTATCATTAATCATTATATTCAACGCATATATATAAAAAATCAAGTAAATTTAGATATTATTAGAAGTATAAAGAAAACATTACATTAATTTGCTTTAGATCATGAAACACGTCCTATATATATGGATAAAATTATTCAAATAGTACGACTTATAAACTTAGACCGAGGGACCATGTAACACCCTAAAATTTTGAATTTTTGATTCATTATTTATTTGTGAATTTTTGAGAATTTTGTGGAATTTATTTGAAGTATTTTGAATATCTTTTATTTTGGCATGTTTGTAAAAATTTATTTAAATGTTTAAAAATTTTATTTAAAATTTTATTTGAAAATATTTTATTTGAGTTCTCAAAGTCTCAAAATATTTTTAGAAATTTTTCTGGAATTTTCCTGATGTTTTTACTACTTTATTTTGTTTTATTTAATTTTCTGTAATTATTTTAAATGGAAAAATATTTGAAAATTCCTTAAATAGAAATGGGTTAAATCCCATTAACTAGTTGGGCCTAGCCCATTTCCTCGCATTGGCCCGACCCGCACCGTAGCAAACCCTAAACCTAGCACCTCGACCCTTGGATCGCGATCTAACGCTTGAGATTCGGCCAAGTAGCCGTCGCACCTGAGCCATTGGATCGTCACCGCGTGTCTGGTCTGGATCTTGTCACATTGAATCGTTGTGTTGTGGCTGGACTCCGCCATGGCTGTTGTGCGCATCGCGTTTTTCGCACCTAACACGGACGCCTAGGCCTATTTAATGTCCCACCACCACTAAGCCAAGTCCCCCATTCACCGCTGCGTCTTTTGCCCTAAGTGCGCCACCTGAGGTGCCTTCGTTCAGCTGTGAGTGCTCATAGGAGTTGGAGATGCTGCCACCATCTTCTCTCGCTTGGATCTCGGCGTCCACGGCATCTTCGCTGGAGCCAAGGGCATTGCCGGGTACATTGTCGTTGGGACTACAAGATCCGTGCCTCTCCGAGCAAGATCCGACGAGGTAACGCCGTGTTGTTCGTCATCGTCCTCGTCCTCGTCTCCATTCAAGCGCTACCGTCGTTCATCATCGACCTCCCTGCTTTGTCCTCCGTCGTCGAATCCAATGTGAACCCGTCCGATTGTTGTCTCGTGTCGCTCTCTACGCTTCGCCGCATGTCCATGCTTACGCCGCAGCCGCGTCAGCCGACGGTCAACGTTCCTGTGGATCGCGTCCACCGTACATCCCCCTGGTCCGTGGACTGGGTCTATGGACCCATGGCACCACCTATCAGCATAATATAGGTTTTTTAGATTTATTTTTATTCTCGGTAATTATTACCGCTGACATCAGCATGACATCATAAATAGATTTTTTTATAAATTTAATTCAACCAAAAAATAGAGGATGACGTATCATTATTCAATTTCAATATAAAAATAATTCCAATAATTAGATTTTATTCTTTTTCTTTATTTTCAAACTTTTAAGAGCCTATTCTCACTCATACGAGCTCCGATTGAGGTGATTTTAGAGCCTAAAAATTTATAAAATTGAGATATATTTAATCATAAATTTTATTTAATTTTTGGAGGTTATTTGCACCCTATTTTTGGTATTTATTTATATTATCTCTTGATTCGTGCAAACGTTGAAACACTAGGAGAGTACGAGAGTGAAACGTGGACTCAAGAATAAGGTCCAAAACTAGAGCAAGGACTTTACCAAGGCAAGTTACACATCCTTTACCATGTTGAACCCAATATTTGAAATACCATGTTGAATTTAAATTATTGCATGCATAGTTTCAATAAATGTATTTCAGTCCCCGTTTTAAATCAAATCGTTATGTCATGATTGTTAAAGCCACCTATGAGATTGAATCCCTTGTGCCATTGTAACCCTAAGTTATATTTATGATGTATGATGACTATCAAAACAATTAGGATATGATTAGACCTGAAATCAAGTTATTTTGGGGGATTTTGTGCCAAATGATGATTTTATAAAAATTGAGAATTATGTTTTGAAGATCATTGATAGCTGTGCTATGGACTTTTATGTCATGTCATGGTAAAGTTAAAAATATGATTTAGATTGGACGAGACAGGCTACTGTCGTGGTTTCTTGGGTTGTGAAAGTTCGCCTAGTCAATTAAGGACCGATCTGTGAGCTATTGAATGTAAAGTGTTACTGTACTACCACATATTTGGTATGGGGCAGACCTGGTTATTCGTATTACAACATATCATAGACAGTCATGCCATTAGGTGGAAGTGGTGTAAGCGCGAGGTTACCACTTGGCGCAAGAGGGGGCTTTTGAATTAGGGTGATTCTTTTAGCGGTGAAACCTTAGCGGATATGACTACATGGATGGAGTTTTATATAGGGGCCTTGTCGTGATTTTTTCTGCCACACATCAAAAGAAGTGTGTATTTTGACATAATGAGACAATCATGTCTTGTGGGTCAAGCTGTATAACCTCTGCAGAGTGCAAAACTAATAGATTAGCCACACCCGCCGCCATGGGTATGACGAGCTAGCCTTTCACCGATTAGATCTTATTATTTACCAAAAATGGTTTTGAGAAAGTGTTTAGTGGGGATGGAGTGAGTCCATCATGGAAAATTTGGGTTAAGCTCCAGGAGGGATTCCTGAGTTGATTCTAGGAGTGATTCCTAAATCCAGAAACATTGAAATAGAATTTCCTATTAAAAATTTTGCATTTGGAAAATTACTTAGAGTAATTTTGAACTTGCTGCTTTACGCTAAAATAACCATATAACTATCATTTGTTATTCCTTACATTAACATTGCATTTCATGTGTGACTTGCGGAGTATTTTTGTACTTACCCTTGCTTACTCTGTTGATTCAAAGAAGGAGTTCTACGATGGAGAGGACGAGGATAATTAGAATCACTACCCCCAATCAATTGCTATTGGCAAACCTATTGGGTTTTACTTCAGTTTAATTTATTTTTATTGCTTTACTTTTATTTGGCCTGCAAGCCAATTTATTTGTAAAAGATTATGTCAGATATTGAATAAATTTATGTCGCGACACGAAAACTGCCCAGGAATTCGGTTTTGGGACAGAGATTGAATATCACCTGCTTACGTCAACAAAATACAGTGGAAGAATGTCAGATATGTAATTATAGCCAATTTAAATGATATTGAAAGAACATTGTAGACCACCGGCCTAAAATTTGAATTACGAACCATCAATCGAAAACAAACCCACAGGAAAGGCCTGAGTGCTGCTGTGACCCTAAACGCCATCACTGTCGGATGCAAAGGTATCCAAGCGACTGCCTTCTTTCTCTCATCCTCTGGGTAAATATCAACAAGCAACGTTGAGTACACGTATGTACTCGCAAGACTTTAGTGTATGGAAATAATTAAATATGCAGAGTTAGTCCAAAGGGATCAAGCTTCTACACTAAGTTTATTTTCAGCATAAAGCAGATTTTATTTGCAATAGAGTAGTACATAAAACAGTTTTGGAATTGCAAAGAGCACCTTAGTAAGAAAGTAATTAACAGTATATAAAGCATTTGTACAACAATTCATAACCAATCCAATGAGTATGTAACATCCTCATTTTGGCTTTCTGGAGAAAAACCTAATTTAAATAAAGTAAATTCAAAATTTGGAGTTTCAGTGGTGTTTATAATAACCTGGCATCCATTCCCCTTCGAAATCGGGAATTATTTCCCTCCCGGGCGAAAAATCGGATTTTCGATCCATGCGATACCGAAAATTCACCCGAATCCAAAAATGCTCCAAAAATCCCCAAACCACTTCTAAAATGTTCCAAATATTCCGAAATGATTTTAGGAATCTTTCCCCGGATTTTTGGACATCCGTTCCTATTTTATCTCGCGCGGCTTTTGTTTAATGCCTGCGATCCGCGCCCGAATATCCAATTCCACAAAAATCATCCAAATTCAACCAAACCAATTCCATTGCGTCCCAAATAATCTAAAATGGCTCTAGGAATTTTTTCCGGAATTTTTAGGCCATTTTTCCTTATTTTTCTCTAGGGCGGAACGTTCGCGTATAAGCCGACCAATCCTGGGCCGCCACGTGGCAGTGCTACATGGCCTTTCTTCAACCTTTGGAAAGGCACGTACAGAACATGAGCTCCTCCTCCCCATCCATGGCAACATGGAAACAAATGCTCATAACTTTCCACTCAAAACTCCAAAACGCGAACCGTCGGATCCGTTGGAATCACGACGGCCTCCTCTTTCCATCCATGGGGTTAATGAGCCCTAATCCCAGCCGAAAACGACGCTATTCATGGAAAACCGAAATTGGCATAATTGGCATTAATTTGGCCGTTTCAACTTCGAATCGCGCACCACCGCCTCTATAATCTCCGTGGGAGAGTCTTCTTTCCGGTGGTATAACCCTTCCATTGTCCTTTGAACTCGTTCATCCGGAGGATCAAGAAAAACCGACGAACTCCCGCCGTTCTTCGTGTTTGTCGCATTTTTCTTCGTATCTCCCACTCCGGTGGATCATTCTTCCTCTCGTTTGTTTCTTTGTGTTAGCATGGAAGCCTAGTCTCTAATCTTTCCATTGATTTTAGGCTTTCTCAACCGTGGGCGACGAATTTGGAGCTTTTGTGCATTCGGCCGAACCGCCGTTCGTCGTCGAGTTCATCTTCTCCGGTGAGAATTGGTTCGATTCCTTCCATCCCTAAGTGCTTTAGGATGTCCTTTGCATGATTCTTCAATTGGTTGGGGTGGTCGTGTTCAAAAATTTGGTGAAAATTTGAGTTTTTGGGCAAAGTGGGGCTTCTCTGTTCTTGGCTTGCGCGCCGTGGCTGAAGCTCCTCCGCCCGTCGCCCGGCTGCGGCGCTCTCTGCCGCCGTCGCCGCCTTGTCGGTGCGCGCGCCCTCCGTGGCGTCCGCCCGCCTCGCGCGAGCCGCGCCGCCCGCTTTAGCCGCCGGCCGTCGGCGCCCCGCCGCCTCGGGTCTCCTCCGGCCGAGCCGCCGCCGCTGTCGGCTTCCCCTTGGCCCGCCGCCGCTTCCGCTTCTCGGCCCCCCGCCACTTGCCTGCGCCGCCCGTGCGGCAGCCGAAACCATAAACCCGCCGCCGTGCATCTGTTCGGCCGCCTCCGGCCGTCGCGCCGACGCCGGCGAGACCCGCCATGCCGCCCGCCTCTCACCATGATCGCCGGCCCAGCCGCCCTCTGGCGGCCGTTGCTCCTCTCCCATTGCTCTGTTTTCCTCCATGGCCAAGAGCTTGAAGATGGAATTCCTTGTGTATGACAATTAGGACCCACTTGCCATAGAGCCAACAAGACCCAGTCAAAGTTCGGTCAAGGTCAAATTTTGACCAGTCAAACCAGAGAGGAATATTCCAAGAATATTCTCGGTTTTCCGATTTATTTGAAATTCAAACTTCGGAAGCTCATAACTTTCTCATCCGAACTCCGTTTGATCTCATTCAAATTTCTAAATTCATCATAAATCAATACCTTCCTGCCAGTACTAATTTTATAATTTTTGGATTTTATTTATTTTCTGTTATTTATTTATTGCCTCCTTTTGCGTGTAGTCGACGATCCATGCCACATCACGATTTCGCCGTCGAGCCTTCCGAGTTCGACACCGCCGCCGCAACAGAAGGCAAGTCTCCTTGATGCACTTTGCTCCTATGTTTACAAAATGATTTAAATTGTTTATAAAGTTGCATGGCTATGTTTAATGAAATATGTCAAATATAAGTGTTAGTTATACCGAAATTGTCGATTCCTCCTTGACATTGTTAATCATATCCATTGTAACCCTTAGAACATTGTTTACACCATGCTTATGTTTATGTGGTACCCTTTGCTAAGTAGTACGGTAGAAATGCTTAGGGCCTTTTCGATAAAAGCAACCCATGGGTGGGTTTATTCAAAAAGAATGTCATGAAATGTGATTTGAAAGTTATTATTATGGTTTTGGTCCTGTTTTCCAAAATAAAAAGAAAAGGAAAATGATTTTGACTTGGGCGGCATGGAATGTCGGGTGGTAGCGGATCAAGCCTTGATCCTTTTGTGCAAGTACCGCCCCAAGTCATATAAGGACCGACGCTTATGATTGCCATTTTAAGCAATACCGTACTACCACATGTCTATAATGGTACGACCTGGCTCACTAATTTGTAGAAGCCTAGTTTAGACTCACCACTCGGTTGTTGTGTGAGAGCCGGAAGGAGGCATTGTTGTGGTTGTTGTTTTGCTCACACGGCGCAAGAGGGGGCTTCTGTACTGGGTGGAGAGAACCCTAACAGCGGTGAAACCTCAGCGGGTGGGTCTAGCTAGGTAGAAACATTGTAACGGCCTTGTCACGATCTCTCCGCCGGCACACCAAAGGAAGTGTGTTAATAGCTTGGCATTAAGAGATGATCGTGTCTTGTGGGTAAAGTTGTACATCTCTGCAGAGTAAAACTATTCGAATAGCCGTGCCTACGGTCAAAGGCAAAGCGAAGAATGCTTTCATATTGGTAGACTTTGATTTCGTTTTTAAAACCGAAAAGTGTTTTGTTTTGGGGTTCGGGAGTGGTTAGAACTCTCGAATGTGGTTTGGCGGAAAGAGCCAACCCAGGTGGTTAGAACCTGTTTTACTTTTGACGGATGGAGTCACATGATTAACTTTGATCCTTTAAACTGTTGGCAGATAGAGCCTTTATGTTAGTGATGGTGGATAGAACCTCACTACAATAATAAATAATTCAATTATTAAAAAGAATTGTAAAAGATGCTTTGTGAAATTACTTACTTAAGTATGATTTAATCAAATGTGGCTTTATGCAAATAAACCCTATTAAGCTTCCTTTGGAAAGCCCCCCCATGATCATACTTTCCCGACTTGCTGAGTACTTTTGTACTCACGTGCTACACCAACATTGTAATCATCAGAGAATTTCCAAGATGCCGAGGAAGAGGAGTTCTTCGAGGAGGATTGCCAGGAGGACTAGTTGCGTTCCTAGTAAATGCTTTGTGGCGTTGTGGCGTTCGCTTGTTGCTTCCTTTTGCTTCCGCTGTTTTGTGTGTCCGGTCGTTGGACCGAGTATTGTAATAAGTGGCCATGTGGCCCATACTTGAATATTTATATTACAAGTTTCGTTTTGTTCGGCAATGAAGTATCACTGTGACTGTGTGTACTAGCTACTGATCTGGGACTAGTACGGAAATACACAGGAGATTCTGGATAGCTGATCCAGGGTCCCACAGAGTATATTGCAACCATCTCATCACCATACTATTAATCCAACTTTTCATACCAACTATACAACTCGTCGCACCAATATTTTCCAAAGTGTTTGCAAAACCAAAACCAAAAAGCTATACTTGACAATATGTCCCAAGCTGCTCTTGACCGTGAGCACGGCTAATCGATTAGATTTAATCTCTGCAGAGAGTGTGCACTTTACCCACACAACATATTCTAGCAATCATATCAACCATGCCACGTGATACACATGTACTCGTTTTGCTAGACTATGACGAAACTTTTCGACTAGCTAGAGCCTAACCTTGCATTAGCCCGATGTATGTCCACCCTTGCTATGGCAGCAGAAGTCACTAGCTGTACATTTTAGTACTCATGATGGTTTCACATCCCATCACCCTCGTTCTCCCCATAGCAAGGCATACCCGTTGTATTGGAATGCTTTGGTCCCAACGCCTCGGTGAAGGGAGCACCTAGAACGACGCCAGTCTGTCGGTTCGTCAATACTACTTCGGCCTATACCAACATGCAAGGTTAAACTCCAACTAATTTACTAAGTTAAGGCTATCCCATAACTAGCACATGTGGTTGCACAATTTGACTCAGTTGATAGCATCAAGTTCGGTCCTTAGGTTGACTAAGGTGAGATCTTCCCCTAACTACATGCAAGTCCAGCCCTTGCACCGTACAAGTCCATCTCTTATACGGTACAAGTACGTCCCTTGTACGGTTCAAGTCAATCCCTTATACAACCAGTTATGACATATCTCGCCTGTGTTTAAATCAATAGTTTTATTTTTATTTTTACCAGAATATCAACAACCTTTAATCATGTCTAACATAAACCAAAATTTGATCAAGTTGCATTCGCATCCATTTGACTTGTCAACTTCTACAGCATGACTAAGCAAATGCAGTTATTACTCGTATATACCCATTTAACATTTCATAGAATGTTTAAGCTCAATCTAAGGTTCAATAAGATTCTCACGTCAATATAATTAAGGAAATCCCACAATTTAGGAGTACAACTACCATTTTCCATAATATAGCAACTTTACGAAAATTACACGCATGCATTGCTTGTGTGATTGACATGATCAAAGGAAGGTGCTTGCCTTGCTTGTTGAACAATTGGTCTTGTCGCGGTTGATCGGAGTACCAATCACATCACTTAGTCCCGGACGTCTCACATAGTCCCACGATTCGCGCGTATAATCCAACGTTAGCATACATATAAGCAAACAAATCCGAAGTTACTATTCTTCGGTACAAACAATATTCATACAAGCATTTCACAACCAGTCATGCACAATAGGATGATGCATATGAGATTTCATACATGAGGGAACTACATGCATGAGATGGATGTGTATGAGATGCACATGAAAGCTATGCACATGAGAAGGATGCAATACCTAGTTACCAACTTTAACTCTATCCTCCTCTCATATAACGATCAACCATTTAGTTAAACATCCACAACCTCCATGAATTACAACCTCTTATCAATTAGCAAATCACTGGAGATCCTCATATTGACATGCAAGCATTACTTCACATCCACCGTCAAGATTATTGTCTATGTTCAGCTCTCAACTTTAGTCTACTCAACAATACTCCACATGACCAATTCATCCATATTCAATCCAGTAACACACATGATTATATTCTCCATTTTTGTTCCCATATCTTTATCCAATTCCCCTCAAGAAGTTAATATGACATGATCATGATTACAAAACTGTCAACCCAATGGGGTGCAATTCTACTAGTTAGGCATATGAGATTTATTCACCAATCACAAGGTACTCCAAGGTAGCCATACATAACCGACCAATTCATCACTAGGCTTATCATGCCTCACGTATATGACTGTCTAGTATATGACCTTCTAATCCTCATATAAATCATCCAACCCAGTAAGGCATATGTAGATTAATGGTTAAGGTCATTGACTAATCATACAGGTGTCATCCAACAATCATACCTCAGCAAGCTTTACAAATTTCTAAGGCCACCAATTTATTTGTGCTAATTCATACCTCCAATATTCGGCTATACAGATTAGAATCCCACGGATATATAAGCACTTGCTTATTCAACACCTAAATGAGATTAATGATTTATTTGCACACTCAGCGTTTAATAACTCGTGATCGACCATACATGTTCACACTCCTCAGTATTCATGTTATGACAACAGCCAACGTATTCATATCCGTATCACCTTGCTCATCTCATAATCACGTATCTATAACTCCAAATTGAGGGCTCAACATTCCACAACTTAGACTCACACAACTCATACTCTACTTGCATGACATCTTAATCAATTGCATGTGACCAAGAAATCAATTGTTAAGTGTTTGAGAAATCAATTGTTAAGTCCTCAAACACTTATCTCGTATGACTGTCTAAATATCATCAAGGCACTCAATCCAAATGCACATATGCAACTCAAATAGTTCACAAGTATTTATTGATCATACACACATATCTCTAGTCTGAATCTAGTCATATGCACACTCACAAGATTATTCGGCCATCACATAAATATAACTCCATCCAAATAGAGGGATTTCCACCAATACAGCAAGCATATGTGAATCGACCACCAAACCTCATGATTAGTAAATCTTGTTATTTATATAGTCCACTAAATCCCAGTTGATTAATCATATAATTACTCCACTTATTAAAACATCTTAATTGACCATCAAAATATATCTTCCCACCATTCCATAACAGCCACCAAGTAGACTTTAGAGTAAAAGCTCCACAGATTTAACATGCAAGACCTACTTGCAAATTCCCATATGATTCGCTAATAATGCCATGCGACTAAGCATTTCCTTAAATTAAATATCTCGACATTTACTGACCAAATGAAATACACCACAATTCATGCATCACGACTTTTAAGTGAAACAATAGGAATTTATATCGATGGCATCGCATAAATAAGACATAAAATAAAGGTATTCTTATCATACACCATCGAATAAAATTACTATACACATGCATGATTATATGATGCTCATGAGATGGATGCCATGCTTAATAAATATTCATGCATGCGAAAATGCAGATGATACTAAAATTTTACCATGAGTGTCAAACAGGCATAGCCGAATTGGATTAAATTCTGAAAACTCCTCGGCATCGCACGCGCATATAATCTGGGCCTACCGCCGCCAGCTACTTCCTCTATTTTCTTTTCTTTATTTGTCTCCCTTTCCTCTCTTTTTTCATCTAGCCGAACCCTTCCTGGCCACTCCTTTCTTTTCACCTTTCTTCTTCCTTTTCCTTGCTCCTCCTCTTCCTCCTTCTTTTCCTCATTCTCCAACCAATCTTGCTCCAGATCTTGTTTTCCTCCAAGCCAACCTCCAGCCCCCACCATGGCCCGCCACCAGCCCGGCCACGCCTTGCCAAGCCAGCGCCATGGCACCTCGGGCTCGTGCCGCCTAGGTTGCCTGCGCGCCGACTGCACCACCTGGCCGCTCCTCGACACCGTCCAAGCCGCGGCCCCGCCTCCGATGCCTGCACAACCCCGGTTGCTGGCATGTCCGGCCTCCTAGCGCTGGCTTTCCCGCGCTGGCCACGGTCACTGAGCCCTAGGCCCCGACGGTTGGCCTCGGTCGCACCAGCCCCCGACCGTTGCATAGCACCGAGCCGCCTCTTGCACCCGCGTCGCGAAGCGCCACGGCCGGGTCAGACCTCTGCCACAGCTCCACCTCAGGTGTCAGCCTCGGCTTCCCTCCCCGGCTGGCCACCTCCTACGCCGCGGCTCCACCTGCACCACGCCAGGCCAGCACCGCCGCAGCCCAGGGCCGTCGCGCCCCAAGCCACGCCATTTGTTGTTGGAATCACTCCTCTCACAAGTGCTAATCTCAAGCACTAAAGGGCTAGTACTTTGCTTCCTGCTGAACTCACACACGAGAAGCTAACAGAAGAGGGAGCCTTTTTGGCCAAGAACAGACTCACGCTGCCTTGCCTCTTTTCCATTAATTTATAGACTCAACGGTACATGCAAATGCAAAGGGATAAGACCCAGCCAAATCACTCGGCTAGCACTCATGCTGAGATTCTAAACTCACGCCACTACTAATGCCACGGCTGAGCTGATTATGGGCATGCATGGTGTGCGAGTCTCACGCCACACTTCCTACATGCACAACGTTCAGGTAGCCATGCAATCCACTTGCCAAGAAATCACTTCGTGGCCTCTCACTTGGAATGGAGCCCGGTCTTCTCGCCTTCACAGCCGTGCGCATGAACTTGCCGCTTCACACAGCATGGCATCTCGCCAGACATGCGTTCCAGTTCAAGTTGGCAGCCTGCACATTTCACTCATGCCAAAACCACCCTTGATCTACCGGCTCCACTACACACTTATTTGCTACATGCAAACAGGAATAAACATGCATATGAACTAATGACAAGATTAACTCTAACATTTTCCCTCCTAATCTTGGCATGGATCCGCTCACAGCAAGGTTGGTTCATCGTCGCTGGTTGTCGCAGCAAAGAATGCCTTCTCCTTCTTTTTCTCAGGACATTCATAAGCAAAATGCCCATACTCTTCACAATTATAGCATTGTACCTTGGATTTATCCCAACCTTCACCACGGCCACGACCACGACCGCGGCCATGGCCACGACCTCGTCCTCGCAACGAGTCATGTCCTCTTATCATAAGAAGTTGCTCTTCCATTCGGGCCTCATGCCCCTTGAGCAGTTCCTCATGTGACTTCAGTGACCCAATAACCTCCTCCATGGCCATCTTATTGACGTCACCAAATAGCGATAATGATGAAGCAACATTTATGAACTTGTTGGAGACGGCTCGTAGCAACTTCTTCACGACGTACTTCTCTTCCATCGCATCTCCAAGTTCACGGATGCGTCCAACGAGCATCGTGAACTTCGCCGCGAAATCATCCACGGAATCTGCATCACTCATCTTAAGGTTATCAAAATCCGAACGCAAGGATTGGATCCTCGCCTCCCGAACGCGCTCAACGCCCACATGCATAGAGCGTAGCGCAGTCCACACATCAGATGCGGTCTCCTTCTCCGCAACTCGCAGCAACGTCTCGTCGTCGATCGACTGCGAGATGATCGTCAAGGCCAGCTGGTCCTTGCTCTCATCGATGCCCTCGGATGCCTTCTTAGGATCAACAGCGCCCCATACGCCGTTGGTTCGCAGGAGGTACTTCATCCTCATCGCCCAGGCCGCATAGTTCGTCCTTGTTAGCAACGGAAACGGGAGCCTCCCCGCCGTCGCCATCGCCGAGTTGCCGAAGCCACTGCTCACTATAGCTTTGCCTGATGAAGACTCATTGTCACCGGTGCGCTTGCTGGGCGGTGTGTACAGTCCTCCATCCTTGCCGCCGTTGCCGGACATCGCCTCAGGATCGCCAACCGGCTCTGATACCAATTGTTGGAATCACTCCTCTCACAAGTGCTAACCTCAAGCACTAAAGGGCTAGTACTTTGCTTCCTGCTGAACTCACACACGAGAAGCTAACAGAAGAGGGAGCCTTTTTGGCCAAGAACAGACTCACGCTGCCTTGCCTCTTTTCCATTAATTTATAGACTCAACGGTACATGCAAATGCAAAGGGATAAGACCCAGCCAAATCACTCGACTAGCACTCATGCTGAGATTCTAAACTCACGCCACTACTAATGCCACGGCTGAGCTGATTATGGGCATGCATGGTGTGCGAGTCTCACGCCACACTTCCTACATGCACAACGTTCAGGTAGCCATGCAATCCACTTGCCAAGAAATCACTTCGTGGCCTCTCACTTGGAATGGAGCCCGGTCTTCTCGCCTTCACAGCCGTGCGCATGAACTTGCCGCTTCACACAGCATGGCATCTCGCCGGACATGCGTTCCAGTTCAAGTTGGCAGCCTACACATTTCACTCATGCCAAAACCACCCTTGATCTACCGGCTCCACTACACACTTATTTGCTACATGCAAACAGGAATAAACATGCATATGAACTAATGATAAGATTAACTCTAACATTTGTTGCAGGTCACTGGCACTGCTCTACTATCTCGATCATCGACTGCCACACCAAGGCCTTGGCTTCACCTGCGCTCGTGCTGCCCATGGCCTTGTCGGGCCACGGTTGCCACGCACCGCGCTGACCATGCCCGCCTCGGACACGGCTTCGCCAATGCGGCGCGCTGCAGCGTGCTCCTGGCCACATCTTGCTTGGTCTCGTGCCGAGTTGCCATTGCCTACTGCCTTGGGTGTCGTTGGTCTCGGTAGGCTAGCCAAACACACCACACCAGGCTACCGTCGTGGTCACTCCAGCTGACTAAGCCACTGTTGCACTTTCTCTCCCTCACACGGTATGGCTACTTCCTCTTCTCCCCAAATAGATCAAAGGATCGTGCATGCAAATGAGAATTACAAAAAAAGGCTTATGCATGGGATGAGGATTGAAACAATATAGCATGCATATCTTGGCTTTGTGTTCTTGGAACTGTTTGCATTGAGAGAAGTGTAGGGGGAGAGAGCTTGAGCTAGCTGGAAGAACGAACGGAGAAAAAGGGATCAGGGAGGAGCAAGGCACTGGAGATGGCAGCATTTATGCCCTGAAACAATCCAAAAAAATTCAAAATGAATTTATTCGGTTTTTATTTGAATTTGCATTTGCATTTGAATTTGGATTTTGAAACCAAAACTGAGTTTGAATTCGTGTTTACCTTTGTGGGCCGATTTCCCTTGCTTCGTGGGCCTCCCAGCCCGTTTCCTTCCGGCCCGTGTGGTCGCTCCGTTCGACTGTGGTAGCCCGATAGCCGCCGCCTCCGCCTCGGCCTTCATTCTTGCCGATGCATGTAGCCGCCAGCGCCACTTGACCAGCTGTCGTCGCCGTGCCTCTGGTCTCCCGGCCAGCGCCCGGCTCTCGCCATGCTACCCGTCCTCTCCCGTCGCCCGTCGCCCCCTTGAGCGCGCCGCGCCGCCGCTGCGCCCTCGCCGCCCTATAAAACCGTCGCCCTCACCTCCCAACTCGCCCCGCTCCTCGCTCGTGGTGAGCCTCTCTCCCTCCGCCTTCGCCTCCCCGGCTCGGCCACACGCCCTTGGCCCGCTAAGCCAGTAGCCAAGCCTCGCCTCGCCCTGTGCCTAACCCCTCCGCGCCAGTGCCCCAGCGGCGGGCCCGCTCGTCGGCCACGCCTCTCGCGTCGCTGGCTGGTAGGCCGGCCACGACCTCGCTAAGCCGCCCGCTCAGTGGGCCTCGGCGTTAAAGGCCGGGCCGGCCGTTCGCTGGAAACGATAAAACCGATTTTCGGTTTTAATTAAATCAATTAATTTCCGAAAATTCGTTTTAATTCCAAAAATAGCCCAGAAAATCCCGAAAAATCCCGGAAAAACCCAGAGCTCCACCAAATACATTTCCCAAACCGTTTCAATCCCCTGAGTCCAAAAATGCTCCCCGTTTCCAAATCCGGAACTCAAAAAATCCCCAAATCCCAGTTTTGCCCTCCGTTCTCTTCCGACTCGGTTCCCGGTTTCCGTTTCAGTTTCAGTTTCTTTTCCAGTTGTTGTTTTTGTCGTGTACTTATGTTGGTTGTCTTTCCGTGCTAGATTCGACCGTTGAGCCGCCAGTGGAGCCGAAGCAGTCCCTGGAGTCGGAGTAGTTCCCGGAGCAGACGTTGGACCAGACGGGAGCGCAGTACGACTACTTCCTCTACGACTCATCCGATCCAGCTGCCGCGCAAGGCAAGCTGTACACCCTTGATCATGTTGATCCAATCATGCCATGCTATAGTAGTAATTATTTTATATCGCATTATTTTGCTGTATGTTGAATTATTGAAAACAGTATTTTAGAATGACATGGTACCTAGGTAATGCCGAAATTGCTCATGGAACTCCCTTGATATATTTGAACCCTATTAATCCCTTGGAACCTTAGCTAAATGCTTATTGCCATGAATAGGTTAGACTATACTGCTAGATTAGCTCAAAACTTGGGTTTTAAAATAAAATGCTGCCGAATCTTTGATTCGGGTGTTTGTAAAAGTGCTACAGTCTGGGGGACAGTATCGGATTAATCTCGGAGTGGATGAGATTCCGATCCCCGACTGATGATTAATGCCTTGGTTTGTCTGGTGGCCGGTACTGTGAGTATCGGAACGGGTTTGTGGATTTAAGGCTTGGTCTTTGGTGAAAGTGTAAGGTTAATAATCCCCTTGAGCAAAGTAAATAACTTAGTTCCCGCTCAACCACAGGTCGGACTGGTCGGTGGACCCGTATCCGACATAGCTCATTAAGTTAATCATTCCTGAGATAATAATTGGACTGTTGGTGGTACTATTCTCTGGAGAGAATAGGGACCGGGCCTTCCCGGCAGGGAAGTGGACCGGAGGGGTGGAACGGGAATGGTCCGGAGTGACATTCTTGGTTCTCACAACGGTAGACGCTAATGGGGACCCTGAGTCCAAGGTAGCAGTCTCTATCAGTCAACAACTAAAGGATGGGAATGATTAAACGAAATGCCGTGATAATCTAAACCGGGCCACATGCATTTAAGTTGCATGAAAACTCGCGATTGGCATTAAAGGTTATAGATATCTTGTGGGTAAAGTTGAGCCCCTCTGCAGAGTTAATCTTGATGGTAATCGATTACGCCGTACTTCCGGTAAATGAAGTTAAGTTTGAACCTGGGGTGATACCCGCAACTAAGCTCAAGTTACTGTTTGGAATTTGGATAATTGTGGTTAAGTGTTGAATTTGTGAAAATCCCAACTACTTATTTTATGGTTTGTGCTTCAAATGTAAAATGAATTATAAAATAAAACTGCATCCAGATACTTAACCCTATTACCATCCTTTGGAATACCCCTACATATAGTATTCAGTGGTTCCGTACGACTTGTTGAGTACTCTGTACTCACCCTTGCAAACCTCCGCCCTTTCAGAGTTCGAAGATGCCGGAGCTTACCAGGAGATCGTAGATGGCGATTTAGTCTGGTTCTAGGTCTTTGTCTTCGCTCAGGCTCTGCCTGTGGTTTCTCTCTTTTGGTAGTGTAAGTCTAGAAGCTCGGATGCTTCCTTTGTAAAATCTGGTCGTTAGACCAACTATATTGAATAAAAGTGTTGAATTGGCTTTTGCCAGGTAATTTTACTCTTGTTTTCCAACAGTTAGTCTTCCTGGGTAACTGTTGTGAGTTTTCGCACTGCCCCTAAAAAGGCGGTCCGTCACATGCCCTTCCTTCACGAGCTGCTCCCTGATAGAGAAAAAGAAAGAAGTGGTTGAGGAAAAAGAGTGGCAGGGGAAATGACGGGAGAGCCATGGGATGGCGTGGGGGAGAAAATAGGACAGAAGGAGTGAGAGAGGATAGGCTTCTTATTCCCTATCTCATTTCTATTTTTTTATCGGTTTGCTATTGTTTTGATACTGTCAGTAGGAATTATATAACGGAAGAACATATAGCAGGAGAAACTGCAACTTGTTTTTCCCCAACTAGGTTTCTAGCATGAATCTTTATTCATAATCTAAATATATTTTATGTCTTTAATTTACCAATGCCAATTTTAATTATCAACCAGCTTTATAAAATCGGTGCCAAAAATCAGGGTGTTACAATGCACGTTTGATATGTTGTGTTATCAACTTTGCTTATTGTGTATACTAGCTCGATCCTGGGTCAGTGAGTTTCACACATAGGGTTCGAAGGTGTCACTTCTAGGTCCGACAGAGCAGCACATGCTTCCACTTTGTTGCTTGTTCATTCCTACAATCCTACCTAAAGTTGTAGCATGCATGTTATGTCAATATCCTCGTATTAATATCTTTGTTAAAAAAAATATCCAGGATGTTTGGGAAGCATGTCGTTAGGGGTGGGTATTCGGTTATTTTGGTTCAGTTTATTCGGTTTTTGGAAACTAACAACCAAAATTTTTGGTTCAAATTTAAAAAGCAAACCAAAATAACCGAAAAAAATTTAGTCCGGTTAATTCATTTTTTCGATAAACCAAATTTCTCTCCCAGGCTTTACTCTGCACTCATTCCTGCCAAAGATTGAATGTTCCCCAGCTCCCAATGACCATTGTAGTGCACTTACCTCCGGTAGGATCTGGCTGTGGTGGCCAACGAGGATCCGCCTTCCAAAGCTCCCAAAGATCATATCCAGTGGCAACGCAGGCTAGCAAGGACCACTTCCTAGGCCTCCTAGTATCATAGTCCGGTAGTAGCAACTGACGAAGAACCTTTCCTTGGCCTCTCAGTGGCGGTGTCCCTTCAACGGCTAACGACAAGGTGGTCCTCTCTCTGAGCTTCAAGTTCGCTCCTAGTGACATCGAGCTCATCGAGTTCTTCCTCCCCCACTTGCTCGGCCAACCGATCCCTTCGACGGTGTTATCGTCGAGGACGATTGGAGGAGCGCACCCCCTGGAAGCAGCAGCATGGGCAACAAGAATAAGGCCTACTTCTTCGCCACGAGCAAGGGCAAGAACGGCAAGGGTGACCACAAGGTGCGAGGTTGAATCAACAGCGGCTCATCTTGGCTTCCCTTCCACAGCGTCGGCCGACTACAGAGAGCAGTTTGTTCAGCACCACACAACAGCCCGGATCTAGGATTTCCACCTCTTCTTCTCCCCACTCCATCGGATCTGGTATTGGGGAGAGTCGGAGCCATGGATGGGGATGGGGAGCGACGGCGGAGGTAAAGTAGCCTTGGAGGATGGGAGGCGGAGCAGCTAGGGGGATGGGAGGCGAAGCATCAGAGGAGGCAGCGGAGGATGTGGCGGGAATGGGGTACGGTTGGGAGCTCGCAGCTCAGGGAGACGGGAATAGGGAATTGCTGAATTGGATTGTCAAGCTGTGGCTGTGGACAGCGATTCGATGTACTAGTAGGGGTGAAACATGCACTTCTTATTCGGTTTTATGGTTATTTCAGTTTCCAGAATGCAAAAACAGAACAAAAAACCGTAAACCGATTACGTCAAAATTAAAACTGAACTGGAAATTAAAAAAACCCGATTTTTTCTGATTAATTTGATTTGCTTTGGTTTTTCGGGTTTGGTTAAAAAATACCCACCCCTACATGTAGTTGCCCGTATACATCAAAGTAGTATACAAACCCAACACTGACATGCATGGATTTATTGCTACACGTATCTCGCAACGATATTTTGGAAATGCCTGAAGTTCTTCCTCTTGCGATGATAAAATTTCTGGTGTTTATTAATAGACGTCTCAGCGGACCATTTACACCACCATTTGTGATTTGTCAATCAACCTCTTCTACAACCACCTGTCGATACAGTACACGTACAGCATATATTGCCATGGGTTGCCCATGGATCCGGTTCCTCTGAGTGACCCAACGTTAGAGAACTCGATGTCAGAGAATCTCATCGTCTTGCACACAGTCACATTGGGAGGTTGGCCACTTGGGGTACATCACTGTAGCTAATACGACGGCCTCGTCGGTGCTTGGCAGATGAGTGAATATATCGGAGGTTAGCATCCGCGGCGGCATCAGTTAATAATATTGGACAGGGATCATGTGCAGTCAGCACATCCGAATCCAACGGCTGAGGTTCACTTAAGTACCGTAGCAACAGTAATCACCGTAGAAAAGTATCGTACCATGTACTCTGTAGCGGCGAATCTATACCCTTCGTTAAAAAGAATGGAGAGATGAGATCACTGTAGACCTGTGGTTGCTTAAGGCTTAAGCTCAGTCGCAGTAGCAACGGCAAATGTTAATATGGGCACGGGTCCCTCCCTCCCGGCCGGGCAATAAATGGGGCGAGCTGCTTTGCCTGCCCATCCTGCGCAGCTCACAGCGGCCTCACAAGATTCATTGCCCAACCCCAGATCTGCTGCTCCCTGGGTCTCTGACTCTGCACACCAGAGATGGCTCCCAATTTCTTTTGTATCATCCTTGAATCTCCGTGTTTATCCGCAAGAGATTACGTGTAGAGTAGAGAACTAGAGATAGCTCTAGAGGTCTTTAACTTGTGTTTAGTTGTACTATTGGATTTTTAAGTTGATTTTACCCTCTCACTAATCACAAATAATTATAGTTTTAGACATATGTAGGATCAAACATTACAAACTTCTGTCGATATTCAAGACCAGAGATCTTTAGACCGACCTTAAAAATAAAAATAGATTGTTTTGTGCAGTAATCAAAGGTTGTAAGGAGTGGAAAGTGAGATTGCTTTTTATTAACCAAATAGCTTTTGAACCTAGACGTAGCCTCCAATCATGCCTTTAGAACCTATCCAACACAAGATGCCACACACAATCAACCATCCGCTTCTAAGGCTTTTCCGAGTGTAGGAATCGAACATCGGAGGACATATGTCAATCAATCAAGTGCAGTAGTCCAACAGGGTTAACCAAACCGTTTTTGAATTGAAAATCGAGATTCCGTGGTACTGATTTATCGCGAAAATCGTCAAAACCGAAGAGTTTCAAAACTGAGAGTTTAAAAAAATCAAAAAAAAAACGAAAACCGGTCGGTTTTGTCGAAAACCATGCGGTTTTCTAAAAAAATCAACCAATTTTCACGAAATATCGACCGGCGAGTTGAACCTTTTGGGCGGCCAATTTTTTGAGCGATTTTTGTCGAAAATCGAGCGATTTTTATCAATTTTTCACCGGGTTACGGCACATAAATTTTTTCAAATTTTTAAAATTTTTGTTTGAGTTAGACTGGTTTTACTATCAATTTAGAATTTTAACCCGGTTTGATACGATTGATTTTAGTAAACAACATCGAAAATCAACCGGTTTTTGTGAACCCTGGGTCCAATCCAACGTTGAAGGCGCCGAATCTCTAAGGTCGTCTCAAAAGTCAAAGCTGAGAACGAATTAGTGTGTGGAACTCTTAGCCGGCTCCTCCTTTCTACGCCGCTGCACCAAGAGACTAGTATAGTGTATGAAGTACTCAGCTACGATAGAGCTAGCGTACTAGCTAGCTAGTTTTAATTAAAAGGGAAACTTTTTCATGCTTGGATGCATGGATGTTAGCACGTACTTCGTCGTAACTAGCAGAATTATGAGCCCAAGTGTGCAGATATTTATTATTCTATATTTGTTTTACTATACAAATCTACTTTCTATAATTAAAATAAAATTACATTTATTATATAGCTCTAATACCCATATACATGATCTAGTCTACAAAATAATTAATGTGAGGACTTTTTATTTTTTAAAGATTATTGTGAGATCTTAAAATGAAAGGATGTATTAGAATTTACCTATTATTTTATTTTTTTATAGATAACTAGAAGTAGGTAGCAGCAGCTAGTAAGAGTGTAAGACATCAGCCATGTAGTACGTACTACGTACTCCCTCTGTCCCACAAAGAGTGCATTTCTAGGATTTTTAAGACAGATTAGTGTGCAAGGTAAATGACTAATGTGCCCTTTATTACTCCATACACAAGCATGGTGGTGCTTCGGTTTTCACAAGCACTTAAATGAGCATGCATACACTTACAGCTGGGCCCTACAGACTAAAGATGCATTCTTTGTGGGACAAAATTTGAACACTAGAAATGCACTCTTTGTGGGACAGAGGGAGTACGTGTGTAGTAGTAGTTTCTTACTTTGTCGCGCTTTCTACCAAACACGTACCCCCATATCTCTCTCTCTCTCTCTCTCTCTCTCTCTATATCTATATATATATATATATATATATATATATATATATATATATATATATACTAGTTACATGCCCGTGCATTGCTACGAAAAACAAAATTGATAACGAAAAATAAAGATTAAAAAATAAAAAAAAAATCACAAGATCAAACATCTATCTTTAACGCTTCGTTTCTTGCGAAAGCTGGCTAATTAAAGCAACGCTTCGTTTTTTGCGTAGGGCAATTAAGCAGGGCAATTAATGACGTGGGTAGAACTCACCACTGCCACCAACTGTTGCTTTATAATAGTAAAGATATATATATATATAGTGGCGAAGCCAGGACTAAATTAGAGGGGAGACTAAGCTAAACATTTCAACTACTAGTAAAAACCAAATTCATACATAAATAACCATTTAACAAGTGAAACAAAGTAAAAGTTTATAAGATACTCACATAAATGAAGTTGCTAGGTACACTAGCTACAAGTTGGATTTGGAGGCAACAGGCAAGTACATTCTACGGGTTTTTATCCTTTGAAAGCAATCTATAATTGCTTCATCATCAATAGATTTGAGTATTGTTTTCTCGGTGTAACACATCATTAAATCATTGAGCCAATCATCGGAGACTAACCTCATCGTATGCACAAGTCACTGCAATTGCATCACATGTAAGTCGTTCCCTTCTCACCAAGTCAAAAATTAACGAGTACAGGACTAAAGGTAGTAATTAAATCGTTAAAAGAATAGTTTGATAATGTTGATTTATAATTTGTGTGTTAAGTGATTTGCTAAGTAATAATAGTTGTGATGGTTTAATATAAACATGATAAAAAATAGAGTGTTGTTTTTGGCTTTTGTTTGGCTAATGACTAAAAGTGGAATGACTAGAATCAAGTATGTGCATGGGCAATGCACGTCATTTGTAGACCATTGCTAGTGACTAGAAGTTAATGAAAGTTTCATGCAACAGCTTCATGCGTTAATTAGTAGATGGGCCGGACCAAACTATTGGATTGGTTACCCGCGTTGCAGCAGGGGCGCACTCCCCACTGCTGGCTTCACCAGTGTGTGTGTGTGTGTGTGTGTGTCACTACTACAAAACCGGGCATCACAACCGGTCTATTAGAAACGGTTTGGTGCGAACCGGTTGTAATGCTCGCACCAGAAGCGGTTTGTGGCAACAGGCCGGAGGGGATCTCTAGAAGCGGTTCGTGGCACGAAAGCCCCACCTTTAGAAGGGGTTCGTGACACGAACCCCTTCTAAAGATCTTTACAAGCGGTTGGGGACACGAACCCCTTCTAAAGCTTTAGAAGCGGTTCGTGTCACGAACCCCTTCTAAAGGTGGGGCTTTAGAAGGGGTTCGTACCACGAACCGCTTCTAAAGACCCCCTTCAGAAGGGGTTCGTGTCACGAACCGCTTGTAGAAGCCCAATTTTGGAAGTAATAAAAGGAATGCGTGCCCTATTCTCGTGCGTGGGTTGGCTAGATGGATGAGGCGGCGGGTTACGAGGATGGAGTGCTGGTCGTGGGTTCGAATCCCATTCCCACGATATTATTACCGCATTTTACCGCTTGGTGTTGCACCACCACAAGCGATTTCTATAACCGCTTGTGATACCCCTCGGGGTATCACTCACGGTTGCTTAGAAGCGGTTTTACAACCGCTTCTAGAGGTGGTTTTCAACCGCTTCTGGAGCACGATTCTGTAGTAGTGTGTGTGTGTCGGTATTAAGTGATGTTATACCTCTTTATTCTTTTGAGTATACTCTAATACTAATTATAAAATACTCTAAAGTGAGTTCTACAGAAAATTTCATCAAAGTTCATTCTTTATAGCATAATTTATTTATATACTCTTTTTACATGTGAAAAAAGTATATAACAAAAAAAATAAGATGCTCTACTGAATTTTTTTTTCAACAATGGCATACTGTAGTATCTTAGAATTATTATTGGAGTACATCGAAAGCGACAAAGGAGTATACCACATTTGTTTATGTGTATACTAGAGGTGGGAGAACGGGAGTAGACACTCATACTCATACGTAAGGTTCAAAATTTCATTTTGGAGCATCAAGATTTCGACCAAAATCGTCCAGATTTGTATCCATGCTCACGCGTGCCAAAAGTAAAACCGGCCGGGCCCTCTCGGGTGGGCACGTAGTACGTACGGTGGGCGCTGTGGGGTTTGGATCGGAAGATATTGTTGACATCTAAACGATAGGACGGGAGCTGCACGGCACGGCACGTCCAGCCTGGCTCACCCGATGGAGTCACTGTTGACGGCGCCTATATAATACCGCATGCGCTGGCCGGCGACTTAGCTGTGCGTGCCGAACGAAGTCGTCGTCGTCCTCCTCCCCCTTCGTACTTTGGGTTCACCTATGTGCATGCAACCAAGATCGAGATGGTGTGTATGTAGAGTACGTGTAGAATAACAGATTAACAGTGCTGTAGTTTAACGTGCCCAGAGGCGGGCCCGTACGAGCTCACGTCGTTTACAGCTTCCAATCGCGAGTGATTAGAATGCCAGAGATTTTTTTACCGGACGGAATCCGTCTGGAATTCCGTGAGAATCCTTAATTTGGGATTCCTCCGAAATTACTCAAATTAATCCTAACCTAAACAAAATGTGTAATTGACGGCCAAGCATGAAAATTAAGAACAATATGACTAAAAATGATCCGAGTAGTCAAGTTTGAATCATTTTTGTTTTGACCGTACTATCGAGGAGAGTTTAAGATTAGTAGCTTGGCCTTGGTGGATGCACAGTAGGTTTTTCTACCTCATGTCATGTGTAGTCAGAGAAAGCTAAGAAACTAAGTGATGGTGCAAAATTGAGAACGTGGGTAAGAATTCAAACTTAGTAGCTTAGGTCAAATAACACGACCTAATCCAACTAGGTCGTATCATCAATCGGATAAATTCAATAGAGATCATGTCATGAAATTTCCAACGGGAGTCGAATGATGCGACTGATATAGAGTATAGGTTGGATCAATATCTTTGAGAGTGTGTTGAAGTCTCACTAGGAGTTTGATGATCTGAGTGATCCAAAGTGTGGGTCGAATCAATTTTATAGAAAAGTGTCTGAGTTGATCTCCATGTGAGTTGGATTGTCCTAGTCGATTGGACTATCAATCGGATCAATTATACAAAGAAGGTACTATCAAGAATTTGCACTAATTCGGATGATCCGAGTGTATGTAACGGCTATATTTTTTACTGTTGGAAGTGTTTAAGCCGGATAATCCGAATGGTCAGGTCATCATACTCAAATAGGTATTTTGAAATATATGTGTGTGTTCTCTAGTTTCTGAGGAGATCTGGAGCTATATATAGATACTATGGGGGTTCATATGAGAATGTTTGTGACTTCATCTCAGTACTCATCCTATTAAGAACCTTGAGTGCACTTTGAAGTATGGATTTAAGATCTTTGAGTGCATGAGAGTATATAGGTCTAGTTTGTGCATCTCTCCTAGTCTAGTTGCTTGACCTTGCTAGGTTTAAGTGAGTGTTTGGGGCTATTACTCTTGATCCTAGATGGCTTGGAGGTGTTTGGCTTGTTGATCTTCTTTAGAGGTGTTTGTGGAAGGCATGTGGAGGCTTGTTAGGGTTCGGAGTCCTCCTATCCGGAGTGGAGGACTACCACGAGTGGATAGCGGTTTCAAGTCAGAGTTAGACTCTTGCAGGAGTACTCCAACTAGGAGTAGGGGAAATCACTGAATCTCCAATACTACGGTAAAAAATTGGTTGTGTTCTGTGTCTTTTACGCTTTCACATTTACTTCATTGTATTTGAATTCTTAAATCACTAGAATTGTGTAATACAGTTTAGGGCTTGTTTGAAACACATAAATAGGATAAGAATGACAGAGAATTGAAAAACATATAAAAAGTGTATGAATAGAGCATTTGAATGGACCATAGGAAAAGTAGACTAATTTTATAAAGAGGTCGACGCGGATGCTTTTTTTTTCTTATATAATTCCTGTGAAATCAAAGGAATAGGAACTCAATTCCACGTTTTTCCAAATGAATGAACAGTAAAATTTATATAGGATTTGTTATCCTATGCTTTTCCTATAAAAATTCTTCAATCCAAAAGAGGCAGTCTTCCCGTTCATACAAGGCAGCTCAAGTAGGAAGGAATTGAACAGTTTTGTTAGTAGTGTCAAAATTAGCGTTTTTTCGTTGACTGTTCGGTTCCACTGTTCACATATAGAAGAAAAGAACTCTCTGGATTTTTTATGTACAGTGTTTCATCGCTCAGATTTTACTGTTTAGCACCTAAAGATTTCCCGCAACAAACTGTGCTCCCTCATATACACGAAGATCAATGCTTTCAGTATCGACAGTTTGACCCCCTGAGTAGATATGCAGCGTCGCAGTAGTTTGCAGGAGCATCGCCAACCTTTCACTCACATGTTGAATTTGCACCTCGCAAAGAACAAAAAGGTTAACAGAAGAAGAAAAAAAAAGGCTACCGACGACAGTTATATGGACCCATCGCAACCAGTCACGAGGCTCGCTAAAGAGTACAGTTATGCCGGCCGTTGCAGCAGTTCAGTTGTGTTGTGCCTCGCAGAGGCCACGCAGACATACATGAAGGGAAAACAGTCACCAAGTACTGTGTTTTGATAATCTTGCTATGTTTGCTAGTTTAATCTCAAAATCAGCAGCAGCACATGTGCTAGTTACTTAGCTGTGCCTGGCTACAAATTAAGGTGGATAATGGGCTGACGAGCCATGCGTTGTTGCATTCTTCACGTGAACCTGTTCCCAAATCTATATACCGCTCTCGTAGTCTCATCTTTTCCTTTCTTGCGATCTCTGTCCCTAAACTTCCGGCGTTGCCTGTGCAACTGCACCCTTTCATATACGTCGAAAGCTATCCATGATCCATGTCGAGAGAAAGAAAAAAAAAAATTCCCATCCCCAAGATGAGGAGAGGGGAGAAAAACATTCTTCTCTTATGATACTAGAAATGCAAGCGCGGCGCACGCCGCGCGCGTGAACGAAAAAAAAATTGTATTTTTTTCCAGAGAAAAAACAGACCACGGAAACATTTTTCCCATGCTACGGAGAGTAAACGGATTACGAAAATATTTTTTTCGGGAAAAACGAAGAAAGGACCTGAACGAAAAGCGCAGGGACCTATTTGTTATAATGTTGGACTTGTTTGCTATTTCGAATAAGTAAAAAAGGGCTCGTTCGCAATTCGTATTTAACGGGGGGCTCTTTGTGTAAAACGACAAACGGATGACCTAAACGTGAACCGGGAAAAAAATATTTTCCACTCACAGAAAATTAAAAAGGACTTATTCGTAAATGGAAAAGACCTATCCGTAATTCCAAAGAATCGGATGTTTTTTTTTGCAAGAAAGGGAGAGAGAGTGGGTGGGGGTGACATGGGGGGCTAACAGGAACTATGACCATGAGTGAATAGTGTGCATGCACGCCGACGCAGAGCTCTGAGTGCGCCTTCATGTGCATGGCAGGAATTAACCGTCCAGACCAGGAGGAGAGCAGGGCTTGCCGATGATTGCAACCGGACGTACGCATAAGCACACCCGGGAGGGCTTACATCAGCAAGTCAGCAACGCATCAGGAGCGCAGCGTTAGCAAAAAGCAAGCCGGTGTGGGTCTTTTCCGGGCAATAGCAGTACAAGTGCTGTGTCGTAGTGGAGTAGAGTGCTCCCTCCGACCACAAATGCACGTGTTTTGACTATTCATTTGGTCGAGGAATACAACTTCGATCGTTAATTTCTACAGTAATATGGTTAAAAAAATCTAATAAAATTATAAGAGAGGTGTTTCTATGCTTTTTTTAAAGCTGTACAAAAATTAAAGCATAAATGAAGGGTAGCTAGTGGTTACTAACCTCTTCATTTGCATTAAGATGTGTGCAATTTGTATTAAGAAAGAAAGCATTGAAGCACCGCTCAAATTATAATATTATTTAAATATTTTTCATAACAAATATATACATACTCTTTTTAGGTCTATTTTTTTTAAAAAAAATATCGAGTTTTAAATGTTTAACCATATGTATCTCATATCTGTGACTTAGAGAGGGAATAGTATGCATGCGCTTCGGTTGCCGATTGAAAACCCTTCCAAACGGCATGGTTGTGCTTCAGCTTGGGGGCAAAACCACAGCCGAAGCCCACCCCAAAGTCGCAGTCGTGAGGGACATGCTTTCCGCAACTGTGGCTTCACTCATTCGCACCCTCCCCCCTCCCCCCATGTCGCTTGCCCCTAAGTCAGTCATCACCACCTCTGCCTTGCTCAAGAAAAAGCTACAGCCGCTAGCTATAGCCACTTTATAGCCTAGCAAATCAAAATTAGCTTTATAGCCTAGTCACAACCCTCCAAACAGACCCATAGCTTGACACAACAAGCAGGAGACAGTTCAGTTTGGTGTTACGGCCAAAAGCTTTTTAATTCGGAATATACTCGAATCCAATGAAGCAGCATCACGTCTTGATCTGATGGCTATGGAATAAGAGGATTGCCACCTGGGACCAACCAGTCAGAAAAATCCTGAGGAGGCAACCCCGTTTGTTTAGCTCCATTTCTCTTCAAATAAATGGGGTAATTTGGTATGGGTTGAATCTGACTTGGATGACGCCGGCAACTTCAAGATCCTGTCAATTAACACTGCTGACATCTGGAAAAGATAATGTTTTTATTAGACCATCATGTGAATCGGAGCCCTCTCATGCATCCACCTCAGTACCTCACCCCCATGCCATTTTGCAAAAAGGTCCCTCCCTTTTCTCTAAATTACGGATAGGTCCCTATAAATTACAAAGAAGTCCTTTTGCGATTTTTTGTGAGTATAAGAAAAACGTTTCTAAATTGCATTTAGGTCCCTGGTTCGTTACTTTACGGAAAAGCCCCCCGCTAAATACAAATCTCGAACGAGCCCTTTTCTAATTTTTCATAATAGCGATTAAATTCAAAAATATAGCAAACAGGTCCCCGGCCCTTACGTCCAGGTCCTTTCTCCGTTTTCCCTAAAACTATTTTAAATCCAAAAGAAATGTGTACAGCTCTATTCTAGAAAAAAAAAAATTCAACTCGATCTCTAATCTCTAGATTTTTTTCCCAGCTCGATCTCTAATATTTTTCGAAACGTGTATTATTACTCGATAAACGCATAGAAGCAGGTTAGCCGGGTGATGATAAAGTGTTAAGAGAAAATTCGTCAAAAGACATGGCTAGATTTAATACACACGTAAATAAAAAACATACATCAATCTGTTCTCTTAGCAATCTTTGTTTACTTTCGAAAACCACCTAATAGAACGGCGCGGCGGAGCGCGCCACATTCCCTAGTTGTATTCATATCTAAAAAGGCTTCTCACAAGTTCAACTCTCCCATATCAGCAAACGGGCCGATGCAGCGTCAAGCCACCAGAGCCTTGGCCTAAGATCTACCATAAAAAAATCCATATAAAATATGTTAAAATCAGTAAAAAAATTATAAATTAGCCCCAAAAAAAAGGTATGGCCTGATCTGAGGCATGAATCTAGACTGGCTCCGCTCTTGCCAGCAAAGTATATTCGTATGCGTGTATGTATTCATGGCTTAGAGCGGGTTATATATGGCAAGAATGCGTCGCAATTCCTTAGTTTTGCAATGATGGCATGACGCCAGTCGGCCATGCTGACTTTGAAGTCGCCCTCCTTGATCTTGGAACAACATTGCCAATGTCAATCTCCCCGACCCCTCCCAAATCAAGGCCTACATGTTACAAGCATTAGATTCATTTCGCAAGAAAAGGCCACCCAGCAACCCCAGGTTAGTTGAACCGTAACAATCAGGAGATCTAGTCATACACCTAATATCAATAAATGGGTATCCTCAAGCCAAACACGGCCTTGGATCAATCCAACCCACCAAATTGGAAAGGCTCAACAGCGATGGCAATTAGTATCAGCCGTACCATAAAAATCTACCTAATACGTCCGTACGCTCGTAATTTCAAGTTAGCACAATTTAATCAGGAATTGAAAGCTTGTGTGATACTGTGATGTCGACATACCTGTAGGCCAAAAAAATCCAGGTAATATAGGCAACATATATGAAGATATCTCAAGATCTAACAATTACGCAACGCAATGTGTAGTATATGACACCTCTCATAGCTCTGGACCATTCAAGAAACATAGTTAGCTCAGCTACAGACAAAAGTACAATAAAAAGACACTGCATAATGTTTTAGAAAAAAACTAATTAAATACCAGGGGATATGAGTTTGGTGCACAGAATCTTTATGCTTTCCCCAAAAGAAGTAACAGCAGAACAGAGAAAAAAAAAATAGAGGACAAAAGAGAGATCTAAAACCGAAAGCAAAGTTATAAAACTTGATATGAATGCTCATTATCAATGGATTTAGACACAGCACGACCCATTTTGTACATTTCAGTCTTCTGCTGCACTTTCACATCATAAATGAGGCTTGAGCTCGATTGATGAACAAGAAAGTATCCTTGAACCCCATGCTGTGATCAATACATCATGTAAGAAACAGACCATTAACTATAAGCATCTAACGACACTAGCAAACAAACAGATTTTTCAGAAAAATGGACGGGCAGCTAGGTAGCAATCACAAGCAAAAACAAGTTCTATCACACAAGAAGGACAAATGAAAAATGACAAGCACTGTCTTCTGATATATGCAAGACAATACTATTATTGCTGGAGGAACGTAAACCTACTATTTTGCAGGAAGAGCTGACAATTTCAAGTGGAAAGCTGACAGCAAGTCAGTTCAGAATTCAGATCAAACTACAACCAAACTGGGTACTGTTAATATTTCAACCATTCTGAAAAGAACCAGTACAAAAACTTTAAAAGTAGCCCCAGTCCCTGTCAACAATACCAAAAATCCAAAATAGAACAGCATCATTAAGGAAGTGAAAACATCTGCAGGGCAGTAAAGAGTAAACAAAAGATGGCAGCATCAGACATTGCAACTGTAGATGACATCATGTACCAAATAGTGGCTTCACAATATTTGTAAGTTGCAATTCAGATGATATATAGAAGAACAGATCATAGACAGGGCCAGTCAGTTCGGTACGTTCATTTGTTCAGTGAATAGTGAAGAGACACAACATTGACAGCACAAGACATATCAGCATGACAACCGGCTTGCATACCTACAATGAGCAGGCCCAAAGAAGGCCAACTGCAGTGCTACAAGAACCTTCATCATTCTGTTCTAAACTGAATGAAGGACTCGTCCTGTCATATTTGTTCTGAATTTTCATAAGTGCCGTTTGCACTGCCTGTTGATTGTTCTTTCAATCTGTACCCCCTTGGTTCATTGCATCAACATAGAAATCAGTGAGGCCCTGAGGCCACATTCACATGTGAACACTTGTTTTGCTCTACATCTGAACAGGAAACTAAAAGAATAATTTTTGTTCGTCAAGGGATTGTAGATTTTAAGGACTACAACAATGTCTGAAAGATCATCAAGCTGATTAGGTTCATATGGTTGCTGTGCAGTTATTGAGTGCAATGCAACAGAAACACACCTTTAGCAGCCATATTCTGCTTGTTCAGAAGCATGCTGCTACAGATAACAGTTGAATTATCTTTGCATATGTAAAGAACGGTAACCTGCATGGGTGTTCATTAGACAAAAAAATTGTCTCACATAAATTAGCGAATGAGCTATTAATCACCAAGAGCAGAATTCTTTCTTTCACTGAACCTCACAATCAAGGAAGGCCTGCTCAGGGTTATGAAGCTGATAGGCAAAATATGACGCTAAACTACAACAATTTCCCAGGTTGCCAGGGCTGTAAGTCCTATTCTAGAATCAGCTATCCCAATGGACTTGGAGCAACAGCATGACTGCAAGATAGTTCATAAACCCTGAGTCAAATAAACCTAGTCAAATGCAACAATCCTCAGTTAACAAAGTATCAAGGGTGAAGACTAAGGCCTAAGCTAAAGAAAAGTCCATGCCAATCCAAACAGAGCTTAAGGGTGCACTTGGTTGATGGGATGAGGTTGAATGGGATAGGATGGTTCTGTACTATTTGGTTCCATTATTTTGGGTAAATAGAATGGTTCAACATCTAGAGGGAATATTCCTCAAATTTATACCATTTGATCCAGGATGGGATGATTCCATTCAAGCAACCAAACACATGAATGGTTTTTTTCTTGAACCATCTCATACATGTACCACTTAGTGCAGGCAACCAAACACATCTTAAGTACATAAGAGAAATGGATATAAAGAGTCACCTTAATAGGACCAAAGATGGAAAGAAAAAATGTGTACACAACAGGGACCCTTAAAATGGGTAGTTTAAATCTACATGGATTATTTCAAGCTAATCTTACTTTCCCCTGAAATCAACGTCTGCAAATTCATATTGGTTGGATCGTTTTACTTCCAAATCTCTCAAGCCATAACATAGCATGGCACCAAACAATAACTGGGATTAAATTTCACGTTAACACAATTACCTCAACGTAAAGTAACATTTAAACTGGTGTTCAGTTTTGAAACAAAACACATTCTGCTTTGTTTCATTACATATTATCTACCTTTCCAAAAAATCTCTCTGTCCATACTAAAAAAGGATGCAAATAAGAACAAGTTTATTTGTAAGTGACACCACAACATTTATTATTTGGGTGCAATATGGTAGAAACAATCGAAAATAAAATAACAGAAATTTTGATGTGGTATTGTGGTAATATCAATCCTTAAACACAAACAACTTTCAGTGGGCCAAATGAAAGAAAGAGATCCACTCCTTGTGTCAGAGTACTCACAACACTCAAATTGAATTATCTTCGAAGCATGGGTGGTCAAAATACTGAAAGGGGTTCTTCTGCCTGTCTTTGTTCCTTCTTCGTATAATGGTGCAAACGAAGATGCCATCCAACCATTGCAGTAGCACCCAGGGCCTTCACTTTCGCAATTCCCGTTTCACAATGTCATCAGTTTTAACACGAGCCCTCTCGCTTCATTTTTTCCTCAGAACATAACATCCTCTCATCAATTAAGATCGCTACACCGTGGGGTAGTATGAGAAATCAAGCTTCCCCAATGGTGCTGATGCCAGTTCCAGAAGGCAAGCTTCCCAAGTTGATGTTCAGTGCCATTGTATGATTATATTCCTCATTCAATGTAGAGTGACTCAACTCCTGAGTCCTCCCCACTATCAGCCCCATCATCTCCATCAGCGCCAACTTTACCCCTCCGGCCTCCTGCATCACCAAAAAACTCATCCCTCAATTCTGCTCCCCCACGACGACCGCCACCAAGCTCGTCAAATCCACGACCCATGCTGGTGAACATCCTGTCCAAATTCGCCTTCTGTGGGCTCATCATAATCAGCTCCTCCAGCTTCCGCCTCGCAGCGTATATCTCATTAGGCTCCACAAGCTCCCCTTTGTAGTACGCCTCCCGGAGGAACACTGTGTGCAGCTTCCCCTGGTTCCCCCTTGTGGATATGTAAAATACGCCCTGATATTTAAGCAAGAACTCCTTAATCTTCTTCGGCACACCCAAAGCATCCCGGAACAGCGCGAGACGCTCCAGTGTCGTACGCTTCTCAACGGTGAGAGATAGCAGCTCATGGACGGCAGCGACGGCACGCTTCTCCATGCGCCGTTGTGCCTCAAGCGAGCGCAGGTCATGGCCGGAGACGTCAGCGTACGGGGACGCATAGGGGAGGCGCTGCCACTTCCAAACTGCAATGCGGAAGTACTTGCCGATCTTAAAGCCCGGTGGGAAGCGGACAGGGAACGCGAAGCGTGCGTCCTCCTCGCCGGAGCCGGGGGCGCGGTGCTCGCGGTAGTGGCGCTCGCGGGAGCGCTCGACGGCGGCGACGGTGAGGTCGGGTGGGTCGGAGGGGGAGGGCAGGAGCTCGACGAACTGGTCGGGGGTGAGACGGAAAAGCGCGGGGTGGGATAGGATGACGGAGTCAGCGAAATCGTCGGGGAGGCCGAGGTCGCGGCGGAGGAGGTGGATGTGCTCGAGGCGGAGGCGGTGGTGCGGGGGCGCGAGGAGGAGGAGCTTGCGGATGCGGAGGACGGAGGCAGGGAGCGAGGAGGCGACGGCGTCGGCCTCGAGGCGGAGGGCGGAGGCGGCGCGCGGGGTGAGTCGGGCGTGGAGGACGCGGTGGACGGGATGGAGGAAGAGGTGGAAGGCGTGCGGGTGGCGCAGGAAGAAGCGGCCCGCGTCGAGGGGCGGGAGGCGGAGCTGGCGGCGCGCGAGAGCGCCGAGGCGGGAGAATGGCACGGACATGGCGCCGCTTCCGCCTCCGGAGAAGGCCCCGGAGGACGCGGCGGCGTGGAGGAGCAGGGAGTGGAGCGCGAGGAAGCGGCGCACGCGCTTCTGGACCTCCATGATGCCGTCGAAGGCGTGGTCGCGGACGCGCTGCTGCTTCTGCGGGAGGGAGGTGGACTTGGAGGAGTAGCGGGCCGCGGCCGCCGCGCGCCGCGTCGGCCACCGGAGGGCCGCGATGCGGCGGAGCATCGAGGTTTGTGGGAGGCTTCGCACGTGTTTTGACTGGGGAGTGAGACTGGGATACCTTAGGTTGGGTCTTTTAGCTGGGCCGATGTGCTACCAACAAATGTTTAGTTTGGGCTATTTTTTGTCTTTATATGGGCTTGGGTGCCGTAGGGCAGTGCTCAGTTTGGGCTTCATCTCCCATTACACTTTAATTACCCTTGTTTCCTCCTGAAATGCATAAGCCATTCCTGAAATCAGGTTAAATAAGGTAATCACACTTCGATATAACCGCATCATTAGATTAGCATGACTCACTTTGCATAGATAAGATGTTGTGTGTGGTAGCCAGGTTAAGCTTTTTGCAAGCAAAGCACAGCCGTGAGGAGCTCAGGCACGAGCAGCAGAAAACGCCCTGATTGCAAATTTGTTTCCTTAGTGGAGACATTGAACTTTAATTTGCTATCCGTTGCTCAAATTTGTTATTTTAGTCTCATTTGTTCATTCTCACGTAATGGAGTTGAGATTTTTGAAGAGAATGACAAATCCTTAGCTTTCAAAGGTTTTCGTTTTGGAAACCTTTATCTTGTTGATTTCACTCCAAATGAGTCTTGTCTTCAAACTTGCTTGATTGCAAAAACATCCTTGGGATGGTTGTGGCATAGAAGACTAGCTCATGTTGGAATGATTCAACTCAAAAGGCTTTTCAAAAATGATTTAGTTGTGGCTTGAAATATGTGAAGTTTGAGACAAATAAGCTATGTAGTGCTTGTCAAACCGGGAAACAAGTTACTAATTCTCATCCTTCCAAAACTATCATGTCCACTTCTAGATCGTTGGAGCTCCTACACATGGATTTGTTTGGCCCAACAATCTATAGGAGCATTGGTGGAAATACTTACTGTTTAGTGATTTGTGGATGGTTATTGTAGATTTACTTGGGTTTTCTTTTTGTATAAAAAATCCGAAGTTCCTAACATTTTCAAAAACTTTGCAAAAAGGGTTCAAAATGAATTTGGTTTTCAAATTAAGAAAATCCGTAGTGACAATGGTTCCGAGTTTAAGAATACAAAAATTGAAGATTTTTGTGATGAACTAGGAATAAAGCATGAAATTTTCGCAACATATACTTCGGAGCAAAATGGAGTAGTAGAACGAAAAAATCATACATTAATTGAGATGGCAAGGACAATGCTTGATGAGTACAACACTTCCGATAACTTTTGGGCGGAAGCAATAAGTATCGTTTGTTATGCCACAAATCGGCTTTATTTGCATCAGCTTTTGAAAAAGACTTGGATGATGTAGGTAAGGAAGCTTTGAGACAAGCCGTGAAGAATATAATAATCGGAGAAATCAAGCCAAAGGTTGACGACCTAGAAGATCAACCTTCCTCAACTCAAGCCGAGCCACCTAATTCCATTGCACCGAGTCAAGATCAAGTCATAGAAGTGGAAGAAGATCAAACTCAAACAATACCGTCAAGAATTCACAACCAAATATCGAAGGATCACCCAATAGATCAAATCTTGGGTGATGTTAGTAAGGGAATTCTAACTCGATCTCGTGTTGCTTTATTTTGTGAGCAAGTCACCGAGACCACGGGAAATCATTGGTATCTCTCTTATGTTCTTTTACATTATTACAATTCTTATTTATCTTGTTGCAATTTATATTTCTATAATTAAATTGCTTACTTGTTAGAATTGCTTATCTTGCTTAGAGACTTAATTAGTTAGTGCATTAGTGGGCTTAGTTGATTTATGCCTTAATTATTAAAATCTTAGTTTATCGCTTCTGCTTTATATTTTGTAGGTTTTGACATAGGGGTTGATTAGTGCATATCCCGTTTAGCAAGATATAAGATTTTTTATAAACGCCTATTCACCTCCTTCTAGTCGTATACTTGACCCTACACGGGCGCAAGATTCGCGGCGCAACAGATGCGGCGACGGAGTCCGGCCAAGACATGGCGGGGTGACGCGGCTCAATCCCAATGGTACACGTGGCTACGCGGCATGATCTGATCCGTTGGACCGGAATCGATCTGTCGAGCGGCTAGGGTTATGGTTTCGCTGCGATACGAATCGGGCTGGCACGGAAATGGGCTAGACCCTAATGGGTTTCGACCCAAAGTCATTTTAAGGAATTTCTAGCGATTTATTAATTAAATTAATTTTTAAAATTCATTTAATTCGAAATAAATAGCAAAATTATTCTAAAATCCAGAAAATTTCCAAAAAAATTTTGAACTCATATAAAATATTTTCAAATAAAATTTATATAAAATTTTTAAATATTTAAATAAATTTTCATAGTAGGCCTAAAATAGAATATATTCAAAATAACTCAAATAAATTCTAGAATATTCTAAAGAATTAACAAATAAATAATAAATACAAAATTTAGGATGTTGTTGCCGTCTCTCCTGTCGTCCCTCGCCATCCCTCGCCGTCTTAGTACCAAATCAGCTTTGTTGATCGTTTCGAGGAAGAAGACGCCGGCGCCGGCGCCAAATCTCGATGATCTTCACCGTCTTAGCGCCGATCCAACGGTATTTTTCCCCTAATAATTATATTTACTAGATCCTCATCGGCATTCGGCACTCGCTCATCGTCTTTGGTGTCGTCCAAGGCGATGATCTGACAAGGATGACACCCATAACTGCACACGTCTAGCAAGATAAAAACTGAACCAATCGACATGACGCAATAATAGCACAGTGTCCTAACCTGTGCCTATGCATGGCCTCGAACCGACATGGCACACCGCAGCCCGAATCATATCGGCCCCTGCTGTGCGCACGTCCCAACTCCCACCTGAGATCAAGAGCCGGGGAACGAGATCACGCATCGCCGTGTCATTGATGGTTGCGTCGATGGGAGAAGGACGTGCGCACGCACGGTAGACGGGGCCGTTCAATGTGAGGCGTCGTCTGTGCGCGCAAGCTCGCGTGGCGGACGGCGTGCGCGATCGACCGCAAGTTTAATAACTCCGGATCAAATTGGCACGTACGTTACGCATCAAGGACTAATTAAAAGTTCCATTAATTTACGACGCGGTCGGGTGCGGTGGAGCCGTGGAGACTGGAGAGAGTTAACGCGGCCAGATCTAACACGCGACCGTTTCTACCCGTGCTGCGTCAACTTTACGTGGGACCCGGTAGGGGTACTAGTACGGTATCACCGGTCCCCTCCAGAGCCTGCACTGCGCGGTCATGGAGAGCCGCCTGCCCGGTCGCCGGCCGTACCGAGAAACGAGAGACGGAAGACGGCGATCCATCGACCGATCGCGCAACACCTGGCCCATCGACAGCTCACCCCCAGCTCTCGGTGCGGTGCCGTGCCGCGGCTCTGCTCCACACGTCTCCACGCGCTTCGCGCCTCGTCGTCACGTCACGCGGACGGCGCCGCCTAATCCCCTCACGCGTATCTCTCGCGCGAGCGCCCTCTTTCTCCTTCCGCGGGGGCAGTTGCTACGCCCTTCTTTGAGCGGAAGCCGAACCCAACACGGAACGGCTCCCTCCCTGTCGATCCCTCCCGGGCGCGGAGACAGCAACGCCTCACCGCCCGGTGGTCCCCGCGCGCGGACGGGCCCCGCGTGCCAGCGTGACATGCCCCCACCCACTACGGGCCCCACCGTCGCCGTTCCCCATCTCCCTTCTTCATCATTTCATCTCCCTCTCTCTCTCTCTCTCTCTCTCTCCCTTCCCTTCTCCTGCTCGCCTCGCTTCCAAGCGAAACCCGAGCTGTAACAGCCACCACCACTTGAGTCATTGAGCCTCTGCTCCTTGGCTTACACATTACTGAACCGAGAGGAGAGCTCTATGGAGAGCAACGGCGAGGGGAAGGGCCGCGTGGCGGCGGCGACGGGGGGCGGAGGGTATGGTTATGGGTATGGGTACGAGGGGGCGGAGGAGAGGAAGTGGTGGCCGTGGCTCGTGCCCACCGTGATCGTGGCGTGCGTGGTCGTGTTCATCGTGGAGATGTACGTCAACAACTGCCCCAAGCACGGGAGCGCCTGCGTCGCCGGGTTCCTCCGCCGCTTCTCGTTCCAGCCGCTCCGCGAGAACCCGCTCCTCGGGCCGTCGTCAGCCACGTATGTCACTGTACACGCTTTGGGTTTTGCCGAATAGTACTCAAATTGGGGTGTTTTGGGTCTGCTTGGAGTAGAATTGGGTCGAGAAATAGGGGGGGTTCTGGGGATTTATTTTGCGTTTGGGGTCTTGCAGTTTGATCGAGGTGCTACTAGGATTACAAAGTTGAGATTGTTAGCTGCGTTCGTAGTTAAAAAATGGATTTTTGGGTGGTTTTTGGTAGCTAAAGCTCGCACTTTGAACTTTGAAGTAGTACTAGAAAGCTGGCAATTTTGTTGGTCTCAAAGTGTAACTAGTGGGAGGAAATCTCCGAGCTTTTTTGTTGTGTCCGAAGCTTTGCTCTGGGAAAATCTAATCAGAAACTTTTGTTTCTAAATTCTGATTGCCTTTTCCTTGAGTTAAATCTTTTCCACCTTTTAATGATTAGAAAGTTCGGGAGACAGGGGATTCTGTGCTGCGATGGTGACAATTCAGATCTCTGTCTCGAATAGCTTGAAGTGATCTGAACTGTACAATTTGATTACATTGTCCAATCCACTTCACTATTTCAGTTACCCCGCACTCCCGCAGTTCGTCCATATCTACAAAATGTCAGGATCTACTTCCACGCAACGCAAATAGCTTATGTTTTCTTTGTTTTTTTAGTTTTAGTGCCAAAATCGTTCGCTGAGACAGTCAGCAATGATATTCGTGATGGCTGCTGTTAGTATTGGTACCTTTGTTGGATTATAGCTGGTAATGGGGTGACCAGGCTGTGCTGCAGGCGTAGGATTCTGTATTATTTTATATATCTCGTATGTTACTAGATGGATTCATAGGAACTGCTTTGACTTGTCAGTCTTTGTAGCATTACTTTTGTAGTATTACTTTTACAGAACAATCTAAGATGATGGTACACTCTGGAGTTTTATCTCCGACAGTACTTGCATGCCTGCTTATTTTAATTGTAACTTGCTATGTATAATGTATGTATCTGTTTGGATTGCGGCTCAGTGACCACAAAAGTTTGTTTCTTTTTATTTGTGAATTTCATCTAGATTTTATTTTCTCAGTAAGATACTGCAGGATGTGCCAGATGACTGAGCTAACGGCTTAGCTTTGTTTGGCAGTCTGGAGAAAATGGGAGCTCTTGACTGGAACAAAATTGTTCATCAGCACCAAGGGTGGCGCCTCGTTAGCTGTATCTGGTTCCATGCTGGCCTAATCCATTTGGTTGTCAACATGCTAAGTTTGTTGTTTATTGGAATTCGTCTCGAACAGCAATTTGGATTTGGTAAGCTTCTAACAATGCTGACTCAGTGTGACTCGCAACTTTGGCGATATGTTCTATTTCTACATCTCGTTTGAATATCTGCCATTTTGTAACATTTTAGCTTTGTGGCCTTTTTTATCTAAAAAATGCAATGATTGGTAATCCCGGAGCTGGTTTGTATTGTGGTACTTGAAATACAATCAGTAGTATTTTTTTTTTTTTGAGGGAAAAGGAGTATTATTAATTTCTGAGCTGTTGACAATATGTTTAAAATTTGCCTTAATTCTTTTCTTAATATTCCAGTGTAGATCGAACATTTCAACGCTGAGCATGTTTGTTTATGTATTACACATAACTAATAATGTGTACACTAACACTAGTGTTCTTGCCTGCAAGTTCGCATTGGTGCCATATACCTAGTGTCTGGTTTTGGCGGCAGTGTGTTGTCTGCACTTTTCCTACGGAGCAGCTACATCTCTGTTGGTGCCTCTGGAGCTTTATTTGGACTGCTTGGATCCATGCTTTCTGAGCTTATTATGAACTGGACTATTTATTCCAACAAGGTCGGAAAGAGATACAAACACACGTACATTTCCTTCTATCCAGTAGCTTAAATCTTGTTTTGCTTACCAAGTTAATCTGCTCTTGCAGGCAGCAGCCATAATAACTCTTCTGTTTATAATCGCGATCAACTTGGCAATTGGGATACTACCTCATGTTGATAACTTTGCTCATATTGGTGGATTCGTGGCGGGCTTCCTTTTGGGGTTTGTTTTGTTGGCAAGGCCCCAATTTGGTTGGATGGAACGCCATGAGTTGCCCCAGACAAATCAACCTCCCAAGTACAAAGCATACCAATATGTTTTGTGGGTTGTGGCACTCGTCTTGCTGCTTGTCGGGTAAGTGAACCCATGTTAGGATGGTTGGATATATTAGGTGATGCCATAATTATATCTATATGCATAGTGTAAAATATGCATGGTTCTGAACTAATGGTGAACATTGTCAATACTGACTTGCGAATTAAGTCACTCTGATGCCAAACATGAAATGAGCCTGATACCAAAAACTTGTGATGCAGGTTTGTGATTTCATTGGTGATGCTTTTCAAGGGCAAGAATGGGAATGACGGCTGCCACTGGTGCCACTACCTGAACTGCGTACCAACATCGAAGTGGAAGTGCAACACCTAGGAAGTTACAGTTTTCTGTTAAATTTTCGGCAAAATACGTAGTATTCAGAGGACCATTTTTATGCCTGTATGTTTGTAGATACGAACGAGTTTGTTAATTATGTTTGCTCTTTACTGGATTGCAATTTCGTGGTTTTCTCGTCTCTGTAAATTTGTCTGTTATGCACTGTAAGTTTATAACTTCCCATGTGCTGTTTAAATGCCAGATTGTTTGTTCTGCACTTGGTTTTATCTTTTATGTTTGAGGAGTGCTTCTATACTTTCCCTTCTAATACAAGTACAAATCTTGATACTTTTATGTTTTGCATTTCATTTTTCCTTTCTTCTTTTTTAGTGTTAGTTAGGGTTTTGGATCTCATGCACAGCACACGCATAAAACGGTAACACAAGATTTTATATGGAAAATTTTTCGGAAAAAACTATAGGAGACAAAGATGTACTATTTTGATTCAATATACATATACATAGGAGTTATATTTTATATAACCATCAATTGAAGATAAAGAAGTTCTAAATATTTAGAAAAGTTAGGATATTAAGACATATTCCTATCATCAAGCATTGAGCAGGGCGAAAATTTCCTACGACCATGTAGGCACGTCATTCATCCGGTGAAGTTGACGTACGCAATTTGATTAAGATTGATCGTTCAAGAAGATCCAAACGGAGTTTAACTTTGTACTGATGTTTGATCAGTAGTTTTGAATCGAGTGGTAGTACGAACTGCAAAAGCTCCAGAGAAAGCGAAGTGCCAGCTCTGTGATGGAACTTGGAAGAAGAGCTGAGACCGTTTCTCGAAAGAAGCGAAGAACTGAGGGTAATGGTTGCATTCAATGGCTCAACTTGAATGTGATGGACTCACACCCTAACAGTTATCTAGGAAGATTAATTGTCGGGAAACTAAGTTATCTAGGAAGATTAATTGTCGGGAAACTAAGTGTAAAACACCAGGCAAAGAGCGAAACCGACTCCTTTGAAGGAATATGAGATCTAACGGCCAAGGTTTTTACAAAGAGCGCAATGGTATCGAATAGAGTTTATATTACAAAAGAACCACCACAGACAAGGCCTGAGCAAAGACTAAGACCTAAAACCAGACTAGGTTGCCATATACGAATTCCTGGTAAACTCTAGCTTCTTAGAACTGTTGGGTCTAAAAAACAAGAATGAGTACACAACAGTATTCAACAAGTCACACGGAAATACTGAATATTATATGCAGAGGATTAACAAGGATTGGCATAAGGTTATGTATATTGTGGATGCAGTTCAAACCATAGAATAACAGTAGTTGGGGGGTTCACAAAGTTAGCACAATTACGCCAGATCCTTCAATTCCAAAGACTACTTGAGCGAGGTTTCATGAGTCACCCCAATTCAAACTTAGCTTCATTGACCGGAAGTACAACGTATCCGAATACCATTTAACAAATTACTCTGCAGAGCTGCTCAACTTTACACACAAGATATCTACGAACGTTAATGCCCCACGGATTACATGCAACTTAAATTCATGAGGCCGGACCGAGATGATCATGGCCTTTTGTTGTACTTCCCCAATGTAGCTCCTACCCAGTAGGTTTGAGGACCCATTGGCCTAGGCAGGAGACGTGATCTGATACTATGTGGGTATCTACCGTTGTGAGAGCCGGCAAATGACAGCATCCTGCACGGCGCTACCCATTGAAAGTGCATCTAGGTCCCTAAATGTGTTTTGGTTGATTAATAACAAATGATTAAGGGACTAATGGGTTCAATGAGTTAATGAATGGGTGAAGGTCCCAAAGCAAAAAGGATTTACGGACGTTGGTGACCCTCAAAAAGTGGAAGAAAGAAACACGGTGTCATTTCAGTGTAACTTACATTATCTATTGAGTTATAGGTATGCCGTACTATTAAGAGGGGTGCAACGTAGTTGATCTAGGATAAGTCTCTATGCTCAAGTGAATGCTTACTCAATTTTGTCAAAGAGACACGAGTCAAAATACGCGCACCGGGTGGTTTCGTCTTCTGTCCGGATTGGATGTTCCGATCCATCGGAGTTTCCGGTGTAAGCATTTTAGGGTACTCTCTGGATACATCGGATGTTCCGATGAGGACTTAGAAGACACTACTACAGAAAACCTCATTACAGACGGTTCTCAAACGTCATTACAGATGGTTTTGTGAACCGTCAGTAAGAATGGGTCAGTGATGACTCGTAATCATCACAGACGGTTTTCCAACCGCCGAAAAAGCTACCTGACGGTTCTAAATTGGAACCGTGCGGTGAAAATATCCTGCACGGTTCTAAATTGGAACCGTCAGAATGTACACCTCATCACAGCATTTCCAAATAAAACCGCCTCATGATGATTTTTCATGAGCGGTTCCAATTTAGAACCGCCTGTGATGTTGATTTTTCATTTTATTAGTAATTTTGATCATTTTATTGGTAATTTTGATGTGTTCTCATGTATTCTCATGTACTTAGAATCGCCAAGAACACGTAACTTCCGAGCTATATCACTACCGATTTTAACACAATACGGGCACTTCCCAAGCGGTCACCCATCCTAGCATCGTTCTTACCTAAGCACGCTTAACTTCAAAGTTCTTATATGATCTGATACTATAATGTTAGTATGATAGCATCTTAAATATAAAGTGTCCCCCTCCTTTTAAACTCACAGAACACTCGAACACCGATTTTAGTATACTCATACTCAGAATACATATTGTAGATCACGGAAACAGACACAAAAAGATCAAACGGGTACAAAACTTCAGAGGCCGCTTTGAGGGCCTAAACGACGTTTTTTTGGAATTCTGATTTTCTCGCACGCACGTACTCGCCCAAAAGTTCAAGATCCGACCATCTGATTTCCCCGAACTAATCAATTCCGGATGAAACTTTTCGTTATCTTTTCAACGAGCCAAAGAACGCCCCGATCGGAGTTACGAGTCAAAAGTTATAACTATTTTACCAAACGTACTCGGATTTTCTACTTGAAGACCGAATCAGACTTTATGCCTACAGGAGAAATTGAAGAGCTCATCGTCTTGATTCCGTAAAGCACAAGAACACCAAAATCGGAGTTACGAATTAGAAGTTATAGTGTTTTTACCATTTCACCAAATCGGAGCTCATTGTGCTCATCACAGGCGGTTTTGGCTAAGACCGTCATGCGATATAACTCTTATTACGCATTTATTTTTGCCAAAAACCGTCTATCATGTGCCCCGCTGGGGACCCCTCTTCCTATACCGCATCAGACGCCGCTTCATCAGAGCGTATAGCACCGTGATAGCAACAGGAAGCCTCGACACCGAAGATCTGAACCTAAAATTCGATCGACGGATCGAACCCTTAGCTTCGGACCGGTGCACATGCGCATCGATCTGGATCCCTGGATCAAGAGCCCAAGATCGCTTACCAACAACACGATTACCAAGGCACGGACGTATAAACTACGATAATTTACATAACGGGGTTTAAACCTTTAAAAATAGTATTACATAAACAAAAAGAAGAAAAGCGACAAATGAAACAAAAGAAAGACAACCCGGCACGGCCTCGACCACCCCACAAAGCTCGACCGGAGGGAGGGACTACGGCCGCAACACTCGCAGTAAAAGGGGCTCGCCATCATCCTGACATCATCATAACCTTCCTCTGTGGAAAAAGGGTTAGCGACAGCGGTGAGTACACGTATGTACTCGCAAGACTTTAGTGTATGGAAATATAAATAAATGCAGTTGATTCAACAGATAAAGCTTCTACATCAAGTTAATTGCGTAAAGTCGGATTTAAAATAGTTCATCGAAAAGTAATACTTAATTTGAAAGACAAAGTTTGAATAAAACATATTTACAAAGATAATGAATAATCGAGCTCCACAAATGCCACCATCCATGGTCGCAATCGATACGAATCGACATCCATACATACTCATAATCCCATCGAGAATCATATACACATATCCACAATTCCATCAAGTACCATTCCACCACATACTTTATACCGACTCAAATAGATTTTCATTTTCAAAACCAAACCAAATCTCTATACTTGATATGATTAGAGAAGATTGCTCATAACCGTGAGCACGGCTAATCGATTAGAATTATTTGATACTCGCAGAGTTTGCGCACTTTACCCAAACACAACTCGGACTTGCATCCCTGTCATCCAGGGTACACGCGATACACGAGGTATCCGATATACAAGAATGATCTATTCTTTCCCATCGTTGAGGTTATAGCCACACCCCAAAGACCGGTGACGACAAATCCACTACTATGGCGATAAGAGGCCAACCACCACTCGAGCGCCACGGAATACTCATCGTGACGACGGCGAATTGTTGGCCGCGGCATTACCCCATAGCAAGGCGTACACCGTTGTATCAACAAACATGAATCGGAGCGATTCCGCCGCAAAAGTACAAGCGCACACACGGCGCATACGGCGGGTCGTGAGGACACACACACCGCGCTTGATCGCTCAACACAGGAAAAGGTCCACTCTTCGCCTACCAACAGCATGGCTATCCCTCACACTTCAAGTACTAGAATAGGCTGCCCCATCCCAAAGATTGCGCGGTTGCACGGTGTTCAATTCAAAAACCGTCACAAGTTCGGTCCTTATATTTTTGCCTAGTGACTCAAGCGGGAACTCCACTTAACTCGCCAACCAATCGCCACCATGTTTAACTAGCACATATTATACCTCCCGCCAAGTCTAATTACCAACTAGACACTTCACATTTTTATCAATATACCTTTACGATTCACATTTCCAAAACTTTTCCAAAACCAATTACATTTATCATAATTTTGAGAATTTGGTAAGGACTGACTTTGATCACCTCTATTGCGTTGTCTAAGCGTATGCAATTACTAAATCGCTTATACCCAAGTGACATTTTATTAAATTGTCTAACCCTACTAAGGTTATCAATGATCTCAGGGAATTAAATTGTAGGAAACCACCAAATCAGGGTATATCTACCATTCCCACAAACTAGCAATTTACTGAATATAAACTATGCATATGTTTTGAGAAATCAAATTAGACATAGTGTAATTTAGGTTTCAAGTTGGTCAAAGTAGGTGCTTGCCTTGTTGTTGCACTTCTGTGATGTCCGTTATGATGCTAGGGTTGTTCGAGGCGGCCCGACTCGCTAGCCTCTAATCGGTCAAAGCAACAAAACGAGCGAAAGAAATACAACTTAGCAAAAGAAAGTTTTAAATGCACCATGAAGTGCATGCAATACACAAGAATGAAGTACAACCAAGAAACCCTCAAGAAACGACGACTCGGACAACACAACACGATCGGACGAAACAGCCTAACCCGGACAGTCCGGGTTTTGCATCCGGACAGTCCGGATAGGCCGGACACTCCGGACCGTTTCGTCCGGATACTCCGGTCCTAGGGCGTGTGGTCCAACTCGACGAGGAAACGGAGACCTTACCACTTCCTACAACTTCACCGCGACCGATCTACGACTTTCAGACACCTAGCGAACCTGGAAGGAGTTCGAACTAGCCGATTCTACGAGAAAACGCCGCTAACCCGCCAAACCTCTAACTCACACCAACAACTTCTTAAATCGACATTACTACTACCCGATCTACCACTCTAGCATACCACATTCACTAATCCAAATCCCATTTTCAACCCTAGAACCACTACACCCAAAACCCTAGAATCCAAGTTCAACCCTAGCCTCCCAAATCCAAACCTAAGTCCTAATCCCACCATGAACGACTCTAGAACCCAAGAATCCCGCGAATCAAACCCTAAGAGAAAAGCTTACCTCCAAGGAAGATGGAGGAGGAGCAACGCCGGTGGAGGATGGGGAATGACGGCTTGGGGAGGAGCACACCGAGATGGAGGAGTCACCGGGAGGGTCACCGGTGGTGGCTCATTTGAGAGGAGCTCGGGGTGGTGGAGAGAACACCAAGGAAGTGGGAAACCAAAGTAGAAGAAGAAAGAATGGAAGGGAGCCACGAAATGGGACTTTTATACAAAACCCCACGCCTAATACGGACTCTCGGACTCAACCCGGAGACTCGGGTTGGGGTCTTGAACACTAACTCGACACTCCGACATTGGTCCGGACACTCCGGTTGGACGCTCGGCCAGCCAATCCGGACACTCCGGACTTTGTCCGGACATTCCGGTTGGATCCGATACTCCGGACATCCCGTAACTTTTGAACTTGGGCCTTGACGGCTAACGCCTGTGGTTGACTACTAATTGTCCCAAAGTATTTTGGAAGTTAATAGGGTCACAGGCACTTGCCCAACCTAATTCGAATTTACTTATGAGCGAAATTACTTAAGTTGAAGGGTTCTTTCTGATCCCAAGCAAGTATGTTCACTCAAGACACGAAAATACACGAGCACAGTGTATTATTGAACAGCGTTTGAGTACAAATGTACAGTGGCTTGAGTATAGAAATACTCGGGATATTACACCCGCCTCATCACAGACGGTTTTTTGTTAAAACCGTCTGTGATGTGGCTCTCATCACAGACGGGTTTAGCCAAAAACCGTCTATGTTATTATCACTGACGGTTACACTATAGAACCGTCTGTGATGTGGCTCTCATCATAGACGGTTTTAGCCAAAAACCGTCTATGCTGTTATCACTGACGGTTACACTATAGAACCGTTTGTGATGTTTCATATCACAAACGGTTTATCAAAACCGTCTGTGATAAGGAGTCTAATATAAGCTTTTTTGTAGTAGTGAGACTTAGAAATCTTATTCCAATAGCTCCTTGTTAAAGTTGCTCTCTGGATAGATCGGATAGTCCGATCTCAAGGATCGAATGTTCCGATCAGTGTAAAGTCTAAAAGGGTACTCTTTAGACAAATCAGACGTTCCGATCTGTATATCAGATACTCCGATATTGTTTTGGAAACTTTCAAACTAGATGTGTTCCTGGTCGTCGTATCCTCATCCCATGACCATCAACGCCCATTGGACGGGACTTGGTCCAACGCCCGTTGGACCTCCCCTGCGTCGATACCCCAGGCGACGCAGGGGCAGTCCAATGGGAGAAGGACCAGCGCTCGTCCAACGCACGCAGCTAGCCGTCGGATGAGGATCCGACAGCCGGGAATAGATCTGGTCTGAAATTTTGTTATTTTTGTATACCTGTGTATAAATTCGGAAAAAACTTCACAAAAATATGAATATTATCTTTTATACACTAGATTGAACATATATTATTTTCAAAAAAATTAGCTTAATATTTTTTATGAACCAAAAACTTTCATAAAAAATTTGAAAAAAATATATGTTCAATCTGATGTATATTAGATAATATTCATATTTTTATAAAGTTTTTTCCGAATTTATACGTAGGTCTTAAAAAAACAAAATTTCAAACTAGATCTATTCCTGATCATCGGATCCTCATCCGACGGCCAGCTACGTGCGTTGGACGGGCGCTGGTCCTTCTCGCGTGGACCGCCCCTGCTCCGTACTAGGGCTGTAAAAAAAGCTCGAGGCTCGCAAACTGTTTGAGCTCGATTCGTTCCAGGCTCGATTCGAGCTCGGCTCAAGCCTGGAACGAACCGAGCTCGAGCCTGCCTTCAAGCTCGCGAGCTTCACCGAGCCGAGCTCGAATAGCTCACGAGCCTACTCGAGTTTGGATCGAGCTTCCGTGAAACAAACTTTCTCGAGCTTGTTATCGAGCTTACTCGAGCCGAACTTACTCGAGCTTGTTACCGAGCCTACCGGGCCTACCAGATTAACCGAATTTACTCGAGCTTATCAGCTTACCGAGCTTACTCGAGCCGAGCTCGAACCTACTCGAGCTTGGACCGAGCCGAGCTCGAGCCTGGATCTAAGCTCGGACCCCAACTCGAGCTCGGCTCGAGCTCGGTTCGAGCCTTACCGAGCTCGAGCCTGACAGCCCCAGGCCCGCTCGAATTCGGCCCGTTTACAGCCCTACTCCGTACCCCAGGTACCGCCCAAGATTGCATTTGTGCCAACCCAGTGCCATGCCAACTGTCCGTCCATTTCGAAGCAAAAGCAACAAAACGGCGCGCCTGCGTGTGGTTCCTTACTTTTGTCCGTTAGAACTCGGCGGCCCGCCCACTTGCGCACGGCGCACCGTCTCGGCCTCTTCGCCGCCGCGACAACCACCACCAGTGGCTCCTCCTTGGCCAGCTCCCGCCACCGCCCTCCGGCGGCGTGGACATCCTCTCCAAGTCCCGCCTCGAGCGCTGCGCCCGCGAATCGGTGGCCGGCGGCCGCCTCTCCTGCGGCCGCAAGATCGTCCTCAACATGGCCTTCCCCAGTGGCTCCGTAGGCGCCTCCGCACTTCCGCTCGCTCCTCGCCCCCAATTTCTCGCCACAAAATCGTGCTTTTGAGTGATGTTTGCCGTGGCGGTGGTGTGTTTGTGGTGGCACAGGTGGAGGTGGAGGAGAACGACACGTAGGCGATGCAGACCATACGGGATCCCCCGTCATCACCATCAACAAGTCCGCCGCGTACGCGCTCGACGCGATCACCTACATCAGGGTAAACCCTTGCTAGAGCAAAAACTTTCGCCCTTTTCCTTTAATACCCACATGTGCAGATGTGCTGACACACCACATGAATAATTGTGACATATTTGACCAACTCATTTTTATTTTGTGACCTGCTTATAAAATGATTGGATTGCCAAAGTCTAAGTAGTAGATGATTTACTTGGCTTCTTTAATGTTCCTGAAATTTTAAGAGTGGTTTGCTCCTTTTACAGTTCGACTGCTTAAGTGGCATCAGTTATGTGTTGGTAATGTTTATTCTAGTATTCATGTTTTGTGCTTTTGTACACTTTCTTGATTGACAACCTTGTAATACTTCGTTTCGTTCTGAAATTTACTTGCTTCTAAACCCAATTTTTACAGTTAATTATCCATCAGCATGCTTCCTTCTTTGTTTATATTTTTATGCTCATTCAATTTCTTTTCTTGAAGCTAGCCTGTAATTTCATTTGCAGGAGCAATTCTTTATCATGAAACCTGATGAAGTGCTTATTCGTTCATTTTATTTGCGTCCGTCAACAGACCAAGCATCAAACTATCGATGTGTAGGTGAATTGGAAATCGAAGTACAGCCTATGATTGGTTTTTGTTATCCAAAACCCGGTGTTAGGATTTTACATGGAAATTGTAGCTATTTTGAGGTGTCAGATTTTAGCAAACTTGACAGAGCAGAATGCCAATTCTCAATTACAGCTACAGTTCTTAACAATGGAACACAGGTTCTGAAATGTTTGTTCTCTTGTAATGATTCTGCTAGAGTCCATTTGGTTTTTTTTTTGTTGAAGTAAGTGCAGCAAGGTAGTTTGAATTTGCAGACGAGCTTTCATCTCGATCTCTGAGTTCCATGTGTGTCTATGTTTTAATGATAAGGTTTTGACATCATAGATATTTGTGTTATCTAATTGCCTATATCATCTATGAATAAGTAACTTCACAAAATTATTTTTTCCCTTCATGTGCATTTGTCAACGTATGTTGGAACATTAGTGCCCTGAATAAGTCAACCCGTTCATAGTTCTTGCACAATCTAGATGTCCTTTTACTACGTCGAATTATAGTTTAGCAAACAAAAATTTTCTTCGTTGGGCTTGCAGTTGCTGTGCTCCTGTGGCTTCCCCATCATATAAAGGCTTCTTCGATCCACTGTACGACTGGTGGGAGGGCGCGTGTTCGGGACGGAGACGTCGCACGATCGCATGCGCCTGAAGCACAAGAGAGCACAGGCACCCGCACCACCACAGGCAACATGACGCCCACAAGAGGCGCAAGAGCGTGCCCAGCCGCCGCCACGTCCTCCGCCGGCAAGGCGGTGGCCGCGCTGCCCAGGGAGATAAGGGACCGTGGCCGCGCGGGGAGGGCGCGGTGGAGTACCAGGGGCGGAGGCACCACGGGCACAGGCGCGACCGCGAGCGCCACCACTCCCGGGCGGTGTAAAAGTGGCATGCTGATCGATGGACGATAGGACGCCTTAGGGGTCACGATTTCACTCTGAATATTGTTGTTCATTGTTAGGGGGTGTTTGGGAGAGCTCTGCTCCTCAATTTTCAGCTCCACTCTAAATTCGTGTAGCCAAACACCCTAGCTCCACAAAACTCTGGCTCCAGAAAAAATGTGAATCTAGGGGGTTGCTCCATGGTTTTTGTGGAGCTCCTCAAGGGGTACTCCAAGAAACACCGTTTCATACTCACTCGTGAAGTTCCTAGGTAATTACCCACCTTTGCCACTGGTTACACATATGAGGAGCAAATTAAATTCACAAAACCTCCATTCAACATCCAAGGGTATAAATGGGTATCCACACCAAAATCATCTATTCTTGAAGCTGGATCTAATTTGCAAGCCAAACATCTCCCTTCCCTACTTCAACTCTATGACGGAGCTACTATATGGTGGAGCTGGTGGAGTGGAGCTATTTTTTTTTGGAGTGGAGCTCTCCCAAACAGGTCCTTAGTTAGCGAGTGATGTGGAAGCTTCGCTTCTACTTTGTGGGGTTCTTCAAAGTCTATATGGTGTGTTTGTTAGTTTGGGGACTTGAGAAAAATGGAGTAGACTGGATCGAGCTGGTGTACGAGTCCGTCAAGCTTGAGGTGACACCGTCACTTCACACTGACGTTTCCTCCTTCCGAGGGAGAGACGGGATAATAATGCCCATCTGTTTTCGCGTGCCGGGAAGGCGCAGGCTTGCTTGCAAGTAGGACTGGTGAGTGGTGCCAGGTCTGCTTCTCAATCCGAGAAAGTTCACCGAAATTGTCATAAAGTTCACCGAAATTGTCATAAAGACCTATTTTTTTTAAAAAAAAAACTAACTTCCGTGCAGATAAAATTTTAAAAATAGTCATTTGACTAAGCACCGAAAGCGATGGGTGCCTTTTGCCGTGTTGGGAGCGTAGAAAGTTGTCTTTCATGCTACCCGAGTGCAGCAACGAGGTGTCCCGCGCTTGTGCCAGCGAGCGCCCGCATCACGCTCGTCCGCCTACCTGCATCGTGTGTTGACACGCTTGTTGTGCGCGGAAGTGTGATCCCGGCTCTTTGCCGCGCTTGCCGTATGTGGAACCGTGAGCTCGACTGGCTTTCACGCTCGCTGAGAATTTTTCGCGCTACCAGACCGCATCAGTTGATATGCATTATCTGTTTGGTCTTTTGCACTTAATAAGGGACTATTTTTGGATTTTTTTTTTGTTTGCGTATGGAGCTAGTTATGAACGAAGAGAAAACGTGGAAGTGTCTAGTACAATAAAAAAAAATCCCCCCATCCCAAACTATGTAGCATAAAAGGCTGCATAAGTGCACTGAGGTAGTTCGTAGTTTAGAGGAGATTAATTTAGCCGCGTACTGTGGGTAGTGTGCACAGACCGATTTGTTAGTGTTAATCTTGTTGTTAGAATAATTGTACACATTAGAACTTTGTACATGTGTGTTAGTTTAATTTGGCTTTCGGCTATCTAGTCCCATGCATGGTGTTGCACCTAGCTAGACTAGGTGGTTATTTAGCTTGTATGCATTAGACTAGGATCAAGATGTGTTGTGTACTTGTGTCCATGCATTAGACTAGGATCATGCTTTTCGTTATCTAGCTCGCTTTGTACTCCATACAGCTAGCTAGTCAGCCAACACTCTAATAAGCGCGCGCGTACACTAGGATGGGAAAACAAGATATCAACACTCTCAGCCTGCATGCATTCGGTGCTGTGTCCATGCCTGTTAGACCCAGGTGCGGAGACGAGCAACGGCGTGGTGGCCGAGTTGCAACTTGCATACAAGTGGAAGAAATGGATCTACGCGCGTACGTCTCGGGGCGGAGGCGAGCAATGGCCTGCGCACTTTGGAGCCATCGCGTGGACGTCGTGGGCGGGAGAATGAGCGCACGTCATGGGCGTCTGGTGCTATGCAGCCTGCATATGTGTGCCTATATAAATCTTATACCGTTATACGCGGGATGCTCAAGGTAGAGAGTAGCAAGGAAACAAACAGAACGACGCTAACTCAAGTCCGTTGTAATCTTGAGTTCGAGGGCGTCTTCAAGTGTGTGTTCCTTATATTCTTGACGAGCTAAGTGCATGAATATATAAGCGTGTGTGTTCTTCGTGTATAGCTCTTGTGTTATCTATCCACGTGTTCGCGTGTGTTTGATCTTGGGAAAGCCAACAATTGGTATCAAAGCTCCTAGGTTTGCATGCCCATGTGCTCAGACCACGACATCATGTCGATCGTGGAGTGGACGGCAACTAAGGAGGGATCCGTCTCCCTCCAATACCCGATGCTGTCAAGCACCAACTACTCCGCCTGGGCGATCAAGATGGAGGTGTTCATGGAGGCTCAAGGCATCTGGGATGCCATTGATCCCGCGGAAGGAGCAACCGTGGATAGGAGGAAGGACAAGATGGCAATGGTGGCCATCGTCCAGGCGATTCCGGAACAAACTTTATTGCACGTTACCGGGAAGAAGACGGCGAAGGAGACATGGAGCATTTTGAAGATCATGTACCTCGGCGCCGATCATGTCAAGAAAGCACGGGTGATGGCTTTGAAGTGTGATTTTCAAGCTATGCACATGAAGGAGACTGAATCCGTGGATGAGTTCACGAGGAAATTAATTTCCCTCGTGAATGAAATCCGTGGATTGGGTGAAACATTTGAGGATGCGGTCGTTGTCAAGAAGCTTCTTCTGTCTGTCCCAGATAGGTTCCTATAGGTTGTGGCTGCATTGGAGCAGTTTGCCAACTTGGAAATCATGCGATTGAGGAGAAGATCGGGTGCCTCAAAGTGTTTCAAGGAAGGATTCGCAAACGCCATGGTGAGGAGGGTGATGCACACTTGTTGCTCACCAACGGCCATGAGGGTGCGTCCAAGCATCATGGCAAGAAGAAGTTCGACAAACAAAGGTGAGGTGTTTCAACTGCAATGAGTTGGGACACTTCAAATCAAGTGGTATCAGAGCCCAGGTAGCCCAGGTGATTCCTAGATAATCTCGGCCCGATGTGTGAGGGAGAGATTGTTGGAAATAGTCCCACATCGGAAGTTGGGAGGGCTTGAGCATAGTTTATAAGGGTGGGGGAGCATCCCCTCATCGAGCTAGCTTTTTGAAGGGAGATGACCCAAGAGATCTTGGCCCGCTGCTCTGGTTGAGTCTACGAGTGTACTGCAGCCCAACGACCTGGGATCCGGATGCGCTAGGTGTGGCGGTTCGGCTGACACAATTGATAGGTCTTTTGTTCATTGCTTCTATGAGATTGAGAAATTGAAGACTGATCCATGCCTGACCGACCCAATAGTTTCGGATTCGGTTTCGAATATTTTGTTTCGGATTCGGATTCAGAAGATCACTATCCGTTGGATTGGTATATTCTCATAATATTTTCGGGTATGTCCGAACTTATTAATTCGGATATCCGAAATCATCATGGCCCAAATGCCCAATGGCCCATATCCATATGCGGCCTAATAAGTAAACCACTAAACCCTAGCTCCCTTGGACTTGGAGTCTTGGTCTCCCAAATCCCATCCCCTCTAGCCATCCAGGCTCGGACGCTCCATCCCTCACTCCCTCCCGCCACTGTCGCCTCTCTCCCGTGCTGCACGATCGAGAGGTCCGAGATGCCATCGCCGTCCTCCGTCGGTCCTCTCCCATCCCCTCACACGCCCCTACTCCCTTGCCACCCCTACATCCACTCCCTCTATCCCTACCTCCGCTCCTCTCGTCGTCGCTCCTACCTATGCTCCCTTTGCCCGTTGCTCCTTCCACCGCTTTCCTGCCGCCGTCCTCTGCTCCTCTCGCCGCCCTTCACTCCTTCCTCCCCTCCCACCGCCCCTCTCATCGCCCTTGACTACTCCGCCTGCCCGTACCTCCGCCCCTCCTGTCGCCGCCCTCTACCCCTACCTCCACCCCTCCTGGCGGCGTTGTCGGCAATCGGGCTGCTGCTCATCGTTGTTGGCTTGTCACATTCCATTGCTTCCTGTTGCCGCCGCTCGGTATGCTTTGGTCGCTTTGCTAGTCATCAGTAGTATTACTTGCAACATTTTGATTGGAACGAATGACAAATAGTATTTTAGATTTCTTTGATTGGAACGAATGAATGCAAAATCTGACTACAATGTTTCCCCCCTTTTTTGATTGGAATGAATGACATAGTATTTGAGTTTTGCATCTTGAATGGACCCTGCTAAGTGCTGAATATATTTTCTAGCTCCAGTACTGCTAACTCGTTGTTCCAGATATGCAATAGCCATGCTCCAGTACTAAGAACCTGATATAGGTGGAACAACAATAACGGCAATCATGAGTACAAACAGAGCAAGGAAATAGAAATACACATCTTTTTGGTCACAAAAACTTAATTCAAATCTATAACCATGTGTTCAGTACAGCTACATGAGAGGAAAGAAACAAAAATAGAATTACAATTTCCAACCATATAAATCGTAACATGTACATTATTGTCAGGTGAAAAGCAGCTAGCAAGCAGTACTTACTTCCCAGCTGGCTTTTCTTTGTTTATTAACTTGTTTGGCAAAATATCTTTTCCCAGGAAGCACCAACTCATTGAATGTTTAATTGTATGAAACTTTAGAGGGTATGATTTTATCTATTCACCAGATGCAGGACAGTCCAACCAGCCTAATGATAAGGATAATGTCAAAGGCAAGGTTGCATAATGTAACATCCCGAAAAAAGAGATCGCAACGATCTCTTTTTTCGGATGTCAAAGGCAAGGATGCATAATGTCAAAGGCAAGGGTATGATTTTATCAATTGACTCATTGAATCTTACATTTTGTATATGAAATTTTCTTGTTATTTCCATTGTGCTGTAGAATATTTGTGACTACAATTTTGGATTCAAAATGTGATTTTAGCATGTGATTCCACTTGCACGAAGTCGAAAGATAAAGCTTAGTTGAACTATCTGTGGCCATCATTTTTGTTAGCAATAATGCATCTTTCTCCTTCACCTGCTTAAAGTACTGAACTTGTAAAATGGCTCTTATGTCATAACATGTAACTTTCTAACTTTATATATACATGTACGATATCAGTCTAGCATGTTGTGCTGTAAGTTTGTAAATTTGATAATCAGATTATGAGATGCAATAACTAAAGTTTCACATATATTTTACTTCATAGTAGTATAATAAAATAGAAAAACAATATTTTTTTAGTAATATTAAACATGTCATACACTCTTGTTCTTACTATTAAGACTATTATCTTGTAGGATGACACAATGGTCATGTGGCTACTTGCCCGCAACCATTAATTATACATGGCATGTAAATAGCTTTTATCTCTCTCTTCTTTAATCTTTCTTGTCACGTAAGCATCAATCATACATAATTTATTGAAAATATTGTTGATAAAGAAGCATTAAGTAAATAGGCAAACTAGTCACCGCTCTTTTACCATTACTCCCATGTAGATAGACCTTGATCCCAAGTCATTTGGATACATCTAAACAAGCACAGTGCATGATCATTTAGCGCTAAACAAATATTTCCTCGGTTTATAAATAAATGTTATTTCAGGTTTTTATACTTATATTTATAAAAAAAAATTATTACATCTTTTTATTTTATTTTTGATAGTGTATCTTACTCTAATCTACAATAGTAAATGATATTAGAAAGGGGTATAAAAGGAAAAATGGTTAAAAAAAGTTACCTTAAAATTTTAGGATAACTCATATTTAAAAATAAAATTTGAAAACTAGCGCTAAAACAAATAAGCAAACTGAGCATAGCACAGGATCATTTAGCGCTAAACAAATAAGCAAACTAGTCTCCGGTTCTTGCCGATTGACAGAGCACTGCTCTTCAGCTTTCCGTCTCCCTCACGCAGTCACGCCCCTCCTCTCCCCTATCCTCTTGGACGTCTTCTCTCCGCGTTCTCGGCGTTGCGTCGCCTCCAAACCCTCCCACCATGACGAGGCCGCCGCAGGAGGCGATCGACACCTTCATGGGCATCACCGGCGTCGACGAGGCCGTCGCCGTCCGGAAGCTCGAGGTAACGCCGAAGCCACTTCCTCGTCTTCCCTTATTCGATTCAGGCGCCCCCAATCTCGCGTAATCGCTTGGGCCGGCGGTGGATTTGGTTGTGTCGGGTTGGGAGTCGGGGTTAATTTTGTGTTCGGGCGTGGGACGGACGGGGTCGGGGCTTGCGTGTGAGCGGCGCGATGGTGGTGAAGTGTGCCCGATGTGTTACGTGACGATGAATCTGTGCAGGCGCTAACGAATGTTCGAATTGTTGTGCAGTTATGGAATTGAATTACCTGAGCAAATCTCGTGGCTTATCTGTGCCCTCTTGCTACCTTTACCCTTTTATGATTTTGTCAAATCCCAATTTGGTCACAGAACCTCCAGTCGGTTTGAAATTGTTGTCATGGTCCGATTAGATTTGAAGTTCCCGTTCCAAATGGATTGATTGGCGCATCTCGAATTTGTGCTTACAGAGTTTGTGGGGTTTTTTTTATTGCGGGAATTTTTCCTTGTTCATCTAGGAGTGTTTCGCAGCTGAAATGGAGTTTACACATTCAAATATTTCATAGTAATTTCTGAACAAGCCTACTGACTACGTTTGGTATTTTCCGTTCCACTAGATATGATATTTAAAAATGGAACAATTCCGATTTACAACCCTGAACTGTGGAGTTGATTCGATTTTCAACCCTAAACTCCGAAACCGTCTACTTGACAACCTCAAACTATCAAAACCGTCCACTTTTCAGGTGGCGTGGCATATATGTGTGCATCTTTCGACTGACATGGATTCCACATCACCCAACACATCATCTAACATACTAACAAAAATAAAAAAGGATGGACGGACCACATGTCAAACCCCTTCTTCCTCTCTCTCTCTCTCTCTCTGGATGCGTAGATGTCGCCGTTGCCATGTAGCGCCGGTGACGAGGAATTAATGCTGTAGAGACGCGTGCCACCCACCCTGGTTGCGCCTCCTCCCGCCGGTCAGGCAAAAGAGGGTGGCGCCCCCACGGACACTGCGATCAAGAAGGCGACCAAGCCAAAGAAGGTCCGCAAACACGAGAGGCAGGAATCGGCGGACGTCGCCAGCCCCATCGTCGGCGCTACTAGCGAACCCAAGAAGAAGAAGAAGGGGAGGAGCAGCAGCTTGGGCCTGGATGCGAAGGGCGAGGTGCTTTACTATTGGCAGTCGTTTCTCCACCAAATCCATTGCCGCGATTGCTCCACAGATCCATGTCGTCTTTCTCCGAAGCAACTGTCACCTCCCTAGCACCACCGCCCTTCTCTGCCTCCACCGTGGTCGATGACCACAACGTCGATTGACTGAGCTGCTCGTTGCCACGCGATCCGTGCCGCCTCCATGGGTTGTCCAACGGAGACAGCGAGGCAGATGGAAATGAGGATGGCTTGATCCAGCGAGGAATAAGGTCAACTAGGGGGATTGATGGATCCATGGCCGACAGCGATGGAGATTGATGGGTTCGACCCCTATGAGGCCGACCATGGTTATCACGGCGTCGCCTAGGCGTCCAGTTGCTGGAAGGAGAGCGCCTTGCCTCGTCGCCTCACCTGAATCCGGCTAGGTGGTCGCCTGGAGGCTCTGGCATCGCAGCGTGGGTGCCTAGGCGGCGGCCACGGAGTCTGGGCGGGCGACTAGCTCGGATGAAGACTAAAAGGTCCACGTGAGACCGAGTCTGACTTGAGGAAGCGGGAGGAGAACTAAGGACTCATGGGTGGACGGGTGGAGAAGAGAGAAGCGACCGAAGGAGACTCACGGGTGAAACCCTAGATTCGGGCCGCCGCCGCCGCCAGCAGCTGCACCGGCCCCGGCGCTTCCACCGCCGGTAATCCTCCGCCTCCCCTTCCCCGTCCGCTGCGCCTGCTCCTCCTCTGCTCGGCGTCGGTGGCTCGGGGGGGATGCGGCGACCGGCGCCTTCCCCATCCGCCTCCCCTTCCCCGTCCTTTGCTCGGCGTCGGCGGCTCGGGGGGATGCTCCTCCAGTCCTCCTCTCCTCTGCTGACGCCGAATGGGATGAGCATCTTAGGACAACTGTGCCGAATGCCTTTCCAACTACTAAGTTGTAGTAGTCTGGTTGAACTCAGTGATTACTGAATATTAGTATTGAGTTCAGTATTGATACTGTTTATTTTAGCTTGTATAAATATAAAAATGATTGATGATGATGTTTGTATAGGACACATATTGATATACATACATGGCTGACCAAACAACAAGTACCGCCGTTGCCGAGTCTTGTTGTGCTATTTATTTGCATTCCTACAAGGTATATATGTTATATACATACATATATGTGATATGGCTACAAATGCAATTTTATTACTAGTATTTTTGGTCGCCTAATCGTCACCTAGGCGGGCGCCTAGGCGTCCAGGCGCCCCGGAGGCGACTCGCGTCGCCGGGGCGCCGTGATAACCATGAGGCCGACGATGGCGGAGATTGATAGATCCATGCCCCGTGGCCAAGATGCAAGCAACTTGGAACTCCTGGCTCTTCACCCGCGCCGACCGCCCGTCGCCCATCTCACCTCGTCGGCACCGTCGCCCAATCGAACCGCCGTCAAGGGAGGAGCGTCTCACATTCCAGGAGGCCGCCAGCGCAGGTCTCTGCATCCTTGAGTTCCTCGTCTCCCCCACGTCGATCGCACCAGCCACGCCTGCTTCCGTTGTGGACCCGTTGGGGCGGCGCCACATCGACTTCTGCCACTCCTGCCTGCCCTTCACTTTACTGTGGCAACTTTGCAACAGGCACCTCAGTAGAGCTTGACGCTGAACTTCTCGAAGATAATCAAGGTGCCCGTGGTGGCGTCGGTGACGTCGATGTCGTCCTTCTCGTCAATGACAGCAGGAGGTGAGAGAGATTGGGTGTGTGGCCATGAGGGAGATAGAGAGTAGGAAGAGACAGAGATATTGGATGACGTGGTCACGTGGCAAAATATGTTGACATGGCGGGCATGTGGATCCATGTGGACAACACTTCAGTGGAAAACCACCCTAGATTTGGTCGAGGGGGTAAAGCGGACTGTTTCGTTAGTTTGACGTCCCGATTTAAACGGTTTTTGAGTTCATGGTTGAAAATCGAAACAAGTCCAGATTTCAAGGTTGTAAATTGGACTTATTTCTTTAAAAAAAATTTAACCAAGTGTTTCGCAACTAAAATGTAGTTTGCACAATCAGATATTTCATAGTGTGATTTCTGAATAAGCCTATGGACCATGATCGGTATCTTCCGATCTGCTAGATGTGATATTTACAAATTTTAACTTGTAAGTTGTAACACAAATAACAGTTGGGGTACCATGTTATCTTCTAATGGTTACCTTTTTTATGTCTAGCTAATTGTGTGAATGCGCCTGATTGGTACATCTTCCAGGGTATTGCCTCCAAAGTGATTGTTCAAATGCAACATTATGCCTTTGTTATCATCTATGTATTTAGTCATAATGAATTATTGATGAATGTCACACAGGAACATGGTGGTGACCTTAATCAGGCCGTGAATGCACATTTCAACGAAGGAGACATCACAGCGTATGTGTTTCTAATTTTCCATCATGTTTTCTTGGATATACCCCCTCCAGTCCATAGTAGATGTTGTTTTAGGCTTTCAGCAAAGTGGTTTTGGTTTGCAAATACTTGTAATTGTCGTTTTTGCAAGCAACTATTTTCTCCAAATATCCATATCATTGCTTATTGGTTGTAAAGATCTGAACATACAATTAATATGGGAAGCATATGTCAAAAACCAAGCCATTAATTACTCCCTTGTGCTTTATGCATTGATCTAAAACGACAGGAAAACTGAACCAGGGGGAGAATAATTACTCTACACATACCATGTTGCACCATTAGAACAGATAAATGATATGTGGGTGTTTTTCAGGAACAGGATTAATCAAAGTACTGTACCTGTTAGTCATGATGATATGGAGCTGGACGGACCACTTGATAACTCATTTCAAAGATCTTTGTTCCCTGAAACACTGCGCGACCCTTTTGCACTGATGGATCCAAATTTTCAGCAAATTTATTTTGACAGAGTTGGCTCCACTGGTACTTTCAATCGTGGTGTGCAGGGTTCACACCCTAGAGAGGTGAGAGAGGTACCTATTGAAGTTAAAGATATCAACCCTCAAACAGGTTCTTCTGGTCAGGCTCCTATTATTGAGGATGTCACTGGACATCAGTCTTCATATGGCCCTGAAGTTCGTGAGACTATCGTAATTGATGATGATGATGATGACAACTTGTCATCCGTCCCACCTTCTCATCATGCTAATATCCATAGCAATACATCACGGTCAAACCCTATGCCAACTGCTCCTCCATTGGTTCATGTTACTGACTATGACAATGACATAGAAGAGGAAATGATTCAGGCAGCAATTGAAGCTTCAAAAAGAGATGCTGAAGAACTAACAAATGTAAGCTATCTCTCTCTCTCTGACATTTTTTCTGTGCGCTCGTGACAATTTTTCTGCATGTGTTTGTGACAATTTTCTGTGTGTGTGTGCGTGTGTGACAAATTTTAATATTTTCTTTACATGAAAATGGGCCACATGGGAGAAATGTGAATGAGCTTGCTGAGCTGTTCTTTTTCTCTAACAAGCTTTTGTGAACCTTGCTTTAGCTAATTTTTCAATAAATATTAGACCGCAGAGCAAGGAAGAACTCAACACCCAGAGGGAGTAAAATTGGGAGATCATTTTTCTGATAAAGAAGACATGGAAACTGCAGGTAGAACAGTTGGAAGGTGAATATTAACTTTTACCCTCTAGCTCTTTACTCCTCAGGCTATCTTACTGTAGTAGGCTAGTAGCAAACTAGCAATTGATTCCTTATATGTTTTCTTCTTTTTCGGAGGCAAGAATTAGCTACAGGAAATGCTGGAACATCTAGGCAGCCAACAGATGACGAGAGCTTCCAAGAGGAGGCCGAGGATGTTGAAGAACATCCATTAGTTAGACGTCGTTCTAGGCGCGTCCCATCTGGAACCACTGTGTCAACACAACCTGTTCTCACGGGTGATAGCCCCCCCTCAAGTTCACAGCCTCAAAGCAATCAGAATGATCATCAGTATAACAGCGATGATTTCCCATCAGAGGTATTATAATCCCAATCTGCACCATAAATTTGAACAGTTAATGGTATTTACTCCATTGCTCACATTCTTCTTTTGTAAAAGTGGGGTGGCATTTCTTCTGAGGAGCATGATGAAGCTGTTATGCTTGAAGCTGCAATGTTTGGTGGAATTCCTGAAGGAGAAACATATCCATTCTCCATTCCATCTCATAGAAGTTCGAGCCATTATCCCCAAGTAGTGCGTTCTCCATCACCAGCATTAACTGAACAACGGTTATTACGTGAGCAGCAGGTTTGAACTTTAAGGTTTTTACATTTGTTGGTAAATGCAACAAATATTGTATGGTGAGTTGGTGATTGTTAGTAAGTTTGATTTACAGGATGATGAGTACCTTGCGTCACTCCAAGCTGATCAAGAAAAGGAGCTGAAGGCCCTACAAGAAGCTGAGCTCCGTCACCTGGAAGAAACTGCAGCAAGAGAAGCTGGTCTTGAGAAGCAGAAGCAAGAGGAGGAGGAAAGGCATAAAAAGCAACTTGAGGAAGAGGTACGTTCCTGTTACAGATAATTTGGAAGCTGAGTGGATGATAGACAACAATGTCTTCAATATTTGAATGTTAGATAATTAGATCATCACCGTGAGCATATGAAACTTGGTGCTCTAGTTTATCTTATGTTATAATGGTCTTATTTTAGATTTGTTTGCCAAACAATATATATATTGAAGCTATATAGCAAGTTTCAATGGAGATACTCTTAACAGAAGAGGATCTGTTGTGAGATTAGTGTATTGTTATGGCTGATCCGTTTTTAGGTTTAGCTGGCCAGCAATTGCTCATTAAACTAATATCCCATGTTTAGTGGAAGCAATGTAGTGCAAAAGGATGTGCTTACTGCCCACTTCATTTTTCCATTAAATTTGTGTACGAGTTAGATCCATGTTCATCCTGGAGACAGGATATAAGTGGCAATAGTGTCTTCTTTCTAGAAAAAAATTATGATAACCAAGCTCTTCCCTTCTGCAATTTCATTGAGGCTTGCTTGATATGTATTTTTCATTGCTTATGTTATCTGCTGCACTGTTGGTGGTATATAGGTTATGTTGTTCCTGATGTTTCATGTACATAGGAGCTAGAGTCCAATCTTGCAACCAAACAAGCATCATTGCCATTGGAGCCACCTCAAGACAATGAAGGTGCTGTCACACTCGTAGTTCGAATGCCTGATGGTAGTCGACAGGGGCGTCGCTTTCTAAAATCTGATAAACTCCAGGTAAACTGCTTTTGAGCTGCCAGAATCCAGAATAAAAGCATTCATTATGTTTGCCTCTTGCCATTTACTTGCTTATGACTTCCTGGTTTGCTTGCAGTTCCTTTTTTATTTCTTAGAGATTGGCAGGACTTGCAAGCCAGGAACCTACAGACTGGTAATTCTCTACTGTTATTTTGATAATAGTTCATATATACGCCCACAAAGAGGAAATTCTGTTGATAAAAATGAGTGCAACCTCGTATTGACTGGTATGCTAGGTGCTAGCAGTCAGCAGACTCACCACTCACCAGTGAGGTAGTAACATGGTATTCTGACCGTTATACTATCATTAGCTGGTTAACCACACTGACATTGATAGGAATAATATATTGCCCTGTATATGTATGTTGCAGCAGCGGGAGTAATACTAAGTTCTTTTTTCTTACCATTTTCTCAGTTGTATGTGTCCCTAAACTATCGATAATCATGTATATGTATATTGCGGGAGTAATACTAAGAAAATAGGTAGAAACTGGTCAAGCCGTCTAGGATGGGTATGACCCATTACTAGCCAGTTTTCATTAGTTTTTTTTTGGGACAAAAGTTATCATCAGTTTTCAGAACCATGATGCAAAGTTCATAGAGCTGTTCATAAATAACTTTAAAATGTGGAAGTATAATAAATTTCTTTTTGTTGATTTTTGTATTTGTTTTCATTAGTTTTTTTGTGTGGGCATTTTCCCATTCCTCTGCTTAAATTGTGCAACTCTGACAGTCGTCCAGTCTCATGTTTTACCATTATGTGTCATGCAGGTAAGGTCGTATCCCAGGCGTGCTTTTACCACTGGTGAGGGTGATCTATCATTTAGTGATCTTGGGTTAACAAGCAAGCAGGAAGCCTTATTTCTAGAACAGATTACAGAATAGAGGAAAAGATCTAGTCATAGTTAGGGATACTATCTGAAAGTTTGGATTTTTACATTTTGATACTTGCATCTGGCTTTTGTTGGTGCAAAATTTAAAACTGCTGTTGAGGACTCGTGTGTAAAAGGTCATCGAATTGTGTTGTTTTGCGGTGCGGAACGGAGGTCACACTTTGCACCTTTCGAGTTTTGTGTGATATCAGGGTAAAACTGTGAACAGCAGCGTGGAGCCAGGACCTGTATACAACGATACCTTCAGTTAAATCTATGATCATTGTTTCGTTTGAAGGAGTAATTATGGGTATGTGTAATATCAGGGTGCAGCTATGGTCAGCTGCCGTGTGTAAAATTGCATTATTTTGTTTGTTTCCGTTTCGTCGTGGGTACGTACAGTTGTGCACTACTACCTGCCGTTTTTTCTTCGTCGTCGTCTTCTTCCGCGTTCACCTGGATGAGAGGAGGCGAACAAAAAACTCATCCCCCTGCGTCGAGACGGCCAAGTACATATCCAACAAAAGAAGAGGGAACTCAGATTGACAGGATAACGAGAGTAGTGATAGAATGGTCCCGCGAGTATCAAGGCTCAAGATTAAGTAGGAAGGTCGCAAGAATATATTATCTCGAATGACCGCCGCTGCGGAGTTCCATTAATCTGATCGGCATTCACGGAGTTGAACAGAGAGGGCAGCCTCGACTGATCAAGAGATCTAGACGAAACGAAAACGAGGACACCGCACGTGTTGGACAGAGACACCAACGACACTACTACTCCCAAACAACGGGATCGCTTGATGGTTGCTTAATTGGACCATCAAACATCTTATTCACCATCATCGTCTTCTTCTTGCATGAAGCTATAGCCTTCACGTACCATCTCCTCGCTGTCACTCTGCAACGAGCAGCAACAATTAACGAATGCAATCAGTCAGCTAGCTAGCCCAGCAGGAGCAAGTACAAAAACACATCAGTCAACATCGAATAACTCGAGCTAGATCGATCGGTCTTACGGCAGGTGACTCGAGGGAGGCCGCACTTGGCCGGCAGGCTGTTGATGACGTCGAGCGTGCCGCACGCGCAGTCGCGCGACACGGCGCCCAGCACCGAGCAGCACTCCGGCCCGGGCGCCGGCAGCGCCTGGCCTGGCGCGGGCGGCACGCTGTAGCGCGCGCAGGGGGCGAGCTGGCTCAGCTGCGCCCCGCAGGTCCCGCCGACCTGCTGGGCCTCGGCGGCGCGCATCGTGCCCAGCCCCAGCAGGAGCAGGAGCGAGAGCGCCACGAGCGCGCGGGGCTGCGGCTGTGCTGTGCTTGCCATCGCCGTTCCAACGCACTGAAGCGTGTCTCGTGTACGTTTTTTTTTTTCCTTTTCTGTGCGGTGTACGTGGTGCCACAAGCTTGGGGGTGCACCGGAGCAGAGCCGAGCGGCGTGATTTATAGCCAGGCGTACGTGGGTTCCCGCGGGAGGGGGGGTGTTTGGTGGTGGAGCGGCGAGCCTCGCGTTGCTCACCTGCGCTACGCAGCGGCTGGGTGTTCCGGGCGGCGCCGGCCGGAAGGAGCGGGGGCACTGCAAGCGTGTGAGCCACCGAACGCGCGTCAAGTCACGTACTTGCGGCGAGCTGACGGTTGATTCGCGCGCGTGGTTGGGGCGGCACCAATGTTTCGAATCTCATTTTCGGTATGTATCTTGATAAAATTCAAACGAAATTCAAAAGCCAAATCTCAAATCTAGTTACTTTTCAACCGTAATTTCCGAGATTTCGGCTAAAATTATTGAGATCTCGATCAACTTGAACCGGCCAAAAAATGGTCAAGAACACGTTAAAATTTTTTGTGCGTGGTTTTGACTTCAAATCCAATCAAATCCGACCTATAAAAATTAAAATCTGGTCAAAATGTCCGAGAATTCAGCCAAAATCACCAAGATTTCGGTCTAAATTTTCAAGATTATTGTAGTATTTTAAATTATTTTATCCAACCAAGATTTAAGACCTCGAAGAATCCAAAATTTGAGATTTCAACCCAGATTTTCGAAATTTTGCCGGATTTTAAACCATGAGCCGCACATAACTAGGCCACCAGGGCACGGCCGGTGATGGGAGCACTCGCCGGGGGTATCTGGGCTGCATATTGGGCCGCACGACGAGCTACGCGCGCCAGGACTTCGCAATTAGCTGTTTCTGTGTCCAATCGAATTTTGTTGGTGATAATGTGTCATCGTCATGAACTGGACCGTTTCTCTCTCTCTCTCTCTCTCTCTTGAAATCGTGTGGGGATTCAACAGCACTTTGCTAGCTGAGCAAGAGTTGCCCTAACCGGCCGACAACTCATTTCAACCTATGGATTAACCATTTTACGTGAAACGAGGGATTGTTTCTTATTATATTTTGATTTAGAACATACATAACAGTTCTTTTGCTGTATTGTTTTATATTGGTGATTGTTATATCATATCTAGTCTTTTTATGACTTGAAAATACGTGTTAGATGAATCATGACAAAATGAATCTCAACTTCAATGAGGCAGTTGCATATCTATTGGAAGCAGATATCTTAAAAAGGTCATCAGAATCTTCATCCTTGGGTGATCAAGCATTGGCTACAGTAGTGCCTGGTTTGTTTAGGCTTAGGCTTTTTGGCTTATAATTTAAAACCACTTTTTGGGTTTAAACAGCTTAAAAGCAATCGACTTTTATACGTGATAAAGATAGGTAATTTTACTCTAACTTCAATAACACTAGTCTAAAATCAACCCTTAATAAGCCAAAAAACACATCTTCAGTGGCTTTTGGATTTTAATTATATAGAGGCTTATGGCTTTTGAAAAAGCTTAGATAAAAATCCATCCATTTATTTAGGTTTTGATTTTTAAGCCGACGAAAAATCCTAAATAAACAGGGCCCGAGTATTCTAGGCAAAAGCAAGAGTTATAATAAGAAGAACGACAAGAGTAATGGCACATGTGTATGTTTTCTATATGACGAGGAAGGTCATATGATAAATGAACAACCGAGTTTGAAGCAAATGAATGGTGTATGCTCAATGACGGTAGTAAAAGATGATTTGGATGTACTTGTTGTTAGTCAATCAAGTATTTTTCGTAGATAGATATTAGATTCAGCTTGTGTTTCCACATATGTTCGGCAAGGGAGATGTTTGACAAAGGATCTCCATGCAATTATTGAGATGAGAACAATTATATTGAGATGGGAACATGTCGGGACCCAAATGTACAAATCTAGACCCTCTGTGTATTCAATACCTATTTGGTCAACTTTATGGTCAAATTACAATAATATGCCACGTAGGGCAAAGACTCAAAATAAAAAAACTACATCAGAAAAGAAGACCTGTAGTAACCCATTAACTTACCACGCAACTGACAAGACTCGCACCCTAATTATTCGACTCTTTCTGGAACTCCTCCTCAAGAGTTGTCTTGTCGTAGACTCCTCAACTGGTGATTTGGATTATTGCAAGGAGGTGAGTACATAAAGCACTCAGCAAGTCATGCACAGAACGCAAATCTATTAACTACATGCATAGCTTATTCCAAGTGAATGACTGAAGTGGTTATTTTGCACAAAGCAACTTTTACAAATGATTAATATGTATAGATTGAAATGATTGTAAATCAAATACTATTACTAAATAGCTTTCTTATTTATTTTTTAAGACTCACTAGCACACAACCAATCCAATTTCAACATCATTTCCATAGGTACAAAATCTGTAACATCCTCATTTTGGTTTTCTGGAGAAAAACCTAATTTAATTAAATTAAATTCAAAATTTGGAGTTTCATGGGTGTTTATAATAACCTGGCATCCATTCCCCTTCGAAATCGGGAATCAATTCCCTCCCGGGCGAAAAATCGGATTTTCCAGTACCGCCGGTACCCGAAAATTCACCCGAGTCCAAAAGTGCTCCAAAAAGCTCCAAACCACTTCTAAAATACTCCAAATATTCTGAAATGATTTTTGGGATCATTCCCCGGATTTTTGGACATCCGTTTCTATTTTATCTCGCGCGGCTTTTGTTTAATGCCTGCGATCCGTGCCGGAATATCCAATTCCACCAAAATCATCCAAATTCAACCAAACCAATTCCATTGCGTCCCAAATATTCCAAAATGGCTCTAGGAATTTTTCCGGAATTTTTAGGCCATTTTTCCTTATTTTTCTTTAGGGCGGAACTTTCGCGTATAAGCCGGCCAACCGCGAAGCGCCACGTGGCAGTGCTACAGTGTCATCTTCAACCTCTTGCCATGCATGAACAAAGGAGCTTCAAGCAAGCAAAAATGGAGGGAGCTCTCTTTAAATTCTCCTAGCTCCTCCAATTCAACTCCAATTTGCGAACCGTCGGATCCGTTGGAATCACTACGCCTCCTCTTTCCATCCATGGGGTTAATGCACCCTAAACCTCGCCGGAATTTGATCAATCCTTCCAAATCCGAAAATCGCATTTATGGCAATAAATTTGCCGTTTCTTCCCCAAATCACGCACCACCGGTTCCTAAAACTCCGTGGCGGCGTCCTTTCTCCGTAATCCATATTCTTCCTTTGCCTCTCCAACCCAATCCACCGGAGATCGAGAAAACCGACGAACTCGGGTGTTCATCGCGTTCTTCGGGTTTTGGATCATATCTCCTCCTCGGTGGTTCAATTTCTATTCCGTTTGTTTCATTGAGTTCGTGAGGAGTCTAGATTCTAACTCATCCATTGATTTTAGGTTTCATCGGATCGTGGGCGGCATTTAATTTCGTGATCTTCTTCGCTTCGGCCGAACTCGGGTTTTTCATCAAATTCATCTCGCTCGGTGAGTTTTGGTTCAATTCTTTCCGGTTATAGGTTCCTAAGGATGTTATCTAGAGGTTTTAACTTTTTGTTTGGATCGATTCCATGCAAAAATGTGTTAGAAATCCAAGTTTTAGTTTTCTTTGGAGCTCTCTGTTGTGGAGTTGCTCTCTGTTCTTTTGGGTTGCTCTGTGCATGCGTGTGGGGCCTTGCCGTCTTGGCCGCTACAGCCGCCCGCGCCGCCGTGAGCCGCCCGCCGCCTCCGTCTTGTGCGCTGCCCCGCCCGCCGCCCGCCATGGCGACCTCCCCATACCGGCCGCCACCGCCCCATCTGGCGAGCCCCTTTCCTCTCTCTCCTCAATCTCTCTCTCTCTCCATGGCCATAGCCATGGCTAAAACCAAGCTTCCAGAGGAAGCTTCCTCCTCCCAATGACAAGGTGGTCCCACCTGCCATAGAGTCTCAGCCCAGTCAAAGTCAAAGTCCGCGGTCAAACTTTGACCCAGTCAAACCCGAGAGGAATATTCCCGGTTTTCGATTTATTCGAAATTCAAACTTCGGCGGCTCATATCTTTTCCGTCCGGACTCCGTTTGACCTCATTCAAATTCCTAAATTCATCATAAATCAAGATCTACCTGCCAGTACTAATTTTATAATTTTTGGATTTTATTTATTTTCTGTTATTTATTTGTTGCCTCGTTTTGCGTGTAGTCGACGATCCCGCCGGACTTCTCGAGTTCGACACTCCCACCGCCGAAGAAGGCAAGTCTCCTTGATGCACTTTGCTCCTATGTTTACAAAACGATTTAAATTGTTTATAAAGTTGCATGGCTATGTTTAATGAAATATGTCAAATATAAGTGTTAGTTATTCCGAACTTGTTGATTCCACCTTGACATTGTTAATCATATCCATTGTAACCCTTAGAACATTGTTTACACCATGCTTATGTTTATGTGGTACCCTTTGCTAAGTAGTACGGTAGAAATGCTTAGGGCCTTTTCGATAAAAGCAACCCATGGGTGGGATTATTCAAAAAGAATGATATCAAATGTGATTTGAAAGTGTTATTATGGTTTTGGTCCTGTTTTGTTAAAATAAAAAGAAAAGGAAAATAATTTTGACTTGGGCGGCATGGAATGTCGGGTGGGAGCGGATCAAGCCTTGATCCTTTTGTGCAAGTACCGCCCCAAGTCATATAAGGACCGACGCTTATGATTGCCATTTTAAGCAATACCGTACTACCACATGTCTATAATGGTACGACCTGGCTCACTAATTTGTAGAAGCCTAGCTTAGACTCACCACTTGGTTGAATGTGAATGCCGGACGGAGGCAATGTGGTTTTTCTCACACGGCGCAAGAGGGGGCTTCTGTACTGGGTGGAGGGAACCCTAACAGCGGTGAAACCTCAGCGGGTGGGTCTAGTTAGGTAGATACATTGTAACGGCCTTGTCAAGATATCCCTGCCGACACACCTAAGGAAGTGTGTTAATTGCATGGCATCAAGGGTATATCTTGTCTTGTGGGTAAAGTTGTACACCTCTGCAGAGTAAAACTATTCGAATAGCCGTGCCTACGGTCAAAGGCAAAGCGAAGAATGCTTTCATATTGGTAGACTTTGGTTTTGGTTTTAAAATCGAAAAATGTTTTGTTTTGGGGTTCGGGAGTGGTTAGAACTCTCGAACGTTGTTTGGCGGAAAGAGCCAACCAGGTGGAAAGAACTTGCTTTACCTTTGACGGATGGAGTCACATGATTAACTTTGATCTTTTAAACTGTTGGCGGATAGAGCCTTTAGGTTAGTGATGGTGGATAGAACCTCACTACAATAATAAATATTTCAATTATTAAAAAGAATTGTGAAAGATGCTTTGTGAAATTTATTACTTAAGTATGATTTAATCAAATGTGGCTTTATGCAAATAAACCCTATTAAGCTTTCTTTGGAAAGCCCCCCATGATCATAATTTCCCGACTTGCTGAGTACTCTTGTACTCACGTGCTACACCAACATTGTCATCATCAGAGAATTATCAAGATGCCGAAGAAGAGGAGTACTTCGAGGAGGATTGCCAGGAGGACTAGTTGCGTTCCTAGTCGTCGCCTGTGGCGTTTTGGCGTTCGCTCGTTTCGTTTTGCTTTTATTTCCGCTGCGTTGTGTGTCCGGTCGTTGGACCGAGTATTGTAATAAGTGGCCATGTGGCCCATACTTGAATATTTATACTACAGGTTTCGTTTTGTTCGGCAATGAAGTATCACTGTGACTGTGTGTACTAGCTACTGATCTGGGACTAGTACGGAAATACACAGGAGATTCTGGATAGCTGATCCGGGGTCTCACAAAATCTCTCACTCCCAAGTTTTATTTTTCAAGATATAACCATTGACTATAATTCCTTAATATTGTTCAATACTGCGGACACGGCTATTTGAATAGGTTTGACACACTCTGCAGAGGTTATACACCTTACCCACAAGACATGATCATCTCCTTTTTGCCATGCACTTAGCACACTTCCCTTGGTGTATCGGTAAAGAGATCAGGACAAAACCTTTCAAAAACTTCTATCCTAACACATGAAGCTCTCCAATATTGCCTTCACTATCCCTTCCCTCACACAGAGCTGAAGTATAGGACCAATATACCGTTGGATCGACGTTAAGCATACGCACAGACATCCTCCCTCATAACCACACCCCTGTGTGACTATCACCCTGAGATATCATATGCTAATACACATGTAACTTACTTAACTAGGTCTGTTCCATTCCAAATATGTAGTTGTATATTTGGCTCAGTTCAAAGGCTTGCAATATTAAGTTCTTAATTAACCAAGGTAAGACTTTTAAACACTCAACATTTGATACACAATCATCAATTACACTCATCAACCCATTGCCACACAAGCCCACAATGGCACAAAGCCTCTTGCCACTTGCCCTAGTATAAATCATTTTCCACCACAGTTGATTATTGTGTAACATATACCATCAACAAGTCAACATCCATGTAGAACAACACATGCCTTTGCATATCAACATCATCGTGCGGCAACACATGGCACACTATTTTAGAAACACATTCCATAATCTATTAATCACTATTAGGTTTATATTTTTAAAATGATATCAATAACATATTGCATGTCTAAGCATACTAGTCATGATCTAGCAACCTATGTTGGCAATTTAATAGCATTCAACTAACATTAAATCAGCTTAAGGTGACAAATGAACATAAATATACAAATGATAAGGTGGATATATAACAATTAGGATGATTAACTAATCACAAATTAATTAAAATTATTTTAATTTGAATTAACATGCAATAGTTTAAAGCAATGTAAATTTTAAAACATGGTATCAACATGGTCAAAGCAGAACTTTTCTGGGAAAAGCTCTTGCTTGTGCTCTGGACCTTGCTCTTGAGTTAGCACATCACTCTCGAACCCCTTAGGCACTTCAACGTCTACGCATACCGAATAAACAAACAAATTAATTAAAATTATTTTAATGTGAATTAGCATGAAATAGTTTAAAGCAATGTAAATTTTAAAACATGGTATCAACATGATCAAAACATAACTTTTCTGAGAAAAGCTCTTGCTCCTACTTTGGATCTTGCTCTTGAATTAGCACTTCACTCTCAAACCCCTCTGGCATTTCAACATCTACGTGTACCGAATAAGCAAATAATAAATACCAAAAATATATAGTAAAATCAACTCTAAAAATTAAATAAAATACATCATTAAATATAGTATGATTTTATAAATTTTTAGGCTCTGAAATCACCTCAATTTGAGTTCATATGAATAAGAACGAACTATTCGAAGTTTAAAAATACAATAAAAAGAATAAACTAAATTTTTTGAATTGTTTTTGTACTAAAAATAGGAAATATGATGTCATGATGATGTCAGCAGCTATTTTGATTTTTGTACAAAATATTTTTCTACAGAAAATATAATTATGACGTCATCCAACTCATGGACCAATCAAAACACGACACCTGCCACCTCTATTTCTAATTTTCGGTGTAATTAAATTTCTATTGAAAATCCCGATTTATGATGTCACTGATGATGTCATCATCTAATTAAATTATGGTTGAATTAATTTTCTAAAGAAAGCTCTCAATTATGACATTGGTTGACATCATATATCTAATATTCGAATTAAAAACGAATCTAAAAGCTACTCTAGCGGCTGACAGGTGGCCCCCAAAACTGATGTCATCTACCACGACACACTGACGTCACCTAACACGTGTCAATGCTCGGGACATGCCACATTGGCTCACTGGGCTCGCGGACCTACGGTCGTCAGCGACGACCAAAGAGGGCACCTATGGCTAGATCTCAATGTCGCGGTTCCGGTGCTTGGCTTACCTTCTCCTCGATGATCTAGGACAGTGGCGATGACATCAAGAACGGCGGCAGCTTCAGACACAGTGGAGACGGAGTTCCAGCAAGACCTAGGTGAAACGGAGGTGTGCACCGGCTGCCCCATGTCACAACGAAGCAAACGGCACCGACGTCAACCTCATGGTGGCACTCAATGAAAACCCTAAATTGCGACAAAATGGTAGTGCTCCTTGGTGGATTGATCTAGGGCTTGAGCTGCTTGGTTCAACGCGCACCCGGTGCTCCCCTTTTTATTAGCGAAGAGACCCGAACAAGCATGAGATGGAGGGGGGATCCATGGAGGATACGGCGGCACGATCCCGAGTTCTTCTCTAAGACAACAGTAACGTGGCAAAATCCTGGCAGTCCACACAGCAAGGAACGAAGGGTTCTCGTGTACTAGATCTTGATCCAACGGCCCGAGTCTATGCGGGTTAGGGTTACAGCTGGAGCGGGCTATGGTGTGGGTCGGGCTAGCGCAGATCGATTTAGGCTGGGCCCGGTGGGTTCGGCCTAAATATTGTTTATCAGATTTTTCCTGATTTTCCTATTTAAGTTAATTCTAAAAAATAGATAAAGTCAAAATAAATAGTAAAAATATCAGAAAAATTTTAAAAAAATATTTTGGGCTATTTTGAACTTAAATAAAATATTTTCAGCAAAACTTTATTTTAATTTTTAAAATATTTAAATAATATTAACAAAAAGTTTAATTCAAATAAATTCAAATAATTCTAAATAAATTCTAGAAAATTCTCAAAAATTCAAAAGGCATATTGAATGCAAGAAAAACAAAAATTAGAATGTTACAAAGCAGTTATATTGGAGATGTATGATAAAGCACATCACACATTGATACGAGTTTAGTATGTTCCCAGCTTAAACAAGAGTATAATATTTGTGAAGTCGCTTGAACTCGAAGGTGGTGATGTATCACTTTAAGGTGGAGTCATGCGAGTTACATACAAAAGACACACATATTGCAGTGATATGCATGAGCCCTTGTGTTGGGGACACTCCCAAAAGTGGGAAGAAAAAACTGAAAAAAAGGAAATACGGGGCCGACTTGGAGCATGTTTTTGGAGGAACACGATGACTTCAATGGATAAGAGTCAATTTAAAGATTATTAATTATGGTGACTAATATATATATTTTTTAGGATTTAGAAAGGTATAGTAGATGAATCCTAATAGGGTTAGGAGTCCTACTTTCTTTCGGTGTATGATTCCTACTTGTTTTCGAGAAGGACTAAGGGCGCTACATAAACTCATATGTGGTCGTGGAGAACCCAACCAACCAAGAAGTTACAAATCAACACATCCAAAGTAAAAAATGTACGAGAGGATTAGAGGCTAGATTTTTCTTTAGCACTAGATTCTTGTATATGGCAAAGATCTAAGTGTCGTAAAAGATTTGAGAGGTTATAAGAGCAATAATTTTTTGTACTTTTTTTGAAGTTGGGATCAAAGAGTTTACGGTCAACTTTATCGAATTTTTTCTCTTTCATTGTGGTTGCTTGAACGTCGTTATTTGGGTTCTTCCTACGAGATTCATCTTCTTCTTTTTTCCTTAAGACCATACACGCTCATATCATATTTGACAAGACTCTAATCCGATTTAAAGATTGCTGCTACCAGCGGCATTAGTGTTCGTCATGAACTAAGTGCCGAGCTACTTTTCTCTTCGAATATTCCGAGTGGCAAGGGCGATCGCGTTTTGCAACTTTTGGCCGGAACTTATTCCACGGCACTGTCAGTTTCCTTTGTAAATTACGGCCGTCTTTTGGACTTCTCTCCACCATGTGTACTCTTGATAAGAAATCCGCAGAATAACAACTCTTGATTACAAAAAGGACAATCCTGACGAAAGCACAGCACCATAATTTATGGAAATGGATGCCAACTGTTAGCACAAGGACAAAATTGCGAACAATTATACCTGCTTAGCCTGTCCAGTGCATACAGTGCGGCAACTAGCCTGAAGAGGATCACCATCGATGAATCCGATGGACAGCAACCTCGGAAGAACAACAGCCAAGCGCCAGAGCGGTAATTATAAGGAATATATATATATATATATATATATATATATATATATATATATATATATATATGTATATATGTATATGTGTGTGTGTGTTTACACAATTGTTTACAATCCTGTGAAATGAAATGAAATCAATTGGAACTTGGAAGCGAGTGTTTTGGAAGGACCCTCGTTTGTCAGCTGTAATCCGCTGTCTATGTGATGAAGACCTGTCACCGGTCTGGGTAAACAATTCCCTAGCATGCCACTTGTAACCTGTGTGTCCCAGCTAAGTTTTAGCGCATTGTAATGTGATGTGACGAGGACCGAGTTAGCTCAGTGGGGCAAGGGACGCGAGCTGCGCATCCGCCCGTACGGTCCAGCTACAGCTGTCGTTCTACAGTGAATGTGAGAGTTCTTGGTATGTTTGTTTAAAGAAATGTGTTATGATGTGTTTATTAACAATTGTTAAATGCAGATGCATCGCTTGTATAACTCTATCCTGCAAGGCTGCAGGTCAGTAATTAATATTTTGATAGTACGTTAATTAAACAGAAGCAAAACGAAAAGGACGTAGATGTGCTTTGTTAACACGAAAACATGGAACATATCAAGAAACAAGAAGAAATTGGAAGAAAAAAAATATACAGAGCAAAACAAAACAAAAGGAAGAGAGTGAGTAGTCTCTGTCAGTTTGACTTGGGACACGTCGGTTGCATAAAAGCTTCTGGAATCTGGAGTGCCACACGGTCCGCTAGAGAGAGAGAGGGAGAGGAGAGGGAGGCGGTGGCGGTGGCGGAGGAGGCAGCGGCGCCATCACCCTGTTCTGCTCTGCTAATCCAGAGGAATCAGGCAAGGTACACATCATATTTTCGATTTCCTACCGTTGCTTTTGAGAAATAGTTGGATAATTGTGCGCTCTCGATCAGAAATGATCTCTCTTTCTTTGTTATTCTTGTGTGCTTCGTTTCTTGATTGGGAGAAAGAGAAAGAGGAATCCATCACTCCCCGTGTCGAAATTCCCTCTTTTTGTTTGGGCTGTGGGCATGTGGCAATTGGATGGCAGGATCTCATGTACTTGCGAGTTGTATCTCTCTCAATGACGTTAATTGAACGATTGCCCTAACAGAAGATTGTTCAGATATGTATGGGGGGAAAAGTAGACGATGCTCTTTTTCCTGTTCTTAGACAAGTTTAACAACAGCATGTCCTTTGTTCAGATGAAACTGGGAAATGCATTCTATGGTAAAGAGATGTGAGATCGAAAAGGTGGTACTCATTGGGTAATACTAATATCAAAATTTGGAAATTTTATTTAGAAAAACGAACTCTGTTATCTAAATCCAGATTATTCATTTTAAGAGTAAAATCTAGGTCTACCATTTATTCAGTTAGGTCGTTGCAGAATTGCTTGCAAGTCCTTCTGATCCTTTGTGTCTTTTTCTTTACCTGTCCTGCAGCTGAACTTGTAGTTTGGTTCTAATAATAGAAATTGGGGCTATCCCTTTTATCAAAAAGGAGTAAAATTTAGTTGTATTTGTATGGTGGATGTGGTGCTCTACTTCTACCAGGGCACCAGTAATGGTCAAAAACTGTCTTTTCCTCCTATAGTCCTATACTTTTTTAGTCAGTCTGGAAAGAGTAATGCACATTGCAAATATAAGCCTCCTATAAAACCATGTTTGGAGAACACATTCCAATAGTAGCCTAAAATTCAAATCCTATCGATTCTTTCGTAAAGAAGATCGCGTGAACAGGCTTTAATTTCAGGGAAGTGTCAGAGTTCATCAATGGCAACTCCCAACACCTATGCAGTCCATGTCTCCTCAGAAACCTACAAGATTGAGGCATGGTTGGCATCTGATGAAGCTTTGGCTAAACAATTGCAAGAGGAGGAGAATTCGCATGATGCTACCGCCACAAGAGAATTTGCTGGTATAGTGCCACTCCCACTCTCCCAGTATCTTTTGCTTTGTTTGAGGTGAATTCATAACTGTACTCAACTAACACTTGTGCTTACCACATGTTCATGATGCATTGTTTTTTAGGTAATGTATCCTTGGAACCATCATCACCAGCTGTTGAGTATAGACCGGCCAATAATGCAGCTCAGGTTTGTTTCTTTTCTACTCTTTTGTTTCCTCCATTGATCCATTGGGATCATCTGCACCTTCCATGGAAAGGGACTAAACATATCTGAACTGAAAAATGAAGGTCCTCCTAGAATAACGATAATTTGTATATGCAGGTGCCAAGGGAAGACAATGTCGACCCGGATAATATGTCATATGAGGTATGCTATTATTCTTTTGTGGAAGAAATGATACGGGATTTTCCTGTCAGTTAGGAAGTAGCAAAGAGTAAAATTGAGAACAAACAATTTCTGAAGACATACTCAAAATCTGGTGCACAGTTTCCTCTGCAGAAACTAAGTGCAGTTTGCTCATACATGCTGCAAAGATTACTCATGTCCGGGTAGGCTGCTTACCTTTTTATCGATTGGAAGGAAAATTCAGGTTTACACATGGACACAAGTTCACCTATTCTTCACTTTCGTGAGTTGATATCGAAATCAGTTGGATATAATTTACAGAAAAACTAAAAAACGGTATACCGTTGCAACGGTATACCTCTGAAACTCATGAAACTTATGATTTTTTGCACTGAAACTCATGAAACTTATCACTAAAAACTGATAAAATATGAAACTGATGAAACTAAACACTGAAACTCATGAAACCAGCACTGAAACTGATAAGTTTCATAAGTTTCATGGCTATACCGTTGCAACGGTATACCGTTCCCTAGTCACTCTCTATAATTTAATATTCTGTAAAACGAAAGAAAAGAGTGACATGAAGCAAACTGAATGTGCTAATTAGAGAACAAATATGCAATGGAGTTCTACTTTTACCTGCATAGGCTCATATGTGGTAACTTGTTACTTGTTAGCACTCAGTTTGGTTGAAGTATTACGTGTCTGGATATAAAATATTGGTAGGGGTTTGATTATGTTTGGAATTAACTGGATTCCTGTTGTTGTGGACTCCCAGTCACTGCCAATGGTATCCAGCATAACAATAGATGAATCTTGATCTTACCAAAAATATGCTACCAAGTATGTTCATTTGCAGTGTGTTAGACACCAGTGTCACTTCTTTGTAGCAAATGTTAGAACTGTAGAGCTGAAGCATTCTATATTGTTCTGTAATATGGTTGGGTACATGCTGCCATCCCTACCTCAAAAATAAGGTTTGGAAAGTGTAGCCAACTCAAGTATATTGACCTTTTATTTTCTAAACCTAAGTGTTGGCTTATTTTCACATGCTTTGAAATCAAGAAGTGCAACTGCAACTTCCATGTTTATCTCTATAGGTGTTTGGAGGTAAATAATACTATAAGAGTGACCAGGACATGCTCGTTTCCAAGTCATAAAACAATAAAATGGAAGTTGTAGAAACCAGTTCTAGTCTTCAATGTCCTAAACCAATCCTGAAGTAACCCTCCATCATAAGCAGATGGGATAGCGGTGTCTCTACACTGTTAGTGTTCAGGGGTTTTCTTTGGCTGGGCAGCAGCTGCACCTTTCAGCTTCAGAGTTGTTGATATCCACGTTTCATAAAAAAAATACACACTTTAATTGATCAGTTCTGTTGGATCACATAATAATCTCATTTCTAGGAAATTCATTTTATATTATTTTTGTAGCAACTACAAGCATTAGGGAATGCAGTAGGAACTCAATCCAGAGGATTATCTGATGACCTGATATGCTATTTGGTGCCTTTTAAGAACAAGTGTAACTTCTTCTCCGGGAAAAAGAATAATGAAGAGTACGTTACAGTTAATTTTACTCTCTTAGAATCGCTTCTCGTTTTTTAACTTAGCAGTAGCCATATGATATATTGTAAGTTGGCTGACAAACACATAACTATATGATATCTCCACGCAGATGTGTGATCTGCAAATCGACCTATAAAAGCCGACAGAAGCTGATAAGATTGCCCTGCAGCCACTGTTACCATGCAGATTGCATAACTCGCTGGCTTAAGATCAGCAAGGTAAAGTTCAATTTTATTTTGATATGATACCTCTACAATCCAAAAATAGAAGCTTTTGTCTTTTGCATATAACGCTAAATGCATAAGTATGCATAAAACACATGAATTAAGAGAACATGTTGTTTGAATACCACTCAAGGAAAGCAAAACCCAGAAAATGCCATTTCAGCTTATGCATTTTCTGAACTCCATTTGATCCATACAGATTGTTGATTGCTTGGTATACAAACTTATCTTTTTTTGGTATAGGAGGATTATCCGGTAGTCTGATTTGTACCATTGTTCTCATTCAGGCATGCCCAGTCTGCAATGAGGAGGTATTCGGGTGAGTTGTGATGTTTGTGGCGATGCTGTGGCTTCATCCTCGCATTGTGCTTTCCGACATTGTTGGTCTCCTATGACCTATTATGCTATACAAGTCTAGTTGGCTACCGTGTTTAAGGAGATTGTCTTTTGGTATACACGTACTGCTAACTGAACCATGTCATGTTTGATGCTAACTGAACCATGTCATGTTTTTGTTCATCCGACTTAGTTTTATCACAAATTGATAAATATGTATACCAATCTCCTTACATAGTTTTATCACAAGTTTGATGTGCCATGGTTGCCAGTTTTCTGAAAACGCAACCGAGCAGGAGCAGTTCAATAGATCATATGGTTTTCTATGTAAGGGGCCCTCTTTTACATGAGCCTGTTGTGGAAGAAAGCAAGATTGTGAATGTTCTATAAGCAAGATTGTGAATGTTCTATAAGCAAGACTGAATGTTCTATACCTCCATCTGCCGTCATTGCTTGTTGAAGTACTGCATTTGCTCTACAGCTTGTGTATGTTCACTGGACATGGTTCTTTCAGTCGAAACTATTCTATCAGTAAGGCAGGTGATATAAACAGATCCTAAACTACTATTGCTACTAATATCATTTGGTTACTTTGTCCGGCAAGAAAAGGTGTAGGCTCTGTTTGGAAGCAAAGTTTTTCAATACTATGGTATTATAAAACCATGACATGGAAATTATTTTGGCATAAATACTATGGTATTACAAAACCATGGCATAGAAACTGTTTGGAAGCAAAGTCTTTTGCATGATGAAGTGATACCAAAAGCTCAAAACTCCACTATGAGTGGAGTTTTCAATACTCCAAAAATACCATGGTATTGGCACCATGGTTTTTAAAACAGAATTTTTTGTTGCTTCCAAACACCTTATGGTCAAAAATATCATGGTATTCTTTAAAATCATGGTTTTACCTAGAAATTATGAAAATACTTTGTTGCCAAACAGGCCCTGTATAGTTAGTAGAATCTCGGTGGAAAACTTACCAGCCCAATTTGTGTGCTATTGTAGGTGCACAACATGTCTGCACACCAATAACATCCTTGGACCTTGGATTAGTATTAGATCTCAGTGTGTTTGGTTGTTCAAACAATGATAATTGCAAATGAAAATTAATTAATTAATTAATGGAGCATGATCCAATGCTGATTCAGATCCACTCCAACAGGAATAGATTCTTCTGCTGATAGACCTTCTTGTCGGCATCTTCTTTCCATTGTTAAATGGTTCAATCCCTACTTTATTATTCTCTAATTAATTCTCCAAGGTTGTAAAGTGTAAACGGACGTAGACACGCAACAAACCACACAATGACTAGACTTGGGACATGTGACGGGCATTTCCCGGGCGGCCCAAGGCCCGGCCGGCGCGACACGATCTGACTGGATTCGGGCCGGGCCGACACGGCCCGAACGATAGGGCCGGGCTGGGCCTAGAAATGGAGCCCGTTGGGCGGCACGGGACGGCACGGCCCGGCTACATGGCACGGGTTCGGCCCGACCCGACGAAGGCAGAGACCGGAGGCGTGGCGGCCCAGACTTCAGCGGCGGCCGGGGCGCAAGGCCGTCGGGCGTCGGCGTGGAGCGCAAGGGTAGGTGCAGGTCACGCTGGGGCCCCAATGTCGCGCAGTAAGCGAGGCGTGGCGGCGCCAAGCGCTGAGTGGCAATGAGCCGGCGCAGCGCGCGGCAGCTACCGCGCCTGTCGGCCAGTAGGAAGCGTCCGAGCGCGTAGGTGGGCCCGGGGGGGCAGGTAGGGGGGCCAGGGGCAGCAGGCTGCCAACACGCGCGTTTGGCACTTTGGCCATTTTGAAAATTGTTCAAACATTGCAATGGTAGAAAATTGGCCATTTGACGCTCTATAAATTCATCACTCTCCACTTTCATTGTTTTATCACAAAACCAAAGCAATATTTCCTCTGTAGCACTCAGTCTCAAGTCTCAACATGTCTGGTAGAAATAGGAGGCAACTAGCACGGAGGCTAGGCCGCCCACATAGAGATCTTGTTGATGATGATACTATCGACGCTCGTCAACTGCCCCCAAGTATGGGGGACTATGGCATGGAGGACCGTCATATGGACAGCTCGCAAGGCTTCGAGGATGTCGGCACAAACTACTTGCCTCCGGTCGTCGAATCACAGGGTGGCTCATCAACTACCCAAAAACCCACCATCGGCAAAGCAGAGTGCTGGAAGCACATGACGAAAAGGGTTGAAATCATCGACGGCCAACGGAAGGTATTCGCGAGATGCAATTACTGTGGACATGAATTAGCTGCAGGTTCGACGATAGGGACGGGGCATCTGAACCGGCACTACAAAACATGTCTGCAAAAGCTAGGGCCAACGCAAGGAGGAGGTGTGCAGACACAGCTCAACTTTTCAGTCGACAGCACTGTAAATACTTGGATGTATAACCCCCAAACTATACGCGATGAAATTGCTAGATCTATAGTTTCAGAAGATTTACCTATTATGGTGGGCGAGAGCCGTAATTTTGAAAAAGTGATTCAACGCGGGTTCTGCCCACAATACCTACATGTTAGTAGAAGAACAACTAAATCTGATATTCTAGCAATTTATAATAAAGAGCTAGCTGCATTGAAGGAAAAATTCTTATATGTTAGATTTTCATTTGCTTTAACATCGGATATTTGGACCTTCTCGCACAAGTGAAGTTGTTACCTCAGTGTTGTTGCTCACTATTTAGATGAGCAATACAATCTAAATAAAAGAGTTATAGGGTTTAAGTCAATGGATGAAGCACACACAGGACAAGCTATTGCGAACTGTATATTAGAAGTAATTCGAGATTTTAAGATAGACAACAAGATTTTATCCATTACTCTTGATAATGCTTCCGCGAACACGACTGCAATGGAGTATCTCACCCCCATCTACAGTCTTACATACAAGGGTATATTCTACACCAAAGATGTGTGTGCCACATAATCAATATCGTTGTCCAGGATGGTATGGAGGTAATAGGTGCATATCTAAACAACATTCGCTCCGCTATTCGATTTGTCTCAAGTAGCCCCCAAATGTTTGCTAGGTTTAAAAAGTACTGTAGGGCAAACAACATAGAGCCAAGGAAAAATGGCATTGACATGAAGGTTCGTTGGAATTCAACATATATCATGCTAAAAAAGTTAAAAGGGTATGAACATATTTTAATCATCTTTGTTAATGCTAATGTTAATGCACAAGAAAATGATATCGTACTTACTGAATCAAATTGGACCATTGTTACATATTTTCGAGAATTTTTATTCTGTTTCTACGAAGCAACTAAAGAACTATCTGAGGTTTACTACCCTACCTCATGCTTGGTAATTGATTATATTTGGTTAATTGCGGAGACATTTGCAAAATACAGGCATGATACACTTTTAGGCCCTATTGTTACACCGATGGAGGTAAAATTTCTAAAATATTTTAGTTCTATATCACATCTATATTGCTTTGCTACCATTTTTTATCCCCAAAAAAGTTGGATAGATTGCAAGTGGCACTGGAAGGAATAGGAGATGCTCTCGATACGGATTTCTCCTCCGCTTTTGGTCATGTAAAAGATGAACTCTTTCGAGTATTCCAATTGTACTACACTAAGTACGGCACAAGCGAGATGGAGTCAAATACGTTGCAGCAAGCGGTGCAACCATCGAAAGTGAGCGTGACGGCTCACTTATGGAAGAGGCTGAAGGGCAAGGAATCCAGTTCTTCATCATCTCAGTCGTCCACCGGCTCAAGGTGGAACCCTAATGCAGAGCTCAATCATTACCTCGCCCACAACTTTGCAGCCACCGATCCTACCCTCAAAGGCGAGAAGGTCCAATTGCTTGAATGGTGGAGGGACAACCATCGGACATTTCCCGTGTTGTGCTATTTCGCACGGGATGTCTTGGTCGTTCCCGTGGCATATGTTTCTTCCGAGGCGACATTCAACATAGTCAGGAGAATAATTGAAGAAATAAGATTGTCGCTCACGCCCGAAACAGTGGAGGCCATCACCTGTCTCAAGGATTGGCAACGCGCAGGCGAACAACATCAATTGGAGGATCCCGAAATCGCCCAAGCATTAGCTGATCTAAATATAGAGTAGGTGATATATATACATGTCTAAAGTTATTGTACTCTTTTCCTTATAGGGGAACCCCACACTGGACGTAGGGTTTTTAACGAGGCAGTAACTTTGTATATATAAATATCAATAAAAATTTTCATTCTTCCCAAATACTCATCGTCATTTTTACTATCTATCAATCCATTCTACTGATTGTGCGGACCGAGCGCCTGTAGCTGGTTCAGAGTTGGGTCGGGTCCGGACCGGCCCGACTCCGGCCCGCCGTGCTTTTGGGCCGGGCCGAGCTCTGAAAAATGTCTCTTGGGCCGACCCGACCCGGCCCATCTGCCTTTCTATGCCGGGCTGGCCCAGCTTGCGATGGCCCGAAGCCCGCCGTGCCCGAGCCGTGGCGGCCGGCCCAACACCAAGGTCTAGTCAATGGCAAATAAACGTTCTGCTGTACCAGAAGGTTTCATCTTTATAATGAAGAGCCTATAGGCCACGGGCCCAGCTATACTTTTCTTTGTCACTTTGGATTTGATCTCATGACTTCTTCGGTGTTACATATTGATAAAAGCAAAGCACACTGCGGCCGAAAGAAACAAAACCATATGGTTTCTATAGATATCAGCTTAACTGCTTCGACAAATCTACACAAAACACCGAGTTGCCTTTTTCTGCGCGAGGTATTGTGGTTTTACAACCACTGAATCCACACAGAGACCTCCTTTTGTGTGTGTGCAATCTATATGAACCATTGCAAATTTGATATTTATCGATTCTTTTGAGTTCTTCACAACAAAATCGCCAACATGGTGATTGATCCAGACACCTGGATCAGTTAAATAACGCTTGGACTGAGCATGCTGTCCATCAGAAGTTGATAGTTGGAAGCGCACTGGCTTTATATCCCAGCCGTGGATGTGCTCGGAGCTATAAACACGTCGACCAAGCCGCTTGAATGGTCTGCCTAAATGAAGACGGAAAAACAGGCTACATGTACCTTCTGGGAAGCAGAATTCAACCCCCCCTCTGATTTCGAACCACCAAATTTGCGAGAGAAGCAACCGAATGAAACCTGCAAGAAAAACAACATAAGGTTTCAAAAATTTTGGCTGTACAATAATACAATTGACAAGTACAAGTAACACAAGATATACAGTTGTAATATATTTAAAATGGATGGGCACTATAGCATGCCACTATAGCTAATATGCTCCATTATCTCACATGAAAAGCATGAATAACCAATGCAGGTGAACTAAAGGTGCAATTTTAAAACATGGCAGATAACCAAAATTTCAAAATCCCACCTTTTTTTTTCTTGTCCAAGAACAAGCTCTAACTAGTTGCAAGTTGTATCACGAGTTTAGCATACATAGCCTCAAATCTGTACTTTCATTGTGTAGTCACACAATCACTAGGCTGATATTGGCTACCAGAGGACCCAGACACCAATGATAGTTGAAACAAATACAATGCATAAGTTTTTTTTTTAATTTGAAACCAGAAGGAGCACTGCCAAACATTAATTGGAGAGAAATAAAACAAGGTTTTTAATATAGTCCCTGAAGAAGATGGGGGGCGACAACAGGTTGCACCGAATCAGGAAACTAAAACATAAGTAAGCCAATTACATTTTGGGAGGTGCTTCTATACATCAATATTAGAAAGTTCCACAAGTATTAAAGCATGAATGAGGGGTAAATAGTAATTCCTTACCCCTTTACTTGCTTTGATATCTATTATAATATTAATGTAGAGGCAAAAGAAGCCATCACATTCGCTATCAAGGCGTGAACAGAGAGAACTAGGATCTCTTTGATTCGTAAGATTTTCAAAGGACCTTGAAGGATACTAATTCTTAGGAATTTTTTCAATATAGGTTGTTTGATTTGTAGGATTAAAGTGGCACAATTTCTATGGAATATTTTCCTATGCACTCAATTCCATAGAAAACCAACATCGGCTCAAAGCTTTTGAAAAAAAATTCCTATGCTTATCCTATGATGTAATCAAATACCCTTTGTAGCAAAATTATGTGGCTTTCATTCATATAGGATTTAAGAAGCCATAGAATTATAATCCTATGTTTTTTATTTCTGCATTTTTATAATTCTGCGAATCACCGTTAATGGCTGCTTTTTAATCTCTTTGTTGACGATGCTAACTGCAGAGCCTCACTTTAACCTATCATGATGGTGCTGTTGAGTGTTGACTAGCTTGTTTCTGTGTAAAGCAAACCATGAATGTCCTGGTGGAGGAGTTGCTTCTAAACAGTGCAAGTAGCTGGTTTGGCATAGATTCTCGATAAAATCTAGTGTCATGCTGGCAACAGCCACCTACCTACCATGGACATCTATGCTTCAAGAATGTATCTGATCTGACATCTACCCAAAATTTCACTTCCAAGGCATCACATAAATCTGTCATCCTTCTACATGTAACATGATTGAGCAAATGCTCATTGATGTGTTTCTCTATACTCTGTCAGGTTGCTCCATCTTGACCGAACAGTGAATTAAAACAAGAGGGGCTTCGGTCAGTTCAGCCAAAAGAAGATGCAGGATAACATGCCAATATTAGCTGTTACTAGGCATTTCCTGATCTAAATGAATTCGTTGCTGGACAAAAGAGACGTTAGCTAAGACAATGAGATCGTTCTTTTCTTTCGGTGGAATGGAGTCAACGAACACTCCAGGGCAAACAAGTCACATCTCAAGATCAGACAGGACTGTCCTTGTTTATGAAACTGTCACAGCTGACGTGAGATGAGCATGAATCACTGGCGTATAAGAGATGGAACACGTCACTACATATTACACATTTTCCCAGTGATTGAAGAGTAAAACTGGCATTCTTCCACCTGAATTTCAAGTGGTCTAAACAAGAGGGGAAAATGATGATTCCATTTTACATGTGACAGAATGCAACAACGTAGGCAAACAACAAGGGCGCAACATGCTTCTGAAGCTTCGCTCGATTTTGGAATAAAGAAGCTCTGCCTGGGTATTTTTACTTGAATGCAGAAGACGAATGAAATGAAAGAAATAAACAGAAGAAAATATTATATCCAGGATCTGAGTTTACAATAGCAACGAGAGCTGAGCTATAAATTATGGTCTATGGATAACTTTTACTCTCGGTTGCTGATGAATCTCTGGGACAACAAAATAGCAGACAACGCTGATAACTCGGCACACAAAAAGACCAGCCTGTAACTTTTACTCTCGATTGCTGATGAATCTCTGGGACAACAAAATAGCAGACAACCCTGACAAGTGACAACTCAGCAGAAAAGGAGACCAGCCTGAATCACCCAAAAAGAAGTTTGAGGGGCATTGTTATGCACCATCCCCGTTCCTACGGTATGGCATGTAGCGATGATCTTTCGAGGCATTCTTCCTCCGTCGCTTCTCCATAAAGGCATCAAGCTTTCCAGCCTCCTATTAAATGATTAACATAAATCGATGCGGAAGGCGAGAAATGTCCGTGTGGAAAATTATCAGTTATGAATCACGAGCATGTTACCTTAAGCTCATTGTACTTATTCATCAACTTCCTTTCACGAATTTCAGCTGATCAAGAAAATGAAAGTAAGCTTTAGACTTGCAGATAGCCACACAGTTAGGGAGGGAAGGAGGGGTGTGATCCAGGGACAAACATTGTTTCAGATAATATGGTCGTTTTCCAGTCTTTGCTGCTTCCTTCTCTTTCTTAATATGTTCGCGCAGGATTTCTGATTCAGTGTTCTTCCGAGGATGAGACCTCAACTGCTTATCCTGTACATGTATATGCTCCATCAAGGCATCAACCAGTCAACAAAATAAAGTATCCTGATAGCATTGCTCATACAAGCTTAAAAAACCAAGTCCTGAAATAATTACATAAAATTTACACACACACGTAGCATAAGTCTCTCTTAGATTAAGATTAAATAAGTATTTCCTACTGTAGGCTACTAGGCTCTCTAACAGTATTATCATCAAATTGCAGTTACCCTTATTGGATCGGTGCAACTAGTTTCGTACTGCAGTTCTGATTGTGCTATCCAGACAACTTCCAAAAATAAACTTGCCTGATCCTAATTGAGTTCGTGTAAAATATAAACAGTCGACACCTTGACAGATAAGTCTAGTCATGCGGCATAGCGGACAGTGCCTACTTAATTGTTATTAAGTTTCACACAGAGGCTGAACTGCTGAAGTAAAATGTCCTATAGTCAAATGTTAGAAATTCAGTCAAAAATCAACTCAGGTAAATTTGCTATAAGTAAATAGTCAGTACAATGACCAACATTGATATTTGAAAGTTTCACTCACCAAGCACTACAAAAAATAACATCACCAGTAAAATACCAAAACCGTTTTTACTTTCCACACACATGATTACAAAATATCAACAGGTAAAAACAAACTTACAATCCAAGTGATACGACTCCTCATTTCTTCAATAGCATTAGGGTCCTTCAATTTCTTCATTGTCTTTTGGAGTTTCTGGACAGGCACATAACACAGGCAGGAAGCGCATTTAACTTGGTCGAACAGAATTGTAGAAGCATCTATGAACAGTTGATACTTGAATTTGTATAAAGGCATAGAACACACCTCTTTTTCTGCAGGGAGTTCATCATCAAATAAGAAATCGTATCTTTTCCTGAACCTGTATGGCAACAAAATTGATCAAAATGTCAATATACTGTAATGGAAATTGACACCTAAACTACTTAATGCCAGATTAAGCAACAAAACAGCACTGTTAGAGTATTAAACATTAAGAGAAATGGGAAAGAAAACGAATTAAAGTAATCAACTAAGGAAATAAAACCAGTTGTTTGTCTACCTTTTTCAACAGAATTCAAATATGTGGTGCAAGGAGAACTTAACTAAAAAGATAGTTTAAAGCATGCGGTGCAAGGGCACAAGTGCGTTCAACTCTTACCCTTCTTTGTCAACAGGTCCGCATATAGGTTCGAATCTTGGATCCCTTACAACCTAAAGAAAAGAGCAATTTAGCAAATGGATATATGCTACAGCCATTGGAGACCGAGCTGGAACATAATTACACCGAGTAGCCCATTACATGTAAACCAACAACCTGAAGTTAAGCATACTATAGGGGATATAGGGAAAGTAAGTTCATAACTTCATATATCAACTGCCTTTTAGTTTATGACCTATTTTCAAATCTAACTAATATCAATGAAACATAAAAGATTCTTAAAAAATAGATTAAGAAAACTAAAGACAGACTTTAAGTGATTTTCTACATAGGTTTTGTTCAAAAAGTCATTTAATTGGACTAAGTACCAAGGGAGGAACCAAATTACATTATGAATTCCACCTTGCACCAGAGCTTCAAACAATCAAACTGATACCAAAAAAAACCAACTCGAACGACGGAAAATCATCTTTTGCTGCACATAGTATACATGGCTTCATGAAAATTCCACAAGAGCATTTCTCAGGCTATTTCTTTCGCGAAGACCAAGGTTATTAAAACGTAAAACGAGAACGAAACGACCCACCCCCTTTTTAACTTTTAAACGTTTAAACGAACGTTGAAACGTAGTTTTAGGCACAGTTGTAAAACGCCCATGTATGATGTATCCATTTCCTTGCACATTGCAACATATGAATTACTATAACAAGAAATTATAATTCAATTTAATAAGTAAATATGGTTTGTAACTTTGTATCACATACCCTTTTGATGATCCCCTCTTCTCTCCTTCAATTAATTATTCAATCAATTACTCAATTCTAAGGTGCTCTTTGTCAGAGAAAAGAGAACAGAGAGGGGGGAGCCCCGATTCCGGCCATGGTGATCGAGAACAGAGGGGAGCCTGATTGGCCGAGTCAGCCGAAGAGACTGAGCCACCCGATTCATTCCCCCCTCAGCCGAAATATAGAGAGAGGGCGAGAGCCAAGAGGGGGCGATCGGGCGTCGCCTCAGCAGAGAGAAGAGAGAGAGAGAGAGCGGTTCCCGACTGGCGACGGCGGCGCGAGACAATGACGATGACGACAAGGCGGCGCTGAAGATTTAAGACGACGACGGCGGCGCGGGCGAAAGACGCGGCACGGCGCGATCCGGATCTGGCGCTAGCGGCCGACGGCGCGGCGGCGATGGTGCGGCGACGACGGCGCGGGCGCGGAGACGACGACGGTGCGGGCGCGGCGCTGCCGCGCTGGGCGATTAGGGTTAGCTTCGGTTCTAGAACGTGAAGAACGTCCGAATCGGACGTTTCGGACGTTTCCCCGTCGTTTGAACGACGTTCAACGACGTTCTACACCCTAGCGGCAGAACGACCGGACGTTCTTCGTGCCCAGGGCGTTTTCTCGTGTAAACGACGTTTAAACGTCGTTTACACGACGTTTTAATAACCCTGCCGAAGACTGCTTATACAATAGCATTTGGACACATCCAAATTGAAGCAGCAAGACATGCCCATTGTCAATAAGTGTTTCAAAACCCAGTTTCATAAGGCATAGGAACTGCCTTGATATTTATGTATAAGTTCACACAATGATAATAACTTTTACATATTCATCTCATAAAGGCTAAAATTTAACTAGTGGTGCGCATATCCTCTACTTTTCCACTACCAAATACTAAATCATCGAACCGAAATCCGCTCGTCCCTTCAGCACACTACAGTCAACTGAATTGCGCAAACAACTCACCTTCTTGGGAACCTGGATCACCTCCCTGAACCTCGGCGGGCGCACATTAGTGCTTATCTCCATTGGCCTGTTCAAATACCAGACGAACCCATCAGTACAGACATTAACCAGGAACAGGAGAACTTCTAAAAAGGAAAAATATTGGCGTCGAGCCAGACCTCTTCCTGTTCTCCCGACGAGCCTTCTTCTCGCGGCAAGCAAGAAGAGCAGCAAGGCGAGCGATCCGTCAAAGACGCTGCAAGCGCCGCAGCTCCCAAAGGGCACGCTTCAAGAAGCGCTCCAGCCTCGCCTCCGCCTCCGCTGCCGTCGCTCTCCGAGTTGGACATTACTTAACCTGAATTAACGTATTAACGCAAGACTCAGCCAAGTACATCAAATAGCAATATCAATATCAATTAACGTATTTAAATCAATAACATGCTCAAATCTCTTAAACCAAATTAACAAGTACATGAAACAAAGAAATCACCGTCAGTTACCTCATCAACTACATTGCTCATTAGATAACATTGGATGAGTCCACGACTCGATCCATTCTTAACCTGGAAATTTCCCCCAACTCAAGGATCATCCATTACCATTCATTATTAGTAGTATCATGCAATGCATCAGACATAGTCATAACACACAATTTGTCACAACCAACACGTTGACCATCACTACCTTTGCAATGTTATGTAATGCAAATATGCTTGAATGCTCATATGCACCTTTCAAGGCCTATACCGGTATGAGACTACTCTTACTGACTCGCTCCCACACACCTGTATGGGACTACGAGGTAGGACTTTTGTGCTCACTACGTGTGAGCACAAAGACCCCATCAAAATGGGTCGTCTCTTCCATCATGAATGTATATATACAATCGACATAAATAACAATACAAATTGCATTCACATAATCGTGCACCAACACATGATTAGTAACATAACATCACATTCTTAAACTTATGATTCTCATTAAACTAATCATATTCATGAGTAAAACATGGTAACAAAATGTATGCGTTCTGTGATGCGGTTAAGTCGCAATAATAAACAATCAACACTTTATCTGCAACACTCATCGAAAGGTATTTGCCTTTAATCGTGGGACGTGGAGTGGCACGAGAAGAAGAGGCCACTCCTCCTGAAAACAGGTATCATAACAAACACAATTTACTGACCATTCAATCAATCACTTATTAAAACGTAAAACGAGAACGAAACGACCCACCTCCTTTTTAACTTTTAAACGTTTAAACGAACGTTGAAACGTAGTTTTAGACACCATTGTAAAACGAATATAAGAGCAAAGATATATCACATAAGGGTACCAAGTCAACACAAAATGCTTCAGTACGTAGTGTATCTCGGTGGGACCCACAAAAAAATAGAAAAGAAAACCCTATCTTCTCTCACCCATCTAATCCTCTCGCAGGCTCGCAGCCATCCTAACCTTCTCACCGCAGTCTGAGAATAGCAGAGAGACAGAGAGAGATAGAGAGGGGGAGCAGAGAGACCGAGAGAGCTGCAGTGGATCGGAGAGCAGAGAGAGAGCAGAGTGTAGGCCGAGGATCTAGTGGGCGGCTATTGGCGACGGCGGTTGACGACGCGGCGCGACGACGGCATGGCGGCAATATGGCGACGATGATGGCGCATATTATTGGCGCGGTAATATAAGGCGATGATATGGCGCGGATTCGATTCAAGCGCGGCATATGGCGGCGACGGCGACGGCATGATTAAGGCGACGGCGACGGCGGCATTGATGATGGCGGCGACGGCCGACGGCAGCGGATTCATGGCGGCGGCGCGCCTTAGGGTTTCTCCTTTGCCTTCCCCCGATCCGGTCTCCAAATCCAGAACGAGCCGGACGTTCTCTTGCTCCGGACCGTTCTAGCGTTTAAACGACGCTTAAACGTCGTTTAAACGACGTTTTAATAAGCATAATACATCGATGATCAAATCCTAAAACAACTCTATTTCTTTTCAACTAATGTAACTCCGGACAGCAGTCGCTAAATGATCAAAGATCCGTAGTAATACATTACCTCCTCCTTCATTACCATTCTATAGTAGTAAAAGCTAGTCTCACACACTGATTAAAATCATATAACATCACTAAATAATTAAAGAATATGCCTAAGAGTGAAAGACTACAAGATTATCCTAGTGTCATGGTTGCAATAGATGGAGCAAATGATTAAACAGTAGTTTGGCACAATGCATTCAAATACTTATGAACTAATCATTAAGATGCAAACCGGCCCATGCACAAACGTAACACTCCCACAACTACAAGCAAATGCCAGTGACATAATGTACTTAAAGCAAAACAGAGGTCCTCACAGACAACAACCGAATGAAATAGTTGAAAACACGGCTATTTGAGGTGATAATGGATGTCAAGGCACAAACATATGCATCTAATACTCATCTACAGGTACACACATAGATTCTTGCCGGATGTTAAGGATAAACAAAACAATTAAACATGTCAAATTTAAGCCCTAAATCAATGTCAATTAAAACATTTACTTATATTGCTCTTCGTACATTCAAATCCTGTTTGCCTCAAAAGTAGCAGAACTGCACAAGGCTGATCTCAGCCATTTGCCATGCTAGAAGCGCATATCTTATTTTCTTATTAGATTAGATCTTAATAATAAATTATTAACACAAGCAGTGACAGCATAGTGATTGGACATTTGGTTAGAAAAGGTGCCTAATATTGATTCTTTGCCATGATATGTAAGAAAATGTTTAATAATCTTTGGACAACACTTTCCCAATATGAAAGGAAGGCTAGACTACAACATCTGATAGACAATAATACGGGAAACCATTGTGTTACTTTCAACACTTAAAAGAATAAACATAGGATGACAATCGAGGCCACAAGAAAGTTATATAGCAGTATGCAAACATGGTACTCACAGACCAATACTCAAAAACAGTGTGATACCATATATAAACCTTCTAGGCATTTCAACAAACACATGTCATGCACCAAGAAACCAAACACAATTTGTGCTGGAGTGCTCACCACAGGAAGAAGGCAAGAGGGGGCACTTCGGCCGGAGTTAGGAGGGGCGGCGCCGGCTCGGGGAGGTCGCTGGGGACGGCGCCGTCGGCTCGGGCCGGGAGCAGGAGAAGCAGGCGGCGCCGGGAGGAGCCGGAGGCGTAAGCCTCGAGGAGGACAATCAGGGGCGGCGCCGGCTCGGGGGGAGGTCGACTAGGGCGGCGCCGGCTCGGGGAAGGAGGAGGAGGCGGGGCGGCGCCAAGTGGGGAGGACAGGGAGGCGCTCGGCAAGGGCTGGGGCCAGGCGAGGGGGGGGCCTCGCTGGATGGGCTGTGGCAGCAGCGATGGTTTACCAAAAGGCTGTGGCTCGGACCATTTTTGTAGGTTGCCACTACAACCTGAGAAGGTGGGCCCGGCCCGATTTATCTCAGCCTAGAAGACCGACCCGCCTACGTCTACTGAACTAGGCCGAGAGGTCCAAATACCTTGGATTTTTTTGCAGCCCATTCTGCTAAAAAAAAGAGGTGTTCTTACGGCATTCCTAATGCTCCTATGTGACTATGTCAGCAATTTTTTCAACATGTCATTAGGATTAATACTGATATAGAGAAAAGATTAAAGAAGAGAGAGATGAAATCCATTTATTGCATTAGAAACAGGTTGAGCACACAAACCAAAGGAAGATGGTAGAGTACAACAAAAACATGCTCTGAAAAGAGGATGGTTGTATCTATGTGTTACATGATATTTATTTGATATTCTCTGAGTATTATTTGTGCTAAGATATAAAGGATTAGAGCATCTCCAAGAGGAGCCTTAAATATGGTCTTAATTTGAATTATAGGGTTTTTGAGAAAAAGATTAACTCCAGCAAGAGCCCTAAATTGTTAAAATTTAGCAAATTGTTTTAGGGCCCCTAGGAGAGTAGCTATATTTAGCAACTCTGTGATTGAGCCCTATCTTCGTTGGGTTTTAGGGCCTAATTGCTGGAGTGAATATTTCGTTGGAGCCCTAAATCTAATTAGTTGGGGTCCTAAATTAAAATTTAAAACTCATTTTTAGGGCTCTCTTTTGGAGATGCTCTTAGAAAGGTAGAATTGCATTAGGTGCCCTTAACGGAAAGATTCCAGAAGAACACATAAACCCAGTCTCTGTCAAGTCATCTGGTTATTTTCGCTCGTCGTTAATGCGTAAAAATCTGCACAGGCCGTTCATTTCCCCAGGCCAGAGAAAGTCACGAGACGTTTTGTTGGCTTCTGACGAAAAAGACCGACGACGACAACCGCCCATCAGAGCCACCAAGATGCGACCGGCCAACACCTTCGCTCCCTGTACCTCCCTCTCTGAAGAAGTTACGCGGTTGCTCTTCATGCGATACCACCGATTCGATTTCTACAAATATATACGTGTGATAGCACGATACATCCCTGGATTTGAACAACTCCAACTAGGTCAAGTCTGCCAGGCAGCTAGCTAGCCATGCTGCTGCTGCTGCTGACAGACCAACCGAACGAGCAAACCAGTGCCGGGAAATGACTCGCCGGTTGTTTTCTTGTGCTTTGTTCTCCTCCCCCTCCAAGCCTCCACCATCCCGCCAGCTGTTCTACTCCTGGATTAATAGGTTACATTTGATGGGTGATAATACAATTCGTCGATTTCTCAAAAGAGCTCTTTTACGGTACATTAAATTGAATATGAACTGTTCATTCTTCTCGATCTAATAGATTAGATTAACTAAGTTTACTTATACTTCATTCGGTAGCAGAGTTAAAATGAATCGTATGTGTACTTGGTACCTGGAGAAAGTTGGCTCTAGCAAGCAAGCAAGCGCCTGGCGCAAATGCTTCTGCTTGAAGCTAGTGGTTCTGGTTCAGATAGACGATGATGATTCTTCCGTTCGTGGTCAAGATTGGAACGGTTTCGAGAAGGAAAGGAGATATTCACTCACTCATCAATCTGTCGTCCTCCAAGGTGCTTCGAATTTCATGCTACTCTTTTGCGTTTCCATGAACAGAAAAGGATGGTTGGACTTGGACACCCCCGATGCTGGATGATGATGCTCAGTGTGACCTACCACCGGCATTGTTTACAGTGCAAAACGCTTCGCTCTTTCTTCATCTCTTGCATGGTTGCATTTGTGCAGAGTAGACATCAGGCATGAGAATTATGGGAAATACTACATGCAGTATACTACTTTTGCTTCTCTGCTTGATTGAACTGAAAAACTGAATCTGAGAATTTTAGGCCCCGTTTGGTATGGTTCTAGATTCTAGTAGAAACGTTTCATGTAGAATCAGAATCACTTTCTGCAAACCATTTGGTACGGTTCCAGATTCTAGTAGAAACTAGTGAAACGGGAGTTGAGGGTGATTCAGCCACGTGCGTCGAAAAAGAAGAATCGTTCCGAGTTTTAGCCCGTTTGGCTGGGTTTCTCCTAGATTCTAGTAGAAACAGCTCGGTTCTAAATTGCTAAACGGGACCTTAATCTCTGCTGCTGATGCTTGATCCATGTGGTGTAATGTGTATTGGGAAATGCATGAGTAAATCAGAGAACTAGCTGCTAGGTCCAGTCCAGCTTAGCTGATCTGATCCTGGCTAATGGGGGCTGGCTTAATTGTCACTTGCTTATTTAATTAGTGTTGACAACTATGAGTTGTGGGGAGCTGCCCCTGCTTAACTAGTCTATTATGGATGTTTTATTACCTCTTTAAGAGAGAAATAATTTGTGCTCACCAACAGATGAACAATTACACGGGTACGGCAAAGATTAATTGCAGTGAAGGAGATGTACTCATCATGTATCTTCTTCATGTGCTTCAAGTTAGTTGAAACTTGCAAGGAATTGTATAGTTTTCAAAAAGGATTGTAGTATGGGGGCTATTTAATTCTGGTGGTGTTTTAATTTTCCCTTTACATGTCCAGGTACGACACTGAAATATATTAGCTCGCTTTCATGGCTGCTACTCCCTCCGTTCATTTTATAAGGCTTATTTTTTAAAATGGTCTTATTCACAAATATAAGGTTTGTTTGTAGATTAATGAGGTTTTTCCTTTTATACCTTTATTTATTCTCTCTCAACCATATGCATTTATTCATTACCACCCACACAAAGTATATCTTTCATCTTCTAAGACAATTAAGTGAGGACATCTAAGTTATTTTCTCATATATTTTTCCATTTTAACGCAATCTTAATTCTTGTGCAAAATCAAAATACGCCTTATAAAAATGAGCAGAGGGAGTACAACACCATCAAGTGCCCTGCAAGTAACTTAACTCACTTTCTTGGCTGATTGTCAAAAACTAACCGACAAATTTTTCTTTGTTAAACCCTCAAATAACTAAATAAAGTGAATGATTTTTCTTTGTTGGGAATTGGTGGAGAACTTTACACAGAGAAGCTATCCTCTGCTATTTTGATGATGTTGGATTGAGTTCCGATAATGGGAATGGAAAAGGGAGAAGAAGACGGTAGGGAGTGGCTCAGGCAACTGTGCTTGTGCAACCGACAGATCAACATACTGCATTTTACCTGTGTAAATGTCACCCTTTTTTATTTCGTAGGATCCTTGTATAATCGTACTACAACTTTATTTGGAAAAGACATAAAAATTTGTTATTGGAAGCAGTCTCTTACCTAAAAAAAAGCAGCATAATTTGTGTACGAACATAACTTGTTCTTTACACTTGAACATCACATTGAGACATTACTTTGGAAGGTATAAACAGACTAATGCATTTTGATTCTCCCATGTGCACTAGCTATTCTATCAACCCTTATGCAACGCGAGGACTGTCAAATTTCTGATATTTAAACTTGACAACACACTGATTAGAAATTTTTAATTCATATATTAGTTTCCGAAGAATCTTGAATTTTTTTTCTGAGGCGAAGAAGCTTCAGAAGAATCTGATGAGGTTTTGGCAACACTACATGCGCATATCTTAATCGATCCACCACGCTCGCAAAGTGCGCTTGCGAATACCTCATTGTGGGCTCATGATGGTATATGATCCCAAAAACAAAAGCAAAGGCAGGCACACCTTATGGCAGGAAAGAAGCTATATATCATATTATTAGGTAGATAAAGCCTAAATATCAATCGAGCTCGGCACCATGATTGCTGTTAAGTGCTAAAGCCTACGATATATTCTTGCTCCATGCCGTTCTTGTACTTCCCTCTTCTTGTTGTGCCAACTTTTGGCACACTTCAATTGCGGCTGATGTTTTAATCCTCACATGTTACCGAAATGTCCACAAATGATCACTCATCTTCTGAACTGAATCATCGAGATATGTATGGAGATTGTTAAATGCATGGATCTCGATCGGTCAATAAGTTGACCCGGTTAAAGTGCGGGCCAGCTTTACTTTCATGATAAAGAAACCACACAGAGACCAGAACTTTATTCTTTGCCCATGCATGTTAGGAGCTGCTACGAGTACCATTCCTGTGATCTTACAGCTGGATAAGTGTACAACAACTCTAATTAATTAAAGTACCAGTAGTACTAGCAGTGTAGTAGTAGTAGTACCAGCGAGAGGAAGAGAGCTGCGGCTAATTTATTCGTAAGACGACTATAGGCGGTGATCGAGTAGTGAGTAATCATCAAACTATGACGAACGCCATTCAATTCGTACGTGCAGCAGCTGACTCAAATTCATGACGAGATCGATCGATCACCATGCAGCTGAACTGTACTACACTGGAGTTTGCTGAGAAGACCGGTATTTAGTTTGTAGCCGAACAGATAAGTCAGCAGTATGCTGCTAGTGCATACAAATTTGCAGTAGGTGAGCGCTGCCCAGCAATATATGCGAATTTGTCTGTATATACACATTGTGTCTGCATGTTCTCTCTACAGGATTATACCAGCACATGCAGAGAGTGCGTGCAGTGTATTGCATTCAACGGAAGGAATCGTTCGAGTGACACGAGTCACATGACGATTAAGTTCAGCTGTCACCGTCTGCAAGACCATGAGGTGATCACGAGTCGTGACACAAGCTGGAAGAATCAGATATGTATGGACGAGCAAGCCTGTGTGCTAGCTCCCGCGTTTGCAATCAGCTGATACAGGCTCGAGTGGAGGGCAGCTACGAACCTGCAGGTGCCAAAAACGCCGTACCATCTTTTACGGTTCGAAGCACGCAAACCGCTAGTAACTTAACTAGTTAACCGACGTGCATCTTCACTTGTATTGGATTCTAAGACTATCTCCAGCGGATTCCCTTCAGCTTTCAAATCCCTTCGTGAACAGATCCCAAGTGCTTCAACGGATTCCCTTTTCAAGATTCCCTTCGGACGAGATTCGGAGAAAGAATCTCTCTGTGAAGTGATTCTCTCTCCAATCCCTTCACAAAATTATTAGAGGGGATGCTGTTGGAGATGATAGAAAATAAAGGGAATGAATATGGAGAAGAGAAGAAAGAAGAAAATAGAATAAAGAAAAATTGCTGGAGATAGTCTAATTCTACTTCTACGAATCCTCCCTATCTCTGAAGGGGACGATCGCGAAGATAGTTCCTGCCCCCCTCCCTCTCTCTGAAGGGGACCCAAAAAAGCTATACTACGGCAAGCTGCAGTGGCTGCACTGCAGAAGCGGCCAAGTGGTGGCTAGGCTGTGTTGATGAGGCGAGTCAACATCTACTCCCATGGCAAGCTGACACTTGCAGCTTCTATACATCTCCTGTCTGCTTCGGCAAGAATTAAACCAGCCGTCCTTTAATTTGCTCTGAATTGGTCAGCAAAAGTAAGCAGCAGCAGATGTTGCCGCTGCCAGCCGCAGGAAATTTTTACTACTCCGTTTTTCGTGCTTCGAATGCGCGCGTCGGCTGGGCTCGCGACGCGGTACGGCCGCCCGTGGTGGGTGCCGGGTCACCGGCGGGCGGGGCCCACCTCCAGAGCCCAGAGAGGGGGCGTTGGCTATACGATCACTTTCCGATCACGTAGCCAAGGGCCAAGGCGGTGGGCGAGCGGCCCACCGGCGCCGACGTGGAGGGGCTGGCCGACCGCCATGTGGACCTGCTGTCGGTGTGGCCTCTCTCGCCTCCCCATTCCGGCGAGCGGTGGATGCCCGGCCCGGTGACAAGTGGGGCCCGCGCGCACTCGTAAGTGTCCGCTCGGCAGCGCTGTCCTTTTGGCCGGGCGGCCGTGTGTGTGTGTGATGACACCATCGGGTTGGACGCCGTGGGCCCGCCCTCCTTTTGTTGGTTTCTGTGCCCTTCTTCTGCGGTGAGAAAAGTATGTAACTCAACTTCACTGGTCAATGGTCCCAGTGAATGACTTACCGGAAAATGATCCGACGCGTTGAGGTTGTGCCGCATGGTGCTTGCCCATGACCGTCCAATCGACGCCACGTGGACGTTCGAGATTTTGCTACGCCGCTTATCGTATCTATCGAACTCCGCTGCCACGTCAGTTGCATCATGAATCCTGCGTTTGTACGTGCTCACGAAGGCCTATTTAATGCGCCACCACCCCAAGCTATGTTCCTGGTTCACCGTTGCCTTGATTTCTTCGCTCCCCGAACCATCCACGTCTTCGCGGGATTGCTCGTCGTCCGTCGCGTTTTGGTCACCATTGAGGCTACCGCCATGTTGCCTGCATATTTTAAATCCGTGTCTTCCGGAAAATTTGGTATTGTAGACAACTTGTCACCCGTATTTATAAATCTATACAACATATTTGAATATTTACAAAAATCTCAGCTTTACCCGAAATCAGGAAATTCGTTTTCCCTTTCCCGAAATTACAGTTTTCGTTTTCTTTGTGTTGAAAACGGTGATTTCGCAAAGGCATACACGAAAATGCCATTTTGGTAGGTCATACCGAAAATCCCAATTTCTGTATGAGGTGGCACCTCATACCCGAAAATGCCATTTTCGCTATGGCTTTTTTTTTTTGGCTTTTTGGCTTGGTCGTTGTTTCAGACGCAAAGACGACATGCATGCGCATTGCTTTTTTGCTTTTGGTCAGCTCGAGTTTTGGTGGGATGCTAGCTGTTTTGCTTCACATGCAATTGATTCCCTGACAACGTCAATCAATCACTCCATAAATTACGGCTTTTGTCCTTCATTACTTGAGCTTATAAGCTCAGCTTGCTGCGCTTAGTTCATTTGTGTGCTTCGTCCATCTTTCATTCGTTCCCGAGAGAAGAGAGCTCTTCAGCTCTTAGTTCGTTCCCGAGAGAAGAAGCTCTTCCGTGGTTCGTTCAGCTCCGAGATAGTAGAGCATACAGACGAGAGATCTGTTTGTTGCTGTTAATATTTTGTATTTTGCAGGTATCCTACGGGTATTTTTAATGGTACATTGCTTGAGCTTCATTGACCTTTGGTAGCATCGAGAAGGTTAGTTACAAATCTTTGTGAGCAATATTATATTATGATTATGGACAATGTAGTGTTAGGTTAGAGTTAAGAATTCACATTTGTGCAATATATTAATGTTGCATGCAAAGGTCTTGATTTAGTTGTAGTTTAGGGTTAGTTATGATGGCAGTAGTAGAAAACCTTACTTCCATGATTAACAAAATTACTATGATTGTGTTAGCAGTAAATAGCAAAATTAGTATGATGGTGTTTGCAATAATTAGTAGTACGGGATTAGCAATAATTAGTAATATCAGTATATGTTTTTACTACATGTGGCGAGGAGATAGTCCATTTGCAGAAATAACTTGTGGGAAGAAACATCTTCTTGTCTTTGCGTTTGTACTACCATAAAAGGTATGTTTTCTTAAGGGCGAGCATGAAATGAGTAGCACCTTGTTAGCACGAAATGATATAATCGTTATTAAATGGTGTTAGCACGAAATGATATATCGTTATTAAATGAAGTGTTCTTGAACAAATATTTTGTGTGTAATGGCTTGACGATATGCGCAACATGCCTATTAAATTTTACATTTGTGCTATTTACCATTGGTGTGGGCAAGTGTAGTGTAGTGTATCGTTAGTCTAGAAAATGAGTAGCACGGTATCAAGAAAATAAAGTGACACCATAATAGCAATAATTAGTACGTCGAAAATTTTAGATATTAGATGAAAAATGTTATAATGTTGATTGTGTTGGTCATTATAGCACCCGATTAGGAAGAAATAGGGTCGATTTGGTATGGTACGAGATGTTATAATGATATTTAATTAAGTGTTGTTGAACAATTATGAAATGGTGTTGGTATGGTAATATTGCATGAAATATTTCTTCTTTTATGTGTATTAGCATGAAATATAAGATCAAGACATTTTCCCTCCTCGATCGCAATGAAATGTTCGAACAATGGTGGGAACAAGTTCACAAGAGCTATGAAATGTAGTCTAGATTCTTTGAGATTTTCACTACAACTTTACACCTGAGTTAGCCTAGTTCTCAGTATAATCTTGAAGTGAAATTAGCCTCTCTCTTTTTTAATAAAATTCGACAACAAAGACAAGCCCCAATTTCATATTTCCGATTTTCGATTTATCGAGGGGTCAAAAGGTCTTAATAATTTTTGAAAATTTTTAGAGAGGTTATCAAGACAATACTAAGTTCTAGTAAAATTTTGAAGTCCGAAGGTTAAGTATTTTTCTTGTATAGATTCTTTTAGTACAAATATCGATTTTTCAAAACGCTTTCTTGAATATCTAAGGTTATTAAAACACATTATTATTTTCTGAAATTTTTAGCTCTGGACAAGGTAGCAAACTTTGGAATAAATTCGACATAAGCTCTGGACAAGGTTAGTTATTATGACAAAGAGTAGAAAACCTTACTACCATGATTACCAAAAGTAGTACGATGGTGTTAGCACTAATTAGCAACATTAGTATGATGGTGTTTGCAATAATGAGTAGGCCGATTAGCAATAATTAGTAACACTGTGTATGTTTTTGTACTACATGTGGCGAGAAGATAGTCTGCTGCAAAAATAACTTGTGGGAAGAAACGTCTTCTTGTCTTTGCGTTTGTACTACCATAAAAGGTATGTTTTCTTAAAGGCAGAGCATGAAATATAATTTATGTGGTAAATTTGTGCTATTTACCATTGATGTGGACACTTTATCGTAGTTTAGGGTTAAATGTTCTGACGGTAATAGGAAACATTAGTACCATGCTATTAGGAAATATTAGGGCAATGTTAGCTAAAATGAGCACCGTGATAATATCAAAATTTGGTGGCACCATAGTAGCATTAATCAGTACATCGATATTAGCAAAGTGGTAGCTAAAATATAATGAGTGTCATGGTATCATGAAAATAAAGTGAAACCATAATAGCAATAATCGACGTTGACAATTTTAGAAATGAGATGGAAAATTTTAGGTAGGAATAGGGTCTTGTTCTTCCATATTTTAGTATGAGATGTTATAATGATATTTAATTAAGTGTTGTTGAACAATTATGATATGTTGTTGGTATGGTAATGTTGCATAAAATGTTTGTTCATTTACGTGTATTAGCATGAAATATAAGATTAGTACATTTGCCCTCCACTCACTCCTATGAAATGTTAAAACAAATGGGAACATGGTCAAAAGAGCTATGAAATGTAGCGTAGATTTTTTCAGATTTTCAGTATAACTTTCCAACCGAGTTAGCCTGGTTCAGTAAAAATTAGAAGTGAAATTAGCGTATATTTTTTCAATAAAATTCTGACAACAAAGACAAGGTCCAATTTCATATTTGGGGTTTTCGATTTATCGAGGGGTAAAAGGTCTTAATAATTATTGAAAATTTTTAGAGAGGTTATCAAGACAATACTAAGTTCCAATAAAATTTTGAAGTCGTAAGGATAAGCACTTTTCTTGTAGAAATTATTTTAGTACACTCTCGCTTTTTTCAAATTTTTACCAAAGGTAGACAGGTGTTAGGTAGGTAAAATTTTTAGCTCGACAAGGTAGCAAACTTTGGAATAAATTATGGCATTGCTGTCTTTTCACATATTTTTAAAGAAATTTACTTTGTGTAAATTTGTAAATTACTTTTCACTCAAGTATAAGCTTTTCACAAATTTCATAATACGAGATCATGTGCATTAACACGAAATATGAAATATGACTTCCATGAAAAGTTCGAATGATATTTCGTGAAATGTTATCGGAGAATTATTTTGTGTTTAGTAACTTTCAATATTATGTGTGTGTGATGCATGCACATGCCTTTCAAAATTTATTTTGGGAACGTCCCCGATGTTGCATGGGAGATTCGTGAGTATTGACAATCATGCACGTAGATAGCGATATAGCCACCCCGAATGAACTGTGGGAGCTGAAATCACATGTCCTCGCTCTGTTCGGTCACGAACCCTGAGACGCACAGAGTTCGCCTAGAAGGGGTTCGCCCACGATTGGTCCCCAACACCTCGACGGTTGTGCACACGCTCTTCCCGTTCACGGAGCGAGCGCGTGGGCTTTGTATGTCCACAAAGCGGGTGGAGAGAATTTTGAGGTAGGAGTGTACGTGGAGATATTGCCACGCGACGATGCCGAGCGGTGGCATCTACCTCCGGCAAAGAGAACATGGGATATCGCGCACACCACCCGAACCGGACATTGTGGAGGAGGGGACATCGTGGGAGTGGAAGAAGAAGCCGAGGCGGGGAGGTTGATGGGGAATGCATGGATAATGAAGACGGAAGCGGGGATGAAGAAGCGGCGGAGAATGATGACCCAAGACCGGCCAGACAAGATTTCCAGTGGCATGGGTCTGCTGAATTGTACCATGGCGGATTACAGTAAGATATCCGCGTCGCAGTACGCCCAGGACCATGTCCAAACTGGACAAGTGTTCGCTAACAAGTTGGAGGTCATTCACTTTCTTAGCAACTATGCCATCGTGACAAGACGGGAGCACACTCTTCTCCGTTCGGACAGGACGCAGTATGAGGTTAGGTGCAAGAAGTCTCCGGATTGTCCCTTCTTTGTGCGAGCTCTGCAGCGCAAGCACGAAGACCACTTTGAGATACGTATATACATGCCTCATACGTGCACAGAGGAGTCCATAAGGAACATGAGCGGACTTGCAGACGCGAGGTTCATAGCCCAACTCCTGCTGACCGTCGTTGGAAGCGACATAGAGATGACTCCCCGTAAAATTATGGAGGAGGTGCAGAGTAGAAATGGGATGGTCATCACGTACCATACGGCCTGGAGAGCGAAGCAGAAGGCATTGAAGATGCTGTTCGGGGGTTTCGAGGAGTCTTTCAACTATGCCCCTAGGTTGCTACGGAAGATAGCCATGACGAACCCGGGCACACAGTTCGCAGTGGCTGATGAGCCCGTCATCTTTGGAAGACGGTCCTTCACCGATGGACCGTACCTCTTCAGGGTATTCAGTCATTCGGGCAATGCATCGGCTTTTAGGCACCGCAGGCCGGTGCTATGCGTGGACGGACATTCTCGAGTGGGAAGTTCCACGACGCCGCTAATCGCTTCTCGGCCGCGGATGCAAATAACCGAGATCCTCCCGGTATGCGTTCGCTCGTGGAGAGCGAGAACAATGATAGTTGGTTGTGGTTTCGACTCTCAAGAAGGCCGGGTCGTCGGTCCTCGGGAGCGCGCGTGTGCGTTGTCTCGGCCGGAACAAAGGCCTTCTCCACGCGTTGGATGTCCTCGCAGACGACACTACCTCCGCGACGAGCCGCCCGATGTCGAGAAGATGGTGCATGCGCCACCTTGGCGCGAACCTGCATACAAGGTACAAGAACAAGGCGTTGGTGAAGAGATTCAAAGCTATGTGCCTGCAGAACCAACAACACAAGTTCAACGCGATATGGACGCAAATTAACGAGACCACACGTAAGATGATGGAGGACGACCAATCCCAAGAACATCAACTCCTTTCGCAAATGGTGGGAGGGCAGACCGTGTCTTCTAGAACTCGGCCCGGCTTCACCGGTGGATCGCGGGAAGCCGTGGAGCGGTGGGCGCTACTCCACGACCTAACGGAGCGAGGTATAGACGAACCATAGATCAGCGCAGATCATCTCACCTCCTTGTTTTAACTTCCATAGAAGCTAACGTACACCATGACAGTACAACGTCATGACAACGAACATAGCGGAGGCGTTCAACAACGTACTCAAGGGTGTGCGCGCCTCCGTTGTGTTCAATCATTGAGCTCACGTTCTACCGGGCGGTGATTACTTCCGAGATCGCGCAAATGTGGCCGAGGCGTGCGCCACCACGACGCACCCAGTGGAGAAGATGCTCGCGAGAGGCGGGGAAGGCGCACTTCCACCGCACAAGGATTTATGACCTGGGGATGAATAAATTTGAGGTCATGTGCAAGCGCAGACATGCATCCGGTATCTCGCGGGGACACCGCGTGCAGCAATGTCGGCTAGGGGCCGAGGAAGTCTCGTGCACGTGCAACAAGCCAAAGCTTCGGCACATTCCGTGCTCCCATGTGTTGGCGGCATGTCGCGATATGGGTGGAAACGATGCATCACAAGACATCTCGCCTTACTACACCGCGCATGCTTTGAAGAACACGTGGCGTCCGAAGATGAGTTCGTTCTCAATTGGAGAGAACTACAAGCTCATGGAAGGCCCAACTGGAAACCACATCCCGCGAGTAGGCGACACAGCAAGGTAGGCCAAGGGCCGATTGCAAGGTGACATGGACGCGGTGATGCGATGGGCGGTTTGCGAAAGTGTAAAATATGCGCATAACCCGACCACGGCCGTAGGAGGTGCCCCAATGCACCCAAGACGTAGTCGTCTCCACTGGATTATGTGCAATTTGGAGCTATCGAAATGTATCTTTGATGTCATTTGTAATTTGGAGCTATCGAAATGTATCTTTTGAACTTGTAATTCCCTGCTATGTTATGTTGCTTTTGAACTTGTATTTGTAATTTGGAGCTATCAAAATGTATCTGTATTTGTCGGGAATGCACGTCTGATTCTTCAAGCTTGTGTAAATGTACTTTGATGTCATGTATCATTTGTTTCAACAGTTCGTGATGGCGGACAATGCACTTCCAGAGCTTCTCCGTGAGTCAGTAGATGCCCCACATCGTGCGAGGGCCATTTCTGCTGGAGCTATGGTAAGATGCATTACAATATTACCCGCAATTAATTTGTTCGGATATAGCTAACCAACTTGTTATTAATCTTTCAGTTGCCCCCTCTCTTCTGTCGGTCGTTGCACAAGTTGAAGAAGTTGGACTATCGATTCCACTATCGACTGGGTCGTGCGGGTCTACTACCATTTGCACTTCTCATGGATGGGGCTCAGCTCGGAGGAGTGGATACCACACCCATGCCTATCATCGATCGTGCGCTTCTTCGGTCTCGTGGACCGATGGCGCCGGAGACACACACATTTCACCTACCGCTTGGTGAGATGTCCATTACGTTGAGGGATGTGGCCATGCTAACCGCACGCCCATCGAGGGACAGCCGTTGGTTCTTCGTCGCCCAAAGAAAGTGTAATCGCAGCACTACATAACGGGAAGGTATTACAATCACTAGTTGTTTTATGTTCGTAATGTGCATGCTATTATGAAATCTCTTAATCCGGGTTCACGCAGGTTTGGTGTCCCGTACGAGGCGAAGGAAAATGGGGTGTCCATGACCTGGCTGCGCACATTGCAGGAGTACAACCCCTGCCCACCTGATGCCGACGAAGATACAGTGCTGCGGCACTACGAGGTCTACCTTTACTACTTGTTGGGTGGTGTGATGTTCACGTCCACCGCAGGAGACCTCATCTTCCCGCACATTGTGTCCATTGCTCGTCAGTTGGCCGGTGAGCTTGATGACATCCCGGCCTACGGTGAGGATCTGCGGTCTGGCGGACACTTATCGTGGATTGTGCGATGCATGCCATCGCCGACACACAGGGGCACTATTATCGATGCCTGCAACTCCTTCGGATGTGGAGTTGGGAGTACCTTCCGATCTCTCGCCAGGATCCGTATGCGGTATTACCTGCTTCCGCCAACGATGCCATGCCGTATACCAACCGCCTACAATGGGGTACCGTTGGATGCACGCCGCGACTTCAATGGTCGCCGAACGGTGACCATTGGTGCTACACGCGTGTTGTCGCCGATCTAGACCTCGCCGATCGGCACATGTGAATCGGGATCCTTGGTCTCGCAAAGAGCCGCAGAGATTGCGGCGGGCGCCAGATATCCAATCGGTGCATGATGGACTACCCCTGTGGATGACCACATGCTTCTGCTGTACATGAACGCCGTAGAGGTGTACTCGCTGAAACGGATCCAGAGGCGATTCGGTTTCGCCAGATAGTCCCTGCTCCACCACCGCGGACGCCGGAGATCTCACGGGTATGCATTTACCTCTTTTCAATATGTGCCCTATCTATGCAAATTTGACAATGTAACGTCTGTGCATTTGTAGGAGAAGCGAAGGGCGATGGCGGCGCCAGTGGATCGAGCAACGCCCATGCCACCCACATTACGCGGTGGAACGACAAAGGCATTTCAGGAGGTTGTCTTACCCTCTGTGCCATACGACCCCGTGAATATGACAACTACCTGACATGGTATCGTCTCACAAGACTCGCGCCACATTGCTCAGCAACGAGGTCGACGAACGAGCAATGGCCTATCCTGAGGACCGATCTCGACAAGTCCACATTTTGGTACTAAATATACCCCTAAATAATGTCCTCAGTAAATTTCTTAACCCTCTCATTCTAATACCCCAGTAATGCTATGCAGACGCAGGAGGCATCCGAGCCAGACACCAAGCGGATCGACTTGCGGGGCAAAGTGAAGGCACCTCGGCTCCTCATCAAAGAAGAAATCCAATGAGAAGGTTCCTCGCATCCAGGGGGGCACGCATCATGTCCGCTATCCGTGGCCTTGGAGGATGGTCACGGACACACGGCCGCAGCTCCAGCTCATATCCCATGGAACCTGGCGCTAGCTCACAGCCGAGGCGATCCTGCACCGTCATTCCGGCCACTGCTGAGGGAGCCGATGTCGCTCGACGTGCATCCATGTCCCATGCACCGAGCCATTCATCGCGACGTCATGCCACCCCACCTGCTGAAGTACCGGCTGACGAAAGACCGGGTCCTTCACATCATGAAGATATTCCCGGTCCTTCCAAATACCCTCCCACAGGTATGCCCCATGTATCAGAGGCCTTTGGGGCAGAGGTCACTTCCACACCACAATGGAGCGGTCCCGAAGTTTTTGACGAGGACTTCTTCAATGCGCCTACCTTCACTGCCCTATTAGGCATGCAGCCACAGGGGCCTCCGCACCAGGCGGGGACCTCACAAACATCCACATATGTACACCATACAGCTCCCATAGGGCCTGTTGATCCACGTGACTGGTTCAACGCGATCTCCGCGAGCGGAGGAGGATACTCCATCGCAACGGGGCCCCCTCCCCAGGACGAGGATTTGGATGTACCAGCAGCCACGGGGAGGTTGGGTCCGTCCCAAGCCGCGGGACAAAGGGAGAGACATCGGCCAGTGGTGTTTAGCCCTGAGGATTTGATCAGAAGGCAGGCTCAACGGCGGAGAGGGAGACAGTGACGCTTGAAGCTTATCGGTTAGTTCGCAATCGAGAAGAGGATCCGAGAAGGTGTGGAGGACGAGCAGATTTTCAGATTTGGTGTTAAATCGCGTGTTTTTCGTGGATTCTCAAGGAAGGACTCTAGGTAAATTTCCAAATTTTTTTCCCCTGTTCTACTTAGGGTTGGGAGTGTTTTACATGTGGTGGTGTTTGGTTTGGATGGAGTTTGATGGGGTAGCAGGGTAGTTGTTCACGTGGTGCTGTTTCTGAAAGGGGAGATTGTGCAGTGCGGATTGTTTCGCGTTTTACATGACATAGATGATTTTTACTGCAAAAACCTATAACTAAAAAGTTGTAGATAACGTCTCTACCTAGCTTCTGTAATTTTTTCAGAATTTTTGGGGCGTCGATCTGAGAGTTATCGCTGTTGGAAGATGACGAACAAAATCTGGAAACAGATTTGGTCCACTGTGTTGGACGGTTGTTTAGGCATATTTAACAGCGGAATTGAAATTTTTGGCCTTCATGAAAGTTGTAGATCTCGTCAATATCTAGCTGTTGTAATTTTTTTGTATTTTTATGAACAGTACAAAAAAAGATATGAAATTGGGAAGAGACGGTGCTGCTGTTCGATGCGGACAGATCGGGGTTTTTTAGCTTTTAAATGGGAACGGGGAGTAGGAAGCGTGTGTTTGAATTGTGTGATCAATTGTGATGTCGCTATGTACTGAAATAATGTTTATTCAGGTGGTGCCACTGCTGGGCGCAACTATGTTCATCGTCCACGTCGGTAAAGGCAAGTGGAAGTAGATGTATTGTTGAGCTATGCATCGTTGTTTGCTTCGCCTTCATTATAATCTCCAATTACAGCAATCATACATGGTTTAATTGCTTGCTTATAGGATTGCTATATTCTGACTACCATTGTGATATTGTGGTTTGGCTATGAATCATGAGTATGGTGAAGAATGATGTTGTTTACCTGATGAATTGTCTAATTACTTCATCTCAATGTTATTTGCTTTCTATCCATGCTATAAGATGAGAGGCAAACATGTGAACTCAGTGTAGGAGATTTTGAATGAATTCATGCATGACAGTTTAGATTTATGGGGTGTTACACTAATGTTTCACTCTAATGTTTTAATATATGACAGTTTGTGCTCCGTTTGTTTGTCTATTCTTTGTAGGAACCTTGAAGTCGACATGAATGGATGGGAGTGGTGTGGCACGGTCACGCTTTTGCCTTAGCACAGTTTCATACTAACTAATTGCTTGTAATGTTATTGAGTTTATATCTTGTAATTATTCTGTGGTGCTTGCATGTAATAAGTTGGGCCATGATGGTTAGTTCGCACCATGACCCACGTTTGTGATTGGTTGGTTTTCTTAAGTTTAAATCTTATTGTCGTATTAAATGTTGTCTTTGGTCCGTGGAGTGGATGTCCTAGTTTCAGGAGGTGCTTGTGAAATTTCTAGTAAAAGTTAGCGTTGGCAATAGCACTTAGGGTTATTGTGGCAGTATATTTGTGTAGCAAAGAAAGGTAGTCCATACATCGGACGGAGCGGACTTGCTTCTCTTTTTTTAAATCGGACTTCAAACCGGCATAACTTACTCCAAATTAATCCAAAATAAGCAAACAAATACATTTTTGAAATCTACTCGAAATTCCCTACAAGTTCTCAGGCAAAATTTTTTCCAAATTCGGCCTCCAATTAATTCAAATTCGCAACTCAATATCCAATTCACCAATTTCGTCCATTTCGGACAGTCGAAACTAAAAATGGCATAACTTTCTAATGGAATGTCCAAATGGATTGATTCCAGTTGGAGATGCTAGATAATTTCACCCTCTACAACTTCCTAAGCAAATGTAAACTCCAATTCAGCCTCTAAGTAGCTCGAATTCGCAGAAAACTGAGAGCCAAAAAACTGCCCGACCAAGCAAACTTTCACCTCGCGGTTGTGTGGTGGAGGGAGGAAGAAGAGGGAGCAGCTCACGGTTTGGGAATGAAGTGGCTGCCACCCACACCACATAACCCACACTTTCATCTCCCCAAAAAAACCCCCAAGCAAACCAACCAAATTGGCTAAGTCCTCCAACAGAAAACAGCGCTAGATTCACTTTTTGACCCAAGTTTAAAGTCAGTGTTTGACACCAGATTGGCGATATGACTCCACCACTATATAGAGAAATGTTTTTACTTCGCAACCATGTAACCCGCGCACTCTAGGTCATTATAGATTGCCGCTACAAGGCTCCAAAGTTGCTTGAAAGTCACAAGTGCGGACTGAAATTTTTGGCCCTAAACTTTTGGTTAAGCTTGGGATACTCCTAAGTGCCGCTTAGGACATTAATCAAGCCGGAATTTACCTTAAGAGCAGCTAAAACTTAATTGATGCGAAACTTAGCCGCTATAATCGAATTCGGTCGGGACCGTGATGACCCTACAGGACATATCATGCCGTTAACTCGTCGAAATGTCATGCCAAATGCATGTGTGGTACAGATCGCCCGAAGTCGTCTCGTCGAAGCATAGCTGCCAAAGCCTGACCGGCACCTCTCTACCAGCTAAAAGCAGATGCATATGTCGGTATCAAGCATAGGCACGTATGCAAAGGAATCCGATGTCGCCACGTGTAGCTTTCTGTCCAGGTTGGATCGGCCGGCGTGCCGATTTCGCTTAAATACCGCCACGGAAGCCGCGGTTTTGCAATGTTATCGTTCAGCCAGGCCCCCACCTCGCGGTAATGCTCCGGCAAGTGGTGGCCACTCCTGCCATCGCCACCGCAGCCACTTCAGACCCCAGCGACCGCAACGCCGCTGCATCGAGCGGACTTGCTCATCGATATAAGCATGTCCGAAGACACTACCGTGCAGCCAAGACAACCCCAAATGCATGCGTGGCGCATAATCGCCGAGTCGTCTGGTTAAAGCTTAGCCGCCAAAGCCTGGACCGCACCTCCTACCAGCTACAAAGCCGCATGCATCTGTCGATATCAAACACACCAATACCGCAAGGGAATCCGATGCTCCTGGATTCTTTCTTTCCTGTCGGGGACCGCGGATATTCAATTTCAAAATGAAATCAAAATACCGCGACGAGAAGTCGCTGCTTTGCAATGTTATCTTTTTCAGCCCGGCCCCACTCACGCGCTAATGCTCGCTAACCGGTGGTTACTCCTAAGCCCTTTGCTACCGGTGCAGACCCCCTTGAGCGCACTGCAAACGCTGCCACGTGGCGATTTTTTGTCTTGGCCCCTCGCCCCGCACGGTGATGTGCCACCAGCTGTCTCGTTTCTCCCTCGCTCCCTGCCTATAAATTGCAAGGCCGCCTGCACTTCTATCAGTTCATAAAGTTTGGATTGAGTTGAGAAAACCCAGAGTGCAAAGAGGAGAACTGGTAGTTTAGCTTTCCTTTTTTCCAATATTTTATTTCGGCGTCTTGTTCCACAGGTATTATTTACAAAAGTTATTTTGTACGGTGAGTCACATTGTTGTGTTCTTGGTTCAGTACACATTATTTTGTACTTATTATGCTTCTTATTGATGTTTTTGCTTCGTGTAGATACGGACTTAAGTGTTCGCTCAGTTCTGTCCAAGCCATGTCGGCCGTCGAGCTCGATGGTTGCCAATGCAGCGGGTAATGTGCCCTAACTGTCATGTGGAAGTCCACACTGGTACTCCACCACTACGTAAAATAACGAAGGCGTATTATAGATGCCCTAATTTCTCAGACGTCTCTACGATTTTTCGATTTCTTCATGTTTTCATGAGTACTCTCTGCTTTCGAGTTTGGTATAACCATGTTAACACTGTCGTGTAGCCCACGGGATGCCAATATCGGCGGTGGGCGAACGATATAAATACACCGAGCATCTTTAAACAGACGGTTCCAATGGTAGAGCAGAGGACGGATCTCGCGGGAACTTAACGAGGCTAACGGTGCGAGAATTACCGCAGAGAGAGGGAGTTCGGCCTACACAAGAACAAAACCGTGAAGCGTATGATCGCTTCCTTGCGCAGGCCGTAGAAGATAACAACGAAGCTGTAAGTCCTGATTTGGTTGTTCCTCTTGACGGCCCCAGCGCTGAACTCTACAAACGTGACCGTTGGGAGTTTTTCGAAGAAGAGGGGGTGGAATTCTATGATAGTGATGATTCCGAAAGTTCTAAAGCCACTCTACCCTGCATCCATTTGTATGTTAGTTCTTGTTCACAAGAAATGCTGTTGTAGTTGTTCTCTGTATTGTACTTTGTTCTAATGCTATTATGTGTTTCTGTTGTATCGTAATGCAGTTTGTACTATTATGAAGCTTTACATTATGTTCACCAAGTTATTCGAAATTATTTTTTCGGTTGAATGGAGCATATTTTTTATTACATGTATGTAATATCATATTCACCGACAACAGTCATTCAACCTTGTGTTCTTTCGTATATTAGCTGATATGCGACAAAGCTGAATATGATGATATGACAGAAGGATGAAAAAAGCGATATGTCCAATGAACATATTAAAAATAAACAACAATGGCAAATAGTCCAAATGATGATATGACAAATGGTCGACAATGGTGATATGCCAAAAGGTGAGAAGGCCGATATGACAACACGCTGAAAACAACAATGGCAAATAGTCCAAATGAAGGTCGATGTCATCTCAGAAGTCGTAAAAGCAATCTTTGTCAAAGTTGTAAAAGCATTGTCGCCAAAGTGTGTACTCCAACGCCATGACCCGTCGATGTCATATGTAAAGTCGTAAAAGCATTCTTTGTCAAAGTGAAAAAGCATTCTTTGTCAGTAAAAGCATTCTTTGTCAAAGATGCAACAAGATGCCCGCCATGTCATATCAAAAGCACGCTGTTAACTTTTTCAGCTTTTGTCATCGATAAAACTGCATAAAGCATTCTAGCCGACCTTGTCTCTTTGCTCCGATTCTCTCGTTTGGTGGTGGCGGGCTATTTAAACCCCAGTGCTCGCCTCCGAATACTCACACGAAGCAAGCAATCCAAACCACGAAGCACAAGTTTGGCGGCCAACCAACCGGTGCCAATGGAGTTCCCCTCGCCCCCAAGGCACAGCGTTGTCCAATCCGTCCCCTCGACGGCACGGAGGTCCCCATGTGCCTATCATGGGATCCTTGCCGCTTCGGCAATCTGTAGACAACTCATACACATACGGTATGAGGTATTGGAGTTGCCGCAACCACGACTCCGAGCCAATCTTTGGGGATGCGGATCTTTGCGGAGGAGCCCGGTATGTTCATACTCGCATTTGATGTTGCATCAAACCATCCAAACCTTAACACTGTTATACCATCTGTTGTCACCAATTGCAGCCTCCATTATGCGAGTTCATCAAATTCTACGACGCGGAGCAGACTCCTGAGATGGAGAGGATGAGGAATTGGGAGTACTCGCATCGCAGAGCTATGGTAGAGCTGCAGGCCGTGAGCGGCAGGAAGAGGAGAAGCGCATGAAGTTTGCCGAACAAATGCGTGCAGAGAGGAGGCCGAACGGCAGCGCTGGCGGCCGAGCGAGGCCGAGCGTGACAGAAGCGAGAGCGGCTACGGCCAGGGCGGCGAGCACCGATGGAGTTGCGCAAGGAAATATCCTCGGTGCACTCGATGGAGTGTACGAGAAGGGCCCTTGTTGTTCTTCCCTTTCCCTAAAGCATGTTAGGTTTAGTCCAGATACTCGGTAGAGTGTGCCGTACATGCCATTGTCGTTTAGCATTTGTAAGCCATATGCAATTCAAGAGATTCTTATTTCTGCCCATCTATCGATACAGTGTAGCGTACATATATTTCACATCTTTGAGGATAACTACACGAAGTCTCGGAAAAATTATTAAAAGTTATAATTTATAAGAACGAAAGAAAAATAAGGAATATATGCTTTTGCAACCCCGAGGCTGCGACTGAGGCTGGACACGGCCAGACGTGCCAGTTTCCCGCCTAAATGGCTTATTTCTTTTTAAAAGAGGTTCTCTCCTCCTAGAAATATAAATATGAGATGTATTTTGCTTTTGGATTAAAGATTGACGTTATGGTAAAACTTAAAAGGGTACGGTGAAAAATAACTTATATATTACTTATTTTGGTCTTTTCCCAAATATAAAACGACTATACATATTTAAGGTACGGTGATATTTTACGGGCTACTAAAAGGGTTAAAAGTTATCGTTCAAAATAATAGTTAGGGTTATTGCGAAACGCCCTTCAACCACCTCACATGGCGGAAGCCATCCTCAAGCGGAAAGAACGACCATTCATCGCATTTCCATTCACTGCGAGTTAATTTCTTAATTTTGATTTCACTGTAGTTTATTTACTCAATTTTTCCTTTAATTTGAGCTGACCAAATATGTTGTGTATATTTGTAAATGGTGATTTACTGTCCCTTTTTCTTTTGCTGCTTGCTTCGTCAAGCGACATGCATGCATGCTTGGTTTTCCCTTTTGGTCATTTCGGGTTTTGTACCACGTAAAAACAGGAGCTCATAATCGAAATCACCATTTGGGCACGTCGTTTCCGCAAAAGACCAAGCAAGCATAAAAGCAAAAATAAATAAAAGCCATAGCCGAAATTTGGATTTTCAAATGCACCAAATCGAATTTGGTAATTTCGGAAAGGGTAAACGAATTTACAAATTTCTGTATAGTTGAGATTTCGGGAAAGGGTAAACGAATTTACAAGTTGTATACAATACCAATTTTTCCGATCGCAGCAATAAACTCCCGTCTCCTTCAAAGCGAAAAAGCAAAAAAAAAAAATTCAAACCGAATTATGCATGCGAAAAAAAAAAAAAAAAAAATCAAAACCGAAATCAAGATTTTCGGTATGAGGTGCCACCTCATACCCGAAATCACCATTTTCGGTATGAGCTGCCACCTCATACCCGAAATCCCCATTTTCGGCTATAGCCTATACCCAAAATACCATTTTCGTTCTGATATGCAGAAATTCCTGTTTTCGGGAATGGGTACACGAAATTCCTGTTTTCGGGTATAGTTGATATTTCTGTAAATTTCCAAACTTGTTGTGTACAATTGTAAATACGAGACACATGTTGTCTAGAATACCAAATTTTCCGTGTCTTCCCGAACCGAAGCCGACGAGGAACACCATGTTCGAGGTCTTCTTCCCTCTCTCCGGTGTAGCGTCGCCGCCGGTCACTATTGAACCCAATTTTTAAAATGTTATGTTGAATTTAAATTATTGCATGCATAATTCTTATAAATGTATGTTAATCCCAGTTTTAAATCAAATAGTTCTGCTACAATTATTAAAGCCACATTTGATGATTAAATCTCTTCTGCTATTGTCACCTTAGTATTATAAATTTATGGTTATGTGATGACTATCAAAACAGTTAGGACATGCTTAGTCTTATTTAGACCTGAATTTAGATTATTTTGGAAATTTTATGCCAAATGAGGATTTTATTGAAATAAAAAATTGTGTTTTTGATGATCATTAAAACAGTGCTCTGAGGTTCTATGTAATGTCATGATAAAAAGTTGAAAATGTGGTTAAGATTGAGCGAGACAGATTAGTTTGGTGGTTTGTTGGGTTGTTGAAACCTCGCCAAGTCAATTAAAGACCGGTCTGTGAGCTGCTGAACGTAAAGCGTTACCGTACTTCCACCTGTCTAGTATGGGACAAACCTAGCTAACCATATTGAAATATACCATGGACAGTCGTAACATTAGTTGGTAAGTGGAGTGGGTGTAAGGCTGACACTCGACGCAAGAGAGGGCTTCTGAATTAGGGGGATCTTTTCAGCGGTTAAACCTTAGCGGGCATAACTACATATATGAAGGTTTATAGGGGTCTTATTGTAATTTTCTCTACCACACATCAAAGGAAGTGTATGTTGGCAAAAGGGATTATCATATCTTATGGGTAAAGTTGTACAACTTCTGTAGAGTGTAAAACTAATCGATTAGTCGTGCCTGCGGTCACAGCATGCTGAGTTGGCCTTTGCAGATTAGATGTTCCAAAAATGGTTGTGAGAAACTGTTCTTTGAGATGGAGTGTTTCCATTGTGGGGAAATTGGTTAGCTCCTAGGTTTCATCCCGTATTGAAAATTGATTTAAAGTTTAGTTTTTCTTATACCATCTATGCCTTCAAAATTACTTATCATGTTTGAAAAATTGCTTTACGCCAAAAATAACCATATAAACTTCCTTTATTATCCCTTACATTAGTGCTGCATTTCACGTGTAGCTTGCTAAGTACTTTTAGTGCTCACTCTTACTTTATTATTGTTTTTAGAGGAGGAGTATGTCTATGAGGGTGAGGACAAGATAACCAGGACCGCTACCTCAGTCGATTACTAATGGCAAATCTATTAGGTTTTATTTCAATTTATTTTATTTCTGCTGCTTTACTTTTATTTAGCCTATGTGCCATTCATATTATAAAGGACTGTGTTAGTTAATGAATAAAAGTACTTTTGATATGTTGTGTTATCAACTTTCTTTACTGTGTACACTAGCTCGATCCTACATCAGTATGTTATACACAAAAAGGTTCGAATGTGTTACTTATGGGTCCGACATGTGAGTTGCCGGTCTGACTCATCCCTGGCGGCAAGGTCTAAACACACTCTAGGACACATCGTATCGTGTCGCTCTAAGCTTTGTCTTGTTAGATGTGGACGCCGACATCGTCGGTTCGTTGATGTGGACAGCACCAATTACGAGGAGCGAGCATCAATTGCTGGTGAGGATCGATATACACAACCATTTTGGGAAAAAAAGAACTACATTTTTTTTATTTATTTGGTATAGATACAAAATTACTACCTCGTTAAAAAACCTTACGTCCCAAAGTGGAGTTCCCCTGTTAAGGAAAATAGTACAATAACAACATGCCATAATAACTACTCCCTAATGTTCATATCGTTCATGCGTTCTAGGTTGGGCAGGGAGAAAGCAGTGGTGGAGCAGGGCGAGAGGAGACGATGGAGGCGAAAGGAGACAGGAAGTGTGTTGTATGGGTCATGGGGGGAGGCGCAGGGGAGAGGTAGTATTTGATTATAGACTGGGTGTTGGGAAACGGGTAGGCTACGCGAGCATAAAATAAAAAATTTCTACCGCGAATCAACCAAGATCACATGCGAGTAGAGGATCATGAGCCGTTACCCTTGACGCGTCGATGCAATGAGCGGTCTTGCTGCCAGAGAGGAAGTAGTCGTTCACGTCCCGATCACCTCCGAGTGGTTCCCGACCTCCTCCGAGTCGTTCCCGATCAATGCCGAGTGATTCCCGACCTCCTCGAGAAGTTCCCGATCTGCTCGGGGTCGATGGTGGAAGGTCGCCGGAGATCCAACCGAACAGGGCGTCTGTGAACGGCAACGCCTCTACCGGTATCCACACGTACCGAGCAGGAACGACGTGCGGGGTGTGCTAGCACCTCGCCACACGGCTAGGGTTTCTGGGGAGCAGGTGGGGGTGCGTGACGGCTGAACGTGGTGAGGGTTCTAATCTCCTTTTTTTACGCACTGTTCCTGGCCTCACCTTTTATAGACACGCTAGTGGGCCGAAGCCCGCTAGGTTTCCATCTCCAACGCGGATCTCATCCACGCACAAACCCGTCAAACTATTCCAACTCGTTAAGTGTGTGACCCGTTAGGTTCAGTGCAAGTCGGACATGAATCCAGAAACCTGTTTCCAATTCATTGATCAACAAATGCACCTAGCGATGCGTATTGATCCCCGAATGCACAGAATCATTATTCGGCTGAACCTTGATACACTCACATACCGATCCCTTTGCCTCACGATACCAGTCAAGCTCAAGGCGAAATGCGCGCCACCCTTGTTGATAGCTCGACCACTTCACTCGACAGTGTGATGGATACAAACCATGACTAACTCCTTAGTCACATTAGCACGGCCGTGCGTTTTCCCTATCCATCCACACGAGGGGCCCAGAGGTATCTCTTCCGTTATCTAGGAGGGGCAAATCCCATCTTGATCATCACACCCTTGGCGATGTATCGTGGTATACCCAGTAGTCATCTTTATAACTACCCTATTACGGTGTAGCGTTTGATGATACCAAAGCATACAAGTTTACATGCTAGGTATCCATGACAATCTCAGGTCTAAGGACCATATAGGCGTACCACTTGAGATTATACGCTGATGGCACTATAATAGATAACAAGTCACAGCGTCTCGGAGTGGGTCTTGTCCGACTACCCATGTTCTCCAACATGTGTCCACATTTATTGGTTCGATATCTCCATATCTATGGTATGTGAAACATTACCATCAACCAATACATGTGTTGATCAAATCATCACCGCTCCTCGTAATGATATGGATCAGGGACCCATTTAGAATAATGTCGCTTGACAATGTGTTTCACAATCAGATCGTATCCAATGAACAAAGTTGTAACATATATTCAGAGAACCGATAAACAAAGTTATCATTATTACATGAACAAAGACGTATTACAATCATCACTATGATTGATCTAGGGCATATTCCCTTCACTGGGTTGCTAAAGTAAGGTAGTTAATGATAGGATTAGGCTGTTGTTTGCACCCAAATTTGGCAAGAATGATCAACATCGGCAAGTCCCGGGTCAACGAAACATGGAAAGAATGTAACTTAGGAATATCTCTGAAAATCTGTTTGGAAGGAAGAGACCGACCCGGATACTGCTCATCAGATTTGGAAAGAAGAGATCGATATGGATACTACTTGTCAAACGTATTCTATCAGGACTTTGGTCGGCTAGAGGCTATATAAGACGTCCAGAGACAAGGAGAAACGGTGCCCAGAGCCAACCCACAAGCATGCTTTACTTTTCTCTTATTTTCCTGTCAACTAGGAGTAGTATTTAGTTTTGTAATCCTTTTTTTGTAATTCGCTTAATCAATAAGAGTTGCGCATCGCTGATTGTTGATTCCGCCGACTTACGCCAGTTCATGTCTGTCTTTTCTCCGATCTTGCTGCGTATCGCCTTTTTCGGGAAAAGCTACCTCTACCCCCATCCAATCAACTCCACCAGGTTGATTAGATTTATCGGTTACTTTTGTCTCAATCGGCTTAAATAGCCGAGTTGGACTTGATCTTCATCGATTCTATTCAACTGATCAGAGCCAGGCCGACCATCAATTTGGTATCGACCTTGATCCGATTCACAATTTTTATCAATTGCAGAGATCTATCGGCTTCTTGCCGATTCGATCTAAGCCGATTCTCATATAATCGGCTTTGAGTGATTTTTACTTTCTCCTTATCTATTACTCAGGTCAAATAGATTGGCACGTCCGCGCAAATCGACCTTGATCCGATTCACAATTTTTATCAATTGCAGAGATCTATCGGCTTCTTGTCGATTCGATCTAAGCCGATTCTCATATAATCGGCTTTGAGTGATTTTTACTTTCTCCTTATCTGTTACTCAGGTCAAACAGATTGGCACGTCCGCGCGAACCTCAAACCCAGCGTTTGTCTTGTGTTCGAGGCTAAGAACCCTACCCCACGTTTTTAGCGCGAACAACTGTAAATACGATGTTTTTTATGAAAGGACCTTTCCAGGTACGACCCAATCGTCATGCTGTGTTATTCATCGTGCTAAGTTTCTATATCCAACATAGCCCATCATTCATACCGTGCTGATGTGATTCCAAAACATCCACATTGTGTCATACTTTAAACCATACTGAACCGACCGTATCAGAGCGTTTTTATTACAGCTCGAGTGGTCACTCCGGTGACCGGTCAAGCTACTGTACACTGGAGCAGCTGCATCTGTAAAGCGCAGCCGATGTAAGGAAGGAACAATGATTAGTGAAACTGCTTTGGTGGCCGCCCAGTTCCCTTTGTCGTGCGGCCTCGCCTCATCGGGAAACTGGGGCTGTTAACATATACGGCCATTGCCAACATATACTGGATGCACCACTCAGGCACGCTGCATTCCCTATCTGTTGGCAGAATGGGCTCGGCTCAGGCTAGTATTGCATGGTAAGTTTAACCGTTCCATCGTACGAGTCTGTTATGACAAGTACTAGGATGAGGTCACTGGAAATCTAGCACTGGTACATGCCAGAATAAATAGACCTGTTTCATCCCCCCCCCCCCCCCCTCTCTCTCTCTTTTGAAACCGATATATACGTCAGCCAACTCTTCCAGTGATTCATGGTGACAGAGTATGATACTCCCTCCCGTCCGATAATCGTTGTTGTCGACAAAAAAAAAAACCTAACTTTAACTATAAATTTTTAATATAATATATTTATAAAATCAAATAAAATTATAATATTATAAAGATACTTTTCAGAATAAATCTACGTATAAGATTTTATGCATCTAATTTAAATGTTTAAAAAGATATTGATAGTTAAGTTTTTAAAAGTTTAACATAACGGAAGGAATCTTCTCCGGATATTACTCCCGGCAACACTTCCAGGTAAAGCCGCAGCTTAATTTGTAAGTGTGCGTGAAGCTCTTTATGTTTTCACGTTCCTTAGTGAAAGGGGTAAAGAGAAGGAAAGGAAAGGAAAGAAAGGGAGCGAGGGCAGGGAAAGGAAAAAGAGGGTGGGTTGGTGCCGATGCCCAATTGCCCACGAACTAGTGGCGAGTTTGGCCGAGGCGGTTGCTTGGAGGCTAAGGCCGGCACCGGCCAAGCCGTCCCGTGCAAGCCTCCGTCCGCTCGCGCCGCGCGGTTTCTTCTCGCTTTCACCGCCGTCTCCCTCCCTCCCTCTTCCGGTCGAAGCGTTCGGGCCGCACGGTTGAAACGGCAGGAAACAGAGCAAAACGCGCGCGAGACAGAGCCGTCCACGCCTCCCCTCCCCTCCATCGCACGGCGTAGGCATTGCGATGGCATCCCTTTTTTTTTCCCAAGAAAAATACTAGAAGGGAGCTGCGGCCGAAATGGCGATGCTTTTGCTGATGCATTCCATTCCATCCGGCCGTCGGCTCCGGCTCGGTCCAGCTGCCACTCCGATGGATGCCACGTGTCTATCTAGCTAAATCTCAACCTCATCCTATCAACAATGTTATTAATTGGAGGAGTGAGAAATCAAGGGTGCTATTAATGGCAGGAGTGAAAAATTAAATGAATGGTTGAGATTAGTAAGATGAACACGTGGCACCTATCGGAGTGGGGATGTACAGAGTTAAATTTGCATACCTCCTCCATAAAATTTTTTTCCGTTTACCATGCCCGTTTAACTCCACACGTTGTCACTCCCTCGCATGCCTTTGTTTTCTCAGTATAAATATTCTGCTGCTCTGTCCCTGAGTTGTACCCTCTGTATTTTCTCTCTCTCATCTTCCTTCCTTCCCCACCTCTCCCTCCCCCTAACCCCCCCACCTACCTCTATGCCTGCCTGCTTGTCTGCTGCCCCTCCCTGATCCTAATTTCCCCAATTGAAGCCAGGGGAGCACCTGCACTGCAGAAAGAATCGTATCTCTGGTCTTGCCCAGATCCGGCGTCTCCGAATTTGCGTCTTCTTGCGGCGGCGGCGGCGGCGGCGGCGGCGGCGGCCAAGAAGAGATTTGTTGTGGTGGGGGGGAGAGAAGGAGCGGAGAGTTTGTTCGTTCTTGGATCTTGTTGTTGCCGAGAGTACAAGATAGAGTGGTTGATTCTTCGCGCGTGCGGGGAGTGCATATACGTACCATGAGAAGATGATGCGAGCCAAGGCCAAAGGTACATTCCCGGCGGCAGCGATGAAGGAGGCCTCTCATCCTCCCACGGCGGCGGCGGCGGCGGCGGTGAAGGAGGACGAGTGGGAGGTGCGGCCCGGCGGCATGCTGGTGCAGAAGCGGAGCCCGGACTCCGACGCCCCCGCCGCGCCCGTCCCCACCATCCGCGTCAAGGTCAAGTTCAACGGCGTGTACCACGAGATCTACATCAACTCCCAGGCATCCTTCGGTAATGCACGCGCCTGCACTACGGTACACGCACCCAGCGTTGGATTGGGTCGATTTGTTCTGGTTTTAGATGCTGATTGAGATGGAGTGGCGAACTATTTGTTGCAGGTGAGCTGAAGAAGATGATGTCGGTGCGGACGGGGCTGCACCCGGAGGACCAGAAGCTAGTGTACAAGGACAAGGAGAGGGACTCCAAGGTGTTCTTGGACACTGCGGGCGTCAAGGACCGCTCCAAGATGGTGCTGCTCGAAGACCCCACGGCGCAGGCCAAGCGCCTCCTCGAGCAGCGCCGCACCGACAAGGCGGAGCGCGCCGCCAAGTCCATCTCCCGCATCAGCCTCGACGTCGACAAGCTCGCCACCAAGGTGCGATGGCTCTGGTTATGTTGTTTAATCTCACGGTCGTCGTCGTCGAATTGGGCGTTGATCGAATTTGGGCGGACAATTGGCCGGGTTGCAGGTGTCGGCGCTGGAGACCATCGTGGGCAAGGGCGGGAAGGTGGTGGACGCCGACGTGGTCACGCTCACCGAGGCGCTGATGAACGAGCTGGTCAAGCTGGACGCCATCGCCGCCGAGGGCGAGGTCAAGGTGCAGCGGCAAATGCAGGTCAGCACGTACACGCCAAATTAATTCCTCCCCATTTATGGGGCCATTAATTTCGCTGCGCGGGGAGCTGAATTCGCTGCAACTCCGATGCAGGAGAAGCGGGTGCAGAAGTACGTGGAGACGCTGGACGCCATCCGCGCCAAGAACGCGGGGGCGGCGGCGGCGGCGCCCAAAGCCAACGGCATCGGCAACGGCCACGCCAAGGCCGGCCGGGCGTCGCACCTCCCACCGCGCCCGCCCCCCGTGTCGCAGCGGCGGCATTTCCCGTCGCCTGCGCCGGCGCCAGCCACGGCGGCGGCGCCCACGGCGAACTGGGAGACGTTCGACCTGCTGTCGTCAATGCCGTCGACGTCCTCGGCCAGCGTGACCACCATGGCGGCCGCCACCACCACCTCCCCGATCCCGCGGTTCGACTGGGAGCTCTTCTAGGAAGCTCCCTGATGGTACACCTTTCTCGTTCATCGATGTCGGGAGCTCATTCATCCATCGATTGATCGGTCTCCTCTGCTCATTAGTGCCATTGTTTCCTTCTTCTGTTTATTCTTTCCTTTTCATCTCCCTTTTTTTTTTCATTTGAGTGTATATCTACAAAAGAAGAAAGACCCTGGTTATCGAGTGTGTTCAGTCAGTCAGATCACTCCTCCTACTCTTGAGGATCCATACATGCATGCGTGGTCACAGCAAATAAGTGGCGGTCTTGCGATGAAGAACACCCTGGAGTAGCATGTATATGTGATTCATACATACATCGATTAATTTCTGTATGATTGCTTGCTTGATTTCCATTCTCCATTTGGGTGGAGTAGTAGTACTCCGATTGTAGCAGTACTCTTTGTAGATAGATATAGTGAGAGAGAGAGAGATTTGCTGTGCAATCCATCCAAGTGCACCACTGATTGATTGGGGCTGGGGGCTTGTGTTTTGTGGGCGCGGAGCACAATAATTGCCGTTTGCCATCTGCGTGCCAGGCGCTGAGATGAGCTCGCTGAGTTGAGTCCAGGCGAGGCTGGGGCCTGGAGGAGAGGGACGCCGTGCATCCAGGCCGGTGGGTGGGGGTGGTTAGCGTTTGGATGCACTCATCTCTTCTTGGTTGTAGTAAAACCAACCGCTTAATCGCTCCGTTTGGTCGGCCGGGTTAGTCGGTCGGTCCGATTAATTACAAGGCTCGGTTTATTAGGCTCGCATGCATGCCTGTTTGGATCTTGTTCCGACTGCTTCGATACTAGCACTGACCGGCAATTTGTTTTTATCCAAACTTTCGATCGATATGTGCATATGGCTGGGGTTGGATACTCTGGATAAGCATGTTTGTGCAGAAAAATACGCACGTAGCTAAATTAGAGCGTGTTTAGTATGAGTAATTAACCTCATCCTGGCTTGTCGTCGTTTTCCTACCGCTCAGGCACCATTTAATTATAGTTCAGTTTAACTACACTTACTACTGGTCGTCTAGTTCAAGCTTTTAGTTCAAGCTTTTAGCTGACTTGACTTGTGATCTTTTTTTTTAACCTTACATTCAGGCTTCAGTTAACCGTGGCTAAGTTTTGGGGATTTGTTATACCGTAAATAAGATTTTTTTTTTTTTTTTTTTTTTTTGCGAGGATACCGTAAATAAGATTGATGAATACTACTCCCTCTGTCCCACAAAGAGTGCATTTCTAGGATTTTTAAGACAGATTAGTGTGCAAAGTAAATGACCAATGTGACCCTCATTACTCCATACACAAGCATGCTGATGCTTCGGTTTCCACAAGCACTTAAATGAGCATGCATACACTTACAGCTGGGCCCTACGGACTAGAAATGCACTCTTTGTGGGACAAAATTTGAACACTAGAAATGCACTCTTTGTGGGACAGAGGGAGTACTACACTAATTTAAGTTCGCAAATGGCACAGCATCATAACCATCACATTTTCTCTTGAGTTTCTCTATGCTCTCTGCTTTTGCAGAATTGCAGGCCTCCCACATTTAGGCAAAGCAAACAGGATGAAGTCGTACCCTAGCAAGTGCCTGCACTGTGAGAGCCGCAAAGCTCAACCATAAGCTGGCATTCTGCTCCCAACTCCTCGCTGTTCGCGCTACTCAACTTGTATTCCATCTAAACTCTTAGAAATCTGTGTCGATGCAAAATACAACCTCTCTGTACCGCTTACTACAGCTGATCAGCCGGCGTCTTTCCTGCTCCCAATGGAAGAAGAGAAGACCACACGTTAGGGCGTGTGAAATAAAATTATCTTAATATATATCAGTTTTAGTCTGCATATAAAAGAGTGAAAAAAAAGACAAGAGAGCCGGCTCTCTTAGTAGGCAGTTTTGCACGGGAGTATAAGTAGATTATTTAAGTATAAGATAGAAGAGATAGTTATTATATAGCATCTAGAGATAATTTTTAGAAATACTTATTATGCTTTAAGTACAAAATTGATAACGAAAAATAAAGATTAAAAAATAAAAAAAATACTATTTCATAAGATCAAACATCTATCTTTAACGCTTCATTTCTTGCAAAAGCTGAATAATTAAAGCAACGCTTCGTTTCTTGCGTAGGGCAATTAATGTGACGTGGGAAGAAACTCTCACTTTATATAGTAGAGATTAATCTGAGCTTTGCTATTGTGACCGAACCTAAAGCGGCTCCTGCAAGCAGCACACTTCCGGGCGGCCCTTGCCCATGCTAAACAAAGGCAGCCCTTACTGTAGCTAGCTTTGAGTTGTTACAAACCAAAGTAATAATAAACAAAAATTCAGTTTGTATAATAACTGTCTCTAAAAGTTGTCTCTAGATATTGTGCAATAAGAGCACTCCCAATGCTCTTATGTCAGCAGTTAACCATACCATGTAAGATTAATGCTGATGTGGAGAGGGGATTAAATAAGATAGAGAGAGAAAGAAGGAAACCATTTCTTGCATCAGAAACAACTTAGGCACACAAATCAAGGGAAGATACAACAAAAATATACATTGAAAAGAAGATGATTGTATCCAGGGTTAACAAAACCCACAGAAATATAAAACCGACCGGTAAACCGGTCCAATTCAAAAAAAAAATTATGCTATGTAAACCGAGCGGTTTTTCAAGAAAATCGACGAAAACCGCTCAAGAAACCGATTGCCCAAAAAGTTCAATTCGCCGAGCGGTTAATCGAGAAAACCGATCTCGGTTTTTGATTTTTTTTTAATCTGTTTTGAATCTTTTTGTTCATACACTCGGTTTTCAAACCCTTCGGTTTTTGCCGGTTTTCGAGCGGTTTTCGCGAAAAACCGTTACTGGCGGGGTCTCGATTTTCAATTCGAAAACGGTTTTGTTAACCCTGATTGTATCTATGTGTTGCATGATATTCATTTAATGTTCTCTACGTATTTGTGCTAAGGGCATGTTTGGATCCATTAGCACTAACAGTTAGCTGCTAAAATTAGCTAAAATGGATCCAAACAACCTAGCTAATAGTTAGCCAATAACCCAGCTAATAGCTATCTCATTAGGTGGTACTCCCCTGCTAATTCCAGCTAATAGATGGTTAAAAGACTAATTTGCCCCTCCACTGTCGGCCCTTTTCCACTGTGCTCGGCTTCACCCATTAGCTAATTAATGCAAGGGTACTATCTCTTCTCTCTCGTACATAAATAATCTACCTACGCTCTCGTGCAAAACTGGCTACTAAATAAAAACCAGCTCTCTTGTATAGTATGCCCTAATGCAAGTGGCTGCCCAGAATAACGAGTACTAGTATCAAAACCTCATCATCTGGGGAGAATTCGTTGTTTTGACCGGACAAGATGAGCTGCCTATGGGCGTGTAGAATATCTGCACGCTGCACTGCAAGAGAGAGAGTGAGAGATGCGTTTCTTGAGCGAAGAAGAATTGAAGGGTGGTGTGGGGGGACTCTTCGTGGGCACGGAAAGAGAGAGAGAGAGAGAGAGAGAGAGGGGGGGGGGGGGGGGTGAGTTGGCAGATGTGGGCAATCATGAGGTCGAAGTGGACTATTCGAAGCTTCAGGCCCATGCATAGATGCCGGTCTTTTCGGCTCTGGAAGGGGCGAGAGAGAGAGAGAGCAAGAATTCTGGCCTATAATTTTGCAACCTTTACTTCGTTCTCATCGTCTCCGTGTCCATGTTGTATTGCTATTTTAAATCTAAGGAAGCATTTTGTTAGCTTTGGGTCGGATTATAGTACTGAATAAAATCTCTCTTCGAAGCTGGGTGCCATAAGGATTTATTATTAGAGACCTCTAGTACCAAAAAGCGATTTGCGGATTATAACACCCGTTGCCCCTTACCGAAATAGAACACTCCATTAGCATTGCATTTACACCAAATCAGTCGGAGGAGGACCCCCAGTGCGGTAGCGAGGACACGGTACCTGCAGTACTGGATGCATGATTCACTCGGGAGAGGTCAAAAGCAGTGTCCTCTGCCCACTGTATGGATTAGATAGGACTCCACAAGCTCCCACATCCCACAGAGAATAGCAGGGACATCTTCCTTCTTGCACCGCTGGCTGACTGTGAAGCAAATCACTCGCCCAGGCCAGTCAGAGGAAGATTAATCCCTGTTAACTGTTTCATTGAAAACCAGTCGAGAGATGCTTCTATGCTCTTTCTTTTAAAAGTTGCACAACTATTAAAGCATGAATGAATGGTAGATGGTGATTACTTACCCCTTCGTTTGATTCAAGATTTGTGCAACTCATACTAGAAATAAAAGCATAGAAGCACCGCTCAAACCAGAAACGCCTAGCAAAGGGGCACTGCACCAAAGCGTGCAAAACAGTGTACCATATACCTCACGGATTAAGAGGCACTCGATATGGCTCAGGATCGAAGAGGGTGTGGCGTGCCGGTAGAAATTCATACACCAGAATACCTTCACTCTCGTTGGCATCGCCAGCTTACAAATTTCTCCACGCGTATTGTTCGTGTCACATGTATCACGGACGCGCGGTCGTCGTCAGCCATCAAACGTGATTGCTTGGAATCGACAAGACTCTGGAGTATAATTTATATACGTAGCTAGCTGGACGACGTAGAATTTCACTCTTGGGTTGTCCGCACAAAAGAATTCCACACCATGTGACGTGCCATGTTAATAGGGCACGTTCGGGATCACGGTCTCCGCCCCCCACCTCTCTCGTTGCCCGCCCTAGAACCACATGAGATGAGAGTAACCGATCGGATCGATGAATTGCGAGCTACGGTCGCCATAGATTCCATCCAAACAGTACGGAGCCACCGGCAGCTAGCGCCTTCTTTAATCTCTTCGTGCGCAGCTAACCCACCATACATGCACCCCTATAATAAGTAGACCGTCGATCGGAACTGGATGCTGCTCTGCTCCTCTGCTCTCCTCCCACATGACTACATGAGTACATGACCAACCGAAGATTTGCTCTCATTTACCTGTACTATTGATCATTTGCCTGATATACGGACGTTGAGACTATAATCAGTGAGACATACGAAGTAAATGATCGAATTGATTAAAACGAGACAAATGATCAATTCTCCCATTAATACGTAGGCCCCGGCCGGCTACCCTCCTGATCGCTGCTACTTTTGCGTGCTTCCGCTTGCAGTCTCGCCCATAATTGCGTAGAGTTAGTTAGGAGCGGTTGCATTACTTACGCCATTACATGCATGCATGCAGGATCTAGCAGCGGCACTACTCGTGGTTGTTGTTGCTGGAAAGGAGCCATTGCTAGCTGATGATCGAGCAGAGGTGATGAGGACAGGACGGGCGCAAGCGTTTTTCTAGTTGCGATTCCACTTCGGCGGCGCGTCCGTCTGTCCTGCCCGCGTATACGCACAGCTGGAGCGGACAGGCCGGGACATGTCGCCGCTAATGGCAGTGTATCCCTTACCTACGTATTAGCTGGAGCCGCGCGAGACAGATATGGCACGTGACGACCTTCCTAATGGTCGGAGGGGAATTATAGATGGAGCGGTAGTGTTAGTTAGCACAAGGATTCAAATTTCGTTTTCGGACTCCATCTCGGGCCTGGCCGAAATCCGAAATTTCGACGAGATTCGGAATTTTCGGACAAAATCCGGACGAAACTCGAAAACCAAAATTCAAATCCGGTTTTTTTTTAACCGAGAAATCCGAAATTTCGCTAAAAAAAGATGAAATTTCGTCCAAAAAAACCGAAATCTCGGCGAAATTTTTTAGGGTTTTGTCAACTTTCAATTTTTTAGGGTTTTTTCAACTTCGCGGAAATTATGATCTACCGACTGTCTTACATGGGAAATGACGTGAAGAACCCAATCCGGTCAAAATCCGGTCAACTTTTATACAAATTTCGGTCCGTTTAACCGAAATTTCGGTCCAAATCACCGAAATTTCGGCGAGATTTTAATGTTCTGTAGCACTTCAAAAAAAATTTAGGGTTTTTTAATTTCACCGGGATTATGAAACTCGGAGGGGCCCGAAATCCGAAATTTCGCCGAAATTCCGCCGAAATTCGGCGAGATTTTGAACCCTGGTTAGCACTACTCACCTCCGTCAATAAATATGAAACGTTTTTTTAAAATACAAGAATTAAATTTACAGTAAAATTGAAAAATGTATGAGAGAAAATGGCTTACATATATATCTCTCTTAATTCTTTTGAAAGATGGAAGATAATACTTTGAATTAATTCTATTTTATGATGATTAATTTGATAATAATATTTGTGATGAAATACAATATTTGTGTTATAATAATTTAGTTGTGGAAGGCCAAGCACTGTGTTAGGTTATCTTTCTTGTAACACAAGATACAGCGTGGGTGTGCTAGTAACATGGCACAAACTGCACGTTGTACGGGAGCAGTATTGGAAGCAATCAGCAGCAGCAAAGCTCCTAGCGACGTGTAGCACGAAAGCAGTAGAGTAAGCTCAACGTAAGTAAAGTCGGTAACAATCAACAATTCAATATGCATTAATTTTCAATAATAAAAAAATGCTAAAGTTCAAACTCGACTCAAGTAAGCTCAGTAAGAGTTAATATGTACTAATATTTAACGAGTGATTCGTACATTTATCAGGCTCGCGAGCTATTCGAGCTCAGGATCAAGCCCAAGCTCGGCTCGTTTGGAGCTTGAATCGAGCTTAGAGCGAGCCGAGCTCGAGTACGTTGCAAGCCTCGAGCATTTTTTAGAGTCCTAATTGCGAATCCAACTTTCTTATCGACCGCGAAAAGAACAAGACGTAACACATATCATCTACTGCGGTATGAGACCGCTGCAGATAAATAGTCGGAGTGGTAATGTTTTTTTACCATATGATAGGGCACACACGCACGCACACCTACACCTATACTCACACACACACACGTGGGTGCACCCATAACACATGTTTATTCTAAAGAGGATGCTAGAGTCTCCCAGAGCGCCGACACATACTTTGACCACTAAGAACATTTCACTGTTGTAGCCTTCAATTTTTTTTCCAAAACTAGCCTTTGTCGGATTTTTTTTTTTTGTTGCAAATTTGGCCCCCAGTGCAGTGGACGAAGAGCACTGCAATACCACGATGCGGCACATGGCATTGCCGTGCCTCCACTCAGCGACAGCGAAATCAAAAATAGCAATACAGTGGTACTGTAGTGCTGCATTGCTACAATGCAGCTGCATGTATTGTAGCATGATGTTTTCTATATCCGTTGAGTGGAGGCTAGTTCTGGAAAAAGTACATTATAATTTTATTAGGTTTTATAAATACATTATCATAGAAAAAGTCACATAGCGGCTAATTTTGAAAAAAAAATTGGGCTACAACAGCGAAGAGTTCTACCATATATAGGAAGGCATGAAATGAACCCATAAAATATGAACCAAAAAACAGCTTTAACCATTAATTTCTATTATAATATATTTATAAAACCTAATAAAAATATTGCCTGCAAAAAAATATTATTGACGGTAATTGGACCTGCGAAATTATTGGCGGTAATTGGACCGCATAATATGGCTCGCTGAATATGGGTCCTCAAATATATTTTGCGGGTCCAATTGTGTTATATTTTTACCACAAATATGGGTACTGCAAAAATATTATTTGCAGTTCAAGTCAATATTTTTTTTAGAATTATTTTGGCTATGAATTGAGCTCCGAAAAAAATAACACAGGCTAATTCTGAAAAATAATTTCCTAGGGCCTACAACAATGAAAATTTGGCAAATTCTGCGCCCGAGGAGAGCGCAGAAGATACAAATACTGGGCCTCCACTCAGCGGATAAAAAAACTTGTGTGCTACAGTACATGCAGCGGTATTATAGCAACACAACACTACAGTGCCACTGTATATGGGCCAAATTTGCAAAAACATACAATAGAGACGTTTTGAAAAAAAAATAATTAAAGGCTACAATAGTAAAATGTTTGACCACTAAATATACTCATATGTACATATAGTTTCATTGGAAACTCAAGTCCGGACGAAAAAGTCAAGCGCGCAGTGTTAGACCGGAGCAGACGGGCCGATAAGCGACCAACTCAGCTCGAAGTGGTACTGTTAGTAGCATGGTTCACCTTATCTTTTCAACTAAGATTTTCCCCTCTTCTTCGGTATCGATTTTCGTTGAAAATCGCCAAATATCACATGGTGTCAGAATCCAATTTTTTGAAAAAAATAAAAAAATCACGATTTTCTTTCGATTTTCACTGATTATCGCGATATTTTGACAGGCCAATTCAATATTTCTCAAGAAATGATTTTCTGTAGGGTTTCACCGATTTTCTCTCGATTTTCACCGATTATCGCGATATCTATATCGCATAATTTTTTTTGAATTTGACCGATTTTTCGAGCGATTTCAAATATCTTACCCCACCGATATGTCCGATAATCGCGATTTTCTACCGATTTTCTGCGATTGTTGAATCCCTGGTTAGTAGTACTACATTGTACTAGTTGCGGAAGTGTGTGGATTCGTTTAATTAGTTTGGCAAGCAGAAAACCACCTGTGCCTCCGTTTTGAGTAGGGATGGCAATCGGGCTGGTACGGGCGGATAGACCTCTCGCAGACCTGAACCCGAAACCCGAAATTCATACCCGAACCCGAAATCTCTCACGGGTACATACCCACGCCCATACCCGAACCTGATGGGTACCCGAACCCGAAATTAAATTCACCTCGCAATCAAATTTTCAACCATCAATTGTCAATCAATTCATTTGTAATTTCTATGTTTAAAGGAAAAATATATGGTGTATATAATCATGAAAGTTACCGCATCTTACATCTCGACCGATGCTCGAAAATCTTGAATTAACTTTCCATTATTTTTAATTTATATGAATTAATTTGGGTACCCACGGGTGCAGAACCGAACCCGAACCCGAAATTTGAAACCCGCGGGTCTGAAATCAAACCCATACCCGAACCCATCGGGTCGGGTACCCACGGATACCCGAACCCACGGGTAATTTTGCCATCCCTAGTTTTGAGCTTGAAAGTTTCGAAGCCTCTACCGAATTAGCTCATTTTTATATTGTGAACAGTACTTCTACATTTTTTTTTCTCAATACAAGATTACAAATTTATTCTACTTCTCGACTGTAGGAGCGGAAGGTGACATATCTATCTAGTGTGATATAAAAGCGCGATGATTCACCTATTCTGCTAAAGGATCATATTTATAATTTTGTTTGAATGAAGATCAAACTTACCAAAAAAAAATAAAGTTAAAGGAAAAAAGAGGCAAGCTTCAGAAATTTCTCGTACTCATATGTATGAAAAATTAAACGGTGAAAATCATTTGTTCGAAAAAGGTAATTATGAGTAAGTACCAGAAAAAGGTACTTCTGTGTGACTTGCATCGCCGGCATGTGACTCAGTAACCCTGCACTCCTGCAGTACAGCGTTCTGCACCCAACGCAAGATCGTCACGAGAGTCTTGCGTCCATGGAACGAATGGAATTTGTGTTCAGCTGGCGACCATGAGGATTGGGTTGGGATCTGGATATCTGCATTCCTGCACATTTACTGCGAAGTTGTACTGGCTTTACTTTCTCAGCATCTTTGGTCAGATCGATGTCATGTCGATCGATGCGGGAAGTTTCCAGATGTGGGGATTGAGTAGGGCGGAGTAGTACTCTCTCTCTCTCTCTCTCTCTCTCTCTTCAGCTTTTTTGGTGCAAGCGATGAACTGGCCATGGTTCCTTTCATCGCGGACAGTTGGGGACTTGGGGAAAGAACGCCTTCTCGTAGTGACTTCTAAAGTAAGGAAGCACCTATGTGCGAACGACCAAAAAAGAAAAGAAAAAAGTGTCATCAAGCTGTCTATAATTCTATATATATATATACGCATAGACCGGGAAGTCGTCCATAGGCTGTGTTTGGGGGCCGTTTATTTGCCGCTGAACTGCTGAAGACAAGTGTAGATTCCGATTGTTATGACACGAATAGAATCCTAATTAAACCATGAAAGGATTTTATTTATTGATAGGTAAATTCAAATCTATTAATAATTGATTTTTCTATATATTAGACATTCTAAAAATTAATCTAATAAAGAGAGAACTATTTGCCTCCCTACATTGTGTGCTTCGTATTTTGTTCTTGTAATTATATTGATGTGACGTTGATTGATTAAGACTGAAAGATTTTATTTTACAATGCTTTATCAACACGAAGCTCCGTCAAGGCCAATTGAGATCGACTGCCTGCATCAATTTACACTGCATTAAAATTGATAGACAAAATGTAACCCCAACTAGAAGATATTGCTAGACACAATGTAACCCCAATTGATGTATTCGCAGTAATTTTGCTAGACACAATGTAACCCCAACTAGAAGATATTGGGCTAGTGTCAATAATTTACTCAGGTACCTTCAAGGTACTCAAGATTTTGAATTGTTTTTCCAGAAGAACCAAAAGTTAACCATGGCGGGATGTACGGATGTTGGTTATCTATCTGATCCCCACAGCACTAAATCTTAGACTGGTTTTGTGTTTCTCTGTGTTGATTCAACCATTTATTAATAGTCTTTTAAGCAGACTTTGGTAGCTACTTCTACCAGTCACTCAGATATTATATCTTTATATGAAGCCTCATGTGAGTGTGTTTGCTTGAGATGTGTGATTAACTATATCCATAATTCATGCGGTCCTAATACCATCAATACCCCATGATTATCTATGAAGATAATGTTGTCTGTGTTGCACAAATACAAATAGGCTATGTAAAGAGCAATATCATGAAGCATATTGCCCCTACATTTTTCTATCCTCATGAACTCCAGAACAATGGTGAGGTAAAGATACTGCAAACTAAGTTATGTGAAAATCTAGCAGATTTGTTCACTAAGTCTTTGCCAAAATATACTTTTCAAATATGTATTAATGACATTAGAATGAGATGACTTAGAGATTTATAGAGCTCAGGGGGAGCAAATACCTAAACCATGACCCTTTTGCATGTTCCCGAAGATCATATTTCATATCACGAAGATGATAAGTTGTGTTGTTTTTCTCTTAGTGACTTTTTCTGAAGTTTTCTCACATAAAGGTTTTTAATGAGGAAACTAGTGTAACACGGAGTGTGGGTGCAATGTACTCCTTTTTCCATCCTTTTTTCCCATTAGATTTTTTGGAGGAGTTTTTAACGAGGCATGTGCATTACGCGGTATTCGTCAAATGGGGAGTGTTATGATATGTATAGAATCCCAGTTCAAATATAGAAGAACTCTATCTATTGGTGGACGAATCCAAACCTATCAACAGTTGGCTTTGCTGTATATTGGGAACCTCTTGTACGGAAAAATTAATCTAATAAAGAGAGTGAAAACTTAGAGGTACAATTAGATGGGTGAAACGTCGTGTGTTGCCTGGCCGGCGGCTTCGTGTTAAATATACGAGAAACATCCTCTTGTGTGGATATACATAGAAGGTGAACCAAAATAGGTATGCCCTGTTGAGATTGCTAATAGCTACAAGGAAGAGATCTAACCTACCAAATACAACAGGATCTCAACACATAACAGCCTATTCCTTGCTCAGGAAGAAGATTACAAACAATCTTATCATCTAACGGAGAGAACTATTTTGTCTCTCTATATTGTGTGCTCCTTATTTTGTTATTGTAATTCTATTGGTGTAACGTTGATTGATTAAGGATAAACGACTTTGTTTTACAACACCGATGAGCCTAGTTTAGTTTTTCCTCTTGATAAACTAAGCAATTTTTAAGGGGCAAAAATGAACTCCCAAATGATTGTTTTTTTTAAAAAAAATGAAAGGGCCTCCCATGAGGAGAGAAAAAGGTAGCGCCCTTGTTTCCAAGAATTCACATAAGCATTAGAGGTTTCCGGTGGAGTCCAGAATCATTCCAGCATTGGCATGGGCCGGGCCGGGGTTGGGATCACAATCTCGTTTCCTGCGCGCCCTTGACGTTCTTCCGGGCATGCAAGGTTGGTGTCGCTGGAACCCGTTCTACAAACACCGGAACCGTGCGGAGGTAGTAGCCCAACGCTTTTTACACGGGCCTTCACCATCCTACCTTTGCCGCGAGCCCATCCATCAGCTTGGTCATTACCTCTGGCCCGCCAACATCTGCCTGTTTGGTGCGACGGGCTGATAGGCCGTGGGCCGGATGCGCGAATCGCTCGCGTGCAGTCCCCGCCCTGGTTCCAACTCGCAAAGAGCGCATCTGTTGTTCTGTTCCCGTGTAGGTACCATCTAACGTCAGATTGCATTTTCGTTGCACTAACAGCAAATCCTAAATCCTTCTCAGGTTCCAAAAAAAACAAAAACAAAAAAGAGTGAGAAAAGAACAGTGATTTTTCTGTTGCAAGCCACTGTAAATCGACCAGCTGTGGCACCGGGCTTGCCTGATTGAATTACCTGAGAGTAGACAATCCCTGATTTTTTTGGTGATATAACCTCTGGGATGGGTAGCCAGCTGTCGTGTCCGCCTAAAGTCATTCTTGCTTCACGCAAGGCGACATGTAACAAATTAGGCGTCAGATCTGAATGATCGACCCCTACCTCGAACTGGCAAGGGGGTACTTTTACTGTTCTCACTGTTGGCTGAACGTGCGACATACTCCCTTGTGGTACTTTTGTGGTGTATAAATCAGCATCCAGTGCTTGCTATGCTAGGCCGGCCGGGTAACCTAATCTTTGGGGTTTTGGGCGGACATGAGTTATTGATGGGACCTGATGATCATGGCCGCATCTTGGAAGGTTTCCATTCAATGCCTTATATTCCACTCCACATGTGCCTTGAGAAAAAGTAGCTCTTCTAGACTGGTTCCGAGGCTCACACACATTTTCCTCTTCGCTCCCATCCCACCGTCAGATATTTGCTCGCATACGCTCTGTCCCTTTTGCATCCGTATTAAACACGATTGCAGCACCACATATAGCATGCAGGATCGAACTACTGGCCAAAAAACAGGCGCTTGCTGGTTTCATCTCCTCTCCTTTCCTTCAATCACGCAATGAACTGGACAAGAAGCGCAGGGAATGGAAAGCAAAAGTTTTCCATTTCGTACCTCCATCCTGGCTGCCTCTTGCCCCAATCATCCAATACAGAATTAACTAGCAGTGCGCTGTGTGCCCAAAAGAAACTCAGAAGTCCACACACCGTCGTTCATCTGACAATGCATGCCATTAGCATGCTGTTTTGCCCATATGGGGCACAGTAACCCTATGGGTTCAGTGGTTATACCAAACCACTAGGATTTGGATCTCACGTTGCTGTTAGGTGAAAACCAGCCAAAATGGTCAAAACACCACCTTTTTTCCTCTTTGTTTTGAAGAATCTTTGCCAACCAGGAAAACTTTGTTGCCTTGCATGGACCGAATGATGGATGGAAATTGCCTGTCATGAAATGATCCCTGATATGAACTTGCCCCATACACTTCGAACAATCCAACCGAGCAACTGTTCCTCTTCCTCCCCTCCGTGTACGTATAGTAAGTGGGGCCCTCAGATTCGAGCCGTATGTATCCTGTCGGACGTGGCGCGACCGCACTGGACGAGAGGTTGCCCTAGCATTATCCTGAGTAAATGGAGCAGGTTGGAGAGCCTGTTCAGACTTGGGCAGGCTTGTGTGTGAGAGCTATTTGTTGAGTACAAGTCAGTGCAAGCTCAAGATAAGAGGGCCAAGGTACGTAGCCTGCCTATATGGTTCTGGGACGGGGACAGTAAAACTGACCAAACATTTATTGCGTCTCAGAATGGTTTGCCGATTTGCTACTAGCTCCAACTTTCTCAATTGAGAAAGTCTACTGGGCTTAGGTCAGAGAAAGGAACGCATGATCTGACTTCAGGTGTAGTGGTAAAAGGACTTATCAGACCAAAATTAGCACAAGTCATTGGCAAATCTGTGACAAGTCATGGGAGAGCAAGTGCTCAAGATGCTAGATTTAATTTCAAGTGCGCTGCGTCATAAGAACTGCAGAATGATGCCAACATATATCGTCCGATTATCTGCGAGCCGTGCTGCGCGTACAGAGCATTCCTACGAGCTTTATTGTTGCAGACGCAAAATCAAAGCAAAGGTGCAGATATTTGTCGTAACCTGCGGAACAAGTGTTCGTTAGGTAAAAGCGATCGATGCGATTACGTGACGGTAGATCGGGAGACGCCGGCACAGCTGTTCCGCGTTGTTTGGATGCGTGGTGCACCGTTCTGCTCCTCCTATATGTGCATGGCCAGGAAGCAGAGCGTCCCGGTTGAGCACTCCTGCCTGCAAGCCCGTATGATACGTCCAGGGAAAGCAGCGGCATGGGCGAGTCGAATTGCTGACACAAACGTTTATCGTGTTGCCGGCGAGCTCGCGCGAAAACGTGCGGTTTCTTGCGGCGGCGGCGGCGTAATGCGTGCATGCCATGCAGCGCGCGGCAGTTATGGCCAGGGACAAAAGATCGTGGCGCGGCGGCCTACAAGTTTCTGCAACCCAAGGCTTCCGCTCGCCGCCGCTGCCACACTTGCATTGGCCGCTCTGAAGCTGCAGTACAAGCATGCCAGCCCAAGATCCAAAGCGGCAGGGTCAATGCGTTATTATAGCAACTGCAATGATCTCAGGACAGAATGCGGTATGGATACTGGATGTGGCCAGAAAATTTTGCAGCCGTGTCGAATTGGCATTGGATCGTGGCGCCTGGAATTTCTGCACCACCTTTTCTTCGCTCGTCGGGGGGTGGTGGGTGGGTGGACAGGACGAGGAACGCGATGAATACACCTTGTATCGATCAGGGCAGGCTGATCGACCGGCGGCCACCCACGCGTTCGTCCGTCAATCAGCGAGCGAGACACAGAGAGCGCCGTGCCGTGCGCCCGCCCATGACGTTACGTGAGCCGAATCATTTACCTCTTCGATCGTTTGCGACGCGCCCTTTTCCCTTCCTTCCCTTTTCCGTTCTCCGTGGCAAACTAAATCAAATAAGAAGAAGAAGAAGCCAGAACCGGCTTAGAACGCAAGATTTCTACTACAGGAAACAGCTTTATCTCGGCGGGATTCGAGAAGAATTCTCACGCTGCAAACGGGGCCTCAGGCAGAGGCGCCGTCTCGAAGAAACAGGATCGAATTGTTTCACGAGTGTATAGCTAGTTACTGTAGCCAACCGCGGGTGGCATGATGGCCGTGGATCGGCGGATGAAATTGTGGCCTCAGATGTTCGCGTCAATGTGGTTGCTGCGATGGGTGGATGGACCACCACGGGGCCTGAGCTAGCCAAGCTAGCCTTCCCCTCTCCACCCCCCCACCGGCCGAGTTGATCTCCGAGCACATTTGAAACCAGCTAATATCTTGTACTGTCTCACTTCAAGTGGGCTGCTGCGTCTGGACACGACAGCAAGATCCCTGGTCCTCCTCTCTGGGATGCAACATCTCCCCCAGTATCTATTCCTCCATGGAAAAAGATTAACCGGCGATAGAATGGATCTCATGAATTCCATAGAAAGGTCGGGACCCACGTGTCAGCCAATGTTTCTACAGCGCTTCGCTGGTCTGGAGGCCAGGCATGTCGATTGCGAGGGTTTTCATCGGAGCATGCGCAAGCTCGATCCCCTAGAGGCTGGCTAAGATGTTGACGATATTGGCCTGATCCGATGGTCTACATTGAGACCTTCCGAGAGTAAATTGCACCGGAGCTCTCCGAACTTGCACGGTAATCTCGCTTAGCTCCGTAAACCTGTAAACTACTTTGTTGGTTCCCTCAGCTTGCATGCATCCTTCTGCAACACTGGTCAAATCTGTTGTTAACTGGGAATTGATGGCGTGGCATCCTCGTGGTGTTGACGTGGACCTTCTCTCCTTCCATGGATGTACTTCAATGTAATATATGTATCCATGTGTAGTACGAGGGTGAACAGAGATGGAAGAACGATGTATGAATGCACTTCAATGTATGCAAATGACACGATGGACGTCCACCCTGACAGATGGGGGCCGTGTGCACAGTTTTGCCATGTCATCGTTCACAGCAATTTGCATGTTCAGGGAGCTACGTACACGAGACAATCACAGCCTAAGGCAGCTCTAATGCAATATCTACAACCCCCCCTCTCCTTTTTCTGCAGTACTAGTTAGGTGAGACGGTGCGTCCTCGATATCTCGCACGCTGTAGCAAATTTTCTTTTGTAGGTAGCACAGCGATGCCATGTTGCACGGTAGGTTGGCACGACCAGGGATAGCCGGTAGGGGAGGGGAAAACATACGGCGGAGCGCGTGCACGAAGCTAGCGTTAGGCCATCTTCAAGAGCTTTTCTATCTCATTCCTTAACTCAAATTTTAAGGAGTTAGTACCACTGCGAAAGGTTAAAAAATTATAGTCGTTACAATATAGCTGTTACGATATAGCTGTTACAATCTAACTGTTACGATGACCGTTACAATAAATTTTAAATTTTAAATTCCTGTATTTAAAATTAGTCGTTCGGATTTTTCCGGTAAAAAAAAAAATCACATTGCTTATATAACGGTTATGAAATATCATTATAATATAGGAGAGAGAAAATAAATAGTGTGACTTGGGGAATGCTGTTGTAGAGAGAAGAGATATAGGGAAGGGATCATTTTAAAAAAGAGAGTGACTAGGCAACGGTATACCGTTGCAACGGTATAGTCATGAAACTTATGAAACTTATTAGTTTCAGTGCTGGTTTCATGAGTTTCAGTGTTTAGTTTCATCAGTTTCATGTTTTATCAGTTTTTAGTGCTAAGTTTCATGAGTTTCAGTGCAAAAAATCATAAGTTCCATGAGTTTCAGAGGTATACCGTTGCAACGGTATACCGTTTTTTAGTTTTTCTGTTTAAAAAAATTCTATATACAAAGATATAGAGATCCAAATTTAAGAAACTCCTGCACGAATACCCTGCACGCGCGCCATGATTGTTCCAGCTTTACGGTCTTGGTCGCCGTTAGGCCTTGATTGGTGTAGGGCTGGGGCTGCACCGAAATGACAAGACCATGAAAGGGGGAGAAATAATGCCCGCCGGCCGGCCGGCACGTATAGATTGGATTAGACGAGTAGACGATTGGCCTAGCTAGTAAGCAGCCAAGCCTCGCCTAGGTGGTAGCTGTCCTAGCCGACGGCAAATTGTGGTGCAGCCGTGGGTGCCACACAACGCGGACGGCACGAGGCGGCGGTAGATCTGATGAGATTGGTAAAGCCTAGCTTGCACAGGTATGTTGCTGTTGAGCTGAATGCTGGTAGTACTCTTACCACCAGTCACACGCTTCCTGCATTGTGGGAGATGTCATTGCCACTCCCACTCCTCCCTGGACGAGGCCATTGTGCGTCCCTGTGATCGGTTTGAGTCCATGGACAACAGGCAACAAATGGCATGTCCGTTTTTTCACTCCAGGCTGCGAGGCCTGTGTACAGATAACAAGATGTGAAAAACGCATGCAGACACACTCTGGGATCGATCTTGGAAGCTGAAATAACCCGCTAGGTTCCAGTATTCGGTGAGAACAGCACATGGTTATGAAAGGATAAGAATACAGGAGATAGCAGCGACGTGTTGCATTCTGCAAAGCTACAGGAGTGAGACATGTATCCAATGCCCGGCTTTCCAAGCTCCCCGGAGCCGATCGAGTTGTCGCCTTCCTCTGCCAAATGCGTATGATCACCTTATGCAAACTCTTGGTTACAACTTACAAGTCTCTACACATCCTATCCTCATGCGTTCACGTCCCATATATACGGCGAGTGTTTCTTCTCTCTAACTATCTGACGACCAGAATGCATTACTGGAAGCAAAATTGGATATACATCGAGAGCAAAGTATCTCTGCCTCTATCTACCAACTACTACTACTAAGCAAGCTTTGCCAAAACAGAGTATGTCTAAACAAAATGTAACAAACTAATTTTTTACTGGGAACAGATTGGTCTTTGCCTCAAAGTTTCACTCTGGACGTCCAACTGGCTGCGTGGGTCTTCCCCAAAGAGCATTGCCCCACTCTGTTCTCAGCTGGTTAGAAGGAAGAACAACACGGTGCAGCATGAGTTGACCAACAACAATTGGTTAGAAGAATGACCACTAGGGCGCAACTTCAGGAATTCTTTTCCCTTTGGCAGTTGCTGCAAGGAGTCCATCTGCAACTAAACATTCTAGATGTGATCACTTGGCGTTGGATAGCAGACGGCCTCTACTCAGCCAAGTCAGCGTACAGAGCTCAATTGCTTGGGTCCATGCCAGACCACAACTTCAACCCAATTTGGAAGGCAAAGACTGAGAACAAGTGCAGATTATTTGCCTGGCTACTAGTGCAAAATAGTATTTTGACCTCAAACAACTAGGTCCTGAGGGGTTGGCCTCACGATGCAGGCTGCCATCTCTATGGCTCCGGCTCCGGGCTAGAGTCAGCCAGACGCCTTATGCTGTTATGCCCTTTTGCAAAACAATTCTGGTCGAGTCTGTTTCGGAAGTTTCAAATCCGAGCCCCCGTCCGGGACGCACGCAATCACGGTGACAACTATTTCTTCTTGGTGGCAGGACTTGCGCAGTCTTACTCCAAAGGATCTCCGCACGGATTTTGACGGAATCTTAGGGGGTGTTGGCAGAGCTCCAACTCCACTAAATTCTTGGAGTTGGTGGAGCTAGGTATTCCTAGCTTCACCAAATTCGTGGAGCTGGAGCTGTGGGTATATTAAGAGTGTTTAGGTGGATCATCTTGTTTATATTCTAGAATAAAGTTATAAATTTAAGTCACTTTATTTCAGTCTACAAGTTTCAGCTCTGAGGTGGAGCTGGAATCTGGAGCTCTGGCAAACAGGGTCAAATCTACGGTTTCTGAAATATTTGGAAGGAGCGCAACGCTCGCATTTCCAATAACTCCTCCCGTTCAGTACAAAGCATTTTGCAGCAAGCCCGACAGGATCTAAGTAACTACAGTATTGCCCGGAAGCTTCCTACTCAGCCCCAGCCAGTCACCTAATTTCTTAAGTCCGGCAGGCCTAGCGGTGCCCTAGCTGCTCTTACCCTGCGTTAGCTATCTTCCTTTAAGTGCACCATCGCTTCGTGTAGCTAGTTAATATCTGTTGTAATTTGTTCTTCTCTTCACGGCTGCCCCCTTTGGCTGTGTGTTGTTCTACCTTGTTCCTCTCTTTAATGAAACGGCATAGCTCCTGCCATCCTTTTCGGAAAAAAAAGTTTCACTCTGGGATCTAGATAACTTGCTAGCCTTGCCGACTGTGAAGACAGTTGTTCGTACACGTAGTATCACCTGTCGCAACATGGTCACAGTTTACTGTTGTACTTTGATATTCCTTTTTATACGTACCAGGTCTTGGATCGGATAAGAATTTTGTAAGATATGTCATGAGCGTGCATGGTTTCAAAAACAAAAAAGATGAATCTCGTAGAGAGAACCGAAATAATGATGTTGAAGTAACCACAACGAGACATAATATTTAGCGAAGCCGACCGCAAATTCTTTAACCATAGCCTCAAAAGAGTACAAGGAATTGTTGCTCTCTTACAACCTCTCAAACATTTTAGGACTCTCGGATCCTTGCCCTATACATGAATCTAGTGCTAAAGAATAGCATTGTCTTTAATCGTCTCGTGCACTTCTAGCTTTGGATAAGTTGGTTTGCGGCTTCTTGGTTGCTTTGGTTCTTCATGACCACCCAACGGGTTTAAATAGCTCCCTTAGTCCTCCCTCAAAGTAAGTAGGAATCCTACTCTAAAAGAAAGTAAGAATCCTAATCCTATTAAAATTCATCGAACACATCTTCTCAAATCCTAAAAGATTATATATGAATCACCATACTTAACAATATCTACCTAGAGTCTTATCTGTTGAAGTTGTTGTGCCCCTCTAAGAATTTGTTCCAAGTCGACTCTGTATTTTTTTATTCTTCCTCCCACCTTTGGGAGTGCCCCCACCATAGGACATCATGCACATCACCGCAATGTGCGTGTTGGTGTTCCAAACCTTCCACCTGAGAGCCATTTCTTTGTGTAGTTTGTTTAATAACACATCATTTCCCTACAACCATTCATGCCATACGTTTGTACTGTCTTTGAGCTCCACTTACTCATTGGTTCCATGTGGTTGGTCTTGTCACGTCTTCCTTCTTCCAACAGCTCACACCTTCACCTTTACGCATGCTAGATTTTGCAAACGTGTTTGTAGTTTTGCACATAACTGCAATTGAGATTTATTACCTACCGTTGATGACACATTTTCCTTATCCTAATCATGATTTTTTCAGATCTCCTGTTGGTTGTCCTTCCTTTAGGTTTATCCATCAGTCGGTATCCTCCATTGCTGCCAAAGATTTAAATCGTGGTTTGTGGTCCGTCGCGATGAGGGACATGAAAAAACTATCGCGACTGCAGCGGGCTACTATCGTGGCTATAGCATGCTATCATGAAAACTATGCTACTCGTTGTGATTTACTATAATATACATTTTTTTTACTATTTTAAGTATGTTGTATCGGTAATTTATATATAATAAACTATATTTAAATTTGGAGTACATGTTATGATTACTATATATTAGTAATACAAAATATAGTAGAAAATAATATATATATATATAATTATGTAAAATTAGGAGATGGATTTAGATTTTAACTAATATTTATTATTTCTAAGAGCATATTAATTCAATTTGAGTATAACAAATATGATAAAAGAATAAGATAATGAACAAAACACAATTAATCGTTAGAAATATAAAGAGAATTGACACATGCAGCATAGCGGAGTTATCACGGGTACACAAATAGCGAAAATAATGGTTAATATAGCGGCTATAATAGTTGTAGTTGTGTTTGTAGAATTTTATTCAATTACGTAGTGTTTTTTTGTCTGAAAAGCTATTGCAAAGCTATCATGGAGCTATATGGGACTATTTAAATCACTGATTGCTCCATACATTTTCCATGATTGCCTGCCCTTTGCAAGTAACTCGCATAACTCCACCTCGAAATGATACCTCGCAACGTTCAAGTTCAAGCGACCTCACATATATTAGATTTTTCTTTAAACCAGGAACATACCGAACTCCCATCAATACGGGGTTTGCTCTATCATATATCTCCAATATAAATATTCATAACTTAGTAATTACATGCTCCTTGCAATCAGCCAAGCGAACAGTTTTATGCGTTGGGCGTATAGATCCTTCGTCAAATATCTCTCTCGCCAAACATATATGGAAGCTACGACATGAATCTCAGACTCAAGTTCCGAAGTAATTACACATAATAGAAAAATGGACTCAGGTTCACCTAGTGCTCTGCCATACTAATGTCCATCCAGGGGAAGTAGTTGATTGACTGACAACAAATACATCTAAATCATCTTTTTGCTACAGCTATTGAGTATGCACCCTTCATTTGCTTCAAACTCCAACAATCCTTCTATCATATGGATTTCCTTGTAACATAAATAATATACACATGTGCCATTATATTTGCCATTCTTCTTATTCCTATAGCTCTTGCTCTTACCCGCAACACCTGCTACAACCAATACTTGTTCACCCGAGGATAAAAGATTCTAATGAATTTTTTTCTTCTGAAAACTATGCCTCCAATAGATAAGCAACAGCCTCGTTGATGTTGGCTCGATGAGAATACCCATTACCAAGTGCTTCCATGATGATGGTAGAGATAATGCCAGTATGACGACTTTGTCGTTCTTCTTAATTTTCCTATCCAAACTAGTCAGTTGTGTGATAAGCTTGTTGAAGATATTGAGATGGTTAATGAACCATGTGCCTCCATACGCAACCGATATAGTTGTTGCTTTAGCACCCACTAGTTTGTCGGTGACTTTACCATATACAATTTTTCCAAGTCTTTTCATGATTTTTTTGGCGAATTGTCCTTGATCACAATAATTTACCTCATTGGAGAGACATAGATGGATTGCATTGATAGCTTTCCGCTTCATCACCTTCAAGTCATCAGCGGATGTCTTTTTCGGTTTGTCATATTTAAGAGCAATTATTAACTCTTGCTGGATAAGGACATCCTTCACCACACATTGCCGTGTGCTAAAATTTCCTCTGCCGTCAAATTTCTCCACTTGGTTCCACATCATCGACATAGATCTTTATTTTGTGCCACCTGATGCTTTACCAACCTTACAAAAAAATCTGATTAATCTGGCACTGGCTTTGTTGCCACTTGTGATACTCTGATATCCCTTCTTATGAACGGCAGCCTCTGGATTGGATTAGAGTTTTGTGAGATACGCCAAGAACGTGCAATGTCTTAAGAACGAAGGAGATGAATCTTGTAGAAAGAACCGAAATAACGACGTTGATGTAATCACAACGAGAGAGAAATATTGGGTGAAACCTAGCGCAAAATTTTGAAGCACAACCTCAAAAGAGTACAAGTTGTCGCTCTCTCACAACCTCTAGAACATTTTAGGACCCTCGGATTCTTACCCTGTAAAAGAATCCAATGCTAAAGAATAACCTAGTCTCTAATCCTCTCGTGCGCTTCTTACCTTGAACGAGTTGTTTTGTGACTTCTTGGTTGTTTTAGTTCTCCATGTCCATCCAATGAGTTTATATGGCCCACTTAGTCCTTTCCAAAGCAAGTTAGAATCCCACTTTTTAAAAAAAGAAGTAAAAATCCTAATTTTATTATAATTTTTTAAGCACATATATTTCTAAATTGTAAAAGACTATGTACGAGACACCGTACTTAGCACTTGCACACGTGCTCGTGCATTGTAACTCGTAAGCTGGTGGCAAAAAACCAAGGCGACGACGACGATGAAAGCAAGGGATCTCCGGCCCACCGCCCACGCGTGCCTTGATCTCAGCCCCCCGTGGACCCTGAGAGTTCGTACCTGCTTGGAAGCATTTGGACATTCAATCCGCCCCCATGTTCGGTTCGGTGGGTGCCAGGCTCTCATGACAGGGCGCTGAAGCTTGCATCTAGGGCGCTATATATACCCTTCCTTATCAACAAACGCTGCGTTGCTGTCCGGTTAAAAGAGGCTAGTCCGGCCGGCTAACTCGTCGGAGAACCATGCACTCCGCCGATCGAATCTGCATCCTGGAAGCATTACATTTCCCTTGCAATGCAATGCAATGCCACTCGCTCGCTCGCTCGCTCACCCTGCATCGCATGCACTTTTGGTGCCTTGTGCGTGCCTGCCTGGCGCCTTTGCAGTTGATGCTGATACATGGTCTGAAAACCTGTAATTCTGATGGAGCAGACTGCTTCCTGTTAGTGGTACTGGTTGCATCGGGGTACGACGAGGGGAAAGGGACTCGAAGAATACGTGCTGATGTGGCGCATCACGATTGGCGCCTGCGGTAGGGGTGGATGGGCATGGTGCGATGGAGAGGGCATGCACTTGATACAAGAGAGATGGAGGAGAGTCGATGAAACAAGGTAACAAATTAACTTTCTTATACTCACCGAAATAAAATTGCCTAGACCATAAATCAGTAGTGGTAATTAACTGGTAACCAGTAGTGAATTTGGTGCTGGTTATTAGTCAGCCAGCTCCTCGTCTGTTCTGTAAACCGAGTGCACTAAACTGGGCTCCTACTAAATGTTTGTCGTAATATGATCTGCTTGACAGCTGAATCTATTTGTCCTGCAAAATCGTGTACTACATCTCAACTTGAGATGTACTCCTGCATACTTTGCGTAATCCTAGCAGAATTTGTTCATATGCTATGACCTACAGATCCCCCCTCTAAATTTATAGGGTGTATTTTTTTTAATAATGTTATCTATAAATATATGACGTATTTTATATTTCAATGCAAAATTAGTATGATATCCCCTTTATAGCTACAACAAATATCCAGCTTTACTTGATATTCACTACATGCATGCATTGAATCTAGTCATTTTTAATATATTATTGGTTTGCGTGTCGAGAGGAAATAAACTTGGCCGGAGCGAGTAATCGACAGTAAGATATACCGAGGATTGCTCTTTACCGATGAAGATAACATAGAAACATGCCAACGTGCCAAGTGATTTGATCGACAAGGCAATCCAAGTCGTATGGCACAAAATAATCAACCGAATCCTTATTACTGCTGCCTTGATAGATACAACTTGATTGATTACATTACACAAATTCCATCAAGGTAGAACAGAAACCTAAGCCTAGCTAGCTACAAGACAAGCATCGCCTAACATGATCACTTGTGTTGCTTCCACTAAGATCAGAAAGACCCAAGTTTCTTTTAAGCCGCAAGATAGGCTAGTATGAGCAGGGTTTGACCTTTCAGCTTACCGTATCTGTTCTTCCAGCAAAGCTTAATTTGCATTCTCGGACTGCCATGATAATTCCATCTTCGATGTCAACCTAACAATTACTAGTTTAAAACTCGCCGTTGCGAAATCGAGCATTGCACTGCCAGTACGCGGCCAGTGAGGCTCGAATTAAACTAGCTGACCGTATCGCGTTTTCAATCTTGGCTCAGGTAGGCTCACAATGCGATCAAAGCACCTACTTCTTAATGAAATGCTTTTCTTAGCACATATGGAACTGGAGAAACTATCTGACCAAATGCCAGTATAATGGCCTCATGACTTTCGTGTCTCCGTTGGCCTTCCGTTGTTCCTGAAACGTGTGTGGAAATGAGCGCAAAGTCAAAGTTAATTACGCCCCGTAGGAGAGCTCTTTTACCTTACGCTAAATTCAATATGAACTGTTCATTTTTTCCGATCTAATTCAACTAGAATTTATTTATACTTCATCTAGTAGTAGAGTAGTAGTAATACCCGTAACAAATCAACGGTTAGACCTCATTTTTACTACCTACTATATAGTACCAGTATAATGCAACGTAAAATTTCTCCGGTACGAAGCTGTTAAGCACACAAGCTGACTAGGACAGTGGCAATTTCTCCCGTATGAAGCTGTTAATTAAGCACGCAAACTGACTAGAACAGTGGCGACCCCCGGATGGTGGCAATCTGTCAATATTCGATGGAGATCTTGTGTGATCTTGCCAGTTTAGCACATGTGAAGATTAATGGCCGCGTTACGAACTAAAAAACCAGCAATAATCCATGTCAACCTCAATACTATTGAGAGTAAACACCTGCAGGTGCGCTTGGCTGGAGGTGCACGCCATGCCAGGATGCCTAGGATGCGGAGATCGATCATCATCTCTGAATATTCTACCAAGCCTGCCTGACCTTAATTCCAGGAATGCCAAGGATGTCGAAATAACATGAGCTTCACACATTACGATCTCTCTTGCAGTTTCCATGGCGTCAGCACGTATGTGTGTAGCTTCTCTCTCCGCGAGGATGACAGCCGACAGAGTTGGAGAGACGTGCTCTGTGCAGTTTGTGCCTACCTGCTTTCAGGCTTCAGCCTGAGCGATCCATATCTCATCACCACAGAGAAGATCGGTCGTGGGAATTACTTGGAGGTAACGTGCTTGTGCGAAAACGAAGCTCGGGCCGCACGTAGTGTGGGAAAGGGGAGCGAAACAATGGCTTGTTTGGAGAGAAGAAATAAAAGTTGTTTCGCCAGCACACTGCAATGGCTCGGTCGTCGTCAGTTCTTACGCAAGCCTACATAACGAAATAGCACATGGCAGAGAGACGGTCGTATAGTTATATTTTTTTGGGGCGTCTTTTACGTTCCGTTTGTTTGCATTTTTTTTACCGGATTAAAAGCAAATGGTCAAAGTCTCAATACTTGAACGGTTCGTCAGATCGCATGGTTTACCTAAGTCATATTCTGCGTATAGATAACCCATAATATCCACATTTCTATACTCCGCTCGACTCTGGTAACTGATTACCAACGTGCAGTAGTAAATTCGTAACAAAGTTCTAAGCCATCAAAGCAGTAAAAGCTCGTGTTTTGTAGCATGCGCCGACGCAGATGAAGCTTACGTCTTCCGAATCGACGTAATTTTTGTTTCCCACAATCTAAGCCTCTTATTTTTCATGCGATATTCTTCCTCTGGTCACAAATAGGTGTTATTTGGGGTACTGATATGGTCTTTACAACACAGTTTTGATCACTAATTTGTACTATAATTTATTTATAAAGTCTAATAAAATTATAATATTATAAAAATGCTTTTCAAGACAAATCTACCTATATAATTTTTATGTATCTAATTTAAATATTTAAAAGATATAGCAATCAAAACTTTAAAAATTTGATTGCATTTATGTTCATAACGATATAATTATGGAAATATTCATGATATACTAATCCATTCGTTGGTACTCGAGAAAATACCACTCATTTTCTCAAGGACATGTGATGGATATCATTAAAATAACGAGTAATTATTTGTGTCCGGAGCGAGTACTAGGACAAGCATCACGGAACCACTTGCTATAGCTTTCTGATTAATCGAGAATGTACCCTTTTTCCGCGTCTTAGCTGTGTCTCTGCCGTGTGGGCCAGGTGAGCAATTTCTTCACCTTAGAATTAGCCATTTTCTGGCAGGCCCACCGAAAATCTAAGATAGAATGTCAGGGAGGCCAGCTGTTATATATACCGCAAGCTCCCTTCCTTATCACCCCCACAAAACCAAGCCGGTCTCTCTACTCTGCAGCAAATAAACCAGAGGCCCGGCACGGACACTTCCCTGAGCAGTGAGCACACACAAACCAGACGAAGCGTGCAGCCATGGCGACGTGCCACTGCTCAGAGCCGGTGCAATGCCACCACCGGGCCCTCCTCGTGACGTCGGAGGGCTACCCCAAGCTGCATGACCGCCCGAGGCCGGCGGCCCGCGGAGGCGTTCTTGGCGAGGTGGCGTCCATCCTCTGCCTCACCGGGCCAATGATCGGCGCGGGGATCCTCCTCTACCTGCGCTCCCTGGTTTCTATGGTTTTTCTTGGCCGCCTTGGCCAACTCCCCCTCGCCGGCGGTTCCCTCGCGCTTGGCTTCGCCAACATCACCGGCTACTCCGTGCTCTCCGGCCTCGCCGGCGGGATGGACCCCGTCTGCGGCCAGGCGTTCGGCGCCGGGCGCACGGACCTCCTCCGCGCCGCGCTCCGGCGCACCGTCCTGCTGCTCCTGGTCGCGTCCGTCCCCATCAGCATGCTCTGGGTGGCCATGCACCGCGTCCTTGTCGCCACGGGCCAGGACCGGGACATAGCCGCCACGGCGTATGCCTACATCCTGTGCTCCCTCCCCGACCTCGTCGTGCAGTGCTTCCTCCACCCGCTCCGCATCTACCTCCGCGCGCAGTCCGTCACGCTCCCGCTCACCTACGCCGCCGCCGCCGCGCTCCTCCTCCACGTGCCCATCAACTTCTTCCTCGTGGACGTCCTCGGCCTCGGCATCCGTGGCGTCGCGCTTGGCGCGGTCTGCACCAACCTCAACTTCCTGATGTTCCTTGTGGCGTACGTGTGCTTCTTCGGAATGTACGGCCATGACGGTGACGGCAAGACGAAAGCGTCCGCTGCGCCGGTCGAGGAGGAGGGCGTGAAGGAGTGGTGGGGCCTGGTGAGGCTGTCCGTGCACAGCTGCATGTCGGTCTGCTTGGAGTGGTGGTGGTACGAGATCATGGTGCTCCTCTGCGGCGTGCTCGCCGACCCGAAGGCGGCGGTGGCGGCCATGGGGGTGCTGATACAGACCACATCGCTGATATACATCTTCCCGCACTCGCTCGGCTGCGCCGTGTCCACGCGCGTTGGCTACGAGCTCGGCGCCGGGCGGCCGGAGCGCGCGCGCCTCGTGGCACGCGTCGGGCTCGGCCTCGGTGGGGCGCTCGGCCTCGTGGCCTGCGCATTCGCGGTGTCCGTGAGGGGCGTGTGGGCGCGGATGTTCACGACGGACGATGCCACCCTGAAGCTCGCGGCCGCCGCGCTGCCGCTACTCGGCGCGGCCGAGCTGGGCAATTGCCCGCAGACGACCGGGTGCGGCGTGCTACGCGGCAGCGCGCGGCCCGAGAAGGCCGCAAGGATCAACGTCTCGGCTTTCTACGGCGTCGGCATGCCCGTGGCGCTGGCGCTGGCGTTCTGGCCCGCGCGGCTCGATTTCCGCGGGATGTGGGGTGGCATGCTCGCCGCGCAGCTTGTCTGCGCTGCGCTGATGCTGCGCGCCGTGCTCGGCACCGACTGGGCGGAGCAGACGGAGCGCGCGCGCAAGCTCACCGGCGGGCGCGACGGCTACGCCGTTGTCGGCATTATGGACGAGGCCGACGAGGACAAAAGAAACCATGCAGAAGCGGCCAAAGCAGAGGTGGACAGCACATTGCTCATGGTGGCTGATTGTGTGTAGCGGACGATGGAGCATTATCTCCCTTCTTGGATGATTGAATCCGTGATTCTTTTAGTTATAGGATTTTTTTTCTTTAGTTTTGTAATTTTACCGAACTTTTTTTTAGGGATTTCAAGCAATGCAAAGCTGCAAATTCCCTACATTTTAGTTTTTTTTTCCTCTATGAATTGAGGGTGTGAAGAGATGAGTATTTACAGAGAAGAGAGTGTGGTCTGGTGTACAAATTAAGGTAGGCAATGTTGCCTTCAGATTTGAGAACAATGCCAAACATTTTTTTTGGGCCACAAAGTGATCTATAGGACCTGAATGTGCTGATCTCTAATAGTGGAAAATATACTTGTTTAATCTTATATTTCATTATTAATGTTGCATGATTTAAATGTCATTTATATCGCCATGTGCAAACAAATATTTTTTTTTTATCATAATTGGTGTACTGCCTTCTCTCAGCTTATTTGTTTTGGTGATGCTCTGTGTCCCTAACAGCATAAACAAAGTTACATTGCTTCTTTATTATTATTTTCGTCCACAGTATAAGTCTCTGTTCTTTAGAATCACTATCCTATAATATAAATCCATTATTGAGATCAAATGGTGTAGTTATTGCGATATTTTCACGATATACCTCTTCTTTAACGCTGAAAAATTAGATGAGTATTTGTAATATACTATTTAATAGGAGTATACACGGTCAAATAATACTAACTTTTTCTTAGATTTAGTGGCTTCTTGGTCTATGCGTATAGTGGGCTGTAGACATATTGCGGGACCGATGGAGTAGTACCTTCTTTTCTTAGAATCTCACTTTTTCCCTTGACAATGCTATTTGTCTTATAAATGGTGTACATTCTCATTTTGGTAGATATTGCTATATAATTATAATTCCAAATATGACTTTTTGGGGGTAGGCTGTGCATGTATTACAAAGATGGAGTAGTGACTTCTGTTCCATGCGCCTAATTTGTACGGATTACAATTAGCACTGCCAGTTTTCAAAGTGTGGTTTTCAGGAATCCTGGGAACTATTAATGCTAGGAATATAATACTATCACTACCAGTACAGACTACAGTTACAGTTCAAAACTTGATCTATTAGGGTGCGTTTGGTTGCATGTATCAAGTGGTACATGTATGAGATGATTCAAGAAAAAAATCAATCATGCGTTTGGTTGCTTGAATGGAACCATCCCATCCTGGATAAGTGATACAAATTTGAGGAATATTTCCTCTAGATGCTGAACCATCTCATTCACCCAAAATAATGGAACCAAATGGTACAGGACTATCCCATCCCATTCAACCTCATCCCATGAACCAAACACACCCTAATAACACTGATGAGGATCCTTGGAACAGAAAGATTTGTTTGATCCCAAGTAAATTGGAGTAGTTTCTTGATTAAATTTGGTTCGATATTTATATTTCGATATATGTTGTCTAGTTGATGACACTAGCCAGTCACTTCGGTTACCACTAAGAGAGACATACGCAAGCTTACGATATTTGTTGTGTGTTTAAGTGTAGAGGCGGGTGCCAGGTTAAAGACCGCGTGGAAGTGAGTGGACGTCGAGGCCATAACGGCGATCGACGGAGTAGAAGCTGAACGGAGCTACCGGCCTTGTTAATCGAAAGGCACCGTCTAGATATCACTTGGTGGCAAAATACTTCCTACCATTTTCATTGATTTTTCCTCCATACAAATAGAAGCAAGCAACTAAGACTTAACTAACAACTAGATAAAACTAACAACTAGCTGATACTAACAACCGGCTGCCCCTAAGCCGCAGCCCCTTGCTTGGGCCCCTCCATACAAATAGAAGCATGTGGCTCGATTTGCAGCTATGCTTGGGCCCGGCATCTAAGTAGGACTCGGCTAGACCGCCGTTGTTTTCGCTGCGGCCTGACCTGTCTGCCTCCTCCGATAGAAGACGTTGTCTAGTCCTTAAAGACCCACATCAGTACTCCCGCCCTCAAGAGCTAGCTTGTCCGCAAGCTAAAAATTGGGATAAGCCGTGCGTAACACTATGGCCAGGACCCATGTAGCCTCGTCTTTAGGTTCACCCTTCCAATGCACCAAAAACTGGCAACGACCTTTGATGAATCGGTGCACCAAAATGCAGAGTGGCTCTGGAGTTGCTAGCTCAGAAACGGCCGAGACCGCAGGAGGCAATGGTGGAGTGGTAGCTGGAATGTTGCCCTGAAACTTCTTCTAGAGGGAAAAATGGAAGACATTATGAAGATTGAGCGCTCAGTGAAATTGAAGGTGATAAACAACTGGACCAATGCGCTCAACAATCTGATAGGGACCATAAAATCTTGGGGACAACTTGTGTTGCATAGTCGGGCACACTGATTGTTGTCGATGTCATTGAAGACGGAACCAAACGCAATCACCCACAACAAAAGAGACCTCCTGATGATGTGTATCATAGTACTACTTCATGCGGTTTTGCGCATGCTGGAGATGCGAGTGAGCACAGTGGAGAAGCTCATCGCGGTCGGTGAGGTGACAGTCGATGGCGTGAATGACAGTGGCCCACTAATTGTATGGTTGGAGCAGCGGAGGAGGAGGCCCATAGACAAGCTCGAACAATGTCATGCAGTGAGCCATGTAAAAGGAGGAGTTGTAGCAAAACTCCGCCCAAGGAAGCCTCCGAACCCATGTGTGCGGATTGTCAGTCGTCAAGCAATGAAGATACATTTTCACTGTTTGGTTGATGACCTCTGTTTGGCCGTCAGTTTGTGGGTGATAGGCTGTTGAAAGGAGAGTGGTGCCACATCTTTTGAAAAGATTGCGCCAAAATGCACTAGTGAAGACCGAATCTCTATCACATACGATGGATTCTGGAATGCTGTGCAAACGAACAATAGTGTCAAAGAAGAGTTGTACCACAACTGGAGTTGCTGATGATTGAGTCATAGGGATGAAATGAGCGTATTTGGATAGCCAGTCGACGACCACCAAGAGTGCAATCTTGCCCTGTGATTTTGGGAGGCTGACGATGAAATCCATAGACATGTCCGCCCAAACTTGATGAGGCACAGGAAGAGGTTGAAGGAGCCCTGCTAGAGATAGAGTGTGCATCTTGTTATGTTGGCAGATTGCACAGTGGGCAACATACTCTTCCACTGCCCTGTGCTGATTGGGCCAATAGTAAGTTTGCCAGAGTCAATGGAGTGTCTTGTGCACCCCTTCGTGGGCCAAGTCATAAATGGTAGCCACCATCTCCAGAATGAGGGCAGAGTTCACCGGGACCACCAGGCGATCATCGCAGAATAAAAGGCCATCACGAATGTACCATGCTGGCCGTGGTTCCCCGGAAGGATATGCAATCGATGGGGCTGAAACTGCCTGTGGCTGAGCTGAAGATGAGGTGGCCTACGGAGTTGAAGGCACTAGGGGCTGAGCCAAGCTTGCCTGGCAGTCAGTAGTCGAAGAAGATGTGTGGAGCGGTCCCAACAAAAGAGGGTCGACCGATTGCTGATGAAGCGCGACCACTGGTCTGTCGCAACAGGTTGAGGAGCTGATAGTGCTACGCAATGGGGAACATCCACTCCGACGCGGGACAAGGAGTTGACTGCTAGATTGGATCGGCCAGGCTTGTACTCCACATGGAAGTCGAAGCCCATGATTTTGCTGAGCCAGTGCTGCTATGGTGGGGGTGATGAGGGCCTGCTCGAGCAAACTTGAGACTAGAGTGATCCATTCGTACGATAAAGGCGCAACCCCATAAGTAAGGCTGCCAATGGCAAACAACCTTCGAGAGGCCGATGAGTTTGCGCTCATATGCGGTGAGCTTTGTGTGCCAGTTGGCCAGTTTGCAACTGAAGAAGGCGACTGTATGGGCGTCCTATTGAAGTACGGCCCCAATGCCAGACCCAATGCGTCGCATTCGACGATAAAAGGAGCTATGAAGTTTAGCAAGCTAAGCACCAGGGCCAATGTAAGTGCTGATTTGAGGCGGTGGAGTGCTGATTCCGCCTCTGGAGTCCATTTGAAGTTGTCACAGTGAAGCATGGACGTCAAGGGCTCAACAATATCGGCATACTGGCAGATAAATCATCAGTAGTAGCCGGTTAACCCCAGGAAGCCACGAAAGGCAATGACCAACGTGGGTTGAGCCTAAGCCGAGACTGCCAAGAGCTTGTCGGTGTCAGCTGTCACGCCAGTGTTGGAGATGACATGCCCGAGGTAGTGCACCTGTCGCTGTGTGAACACACATTTGGACTTCTTCAGGTACAACTTGTGATGGTGGAGTCACTCCAAGATGAGGCACAAATGCTCCATGTGGTGCTCGGCCGATTGACTATAAATGAGGATGTCATCGAAGAAGACGAGGATGAACTTCCAGAGAAAGTCATGGAGGATCTCGTTCATGAGAGCTTGGAATGTTGACAACGTGTTGGAGAGTCCAAATGGAATCACGAGATAATCGTAGTGCCTATGATGAGTGTGAACACAGTCTTGTCGATGTCGTCCTTGTGCATGCACACTTGCTGGTAACCAAAGCAAAGATCAAGCTTGCTAAAGAACTTGGCACAATGCAGCTCTTCTAATAATTCCTCGACAACCTGAAAGTGCATCTAGGCCCCTCAAATTGTTTTGGTGATTAATGATGACACAATTAAAGAGATCTAATGTTTTATCCAAGAATACTGCAGAGATCGAGATCATATCGAGCTTGGAATGACATTGGACGGCCCTATGACTACTCAAAAGCAAAAGGACGGCATCAAGACCAAAGTTGTATCATTTTATTTATTTGTGTCTTAAGGATAGCCGTACTATTAAGAGGGTATGACGAGAAATCGACTTTAGGATGTGCATGTGCTCAACATCAAATACTGCATCTCAAATTAGCACTCCTACATTTCGTTTTGAAAAGTTTCAATTTGAAACCGAACTGGGTATCCCGGAGTATCCGGACATTTGGTCCGGAGTCTCCGGATTCAATCCGAGTATCCGGACATTTTGTCCGAGTCTCGGGTTGGACCTCTCGGTTGCTTTTGGTTCAGCTGGTCCGAGTATCCGGACATTTGGTCCGAGTCTCCGGATACACCGGAGTCTCCGGGTTATTTGTCCGGACACTCCGGCCTGTTCAAAAACGGGAGTAACGGCTAGTTTTCAAAAAGGGTATTTAAAGCCTCTACTCCACTCCAACGGCTAGGATCTCTATTGAGCTCATTCATAGCAGCATTCAAGCCATTCCTAACCATCTCTAAGCATTTAATAGAGCCCCCTCTTCCTCCCACCAATTAATTTGGTTGTTGATCCTTTTGGTGAGGAGAGGAAGAAGCAAAGTGCTAAGTGCATTCATTTCATCTTGTTGAGCACTAGTTCATCCTCCAAGCGATTCTTCGTGGTGCTATTTCTCTTGGAGGTTGAAGGTCTCCTAGACGGCTAGGAGTCACCGGGAGTTACCAACTTGTGTGGTGAGCCCCGGTCGTTTGTGAAGGCTAGTCTCGCCTCCGAAAGGAAAGAGACAAGGAGTGAAGCCGGCGAGTGCATTTGTGCAACACCGGGAGGAAAGCGGGTTGAAAGAGACCCCGGCTCAAGTGTGACCGAGCCACCTCAACGGAGACGTAGGATTCCCTTCAAGAATCTGAACTTCGGTGAAAAATCGCGTCTCTCGCTCTCTCTTTTACTTCCTAGTCTTGCTCTTTTGGATTTGAATTTGTGAAATTAGATCTAGCTCTTTGCATAGCTTTAATTCAAATCTTGTCTAGCAATTGTTCTAGGTTGTTCTTGCTTTCTAGTTATAGTAGTTTATTGTGCTTGCTAGAGTATTTTTTATTACGCTCCCGAGCCAGCTAACCCGGAGAGTTCGGACTCAATACCGGACACTCCGGACAAGCCGGAGTATCCGGACCAAAACCCGGAGACTCCGGGTTGACCAAATTTCGGCTTGCTTTATTCCATTTGCGTAAATTTTAATCCGCCTATTCACCCCCCCTCTAGGCGACATCGTTGGTCCTTTCAATTGGTATCAGAGCCAAATCTCCTTTATTTTGGCTTAACCGCTTGGAGAATCAAGATGTCGGACATAGAGAAGGTTACCGAAACCCATGGCCAAGAGAAAGCCTCGGGTTCCGGTATAGGGGTTGCAATTCCTCTAGATTATTCCTCTTTTGGAGTCTCAAACTCCTCATCCTATGTCTCCGTCTCGTCCGGTCGAGCGCCTCACTTCGATGGCACTCGATATGCGGCATGGAAACATAAGATGAAGATGCACTTGAGATCACTTCATCCGTGTATTTGGAAGATTGTTGAAACAGGTTTCAAGCCCGCAAACCCCAACAATCTCACCTCCGAAGAAGACAAAGCTCAACACTTCAACGACTTGGCCGTCAATGCCTTGTTCAATGCTTTGAGCGACTCCGAATTCAACCGGGTCGATGGCCTTGACAATGCCAAGGACATTTGGGAAAGGTTAATGGTCACTCATAAAGGAGTGTCAAGTGTCCGTGAATCAAAGATAGAGCTCATCATTGGAGAATTGAGCCGATTCACTCTAGAAGAAGGAGAAACTTACACAAAGATGTTTGATCGCTTGATGTTGCTAGTAAATCAAGCAAAAGGACTTGGAAGCACCGAGCTCACCGACAAAGCCATTGTCAAGATCATCCTCCGGGTGATCACCCCCACCAACCGCAATCTTGTGCAACTCATCCGCGACCGGCCAAACTTCGACACCCTCACTCCTCATGATGTGATTGGCCGGTTGATGACGGATGAGATGATGGTAAAGGAAGCGGAAGTGGTGGAGGAGCTCAAGTCCAGCAAGAAGAAGGGCATCGCCTTGAAGGCCGTCAAGGTGGTGCAAGAAGCCGAAGAGAGCTCAAGCGATGAAGAAGAGTCGAGCGGCCCCCTGACAAATGAAGATATGGCCTTGCTCGTAAGAAGATTCAACAAGTTCTTGAAGAAGAAGGGCTACAAGCCGGGTAGTCACTCCAAGAGCTATGGCAACAAGTCAAGAGGGCGTCACTCCTCAAGAAAGTGCTATGAGTGTGGGGAACCCGGTCATTTCATTGCCGAGTGCCCACACAAAGAGAAGAAGGAAGAAAAGCCCTACAAAAAAGACAAGTTCAAGAAGAAGGACAAGGACAAGAGCAAGAAGTACAAGGGCAAGGGTCATGCATACATTGGCAAGGAGTGGAACTCCGACTCCGACTCTGAGTCCGAGTCCGAGTCCAACTCCGACAATGAAGGAGGACTTGCCACCGTCGCCATCGCTACTCCACCGACAAATTCGAAGAGCCTCTTCGACAACTTGAGCGACGGAGATGAAGATGTTCCAATGTGCCTTATGGCAAAGGGGCACAAGGTATCATCCAAGAGCACTATTCATTCTATTGTTGATTATAGCTTGGATGATTGTGATGATGCTAGTGATGAGGAAGAAGTAGCATTTAAGTCTATGGATGATTTTGATATTAAAAAATTAGACTTCCTACTTAAGGATATTGAACGATTGGAGGAGGTTGTTGAGCAAAAGGAAGCTATTCTCGAAGCTCAAGAAGATCTCCTTATTTTTGAGAAGGAAAAGAACCTTGAACTAGAAAAGAGCTTGGCTTTTGAAAAGAAGAAAAATGAGGATTTGGTCAAAAATTCAAATTTGGCCAAAAATGAAGCAATTAGTCTTGAGATCACCAATGCTTCACTCTTAGAGCAACTTGCAAAAGCAAAGGATGCTTGCAAGGCTCTTGAAGTGAAGCTTGTTGATCTCTCGAATAAAGCTTCTACCTCAATCAACAACTCCAATATTTCATTACCCTCGACGAGCAACGGTTGTGCTAGATGCTTTAATGTTGATGTTGCTACTTATGCTACGAACCGTGAGACTTTGAAAGTCTTAGCTCATGAAAATGAGAAGCTTAAGGTGATGCTTGAAGATGGACTTCAAAAGTCCTACAAGGCAAGCAAGGGTTTAGAGGAGTATCTCGGTAAGCGCCAAGGTAATCCTAAGAGGCAAGGGCTTGGGTATGTTCCGCCAAAGGGCAAAAAGAGCAACATTGTTGTTCCTCCTTTAAGCAAGCCCATTCACTTTGTAAAAGGTGAAGGAACATCCAAGCACAAAGCTCACTCCGAGTTCTTTGCTTCTTATGTGCTTAAAAGGACTAACCTTGGTCGTGTAGTTGCTTATCATGTTGGGCGTAAGCCGAAAAATACTCCTTGTGTTCATTCTATTTGGGTCCCAAAATCGCTTGTGACTAACGTGCGCGGACCTAATCAAGTTTGGGTACCAAAGAGCAAAAACTAAATGCCGTTTTGTAGGCCTATATCTCCGGTGGAACAAGTTGGATTTTGGATAGCGGATGTACGCACCACATGACCGAAGAAAAGGCAATGTTCGCTCACTTGGACGCAAATGGATCAAATAGTGAAAGCATTGTCTTTGGAGATAATGGAAAAGGAGAAGTAATTGGATTGGGTAAAATTTCTATCTCAAGCCATTTTCAATTAAATAATGTTTTGCTTGTTGAGTCATTAAGCTACAATTTATTGTCCGTTGCACAATTATGTGAAGCGGGCTATAATTGTTTGTTTAATGAAAAGGGTGTGGATGTCATTAAGAGGCTTGATGGTTCAATAGCCTTTAAAGGGCATTTGAAGGGTAAGCTCTATCTCGTAGACTTCAATACGGATAGACTGAATCTTGAAACGTGCTTAATGGCTAAATCTAGCATGGGTTGGCTTTGGCATCGCCGGTTAGCCCATGTTGGTATGAGGAATCTTCACAAACTCGTTAAAGGCAATCACATTCTCGGACTAACCAATATTGTCTTTGAGAAAGATAGGATTTGTAGCGCTTGTCAAGCCGGCAAGCAAGTTGGTGCCTCCCATCCCGCCAAGAATGTAATGACGACCACAAGACCGTTGGAAATGCTCCACATGGATCTATTCGGTCCCGTAGCTTACATAAGCATCGGGGGAAGTAAGTATGGTCTAGTAATTGTTGATGATTTTTCTCGATTCACTTGGGTGTTCTTTTTGCATGACAAAGGTGAAGTCCAAGTGACTTTGAAGAAATTCATGAGAAGAGCTCAAAATGAATTTGAAGTGAAGATCAAGAGAATCAGGCGACAAAGACCGAATTCAAGAATATTGGTGTGGAGGAGTTTCTCGATGAAGAAGGAATCAAGCACGAATTCTCGGCTCCCTATTCTCCTCAACAAAATGGGGTGGCCGAGAGGAAGAATCGAACCCTCATCGAGATGGCGCGGACGATGCTTGACGAGTACAAGGTTTTCGATAGCTTTTGGGCGGAAGCCATCAATACCGCATGCCACAGCTCCAACCGCCTCTACCTCCACAAGATCTTGAAGAAGACGGCGTATGAGTTGCTCACCGGGAAGAAACCAAATGTCTCCTACTTTCGAGTCTTTGGGAGCAAATGTTATATCCTTAACAAAAAGGCTAAGTCATCTAAATTCGCTCCTAAAGTAGATGAAGGTTTCTTACTCGGTTATGGAACTAATGCTTACGCGTACCGAGTTTTCAACAATACCACCGGTGTCGTTGAAATCTCGCGTGACGTGACTTTTGATGAAACTAATGGTTCTCAAGTAGAGCAAGTTGATCGTGTTGTGATTGACAGGGAAGAACCTCCTTGTGAAGCTATCAAGAAAATGGCAATCGGGGAGGTAAGACCTCAATTTTTGGAAACTCACCCGAGCACCCCAACCGGAGTCTCGGACTGAAACCCGAGTGTCGGACTGGTCAGAGTCTCCGGGTCCAATACCGGAGTCTCCGGATGGGGATGACTCAGGAGATATTCCCTCCTCGTCCAAGCAAGCTCAAGATGGTTCAAATGCCACTCAAGATGATGATGGCCCTATTCAAGCTTTGGACTCAACCGTACCTCATCCGAGAGTTCATCAAAGCATTCAAAGAGATCATCCAGTCGACAACATACTTGGAGACATCAACAAGGGAGTATCCACTCGATCTCGAGTTGCAAATTTTTGTGAATTTTACTCGTTCGTTTCCTCTCTTGAACCTCTTAAAGTAGATGAAGCGCTTGAAGATCCAGATTGGGTGATGGCTATGCAAGAGGAACTGAACAACTTCAAGCGCAATCAAGTCTGGGAGCTTGTCAAAAGACCCAAGCAAAACGTCATCGGCACTAAGTGGGTCTTCCGAAACAAGCAAGATGAAAACGGGATCGTGACAAGGAACAAAGCTCGTTTGGTTGCTCAAGGGTACACTCAAATCGAAGGTTTGGATTTCGATGAAACTTATGCTCCTGTAGCTAGGCTTGAATCTATTAGAATATTACTTGCCTTTGCTACTCACCATGATTTCAAGCTGTATCAAATGGACGTGAAGAGCGCCTTCTTAAATGGACCACTCTCCGAGATGGTCTACGTTGAGCAACCACCTGGATTTGAAGATCCAAGACATCCGGACCACGTCTACTACCTTCACAAGGCACTTTATGGACTTAAGCAAGCTCCAAGGGCATGGTTCGAATGTCTACGAGACTTTCTTCTCGAACAAGGTTTTGTAGTCGGAAAGGCCAACCCTACTCTCTTTACTAAGCATATTGATAATGATTTGTTTGTGTGCCAAATATATGTCGATGACATTATATTTGAATCTACTAATGAACATTTGTGTAAAGAGTTTAGCAAGATAATGACCAAAAGATTTGAGATGTCCATGATGGGAGAGTTGAAGTTCTTCCTCGGATTTCAAGTCAAACAACTCAAGGAAGGAACTTTCATTTGTCAAACCAAGTACATCAAGGACATGCTCAAGAAGTTCGGAATGGAGGACGCCAAGCCTATAAGGACGCCTATGCAGGCCAACGGGCATTTAGACCTCGACAAAGAAGGTAAACCGGTCATCCAAAAGGTATATCGTTCGATGATCGGTTCTCTCCTTTATCTTTGTGCATCTAGGCCCGATATCATGCTTAGCGTTTGTATGTGTGCACGTTTTCAAGCCGCTCCAAAAGAGTGCCACATGGTGGCTGTTAAGAGAATCTTGAGATACTTAGTGCACACTCCTTATTTCGGACTTTGGTTTCCGAAAGGATTATCCTTTGAACTTCTTGGCTATTCCGATGCGGATTATGCCGGTTGCAAAGTGGATAGGAAGAGTACCTCGGGAACCTGCCAATTCTTGGGTAGGTCTCTAGTCTCGTGGTCTTCCAAGAAACAAAATTCCGTAGCCCTATCCACTGCCGAAGCCGAATATATAGCCGCCGGGAGTTGTTGTGCCCAACTACTTTGGATGAGACAAACCTTGAGTGATTATGGTCTATCCTACAAAAGCGTTCCACTTTTGTGTGACAATGAGAGTGCCATAAAAATTGCCAACAATCCTGTCCAACACTCCCGAACAAAACACATTGATATTCGTCATCATTTCCTAAGAGACCACGCAACTAAAGGCGAAATTGATATCCAACATGTGAGTACAAATGATCAATTAGCCGATATTTTTACCAAGCCCCTTGACGAGAAAAGGTTCTGTGAATTGAGAAGTGGACTAAATATCTTAGACTCTCGTAACGTGGCTTGACAGGTGCTCACATATTGGTTGGTGAATGAAAAATGAATTTCAAAACTTTATTCATCTTTTTTCTTTGAATTTATCCAGTGTTGTTGGATCTTGATCCTCTGATCTTGTCATTGATGTGTGACCATAGCTTGTTTGCTTTATTGTTCACTGGTCACATATCAAGTTGACATCTTAGGAATCTTTCTCCCTCTCGCTCCGCCGAATTCCTTGAGCTATCCTTTATTTTGTCTAATTCCTAACCGAGCTGGGCAACCCGGACTGTCCGGTATTTAATCCGGAGTCTCCGGATCATTCGGAGTCTCCGGACTATTTGTCCGGACTCTCCGGGTTGGACCGGAGTCTCCGGACTGAAAATCCGGAGTCACCGGGTTGGGGCGGACGGTTTAAGTTCCCCCCAATCCCGCGCGGTTTCTTTTTCATTCCTTTTGCTCCGGGCACCTCTTCCTCTCCCTCTCTCGTGCTCCTCTCTCTCTCCTAGGGATCTTGGACTCCTCCTCTTCCTTGGATTGGAGATTGTGGTAAGAATCTTTGCCCTAATCTCGTTCCTTCCGGGTTTGGATCGATCTCTTGCGGTTCTTAGGGTTTCTCCTCGTGCTTCATCTCTCTAGGGTGTGCTTTGTCTCGTGGAGGTTCTCAAGATCGAAGAGTCGATCTCCCTATTCTCCCGCATTTTCTCGGTTTCAATCCCGTTGAGGTGAGTTCCAATCCGTGCCCTATTTTTCGCGAAATCTTGTTCTAGATTGTGCCCTAGACCTAATTCCAATCTTCTTGTGGCAATCTAGAGTCAATTTGTTAAGTTGTGCGGATTGGACGGCTCTTCCCTTGGCCGTCCGTGCGCTTTCTCTGGCAAATCCGGAGTGTCCGGACTCTGGGTCCGGAATCTCCGGGTCGATCCGGAGTGTCCGGACATTTTGTCCGGAGTCTCCGGGTTGGGTGCCTCGGCCAGATTCCTTTCTTTGCTGTTTTTCGTGTCGCCTCTCGGCTAATTCTTCTCGTTCGCTCTATCTGGTCAGATGGATCCTTCTCAGGGAACTTCCGGTGGCAGCGATCCTCCTCGGCCAGATACCGGTGGTGGCAGCGATCCTCCTCTGAGGCGGTGGTGGCGGCGATCCTCCTCGGCCAGGCAGGTGGTGGCGTTGATCCCGCTCGAGCGCGTCTCCCACCAATTCTCCTCCGCGGCCTCATGAAAGCAGAGAATTGGAGTGGCCAAAGACCCATTTCCGGACCTCGTGGCCGGCTAGCGCCCGGCGTCGGCTGTCTGTCTCCTCCACCTCGGCCAACTCCTGATCCAGATGAGCATCCAGCAGATACTCATGCCAGGCTTCGTGATCAGAAGAGGAGCCAGTTTCGTGCTTCTGGGCGCTTCATTGGTCCTCTAGCCAAGGCTAAGCCCGTGTGGAACTATCCAATGTCCGTGAACCCAATGAGGATAATCGATTACCGGACAGGATCTGGAAAAGGGAAGGCCATTGTTGAGCACAGAAAGAAAGATCCTCTGGAGCTCTACCAGGATGAGTATGTGGACCGCCGGTTTTGGAACCGGTTTCAGTCATATTTCTATGAGACGGTCCTATACCCACTTGAGCACCCAGTGGTTCGCATGAAGACCATTGACTGGGAATACATGGCTGCTGCAGGCAATCCAGTCTTCACTGAGATCATTCAGATTTGCGAGCTGCATCAAATCAAGAACATCATGGCATACAAGTATGACTGGAACAATGAGGTTATCATGCAATTCTATGCCACCTTGTACTTTGACAAGAATGATGAGGCCATATGGTGGATGACTGACAAGGTTTGGTATGTGGCTAGCAAGAAGAGGTTTGCCAGAGTCCTCAATCTCAGGTATAATGACAGTCCAAAGCTTCATGCAAAGAAGGTGATGACTCCTGAGCAGATTGAGGCTTTGTATGACACTTCGAGGAGTTTCACAGTGGGGACCATCAAGGGTCTGAAGGATGTTCCTGCTGTCCTCAACAGGATGTTGAGGGTCACTCTTTCTCCCAAGGAGGGAGATGCTTCTACCATCAGTTCCTATGGAAGGAACTTGCTGTTTCATCTCGTTGAGCGCACCCACCCGTTTGACATTGTCGATTTCATGTGGGAGACGATGAGACAGAATGCGCAGAGCAACATGGCCAGCTGCAGCTATGCACCCTTCGTGATGACCTTGATCTCTTCAGTGAGTGGGCTGAAGTTTGTCAGAGATGAGGAGCATCTTGCTTACAAGGTCCGTCCTCAGTCTACTCCAGCCCCTCCAGCTGCTCCAGGTCCTGCTGCTAGGCTTCGCCGAGGTCGTGCTTCAGGCTCTACCTCTACCGGCCGTGCCTCCCGCCGATTCTTGAGGCGATCAGGAGGTTCCTAGTGGCACTCTTCAGAGGATGCTCAAGCATGTCTTTCTTCTTTGCCGCGATATCTCCACCAGGCAGAAGGTGATGAGCAAGCAAATCAAGAAGAATGGTCAAGACATTCGCAGCATCCGCCGCCACAATGGCGAAGCGGTCTCTCCCAGCGACTCCTCCGGGTCTTCCGAGGAGAGTAGCGATGCCACCTCTGCAGATCAGCTCTTCGGCATCACCTCCCCCTCTCCGCCTGCCGCTGGAGATGACCGGCGGCAACAGTACTCCGCGTCCGACGACGAAGGCGACGACGAGTGATCCTTCGTGTTTCTCCCTCTTTTGGTGTCTTGATGCCAAAGGGGGAGTGATATCTTTAGTCGCGTTGTCTTTAGTCGCGTTGGGCGTTTTGCGTTTCCTTATGTCTGTTACTCGCTTGTGTTGCTTCATATCTTTGCTTATTTCGTGTCGTGAACTCTGTTATTCCATGTAATGACTTTATTGTTTATGTTATGCATGGATTGCTTTCAGTTTCTTGTGTTGTATTCTCGGATGCTGTGTTTGAGGGGGAGCTCTCGGTTATCTCTCGTTAAATATGTGCATTTGTTTCCTCTAAATTCTTCTAATGCACACATTTAGGGGGAGCTCCTCTTTTTTTGTCTCTTTAGCTAAGTCTAGTTCTCGTTATTTTATTTGCTGATTAATTGTGTTGTCATCAATACACCAAAAAGGGGGAGATTGAAAGTGCATCTAGGCCCCTCAAATTGTTTTGGTGATTAATGATGACACAATTAAAGAGATCTAATGTTTTATCCAAGAATACTGCAGAGATCGAGATCATATCGAGCTTGGAATGACATTGGACGGCCCTATGACTACTCAAAAGCAAAAGGACGGCATCAAGACCAAAGTTGTATCATTTTATTTATTTGTGTCTTAAGGATAGCCGTACTATTAAGAGGGTATGACGAGAAATCGATTTTAGGATGTGCATGTGCTCAACATCAAATACTGCATCTCAAATTAGCACTCCTACATTTCGTTTTGAAAAGTTTCAATTTGAAACCGGCTGGGTATCCGGAGTATCCGGACATTTGGTCCGAGTCTCGGATTCAATCCGAGTATCCGGACATTTTGTCCGAGTCTCGGGTTGGACCTCTCGGTTGCTTTTGGTTCCAGCTGGTCCGAGTATCCGGTTGTTTGGTCCGAGTCTCCGGATAACCGAGTCTCCGGGTTATTTGTCCGGACACTCCGGCTGTTCAAAAGCAGTAATGTGGCTAGTTTTCAAAAAGGGTATTTAAAGCCTCTACTCCACTCCAACGGCTAGGATCTCTATTGAGCTCATTCATAGCAGCATTCAAGCCATTCCTAACCATCTCTAAACATTCAATAGAGACCCCTCTTCCTCCCACCAATTAATTTGGTTGTTGATCCTTTTGGTGAGGAGAGGAAGAAGCAAAGTGCTAAGTGCATTCATTTCATCTTGTTGAGCACTAGTTCATCCTCCAAGCGATTCTTCGTGGTGCTATTTCTCTTGGAGGTTGAAGGTCTCCTAGACGGCTAGGAGTCACCGGGAGTTACCAACTTGTGTGGTGAGCCCCGGTCGTTTGTGAAGGCTAGTCTCGCCTCCGAAAGGAAAGAGACAAGGAGTGAAGCCGGCGAGTGCATTTGTGCAACACCGGGAGGAAAGCGGGTTGAAAGAGACCCCGGCTCAAGTGTGACCGAGCCACCTCAACGGAGACGTAGGATTCCCTTCAAGAATCTGAACTTCGGTGAAAAATCGCGTCTCTCGCTCTCTCTTTTACTTCCTAGTCTTGCTCTTTTGGATTTGAATTTGTGAAATTAGATCTAGCTCTTTGCATAGCTTTAATTCAAATCTTGTCTAGCAATTGTTCTAGGTTGTTCTTGCTTTCTAGTTATAGTAGTTTATTGTGCTTGCTAGAGTATTTTTTATTACGCTCCCGAGCCAGCTAACCCGGAGAGTCCGGACTCAATACCGGACACTCCGGACAAGCCGGAGTATCCGGACCAAAACCCGGAGACTCCGGGTTGACCAGCTCGGCCAGTTTTATTCCGCTGCGTAAATTTTAATCCGCCTATTCACCCCCCCTCTAGGCGACATCGTTGGTCCTTTCAATTGGTATCAGAGCCAAATCTCCTTTATTTTGGCTTAACCGCTTGGAGAATCAAGATGTCGGACATAGAGAAGGTTACCGAAACCCATGGCCAAGAGAAAGCCTCGGGTTCCGGTATAGGGGTTGCAATTCCTCTAGATTATTCCTCTTTTGGAGTCTCAAACTCCTCATCCTATGTCTCCGTCTCGTCCGGTCGAGCGCCTCACTTCGATGGCACTCGATATGCGGCATGGAAACATAAGATGAAGATGCACTTGAGATCACTTCATCCGTGTATTTGGAAGATTGTTGAAACAGGTTTCAAGCCCGCAAACCCCAACAATCTCACCTCCGAAGAAGACAAAGCTCAACACTTCAACGACTTGGCCATCAATGCCTTGTTCAATGCTTTGAGCGACTCCGAATTCAACCGGGTCGATGGCCTTGACAATGCCAAGGACATTTGGGAAAGGTTAATGGTCACTCATGAAGGAGTGTCAAGTGTCCGTGAATCAAAGATAGAGCTCATCATTGGAGAATTGAGCCGATTCACTCTAGAAGAAGGAGAAACTTACACAAAGATGTTTGATCGCTTGATGTTGCTAGTAAATCAAGCAAAAGGACTTGGAAGCACCGAGCTCACCGACAAAGCCATTGTCAAGATCATCCTCCGGTGATCACCCCACCAACCGCAATCTTGTGCAACTCATCCGCGACCGGCCAAACTTCGACACCCTCACTCCTCATGATGTGATTGGCCGGTTGATGACGGATGAGATGATGGTAAAGGAAGCGGAAGTGGTGGAGGAGCTCAAGTCCAGCAAGAAGAAGGGCATCGCCTTGAAGGCCGTCAAGGTGGTGCAAGAAGCCGAAGAGAGCTCAAGCGATGAAGAAGAGTCGAGCGGCCCCCTGACAAATGAAGATATGGCCTTGCTCGTAAGAAGATTCAACAAGTTCTTGAAGAAGAAGGGCTACAAGCCGGGTAGTCACTCCAAGAGCTATGGCAACAAGTCAAGAGGGCGTCACTCCTCAAGAAAGTGCTATGAGTGTGGGGAACCCGGTCATTTCATTGCCGAGTGCCCACACAAAGAGAAGAAGGAAGAAAAGCCCTACAAGAAAGACAAGTTCAAGAAGAAGGACAAGGACAAGAGCAAGAAGTACAAGGGCAAGGGTCATGCATACATTGGCAAGGAGTGGAACTCCGACTCTGACTCTGAGTCCGAGTCTGAGTCCAACTCCGACAATGAAGGAGGACTTGCCACCGTCGCCATCGCTACTCCACCGACAAAGTCGAAGAGCCTCTTCGACAACTTGAGCGACGGAGATGAAGATGTTCCAATGTGCCTTATGGCAAAGGGGCACAATGTATCATCCAAGAGCACTATTCATTCTATTGTTGATTATAGCTTGGATGATTGTGATGATGCTAGTGATGAGGAAGAAGTAGCATTTAAGTCTATGGATGATTTTGATATTAAAAAATTAGACTTGCTACTTAAGGATATTGAACGATTGGAGGAGGTTGTTGAGCAAAAGGAAGCTATTCTCGAAGCTCAAGAAGATCTCCTTATTTTTGAGAAGGAAAAGAACCTTGAACTAGAAAAGAGCTTGGCTTTTGAAAAGAAGAAAAATGAGGATTTGGTCAAAAATTCAAATTTGGCCAAAAATGAAGCAATTAGTCTTGAGATCACCAATGCTTCACTCTTAGAGCAACTTGCAAAAGCAAAGGATGCTTGCAAGGCTCTTGAAGTGAAGCTTGTTGATCTCTCGAATAAAGCTTCTACCTCAATCAACAACTCCAATATTTCATTACCCTCGACGAGCAACGGTTGTGCTAGATGCTTTAATGTTGATGTTGCTACTTATGCTACGAACCGTGAGACTTTGAAAGTCTTAGCTCATGAAAATGAGAAGCTTAAGGTGATGCTTGAAGATGGACTTCAAAAGTCCTACAAGGCAAGCAAGGGTTTAGAGGAGTATCTCGGTAAGCACCAAGGTAATCCTAAGAGGCAAGGGCTTGGGTATGTTCCGCCAAAGGGCAAAAAGAGCAACATTGTTGTTGCTCCTTTAAGCAAGCCCATTCACTTTGTAAAAGGCGAAGGAACATCCAAGCACAAAGCTCACTTCGAGTTCTTTGCTTCTTATGTGCTTAAAAGGACTAACCTTGGTCGTGTAGTTGCTTATCATGTTGGGCGTAAGCCGAAAAATACTCCTTGTGTTCGTTCTATTTGGGTCCCAAAATCGCTTGTGACTAACGTGCGCGGACCTAATCAAGTTTGGGTACCAAAGAGCAAAAACTAAATGCCGTTTTGTAGGCCTATATCTCCGGTGGAACAAGTTAGATTTTGGATAGCGGATGTACGCACCACATGACCGAAGAAAAGGCAATGTTCGCTCACTTGGACGCAAATGGATCAAATAGTGAAAGCATTGTCTTTGGAGATAATGGAAAAGGAGAAGTAATTGGATTGGGTAAAATTTCTATCTCAAGCCATTTTCAATTAAATAATGTTTTGCTTGTTGAGTCATTAAGCTACAATTTATTGTCCGTTGCACAATTATGTGAAGCGGGCTATAATTGTTTGTTTAATGAAAAGGGTGTGGATGTCATTAAGAGGCTTGATGGTTCAATAGCCTTTAAAGGGCGTTTGAAGGGTAAGCTCTATCTCGTAGACTTCAATACGGATAGACTGAATCTTGAAACGTGCTTAATGGCTAAATCTAGCATGGGTTGGCTTTGGCATCGCCGGTTAGCCCATGTTGGTATGAGGAATCTTCACAAACTCGTTAAAGGCAATCACATTCTCGGACTAACCAATATTGTTTTTGAGAAAGATAGGATTTGTAGCGCTTGTCAAGCCGGCAAGCAAGTTGGTGCCTCCCATCCCGCCAAGAATGTAATGACGACCACAAGACCGTTGGAAATGCTCCACATGGATCTATTCGGTCCCGTAGCTTACATAAGCATCGGGGGAAGTAAGTATGGTCTAGTAATTGTTGATGATTTTTCTCGATTCACTTGGGTGTTCTTTTTGCATGACAAAGGTGAAGTCCAAGTGACTTTGAAGAAATTCATGAGAAGAGCTCAAAATGAATTTGAAGTGAAGATCAAGAGAATCCGAAGCGACAACGGCACCGAATTCAAGAATATTGGTGTGGAGGAGTTTCTCGATGAAGAAGGAATCAAGCACGAATTCTCGGCTCCCTATTCTCCTCAACAAAATGGGGTGGCCGAGAGGAAGAATCGAACCCTCATCGAGATGGCGCGGACGATGCTTGACGAGTACAAGGTTTCCGATAGCTTTTGGGCGGAAGCCATCAATACCGCATGCCACAGCTCCAACCGCCTCTACCTCCACAAGATCTTGAAGAAGACGGCGTACGAGTTGCTCACCGGGAAGAAACCAAATGTCTCCTACTTTCGAGTCTTTGGGAGCAAATGCTATATCCTTAACAAAAAGGCTAAGTCATCTAAATTCGCTCCTAAAGTAGATGAAGGTTTCTTACTCGGTTATGGAACTAATGCTTACGCATACCGAGTTTTCAACAATACCACCGGTGTCGTTGAAATCTCGCGTGACGTGACTTTTGATGAAACTAATGGTTCTCAAGTAGAGCAAGTTGATCGTGTTGTGATTGACAGGGAAGAACCTCCTTGTGAAGCTATCAAGAAAATGGCAATCGGGGAGGTAAGACCTCAATTTTTGGAAACTCACCCGAGCACCCCAACCCGGAGTCTCCGGACTGAAACCCGGAGTGTCCGGACTGGTCCGGAGTCTCCGGGTCCAATACCGGAGTCTCCGGATGGGGATGACTCAGGAGATATTCCCTCCTCGTCCAAGCAAGCTCAAGATGGTTCAAATGCCACTCAAGATGATGATGGCCCTATTCAAGCTTTGGACTCAACCGTACCTCATCCGAGAGTTCATCAAAGCATTCAAAGAGATCATCCAGTCGACAACATACTTGGAGACATCAACAAGGGAGTATCCACTCGATCTCGAGTTGCAAATTTTTGTGAATTTTACTCGTTCGTTTCCTCTCTTGAACCTCTTAAAGTAGATGAAGCGCTTGAAGATCCAGATTGGGTGATGGCTATGCAAGAGGAACTGAACAACTTCAAGCGCAATCAAGTCTGGGAGCTTGTCAAAAGACCCAAGCAAAACGTCATCGGCACTAAGTGGGTCTTCCGAAACAAGCAAGATGAAACGGGATCGTGACAAGGAACAAAGCTCGTTTGGTTGCTCAAGGGTACACTCAAATCGAAGGTTTGGATTTCGATGAAACTTATGCTCCTGTAGCTAGGCTTGAATCTATTAGAATATTACTTGCCTTTGCTACTCACCATGATTTCAAGCTGTATCAAATGGACGTGAAGAGCGCCTTCTTAAATGGACCACTCTCCGAGATGGTCTACGTTGAGCAACCACCTGGATTTGAAGATCCAAGACATCCGGACCACGTCTACTACCTTCACAAGGCACTTTATGGACTTAAGCAAGCTCCAAGGGCATGGTTCGAATGTCTACGAGACTTTCTTCTCGAACAAGGTTTTGTAGTCGGAAAGGCCGACCCTACTCTCTTTACTAAGCATATTGATAATGATTTGTTTGTGTGCCAAATATATGTCGATGACATTATATTTGGATCTACTAATGAACATTTGTGTAAAGAGTTTAGCAAGATAATGACCAAAAGATTTGAGATGTCCATGATGGGAGAGTTGAAGTTCTTCCTCGGATTTCAAGTCAAACAACTCAAGGAAGGAACTTTCATTTGTCAAACCAAGTACATCAAGGACATGCTCAAGAAGTTCGGAATGGAGGACGCCAAGCCTATAAGGACGCCTATGCAGGCCAACGGGCATCTAGACCTCGACAAAGAAGGTAAACCGGTCATCCAAAAGGTATATCGTTCGATGATCGGTTCTCTCCTTTATCTTTGTGCATCTAGGCCCGATATCATGCTTAGCGTTTGTATGTGTGCACGTTTTCAAGCCGCTCCAAAAGAGTGCCACATGGTGGCTGTTAAGAGAATCTTGAGATACTTAGTGCACACTCCTTATTTCGGACTTTGGTTTCCGAAAGGATCCTCCTTTGAACTTCTTGGCTATTCCGATGCGGATTATGCCGGTTGCAAAGTGGATAGGAAGAGTACCTCGGGAACCTGCCAATTCTTGGGTAGGTCCCTAGTCTCGTGGTCTTCCAAGAAACAAAATTCCGTAGCCCTATCCACTGCCGAAGCCGAATATATAGCCGCCGGGAGTTGTTGTGCCCAACTACTTTGGATGAGACAAACCTTGAGTGATTATGGTCTATCCTACAAAAGCGTTCCACTTTTGTGTGACAATGAGAGTGCCATAAAAATTGCCAACAATCCTGTCCAACACTCCCGAACAAAACACATTGATATTCGCCATCATTTCCTAAGAGACCACGCAACTAGAGGCGAAATTGATATCCAACATGTGAGTACAAATGATCAATTAGCCGATATTTTTACCAAGCCCCTTGACGAGAAAAGGTTCTGTGAATTGAGAAGTGGACTAAATATCTTAGACTCTCGTAACGTGGCTTGACATGTGCTCACATATTGGTTGGTGAATGAAAAATGAATTTCAAAACTTTATTCATCTTTTTTCTTTGAATTTATCCAGTGTTGTTGGATCTTGATCCTCTGATCTTGTCATTGATGTGTGACCATAGCTTGTTTGCTTTATTGTTCACTGGTCACATATCAAGTTGACATCTTAGGAATCTTTCTCCCTCTCGCTCCGTCGAATTCCTTGAGCTATCCTTTATTTTGTCTAATTCCTAACCGAGCTGGGCAACCCGGACTGTCCGGTATTTAATCCGGAGTCTCCGGATCATTCGGAGTCTCCGGACTATTTGTCCGGACTCTCCGGGTTGGACCGGAGTCTCCGGACTGAAAATCCGGAGTCTCCGGGTTGGGGCGGACGGTTTAAGTTCCCCCCAATCCCGCGCGGTTTCTTTTTCATTCCTTTTGCTCCGGGCACCTCTTCCTCTCCCTCTCTCGTGCTCCTCTCTCTCTCTCCTAGGGATCTTGGACTCCTCCTCTTCCTTGCATTAGAGATTGTGGTAAGAATCTTTGCCCTAATCTCGTTCCTTCCGGGTTTGGATCGATCTCTTGCGGTTCTTAGGGTTTCTCCTCGTGCTTCATCTCTCTAGGGTGTGCTTTGTCTCGTGGAGGTTCTCAAGATCGAAGAGTCGATCTCCCTATTCTCCCGCATTTTCTCGGTTTCAATCCCGTTGAGGTGAGTTCCAATCCGTGCCCTATTTTTCGCGAAATCTTGTTCTAGATTGTGCCCTAGACCTAATTCCAATCTTCTTGTGGCAATCTAGAGTCAATTTGTTAAGTTGTGTGGATTGGACGGCTCTTCCCTTGGCCGTCCGTGCGCTTTCTCTGGCAAATCCGGAGTGCCCGGACTCTGGGTCCGGAATCTCCGGGTCGATCCGGAGTGTCCGGACATTTTGTCCGGAGTCTCCGGATGCAATCCGGAGTATCCGGACTTTTTGTCCGGACTCTCCGGGTTGGGTGCCTCGGCCAGATTCCTTTCTTCGCTGTTTTTCGTGTCGCCTCTCGGCTAATTCTTCTCGTTCGCTCTATCTGGTCAGATGGATCCTTCTCAGGGAACTTCCGGTGGCAGCGATCCTCCTCAGCAGACAGCTGGTGGCAGCGATCCTCCTCAGCAGACAGCTGGTGGCAGCGATCCTCCTCAGCAGGCAGCTGGTGGCAGTGATCCCGCTCAGGGCGCGTCTCCCACCAATTCTCCTCCGCGGCCTCCGCAGAAAAAGCAGAGAATTGGAGTGGCCAAAAGACCCATTTCCAGACCTCGTGGCCAGCTAGCGCCAGCGTCAGCACCTGTCCTGTCTCCTCCACCTCAGCCAACTCCTGATCCAGATGAGCATCCAGCAGATACTCATGCCAGGCTTCGTGATCAGAAGAGGAGCCAGTTTCGTGCTTCTGGGCGCTTCATTGGTCCTCTAGCCAAGGCTAAGCCCGTGTGGAACTATCCAATGTCCGTGAACCCAATGAGGATAATCGATTACCGGACAGGATCTGGAAAAGGGAAGGCCATTGTTGAGCACAGAAAGAAAGATCCTCTGGAGCTCTACCAGGATGAGTATGTGGACCGCCGGTTTTGGAACCGGTTTCAGTCATATTTCTATGAGACGGTCCTATACCCACTTGAGCACCCAGTGGTTCGCATGAAGACCATTGACTGGGAATACATGGCTGCTGCAGGCAATCCAGTCTTCATCGAGATCATTCAGATTTGCGAGCCGCATCAAATCAAGAACATCATGGCATACAAGTATGATCGAACAATGAGGTTATCATGCAATTCTATGCCACCTTGTACTTTGACAAGAATGATGAGGCCATATGGTGGATGGTGACAAGGTTTGGTATGTGGCTAGCAAGAAGAGGTTTGCCAGAGTCCTTAATCTCAGGTATAATGACAGTCCAAAGCTTCATGCAAAGAAGGTGATGACTCCTGAGCAGATTGAGGCTTTGTATGACACTTCGAGGAGTTTCACAAATGGGGACCATCAAGGGTCCAAGGATGTTCTCGCTGTCCTCAACAGATGTTGAGGGTCACTCTTTCTCCCAAGGAGGAGATGCTTCTACCATCGATTCCTATGGAAGGAACTTGTTGTTTCATCTCGTTGAGCGCACCCACCCGTTTGACATTGTCGATTTCATGTGGGAGACGATGAGACAGAATGCGCAGAGCAACATGGCCAGCTGCAGCTATGCACCCTTCGTGATGACCTTGATCTCTTCAGTGAGTGGGCTGAAGTTTGTCAGAGATGAGGAGCATCTTGCTTACAAGGTCCGTCCTCAGTCTACTCCAGCCCCTCCAGCTGCTCCAGGTCCTGCTGCTAGGCTTCGCCGAGGTCGTGCTTCAGGCTCTACCTCTACCCCGGCCGTGCCTCCTGCCAGTTCTTCGGGGCAGTCCGAGGTTCCTAGTGGCACTCTTCAGAGGATGCTCAAGCATGTCTTTCTTCTTTGCCGCGATATCTCCACCAGTGTAAGGTGATGAGCAAGCAAATCAAGAAGAATGGTCAAGACATTCGCGCATCCGCCGCCACAATGGCGGCGGTCTCTCCAGCGACTCCTCGGGTCTTCCGAGGAGAGTAGCGATGCCACCTCTGCAGATCAGCTCTTGGCATCACCTCCCCTCTCCGCCGCCGGAGATGACCCCGCAGCGAGTACTCCGCGTCCGACGACGAAGGCGACGACGAGTGATCCTTCGTGTTTCTCCCTCTTTTGGTGTCTTGATGCCAAAGGGGGAGTGATATCTTTAGTCGCGTTGTCTTTAGTCGCGTTGGGCGTTTTGCGTTTCCTTATATGCATTGCTCGCTTGTGTTGCTTCATATCTTTGCTTATTTAGGTGTCGTGAACTCTGTTATTCCATGTAATGACTTTATTGTTTATGTTATGCATGGATTGCTTTCGATTTCTTGTGTTGTATTCTCGGATCTTTGTGTTTGAGGGAGCTCGGTTATCTCTCGTTAAATATGTGCATTTGTTTCCTCTAAATTCTTCTAATGCACACATTTAGGGGGAGCTCCTCTTTTTTTGTCTCTTTAGCTAAGTCTAGTTCTCGTTATTTTATTTGCTGATTAATTGTGTTGTCATCAATACACCAAAAAGGGGGAGATTGAAAGTGCATCTAGGCCCCTCAAATTGTTTTGGTGATTAATGATGACACAATTAAAGAGATCTAATGTTTTATCCAAGAATACTGCAGAGATCGAGATCATATCGAGCTTGGAATGACATTGGACGGCCCTATGACTACTCAAAAGCAAAAGGACGGCATCAAGACCAAAGTTGTATCATTTTATTTATTTGTGTCTTAAGGATAGCCGTACTATTAAGAGGGTATGACGAGAAATCGACTTTAGGATGTGCATGTGCTCAACATCAAAATCGTGCATCTCAAATTAGCACTCCTACATTTCGCTTTGAAAAGTTTCAATTTGAAACCGACCGGGTATCCGGAGTATCCGGACATTTGGTCCGAGTCTCGGATTCAATCCGAGTATCCGGACATTTGTCCGAGTCTCCGTTGGACCTCTCGGTTGCTTTTGCTTCCAGCTGGTCCGAGTATCCGACATTTGGTCCGAGTCTCGGATAACCCGAGTCTCCGGGTTATTTGTCCGGACACTCCGGCCTGTTCAAAAACGGGAGTAACGGCTAGTTTTCAAAAAGGGTATTTAAAGCCTCTACTCCACTCCAACGGCTAGGATCTCTATTGAGCTCATTCATAGCAGCATTCAAGCCATTCCTAACCATCTCTAAGCATTCAATAGAGCCCCCTCTTCCTCCCACCAATTAATTTGGTTGTTGATCCTTTTGGTGAGGAGAGGAAGAAGCAAAGTGCTAAGTGCATTCATTTCATCTTGTTGAGCACTAGTTCATCCTCCAAGCGATTCTTCGTGGTGCTATTTCTCTTGGAGGTTGAAGGTCTCCTAGACGGCTAGGAGTCACCGGGAGCTACCAACTTGTGTGGTGAGCCCCGGTCGTTTGTGAAGGCTAGTCTCGCCTCCGAAAGGAAAGAGACAAGGAGTGAAGCCGGGCGAAAGTGCATTTGTGCAACACCGGGAGGAAAGCGGGTTGAAAGAGACCCCGGCTCAAGTGTGACCGAGCCACCTCAACGGAGACGTAGGATTCCCTTCAAGAATCTGAACTTCGGTGAAAAATCGTGTCTCTCGCTCTCTCTTTTACTTCCTAGTCTTGCTCTTTTGGATTTGAATTTGTGAAATTAGATCTAGCTCTTTGCATAGCTTTAATTCAAATCTTGTCTAGCAATTGTTCTAGGTTGTTCTTGCTTTCTAGTTATAGTAGTTTATTGTGCTTGCTAGAGTATTTTTATTACGCCCCGAGCAGCTAACCCGAGAGTCCGGACTCAATACCGACACTCGGACAAGCCGAGTATCGGACCAAAACCCGAGACTCGGGTTGACCAGCTTCGGCTATTTTATTCATTGCGTAAATTTTAATCCGCCTATTCACCCCCCCTCTAGGCGACATCGTTGGTCCTTTCACAACCAAAATGGGCAACTTGTCCTTGACTGTATGGGCGTTGAGTTCACAGTAGTCGATGCAAAACCGCCATGTGCCATCCCCTTTTTTTACTAGCAAAACCAGCGATCAAAAAGGTGAATGGCTATGCCTGATGATGCCTTGGTTGAGCATGGCCGAGCATTGGCACTCAATCTCATGCTTCTGGTGGTAAGGATAATGATATGGCTTGATGACCACCAGGTCTGTGCCTTCCTTCAGGCATATGCGGTGGTCACAAGCATGGGCAGGAGGGACGTTGTGCGGCCCGACAATGATGTCGGTAAAGGTATCCAGGAGGGAGGGCAGGTCGGTACTAGAACTGGCTTGAAGAGACAGGAGTTGTGGATGCGCGATGCGCTGAGTGCCTACCAATAGTGCTTGGCAACCCTCATAGGCCAATTACATAGTGAGGGTGATTAATTCCATTGGATATCCCCCAATGTATGGAGTCATTGCACCCTAAGAACCACATCGAACTCATCCACGAGAATGACAAGGAATGGCACGATGAAGGAATATTTGTCGATGTAGAATTCCTCTGCTGGGATGGCTCCCAAGCAAGGTAATTGGAAGCCATTGGCCACTTGTACTTGTTGGGATGCTTCTTGACGATGCTCGAGCATCATGCAAATGGTGGCATGACTGTTGATGAAAATTGTTGGTGCTGTCGCTGTCAATAAGGCAAAGAAGCCTATGGCCGCACATGAGCAATATCACTTGCATCATTCTCCCAGGTTTAGCCTAAGGATTGCAAGCATGGACAATGAAGGGTTTAGCTGTTCCTCTTCTTCCGCCGTCATGTCAACCATGAGGGAGATGTGTTCGTTGTCCTCCTGCTCCTTGCAGCTGATCTCGATGGAGAAGAGCCGCTTGCAATGGTGGCCTCTTGTATAGAATCCATCGCAGTGGTAACATAGCCCCTTCGCGCGGTGTTCGGCGAGCTGGTTGGCATTCAGTCATAACCGAGTGGAAGATGGAGCTTGTGACACTGTGCCAGACACCATGCTGGCAACAGTGCAATTGCTCACGATGGGCGGCACTGGGGTCCCCGAGATGGGCCCACCGGTCACCGGGGCAGTGGGCGATGTGGCTATCGTGGCACCTCAGCTGAAAGCCATGCGACCGCAGCCTTGAATGGCATAGCCATGCATGGCATTGTCCCCCCAAAATGTCTAGCTGCTCCTCAACATCGTGTTCAAAGCTAACCGCTTTAGAGAGGTCACAGGGTCATTCCCAATGGATGTCAACCACCAGGGACTTTTCAAGTCCAATGGTGAACATCTCCACTTAATCAGCCCACGCCATGCGAGGGGTGCGTGCGAGAAGCCTTTGAAATTCATGGGCAAAATCATCTACTCGCTGGCTCCTTGCTTGAGATTGACAACATCCCCTAAGGTTCCTACCCCCGATTGGTGCGCGAACCACTGCAGAAACGTGTCTAAGAAATTCTCCCAGGGGATCCAATCCACCTCTAGCAGCCAGTTATCCATCACCTCTTGGGCTTCACCATGGAGGTGCGAGCCCACGAGATCGACATGCTTCTGTGATGGAATCTGAGATAGGCAGAAGAAGCGCTCGCACTGACGTAGCCACAAGAGCGGGTCGTCCATGCCATCGTAACCCGAAAGCTCAAGCCGAGGGGCCCGTGGAGCCCAGCGGTGGTGGTGGAATGCGTCACCTGAGTCATCCAAAAAATGGCGTCGCTCAGCCAAGGCACGGAGGTGGCCCCTAGTTTCCCATGGTTGTTTGTCGTGTCGCTCGCGCTTCGCTACTTGTAGCCGGGCTACGCACGCTACTGCATATCTAGGAGGATCAGGCACCGGTAGCCGTTGGCAGCGGTCTTGCCAAGGATCTTAGCATTGACCAGTGTCTTCCGCGGCTTGGCTGTGTTGACTAGGATCACTATGGGTGGAATTGGCTGCCTTAGAGATGGCGAGCAGTTCGCCGAGGGAGGTCTTCATCTCCTCCATTGAAAACTCAAGGTTGCCAATGCGTTCTTCAAGTGAAGAATGCGCCATGGCCGGAGGGTCGCCTGAATCTGATACCAAATTGTTGTGTGTCTGAGTGTAGAGGCGGGTGCTAGGTCAAGACCGGCGTGGAAAGGAGTGGACATCGAGGCTGTAACGGCGATTGACAGGGTAGAAGCTGAATGGAGCTACCAACCTTGTTGATCGGAAGGCACCACCTAGAGGTCACTTGGTGGCAAAATACTTCCTGCCATTTTCATTGATTTTCCTCCATACAAATAGAAGCAAGCAACTAAGACTTAAATAGAAAATCTTAACTAACGACTAGATAAAACTAACTACTAGCTGATACTAACAACCAGCTGCCCCTAGCTACAGCCTCTTGCTTACGATGCATGGTGACCTTGCATGTGGATTGGTTTGCCGCTGTGCTTGGGCCTAGTGTCTAAGCAGGACTCGGCTAGACCGCCGTTGTTTTCGCTGTGGCCTAACCTTTCTGCCTCCTCCAATAGAAGATGGTGTCTAGTCCTTGAAGACCCACATCAATATTGTTCCCTGATGAACAAGCTTCGCATTAGGATTTCCCCATAATCTACGTAGCTTTGTCTTGTTTACTCCTATTTTCTGAAAGCGTAAGTTCTGATCCATGCCAATATCATTCTATTTAGTTCTGATCCATGCCACTATCGTTTTTTTTCTCACTATAAAAATTTGAAAGCCCAACCATCTTCAACATTTTGTGGATGTAACAATTCATGTGTTTCGGAAGATCAACAGTCTCACATTTTCTCTCTGTAAATCTTGAAAACTCAACCATTTTGAAAATATTGCAAAGGTACCTATTCGTCCATTTCTATATCAAAATGTATATATCATGGCTGAAAGTAAGCACCAGTATGATTATTCTACTTACTGAACTATTTTGTAGGTTATCTGCCGGTGAAGCTATTCTGTAATGCTTTCTCATACACACACATATATTTGGAAAATATACCATTTCTTTTGCTAAATTTGTAAAGTTTGGCATCTTTTGAAATATTGTGAAAGGACCCGCCAATTTAGCACCATGCAAAGAAAGGATCATGATAAGATAATCTAGATTGTAAAAAAATGAGTGAAGTTATTCAAAAATTAACTTCATCAATTTATCAAACAAATTGAAAGGAACATACATACAAACATTGAATCCTTCCACATTCATAAATCAATCTAGTAACTGAAGAATTTAAAATTTTGATAATAATAAACAAATGAGAAGTCACAAATAAAACAAACCAATCTCTTTCTTGATAAAAAACAAGTATATGCATACATCACAGTTTACCTAAATATCAATTACAACCCTGATTATAATCCATGCACAAGAGATCATTAACATAATTAATAACATGTATAACTGAATTAATCAACAAAAGATTAATCACGCACTTTATTCATTACAATATCGTGTAATGGTATCAGTTGCAATACACACAGATATTCAATTACATCCCAAAAATAAAAATTACAAAAATGTTTAAACTCTTAAAATCTAAGCTTCAATTGATATTCGGCTTTAATCCCTGCAATTGTTAGTCATGCATGCATAAAGAACCAAGAGGCAACAAAGTGAAATGGAAAAAGATTAAAAATAGAATTGTCGTCAGACCCATATGAGATGTGTCGGGGATTGGCTATCTGGCAAAAAGTCCACGGTACCCCCGTGAAAAGCCAAGCCCATCGACCAAACAATACTGAAAGAAGATGCTCGGGGGCGTGAAACGAGCATCCCTCCTCCTCCCACGAGCATACGGTCCGCACCTTTACTCACGGTCACATCAAGCACCACCCGCACGAGCAAGCATGCTCGTAAAGACCATGACCTACCCAGGTATTTGGTCGGTGGGCCCAGCGAGCGCTACGAGGAAGGAAGGAGGCAACTAATCAGCCAAAGATCAAGGGAAATCTTACCCGAAATTCAAATAAAGCGCGATTCAAGGACGGCGGATCGCGGTTATGAATACATAGCGCGATCCCAGGAGGTAGTTACCTTCTTTGTATCTCTAATCGTAGTATTTAAACCCCCCTGAAGATCTGTAACAGGGGAGGAACCCCAAGATAGAACACAATACACTGGAGTAGGGCTATTATCTCGGCGGTGAGAGGCCCGAACCAGGATAAACACCGAGTCCCCCCTTTTTTCTTTTCTCCCGACCTCGGCATCGCTCGAACGACCTCCTTGGCCCGCACGACGGGGCTCTGTTGATCCCCCATTCAACAAGTAAGCTCGACGGGAGCCCGTTCTCCAATCGTCGACAAGATGGTATCGTGCACTGAGATACCAAATTTGTCCGGGGCCAAATTGACACCACTCAAGAAATTAGGTGTCGGTGTTTCGAGCACCGGCCAATGAATTTGTATAGGTAAGAGGGGGGTGCACGCTCCCTCTCCTCGACGGCTTACTCGGGTGAGCACAAGATGTATACTGGTTCGGGCTGAACGTCCCTACTCCAGTTCGTGTGGGTTTGATTGTATTGATTCCTTGGTTGTCCGTCCGTCTTACATGCTCGCTCCCTCCCCTTTATATAGGCGAGGAGGGAGGTTACACTGTAGCTTGAAAAAGAGAAAAAGACTGTGCTCTTAGTCACCCGCAAGTGGCGGGCTGATGGGACCGGCCGCCGGCTCCCCTTGCCCTGCTGCTGGTCGGCGTAGTTGCTTGTAGTAAATGCGAGAGTTGGGGACTTGTGCCGCTGCGTCACCATTACGTCCAGCATTTAATGCGCCCGATACGCAATAAATGCTGCTGTTCCTTCGGGGATTTCGGCGGCTTGGTCATGGCTTCGGTTTTTCCCGGCAGCTGCGGCTTCGGGCCTCGACCGGCCTGGTTCGGCCCACGCGCCCTTTCGGGCCGCTGGGGGTACCCATGGCCTGGGTACCCGTCAGTAGCCCCCGAGCCCCCGTGCAGGTCGGAGAGGTGCCCGGGGGGTCTTGTTTCCGTGCCGTGATGCCGTGATTCGCTCGGCCTGATCAGAGTCTCTTGTCCGGGTGCGCGCGAGCGCACCCGGTGGGTGTAGCCCCCGAGCCCCCGAGCTGGTCGGAGAGCAGGTCGGGGGGTTTTCACCGGGTTTGATCGGGAAGAGTCTTCGACCGGGTGCGCGCGAGCGCACCCGGTGGGTGTAGCCCCCGAGCCCCCGAGCTGGTCGGAGAGCAGGTCGGGGGGTTTCGCCTTGCTTGGTCGTTGCTTTGCGGTATCGGGGAGGTCCGATCGCAGTATATATCTGTGCCCGGGTCGTGCCGCCAGGCGCTCGGCTGGCTGGACGTCCTGGCGAACACATGGCGCCCGGGTCGTGCCGCCAGGCGCCGTGAGCGGCCGATCGCCCTGGCGAGCACGTGGCGTAGCGGGCTGGTCGCCCTGGCGGGCACGTGGCGCCCGGGTCGTGCCTTCGGGCGCGCAGTGGGCTGACCGCCCTGGCGAGCATGTGGCGCCCGGGTTGGGTGCGCAGCGGGCTGGTCGCCCTAGCGTGCACGTGGCGCCCGGGTTAAGCGCAGCCGGTGACCGCCCGCGAGCACGTGGCGTAGCGGGCTGGTCGCCCTGGCGGCACGTGGCGCCGGTCGTGCTTCGGCGCGCGATGGGCTGACCGCCTGGCGAGCACGTGGCGCCGGGTTAAGCGCAGCGCTGGTCGCCACTGGCAGACACGTGGCGCCGGGTCGAGCCGCCGGCACGCCGGGCTGGTCGCTTGGCGGACACGTGGCGCCGGTCGTGCCTTTTAGCGCGATGGGCTGGTCGCCCTGGCGGACACGTGGCGCCGGAGTCGTGCCTTTAGCGCTGATGGGCTGATCGCCACTGGCGGACCACGTGGCGCCCGGTCCCGCCCCTTTACGCCCGTCACGGTGGGGGACCAGGAGGGGGTGAGAAACGCGCGCTTGCCTTCGTTGGCTCGAGCGCCGCTCTCGTGGGGCTACAAGCGAGTGATCCGGGTGGAACCTGGAGGCCCCCTTCGCGAGGGGGGTCCCCTAGCGGACAATCCCGGCGCGGGCGTCCGACCCCACTGGGGGGCGATCCATAAAGAATCTTTCCTTACTCGATCCCGTATCGGACCTTGGATCGTTCGTTGATCCAAGGCGCAGCTGGCTGCCACCCGTCGACGGGTTCCGCGGGAGAGCGTGAGGTGTGATCCCGGACGTGAGTTAAGGCGATTGGGTCGTCCGCCGACCCAACTAGGGGCCCGCTGGGAGCTCGCCTTGTCCTCACCTCTTGCCCATTTTTTTTTTTTTTTTTTTGCTGTGGTGGATATCGTCGCCGTCTCTTGCCTTTAGGGACCACAGGGGTCGGGCATTGGTCGGTGTGTGTATCACAAAAGTTAGAGAGTTGGGAAATCGAGAGAACGCTCAACCGTGGGAGGCTGTTCCTGACCGATCGTGGGTCGACCCGCTTGGGCACTTCCTTTCTTCGCCAAGCACTACTTCAGAATCGTAGGCCGGGCGAGGGCCGTAGTACTTTTGGTCGAAAGTTTGGCCGTCTTGGGAGGACCCGACGATTGGTTGTGACAGACACCACCGGGACTCTTGTAGCCCCCGAGTGGGGCGGGGCGGTTTGTTTGTTACCGCCGCGCGCCACTTGAAGGAGTAATAACGAGTGTGCAAGAAGAAGGTACTCACTTATCTTTCTTTATGACTGGCGAGGTTTTTGTTCAACGCGGGGAATTGGCGGTGCTTCGGTTCCCGCGTCGCTTGCTTCGACGCTTCGGCTTCTACGCCATCAGCTTTGAAAAGGCGCGGTCGTCATGAATGCTGGCGGGTATCCCGGCGCGTTGCTTCGTTTGGCTTCGGATCGCCTATAAATAGGCGGGAGGTGGGCGCTGGGACTTCATTCAGCGACGTTGAGACGAACTGTCGACTTGCTTTTATGGCTGCCTCGCTCTCTCATTCCCGTTCTAAGGATGAGAACCCACCGATCGATGAGATCGACTGGGACTCCCTTCAACGAGAGGCAGAGGACGAGGAGGAGTTGGGGCGACGAGCTGGCCGTCTTGTAGCGGCGGCCCCGTCGGACGACGGGGTTGACTGGGAGCTGCTGGAGCGGGAGGCGGAGGAGGAGGAGCGAGAGCGGGCGCGACAAGCCGCGGTCGTCGGCCGAGGAACCGCCGCCGCGAGCGCCGAGCAATTGGGGAGCGGGCGCCGTCCTCCCCAGCGCTCCTTCTCCTTCCGGAGCACTGAGTCGACCGCGACATCTAGGCTCAAGGCCGATGGTCGTGCCGCCGATCGCCCGATCGTCTTGCCGCCAGACACTTCTCCGACGGTCCCCCCTGTGTCGGACTCCGAGCTCCCCCGGGAACCATAGAGGTCACACAGGGGGGGCGCAGGGGCTGCCGCTTCTTGAAGGTGCGTCCGGGCGGATCGGGGCTCTCCTGCTGCGGATTTCGGCGACCCAGCTATTTTTTGCCGTGCGTCGCGGCAAAAATTGTGCGGGAAGCTGAAGCTGTGTTTGGAGAGGGACGATAAGTCCGGAGATCAACTGTCGGCGCGGAAGACCCTTAGACGAGGAGAAGTTTTCTAGGTTTTAGATTTTCTTGTTTCCAAAGAATGTAAATGCCGTTGAATTGGAAGAAAATAAAGGTGTTCGAGTTTTATATGTATTTTTCGCTATTTTTTCGGTTTGTTGCTGGTAAGAAATGCCGGGGTCATGGTTCTTGGGTCTGCGGGGACCAACCGACCAGTGATCGACATGTTCCAAATGTTTTCCGAAAAAAGTAGGAAAAAACAGGTTTTAGCGCGAGCGTTAGTTCCCCCGGGCAACCGTACATCATCCTGTTCTGTCTCTTTTTTCCTTAGCGAGATACCACTTCGCAACCGTAGCCGCTGGGGCGTAGGCCGTGGTGTTCGGGTCGGGAAAAAAGAAGACCGAACGATCGGGGGAATGACAGCGGTTGAACGGGATGTCGACCAGTGGAAAAAATGCTACGCCAAGACGCCCGGTAAAAGGTGAACATGGTAATGAGCGAGGTAGAGAAAAGGGCTAAGGGTAGAATCGTCTTAGCTTTTCAATGTTCCAGCGTTTGACAGATGTTGCCATCGGGATCCTTGAGCCGGTAAGTGCCAGTCGAAGGACCTCTACTACGATGAAAGGGCCCTCCCAAGGAGGGGAGAGCTTGTGCTTGCCTTTGTTGGATCGACTGGCGCAGAACTGTGTCGCTGCGTTGAACGCCGCCTCTAACCTTGCGGTCGTGGTAGCGTCGCAGTTGTCTGTTGGTATTTGGTGAAGCGAACGACGGCGACATCTCGCGCTTCATCGAGCCGGTCGGCAGTCTTCTTTGGGACTCGAGCCCCCGGGTCTCGTTGAAGGCCTGAACCTTTGGGGCGCCGTAGTCCAAGTCGGTTGGTAGGATGGCTTCTGCTCCGAATGCCAGGAAGAACGGCGTGAACCCGGTCGACCGGGTCGGGGTGGTCCGCAAGCTCCAAAGTACGGGAGGTACCTCGGCTGCCCAACGTCCCGCGTACTTCTTCAGTCGATCGAAGATTCGTGGCTTGAGCCCTTGGAGGATCATGCCGTTCGCGCGTTCGACTTGGCCGTTGTTCGTGGGTGGGCGACGGCCGCCCAATCCAGCGGATCTTTGAAGCCGCCGCAGAGCTCGAGAAACTCCTTTCCCGTGAAGCTGCGTCCGTTGTCGGTGATGATGGAGTTCGGGACTCCAAACCGGTGAAGCGATGTTGCGGATGAAGTCCGGCTACTGCTGAAGTGATTGTTGTGATCGGCTTGGCTTCTATCCACTTGGTGAACTTGTCGATCGCAACCAGCAGGTGGGTGAAGCCCCGGCGCTTTCTTGAAGGGCCCGACCAGATCGAGTCCCCAGGCGAAGGGCCAGGTGATAGGGATCGTTTGGAGGGCTTGCGCCGGAGGTGAGTTTGCCGAGCGAAGAATTGGCACCCTTCGCGCGTCCGGATGATTTGCTCGAGTCGGCCACGGCGGTCGGCCAAGAGAAACCCTGTCGGAAGGCTTTCCCGACCAGGCTCCGTGACCGGCGTGGTGTCCGCAAACCCCGCCGTGGATGTCGCGGAGTAGCTCTCTCCTTGGTCGGGGGACACACTTGGAGGATCCCTGAGGGGCTCCTTCAGAGGTCGTTGCCGTCAAGATGAAGGATTTTGCCCGACGAGCGAGGCGGCGGGCCTCGATCGGGTCGTCGGGAGGGAACCGTCGGTCGGTGCGATCGACGAAGGATTCCTCCAATCGGTCTTTGGTCATCGGGGCGTTGCAACCCGGCTCGACCAGCTCAGCCCTTGTCGGGTCGCTGGCCGATCGTCCGGCGATCGGTCCGATGGACGCTTGGTGTAGGTCGAGGGCGAAAATTCGGCGGGACCGGCCCTCTGCCGAGGCGAGACCAGCCAGTGATCGGCCTCTCCGTTGTTCACTTTGTAGCTATGATGGAGTTCAAATCCTTTGAACTTTTGCTCCGATTCGCGTACCTCGGCGATGAGGGCTGCCATCCGATCGTCGCGAGGTTCTGCAGCCTTCATGACTTGATCGACGACCGCTTTGAGTCGCCATGCACGCATAACCGCAGAGCTCAGAGGTCGGCGGCGTCGGAGGCCGATAACGAGGGCCTCGTACTCGGCGACGTTGTTGGTTGCGTCGAAAAGTAGCCGGATGACGTACCGAAGCTTGTTCCCGAGCGGTGAAAGAATGACGACCCCGGCCCCAGCTCCGTTTTTGGTGAAGGACCCGTCGAAGTACATCGCCCGATTGCTCGGGGTCTTCGGCGGAGGTGGGGCCTGGGCTTCGGTCCACTCGGCGGCAAGTCGGCTAGAACTTGAGATTTTATGGCGGTCAGGGACATAGGATATGTCATGCCCGTTGAGCTCGAGTGCCCACTTGGCAATTCTTCCGGAGGCGTCGCGGTTGTGGATGACCTCGCCGAGTGGTAGGGAAGTTACCACGGAAACGTGGTGCTGGTTGAAGTAGTGTACCAGCTTCCTTTTCGTGATCAGAACTGCGTAGAGCATCTTCTGAATCTGCGGGTACCGTGCCTTGGACTCGGAGAGTACTTCGCTAATGAAGTAGACCGGCCAGGACCTTAAGGACTCGCCCTTCTTACGCTCGCTCCGCTACAAGTGCCGTCTTTGGCGACACAGGTCGTGGCGGCAATGTAGAGTAGCAGAGGCTCTTCTGGCGCCCAGGCGACCAGATCGAGGGGTGGTCGGGAAAACCTTTAGCGCGTCGAAGGCGTCTGAGCCTCGCCGTCCGGTGAAGTGGTCGGATTTCCTCGAGAGCTTGTATAGGGGCAAGCCGCGTTACGAGGCGGGGCGTGAAGCGACTTAGGGCCGCTAGGCATCCCGTCGACCTTTGGGCCCCTTTGAGGTTGCCGATCGGCCCCATCCTTAAGATCGCAGAGATCTTATCTCGGTGGCCGATGCCGCTCGGAGATGATGAAGCCGAGTAGCTTCCTTGGGTACCCAACGCACTTCTCGGGTTGAGCTTGATCTTGGAACCGTCGAAGGTTCGCGAAAGTCTCCTCGGTCGGCGATGATGTCGCTGGTCTTCCTGGTCTTGACAACGATGTCGCCGACGACGCCTCGACATTGCGGCCGATCTGGTCGGAAAGCGGTCTGCATGCATCTACGGTATGTAGCCCCGCGTTCTTCAGGCCAAACGGCATTGTCACGTGCGTAGCGTAACGAACCGTGCGGAGTGATGAAGGAAGTCGCGAGCTGGTCGCCTTCTTTCATCGCGATCTGGTGGTACCCTGAGTAGGCATCCGAAGGGCGGATTCGCACCTGCGGTGGAGTCTACCATTTGGTCGATGCGGGGCGAGGGAATGGATCTTTCGGACATGCCTTGTTGAGGCTTGTGTAGTCGACACACATTCTCCATTTCCCAGTCTTCTTTTTTACAAGCACGGGTTTGCTAGCCACTCGGGTGGCGAACTTCTTTGATGAACCTGCGGCCAAGAGCTTGGCTATTTCCTCCCCTATGGCTCTGCGCTTTCCTTCGTCGAAGCGGCGCGGGCGGCGGTCTAGACCCAGGCCGGATGTTCAGGAGTGCTCGGCGACTTCCTCGGGATCCCGGCATGTCGGAGGGCTTCCATGCGAAGGCGTCGGTTGGCGCTGAAGGAAGTCGACGAGCGCTTTCCTATTTGGCGAGAAGCGTGATCCCGATCCGGCGGTTTTAGTCGGGTCCTCTGGGTCGACTTCGATCGTCTTCGTGTCCTCGGCGGACTTGAAGGAGCCCGGTCCGGACTTGCTAGAGTCGGGAGCGGACTCGGAAGTGCTGGCTCGGAGGCCGGCGAGCTCGGTGGATGCGACGACCGCCGAGGCCAACTCGCAACTGTCTTTCTCGCAGCTGTAGGCGAGCTGGAAAGACGCGGTTACGGTGATCACCCCATGCGGCCCGGGCATCTTCACCAGGTAGGTGTAGTTGGGGATCGCCATGAACTTCGCGTAGCATGGTCTCCCAGGATGGCGTGGTAGGAGCCGGAAAATCCACGACCTCGAAGGTGAGGGTCTCGGTGCGGAAGTTAACCGGCTCCCGAACGTGACGGGCAGGTCGACCTGCTGGCGCGGCCTGGCCGCCAGGAACGACGCCGTGAAAGGGCGCTCTGCTTGGTCGAAGGCTCGAGCGGGGATCCCCATGGCGTCGAGGGTCTCAACGTAGCGATGTTGAGATCGCCGCCGCCGCCCATGAGCACCTTAGTCGCGCTTCGTTCCCACGATGGGATCAATGACGGCGGGTACCTCCCTGGTTGCGGGGCGTGGTCGGGGTGGTCGGCCGGTCAAAGGTGATCGGGGACTCACCACCGAAGGTATTTGGGTACGGCTGGCTTGCCGCGAACACCTCTCGGCAGCGAGCTTGAGCCGCCTCCGGTCGGCGTAGCTTGCCGGTCCGCCGAAGATCATGAGGCATCCGTCGGTCTCGGGAAGCCGTCTGCCTCTCTCGATCTCGGTGGTCGGTGCCGAAGTCTTGCCTCTTTCCTTTGCCCCGTGGCGTCGTGGGGTTCCGGAAAGGAAACGCCAGACTTCGCAGCCTCCGATACTTGTGCCTCGACGGGTATCCGTGGTTCGGACACGCACTTTCCATCGGGCCAAGTGGTCGGGGTTGCCGGCCTTGCGGCTTTCCCGATCGGTCGGCGTCGCGAACCAGCGGTCCTCGCGGACTGTTTGCCGTGGCGCTTTCGCTTGTCGGGCGGTCGGAGGAGGCTGGGCTCGGCGCCCGATTCCTCGCCCGACCTCCCTTTGTCGAAGATGACATCTACGGCCTCCTCGCCCGAGGCGTGGTTGGTGGCAATGTCCAGGAGTTCTTTGGTGGTCCTGGGCTTCAGACACCCCGCTTTATGGACCAGGGTCTTGGAAGTGGTGCCGTAGATGAATGCCCCACGACATCGGCGTCGCGGATGTCGAGGAGCTCGTTACCTTCTTTGGGAAAAAGCGTCGGATGTAGTCCCGAGGTTTTCCCAGTCAGCCGCTGCAGCTTTTCAGTCCCGTGAATTCCCTGGTCGCTTGTAGGTGCCCTGGAAGTTGCCAACGAAGTGGTGCTTGAGGTCGGCCCGATCCGGATGATGTTGGCGGGCGGATATTCGAGCCATGCCCGGCCGAGTCCGCCAAGTAGATGGGGAGGTATTGGATGACAAAGAGGTCGCCCGTCGCTTCTCGCCCGGCATGCGAGCCGGTAATCTTCCAGCCACACACCGGGTTTGTAGCCCCCTGTACTTGGCTATGTTGACCGGCGCCGGACCGGGCAGGAACTTCGCTGCGAATTCCTCGACAGAGCGCCCGTGGCCCGGCCATCGGGGCTCGAGCCGCGGTCACGCCGCTGAGCGCTATTGCCGGCGACGCGACCGGTCGGGTCGTTCCTTGTTCTTCGCGTTTGGAGGGTGGTGCGGCGTCGCGTTCGTCCCCAAACGTTGGTGCACCGAGTGCGCGATGCCTGGGGTTGTCCTAAGGTGACGCTGCCCTTGTTTCGCTCCGACGGCCTCGGTGGCGTTGCGCGCGCCATCCGAAGAGGTGCCCGAGCGCCGCGATCCGTGGCCATACGCTGCGCGCGCTGCCGCCGCTTCCACCAGGCCGGAGGTTCTCGTGGGTAGCCTTAGGCTGCGAGGATCGTCTGGCTCGGGAATGCCGCGGAGCAAAGCATTCTTCTTCTTGGCGATGTTTTGGCAGCGTGGGGAAAGAACGATGAATCGTCCGTCCCCTAGCTACCGGTGGTGGTGGACTGGCGTCTTGTGGCGCCAGCGCCGCCAGCGCAGTGGAGCAGCGGGCGAGGATTGCTCCAGGTCGGCCTGGAGCTTGTCGAGCTTCGGCCTTTTGAGCCTCAGCTGCCGTCGCCGCCCGAAGGTCGGCGCGGGCGAGCACGGTGATCCTCCTCGGTGTGTTGGCGGAGAGTCTTGGCGTGGCCGGGTAGCAGCGCTGCCGCCGCGGTGTCGGGGTCGCGATGGCGTGGTCATTCTTGTCTCTTCCTCCGCTAGAGCCGTGGTCGGAGGAGTTGTCCGAGTGGTGGTCGTCGGTGCGTGGCCGACCATTGCCACGGCGCGAGGTCGCGGCGGTGCGACCGCCATCGCCGATGCCTCCGCGCATCGCTTGGGGTGATGGGGATCGCGCGCTTCGGCGTTGGGGTCCGCGGGGACCTCGAGCCGAGGTCTCTCAAGGCGCTGTGAGGGCGTCGTGGTCCTCGGTGGACACTTGGCGCCGAGTATGGCGAGGACGATCACTATCCGTCCCCGCCGTGGTGGTGACGGTCGAGGAGCCGAACGGATCGACGCTATCGGCATGGCGATGTCGGAGAAAGAAAGGGAACCGCCGAGGAAGCTAAGCGGGAAGATGGCGGCAACGCCGCACAGAGCCCTACCTGGCGCGCCAACCGCCGGTGTTTCGAGCACCGCCAATGAATTTGTATAGGTAAGAGGGGTGCACGCTCCCTCTCCTCGACGGCTTACTCGGGTGAGCACAAGATGTATCTTGGTTCGGGCCGAACGTCCCTACTCCGATTCGTGTGGGTTTGATTGTATTGATTCCTTGGTTGTCCGTCTGTCTTACATGCTCGCTCCCTCCCTTTATATAGGCGAGGAGGGAGGTTACACCGTAGCTTGAAAAAGAGAAAAAGATCAGCTCTTAGTCACCCGCAAGTGGCGGGTGATGGGACCGGCCGCCGCCCCTTGCCCTCGGCCTGGCGTAGTTGCTTGTAGTAAATGCGAGAGTTGGGGACTTGTGCCGCCAAGCGTCACCATTACGCCCAGCATTTAATGCGCCCGATACGCAATAAATGTCGCTGTTCTTCGGGGATTTCGGCGGCTTGGTCATGGCTTCGGTTTTTCCCGGCAGCTGCGGCTTCGGGCCTCGACCGGCCTGGTTCGGCCCACGCGCCCTTTCGGGCCGCTGGGGGTACCCATGGCCTGGGTACCCGTCATTAGGTTTCATCATTCAGCAATTATACAGGCCTAAAAAATTATTTCGTAGGCACATGTATATTAAAAATATCGCGCGGTAGATAAGTAATTTTCTCTATAAAAGGTTAAAATCCCTCACAATAGAAATGGATAGGAATGAACAACTGTGCATTAGGACAACTCACAGCCAAAGCCTTCCCCAGTTCCAAAGCCTTCAGCCATAAGGCACCAAGCCCCCAGCTGAAGCAAATCCTCTAGTGCAGCTCTTAGCCCTTAAGGCAGCCAAGCTTCAAGCTTATAAGGTTCAAGCCTCCAGACCAAGCCACCCAAGACCATCAATCAAAGCACCCAAAACAAGCCACACGAGAGCAAACCTCCAAAGAGACATTGTAAGTTCAAGCTCTATTAGTTTTGGTAATTGGTTTTAGATTAATGCTTAATTATTATTTAATGATAAATCTAATCATTATGAGACTAATATGATTGTTCAGCTTTATTCTTATTAGTCTCAAATTTGGATATAAAATGAAAAACCCAAGGTATGCACTAGTATTCACTCCATTATCTTAATGCATACTTAAGATTCAAGTTAAAGGATAAACTCTTCTGTTGCTTATGCATTAAAGATATGCATTATGTTTTCAATTTTATACATTACATGAATGCACACATCTAGGGGGAGTTCATGATTTAACTTGATATTTCAATAGTGTTTATCCATGTCTTCTTGCCAAATATAAAGGATCAAGACTTTGGAACAATCCTTCAATATATAGATTAACTTGCCTAGTTGTAGTATACTCATGGTATCATATGATACACTCCAATGTATTCTCAAATAGAAATTGTGCATATTAATTCAAAGTAAATTATTTATATGCGTAAGTTTTTGTGTAGTTTATTCTATAGTTGATGGTCTCAAGAGTATTGATTTCTTTCCATATATTCCACATATTATTGGATCATTATTTTGAGATTCCATCAAATTGAGTATATGAAACTTGTGTAGTTAATATATACTTATGTCAATTTAAATAAAAATTTAAATTGAGTTCGGTTGTCTTTGAATCAATCAAAAATGCTTTATCATGTCTTAATTCTATTCTTTGTTGATTAAGGACAAACAAAAAGCTCTTCAGTATAATGAAGTATTAGTTGCATCAATATACTCAAGACACAATTAATCATTTAATCAATTGATTTGGGTTGTGATCAATCATCAAAGGGCAAGAACAAAGATCTTGGGAGCAACCATTATGTGTTAATGGTGTGCAATTGATGATTGAGACAATCATATTTGTTGGACTAACTATTTTCAATGAGTTATGGATATAGGAGTAGTCCAACGGATGATGAAGACTTGGATGGTATCATGTGTCGATAGCCATCAAGTCGAGGTACAAGACAAGGAAGTCATTATGTATTGACGAGCTTGAAGAGGATCCCAGAGCAAAGAGAAGAGCTAGGGGAGGTTCATTGTGTGTTGATGAACAAGAAGAAAAGACACGAACTTGGAGAAAGTATGAAGGTCATCATGAAAGCTCTAAGTGATTCGCAAGGGTAAAGATATAACTAGATAGGCTAAGGATATGTTCCTAGTCTTTTACCGGTCTCGGCATTTGGTTGAGAGATCGGGTTTCTAGTTTAGTGCCGTATTATTATGAGGGTTAGAGTGATTTAGCTTGAGCTTCATCATGTGTTGATGAACTCAATCCGGTTCACTCTAGCTCACTCTCTTATTCAAGTTAGTGTTTTTGCATGAAGGTCATATTTGCATGTATTGCAAATATTGAAGTTCATGCTTGCTTCTTATTGAATCTTAACAGATTTAGATTTTGCATGGAGCTTTGGATTTGCATGTGTTGCAAAAAGGAGAAAGCTCATGCATTTGAATCAAGTGGTTTAGTTGGTGTTTGCATGTAGCTATGTTTTGCATGTGTTGCAAAAGAAGAGAGCTCATACAATTTGATTTTAGTAGTTGGTGTTTGCATGAAGCTAAGATTTGCATGTGTTGCAAATAGAAAGCTTATACATTGGAGTCTATATTGTAACTTAATCATGCGTTGGTCATCACAAGGCTAATAAAAAATTATGCCTTGTCTTTGCAAAATGTTGGTTTTTATCTTGGAGCATGTGAATAAGATTTGCAAATAAGTTTACAAATTGACTTGATCATGAGTTGATCATCACATGTCTCAAGATTCGCTCTTATGAAGTTGATTTATTATTGCAAATGTGTTTTGCAAATAAGTTTGAGGTTTTGGGTCTCGATACTAGAGCATGTGAATTGGGTTTGCAAATTAACTTGATCATGTATTGATCATCACATGGCTAGAGGATTGATCTCATAGGTTCTTAGTTTATTGGCAAGTATGTTTTGCAAATAAGTTGAAGTTTGATGCGATTCTTTGGACAATATGAATAGGATTTGCAAATGTGTTTGCCAAATTGACTTGATAATGTGTTGATCATCACATGGCTAAAGAATAAATCTTTATTAGTGTCTGATTTGAAAAGAAAATATTTCTATGTGAAATCTGAGTTTATCTAGAAATCCGGTAGTACCACAGGCATAAAGCTGGTACTACCGCTAGGCTGGTAGTATCGATGTTTGGGAGCTAGTACTACCGGAGGTCGGTAGTACCGTGCATGAGGCTGGTAGTTATTTTCCAAAATGCGATGTTTTCTTGGAGTTTTGGAGACCGGATCTACCGACCATGTGGGAGTTGTACTACCAGAGGTCCGGTAGTATCGGCCGTATAGGGTAGTAGTTATTTTCCAAAGAGAAGGTTTCTCATGTTGCAATGAGGCCGGCAATACCGCCCGTGGAGGCTGAAGCATATATGTAACACCCCAAAATTTTGCTTTTCTTAAATTCATGTGTGATTTGGCACTTTGGTGAATTTTTGGAATTTTCTGGGATTTATTTGGATTTATTTGGAATTTATTTGAATTTATTCCATTTTGAAATAATTAAAGAATTAAACTTTGCAAATAAAGTTTTATTGGAAATATTTTATTTGAGTCCAAAATGTTCTAAAATATTTTCTGGAATTTTTCTGGAATTTTTCTGAGTCTTTTGCTATTTTTCATGATTTAATTGAATTTCTGAGAATTTAATTGGATTAATTAAATCAAGTCGGGTCGAGTACTGTTCATCCGACCGGACCCGAGTCCGAGTCAGACTCGAGTCTGACCCTAGCCACATGACTCGACCGAACCCGCTCGGCCGAGCCCTAACCGCGTGACCGTTGGATTCAGATCCAACGGCCACGATTGAGCCACGTCACCGAGCCCGAGTCCGACCGAGCCAGCCAGCTCACCGAGCCGGACCCGAGTCCAACTCATGCGACTGTTGGATCGAGATCCAACGGCTCACGTTGCGCCACGACGCCACTCCGTGCCGCCGTCGGAATCCGCCGCCGCAGCCGTGTCGACCTCGGTCTTCGCGTGATTCACGGAAGCCGAGGCCGCTATTTAATGCGCCGCCGCCGCCATCGGGTAGCCCGTAAATGCGGCGCACCAGAGCCCTAACCCACGCCGGGCCGGCCGTCACCCCGCTAGAGCTCGCCGTAGTTGATCTAAGGAGCTGCCGCGATTTTTGCTTCGTTCCGCCGCCGTCCGCCGCCGCCATTGACCCCAGATCCGGACTCACCGCGACGAGACGCACCCGAAGGGAGAACTCACCTCGCCGGAGGAGCCCGCAAACGCCGTTGCCCGTGTCGCCGTCCCCAGCTCCGGCCAACCAGCTCCGCCGCACGCCATCGCCGTCGCTCGAAGCTTCTCAGCCGTCCGATCAAGATCCAACGTCCCAGATCACGCCACGTCATCTCACGGTGAGATCCCAATCCAAAAACCCAGATCCAATCTCGACCGTTGGATCTAGATCCAACGATCCAGATCAAACGCGTTAACCCAAACGCTGCGTGAGCCAGATCTAATGCTGGCCGTTGATTTTCAAACCAACGGCCGAGATTGCGCCACGCGTCGGGAAGGTCGACCGCCGCGCGCAGTCGCACTCAGCGGCAGTCGCCGACACGCCGCCCGCTGTCGAGCCGCTGACGCTACCGAACCGCACCATGACGCCAAGACGCGCCCGCATGTCACGGGCCGTCTTGCGGTGGCGTGACGTCACCCATGACGTCACCAGGGGTCCCACCGCCGACTGCGGCCGAGCCCCGCCGACGCCAAGAATGACGTCACCCGAGTGGACCCACCTGTCAGCGACCCAAGCCGTGGACCGGGTTCACGGTGAACCCGAGCCGAGCGTGGACCGAGTCCGTGAACCGGCTGACGTCAGCAAACCAATCAGAGGCTGACACGTGTCCAGGCTAACGCAATAATTAATTTCCGAAAAAGAAAATGATTTATTAATTCGAAATAATGATTTCAGATTTTGTTTCAAACTTCAAACGCTTATAACTTTTGCGTTTCAACTCCGATTTGAGTGATTCAAATTTCTAAATTTGTATGAAATTGAGATCTACCTAATGATGAATTTTATTTAATTTTTGGACTAAAGTTTTTCTCTGTAAAATTATTTAATTGATTATTAAAACTTTAAATAATTATAACTTTTGCATTTTAACTCCGATTTGAACGATTCCAGTTCCTAAAAATTCATAAAATTATGTTCTCTCTGCTTATGGATTTTATTTGGAGTTTTGGGATGTTTTTGCCTATTGTTTATTTGTGTATTGCAATTTGCACGCCTTACGAGTAGACGTTGAAGTGCCGGAAGGATTCGAAGGAGAGGTGTTGACTCAGGATCCCACTCAAGACCAAGAACAAGTACTTTTTGAAGGCAAGTTGTGCTTTGACCATGTTGATCCTATTTTGAAAATTATTTTGATTTAACTTATTGCATGCTAGTTCAAATAGAAAAATACTTTATTTAAATATGGGAAATTAGATAAATGCCAAATTGCTGTATGACACCTTGATTAATTAAATATGTGCCATGACCCTTGTCACCCTAGTTGTGGTTTACTAGTTGGGCATTATTAAATTGCCAACATGGGAAATTAGATCGTGTAGTATGTTGCTTAGACCTGCTACGTGCTCATGACATGATTTTGGACAATTAAATGTTAATATTGACTTAATGATATATTGAACCTGTTTTGGAAAAGTATCATGTGATGTTGATGGCACGTGGTGCATGGTAATCAACTGGGGTTTTGATAAATAGTTTTCGGCCGGGTCATGTGGCAAGAATGATCAGTGGGCGGTTGTGGCCAGGGATGTTGATTTGGTTCTTCGGGTAGTCTTGCCCTGGTCACCCTAAGGACTTAACCTTGCAAGCCTTTGAACTGAGTCAATCTTGCAACCACATGTCTGTAATGGGACGGACCTAGTTGATTAAGTTGCTAATAACGTACCTGTGGGACCTCAGGAGGTCAACTACACCCTTTGTGTAAGTTGTACGGGGAGCGCGTCGGCCGAGGCCAGTACCCATCTAACGGTTGATTGGCCTAAACTTCGCCTTAGCTAAGGGAAGGGTTAGTGTGCAATAACCGGGGAGGCTCACTTGTATTGTTAGAAGTTTCCGAAAGACTTTGTTACGGGAACTCGCCTTTGTGGTGTTTGACTGTATCTTGTGGGTAAAGTGCATAACCTCTGCAGAGTGTAGAATCTATTCGAATAGCCGTGTCCGCGGTATTGGACAACGCTCGGGAATTACAGTCAAGGGTTAGATTTTCTCAAAAATATCTTGGACTTGAGAGGTTGGGTTTGGTGAAATAATGATGTTAATGGAAATGTGGATTTAGGATGGGAAAGATGTTTATTAAACTTCTTGAAAAATTATCTATGCTTTACTTGTTACTACTGCTTTCGAATCTACTTATGCTACTTGTCAAATGCTGATTTATTGCAAATATACCCTGAGCTATTCCTTTGTATTAAGCCATGCATGTAGTATATTAGCTGCATTCTGTGCATGACTTGCTGAGTACCAAGTACTCACCCTTGCCACAATACAACACCAGTTGAAGAGGAGACTACACCAGCTTTGGAGGAAGAACTCCAAGAGGAACCGTCTACTTAGGGAGCGAGCCCAGTCAGTTGCCTGTGGTATACTGGATGGCGCCACGAAGTTATCTTATTTTTCCGCTGCTACTATTTCTCTCTTAATAAGTTTCGCCCTGCGTGGCGTATATTTGTAACTTGACCATAAGGTCGAGCAACCAGTTTGACTATCTAATTAAAGTACTTTATTAGTATCAAGTGGTATGATTGTGATATTTACCGATGTTAAGACTGTGTGCACTAGCGCGTTCCTGGACTAGTGCTGAATACACAGAGGGTCCGGATTTGCAGATTCGGGTCCCGACAATATAGGCCTCTAAATTTTATTTGTTTTTGGTAATTAATGACAATCATGTTAAAGGACTAACAATTTCTTTTGAGTTTGTGAGAATAGGTTGGTCCACTCAAGGCATGTGAAAAAAGAAAAGGAGGGCCCGGAGTGGACCAACATAAAAGGGGTCAAGAAAAGAAGATCAAATACTTGAGGTCAAGGTAGAAAAGTAGTTAGGACCTTTTTATGTTTTTACCGATCTCAGAGTTAGAAGAAAAGATCGGTTTGATAGATTAGATGATGTACTATAAAGAGGGAGTAATGACTACTAGCTTGATATTGATAAAGCTTTAAATTTGCTCAAATCCTTTTGAAAACATACTAGACGCATCTAGTCTTAGTCTGAAATTTAATTCTTGCATAATCAGAGTTTTCGGCACTACTATCGTACATCTCATGGTAGTACCGGAGTTTCTATGGCAGTAGGTATTTTTCAGAGAAGGTAGGTTTTAAGTCTTTTCCTCTAGGCCAGAGCTACCGCTGTTGTTAATGCGGTACTACCGCTTAGCGGTAGCACCGAGTTTTTGCGCGGTAGCTAATTAACAGAGAGACATCTTTTTCCAATTTTCTAGAGCCGATACTACCCAGTACAAAAAGCGATACTACCGGAGGTCGGTAGTGCCGAATTTATAAGCGGTAGTCATTTTATAGAAAGGGATGTTTTCAGGGTTTTTGCTATGTTTTAAGGATCGGTACTACCGCAGTAAAAAAGAGCGGTACTACCGGAGGTCGGTAGTACCGCGTATAATCTACTGGTACTTATTTTACAGAGAGAACTCTTTTGAGGAAAATCTCGATTTAATTATCGGTACTACCACACTTTGCATGCTGGTAGTACTAGACATCTGCAACGTGCAAAATGTTAGTGCATTTAATGCAGAAAATCGACCGTTGGGGGTAGTTTTTCATGGGCTGGTGCTACCGAACTTTAGCTAATGGTAGTACCAAAAATACTGCATTTTTCAGAACTTTTTCCCCGATGGCTAGATTGGTTAGTGGAGGCTTCTTGGTGACTCATTGAACATTCTTGAGCTCTAGCAAGTCTTCTTCTTTTTTTATTTGCATTAAATTCATCTATTGAGAGGATTTAGAAGCATTCAAGTGCATTAATTTCTTTTGAGCCAATTAGAAACTCGAATCAACCTCAAGTGACTATTATTTTCTCTATTCTCTCAGAGGTTGCCACCTCCTAGACGGAACCGGTGATCTTCTCAAAGGAGTTTATGAAAAAGGCCCGATTAGTTATGAAGGCATGGAGCTCGCCTACCCGAAGTGGGGAAAAGCTACCCTGAGTGATCGAGGAAGGCTCATTAGCGCAAAGGAGTCGGCTTGAAGTGAGTCAAGCTACCTCAATGTGGATTAGGGGAGACCGGCAAGTCTTCAATACCATGAGATAAATCCTTGTATCATCATCTTGTGGTTTGCTCCTTTTGCTCTCAAGTTAATTACTAGCAATTCTAATATACTTTAATTATCATTTATTTAGATTTGTTAGTTTGCTTATACTTAGCATTGTTGGTCTACTTTAGCAAAATCGAGAAGATTTAGGCCTTGATTCTTAAAATTCTCATTTCTAGTATTATTTGCTTACTTAGTATAATTAAAGCCGAGAATTTTAAAAACCTCATATTCACCCCCTTCTAGTCAGTTATCTTAATCCTACAGTGGCCGGTACTACCGCGCCTAGAAATGTGGTAGTACCGGGTTTCTTGTGCAATGACTAGTTTTCTAGCCGTTGGCCTAGAGGTCGGTACTACCGGTCCTAGAAGGGCGGCAGTACCGAAAAATGTTGTTTTTGCCCAATATGCCCCCAACGGCTAGTTTTCATGTGGAAGGCTATAAAATGACCCCATGGGTGCCAAGGGCAAGGTTACTGAGTTTCTTGTGTATTTGGGTGAGTTTGTACATATGTTGCACTCCTACATTTGGTTCTTCACCTAAGAGTGAGCCCTAATAGCATATGTTGCAATTAAGAGTGGATTGAGAGTCACTTGTGCAGGTGTTACACTTGAAGGGATCCTTGTGCGTGTGTTGCACTTGGAGAGGAGCCTGGTACATGTGTTGTACTTGGTGGAGCTCAAGCTAGAAGGCTTGATTATTACTCTTGATGTTTGTCGACACCTAGACGGCGTGTGGAGGCATCGTGCATGGAGAACTTCTCAACGAAGGTTGTGAGAATTCTCAGCAAAGTTGTGAAGGTCGGAGCTCACCTATCCGGCGGGGGAAAGAGCTGCCACTAATGGATTCGAGGCGGGTGCTCAATTCATGGAGCTGGTCCAAAGTGGTTTGAGCTTGCCTCAATGTGGATTATGGGAGACCAGCAAGTCTCTGAACACCACGGTAAAATATTGGTGTGTCTCCTTGTACTTTACTTGCAATTTTTTATTTATATTGTTGCAATTTACATTCCTAGAATTAAATTGCTTGATTATCTTCAAATCTGTTATTCTTGTTTAGAGACATAGATAGTTGTGCACTTAGTGAGCCTAGATGATTTATGCTTTAATTGTTAAAACCTTAGATTATCGCTTTTGCATTATTTATTGTTAAGATTTTCACATAGGGGTAATTAGAGTGTGTTAATCATAGAGAGAATTTTTTAAAACCGTCTATTCACCCCTCTCTAGTCGGCATCCTCGACCCAACAGACACGAAGCAAGCAAAGAGCTTCATCAAGCTTAGGCACAATTAGGAGCATCATCAAGGACCATAAGGCCACCAAGCACAATGAGTTGGAAGGTCAAGAGGATGAGAAGGTAGGAGAGTTAAAGCAAGAAGACAACCACATCTTCTTCACCACCATAACCACAACTAACACTTCATTTCATTGACCACACCAAAGGTAAACACCTCTAATATCAATAGCAGTAGTAATAATCAATTAGAGACTAAAAGTATTAGTTTAGCTAGTGGTCTCAGTTTTGGGGCTGCAAGAAGCGGCATTGTACGTCTCCGAGGAGTTGTCACACTCCCCACCGTATGATAAAGACAGTAGGTATCGCCACGACATTACTAATTGCCATCCAACCAATTCTTGATTCATCACAGACCATAGTGGTTAACCTCTTAGTGCAATCAAATCATTTATGTATCCAAACCATTCTTTCTCAATGCATAACTCAAGTAGCAAAAAGTAATACGGCACAATGCTAAATCATCCATCCAAACAAATAATCATGCACACCATAGTAGGGACATAGGTGGAAGAAGGGGGGAAATGGGCAAGAAAAAGGGCATTACCAAGCCCTGACGAGCAGAGGGGAACCGGTTTGGGGGTCAGTGCTGCAGGAGGGTGACCCAATCGGGCTATGGCGCGAAGAGGGCGAGGTTGGGACTAAGCCGAGCTCGGGCACACATACGGATGGGAGGATCGAGTGTGCACGGAGCGAGGCTGAAGCTGGCAGCATAGAGCCCTGTAGCATGGGCGAGTAGGCGACAGCATGGGCCCAGACCAGCGGTGAACCACGAGGAAGGGGCTCAGGCAAGAGCACACTCATGCGCGAGGCGGCGGTGGGCTGAGCCCAGGCGTGCGCACGGCAGAGAAGAGACTGTGACCGGTGAAGAGGGCCAGTGGCCAGCAAGGTAGGGCGGTGGCGGAGGAGATCAGGACGAGAAGAACCATATTTGGGAGAGAGCCAGGAGGAATGAAGGAGAGAGAAGAAAAAGAAAGGAAGAGTGAAAGGATAAGAATGCCAAGGAAGATATGAGAAAAAAGAAGAATGAAAAAGAAAAGGAGAAGGGGTAAATTTTAGTAGCGCGTAAAAATTGATAATCAGTCACTAGAATTAATAATAACTTGATTCCAATGCAAGCAATCGCGTAACAAATGGTTGTAATTAAATGATTTAAAATTTAGGTAAAAGAGAGACAAGAATAGAGAAAACAAGAAAACTGGTGTTTAATTAAATTAATTAAATACTAATCAATTTGTTATTGTGCACGATCCAAAATAAGTTGAATCAATTAAAATCTCTTAAATCAATAACTTCAGCCGGTCAAATTTTCAATTAAAGCGCGACGAAAGAAAATTATATAAAGCTTGAAATTCTAGAGAATAATTTTAAGCAAACAAATTAGATGCATTAAGAAATTTCACTTGGAAATTGATTTAAACCCTTCTCAGTGAACCCTTTTATCAAAAATCCTTCATAAATAAGTTATCCATTTATTAACGCCTAAATAAATCTGACCCAAATTTAAACTACAAATTATTCTATCCAAATGGCCAAACCAACAATTAAAATCTCCCATTTAAAATGGATAAACTTAAACGATCTTCTCTCTGAATAAAATATTACTTAGGCATAAATCAATACTCAAAAGTTATTTTCTTCTAAAACGAACACCTACTCACATACTCGGTAAATATAAAAACACAAGAAGGGCAAGGATAATCAAGTAAATAAGGAAAATAATAAATATTAGTAACAATCACCATAACGAGTCAATTAGGATCAAATTTGCTATGCAATGCAAATCAATTCACGTATATATATACACAGTATGGATTTAACAGAAATAAAAATAAAGGCTAATTTAAGCAGATGATCAAATAGAAAATAAAGCATTGTCATTAATCATTATAATGATTAAAAATTGGAAAATGATATCTCTGCTGGGAGGCAATCGTGATCCAGAATTGTAATAAGCAATGTTGACTAAAATACAACAAATTAATGTATCGCAAGATAAAATGTCTTGAATTAAAATACGCCAAGTCAAAATATGGAAAGTTAATGTATCATGTTGTGGTTATGACCACAGGGGTGTGTGTTTTCTTTTTTTTTTCTTTAGTGGGTTCTTTCCTCTCTTTTTATAGGAGGGGAACATGGGGGATCCATCCCTTCGTGCGCGTCCCATTTTACTCTTCCCGACCGGCCCCGACAGGATCTTGTCGTCTTCTTCTTCTCTTTTTGCCGGGTGTCAGATTTATTTAATGGTGTTGTCGGGTGTGTCCTTGTGGATTGCGAGGGTGCGTTCCTCCGTTGCCTTTGCCGCTACCTTTGCTTCGCTCCGCATTGTAGGTTCGTCCGAAGCAATGCCTCGTTTGCTCAGCTCAGCTTCGGATAAACATGGGCCGTGCTTCATTCACCCGATGGCTCGGGATATGATGGGCTAGACTTTGTAACTGAACCACTACAATAGCCCCGCATGGCTGTGGATTGATTTCATCTTTTCCTCAGCAATGACATTCGAGGCCCAAATATTATCCATTGGCTGTTCGGGTGTATGAAGGAGGGCCTTCTTTTACGGTTTACAGAAGACAAGCGGTTTCCTTTTGGCTGAAGATAAGGATAGTAGTGGGGGGAGGTTCCATAGAGCTTATTCCACTACTGGCATTTTTGGCTCCTCCTGACTCCATCCTCTTCTTCATCTTCGTAAGCTTTTTCCCTCCAATGGGTCCTCGACGCGCCCCTCGAGCGAAATTGGTTTTAAGCGAGAGGGACGCCGGAGCTTTGTCCCCTTCCCTGGGACGCTCTGTTTTGACTTCCGGCGAGCTAGATCTTATGGCCCGGAACTTCGGCATAACCCGCATATCCATGCGTTCCCCTGGCGCGGATGAAGTTCCCCGTCCCCGAGCCACGGAGGCGGTCGTGTTCGCCGCCTTCTTAGAAGCCGGACTTCGATTCCCTGCTTCCCCTCTAGTGGGATCTATATTGCGAGCCTTTCAAGCAGAGCTTTCGCAACTCACTCCGAATGCTATTGTCCGGATGGCGGTGTTAGATTGGGCATTTCGAGCCGGTGGATTCAGATTGACTGGCCGTTTGTTTTCTCTGATAGAGGACGCATTTTGGCAACCTAAATTTCACCAGGTTGGGGAGGAGGACCACCGATCTTGCTTCGGCTCCTTAAACTTTCAGACGAAGAGATCTTTGGCCAAAGAGATCCCCGTGGCCGCCGCTAAAGGTAAATGGGAGTCGGGTTGGATGCACCGGTGGTACTACCAGGAGCTAGACGGCTCGGACTCCCCCCTTCGCACTTCCTTGGGGCTTGTGAGGACTATCCGCTCGCCGAATTGGGACGCGACTGCAGAAGAGGCCCGACTGCTCGATTTCCTGAGGGCCCTTCGACATCAAAGCTCTATGCGCGACTTGGTGGAGGAGTATTGTTTATGTCGCATCGATCCTCTGGCAAGGAACCCCGCAGTTACTTTGGATTGGTCCCCTGGAGGAGATATCTCCGTGGTCCGGCCCGAGGGGATGCAAGACTTAGGGCGCGGAGCTGCGGAAAAATTGGCTCGCAGACTCCTGGGTCCGTGCAAGACGGCCGAATATGAGGCTGCTATGAGTGCCATTGGGGCCAGACGATGCCCTCGCTTCGCCGAATGGGGACTTCGAGTCGCTCCTCATCCCAGAGGATCAGCGGGTTCCCCTCGTCCCGCGAAGCGAGCGAGACTGATTCGTCTTGCTCCGCCTCAGGCCACCAATACTTCCGGGGGAAGTGGAGGCTCAGAAGACGATGGCGATGAGGAGGCGGACTGGAATGAGGAGTCCAGTGATGAAGGTGATTCCTCTGAATCGGTTGCCGCCACATCTCTGTCCCCGCCGGCTCCATCTGATCTGGTTTGCACCACGGGACTTTCTGGAGCATTGCCGGCGATCGAGGAGAGTAAATCCCCTGGGACACCTCTTGCTTCGGATTCTCCGCCCGGCCGTGGGGCTACGACTGGGTTACATTCTTTGGGTGGGCTGAGCCTCTCGCCCCTTCCCGGACCCGGTCTCTGTCTCGAAAGCGGGATTACACGAGACCGCTCCGTCCGTTTAAATCAGACACAACACTTCCGGTCCCTGTTCCCACTCCGTTGGCGAGTAGGCAAGCTGACGGGGGGCAATCTCCTGGATACTCTTTCTTGGCCATCCCTGGCGTCGATCTTGTTGACTTGGCAGGCGATGATGAAGGTGATACTTCGGTTATGGAGGATGCACTGGGATCGCCCGGGAACGTGGCTGACGTGGCAGCGGAGGGAATTTGCGTTCCTTCGGGCGGATTGCTGAAGCCGTCGGTTTTTGAAGCTCGCGACCTTCAGCTAAACATTTCTACTCCCGATACCCCCGTAGGGGCAGAAGGTCTTACTCCCGATACTTTTCCCGCCAGCTCATTAGGGTATGATGTCTCTCTGGGGCTTGACGAAGCTGGTGCAGGGGGTGATAACGCGGAGGCGGGGAAAACTTTAGAGCCATCAGAACAGGACCGGGGCAAGACGCCTTCGATTCCTTTGGCTCACATGAAGGAAGGGGGTATAATCCCCGCGGAAGCTACCCCCCAGGAGGCTCCTTCCTCCGGCGGAGGGGCTTTATCCTCGCGTCAGGCGGCCCCTGGGGGCAGCTCTGGTTCCTCCTTCGTCAGGTTCGACCTGTCAAACTTTGTGGCTTCAGATTTTGAAGGAGGGACAGCTGCGGACCCACTCAAGAAAATGCGTGCGCCTTTTCTCCTTATAGTAAATCCATAAATTTATTTGGGGAAGTGAGCGATCTTGCCCTTTGCGAAATGTCGATGGATCATCATCTTAAGGTGTTTATTTATTTCCGTTGTTCTCGTTTGTCTCTGTATTCCTACTAGCTGCTTCTTTACCCCGTGATGTCTCTTTTACAGGGGGCTGTCGTGGCTTCGGAAATGGTTCGTCGCTTTCGGGCATATTTTGATAAATTCAACGAAGGGGTTCAGTATTATGCAGGCGGCTAAGAAACGAATAGAAGAGCCGAAACGGAGAAGGCCCATTTGTCGAGGCGCTCATGATTCTAGTGAGTCCTTGGCTAGGAGCCCAAGTCGAGGCGGCACAAAGCCAAGACTTGGCGTAAAAATGTCGAACTTGAAGGGGCTATCTCCATGATGAGGAGCCGCTTGGCCGAAGAAGAACGGGCTCGCTTAGCAGCCGAACGGAATGAGAAAAAGAAGGAAGATCGTATAGAAGAGCTGAAGGGCCTCTTAACTGTGGCGGATGAGGCCAAGAATATGCTGAAGAAGCAAGCAGAGGAGTTTCCTTCCCAGCTCGCGACGGCGCGGGGCGAGGCTCAGATGCACCTCCGCAACGCTCGACGTGCAGAGGAGAGTTACGAAACGATCCGGAAGGAAATGGATTCCATCGCTTCCGCAGTTCATGAAGCGACTGAAGCCTTTTTGCAACAGCTTCCTCGATTTGGCATCGACGCGCCTCCGAGCCGTATTCCCCCTTCTCACCTGGAAGCTATTTCTTTTCTCACGAAGTCTACTAAAATTTTTGGGGACTCGGCGTTAACCTTCGGGGACTACTGCGCGAGGCTAGGCTCTGTGAAGATCGCCGATTATTGGAGGCGAAGGATGCACACATGTTCGCGAACATTTTGGTTCTTCCTCCGCTTCAGATCTTCGCCGGATTTGGTGACCTCCTTCCCTCCGTGAAGCCCTCCGCCGCTTTCCGGTTGTCCTCGAGCTTTATGTCGATTTACGGAAGGCGACATGGCGATAATGTTGCGAAGGAATCGGTCGTCGTGCTCGGGCTTCGATGGTCGAGTTAGCGAAGGAGCGGAAAAACCGCCCGTCGATTAGTTTGCCTGCTTCTCGCATTATCGCTAACTTTGGGAATGTAAACGCTTCGAATTATCGTGTTGCATTTATTTCAGACTTTCCGCCTTCTCGTCTCTTCGGCTTCCTGGGTTGACATTTACTTCAATTCCTCGAACTTTGTTGCTTCCGTAGTGTATATACGCATGACGATTGTACCATTTGGGGTCCCCTCGAGCACCCTTTCTCTCCCTGCATACTTTGTTCATCTTAGCGCCCAACATTCCGAGATGGACGGCCAAGCTCCACCCCCTGCCGTCGTCGACGCCCTCCCCTTAGTTTTCAACTTCGGGGACGAGGCTCCGCCACCCCCACCGGCGGTGGCCAACGAAGAAGATGAACTCTGGATGGAATACGATTTGGCCCTGGAGGAGCTGGCGCGGGAGGAGGCCATCGCTCGTGATATTTCAAGCGTTCACCTTCTAGTGGCGGCGTTCCCGCAGCTCTACGAGGTGACGGATGCTCTTGTTGCAGCAGTACACCGTGCGTACAACGAGTAGTATTGGTCGTATGTGTAATGGACCCTGTTTCCGGTGGCACCGATATATATATAAAAAGAATATCATTTTCTGCACTGCTTCTTTTATCTCTTTTTGCCGTTCCTGCTTCATTCTCGAGACTGGGATCAGCAACGTGATCGTCCATGTTGATCTGTATATATATATGTATATACTTATACATACATATTTTTTGAAGCTTGTCGTGTCGCATTGTTCGAGCGGTTGTTACTGTCTAAGGATCTGAGGGTCTCGATTACCCATGGAATAGGACGGGGTCATGGTCGCCGGCCTATTTTCGGGGTTTTTCCAGGGACTTTTAGCCGTAGGCTTGGGGGCAGAACCTCGGGTTCCTTGGAAAGATGAAGCAAAGTATAAGCCTAACTTATCGCGTGTCAAATTCCCCTCGGGGCTGAGCCCCGGGCCGTAAGATCCCATCGGGGGAGGGTTATGCTTGCACCTAACTTCTCCGCGTTCGTCTTTGACCGTAGCCCCGAGCATTTAGGACGAGTGGACAGGTGGGCAGTTAACTTTATTCTACATCCATAAATTCCTACCCGACTCGAGGCTACGATCCCCCGGAACGGAGGAGCGAGGCTGCTGGTAGAAGCGTTCGTAGGCTCCTACCCGGCGCGAGGCTGCGGGTCTCCGGAGCGAGGGAACGGGTGGGCTTTGGCCCGACCAAGCGTTCGTAGGCTCCTACCCGGCGCGAGGTCATGGTCTCCTGAGCGAGGAACGGGTGGGCTTTGGCCCGACTAAGCGTTCAGAGGCTCCTACCACGCGAGGTCATGGTCTCCGGAGCGAGGGAACGGGTGGGCTTTGGCCCGACCAAGCGTTCGTAGGCTCCTACCCGGCGAGGTGCGGGTCTCCTGAGCGAGGAACGGGTGGGCTTTGGCCCGACCAAGCGTTAAATGAGGCTCCTACCCGGCGCGAGGCTGCGGGTCTCCGGAGCGAGGGAACGGGTGGGCTTTGGCCCGACCAAGCGTTCGTAGGCTCCTACCCGGCGCGAGGCTGCGGGTCTCCGGAGCGAGGGAACGGGTGGGCTTTGGCCCGACCAAGCGTTCGTAGGATCCTGAGTGACGTCAGCCGAAACCTTTGCTTGAGGGAGACTTTTTCTTCTTTATTGATGGAGACACAGTTTTATACACACGCACTCACATTACGTAAAAAGTAACTACGGGTAGAACCTTTTCAGGGCGTCCGTATTCCAAGTTCTCGGCACCTCCTTGCCTTGCAGCGTAACGAGCTTATGCGCCCCTTTTGTCGTGGATTCTTGGATAATATACGGTCCTTCCCACGTTGTTTCCAGCTTGGCAAAGGCTGGTGCCGCTTTCTTTAGCACCATGTCTCCGGGGGCTAGGCTCCGCTTCTGGACCTTCTTGTTGAAACTCCGGGTTGAGGCTTTCGCGTATGCTTGTATGGTGTTCAGGGCTTGAAGTTTCTGTTCTTCCCTCAAGTCGCAAGTATCCTCTATATCTTCTTGTGCTGGAGCTTTAATCACGCGGAGCGACCTGGCTTGTATCTCTGCGGGGGAAACGGCTTCTTCTCCAAATACAAGTCGAAATGGAGAGAATTTCGTCGCCCGCGAGGTCGACGTCCGAAGGGCCCATAAAACATTAGGGAGCTCGTCCGGCCACGAACCCTTGGCCGAATCGTGGAGTCTTTTTTTAATGCCGTCGAGGATCAACCCATTTGCTCTTTCAAAGGCCCCGTTCGACTGTGGATGTCCAACTGAAGCAAAATAGATTTCTACCCCGATACCCTCGCAGTACTCCTTGAACCTCCAGGAGTCGAATTGAGACCCGTTGTCGGTGACGATCTGAAAAGGACCCGTGCACTGCATATGATTGTTTTCCACAGAAATTTTACTGTCGCCTCAGCCGTGATTTTCGACACCGGCTCCGCTTCGATCCACCTAGAGAAATAGTCAATTGCGACGATCACGAACTGGAGACTCGCTCGGGCTTTGGGCAATGCTCCCACTATGTCCATTCCCCACTTGGCGAAGGGCCAGATTGGTGGTATCGGGTGCAATTCGCTGGGGGTGCCTTCTTCTGCCTCGACATCCACTGGCATGCGTGGCAATGCTGGACCACCTCTTCCGCGTCTTTTAATGCCGAAGGCCAATAAAGTCCCATCCGGAAGACCTTTCCAGCGAGGCTTCTGGGGGCTTGGTGTGCTCCACAGGTCCCCTGGTGCGCCTCTTGTAGGGCTTGTATCCCCTCTTCGCGTGAAATGCAACGAAGCCATGGAGCGCAGAGTCCATTACGGAAGAGCAACCCTTCTATTATGGCATATTTCTTTGCTCGCCTTTCCACACGCCTTGAAGATGCCTCATCATGAGGTAGCTTCCCTGTAAGAAGGTAATCGTACACTTCGCTTCTCCAGTCCTCGACCCTCGTTCTAGTGACTACATTCACATGCGAAGAAACTGAGGCGGCTTGGAGTTCTTCGAAGAAAACCGTGGGTGGTAGGGTCCCTCCGTTTGCAGCGATCTTTGCCAATTCATCTGCTCTTGTATTCTGAGTTCTCGGAATAGCGAGGACAGTGAAACCCTCGAAGCCTTTTTCCAGTGCGCGAACTGCTTCCACATACTTTTGGAGTTGCTCGTCCTTTACCTGATATTCTTTGGAGATTTGTCCTTGGACCAACTTTGAGTCAGTCTGCAAGATGGCTCTTCTTGCCCCCATGGTTTTTGCCTTTCGTAGCCCCAGCAACAATGCTTCATACTCCGCCATGTTGTTAGTCGAGGGAAACTGAAGTCTCGCCGCGAACTCAGCCAGCTCCCCCCCCGGGGCTTTCACGATCGCTGCAATCCCAGCTCCTTTTACTCCCCATGATCCATCCGAATTGATGGTCCATACCGTCGGAATCCTCCCCTCTTCGGAGGTCGGCGACGTCCATTCTACCACGAAGTCGGCCAAAACTTGACTCTTGATGGCAGTGCGCGGGATTATCCCCAACTCAAAAGATGCTAGTTCGACCGCCCATTTGCTGATGCGCCCCGTGCTCTCCCTATTGGTCAACATCGAGCCGAGGGGATATGCGGTTGGTACTTTGATACTGTGGGCTTGGAAATAATGGCGGAGCTTCCGGGATGCCATTAGCAACGCGTACATCAACTTCTCCATTTCCGTGTATCGCAACCTCGCCCCCTGCAGCGCCTCAGAGACGAAGTATATTGGTTGCTGCTTTGCGCCTTGCGGTTGCACCAATACTGCACTCACAGCCGAGGGGCTTGCTGCTAAATACAATAAAAGCTCCTCGCCTTGCTTCGGGCTTCGTAAGGTTGGCACTTCCATAAGACTTTGCTTCAATTTGTCGAAGGCGAGCTGGCATTCCTCTGTCCAAGCGAAGGTGCCGCTGTGTCGCAGTGCTTTGAAGATGGGTAGACTCTGCTCCGCGGACTTAGGGAGGAAGCGGTTGAGGGCGGCAAGCCTTCCTGCTAATCGTTGTACTTCTTTCACATTCCTGGGCGGGGCCATGTCTTGGATAGCTCTTATCTTCTCGGGGTTCGCTTCGATGCCTCGTTGCGACACCAGGAATCCCAGCAATTTTCCCGCATCTATTCCAAAGACGCACTTGTTCGGGTTGAGCTTCATCCTTTCAGCTCTTAGGCTGTTGAAAGTCTCCCTGAGGTCGGCTAAATGGCCTTCCTTCTTCTCGCTTTTAACGATGATATCATCGACGTAAGCTTCCACGTTCTTTCCTAATTGGTCCACGAAAACCTTGGCGATAAGACGTGCGAAGGTAGCACCTGCATTTTAAGACCAAAGCGGCATCCGAACAAAACAATAAGTGCCAAAGGGGTGATGAACGCCGTCTTATCCTCGCCCTCCTTCCGCATGTAAATTTGGTGATACACAGAATAAGCATCAAGGAAGCTCATCCTTTCTGACCCGGAGGTTGAGTCAACGAGTTGATCGATGCGGGGGAGGGGGAAGTCATCTTTAGGGCACGCCTTGTTGAGGTCGGTGAAATCGATACACATCCTCCAAGCCCCGCTGGCTTTTTTGACCAGGACCACATTGGCCAACCAATCCGTATGGACTGCCTCCCGTACGATTCCGGCTTGGAGGAGCTTCACCACCTCGGCCTTGGCCGCAGCTTGCCTCTCAGTGGAAAGCTTTCGGAGCTTCTGCTTCTTTGGTTTGACACTCTCGCTGGTTGCCAAGGCGTGCTCGGCGGTCTCCCTTTTAACCCCGGAAGGTCCTCCGGTCCCCATGCGAATATTGTCTCGTATTCCTGGAGAAGCTGCATTAAGTGTTTTTCTTCGCTGGGGGTGAGGGTGGCGCTGAGAGTTATAGTCCTCTCTCCTCCTGGGTGGAGGGGCACTCGTCTTGTTTCACCACAGGGTTGCGGTTTGAGAGCCATTTCCCGAGGCATTGTTGTTAGGTCCTGCTCGGTGGTATGAACATACCTAACCCGAAGGATTTTCCATGTCTATTTTCCTAGCGAGGCTTGGTCTCCTTTGACCGTGATAACGCCACTTCCGACGGGATCTTCATACATAGGAATCCGTGGTGGATAACTGCTGCCATGGCCGTCAGCGATCCCCGACCGAGGATGGCGTTATACTGGAAGGGTATATCCACTACGTCGAATGTGACTAGGTTGGATATTTGACTTTGTGACGTCGCGAAGGTGACCTCCAGCTCCACTTGTCCGAGGGTGTTAACTGTGTGGCCCCCAAAGCCCACCAATGGTACCTCCGACTTCTTCAGTCGATCGCGGGGTATCATCATTTGTCGAAAAGCCTCCGCCGAGAGAATGTCCGCAGCACTTCCCCCATCAATCAACACTCGACGAACTTCGCACTCGGCGATGATTGCCGTTACGACCAGAGAGTCTTGATGTGGGAAATGCACTCCCGCTGCATCTTCTTGTGTAAAAATGATTGGTTCAAATTCCTTCGGGGCGGAGCCGACGGGGCTGAGTCCTACGTGGTTAATTTGCCTTGCGTAAGCCTTCCTTTGTCTTTTCGACGAGAGGTGTGAGGATGACCCCCCGGCGATAACGTTAATTACGCGTCGGAGCTGATTTACCCCCCCCGGGAAGGGGAGGAGGACGGTGCTCACTGGGCGATGCCGCAAACCTTTGGGGGTGAATACCGCGTACCTTCGCTTTCTTTGAGCGGCGATAGCCTTCAATTACCTTACAATGTGCGGTGTCATGTGTGTTGTTGTCGCCATGATATTCACAGTATACCCTTTTGGCTTTGCTCCTCCTGCTTTGTCCAAACAGATTCCTCCCTTTGGCCTCCCTGCTCCTTTGGTGAACTCCATTTTCTTTGTCCTCCAAACCTTCCCTGATTCGCCTCGATTTTCCACATAGTGAATCCTCCTTCCCTTGTCTCTTCTGGTTGGTTCTGCACGTCGTTCCTTCGCCGCGGCCCTCAGGGGAGGATCTTTCCTCCGGTCCCTCTTGCGTGGGCCCATCTCTTCTGTTTCTCGCAGTGGCCCGCCCTCCCTCCGGAGATGATCTTCCCTCTGCCTGGCGTATTCCCTCATCTTTGCGAATAGCTCTTCCACAGAGCGTACTTCCTTGCGTGCAAGTCTCTCCGCCAACGGCCCTTCAGAACCCAAACGCGCGGCGTTGATTATGGTTGTGTCGCTAACCCCTCGAACTTGGCATTTGACCGAGAAAATCGCTGAAATAGCTCTTTAGGGTTTCGCCTTCCACGTTGTTTAATTGCAAACAGGTCGCTTTCCTCTTTAATCCCGTCAACGTTGCCTTGAAAATTGCCTTCAAGTTTCGCCGAGTCATGGCCGATTGGTGATAGAATTTGGCTCCAAGGAAGAATACCAGGATAAGGCTATCCTCCAATGCCAATAGCAATCCTTTGGCTTTGATATCGTCATCACCTCCTCGGCTTCCATGGCCGTATCATAGACACGGAGAAATTCTCTTGGGTTGGTTTTGCCATCATACGGTTTCTTGTGGGGAGTTTGAAGCTTCCTGGTGAGGGCCACCTTTTGTTCAAGCCTGTGTTGAGAGGGTTCAAATCGCTTTCTTCCCTTTCCGTTCTCATGTATGTTGGAGAAGACACCTCCCGGCTTGGGCTGTAATCTTGAGATTCCTCACATCTCCATTCTTGTTGTTCCTGCAAGCGTTTTACTTCGGCCATAAGCCTTTCGTTGGCCTCCATCAGCGCCTGTATGTTAGGGTCGATCGCCTCTTGACTCCCGGTCCCCCCTTCGAAGCCCCCTTTCCGCCCTTTTCCGACTTGGCGACGAGCTGGGGGGGTTGAAGCCTCTGCTATGTCTCCTCCCATGGTCGAAGCGTGTACACCTGCAGTTGGGGGACGCCGTTTGGGGGCGCGCTTGCGCGCCGTCGCCGGAGTTTGAGGAGGTGGCGCCCCTGGAGCTTCCCTTGTTGTTGCTGGGGCCAAAACGCGATCCTCCTCGTTTAGAAGTCCGCGCGATTGACTTCTGGTGGATCGTCTGGATCCGCTCGCTCCGACCGTTGTCGTTGCTCCCGTCGGCGGCGTCTCCTTAGACGCTGCCTCTGCTCCCTTCTTTGGTGGCATGGTTTTTTGGAAATCGTGTTCGTCGTCTAGACTGGTGAGCTTCACGTTCTTCCTCTCCCCACGGACGGCGCCAGTGTTGTGGTTATGACCACAGGGGTGTGTGTTTTCTTTTTTTTTCTTTAGTGGGTTCTTTCCTCTCTTTTTATAGGAGGGGAACATGGGGGATCCATCCCTTCGTGCGCGTCCCATTTTACTCTTCCCGACCGGCCCCGACAGGATCTTGTCGTCTTCTTCTTCTCTTTTTGCCGGGTGTCAGATTTATTTAATGGTGTTGTCGGGTGTGTCCTTGTGGATTGCGAGGGTGCGTTCCTCCGTTGCCTTTGCCGCTACCTTTGCTTCGCTCCGCATTGTAGGTTCGTCCGAAGCAATGCCTCGTTTGCTCAGCTCAGCTTCGGATAAACATGGGACGTGTTTCATTCACCCGATGGCTCGGGATATGATGGGCTAGACTTTGTAACTGAACCACTACATATCACAAATTTAAATAAACAGCATACAAGTATCAATTTAAATTAAGTCAGAAAAAGGAAAGTGAATAAATGCCATCTGATAAAATACTTATAGAAATAGGTAAAACTACTCATCATCATAATAGTTAAAATGGGGACACAATACCCTTATGGGGATGAAATCATAACCTAAAATGTTAATATACAACGTAGATCAAAATACACCAAAGTAAAATACGACAAGTTAAAATATTTTAAATTAAAATGCGCCCATTGAATTCGATCAATTAAAATATCCCTAGCTAAGATAAGCACAGTTAAAACTTGTCAATCAAAATACCCAAATTGAAATGCGTGGTGTACATGCAACTATTTAACGAAAGTTAGAAAAAAGTTAGACACTGTAAAACATGTAAAAATATATTAGCTAGTAAATATGATGTCTTTATTATTTTAGGAATTAAATCTAATCTAACCATTGATCTTCGGCCATGATTGTGGGAGGATGATTACTTTTATCAAAATCCAGGCAAGTTTCCTTTGATCATGTTTGTAAAATCACTTTTAAATGTTTTTAGAAATCATCACTTCATGGGATAAATATCTTTTGAAAGGAAAACCCTAAATTGGATGTGGTTGGAAAGATGAATAATTGTGAACTGCTATGGTAGTATTTCGTCGTTGTGAAAGGACAGGGGATGCGCCTAGAGGGGGGTGAATAGGCGATTACAAAATTATACCAATTTAAATTAATCGATCAGAGATAATGCGGAAGCAATTGGGATAATTAAGTTTTGCAATTTAAACAATTCAGCCCGAGACAGGTAACCCGGACACTCCGGATATATTATCCGGATACTCTGGATCAATGTACCGGATACTCCGGGTTGCCTGGTTCGGCCAGAACAGAGTAGGACAATAAATTGAAGTGCTTCTTTGATTCTAGTGATACAAACTACTCTACTGCAATGAATCAAGTAAATAAGCAAGAATAGATGCAGTAGATACAATCTAATTGATCTAATCACAAGAATCGAAAGCAAATTAAGCGGATGAGCAAAAGAGGAAACCGAAGTAAGGAAGGAGACACGAAGATTTTATCCCGAAGTTCGGATCCTTGAGGGGATCCTACGTCTTCGTTGAGGCGGCTCGGTCACACTTGAGCCGGGGTCACTTTCAACCCTCTTCCTCTCGGTGTTGCACAATGCACTCGCCGGTCTTCACTTCTTTGATTCCTTTCCTTGCGGAGGCGGAATCAGACCTTCACAAACCTTCGGTGGCCTTCCACACAAAGCTTGGAAGCTCACTGGCAACTCCTAGCCGTCTAGGAGACCTCAACCTCCAAGAGCAACAAATGCTCCCGAAGAACTCACTTAGAGTCCACCTCAAGTGCTCAACACACTAATCACACTCAATCCGATCACTACCCACTCTCACACCCAAACCTTCACTCAAAAGAGATCACTAAGATCTAGGGTTAGAGGGGCTTTTGGGAGCTCAAGATCACTAAGAAGACACCTCAAAGCACCAAGGAAACTATCTCCCAATCATCCACTCTTCAAATCAATCCTCAATCCAAACACCTCTCTCCTCTACCCAACCCTTCACAAAAGGGGATCACTAAGATCTAAGGAGTAGGGAGGAGTATTGGGGGCTCAAAAACTCACAAAGAACACCTCTAATACCCAGCGAAAACATCCCCCAACGGCTACTTTAAAATGGGCAAGAAGGGGGCTTTAAATAGAGGAACCCCAAAAACTAGCCGTTTGGGACCGAACAGGGCAACCTGGAATGTCCGGATTAAACCCCGGAGACTCTGGATCATCCGGATACTCTGGAAAATTAATCTGGATACTCTGGATCTCCCAGGCAGCACGCAACAGCCGGACAAAAACGGGCATAACTTTTGATCCCGGACTCCGATTTCGACGAATTCGGACTTTTCGGAAAGCTAAGAACGAGGGCTACACAACTAACAAGGTCTCACTACCCAAATCCCAAAGGATAAAATCAGATATCACAAGGAATCCAAGAGAGACCAACAACCCTCACTTTCTGGCACCACCAACACCACTTCTCTCCCTCACACCAACCCACCTACACCTAGGTGAACAAGGTGTGACTTGGGTTTCTCAACCTTAGACAAGGATAGACCACTTTGAGCACTTGAGACATGTCTAAGTAATTTCAACGATTGCATCCCTCTTAATAGTACGGCAATCCTTAGACTCAAATTTAAACACAAAAATCTAAGTCTTACACTTAGCTTGCATGCCAACTTCTTGGATGCACGGTGCATGATGACGCTTCCACAAAGATTGATGACGCCCTTCGTCTTGTCAACCTCGATGCGATTCACCTCATGAAACTCTCGTCCTCTCCGACCTTGACCTCGATCATCACCAAGACGATCTTCACGCCAAGTCGTTCTTGACATAGTACTTAGCTCTTGGTGACACCGCCGTCTTATTTGACTTTGACTCGTTTGTCATCCTTCAAACCATCTTGGTCATCATACACACAGCTTTGGGACCTAACTCTTATCAAAGCACTCAGCAAACATATTAGTCCCACAAGCTTAAAAAATATATTGAATAAATTGATAATAACAAGTGTTTCATATCAAGAAGCACAATATGAATGGAAACACTTGACAATAGAAATATTCTCTGCTAAGTGCATCATGATGAATATATGATTGATCTAACTGCACTAGAGAGATAATTGCCAATATGAAGAATCAATTAAATCATGGCAAGGACCACAGACTTTGCTTAAATGAAGCACATGATAGAATATACACGAATTACACATGTGCAAACTGTCGGCGTATTTTGCGCCAGGGTCCCCACTCCCCCGCAGTTAAAAAGGTCGCCAGGGGTGTGGTCGCCCCGGGGACACGTGGCGGCCAGGCCACGCCCCTGGGCGACCAGGAAGATGGTCGCCCCGGGGACACGTGGCGGCCAGGCCACGCCCCTGGGCGACCAGGAAGATGGTCGCCCCGGGGACACGTGGCGACAGTCACGCCACTGGGCGCCTAGGAAGGTGGTCGCCCAGTGGACAGGTGGCGATCAAGCCGCACCACTGGGCGCCCAGGAAGGTGGTCGCCCCGGGGACACGTGGCAGCCAGGCCACGCCCCTGGGCGACCAGGAAGGTGGTCGCCCCGGGGACACGTGGCAGCCAGGCCACGCCCCTGGGCGACCAGGAAGGTGGTCGCCCCGGGGACACGTGGCAGCCAGGCCACGCCCCTGGGCGACCAGGAAGATGGTCGCCCCAGGGAAAGGTGGCACGCGGGCCACTCCCCCGAGGTCAAGGGCATTTAATGCAAGTTGTGCGCATTAAATGCAAGGCGTGCGGGATGCAGTGCGACGGCCCGCCTTCCCCAGGCACGCATTAATTGCGTGACATCACGGCAGCACCTTACCCCCTGACGTAACGGGAAGCGTTGGTGGACGGGGGGCCCGAGGTGGGATTGTGACAAACATGGCGATCATTAATGAAGAGTAAGAACGAGCGACGTGCGCAATAAATAATCCCATGCCAGTGTAATGATGGTGGCTTGCGGTGTAAGCCACCCATGCGTCCCCGTCAGCCCTAGTATAAAAGGGAGCCAGGGTGCATGGGAGAAGGGGTTCGAAGGATGGTAAGGTTTTCATTTCCTCCAGCAAGAACACAAGCAATACCAAAGAGAGCAGGACTAGGGCTATTACTCTTATGAGGGCCTGAACCTGGGTAAAAAGCTCTGGCGCCTCCTTGTTCCCCTGAGTTTCCCGGTACCCCGGTCGTCTTCTTCCTTTCCCCGGCAATTGCCCCGAAAGCCCCCTGTTTGAACCTCATAAGCACCCAATTCGGAGGTGCCTGTTAGCTAGTACGCTGACACAAACAATATTTGGAATGAGAGTAAATAATGTGATCCAATTCTAGATTAAACTTCACTAAGAGAGGTGCATTAGAAGATACACAACTAAGACATGTATGCACCAAGTCAATATGAAGCAATGAAGTTTAACTCTAGTTAACACAAGCATATTAAAAACAAAGCACATAATGAACTCAAATGAATATAAATATGCACAAGCAATTATGACAAGAATCAATGTGCACATATGAAATCAACAAGTTACTTAGAGTTCAATAAGCATTTGCTAAAGAGGAGTGCAATGACAAATATGGAAGGAATAGCGAGATTGCATACCTCATTTTTGCTTAACCATCCCAATTGATTTTTTTCTCTAAAATAGATGAGACTAATATTCAACTAGGCAATAAACATGTTAGTCTCTCATAACAATATAAACATATTAGAGGTTTGTCATTTGTTAAGCACTAAGTTAAGCATTTGTACAATTACATTGATTGACATTACATGCGTTTGTCATTAATCATTTGTCATTAATCACCAAAACAACATAAGTGCCTAGATGCACTTTCACGTTGATAAGTTGAATTGATGATAAATTGTTGTGGCAGTATTTGAGTATTGATAAGTTGATTTGAGGATAAACTAGTAAGGCAGTAAATTGAGGTGAAGTATGTTTATATGTGTGTGTGCGGGTGGTGTGGGTAGAGGGTGCCATAGTGAGGAGGACTATCAGAGGGACCCTCTACATTGGAGGTTATATATAAGGATAAACCATTACACTCGGACAATGAGCCGTATTTATAGTATTAACCATATTTTGTGGAAACGACCAAAAAAGATTGCCCTATGATGATGTTATGCTCTCTATATTGGATAAGAGTAGATACCTAGGAGTGTGAAGTTGGGTACGCCAGAGCCCAAGTGAATGACATATTTTGATAATCAACTATGGTTGATTCCTTCAGGCTATATATGTAAAGCCTTTGGTTGAGTATCTCCGATGTCAGGTGGAGTACAACTAGCTTTTGTGGCCAAGGTTGGAGATCTAATAATAAAATAGTGGTAAACATTCTAGGTTCCAGATGTGGTTGGGCTCACTATGGGTAAAGTGTCACAAACTTGCGCAGGGTAAAATTATGAATTTATGCCTATCTCCAGGATTGGAGGCTACAGAAGCTAAGTCTTGAAGGACCAAAAAGGCGACTAGAGGGGGTGAATAGGAGCCAAATAAAATTCTCCTCTAAAAATTCAAACCACCAAGAGAACAGATCGAATAAACTATAAAATCCGAACAGTTGAATTCGGACGAATAGTACCGCCGACCAGGAGGTCAGATGAACAATACTCTGACCAAGTGAGGTCGGATGAGCAGTACTCTGACCAAGTTTGAGGTCAAATGAATAGTACTCCCGACCTAGTTGGATGAACATTGTTCGGTGAACAGTGTCCAACCAAGGTGAGGCCGGATGAACAGTGCCGCCGCCCTAGAGGTTGGATGAACAGTGCTTTGACCAAATTGAGGTCGAATAAATAGTATCACCAACCTGGAGGTTAGATGAACAGTGTTTGAGTGAATAGTAAATCAGCACGATCTCAGAAAACAAAAATCAATATAACTTTTGATCGATTGATCTAAAATTCATGAAATTTTGTGTGCTCCTTACTATGGATGTCAGGAACCTATTCTAACCATCAATCGCAAGGATTGATGTTAGGATCTAACCTTTTTCTAGTTTGGAGAAGGTTGCATCAAAAAACTGGATCTTAAACAAAAACTTCACCATGGGCTTGCTCGTGGGGTTCTGTTGATCAGAATAGACTTGAATAACCTTCCATAAGTCACAACAAGCAAAAATATTAGAGAAAAATTCTTTTAATAGACAGGAACATAAAAATTGAAAAGAAAAGGTTGTAGATTGCCAAGATGACTACGATATGATATATAGAAAATTCATCCAGCAGTCTTTCATCCTTCGCACAAAATCCAAAAGCATTTAGAAGGAGGAGAGACAAATCTAAAGTGCAAAAAGTAAGTATGCAAGAACTGAAATAAATTTTGAAACATAAAACTAAATCTTGCGACACTTAGAGAAGGAGGATTTTCAAAGCCACACAATCTGGTGGGCAAAACTTCTTTCAAGCAACCAAAGAATCCCCTCTTACAAACTTGGGATTGGGTCATACCCCCATGTAACATCTCAAATTGTGCTTTTATTCAATTCATGGAGTTATTTGAATTTTTGAAATTTTCTTGAATTTATTTGGACTTAATTTGAATTAATTCCTTTCTTGAATTATTCAATATTTAAAATTTCAAATAAAGTTTTGTTGAAACTATTTTATTTGAGTCCAAAATTTCTCAAAGTATTTTCCAGAATTTTTCTGGAATTTTTCTGAGCATTTTGCTATTTTTCTTGATTTATTTAAATTTCTGCAAATTATTTTAATTATTAAAATCGTTGTAAAACCCACTTGGGTCAAATATTGTTGGACCGACCGAGTCTGACCTACGCTGGACCGAGCCAGACCCGACCCCTATCCGCGCCAACCATTGGATCGCGATCCAACGGCTGCGATTCAGCCGCGTCGCGTGCGCGTGTGGGCCGCCGGATCGGGGATGCGTGGACGCCCAGGATTGCGCCACATCGCCTGTCCGTGTCCGTGCCAGACTCCGCCGCCGCGTTTGAGCCCACCTCGGTTGTTGCGCTTTTCGCGGACGTCGAGGCCTCTATTTAATGCGCCACCGCCGCCATTGTGTTCTCCTTTTCCGTGCACACCGGTTGCCCTGCTCAATGACGTCCAAGCCACCGCATCGTGCCCGCAATTGCTCGTCAGAGTTGATGAAGCGCACCGCCGCGGGTTTTGCCCTTTTTCCGCCATCGCCAAGCTGTCTCCGTCGTGTTGGTGCCCAGATCCGAAATCCCTGTGTCGAGGCGCACCCATGGGGACCACTCACGTCGCCGGAGGAGCCCCGGAGCGCCGTTTCACGTGTCGTCGTCCTCGTTGTCGGTCAGCCAGCTCCGCCTTACCATCGTCGGCTTTGCGAACTCGGTGAACCGTCTGATCCAGATCCAAGTACCCAGGTTCATCCACGTCGCCATCCCTCTACAAATCCCAGATTAGATCCTAGCCGTTAGATCTAGATTGTGCTATTTAGATTGGATCGTGTAGTTCCGTTTAGATCTGTTCTTAGCCGTTGGATCTTAGATGGACGATGTGGATTAGGCCACGTCGGAAAATAGCACACCGTGCATGGGGAGTTAGCACGCCGCGCGTGGGGAGTTACGTGATGTCATGCTGACGTCACGGTGGGATCCAACTATCAAAGCCGTTCGGCCAAGCTGTGATGACGTCATCCAATGGGTCCCACCTGTCAGTCTGAGCACTGCACCCGTGGACCGGGTTCACGGTGGACCGAACCCAAACCGTGGACCAGGTCTATGGACCGGCTGACGCAAGCACGATGCAATAAATCGATTTTCCTTTAGAAAAATAATTCGGCCGAAAATGAATTTGCATGCTAACGTCATATTTCTGGATTTTCAATAGAAAAATAAATTGAATAATTCGGTTTATTATTTTTAATTGATTTTCAAACTTCAAACGGCTATAACTTTTGCGTCTTACTCCGATTGAGGCGATTCCAGTTTCTAAATTTTATAAAATTGAGCTCTATTTAATGGTGAATTTTATTTAGTTTTTGGATACGAGTTTTTCTCTATTTTTATTTATTTGTTGTTTATTTATCCGATACGCGTAGACGTTGAACTGCCCGAAGGCTTCGAAGGAGAGGTTTTGACCCAGGAACAAGTCCAAGACCAGGAACAGGACATTTTCCAAGGCAAGTTATGCTTTGGCCATGTTGATCCTATTTTTGAAACTATGTTTATTTAAAGTATTGCATGCTAATTTAATTAGAAATGCTTTCAGTTCATTTGAGGAATTAGATAAATGACCTATTTGTTGTATGCCAACTTGTCTATAATAATTGTATACTAGGAATCATTTGTCACCCTAGAACATGGAATATTAGTTGGATATTATTAATTCACCAACATGGGTTATATAGATCGTATGTAGTATGCTTAGCCCTGCAACGTGTCAATGACACCATTTCGGAACGTTAAATGTTAATCTTGACTTAATGAGAGATGTAACATGTTTTTGGAATTGCGACATGTGTTATTGATGTTGATGATGGCACATGGTGCATGGTAATCAGCCGTGGTGATAAAATGATTTAGACTGTGGCAAGTGGCAAGATTGTTTTCGATGGGCCAAGAGTGGCACATGGGAGGTTGTGTTTGGTTTTGCTGGTTTTGGATACTTGTGAATTCATTTGGGTAGTCTTGCCCTGGTCAACCTAAGGACTTAACCTTGCAAGAATTTGAACTGAGTCTGACATACAACCACAAGTCTGGAATAGGACAGACCTGGCTAAGTAAACTGTGATGTCTAGATTTCAGTGCTGTCATGGTGGTGTGAGCCCCGGGTTTACGGGTGGACTCATAGGCGCAAGAGGGGGCCCTTATTGTGGTAACCAGTCCCTTCAGTGTTGAAACCTTAGCGGGCAGTACCGGGTCTAGAAGTAGCTTTGGAAAGGCTTTGTTACGGTCACTCGCCTTAGTGGTGTTTGATTATATCTTGTGGGTAAAGTGTATAACCTCTGCAGAGTGTATAACCTATTCGAATAGCCGAGTCCACGATATTGGACATTGCTCGGTGATTACAGTCAAGGGTTAGACTTTCATGAAAATAACTTTGGCTACTTGGTATGGAAATGATGAACTTGTTTTAGGTTGATAAATGCTTTACTTGTGAAATTGTTATGAAAGTTATTATTGTATTTACTGTTTTACTGCTTTCAATCTATTACTGTTATTTGTGAATAATGCTTTACTGCAAATAAACCACTTAGCCTATCATTTGGAATAAGCCATGCATGTAGCTATTAGAATTGCATTTATGTGCATAACTTGCTAAGTGCTTTAAGTACTCACCCTTGCCACAACACAACCATCAGTTGAAGAAGAATCAACGCCAGCATTGGAGGAGGAGCCGACGAACTAGGGGCGAGCCTAGTCAGTTGCCTGTGGTATATTGGTTGGTGCCACACGTTTCTTTATTTTTCCGCTGCAAGTTTATTTGAGTAAGACTTAAGCCCTGCGATGTGTACTTTTGTAACTTGACCATAAGGTCGAGCAACCAGTTATATTTCCCTTTCAATAAAGTAGTATTTCGTTGAGTATGATTGTGGTATTTACCGATGTTGAGACTGTGTGCACTAGCGTGATCCTAGACTAGTGCTGAATACACAGAGGATCCGGATTTGCACATTCCGGTCCCGACACCCCACCCCTCTATTTATAGAACATTGGGAGCAATATCCACCCTTGGTGACCTTCTTGTCCCTCAAGAAGCCTCATCAAGGGTTCAGATTTACTCCCACTCTCCATCCTTAGATGACCTTCTTGTCCCTCAAGAAGCTCACCAAGGGTTTAGATTTACTCCCTCAGTACACACATGGGCTAACCCTCAACCCAACATTATAACAGCCTTTATCCACACATCCACATACTAACTTAACTACTACTCAGCATGCGAACCCTTAATCCAATGATCCTCCTTTGCTTGAGTATAGTTCAAGTTAGCATCTCAACCATCCACTTGTCATCCTGGTTCACAGCCACTCCCCGGCCTCAGTCATCTTTTGGTGACACCTTGACCGTCTGGACATATCAGCTCTCCCACCCTAGTCCAGATCTCCTTCGCCTCACCATGACCTAGCACCGAAGTCCTGCAACCATCACAGACAAGGGAAACACATCACATAGCATTGCTCAAGATGATAAACAGTAATAAGCTGAGCAATCACAAAGCTAATGATCCCATCTTAGCTTAACACCACTTAAGGGTGCCCCGACCTCTTAAGAGCTGACCTAGCAAGGTCCCGACCTTGTAATGCTCCGACGTTTGGTCGTGGGCAACTCGTAGCAACTCAAATTGCTCATTTAGTGCTATGTATGAACTTATGGACGCTGGACTTGTAGCTCTGTGTGGTAATAGAATGTAATAAAGTTTCTATTTCAGTCTGTAATTACTGTTCAGTTGCAACACTCTAAATACAGTGTACTAACTATTAAAACTTCGAGTGTGAGCAATAATGTTTTGGTCGGTTAGTATACTGAAATTCATGTAATTATCCCGGGATAATGGCGGTGATTACTGCCATTACCTCGGATTAATTATGCGAGTTTTTTTTATACAAATTCAATATCAAAAGTTTAACGTGCGTGTAGCTGCAAGTGGCTAGTTTTCATAATATCAAAGTGTCACATTTTTTATTTTCCTCTAGACTCTGAAAGCAAAACATATTTTAAAATATTACATAGGTAATGGCTTCTGCACAAAAGTGTAATGCATGTACATATGGTTGTGTAATATGCATGCCATTTTCCTTTTTTTAAAAAAACATTGTAGTTTTGCCACATTTTCTCTCTCTAATTTTGAAAGATAGACCATTTTAGAATAGTATAGAAGTAATGGTTCACACATTTAAATATCAAAAGTGAAACACAAGGATGTAACACAATAAGTGGGTGTGCTACTTTTAACATATATATATAACAGTATTGTAATGTTGCACATTTTTCTCCCTAATTTAATTTGAAACCCAAACCACTTTTAGAATATTGTACATGTAATGGTTCGTGCATTTAAATATCGAAAGTGAAATATAAGGCTATGAGGGTGTATGTCGGCGCGCCATTTCTTAATTTTTTTAATAAAAATATATCACTTTAATGTTGTCACATGCATCTATTATATAATAAAAGCTTATGGCACATCTTTAGAGTTACTAAGAAAAAACACTAGAAATTCTTGCAAAAACAAATAATCTAACCTTAATCTCGTGAACCCAGACTAAGTTCACAATAGTAGCAATTGGATGTTATATTTAAATAGAAATATCTAACCATTTATCTGGCGGACCTAAGTTAGAACGTCTTAGAGTCCATGCCAAGTGCAATAGAAAATAACTAAAATTTAGAATAAAAAATAAAAAGAAATTAGCTATTTAATTTTCATACGAACTACAAATTAAAACTATTACATAGCTAATATTTGGATAAAAATTAAATAATAATAATAATTTGGATTTCTTATGAATTCTAACCTAAAACAAATATTCAAAATTAAATAAAATTAACAATAAAATTAATGGCATTGATTAGAAGAAAGAGTCCATACCAAGTATAGTAAAAATAACAAAAAATTATAATAAATAATAAAATAATATCAACAATTTAACTTTCGTACGAGCTCCAAATTAAAACATGTAAATAGCTTAAATTTTTAATAAAAATTAGATACAAATTGGCAATTGGATTTGTATATGAATTCTAACATAGAACTGATATACGAAATTAAATAATAAATAATAATGAAAGTTAAGTAAATTTGGAATAAAAAAGAAAATTAGCCATTTAATTTTTATACGAGCCCTAAATTAATATTAGATAAAAATTAGCACTTGGATTTTTATGCAAATTCTACATAAAACTAAAATTCAAAATCAAATAAAGAAATATCATAAGAATAAAAAAATAAAAAGGAAACAATGGTTGATTTTTTAATTTCATACTAAGTTAAAAATATAAATTTTGATTTTATTTTGAATTAAAATTCTAGAAATACGCTAATTTGAGAGAGAAAAATAAGGTAAAAAATTTGATTTGTATTTATATAAATTATTAACTATTATATAATAAAAATCGATGTCATGTTTTTTATAGTCTCTAAGAAAATATATAATATGCTTAAAATTCTCAAAGAAAGAAAACATTCCAACTCTTTATTTGGTGGACCTCCACAGAATGGATGGATTAAAAGGGTGATACATTGGCACATGCTCACTTGGCTATGCCGGTATACGCAATGCGGTGGGCATTAAAAAAAGTATTGAAAGAAAGGGATAAGCATTGCTATAATGAAATTAACATGATGATATAAATAGGAAATGTTATGTTATGCTACATTTATTGTTTTGTGATGCAAGTATTTGAAGAAGAAAGTTTTAATCACCTGTGATAAGTATTGGAAAACAAAGTGAGTATAATCTCTCATATAATATATAATATTAAAGTATCACAGATAAAGTTTTTGAACAACTAAACAGCAGAATCACATATGTATTATCAAGTGATTTAAATATGTTGTAAGGATGATGCACACATAAGTACACAGGTCGGGTTACCTCGCTAGTTTGAATATTAAAAGTGGAACACAATGTTGTAAAACTGTAAGTGGGCGCAAGGGTGAAACCAGTGACTACTGACTAGCCATATGCCCTAAGCTGCCATTACAAAGATAATGGCGGCTCATTGTCCGGGTTTTCTTGAGGAAGATAGTATTTTCTCTCTTGAACTTGTCTCCCTCTCAACAAGAATTTTTAGTGATGTGATAGGGAAGAGACGAACCATATGGCGATTGCCGAGCAAGTAGAGCCATTTGAGCTCGTTGTACGCTCATGCAATGATCCAATGTAGGCCAAGCCTGACACATGGTATACAAGTCGCACTAAGTTACTGTGGTACAACTTTGTCGGTGTCGAGCAGGTTTCAATTACCGTTTCCTCGATAATTGTGCGAGAATCGAATTTGGAAAATCGGTAAAATTGAGCCGAAAATCGATCGAAAATCGTCAAAAATCAAATAGTTTCAAAAATAAAAAAAATTGGAAAAATTTTTAAAAATCAATGATTTTCGTCAAAAATCGCGATATTTCCTCAAAAATTAGTTGACCAAGTGAATTTCCTCGTCGATCAAATTTTTGAGTAGTTTTCACTCGATACACCTCGATAATCGCTCAATATGCCTTAATAATCGCGATATTTACGTCGCACAATTCTTTTTGAATCTAACCAATTTACCGACCGGTATATCACATATACCAGGTTAATAAAAGTGATTATCGCAAAAATCAACCGATTTTGGTCGATAATTTGAACCCATTGTCGAGCTCTCAGCTTACCCCGCCCGGCCCACGTGCCCCGCGTTCGCTGGAAACCTGGCTAGCTCTGGACCTGCGTGCGTCAGCTCAGCCTCAGCCTCAGCCGCTCCCCGCATCATCTGCATCTGCACCGGCAAGTACAACACCGGGACTAAGAGTAATTTGTCCCCGCCTTCTCTGCCTCTCTCTCTCTCTCCCCCTCGTGAGAGAGTTTGCCGTGCCGGGCAGGGCAGGGCGCATGTACGCTGCAGCTAGCAGAATGCCCCGGATTTCGCGTGCTCCTGGATAACTCTCCGGCCGAATAAACCTACCATCATCGCAGATCCCGCACGTGCTGCCGGGCACGCGCGATCCAGGTCAGCGAGCGCGACGCTTTCCCCCGCCCAGGCGACAGCTTGGAGGCCTGCCATGTAACGCCTCCCTTTCCATGCCATCGTCTCCGTTTGCTAGCTGAGCGTGATGCGTCGACTAACTTAACAACTTGTCCAAACCACAATTAATTAGGGGGAGGAGTACACTCCTGTTAGTCCTACGAGATTTTTATCATCTTTAGAAACTACAAAATTATACATGAAGTTAGTATCCAAAGGTACTAAAAGTTTAAACATAAAGGTACCAAGAGAAGCGAGATTTTAATGGCAATTTAGTGGTATCTCATCGTACCTCTTAAAGATGGTAGAAACCCTATAGTACTATATCAAGTAACGACGACCTCGACCTGATCTCACAACTTTGTTACAAAGATAGCCAAGCTTGAAAATACTATCTAGTATGTCGCTGACATGTGGCATGAGGTACCACATGGCATTCTCTTATCCCTAAAGCATGATTGTTTCTTACATACTGTACACATTAGCATTAATTCCACCAGAATCCTGTCTAGGCCTGTTTGAAATGCAATGTTTTTTATGGTTCTTACCGAAATTGAAATATTCTCTGTAAAATTCTTGTATTCCGTTGATCCAAAGAAATCCTGCATTCCAAATGGAGCTTGAACCTTCACATGTACCGTAGTTTGTTTGGCCTAAATATGTTAAAACATAGCTCTAGCTATAGTACTTGTGTTAAGTTTCGTATTTCAACCAGCTCACACTTTAGCAATGGGTCACGTCACGTCTCTGGGAAATCGGATAGGTGGACCCTCCTATTCATACTTAAACAAGTCAAGTATCAGCAAGCACCGAAAGAAACAATACTTCTCTCGGTTGGTTCTTATAGGGGCATATTTTAACTATGTTTATATATTAAGAAAGCTCTAACATTGAGAAAGACACAAAAAAGAATGAATAAAGCTCTCTTTCATTAAGGGCTTTAACATTACGAGAAAGGCTGGTTTGTAAGGTAAATCATGTATACAAATATACAATGTTTAGGGAAAAAAAGAAATAAATAAAAGCAGAGGAGAGAAAGGAACCCGAATGCAAACCACTAGAGGGAGCGTAGCCCCAATCCCCATGCATTTGCGTTGATTAGAGGTGGGTATCGTGCCGGGCCGGGCTGGCACGGGCTCATCGTGCTTCAAGCATGAACTGTGCCGGGCCACGACGGCTCGTTATGCCCGCCATGTTGTGCCGAGCCGGCTCGGTTTGCCTTCGACTAGCCCATTTGCGTTTCGTGCCTGCTTTGTGCCATGCCGGGCCAGGCCTGGCTCATTTGAACTATTGCGACGAGACGAAAGGACTCGGAGATGCACGGAGCTAAGGCAATAGATGATGTGGGGTACCCCGATAAGGAAAAAGAGTACAGTAATTACGTATATATACATTAATATATAGACTACCCAGGGCCGAGATTGTCAAAGTCGGCTATTGCGTCTGTGATCTTCAAATCCTCGGGCTCATGTTGTGTCATGTCATCTGCACGCTCCCTGTCTTTGAGGCATGTGATTGCCTCAACCATCCCAGGTCTGAGAGACGACCTCATAAGCTCAAGTATCCTCCCTACCAAACTGAAAATAGCTTTCAAAGATACAGTGGACACCGGAACCGTAAGTACGTCCCATGCAAAATGGGATAACACGGGGTAAATACATTGTTTATTCTTCCACCAGAAGAGCAAGTTGAGTTGATTTTCCTCGTCCATGTCAAAGTCGGTCTCCATGGAAGGCATGTCGAGGTAGTGGTTGACCTCTACTCGTAGATTCCATGTCGATCTGCTCGGCGATTGAGAAGATGAGCCAGACGCCTTGCCTTTCAGTTTCTTCCATATGCTTGAAGTAGTCGAACTGTCTCGTGCTTGTTATGTTGTTGAGGTAGATCTTCTTACTTCACCTTTGATGCCAACATTTTTATAATATTTATCGAAAACGCTGAAAAACTGTTATAAATATGAGTATAGGTCTCAAGAAATCAAGATAGAATGCTTCACCTATTCCGTAGAAAGCACCCTGCAAGTCATATAATTTTTCACGGGGATCTAAATTAGTAGCAAAACAGTAGAGATGTGGAATAGCTTAAAAATATTTTAAAATTTTTTGCTCTATTGGTTCTATAATAGGATGTAAAATATAATTACCTCTATTTTCTTTAAAAGCATTAGCAATATTCCAAAACCACTCAATGACTAAGAAAGAAGTTAGATAGTACACACCGGATAAATTTGTAGTTGCACTGTAAATTTTTTTTAAAAAAATACGAAAATAACCATCAATTTACCAATCCACTTCAGTAACCAACGGCTCACCATTATTGCAGCTGACGAAGATAGTAATAATATGCTTGTAGTCCTTGCACCGCTTCAGCATAGTCTCGGGTCCGACACGGCCCGAACTATAGCTACATACCGACACGGCACGACCCACCACGTGCCGAGCTAGATTTTGGGTCGGGCCGGACCCACCGTGCCTCGAACCGAGCAAAAAAAAAAACCGGTCCGAGTGCCCATCTCTAGCGTTGATTGTTGGCACCGCGCGCGCGGCATGTAATTAAGGAGTACGATTAATTGCTGGTGCAACGGTTTTGTGTACTCACTATGTACTGCAGCTGCGATGTCCTGTGAAATCCTGTCTCGGCCAGATTTTGACTTGCCTCATTTGTTATCGCCGCCCATCAAGTCGCGAGATATTTGACTTTATGCTGTACTCTTATTTCTGAAGCACGAAGGAACGCAAAAAGTCTCATCGATCCCTGACGTATCACCTTTGCTTGGTTCCTAGGATCAGCTCCTTGATTGGTTTGGTCGCGACATGGCGCTCAAAAAATATATGCAGGAGAGGTTGAGGCAGCGCAGTTATGAGCTTGAATCAATGCAGATGGGAACATAGGAGCAGATTACTCTGACAGCCTTGCTCCACTATGACTGCACTTGATGTGAAGTTTTTTTTTTAATCAAGGCTGTATTTTGATCTGAACTGCATGAACTGGCTAAAGCCGCATGCCAGCACGAGGCACGCAGTACTTGGACTTCTGTTTTTGAAGTATTACCCAGCTGTGACTGTGAGACCTGTGAGTACGTACGCGAAGGCGTGGATTAAGAAACCCTGCAAGTACGTATCTGATCAGGCTGCTATGATTAATGAATGAAAACCCAGGAGCATATAATTAGCGATAGCCTTTGCAGTCGGCACCACATGAGCCTACACGGCAGAAAATTAATCTGGCTGCGATTTTGAGAATTCGCGATCCCGAGAGCCGTCATAATTAACGCAGAAATTGCCCCGGAATTATATATTACTCTATAGCTAGCTCGTCCTAGGCTCCTAGGTCGATGGAGACATTTTCAGACACCACATTGGCTGCAAAGATCACCCAAGGGGCAAGAGAATAAAGACTGGCATGGAGCGATGGAATGGTTCTTTTCGCACACGTACATGAGCGACTGAGAGAGCACACAAGCTTATTCTAATGCCGTGGCATGGCGGCACTGAACTGGCAGTCAAAGAACATGAGCTACAAATCCGTACTCCCCCATGTTAACGAACTTGTTGATCCCAGCAACCTGCAGATAACGAAGGTAGTTGCTCTGCATGGTAATGAACGATGTATGCTCATCAATCAGCCACGGGTAGCTGCACATAACAGCATAAGCACGAAGGGCTCCCCGGCCTGGCCGAATAATCAATTAGGCAGCAATGAGAGAAATAATCAAGCAGCAGCAGCTAAGGTAGCTAGCACTTGAGTGCTCCTAGTTAAGTGCTTAATTAATTAGCTGGTTACTGTGTGCTGGGTCAGTGCATGGCATCATTAGTCCACGTACAAGGCACGTAGTTAGCGATAAGCCAGCTAGCTGGCGGCCAATTCGGTCGCGTACCAGCCGTGTTCAGAGTTAGCTAGGCCATCTCTGTCGGGATCTAGGCGATGCCGTCGCCCGCGGCAAGGGCCGTGCATGGTCCATGGATCGACCAGCTGCCGCGCGCGCCAAGCGCAAGCAGCAGCGGATGGTGCACGGGCAGATAGCTAGATAGCGCGCGCGCGCGGCCAGCTCGGTGGCTGGCTGCCACAGCTCACCGACCGATCGACCGCGCGCGGCCGCGGCCGAGCGAGCGAACCCAAGGGCTCAACGCGGGCACGCACGCACGCGGAGGCCATCTCCGGCCAATGGCGGAGCGACAGGCGCGCCGTCGCGCGGACCGACCGATAAATGCCTGGCCGCGCGGGGCCGAGATTCGGCGAGCCAGGGATCCGCACATGCACCAAAAAGATTGCATGTGTAGGGGACTCGCAAAGCCCCCAGCGAGAGTGACGCAGCATCTAACACATGCGCGCGCGCGCACGCACGGCCCATGCTTCTCCTTGCTGTTGGTGGCCTGCAGCTCGACTCGACACCCTGTAACACAAGGTCCCTAGACATAATGCACCCCTACCTACGTACCGAGCTCAGTTCGCGCGCGTTGGATACCTAGCTAGCCTGTCCAACGTAGTAAAACAACAAACACATGCAGATCTCCTCGATCTCTCCTATCTATGCTGGCTGGCTGCTCCACGTACCGTCTTGATAGATAATGTCTTGAACGTAGGGATCGATCTCTAGAGAAACTACGATCCCTCGTTCCAAATAGATCTAGCTATAGCTAGGTTGCTGCTGCTGTGAAGGAAAGAATCGAACGGTGGCCGTACGTATACTAGCTCGCCGGAAGCAGTAACCCGGCCAGTGAAGTTGGTCGTGTACCAATGATGAGCCCGGCCGGCCGTGTGATGGCACTGACGCGACAGGTGTGCACGAACGGCAGGCTCAAACTCTGTCCGTGTCGGCGTCCGCCAGATCGATCGACCGCACCGCGCGCAGGGACCGCGCCGCACGTCCCTAGCTCCAGGCCACTTTTCATCGCATCCGCACGCGCGCGAGGGCGTACTATATACGAAGCGCAGTACGAGCGTCGTCCTCCTGCCGCGCCATTAGTTAAAGTTTACCGAAGCAATCAATGGCCGCAGATCTATCCCGGCCACCAACCAGCGAGCCGAGCACGCTGCAAGTAGCTAGGCAAGGCCCGAACCCAAGGACGTACGAGCGGGTCCAAATTTCCTTTCGGTTTGGTTTCCTGCCTCCGAGGGACCATGGCACGGCGCATCAGTGGGAGTGGCGGTGGTTACAAGGGTTAATTAAGGCTTTTAGGGACCGGTCTGTTGGTACTAGCAAGCAGTACACGACCTGAATCTTCAGCCGACAATACAATAACGCAGAGCACATTACAGAGCAGCGCTTGGTCGACAATACAGAGCAACTGCTTACTTCTTTTCTGGTTTTTCTTCCCTTCCCTTGTATAATTAAGCTAACCATTGCTACAAATGTTCTGGACAGCTGCATCTGCTATCGACTCTACGGCACCTGAACCGATTCAGAGACTCGATACTGTAGTCTATCCGGCACCCGTGCACATCCTAACGACCGAGCTTAATACAAAACCGAAAAACAAACTGAATACGAGCGAGCACTGAATTAACCTACCTGACTTCTAAAAGACTTGAGAAGAAAACTACAAGATTAATTAAACCAACACGGTCGGTCGATCTGGAGTTGATGGCAGCCGGTTAGAATTAGATTAGTGCGGCACTGTTCACTAAAGGAGGCCATGTCTTGGGGGAGAGGAGCATGGTGTGACTTGACTGGGAGCCGTGTCGCCTGCCGCCCCGGCTGCATCAATACCAGGGACCGGCCCGCCTCCTCTCCTCTCCTTTCCTCCTCCTCCTCGCTCTCACAGTGCCGTCAGTCCGTCTCGTCTGGTCGAGTATCCGTCACCAACGTACACTTGATGTCGATCACGAGCATGCCTTCTTCCCTGCTCACAGCTGACCCACAGCCGCTTGGTGATCCTTGTCCTTTCCAAACGTATAAAGCTGCGCTGATTGTGATCTGATTGGATGCACAACTAGTTGCTAGCTCCAAATAAGTATGCAGTGCTGCGGAGCATAACCGTTACTGGCATTGAGCTCAACAAACGCCTACCGCCCGCTCTAATAGCAATTAACCTTCGTTATTAGGCCATTGATTAGAGATGACTTGGGCAGCCAGATTTTGCCCTTCGATCGAGTGCTTTCAACTCAGATCACACTGACAGTTAGGTCTTGAATACGAAACACTCGACCTTCTGTAATTGTGACGCATTAGTATTACCACTAGTCTCGGTAGGGGTTGACTCTATGGATATATTATATATACTTTCGCAGGAATTTACTAGTATAACGTTGTACAATAACTTGCCCTTTGCACTTCCTGATATGTTGGATGCTTGTAGCAGATCATTCATACGGTATTTGCTAAACATATAAGTGGATTGTTGGCCTAGGTGTGAGCGGCTCCAAGTACGTAATTATCGCTTGCAATTGAGCGTCTCGTCTTGACTTTGCTCTCCTAATTTGAACTTCGAAGGTGGTCTTCTTAATCCAATATAATTCAGTCCTGCCAACGAGCTTGGAGCAAAAGTAAAAGACCAAATGGAGGTCTACCCATGTTTGTGATGAGTAATTGACCTTGCTTGAGCTTGTGATGCTCATGTTTGAGTTTGATTTGAATTGGAATTGAATTTGAAGAGATTTGGTTTGTTGTCAGTGCAGACGGGACAGTGCCATGTGATGGGTTTCTCATGTCTATGTTGGTTGTATGACTCGGTGCTAAGTCATGAAGAGATGGAGACCAGAACTAGGCTAGGAGAGCTAACATCTAGACGGTCAAGCAGGGCCGAAGATGACCATGGCGGGAGTTGCTGCGAACCAGAGGACAAGTGGATATTCTGGATCTTAACTTAGCACCTACTCAAGTGAAGGAGAGCCATTGGATGATGGATTTGCGGATGGAGTAGCGGTCAAGTTAGCCTACTTTGAGAAGTATGCAAAACCCGTTATGTTATTGGGGTTGCGGCCTAGCCCATGTATGAGTGAAGGAGTAAATCTTAAACCTTGATGAGGTTTCTTGAGGGCCAAGAAGATCATCCAAGAATAGATATTGCTCCAATGTTGCTATAAATAGAGGGGTATAGAGGTATCTATTCCCAAGATTTTGTAGGTAGGTTTTAGGGTTTCCTTGTGTGCTCATTTGTGAGCTTTGTCCACCTAGTAGTGTGGCTTTGTAAAGATTCTATCTATGTAATGCAAATTTCATTTTCTCTACTATTATAAAATTTACATTCAGTATTTACTTTCCACACTTTAAATTCTTGCAATTTTACTTTCAGCACATTTGGATTTGTTTCCTCTCCTTCTAGATGCTTTTGAATCTTCTACTGAGGATGAATGATTCATGGATGAATCTTTTTTAGATCATATCCCAATTATCTAGGCAAATCTTGTCTCGCTCTTTGCAAGAAATTGATCTTTGTGCTTGAGGAGAAAGCTTTTTTTTGTAGATTGTGTTTTTAGGTATCATCTCTTGTGTTTTGTATTGCTGTAACAAATGGGTGACTATCCAAGATCATTTTGATTATCAAAACACCACGAGCAATCTTAGAACAAAGATTTTGGTTTCTTTTACCTTTGATTCTCTGATTTTTTTTTGTTGGTTTTTCTTGTTCTGCAGGTAAGAGAAATTTATTTGATATTATTCATCCATCTCTGATCACCATTTCGCTCCTTAAAAAAAAAGCCATAACTGATCCCATGATCTTGTAAACAATTGTTATTCCCATAGAAAACTTGCGCTATCTCAGTACCGGACACTTATGAATTCAGGGTGCAGCTCTTGCTTTAATGTAGGTTGCCTTTTGTTACTACTTTTGAAGGCTAATCGATATAACTCTACTATTGTGTAATACTAGTACTACTACGGCTAACTCGTATTCCTAACGAATTAAACAAAGTCTGGATGCGGTTTTATAAGACAAAGTCTCCTGTCATTCTTAATGCAGAGTAAGTGCCCCTCGTGCAGACGATTTTCCCTTTAGAAATTGCTCCCGGTAGGCGTTCGCCCAAGACAGGACGCAAGTGAAAACTGCACCCTTTGGCATGCACAGCCCGCATGTGATATGATAGTTTGTAACGATTTTATACAACAAATCATCCATAGATTTTACTAGGATACATCCTTCAATCTTCGTACAGACACACACTGAATCAAGCTGTTGTTCTTGCTGACGAAGCCTACCTAATTTTTGCGTGGCTATCTACGATTCTACATGCCTGATGTTTCCTAAAGCAAACTGCCATCATACGGCGCCACAGATTGGCATCTCGCTGCCGAATATATACAGATCGCGGATTGGACGTGATCGTGTAGGCCGCTTCAGGAACAAGGGAGTGACAGGTGACGACGACTGCACCGTGCTACAGTGTAGCCATAGCTTCATGTCGTATTCTTGGACGTGGCGGTCCTTAGAACGATGAGTGCTATTGTACTGCACTCTTGCTGTTCTAATCGTACCTTCTTCCGTTGCGGACACAGATATTTTGTAGATGAGAGATGCTCACCTTGCTGCCCCCAAATCTATTCTCTGAGCGCGCGATGTTAAAATGTCCATGATTCATCAAACGTCAGTTAGTTTGGCACATGACCGGAAACAACACCCATATTATCAGAGTTTGTACAAATTTTCAAGCAAACAAAAAAAGTAAGTAAACATTATCGTTTACCCTTCATTCATGTTTTAATATTTATGTAACTTTAAAGGGAAAAGCATGGAAGCACACCTCGAGACGTATATGATTTCTGGTGTTTAGTAGTCTTACTACAGTCGTCATAATGAACTATTCATCTTGTTTCTACACTTAAGTAAATTCGATGAACCGCCCACTCATAAGAGTTGGCATTCAAGGAAAATACCATTAATTGTAGTTGGCAAAAACGCCGTTCCTTTCATTGTGTAATCCGTAAAATTCCATTCTCGACCTTTTTTTCGCATTTTTTTTGCGTTATTGAAGGCTTAATTTCAGTGGGCCGATCTGAAACAGAAACTGCTCATGGGCTTCCCAGTAAGTCCCGGCAGAAAATTTATGCAGTCGGCCCATAGCAGCCCGTCTGAGATTGGTTTTGGAAAACGGGAGTGGCCCGCTCATGCCTTGTTCTGCTTTCTAATCTGCACTTTCATCTAAAGAAAGGCTAATCAGTTCTTCCTCTCAAAAGAAAATGTCAGTGATGTTGATGTCATGCGTTCCTCCATACTACTTCAATTACGAAGTTGCGGCAGAACCGAGAATACCTCTGCATATTCAAACGAAATATTTATTGCGAAATTGTAAGAGTTGACATGCATTGCCGCCGGCCTGGTTTCTTCCACTTGGTCCGAAATGGTTGAGACACAACATTAGGTCAAGTAGAGCAGTCTAGCTAGGCATCTCTTCCTTAGGAAGGACAGAACATTGCTCGCGCTATATCCGCACTGTTCGCTTGCGCGAGCGCACCGTGCGTGCAAAGGAATCAACACGACGTTGAAGACGTTCTCCCTAGCTAGAAATCCTCGAGATCGAACGACTCCGAGGACGCTGCTCCAAACGTGGATGGCATGATCAAAGACGAGGACACATTGAACGACTCCTCCCCGGCCGTCTCCTCGGCGCCGGCTAACCCGAGACCGTCGACGTCCTGGCCCCAGACGTCTCCAGCTCCAAGCACTATCGATGGCGATGGAGGCGGCGGCCCCTCCACCCGCCTCGGCACGACGAAGCTCGGCTGCACCGCGCTCTTCGCGTGCACGGTCTCGGCCCCGGCGCTGCCGGTGTGCTGCTGCGGCGCGAGCGCCGGCTGCTGCCAGTGCCGGAACACCGCCGCGAGCGCGAACTGGTCGCCCACCCCCGTGCACGCCGAGGCCCGCCCCGCGGCCGCCCTCGCCATGACGTGCCGCAGGTTCCTGCTCAGCCTGGCCCTCGCCGGGGAGGCCGCCACGCCGTGCCGGCAGCCGGCGTCGGCGAAGTTGGTGCGAGTGTTCTCCCCGCGCAGCACGCGGGCCGCCTCGTCGTAGGCGCGCGCCGCCTCCTCAGCCGTGTTGAACGTGCCGAGCCACAGGCGCACCCGCCGCGCCGAGTCCTTGATCTCGGCCACCCACCGCCCCGACGGTCGCTGCCGGACGCCAACAAAGCGGCGTCCACGGCAAGCTGTCTCGATGGCGGTGGCTGTCCAGCCGCTCTCTCGTGCCGCCATGAGCCTGCGCGTCTGGTATGGATACTTGGAGTTAGCTTAGCGAGGTCATGCACTGTCTTGGGTTCGCATGCACAGGCTTCTAGTTTTGCCACTTCCAGCTAGCGTATATATACATGTACACATTGCGGAGAAACAAGCGTATATGTATGATGTGTAGAAGTCCACCGAAGACTGGGAAGGCATCTATTACTACACAAATCTTGTATGATCCCTTTGTCTTTTGTCTAGTTCTTTTATGCATGACGTCTTGTTGGGAGCTTACTAGCTCCTGGTCGGATTGGGGTGATATGGACATGCTGGTTCTTGATTAGTTAACCGCATGCAATTATTGGCCATTTTGATGTGAACAAATTGTTCTTTATTGTGCTGAAATCTCTCTGTCTAGTGCCCCCCCTATGATTGCCCGCCCGTGCTCTTCAGTTTGTTTTAGCACTATGTCACTACTACACTTGCTTAATTTGCTTGATGAAGCGAGACTTCGATCGTCATCTTCCAGAGTACGATGGTCCATGAGGACTAAAAGTTTTGACCGTTTTGTGTCAGATTGGCCTTGCAGAGATTGATCCGTTTGAATTAAGCTCGTCATCCTCAGAATTCGTACGTGTTTGTTGCCATCTGCTGCATGATGCCTTGCTGCCAAGTGTGCGGCGAGGCTAGCCGTGCCGCAATGGTCGAATAACGAATACGATCGACATCATTTTCGGGATGGGGAGAAAAGATAACGGAGAATATACTTGCGATGTGCGCTGGTTTTATACTGCGTACTGCAGGAAATGGAAGAGTAGTATAATCCCATAGGCCTCGTTTTATCATTAAACATTCCTTGGCGAGAAAGATGTCGTTTGGGCGTTTTCTTCGCGGTCGCGATCATGGCTGCCAGGAGCCAAAGACAAGAGAATAAGGAAGGATCTGGCGCGAAGAGCATCTCTAACAAGGCTCTCCAAATTTCACTCTTCAAAAATCACAGATTTGGAGAGCCCTCCAAAAATTTGACTCTCTATATCTCCTTCCTCTACAACAGCACTCTCTATTTCACACTCTCTATTTTCTCTCCTCTATATTTTAATCATATTCTATAACCGCCATAACAGTAATTTGAATTTTTTGACCAGGTAAATTCGAACGGCTATATTTCAATGCGGGAATTTAAAATTCGAAATTTATTGAACACTTAACTCGATCAAATTTCCTCGTTTGTCAAACTACTTCTCTTTTGAAAACTTAACTGGATCCCTCTGAATCCTATAATCTCATCTCTCTAGGCAGTATACATTGAAAGCAGGCAAAATACACTCAAATCAACTAATCAGAGCCTGAAACGATGCATGTGCTATTGAAACTCTGAAAGTGCATATTAAAACGATGTCCACTATAGAAAAATGAAAGGGATCACAAACCACGACATTACAGAAAGAACAATAAATGATGCACCTAAGTTCAGTTAGCGATCCTAGCACTTTGGGATCTATTACATCTTAACTAGGCAAAAATTACAACTGCTTGGCGATTGCAAGAATTTAAAGGCTGGCTATGATGAGTACCACGATATGGACTCAATATTTAAACACTAGAGATGCTTCCTCTTCTTGGTTTTTGAACAACTAGACGCATGATACCTCAATCTGTGAAGTATCCTTCTCTCACTCACCCGCAGCACCAGAGAATGATAAATATTTCTTTCGCCGACCGAAGAGCATGTTTGCAGCTTTTCCTTGTCATCTTCCAAAGTGTTTGAACCATAGAGGATCTCCCTCATGTCAGCAAGGGATGCAAGTACAGAACACATGTTCTCACTATGCAATAGTTTCTTCACATCAGGCAGTTCTTCAAACCTGTTAAGTTCTGAATTTTGGTTGGAGCATGCTCTGACAACCTTAACCACACTACTTATAATATCATGGTCATCGTTGCCAATCATATCATCAACCATGCAGACCAACTTGTCATAAGCATCAGGTTTTAAAGAGATAATATAAAGGAGGATTAAAAGTTCAAGCTGGGGCTCTCCACCATATGAAATCTCGAAGTACTCAGTAACTTGGCTGGTGCAGCCTGAATAGCCCAGATTACGCCATAGTGACACCCTGAAGGGCATTTCCATGTCAATGTTCAGAGCACCATATGTCACTGTCGGCGTACTAGCCAACAGGCACCTTCGAGACGGGTGCTTATGAGATTCTGACGGGGGGCTTTCGGGGTAATCGCCTCGGAATGGAAGACGGAGACGACCGGAGTACCGAGAGGCCCAGGCTAACGGGGGGACGCAAAGAGTTTTACCCAGGTTCAGGCCCTCCGGAGAGTAATAGCCCTAGTCCTGCCTTTCTTGGTATTGCCTGTGTTCTTGCTGGAGAGGATGAAAGCCTTACCGCCCTCCGGACCCCCTCTCCCATGCACCCCGGCTTCCTTTTATACTTGGGCTGCTGGGGGCGCATGGGAGGCTTACACTGCAAGCCCCCCTCATTACACTGCCACGGGCGTATTTAATGCACATGCCCTTGCCCTTACGCAACATTAGGGCTGGAAAAAAAGCTCGTTGAGCTGGCTCGGTGGCTCATTTCAAAATTGCTCTGATTACATTCATTTTTCTTTTAAAATAAAAATTAGTTGATTTGGAACCAGAGTCAACTTCGGCTCGGCTCGTTAGGCTCGGCTCGTTAAGCTCGGTTCGAAGTTGGGTCTCAAACAATACATAAGACTATAATAAATGTGAATAAATCAGTGTCGAAGAAAGCTCGAAAAAAAGTTCAACTGGCTCGTTATCCACCCCTACGCAACATTTAAGGCCGGTCTCAGCTGTCGCGCCCTTGCCTTGGGCCCCGCGCCTACCAACGACGCTCGTTCCGTCAGGGGATGAGGTGCTGCCGTGACGACTCCTGCAATTATGATGTGCCTGGGGAAGGCGCGCCGCCATGCTGCAGCCTCTATGCTTCCGCATTTAATGCGCACGATTCGCATTAAATATCCTTGATCTCGGGCAGATCGCCTGGATGGTGCGCCAGCTGGCTAGGATCAGACGCTACGTGTACATCGGGGACCACCTTATCGACGCCTTGGCTGGCTCAGACGCCACGCGTGTCCATTGGCGACCACATTCTTGGCGCCGGCGGCTTTCAGACGCCACGTGTTCGCTGGCGACCACATTCTTTGGCGCCAGGCTCGCTCAGACGCCATGTGTCCGCTAGGCGACCACCTTCTTTGGCGCCCGCGGCTGGCTCAGACGCCATGTGTCCGCTGGGGCGACCACCGTGGGGCTCTTTCTCTTGCCGTGGCGGTGGGCCCAAGCATGCCCTGGCCGCCACTTGACCGCTTTTTAGTGCGGGAGAGCGGGTACCTTGGTGTAGAATACGCCGACAGTAGCCCTCGGGCCCACCCAGGAGCGCTTTTTGGTCTTCTGCTCTTCTTCTTCTTTAATTGGCGTCTTGAGAACCGCTCCGGCTCCCGGGTGGGGCCCTTCAAAAGCCCGCACGCCCCGCACAAAAGATCTTCCGGCTTCTCCGATTCCCAGGCGGTTTGCGCGGTTACTTCCTCCTTGTAACCGCCGCACGTTCCTTGGGATTCGGCCCCCTTTATGAGGCTCTTAAACTTCCTCTTTTTCGAACCGCCGCGCCCTTTCGGTTTTCCCGCCGGTTCTCCTTCCGCGGCCTTATAAGAGGCCGATCGAGGGGGGAGTAGTTCTTCCTCCTTCCAATTCCCCTCATTCCGCCTCTTCCCGACGCCTTAGGTTCCCTTGCTTCTTCCCCTTTACTGTCGCGCTCCGATATTCCTCTCCTCCCAATGGCTCCGGTACTTCCTTCTTCGTCTATCGAGGAGGAGAGGGCCGGCAGGTTCTCCCAGACCATCACCGGGGGCGCCCTTCGCCTCCGCGCCGGGACTGTTGAGCCTTGCTGTCGGCCCGGGGAAGTGGTTTTCTTCGGGTGGCAGCTCCTTGCCGGCCTGCTACCGCCGGTCTCCGACTTTTATCTCTCTGTTCTCAACTTCTACGCCATTCATCACATCCACCTTCCTCCCAACTCCGTTATCCTCCTTTCTGCCTTTGCTCACTTTTGCGAGATGTTCGTGGGAGTGCTGCCCAACCTTCTCCTTTTTCGTTTCTTCTACACTCTTGGCTGGCAGTACCGCAGTCGCCGGAGCTATCACCGCGTTCGTGGCCAGGATCGTTGCGCGCTACCTTCCATTGGACCGCCGGTCCAATCGAGGGATTGGCGCTACAGAGTGGCCGACGCCGAGGACGACAAGCGCATTGAAGTGTAGAGCTTCCGCCCGCCCGGCGGTCAAGAACCCAATCGGGGCGCAGCGCCGGATGATGACGACGACTCCACCCATCCTTCCTGCGAGGCCCCGCTTCCTGGCTCACCGGCGGGGACCTCCACGTCGGCCGCGAGGCTTCTTCGTCGCGCAACGGGTTCCTCCATGGTGGCGGGGCTCGCCGACGGCGGGGCTCGCCCACTTTGCCGCCGGGGCTCGACGATGGATCCTCCGCTGCCGGTCCCTTTTGTTCCGGCACCGCCACCAGCAGCGGTGGATCTTCCTCCGCCTCCGTCTCCGCCGCCAGCAGTGGCGGGTTTGCCTCCGCCTCCGCCGCCGCCACCAGCAGCGGGGGAGCCTCCTCCGCCACCGGCGCTGGCAGCGCCGGGCGGGGGGCTGGTCCTCGTTCCGAGCGTGCCCCGCTTCCCAAGGCCAGCGCCTAGGTACTCACCAGGAGACGCAAATGCAATATAAAAGTTCAAGTTTTTTAAGACTGATCCTTACCGTTGTTTCCCCCTTTGTCCAGGGTTCCTACTCCGGATATCCCCGCTGCCCGTGCCGGGGACGGCCAAGGTGCCGCGGCAGTCAGGGCTGCGCTAGCCGGGGTCGCCGAGCCCCAGGACGGCCAGGGGCCGGCGGGCGATTCCCAGGCAGCCGCAGCTGCTGCCGATTCCCAGGCAGCCGCTGCTGCTGCCGTCGTTCAGGACCAAGGCCCGTTCGGCCCCGTCCCTACCCCAGAACTCCCCGCCGCCTCCGTTCCCTCGGCAGACGCTGATGCTCTGCTGGCGGCCCTCGGCGAGCTCTACTCCAGCACGAGCAATCGTCTGGTGACGAGCAGGGAGCGGTTGACGGAGGCGGGAGTCGAAATCAACCGCCTCCGCAAGGAGGTGGAGGACCTGCGCGATCGGGGGGCGGGGCTGGAGCTGCAGCTGCGGAGGGAGCGGGAGCAGCAGGAGCAAAGCACCCGCCGCGCCGAGCGGCTCTCCGCGGCGCTGGAGGCGGAGAGGGTTGATCGGGCTCAGTCGGAGGTGGATACGCTGCGGATGCTGCGCCACGCCTTCAATCGGACGGTGGCCAGCCTTGCTCCACTGGGGCTGGAGCAGCCGGGTCCGCGGGAGGAGAGGCCACGGCATTACGCCTTCTGCCTCTGCCAGACCGCGGACTTCCTCACGCGCCTGCCCGCCGCCCTTTCCGCTCGGTCCGCCCAGGAGGGGCGCGATTCTGGCGCTGCCACGGCGAAATGCGTCTGGCTTCTTTGTGCGGCCCGTGACGCCAACTTTGATCCCGCGGCCATCGTCAAGGGTTTGAGGGCGATCAAGCGCAGCGGAGGAGCGAGTTCACGATGCCTCCGAGCAGGTTGCCGCCCAGCTAGCGATGGAGAACCCCCAGATGGAGGTGGTGGCGGAGGACGTGGCGATGGTGCTGGACGTGGCCCCCCTTGTTGAAGACGCGGCGGCAGCCGAGGAGGCGGCAGATGACGCGGAGGACCCTCCAGCCCCCCCTCAGTAGCTTTTCTTTTTCGGTCGTACCTGTAAAAGACTTTAAATGCAAGACGCTTTAAATGAAGCAGGAGCACCGGCCTCCCGCTACGTCGTTCAAAGACTGCTTTTTACTTTAACTTTCTGGCTTCACGCGAACGAGCACGTGATCGCTTAGAAACTCAGGGTTTTGCACCAGGGGATCTTTTTCCTTGGATCCCTTGCCTTAGCAAAATTTTTCCTCCCAGACGGCCCCTAGGGAGCAGGCGCTCAGTGAGTCGTGGCAAGACCTGGGTTTTTGACGATGGTGCTCGAGTCGCCGACCCCCACGGGGACACCCGGAGTGTCATGACCGTACTGGGGGTCGTGCCGAGCTAGCCATTCAACCGCCCATTCCTGCACGACGCTCTCACTTAGTGGCTCCACCTTTGCCACCGGGTTTTTGCAAGGCAGTAAGGTTCCACGAGCAAGCGCCCTGGTGCTGCTCAACAGCGAGAAAGAGATCGAAAAGGAAAAGGAGCAACAAGAACAACAACTTTGGACAATCAGAAGGTGAATATTAATTTCAAACAGAAGGCCTCCCCCAACCAGCAGTGGAGAGGAAGACACCCTCCGGCCGGTCGGGGGACGGAGCCAGGGACTTACAACCGGTCAAGGGTAGAACTTGCGCAGGTTTTCTATATTCTGGGAGTTCGCCAGCTCCTCGCCGTCCTCAGTGGCCAGCCTGACCGCCCCGGGACGAGAGACTGAGACCACCTTGAAGGGTCCCTCCCACTGTGGAGACAGTTTATGCGACCCGGCATGCGACTGGATTCTTCGCAAGACCAGGTCGCCCACTGCCAGTGTTCTCTCATTGACCCGGGAGGCGTGGTACCGCCTGAGACTTTGCTGGTACCTGGCGGCGCGCAAAGCCGCTCGATCCCGCGCCTCTTCCAGGAGGTTGATGTCGTCTCGGCGCAGACCCTCCTGCTCCTCTTCCGTGAAAGCCGCAACGCGGGGTGATCCTGGCCCAATTCGAAGGAGAACGACCTGCGCCGTAGACCAGGAAGAAAGGAGTTTCCCCGGTAGCTCGGCTAGGAGTGGTCCGAAGTGACCACAACACAGCCGGGAGCTCTTCAGTCCATCGGGCGCCACGCTTGTGGAGTCGGTCGAACGCCCGGGTCTTGAGGCCCTTCAGCACCAGCGCGTTGGCCCGCTCGACCTGGCCGTTGCTCTTGGGGTGGGCGACCGAGGCAAAGCAGACCTTGGTGCCCATCTTTTCACAGAAATCTAAGAAGGCCGCGCTGGTGAATTGTGCGCCGTTGTCGGTGATAATGCGGTTGGCGACCCCGAAGCGGGCGAATATCCCTTGCATGAACTTGACCGCAGCTGTGGCGGTGATGGACCTCACTGCCTCTGCTTCCACCCATTTAGTGAATTTGTCGATGGCGACGAACAGGTGGGTGTAGCCCCCTGTGGCCCGCGTGAAAGTGCATCTAGGCCCCCTAAAAGTGTTTTGGGTGATTAATGACAAACGATTCCAGAATCTAATGTGTTCAACTAGTTTATGAACAGGCGAATGCTTCAAGAAGAGATCATCTTGGTACGTGAAGTGTCCCCTAGTGGTGTTGAGTAAGAAAAACGATTTTCAAAGCTTGTTATTTTAATCCTTTGAGTCGTAGGAATGTCGTACTATTAAGAGGGATGCATTGAAATTGACTTAGAGATGTTCTCCTCACTCAAGAAGAATTTAGTCGAGTCTCTCAAGAGTTAGAAGTGTTTTCTCTAGCTTCGGAATGAGCTTGTGTTAAATTTCTAGTCGGATGTTCCGATGTTGTATCGGACATTCCGATGTTTCAGAAGTTCCGAAGTGTAGTTGTGCTTTAGTCCGTTGTGTTCTGTTAGGGTCGGACATTCCGATGTACTGTTTCGGATGTTCCGATACTGCTGTGTTTTAGTTTGGGAGCTCTGTTTGGTTCGGATCGTCAAGTCGCCACTTCGAAGTTCCGATGTGTTCTGGTCTGTTTTAGAGTGCTCTGTTTGGTTCGGACTGTCCAAGTCGCCACTTCGGAAGTTCCGATGAGGTCGCTTTTCTGCCTGGAACTCTCTGTTTATTTCGGATATTCCGATATTTTATATCGGATATTCCGATGTGGACTTAGCTTGTTTAGTTGGGTTCCTCTCTGGTGTCATCGGATGTTCCAGTTGCTATCGGACATTCCGATGCTTGTTGTTTTCACGTTGGAAGCTTTCCAATTTCTGGTAGTTTGCACGCATCGGATGTTCAAGTTCGCTTTCGGACATTCCGATGTGGGGCCGAAAAGGGGGTACCGGCTAGTTTTGATCCAAAACTATAAATACCCCTCTCCCACTCCTTTTGCTGGTTACACACTTGCTTTGGCTATTCACTTGAGCTTCTTGAGTATTCTCTAGAGCATCCTTTGAGCTTTCTCTCCTCCTTGATCTTAGGGATCATTTAGTGAGTGAGAGTTTGTCGTGTGTGATTGAAAGTCAAGGGTTAAGTTGGTATTCATCTTGAGAAAGTAGAGAACCTCTCCAAGATCGAGATTCGAGTGCATTCATTACTCTTGGAGGTTGAAGGACTCCTAGACGGCTAGGCGTCGCTCACGAGCCCCCAACGATTGTGGGAAGCCGTGAGAAGTTTGTGAAGGCCGGCTCCGCCTCCGAAAGGAAAGGAACCAATAGTGGAACCAAGCCTCAAGTGTGACCGAGGTTTGGGAGGAAAGGGTTGGAAAAGACCCGGGCTCTCTGGAGCCTCCTCAACGGAGACGTACGATCCCCTCAAGGATCCGAACTCCGGGAATCAAACTTTTGTGTTCTATCTTGTCTCTAGTTGCTTGTTTAATTTTATTGATCTTTGTTAGTGCCCTTTTTGGTTGTCTAGAGCTAGTGGTCGTCTAGCTCATTCTACTTGACCCTTTAAGTCAAGTGCTGTTCGGATAGTCCGAAGTAATTACGGAAGTTCCGAAGTTTTCGGAAGTTCCGATATTAATTCGGAATATCCGACCCTTTTCCGCTGCAACAAATTGTTTTAATTTAAAATTAGCCTATTCACCCCCCCTCTAGGCAATCTTCTAACCTTTTCAATTGGTATCAGAGCCAAACCTTCTCGAAGGCTTAACCGCTTGAAGGAACGTGATGGCCAACACCGGGTTGAAGGTTGTCGTGACGGACGAGCAAAATAGTCCGAGAGCCGGAGATGGAACTCCCGGCAAAAGCAAAGAGGAAGCTACCTCTACATCTACTCAGGGAGCTCAAATTCCATTCAATTATGAAAAATTAAATACTTCCTCCTCGCATTCGTATATCACTGTGCCCTCCGGGCGTGCTCCTTTCTTTGATGGCACGTACTATTCCGCTTGGAGGCACAAGATGAAAATGCATTTGATGTCACTCCATCCTAGTGTTTGGAAGATTGTTTGCACAGGTCTAGATATGCCGGAAGACGATATGGAGCTCACGCCGGAACAAGAGCAAAACATCCACCGCAATGCTCAAGCCGCAAGCGTGTTGCTTGGAGCGTTGAGTCCCGAGGAATTCAACAAAGTGGACGGATTGGAAGAAGCCAAAGAGATATGGGACACACTCCAAGTAGCACATGAGGGGACATCAAGTGTAAGGGAGTCAAAGATTGAATTGCTAGAAGGCAAGTTGGGGAGATTTGTGATGAATAATGATGAGACTCCGCAACAAATGTATGACCGCTTGATGATCCTCGTAAACAAGATAAGAGGGCTTGGAAGCAAGGATATGACGGACCACGTCGTGGTAAAAAGGATGTTGAGAGCCTTTGCCCCAAGGAACTCTACTCGTGAACCCTTATACGAGAGCGAAAGATTTCAAAAGGCTCACTCCAAATGACGTGCTCGGAAGAATTCTTTCACATGAGCTCATGGAGGAAGAAGCAAAAGAAGTGAAGAACCTTGCCAAGCAAAGCTCGAGCTCAAGACCAAAACAAATAGCCTTGAAAGCAAGCAAAAAGGAAGAATCAACATCAAGTGATGATGAGGAAGATGAAAGCGAAGATGAAGAAGACTTGGCTCTATTTGTAAGGAAATTCAAAAGGTTTCTCAAGTATGATGGGTCAAGCAAGTACAAGAAGAACTACAACGACAAATCAAGAAGAAGAACAAACACAAAGAGGGCTTGCTATGAGTGCGGTGAAGTTGGACACTTCATCGCCGATTGTCCGAAGAAGAAAAACAATCCCAATGAGCCCAAGAAGAATGAGCCGCACAAGAAGAACAAAACTTACAAGAAGAAGTACTCAGGCGAGGTCATATTGGTGAAGAATGGGATTCAAACGACTCCGACTCCGACACCGATGATGAAGGAGTTGCCACCGTTGCCATTGAAGCCGCCCCTCCAACAAAATCACTCTTCGGCAACATGAGCGACACCGACAACGACGACGCACCCGTTTGTCTCATGGCAAAAGGGCGGAAGGTAATGACTAAGTCAAAACCTCCGAGTAGTGATAGTGAATTGGATAGTGATGACAATGATGATGATGATGCTCTATTTTGTGATTTAAGCAAAACGGCTATTGATAAGATCCATAAACTATTGAAAAGAATAGATAGCCAAGAGGAAACTCTCGAGAAGCAAGAAGAGTTGCTAATTTGTGAAAAGAAGAAAAATCTTGCTCTCGAGAAGGTCCTTACAAAAGAAAAGGAGACAATTGAATTGTTAACCAAAAAGCTTAATTTGGCTAATAATTCAATAACATTACTTAAGGGTTCAAATGAGTCACTTCAAGAGAATGTCATAAGTCTAGAAAACAATCTTCAAGCTCTTGAAGTGCAAATTGAATCTCTTAATGATCTTAATTCTCCAATTGTTAATTCTTCAATGGCTTCTATTCCTTCCACTAGCAATGGTTGCTCTCGATGCTATAATGTTGATATTAATGCTTGTACTTCTAACTCTCAATTTGTGCAAGTATTAAAAAGCGAAAACGAGAGATTAAGTGCCTTGGTTAGATACGGTTGCATGAAAACTTATCAATCCAAGGATGCCTATACAAGACCATAAATGGTCGAGGCAACAAAAACAAAGAAGGGCTAGGATATGATAAGTACGAGTGTAAAGGAAATGACCGTGTGGTGGTAAAAGGCAAGGAATGCATCAAGTTTGTCAAAGGAAATGACAAACAACCATTGACCACCACACAAGTCATCAAAACCGGGCAAGATTCAAAGAAGCATCCTCAATGTCATACATCTCATTCCATTCACTTTGCTTCTTATGTATTGAAGAGAAACCACCGTGGTAAAGTGGTTGCTCATTTTGTCGGTGCCCACAACTCTAATGATGTGAGCAAAAAGAAAGTGTGGGTACCAAAAGTTTTGATTACTAACATGCAAGGACCCAAAAAGATTTGGGTACCTAAGAACAAGACTTGATGTGTTTTCGTAGGATTATACCTCCGGGGGATCAAGTTGGGTGCTTGATAGTGGTTGCACAAACCACATGACCGGAGAAAAGAAAATGTTTTCATCTTTTGATGAGAAAGGGTCACAATATGAAAATATTGTGTTTGGTGATAATGGTAAAGGTGAGGTAATGGGATTAGGTAAAATTGCTATTTCTAATGATCATTCAATTTCCAATGTTCTCCTAGTTAAATCTTTAAATTACAACTTGTTGTCCGTATCACAACTTTGTGAAATGGGCTATAATTGTCTATTTACTAATGTGGATGTGACCATCTTTAAAAGAGATGATTCCTCAATTGCCTTTAAAGGATATTTGAAGGGTAAGCTCTATTTGGTTGATTTCAACTCAAATAGCGCTAAACTTCAAACATGCTTAATGGCAAAGTCTAGCATGGGTTGGTTGTGGCATCGCCGGCTAGCTCATGTTGGCATGAGAAATCTCGATAAGCTTCTAAAAGGTGATCACATCATTGGACTAACGAATGTTGAGTTTGAGAAGAATAGGATCTGTAGCGCTTGTCAAGCCGGAAAGCAAGTTGGAGCGCGTCATCCCGCGAAAAACATCATGACGACGACAAAACCATTGGAGCTTCTACACATGGACCTCTTCGGACCCGTTGCTTATATAAGCATCGGAGGTAACAAGTATGGTTTAGTTATTGTTGATGATTTTTCTCGCTTCACGTGGGTGTTCTTTTTGCAAGAGAAAAGTGAGACACAAGGGATAATCAAGAAGTTTGCAAGAAGAGCCCAAAATGAATTCGAGTTGAGGATCAAGAAGATTCGAAGCGATAATGGAAGTGAATTCAAGAATACTCAAGTCGAAGAATTCCTTGATGAAGAAGGAATCAAGCACGAGTTCTCCGCTCCATACTCCCCTCAACAAAATGGAGTGGTAGAAAGGAAGAATCGGACTTTGATTGAGATGGCAAGGACAATGCTTGATTTAGTACCAGATCCCCGCTCATTATTGGGCGGAAGCCGTCAACACCGCGTGCCCTGCTATTAACCGATTATATCTCCACACGAGCTTGAAGAAGACAGATACGAACTTCTTACCGTAACAAAGCAAATGTTTCATATTTTAGAGTTTTCGGTAGTAAATGTTTCATTCTTAACAAGAAACCCAAGAACTCCAAATTTGCTCCTAAGATCGATGAAGGTTTCTTGCTAGGATATGGATCAAATGCCTATGCCTATCGCGTTTTCAACAAAACCTCGGGTTGCGTTGAAATAGCGAGAGACGTGACATTTGATGAATCTAACGGCTCTCAAGTAGAGCAAGTTGATTTAAATATGTTAGAAAATGAGGAGGAGCCAAGCATTGCAATCAAGAAGATGGCTATAGGTGAAGTGAGGCCGCAAGAAAAGGAGCATCAAGACAATTCCTCTATGCAAGTTGAGCCTCCTACCTCAAATCAAAATATAAATATTCCTCAAGACAGTTCAAGCAAACTCTTGGAGGATGCTCAAGATGAAGACCTTGAACCAATCCAACATGTCTCTCAAATGCCACATCCGAGGGTGCATCAAAGTATTCAAAGAGACCACCCCGTCGACAACATTCTAGGTGACATTCAAAAGGGGGTAACTACACGCTCAAGAGTAGCTAATTTTTGTGAATATTACTCTTTTGTGTCTACCTTGGAACCATTGAAGGTGGAAGATGCACTAAAAGATCTGGATTGGGTAATGGCAATGCATGAAGAGCTCAACAACTTCGTTAGAAACAAAGTGTGGTCGTTGGTGGAAAGACCAAATCAAAACGTGATTGGAACCAAATGGGTCTTCCGCAACAAACAAGACGAGAACGGAGTTGTCACAAGAAATAAAGCTCGGTTGGTAGCTCAAGGATTCACTCAAATCGAAGGTTTGGATTTTGGTGAGACTTATGCTCCAGTTGCTAGATTAGAGTCAATTCAGTATATTGGTTGCATTTGCTACTCACCATGATTTCAAGCTTTATCAAATGGACGTGAAGAGTGCATTCCTAAATGGTCCAATCGCCGAATTGGTTTACGTTGAGCAACCGCCGGGAATGGAGGATTACAAAAACCCTACTCATGTCTATAAACTCCATAAGGCGCTCTACGGGCTTAAGCAAGCACCTAGAGCATGGTATGAATGCCTTAAGGATTTTCTTATTAGAAAGGGTTTCGAAATTGGTAAAGTCGATCCTACTCTCTTCACAAAATATGTTGATAATGATCTATTCGTGTGCCAAATATATGTCGATGACATTATATTTGGATCCACTAATAAAAACTTTTGTGAGGAATTTAGTAGGTTAATGACAAAGAGGTTTGAGATGTCTATGATGGGCGAGCTAAAGTTCTTCCTCGGATTTCAAATCAAACAACTCAAGGAAGGGACATTCTTGTGTCAAACAAAGTACATCAAGGACATGCTCAAGAAGTTTGATATGGAGAGCGCCAAACCTATTCACACACCCATGGCTACAAACGGACATCTTGGTCTAAATGAGGAAGGTAATCCCGTGGATCAAAAGGTATATCGATCCATGATAGGTTCATTGCTTTATCTTTGTGCATCTAGGCCTGATATTATGCTTAGTGTTTGCATGTGTGCAAGATTTCAAGCCGCTCCGAAAGAGTGTCACCTAGTAGCCGTGAAAAGGATTCTTAGATATCTAGTTCACACACCTAATTTAGGGCTTTGGTATCCTAAAGGATCAAAATTCGATTTGATTGGATATTCGGATGCTGACTATGCGGGTTGTAAAGTGGATAGAAAAAGTACTTCGGGGACTTGCCAATTTCTAGGTAGATCACTAGTAGCTTGGTCCTCAAAGAAACAAAACTCAGTAGCTCTATCCACCGCAGGTTGAAGATATTGCCGCGGGAAGTTGTTGTGCACAATTGCTATGGATGAGGCAAACCTTGAAGGATTTTGGACTAAAGTTGGATAGAGTTCCACTCTTATGTGACAATGAGAGTGCTATCAAAATAGCCAATAATCCCGTCCAACACTCCCGGACCAAGCATATAGATATCCGTCACCACTTTCTTAGGGATCACTCACCTGAAAGGAGACATTGACATTACCTATGTGAGAACCGAGAAACAATTGGCCGATATCTTCACCAAACCTCTTGATGAGAAAAGATTTTGCGAATTGAGAAGTGAGCTAAACATCCTAGACTATCGAATGTGACTTGACATCTTGCTCGCATATATAGTTACTATTCTTGATAAATTCAAAATAAAAGGATTGCAAAAATTAATTATCTGTCTTTGAAAAAGTCTTCTTGGTATTTGCATCTTCGGTCATTCCACTTGTGATCATTGCTTTGGTTGTTGCTATGTTCTCTAATCACAAGTAGGATGACTCCGAGTTCACTGTCTCAAAGTCTCAATTTCTTCCATCTCAGAAATCCTATCTTTTCTCCTTGTCAGCTGGAAAAATCAACTCTTCGAAATTTCCGATCGTATCATCGGAATATCCGAATTCTGTGTTTTTCAACTCTTCGGAATATCCGATATTTATATCGGAATATCCGAATCCTGCTCAACTTCCGGTTCGAAACTTGAACCCTTCTAACATCCGATATCCTATATCGGACCTTCCGACTTTCTCGAAATCAGACCTTTCGAACTTCCAACCAAAGTTCTAACTTCCGAAGTTTGTGTAATCTGTTGAAAAGGACGGTTCGGTTGGCCCCCTCCCCTCATTTCTTTATTCCTTAGCCTCCGTACGGTTCTCCTCTTTTCATCTCTTGTCGTCTTCGGAGTCTCCGAGCCTACGGAAACTCCGATCTCTCTCCAAGGAAGATTTTACTTCGGCTTGGAGGATCTCTTCTCGTGTTAATCTTGTTTTTCGTTTTCTCAGGTAAACCTAGATCCCCAATCTCGAGATTATTCCTCTTTATGAAATTCTTGATCATATCTTTCGGTAGACTTGTTGCTCTAGTGTATCCTCGCCTAGATCTCAAGTTTTATCGAATTCCTTTGGTTAATCTGGTTGGAATCCTAGTTTTAGGGTTGTACCGAATATATCGGAACTTCCGAAATTCTCTGTCGGAACTTCCGATGTAAAGTCGGAATTTCCGATATTAAATCGGAATGTCCGATGTTGACAGTACAGCACTAAAACCAGTGTTCTCTCTAGTTTCTTTTATCTTATCAATCTATTCCTTGTCAGCTTTCTCAAATGGACCCAAGTCAGGGTGATCAGCCTCCTCAGGATCCGGCTAAGGTTACTTTCAGTCGAAAGCGCAAAACTCCAACTGGGGCAAGAACAAAGCGAGCCTCAGCTCGAGGATCTCAACCAGGCATTACAATCAGTGAACCTGCTGCTCAGGCCGCTCAGACAGTAAATGTGCCTCGTGGAGCACCACTACCCTCTAGGAAAGGCAAAGGTATTGCAGGTGCCTCAGGATCTCAGGCTAGAGACATGCCGAGATTGAGACCGCCTGAGAGGAACCCTAGACTGCAGAGGAAGCCAGTGAACTACAAAGGAAAGGCAGCACAAGTGAGAAGAGCTCGTGAAGAGAACCCCAAGAGGAATGACAGGTTTTCCTCTGACTCTCGTTTCTGGACGTTCTTTCAGCAGGACTTTTATGCTTCAGTCATCTATCCTAGAAAGAATCCTGTTATCCAAATGCAATGTGTTGATTGGGAGTATATGGCAGCAGCAGATGATGCCATATTCAATGAAGTTATTGCAGCTTGTGAAAGAACTGGCACCAAAAGAATCATGGCTTTTCAGCATGATTGGAACATAGAGATCATAGCTCAGTTCTATGCTACAATGTATGTCTCCAGGGATCGAGTCTCTACTCTCATTGGATGACTGAGGGAACTTGGTATGAAACTACATATGTTCAATTTGCGAGGTTACTTGATTTCACGTAAGCACTCGAGGGGACAGAGATCGATCCACAATGAGGTCTCTCTTGGTGCATCAAATCTGAATTTCTTGTATGAGGAGAATGCAGAGTTTGAGCCAAAGCGACACCAAGGGATGAAGCCTTTCTTTGCTATTCTCAACAAAGTTGTTCAGAAGACTCTAGCTCCAAAGGAGGGAGATGCATCTCATGTACTATCATACACAAGGAATCTTCGAAAGGTAATGCAAGATGGTCGAGGTCCTTTGATGTCTTTGACTTTATCTCGAATGAGATCGGACTCACCACCAAGAGCCCGTAAGAAGGCTGTGGATACGCTCCATTCATCATGCATTTGATAGAACAAGTAATGGCGGACAGCGGTTTGAGTGTGATGGAAAGCATGTGGCGCTTCAAGTCGTGGCAATCAAGGCCCCATCTCGAGCCACCAGGGCTTCCACCAGAGGACTACCTCTTCTGCCGCTACTCCTTGATTTTACGCTCCCGGCGGATCTTCTTCACCTATTCTCGCGAGCTCAAGTCAATTTTTGTTCTTTGCAAGAGCAATAAAGAAAAGCAGAAAAAGAATACAAAGCGACTCAAGGACATCCAAAGGCATCTCAATCTGGAGTGTTCAGAGGACGAGGACAGTGAGGAAGAGATCGAGGACCCTTTTGCTCCAGCTCCTGATGCGTCAGAGTCCGAGGATGACGACGAAGAATCTGGGTCAGATGAAGCTGCATCAGAGGAGTCTGATTAGTTTCTCCATCTCTCTCTCTATCTATCCTTTGTGGTGCTTGATGCCAAAGGGGGAGAGATGACAAATTGACAAATTTATCAATCAAAGTCGCTGAGTCCGTGAACTTGGAACTTAGTTTATCTGGTTTAAAACTTCGTTGTTGAATGTTTATCGCGTTTATTCTCTTTATCGTTGTTGCTTGGAGATCTTAGTTGACTCGTTGGTTGTTACTTGTTTAAATTACTCATATTGCTTATCCTGTCAATTGTGTGTTAATCTCTTATGCAAGGATATAGGGGGAGCTCTCTCATATTCTTTTCTCTCGAAAGGTGCATTTGTTCTCAGATCCTTTTTCAATGCACAACTTGAGGGGGAGTTCCGTCTATATTCATTCTCTCATATGCTTTATAAATTCTGTCTTTAATCGTGTTGTCATCAATCACCAAAAAGGGGGAGATTGAAAGTGCATCTAGGCCCCCTAAAAGTGTTTTGGGTGATTAATGACAAACGATTCCAGAATCTAATGTGTTCAACTAGTTTATGAACAGGCGAATGCTTCAAGAAGAGATCATCTTGGTACGTGAAGTGTCCCCTAGTGGTGTTGAGTAAGAAAAACGATTTTCAAAGCTTGTTATTTTAATCCTTTGAGTCGTAGGAATGCCGTACTATTAAGAGGGATGCATTGAAATTGACTTAGAGATGTTCTCCTCACTCAAGAAGAATTTAGTCGAGTCTCTCAAGAGTTAGAAGTGTTTTCTCTAGCTTCGGAATGAGCTTGTGTTAAATTTCTAGTCGAATGTTCCGATGTTGTATCGGACATTCCGATGTTTCAGAAGTTCCGAAGTGTAGTTGTGCTTTAGTCCGTTGTGTTCTGTTAGGGTCGGACATTCCGATGTACTGTTTCGGATGTTCCGATACCTGCTGTGTTTTAGTTTGGGAGCTCTCTGTTTGGTTCGGACTGTCCGAAGTCGCCACTTCGGAAGTTCCGATGTGTTCTGTCCTGTTTTAGAGTGCTCTCTGTTTGGTTCGGACTGTCCGAAGTCGCCACTTCGGAAGTTCCGATGAGGTCGTTTTCCTGTCTGGGAACTCTGTTTATTTCGGATATTCCGATATTTTATATCGGATATTCCGATGTGGACTTAGCTTGTTTAGTTGGGTTCCCTCTCTGGGTGTCATCGGATGTTCCGAAGTTGCTATCGGACATTCCGATGCTTGTTGTTTTCGACCGTTGGAAGCTTTCCAATTTCTGGTAGTTTGCACGCATCGGATGTTCCGAAGTTCGTTTCGGACATTCCGATGTGGGGTGAAATCTTGAGGGGTAACGGCTAGTTTTGATCCAAAACTATAAATACCCCTCTCCCACTCCTTTTGCTGGTTACACACTTGCTTTGGCTATTCACTTGAGCTTCTTGAGTATTCTCTAGAGCATCCTTTGAGCTTTCTCTCCTCCTTGATCTTAGGGATCATTTAGTGAGTGAGAGTTTGTCGTGTGTGATTGAAAGTCAAGGGTTAAGTTGGTATTCATCTTGAGAAAGTAGAGAACCTCTCCAAGATCGAGATTCGAGTGCATTCATTACTCTTGGAGGTTGAAGGACTCCTAGACGGCTAGGCGTCGCTCACGAGCCCCCAACGATTGTGGGAAGCCGTGAGAAGTTTGTGAAGGCCGGCTCCGCCTCCGAAAGGAAAGGAACCAATAGTGGAACCAAGCCTCAAGTGTGACCGAGGTTTGGGAGGAAAGGGTTGGAAAAGACCCGGGCTCTCTGGAGCCTCCTCAACGGAGACGTACGATCCCCTCAAGGATCCGAACTCCGGGAATCAAACTTTTGTGTTCTATCTTGTCTCTAGTTGCTTGTTTGATTTTATTGATCTTTGTTAGTGCCCTTTTTGGTTGTCTAGAGCTAGTGGTCGTCTAGCTCATTCTACTTGACCCTTTAAGTCAAGTGCTGTTCGGATAGTCCGAAGTAATTACGGAAGTTCCGAAGTTTTCGGAAGTTCCGATATTAATTCGGAATATCCGACCCTTTTCCGCTGCAAAAAATTGTTTTAATTTAAAATTAGCCTATTCACCCCCCCTCTAGGCAATCTTCTAACCTTTTCACCGCGGGAATGGGCCCAGGATATCCAGCCCCCAGACCGCGAAGGGCCAAGAGAGCGGGATAGTTTGCAGAGCTTGGGCCGGTTGGTGGATCTGCTTCGGACGGTCCCTGCGGTCGCCGCGCCTGCCCCGGCGCTCGTCCTGTCGGTCCTGATCATCATGACGCTGGGATTTGGGCTCCGGCTCAGCGACCAAGACCTCCCTAGCGGTTGCCTCCCTCCGCTTTTTCTTTTTCTTCTTGCGGTCGGAGGACTTCGAGGTGCCGGCGTCGCCGGAGTTAGAAGGTCTCGTCGCGCATTTCCGAGCTTCGGCCGCCCTGGCGCACTTGTGCGCCAGGGAGAACAACTCAGACGTGGTTGAGATGACGCACGTGGCCATCTTTTCCCGCATCTTCTGGTCTCGGACCCCCCTCCGGAAAGCAATAATCACCGACTGCTCAGAGATCCGGGGGATCGTGTTGCGGCAGTGGCTGAACCGCCGGATGAACTCTCTCAGGGACTCCCTCTCGCTGCTTCCAGAGCGTGGAGGTCATCCTCCACGCCTGGTTGAGCGTAGGAGCCCTGAAAGTTGGCGACAAAAATGTCGCATAGATCCTCCCACGAGTGCACAGAGCCTCGCGGGAGGTTAAGTAGCCAAGACCGGGCAGAGCCCGTCAGCGACGTCGGGAGGTAGTTGGCCATGACCTTCTCGGACCCTCCCGCCGCACGCACCACCGTGGTGTAGATTTGCAGGAACTCCTCCGGGTTGGTGGTACCGTCATACTTCTCGATGGAGGCGGGGCGGAATCTCTCCGGCCATGTAGCTTGCCGAAGGCGGAGAGAGAACGCCTGGCATCCAACGTTGTAGGGGGAGCAGCGTCGTTCGCCAGCCCCTCGATCCTGAGGAGAGGATGAGGAGTGCGACCCTGCGCTTCCGCCAGAGTCCGAGGGAGGAGCCCCCTGCCTTGCGCCCTCGCGACGTTCGCGGAGGACACGACGCAGGTCACCGCCTTCGACGCCGCCTCATCCAGCGCGATCGAAGGTCTTCGCGGTTCCCCCTTGACTCGGGGACCGCGGGAAGAAGCGAGTCACGTGCGCCCCCTGCTACGCAGGGGTTGCAACCAGACTCCTTCCCTTGTCCCGACCCTTGATGCCGGAGGGTCGCCGCGCGTGGCGGCCGAACCTGGCGCGTTCCTGCCGCCATGCGTCGGAAGCCCCGGTGGTCGCCGCTTCAACTTGTTTGCAGCGACGTCCACCAGGTGGACGATATCCCGCAGCCCATGGAGTGGTGGTGTTTCCCAGCGCTCTTGGGGATGATCGAGAAGAAGCCGGCCGCATGAAGGCTTCGCGGGAGTGTCATCCCCAGCGCCAGCGCCGCCAGGCGGGGTGACCCCCAGGCATGGGAGTCACGCGCGCTTCTCCTGCGGCGGAGGGACCCGGGATAGCCGGTTCCCTCCCCGAATGCCTGGAGCGGCTACGAGCGCCACTTTCTTCGGGCAGATTGCCACGCTTGGAGTGCGAATCCGCCATGAAGACAAGCGCCCCTACTTCTGCTGAGCCTCTCGCCTGAAACGGAAGAAAGGGGGGCGATCTAACCACCAATAGCCCCCTACCTGGCGCGCCACTGTCGGCGTACTAGCCAACAGGCACCTCCGAGACGGGTGCTTATGAGATTTTAACGGGGGGCTTTCGGGGTAATCGCCTCGGAATGGAAGACGGAGACGACCGGAGTACCGAGAGGCCCAGGCTAACGGGGGGACGCAAAGAGTTTTACCCAGGTTCAGGCCCTCCGGAGAGTAATAGCCCTAGTCCTGCCTTTCTTGGTATTGCCTGTGTTCTTGCTGGAGAGGATGAAAGCCTTACCGCCCTCCGGACCCCCTCTCCCATGCACCCCGGCTTCCTTTTATACTTGGGCTGCTGGGGGCGCATGGGAGGCTTACACTGCAAGCCCCCCTCATTACACTGCCACGGGCGTATTTAATGCACATGCCCCTGCCCTTACGCAACATTTAAGGCCGGTCTCAGCTGTCGCGCCCTTGCCTTGGGCCCCGCGCCTACCAACGACGTTCGTTCTGGCTGAGGATGAGGTCTTTGCCGTGGCGACTCCTGCAATTATGATGTGCCTGGGGAAGGCGCGCCGCCATGCCGCAGCTCTATAAGCTTCCGCATTTAATGCGCACGATTCGCATTAAATGTCCTTGATCTCAGCAGATCGCCGGGGATGGTGCGCCCGGTGGCTAGGATCAGACGCTACGTGTACACTGGGGACCACCTTCTTGACGCCAGCTGCCTGGCTTTGTCGCCACGTGTCCATTGGCGACCACATTCTTTGGCGCCCGGCGGCCGCTCAGACGCCACGTGTCCATTGGCGACCACCTTCTTTGGCGCCCGGCGGCTGGCTCAGACGCCACGTGTCCATTGGCGACCACCTTTGTTGGCGCCGCGGCTCGCTCAGACGCCACGTGTCATTGGCGACCACCTTGTTGGCGCCGGCGGCTCGCTCAGACGCCACGTGTCCATTGGCGACCACCTTGCTGGCGCCGGCTCGGGTTTATACGCCATGTGTCCGTTGGGGCGACCACCGTGGGGCTCTTTCTCTTGCCGTGGCGGTGGGCCCAAGCATGCCCTGGCCGCCACTTGACCGCTTTTTAGTGCGGGGGAGCGGGTACCTTGGTGTAGAATACGCCGACAGTCACCACTATGTAACAATAGCTGGCCAAATGTGTGCAAAAATGATGCAGCATTTCTAAGACAATGAGGTAAAATAAGATGACCTAATTACATGAGTAGATTGTAACTTACAGGTCAGCCAGGGGAACCATTCCAGATCCATGATAACTATCTATTTGGAAAGACCTTGATGAAAGAAGACTCTTAGCAGAGAAATATTTCTCCAGGCTAAAATCATCCGGGAAAACCTCCAGTTCTCCTAACAAAATGAGTGGCTCGATGCATTCTTTCCAGTCCTCACAAAGGAATTGCCTGTCTTGCTTAACTATCTGCCTAGAAATTTGCCCTTTTAGAGTTATCTCCATGCTTAGACACGAATAGCAATATGAGACAATATTAGTGAAATTAGCTCATATTATTTCACAAGAAGGCGGAGCTTTGCCGCAACACAACATTAACACAGTTTAATTAGCTCATATTACAAAACAATTTGAGCAAACAAGCCACATTTTCTTGCAAATCAAACTAGCCAGCGAGTATGAAGTGATCAATACGGCAATACACTCCCTAACCAGAAAAGAGCCAACATTTATTGTATTGCAACATCAATCGCAACGGACATATACAAACATTGCAACTTCTTACAAAGAGAAGGTTTCACACCTTATCGAGCTCAGTGCCGCAAAGGAGGCGCTCGGCCTCGTCGGCGGGCCAGACGAGCGGCACTGGCTCGCAGTTGGGGATCAGGCGGAGGTAGGAGTCCCACGCCGAGTCGGCACCGCGCGCGCGCTCGTACACTGTGGCGACGGTGAGAGCGAGGGTGCCACCGAGCTCCGCGGCCTCGATGGCCGCGGCGGCGCCGAACGTGTGCAGCGTTAGGCACGCGCGGCGCGGGATGATGGCCACAAGATCTCCCTCACGGAGCGCGGCGAGCGCGCGCACGTAGACTCCGCCGGCCTCGGTGGTGTCGAGGCGGAGCGCGTCGCTGCAGACGACGCCGTGCTCGCACATCCAGCGCTTGAAGGTGCGGAGGCGGCTGCTCGGAGGCGTCTGGCTCAAGATTGGGATGGGAACGGGGGAGAGGAGACCGAGTGGAGGTGCTGGCAGAGGTTGCGACGCCGCAATGGTCGGTGGGCGACGAGACGATGAGGGTGGGCGAGGAGACGATGAGCGAGGGGGACGACGTCCATAGACTAGCGTGAACGAGGGAGCCGTTGCCGATTCGCCGGATAGTGACGGAGAGAGAATCGTCAAATCTAGGGAGTCTCTCTCCGCTCGCTAAATTTGGGGAGGACGGGGAGTCTTTTGGAGACGGTTATTTCCAGCGATTCGGTAAAATTTGGAGTTAGAGAGTTGAATAGGGAGACTTTTGGAGATGCTCTAAGACAAGTGACAATCATGGAGCACGTACTACTCATTGTACACCATCTCACAGTTCGATTGGCTTCCGTGTGTCTCTTCAAATCATGATCTTCTGGCCTTAATTAGCTCATTTGAATGTGTACTGCCTCCCATGCTCCAATACCTGAAGTCTAGCTGATTCAGTTAAGTCTCCTAAACTTCACGGTTGCCCCTGCCCGGTTCACGGACTTGGCCGGAATTGCATGGAGACGCACGCAGGCACGCACGACGGTGGCACGTAGCCAAGGTGGAGAGAGGGATCTCATGGCCTTGCAGGCTTTGTAGCACGTCCGATGCATCCGGCCCCGCCCAGTTCAAAGACGTTCCGTTCCAGCCTAGTACTTGTAAACTTGGGTTGTGCTGATGGCACTAAATTCAGGTGGGCCTTTGACGCGTTTGTCGCTTCAGGCTTGGCAAAGCTCTCACGTCTCCCTGCAAACCTCGGTCAGAAACCAGCGCGCCGTTCATGGACCATACGCAACCAAGTGGTGGTAATTTCATGGCGTTCTCGTCATGCCGATGTGTAAAACCGCGATGCTCCGAGCAGGCAGAAGAGCACTCGACGTAAGGTGTGACGCATGCTCTAAACCAGTCTCTAGCCGTCACCGTTGACATCTGCATGCGTTCTGCATCTCGGCGAAACCGAGAGCGATCAGGCGAGGGGCAGACAAGTTTGACGGAGAAAGCTCGTGGCTTTGGGAGAGCCACGAGCTGGTCAGCGGCATATGCTTCGTATTTGTTTGGTTGGAAGGCTCTCTCGGTCAGTCAAAGGCGTGCGTTTTCTTTAGTCCACGTCTCGTCAGAGAGAACTCCCACTTCAGAGGCCAAGAAAGGCCGCTCTGCCCTGTTCAACTGAAACAGGGGGGCGACCCCGGCCTTGCCATCCGCTTCGTTGACAGTCGATGTGAACACTCTTATCTCAGAACTGAAGGCATACCAAAGATATAAGCTTTTGGTTACACCACAGACATCATGCTGGGCAGACATGCCAAACTGTGTAGACTGTTGAGAATGTGAAGTTGAAAAGAACAACAGTACTGCTGTGAGATTAATCTGCATCTCATCGCACTTTAATCATGCGGTCTATGGATAGAATAAGCTGGATTATTTTAAAGAACTCTTTTAAGGTGCACCACTTACCCTTAGGGTGCGTTTGGTTTGCATAATCTGATATTCTCCTTAATCTGATTACCGGTAGACACATTGTCATTAATCTAATATTCCAACGTTTGATTGGTCAAGGAAAGTAGGAAATAGTATTTATAATAGTTCAAATATTTTATAACTCGAACCAATAAGCCCACAAATTTAAATTTCTGCATTTGAAATTGCAAACCTCAATGTTGACATTTATAAACTTTAAATTAAAATCTAAAATTTTACAATTTAAAATTGTAACATTCAAATTTTCATTTTTTTATTTTTGAAATTTTAAAATTTAATTCTCGATATTTGAAAGTCAGAAATTCCAAAACACAAACTTCCAAAATTCACATTTATAAATTTTAAATTTCCAAAATTTGAATATCCACAATCCAAAATTACAAATTTTAATATTCAAATATCATAAAATGGATTTTCAAAATAAAAAAAAATTAATTCATCTGAATTTAAGATTCTAAAATTTAGGATTCAAACTTTGATATTTGGATTTCAAATTCATTTTTGGGAAAATCCATAACTCAAATATTCAGGTAAATCATAATTTGGATTTTGGATTTTGAAATTTTTAAATTTTGATTGTGCCAAATTAAAGCAAATGATAAAAAAAACGCAACAACACAGATTCATTTCCCTAGCAATCTCGGATAAACACCCTTTTCTACGGGAGACAGATTCTTGGAATTGATGGTAATATGATTCCCAAGGTAATATTGGATTCATGTTTCATATTCCTGGTTATTTTACCAAACACGATAATCTCATAGAATTACTAAAGGATGCCTGGTAATCCTTAGACGATTCCGCCAACCAAATGCACCCTTATAGGGTAAGACCAATTTTAAATCCTAGCCATCATTCTTAGGAGGTTAGTAATGGAATTGTACGTCATAACTAGGAGTTATGAGGTCGTATCTAAATTAAGAGAGTTTGAACAGGAATGTAAAGTATGTTTCTTTCTTTCTTTGTTAATTCCTACATACCATGAGTAAATACAAGACTATCTACTGAATTTGCACATTGAGTGGACAGTGTTTGTATTAGGGGTGGAGCCAGTCTATAGCCATGCCTCGGGCTGGGCCAGCTGCTCCACCGGGCCACAAGAAGCAATAGATAGATGAGACATTGGTGGCCCACGGACCACAACTCCCAGGACTGGGTGGCCTGAGGCCTGAAATTTTTTTTATGTGCAAAGCACGCTGAAAATAACCGGACATTTTACGCGCTACAAGTTTGAAAACTAGAAATAATTACTCATCATTTTGGTTCTTTTACCTTTTTCACTGTATTTTATTTGCGGGGAATTTTGCCATTGTTGGATAAAAGACTAGAGAGACAAAAGAATGATGCGTAGTTGTAAGTTTTTTTTAAGAATCACATGTACTTCTAAATTTTGCTTTGCATTTTTTTTTAAACAACCACTATCGTTCTACTTTAATTGAATCATGAGGAAAACACAAATGACTCCATTTGGACCATGCATGGAATCATTAGGAGAAAAAAATACATTAGTCGGCATCATCAATGCTTTTCTTATGTACTATTGCAATTTAAATGACAAATAGTAACGCTATTATTTGCTCCTTACTTTCCTTCCTTGTATGCAGTGAAAAGTCATTGTTAACATTGATTGGGACATTGGTGATCTAGTACCTCTAAATGGTAATAGTGATATCATCCGTTGGATCACCAGATCAGTCGCCGAGCTGGGCTGCAAAACTCTTGAGTGCCCAAGTCAATTTCCAACGCATTTTGTGTTAGTATGGAGTATGGACAGATCAGTCAATTTCAGTGGAGTATATCGCTTGACTGGAATGCTTTATGGTTATTACGAGCAGTCGATGTCCGTCGTGATCCGTGGCCATGGTATCAAATTTTGCTTGATTTGCAGTGCAATAATGGGGAACCCCATCGATACAGCTGTAACATCTTAATCATAGCTTGTGCAGTGTTTAGTTTTTAATTTCGACACGGGAGAAGAGTATTCCGCACGTTTTTGCACTTAGGGTGCACGTTATTTTGTGTAGCACCATTCTTTAGAGTAGAAGGGGATATGATTTGAGCTGGGGACGCAGCCAGAAAACGGATGAAATTGAGAGGCCCCAAGATCAAACCCTACTACCCCTGATCCTACTACTATTTTACCGTGGCAACTAACCACCAAACCAGTTAGTCTGCAACTTGTTGGCAAACAGCATTGGAATGCTAGGTGTGATTTGTGAATGAAAAATTCCATGGCTTGTACAGAACATGGTTTACATGCTAAGTTTAGTATTCTTCCTGTCTTCCCGGGCCAGCCAGCGAGCAGCCGCCGGGCATGACCCGAACGAAATCCTTTCCTCACTTTAATCGACCGGTCTGAGTCGGAGCGTCGGACCACATCCGCCGTCACCAACTAGATAACCACGACCGATGGCAAAAGCGTGTGCACGGAGCTGTGGATGGATAAGGCTTAGATCGCCAGCGACGCTGCTGCGGTGTGGGCAACTGTCACGACGTCGCCGTCGCGGCGCCTCGCGCGCACCACGCCCCCGTTCGCCGCCCCAAGCCAAGCGGCAACTAAAATATCTGTACTATATTAATTAATAGTACTAGTATTATATTATTATACTCGAGGAGCACGAGCGGAGCCTCGCAAGCAACAGAGAGCAGCGGGGTTGGGTGGTGGCCGCCAATCCCATGGGCACGGGCACGGTTGCGGCCGGTGTGTGAATGGACGCGCACCGTACGACGACGCAAAAAGATGGCCTTTTTTTGGATCAAATCCCGCGGCTTTTGCCGATCGGATGGGAGCGGCGCTGGAGGGGGGAGGCACCTCCTACAAGTTGGGCAGGCGGGGGCGTGATTCTTCAACGCCAAAAAGTGCTGTCTTGTCCGTTTGTCCCCGGGGGCGGGAGCCATGGGACGACGCTGAGCTATTTTTTTTAAGAGGCAGTGCTTCTCTGCTTTTGTTTTTAATATAAATTGCGAAAGATAAGTAATAACTATTTATCTTTTATTTGTATTTTAATATTTATATAACAAACATCTCTCTTCTTTAAGTTTGCTCGTTGCCCTGACTAAATTATAATTTCGCCTCCTCTTAACAGCAGAAGGATCGAAAGGCGACATGTATCACCTAATGCGATATATGATCATAGCAGATCACCTGATAAACCATGGCAGATTCGCATACTGTAGTATAGTATACGTAAGTGCCGCGCTATGGTCCGCAAGAAATCATATTTGCAACTTCATTGGAATTAAAGTTGAGTAAAAAAAAAAACTTCCGCCCCCGCACGCTTTAGGTGCCGCTTCCCTGCTGCTGCCGCTGCGCCGCCTACTTTTCTCCCCCAAAAAATACCGGGGTGCACTAAAACTAGATGGTGGCTGGTTTCGGTTTTGCGGCGGGCTCACTCACGTCGCCATCAGTGGGGATGCATGGATGGGCATCCTGCAGAGGGCTGACTGGAAGTTGATTTTTTTTAAAAAAAGACTTCCCTCATCTTGTTAACTTGATTAAGGAAGTGATTGAATAGCTGTCTCGAGTAATCCCTTTCTGACTAGGGCAACGAGGCTCAAGAATACTTATGGACTGTTTAGTGGACTGTATCTAAAGAAGTTTGTATCTGTTGATATAAAATATGGATGTTTAGTTGTCTTCTCATCCAACTCAGCCTGGCTCTACAGATGCAAAACACCCTTTTCAGCCTGGCTCCAGGAAACGAGAAAATCCACCGTTTCACCAGGGCCAGGCATGCTGACATCAGCATTTACTATCTAGTTTTCTTCTTTTCTTTGCTATATCTTTTGATTAGCATCTTCGATCAACGAACCGATTTTATCTATGTGTTTCTGATATTTTTTCAAACAAAACTAGACCATACTTACTATATAAATTTTAAAAGATTAAAATTTTAGTTTTTCAATTTATTGATTTTCTAGAATATGTTTTAAAACTTTTTGTTTTCATTTGTGAAATTATTGATTTTCTAGTATTTTAAAAATTTGTTTCATCTCTCTCTTGAATTTGCCTATCACACTTCCATTCCAATGCAGCCAACCAAACAACATCTCCTTGCATCCACTCAGCCTAACTCCCACCAGCCTAGTTAAGCTCATGCAGCCTGGCTGAGTTGAGAAGGTAACCAAACAGTCTATTAGTGTTCAGATGCAAACACAACACAAAAATTTGGAACTGAATGCTGAAATAAGCACCTGTGAAGCTCTCGGATTCGATAGGTTCTCTATGGGGCTTATCTGGGAAGCTGTATCTTTTAAGTTTTTAGCCTGAAAAATGACATAGTATTTTATAAGGAATTATTTAACAAAAAGCTAATTTTTCTCATCAATAAGCTACAAAAACATATCTAATTCAGCTTTTATATATGACTTCTAAATTATAAAAAAAACTGCTTAAAAGTTGAGCTGTTTGGAGGGCTTTCTGCTGGCTTAAAGCCCCCCCCCAGGCCATAGTTTTTGGGCTACGATGACGTGTACTAATGACTTTTTGGGGAAATCTGAATGTTTTCTCGCTAAATAGTATTTAAATTTTGAGACTTTAGATCTAGATCGAGTGGATGAAATCAATTTGTCTCATTTTCTTCTAGCGGAGCACTATTTTATCAAGTAGTGCTCAATTTTTAAGTATTATATGAGAAACTTTATTCTTTTATGTATGGTCTTTTTACATCAATTATATACCAGTTTTATACATTAAATTATGTAAAAAACGTACTAATTTGAAAAAAAATATTATTATTTTCTACATGGCCTTTTTAATAAATTATATACTAGTTTTACACAAAATAAATTATGTAAAAAATAATATGATAATTTGTAAAAATAACATAGGAACAGAACAATCTATAAGGAAAAGCACAACATGAATCACAAAGCAATATATAGTAGAAAAAAATGATTGCTCATAGACAAAAAAACACAATATCAAATAGATAAAAAAAATTAAGTGCAACAAATTACAAAGTCACTCAAGCGTCATTTAGCAATTCTCATTTTTAAATAAAGAACACTAAATCTGATTTTTTTTTTCCTTCAAATTTTCCAGTTACCCTGAACTATTAAGCAGTGCAATTTCTCCCAGAACGCTTCATTATTGGGGAAGTGTACTTAGTATTTACCATCATCCCTTGGTGGGGACGTAGATTGAATTGAAAAAGGTGAAAAGAATCTATACTTCTAAAAATGTCCCCTAACCAAAATATCGTACTGGATATGTAAAAAGTTGTACGGAGATGTCTTGATGCAACTCACACAATAATCCCGGTTGCTTTCTGAAATTAACAGATTGGACGTTAATAACATAGCTTGTTACGGTACACTAAATTTAACATAGACTATTTATTTTTTTTATCCGAGAAACATACTAGCTAGTATTATTTATGCTTTCTTGGATGGTAGGGCCTGTTTGGATCCATGCAGCTAATAGTTAGCTGCTAAAAATTAGCTGGAATGGATCCAAACACCCCCAGCTAATAGATCAGCTAACTATTAGCTGGCCATTCAGCTAATGGTTATCTCATTAGCTAGCCAAACCCAGCTAATAGCGGCTAGTAGGTGGCATTTAACCAAAATATCATTCGCGTCTACCACCAATAACATTTAATAGCATAGGTATTCTGGACAATAGCGTCTATTAGCCACATATTAGCTGGTGAATCCAAACACCCTCCAACTAATAGTTAGCTAGCTAGTATTAGCTAAGAACTATTAGCTAGCTAACTATTAGCTGCTAATGGATCCAAACAGACTCTAATAGAAATAACTTTAACAAATCAATAACTAGATCTAATTTATGCTACACATCATATACCACCAGTATAATACGTTGTAAAACTTGTCTAATAATAAATTTGTTCGCCGTGCTGACCACCGACCATCTAGATAGATACCAAGAGTCCCACACAAACACAAGTTTGCATACTCGGTAGTATTAAACTAAAAACCGAACTTGCAAACTGCGACTCGTTTTGATTACCGGTAGAAGGCAAGGCAAACACAAGGCAAACACAAGGCCGAAGGAACGCAGGTAACCAGAATAAGAAAACGACGGAGGAAGCAGGAGGACTAGTCCAACTCCAATAAAGAAAGCATCAGGTCACTCTCGAAGTGTCAGTGTTTCTCTCTCCTTGTGCCTTTACCGGATGCACCCCCCTTCCCGCATCCAGCTGTGTCCTCTCGCCCACTGGCTCACTCCCCGCGGTTTATCCCCTGCAGCTGCAGCTGCATGCCTGCATCCCCTCTCCGCCGCCGCCACCTATAAATATGCGCCCCAAAAACCACCGTTTCCCATCGCAAAACCACACAGTTCCATCGCTTCAGAAATCAGAACCATCAGAGCAAAACCAAGGCCCCCGAGAGCTCAGAAGATGAGCCTGATCAAGAAAGAGATGAGCGGGGAGTCGGGCTCGCCGTGCAGCCCGGCGTCCACCTCGTCGTCGGAGCACCAGGCGGTGTGGACGTCGCCGCCGAAGCGGCCGGCGGGGCGGACAAAGTTCCGGGAGACGCGGCACCCGGTGTTCCGTGGCGTGCGGCGTCGGGGCAATGCCGGGCGGTGGGTGTGCGAGGTGCGCGTGCCGGGGCGGCGAGGGTGCAGGCTCTGGCTCGGCACGTTCGACACCGCCGAGGCGGCCGCGCGCGCGCACGACGCCGCCATGCTCGCCATTGTCGGCATGGGCGCCTGCCTCAACTTCGTCGACTCCGCCTGGCTGCTCGCCGTGCCGGCCTCCTACCGCAGCCTTGCCGACGTCCGCGACGCCGTCGCCAAGGCCGTCGATGACTTCCAGCGGCGCGAGGAGCTCGCCGAGGATGCGCTGTCGGCCACGTCGTCGACGTCGTCCTCCCCCATCGACAACGACGCCGCCACCGCCGACGAATCTTCCTCTCCGGTCGAGGACACGCCATTCGATTTGGATGTCATCAGTGACATGGGGTGGGACTTGTACTACGCGAGCTTGGCGCAGGGGATGCTCATGGAGCCGCCGTCCGCGGCCGCGGCGTTCGGCGACGATGGCAACGCTAACCTCGATGACGTGCCACTGTGGAACTACTAGAACTGCGGCTGTTGTACTTTGAATTTTGCATCTTTCTCATGGCTTCCGATGCCAGTTTTGCTACTGTACGGTTACTACTTTTTGGTAATGTGATTAACGAGGATTCTTAACCGGCTTAACATTTTACTGTCAGAGTTTTAAAGAGTACTAGAGTTGTCCTATATATATTATCTAATCCAAAGTCCTTTCTTGTAATATTCTTTACAATAAAATTTCTATCTGATCGTGCTCCTACATTTTATTTTTCCATACATTTGACGGAGCAAGTTGGGGAAACAGAGCATGTCCGTTGCCTTTTCCAGAGGCCAAATGTTTAGCATCCGCCGAACACTCTTTACATAAGAAAAGTTTGTTGGCAATCCAACGGCACAGATGACAATCCATGCCCCACCAAACGTCTGTGGGCCCTTGAAACATTTTAGGGGAATTGGAAGTTAAATTGGCATCTAACTCATCCAAGCTTCTCGAACAATTTCGAGTTATTCGTTGTAGTTGATTTGTTTTGGTTTTGTCAACCGCTTTGGTGCGATCCGAATTCAGTAGGGTAAACTCTGAAAAAATGAACCGGTCAAACAAAGTCAAAAGCCTATGTACAGTGCCCATTATGATTTGCTGACTTGATGCTTCGAAATACTTTGCGCTGTCGACTTTTTATAGCCTCTAAGGTCATTTTTTTTACTGTTAATTTTACACTAATACATTATAAAATATCATGGAAATATAATAATGTATTATGAAAGTATTTTACGGTAATTGTTTAGCCAGTGGCGCTCTCCGACCTGGCCGACGTCCGGCGCGCGGCCGCAGAGGCCGTCGCGGACTTCCTTCGCTGGGAGGCCGCAAACGGCTCCGCCGCCGTTGATGAAGCTACCTCGAGCGTGTCCGCGCCGTCGTTGGCGGACAATGCTGGCTCGTCGGTGACGCCGGGAGACCCTTCCTCTGCAACTCTTGACATGCCAGCAACACCGGACAGCGACATGTTCGAGCCTGACTTGTTCGGAGAAATGGACTCGGATATGTACTATGCGAGCCTTGCGCAGGGGTTGATCATGAAGCCGCCGCCGCCCACTGGGCCGTACTGGGATAACGGCGACGGCAGATCTGCTGACGTCGCGCTCTGGAGCTACTAATACTGATAATCTCCAACGGACTGTGCTCTGTTTTGACTCTCTAACAAATTGAAGCTGCTTCCCTTCCCAGCACGATAACATCGTGAAAACACCTTAATCGCATCAAATTTCACTACTGATATGCTCGCTGATTCCAACCCCGGTTCTTATTTTCCTGACAACTCGAGGTGAATGCAATTTCAAGCTATAAAGAGAAGCAAGAAAAGGACGCATCAAAGGGCACCTCTTTCGGTTGAAAATAATGGCCGCCTCCAGACGATTTGCACAATGATTCCAAGGAAAGGTACCTTCTGTCATGTGTGACGATCAAAACGGGCAACCAGAACCACAAGGGGTAACTTTCAAGTTGAGGTGGTCCAAGCACGTTAGCTCTTCCCTAGTAATCCAGAAGATGTGATCTTTCGACCCGGTCTGGTCATGGGCCCTGCTGGTTAAAGCTACTGGCGCTTTTGAATCTTCCTCCGGTTCTCTTGTCAAAATCCTTCTAGCTAAGTGAGCACTCCTCACTCTCACGCGGTGGTACGGTACGCAGCTCTCAGCCTCCTTTCCTAAATCCTATGGCCAAGGGGCAAGCTGGGATGTGGTGTAACCTTAATTAGCTAGTGGATTATACAAGTAATATTGCCACCAGTAAAAGCTCATTTAATATCAAAGCTGCAACTTGTCTTTTTCCCCCCCTTAGATATTAACTAATGTTTGTGTTATTATTGCGGTGCTTGGTACTCCCTTCGGTCTTAAAAAGCTAACATTTTAGACATTGACACAGTCTTTAAAACACAATTTTGACCACTAATTTTTATTTAATATATTTATAAAACTCAATAAAATTATAATATTATGAAAGTACTTCTCGAGACAAGTCTACACATATAATTTTTTATGTATCCAATTTTAATATTTAAAAATCTATCGATAGTTAAAGTTTCGAAAGTTTAACCATTACTATGTACAAAAGATAGCTTTTTGAAGATCGAAAGGAGTACGTGTACCATTCGGTTTCGCTATATTTCTATATAGCCATCCGTTTTAATATATGTACCTTGAATCTCGAGTGTTGTTATAGGAATTTTCTCTTTCTATCTCTACTTAAATATTGTAGAGGGGGTTAAATGACTGGGGTATACCCTTTAATAAGGCATAGTATAAGTTTTTTGATCAGCCACAGCTTCCAATTCGTAACCTTTTTGACTTTATGCCAGCCTGACTACAAAAACAGAACCACTGGATCAATCTAGAATTAGATACAGATATATCTAAAAGCTAATCCGAAGTCCAATTAGAGTACTTAAACAAGTACTAACTTACAAAGTAGTAAAATAGTTAACCCAGTAAAAAAACACACAGTAAAATTCAATGCTTTTTGACCGAATTTCATGCTTTTTAACTGAAATTCGGGCCTTTCGTTCGGCTATTTTACTAATTTTCAAATACGTTTGAATTCCGAAACACTTCAATTTTTATCGAATTTCGACGAATTTCGGTACCGGTGGGCGATCGAAAAATGGTCCTGAAACGAAATTTAAAACCCTGATGGAACACAAACGTGCTGCTCATCGGTCTAGAATCAGTTTTGGGCGTCACAGCCGCAAGCCTTGGAGTTCGCTCTTGTTGTTCTCGTCAACCTTCGAGTAAAGAAAGTATAAAACGATATAGGTACGAGCTACCGCATCCACCCAAGATTGAAAAGTAAACAGAGAACACGGGAGTAGAAATTGTGGAAAAGAGAACTCGGTGAAGCTGCCTGCCTGCTGCTGCTGCTAGCTTGTAGTGGTCAGTGAGTGTGTGACACCCTGAGGCAAGTGGCAGCTCCAATCCTTTCTGTCCCCTTTCCACTTCCAGCTATCCCCGCGGCGCTGACTACCCGCCCCGCACCGAGTAACGACTAACGACCACTTACCTATATATACTTCCCGCCTCCTTCCCCTCCCTCCATCATCCAAACTCCACAGCTCCAGTTCCTCAACCCACAGGCCAGAGCACGCACTACTCCGCTCTCGACGCGGCGATCGATGGACACTGACGCCACCTCGCCGCTGTCGGAGGAGCGGGAGTACAGGACGGTGTGGTCGGAGCCGCCGAAGCGACCGGCGGGGCGGACCAAGTTCCGGGAGACGCGCCACCCGGTGTACCGCGGCGTGCGGCGCAGGGGCCGGGAGGGCCGGTGGGTGTGCGAGGTGCGCATGCCGGGCAGGAAGGGCTCCAGGCTCTGGCTCGGCACCTTCGCCACAGCCGAGATGGCGGCGCGCGCGCACGACGCCGCCGCGATCGCGCTCTCCGGCCGCGCCGCGTGCCTCAACTTCGCCGACTCAGCGTGGCGGCTGCCCGTGCTGCCCGCGAGGTCGCTCGCCACCGCCCAGGAGGTCAAGAGCGCCGTCGCCGAGGCCGTCGAGGAGTTCCAGCGGGGCTCGGTCGCGTCCACGGCGCCGTCGTCGCCCGCGGAGACGGACGACGACGGCTCGCCGGGTGCGCCGTACAAGTCCAACGACGTGTTCGAGTTCGACGACGTGTTCAGGTTTGGTGACATGGATGCCGGGTCGTACTACGCAAGCCTGGCGCAGGGGCTGCTCGTGGAGCCGCCGGCCGCCGGAGGGTGGTGGGAGGACGGTGACTACGACGGCGCGGAGACGGCGCTATGGAGCTACTAATTCGACCAAGCAATGTGAAGTTCTAGACAGTTTCGTTTCTCCAAATAGGAGTATACTAGAAAGGCTCGCGCGGCGCACGCCGCGCGCGTGACCGAGAAACGAATTTGTATTTTTTTTCGGAGGAAAAACGGATTATGGAACAATTTTTTCTGGGAAAAACGACGCAAAATATTTTTTTCCCATGCTCTGGAGAAAAAACAGACAATGAAAACATTTTTTTCCAACAAAAAGGATAAATGATGGCCGGAGAACGAATTTTATATTTTTTTTAGAGAAAACGGCAAACGAAAACATTTTCCCCATGCTCCGGAGAAAAACCGGATCACGAAAACATTTTTTTCCGAGCAAAACGGAGAAAGGGAAAAATTTTAAGAGAAAAGGCCGTGCTCCGGAGGAAAAACGCACAACGTAAACATTTTTTCCGATCAAAATGTATATAGGTATTTTTTTTAGCGATAACCGGCAACAAAAACATTTTTCCCATGCTCCGGAGTAAATACGGACCACGAAAATATTTTTTCCGGGCAAAACGGAGCAAGGACCCGAACGTAAAGTATAGGGACCTATTTGTTATAATTTTGGATCTATCCGCTATTTTGAATAATTAGAAAAGGGCTCGTTCGCTATTCGCATTTAATGGGGGCTCTCTCTGTAAAATACCGAACGAGGGACCTAAACGCGAACCGGGAAAATTTATTTTCCTCTCACAGAAAATCGCCCAGGGACCTATACGTAATTTCGAAGAAACGGAGGACCTTTTCGCGAAACGGAGGAGAGAGAGGGTGGGGTGACGTGGGGGGCTGAGGCTCCCGGAAACCTTCCGGTAATATGGTGGGTAGTATGGGTAAAGAAACAGAGCATTGGAACAGAGTAGACAGCGAGGGCAATTTTGGGATTTTCCGCATGTGTTGCATTTCTCTCCGTTGTTATGCTTTCACTGTGACATCTTCCCATTTCTTTTTTGGGAACGACTTGTACTTATTTACGCAATGAAGAATGAGCAGTGCTTTAATGACTCCAACTGAACTTGATTGTTTACTTCATGAACCTGGCAATTCACTTCCCAGAGGAGTCTTCAACTCTCCATGACTTGATGTGTAGTCCTCGTGAAACAACCACAACTTTATCTGTAAGCTGCGCTACAATGCTTTTTCTACCACTATCTCGAGGTTAATTGGACGACTCAATGAGTCAATCCCGATGTTCAGACATGCTCTGACAGGCATCGGCAGCCAAGCCGGTTTACCAGTTTGTTTTCTGTTCACAGGTCATGACATCACTTGATCGAAGCCAAACGCTTACAGGCGGCGGCACTGCATTCACTCTCTCTCTCTCTCTTATATGTCGACTATGGTGGGCATCTCAAGAAAGAAATGGAGGAGAAAGGGGAAGCGATGCAGCCAAATGGAACCAACAAAACAGAAACGAAGCTAACGGAATAGTACGCCGATCATCATCGCCTTATTCGATTGAAAAGACGATGATGGCCTTCGGAGGCCGGTTAATTTGACATCTCCTGAGCGTTGAAATGTCCATGCGGTCGAGTGAGATGCCATTGATGGGGCAGGTAAAAACAAGACAGACGGCAGCGTCAGCAGTTAAACATCGGCCTCACGGCCGGGCCGGGCTTTGCAGGGAGGAAAGGAAGCTCACACTGTCGCGCTTGCTTCCCAACTTGCAAAAACCGCAAGTTGCATCGTCCCCAACGCGGCAAAAACCCAACTTGCTCCGCTTGCCTGGCGGCTTGAGCGTGCAACAGCTTTTCAAGCACAGGCTCGAGCCATTTTCCCATGTACTATGAGAGCCAGGGTTCAATTTATCGAAATCGGCTTGAAAATCGTCCTCAGTCCGGTAACGATTTTCGTTGAAAATCGCTCGAAAATCGAAGAGTTTTGAATTCAAACTTTTTAAACAAAAAATCGAAAAAAACGATAATCACGATATTTACCTCGAAAATCAGCTGATCAAACGAACTTCCTTGCCGGTCGATTTTTGAGTGATAATCGCTCGATATACCTTGATAATCGCTCGCTTGGCTCGATAATCACGATATTTGCGTTATATAAATTTTTTTTTTCGAATTTTCGATTTTTTTTTTTTGAATTTAACCGGTTTGTCGATCGGTATATAATATCGTACCGGCTTGATAAGGTTGATAATCGTGATTTTCGACGATATTTTAAACCTGATGAGAGCACTGGTACTAGGCTACTGCTAGCTGGCTAGTCTAGGAAGGCTACTTCATCGTCATCAAGGACAGGACTAGTCCAACCAGAATTGCTAGCACGCGCTACTTGCAAGTTGCAAGAGTGCAAGTTGTGAGTTCTGACAGGACGAGGGGGAGAAGAAAGCAACGTTGTCTGTTGAACGCTGGTACACTTTACGCTGTTGATTCAGCGGATCAGATCAATCATTCGGAAGTATCTGATGGAGTTGGTTGACTGAGCGTTGAGTGGGCTGACGTACTGCTTTGCAATTGTCAGGTCAGAACATGTTATAGGCTTATAGCGAAGGACAAGCTCGGCCGGCTGCATTGCTGCTCAAAAGGTGATATTTATCGTCTCTAGCAGGCTAGAATCCATGGTCTGCTCTCTTCATGTTGACATCAGGTTAGTGATGCTTATCTAACCTCTTTTTTTTTTTTAAAAAAAAAATCTAGGCTCCTCTCAAAATGATTTGCAAATCTAACCTCCTTCATCGTGCTTCCACGCTCTCTTACTTCGGGAGACGGTCTCCCGTACTCGTCGGCTGCAGGAGTGTGCTCTCCTGAGCTCCTGAGTGCCCGCCGTCGCCCGTGCGGCGCTCCCAGGGTGCGACAGGCCGGCTCCTATGTTAGAGGAGCGCGGGAGCATGGTAGAGGGGGCTAGATTTACAAATTATCTCGGGAAGGGAAGATATTTGGAAAAAAAAAAAAAGAGGTAAAGGGGGCTAGATTAGTCATCATTTCGATATCAGATCGGTAAGATTAGAACATCCATCTGATCTAATAGTACTACAGTATTGACACTCATATTTATCAGTTACACACACAACTAAACAAGCTTCTCCACGAAGGCAGAGCTTTTCTAGCCCCTCGTACACTTTTTTTCTTTAAATCTGGCTATATTATAAATGAATTTACAAAAATAGTCCACTCTCGGACCGTGAAAGGCATGGCAAAAGGACACGTATCGCCTACTGTACTCCTATACCGTAGCAGCACCAGCCGCACAGTGGGATCTCGACAGAAGTGCTGCCGAGAAACGAGAGATTGATAGCACCACTTGCCAAGCGCTCCAAGCTCGGTAGGTTAGGCAAACGGGGGTAATGAGTTGATTTAATTAAGTAAAACATGTTGTTAAGTGATTAATTAATTAAATTGGTTAATTACACATTAATTAAAGAGAAATTTATAGTGTATTATAATGGTAGTACAAATCAGACCTAACTGTTGATTTGTTAAGGCTATTTCTTCCGCTCTACTACCAGATGAAGTATAAATAAACTCTAGTTGATCTGATCCATTGGATCGAAAAGAATTAATGGTTTATATTCAATTTAGTGTATTGTAAAAGAGCTCTAATTAAATGAATTTGATGGGCTCAACGCTACCGAGGAAGGAGAGCTCGGCAACACCTTTTGATGGTATATGTGTGTGGTAAATGATATGTGTCACCTATCGCGTCTTTCACGATTAGATAGGGGGTTATTTTTATAATTGTATTCGCGCGCGAGAGAGAGAGATTTACAAAAGATATTGTCGGGGGGCTTAAAAAAGCGCCGGCTTCCTTCTCCACATGCTCGAAGTCAGCTCCTTTGGAATTGGAGGGGAGTCCTTCCAAGAACCTGTCCACTCTTTTATGAACTCTGACTCTTCGTTGGGGTAGGCCGAATGATTTGCGTTAACCGATCATTTGGTAGGTATCCAGTATCTGACCCGTATGTTCGCACGGAATGGTGAAATGGAGACCACACGTACGTGCGCAGTGGAAGATGTACAAGTCATACAGAAAGAGGGGGGGGGGGGGGGGGTGGCTACAAGTTTGCCCTATTATGGTCAAAAGAAGGTATTGTACAAGGAGGAGCTTGCTGCAAGTGGCTCCAGTGTGCTACGCACGCAGTGACGTCCATAGCAAATTGGCAATCAGGGGCGCCAAATTCTCGCCGCATGGATGCAGCTTACGTTCATTCGTGGTTTCAGAGCCAGGAAAACGTCACCTACTCACCTGTCCATTTCTGTGCAGAGAATTTTGCGCTGTGATCATTCGCTCACGCTTCTTTTATTCATCAAGTAGAAAAAAAAGATACACAGAGAAGTGTAGAATTATCCTCTTTGGATGGATTCCGGCTGAAAATAACCATAACAGCGTGTCTTAAACAAACTATAATAGCGAAACATCCGACTCTAGCTGAGCTCTGAACGGCAGCAACCCTTACTTACAACACACGAGGTTCAGACAATCTGGTTGAAAAAAAATTGTTATTTTCTTCCTCAGATAAAGATATGTTTGTTCCCTGTACAAAAAAAAGGGCCGCATAGTTTACATCCACGGGCCAAATTCAGCGAAGCATGTACAACAGTGGCAGCAGGACTGCTAGGAAGGCGAAAGGCGGGCTGTTTGTCAGTCGAAGAGGAGGCCTGCATCTGAGGATTTTCTCGAGCTGTTCTTTGCCGTCTGGCCTTCTCCAGGCAGCTTCTTCCTTTCTTCGAGCGGTAGAACTCCTTGATGCTAAGCTGGACTCCGCTAGGTCTTGGACCTTTTGGTGTTTCGTAAATGCTATTTGCAAAGTTCAGCTTGGATTTTCGTGCTCTTAACTCTGCTTCTTTGAGCCTCTGCGACAAATTCAGTGGATTTATTACCCGCAATGAACAAAAGCATTGCTCAAGAAACAAATGTTGCAATTTAACTTCACTGCACAGAAGTACTGCATCAGACAGAAACGTGACAATTCAGGCCTCAGTAGTAGTAGTTGGCCACCTAAGCAGTGGAGCCATCATTCAAGTTATTTGTGTTATGAGTAGCACTTGCTGTATTCAATATGAGACCAATAGGCTAGAGTATATAGATGTACAAGCAGGTACAAAAGAAATGACCATATAAAACAATATACATACAAGGAAAACTTATATAAGGAAAACCTATATATGAAGTGTCTATATAAGATAATATCTATACCCTTAACAATTTGCATCTAAAATAAAGGTAATGTCCTCGCGTAGTCTAAGAACCTAAATAAAAAACACTAAGATGAAACTGAAAGTAGGGTACATGGAATTTTATTAAAGTAAATGCAAAACTATAAATGATTTCTGGATCCACATTTCTAGCAGTACATGATTAAAATGTTCTGGTAACATCATGCATATTGTAAATCATCATAGTGAAGAAAGCAACCAGTACACACATGTTCTTGCTGAAACCTCTGTGTTTCATTAGGAAATGCAGCATTCACAAGCTGAATGTCTTCATCAGTCAACTGAAAGCAGGGCTTACCATCAGTGAGTACTTGTGGAATATCTGGCTCATCTAACAAGTCAGTAGATTCACAAACCACTGTAGCCCCATCCTCCTCGTCTCTGTCCAAAATCACCACCACATCACTCTCCCCCTCCAATTCTGGCTTTTTTTGTTAGATGGACCATTGGAAATAATACCACGAGTGGCTCTCTTCCATATGACCAAGTAATAAGGGTGACCATGACTTATCTTAATCCGTTGAATTGAATGGAATTCACATTGATCATAAAGAAGCAATGATTTAGCTGGAGATGAAGCCACCTCACGTAAATGTATGGTTGATAGCGTAGGAAGCATCTGTTGTCGAATATAAGATGGCTCCCAGTTCTGCTTATAAGATAAGAAGTCAACCAACGACTCAACATTAGGCTTATTCCAACTAAGCAGACCACCATTTTCTGCAAACAGGACAATTCTCAGTCAGAAGATACCGAGGGCAGAAATAAGATTTTGTTGCAAGAAAATACTGAAGACCAAAATGAAGATATAACTAGCAAAACCAGTAAGTTAAGAATCTTCATTCTTAAACTACAGGTAACAGTGAGAAAAATGAAAATCAGTGTAACTAAATTTCACCTTTATCCAAATTGTTATCACTTAAATACAATTTAATGATCTCCTCATTTGGAAATTTTGACTCGGCACCTATTATTTTGCAGACCTTGATTTGCCAATCTTCATGTCTCCTCTGCTCCTTCACATTGCGTGACTAACATTGATCACATCAAAAGATAGAACTTGTATTAGAAGGGAGAGCATAGAAGCACCTCTCAGATAGATAATATCAATATAGAGAGAAGGGTAAAAGAACAGGCACTACATAATATCGCACGATTTGATTGAAATGAAATTTGAGATGGATACAAGAGTAGGAGAACATAGTGTGAATATAAGAAAAGAAGACGACGCTATCAAATAACTTTGACAGGCTTAAACAGTGGATTTTCCTCCAAATCAGGCATCGTAAATTATATATTGTGTGTTCTCAAAATAAACTATATATTGTAAGTGTGCTCATACTGTGGAATACATGCAACAATAAATATTAAGAAAACTGCGAGTGTTTTTTAGAAATAATACAAAATCATGCTGACTCTTTGTTAGTTTCTAGTTTTTATGCTGAGTTGATTTGACAACAAGAGAGAAATTTTTGAAGAAATATGATATTAATATGTGTGATGGATTAATCCTTTTTGGGTTGGAAAGAATGGTGTTTGTTGCTTGGCTTTTGACAGGAACAGAGCAAAGCATTGGCTATTGACTAGAAGTGCAAGGCAAAATGCATACAACAGGAAACGACTAGAAGTTGATCAAAAACATGCAGCATGCAGAGATTGGCTAGTTCACGTCATGCATGGCTATTGCTAGGAGTTTGGCTAGTTCACGTCATGCAGACTATTGTTTTGGGCCAAGCAGCAGGCCCATGTATATGCGTATATATATGGTTGGCATGCAGGACGTGAGGCATAGAAAAGGGTTTCCATGTTGATAGTTTTGGTAGGAGGCGGCGCATAATCAAAGGCTGGAGAGGACGTGAGGTATAGGGGAGAGGTTTCCAGATTGATTCACAGGGAAGACAGCGCATCAACTAGACACAGGAAGAGTTGTCCAGAGAGAGATTGATGTTGGCTAGGCGGCGCTGATCGATCCAAAAAAAGCCAGGACGTGAGGATTTCCAGGAAAGGCTGAGACGGCGCACAGCTTGGTGGGTTTCCAGAATAGAGAAGAAGGGAGATGAGCGACTAGTAGAGGGTTTTCAGAGAACTATCGCGACGCACGAAGCAGTGAAGCTTCCAGAGATCGTCGAGCAGGCCGAGCGCAGAACGGAGGTTGCACGCGGAAGTGTGGCCAGCAGAGCGTCGCTCGGAGGCGCGGCCAGAGGTGGCAGACGCGCGGAAGCTCGACGAGAGGAGGGCGTGAAGCGACCAGTGCGGCTACGTGTTTTCCCGTGAGTATGCTGTTGGACATGTTGCTTTGTATTTGAGACATGAATACTTATTTGGCTTAGTTGGTGATGATCATCATCGGTTTATTTGAGATTTATGTTTGATTTAGTACTGTTTTAATTATTTCTTCCGCTGTTTAGTGTTGATTAGCGTATCTAGACTCTATTTAGGGGTATTTAGCGCCAATCCGAGCGAAATGAGCTAGCAGCAGCGGCGCTGGTGCTTATAAACCCACATATCGCCTCTTACCGGGCGATCGCCCATAGCACAGGTGATAGGTGCCCAATCCCAAAGCAGCGTTAACTAGCTATTGATCACCCCATATACGGGCGACGGGCACCCAATTTCACAATTTTTTTACTTCGTTGATTATTTAAAAAAAAGATAAAATAAATATTAAATAAAAAAATTCTCTTCTGCAACTTGCGGGTCTTGCGGCTAGCCTATGTAAGTGGGCCTAGCCGTTATACTACATGCTAGGAATTACTCACTTTCTGATGCATTAGCTCTAATAATTTTTTCCTTTCACGTAACGGAAATCTTCCAGCAGCACTGGCCTCTTGGTGTTGATTTCAGCATCCAGGTGAGACTACCTTAATAACTTTGCCATTCACGTTGAGAAATTACTCTGTTGTTTTTGTCTAATGTTGCACCCAAGATTCAACACAGGTTAACAACCTATCTCATAGTTCTAGCTCAGATTTCTAGAGTATCATGTATGTATCTTGACCTTTTGCCTCTAGACACTAGAGTATAATATATGTATGGATTTCCACATCTTTGTGTTGTTAGTGTTCATGTGCTAGGATGCCCATATCAGTTATGTAGTGTATTTGGGGTTAAAGGTTCACCTATGGTGCCCCCAAATTGATCGAGTGGTGCTACTTAAAATAGTTTTTCTGTCCATTGGAGAGCAAATGATGTGTCTTTGGTTCAGTGGTCAAGGGTAAATTTGAGCAATCGAGTTTGAATGCTCGGACCAACGGTTGTTCTCAAATGTTGTTAACCTTTACAGGTGTTGTGGATGGTCATGGCAGAATGCATTTTCTTGAAGCCAAATTATCCGCTGGATATGTGGTGAGCACTTTACATCTAATTTTCTCTGTAGTCCTAAAATTTCTGCATACTAACGATTAATATTTTATGGTTTGCTAAATCGGGTGTGTTGGTTTTCTTTGATTGATATTATCGTTCCTACCTAGCAAACCAATGCTCCAGAAGATAATTATTTTCTTCCCTTTCCAGATGGGGTTGCTATGTCTGATTGAAGGGACCCAATCCCTTATATTGTTAATGAACTAGCTTAAATTCCTAAGTAGACTCCATGCATCACTTGGCATTACCGGTGAAACTAGCTTAAATTCTTAATGAACAATTAGAGGTGGGCGTCGTGCCGTGCCGGCCCGGCCCGGGCCCATCGTGCTTCGGGCCGGAATCGTGCCGTGCCACGCCGGCCCGTCGTGCCCATCGTCTTGGCCGTGCCGCCCAACTAGCTTTTGACGAGCCCAAGCCCGGCCCATTTTAAACCGTCTTGAAGCCGTCTTGCGTCTTGAGCCCGGCCCATTTGCACTATTGCGATGAGAGGAAAGAACCCAGAGACGCACAGAGTTAAGGCAATGAAGATAAATATTGAGGAAAATATTTAATTGTATTCAATCATGAATATGTACAAAGTTACTGCCTTGTTAAAAACCTTACACCCCGGTGTGGGGTACCCCCGGTAAGGAAAAGAGTACAGTAACTACGTAAACATACATTAATACATAAACTACTCGAGGTTGAGATTGTTGAAGTCAGCAACCGCCTCCGTAATCTCTGGATCTTCGGGCTCATGTTGTGTCCTCTCTTCTGCACGCTCCCAGTCCTTTAAGCATGTAATTGCCTCAACCAACTCAGGCCGAAGAGACAACCTCCTCGGCTCAAGTACCCTTCCCACCAAACTGAAAGTGGATTCCGACGAGACAGTGGACACCGGAATCGTAAGTACATCCCGTGCAAAATGGGATAGCACGGGGTAAATACGTTCGTTATTCTTCCACCACAAGAGCAAGCTGAGTTGATTATGCTCGTCCACGTCAAGGTCGGTCTCCACGAAAGCCGTGTCGAGGTAGTGGTTGAGTTCTACTCGTGGATTCCACGTCGACCTGCTCGGCGATTGGGAAGAGTCGGATGCCTTGCCTTTTAGCTTCTTCCAAATATTTGAAGCGGTCGAGCTACCTCGTGCTTGTTGCGTTGTTGGAGTAGATCTTCGTGCTTCACTTCTAGTGCCAAACTTATTGTAATACTTGTCGAAAACACTGAAAAACTCGTTATAAACATGAGTATAGGCCTAAGAGAAATCAAGATCGAATGCCTCACCTATTCCGTGGAAGGCGCCCTGCAAGTCAGATAATTTTCTCCGAGGATCCAAAATAGTAGCAAAGCAGTAAAGATGCGGAATAGCTTGAAAATATTTTAAATATTTTTTCTCCATTGGTTCTATAATGGGTTGTAAAATATAATTATCTCTATTTTCTTTAAAAGAATTAGCAATAGTCCAAAGCCACTCGATAACTAAGCAAGAAGTTGGGTAGTACACACCGGATAAATTTTTGGATGCATCGTAAAAAGTTCCTAAAAAATCACGAAAATAACCGGCAATGTGCCAATCCGATTCAGTAACCAACGACTCACCTTTATTGCAATTGACGAAGACAGTGATAATATGCTCATAGCCCTTGCAATTGTCCAACATAATATACGTTGAGTTCCACCTAACCTTCATATCAAGGTTAAATTTTCTTGGATCCTTACTATTGGCCCTGCAATAATCTGAGAATTGTGCAAACCTTACGGGCGAAGCAATAATGAAATAGATAGCGGCGTATGTTTTCCAAACTAGGTTCCATTACAGTCAAACCCGTCTGCACAATGAGATTAATAATATGGCATGCGCATCTCTGGTGGAGTACAAAACCTCCAATATAAGTTTCTAGATGCGGTGAGAGATAATTTATAGCCGTCGTGTTAGCCGATGCATTATCAAGAGTGATGGAAATAATTCTACCTTCTATTTTAAAGTCGTTAATAACCTCGAGTATATGGTTAGCGATAGCCTCTCCGGTGTGTGACTCGGAGATTGGCTTAAACCCTATGACTCTTTTGTTTAGTAAGTAGTTCTCGTCTAAGTAATGGGCAACAACACTAATATAAGCCATTCTTTGATGTTGAGAAGTCCATATATCCGATGTTAAGGCAAAAGAATAACTAGTTACCAAGAAAGTCTGTTTTAATACTTCTAGTTTTTTTTTAAACATTTTATAAATATCACGTGTAGTTGTTCTTCTACTAACATGTTGGTATTGTGGACAAAAACCACGTTGCACCATTCTTTCAAAACTAGAGCTCTCGCCCATTCTAAGTGGAAGATCCTCTGTAACTATGTACCGTGCAATTTCGTCTCTAGCTACATCGGCGCTGTATAACCACGTACTTACCGAACCGTCGGTGTTGAAGTTGAGTTGCGTCTGGACGCCCTCGCCCGCCCTCTGTCCTGCCGATATCTTCTTCAAGCATGCCCCCTGCACTTCTTCTCCCGTTCTCTGGCTCTCTGCGACTCCGCCTGGCAGTGCGCTGTGCGCCCGAGCCGGCCTCGTCTTCTCGGCGACTCCGCCTCCGGTTCTCCCCGCCTCGGCGACTGCGCGCGCTCATCTCCTGGCGGCTCCCCTCTCCACCGCGTGCCCTCGGCGGCTCCACGGGCACGAGCGGCGACGCGAGCCCTAGACTCCTCCACGGGCTCCGTGCCTCCGTCTCCCAGTCCGGCGCCTACCTCCCGACGGCTCCCCTCCCAGTCCGACGCGCCTCCGTCCTCCCCCCGCGCTCAACTCCTCCATCCTCGAGCCATGGAGACGAGGACAACGGGGCGACTACGGACGGCAGCGCGACCACGACAGCACGGCATGACCACGGGGCAAGACGCCTGACGGCGGGCTCGGCCGAGCCAGGAGATGAGGACAACAACGGTGGGCGTGGCCGCCCAGGCTGGCGTCGCGTGCGCCGCCTTTGGCGTGCCTTCTTCGGCGGCGCACGGCACGGCCCAAATGCCCGTCTTGGGCCGTGCCGCCAGCGTCTGAAGGTTTGGGCCGGCACGGCCGTGCTACAGAACAGGCTGGCGCCCGCGCCGCGTCTTGGGCCGTGCTTTGGACCGTGCCGGACCGCCGTGCTTTGGGCCGGCCCACCAAAGCACGGCCCATGTGCCCAGGTCTATGAACAATATATTATGAATTCTTCTTATCCCACCGGCATTCGTGGTTTCCTCGAGGATAACTGAGAATTGTATAAATGGGTACACTATATTGTGCCAGCGGAAGAAGTTGAGCAAATAGGTGGCCTTCTTTGCAATCTCCGAAAAAAGGCTTCAATTTGTGTGAGCATGGCATCATTCAACAGGACATGTCATTATCTTAAAGATCATTATAAAAAAAATGCAGCCAACTTTCTGCTATCTGATTCAACACTAGGTGACAATTCCATCCAAGCAAAAAAAAGGATTGTGAAAGGTCAGCTACCACTCCTAATTGAACTCTTTTTTTTCTTTTCTTGACATTGTTTGCACTTCAGGCAATTCATCATGATTATATGCATGCATTCGGGTATTACACATTAATCAATCCTTTTGCCTTGACTTGTCCTGAAGTAGTCATCACAAAGTTTATGTTCTTTTCAGCTGTACAAGTATATTTCTCTCTTCTTTTGCTAATATTCTTTCATATCTTATTATTTTTCCATATCTAACTTGAATAGGAAATGGCTATAGGTGGTTTATGGATTGTTTGCTTTATCCAGGCCTCTGTCCTTCGAGACTCAAAAATGCTTAATTTATGTTTAAAGACTTGGTGTCTCCAGTTGCGTTAATCTCAATCTGCTAATATTTTGTAGGCTTTACAAACGGTTGTATTATTTAAAGACATATCTCAAGAACAAGCAAAAAAAAATACACCTTGCCTATGCCCAAGCAGCTCAACTACCGCCTGTATATGTAGGGTTCGAGGATAGTGAAGAGCATAGAAACACTTCTCAGTGAAGTAACAATTAAGGGTCCGTTTGTTTTTGTTTTTGATTCTGTATTGAAATAATACTTCTCACAACAGCTATCATATTCAAATGGCGTCACATACTCACATTAGGCCCTGATCGCTCCATACCAAGATCCTCTCGGGCTATCTAGTCTGGCACGAAACCACACGCGCACGGGCACAGCGTAGCGCTGCCATATCTATCTTTAAGTAGTACTTGTTAAGGATGTAGCTTTGGTAAATTCTGGTGGCTAGAATTGGTCATCGGCAAAAAGTTGCCCGTGCCGTGATACGCACGGTCTTTACGGCGGCCTGCCTGTGGTGGGGGCTTGGACTGGATGGCCACGTGTTGGAGACTCCACAAAACATGGAGCAAGACTTCACCGCGTTGATGAACACACATAATAGGCTTTACAAGCGGTTGTATTATTTAAAGACATATCTCAAGAACAAGCAAAAAAAAAAAAAAGCACCTTGCCTATGCCCAAGCAGCTCAACTACCGCCTGTATATGTAGGGTTGGAGGATAGTGAAGTAACAATTAATGGTCCGTTTGTTTTTGTTTTTGATTCTGTATTCGAATAATACTTCTCACAACAGCTATCACATTAGGCCCTGATCGCTCCATGCCAAGATCCTCACGGGCTCTCTGGTCTGGCACGAAACCACACGTGCACGGGCACGGCGTAGCGCTGCCATATCTGTCTTTAAGTAGTACTCCCTCCAGTTTGATAATATATGTCGTTTTGTACATAGTGATGGTCAAACTTCTAAAACTTTGACTATTGATATATTTTTAAATATTTAAATTGGATATATGAAAATTATATGTGTAGATTTGTCTCGAGAAGTACTTTCATAATATTATAATTTTATTGGGTTTTATAAATATATTATAATAAAAATTAGCGGTCAAAGTTGTGTTTTGAAGACCGTGTCGATGTCCAAAACGACATCTATTATCAAACTGGAGGGAGTAGTTGTTAAGGATGTAGCTTTGGTAAATTCTGGTGGCTAGAGTTGGTCATCGGCAAAAAGTTGCCCGTGATACGCACGGTCTTTACGGCGGCCTGCCTGGGGTGGGGGCTTGGATTGGATAGCCACGTGTTGGAGACTCCACAAAACATGGAGCGATACTTCGCCGCGTTGATGAACACACAGAATAGCTACTCCAGATTTTTGAAGTAAGGCAGACGCTCTATCGATTCATTAAAGGAAAGAAAGGTTAACCGCCATGGGTGACCAAAATAAAAGACACAAACCAGGCTACTCCAGTTTTTATTGATCGATTTTATGTAGACATGTGTTTCGGTTCAGTTTTAACAACACGGATTTTAATTGTTAGTACTTTCTCCGGTCATAAATAGCTGTCGTTTTAGATAACATATGATCTTCAAAACACAATTTTAACCATCAATTTTTTATTATAATATATTTATAAAACTCAATAAAATTATAATATTATGAAAGTACTTCTCGAGACAGGTATACACGTATAATTTTCAAGTATACACATAAATATTTATAAGTTTGATTATTACCATATCCAAAACGACAACAATTTATGACCGGAGCGAGTATTTAGTTGGTTGTATTCAGTGCCAACATTGTTAAGCTAAAATTGACCTTTCTCTATTCTATTGTTTTTGTATTTTAGCTTTGTGAAAAGCAAGTGGGAGTGGTTTTTTTTCATAAAACCTATACTACAAGTTTTAGCAAAACCAATTTTTGTTATCCCGATTAACCAACATAATTTTAGGTCACTAGGACCAAATTTGGTTTACCTTGAATAATTCTACATCCAAATATATCACCCTCCAATTAAAGCTACACAAATCTTGAAGCATCTAAAAGAATAAGCATAAATAGACTACCCAAGTATCTTATTGTATGTACTCTCTATACAGGGTTCCCTAAAAATTCGTGTGAATTTTTTTTTGGTTTTAAATGTGATCCAAGGCACACAAGTCATTGTACACCTCTGATGAAAGATGTAGACCGGGTAAATCGTACTCTTACCTCTAAATATACTTTTGAAAAATACATTCAAATATGAATTTACCTTTTTAGCTCATCCCACGACCAAGAAGAACCCAAGATGAAAAGAACAGTGCTACAGGACGGTATACCGCTGAAAATGCTTCCAACGATATAGGTGAGTTTCATTAAAGTTCTACATAGTTCATAAGTTTCAACCAAGTTTCGTCTGTGTTTTGCAAGCTTTATCTATGTTTTGGAAAAGTTTCAAGCAAAGTTCATTCATACATCGGCAAGTTTCTAGGAAGTTTCAGCAAGTTTCATGTTTTATGTATGTTTTGGATTTTGAAACTCAAGTTTCATCGAGCTTCAACCGAACAGTTTCATCAAGTTTTAATTAAAGAGTTTTGTTATGTTTTAAAAAGTTTCAAGAGATTCACTAGAGATTCAACATGTTGTAACAGGTTTCAACCAAAAGTTTCGGAAAGTTCTAAACCGGTTTCGACAAGTTTCGTGTTTTTGCCGTCGTGTTTGACACACCGCTGCGCATCATACTCCGTTGAGCCGCATTGTTCGTGGCCCATACCATATCCCCGTGTCCCATGCCACATGACATGCTTCAGCGTGCATCACCCCCTCTGCCCTCGTCCCCATCTCCAGATTTCGTACATGAGAAATGCGAGACAACACCGTGAGAGAGGGGATCCGTTGGAGGAGGAGGGGGGAGTGAGCGGCACAGGTGTTGAAGCCCCAATGCTAGCGACAGGGCACTCCCCTAGAGGACCGCGTAGTAGCCCTGGCCACTAGGATGCGTAGATGGCAGAAGCGTACAGCACCGCTACAAAGGTAGCTCACAATCACATAATAACCCATGACACTTGAGTTTATCGATGGCAGCCTAGACTAGACGGAGCTAATAGCGGTGGATGGAGACATGATCAAAATAGAGACCAACGAATAAACACAGGGAAGCAGATTCATTTTTATTAGTCGAAAGAATAGGGACGAGTGATGAGTCACTAGATAAGCAATGGTTGGTGGCTACTCTGCAAATTATCAAAGGATACCAGACATGTGCATTTGTGTTACAATTAGGGATACAAATCTCGGAGGTGCTCGACAAAATCTAAAATCTTGGCCGAAATCACCGAGATTTCGGTATATTTTGAACCGACCAAAAAAATGTCAAAACACATAAAAAAAATCTGAATTTTTTGTGGATGGTCTTCAACCTAAATCCAATCATATTTGGCAAAAAAAAAATCTGGTAAAAATATTGAGATTTCAGCCGAAATCGTCGAGATCTTGCCGAAATTTGTATATACGCTGTAGCGTTTTGATTTTTTTTTTTACCCGGTCGAGATTTTGAATCTTGAAGAGATCCAAAATCTAAAATCTCGGCCGAGATTTCGAAAATCTTATCGAAATTTGAATCCCTGGTTACAACAGTACTTTGCTATAGCGTTGTGTTGTATAGTATTTCTCAGGTGAAGACGTCCAGAAAGGGAAAATAATTTCCACCCAGACGATTCCTGGCCTGTACCACCTGCCCAACGGCCACCGCCGTGGGACTCCCCGCTTCTCCCCTCCTCCAGATCTCTCTCGCCCCGAACGCCCCCCGCGGGATCAGAGGAGGCGAGGATGGCGTCCACGGCGGTGGTGGACGCCTGCGACGCGCCGGACCCGACGGTGCGGAACCTCCTGGAGCAGGACAGCCTCAAGTGGGTCTTCGTCGGCGGCAAGGGCGGCGTCGGCAAGACCACGTGCAGCTCCATCCTCTCCATCCTCCTCGCCTCCGTTCGCCAGTCCGTGCTCGTCATCTCCACCGACCCCGCCCACAACCTCAGCGATGCCTTCCAGCAGCGCTTCACCAAGTTCCCAACCCTCGTCCGCGGCTTCTCCAACCTCTACGCCATGGTAACGAAAGTTTCCTCCTTTCCCCATCTCGTCGGTTCCAAGTCCCTGTCAGATCCTGATCCAACCGAGAGGAAATATGACAGAAATTTCGGAATTTTGGAAGTAGAGACGAGAAGATATTAGGGTTCTATGCCAAGTTACTGGCCTAAGCTTTGGAGAATCAATTCTTGATTCCATTTTCACAAAAGGGTTCAGGCTTATAGCCTCCGTTTCTTACAATGAGGTAAAGAGCAAGCAGTAACAGTAAAGACTGAAATTACATGATGATCAACATTCCTACCGAAATTACCTGATACAGTAGCGCACATTGATTACTACTATGGTCTTCAACTGTTCGATACTACTTAAGATTGCCTACCAGTCGATCTGGGCCGTCGCTTCCCTTCAAAGTGAAATCGCCGAAACGTTACGCTTGCTGCCAACTTCTCCTCAACACAACTCTGCAAAATCCAAACTCTGAAGTCTGAATTTTCTCTTCGTATTGCTTTCGCTCTGACAACTTCCACCGGCTCAACTTGTTTCTTGTTCTCAAGGAACAAATTTTGGAAAGTCTTTTGTATGAAAGTTACATCTTCCCATGTGGCATCTGCAGGATCCAAATTCAGCAACTGTACTAACCATTGAGCAGCAGGCATTCCTCTTCTAGGGATGATTCTTCGGTCTAACACAGCCACCGGTTCAGTTTTGATCTGACCATTTTCACTCACAAGTGGTAGCCCTGCCATTGGCACTGCATGAGTTCCCAAATGCTTCTTTAACTTACTTACATGAAACACAGGATGAATATTTGCATTGACAGGTAATTGTAGTCGATACGCCACTTTACCCACTCTCTCCATTACCCTGAAAGGACCATCGAACTTTGATCTAAGCTTAAGAGATCCTCTCAATTCAAATGCATTCTGACTGTATGGCTACAATTTCAGATATACCATATCTCCAACTTGTAAGGCTCTCAGATTGGAATCTATCTGCATAATGTTTAATTCTCTCTTGTGACAGCTGTAAATTTATCTTAATCTTTTGAATCATTTCCTCTTTTTGCTGTAAAGTCACCCTAGCCTCTTTAGAAATACTTCAAGGAACTGAAAATTCTCCAATCTGTGGGGTGGATAACCATACAGAACTTGAAATGGAGTTAGTTTCAGAGAAGTGTGGTGGGTGGAATTATACCACCGTTCTGCCATAGCTAACCAATTAAACCATTTCTTAGGCTTTTGAAATACCATACTTCTAAGTTATGCTTCGAGGCACTGATTCACCCTCTCGGTTTGACCGTCACTTTGTGGATGGTAGGCTATGCTCAATCGAAGAGAAATATTCGTTGCTTTTTAGTACTTAAGAGAAAAACCTGCTAGTGAAAATCTTGTCTCGGCCGGTGATAATTGCAATTGGTAGCCCATGTAGCTTCAATATATTATCCATGAACTACTTGTTCCACAGTGTAAGGATGAGATAGGCCAATAAAATGAGCATACTTGGTAAAGCTGTCTACTACCACCATAATTACACCCTTGCTATGTGGTTTTGGCAGACCTTCGATGAAATCCATGGATATTGGAGTCCAAGCCATATTGGGTACCTTCATAGGATCTAACAATCCAGGAATGTGAAGATGCTCTGCTGTAGTGACTTGGCAAACGGGGCATTCAGCGGCAGCCACCAATTGTTTGACATTTTTCGTAAGTATAGGCTAATAGAATAGTTTCTCTATCCTATGGTAAGTAGCTCACATGCCTGAGTGACCACCAAAACTTGATGCATGGAAATTAATCATGATCCTCTGCCTGAGATCTTCCTTGTCACCCACATATATCCAGCCCTTGTACCTCAAAAGCCCTGCCACCAAAGAATATTTAGCATTGGGACCAATGGAAGTTTGTGATTCCCTCAACAATTTTTGGCTGTGCTCATCATCCATGTAGCTGTCTTTGATTTCCATTACCCATTCTGGTATAACAGCTGTTATTGATTGACATGAATCTTCAGAAGTATTGTTATAAGTATCTCTCCTTGATAGTGCATCAGCAGCTAGATTTTCCCTGCCCTTTTTATATTCCACTTGATAGTCCAATTTAAGTAACTTGAGTAGTAACTTGTGTTGAATACCTTGAGTCAATCTTTGAGAAGTAATATACTTCAGACTTTTCTGATCAGCTCTGATAATAAGTTTTCCACCCAAAACATAATGTCTTCATCTCTTTAATGCCTCCAGCATAGCTAGAGCTTCTTTATCATACACAGACTGAGCAACAGGTCTATTTCCCAAAACTTACTGGAACAGGCAATTGGTTGGCTCTTCTGCATGAGTACTCCCCAAATTCCAGTACCACAAGCATCAGTCTCTATTACAAAAGGTTGAGAAAAATCTGGTAATGCAAGAGTAGGAAATCTAGTCATGATTCAAAAGCCTGAGTCTGTGTTTGTCCCTAGTTCCAGGAATCTTTTTTCAACATTTCAAATAGAGGTTTACACATCTGTCCATATCCCTTTACGAACCTCCTATAGTAGTACCCTGTTAAACCCAGAAAGCCTCTAAGTTGGGTAATACTACTAGATTTGGGCCATTTGAGGATGTCTTCAATTTTCTTAGGATCAGTAGCAGCTCCCTTTCCACTAATGATATGACCCAAGTATTCCACCTGCGAAGTTGCAAAAAAACACTTGCTTGCTTTAGCCTTGAGTATTAGGGTTCTATGCTAAGTTGCTGGCCTAAGCTTTGGAGAATCAATTCTTGATTCCATTTTCACAAAAGGGTTCAGGCTAAGATTGCCTCCGTTTCTCACACTAAGGTGAAGAGCAAGCAGTAACAGTAAAGACTGAAATTACATGATGATCAACAGCCCTACCGAAATTACCTGATACTGTAGCTCACAGTGATTACTACTATGGTCTTCAACCGTTTGATACTACTTAAGATTGCCTAGCAGTCGATCTAGGCCGTCGCTTCCCTTCCAAGTGAAATCGCTGAAAAGTTATGCTTGCTGCCGACTTCTCCTCAACACAACTCTTTAACGCTACTCTGCAAACTCCAAACTCTGAATTTTCTCTTTGCATTGCTTTGGCTCTGACACAACCTATGTTTTTTTTCCCACAGATGTCTCCTGATTCAGCCCGATTGGGTGGTATTTGTGAGGATTTAATGGATAGATAGGGTGGGCATTCGGTTTTTTTTGTCAAATCGGTTCGGTTTATTTGGTTTTTAAATAATCCGGTTTCTGAAAATTTCCTGCCGAATTTCTCCAGCCAAAATGAAAAACCAAACAGAATCAACCGAAATATTTTGGTTTGGTTAATTCGGTTTTTCAGGCAACCGAAATAACCAAGTCCAGAGGAACCTAGAGCGGCTTCATGTCAGAGCAAAGGAGCCATCAAGAAATTGAGATCAGTGAGATTCATTATAAAGCACGGCTTGGATCATGTATCTTCTATCCTATTGTATCAAGTATTGTGAAATCATGTGCTGAAAAATTGGCTTAAGACCCCCCCTCTCTGATTGCTATATTCGTATACTTCAATCCTACAAGTATCAACAATGAACAGTGAATGACTGAACAGTTAATATGTGAACTATCTGAAATCAAGTTCCGATGCTGCATACCTTTCCCTTGCCGCCATCATATTACTTTTCACACAGTTGCAGCTTGAGATCCCCATAACATGTGTCTTTTGCATGCTGGCAGCCTGGTACCAGTCCAGCCTCCATAGTAGGAACTCGCAGAGCAGTGCTTGGTTCTTTGGTAGTTGCTTCTATTTGAACCTGTGGAAAAGTAGGAATTCATGTCATAAAGGGAATAGAATAAAATGCAAGTGACTTCAAAACTTCAAGAACATCCAACAAATTTGACAGTAACAGTTGTGTGCACTTGAGCTTAACTGCAATAGACATGGTTGCAAATTAATCCTTTTAAGACTACATAACATCAAAGAAAGCTAAGTGAGTGTCTTGCTCAATTGTGAATATATGCTAACCAACACTGGGTGACAATTACCAGATAATATTTTTCTCACCGGACATCTTCCAGTGACCCCAAGGAGAAATGTCCCGGCTTACTGTCCCAGTCCAAGGCACAAATTCATAGAATTTTCTGTCATGATGGTTTGGCTTTGTGGCTACTTCTGGTATGTGGACAGTTCCTTAGTGATGGGACCTGTATGTTCATGAACCTTTCGGAATGGACATTTTTGCTTGTGATTGAATAATATATGGTGGTGATTACTCTTCATATGTTCCGTTTAGGATGGCGGTTGAAGACAAGGTGGGTGAGCTGTACAACATAAGTATCTGTTGTTTAGCTTTTTTTATATGTTTCGCTGAGGTTTAATAGAAAATAAGGTGGCCAACTTGTAGAAATGAAGTACCCACTGTCTAGCTATGTCCTTTCTGATTCATAGGAAAATTGCTGTTGTTTACTGAATTCCTTATTGTGTGTTCAGTCGCTGTAACTTTTAATACATGCTAACAAGATGTTAGAAAGTCTTTATTTATTAAAACAAGATTTCGTTAGAAAGCCTTTTCTAACAAAATGTTCAGTTGCTTATTGTAATGCACAATAAGCAAAGTAAAGCAGGTTCTGGTCCAGTGTCATGATTTTCTTTTGCAGATTGTTGCTACCAATATGTTATGCAACCTGCTGGCTTGATTTTTGTCTGTTTTTACCTTTCGTTATTTTACTATTTGAATTTGCTACGTTCATCAGTCGACTCTTGACTCATTCCATAAAAGACAACTTGACTCCTTTGATTACAAATGGTCTTTTGGCTCAACCACTTCTTTGATACTTAATTTGCAGGAAATTGACCCGAAGGTAGAAAATGATGATCTCTCAAATGAAGGAATGGAAGGATTCCTTTCGGAACTAACAAATGCAATTCCAGGAGTTGATGAAGCTATGAGTTTTGCTGAAATGCTAAAGTAATTTTTGTGTCCATTCTGCTGTTTGTCATTCTTCCCTTTGCAAGCGAAGTTTCTTATTCAACCCACTTCTTGATTTCTAGCAATTATTTGAGTCTCATGTTTTTCCCTTGCTGCAGATTAGTCCAAACAATGGATTACTCTGTTGTAGTTTTTGATACTGCTCCTACAGGGCATACTTTACGGTTGCTGCAGTTCCCATCAACACTCGAGAAGGGTCTTGAGAAAATGATGGCCTTGAAAAATAGATTTGGCGGTCTGTTGAATCAGGTATTTTTTATACATTTCAAGCTACTACTGGAAAACTATAATTGTTGTCATGTCAGACACACATGTATGCAGATGTCTGTGTTGCTTTTCTACCACTATTAATTTGCTTTCTGGGAAATAACATGTTATCATATCAGTTCATATCATCATGGAGATACCTTGTATAAATTATAACAAAGCAAACAACAGAGGAAGCCTGTGTTCTGCTCCAGCATGATCCATCAAGTTGCAGAGGAACTAATGACATTCCAAATAAATAATGATTGTTAAACTGTTCGAAAATGATACGATGCGTTCTCTTTTGAAGAAAAAAATATTATGATGAATGATGAATTGATGACAGTTCATATTGAAGTTAAATGGTAGTATGTACTTGATGTGTGCTTTCACAATGTAGTCATGGACAAATTTGTAATGGACTGAGATGAAAACCAGCAAGTAGCTAATGCAACAATGTATACTTGTGTCAGGCCAGTCGATTGTTTGGTCTTGGTGATGATCTGAATGAGGATGCAATGCTTGGGAGACTCGAAGATATAAAGGACGTTATCGAGCAAGTGAACAGGCAATTTAAAGATCCGGTAAGATTACCAACCTTGTAGAGCAGCAAATATCTTTTATCTACTAAACAAGATAGACTATTTATTATGTGATGTTAAGTAACTCCCTATATGCTAAGGATATAAAAAGACATAGTGATTAGTAGGAACATGACCAAGTGCCATTGGCAGAACTATACTTAAGAGTTATGCAAAAAAAAATAAAAAAAAATAAAAAATAGAGAACACATGGGAGAACTAGAAGGGACCTCCGCCACAACTCATGATTTTCTATAATAATCAGCTATATCCTATAGGAAGTTATGGCTTGAGATTTGAAGTCGTGACGATGTATTAGCATCCGTAAGACTAGATCAAATTAGTTGGTAGAGGATACAACTGTAACCTAATGAAGTGCCCTGGCAATTGTAGCTTTTGGCGTCTCACAATATATGCAATCAGCATATTAGTTGCTTGCTGCGCTAGCCTCAGTTAAATGACTTCTTCACTTGTCCAACTTATATACACGAGAGTACAACTGGATTAACATAAAGTACCAACCATGCTGGATTATCTGATCATTTGCCCTTGATTGTCTTTTCAATATTTATCTGCATTATTTAAAGCACCTAATATTAAAGGTGTTACCCCCTTCTGTTTTTCTTCTTTTCTCAGGACTTGACAACTTTTGTATGTGTTTGTATCCCTGAATTTCTTTCGTTATATGAAACGGAGAGATTGGTGCAAGAGTTAGCAAAGTTCGAGATTGATTCACACAATGTTATTATCAATCAGGTTCTTTTTGATGAGGAAGGTTAGTGTCAAAACTATCTATTTGGCAAATTTACTGTCTTGAAGCATTCTTAAAAATGTAAGTGCACTATATTCACCTTGGAAATTCATAAGCACCTTTTGTGCAAGCAAAGAATTACGTTCTCATGAACTTTGGCTGAAAATAGTTTCTGTATTACAAAAAGATGTGCTTTGAATACAGGACAAAACAGAAACTCTGCATATTGACTCATTTTGAACACCCTTCAATTCTTTTTAATGCATTTCAATATATACTCATATGTCATTCCTTGCAGCTGTCGAGTCGAAACTGCTAAAAGCACGTATAAAAATGCAACAAAAATATATTGATCAGTTCCATATGTTATACGATGACTTCAACATCACGAAGTTGCCCTTGCTTCCAGAGGAGGTAAGGAATCCGCCACTTCACCCATTCAAGCTTCTATTATTTAATTTGATCTTGAAGATGTGGCTTTTGTATTTCTTCAGGTATGTGGTGTTCAAGCTCTGCAAAATTTTTCCCGGCACTTCCTTACTTCGTACAAGCCTGCTCTGAAAAGGGGCACGGTGCAGGAACTAGAACAGAGAATATCTATACTGAAATCAGCACTGCAAGAAGCTGAGTCAGAACTAGATGGACTTAGGAAAGGGAAGCAAATAGCATGATCCCTTTTCCCATGTCAAGGTGCATGGGACTAGGGTCAAAACCATGGAGAGCATGGAACTAGAGAGAGAGAGGGGGAGGGAGGGAGAGAAATTTCCATCTCATTACATACTGTGCCTGATTTTCTGCAATTTTCTTTTTCTTCAATTGAATTTTTATGTCAGCCGTTGGCAGATAAGTGTGTCATTAGCATGGGATATAGTTTCCTTTTCACCCTGTTTATTAGTGGGTCTGATATAAGGATCACTTTGCATAATCTATTCTCCTAATACTGCTTGTTCTAGGGATATAAGTCCCCGTTTGGAATTATGGATTTTCACAGGAAACAGTTCGATTCCGTGTTCCAAATAGGACCCAAACTACTCTCTAGGTTTAGTTGGTGTGTGGGGGTTGGCCTAAACTATGGTTTTACACTATGCTGCCTGTATTATGCACTACCTAGGAACAGTCAATGTTTACAGTTGTTAAATGTAAGTTTTGTCTTTCCCTGTCAAAAGAGCCACCCTAGCAAGAAGCATTAGGTCACTAACAAAGTTGCTTTAAGTGTACAGTTTCTTCAGAGCCCAGAGACCAAAATCAAACAGCCATCCTTAAATTTACATCTATTGCTCTGGATTTATTATTGCCCAGGATTTCCAAAATTATACTTTACCAGCCATAGCACCAACTATTACATAGTTGTCTCTTTTTTTTTAAAAAAAAGACAGGAGTCAATTTTTTGGACCGTTCGATTTTGATCCAACCATCTAGATATGTCCCTCTTCCTCCCATATATACTGTCGTGCAGCTCCTGCCTCCCTCCTTCCGCCTCAACCACTTCCTGTGCCTCCATTCTTCCTTCTCTTCGGCGATTCGCACTCGAGCGTTGCCTTCTTCCTCTTTTTTGGTGAGCAGCTCATTTGCAATCTCCTAAAAAAACTATATGTTTCTTGCTGCCCCCGTCGATTACCACCGCCCAACGTCCTCCTTCGTCCCGCGACGCCAGTGGTGCTATAGTCGCCTTGCCGCACTGCCGTCATGCCTCCCCCTCCCCTCATCTTCCCTCTAAGTTCAAAGGGTACTGATGAAACTCAAACCCTAAATAGATAAAACCTAGTGGAGGCGGGAAACGGTGGCACCGGAGAGGATGACAATGCCCTGCTAGAGCACCAATCTCCACGTCAAATCCAACGATGAGCAAATTTGACCGTGATTTTGTAAAGGGTAATGGTACCATGCATTAGGCGTGTTGATACCGCACACCTTCCCCTCCTCGCTCCATCCGTTTGTTCCTCTCCCACATCTTCTTCTCTATTATCCCCAACACCTCCCCATTTACAACCTAACTCCTCACTCCTCTCCCCCATCCCCTTTGGTGGCTCGCCGAATGGATTCCTGCCTCTCCCATGGGACCTCTCCCCCCCTCTCCCAACATGGCTACGGTGAGCTCCGACCAAGCCATTGTATAGTGGTCCATTCATTCTCGAGGGAGTCCTTCCTCTATAGCTAGAGCTCACTTTAGGTCTCCCCTTTTTGAGGAGTGACCGGAGCTCATTGGATTTGTTGCTGCTACGGCGGGACCCCGCCAAATCTGGAGAAGATGAGGTGCAGATGATGAGTAGAAAACAAGTCGATTGATGGTGCTATGGGCCGCATATGTGCCGTCTGCTCGCCACGCAAAGGAGGGGTGGCAGCTAGGGTTTCGGGAATTCCAAATTTCTACTGTGTCTCTTAACTCTTAGGCTAGCACCCCTCCCTTTAAATAGATGCCCCATAATGGGCTCTACATTAGAGGCTCAATAGGAACTTAAAACCCACCGAAATTTGGATCACCATCTAAATTAAATCTCAGCCCTTTAAGCATGCGACCCTATAAGTTCACGTATACATAGACATGGCTCAGGTACTCTTACTCGGCCATTAATCAGTAGCGGTCCCTAGCAAGGCGTGCCAACTCCCGAGCATGTGTAAATATCACAATGGACGAACATAAACAATGTTTAGTTATATGTATTTTCCTTTGCCTTATGATATCGATCAAACTCAAGGTGAGTAAATGACATCCTTGTTTAGTTAGCTTGATCACTCTTTCTCGATTACGTGACTTGGAATCCCCAACTACGGTTAACTCTTTAACCGCGAGTAGCATGGTCATGCATTTCCGAAATCCGACGACACGAGAGGCCTAGAGACATCTCTCTCATTGAATGGAGGGGCAAATCCCATCTTGATCGGCCATGCTTCGCAGCATGTTTCATGACAAACCTGAAAGTCAGCTTTATAACTATCCAGTTACGGTGTAGCATTTGGCAATCTCTAAGTAAGTCATTACATATCTTGAGTACATGCGCCAACCTTAATTCTAAGGATATGGCATACACATTGTATATGAGACCAACTGATGACAAAAACATTACAATGTTCTCGTAGTGTTTCAAGGTGGGTCGATCCAACTCCATATTCTCTAACATATCTCCATATATTGGTTTCATATCTTCATATCTATGACTCGTGAAACATGGTCATCAACCAAATACATATGCTAGTCTATTCATATGTGTCCTCATATGTTTATCGATTAGGGTTCACTTTAGAATAATCATCATAGTCATATATAGAGCTTCATAAACAAGTTAATACGTGCTAATAAATAATAATAACAATAATTAAGGAATAAGATAATTAATTATAAACATAAAAAATATAATTATCTCTATAATTACCCCTTGGTCATATCTCCAACACTTTGATGTTCCTCCACGTGACTAGGTGTGTGTTACCTGATCATCGCTGTAAGGTATAGAGCAAAAAAGGCAGTGGTAGATAGCAGACACATCGAACACTTCGCAGGGCTAACAAAATCGATAAAAATCGCACGATTTTCGCCCGTATCGCCGCGGTTTGATATCAATACCGGTCGATAAACCGGTCCAATTCAAAAAAAATCAAAAAAATTTACGTGTTACAAACCGGTCGAAAATCGGTGGGAATCGCTCGATTTTCGTCAAAAATCGATGAAAATCGCTCCAAAAAATCGACCGCCAAAAAAGTTGACCAAGTTTATCGATTTTCCACCAAAAATCGTTGATCTTCCATGAAAATCGATCGATCTTCCATGATAATCGACGACTTTTGATTTTTTTTTTGAATTTTTTTTTTTGAATTTTGAGTTCGCACGATTTTTATCGATTTTTGACACTGACACAGTAACGAAATTCATGGTCTAAACGGTAAGGTGAACCCTGGCACTTCGTCGCTTGGTACCTCGAAGCTGTGCTCGATTCGACACTGTCGACTATTGATCACAATTCGTCGTAAGTGACAAAAAGGAGGAGCCGATGGGAACGGGAAAAAAATCGTATTTAGTACAAGTTTGATCTTGTATTTACAATATGATACAACAGTTTTGGATATTTACAGAAAAACCACTCACCTACGGTTCCTGGTTTACCATCAATGCATCTATGATTTATGGGGAACCGGCCAAGGGCTTCTACCGCAAATGAGGAACCGGCCATGGCATCACCGGTTTATGGGGAACTGGCCATGGCATCTATGGTACCCCATAAACCGGCCAAGGCACAAATTAAATTTTTTTTTTTGCTTTTTTCGATTTTTCAAACCGAGGTCATTCGAAATGCAAATAACTTTCGGTATGGAACTCAAAAATCAATGAGACAACTTTCTAAATGTGTGTAAAATTATTTAGATTATGGATATGCAAAAATATTTTAGTTTTTTTATTGTGCAACAAACGATGTCCATGTCACGGTAAATTCAGATTTTTCATAACGGGCTATTGCTTACTCGAATTTTCGAAAGCCGGTTGCTGCGTATTTACGAAATAGAAACTTCATGTATGATTTAATTAGTTTGGTTAAATTCACTTGCTCAAATTTTATAATTTAATGCTAGAGAATTCGGAGGAACCACCGAATTAATTATTTCCATTTTAATTTTATAATTTTATAATTTAATGCTGGAGAATGGGGAAAGGGAAAGGGGAAAGCGAAGGAAGAGGGAGACGCTTCGGGCTTTCCGCGTAATTTAGCGTACCAAGAGCTCTTCCTACCTCCTGGGGTTGTCGAACCCATGTGTCTGTGCGGAAATCCATGCAGACTTGTCCGCTCTTGAGAAGTTCCAACTTGGAAGAGGAGGCAATGGAAGTGCCGCAACTACGTCTTCGACCCGCCGGTGAAGAGCCTGAAGAATCGCCAGTTGGTAATAATCATACGTTTTTCGTAGTATTTCCATGTAACACATTGCTAATTTATGTATTATGCAGTCGCCTCTGCCACTGTGTGAATTTCAGGAGTGGTTTGATATGGAGATCAACCCCGAAGACCAAAGGCTCCTTGATCAAGCCAACCGGAACGAGGATCTCAGGCGGCGGCTACAGCAGGATCGTGATGCCGCACGCGAGGAGGCACGTAGGAAAGAAGTGGAGGAGAAGGAGGCCGAGAGAGAGAGGAAGCGAGAGAGGGCACGTCGTGCCAGAGAAGCCCCACCGGAGGCATGGACGAATGGGAAGTGGCCTCGATGCACTCAGTAGACGTCTACGTTGCTTTTTCTGCGTTGGACTGTTATGTTGTGACTGTTATTTTCCTTGTACGTGGTACCGCTTTTAGTTTTAAGCCGTAGTAAAGAGTATGGTCTTTAACTAAACTTGATTTTAACATTTTAAATTTGCATGGAACATGCTATTTTTCGTGATATATTATGAACGCTTATAGCGTAATAAAAAATTACATATTTTTTTTTCTATTTGGAGGTTCGTAGCTTTCGATATGAATTATTGCAATTAAAATAGAAATAATTAATTCGGTGGTTCCTCCAAATTCTCTAGCATTAAAATATAAAATTTGAGCAAGTGAATTTAACCAAACTAATTAAATCATACATGAAGTTTCTATTTCGTAAATACGCAGCAACCGGCTTTCGAAAATTCAAGTAAGCAATAGCCCGTTATGAAAAATCTGGATTTACCGTGACTTGGACATCGTTTGTTGCACAATAAAAAAACTAAAATATTTTTGCATATCCATAATCTAAATAATTTTACACACATTTAGAAAGTTGTCTCATTGATTTATTTAGAAAGTTGTCTCATTGATTTTTGAGTTCCATACCGAAAGTTATTTGCATTTCGAATGACCTCGGTTTGAAAATTCGAAAAAAGCAAAAAAAAATTTAATTTGTGCCTTGGCCGGTTTATGGGGTACCATAGATGCCATGGCCAGTTCCCCATAAACTGGTGATGCCATGGACGGTTCCTCATTTGCGGTAGAAGCCCTTGACCGGTTCCCCATAAACCATAGATGCATTGATGGTAAATCAGGAACCGTAGATGAGTGGTTTTTCTGTAAATATCCAAAACTGTTGTATCATATTGTAAATACGAGATCGAACATGTACTAAATACGATTTTTTCCGATGGGAACGAGCATGGAGCGGCTGGATCTTGCCAGAAGCGAGGTAAACGTCAGAAGCCCCGATGGTGCACTCGTTCCGCCATAGCTTCTCATCTCAGTCTTAGGCTCCAAAGAATCGCATGTCTGTGGGAAATAAATTCTATACAACGGTGTTGTATATCATGGCATGTGCAACACTATACGGATTGACGCCACATGTCCTATTTCCTCAATCCCCAAGTAGCCAGGTCGAGAGGCGAAACGTTAGGCCCTATAGATTAACGAAGCGGGACACGTGGCGTTAATCCGCATGATATTGCACAGACCATGATATACAATACCGTTGCATAGAATTTATTTCCATGTGTGTGTGGCTGCAGACTTGAGAAATATGCATAGCTACGGGATTCGAACGCAAACAAAAACAGCGGACCGCGCACCCTAATATGTAGTACGTGTTTCTGGTAACTACGGTAGTACGTCTGTACGTGCCGCTGTACTCGTATTTTTCGTGGGCCGAATCGTTCAGTCCCCACCATGCCCGGTGGGGCGGTGACCCCTTAACCCTATCCCACGGGACCCACTGCTCAGCGATACATAATCCTGATAGACTGGGAGGCTCCCAGCCAAACTGCTCGCCCGGCACGCCGCCGCCTGGACTCACATAACCGAGGGATCCACCCAAAGCAACACAAGACGGCAAGGGGAGCCCAAGCAAAGCACGACTCGCCAATCCGATCTCCCATGGAGTCGCAACTGCAGGTCAGGGGCGAGGAGGACGCGGACGCACGCTACCACGCGGCGGCGGCGGGCGCCGGCAATGCAACAATGGGCCCGACGGGCGAGCATGGGTCCGTCGTGCCGAAGCCGGAACCCGTGCCGGTTGAGTTCCTGGGCGGGCTCGCAGTCGTCCCCTCGCCGCGCAACCGCGACCGGCACACGAGGGTGGAGGGCCGCGGGCGGCGCATCCGCATGGCGGCGGCCTGCGCCGCGAGGGTCGCCCGGCTCACGCGCGACCTGGGGCACAAGTCCGACGGCGAGACCATCCGCTGGCTGCTGCAGCAGTCGGAGCCGGCCATCGTCGCCGCCACGGGCACGGGCACCGTGCCCGCGATCGCAGTCACCGTGGACGGCGTTCTCCGCATCCCCACTGAGTCGCCCTCAGCCTCCGGGGCCGACGACGTGGAGCCGGCCCCCAAGCGGCTGCGCAAGCTCCAGCCGACGCGCGCGGCAGCCGGCGCGGCACCGCTCGCCACGGCGTCCCCCGCGGCACACTACCCCGTCTTCACCGACCCCCTCCTGCAAGGCAGCGGCGGTGATGCGATTTGGATATCTAGTGGCCTCGCCCCCCTCTCGGCCGCTGGGGCGCCCACAGGAGGTGGCATCCCGTTCATTGCCATACCGGCACCCGGCACCGGCGCGGCCAGCGACGGCATGATGCCAACGGCAGCCGTGTGGATGGTTCCGCAGGCTCCCGCCACCGCAGGCGCGGCCAACCAACCGACTCATTATTTGGCATTCCAAACCAACCCTGAACTCATCAACTTCGCCGGAGCACAACCCATCAACGTCGCCAACTTCCAGCATCAATCGTTCTACAACGCGAAACATCTTGTCATCGGTGGGGAGTCACAGGACCAGCATCCCGGTGGCCAGAAGGAGAGCGCTGTCGACCAGCCACAGGGGGAGGAGGACGACTACGACGGCGAGGCAGTGACGGATTCAGTTCCGAAGAGCAGCGTAGCAGAGCAACGCTACGCTGAACAGTCACAATCCAGACAAATTCCCAAAGATTAGTTAATGCTTAATCTAACTTTCTTCTCCTTTCTTGTGCAAATTCGCATATGATGGTGGAAAGGATAGTGATTTCGTGGTGGTAATTCGCATATCAAGTATCAAACAGGACGAGCATATTAACGATGTCCAATACCAAAGTTTTTACGTAATATTTCTCTGCTAGCTAGTAGTATACCTGTACATGTAGTTTCTTTACTCCGCATTCTAGGTCATGTTACAGTAACCCTTTTTCTAAATTTCTTTGTGCTTGACTGCTTTTTTTTAATCCGTGCTTGACTGCTTGTTAATGCCAATGGGGTAGTATTTGGATTAGAACGAGAACCTTTTAAATTATAGCGGATTGGAGAGGCGAGGTGTTCGTGCCTTCGTGGCCTGTGTTTGTGGGACTGGGAAGTGGGCCCCGATAAAAGCCGGCATCTTCTGTTTAGTCAAAGGGCGTCCTCGCTGAAAGTCTGAAAGCGGTGGCTTTTCTAGTTCCCAAAATTCATTTTTGACAAATTTAACATATTTTTATTTAAATTTACAAAATTAGTTAGCTCAGAAAGTAACACGAGTCAACTGTCACGTTAGAAAAGCTTGGTAGAAATTTTAGTAAGAACCTGTGGAGTAAGCGGAGTTTGACAGGAAGATGTCAAGCTCCCAGAGCCCGTTAGGAACGACAGCCACCCAGTGAGCCCCCTTGGCTGGAAGGACATGCTAGTTAAGCGAATTTGATTAATTAGCAATTTAATTAATTAATAAGTAGTACATGGGAGTTTGGTTGGAACGACATGGGAGTTCGGCAAGAATTTAAGAGTGACAGTCGATCTCTTGAGTCTTCAAAAGCCAGGGAACTAAATTTGTAAATAATTTCTGAGGGTCATAATCGAAAGAAAATATTTACAGGGTTAAAATATTAAAAAAATGAGTGGTGATTCTATACTTTTTTTAAAAGTTACACAAATATTAAAGTATGAACGGAGGATAGATAGTAATTATTTTACACTTGTTTGTTTTAACATTTGTACGACTTATATTGGAAGAGACTGCTAAGAAAATTTGTCCTCACTGACCGTGCGAGTATGAGGTGGTCCATAGCCTGCGCGAGTGACTGGCACTATGGGTCCACCAAACAGTGAAATAAGTGGTCCGCCCGGCCAGTCTTGGCTCGTTGGCTAAGAGCATCTCTAGCAAATGCCCCTAAAACAGTGTCCCTATTTTGGATTTAAGGACTCCCTCTATTTTTTTGGGCCCTGTTTTCAGAGTATAAGTTCAGCAACAGTCCCTAAATCTCAGCCCCTATTTTACTTTTTCTCCTATTTTGACATATTCGCTATGTATAATCTTCATTTGACATCACTAAAATTCAATCAAAAATATTTGTAATACATAAAACATAAGCATATTAACATTTACAATTTAAAAATATGATATTTCAAATTTAAATTTAAAATTTTAAAACATGATAAATAGATAAATAGAAACTCCGAACAATGAATCAAACTATGAAGCGCTGTGAATTGCCCACAAATGCTCAATAAAATCATCTCGAAGCCTCTCATGTATTTCTCTGTCTTCAATAATAGGGGATGTACTCATGTTCCTAGGAATTGGGATTGAGGAGGCAAATTTAGGGGCCTCCTAATTTTAGGGGCTTGAGTTGGAGCTCTGCTGGATCTGTTTTTTTTTACTACATTCCCTATTTTAAGGTTTATGGACTGGTTTAGGGGCTCTGTTGAAGATACTCTAACAAATGGGAGCACATGACGTGGACTATAGAATAGTGAGTACTTCGTTTTTTTATAAATAGTAGTCATTTTGAATATCAGTATGATTATAAAAAATTAACTTTAATAACTAATTTCTATTATAATATATTTAAAAAAATTCAATAAAATTATAATATTATGAAAGTGCGTTTTAAGATGAATCTACATATATGATTCTCATGCATCCAATCTAAATATTTAAAAAGATACTGATAACTAAAGTTTTAAAAGTTTAACCGTACAAATTCTAAACGGACAAGTTTTTGTGAACTGAAGTGAGTACTAATTAGCCTACCAGGAGAGTATATTCGCAAAGCTCAACATACGTGAGCCGCTGACAGGATCTCAAAAAAATCCCTGCGCGTTACTGTTTCCTGTTTGGGTGATTGTCTCTGTTAGGAAACCGGATTCGTATCCGATATGGACTCTTCCTTATCTCTAAGCAGAACCGCTATATATAGGAGGCAGGGGGTCACCCCATTGTACACAAGCATACAGAATAATAAAGCAGACCCGTTCCTCCTCATATTGTGTCTCTCGCCCTCTCTCTCTGTTCTCCAGTTTAGATCTATTAGGCAACCCCGGACTATTCGATAGCGAGGTTGTCTAACACGTTATCAGCACGAAGCTCTACCGGAGAAAGATTGAAAGGTGAGAAAAGACAAGAAGCGAAGGATCATCGACGACGACGAACGTCTACTACCGGCGATTGATCGCCCGATCCGATCTGCAATCAACTCGCCATCAAGCCGGCATCCACTCGGATTGCCGAAATAAAAGTCCTACGCGACTCTATCCTACGCGATAGTCTACCGGAAAGCAGATTGAAAAAGTGAGAAAAGAAATCGTGTAGCGCCCAATGGAGGAAATATGCATTGTTGATAGTGGCACAACAATACCATCTTAAGAGAGTCGAAATACTTCCAGACAATCACGAAGAACGCTGGAAGGATTACGACTATCGCAGGAAGCGATACGCATATAATAGGCTCAGGAAGAGCCACAATTATATTGCCAATGGGTACAACTTTGGTAATTGAAGAAGCCCTCTTGTACCCTGAATCAACCCGCACTCTCTTAAGTTTCAAGGATATCCGCGCCAATGGGTTTCACGTAGAAACTAATGAAGAAAATGGCAAAGAACACTTGTGCATTGTGAAGCACGCGGAATATGGAAAGATGGTACTAGAAAAATGTCCCTCATATGAATCTGGGTTGTACTACACGAAAATCAATGCACACGCAGTGTATACTTCTTTGAAGACTGTCTTTAGAAGCTCTGAATTATTTTCTTTATGGCATTGTAGATTAGGTCATCCTGGTTTTAGATTGATGAGAAATATAGTTAACAACTCACAAGGTCATGGCATTAATGTTAAAAATTTCCCGAATCATGAAGATTTTGTGTGCCATGCATGTGCCACCGGGAAATTAATAACTAGACCCTCTGTTATGAAAGTGCAACATGAAATCCCTGCATTCCTGGAACGCATTCAAGGATATTTGCGGTCCGATTCAGCCCTTGTCGGGGCCGTTCGATACTTTATGGTGCTCATTGATGCTTCCTCGAAATGGTCGATACATGCTTCTTTGTCAACAAGGAATCATGCATTCGCAAAGTTGATCTCGCAGATCATCGAATTAAGAATGCTTTTCCCGATCATCGCGTGAAGTCCATTCGATTGGACAATGCCGCGAATTTACTTCCAAGGCATTTGATGATTATTGTACAAAGAACGGAATAATCATTGAGCACTCTGCATCGCCGTGCGTCCATACGCAAAATGGGCTAGTGAAGCACTAATAAAGAGGATTAAGTTCATTGCCGGACCGCTCTTGCAGAGTTGTAACTTGCCCAACACTTGTTGGGGACACGCAGCCTCTGCACGCAAAGAAGACTCATCAATTATAGACCATCGGCCTACAACATCCATTCACCAATGCAATTAGTGCAAGGGGTCATCCCGAAGATTTCCCATCTCGTAAAATTTGGTTGTATGGTATATGTACCTATACCACCCCCACAATGATCGCAATGGGCCCTCTCCGCAAGTCCTGGGATATACGTTGGTTATAAGAGTGCATCCATAATCGTGTATTTGGAACCCATGATCGAGACTTACACACACTCGATTCGGTCGATTGCATCTTTGGCGAGGACCATTTCCGTCATTAGGGGAGAGAATCAACCATTGGATGAAAAATGCCGGAAATAGTATGGCATTCCATCGATCCCCGCCGCGACCCTCGCACTAATGAAGCAAATCAAGAAGTCCGTAAGATAATTGATTTGCGTAATTTAGCAAATGAACTGCCTGATCATTTTTGTGATCTGAAGAGCGTGGTTAAGTCGCATATACCAGCAAGAAATGCACCAGAGAGGGTGAAAATACCAAAGAACGCAGAAGGTCTCCCTCATCCTGTTCCGAGGCCTCAAAGAAAAAGAACAGAGATCCGCTTCTCAAACCCAAAGTACCGGAGACGTCTGGGAAAATCAAGCGAGAGGACTTACCACACCCAATCACAAAAGTGCCCCAAAGCAAGAAGGGGAGCCAGTTGAGACTGGCACTTTGGAAAGAAGTCTGTGGAAAAGGCAATTCCAGATCTGAACCTTCCATTGGAAGAAGCCGCAGGAAATAATGTGTGCGCACACATTGGCGGAGAAAAACTAAAGGAACTTGCTCCTGGAATGGGAAATAGCAATGAAGAGCAAGTAGAAGTGCACGAAGCACCCCATGATGAAATGGCCATAAACTTTGTAATAACAGGAGAATCGATGAATAGAGCAACAGCCAATGTCGATGCATACTTTGCAAAGAAGATTGCCACGATCATTAATCATGATCCCGAGCCCGCATCTCTCGCAGAGTGCAAGAAAAGGCTCGATTGGGAAGATTGGAAGAAGGCAATCACCGCAGAGTTAGTCTCTCTGAACAAAAGAGAGGTGTTTGGGCCTGTGTGCGCCGCCTCCCCATATAAACCCGTAGGTCACAAATGGGTTTTTGTTCGCAAGAGAAACGAAAACAATGAAGTTGTAAGGTACAAGGCAAGGCTTGTCGCTCAAGGTTTCACTCAACGTCCTGGGTTGATTATGAAGAAACCTATTCTCCGGTCATGGGCGGAATTACCTTTAGATACTTGATCTCAATGGCAGTCAACTTGAAGTTGAAAATGAAGCTAATGGATGTTATCACAGCATATTTGTATGGAAACTTGGATTCGGAGATTTATATGAAAGTACCTAAGGTATCCCTATCCCGAACCAAGACAGAGCAAATGAAACCTATACAAAGGTGAAATTGGAGAAATCACCTGTATGGGCTAAAACAATCGGGAAGAATGTGGTACAATCGTTTGAGTGACTTTCTCTGCAAGAAAGGCTACACGAACAAATGAAGATTGTCCATGTGTATTTATACAACGATCCACGAATGGATTTTGTATAATCTCCGTCTATGTAGATGACTTGAACATCATTGGGACGGATGAGGAAATTGAAGAAGCATGCACATACTTGAAATCTGAGTTTGAAATGAAAGACTTGGGTAAAACCAAGTTCTGTTTAGGCTTGCAGCTTGAACATGTCCAAGGCGGAATCTTGGTACACCAAGCATCCTACACGCAGAAAGTGTTGGAGAGATTTGGCTTTGAAAAGGCATACCCCGCAAAGACCCCAATGGTCGGAAGGTCACTCCCAGCGCACCTAGACCCGTCTGAGGCCTAAAGAAGAGGGGAGGAAGTCCTGGGAGCGGAATTCCCATACTTGAGTGCAATTGGAGCGCTCATGTACCTTGCGTAATAGCACTAGACCGGACATTGCGTTCGCCGTGAATTTGCTAAGCGCTGATAAAGGCGTAACCCACCAAAAGGCATTGGAAAGGGGTGAAGGACATCTTCCGTTACCTTCAAGGAAGCAAAGACCTCGGCTTGTTTTACAGAAGAAACAATGAATTGAATTTAGTTGGCTACGCCGATGCTGGGTACCTATCGGACCCGCATACTGGCAAGTCACAACCGGGTATGTTTTCCTTTGCGGTGGAACGGCAATTTCTTGGAAGTCGTCTAAGCGGACTCTTGTCTCGACGTCGACTAACCACTCGTAAATCATTGCATTGTATGAAGCCTCTCGGGAATGTGCATGGCTTGAAGAATGGTTCACCACATCCGTAAGTCATGTGGTATGAACATGGAACAAACCACCACTATTATCTATGAAGATAATGCAGCTTGTGTTGCACAAGTACAAATGGGATATGTGAAGAGTAACCTTACAAAGCATATCAACCCCAAGTTCTTTTATGCTCATGAAATGCATAAGATGAACGAGATAAAGATACTGCATACTAAGTCGTGTGAAAATCTCGCAGATTTATTCACTAAGTCACTCCCGTCATCTTCCTTTGAAAGATTTATTAGAGGAATCGGGATGATGAGGCTTTGAGAAGTTCATATTTCGAGGAGATTTTTCACATACTCCTACATAAATCTCAAACATGAAGTTTGAGTACCCAACGTAAATCTTGAAGATTAACATTGAAGTTTGGGTGGATTGTACTCTTTTCCTTAAGTAAGTTTTTCATTGAAGTTTTCTTACATAAGGTTTTGATGAGGCAATCCGTGCAACACAAAGAAGAGTGTGCTATGTACTCTTTCTCCAATTATTTTTCCCACTGGGTTTTTATGGAGTTTTAATGAGGCATATGCATCTCGCAGTGAAGAGTCCAAGGGGGAGTGTTAGGAAACCGGATTCGTATCCGATATGGACTCTTCCTTATCTCTAAGCAGAACCGCTATATATAGGAGGCAGGGGGTCACCCCATTGTACACAAGCATACAGAATAATAAAGCAGACCCGTTCCTCCTCATATTGTGTCTCTCGCCCTCTCTCTCTGTTCTCCAGTTTAGATCTATTAGGCAACCCCGGACTATTCGATAGCGAGGTTGTCTAACAGTCTCAGCTTTACATCCTGATGCCAGCGGACGGAGAATGGAATTAAACCTTTGAAGGTTAGAAAAAGTTAAAAAGTTTTTTAGCTAAATATCTGACTTCACTTGTAACTAATGCCAAGGGTTAAAGTAAAAAGTAGCTAACAATAGGATTGTAGAGAGAGATGGTTTATCCAGCTTAGCATCTACTTTAGATGCTAAGAGATATACCTACTCTAACGTAGCTGGAAGCTCTACTCCGAAGCCAAGTGTTCTGGAGGGAAAGACCACAGAAATTTGTTTGTTTCCCCCTTTTGTATTCTTACCAGAAACTCTTCTTTACGTACGGAGTTGATATCTAGAGTACACAATCGATCAACAGTCAAGTGCTGGATGATGCCTTATTAGGTATCGTAGCAATCACATGAAATTTTCACATAGCGTTAGGCTTAAGGTCGATTTGACTATGTAAAAGCTTTTGGCTTTTGCCCCATTATTATACATCCATTTTAGAGTTTCTGGTAATAAAGCAGAACCACCGAAGGCAGTTTACCATGTGTCGGCCCTTTCACACAGGGTAGTCAAGTCGATGCCAATGGGCGGCCGGAACGAACACGATCACACACCTCGTGGCTCGAAGGGTGCCAAGTCTCGTGCGCTCGAACAATGGCGCTAGTGATGCCAGTGCGCGAGCACCGTGCCGAGAGGCGGATCACACGCGATGGACAGGGACGAGCGGGCAGGGCCGCAGTTACACGCGTGACGCCGCGCAGTATTGGGCCGTGCCCGTGGGGCGGATGGCAACGGCAGCGTGGTATGGATCTCTCTCTCTAATCCGATCGGCATGGCATGCACAGGCCTCAGGGTAAGCGCGACGGCGTGCTGGGCCCTGGATTTGACCGTCGATCTGTGGGCGGAGGGTGCGCGGGCGCCGCCGAAGCCTAACGGGCCGCGAGCGTGCGAAGGAGGCACGGCGCGATGACACGCAAAGAATTCGAACAGACGAGTCGTGCACCGTGCGCGCGGCGTGTAGGGGAGCGGACGGCGTCAGGACAAGTGGCCAAGTGCAGGGGAGCATCGCCAGCGGTGTAGGGGCGTGTATAATAATATATATTAATTGTCTATAAAAACATACCACATAAGATTTTGAATAATGTGAATAAGAGAGAAGGAAGAGAGAGAGAGAAATATTATCCACTTTTAACAGATGGCCTTATAGACAATTTTATGCTGTGTATGTCATTGTACAGATAGTCTATTAATTGTATGAGATGTCATTACAGACAGTCTATTGTATAAGTTGTCTTTAATCCTGTCTATAAATGATATAGAGGTATATTTAGGGATGAAAACGAGTCGGATATTTCCCGTCCGATCCGAGATCGGATTCAGGACTGGGTTTGACTATCCTTTCGGATCCGAATACTTGAATTCGAATCCGGGATCGGATAGGGAGCAGCCAATATCCGGTAAATATGGGACGGAATCTGGATATTCAGATTTTTTCTATTCGGATAGGATATCCGGATTTCCTATTCGGGTATCAGCAAGGCTCCTCCCATTTCATCCCATTTTGTTTCATGGAGAGCCTATTTATATTGATAATTAGTTGGTTCTATTGATCCTAAAGTAATATATTCATTCTATGACGTATGCTGGGTTTGATTAATATATAACATGCCATTATGGTCATGTACTAGTACGGTTTAATTCAAAATATATTACTCTACGTATGCAGGCATTATCCGAATATTTTTATCTATTTTCGACCTGAATCCATCACATATCTGTCCCGTATTTGTATCACGAATAATCCGGATTCGTATCTGTATCCGGTTCTGAATCTGGGGAAAAAAAATATGGGTTAGGATACAGAAAAAGTAATATCCGCTAATATTCGACCTATTTTCACCCTTAGGTATATTACAGACAACCACTATCTATACCACTGTATATGTCCTAAGGCCATGTACAACACGGCTCTTGTTTCAGATGCCTAAGCCAAATTTTCATTCCTTCATGCCATGGTGGATAGCACACAAAGCAAAATGGCCAGCTGCGCTGCTTACAAAAGCGTCCAATGCTTGGATAGATTCATATGTGCTTTGGCGCTTGGGGCAACGGTTATGTATGAAACAAGCATCTGTAAAATAATTATTTGCATTAGAGGTCGTGATCAGCCACACTCTACTGACATCGATAACCTACATGAGGTATCTTTATTGTATTTCTCTTCAATTCATTTATGAATTTGGATTGCACAAGACTATGTTTGCTATGTTTATATATGAATTTGTATTACATAATACTATATTTGTTATGTTTATCTCAATTTAGTTCAATTTACTTTGATTTTAGTAAAAAAATTTACTTTAGTTCTTTAAGCTCTTATTTATTTTTATCTTGGCTTCACCATTGAGCACCGCACCACATTGCATATATGACCATATCAGATATACATGTGGATGTGGTGACTGCATATATGACCATATCACATATACATGTGGATGCATGGCAAAAGAGGTGATTACACAATGGATACCCATGACACAGATAGAGGGAGTGCTTACAGGAGAAAGCCAATATAAGAAAACCTTATCAAAATACATACCATCCAAAATACTTAGTGCAAGCTAAATTTCTTTACTAATATATAAAGACAAGTTGGTGGTGGTCATTCGTCTTCTTTCCCATTCTATAAGAAAAGCAACGTGCCGACATATAGGCCGTGGGCCGCAAGTCGCTCTCTCCATCTCTTGTGAATCAAAAGGAAACAAATCACATCTCTCTTTTTCCGTCCACGCCTACTCCGATCGGCCGGGCCGCTCCTCACTTCTCAATTTTTGAGGAGTGGGTGGGGATTGAGAAATGGAGAATTGGTGATTGAGATGTGTTCAAGTTAGACTCAAATTTATTAAGTCAAGTGCAACCGAGTGCATGAAATGGTGGAATGGATAGTAGGTCTGATTCTTGCTCCCCGTTCGCCCAACTCTTCTCCATCTTCTTCAACCTTACTTTACTCCTCATTCCTTACTGTCACCGATAGCCGTGTTTCGTCATTGACAGTGTCAAATTGAGGTTATGATAGTACCAAGTTTCTCTAGGGCACAGGCATGGCCGATGCGCTGACCTCCTCGCGCTACCGGCCAAGCGTCCGCTAGATTACGTGCGTGCGTGAAGCGCTGGAGGGTACAGGTGTGGCCAGGGTTAACAAAACTGAAACCGAAAAAACCGATGGAAAACCGAAATTGGAAATTCGAAAATATCGAGCTAAAAATCGTTAGAAACTGAAGAGTTTCAAAACCGAGCATTTGAACAAAAAACATTCAAAACAAAATTTAAAAAAACGAAAACCATTCGGTTTTCTCGAAAACCCATCGGTTTTCTCGAAAAACCGCTCGATTTTCTCGAAAAACCGCTCGGCGAGTTGAACCTTTTGGACGATCGGTTTCTTGAGCGGTTTTCATCGGTTTTCTCAAAAAACCGCTCGGTTTACCTAGCATAAATTTTTTTAAATTTTTTGAACTGGACCGGTTTACCGGTCGGTTTTATATTTTGGTGGGGCTCGAAATCTCGAAAACCGAACGAAAATCGCGAAATTCGTTCGGTTTTGTTAACCCTGCTACTAGCACAGACGCGCGCGGCCGCGCTTAGCGGGCTTAACATTTTTCATTCACAAACAGGTCCATAAAATCGGTCGATTTTCGTTTTTTTTTTTTGCAAAAATCAACCATATCAAACCGGTTTAAAAGTTTAAACCGATCGATAAACCGGTTCAATTAAAAAAATATAAAAAATTGAAAAAAATTTATGTGACGTAAATCGGTCGAAAATTGGTGAAAACCGCTCGATTTTTGGCGAAAATCAACGAAAATCGCTCAAAAAATCGGCCGCCCAAAAGGTTCGACTCGTTAGTCAATTTTTTGAGAAAATTGATCGATTTTTGTTTTTTGTTTGTTTTGAATTTTTTCAAATGCACGGTTTCGAAACTCTTCGGTTTTTGACTCTTGGTCGGCTTAGTGTGCATGCATGCAATTTGTTTGCCAGGTCATTTAGCCCTACATTGTTTGCCTAGCCCATTCGCAGCCCAAACGAGCTCCGGGCAACTCGGCGTGTGGTAGCTGTCGGATCATATAGTTGCCATCGGGCTCTTAGAGCAGGTACAATGGGCTGACGTCAGTTGTCTATAAGAGATGCCACATAAGATTTTTGATGAGGTGGAAGAGAGAGTAGTCGTCCTTTCGTGAATAGATGGTCTTATAGACAGCTTTAAACTGTTTGTACCATTGTATAGACAATCTATTAATTGTATGAGAAATCATTACAGACGACTATATAGATGATCCATTGTATAAGTTGTCTTTAGTGCTGTCTGTAGATGATGTGGAAATGCATTATAGACAGTTGCTGTCTATACCACTGTACATGCCCTTAGAAGACATGGGATCGTTGGATCGCACTATTCACAACGGACGGCCCAGATCAATCCACACCACCCTGACCACACTAAAACCCTAGCCCTCCTCACCCTCGAGCCATGTGAATCCTTGCCCTTGCCTCACACTCGCACGGCCACCCCCGCCTTCTCGCCTCCTCGACTAGCCCCCTATGCTTCCCACCGTCGTAAGTGCCGGCGCCTAACCTTCTCTCCTCTCACCACCCTCGCCCCCTCCCTCTCTCCCGATCTCCTTCACCCAGGAGCCACTGCCACCCCTGGCCAAGTTTGCATCGTCGTTGCTTCATTGATATCCATCTAGGATTAGGAGTTGCGGAAGATGATGGAGGCAAAGGGGATGGTGACGGTAATGGTGGCACTGATAATGAAATGGCCACTGTCGAGCTCCATGTCGTCATCACCTGGCTAGGCTCTCCCTGCTTACTGAGACTCAGTCTCGCCCTCACCTCCTCCCTAGTGTCATTGGCGCACCGACAAACTCTCCCTTCCTTGCAACATTGAACCAGTGGACGGTGGTTGCGCTAAAGGTCGTGGCCGTAGGAAGGGAGAGGTTCCGTATAACATCCCAAATTTACACCAAATTGAAATATGAAGTTTCCAAGTTATTTTCTGAGTTTATTATGAATTTTCATGATTTTTTTCGCTTTTTTAAAGAAAATACTTTTTAATAACCTAGTTATTGCTTCTAATTTCTCTGGTTCAAATTTAAATCAACACAAAATCTAGAAATATTGTGCTTAAATCTCAAATGGTCTAGAGGACCCCTTAGAAAAATTTCATGAATTTTTGGAGTAAGCTGCTTTTTTTTTGTAAAATCTAATACTACACACTTTATTAAAACTAAACCCCTAAAAGAATTATTGAAGGAAATCTAGAGCTGCAAATATTCTAAATTTTTACAAAACCCCCAGTACCACCTCAAAAAAACCCTAAACAATTTTCATAAATTTTGTAGTTCATTTGTTGATTCTAGAAATTTTAGAAGTCCCTAGACACAAATTAAAGACTTAATTGAAATCAAGTTAAAATCCAAAAATGGAAGGTGCCACTGCCAAAAGTCATCTTTTCCAGTAAAGAAGCATACTCCGGCCAAATACGCTTTCCTTTTTTTAACTCACCTCTCCCTTTTTGTTTGGCTCACCAGGCCCGCTCATCAGCCCCTCTCGGGCCAGAGTGCACCTAGGTTGCACCCAGACTGTGCCGTGCCAAGCCCGCCTATGAATTAGGCCATGCACACACTAAAATTTGGCTTCCACGTTGCCGCCCCTCCCCAACCATTCGCCGCCAACTTCGCTAACCTCCCCCATGCCGCCGCGAGCAACCCATGCCATGATGATCGTCGGTACTTGTGCCTGCCCGCTCCCCCTCACCATCTGCGCAAGCTCCCCGAGCTATCATCTATCCTTGCCATCGTTGTCTCTCTGCGTGCGCCGCAAAGGCCGCTACAAAGCAAAGATTCTTTCCGCACTGCTGTCCTTACTCCTTGGCCACAACACCTTGTTCTAGGGCCCGAGTTCAAAGACTTGACCCTGCACCCTAAAGATCTCCTCGGCTCATCTTCCACCCACACATTTTCCCCTGTTGCCTCGCTCCCAAACACCTGGCACCATTGCTCTCCAAGGAGCTCCATTGACGTCGCAAACAGGGAACTCGAGCAAAGCCCAAACAACCTATTTGGTGAGCAATTTCCTAATTCATGTGAATTGAAGCATTCTCAGAGTGCCCTGAACTCGTTGATCACCTTCTTTGCAACCCAAGTTGCCGAGGAAACCATCGCCACAATGTCCATCTTTCCCAACCATGGTCACCATCGCCAAACTCCTCTGGTGAGTTTCCACCATTGCTAAGTCTCAAAACGAGACTCCATCACCTCCCTAATACTTTTCCCTTCCTCAATTAAGCACCATCACCCTACATTTCCTTTCCCACTGCTCGCCATGGCCACTGCCGCAGAGCTTCGTCGTCTAACTTCTCTGGCCAACTCCGGCCACCGCTGACCACTCACTTAGCGTTCCCTCCATCCCCTCTTATTATCTTGAGCACCTTCATCGCATGAGTCATCGCTGTTCACCGCCGACAGCCACGCCCAAGCCACTACTCTCCTATTGGTTGCTGACAAGCGGGACCCCATGGGGCTCATATCCCCCCCTCTCTCTCTCTGACAGGTCGATCCCACTAGTCAGATTCCTTTTAAAATAGAGTTTTGAAAACTGAGTCACTGACATGTTGTCCTGGGTGGGATTAATAACTCCATTTATAAACTAAACCGGTATTTAAGTTATGAGTCACTGACATATGGACCCCACCAGTCACTTATTTCAAAAAAATAATAAAATGCTGACAAGTGGACCCCACATGTAAGTATCTGAAAAATAGAATTAAAAACCTCTAAAATAACAAATACGCTTTCAATTTAGTAGGGAATATGCTTTTTTTGTTAGAAGGCATAATATCTGAAAGTACGTCTTTGACGGCACCCCTCTTTTTTGTTTAGGGAATTTTTACCAATTTAAATTCAAATACTCATAACTTTTGCATATAGACTCCAAATGGAGTGAAACCAGTTTCTAATTTTGCCTCTAAAATCATGATCTTTATGAATATGCAAAATATTTAAATTTGATCTATATTTGAATTCATTTGGTTCTTATTATTGCTTTGCACTATATTGCGTGTAGACACCAACGCTCCGAAAACCTTCTCCGTCGACCCCAAACCAACTCAAGAACTCAATGAGCAAGGCAAGCATGTCCTTTGACTATATTGATCCTATTATTTTAATTAAATTATGTGGCATTTATAAAATTATGTATACGTGCATGAACTTTTCGTAAAATAGCTATATTGTTGGTAGCGGTAGATATTCTTACTTGTTGCATGAAACTTCCTTGATAAATCTATAAATGTCAATATTAAAATCCATAAGGTAGGGGTTAGGCAATAAATGAAGTCAAACTTGGGTATACCCGAACATTTATATATTTTCTTAGCTATGTTTTAGTCTTGGGGGGGGGGCAAATCGTCGGTTATAACATTTGTTCGGGAATGGAAATTTTGACATGTGAAGGAGTCACTTCAGTTATTTTGATATAAAACCAAAAATGAAAACTAGGTTTTGATGCAGGCAAGTTATTTATATCAACTGTGAAGTGCATGGACTTGGTGTAGGAGGTGATCTCGTCCGGGTCGATCATGGACCGAACGTAGTGTTGTATAATCCAAGAAAATCCGTACAACTATAAGTGCTATTATAAGATAGCCTTAATCTATTAAGTTGCTTGGGTCTAGCTTTGCACATTTGATGGCTGAAATAGTATGAACATTCCGGGTAGGTTTGCTCGAAGGGATGCTCTCACCGAGATGTTGGGAACAATGCTTCACGATATAACGGTGTATGCCTTGCTATGGGGGAAAATGGTCACGACATGGTATAAACTATCATTGGTACTATGTATACAAATATATTCCACCGTCGTAGTAAGGGTCAAACATCACCGGCTGGTGCAATGTGAGGTTTAGGTGATGTAATAGTTCTTGTCATGATCTCTCTACGACACACCAAAGGAAGTGTGACACTAACAAGAGTTGGTCATATCTTGTGGGTAAATTTATATTCCTCTATAGAGTGTAAATCTTTTCAAAAAGTTGTGCTTGTAGTCATGAGAGACTTGGTGCACTGACACGAGACTTGGTGCACTGACACTAGTTAGTTTGTGTTTTAATAAAAATATTTTAATTGGAAAATAGTGGGGAGCCATGTTTCAGATGTCATGCCAAGCGTGACAGAGAATGGATTATTGATAACAATCATAGAGGATTGTGTTAGTTGCTCATATTTATGCTATATACTTGTTATTTACATACTTATCAACTACTTTTTTACAAATTCCGTTTGTAGTATACTACTTATTATTAACGATTAAATCTGGCTTTATGCAAAAGAACATGCCATGATAACCATTTTCTTTGACATAGTCAAGCATTTATTTATAATTATGATACACTACAAGTCTTGCTGTGTACAAATGTACTAACCCTTGCTTATTAATATTCAGTGGGCGAAGAAATCACGGTTGCCGAAGACTCATACTTTTCCACAGATTATGGAAAATACAACGATGAGTTTGGGATGAGACATACCACTGGTCTTTGACTACCCTACTACTTTCCGCTGCATTTTATTTGGCCAAGACCCCCTTTGTTGTAAGAACAATATTCGCTTGTATAAATATGAACTATATCAATGTTATGTTGTATGTATGTGATGGCAATGTTGTGAATATACGTACTAGTCACTGATCATGAGATTAATAGGGTACTCATACGAGACTCTATGGTATTCCACACCAGCAGGTAGGGTCTCGACATTCCCTCTCTGTATTTGTGCCATTTTCGTCAATTTGAGGATGGCGACAGAGATGAAGGCATGTAGCAGGGCCGTTGGGTTCATGAGGTTGTCACCCAGAGTAGTGGCGTAGCGACCGCGGTGACATGATGGAGGAGCTGCAACGTCGTCTAGGTCGGTGCTCAGCGGCGTGCATTTGCTGGTTGGTGCACTATTGTTCAGGCCGATCATGATCCAGTGATCCTTTCGAAGCTCTATAGTTAGGCTAAATCCAAGGATGACCAGTAAAACCAGGTGTTTGCACCAAAATCTGGCATATATTGAAATCAGTCTGAATCGGAAAAGAAGCGTTCGTATAGAAAGGAATCGGTAAACGAATCGGAAAAGGAATCCGTTTCTAAAAAGGAAAAGAAATCAGACCGGAAGCCGATACGAGTAAACGCACCGTATCCATATACAACTCGGATCGGCCAGGTGTGTTATAAAAGGGGGTAGACGTCAAGCGGAAAAGGGGGACCAATCAATCCAACACACATCTACTTTTTACAAGCTTTTCTTTTACATCGTTTTAGCTTCATAAATCTCTCTGCAAGTCGACGGAATCAACATAGCTGCGCATCGCCGATTGTTGGTTTTTAGCCGATTTCACCCAGGTTCGATCTGCTTCGTTTTGCTGCGCATCGCCTTCTCGGAGCCGATTTTACCTTGTATCCGGATCAACCGTAACTGGTTGATCTAGCTATCCCCTAATCGGTTTTTAGCCGACTAGCGAAAAGCCGATAAACATTGCTCTATCGGCTTTGATCAAATTACAAACTCCACCTTGTCAATTTCAGGTCAAATTGACTGGCACGCTCTGCAAACCCGGCGTTTGTCTTGTGTGTTCGAGGCCGAAGACCCTACTTCACGTTTTTAGCGCGAACATATTTTGGCACGCCCGGTGGGACACAAGAAAATCAAAATGTCATCAACCGACAAGCCTGCGGTCACCGCCGATATCAACACTGATGCTATAATCGCGCCTCAAATGGCCGATTTAACCCCTGAGCAGCGAAAAGAAATCGAAGACCGAAAGGCAGCTTTGGAAGAAGTGATGCTACGGTGCTTCCAGAAAACACGCCGTGGCGTTACTCAAAAGACTGCACTCCCAAGCATCAATCCTATCGGGGATTCGTCATCCGATTCGGTAAGCCGATACGCACCCGCTCAAGCTGATTTATCAAATATGATTGAGCAATCCGTTCATCACGCGCTAATTAACCAATCATCGGCTCTAGTATCTACTTTAAAGCCGATGATAGAAAATAGTGTGAAAACGATCGCTCAGGAGTTGGCTGTGTCTGGAAACCTACTAGATCCGCCACAAACCATCCCTACCTACCCAGTATATTCCATAACCCCTAACACCAGTACAGCAAAAATGTCGGCTCAAATACCTGTCATGATGCCGACTCAACCTACTATTCTTAAACCAAGCATACAGAGAGATGGGTTTACGCACTACCATGGGCACACGGATGGGGCTAAGATAAGCGCATCAAATCCGTCGAACGGACCCTCCAATAGCATCGGTTTATCGGCTTATCAGCCGATCGAAACGGATCAGGTTCCGCAATCACGGGGAGCCACAACCGTGAAACAAGCGCCGTATAGGGTGGTGCCGTACGTTGAACCTTTCGCGCCCATACCCGATACATTGAGTTTTAATCATGAATATGACCAAGTACCAAGACCTCCTGTGGCACGATTTGGACAAAGGGCCGAGTTTGCACTCGGGGGGCAGGGCGTGAACAATGAAAATTGGCAGTGTCCGGTTGCACCACAAGCCGACAATGTCAATTGGGCAGAACAAATTGCCAACGTGTTGAGAGAACAGTTCGGTATACAACCCAGAGGAAGGGTAATCGGCTACAAGAAGCCGTATCCCGATTACATAGACCGTATGCATTACCCGCACAACTTTAGGATACCAGACTTTGCTAAATTCTCGGGCGATGATTCTGTTACCACAATTGAGCATATCGGACGATTTACGGCTCAGTGCGGGGAAGCTGCACAGTCCGATGGACTAAAAATTAGGTTATTTCCTTTATCGTTGTCGGGAGCTGCGTTCACTTGGTTTACTGATCTGCCCCCAAATTCAGTTCATGTGTAGAACGATTTAGAAAGCCGATTCCATGAATACTTCTTTTCGGGGACTATGGAGCTTAGGATTTCTGATCTCGATTCGATCAAGCCAATCTGGCGAATCGGTTTCCGACTATATCAGGAGATTTAGAGGCGTACGAAATAGATGTTTTAGTGTAACATTACCCGATGATCAATTGGCCGATTTAGCGTTCCAAGGGTTAATCCCACCATTAAAAGAAAAGCTATCTGGCCAAGAGTTCCCCGATTTAGGCCACTTACTCCATCGCGTATCGGCACATGACAGCCGATATGCAGAGAGCAAAGGGTTTAAAGATAGATTTAAATCGAATGGTAATGAAAAGACCAAAGTAAACATGGTAGAATATAACTCGAGCGACACTTCCGAAGACGAAGAAGTAGAAATAAACAAAGCCGAGTGGACTAAGGGTTCCAAAAAACCACTCGTATGCTCTCTACTTAAGCCGACGAAAAATAAGGCAGAAGTCAAGTATTCATATGATGTGTCAAAATGTGACAAGATATTTGATTTATTACTACAAGAAAAACTCATAAGGTTACCAGAAGGGCACGTCATCCCATCGGCCGAGGAAATTAAAAAGCGAAGGTATTGTAAATGGCACCATTCGTTTTCACATAACACTAACGATTGCAATATTTTTCGACAACAGATTCAATCGGCCATCGCCGATGGCAGGTTAAAATTTGCGGAAGAGTCGGCTATGCAGATAGATATGAATCCTTTTCAAGTCAACATGGTTCAGTGCTCACGGAAAGGGAAGGGGCCTGCAGAAGAAAATAAGCCGACTAAAGGAATTGTATCACGAGACGAAACGGTGCAGATCACTATCGGCTCTATACAGATAGAAGCCGCTAGGAATGGACAAAACTCGAAGACGGTAAAACCAAGAGGGGACTTGGAGGTCGGCAAATGGTATCGGGCCGAGAAGGCTCCGAGAAAGGTTAATTTCAAGCCAAAGCCGACCTTCTCGCAACTTCTGGGAAAATATGAAAGGATAAGCCAAAAATACAATGCCGGACAAACCCAACGTTTTCATCGGCCAGAACAAAAAAGGGATGAATGTAGGCAGTCAGATATGCCATGTCGGCCAACAACCGAAGAGGAGAAACACCGGCAATGTCCCTTTTGGCAGTTTTGCTAGGAAAAAGGGATGATCTTACCAACAGTCATGTCCTGTCCCATGCAACACTCGTCTGTATATTGGCCAAATCGGTCAGTAAAAGATAGGTTGTCTAGACCAGTACACGATCGGCTAGAAAAGGGATACAGGAGGCCGATTCATGAAAGGCTGTCAACATCAGAGCATGGCGAATCCTCCCGAACTCAAGAAATATCGGCTTCGCATAACACAAGTAGAATGGAATCTGACAGCGAAATGAGCAAATTAGCTGGGAAGATAAGGAAGCCGATAGAACCTAAACCTAGGTGGTGTCCCTCAGGCCTTAGCAAGTCTCAAATAAGCAGCGGCTTCAAATGATTGAAGACACAGGAAGAGAGGGAAGCCGAGAAAGAAAGCGAAAGGGATCGAATATTCAATAGATTAAGGTCAATACCAGTTTTGAAAAAGGAGTGGAGAAAAAAGGAACAGACCGATAGTTATTCAGATCAATCGGTCGAATCCGGGTCTCCGATGATCCGAGATGGTACACCACCAATGGATATAAACATGGTATTCACATTGCCTGATGAGTTCAAGACCGAGGAATCTACCAAGGAGTGTTCGCCCAATTATGTCTCGGTGCACCAGACGCTGTGTTTGAAAAACCACAAAATACGCATCGGCACCTGAAACCTTTATACCTCAAAGGGTACATTAATGGCCGACCGATATCTCGTATGTTGGTCGACGGTGGGGCGACTGTTAATCTGATGCCGTTAAGCACTTTCAGAAAATTGGGTAAAGCCGATGAAGACTTGATCAAAACCAACATGGTACTAAATGACTTCACGGGAGACCCCACTGAAGCTAAAGGTGTGATGATGTCGGAACTAACAGTCGGCAATAAAACTTTGCCGACTGCATTTTTCGTGATAGAAGCCAAAGGCAATTATAGTGTGCTCCTTGGGCGGGATTGGATCCACGCCAATTGCTGTATACCATCAACTATGCATCAGAAGTTGATACAATGGAACGATGATACAGTTTAAGTGGTACCAGCCGACACATCGGCTCATATCGCTATGGCAAGTCCTGACACCAATTGGCCACACGAAGAGGCTGAATGTATATCGGGAAAAGTCTTGGACGATTGCGATTTTATCTGCATCGAGAAGTCAGGGTTCAAGACGATCAGCGTCAAACCTAATACGTTTGATCGGACAGACAAAGTAGTGAGAAGATGGAGTCCAAGACACTAGCAAAGCTTCAAGAAAAGGCAAGGAGCTATCGGCAGGAAGAATACGAGGAAGCCGTTGAGGATTTTGAAGAAGAAAGGAAAGGCTTAGAATTTACCTCTGCCGATTTGCTCGAAGAGATCAACATTGGAGAAAGCGATAGTAAAAGACCAACATTTGTAAGTACTAAATTAGAACCAAGTTATAAAGCAAAGTTGGTCGAAATACTCAAGAAATATAGAGATTGCTTTGCATGGGAGTATTATGAGATGCCATGTTTAAGCCGACAACTAGTTGAACATCGGCTACCCATAAAACCTGGATATAGACCATTTAAACAGTATCCAAGACGGTTTAATCCTACGATGTACGAAGCCATAAAAGAAGAAGTGGAACGATTGCTAGAAGCAAAGTTTATCCAGCCTTGCCGATATGCTGAATGGGTCTCGAATATCATTCCTGTAAAGAAGAAAAATGGCAAACTTAGGGTGTGTGTGGATTTTAGAGATTTAAATAAAGCTACACCAAAAGATGAGTACCCAATGCCTATAGCCGATATGCTTATCGATGCTGCATCCGGGAATAAAATCATAAGTTTTTTGGATGGAAACGCCGGATACAATCAGATATTCATGGCCGAAGCCAATATACCCAAAACGGCTTTCAGATGCCCAGGAGCCTTAGGGCTATATGAATGGAAAGTTATGACCTTCGGTTTAAAAAATGCCGGCGCCACTTATCAGCGTGCTATGAACCACATTTTTCACGATTTGATCGGCAATACTGTGGAAATATACATTGACGATGTGGTGGTAAAGTCCAAAGAAGACTGGCGACATTTAGCCGATTTAGAAAAGATGTTCGAGAGCACGAGGTTACATGGATTAAAAATGAACCCGCTCAAGTGCGCTTTTGGAGTATCGGCTGGACAATTCCTTGGGTTTACCGTGCATGAAAGGGGAATTAAAGTAAACCAAGCCAAAGTAAAGGCTATAGCCGATACCAAGCCGCCGACAAGCAAAAAGGAGTTGCAAGTATTGATAGGGAAAATCAACTACTTGCGACGTTTCATTTCAAACTTGTCAGGACGTATTCGGGCCTTCACACCGCTGCTGAAAGTCAAAAACGACCAAGAGTTCAAATGGGGAGCCGATCAACAAAAGGCCTTCGACAACATAAAGGGTTACCTGATGAACCCACCAGTATTGGCCGCACCAAAGCATGGTGTACCTTTTAAACTATACATATCGGCTGAGGGTGATACAATTGGGGCAGTCTTAACACAGGAAGCCGATAGGAAGGAACGAGCAATATTTTATTTAAGCCGACGTCTTTTAGATGCAGAAACCAGGTATCCCCTAGTAGAAAAATTGTGCTTATCATTGTATTTTGCTTGCACCAAATTAAGACATTATATGCTGGCTTCCAAATGCGTTATAATATGCAAAACCGATGTAGTCAAGTACATATTATCGGCGCCAATTCTACGGGGTCGGCTTGGTAAATGGGCATACGCCTTAACAGAGTTCAAGTTAACCTATGAGTCGGCTAAATCTGTGAAAGGACAAGCTGTGGCCGATTTTATCACAGGAAGTGAAACATTAACAGGAACAGTTGATGTAACTCCTTGGCAGCTGTATTTTGATGGATCCGTTTGCCAGGAGGGCGAAGGCATAGGCATGATATTGATTTCACCTAGAAAACAGGAGTATGACTTCATGTATCGGCTAGATAGCCGATGTTCAAATAATCAAGCAGAATACGAAGCATTACTAAGAGGGCTACAATTGCTAGATAGCATCGGGGTGAAAGACGTCGAAGCTTTTGGAGACTCGATGTTAATTGTACAGCAAATCAAAGGAGAATACCGATGCAACAACGGTGCGCTAACTCAGTACTTACATCAATGCCTCCAGATCATCGAGATGTTCACTACATTTTCTATAAAACATAACCCCAGAGAAGCTAATGATAAAGCAAACCGATTGGCACAATGTGCATCAGGGTACAAGATTGAAAGCCGACAGGAACCAATCGAGCTAAACGTTTGGCCGATTTTATGTGTTCACCCTGTCGACTGGAGAACAGAGATAAGGGATTATTTATCAGACCCATCTAAGCCGACCGAGCAGAAAGTCAGACGCAAAGCACTCAAATATGTTCTACTAGAAGATGTACTATACTTTCGGACAATGGAAGGGTTATTGCTAAAATGCCTGGGAACCGAAGAAGCCAAGATAGCGATGGGAGAAATCCATGAAGGAATTTGTGGAACACATCAATCGGCCCATAAAATGAAATGGATATTGAGACGAACGGGATATTTTTGGCCAACAATGTTAGAAGATTGTTTCAAATATTATAAAGGATGCCAAATATGCCAACAGTTTGGTAACATACAGTCAGCACCAGCATCGGCTTTGCATCCAATCATCAAGCCATGGCCGTTTAGGGGATGGGGTATAGACATAATCGGCCAGATATTTCCGTCATCTAGCAAAGGACATAAATTTATTCTCGCAGCTACAGATTACTTCTCAAAATGGGTTGAGGTTGTACCACTCAGGAAAGTTACTAGCAGAGAACTGATCAACTTTGTAAGTGAACACATCGTCCATCGGTTTGGGATCCCGCAAACGATCACTACCGATCAAGGGACTGTGTTCATGTCAAAGGAGTTCAAAGATTTTGCAGGAAGTCTTGGGATGAAACTACTAAATTCCTCCCCTTATTACGCTCAAGCCAATGGGCAGGCCGAGTCATCGAACAAAACATTGATAAAACTAATAAAAAGAGAAATTGAGGGGGAGCCAAGGAAATGGCACTCAACACTATCGGAAGCTTTATGGGCTTATCGGCTATCTCATCACGGATCAACTAGATTATCGCCTTTTCAGTTGGTATATGGACAAGAAGCCGTTTTGCCCGTAGAAATCAACATCGGCTCAGTGAGGCTATGTGAGCAAGATAAGTTGTCAACCGATGAATACGAACAGGCGATGCTTGACAATCTAGATGACTTGGCTGAACTAAGGCTGATCACGCTAGATCGGCTTAAAAGGAATAAAGAGAGGGTTGCCAGGTCATATAATAAAAAGGTAATCTTAAAAACCTTCAATCAAGCCGATTTGGTATGGAAAACCGTGTTGCCAATCGGGTCTAAGGATAATCGATTCGGCAAATGGTCTCCAACTTGGGAAGGGCCTTATAAGATAAATCGGCCAATCGGCGGGAATTCATATATACTGGAATCCTTAGACGGGTTCGTCCTACCTAAAGCAATCAATGGGAAATATCTAAAGGTATATCACCCAAGCATATGGGTTGGGTCCTAACTACCGGAAAGGAAACATCAAGAAAAACCATGCATATAAAATCGGTCATACAGCCGACCGAGTCAGTCATTCAGAACAACACGGATTAAACATTGTTTACAAAAATCGGCTACACAGCCAGTACTACAAATCAGTTCATTAAAAGAAGTCGATGCTCTGTTCTCAAATCAGTGAAGCCCGGAACCAGGCAAGTGGGCTCCCAAAGCCGATAGTGCCGCTGCTGCCCTACCGATGGTAGCTTGAACACTGTCTATCAGTTGTTGATCGGCTCCTGCATCACCCGGGACTGGAACTATCTTGGCCGATTGGTTCTTGACTTGGGCAAAAACCTCGCCAATTTGCCGCCTCTGAACGGCCAGTGAAGACGTCGAGTCGGTGATGCCGAGCTGGCATTCTGCAAGTTCTTTTGTAACTAAAACCAGCTGTTCTTCAAGTTTGATCTTGGTCGACTCCAGCTCTTGAGCTCTGTTCTTAGCCGTTTTGAGTATAGCAGCACCCTGGTCAAATGCACTCTTTCGAGATTTGGCATCCGCTATGAGCTTGTCCAAGATCTCTTGGTCGGCTTGTTGGGCCTTCCTCTGTTCAACCCTTAGCTTGGCTGACTCCACGTCCAGCCGACGAGCGTCCAAGTGGCATACCTCTAGCAGTGCGTTCATAGCGGCAGGGGGAAGATCGGCTTGCACGGCCGCCATAGCATCCCTCAGAGGTTGCGTATTGGCCAGTAGAGCCGCCTCCGGCTGCATCACTTCGTCCAAAAGACGGTTGAGTCGCTCTTGCATGCCCGGCTCGGCAGTAACGGCAGCCGATGCTGGCGCGGAAGCCGCTATTATGCGTTGAATATCGGCTGGATAGTCATCAGTGGCCATAACCTCCGGGTCGTCAAGTTCATACGAGACTCTATGGTATTCCACACCAGCAGGTAGGGTCTCGACATTCCCTCTCTGTATTTGTGCCATTTTCGTCAATTTGAGGATGGCGACAGAGATGAAGGCATGTAGCAGGGCCGTTGGGTTCATGAGGTTGTCACCCAGAGTAGTGGCGTAGCGACCGCGGTGACATGATGGAGGAGCTGCAACGTCGTCTAGGTCGGTGCTCAGCGGCGTGCATTTGCTGGTTGGTGCACTATTGTTCAGGCCGATCATGATCCAGTGATCCTTTCGAAGCTCTATAGTTAGGCTAAATCCAAGGATGACCAGTAAAACCAGGTGTTTGCACCAAAATCTGGCATATATTGAAATCAGTCTGAATCGGAAAAGAAGCGTTCGTATAGAAAGGAATCGGTAAACGAATCGGAAAAGGAATCCGTTTCTAAAAAGGAAAAGAAATCAGACCGGAAGCCGATACGAGTAAACGCACCGTATCCATATACAACTCGGATCGGCCAGGTGTGTTATAAAAGGGGGTAGACGTCAAGCGGAAAAGGGGGACCAATCAATCCAACACACATCTACTTTTTACAAGCTTTTCTTTTACATCGTTTTAGCTTCATAAATCTCTCTGCAAGTCGACGGAATCAACATAGCTGCGCATCGCCGATTGTTGGTTTTTAGCCGATTTCACCTGTGTTCGATCCGCTTCGCTTTGTCGCGACGCTTTCTCGGAGCCGATTTTACCTTGTATCCGGATCAACCGTAACTGGTTGATCTAGCTATCCCCTAATCGGTTTTTAGCCGACTAGCGAAAAGCCGATAAACATTGCTCTATCGGCTTTGATCAAATTACAAACTCCACCTTGTCAATTTCAGGTCAAATTGACTGGCACGCTCTGCAAACCCGGCGTTTGTCTTGTGTGTTCGAGGCCGAAGACCCTACTTCACGTTTTTAGCGCGAACACCAGGCCTCTATGAGTCTTGAATAGTGCAACCTGCATTTAATTTAGGCTTTTATATTGAGTCGATTTCCAACCATGGCCTGAATTCCCTGCCTGTATATCAACCATCACACAAGTCTCTCCTTTGCACATAGCACATATGAGAACAGCCTCTCTATATAGAGATGAACCCCTTCGGTCTCTTGGATAGAGGCGCACATAGCACGCCCCCTTGGGATGGTTACAGGCCTGAATAGACCTCCAAATATCCAAACAGACCGTTTTAGAGGCCGTCGTTGGAGAGAGGCTTAGTTCTTCTCTCTTTCCCTCTCTTTGTTTCTCTCGTTCTCTGTTAATTAAGGCTATAATTTCTTCATCCCTCCGTCTCTAGCGTTGAGCGTGTGTGATGCACGACCTGGTTATCGATAGGTGTGGGTTGATGGCGAAATCCGCGGGTCGCCATTCCACTCCTCTGCATGACTATAGTTTTAGCATTGCCTCCCCTTAGTATACACAACATGGTTTTCTCACGCATGACCACAACATGTTTTTTAGTCCAATTTTTTGTGAAGAAATTTCATTACTTTTTTTTTCTCAGTTCGTACATGTTATTTGTGCATGTGGCATTTGTAGGTTGGAAGCAGGGTGTGAGACCCCGGATCAGCTATCCAGAATCTCCTGTGTATTTCCGTACTAGTCCCAGATCAGTAGCTAGTACACACAGTCACAGTGATATATCATTGCCGAACAAAACGAAACTTGTAATGTAAATATTCAAGTATGGGCCACATGGCCACTTATTACAATACTCGGTCCAACGACCGGACACTCAAAACAGCGGAAGCAAAAAGAAAGCAACGAGCGAACGCCACAACGCCACAGGCGACGACTAGGAACGCAACTAGTCCTCCTGGCAATCCTCCTCGAAGAACTCCTCTTCTTCCTCGGCATCTTGGTAAATTTCTGATGATTACAATGTTGGTGTAGCACGTGAGTACAAAAGTACTCAGCAAGTCGGGAAATTATGATCATGAGGGGCTTTCCAAAGGAAGCTTAATAGGGTTTATTTGCATAAAGCCACATTTGATTAAATCATACTTAAGTAATAAATTTCACAAAGCATATTTTACAACTCTTTTTAATAATTGAATTATTTATTATTGTAGTGAGGTTCTATCCACCATCACTAACATAAAGGCTCTATCCGCCAACAGTTTAAAGGAGCAAGGTTAATCATGTGACTCCATCCGTCAAAGGTAAACAGGTTCTATCCACCTGGTTGGCTCTTTCCGCCAAACAACATTCGAGAGTTCTAACCACTCCCGAACCCCAAAACAAAACACTTTTCGGTTTTAAAATCAAAATCAAAGTCTACCAATATGAAAGCATTTCTTGCTTTGCCTTTGACCGTAGGCACGGCTATTCGAATAGTTTATACTCTGCAGAGGTGTACAACTTTACCCACAAGACAAGATAGACCCTTGTTGCCATGCAATTAACACACTTCCTTAGGTGTGCCGGCAGGGATATCTTGACAAGGCCATACAATGTATCTACCTAGCTAGACCCACCCGCGAGGTTTCACCGCTGTTAGGGTTCCCTCCACCCAAGATCTGAAGCCCCTCTTGCGCCGTGTGAGCATAACAACTTCCACAACAATTCCTCCGTCAGGCTCTCACACAACAACCGAGTGGCGAGTCTAAACTAGGCTTCTACAAATTAATGAGCCAGGTCGTACCATTATAGACATGTGGTAGTACGGTTATGCTTAAAATGGCAATCATAAGCGTCGGTCCTTATATGATCAAGCGGTACTTGCACAAAAGGATCAAGACTTGATCCGCTTCCACCCGACATTCCAGCCGCCAAGTCAAAATCATTTTCCTTTTCTTTTATTTTAGAAAACAGGACCAAAATCATACTAATAACCTTCAAATACACATTTAATAACATTATTTTTGAATAATCCCACCCATGGGTTGTTTTATCTAAAAGGTCCTAAGCAATTCTACCGTACTACATAGCAACGGATACCATATAAACATAAGCATGGTATAAACAATGTTCTAGAGTTACAACGGATATGATTATCAATGTCAAGGAGGAATTATCAAATTCGGATTAACTATCACTTATATTTGACATATTTTATTAAACATAGCCATGCAACTTTATAAACAATTTAAATCATTTTGTAAACATAGGAGCAAAGTGCATCAAGGAGACTTGCCTTCAGTTGCGGCGGCGGTGTCGAACTCGGAAGGCTCGACGGCGAAGTCGGCGGTCGCGGCGGGATCGTCGACTACACGCAAAACGAGGCAACAAATAAATAACAGAAAATAAATAAAATCCAAAAATTATAAAATTAGTACTGGCAGAAAGGTCTTGATTTTAGATGAATTTAGAAATTTGAATGAGGTCAAACGGAGTTCGGATGAGGAAGTTATGAGCTTCCGAAGTTTGAATTTCGAATAAATCGAAAACCGGGAATATTCCGGGAATATTCCCTTCGGGTTTGACTGAGTCAAAGTTTGACCGAGCTTTGACTGGCGTTGACTAGCTTGACTTGGTCTTGAGAGTATGACAGTGGGGCCCATCTTGTCATAGAGAGAGAGGAAGAGGAGATGGCTTCCTCTGGAAGCTTGCTTAGGCCATCCATGGAGGAGAGAGAGAGAGGTTGAGGAGAGAGAGAGAGAGGAGGGAGGGGTGGCCGGCCACGGGAGGGGGCGGCGGGCGGCGGTCGCCGGGCGGCTGGCAGCCGGCCACGGCGGCGAGGCAGCATGGCTGGCTGGCGCTGTGACAAGACGCAGGCGGCATGGCGCATGGCGGGCGGCGGCCAGCCGGCGGCGGCGCTGAGCCCACTAAGGAGCAAAGCTCCACCTCCATGCCAAGAACAGAGAGCCCCAAAAGCGAAAGAACCCTGCTTTTCCAAAAACGATTTTGAACCCAATTTTGCATGGAATCGATCCAAACAAAAGCTAGAACCTCTAGAGAACATCCTTAAGAACCTCTAGGGGAAGGAATTGGATTGAAACTCACCGAACGGATGAATTCGACGAAAACACGGGTTCGGCCGAAACGAGCAAAACGCGAAATTGGCCGAGGAAACTTGATGAACCCTGAAATTGATGGATGGATTAGAGACTAGACATCCATACTAACACATGGAAACGAGCGGGAGGAAGAAAGATCCACCTGAGTGGAAGATATGAGCAAGAACACGAAGAACGCGAAGAACACGAGAGCTCGTCGGTTTTCTTGATCTTGCGCCGATTGGGTTTGAGAGACTAAAGAAGGGTTATACTAACGGAAAGAGGACTCTTATACGGAGAGATGAGAGGTGGAATCACGCTGAACGAACTAGGAACGGCCGCGCAATCTCCAAAAGAGTCGGTTTCGGTTTCCACTCAACCGCTCGAAAATTAGCGAGATTTCGGGGCATTATCCCCATGGATAGGAAGAGGAGTCCGTTGTGATCCCAACGGATCCGTGATGATTGATTTGGAGTTGCGTGGAGGTAGTAATGAGTGATTAAAGAGAGCATCTCCATTTTCGTTGACTTGGAGCTCCAAAGTTCATGCCATGGCTAGAGGTTGAGGATGATGAACAAGTGCATGACACGTGGCACCTCCTCATTGGTCCTCCTTACGCAAATGATTCGCCCTAGAGAAAAATAAAGAAAAATGGCCTAAAAATTCGGAAAAATTCCTAGAGCCATTTTGGATTATTTGGGACTCAATGGAAGTGTTTTGGTTGAATTTGGATGATTTTTGTGGAATTGAATAATCGGCGCGGATCGCAGCATTAAACAAAAGCCGCGAGATAAAATAGGAACGGAGGTCCAAAAATCCGGGGAATGATTCCTAAAATCATTTCGGAATATTTGGAACATTTTAGAAGAGGTTTGGGGATTTTTGGAGCACTGTTGGTCTCGGGTGAATTTTAGATGCGTGATCTTTGGAAAATCCGATTTTTCGCGGGAGGAATTAATTCCCGATTTCGAAGGGGAATGGATGCCAGGTTAATATAAACACCAAAGAAACTCCAAATTTTGAATTTACTTTATTTAAATTAGGTTTTTCTCCAGAAAGCCAAAACGAGGATGTTACAAACCTACCCCCCTTAGAGAGAATCTCGTCCCCGAGATTCAGACGGAGAAAGAAAGAGGTCTGGGAACTCTGTTCGAAGATCTTCTTCACGCTCCCAAGTAGCTTCCTTTTCCGAATGGTTGCTCCACTGAACCTTGCAGAACTTGATTACTCGGCTGCGCGTCCGACGCTCGGCTTCATCCAAAACCTTGATGGGATACTCCGGGTAAGACAAGTCTTCTTTGAGTTCCATGTCTTCCAACGGCATCTGCTGCTCGGGCACTCGGAGACACTTCTTTAACTGAGACACATGAAAGACATCATGTACCCCTGACAGCTGTGGCGGCAACTCCAACTTATAAGCCACTTCTCCTTTTCGGGCAATCACCTTGAACGGTCCGATATAGCGGGGTGCTAATTTTCCACTGACACGGAATCGTTTCATTCCTTTCATAGGGGATACCTTCAAATACACATGGTCTCCAGGTACAAAGCTTAATTCCCTTCGACGATTGTCCGCATAACTCTTTTATGCAGGTAGTGTCTTCAGATTTGCCCGGATCTGTCTGACTTGCTCTTCGGCTTCTTTCAGAACATCGGGTCCGATGATTTGTCCTCCTTCGGTCTCTTTCCAATATAATGGTGTTCGGCACTTTCTTCCATACAAAGCTTCAAAAGGTGCCATCTTCAAACTGGCTTGATAGCTGTTGTTATAGGAAAACTCTGCATAGGGTAAATTCTGATCCCACGAGCCTTTATATGTTAGAGCACAAGCTCTCAACATATCCTCTAAAATTTGATTGACCCTTTCGGTCTGGCCATCCGTCTGGGGATGATACGCAGTACTGAAATTCAGATTCGTGCCCAACACGCCATGCAATTGCTGCCAGAATCTCGAGGTGAACTGGGAACCGCGATCAGACACAATCTTCTTTGGCACACCGTGCAAACACACAATCTTAGCCATATACAACTCGGCAAGCTTATCTCCAGAATAAGTCGTCTTTACTGGGATAAAGTGGGCCACTTTGGTCAATCGATCCACAATAACCCAGATGGAATCATAGCCGGACTTGGTTTTGGGTAAGCCAGTTATAAAATCCATTCCAATTTCTTCCCATTTCCATATGGGCACTTGCAACGGCTGCAATAGACCGGCTGGTCTCTGATGCTCCGCTTTTACCAACTGGCACACGTCACAACGTGCCACAAAATCTGCAACTTCTTTCTTCATATTGGACCACCAATACTTGTCTTTCAAATCTGCATACATCTTGGTGCCTCCCGGGTGAATGGAGTAAACTGAATCGTGAGCCTCTTTCAAGATCACGTTCTTGATTTCTTCTTGGTTAGGGACCACTATTCTTTTCCCGAACCAAACAGTTCCCTGGTCATCTTCTGAAAATCCGGGGTGCTTTCCTTTCTTTAGGCCTTCCTTCAGGTTGGCAATACCTTTATCGTCCTTCTGAGCTTCTCGGATCTGATCCTCAAGGGTTGATTTGACCTCCAAAGAATAAATGCACCCTTCATTTACTAATCCCAGGTTAAGGCGCCGAAATTCATCGTGAAGTACTGGTTGGTTTTGATGCACCCTCATATTGTTACAATGAGTTTTCCTGCTCAAAGCATCCGCAACTACGTTCGCTTTTCCAGGGTGATAATGAATTCCCAGATTATAATCTTTCACCAACTCCAACCATCTCCTCTGCCTCAGGTTAAGTTCAGGCTGAGTGAAGATATACTTCAGACTTTTATGATCCGTATAGATTTCACATCTATTGCCGATCAAGTAATGTCTCCATATCTTGAGCGCGTGCACAACTGCGGCTAACTCCAAGTCATGAACAGGATAGTTTTCTTCATGAGGTCGTAGTTGTCTTGAAGCATAGGCTATTACCTTTCCTTCTTGCATCATAACACATCCAAGTCCTTGCTTCGAAGCATCACAATACACTTCAAAGCCCTTATGGATGTCTGGTAAAATAAGCACTGGGGCTGAGGTTAATCTCTTTTTCAACTCCTGAAAACTTTGCTCACAGGCTTTAGTCCATTCAAACTTCTTTCCTTTTTTTAGAAGCTGAGTAAGAGGTCTGGCTATCTTCGAGAAACCTTCAATGAATCTCCGATAATAACCAGCTAATCCAAGAAAACTTCGGATCTCCGGATCGACTTGGGTTGTGTCCAATCCGAACATCTCTCACTTTATTGGATCTACCGCTACTCCTGCAGCAGAAATGATATGACCCAGGAAAGACACTTCCTTCAGCCAGAAGTCACATTTGCTAAACTTAGCATACAGCTGATGCTCTCTTAGCGTTTCCAAGACTATCCGCAGATGGTCTTCATGCTCTTTTCTGCTCTTGGAATAGACAAGAATGTCGTCGATGAATACTACGACGAACTTGTCTAAATATTCCATAAACACCTTATTCATCAGATTCATGAAATAAGAAGGAGCATTGGTTAACCCAAAAGACATGACTGTGAACTCATACAGTCCATATCGGGTGGTGAAGGCTGTTTTTGAATATCCTCTTTTCTTATCTTCAGGTGATGATATCCCGATCTCAAATCTATTTTGGAGAAGACTTGAGCTCCTTCAATGGTCAAGCAGATCATCTATCCGAGGCAACGGATACTTGTTCTTGATCGTAACCTCATTCAACGACAGTAGTCGATGCACATTCTCGAGACTACCATCCTTCTTGGACACAAAGATCACAAAGCGATCCCCAAGGTGACGAACTGGAGTCTGATGAATCCTTTTTCTTGTAGTTCTTCAATCAGCTTCTTCATCTCGACCAACTCGTTAGAAGGCGTCAGATGCAGTCTCTTCGAGATTGGAGCGGTACCAGTACTAGCTCAATCACAAATTCCACATCTCGATCGGGTGGCATACCAGGCAACTCATCAGGGAACACATCCGGTACTCATTGACGATCGGTACCTTCTCCAACGAAGTACCTTTCAAGCGGTTTAGGTGCTACCCCCTTAGAGGCAAGATTAGATAAGAACTCCACTCTAATCCTCAGGGCTGGTAAGAGAGATAGCTCTACTAGCACAGTCTATCGACCCTTGTACTTGGTTAACCAATCCATTCCAAGGATTACTTCTATACCCTTAGTATCCAACAAGATTAAGTTCGCTAGGAACTTTACCCCTTTTATTACTATATCCATTTTGGACCATGTAAGTTGTTCTTAATTCTTTTCCAGGGATTGTACTAACAAAGGGTTTCTTAAGCGTAAGGTGTCCCGATTATGCTTTTTAACCAAGTACTCGAAATAAATGAATGAGTTGCACGAGAATCAAAGCGAATCAAGGCAGTCGAGTTCACATGGAACTTACCATAGACCACGTCTGGCGCATCCTGAGCCTCTTCCGCGGTGATGTGGTTCACACGCCCTCTTCCTGCAGTCCTTGGCGTCTTGCGAGTCTGAGGGTTCCTCTTCCTTGAGCCGGCCGCAGGGCGCGGCCGGGCGTCGATCCCAGGTTGAACCTCACCGGGGTGACACTGGCGTTCTGGGGCGATTGTTGGCGTAGTGCCCCATCTCCTGCAGTTAAAGCATGCACTCCTCCTGCCATTGCTTTGTCCCACTCTTCGAGCTTGAGCTCTGCTTTGCTCGCGAGGGCTTGTCGATGGGGCGCGGGGTAGACATTGGGGTCCTGGGGCCACTGCTCTGGCTGGCTGCTAGGCTATTCTTTGAAAAGTGCGCGGGCCTGGAATCTTGGCACCGCTGGCCGAGTCAAAACATCATTTTCTCTTCTTGCGACTCAAAAGGCGGCCGAGCATCCTCTTGAATCGGCGCCTTGTTGATCATGTCTTTGGAACGACGGGTAGTCGCTTGAAACCAGCTGTACCTTCAAGTTGGGGTCAAGGCCCTCCATGAATCGCCAAATCTTGGCCTCGTCAGTCGCGACATCTGTGATCGCGTCTGGGATACATTTGTGTGAAGCGGTTAAGATACTCCGATACCGACAAGTTCCCTTGCTGAAGCTTGTGAAACTCCCGGCGTTTCATTTCCATAATCCCCCTTGGGATATGAGTAGCTCTGAAGGCTTCCACAAACTCATTCCATGGGATGTTCTGCGGGTCGGCATGGGCGGCGCAGTAGTTTTCCCACCAGTTGGCTGCAGTTCCTTTGAGCTGGTGAGATGCGTACTGCACACTCTCTATGTCATCGCACTGAGCCAAGTGCAGTTTACGCTCAACTTCCTTGAGCCAGTCATCCGCATCCAGCGGATCTGCGGATCCAAAGAAAAGTCGGGGTTGAGTCCTCATGAACTCCCCAAACTTAGATTGGGGCGGTTGAGCTTGAGCCGTCTTGCCGCGGCTTGAGGTTGGTTCAGGACGTTCTGAGCTAACGCCTGAAGAATCTGAAGCTGCATCGCCATCATTTGCTCCATGTTTGGCGGCTGAGCTGGGGGTGGGGGCGGCGGCGGCGGCGGATCATGCTGAGCGGCAGGGTGTTGCACTTGCTCTTATCCTTGCGGCTGCGGTGGCTCCACATACTCTGCTTCCTCTTGAAAGTGCACCGGTCCACGGGCTCGTCCACGGCCTCTACCACGGCCTGCGGGCCTTCCACGACCACGACCACGACCAACGTTCTCCATCTGCACAAGGCGGTCAAGCACAAGGAAAGAGGGAGAAGCATAGGTAAGCAACGGGGAACTAAACCACATCCTCAACACAAGAGCACAACCACAAAGGCACACAACAGAGGAAAAACCAACTAAACTTCAATTAAAATCAAATAGTTTTGGAGGTGGTCAGATTCACAAATGCCTAAAGGCACGATACAATCCAAAGCAATCACTTATTCAACGCTCTAACGCGACAAAATTATGATCCTGCAGACTAGACTGAAACTATCTAAGAACTCGCGTCGCTGGCGAAGACGCGCGGGGACGGGTCCTCCTCTTCCTCCTCCTCCTCGCTCCTGCTGCGGGAAGGTGAAGCGGCTGCCGAAGATCCTGCTCCTTCGGCCGACCAAAGCAATCGAGAAAACCACTGGCGGCGAAGAGAGACGAACGGACTTGCGCCGCAGAGTCCAAGCCTCGAGCCTTGATGACGCTTGGTGGCGGCGCGTCCTGCAGGATGTCGCGGGCGGCGGTTCCTCCCGAACCGGGTGGCGGCGGCACCACGGCGTGCCTCTGCCTGACAAAGCCGGCGGCGGTGGAGGCGATGGGAGGCTCCTCCTCTCCTCCTCAAACCGAGATCCTCTCTCTCGCTGCCAAGTCCCGACGCAAACCCAAAGCTCATCGACATCCGGACATAGGCCTCATCCTGCGCTGGACGAGTGACCCCAAGTGCACCAGTCGGGTCCCTCTCTGGGCCAAACTCCTAAACTGGCCAGTACACCCGCCCAACCCGAAGCGGAAACAAGCGGCACGAGAGTTCTCCAAAGATGTCGCGGTAGCTCTGTCCCAACATGAGGATAGCCTTTCTGGCCGCGTCCTGAAGCGCGTATGCCAGAATCGGTCTCTCGGCCGTGAAGTAGAACGGCCGGTCCTCATCGCGAAGGCGGCTCCTCGCGAAGACTAGCAAGCGGACCTGCCACATGTCCTGGCCAAGACCAGGCATCGATTGGTAGCGATACTCCGGGCGATGGGGAAAGCCCAGCTCCTGGAGCATCAGTGACAGTTCCTCGCAAAAGCCTCCAGCCTCGCCGGCAAAGGTGGTGAAAACCGACATCTACAAATTTTTGAAAGAAGACATAATTAGTAACCAAAATTTTAAATAAAAGAGAGGATGAGCACAAGATACTAAGATAGAAGAGATAGAAGCAAAGAAACTTAAACTTTTGCAATTACATTTTTATGAAATATAAGTCCTTAAGGCTTTGCCATGCTAACTAGGTCACGTCCTACAGTCGTCCAGGCTCTGATACCACCGCTGTGGGACCCCGGATCAGCTATCCAGAATCTCCTGTGTATTTCCGTACTAGTCCCAGATCAGTAGCTAGTACACACGATCCGCAGTGATATATCATTGCCGAACAAAAGCGAAACTTGTAATGTAAATATTCAAGTATGGGCCACATGGCCACTTATTACAATACTCGGTCCAACGACCAGGACACTCAAAACAATGAAGCAAAGAAAGCAACGAGCTTAACGCCACAACGCCACAAAGCATTTACTAGAACGCAACTAGTCCTCCTGGCAATCCTCCTCGAAGAACTCCTCTTCTTCCTCGGCATCTTGGTAAATTTCTGATGATTACAATGTTGGTGTAGCACGTGAGTACAAAAGTACTCAGCAAGTCGGGAAATTATGATCATGAGGGGCTTTCCAAAGGAAGCTTAATAGGGTTTATTTGCATAAAGCCACATTTGATTAAATCATACTTAAGTAATAAATTTCACAAAGCATATTTTACAACTCTTTTTAATAATTGAATTATTTATTATTGTAGTGAGGTTCTATCCACCATCACTAACATAAAGGCTCTATCCGCCAACAGTTTAAAGGAGCAAGGTTAATCATGTGACTCCATCCGTCAAAGGTAAACAGGTTCTATCCACCTGGTTGGCTCTTTCCGCCAAACAACATTCGAGAGTTCTAACCACTCCCGAACCCCAAAACAAAACACTTTTCGGTTTTAAAATCAAAATCAAAGTCTACCAATATGAAAGCATTTCTTGCTTTGCCTTTGACCGTAGGCACGGCTATTCGAATAGTTTATACTCTGCAGAGGTGTACAACTTTACCCACAAGACAAGATAGACCCTTGTTGCCATGCAATTAACACACTTCCTTAGGTGTGCCGGCAGGGATATCTTGACAAGGCCGTTACAATGTATCTACCTAGCTAGACCCACCCGCTGAGGTTTCACCGCTGTTAGGGTTCCCTCCACCCAGTACAGAAGCCCCCTCTTGCGCCGTGTGAGCAAAACAACATCCACAACAATGCCTCCGTCCGGCTCTCACACAACAACCGAGTGGCGAGTCTAAACTAGGCTTCTACAAATTAATGAGCCAGGTCGTACCATTATAGACATGTGGTAGTACGGTTACGCTTAAAATGGCAATCATAAGCGTCGGTCCTTATATGATCACGGTACTTGCACAAAAGGATCAAGACTTGATCCGCTTCCACCCGACATTCCAGGCCGCCCAAGTCAAAATCATTTTCCTTTTCTTTTATTTTAGAAAACAGGACCAAAATCATACTAATAACCTTCAAATACACATTTAATAACATTATTTTTGAATAATCCCACCCATGGGTTGTTTTATCGGAAAAGGTCCTAAGCAATTCTACCGTACTACATAGCAACGGATACCATATAAACATAAGCATGGTATAAACAATGTTCTAGAGTTACAACGGATATGATTATCAATGTCAAGGAGGAATTATCAAATTCGGATTAACTATCACTTATATTTGACATATTTTATTAAACATAGCCATGCAACTTTATAAACAATTTAAATCATTTTGTAAACATAGGAGCAAAGTGCATCAAGGAGACTTGCCTTCAGTTGCGGCGGCGGTGTCGAACTCGGAAGGCTCGACGGCGAAGTCGGCGGTCGCGGCGGGATCGTCGACTACACGCAAAACGAGGCAACAAATAAATAACAGAAAATAAATAAAATCCAAAAATTATAAAATTAGTACTGGCAGAAAGGTCTTGATTTTAGATGAATTTAGAAATTTGAATGAGGTCAAACGGAGTTCGGATGAGGAAGTTATGAGCTTCCGAAGTTTGAATTTCGAATAAATCAAAACCTGAATATTCCGAATATTCCCTTCGGGTTTGACTGAGTCAAAGTTTGACCGAGCTTTGACTGGCGTTGACTAGCTTGACTTGGTCTTGAGAGTATGACAGTGGGGCCCATCTTGTCATAGAGAGAGAGGAAGAGGAGATGGCTTCCTCTGGAAGCTTGCTTAGGCCATCCATGGAGGAGAGAGAGGTTGAGGAGAGAGAGAGAGGGAAGGGGAGGGGTGGCGGCACGGAGGGGGCGGCGGCGGGCGGGCGGGCGGCGGCGGGCGGCGGCGGCGGCGGGCGGCGGGCGGGGTTTGGCGCATGGCGGAGGCGGCCAGGGCGGCGGCGGCGCGGCATGTGGCGCTGGCGACAAGGCTGGCGGCGAAGGCATGGCGGGCGCGGGCGGGCGCATGGCGGCGGCGGCGGGCGGGCGGCCGGCCGGCGGCGGCGCTGGCTCACTCAAGAGGAGCAAAGCTCCACCTCCATGCCAAGAACAGAGAGCCCCCAAAAACGAAAAAGAACCCGGTTTTTCCAAAAAAAACGATTTTGAACCCAATTTTGCATGGAATCGATCCAAACAAAAAGCTAGAACCTCTAGAGAACATCCTTAAGAACCTCTAGGGGGAAGGAATTGGATTGAAACTCACCGGAACGGATGAATTCGACGAAAAACACGGGTTCGGCCGAAACGAGCAAAACGCGAAATTCGTCGAGGAAACTTGATGAACCCTGAAATTGATGGATGGATTAGAGACTAGACATCCATACTAACACATGGAAACGAACGGGAGGAAGAAAGATCCACCGGAGTGGAAGATATGAGCAAGAACACGAAGAACGCGAAGAACACGAGAGCTCGTCGGTTTTCTTGATCTTGCGGCCGATTGGGTTTGAGAGACTAAAGAAGGGTTATACTAACGGAAAGAGGACTCTTATACGGAGAGATGAGAGGTGGAATCACGCGGAACGAACTAGGAACGGCCGCGCAATCTCCAAAAGAGTCGGTTTCGGTTTCCACTCAACCGTTCGAAAATTAGCGAGATTTCGGGGGCATTATCCCCATGGATAGGAAGAGGAGTCCGTTGTGATCCCAACGGATCCGGCGGTGATTGATTTGGAGTTGCGTGGAGGGAGTTATGAGTGATTAAAGAGAGCATCTCCATTTTCGTTGACTTGGAGCTCCAAAGTTCATGCCATGGCTAGAGGTTGAGGATGATGAACAGTGCATGACACGTGGCACCTCCTCATTGGTCCTCCTTTACGCAAATGATTCGCCCTAGAGAAAAATAAGGAAAAATGGCCTAAAAATTCCGGAAAAATTCCTAGAGCCATTTTGGATTATTTGGGACTCAATGGAAGTGTTTTGGTTGAATTTGGATGATTTTTGTGGAATTGAATAATCGGGCGCGGATCGCAGGCATTAAACAAAAGCCGCGCGAGATAAAATAGGAACGGAGGTCCAAAAATCCGGGGAATGATTCCTAAAATCATTTCGGAATATTTGGAACATTTTAGAAGAGGTTTGGGGATTTTTGGAGCACTTTTGGTCTCGGGTGAATTTTAGAATGCCGTGATCGAAAATCCGATTTTTCGCCTCGAGGGAATTAATTCCCGATTTCGAAGGGGAATGGATGCCAGGTTAATATAAACACCAAAGAAACTCCAAATTTTGAATTTACTTTATTTAAATTAGGTTTTTCTCCAGAAAGCCAAAACGAGGATGTTACACAGGGTTCATAAAATCATGAAAAATCGGTCGATTTTTATGGTTTTCAACCTCACCGAGTCAGTTCGTCATATAAAATCGGTTAGTAAACTGGTTATATTCAAAAAATAAAATTCGAAAAAATTTATGCGACGCAAAACTGACTGGTTTTCGATCAAAACCGACCGATTTTGTGTCAAAAATCGTGTGGTGGTACATTAGACTTCAGCACATGATCAAAACCGGTCGGTTTTCGGTAAACATTGGTCGGTTTTTTATTTTTTGAATTTTTTCAAAAAATTTGAATTCTTAACCCTTCGGTTTTCGACGATTTTCCACTGATTTTCAACTTGATATTTCGATTTTTGAATTTCAATTTTCCAGCGGTTTTTTTTTGTTTCAATATTGTTAACCTGGTTGGAGGTGCTTCAGATCGGAATGCTAGGGCCTATAGGAGCTTGCATACAGGTACTTAATAAAACATTGATAAGTATAACCGCTTCGGTTCATTTGTTGTTTTAGGTAACCCTTATTGATGTGTAAACTATATCTAGAGAAAATTTCTGCTGCATGGTTTAAGAACATATAGATACATATATCCTATCTGCAATAGCTTGCAAGCCATGTATTTATTACTCCGTGTATTGCATTATTGCCTATTTATTTCCGGTTGCCTTTGGAGAAGGCATTGCTGCTCACATATTTCATCTGTACATATTTTTCCATTTGGTTTGCAAGCCTATATAAATTTTCAGTGCCTAAACTAACAGTTCATAGATGTTTTACTAGAGGTACTTTTCTTGACCTAGAAAACAAGTATTAGTATCTTTTCTCGATCATTGCATTTCCTTTCTTACTAAAGTGCTTTGTATCTGTTTTCTCACTATTTTAGGATGTCATAATCTGGTGGAATTGGGGCTGTTTTCTGCAAAAGAAAATGGTCATATCGTTCCTATCACCGCCTCTCTTTTAGTTTGCAATGAAAACATACTCTTAAGGCCTATTTGGCCCAGATAATCAAAACAAACAGTGTGCTTTAATGTGCTATATGCCTATATTGTGCCTTCTTCTAAATTTCATATTGCTAACTGTTGGTCTCTTCCTGTAAGTACCATATCTCAAAATTGAAAGATAAGTGCAAAGATCAACAAAGCCAGCTGTCTTCGGGTTAGTCCTACTTAAAAATTCAAACCTTCTCACATGCCTACACGTTGTCTTTTGCTACTATGGTGTTGCTACTAAGGTTTCAGTTGGTTTATTCTTTATTTCGGTCATTTTTTTTTTGTATTGCTTTGATATGACATCAAGTAGAGACATCATAATGGAAAAATCTATAAGAAGATGATGCGTTGACAATGTTCTTTGATATGTTTTTCAAGAAATACTCTTTCTTTACATAATATATGTCCATTTGTTTCCGTATGTTAAGATCGGGAGGAAGCGCCTCCGGAGGGCCTACCCACGTGGCACAAGGCGATTTTACAAAAAGGTCCCTACGTTTCTCCAAATTACAGATAGATCCCTGTGAATTTACGAAGAGGTCCTTTGCGATTTTTTGTGAGGGGAAGAAAATTTTTCCTAGGTCGCGTTTAGGTCCCTCACTCCCTACTTTATGGAAAGACCCTCCTGTTAAATGTAAATCGCAAGCGAGCCATTTTTTACTTTTTCAGGATAGCGGTGGCCGGTGAAGTCCAAAACTATAACAAATAGGTCCCCGATTTTTACATCTAGGTCCTTTATTTGTTTTCCCCGAATTTTTTTTTCATCAACAGAAAGATGTGTACTTCTTTTCCGTCTTGGTCTCTAAGGTTTCTCGAGCCTTTAAAAATTTTGAAAATGCGTCTAAGTCTATTTTTTCTCCGAAAAAAACGCAAAATTATTTTTGGTTCACGCACGTGGCATGCGCCGCGCTTACGGGCCTAGTAGAATATATGATGGAGATTGAAGCCATGGAACATGGACCTAAATGGATACTTTTAGTCGCAAAATTTCCCCCAAGTGGCTTCAACTTTGAAGTTGTTGGAGATAACTCAAATATCTTAACTTACCATATGTTTTGGTATTACCCAAATAGTTTGTTAGGAGTCTAAACCCTTCCATACTCGGACTCTTTGGCTATATATAGCCAACCCTTGTATATGTAATCCTTGAAGCATTATAGTGGATTGTTTCCCGTGGTTTTTTTCGCAAGGATTTTTTCACGTTAAATATTGTCTTTAGTTTTCATGTGCCGTGTTAACCCTAAAAAGTGGTATCTTCCACGTGCTGGCCATGCACCTTGGCTTCCACGCGCTGGGCCCCGTGCCTCGGCTTCACGCCCGCGCTGGCCGCCTCCGGCCAGGGCTCCTTCTCTGGCTGCTGGGCCGCTAGCCCTGCCTCAGCCGCCTTGGCCAGACCTCCATACTCCGCCTTCGAATGCTCAGATGTTGGCAGCTCCTGTTGCCATGAGCATGTTTTCCTCCAATTGACTCCATGCCCTTCTGTGTGGCCTTCGGCGCCCATCGGCTTGCTCGACCGTGCCAACCCGCTCAACTCCTAGCCACTACGCCAACCTCCATTGCCCTTCTGTCGACCACTGACCTCTGCCTCTGGGACCCACGCAGTTCAACCACGGGCCCGTTACTTCGGCTTCCTCACTAGCCGGCCTGCCTTCGCCTCCAACCACTTGAGCTTCGGCCACTGCCCACCGGCCGATCGCCTTCGCCCTAAAGACCCACTTGGTGCCATCCTCTACGTCTGTCACCCAAGCTCACTTAAACCGAGACAGCCATCCAATGCAATCCAATTCAACTCGGACTCCAACCGGATCCATAAGTAAATTTAATCTGATTTGGGTTCCAAAGTAGTTTCGGTTTCTCGGCTCCAACTTTTGGCTTCTTGGATCTATCTATTGGTTTTCGATTGCTACGCACACCCGAAGTGTACCCATGTTTCTGCAGAAATTGCTATGCGCACCTGAAGTCCACATGGAAGTTTTTTTAGAATCTACCATATATTTTTTTTATCTATAATTTTTTCTCCACCACGTCATCTATGAAATTTGACATCAAAAATTTTGATGGCAATATTAGTTTTTCTATACGGCATATTCAACTTGAGAGCCGTTCTTACACATATGGGTATGAGGAAAACATTGCTATTCACCTCAACAATTGTTCCAGTGCTAAACAGTGGGATTTCATTGCAATGCAATAATTGGCAGTATTTCATGCGTAATTCAAGCTGTTATGCTTATTATTTTGTGCATATTATTGGCGGATTTTATCATAATTCAGGCCTACTACTTTTGTGCTTATTATTAGCGGGATTTCATGCACAATTCAGGCTTTTATTCCTTTCATTGGTAGCATTCATAATGATTAATCATTGGTCATTTTATTTGATGTTTCATCATCGGTTTTGACATTTCATCGTCTATTTGAAAAAAAATCAGTTGAGGAGACAACGGAATTTGGTGTTTCATCACCATTACTGTGGTGTTTCATTCACCGTTTGGATACGTTGACCATTATGGAGGTTTTGGCAATGTTAATTTGGAATTTGATGACACCATGATGGTAGCATTTTGCTCTTCAAAATTTTATTAGTGAAGGTTTTGCTCCAACTTCAGTTTGAGTTGAAAGATTGAAGTGCAATGAGTTTTGCTTCTAAGTGGATACTACAACGTTGTCTTGTTGTCTTAGCTCAATATAAGGAGTCTACTGCAATTTACTCCATTAACAACACAAAAATTATTTTCATCTTGATAGTTTTGCAAGAGCAGTTTCAACCATGTTATGGAATTTCAGTAGGCAGTTTTTCGTATGTGATGACTACGTATGCAATTTGCTCTTTCAATGAGTATTTTTGCTAAATTTATTATTCCAGATGAAGCATGTCAATTCAATGAGATGAGTTCTTCACTATTTATCAATCGCCACAGGTGATGTCTTGGCTTATGCTGTTTGATGTTTTGAGCATTTGTTTCAGGAGGTTAGTTGCACAGACTCAAACTTTTCTGGGGTTATGAATTGTTGAAGACCCAGGTTTCTTCGTTTGCTTTGTTATAGCTTTGTGTTTGGTTTGACTGTTCCAGTCTTTCTCTCAACTTACTAGTGGTTTGCTTAAATTTTACTTCACAAGAAGTGCTTAATTACCCTTTAAGGTTTTTCGGAAATAATTTCATTATGAATTTTGATTTAAGGGGCGGTTTGTTGGAGATAACTCAAATATCTCAACTTATCATATCTTTTGGTATATCCAAATAGTTTGTTAGGAGTCCAATCCCTTTCACACTCGAACTCTTTGGCTATATATAGCCAACCCCCTATACATGTTATCCTTGAAGTATTATAGTGGATTGTTTCTTGTGATTTTTTTCCTGTAAGGATTTTTCACGTTAAATATTGTCTCCAATTTTCGTGTGCCGTGCTAACTCTAACCGGAGCTCTAGAATCAACCCTTTCTTTTGTGTGGTACTATCAAAACTCTAATATATCGCTTCAAAATTACTGACGATATTATCCTCAAAAGTTTTACATGTTTGTGATTGATGGTGTACAGTAGTATGTTGCAAAAATATTTAGGTTGGCATATTTTTGTTTCCTAAAAATTTTGCATGCTTATTAGTTTTTTAAATTTTGAATTGCTGTTGTTACAATAAATATGACGACTGGGGCATCATGCTAGATTATGTTCAAAATAACAGTTTGGGTTCATCGTATTAGCTGCTTACTTGATATCCCTATGTAATCTTCAGATCTAGCCATCTTGGGATTGTTGTGCCAACAATTAGTAATGTCTCGTCCGATTTCTTATGCTACTTACCGATTTGATCGTATAGTTATGTAATGGCATTAACTAGGCTTCCTATAGACTACTCTAGATCAAAAACAGTGTTACACAAAAGCTGTATGCCTTAGCTACAACTAGGTGCGTGTCACGCCGCGTAGGAGCATGACGCTGTGTGAGGGTGATTTGCCGGAATCCCAGAGTCATTCTGCAAAAGGGAGTGGAAAAAATCAATTCCAACATTTTTAGGGGCTTGGATGTAGTTTTTGAATTTACTGATGGCGTTTGCACAAAAGAACATTTTAGAATGCAAAAGCACGGAATACAAAATCAATTTTTGGATTTTTGGGAGGCTTGGATGTAATTTTTGAATTTCTGGGCCACCTCTGCTCAAGGAAAACAATTTTAGGATGCAAAAAAACGAGAGAAATTGAATTTTTGGTTTTTTAGGGGTTTGGATGTAATTTTCATGGGGAAAAATCAATTCCTGGTATTTTTGAGGCCTAGCTGTAATTTTTGAGTTTTCGGAGTGGCTTTGTACAAAAAAACATGGAAAAAAATAAAATCCTGATTTTTTGGGTGGCCTGGATGTAATTTTTGAGTTTTTGGAGGGGCTTTGTGCAAAAAAAATCTCGTGCGAATGCCACGCGTCGCTCGAGAAAAATCGGTCGCAAGCACTTGCGAGCGGGATTAAAGGCGCGACCTCTTGCTTGCCGTGATGCGCACTACTGTTGCGCCACGGTGCCTTAGCGGGCAAGCGACGGAGCCAAATTACTTAAGCCACGCTAACGAGGGTTCAAGCTAAGCACCGCAGCCGCATGTGGAGCGAACACGTCGCTCCGAAATAACATGGAGGGCGCGAGCGAGCCAGAAACTTTTCATGTTTAATATACTGAGTACTATACTGCACATAATTCATACCAACTGAGCATACTTGCGACGCATGCCACCACACCCCCTGCCCTCATGTTTTGAAAAATCAATGAAAATTGCAATTCGATCGTATCGAGCCGGCTTGAGATTTGGAATCGGTCGGCAAACCGGTTCAATTCAAATTCAAAAATTCAAAAAAAATTAGAAAAATATATCCAAAATTCCCTAATTTTTTTGAAATTTTTTGTGTGAGGTCTTGAGGAAACTTTAATGATGTTGTCAATATTTTGGATGATGATTAGACCCTTGTATTTTTTAAAAAAATTTTTGATAGTGCTACTGCCTTTGTATATCATCTTTTGTTTTAAATTTTCTAGGGGTACTAAATGAATTTTAATATTTATGGAAATTTTTTTGTGAGGCCGTGAGGTGGTGCTAATACTGCTATAAAAATTTTAGATGATGACCAGACATGTGTATATTTTAAAAATTATGACAGTGCTACTATCTTGTATATGCTATTCTGATTTTTGATTTTCTAGGGGCAATAAATGAAGCCTAATATTTTTAAAAATTTTACTACATAATCCTTAGGCACTATTTATGATACCCTTAAAATTTTAGAGTATGATCAAGCTTGTAAAATTTTATAAAAAAATTGACAGTGTCTCTGTTCCTTTTCATTAATTGTGATTTTAATTTTCCAGAAGCAGTAAATGAATTTAAAAATTATTGTAATTTCTTTGAGGTGTTTTATAGATTCATTGGGATTTATTAAGATTTTCTGAACTTTTCTTTGAGTGTGCCAAAAATCGAATAAAATCAGTCGAAAATCGAAAACCGGTCATTGAGTGTGCCGATTTAAATAGAAAATAAAAAAATCGGCCAAAAATTGAGTAAAATCGGTCGATTTTCGTTTTTTTCACTGTTTTTGACCACCGAATTCAGGAGTTGGACTTTACAAATCATTCAGTTTCTATCGATTTTTTTATGGATTTTTGACAAAAAATAATACCAACCGAGTGGCGATTTTCCAACTCAGTCGGTAATATAAACCCTGTCTGCCCTATATCAGTCGGCGCAACGAAGCACGGCACCCTATCTAGTTGTGGAAAAAAAGCCTAAATATACAACATATATTACAAAATTTCAAAACTATACAATATTTTTAAAAAATTGCAAAAGTGACAGTGGGGCCGCCATGTGGGGCGGCCACACGGCATCGTCACCTGGCTGCCGCCACAGGGACGGCGGCCAGTGGCAGCGGCAGCACCCTCCCCTCCTCGTCCCAGGTCCCACGGCCCTGGCCGCCACAGGACGGCGGCAGCCAGTGGCACCGCCACCCTCCCCGCCCCCCTGCACCCGGTCCCACTGCCCTGGCTGCCGCCACACGGGACGGCGGCAGCCAGGTGGCCTCCTGCCCGAGCCCCCCTCCCGGACCCCGGCCTCTCGCACGGCTCCCCTCCGCGCAGGTGTCTCCCTCCCACCCGTTGCTTGGTCGTGAAGGACAAAGACTTTCATTTTTTAATGCGCCAATTTATTTTCTTTGGATACTTTGGACGCCGAAAGGTGCATGCATGTGGTTGAAATAAATGACCGGTGGTTGAAATAGCACGATGTGTCACGTCAATTTCTACCGTGTTGGAATCCAATGCCGCATAAAATCAAGATTACGGCTAATAATAGAGCTAAGTAACGCGCTTAATCCGTAATAATTGTCATTTATGTAAACGTCACAGTGATGAGCTTTGTGCCTATAAAAACCGGGGGGGTGCGTCGCTCTCCTTACAGAGCAGAGTGTGAAAGAAGAGTTTGAGAGCATAGCGACTCTTTTTGCGGTGCTTGCTTTGAGAGCTTGAAGGCAAGGCCAACAAACCGAGAGCGCAAAAACAGTAGATTAATTAGTCGGTGGTTATAGTTTGTTGGAATCCATTCGTGATATTTATTTTCCCTTACTACTTCTTTGACTTCATATTGTTGTTTTTGCTTCGTGTAGATACCGACATTGTAGAGAGTGCACACGGCGACCTCGACGCTATTCGGGAAGGAAGGCAAGCACCTCCTTTAGTCATGTTCATACCACATTTCATATAAACTAGCAATTTATGTATGCTCACCGTATATTTTGAATCTGGTAGATATATACCCACATTCCATATAAACTAGTAATTAATCGTAGCAACTAGAAATATCTATGTTCGTAGAAATATTCAAACGGAGTAAAAAGTTGAATTAAATATTCTTGCATAAAGATGGGTGTATGAGTATCCCCAGAGGTCAGGACCCTCTGGCGAGCTTCCACTCCAACGATTATTCGCTTGAGCGAAGGACTGTTATTATTTTTGGACGTAAGCACTACTTGGACCCGAAAGGAGTTGAGCTCCTTTCTGAACTTTACAACTCGAACGAAAGTAGCCGCATAATCCGACTTAAATATGGGTGGCGCGGGCTTCTGGACATTGGTAAGTTATTTTGCCTTATTACATATTTCGCTTCTTATTGTGGTTTTTGCTTCGTGTAGATACCGACCTTGCAGATAGCGCACACGCTGACCTCTACGCCGGACCAGAAAACTCATAACAAGGCAAGCACCTCCTTCAATCATGTTCATACCACTATCTTAGCCAGATTAAGTTGTTATGAAGAAATGTATGTACGCATGTGTTACATTCAATTAACACCCTATATATGGTGGTGACCTACTTTAATACTCTGTGGTTTGTTTATTTTTTCACAAAGTTTTAAATTTTTTTTATTTCATACATGATTTGTATCTTGCAGGTATTTTTGACGAACATTTATTGGGTCAAAGCTCGAGTTTTTGATCTTCAGACTACTTGGAGAAGGTTAGTTACAAGTCTTCATAAATAGTAGTATGTTTTGGTCAGTGCAGTTTGAGTGACCAACTTGTTAGGTTAGATTGTCGTATTTACGTTTGTGCAATTTATTATTGTTGACGACAGTGTAGTGTTATGCTATAGTGAAATGTTACGACGGTATTAGGAAACATTAGTACAATGCTATTATGATATTATGTGTGTAGCAGTAATCTATGTGATATTATGTGCGAAGAATGTGAATTAACCGTGACACCTAATAACTCGAACCAAAGTTGCTGCTTAATCTGACTTAAATACTGGTTGCACGAAGTTCTGGACTGTGTTAATTCATTTTGCCTTATTACTTATTCGACTTCGTATTGTTGTACTTATTTTTGGACGTAATCATTACTTGGACCCGAAAGGAGTTGACCTCCTTTCGAACATAATAACTCGAACCAAAGTTGCTACTTAATCGACTTAAATACGGTTGCACGAAGTTACGAATTTGTGTTAATACATTTTGCCTTATTACTTATTCGACTTCGTATTGTTGTACTTATTTTTGGACGTAATCATTACTTGGACCCCAAAGGAGTTGACATCCTTTATGAACCTAATAACTCGAACCAAAGTTCTTTGCTTAATCGACTTAAATACTGGTTGCACGAAGTTCTGGACTGTGTTAATTCATTTTGCCTTTTTACTTATTCGAGTTCGTATTGTTGTACTTACTTTTGGACGTAATCACAACTTGGACCCGAAAGGAGTTGACCTCCTTCTCAACCTAATAACTCGAACCAAAGTCAGCCGCTTAATCGACTTAAATATTGGTTGCACGGGTTGTAGACTAAGTTAATTCATTGTGCCTTATCACTTATTCGACTTTGTATTGCTGTACTTATTTTTGGACGTAATCATTACTTGGACCCGAAAGGAGTTGACCTCCTTTCTGAACATAATAACTCGAACCAAAGTAGTAGCTTAACTGAAAGTTAATTTTTTGACCTGAAAGGAGTCTCTGCAGAGGTCGAGGACCCTCTGTCGAGCTTATGCTCGAACGCTTACCTCGTATTTATTTCGCATGATGATTCGCTGCAGCGAAGGACTGTTTTTTCGGACGTAATATCTACTTGGACCCGAAAGGAGTTGACCTCCTTCTGAACTTTACAACTCGAACCAAAGTATCCACTTAATCCGACTTAAATATTGGAGGGCCAAGTTCCGCACCATTGTAAGCTATTTTTCCTTATTACTTATTGGACTTCGTATTGTTGTTTTTGCTTCGTGTAGGTACCGACACTGCAGAGACCGCACACGCTGACCTCGATTTGTTCGGAAAACTTCGTAACTTCGAGCAAGGCAAGCATCTCCCTTATATCATGCTGCTAGCACACTTTAACCAAACTTATGTTGTTACGATGAAATGTATGTATGCATGCTTTCTCCGAGTGAACACCATATATTGCGAACCTGGTAGATAAATCCCGCAATCCATAAAAATTGTGAATTAATCGTATCACCTAGAAATACATGCGCACAAAAGATCGAAAAACAACCAATTAATTTGTTAGCTACGTATGTTTGTTTGACTTAGTTCGCATTTAACCTGAAATGTAAAGTATACAATGTCTTTCGTGTAGTAGTATTTTACATGATATTACGAGTGTGGAATGTGGTTTTAGGATTTCAGTAAACTGCATATGTCTTGTGATAGTATGTTATGTAACATATATATAACTATATGTTGCCATACATTTTAACTGTACGTAACCATAACATTAATTCTTTCGTAATTAAAATTTGAGTAATGCCAATATGTTTAAAGATGTTAGCGGTGCGTGTGTGCATTTATTGATGACTACAATTATGTAATTCTACAGTCCTCGATGGCGATCCCGCTTCATATATGGCATGGGGGGGAGCCCGAAAAATTGCAGGGCCCATTTGTCAAAGATGCATAATTGTGCACACATAGAGACAATCAGAATCCACCGATAGAGTTGCGTACAGTAGCAAGAGCGGTTGCACGCGCTCTTAGTGTTGACCGTACGTTGTACAAGCTCGTGGTAGATGGGGTTAGGCCCCATGTAGTGCCAAATAGCTTGCTTTACGTGTACAGCCTATTCGAGCTCCGTAGAACGAGTGCCTGGCGATTCTACATGGAGAAGGCCGCACAGAAGGGTTCGCACTAGGTGTTCACGTGAAGCTGGTCCTCGCACCCCGGGAGGCAGGGACGAGCCGAGCCAGGAGGAGGACGTGGGGGTCAATGCGGACGAACAACCCGACTTCGAAGAGGAAATTGCGATGAGCTCGCAGCAAGTCCCGCTCAAGGGGTCTTGGCAGGGACTGGCGAGATGGATGCGCCCGTCCCTGAGGTTTATGCGGATGCCCTAGCGGATGACCCTCACCATACGTATGGTGACGGTCCTGACGAAGATGAGGACCGGGGCCGCAATCGCATTTTGCACTTGCGAACCCGCCGACCGTGTTCGCCCGCTTGGAGGATATTTCTAGGCGTGGGCAAGACTATAGCGATATAGAACTTCGAGCAGAGTTTGCCACAAAGGAGGAAGCGATGCACTTCGCACTAATTACGCAGTCTTGACCCGGCGTGACCATCGTGTGACTCGCTTCGGACTGCACTGGCCGAGCTTAGATGTAAGAAAGGGCAGCAGTGCGAATACTATGTTCGTGCGAACCGCCCTAAACATCAGCACCATTTCGTTATAACTCGGTACACACCGCACACATGCACAGAGGCGCTTGTTCGGAACACAAGCGGTGTGGTGAAATCAAGATTCATCGCGCCAAATCCTCGTTAGACGTCAAGGCCGACATTAGCCTCGTGCCCGCAACCATAATTGCTGAGATGCAGAACAGGACAGGGATGTCCATAAACTACTTGCAAGCTTGGCGAGCAAAGCAGATGGCTTTGAAAATGATGTTTGGTAGTTTTATGGAGTCATTCAATTGGGCTCCACGACTACTAAGGCGGATAGTCGCAACAAACCCGGCCCGAATATGCTATTCTTTGTCGAACCCGTGCGACTTCCCGATGGAACGATTGCTCGAACACTACTACCTCCTCGTGGTGTTCTCGGGCGTTCGGTCCGTGCATCACGGCATTCAAAGAATCGGCCCTGTTATATGCGTGGATGGGACATTTCTGTCCGGCCAAGATAATGGCACCCTACTCACCGCCCTAGTCGCCGATGCAAACAACCCGGCTACTACCGGCTTTCGCGTGGTTGAGGGCGTAAAGCAACGACGGTAGTTCGTTCCTATCCCTGGTGAAGACCCGTGTGGTGCGGGATAGGCCGGTGTGTGCGTCGTATCGACCGTAATGCGTGGTGCCGAACGCCCTCGATAGAATGGCGGAGGATGAAGATTGCCATTGCCGGTGGAGAGACGTTCAGCGTAGATGGTGCATGCGCCACCTTGGGCGAACTCGATACACCATGTGCGTGAACAAGAACATGGTGAAGCTATTCAAAACCCTATGCATGCAAAACCAATCACGCAAGTTCGATACGATATTTAACCAGCTGAACGAGCGCTCAAAGGAACTGGTGGCGGAAGAGACCACGGAGGGCACACAGGTAATTGGTGGCTCGGAGGTCTCCGTACGGCGCAAGATGACATTCGCTCAATGGATAGCTCGTAAACCCGCCGAGAGATGGGCCTGGGCGCACGATACAAATGGTGCTCGGTAAGATAATGCCCTCTCTAGTACGGTAGCACATCATTTGACAGCACTCTTTTCCACCTAAGCGGTATGCTTCTCTTCTGCAGATACTCCATCATGACGACGAACTTCGCCGAGTCGTACAACAATGTGCTGCGGGGGGCTCGTTGCCTACCCATTTGCTCAATCATTGAGCTCACATTTTTTAGGACCGCGAAATACTTTGTTGATCGGCAAAGGGCGGCGTACAACTGCGGCTCAACCTTCGCTCCCCGTGTCGAGGCTTTGTTACTGGCGTCGTGGCGTAAAGCTCAATTCCACCGCGACGCCGCATGATGGACCTCGCGCTAACATTTTTCTCGCCGAGTGCAAGCGCAAGCACCGCTCGATACTCCGCGGGGGACACAAACCAGAGATGCCAGCTCGGCCCGTATGAGGCGACCTGCTCATGCAACAAGCCTCGCCTAGAGCACATCCCCTGCTCGCACGTGCTAGCAGCGTGCCGTGACATGGGGGGCAACGACGGCACACAATATGTCACACCGTACTACCGTATGGATGCCGTTAGAGCAACATGGACGGGGCATTTCGAACCGTTCAACGTCGGCAACAACTACAAGACCTCCGAACCCCCTACGTGGCTCCGTACCCCACACTAAGGCGCCGATACGCCGGGTAGACCCGCGTTCGCGGTTTGAGGGTGACATGGATGCGTCTCGGCCGAGACGATGGCCTTCGGCTACCGTCGCATCTGCAGGCAGACAGGGCATGACCGTAGAAGCTGCCCAAACAGAGGGTGATGTTGTCCAATGTAATATTTCAACTATACGCTTAGACATGCAACATCTTCCTAATACCTTCCTTTTGCATTCTCTTCGTGAAATTTCAGTTATGTAATTTATGAACCTAAATTTCTTTGGGTATGTACAAGTGGTTTTGAAATTTCTTCGATGTTATTTTTTCTTATTTCATTGTTTCATTCCCTGGGGATTATGCAGGCTTGTTATGGAGTTGCCAGAGCTGTTGCGATCGAAGTATGATGACGACCACAGGGCCCGGAAGTGGGCCTCCGGCCAGACGGTAACGTCATTACTACACTGTCGTAACGTATCGCAAGCGTACGCACCTTTCGTTATGCTAAAATCGTTTACTTGCTTTGTCCTTGCAGCTTAACACTCTCCGCATGCGTGGCTCCGTAACATCAAGAGATTGGACCCTCGGTTCATATACGGCCTGGGACGGACGGGCTGTTAGCTTCGCATTTATGGTGCGTGGAGCCTACGAAGGAACCTCTGAAGGAAGGGAGCAGTGGACCCCGATGCCTAGGCTCGACGGGCCCTTATCACCGCGTTGGTCGACAGATGGCGTCCGGAGACGATACTTTCCACCTCCCCTTCGGGCGAGATGACGGTGACCCTCGTGAGATGTCGCCATGTTATTTGGCCTTCCACTTTCCGGTAAACCCCTCGTAGTGCGCAAGCCCTCCAAAGAGGCATGGAAGAACTATGTAGAGGAAAGGTAATAAATGTGAAAGCACACCGACCGCACTTATCTGGGAGCTAACGTGATTTCCTAACATGTGATTTTCTTCGATGCAGGTTTGGCACAACGTACCACGGGAATCGTGATCGTGAGTCTCTTTCACATGGCTCGGCAGTCTCGAGGTGGACCATGTCTCAAAACGCCGACCACAGTCGATAAATAGGCATTTCGAGGTGTACCTCTATTTCCTCCTTGCAGAATTTTATTTACAAACGGAAATGGTGATTCCGTTGCCCCCCACCTCGTTTGGGTCGCTCGGGAATTAGCCGAGCAGGTGCGGGAAGATGCAGCACCGTACATCTACAGGTGGGGCTCGGCAGTTCTCGCAGACACATATCGCGAGATGTGTGCGCCTGCCACGGCCACAGCCTAACTTCAATAATGGGAGGGTGCCCCTGGCTTCTGATTGTGGTCCTGGTCGTACACGCCCATAGCGCGACCAAGAGTGTCAACGCGGTACTACCCAAAGTGCCGTCGATGAAGCTAACGTGCATCCACTCGCAAGGCCAACCTTGGGTTACAAATGGATGCATGGCAGACTCCGATGGGCCCAGAATCGAGACGCGGCTCCTACCCTCGTCTCGTGGGGACCTAGACTTCCCGACATCGGCGCAGTCACGTGGGATCCCTTTTCCACCCAGGCGCGACGGAGGTTGCGTCGGGAGGCCGTATCTCCAATCTGTGCAGAGAGCCTCGGTATTGGATGACGAAATGCTTCCTCCTGTGCATGAGTGCCGTTGAGCCATACTCTCGGAGCTGCTCAACGCCAATTTGGGTACCGGCAGTCTTTCCCTCCACCGCCTCCGGCCAGACTCAAAGCTCCCATGGGTATGTCTCTACATGTCACATTACTTTCACGCCATGTGGAAACCATTAATAACGTGTTGGATTGATCCGCAGGAGGAGTACATCGGGGCACAACTACAACTGGGTCGCACGGAATAGCCGGCATATTGAGAGGTGGAACTCGATGGCCACTGAGGACGTCTGGAACCCATCAGGCGCAGCCCACGAGACGGACACACTTGGGTACCTCGACTGGTACAGACCTCGCACACGGGCGGTGCTCCTAGACAGGGGTGTGGCGATGCCAGTGCAACATGGCTATGCTGAGGAGTACGCAGAGCGCATGCACACACTGGTACGGATCGCACCTATCACATATTAAAAACGGGGGATATACCCAATTAAACATTCGATACGTATTAATTTGCAGAGGCGTGAGGCGGAGTACATGCATGACCAGCGGACGAGATCCTCACGCGATCCGCAGGAGCAAGAACGTCAATCAAGCAATCCTTTACGGAACCTTCTTCGCCAAGCCACGGGCCACCGCGCATAAGAAATGCGGTCGAGATGTTGGTGGCCATAGACCGTCTACCCAACGTGATTACGAGGATGTACCGCACGAGGCGCCGCCGCACCGAGCCCCGATGAGGAGCATGTCCATGGATAGACGTGCAACGCCTGTGGGCTCCTCGGCGGCCGAAGACCCACCAGCAGCATCGACTTCCTCCCGGTCCCGAGCCATGAGAGCGGCGGGGCCATGGAGGCGAATGCGTTGAAATAGGTCTTTGGGGCAAACGTTCAAGGAGGAGTACACATCAACATGTCACCGCCCCCATCATTGCCGCAGAGTCTTTTAGTACCCCGCCCAAAGATCAACAAACATGGGAGGACGTGTCGAGGGCGTCACGATGATCTTATGGGATCCGGCTACATTCACCGATTTGCTCGCGACGACGTGTTTGCAATCCCTAGGGTTGGAATCGCGTCCCAAGAACCCCGAGGAGGCCGGTGGATCGAATCGGGCAGAGCAGCAGCCTTCGGACGTACTACGCGCATCGTGGTACCATGCGAGACCGATCGATGGCTGCATGGGGCATCCACAATGCGCGTCGTGACGCGGTCCAAATGTCGCGATTCGACGCCGAACGCGAGATGCACGGTTAGGTCCAGCGCAGCGGCCGATTCACGTGTCCCCAAGCGCCCGTAAATTTCACACCGTCGGACTACGATAACCAAGAACGTCGTGGTAGGGGGACGCCAGGGAAGAGGAAGGGGAACTAGATCGTGTTGTATGAGACTTATGTTAACTTCTTTAATCTATGTCATTCAAACTTGTCAAATTTCTTTTGATTTTTATGTTGCTCAAATGAAAAACTTGTCAACATGAAAAAGTTGCGTCTTGGAATTCTCTACAACTTTCATGTAGATCAAAGAATTATTCGAGCACAGGAAGACCTCCAAAATCGTGAATTACAGAAGGGTCCGTCGCGAACAGTTTTTGGTGTCCCGCAAATGCACTTACCTTTCCGATTATCTATGATTTTTATATTGCTCAAATGAAAAACTTGTCAACATGAAAAAGTTTAATCTTGGAATTATCTACAACTTTCGTGTACACCAAAAATGATTAGAGCACTGGAAAATCTCCAAAATCGAGAATTACAGAAGGGTCCGTCGCGAAAAATTTTTGGTCCGACGCAAATGCATTTACCTTTCCGATTTTCTTTGATTTTTTCTGTAGCTCAAATGAAAAACTTGTCGACATGAAAAAGTTGCGTCTTGGAATTCTCTACAACTTTCATGTAGACCAAAAAATGATTGCAGCACATGAAGACCTCCAAAATGCGAGTTACTGCAGACCATTCAATTTGGTCCGTGACATACGTGACAAAGTTGATATTTGGTCCGTGGTAAACATGAAATGTATAGGTTTTAATTTCGTCAAGCGTATGTGCGTAACGGACTAAAGAGCAAATCAGCTGCATTCTTCAGAAAAATAGACTCAGACGTGATATTTCACGGCCGGCCGAATGTGCTTAACTTGTCATATTTTTGCGCGTCCGTTATAATTAGCCCTTTTCAACTATACGAAAATACATACAACGGAATGTGTAATTACAATGTTTTTCCATAACATCGTAGTCAGTATAGAGAAGAGCAAATCAGCTGCATTCTTCCGAAAAAATAGACTCAGACGTGATATTTCACGGCCGGCCGAATATGCTTAAGTTGTCATATTTTTGCGCGACCGTTATAATTAGCCATTTTCAACTATACGAAACTACAGCCAGCGGAATATGTAATTACAATATTTTTCCATAATATCGTAGTCAGTATAGAGAAGACCAAATCAACTGCATTCTTCCGAAAAAATGGACTCATACGTGATATTTCACGGCCGGCGAATGTGCTTAAGTTGTCATATTTTTGCGCGACCGTTATAATTAGCCATTTTCAACTATACGAAAATACATACAACGGAATGTGTAATTACAATTTTTTTCCATAACATCGTAGTCAGTATAGAGAAGAGCAAATCAGCTGCATTCTTCTGAAAAAATGGACTCATACGTGATATTTCACGGCCGGCCGAATATGCTTAAGTTGTCATATTTTTGCGCGACCGTTATAATTAGCCATTTTCAACTATACGAAAATACATACAACGGAATATGTAATTACAATATTTTTCCATAATATCGTAGTCAGTATAGAGAAGACCAAATCAGCTGCATTCTTCCGAAAAAATAGACTCAGACGTGATATTTCACGGCCAGCCGAATGTGCTTAAGTTGTCATATTTTTGCGCGTCCGTTATAATTAGCCCTTTTCAACTATACGAAAATACATACAACGGAATGTGTAATTACAATGTTTTTCCATAACATCGTAGTCAGTATAGAGAAGAGCAAATCAGCTGCATTCTTCCGAAAAAATGGACTCATACGTGATATTTCACGTCCGTACGAATATGCTTAAGTTGTCATATTTTTGCGCGACCGTTATAATTAGCCATTTTCAACTATACGAAAATACATACTACGGAATATGTAATTACAATGTTTTTCCATAACATCGTAGTCAGTATAGAGAAGAGCAAATCAGCTGCATTCTTCCGAAAAAATAGACTCAGACGTGATATTTCACTACCGAATATGCTTAAGTTGTCATATTTTTGCGCGACCGTTATAATTAGCCATTTTCAACTATACGAAAATACATACAACGGAATATGTAATTACAATATTTTTCCATAATATCGTAGTCAGTATAGAGAAGACCAAATCAACTGCAATCTTAGAAAAAATGGACTCATACGTGATATTTCACTAGGCCGAATATGCTTAAGTTGTCATATTTTTTGCGCCGACCGTTATAATTAGCCATTTTCAACTATACGTAAAATACATACAACGGAATGTGTAATTACAATGTTTTTCCATAACATCGTAGTCAGTATAGAGAAGACCAAATCAGCTGCATTCTTCCGAAAAAATGGACTCATACGTGATATTTCACGGCCGGCCGAATATGCTTAAGTTGTCATATTTTTGCGCGACCGTTATAATTAGCCATTTTCAACTATACGAAACTACAGCCAGGCCCCCCACCGCGCATTGCAAACGCTCCCACGTAAATACATGCCTGTCTTGGACCCTCGCTCCGCGCGCTGCTGTGCCGCCAGCTGTCTTGTTTGTCCCTTGTGCCCTCCCTATAAATTACAACGCCGCATGCATTTCTATCGGGCAATCGTGAGTGAGTTCAGTAAGTTGCGACTGAGTTCAACCCACAACGCGAGTGTTTCAAAGGTATTATTTATGAAATTTATTTTCGACGGTCAGTCACATTGTTGTGTTGTTGGGTCAGCGAAGTACGATGGATATTGATGGCTTCTTGGGGGCTTTCAGGCCATCTGTTCCTTTTATGTTTTTGATCAAGTACATTTCAGTTATGCTTGAATCCTACTCTTCTAGGCTGAAATATAATTGCTTCCAATGTGTAGATGGACAAGGATCCGGAGCGGCTCAGTAAAGGCTGGGCCTGGACAATCAAAGAAATAGATGGCATCGCGGTGACTGAATAAAATTGCTAAAGACAACTTCAGATCCCCGCAACAGTTCAAGCGCCAACGAATTCAACGGCTTTGTTCTTGACATCGGCTATTGCTAGTAGCCTCGAACATGTCGCCATACAATCTAATCAATTGCTGCAGCCAAACCCCCACAGCCACCACAAGAGGACACTAAGCTCGTTGCCAAAGAGGAGGACACCGAAGGTGTAGACCTGCATCGTTGTCTTCCATGTGACTACGAGGCGATGACGAGGGCAAACGCGACCGGGCGCTTTTAGAAGAGGAGGGTATTGATGCAGATAGTGATGATTCTGGAAAGTTCTAATCCGCACTGCGTGAGTTGTTCAAATAATATGTAGTAGTCATGTACCCGTCATGTATGCGTTGTCGATGTACGGTATTCCAACGTTGTTTCTCCGTGTTGTGATGTTATGTCGTAACTTATATATTTCAACGTTGTATTTTCCGCCTTTAATATCTTTTGTCGTTACAAGCCATACGAAACGGCACAACACCGGATACACCAACACAACATACGAAGAGTTAATTTAACAACTTCATTCCATTTTAATACTCGTAAAGACGTAGTACATGCAATTTTCCGCGACCGTTATATTTAGCCCTTTTGAACTATACGAAAGTACATACAACGGCAGTGTAATTACAATATTTTTCCATAATATCGTAGTCAGTACACAGAAGAGCAAATCAGCTGCATTATTCCTAAATAGACTCACACGTGATATTTCACAGCGGGCTGAATATGCTTAAGTCGTCATATTTTTCCGCGACTATTATATTTAGCCCTTTTGAACTATACGAAAGTACATACAAAGGAAGCTGTAATTATAATATTTTTCCATAATATCGTAGTCAGTATACACAAGACCAAATGGGCTGCATTCTTCCGAAAAAATGGACTCACACGTGATATTTCACGGCCCGCCGAATATGCTTAAGTTGTCATATTTTTCCGCGACTATTATAATTATCCATTAAGTTGTCATCATCCAAACTTTCGTTGCATTGGCACGAGGCGTCTGTCAAAGCAACTGGCCGCAAAGCCTGCAGGATATATCATGTCATCAAATGCATGCGTGGCAGAGAATGCCTTAGTCGTCATGTCAAAGCATAGCTGCCAAAGCCCGACTGGCACCTCCCTAGCAGCTACAAAGCTGCATGCATTTGTCGCTTCCAAGCACAGGCAGAGCTGCAGCGAATCCGATTCTCGCGGATTCGTTCTTGCTTCAAGTCTGTCGTTTTATCAATTCAGGCTATTTAACCCCCTTCCTGGCTTCCCAGCATTGCATCAACCGAACGACTGCTCCAATACAACAAAGAGAACCATCCCCCGCAAACCAAACGAGCAAAGACCAATGGAGTTTCCTCGCCCCAAGGCACAGCGTTGTCCAAACCATCCCCGACGGCACGGAGGTCCCCATGTGCCTATGCGATCCTTGCCGCTTCCGGCAGTCCATAGACAACTCATACACGTACGGTATGAGGTACTGGAGTTGCCGCAACCACGACTCTGAGCCAAAGTCAGATGCGGCTGCGGCGGAGAAGCCCGGTATGTTCATACTCGCATTTTGTGTTGCATCGAACCTGCATGTGTCTAACACCATGTGATGTGACCAATTGCAGCCTTCCATCAGGCGAGTTCATCCGATTCTACGACGCGAACAAACTCTCGAGATGGAAAGGATGCGGAATCGGAGTACTCGCATCGGAGGGCTATGGTGGAGCAGCGATGGTGTGAGCAGGATCGAGGAGAAGCGCAAGCGGCGTTTGGGAAACAGATGCTTGCACAGAGGGAGGCCGAACAGCGCCATGCCGCGGAGAGGGAGGCCGAGTAGAGAAAGCGTGAGAGGGCAGCTAGGGCCAGGGCGGCAGGAGCTGAAGGATTGCGTAAGGGAAAATATCCTCGCTGCTCTCAGTAAAATGTACGACAAGGGGCCCTTCTTGTTGTTCCCTTTCCCTAAGGCATGTTAGGTTTAGTCCGGTGTATGCCACTGTTGTTTACCATTCGTAAGCCGTACGTAATTTATCTGCCCATCTTTGACCAAAACTACAGGAAGTCTCAAAAAAATTATTACACAACTATCGATGCAAAGGTACAAATAAAATATTACACAATTATCGGTATTTGCATTTCAATCGGATCCGGTCGAATAACCAGAGAAAACTAAAAAAAATTCGGCGAAATAATGAGACAAAAATAAATAAAGGTCGTGGCGGGAACCGTCGCTATTTTTTATATTTTTATTTCTTGTTGTAGATTTCTACAGTTTTTTATTTACATGTTGTATATAAAACCGTTTTCCCCACCGACTAACAGAGCCAACCGCTCGAATATGGACGCGAATGACAAATGTAATGTCCTATACAAAGGGTCAAGTCTAACATTCCACTAAATTTTAAGTGATACGGAATAAACCAAAGAAGGAAAAAGAGAATGAGACGGTATTATAGATAATCTATTGTATGAGTTATTTTTACATAATATAATAATATACTAAAAATAAGCGCCATATGAGACGGTATTATAGATAATCTATTCAATAGGGTGTTGTATTAGCATTAAAATACAACAAAGATACTACTATTCCACAAAGGTAAAATAGACTCAAACAAGAATACGAAATTAAAAAGGTATTACAAAATTATCGGTACAGTGTACACAAATAATATTTAAAAATACAATTCGAAAGCATATTCTTAATCCGTATGATTTGGCGAAAACTTATAAACTTTTCTTATCAAATTTGGAGTTGTCTAGCGAAAGTTATTTGCATTTCAATGTCCGGTCGAATAACTACTGAAAACTAAAAAAAATTCAACGCGAAATAATCAAATAAAAATCAAAAAAAAATGGGGACACGTGGCGCGAGGCGAGCCACACTGGCCGTAGTGGGGTGGCGGCGTGGCTGCCGCCATGGGGTGTGGCGGCCGCCGTGCGGCGTGGCGGCCGCCACGTGGCGCGGCGGGAGCGGTGGGTATTTTTGAAATTTTTTTTTTTTGTTGTATATTTCTGAAATTTTGATTTATATATTGTATATTTAAGCTTTTTTTCCGCAGGCTTCTTATTCTAGTGAGGATCAATTGCCAAGACGCCTGGTTCGTCGGATCGAAACATCAAACAAGATCATTTGAAAATGTATATCTGTTTGTTTCCGTCTTATCTTCCAGGACAACATAACCTTATCATACGAGTGCATGGTCCTGCTGCTTTTATCCTTGGCATGTTTAATGAAACAACCATAAAAAAAAAAAAATTCAAAATAAATTTTTGAATTTTTCAGAATCTATTCAAAATGTGATTCAAAATTGGGATTTGAACTTTGGATTTGAATTAAATTTGAGTTTTGGGGGCGTTTACCTTTTGGGCCTTCCGGCCGTTTTGCCGGCCATCTCCGCCGCCTCCGGCGCCACCTCCGCCAGCGCCCGGCTGCTCTCTCTTTGCCAGCGCCACCGTCGCCGCGCCCGCCACAAGACGCCTGCTGGCGCCACCTTCTAGCTCTGGCAGTAGGACACTCCGTGCCCTACCGGCTTTGCCCTCACGTCCCTCGTTGCCGTCGCCGCCTTTCTTCTTGCGCCGCTGCCCGCCACCACCCGTGATCTTGCGCGCGTGACCTGCGGCCAGCGTGACCCATCGCTTCGCCGCTTGCGCCGCTGTGACTGCGTGACTGTCCATCGCCGCTGCCGTCCGTCCGTCGCCGCCCGCGCCCAGTAGCGCCACGCTCGCCTCTCTCTCTCTCGCGGCTATAAAAGCCGTTGTCCCCGACTTTCCCGCGCCCGCTCCGCCTCCTCACGGTGAGCCCTCCTCCTCCCTTCCAAAGATCTCTCTCTCCTCGACTCGGCCCGTTGCCAAGCCGCCGCCGCCGCGAGCTCCAGCCGTCGCCTCCCCGCTCGCAAACCCTAACCCTAGCAGTGGTGAACCCCCGCCTCTTCATCTCCCCGCCGTCTCCCACCACCCCGGCCTCGCCCCCCCCCTTTTTCCCCCGCCAGAAGCCCCACGCCGCCCGCCCTAACCCTAGCCTCGCCTCACAAGACGCCCGAGTGGGCTAAGCCCACTCGCCAGACCCCCCTCTCTCTCACTCCCCGCGCCCGAGTCCCACCTGCAGCCACCCCCTCTCTCTCAGCCACCCGACCCCACCCGTCAGCCCCAGCCCCCACCACCCCCCCAGCCGCCGGGCCCGCATGTCAGCGTGGCCTCACACGAGTGGTGCCGCCCAATAGGCCTCCCACGCTGCGTTACGGGCCGAACCCGGTTTTTGGCGCAGCCCAGCATGAACAGTACATTTCCCATTTTCGTTTTTGATTTTCAATTTCCAAAAAAATCTTTTTAATTCATTTCAATATCCAAAAATGCTCCAAAATTATCCAAAAGCCCAAAAATGCCCAAAAATACATATTCCGAACCGCTTTAGCCACTTGATTCCAAAATGCCCTCCGCTTCTCAATCCGAGTCTCCAAAATTCCAAAATGCCCAAATCGCCCTTCCTTTCTCTCTCGGCGGTTAGATTTCCGTTTCCGTTTTCGTTTCAGTTTCTTTTCGTTTTTCATTTCTTTATTGTCGTTCGTCCTTTTCGTGTTAGATCCGGACGTTGGACGATTCCAGGAGCCGTCGCAGTTCCCGGAGCAGGACTCGGACCCGACAAAGAGCCGATTTCGACCGCATCAACGACTTTTAAATGCGATCCGATCGCCCGACAAGAAGGCAAGCCGTACACCTTTGAACATGTTGAACCTATTCATGCCTTATTATAGTTAATTATTATTTTCTACCGCATTACTTTACTGTATGTTGAAATATCACAAATCTAGTATGTTCGAATGACATGATACTTAGTTAATGCCAATTTGCTCATGAGACTTCCTTGAAAAATATTGAACCTAATTATATCCTTGTAACCTTAGGTTACTTAATATTCCTGTATTAATTATTATTATCCTGTTAGTTTAGTCAAATGCTTTTGATAATGGAAATGAAAATTTGCCGAGCGTTTGGTTCGGTCTGCTTGGAAAAGTGCTACGGTTTGGGGGACAGTGGATAAATCCCGGAGTGGATGAGTTCCAATCCCTACCGATGATTGATGCCTTGGGTTTGTCTGGTGGCCGTGCAGTGGATACCTGGAAGGGGTTGTGGATCGGAAAAGGCTTGGTCTTTGGCAATGTAAGGATCATAATCCCCTTGAGCAAAGTAAATAACTTAAGAACTCGTTCAACCACAGGTTGGGCCGGTCAACTTCGTTGGCTTGACTCAACATAGCTCGGTACATTGTACTTTCCTCGGAATACCTATAGGAGCGAGGTTACCTTCCCAGGTGTGGGAGATGGTCCAATGATTATGGGAGTGAAACGAAAGTGTGCACGAGGAAAGCTGTGGCATTTCGGGTTCACAACGGTAGGTGCCACGATGCGCGGGACCAAGCACTCCACACCGCCAAGTGGGGACCCCGGATAATGTGGAGCAAAACTCTCTGGGATAGGGACTCAAGAGGAAATGTCCAACGAAAGCTATGATAACCTCGATCCGGCCAAGACGCATTTAAGTTGCGTGTTAAACTCGAGTTGGCATTAACGATCGTGGAATCTTGTGGGTAAAGCTGAACACCTCTGCAGAGTGAATAAATGGTATTCGAATACGCCGTGCTTCCGGTAAATGAAGCTAAGTTTAATTGGGGTGAATCCCGTAACCTAGCTCAAGTAGATCTTGGTGCATGTTTTGAGAATGTGGTTTAATGGTGATGTGGTTTAATGGTGATGTGGTTTAATGGTGATGACTTTGTGAATGGAACCCCCCTGGATTACTATTAGTATGGATTGTGTTTTAACATGTAAAATGATGTTACAAATAAAACTGCATCCACAAATACTTTAACCTTGTACCAACATTGTGCTACACCCTTGCATGTAATATTCAGTGTTTTCCGTACGACTTGTTGAGTACTCCAGACTCACCCTTGCAACCCCGACCCCCTCTCGAGTTTGAAGAAGAGGAGGCGTTCGAGGAGTGCGTAGATGGCAATTTGGTTTTGAGGTCTTAGTCTTTTGCTCAGCCTGCACATGCGGTGTTTTGCTTGTAAGTTATTCGGGCCCTGCTGCGCCCTCTTCTGTAAAAACCTTGGCCGTTAGGCCTTATATTGAATAAAAATGTTGGAATTTGACTTTTGCCTGGCAATAATATGCTTGGTTCCTTGCAGCTAATCATCCTGGGTAGCTGTCGAGGCGTACGGATCTGCCCCTAAAAAGGCGAGCCGTCACATTTAAGTACAGTAGACTTACCATTTAGACGATGTGTTTTGAGTAAATCTTGCTCGGGCAACTACGGGTGTTTCTGATGTAAATCTTGCTCGGGCAACTTTGAGCGTTTCTGATGTGTTACGTTAATTTCAGATCAAAACTAGTCTGACTGTGCTAATTAAATGGAAGCAGTATGTATCTGTTTGGGCTATACATGTAGTAGCTTTGACTACAGAGTCTACATGATGAGCTAGTACAGCTTATAAATATAACCAGGCAGTACCAAGCCATAACTTTCACCACGTGCACTGTCTTTCCTTATCAATGCCGTTTAACCAACCAGCATGCACCTCATTTATTAGCTGCTGCAGAAACTTTGGACAGGCACACTTATTTTGCAACCTAACGCGGTCAGCAGAAATACATACCCTCACCAAACTTCGGACAGGCACGGTTTAGGGCAGTTGCAATAGTAAGATTTGCTGTAGACTAATATTTTTTATCATAAATAATTATTATTTTGGATACAATGATGGTTAAATTTTCAAAACTTTGACTATTAATATATTTTTAAATATTTAAATTAGATACATACTTACCTCAAGAAGTATTTTTATAATATTGTAATTTCATTAATTTTTATAAGTATATTATACTAAAAATTAGTGATAAAAAATGTGTTTTGAAGACTGTTGATCTCCAAAACGATAACTATTTGTGACCAAAATGAGTAGTAAACTAAAAATCAGCTTGTACAATAACCTAAAAGTTATGTCTAGATATTATACAGTAGATATCTCCTCTTTTGTAGATAAAGAATCTACCTATATTCCCGTGCAAAACTGAGTACTTCCTCCGATTTGGTAATACCTGTCGTTTTGGACATAGTGATGATCAAACTTCCGAAACTTTGACTAACAATATATTTTTAAATATTTAAATTAGATACATAAAAATTATATGTGTAGACTTGTCTCGAGAAGTACTTTCATAATATTATAATTTTATTGGGTTTTATAAATATATTATAATAAAAATTAGCGGTCAAAGTTGTGTTTTGAAGACCGTGTCGATGTCCAAAACGACAGATATTACCAGACCGGAGGAGTACTAAATAAGAGTTAGTTCTTTTCTCTCTCTTCTTGTTCTTCCATATAGACCAAAGTTAATGTGTTCAGACTAAAAACTAGCTATTGTACATACCCTAATCATGTCCATTTTTTGTCAAGCCACTTCCCCCACAAATACACATACTCCATGTGACATCCCAGCGTTCAACAAACGTCAATCGGGGACAAATATACGCACGCACACACTACGTCCGTCCGACCGTCCGTCTAGCTAGCAAGACATCATGTCGCTGATCATGCCTGTACTTGCGCAGACAGAAGTCCAACAACCGGCATTGGCACCCAATGAGACTTTTTTCGTGATTGCAAAATGTTCGAACAAACTAATACGCTTCTTTGTGTACACTACACGATAGCCCTTGATCCAAATAATATGGGAGTAATATTCGAAGCAAAACACTCGATTAACACATTAAGTGAACATAAATTTCTATGGCTAAACTCGATCGCAACCGTTCCATCTATTGCGTTGTCTTCTTCAAGAGCAGCACTGATCGAACGGCGCGATCGATCGGTGATATGTTGCCATGCATCAAAGCATACATGCATGGCATGATGGCACGCATAGGCACCCAACACGAGGAAGTACGTACATTCTCTTACGTTTCCGTCACGGGGTACTTGTGGATACACTCCATCCACGGCCCCAGCGCATTCCTCCCGTCGCGGCCGCCGGCGACGTCGTCGACGACGCCGACGCGCTCCCACACAAGGCTGTTCGCCTTCAGCCCGCTCCCGATACCGAGCTGCCACACCGTCTCCCCCTTCCGGACTCTCCCCTTGGCCTCGAGGTAAGCGAGCTGGTACCACAGCGACGCCGCTGACTGGTTGCCGAACCGGTGGAACGTCATGAGCGCCGCCTCCATCTCTTTCTCGCCCAGCCCGAGCCCCTGCCCCAGCCTCCATATCATCGGCCTGCCGGACGATGGCAGGCAGAAGTGGTCCGCCGCAGCGCGGAAGTCGGGCATCAGCACGGCGGAGTTGGCGAGCTTGTCTCGGCGTTGCCGCATCGACAGAAGCAGCGCGGCCACGTAGAACAGCTTTTCGCGCCACGGCAGGATGGACATGCTGAGCGTGACGAGGTGCGCGCGCAGCAGCTCGCTGACCATGCGGCCGACGCCCTGGCCGAGGGTGAAGCCCGTGATGCCGTCGTCGTCCTCGTCCCGGTAGCCCGAGCGGTAGCTGCGGTCGTTGGCTATCTGGTTTGTGCGCGTCAAGCTGACGAGCCGGTACTTGACCGGCACTGCAGCCGCCATGCCTCTTTTGTTCGTCACGAGCGAGGCAGAGCAGCCGGTGCGGAAGTAGCAGTTGAGGAGGAGCTTGCCGTGGTCCTTGCCTCTGTACCAGCCGACCGTGACGATCTCGGCGCTGACGACGACCGCGTAGGACATGGCGTGCGTCCGCAGGAGGTTTCTCGCAACGTCCATGCCGACGACGCCCGCGGCGCATCCCATGCCGGAGAGGTTGATGGTCTTGACGTCTCCGGGCATGCGGTAGTGGTTGGCGATGATGGCAGAGAGCGACGGCGTGGCGCAGAATCCGCTGCAGTTGACGATGAGCGCTCCAACGGCCGACGGCGGCACGCCGGTCTTGGCGAAAAGGTCGTCGAGGGTGGGGAAGAAGAGCATGTGTGCCTCCTGGATGGCGTCCGTGTGCGTGGCGGCCGGCGGGATGTAGTGCAGGGCCGGTGGGAAGTAGGTCTCGTTGCCCATGCCGCTGGCCTCTATGACCTTGGTCATGAACTCGACGCTCCCGTCGTCGAAGCAGCCGATGAGCCTGAAGTGCTCGAGGAGAGCCGCCACCGGGATGCGCAGCCGGCGGGGCGGCTTAAGGCACGAGAAGTCGACGAGGCCGATCCCCGCGGCCGCAGCACGGCGGCGGAAGCGAGACATGAGCAGCATCGCGGAGACGGGGACGAGGTAGAGCGCCGCGTGCCGCCGCAAGGCGAAGACGAGGAGCTCGGCGAAGAGGCAGAGGAGGAGGGCAGCGACGCCGACGACACCGCGGAGCGCGGCGAGGAGGTGGTCCCTGTGAGCTATGTCCATGGCCAGATCGTTGGTGGCTACGTCCTATGTGTGGTGTGTGCGTCGAAGATGTAGTGCAAAAGGAGGTTTTGTAAGGGTTCAACGCATTGGAATTAATTCATTTCTTGGGTTTTGATAAGTTTCATCCGGATGTTTTTTTTTCTTTAAATATAATTATGCCTAAAAGTTACCAAAATTAAAATTAGAAGGTAGGCATCTCTATTCAAGGAATGAGTAGGCATTAAGTTGGATGCTGCAATCAAAGAGTCCAAGTCAAAGATTTATCACCATGAGTAAGTATAGCAAAGCCTACTGCATTCTAATAATCAGTTAAAAATCAGCCTATACAATAACTGTCTCTAAAAGTCGTCACTGAATGTTATACAATAACTATCTCTTCTCTCTTGTATATAAATAATCTACTTATACTCTCATGCAAAGCTAGTTACTAAATAAGAGTCAACTCCCTTATCTCTCCTCTTTTCTCACTTTTTCACATAGATTAAAGCTGATGTGTACAGGCTAAAAACCAGCTAAGGTGATCTTATTGTACATGCCCTATGAGAGAAGCTAATTAGTAGCTGAAAAGTAAGTTGTAGCCATTAAATACAAATTGTGGTATCGGTTGTGTTGAGTCGGATTGTAAGTCTATGAAAGGACTTTAGGTCTTATGTATACTAGATTAAAAAAAAGTGATGTAACTTGATGAGATGAATAGAATACAGGAGTGTTTAAGCTAATGCTTTGTTTTTCTTCTATATCTTCCTTTGATCCATTGCTTCTTGTATTAGCCATCCTCCCAACAATTGGTATTAGAGCTCCAGGTTCGAGTCGTGCGTAGCAAAGTAGCGTGTCTTGTTCGTGTTGTTTTTTCAGAGCTAAAGTTATGGCTTTGAATTTAGGCGTCAGAATGGCCTAGTCGATGATTCCCATATTCTCAGGAGAGAATTACAATATGTGAAACATCAAGATGCGAACACTGCTACTATCGCAAGGATTATGGGATATTGTGGAGAATGGCTACAAAGAGTATGCAATTGAAGATGTTCTTACGATAGAGCAGAAGAAATCCTTGGTGGAGAACCAGATGATGGACGCAAAAGCCTTGTTTCTGATTCAACAAGGTATTGCAGACAACTTGTTTCCGCGGATTATAGGCGCCAAGAAGTCAAAGGAATCATAGGACAAACTAAAGGGAGTAATTTCAAGGTTCCGCAAAAGTTTTAGCCGTGAAGCTACAAACTTTGCGGAGTCATTTTCAAAATCTGCAAATGAAGGAGTCCGAGAAGATCAAAGATTACTTCTCGAGGGTCATCAAAGTGGTAAATCAGATTCACACTTACGATGAAGATATATCTGATCAAAAGATAATTGAGAAAATTTTGATATGTTTGCCAGAAAAGTTTCAGTATACCGTTGCTACTATCGAGGACTCGAAGGATCTATCAAAACTTATTGTGCAACAACTAATGAGTTCATTAAAGTCTCATGAAGAGAGGAAGCTACAACATGAAGGGGGCTCAATGGAAAGCGCCCTTCAATCGAAGTTGAGTTTCAAATCCCACCATTCTAGAAATAGTGGGAATTATCAAACAAGAAGTGATCCAAGAAAAGATATGCAGAAGTAGTTGGCCCAAGATAGAAGAGAAAAAGGTACAGATAATTCTAATTGATGGTGCAATATTGTAAGAAACTCAATCGTACTACAGATAAGTGCTGGAAGAGGGTGACTTGCAACAAATGCAAGCGGTATGATCATATTGCCAAATATTGTAGAACCCGAGATGGAAATCGGGCTAATTTTTTAGAGGAGGATAATTCAGAAGATGCATTTTATTCTTGCCAAACTGCACAAGGAGAAAATGAAGATACTTGGATTATAAACAGTGGTTGCACAAACCATATGTCTGTCGATTAAGAAATATTTTGAGATGTAGACTCATCACATCTAGCGAAGATATGTGTGGGCACCCGAAAGCGTAATCAGATTCTCGTTCGCACATTTGGACTAGAAGTGACATCCATACTCCACTTAAGTTTATGCTCATTGTTCTCAACTAGTTTTGTGCATGGATGTTAATCAAATGGCCCTCATCCAAACAAATATGAACCCTTTGATTACCATCTTACATACTTACGCATGAGAGAGCTCTGAATCCTTTTTGAAGAACTATTCTGGGATTGAGATCAACCCATCAGCATATCACACGCCGATGGTCTCAGAACCCTGGTATCGCCCACATCCACCGAGGGGTGTGCGTCGTAATAGGCATGGAATGATAGTCGCTCATGTCCACGCATCAGACGGTTGAGAACAATTTCAAGTACCCAAATATGTGTCTAGTACTAGTTCCAAGATCAAAACCTACCACCCACATATCCCGCATTCGAGGTGATTCATCACACATACATATTTGTAACTGACATAAAAGTATACTAAAAACTATTACATCTACTTAATTTTACATGTCCATGGTCGACCGGCCAAATATATCACACAAAAATTAAAGTGCATCGGAAATAAGCATAAGTCCAAGAGCGGGACAGTGGTGTGCCCATCCAAAACCTAAAGGAAACAGACTGGGGAAAGACCCAGTTCACCCGTCCAAGAAGTCGTCAGGCCTCGGAGCGAAGTAGGTATCGTTGGGGAGTTCATCATTAACCTTGTCTATACAATATTAGTTAAATCAAACGGTGAGCACACGTATGTACTCGCAAGACTTTAGTGTATGAATATATATATATATATATATATATATATATATATATATATATATACATACATACATATACATATACATATATATATATATACATACATACATATACATATACATATACATATATATGCATGGTTAGATCAAAGGAATTAAGCTTCTACACTAAGTTCACTTTCAGCATAAGGCAAGTTTTATTTGAAAGCATGCAATATTTCAAATGTTGACATTATTGTAAAGAGCATTTAATAAGAAACTAATGATTGTATGTAAAGCATTTATTCAACATTTCATGGTCCTCCATGGTCATGAATAACAATCAAATCATAGCTAACTCATCATACTAATAAATCAATTCATCATACCAACTTTTCCATAGTGTTTACAAAGACAATATTGTACTTGATATTATTTTTCAAGCTGCTCTTGACTGTGAGCATAGCTAATTAATTAGATTTAAATCTCTGTAGATAGTGTACACTTTACCCGCACGATATATTCTAGTAATCATGTCAACCATGCCACGCGATACTCACCGTATCCATTTTGCTAGATTGTGATGAACCCGTTCAATTAGCTAAAGCCTACCCTTGCATCATCCCGGTGAATGTTGAACCTTTGTTATGGCGGCAGAAGTCAATAGCCGTACTCACTATACTCACGATGGTTTCGCATCCCATCACCCTCGTTCTTTCCATAGCCAGACATTCACTGTTGTATTGGAATGCTTTGGTCCCAACGCCTCAGAGAAGGGAGCACTTACGAACACAACCGTACCCCGGCTCGTCCTTACTACTCCAACCTACCAAAATGCAAGGTTAAACTTTTAACTAATTTACTAAGTTAAGGTTATCCCATACTAGCACATGTGGTTGTACAATTGACTCAGTTGATAGCATCAAGTTCGGTCCTTAACTGACTCAGGCGAGAATCTCCCCCTATTTACGTGCAAGCCCAACCCTTGCACCAACAGCTACTGCCATAACTCGCCTACATCCAAATCATAGTTTTATTTTTATTTGTACTAACATATCAGTATCCTTTACTGTCATATCCAACCTTTTTAAATTTCATAAAGATTCAAGTTCACCACTAACCTTTCTTAACTAAGCATATCTAAGCATGGTAGTTAAGTAGTTGCATCTATCCCGGTTGACATTATGTATTGTCTAACCCTATCTTACGGTTACCAAGGTTCAAGTAGTCATATTTACTAAGGAAATTCCATGAGTTTAGGCTATAACTACCAACACCCACAAGATAGCAATCTTTATTGAAAGTACACATATGCATAGTAGTTTAAGAAAACAAAGAAGGTATTGCAAAATATGGGATCAACATGATCAAATGAGGGTGCTTACCTTGTTACTAGTTATCGGGTGTGAAATCCGGGTCGTAATCGGGATCGTTATCCATTGACTCCGAAACATCGTCGTCTACACATTTGAACAACAAGAACTGCGACAAAAGAAAATAACAGCATATTAAATAGGGCAAAAAGAAATTAGATGTAAATACCAAATTAAAATTTAATAAGAAGAACATAGTGATTTTGGGTTCTTGATTTATCATTTGTATCCTGATTTCGTTAGTACTTTGCTTATGTGAGGTCTTTTATGTATATAGTACTTTCATTTGTTGATTTCAAGAAGCTTTAGCTGTGAATGATTATATGGTTGTTCATGAATTCACGAGGCTAAAATTATGATTACATTTAAGATTAATTACAAATTCAAGAAGCTAATATTATTTGGATTAATAGAAGTAAGACATTAGTTAAGGTGTTTGTATGAATAGTACATAGCCTTAAGTATGTTTCACATAGGGAAAATGATTTATACATATTGGATTTACAAAATAAAACTATTGGTTGCATCTACATGGTTACACAATGATTCTTGTGACACCAGCAATTTAGCTAAAGGTTTCCTAAGCTTAACTACTCTCATAATGTATTATTGGCGACCATATTACTAGAATATAGTAATCCATATACCAAAGAGTGTCTCTAGGCTGATCTTCCCAAAATCTACATTTAGGCAAGATATTTTATGGGCTACCGAAAAGGCATAAGTGTTCTAAAGTTTACATGATAAGGGTTCAATTTTTGTTTTATGTTTGCGACTGCACCTTATAAAATTATTTAACCATTCTTTAGGCATTAGTAGGGTATGTCTCTAAGAGTGTCTCTAAGGGTGTTTTAATGTTGGTTCCGCGATATTTCACTTTTATTTGCGACGCTTTTCATATAAATGAACATTAAGGCTTTATATGGACCTAATTCAACATTGCAAAAATATGAATTATTTTTGCATAACCAAGAACGGTATCACTTTTCAGGGTCCTGGGATTTAGTTTCATCAAATTTTGAGTTCGTATGCGAAAGTTGCGACTATTCGAACTATTCAAGTATTGAAACTTTGTCTACTAAACATTTAATGCAAACCTTAGCAAAACTTTAAATATTTTTTTACATATTTGGGATCTTTGTGACCTCAGGAGTGTAATCAAATTGGTTTTACCCAAATTTGAGTTCATTTGATCCAAATTTTGACTATTCGATTTTGTATTCAAGAGAGGCTTTCTATATTCACTTTCTAACTCAAACTAGGTTCATTCCTAAATGTTTTTGCAAAAATGGAACATCCATGACCTTGGGAACATGTGAAAATTATTTCATGGTTTTTGGAGTTATGGTTTGCATAGTTGCTACATGGTACATAAAAGGGACTTTAAACAAGCTTAATTCAAATTATTTAAACTGCAGTGAACATATAAATTTTATTGCATATTCTAAATCCATATGATTTAACATGAATATAGAAACTAAGTTTACTTCATTTAAGCCTTCCTAGCAAAAGATATAAAAGATGAAATAAATGGAGCAAAAATGAAAAAAAAATGGCTGAGCTAAGATTTGAAGTCAAAACCTCCTGATTCATGCACAATGCACTCACCACTAGGCTACAGCCTTGTTTGAGACTTAGAGGCTAGGTAATTTTTTTGAGGTGATCTGCAAGAGGCAACAAAAAATTGGAGAAAAAAATCAACAGGAGCGGTTGGACTGGGGTTCGAACGCAGAATCTCGTGACCGAGTTTTAGTGCCTCTAGCCAACTCGGATTGAGTTGCTTTGTGACAAAGTGGTATGCAAAAATATTTAAGGCTTACCCACTCACTTCTTCAAAATGCAGAAGCAACTCGGGCGGCAATGGTGAGGGTGAAGGCGGGTCTGTGCAGTGGAGTTCTCCGGCCGTCGGCGACTACAACGGAGAGTGGAAAAGCGAGGTTAAGAGCTTGAAGAGCGACTTGGTGCGATGACGTGTTGCTCATGAGCTCACCCAGCATCGTGCTGCTTGGGGTCATGCTCGCAGCGTTGTCCGTGCTCTCATTTTCTCCGGTCGGACGGTGAGCTCGGCAGGCAACCAGGGCAAGTGAGGCGAGCGAGTGGGTCGCATGATCGTTGCATGGCTTAAATGCAGTAGTGGCGAAGCTGGCAAGGGCCAGGCGCAGCGACATGTGGTAGTTGCGCTATGCTCGTATGCACGTGTGGCGCGCATCGCACCCGTGCGTGGCGGGGCGATGACAGTGTGAGAGCTTGGACAGTAGGGGCGGTGACCATTGTACGGGTGGAGGTGGTGAGGGAGGCAATGGTGGCATACAATGCGACGATGGTTAAGATGTGTCAATTTAATGAACAGCTGGTATGCATACTGCAGCGGCGCATTCAATGTAGTTTTGCTGGTTAGTTTTTGGATTATCATTTCATGTCTTTGAGTAACTCAAAATTGTCTAAAAATTTTTGTGTAGAAAGATTATTGAGTGGAGCTTCAAATGCACTTGGTTTCATTCACTTTGGTTTGGTAGAATTCAAACTAAAATTCCTCAAAATTCTGCTACTTTTAATCTTTTAATTGAAATTTTAGAGCACTTGCATGCCATGCAAAAATTATGGAAAATTCATATTTATTCATCTCCTGAATTCTAGTATTTTATAAAATTATTCCCTATAATAGGTTGTTTGGTGATTTTACAAGTTTCTTTTGGATGGTCCAGTTTAGGTTTATTTGAACAAGTTTTTGTAAATTAAAATTTTAATCTATGAAATTTAGAGGAAAAACAAAAATGCATTCAAAAGCACAATGAGCTACTTTATTTTATTTTTGGCACTTTCTCAGGGTGTTACAATATGTTTGGGCAATGGTTCTATAGCCCAAATTTTATTCTATGAAATTCAGAGGAAAAATAAAAATGCATTGAAAAGCACAATGAGCTACTTTATTTTATTTTTGGACTTTCCCAGGGTGTTACAATATGTTTGGGCAATGGTTCTATATCCCAAGCTAAAGGTAAGAGTAGTGTTGTTCACACAAATGATGGTTGAAAGTTTTTCATGTTGTTTTATCGGTCCCTGATTTGAAGCAGAATTTGAGTGTTGGGCAACTACTAGAACATGGGTACGCTATTCATTTCAAAGATTTCTCTTACAAGATATTGGATTGCAAAAATGGGAATCGTCTTATTGCTAAGGCGAATATGGAGAAAAATAGGAATTTTCCACTGAAGATGAGTTATCCTACTCAGTTGGCTTTACAAAGTGAGGTTGGCGATTACTCTAAAGCCTTGAAGTTGTTGATAACTAAAGGTACGGTACAAGGTTTATCATTTATTAATTTAAAACCTAATCCATGTGCAAGCTGTATTTTCAGCAAACAAATTTGAGCATCTTTTCCTCATGAAGGAGCTTGGAGAGCACATGCACCTTTGGAGTTACTACGCAGTGATATTGTTGAAACAATACCTACAATGTCAGAAGGCAAAATTTGGTATTTTATCACTTTTGTTGATGATTATACAAGATTGACATGGTTATAATTTCTGAAAGAAAAAGTGCATTTAAGAAATTCAAAGCTATGGTGGAGAATCAATGCGATCGAAAATTAAGATGCTCAAGGAGGTGAATATATCTTAAAAGAATTTGAGAAATATTGTGATGATCTTGGTATTCGAAGGCAGTTGATGGCATCCTATAGTCCTCAACAAAATGGTGTTGCCAAAAGGAAAAAAATTGAACGATTGATGATATGGCAAATTCCATGATGAAAGAGAAAGATATGCCTAAATCTTTTTGGGCATAAGCTGTGAATACAACAATTTATATTCTAAATAGAAATCTGACAAAAGCAGTTCTGAACTGTACACTATTGAAACATGGTTTGATCAGAAGCCAGTGATAAGCCATATGAAGGTGTTTAGGTGTATTTGTTATGCCCAAGTACCAACTCAAAGGAGAGCTAAATTTCATGATAAAAAGTGTTCGTTGCATATTTGTCGACTATGCCGATGGCACTAAAGGATATCGGCTTTATTACTTGGATAAGAAGAAGATCATAATTAGCAATAGATATAATCTTTGATGAGAAAGCTTCCTGGGACCGGGAAGCAGCTAAGGTCCATAAGAGCCAGTTGATGCCAACCACAAGTCCCGGTTGAGCATCAGGAGCAAAGTGACACTCCAAGTCAAGATGAATTAAGTTATGTCTCAAACTCAAGTTCTAACCCTAGTGCTAGTGAGCAATTGAGTACGCCAAAATCAGCTCCACGACAAGTAAGGAGTTGGATGAAAATATATGAGCCATGCAGTTTCTTTGTAGTAGAACCACATAGCTTCAAAGAAGTTGAAAACACCAAAATTAGGCAAAAGACATGGAAAAAGAAATTCATATGATTGAGAAAAATAACACTTGGGATCTAGTAAATCGATCCAAGAATCAAGAAGTGATTGGAGTAAAGTGGGTTTACAAGACAAAATCAAACCCAAGTGGCTCAGTTCAAAAATAAAAAGCAAGACTTGTGGCGAATGGCTTCAAACAGAAGCCTGGTATTGACTATTATGAGATATATGCTCCAGTTGCAAGGCCAGAGACAATTAGAACAATTATTGCTCTAGCAGCTCAGAAAAATGGAAATTATATCAATTTGATGTTAAATTGGTATTTCTTAATGGCTATCTTGAAGAGGACATTTATATCAAGAAGCCAGAAGGATTTTCAATTGAGGGGGGACAAGGTGTTCAAGCTTAAGAAGGTATTGTATGGCCTCAAGCAAACACCAAGAGCATGGTATAGTCAAATTGACAAGTACTTTACACAAAAAAGAATTTGACAAGAGCAAGAGTGAGCCTACCTAATACGTCAAGAAAAGAGGTACATATATTTTAATTGTTTCATTATATGTCGACGACTTGATATATACAAGCAATTGTGAAAACATGATACAAGAATTCAAAAAGAATATGATGGAGACGTATGAGATGAGTGATCTCGGTTTGCTACATTATTTTCTGGGTATAGAAATATGCCAAAGTGCTGATGGTATTTTCATATCACAGAAAAAGTATGCTAAAAATATTTTGAAAAATTCAAAATGCATGACTGTAAATCAGTTGCAACTCCCTTGATAACAAATGAGAAGCAAAAAAAAAATGAAGATGGAGCAAATAAAGTAGATCCGACCATTTACAGAAGCTTAATGGAAGCTTGTTATACTTGACCGCGACATGACCAAATATTATGTTCGCAACCAATTTATTATCAAGGTATATGAGTAGCCCAAGTCAATTAAATTATTCCATTGTAAAAAGAATATTACGATATTCTAAAGGAACATCATATTTTGGCATATGGTACAAATCAGTCGCAGATTCAATGTTGATCAGGTACACAGATAGTGATTGGGCAGGATGTCTTGATGACATGAAAAAGCACATTAGGATATGCTTTATCACTTGGTTTAAGTGTATGCTCTTGGTCAACAAAGAAACAGAGTATAGTAGTGTTATCATCGGCTGAATCGGAGTATGTGGCAGCAGCCCGAGCTGTATCACAAGCAATCTGATTGAGGAGAATAATTGAAGATATTGGCTACAGTTTAATATGATAGTAAGTTAACAATTGCAATAAGTGAAAATCCGGTCAGTCATGATAGAACTAAGCACATTGCAATCAAGTATATCATTACATCCGAGAAGGCAGTAGAACGCCGTGGTCAAGTTGGAATTTTGCCAAAGCAGATCAACAATTGGCAAATATATTTACAAAGGCGTTACCAAAAGAAAAGTTTCTATGCAGTAGAAACTTAATCGGGGTCCATAAAAAAAATGAATTAAGAGAGGGTTCGCTGGAATTAATTCATTTTATTGAAAGATAATTGTGCCTAAAAGTTATCGACATTGAAATTGAACGTACTAGTTATATTTAGATGCATCTCCATGAGTTGGAAGCTGCAGTCAAAGAGTCCAAGTCAAGATTTGTCACTATGAGAGATGCTAATTAGTAGCTGTAAAGTGGAGTAAGTTATAGCATTAAATACAAATTGTTGAGTCGGTTTGTATATTAGATAAAAAAAAGTGATGTAACCTGATGAGATGAATAAAATACAGCAGTGTTTAAGCTGGTGCTTTGTTTTTCTTCTATATCTTCCTTTATCCTTTGCTTCATGTATTACACACCGGCGAGTCGGCGACCAACCATTTCAGAACTCAAGTTACTGTAGACGACTTACAGTTTGATAAATTTTTGTACGGTAGGTGACTGGCAAGCAACAGTGCACTGGCAGCGGCAGCGTGTGGGGCTGAGATGGCTTTAATGTAGTGCCGGGTGTGTCGTCCTTTTCCATCAGATCTAGCTATTTGATTGTTGCTAATACAGTGACGAAACTTTTTTTTTTGTCAGGAGATATATTTCACACGTATAACTTTATAGTATTTTACAATTATCTTGTAACATCGTAAATCTAGCACATGTATATGAAATTTGCTAAAATGACAATACAAATAGCTCTAAAGTCTTAAAAATCCTGAATCACCAATATCCAAAATAAATTCAAAAAAACAAATTTGACCATTGAAGAAATGATCTTGTAGCACTTTTTAAATTTTTAGAGGTACCGAGACACATTCGACGTCTCTAGTTCCGCCACTGGCTAATGCTAGCTCGTAGATCATAGCAGCATGGTAACAAACATGCCACGGAAAATGAAATGATTCAAGGTTTCAGAGAACATTATTTGGTCACCACCATGGCGTACAGAGATGTAATGTAGGGATAAATGTGGAGGAGCTGATGCTGAGTACAAAGCTGCACATGAGGTGCGACTAATTAAGGAGCATAGGACTATGTACGATGGCTAATGTGGAAAGCTCGGCGCCTCCATCTAATTCAGTGATTTGTGAGTGTAGAGGCTCTATTTGATCCGCTATTCACATTTTTTTTTCACAATATTCATGCAAAGAAGTAAGATCCTATTTGGAAAATCAGGTACCGAACTTTTTCATTGAATTCTTGCAAAATTCTTATAAACCTACTGCCTTTCAAATGAGGTGCAAAACTAGCACATTCAATCCTAGTCTCTACAAGACAAGCCAATGATATGTAGACGACTTAGAGAACCGAGTCTAACTTAGCTAGCAAGGAGCTGGCATGGCCCCTTAGCCCACCCTGGTTGGATGGTCATCCCACTTAAACAAATGTCAGAGCCTCTGACCAATTTCAAAAAAAAGATACGTAGACGACTTAAGGCCTCAAGTACGGTCATCTTGCATTTTACTTCGCCTCTCCGTATGTTTAGGAGTGCTTCTATGCTTCTCCTCTTAATACAAGTTGCGCAAATTTTTAAGCAAGTAAAGGGGTAAGTAATCACAATCTATTCTTTATTTATACTTTCATATTTGTATAACTTAAAAAAAAGTATAAAAGCACAGTGATTCGTGTTTCACTTGTCCACTCCTCCCCTCTTCCGATCGTGATAAACTTTCGCACGTTATTAGGCTGAGAGGCAGTGACGACGCTCACCAAGTGCGCGGCAAGGAGGCGGTGACGACGCTCACCAAGTGCGCGGCAGTGGTGATGGCCCGGACCAGGTGCAGGACCTCCGCCTGGTCCGGGCCAAGAGCTTCTTGGCCAATTTCGCCGCCAGTGCCAGCGCTACACCAAACACAATCAGCTATCAGATTAGTTTTAGACCCACGGCACGGTTTAGACACGGCATGTCGTGCCTGTGCTCTGCTAACCCGGCCTGGTATGATAGCCAGAAGGGTTTGCTAATTATCAATTAGGTGAAAAATTCTCATAAAGGATTCTCTCTCTGAATCCCTTCAGAAGGGAAGGCTGAAGGGAATCCACTGGAGCACTTAGGATCTGTTCGCGAAGGGATTTAGAGGCCGAAGAGAATTCATTTTTGGTTTTGGCTATGGTGGATTAAACATCTACCTTTTGTCTAAGATTTAGCTTCTCCATTTTAGTTCATTAGATTTTAATCATAGAAAGGCTATGCAAATCCTACCATGACAATCCTATTTATTGTTCCTTTCTTAGACAGGCTACAAGATAAAGGATGGCTTATGGTCTATTTTCTTACTTGACTATCCTGCCTGACTTGGTAAATAAAAGAGAACCCCATTTCATTCAGAATTGGACTTGTTTTCTACCTTGAGAAATCTTTCTGCTTACCTACTTGCTGACCTTAGAATAGGAATTGCATATTATCTAAAAGCTAGTCGCTTGGCTGGCACACTATCAAAGCACTTAGGATTGATTGGAACAAAACCTCGAGAAACGTTTCAACATTTCGGAGAATATAGAGAGGAGGGAGAAAATTTTGACTATTGAAGAAATGATCATATAGCACTTTTAAAATTTTTAGTGGTATCGAGATATACCAGGCACCCCTAGTGTCATCTCTAGCTAACGCTAACTCGTAGATCATAGCAGCCGAGCAGCGTGGCAACAAACATGCCACGGAAAATGAAATGATTCGAGGTTTCAGAGAACGATTATGTGGTCACCACCACGGCGTACAGAGATGTAATGGAGGGATAAATGTGGAAGAGCTAATGTTGAGTACAAAGCTGCACATGAGGTGCGACTAATTAAGGAGCATATATTAACACCCTTACAAGGCAATAGATTGGAGGCCAACCAAGGCCTCCATGTCACCCTCACGCCAATTTGCAAAAAGTCCCTCTCTTTTCTTTAAATTACGAATAGGTCCCTGTAAATTACAGAGAAGTCCTTCGCGATTTTTTGTGAGTGTAAGAAAAATATTTCTAAATCGCGTTTAGGTCCCTGATTCGTTACTTTACGGGAAATCCTCCGCTAAATATAAATCTCGAACGAGCCCTTTTCTAATTTTTCGAGATAGCAATCAGGTCCAAAAATGTAATAAACATGTCCTTGTCCCTTACGTCCAGGTCCTTTCTCCGTTTTTCCCGAAAAAAATATTTTCGTCAACAGAAATATATGTACAGTCTATCTTTAAACTTTTTTCCCCAATTCGATCTCTAATCTTTAGACTTTTTTCCCTGACTCGATCTCTAATATTTTCTGAAACATGTATTATTACTCGGTGAAAGCATAGAGCGTTAAACTCGACAAAAGAAGATTCGCATCTTTAATAATTTCCGAAACATGGTCCTTTCTCCGTTTTTCCCGAAAAAATGTTTTCGTCAACAGAAATTTTTGTAAAGCTCTATCTCTAGACTTTTTTCCCCAACTCGATCTCTAATATTTTTCTAAACATGTATTATTAGTTAGTAAATGCATAAAGTGTTAAACTCAACAAAAGAAGGTTGACCGGGTAATAATAGAGTGTTAACCAAATTCGTCAAAAGAAATATCATCAAAAGAAATATGTGTACAACTCTATCTCTCTATTTTTTTTGTAACTCGATTTCTAATATTTTCCAGAATAAGAAATATGTGTACAGTTGTATCTCTATAAAAAAAATTTGCAACTCGATCTATAGTATTTTTCGAAGCATGTATTATTGACCGGTGAACGTATAGAGTGTTAAACTCGGCAAAAGAAGATCCTTTCTCTATTTTTTCGAGAATATATACTATGTATTAAAGTTGGGAGGCTTGAGGACCTTACAGAGTGTCCAAGTGCCACTGAGAAAAAATCCTCCGGAGATTTGAAAACTACGTCTTTATCAATTTTTTCGTCCCGGTCCATTTTTTCCAAAAAAAAAAAAGTGAAAAGATCCTACGAATTTTTTTAAAAAAAACATCATGTTCCATTTTCCCCCAAAAAAATTTATTCAAAAATACCGCTTCGAAAGACCCTTCAAAAATTTAGAAAATACATCTCAGTTCATTTTTTGTCTGAAAAAACGCAAATTCGTTTTTCGTTCGCATGCGCGGCGTGCGCCACGCTTATCTTCCTAGTTAGTTTTACTTAGCCCCAACTACACGACAAGCAACTCCAGCTAAGGGCATTAGTTTTACTTAGCCCCAAACTACACCACAAGCTACTCCAGCTAAGGGCATATACAATAAAACCATCTTAGCTGATTTTTAGTTTGTATACATCAGTTTTTATCTATATGAAAGTGAGAAAAAAGGAGAAAGAAGAGAGTCGACTCTTAAATAAGAGCCAGCTTTGCACCGGAGCATATGTAGTTTATTTATGTACAAGTGAGAAAAGATAGTTATTGCACAACATCTAAAGACAATTTTTAGAGACAGTTATTGTACAACCTAGCTTTTAGTTTACTCTAGATGACATAGATGGGAATTAGAGTAAGTAGTGAGTTTTACTATTGTACTTGCTCTAATGGCAATGATTTGCTCGCTATTTTAATTCCGATGCGGCTATTGCAGCCAACCAGCATTGCACGCGAATACTACTAGTTAGAGCCGCGCGCTTCGCCGCGCCGTGCGAAATTTGATAAAAAAATGAGAAAAAGCGGGGAAAAACGAAAAAACGACGGACGAAAAACGAATTTACATTTTTTTTTGGGGAAACTACCAACGAAAACATTTTTTCCATGTTCCGGAGAAAAAACGGTTCACGGAAATAAATTTTTTCAAGCAAAATGAAGAAAGAAAACGGCTTTCCATTTTTTTGTGTGGGGAAATAGCCACCGAAAACATTTTCCCCATGCTCCGGAGGAAAAACGGATGACGAAAACTTTTTTTTGGGGCAAAACGGAGAAAGGGAACGGTTTTCCATATTTTTTGTTTTGAAAAAACGGGCAAGGAAAACATTTTTCCCATGCTCCGGAGAAAAATGGGATGACGATTTTTTTTCCGGGCAAAACGGATAAAGGAAATGGTCTCACAATTTTTTTTGGGGCGAAATAGCCACGAAAAACATTTCCCCCATGCCCTGGAGGGAAAACTGATCACGAAAACATTTTTTTCGGGCAAAACGGAGGAAAACCGATCACGAAAACATTTTTTTCGAGCAAAACGGAGAAAGAAAACGGTTGTACATTTTTTTTTTGGGAAAAACGGCTACCGAAAATATTTTTCGCATGCTCTGGAGAAAAAACGGACCCCGAAAACATTTTTTTGGGACAAAACGGAGAAAGGACCCGAACGTAAAACGCAAGGACCTATTTGTTATAATTTTGGACCTGTTCGCTATTCTGAAAAATTAGTAAAGGGCTCGCTCGCTATTCGCACTTAACGGGAGGGCCTCCACGCAAAATGGCAAACCAGGGACCTAAATGCGAACCGGGAAAAATATCTTCCTCTCACAAAAAATCGCGCGAGGACCTGGACGTAATTTCGGAAAACTGGGGGGCTTTTGCGCAAAAAGGGAGGGGACACGTGGGGGGGCCGGTTGCTCCCGGTTTCCTGCGTGAGTAGTGGTGTTAATATACTCACTCCCTCCTATTCCAGATACTATGAGTCATTTTACAATTTCGAGATAAATTTATCATACCTTTTTCTATTATAATCTAAATATTTGTATCCTCCTGTATAAATGATGTCTATCTTATGGGGGTTAACCTCTCTTTTTTTTCCAAAGAGGAAACACTGGAGTACTGTAGAATGAAGGGGTCCATATAATACCCCTTGAACTTTGGTCGAAAGTTCATACAGCATTCTAAACTATGAAAACAGACATTTAACCTCTCAAACTTTGCAATTTGGTTCAAATAACACACCCACCCGATTTCGCATTGCCCGTGCGACGCAATGATTGGATAGTTTTGTCATGTAGGATGACACACTGGCCAAGTTAGGTCAATAAGAGGTGAGTCCCATATGCGCTTCTCCTTCGCCGAGCTCCGATTCATGTTTCATGGCTATCGGCCCCTGCAGCCCCCTCCTCTCTATTTCGATTTGAAAGGAAAACCCTTGCAAGCCTCACCTGTTATTCACCTAAATATGCCCATTGTGTCATCCTGTATGGGAAATCGGCTATTCATGACGCCATGCGTGCAATACCACTATGTGAAACCATGTTATGGTGTTATGTGAACTGGATTGCAAAGTTACAGGGGTCAAATGACTGGTTTCATAGTTCAAAGTGATGGACGAACTTTTGAACAAAGTTTATAGTGTTATATGGACTTTTTCCTAGAATGAACGAAAGACAATAAATTCATTTTCTCTCACTACTTATATCTCGAATATGAATTTTTCAAGAATTCAACGGAAACAGTTCGGCACCTGATTTTCCAAATAGGATCTTACTGCTTTGCATGAATATTGTAAAGAAATGTGAATAGCGGATCAAATAGAGCCTCTACACTCACATTAGAACGTCACAAATCACTGAACATGCAAACCTGCTTTAGATGGAGGCGCCGAGCTTTCCACATTAGCCGTCGTACATAGTCATATACTAGGTAAAAATTCTAGTATCCTTAAGATTTAACTTCGTCAATTTTGAATTAGTCCTACTGGTCTTTTAACGAAAATTTGGCAGAAAATACTGACGTCTCCATTGATTGTAGGTAACAATTGGGTGGGTTTATACAGTATGTATCTAAAATTTAGAATAAAAATTAGAAAAAATTAGCAGTTGTATTTGTATATTCCAAATTAAATAAAATATAATAGTGAAGCTAACTAGAAAAAGAGTCAATAAAAAATAATATAAATTCAAAATTAAATATAAAACGGAAATCAACCATTAAACTTTCATACGAATTTTGGAATAACAATTAGATAAAAATTAGTAGTTTGATCTGTATAGTAATTCTAACCTAAAACTAATATGCGCAATTAAATAAAAAAAACGAAATACTTTAATATTTATGTAATTTTTAAAAATAAAAACATAGAACCACTCTCATGAAGCCCAGTGATTCGTGTTTGGCTTGTCCACTCCTCCCCTCTTCCAATCGTGATAAACTTTCGCGTGTTATTAGGCTGAGAAACCATCGATCCGTATAGCGTTCGCAGCTTTGCTTGCATGCTGTAAGGAAGGGAGCGGCAGAAGATGCAGATCGAAGCTCTGCTCTTCTCTCATGTCCGAACTGGCGGCCGATGCAAACATCAACAACTCTTGCTGCTGTCCCTCCCCCATCACTCTGTTTAATTGCTGGAATCGGCTAATTAATCTACAGACTGTCTTCCACTCAGAGAGGGAGATTACAAACCTAAATAAAACCGCAGCAAACTGGTATCTTTCAGATTGTGCCAAAGTTTTATCTGATTCGATGATTGCACTAAAACCGACTCATAGATGAACACTGGAAACTGGAACAATGAAACATAGACATCTGCACCAGTCGCATGAGCATGCATGAGAAGCACTAGGACTGAACTACGTACTGATAGCTACTATATAAATTGAACAATCGACACATGCATGGTCTAGAAGGTAGATAGATAGCTAGATATATATGGATATGATCTCGATCAGTTGTCAGTCCCACAGCAAGTAAGATCGGAGTAAGTACGTAGACCAACAAGATCTAGTCTCAGAGGTCGTCGTCATCGTAGCGCCCTTAGAAGGCGCCGGTGAGGACCACCATGAACGCGAACCCGACGGCCATGCCGTACTCCACCAGCTTCGACACCAGCGCCAGCGCCACAGTAGCTTCGACACCAGCGCCAGTGCCACACCAGACACAATTAGCCATCGGATTAGGTTTAGGCCCGCGGCACGGTTTAGAACTACATGCAGCTCATCGTGCCTGCAGTGCCGACCTGGCTAGGCATCACTACTACAAAACCGGGCATCACAAGCAGCCTATTAGAAACGGTTTGGTGTGAACCGGTTGTAATGCTCACACCAGAAGCGGCTCGTGGCAACAGGCCGGAGGGGATCTCTAGAAGCGGTTCGTGGCACGAACCCCTTCTAAAGCCCCACCTTTAGAAGCGGTTCGTGTCACGAACCGCTTCTAAAGACCCCCTTCAGAAGGGGTTCATGTCACGAACCGCTAGTAGAAGCCCAGTTTTAGAAATAATAAAAGGAATGCGTGTGCTATTCTATCAGAGAGCACGCGTGGGTGGGTTGGCTAGATGGATGAAGCGGGTCACGAGGATGGAGTGCTGGTCGTGGGTTCGAATCTCATTCCCACGATATTATTGGTAGTTTTTTATCGCTTGGTGTCGCACCACCACAAGCGGTTCTAGCAACCGCTTGTGATACCCTTCGGGGTATCACTCGCGGTTGCTTAGAAGCGGTTGTAAAACAGCTTCTGGAAGTGGTTTTGAATCGCTTCTGGAAGCCATTTCTGTAGTAGTGCATGGCACGATGCCTAGGTCTAAGAAAAGGGGTTTACTAAATCTCAATTGGGTGAAAAGTTCTCATCTCCCGGTCACTTAAAATTATAGAAGACCAAAACTAACATTGTAATACCAAGTAATGTGAAATTTTAGTATCACTCTACTACAATTTTTAGTTCTACTTGTTTTTGTATTTGTATGGTTCATCTAGGTTCACTTTATTTTTGTCTAGGTTAAAAAAATTTTTGTGTGTTTTTGTATTTTGAAGATATGAAAAGAAGGTAAAACATAGTAGCCATCGGCTGCAAAATTGTATGTCTCAAAAAATGACTATTTTTTAAAAAAAAAAATTAGGCAACTTATCGATAAAGCTTTTTTTTAAGAGTGGCCTTTTATTATAATAGAGAATAGAAGAAATTAAATTACAGCTGAGCTGTTCAGCTGCAAAAACTTAAAGAGGGCACGTTACACTCCGGGCTAAAGCAACGTAAGACGAATATTAAGCGGGTTACTCTATAAGATGAGAAGCACTACGCAAGGAGCCGGTTTGGATAAAGTTTTCTCAATGTGGATCAGTGGAGACCGACAAATCTCTCGTACTATGGGAAAAATTCTTGGTGCCAATCTCTCTTGTGGTTTGCTTTCTATTATTCCTTTGTGCAATTTTACATTTCTAGAATTATCTTGTGCTTGCTCTTGATCTAGGATTGTGTAATTTGCTTAGATTAATCTTGTTGGTGCAGTTAGCAAAACCTACAGATTTTATGACTTAATTGTGAAAATGTGTAAATCATATTTGTGAACCATTATATCACACATCTCAAAAACTAATCCAAATGTGGAAAAAAAAATCACCCTAGTTCATTAAAAAAAACCAAGGAACTTTTAAATAGCAAACCCGTTTAGACCTCATTTTAAATACGGGATTTTCCCTGTAACGTGCACGAATTGATCAGTTTTGTGTGAAATTCTTACCAAATTCATGAGAATTTCTTAATTCTAAACATGACTTTATGTTAATTCACCCGTGTATCCAATTTTCTTTGGTGAGTCTGGTTAATGTGCCTCTTTAACTGGGTACGAAATCGTTCAGGTAATCGACAAACAGAACCTAATCTGTTTTTTTTTTACGAACCAAACATAAATTATTAAACTATGAGTATATTGTCCTAGTTTTCATATAGTTTAAGCTTCTGGGTGACCCATGTAAATGCATCGTGCCAAACATATTGGGTGAAATATCAAATGGATAGAAATCTTACCGATAAATTTCGTTTCAAAAAATATTATCTACAAAATATCCAGTGTCACTCATTCTGACGCACCATCGCATGAACGCTTTCGCCTGCACTCTGGAAATTCTACGACTTGGAACGGTATAAACGATTTACCATTTCACCACCGAGGTTCTGGGTTAGGCCATCGATGCAGGGTTTACATTACCGAAATTACCTTAGAAATCGTCCTTAGCTCGATAGCGATTTTCTACGAAAATGGCTCGGAAATCACCAGAAATCGCACGGTTTTAAAATCCAAAATTTTGAGAAAAAATTCAAACATCTACCGATTTTTACTGGTTTTCTCTCGATTTTTACCAATTTTCTCCCAATTCTCACCAATTATCGCGATATTTTGACCGGCCAAATGAATGTTTCTCAAAGCCAATTTTCTCTCGATTTTTACCTATTATCGTGATGTCACGCCATATAAATGTTTTTAAATTTTTGAATTTTTTTTAATTTAGTCGGTTTACATTCCAATTTTAGACGCCGTACCCCTTCGATATACCCGAAAATCATGATTTTCACGTGATAATCGCCGATATTATGAACCCCACGTCGACGTAGGACATGGCACCGAACTGCTTTAAAAAATTTCGCGCAATAATCGTCGATATCGTGAACCCCGCGTCGATGCAGGACATGGCACCGAGCTGCTTTAAAACATGTGTACGATCTTGATGCTCCAATCACCTTAATGCAAGCAGGACTCCCTCTGTTGGTTGGCTATCTGAGCAGGAGTTAATTAGGATTTAGGACAGGCACATGAGCCAGAAGTAGAACTGCCAGACGATCTTCGATTGAAGGAAGCACATGAGCCAGAAGTAGAACGGCAGGCGCAGCACGCCGCGGCTCCAGCGACCCAGCGTGCAGGACACTGATCTGGTGACTCCTGACTTGCTAATTACTAAAGCGACGTTACACCCCGGCCTCGATTGCAACCAACAACAGCATCCAAAACCAACATGCTGCTTTGCAGTTTGCTCGGAACCACACTGATCCGGTGACTGCCTAATTGCTAAAGCGACGTCTCGAGTGCAGCCAGCAGCAGCATCCAAAACCAACATGCTTCGCGGTTTGCTCGGAACCACACTGACCTTGCTCGACAAATGTATATATAACTCGCTCCGCCACGCCGCAAGAAATTTGATCCAATTTTTTATCTCCGAAAAAGACAGGAATATGCAAGCGGGGAAAAAACGTAGAAACGACGGATGAAAAACGAATTTCCTTTTTTTTCGGGAAAACGGCCAACGGAAATATATTTTTCCATGCTTTGGAGAAAAAACGGATCACGAAAACATTTTTCCCGGGTAAAACGGAGAAAGGTAATGTCCAATTTTTTTTTTTTTTTGGAAAAACGGTCAACGAAAACATTTTTCCCATGCTCCGGAAGAAAACGGATCACGAAAATATTTTTTCCGGACAAAACGGAGAAAGAAAACGGTTTCCTTTTTTTTGCGAAAACTCTGGAGGAAAAACGGACCACGAAAATATTTTTTTCGGGTAAAACGGAAAACGGATTACGAAAACATTTTTTTCGGGTAAAACGGAGAAAGAAAACGGTTTCCTTTTTTTTGGGGGGGGGGGGGGAACGACGGATCACGAAAACATTTTTCCCGGGTAAAACGGAGAAAGGAAATGTCTAACACGAAAATATTTTTTTCGGGCAAAACGGAAAAAGAAAACGGTTTCCTTTTTTTTTGCGAAAACTACCAACGAAAATATTTTTCGCATGCTCTGGAGGAAAAACGGACCACGAAAACATTTTTTCGGGTAAAACGGAAAACGAATCACGAAAACATTTTTTCCGGGCAAAACGGAGAACGAAAACGGATTTCTTTTTTTTTTTGGAAAACGACCAACGAAAATATTTTTCGCATGCTCTGGAGGAAAAACGGACCACGAAAACATTTTTTTCGGGTAAAACGGAGAAAGGACCCGAATGTAAACCGCGGGGACCTATTTGTTATAATTTTGGACCTGTCCGCTATTTCGAATAATTAGAAAAGGACTCGTCTGTGATTCGTATTAACAGGAGGGCCTCCATGTAAAACGCAAAACCAGGGACCTAAACGCGAACTGGAAAAAACATCTTACTCTCACAAAAAATCGCGCAGGGACCTGAACGTAATTTCGGAAAAACCGGAGGGTTCTTCGCGAAAGGAGGCGGCGACACGTGGGCGCGTCGGCTGGGCTGCGTTCCTAGGGGTTATAAGGTGGATTTATATTGATGTAAAAAGATGTCATACATAAAAAATAATATGTACCGGAGCAAATGTATTGTTACATCACATACTAATAACTAATGAGTAAACTATGGAACATTAATAGATATACGCCCAACGTCTAAATAATTAAGTACTAATTGACAAAATAATACTTAAATGGTGTGGGCAAAAGTGATTTTATCCATTAGATTTAGACATGAGAGATTAAAATTTGAGTATTATTTAGCAACCAAGCACTGTACTCACTAGACAAAAATAACGTCAGAGGCAAAGAAGCCAACTGATCATTTTTTTTAGCTCCCTTTTCCCGAAGTTGCAAATATAGCACCCTCTTCACCATATTTATGAAATTAACCCCCTCCATCGAGCTCCCACGCTCCCCTACCATAGAATCTGGCCTGCCGCGTCCCGAGAGCATGGGAGTCGGCAAGCGCGGCACGACGGTCGAGCGCAGGAGGCCACCTCCCGTAGTAGGGGAGCACGGTATCATCGTTGGGGAAGTGGGGGTTAGATTTGTTAGAGTTAATCTTGTAAACAGAGTTGGAAGTTTTAGTTAGAATTAATTACGATGAGGAGTCCAAGTAGGACAAGGAAATATAATCCTATTCCGTTTCTTAGGGTTGTAGATTAGGTATAAATGCAAGGATTATATTTTGTAGGGATTATATTTTGCAAGGATTATATCTGAAAAAAAAACAAGGATTTTGTAGGGATTATATTTTGAGTATTATTTATCAACAAAACACTGTACTCACTAAACACCCAAAAAACAAAAACAAAGCCGCCAGAGGCAAAGAAGCAGATCAGGGTTTTCAATTTCGTTTCGGACTTATTTTTCGCGCATCCGTCAATAGCGAAATTCGATCGAAATTCGAGAAATTTCGAACGGTGTGGAAGTCAAATGAATTTGAAAACTGGTCAAATGCATGAGCGAAATTCGATTGAAAAGCTCGAAATTCCATCGAAAAGTGTCGAAATTCGATCGAAAAGCTCGAAATTTCGACGACAGATTAAAAAAATTAAGAAAAATATAAAAAATTACAAAAAAATATTTTAAAATTTGTAAAATGCAATTCACATATTAAAAGTTGTTATATTTTAATATTGGATAACATTAACACATTAAATATTAGATAACATTAGATAATATTGGATAACATTAACACATTAAATATTAAATAACATTAAATATTGTAAAATCCAATATTAGATAACATTAACACATTAAATATATCATAACAATACAAGTAAGTTTTTAATATTGGATAACACTAAATATTAAAAAATACCAAACATTTGCAATATTTTAAATAATTGAAAGTTGTCATATGTTAATACAAGGAAAATTTTAAATATTAGATAACATTAACACATTAAATATACCATAGCAATACAAGTAAGTTTTTAATATTGGATAACATTAATATATTAAAAAATACCATACCTTTGCTTGTATAAAACTCCGGATCCCAGTACTGTTTTTTATTTTTTTAATGTTGTAAAATCGGTTATAGCACAAAAACGTCTAAAAATTTCAATTTTTCAACCAATTTTCATCCTAGAGGTTATTAAACTATTAATACTTATTTTAGAGAGTTTTTGGTTAAATTTTCCCAAATTTTTGAAATTTTTTGAATTTGAATTTGAATTTACTCGGTTTTGAATTTCGTTAGGGCTCGAAATGTCGAATTTCGATCGAAATTCGAGAAAATCGATCGAAAAGTTCAACCCTGAGCAGATCCACATGCGTCCATGGCCACCACACAGAACAAACACATTCGCACGTCGCGTCCTCCCCTTTATATACCACTCACTTCACCTTGGTCATCGCAAGCTAGCACAAGGGACGATGAGGAGGGCGTTGTTGTGTTTGTCTTTAGCCGTTGTGCTCGCAGGCATGGCATGTTTGTCCGAGGCGACGCGTGTGACGCCGCCGCTGCCGGTGCTGCCGATTCCGTCGGCTCCGCAGCTCAAGTGGCAGCGGCGGGAGGTGATCATGTTCTTCCACTTCGGGATGAACACGTTCACCGACTCCGAGTGGGGCACAGGGCAGGAGGACCCGTCCCTGTTCCACCCCACGGCGCTCAACGCCACCCAGTGGATGGACGCGGCCGCCGCGGCGGGCGCTTCGCTCGCCATCCTCGTCGCCAAGCACCACGACGGGTTCTGCCTCTGGCCGTCCGCGTATACGGAGCACTCCGTGCGGAGCAACCCCTGGCGCGGCGGCAGGGGCGACGTGGTGCGCGAGTTCACCGATGCCGCGCGCGCGTGCGGCGTCGACGCCGGACTGTACCTCTCGCCGTGGGACCGGCACGATGAGAGGTACGGCCTCGAGGTCGCCTACAACGAGTACTACCTGGCCCAGCTCCACGAGCTCCTCACCGGGTCAGTGTCAAGCGCCTTTGTCCATGAATACAAAAAGATTCGAGCAACTTGCCATTGTTAAATGCTTAGGTGCATCCGCTAATACTATTGTGCAGGTACGGGAGCATGTCCGAGATATGGTTCGACGGCGCTAAGGGCAAGAACGCGACGAACATGACGTACCACTTCCAGGAGTGGTTCCAGACGGTGAAGCAGCTGCAGAGCTCCATCAACATCTTCTCCGACGCCGGGCCCGACGTTCGGTGGGTCGGCGACGAGAAGGGGTTCGCCGGAACCACGTGCTGGTCCACCGTCAACCGCTCCATGATAACGATCGGCCAAGCTGGCATTGAGGAGTATGTATATAATTTGCACGGCCAAAACTTCCTCTGCTAATTAGTGGAGCCTATCGAGCGATCTGCCATTCGCCATTGTTGATCTGTGTCAGGTATCTGAACAAGGGCGACCCGCGGGGGAGGGACTGGGTGCCGCCGGAGTGCGACGTGTCGATCCGGCTGGGCTGGTTCTGGCACAGGAATGAGACGGCCAAGCCGCTGAGCGACCTGCTCGAGATATACTACAACTCGGTGGGTCGTAACTGCGTGCTTCTGCTGAACGTGCCGCCCAACACCACCGGCCTGATCGAGGACGCCGACATCGCCAGGCTCCGCGAGTTCCGCGCGGCCATCACGACCATCTTCAGTACGGACCTCGCCGCGGGCAGCACGGCGAGGGCCAGCAGCGAGCGCGGCGGCTTCGCGGCAGGAAACCTGCTCGACGGTTGCGACGAGACGTACTGGGCACCGACGGCCGAGGATGGGCGCAAGAACGGGTACTGGATCGAGCTGCGGCGGGCCGGCGCGCAGGCGTTCAACGTGGTCAGGATACAGGAGCACGTGGCGATGGGGCAGCGGGTGGAGCGGCACGAGGTGTACGTGGACGGTGCACCCGTGGCCAATGGCACAACAGTGGGGCACAAGCGGCTGCACCTGCTGGCCAGCCCCGTCGCTGGCCGGAAGGTGAAGATATGGCTCACGGCGCGGCGGGGCCCGCCACTAGTGTCAGCGGTGGGCCTCCACCTCGACCCCTTTGCAACGAACATAGCGTGACAGCCGTGCGCTGTGCACCGTACGTGGCGCGAGCCAGTAACTAGAGTTACCTGGTCAGTCGATAGGGATGGCAATCGGGCGGGTAGATCTCCCGCAGACCTGAACCCGAAACCCGAAATTCATACCCGAACCCGAACCCGAAATCTCTCACGGGTACATACCCACGCCCATACCCGAACCCGATGGCTACCCGAACCCGAACGGGTACTCGAACCCGAAATTAAATTCACCTAATCACCTTGCAATTAAATTTTCAACCATCAATTGTCAATCAATTCATTTGTAATTTCTATGTTTAAAGGAAAAATATATGGTGTATATAATCATGAAAGTTACCGCATCTTACATCTCAAACGATGCTTGAAAATCTTGAATTAACTTTCCATTATTTTTTATTTATATTAATTAATTCGGGTACCCATGGGTACCCACGGGTGCAGAACCGAACCCGAACCCAAACCCGAACCCAAACCCGAACCCGAAATTTGAAACCCGCGGGTCTGAAATCAAACCCATACCCGAACCCATCGGGTCGGGTACCCACGGATACCCGAACCCACGGGTAATTTTGCCATCCCTATCAGTCGACGTCGTCCGGACGTGCACAGCGGACGGCGCACCGGCGATAAAGCGGCATTCCTTTGGATGGATACATGCTTCTTTCGTGATCAAAACCACACCTTTTGAATAATTTGTTGGGTGCAATAATACCTATTTTAGTAAATTGTAGTCTATACTATTTTATCTATGACCAGTATCACTCGACAGCGTTGCTCGCTTTCAAAAACTTCTTACTGTTAATTCTAGTTGCAAAAATATAAATATGATGATTAATTTGACAACAATATTTGTGATTGTGTGATGATCGATTAATTGACAACAATATTTGTGATGAATTATAATATTTGTGGAAGAAGATACTGTCTGGTTTGTTTTTTATTTGTAACAGGTGCTGCAATGCAGGGATGCGAGATGCACGTTGCAGCGCAGGAGGTCGCAAGTGCAGGCGCAACACGCGAGGTCGCAGAGTCGCAGGTGGAACGAGAGGTCACAGGTGCAGGAGGCGCAGCACACGAGTGACGCAAGTGCAGCGAGACAGTCAGACAGTACGCTTAGAGGTCTATGTAGATGGATGACACAATGTAGCGGCCAGCGGACGAGTGAGTCATGTGAGAACGGCAGGTGGGCCGTACGCATACATATGTGAGTTTTGGACTGTGTGTGAATGTATTGGATTGTGTAATTAGTGATTAGAGATAAGAAGTTAGGGTTAAGAGGAGAATAAATAAGAGGGGTACTATGGCTTTGTTTGTTGGCACAAAAAAAAGGAAGAGCAAGGGTCTCCTGACGGCAGCGTCGCAGGAGCGAAGAAATGCAACATGGCGCTACAGTATTCGATCTTCATGAGCTCTACAGTATCAGCTACAATATCCGCGCGGGACGGTTCCAGTAAGCAATGACACATGCAACAGAGAGGAAGAGAGAGAAAACAGAGAGGAGAAAGAGAAGAAAAGGGGGAGAAGAAAAATCGAGAGATTATTTTAGGTTTATGTTTTTCATGTAAAGGGATCTATATGCGTGTTCTTTGATAAAAATAAGTGAGTATAGATTTTGATCTAGTAATTCATATTTACGTATAATTGCTTTCTAGTTTGCATGTTTAATCTAGTTTTTTTATATAATCTTAGATTAACTATTATAGATTGATTTTTAGGTTTAATCGCTGATTTATTAATTTCTAGAATCAATAAAAACACAAAAAAAAAAGGTTTAATTGTTAGTTTGCACCAATTCACCCTCTCTCCGTATGCCTCGATCCTTTACTTACTGAGACTGTATGGCACTTCTGGACATCTCAAAGATACTAGGCAAAATAGCCCCCATAACTTGGGGAGAAATGGTGCCCTCTTGAAAGTTGCAAGAGAGCACCGCAGTGATCTGGCCGAACAAACTTAGGGTTTGCAAGCCAATGCAAGACCTGCTCGGGTGGGACCCGGGGTGAAGGTTTTCCCGTTTTCGAATGAATAAACAGCACAACCACTATTCCCTTCCGTGTGCTACTCAGGGTTTTCAATTTCGTTTCGGACTTATTTTTCGCGTAGCCGTCGGTAGTGAAATTCGACGAAATTCGAGAAATTTCGAACGGTGTGGAAGTCAAATGAATTTGAAAACTGGTAAAATGCATGAGCGAAATTCGATCGAAAAGCTCGAAATTCCATCGAAAAGTGTCGAAATTCGATCGAAAAGCTTGAAATTTCGACGACAGATTAAAAAAATTAAGAAAAATATAAAAATAAGAAAAATTACAAAAAATATTGTAAAATTTGTAAAATGCAATTCACATATTAAAACTTGTTATATTTTAATATTGGATAACATTAACACATTAAATATTAGATAACATTAGATAATATTGGATAACATTAACACATTAAATATTAAATAACATTAAATATTGTAAAATCCAATATTAGATAACATTAACACATTAAATATATCATAACAATACAAGTAAGTTTTTAATATTGGATAACATTAATATATTAAAAAATATCATACCTTTGCTATACTTTAAATAATTGAAAGTTGTCATATGTCAATACAAGAAAAATTTTAAATATTAGATAACATTAACACATTAAATATACCATAGCAATACAAGTAAGTTTTTAATATTGTATAACATTAATATATTAAAAAATACCATACCTTTGCTTGTATAAAACTCCGGATCCCAGTACTGTTTTTTTATTTTTCAATGTTGTAAAATCGGTTATAGCGCAAAAACGTCTAAAAATTTCAATTTTTCAACCAATTTTCATCCTAGAGGTTACAAAACTATTAATACTTATTTTAGAGAGTTTTTGGTTAAATTTTCCCAAAATTTTGAAATTTTTTGAATTTGAATTTGAATTTACTCGGTTTTTCACTCGGTTTTGAATTTCGCTAGGGCTCGAAATGTCGAATTTCGATCGAAATTCGAGAAAATCGATCGAAAAGTTCAACCCTGCTCATGTGCCATATAAATGTTTTTGAATTTTTGAATTTTTTTAATTTAGTCGGTTTACATTCCAATTTTAGACGCCGTACCCAGGGTTCACAAAACCGGCGAAAACCGCGGTTTTCGAGCGTACCGCTCCGATTCGAGATGCAAAACCGTTCGGTAAACCGGTCTAATTAAAAATTTTGAAAAAAAAATGTATGTTCGGTTTTTCGTGAAAAACCGCAGTTTTTCGCGTAAAACCGCTGAAAACCGTTTTCGAAGAGATCGGGTTAGTTTTTCGTGAAACCCTAACGGTTTTTCGTAAAAACCGAGCGGTTTACCATGAAAAACCGCGGTTTACCGTGAAAAACCGAACGGATTTCAAATTTTTTCAATTTTTTTGGATTTTCCAACTCTTCGGGTTTTGACGGTTTTTTAGCGGTTTTTCGCTCGGTTTTTGCGAAAACCGTACCGCGAAAACCGAACCGGTTTTCGCGGTACGGTTTTGTGAACCCTGGCCGTACCCCTTCGATATACCCGAAAATCATGATTTCCACGTGATAATCGCTGATATTATGAACCCCACGTCGACGTAGGACATGGCACCGAACTGCTTTAAAAAATTTCGCGCAATAATCGTCGATATCGTGAACCCCGCATCGATGCAGGACATGGCACCGAGCTGCTTTAAAACATGTGTACGATCTTGATGCTCCCATCACCTTAATGCAAGCAGGACTCCCTCTGTTGGTTGGCTATCTGAGCAGGAGTTAATTAGGATTTAGGACAGGCACATGAGGGTTGAACTTTTTGATCGATTTTCTCGAATTTCAATCGAAATTTGACATTTCGAGCCCTAGCGAAATTCAAAACCGAGTAAATTCAAATTCAAATTCAAAAAAATTCAAAATTTTGGAAAAATTTAACCAAAAACTCTCTAAAATAAGTATTAATAGTTTTGTAACCTCTAGGATGAAAATTGGTTGAAAAATTGAAATTTTTAGACATTTTTGCGCTATAACCGATTTTACAACATTGAAAAATAAAAAAATCAGTACTGGGATCTGGAGTTTTATACAAGCAAAGGTATGGTATTTTTTAATATATTAATGTTATCCAATATTAAAAACTTACTTGTATTGCTATGGTATATTTAATGTGTTAATGTTATCTAATATTTAAAAATTTTCTTGTATTGACATATGACAACTTTCAATTATTTAAAGTATAGCAAAGGTATGGTATTTTTTAATATATTAATGTTATCCAATATTAAAAACTTACTTGTATTGTTATGATATATTTAATGTGTTAATGTTATCTAATATTGGATTTTACAATATTTAATGTTATTTAATATTTAATGTGTTAATGTTATCCAATATTATCTAATGTTATCTAATATTTAATGTGTTAATGTTATCCAATATTAAAATATAACAAGTTTTAATATGTGAATTGCATTTTACAAATTTTACAATATTTTTTGTAATTTTTCTTATTTTTTATATTTTTCTTAATTTTTTTAATCTGTCGTCGAAATTTCGAGCTTTTCGATCGAATTTCGACACTTTTCGATGGAATTTCGAGCTTTTCGATCGAATTTCGCTCATGCATTTGACCAGTTTTCAAATTCATTTGACTTCCACACCGTTCGAAATTTCTCGAATTTCGATTGAATTTCGTCGAATTTCGCTACCGACGGCTGCGCGAAAAATAAGTCCGAAACGAAATTGAAAACCCTGCACATGAGCCAGAAGTAGAACTGCCAGACGATCTTCGATTGAAGGAAGTACGTGGTAAGCGATCGAAGAAGCCGAAAGCTACCCACCAGAAGCACTGCGAAATCAAGCCAAATCCCGGGACGGATCTCACCACGGCAGGGAACGGCAGGGGCAGCACGCCGCGGCTCCAGCGACCCAGCGTGACTGATCTGGTGACTCCTGACTGGCTAATTACTAAAGCGACGTTGCACCCCGGCCTCGATTTCAACCAACAACAGATAATTGATCTTTGGTCAAAAACCGTTCAACACCCTGAACTACGAACAGATAATTGATCTCCGAATTTTACAATTCGGTTCAAATAACACCATAATCCGCTTTAAAATAGTGGTGTTATTCGTGTGACGCAATGAATGATCAGTTTTGCAATGATGACACGTTGACTAAATTAGATCAACGGCAGGTTAGACCCACATGAGCTTCTCCTCACCGAGCTCCCAATCATATTTCTATTGTTTTCAGCCTTTGTAGCCCCCTAACCTCTCTCTCTATTTCGATTTGGAAGAAAAGCTGTTGTGAAACCCACTTATCATTCATCTAAACTTGCCCAGCATATCTTCCTATATGGTAAAACCGTCCATTCATCATACCACACGAGTAATTGATACTATACAAAACCAGGTTACAGTATTATTTGAATCGGATTGTAAAGTTGAAGGGGTCAAATAGCTGATTTCATAGTTTGAGAGCCGGATAGACTTTTGAGTAAAGTTTAAAGCGTAATATAGACTTTTTCCTTACAATAATAAACCAGATCTGTATCAAGCGTAATCAAATAACTCCTCATCTCATGCATGTTTCCGCCAAATAAACAAGGATTTTGCTAAATGGTACTAGAGCTTCCTTTTGTGTTTACGAGTACTCAAATTTTTTACATAATTTGATATGTGTAAAATTTATATTTATATATATATATATATATATATATATATATATATATATATATATATATATATATATAATTGATGTAAAAAGCTGTCATACGTAAAAAAAAATTTGTACCGGAGCATTTCTCAATGTATTGTTACATCACATACTAATAACTAATGAGTAAACTATGGAACATTAATAGATATACGTCCAACGTCTAAATAATTAAGTACTAATTGAAAAAATAATACTTAAATGGTGAGGGCAAAAGTGATTTTATCAATTAGATTTAGACATGAGAGATTAAAATTTGAGTATTATTTAGCAACCAAGCACTGTACTCACTAGACAAAAATAACGTCAGAGGCAAAGAAGCCAACTGATCATTTTTTTAGCTCCGTTTTCCTGAAGTTGCAAATATAGCACCCTCTCCACCATATTTATGAAATTAACCCCCTCCATCGAGCTCCCACGCTCCCCTTTTGCATCGAACATGGTGTGACGGCCGTTGCGCTGTGCAGTAAGACCGGCTCGGGTGGGACGCGGGGTGAAGGTTTTCCTGTTTTCTCATTGGAAGTAGGAATAAACAGCACAACCACTATTTCCTGCGGTGTGCTACTGCTACTGTTACTGCTAGCTTATCGCATCGTGCAAGGTCCAAAATTCCGACTATATTTCGTGAGATTTCAGCAAAATCTGGGATGGCAGTCCCTTCGAGACTATGAATCTCGGCAGAATAAATTTTTTTGAAAAAAAAACGAATTACAATTGTGTTCTTGAAATTCGGCAAAATTTTACCAAATATCGCTGAAATCTCAATTTTTTGGACCGAATTTAACGTATTTGGACTGGATTTTAGTGCTGTTAGACCGGATTTGACGCTAATTTTTTGTAATTATAATGACATTCATAAGGAATACATACAAATATTTTGCAATAGTCAGACACTTGCTCAGCTGGTAGAGTGGGAGGGCTGCAATGTATGTGGTGTAGACTCGAATCCTTAGGCCGACTAACATGCTAAAAGATAAAGGATGGCTTATGGTCTATTTTTTTTACATGACTATCCTGCCTAACTGTGCAAATAAAAGAGAACCCCATTTTGTCCGGAATTGGACTTGTTTGCTATCTTGGGAAATCTTTCTGCTTGCCTACTTGCTGACTTAGGATAGGAATTGCATATATTACCTAAAAGCTAGTAGCTCAGCTGGCACGCTATCAAAGCACTTAGGATTGGCTCGCTATCAAAGCACTTAGGATTGGCTGGAACAGAACTTCGAGAAACTTTTGGACAATTGGGAGAATATAGAGAGAGGAGGGAGTAAATTTTGACCATTGAAGAAATAATCTTGTAGTATTTTTAAAATTTTTAGAGGTACCGAGACACATCCGACGCCTCTAGTTCCGCCACTGACTAATGCTAGCTCGTAGGATCATAGCAGCATGGTAACAAACATGCCACGGAAAATGAAATGATTCAAGGTTTCAGAGAACATTATTTGGTCACCACCACGGCGTACAGAGATGTAATGGAGGGATAAATGTGGAGGAGCTAATGCTGAGTACAAAGCTGCACATGATGTGCGACTAATTAAGGAGCATATATATGACTATATACGATGGCTAACGTGGAAAGCTCGGCGCCTCCATCTAAAGCAGGTTTGCATGTTCAGTGATTTGTGATGTTCCGATGTGTGTAGCAATAGGCTCTATTTGATCCGCAATTCACTTTTTTTTTTTTACAATATTCATGCAAAGAAGTAAGGTCCTATTTGGAAAATCAAGTACCAAACTGTTTCCGTTGAATTCTTGAAAAAAATTTATAAACTTACTGCCTTTCAAATGAGACGCAAAACTAGCACACATTCAATCCTAGTCTCTACAAGACAAGCCAATGATATATAGACGACTTCGAGAACCGAGTCTAACCCGTCTAGTAAGGAGCGGGCATGGACCCTTGGTCCACCCAGGTTCGAATCCTTGATTCGCCTGGATGGTCATCCCACTTTAAACAAATGTTAGAGCTTTTGACCAATTTCAAAAAACAGATATGTATACAACTTAAGGCCTCAAGTATGGTCATCTTGCATTTTACTTCGCCTCTCCGTATGTTTAGGAGTGCTTCTATTTTTCTCCTCTTAATACAAGTTACGCAAATCTAACACACATTCAATCCTAGTCTCTACAAGACAAGCCAATGATATGTAGACGACTTAAGAACCGAGTATAGCTCGGCTGGCAAGGAGCGGGCGTGGCCCTTTAGTCCATCCTGGTTCGAATCCTTGATTCGCCTGGATGGTCATCCACTTAAACAAATGTTAGATCTTTTGACCAATTTCAAAAAAAGATACGTAGAGGACTTAAGGCCTCAAGTAGGCTCATCTTATATTTTACTTTGCTTCTCTCATGTTTAGAAGTGCTTCTATGCTTCTTCTCTTAATACAAGTTGTGCAAATATTTAAGTAAGTAAAGGAGTAATTAATCATAAACTATTATTTATCTATACTTTAACATTTGTGTAACTTAAAAAAAATTATAGAAGCACAGCGATTCGTGTTTCACTTGTTCACTCCTCCCCTCTTCCAATCGTGATAAACTTTCACGCGATATTAGGCTGAGAATCCATCGATATAGCGTTCGCAGCTTTGCTTGCATGCTGAAAGGAAGGGAGCGGCAGAAGATGCAGATCGAAGCTCTGCTCTTCTCTCATGTCCGAACTGGCGGCCGATGCAAACATCAACAACTCTTGCTGCTGTCCCTCCCCCATCACTCTGTTTAATTGCTGGAATCGGCTAATTAATCTACAGACTGTCTTCCACTCAGAGAGGGAGATTACAAACCTAAATAAAACCGCAGCAAACTGGTATCTTTCAGATTGTGCCAAAGTTTTATCTGATTCGGTGATTGCACTAAAACCGACTCATAGATGAACACTGGAAACTGGAACAATGAAACATAGACATCTGCACCAGTCGCATGAGCATGCATGAGAAGCACTAGGACTGAACTACGTACTGATAGCTACTATATAAATTGAACAATCGACACATGCATGGTCTAGAAGGTAGATAGATAGCTAGATATATATGGATATGATCTCGATCAGTTGTCAGTCCCACAAGAAGTAAGATCGGAGTAAGTACGTGGACCGACAAGATCTAGTCTTAAAGGTCGTCATCATCGTAGCGCCCTCAGACGGCGCCGGTGAGCACCATCATGAACGCGAACCCGACGGCCATGCGCAGATCACGCAGGCGAGGCAGGCGAGGTGGCTGCCGGCCGTCACGGCGAGCACCGATGGCACGACGACTAACGACGCTCACCAAGTGCGCGGCAGTGGTGACGGCCCGGCCCAGGTGCAGGGACCTCCATGTGGCCCGGGCCAGGAGCTTCTCAGCCAGCTTCGGCGTCAGCGCCAGCGCCACACCATGACACCAGACACAATAAGCCATCGGATTAGTTTTAGACCCACGGTACGATTTAGACACATGACCCATCGTGCCCGTGTTCTGTCAGCCCTGCCTGGCATGATAACCATAAGAAAAGGGTTTGCTAATTCTCAATTGGGCGAAAGGTTCTCATCTCCCGGTCACTTAAAATCACAGAAGGCTAAAACTAATATCGTAATACTAAGTAATGTACAATCTTAGTATCACTCTACTGAAATTTTTAGTTCTCTTTATTTTGTATTTTAAGGTTCAGCTAGGTTCACTTTATTTTTGTCTAGGTTAGAAATTTTTTATTTGTGTTTTTGTATTTTGAAGATGTGAAAAGTAGGTACTCCCTTTGTTCATTTTTATAATACGTGTGAAATCATGTGCTGAAAAATTGGTTTAAAATTGAATTTGCAAATGTGTTTGTTCATGTGTTTTGTCAATTTGACAAGAAACAGTAAGTTTCGCTTTGGCGCCGGACCAAACTTAAAGAAAACAGTAAGTTTCCCATCTACGACGGACAAAGTTTGTTGGTCTGTTGTAAACATGCTTTGGCAACCTCATTTTCCCATGTACGACGGACAAAGTTTTTGGGTCTGTCGTGAACGTGTTTTTGAGCTCATGAGTCGAACTCAATCTTCCGAGAAACCAGTAAGTTTTGCATGTACGGCGGACAAACTTCTTTGGTCAGTCGTGAATGGCTTTTTAAGGTTTGATTTCGCATGTACGACGGATCGATTTTGTTTGTCCGTCGTGAATGTGTTTTCGCCGTAATGATTTCTTCTTGGAACCGAAACTTTCACTTGTACAACGGACCGATTTTGTTTGTTAAAGAGGTTCGTCAAGATCTTTACAAAAAAGAATACATGCGATTTGAGATGAAACCCGGTGAGTCGCTAGATGACTTCTTTGCACGTTTCAATAAAATTCTTAGTAATCTTCGTGCTGTTGGAGTTAGCTTTGATGATGCTGCTAATGCTAGACAATTGCTTGGTGCTTTAGACATGTCTATTTGGGAGATGAAAGTTACATCCATCAGAGAATCTACTGTCATGAGTACACTTACCTTAGATATTCTTTATTCCAAGTTGAAAACTCATGAATTAGATATTCTTGCTAGAAAGAATGATCATAAATCAATTGCTTTGACATCTCAATCTAGCATATCTCATAATGGTGTTGCTTCAAGCTTTGCTCTATCTTTCTTGTCTTCACTAACCAATGAACAGATTGAGCAATTCCCAGAAGAAGACTTGTCACTACTCTCTTCTCGCTTTAACAAAGCTTTACAAAATGTGAGAATGAGAAAGAGAGGTGGTGGTGGCCCTCCAAGATGCTATGAGTGTGGTGATCTCGACCATATTCGTCCAAACTGTCCTAAACTTGCAGGTAAAGCATCAAGGGAGGAGAAGGACAACGACAGAAGAAAAGAGAAGAAGTTCTCTTCAAGTAATAGAAAGAAGAAGAGCTTCATCAACAGCAAAGTTGTCCACCGAGTTCTTTCCGCTCTTGAACAAGTCAATTTGAGCGATGTGGATTCAAGGAGCAGTGAGGACGATGCAACTCCAAGTAAGCATGAGTTGACGGGGTTGTGTCTCATGGCCAAAAGTAGCGACAACTTCACCGAGGACAATCACGACAGCGACTTCAATGAGATAGATCCTTTCTATGATGAATTAGCTATTGCTGTTGCTCGACTTGGTAAATTGCTTGATAAACGTGATAAGAAAATTAAGAAACATGATTTTGTTGTTGAATCATTGAATGCTGAAATTGCTAGACTTAAAACTTTGATTCCTGATGATGATGCTTGCAAATCATGTGATTTAATTTGGAATGAGCTTACTTCGCTTAGGAAAGAACATGCTTCCTTGATTGAGAAAATTAATGCCGAAAGTGAGAAAAATGAGAAACATGTTAAACATGCTAGCTGTTCCACTGATGATTTGCATGGTTTAACTTCTTGTTCTAAATGCTCAACTCTTGAATTAAAATTAAAAGATGCAAATGCTAGGGTTTCTCAATTGACTGATGATCTGCTTACACATGAGGTTCTGTCATGCTCAACTTGTCGTAAGCAAAAAGGAAAAGTAAATGTTCCTTGCAATAATTGTTTAACTCTTTCTCGAAAAGTTGATTACTTGGAAAAATCATTAGAACGTTTCACTAAAGGAAAGAAGAACCTAAACATGATTTTGGATCAATCAAAAGTCAGCACTCATAACAAAGGTTTAGGTTTTGATTCTTATGCTCATCATAAATCACATGCTCCCACTGTTGTTAAAGCACTTGACGAAGGAAAATTTGAAATTGTCAATGAGCCTAAGAAAAATGTCTTTAAGTCTGCTGGAGTGTTATCTTCTACTATGATGAATGCAAATGTTGCTTCTACTTCTAAAGCCAAACATCCTGTTAAGTACACTTGCACTCATTGTGGTAGAGATGGACATTTAGTAGATTTTTGCTTTAGACTAGCCAAACAACAAAAGAAATAAAGAGCTAAGGCTAGGTCTAATTTCAGAAAGGCACGCTTTGCTTCTCACTACGTGCCTAGGGTGATGCAAGCACCTTTTGTTGGTAAGAACACGGGAAAAGACAAATCTATCTTTGTGCATAAGAATGCTCGTGTTGTGCCTACTGTTGTGCGTCGTGTGTCTCAAGATCGATTCCTAAACATCTTATTTCTAACCCCATCTGAGGCCTCGACACTTTCTGCTTCTATGTAGGCTTCTCACGCGAGGAGGGAGAACATGTGGCTAGTGAATTTCGGATGCTCACTTCATATGTTCAGTGATAAGATTTGGTTCTCCTTCACTCGTACATCTCATGCTGAAAGTGTTGCCTTTGGAGATGCTTCTTCCACTTCTGTTTTCGCAAAAGGCACTAGTTCAAATGATGCAGGTACAAGTGCATATGTTCAGGGGGAGAGTGTCTTTGTTCATAAAGATGATGATGATGCTGTTGAGGATGAGATAATTAGAGGTTTACATGAGAGACTCTTTCCACGTGCTTGTGTGTGCTTGTTTTCAAGCTTCCCACGTGCTTCACATCGACAAGCATTCAAGTGAACTTTCAGGTATCTCCATGGTACTCAAGATTTTGGCATTTGACTTTCTGCTTCCTTATGCATTAGTTTAAGAGCTTATTCTGATGTTGACTTTGGAGGATGTTGAATTGATTTGGTTCGTGTCACCTCTTGAGTAATCCCCTTTCTTGAGCATATTGATACTGGATTTTACTTTCTTAGAGATCATGTTGAAAAAGAAAATATTGTGCTTCATCATGTGGATACTGAACATCAATTGGCTGACATTTTCACAAAACCTTTGTTTTCTTCTCGTTTTGCTTTTATTCGGGGAGAACTTGGGATTGTTCATCCAATGGGTTTGTTTTGAGGGGGAGTTCCCTTGCCAAGTTCTTTCACTTGATAAGCTCACTTTATCATATTTCTTTATATGTTATGTAATTGAGCTAATATATGATAATCTAATTGTCTTACTTGAACTAAAAATGACATTGCGGAATTCCCTGGACTGATTATCTATAGCTAAATACTTTGTGATATCTTACTCTTCTAGGCTTGTTATTGAATTTTCTTGACAAATTTGGGCTATGGAGCAAGTGTATTTTCAGCTTTACTCTTTCATAAGACCTTTTAATCACTTTTGCATGTTTACAATCAAAGAAAAAGAAAAGAAAAAGGGAATCAATAAAAAGGGTTGTTAAAAGCAAAAGCTTCAAGTTGTATGCTTCAGGATGCTTTCCCTAAAAAGATAAGATGTATGCTTCAAGCATGCTATTCCCTCAAAAGACAAGATGTATGCTTCAAGCATGCCACTCCAAGGAAATAAAAGAAGTATGCTTCAAGCATGCCACATGCAGTTTACTGTTTAAAGATTAATTTGGTCCACTAGATTGGAGTTGAAACTACTTGCTCGCTCTGATTTGTTAGTTGCTTCAACCTTGAGCCTCTGTTTTTCTACTAAAGGTTTTGCTTAGTACTTGGCTATAGTTGACTGAATTGAGGTTGAGATGCATGTCATTCCCTAACTTGTTAAAATCACATCAAGATCATGTATTTTGCATATTATGTGATATATAAGATTATATGATCGATTGAGCTCATCTTTTCCTATCTTGGCACTCCCTTGTTTCTCTTTGTGAAATCATTGTTTCAGAAAAATTTTGAACATGTTCTCTCTTTTGTACTCTTGATGAATCCATTGTCAAAGGGGGGGAAATTTGAAAATCATTGAAAAGTTTAAGGAAAAAGGGGGAGAAGAAAAAGGGGGAATTGTTTTTGGATTTTTGAGATTTTTTGGAGAAGTTTGGAGAATTTTGGAATTTTTGGGCACATTGCACATTCACACACATTTTCCTTCTCAGGGGGAGGTTTTGTTTTGCTTTTTGGTTAAAGGGGGAATTATGTGTTTTCTTACTTTGGTACTTGATCCTTTGGATTTCAAAATCTTTTGTAAAGTGAATGCCAAATGTTCAATTCTAAGTGGTGTTGCCAATGTTTTCATCAAGGGGGAGATTGTGAAATCATGTGCTGAAAAATTGGCTTAGAATTGAATTTGCAAATGTGTTTGTTCATGTGTTTTGTCAATTTGACAAGAAACAGTAAGTTTCGCTTTGGCGACGGACCAAACTTAAAGAAAACAGTAAGTTTCCCTTCTACGACGGACAAAGTTTGTTGGTCTGTCGTAAACATGCTTTGGCAACCTCATTTTCCCATGTACGACGGACAAAGTTTTTGGAGTGCATCGTGAACGTGTTTTTGAGCTCATGAGTCGAACTCAATCTTCCAAGAAACCAGTAAGTTTTGCATGTACGGCGGACAAACTTCTTTGGTCAGTCGTGAATGGCTTTTTGAGGTTTGATTTCGCATGTACGACGGACCGATTTTGTTTGTCCGTCGTGAATGTGTTTTCGCCGGAATGATTTCTTCTTGGAACCGAAACTTTCACTTGTACAACGGACCGATTTTGTTTGTCCGTTGTGAATGGTTTTTTGAGTGCTTTTTCATGTGTACGCCGGACCATATTTCCTTGTCCGTCGTGAACATGTTTTTGCTCGGGTTTGATGGCTTCTTGGAACAGAGACTTTCACGTGTACAACGGGCCGATTTTGTTTGTCCATCGTGAATGGACTTTTTCTAGTTTTTTATTCTTGGTCCGTTGTGAACGTGTTTTGCTCGGTTTGGATGTTTTACAAGAATTGAAATGATTTGAATTTGAGATTATGAAATTTGTGATGATTTCATGATGCTTGTTTTGAAGTGGACTTTATGCAATGCTCGTGTGAGTATTTGCATGGATTGATTGAGTCAAGTCGTGGACTTGTGCTCGGAATTGTTTTGTGGTTTGTTCATGTGCAGGTATTGCTCGAAGACGAACGTGGTCGATGACGGGACCGGAACTAGGTTCATGGAGGAACTGAGGTTCGGGACTAGGTTCAGGGAAGAACTGAGGTCTTGGTGGTCAAGGATGTCATGCGGGACGTTCGGGCTAAGAGAATGGTGCACATGAAGAATGGTTAGTCACGTGAGAATGGCAGGAGGTCATTCGCGTGCAAAGTGTTAGTCACGTGAGTATGGCAGGTGGCCATACGCGTGCAAAGTGTTAGTCACGTGAGTATGGTAGGGTTGCCATACGCGTGCAAGAGTTGTACTCGGCCAGGTTGGGCCAAGTAGAGTTGTGTTGGATACAGATTCCTTCTAGGGAATAGGAATCGTATTCAGAACTCCTTGTGGGTTGGTCCTTTAAATAGGAGGGGTGTCTCCTGTTAAAGGGCATCAATCGAACTAAGTAGCAGAACAGGCGGAAGGGAGCTTGAGCTTGGTTTTAGGGTTTGTACTCTTTTGATGGGAGTACTTTAGACAAAAGAAATAAAGATCAATTCTTCTAGTTCCTTGTGTGCTACAATATTCTCTTTTGGTTCTTGTTTGCATACTTGTTCTAGTTCTAGATTGGTTTTTGTTTTTTGAGTTTCATCTTGATTTGATCCATCAAAAACCTCTCTTGGGTATTGATCTAGTGTTCCTCAAAGTTTTGTTGATAAATCTTTTGTTGTTCTTGATCAATCTATAAGTTTCGATTAGATTGATTTTCGTCAAGTTCTGGAACAGCAAGCTTGCGAAGCTTATAACTTTTGATCCGTAAGTCCGATTGAGCTAATTCTTTTTGGGTTCGATTCGTACTGGAATCTAGTTTCTTGTGTCCAAATTTCATATCAATCTAACGGTTGGATCTCCGATTATTCTCGTTTTACCGAACCTCTGTCATTCTGTGTTTGTCGAATACAAGGCAATTATTTGGTTCTGTTTTGGGGTGAACTTTTAATAGATCAAGAATTTGGTTTTAGCTTCCGCACAATCATTCACCCCCCCTCTGATTGCTATATTCGTATACTTCGATCCTACAATACGTATTTTGACTTTGCACAAGGATTAAGGTTGCGTTGAAATTGAGAAACGTATGAGAGAAAATAACTTAGATACCCCCACTTAATTGTCTTAGAAGATGAAAGATATACTTTGTGTAGGTGGTAATGAATAAATGCATATGGTTGAGAGAAAATAGAAATGGTATAGAAGGAAAGGCCTCATTATATCTACATACAAGCCTTATATTTGTGAACATGATCATTCAAAAAAATAAGCATTATAAAAATGAACAAAGGGACTAAAATATAGTAACCATCGGATGCAAATCCTATGTCTCAAAAAGTGACTGAATTTTTTATAATAAAAAAAAATCAGCCAACTTATTAATGGCAGCATATCAAGTGCTAATGGGCCAGTGGGTGCTAACATGCTAACTCCCATCATCAGCCGTTGAATGGAGAATCTGCGGCCCAAATTGATCAAGGTAGGAGGACGTATTCGCAAGAGAGGAATAAACTTTAGAGGTTTTGCGTAAAATGGTTTAAGTAGCAAAGGGGTTTCACCTTAATTAATCTGGGCCGTAGATTCTCCATCCGATGGTTGATGATAGGAGTTAGTATATTAGCACCTACTGACTTAGCACAGGATATGCTGCCCTTATTGATGGACAGCTCTTTTTTAAGAGTGGCATGCAGGAGCTCTGCCTTGTTCAACTGCAAAAAACTTGAAATTGCACGCCCACCACGCCGATATGCTTGTGGTGATCCTGAACCCCGTCTGCTCACTCCATCGAGCGTCCTTCCCTCGCACTTTGTTGGCATAGACGTAGTTAAAGCAGAGATGCATTGACGTCTCCTGCTCTTGACCAGAGAGACTGCACTCCACCTTGTGCGGCCATCCTCTAAGGGTGTGTTTGGTTGCCTGTATGGTACCTGGATTGTATGAGTGGATGCAACTGTACCTGTTAGACACATGTTTGGTTTCATTTTCATCCTGGCCAGGTGGATGCAATTGCACCCACTCATACAGAATGGAGAAAACACAGAAATTGTGCTTCTCTCTAATGCAGGCTCGTGAAATGCATAAATAAGCAACCAAACAACTTAACTTGCATCCACTCAGTCAGACCAAGGCTAGCCTAGATGGCTCGTACGAAACAAGCTAGGATGTTACAGGTAACCAAACATACCCTAAGTGCTGGCTTGTCTGCTGCCGGTATCCTTGATTGCACTACGAGCCATGCAAACAACTTGCATTTGCCCTCCAAATCAAACAACTGTTGAAGCCTGAGAAAGAGAATTGGATTGCATAAGCCGATTTGGCGGTGTAGTGCCCTTGTGATTCGGGATGAGAGTGGGATGGGTATGTGTTAGCCTGCACAAGTCAGCACCAGCCGCAACGGCCCGCAACATCGGTGCTGCCAAAATGCCAAATGCCAATAGCATTAGCTTGTTGATGTAGACATGCAAGTTGCTGTACTAGCAAGCATACGCCACTGCTTTGGGGGGAAAAATCAAAGAATCATCTGTGCTCTATTCCCATGGCCGTCGCCGTTGGCCTCCGCCTCGGTCCTGACATTGGCGACAACTTGCCAACGCCATCACCAACGGGCTGCTGCAACTTGCCAACGCCATTCCCGCAGATCCGGCCGATTTTCTCCGCACGTGGTACGGCCTTCGCCACTATTCTTGGAGCCAGATCAGCCTCTGCCGCGACCTCAATCTTTAGGTAGGCCTTTGGAGGCGGTGGAGCTCTTTGGCAGATGCCGTGTTGGCGTTTGCTGGTAGACAACGGCATCGCCATGAAGGAAGGAACCACATTGACGAAGATCTCCGTCGCTACTGCCTCTCTCCGGCACATGAAAAAACAAAAATGTATCTCCGAATCACTAAAAACCGGACATGGCCTTCTCCGGTGCATGAGAAACCGCATAAGCTTTGTCCGGTTTATGGTAAACCGGCCAAGCCTTGCCCGGTTTACCACAAACCGGACAAGTTTTTTTTTTTCAACCCGAGTTGATTCAAATGTAAATAATTTTTGCTATACAACTCCAAATTTAATGAGACAACTTTCTAAATTTATGTAAAATCATTTAGATTATGAATATGCAAAAATATTTTAGTTTTGATTATCGTGCAGCAAACGAGTAAGTAATGGATGTTGTTTGTTAACTTGTTGCAATTATCCACAGGCAAGCTCAATTTTATGAAATTCCGAATTTATCGTAACATAGACATCGTTAGCATGTACGTTTTTGTATGTTTACCTCTTTTTCTTTTTCTTTTTCTTTTTCTTTTTCTTTATCGTGCAACTTTATGATTATCGGGGATCGGAGATGGGAGGGCACTCCCCGCTGGAATTTTCCCCATTGCCACCCCTAGATGGTTCTATTCAAGCAACCAAACACATAAAAAAAATCTTAAACCATCTCATATATATACTACTTAATACAAGCAACCAAACACACTCTCAAAACTTCGCTTTCTCTACCTTCTCGATCGATTCACTGGCGCGGCCTAACCAGGGAAGTCGAGAGAGAAGACCACGTCAACGACTGCCGCACACCACATGCGTGCCGCCATGCAAGACGAGGAGCGGGCACGGTGAGACTAGCGTTGAAATTACGAAGCCTTGCTTTGGCCCGTTTGTACTATTCTTTTTTTTCATGTTTGGTCTTGGCGTGAATAAAATTGTAAATCTAGTCCTCTTTTTAAATACAAAAGTGGACAAATTAATTACGTAACGTGCTTCTATACCACACCAGAACGTTGGCTCTACAGCACCCTCGTCCATCATGGAATCTCCAAAACAAGCGCAGTAGGTGATGGACCTCACGTAAATGCCATAGGATCGCAGCAGGTGACGAACCCCACGTAAATGCCATAGGATCGTAGCAAGACCAATACCGTAGCAAGAGGTGCTTTCTTATGTCAATCTTTCACAAAAATATGACTTAATATACTTTATATCACGCATCTCAAAACTAATCCAAATGCGAAAAAGATCACCCTAGAGTTCATAAAAAAAAGGCAAGCAACTTTCAGATAGCAAACCCGTTTAGCCTCGTTTTAAAATACGGGATTGCCCCCCTTAACCTGCACGAATTGACCAGTTTTGTGTGAAATTCTTACCAAATTCATGTGAATTTCTTAATTCTAAACATGACATTTTGTTAATTCACTCGTGTATCCAATTTGTTTTTGGCGAGTCTGATTAATCTGCTTCTTTTACTGGGTACGAAATCGTTCAGCTAATCGACAAACAGAAGATGATTTTTTTTTCACGGACCAAACACAAATTATTAGAGTACGAGTATATTCAGGGCGGAGCTAGCTTAGACTCCTATCTCGGACTAGGTCATGTCTTTTTTAGGTTAATATATAATTTTACTGATCTGCCTGAGGCCTGCCTTCGGCCTTGAGTATATCGTCCTCTTTTCCATATAGTTTAACCTTGTGGGTGACCCATGTCAATGCATGGTGCTAAAGATATTGGGTGAAATGTCAATAGGATACAAATTTTTTAGATCAATAGGACATCAAAACCTGATGCCCTGGTTCCATTAAAGAAACCAGAAAGTATAAGTGCAGTTCAAAGACAAATATAAGTTCCAGGGCAACACTCTCCCCTATCACCAGAACTTATTACAACCATTTCAAACCACTTATTAACAGAACCAAGCAGACATTTTACAACTTGCCATCAACCCAGTTACCAAAATAAACTGCAAAAGATTCCAGTTCTTCCGGAATAGCATTCTCATCTAGGTCTTCACTCGCCTCAGCCTCCTTCCTGTTCACGTGATCCCGGGTCCCAGTGGCAAAGGCTCATGGATTCTGGCACCCAACCGAGAGCAGAACAGCTTCATCTGGGCCATCATTCCCTCCTTGAACAGCAGACTCCAATTCCGAAGCGAAAAGAGCATTCTTCTTCAAATTGTTTTCACATCTGACCAATACCGAGAATGAAAAGTCATGTTATTTCTAATAATCCACAAACTCCGTAAAGTAGAATGAAATGCCGTCCTTGCGGCTTCGCAGGGGTCCGTCCGAGTGCATGTGAGATACCACTGCTACTAGTCCAGAATCCAGATGGGTATAGTATGGATGAGAGGAAAAGTCCAAATGCATGTGTCCGTCTATCTTCATCCATCCCTGCAAACTGAAAGCAAGTCTCGTTGATGCATTCAGACCGTTCACGGGGCTTCTATTGCTAGTATATTATACATACAGGCATCCATTTCTGAAGAGTTCATCTCTTCTTTATGCCCCACGGCCAACAAATTAGTCCGGTTGGTCAAAATATGCCCTCTTTTTTCAAAATATATGCATGCACATATATATCTATTTAATCCCAAGAAAAAAAATTGATTATATGTGCGACAAATTATCTTATTAGTATACATAATATTGGAGTACCTCACTCACATGCCAACCCGTTTAGCTTCTGGATGACCCATGTCAATGCATCGTGCCAAAGATATTGGGTGAAATGTCAATAGGATACAAATCTTACCTACAAATTTTGTTTCGAGAAATATTACCTACAGAGTATTCAGTGTCACTCATCCTCACGCACCACCATCGCACGAATGCTTTCGGGTGCCCTCTAGAAAATTATACGGCTTGAACGATCTAAACGACTACCATTCCACCCTACCGGGGTGCTGGGCCGTCGACGTCGGCACGTAGGACATGGCACCGAGCTGCTTTAAAATGTGTGTACGATCTTGATGCTCCCATCACCTTAATGCAAGTAGGACTCCCTCTGTTGGTTGGCTATCTGAGCAGGAGTTAATTAGGATTTAGGACAGGCACATGAGCTAGAAGTAGAACTGCCAGACGATCTTCGATTGAAGGAAGTACGTGGTAAGCGATCGAAGAAGCCGAAAGCTACGTACCCACCAGAAGCACCGCGAAATCAAGCCAAATCCCGGGACGGATCTCACTCACCGCGACATTCGACGGCCGAAAAATCGGTTGTTTATTTCGATTATAGCTTTTTGGCTTTTAAGCCAAGTCACGGGCACGCCGATCCAGCTTGCAGGACACTGATCCGGTTACTGCCTAATTGCTAAAGCGACGTCTCGAGTGCAGCCAAAAGCAGCATCCAAAACCAACATGCTGCGTCAGCTGCTTCGCAGTTTGCTCTGAACCACGCTGAGTCACTGACCTTACTCGACGAATGCATGCCAGGCTTCACAAGAACCACACGCACCTGACCGGGCAGCTGGACGAAATCCTGAGGGAATCGAGGAAGAAAGAATGGTGATCGATCGCGTAAGCATCACCTCGTTCCAATGATTATATTTTGAGTATTATTTATCAACAAAACACTCTACTCACTAAACACCCAAAAACAAAAACAAAGCCGCCAGAGGCAAAGAAGCAGATCCACATGCGTCCATGGCCACCAGCCAACCACACAGAACAAACACATTCGCACGTCTCGTCCTCGCCTTTATATACCACTCACTGCACCTTGGTCATCGCAAGCTAGCACGGGACGATGAGGAGGGCGTTGCTGTGTTTGTCTTTAGCCGCTGTGCTCGCCGGCATGGCATGTTGGTCCGAGGCGACGCGTGTGACGCCGCCGCCGCTGCCGGTGCTGCCGATCCCGTCGGCTCCGCAGCTCAAGTGGCAGCGGCGGGAGGTGATCATGTTCTTCCACTTCGGGATGAACACGTTCACCGACTCCGAGTGGGGCACGGGGCAGGAGGATCCGTCCCTGTTCCACCCCGCGGCGCTCAACGCCACCCAGTGGATGGACGCGGCCGCCGCGGCGGGCGCGTCGCTCGTCATCCTCGTCGCCAAGCACCACGACGGGTTCTGCCTCTGGCCGTCCGCGTATACGGAGCACTCCGTGCGGAGCAGCCCCTGGCGCGGCGGCAGGGGCGACGTGGTGCGCGAGTTCGCCGACGCCGCACGCGCTCGCGGCGTCGACGCCGGGCTGTACCTCTCGCCGTGGGACCGGCACGATGAGAGGTACGGCCTCGAGGTCGCCTACAACGAGTACTACCTGGCCCAGCTCCACGAGCTCCTCACCGGGTCAGTGTCAAGCGCCTGTGTCCATGAATACAAAAAGATTCGAGCAACTTGCCATTGTTAAATGCTTAGGTGCATCCGCTAATACTATTGTGCAGGTACGGGAGCATGTCGGAGATATGGTTCGACGGCGCTAAGGGCAAGAACGCGACGAGCATGACATACCACTTCCAAGAGTGGTTCCAAACTGTGAAGCAGCTGCAGAGCTCCATCAACATCTTCTCCGACGCCGGGCCCGACGTTCGGTGGGTCGGCGATGAGAAGGGGTTCGCCAATACCACGTGCTGGTCCACCGTCAACCGCTCCATGATAACAATCGGCCAGGCCGGCATTGAGGAGTATGTATATAATTTGCACGGCCAAAACTTCCTCTGCTAATTAGTGGAGCCTACCGAGCGATCTGCCATTCGCCATTGTTGATCTGTGTCAGGTATCTGAACAAGGGCGACCCGCGGGGGAGGGACTGGGTGCCGCCGGAGTGCGACGTGTCGATTCGGCCGGGCTGGTTCTGGCACAGGAATGAGACGGCCAAGCCGCTGAACGAGCTGCTCGAGATATACTACAACTCGGTGGGCCGTAACTGCGTGCTCCTGCTGAACGCACCGCCCAACACCGCCGGCCTGATCGAGGACGCCGACATCGCCAGGCTCCGCGAGTTCCGCGCAGCCATCACGATCATCTTCGGCACGGACCTCGCCGCGGGCAGCACAGCGAGGGCCAGCAGCGAGCGCGGCGGGAAGCACGGCGGCTTCGCGGCAGAAAACCTGCTCGACGGCTGCGACGAGACATACTGGGCGCCGACGGCCGAGGATGGGCGCAAGAACGGGTACTGGATCGAGCTGCGGCGGATCGGCGCGCAGGCGTTCAACGTGGTCAGGATACAGGAGCACGTGGCGATGGGGCAGCGGGTGGAGCGGCACGAGGTGTACGTGGACGGCACACCCGTGGCCAACGGCACAACAGTGGGGCACAAGCGGCTGCACCGGCTGGCCAGCCCCGTCGCCGGCCGGACGGTGAAGATATGGCTCACGGCGCGGCGGGGCCCGCCACTGGTGTCGGCGGTGGGCCTCCACCTCGACCCCTTTGCAATGAACATAGTGTGACGGCCGTGCGCTGTGCACCGCGCGTGGCGCGAGCCAGTAACTGGTGTTACCTGGTCAGTCGACGTCGCCCGGACGTGCATAGCGGACGGCGCACGGCGATAAAGCGGCATTCCTTTGGATGGATCCATCGTGATCAAAACCTCACCTTTTGAATAAGAAATTGTAGACCGTTGGATACCTCACTCAGATATCAACGGACCGTTAGATCAAATCATAGAATCGGATTTAATCGATACTCTCAAATCTCAACAATGATCCAATGATCCTAGATTTGGGTGATTTGAGCAAAAAAAAAACACCCAAATGATGTTTATCAAATCCCTTTGAATAATTTGTTGGGTGCAATAATAACTATTTTAGTAAATTGTAGTCTGTACTGTTATATCTTTGACCAGTATCACACGTCACCATTGCTCACATTATTGTCAATTAATCGATCATCACACACTTAGAAATATTGTTATCAAATTAATTATCATATTTATATTTACTAATCATCATCTACCCTTCATGCATGCTTTAATAGTTGTGCAACTTTTAAAAGAGAACATAGAAGCACTTCTCCAATTATATTTATGATGGATTATAATATTTGTGGAAGAAGATACCGTCTAGTTTGTTGTTGATTTGCAACAGGTGTTGCAGTGCAGGGGTGCGAGATGCACGTTGCAGCGCAGAAGGTCGGAAGTGCAGGCGCAGCATGTGAGGTCGCAGAGGTGCAGGTGAAACGCGAGGTCGCAGGTGCAGGAGGCGTAGCACACGAGTGACGCAGGTGCAGCGAGACAACCGGACAAGACGCTTAGAGGTCTACATAGATGGACGACACAATGTAGCGGCCAGCGGGCGAGTGAGTCATGTGAGAACGGCAGGTGGGCCGTACGCATACATCTGTGAGTTTGATTGTGTGTGCATGTATTGGATCATGTGTAATTAGACCAGATGGATATGCATGTATGCATTTGATTAGAGATAAGAAGTTAGGGTTAAGAGGAGAATAAATAAGAGGGGTACTCTGGCTATGTTTGTTGGCACAAAAAAAAAAAGAGCAAGGGTCTCCTGACGGTGGCGTCGCAGGAGCGAAGAAAAGCAACACGGTGATATAGTATTCGATCTACATGAGCTCTACAGTATCACGCTACAATACCCGCGTGAGACGATTACAGTAAGCAGTGACACATGCAACAGAGAGGAAGAGAGAGAGAAAACAGAGAGGAGAAAGAGAAGAAAAGGGGGAGGAGAAGAAAAATCGAGAGATTATTTGAGGTTTATGTTTTTCATGTAAAGGGATCTATATGCGTGTTCTTTAATAAAAAAAATGAGTATAGATTTTGATCTAGTAATTCATATTTACGTATAATTGCTTTCTAGTTTGTATGTTTAATCTAGTTTTTTATGTAATCTTAGATTAACTATTATAGATTGATTTTTAGGTTTAATCACTATTTTATTCATTTCTAGAATTAATAAAAACACACAAAAATATGTTTAAGTGTTAGTTTGCACCAATTGACCCTTCTCTCGGTATGCCTCGATCCTTTACTTACTGAGACTGGCACTTCTGGACATCTTAAAGAAACTAGGCAAAATAGCCCCCATAACTTGGGGAGAAAAGGTGCCCTCTTGCAAGTTGCAAGAGAGGGCCGCGGTAACCTGGCCGGACAAAATGCGAGCCAATGCAAGACCGGCTCGGGTGGGACCTGGGGTGAAGGTTTTCCCGTTTTCTCATACGAAGTAGAAATAAACAGCACCACTATTTCCTGCGGTGTGCTACTACTACACTACTACTGCTAGCATATCGTGTCGTGTGACGCGGTGCCTCAACCAATGCCGATTGGTAGCAACAAGAAGGCATTATTTATGTATCCATGAGCATCACAAGCATGGGGATCAAAAGCTCCCACTACAAACGCAACAAATGTACGGACTACGGACGCAAACGAAAGAGGGTGACAAGCAGCAACATTAAGTGCGCAACAAGTCAAGGTATAGAAACGCACCAGACAGAGGCAAGCAAACAGCGATATCACGAAAGATAGATTCGCACGCGAAGAATTACTTCAGTCGTTTCAAAACACCACATATGTAGCTATCATTCAACAGATGCTATCAGATCAAAAGTGTACACTCTTCGGTGGCAAAATTGATCGTCAGAAACTTGGGGGTAACACACACTATCAAATAAATAAAAACCGATACACGGCGCAGTCAAAACTTTTACGATTCCCTGTGCCTTTCTCAAACTGCCTCAAAAAATAAGGCCTCAAAGCAAGCCTCTAATTCCTCCTGGTAAACCTATTGCCACCGCCTCCCCTGCCAGAAAACCCTCTTCCACCACCACCTCGGCCACCACCACCCGAGAATCTCCTGCCACCGCCACCACGGCCAAACCTTCCTCCGCTAGAGTTGCCTCTTGACTGGTCCGTCTCTTGCAATGGTGGCAGTTGTGTCACTTCCTCAAGTGTCACCATGGCTGCGTTCTCCGCACCTGCGAGAATCATGCAGCACATTTGAGTGGTGCAGTAGTACCCCCAAATACACGAATTCAAGTTCGATTGCCTTTATTTTGAATCCAAAAAAAAACCTCTGCAAACTCTACATATACAGTGGTAACACATTTACAAAATTGCATTAGCTATGCATTATCAAAAGAAGCGAAACCATGTACCAAAGGTATACCTTGAATATAGTCATCAACTTCTGCTGCAGGAACATCAAATACAGCACCTGTCCCATCAGCAGTGAGGGTCACACCCTTTACATCTGCAAGTTTTTCTTCTGGCATGAACCTTTTCAATGTAGTAATAACAAACCTGCACGCAGAAGTTTCCCAATCAATTGAACATCCGAGAGCGCTCATGACCCAAAAAGTTAAATAACATGGTCACTCACCCTGGTGAATACATCGATCTACCAGTTTGAAGCAGTAATGTAGTATGGTTCTCCATAGAAGAAAGCAAAGATCTCTTCTTTATGTCAGTGTAGCCCTAAGAAATATATTCCCTGTTAATTATAACAGCCAGTATAACAGTACAAATATATAACTAGAAACCAACTTACAACTGCCTTTGCAAGTGCTTTGGCTAGTAGATCAACTGCAGACATACTGGAAGAGCTTAACAGTTGCTCAGCTTGCTGCCGGAAAACAGGAATAACACTGCATTGCATCCAACCACATAATTAATAGATCAAATAAATCTACTGCAAAATACACTTAAAACAAATTTCAATTCGAATATCTTACCTGTCTGACACACTAGCAATGGCTTCAGCTGCTTCAGTGCCCGCAGATTGTGCCACATCAGTTGGCTTCGGTGCAGAGATATGTTCAAATTTCACCCCAGACTCCCTTTCTATTCTGTTTACATTGTACTTATATCTGGGTTCAAAAAGCATAACAGCAACACCAGTATTACCTGAAAATCAACGGGCATTGCTTAAAAGGTAATCATTATAAACAGCAAACTAAAAAATTGCTAATCCTATTTAGCCTACCTGCTCTCCCTGTCCGACCTGACCGGTGTATGTAAGCTTCAACATCACGTGGAGGTTCACACTGGAGATTTCGAATATCATCAATGAGCGGCAAGGTCTAGTTCTTAGCAATTAATAAACCGCAGAACATGTCATACCTGAATGATAAGCTGCACGTCATTAATATCAAGCCCTCGTGCTGCCACATTTGTAGCAACCAAAACTAGAAACTTCCCGCTCCTAAATCCAGCAAGAATGACCTATAAATAATTAAGTACACTTCAAATAGCTGCGCTTGACAGTTATGAAAACATCACAAATGGGTGGACAAACTACTAAAATAATGATTCACAAATAAAATTTGAAATTAATTATCATAGACAATAATTTAAAGATGGGGTTCAACTGCGTCAAAAATATAATAGCATTCCCTGATTATTTAAATTGGTACAGTGTATGCACATATCATCAAAAATTAGATGACATATCAGTAGCACAATAAAAAAATGCAATCTAGACATGTTAGTAGAATTTTCAGAACATGCTATAGAGGATGGCACATTGTTTCACTCGAGTGCATTGGACACAGGCACCAAAAGTTCATATATTGTTCAGTAAAGAATCACTTACTTCACGTTGAGCTTGCACAACATCTCCATGCAAGGCACGGGATCCAGCAATCAAACCAGAGAGCTCTGATGCAGATTCTTTTGTCTCGGTGAAAATAATGGTCCGGCCTCCGCTGAACCCAAAAGTAAAGATTTGGTAAAAATTGATGAAAACCACAGTATTATCATAAACGATGACCATTTGGTGGAAGTACATACCGGCTATAGCATCGGATGATGTCTGGAATAACTTGTGCCCTTGCGGCACGGTTACAAGGAAGAGCAAGATGCCTAACGGATGCACTAGCTTTCAGTTTCTCATTGCCAACAAGATCAACAGTTTTCTTGTCAGATTTCAGAAATTTCAAGGAGAGCTACAATCATTCCAGAGTAACCATATCATTGCATTGTCAGCTCACATAAATTATGGGGGGAAATCTCAACAATAGTAATGTATTATTTAGAAGTGAATCATACCTTATTCACCCAAGCTGGTATAGTAGCACTGAACAGAAGCGTCTGTACTTTGGTAACATCTTCGACCTTGCCTGTTTATAATAATAAAGGATCCGGTTACATCAAATAGAGAAAAACTGCAAGTGATATTGTCAAATTACTGATTCCTCCATACGTACGGATCCAGAAAAAGATGAATAACACCAGCCATAAAGAGAACAATTGGCTCAATTTAAAAGAAAAGATCATCATGACAACATGAGACTCGGAAATTGAAGAACATATGTAATATAAGATGTGGGTGTACCAAGAATAAGCTCAACGTCGTCAACAAAGCCCATATTAAGCATCTCATCAGCTTCATCAAGGACACGGAATTTCAACGACTTCAAATTGAGGGTTCCCTTTACAATAAAATCCTGGGCAAGAAATTTGTCCAGCAAACATGAAAACAAATTATGAGGTTTTGGGCTGAATCAACCAGAAATATCAGCAAATGAAAATAATTACCTTGACACGGCCAGGAGTCCCAACTATAATGTCAACCCCCTTTCTGATTGACATTTCTTGATGGCGATAATCAGAACCACCATATACGCAACATGAAGAAAGCCCAAATGTTGCACCATAAAAAGCAAAGTCAGTGTGCACCTGAAATGCATTTCAGCAAGGTCAAAACAAATACAAAGGATTTTCTTTCTTGAGAATCAGACAATAGCACAATTTTACCTGCTTGGCTAGCTCCCTGGTTGGTAGCAAAACCAAAACACTTGGAGGTCTGCCATAATCAGTCCTTCTGGATGCCTTGTGTGTCCCATTAACTAATGACTCCAGTAAGGGCAGAACAAAAGCCAAAGTTTTGCCCTATAATATGCAACAGCATCTTTGATTAGACCATACCAAGTTTTCAGAGCCAAACATGATAAACATACGAGAACCCTCATGGCCGGTCCTCCGTAGTCCATAATGAGGAATTCCGGGTCGCCACACCAAAAAAAACATCACTATGAACACAAAACACTCCCCTCCTAGTAACTTCATAAAAAACATCCCTACGTCGACAAATTTTGCAAGCGACAGTCGAATGTACATAAACGGCAAATCTCTTTTAAATCCACGTGTGTACGGTCGTCATCATACTCAATTTGTGCAAGCAGAGCGATTAGTGCAACAATGTAGCAATCCCTATCTCAGATTGGGCAAGTGCCATAAATTAGATGCAATTCCTTGCAAACCAAACCAGTAGTCGTGTCGCACAGCAAGCTTGCTATTAAGTGTAAACGTACAGGGTAGTAACTCAAACAACTACAGTTACTACCCTACAAATCTATGAAATGAGCCACACAAGTCGAAAGGAACACTCACCTGGCCAGTGCGCGCCCGGCCGACCAAGTCCCTGCCATCGAGGACGAGGTCGAAGGTGGTGGCCTGGATGGGGAACAGCGCCTTGATGCCCTTGGACTTGAGGCTCTGCCTCAGCGGTTCCGAAATCCGGTAGTTGGAGAGAGCATTCGGGTCGGCGTGATCCTCGTCGCCGCTGGCCGTGAGCTCGCCATCGTCGTCGTCCTCATCAGCCACAGCCTTCCCCTTCCTCTTAACCTTATCCTTCTTCGCTTTCTTCGCAGCGGGCGCCGACGCGGCCGGCTCCTCGGAGCTCGTGCTACTCCTGTCCTCGTCAGAGGAGGACGCCGCGGGAGGGGACGGCTCCTTAGCCTTGCGCTTCTTCTCCTTCCCCTTGCGCGAGGAGACCTCCCCCGCCTCGGCGGCGGCGGCGGCGGCGGCGGCCTTGAGCTTGCGCTTGGCCTTCTTGGAGGCGGAGTCGTCGATGGCCATGGGCTCGGCGGAGGAGGCGGCGGCGGGGAGGGAAGGCATCGGGAGGGGGAGGGGTAAGTGGTGGCGGCGCGTGGGGTTGGGACTTGGGAGGCTGCAAGGGGGGCGCGGCCGGGAAAGAGGGGGAACAGATGCTGAGGTTTCGATGTATATGTAGGTATGTGGCGGAAACCCTAGCGCGTGAGGGGCACGTGTCAGGGAGGAGTTAACGGGCCGAAGTTTAGGCTTTTCTGGCCCGGTTCACAAGGGTTTTTTTTTCAAATCTCGTCCGTGCAAAAATAGACATCACTCCTGTGCAGTGATCAAAATCCTCGGATTTCAGCTCCTCCAAGATTTAGGGGGTGTTTGGCAGAGCTCCAGCTCCACCAAATTCGTGGAGTTGGTGGAGCTAGGTATTTCTAGCTCCACCAGATTCGTGGAGCTGGAGCTGTGAGTATATTAAGAGTGTTTAGGTGGGTCATTTTGTTTACATTTTCGAATAAAATTATAAACTTAAGTCACTTTATTTCAATCTAAGTTTCAGCTCCAAGGTGGAGCTGGGATCTGGAGCTCTACCAAACAGGGCCTTATAATGCTGGCAGAATAAAAAAAAGTTAAAAATGCAAATTACTACAGTATTTTCATAAATTTCGATGATATTTCAGCAAATTTCCAGGAGGATCAGTTTTTTTTTTACCATATTTGTAATCTTTTGAATCGAATTTGACCGAGTTCAAGTGAGATATGAGGATCACCTCGCTGATTGATCGGATTGCCTTGGGTTCAACCAAACTTATGGTTCCTATTGTGAACAAGTGAACATAGCTCAACAGTGAACTGTAATGTTTGCCGAACAACGTGCAAACCGAACAATAAAAGAGGAAGATCTAGAACTAAGCTCATCAACTTCTTCAAGGAGCATCGAGATCGTCGATCTGCTACGTTTTTGGTCATCTGAAGGATTCACCAAAACTTGGCAGTCCATCCACAGAGCTGCCCTACAACATGCCGTGTGCTGTTTCCTGCCTCGCCGCCTTGACCTGTCGGTTGTCACCAGTGCTTCACCTTCAATTCCCTAGTTTGTGCTCACCGTGGCCACAGGGGTCAGAGTTACCCTACCACGCGACACTCCTTGAGCTATCGCCTACCCTACCGCCTTCGCTCATTCATCGGTGTTGGTTGCCACTTGATGCCCGTTTGCTGCCCTGCTCCCTGCTAACTTGCGCCTGCCCTATGGTTCCCGTCTATCATTACTGGGTTGTGAAAAGATGTTAACGTTGCCTAGAGGGGGGGTGAATAGGCGATTTTAAAATTAAAACTAAAATCGTCGCAGCAGAAAGAGTATCGGAACTTTCGGTGTAATATCGGTACTTCCGATTTAATCGGAACTTCCGATACTTGTTCGGAATGTCCGATAGACTTTGACAACGATGACTACCTACTAAGCGCAATGTGCTTGAAGAGTAATCTGAGAGATTAAGAACAGTACAACAAAGATTCAGATAGATAAAGTCACAAGGAAATGAGCTAAAGTAAATTAAGTGGAGCGACAAGGATTTGTTCCCGGAGTTCGGATTCTTGAGGGAATCCTATGTCTCCGTTGAGGAGGCTCTAAAGAGCCGGGTCTTTTCCAACCCTTTCCTCCCAAACCTCGGTCACACTTGAGGCTTGGTTCCACTATTGGATCCTTTCCTTTCGGAGGCGGAACCGGCCTTCACAAACTTCTCACGGCGACCCACAACCTTCGGGAGTTCGTGAGCGACACCTAGCCGTCTAGGAGTCTTTCAACCTCCAAGAGTAACAAATGCACCGTTTGAACGATCTTGGAGAAACACTCTAATGCTCAAGATCTCAATTCTAGTCCTCACTCTCTAGATGATCCCTAAGATCAAAGATGAGGGCTCAAGACAAAGCTAGAAAGTGCTCAAGAGTTCTGCCAACAAGAGTGTGTAACCCTTCAAAGGGTGAGGAGTGGGGTATTTATAGACTCTTGCAAAAACTAGCCGTTATGCCCCCACTCTGCCACATATCGGAACTTCCGATATTAACATCGGAATGTCCGATATGTGCAAACTTTCAGAACTCAAGCGCACTCCAACGGTCGAAACAAGATGCATCGGAACTTTCGATGTTGAAATCGGAACTTCCGATGTTCTCAGAAAATCACTTTGCCAAAATCTTCTAAGTCCATATCGGACTGTCCGATATGAGTATCAGAACTTCCGATGTTTCCAGATAGTACCCTATTTCAGGTTTGAACGCATCAGAACCTCCGATGTAACAAATCGGAACTTCCGATCTTTACAGAAGGCATCTTGAAGGGTGTCAAACTTGTATCGGAACTTCCGATCCAAAGATATCGGAATGTCCGACCCAGTTTACACGCATCGGATTCAAGCACACATGCACATCGGAATATCTGGTAATATCGGAACTTCCGATATGAAATCGGAATGTCCGACTTGATCTTAAAGCAACACATATTCCGGTGCAAGTGCGGTGACTTAGAGACTCTAGGCAGATTGACTTGACATTCATCTGAGCATAGAGACTACTCTAGATCAACTACGATGCATTCCTCTTAATAGTACGGCATTCCTATGACTCGAAATATAAAACGAAAATAAGCAATGCCGAGTTTCTTGTGTGATCCTGTTTGAGAGTATCCTTCGCACGTAGATGATCTTATTTTGGAACTTTTACCTGTTCACAAGCTTATTGAATACATTAGTCCCTTTAATCGTTTGTCATTAATCAACCAAAACTCATTTAGGGGCCTAGATGTACTTTCATGTTGCTACCTACCGCCATAGAGAGAACGTGAGTGTGGGGCGTGTGAAATAAAAGGGGGTTGGGTGTTGGGCTTCAGGAGTGGAGGAAGACTAAGCCTTTAACAATTGGGCCGCGCAAGGGAGATTGTGAGAGGGAGTAGGTAGGTCAGGTCAAAATAGACTTTAATGTTGAAATATGTATTTTTAAACATATTTAATAGTATAAATAATAATATACTTATTGTGTAATAGTTTTTTTTTTCAAAAGTTTTAGTACACCTATATCTCTGATCCTTCCTACCAAGTGCCTGTAAACCTAACGTTGCCTGGCGACTCCTTTTTGCATCAACCATGCATTCCTGGGATTAGGGGTGTAAACGGAGCGGATACGGACGGATTTTGTTCATCCCGTATCCTATTCCAAATTTTTTCTCGGATACATAATCGGATACGGATAGTGCTGGATTCGAATACGAATACGGATTACTTGATCCACGAATACGGGCGAATACAGGTCGTTCCGGATACGGTTAGTCTCGGTCACGAATAGTTAGTCGGATAATGCGTGAAAGCAGAAACCATATATATCACATATATTAGGATCAATCAACCATACACAAAACTTTACTATAACTTTCAAGACATGTAAGTGTTTCAAATTCAATAATAGTTGCATTCCCTACATAAGGATAATATACAACCAAGTACAATTCCAATCAACATATGCACTTATATGATGTAGCACATCCAACTGCAATCAAGTGTTTTGTAGTGCAATTATAAGAGCTTGCTCCAGAAAAGTAGTGCAATTATATTACAACTTGCTCACATTATATCACAGGCTCACAACAGCACTATGTTTCACATTATATTACAACTTGCCTAATCAGATACCACATAACCAACACGCAATATCTAAAATACAGCTAGCAAGCACTGTAATTCAAATACACACATTATGAACAATATTGCAAGGGTATCGGGTCGGATATTTACCGGATATTGGGTCGGATATTTACCGGATATCGGATCGGATATTGCTCTTCCCATATCCTAACCCATATACATGAGATTTTTCGGATACGGATCGGATATTGCTCTTCTCATATCCTAACCCATATTACATCGGATTTTCCGGATACGAATACGGATAACATCGGTACAGATTTTTTTCGAATACGGTATCAGATCGGTCGGGAAATATCCGCTCCGTTTGCACCCCTACCTGGGATGAATCATCCCTCTAAAAACGTAAATAAAAAGATCAAAAGGATACAATTAAGACTGATTTTTTGATGAAATGACATTTTTATGGAATTATGTATGTAAGGCCATCCACAATTTTGTATTTAGAAAATAAACTAAGCCCTCCTGGCACCAGTACCAAGTAAATGACAACAAAATTGGAGGGATCTAATCATATAAAACTCTATTCTTAGAGAGGTACGGAGGCGATTGGCCCCATGACAGCGACCTTTCGAACGCTGCAGTTTCTCTGATGACAAGCTAAAGTGTGCTACAGTGATTTAATTTTTAAAAAAAATCAAAAAAAATATTTTTTCCAATTTTTTGGGAGCTATTTAGTTTTATTTTTATTTTTTATGTTTTTTACGAAATTTTTCTCTATGTTAAAATTCAGAAATCGCCTATAGCAACGCGTGGGATTTTCATCTACTATTGGGAGAATCTTACTAGCATCGGCACCAAGTTTTGCTCTAGTTCCAAGCCAAAAAATGGGGGAGGTTGGGTGACAGTTGGGTAGGAGAAAAAGAAGTGACGTTTTATTTATACATAGGTCATACTTTAGAGGGAGTGTGTATGTTAAAATTAAAGAGAAAAGCAGTTAAAAATTAAAGAGAAAAGCAGTTAAAATTAAAGAGAAAAGCAGACTTAGCTTCCATTTAGCGTGTTAGGTCTGTGAAAACTATATGGTGTACACGACCGACAACCACTCTTTAAAATATGATAACACGAATACATAATTTCAATTGTTCGATCAACCACTGAAATAGCATCTCGGAGCCTGTCTTTTCCATCTTCCCTGAGTTCAACAGGACGAAAAATAAATTCTTGTTTAGATCGCATGCTTGCCAAAAGCACCCAACTTTTACTTATAGAAACGCATTGTTAGATGTTTTGATATAAGCTTGAACTCAAGTTACATAGGCAAAATTCTAAAATGGATAGTTTTTAAAACATGAGCCCTTTTTTTAAAAAGAATAAATTGCATCGTAGGTACATTTACTTGCAATGTATTAGGTCAATGAACTGAAATCATGCGTCTAGTTCAACGAATTTGTTGAACCCAATAAGAGTGATCCAATATAGGTTTCTCGGAAGACACTAGGCACCCAAGGTTTCAAATTTTGTTTTGAACTATATCACGGAAGGGACTGAAATCTGAAATTTTCGCGAGATTCAGAATTTTTGGACAAAATTTGGATGAAATTCAAATCCGTATTTTTTTGAACCGGGATTTCCGAAATTGCCGAAATCTCGGTAATTTCATATGAACGAAAAATGGTTCAAACGAGGTCAAAAAATTTTGTGTATGGTCTTGACACATCACTAATGTCCCCATTAAAATTTTAGATTATGATCAAGCCTAAGGAATTTTTCAAAAATCTAACAGTGCTACTGTCCTGATAAAAGGTTAATCAGCAAATTTCAATCGAATGGAAAATGGTGCAAACCATGTTATAAACTTTTAAAATTTTGTGTGGATGGTCCTAACACATGTATAATATTACCATAAAATTTTTAGATGATGGTCATTCTTGAGGAATTTTCAAAAATTTGAACAATGCTACTGAAGACTGAATGACAAATTTCAAATGAATGAAGAATAGTTTAAATCATGTTAGAAAATTTTAAATTTTTTTGTGGATGATTCTAATGTATTAATAATGTTAACATTAAATTTTAAGAGGTTGATAAAGTCTAAGGAATTTTAAAAAATTATGATAGTGCTAATGTCGTGCAAAAAGCCTAATGGTTGTTCTGTTTTTTATTTCTCAAATGTAACAAATGAAGTTTAAGTCATTTGAAAAGTTTTCTATACGTGAAAATTTCTTTCTGATCCATCTCTCTCATTTGGACTTGAATTAACAGAACTACTTGTCTAAATGAATGTTATAGTTACATTTCAATAGAGATAGATAATTAAAATCACATTCATCATAATATTTTAAAATTTTAGTTATTTTATGTAATATATAAAAACTATGTAACAAGCTAGGTTTTTCTCACCTGTGTTTGACAAATTGAACACTAAACTCAACAGGTTGTGTTCTAGTTAGCTAATCTAATCAGTAGGAGAAGCTATGGTCCGGCATCATTGTTTATAGGAACATCCTAATTTGTATTCATAATCCTCTTATTAATCAGTATAGTGAAAAAAAAAGAATTCGAAAAGGCATGAATCAGTTTCAGGTTATGTTATTATAATAATTTAACTTTATGAAGTACCATTTACAGCTATACTAGTCTAAAAGTCTAAAAGTTTTTAATGTCAATATCACCTCAAATTGAACAATCCTCAAATTATCTCTAATGTCGAGATTTTCACACAACATATGCACCTTAAATTGAACCTACAAAAAATGGTCAAAAACACCTTAAAAAATTTTGAATTTTTTTTGGATGGTCTTGACCATAAATCCAATCAAATCCTGCCAACAAAAATTAAATTTCGGTCAATATCACCGAGATCTCGCCGATATTTGAATTTCTTCAAAAAAAATTATCCGAGCGAGGTTTAGGATCTCGAGGGGGGGGGGGAGGGGTCCGATATCCGAAATCTCAGCCGAAAATTTCGAAATTTCGCTAGGATTTGGAACCTTGTAGGCACCTGAGGATTCTGAATACTCAGTACTCCCTTTGTTGATAAATATGAGGTTTATAGTTTAAATGGTTTTGTTAAAAAATATAATGCTTCAAAATAGATTTAACGAGTTATTTCCATTATACTCTTACTTATTATGTATTTATTCATTACCACTCATATATAGTATTATCTCTTATCTTTTAAGACAATTAGGTGAGACATGTAAATCATTTTCTCTCGTATATTTCTTAATTTTACTATAATTTTAATTCTTATACAAAATTAAAATAGTATTAAATTAGTCTAATGATTCCAGATCGGAAGGTGCTAAGCCATATTATTATAGTATCATTTCCCGATCCTGTCCTTGTCCAAACCCTCAACAAGCCTCCGGCTCTTCCTTACGTCATCAGACCGAACCCTGACCTCTCCCCCCTCGCTGCTGCCGCTCGTACTCTCTCGTGGTCAAATGGCCCCCACCGCCGCCGTCCTGAGGCGGCCCCACTTCGCCGGCTTCTACTCGCTGACCGGCCGGCGGCCCCGCGGGACGGATCGCGTCTCGCTGGCCCTCCCGGCGAGCTCGCCGCCGCGCGTTTCATGGAGTAGGTGCTCGACTCAAGCTTTCCAAGCTGTATGAAATAGTGAAGCCTGGACTCTGGAGGACCTTGGGGGTAGCAATCTTCAGAAAATTCTCGCTCCTTGTTTTGATTCTCCCCCCTGATTTGATTGATATATACCATCGTCGTCGTTCTTTGTTAATCTAACACTCCCCCTGGTTCCTTTCTTTTCCTACTCCTTTTGGGTAAAAGGGTGAATTTTTTTATTCAATATCTCATCTTTCCATCAAATCTTATTGAAACTTGACTGCTTTGCTTTAAAACTTAGAATTGTGCGACTCTAAAAAAAATCTCGCTGGTTCTTGTTTACAAGCAGATCAGGGATCTGGAGTGTCTGCTAGGGGACTCGTCTTGGCGGGTGCGAGTGGTTCGTTCGAGCAAGATAGCATTGGGGATGACGCTGTATTACCTTCTCCTCAGGTGCCCTTTTGATGCAGTTATTTATGCCTTAGTGACATTTTATATCTATCAGTATTGGGTGTTCACTTTTATCGTCTGCTTTATCCTTTGGACTTATTATTATTATTATTTTTTGGCAGGCTTTGGAGGAGAGCAAAGTTGATTTGCTGAAGATCCTCAAGAGTGCCAATTCCATTATTCCCCATATAGTGCTGGGGAGCACAATTCTTGCTCTGGTGTATCCACCTTCATTCACATGGTTCACAACCAGGTCAGTCTTGAAACGTTTTTGCTGTTTGCTTGGGTTCAGTTGTTTAACTGGATGGTTGTGCTTACATGTTTCTGGCTCTCTGGTTAGTATATTTCAGTTATTCCTTTAGCAGTATGTCGAATGCGCCCTGTTCCTTGACTAGTCATCTGTTGACTTAGATTGTTTAGTTAGATTTAGTTATTGAACTTTAAGTAATTCTGAATCATTATTTCAACCGATAAATGATGGTTTCTGTGTTCTTTCACAAGTAGGCTTAATAGTTGATTCCCAATGAACTAACGCAAACTGGCACTTGCGTTCTGTTGTCCTAATACCTTTGAAGGTATCATCTTTCTTACTTACTATACATGGAATGTTTGTATAGCCACCATCTTCCCATTCACTGTATTCGGTGAATTCAAATTAATACAGGAATTATAATTATGTTGGTTTTTGGGAGATAAAACACTCTGGAAATAGGACCCTGACCGTTCATCTTTGCTCATAAAGGCAAATGTTGATTGGCTGCAAGTGAGGATGGGAGATGAGGGATTTGCTTGTGATTACTATACCATTTCTGCTACTGATTTCGTATGAAAGTTCTACTTCTCACTTGGAAGCAACCTTTTATATATGCAATCAGACTACTATGACAAGGTTGAAGTTGAACAAATTAGTTACATGCTTGATGTAATACTATCATTCTTTTGTTAGTGGTAATTTAATCTACATTTTGCCTTGTTATTTACATTTTTTTATATGTGTGTGACTGTGTGTCAATATCCTGGCAGTTACTACGCACCAGCATTGGGGTTCTTGATGTTTGCAGTAGGCGTAAACTCAAGCCTTAAGGATTTTGTTGAAGCAATACAAAGGCCAGATGCTATTGCTGCTGGCTATGTTGGACAGTTTGTTGTCAAGCCTTTCTTTGGATTCCTTTTTGGCACTCTTGCAGTTACAACTTTCAATCTTCCTACTGCTCTAGGTAGGGGAAATGAATTTATCCAGTATTTAATATGCTTTCATAAGAAGCATTCAAGGCTATGTAGTGAACCCTGACCTGGACTTGTTTTTAGGTGCTGGTATCATGTTGGTTTCATGTGTAAGTGGAGCACAACTTTCAAACTATGCGACTTTCCTGACAGATCCACATATGGCTCCCCTCAGCATTGTTATGACATCATTATCGACAGCTACTGCGGTTTTTGTTACCCCAACTTTATCTTACTTTCTTATTGGCAAGAAATTACCTGTGGATGTCAAAGGGATGATGTCCAGCATTGTTCAAATAGTGGTTGCTCCGATTGCAGCTGGATTGCTTCTCAATAGGTATTCCCTTCATTTCTCTGAAGTACTAGAAAGGCTAGCGCGGCGCACGCCGCGCGCGTGAACGGAAAATGATTTTGCGTTTTTTTCTTGAGAAAAAAATAGATTTAGACATATTTTTAGAATTTTTGTAGGCTCACGAAACCTTAGAGATCGCGCTAGGGGAAAAAGTATGCGGCGCACGCTGCGCGCGTTAACGGAAAATGATTTTTGCGTTTTTTTTCCGGAGGGAAAAATAGATCTAGGCGTATTTTTAAATGCGCGCGAACGAAAAATAACTCTTCGATTATTTTTTCCGTAGAAAAAGTAGACCGAGACATATTTTCTACATTTTTGGAGGTTGGAGAAACCTCAAAGACCGAGCCAGGAAAAAAACACACATCTTTATGACGACGAAAATATTTTTTGCGGAGAAATCCGGAGAAAAAGTAGACCTAGACGTATTTTCTAAATTTTTGGAGGTTGGAGAAACCTCAGAGAACGAGCCGGGAAAAAAGTACACATCTTTCTGACGACGAAAATATTTTTTTCGGAGAAAACGGAGAAAGGACCTGGACGTAAAGAGCGGGGGCCTATTTGTTATATTTTTGGACCTGATCGCTATCCTGAAAAATTAGAAAAGGGCTCGTTCGCGATTCGTATTTGACGGGAGGGTCTTTCCGTAAAGTGGCAAGCAAGGGACCTTAACGCGAACCTGGAAAAAAAAATTTCCCCTCAAAAAAAATCACAAAGGACCTCTTCGTAAATTCATAGGGACCTACACGTAATTTGAAGAAACGGACGGACTTTTTTGCAAAACCGGCGGCTTGACCCGTGGGTATGACCTTTGAGGAAAGCTTCCGAAAGTGTTTTATTGAGTATAGGTGACAACTGTGCATGGCTTCATGCTAGGTCTGACAGTTCTGTTAGTATATGCTTTTGATCTTTTGCTGCCTATCTAGAGTAATATCCATTTTAAGAGTTTGTGTTAATGTGTCTAACTTCATGTTTCATGATACTATGAAGATTTCTTCCGAGGCTCTGTTCAGCTATTCAGCCATTTCTCCCTCCGCTATCGGTGTTTGTGACTGCTTTATGTGTTGGCTCACCATTGGCTATAAATATTAAGGCTGTTTTGTCGCCATTTGGACTAGCCATTGTGCTTCTCCTTTTTGCATTCCATACATCGTCTTTCGTAGCTGGATATCATCTTGCTGGTACTTGGTTTTGCAAGTCAGCTGATGTAAAGGCACTACAAAGAACAATATCTTTTGAGACAGGTATATGTGGTTTCCAGTTGCATTAGTATATGTTCTTTGCTATTTCTTCTGTTGTCTCACCAATATTTCATACAGGAATGCAAAGTAGCCTTCTTGCTCTTGCTTTGGCAAACAGGTTCTTCCTGGACCCACTAGTGGGAGTGCCTCCAGCCATATCGGTATGTCTACTTTTCCCCAGATGTTGCATTTATCTCAGCATTTAAGCGTGAACTCTTAGTTTCTTACCGATTGTCTCTTTCAAATGAGGCTTAAGTGACTTTCATTCGTAGACCAGCTGTAGCTGTTTGTCCTAAATCTTGGCACCATTTCACGGGGTAACATCTATTTAGCAAATTAACTTATGTTTTGGCGTGGCTAATGCAGATGAAAAACTTCTTTTGGACCTAAAAATCAATTCGAGCTAGTACCATGTAATTCTTGCCGTAACATCATTACTTCTGATTCCTATATCTGTGAAGCTTTGGGAAAGGGATTTTTTGTTCTTGAAATCTGTTGCTCAGGCAGAGCTCTATTTCCATCAGATTCGTGGATCCGGTGGAACTGGGTATTCTTAGCTCTACCAGATCCGTGAAGCCGGAGCTATAGATATGTTAAGAGTGTTTAGGTTGTTTATATTTTAGAATAAAAATATAAACTTAATTCACTTTATTTTTAGCCTACAAGTTTCAGATCTGAGATGGAGCTGAGATCTGGAGCTCTGTCAAACATGGCCTAATTAGGACTTAACATTTGCTAAATCCATTCCTGCTTCTGTGTGCAGGTTGTGCTGATGTCCCTAATGGGGTTTGCTCTTGTCATGGTATGGTCGAAGAGGACAGACGTGTAGCCCTTGTTGAGGCCACTCAACTCCATATTCGCACGCGATGCAGTGGACGTTTTAGTCAGTCTTTACTAAATCACCAAGAGCAACCAATCACAACGTCTATTGTAGGTGAAGGTTTCAGACCATAGATGGCTTGGAAGATTTCTGTGACCTTTCCATGGCACTTCTGGATCCTTCTCAGTTTATTTTCCTTCGATCCTTTTTTTTTTTCGTTTTGGTTATGATCTTACTTCTGGCAAACCAAGATTTCAAGTGTTTCCAAAGCAGCTAGATTGCAAAAAAACGCATGTGGAAGGATGTCTGTAATATTTTGTTGGATTCATGAAGAGAAGCTCCCCCTAGATTGATAAAAGGTTAAAGAGATGGCTTAAGAACAGAGAGAAGTGAGGAGGATTCTTGCCTGGATAAACATTTTTAGTCGGCATCTTATTTAGGCCTATTCAGCCAAGGCTTACCTAGAATCTTAAATGGACCCATTTAACCAGGTTATGTTTTCAACCAGAGAATAAAAAGAAAGAAATGTGGTTTATTTACCATAACTGTCTGTCCAACAATTGTACCTATTACTGACCAGTAAAAGGTAACAATCAAGTTCCCTGATAGTTGTTTACATGTATGTATTGGTTGGAGCCACGATGGTTTTATTGCGAGGAAGTTAATTAAACATTTCAAAGCAGTTAATGGCTGTTTGGTAAGAAGAAATTTACCTAGCTCCTTGGATAAGAAGATATGTCATGCAAGCAAGGTTTTTAATTTTGTTTTCGGTATATATTTCAGAGGCGGCCGAAATACAAAATTTCGGCGAGATCTCGTAATTTCGGACAAAATCCAAAAACCAAATTTTAAATTCGTTTTTTTTTCAACCGGGATTTCTGAGATTTCAATCAAAATCACTGAGATTTCAGCTAAAAATACCGAGATCTCAGCCTAAAATTACTGAGATTTTAAAAACGAGTATCTGTGACGATTTAAGTAAAAACCGCCACTGATATCTGTGACGGTTTTAGCCAAAAACTATCGTTGATAGTATTTTGATTTTTTTTTATCCTACCGAGATTTAGAAATCTCGGGTGTCCGAAATCTAAAATCTGGACCGAACATGCCCGGTCTGCAACAGTTCTGAGCACTGAATGTTAGTAGTACTTACCACCGCCACTGAATGGGCAAGCTTTCCTGTTGGTGTAAGCTTCATCGGACATTAACCAATCCTCCAAAGGTATCGAAGTACCTGTCCTCCATCTCCAGATGTCCTTGGTCAAGTGGCCTCATAATGCTAGGCTTGAACCACGATCACACTCCCTGTTGCAGGTGGGCGAGGTTCGTGCGTGTGTTCGTGAATCATGACACATCTAGCTAACATGATCCATCGTTCACATGCGCCGTTGGCAGCAAAACCTGCACCGGTGAACCGGGTTCACGCACGGGGCAGTGTCCATGGCCAAAGCTGCAGCTCGCAATGATCAATGGTGCGTTGTCAATGTGCCCGGAGGTCAAGCGTCGGAGTGAAACATCGAACTGGCGTAGATATCTATGGACCGAATGAGTGGATGCAGGACCCCGAATGCGAGGCGCAGGGACGCGTGTCGCGGATCGGACCGCTTGATCAGCATCAGAGGGCCGGAATAGATCCAAACACGAGCGCTAGCTGTGGCTCTTGAGGTGCTTGGAAGGAGTCTCTCGGCAAGAAATTATCTCAGTAATCATTCACTTTTAATTAATTACTTGATTAGCCACTTAATTAATGACCTATTTAGGGAGATGTGGCTGGGTTGAAAAGCTGTTTTTGGCTTGTTGAGCTATAAAGCAGCTCTAGCTGGCGACTGTGGCTTTCCTTGAGATGCCGTTTGGTAAATTAGCTTTGTGGTGGCTGCTTTAGCTATAGCTACGGGCGACTGAGCAGGGACCGAGGCGAAGCGAGGTGGGGCGGCGGGGACTGAGCGCGGAGGAGAAGCCGAGGCGATGCGGGGCGGCAGTGACCGAGGTGGGGAGGCGTCGCTCCGAGGATAGGTGGGGACAGAGACGCTGAGGTGGGGACTGAGGCAGCGAATGGAGGTGGAGGCAGGGACCGAGGTGGCGAAGCAAGGTGGAGGCGGGGAGGCGTCGGGGGGCGGAGGCGAGCGAGGAGGAGGCAGGCACCCGGGCAGGAAGTGGGGGCGGGCGGGGAGGAGGCAGGCGAGCGAGATTGGGCGAAGCCATAGCCGCTGAAGCTGGTCTTGGGGTACCACGGCTTCGAGGGGGATTGTGGCTGGGCTATGCTTCGAAGCAGTTGGTAACCCCTAAACTTAATTAAACCAGGAATCTAATCCTACCGAGGTATCTAACCGCGGCAAATCCTACTGAGGTCCCATGGCTAGGTAGGTCTCCTTTCGAGCTCCTGTAGCGCGGTACCTCCTTCCGTGATACAGGAGCACAACAAGTGGGCACGTGTCGTCTGCCGGCGCTTTCGCGGTTAGGAAGATGGCTATTTTTGCAATTGCTTTCATGAGGGGGCCATATTGGCAAAAAAAAAATGTGAGTGAACTAGGAAAATGCTGAATACATCATCATCTATTCTTTATTCATGCTTTAATATCTATGCAACTTTAAAAAAATAATGCATAGAAGCACCTTATACAACTTTTGGCCAAAGCAGGGGGGCAGTGGCCCAAAGTGTCTTCTTCCCTGCTCCAAGTTTTTCTCAAAAGATTCTACCCTCCATGATGGTTTTTGACGGGGATGAATGGCTGCTTGGTGTCCCTGATCTCTGTAGGTCAAAATGGCATGCAAGGAAGGGCATCTCCCATGGAAATTTGGCCTCTCAAGTTGGCAGAAACAGTAGCGACCGATCACTTCCAGGCCTGCAATGCAGCAAATCATAGCGAATGGAATTCCCAATAGGCTGGGATAGCAATATAGCATACTCGTTGTGTTGGAACAGTGCTAACAAGACGGCATTAGTAACATATTTGTAGAGAGAGAGAGAGAGAGAGAGAGAGAGAGAGAGAGAGAGAGAGAGAGAGAGAGAAGAGGGGAGCATCATTGAGAGCAGAAAAGGCTTCGAGGTATTATTTTAGCGAAGAAACTACATGAGCAAAAAGAATGATATGCTTGAAAGCATTTTGACTTCTTGTGCCTTGCATCGAGTACCAAGATAACTCTGAAGCTTCATCATGCAAACATCCCCGCCCAAGAATCAATAATGGTCGATCTAAATTAGCAGTTCAGCCATTTGCTTCTAGATGAAGTGGGCTTTGAATTATTTTTTCTCAACTTTTGAAGGAAAAGGTTAAGACAAATAAAGAGAGCATAGAAACTCAGCTAATTTCAAGGAGCTTCATACTGAAATGATCCTCTTTCTTTGTTATCTTCTGTTGTCCAGCCACCTCCTGTCAAAAGATCATGCTAGCAGTCTCATCAGCAATGTGCAGATGCTCACCTAGTATCCAAAACTCCAGGCTCGCATTTAATTAAGTTTCTTCTCTCTCCCTTTTTCTTTTTGATGAAATATGCTACTAATAAACGATTCGTGCTTGGAAGATCCATTGGCCCCTAGTCCAAGCACCATGATGAGAGGCTGCCTGCCTCTCTCTCCTTCACAGGCGTCATGTCAATGTGTGCATGCACCACCAAACAAAAACCTAAAGCACCACGACCAACGTATGGCACCAAAGCTATCGATCAAAGCCACCTGCTAGAGATAAACTCGATTTACTCCGTATCCAAATAGAAGATCAAATCGTCTGCAACTCAGATTCAACCGGATATAAATAGCCATCCTCATATACATGTAAATTGAATGAAATTATTAAATTATCTTCCGTTAAAAAATTATTAATGATTTTTGTCCTCCTTCATGTGGTTTTTTCACGTTAAAATTTGTATCCCTATTTTCGCATCTCTAACCCTAACAAGTGGTATCAGAACTCCAGATTCTGCCCCGAGAGGAGGAGACTCTCAGGGCATCACATGACATCGCACAACATCCAGGGCCACCAAGAAATCATCAATGTCATCTTCTGCTACAACGTTGCTCCGAACCGTATCCTCAAGGGCAATAGTGCCATCTTCGCCGGTGGTGGCCTCACATGGCAGCCAGATCCGGTGACGCCATCGCCGCCTCTGCTCCGGCCGGCCTCCGCCTTGGCCGCTTGCCTTCGATCGCCTCTCCACGACGCCCGTGCACATCGGGCTTTGCTTTGCCCAGCAAGAGCTTCGGCCTCCACTACTGCACCATCGCTGATTGGCTGCCTCCGCCGGCCTCTGCCGATCGTCGACCACCTGCCCGCTCTGGTCATGACGCCCCCTGCCACCGGCTCTAGCCCTCCAGCCTCATCAACGCGAAGCAAAGATGCTTGAGAGAGCCGGCTTCTGATCGGTTTTAATCTGGATTGATCGAACTTCAATCCGATCTCACAACCGAATTTAGGCTGTGTTTGTTTAGGTTTATGCTTAGGCTTATTTGGCTTCTAGGCCTTCATAAGTCATGGCTAAAAACAACAAGAATTTTTCAGCTAATTTGGAGGAGAAGCTCCAGCCCAATTTGCACTACACGAGAGAAGCAAGGAAAACGATGCTTCTCGGGCTGGCTAGAGCTTCTGAAAATCCCACTTCCCTGGTACCCTTGCAACTTGATCTTATTTACAAAAAATTTTCATCCCCTTCATCAAGTCTCTTCCAGCTCCAGCCAAAGAAAGCCGGCTAGCTTCTTCCAAACTCCAAAGACTTCTCCTCCTCCAAAGACTAAAATTAAACAAACACAGCCTTAATCCGACTTGCCTCAACTTTAGCTCTGGCTTCTTGGCTTTAGCTCCAGTTTCCAGACGGCTTCTTCATTGTTTTAGCTCAGCTTCGGCTCCGGCTCCTACGCCAAAATTGCTACGTGCACCCGAAGCGTACCAAGGTTTCGGCCAAAATTGATACACGCATCTGAAACGTACCGGGAAGTTTTTTTAGATCTAATCTGCAATATTTTTTATTTGTAATTTTTCTCTACCATGTCATCTACTAAATTTGACATTGAAAAGTTCGATAGCAAAATTTCGTCAACGTCATCGCCTGCGTCGCTCGGTGCTATGCCTATATGCCATTCTACATCATCTTTATCGACAATCTTCTGCTACACTCATAATCGTATTGCTTCTGTTGGAAGAGGATTTCATTGCAATTCAGGCCGTTTTGCCTATTATTGGTGGTATTCATACGTGATTAATCATTGGTGATTTCTTCGATGATCCATCACCTGGTTCGGGTTACTACAGTAAGATCCGCACATATAGAGTCTAAGGTGCAGTTACATGTATTTTCAAAAAAATAAGTTGATTTTGGCTATACCAAGGGGACTTTTAAAAGAAATCAATATTAGTTGAGAAAATAACTGAATTTGGTGTTCAATCAGCATTATATATGTTGCAATTTTGAATCGCCTGCACGACCATTATGAAAGCTTTGTCAACAATTATTCTCAGGAATTTAATGACACCCTAATGGTAACTAGCATCATACTCTTCGGAGTTTTACTATTTAAAAGTGAAAGTTTTGCTTCAATATCAGTTTGAGATTAACGTTTTAAGTGCAAGGAGTTTGTTTTTACGTGGATAGTACAACACCCTCTAGTTGTCATAGCTTGACATGAGGGATCTATTGCAATTTATATTCCATTCACGGCATGAGAATTTCTTTCATCCTGATAGTTTTACAGGAGCAATTTCAACCATACCATGTAATTTAATTACCTTTGAAGTCGGCAGTTTGAAGTACGTGACAGTTACACGTGCAAGTTGCTTTTTCAATGAGCATTGTTTGCCGAATATTGTGTTCCAGGTGGAGCATGTAATATCCATGATATGAGTTCTTCGCTATCTATCAAGCGTCACAGGGGATGTTTTGGCTTATACCATTTGATGATTAAGCATTTGTTTCAGAAGATCAGTTGCACAGACTCAAACTTTAGTGAGGTTATGAATTGTTGAAGGCCCAACTTTCTTCGTATACCTTGTTGATAGCTGTGTGTTTGGATCTACTGGTGGTTTGCTTTGGATAAGACTGTTCCAATCTTTCTCACTTAATAAGTCCTTTGGACTTTCGGCACACATGGTATTCAGGGGCGGATCCAGGCCCCGGGCAGAGTAGGCTGTAGCCCGGGGCCTGGTACCGAAAGCCCACTAAAATTCTACGAAAAATTATTGAAAAATCATTGAAAACATATATTTAATCTAAAATCAGCCGGTTCAGCCCGGGGCTTGGGCCTGGACTAGCTCCGCCCCTGATGGTATTCATGGTGCTTAATTACCCTTCGGGGTTTTTAGGAGACAATATCATTATGGATTTGAGTCAAGGGGATGTCTATTAGAGATAAACTCGGTTTGCTCAATATCCAAATAGGAGTTCAAATCATCCACAACTCGAACTCAACCGGCTATAAATAGACATCCCCATGTACATGTAAATTGAACGAAATTAGTGAATTATCTATCGTGATTTTTTCCTACTTCGTGAGGTTTTCCACGTTAAAATTCGTGCCCCCGTTTTTGTGTATCTAACCCTAACACCATCTTATATATATAGTGTCACCGGCAAACGGTTCATTTCAAAGCCCTTGAGCTCTACAAATGACTGGAATCTAGGAGCAAACACACATTATCCAGCAACATGTGTTCTGGTTCCTGGAAAAGCAAGAAACACTCCTCTTTCCTTGTCCTCAGAGAGCAGCAGCAGCAGAAGAAGCCTCATGTTTCAATGACTATTAGGAGGAAGAGGTAAGATCCAAACTTCTTGTCGTTCTAGTTTGTAGCAGCAGCAGCAGCAGCAGCCGAAGGCAGTAATGGAGTTTTGTGTCTAGTGTGAATAGTCTCTCTCTGATGCATCCAATAACATCTGAAAATGATGCTGCATGGTTACACCTATATATGCAGGTTAAGGCTGAGGAGAGCTGGAGCAGAGATGGAGAAGGTGAACCTGAAGCTCTACCTTGAGAACAGGTGCATCCTGGCGAAGAATGAAAGGCTCCGGGAGATGGCCAGCGCGCTCCGCCGCGAGAACCTCGCGCTGCGCGCAAACCTGAGCGAGACGGCGGCCGTGATGCCGGCGGCAGGGGCAGGGACCGCCTCTGGCTGCTGAACATGGAGTGGCCTCTCGGCGTTCTCCTTACCACTTCTGTGGCATTTGTGTTAGTTTTCCTAGACTAGATGCGATGGTAGCTGCTTGGCCTCTTGGGGATGGCTGGCTGGATGGCTCTACCATATGTTTGGTTTGTGCTCATCAGTTGGGTCACTGGGTTTTTTTGGAGCACTTTTGTGTGATTTGTGGCACGATGCTTTGTACATTCTAAGTTTGAAGTGCAGGAATTAACTGGATTATGCTTTGGCTAGCTCTTTTGGAAGAAGAGGGAAGGGGAACCAAAAGCAGCTTTGATCAAAAGGACAAAAAATGCCAATTCAACCCTCTTTTGTAAAATAAAAATTCAAAGGCAAAAGATGATGGCCTTGTCCCTCTATATGTTGAATGTAAGATCGCCGAATGCCAAATACTATAAACCCTGCCACTCTCACAGGTGTCAACAAATCTTTCCAGCCATCTCATTCTTCTCAAAAGCCATGAGCGTTAGCATATCTACTAGGCAGAAGGACCACAAATATATCTAAATGCTTTCTTCTCCCTTTTTTTATAAATAGGTATCTCCCCCCTTTTGTTTGATAAAAGGCAGGATATGTGCCACTATTTTGTAGTGTTGTTGAAAAATAATTCTTATATCTAAAACACGCATCGAACTTTCGAGTGGCAGCAAAATTGTAACGCAGAAACTGAAGCCAACAGCTACTAGACCCAATTTGCAGCGGTCGGTAAAAACAAACCAAGTCACCTTGCAGCTCCATAGATCATTCCATAACTTAAGATCAAATATTAAACCATTATGCACCCTCAAAACGGCTTATGGAAACATAAGGATAAATAAGCTACGGACGGTAAAGCAGGCTACAGGAATTACCCCATAAAAAATATGTTGTAGATTGCCCTCAAGTTATCCCCTTCAAAGGGGAGCACAAATGTACCTAAAAAAGAATTTCGATAATTCTAGCGAAAAACTGTCGAGACGGGTATATCCATGTACTACCAAATATTTAACAAAATAACTTAGGCACAAAACACAAAAGATGAATTTATCCTAACATTGTCACCCTGCAACCTAAGTGAAATATTACCCAGGGCATATGGCGTTCCTACTTGAATCTGTGATATGAAATTTTTCTTTGAAAATCTCCTTTCTAAATCATCCTAGAAGTTCCACTTTTGTTGTTGGACCTTGAGCCACGCTGGTTGTTGTGGCTGAGCTTGCTGAGGCTGTGACGGTTGCCTCCGCATTCGCAGCTGCTGCAGTTGGATCACTTGGGAGCTCATATGTTGGTGCGAACCGTCGGGCATATGATCATCATTGACCTCATGGTCCTCACCGGCAGCAAGTTTTAAGCGCTGGACCTCAGCACTCAATGCTTCATTCAGAGCTGAACACAGGATAATGAGATAACCATTAACCAAGTTAAAATTAGTGTTTAAAAAAAACCAAAGAAACAAAAATAATCATTGTAACAAGGCCAAAACAGATGCATCAATCTCATATTCTCATTAAAAGAATAGAGGAGAAGTAGTGAGAACCTATTGTATGAATCTCAACGGTAAACAGAACTCAAGTCAGAGTGAAAAACATTGATAGCCTACATTCAATTATCAAAATAAACACATCGACACAACTTGCAGCAAATCAATGGAAAATTCTTACACTATGTCAGTGAATGAAGAGTAAATCTACCACATGACAACAAAATGAGAGCATTATGAAGAGACAGCGATAACATGCAGGCCTCGTTTGAATTCAGTTGCTGGGAAAGAAGGGCCATCATCAACTAAGATCAATTGGGATGGCACACTCAGCACATTTTGCGATATCAAGTGCAGTAACCTATCCAAGCAAGCATACATGTGCTAGTTTGGCAATGCTGAACCAAAATTCAACATAATGTTTTCAGTATTATGTCCAGCCTCCTACTGCTCATGAGTCATACCATTTGGATTTCTGAACTACATATTCAATTCCTGTTATTCACTATCCAAATCCAATTGCCCCTGCATGCGTTATCTGTTGACCACTTCATGTACAGTCCTAAAGCGAAGTTTTGAGAAGCCATCACAACTTTTCTACTATGGCGAGTTAGACATACAAAGGATGTATGGCACCGTGCATCAACTTGCAGTATATATAAATTTTGCTGACTTTATTGCAATACATCATCTATTAGAAATGGACATATAGGCCGAAAAATAATGAAGCATACACACCATATCTCAGCTGTGCTTGCTGCTCCATTGCCTGCAGCCTGATTTTCATCTCCTTGTTCTGAGTTGCAAGCCCAGCATAGTCCCTCTGCAAACAGATACTACAACACTAACTAATATTGTCAAAACTTAAAGCCCAAATCAAAATGCTCATCAACTTCAGAGAACAAACCTGCACCATTGTCACTTGTCCAGTCAATGTAGTAGCCTCCATCTGCAGCACCTGAACCTTACGCTCAAGCTCCGACATGTACCTTCCCTTGCGCTCCTTTGACTTAGCAGCAGATAACCGATTGTTTAGAATCCTGTAAATTTTATAAGAAGATGCTCAATTTCAGTAACCAAACCACTTTGTTGACCCTCATAAACCGACACTCCAAATAAATTCACCTCTTAACCCTCTTAGGATCTGTCAACACAATCTCTGTGAGGCGCTCATTTGCTATGATCTTCTTCTTCTCAGCCTCACTGAATTCCCCATTGGCGAACTCCGTAGCAAAGAGGGCAGCGACAGCGCCAATAGACCCACTTCCACTGCGCGATAGGCCGCCAGCACCACCCGCCCCTGGAGATGGCAGTGGCAGGTTGGCTGACTCCTGGCCCGCTGCTCCAAAGTTGAACTTCCCTATGAAGCTGTCCACTGATAAGCTGCGGCAATGCCGGGGCATGCTTCCGCCCTCGCTCTCGGCTTCGTTCTCGCTGCTGTCAGCCGGGCTCCACGCGCGCGGGTCGCACGGTTGGCTGTCCAGGTGGTCGCGCCGCTCCTGGATGTCGTCCCCGCAGGAGCCGAGAATGCCCAGGCCCTTCGGGTTCATGTATGAACCGACGAGCCCGTCGAGGGTGTTGTTGTCCACTGATTTGCGGCCCTCGGCCACGGCCGCATCCCGCTTCACCGGCGCCGGAGGTGGCTTGTGCAGGTTCGGCTGGGAGAACCCCAGGAGGATGTCGCTCTGCGATCGCCGGTGCCCCGCCCGCAGCGGTGGCAGACCAGACGGCCCCCGGTCGAAGCCCGACGGCGGCGGGGAGAGCGGGATCACCGCCGGCGCAGCCAGGTCGGTGTACGGAGGCGGGGCGAGGGAGTCCATGGAGAAGAACTGGGGCTGCGAGAGCGAACGCGCGTGATGGGACCAGCCGCCTCCGTCTCCGCCCGCCATGGGAGCCGGCTGCGGAAGCACCTGATAGTAGCCGGAGCCTGGGACGGAGGAGACGAAACGGGCGGCGGCGGGGTGGACCGGCGGGAGGAGGATCGAGGGCGAGAAGCGGAGGTGGGAGGGGAGGTCGGCGCCGGCGGGAGAGCGTGGCAAAGCCGGGGGCTGGCCGCCCGGCAGCGAGAGGCGGCGGCGGCGGGCGGGGTCGTCGTCCATGGGGAGGGGAAGGAGGGGGTGGGGGGGAAGACACTAGGGTCTGGGAGGGTACTAATAGCGTGAGGCGGAAGCGGAATGCCGGCGGCGAGGAGCCGTTGTGCGGACCAGGGTTCAAAATTTCGTTTTTGCTCAAATTCCGTCCACGTCCGAAATCCGAATTTTCGGCGAAATCTCGCATTTTCGGACGAAATCTGGACGAAACACAGAAACCAAATTTTAAATCCGTTTTTTTTCGGACCGAAATTTCTGGGATTTCGGTAAAAAAACCGAAATTTCGCCCATATTAACCGAAATTTCGGTCATATTAAAATGGGGAAAAAAGTATGCAAAATTCGTTGATTTTTTTTTAAATTTTTTATGTATGCTTTTGACATATCATTGCATGTTTCCATGTAATCTGTAGATAATGAGCAAACTTGAGTAATTTGAAAAAATTCATGGAATGAAAAGCAGTACAAAATGGTATCCTGGAGCCAGAAAAAAAGGGGGGAAAATTTGAAAAAAATCATGGGGTGACATTCCTATTTATTTGAATGAAATTTACTTGGGTTTTGCACATAAAATACCGTACAGAATAAAATTTAGTGACATTTAAATGCTTTTTTGATTTAATCACTTTAACCAGGCATCATAATACAAGCATTACATAATATGATCAAAAATGATAAACATTTAAATTACATTCACAGACATCATGTGCTCCATCCATCACAAACATCATGTGCTCCATCCATCACAAACATGAAGTGTTCCATCCATCACAAATTTGTTTCATAAATACATACGCAAGAGAAATACCTGTTGAAGGCTTGTAGCATGGATCATGGATGACGCCCCAACCCACCGGAGACCTGCAAGAGGCAAAATTAAATAAGAGTATGAATATTTTTTGCATGAAGAAGTGTGGAAAGAGTGAAATGATGCGGTCAACAACTATGCATTGACGTACCTACGAGTAGTAGTACGTGTATGCTGCTACGTCTACCTCTTCATTATCAACAATGATCTCGTTGTACTTCCTCTCGTGCTCTTGCTTGTAATCCTCCCAGGTCACATTTCGTGGTAGACATACGGACTTCCAGTGTTCGTAATGAGAGATCCAGGCCGCAGGTTGCTCTGACTGATGCAAGTACTTGGTAGGCATTTGTTGTGCATACGGGTCCGTGTAGGGATCAGTGTAGTCAAACAACGATGACATGCTCGACCCAACGTCACTCTGGCGGTGACCGTACACACCGTGATCACCTCCGAGGTCATCGACCACGTCGTGACTCTGGCGGTGACCGTGACACACCGTGATCACCTCCGTAGGTCATCGAGCCGCACCTAACATGGGGTAGCCAGGTTGCTCGTGGGGTAGACCCAATTGTCGCTAGATCGGCCGCTAGACCACGAGGCTATGTCATCCTGAGGTATCTGCTGCTGTCCACCCTCTTTAGTGCGGTGCCCTTCCGCTGTGTGCCACGCAGTGCGCCTCTGTGATCCCTTCCTCGGGCTAGTTCCCCTGCTGCGATCCTCCGGTGTTGGTGGTTGTGAACGGGTCGGAGGAATAGCGACCATCATCGCTGCAGAGTCGACGATGAGCTGCTATCGGCACTCTTTCGGTCGTGTGGAGCCTCGGGGGTCTCTGTTTCATCATCCTTTGTGCACATCTGGCGAATCATCGCTTCTAGGCGGTCCTTTGCCCTTACCACGTGGATCACCGACAACTTCTCAAAGCCACTCGAGCACTCGCCAAAGAAGTCATCGCCGATGCCACGCTTCCTCTTCCCCTTGTGAGTGTCGCCCATGGAGAATCGAGTCCACTGTGGGATGCTCTTCCCACTGCAAGCAAGATCGAAATAACTTGTTGTGAGTTATGAGATGCCGCGTGTCTGAGACTAACAAGTTTAACACGATATATTTACGTATTACTGTGGTCTTTTGAGATCTGTCTCCGGATCTTATCAACCACAAATTTCGCCGGCGAAGCGGGTCGTACCACCGCCCTCGTCAGCGAGGCTCGATCCGGACATCGATGTGTCAAACCAATCTGCAATCGGGTCCCTACCGGATCGCATCGCATCCTCAATTAGGCGATCGAAAGGGTCAATGTTTTCTACTACATCCGGTCGATTCATAATCCCGTAGTCGAAGACGGAGATTGTAATGGACAAACACAAGTTTCGAGCTTTGCGTAACTTAATCGGTTCCTTAATTGCGTATGCACCAAGGCAAAGCGTGCTCCAATTACGCCGCATCCACCGGACGATGCACACCTGTGACACCGACCTCATGGCGTATACGTAACGTCGGCGTCTCATTTCCAAATGCCATCCACCATTGTGCTCTGAGGAATAACACGCTCCGTCGGATCGATCATATTAGCTGCAATGATCATGTGTTACCACCCATCACAAACACCACCGGGATGATTAACTTACCGGCCGACATGCCGGGTTCACGTCTTGCTGCGCTCACGCTAGGCTGCGTGCCGAATCGCCCCCTCCTCAACCGATAGATGTCTGCTTCCCTAATAGCCTCCACCGCCTCATCATCGGCTACAATGCCTAGGACACTGGATAGCTGCCCCATGAATGAGGGGTCGTTGCATATGGTGTATTGGTAGTGAGACAGTGGGTCTAGGCGGCGGTACAATATACAACATATTTGTGAGTTATCACAACGGAAATAAAAATAACCTCAACAACACAATGAAAAGTATGTATTTCATGTACCTGCACGCACAAATGTCCCATCATTTATCTGTGTCATTCTCTTCTCAAGTACCTTAATGAATGGTTTGTACTGGACACCACCCTCTTGCCGGAGTTGCTGGTACTCACCTCGGGCTAACGCGTATTGCAGCATGAGTCCACTAATTGTTGGCAACTTTTCTTTATCTGCGAACCTCAATAACTTGTACATTGGTTGAACGGCCTTAACGCACCACTCAAGAAGGTCCCACCAACCCCTATCGACCAGGTGGTCATACGCGAACTTGCCCTCTTCCGTCAGCCCACTTGCTACTTGTCCAGTCGTTATTGGTCATCCACTGATGAAACTTCTCCTTTTTTTCCATAAAACTATTAAGGAAAACAAAAGTCGTGCCAAATCGTGTGGCATTTGGTCTAACCAACTCCCCGTGTATATGCTCCCTCATCTGCGCGTGCAAATTCTTATGGTTGTAGAAGAAGCGGCACATCCTCTTCGCCGCTTCTACGACCCCTTTGATCTCTGGTAACTCAGACACCTCTTTGAGCATGAGGTTCACCGTGTGTGCCACACGGTTGCGGTTAATCTGTGGGTCTTGCACTCGTAACATCGGCATGCTTTCTTGAAATTCGATCCGTTATGCAGAACCACCTGCACCACATGCTCGACCCCTATTTCCTCCGACACCACGGTCGTAATCTCCTGAAGCAAGTACTTATGGTCCTGGACCTTGCCTGTGCAATGCAGACACAACAAGTTATTACGTGTACTATGTACAATCTGATAATATGAACGCACCAAATGGCATACCCGCTATGCGTTGGACGGTCTTGTGGAAGAACATGACGCCATTGCAGTACACCATGAAGTTGATGATGCTTTGCATTGTTGGACCAGTCCAAGCATCACACATAACCGTGACACCAAATGTGGCCCAATCAGACTTGAACTTCCGGAGGTACTGAATAATCTCCTTCTCATTCTCATCGAGGTACTTCCCATCGATCTCATGGCCCCGTGGTGCACGAATCCCTGGACCGAGCTCCTGCGTCGGCTCAGCGCACTGTGAAGTATGGACACTCGGCCTTCCTTCCTGGGATTTCATTTGAATGAAACCACTTCGACCATGCCCTCCCAAGCTTCTGCCTCACCCCCTGTTTGAACGAAGTGTCAATACGGGGTTGCTGCGACATACCACTCCGAGCTAGGTCAGCATCTATGGTGAAATGGCCTTCTCGTGTTGTTTTGGACCTGCCAAACATTCCGCCGATCGTCGATTGGATCTTTGGCCTCGATGCTCCACTTCCAGACCCCGATCCTACGGTGAAACCTTGATTCCTGAGGTAAGCCTCTTCTTTCGAGGCCTTTATGGCCTCCTTGAGCTGCTCTTGCTCGGTACGATAGTCCGTGGCCCAGTCATCGCAAGCCTCCTCCTGACGGAGGCGCAACGCCTCCTTCTCCTTTTTCTTATCGCGACATCCCCGGAGGTCCCTCAACATAGCTTGCCTAACAGTTTTAGGCACACCAGGGCAAGACTTCACCTCACCGGCGCGGCCAGCAAGGTGTTCCTTCAGACGTGTCGCGCCACCACCCTTCATGCGATGACTACAGTAGTTGCATTTAGACCCCTGCCCAATGCGCTCTCCATGCTCCCAGACGGTACCAATATGATCCGCCATCAGCACACCCTGTAGTTGCACAAAATGAGAAGTATAGATCAAGGCTATATGCGTGAAGCTCACCTATTATTCACAAGAACAATATAATTTACAAAACAACCTATTTCGAATGCTCTTAGCTGTTGTACATTTACTCTGGTACTTACTCTCATTCCTCTTTTGCATTTTTTGGTGTACTTAACAAAGCTATTGATAACCTTAGAGGTCAGAGTGTTGCTCCTCAATAATTATACAATCCACAGCTGCAAGTGAAACACTTAGTCTACAAGTTTAACTAGATAACTTCATGGAAGGGGGATGCTGGACACTACTTTGTTGATAATTGCTTACCATGGGAGAAAATTTGTTTTTGCATCTACGAATTGCTTAGCATATGAACTAGTTGTTCTTGCTTTGTAAAACAATGAGCTTCATAGTAAAATAGCTAGGACAGAGAGCTTCATACTCAAACAATGAGCTTCATAGTAAAGTAGCTAGGACAGTGAGCTTCATAGTCAAACAATGAGCTTCATAATAAAATAGCTAGGACTCCTAACATGTGTCAAATCATTTCTAGCAGATATAGGAACAATATGGTCACTAACATCGAGATCTATCGAAATTTTCTACTAACTTTTTTCCTAACATGAAGTGCAGACAATATGTTGATGAGTGTGTTCCAAACTTCCAATGACCAATTTTCAAAAGAAAGTGTGTTCCAAATTCCAATGACAGGCTATCTTATGATGTTTGCCATGCTGTGACCTTTTTCTTCTTTTATTTCTCTCAGTTTTGTTATAGAGTAGAACGAACCTTCTTTTCACTCATCTAATAAACAAGAGGAGTGCGACAACCATAAAATAAACATGGAAATGCACTTTACTGAATAAGTTGGCCGAACAAACACTCGCACTCCACGAGTTCAGCTCCCACTCCAAGAGTCCCAATCACCTTTTCTGCAGCAGAAAAAATCGCCAAAATGAAGTGAGCAGAACTGAAAACGAAAACAGCACACGAGAGCCATTACAGTAAACCATGGGCCTCAAAGTAACTAGCGAAATTTCGCTATTTGCGCCGAGATCTCGCAGGAACTAACCGAGATTAGCACTTACTGTCGCCGGATTTGGATTCTGAGGACCGGACTTGGCCGGAGCCTTGCCGGACGCGATGGGGAATGATGTTTGCCTGTGAGACTTCACTCTGGATTCTTTGGAACCGACTGTGGGGGAACGAGGTAGTGGACTCAAAAGCAATGTCTTTATTCTCTGCCATGAGCCAGGACATCACATGCAAACCCTGTTGAGTAGTGGACTAGTGGCCACCGGCTAGTGACCATTGGTTAGAGAATAAAGGCCTTCAGTCCACAGAGCTGAACTGCTGAAATTGGTCCAATAAACACAATTAACATTTCATGTATTTTCCTTCCTCTTTTTTTGCATGTATTCCTCACTGAGAGATTTAAAATGCTCTAGGGAAAATGTCCGGCCAAATCCGGTTGTAGATATTGCCATCCGGTCAAAATATGTACTAATCTCGGCATAATTACCGAAATCTCGCTTGTTTTAGCCGAAATTTCGGCGAGATTATAGTGTCTACTGTAGCATTTTCAAAAAAATTGAATTTACCCGGGAATTATTATTTCGTCCCCGTCCGAAAAACGAATTTTCGGCGAAAAATTGCGAAATTTCGGCGAAAATTGAATCCATGGTGCGGACGCGAGTGGCAATGCATCGAGCAAAACGTGAAGGATTTTTGTGCGTGCGCACGGCCACGGAGGGCACGGGCGGGCGGTGCGCGGAAATGGAAAGGCGCGTGGGACGAGAAGAGCAGGCTATCCCTCGTCTTTTTCTTCCCGGTTTTGACTTAGTTGGACTTGCCGTGGAGCGCGCGTGAATATGTGGGCCGGATGGGCTTCCGCCTCGTCAGGTGTGTGTGTGTGTTTTTTTCTTTTAAAAAAGAAATAATCCACACACACACACACACATATATATATATATATATATATATATATATATATATATATAGGAAGCCTTTTCCGTACTCTTGGGAGTACGTACTCCCATCTTCAGTATACCACTTAAACGAATGTGTTATACTCCTTTATCACTTTTAGTATACTCCAATAATAATTCTAAGATACTACAATACGATATTGTTGAAAAAAAATTGATCAGAGCCCTTTATTTTTTAGCTATATACTCTTTTTCATATGTAAAAAGAGTATATAAACAAATTGTGCTATAAAGGGTAGACTTTAATGAAATTTTTCGTAGAATTCACTTTGTAGTATCTTATAATCAGTATTAGAGTATACTTAAAAGGATAAAAAGGTATAGCAATAGCATTTAAGCGGTATACTGAGAGTGGGAGTACGTACTCCCAGGGGTATGGAACCATTTTCCTATATATATATCAATATCTTCCTATATTATAATCGGGAGAGTTCCGGCAAGTCTATCCTATCTAGAGGTGTGCACTTGGGCCGGGCTCTTTTGGGCCGGCCCGAAGCACGATAGGATGGCCCGGTGCAAAGCACGGCACGGCACGATTTCCGTCTTGGCGAACGCGATCAGAGCTTAGCTTCGGGCGTCGTCTTGCCGAACCAGGAACCGACGACGGGCGACGCGGCCGCGATAGTTTGGAGTCGGGCGTCTTGCGTACGGCATGAATGTGCACGAAATCACGGATTAAGGCCTAAAAGTTGGCAGATATTGTTGATTCAGGGCATCTTCAAGCATTGCATTTATGTTTGACATTTTGTTGATGTGATTAGTCTCTTATGTAATTAAAATAGGTAGTTTAGTAGTAGTAATTTGTTTTATTTCTTTGCTCGTCACAATAGTGAAAATGGGTCGGGCCTGGGCCGACACGGCACGAAGTAGGCACGAAGCGCAAATGGACCGGGCTTGGGCTCGCCAAAGGTGAGTCGGCCCGGCACGGTGGGCACGATGGCCCATCGTGGCACGGCACGGTTTTGGCCCGAAGCACGATGCGCCCGGGCCGGGCCGACACGGCACAGCACGACGCCCGCATCTAATCCAATCCATGTGCCCCCCGGCGTATTTGCGAAGAAACCCATCTGTTTCTTCGAATTACGGATAAGTCCCTATAAATTTACTAAAAGATCATTCATGATTTTTTGTGAGGAAAAGAAAAAAATTTTCTGGATTGCGTTTAGGTCCCTGTTCGTTACTTTACGGAAAAAGACTCCCGTTAAATACAAATCGCGAGCGAGCCCTTTTCTACTTTTCGGGATAGCGGTGGGGTCTAAAAACATAACAACCAGGTCCCCGATTTTTACATCCAGGTCCTTTCTCTGTTTTCCCCGAAAAAATATTTTCGCCAACAGAAATATGTGTACTTTTTTTCATCTTAGTCTCTAATATTTCTCGAGCCTTCAAAAATTTTGAAAATATATTTAGGTCTATTTTTTTCCAGGAAAAAAAACGCAAAATCATTTTTCGTTCACGCGCGCGGCGTGCGCCGCGCTTATTGGCCTAGTTATATTCATAGGTTTAGTCTTCTCCCACGACCACGTCATCCCGCATCTCTCCTCACACGACGCCTGACGAGGCTTGCGTGTGTGGTGCCACTCCCGTGTAGCTCAAAATGGTAGTCTCATATATTTGTTACATATGACACCACACAAAGTCCATATATCTCAGATGGTAAGGCCATTGCCTTGTGTGTGAGAGGTTTGGTTTCGATTCCCGATAAATTCAATTTTTTGTAGCGATTTAACTGATTTAATTGAGCTATTAAATTGTATTGAAAGTTTTTAAAACTTTTTGAAAAGGGTCTTGAGAGCATTTCTAAGCTACCATAAAAATTTCACATCATGATCAAATTTTTGCAAATTTTAAAAATTCTGATAATTCTACTAATGCATTTAAAACAACTTCACTGATTTAATGGAGCTACTAAATCATATTGAAAAACTTTGAAACTTTTTGAGAAGAGTTATGAGAGCATTCCTAAGCCACTATAAAAAATTCAAATCATGAACAAATTTTTATGATTTTAAAAAATCTAACAATGCTATTAATTAATTTAAATTTCACTGTTTTTGGTTTTTCAGAGGCATCAAATGAATTTGATTTTTGAAACTTTTTCAGAAGGGTTATGAGAGCATGCCTAAACTACCATAAAAATTTCAGATCATGATCAAACTTGTGAAAGCTCCAAAAATTTTGACAATACTACTAACGCATTTAAAGCAAATTCACTGATTTAATTGAGCTATTATATCAATTTGGAAAAATTTTAAACTTTTTTATAAGGGTCTTGAGAGCATGCCTAAGCTAATATAAAAATTTCATATCATTATCAAAATTGTGCGATTTTTAAAATTTTTGATAGTGATACTAATGCATTTAGATTTCACTGTTTTTTTTTCAGGGGCATCAGATGATTTCAAATTTCCCTTAAACTTTTTGGAGATGATTTGAGAGTTATTTAGGATTTATTTAAATTTTCTTCAGATTTTATATTCATTTGATTTTGAAATTTAAATTTTAGATACATCATTGTGACCAATAAAAAAATTGTTCTTTAGATAGCAAAAAACATGAGAAATTCGTAAAACAGCACAAATTCAGATCGCGCTTGCACGGTGTGGTGCCGCACGTACGTATCTAGTATCTAATATAGAGTTTTGTGGATGAATCCTGGAATTACAAGGAGTTTAGGCTGTAAATATAGCACTCCATGGTGCAAAAGCTAATGAATAAAGAGAAGAAAGCTTAATTCATGTATATCCAATGTTCATCTATTTTATTATTGTTTTTGGGTATTCTCTACATTGGGAGATCGACATCAGGTTTAATCTTTGGTGACTATCAATTATTTAATATGTTATCAGCACGAAGCTCTTTAAAGCCGAACGGTATTTTATCGGGATCCCCTTTTCAATTTCTATGCTATTAGATTGTTATTGTATGCTAGATTAGATCAATTTAATCATATCCTAAATCGGGGCTACTGTTCATACCTACATGCCAGCTAGCATGTCGGGACCCCGAATTTGCAAATCCGGACCCTCTGTGTATTCAGCACTAGTCCAGGAACGCGCTAGTGCACACAGTCTTAACATCGGTAAATATCACAATCATACCAATCGATATTATCAAAGTACTTTATTTAAATAACCAAACTGGTTACTTGACCTCATGGTCAAGTTACAAATGTATGCCTCGTGAAGCTAAACTTATTCAGAGAGAAACAAATAGCGGCGGAAAATCAAATAAACTTAGTGGCGCCATCCAAGATACCACAGCAACTGACTGGCTCGCATCCCTAAGTAGTCGGGTCCTCTTGGAGTTCCTCCTCCAAAGTGGCGTAATCTCCTCTTCAAGCGATATTGTGTTGAGGCAAGGGTGAGTACTTGGTACTCGACAAGTCATGCAATGAGAATGCAAGCTAATATACTATATGCATGGCTTAGTACAAAGGAATAGCTCAGGGTATATTTGCGATGCTTGACTTTTGACAAGTAATATAAGTAGATTCAGCGGTAGGGAATAAGTAAAGCATAAAATAACTTTTCAAGAAGTTTAACAAACATTTTTCCCATCCTACACCATATTTCCATCATCTTCCTTGTTAAACCAACCCATCTTTTCAAAACCAAGTTATTTTCGTAAAATCTAACCCTTGATTTGTAATTCCGAGCATTGTCGATCACGTGGACTCGGCTATTCAAATAGATTCTACACTCTGCAGAGGTTATGCACTTTACCCACAAGATACAATCCACTCACCACGTCGGTAGTGAATCGCCATACAAGAGTATGCGAATGAGCGATCATAACAAAGCCTTTCGGAAGCCTCAAACAACACAGGTGGTCCTCTCCAGACGTGCTCTACACCATCCCTTCCCTTAGCCAAGGCGAAGTATGGGACCAACACACCGTTAGATGGGTACTGGCCCACGACCACGATACGCTCCCGCATAATCACACAAGCGGTGTAATCGACACCCTGAGGCTCCACAAGTGAGTCCTTAGCGACTTAGTCAACTAGGGCCGTCCCATTCCAGCCATGTGGTTGCAAGTATGACCCAGTTCAAAGGCTTGCAAGGTTAAGTCCTTAGAGTGACCAGGCAAGACTACCCGAAAAACCAAATCAACACTCCCAATGCCACACTGGCCCACCTGATTACTCTTGCCACATGCCCGGCCGAAATCGTTTATCAAACCCCAGTTGATTACCATGCACCACGTGCCATCAACATCACATGATACTTTTCCAAAACAGGTTCAATATATCATTAAGTCAATATTAACAGTTAATTATCCACAATCATGTCATGAGCACGAAAGGTGTCTAAGCAAAGATACTACAACGATCTAAACCCATGTTGGCAATTTAGTAATGTCCAACTAGTAAACCACAACTAGGGTGACAAAGGGTCATGGCACATACTTAAGTAATCAAGGTGTCATATAGCAAATTGGTATTTATCTAACCCCCATGTTTAAACAAAGTATCTTTCTAATTGAACTAGCATGCAATAGTTTAAATCAAAATAGATTTCGAAATAGGATCAATATGGTCAAAGCACAACTTGCCTTCAAAAAGCACTTGCTCTTGGTCTTGAGTTGGATCCTGGGTCAACACTTCTCCTTCGAATCCTTCCGGCACTTCAACGTCTACTCGTAAAGCGTGCAAATAGCAAATACACAAATAAACACTATGCAAAAAGATCCCAAAACTCCAAATAAAATCCATAAACAGAGAGAACATAATTTTCTGGATTTTTAGAAAGCTGGAATAAATCAAATTTGGAGTTAAAAGCATAAAAGTTATGATTATTTAAAGTTTAAATAATCAATTAAATAATTTTATAGAGAAAAACTTTAGTCCAAAAATTAAATAAAATTCATATTTAGGTAGATCTCAATTTTATACAAATTTAGAAATTTGAATCGCTCAAATCGGAGTTGAAACGCAAAAGTTATAAGCGTTTGAAGTTTGAATCTAAATTTGAAATCATTATTTGAATTAATAAATCATTTTCTTTTTCGGAAATTAATTATTGCGTCAGCAAGGACACGTGTCGGCCTGTGATTGGTCCACAGTGACCTGCTGACGTCAGCACCGAACGGTCTCCACGATGACGTCAGCATGACGTCATCATGCCACGTGGCATGCTCCGGGTGCTGCCACGTGTCTCGGCCCATGGATCGGTCCACAGTGACGCCCGGCCCATGGTGGGCGCGACCTCACGGCTCTGAAGGCTGACACGCGGGTCCCACCGTCGGTGGAGTCACGCGTGCAGTGAGGCTCTCTCGGGCGAGGCAGCGACATGCGCCCGCGTATCGGTGACACGCGATCACGCCAGGTTCGGCCGGCGCACGGGCGACTGTCGGTGACTCAACGCCGCGGCGGTGGCTACGTGGCATGATCACGGCCGTTAGATCTAGATCCAACGGTCTAGATCTACCCTAGGTTAACGCAGATTTCCAACACGTGGCGATCGTGGGCCGTTGGATCTTGATCCAACGGTCTAGATCCAATCTGGTCTTCTAAAGCCTCGAGGAAGCGTGGACTCACCGTGATCGTCGGATGGTGATCGAACGGCGGACAAAGCCAGGTCGCGCGGCGGCGCTGGTTGACGAGGTCTGGCCGGACTTGAGGACGACGACACGGACGGCGCCACGAGTAGATCCGGCGAAGGGAGAGGTCGGGTCGGTGCGTCTCGGTCCCGGATCACGAATCGGGACTTGGGTGCGGCGAGGTGGCTCGGCGGCGATGGTGACCAAAACCAGCGCGGCGCAAAGCAACCAGCGAGGAATCGCGGGCACGGCGAGACGCGCAGGAGGTGGCGGTAGGGCAAGTTGTGCAGCGAGGCAAGGGCGAACCTCGGTCGCTCCGGGCATTAAATAGCCCCGGCGTTTATGCGAAACCGAAGCCCTAACCGTGTCCCGCTTCGGTCACGCAGCGAGATCACCGGCTCGGATTCGGATGAGGGCGGCGGCCGGATGCCGTCCACGTGTCCCGCATCGGACGGTCCACATGCTCTCGCGACGCGGCGCACGCACGGCCGTTGGATCAAGATCCAACGGTCGTGGTCCAGGGTTAGAGTTGGGTTCGGCGACGCGGTTCGACCGAATCAAAAGGCTCGGTCGGGTTCGGTCGGACTCGAGTCCGACTTCGGACCGAGGAATAATAACCGACCGATCGGTCCTTTTCCAGCGAATTAATATTTAAAATAATTCCCAGTAATTCATTTAATTCATTAAAAATAGCAAATGACTCAGAAAAATTCCAGAAAAATTCTGGAAAATATTTTGGATCATTTTGGACTCGAATAAAATATTTCCAACAAAATTTTATTTGCAAAATTAAATTCTTTAATTATTTCAAAATGGAATAAATTCAAATAAATTCCAAATAAACCCAAATAAATTCCAGAAAATTCCAAAAATTCACCAAAGTGCCAAATCACACATGAATTTAAGAAAAGCAAAATTTTGGGGTGTTACATAGCACTCCGAGACATCGCCGGAGCCGAACCGTGCACCCCGGCAACCACCGCGTGCCCGGTACGCGCCGCCACCAGTACCACCGGGTGGGCGCCGACGCCGCACTCCCGCCGAGCGCCGCTGCCTCAGCCGGATCGACGACCGGCATCGCGTGCCTGCTGCTCAGCATAACGGTGTTTGCGACCGCCATCTCCGTGCCCCGCCACAGCCGTCCTGATCCGTGGTGGTGAGTACCGTGACGGTCCCCCCGCGTTGCACCCTCATCGAGGATCGTTGTCTACAGCAAGCGATGGATCCAAACGCCATATATATTTCCAGAATGGCTACAGCAGTCGATTAGGGCATCTCCAATGGTGTGATCATTTCTTACTATAAGAAGTGTATGCGTAAATCTATGAATAGCTAATAGATAACCTCTCCAATGGACTAGCTATAGTATTATCTACAAAATTAAATATGGGCCCATATGTAAGAGGTGATAAATGCCTTGGAATCAGCTATAGCCTGGCTATAAGTTAGTAGTAAGCATATATCTCTCTCTTCCTTTTCTCTCATTCACCTAAGCAAAATGCTGAGTTGACACCCTTATAGCTAGCTGAAGTGGCACCATTGGAGATGCCCTTATTTTGTTCCCGCAGTCCAAGAACGATTAATTCAATCGACACGGAGATATCAAAGGTGCCAAATCATCTGGCTGTAAGGATTCTATTTCATCTTTTTGCTTATGTGGAGGAGAGAAGTAGAGGAGAGACAAGAGCTTGCTCTTACTTAAGAGTCAGGCTGTAGTGTTTTCCAAGAAAAATAAAAGACAATTACATGTAGATCCACATTTAATATTGAAGAATATGTTATAGCCAACTCATTGGAGAGTTTGTCTTTAAACTAGCTATAAGTGACATGGAGCTTTCTTATAGCCAGTAGTTGGCTCTATCATTGGACTCGCTCACCAAAACTACACCGATAGCATTTTGAATAATTATACATACGCATGTCGGAGCAATGCATGGTTAATGACGGAGCAAGCACGTCGCGACCGTACACACCAGAACTAGAAATACGCACAGTAGCAGTGACGGCGAGACCATTATCGATAGACCACTTACATATTGGGAGCACACCACATGCAGCACGTGAATTCTTGCAACGTTGCGCGAAAACGATGCGTGTCAATCACTGGTCGGCACAGGAGCATACAAAACTGTCGCTTTGGCTCGAGCCGATGCTAAGGTACCAACTACATGGTGCAATGTTATTCGCAATAATGTGTGGCTCGACAATCGACAAGAGAAATATTACATGTTTCTCACTACCCATACAAGAAAAAAATATGCATGACACATATTGACACAATACATACGTACACAAACAGATTGGTGTCAATGGTCACTGTATTTCCACCATCGTATAACTTTGCTTCATGCTTACCGTTATTAGGTACTCCCTCCGTTTCTTTTTATAAGGCGTATTTGGTTTCGTTAGGACAAGGCTTTGACCAACAATTACTCTATTAGCATATAATTTTTATGACACAAAATTGATATTAGCAGATTTGTATTCAAAAGTACTTATATATAATTATGATTTTGTATTGCATAAATGATATATTAATGAAGTAATCGTTGATCAAAGTCTTGTCCTAACGAAACCAAATACGCCTTATAAAAAGAAACGGAGGGAGTATTTAGGTATGAGATTGCACGAGATGCCACCTCATGCAGATATGAGGCCATCAGGAAGCGCGAGACCCTCCTCTCCTTCTTCACATAAAATTTTACGGCATGCGTAAAAGATCGCCGAGTGGAACCCCGAAGGGTTATCTATAAATACAAAATGTCCTCCCTGCAAAACCATTGAGGTCTCCATAGTTATTACCAAGTTTAAAATCCCGACGAAATATCGGATTCCCCGACATAATCCTGCCGGCATAAAAAAATCTGAGAAAAAAGAAATTCAAAATGCTACAGTATGTTCACCAAAAAATTTAGCTTTTTGGACCGATTTGGATATTTTTTTTCTTTTTTCGACCGGATTTGGCGCCATTTTTAGAACTGTAACACCATCTGTAAGGAATAGATACAACCAATTTGCAATGAAAACTCGGCCGTAACCTATCTGAGTTGGTTAGACGGAGTGCACACGCAGGTCACCTGTTCGAATCCTCACCGAGCTAGTTTGGTGCCAATTTTTTTAGTTGCATACAAATGAGTTCACACTGCAGTACTGCACAAAAAAGCCCATCCTCTACCAAATGCGCTAAATGCCCGGTCAAGTATTCATGTTTTTTCCAAGTTTTTTATAGCCTCTGGTCACGTATTCATGTTTTTCCAAGTTTGTTATAGCCTCTGGTTTTCAGGAGGTTGAAAATCACCGAGATTTCGCTAATAACGCCCGAAATTTTGGCAATTTCGTAGAAATCTCGGAAATCCTGGTTGAAAAAAAGTCCAGATTTGAATTTTGTTTGGATTTCATCCGAAATTTCAAAATCTCACCGAAATTTCGAATTTCAGACCCCTCCGAGATATAGTCCGACAACGAAATTTGAACCTTGGTCAATACCATTCTTGTAGCTCGTACTATGCATATTGCCAGAGAGGAAGACTGACCTGTGGGACTCTGAATATTTCACAAGGAACTTTCATATCCTTGCGCGCTTGCTGTGCCCCTTGGTAATTCATCCAATCTTGCTGGCCATATATGAAAGTAGTCGGCACTTTCCAATCAGATGCACTGTTGCAAGTTATAAGGCAGTCAGATACTGTGAAACATTACAAATCAATCCATGAAACGTAATTCTCTTGCATCTAGATTTTTTTTGGATAAAATGACGGCACCTACAAACTAATGACATTATACATATTTAAGATGTCGATAAACACTAACGGTACAGCCATAGACTCGTACTCTCTTGGAATGAGAGTGGAAGATTACACAAATAATGTACAGATTGGGAGCATCTCTTCCGCAAACAAGATTGTGTGTGTGAGGGAGAAATGGTAACAACCATTCTGCAAAAGCAATTTCTTGACAGTGCCAGTGTTTGTCCAGACAGGACTGAGAAATGTGGCGCAATGAAATGAAACTAATGCATGAACTGAGAAATGTGGAGCAATGAAATGAAACTAATGCATGGTGTAATTGTATCAGCCTGTACTTGGTTTCAATATCTATCCAAAAAGCACCATGTGAAGAATAGTTTAAGATTTTTAAATCATAATCTGGTTAACTTTTTTTTTTCCGGATCCAGGATCAATGATATTAAGAAACTGATATCATAATTGATAAGAATTTCAGAGTCAGATGTTCCATTTTTCGTTATTGTTCAGTCATGCTGGAATACATTCAAGGAAACAAACAAGTTGTTATCCGCAGCAATAAGTGTATCTGAACTCATTACTAAGGCTTTAAATAGAAAAGGAAAAATATCAACTATGCTAGGGAAGAACAAAACAATTGACATCATATCCTGTCCATATGAGATTTCAAAGGCAACAATCAATAAAGGAGGTCATGCCGTGGAGGAAGTAATGAATTGTAGTCTTTGTAGATTCCCCTTCTAGAAGGGAGGACCAAACCCTCTAAATAAATAATAATAGAAAAAATGTTATCTGAATGATGAGTGGGTCTGGAAAACTTAACTACTGTACATGCTGTCTAGATCACCAGAGCAAACAGTTCATAAGTACAAGTAGATCAGAAAGAGAAGCTGACCTCTGCAAAAGAGGTTTCCTTGCAAATGCCCCAAAGGAAAATATATATTTCATGCACAGCTCTCCACTAGCTTTGGCAGCTAAAGTATGGTAAATGTAATCTTCATACATGAGAAAGCAGCAATAAGGTTCGGTTGCAAGTATCATTTAAGAAAATGCATTTGCTGGTTTAGTGTACCAACAAAAATTTACCTGTCAGCAATGTGGATTCATGTTCTGTTAGTAATTCACCCGTTGAATATGAGCCAAACCTGGCAGTGGTATATCTCCGAACTAAATCTGGGCCCCAAGGACCCAATCCTCTGTTTGAGCAAAATAAATAGATGTCAGGAGAAAAGGTATTACATTGTTTTTACGGCAAAATCACAGCAGAAGCCCCCTTGCTCTCCACATTGAAGGAGCTCACTCTACATAGATTTAAATATTGTGCAAAAAGGAGCAACCACCCCTACCATCCTTTTTTTACGGCGAAAAAACCCCCTTCCATTCATTTTAATTGACTAAAGTATGACGTGGATATTAAATGCACCAGCTGTGACTGCCATTTCTATGCTGGCATAAATATTTGCCACATCACACTTCCATCAGTTAACATAGATGGAAGGGGTCGATGGATCGCTTTGCTTGTCAAGGTACTTACTCTATTCAAATTTAAGTAGAGGTGCCTGATTGCTCCTACATGTCCAGTGGAGGGGCTTCCATTGCAATCTTGGCTTCTTTTTACATTTTAGGTAGAATACAAACACAAATAGAATAAATTGGAATTCTGAATGATGCAGTGAAAGAAACTCTAGCCTTACCTAACAACTCTTTGAGGAGTAAAATTGGACTCCCAAAGATGATTCACTAGCATGCCTTTCCATGTTGCTCGAAACTTGGTTAACCACTCAGAGCTATGCTCTGTTTCTGATGAAAAGCCAGCAGAACCAACCAAAATCAAGTGCTGGACGTGTTCAGGATGCTGAAATAAAACTGAATTTTTAGTACAATCATAGGCACCAGTGGAGAAGCTTCACTCACTAAATGTGTTACGAATGTACCTTTAAGGCATACTTTGCCGCAACATATCCTCCAAAAGAATGACCAAGCAGTACAAAATTGCTGAGGTCTTTTGCTTTGCGCCATTCCTCAAAAGAATCTATGAACCATGCCTCCGTTTCTGTTTACAAAATTGACCAAAAGAAAGGCAAAAGGAAACATATTACTGCACTGAGCATGTACCAAGAACTAAATCGCTAAGCAAACACGACAGAACAGATATATGTGGGTTTGTCTTAGTACAAAAAAAAAAAACACCTAAAATTCAACTGAAAAGGGAGCATCTCGAGATGTTATCGTCTTAAAATTAGAGTTCGAAGCATGCTCAACAACGGAAATAATAGCTAATGGCAGCTAAGGGTCACCAGCAACATCATAAAATATCTAACAGCACCTTACAAAGTCATGCAACAAATGTAGTATCTGTATCTAACCTTCAGTACTTTTACAGGTGAAGTCAGGTCTGCTTGATCCACCCCAACTGCAAAAGGAAAGGGAAAATTCAATGCTATGCAACATGACAGAATGTGGAATAACTAAAAGAACAGCATAAAAGCATAGTTAGACATGCGTGACTGACAGAATTCTGTAACAATATACAAACACTTCCGAGTGTCATCAAGCTAATTTTCCTTTTCCTTATATGAGATGTATACAAGGAACGGGTGCCAACTACCTGTTACCGCATAATCACCAGTTAGGCTGCATAATCAGGCTGATTAAGCTTTATAAATCACATTCCATAATAAAATTTCAAATTCTATCATAAATTCTGAACTCCGAGATCAACACATGTACATTAACTTTCTTCTTTCTTTTCATAAATTACTAGAACTGGCAACATCAATACTGATAGTGGTCGATAACCAGAATTAGATCTGTGGCTTGGCAACATGTCAGGAATTATATGCTGGTATGGTACATAAATACATTTTGCACAAAGAGTGTAATGCAGAAAATTGTTTAAATCAATCTTCCTTTAGTGCAAGTGTCATGAAATGTTTTAACTATTGAGAAACACCGAGCAAAGCAATGGAAATAGAAATACTTGAATGACTATGGAGGAATATAGGCCAAAATCCATTTTTTTGGTTTTCTCAAAACTTACCCAAGCTGATCGATGGCAATCACCCTGAAACGGCTTGCAAGGGCATCAAAGTTTCGAAAGAAGAACCCCTGCGAAGCACCATAACCATGAACCATGACAAGAGTGGGAGCATTCTCCTTGCTATCAAATGTTACAGTATTGATGAACCTTGGCTCATCACTTGATGATCTAAACCATCTAACTTTTGACCCAGGTGGAGCAGAGCCAATGTTAACTTGTTCTTGGACGTACCCAGTTCTGTACAGACAGATAGAAAAATATCAGAACATGTTTAAAAGAAATCGGAAATGTCTAGAATGAAATGAAAAGAGACCTAAAGTATTTATCAAAAAGACAACTGGGCGTGAAACCAGGAAAGTGAAGCCCCATGTCAACAATATAATAGAAGGTTATATCTTGGAACTAACACAAGTTGTTAGCCCTTTGAAGTGCTACGGTAGGGGATGGAAAATGGTTTTAAATGCCTTCTTACATAAATAGAAACAGAACAATATATTGACCGAGCTATCATGTATTCATATGCAACAACTAGATCAAGAATGAACAACGTTTTCTCTTCCACGCGCAATGCAGTTCGTGAACATCTTTTCTTTTTTGAAGATAATGGCAGGAGCTCTGCCGAATCATTAAAAGGAGAAAAAAGAGTTTTACAGCCAAGCCCTACAAACGGTCCCCAGGACCGAAACAGGAGAAAAGAGACCCCCAGTCCGAAGAAAGCACAAACACGCTAAAGCACTCCTTGGGGAGGCCCTAACAACTAAACCGCTTTCTTCACCAACACTGAAACGCTAACCACTTTTCGCGCTAGGTGAAACGCCGTGAACTCTTGAGTGATTCTTTGTACCACGTCAAGACCTGTAGCATACAACTCATTGAAGATGCGGGCGTTCCGTTCCTTCCCAACAAACGACCAAGGAGTTTCATATACAGAAGGAACAAGGGCCAAAACTTCCACAAATGACACCATATCAAATACGACATGTAATCACTTTATAGTTCTACTGAATTTGTTCATTCGCCCGGAAAAAATCTCTAACAGTGCACGACTGTATTACAGACGGAACAGATTACCACCAGGCAAAATAGTCCTTACATACTTAAGGCACGTCACACGAGTCACAAGCTCGTCTAGGTAAGAACAACCAAACCGCTTAAAGAAACTAAATCCAGGCTTTAGTGATTCTTTTTTTAGCTGCGTGTCATTTCATTGAGAGGAGAAAACAACCAGGTTTGAATAAATTTAGTTATTTCAAAGTGACAAACCATTCTGATGTGATCCCCAATATAAAGTTAGTACCATTAAGATCACAATTGGCTCCAGAATCCTACTTGGCGAGATTCTTAGCTTCAAGTCAACACAAACAGGTAGCTGCCGCACGGCTGTAGCGCTCGCCCTCGCCCAACGCCTCAACCAGTCATCACGGATGGGGATGAGCAACTGCCCTACAGTTCCAAAACCCCAAGTTCGGGCTACCACAAGACCTTAATCTTCACGAGCTAGATTGCCAAAGGCTCGAATTTTCAAGCAGATCTAGACATCACTCGACAAATTAATTGCAGAGGGGCAAAAGGGGGCGGGGTGGAGACAGAGTGGTACTTGACTATCGAGAGGAGGCGCTTCTCGGCGGCGATGACGCGGTCGGTGGAGGTGGGGATCCAGCGGAGTGCGGGCGGCCACGCCCACGCCCACCTCGACCCCGCGGGCGGCGCCCCCGAGGCCGACGCCTCGGCCGCGGTGGCGGCCGTGGAGGCCCTTCCCATCTCCTCTGCCGCCATCCTGGTCGCGGCGGCAGCGCGGCGCATGTGACGCGGGAGAATTCTACGGTATCCCTCACTCCGCGGCGGCTCAGGAATCGTCTGTCCGGTTGGTTTCGTCTCGGAAGGTTGCTGCGGCTGACGCAGAAGCGAGCTGGTTTCGGTCTAGTTTTTATGGGGAAAACAAAAGCGCACGTTCTCGCCCGCGCCGAGCCGCTCACCGCACGTAAGCGCTTGCGTGCGCGCGGTTATTATTGGTTGGAGTGCAAGTAATAGAGCGGTAGGCTGGTAGCGAGGCCCTTGACCTGACCGCGCCGCGCGCTCGCCTCCTTCGGGGAAGTCGGGTTGGTCTCTCGCCCGGACGCGGGCGCGCGCGGCTGCTCCCTCGTTCTCACTCCCCCGCACGAGGATAAAGTATAAACGCGTGAGCCGTCTGCGGTTCGGATGCGGTTACATCGGCCGCTGCCGGTGACGTCAATGGCAATGCGCGGTGGGTAGCCGGCGCATGCGGGAGCGCCGCGGTCGTCGTGCGTGAACGGGGGCAATTGCGATCTGGGGGTTTAAATAGGAGGGGGCGAGGATGATGGGCATCCTCTGGGGTTTAAATAGGAGGGGGCGAGGCGGCACGGCGGGCGGCGCACCGCGGCGGGCGAAGGCGGCGGCGCTTAGCGGTGGGGCCGAGGAGGCCGGAGGAGACGGCGGGCCGAGGCGGCGTGGCCGGGCGCAAATGAGTTTCCGAGAAGACGGCGGCAAGCGCCAGAGGCGAGGAGCAGAGAGGGAGAGAGGGGAGGGAACGAGGATAAGGGGCATCCTCTGGGGGTTTAAATAGGAGGGGGTGAGGCGGCGCGGCGGCCGAACGGCGCCGAGATTTGCGCGGTGGCAGGTGCGGCGGCAGGTGGCGTGGCGCGGAGGAAGCGGCGGCCGTTGGCGGCGCGGGCAGGGAGGAAGAAGCCGGCGTTACAAATCTACCCACCTTAAAAAGAATCTCGACCCCGAGATTCGGAAAGGCTGGCAAGATAATAGGTTATAGATCCTTCAACTTATTTCTCAAACGTACCATGTTGCAAGTCTTGAGCCTTGATATTGTTCAGGAGTCCTTTGCCATAGTTTTGTGGCTTCCTTGCTGCATTGCGGAATGCTTCGGAGTTGTTCACATTTGGATTTGCATTATGCTGCTTCTTAGGGCAATTCCTGGCGAAGTGTCCAATTCCATAACAATCGTAACATGTGACTTTGGACTGGGGTTTTGAATTTTGCTGTGTTGGCCCTCCCTGATCTACTTTGTTGATTGCCAGGCTGTTGGGATGGTTCACCATTACTGGTTTCTTGGTTACTTCTGTCGTCTCAAACTTGGGAGTCGATGATGGATTTATCCGAGTTTTGGGGAAAGCTCCCGGATTGAATCTTTGAGTGGTCATTCTTCGCTTGCGGTTCTCCATCTCCATGTGCTTGCCTTCCTGACGAAGTGCCTTGTTAACCAATTGCTCGAAGTCGGAGTAGTCGTAGGAAATCAATTGAATTGACAACTCGCCATTGAGTCCATTTAGGAATCTCTCCTGCTTGGCTTCATCTGTGGCCACATCTTCTGGTGCGTAGCGTGCTAGCTGGTTGAACTTGTGTAGATATTCCGTCATCGTATGACCTCTTTGGCGTAGACTGCGGAATTCTTTCTTCTTTAACGCGATCAAGCCGGATGGGATGTGAGCGCGGCGAAAAGCTATCGCGAACTCATCCCAGATGATGGCTTGGGCGTTCTGGTGGGTGATACGGAAGTTGTCCCACCACTCTGCAGCTGGCCCACTAAGCGATGAGAAGCGAATAGGACTCGCTCTCGGTCACTGCATTGAAGGATGTCCAACTTCTTCTCAATGTTTCTGAGCCAATCATCGGCGTCCAATGGCTCGGTGCTGCTGGAGAAGGTTGGAGGTCTCATTCTCATAAACTCTGACAGTCTGGACTGAGGAGGTGCATGAGCTTGTTGAGTAGCTTGAGCGGTCCTGATTATTGTTGATGGACTGAGCTAAGAGTTGGATGAGTTGGTTCTGATTGTCCATCATTTGCTGCCAGTTGGGTCCATCTGCAGGCGGAAGCGGCAAACCGGGTGGAGTTGGACTGTCGTTGTTGCGGCGAGTGTTCACCATCTGACGGTTGGGAACAAGGTTTAGGAAGGAGAAGACTGGGAACAAAAAGGGGTAAGAATTTTGCACCCAAAGAAGCAATAAAGTCCAACTTTTGTTAACTATTGTGGCTGCCAACAAAAGAAGAAAAAGGACAGCACACAATCACCGTCTACTAAAAATGGATAGCTTACTCTAGACCTTAATTGGGTATTCTTTCTGATCTTGACATTCTTGATCTTCAGGCACGGAACGGGTCGCCATCTTTACGGAAGATACTTTTCAATTCATCGCTTTGCTGGAAGCTCCGTCTAATACTTGGAGAGTGGGGATGAAAAAGATAAAACTCCTTTTTAAATAAGAATTTAGATAAGAACAAGATATGATAAGATGAGAGTGGAACTTATGCAAAAATATTGTTTTTATTTCAAAATAAGTCCTTAAGGTTAAACCGTTCTGACTATGGCCATTCCTACAGTCGATATGGCTCTGATACCATCTCTATCGGACCCCGGAATAACACCTCTGAAATCCTCTGTGTATTCTGTATTAGTCCAGGAAATGCTAGTACACACAGTAGAAATGAAACCATAGCATATCCAGCGTTCTTTATTAATAATAAATATTCAAGGTTACAAATGAAATGGCGCGCAGGCCAACGAATAAATGAAACAGCGGAAATGAAGATAAATAGATAGAGCCCAATTAATTGCCACAGGCAATCGACTGGGGCACGGCCTAGTCCAACTGGTCCTCACCATCGTGATACTCCTCCTCTGAAATGATAAATTAAGCAAGGGTGAGTACATACGTACTCAGCAAACCACACCGGAAATGCAATATAAATGTACGGGTAATCAAAGGATGGCAATATGGTTTATTTAAGCATAAAGGAACAGTTCAATACCATTTTCAATAATTTTAAAAGGCATACTTTATTCCAAAATCAAATTTATACAATTTTAACTCAGGAATTTCTCTTGGAATTGGCTAAGTTATACCCATGATGGACTCCCTCCATCCAACATCATTTCTGAAAATCAAATTTTAATTTACTAAAGTCTAATATGAGAATGGCTTGCTCGGCATGCCCATATCCGCGGGCGCGGCTAATCGATTAGTTTGACACTCTGCAGAGGTTGTACAACTTTACCCACAAGACATAATATTTCCCTTTTATGTCAACACACTTCCTTTGGTGAGTGACAGAGAAGATTATGACAAGGCCCCTATATTAACTTCATACATGTAGTCATGCCCGCTAAGGTTTCACCGCTGAAAGACTCCCTCTATTCAGAAGCCCCCTCTTGCGCCAGAGTGGCAGCATCTCGCTTTCACCACACCACTACCCCCATATGGCATCATTGTCCATGAAATGATTTAATAAGGATAGCCAGGTCTGTCCCATTCCAGACTCGTGGTAGTACGGTTAGGCTTTACATTCAGCGAGACTCAGACCGGTCCTTAATTGACTAGGCGAGACTGTCTACAAACCTAGAACCATGACCTCACCACTTTCCAACCAATTCTCGCCCGGTCTAAGTCATTTTCATTTTAACCATACTAATCTCCACATTAATACTAACATTGATCACTATAAGTTTCCAATTGGACATGATGTCATTTTGGCATAAAGTTCTCCAAAATTTCCTAAGCTCAGTTCTATGCTAAGCAATGTCTAACTATTACCGTAGTCATAATTCATATTTTTACTAAGGTTACAAGGGTATCGGAATTCTAATGTCAAAGGTCGCATGTCGAAATTGGATATAACTATCATTTAAAACTAGGTCAAAAATTAATGTCTATAATAAATAAGCATGCAATAATTGTAAATACAACATACAAGTTCATAAAACTGGGAGCAACATGGTCAAGGGGGTGTGACTTGCCTGGTTCGACGAGTTCTTTGCCGAAATCGTCGTTCGGGAACTCCTCGGACTCTCCGTAATCTACGCGTAAAAAGCACCCAAATTCAAATAAGATCCAAATGAATTCAAATAAACACAAATTGAATTTCAAACTAGCACTTAATGAATTTAGGAAGAAGAATGAAGCCAAACGGAATTCGAACGGGCGAAAACGGGCTCCCGGAAGTTTAAAAAGGCATAAAACGGGTTTTTTGGAATTTTTAAATTATTTTTTTAAAAGAAAAACCGAATTACTGCGTCATGCTGACGTCAGCAGCATTTTCGATTTTTGGATTTATTTTAAAAACGAAAACCCGATTTATGACGTCAGCGCTGACGTCATAAACGATTTTTTAAATCATTTTTTTTAAACAGGCTGACGGGTGGGGCCATCGCTGCGTGATCCACACGCGACTGCGGCGCACACGCACGCGCTACCGCTGGCGGGCGGAGCCGAGCGGGCCGAGATGGCCGGCCGCGAGCCGGAGAGGAAAGCGGCTACAGCACCGGCCGGGCGAGGTGGCGAGGCGGCGGCACAGCGGGGCCGAGGAGGCCGGAGGGAGACGGCGAGGCCGAGGCGGCGCGGCTGGCGCAGCCGGAGTCGGAGGAGACGGCGGCACTCGGGAGGTGAGGAGCAAAGAGGAGAGAGGAGGCACGAGGATGAGGGCATCCTTTGGGGGTTTAAATAGGATGGGCGAGACGGCGCTACGGCCGAACAGCCGAGATTTGCGCAAGTGTGCGAAAAGGCGGCGGCGGTTGCGGCAAGGGCGCGGGCGCGAGAGCGCGGCGCCGCTGACGGCGCAAGTGGAGAAAGAAGCCGGGCGTTACAGAACGGCAGGCGCGGCGGGGAAACCGTGATTCCGGGGTGTTTTTTTACACACGGGCATGCGGATTGATTGAGCGCACCTTCACGGCTTCACATGCTAGGTAGATGTTACAAAGAAAAATAGTATACCTATATGCATGCTTCGTGCATGTACACATTGTTATTAGATTTTACCCAACAAATGTTAAAAGCCCGGCACGCCGATGCGCAGCCTTGAGCATCAGTCGCGGTTGCTTCTTCTTTTTACCTTCGAGCTTTATGCATGCTACGATACGTGAAAACGAGTTGAGGCCTATAATATGAAGTCCATGCACGGCTAGAGGTATAGGTCTTTAATTGTGTGTTTGGTTGGAGAGTGAGGTGGGATGGAATGGTTTCATTCCAGATTTCAGGGATGGAATGGTTTCATCCATGTACGGCTAAAGGGAGTCCACTCGGTTAGTTTTTTAAGATTTGAAACCTCAGCGACAATCCAGGTTGCAGCCTCATCCCTGATGGATTGAATAATATTCTCCAAGGTTTCGCTTTTATTTTGAAAGACTATGTTGTTTAACTCTTTCCAGACCTGCCAGCATGTTAGGACAATCAAATATCGGACTCCCTTTTGGAGCACAAGTTGGCAGTTGTCCCATTGTAGGATCCAATGTTCAAAGCATGGTGTCGGCTCCCATTGTTGGGGGTAGGAGGGATGGTAATTGGACCCATTGTGCATCAGCCGCCCATATGCTTCGAACTTGGGGGCACTCTACGAACAGGTGAAGAGTTGTTTCCAGATTACGGCAGCATATATGGCAAAAATACTGGTTCGGCCACCCCTTTGTTGTAATCGTTGCGTCGTCCATAGCAGGTTTGTCGTGCAAGCAAAAGAAAAATTTTGCAGCGCAATGACGCCCATGGTGACCAGACAGTTGCTAGATAGGGTTTGTGGATGCTTCCTGCAAATTGCATACGATATGTTGAGCTCGCTGAGTAGACGCCATCTGCTGTTTGATTCCATGTAATTTCATCATCAGATTGTGGCCTTAAAAGTACTGACTGAACTTCGCACCAAAGTCGGACGTATTCAGCAAGGAGATGGAGCGTTAGGTTGCGTCGAATGTCTCTAATCCAGTTGTTGTTTCGCAAGGCATTTGTTATTGTTCTTTTCTTCCACCTAGAGTGTTTGAATATCTGTGGGGCGATATCTGAAGGCGCCTTACCGTGTATCCATCTATCTGTCTAGAAAGAAGCCGTTTGACCATTTCCAACGGTGATTTTTGTGGCAGTAGAGAAGAGCATCTAGTCAGTTTGATCGCAAGGCGTTTGAGTTTCAGACCAAGGTCTGTCTGTAGTTGTCCATTTACACCATATCCACCGTAGTCGAAGCGCTCGGGCGAATTTGTGTAGATCTAGAATTCCCAGTCCTCTGTAGGTAAATGGTTTACATACCGTTATCCACCACACTTTGCAGTTACCACCATTAAGCTCGGCACTGCCTGCCCAAAGGAATCTTCTTTTTAGCTTGTCGATGGTTGTAATTGTAGGATCGAAGTATACGAATATAGCAATCAGAGGGGGGGTGAATGATTGTGCGGAAGCTAAAACCAAATTCTTGATCTATTAAAAGTTCACCCTAAAACAGAACCAAATAATTGCTTCGTATTCGACAAAAACAGAATGACAGAGGTTCGGTAAAACGCGAATTCCCGAAGATCCAACCGTCAAAACAATCTGAATTTTGGACACAAGAAACTAGATTCCAATACGAATCGAACTCAAAAAGAATCAGATCGATCGGACTTACGGATCAAAAGTTATGAGCTTCGCAAGCTTGCTGATCCAGAACTTGACGAGAATCAATCTAATCAAAACTTCAAGATTAAACAAGAACGACAAAAGATTGATCAACTAGACTTTGAGAAACACTAGATCAATACCCTAGAGAGGTTTTTGATGGATCAAATCAAGATAAAACTTAAAGAACAAAAACCAATCTAGAACTAGAACAAGCATGCAAACAAGAACCAAAAAGAGAACGTTGAAGCAATGCGGGAACTAGAAGAATTGATCTTTATTTCTTTTGTCTAAAGTACTCCCATCAAAAGAGTACAAACCCTAAACTTTGAGCCCAAGGCTCTATGCGCCTAGCTCTCCTCAATTCGATGCTCTTCAACAGGAGACAACCCTCCTATTTAAAGCACCAACCCACAAGGAGTTACGAATACGATTCCTATTCCTAGAAGGAATCTGTATCCAACACAACTCTACTTGGCCCAACCTGGCCGAGTACAACTCTTGCACGCGTATGGCAACCCTACCATACTCACGTGACTAACACTTTGCACGCGTATGGCCACCTGCCATACTCACGTGACTAACACTTTGCACGCAAATGACCTTCTGCCATTCTCACGTGACTAACCATTCTTCATGTGCACCATTCTCTTAGCCCGAACGTCCCGCATGACATCCTTGACCACCAAGACCTCAGTTCCTCCTGAACCTAGTCCCGAACCTTAGTTCCTCCATGAACCTAATTCCGGTCCCGTCATCGACCACGTTCGTCTTCGAGCAATACCTGCACATGAACAAACCACAAAACAATTCCGAGCACAAGTCCACGACTTGACTCACATCAATCCATGCAAATACTCACATGAGCATTGCATAAAGTCCATTTCAAGCATCATGAAATTCTCACAAATTTCATAATCTCAAAAACAAATCAAAATTCAAAGTCCAAATCTTCACCGACATCCTCATCTTCGGGTTCCCATTCTCCTCCCTGATGGCTTCCTCCCACTACGATTCGCCGATGTCGAGGGGCTGGATCCGCTTCGGCGCCCTCGATTTCATCGTCACTGCGGCGGGGGAGCTTGTCCTCGTCCCCGCTGCCGTCCGGGACCGGACGCCCTCCGCAAGCCTGGATGCGATTGCTGACGTCCTCAGCAACCTCAGCCTCGAGGCCCTCGCGCAAGCCGCGCGGGCCGTCATGGCAAGCACTACCCCGGCAACATTGCCTACGGATCATGCGGCGGCGGCGACTCCACCCTCCACGAGCTCCCAACTCGTGGCCATGGCCGATTCTGGCGGCTTCCCTCCACGACTGTTGGCGGACTCCTCCGACCATGGCTCTAGCTCCGACAAGGAGTGTGCCCCTCGAAGGGCCTACACCATGAGTGCAATATGACGGTGCGGCGGAACCATCTGCCACCCCAGCTACCCTCGGGACCCTCCTCCGTAGCGACGAAGCGGCGGGAGGAATCCGGCGAGAAGATGACGCCGACATCTACAACGCCACTGACTTTCGGCAATGCGAGGAGTTAGAAGCCCGAAAGGCCGAGCTCGATAAGCTCCAGGCCGAACTGGAGCACCATCAGCCTAGCCCACCACCGACCTCGGCGGCAGCGCCCGTAGCGCGTCAGTACACCAAAGAATTGGTGAGGAAGCGAACGGCCTTCCGTTCTTCCTCACGCCAACGTAACATTGCCGCTGCGGCAATGCCGCTCGAGGTCGCTGAGCCAGCGAACTGAAGCCAAGGCCACCTACCGAGAACCTCGGGGATCGTAGAGCGTCTTGTCGTTCGGCCGCCCAAGGTTCCGGCTCCCGTGAGCAGGCGCCGCCGGGCCGCTGGGCCACTCCCCCTCACAGGGTCGACGGAGCCCAGCCAAGACGGCCCCACTCTGCGAGCTCCCCCAGGCATCCTACACCCCGGTGCGGCATCGCCTGGGGACAAAATCGATCTTCGCACCACCCTCGAGGCGCGAAGGAGGGCTACCGACGCGCAAAGACCCTCGCAAGTTGCCGAGAAGGCGACGCAACCATCCCGACCCAGGATTCGACGGTCCTGGGCGCGCGTTCACCCGCCAGATCCGCAACGCCGACTTCCCGGCCGATTCGGCTCCGACCAACATAGCCAAGTACACGGGGCTACCAACCCGATGTCTGGTTAGAAGACTACCGGCTCGCTGTCGAGCCGGGGAGCGACAGACGACTCCTTCGTTATCCAAGACCTCCCCATCTATCTTGCGGACTCGGCTCGAGCATGGCTCGAGTACCGCCCGCCAGATACCATCGGCGGTGGGCCGACTGTGAACCTTTTCGTCGGAAACTTCCAGGGCACGCATAAACGCCTGGCAACTCTGAGATACGAAGAGCTGCAAGCGGCGGCCAGAGACCCTCGGGACTACATCCGCCGCTTCTCCCAGCGGTGCAATGAGCTCCCGACATCGCGACGCCGACGTTGTCGGGCGTTCATCTACGGCACCACGTCACGAGGCCCTGGTCCACAAGTTGGGCTGCGCGAAGCCCGGACCACCAAGGAGCTCCTCGACATCGCCACCAACCACGCCTCGGCGAGGAGGCCGTGGGGCCATCTTCGAAAGGAAGACGGCCCACAAGACAGCCGACCTCGGGCCGGCGCTCCGACCGCCCGACAAAAGGAAGCGGAAGGGGAAGCAGTGGTCATGAAGGCCGAATGGTCGCTGGCCGCCGACCGACCGCTAAACAAAGAGGCTCGGCAGCGCCCGACCGATTCGAGAAATTGATGGATAGTCCGTGCAGAACCACGACTATCCCGTCAAACACAAGTATCGGATCGCGAGGTCTTGAAGCGTTTCCTCTCCGAACCCCACGACGTCACGGGGAAGGGAAAAGCGACCAGCCGCCAACGCCGGGCAAAGGGCGATGAGCCCGGCCGACGAGTTCCGCGGCTTCGGCGGTTGCCTCATGATCTTCGGAGGAGGAGTGCTCGCCGATAAGCGGCGGTGGCTTCGCCCACCGAGAGGTCCACACGGCTACCCCGCCGTGCCCACCTACTTGAGGTGGTCGGAGTGCCCGATCGCCTTCGGCCGGACCGACCACCACGACCACATCCCGCACCCGGACGCTACCCGCTTCGTCGTCGACCCCATCGTAGGGACGGCGCTGACCAAGGTGCTCATGGGCGGCGGCGGCGATCTCAACATCATGTATGTTGAGACCCTGGGCGCCCTAGGGGTCCTCGCTCCGCCCTCCGGCCGAGCAAGGCGCCCTTCCACGGCGTCGTACTGTGCCAACAGCCCACCCCTCAGGCAGTCGGCCTGCCGTCACCTTTGGGAGCAGGACAACTTCCGCACCGAGAGCCTCACTTTCGAGGTTGTGGACTTCCCGGCTCCTACCACGCCATTCGGGACGACCATGCTACGCGAAGTTCATGGCGGTCCCCAATTACACCTACCTCAAGCTGAAGATGCCAGGGCCGCAAGGAGTCATCACCGTGGCCACATCTTTCCAGCTTCGCCTACAAGCTATGGCGGCATGCGGCTGGCCTCGGCGGTCGTCGCTGCCGAGCTCGCCCGGCTCCAGGAGAACGCCCGGATCCGCCCCGACTCCAAAGCAAGTCGGGGCCTAGCTCTTTCAAGTCCGCGGAGGACACGAAGGAGAGGTCGCCGTGATCCCGAGGATCCCGCCAAGACCGTGCGGATCGGGGCCGCCTCACTACCAAATAGGAAGGCGCTCGTCGACTTCCTCCAAGCAAACCGAGACGTCTTCGCTTGGAGACCCTCGGACATGCCAGAGTCCCGAAGGAGGTCGCCGAGCACTCCCTGAACATTCGGCCGATCCGGATCGACCGGCCAGCCCGCGCTGCGCCGTTTCGACGAAGAGAAGCGACGGGCCATTGGGGAAGAGATCGCCAAACTTTTGGCCGCCGGTTTTGTAAGGGAGGTGCGTCACCCCGAGTGGCTCGCCAATCCCGTCCTTGTAAAGAAAAAGTCGGGGCAATGGAGAATGTGTATTGACTACACGGGTCTCAACAAGGCCTGTCCGAAAGATCCATTCCCATTACCTCGCATCGACCAGGTCGTGGACTCCACCGCCGGGTGCGAGTCCCTTTCCTTTTTGGATGCCTACTCGGGCTATCACCAGATTGCGATGAAGGAGTCCGATCAGCTCGCGACCTCCTTCATCACCCCGTCACGGCTCGTCTTTATTACGTCCACGATGCCTTTTGGTCCGAAAACGCAGCGCCACGTATCATTTGTATGCGTGCATGTTTTTCAGACCAAATTGGCCGTAACATCGAGGCCTACGTCGACGACATCGTTGTCAAAACTAGGAAGGCCGATGACCTCATCACCGACCTGGAGGAGACTTTTGCGAACCTCCGACGGTTTCGCATAAAGCTCAACCCGAAGTGCGTCTTCGGGTCCCCGAGGGCAAGTTCTTTGGGATTCATTGTCTCCGAGCGGCATCGAAGCCAACCGAGATAAGATCTCCGCTTATCGCAAGGATGGGGCCAATCAACGATCTGAAGGGAGTTCAAAGGTCGATGGGATGCCTCGCGGCACTAAGTCGCCAGATCTCACTCGTGACGAGGAATGCCACTCTACAAGCTGATGAAGAAGTCCGACCATTTTTCCTGGACCAACGAAGCTCAGGAAGCCTTTAGTCGACTAAAGGTCTTTCTGACCTCACCTCCGGTCCTGGTCGCCCCGGAGCCGCAGGAGCCTTTGCTCCTCTACATCGCCGCCACGACTCAGGTCGTTAGCGCGGCACTTGTTGTGGAGCGAGCGGAGGAAGGCCGCGTTCTCAAGGTGCAGAGGCCGGTCTACTTCGTCAGCGAGGTGCTCTCCGAAACAAAGGTCCGATATCCTCGGATCTGAGATTCTTGTACTCGGTGCTCATCACCAAGAGGAAGCTTGCCCATTACTTCGATCGACACCCCATCTCCGTGGTAACCTCCTCACCGCTCGGAGAAGTCGTCCATAACCGCGACGCTACCGGAAGGATCGCCAAATGGGCTCTCGAGCTCAACGGCCTCGACATATCGTACGTCCCCAGGACGGCGATCAAGTCCCAGGTCTTGGCGGACTTTGTCGCCGAGTGGACCGAGGCGCAAGTCCTGCGGCGCCGAGGACCCGAGTAATCTTGGGCGATGTACTTCGATGGGTCTTACACCAAGAACGGGGCGGGCGAAGTCGTCATCATCTCCCCACTCGGCAACAAGCTCCGGTATGCCATACGACTACTTTTCGACGCCACCAACAATGTCGCCGAGTACGAAGCCCTCGTCAACGGCCTTCGGATCGCCGCCGACCTGGGCGCACGACGGCTCAACGTTCACGGCGACTCCAAGCTGGTCGTCGACCAAGTGATGAAAGCCACCGAGCCCGTGGCGCTCGGATGGCCGCCATCGCTGGAGGTCCGCAAGCTCGAGGAGAAGTTCAAGGGTTTCGAGCTCCATCATAGCTACCGACGCTACAACGGTGAAGCCGACTCCTCGCCAACCTCGCCTCCGGAAGGGCCGGTTCCCTGGAATCTTCGTCTCCGACCTCGCAGACCCATCAATCCGGTTGGACCCGAGTCTTGAGGGCGCCGACCCCCAAAGGCGGCGGCCCCATCGATCTTCGGTCGGATGCCCACCGCTGGGTCGGACTTGGGCGTCCTGAGCATCGAAACCGACTGGAGGCGACCGTTTGTCGATCGGTTGACAAACGGGTCGCTCCCCGCCGATACCACCGAGGCTCGGCGCCTCGCTCGGCGGGCTAAGTCTTTCGTCCTGATAGAAGGCGCCCTCTACAAGAGGAGCCCGTCCGGAATCCTTCAGAAGTGCGTTCCGACCGACCAAGGGAAGCACCATCTGCAGGACATCCACGACGGGTGTGTCACGGGCACCATGACGCCGCGCGGTCCCTGGTAGGAAAGGCCTTCCGACAAGGTTTCTACTGGCCGACCGCCGTAGCAGATGCGACCCAGATTGTCCGCACCTGCGAAGGATGCCAATTCTTCGCCAGGCAGACGCATCTTCCTGCGCAAGCCCTGCAGACGATCCCCATCACATGGCCCTTCGCGGTTTGGGGGCTCGACCTGGTCGGACCCTTCAGAAAGGCGCCCGGGGGCTTCACTCACTTGCTTGTCGCCGTAGACAAGTTCACAAAGTGGATCGAAGCAAAGCCATTGGCAAAAATCACATCGGCGCAGGCAACAAGTTTCTTCCGCGACATTGTCTACCGGTTCGGGGTGCCCAACTCCATCATCACCGACAACGGGACGCAGTTCACGGGAAAGGAGTTCCTCGAGTTCTGCGACAACTTCAACATCCGAGTCGATCAAGGCGGCGTGGCACACCGAGCCAACGGACAGCCGAAGCGAGCCAACGGCATGATCCTCCAAGGACTCAAGCCGCGAATCTTCACCGATCAAGAAATTCGGCGGAGACGATGGGCCGCCGAGCTACCGCCGTGCTTTGGAGTCTGCGAACCACGCCGACCGGCCGACCGGGTTCACTCCTTTTTCTTGGTGTTCGGGCGAGGCTGTCCTCCCGACCGACCTTGAGTACTGGCGCACCAAGGGTGCGAGAACTACAACAAGACGGCAATCGAGGAACAAAGAAGATGACCTCGACCGACTCGACGGCTCGAGACGCCGCGGTCTTACTGGCCGGCAAAATATCGCCAGCGCGTTGCGTCGCTACCACGGCCGACGGATCCGCGCCGCTCGTTCAAGTCGGCGACTTAGTGCTGCGCCAAGTCCATCCGCGAAGGACAGAGGCACAAGCTCTCCCCGCCATGGGAGGGCCCTTTCACCATCGCGGAAGTCCTCCGACCCGGCACTTTCCGCCTCAAGGACACCGAAGGGAATCTCGTGACAAACGCCTGGAACATAGAGAAGCTGAGAAGGTTCTATCCATAGTCGGCCTCTCTCTTCTTTTTGTACCACGCGAAAAACACTTGAGCAAAGCGAAGCCGCAACTCTCGAACCACCAACCAAGTGCTTTCCCTCTTTCTTCCATCTTTTGCTGCCGCAAGTACTGCGACCTACGCCCCGAAAGCGAAGGTCCCGAAACAGTACTCTGCGCATTGCAAAAACCGCTGACACAAGAACAACCGACCTACGGTTGGACGGGTCATTTCGGCGGCAAAAACGCAAGAAATTCCGCCTCCAACCTACGCTGGATCCGCTGCGATCCCAAAAGACTACGAATATGGGCGAATCATAAGCGCAAAAAAGTCCTCAAAGAAGAAGGAAGAAACGGGAAGCGAAGCAACACTTTATTCATTCACAGGAGGAACACCGGCCCGACCCAAAAAGGAACCACCCGCCAAGGTCCCTTTACTCGGCAAAGGCGCGATACTCCTCCTGGTGTCGCGCCCGGCCCGACAAAGCGTGGCGTCGCTCGATCCGCCCGGATCGTGGCGCCCTCACCTCCACAGTAGGGAATGCCCGCGACAAGGATGCCGACTTCGCCACAAGATCCCCACGCACGGCCGCCGACCTCCGCCACCACCCGCAGCCAGGCTTGTTCGTCGCCCACCTCCTCTCGAAGTTGTGTGTAGCGGTCCGCCATAGCGCACGAAGCAACTTCGTTTGGCGGCAGTCTTGGCGAAGTAACAAGCACCTTGGCGCCTCTCCTTTTATAACCTGCGGCACGGAAGACGAAGCGCCCCAAGTCGCCAAGGCAGTGTGGGAGGCGCGGAAGACGGAGCACCGTAGAGTCGCATAACAGAGCGGAAGACGAAGCGCCCGACACCAGTCCCGAAGGCGGCGCGGTCCTCAAGGCGAGTTAATCCACCCTTATCCTCGAAAGCATAAAGTTCCTTTTCGAAAAAATCGCACACCCGCCACGAGCTCAAGCGGCGCGCGTGGCGGCACCCTCAGTCCCACGCCCCACTCTGGCTGCCTGTGACCTCGTGGGTCGGTAACCTAAATCGATAACCGGTTACCACTCCGACCGAAGCTCCCTCATGGTAACCTCCTCAAAACCAAAATGCTACGCCCACGCCCCGTGGCTACGGTTTCAAGTAGCACTTTGCGCAAAAGGAGGCTACCTGAGCGAAGGGCCGAGCGGCGGTCGGATGGAGCCTTTCGATTTAGGTCGGCAAGTCGACCGATCAAACAAATCTCCCTCGTGGCAACCTCCTCGAGCCGAATGCTACAACCTAAGCCCCAACGGCTACGGCTCCCGAGTAGCATTCAACGCAAAAGGAAGCCGCCTGAGCGGAAGATAGTTTGATCGACCAGGTCGCTAACCAGCGGTACTCGACCGACCGAGCTATCTACCTCAGGACTTGTTCCCTCCACCAAAAAGTACTACGGCCTCGCCTCGCTGCCACGGCCAAGTAGCACTCTGCGGGGGGAATCGATTTCTCCGAGCAAGAGACGCCAGGGACGGTCGGAGCACCTCCGCCGTCGGCGATCTAACCTACCAAGCGCAAGCTTCGCAAAAAGGGCGGTCCGACCTAGGCACCCTCCGCAAAGCTATCGCTCGAAATAGCTCGCCCTATCCCGTGATCTCTCCGGACGGGATTGAAGCAACACCTACGCTCTCGGGGCACTTCGCGGCCCTGTAGCTATGGTCGTAAGATTGCCCAATTTCATAGAGGAAGCACGGGATAGACGAGCAAAATAACTTAACCCGACACTTCGAACTCGCCAGGGTAATCATGTTCGTACAAAAAAGAAGAAGGAAAACTAATCTTCCTCCCTTCCGACGGAGGATTTCGCGGCGAGATTCTACGGCAATCTCTTGGGCGCACGGATCGACCGGGCCATGAACGCTGCCGACCTCTTCGCCGCTTTGCCAAGAAGAACGCCGCTCCCGACGGCCTCAAGGTCGACGCCGTCATAATAAGAGACGGTGTTGACCAGGGCCGAGGAAGCGCCAAGCACCGCCGCTTCCCGCACCGACGCCTCGACGCGCCCAGGGATCCATCCAAGCATGGCGGGGATGGCGCTGGGGCCCGGAGTAAGCCCGAACAGCCGATCACAGGCGGCCTGGACGCCCACGTGGAGGACCGTCAGCTGGGCCGTCGTGTCGGCCGCATCCCTCTCCGCCAGCCGCTTGTTCAAAAGGGCCGAGTCGCGTGACTCGACCGCCGCGTCTCGTGCCTCCACCGCCACCCTTCGCGACTCCAGCACGTCGCTAAGGCTCTTTCGCAGATCTGCAGGGCCAACGACGTCGAGGGCGCTCGCCGTGGTGACTCCGGAAGAACGAACTACTCACCGCCACGAAGCCTCCTTGGCGCGAAGTTCCTCCTCGACCTTGGCACGCGCTTCCCGGTCGGCCGTAGCACGGTCGGCAAGCTCCTTCATCGTCACGAGCTCCCCCCGAGCGAGATCCCGCTCGGCGCGAAGCTGGTCGGCCTCCTTGCGGACCGACTCGCATTCCTCCCGATAGAGGGCGGCCTCCGCCCGAGCGGATCCTTCTGCAAGGACCGCAGAGGCCTTGGCCGCTTCAGCATCCGCCAGGGACGACCTGGCCCTCTCTCCCTCGGTGGCCAACGACTCCGCACGTCGCTGAGCCTCCCGCAAGGCTTCGGCGACCTCCCCACGGCCGACCGCGAGGCAGCCCTTCCTTGCTCGGCGGCAAGCGCCCCGGCGTCGAGCGGCTCTTTCCTACGGCACTTCCCGTGCAAGTGCCGGAGGAACATCGACTTGTCCATCGCCGGATGTCAAGCGCTGCGAATACCCGCCGGCCGATCTCCATTTCCTGGCCGAGAGATGCACAAAGACAAATCACCGTCGGACTTACCGACCGCCGAGCGGGACTTCTGAGCAATGGACTTCCTCGCCTTGACGCCGTCAACAACGAGGGTAAGGTCGGCGTGGATCCTTCCCATCTCCTCCTCCGTAACGTCCCCACCTGCGCGTTACGCTGCCGCCCGTAACGAACGCGACCCCCGGTCGTGGTCGGGTTAAGTCAAGGCGATCGGCGATCGCCCGACTTGATTTCGCCGGACGGAACGCTCAGAAGCGGCCGCGCTTCTTCGGCGACACTCGGACCGCCGAATCGCGGCGGCCGGCGGGCGGCAGATCTCGTCCGCCGGCGTAAACGCCGCGAATCCTGCTTCCGGCGACAGTTTCGCGCCGACCTCCACGGCCGGCAAAGACGGAAGGCAGCGGCAGACCGCCGGCCATCGGTCGACGGCAACGCAGGCGAGCACGCCCGACGGAAGCTTAGCCAGATCCGGCAGCGGCCAGATGCGTCCCCTCTCGCAGCGGCGTCCTCGCTGACGGCCCTACCGCTGGAGCGATCCGACGATCCCGCTCCGACGACCACCGCGACGCCCGCGGACGGACCGGAAGGGCGATTCTCACCGCCAAAGTAGGACTCAGCGCCCTCCCGGCGGTGTGGCCCTAACGCCTGGCGGTCGAGAATTACAGAGGAAGACAAAGATCGGAGGAATTACGCAAGTCGCTTACGGAGGAAGCGAACAACCGGCACTGACGTGCCCTCTTTGCCGGACCCCGTGAGGAGGCGACAGGACCAGCTCGCAGATAAACCCCTGCGCCGCGGTCTCTTCGGAGGAGCGCGATCGCCGGCCGCTGGCCCGGGACCCGCGTCGCGACGCCAGACCGCCTCCGGTGACTTCTTCTCCTCGCTCGGCAACGACTCCTCGTCACCCTCACTGAGGTCTCTTCCGAGGTCTCCTCCGAGACCTCCTGCCACGCTGTGACTCGGTCCGCGCTCTTTCCTCTTCTGCGTCTTGGCGGCCTCTTTTTCGCCGGTGGCGGCGTCCTGCTTCTCCTTTTCGAGGCGCGGCCGCCCTCAACTCCTTTTCCCCGGCAGCAAGGGCGGGAGATCGACCCACCGAGCCCTGCGAGAACACGTTCGGGTAAGGGGCGAAGGAGCAGAGCAAAGCAAAGCGAACAGAGCCGTCAGGCGTACTGTGTTCATGCGGATTCGCCGAGAACGGCCAAGCAGCGCCGCTCGGTTCGGTATCTCCCGCGATGGAGATCATGACACGCCGCGAGGATCTCCGACGGAGGAGCTCCCGCTCGACGACCTTGCGTGGTCGGCCGCCCAATGTACTCAAACATGGGACGAATCGACCCTTGAGGGGTTGGATGCGCCTCTCCATGAACGTCTTTGAGGACCACCTTGCCTGTCAGGCCCCGCCGCCAGTCCGCGAGCTTTTCAAGGATCGCGTCCACCTTCTTCCTGGCCCTTCGTGTCAGACCCCACCCCAACAAGGATGCGGCGTTGGTAAATTCCCACCGGCGGGAGGGGCGCCGTTGTCGAGGTTCCGACGTAGAACCACTCGCTATGCCACCCCCGGTTAGACGTCGGCAGCCTCAAATCGACGTAGAACGGCTTGCGATGATTGCGCAGTTGGATCATCAGAGCTCCGAGGAGGCCGGCGGTGTCCGGTGACGGCCTCGCGAAGAAGAAGTGGCGCCAGAGCCCAAAATGGGGTTCAATCCCCAGAAAGGCCTCACACAGCGTCATGAAGACCGCAATATGGAGGACTCCATTCGGGTTCAGGTGATGAACCTCTCCCCCGTAATAGTGCAGCAACCCCCGGACGAACCGGTGGAGTGGAAGTCCGAAGCCCCGTTCGTAGAAGGACGCCAGCGAGACTATCTCGCCGTCCTCAAGTTCGAGGACCTCGGTCCCCGGCCGAACTTCGCCAACCGGACTCGGGCGCGGAGGAAGGAACTCCTTCCTCTCCGGCATCGAGATAGCGACCCGCCGCGGCCGAGTGCGGGTACAGCGACATCTCCAAGTGCGCGAAGGAAAGCAGGGAACGACGCGGCGAAGCAGGAAGCTCCTCTTCTTCCCTCGTTTTCTTTCTTCCCTTTTCCTTTTTTGCAGAGCGCGAACAGAGGGCTTGGCGCCTACCACGCCACCCACTCCTTCCTTTATAGGCGCCAGCGGCGAACAGACGCGCCTCGCGCCAAATCGACGCCTCACGCAAATCAACGCGATCGCGAGCCGTCACTTCGCCTCGCCCGCCGTCTCCCGGTAACGTGCTGCGATCCATTTAAACCCCATCGCGTGCATTAATCGCCCGACAGATACGGCGCCTCGCGCCAGCGCCAAGACATCGCGGCCTCGCCGGCCACGATGGGCGGGCGCCCCATGCCGAGAAAGGTATGCAAGCGGCCATCGGCGCCGCCTCGGGAGGGCAAGCCGCCAAAAGGCTCGCACTGAGGCCCGGCACCGTCTTTGTGGGTTACGAAGGCCAAATCCAACCAGCTAGAACGAAGCCGCCAAAGACGTAAAAAGAGCGAGGGCGAGTCGCAGCTGAGCCCCAGAGGGCCTCCAGATGGGCTACGGACGACCCAATCATTGTGACTTCGCGTCGAGACCATACCTCACACTCTCCCGCGAACTCATCGATGAGTAGCGGCCACCAAGGCCCGGCCTACGGACGGTCGGCAGTCCGACACGGATCGAGTAAGGAAAGGTTTTTATGGAACGCCCAGTAGTCGGACGCCCACGCCGAGCTACGCCTGGCTGGAAACGAACCCCTCAAGGGGATCGCCAGGTTCCACTCGGATTACCCGATAGTAGCTTCGCACGAGCACGGCGTTCAAACCGACGAAGGTAAACGCGTTCGCTCACCGACTCGAGGACCCACGTACCGTGGCCTGCGAGTCCGGCCAGATAAACCCCGACCGGCTCCCGACCGCTCGGGGCTCGAGCTACACCAGATGCGCTCATGCCTTACCGGGCTCTTTGGCGGGCAAGACCGACAAGCGGCGGCCCGACCAAAGCGTCGCCGACCTCGGGGTCATGCGGCCGCTTTCGGCCAGGTAAACCCCGACCGGCTCACGACCGCTCGGGGCTCGAACTACACCGGTGCGCTTCGCGCACCGGGCTCTTTGGCGGGCGTGACCGACAAGCGGCGGCCCGACCAAGGTGTCGCCGACCTCGTGGTCCGCGCCACTTTTCGATCGGGTAAACCCCGACCGGCTCTCCGACCGCTCGGGGCTCAAAGCTACACCGGGTGCGCTCGCGCGCACCCGGGCTCTTTTCTAGGCTGGCACGGCTCCCAGGCAGCCACGACGACCTAGCATCACCGACCTCCGGGCCGACGGCTACCGCCGCCAAGTTAAACCCCCGAGCGGCTCTCCGACCCGCTCCGGGGCTCGGGGGCTACTGACGAGTACCCACGCCATGGGTACCCCCATCAGCCCGGAAGCACGAACGGGCTGACCTATCACGGCGAAGGCCCAGCACCACCGAAAGGTACTTGGGCCGCGGGGAACGAGGCCCGACCTGAACGGGGCCGACCCCGGACGGTCGGCGGACTCCGGTTCCGGACGGTCGGCATGCGCCGGCCGCCTAATATTGAAGCTCAAGCTCCACCTACACACGGGCTAGCAGGGCCCACGCCAGTGTCAGGCGGCTGCCTTGTGCGCAGCGTCCCCTGGCATCCGTACCGGGGTAGGCGGCTCCTTCCCGAGACTGTCAGAAGGGCCACCGAAGAAGTCAAGCCCCCCGTCCCGTCGCCTGGCACGCCGCAGAAGATTACGCCCGCTCCCGAGGCCAAGGCAATGTCAAGCGCCATTAAAGCCACCGAGGCTGACAGGAGCACCACGCAACACGCCACCCAGACAGCACTACGCAAGACTGCTATCACAGAACCACCAACCCTGCCGGACGGGCAGGGTTTGACGGACAAGACAGAACCGCACATCAAGACGCGTGTGCCCCTTTTCTCGTAGTTTTCCCAACTCCGTGTAACCCGCCCCTCCGTCTATATAAGGAGGGGCAGGCCCGAGAAGGGGGCGAAGAGAAGAGAGAAAATGCTTTCTAGGTAGCCTCGACTCCTAGCAAAAACATCAAGGGGATCGGACAGCCGACCGCCCGCCTCGCTTGTACACCCCTTGTCCATCTCCCAAAGATCAATACATTCACACCGCACGAACTGGAGTAGGGACATTCGGCCCGAACCAGTATACATCTTCTGACTCCTTGAGTCGACCATTCGGGGAGAGGGAGCGCGCGACCCCATCCGACCATAAATTCGTATTGCCGGTGCACGAAACACCGACAACGACGGACCAAAAAATTTGGTCTGGCGTACATGTAAAACTTACTGTCTTTTAAGAACTTGGTCCCGCGCGTAAAAACGAAACTTACTGTTTCTTGTCAAATTGTCAAACACATGCACAAGCACATTTTGCAAAACCAATTCTATGTTAATTTTTCAGTTCAAAGCCAATTTTTCAGCACATGATTTCACAGTAATGAATGTTTTAGGTGTCTTGATTGCAATCAGAAGATAGATTGGGAGCGAAGTGAGGATCGATTTAACGAGGGTCGGGCGTCCCCCATTGTGAGATGGCATTAAATGACTCATTGTATAAGAGATATTTTCTCTGGTTTTGTCTTTTTTAATATTGATATGGTCTTTAAAACAAAATTTCAACCACTAATTTTCATTATAATATATTTATAAAATTCAATGAAATTATAATATTATGAAAATACTTTTCGAGACAAATCTACACATATGATTTTCATGTATCCAATTAAAATATTTTAAAAAATATTAATAGCCAAAATTTTAAAAATTTAACTATATCTATGTTCAAAATGACAACTAGTTGTGATCATAGGAGTAAAAGACAGCAGAGCAGAGAAAACGATGCAATGAATGGGAGATGAGACGTAGAAAGATGAGGTCGTGAAAAGATTTTAAAAAAATAAAAAATGCTACTCCCTTAGTGATAAATATAAGACGTATTGTGATTTTACGCAGTGATTAAGGTTGCGATGAAATTGAGAAAGATATGAAAGAAAATAATCTACATACCCTTCTTAATTATCTTGGAAGATGATAGATAATACTTTATGTTGGTGGTAATGAATAAATGCATATGGTTAATAAAAAATAAATATGTGTATAGTAGAAAAGGCTCGTTAAATCTATATGTAAGACTTGTATTTCTAAATAAAGCCGTTTAAATTATATGACTTATATTTATCAACAGAGAAGTATGTACGAAGAAATAGAACGGTTTATAAAACTACAAAATTTGTCGAATTCAAGTACATCAAAGTTTCCAATACTACGATATTTTCTTAGAAAAAACGGTATTGTCTAAAAACTCTACAGATACTGGCATACAAACAAGGTCTGAGCGGGCATACGGAACCAAGGATTCAAATTTCGTTTTCGGACTCTATCTCGGGACTGACCGAAATCCAAAATTTCAGCGAGATTCGAAAATTTCAGACAAAATTCAAAAACTAAATTTCAAATCCGATTTTTTTCAACCGGAAAATCCGAGATTTTGGCCGAAATCACTAAGATCTCGGTCAAAATCACCGAGATCTCGGCCCACATTGAATACACCGAAAAATGGTCCAAAACACATTAAAAAATTTTGAAATTTTTTTGAATGGTCCTAACATATCACTAATGTTCCTATAAAAAATTTAGATAATGATCAAGTATGAGGAATTTTTTAAAAATCTAACAGTGCCATTGTCCTGATAAAAAGCTGATCGTCAAATTTCAACCGAATGGAAAATGGTGCAAACCACGTTAGAAACTTTTAAAATTTTTTGTGGATGGTTCTAACATATTCATAATATTCTCATAAAATTTTCAGAAGATGACCAATCTTTAGGAATTTTTAAAAATTCAAATAGTGCTACTAAAGACAAATTGACAAAATTCATCTGGATGAAAAATAGTACAAACCACTTTAGAAAATTTTAAATTTTTTTGTGAATGGTCCTAACATATCCATAATTATTTCAAAAAAAATTCAGATGATAATCAATCTTGAGAAATTTTAAAAAATTCGGATAGTCATAACCGACAAATTGAACCAACCAAAAAATGATCAAAAACATGTCAAAATTTTTTAAAATTTTTGTTGATGATCTTGACCCTAAATACAATCAAATCCAATGCACAAAAATTAAAATCCGACAAAAAACCACCAAATTTCGGTCGAAATCTTCGAGATCTCACCGAGAAATCCAAAACCACTGTAGCAATTTGAATTTTTTTTAAAAAATTTATTCGGCCGAGATTTATGATCTTGGAGGGTCCGAAATCCGAAATCTCAGCCAAAAAAATCCGAAATTTCGCCTGTTTTTGATCCTCGTACGGAACTGCAGGTATTTCTCTTTAGAGGATTCTTTCGTTTGACTCGTGTGTTTTTAGACGTTGGCTCGTGCCTCCAAGTTCCAGAATGACGGTGAGCTACAGTCGTTGAGGAGCAATCTACGGGCCCAACTTGAAATAGCCAGTTAATGGGCCTTAACTTGACTTGGATAAACAGGCCTCCAGTACGGCCCACCGCCCGTCACAATGCCCGCTGTGGGGAACAAAATAGAGAGAGAAAATGGAAATGAGCAAAAGGAAAAACCGATTTGCTACCGACCTCACCGCCGTTCTCCGATTCTCCGTTCGCGTCTCGATCGCCATCTCCGCCGCCTCTCGCGGTAAGCCCGCTGCTCGATCCCAAAATTTCTCAAACTCCTCTGCGTGTTACATGCCAATCTCGGGCTGATTAGAACCTGACCTTGCCATGTTGAGGGAGGGATATTTTAGGTTTCTGGGGGAATAGGTTTCGGGGGGTTTCCTGTGTCTTCCAATTAGAAAGCGCTTGGACATGGTGCTTCATAGTTAGAGGAAGGGTAATCGCTAGCTGCTTGTTCCAAATTTTGTGTGTATTAGCACTTTGGAATGGGAATATGCTCCGATTAAAGGTACCGCATTTCTGCGTTCGTCGCGTGTAAACAAGGAGTACGCAGTATGCTAGTAGCTTTTGGTTTCGAAAGTTTTGAGATTTTAATCCGTGATCCCGTAGTACAATTGAGGAACGCACAACGAACATTTCTACTAGTTCTGCTTTTTCTAGAATTGTGTTCAGGAGTTGAGCATAACAAAATTGCCTTTTCTTGTGGAGGGCTGCAAGATGATTATGCTCCCTTCTTTTCCTTGTTTCAGGCATTACACTACCGTGTGAATGTATTTCAGTGCCTCAAAACTTACTTTAGTATAGAAATGTGCACAGATTTTTAGGATTTTGCTTGGAGGATCAGGGTTTGCAATATCGTTTTTAGAGGGATTTTCGCAACCCTAGCGGTACCGATTTTCGTCGATTTTCGCACGAAAATCGCTAGAAATCGCACAAATACCCAGACAAAGCCAAAACGAGTGGAAAAATTGCAAAACCGACAAGAAAGTAGCGAAAATCGTGCGATAAGCACCGATTATCGACGATATTTTGTGGAAAATCGACAGTGTGAAGGAAAACCGAGAAAATTTGAAAAAAATAATTAAAAAAATCTGAAAAAATGCTAGAAATTTGTAAAATCAAGGTAAAGACAAAACATTACAATAAATGTTATAAATACATTAAAAAATATGGAAAGAATAGGAGAATATAAATAGCACAACGATGGTAAAAAAAATAAAAAAATTTGGCATGACCTTTGCTATATTTTAGATAATTTCAAGTTGTAAAATAGACATTTAGCAACAATAAATAGCATTCCATGTTAATACCATTCACATATTTTACCATTCACATATTCATACATGAATCCAACATGAAAGTTTCCAATTGGCATAGCTTTGTCTTAGAATAGGCATGTAGCAACAATATTTCAATATTTCTCACCGAAAATGAAAGTTTCCAATTGGCATATAGCTTTGTCGTCCTTCCATTATCATAGAAATATCATGTTGGACCTACATGAATGCTACATTAGTAAAAATGGAGTTGCAATAAAATGAAATATACAAATAAAACATTACCTCCAGGCTACGGGTAGTATTGTTCAGTGTACACTTGGTTGGCCGTGTTGTACTCCTCAGTGGACATTATAAGCAATCCTCGTGTAGCTAACAACTCCGCCTTGTATTCGTGCCAACTTTGACCCGTCCAAGGGCTAGTCGTTTCCCACTGTTGGTACAACAAGGCATAAAAGTCGGGATCTTGCCACTCATAGACCCATCGGGTGGGAGTTTGTGCATGAGCATCCGGGATGGCGTAGTCATAGCCACCATATGAGCCATAACTCTCTTGCGTCTCCGTGGCACTGTACGAGCTACAGCTATCATGTGGTGCGGCATGGCTTTTTGTATGGTCCTTTCCTACGGTAGTCGTCCTTTGTGATTGAGGAGCGCCATGGTCCCTGTCTTGTGTAGCATGAGTGTACTGGGACTCCCCTGTAAATTCTATAGGACGTTGTCCTTCTGAGTGGGAAGTTGGAGCGAGAGGGGTATCATCACCGGGCTTACCCCCATCGCTGTCCGACTTGGAGCTGCTATCATTGGACTCTTGGTACGGGGGGCTTCGACGGTCTCTAGGAGTGCTATCAGTCGAGTCATCACTACCAACATATGGGGGACCCTTCCCCTTTCCTTTGGATGGAGCTCTTTTTTTTGTGGAAAACCTTGTCGAATCATTGGGTGCTTCCTCTTCCCAAAGGTGACTACCACCCACTGTCTTATCGGCCCATTTCGGGATGCTTGCGGCCAAGATATGCTTCGCAGATGTAACGAGGTCAACCGGTCTGTCACAATGTGCGATGGGAGGGTGTCACTCTCTGTGTCCTCCTCATCAAGCAAGGGATCGACATTGGACCTCCTTTCTCCATCCATCGCGGATTGGATTTTCAAGATCACATAGTGTAAGCTCCATAAGACGCCGGAATGGATCATCTCGCCTCTGTGCACCTCTCGATTTTCTTCACTTGTATTCGTAGTCGAAGATTGTAGTTAACGTACACCAACTTATGGAGCTTTTTGTATGATAAGCGGTTGCGAACCTTGGTGTGGATGAGCGCAAAGCGTACTCAATTGCGCGCCGCATTGGAAGAAGCGCAATGCGAAACAATCCGCATTGCTAACTTCTCGGAGTGTCGGTGTGTCGAACCGAACACTCCCACCAATGTGCTACAAGTTAACAAAGAGCACAAGAAGTACCAACGAGAGTGCTATTACATTTAATATGCCAAAAGAACATACCAGGGAAGTTCTATTATCATGTGCCATCTTCGCGGCTAGTGCACCCGCGAACGTGCTAATCTTCCTTCAAAACTTCAACGAGAATACCCTGAGCAACGCTATCAAGATCTTCACCAACACTTCAAACGATCTCGTAGATTAGGCAAGAAAGTGTTTGTCGTGCAAATGCGCATAGTGCGTCAGGGGTTTAAAGCGGCGACTACATGAAGTTGAACGAAACATGTCGATGCAAGACATCCGCAAGTATAAGCCAAGTTTTCTCAAAAGAATGCATTACCGGCATTAATATAAGTATCTTTGCGTTAAGTCACCATTCTTCGGTCCCACGACGGCTATGTACTTGTTGAGTGTAGCCGAACATCGTGGAATAAGCTTTCATATTCCTGCCGCATGATGTTGTACCGTAATAGTACCTCGCTCAACGTAGGCACCCTGTCTTGGTCAGCGAAACGCAAGAATGCATACAACGGTTCCACGGAGGAAACAACCAACCGAAGGTTATCCCACCACCCAAACTCGACAGATCGAGTGTACGGACCTCCCTCGACAAAGATCAATGAAGCGTGATGATAGAAATTCCTCTGAGGCCATCCATTGCAAGAACTTGTCCTTGCGACGAAGGAAACTATCCAAAAACATATAGTTTGTTCCGAAGCGCGTAGCATTCCACTTGACCAACTCACCCCCGATATGCTTCTTCATCATTGCATGCAACTTCGCATGGTTATATAGCCATCGACAGATTTTCCTTGCACTCTCAATGACAGAGGCATGCTCAGGAAACTCTCCAATCTGCTTAAGCATCAAATTAATCGTGTGGGCTACACAAGGTTGCCACACGATGTTGGGGTGCTCCCTTGTGATGAGTCTGCATGCCTTCTTATAGTTAGAACCATTGTCTGTGACAATCTGCACAACATTCTTCGGACCAACCTCATCAACGACTGAGGCAATTTCCTACATCGACAAACAAAATGATCTCTTGCAAGTGACAACAGATTTAGAAGAGCAACAATGAAAGCAAGTACCTTGCGTAAGTAGGAGGCATCCTGAGTTTGGCCCGTTGCATCAACGGACTTATGGAAGAACATAGTGCCATTGCAATATATCATGAAGTTTATAATGCTCATGCGTGTTGGCCCAGTCCAAGAATCGCACATTATTGTTACGCCATACGTAGGCCATTCCTTCTTGAACTTCGCCATCTTCTCCCGTATGTCTGATTCGTTATCGTCTAAATACTTCCCATCTATATCTCTTCCACTCGGAGATGGAACACCCTCGCCTACAAATGAAAACAACGGATGAAAATGGAAGCAATTACTCTACATACAAATGGACACAATCGAAAGCTCACTTACCCCATTTTTGAGTTTCCTCACAAAGACTAACAAAGTACGGATTATCCGCTTTCCTCCCGCGATACCAAATTGTGTGGAAGAATTTGGCCCAAGCCGAGCCAATCGCCTACCTCGCATTCCTCCCTTTGTGACCATTGCCCGGTGTCAATCCTTGTTTGCACAGGCCACGGGTCGTACCAATGTTGTAATCCCCACAGTAGGTCTTTCCCTTGTAGACGAGCTTCGCAATATCCTCGACAACACACCACCACTTCCTCTAGCCCCTCTAGAAGTCCCACTACCTCCATCGTGCTCATACCGCCACCCCGCCCGATTCATAAATTACGCCTCCGCCTTGGAGGCGGCCATGGCATGTTGCGATTGGTCCTCCTCGTCAGCATCACCCGTGTACTCTGAATATGCACTTCTCCTTGGAGGGGAAGCTGCAGCTGCTTCTTTTCTAAGCTTATCCCCTATCTTTCCCTTCCTCTTATCTTTCACCCTGTCTAGATCGCTACAAAGTACTCGCGAACATCCTTAGGAACTTGATTGCAATGGACAACATTCCTACCGCTACTCGCCAAGTGGTGTTTCATCGGGTTGCACCGCTCTCTTTCTTCTCTTGGTGACAAGACTGATGCAGATCGAAATCCAGCCCCGATCTTATCGCGTGCTCCCACACAACGTCCCCCTGGTCTGACATCTGCTTATGCAAAACAACAAGTAATCAACAAATATGAAGTTGCATGCATGGATGCATGTACAATTCGTGCACCAACACTCAACACTCATATGCATTAACTATTGTATGAATGCATGTACAATTGTTATATTGAATGTGTTAGTCCGAAACAACAGCTTTACTAAGTATTACTCCGCATCTCTACTTCTCTCCTTCTCTATATATGAACACGTACACTGCAGAGAGGGAGTAACATAGTATGTCCCGTTTCATGAGGATAGACAAAAGTGTTTTTAGCCCCAAAGGAAGTACTTCTCTATTTTTCTATATATGAACACGTACTAAAGGACATAGTATTTCCCGTTTCATGAACACGTACGCAGCGCTGCTAACTTTATACTCGCCCTTGAGTGAAAGTTCCAAACAAATCAAACTGATGACCAGTGTTAATTAATTGGTTCATGGTAGTATTAATTATTGCTTACATACAGTTCTATTAATTTGTCACAAAGCCTAGGGCAAGGTCGACGGTCAATTGATCAAAAACCTTGTTGTTTTATAGCCGCTTCCATCGCACCTTACAAAAGGAACAAACAACATGAGATTGACAGATTGCTCATTCCCATTGAAGTCGTCACCACTTAAACAAGCACGGAATTAGCAAAAGAGGCTTATCAAATGTGGAACAGACAAGATGAGATTGAGGACATGCAAATGTGGAATTCCAGGTTCGTCAAAACATACATAAAGTAATTAGCAAAAGAGGCTTATCAAAAGTTAACATGGGTAGTACTGAATTTTCGATATTTGAAGGAATGGCCCGAGGTAAACTCGAATAACTATGGCAAAAAACCGTACAAGTAACAGAATAGGCGAACGAAAATGAAAACAATGTGTTATGCAAAAGAAATATCCTTGAAATACGCTGCACAACAACTAGGAAAGCACATAACAAGTTCACAGGCAGAGATCCACACATCATGGAATCACAATAGATGTCTTGATGATGGGTTTAGCTCCAACGAAAATCGAAAATAATCTACGAAAATCGCTGATTTTACCTCGATTTTCGCCGGGTTTTGGGAGAAAATCGCTGCGCGCGCCTGAATCGTTGTCGACCGTCGATTTCCTGCGCCCAGCGTCGATTTTCGCTGCCTTCTCGTCGATTTTCGCCGTGTTATGCTCGGTTTCCTTGGCGCCGCTGCTTGGATCTGGTCGGCTGATGGAGGAGCTGCAAGCTCACGGTCTGTGGAGCTCAATGATTGCTTTTCTCCCGTCGGAAGCCAGCGAAAAAGCTACAAAACAGCCATCCAATTTCGTGGGCCGTGGCAGGCTATTGGGCCTTCAAAGCCCAGCTACAGTGGTTTTCTTTTTTATTTCCTTTTTTTTTTACTTCAATCGGTTTTGGATAAAAAGTGTGTCAAAAAATTCATGATTTCAACTAAATTTCATCTCAAATGTTAAAACATTATCAATACTATTTTTTTAGATATTTTGGATAAATTTTTTCAATTTTTTCAAAAATTTTAAATTTGAATTTCAAATGCTGCGATTTTCCTTCCGGTTTTGCGAATCGTCCCGCTGCGATACACGCGATTTTCGCGAAAATCGTGCGATAATCGTCGGCTTTTGAAACCCTGTGGAGGATACATGTAAAGAGCTTAAAATTACTAGAGTTTGGGTAAGACTTTTTACGTCTTGGTTTGGGCTATATATGCTGGTGTGGAACTCCAATATTTATCTCTCTCTTTTTCGATTATGGAGATAAAACTTACATCTCCAGCCTCTTTTTTCACATGAAAACTTATAACCAAATCTCACCACCAGCATAGTACTACAATTAAGCTGAGAAAATTCAAAGCTAACAGCATTTTACTCCAATATTTTTTATCTTGTTGTATGTATTCTAGTTAAGCCAGTTTCCTGTATACGTTCCATGACATATGATGGTTTTGTCAGATGACATCTCCATTTGTTTTGACCTAGGCAAACTGACTATATGCAATGAAGTTATCAGCTTTATGAACAATGAGTGGGTAAATGTTTTACAGCCTATGGGCACATACTTACTAGTAAATGAGACGCATGGATTGATTCTTGAGTTGCTGGTTTGAAATTATGTTTTTTTCTAGAGAGCATAAAAGCGCTACTCTTCTTATAGGCTAAAGAGCGTCAGCTGGAGATTCCTTTTATTAGAATAGACTGGCAGTCTAGTGCTCAGCACTTAGACTATGAACCTATAGGTTTCTGATATTGTCATATCTATATTGTACTTGTTACAACATAAGTTACATAAGTGAAAAAATGCAAATGAAATCCAAAAGCTAGAGTGGAAGTGATTTAAGTTTTTGTTGGAAGGCCTTGACAGGAAAACATAGGAAGAACTGAAGAATATATAACTATGGCTTCTGGTGGCATGAAGGATTTTTACCGGCAGAAAAAGAAAGGAGGTGCCACCAAAACATCATCATCATCATCTTCCAAGAAGAAATCACAGCAGTACACTGGAGGGGCCTCTGTTGGGGTCTCTGATCCTGCTCAGACATCAGCACTAATTTCTCATGGTTCCTTAGATCTCAAAGGTACTTGCTGGAGAGATTATAATAATCATAATTGAGAGTCTCCTGTAGCTTTTTTGCTTTAGAAACAATAAATTCTTTGTTCATGATGATGTTGCTGCAGATAATTTTAGTGAGCAAGAGGAGCAGTTGCGACAGTTTGACATGGACATGAAGTTTGGCCCATGCATCGGTGTTACTCGGCTTCAGCGTTGGGAGCGTGCTTCTGCCATGGGCCTCCATCCACCACCTCATCTTCGGGATCTCTTACTACGTACTGCATCCATAAACAACCGCAATAATGGCAGTCCCTCCCCTGAGTGCCTCTGGGAGGGTAAAGTCTAGAAGCGAATTTCTTCTACATGAGGTACTGCCTTGTTCATAGCAATCTAGTGTGACTTTCTCCAACTTGCCCATCAACCCCCTGAATCCACTTATTCCCTGTACTGCTTCATAGTCGCGACCTAGTAGTTCTGTCAAGACTCAGGACAGTTTTTCATCTCTTTTCTGATGATACTGCTTTCTTTTTGCCAGTGTATCTTCAGTTTGCTCCTTGTCTTAAGATGTTTAAGTCAATTTCATCCGTTAACAGTATTTTATAGACATGTCCTTTGCTGTTTGAGTTTTCTCGCCTCCTTGATTCTTCCATCAGAGTTCTTGACCTCGCCTGATTATATGTACTGAGTGCTCTGTCCATGCACGCGAAACATTTCCGGCTAGCTGTAGTTGCGTTTTAGTTCGTTATCTCGGTGCTGTGTTTTTAGAAAACTAAGGTCTTGGTTGGCACTGTTTCAGATTCTAGTAGAAACGGAAATGATTTCTGATTCTTGGTAGAAACGTTTCAGGTTGGATTTTGTGAATCGGGTGGAACTGGGTTGAGACCGATTCAGCCATGGAGTGGAAAAAGAAGAAACGATACAAGGAGAATCATTTCGAATTTTAGCCCGTTTGATTGGGTTTCTTTCAGAATATAGAAACGACCCGGTTCCAAGTTACTAAACGGGATCTATTTTAATTGAAATATTAATGAAATGCCTATGATTGAGGCAAGAAAAAAATGGCCTAAGAGGGCTTATGGAAGTGAGGTACAGTTAGTTTTGTTGGGAGAACCAGTACGTGGGCTATGATGGTGAAATTCGGAACTGAAAACCATGACCATGCTTGCTTTGGAGACAGTTTGTCGGTATATCTTAGCTTTATGAACAGAGCAGAATCGATTTTCCTTATTGTGAGCTCTAAGAGCATCTCCCTATTTTTTGAGATCCTGTTTTCAGAACACAAGTCCAGCAACAGTCCCTAAATCTCAGCCCCTATTTTACTTTTTCTTCTATTTTGACATATCCGCTATGTATAATCTTCATTTGACAACACTAAAATTCAATCAAAAATATTTGTAATACATAAAACATAAGCATATTAACATTTACAATTTAAAAACATGATATTTCAAATTTAAATTTAAAATTTTCAAAACATGATAAAATTTTCGAAGCCTCATGTATTTCCCTATCTTCAATAATAGGGGTTGTACTCGTGTCCCTGGGAATTGGGGCTGAGGAGGCAAATTTAGGGGCCTCCTAATTTTAGGGGCTTGAGTTGGGGCCCCTGGGAATTGGGGCTGAGGAGGCAAATTTAGGGGCCCCCTAATTTTAGGGGCTTGAGTTGGGGCCCTGCTGGATCTATTTTTTTTACTACACTCCCTATTTTAAGGTTTATAGGCTGGTTTAGGGGCTCTGCTGGAGATGCTCTTAATAGGAGCATGGAATATATGAAGTATCCAAGTGCCTGCTAAGCTTTCATGGCTAATGTGCTTGCCTGTCCTTTTCCTAGACGTACGTAGCATTTTGAAGGAAGCAGATTCTCTGCCGTGATGGCATAAAGGCAGAGGGGAACAGTGCCTCTGCCTTGCATGGTTTTCGGCCGTCCGATAAAGATCCGATTCCGTTATTACAATACTGGACTTCTGCAATCACTTCACGTAAAATAGCAGAGTAGGTTGTTTTCGTCAATGAATTTGTATTATTGGGTGTTAAGAGGACACATATTCAAGCAGTGTTCATAGTTTATCACGGTTTCCTTTTCGCAAAAATTATTCCCGGTGACGATGCTACCTTGTTTGTCCGTTGGAATCCATGAATCGGCCAGGGACCGAACGCTTGCTTGGTTGGCAGAGCATACCGTCGAGCTGTTGGGAGCAGTAAGTGTAACTATGGTTAAAAGTTTAACTATAAGACGCGGCTTCTATAGCATCTAACAGTAACTGAACTGTATTGAAATTCCACTGGTCATCACCAGTGATCCTGGGCAGCTGCTCACCTTACTTGGAAGGTGGCTGATTTTTTTTAAATAATATTTAAAAAATAAAAAATTATAGGAATAATATGCCGATTTAAAAATAACAGAAATGCCTCTCTATTGGCGTTTGAAATGATGACATAGAGTCTGTCGTATTTAGTCCATATGATTTTTTTAAATAAAAAACAAAAAAAATCACAATATTAAAAAATAGTATGCCAAAAAGAAAATTACATAAGTATGCTGAAAATAGGATTTTTTTAAAATAATACACAAAAAATCAAGGGCCCAGGACCCATCTTTCACGAATTTTTTTAAAATAATATTTGCAAATAGAAAAAATACCAAAAATAATATGCCGATTTAAAAAATGACAGATGTATGATAGACTCTTTGTTGTCATTTCAAATACCGACAGACAGGGTATATAATACCGTTTTGAGCTTGGATTTCGACGACCCGACGGTACCGAAATTCTCGAAAAACCAATTGAAATTCATTGAAAATTGAACGGTCTGCAAAGTCAAATGAATTTGAAATATGGTCAAACCGCTGAGCGATTTTCGCGATTTTTGGATGAAACCGCTCGAAAAGATTCGAATTTCGAGCTGTTTCCGATGGAAAACCGGCGACAATTGAAAAAAAAAACCCGAAGGAAATTGCAAATTTTTTTTGTAAAAAGCCATTAAAGGCCCCCAAAATAAGGAAAATGTAATTGTCGATGTTGTCCCCGCGGGACGAGCAGAACAAGACCCAGCCGAATAACCAGAGCAGTTACGCCTCAAAGTGGCGACTGGCGACGTACTCCCCCGCTCCGTCCACCATCCTCTCGGGCTGGCCTTTGTGAATATTTGTGAGATGAATATGCCTGAATCCATATGGATTGTTAATCAGGCAGCTATGACATGTGCGCATGGCCGGTGTAATAGACGAGGCTTGTTGCAGGTGTAAACATATATTTGCCTCTGTAGGATGCATTCATGAGCAACTTTTCATCGGTTTGTCCCACGACCAGCTTTCTCTCTATACAGTACCTCGAAACAAAGCTCCTCCATATCCATCTTCAATGCTCTATGCATCTCTCCTTTCTTGCCTTTCTCCTCAATGTATGTAGTAATCATCTCAGGGTATTTCATACTAGGATCATTCACTAGCAAAGTACAACACGATGTCACGAAGAACACCCCCCACTATAGCAACCAGGGGAAGGGGTCTCAGACCTGGCATTACCCAATTGTAAACCTCAGTTAGATTTGTCGTCATAATCCCATACCTGGCACCATCGGAGTCATAAAGTAGAGCTCATTTCTCCCTAAGCTCGTGCTCTATCCATTAGGAGAAGCATTTCATGGTCCTTTCGTTCCTTCAAACCAGGTGCGGAGGGTTGTAAGTTCAAGCTCTATTGATTTTAGTGATTGGTTTCAGGTTAATGCTTAATCATTGTTTAATAAAAAATCTAACCATTATGATACTAACATGATTATTGCGATTTATTCTTATCAGTCTCAAATTTGGATGGAAAATAGAAAATCGAAGGTATGCACTAGTATTCACTCTATTATCTTAATGCACACTTAGAACTTAAGTTAAAGGACGAACTCTTCCATTGCTTATACATTAAAGATGTGCATTATGTTTCCAATTCTATACATTACATGAATACACACATCTAAGGGGAATTCATATTTTAACTTGAAGTTTTATAAGTATTGATCCATGTCTTCTTGCCAATTACATTAAGGATCATTACCATTGAAACAATACTTGAGTATATATTAAACTTGTCTAGTTGTAGTATACTCATAGTATCTTAGGATAAACTCCAAAGCATTCTCAACTAGAAATTATGAATATTGATTCAAAGTCAATTATTTACATACACAAGTTTTAGTGGAGTTTATTCTATAGTTGATGGTTACAAGAGTATTGATCCCTTTTCACCATTCCACATATATTGAATCATTACTTTGAGATTCCATTAAATGAGTATATGAAGCTTGTGTAGTTATATATAATCATATTAATTTAAATGAAATTTAAATTGAGTTTGGATGTATTTCAATCAATCAAATAATGTTTCATCATATGTTGATGGTATTCTTTGTTGATTAGGGACAACCAAAAAGTTCTTCAGTATAATGAAGTATTAGTTGTATCAATATACTTAAGACACAATTAATCATTTAAATTGATTTGAGTTGTGCTCAATTGATCTTGGGAATCTATTGTGTGTTAATGGAGTGCAATTGATGATTAAGATAACTATATTGTTGGACTAACAATCTTTTGTGGGCTGTGAAGTAGGTTGAGTTCAATGATGATAAAGAAGAGAAGAAGTCATCATATGTTGATGAGCTTCAAAGTGAGATCCTAAAGAGAGAAGAGAAGAAGAATGTCCATCATGAGTTGATGAACAAGATGAGAAGTCGCAAACTTAGCGAGGAGGTGATCGGGCATCATAAAAGCTCTAAGTAGTTGTCTGGGTGTTTGGTTGGGAGACAGGTTTTTAGTTAGGTTTGCTGTACTATTAAGAGGGGTTGAGTCATTTAACTTGAGCTTCATCATGTATTGATGAACACAATCCGATTCACTCTAGCTCACTCTATTGGTTGGATTTTGCATGAAATTCATATTTGAATATGTTGGAAATGTTGAAGTTCATGATTGTTTCTTCAATTGCTTCTTGTTTGAATTGGTGTTTGCATGGAGCTATGAATTTGTGTGTGTTGCAAAAACAAGAGAGCTCATGCATTTGATTTGGTTGTTATTTGTATGGAGCTAGGTATTTACATGTGTTGCAATAGAGAGCTCATGCATTGGAGTTTTATCCTGTGACTTGATCATGTATTGATCATCACAAGGCTATTGCATGCTTGTTTGTAAAATGTGTTTTTACAAAATATCAATGTTTAGGGTTCTTATCTTGGAGCATGTGAATAGAGTTTACAAATTGACTTGATCATGTGTTGATCATCACATGACTTGAGATTTGATTTTATGAAATTGGATTTGTTATTTGCAAATTTGTTTTGCAAATGAACAGGCGGTTATGGGAATTGATCCTAGAGCATGTGAATAGGGTTTGCAAATGTGTTTTTTTTTTAAATTGAATTGATCATGTGTTGATTATCACATGGCTAAAAGGATTGATCTCATAGGTTCCTGGTTTATTTGCGATTGTGTTTTGCAAATAAGTTGGAGTTCAATGCGATTCTTTGGAGCACGTGAATAGGGTTTGCAAATGTATTTGTAAATTAACTTGATATATATTGGTCATCACATGGCTCAAAGAATCAAATCCTTATTGATATTTGATTTGAAAATAAAAGATTTTTTTTTATAAAATTTTGTTTTGATGGAAAAGTCGGCACTACCGCAGGTTTAATGCCAGTAGTACCACAGGCCAGTAGTACCTGAAAGGATCGAGGATGTCGCCTAGAGGGGGGTGAATAGGCGAATTAAAAATTTAAAAACAAAATCACAGCGAAGAATAGTAACTTCGAACTATCCGAATCATACGTCGGACTGTTCGAGTGGTTCGGATAGTCCGATGTTTATTCGGATAGTCCGAGTGTTTCAGATAGTCCGAGTGGTTCAGATAGTCCGATGTTTATTCGGATATGCAAAAAGTAAATCTAAGCTATTTAGAGGATGTCACTTGCACCAAATGGAACTAGTTAGCCTAGAATACCTGAAACAAGTAGAGATCTAGGAGAAAACTCAGTAGAAAAGTAGATCGGGCAATTTCAAGATTCAAAATCAAATACTAAAGCAAGAGTAAGAAGCAAACTTGGAGATGATGATTTTTCACCCGAAGTTCGGATCCTTGAGGGGGTTCTACGTCTCCGTTGAGGCAGCTCGGTCACACTTGAGCCGGGGTCTCTTTCAACCCTCTTCCTCCCGGTGTTGCACAAATGCACTCGCCGGTTTTCACTTCTTTGATTCCTTCCCTCGCGGAGGCGGAATTGGCCTTCACAAACTTCCCACGGCCAACCACACAAAGCACCGGTGGCTCGTAGGCGACCTCCTAGCCGTCTAGGAGTCATCAACCTCCAAGAGTAACAAATGCTCACGAAGAACGAACTTGGAGATAAACTCAAGTGCTCAATCAACTCAAATCTCACTTAAGTTAGCACCTCACTCCTCAAACTCTTCCCAACCCTTCTCACCAAGGGGATCACTTAGATCTAGGGGTAAAGAGGTGTTTTGGGGGGCTCAAGAACAAGAGAACAGCTCCTCAAATCAGTGGAACAACCGGCCATCTCAAGATGGGGAGGAGGGGGCTTTAAATAGAGGTCCCCCAAAACTAGCCGTTTGGACTGCGTAAAATCCGGATACTCTAGACTCAACCCGGATACTCCGGATTGTCATAACCGAGAGGGTGAATCCGAATACTCCGGATTGGCACTGAGCAGCCCGACGAAAACGAGCATAACTTTTTACTCCGGACTCCGATTTCAGTGAATTTGGACTCTACGGAAAGCTAAGAACGAGGGCTACACAACTAAAAAGGTCTCACTACCTAAATCTCGAAGGATAAAAATAGATTTCACAAGGAATCCAAAAGAGACCTACAATTCTCACTTTCCAGCACCACCAACACCACTCTCTCTAAGTTTCACAAGGATGGATCATTTGAGCACTTGACACATCTAAAAGTCATTCGACGTCGCATCCCTCTTAATAGTACGGCAATCCTTAGACTCAAATTAAATCAAAGATAATACAAGTCTAGAAATAGTCACTTGCCGTCTTCTTTCTTAATGCCGATGCATGAAGACCTTCACCATAGAATTGATGACAACTTCGCCTTGTCCAACTTGACTCGATTCACCTCATGAGACTCTTGTCCTATCAACCTTGACTTGATCATCCTCTCCGACGATCTCCACTCCAAGTCGATCTTGACTTAGTCATCAACTCTTAATGGCACCGCCGTCTCGTTGACCTTGGCTTAACGGTCATCCTTCAAGATACCTTGGTCATCATACACACACGGGACCTAATTCTTTTCAAACCACTCATGAAAGACATTAGTCCAAAAAACTCAATAGATATATAAGCAAGTTGATATTTTGAGTAATTGATTACCACAAGTGTTTCATACAAAGAAGCACAATATAAATGGAAACACTTGACATAAGAAATGTTTTCTACTAAGTACATCAAGATGAATATGTAATTGATCTATATGCACTAGAGAAATAATTGCCAATATGATGAATCAATTAAATCATGGCAGGGGTCACAGTCTTTACCTAAATGAAACACATGATAGAATATACACGAATTGTACATGTGCAAATAATATTTGGAATGAGAGTAAATATGTGATCCAACTCTAGATTAAACTTCACTAAGAAAAGTGCATGAGAAGATATACAGCTAAGACATGTATGCACCAAGTCAATCTATAGCAATGTGAAGTTTAGCTCTAGTTAATACATGCATACTAAAATCAAAGCACATAATGAACTCAAATGAATATATACACACAAATAAATATGACATGAACCAATGTGCATATATGTAATCAACATGTTACTTAGAGTTCACTATGCATTTGCACAAGAGGATTGCAATATTGGAGCTGCGTGTTTGGTAGGTGGAGATGTGATGGCTTAAATAGAGAGCTCCAAAAGCCAACCGTTGTGAGAGTCGCAACTCTTACCGAGAGCCCTAACCCGGAGTGTCCGGACCAAGTGCCCGGATACACCGGTGTCAACCCGGATACTCCGGATCAAATGTCCGGATACTCCGAGTTAGCCTGCTCGGCCTGCAGTGAGATAGACAAGGGAAATGCAAATGTTTTGACGTTTTGCAGTGCAATTTTCAACTTCTGAGCACAAAGCTATCCTATAAGTGATTTCCCGTCGTATCCCCCTTAAAAGATGATAGTAATACTCAACTTGGCAATAAACATGTTAGTCTCATAACAATATAATCACATTAGATGTTTATCATTTGTTAAGCACTAAGTTAAGCATTTACACAATTACATAGATTGTCATTTTATGCGTTTGTCATTAATCAACAAAATAACATAAGTGCCTAGATGCACTTTCAGTACCGCATTATAAGTCGGTACCACCGCTTGTCGATACTACCGCTCGCTAGGGCGGTAGTTATTTTTCAGAGAGCATGTGTTGCTCTGACTTTCTGGAGGCCGAAGCTACCGGGCTCAAGGACGGTATTACCTGAGGTGCGATACTACATGCCTCTAATAGCCGATAGTTATTTTTCAGAGAGCATGTGTTGCTTGGATCTGGAAGTCGGCACTACTGGACCTTGAGGTCGGTAGTGCCGCTTGGCAGTACTACCGCTAGTTGTGTTTCGGTAGTAACGGATGTACTGTGCAACGGCTCGACCGTTTTTGACCATTGGGGTCGAGGCCAGTACTATCGGGCTTTTGTCATCGGTTGTACTAGGTTTTGCCTGATCAGAATTGAGGATTTCATCTTTAGCTGAAATTCAAAATATTGATCAAGATTTTTAAAATTTCGCCGGAATTTTAAGCTCTGGTTCCAACCAGCATCCTCAGCTTGATGTGATGCGGTGGCACGTCAGTACGTCACTGCGTGTTCAGGGAGAGGGAGGACCGATGCTGAGCCGCAGCTTTCCTGCAAGACTGTACTGTCGTTGTTGACGGATTGCAGCTAGTGTACGTAGCGCGTTCGTCCGTTCCTGGGGACGAATGCTGCGCACGAGGCGCCATCGACCGGCCGAACGTTGCGTCGCGGTCGGCGGGGCCTGCTCGAGGACGGCCGTGTGGGCACCATGCCGCGCAGTCAATGGCCCGACGGGGACCCTTCGGCACGGCGCAGTGTGGGCCTTGGGCAGCCAAGCGTGCAGTACTACTAGCTAGCGCACTGTCAGTAGCTAGCGTACTCACTACTACTAGCTAACGTACCACTGCGAGCCCTTTGCGCCCGCACTGTGTTTCTCCCAAGTTCCAAACTCAATACAGTACTTACTTAGCTGAGTTGGCCAAGAAGAATAGTTTAATTACACAATAGAACAAGGGCTTACTAGACAAAAAGGAGTAGTTTAATCCGGGGACTAATCGATAACCTGTGCATTCTCGATAGCTTCTCAGATAAAATCACATAGGTCTTTAATTTGGTTTGTATGTGATAGCTACTTTAACTTGATTATGTTAGATGGGCACTAAATTCTTTTCTTTTTCTCGATTAATATGAAACTTTTCTCGTAGTTTATCATTAGGATAGGTAACAGAGCTTATTATAAATTTTAATATTTTTACAATTTAGCATTTTAATTCACACACAAAATCAAATCTCTAATCATCCTTTAATCTATTTCTAATTTGCATTTTTATCATATTTTGGGTGGATTTTTTTAGTTTTAGTTTGGACTTTGTATAAAAATCTATTTTCTATTTTTATTTATTGTTATTCCAAATTTTATTATTAAGGTTTACTTTTGAATTCATATGGAAATTAAATTTTCTATTTTTTATTATGAAGTTTAGTTAATTTGGCTTGTACTTGACAAAGATTCGCTCTGTCAAAAAATATAGTGTGTATTTTTTAATGGTCATGCCCAATATAGGCCGTATTTCGTGCTCTAATAAAAAATAATGTGGTCTTCCATCTACCCCTAATAAATATCAAGCTTTACTTTAGTACATCTATACATTGAATTTAGTGTTATAGATAATAATTAGGGGTATTCTAGCCATTTTTTTATATCACCTTAGTCTTTATCCCAAGAGAAAATACGTCCTATGAACATGGACAGAGTAGGTAACTACTATTTTGAATTTTTGCTCTTTATGGATGTTACTTTGGATGTCGTACAAATCTACTCTCTAATCACATATTAATTTTTATTCTGAATTTGCATATTGTTTTATCATTCTTGGGTGTACTTTTTTATGTTTAGGCTTAAATTCATATCAAAATGTATGTTTTCATTTATTACCATTCCAAATTTTATTTATAAGGTTTACTTTGTAATTCGTATGAAATCAATTTGATAATTTTATTTAACCTTTTATTCTGAATTTAGTTAATTTGGCTTGTACTTGATATAGAATCTTTGTTTTAATTTGCTAATTTTTATATAACTAGTATTTCAAATTTTACTTATTTATGGATTTACTTTGGAAATAGTATGGAAGTCAAATTGTTAATTTTGATTATTTTTTATTCTGAAAATGCCTACTGATAATTTTATTTTACTTTTTATTCCAAATTTTGGTTAATTTTTCTTGTACTTGACATATAATCTTTGTTTTAATTTACTGATTTTTATGTAACTATTATTCCAAATTTTATTTATTTGTGGATTTACTTTGAATATCATATGGAAGTTAAATTGCAAATTTTTCTTTTATTTTTTTGAATTTCATTTAATTTAAATTATACTTGTCATTAATACTTTTTTTAATCTAATCAATTATAACTCGGGTCCAACAGATAGATGACCAAAATTTTCTAGTTAACGTGGGAACTTCTTCAAAGTGACTAGTGGCTAATAAACGTGTGTGTGTGTGTAGAGAGAGAGAGAGAGAGAGAGAGAGAGAGAGAGAGAGAGAGAGAGAGAGAGAGGAAGTTTTTTCCGTACTCTTGGGAGTACGCACTCCCACATCCAGTATACCACTTAAACGAATGTGCTATACTCTTTTATCACTTTCAATACACTCCAATAATAATTCTAAGATACTAGAATGAAATATTGTTGACAAAAATTCATCGGAGCCCTTTTTTTCTTGCCATATACCCTTTTCTATATGTAAAAAGAGTATATAAATAAATTATGCTATAAAGGGTAGACTTTAATAAAATTATTTGTAGAACTCACTTTGGAGTATCTTATAATCAGTATTAGAGTACACTAAAAAAGATAAAGAAATATAACACCACCATTTAAACAGTATACTACAGAATGGTACAACACTATCGCTTCATCTAGGTCAGTTCCCAACTTTTCAGAAAAAACCGATCGTAATAGATGATTTAGTGATTAGGGATAATATGGTAGGGAATCATCACAATCAGTTCTCACGTGAGAAGGTACAACACTATCACTTCATCTAGATCCAGTTCTTAACTTTTCAAAAAAAACCGATCGTAATAGATGATTCAGTGATTAGGGATAATACGGTAGGGAATCATCGCAAAATGCGCTACTCTGCCTTCTCCTTGTCCAGATTGCCGCCGCCCTCGTGGCTCGTGGCCGTGCTACTATTTCACCGGTGGCCAACACAAATTGACTTTCCTGCTGCTACTCTCGTGCTCCTCCCATCTTGTTGTTGTGTAGGTTGACAAGGAGCAACCCCACAGCCAAAATTGCGGCATATGCAGGTATTGTTCCTCTTTCCAGGGTGGGAACTCCGAATCGTCATATTAATCTGGTCCAATTGCATAAGCAAGTGCTCAGGATAACTATGAACTGTTGTTGGTAAGGGCCTTGAATGCGATTATACATCAGTTGAATGGATATGATTGTACATAATTTAGAAGTGGAATTCGTACTTTTCAATCTTACTTGGACGTCCTGAAACAATTTACCTTTTCAAGTTGCCGAGCTAATTGAAATTGTGGTTCGTTTCAAGTTGAACAGAGCTGGAGGGAAGGAGAACTTCTTCCACTGCCAGAAGTGCGGTAAGCATGATTTAGCATCGCCCAGAACTACACATAGACTGCACTTCTTTCATGCTTCAGCCCCAATTTGGATGATCTACTCTGATTCTTTCGATCCCATTTGCATTTTTTTGCGACACAGGATCGTGCTGCTCGGTTAACCTCCGCGATAAGCATTACTGCATCGAGAATTCGATGAAGAACAACAGCCCAATCTGCTACGAGGTGTGTCTGTTACAGTTGTGATGCTACCTTTTCTTCTTCCCATTCAAGTACAGCAGGTGCTTGTGCACAAGGTATTATTATTGCAATGTAGTATCTGTTTGATTCCCCGAGAGAGACGCCTGTTCTCAGATGTGGGCACACGATGCGCTTGCAATGCTTCCACGAGATGTTGAAGCACAACAAGTAATTGCCCATGCCTCTTCGATCATCCCTTAACGCAGTCATCTCTTTCGTCAGTTTCGTGTGATCCTTTGTTTCTAAGATAGTGCTATCGGTGTAGGTTCTCTTGTCCTATATGCTCGACGTCTATCTTCGACATGGACAAGTTCTTGAGGGCCCAGGGTGCTGAGGTATGTAGTACATTTCTTAGTATTTCATAGGAATCATAGGAACTGCACGAATCTATCTGAGCCATGTATTGCCTGCCCGAATACTAACTCTGTAAGTTCATTTCTTCGTTCCTCAGATTGAAGCAAGTATCTTGCACATTGGAAAGGTCAGTGCCAAGCTGACAACCTTGGTTACTAGTGGATTTGTTGGTGATTTATGAACACACATTATTCATGTTTTATTTTCTAAGGTCCTATTTGTTTTTGTTTTGAATTCTCTAAAAGTTGATTCTGGATTGTAGTTGTAGAGAAGTTGATTCTGCAAAAGCTAAAATCTAAAAGCATATATGAAGTGTATTGTGGATTCTAATATGTATGGGTGGGCTGAATTGCGATAATCGATTCCTACAATCAGGCTACACTACTACAGAACAGGCAATCTTTATCGCCATATCACTGCCGGTTGGGCTAGAGCCGTCAGTGATAAAATATCACTGCAGGTTCGTAAGATCTGCTGCCCAGGAAACGTATCATTGCCGGTACCAACCGGCAGTGATAACAAACTATCACTACTGGTTTATACTCAAAACCGGTAGTGACATATCACTGCCGGTTCTAAATAGAACCGGCAGTGATATTGGAATTTTTACTGCCGGTTTATTCTTTAACCGATAGTGATATGTATTTTCCCGCGCATCTGAGCGTAATTTGACATTATCACTGCCGATTATGCGTAGAGCCGACAGTGATAAGGTTTGCCATGACCTGATTTACCATGACATTCAAGCCATAGTAAAATCGAACACTAAAAACAGTGTTCGGGTGCTTTGTGAGGTTAAGGGGAGTGGGACGCGTTATATTTCAAATGCTATCATACCGACACTACGGTACTAGATCATGTAAGAACTCTAAAGTTAAGCATGCTCTGGCGAGAGTAGTACTAGGATGGGTAACCTCTTGGGAAATGCGTTAAAATCGACGATATAACCCATTAGTTAAGCGTGCTTGGGCAAGAGTAATACTAACTAGGATGGGTGACCTCCTGAATCTCTTCGTGTTGTTTTAAAACTGCCAGAATATTGAATATAAATAACTGCTGGATTTGGTCTTTAACCTGCAGATATATCTATTATCACTGCCGGTTTACTCTTTAACCGGCAGAGATATCTATTATCACTGACGGTTCCTGAGCCAGCAGTGATAATTCCGAGTATCACTGCCGACCAATCACTGTCGGCTCCCATAACCGGCAGTGATGACGTTTTCGACTCTGCAGTGATGTACTGTTCTGTAGTAGTGCTATTTGTTTTATATTATGCTTTTAGGCCCAGAATTTAGAAGCAAAAGAAAAAACAAACATGCCCTAAGTTGTTTATTGGTTCAGATGTTTGGATAGTGAACTTTTAATGAAAATTGGTGAATACTTCCTCGAACTATTGTTACCCTGCTCAGTCAGTAGCAGCAGCAATCAAACACTACTTTTGTGCAAAGTATTGACAAAGAATGACCTAGCTAACTTGATATGCGCTGCCAATAGAAGATGTTAGAAACACTGCTTCGTTCTAAATTATTGATCCATCTACTAGTGTGTTATGGGTGTAGCTTTATGTTGTTGAGAGAATAATAGTACTAAATGTTGGTTCAAATATGCAATTTGTATTAACTCAAAAGTTGTTTACAAATCACTCGATTCCGGTTGCCTTTTACTATATGTAGATGACAAAATAGAGTTAAAGATGAGATGGACACCACATCACAATCGGTTCCTTGAGCTAAGAACCTATTGTGATGACATCATATTTCTATCGGACGAAAACGAACGTTTCCTCATCACTGTCTAAATATTTTGTATCGCCACCAAAACCGACCCCAGATGATGAAAATTAATTGCTTGTGATGTTCATTTCTGTAGTAGTGAAATCACTAAAGCATGTGATTTGGAAAAACTGTCTATCTATAACAAGTCAAATGAAACTCATGCATTTGGGGAAAAAAAATGTACTTGAATTCAAAAAATATATTTCCGAATTTGATTCGACGGTTACGTTTATTCACGTGCGCGTTCTTCGTGGTCCAAAGGTGCATGGATGTATATATATAAGCCAGTCATTATTAGATTGTGGACGGTGGACGTCCTGGCATTGACGTCGGATCGCAGTCCATGCATGGCCGTCGTTCGTCGTCTGGCGGGCCGGTGTGTTCAGACACCGCCGCCGCCGGCCGGACGTACGCACGCTCCAGCTAGCTTAGGCGGCGACCCATGGGGAGACCAACCGTGTCCAGGAGTTGCCCGGCCGGCGGCCTATAGAAACCACACGAGTTGGTCGTCACTCGTCAGTGCTGCTACAATTTCCTCTCTCTGTGATGGAGCCGTGGATTGTTCAACAAGACAAGATCGACTGTGATGTACTGCTTCATTTGTTCGGGCAAATAGTCAAGTCAATGTTAGCCCCAGCGCGCGAATGTGCACACTGGAATTATTGCGTACGATCCCGGTGCGAATTCTTTTTAGCTCAAAAGAACATCACACATTTGATGTCCCAGTCCCATTCAAGAAACCGAGAAGCTACTTCACGAGTTCATACACAGCATCTGATAGTGATAATCCCCGTGCGAAAATGGCAAGAACAACACAAAAAAAAAAAAAAAAAAACGCAGTGTGCCAGCTAAAATTAACTTCGTTTTCTGTGTGCCTGCCTGCCTGCACACGAAGCTACGAGAGTGTTGCCGCTTGCCGGTCCTGGGTGCATGTGTTTGGTCATCCTTTTGTGCGTAATACCTGGGCTAGCTATGTGTGCGTGGTGCACCGGTGCTATATCATAAGCGAGACATTTATTTTGAAGATATTAATGGACGGTACATAAAAAAAAGAGAGATTTGAACAGTAGCCTAGGCTTTTTTTTGCTCGATCGAAATACCCTATGCGTTACCGTCTTCCTTTTCCTGGTCGAATGGATGACCGCTTCAAAAGTTGCCTGTAAACACAATGGGGAGTTTCTTCAACTCTTTCAAATGTAGCCATATCATTAAGAAACATCAATTGATACAATAGATACAAAGCATGTTCTTGACATGGTTTCATCATTAAATATCCATTTACTACCTTCTCATTATTCAAAACATCCACCCCTCTTTTTTCACATCTAGAAACCATCATTACCCCCAATACTAAATTCTATCATTTCTTAAGCTAAAGCATTCAACGAAGAAATAGTTTCTAGTTTAAGAAACTCTATGTTACCCCCGTGGCCACTGATCGAGTCAGGACGTGAGGATTGGAATCAGCAAGAACGAAATGCAAAGCAAATGTCGAAGAATAGAGGAAGAACAGAGAAAGAGTAAAGCAGTGTAATATTTCATTTCTTGGACAAAAATCCCATTCTGTTACAACCACTCCATATATATCACTCAGTTCAGCGTAAAGTTACTCTATTGCCCTTTTAAAAGAAAGACTCTGTAACCTTTCTATCTTATATAGAGTAAGTACTATTTTGACAACTTCATTACACGGCACAGTAAACTGAAGTATCCAGCTCTGGCCTCAGTCGCTCCCTTGCGCGGTGACACTCTAATCCTTTCTCTCTCTGCATTAATTTGCTGCCACCTAAGCCTTTCATCCTACATGGCACGTATAGAAACCATCAAGTATTCATCCGTGACTTGTAAACTTCAAAAGTTGCTTTACTGACATAATTAATTCTCGTATCGTGAATGGTGATCGATCTTTGCTGTGCTAAGAGCAAGTACAATAAGACCACGTCAGCTGGCTCTTAGCCTGTACATGTCAGCATTAGTTTAGAGCAAGTACAATAGTAAAGCCCACTGCAGGCTAATAGTAAGCTAAAAGCCAGCTTATACAATAACTGTCTCTAAAAGTTGTCTCTAGATGTTGTGCAATAACTACCTCTTCTCTCTTGTACATAAATGATTTACCTATGCATTTGTGCAAAGCTGGCTACTAAATAAGAGCCAGCTATCTTCTCTCTCATCGTTTCTCACTCTTCCACATAGACTAATGTTGACATGTACAGGCTAAGAGCCAGCTGACGTGGCCTTATTGTACTTGCTCTTATGTGGAAGAGTGAGAAACGATGAGAGAGAAGACAGTTGGCTCTTATTTAGCAGCCAGCTTTGCACGGATGCATAGGTAAATCATTTATGTACAAGAGAGAAGAGATAGTTATTGCACAACATCTAGAGACAACTTTTAGAGACAGTTATTGTATAAACGGGCTTTTAACTTACTATTAACCTGCAGTGAGCTTTCCTATTGTACTTGCTCTAATCAAGACGGAAGATCACCGGACCAGTTCAAGCGTTTCACTCTCCGAAACCGATCGCCCCCGGGGCATGCGCAGGCAGAATCCATCGAGACCGCGCGCAATCTGGGTCCGCGAGGCCACGCGTGCAGCTATGGCCGGACGGACATAAAAAAATGTACAGAAAAACTAAAAAACGGTATACCGTTGCAACGGTATACCTCTGAAACTCATGAAACTTATGATTTTTTGCACTGAAACTCATGAAACTTAGCACTAAAAACTGATAAAACATGAAACTGATGAAACTAAACACTGAAACTCATGAAACCAGCACTGAAACTGATAAGTTTCATAAGTTTCATGGCTATACCGTTGCAACGGTATACCGTTCCGTAGTTTACCTCAAAATGTACGGTGTCAAGTGCAGCTGCTTTAGAACTGATTACCGAGTTTAACGGTCTATTATTAGATTTTAAAATTTATAGAGTTTGAAATAAAATTATTTTATTTATTATTTAAGTAATTATTCTATATTTAAGATAACAAACACTACCGAGAAGCCTTAATAAGTTTTTTTCTGTTAAAAATAGAATTATTCTAATTTAAAATTTATTAACTACTATAATCAAAATAATATTTATTTTAGGAGCTTGTTTTCGCCTCCACTAGCTGTCCGCCGGCCATCCTTTCCATTCACTGTACCCGATGCCTGCCTGATTGCCATTCGCGAGACAGCGACTGCCAGCCCATCAATTCACTCCATGTGATCTGGATCTAACCATTATTCATTCACCTCCTGCAGACTGCAAGACGAGACGATTCAGCGTGCCAGATGAGGCCGGCGGCAGAAGAACTTTTTTGAATAATATATTTTTAATAAAAAATATAGACCTATTTATCGTTATTTGAAATGGTGACAGATAATCCGTCGCCATTTCAATTATCGATAGGTACTCTATCATCATTTTAAATAGCGACATTTTAAATAGCAACAGATAATCTGTCTCTATTTGAAATGGCGACAGAGAGTCTGTCGCCGTCTAGACTCTCTATCGCCATCCCATAGCAAGGAAAAAAAGAGAGAGGGGAAGAGAAAGAAAGCAGGAAAGACAAAAGAGGGGAATGCATATAAATTTTGTTAAAATCAAAAAAATAAATATACCAAAAATAGAGCAGCGTGGTTTAGATTTTAAAAAATATAGAAATAATATATGCGTTAACAAAATTTGATAGAAATCCGGGATGGAGGTTTTTTTAAATAGAAAACAACAAGGCAGAGATAAATTAATAAGGAAAATTTCGTAGAAGTGACGTTTAATGTTGGTAGAAACGGAATGAAGGTAGGGAATACATGGCTTGTACAGAACAAAATAGCATAGCATGATATAGAAAACAATAATAGGAAACGTGCATAAATAAATAAGGGTACATAGTATGATAGAAATATAGGGTGCATAGCATGAAATAAAAAAAGGTTGAAAAAAATACATGGCGCAACGACATGGACGAACCATGAACGAAAACTACAGCTAAGGTACATACACGCCTTTTTGAATTGTAAAGAAGTCATGCTGGTTGTCGTAGACCTTATTCAGAAGGCTTGAATGAGTAACCATATGGCACCCACATGGAGTGTTGATTGTCAAGATGGCATGGATGGGGCTGCAGCTTGGGTTGGCACAGCAGCAGTAAGTATGGTAGTCGCTGCCCAGGTGGATGACCTCCTCATTGTTCCTCTCCCTGATCCTTTGGCGGCGGGGGTCGTTGTTCTCGATCTGGAGGTCATCGTTCAGCTTGCGGAGTTGTTCGTCCTCATTCTTCACTGTGGCGAGGTCCTCTCGCATGTCGTCAATACGTCCCAGCAATGTGTACATATAACATTGGGCATATAAGCGATACGGTGGGTCCACCCATTGAATTAATTTGCAATATGTGGTCTGCAAGTAAGGTTACGTGTTAGCGATCGATATAGCGAGACATGATTACGTCGAATAGTATATAAGAGCTGTAGCGTTTACCATGAATAGAGGGCAGTGGTAAAAACGACATCCTAGGTGGCAATGTGGTCTATCACAAAACTGAAATACGGTGTCGAGGTTGTGTTTGCATTTTGACAACGGCTCGGGTAAGATTTGTGTGATCTCATGGACTAGATTTCTCGGAGTGTAGTAGTCTCGTGTTTTAATACGAAGATCATGGTTGGGGGATCGTGGTCTACAGGTGAAGCATCTAGGCCTCTAATTTATTTTGGTTTTGGCAATTAATGACAAGAATGTTAAAGGACTAACAATTTCTCTTGAGATTATGAGAACAGGTTGGTCACGATTAGACATCAAGTGGATGAATAAATAAGGACAAGAGAACAAGATTAAAAACTCGAGGTCAAGGTACAAGAGTAGTTAGATTGTCTTTTTATGTTTTTACCTATCTCGCAGATTGGAGAAAAGATCGGATTTTTGAATTAGTTGCCGTACTATAAAGAGGGAAAGTTGACTAGTAGCTTGATGTGTCGAAGGTTTAATTTGGCTCAAATATTTTCAAAATTTAGACTAGAAGCACCTAGTCAGAGTTTGAGTTTTCATTTTTGCATTCTTAGTATTTCCGACACTACCGCCATTCTTTGTGTGGTAGTACCGCAAAACGGTACTACCAAATTCTCTCAAGAGGTAGTTATTTTCCAGAGATAGCTATTCTTCTGAGTATTTCATTTTCTCAGGGCCGGAGCTTCCGTTGTGTCTAATGTGGTACTACATCTTCACGGTAGTACTAATTCTTTGTGTGGTAGCTAAAATCCAGAAGAGCACCCTTCTGAGTTTTCAAACAGCGGTACTATCGCAGTACTAAATGCGGTACAACCGGAGCATCGATAGTACCGGATTTATTAATGCGGTAGTTATTTTACAGAACAGGGTGTTTTTAAGTATCTTTGCTCTGAATTAAGGATCGGTACTACCGTGGTATAAATAGCAGTACTACGTGTTAGCGGTAGTAGTGGGTTTATAGTGCCGATTGCTTTTTTTTTATAAAAGGGGTGTTTTTGAATATGTTCTCGGAGAAATTATCGTTACTACCGCAATTTCAACGCCGGTAGTACCAGACCCCTATAACGGGCAAAAATGTCAAAGCATTAAATGCGCACAGTCGACCATTTCTGGTCATTTTCTGTGGTACGGTACTACCAGCCATTAGCCATCATCAGTACCGCAAATCCTGATTTTTTCAGGAATTTGCCCACAACGGCTAGATTTGTTGGTGGAGGCTATAAATACCTCCCGACCTGCATTCATAGAGCTTCTTGGTGACTTATTAAATACTCTTGAGCTCTACCAAGTCCTTCGTCTCTCATTTGCATTGATTTCGTCTTTTTGAGAGGAGTTAGAAGCATTAAATTGCATTGATTGTTTTTGAGTCAATTGAAAACCTGATTCAACCTCAAGTGAGCTTCAACTCTCTATTCTCTTGGAGGTTTCCACCTTCTAGACAGCTTGGTGGCATGAGATCGGTGATCTTCTCAACGGAGATTGTGAGAAGGCCTGATCGGTTATGAAGGCAAGGAGCTCACATACCCGGAGTAGGGAAGAGCTACCTCGAGTATACGAGGAAGGCTCAATTGTGCAAAGAAGCCGGCTTGAAGTGAGTCAAGCTACCTCAATGTAGATTAGGGGAGACCGACAAGTCTCCAAGACCACGGGATAAAATTCGAGTCTCTCATTTGTGGTTTGCTCATTCTTACTTTAATTTTTGTGAATTGCAATTCTAGCATATTTAGGCTTGTTCATCTCTCTAGAATTGGTTGCTTGATTAGACTTAACATTCTTGGTGCACATTAGTGAAACCTATAAGATTTAGGCCTGTTTGTGAAAATTGTCAATTTTTGTTTTAATTGTTCATTCATAGTAATTTGAGCCCAAATTTTTATAACCTCCTATCCACCCACCTCTAGTCAGTTATCATTGATCCTACAATAGGACCGTAGATTTCATCGGTCTCAAGTGAAGGGTTGCGACCTCGGAACCACGAAGGGTCAGCGGCTGGACGTGCGGTATGACCCCGACTGCACCTCCCGCGGCTTGAGGTGCTTCCTGTGAAATCATGTGCTGAAAAATTGGCTTAGAATTGATTTTGCAAAATGTGTTTCTTCATGTGTTTTGACAATTCGACAAGAAACAGTAAGTTTCGCTTTGGCGCCGGACCAAACTTAAAGAAAACAGTAAGTTTCCCATCTACGACGGACCAAATTTGTTGGTCTGTCGTAAACATGCTTTGGCAACCTCATTTTCCCATGTACGACAAACCAAGTTTTTTGGTCTGTTGTAAACATGAATCTGAGTCCTTTTGCGCCGAACCGATTTTGTGTACGACGGACCAAGTTTTTGGGTCTGTCGTGCACATGTTTTTGAGCTCTTGTGCCAAACTCAATTTTCCAAGAAAATAGCAGTCAGCGCATGTATGACGGACCAAGTTTTTGGGTCTGTCGTGGACGTGCTTTTGAGATCTTGAGCCGGACTCAATTTTCCAAGAAACCAGTAAGTTTTGCATGTACGTCGGACCAATTTCTTTGGTCAGTCGTGAACGTTTTTTTTTAGGATTGATTTCGCATGTACGACGGACTGATTTCTTTCAGTCTGTCGAGAACGTGTTTTCACCGGAATGATTTTGTCGACGATTGGAGAACGGGCTCCCGTCGAGCTTACTTGTTGAATGGGGGATCAACAGAGCCCCGTCGCACGGATCGAAGAGGGCGTTCGAGCGACACGAGGTCGGGAGAAGGAGGCCGGAAAAAAAAAGGGGGGACGCGGTGTTTTTTATCCTGGTTCGGGCCTCTCACCGCCGAGATAATGACCCTACTCCAGTGTATTGTGTTCTATCTTTCGTGTGCCCTCTCCTGTTACAGATCTTCAGGGGGGTTTAAATACTATGACTAGAGATGCGAAAAAGTAATCGCGCCTCGGATCACGCTATGTATCCATATCCGTGATGCTGCCCTTGATTCCCGCGTTATTTGAATTTCTGTATGATTTCCCTTGATCTCCTGGCTGATTGGTTGCCTCCTTCCTTCCTCACACAGCCGCTGGGCCCTCCGACCAAAACACCCGAAAGCAGGTCGTGGCCTCCACGAGCATGCTTGCTCGTGGGGTGTGTTTGGTGCTTCGCGAACGGAGGCGCAAACGCGTATGCTCGGAGGAGAAGGAGGGATGCTCGTTCGTTCTCCCGAGCATCTTCCCTTAGTGCCGCTTGGCTCGGCGGGTTTAGCTTTTCACTGGTACCGTGGTCTTTTGCCGATAGCCAATCCCCGACAGCTAGCCCCCGAGGTTCAAGTGGGAACCCTCGGCTTCCCCTTGAGCCTAAGAAGACTTGAGGGGATTGAATTTCCTTTGGTCGTGGCTCACGACCATTTTACGTCGAGAGGCGAGCTTCTTTACCCGCCAGCGTGCTTGCTCGGCGCGGCTGCTTGGTTGTTCTGCGGTTCCTTCTCCGAGAAGCCTCCCTGTAGTGATGCAGTAGTTTCTGAAGCGGCGCTTTTTCCGGCCAGTGTTGCTTTGCGCGATAGGCGGCGATTTTATCCCGCCTCTTCACTATCCTTTTAACCCTTTCTACCGGAGAGGTCGGAGTCCCATTGCGTCTCTTTGCTCGTCTTCGCGAAAAATCTTCCAAGAGCCCTAGCGCCCAAGAACCCTTTTCGCTCTCCTTCCTTCTTCGGCCATGGCGCGTTCAAGGTTAGCCAGATGACCCGAAGGAGGCTCCAGTGCTCACTGACGAGGGGTACGTCGACCAGGCTCGGGTCGAGTGCCCGGATGATGCGGCGCCGGCACGCGGAGACGGAGATCGTCTCGCGAGTTGTACGCCATCAACGGGCTTCGTCGCCCGAGCGACTTCCTCGCCTCCGTGCTTGCCTTCTGCGGTGCGAGATCTCTCATCTCCACCCCAACTCCATCCTTTCCTCGCAATCTTCTCCCACCTTTGCGAGGCTTACGTGGGTGTAATGCCCACGGCTAGCCTCTTCTTTCACTTCTATTCCCCTTCCGCACCGTGGGATGGTTCCGCCGGCCGCGTTTATCTTCGCCTTCGGCCCAACCGACCATACGAGTACCCCTTCGTTGCTCAAGGACTCGGTGTCGGGTTGGGCCGACCTCTGTTCTACCGTAAGAAGGCGGAGGGTCCCGATTGGTCTACATCGGGAGGACGCTCCGCCATCGAGGCAGCGCGCCCGCGTGCAACCCGAGGAAGAGCGGGTGCTCGGGGACGATCGGTGAGCTTGCCCGGATGGGGCTCACTGGTCGGGATATCGCCGACTTTACTCTTCAACCGGTGTCCCCCTGGCGCCGCGAGCATCCCTTCTTCGAGGTGACCGGGTGGCACGACTTCACCCGCGAGGACAACGCAGTATGTTCCTGGACCTCTTTCCCGAGCATCGCCGCTTTCGTGAATCGCGCTATGCATCCGTATATGCCTTTTGTCTTAGTCTTCGGTTGTGACGCAGCTCAGGGCCAATTTGGGTTGACGATAGGGTCGCCGAGATGTTCGGTGCCCCGGCGAGAAGGAGCCGACGCCCAATCGCCAGGTCCCCAAGAATATTTTTGACCGCCGCGACGGCGGTAAGTACATTTTCCCACTTCCGCTCGAGGGCATGTTTTCCGAGCTCATTCCTCCCGATTTACATTGGCGGAGAAGGTCGCCCTTGAGCTTGCGGTGTCGAAGGCCGCAGCCGCCGCAAGAAGCCGACTCCCGGCCAGGGTTCCCGTAAGAGGGCGGGTCGAGGTCGCCGAGCATCCGCCTCGCCTCCCGCGCCAGCGGTCGAGGCGCCGAGCCGACCAGACCCCTACCCGCACCTTGAGTACGCCGACCGCCAGAGGTGTTTAACTCCGCATTTGGTTCGATGACTTCAAACGGAGGAAGCCGAGCCGATGAGCCGATCGGAACAGCTCGCCGAAAGCGGCGAGGAAGGCCGAGGAGGATGCCAGGTCTCTCCCGACCAAGGAGCGGCCGGAGAGGCGATCAAGGCCCTCCAGACCCAGCTCACTCGGGTGGTTGATGCCCCGAGGAGGAGGAAGAAGAGGAGGAGGCCGCCTATGCTCGTTAGAAGGAGCAGGAGGTCGACCTCTCAAACCGCCTCGGACGCCTGGAAGAGGTCGACATGGGACGATGTCGACCGGCGATGGCATCGCGCCAATGACGCCGCAGAGGAGCGCTTGCCGTGGTCGTGGCCGAGGCCTCACGAGGCCGCCGCGGCAGTCGCCCGTGGCCCGGCGAGGAGGCCGAGGAGGATGGCGCCGCCGCCGGCGTAAGGTACGTTCTTCATTCTCTTATTCCGCTCTTGTCTTGCGACTTTCTTGGGCTAACCCCACCCTGTTTGGCGTGGGCGTGATAGCTCGGATGTCGTTTTGGACTTCCGCCGATGGTGAGGAGATTATCAACTCCGCAGTGGACGCCGAAGCTCGACCGCGTCGTCGGCCGGGTGATGGCCGAGGACGGGGAGGAGCCGGTGCTAGCTTCGGACTCGGTGGAGCCCGAGCTTCCTTCGGCGGGACCAGCGCTCCCTTCGGCGGCCGTGGAGCCTATCCCGGCCAGCGGAGGAGCAGGAGCCGCAGGGGCGAGGACCAAGACGCCTTGGCCTTGGCCCCTTGCGAAGAGATGATCATGCGAGGCTCAAGCGCCGAGCCCCGGGAAGGGAGCTTGGTCGCCCCGACCAACAGCCTTGGCCATGAGCCAAGGAGAGGAGGAGGAGGAGGTCGTCCCGGCCTAACTCCTTCGGTCCCGGCACCAGCGCCCCGCCACGGAGGTGCAAGGGGCGGAGGTGATCGTACTTGATCAATCGCCTCCGGCCATGAGCATCGGCCGCCTCCGACTATGGAGGGACAAGAAGCGGAGGTGATCGCCTCGATCCAATGCCTTGGTCGGAGAGCATTGGTCGCCTCCGGTGAAGAGGAACAGAGGCGGAGGTGGTTGCTAACGACCAATCGCCTCGGCCCGCGGAGCATGGAGTGGCGGCGCTTCGTGGTTGGCGTCTGACCCCGTGCGATGGCCGACCATGGGGAAGGCGCCACGAGCCGCTTCTTTGTGGGCGAGGATCGGCCGGGCGACCGGTTGATCGAAGGTGGTGACGCCGTTGCTCTCCTGGGAGCACCGGTGCTCGGAGGAGCAAGACCTTGACGCGCCGGCCGGATGACTTGGTCAATCCCTTCTTTCGGCCGGGCGCGACCGATCGCCAGCCGGGACAAGCCGGGTCACCGGCTCTTCCGTAAGTTTCCATGTTTCTTCTTTTCGCCGCGAACGATCTTCCGGGAGTCCGCTCGGCTCTTTCCCTTCTCCTTTCTCTTTACGCTCAAGTTTGCCGCGAAGGCTATGGAGGATATCGATGCCACCTCGGTCTCGTGAGAAGAGTACTGGTCGCATTCATCATGAGCAAGACGCCAAGATCGCCGATCTTGAGCGTCGGGTCTCCGAGGTGCGCGAGGCCGACTGGCAAGTGGAATCGGCGAGAGCCTCATCGCCGGGCCGGGACCAGCTCTTCCAGGCGAGAGGCGAAGAGCACTTCAGAGCGTATGCGCCGAGCTTGACGAAGAGTGGTGAAGCTTCGGCAAGACCTTCAATGAGCTCGAGCGAGGAAGCCAGCTCAAGGAGGCGCAGCCTCAGGAAAGCGCGCCGAAGGTCGCGCGGCAGCAGGAAGGTCCTGGACCTAGAGGCGAGGTCGACTCCCTTAAGGGCGAGCTCGCTGCCCTCCAGGCGGTCGTAGGACTTAGCTCTTTCTTTTATTTTTATCTTGTGTAAAACCACGTAAAAAACAACGCTTTGGATTAAATGAGCATATTCGCAGGAGTTTGGTCCTTGCCTCGTTTTTTGCTTGAACTCGCTTTCAAAGATATGCCCGTATGATCCGGTTCTGCGAGAAAAGAAAGCAAGTTCTGCATGGAGCGTAGATAAGAGCAAAGAAAACAAGTTCCTGCGTAGATCAAATATCCTAGACACGAGCAACGGATCCTTGGTAAGGAGGGACGGAACGTTCCTATCATACGTAGCCCCCCTGCCATGGACAAAGGTCGTGTCCTCACCGCTATGAGCACGAGTTTGTTCATGGGAGTTTTTAAGGGTCGCTTTGGTCGTAACGATTTTTGAATTACTCGAATAGATCGGTTGTGTTTGAGTGAATCGTGAGCACAGAGCGCATTTAGCTTTAAACCAACAATACGTAGAGCCACCATACCCGAGTGGTCACCGAATCAGGGCTTAGAGTGGATGCTCGCGCCGACTATGCATACAAATAAGAGCTACTGTGGAAAGTGGGACGATTGGGCGAGCATCGGCCGGGGCCAAGGGAGATGGCGTGCACATACTTGTTGGATAAGTTCGTCTGTAGTGCTGGTAGACGACGATGCTCGTTCGACAAAGCGAGGACTAAACTCGAGAAAGAGGGAAAATGATTTATTGGAAAGAACGCATGAGGCGCGAGATAGGAGTACTCGTCTAAACGTAGAATTTACGCAGCTTGATCGATGTTCCAGTCTTTGGTGAGCTCCCGACCATCCGGCATCGCGAGGCGAACAGCCCGGCGCCGTAGACATGACCGTGTAGGGTCCTTCCCACCTTGGGGTCGGCTTGTTGGCCTTCGACAGGTCTTGAACTCTTCGTAAGACCATGTCGCCGACTTGTAGGGCCCTAGGTCGGACCGCCTTGGCCGCATGCCTCACGAAGAGCTTGTAGGTAAATTGCAGGCCAGAGCAACGCCCGCTCGCGTGTCGCCGACGAGGTCCAGGTCGACGAGGCGCTCAACCTCTTGATCGATGGAATCGATCGATTTGCACCTGCTGGGGAACCCAAAGACGATTTCGCAGCGTAATGGCCTCCGCACCGTAGACGAAGTTGGAAAGGCGTCTACTTTGTGGCTCGACTTGTCGTGGTGCGGATAGACCAAAGAACGGCGGGAAGCTCCTCCACCCACTTCTTTGCTTGTCTTTGGTTGAGGGTCTTAAAGACTCTCTTTTATGCCCTGGACTAGCTGCCCATTTGCTCGCTCATTTGCTCCGTTACTCGTGGATGTGCCACGAAGCGAAACAGACCTTGGTCCCGACTCTCCTCACAAGAACTTTGGAACAGTTCTTGGTGAATCGGGTCCCATTGTGCGTGATAAGGCGGTTGGGTATCCCGAACCGGGTTACCACGTTCTGTCGCGGAGGAACCTCTTGGCCGCTGGGCCGAGATGGTCGAGACGGGCTCGGCCTCTATCCACTTAGTGAAAGTGTCGATGGCCACGAGCAAATACTTGCGACCTTTCGACCTCGGGAAAGGGTCCAAGGGCGTCGAGCCCCAGTCGAGAATGGCCACGCAGCGGTATGGTTTGTAGGGCATATCTTGCCGGTTGACGGGTTTTGCGAGCATGGAACTGCATGCTCGGCAGGTCGTTACGATTGACCGCTGGTCTGGCCAAGGCCGCTTCGGCCAAGAGTAACCCAATCGGAAGGCTTTGCTCACAAGCGTTACGAAGACGAATGAGCTCCGCACATTCCTTCGTGGATATCACGAAGAAGAAGGTCGCCTTCCTCCTGGGAGACGCATTTGGAAAGGATTCCTAATGCGCCTTTCCAGATAGGTCGCTTCGATCGATCTGTCTTGAGAAGATCGCCTTGTTAGCCGAACGCTCGGCTTCTTCCTCGGGCAATGTCCCATGCGCAAGGTATTGGATGAATGGCGTCATCCAATTTGCGCTTTGCTCGAGGAATGAGACCCTACCACGGTCTCTGGTGCCTCCTCTTCGAGGGAATGGAGGGCTTATGTAGGTGCTCGACGAGCACCCGCCGAGCGGCGGTTTGGGAGGAACCGACCTTAGACATTTGGTCGGCCAGGAATTATCCTTCCTGGGATGTAGATTACTTCAAATTCTTGAAGTATTTCTCCATCTTCCTTACTTCGGCCAGTCTGGCGCCATTGAGGTATCGAACACCGATACTCCTTGTTGACCTGGTTCACGACCAACCGTGAATCGCCCTTCACGGTGAGCCGTTGGACTCCTAGCGATTTGCATGCCCAGTCCGCCAAAAGGCCTTCGTACTCCGCCCGCGTTGTTAGTCGCGGCGAAATGTAGTTGGATGGCGTCTTAGCTGCTCTCCGTCCGGGAGACCAAGATGACGCCACCCGAAAGTGCTCGTATGCTCGGGATCCGTCAAAATACAAGGTCCAGGAGTTTCCTCGAATCATTGGTCCTACTGGCCGGTGGTGCCGAGCCGACCATTCTCGCCACTAAATCAGCCAGGACTTGTGATTTTATCGCCGTGCGGGCCGAGAATACCAAATCGAACTCGGCGAGTTCCATTGCCCACTTGGCTATGCGACCACCGGGCGCCCCGATTTTTCAGGATTTCCCTGAGTGGGAAGCCGGTCGGCACCACGATCTTGTGTGCTTGAAAGTAGTGACGCAACTTCCGGAGGCCATCGATGAATGAGTACAGAGTTTCGACCTCGGGTAACGCTCCTTTGGTCCATGAAGTACTTTCGCCGACGTAATAGATAGGTCATTGGTACCATCTCTTTCTCGCCAACACCGAGCTCACCGCGTCTGGGTTGCCGCCAGTATAATAGCAATTCTTCCTGCCGTGGGTGTGACGAGGACGGGCGGCTTGGAGAGGTACTGTTTTAGCTCTTTGAACGCAGCGATCGCCTTCCTCCGTCCATGTGAAGCCATCATGTTTGCGGAGGGCTTTAAAGAAAGGTAGTCCTCGCTCCCCGGTCGGGAGACGAACCGGCTTAAAGCGGCCATCCTCCCGGTCGAGCTTGTACTTCCTTTACGCATGTGGGCGACCTCATGTTCTCAATGGCTTCGATCTTCTCAGGTTAGCCCCAACGCCATGTGGCCCGACCATGTAGCCGAGCACCTTGCCAGCCTTCACGCCGAATACGCATTTTTCTGGATTTAGCTTTATTCGATGCTTATTGAGGTTACTGAAAGTTTCTTCTAAGTCGACAGAACGTGACCTGAAGTACTCTTGCTCTTGACAACTATGTAAATCGACATATACCTCCAAATTTCGACCTATTTGGTGCAGTGGAAAGTCTTCTGCATGAGGCGTTGAAAGGTTGCTCCCGCATTTCTCAGGCCGAAGACATGGTCGTATAGCGTAAGGTACCGAACGGGGTGATGAAAGAAGTCTTTCCCTCGTCTTCGCGACAGTCGATCGATGATAGCCTGAATAGGCGTCTAGGAAGCTCATGGTTCAGGACCCGCCGTCGCGTCCACCAATTGGTCTATGCGAGGCAACGGATAGTTGTCTTTTGGGCACGCTGCGTTCAAACCCGTGTGGTCGGCGCACATGCGCCACTTGCCTCCTTTCTTCCTCGACCAGGATCGATTGGCTAGCCACTCGGAGTGCTCAATCTCTCGATGAAGCCACTTTTAGGAGTTTATCAAGTTCCTCCGGATGATTGCTTGTTTTTCCGGGAAAAGCGTCTAAGTTTGTCTCACTGGTTTTTGTCGGTGAACCGCTTCTTTGTGCTCGACCACCTCCCTTGGGACCCGGGCATGTCGGATGGTTCCCAGCGAACACATCCGACCTTGCTCGGAGGAAAGTGACGAGCTCGAGTTCCTATTTGGGATCTAGGAAGATCCCAAATGAACGACTTGGCCGTTCCGACTCGTTGAGCGGAACAGCCTTGGTCTCTCCTCCAGGTTGGAGGGCAAGTTTAGGCCGGAATGCTTCGGCTCTTGGTCGTGGGCATGAGCGGGCAATCGACCGACCATATCCAGCGCTCTTTAAATCGCAATTGAGTGCGGACTTGTGGTTCCCTTTGACGGTTATGACTCCGTTTGGCCCGGAATCTTTAGGCACCGATACGCGTGATGCGGGCGGCCATGAACTTGGCCAAGGCCGGCTGCCGAGGATGGCGTTGTAGGCCGACTCAAGTCTACCACCTCGAAGGTGATTAGCTCCGTTACGAAGTTACTTGGGCCGCCCGAAACTTACGGGCAAGACGACCTGCCCCGGAGGTTTGATCGAGGTGCCCGGACTATCCCGAAGAAGGGCACGGCCACACTCTTGATTTTGGAACGAGGAATCTGCATCTCGTCCAATACCTTGGCTGCAATAAGGTCCAAAGAGCTCCCGGAGTCTATGAGGACCCGACCGACGGCAGTATTCTTGATGGTGGGGTTCACGACCATCGGAAGCCTCTGGGGTTTGGTCATCCCCAAGGGACAATCGTCTCTGGAGAATGTGAGGATACCTCCGACCATTTCACTTGCCGACCGAGGCTTACCCTGGGTAACATGGTGCACTTCCCTTGCAGCCTCCTTTAAGTCCCGGGACTTATAGGCGAGGAGCCCCGAAGATGACCGCTATGTGATTCCTTGGTTCTTGATATTCCATTTCATCCTCACTTTCCTCGGCGGGCTGTTTTCCTTTGTCGTTTTCACCTGCTCGAAGCGTCGGCATGGGACCCTGCCAGAAATCGCTTCCAGGCGGTAGGTCCACGTTCGGCAATTCCGTGGAGTCGTGCCGTGCGCTGGTGAAGTGGACGATGAGGTCGCCGTCGGTCCGCTTGGTCGCCTCGTCGGTCCGGCTTGGTCGCCTCGTCCTCGAGGCCTGGTGGTTGTCCTCTTCCCGAGCGTTAGGCCCATGGCGCTGTGGTCGAGTTGCCGGGTCGTTGTTGTTCCACTGCGGCTACCATGGCGGGCGAGGGTTGCTTTTTCTTCTTCTTCTTGATCTTCTTGTCTACGAGTCGAACCCTTTTGCTAGCCGAGGTCTCTAGACCAGCCGAGGCGGCACTTCCCTTCATCCAAAGATTTTCTTCCATTGGGCGGCTTCATCTGCGTTGGCGTATCGATCGGCCATTCGGAAGAGCTCGTTATTTGTTAGATCCGGGTGGATCTCCAGGTCTGTGTGAAGCGCCGCCTCGTACCCGAACTTGAAAGCTCGGACGACGGCCTCGTCCGATATGTTCGGATCGAAGTTCCGACTGGATGAACCTCTGGACGAATTGTCGCGAGGGTTTCCCCGTCGTCAGATTCAAAGCGCTCCAGGTCGCGCTCTTTTCCCGGGCGGATGTAGCAGCTCTGGAAATTCGCTCGGAGTGCGGCGCTGAGCTGCCCCCAGGACCGTATGGATCCTTCCTTTTGATTGAAAAGCCACGTACGAGCAGCTCCGTCGGGACCGTCGGCGGAGTAATTTGCCATTACCTCATCACCTCCACGTGGCGAGGATGGCGGTAGTGTATATCGAGAGGAATTCATCCGGGTTACGGGTCCCGTTGAATCTCGGCGTGGCCGGGCTTGAACCTGTTCGGCCATGCGACGTCCGGAGGAGCTCGTGAAGGCCGGCGGCCGGCTTCGGGGTTGCGCGACGAAAACCTGGGTCTCGGCGGCCTCCACGGGTTTCTTCCACCCAACGCCCGTCGCGCTGGCCGAGTCGGGAGAAAACCTCATGCGTCGGTCGTCTGCGATGACCGCATGGTTGCGGAGTGCTCGAGCGCCAGTAATCTGAGCGATTATCTGAATATCGCCCGAGGTTGCTCTGTGGATCGCTCCGGCCTTTCGGATCGGGTCGGCGACACAGGCGATCTCGAGCATGGCTCGAGATTCATCTCTGCGGCGAACGCACGGGGAGCGTTGTGATGGTCCCGGAAACACTCCGCATCCCGGCCATGGGGAGGATCCGAGACTTTTAGCTCGGCGGCAAGCCTCTCCAAATCTTCGGCCACGACCCTGCCCATGGCCTCTAAGTCTACTTGCTCGGGAAATCACAAAGTCACGCACGCATCGCCGCCAAGGCCTCAGAGCCGCCTCGCTTCTCGTGAATCAAGCGGCGGCGAGCTTTGACGGCGCTCGGAGTGCGATCGGGAGTTCGGTACCGCGAGTTCCTTTCCGTGGAGGCGCACTCCCCTTTGCCTGGCGGCGAATGCTGCAAGCGTCTTTCCCAAAGACGCCTCCAAGTGGCGTCTGGCCGCCTCATAGTGGTCGTGCCTGGCGGCGTCGAGGATCCCTCTCCGGGCTCCGCGTGGCTCCCAGCCATGTTGACTCGGCGAGAGCGAGACGGAGCGATGGGGACATCATTGTATCCCCTTGGGACGCGGTCTCTCGGCCGAGCTCTAGGTCGTCTGGTATGTCCAGGCCATCGTGAGAGCTCGTTGCGGTCATCCTCGGGGTCTCCGAGGGTAATGTCTGGGAATGGAGGATCTGCCCTCGCATTCCCGTGTCCGAGGAAAAGCTCCCGGACTCGGTGTGATCGATAGGATCGGTCACCCTGCACGTTGTCGGCGGCGTAGTACACGTCGTCATCCTCAACGTGGTCAAAGACACAAAGGTCCCGAGTGTCTCCCGAGTTTGGCATCCTCGAGGATCTTGATCCGCGACGGAATCAAACTGCCGTCCCCACTGACGGCGCCCGGTATCGACGATTGGAGAACGGGCTCCCGTCGAGCTTACTTGTTGAATGGGGATCAACAGAGCCCGTCGCACGGATCGAAGAGAGGCGTTCGAGCGACACGAGGTCGGGAGAAGGAGGCCGGAAAAAAAAGGGGACGCGGTGTTTTTATCCTGGTTCGGGCCTCTCACCGCCGAGATAATGACCCTACTCCAGTGTATTGTGTTCTATCTTTCGTGTGCCCTCTCCTGTTCTGAGATCTTCGAGGGGTTTAAATACTATGACTAGAGATGCGAAAGTAATCGCCTCCGGGATCACGCTATGTATCCATATCCGTGATCTGCCCTTGATTCCCGCGTTATTTGAATTTCTGTATGATTTCCCTTGATCTCCTGGCTGATTGGTTGCCTCCTTCCTTCCTCACAACAGCTCATTGAGCCTCCGACCAAAACACCCGAGCGGTCGTGGCCTCCACGAGCATGCTTGCTCGTGGGGGTGTGTTTGGTGCTTCATGAACGGAGGCGCAAACGCGTATGCTCGGAGGAGAAGGAGGGATGCTCGTTTCGTTCTCCCGAGCATCTTCCCTTAGTGCCGCTTGGTCGGCGGGTTTAGCTTTTCACGGGGGTACCGTGGTCTTTTGCCAGATAGCCAATCCCCGACAGATTTCTTCTTGAAACCGAGACTTTCACTTGTACACCAGACCGATTTTGTTCGTCCGTTGTGAATGGTTTTTTGAGTGACTTTTTCATGTGTACGTCGGACCATATTTTTTGGTCCGTCGTGAATGCGTTTTTGCTCGATTAGGGTTTTGAGCAAAATTGGAATTGTGTTTGATTTGTTTTTGAGATTATGAAATTTGTGAGAATTTCATGATGCTTGAAGTGGACTTTATGCAATGCTCGTGTGAGTATTTGCATGGATTGATGTGAGTCAAGTCGTGGACTTGTGCTCGGAATTGTTTTGTGGTTTGTTCATGTGCAGGTATTGCTCGAAGACGAACGTGGTCGATGACGGGACCGGAACTAGGTTTTATGGAGGAGCTGAGGTTCGGGACTAGGTTCAGGGAGGAACTGAGGTCTTGGTGGTCAAGGATGTCATGCGGGACGTTCGGGCTAAGAGAATGGTGCACATGAAGAATGGTTAGTCACGTGAGAATGGCAGGAGGTCATTCGCGTGCAAAGTGTTAGTCACGTGAGTATGGCAGGTGGCCATACGCGTGCAAAGTGTTAGTCACGTGAGTATGGTAGGGTTGCCATACGCGTGCAAGAGTTGTACTCGGCCAGGTTGGGCCAAGAGGAGTTGTATACATACTCCTTCTAGATTAGGAATTGTATTCAGAACTCTTTGTGTTTTGCTCCTTTAAATAGGAGGGGTGTCTCCTGTTGAAGGGCATCAATTGGAGCTGAGCGCATTGAGAGCCTCAAGCTCAGTTTTAGGGTTTTGTACTCTTTTGATGAGAGTACTTTAGACAAAAGAAATAAAAATCAATTTTTCTAGATCCTTGCGTACTCTGATGCTTAGCGTTGCTCTGATGTTTCCTGTTTTGGTTCTTGTTTGCATGCTTGTTCTTTTCTAGATTGGTTTTTGTTCTTTTAGTTTTTGATTTGATCCATCAAAACCTTTCTAGAGAATTGATTTAGGGTTTCTCTAAGTTTAGTTGATTAAACTTTTGTCGTTCTTGTTTAATCTTGAAGTTTTGGTTAGATTAATTCTCGTCATCTTCTGTCATAGCAAGCTTGCGAGGTTCATAACTTTTGATCCGTAAGTCCGATCGAGCTGATTCTTTTTGGGTTTGATTCGTATTGGAATCTAGTTTCTCGTGTCCAAATTTCAGATCAATCTAACAGTTGGATCTCTGGGAATTCTCGTTTTACCGAACCTCTATCATTATGTTTTTGTCGAATACGAGGCAATTATTTGGTTCTGTTTTGGGGTGAACTTTTAGTAGATCAAGAATTTGGTTTTAGCTTCCGCACAATCATTCACCCCCCCTCTGATTGCTATATTCGTATACTTCGATCCTACACTTCCTCTCTCTGTCATTGCTATTAGTGGAGGTTGGGCTAGCAAAGAAGTGATGCATGGGTGGTTGGTGGTTTTATAGGCAGAGTATTGTCACTCCACGCTGGGTGAGAGAGAAATAGGCAGTGTATTGTCGTTTCGTGATGTGCAGAGTGTTGTCAAATCGGACTGACAAAGTTGTTGAAAGCGTGTTGTCACAGACAAAGCTGAGTGTTGTCACTTCACGGTGCGCCGAGTGTTGTCAAATCGAGCTAACAAAGCTATTGGTATCGTGTTGTCAAATCACACTAAAAAAAGCTGATATGTCATAGTTAAGAAAGCAAAAGATCATATTCGAGTAGTACATAAGTTAACAAAGCAAAAAGTTGTCCCATGCGTCCTACAACACTGCATATGTCCAAATGGATACGTCAGCTGGTCAGGGGCAGTCCACGAGTACTCCTAGCAGGCCGTACTGGTCCTGTTAGAGTAGCGAAGGCGGCTTGCGATGGCTGACTCAGTTCGGACGCATCGGTGAGCTACGACTGACCAAGGACAACAATCGGTCGGTTAACCACTCCTCGATAACAATATCGTCGACATGGAATGTGTCACCGAAGTGGTTCACGCTTTGGTTATCGATGGCTCTTGATAAATATTTCACGTTAGTACACCACATAATGTAAAGAACGTAATAGATGAAAGGAGACCATGAAGGTGTACCAGCAATCATGTGGACAAATGATGTAGAATGGTGCCAACTGGAGCCCCCTGCATGTCGAGAGAAGGGGTGGTCTGCGTGTGTGTCGTTGTAGTTGCGGTGTGCAGCGCCTGTCGACCACGTAAAGTTGATGAACACCTGTGGACCTATAGCATGTCGTCGTCACTAGGTCTCCTGCAGGACGTAAGGTGGACGATGCGAGAGGCCTTGTCATAAGCATGCTGCAACGCCCCTCACATGTGGTCCATGGTGACCTCTAACTAGTCCCCCTGTCGACTTAGACCATCAGTGCAGTGACTTCTTCCGAAACTTCACTGGAAAGGTCACTCTGTGCACACATTTAAAGGCTCGTTAGTTGTTACAATTGTATGAACGATACATTATATGATATGTGAAAAGAAATACTAACCGAGTGGTGAAAAGCAGAGTCCATCTGCGTAGGGTAGGGGTCCGCCGTGGAGGGAACGTGCCTCGAAGGTGAGTCGATGACACGAACAACTCGAATGCGTGTGCGTAGGTTATACCACCACAAGTACTCATCGTATGCGCCATGGTCGTAAGGGGTAGCCTCCTCGTGCACATCTGCCAATGTCTGCACCCACTACTGAGCATGAGGCAGCATGCTTAACGCTCAGCTCGTAGTGCCAATGAAGCCCTTGCGTGTCTGTCTACATAAATATATTTGCAACATAGCCTTATTAGTAGGGACATTTGAAAGAGTGATGCAATTAAAAGTGATATAAAAGAGAACTAATGTGTGCCCACTCGGTGTTTTCCAACCCATAGTTTTACAACTGCATTAATTTTCTATTCTTGTATTCCAAACGGGCCTTGAGTTCTATAGCAGACATCGTTTGCCTCTGTTTGGCTCGTGTAGCATACATTTTTTTCCAGTTAAAAGCTGAATTGTACGTAGTCTATGGGTGGGGCCGTGGGGGCAGTAGTAGTATTCTTCTGTTGTCTTGCTCTTATAGTCTTATGCATGCAGTTTTTTTTTACCTGTTCTTTCTGTGGTTTGAAATAGGTAAGGTCGGAAATCCTATGGTATAATAAATCTCTATTCTGAGTTCCTGTTCTGATGGGAAACCTATCGCTATCTAAAATGCAATTCAGACGGGTTCGGTAGTGCTTCAGCTCCTGTTCTCCCTAATTCTGCTACGACTATTTTGGATTGTAATCTTCTGAAAAATCAGGAGCTTGAAAGAAAAGTGTTTGGCTACTAGCAAAGGGCTCCAAATTCGGCCATACCTCGGCAACGGCACTGGAGGCGGGGACGGTGGCCCGAGGTCGAGGCGATGATGCTCTGAGGGGGGGGGGAGGGGGCGGCGATGTTCCAGGGGGCTGGTTGAGACGTCACTTCAGGTGACACGGAGTCGAAGAGAAGGGGTGAAGGCAACCAAGCGACGATGGCACGGAGTCGAGGTGACGGGGACGAGGAGCGAACTCGAGGCGGCGAGGATGGGGAGTTGGTTCGAGGCAGCAGTGCCGAGGACCGGGAGTGGGGTTGAGGCGGCGCCGCCGAGGACCAAGTGGATTCTTGCGGAGAGCGAGGTTTCATATGCTTCTCGTGTCCAATACAAAAAAAAAAAGAGAATTGCTTCACTTGATTCTGCTCCGAGCGACTGGGAGTGCGAGGGCGTTCGGTAGAGCTTTGGCTTCTCTGGACGAGAATCCAAGAGCCGGAACTCTACCGAATGAGAATCGCTTCACTTGATTATGCTCTGAGCGACTGGGAGTGCGAGGGCATTCGGTAGAGCTCCGGTTTTTCTGTACAAAAATCCGGGAGCCGAAGCTCTACCGAACGGAACGGGGGCTCAGTGTTCTTTCATTCTTCTCATCTAATACAGTGTTAATAGGCTCTTTTTTGTGATATTATTTGTATTTTTGTCCATGTAGGATATGAGCTGAGCTAGAATCCTTCCCAATTTGGAGTACGTATATAGCGACAAAAGACCAGATCAATTCAGGAAGGGTATAGACGAACTGTAGTGTTGGCATGAACTAAAATGTACTGTTGATATCTTCTTGTATATATTAATTGATGATGGCGCGCACACACACGTTGTTCGGCTAGGCCGAGCTGTCGTCACAGCTGAGCCGACATACACCATCCTAGAACCTAGATTCCTAGACCTGGTCATCCAAACGATCTTTTAACGTCGGGTTTTAGAGTGAATTTAGTTATCTGTATCAAGCGGTATATATATAGGATGGTTTAAAAAAAAATTATCTATTTATTTGGTTGTTTAAATAGAACCATCCTATCTTGAATCAAGTGATATAAATTTGAGGAATATTTCCTCTAGATGTTGAACTATTTCATTCACCCAAAATAATGAAACCAAATAGTATAGGATCATCACATTCTATTCAACCGCATCCCATCAACTAACACACACATTTAATGTTTCCAAAGTAGTTTTTTTTTTTTTTTTATCGTATGTCTCTTATCAGTGTCCCATTGATTTCATTTCTCAATTTTAAAAAACAAGCCTTCCCGTTTCGAAGGCATGAGTTTCACATGAATCAGTGCAATTCCCACGAACAACCAAGGCCAGTATTCAATATGAACCGAAATCAAGAAGCAGAAAACCCGTTTTCTGAAACTCCTTTAGTTGAATTCTAACTGACGAGGATGTTTAACTAGATCAACATTTTTAGCTAAGAGAAGTAAAAATAGAAATTCATTTAGGCCAATTTAAGACAACCTACTACTTAAAGGTTACGTTTCCACCCCATGAGTGGGCTAGGCATTAAGCGAATTTTGGACTTGTGTGTTACAGATGATATTAAAACATCAACTTTATAAGGGCGCGTGCGGGACAGGGGTGCAAGCATATGGGGCAAGATGTATGTGAGTCTGGAGTGGCCACACGGCATGGTATATGTCCCAGAACTGGATGCACGGAAGTGTACCGATGTGTGATTCTGTGCATTTATCATGTGTGTGGTGTGTTGTCGAGAACGTCAACCCTTAAGAGGAGTTAAGTGTAATTTCTTGGCCCGTTAGTGTGAATGCTTATGTGGCTTATGTTGAACTAGTGGTGGGATACCCACATTGTTTGTCTAAAGTAGGTTGTAGTAGTTATAATGCTTGTTGGGTTCAAATGTCGTAGCACCTTTAGATTAACCTTTTTACATGAAATAAGAACAAAAGTACAAGCGGAGCGCTATGTATGCACGTATTTGGCTTATGAGTGGCTGGACATCAAGCGAATGTTAAATCAAAGTATTAGAGCAAGTGTGACTTCTGCCTCGCGTACATTCTGAGAAAAAATGTTCCTTCTCCTCGCTAGTACGTACTTGCAGTATAAAAAAAATGCTATTCTTACGAAGTCGATCCTGGCGTCTGTGTCTGCGACTTGTATATATTGTATGCAAGTGTGACTTCTACCAAGTGCATGCGTGTGTTTTCTGTACAGATTGAACAGCTAGCTAAGAGTTATTAACTACCGGAAAACTAACTAGTACTACTTACAGTATAACAACTGGACTAGTCATGTCACATGCATTTGCACGCGAAGCATGTTTTAAGTATATATACCTGAAAACTAACTAGTACTACTTACAGTACTACAAATCTTGAATACATGAGTTAATCTCAAGCCTAAACATACATATTGTATATGAGACAAATTGACGACAAATAAGATTATAACGTTCTTGCAGTATCTCAAGGTGGGTCGATCCAACTCCATATTCTCTAATATGTGTCTATATTATTGGTTTGATATCTCCATATACTCGTAAAATATGGTCATCAACCAATACATATGCTAGTCTATTCATATATACCCTCATATGTTTATGGAACACTTTAGAATAATTATCACAGAGTCATATATATAAAGTTTCACAAATAAATCACATAGTATTGTCAATAATTAATAGTAATATTTAAAAAATAAGATAATAACTCATGAATATAAAGAAATACAATCATCCATATGATTATATCTGGACATATCTCCAACAAACACATCGCACTCCGAGTATCAACCATTCTCAACTTAATTACTTGCATAGTTTATCAGTAATTGCTCTTGGAAGAACGAAACTGACACCATCGATACGGAAGAAAAGGTACTCCAGTTGATTGATCTTAGGCTTCGGTTGTCTTCATTTCTTTAACCACACATTCAACCGAGCTGAAGCTGGGCCATATGGACATTACATATGCCAAAACAAGTACCAGTACAAAGTCGGCACGGCAGTCAACACCATAAATCTAAATTCCGATGAGATTTCGAAAATCTCAGAAATTCCGATTGAAAAATGATCGGATTTGAAATTTAGTTTTTTAATTTTATCCGAATTTTATTTAAAATTCCACGATTTTACCGAGATTTCAGATTTCGACCACCTCCAAAATACATAAACGAAATTTAAAACCTCGACGAACACAAACCTCACAATATATAAGCAATAATTTAACAAGCACAGTCATAAACACGCGCGCACAACACTGACACACATCGTCGGACATGGTAATTTGGATGGATCTTGGAACCAAGAGAATATACTGCTTCTTCTCTGTTTACATGACACGCACTGCCCTAACTCGACAGCTATAGCTAGCGCCGTTTATTCCATGGACAACAACACACAGCAGATTAACCATGGTATTATAGCCATTTATTAATTTCTTGATGTGATCAAGCTCAGGAATAGCGCGTACGTACGTACGTAAGCGTAGGAGGGGGAGCTCTAGCTAGCTATCTAGCCGCTGTCCTGCAGCGTCTGGAGCAGCGCCAAGCGGAGGCCGTCGTCTTCCTGCAGCGCGGCGGGCACGTCCACGACGACGTCCTGCACGGTCACGCCGTGCACGCGGCTCACGCAGGCGTGCTGCACCTGCAGCTCCAGCGACCGAAGCGCGCCCATCAGCCGCGCGGGTGCGTGCCGGACCGCGGTCGTCAGGCGCACCGCCGCCGCGTCCCGCCCAACCATTCGCACCTCGACCGCCTCGTCGAGCAAGGGGATGCCGGATGCGCCGCGGGAGGCGACGGCGGCGGAGTTCCGGGGCTCACGCCTCTCGGCGGCCGCCTGCCTCGCCTCGGCCTCTAGCCGCGCCACGCTGGTGCGCAGCTCGGCGATGTACGCAGCAGCGTCTGCGAGGAGGGAAGCCTTGTCCATGCGGGACACGGTGGGGACGGCGGCGCGGAGGTCGCAGAACCGACGGTTCAGCTTCTCTCGGCGCTGCCGCTCGGCCTCCACGTGGCTGACGGTGGGGCCGTCGGGGCGTGGCCCGGGCTTCCGTCCCCGCCGCTTCGCGGGACGCTGCGTCGAGGCCGGGAGGCTCGGGGGCAGCTCGGAGAGCTCCGAGTCAGGGGAGAGCGAGCTCCCCATGGGCCACATGCCCCAGTCGTCCTCGTTCTTGGCCACGACGACGTCGCCGAGCAGCCATTGCTCGGGGACCTCGCAGGAGGTGAACTCGAGTACCTGGTGGCCGTCGGGGGAGATCAGGGATGGCGGCGAGAAGGAGGAGCACGGGGAGAGCAGCTCGTCCATGGCCGGCACTGCAGTGGTCGTCGCTGCTCCTCTAGCTCACCAGCTAAAGCTCAAGCCGGCAAGCGGAGACGCGGTCTGGTCCTGCCTGTGGGTACGCTTTTATACTGGTGGTACAGTTGCGATTAAGACCTCGCATAATCATTTATGTCGCGAAAATGGGGTCCGTCCTTTTCTTGGCTTTTGGCGACCAGTTTAACGAAACACACTGCCATCTTGGATGTTGGAAGTTGGAACCAATAGGTAATTAACTGAAATAACCTTAAAATTTCAAAATAAATTTATTTAAATATTGTTTGATTTTATTTGGATTTGTTTAAATTTTATTTAAGCTTTGGCCTCTTTTGGCTTTTGGGCCTCCTTTTCCTCCAGCCTGTCCTCCCTCCCTACCCATCTCCGCCGGCCCAGTCTCCTCGGCCCGCACCCCTAGCCTAGCCGCCCGACCGTACCCCATCTCCTCCGCCTCGCCCCGCCGCGCCGCCATCGCCACCCATGCCACGCGCCCGCCGCTCGCCGCCACACCCGATCATCCTCGGCCTTCCTCTCTCTCCCCATCGGCTATAAAAGTCGCTCCGAAACCCTCCTTCTTCTCGCCCCACCTCCACCCGCCGCGGTGAGCTCTCCCCCTTGCTCCTTTCTTCTACCCCAGCGCTGCGCTGCCGTCTTCCCTCGCCCCGGCCAAACCCTCGCCCGTCGCCCCCGCGTCTGTCGGCCTCCCCCGGGTCCACCCTTCAGCCTCCGCGCCCGCCCGACCCACATGTCAGCGCCCCCTCCCCGCGACCCCACCTACAAGCTGGCCGCATGCGCCTTGGGCTGGCCTAGCTGGCCGCAGGCCCCCCGGGCCGTTTGGGCCGAATTGGGCGTGCACTGCGCGTCCTGATTTTTGTTTTCTTTTTTCTTTTGGATTTAATTAATCCGAGAAATCCCAAAAAATTCTAAAATTCTCAAAAATCCCCCAAAATCCAAAAATATACTTTCTTGATCCGTTCGAGCCACTGAGTCCAAAAATAACCTTCGCTCCGCCAAACCAAGTCTCCAAAATGACCAAGATGCCCTCCCAACTCCTTCTCTAGCCCTCTTTCCGAAATTTTCCCATTCTTCTTTCCTTTTTGCTTTTCTTTTGTTCATTTATTTATCGATTTCATTTCTCTGCGCTAGATCCGATCGTCGAGCAGTACCAGGAGCAGGAGCAGTACCAGAAACAAGAGCATGATCAGTTTGGAGCTGAGTAAGACTTCAGCTACTACGAATTAGACGACCCTTCAATCCAGCAAGGCAAGCCGTACCCCTTGAACATTTTGAACACAACTTTGTTAGTATTATAGTAGTAGTTATTTTTAATGCATTATTTTCCTTATATTTTAATACTGAAAAGATAATTTAGAATGACATGATGCTTAGTTATCACCGATCATTGTTTAGCCTTCCTTCTATTGTTAAGCCTTATTATCCTTTGGATAGTCTTAGTTTATAATTATGAATCCCCCTTAGTTAGTTAATTAATTGTTGTTTCACCCTTAGTTTTTCAAAAATTGGTGAGCTTTTAGCTCATTGTCTTTTCAACTGTTGCTACGGTTAGGGGGACAGTGTTGGGCTACCCACGAGGTGGATGCTAGTCCGACCCTCGGTCGATCACAGAAGCCATGGTTGGTTTGGTGGTTGGTACCGTGGGTAACAGGTTTGTGATTGTAATGACTTTGTCTTTGGCAATTAAGAATAACTCCCATGCGCAAAGTAAATAACTTAAGTTTTTGCTCAACCACAAGTTGAGCTGGTCAATGCGGTTGACTCGTTCCAACCTAGCTCAATACATTATGCATCCCCTTAGAATACATACAGGTTGTAGCTATCATTCTCGTGGCTAGAATGGCCAGTGTAGCGAACGGGGTGGAACAGAAATAGGCATAGTGTTGCCATTTGCTGGTTCTCACAACGGTAGGTACCCACAGTATCGAATCGTGTCTCCCGCTTTGGCCAGTGGGTCTCGAGAGCTGTGGGTCCTTTAACCTATCGGGTAGGAGCTACACAGGGAAAGTACAACAAAAAGGGTATGATCATCTCGGCTCGGTCGCATGCATTTGAGTTGCATGTAATCGCGTGGCATCAACGATCGTAAATATCTTGTGGGTAAAGCTGAGTAGCTCTGCATAGTGATAATTGTATGGTATTCGGATACGCCGTGTTTCCGGTTAATAAAGCTAAGTTTGAATTGAAGTGACTCCCAAAACCTCGCTCAAGTAGTATTTGGATTTGAGAATCTGGCGTGTTGTGATAACTTTGTGAAACCCCCAGCTATTGTTATTTTATGGTTTGTGTATTTTCAATATAACTGAGTTTGTAAATAAAATTGTATCCACAATACTTATAACTTTATGCCAATTTTTGAAAATTCCTGCATTTAGTATTCAGTTTTCCCGTGCGACTTGTTAAGTACTGTTGTGTACTTATTCTTACTTTTCCAAACCTAACAGAGTTCTAAGAAACCGGAGATTACCAGGAGTTTGTAGATGGTGACTTAGTCTGATTTTAGGTCTTAGTCTTTGCTCAGGTATTGCCTATGTGGTTCTTTTGTTATATTATCTCTATTTGGCGCCACTGCACCCTTCTGTAAAAACTTGGCCGTTAAGCCTTATATTCTCTAAAAAGAGCTAGTTTTGTCTTTTTGCCTGGCAATATACGCTTGGTTTTTGACAACTAATCTTGTTGTGTAGTTGTTAATGTATTTAAAGGTACCACTGAAAAGGAAGTCCGTCACATTAATAGACTTCGATATGGAAGACCAAAGCGAGAAAGTGACGTGTGCAAATCAATAAACCAACTTACATAGAATGAACATAGGAAATCGGGACAAAATCTTGCCAAGTTCGTAAATATGCTTATTTGATTTCCCCTTTGTTTCTTTTTAGATCGAACTTGGCCTTTTCACATTTTTTTTGAGCTGCTATTTTTATATTTTAAGTCGAGATCAAAGTCAATGAAGACTTGCGAATTGGCAGGGCGGGGATAAACATCGCGTAACTCGCGTTATCGTCAGACACACATACACACACACTAGGTAGTACGTACACACTGTACGCGCAGACATATGTGACCTTTGTTGCTGAAAATTTGAAAAGTGGCTCAGGCTTGTTTCAGGCCAGGATGCATGTAGCCTCCATTTACTGGAGGCGTACGTACGTACTTAGGGTCGCTTTTAAGGACAAGACTAGTGTGAGAAAACCGGAGATGTCCAGGTCGGAAATGCAACAAGCTAGGCCACGGAGGCAGCTTCCCGGTTGGTCGGTCTCATGTATGTTTATATCTTGGCGATTGGGATCCTCAATGAAATTTCGGATATTTTGATTGAAATTCATGTTTAATCTAGATTTTTCGAAAATACTGTAGCAATTTGATTTATTTTCATTTTTTTTTAGCCTTTGCTAGACAGAGGATCCCAATCGATATCTTGGGAGTGTATATATGATATATCTTCACTAACTCAGTGCTCTCTAATAAGTCCTTATGTTAAGTCTAAAGATAAAATCTAGAAATTCCTATATTAATCTTGAAAATAAAATTAGTTAGAGAAAAAAGAAAAGATCTAATCTGTCCGGTTGCTATATACAAGTACAATGATGGTTTAAATTTACTCTCGCATTGGTGTTTTACAACAAACGAATCCTCTATTCGTTGTTAATTTGGACTCAGTTCACCTTCGTAACAAACATACGCTCCAAAAGTATGATTTCTACTCTAACCCATACAAAGGGATTAAGGGAGAGAACAATCCTGCTATATGTTAGTGCAGTGGCGGACCCAATGGCAGATTAAAGGGGGCTAGGGTGTACCTTACTTCCGATGAAACCACGGGCTCTAGCACATCCACATGGCCGACGGGCTCAACCTGAGGGCGGCATGGGCGGCAGTAGCCCATGGTGGCTTAGGGACTGTGACACTACGGTATGGTGTGACATTATAGAATGTGAAATTAGATAATAAAACCTTTCGGCTTAGAATCTTTTGACTGAAATCGTTTGTCCCTAGTAAGAATTGATGTTTAGCATGTTATGTAGTAGGTAAAAATGTGGTTTATGGATTGATGTGTTGCTAAGTTAAATTTTGAGTTGAATCAATTCAATGTGAGTAAAATCTCTAAGTTTGAGAATAAATAGACTACTAGTGTTGTAGTTCACTCTTAGCGAGAATGATTGAAAGTGTTAATGTTCATGCTTAGAATCTGTTGCCTTGCTTTAAAAGTGCTTATGATCCTCGTTAATGTTAAAAGTTTAAACCTTGATGCATAGTTAAAACATTAAGATGATGTAAACTGTTGATATTGTTAAGAAGCTTTGCTTGGTGTTTAAAGATGTGCTAATCTAACGGATTAGTAGAGACTAGTGACTTTAATTTGGAAGTTGATTGGAGTGGTTATTTATGTTGTTGCAAACTACTAGTATATTTGGAAGTATGCGCTGTGACCCTTCAATGCTAGTTTTCAATCTATTTTAAATAGTTGGAGTATGTTGTAATTTTGTTATCACCTATGTATAGGGTAGCTAAAAGTAATGTTGATCGGTTGATGATTATGCCCATTTGTTTTTATTGATGACTTAGTAGTGGTGTTAGTTGTGTAGAATACTTGTTGGAAACCATTGACTAAATGGAGGGTGTTGTAACCTGTGGTGATGGAGTGAACCATGGATAATTTACCTGATATAGAGTTTTATCCTTAATGAATGTATGCCTTGGAATCCTAGCTATGAACTTTGTCTTGTAGAGATAATATTTACATGTTGAAGTCGTTGTTTAACTGAATAAGGTTCGGTTATCGAGACGTGAATAGATCGGAGGTATGAAATTTATATGTTGATCTTCTTTGAAAGATTTGTGGAAGTACTATGTTTCAAATTTAGAATAAGAAGTATTATGATTCGGTGATCCGTGGGGATCATATCATTATAGTCTTGGTTGGGTGCCTTCTTGATAAGCATCATAAACCCTTATTAAAAGTTTTGGGAATGGTAACTAGAGGAAGAATTTGTTGTGAAGCTTTTGGTTGAATTGTGTTGGGGCTCCTCGAGGAGTAAAAGTGATTATTAAAGTCTTTTAATGGAAAGCGTAGTAGAATTCTAGAGATGGTTCTTTTTATGCTGAGCTTGTGTTTAAAAGCTTTTGGACTGGTTTGGTTGTTTGCCATTTTGGTTGAAGGGTTTTCGGTCAAGGTGTTCCTTATCTTTGTGTTTGAGTTTCCCCAAAACTCGTAATGTTTGGTGTCGACCTTTGGTTTTGGCGAATTTGTTTAGTTCGTGTTGTGAGTTTGGATTTACATCCAAAAGTTTTGAGTCGATCGCGCCCTTTCGCATTCGCCTTTGGATTATCTTTGGAATTAATTTTAAAAGGAAGCGGATGGTCTTAAAGGGTTGTGTTGGAAACTTTTGAGTTGAGCCCTTAATGTGTAACTCTTTTTGGCTAGAGTTGGAGTTGTTTTGAAAATGTGTGTGATGTTGCGAGTGCTTCAAAAAGGTGGACTTTATGAAAGTTTTACAAAGTGATTTTGTTAGTGAGGTGTTCCCCTTTTGGGAATGAGTTTCCCTCTCCTTGAGGAAGTTCGTGATGGTTGTGGGAGCAGATGCTCGACTTGAAATTTTGATGTTCTTTTCCAAAATGTTGAATTTGGATGAAATGCAATGTTGTGCAAGTTCAGTTTTCAACTGATGTGGGGTCTTTTACGACGTGGTGTTTCTTATCAACTATCTTTGCCGTCATAGTCTATATGAATTTCCGCAACCTTCGATGTTAATTGTGTTTCCATCATTTGATACCGAGGAAGAAGTCATTTGGTGAATGACTATTCGGTGCCGTTGTTACATGATGAATGAAGGGTGAAAAAGGAAAACGAGACATTGTTTATGCATAATTAATCATAGAGAGTGACTAGGCAACGGTATACCGTTGCAACGGTATAGCCATGAAACTTATGAAACTTATCAGTTTCAGTGCTGGTTTCATGAGTTTCAGTGTTTAGTTTCATCAGTTTCATGTTTTATCAGTTTTTAGTGCTAAGTTTCATGAGTTTCAGTGCAAAAAATCATAAGTTTCATGAGTTTCAGAGGTATACCGTTGCAACAGTATACCGTTTTCTAGTTTTTCTGTTAATCATAAAGGAGTCGACGAGCCAGGTCGGTGAGAAAGTCATATAAGGATATATGACTAATCCGGAGTGCTCTTGAAAAGTGTGCATGCATGTCAAGAATCGAGATGTCCATTTCTTTCTAGTATGAAAAGAAAGAATGAAGAAATTATGGTATTTTGGTTGTAGTGTAGGGGATTTATGCTTCCTTTGTGATTTGGCTTGGTTGTTGCCGAATTCTTTCCAAAATGGTTGTTAACGCTTTGGGTTTGAGTTGTCGTGTGTACACTTGGGGTTGATACCTAAGTGTTTTTGTGTGAGGGCGAGACCCTCTTAAGAAAGGAACCAATTGTGGTTTGGTAAGGTTTTTCGATCCTAGCTTGGGGCTAGGTGTTGAACCCTAGTGGTATAAGGGTGGTTTGTGATGGAGGTTGATGATGTATGGGTTTAACCATTATTAAGTGTAGCGATGGGTGGAAGTGAAGTTGACGGTAGTTCGGTGATATTTGTCTGCCGTGAGCATTTGTCGTCACTAGTTGTTCTTGGATTTGAGTCTTGTCTCGGGAAAGGATGGAATAAAATGTTAGTATGATGGTGTATCGGAAGGGCAAGTGTGCCTTAATGAGTTTTCCTCGATGGAAATTTTCGGGAATGTAGAAAGGTCGTTAAAGGAATTGTGACTTCCTTTGATTATGTCATGTTGAGTTTAATGGAGTATGGTAGTCAGGTTGGTTGTGATAGAAGTATGAAGTGTTTGCCGTGAGGATTCGAGCGTTTTGGGTTGATGGAGCACTTTGTGGTTGAAACGCAGATTCTGTTGGGGAATTGAAGTGAAGGTCGATTTGTGAGGGGTTGCCCTTAGTTGAGCTAGATCAACACTTTTTCTCTATGTGTTGGTTTTGGGAACTCGTTTGTTGTTTGTTCCGGTTTTAGTCGTTGTGTGAATGTTTTGTGCTGCAGAGAAGCCGTTTGTCCCTTGGGGATTTTGTCATTGATTTTGGCGTCCTTTGGATTCGAGGTTGAATCCTGTTGAGGGGGGGGGGGAGAATGTGACACTACGGTATGGTGTGACATTATAGAATGTGAAATTAGAGAATAAAACCTTTCGGCTAGAGGTTTACTTGCGTTTTTGGGCCGTTTGAAGTAATGTGTCACCACGGAGTGTCGTAACCTTTTAAATGGTGCATGTTAAGGTCAAAAACTTTATGAAATATGGTATGGCAGGTTAAAACCATAAGGTATGGAGGTTAATAACGTTTCCGGGCCGTTTTCGGGGTTTTGGGCCTTCCCGGGGGAGTTTGGGCCTTAAGTGGGCTTTGGTGGGATGGAGTAGGTCTCCGTAACGGACTAGGATTGGGTGTGGGGGCTGGTAAAAGGGCTCCCCACCAGCCCTTGGGCGTTCACCCCGCCCTTGTGCGCCCTTCCCCCACTTGCCCTTGCCCTAGCCGCCTCCCTCCTCCCTTGGTCGCGCCTCCCCCTCCCTTGCCCCATTGCTCCCCACCTCTCCACCACCTCTCCTCCACCCCTTGCTGCCCTAGGGTGGCCTCCCCACCCCTGCATCCTCATGGATCCATCCGAGGAGCGAGGAGCGAGGAGCGAGGTGCGAGGAGCGAGGAGCGAAGAGCGAGGAGATCTATTGGAGTTTTTCGTGCGTCGGGCAAAGGTATGACCATGGGAACCCTGGGGATTGATCTAGGTACTGTTATTAAGGTGTTTATCAAGTTTTTAGATCAATTGGAGGTGTTGGATTGGAGTAATTTGGGTTAGATCTAGATGTTGCCACGTTTCTGTTTTGGGACAGCATGAAGCGATCGGGCTAGGGTTCGAAGTTTTAAATCGATTTAGAATCCGATTCTGTCCGTACGGATGTTGAAGAAGTTGTAGATAATTTAATTATATTTCTGTGGACATAAAGCACGTTAAATTCCGATCAGCCGTTTGAAAGTTATGGCTGTTTTACCGAGCGTGTTAAAATCTGTGACGAAATTGGAACAGATCACGGTAATCTGTAGATTAGACGACTTTAGAGTCCGAATCAGTCTTTCCATATACCTAGAGAAAGTTGGGAAATTTCCTAAGCTACGCGAGGATCTACTCGTTTAATTGATTCGGAGTCCCAGAACTCAAGTTATGCCTTTTGCAAGGCTGTTGTCCCGCCGGGACAGAACCTCTGTTTTTAGGTTTTGCGAGTAGATGGCAATGTCGGGGTACATGAGGGTTTGCGTACTGTTTTTGATGGAGCCGTGATGGCAATATGGGTGTCCCGATCTTTCGATGAGAAACACACGATCGATTTGTTAGAGTCGACTTTGACGATCCGACTACACCGTACGACGACGATGCGCCTTAGCAATCGCTAAACCAACTCCAGCGGGTTATTGATCTTGCCGTAGGCACGATCAACCTGAACACGAGGTTCAATTCCTGCAAGCAACCGAAGAACAAGCAAGAACAATAGGATAAGCAATTTGAAATTGCGGATAAAACTGCAAGCAAAACAAAGTGGAGTCTTATTGACGATCTTGACAAGGTGGTCATCCAAAGACAACTCGCACGATCAAGTTTGCACTTGGCTAAACTAATCAAATAAAACCCAAAACCCTAAGGAGCCGATGTCTGGCTATTTATGAGAGGTAGGGGCGTGGAAAATCACGTCCAAAGCAGTAGGATACCAACTACAACTCTATTACAAGGCCCAAAGCCCAAGTCTTCTCGATTTGGAAAAGTGACGCCAATTGTTTTGCAGATTCCTATCGACTCGGACGGAATTTGGGGATGGGGTCGGATCCGTTGGAAAGAGGACGTCGAAACCTTTCAAACCAGTACTCATAGACCCCAAACACCCTTGTGGATCAAAAGTTATGGTTATTTTAAGTTGGTGCTGTCCCGGAGGCCGAATCCGAGTATAACTTGTGCACCGGAAGAATTGGCTTCATGCTTGACGTTTGGGAGTCCTTCTCCATGGTTCCTAAGGACAATAAAATCATCACGAGGATTAAATAGCATTCCATTCATTAAATTTAATGTATGCAACCCGAGGAACGCATTCACCTGGTAATTGAATTGTCGTGCCCGAGCTCGAGTAATTGGCCCTTGTATGACATTGTTGGTTTCCATTAGGTTTGTAAGTATGGCCGTATCCATGGTAATGATGTCCTCATCATCCTCCCCTTCTTGCATTTGAGTCGTCCTCGACTCAAGTTCATCATCCTCTCCCAAGTATAGTTTCAAATCGGCAATGTTGAATGTGGGACTAACCCCAAAATCTGCAGGCAATTCAAGCTTGTATGCATTATCATTAATCTTTGCCAATACTTTGAAAGGACCATCAGCTCGCGGCATCAACTTAGATTTTCTTAATTTGAATCGATCTTTTCGCAAATGCAACCAAACTAAATCTCCTGGTTCAAAAGTTACATGTTTCCTTCCCTTACTACCAGCAAGTTTATATTTAGCATTCATGCGTTCTATGTTTTCTTTAGTTGTCTCATGCATTTTCATAATCAAATCAGCACGTTGTTTATCATCAAGATTCAATTTCTCCGAATATGGTAGAGGTAACAAATCAATTGGAGCATGAGGTACAAATCCATATACAATCTCAAAAGGGCACATCTTAGTAGTAGAATGCATAGACCGATTATAAGCAAACTCAATATGAGGCAAACATTCTTCCCACAATTTAATGTTCTTTTTCAAAACAGCCCTAAGCATAGTAGATAAAGTTCGATTAACGACCTCGGTTTGTCCATCAGTTTGGGGATGACAAGTAGTAGAAAATAAAAGTTTAGTCCCCAATTTAGCCCACAAAGTTCTCCAAAAGTGGCTTAAGAATTTAGTGTCACGATCTGAAACTATTGTGTTAGGCACACCATGTAAGCGAACAATTTCACGAAAGAATAAGTCAAGAATGTTGGTAGCGTCATCGCTTTTGTGACAAGGTATGAAGTGTGCCATTTTAGAAAATCTATCCACAACGACAAAGATATTATCCTCCCCTTCTTTGTTCTAGGAGTCCTAAAACAAAGTCCATAGAAATATCCTCCCAAGGCACGTTAGGAATAGGCCGAGGTATGTATAAACCATGGGGATTAAGTCGTGACTTAGCTTTTTGACATGTAGAACAGCGAGCGATGAAACGTTCCACGTCTCGTCTCATCCTGGGCCAAAAGAAATGGCTAGCGAGTATGTCCTCCGTCCTTTTCACACCAAAGTGTCCCATCAATCCTCCTCCATGCGCTTCTGTAGCAATAACAAACGAACGAGAACGAGCTGGAATACATAGTTTGTTTGCTCTAAACACAAACCCATTATTGAGGACAAATTTGTTCCAAGTTTTTCCCTCTTTACAATTGAGCAACACATTTTTAAAATCATCATCATGCACATATTGCTCTTTAATCGTTTCCAAACCAAAAATTTTGAAGTCAAGTTGTGAGAGCATGGTATATCTCCTAGACAAGGCATCAGCAATGACATTATCCTTTCCTGTTTGTGTTTGATGACATAAGGAAATGACTCAATGAATTCAACCCACTTTGCATGTCTACGGTTCGATTTAGCTTGACTTCTAATATGTTTTAACGATTCATGATCCGAATGTATAACAAATTCCTTGGGCCATAAATAATGTTGCCATGTTTCTAAAGTTCGAACTAGCGCATATAACTCCTTATCATAAGTAGAATAATTCAAACTTGGCCCACTCAATTTCTCACTAAAATAAGCAAATGTGTTTTCCTTCTTGCAACAGAACACCACCCAAACCAATTCCACTAGCATCACATTCTAGTTCAAAAGTCTTAGAAAAGTCTGGAAGTGGAGTAAGGGTGCATGGGTTAACTTAGCTTTCGAGAATGTTGAAGGCATCTTCCTGTGACTTGCCCCAAGCAAAGGTACACCCTTCTTGGTGAGCTCATTCATGGAGTGCAGCGATGGTCTTTGAAGTCCTTCACAAAACGACGATAGAATCCAGAAGTCCTAGAAAACTTCGCTTTGTGTGACCGTGTTAGGAGTCGGCCAACTCTGTATTGCTTCAACCTTGGCTTGGTCCACTTCAATTCCTGTGGAGTAACAACATAGCCAAGAAAAGATACTCGATCCGTGCAAAAGGTGCACTTCTCAAGGTTACCAAATAAGCGTGCATCGCGTAAAGCATTAAAAACAAAGACGTAGATGTTCAAGATGATCCTCTAAAGATTTGCTATAAATCAAGATATCATCGAAGTAAACTACCACAAATTTTCCAATGAAAGCACGTAAAACCTCGTTCATCAGTCTCATGAATGTGCTAGGAGCATTAGTCAACCCGAAGGCATTACTAACCACTCATATAACCCGAACTTAGTTTTAAATGCTGTTTTCCATTCATCTCCTAACTTCATGCGAATCTGGTGATACCCACTACGCAAATCCACTTTAGAGAACATAGTAGAGCCACTTAGTTCATCAAGCATATCGTCTAACCGAGGAATAGGATGGCGATATCTAATGGTGATATTATTAATTGCTCTACAATCCACACACATGCGCCATGTTCCATCTTTCTTAGGTACTAAAATGACTGGTACAGACAAGGACTAAGAGATTCACGTCATTACCCTTTATCAAGCAATTCTTGAACTTGGCGTTGTATCTCTTGTGTCTCTTCAGGGTTGGTTCTCAGTAAGGTGCTCGGTTGGGCAAGGATGCCCCTGGAATTAGATCAATTTGATGCTCAATCCCTCTAATTGGCGGCAGCCCTGAGGGGATGTCCTTTGGAAAGATGTCGGTGTATTCTGCAAAGGTTAGTGACAACAGGAGGCAAAGAGACGGACATCTCCTCTAGTGAAAACAAAGTTTCTTTGCAGACCAAAGCATAGCATGTATACCTACAAACAGCCAACTCATTCAAATCAGATTTTGTTGCAAGAAAACAAGCACCTTTCAATTTAATCTCATTCGGCTTAGCACAATCAAGGTTAGATGCTTTCTGTTTATGTTGTTCAAGTCCTTTGGTGACAATCTGATTTTCACTCTTAGAATTCTCTCGATTTTTCTCTTTGCTAGATCTAGCAATTTCATCCTTTACAATGGCATCAAAGACATTGGGTGTAGCACAATTTTCTTTTCTTTATACACAAAAGAGTATTGATTAGTTCTACCATGATGTAAACAATCCTTATCATATTGCCACGGTCTACCTAATAACATAGAACATGCTTGCATAGGTACGACATCGCAATCAACATAATCATGATAGGAACCTAAAGCGAAATGTACTCTTACCATGCGAGTTACCTTGAGTTTGCCGTTGTTGAACCATTGAATGTGGTAGGGCTGAGGGTGTGGTTTAGTGGAGAGTGCTAGCTTCTCCACCATGTCCATCTTTGGCTAGATTATTGCAACTTCCCCCATCAATGATTATTCGAATGGATCGCTCCTTGATGACGCCTTTTGTGTAAAACAAGTTGTGGCGTTGATTTGGATCGGCGCGAGCAATCTGAGCACTAAGCACACGTTGTGCAATAATACTCAAATATTGGTCAGCATCACCGGCGCTCACGTGTACCTCGTCGTGCTCGGCATTTGGATCGCCGTCTTCATGTTCAGCGAGCAAAGCATATGTTTCGTCATCAAGATCACTTGCCGAGTCATACTCGCCGTCTTCACGGATTATTAGCACACGCTTGTTCGGACACTCCCTCATCATGTGACCGAAACCCTTGCAGCGATGGCATCGAACATCTTTAGTGCGTCCGTTGATCACGGCCAAGCGGCGGCGAACTATTTGTAGTAGCTTGTGTGGCACTTTTCATCGGCGTTGGTCGTGGTGCCGAATTTGCGGTGGTGGACGCCGTTACTGTTGATGGAAGAGGTCGGCGTGGTAGTACGACCGGCAGGGGCAGCAGGGTGCGCGGTGTCCACGAAGTAGTTCGACTGCGAAAAGTTAGTCTTGGCCCTCGATTGACGACCTGCACTTCACGTTCAGCTTTGCAAGCAAGATGGAACAACCGAGTCATCGAATTATAATCCTTATAGTCTAGAATATCCTGGATTTCTCGAGTTAAACCACCTAAGAAACGAGCCATAGAAGCTTCCTCATTCTCAATTAATCCACAACGCAACATGCCAATTTGCAATTCTTGGTAATATTCTTCCACGAATTCTTACCTTCTTTGTAGGGTGCTGCAATTTATTCAATAAATCTCTAGCATAGTATGAAGGAACAAATCTATGCCTCATTAGCAATTTCAAGGCTTCCCAAGTGGTGGGTATATTATTTGGATGAGCACGGCAATGTTCTCTCCACCAAACAGAAGCAAAATCGGTGAACTCACTTGTGGCAGCCCTAACTCTTCTATTCTCGGAAATCATGGCACGCAAATTTTTGATCCACAAGTAATTCCCAACTAAGGTAACCATCGTGGTCATATTTACCTTCAAAAGGTGGCATATTGAAATTTACCTTAGGGAAAACATCATCTCGTTCTCGTTCCTTGGTCGTGGAAGATCACGCCGCATACCTTGCCGATTGAAGCGTAGCCGTTGATGGTTACGATCATTATCGTAATGGATGGGGTTGACCTCCTCCACATCGCTGGTGTCATCATATTCGTGCTCTTCGTTCTGTTCTTCTAAATCTGTTGGGGCCTCCTGTGGAGCCGAATTGTTGCTTGGACGACGGGGAGGTGGATTGGAAGCACCAGATGCAAGAAATGCAAAAGTATCAAGTCTAGCCAAAATAGTAGCAAGAGTAGTGTTAGCAATCCCTTGTGCGGCCTCGATGGATCTCGAGACGGTCTTCTTGCATTGACATACGCTCATTAGTGAGCCGTACATCCTCGCTAAGACCATCGGTGGTTTCCCTCGTCATCTTTTGGAAGTGAGCAATGATGCCCTTGGTTCGTGGAGAGTGATGAAGTGAACTCTCGTCACCGACATGGTTAGTTGATGACAAGGAAACAAAAACCACAAGTATAATGTTCCTATCGACTACTAGGTGGCAAGTCTCTCAAGCGCTCAAGCCTATGACCCAAGTTCTTACAAGTTCTTACAATGCGGCGGGCGTTGTCGGCCGTTAGCGTTGTCAAAGGTTCTCCGAAGTTTGTGTAGAGCGATTGCCAAGGGATCGAACGCCTTTGTCACGGGTAGAAAGTGGAGCTTGGACAGGCTTAATTTAGTAGCAAAAGGTTAGCAATAATCCAATCGGTGAATGCAAAATTGAAGAATTGTTCAACGTCTAGTCACTAGTTCTTGACTCTAGGCTAGCAAGGATCGTGACTCAAAAGCTATGATCGGCGACAGTCTGATTCCACGGCCAGATGAAAGAAAAAAAAATCAGCGAAAAAATTCGCGAAAGAAGGGAACTATCTCAAAAGATCGGGATCTTGTGAAAACAGGTTTAGCACATAAAAATTTTCGGATCTGCTCCGGACTTTTTTTTTTTTTTTTTTTTGCGAACGATCCGACTCCTTTTTCTTTCAAGTGCTATGCGGCGGAAGACGATCGTGTGACGATCGGACGGCAGTGGGCGACGATCGGCTATCGGGAGGCGACGATCAGGCGACGATGGGCTATCAGTGGCGACGATCGGGCGGCGACGATCGAAGCGACGATGGGCTATCAGTGGCGACGATCGGCGGCGACGATCAGGCGACGATCGAGGCAACGACGACGATCAGGCGACGATCAGACAGCGACGATCAGGCGACGATGGGCTATCAGTGGGCGACGATCGGAGGCGACGATCGGCGGCGACGATCGGGAAGCGTCGATCGGCTAACAGGAGGCAACCGGTCGGACGACCAAGTGGCGACGATCAAGCGGCGACGATCGGATGAAAAGAAAACTTGGTCCGAACACCTTTTCTTTTTCTTTTCTTTTTTCTTTTTTTCAACGATTCGAGACCGAAACGGAAAACAACTCAAACCGAACACAACTCGAAACCGCTGTGGGAGACAAAAATTTCTTCCGACCTGGACTCCAACTAGACTAGAATTCAGCAACTCGACACGGCGATGCAACCAAAAATTCAATAATGCGATTATCTTTGGAAAGGAAATTGCGAGGCTCAAATTGTTTTGGTATGGGGAGATCCAACTGATGGCGCTTCTGGACTATAGGAAAGATATCAATCTACTAATCTAGGGTAAAGAATTCTCACCGAGCAACCTGGTTTGCTCGATACCACTTGATGGAGCCGTGATGGCAATATGGGTGTCCCGATCTTTCGATGAGAAACACACGATCGATTTGTTAGAGTCGACTTTGATGATCCGACTACACCGTCACGACGACGATGCGCCTTAGCAATCGCTAAACCAACTCCAATGGTTATTGATCTTGCCGTAGGCACGATCAACCTGAACACTGAGGTTCAATTCCTGCAAGCAAATCGAAGAACAAGCAAGAACAATAGGATAAGCAATTTGAAATTGCGGATAAAGCTACAAGCAAAACAAAGTGGAGTCTTATTGACGATCTTGACAAGGTGGCTGTCCAAAGACAACTCGCACGATCAAGTTTGCACTTGGCTAAACTAATCAAATAAAACCCAAAACCCTAAGGAGCCGATGTCGGCTATTTATGAGAGGTAGGGCGTGGAAAATCACGTCCAAAGCGTTAGGATACCAACTACAACTCTATTACAAGGCCCAAAGCCCAAGTCTTCTCGATTTGGAAAAGTGACGCCAATTGTTTTGCAGATTCCTATCGACTCGGACGGAATTTGGGGATGGGGTCGGATCCGTTGGAAAGAGAACGTCGAAACCTTTCAAACCAGTACTCATAGACCCCAAACACCCTTGTGGATCAAAAGTTATGGTTATTTTAAGTTGGTGCTGTCCCGGAGGCCGAATCCGAGTATAACTTGTGCACCGGAAGAATTGGCTTCATGCTTGACGTTTGGGAGTCCTTCTCCATGGTTCCTAAGGACAATAAAATCATCACAAGGATTAAATAGCATTCCATTCATTAAATTTAATGTATGCAACCCGAGGAACGCATTCACCTGGTAATTGAATTGTCGTGCCCGAGCTCGAGTAATTGGCCCTTGTATGACATTGTTGGTTTCCATTGGGTTTGTAAGTATGGCCGTATCCATGGTAATGATGTCCTCATCAGTTTTGTGGTTATGTTTGTGAGCGTGTGGTACCTATGTGCAGGTGGTGCGACCCCGGGAGTGCCCTCTACTTCCCGCCAATCCGTTGCACGTGGTTGAGGCAAGTGTGTTGTGATGGATAGCGATTTGTAGGTTGCTTGTTGAGAATAGATGGAATTGACTACATGATATATGATCACTTGCCATGCTTTTATGATTGCCAATGATATGATGAGCATGTTTAATATGTTATGATGCCATGTGTTAATATGTGAGTTAAATATGATGTTGGCATAAATGCATACATGGCATGTTACATGGCTCGGGCGGTGAGAAAGTCATAACTAGTCCGGGAAGGTCGGTGAGAAAGTTATGACTAATCCGGAAAGCCATTGAGTAAGTCTTACATCGTGATTCCATCCACGTGGTGTTTGGAAGCCAAGAGTAGGCACCCTCCATCTTCGGGATGGAAGGGGGGAGAGGGTGCACACCGACGGGTGTGTACTCAACCATACCGGTATGAGTTTCCAAGGAGATATGAGCATAGCATTGCATTGCATTGCATTGCATTACAATACATATTAAATGATGAGGATGTTGTTATGTGTTCAAGTATGAGATGTTATATGTGACGTGAGGTATTATTGTCTTGTAAATGATCTTGTTGTCCATTGCAATATGCTTGCTGAGTTTTCGAACTCACGCTTGTGTTTTATGTTGTTTTTTAGGTACTTGAGATCGGCATGGGGGAAAAAGGGGTTAGCTACACTTCTACACGTAGCTCCACCATCATAATCCATAAATACACACTTGGAGACATGATATTAAGAGTTGTGCCTTAAACTTAATGTATGGTTTAATTTAGCATGCTTGTGATTCCTTATTTGCTTCGTTATAGATTATGAAGTGGTTGAGCGTGGTATTAATGGCGTAATTCGATGATATGTCCATTTATGTTGATGTTCTAGATGTCGTGTGCTATGATATATCTTGCCATGATTTCGATATTGTGTTAATTCATGGAAAAACAAAGGAGATGCTGCCGAAATATCGGTTTTTAGCATATATCCCTTTGCTGGAATTTATGTTTAAATGTGGCATTTAGATGTTGTTTAGCTTATGTTTGGTAGCATTCGGGCATATTAAATGCCGGGGTGTTACAGGGACGGCGTTTTGGCGGCGGCTTGTCAATGGTCGGGAGTAGTGATGAGGACACAACTCTCGGCTGGCAGCGGACGGTGGCCCGCAGCCTTGGCGCATGGCGCCTCGACGCGACCCAGCCAACAGGGCAACTTGGTAGCATGCAGACGGCGGCGCCAGCGCCAGCCCTCAGTGACGTGCCACCTAGCTGCCATACCTATCATCGCCTCGACCAAGCTATCTCAGCAGCGTCGCCCTCGGCCTCGCTGCGCGCTGTGCTAGCCACGGCGCCACACCTGTCCGTTCTAAAACCTCATCATAGACGGTTTCTAAACCATCTGTAAACACATATCAGTGATAGCAATAGCACATCATAGCCGGTTTTCAAACTGTCAGTAAAAATTAACATCAGAGACCGTTCTAAACTAGAACCGTCTATGATAGCTATATATACCTCCAAGCACCTATAAGAGCAAATGTTGATAGATTCCAAGGCAAATTCCAATCTATCCACAGTTTGTTCTAAAAGTTGACATTCTTTGATTTATCCATCCACTCCATCATCAACCCCGAATGAGAATACCATAGGTAGCCTATTTTCACTCTGGTATTATTCAGTAACAGGATTATTTTCATGGTTCTCTATTCCATCAAATATAGATTTGATTGAGCCGTCGGGTATACGATGGCTTAATTAACTCCATATTTTTACGAAATAGAGAACCATCAAAATAATCCTGTTTTTGCACAAAACCAGAGTGGAAATAGATTACCTATGGTATTCTCATTCGGAGATGAGAGGATGAAGTGAAAAGATAAATCAGAATATGTCAACTCTCATGATGAACTATGGATGGAATTAGATTTTATCTTAGAATCCATCAACATTTGCTCTCACAGATGCAAGGAGAGGTACTTAGCAAGCAAGACACATTCTTCTCTATACAGATGAAGTGAAAACATTTGAATGCAACCATCAATAAGGCATTTAAATTGAAGCCTTGAACAGATTATACACATTCTCCTCTACACAGAAACCAATTTTTAATATCTATATCTCTTTTATGTTTCCTTCTATAGACATTTAAACTAATGCCATTGGTCTATTTTTTCTTGCCAAGCTGTTGCATACTATTTCCATGGGTTGATTCTTGATGAGGGAAACACCGAGAAATCACATGAGATGTTAATATCCGCACTGCAAGCATTAAAGGAGTTTCACAATGCTACAGACATGCACATCACATTTTTCTCTAGAAAAAATGATATCAGCACACAGCTAAAAACATATCACAGTTGTTCGCAGACAAGTACTGGGACCACAGTAATCATCACCAAATCCTAATAACAGCAAATCCCTATATTGTGCTTGGATGACAAGGAGGAATCGTTAACCTTACCTTATAATCACTTGTAATGTGAATGTTCTCATTGATAGCCTGCACAACAACGAAATACATGAGAACGTATATAGATGACTTATTAGAAGTCAAAAACTTGTGTTTTCATTTAGCAAGATATAAACATGTTGTTCTATTCTTTAAGAGTTCATACGAAACATCACCAGCTCTATATGACCTTGGATGCCATTTTCCCTGCGACCAATCAACATGTGTCACTAACCAATTAGAGATTCCACCACAATCTACCATCTGTATATTAAAGTGGAAGTATATGAGAGAAAAAATAAGGGGCCAAGAAAAAAGAAGGCTAAATATCCATTCAAACGTTTTACTGACATTGAAGAGGGTTGGCAAATAATGCTCGTCAGCAATACAGTTGCGTCTTTCTGTTGGCTGGAAATCACAAAAGCAAAGACATTGCTTATCTAAAACCAACTTATGAAAAGTCAATACTTTTTTTAACAAGGTAAGTCATGATCATTGGTTCTAGAAAAACAGTAATTTATATAGCACCGACAAAATGCTGGTAATATGGCTATTTGCACTAGATGTAATACAAATAGCTCTATTAATCATATATCATAGTACACTAGTAAACACCACTATAACTTAAGCTATAAAACACTACATGACCTCTACCATTTCTGCCTATACCGTACTACTTCGAAACAGGGTAATACGAACTTTTACGCAATCCATAAAAGTAGCAAGTTCCACTTATTCATTAAGCAAAAACACAAGCCCTAGATCATCACCTGGATGGAGGAGGCGGCCGGGGGGAGCGAAGGTCACACGTCACCGGGGGAAGGAAGAGGCCAGGGGGAGTCGAGGTCTGAACACCAGGGGAAGGAGGAGGAGGCCAGGGGGAGCCGAGGTTGCGGACGCCGAGGGGAGTTGAGGTCGCGCGTTGTCGAGCCTAGGAGGAGGAGGAGGCAGGGGAGCCAAGGTTCAGAAACGGGGGGAAGGGAGACAAGATTGGGGAAGTCAACATCGCGCGCTTCCGGGAGGAGGAGGCGGGGTGATGTGCGCTGCCCAAACCGAGGTCGCGCTAGGGTTAGGAGAGAGCGCGTGCGGGAGGCGAAGTGGCCGATAGGGCATGTTATAACTTAAAACATGCTTCGCGTGTATATGTATTGGTTGATGACCATATTTCATGAGTATATGGAGATATTAAACCAATAATATGGACACATATTAGAGAATATGGAGTTGGATCGACTCACCTTGAGATACTGCAAGAACGTTATAATCTTATTTGTAGTCAATTGGTCTCATATACAATATGTATACTTAGGGGGTTGCCAAACACTACTATGTAACTGGGTAGTTATAAAGGTGTGTTTCGGGTTTGTAGTGAAGCATGCTACGAGGCATGGTCGATCAAGATGGAATTTGCCCCTCCATACAATAGAAGAGATATCTTTAGGCTTCTCGAGTTATCGGATTTCTGAAATGCATGGCCATGCTACCGCAGTTAAAGAGCTAACTATAGTCAGGAATTCTGAGTCACATATTCGAGAAAGAGTGGTCGAGCTAAATAAACAAGGATGCCCCATACTCGTCTTAAGTTTGACCGATATCATGAGGCAAAGAAAAATACACATAACTAAGCATTGTTAAGGTTCGTCCGTTGTGATCTTTACATATACTCGAGAGTCGACATGTTCTGTTAGGGACCGCTATCAATTAATGGTCGAGTAAGAGTACTCGGGCTATGTCCAAATATATATAAACCTATAGATCGCACGCTTAAAGGGTTAGAACTTAATTCGGATGGTAATTGGAATTCTGTTGGGCTACAAGTTCCTAATAGACCTCTAATGTAGAGACCTACTATAGGACACTTATATAAAGGGACGGGTGCTGGCTTCAGGGTTAAGAGACACCACAGTATTTTGGAATTTCCAAAAACCTAGCCACCACACCTCCTTCACCCAAAACTGCGCAGCTGACACTAGCACTTCGGCGCATGGTGTTCCTACCCTGTACATGTGAATACCTTAGAGGAGTTACTACGAGGCTTCAACGCTAGGGCGATATCCGCAACCTGTGACGGTCACAAGGACGATCCGCAACATGTTGGAGGAGGCGCGAGGCTAGTACAAATACAACTGCACCAGTGCGCTACACCGACTCTACTTCTGCTATGGATGCACGCATCTAGTTATAATTCTGTGATTATTTATAGTGATTCCTTGGTTATGCGATAAAAAGTTTTGATTTCATGTTGAAATAGCATAGCCGTTTTCGTCCAGTATTGTGCTGCTAACTTGCTATCTATTTCGAGTGAAGGTGTTGATGATTCCAGCAAGTAAGATAATTGGTCCTCCAAGAACCTGGTTGGCCATACTACTACCCACAATGGTTTGTCTGTATTGTCTCTTGCAAAATGCAGGGGTACGCGAATACTTTCTGCCTTTCAGGGCTTGGGGTGGGGGCCAACCATTAGACTATTGGCCCCAGTGGCGGACCCAGGAAGAAATTATAGGTGGGGCAAACTTAAGTAGTATTAAAACGCTAAAAAGAATGCAATGTACCGTAACAACAATAGTACTATTAAAGAAGCATAAATATAACGTTCAACTAATACGATCAAAGAAGAATTAGCAAATAGGCAACATACCACCCAGTTAACAATTGGTGAGGGATGAGGCAATTGTATTCTCCTAGTTTTGAGGCGCTGAAATCGTCAGATGATGGCTTCATCATTAAGTGATTTGAAGATCTCTCTCCGTGTAGCAAACCATTAAATCATTCATCCAATAGTTGGCAATCTTATTGCGTAGTTCAGTCTTGATATACAATATACCTGGGCCGCCGATCGTTTCTTGCTTGGTGCCAATTGTTTCTTGCTTGGTGGCTGGTGCAACGTTTCAGCTTTCAAATTTGTTAGGCCTATACATATGCAGTATATATAACATACATGGGCTTGTAACTCTTAGGTGGGGCAGCAGCCCAAGCTGCCCCACTGGTGGGTCCGCCCCTGATTGGCCCCATGGGGGTCATGATGGCCCACATGATCGTTTGCAGCTACATGCCTACATGTTGGTCAAAGAAATGAACCGGTTGTGCGGCTCGATGGATTTCCAAACGGTGGCCGAGTGATTTTACCGTGCTTGCGAGTTAATGGAATCGCGGTGTTCCTTTCAAAGAAGAAGAAGAAAACTTAGAATGAGAACTAAGGAATTAATAGTAGTTTGTATACAACGAAATGCATAGACAAAGTGACAATATGTTTTAACTCCAACCTTTTTCTTAAAAAAAAAACAAATGTTTTAACTCCGGCCACTAGGGAGGAAGACTGGGTGTTAATAATTCACCATGATCAAATGAGTTCTAATGCAGTAAAAACATTCACGGGCTCATGGTGTACATAAGCCGAGCCGAGCCTCTGATCTAGCTCGATGACATTTCGAGCCGAGCCCGAGCCGATTTGCGAGCCGCTTGTGAGCTCGGTAGGCCTCACAAGCCAGCCCAGTTGCGCCTGAATTCTGGAGTCTCTGGAGCATTCAGCCTTCACAGGTGCGCCGCCATTCAGTCCCCATCCTCTTCCACCTCGTGGGCGTGGCCATCCGCCCTGCCGTCATCCAGTCCCCATCCTCCCCGTCGCTGTCCTGCATCCGCTGTGTCCCTATCCTCCCCGTCATCGTTCGGCATCCGCCTCGTCCCCATCCTCTCCATAACCACCCAAATCCTCCCCGTCCCCATCCTTCCCGTCGCCGTCCCCATCCTCCTCTCGCCATCCACCGGCATCTTCATCCTCCCCGTCACTGTTCGCCTTTCGCCCTATCATGGGAGTCCATTGTCCACGTCGTCCACTATGTGGAGAGTGAACAGAGCATGGAGTCTCGTGCACTCCATAGGAAGAAGCTAGCTTACCATGTTGGAGCCTCTGCGTTCGGCTCGGCACTAGCGGGCAGCATTTCAACCAGGTGACGCGTCGCCAACTCTCAGCCGCCTCATGACCTCGGTGAACCTTTTCTCCAGACACTATATATTTTGATGGAATGGTCCACAAACATGTTTCATAGTTTCATAGTTTGATGGAATGGTCCTCAAACAAGTTTTAGATGATTTAAGAACACTTTATATTTTCCCCTCAAGATGATTCAATCAATGCTGCCTCTCAATGTAGTTCTGAGCATTTCTGCTGTGACTTCCCTCGCGATGATTTAGTCAGTGTTTCACCTCTTTCTACAGCTATCTTATTTCTGTTGTCCTCATATTTTAATTGTATCATTCATTCAGGTTGAGGTCAGCTATTGCAACAGAAGTACAACACCAGCAGGTCAACTCATATTTTACTCTAATGCCATTTCTATTCTTGTTGTTCATTACAACATGGTAAACTCGATTGTACTGGAAAAGTATCGACCTATCAACTAAATAGACACTTTGCATCTATGATCTCTTTTCAATTCAACAAATTTCAAGTTATGCTTGCTGTATTGGATGATTCTTTTGTGCACCATTATGCTTGATTCTTTTGTGTACCCTAATTCTTTTGGGGCTTTAAGTATAGAGTTTATTTCTCTACAGCCCTAGTTGTTGTGAAACTTGTGTTTGCACTGATGCATGTGGTAGAAGCAATACTTTGTGTGTTTATTCTTTTTCTTTTTGATAATTTGGCTAGGAGCTCTGGCATTTCATTAAAGAAGAAGAGAACAATAACCGGACTACAAACGCATACACACATAACGCACATACCACGACACACACGCGCCTGCCTCCGGCCCCTTGCGAGCACGCGGGTCGAGCGGAGATCGAACCCGGATGGGCGAGGCGCACATCCACGCCTCCAACCAAACTGAGCTTCTCTTGCGTGTTTATTCTTGAAGCAACACATGCTCCAATGAGCTTCATCTCACGGTGAGGTAAGTAAGGAGATGGTGGGAGAAGAACTCTCCCGAATGATTGTACCATCCTGGCATAGTTTCTTCAAATTCTTATAGTAGCTAGATGGAACAATTGTTTGGATGAAGTACGGGAACCTTCAAATGATATATAGTATACTGCTACTCATTCATTCACTGCATGCGAGCTGTACTTTTTGTTAGCCAAACATCACTGCGAAAAGCTATAACCTAAATTCTAAAAATTGTTGGACAATTTCCCCCCAAGCTATCGTTTTGCCTTCTGGCTATGACCTAACAATGGTCATTGCTTGTCTCAACCTGCAGGGGCCAAAGGCAACCCCTGAAGATGATAATCTCAGTGAACCTGGAATCCCTGAGCTGGAGAATTTAGCACTCAACATTCAGGAGCTTAGGAATGTCGAGGCAGATGAAGAGTCGAGGGATCAAGCTAGTGGCCAGGCAGAGCTCAACGACAACTTCTGGGCAGAGCTGTTGGTTGAAGATTTTGGAGACAAAGCTGAGGCAGTCAGAGTTGAGGGAACTGAAGATGTCGATGATCTGGCTCAGCAGTTGGGGTATCTGAGTTCTACCAGCCCAAAGTAGAGCTGTGTTCATAATGGATCAGCCAACAAATACTGCTGCATCAGTACTATTGCACATCATCTTGAACATTCCGGTACATTTCGTATTCAATGATGCAAATATGGTAATTGGTGGTGTACCGATAAAACGAGCCGGCTGAGCCAATCCGAACTTGCTTTTTAGCTTGTTGTCCGAACGGCTCGTTTCCACCTCTAGCAGATACCATAAAGCTATGTCTAGTGGCGTCCACGTTATCTAGAAATAGTACTAGACACAATCTCTTCATTGCATTGTATCTATCTGTGCGCCCAAACAATAAATTACATGGCCATCGCACCTCTGTTAGAGATAATCTTGTAATCAGTTTATGAGTTTTGGTTATAGTTCGATTAGGATGAAGGAGTCCAATTAGAATAAGAAAGTATAATCCTATTCTGTATCTTAGAGTTATAGTTTGGATATAAATTCAGTGGCAGTCATGAGTTTTGTAAACGAAGAAAGTAAGAATAATAGAAGAGAGAATTGCCTTAAAATTTTGTTGGTGTTCTGTTCCAATAATTAGTATCAAAGCCTAGGGTTCAAGATCAAATCGCTACCCAAGAGGAGGAGACTTCCGGGGCGGCGCCGGACGACATCTAGGTGAGTCGCAAGAAAACCAACGATGCCTGGTTGTAGCGAGGGGAAGAAGCAGCTGCGCAAAGAAAGCTTTCCCTCCTGGTGGCGCGAGCACCGAAGAAAATTTTTACTTCTCAGTGATAGTAGCAGCGATGTTAGGGAACGCGTGCAGCAGACGTGCAAGTCGTGCAACGTGCTCTAAGGCCCAGTTCGTTTCAGCTTCTGGATTATGGATTCTGGATTATGGGAGAAACTGCGTCTGATTATGGGAGAATCGGACTAAGCCGGCTACAACTTCTAGGTTCCAGATTGAGCCGATGAGAATCAGCAAGAATCAATGAGAATCAGGTTTCAGCCAGATTCTGATTCTATATAGAAATTAGCTTCTGATTTTCAAAAAAACTATCCAAAATCTTCTTGTTAGGTAAATATTCCGTTTTTTTTAATGTAAAAGCTGTTCAGAAGATGAAACAAAAGTGGCGTAAGACTATCTCCAGCAGCTTCCCTTCCCTTCCAAATCCCTTCGCGAACAGATACCAAGTGCTCCAGCGGATTCCCTTCACGATTCCCGTCAGAAGGGATTCAAACAGTAAATCCCTTTAGAAAGGGATTCTCTCTCCAATCCCTTCACAAATCCCTTGAAGGGATGCTGCTGGAGATGGTAGGAAATAAAGGGAATGAATATGGGGAAGGGAATAGGGAAGGGAATGGAATGAAGGGAAATTGCTGGAGATAGTCTAAGGCAGCAGTGAGAAGTCCCAACGGCTACAAGACAAGCTATGTGACGCGCGGCCAGAAAAGCTTTGACGTCGTCGTACCGCGCTTCTGCCAGGTGTTGGCGTCAAGTCAGAGTCGGCGATGGGCAGCAGCAAGGTAGCGTGGAGCGTACGGCTGTAATTATCGACGACGCATGCTTGTACGCTGCTTGAGGCAACGAGAAGGGCAACATGGTTGCATCACATGCGGCTAGCACATGAAGTACCGCAACTTCCAATAAAGGCATTGAGGAAAAAAAAAAACCCAAATTCATAGAGTAGATGTTTAAGACGTGGAGAATTTGTGATCGCCATTCTAGCTGTGTGCGTGTATACAATAATTGTCCAAGATATTGATGAGTTGTAAACGCTATCTTGTGGGTTTTGTGTGTGCAGTGCAAGTTGAAGTTGAGTCCGCTTGCAACACGATATTGATTCCAGGATGTTGAGAAGATGTGTTTGCCGTCCAAAATTGAGTCCGAACGTTGAAGATGTATGTTCGCCGTCCAAACTCATGTTCATCAAAGATGAGATTAAGACGTTGAGAAGATGTGTTCATCGTCTTAAGTTAAGTAAGTTGAGAACGAGAGTATTAAGGAGATGCGTTCTCCATCCTATGTAGAATAAAAGTTGAGCAAATCGTAATTGTGACCGATTGTCTCAGTGCGTAAGAGTCAATGTTACAATATTAAGAGCATCTCCAAGAGAGGGCCCTAAAAATGAGCCTTAAATTTTAATTTAGGACCCCAACTAATTAGATTTAGGGCTCCAATAAAATATTCACTTCAGCAATTAGGCCTTAAAACTCAATGAAGATAGGGCTCAATCACAAAGTTGCTAAATATAGCTACTCTCCCATGGGCCCTAAAACAATTTGATAAATTTTAACAATTTAGGGTCCTTGCTGGAGTTGATATTTTCCTCTAAAAGCCCTATAATTCAAGTTAGGGCCATATTTAGGGGCCCTCTTGGAGATGCTCTAAGAGGTGAATGTTAGAGATAATGTTGTAAGAGAGGTGTTTAGGAGTTTTAGTTAGAGTTCAATTAGGATGAGGAGTCCAATTAGGATAAGGAAGTAGAATTCTATTCTATTTCTTAAGGTTGTTGACGAGTACCCATGCCATGGGTACCCCCATCAGCCCGGAAGCGCGAACGGGCTGACCAACCACGGCGAAGGCCCAGCACCGCCGAAAGGTATTTGGGCCGCGGGGAGCGAGCCCCGACCTGTGCAGGGCCGACCCTGGACGGTCGGCGGACTCCGGTTCCGGGCGGTCGGCGGGCTCCGACCGCCTAATATTGAAGCTCAAGCTCCACCTGCGCACGGGCCAGCATGGCCCACGCCAGAGTCAGACGGCTGCCTTGTGCGCAGCGTCCCCTGGCGTCCGTACCGGGGTAGGCGGCCCCTTCCCAAGATCGCCGAAGAGCCACCGAAGGAGTCAAGCCCCGCCCCATCGCCTGGCACACCGCAGGAGTGCGCCCACTCCGAGGCCAAGAGTAAAGTCAAAAGCGCCATTAAAGCCGCCGAGGCAGACAGGAGCACCACGCGAGGCGTCATCCGCACATCATCACGCAAGACCACACATCGCAGAGCCACCAACCCCTCGGGGCGGGCAGGGGCGGTCGAACAAGACAGAGCAGACTCGAGACACGCACGCCCTTTCTAGTGGATTTACCAAACACACTTGTAACCTGAATCCTCCGTCTAAAAAAGGAGAGGCGGGGCCGAGAGGAAGGGGAGGGACAGAGAAAAAGGCCCTCTAAGAAGCCACGACTCCTAGCCAAAGCACGAAGGGATCGGACGGCCACCCCAGCCTTGCTTGTACACCCCTTGTTCATCGCCCAAAGATCAATACATCCACACCGAACGAACTGGAGTAGGGACATTCAGCCCGAACCAGTATACATCATCTGACTCCTTGAGTCGACCATTCGGGGAGAGGGAGCGCGCGACCCCATCCGACCATAAATTCGTATTGCCGGTGCACGAAACACCGACAGTTGGCGCGCCAGGTAGGGGCTCTCGCGCGTCTTCACCGACATCCTCATCCTCGGGTTCCCATTTCTCCTCCCTGATGGCCTCCTCCCACCACGATTCGCCGATGTCGAGGGGCTGGATCCGCTTTGGCGCCCTCGATTTCGTCGTCACCGCCGCGGGAGAGCTTGTTCTCATTCCCGCTGCCGTCCGGGACCGGGCGCCCTCCGCTAGCCTGGATACAGTTGCTGACGTCCTCAGCAACCTCAGCCTCGAGGCCCCCGCAGGTGACGGCCGCACCGGGCCTGCCGCGCTGGCGCGCCGCTTCTGGCGACACCGCCTACGGATCGCGGCGGCGGCGGAGCCGCCCTCCACGAAGCTTCGCGGCTGCGTGGCCATGGTCGGCTTCTGTGGCGGCTTCCCTCCACGACCTGGCGGCGGACTCCTCCGACCATGGCTCTAGCTCCGACAAGGAGTGTCCCCTCGTAGGGCCTACTCCGCGAGTGCAACATGACTGGCGGAGCCATCCTCCACCCGTTACCCTCGGGACCCTCCTCCCGCGACGAAGCCGGGCGGGAGGAATCCCGGCGGAAGACGACGTCTGACACCTAACGCTTCAAGACCTTCGGCAACGAGGAGTTAGAAGCTCGAAAGGCCGAGCTCGATAAGCTCCAGGCGAATGGAGCGCCGGCAGCCTAACCCACCACCCGTCTCCGGCGCGCGCGCCCGTGCGCGTCAGGTGCATCAGCAGTTGGCTGAGGAGACGAACGGCCTTCCGTTCTTCCCTCACGCCAACCAGAACATTGCTGCGGCGGCAATGCTGCTCCGAGGGCTGCCTGAGCCAACGGAGCCAGAAGCCAAGGCCACCTATCAGAACCTCCGGGGGCTGGTAGAGCGTCTTGTCGTTCAAAGACGCCCAAGGTTCGGCTCCTGACGGACGGGCGCCACCTCGGGCCGCCTGGGCCACTCCCCCTCGCAGGATCGACGGAGCCCAGCCAAGACGGCCCCGCTCCACGAGCTCCCCCAGGCATCATACACCCCGGTGCGCCATCGCCTGGGGGATAAGTATGATCTTCGCACCACCCTCGAGGCGCGAAGGAGAGCTACCGATGCAGCAGCGCCCTCGCAAGTCGCCGATAGCGGGCGACGCAACCATCCCGACCCGGGATTCGACGGTCCCGGACCGCGTGCGTTCACCCGCCTCATCCGCAACGCCGACTTCCCGGTCAGATTCCGGGCTCCGACCAACATAGCCAAGTACACAGGGGCTACCAACCCCAGTGTTTGGCTAGAAGACTACCGGCTCGCCTGCCGAGCGGGGGGAGCGACGGACGACTCCTTCATCATCCAGTACCTCCCCATCTACCTTGCGGACTCAGCTCGAGCCTGGCTCGAGTACCTGCCCGCGGACACCATCGGCAGCTGGGCCGACCTGACGAACCTCTTCGTCGGGAATTTCCAGGGCACGTACAAACGCCCTGGCAACTCCTGGGACTTGAAGAGCTGCAAGCAGCAGCCGGGGGAAACCCTCCGGGACTACATCCGCCGCTTCTCCCAGCAGTGCAACGAGCTCCCCGACATCCGCGACGCCCGACGTCGTCGGCGTTCATCTACGGCACCACGTCACGAGGCCCTGGTCCACAAGTTGGGCTGTCGCGAAACCCGGACCACCAAGGAGCTCCTCGACATCACCACCAACCACGCCTCGGCGAGGGCCGTGGGGCCATCTTCGAAAGGAAGACGGCCCACAAGACACCGACCTCGGGCAGCGCCCCCTCCGACCATACGACAAAAGGAAGCGGAAGGAAGCGAGGTCGCGAAAGGCGAATGGTCGCCGCGGCCGACCGACTGCCAAACAGCAGGCTCGGCAGACGCCTGACCGATTCGAGAAGTTGATGGATAGTCCGTGCCCGAACCACGACTATCCCGTCAAACACAAGTATCGGGACTGCGAAGTCCTGAAGCGGTTTCTCTCCGGAAACCCCACGACATCACGGGGCAAGGGGAAGAAGCGCGACCCGACACCCGACGCCGGGGCGAAGGGCGATGAGCCGGTAAGCGAGTTCCCACAGCTCGGCGGCTGCCTCATGATCTTCGGAGGGGCCAGTGCTACGCCGACAAGCGGCACCAAACTTCGCCCACCGAGAGGTACACACGGCGACCCCGGCCGTGCCTTCCTACCTGAAGTGGTCGGAATGCCCGATCGCTTTCGATCGGACCGACCACCCCGACCACATCCCGCACCCGGGACGCTACCCGCTCGTCGTCGACCCCATCGTGGGGACGGCGCTGACCAAGGTGCTCATGGATCGGCGGTAGCGTACCTCAACATCATGTATGTTGAGACCCTCGATGCCCTGGGGTCCCCGCTCCGCCCTTCGGCCGAAAGCAGGCGCCCTTCCACGGCGTCGTGCCAGGCCAACAGCCCATCCCCTCGGCAGGTCGGCTGTCCGTCACCTTCGGGAGCCCGGACAACTTCCGCACCGAGCCTCACTTTCGAGGTTGTGGACTTCCCGGCTCCTACCATGCCATCCTGGGACGACCTTGCTACGCGAAGTTCATGGCAGTCCCCAACTACACCTATCTCAAGCTGAAGATGCCAGGGCCACAAGGTGTCATCACCGTGGCCGCATCCTTCCAGCTCGCTTACAACTGCGAACAAAGCAGCTGTGAACTGGCCTCAGCGGTCGTCGCTTCCGCCGAGCTCGCTCAGCTCAGGGAGAAGGTCTCCGGATCCGCCCCCGACTCCAGCAAGTCGGGGCCTAGCTCTTTCAAGTCCGCGGAGGACACGAAGGAGGTCGCTGTTGATCCCGAAGATCCCGCCAAGACCGTGCGGATCGGGGCCGCCCTCACCACCAAATAGGAAGGCGCGCTCGTCGACTTCCTCCAAGCAAACCGAGACGTCTTCGCTTGGAGACCCTCGGACATGCCAGGAGTCCCGAAGGAGGTCGCCGAGCACTCCCTGAGCATTCGACCGATCTAGATCGGTCGCCGCCACCGCGCCATTTCGACGAAGAAAAGCGTCGGGCCATTGGGGAAGAGATCGCCAAACTTTTGGCACGGCTTTGTAAGGGAGGTGCGTCACCCCGAGTGGCTCGCCAATCCCGTCCTTGTAAAGAAAAAGTCGGGCAATGAAGAATGTGTGTTGACTACACGAGCCTCAACAAGGCCTGTCCGAAGATCCATTCCCATTACCTCGCATCGACTGTGTCGTAGACTCCACCGCCGGTGCGAGTCCCTTTCTTTTTTGGATGCCTACTCAGGATATCACCAGATTGCGATGAATGAGTCCGATCAGCTCGCGACCTCCTTCATCACCCCGTACGGCTCGTACTGTTACGTCACGATGCATTTTGGTCTGAAAAACGCAGGCGCCACGTACCAGCGATGTATGCAGGCGTGTTTTTCGGACCAAATTGGCCGTAACATCGAAGCCTACGTCGACGACATCGTTGTCAAAACCAGGAAGGCCGACGACCTCATCGCCGACTTGGAGGGAGACTTTTGCGAACCTCCGACGGTTTCGCATAAAGCTCAACCCCGAAATGCGTCTTCGGGTCCCCAAGGGCAAGTTCTTTGGGATTCATTGTCTCCGAGCGCGGCATCGAAGCCAACCACGACAAGATCTCCGCTATCGCGAGGATGGGGCCAATCAATGATCTGAAGGGAGTTCAAAGGCTGATGGGGTGCATCGCGGCGCTAAGTCGCCAGATCCCGCCTCGGTGAACGCGGGATGCCACTCTACAAACTGATGAAGAAGTCCGACCACTTTTCCTGGACCCACGAAGCTCAGGAAGCCTTTAGTCGACTAAAGGCCTTTCTGACCTCACCTCCGGTCCTGGTCGCCCCGGAGCCACAGGAACCCTTACTCCTCTACATCGCCGCCACGACTCAGGTCGTCAGCGCGGCACTTGTTGTGGAGCGAGCAGAGGAAGGCCGCGTTTTCAAGGTGCAGAGACCGGTCTACTTCGTCAGCGAGGTGCTCTCCGAAACAAAGGTCCGATATCCTCAGATACAGAAGCTGCTCTACTCAGTACTCATCACCAAGAGGAAGCTTGCCCATTACTTCGATCGACACCCCATCTCCGTGGTAACCTCCTCGCGCTCGGAGAAGTCGTCCACAATCGCGACGCCACCGGAAGAATCGCCAAGTGGGCTCTCGAACTCGATGGCCTCGACATATCGTGACGTCCTCGGACGGCGATCAAGTCCCAGTCTTGGCGGACTTCGTCGAGTGGATGTAAGCGCAAGTCCCTGCGGTGGTCGAAGACCGAATCTTGGACGATGTACTTTGATGGGTCTTACACCAAGAATGGGGCGGCGCGAGATCGCCATCATCTCCCCACTCGGCAACAAGCTCCGGTATGCTATCCGTCTACTCTTTGACGCTACCAACAATGTCGCCGAGCAAGCCCTCGTCAACGGCCTTCGAATCGCCGCCGACCTAGGCGCCGACGGCTCTCGTTCACGGCGACTCCAAGGCTGGTTGTCGACCAAGTGATGAAAGCCACCGAGCCCGCGACGCCGGATGGCCGCCATCGCTGGAGGTCCGCAAGCTCGAGGAGAAGTTCAAGGGTTTCGAGCTCCATCACAGCTACCGACGCTACAACGGTGAAGCCGACTCCCTCGCCAACCTCGCCTCCGGAAAAGGGCCGGTTCCCCCGGGGATCTTCGTTTCCGACCTCGTGACCCATCAATCCGCTTGGACCCAAGTCGAGGGCGCCATCGACCCAAAGGCGGGCGCTCGCCGATCTTCGGCGGATGCTCACCGCCTGGTCGGATTTGGGCGTCGACCGCGAAACCGATCGAGGCGACCGTTTGTCGATCGATTGACGAACGGGTCGCTCCCCGCCGATATCACCGAGGCTCGGCGCCTCGCCCGGCGGGCTAAGTCTTTCGTCCTGGTCGAAGGCGCCCTCTACAAGAGGAGCCCGTCCGAAATCCTTCGGCGCGTTAGACCGACCAAGGGAAGCACCTTCGCTGGACATCCACGACGGGTGTGTGGACACCATGCGCGCCGATCCCCTGGTAGGAAAGGCCTTCCGACAAGGTTTCTACTGGCCGACCGCCGTGGCAGATGCGGCCCAAATCGTCCGCACCTGCGAAGGATGCCAATTCTTCGCCAGACAAACGCATCTTCCTGCGCAAGCTCTGCAGACGATCCCCATCACGTGGCCCTTCGCGGTTTGGGGGCTCGACCTGGTCGGACCCTTCAAAAAGGCGCCCGGGGGCTTCACTCACTTGCTTGTCGCCGTGGACAAGTTCACAAAGTGGATCGAAGCCAAGCCGTTGACAAAGATCACGTCGGCCCAGGCAGCAGGCTTCTTCCGCGATATTGTCTACCGGTTCGGGGTGCCCAACTCCATCATCACCGACAACGGGACGCGATTCACGGAAAGGAGTTCCTCGAGTTCTGCGACAACTTCAATATCCGAGTCGACTGGGCGGCAGTGGCACACCCCCGAGCCAACGGCCAGGCCGAGCGAGCCAACGGCATGATCCTCCAAGGACTCAAGCCGCGAATCTTCAGCCGACTGAAGAAATTCGCGGGACGGTGGGCCGAGCTACCACCGTGCTTTGGAGTCTGCGAACCACGCCGACCGGTCGGCCGGGTTCACTCCTTTCTTCTTGGTGTTTGGAGCAGAGGCTGTCCTCCCGACCGACCTTGAGTCTGGCGCGCCAAGGGTACAGAACTACAACGGCGCACGGGCAATCGAGGAACAAGAAGATGACCTCGGCCAGACTCGACGAGGCTCGAGACGTCACGGTCTTACGGTCGGCAAAATATCAGCAGGCGCTGCGCCGCTACCACAGCCGACGAGTTCGCGGTCGCTCATTCGAAGTCGGCGACTTGGTACTGCGTCAAGTCCAATCCGCGAAGGACAGGCACAAGCTCTCCCCGCCTTGGGAGGGCCCTTTCACCGTCACGGAAGTCCTCCGGCCCGGCACCTTCCGTCTCAAGGACACCGAAGGAAATCTCCTTACAAACGCGTGGAATATAGAGAAGTTGAGAAGGTTCTATCCCTAATCAGCCTGCCCTTTCTCTGTACCGCGCGATAAGTTTCCAAACAAAATAAGTCGCAACTGTCGAAAGATCGACCGAGTGCTCTCTCTCTCTCTCTCTCGCCCTATATCTACCACAAGTACTATGACCTCCGCCCCGAAAGCAGAGGTCCCGAAATAGTACTCTACCCATGTCGAAGACCACGAATAACCGACCTACAGTTGGTCGGACCAACCCATTCCGGTGACAAGCACAAATGCCGGACCGCTATGTCCCAAAGACTACGGATGTGGGCGATCGCAAAAGTGGAAAATCCTCGAGGAAGAAAAAAAAAGAGAAGGGAGCAGAGAGCAAAAGAAACACTTTATTCATTCACGGAGGCGCATCACCCCAACCAAGAACAAACCGCCCGCCGTTGTCTTGGTGTGCGCCCCGCCAGCCGGACAACGCGCGGCGCCTCTCAACCAGCGCCTGCACCAGCGGCGCCCTCACTTCCCGCAGCCGAGGAACGCCCACGACAAGGACGCCAACTCGCCGTACGTCCTCGCGAACAGCCTCAGCCTCGGCCTCCGCCACCTCCTGCAGCCAAGCCTGATGGGCGCCTACTTCCTCGTGGAGCTGAGCATAACGGTCCGCCATGGCGCGCGAAGGAAGTATTGTGGAAGCTTTGGCAGAATAGTGAACGCACCGGCGTTCTTTCCTTTTATAACCTACAGTATGGGAGGCACGGAAGACGAAGCACCTCAAGAGCGCACAACGGAGCGGAAGCCGAAGCGTCCCAGTTCCAAAGACGGCGGCGACCCCCAAGGCGAGTTAATCCGCCCTTATCTCTAAGGAAAACATAAATCTCTTTCAAAAAACTTGTGAAAACTCAAGCGGTACGTGGCGACTGCACCCCTCAGTCCCCACGCACCACTCGGGGGCTGCCTTACGACCCCAGGGGTCAGCGACCTAGATCGATGTTCGGTAACCGCTCCGACCGAGCTACCCCCCCTCATAGTAACCTCTTCAAAACCAAAATGCTACAGCCCACGCCCCCGCGGCTACGGTTTCGAAGTAGCACTTTGCGCAAAAAGGGAGGCTACTTGAGCGAAGGGCCAAGCGCCGGTCGGATGGAGCCTTTTTCGATTTAGGTCGGCGAGTCGACTGATCAAACAAACTCCCTCGAGGCAACCTCCTCGAACCAAATGCTACAGTCTAAGCCCCAGCGGCCACGGCTCCCGAGTAGCATTTCGCGCAAAAAAGAGGTTGCCCAAGCGGAAGGCAACTTGATCAGTCAGCATAGACCGACCCCGGTCGTCGTTAAAAAGCGCACAAGTCGTTACCCTAAGCCGTACTCCGACCGACCAAGCTATCCACCTCGCGGCTATTTCCCCCGGTCCAAGGTACTACGGCCTACGCCCCCGCGGCTACGGCTTCGAAGTGGCACTCTGTAGGGGGAAAACAAGCCCTCCGAGCAAGAGACGCTAGGGACGGTCGAAGCACCCCCACTCAGGGCAACGTTCTAGCCGACCAAGCGGAGCCTTCGCGAAGGAGACGGTCCGACCTAGGCACCTCTCCTCCGCGAAGCGAGCGTTCTAGGTAGCTTGTCCTATCCCGTGATTTCTTCGAGGTCGAAGTTGGGGCAACGCCTACGCTCTCAGGGCACCCCTGCGGGCCCTATAGCTATGGTCGTAAGATTGCCCAAACCACAGAGGAAGCGCGAGGTAGACGGGCAAAAAAGAACTCAAAAGCAACCCGACACGTCGGGCCCGATTGGGGCGATCACGTTCATTTCATGCACTACAGAAAAGAAGAAAAGAAGGAAACTAATCATCTCCCTCCGTCCGACGGAGGATTTCTCGCGAGATCCGGCGGGCAATCTCTTGGCGCGCGGGTCGACCGGGCCATGAATGCGTCGATTTCCTCATCACTTTGGCCAGCAGAACACCGCTTCCCGATCGCCTCAAGGTCGACGCCGCCGTCATAATAAGAGACGGTGTTGACCAGGGCCGAGGAAGCGCCAAGCACCGCCGCTTCCCGCACCGACGCCTCAACGCGCTCGGGGACCCATCCGAGTATGGTGGGGATGGCACTGGGGCCTGGAGTAAGTCCAACAATGGCCGCAGACCTGGATGCCCACGCGGAGGACCGTCAGCTCGGCCGTCGTATCGGCCGCGTCCCTCTCCGCCACCCGCTTGTCCATAAGGGCCGAGTCACGTGACTCGACCGCCGCATCCCACTCCTCCACTGCCACCCTTCGCGACTCCAGCGCGTCGCTAAGGCTTTTTCGCAGGCCTGCAGGAACAAAAACAGTGTCAGAAAACGCCCGTCGCGGTGGCTCCCAAGGGATTGAACAACTCACCAGCCACGGAGGCTTCTTTGGCGCGAAGTTCCTCCTCGACCTTGGCAAGCGCCTCTCGATCGGAAGCGGCGCGAGCGGCAAGCTCCCTCGCCGTCGCGAGCTCCCCCCGAGCAAGATCCCGCTCGCCGCGAAGCCGGTCGGCCTCCCTGCGGGCCGACTCGTTTTCCTCTCGGAGGCGGGTGGCCTCCGCCCGAGCGGCCCGTTCTGCGCAGACCGCAGAAGCCTTGGCCACTTCAGCATCCGCCAGGGACGACCTGGCCCGCTCTCCCTCGGCGGTCAGGGACTCCGCAAGTCGCTGAGCCTCCCGCAAGGCTTCAGTGACTTCCCCCAGCCGCTGACCAGCCGCGGCGGCCCTCCCTTGCTCGGCAACAAGCGCCCTCCGGGCGTCGAGCAGCTCTCCCCCTATAGCACTCCCCCGGCTGTGCAAACGCCGGAGGAACATCGACTTGTCTACCGCCCGGGATGTCAAGCGCTGCAAATTCCTGCCCGGTCAGTCTCCGTTTTCCGGTCAAAAGATGCACAGAAGACAAATCCCCGTCAGACTTACCGATCTGACCAAGCGGGACTCCTGAGCAATGGACTTCCTTGCCCTGGACGCGGCGTCAACGGCGCGAGTGAGGTCGGCGTGGACCCTCCCCATCTCCTCCTCCAAAGCGTTCCAATCCGCGCGTTCTGCCTCGTCGCCCGTAGCGACGCGGGCCCCGGCCGGTCGTGGCCGGGCCAAGACAGCACGGCGGTCGGCAGCCGTCCTGTCTCGACTTCCCCGCCTGCCGCAGCGTCTGCGGCAGCCGGTTGCGCGCCCTCCCGCAACACTTGGACCGCCGAAGCGGGCGGTGGCCCCGGCGGCGGGGGCGGCAGGACTCGCCCCGACGGTGTCGCAAACGCCGCAGATCCCAGTACTTCCCCCGGCGGCAGAGTCGCGCCGACCCCCACGGTCGGCGGTGCGGGGAAAGGCAAGGATAGCGGAGCGTCTCCCGTCGATGCTGCGGGCGGTGGCGGTCCCAGCGCCCCCTGGCGGCGGCGGGACCGCACCGGCCTCACTGCATAACGGCAGACGGGCGGAGGCACGTCCGGAAAGCTTCTTCTGCATTGCCGAATCGTAGTGCTCCCTGCGCATCCCCCTCCGGCGGCGTCCCCTCGCCGACAGACCCAGCCACGGGGAGCGCATCCGAAGAAGCCCCGCTCCCAACAACCGCCCGCCACGCCGCCCAGCGGATGGGACCAGGAAGGGTGCGACTCCTCACCGCCGGTAGGACTCGGCGCTCTCCCGGCCTGGTATGCCCCCTGCACACAGCGGCCGATCAGGAGTTACGAAAGAAAAAGCACCAGAGAGGACCAAACTGGGAGCACGTAAAGTCACTTACCGAGAGGAGCGAACAACCGGCATCTGGCGTGCCCTTTTTGCCGGGCCCCACGAGGCGTGAGGGTCTCGCGCATCTTCGTGATGTACCCTGCGCTGAGGTTTCTTCGAGGAACCACGGCCGCCGCCCGCTGGCCGAACCAGCGTCGCAGCCGCCGAGTCGCCTCCGCCAACCGCTCCTCGCTCGGCAGCGGCTCTTCGTCGCCGTCACTCTGAGTCTCGTCGAGACCTCCTCGCCACGCGGACCGCCCCGCGCGCTCTTTCCTCTTCCGATCCCTCGTCGCCTCCTTCTTCGCCAGGAGGGCGGCGTCACGCTGCTCCGTTTCCATGCGCGCGGCCGCTCTCGCCTCTCTTTCCCCCGAAAGCAAGGGGCGGGAGATCAGGCCACCGAGCCCCTGCACGAACACGCTCGGGTAAGGGGGCGAAGGAGCAGAGCAAAGCAAAAGCAAACAGGAGCCGTCAGACGTACCAAGTTCTGCGGATTCTGCGCCGAGAACGGCGCAGGCACCGCGCCCGCTGGCTCGGTATCTCCCTCGATGGAAATCGGCCACACGCGTGCGAGGACCTCCGACGCAGAAGCTTCGCTCCGACGACCTCGCAGGTCGGTCGACCTGTGTACTTTCGAACATGGGGACGCGCCCGATCCTTGAGGGGTTGAATGCGCCTCTCCATGAACGTCACGGAGGACCACCTTGCCCGTCGGACCCGCCGCTTCAGGTCTGCGAGCTGAGGATCTCATCCACCTTCGCCTCGGTCCTCGCCGGGACCCCAGGTCCAGCCGAGGATGCGGCGTCGGTAGATTCCCACCGAAGGCCGGGCATCGTTGTCGATGTTCGGACATAGAACCACTCGCTATGCCACCCCGGTTGGGCGTCGGCAGCTTTACATCGGTGTAAAGCGACTTGCGGCGGCGCAGCTTGGATCGCCAGAGCGCCAAGAAGGTCGGCGGCACCGACGGCGGCCTCGCGAAGAAGAAGTGGCGCTAGAGTCCCGGTGGGGTTCGATCCCAGAAAAAGCCTCGCAGCGTCATGAAGACCGCAATGTGGAGGACTCCATTCGATTCAGGTGGTGAACTTCCCCGTAGTAGTGAAGCAGCCCCGAACGAGCGGGTGGAGTGGGAGGCCGAAACCGCTCGTAGAAGGCCGCCACGAGACTATCTCGCCGTCTTCGATTCGAGGACTTGGTCCCGGCCGCGGCACCCGCCACCGGATCGAGGCCGCGGAGGAAGGAGCTCCTTCCTCTCAAGCCGAGGTAGCGACCGCCGCGGCCAAGTCTTGGTCGGCGACATCCTCGAAAGTGCGTGGGGAAGCGGGGGACGGCGCGACGAAGCAGGAAGCTTTTTTCTCCCCTTGCGTTTTCTCTGTTTTCCTTTTTTGCAGAGGGCACGAGCGGAAGGTTTTGCTCCCCCCACGCCGCCCTCCCCTTCCTTTATAGGCGCCTGGCGGGAACGGGCGGGCCTCACGCCAAGAAAGGTATGAAAACGGCCTACTGGGCCGCCCGGCCACGGGAAAGCAAGCGGCCTGCGGGCTCGCGCCCGAGGCCCGGCACCGTGCTGAGGGTTACGAAGGCCGAATCCAGCCAGCTGGAATGAAAGCCGCCCCAACACGTAAAAAAAAAAGAGAGAGCGAGGGGCAGGTCGCAGTGAGCCCCCAGAGGGCCCCTAGTTAGGGTCGGCGGACGACCCAATCACTGTGGCCCGCGTCCGAGACCATACCTCACGCTCTCCCGCGGAGCTCATCGATGAGTGGCGGCCAGCCGTGCTCCGGGTTGGCGGACGACCCGGCAGCCCGATGCGGGACGAGTAAGGAAAGGTTTTTATGGAACGCCCCCGAAGTGGGTCGGACGCCCACGCCGGGAGCTACGTCCGCTTGGAAACGATCCCCCTCGAGGGAGATCGCCAAGGTTCCACTCGGATTACCCGATAGTAGCTCGCACGAGCACGACGTTCAAGCCGACGAAGGCAAACGTGCGTTCGCTCACCCGACTCTGAAAAAACCCACGAACGGCGTGGCTTGCCAGGGTCCGACCGGGCTAAACCCCCGACCGGCTCTCCGACCCTCGGGGGCTCAACTACACCACGGGTGCGCCACTTGCAGAGCTCTTTCTAGGTGGCACGGCTCCCAGCGATCGCCCGACCTAGGCGCCGCCAACCTCCGGTCGACGGCTACCATCGCCGGGCTAAACCCCGACCGGCTCTCCGACCGCTCGGGGCTCAGCTACACCACCGGAGTGCGCTCAAGCCTTGCCGGGCTCTTTCTAGGCCGGCGCGGCTCCCCAAGCGATCGACCTAACGCCGCCAACCTCCGGTCGACGGCTACCATCGCCGGGCTAAACCCCGACCGGCTCTCCGACCCTTTCGGGGGCTCGAGAGCTACACCACGGTGCGCTTCGCCTTGCCGGGCCCTTTCTAGGTCGGGCGCGGCTCCCGACGATCACGCCGACCTAGCGTCGCCGACCTCGGCCGGCGGCTACCACCGCCAAGTTAAACCCCGAAGCGGCTCTCCGACCGCTCGGGGGCTCGAGAGGCTCTTGGCGAGTACCCATGCCATGGGTACCCCATCACCGAAGCGAACGGGTGACCAACCACGGCGAAGGCCCAGACCGCCGAAAGGTACTTGGGCCGCGAGAGCGAGCCCGACCAGGCAGGGCCGACCCTCGACGGCTCGGACTCGATTCCGGCGGTCGGCGAGCTCCGACCGCCTAATATTGAAGCTCAAGCTCCACTGCAAGACGGGCCAAGATGGCCCACGCCAGAGTCGACGGCCGCCTTGTGCGCAGCGTCCCTGGCGTCAGACGGGTAGGCGGCCCCTTCCCAAGATCGCCGAAGAGCCACCGGCGAGTCAAGCCCCGCCCCATCGCCTGGCACACCGCAGAGGAGCGCCACTCCGAGGCCAAGGTAAAGTCAAGCGCCATTAAAGCCGCCGAGGCAGACAGAGCACCACGCGAGGCGCCATCCGCACATCATCACGCAAGACCACACATCGCAGAGCCACCAACCTGCCTCGGGGCGGGCGAGGGGCGGTCGGACAAGACAGAGCCGACTCCGAGACACGCACGCCCCCTTTATAGTGGATTTCCCAAACACCCGTGTAACCTGCCTCCTCCGTCTATATAAGGAGAGGCGGGGCCCGAGAGGGAAGGGGGAGGGACAGAGAAAAAGGCCCTCTAAGAAGCCACGACTCCCTAGCCAAAGCACGAAGGGGATCGGACAGCCGACCCCCCGCCTCGCTTGTACACCCCTTGTTCATCGCCCAAAGATCAATACATCCACACCGAACGAACTGGAGTAGGGACATTCAGCCCGAACCAGTATACATCATCTGACTCCTTGAGTCGACCATTCGGGGAGAGGGAGCGCGCGACCCCATCCGACCATAAATTCGTATTGCCGGTGCACGAAACACCGACAGTTGTAGTTTAGGTATAAATTCAGTGGTGGTGATGAGTTTTGTAAGCGTTAAAAGTAAGAATAATAGAAAAGAAAATTATTCGAAAGTTTTTTTAATATTCTGTTCTAATAATTAGTATCATTCAAAATCAAGCCACTATCTTAAGAGGAGGAGACTTCCGAAACGCACCGCACGGCATCCAAGAAGAGTCGCAAGAAAACCAGGGACGTCCTATAAGGCTCTCTCCAAGGATGGCCTGGAAAACGGCATCTTTGGATATTTAGAGGCCTATTCAGGCCTGTAGCCATCCCAAGGGGTGTGCTATGTGCGCCTCTATCAAAGAGGCCTGAGGGGTTCATCTCTATATGTAGAGGCCGTTCTCACATGTGCTATGTGCGAAGGAGAGTTCAGGCCTTGGTTGGGAATCGATTCAATATAAAGACCCAAATCAAATACAGACTGCAATATTCAGGGCTCGTAGAGGCCTGATTTTCCACGCCATCATTGGATTCAGCCTAAGATGTCCCTTTTAGTTCTCTCGCCGCTCTTCAATTCGCCCGCCGTTGTAGACTTGTAGACTTGTAGTCCTGCACTCCTGCATAATGTTGCACCAACTTCTCATAAAAATGCCCCCTTCTCATCAATTCCTGCGCAAGAAACACAATTGTACTTTGCACCTACTAGAATAATAGCGAATCAACATGTGTAATACTCATACATTTCACAATGGTTGTAGTTCTAGCTAAATTCACACAAAATAAGGAGACGTGAAAAATGACGTAAAAAATAAGATAGCTTAACAGATTAACTAAACATATAACTGCATTGATGAAGGGTACAAATGTCATGTTGGCTCTAAAATTGCATTGTAATGTGAGAACTACAACTATTTTGATAAAAGTTTTGAATGCTAGACTATAACTGTTGTGAAACGGAGGGAGTAGTTGTTCTCTAGTTAAGTGACAGTTGAAAAGAAAAATGCATAACAGCATAGTAGTCGCCTAGTTTGTGTTTATACTTCCTTCTTCTCATTAGGAAAGAGAGAGAGGGCAGGGCCGTTCCTCAGGCAGAGCTGCACTGCAGGGCGCCCACCCAGGGCCCCGACGGCAACAAAGGGGCCCTGTTTTTTTGTAACGTTTTGTTGATAGTAGTAAATCATACTACTCATTTTGGCTGTTCTACAATTAAACAAGCATATTTGTTATTATATAATATAGTCATGATTTATTTAATTTTAAAATATAATTTGGAACTCTGCAATGATTAAAGGGAGAAATTGAGTTACCTTACGTCGACTTTTAATCAACCCTTTCGTGGAGAGTTTTTTATAGGTATGTATTTTTCCATAAGTAACGGGGATCACACGTATTCACTATCATTTTAGTAATGAAAATTTGACAATGTGGCATTATAATCAATAAATTAGCGTACAATCAATGATGCATTGTTTTTCCTTCGGAATGATTCATTTTTCTTTCAGCTACATACAAATTGTCATTTATTATATAATTACAAATTTTATAGCATGTATAAATTAATATTTTCTGAGCTAAAACATTTTATAGTTTGTATGAAATAAATTAATAAAGCGTGGTTGCTTCGCCCTAGAGCCCTAAAATGTCAGTACCGGCTCTGGAGAGAGATGAATCATATGTATATCATATAAGCACTTTTTTTTTGACAGAATCATATAAGCACTTGGATTCACCTCTTTAGTAGTAGTTAGTGGTCAGCATGGATGGCTAAAAGGGAATGCCAGCGCGACATACATAATGGATTACACATACTAGCTCTTAATCTAAAGCCACACCATGGTGATCGAAGGTTGATTTGATCCATGCATGCATATATGATGAATCGTAAATTAGGGCATCGTCGTCGACTACTGTTGTTAAAAACTAATTATGGTCTTGTTTGTCGGAGCTTCAGATATCAGCACCACTTCAGATCTGAAACTTGTATGCTAAAATAAAATGAATTAAATTTATATTTTTATTCTAAAATGTAAACAAGATAACCTATCTAAACATTTTTAATATATCCATAAATTCTAAATTTTCACTGATTTTGATTGAAATTAAAAATACCTAATACTGCACTCATAGATCTGATGGAGCTAGAATGCTAACCAAACAGAATCTATATATCCTCGATCTATCTAGCTAGTAACTTAACAGAAGATCTTATGTCCTCCCACCGTCCCACGGGATTGTAAACAGGAAATGCAGGTTTGTATTGTCAACAGCATTGTACGTAGATGGACGGTACGTGAGCACTGTGTATGACATGTTGTGAAAACAAAGTTAAAAGCGATATCTTGTCGCTAAACGGCAGAGGACCGAAACATAGGAAATTTCGTCGTCAAACATATGGTTTGGGGCCACGCAGGTCGGCAGGCGGCAACAGCGTACCTTTTCTGCTATATAGGACCACCTTGAAAAAAAAAAATAAAGGACGCCACTGTTTGATGAGGACGATCAGGCCGTTTTTACTGTTTTGGAGGCCTTTGGACCGAATAAAAATAGAGGTTTTTCGTTCTAATGGAAATATATATAGTAATATTTTTTATTTTAATTATCATTAGACTTAGTATATCACAAAAATGCAAAGTACTCGTTGACGACAATTCACTAGCACATTAATATTATAAATAAGTCTCAAAAAAATATAATATGCTTCTAAGGACAAAACAGTTTAGGAGATGATTACATTAGCCAAAGCACAATAAGAAAGTGTCATGACTCATATACATCACCTGCCAAACATGCAAACGATCTGATAATACAATTATCATAGAAAGCAATTTTTTCTAATATTTCTAGATACAAAGTCGTTGATAATAGTATCAACATCAATCTGATCTAACATATTCTTCTCAATGCATAAAGTGGCCAGTCTGTTCAACATTTCCTATGACATTAATGATCTCAAATAATTTTAACTTTGAAAAGCTTATCCCAGCCTATGATACAATTATAGGAACAGTAAACAAAATTCGATAAGCAATTGAAATATTTGGATAGCACTATATATCTCTAACTAAAAACTCTCAATAACAGACATTGACATATCTTGCAAAGTTATTTGCAACATTCTTAATTCAGAAAAAAGTTCATCCAACTCAACATCAAATGAATCATGTTGATAAAAAAATATCCGCAAATTTACTACAACACTTTGTTAGTTTGACATCATCCAATGGCTTCATATTTTTTAAGCTAAGTAAAAAACCAAATATACTTTTGAATACTTTAAGTTTTTCAAATCTATTTCTTCGTTCCTTGTATATTTGGTAATTCAGCTAACTCAAATAATCAACTGTATTTAATAGAAAGGTTGTATAATATATACATATGTGGTATGGGCCCCTAGCTTTCGTGGACCCTAGGCGGTCGCACTTGCTGCCTAGTCCCAGGGTCGGCCCTAAGGACGATCGAACAGCCATACTCAACAGGAAACAAAATAGAACATATATAATGCGTAGGAGAAATTGCGAATCTTTGTACATTTAGAAAAAAAAATGGCGCTTCATATTGTAAAACATAGTCATTCGCCTGCACCAATCAACAACACACCTACACGAACGAAAGTAGAAGCACACACAAAAGTATGGGGCAATGATATCTCTTTATTAGATTGATTCTCTCTATACAAGGGGTGCCCAATATATAGCAAAACCAACTGAAGATAGATTCAAATTCGCCCACCAATAGATAGAGTCCTTCTAAACTTGGACCAGGATTTTATCTGTATCACAACACTCCCCCTTGGGCGAATACTGTGTAATGCACATATCTCATTAAAAACTCCTCCCAAAAACCCAATAGGAAAAAAGAATGGAGAAAAGAGTACATTGCACTCGCACTCCGTGTTACACTTAGTTGCCTCATTAAAAACCTTCATGTGAGAAACTTCAAGAAAACTCGCTAAAGGGAAAAGAGCACAACTTATAATTTTCAAGATATAAAATATGATCTTCAGAATCATGCAAAAGGCTCATAGTTTAGGGATTTACTCCCTTTGAACTTTGTAAATCTCTAAGTTGCCTCACTCCAATGCCATTAACGCACCTTTGGAAAGTATACTTTAACAAAGATTTTGTGATCAAATTTGCTAGATTTTCACATGACTTAGTTTGCACTGTTTTTACCTCACCATTCTTCTAGAGTTCGTGAGGATGTAAAAATTTAGGGGCAATATGCTTCATGATATTGCTCTTTACATAACCTATTTGCATCTGTGCAACACAAGCAGCATTATCTTCATAGATAATGGTGGGGGTATCGACGGTATTAAAACACATGACTTCTGGATATGGTTAATTACACATCTCAGTCAAACACACTCATGTGAGGCTTCATATAAAGCTATAATCTCTGAGTGATTGGTAGAAGTGTAACACCCTGGCATTTAATATGCCCGAATGCTACCAAACATAGTCTAAACGACATCTAAATACCATAAACTAAGATAAATTACAACAAAGGAGTAAATGCTAAAAACCGAAATTTTGGCAGCATCTCCTTTGTTTTAACATGAATTGGAGCAAGAGTAATAACAAGGCAAGTTATATCATAGCATAAGACATCTAAAACAGCAATAACAATTACTAAAGCATCACTTATGTCTAAAATAAGGAATTCAACCATTCCAACAAATATAACCAACCAAACGATGAACTCAAGCCCATACACCAAGATTCATGGCACTAATCATTATTATCATGGCTCCCACTGATTAAACTGTATAATAATGTGAAGCTACGTGTAGATGTGTAGCTAATGCCCTTTTTCCCGCATGCCGGTTTCATGGTACCTAAGAAAAACAACATAAACACAAGCGTGAGTTCATCACTCAGCAAGTATATTGCAATGGAACAAGAATATACATTCTAATACCTTCATCACCACTTTTCACATACAACATCATACACATCTCATATTCATAGCGTAAGCATATCATTGACATCATCATATATCATCATCATATAACATCCTCATATAATGCAAAGCAATGCGATGCACATATCTCCTGGAAACTCATACCGGTATGGTTGAGTACACACCCATCGGTGTGCACCCTCTCCCCCCTTCCATCCCGAAGATGGAGGGTGCCTACTCCTCGCTTCCCCACACCGCGGTGGATGGAATCACGATGTAGGACTTACTCATTGGCTCTCCGGAATAGTCATAACTTTTTCACCGACCTTCCCCAGACTAGTTATGACTTTCTCACCGCCCGGGCCATGTATCATGCCATGTATGCAAACATGCCAACATCATAAATCACTTGTACATTAACACATGGCTTCATAGCATAGTAAGTATATTCATCATATCATTGGCAATCATTAAAGCATGGCATGTGAACATATCATATATTAAATTTCAATCACAACCGATCAAGCAAACGATAACCCGCTACCCATTCCAATACACTTGCCTCAACCACGGCGACGGATTGGCGAGAAGTAGAAGGCACTCCCGGGGTCACACCACCTGCACATGGGTACCACACACTCACAATCATGTCCACAAAACAGTAAGCAAACCCTCTTCTACCCCGACATCGCAAACTACTTGCTAAACCCAAAAACAGAGGTTCTGTCCCGTCGGGACAGCAGCCTTCCAAAAGGCATAACTTGGGTTCTAAGACTCCGAATCAATTAAACGAGTACATCCTCGCGTAGCTTATGAAATTTCCCAACTTTTTCTAAGTATATGGAAAAACTGATTCGGACTCTAAAGTTGCTTAATCTACAAATTACCGTAATCTGTTCCAATCACGTCACAGATTTTAACACGCTCGGTAAAACAATCATAACTTTCAAACGGATGGGCGGAATTGGACGTTCTTTATACCCACGGAAAGATATTGAAATTACCTGCAACTTCTTCAACAGCCGTACAACCAAATTCTAACTCTAAATTGACGAAAACCCAAGCCCTAGGTCGACTGCTTATGCTGCCCGAAACAGAGAACGTGGCAAACTCAAGATTCCATCTAATCTACTCAATTCCAGCACCACCAATTGATCTAAAAATATGATAATCACCCTTAGAACAGATCCTAAACCAACCCCAAGGATTCCCATGGCCATACCTTCGCCCGACGACCGAAAACCCAACAGATCTCCTCCCGGTTCGCGTGATCTCCTTCCTTGCTCCAAATCCATCTCCTCATCGCGGAGCGCTCCAATGGACGGATCTTCGAGGTGTTGAGGTGGAGAACTCCCCTAGGGGTAGCAAGGGAGGTGGAGAGGGGAGGAGAGGGGTGGTGGCGCCATGGGGGAAGATGGAGAGGAAGGGGAAGGGTGGAGGCGCATGGGGGGGCTAGGGGGTGGCGGCTAGGGTTGGGAGAGGGAGTTTGGGGCGCACCAAGGGGTGGGGGCCAGATTTGGCTGCCCAAAAGTCCCCCCTTGGGCCCAAACCCTTCCACCGGAGGCCCAACTCAACCCCCAAGGCCCAAAGTCCCTCGGAGAGGCCAAAACACCCGAAAATGGCCCAAAAACACGCTATAAACGGTATAATGTAACGTTTTAACCTCCATTTACATATTTTATAATGTTTTGACCTCAACATCCACATTTTATAAGATTACGACACTCCGTGGTGTCACAAGAAGTAGCTACTAAAGTCTGCTTACAAGATCGCTAAGAAACGGTTGTACCACCGCAGAGGAACATGAAACCAGTCTGAGATTTGGCACTGTAGGGATCAGACAGATAGCCAGCATTCGTATGTCCTGCCATAGTTAAGTCTTGGTTTTTCCAATAAACAAACCAAGATCTTGGGTACCTTGGAGATATCTGTGTAAAGTCTTAACACTGGCCCAATCCCTTTTATTTAGGGTTGCACTGTGTTTTACTAACAAATTTACTATGAATACAATATCAGGCTTTGTGCAATTAGTAAGATACATAAGTACACCAATAGCACTTAAGTATAGGACTTCAGATCTTAAGACTTCCTCATTTTTTATCCTTGATCTAAATGGATCTTTATTCGCTTGAAGAGATCTCACAACCATGTGAATTTTAAAAGGATGAGATTTATCCATGTTAAATATTTCCAATACCTTTTTGGCATAGGCAGACTGGTGTATAAAAATTTCTTCTAAGAAATGTTCAAGCTGCAGATCTAAACAAAATTTGGTTTTACCCAAAACTTTCATCTCAAACTCCGTCGTGAGGTAAGCACTTGCTTCCTTTATCTCCTTTGTTGTTCCGATGATATTCAGATCATTGACATATACCGAGATGATACAGAATCTATTTTGGGATTTCTTTATGAACACATAGGAACAATCATCTTTATTTGAATATCGCTTCTTCAAGAGGAATTCACTAAGTCGATTGTACCACATAATTCCTGACTGTTTTATCTATATAGCGATCTCTACAGTTTGACGCTATACATGTTGCGATTATTAAGATTCAGAACTTTGACTCCTTCAGGGATTTTCATATAAATATCCATATCTAATGACTTATATAAATATGCGATCACCACATCCATCAACTGCATTGTTAAATTTAAACTTGCTACTATTAACATTAACTATCGGAACATTATTCCACTCATTACAGGAGAATATGTTTCATCGTAATTGATGTTGGGTCTCTGCGTGAGCCCTTGTGTTACCAGTCTCACTTTATATCTCACCACCTGGATTATCTCTTCCGATGAAAACCCATTTTGATCCTACATGAAACACTTTAAGAGGTGTTTAGTCAACAGGATCAATAACATACGTAAGACCAATTAGTAGATCTGCTAGGAAAGTCTTTATGTTATATCCAGCAAAATTTTTAATTATTATTCTCATAATATTCAACTCAGGATAACCCAGTAGATTTGCTAGATCTTAAATATTTTTGGGTTTTCATCGCAACACAAAAACTTCAGGTTTTATATGTGCATAGTATAACCCGGAGAAGAATGGAAATTTTTCAATCACACGTTTATTACACCCATTAAACTTAGTCATGAGTAGGTATTCTGTACCATCCTTGTTCTTTGTCTCCATATGAAAATAATTCAGACCAATGTTTTTAAAACTTGAGGAAGTACGACTGATCCCAGGGTATAATAGGCATTCTTCCAGTGCCAACTATGAGAGTATCGCTTCTGACGATAGTCATAATATTTGTAGTTCACTTAGTGTGATACAACTATCTTTTAGACAGATTTTCTCCTTCGTCATTGGATTATACTTTGTTCTATATTAGAAGCATGATTTAATAATTAAACAATAGTTGCATCAGGGGAAATTGTAGAATATAGAACAAACATAGCATAATTAATCAAATATCTGAAAAATAGGTATTTATTCAATTTTAAATAATAATCGCTCAATAGGAGCGTAGACCAAATATTCATTCAGTAACTAGGTTGAACTGATAATGAAACTTGTAAAGAGTATGTGAAATCGACTAGCAAAGTGAAGGAATACTTAAGAGACTAATCCAAGTCTCAATATAAGTCATAGTTGTCCTCCTAGGACTCCTCAAACTTAATAATTTCAAAAACCATATCATCACACTTCTTAGTGCCCGTGTCAACAACAGGTTGAACCGCGAAGTGTGAAATCGACTACCTCATGCTTTGAGATGCGATAATTGCACGATCAATAGTCAGTGCATCCATTCCAAAAATAGGGTTGTTCAGTGTTCGTAGCCTTATTAGCTGAGTCTTGCTTCTGGAAGCCCACTTATCCTTTACCTTTACTTTTCTACTATAGATTGCCTTTTTCCTTATATATTCTGCCATTGTTAGCCTACTGATCACTGATCATTGTTAGCCTACTTATTCTGCCTTTTTCCCATTAGGAAGTATGTGATGATTCTTCACCAGTAGTTTATCATGTTTTTCTACTTCTAGTAAAATGCATATAAGTTCTGAGTACTTTTGGTACTTAGCACGATGATACTGTTACAACAGTATCTCATATTGGGGGTGAAAGATCATAATGTCTTGTTGATCATTTTAGCATCAGTAACTTTTGGTTACAGAATGTTAGTTCAGTGACAATCTTATGCATGGCAAAATTATATGCTACCACAGTCTTTAAAATCCTGAAAGTGAGGGGGGATTCATTCGCACTGTGCTTCTGGCAACAGGACGGATCTTTGTTGATTATATATTTTTTCCTTCAAGGAATTCAAAAGTACTAGCTGATCCTCTTCCATCAAATATTCGGTCTTTAGGTTTGTATGAAGATGATGCCTTCGGAAATGCAAAGCCATACACTTTACGGCCTTGGGAAGAGCAGAGGTACCATCTTCAGGCTGGAAAACAGTGGCTTTAAAAAATTGAGCCATCATATTAATCTTAGTATTTTCATTCCTCAGGTAAGGTAATTACTGCCATTCAGGGCAAGCTTGATAAATTTCCTCTATGCGATGTCCGACATACCCTATTTATATTTACGCAAAATGACTTTTACTACTAGTAGAATCATTATATTGCATGCTCAATCTTCAATCAGTAAAGTTTGGTCTATATCTATCCAGTAGATAATTATCTAAAATATTTTTAGAATTTTTTTAGCATTTGTCATAATTTTTTGTTAATTATCAAGCAATTTTTAGAATTACTAAATAATAGAAAAATAAATCCCAGGATACATTAAATATGAAATATTGCTAAGAAAATAAATTCAAAGACACAAGGCTCCTAATATGCTAACTAGAATTTTTTTCTAACATTTTTTTTTGTAATTTTCTGTTAATTAGCAATCAATTTTCAGAATTATTGAATAACAGAAAATAATTTCAATACACATAAAATATGGAATAATTGCTAGAAAATAAATCCTGATCCATAACATTATCAATGTATGATACATTATTTTCCAAAATTTGCTAGCATTTTTCACAATTTTTCGTTAATGATAAGCAATTTTCAGAATTACTTAATGATAGAAAATTAAATTTTATCACATATTAAATATGAAAAAATGCTATAAAAATAAAGCCAGGGGTATGGAACTCCCAATATATGCTAAATATCAATTTGACCAATTTTACGGAAGTCCATATACATATAAATTCAATTTCATGAATTTTCATAATTTATCAATCTATTTATGGTAATAGTGGAAAAACAGAGGGGCATATCTGTAATTTTCTCTGATTAAATTTTTCAAAAAAAATGAACAGGCCATACGGCCCGTTTAGCCCACAGGCCGAACTGGCCTCATACAAACCCGGCGGCTAGGGTTTGGGAAACCCTAGCGGCATGGGCGGCAAGATGGCTAGGCGGTCGTGGGCTGACAACGCGCGGCGGTGCGTAGGGCTGGAAAATAAGCTCGTGACTCGTGGCTCGGACCGAGCTCGAGCCGAGCCTATTTTCCAGGCTCGCAAAAACACCGAGCCGGCTCGGCTCGGCTCGCGAGCCAAATTGGCTCGGTGGCCCAGTCCATGCAAGGAATTTAGTATGACTAATGACTTTTATTTTCATAAAAAAGATGATGAGGGGCATCACTATGACATGTGGATGCATACATGTTCCAAACTTGCATGGATTAACAAAACAAATGTTAGCATATGCAAAGCATGCAAAGTATTTCATATTTCTCTTGATAGTTGAGTCAATGAAGGAAACCTTATATATGTCAAACCAGTATGTTCTCTTCACAGAATACATGACACGCAAGCCAGACAATATGGAGCTATGCAGAACAACTGTTCCTATATGCTGCCATGGCCTGGCTCGGCGAGCCAACGAGCCGGCTCGCGAGCCAGGACCGAGCCGAGCCTGGCTCGGCTCGCCACCTGACCGAGCCCAGCCGAGCTCGGCTCAGCTCGTTTCCAGCCCTAGCGTTGCGGCGCGAGCCTCTGGGCGATATCGCGGCTGCTGGTCGAGTGCGATCGCACGAGCGACAGGTGCGACAGAGGCCGAGGCGGCGCACAGCGGCAGTGTGCGGGATCTAGTAGCTCGCGCGGAGGGGCCGAGGCAGTGCACAGCGGCGGCGTGCGGGCTCCGGTTGTTAGCGCGGAGGGGCTGAGGTGGCACACGGCGGCGGGCATGCTGGCTCCAGCGACTTGCGCGGAGAGGCCGAGGCGGCGTGGTGCACGGCCTTCAGGGTTAAGGAATTCCTTTTTTTAATTATGAAAATTAAATTCGCAAGTAGATTAGATTAACTAGTAATCTAATCAACAAAACTAATCTACAGTATTTAGTATGATTTCTCATGAACGATCAACGAACGCAGTTCGAACTTACGTAGGGATTATGGTAGGATGATTGCGTGTCGTAGGATGAACTCAATGCAATGTCGATTGTTGGCGGCAGACGATCACCAACAGCCATGTGTAAAATGATCGTGTTGATAACGTGTTGTAAAATATAGTCACTCGCACCAATCAACAGCTCACCCATACGAACACATGAACAAAAGTAGAAGCATACATAAAAGTATGGGACAATTATCTCTCTTTTTATTATATTGATTCTCTATGTACAAGGGGTAGCTAATATATAGTAAAATCAATTAAAGATAAGTTTAAATTTACCCACTAATAAATAGAGCTATTCTAAACTTGAATCAGAATTCTATTGTATCACAACACTTCAGATGCTAAACATTTTCCCGTAAAAGAAAATATATCACTAGACGACATGAGCACGGCCGCGCGGTTTCGTACTCTGCTGAAAGAGGCTCCTCAAAGTGAAAAAGTTGCTGAACTTTATTCAATTGTGAGGTAGATAACTAGCTATATATCATAACAACTGTTCATGGAAGTGCCTATTAGGCAACTGTTCACTTGTTCAGTATAGATAATGGCGACACGAAGCCTTGGCTACTTACACACTTTATTTTTTTCCTCAAATTTAACCGTACAAATAAAATTATAAAAATAACTCTATCTTTGATCACAAAAGTAGCGACGAGCCAACGTGTGATATGTATCACCTATTGTGCCTATGTACAAAAGCAGATGACCGCCCCCCGTGACACCCGATTGACCACAGCAGCTACACTTGGCCCACCGCGGCAAACGAGGTGGCACGCAGCCCTAGCTCAGCATCAACCTACCGCGGAGGTGCCCTAGCGCGGCGGCATGATGCTGCCAAGCTGGGGGAGTGTATCACCTCACTTGCCACTGTCGCCCAGGGTGCCGCAGTACACACGCATAGTAGGTGACATATGTCACTTGCTGTTGTATTTGCGATAAGAGAATATGTTGTTTTTTTAATTTTATTAACATGAGACTGGATTTATAAAAAAAATGCAACGAGGGTAAAAAAGATAATGCTTCTCGCAACAATGTACTAATAGAATAGGTCGTATTGATCTTGGTCATTCTTGTTGAGATATAGTAGTAATCTTTGTCCTAATAGTTCAAATATGATGGTATTCTATCTCTTTGTGGACGAATCCGAATATATCTTTAATAAATTTTTACTATAAATATAATACCCAATTGTACAAGAAAATCAATCTAATAAAGACAATGGAGTTTTATCTCCATATATCGTATGTACCCTTTATGATTATTCTGTCTATTCGATCGATACATTATATTTAATCTACAACGATCATCGTTATTTTACTGCAATCCTCAGATAAAAACACGCCAAAAAAATGGCTAGGCAGCGATGCCCTATAAAACAGTGAAAGCTTAAGGAAGTATACTTGTCAATGTTGTGAAACTATATTGTTCACCCACGCAATCAACAACACGCCAATGCAAGCACACGAACAGAAGAAGGAGAAGCACAGCATACAAGGGGGAAACCTCTCTCTTTTATTAGATTGATCGATTCTGTACAAGGCAATGCCCTATATATATAGTGGAGGACCCCTGGAGATTAATTCAGATTCGCCCACCAATGGATAGAGTCCTTCTCTCCGGGGATATGGATTATATCCATATCATAACACTCCCCCTTGGGCGAATACCGCGTAATACACATGTCTCATTAAAAAAACTCCTCCCAAAAACCCAATGGGAAAAAAGGGATGGAGAAAAGAGTACATTGCACTCGCACTCCGTGTTACACTAGTTGCCTCATTAAAAACCTTGATGTGAGAAACTTCAAGAAAACTCACTTAAGGGAAAAAGAGCACAACTTATAATCTTCAAGATATAAACTATGATCTTCAGGATCGAGCAAAAGGGATTATGGTTCAGGATTTACTCCCCCTGAATTCTGCAAATTTCTAAGTCGCCTCATTCTAATGCCATCGATGTACCTTTGGAAGGTAGACTTTGGCAAAGATTTTGTGGATAAATCTGCTAGATTTTCACATGACTTAGTTTGCATTATTTTTACCTCACAATTCTTCTGGACTTCGTGAGGATAAAAGAACTTAGTGGCAATATGCTTCGTGATATTGCTCTTTACATAACCCATTTGCATTTGTGCAACACAAGCAGCATTATCTTCATAGATAATAGTAGGGGTGTCGACGGTATTCATACCACATGACTTCTGGACGTGATTAATTACACGTCTTAGCCAAACGTATTCCCGTGAGGCTTTATACAACGATATAATCTCTGAGTGGTTGGTAAAGGTGGCTACCAAAGTTTGTTTGAAAGACCGCCAAGAAATGGCTGCACCACCGCAGAGAAATACAAAACCAGACTTAAATTTGGCACTAAAATTCCTTCCGGGAAATGCTCAAGCTGCAGGCTTAAGCAACATTTGGTTTTACCCAAATCCTCCGTCTCAAAACTTTGTCGAAAGGTAATTACTTGTTTCATTTAATTCCTCTATGGTTTTGATGACATTCAGATCATCAAAATATATATTGAGATGACACAAGATCCATTTTGAGATTTCTTTACGAACACAGGGAAAATATTCCTATAGGTAGGGGTGAAAACGGAACAGAAAGTTCCCGACCGTTCCGAAGAAAAACGGAAACGAAAGCTCTTTTTCGGAAACGGAAACGGAAAATATCGGTACGGAAACGGAAACGGAAATTTTTTGTCGGAAACGGAAACGGAAACGGGAGAGCCAATTCCGGCGGAAACGGAAACGGGAGAGCCAATTCCGGCGGAAACGGAAACGGAACGGAAATTCCGTATAAGTGAAACCGGAAACTAAAAACGGAAATGGGCCGGAAAGGGAAATGGGCTTGGCCCAAAAATGAGAAGAGAGTTTATATTTATTTTCGAATTAAAATAATTTCATAAATACAAATGGTTTTATATAAAATACTAAATAGAGTTCAAAAATTCCACAAAAATTCTCAAAAATACTTTGGAATATTTTGAACCTAGAAAAATTATTTTCAGCATAATTTTTTATAATTAAATTAATTTTATAAATCTAAAATATGCAAAATAGTATTTATAAACTCCAAAAAATCCAAGATAAATCTCAAAAAATCATAAATGAACATCGAATAATAATATACAAATTTTAGGGTGCTAAACCTTTGTAGTTGGTGGAGCAATAGGATATCAATGATAATTATATGGATGAGGACATGATGATCTGATATGGAAGACAAATAATGTGCCATTAGCTGACAAACTTGAGAAAAATTTTCTAGTGATATCAGCGAACATAGCACTATTCTTGTGTCCACTTATAGGTGGAATGGGCTATATTGTTCTTGTGGTCATGTATATTGTAATTTTCTACTATGTTCTTGTGGAATTTTTCGCTTTCGTGATCCGCTGCGCTCCGTTCCGATTTCGTTTCCGTCACTATCCGTGTCCGTATCCGTTTCCGGGGTTTCCGATTTCGTTTCCGTTACCGGTAAAAAAATGTGGAAACGGAAACGGAACAGTCATTTACCAACCGTTTCCGTACCGTTTTCATCCCTACCTACAGGGACCCTATTCCTTCTTCAGGAGGAATTTACTAAGTCGATTGTACCACATCCTTATGGACTTTTTTAATCCGTATTCAGTAACCCATATAAATATGTGATCACTGCATATATCAACTGTATTGATAAGTTTAAGCTTGTTGTCATCAATATTAATTTTCGGAACGTTATTCCACTCATTACAGGAGAATAGGTTTCATCGTCCAATCGCCGGTCAAATCGTCGGTCTCTGTGTGGGGGTGGCCTAGCGGGAGTAGTGGCACGTCCAAGGGCCGGACCAACGGGCCAGCGCCTGGTGCAGCCGGGCGGCGGCGGCGGCCAGCGGCCGATGGAACGACGCTGCGACGGCTTCAAGGCGGCGGCAATGGCTTCTGGCCGACTGTCGAACCTCTTTTTTTTGTATCAACAGTAACGCGATACTAACAGTAGATTAGATCTATACATCCATGAAAACAATCTGCAGGATTATCACGCGCGATTACTTACGTTCTTGATGCCGGATGTGGACTATCGCGTAGGATAGAGTCGCGTAGGACTTTTTTGGTGATCCGAGTGGATGCCGGCTTGATGGCGAGTTGATTGCAGATCGGATCGGGCAATCAATCGCCGGTAGTAGTCGTTCATCGTAGTCGACGATTCTCCGCTTCTTGTGGTAGAGACTCGTGCTGATAACGTGTTATGAAACTAGATTGTTCACCCACGCAATCAACGACACGCCAATGCAAGCACACAAACAGAAGAAGGAGAAACACACCATACAAGGGGAAACCTCTCTTTTTTATTAGATTGATCGATTCTGTACAAGGCAGTACCATATATATATATATATATATATATATATATATATATATAGTGGAGGACCCCTGAAGATTAATTCGGATTCGTCCACCAATAGATATAGTCCTTCTATCTAGGGACACATATTCTATCCATATCGTAACAGTCAACACTGGACACCCGATAAGATACCTACCCAGTCCTTTGTCGCCAAATTCCCAATGGGTCCCGGGACTCAGACGTCAGACCTAGGTAATTTGAATGCATGAATTTTGAGAGAGAGAGAGAGAGAGAGAGAGAGAGAGAGAGAGAGAGAGAGAGAGAGAGAGAGAGAGAGAGAGAGAGATTAAAATATTTTGCGGTCGGTCCCCTGCCAACGCACGCCTACATACATGTCTATCAATTAGGCTCTGACGTCGATGGCGTCCAGCAGGTTGAGATCGTGATAGCGCCGAGACCTTCCTGCGTCCTTATGGCCGGCGGGGGCGAGTGAGTCACGTAACGTGCGTACAGGCTGGTTGCACACGTCGGAGAAAAGTAGCCCGGCCGTGTGTACCTACGGCGATGCTGATATGCAGCACGTTGCGAAAAGCTATACAAGTGTGCCGTGTACTTAGCGCAGACGTACGTGGAAGGCCAACTGGCCAACGATCGATAGCGCGGCTAGCATTATTGGTGATACAACATACAAGCGAGCTGTTCGTCTTTTCTTCTAGACGAATTAGTTGGTGCATGCAAGACATGATATCGGAGCCAACGGTTTAAGACATTCAGCTCTAGTATTCCATCTCTTGGAATTGAGAGAGCTTTACATGTGAGTACAAGTGTTGAAGTATGAGTGGATTCCAACTTAAGCTTTTTAATAAACTTACTTGTGCTGTGGCCAGCGTTACAAGGCAGCTACAGAAGACAGGCAAATAATCTCTAGTTGTAACAGAGGAAGTGACGAGGTTTCGCACTTCTATGAGTCGTTGTAAACGGCAGTGACACGATGGTGATTGTTGTCATTAACATGCATGCATGTATTGATCCAGCGGCGGAGCTAGCCCAGGCTCAAGCCCCGGGCTGGACCAGCTGATCTTATATTAAATATATGTTTTCAATTATTTTTCAATAATTTTTCGTAGAATTTAGCCCGTTGATCTTATATTAAATATCTGTTTTCAATGATTTTTCAATAATTTTTCGTAGAATTTTAGTAGGCTTTCGGTACCAGGCCCCGGACATCCTACTCTGTCCAAGGCCTGGATCCACCCCTGTATTGATCAGCTGCCCGGAGTTAAAATACCACGAGACAGTGGTGGAGTCAGGCTTGGGTTACCCATGCTCTGGCCGAGGCCTAGGATGTAAAGCCATTGTCTAGGTTTGATGGATCAGTTATTCTTCGGCCATAGCCCGCTAAACCAGTTGGTCCGGTTTGAGACCTGATCATGGACTAGTTTCGCCCCTGCTGCGAGCACTGTAAAATTCTTTTTTCATCTATTATATAAGGCGTAACTCCTACCAGACGAACCACACTCGTTACTTTACGCACAATTGAATGTGAACGGCTGAGATTACGAGACTTGACTGCACAAGTATTCATTCGTGGTTGGAAGGTTAGCAGTCGACGTAAGTGCGAATCCGGCTCGATCCAGAGCAGTTCAACTCGTCAGTCATCTCCATGATCCATCACCATCAAGGTTACCTTGAGACAAAATAGCATGAGGATGATTTCGTACAACAACAGTACGATCTCATGAAGGCAAAAGCTCCATGCCCAAAACCACTTGCTGCTGCGACACTGCTAGCAGACAGGCTCCGCAAACAAAAATCAAGCATGCGCTGCAGTCTAGAAGGACTCAATCGAATCAAGATCAGAACAGCAGCGTGGTAAAACAATTGCGTTCCAGAAGAACTCAATCGAATCAAGATCAGAACAGCTGCGACACATTCACATACCTCAGGCTTCTCACTCCTGTGGGCTAACCCACAACCCAATAACATAATAAGTTTTGCACGCTTCTCAAAACTAGCTAAATTGATCGCTACTCTATCCTCTAAACTGCGATCCAATGGCTCTCCGTGATCCGAGCAGCTCCAAGCTAGCATCTCAACCATTTCCTTGTCTTTTAGGCCCACAACGATTCCGTCTCCGGTCATCCTCCGGCAATCCCTGACCGTTTGGACCTCGGCGCACCTCACATAGTCCCAGTCATCCTCCGCCTCACCATGACCTAGCACCGTCATCCTGCAACCATCAAAAAAAAGAAAATACATCGCATAGCAATATCGAAAATGATATCCAATAATCATCCCAAAAACTCGAATTTCAAATCTAATTCAAATTGAACTCAAACTTGAGCTCCACAAGCTCAAACATAGTCAAATACTCATCACAAATATGAATAGACCTTCACATGATCTTTCACAACGTCTTGATGTAGCTGGGAACTAAATACATGGGCTAGTTAAAACTGTGAGCAACCAGGCTTTGTCATCCTTTGCCGTGTAGGAACTACAAAGATTCCCAACCTACATCTATTACATATTAAAAGCACATTAAGAGTTACTAACAAAGGAGAAAAATATGCTAAAAATTTCCATAAAAAAGCAAAACATGGCCCTTGATTTGGTGGACCTTAATTACAACTGTCATCATATCTTTTGTTGAAAATAGGAATATACTAGAAATTCTCACAAAAAAGGAAAATATTTGGTTTGTAATGTGGTAGACCATAACTAACTTAAACTATAATAGCCATTGGATGTTATTATTTTAAAAAAATCTAATCTATTTAGAAGACCCGAGTTATAACGATTTAGATTAAAAGAATAACAAAATTTTGGTATAAACATAAAAAGATATTATCAATTTGATTTTCGTATGAACTCCAAATTAAAACACGGACGTAGCTAAAATTCCAAAATAAAATTAGATAAAAATTAGCAGTTCGATTTGTATATCAAATCTAATGAAAACTTATATTCAAAATTAAATGAAAAATAAAAATAAATTTTGATTTTTTATATGAACTCCAAATTAAAACCCGAACATAATCAAAATTTAGAATAAAATTAGATAAAAATTAGTATTTGGATTTGTATACCAAATCTCACCTAAAACTAATATTCAAAATTAAATAAAAATAACAATAAAATTAACAGCTTAGATTATAAGAAAGAATTAATCCATATGGACTACAAGAGTATAATAAAAAAAATACAAAAATAAAAGAAAATCAACCATTGAACTTTTCATACGAACTCCAAACTAAAACTTATGCATAGTTGAAATTCAGAATAAAAATTAGATAAAAATTAGTATTTGTATTTGTGTACGAATTCTAATATAAAATTGATATGTAACATTAAATAACAAAATAGCTATAAAAATTAACACAAATTCAAAATAAACAACAAAAGGAAATTAACCGTTTAATTTTAACTATAAATTGAAACCTAAAATCCGGCACTAACATTTCAGGTCAAGCCTTGAGTAATGGCATGATGATGATCACCAACACAAACATTTTTACTAAGCATTGGCAAATTTATAGCTGCATTAGGATCCTCATTTAGCCCAAGTTACAAGAAGCTGCAATGGTTTTCTTGCTGTTTAATTATCACGCATGGCAACAAAAGCCACTTCACAACACTCAACGGCAAATAAAAATAGTGTTTGAAAAAAAAAAGGAAACAAAGAAGAGAAAAGCGTGCTAGTGAGGCCTCAGCCCAACACGGTTGCATAGTTGGAACGGGCCGTGGGCCAGGCTGATCTGACACGCAACATTGGCGTCTTGACCTTTACTTTGCATCAAACTTTGTAGCCAGTGCCTGTGCGTGTATCATCTTACCTTTTCCCTTCTTTTTTTTTTTTTAAAAAAAACAAACTTTTGCAAGAATCCCCTACTTTAAAAGGTTTATCTGGTAGTGAAATTCGTAAACTTTTCATGATTTTTGAAAATCATGAAAATAGCTCAGTTGAAAGGGAAAAGATTTCCCCCGAACCCCCTTCCAAAAGGGAAGCAACGCGGCGGTAGCCAATACCTGCTGCCGTGTTGGATGGATCAAACAAGCGGCCAAAACGATCCTGGGAATCGAAGCAATCAAAACCGTCGTCGTTGTTTCTACTTTCTCGGTCGGTTTCTGCTGCCATGGCCATTCCTCCTTTAAGGCCGATCGAGCAGAGCAGTCTACACTACCGACCGGTAGTCGCCTATGCCGTCCTGCGTCCCGCTCCAAAACCTTATGATTGCTGCGCGCGATTGCTGTTCGCGCGCATATTACCAGGTTCCCTTCACCGTCAAGATCGACGCACGGATATATAGGCACTTCTCCCGAGTGCAGCACTGACTGGCCCCGTGAGTGAGATTCTTCCGGCAACGTGCGTTCGTGCTGCAAACTCTTGTGGCCCTCCTGCGAAGAATCATTGATCGAAGCGAATACATGGATCAAGCAGCTGCTCAAGCAGAGAGAGAGAGAGAGAGAGAGAGAGAGAGAGAGAGAGAGAGAGAGAGAGGCGAGCTAGGGCTAGGCTAAGGTACCGTGCCCTACTCTTCTTTCAGTCTTCTCCGTGCTTGCAGCTGCGGTTCGCTAGCTGCTCACCTGACAACTCAGTTGGAACGAACGCTTCCACCTACCGACACACCGGTTACTTACTCATTCTTAATCACGGCATCCATATGTAGACCGTACTGACCTAATTTGTCATCTTCCTTAACACGAATGGGTTTTTTCTGCGCTTGAAAGTGTGACGATTACTCGCGCTCGAGTACCGTGGTGTCACTCGCAAACTTACCAATACCATAGCGGAAGATATACCGGTTTAGCTCTTGGAATGATACATTCGGATACAGCTCCGTACCTTTCGGATTTAATATAATGTTATATATTTATAAGTATACATATTTTTTAATTATATGTACACTAAATTTCACTTATAATACTACTCCAAATACAAAATAGTATTGTCAAATATAACATAGAGTTCAATAGATGATATTATCAGTTATATCGGTATGACTAGTATTGTATAGTATCAAAGCTGGTATAACCGATATTGTATGGTATCGAAACCGGCATTGATCGGTACCAAGACTGGTACGGAACATATGGCTACTTTGTATCGGTTTAGGTGACGAAATGATACATCCAACACACTAATCAGTACCGACACAAATTGATAACTATGACCACATGTGCTCCAAAACCAAGGCCCCGTTTGGAACGAATTTCACGGGAGTTTTTGCAGGAACTTTACATAAAGCAATTCAATTTCGTAGGAAAAAGAAAAGGAAAAATCTTCCGTTCTAATAATCATAGCCTGAAGGAGACTAAAGTAGGACCCAGCCCGGGAAAAGGATGCCAGGGGGAAAAAAATAGAACTGCCCGGTTTGAAGAACCGCAGTGCTGGCGGTACTTTTGGGTCGGTTTCAGGTCAATTCTCGGCTGAGATTAGAAGAAAGGTATCTGACTTGTGCGGCAGCGACGACGTCGAAAACTGCAGGTAAATCTCGATTTATTGATGCCCACAGGATGAATCCCATTGTCGTGTTGAAAGCTAGCTGCTCCCTGCTTACTATGTACCAAGGAACCCTTCTGACTTGCAGGTACCTTCCACTTCGACGCACCAGAACTCAGAGCTCCCAGGACACCTGGACACGTGTGTGTCTGTGACCTGGCCCCGCAGACCAGAGACAAACAGATGAATTAATGGCCTCACGCAGCCAGTCAGCAACACAGGTAGCTGCACCACTGAGGCAGTGAGGTGCACGAAGAACATTCTCCACGACCAAGGGGAGACAGACCAGAGCAGCCACGCTGACATGCGAAGTTGCAAACAAATCCTACTGCAAAAATCTCTTGCCACTGTCATCACGTACATGCACAAATTCCAGCAGTACTTTCTGCTGCTGTTGCTGCTCGAGCTACACTAAATTGAATATGAACCGTTCATTCTTTTCAATCTAAAGGATCATATTAACTAGAGTTTACTTATACTTTATCTGGTAATAGAGTAGTAGAAACATCGTTAACAAATCAACGGTTAGATATAATTTCTAATACATATTATATACTACCAGCACCTAACGTGATCAGATTTACCACCCAGAACTCACCAAACGGAGCAATCACCCCTCACCAACACCTCGAACCTTCTCCCTTCTATCCCTCTTTTTCCATCTTTCTTCCAAATAAACTGCAAGTATTTTAAACTAGCAACCACTACTGCGCCTCTCCCTATCTATAAATACAAATCCCAATCCAGTCTTGAAAAATCTAATCCACGGAATTAAAGGGGAGATATATTTGTTAGTCAAGAGTCCAGAGGAGCACAGACTGAGGCAGAGAGGAGGGAGCTCTTGTGACGTGATCATGAAACCGCGTCCAGCTCCTGCGCCGTCGTCTTCCGGTGTGCCGCCCAGGCTCCGGCCGCACCTGGGGCGCCTCACCGCCTTCCTGATCGTCTTCGCCGTCGGGTACTCCCTTGGGATCATGTCATCGTCTACCCGGCCGTCGCCGAGACCGTCTCAGACGATCATACGGCCGCATGCCGCGCACCTCACCGCTTCGAGAACCGGCGTCCCGGCGTCGAACGGCACCGGTGCCTCTGCCACGAACTACCCGCGCTCGCCGCCGCACGACCTGTTCCGGTTTAAGGAAGAGTGCGGGGATCCGATACCCAGCGACGCCGTCGTGCCGACTCTTCTTGGCAAGCTGTTCGACGGCGAAAGCCCGTACGCCAACTTCCCGCCGCCGCATACCGCTGCGCTGCTGCACCATGCGGCGGCGCGCCCGCGCGGGTGGGGCTCGACGGGGGCGGTGTTCGCAGAGCTCATCGAGACGGTGCGCCCGGACACCATCATCGAGCTGGGCGCGTTCCTCGGCGCCTCGGCGCTGCACATGGCGGCCGTATCCAAGAACCTCTCGCTCACCCCGGCCATCCTCTGCATCGACGACTTCCGCGGCTGGCCGGCCTTCCGCGACCGCCTCCGCAGCGACGTCCCGCCGCAGCGCCACGGCGACGCGCTGCTGCTGCCGCAGTTCATGTCCAACGTGGCCGCGGCGGGGCCCGACGCCACCGCGCGCGTCTTGCCGCTTCCCTTCTCCACGGCGTCCACCCTCACCGCGCTGTGCGAGTGGGGCGTCTATGCCGACCTCATCGAGGTGGACGCCGGGCACGACTTCCACTCGGCGTGGGCGGACATCAACCTTGCATGGGCCGTGCTCCGGCCTGGCGGCGTCATGTTCGGCCACGATTACTTCACCTCCGCGGACGACCGCGGCGTCCGGCGCGCGGTGACGTTGTTCGCGAGGGTCAAGGGGCTCACCGTCCGGCCCCACGGCCAGCACTGGGTCCTCTCCCCGAAGCCGCACGGCGACGGCCGGTGAGCCTCCACGTGCTCCCTCCGGTGCTTGTCGCCGTCACCGGCGGGGCCATGCACTTGGCGTCCAGTGGAAGCGCGGAATCTTACGTGCCCCGCTGCACCAGCCTCACCCGCGCGCGCGGCACCCCAAAGCGGACGAAAAGGCTACGTGTTACCACCAGTCTCTCAAGTCTGAAGCGTACGTCTTAACCACCATTCTTTTTTTCAGTCACATTCTTACACAAGAATCAAGCTTCAGAATGCTATGCATGTGCTCTTCTCTGGGATTAAAAAGAAAATGAGGATACCTATGACGAACTGAGTATTTTTACGAGATATATCTATCTACGGGTATAGAAACGATCATACGGCCAGTGCACATGCACTAAGGTAGATGGCATGTTGTTGGTGCTGGTAAATTTTATAGTGTATTATACTAATAGTATATGATGGGTTGCAGGAATTATATCTAATCATTTATTGGTTAAGAGTATTTATACTATCCTAGTACCGAATGAAATATAAATAATTAAGAACTAATCTGATCCAATGGAGTAGATTGGAAAAAATGAACTATCTATATTAAATTTAGTGTAACGTAAAAAAGCTCTTTTTGTTTGGCAATTTATCGATCGAAGAGGAGATTATTTATCTACCTATCTAGTTATATTGCTAAAGAAAAAAGTAAGGTTCTTTTCATATGGGGATAGTCAAGGGTGGGAGCTAGACTCGAGATGGCGATTCGGTGCCGGTGGTGTTGGTTGTGAGGTGCCGCTCGGTAGTGGTGGATGATGCGGTTTGCGTACCGGCCGGAGGAAAAAGACGTACGGTGGTGTGATGGAAGGTCTAAGGAGGATCGGAGTGCTGCTGGATGAGCATGAGATGGGATGGGAGAGCAGTGGCCAATAGATCGCTAATTAGTTCGTTTCATCACCATTGTAGAGTAATTTACGAGGCAATCGTACGTCCCCGAGATGATCGAGTCAATGTATGGATGAATTTGGATGGACCTTTTTTTTAAAAAAACGCGTGGATGGATGGATGCAGGTAATTTGGCATTTGCCGCACGCGTTGATTGTACGTTATGAAGGGCATGCATATTTGGATCCTTTTAAGTATCGATATAAAGAGATGTTGACACTTTGTCCTACCTTTCTAGCCACATTCGTTTCTTGTGACACTCTTCTGGCTGTTTTAATTTGGGAAAAAAAAAAACTAGCAGATGCTATCCTGTCGGATTCCATCGTAATAAGATACGTCTTCGCTGTCCAATATATATATTCATGTTGTAAAATTAACATGTCATAGTATCAATTTAATTCCAAAGACACGCAACAAAAACAGGAAGGTAAACAGTACGCCTACAATATGATAACTAGCATCCAACAAATATAACATGCTAGTGGAAAAGACGCACCTACGCATGCTAGATAGATCAAATTGATACACAGATGTTAACAAAACTATCATAGCAGTATGCATTTTCATCAAATTTGATCACAAAATAAGGATCACTCAGACCAATAACCCATTGGTCCAAGACACTGACAGAGGGCTTGATGAAGAACGGGAAGCCGTGAAGGAGCGATGCACGTCGATCGAAGATGAGCTCAAGTAGTCAAGCGTCGAAGAGCGTTTCCCAAAAACCTGATTGCCGATCTCCCGTGCAGGTCATCAAGTGGCCGGCGCCGGATCGGAGACACTGCTCTCCCTCGCGCCAGTTGCATGATGGAAGAAGGGATAGAACGGCTCGGAAGGCAGCAGACGCCGGAGGAAGCAGGGATCGCGGGAGAAAGATGAGATTGGTTTTTCTGTTGCTTCCTCCTCCTCTCGTACAGGGACGTCTCCCCTTAATAAAACGCGAATCCTCAAAATCGCCTCCCGATCACGCAGATCAACTGCCACGATTCCCGAAACCATCCCCTGGAATCTCGCATTGTGGGCTAATGAACTAACCACACGCGAACATGTGTCTACGTGGGTCCGTAGCGCCACATCAGCTACTGAGGCGTAAGGTGATATGGCATAATTGGTACATGTGGCAAAAGGTTAAGTACACTTAGCACAAATCATTCGCGGTCGTGAGCCGTCGCAAGTCACAAATCACACGAAATATATACACGCGCACACGTGTGTGTGAACATAGCCTTACAAAGCCAAATATGTATACCTCTAGCCTTGCCACTAACTCATACTAGAGTCTATGCATGAACTCCCCCTTATAAGTTAGTTCCATTCCACCTAGCTAAGTAATATGGTACTAAAGTCCTACACCCTCAACCCAACATCCCCATTGACTTCTTCCATGGAATTAATTCCAACAATTCAAACACTAAGAACCATACTCCTCTCTCTCTCTCTCTCTCTCTCTCTCTCTCTCTCTCTCTCTCTCCCCCTCTCCGTGTGTGTGTGAACCAAACTCCATGTATCTTAGAACCAGACATCACTATCTAACTCTATGAGAACCAGACTCTACCATCTCTTTCTCTGAGAACCAGACTCCACGAGCTGAAACAAGGAGATCATGGCAGTGCTCTATGACCGGCGGCAGGAGTCGAGCATGTGATTGTCAAGGGCCAAGGCCGAAGCAAGGCAGTAGCGCCATTCACGTCGGATCCGGCCGGCGCCGTGATCAGAGGGGAGCAGGATGAAAGTGGCACCCAAATAAGAGCGTGGCCAGACCGCCAGAGAGGGGCAGGTAGCAAGCTCAAACATGGTGGGGTGACCAAAGAAGCGTAGGTGGAGCGATGACGACATACACCATTCACAGCCTTTTACTGCCTCCATCACCCTTCTCCCCATGTCTCATCCCCTTGCGGCATTGGCCAACAGACGGATACAAGCACCGCTGATGGTGTAAACTTGTAGTCATTGTGAGCTCATTGAAGCTCACAAAAACTTGTTGATATTTCTTTAAAAAAAAATTTGGTTGAAATATGTTGAAACTCATCAAAATTGTTGAAACTTTTTCGTTAAAATTTGATAAAACTTACTGAAACTCGAGTTTGAAAATCTGAAACTTGCTCTTGAAACTTTATTCGAATCTTCTAAAAACTTTTACAGGCGTATGAAACTCACTGAAACCTGAAGCCTTTTCAAATGTTTTAATGGAAGTTCCTGAAACATAATGAAACCTATTACTATACCGTTGCAGCGGTATACCGTTTTCCTGCACGGAGATATCCCGTTCCCATACTAGGAAGGCAGGAACATTAACTAGCTAACCTTTTGGGTGGTCTATATTAGAGCCCGACTAGTGCAGATCGTATAGCACAAATCTCCGTATTTGATGAGTCTCAAGCACGGAAGCACGTACCCCACATCAGGCATTCAAAACCAACCAACGATCGTTATCGGCGATAGCTCAACGGCAACTCACCCAAACACTCAATCAGTAGTCAAACTAGAAAATTTTTTATTGAGGGTGCACATTTTAAATGTATAACTCTATAGTTTTGTACAATAATTTCGTACCATTATAAATCCAATATATATTTAAAATTTGCTAGAAGTACAATATAATTAGTTCTAAAGTCTTAAGAATCCCAAAATATCATAATCGAAACCAATTCAATAAAAAATATTTAGCCTGTTAAAGAGAAAAAAATTAGTTGTTTCTCAAATTTTTGGAGGTGCCGGGGAATACCCGGCACCCCTTTGGTTCCGCCTATGATCCATCACGTTATAAATCACGATAATAGACGCAACATATTTATTAAAGAAGATGAAGACGGCATATCCATGACAATAATACCAGTCTAGAATCTAGAACCGTAATAATTGTGCAGGACTGACATAGGGACTACTACACTGTATCTTGCAAAATTCATCTGTTCCGGCTTCCAAATAGGCCTATAAATTCTGAAGAAAATTACCCCACGATAAACCAGGAACAACCACGGTGCTCCATGGGCTGTACGCTAGCAATTAAACGTCTGGCCTCTAATTGTGATTAACAAGGCTCAACCGTCGTGTGCTCCACGGAGACCGGCGGGTGGTTTACGGCAGCAGGAGAGGACGGGACGGTGTCTGGTCGACGGGAGCAGGAAGCGCGACGCAATCGTCAGACGACGAGACGGCGGTGCAGGCCAGGGTCTTGGTCTCGCGTCGCTTGCGCCGGCAACGTTAGGTTTGGCTTTGCGGCATTTGGACGCCTCGCATTGCCGCAAAAAAGAATCAATCAGATTTATTGGGATCGCCGTCCGATCCGGTCTAATCATTGCTGGTTCATTATCCTCAATCGCCGAGTTTTTTGCTCTCTTTTTTTTCGGGCAGGGCGCACGCATCATATCATCGTTCAGTGTATTCATCCAGCCCAAGAAAAGACTTAACCATACCTTATTTCACGAAGCTAAACACTCCTCCCAAGTAATATCCTTATTTCAAGTAGGTAACCAGTCTGTTCTCAAATTAAGAAATGGAGCAGCTAAACAATCCTACATGGGGATCCCACCTGAGAATATGTGATATGGTTTCTTCCAAAAGGCAAAGGTCAGATAGCAACGCAGAGATCCCAACTCTCATCAAATGAAGCCACTCATGTGCTTCGAGTTATTTCCTCTCTTCTATACCAAAGAAAATGCAGAGGGACTAAATCATAGACAGCAGCATAGAGGTGCACCTCGAATCAACTGAAACGACTTGTGTACTTTGACTTGGTTCCTCTCCTATCACAAAGAAAATGCAGATGATCAAAAGTTTCTATAGAACACGGATGCCTCGAAGCCGCAACTTGGCTAGACGCTGAAACTGGATGGGGAGTTTGCAGGCACACCATTAATACCCCTTGTTCCCACGTATCCGCGCTCGCATGTCAACCTATAGCAATGATTAACAAAGTTAGCATTTCCATATACAATTCAAACCAACAAATAAGTTTAGGAAAGGCTCAAGGAAAACATGGAAAATATATGCCGGCAAGATGGAACCGCAGGATGTTAAACATAAATATCAATATGATGGACAAAGCAACAACTGTTAACACCTGATGCAATAATCCTGTGCCAAACCAAACCTAGACCAAATATTCCAAAGATAGGTTGTATGTCTCATTCAGAAATTGTACACACAAGAATATTGGGTTTTCATAAGTGTGAGACGTATCATTGCATTTCCATAGGAAGAAAGAAATGAGCCGCCAGTGAGAGGTACTACGATTACGCAGGGTGTGTTTGGTTGGTGGAATGAGGTTGAATGGGATGGGATGATCCTATATCACGTGGTTCTATTGTTTTGGGTGAATGGGATAGTTCAGCATATATAAGGAATATTCCACAAATTTGTATTCCACCATCCAGGATGGTTCTATTCAAGCAACCAAACACATGGACGATTTTTTTAAAAACCATCTCATATATGTACCACTTGATACAAGTAACAAAACACACCCGTAATGCACACAGAAACTGCATATAAATTTATAGATAGAAAAAAGACTAGTAGGGGTTTCAGTTTGCAGTTTCTAGATCTCTGTTGTTGTCATACTCAAAATGATGCATCCAACGGTGACCATATTGCATTATGCTTATTGCCTAAAACAAATCAAAGAGAAAATAATCAAAGCTGTGTAGTTATTGAAGGTATGCATGCATGCTACTATGATTTCAGGAAAACATACAGAATATTGACCATTCTTGTTCCTGTACTCACGTTACCATACTACAGCCTTTTGCAGCTCAACCAGCTTCTTTCATCTACAATAATGGATACACTAATTATAGGATATGTGGTGCATATTGTAGTTACATAACAAACCTAATTTTGACCGCCATTCCAAGATCTAGTTTTCCTTATTGTACAAGCAAGGTCAAAGAAAAAGATTAGTATCTCTTCTATTCCTGTTCACTATTCTTTTTCACTTGTAGTTTGTTAATCATACAATCACACATATTTTGTGCACAGCCCACAATTTGTTTCTCATACTGTCTCTTGCAAGCTAAATCATAACTGAACAATGCTGCAACTGAACCAAAACTGAGCAGCCACCATCAAAGATGAAAAAGACCAAGTACTTAAATGTAACATTATGAAGAAAGGAGCTTCCAGGGATTTACTCGATCCTGTCTAACTGGATACAAAAAGCTCATGCTTTTCTCATTTATAATGTAATCAACGATGCACACCTATTGACATGTAAGATTCACCTGAACTCTCTGAAACCCTCTAACATCCAACTCATGTATAGATCAAAATCCGACTTATCATATGTAACAACAATTGGCGTTGTCATTGTATGAATCTGTAAGACTATGGGAACAAGATTTAAGATAGTAGCACCAGCACCATAGGGTTTTGGCTGTGAGGAAGCAGGTTTTGTGTCCCGTAACACTGAATCCATTTAAAGAAACAACAGTCACTAACTACATATTGATTCAGAGTTCAGCAACCACAAGCACAAGGGGGAATGAATGGCCTGACCATTGCGATTACCTAAGAAATGCCGTATGCCAGATCGTTTGCACTTGCAGGCTAAAACATATTGTAAACTAGAAATCAGCAAAATATTCAAAGCTCAAGGCGCTATCACAACAGAAAAATATCAAAAGGGAACTGGCGTAACTAATTTACAGTGATTTACAGCAAATCGACACATGCCTGGCCCCTTTTGCAGTTGAAGTAGGTCTCTCTCAGGCCGACGCACTCGCTGGTGATGTTGGGTACCTTCTCCCCCGCGCACTCCTTGTACGGCCTCTTCTGCACCTGCGCAGAACCGCATCGCGGAAGAGCAGAAATCAGTCAGTACCATCTCCAACATCATCGAAAACTCCATTCCCAATTACCACCCCGCACTGGTAACAATGAGCTATGGAACTTGCGGGTGGCATCCAAGCCTCCCAACAACACCAAATCGGATGGAAAAAAGCAGCCGGCACAGCCAGCCGAGGGGGGGAGAGAAGGGGAGGAGAAAGAGAGGGAGGAAACCAACTGACCTTGACGCAGTCGGTCTCGCTGAGGCACTTGACGAGCTCCATAGCCAACCCCTTGCACGACTTCGCCATCTCTCTCTCTCTCTCTCCCGCGGTGTCGTGTTCCCCGCGCGGCTGCGACTTGCGGGAGGGGAAAGAAAGAGGCGAAGCGGCGGCGTCTCTCCTCCCGGCGGCCGGCGTAACAGGTCGGGTCGGGCCGGGAGCAGGTTCTGATCGGGCATTTCGAAAGCCTGTCGGCCCACTTTAGTCTGCCTCGACTCGGCCCGGCTAATGTTATTTCGATCAGCCCAGCTCATGTTGGATATGTCTGAAACTGACACTTGATTGGTGGGCCAGCTCAAACTATTGCCATTTGAGCAGCCCACACCTCCATAACTAGCTATAGCAGAAAATACAGAAGCCTCCGTGTATTTAGCCCCGGCATACTTCTTTTATATATATATCTTTGACCTCTTTTGGAACGAAATTATAAATCTGGTTTTTTCTCTACCGTGGAAGCACCGGTGGATAACACATGTTACCTACTGTGCTCTTGTACTGCGGCTGATCGCTGGCAACGCAACGGCTCCTCCCATCATAGTAGCTTCACGACAAGTATGTCAGATGGCGGGCCTCACCTTCCTGCTGAGCCCGGGTACCGCGGCAGGTACCTACCGATCTTAGGCACTACGTTACCCTATCCTACCGAGCTCGAGTTACCGCGTTAGCTTGTCTGTCGTGGTGGGTGCAGTGCCGGCGACCTACCGCCGTAGATAATACATGTCAACTGCAGGTGCTCCCACGGTCGGGAAGAAGGCTAGATTTGCAATTTAGTTCAATAAGGGACCAAAGATGAAAATGGGTGTGAAAGAGGAAAAAAAACATGCCAAAACTTTGAAAGTAAAAGTGTAGCTAGGATTAATTAATCCTTAAAAAAAAGCTAGGATCAATTTATGCTGCAAGCAAGAATATATAGTTGAACCAAAAGATCTAACACTACGTCACCATGCCCTCTTCTCCTCTCAGTGAAATACGGTTCCAAGGCCGTTTTCCAAAGGAGCAGAAAAAGTTGTTCTGAAGCCAGCTGCTAGCATACATATAGTATGCTACTAGAGTGGTAAAACGTTTGGATTCGATCTGATGCCTCTGCAAGCTGAATAAACAAATTATGATGCATGGTTACAGAATATTGTTAAACAGATGCAGACGTGCTGTCTGGCTCAATGCACGTAATCAAGGTACCTGTTCCAGATAAGCTCGGCTAATAATGAATTTGTTGAGGTACCAATGTCTTTGGTCATACGTACGTATCAACAAAAAGCTCCTGCTACATGTATATATATTTCCCCATATCGAACTTAATCATTATATGGCAGGTTGCTACAGGTATATGAACCATTGTTAATCCCATATGCTTGTTTTCTTAAAGAATTGTGGCATGCAACGACGTGGAAGCTTCACCTGTAAATCCGCCACCAATTGGTTAACGCATGTTGACCACTAATTAGAGATCGTAGCATGCTACTACTGCATGTGAAGCATCTGTTTCAGTTTCAGATGAAAGATACAAACTAGATCCTCAGGCATCTCCCATTCCCATAGTCACATGGTTATACTATTGCAAATTTCAAGCCTTCCGTTAATCATAATTAATTGCATGATTTGAAGTATATTGAGCGGGAATCTCTTTATTTTCAGTACTCTAGCTTTCTGTATGTCTCTATAACAGATTACAGTTGGTACAATACTAACCAGAATTATAACGATGCATCTTCACGATGAGCAATACATCCCCGCATCATCACTGCATGCCTTGAGCCGTTAATCAGTAAGAGTAGTTATCGTTGCCCATATATGAAGCTAGGCAACTCGATCAGCGACGCAGCATATAAAGATTAAAGAAATGCATAATTTAACTTGGATGTCAAACTCTAATCTCCTCCTGTAGTATAATTAAGAATCCTGGCGATGCCAAGCCATTTCCTCTCTCATAAAGCACCTCTACTAGTAACAAGCAAGAAATCTCGCGCTAGATGAGATTTTCAAATTAGAAAGTTCTAACTTGAAAAAATTTAAATTAAAATTATCAAATTAGAAAGTTTCAAATTAAAAATTTTCAATTCAAAAAGTTCTAACTCCGAAAACTTTTGGTTTGAAAACTTCCTATTCAAAAAAAAATTGGTTCAAAAGTTTCAATTAAAATAACTTCTGGTTTAAAAAGTTTTGATTCAAAAACTTTCGAAGGTGGTTTAAAATACTTCTTATTCAATAACTTGGAGGAAAATTTTAAAAACAAAAACTATTTTGAGTTTAAGGGGAAGTGAATGAGGGAGAAAAGCCGATGAAGTGGATGTCGCAAAGTGTCATGACTCACGACGAGGCAGCCTTTGAGTGGGAAGGAAAGTAGGGACACAAGGAGGTTGGTCCACTTGTCACAACAGGAATTTGGTTTCACAAAAAATTTAATGAGGACGACATCAAATTAGTAACTACGAGGAAACAGTAACATCTAAACCGTAGTCCAAAACAATCAATTAGAACTAGCTAGTGTATGTATACGTGTTGTCCCGTGGGTGCATCTCTACGTGTGCATGTAAAAAAAATTGTACAAATATTAAAGTATGAATGAAGAATATATGGTAATTATTTATCCTTTTCCTTGTTTCAAAATTTGTATAACTTATTTTGAGAGGGACAGTATAGAAGTTATTTTTTTTTGGTGGATTTAGACGCAGGGGAGGGGACAACGCTACAACAGCACTCAGGAGTCAGGAGTGAAATTCCCCGAGATTCTCCGCCCATTCGCGTACGTTCCTTGGGTGAAGCGCGGCCGAGCTGTGCAGATGCCCACCGTCCGGTGCGGTGCGGTGCAGTGTGCAGATGAGTGGGTCAGTTGGGTGGTGGCTGGTCAGGCTCATGGCGGCCCAAATGCCCCGAGGCCCTTGGCTAATGTTGGGCTAAACCTGCAGAACGCCACACACACACACACACATTTTCTCCATTTCTCAGCCATTGGGGAAGAACAATCTGGGATAGATCAGAGGTCACTGCTGCCATGTTAATATGTTACTATTAGTTTCTCCGTCTGCTGGGTTCGATCAGAACAGCCGGCCATGATCTAATTGCAGGGCGTCGCGATCGCCGTATGCAGCATGCCAGATCTTGAGAACACCGGACCAACTCCTCAACGGGGGCAGTACTTGGCAATGATCACCTTACTTGGTTCTGTGCACGTGCTGTTTTTATTTTTATTTTTATTTTTTTCTCGGCGAGGCCTTGACCGAAAACCGAAGTCCGGTACAGAAACACACGCGATGATGAACCTGTAAGTGTCTTCTAGATGTTCTTGGGTGCTGACTAGTCGGCTCCAGCGAGCAAAACGCCGGCTTTGTGGTCAAGGGGAAGCCAAAAGTCAGGCGCTGACTTGGAGAGCTCGCTCTGCTGTGCAGGAGAGAGTTTTTCACCGGCTGATGTGCTGTAGCCTGTATCTCGTAGGATTCAGGATTGCAACACGAGCATGGTCGCAGGCTGCATCAGCCCATGCCGAATCGGTATCACAGGCTGTGTGAAAACACAGGATGACATCGATCACAGGCTCCAGCTCCGCATGTCAGTGAGTCATCACGAAGCAAATGATCAATAATATAAATAAATAAAGGCAAATCAACGATTATTTCTTAGCTTAAGACTAAAAAGGCTTAATGTAAAATAAAAAAAGTGACACGGGTTTTTTTCCTAGTAAAATAAAACGCGACAGAGGGAAAGTTCATTTGGGTTGCAGACAGCATCAGAAACAAGAACCACCATTCCACTTGTCACACAAAGGGGAAGAGGAGAAAAGACGAGCCAGCAGTGCACTCCACTACCAACCAAAACCAAAGCAACCACAAAGGAGCCGAGTCTGTATGTCTTAGTCGTGCTGAATCGACCAGCGTGTGGATTGTGGACACGATGATGACCATGCCCCCTTTTTCAAGTGTTCCGGCCCCTTGTAGTGGAGTAGATCAGCTGATGGACGCGCATGTGGAATTCGACTAGGTTTGTGTGATCTAGGAAGATGCTGAAATAAACTATTTGTGGGGCTCTGATGATTGATTGGCTTTTGAAAAGCAGCCCTTTTCTTTTGAGGTGTTCCAAAAAAGCAACTTTGGGGAAGGTGATCTCCATATGGCTAAGAACTACACAGCTTTTGGAAGCATCAGCAAAGCATTCTCTCCTCCCCTCCCCTCTTGGTCATCCAATGTACGAATTGAACTTGTGGAGCAGTGTTTTACACTTTTACTGGCAGTAATGTACCAGACACACATATATCGAAGTTCTTGAAAACTCTTCCTGCATTTTGCTCCAGATCACACTCTTCTTCAGATTAGCAACTGAGAGAGAGAGAGAGAGAGAGAGAGAGAGAGAGAGCCTCACGTAAAAGAACAAACTAATTGATGGGCATTGTTCTCCAGCTAATTAGAGGACACCATCACAACTGCACAATAGAATGAGGTGTACAGTGCAAACTGATCAGTGCATGGAACAAGAGTTATGATGGAACGGTACGGTTTAGCTGTTGCCTGCTTAATTGCCAACCGTTGACTTTCACTGTCGTTTTAAAACCAGGTCAATAGAGATGATAAAAACGAGCTTAATTAAACCAAAAGTTACCCAACTCGGCCAGCGCAAATCTTGACCTGGATTCGGGGGTTTAGACACTAGTCTTCTTATCCGATCTTGTCTTAATCGTTGCAAGACAATCTGTCCTTCTCTTCGCCTAAAAATCAGAACAAAGCCACAGCCACAGCACACATGCTGCTAGCTCTTCTTCTCTCAAGCATCACTTCTCCATAGCTCTCATTACTGGATACCACTGTACCAGTGATGTCTTTGCAAGCACCGTACTCCTCAAGGCCTACGTTTTGTTTGGAACACACAGATTTTAAAAAGAAAAAGGGAAAAAAAGAAGGAAAAACATTACTCTAACTGTTCACGAAGTTTTTGGCAAAATTTCTACGAGAAATGATCTTCTATTCCAAATGAGGTCTTAGTTTTGTGCTGCGCAAGCCCGCAGGACAGCACAGGTAGGATTTTATTTAAAAAAATAATACAGTTTTTAAAAACAATTACAAAAAATGTATAAAAATAATTACAAAGATATATCTCTGTCGTTAATTCATTTTATCCTAATGGATTTGTCGTCCAAATAAATCAGCGACAAAATTATTGGTTAAATAAAACTCTATCGCCAGTACATTTTGGCGAAATATTGATAAGAAACTTCTATCACCAAATGAATTGGCGACAAGGCTTCTGTCATCAATTGCCTTGTCGTCAATTCATTTGGTGTTAGATGACCCATCGCTGATTTATTTGATAACAAGAGGTCTGTCGTCAAATGAATTGGCAACAGATGTATATTTATGTAATTATTTTTTGACATATTTTCTATAAAATTTATTTTAAATATATATTATTTTTTTAAGAAAAATGGTAGTCCCACTAGACCACTTTTCACACGATTTATCAGTACACTAGGCCAATAAGCGCAGCGCACGCCGCGCGCGTGAACGTAAAATGATTTTGCATTTTTTTTCCTGGAGGAAAAATAGACTTAGATGTATTTTCAAAATTTTGGAGGCTCGAGAAATATTATAGATCGCGTTGAAAAAAGTACACATATTTTTGTTGACGAAAATATTTTTTCCGGAGAAAACGGAGAAAGGACCTGGGTGTAAAAACCGAGGACATGTTTGTTATATTTTTGGACCTCCTCGCTATTTCGAAAAAGTAGAAAAGAGCTCGTTCGCGATTTGTATTTAACAGAAGTTTTTTTTGTAAAGTAACAAGCGAGGGACCCAAACGAGATTCGAAAAAGTTTTTCTTGCCATCACAAAAAATCGTGCTTTTCGTAATTTTACAGAGATCTATCCGTAATTTAAAGGAACAGAGAGACTTTTTTCGCAAAAACATGGGATAATAGGTGGATGTGCTCGGGAGCTCTCGAAAGAGATATACTAAAGGGTAATAATTACGATTACTGGTGGGCCGGGATGTTTTGGAACCAAAACGTCGGTGTCAAAATTAACGTGTGGGCCGAAATTTTTGCTCGTTCACACCGGTGACGTAGAGAGCCACGGCCGCCATCATCTCCGAGACTCCGAGACTCCAACCCCCAAAAAAAAAAACAGCATGCATGTGCCGCTGGCTGTTGCATATCTTATGCCACCACCAAACGATTTTTTTAAAAAAATAAGGAAAATAAACTCTTGTTTTTGTAGCAAGGTAATAGCAACAAATTCAAGTGATAGCAAGCGAGTATGTGTTGCTAAAAGGATGATCTTGGGATTAGCTAAATTTATTTGTTTGTTGCCGAACTCCAAAGGCTGTGCCTGGTGTATATTATGAACTTCTTGTTGCAAATAAGGTCCCATTTTGTAATGGTGGAAAACTGCAGAAAAAGTTAAAGAGTTGTTCTATTTCTGGTGAAACTTAAGGCCCCATTTGGCAATTTAGAACCGGGCTGTTTCTACTAGATTCTGGAAGAAACCCAACCAAACGGGCTAAAGTTCGGAACGATTCTCCTCGGATCGTTTCTTCCTTTTCCACTTTGTGACCGAATCGGTCTCAACCCCGTTCCACCCGATTCGCAGAATCTTAACTGAAACGTTTATACCAAGAATTTGGAACCATTTCCGTTTCTACTAGAATCTGGAACCGTACCAAACAGGGCCTAAGTATTCCAAAAAGGTACGGCAGTGGGTTGAGATACTCATATAAGAAAGTTTCAGGGCCGTAGCTAGAATATCTAGAAGCCATAGCTTATCTAGCTTCTTTGATCTCCTTTTTTTGGGGTACGGGGCAGATGGACACGTGTCCTTGCCGCGCCTAGGGAGTGCGGAACCACACGCTGCCGCGAGGGGGGGATCGCGGGAGCAAGCGGGCAGTGCACAACTAGGCGATGCGAGCGCGGGTGGGCGGTGCGACTGTGGAAGGATAGCTCCCCAGTCGGGACAGGGGACACATGTCGCCTACCATGCCTTTTGCGGTGGAGGAGGAGGTTACTCGGCAAGCCGAGCCGAGCCTGGCTCGACTCGCCACTGGATCGAGCCGAGCCGAGCCGGGCTCGGCTCGGCTTGCCGAGCCAGGATATTTTATCAGGAAATTAAACATTTATACAATAATTCATATATTTGCAGTGAATAATATTAACTTACTAGTTACTACTAAATAATAGTAGTTGATTAGTTGCTCTCTATCACACTTGTAGGAAATGGAATTGTCTCAACATCATTTTCATCATCTTTTTCCTAAAAATATAAGTCATTAGTCATACTAAACTCCCTGCATAGGCTGGGCCGCCGAGCCAATTTGGCTCACGAGCCGAGCCGGCTCGGTGTTTTTGCGAGCCTGAAAAATAGGCTCGGCTCGAGCTCGGTCCGAGCCACGAGCTTATTTTCCAGCCCTAATCACTGCCCGTCCATAGCTTAGGAAAGTTTATTATTATTATTTGAGCCTTTTTAAATTTATTTTTATGAATAACCATTCATCCAACTTATTTCTAAATCTAATCATTTTGACCACACCAACAACTGTGATATGGCAAAATTGTTTGGCTGCTCTAGTGAAGATGTTTTGGCCAAAGTGGCCATTTTCTAGCTCCAGGTTAGACATATCTTGTGGTATGGTAGTCTTGTTTGCCAAGCTATTGATGGTCAAAAGGTAGATAATAAGTTAAAATTGTTTGCCAAGCTATTGCCAGGTTATTAATAAAAATAAGTTAAAAAGGTAGATAATAAATTTATTCCCTAATAAATTCACAATCTATCAATCTATTTTTTATATATTATATTATTAAAAGAGATAAAAAAAACCATCATATTCGTAGCTAGAAATTACCATGTTAACCAGAGGGGAAAATATTTACATCGTTGATTTTTTGTGAGTCCAGGGTACAAATTAATTGGATACGGTATGAAAACCATTACAAATACAATTGTAGAAGGAATATACCTGTATACTTCAACTACCGTAAACATTAGAGTTATATTATGTTTGATATAAACATATGCAAAATATATACATCATAGTATCTTGTTTTTTCTAAAGGAGAGAACGTTACTTTTATGAGTTTTTCTCTTTATGTTACCACGGCATTTTCCTTTCGTAGAGGATTGCGCGCGCGCGCTTGTTGCTAATTTGTTGGGATGAGGGTAAAAAAGAAGAAGATATTATACCCTCTTAGAAAATAAAAGCGATACTATAATTCTTGTAGCCACAGAAAAAGCTGCTTGGAAAACAAATAGCAGTTGCAAAGAGAGGATGGAAAAACAGACGGCAAAGTTATCTTTTCTAAAGTAAGAAAGAAGACGGCTAAGTCGCACAATTGGAGTATTTCATGGGGGGAAATCAAGAGCAGGAGACTTCGGTCCAAACGTGTGTGGGTTCCTTTGTTTAAGAGTCGTCGTCCTCCGATGATAAGCACGCGGCAAGGGTGGTCGAAGGACACTGGAACCTAATAAGTGAGCTCCCAGGTCGGGGCCGTCAGGGAGGGGAGGGACCAACGGGAGAAAAGTTAGTACTTAGTAGGCGTCCAACTTCCAAGATACCCACTGTTGCGTCCGTTTCCCTTCTCTTTATCTCGGCCGGTGCAAGAAAGATGGGATTTTTGGTGCTCTGGGTTCGCTTGTTTCATTGATTCTTGTGTTGTGGATGTCCCGTGGCTCCCCGCGCTATTTGTTTTCTTGTGGTGAGGAAACTCCTTTTGGGACGAGTGCCGGATTTGAAGCTTCTTCGTTTTTGTACAGTTTGTTTTCCCCCGTTAGGATCATGTGCAAGAGACGGTATATATGTGTGTGTTAATTTCGTTTACACTTTTTTTTTGCAGTTTGAGGCGACCTGTGATCAGTTCATGGTTTGGTGCCTTTCACTGGGGGACAAAGCACCGCGATTGCAAACTCCGCCTCTTAGCCTGGTCGCAGCGATAGGAGGTCTCCATGGAGAAATTTGAGAACTTTTCGTAGTTTTGGGCGCCAGGCAGCCAAATCGAACCAAAACAAAGGGAGTGATAGCGGTTTAGCGAGGAAAGGGGCTTGTTGGATTCTGGGAGGACAAGCTCAAATCTTGGCCTATTGTTTGGCAATCTGAACACCTGATATATTTTTTTTCCATCATTGAAGCTAGATTTTGCAAGGTGTGCGAGGAGAGGTGCTTCTTAGAGTTTGCAAGAACAAGATCTTGCAATTTTCGGGCTTCACGATACCATCAAGCTGTAACATTAACAAGTTCTTGGATTTGTAGATGGAGAGGCAATCCAGTGCCCGACCCGGTGCTCTAGAAAAGTTGAAGAGCTTCCGGGGGATGGAGAAGCAAAGAAGCTTCAAGTTCTTGTCCATGGAGAGGAGGAGCAAGGACAGCCCTGGGAAGAAGGGTGACACTGCCCTCCACCTTGCGGCGAGGGCTGGCAGTGTTTCGCATGTCCAGAAGATCTTTGCGGAGAGTGATGCAGAGCTGGTGGGGGGATTGGCTGCCAACCAGAACCAGGACGGTGAGACCGCGCTGTATGTGTCGGCTGAGAAGGGGCATGTTGAGGTCGTGTGCGAGATATTGAAGGTGTGTGATGTGCAGTCGGCAGGGATCAAGGCCAATAATAGCTTCGATGCACTCCATATTGCGGCGAAGCAGGGCCATCTGGGTTAGTTCTTTTGTTCATCATGAATGATAATTTATTAAAGTTGATCCCAGTGAGTTCTGTTTGCCAAGTCAATAAATTGCTGATTAGGCTTGTGTAAATTGGAATCCTTTAATATGTGGAACTGAGTTGAACCATTCATTTTGGTTTGTTTGCACCTATAGTTGTCTGTGTTTATAAAGAATGGCTTGTCTCCGATTGACTCTTGCAAACCCCTATGATTACAAAGGGATGTTTTCTACTCAATTAATTTCCTGAAGAACATGCATTACTAAAGAATTTTACACACTGACTGCCTACAAAAGCCGATAATAGATTTACTTGGTTGGCTTGATCTAGATTCCAAATTACCTTGTTTATCTTCATTGGTTTGACAGAAACATTGAGTACGGATTAACAGTTTTGATGTACAATGTGTTGCATTATTCTAAGATCATGCTTAAAGAATTGATGTGTCTAAAACAAAGCAGTGGCTATCCTTTTGGGCATTAAGTATAATTAATCTGACCACAGATTTAACGATGAGATCACAAAATATTAATTCCTAGCACTTGTAAAATATTACTTACTAGTACTTGTTTGATCTGCGACCAGTCTTCCCTGGAGCAATCAACCCGTTTATTTTTTAATGTTTGGATTTGTAGGCTGTGGAGAAAAGGCAAACTGTTGTGTTGTTTTATCTCATAAGTCCTAACCATAATAATGCTTATACCTTCGTGGTGTTTTGTTTAAACTGATTTGTCAAAGCATTTCTGGCTCATAGTGCAGTTTGATTTCTTGGCTTTGCAGATGTTTTGAAGGAGCTGTTGCAGGCATTTCCTGTGTTAGCTATGACAACAAATTCTGTAAATGCCACAGCTTTGGACACTGCTGCCACTCAAGGCCACATTGATATTGTCAATCTTCTGCTGGAAACGGATGCAAGCCTGGCCAGAATTGCAAGAAATAATGGCAAAACAGTTTTGCATTCAGCAGCAAGAATGGGCCATGTTGAGGTGGTCACATCATTATTAAATAAGGATCCACAGATTGGTTTCAGAACCGATAAGAAGGGACAAACAGCTTTACACATGGCCTCAAAAGGTCAAAATGCTGAAATTCTGCTTGAGTTGTTGAAGCCTGATGTCTCAGTTATACATTTGGAAGATAACAAGGGGAACAGACCATTGCATGTTGCAACTCGGAAGGGCAACACCATTGTAGGTGATCATATCTCAGGAACATCTTCTATTTTCTGCTATCCTTTCAGTCTTCATGTTACAGTCTTATTTCTTGTTGAAGCTATGTTGGTCATGAAAAAAAATGAAAATAAAAGCTCATCATCTCTTTCATTTGTGAAATATCGCTTGCCTAATAGCTAATAATGACAGTGTTAGATGTTTTATATAAGGAATCTAAATTGCAATTCACCATTTTCTCGACAATAAAGAAACTTGCAATTCAGGATTTACAAAAAGAGTGGGAAGACTTTCTTCCATGGAACTTAATAAAATCATGAAATTCTAAGAAGTTTTGACTAGAATGTTAAGGGATCTTAAATATTATATGTACTTAGCATTTCAAAGAATTTTTCACTTCATAACACTTATCCTGAGTTTATATTTTTGTAATCCCTTGCAGATAGTTCAGACTCTAATATCAGTTGAAGGGATTGATATCAATGCAGTTAATAGAGCAGGCGAGACTGCTTTTGCTATTGCAGAGAAACTAGGTAATGAAGAACTTGCCAACGTCATCAGGGAGGTTGGTGGAGTAACTGCAAAAGAGCAAGTAAATCCTCCGAATTCAACAAAGCAGCTTAAGCAGACAGTCAGTGATATTAGGCATGATGTCCAATATCAGATCAAGCAAACACGTCAGACCAAGATGCATTTCCACAAAATCAAGAAGAGAATTCAAAAGCTCCATATTGGTGGGCTAAACAATGCCATCAACTCCAATACAGTCGTTGCGGTGCTTATTGCCACCGTTGCCTTTGCAGCCATATTCACTATTCCTGGTAATTTTCTGGAGGATATGAAAGATGCAACTGGTCCCGACATGTCGTTAGGGCAAGCATTCGTAGCAAGCAATCCAGCTTTTATAATTTTCTTGGTCTTCGATGCCTTGGCTCTCTTTATCTCGCTTGCCGTGGTCGTTGTCCAGACCTCTCTGATTGTTGTTGAGCAGAAAGCCAAGAAAAAGATGGTCTTTGTGATGAACAAGTTGATGTGGCTCGCATGCCTCTGCATATCGGCAGCCTTCATAGCACTGACCTATGTCGTCGTGGACCGTGATGATCGGTGGCTGGCTTGGTGTACAATGGCAATTGGCACTGTGATCATGCTGGCCACTCTTGGTTCCATGTGTTACTGTATTATTACTCACAGGATGGAGGAGAAGAGCAGGAGGATTAGGAGGTCCTCCACAAGCCAATCATGGTCCATATCAGTTGACTCGGATACAGAACTACTGAACAGTGAATTTAAGAAGATGTATGCACTTTAGAATAACGATGACACTCGCAGTCGAGTCTTGTATATATCGAAGCCCGTTTGCCTGAGGCCACTCCATGGCATTCAGCGGATTTGAGGTATATTTAGGCCTAGAACATGGCAGCTGTATGCAACTGAAGCCTCCTTGCACGAACAAAGTAGCGGTATGAATGCAGTTGCTGTGTATATTCCTGGTGATACTTGAAGCAGCCACTTTTTGTAGGGGCATTAGAGGAGTATTTGTGAAGCAAGATGTTTTACTCTTATGCTTACTACTGCGTATGACGATGACAACCATACAATTATACTAGTATAGTAGAATAAATTGCCATTTTGTCCATGTTCTCTTGTCATTAATTGATGCTCATCTTGTGCGACATGAGCTGAAAAAGAAAGCGGTGCACGCTTATCCAACTTACTTAGATACTCCCTAGTGGTTATGGTCAGTCTCGTTGAGACTGCTGAAGCCAGAAAACCATGGGCGTACATGACTCTAGACTAATTTTTTTGAAAGCGACGACCGACTTGGACTGGAGAAAATCGGGACAGGCTAACGCCGCCACTCGTAAATATGATAATTTGCAACCTTGTTAACCATTGGGATGTTTAAGAAAGGTTGTGATTATGCGGCTTTTGCAGCCGTTGTGTCTATGAAGCTGGTATTTGCCTGTTCAGGTTTGAGCAAAGAAAAACAGTCGAAGTTTCCATGCACTCTTTTCCTGCTGAATTAACAGATATTTTAGGCCTTTGCTGTCGCGTTTCCAGCCCTCCGAAGACGAAGCTGCCGTCTCATCGGCACCTCTCCATAAGTCCAGATCCCGTAAGCGTACACATGGTCTTCTGATTCGCCCTAATCACGTAGAGCAATTGAACACTGCGCTTCCATTAGCATGACTTGTCAAATGGAATATTAGACCTGATCACTTCGGTCTCATCAATCAGTTGATCAATTACAGGCTGCTCGGCGTAGCAGGAACGCCACACAAATCATCAAAGGTGAAACCGAAAGCCAACCCGAAAGGTTCCAAATCAGATGTCGAGAGGCGCAAAGAGAGGAATTTTTGTGGAAATCATTCCTAGTCCACCCGATATATCTCGATCCGTTCCAGGATTCAACCGTGCCTGCACGTGTAGCTGTCTCTCCGGTGACCCACGATGTACCACTACTATTCAACCTTTGTACTTGGGTTCAGAGTTCTGATGCGGGACGGGTGTGCAAGTAATAAGAGAGACCGACAAACCTGAACATGCAGAAGCTTCTATATGTGGACGACACCATGAGTTGAGAAGATAATTTGCATATTTCCTAGGTTAAGAGGGCAGTGGTGAATTGGAGATTGATTCCTTCCCTCCTTGCATGAGTTGCTCACTGCTTTCAAATCTGACAACTAATTGTAGGTTGCCCAGTGAAGCCCTTAGATTTCAAACCCACATGCTCTTTATGTTTTTGACGGAGACTAGGGAAAGGTATACCGTTCCAACGGTATAGCTGTAAAACTTTTGAAACTTATCAGTTTCAGTCCTGGTTTCATGAGTTTCAGTGTTTAGTTTCATCAGTTTCATGTTTCATCAGTTTTTAGTGCTAAGTTTCATGAGTTTCAGTGTAAAAAATCACAAGTTTTATGAGTTTCAGAGGTATACCGTTCCTACGGTAGTATTTTTTTTTAACTATATGGGAAGTAGTGCATCAAAAGAGAAGAAAATCCGTATTGGTTGATTCAATCAGGATTGTGCTATGGTACATACGTAAGTCTGGTCCATAAAAATGTAGAGAATGGCTAAGTAACACTCGAGTGTTTTTTTGGTTTGTGAGCACTCAACTTAGGAGCCTATAAAGAGGAGGATGGTGGGGAGAGATGACAAATTGATTGGATCAATGGATCTAGATCCAAAGGCTACAAATTTGAGTGCTCACAAACTAAGAAAACACTCAGGTGCTTCCTAGACACCCCCAAAAATGTAAGTGTAATTTATTTTTAAACTGCATGCACGAACGTTTTCGCTGTTTGAGCTGCTCTTTTATCGTGGGGCACAGTATAAACCATTTTTATTATGTAAAGTCCGTGAAAACTTTTTGTAAAGGTTTTAAAAATTTCTCAAAAAATTGGCATACATTGGGGAGGTGAGCTTCTATAACTCTTTAAAATTTCAAGACCAAATCCAATCGTATTTGAAAGATATGAATTGACAAACATCGATATAACTAGTGCTAAACAGTAAAACAATTGCTATTTAGGTTGAATTTGCCTTTTTTTTGTAATTTCAAATACAATTGATTTTTGTCTTTAAATTTTACATAGCTGTAAAAGCTCACATCCTCTATTTATGGTAGTTTTTTTAGAATTTTTTAAAACTTTTATATATAATTTTTATATAGTTTACACGATAAAAATAGTTTACAACGGATCTACACCCTAGACAATTTCTTTATTCAGCGTGTAGTGTTCATTCGACTACATGGTGTAGCACAAAACATGAACTGCGTACTTTGAAATTAGTATTTGAGTACGGCTCGATGTACTGACGCCTGACGGGGCTTTCCCGTCTACACTGTAGCAACTCACGTCCCACCTCAAAATCCACCTCCTGGCCCTCCTCCCCGGCGTCGGCTCGCCGCCTGTGAGGGGCAGGAGGACCCTCTCAAGCTCTATAACTGTAAATTAAATTAGTCTTCCTAGTTTGGTTTAGGCGCTATGCCAGTAGTATTTGTAGGCTTAATGGCCGTTCCAGTTGGGTTTCCTAGTCGCCGTCAATTCGTCGTTCCTACAAACCCAGTGGTCGCCGTCGGCGTAGGCGAGTCCCTTTTTGCCGATCTGGATTCCTCTCCCAACTGTTGCTCCCCCTCCGCTTTGCCATCGAGTTCAGGGTGTAGCCTAGGGTTTCAAATTTTGTTTAGGGGTCAAATCTCGTCCCCTTCGAAATTCGAAATCTCGGCGAAATCTTATTATTTTGGATAAAATCCGAATGAAATTCAAAAAGCAAATTTCAAATCCGGCATTTTTTGATCCGAGATTTCGGTCCAAAAAATGAAATCTCGTCCGAAATTGTCGAAACGACGTGAAGAATACAATCCGGTTAATATCCGGTCCAATCTGACCAAGTTTTGATCAAATTTTGGTCAAAAACACCGAGATTTCGATCAAATATACTGAGATCTCGGCGAGATTATAGGTTACTGTAGCACTTAAATATTTTCAAAAAAATTTAATTTCGCCGGGATTATGAAACTCAGAGGATCCGAAATCCGAGATTTCGCAGAATTTCGGCGAGATTTTATCGATGCTTCCGAACACCGGTGAACTTGTCGTCCTTCAACCTCTAGATGCTCCTCAGTCCTCATAGCGGAGCCATGGAGGCCCAAATCAACTTCCCGTCGCCACCCATTCTTCTCCAAGGATCTTGTCCGGTGTTACGATCATGCCAATTAGGGGTGGGCATTTTTAGACCGAAACCGAATTACCGAACCGAATTAACCGATTATTTCGGTTTTTTCGGTTTTCGGTTTTCGGTTCGGTTTTTATTTTGGCATAATTCGGTTTTCGGTGTTCGGTTCGGTTTTTGGTTTTCAAAAACCGAAATAACCGAATAACCGAATAGCCTATGTACAATTCCACTTTTATAATGTTCTTCCTAAATCTACCAAACAATTATTATGTTCTAACATCTTTATGCATACGTATGGTATGTTCATATGTTCTACTATACTTATACTGTAATAACCTATGATATTGTGTAGGTTTATGTCTACTCTATGTTGCTATGTGGGAAGGATAAAATCTAATCTACCTAGTGCTTATTCATATTTCGGTTAACCGAAAAACCGAATTAACCGAACCGAAATATTTCGGTTAATTCGGTTCGGTTTTTTATTTTAGTCTGAGAAATTCGGTTGCCACTTTTCAAAAACCGAATTATTTTAAAACCGAAAAAACCGAACCGATTAGACCAAAAAAACCGAATGCCCATCCCTAATGCCAATCTCAACGTTCCAAGGATCTTGTTGTAACATCAATCTTTCTCTATGTAAGGGTCAAAAATGTACAGGTTGGGGTTTATGCACTACACTTTTGTTTTATGGATAGAATCCAGACAATTGCTCTTCTAGAACCTCTCCGGTTTACAAAAGTAAATAAATTAAGGATGATGTACAATAGAAGACTTTCTGTAGTACACTCCCTTTCACTGCTAGATCTCAACATAGATTGATCTCAGACTATTCGATTTGCCACAATAAAAATCTGTGAGGGCATGACAGACAACGTCCCTCGAGCATGAGCGACGGCAAAATTGGGCCAACGATTGACGTTGGAGCTCAGGATGCCATTGGCAGTCTAGGCTTAGACTATCTCCAGCGGATTCCCTTAAGCCTTTAAATCCCTTCACGAACAGATCCCAATTACTCCAGCGGATTCCCTTCAATCTTCCCTTCAGAAGGGATTTGGAGAGAGAATCCCTTTAGAAACAGATTCTCTCTCCAATCCTAGAGAGAAATCCCTTCTAGAGGATGCTGTTGGAGATAGTAGGCAATAAAAGGAATGAATATAGAGAAAGGAATAGGGAATGGGATGGAAATTGCTGGAGATAGTCTTATGACGCTCAGAGGAGATGCATGGAGGGAGGAGGAAGCTTGTCTCTGGTGGCGACCTCTGGCCGCCGCTAGCTCATCAGAGCTTGTTGGAGGAGGGAGGAAAGAGGAGGAGGAACCATATGGTAGTATTTCCAATTTGATGTAACAAAATCCGTGAACCGCAATAATTAGTACTCCATATGACGCTTGCAACAAATTCTCAAGGCGGCATAATTAACGTCGATTTGATAAACATGCAACAAAAAACCCCAAGGTCGCGATAATGAATCACAACAAAAATAACTGCAACAAAAGGAAATTTCTTGTTCAACAAAATTATAACCCTACTACAATAAAAATTCCTTGTGCTACAATACTTGAGAAGACACACTCTATGTAGCAGTGCTTCTATGCTTTCTATCTTAATACAAGTTACATAAGCCTTGAAGCAAACGAAATGGTAAGTAATCATTATCTACCCTTTATTTATACTTTAATATTTATGTAACTTCAAAAAAAAAAGTACAGAAACATCTTACACTATCAACTGACACGATTACCCTAACTTCTTTGCATGGCTTCCAAGTTTTGGCCTCTGCTCCTTCTCCCCACCCATTCTTCTCCCTCCCTTCGCCGCCGCCTCGGCAGCACGGCCACCCTTACCAGTAGCAGCCACAGTACCAATTCTAGTACTTCCTTTCGGTGCCACTGTTGTTGTAGCACGTGGGCATGGCAGTCTTCTTGTCATGCCATTGTCGATCTTCACATCCTTCACACCCAAAGAAGGATCTTTGGACCGAGCTCTCGGAATACCTGTCGTAATATTCTTGTGTGGCTTGTCAGCGAACTCATGGTTGCTCACTTTCTTGACTGCATTTGCGCTGCCGGGGGCTGCAGGCTTCTTGCCTGAGGTTTTCTTAGTTGGCTTCGTTTCTGTAGTATTTGTCGTAGTTGCAGGAGCTGCATTGTGTTGCCTATTTGTCAGAGGTGTATAGCTTGATCTCTTGTCTATTCTGTAGGCCGAGTTCTCTTCTTTAGAGAAGGCAGGATCTCCACTGATGGGGATTTTCTTTGATGAAGAGCTGGGCCTCGCCGTCGGTGTGGCGGACTTCGAGGAGCTGGAGGTAGGCGATTCAGACGTTGTTGATGTATTGGCTGCTTCAGGCTTGCGTGAGAACTGTCGAAGTTTCACAATGTCAAAGCAAGATCAAGGGGAAATGACTCTTAATTACAAAGAAAATCTTTTACTACTGTCTACTGAAATCAGTTTTTCCTATTTTGGCTTGGACATGACATGCACCAATGTGGTATTTAGAACACGAATTGTTCTGAAAATGGTAGATACACTGGTTTCAGCAAATCGTATCAAAAGATTAACCATTCGAATGTTTTGGACTCCAGGTGGAGTAATTCAGCTTGGTGAATGTGAGCTACTTTGTCATGTACGTTGAAAGGGGTGGTATTAGTGCAGACAGTCACCATACTCTTGAAGTTTTAACTGATTGAAGGATAGGCAGCTCCCTCTGAAAAACCATTTGAGAGGAATTCGCTTCCATATCAAGGGAAGGGAACAGTGGGGTGGCTGGAGGAGACTTGAGCCTGAAATGAACTGTTATTTCTTAAAAAAAGGCAATCTCTTGAAAGAATAGGTGTAGATGATTTAAATATGAGCGAAGTTCATCTTTACCAGTCATACTCATGCTTTTCGCCCTCTGGCAGGAAGTAATCTCTCTTCCCTGATGGGAGTTTTAACATACGACCATCCCCTATATGAAGGCATAGTAAGAACCAAAGCGCTCCCATCAGCTAGATAATCTATCCTACAAGCAAACGAACGCAAAATTCTAGATGTTTCTAAGCATTTGCTAAAACCAATCTTTCGGATTCTTGTTCAGCCAAATGAATTGGCTCCAGGGACTGATAAAATAAACATGGTTGCATTTCATGCCAACATGAACAGTGAAGGGCTAGAAAGAAAGAGTAAACTCTCACCTCGGATAGCTTCAAACTCCATTGAGTACATCGGCTCAAGGAGGTTTAAATCCTTGTCTTTCTCATGCTTGTACAACTCCCCAAAGAGAACTAAGCTCTCATCTTCGTCTTTCCGAAACCGCACAGCGGATGAGCCCTTTGCCATGGCAGCAAACCTCTTCATGCGATCCATTTCCAGGGAACAAGGACGGAACAGCCAAGGAAGGTGCCGAGATGCAGGGAGAGCAGGCACATATATAATACCCTGTGACAAAAGGTTACCTGAATACTCCAAGGACCAGAAAATGCGCCGGCTATTCTGAAACTATCCCTGGATCTCCACAGTATCCATACAAATGTAACAAACATGTTGGTGAAGGGAACATACGCGTCCAACTGAATGGAAAGTATTATAAGAATGACTGATTCCTTTGGTGAAGTAGTGTTTCTTTCTCCTTGGCCTCCATATGGCACAAATGTGCTAATGTGCTGGTCTTTCCTAAAGGCCACCTGTAATTGTTTCCAGCTCTCTTATTTTCTCACCAATAATAATAATAATCTTTTTTGGATATTAATATACTGCACACGCATTAGTTTCGGTAGAAACATGTAGCATCAGATTCACAACTATGGGATGAACTGAACAGAACCTGGAAGGCTTGGTCGCATCTCTATCTGCTGATCTGAACCTTCGTTTGCTGGATTGAAATATTACCAGTCTACTTAAGGTGGGAGATATCAATAACATACAGGACAGGAAGTCAGGGACCAATACTGTGACGGACCGCCTTTTTAGGGGCAGTGCGAAAACTCACAACAGTTACCCAGGAAGACTAACTGTTGGAAAACAAGAGTACAGTTACCTGGCAAAAGCCAATTCAACTCTTTTTATTCAATATAGGGCCTAACGGCCAGGGTTTTTACAAAAGAGGGCGCAGCAGGGCCCGAATAACTTACAATCAAAACACCGCACAGGCAGGCCTGAGCAAAAGACCAAGACCTCAAAACCAACAAAATCGCCAACTACGAACTCCTGAAACGCTCCAGCTTCTTCAAACTCTGAAAGGGCGGGGGTTTTGCAAGGGTGAGTACGGGAGTACTCAACAAGTCGTACGGAACCACTGAATACTACATGCAGGGGATTATCCAATGGAAGGGACTAGGGTTTAAGTATCTGGATGCAGTTTTATTTTCCAACTCATTTTACATTTGAAGCACAAACCATAAATAATAGTTAAGGGGGTTCCACAAGTTCACAACACTTAATCAACTTCTTCCAAATTCAACAAACAGTAACTTGAGCTTGGTTACGGGTATCACCCCAGTTCAAACTTAACTCCATTAACCGGAAGTACGGCGTATTCGAATACCATCATGATTAACTCTGCAGAGGTGCTCAGCTTTACCCACAAGATATCAACGACCGTTAATGCCAAGCGCTAACAAACATGCAACTTAAATGCATGCGGCCAGATCGAGATGATCACAGCTTTTCGTTAACCATTCCTGTTGTTTTAGTTGTTAACCGATAGTTGTATAGCTACCTTGGGCTCACAGTCCCCCATTAGCATCTACCGTTGTGAGAACCAAGAATGTCGCGAAGGACCATTCCCGTTCCACCCCTCCGGTGCGTTTCCCTGCCAGGAAGGCCCGGTCCCCATTCTCTCCTGAGAATGGTAGCCACCAAAAGAATCTGATTTTAGGTTCAGGAATGATTAATTTACCGAGCCATGTCGGATACTAGTCTGCCGACCAGTCCGACCTGTGGTTGAGCGGGTACTTAAGTTGTTTACTTTGCTCAAGGGGGTTGTTAACCTTACACTGCCAAAGATCAAGCCTTCATCCGCAAACCCGATCCGGTATCCCATAATACCGGCCACCAAACAAACCAAGGCATCAATCATCAGCCGGGGATCGGAGTTACATCCACTCCGGGATTTATCCGATTCTGTCCCCCAAACTGTAGCACTTTCTCAAACATCCGAATCCGAGATTCGGCGGCATTTTATTTCCATTTTCAAAAGCATTTGAGCTAACCACAAGATTAATAATAACTAACTTAACAGGGTACTATTAATCATCTAGGGTTACAAAGGATTTAATCTGGTTCAGAGATTTCAAGGAGGTTTTATGATCAATTCGGCATTACCTAGGTATCATGTCATTCCAAAATAACGGTTTTCAAATAATTCAACATACAGTGAAATAATGCGATATAAAATAATTACTACTATAGCATGGCATGATAGGATCAACATGATCAAGGGTGTACGGCTTGCCTTGCTCGGCGATCGGATCGGCTGAACTGCAGTCGAAGTAGTCGTTCGGGGCTTCCGTCGGGTCCACGTCTGCTCCGGGATCTTCTCAGGGATCCACGTCTGCTCCTGGAACAGCTCCGGCTCCAGGGACTGCTTCCGGAATTGTCCAACGTCTGGATCTAGCGCGACAAGAACGAACGACAAATAAAGAAACGAAAAACGGAAAAGAACTGGAAACGAAAACGAAATCGGAAACCAGAACCGGGCCGAGAGAGAGAACGAAGGGCGAATTGGGCAATTCGGAATTTTGGGAACTCCGGATTGAGGAACGGAGGGCATTTTTGGAATCAGGGGATTGAAACAGTTCGGGTAGTGTATTTGGTGGATTTCTGGGGCTCACGGAATTTTCGGTGATTTTCTGGGGGTTTTCTGGAATTTTAAACGAATTTTTCGGATTTAATAAATTAATTAAAATCCGGAAAACACGTTTCACTGTTCCAGGCCGGAACTGGGCCGGCCTTACGAAATGGGCTGGGGCCCATCGTGAGGGAGGCGGCCGGTTTCACCAGGCCCAAGCGCGAGGCGAGCATGGGGCGAGGCCCAGCGCGGCGACGGAGGCGCTGGAACCCTAGGGTTCCCGAGCGTGGCAGCGGCCGAGGCGCGGCCGAGCGAGCGGGCGAGCGAGCGGCGAGAGAAGGAGGCTCACCGGCGAGGCGAGCGGAAGCGGGGCTAGGGTTTCACGAGAACGAGGAGGCGGGGATTTAGCCGAGCTTCAGCGCGCTGGCCGAAGCGTGGCGGCGCGACGGCAAGCGGCCGGAGCGAGACGGCAGGAAGGGAGGAGGCTCACCGAGCGGAGGGGCGAGGCGAAGCCGCGAGGAATCGAGGCGAGGCTCGCGGCTTTATAAGCGCGAAGAGGAGAGAGGCAAGGCGACGGCGACACGCTGCGGCGGCGGATGCCTTGGCGGCGGCAGAAGAATGGCGCTGGCGGCAGAAGCAACAGCCGCTGGCGGCGCGAGGCGGCGGCGACAGCGCGAAAGCGCGGCAGCGACCGGGGACTAAGCGGAGGCGGCAGCGAGCAGCGCTGGAAGCGACGGCGCGGGCGGCCAGCGGCGGCGCCGCCGGAGGCGACGGGGAAGGGTCCGGTCGGCCAGCAGGCCGGCTGGGCCAGGGAGGCGCACGGGCCGAAGGCCAATGGGCCGGAGAAACGAAGAACGGGCAGGGAGCCCAAAAGGAATTTGCCCAAAACGAAAACCAACAAAAAGCAAATCAAAAAGCAAAATTCAAACTCAGTTCAAATTTGAACTGAAATTTGAATTAAACTCCAAATTAAATTCATTTTGAATTTTTGGGTTGTTTCAAATACCAGGTACTAAAGATAAATCATGCAATGGAACAGAGGAGATATCAAGAAAGAGGGACCAATCAGATAGCTGATCTCTAACAGGAGATAAAGAATTTGTTATCACACAAGCACTTGAACATATGAATTGGAAAGGAGGAGTACAGATGTTTTTTTTAAAAAAAAGGTGTAAAAATGTATTGTTTCCAGAAAACCAACTGGAAGATGAGGTTCACAAGGGGTGTTAATGGTTGATAACTTGATACTCTATCCATTCACTTTTATAAGGGGGCATATCATGTGCAATCAAAGGTTTGGTGCAATCACCGTGCAATCAAACTAACAAAAGTTTCAAAAAATTCTGAAAAAAATCATGAATGTACATCTCAACTTACCCCATCTACGTATAAAATTTCATGATCAAATTCGTCATATGCTAGAAGTTACAAAAAAGACAAATTTCTAACAAACTTTTACAGTTCAAATGCACCTCAAATTTGTCTTTTTTGTAACTTCTAACATAGGACGAATTTGATCATGAAATTTTATACGTAGATGGGGTAAGTTGAGATATACATCCATGATTTTTTTCAGAATTTTTTGAAATTTTTTTTAGTTTGATTGCGCGGTGATTGCACCAAACCTTTGATTGCACAGGATATGCCCCCCTTTTATAAGGCTTATTCTTTGAATAATTTTGTTCACAAATATAAGGTTTGCATATAGATTTAATAAGACCTTTCCTTCTATACCCCTATTTATTCTCTCTCAACCATATGCATTTATTCATTACCATCCATACAAAGTATATCTTTCATCTTTCAAGATAATTAAGTGAGGATATCAAAGTTATTTTCTCTCACATCTTTCTCAAATTCATCGCAACCTTAGGCCATGTTTGGATGGGCTAAAACTAATTGTTAGCTGACTAATGGCTAGAGCTAATTGTTAGTCAGCTAATAATTAGTCCATCTAAAATTAGCCTAGGGTTGTTTGGATACATGGCTAATGGTTGGGCTAATTTCTTAGAAAAATCATGTTTGCCCCTCATAACGGACTAGGGAGTGGAAGCACGGGTGAGGAAGTGAGGATAAGGCCAGCGCGAGGGTATTTCAGACTTTTTTCAGCGTATTACCTACTATTAGCCCAAATTAGCTCCCCTCCATCAGCTAATGGACTAATTGTTAGTTGAGGGGTTAGCTAAAAATTAGCCCACCTATTAGTCTTTCTGTTTGGATAGACTAGGACTAATTTTTAGCCAGCTAACAATTAGTCCTAGGATCCAAACATGACCTTAATCTTTATGCAAAGTCGAAATATACCTTATAAAAATGAACGGAGGAAGTACTATAAAAGCCTAAAACAAGATAATGGGGCATGATCTTCCAAGACAACAGTAATGCACTAACTATCCCTTTAATCTGGACCCTCAAGAGTGGAAAAACACCACCAACCACCGTCCCAAAGCATGGTATAATTAAACGCTACCTCCTCCGGTGACAAATATTTATCGTTTTGGACATTAACACAATATCCAAAACATAGTTTTAACCACTAATTTATATTATAATATATCTATAAAACCAAATAAAATTATAATATTATGAAAGTATTTTTCGAGATAAATCTATGCATATAATTTTCATGTATCCGATTTAAATATTTAAAAGATATTAATAGTTAAAGTTATGAAAGTTTAACACAACCTTTGTCCAAAACGACTATTTCTAAATGAACGAAGTACTTATTAGTCTTAGTGTGGAATAAAGAAGTCATAAAGGACTCAACTAGGGTTTACATTACCGAACTTAGCTCAAAATCCCCCCCCCCGGTATCGATTTTTGAAATGGAATGAAATTCAAAGTCAAACTTTTGAACTCGATGGTCAAACTGCGGCAAAAAAAAAACGACCCATTTTTACCAATTTTCTACATGTTTACATCGAAAATCAGCACACTCAACGGACATTGGAAAAAAATTCATAGCAGATGTCAAAAAAAAAAACTATTAACACAAAATTTTATAGAATTTTTGGATAATTTTTTCCCAAATTCCCAAAAATTTTGAATTGGAATTGCACCAATTTATCGATCAGTTCCATTTCTCGAGCCGAACCGATATGGTATGTCTGGACTCAACTGTCTTCGGTGTGTCTGGTGACATAAAAATGGAGAAAGAATTAAACATGCTCATAGGCCATACTCCATACTCTATTATACTGTATGGCTGATTTGATCGCTGCCGCCAGTCTGACCGCTCCTTATATATAGAAACAAAACCAAAGAGAAAATTTACTCAAAATCACTGAGGCCAGTCTAATATGCTGTGGTCTGACCGCAGCCTGTGCCGAGAGCAAAAACTAGTGCGATTTCAAAACTAGGAATCAATCTAATTGGGCAAAAACTGATTATAAATCTTGCTGTGGGTAAAGAATGGTCAAAATGATCTTGGATCAACTCCCACAAGTCGTAACAAGCCTACAAATGGCAAGAATCAAATCCAAAACCCCAAGAGCAAAGATACCCCAAATTGCACCATTTCCAAGCAAATGCTAGCAACTTAAGAAATTGATATGAAGAGTGCCTAGATAGATGGGATCTGACTTTAAAGAGGTATCTCAACCACTTGCACGTCCTTGGAACGCGGCAAGGGCTCCATAAAAGCTTGTTGATGCTAGATACCTACAATATTTCAGGGTTTATTGAATCCACAGGGAACAGCCTAACTTCGCCTTAGGTTCACAGCTAAAATATCATCTAACTACCCAGGGTAAATGAATATGAGAGAGAAATATGATCCAACATAAACAATATGATAGTAGGCATAGAGCAATGTAACATCCCGATTTTTGAGTTTTTGGAAAGTTTTAAAATCAAAAGGGACCATTTGGATTTTTTCTGAATTAATTAAAGATTAATTTGAAACTTTAACCATTAAAATATTTAATTTAATTAATCTATATATAAAATAAAATATTTTCAGTTGTGTCCCTTGTGCTCCAAGGAATTTTTCTGTATTTTTGGGGTTTTTTATTTTATTTGCTATTTATTTGAATTTGTTCCGTTTTATTTGAATTTTTTGTGATTTAATAATTTAAAAAATGTTTTTATTTTCTAAAAGTCTCGTAGGCTGAATATTTCCCACCCCATCCCTTTGGACCGGCCTACCACCCTGGCCCAGTCCACCGTAGCAGCTCGTCCGTGCCTTGGTTCGTTTCCTCGTCCCAGTCCGCCTTTGCTGCACTCATTGACGTGCAAGCCCTGCCTGTCAGCATCTGCCCCATCGTCTCCATGTCGTCCTCGTGGAGGACTCCCTAAATTGCCAAATCAGCACACTGGCTACCACAAAATCCACGATCGTTTGTGCCGTATCCGAGCCGAACTCCCTAGCGCCAGAGTCTATAAAGGCCGCCGCACTTTTCCCTCTCTCTTCTTCGCATTTTATCATTTCTATTGCCACAAAATTGTTCGCCAAATTCGAGCTCCTCTGTTGTTGCCTTTGCCAGATCTCGAAGCTCCTCCACCGTGCATTTCTTGCATCGGTGAGCCTATGTTAGTTTCGCCGTCTTTCGCGCCTCCATTTGTGCCACATCGTCGATCCATCACACCAAACCTGCCTTCTTTCACGTTGTGCGGCTATTGGTCCGCTACCATCGTGCCATGCCGCTGTCGGTCAGCTGCGTCCCCGCCGTGCACCGTTCCATCTTTTGCGCCGTTGTTTCCTGCGCCGCCTATCGTCAAAACTGAGGCATTGCCGCCAAAGCCGAAGTGGCACTAACATCATCCATGACATCAACAATGACACCAGTGTCCACGCGTGTGCCTGCGTCACCTGTGATGTCATCGCCGAAGTTGATGACGTCAACCCTAATTTTTCTGTGAACCCGGTTCACTGTGAGCCGAGCCTATTGCACCAGGGCCCACATGTCAGTCGAATTTATTTTTGATTTATCTTTTTCCAGAAAATCCAAAAGTCCTAACCAATCATATTGCACCATGTGTCAACCTGTTTTCTTTTTTTTTTTTGAATATTTGACCGAAGACTTCCGAGAGCCCGTTCTCCTTCGTTTGAGCTTTGATTCCAATTATTCAAATTTCTAAATTAATCTAAATTCAATATATACCTCTCTATGCCATTATTTTCAATTTTTGAATTTGTGCTGTATTTTTTATTTATTCATCCTCGTTTTACGTGTAGACGACATCGTCGAAAATCAATTCAACAGTCGGAGGTAGAACCAGCGGGAGGCAACGAAGGCAAGTCTTCCTTGACCATGTTGAACTTGGATTTATATAATATTTATGTTGTTTTAAATTATGCATGCTTACTTTTATGCAATGTATTTAAAATATAGTCTTAAGGTCTAGTTAAATTCTAGAATTGTTATGCCCTCATTGGTATTGATCATGTCGAACCCTTGTCACTCTAGATGATACTGGATATTTTATTTGATGATAACTAGTAGTGTAGCATGGGACGGTAGAATCTTTCCTCAACTAGGAGTAGTTTTTTAGACTTAGAATCTTTCCTCTGTAATTCGTTTTGATCAATAAAATTGTGCATCGCTGATTTTGATCATTGTTGACTTACACCAATTATCTCAGGTTTGTTTTTACCGATCTTGTTGCGCATCACCTTTTTCAGAAGAAAAAAAACTACCTTTACCAACCATCTACTCGGCTCCATCTGGCTGTTTATCTTTATCGTTACTTCGAATCTAATCGGCAAGAAGCTGTTTAGATCAAATCTTTTACTGATAATCCAATCGGCTATAATAGCTGTTTGGATTTACCAATCGTGTAATTGACTATAAGAGCTGTTTAGATCATTTTTCTTGTCGGTTGCAGGATCAATCTATTGGCACGCCTGCAGCTAAAATTAAACCCGGCGTTTGCGTGTACTGATTGCCGATCAACCCATCTTCACGTTTTTTGACGTCAACACACTCCTAATTCTGAATACATCTTGAATACTACATTTCAATTGTAGGCAAGCATATCATGCATGAAAACTGCATGCCTTTTAAGGTTAGAAGGGCTTAGGAAGAATTCAAGATAAACATGCTCCATCGAACTCACGCGGACAAGAGACGCACATGCGTGACAAACGTTGGAAACAAACAAGCAAATACTCCTGAGGTATCACTTAGTGTGAGGGTGCCAGAGTGGTTGCCCCTCCGGTTTAAGTTCGATCGCTAGTATCAAAATCAGTGTTTTTCACTAAAGTAATTAAAAATAGGTATACATACACGTATATGTTAAGTGGGATAGTACATTCCCACGCTTCTAAGATCGTAGAGTCTCCGATCACTTTCTTAACGTGTGTAAAGAACGTGTACACGTGTATATCCGTATGGTACGAAAGTGTGGTGAGTAGATTGTGTGTGTCGGTTTATCACCCTTGAAAAACACAAACACTATTCCTAACTTTTACTAGCTCCGTGTATCAGTGGGTTACGACCGCTGTCAGGTAGAGGTGTTGTCAGGGACGGATTGTTCTAATCGCACTCATCTTCACCAATGACATTTGAAGCATGTCTATATGCTGGTGAAAGGCTGCGTACTCATCATGGGCATGCTCTCACGGGGCCATGGGCCACTTTGCAGTGCGTGACATGCTGTTCGTCGTCTGTGTGATCCACGCTTTTGTCGTGCCCGAGCAAGACATTGCAGCCATTGTCTTGCAAGTTGACTATTTATCCTATCTCACTACTAGTGTACTACTGTGTGCATCCCAGTGCAGTTGCCCACAGGTACTATGGTAGCTCGCAGCGAGCGGCACAGGCCTCTTTCCGTGAGGATGAGCTGAGCCGCACCGCGCAGAGGTATTGCCTAACACGACTCCTGGGGAGGCGTGACGCTGGTGCGGGTGGGTTGGACGCTGGAGGCCTGTAGGCTGCAGTGGACTGAGGCCAAGTTTGGGCTAGGGCCCGTGCCCCCGACGGTTGTACTATCCACCACGGGTGTGTAATGTTAAGTAAGGTTAAAAACAGAATGAAAACTTTTTTATTATTTCGGAGAAAGATGAAAATGGTAGTCTTTTTTTTTGCAAACAGAAACAAAAAATATCGGTATGAAGATGAAAACGGAACTTTTTGTTGAAAACGAAAACGGAAATGGAAGAGCCAGTTCCGATGAAAACATAAATAGAAACGAAAATTCCGTATAAGTGAAACCGAAAATTAAAAACAAAAAATAGCTGGAAAGGAAAACGAGCTTGGCTCAAAAAATAAAAAGAAGAATTTACATTTATTTTTAAATTAAAATAATTTCAGAAATACAAATGGCTTTATAAAAAATATCAAATAGAGTTCAAAAATTTTGAATTTTTTTAAAAATACTTTGGAATATTTTAAACCTAGAAAAATTATTTTAATCATAATTTTATTTTTATTTTTCATGAATAAATTAATTTATAATTATAAAAATAGCATAATAGCATTTATAAACTCCAAAAAATCCAGGATAAATATTAGAAAATCATAAATAAACATCGAACAATAATATACAAATTTTAGAATGTTACACATTTGTAGTTGGTGGATCAAGAGGATGTCGATGATGATGATGATGATGATGATGATATGGAAGAGGACATGATGGTCTCATATGGGGGACAAACTTGAGAAAAAAAAACTTTCTAGTGATACTGGTAAACATAACATTATTCTTGTGTCCATCTTGGAAGTGGATGAGTTATATTGTTCTTGTGGTCATGTATATTGTGACCATGTACTATATTCTTGTGGAATTTTTTGATTTCATTTTCGTATCTGCTCCGGTTCCATTTCACATCCGTTTTCGTATCCGTTTCTGAGGTTTTCGATTTTGTTTCCGTTACCGGTAAAAAATATGAAAACGAAAACAGAACAACCATTTATTGATCGTTTCTGTACCGTTTTCATCCCTAGTCGTAATCTGGGCAGCTAGCTCGTTACCAGTGGCAGATTCACGAAATTTTATAACTTTGGGCAAGTCTAACTGTAAGCAATAAATGAATAAATCTATGCACACATCACACAAGCAAATTTAAGAGCCACAATAAGCTTTTTTTTCACTAATAGTATAGTCTAAGTTATGTTGAAGTAACCACTAACTAATCAGCAATAGGCATTGGAATATCGGATACAACTTGAAATCTTCCTGTTGCTGGAATTTGAAACCATAACCAGAAAGCCATCATTAAAAAATAACATGTAATGAGCAATATACCTCGTACAGACAAAATTTGGGCTGCTGCAAAATTCGCCCCATGTAAGAACAAGGTGCCACACGCCCACACCCCTCGCTCAACCACGCCAGTTGCGGCACCCCTTGCTCTGCCGCTTGTAGGCCACTGGCCCATGCATGGCACCACCTGGCACTCACATCTCCACCAAGCCTACGAGCCGAGAGTCCCGCCTGCTCTACCGCACACAGAGGGATTGGGGATTTAGGAGAGATGCGACAAGGAGAGCCAGAGCCAAGAGGAATGGGGGGTTGAGAATGAGGTGGTTTGTGGATGTGATGCATGTGAGCTTTGGCGGTTTGGCTCGCTGGTTGGTTTGTTGGCGTGGTGCGATGGCCCACTTGTAACATCAACAAGAGCTTGTCCAGGAGGCCAGGACTGGAGGCTTCCATGGTACCGGTGCATGGCGGCCAAACTGCTCCATTGTTGGTCGCTGGTGAGCCTCGTCAGTCGCCCATTCTACTCGGGAGGTGGCTCTGCATTTGTTCCCTTTTAAGTACTCAAGACAAGAAAATAAATAGCATATTTTCATCATGCATAAATACTACTAGGTATAGGATCTCGGGCTAAAATGTGCTTCGTAGGAGCCATCGACGAATGTTCGTAACAACAGGTCCTTTTTGAAAAAAAAACAATGGAAGATCTGTTCGTAAATCTGCAGAACTACAAGGTCCTTTTTGCAACGAAAAACGGTGGAAGGACCTAGACGTAATTTCTATTTTTCTCAAGGGCCTCCACGTGAATTTGGTGACATGGCATGGCTGGTTGACCTCTAATTCCTCTGCATGAAATAGATAAGTATATTCTTTATGGAAATATGCTAGCCGATAAATGTAAAATTTAGAACATGAATTTGGATGGTGCATAAAGGCTACAGCTTAAATTAATAGGTGAATCGTACGTACATTCTTGCTCTCCGGTCACAATTCACAAGCCGGACAAGTTACAAGTTACAACCAACGTTCCTGTCAGGAGATCGAGTTTACGGACGGCAAAAGTATTTGTTGCCTTGCTGGCAGGGTTCCACTTTTCGTTTTTGGAAAAACCGAACGAAATTCGAAAATCGAAAATCGGTAAAAACTGCTCGAAATTCGTTCGAAATTCGCTCTAAATCGAACGGTTCAAAAGTCAAACGAATTCAAAAGCTGGTCAAATTGCGGCGAATTTACAAATTTGAACGAATTAGTTCGAAATGATCGAAATTGATCGAAATTCTCGAAATTGATTCTGATTGAAAAATGTCTTCAAACTTGATTTTTTCAAAAAATGTTAAAAAATTATAAAAAAAATCTTATAAAATCCCATTTCATCTATAAAACACTTGAGAGAAATTTCAACAATTTTTGAATTCATTAAGTGCTTTTATAAAATCAGAAACAACAATTAATAAATAGGAATAGATACACTTTTAGATTTTTATAAAAAAAATTACATGACTGATCACTCTCTGAAATTGCAAATAAAATATTGTAAAATTTGTAAAACTCAATTCACATAATTAAAACTTGTCGCATATCAATACAAGTGCAAAAATAGGCATTCACATAATTAAAACTTGTCGCATATCAATACAAGTGCAAAAATAAGTATTCACATAATTAAAATATTAAAATATACCACAGCAAGATAACACTAACATATTAAATAAACTTTGACGGTTTCACCCCTAAATGATCATTTATTACTCCATTGATTTTTATAAAGCATCCATACATTTTAAGATTCGAAATTTTTAATTCTTATTAACAATTAGTCCAACAATAAATATGTTTCATGATGCAAAAGTGATACTAAATATTACTACTTGACATACTTGAACAAATATTGCTACCATAATTAAAATATACCATAGGAAGATAACATTAACATATTAAATATACTATACAAAAACAAGTAAGCTTTTCAATATTGGAAAACATTAACATATTAAATATACCATACCTTTGCTATATTTTAAATAATTGAAAGTTGTCACATATCAATACAAGAAAAAATTTCAATATTAGATAACATTAAAATATACTTCAAAAAATATTATTACTAAATATATTTGAACAAATATTACTACTAAATATACTTTAATAAATATTGCTACTTAACATAATTGAAGAAATATTGCTACTTGACATACTACAACAAATTGCTACTAAAAATACTTCTAATTTCTTTTCTTTTTTTGCTTTTTTTATTATCTATATTTGAATGGCTCAAAAATATCTTTAATTTTATTTTTTTCAAAAAGTATTCACACCAGAGATCATAAAAATATTAATACTAATTATAGAAAAATTTTGGATAAATTTTGTCAAATTTCTAAAAAATTTTAAATTTGAATTTGAATTTAGACGAAAAACCGATCGAAATCTGATTTCGAAACCGAGCGAAATGGTCGAAATTCGCGAAATTCGAACGAATTTCGTCGGCTTTTGCAACCCTGCTTGCTGGGTTTCAATTCCTGGCTAGCCAATGATTGGCACCTGCACGTCACACCATTGAAGCGTTCCATAATTAGGCCAGCAACAGTAGGGTGGGTGGGTAGTGTCAGTTGCACCTCTCTTATTTTACAGAAGACTGCTTGCACAATACTGTTAAGAAAAATCAGAAATCAAGTGCAGATTTTCGTGATATGATTTCCAGTAGTAAAAACATATTCTAACTCCAACCTGTCAAATATCCGAGAGTAATTTAGTTTTGTCTAAAAATGATACAAATTTTTATCCCTATTATATGACATATTGCAACTGCTCAACACTTTTTCACACTGCTAAGACCTCTGACTCTGAGCCTACCATACACATTTTCATCGCGACTTCCCTGCTGCTCGACACCGATCATTTGGTGCCACGATACTTGGAGAGGAACTCCACGATGTTGCTGTCCGAGCTGCCGCCTTCGCTCGAAGCCTTCTTCGCCTTCTCCCTCCAATCCTCAGCCCTCCTCCTGTACTCCTCGCTCCTCTCCCCTTCCATCACCTCCCTCACGCACCTCTCCACCTCCTCCTTCCTCACTACTCCTGCCCCGTCCGGCCGCACCCGCACGCCCACGCGCCACACGTCCTGGATGTACATGGCGTTCGTCGGCTGGTCCGACCACTGCGGCATCGCCACCATCCGCACGCCGGCGCTGAGCGCCTCCACCGTTGAGTTCCACCCGCAGTGCGTCACGAAGCACCCGACGGCACGGTGGGCCAGCACCTCCAGCTGCGGGCACCACGGCACGATGAGCCCCCTCGCCTTCGCCTTGCCGACGAAGTTCTCGGGCAGCTTGGGCGTCTCCTTGGCCCGGACGACCCATAGGAAGGGCTTGCCGCTGTTGTAGAGGCCCTCGGCCACCTCGGCCATCTGGTCCGGGCCCGGCGCGGCCAAGCTGCCGAAGGAGGCATACACGACGGAGCGCGTGGGGTGGGCGTCGAGCCAGGCCTTGCATTCCGCCGTCATCGGGGTGTGGAGGTGGAAGCCGTAGGACACGTCGTCCGGGAGGCGGTTGTCGAGGTACGCCGACGGCACGGTTGGGCCGACCGTCTTGGCACCCCACGTCGACGCTAGGTACTCTGCTTCCTGAAAAGGTGCCAATGCACGTGCCTCAATCGATATAGCACAGTTTCATTTCACTCTTCGGTAGGATATATACGTCAGAATATAACCAAGAACACAGTAAATACTACCAATTGCATGGAACAATATGTATACGTATTACGTATATTATATATATATATATATGCATGCATGCAATGCCCTGGCGGTCGATCGTGTTCACGATACGTGGTGCAGCTGCATAAGGCCCACGCGGCCATGTCCTGTACACTATTGCCACTGCTCTAATTAGTATTCTTGTGGTCGCGTCGTTGGGAACATTGGATAGAATCACTCTCAAGTCTTAACCTGGACTTCTGGTTCTCTATCTTTTTAACTTTACGTATCTCTTGGTATTATTTTAATATAAATTTTAATATTTTTTAAGAATGATAATTAAAAATGTCTCTGGTCATATTAGTTCGTTGGTGCATTATGCATGCGTGGCGCTCACCTGAGGCTCCAAGTCGTAGAACGAGTTGACGAGCACATGATCCACCGCCTCCAGCCCAACGAACTGGTTCATCAACAGCCCCCGCATGGACGGGTGATGCGCGACCGTGTCACCCAGGAACGTCGGCACGTCGGCCAATTCGAGAGGGCGCGGCAGCCCGGGCAGCTCGAGCGGCCCTTCCCGAACCGGCAGCGCCACCCGGCCGGCCCCCGCGTGCGTGTACACGACGTCCACCGCGCACGTCTGCGTGAGGAACGCCGCGCACGCGGCGCCGTGCCGCCGCGCCAGGCTCTTCACCCACGGCATGAACGGGTCGTACACCACCACGCGCACCTGCCGGCCCTCCGCCGACTCGGACCGGAGGAGCTGGTCCAGCGTCTCCCACCCGGCCTCCTCGAGCCGCTCGAAGTAGGGGCCCTGGTGGCCGCCTAGCTCGTCGGGGCCACCGTCGTCGCAGCCGTCGGAGAAAACAGCGACGTGGACCGAGCCGGGGGACGGCCTGGTCGTGCCGACGACGAACCGGGTCACCGCGATGGTGCACCGGACGCCGCTGTGGCCGGCGAGCCGCTTGCCGAGCTGAAGGATCGGGTTGAGGTGCCCCTGGGCGGGGTACGGGACGAGTAGGACGTGGATGCTGTCGTCGGAGTGCACCATGGTTAATTACGTGCAACTATAGATAGCTGGCTACCTCAAGAAGAAAGTTTCTCTCTCTTGGCTCATGTGATAGCTCTAAGCAAGGCGACGTTGTGTTTCAGGACGTGACTCGATCGTGAGGCGGGCCTGGGCTTTATATGCAAAAGCCCTTGCTATCTTCCGTGACGTAATTATATAGTTGCTGAAATTAAGAAAGCTGTAGGGTTGCATTGCACACGCAAGAGTCGACAGAGGTCCACCTGGGGCGTCTACTTGGTCGTGCTAGTTGAAATTATTGCAGCTGCTGATCATCTATACGATGGTGAAACTAAGATGAAAAGTTGATCTTGGACACCATATGCAGCTTCAGATCATGTTGTTCATTTGGGGCTTTAGCTAGAAGAAGCCCCAAAATGTGTCCGACTCTGATCACGCTATGCGTGCGCGCCGTATCATCCAGAAGAACTCTTGCTGTTAGAAGAAACAAAGTGCTCGATCGTAGCCAAATTCGCTTTCAAGCTGTGCCGGATCTTATCTGTACTCCGGTAGAAGATGCTAAAAGGCAACAGGCTCTTGTTAACTTCTGGGCTCGCCTGAACGCGTCTTCGCCGCTTTTTGGGTGTGACAGATGATCGACGCTTGGATATACTTGATTGCGTAGCTTCGCTGAGCGGATCTGTCGTCAGCACTGACGTAGCTTCGCTGAGCGGATCTGTCGTCAGCAGTGATCGATGCCCATGCTATGGTGTCGGCATATCTTACACAGTAAGGAGGTGGTAGTAGATTTCGTTTTAAGACTTTCCACTCCAACCAAGACAAATATGTAAAACAATAATCTTGAAAAATTAGATAGTTTTTATGAAGTCTGTCGACGATTGGAGAACGGGCTCCCGTCGAGTTTACTTGTTGAATGAGGGATCAACCAAAGCCCCTTTCTGTCAAAGGTGTAACGTCGAAGACGTGGGAGACGGTCCACTAGAACAGACATAAACACAAGGATTTTATCCTGGTTCAGGCCTCTCACAGTTGAGATAATAGCCCTACGTCCAATCGCCTAGAGGCGTTTCTCTGATTGGATTGAAGGATACGAATACATGGATCTCGCAATGGGATCCTCCCCTCCTTGTTGTTGGAGGAGGCTTAAATACAAGGTATCGTGGTATATACATGGTAACTGCCTCCTAAAATCATGCTAGTTGCCATTTTGGACGTGTCCTTGATTCTCGCCATACTTGAATTCCTGGTGTAACTTCCCTGGATCTTTAACTAAATAACCACCATTTTCCTGTTTATTGGTTGACCACGTCCTTCGGCGATCTCCGAGGGTCCTTTTGGTCCTGGTTCGACCGCCCCGTAGCCTCGTCGAGCACGTTTGTTCGTGCGCGTCTTTAAAGCTCGTAGCCGAGCACTTTTTGCCAAGGCATAGCGGGTATGCCCGTGTCCGAGCATGGGGGTGCTCGGGACCCATCCTTGGGTACCGCGTCCAAGGATGTTTATGGTCGGTGAGTGCATGACCGTCGGGGCAGAATAGTCCTTATGAATATCCCAATCCCCGACAAAGTCATTTATTGTTATTAGATAGTGTATATTTTAGTCCATAGCATTAAATAATCTTGAAAATAGTCAAATGGGGATATATATATATATAAATATATATAAATAAAAAGAAGGTGAAAAGTCATCTTGAAAATTTAGAATATATAATATGTATTTATGAATAAAATTTGTAGCGAACCGAGAACTCAAATTTTATACTGTAACTCAGACGAACCACGTTTCAGTAACTATGAACTAAACTATTCACAGATTTTTCACCAAAATAACTCGCTTATAAGGTTAGAAGTTCTGCCACTGAATTTCTACATTTGATTGATAGTTGGCAGACAATGAATGCTATACGTATCACCGGAAACACTGCTAGCTGAATTGGAGATAATGAGCTATAAAGAAAACTAGGCAAGGTGGCGCGCTACGTCGCGCCGTTCTGTATACAGGGTGTTAATTGTTGGTGATTGCTAAGGCGTGTGACTTCAGCGAGCACATGGTAATGTGTAAAGAGGTAGAGAATAGTTTGGAATTAAGAATGGTGTCAGTATTGTGTATGTTAGTGAATAATGCGATGGCAATAATTTAAAGGGGTATATATACTTGTCCCAAAAAAACATGGGTGAATATAACATTTTGGAATAGGTCAGGCATATTTGTATACAATAGATATATATGATGGTTTGTTCATGCCTAACAAAAGTAACGTACATCATATGTACATGACTGATGTACATGACTGTTCTAATCTGATCATAGAGGAAGGCGCAATAGTATTAGGATGGGTTGATAACACCACGTTGAAACATTCATATATACGACAATATATATATAAGGGAACCATCTATTAGTAAACATAATAGGAAGCACGAGGTGGCAAATGGAGTAAACCAAGGAGAGGGCGACCAGGTGCGCCAGGTGCTGGGGAGCAAAGCGAAGCTGGAGGATGGACCAGAAGAGTGCACGAGCCAGCAGAGCGACGAACAGAATGGTAAGCATTAGGGGTGAATCGATACACGGACAAAAAAAAATGATAAAAGCTTATGAGATAAATAGCATACCAGTATAAGGTCATTGTCATTTGCAATTTGAATTGTCTCAATTACAGATACCACGCCCACCGACAACGGGTGGTCCGCCTTCTTTAGATGTACCTGTATCTGTAGTTAGTAGGTTGCAGTGATACTTATACCCTTCAAGGAAAAGACCAAGAAAGTAACTAAATATGATATGAACTGTAAAAAAATTTTAGAATATAATTCTCTAGTAATTTGTTCACCCAAAGACTGATAGATAGTTCAGGGGTCTTGATAAGCTAATAGAAATGCAGATTGCGAATTATGGCTCATTAATTAATTTAACACCTAATTACTATTGCCATTTGCATTGCTTAGAGTGAATCCTTCAGAATAAATGGAGTCTAAATTGTTAGGTACATTTCTATTTTGAAGCACTATCACCCGAAATAATAATGAACATAGTATCGATTAGCATGCCATTCGCTATCAAAGATGCTAGATATATGCACTGTCAGTGTTAATGAAGGGCTTTCACTGTCAGCCGCATGCCCGGTGCAAGGCAGGGCAGGTGCAAAATTTACCACTTTACACCTAAAAAAGAAAAATTTTAGGTGATTTGACTCTGGCCATGAAGAAGATAAGCACAATTCTTTTGATGCTGGAAATGTTTTGTAATTTAATGACGTGCTCAAATTTAACCGTAGTCTTAAAAATGATCTTTGTTTACCTAGTGCTAGAGCATTAATCGCTGTTGATCTTTTATTGAAACAAGATTGATCGTGATATTGACAGCTTAAAACATGGCTGCTTTGGAGCCATGTGTTTTGCAAGAATTGAGGGTCCCTGTGTTACAGTATTGCAGATCTATAGAACAGAAGGGAAGGTGACAAAGAAAGATAAACCTTATCAAATCATAAAATGGTAGCCAGAAAACTGAACTAACAGGTTATTTCATGTAAATGAAAGGCAGACAGGAAGCCTTGTTATGGTATGGAAAATCAGGGCACAACCAGCTGCTATTGGATCTTCAGCATACAAATATTTTCTAACCCTTTCAAATTTACCAAAATGAACAATATATATGGTTTCCATATAATCTTTGTTGAAAATTGTAACGTTAGTTACAGCACATTTCCTTTTTTCCTGAACCCTATGTTTTATCACTCTGCCTATTCATATGACCACTAATATAGTGTGCAACATATCTATTGAGTCTATTTCATAACATCAAATTTCAAGCATCCAGACCAAAAATAATAAAAAATATTCCATGCATTATAAGAATGCACTTTGCGAGCTATTTAGTTAGTTCATAGCAGTTGTACATGGTTCCAAGGCACCACCTATAGGAATCCTAGGAACAACACCTCCAATAACATATTGAGAAAGCATTCCTTCCCAACCAGTAGAAGGTTGCGTCTTATCTTCTAAAGAATAACAATAAAAAATTTCTAGTGGCCCTAAAATTCTCCAGTCACAATATTAATAGTTGGAAACGTGTAATATATAAGTATGAGTAAAAACAGATGCAATTTTATCATGAACAAATGATTGCGTTTACTGAGAAGCAATGATGAATTGGAGTCATACTTCCCATCGAACACAAAATACGTGCCAAAGAGTTAAAGAATGTAACCTAATGCAAAATGATGTTTGTATAACTCCGGAACAACTGTAAAATAACAAACTGTTCTTCAAAGTCATATGCCGTACAATCCTGCTAACTGAAATGGATTTCAAAATCTTTTCAAAGGAGATGTCTATACTTTTAAATCTAATTTGGAAACATGAGTCTGATATAAGCAATAGGATAGAACATCACCATGGGGGATCGCAAAGATAAGCACTCAAACAGTGAAGGACAAAATACTGGATAAAATTGCCCATCCTTACATTATGAGTTGCACAATAAAGTGAGAAATAGTACAGTAGCCTACATGATTGTAATTTGGTGACGAAAAATTCAACATAATATCCATGATACGTAACAGAGCAGATTACAGTATTATACCCCTAGGAGCATTAGAATGCAAAAAAACTGCAGGCTTAGAGAAATAAAGAAAGGTATGTAAGAGAATGAGTTTGCTAAAAAGATCTTATACCTAAAAATATCTGGAAGCCACCCTTTTGTGTATGTCATATTTTTTTGCGATCATTCTGCCTTACGATCACCGCATCCAAACAAAGCCAGGTATAAGATCACGTCCAATGATATCTTTTCTCTGATTATAAAGGTACCATTTGGGAAAGACGAAACAAGACTGATGAGGGACACCTGGATGGAAGAAGACAGTTTTTCTAAGTCATTTTGACGATATCAATAGTGCCCGTATAAATGAAAGAATTAACTTATGCAAAATATAGGGGGGGTAGTAAAATCAAGCTCAAAGCATACGAATGAACCGCAACTTGAAGGGAGGCCTTGTCAACCATCGCTTCGCAGACAGACTGAGCTCTGCACACCACATCAGCTATAGGAAAGAAGATCTTGGCAAGCCACAAAATTAATTTTACAATCAATTTTCCTAAGAGCACTAAAATTTCACTATACCATTAGAGCTTCATATAGCACTGGAAATAAAAGCGGCATTGGAAATGTATAGAGCAAGATTAAAACAATAGCAAACCGTTCTAAAGATTTGGATAGGGTGTCAGTCGGAAAACTGAAATCAATTTCACATGCAAGATACGAAGGATAAATTACAGCTTTGTAAATTGTAATTGAAAGCATAGAATGTAAAAGAAATAGATAAGGTAAATACAAATAGATTCAATTGGAAGAAACTGTACAAAACAAGAAGAAACTACACCACACAAACCAAGTTTTTGCTCAAAGCTACATAAATCCTCAATCCGTTGAGTGGCCTGCTGAAATTCCTTCCTTCTCAATGATTTAGACTTTGAAACGCAAAGGAAAACACAAGAGGTCTTATAAGCAATGAAAATTCTTAATAAGAAAGGGTAAGGTAGAAACCTTACCTACAGCTATGCATGCCATTCACTAATTCAAAGATCACAAAGCAGCCACCTGCCAGGGCCATTGATCACGCGCTACCACCGCGTGCGGAGATCTAAAGAACAGAGAATGGCAGTCAATGGTGGCATCGATAGAATCGGGAGCTCCGCCAACGTATGCTCCATTGGTTTATTCGATAGGATTGATGTGTGATGCCGAAACAAAACAGCCAAAGAATCAACGATGAAGCAGGACCAATCAAGACAGATCGAACAACAACAATACCAAAACAATCGAGATGAATCCAAAAAAACAAGAAGAAATCAGCAGGGGAACGATGGGCCGTCAGCACAAAACATAGAAAGAACCCGTAGTGACAGATTGAGCAAGCACGGTATAGACACAACTGACGCGAATCGAAAAATCATATGAAATCGGTCGGGGAACAATGGGTTGCCAACACGAAACGGACAAAGAAGTATGAATCTAGAGCCAACAAAAATGAAAGAAGAGAGATCCAACACCGGTGAAGCACATAAGGCAAGGGCACCGCGCCGAAAGACATGGCAAGTTCGAACAAGGAACACAACAACGAATGCAAAAATTTGAACGAGGAACACGATAACGAACGCAACCGGAGCCAGAGCGGACGAGAGGAGAAGGCGAGGATGCACTTGGTAGCAGCCGGCGACTGCCAAGCGAAAGCGATCAGAAGGCCGACGGGGGCGAGGGCGACGGAGCGATTGAGAAAAGGGGAGACGGGCGGAGCGCGCGAGGGATTGGGGGAGGATGAGCGGGTGAGGGTCCGGGGGAACCGAAGGAAGTGAGCGCGCGGCGCGCGCGGGCAGCGGACGGCTAGGGTTCAGGGGGTGCGGAGGCGAGGCGGAGAAACCTAGGTTTTGTCTCGCGCCGACGCTCAGATCGTCCCCGGAGGGACCTCTGCGTGCTTCGGCAGGTTTGGAGGGTTTCTTTGAGAAAAATCACACGTGGATGGGCTGGGAGGCCGGCAATCTCTCCCGCTTTAGAGCATCTCCAAGAGAGAGCCCTAAAAATGAGCCTTAAATTTTAATTTAGGACTCCACCCAATTAGATTTAGGGCTCCAACAAAATATTCACTCCAGCAATTAGGCCCTAAAACCCAATAAAGATAAGGCTCAATCATATAGTTGCTAAATATAGCTACTCTCCTAGAGGCCCTAAAACAATTTGCTAAATTTTAACAATTTAGGGCCCTTGTTGGAGTTAATCTTTTTCTCCAAAAACCCTATAATTTAAATTATTACCATATTTAAGGCCCCTCTTGGAGATGCTCTTAATAGAGTTAATATTCCACTTGAGTTTATCACATAAAATATATCATATCACGTAATTCAGAAATGCTGCTTTTGCACGTGATTACACTTTACACTAACAGTAATTGTGTGAGCACCAATCCACCATTTTCATGGGCTAGAGTCAAAATTACTCATATAGCTCCAAAGTACTCAAGATCTTAACATAATTTACCAGAAGGACCAAGACACGACTATGGTAGGATATATGGATGCTAACTATCTGTGACAAATCTCATATTTGGTTTGTGCTTCTCTGTAGTGGTACAATCATTTCCTGGCTGTCTTCTAAGCAGACTTTGGTAGCTATCTCTACCAACCACTCATAATGTGTTTGGCTAAAATGTGTGATTAGCCGTATCTAGAAATCATGTGGCATTAACATTGTTGATACCCCCACTTTTATCTATGAAGATAATGCTGCTTGTGTTGCACAAATGCGAATGAGTTATGTTAAGAGCAATATCGTGAATCATACTGGCCCTAAACTTTTCTATCGCCACGAACTCCAGAAGAATGGTAAGGTAAAGATCTTGTAAACTAATTCATGTAAAAATCTAGTAGATTTATTTACTAAGTTTTTGCCAACATCCAATTTTCAAATATGTATTCGAGGTATTGGAATGAGATGACTTACAGATATGTAGAGTTCAGGGTGAGTAAATCCGTGAATCACGATGCTTATTATGAAGAACTAATTTAATTCTGAAGATTATAAGATGTACTCTTTTTTCCTTTAATGAGTTTTTCTGAAGTTTTCTCATATGAAGGTTTTTAACGAGGTAACAAGTGTAACACAATATCCGGATGCAATGCAATCTCTTCTCCATCCCTTTTTCCCGTTGTGTCTTTGGGAGGAGTTTTTTATGAGCCATATGCATTACGCAGAGAGAGAGAGAGAATGGGATGACGGAATGGGACACCTTGGTGCCTGGGCACCATGATTTTAATTGCGTTAATTCAAGTCAAATTCGAATATATTTTTCAAAACTTTCAGTTTTAGGGTATATACCCATCTATAAGAATTCAAATGAAACACATACCTTTGAAAAAATATACTCGAATTTTAAGATTTGAATGAATTTAGATTACATACTTTGCTGGTTTATATGTATGATCAACACATACCTACAATCAAACTATCTTCAAAAAAGGAAACTTTAATTTGAATTTCAGTTCAAACTTGTTTGAACTAGTTAGTAAACTAGTTGAACTCAACATCCTAAAAATTTCAAATTTTTTCACATGCAAATAAGTATGGAAAATACCCATTTTGGATCATTTGTGCGCAGGCACGATGGTGTCCTAGTTAATTGTACTATATATATAAATAAAAGAAAATTTGAATAAATCTCCAATGGGTTTTTTACTATAAATATGGCACTCCATTGTACAAGAGAATCAGTCTAATAAAGAAAAGAGAGTTTTGCCTCTGTATATCCTGTGTGTTCTTCGTAATTGTTCCGCCTGTTCGGTTGGTGTATTGTGTTTGATCTTGGCGGTTGTCATCGTTTTACAACAATTCACACATCATTACAGTGTTTTCTAAAAAAAAGATTACACAGTGAAGCTATATATTCCCAACCGTTAGCCTATTTAAAATCTTTATGAAAAGAGATTACTAGGATTGGTCAAGTTTTTGCGTTGGAAACCAAAGAAGAAGAAAAATTATAGTCGCTACAGATGTTCTTACATGCAGCGAATCCATGTCGAAGAAATTGCGGTCCATGTAGTCATGTTTTATTTAACATTTGGGCTGGGCTCAGGCTCGATCTGAGCCAGGCCAGGCCTGGTCAGCCAGACCGGGTCCATGCCTGGGTTTGTCGCGTGCGCATATGTTGCATCGATCGGTCATGTCGTCGGCCGTCGGGTGCCCATGTCATTGTGTCGCCGCTTTTGTTTAGGAGAATCAAACAACTTGATCCGACAGACTGGTACGCAATTTTTCAATTAAGTAATACACATTACAGATGAAATGCGAAATGTCAGCTAACAAACAGCGGTATCAACACTTTATATATTCCATCAATGTACGTACTACCCAACAAAGGCGTCACATCAATCTATGTATTACAGAGGTATTCAATCCTTATCTACGGAACTCATGTTCCGTAGCTAGCAATTGCCTGTATTAGAAATGGTACGTACGTACGTGCAACAACTTGTCCGTGCATGCATGCTTTGTTTCATCACTATAATCACTTTGAGGCGTACTTTGCCACGAACTCGGCGATGTTCCTGTCCGAGCTGCCGCCCTCCTTACTCGCCGCCTTCGCCTTCTCCATCCACTCGGCGGCGTTCCTCCTGTACTCGGCGCTCTTCTCGCCGTCCATCACCTCCTGGACACCCCTGACCACCTCCTCCCTCCGCGCGAGCCCGTCCTCGGCCGCCGGGCGTACCCTCACGCCCACCCGCCACACGGCCTCCATGTACTTGGCGTTCATCGGCTGGTCCGTCCACTGGGGCACCGCCACCATGGGCACGCCGGTGACCAGCGCCTCCGCCGTCGAGTTCCACCCGCAGTGGGTCAGGAAGCACCCCACGGCCGGGTGCCCCAGCACCTCCAGCTGCGGGCCCCACGACACCACCAGCCCGCTCGGCTTGCAAGCCTCCTCGTAGCCGGCGGGCAGCTTGTGGGACTCCGACGACCGGACAACCCAGAGGAAGGGCCTGCCGGTGTCGAGGAGGCCGAGCGCGACCTCGCGCATCTCCACCGGGTCGAGGTCGGAGAGGCTGCCGAAGGAGACGAACACGACGGAGCGCGGCCGCTGGTCGTCCAGCCAGGCCATGCAGGGTGCCGTGGTGAGCTCGAAGAGGTGTAAGCCGTACTTGGTGTCGGACGGCAGGCGGTCGTCGCCGAGGTAGGAGGCGGGCACCGTCGGCCCGATCGTCTTGGCGCGCCACGCGGACGCCATGTACGCCGCCTCCTGCAGTAGCCATGGTGCATGCATGTAACATGTTTGAGTCAAAAAGCCCACACCTACATAGCTGGGCTGTCCCAGAAAGGCAACCCAAAATTTGAACTTTCAAGAGAGCCCAACCTGACAAGTCTATATGTATCGTCCGAGAAAAAATCATAGCAGGTAGATATCTCGATCGGAAATAAATATTGAAAAGGATCGGGTTCAAAAATCTACGTACTGGACGAATCACCAAAGGCTGTAAAGAGTTCGATTTAACAATCGTGCATGATTGCTCCCGCTAAAATTAAAGTATGTTTGACTATGACACATGGCAATGGCAGGTTCATCCACATTTCCTTACGTCTGTAGGCGTAATCGTATGTTCAATTATTGTTCGCTGATCTTCATCGAGAGAGAGAAAATATATGTTTATCGGTCTTAAACTGCATGCATTAAGCTAGGGTGATCACCTCGGGCTCGAGCTCGTAGAAAGAGTTAACGAGCACGTCGTCAGCGTGCTCCAACCCCCTGAACTGGTTCATCACTATCTCGAAGTAGGCCGGGTACGGGCCGGGGCCAACCTTGAGGAACCACGGCAAGCCCTCCGGCTCGAGGGCCGGCAGCCCAGGCAGGCCGACCGTGGTGCTGGCCTCCACCGGCACGTCCACCCGGTTGCACCACACGTGGCCGTACACCACGTTGACGGCGCACGGTTGCGTGAAGAACGCCGCGGCCGCGGCGCCGTGACGTCGGGCCACGCCCTGCGCCCACGGCAGGAACGCGTCGTAGACCACCGCCCGGACCGGTCGGCCCTGGGCGGCCTCGGCCCGGAGGAGCTCGCCCAGCGTCTCCGACCCCGCGGCCTCGAGGAGGCCGAGGTAGGCCGTGACGTCGTTGCACTCGCCGAAGCCGCCCGCGTCGCAGCCGTCGGAGATAGCGGCGATGCGGACGGTGCCTGCCGCTCCGGCGTCGGGCGTGCAGGTGGCGAGGATGAAGCGCGTGACGGCGAGCGTGGGCGACAGGCCGTGGAACGCCAAGCGCTTGCCGAACTGGAGCATGGGATGGATGTGGCCCTGGCTCGGGTACGGCAGTAGGAGCACGCCGCCGCCGCTGCCGGCTTCTTTCTCGCGCTCGCCGTGAGAATCCATGACTAGCTATAGCTAGTTTTTGTCAGAATTTGGAATTGAAGTAGAATACGAAATTTGTGTGTCCGGGTAGATTACTAAAGTTTTTGTCGAGTTGGTTGAGTATAGGGGTGAAAACTGGACAGGAAATATCCGCCCGATCCGATACCGAATCCGTTTAAAATCCGTACCGATGTTATCCGTATCCGTATCCGGAAAATCCGGTATAATATGGGTTAGGATATGGGAAGAGCAATATCCGATCCGTATCTAGAGGTGGGCGTCGTCGCGTCTTGCCGGCCGGGCCCATCGTGCTTCGGTCAAACCGCGTGCCGTACACGACGGCCCATCGTCACGGCACGCCCGACTCACTTTTGGCGAGCCCAAGCCCGGCCCATTTGGCGCTTCAGGCTCGCTTGCCGTACGCCCAAGCCCGACCCATTTTACTATTGTGACAAACAAAGAAATAAAACAAATCACTACTACTAAACTACCTATTTTAATTACATAAGAGACTAATCACATCAACAAAATGTCAAACATAAATGCAATGCTTGAAGATGCCCTGAATCAACAATATCCGCCAACTTTTAAGCTTTAATCCGTGATTTCGTGCTGTTAGGTATCGTGCAAGACGCCCAAATTAAGCCGTCGTGCCGTCGTCGCCGTCGTGCACTGGTTCCCGGGCCAGACGTGCTCTGATTAACGTCTTGCGGCGCCGGCCGGAGCAAATCTTGCCGTGCTTTGCACCGTGCCATACCATCGTGCTTCGGGCCGGCCCAAAAAAGCCCGGCCCAATGCCCACCTCTATCCGTATCCGAAAAATCTCATGTAATATGGGTTAGGATATGGGAAGAGCAATATCCGACCCGAATATCCGGATAAAATTAATTATTCTTCCATTAATTTGGTTCATTATTGGATAGATAGAGTAGTTGATTGATAATGGCACTAAAAAACACTACTTTGTTATTAAGAGTGAACTTCAACAAATCTATCAACAAACAAATAGAGTGATGACATAATGCTTTTACCTAAATTGATTTGTTCAACTTATTTGATAAACTTCTGTCGGGGGGTCGGGTAATTCCCGTAAATTACCTCGGGTGCCACCAACGACCAAGCTCGCTCCCGCCCGAGCCACCAGGAGGTCGTTACCCTGGACGGGTTAGTTAGAACCTGGAAGGCTACGTATTTCGGCCTGTTCCGAGCTCGGGCTCGGGAGGGACCTGGGATGCCACGTATTCCAGTCGATTCCGGGCTCGAGTTCGGGTAAGATGTACGAGCTCGGTGCCGGCTATCGGCCGACCTAACGTGATCTCGAGGTCGGCGGGAGTGGGAGTAACCGCCCGAGCGTAACTTCCGCTAGCCCGTTACGTTCCCCGCGGGAGCGTGGCGAAGTTGTAGGATCCACCGGTTGTCACGTTTGGATGAGGTCCAAACGTGGGATAGTGGGGCCGATGGAGTTCGATCCTTTGTGAGCTATAAAAGCGTCCCCATCATGAGGGGGATAGGACACAGACTGTAAGACAAGAGACATACACTCAGATACGTTGCAAGAATATACAAGAGCTGGAGTAGGGCTATTATCTCTTTCCTGAGAGGCCCGAACCAGGGTAAACTGCTGTGTCCACGCTCGTTGAAATCTGGTGAGTCGTTCCTTGAGTAATCCCTCACGCGAGAAGGGGTCACAGTTGGTCCCTCCACCAACAAGTAAGCTCGGCGGGGGCCTGTTCCCCAATCGTCGACAGCTGGCGCCGTCCGTGGGGACCGACTTTCCCTTTCGTGAGGAATCCCGAAGAATGTCAGAATCCCAGAACCACCGGGGCCTCTACGCCCCCGAGATCGGGGAAGAGGACAAGCAGTTCTTCGACGATGGGGCCGCTAACATCGCCGGCCTTGGGAATCACGACGGTTCCCGGAGCTTCTCCGCGGAAACCGCCGCACCGGAGCAGTTCTTTCGCTCCCAGCTCGACGCCCTCTCGGACGACGAGTATGACGGGCTCTACGATGGTCTGGACATCCCCGACCTTTTCGAGCTCGACCAGGGGACCGCTTCACGGGGAGACACCGTGATGTCCCCCTCGCGATCCGTCCAGTCCCGTAACGTCTTCGTTGCGGGGGAGGATGGAAATGTCGGGAGCAAATCCCCGGCTGAAGCGCGTCTTCACCGCTACGAGGCGGCCAAGGAGCACCTGCAGGCATCCCTGAATCGGACGCTGGCCAGCTTACGCCGGCAAGTCCGAGATGGCCTGACCGATAAGACCAGGGCCGAAGTTCGTGAGAATTTCCACGCGTACGGGACTCCGGAGCCCGTGCGACGACGAACGAGCTCGTCGCCCCGCGTTCCCCCCGAGCGGGGAACGCCTTCAAGCCCCAGCCCACGGTGGTACGCAACCTCGAGAGAGTTCCCTGGCAGGTCGACCTAGAAGCCATGGCGCGGCCGTGGCCGACGACCTCGAGGAAATCGCCAGACATAAAGCGGCGGAAGCCTCCGAGAAAGGGACGCCCGAGCAATTCACGAACGCCGCCCGCCGGGTGTCCGAGCGCCTCCACCCCGACGACTCACGCAGCTGCACCCAGAGTGACCGCGGCCTTGGCCAAGGCTCGGAGAGGCACCGGAGCGATTCCGAGGCTCCTCGGGACGGCGGAATCTGAGCCGCAGACGAGCAGGCCGAACATTCCTCATCGGGCCACTCTCCATCCTACAGGCGTAGGGAGATATTCTCTCGCCTGGGCCCACTAACCTCGGGCTCGGTTGGTGGGGATCGCCCCGACCGCCGCGCTCGTGGTGACCGTCCGACGATCCGTTTTGGTGCGAGGCGTTCGCGACGTCGCTACGGCGTGTGACCTGGCCGACAAGGTTCAAGCCGGGTCACATCGAGAGATTCGATGGGACTCAGAACCCCGACGAGTTTCTCTCGATCTACACCACGGCCATTTTAGCCGCCGGGGGTGATGAAAGGGTTATGGCTAACTTTACGCCTGATCCTGGGCGGGCGGCTCGGACGTGGCTATTCAACCGTAAGGAAAACTCGATCCGGTCCTGGGCCCGGTGGCGGCACTCTCCGAGCTAACTTCCGGAGTCGCTACGTCGCCGGGAAGGAGCGACCTTGAGCGTCGATGCAGGCGGAGGGCGAACCTGCGCCCGATTCGTCGATTAGCTTCATGCAAGTCGCGCAATTCCATCCCAAGCATCTCGGATGAGGCGGTCGTCTGGGCTTTCAAGTTCGGGTCCGAGACGTCGCTTTACTCGGGACCTCGAAATTCACCGGACATCACAGCCAACGAAGCCGTTCGCATGGTCGACCGTTATGCCAACGCGGACGAGGCCGCCCAATGGAAGAAGGCTGCTGGGCGAGGAAAGCTGCCCCCTCGGCCGGGCTCGAAGGGCGTCAAGCGAAGAGCGTAAGCTCGATCGAGAAAAAATCAAAAGAAGAAAAAACCCTCTGTCTCCGACATGGTGGCAGCTATCGAAGACAACGACCGACCTCGCGATCGTATAGGGGAGCCCAGAAAGGAAAGAGTCGGCCAGGTTCGGCGGAACAGCGTAAGCGGGACGACCAAGAACGGCGACCAACGCGGACGGGCTAGTGCCTATTTACGCCGCTCCACCAGGCGCATGGGCATGACCTTCGGAATTGCGAGCGTGGGCCTCCCGCTGGGCAGTTCTACAATGGTAAGGGTCCCATGCCCACGCTCCCCGAGATGGAAGGAGACGTCAAGGGCAAGAAGCCCGCCGAGGAGCAAGATACCGACATGGAATACCAAGAGCCGAGAAACCACATCGCCGTGATATTCGGGGGCTCCACCGCCTATGGGTCGCGTCGGGAGTTAAAGGAGGCCGCACGCGAGGTACTCCGTGTCACTCAGGGGAAGCCTCCTGTTCAGCAGCTCAAGTGGTCCGAGCTGCCGATCACCTTCTCCAAGGACGACTGCCCTCGGGGATGACGAAACCCCAAAGGCTTCCGATGGTCGTTAGCCCAACGACCGCAACACCGCAGATGGGTCGGGTCCTTGTGGATTGCGGGAGCTCCTAGACCTGATATCTGCCAAGGTCTTGGGCGAGATGCATCCTCGCTCCAAGATCAAAAGCATGGTGGTCCCGTTCTACGGATAGTACCGAGCGTCGGTCAGGCCACTCGGCGAGATCATCCTGCCCGATAACGTTCGGCAATCCGAGCAACTTCCGAACGGAGCTAATCACGTTCGAAGTGGTCGATTTCGAAGTCGGCCATAACGCCATCCTGGGCGACCGGCGCTCGCCAAATTCATGGCCGCCACTCATCACGGTACCAATGCTTGAAGGTCCGGTCCGTGGCGTGATCACGGTCAAGGGAAGCCCGAAAGCAACTCTAAAGCTGCGACGAGAGGGCGTTAGACATGATCGGTCAACTACCGACGCGGGCCCGAGCAAGAGCCGAGGAGTTCCGGCCCAAGGCTAGCCTCAAGGCCGAGGAGAAACCAAGGCCATCCGTTGTGCGACGCAGAGCCGGACAAGGTCGTACACGTGGGGCTTCCTAGATCCTAAATAGGAACTCGAGCTCGTGACCTTCCTCCGAGAAGCGCGGACATCGTTCGCACTGGGAACCGTCCGACATGCCCGAGTCCCAAGGAGGTCGTCGAGCACAAAGCTAGCGATTCGGCTCGACAAAAAGCCTGTCGGCAGAAGCTCAGCGCTTCTCCCCTGAGAAGCAATCCATCATCGAGAGGAACTAGACAAGCTCCTCAAAGCCGGTTTCATTCGGAGGTCGACCATTCCGATTGGTTGGCCAACCCAGATTATCGTGATGAAAAAGGGGCAAGTGGCGCATGTGTGTCGATCACACGGGCTGAATGCCGCATGCCCGAAAGACAATTTCCGCTACCTCGGATAGACCCGGTTGGTCGACGCCTTGGCCGGCTCGAGGCGATGAGCTTTCGGGCGCCTACTCAGGCTATCACCAGATCGGCATATCGTCCGACGACGAGGAGAAAACTTCCTTCATCACGCCGTTTGGCACGCTTCGCTACACGACCATGTCCTTCGGTCTAAGGAACGCCGAGCGACCTTCCAGCCGCCTCATGCGAGAAAACCTTCTCGAACCAAATAGGTCGGAACACGGAAGTATATGTAGACGACATAGTCGTCAAGAGCAAGATGGCCTCGGACCATGTATCCGATCTAGAGGAGACTTTTCATAACCTCAATAAGCATCGAATAAAGTTGAACCACGAAAAATGTGTGTTCGGGTCAAGGCCGCAAAGTACTCGGCTACATGATCGGTCCGCAAGGAATCGGAGCCAACCCTGAGAAGATAGAGGCCATCGAGAACATCGCCACCCGCTTGTACGCTGGAGGTGCAATCCTGGCCGGAAGGATGGCGGCCCTAAGTCGCTTCATCTCGCGGCTCGGGAACGTGGCCTACCTTTCTTCAAGGCGCTCCTGGAAGCACACGGTTTCACTTGGACAGATGAAGCGGCATCAGCTCTTTCAAAGAGCTTAAACTATACTTGTCGAGACCCCCGGTCTTGACCACGCCAAGAGTAGGAGAGGTCCTCTTGCTTTACCTGGCCGCCACACCCCATGCGGTAAGCGCCGTCATCACAAAGAGAACGGGGCGGTCTGGCGCCCGATCTACTACATCGGCCGAGTCTTTGCGGACCAAAGGAGCGTTACCCGAGGTCCGTAAGCTCCTTTATACGCTCCTCGTAGCCTCGAAGAAATTAAGACACTACTTCCAGGCACACAAAATCCAAGTCCCGACCAACTTCCGAGAGAAATTCTCGGAATCAGACGCATAGCTGCGGATCGCGAAATGGGCCATGGAGCTCGCCGAATTCGAGATCGAATTCTCGGCCAGAACCGCGATCAAATCTCAGGTCCTAGCGGACTTCCTAGCCGAATGGACAAACCCCGCCCCGTTCGAGTCCTAACCCAACCAGGCCGAGCACGGTCACTGGGTCATGCACTTCGACGGATCCCGAGCTTACGATTGCTCGGGCCGAGTGGTCCTCGAATCCCCTCGGGGAGCGGATCCAAAGACGCCTCCAACCGCATTTCGGCAAGAACAAACAACGCAGCGAATCACGAAGGTCTCGCTAGCCAAGCCGCATGCAAAGCGCTCGAGTCCAACGACTAATCGCGAAGGGTGACTCGCGGTGGTCGCCAACCAGGTTAACAAGGAGTATCGCGTGCTCGATGACTCAATGGCGCTTTACCTGGCTGAAGTAAGGAAGATGGAAAAGTACTTGAAACTTCGAGGTCTCAGACATCCTCAGGAAGGACAATGCCCTGGCCGCCCATCTATCGAAGGTCGGTTCCGCCCACCTTCCCGCCCCGGCGGGGGTGCTCGTCGAGCACCTTTACAAGCCCTCCATACCCACCAAGGAGGGGGCAACCGAGACGGGTGGTACCGTCTCCTTCCTCGAGCGGGATGCAAGTTGGATGACGCCATTCATCCAGTACCTCGCACACGGGACACTGCCCGAGGAAGAAGCCGAGAAATCCCGGCTCATAAGACGCTCCTCAGCCTACAAAATGGTCGAAGGCCTCTTATACCGCAAAGGTGCACTCGGAGTCCTCTCCAAATGCATCACCCAAGAGGAAGGCAAATATCTCCTCAAGGATATCCACGACGGAATGTGTGGAGCTCACTCGTCCTTCAGGACCTTGGTAAGCAAAGCCTTCCGGTTAGGTTACTACTGGCCGACAGCTCTGGCCGACGCACGCTTCCATGGTAACCTCCTGCCCGATCTTGCCGATTCCATGCTCGGAAGGTCCATCACCAAGATACGCGCTCTGCACCATGCCGCTAACCTGGCCGTTCTCGGTTTGGGGCATCGACATACTCGGTCCATTTCCCAGGAAGGAGGGTTGTAAATACATTCGTCGCAATCGACACCTTCACTAAATGGATCGAGGCCGAGCCTATATCAACCATCTCGCACAAAGCGGCTAAAAGGTTCTTCCGCAATAATGTAGTAACCGCTTTGGCGTTAAAGTCGCCTCATTACCGACAACGGCACTCGATTCTAGCGAGGTGTTTTAGGCTTATTGCGAGGAGGTCGGGACCAAGATATGCTTCGCATCCGTGGCCCACCCACAGAGCAATGGGGCGGCCGAGCGCGAACGGGCAGATCGTCAAGGAATCAAGAAGAGAGTCTTCAAGAGCCTCGACGGCATGGTCAGGCCTGGGTGGACGAGCTACCCCCGTCCTCCAGTCGGTCAAGCACGACGAGCCGAGCTACGGGGAGACCCCCTTCAGCTCGTATATGGCGCGGAAGCCGTCCTACCCGCCGAGGTTGTCCTAGGATCCCCAAGGGTGAACCTGGCCGATAGCATCGACGCAGAAGGCGGCGCCTTCGACCTCGACCTCGCGGAGGCGACTCGTGAACGGGTTCATTGCGATCCGCGGTTTACTGCAAGCTCTCCGCGACACGCCGCTAAATCGGTGCGACCAAGGACCTTGCACGTCGGCGATCTCGTTCGCGACGGGTCCAAGACTGTCAAAGCCAACAAGCTAACGCCAAGATGGGAAGGTCCTTACACGGTCGTCTCAACAAAGACGCCGGGCCGTCAGCCTCGCAATGGAAGATGGTCGAGAACTAGCTAGTACTTGGAACATCGACCAACCGCGTAAGTTCCATGTCTAACCACACCCGCTTTACCTTTTAATAAACTTTGTCACCTTACCCTCCCATTCTTTCTCTCTCTCTTTCCCTTTACCTCCGCAAAATTCTACGATTAAGCTCGACCCGCACAAAGTGTCGAGGCGGTCGGTCGTTGGGGCAAAACTGCCACGACAAGAGCTCGACCTCGAGGGCTTCCTTCCTCGTAAGACGACCATCTTTTTTCGCGGTATACCTTCGCCGCAAGTAAAGATTCGCACAGGACACCCTTCTGAACGGTTCCGAGCTCAGGTCGGCTGGTGGGCGGCGTCAACACACCGTACCCTAAGGGCCACATGGTCTCCGCAGAACTCTACTCCGCCAACGAGGTCGTGCTCGCAGTCTACGCCCACGACCTCCGTTGGCGGCGGGGGGGCCATAGGGGTACCATGTGGCCACGACCTCGTGCCTCTTTCGCGCGAGGTAGTCACTCCTCGCATTTATTGATCGCTAAGTCACGTAAGGCCGAACTCCGCCGAGTAAGGAACCACGGCACGAAACAAATCGTTGTCATCTCGGAGAAAAACAAAAGACGTCCATTAAAAATAACGCTCTTTCTATGTTCAACTGGGCGGTTTCTCCTTAAGTTTTTTACAGGTAAAGACAGGAAGAAGAAAATTACAGGAGGCCGGCACACTTCTCGTCCTGCAGAGCGATGAGCTCGTCCCGCACCGAGTCGAGCTCGGACTCAAGGTCGAGCACCCGCCGGCGAGCTTCACGACCTTCGCTTGCCGCCTGTCGAAGCCGCCTGGACTCCTCCGTTCTTTGGTCGATTGTCCTTTCGGCGCTTCGAGCAGTGTCGCGTAAGGTCGCCACCGTGGCTTCCAGGCCCGACCTTGCTTGCTCGCTCCGGTCGAGGCGCTCCTGGAGCTCATGCACGGACTCCTCCACCTTCCGCCGGATCTCGGCCTCAGAAGATGTCAGCTCGGCAACCCGGCGCTCGAGCTCCGCGATCTTGGCGTCCTGCTCGGCTTGGTGCTTCGCGACAACTTCTGGCGGCGGCCGCGGCATGGAAGTCCTTCATGGTGGACTCCAGCACCTGCGCAGCAGGGCGTTTTCAGTTCGTGATCGAAGTTTTTGGTAAAAGCACATAAGAGTCAGGAGTACTTACCCAACAAAGCCGAGCCTCCACTTCGATGGAACAACTCGGCGGGTCCTCCGCCTCATTCAGGCGACAAGGGATCCCCGCCTTGGTCCCTTCTCCTTGATCGGCACGGAGGCTTGAGCCCGAAGCCTCTCGCCCCCCGAAGGCGAAGGACCTTTGCCCTGGGGGACAACCTCCGCCTCCTGGAGAGGGACGGCCTCAAGAGCGAGGATCACCTCCCGCTCTTCTTCCTCCCGGGCAGAAGTTGCGCCCGGGGGCTCCACCTCCTCGACATCCAGGCCCTGGATCAAGCGGCATCTCCTGACGCTGGTCGATCGGGGCACCGGCCTGGCCGGGAGGTCGGTCTCAATTGGAGTGGCCTCGGTGCCCGGCAGATCCCCTTCGTCTGGAAGCTCCCCCGGCCCGCCTGCGATAGCCGGGCTCGTCTCCCCGACCAGCAGGCTAGCCGTCTCTTCCTCGCCGGACGGGCTCCCGATCGGATTGGGGTCCCCTGACGCCGGGCCGGCGCTGGGACCCGGCATGATGTCGTGAGCCCGGGGAGAGACCTCGGCGATCTCCTGAAGAGTCGCGGTGATGATGTCATTGGCCGGCAGAGTCCTCGCGAGGAGTTTCAGCCGCCTGCTCACCACCATCAGACTCCCCAGCCGTCATCCTCCACAACTATGATGTGGGGATGCCCTCCGTCAGCGGCTCGGGCATCGGCGGCCGCGATCTTCCTCCGTGCCTCCTCTTGGAGACACGACCTCCGGTCCCGGGGCTCATGACAGCAGACTCCCCACCTCGGCGTCGTCGCCACCGTGGCCAGTGGGGATTGGGCCTCCGCAGCCTCGGCCCCCACTTCGGCCTCGTCGCCCATGACGGCCTCGGCGGCCGGGCAAGCTCCTCTCTAGCACGAGGTCAAGAACATCGTCGACCATTGCTTCAAATCCCATAACTCCGACTACCGCCACCCCCACTATAGACGATGTGGGGTTAGTGTGGTGCTTGGGAGAAAGAGACAGACGAGAGGGGAATAGGAGGCCCGACCTCGCTCGGCGTCGCTTCTTGAGCTCGGCGCGGACAAGGAGGCGGCCATGTCCTCGCGCGCCTTGTCGGCCCTGGCGACCAGGGGTCGGCCTCCCCAAGCCGGCCTCGGAGATGGTCGGCCCGGCGCGGTTGAGGCGCAGCGGCCGACTGCGGGACCTCGGGACCAAGGGGCGGGTCCAGCTCGTCCTTCTCCTCCTCGCGGTCCCGGGGCCGGCTCGAGCTCACCGCGCGAGCTCACTTTGAAGAGCTGCGATCCGCCCTCGATTCAACCTTTCGCGCCGGACCAGCCGCGGCAGCGGCCTCCTTCTTCGCCCGCGCGGCAAGCTGGCGCAAACGAGCCATCAGCTCGGGGTTGTCCCTGGTGTACTCATCCATCCACAATTTTAGTTCACTCACCTCCTGTCGGTCTGCATACTCCAAGTGCTGGCGGGGTGAGCGGTCGTCCGGGCCGGGACGCCTGCGTGTGCGCCTAGGCGGGGACGGCGTGGCCGACGGAGATCGAGCGCGGCGCTTGCGACCCGCCTGTCCCTTGGTCTTTCGACCCCGTCCCGCCAACTGCGATCCCAGCTGGGTCACGGCGACTTCGAGGGCAACCTTCTCCTGTTAAAAAAGAAAAAAAAAGAAAACTCGAATGAGGTCGGAAGGCCCCCGGAAAAACCTGTCCGGACAAAAGCTCCGAAAGAAGTCCGATCGAGACTTACCGCCTCGGTCAGGTTAAGGGCGTTGTTCGATCTGGCGGCCCTCAATGATTTCCTTACCCTTAGGGGTGCCGAACATCTCGGACACCCTCGCGTCCACCAGTCCTCTGGCGGAGCTGCGTACCCGACCAAAGAAGAGGTCGTGAAGCGGGCATCCTCTCGCTCAAAAGAAGATCGGGGTGATGACATACCGAACGCGACTTCGCGGGTGATGTCCTGCCACCCCTCGACCTTGAAGAAGGGATGCTCCTCCTCCTAAGGGTGATACCGGTTCTGGCGTAGTCCCGGTAACGTCGGCCGTCGACCCCAAGCACGTGAGCTCGTTGATTAGCATGAGGACCTTCTCCTCCTCGGGCTCCACTGGCGGTCGGGGTGTCTCGGCAGCGCGACCTCCGGCACCGGAGTAGGAAGCGAGCCGCCCTCTGCTTTCCTCGTAGAACCAAGAGTCGGCCCACCCGACACCGAGTCCTTGAGCGTGAAGCTCGGATACTCGTATGGGCGGGTGGGTCGGCTAAAGTAGAGGCAACACTCATGAGGGCGTCTTGACGCGAGAGGGTGTAGAAGTGGAAAAAGAGGCTGGGAGTGGGCTCGACGCCCACGAACCCTTCACATAGATGGGAGAAGATGGCCATGATGAGAATAGAGTTGGGGTGGAGGTGAACGATCTCGCACTCGCAGAAGGCGAGTACGGCCTCGACGAACTCGCTTTCGGGCGTCCGGAGCCCGTTCATGGCGTAGAGCTCGGTGGAGACGATCTCCCCCTCCTCCGGCTGCGGGCTCTCCTCGGCGCCAGGGGCTCTCCATGTGCTTGGCGTCGAGGTACTTCGCCCGCTCAAGGATCTCCAGCTTGCGCCCGTCGAGCTTGCTGACGCCGAACTTTGCCATGAGGATGAGGAAGACGATCAAAGAGGAGGATGAGCGCCGAAGCAGAAGAGTATGAGGCGCAGCAATCGCAAAATGGCCAAGTGAGTCTAAAGGATTCTCTTCGAGTATTTCAAAAACTCCTCCAGGGAACGGGAAAGTAAAGGGACTTCCCGCCGTTATGATCGAGGAAACCCTAGAGGCACAGAAGGCAGTTGAGGCATTCGCCATCCGGGAAATGACACGTGGGCACGCAAATCGAAACCGTCCTGCCAGAGAAGACGGTTCGAACTTCCCGAATGAGGCTTCCGGGAGAAGGAACCGTTGAGAGGGGCCCACTTCTATTCGCTCGAAACGCGATTTAGCCGAGCAACAAGCTCGTTCCTGGAGAAGGTTAATAGCTCGTTGGTCGCGGTAGTTGTTCGCCACGGCAGAACCGATATGCTCGTAGAACGGTAGGCCCAAGGGGAAGGCCTTCCTTAGACCTTTTTCCCACTTGAACCTCGGGGCTAGGCTGTCGGGGGTCGGGTAATTCTGTAAATTACCTCGGGTGCCACCAACGACCAAGCTCGCTCCCGCTCGAGCCACCAGGAGGTCGTTACCCTGGACGGGTTAGTTAGAACCTGGAAGGCTACGTATTTCGGCCTGTTCCGAGCTCGGGCTCGGGAGGGACCTGGGATGCCACGTATTCCAGTCGATTCCGGGCTCGAGTTCGGGTAAGATGTACGAGCTCGGTGCCGGCTATCGGCCGACCTAACGTGATCTCGAGGTCGGCGGGAGTGGGAGTAACCGCCCGAGCGTAACTTCCGCTAGCCCGTTACGTTCCCCGCGGGAGCGTGGCGAAGTTGTAGGATCCACCGGTTGTCACGTTTGGATGAGGTCCAAACGTGGGATAGTGGGGCCGATGGAGTTCGATCCTTTGTGAGCTATAAAAGTGTCCCCATCATGAGGGGGATAGGACACAGACTGTAAGACAAGAGACATACACTCAGATACGTTGCAAGAATATACAAGAGCTGGAGTAGGGCTATTATCTCTTTCCTGAGAGGCCCGAACCAGGGTAAACTGCTGTGTCCACGCTCGTTGAAATCTGGTGAGTCATTCCTTGAGTAATCCCTCACGCGAGAAGGGGTCACAGTTGGTCCCTCCACCAACAAGTAAGCTCGGCGGGGGCCTGTTCCCCAATCGTCGACAACTTCTTTTCTATTCAAATTACTGGAATTAGTTGAGTCGCTAAATTGAAGCATAGCAAACAAATCCGAGTAGTCCTCATTATGAGAGAAGTTTATCTTCAGTTTGTCAGAATGTGACAATTCAACACTATTTAATATCTCCAGGAATTTATTCCGTAAGGTTAAGTTTGATGGAAGAGCTCCCCTTGTTCTCTGTTTTCTTTATGTCTTGATCTCTCTCCTTGTATCCGACCCATTTGCACCTCTAACTATACTGCTATCCTACGTTGAAATAATTATGACTTGAACCTAATGTTGTAAGGTTAATGCTTCATTCTTTCTTTTACATACACAATTATGTATTATACTACTATCCGATTATGATATCCGATCCCTGACCGAATCCGTCAGGTATCCGCTCCGTATCTGAATCCTGAATAATCCGAATTCGTATTCGTATCCGGGACATCCGTATCCGAATACGAAAAAAAAAATGGGTTAGGATACGGGATGAGCAATATCCGCCCGTATCCGACCCGGTTTCACCCCTAGTTGAGTAGGTACGTACAGCCTTTATAAGGCGCACTTGTAATCTGTTGGAAAGTCAAGCAAAGCAATTAAGAGAAAGAAGAACTGCCCCAAAAATTCAAGAAGCAATAGAAGTTAGCAAACTGCTTGTAACTTGGTTGGTTTTGAAAGTCAAGCAAATCAATTAAGAGATTACTAAACAATGCAATAGAAGTTAGCAAACTGCTTGTAACTTGGTTGGTTTTGAAATGCCCCAAAAATTCAAGAAGCAAAAAAAAATCGATTTGAAGTTGCATTTGAATTTGAGTTTGAGCTCGGATTTGATTCGAATTAGGGTTTAGATTTGGGGGAAACTTACCTGGGCGGTCTTCTTCTTCCTCGGACCGCCGGCTCCTCCTCGCGATCAGTCCGCCACGTGCGTCACACCCACGTCAGCCGTCTTCTCCACCTCGCGTCACCCATCCTCCCCGCACGTGTCACGCTCGCCATCGGCTCCCGTGCTCTCCCGCGCGTCGCCATCACCGTCCGATCGCGTCGCGCCTGCCGCCTGTCGCCTCGCCGACTGCGCCGAGCTACTCCCCCCTCTCTTGCTCGGTCGTCACCCACCCCGCACCCATCTCCGGGCCCCCGCCCGACCAGTCTGCTCTGCCTACCCCCGTCGCCCCTGCCCGTGGCGGCTCACGCTCCGTGCCTGGCCGCTGCGCGGCTATAAAGCCTCGCGCGCGCCTGCTTTGCCCTCATGCCCGCCTTCCTCCTCTTGGTGAGCACTGCCCCGACCCGACCCCTTCGTCTCCCCTTCTTCGTCTTCCCCTCCGGCCTGAGCTGCGCAGCCGCCCTCACTTTCCCTGTCACCCTCACGCCCGCCGTTCCCCCTGCCCTTTCCCCTCCCCACCCTGCTCTTGCCCTCCCAAGTGACCCCCTCCCCTCCTCCGCCTTCCTTCCTCGGCACTGGTCGCCGCTCTGCTCTTCACGCGACCCTTCTTCCTCGGATTCGGCCAGATTCGCTCCGCCGCCACGCTCGCCTGGCTCGACCTGAGCCCCGCCTCTTCCACTCGCCTCATCATTTCCTCTCCCCGTCCGGCTCTCCCCACTGCCACCCTCTTCTCAATCGTCGGCCGCCTCACGCTCGCCGCCGCCACGAGCCAGCTGCCTCTCTCTCTCCTCGGCCCGAACCCCCGCTCGTGCCCTAGCACCCCCCTTCTTTTCTGCTCCATCGAACGAGCCGGCCTACCCGCGCGAGCGCCGGCCCAAGCGCGATGCGCTCCCCCCCGCTAGCGCCTTTTGGGCTAGGCCAGTCGGCCCAATGCAGCCCGGCCGTTTTCCCTTTTTCTTTTCTTTTATGTTTTCCATTTTCGGAATTTTCTTTTATATATAATCCGAAAATCCAAAGAAAAGTCCAAAAATCTTTAAAAAATCCCCAAAATCCCAAAAATACACCATCTTGACCGTCTCGAGCCACTGAGTCCAAAAACGACCTCCACTCTTCCTTTTGACGCTCCCAAAAATTTCAAAATAACCTGTCGGGGATTGGATAATTTCCGTAATTACCATAATGCTCTGGTGGCTGGGCTCGTCCCGACCATGTGTGCCTTTGGAGGTCGTTCCTGAGGATGACGAGCGAATATCGAGCATCGATGCTCGGCCTGCCCGGCCGACACTAGTTCCCTGCCCGGCCGAAAAAGAAATACAAGAAAATTGAAAAAAAATAGGAAAAGTTAGAATAATTAGAAAAACTCAAAGATATAGGAAAAACTTTTTAAATATATATATAAATTGAGAAAAGGTTAAAAATATGAAATAAATTCTAAAATGAGACAAATCATTGGAATTAAATGATGAGCTTCATTGATGTTTGGCTTCCACGTTAAAAACTTTGCTAAGTAAAAACTCAAATAAAGAAAAAAAGAGTACAGCCTGTCGGGGACAAAAGGCCTGCCCGGTCAACAGGCATGGTCAACGGACCCCAGCCCGAGCTTGAGTTGGCAACTTGAGCTCGGGTCCCCTACCATCCCGTTGACCGGGTGGCGCCCGCGCGACCTCGAGCAAGGAGGCCGAGGGCTATCTCACGACCGAAACATGAAGCTCGGGGGGACCCGATCAGAGGCTTGCGTTGGCATTTACCAAGATCCGTATGAGTAGGACTTGAGGCGAACGTGGGCGTAGGACCCAAGAACGATTGTGATCCAGGTTAGGCGTTCATGGGGCCATCCCCCCCCCCAGAATTACTCCTGACCGATTACCAATAACGGGAAGGAGGGTTTTGTAATCTCTATATTAGTACGTAGGGGGATTCCCTCAACGAGAGACAACCTAACACCCGTCTGTACTAAGTCTAAGACAAGCATTCTTCCACGCCTCTGGGCAAGACTGGAGTAGAGCTTTTACTCGGGTTGGGGGCTCGAACCAGTATAATTCTCACGTCTCTTGTCTTCTTCTCTTTGGCCAGTTGTAACAGCGGTAGACGTCGACCTCCCGAGGGACGAAGCTTGCCTTCGGGTCCCTGCTTCATACCCCCTCAGTTTCATCTCTGCGGTTAGGCGATCCCGATCGTTGACACAGCCTATAGCTCAGTGGTACAGGAAAAAAAGTGAAGATTGCGATTATTCTTCCTGGTAAAGATAAAGATTTTCAGACGTTGTCGCCAGCTCAATATTTTCTGTAGTGTGTTGGGCTCGTTGTTCAGCTTGTTCCCAATCTTTCATAGTGAGAAGTATTTTCACCATCTCACTTGTCAGATTTGTTCTTCTCTCCTCGATTATTCTTCCAGATAGACTGAAAGCAGACTCCAAAGAAATCATAAAGACATGAACTGTTAACACATCCCGTGCTAATATGGAAAGCACCGGATATGTTATCTTGTGCTCATGCCACCACTACAAAATGATGAAGTCCTCCTCTTGCTGCTCTTGGTAGTTGATAGTGTCGCTGTTGAAATAGGCAGCCAGCTCCCCACCACCTGTTGTTGTGTCCGAACTTGATGTTGTTGTACCAGAACTCCTTGAGGTAGAGCCACTGCACCCCCATATCTTTCCCCACACAATTTTTTTCTTGCCTGTTATGGGTGGTGGTGGTGGTGGTCGCTGTAGGCGAACTCCACTAAACTTCTTATCGTACTTTGCATAAACTTCAAATAAGTTAGCACGAACATGTGAAAAATAACTAGAATAATCAGTGCCTATTGCATTACTTAGAAGTGAGAGAACATTACAAAATTCTCGAATTTTTGCTCTAGGATCTAAAATAAATGCGAATGCATATAACATAGGAATTTCTTTTAATACTTCAAAATTTTAGTTTTCATAGTAAAAACAGTTTCACGCAAAATACTATCATTTTTGTTGTTCTTTAAGTGAGGGCAAAATATCCGGTGCAACCACTGTTTTCGTGCAACCATCGTGCAACCCTACTAAAAAAAGTTCCAAAAAATTCTGAAAAAAAAACATGGATGTACATCTCAACTTACCCTATCTACGTATAAAATTTAATGATCAAATACGTCATATGCTAAAGTTACAAAAAAGACAAATTTTCGCTTGGAATCTTACTACAGTAGACATCACAAAATTTTTTTTTTTTTTAAAACTTCTAGGATAGGACTTATTTGATCATGAAATTTTATACGTAGATGGAGTAAGTTGAGATGTACATCCATGATTTTTTTCAGAATTTTTTGAAACTTTTTTTAGTAGGGTTGCACGAAAACGGTGGTTGCACCGGATATTTTGCCTTAAGTGAGTGGCAATTTTTAGAATATTATACACAATTAAAGGAGAGGTTGAGCAATAAACTCCAAATAAAGAACTTAAATTTTTTATCGCATCATAATTTTTTTTTAAAAATGATAGCAAGTAGTTAGCAACATACCAATGTTGCTTTACGAGTAGCTGTTGACCATCCCGGGTACGATAGTTCATATCAATAAAACAGAAAATGTGTCCTTATAGGGTATGAGTTCCTTAAGCATCAAGAAAGTATAGTTCCATCTAATTAGCATATCTACACCAAACTTACGTGGGCGTACACCCATTGCAAGATAATAGTTTTTATATGATGCTACTCGTATATTAGAATTATTAATAAAAGATATTACAATACGAAAAGGTTCAATGTACGTGCTTAACCTCTTTAAACCATATTTAACTATAAGATTAATAATATGGTAAGCACAACGATGATGTAACAAGAAAGATTGTGTGTACGTACTAAAAAATGGAGTAAGGATATTTATTGCAGAAGTATTTGCTGCAACATTATCTAATGTTATTGCAAAAATTTTATCTATGAGGCCAAAATCTTTCACAACTTTATAATACAATCAACAGTATTTTCACCAGTGTGTGCTACGTCAATTGTTTGAATCCTATAATTCTCTTTTCTAGTTGTCAATCATTGTTTATGAAATAAGCAAGTACATTAAGGTAATCCTCTTTACCCCTACCACTCCATATGTCTAATGTTAAAGACACCAAAAAAGTACAATTACTAAAGAGTTCTTTTAGCTTACCACGATAATTACTATAGTACTTAATCATATATCTATTTGTTGTTTGTCTAGAAACTGAAGAAAACTTAGGATTACAAGCGATCTTAATATAGTTTTCAAATGCTAGTAACTCACCAAAGTTTAAAGGTAGATCTTGGAAAGCGATTAAAATACAAAGAGCTTCACGAGCAACATCAGGATTGTAGTCCCAGTTGCGTACCGTACCGTCGATGTTGTCTTGCAGTTGCGTCTGTCTTATAGTTAGTCCCACTTTTTTCTACAACTCTCAGCATATCTCTTCAAGTGCCCTATTCCACCTGAAAATTTAATAATTAATTTGTGCTTCTAATATTTAGAAACAACATACCTGTTCTGAACGTCGTCTGTTGTCTCAAAAAACTGATCGAAATCTTTCTAGACTCCCAATGTACTGCGTCTGATCTTTTTGCCCCGATGCTTGCCGACGCATTAGCACTTGTAGAGCCTGATGATGGTACAGGTGCTGTAGTTTCTTTAGCTTGATAGAATGCAAAAAAACCTTCGAGTGAAATCCCGAAATCAGAGGCTGGGAAGGACGAAAAATCCTGATTCTCTATTAAGAAAAATACAAAAAATAACTGCGTTATTATTAATTTCATATTATTGAAAATAAATAAAACTATAAAATTAGATTAATATTTCTTCCTTGTTTTCTTGACAAAAGTTGGAATCCGAATTTATAGAAAAAAAATTGAGGATTTATCAAAATTGTTTTTTTATTTTATTTCTAAGCCTTCAACAACTAAAAATAATTATAAAATAGCTATATTTCAAATAAACGGGCTAAACGAATCGGCATAATCGTGTCAAACCATGTCTAATCAGACCGTACCGGTTCACTTTGCCAAGGTACCCATCTAAATATAGCACGGACTATCGGTACCGAGCCATGCCTAAACGAGTTGCCCGACTCACTGTGTCAAGATACCCATCTAACTATAGCACGGACTATCGGCCCATACAATGTTTGGACCGTAATCGCGGACCGACCCATTTGACCATCTGTACTGGTGACCTCTCCGGCCTCCGTTGTATTATTAGTCAAACAAAAACGGCGAGGAAACCGTGTCCATTCCACTCCGTCTCCCACTCCGCATCTAGCCTTGGTCATCTTCCCACATGGCCGGAGCCGCTTCCGTATTAGTAACGCCCAACAAACTAACCATGGTTGTGAGGTTGGTGAGAGCGACGTCACTGCTCACGAGAACCTTCCTCCTCCGCGCCACCTCCTACACAAGAGCCCTCGAACCATCCGCAAGAACCACGCCTCGAATCCCCCGAGTCGAATCAAGAACTGCGTCTTCGACCACTACCACCAGCACCACGACCACCACCACGGGAGATCCGGGCCAAGAACCGAAGAAGCCGTCGTCCATGGACTCCCCGATCAGGGTGGTGTCCCACCTCGGCAGCGGGGGCGGCGGAGGGGCGATCGACGCGGGGAGGTCGGCGCGGAAGCCGCTGAGCCTGTGGCCTGGGATGTACCACTCGCCGGTCACCAACGCGCTGTGGGAGGCGCGATCCAGCATCTTTGAGCGGATGATGGACGCGGGGGCCACCGCCGGCGGTCAGCAGCTGCCGCAGACGGAGTTGCTCACCAAGACGCCCGCGCAGAGCCGGACCAGCATCGTCTACAACTTTGCCACCGACGACATCCTCCGGGAGCAGTACCGGGACCCCTGGAACGAGGTGCGCATCGGCAAGCTGCTCGAAGACCTCGACGCACTCGCCGGCACCATCGCCGTCAAGGTACTACAGTGTCCAATTGTTCGATCTCTCTTGTGTGGATTGCGATCCGGGATGGCGATGCTGTTGCGCTCCCTTTATGTGCGAGTTATTTACCTGCATCAGTAAAAAACTTGAGAATATTGCCTGGATACTATGCAATGACCTTGTAACGGTGATAGTTGCTTTCTGAGTCTGGTTGGGTCCAGCGATATGATATTGTGCATGTTGCGGTTGTGGTGATAAAATCTTTTAGGGCCCCAGAGAGATCATGGAATTATCCTTGGTAACAATATAGCTGGTTCACTGTTAGTGCCTGAATTAGTTGACTGAACAACAGAACCGGCACTATCTATATATTACCTCAGTAAGTAGAAGCCAGGATTTTGCGAATCTGTTGTTTCTTGGTGCTCATTGAAATATTGGGATCTGAGTTGTGATTCTGTACTTTTCCTCCAAATACAAGTTGTATAAATCTTGAAGAAAGCGAAGGGGTAAGTAATCATCGTCTACACTTCGTTCATGCTTTAATATTTGTGTAACTTTAAAAAGAAAAGAGTAGAAGCACCCATAAAGCTTGCAATCGGTTTAGGTACTAACAACTGAGATGTATGATTCCTCCTAATGTAGTCTTTGGTGCCAGAAAAACATCCCTTTGTCACAAGTCTGAAGTCTGAACAAGTACTTAACAATAGTTAATCAAGATGGAGTCAGTTTGGTAATAGAAGCAGCGGAGGAACTGTAGACACATCCCATAGCTAGGTCAATGGTGCTGAGTAGTTAAATAGATAAGTTCCTTATTACCATTAATTTCAGACTTTCAGTTGAACATATACTATATAATGATAGCTATGGGTGACAGGTGTACAATTGTGGCTCTCCTTCATTTTATGTTTTGCATGCTACCGGGGCAGCATATTTCTTTTTTACATCTAGCAGGCATTTTTTTGACATATCTTGTTTGACATGCAGCATTGCTCTGATGAAGATAGCACAACAAGACCCCTTTTGGTAGTGACTGCTTCTGTGGATAAGATGGTGTTAAAGAAGCCACTTCGTGTGGACACTGATCTAAAGATAGCTGGAGCTGTTACTTATGTTGGCCGCTCTTCAATTGATATACAGATTGAAGTGACTCAGGTTGATCAAGGTAATTTGGTACAGCAATACCACTCTATATGGGATCAATTACACACACACACACACAGACAGATACATCCACACATGCATGCATACATACATACATCCTTAAGATCTTGGTCCTCAGACAAAAAAAATCCTGTGTCTCTAAACTCTTTATGGATCAGCAGGGCCACTGCCTTACATTTCAAAAAAAAAATTATTATTTGAACAATTGTTGTATGCAATGGGCTTTAATTTCTTCCTGTCTTCGACTGACTTCTGTTAAATTTTGGTTATCTTGCAACAGAAAATGATATGCAGTTAGATCCAATTGCATTGACGGCTAACTTCACATTTGTTGCACGGGATTCGATAACTGGAAAGTCTGCTCCAGTGAACCGCCTTTCACCAGAAACTGAAAGAGAGAAGCAACTATTTGGAGAGAGAGAAGCAAGGGATAAGCTGAAAAAAAGGAAGAGAGAAGAACAGAAGGGAATTCTTGAAAATGGGATACATAAACTTCGTGCTGAGGCTGAGAGGCTGAATGCTTTACTGGCAGAGGGTCGTGTTTTCTCTGATTTGCCTGCTTTGGCTGATAGAGATAGCATCTTGCTGAGGGATACTCGCCTGGAGAACTCTCTTATATGCCAGCCTCAACAACGAAACTTACATGGGCGAATATTTGGAGGTTTCTTGATGCACCGAGCATTTGAGCTTGCCTTCTCAACTGCGTATGCCTTTGTTGGGCAGAGACCTTGTTTTCTTGAAGTTGATCATGTTGACTTCTTAAAACCAGTAAGTGACCAGCATTTCTTTTTGGACAGGTTTTGCGTATTTCAGCCCTTATCTAGAGTAAACTGCGCTGGGTTCATTTATCAAAGTTACTGTTAAAGACGTTTTCTATTGTCGGATTTGTTGTCAAGTCTATGCCATGTCACTATTGTGCTTGCGCAGGTGGATGTAGGAGACTTCCTTCGATTCAAATCATGTGTCTTGTATACCCAGCTTGAGAATCCAGAGCAGCCTCTAGTGAATGTTGAGGTTGTTGCCCATGTAACAAGGCCTGAGCTCCGGAAAAGCGAGGTATCCCACAGAATGTGCCTTGTCGTTGCTAGACTGCTTTGACCGCATCATTTACACAGTTATACCTCAATTTTTTCCTTAAATTTATTGAATTCTTGCTCTGTCTGTACTGGTTTGCTAATATTTATCCAAACTGACAGGTCTCAAACACATTTCACTTCACCTTCACCGTCAGCAGTGATGCATTGAAGAATGGATTGAAGATTCGCAATGTTGTTCCCTCTACTGAAGAAGATGCACGGCGCATATTAGAGCGTATGGATGCGGAGGGGTTTGACTAGCCCTTCTGCAGATAAACAGCATGCAGGCAGTAGAGCAGCAAAAATGCAGCTCTATGGTACTATTTGGCATTTCTTTTGGAAAATCACTTGGAGTACTCCTCTGTTAAGAAATATAAGGACTACAATTAAAACAATTTTTGTTGATAAATATAAGGTTAAGAAATATAAAGATTATAATTTAAACAATTTTTTATGATAGATATAAGGTTTGTACGTGGCTTTTCCTTCTATACAACTATTATTCTCAATATCGTCTGCATTTAATATTTATTCATTATCGCCCATGTAAAGCATTCTCTCTCTTTTTTCCAAACAACTAAAGGGTACCTAAGTCATTTTTTATGTTTTGCGATTCAACCACCTTCTCAATCTTTGTGTAAGGTTAAAATATGTCATATATTTTGATGTCGAGTTCTGGTTCCCTCCTGGCAATAAATCAAATTGTTCAGTATCGATCAGGATTTATTGATTTCAATGCCAATAAGAAGAGAGTAAAGGCAAGCGCGTGACTATGGTTTATGTCATTTGGTTTGCAGTATCTTAGCCAACTCGCTTAATCATATACCACAGTCGGTGATATGATATCTCATCCTTGTTCCATGGAATACACCACAAATGAATCATATACAGCAAAAATTGACTATTTTAGATACACCACAAATGAATCTTTGGCATCTAAGTAATTTGTTTCCCATAAACTGCGCTTCGTGATAATGACTTGAACATCGTTTGCTGCACAATAATCAAAACTAAAATATTTTTGCATATTCATAATCTAAATGATTTTACACAAATTTAGAAAATTATCTCATTGAATTTAGAGTTGTACAGCGAAAGTTATTTGCATTTGAATCAACTCGGTTTCAAAAAAACAAAAAAAACAAAAAAAAAATTGCCATTTCGTGGTGAACCGCACGTGGTTTGAACGGTTCACGGGGAACCGGTCATGGCCTTGGCCGGTTCCTGGAGCACCAGAGAAGCATCTCTGGTTTACCAAAAACCGGAGATGACTATTTTTTTTTATAAATACATGAAACTATTGTATCATCTCGTAAATACATGCTAAAACTTGTATTAAATACAATTTTTCCCCAAATCAACCGGTAGATCTGATTTCTACTATCAATTATATAATACACCGTCAAATTTCTCTTAAAGAAAAGCGCTGGGCCATAAAAGCCGAGGCCTCCAAAAATTGCGTCTTTTGTCAGCGCACTACCCATTGAATGCGTAATGGCAGCTCTAATGCGCAATTTTTAATTGCTAATGCATCATGACATGTTGCGCAATTCATGTTGGTCCAACACAAGTTCAGTTGCACTCTGACGATCGTTCGCCTTGTTTCTTTCCTGAACAATTCATGCATAGCAAGCAGGTGTTCATTTCAGCATGTAATAAAGCCACAGGCCAATGCCTTGAGCTCAGAAAGAATGAATGGATGGAAGAATATCCGTCAGAAATGAGGCAAAGATGAATCCCGGCAGACCTTAAAAGCGGATTAAACGTGGTTATTGCTGCTGGATACTTTTATCATGGGAATGATGGGATTCGGTATGACCATTTTTTTTCGAAAGCTCTCATCTAGTGATTCTTAGCATGCTGAATCATGCACATTGTACAATGCCACTTTTACCTTTAATTGGTAGGCCATTGGCTGGATGATGCTTAGCATGCGGAATCATGCACTACCATATATAGACTTCGATCTCCGCTAACCTGCTACAGGTACAAAATACTTATGACTATAAGGCTCGAGCCTGCATTGTTGTTCTTCTAGACAGTAATTAACATGCAGATTCCAAGCTCGGACATTCGGTATCAATGCCTTCCAACGGCTCTACGACGGCGAGCTCTCCTCCTCCGAGCTACCGGACTGCACCGCGTTAAACGTTGGAAGAACGGTCGCATTCTCCAGCCGGCGTGAGGAGCCGAAGCCCATCGCTGTTCGTTCATTCATCCTCCCAACATCCTTGCAGACATGATCAAGAACGGCGAGGAAGTCACGGACCACCATGAAGATCCTCAGAGGGTGGCCTTCCTCTATCGCCAAGTCGCCGTGGAAGAACTCGGTCGTCTCCCTGACAAGGGAGAGGGCAATGACCTCTTGAGCCTGCACTGCTGTGATCCCAGCTTCAGCCTTCTGCAGGAACTCACCGATGGAGGCGCGGAACCTCTTGCAGCGGTCGTCGGATCCGTGCTGCTGGTTCAACTGTAGGACCTCGCTGATCTTGCTAACGCCTGCAGAGAGTTTGGAGACGCAGCTGGCCAGAGTGTCTGAGTCCATCGCAGCTGCCTTCTTGACGTTGCTCAGCTCACCGCCAAGGCTAGCGACAATTTTGAGGCCGACCTTCTTGTACTGGAAATCATCTGCAACGGTACTTGCCTGGTTGTTCGTTTGGCCAGTGGCTAAAATGTTGGCGCCTTCAGACTTGGTAAGTTCTTCGACGACAAAATGCAGAAGGGTCTTGCCATCAGTGCCCTTTACATCGACCAACTTGAGAAGCGCGTCAAGCTTGAAGGCGTGTGCATTCCCACGATTCGTGCCAGTGTTCATGCAATTACCGGTTTTCAGGACAGCATCCAAGATCTTGTGGAACAATCTGCTGCCCCTTAGCTCTTCACACGCTGCCTGAAACGGTAATGAATGTTAACAAATTGTTCACCACTTTTTGAATCACGCCGTTTGGTTCCAAATGAATAATTGATGTCTATAATGCATCGAGTTTCAGTAAGGCATTTCATGTCCTAGGTGAATGGGAAATCATAACCTTGGCAAGAACTCCTAAGCCAATAACTTGTAGACACTACTTGGTTACACACAAGGTTATCAATATGAAGATAGTAACATGGTAAAATTGAAAATGTGGTGAGGGATTGTAGGAACATGGCAAATACGACTCTAGATCACCAGGCGCACCTTTACAGATATGTGCCTTTGTTTCATTCAAAACTGTTATACAGGACGAGAGGACATCATTAGTAGTTACCTCAAGTGTTTTGAAGGAGGTCTTGAGGTAGTCAACTTCTGAATCGAAGTTAGCGATGTAGAGCATTGCCTCCACTCTCTTGAATGCGAAAGGTATCGCAAGAACCGCCTTGAGGAAGCTCTCGGCAGGGCCAAGCTTAGATAGAGCATCCTCCCTGTATTCTTTCAACTTGATCTCTTCTTCTCTGCTAGGAGCCATCTTTAGCAGCGTCTCCAGCAGCTCAGTTCCAAGGCTGTCCGCTTGGCCTGCTTCCAAGCATGGTAGCACAAGCAAATAATGTTCAGGAAGCTGAATGATCAGAGAAAGAATTCCCTGAATGCAAATTTACAAACTGAGCTGTGCGTGGGAATCATCTCATCTCACCATCGAGTAGAGCCTTGCACACTTCTTCCTTCGTCGCGTCGAGCGCCCTCAGCATGATCGCGACGTTCTGCGATTTCTTTGGGTCGAGCACCTTGTTCTCCTGGTTGCAGCAAGCCGCGTTTGCCTCCTTGAATCCATTCTTGGATATCCTCCTCGTCGAGTTGGAGACGAACAATGTCTCGATCATCTCTTCGTTCACTCTGTTCTCATAGGCAGACACAAGGAAACAAACAGATTGTATAAGTTTCCAAACGAAGTGATCATGGCAGCAACTCTACTGCAAGCAATGCCAAGAAGCAAGAACGATGGGAGGCTCACCGGAACGAGCTCGCCTTGAGCTGGTCCCACACCGTCGGCCGGCCGGAGCTCGCGCTTACCTTGTCCCAGTGCAGCGGCTTCAGCTTCGGGCGAGCAGCTGCGTCCGCGTCCTTTTCTGCCTGCGCGCGCCCCGGTGACTCCTCGGGGTGAACTGCCCCAGCCGAGGCCCTGATCACCGTGGCCGCAGGGCGCTCGGAATGCCGCCTCGGCAGCCAGCCACTACCGTTGCCAGCTCTCGGCAACAGCGGGGGCGGCGCCGGAGGTGTAGGTGCTGCTTGCGCGGTCCCATTGTCTTTCCTCGGTGGCATTGGAGGCGGCGGTGGAGGAGGTGGAACACTCGGCAGCGTTCGCTTGTCCCCTGTTCCGGGTTCAATAACGGCTTTTGAACTTGACGGCAAGCTCATCCTAGTCTGCTGGAACTGCCGGGGCAGAGGCGGCATCGGCCGGAGGTCTGGCGAGCTGTCGCTGGAGACGGTGGCGGTGGAACCCCGGCCATGCTGGTCGCCATCGTAGAGCGCGGGGTTGACCGGTGAAAGCAGGACGGTCTTCGTACGCACTGTGGGTTCCGCCTCGGACCGGTGGCGGCGAGCGAGGAAGTAGACAAGCGCGGCGGCGAGAACGGCCGCGGCGACGGCCGCGACCGGCAGGAGGATGGTGAGGAGGCGGTGGGAGGAGAGGAAGGAGCGGAGCGGCGCGGAGTGGGAGATGGGCAGAGCCAAGGAAGAGATGTTGGCTGGCGCCGTGGGGTGCGGCGAGGAGGAAGACGAATCACCAGTTCCTGCATCAGTGCCGCCGCCCCCGCCCCCGCCGGCGGGGGCGGAGATGGTCTCTGGCGGTAGCGGAGGCGCGGAGTCGGGCAAGAACGGGAAGAACGGCGCGGGAGGCGGCGGCGGCGGCGGCGGCAACGCGGGTGCGCTCTCCAGCGGGAACAGCGGCTCGTGCAGCGCCCTCCTGCTGCCGTACCGTCGGTAATGGCGGTCGTGGTGGTGGTGAGAGGACGAAGAAGGGAGGAAGAGGAGGAGGTGCACGAGCAGCAACCGCGCGAGCATTGGCGCTTGCAAGAAACAGCAACCTGAACCAGCCCTACTAGCTAACTAATGATCACTCACAAGTCTACATACAAGTGAAGCGAGCTGCTCTCACGCTAGCTCTGTGCCGGAGAAGAGAAGAGTGGAGACTGGAGAGAGAGAGAGAGAGAGGGAGAGAGGTGAACACTTGTGAACAGCTGTGAACGCAGGGAAAGGAGGAGGGGCTGGGGAGGCATGGCAGGCTGGGCATGGGTAGTGGTGCAATCCATGGAGCGGAGTGGTGTGATGGGAATGTGTGCTTTGGATTCTTGTGCCTTTTTCCGCGACATGGAAATGATGGCGGTGCATCGGCTTTGCCGTGCGCCGCCCTTTCGAGCGAGCTGGTGCCCATGGAGCGGAGAGATTCGGGGTGGCCACCACGGGCCAGCGAAGGAGCTACGGTTGTTTGCTCATCAGTCACTTGTTAGGGTGTATTTTTTATAATTTTATTCGCTTTGAGAGCCTACAATAGTGATCAACCAGTAGTTTTAGGCAACTCTTTCCAAGCATGGCCTCTAAAATGGCTTTTTTAGATATTTAAAGATCTATTTAGGCCTGTAGTCATCCCAATGAGGTGTGTTATGTGCGCCTCTATTGAAGAGGCCGGAGGGGTTCATCCCTAAATGGAGAGGCCGTCCTCGCGTGTGCTATGTGTGAAGGAGAGTTCATGCCATGGTTGAAAATAGACCCAATATAAAGACCTAAATTAGATGCAGACCACACTATTCAAGACTCATAGAGGCCTGATTTTTTAGGTCATCCTTGGGTTCAGTCTTAGTTCCTCAAATCCTTTAGGTCCTCGGTTTAAGGCCCACGTATAACACGGGAAAATTGTACTTAATTGGGAGTCCATTTTTTTATTTACCTTGGGAATCAAAACGTGAAATTTTTAGTGTTCCAACTCTAGTGTACATGTTTACTTTATCTAAGCTTTTAAGGACCTTATGAAGTAGAAGTATGATCATGGAGAACTGATGCAAGCTTAGTAGGTAAAGGTAGAATTTGAAAACGTACAGGACCGAAGGAAACATCAAACATATGCGCAAATTAGGAACAACCTATGCTACAATTTGCCATTACTGATGCACTCATAGTAATCGTTCTTTTTTTAAAAAAAAATACACTCCTAGTAATATTATATTATATTATAATACATTATATTACTGTATTTATGTGGCGAAGAAATGGAGCTCAACCAGAGCACCACCTCACCATTTTCGCGGAAAGCTCTTTCAAAAAAACCAAAATTATAGATAGGTTCTTGCACTGTTATTTTGCAAAACGGATCCATGATTCTATAGATTCGCGAATGGCTCCCCCATGTTTTTTTTTTGCAATCGCGGATAAGTCCTTCACCGTTTTTTGCACAAAGGATCCTTTGGTTACACAAATTTGCTGATGGTTCCAGCGAACCTATTTTTTAAAAAAAAATCATCTTACCAGTTTATTTTAAAAAAAAACACTATTGAAAAAATTAAAATTACGTTTTTTTAAGAAAAAATACCGGACCAAATTTCGTATAACGCGGCATCATGCATGACTATCTAGTAAATATTATCACTCACTATTTTCCTTTCACCACCAGAAAAAGAACACACAAATCCATTTCAGGGTTTAGGCTTCACTTGAGCCTCGGTCGATTTCAACATTGAATTTCTTAGCTGTTAGCTAACTTCCGAAGTTTTCACCAAACCGAGTTGGAGTCTACCATGTGAAATCATCTTATTCTGCCTTAGAGCATGTTTCTACCATGAACCATGCCTAGAATCTCACCGAAACATCTCACTGAAGGGCAGGGGCGGAACCAGGGGCGAGCCAACCCAACACTCCCACTATATTTCTCAGGGTTATCCTCTCAGCCCAGTCTAGCCTGACACTGCATGAACCAACTGCTTCTATAAGCCACGGATCTTAGGTCTCGGGCCTAGGCCCGAATGGTCTGAGGCCTGAATCCGCCCCTGCTAAAGGGCTCTACTAGGACTAAATAGAGGAATTTTATAAATATATTTAAGAGAATTTCAACTTTTATGTGAAATCTGTGAGTACAGAACAGAGCATCAAAGGTTGCTCAACCTCTACACGCCGATTACATGCTCTCTTAGAACTAAGTACTAGGCTTAATTGGATCGTTGACACTTTTTTTCTTGATCAATCTGATAATATAATTATAAAAATAATCATCTTTCTAATTGTGAAAATGTCACTAGATGACACATGTAACCTACCATACCGGTGTACCACGGCAGGAGGCTCGGAACGTGTCAGACTGACCGACTACGGCAGCAGCTGGTGGACCCACCACGATAGATTTGTTGCCAGAAAATTGCCACAATGCCACTCTCAACAAGTGGCTTTGCTAAAATGCCACTCCTCTTTCACTGACATGTGGGATCATCTGTGTCTATGACAGTGGACCAGAGTGTCATTTTAGCGAGGCCACTTGTTAAGAGTGGCAGTATGACAATTCTTCGGTTTGTTGCCGTGCTACCTTGGCTCGACAGCCAGACGCCGAGCACCACGAGCACACCATCAAGGCGGTGGAAGACCTGCCGCGTTGCCACGGCAGGTTCTATGCCGCAATCGTTGATGTGACACGGCTCTAATCTACTACCGCAGTATAGGAAGAGATAGCTAATTTTATAAATTTATTCGTATAGAGATTAAATTTTAAAAAAAAATGTCAGAAAGCTTAAGGCTTCAGGCCTGTTTGGCAACAAAGTATTTTCATAGTTTCTAGCAAAACCATGGTTTTGGAGAATACCGTGGTATTTTTGGCAACATGGTGTTTGGAAGCAACCCAAAAAACTCTGTTTTGAAAACCATGGTATTGCCAATACCATGGTATTTTTAGAGTATTGAAAACTCCACTCATAGTGAAGTTTTGGGCTTTTGGTGTTGGTGTAGAGAGTGAGAGGTATCAATACTTTGAACATACCATGCAAAAGACTTTGTAGCCAAACAGTTTGTAGTTGCAAGAAAAAACATGGTTTCAATGGTGGTAAGTGAAACCATGGTATTTATACCAAAATAATTTCTAAACCATAGCTTTATAATACTTTGGTATTGAAAAACTTTGCTTTCAAACAAGTCCTTCCTCTTTTCTTTAGTGCCGACCAAAACCAACATCGGAGATAGCTAGAAGTGGGCTATCTAGGTTTGTTCTGACATTTGGCTTGTGACGACCGCAAACACGAGCCGAAACATTGTTGCATGTCAGAAGCATTGACTCGTTCTGTTCGATGCAGCTGTACTGGTGCTGCTAGGGGATTAAAATCTCGAAAAATAGCATATTTCAAATCCCTCAGTTTTATAATCCTAATGAAATTAAAAATTTACTTTAAAAAATCAAAATACTACCGTAACCTATAATTCGAATAAAATTTATGTATATTTGATCGAAATCTCAGTTTTTTGACCAAAAGATGATCGGATTAGATTCTTCATATCATTTTTCATGTGAGACAGTCGGTAGATCATCCAGTTAATCTGTGCATATTAATTCTCACGGTCATTAATTAAGTATTTCGGTTGTCAGAATTTTTAAAAATTTCTTAAGTTTGATTATGTTCTGAAAATTTTATGAGAATATTAGTGATACATCAAACCATCCAAAAAAAATTTCGGAACTTTATAACGTAGTTTGAACTATTTTTTATTCAGTTGCAATTTGTCGGTCAGTCTTCAATAACGCTGTTTGAATTTTTAAAAATTTCTCAATATTAATCATCATCTAAAAATTTTATGATAATATTACAGATGTGTTAATACCATCTACAAAAAAATTTAAAAGTTTCTAACGTGGTTTGCACCATTTTATTTTTTATAACTAAAATATGATAGTAATAATACAGTTTGTCTTTAAATATACAATTTTATTTTTTATAATTAAAATATAATTATATTTATTGTATAATTTTAATATCTATATATGATTAATCTGTATTATTATAATATGATCTTATCAAAATAAGTGATGGAGATTCTTCTATTCTTCTTTTGATTAATATAATAATTTCTAAAATATTTTTTTCGAATTATTGTAGCATTTTTTTGCTCTTAAGAGGGTGACTTGAATATGACCTGTTGATAAACACATCTGTAAAGTGACAACTTTACTATACTGCCAAAATAAGACAGTACTAACAAAAAAAATGGAGGAAGAGAGAGAGAGGAGGTCATTTTTTTAGCAACGTTCGGCTACACAATAATCATGGCCAGTGGGTGGTGGTCCGGTGGAGCCCTACTTTCTGCTGCAGATGAAGAAGACCATGGCTCTTCCGCAGCTTTAATTGCTGCCAGAAGACATGCACTGCTTGGCACTTTGACTAGACAGGCTTTGGGCCCCACTCGTTCACACATTTACACCGTGAGCTGCTAGCTTCAATAGACTGTAGTCAGAACTCAGAAGAGTGTGGTGCTACCGTGTTTTCACTTCAGAAGATTGTGTTTGGTCTCTTGCCAAGTTTGTCAAAATTTTGTGCCATGGAAGTTATGGAACCAAAGGCTAGCCCGATAAAATCAAATATGGCTAAGTCATACGTGACAAAATGTGGCATTAAGCAAACACCTTTTAATTCCATGTATCCATATCTCTCAATCTATCTATAGCTATACTAATTAGGCATTTTAAAGAAGTTCTCATGTCAATCAGAAAGATCTGACCGACAGCTTAAATTAAAAGAAACTAGTTACATGCCCGTGCATTGCTACGAAAAACAAAATTGATAACGAAAAATAAAGATTAAAAAATAAAAAAATTATTTCACAAGATCAAACATCTATCTTTAACGCTTCGTTTCTTGCGAAAGCTGGCTAATTAAAGCAACGCTTCGTTTTTTGCGTAGGGCAATTAAGCAGGGCAATTAAGTAGGCCAATTAAGCAGGGCAATTAATGACGTGGATAGAACTCACCACTGCCACCAACTGTTGCTTTATAGTAGAGATAGTCTATAACAAATACACTATAAATTAACAGAAATTTTGAATAAAAAATAAGAAAATTATCAATTTGATTTTCATACAATTTCCAAAAAGAATTCATAAATAACCAAACTTCAAAATAATATTTAAACAACTTCGATTAAAAGAAAAAGCTTATGTCAAGTACAACCTAAATTAGCTGAAATTTGGAATAAAAAAAAAGGAAGTTAGCAATCTGATTTTTATACGATTTTCAAAGAAAATCTATAAATAACTAAATTTTAAAATAATATATAAATAAAAATTAGGAAATTACAACAAATAGCCTATGTCAAATACAAGCCAAATTAATTAATTAATTAAGCACTCTGAGGAAGCTCCCACAGTAACCAGAAAAGTCTTGCCATCTATCTGTTGGGCCAACAGCCTAGATTAAAAGAAAGAGTCTATGTCAAATACAACCTAAATTAATTGAAATTCGAAAAAAAAATATCAATTTGATTTCCATACGAGCTCCAAAGAAAATTCATAAATAATCAAAATTCATAATAATATTTAAATGGCTTAGATTAAAACAAAGAGTTCATATCAAGTACAACCTAAATTAACTGAAATTCAGAATAAAAAAATAAAATTAGCAATTTGACTTCCATACAATTTCTAAGAAAAATCTATAAATAAATAAAAATTGAAGTAATATTAAAATAAAAATTAGCAAATTAAACAAACAAAATTATTAATTTGATTTTGGTTTTCGATTTTTGGTTTGGTTTTTGGTTTTGGTTCGGTTTTCGAATTCAAGAAACCTATTTAACCGTGTAACCAAAATCCCTCAAGTTGCCTTAGTGGCTGAGTCCCCCCGACTCCCCGAGCCTTCTCGACTTCTTCGGTTCTTCCTCAGTTCCTCTTTCTGCCCAGTGCCCATACCCGCACCGCACTTCTCCAGTTCTCCCAACACAGGCCACGTAGCCACACCAGCGCCTCCATCTCTCAGGCTCTCAGCCTCCTTGTCGGCGTTGCAGCCTCCCTCCCTGCCCTTCTCTAGTTCTCCCGCTCACTCTGCCGCCTCCCTCATGCATCCCCTTTTCTTTTTCTACCGTTCTTCGTCGCCCAGATACTTGCGTCCCTAGGCCCGGCCCCGCCCCGCCCGCAGGCCTCCTCTTCTTGCCGCCCAAATTCTCCACTGGAAGATCTAGTCCTCCGGCGCGCCGCTCCTCCTTACCGGAAGATTTACCCTCGCGCTCGTGATGCTCACGCTCCGCGTCGATGGAGGTGTGGATGGGCTCTTCGCAAGGATGTGACGGCGATGGCGGGCGCGACACACGGGCGGGAGGTCTCGACCGAGGTAGGGTGCTTGGTGGAGTGGGATCCGATCGATCTGGAGGTTTGGAGAATGGAGAGGCAGAGCGACTGAGTGAGTGTTGTAATATTTCGATGTACCGAAAAATTGAATACCGAACCGATTTTTTTCGGTTAATTCGGTTCAATTTCCAAATCTATTCGGTTCGGTTTACAGTTTTCGAAAATCAATTTTTTTAAAAAATCGAAAAAACCGAGCTAAAACCCCCAAATTAATCGAATGTCCACCCCTACGTACAGCATCTCGCACAGCACAATCGATGGATATCGAGGAAAATAATCCTTTAGGACCACGTTTGAGACTTCAAGCTGCCGATAGCCTTTATGGTAATTGGTAAAAGACCAGGTCATATATGATTATTTTCCAACACTAGGACTAGGCTCTAGGACAGCGTTCACAAAATCATCGAAAACCGCTTAAAAATCACGGTTTTCGACCGTATTGAGCTGGTTCGAAACCCTAAACCGATCGGTGAACCGGTTTAATTCAAAAAAATTAAAAAAATTTATGCGATGTAAACCGAGCGGTTTTCGACAAAAAATCGATGAAAACCGCTCAAACAATTGGCCACCCAAAATGTTCAACTCGCCGATCGGTTTTTTGAGAAAATCGATTGGTTTTCAACAAAACCGATCGATTTTTGATTTTTTTTTCTTTGAATTAGTTTTGAATCTTTTTTCAAACGCTCGATTTTGAAACTCTTCGATTTTTGTTTGATTTTCACGATAAATCGGTATTGCTATCACCTCGATTTTCAATTTAAAAATGGTTTAGTTAACCTTGCTCTAGGATACTCCCTGATGCCCATTTTGCTAGCGCCACTGTCTCTCTCACAGACAAAATTGCAGTGAGACTCAATGGCAAAAAGAAAATTTCCATACTAACTATTACTGCAAAATGGAAAACTAGGGAAATAATTTGAGCTCTCTCAAACGAACTGAGCCAAAGGATCCATTTATACAGGCATACAGCTCGATCCGTTGATATGGTTGGCTCAGTTCTTTTTGACCTACTGCTATTTCTTTTTTCGGTTCAAGGGATGCCGATTCATGCCGAGTTCTCGTTGTGAGAAGATTGATTCGGTTTACGGGTTGGAAAGGTTTAAAAGCGAATAGGTATGGCAATTAGGTAGGTACTTTCAAGTACCACCGTCTTAAATCAGAACTTGAATCCGAATAAAATGCCATTCATTCGAATCCACTAAACTTCACGGGCACAGATTTATGCCCACATCCGAACTTGATAAGTACCCATAGATAAGCAAACAACAAACTGAGAGCTAACAGTGCACTCCTGTGTCACTTCAACCATCCTATTATTTGTCTATTTTGTAAAAGTTAACATCATTAAGCCCATTGTTTAGTTCTGTGTTTCAAATGCATCTTCACTATGAAGATCAACATTTACAAGCCCACAGCTTAATAAAAAGAATTTATATATTTTTTTTCCAAAAACAATGTATGTTAATCTAATCATCTTCCAGGTTTCAGCCAAAATCCACAACATCACATCATTAAGCTAAAAATCCTGTTAGTATAAAAATATTTTAGACATGAAATACAATTCATGTCTCATGTGTAAAACAATTTGATGGTCCATAAATGAAATGAATATCATGTCTTAAATCCAAAATATATATGGAGGATAAAATAGTGGTGTAAGTTAACAGGTTCAGAAAGCCATATACTCACAATAAGCACTTTGTAATAAAAATCGATTTCAACAACTCACCATGAAGCCCTTGTGGAGACAAGTCTTGCAGCATTGCCCTGCATTCTTTAACAAACCCCACTGCTACCTATTAAACAAAAAACATAAGCACTTTCCTTCAGAAATGACAAAATAAGTTCTTCACAATACGAGAAGTACATAAGAACCAAGCTATACACCTCAACATTATCATCAGTTGGATTCTCAAGAAGTACTTTAAGAAGCTCATGCGCGGCCACCTGATTAACCAAGTGTGCTATGAACTTGGTTGCTGCAATCACCAAGAGATGCAGTAGTCATTAGGGGAGGTTCCCAACTCCAAGTTGGGGCTCCGACGGCTGTTTCGACGACTATCATGGTCCCGGTCCCGGTCATGCTTGCTGCAGTGGTCATCCATCTCGTCGTCAAAAGCCCTAGGGCGCCTCCGCCGGTGATCCTCCTCCTCGTCATTGAAAATCCTAGAGCGCCTCCTCCAGCAGTCACCATCCTCTTCCCCATCAGATACCCTAGTGCGTCAGGGAGGGCGGTCCTCATCCCTGCTAGACTTAGGGAGTTCGTTGCCTTCGGAGAGCTTGCAGTTACAACGGCAGCCGCAGTCGCGGTCGAATAGGGAAGCCCTAGATCTGCGGCAGTGGTCGGTGTCGTGGCCCGAGGAGGGCAAGAGGGACGAGGACGCGCGTGGCTTGCGGTGGTGGTCACGGCAACGCAGGGAGTGATCGCGGTGGCAACAGTGGGGCTTAGAGGCGGCGGGTGAGACGGAAGCGGAGGTGGGCATCGGGTGAAGGGTTTGTGGTGCTCGGAAATCTGGAGGTGTGAGAGAGAGGGGAAAGATGGGGGCGGCAGCTCGTAGCTGGAATGGAAAGCTAGGGATAGGGTTATGGGAATAAGGGGGGAGTGGTCAGGTCGAGTGGGCTGGAGTGCCGGACTGAGCCAAATGGACCAACCTGGCCGAGAAAAAGAGGAAAACGTTCAAGCCAAAAAGAAAAGAATACTGGGTTGATCTATTGGGCTAAAAATAATAGTAGGCCAAACAAATTAAAAGTTGGGCCCGCATATCATAGGAAATCCATTGGATACCTAAGGGTACAAATTGACACCTACGTTTATCTTATGACCTTATTAGGTAACAAAACATGAAAAACCGTGAATCTGAAATTCTATCTGGGTCCACCTTTATCAGATCAGTTATCGTGGGTATTCAAAACTATCGATAAAACTACCGTCTCTAAAAGCGAAGATCGTAAACGTGAGCTAATCACTCTATCGATTAGGAGTATCAAACTAGCGCACACCCAGTCTCGCAGGCATGGTATCACAGGAAATTTCGCTATTTGACACTCAATTCATCGGCCTCTCTTCGTTTGGCACCCAATTCGCTTTCCTTTCAGTATTTGACATCAAAACCATCGATTTCTTCGTTTCATAACTGTCGGGGATTGACTATCTGATAAAAGACTGCGGTACCGCCGGAGGATCCTGAGGCCACCGATCATGCAATACCAGCAGAAGATGCTCGGGAGACCATCCGAGCAGCATACCTCCCGAGCATACATGTCCGCCCCTTCGCTTACGACCATTCCAGACGATCACGAGCAAGCATGCTCGTAAAAACCACGTCATACCCAGGTACATGGTCGGTGGACTCGGTCATACCACGAGGAAGGAAGGTAGCGATCAATCCGCCGGAAATCAAGCAAGGGCGCACCAGAAATTTGAAAACAACGCGCAAATCAAGGCCGCCAGATCGTGGGCACCACGGATAAGGGTATGTAGCGTAAATCCAGGGGGTAGTTACCTTCTATGTAGCTCCAAGCGCTGTATTTAAACCCCCCAGTTATCTGTAACAAAGGAGACCCATATAGAACACAATACACTGTAATAGGGCTATTATCTCGGCAGTGAGAGGCCCGAACCAGGATAAACACCACGCGTCCTTCTCCTGATCTCGCATTGCTCGGACGATTTCCCCGGTTCGTATGACGGGGCCCTGTTGATACCTCATTCAACAAATAAGCTCGGCGGGAGCCTGTTCTCCAATCATCGACAGCTGGCGCCGTCCGTGGGGACGACATAATATGATTCCGTGCATTTAATTGGGATCCTCGAGGATGCCAAATTCGGGAGATACTAGGAGTCTCTGCGCCTTCAACGACGTTGATGACGACGACATGTGCTACGCCGGCGACGGCGTGGTCAATGTGACCGATCCTGTCGGTCACACCGAGTCCGGGAGCTTTTACCCGGACCCCTGGAATGTGAGGGCAGGTCCTCCGTTCCCCAAGCATTACCCTCGGTGACGACGAGGATGATTACGACGAACTCTATGATGGTCTGGATATACCATACGATCTCGAGTTCGACCGAGAGACAGCATCCCAAGGGGATATGATGATGTCCCCGTCGCACTCATCCCACTCTCGCCGTGTCAACATGGCTGGGGTCGCGATGAGCCTGAGGTGCGATCCTCGGAGGCCGCTAAGCGCGACCACTACGAAGCGGCCAGACTCCATATAGAAGCATCCTTGGGAAAGACCCTCGCGAGCATACGCCGCCAAGCAAGAGAAAGGCGGGTTTCTAGGGAAAGAAACTCTCGCGAGTGTCGGACTCCCGATCGCGTCCCAGAATGCCGTCGAAGCTCGCCGCCACCTATTCGCCAGAACCGAGAGCGTCTGCAGGCCTTGGCGGCGGTCGTGCGCGACATTCGCAGCTTCCCCAATCAAGTGGACCTAGAGGTCGTAGGCATGGTTGTGACCGAGGATCTAGAGAGGCTTGCCGCAGAGCTGAAAGCCCTAGATCCTCCCCACGGCCAGGTTGCCCGGAGTGTTTCCCAGGACCATCGGGGACATACACCTGTTCGCTCGCGCAGGGATGAATCTCGGAGCCAAGCTCGGAGGTCACCCCAGGCTACTAACTCGGTCCGCGAGAGGCTTCGGAATAGCTCCCGAGCAACTTCGGAACGACATGTTCACGACCACCCGGATTACGAGCGTTCCGAATGCTCCACAAACCAAACGATCGTCGGCATGCCTTCCGCGCAAAGTCTTCTCTCGGCTTGGCCCACGCACGGCGCGTTGGACAGGGGACGCACGTAGAGACCATTATGGCCGAAGGTTTCACCATGAAACCCCGAGCTTTGGCTGCCAGGCTTTCACGAGCTCTCTTCGGAGTGTCGCATGGCCGAACAAGTTCAAGCCCGGGCACATCGAGAGGTTCAACGGGACTCAGAACCCGGACGAATTTCTCTCAATATATACCACCGCCATCCTGGCCGCCGGGGGCGATGAAGGGGTGATGGCAAACTATCTGCCAACAGTCTTGGACGGGGCTGCCCGTACGTGGCTCTTCAACTAGAAAGAGGGATCCATACGGTCTTGGGGACAGCTCAGCGCCACGCTCCGAGCAAATTTCCAGAGCTGTTACATTCGCCCGAGAAAGGAGCGCGACCTTGAGCGCTTGATTCAGACGGATGGAGAAACCCTGCGACAGTTCGTCCAGAGGTTCATCCAAGTCCGAAACTCGATCCCAAACATATCGGACGAGGCTGTCGTCCGGGCTTTCAAGTTCGGGGTACGAGATGTGCGCTTCACGCAGGATCTGGAGATCCATCCGGATCTAACGGCAAACGAGCTCTTCCGGATGGCCGACCAGTATGCCAACGCAGATGAGGCCATCCAGTGGAAGAAAATGCTGGACGAAGGGAAGCTACCGCCTCAGCCCGGGCTAGAAACCTCCGCCAGCAAAAAGGGCTCGAACTCCGTGGATAAGAAGATCAAGAAGAAGAAGAAAAAATAGCCCTCACCAGGCATGGTTGCCGCGGTAGAACAGCAATAGCCCCGAGCATCCCAGCCGCAGCGCTGGGGGTTTAACGCTCGGGAAGGGGGCAGCTACACCGCCCCCGCGATCGAGGTGACCAGGCAGGTCAACGGGGTGGTTACTACTGTCCGCTACATCAGGCGCACGGGCAAGATCTGCGGAATTGCCGAACGTGGACCTACCGTTTGGCGAAGTTCTACGACGGCAAGGGCCCCATGCCATCGCTCCCAGGTCAGGGCGAGATTGGAAAAGGCAAGCGGCCCGTCGAAGAAAACGAGGAAGACATGGAGTATCAAGAACCCCAGAAGCACATTGCGGCCATATTCGGGGGCTCCTCCGCCTACAAGTCTCGCCGGGATTTAAAGAACGCCGCGAGGGAGGTGCACCATGTTACCCAGGGAAAGCCTCCCGTGCAGCAGCTCAAGTGGTCCGAGCTATCCCTCACTTTCTCCAAGGAAGACTGTCCACTCGGAATGACCAAACCACAGAGGCTCCCGATGGTCGTGAGCCCCACCATCAGCAACACTGTTGTCGGCCGGGTCCTTATAGACTCCGGAAGCTCACTGGACCTAATCTCGGCTAAGGTCCTGGACGAGATGCAGATCCCTCGTTCCAAGATCAAAAGCATAGCGGTACCCTTCTTCGGGATAGTCCCGGGCACCTCGATCAAGCCTTTGGGCCAGGTCGTTTTGCCCGTGACCTTCAACAGCCCGAGTAACTTCAGAACGGAGCTAATCACCTTTGAGGTGGTAGACTTCGAATCGGCCTACAACGCCATTCTCGGCAGACCGGCTTTAGCCAAGTTCATGGCCGCATCACATCACGCATATCAATGCCTGAAGGTTCCCGGGCCGAACAGGGTCATAACCATAAAGGGGAACCACAAGTCCGCATTAAATTGCGACGAAAGGGCGTTGGATATGGTCGACCAGTTACCCACTCGTGGCCTCGACCAGGAGCCGAAGCACTCCCGACCTAAAGTTGCCCTCCAACCTGGAGGAGAGATTAAGGCCGTCCCACTCAGCGAGTCGGAACCTGCCAAGGTCGTGCATTTGGGATCTTCCTTGGATCCCAAATAGGAACCTGAGCTCGTCACCTTCCTCCGAGCAAACCCGGATGCATTCGCCTGGGAACCATCCGACATGCCCGGGGTTCCTAGGGAGGTGATCGAGCACAGGCTAGCGGTTCAGCCTGAGAAAAAACCAGTGCGACAAAAACTTAGACGGTTTTCCCTGGAAAAATAAGCGATCATCCGAGAAGAGCTCGACAAGCTCCTCAAGGCTGGCTTCATTAGAGAGATCGAGCACTCTGAATGGCTAGCTAATCCGGTCATAGTCAAAAAGAAAGGAGGCAAGTGGCGCATGTGTGTCGATCATACGGGCTTAAACGCGGCATGCCCGAAGGATAACTACCCGCTGCCTCGCATAGACCAATTGGTCGATGCAACGGCGGGATCGCAGATCATGAGCTTCCTGGATGCTTATTCAGGATATCATCAAATTAGCTTATCACGCGAAGACGAAGAGAAGACCTCCTTCATCACCCCATTCGGTATTTTCTGCTATACGACCATGTCTTTCGGTCTAAAAAACGCAGGAGCGACCTTCCAGCGCCTCATGCAGAAAACCTTTACAGACCAAGTAGGTCGAAACTTGGAAGTCTATGTGGACGACATAGTGGTCAAAAGCAAGCTCGCTTCGGATCATATCGCCGATTTAGAGGAAACATTTTGTAACCTCAATAAGCATCGAATAAAGCTAAATCCAAAGAAATGTGTGTTCGGTGTAAAGGCCGGCAAGGTGCTCGGCTACATGGTCGGCCCACAAGGCGTCGGGGCAAACCCAGAGAAAATTGAAGCCATTGAGAATATGAGACCGCCCACATGTGTGAAGGAAGTACAAGCCCTAACCGGGCGAATGGCCGCCTTGAGCCGCTTCATTTCCCACCTGGGTGAGCGAGGGCTACCTTTCTTTAAAGCCCTTCGCAAACACGATGGATTTTCATGGACGGAAGAAGCGAACCGTTCCTTTGAGAAACTTAAGCAATATCTCTCCAAACCGCCCATCCTAGTTACACCTAGGACAGGGGAAGAATTGCTGCGATACCTGGCGGCGACCCCGCAGGCGGTGAGTGCAGTGTTAACGGTGGAGAGAGATGGTATCCAACAACCTGTTTATTATGTCAGCGAAGTACTTCATGGACCGAAGGAGCGCTATCCTGAGGTCCAGAAACTTTTATACTCACTGCTGATGGCTTCTAGAAAGCTGCGCCATTACTTTCAAGCACACAAAATCGTGATACCAACCAGTTTCCCGCTCAGAGAAATCTTGAAGAACCAGGACGCCAGTGGTCGTATAGCTAAGTGGGCCATGGAGCTGGCCGAATTCGAGATAGAGTTCTCCAGCCGAACGGCGGTCAAGTCCCAAATTCTGGCCGACTTTGTGGCGGAATGGTCGGCTCCGGCTCCACCAGCCAGCGAGACCACCGGATCAAGGGAAAACCACTGGACCATGTTTTTCGATGGGTCCCGAGCATACGAGCGCTCGGGGGCTGGCATCGTTTTGGTCTCCCCAGATGGAGAACAACTTCAGTACGCCATCCAACTGCATTTCGCCGCGACCAACAACGCGGCGGAATATGAAGGCCTCTTGGCCGGACTTCGAGCGCGTAAATCGTTAGGAGTCCAACGGCTCACTGTGATGGGTGATTCACACTTGGTCGTGAACCAGGTCAGCAAGGAGTATCAGTATTCCGATACCTCAATGGCGCTTTACCTGGTCGAAGTAAGGAAGATGGAGAAATACTTCAGGAATTTCGAAGTACCCTACATCCCCAGGAAGGATAATTCCCTGGCCGACCAGTTGTCCAAGGTCAGTTCCTCTCAAATTACCGCCCCGGGGGGGATGCTTATCGAGCACCTATACAAGCCCTCCATTCCCTCTGAAGAGGAGGCATCAGAGGCCGACGGTAGGGTCTCCTTCCTCGAGCAAAGTGCAAGTTGGATGACGCCATTCGTCCAATATTTTGCGCATGGGACATTGCCCGAGGAAGAAGCCGAGCGTTCCCGACTAACAAGGCGATCTTCTCAGTACAAACTGATCGAAGGCAACCTATACCGAAAAGGTGCATTAGGAATCCTCTCCAAATGCATCTCTCAAGAGGAAGGCCAGTACCTTCTTCGTGACATCCATGAAGGAATGTGCGGAGCTCACTCGTCGTTCAGAACACTTGTAAGCAAGGCCTTCCGATTGGGTTACTATTGGCCTACGGCCTTGGCGGATGCACGGTCAATCATAACGACCTGTCGAGCATGCCAGTTTCATGCTCGCAAAGTCCGTCAATCGGCTTATGCCCTGCAAACCATACTGCTCTCGTGGCCGTTCTCGACCTGGGGACTCGATGTCCTCGAACCTTTCCCCCGGGGTCGGAAAGGCTGCAAATTCTTGCTCGTGGCCATCGACACTTTCACCAAGTGGATAGAGGCCGAGCCCATGTCAACCATCTCGGCCCAGGCGGCCAAGAGGTTCCTCCGAAGCAATGTGATAACCCGGTTTGGGATACCCAACCGTCTCATCACAGACAATGGAACCCAATTCACCAGTGAGTTGTTCCAAAGTTATTGCGAGGAGGTCGGGACCAAGGTCTGTTTCGCCTCTGTGGCACATCCACAGAGCAACGGAGTGGCCGAACGAGCAAACGGGCAACTAGTTCAGGCCATAAAAAAGAGGGTCTTCGAGGGCCTCAACCCGGCCTGACGGCGATGGGTGGACGAGCTACCCGCTGTTCTTTGGTCGGTTCGCACCACGACAAGCCGGGCCACGGGCGAAACCCCCTTCCAACTTGTCTATGGCGCAGAAGTCGTTTTGCCTACAGAAATTGTGCTGGGTTCCCCAAGGGTGCAGCTGGTCGATTCCATCGATCAGGAGATCGAGCGCCTCGTCGACCTAGACCTCATTGAGGCAACACGAGACTGGGCGTTGCTCCGATCCGCGGTTTACCTACAGGCTCTCCGTAGGCACGTGGCCAAGTCGGTTCGACCAAGGGCCCTACAAGTTGGCGACATGGTCTTACGAAGAGTTCAGGACCTGTCAAAAGCTAACAAACTGACCCCGAGATGGGAGGGCCCCTACACGGTCGTATCCGCAACACGCCCGGGGGCTGTTCGCCTCGCGATGGAAGACGGTCGGGAGCTCGCTAGCACCTGGAACATTGATCAGCTGCGTAAATTCTATGTTTAGCCATGTTTCTCTATTTTGCACCCGCTGCGCTTCCTTTTAGCTCGTTTTCCCTTTATCGTTTCCCTCGTTTTTTCGAGAGCTTCGTGGACCGCCAGTATGGCAAACGAGCTTGGTCGACAATACGTATGCACCGTCCCACCGAGCACCGGCTGGCCGTTCGCCCGATCACCTTTCGCAGTAGGACTTCACTGCATGAACGATTGGGCGCGGACATCCTCTAAGCCCGGCACGATTTCGGTCCCTGCTCGGGTTCGGTAACTCCACGTATTGTCGGTATAAGCCCGCTTGTCCTACGCAAGTATCATTGCTCGCGCGAACACCTCCCTCGACTCGAGTGACAACTACGACCTTTTTCAACGCATTATATTCTCTTTTCCTCTCCTATGGACAAACCCGTGCCCGCAACTTTTAGGGGCACGACCTTTGTCCATAGCGGGGGCTCCGTGCAATAAGGGCGAAAGTAACGTTTTGCTCTTAGACAGATTTTAAAATTCCTTGCTCGCAGTGCCTTACCTCTACGAGGGAACCAGGTTTTAAAGTTTATTCCTTGATCTCCCCTGTGGTCATTCTATCCTCTGCAGGGCGAACAAAAGCAAGAACTTCGAACAAGAGCAAGAATGGAAAAAGAAAGACAAGGCTCTAATCTTCCATGATCTTTTTTAACAGACAAAAGTTTCTTACAGGTCTACACAGGCAAAAGAAAGGAAAAAAGGGGTGTCTAAGGCCTAATTCCTAAGGCCGTCCTGGAGGGCAGCAAGCTCCTCCTTCAGGGAATCAACCTCGGCCTCGAGGTCCAAGACCTTCTGCCGAGTCGCGCGACCTTCGGCCGCGCTTTCCCGAAGATGCTGCGCCTCCTTCAGCTGGGCCTCCGCGCGCTCCCGAGCTCCTTGGACCTCGCGGCGCAGGTCGGGAACGTCCTGCTGCAGCTTCCCCAGCTCCTCCTCGAGTTCGGCACACCTTCGTGCGAATGTACTCTTTGCCGTTTCGCTCTGAAGGAGTCGGTCCCGATGCTCGGCTACGAGGTTCCTTGCCGACTCGAGCTCCTTCTGGTCGGAGGCGCGCACCTCGGAGACCCGACGCTCAAGATCGGCGATCTTGGCGTCTTGCTCGGCGTGGTACCTCCAGTACTCTTCTGCAGAAACCGTGGAGGCGTCGATGTCCTCCATGGCCTTGGCAGCAAACTGCGAGCAAGGAAGAAGTTGGGTTAAGAACACCATAGAAAGTTTTTCAAACCAAAGAAAGGGGCGAAGCACTCACCAGAAGAGCATGGCTAACCAGCTTGTCCTGGAGCCGCAGACGGTCAGTCGCACCAGCTCGGAAAAAAGGATTGACCCACGCGGGATCATCCTGGTCCCGAGCTGGCGTGTCGAGCTCATGCCCCTCCTGGGCACCCGACGCACCCAAGGGGGCAGCGGCCGGAGGCAGTTGGTCGGAAGCAACCAACTCCTGGTTGTCTCGAGGTTGATCTTCCCCGACGGCAAGCGGCTCGTGGCCACCTTCCCCCTGCTCGGCCGCTGCGCTCGGGGGTTTGACGCCAACCGCGAGCGTCCCCGCCCCTTGGTCTGCGGCCAGAGGCAGCTGGTCGATGACGACCACCTCCTCCCCTTGGTCCGCGGCCAGAGGTGGCTGGTCGGCGACGACGACCACCTCTCCTTGGTCCGTGGACGGAGGCAGCTGGTCGACGACGACCACCTCCTCCCCTTGGTCCGCAGCCGGAGGCAGCTGGTCGGCAACGACCAACTCCCCCTCTCCTTGGTCCGCGACCGGAGGCAGCCGGTCGGCAGCGACCAAGTCCTCCTCTCCTTGACCCGCGGCGGTACCGGTCAAGATCGATCAACTCCCGCCTTCGCCGTCCGGGAACGGCTGGTCGTGGACGATCGACTCCTGGCCCTCGGAGCCCGTCGTCTGGGCCTCGCCGGCGCTTGGCACCGCGCTCGTCCCTTCGCAAGGGACCAAGGTCATGGCTCCTTGGTCCTCGGCCCCTTGCGGGTCTTGCTCCTCTGCGGACGGACGAAGCTCGGTTTCTTCCGGAAGCGCGGTCGGCGCCGGCTCCCCCTCGTCCTCGGCCATCACTTGATCAAGGATGCGATCAAGCTCGGCGTCAACTGCAGAGTCGAGAATCCTCTCAGCCATTTGATGAAAGTCCAACGACAGCACCCGAGCTATCATGCCCACACCAAGCGGAGTGGGGTTAGCCCGGAAAAACCACAACAAAAACAAAGGAACTCAGCAAGGAAACCACGTGAGGCTTACCTTCCGCCCGGCGAGCGGCGTCCTCTTCCTCGGCTTTCTCGCCTTGGGCCACGGACGTCCTCCCCGCGGCGGTCTCGTAGGCCTCGACGACGGCCACGACGCGCTCTGCTGCAGCGTCACTAGCTCGCGCCATCGCTGGGTCGACATCGTCCATGTCGACCCCTTCCAGCGCCGAGTTTGATCGGGGAGACGACCTCCTGCTCCTTCAAACCAAAGCGAAGGCGTTTTCCTCCTCTTCCTCCTCCTCAGGATCCTCGGCCACCTGAGCAAGTCAGTCCTGGAGGGCCTTGATTTTCCTCTCCAGCTGCTCCTTGCTCGTGGTGGACCTGGCCGCTTCCTCGGCCTTCTTCGCCTGCTCGGCAAGCTGTTGCAGTCGGCCCATCAGCTCCGACTTCTTCCGCTTGAAATCAGCAAACCAGGTTCGAAGCTCTCTTACCTCCCTCTGGTCGACGTACTCAAGATGCTGCGTGGAGGGAGCCCTGGCCGAAGCCCGGCGCTTCGAGCGCTTGGCACGAGGAGGCGAGGCACAAGGATTCAAATTTCGTTTTCAGACTGCATCTCGGACCTGGCCGAAATCCGAAATTTCGCCGAGATTCGGAAATTTCGGACAAAATCCGGACGAAATTCAAAAACCAAAATTCAAATCCGGTTTTTTTTGAACCGAGAAATCCGAAATTTCGTCAAAAAATCCGAAATTTCGGTCCAAAAATCCGAAATCTCGGTAAAATTCAACAGAACAGAAAATGTTTCAAACGATGTCAAAAAATTTTGAAATTTTGGTCAGACATGGGAAATGACCTGAGGATCCAATCCGGTCAAACTCCGGTCAAATCCGGTCCAATCCGGTCAAATTTTGGACAAATTTCGGTCAAAAAATCGAGATTTCGGTCCATTTTGCCGAAATTTCGCCGAAATTATAGGGTATTGTAGCACTTTTAAATTTTTTTAGGGTTTTTTAATTTCACCGAGATGATAGAACTCGGGGGGGTCCGAAATCCGAAATTTCGCCGAAATTTCACGAAATTTCGCCGAAAATTTGAACCCTGGCGAGGCAGATGCTTGGCGGCTCCGACTCGCCGTTCTCTTGTGGGTACCCCTGGCTGGGGTGCCGCCTTGCGGTAGCGGCTCTGTGCTCGACACGGCGAGCTCGAGGGCGACCTTCTCCTACGAACAGAAACAGGGTAACATAAGCTCGGGAAGCGCGCCCTCGGGCAGGAAGCAAGCAGAAGTACTTACCGCGTCGCCATGGTCGAAAACATTCTTGGGGATCTGACGATTGGGTTTCAGCTCCTTCTCCTTCGGGGCACCGAACATCTCGGTGACCCTTTCGTCGACCCAGTCCGTCCTCGGGGCTATAACACGACCAAGAGTTTAAAGAAAGAATAGGGCCAATCGCCGGAAAGCAACAATGCTCGAAAGGGCGATCAAAGAGCATACCTGCGTTGTTCTCGCGGGTGATGTCGTTCCACCCAGTCACCTCGAAGAATGGGTGCTCGCGGCGTCGCAGGGGGGACACCCGGTTGAAGGAGAAATCCCGGGCGACGTCCCGACCAGTGAGCCCCATTTGGGTGAGCTCGATGATCGTCCCGAGCACCCGCTCTTCCTCAGGCTGCACGGGCGGGCGCGCCGTCTCGGCGGGCGGGGCGGTCTCCCCAGTATAGACCAACTGGGACCCCTCCGCCTTCTTCTGGTAAAACCAAAGGTCGGCCCAACCCGACACCGAGTCCTTCAAAGAAACGAGAGGGTACTCGTATGGTCGGTTGGGCCGAAGGCGAAGGTAGACGCAGCCGGTGGGACCATCCCGGCCGGTGCGGAAGGGAGAGTAGAAGTGGAAGAAAAGACTGGCGGTGGGTATCACGCCCACGAACGCCTCGCAGAGGTGGGAGAAGATCACAAGGGCGAGAATGGAGTTAGGGTGGAGATGGGAAATCTCGCACCCGCAAAAGGCGAGTACGGAGACGAGAAACTCACTCTCGGGCAAGCGAAGCCCGTTGATGGCGTACAGCTCGTAGGAGACGATCTCTCCCTCCCTCGGAGCCGGCGTCGCATCACCCCCAGGCACTCGACCAGAGCTCGGGTCGATATACCCCTCGTCCACGAGCACCTGGAGCCTCCTCCGGGTCATCTGGCTAACTCCGAAACGTGCCATGGCCAAAGGGAGGAGGAGAGTGAAGAAGGGTCTAGGGCTCTGCGGCTCTTGGAAAGATTCTGGGCGAGGACGAGCAAATTCGCGATGTGTCTCCGTTCTCTTTCAGCGGACGGGGTTAAAAAGGTTGCAAAGAGGCACGTTAAAAACCACCACCTTTCGCGTAGCGACACCTGTCCAATACGGCAGAAAACTGCCCAGTAAAAGCGCACTTTCCAAGAAACTACTTTACCGTTACAGGGAGGCTTCTCGGAGAAGGAATTGAAAAATAATCAAACGTTGCGCCACCACAGAATGAACGCGTGGCGGACAAAAAGGTCGCCTCCCGACATGAGATGGTCGTGGGTCACGACCAAAGGAAATTCAATCCCTCCTTCGAGTATTTTTAGGCTCAAGGGGAAGCCCAAGCTCAGATGGTTCCCCGCTTGAACCTCGGGGGCTAGCTGTCGGGGATTGACTATCTGATAAAAGACTGCGGTACCCTCGGAGGATCCTGAGGCCACTGATCATGCAGTACCAGCAGAAGATGCTCGGGAGACCATCCGAGCAGCATACCTCCCGAGCATATATGTCCGCCCCTTCGCTTACGACCATTCCAAACGATCACGAGCAAGCATGCTCGTAAAAACCACGTCATACCCAGGTACATGGTCGGTGGACTCGGTCATACCACGAGGAAGGAAGGTAGCGATCAATCTGCCAGAAATCAAGCAAGGGCGCACCAGAAATTTGAAAACAACGCGCGAATCAAGGCCGCCTGATCGTGGGCACCACGGATAAGGGTATGTAGCGTAAATCCAGGGGGTAGTTACCTTCTATGTATCTCCAAGCGCTGTATTTAAACCCCCCCAGGTATCTGTAAGAAAGGAGACCCATATAGAACACGATACACTGGAGTATGGCTATTATCTCGGCAGTGAGAGGCCCGAACCGGGATAAACACCACGCGTCCTTCTCTCGATCTCGCATTGCTCAGACGATTCCCCCGGTTCGTACGACGGGGGCATGTTGATCCCTCGTTCAACAAATAAGCTCGGCGGAAGCCCGTTCTCCAATCGTCGACAATAACACCCATCCATTTTTCTCAATTTTTATTTTTTCTTCTCTTTTTGTAATATGTTTTTCATGTGTTAGACCGAGATTTTCCTAGCGAGATTTTGGACCCCAAGATTCTAAATCTCGACCGGGTAAAATTATTTTTTAAAAATCAAAATGCTACAGTACCTTTCATAATCTCGGCGAGGACTCGGTGATTTCGGTCGAAATCTCGGGAATTTTTACTGGATTTTCATTTTCAAAATTTTACCGGATTTTCATTTTTCAAAATTTTTACTGGTCCGAAATCCGAAATCTCGATCCTAACACATGAAAAACATATTACAAAAGAAGAAAAAATTGAGAAAAATAGATAGGTGTTATGAAACGAAGAAATTGATAATTTTAGTATGAAATACCGAAAGACAAGCGAATTAATTGTCAAAGAGAGAGAGAGCCATAAATTGAGTGTTAAATAGCGAAATTTCCATGGTACGAGACTGCCACCACGGCCGCACAGCGACCTCCACCGGTGCCCGTGATCGACGACGCCGCGAGAGCCGCGGAATTCGTCGCACGCTGTCACATCAGGCCGTGTGAACGTCCGTCAGTATGCTGCGTACGACGCGTTACGGTCCAGCCCACCTATTACCAATGCAATGATGGGCCGTTTCTCCGCTCGCTTCTTGCGCATGCGTTCCCTGCCACCCTGCGCCGCCGTCCCTCCGCCCGTTTCCTGATTCTCCGGCGAGCACGATGGATTCGATTATGCCTTCGCAGCGGTAGCACTTGTGGCGTTGTGGTTGATCTTTCTATCAGGGGATCTTGTTAAGTGCAGTTTTTCCACGCATCAGCACACCTCATTCGGGACGTTACAGACGTCATCGGGAGCGACCGAAGCTTGCGCGTCCTATGCATCTGGAGTTCTGGACGGCTTGCAAGAACTGGGACAGTTGCCTTCTGTTTATCGAGTGACATTGAGCGCACAATATCTTCAGGCTTAAGCAATAGAGAGAGAAGCCAGTGCGAATTTTGAGAGATTCCACTGATGACCACAAATCAATGCAATTCTGATGAAAATAAGGCAAACGTACTTCATTTTTTTTTTTAAAAAAAAAGGGTAAACTCACATCTATGTTTTTCTAACTGCCAGCTTTCTGAGAAGGATGGGGCAACCGATGGCATGGCACTACAAATAAACTACAAGGACAGTCACGAGTAACCTAACTTAAATCGATTTGTATTCTTGATTTTTTTTTTTGGTTTGGTTCTTTTTTACTTCGAAATTTTGTGACTGGGAGTTTCGTGCAAGCAACTGACATGACATGCTGCTTAAAAACAACAAATAAACCTACGAAATTTCCCCTCTTTTTCCTTCGAAGTTCAGTAGTCATTACCGATAGGACATACCTACATACTGGTCGGTGATAACCACCGTACGTCGGTACAGCACGATCCTGCATCACACACAGTACTTGGCCATTTTCTCTAATCTTTCCATCGCATAAACAGAGTCAGGCTGACTGTACAACGGTGCTAGTCTCCTTTCTATAACGAATGAAGGATGAAACTTGAGAACTATCGTTTAGACTTTGGAAGTTTGGAGTTCTTGGCTAACAAGCAAACACAGGTTTTCTATATAAGCAAAGCAGGCTCAGCTTTAATCATGATCGCTGCATTGATCCATGCATCGTGCAGAACACTAAGCACTAACGACCTCAGAGAAGAGGAAATTAAACCCACACGCACAACACAGAGAGGAAGAAACGCGAGAGATGGAGGCGACGGCCGTGAGCTTGGCGCGGTCCGTGCTGGACGGCGTCCTGAGCAGCGCGGGTTCCGCCGTGGCCGACGAGGTCGCGCGACTCCTTGGCGTGCCGAAGGAGGTGGAGTTCATCCGCAACGAGCTGGAGATGATGCAGTCATTCCTCAAGGTAGCCGCCGCGAACCCCGAGGCCGCCGGGCGCGACGACACCGTGAGGACGTGGGTGAAGCAGGTGCGCGACCTGGCCTACGACGTCGAGGACTGCCTCCTCGACTTCGCGCTCTACGCGTCCTCGTCGTCGCGAGCAGGCTCCTGGCTCCCGGGGCCGCTCGCCGCCCGGGGCCGCATCGCCGCGCGGATCCGGGACCTCAAGGCCAGTGTCGAGGAGCTAAACCAGCGCATCCAGCGGTACCACATCCTCGTCGACGTCCACCCCGTACAGCGCAGCTTCACCACCGCGGAGGACCAGCAAACCGCCGTGCTCCCCGACCACGACGTGAACTACTCGGCCGAGCTCGCGTTCACCGAGTCGGACATCATCGGCCGGAGCCGCGAGAAGGCCGAGCTGACGGGGCTGATCTCCGGCAGCAACGGCGCGCTGAGCGTGGTGTCGGTGTGGGGGATGGGCGGCATGGGCAAGTCGTCGCTGGTGAGGATGGTGCACAACGACCCTATCCTCCTCGACGAGTTCGACTGCGGCGCGTGGGTGACCGTGCCGCACCCGCTCGACAGCCCCGACGAGCTCAGGAAGCGGCTGAGGAAGCAGCTCGGCGTGACGGACGTCCGGGCGCACCTGCTGGAGAAGCGGTACCTGATCATAGTCGACGACGTGCTCTCCCAGGAGGAGTGGGGGCACATATGGCAAGTTCTGCACTTCCCCAACAGCAAGGGCAGCCGTGTCATCGTCACGACGCGGCGGGAGGACGTCGCTCGACACTGCGTGGGGAACGTCCGGGAGGAGCACGGGCATGTCTACGAGCTGAAGCCACTCGGGCATGCCGAGTCCCAGGATCTCCTTTGCCAGAAGGTAATTAACCCTTGATAGGTCCTTCTAATCATCTTTTAGCCAATTCCTTTTTCGCTTAAAGCGAATCCAAGTTTGAGCGAGCTGGATTAAGCTCGGCTAGCCTAAAAGTAAATCCCCTCCCGTGTGCTTCCGAGAGATCATAATTTTAAGCAGTAGCTTTAGATTTTGTTGACATATCCTAAAAGATGACACATGGGAGTTGAAAGTTTTGGACAGTAGCTTCACTTGATACATGATACATCATCCTCTGTATTTTGAAACTCGCACCATGTTAATACGGAGAGCTATTTTTTTAGGTACACTAAATTTAATATAAGTTATCAATTTTTTATCTAATAATCACATTAGCTAATATTTATTTATATATTTTTTTGATAGTAGAGTAGTAGAAATACCTTTAACAAATCAATGTCTAGATCTAATCTTTACTACCTACTATATACTATCAGTATAATATACTGTAAAATTTATCTTGTATGGCCACATCGAAGATGCTCTAACATAGGTATTTGGAAATTAGAAGTCTAATTTTGCCACTCTAATTCTTTAGGTAAACGCTTGGTTCGTAGGCACAATCACTTGCTGCCTTATTTTCTTAGCCTTACAACCTATATACAATAAGCTCATTTCTTTTATAATTTTTCAAGCTTGTGTCAACCAATTTGACTGCTACGAGGCAAACCACACAATTTAACTCTATATAAAACTTTAACACAATTCACATCCATCTATGCTTTTTCTCCTAATACAAAGTGTACGAATCTTAAAGTAAATAAAGAGATAAGTAATCATCATCTACCCTTCATTCATACTTTAATATTTATGCAACTTAAAAAAACATAAAAATACCGATCTTTCTTTTTTTAAAAGGAAAAACATTGAATCACATAGGCAAACCTGTTATCGATCGAATCAAAGAACCTACGGATGCGAAGAACAGTGTTGTGCCTTTCCTCTTATCCCATCATCCAATCAAAGAATCACCGGATACAATTGATTGCTACAACGATGCTACAGTACCGAATTTTCCCTGGTAGTTGCTGCCTCCTCCTTCCGCATACCCTTCTCCTCTGCTACACCAAGAGTGTGGGTATTCAGTTTTTTTTTTTTTTGCTTCTAAATTGGTTCAATTTATTTGGTTTTAAAACAATTTAGTTTTTGAAAACAGGATACCCAATTTCTCAGATCAAAATAAAAAACTGAACCGAATTAGCAAAAATAGTTCGATTCAGTTAATTCATTTTTTCGGACAACCAAATATGAAAAAGCACCGGCTATATTAGATTCGATCCTTCTCATATCACAACACGGTCTATAGATAAACCTACACAACATTCATAAGGCATAACAATATAAGTATAACGAAACACATAAACATACCACATCAGTGACTTTAGAAAGAACGCTATAAAAGTGACAGATAAAATGTCTGGGGTCTGTAGATGAGCCATTCGTTTCTTCCGTAATTTCGGTTTCTGCAAGAAAAAAAAATGAACTAAGCTTTGAAAAGCTGAATAATACATAAATAAAAACTGAACTGAAAATAAAAAAAACCTTGGGGCTGTTTGGTTTGACCACACATTTCTCAAACCAAACCTTACCAAAAATTGACATACCAAAACTTAGTCACAAAATTAGATGTCAATATTTTGGCTAAAGATTGGCAAGAAAATTAATTAGAGTGCCAACAGAAAAGAGAAACTTGCCAAAGTTTGATTGCAAGCCAAATACTTACCAAATTTAATCAACATTACTAAGGTCCCGTTTGGTACGGTTCCAGATTATAGTAGAAACGTAAACGGTTCCAGATTCTTGGTAGAAACGTTTCAGGTAGAATCAGAATCACTTTCTGCAAACCGTTTGGTACGGTTCCAGATTCTAGTAGAAACTAGTGAAACGGAGTTGAGGGTGATTCAACCACGGTGTGGAAAAAAGAGAAACGTTCCGAGGAGAATCGTTCCGAGTTTTAGCCCGTTTGGCTAGGTTTCTCTCAGATTCTAGTAGAAACAGCTCGGTTCCAAGTTACCAAACGGGACCTAAATTTTAGCAAGACAATCATTGATAACCATTAAAAACAAACCAAGCCTGCCCAATTCGGTTTAGGTCTAGAAAATGTCCACTTCTACGCACCACCACGGCACCACCTTAACTCCCTAAGAGCATCTCCAAGAGAGGCCCTAAATATGGTCCTAACTTGAATTATAGGGCTTTTGGAGAAAAGATTAACTCCAGCAAGTGCCCTAAATTGTTAAAATTTAGCAAATTGTTTTAGGGCCCTTAAGAAAGTAGCTATATTTAGCAACTCAGTGATTGAGCCATATCTTTATTGAGTTTTAGGGCTTAATTGCTGGAGTGAATATTTCGTTGGAGCCCTAAATCTAATTAGTTAGGGCCCTAAATTAAAATAAAAGGGTGCATTTGGTTCGAGGGCCCAAGGTGGATGGGATGACATCATCCATCTTTTTTCATCCATCCCATTGTTTGTTTGGATCGATGGATGTATGAATGAGGTCATTCAACTTTCATCCTATCTAACATCCAACTTTTATCTCACCAATTAAATTTGAATTCTCACCCCCATTTCATCATCCAACTCTCGTTCCATGGCGGCGGCGCCCGTGGTCAACGGAGGAAAGCGATGCCCGCGCGGCGAGGGCGTCCGAAGGATAGAAGGAAGCGCGGGGCTGGCTGGAGGCTAAGACTATCTCCAGTGGCTTCCCGTCCCCTCCAAATCCCTTCGCGAACAGATCCCAAGTGCTCCAGCGGATTCCCTTCACGATTCCCTTCAGAAGGGATTTGTACAGTGAATCCCTATAGAAAGGGATTCTCTCTCCAATCCCAGAGAGAAATCCCTTTGAGGGGATGCTGTTGGAGATGATAGGAAATAAAGGGAATGAAAGTGGGGAAGGGAATAGGGAAGGGAATGGAATGAAGGGAAATTGCTGGAGATAGTCTAAGACCATCTCCAACCCATTCCCCTCCCCTCCCTCATTCCCTTCGCGAAGGGATTTTCATTCCCTTCAGCGCTCCAACGGGTTCCCTTCAGCATTCCCTTCAGCCTGGGATTCTCTCTCCCATTCCCTCCAGGAAGAGATTCTCTCTCCTTTCCCTATACAATTCCCTTTAAAGGGAATCTGTTGGAGATGAGTGGAAATAAAGGGAATGGGAATGGGGAAGGAAACAGGAAAGGGAATGAAATGAAGGGAATATGGTTGGAGATGGTCTAAAGGGAGCACCGTGTGCGCCTCTGCAATCCACATCCTGCCCTCACATGCGCTGCGTGTTTCTACGCGCTCATCATGTTCGACGAAATGCCCGCGTTGAAATGTCAGACATGCATCCTCCACGATGCGCCAGTAGTATTATCTTTGAAGCTTTGTTTTTTTGAATGCTGATAGCATCTACCTACATGCTATGCTTGTGTTGCTGGGTAATACACAAGTGGAGTGATTCTAAAAAGTATAAATGGATTTGTATAGCTGTTTGCAACAAATCATGGGCCTTTGATAAGAATAGTCTAAAGGATGAGCTATTGCCTAGCATACTGTAATCTAAATTCAGTAATTCCTGCAATAAGTGGTTGCAAAATAAATTCAGCAATTCCTTTATCAGAGAAAGCATGTCCCTTTTTTAGCTGCAACACTTGAAAAATAGAGAGCCAGAACATCCAATTGAACTACTACGACATGTGCACTATGATTAACAAGAATTGGACATCTAGGTCTTTAGCAATTCCAGTTTTATTCTTAGTGAAGTTAAAAACATTTAACAAAATCACCATGCCACCGCCTACTCTACCTCTTCATTTTACCTATTCTATTTTGAGAGGTCACTCATTTATCTATTCCATCTCCCTCCATCATTTGTAGGTCTACAAAACAACCGAGTATACTTTGCCGATGGAAATGGCGGAGCAAGCCCGTCATATCTTGAAGAGATGCCGGGGGCTTCCCCTTGCCATATCCACAATAGGAGGTCATCTAGCCAACAGGCCCAAGACAGCCATAGAATGGATGAAGCTTCACGAACACCTTGGAGCAGAGCTGGAGTCTGATCTCCGCAACATCACGAAAGTGATTGTCTCAAGTTACGATGGCTTGCCGTATCACTTGAAATCAATCTTCCTGTACCTCAGTATTTTCCCTGAGAACCATGAGATCAGATGCACCCGCTTGTTGAGGCGGTGGATGGCAGAAGGCTGCATAGCAAAGAACCGTGATATGCCCGTGGAGGAAGTAGGAGAGCGTTTCTACAATGAGCTCATCAACAGAAGCATGATCCAACCTTCCAAGAAGAAGATTAGCCTCGGCGTGAGAGTTGATCGCTGCCGGGTTCACGGCATGGTGCTGCATATCATCCTGTCCAAGTCCATTGAGGAGAACCAGCTCTTCCTCGTCAAGAAGCACTGCAATGAGGCTCCACAAAGTAAGATACGTCACCTGGTAGTATCCAGCTGGAAGAGGAGGGACGAGAAGCTGGAAAACATAAACTTCTCATATATTCGATCATTGACCGTCTTTGGAGATTGCCCTGTTTCTCTTATCTCTCCTAAAATGCGGCTGCTGCGAGTGCTGGACCTGGAAGACACATTCAATCTGAAGAATGAAGACCTCAGGCACATAGGGGAGTTGCTCCACCTAAGGTATCTTTGTTTGAGAGGAACAGATATTTCAAAGCTTCCATCTTTGCGGAATCTTCGATACCTAGAGACGCTAGACATCCAAGACACGCAGGTGACACAACTCCCTGACGGCATTGCCAAACTTGAGAAGCTACGTTATCTTCTCGCTGGCGTCAACTTCTCAAGAGACCTTCTGCAGAAGGTGGCGCAGTCAGAGATGGATAGCCACAAGGCCAACCTATTGGGAAACATTACAGCCCGTCTATGTTGCAACCACAGTGATTATTGCAAGATTTCTGGTGTGGACCGATTCAGTGTAAGGGCTCCCGAGGGAATTGAGAAGCTAAGGAACTTGCACATGTTGGGTGTGGTCAATGTTGGTCAGAGCAATGGTGTGGCAGGGAGGCTCAAGAAGCTGACAAACCTACGAAGGTTAGGAGTCACAGGTCTCACCGGGGAAGAAGGGCAGGATCTGTGCAAGTCAATAGAGAAGCTCGGTCGATTGCAACGGCTCGAAGTGCGTTCTGATTCCCTTGAGTTTCTGGCTAAAATGAATGAATCAGCAAAACCAAAACACCTAGTTTCACTCAGGTTATGCGGCAATCTGTTCAAGTTACCTCAATGGATCGTATCACTCAATGATCTTGCAAAGGTGAAGCTGCTGGGGACACAGCTGAAGCAGGGAGAAGTTGCGCTCCTCGGGAACTTGCGCAACTTGGCTTTGCTCGCCTTGTGGGAGAACTCCTACATAGGGGACTCCTTGCATTTCTGTGCCGGCACATTCCCAAAGCTCAAGTTTCTTGACATTGATGGTCTGGAGAAAATTGAAACGGTGGACATCGAGAAAGGAGCGATGCCTGAGCTTGAGCAACTTTGGGTGTACAGGTGCAAAGCACTGCACGACAGTGATGATGGCTTGTCTGGAGTGCCTTATCTGCCGAACTTGAATGAGCTTCTTCTGAAGAAATGTGGGGAGAAGGAGAAACTGATGAAGACACTGCAAATGCTGGTCAATGAACACACCAAACGTCCTAAGTTCCTCGTTGGCAAGTCCATTGTACCTACTAGCTCAAAGCCGACCACGAGCACGACAGCCGAGCAATGAAGATCGAGGGATTTTCATGAATGATATACTTCGTGGTTTTCTGTGTATAGTTGCTGCAAGTTATCTGTGTGTTTTGTTTCATCTTGGGCTAGAACCGCAAGAACCGTAAATAGCAATCCAGTAAGGATGTGTTTGGTTGCCTGTATCAAGTGGTACATGTATGAGATGATTCAAGAAAAAAATTATCCATGTGTTTGGTTGCTTGAATGGAATCATTTCATCCTGAACCAAATGATACAAATTTAAGGAATATTGTGATCTGGTGGATGCCAAAAAGTGATGTTGCTAGATGTTCTATCTCACTTTCAGCTTATCTTAGTGGCCTGACGAAGGACGTTCTGTGATTGTATTGAGGTTCTCATTCTCTTTTCTGTTGGAGGTTTGTTCTATGTTGCTGAGTTTTGGTTGTGAGCCAAAAACAATGGATAGATGTACGTAATACTTTACCAGTTTCGTTAATGGAACTGTCCTTTTGATCTAAAAAAATTTAAGGAATATTTTCTTTAGATGTTGAACCATTTCATTCACCCAAAATAATGGAATCAAATGGTACAGAATCATCCTATCTAATTACCCTCATCCCATCAACCAAACACACCCTAAAGCTTCAGAAAGAGGAGTGAATAAATATATGAATGTTTCTATCTTTCAGTCAACTTCATACAATTTCTAGTTTTCGACAAATGTTACTGCATACCATATTGGCATTCCTTGCGTCTAATTATGTACTAGAACTGTAAATAAGGTGGTAATATAATAACTGTACGCCATATTGGCAGTCACTATTGAACTAGAATCACACAATCGAATTAAGTTCAAACGAAACAAGCATTAACATGAGAACTGAATGTGCATGTGGGCCATTCTTATCGTGTAAATTCTATGAAAATATATATACAAATTTTATAAAATTCTCAAAATATTACCATATGCAGGGAAGGTAATTTCTATTATCATGTGCCCTATATACTTTTGATCTAGAGCTCTTTTATAGTACACTAAACTCAATATAGACCGTTTATTCTTTTCGATCCTATTAGACAGTATCCTAGTTACCTTATATAAGATATTGCTGGTTGCCTTGTATAGAGATTGCTAGCCTTCTATAGATATTGTTTTCTATAGGCTTTCCTTCTATACTCTCGTGTACATGTATATATACCGGCCCATTAGCCTCATATTGAATACAAGTGTTATTTATAACATGGTATCAGAGCAAGGTATTTAGAGTTAAGTTTTTACTGGCGTTGCACTTGCGCCCTCCCAACCCTCCCTCCTTCTCCTTCGGCCGTCGGCGCTAGTTGTCTGCCACCCGGCTCTGGTTTCTGCTCGATCGCCGTAGGTGTCGCTTGCCTCCCCGAGCTCCCCATCGACCTCCTTCGTGTCAACGCCGTTGCTCCTTTGCGCCCGTCGGTGCCTAATCTCACCAGATCGGGGCATGAGGTGCGCACTGGCCTTTGCTCCAAGCCCGTCGGCCTGAGTCTCCTCCTAGACGCCATTGTTGCCCGGCCGAAGCTCCGCCGGTGGATCATCTCTCCAAGCCCGACCGCCTGCTTGGTCGCCTCGCCCGTCACCGGCGCTTGTCCGCGCCGTCGTCTTTGGCTCCGGCTTGGCGAAGTCTGCCGACCGCTCGCTTCCTCAGTCTTGACGTCCGCTCGGCCCCAACGTCCCGTGCCCGGCCGCTACCACCAGACTATTCTGCCTCGGTGACGCCCGACTGGATCCCAACCGGACTTCTATTAAATTCCGGTAGTATAGTAGTAAAAATATTTTTAACAAATCAATGACTAAATTTGATTTTTACTATACACTATATACTATCAGTATAATACACAGTAAAATTTCTCTAATCTAATATAGTGCCCACAAGAAATAAGTCACTTGGTAAATGGCATACTCACGCTGCAACAACCTGATTTTTGTCAGACTTTCAGTTACTGAGAGGCTTCCCTTTCTCCCTCATCTTGGCCACGGATTCCTTCATGGCCTCCTTCCTCCTCTTGCTGGCGAGAACTTTAGCCTGCACGCCGCTGACGTTGGGGTCTTTCTTCTCCTCCGTCGGCGCCGGCGGCGGAGCCCGCCTCTTGGAAGCAGCGGAAGAAATGTGAGGACCCATCAGCGAACCAGCACTAGCAGCAATCATCAAGCCACGCAGAAACGCCCTACAACAACAACACATCAAATTAAGCTAAGCTATCACAAACTAAAAATGCATTCAGAGGAGAAAGAGAACTGGATAATCGAAGGGTATTCACAAACCTCCTGGTGCCGCATTTGGCTCCCACATGAAGAATGCCGCTGTTCTTCAGAGCTGGAGATTTTGCAGCAACCTTTGGAACGATGGTCGTGTGCTGCGTAGTCGTTGGAAGGGGCGCCATGAGACCGGCCATCGCTTGCCTTGGCGCCGTACAGAACGGGGTATGCTCTATGGTGCAGCCATTAGCATGCATATGCATGTCTGCGTTGCAGATGCAACCTAAGGAGGAAGATAGATATGGCTCCACAGAGACGTAATGTCAGAGTTTCATTGGTTGCAAGCATGTGGCAAAGATAAGGCTCTCGGCATCGGGCATACGGAGTTTACGCCTTCTAGAAGTTTTATATTGAGAAACAACACGAGCATATGAAACAAAAACATCAAGACGGCATAGCATCATGGATGAGAATTTATTTAAAAATAATATATATTTTAAATAAAATTACAGAAAAAATATGTGAAAAAATAATTATATAAATATACGTGTGTCGTCAACTCATCTAATGACAGAGCTCATATCGTTAAATGAATTAGCGACAAATTATCTACCGCCAAATGAACTTGCCATAGAATATGATAGAAGCTCTAAGCTTTCCATTAGCCTGTCACCAATTCATTTAGTGATAGAAGCCTATCGTCAAATGAATTGACGATAGAGTTTTATTTAGACAATAATTTTATCGCTAATTTATTTGACCGACAGGTCCATTTATCATCTATTCATTTGGTTGATAAGTCGATTTGGCCCTTAGGTTTTTATCACCAAATGAATTGGTGACATAAGTCCTATCGCTAATACAATCGGTGACATAAACACTGTCACGTCAATTGGTGACAGAAAATTGATGAAGATCTTCCATGTCATCAAATGAATTGATGATATATATGTAATTATTTTTCAACATATTTTTTCTGTAATTTTATTTTAAAAAATATTTATTTGAAAACAATCCTGCAGATCTTCAGGGCAATTTGCAGTGTCTCTGTGGGCTTTCACACAGCAGAAGAAGGCCTTTTATAGACCATACTAGACGCGATAGAGCAGCGTAACATGCCACGGAAGCCACTGCCCCTCGATCATGTACGTGTGCCCGCATTGCCCCGCCTCCCTACCGTACGTGCGAGGCCATACAGTGCCTCACGACAAAGCGAGCATGGTGAGTGTCGCGACCCGTATAATTAACCCAGGGTAACGACAGTAATCCTGTCATTCACTCATAGGTAATAACGCTGATCTCGGCATATTAGCTGATAAAATATCGAGCGGACTCGACACTTTATCAGTTAATACACCGAATTTAAAGTGTTACAACAGAATAATAATTAGATACTAGCAAGAAACTTTATTACATTCCCTGTCCGCAGGATACCATCTTAAAGTTCACATCTACCATATTATTTACAACAAAAGCTTAAATATAATATTTACACTATATTATACCCTAGTGATATGTGGCCTCCACCATAAGGGTTGCTACTCCACCCACTCCTCTGGGTAGTACTCTGCCTCCTCATCACCCTGGTCCTGTGGGTGACTCTGCAACCCATCCTCATCGGTGAATCCATCGTTCTCAAAGTCTAAGCAAAGAGAGAGTTATACCAGGGGTGAGTACAAAAATGTACTCAGCAAGCGCTAATAACAAAATGCACTATATATGAATCTTTTTTCCAAAAATCCTCTCAACCTTCCTCGATCCATATCAAACCAAATACACCTTCCTTGAATCACTTCCCAAAAATAGGTTTTCTTAGAAAGATGTGTGTTCTCAATTTTTATTTATTAAAGATTCTACTAGCATTTCTATATGAGGCAGACTTAGCTTTCGTAGCCTCTGATCCAGGAGACATGTATGAATTCATGATTAACCCTGCGCAAATTTGTATCACTTTACCCATAGTGAACCCAATCCCAGTTGCCAGAACGTTTATCACTACTTCAGTATTAGATCTCCAACCCTGCTAACTCGAGCCGAGGATACCTTCCCAAGGTAATCTCACTAACTCGCAGCTAACAGTTGTACTCCGACTCCCCGTCAGTAGTACTCACCTCATGGCTTGTATATACAGCGCCCAGTACATCACCTATGCTGGTTGATCACCAAAATAGTACAACATATATTGGTTATCCATTGATAGCCTACGTTGGCTATCAATCATGTCCCTTACTGGGCCTCCGGTATACCCAGCTTCACACCCCTAGTTAACTACTCTTACCTAATGTGGAGATCAAACACCTCCATATGATAACATTTTTTAGTTGTTTTCACACACTATGATTGATACGATTTAATACAGCTCATTGCCCAAGTGTAATGGTTTATCTCTATATCATAACCTATATAGAAGGCCCCTCCAACAAATTCTCTACCTATGGTACCCTCTACCCATCTCATATGTATGTATGTGTGTGTGTGTGTGTATATATATATGCCATACCGACTTCATCTGTCGGGTGAACCAAATCAACACATTCACAAATTCTCCGACTGCACCAGCAGTCTATCATCACTTCCAATTATCATGGACCAACCACTGCCACAACAGTTCACCAATATCCATTTTCCCCAACAACATCCAATTTAGGGTTTTATTTGAAATATACTTCTCCCATGCAGCGATGATTTTTGAAAACATTAAAAAACGATTTCACAAATATGAACAAAGGAAGTATTTCTTATAATTTTCTGTTAATTTTCAAGCAATCTTCAAAATTATTGAACAACAAAAAAGTAGATTCCAACATGAATTTAATATGGAATAATTCTAAGAAAATTAATCCAGAGACATCGAGCTCATAATATGCTATCTAAAATTTTATAGAATTTTTCTAGTATTTTTCATAATTTCTATTAATTGCCAACCAATTTTTAGAATTACTTAACAATAAAAAAATTAAATTCTAACACATATTAAACATGTCAAAGCTAAAAATAAATAAATCGAGTGTATGAAACTTTCAGTATGTGCTAAAACGTAATTTTGCCAAAATTTCGGAAGTCCATAGAACTAAAAATCTAATTTCTAGTATTTTAACATCCATTTTGTAGAATTGTAAATCTATTTCCAAAAAATAGGAAAAACCTGAGGAGCTTAATCGTAATTTTTTGGGGTAAAAATAATGGGCTAGACCGGCTCATCAGGGCCCATTTGGGCCCAAGAGGCCCAACATCCTATAAAAACAACGGCTAGGGTTCCAACCCCTAACCGCCTCTCTTCCTCGCGCTAGGCAAGGCGTTGCTGCCGATGGCCGGGTGGGCAGGAGCGGTGGTAGGGGCGGTGGGCACCGCTGGAGGTCGAGCGGCGACACGGCCGGCGGCCAGCGGCTCGGCCATTGGCGGGCGTGGCGGCTTCGGCTTGAAATGCGATGAAGCGCGTCAAGCGCCGCCATCGACGTTTCGGGTGTGTGATGTGGTGGCATCGTCGCCGGGTGTGGGCGTGACAACTTCACTCAAAACGCGACTGGGGCGCGGCGGGCGCCGCCATCGTCCCTTCGGGTGCATGATGTGGTGCCACCATCGCCGAGTGCGGGCGCACACCATGGGCGCCGTGTAGCGAGCTGTCGTCGCGGGGCGCATGGGTGAGCGCCACCTCTGTCTCCTTTGCGCGGTCGCTTCGTGTGGGCGCGGGGCCGCTGGCGGGCACGATGCGAGGTGCGGCTGACAGCGGGACACCATGGCTTCGGGGCGACGGCGGCGGTGTGGCTTCTGGTCGATGGGGCGACAGTGCGGCGTCAAGCCAACGGGTGGCGGCACGGAGGCCAGCGCACGAAATCAGGGACATTGCGAGCGTAGTTGCTGATCGGGCGAGCACCGCCTCGACTTCCGGCTAGAGTGCTGCACGACGTCGCCTTGGCTTTCGGCCATGCCGGCGCGTGGGCGTCACCTCTTCAGCTTCCGGCCACCTTTTTTTTTTGCTTAATAATGAACAATACCCCTTTCTTTTTCGCAATAGTAGATTAGATCAAACTAATTATATGTAATTAAAGAAACAATCTTTAAGATTCCATTTACGGTTCATACGCGATCACTTATGTTGGTCTTGCTATAGTTTAGATCGTGTGTCGTAGGAAGAGTTTGGTGCAATGTCGATCGATGTAGTGTAGACGATTTCGATTGGCCACGCGTAGAACAATCGTGCTGATAATGTGTTATAAAACATAGTCGTTCACCCGCATCAATCAATAGCACGCTCACATGAACACACGAACAAAAGTAAAATCGCAAGTAGAAACACATACAAAAAAAAAAAATTCACTCTCTACATTAGATTGATTTTTTTTATACAAAACAATTACCAATATAATAATAGAAAAATCTCTAAAAATAAATTTAGATCGGTTCACCGATAAATGGTAGCCCACCTTATGGGGGCTAAGATTGGAGGCCAACCGGCCTCCCCACGTGTCGGTCGGCTCTTTTGCGCAAAAGCCCCTCCGGTTTTTCGAAATTACGTCCAAGTCCTCGCGCGATTTTTTGTAAGAGGAAGATATTTTTCTCGGTTCGCGTTTAGGTCCCTGGTTTGCCCTTTTGAATTTAGGACCTCCCGTAAAGTACGAATCGCGAGCGAGCCCTTTACTAATTTTTCAAAATAGCGAACAGGTCCAAAATTATAACAAATAGGTTATTGCGCTTTACGTTCGGGTCCTTTCTCCGTTTTGTCCCAAAAAAATGTTTTCGGGGTCCGTTTTTTCTCCAGAGCATGCGAAAAATATTTTCGGTGGCCGTTTTTCCCAAAAAAAAGTAAAACCGTTTCCTTTCTCCGTTTTGCTCGAAAAAAAATGTTTTCGTGATCGGTTTTTCTCCGTTTTTCCCGAAAAAAATATTTTCGTGGCTATTTCGCCCTAAAAAAAATTGGGAGGCCGTTTCCTTTATCCGTTTTGCCCGGAAAAAAAAAGCGTCATCCGATTTTTCTCCAGAGCATGGGAAAAATGTTTTCCTTGCCCGTTTTTCCAAAACAAAAAATATGGAAAACCGTTCCCTTTCTCCGTTTTGCCCCGAAAAAATGTTTTCGTGATCCGTTTTTCCTCCGAAGCATGGGGAAGATGTTTTCGGTGGTTATTTCCCCACAAAAAATATGGAAAGCCGTTTTCTTTCTTCGTTTTGCCTGAAAAAAATTATTTCCGTGAACCGTGTTTTCTCCGGAACATGGAAAAAATGCTTTCGTTGGCCGTTTCCCAAAAAAAAACGTAAATTCGTTTTTCGCCCATCGTTTTTTCCGTTTTTTCTCGCTTTTCATCATTTTTTTTTTCAAATTTCGCACGGCGCGGCGTAGCGCGCAAATCTTCCTAGTAGAGCTGAAACTTCCAAGAAAACACAGCTTTGACCCCGTGCCGGAGCGTGGTCAATCACTGGTACGGGCCCACCCGACCAGTGTCCCACCCGGCCTCTCCTCAGTCCTCACTCATCGGGACGATCCCACTGGAGCGGTCCAGTACTGGATGGCCCCGCCAGCTCGACCGCTCCCACCTTCTCCGCCCCGTCGTCCCTTCCCCTTCCATAACCACCACCACCTCCCTCCCCTTCTCTCCCATGGCCATCGCCTGCTTGTCCCTCCCATTCCTCCCCTCCTCCTGGAAACCCTAGACCCTCGCGTCGCGGTCTGCATGGCGCCGCAGGCGGCGGCGGCGCTGGGTTTCCTCCTCCCGACCTGCTGGGAGATCGAGGTCACCTTCGCCGCCGCGATGATCCTCGTCGCGCTCTACGCCGCCTACGAGCTCCTCAACCCGCGCCCCTCCACGGCGGCGGCCGCGGGCGCCGACGATGACCTCCTCGTGCGGGAGCTCCACGGCGCCGACAAGGTAACGGCTGCTTTGGTTTGGGAAGTTTGGTGCGATATGGTGTGGTGGCTCGCTGGTTCTAATTCTGTGATAGCTTCGTTGATTGTGTGTGGATTGCGCAGTACAAGGGTGGCTCGAGTGGCCCCTCGGCGTATGTGGTGAAGGTGACCAGCGATCAACCTTTTTGTCTCGATTTTGTTGTGCTGCTGGCTGTTTGTTGCGAATATTTGTGTAACTTGGATGTATCTGTTCAGCTGGAATTGTTGGCTGCGAAGAATTTGATTGCAGCAAACTTAAATGGGACATCGGACCCTTATGCATTGATCACTTGCGGTGAAGAGAAGCGTTTCAGGTGATCACGTTGATTTAGTGACTCAATAATTTGATATATATATATATCCTTTTATACAATGCTATCAATTCCACAACTAGTTAATTTGAATGATTTGGCTCATATTTACAGCATTAACTGTCTAACTATATAGGTGCAGTAGGAGTTCTGTGCCTAACTCATTTGTGCAAATAAAAAAATATGGAGGACTGTGATTCGTTTAGCCTTTGCCACATTCTACCTTGTCAACGAGTGTCACAACAGCTATAGTAGTCATTAAAGGTTTTCCTTCAAAAAGACATGGAGTGTAAGCTGAACCTTTACTCAAGAAAGCCATACTTTTTGGGAAAAGCGTTAACTGATTGAATTGAAACATGGAGGACAGAACAAAAACCCCATTACTTTTGTAAATTTGTACAGATTACTGCATGTGTATTAAATAAGCTAGGTTCAAGCTTCACCTAACAACCAATCTAACTCTTTGTCCAAAAGTATTGTCTGGCAGGTGACACTGTCATTAACAGGGTGCTGGAAAGCCAAGTGAAATTGGTGGATTGTCATTAGTCATTAGATCATTAGGCTAGAGATGGGAGAGGTGGAAAAAACCAAAACGCTATAAACGAAAAATGCTTACCTAATTTATGTAGAAGTTCAAGGGTGGTTTGAGGTAGTTTCAACTTTCAAGAATTGGGTGTGTAGGATGAATTTGGATCTAGGAGGGGTAGACAGAGGTAATTAGGAGAGGAAGGGTGATTGCCCTCAGGATTGTGCCAACTGCCAAAAATCTCACGAAATCAGGGAGAAAGGGGGTGGGGAGTTAGGTGATTGTGATATGCTAAAATCTAAGGAAATTGACCCTCATGCCATTCTGAAAATATTTATGTGGGAAAAGCGATGGTGGAAGGGGGACCAATGGAAACTGAAACAATTTCCAATGGACACTCGTTAATATAACATAATATTACTCTCTTTAATAAAAAATATAGATGTAAGCAGCTAATGTTTGAGTAGTCTAATTACCACCCTTTGTTTTATCTCTGTTTACTTCTTGCAGCTCCATGGTTCCTGGCTCAAGAAACCCAATGTGGGGAGAGGAATTCAATTTTTTTGTTGACAGTCTTCCTGTAAAGGTTATAGTCCCAGTACCTTCTCTAATTAGTTTGGATGCACTCTTAAAAGATGCAGTGCCTGTTCCTAGCTGTTACAAGAAAACATGACAAATCACAGTTCATCTACTTTCGCTACTATGTAGCTCGACTTCTTGGTGCACCACTTTGACACTACATTGTTATAATGCAACAACCTCGTCACATCAGTTCTTTTATGTGGGTTTGCAATTTTCTCTTTTGCTTCAATAAGATTGCCCTGTCTCAAATTTGACTGTCATCTCAAGATGGTTTGCCATCAGCTCGATGCAATGGTGCTCTTGCTTAGTTGTACCCATTAAAAGATGTCTGCCACGTTTTAAAGAAGTCCTTTGAATACAGGAAGATCTGTGCATTTCACTTTGCTTGTTCTCATGCATTTGTTCTGTGCACTTCCATAGATAAAGGTGATAATATATGACTGGGACATTGTATGGAAAAGCACAGTTCTTGGTTCTGTTACTGTTCCAGTTGACTCTGAACGGCAGAGTGGACCTGTTTGGTACACGCTTGACAGCACATCAGGCCAGGTGAGTGATTTCTACAGAACCACGTGGGTTCTTAAATTAAATTTTGTTTTCAATTATTTTAATATACATTTTGTATTGTCAGGTGTGTCTCCATATTAAGGCAATCAAGGTTCATGAGAGTTCCTCCAGGTTAATATCTCACTCTGTTTCTTTATTTATTACATCTTTGACTTTTCTATGGCCGTGCTCTTATTATTAATTCACTGCAAAGTGAAATTTTTATTCTGTTACTTTTGCAAATTAGCATGTTTGAACAGCTTTGTCTTGTTTCAGTCATTTGCTTCATTTTTTTTTTGTCTTTTTGGGCAGCATAAGAGAGTGCAGTAGTTCCTTTTGAACTGCTGCCTGCTATCATTTAAGGTTTCAACATGCTAGGCCCCAATGCAGTACCTTGTGTTACCCAATTCTTTTGTTTATTTAGTTGTAGTATAAAATCGATAAGCACTGTCAAGTTTTTTTCTGACATATTAAACACTTTTGCTTTAGGGCTCTAAATAGCTCTGCTGAGGCTGATGCTCGTAGAAGGATTTCCTTGGATAAACAAGGCCCCACTGTAGTTCATCAAAAGCCAGGTCATTTGCAGACAATTTTTGGACTTCCTCCAGATGAGGCAAGCAACTACTACAGCTACTTGCTCGGTTTCATGCATAGATCCAGTACCAATAGTCCCAACTTGCAAGAGTTATTTGGTCATTGCTTCATTTTTTCCAGGTTGTTGAACACAGTTATTCATGCGCACTTGAGAGGTCATTTCTGTATCATGGTCGCATTTATGTCTCTTCATGGCACATTTGCTTCCATTCAAACGTCTTTTCTAAGCAGATTAAGGTTAGCTCACATACAAGCTTTTTTCAGTTGGCATCCTTTGATTGATGCATTTACTCTAGGTTCTTTGTGTAGGAACTCTTTATTTCCTTTTGTGTTTATTAGAAAATATTCATTTATGTTGAATGTTCGGATGATTTTATCTACATCTACAATCTAAACAGGCACTTTGATGATCATGAGATCTTAACACATATATGAATAAATGTTAGTGAGCTCTATAAGTAGAGCCATTGCGGCAACCATAAGTAGAGCCAACCCATCACCAGGGCAGACCTTTTTGTTCCAATAAATTGAAATTTTCTTTTGTTGACTGTCAAGAAATAGGGTAACAGCGTAAATGAGGAAACACTAACTTGGCCGGTTTGTAGGGACATTTTTTTTCTTGGTGTATAAATGCTATATGGCCTTGTCCTGCTGATCGAGTTCTTATGGAAACCAAGACTAGGCTCTGTCTTCGACTGATTTATCGGGTTGATACTCTTTTTTCTCTCTTTATTTGTGTGACTAATAACATTTTTTTCGTATATATGAAGGTTGTACTTCCTTTGAGAGATATTGACGAGGTAATTCTTATCCTACTCTTTTTTATGTGATCTCTGTATCACTTTCTTGTTACACATGTTAATGTGCCTTTTTTTTTCTTTACAAGTACTGCAGATAAGGAGAAGTCAGCATGCGGTTATTAATCCAGCAATTACTATATTTCTTCCAATGGGAGCTGGAGGACATGGCGTTCCTCCCTTAGGATGTCCTGATGGTAAGCTCTTGTCTAGTTTTTCATCAATACACCTTTGCCACTTTTCTTTTTTCAGCACTATACATGGATAATGATGCAAACTCAAAGCCCCTCCACTGATTATACAATACTGATTCCACTGTCAAACCCCACTGCCTAGCAGTATAAATCATGTATGGTTTCTATTTTCAGTTTGAGTCATCCAGCTAAAATTAGTTACATACATCTAATGTGGTCTTCTGCGCTGTTTCAATCTCTAACTACACTAGTTAATGCATGCCTCTATCACTGAACAGCAGAAACATGTTCTTGGTAATGCAAAGTTGAGTTCTGTGAGGTAGGTTGTGAGACTTTATCATGTGGCTCTAGCTTGTTTAAAAAGTGAGAACACAAATATCATGAATGAGTCACAGGTTTTTCTTGATGTGACAAAATTGGTAGCAAGCTTAAGTTAAATAGTTTGTTGGATAGAATAATCATGTTAGAAGAACAGACCAAAAACCTTTCAATGAAAAGCGTTGATAACAAAAAAATTTATAGCACAAAAATCACAGAATTTCTGGAGGCTACCGAAAGGACTGGAAGGATAATACAAATAAGATGGGATGCATGGTCAATTGCTTTGTGTCATGTTTTCTTATATTATTTTTGCAGGAAGAGTCAGATATAAATTTGCATCGTTTTGGAACAGAAACCATACATTTAGAGCATTACAACGAGCTATCAAGAACTTCCATACGATGATAGAGGCTGAGAAACAGGTATTGAACTTGTATATAGGTGTAATACGCTTGGACCTTTTCTTGTACATTATTCTTTGAATTAAGTTTTAGGACGTGTGTCTCATATCTGCAGCCTTACTGTTGGTGCATTAGATTTGAAGTGAACTTTCTGCATTTTTGCTTTTCATGATATTTGGAAGTTAGCATGAATGTGATCTTCATAAATCATGTATCATAATTGATAGTTTGATTTATATTTGGATTTTGGATTGTAGGAACGTGCTCAATCTGCACTACGTGCACACAGTAGCTCAAGAAAAAGTAGCAAGAAGGAGATAAATGTTCCAGAAGATTGTGCTGATTTAACAGGGCAATTACAACCTTTTGTCAAAGAAGAAGTTCTAGTCTCTGTATTCGATGTAATAATGGCTAACTGTATCTTTGCTGCATGCTTTTGTAGTTTATAAGACAACTGACAACTAATCCTTAATTGTATCACGTTTCAGGGGACTTTACCATGTACTGCAGAGCAGTTTTTTAATACTCTGTTAAGTGATGAATCAAGTTACATAACAGAATATCGGACAGCTCGGAAGGATAAAGATATCAACGTAAGTACCCCGCACAGTGCCACCTCTTGCAGATAGGATTTTGTTATTGTCATGAACATTAGTTCATAACGGGGTAAATACCATATAGAGGACGGCCGGCACGGCTCAGCTGAAGTGGGAGGGGTCTTAGGAGGAAGGATGAACCATGGATTGGGATGATGAACTTTAGGGGAGATTAGATTAATTCATCTTTATTGCTTGATTCATAAGGGGTACATGCTATCCTTTTTATAGGGATGACTTACTTGGCCCATAAGAAAATAATATTTAATTCAAAGGAACTAATCTTATCTCAATCTTAACTAAGCTGCTACAGTACCGCAGGTACTGTTCATGCGCATGAATAGTGACCTCAAACAGTACTCCAGCACGTGACAGTTACCCTTTTGTAATGCATGACCAACTTATCCCAAGAAAGGACATTCTTTTGTTCCCCGCTGTTCAAGGATGATTCAGCATTGGAGAACTTCCATGAAGTGATTTGATAAAAATTGTAGATGACGCTGATATCTTGAATCCAGTATATATAGTCATACTAAATTGGCAACTTAATGCTTAGATGTAGCTAACGACATACTCACTGCTCCTTTTATTTATTATAATGTATCTTTTATCCTGGGTATTTCGTTGAAGTTTTCCATGCTTTAATATAAGTAGGATATTCTTCTTGCAATTCTTCCAGGCAATCAGTGTGGAGCTAGTCCACGATACAAAAACTGCCCATTACTGTAAATCTACATGCTTATAGCCCTAAGTTCTGCTGTTTGTGTTGTTGCATTAAGTTGTGTTATGAGTGAGGCCTTCCTAATCCTAATACTGGGGTCAGTAACTGGGAATCTTGTGGGTGTCGGGCCTGGTTCTTAAAAAAATGGTGGGTTTATAAACTTCAAGATAGAGCTCTTCAGTCTAAGTTAGGGTGGGCAATTTATAGCTCCACTGAACCTATGGCACAGTGTTACTGTCCTGTATCAACCGGTCACTAATTGATTTTTCAGAACTCTGATAATTACGTCTTTCCATTAAGTTTGCCTGTGTTATATGCTAGTCTAAACGGATCTGTCCAAAGTTGTTTATAATCCATGCATTTCTATAATTGGTAAACTTCCACATTCTGAATTGTATGCTAAGTTTGATAATATGCATAAATCATTTAGTGAATAGCTGAACCTGCTAGCAAAGATAACATAGTACAGTTTTATCTGTCCTTGTTTTATCAACAGGTTAAAAGGCTGAGTCGATATTAGTCTGATTAAAAATGTTGTTTTCTGCAGCTGGGCCAATGGCACCTTGCAGACGAGTATGATGGCCAGGTGAGAGAACTTAATTGTAAATCTATATGCCATAGTCCAATGTGCCCTCCGTATTCAGCAATGACAGAGTGGCAGCATATGGTTCTTTCAGCTGACAAAACGGATCTGGTATGGTTCTAATGTACAACTCATATGGCAGATAATATGCCATCAATGTAGTAATTACTTTATGTTATGTACTTTAGATTATGCTTAATATTGATTTCTCACTGGTTATTTTTAGGTTTTTGAGACTGTACAACAAGTACATGATGTTCCATTTGGTTCCTTCTTTGAGGTACTTTTAGTTCAGTTTGTTTTTATGGCAGATACACATACTTTTTGCTAATCAAGTAGCAAGCTGATGCTATCCCAGCTTCAGGCAAGCTACTTTGTCACTTTTTTCATGATGTCTTGATATGCTGATCATAAAGCTGCCTTTTATTTTACATTGCTACAAATACAACAATCCTTCTATGATTTAGTACTATAATTAACTGCTGTGCTACTTTTCAGATACACTGTAGGTGGTCCGTGAAAACTATCATTACGAGCTCGTGCAGTCTTAGCATAAGTGCTGGTTGGTGATTTCTTCTGGTCCCTTTTGTCTAGCTTGTGTATTCTCTTATTTGTTTATCCTGTGATGGCTGTTGTCAACTTAAATGCAAACGAAATGTTATGGTTTTATGAATGCAATGGCTACTCTACATTTTCAGGTGCACATTTCAAGAAATGGTGCATAATGCAGTCTAAGATAAAGAGTGGTGCTGTGGATGAGGTATGCATTTAGTTATTATTGAGTTTTTGTTTTGATGATGATCTGTTTATGGTAATTTAATCCAAATTATCTGCATCTGCAGACTTATTAATACGCTAGTGAAAAAATTATATTGAAGTTACATGCGACCAACTTTGCATGTTTATACTGTTAGACAATATCCTGTTATACCTTGTATAGATGTTGCCTAATATAGGCTTTCCCTTTATACTCTCATGTACATGTATATATACTGGCCCATTGGCTTCATGATGAATACAAGTGCTATTCATAACGTGGTATCAGAGCCCCAGGTTAGGGTTAGGGTTTTCTTATGGGCGTTGCACTTGCGCTCCACCTTTCCTCCTCTGGCCTTTCATCCTCCTCCGAAGTCTTGGAGCCGCTGGATGCCTTGGATTCGGCGCTCCTCTGCCGACATCGCCTTGCCTCGGTTCCCGACGTCCCACCGGCCAGCCTCCGGCCTCGGCATCCTCCGCGCCGCACGGTCGCTTTCTCTGGCCTTTCGTCCTCCGGCGCCGCCGGCCACCGACGTGCACCAGATTGCCGCTCAACGCCTCGGATTCATCGCCCTTCTCTGCACCGGCATCGCCTCTAGCCCGCGTCGGCGATACCTTGTCTGCTCGCCTCGGCTCTGCACGGGCTACCATCTCCAGCCGCCGCGCGCTGTCTTCCTCCAGTCGCTCGTTCTGCTGACCGGAAGGAGTGCATTGACTCACGCCTGAAGGGCTTCAAGTCCCGATCGGATCTCAGGAGCCTTTTGTTTGGTTAAGTCTGTGTGGCTCACGTCCAAAAAAAAATGTCATCTTCTGGTTTTTCATTGGGCACTATCTCTGTTCCTCGCTTCCCGGTCATTTTTTATGGTCTCAATTATCGAGACTGGGTTCTTCATATGCGCCTTCAAATGCGTGGTCAACGTCTTTGGGAGTTTATTACCGGCGAGCTATCTTGTCCGCCTCGTCCTACTCCTCCTGCCACGCCTGTTCTTCCCAAGGAGGCCAATGATGCTGCTCAACAGAAAGCGTATGATGATTATGCTGATGCTGTGGAGTCTTTTCAGACTCAGTTTACTGCGTTCAAGACATGGATTGATGAAGATGCTTGTACCTCTGCTATTTTGGTTGCTAGCATGGAGGTGCATCTTACTGGTGACATTGTTGCTTTGTCTTCGGCGCAGTTGATGTGGGCACATCTTCGCGACCGCTATGAGCCTGTTGGTGACTCTGTGTACCTTGCTATTGTGCAACAGGAGCAGTCGCTCCAGCAAGGTGATTCTACTGTGGATGAGTTCTATACGCAGCTGTCTTCGGTGTGGCGTCAGCTTGATTCACTCGGACCGGAGGTTTGCCGGACTTGCCAGTGTTGTCAGCGTCAGCACTCTCATTTGGAGCTTCGCCGCATCTACCACTTCCTGGCACGTCTTCGGGCTGAATTTGAGCAGATTCGTGCCAAGTTGCTTGCTCATCATCCTCGTGTGACTGTTGGAGGCCCTTGCTGCTATTCGCACCGAGGAGACTCGTCTTCGTGGTGCGGGCCTACTGATGTCTCCCTCAATTTTGGCGGCGTCTTGCTCTACTCCGCCGTCAGTGACGCCTACTCTAGTTCTGGCTACTGGGGGTGGAGGCCTTCACTGCACCTACTGCAATAAGAGCGGACATGTGGAGCAGTTCTGCTATAGAAAGAAGAAGGATCTTGCTTGTTGAGGTGGACGCCCTTCTAAGGGCACTGGACTCTTGGGTGCCTCTCCTCAGCAGACTTCTGTTGGTTCTGACTCTACTCATGAGATTCTTGCCCTACTGCGTCGCATGGCTGCCACTACACCGACAAGTTCGGCTGGTTCTGCTACTCAGTCTTCTAGTGAGAAACCACCACCCTCATCAGGTATCACACCACGGATTCTTGACTCTGGAGCTTCTTTTCATATGACATCTTATCCCTCGAGTCTTCATCATTCCATTAGTCCTCTTGTTGCTCCTATCACTGTGTAGACCGCAGATGGTACTTCTCTTTCTGTTGCAGGACGAGGCTTTATCAGCATCTGAAAATTTTATGGGAACATTAGTGATGCGTCAGGACCATTCACAAAAATATTCAAAATTTTCTAATGTCGTTTGAACTATTTTTCATTCAGTTGAAATTTGCCGAGATTTCAGCAAAAAAAATTTTTGCCGAAATTTCAGTATTCCCGATTCAAAAAATCCTGGATTTGAATTTTGTTTTTGGATTTCATTCGGATTTGATCCAAAATAACGAGATTTCACCAAAATTTTGGATTTTGGAGGGTTACGAGATGTGAACCGAAAACGAAATTTGAAACCTTTGGTCCATACACCATAATAGCAACTAGCAGGGTTTTTCACTTCTCAAAGTGACAAGATAAGTAGACAACATAATGGAAATAAATGTGATAGTAGCATGAGTGCATCTGCATCACCATCACATGACAACAAAATAACTCAAAAGCCTTCTACTCTCATCTTCACATTCCAAATTCACTCATCATCCAGCTCTAACTCATCCCCATGCCCAAGCTTAACTTCAGTATGTTCTTCACCATTCTCATGAGATGGTGGTGGCTGTCCAAAGTCATCTTCAACATCTTCATCATCACACACCATCTCACCTTCTCCCTCATGATCATGAGTTGATGGAGATACACGTCGGCTATAAACTTGGACTTGGTTCCCTTGGACATCCCCACGAGATCTCCTAGGAAAATTGCGACCACGAAGCGAGGATCATGATTGTCAGGGCGTCGCCTTGGTGCCCATGAGCCGGCGGCTGACCGCCATGGACCCTCGCCTCGCCTAGCCGGGGAAAGGTGCCCGGTTGGACGTTCCAGGCGTCGCCCTGGGCGTCCAGGCGTTGCCAGGCATTGCTGGGCGGCCCGATTGGGCGTCGGGAGATCGAAGAGGAGAGGAGCTGCGCCCCCACCTCCGTTGCCTCCACCGCCAGCGGCTGTAGATCCGGTAAGGTACGGTGCTCCTCTGCGTCGTCGCCGCTGCTCCGCTGGTCCTCTGCGTTGCCATTAGTTGCTCCGTCACCGCTGCTGCTGATCTGCTCACCGCAGTTGCTCTGCTTGCTATCGCTAATATGCTCGCCGCCGTTGTGCTCCTCTGCTCTGAGTCGCCGCTGCTCCTCTGCTCGGCGACTGCTGCTGTTGATGTCGGTGCTGCAGAGGGGAGATGAGTCGGTGGCGGCATGGAGTAGGGAAGGGAGGCAAGAGAGAGAACGGGAGGAGAGAGGGCGGCGGCTGGGATGGAGAGATAACGTGAGTGGAGAAAGGAGGGTTAGGGTTTGGGGGGAGGGCGCCCGGGGATGGGCCAGACCAGAAGGTTTGGGCCAAGGAGAAGAAAAGAATAGGCTGGGCGGCTACTGCTGAGGCTGCTGTTGGCTTTATACTGATATTGTTGACCTTCGTCTAATCCTCGCCTAGGCATCCAGGCGCTTGGCTAGCGCCTTGCCTCACTTTGTCGCCTTAACAACCATGGCGAGGATGTTGCATTGAGAGCCTCATCAACATGAGACCATAGAAGATCATCCTCACCGGCATGCACTTGTGCAGCCTTCGCTGTAACATCCTTGTTGACCCACTCATTGTCCCATTGGAATTCTTCTAGGAACAAAGCGTTGTGTTTGTTACCTTGTTCATGAAGCCTTTGAAATCTAGATGCAATCTTTTTGTTATATGAGATGTAAACCAAATCATTGCGGGCTTCTCATCAGTCATCACCATCAACAAGCCTCAACACAATAACAATGGGGTGATGCTCTTATGCTATCTTCCACAACATTCCAAAATGTTGTGGAGAGCACAACATTGGAAACATTCTTCCACGTTTGAGTTTTCCCCAATTTGGACTTACACCAATCCTCAGTAACAAAGAGCTTTCCCAAAGTATCTCTATGCCTATACATACTTTGCAAAGTGTAGATAGATATTGCAAATCGAGTAGTTGTGGGCCTCACAAGATCTCTCCCACCCGTCAACTCCCTCGTTGCATTGAGAAGCCTCAAATGCCTATATATGAATGTTGTAACATGTCTTGCTTTGGCAATCCAACCCTTGAACTCCACCATATCGCCAATGTCCTCAAGCATAAGATCCAAACAATGGGCAGCACATGGGGTCCAATATAGACTAGGGAATCTCTCTATTAGAATCTTTCCTACCGCCTTGTAGTTAGCCTCATTGTTGGTAATTACTTGAACAACATTCTCAGCATCGAAGGAATTAATTTGTTTCTCAAGTAAGTCAGCCAAATAGTTATTATAATGAACCTCACTTGAAGCATCAACTGACCCCAAGAAAAAAGTCCCATCTGGACTATTGACAAGGAAATTGATCAGTGCCTTCCCCTCTTATCTGACCGTGCATCTGAACTTAGTGAGCAGCCATAATAATTTTTCCAAGACAACTCATGCTTTGCCCTCAACTTGCTAACTTCCATCCTTTCTGATGCGCACACGGGTGCCCGATCTTCCGGTGAGGGGATAACTTCGATTTGGCGGAGGATGACTTTGACGATCCGGCTACGAACCACGCAAGGATAAGTGCCCGCAATCGCTAAACCACGCTCCTAATCGTTATCAACCATGCCAAGACACGGATGACCTGACCACGAAGGTCTATTCTTGCAAGCAACCGAAGAACTAGCAAGAACAAGAATAAAGCACACACATGAACTGAGGTTCTGAACTTGTTTATCACGCTCTAGCCGAGTCAGAGAACAAGGTTAAAGTTCCACACATGGGGGCAACTAAACTTAACAAAACCTAAGGAAAGAAGTGAAGAGACAAGCCAATATAGTAGTGTGGCAGTCGTGAACAGTAGCAGGGAAGTCAAAGAGGTGGAGAATACATGGCCTAAGGCCCAAAAAACAAGGTGGTGCAACACCCAAAGTTCAAAACAGCTTCCGCCGCAACTTGTTTCGACGATTACTCGACGCTTCATTTGGTGTTTGGTATTGGGGTGGATCCATTGGAAAGAGCACGAAAATATCTTTCAATCAAGTACTCACACGCCCAATCGGAGTCCGTTTGCATTCTCTAGGTCCATTTGAATTCAGGTGGTCATTGAAGGCCGAGTTGAGCTCTTTTGCGTTCCCACCTTGCATGTTGACTTGGTTGGGACGAAAATTGATTCCCTTGTCGATCCTTGCCATGGTTCCTAAGTATGAGAATATTATTAGGTAGCCATCTTGTCGGTGTTTCTGCACCTGGCTAGTAAATTTGTATAGGTCGACTGGTGCACGCCCTCTCCTCGAACGGCTTACTCGAGCGAGCACAAGATGTATCTTGGTTCGCGTAACGCCCTACTCAGGTTCGTGTGTGTTGGATCGTATTGATTCTCCTTTCTTTCTTGTTCGTTCTCTTACACGCTTGCCTCCCGCTTTATATAGGCGAGGTGGGAGGTTACACTGTTGGTTTTGGAAAAAGAGGAAAAGATCAGTGCTCTCGGCCGTCCAAAGTGGCGGTGATGGGGCGGCGCGGCTCCCCTTGCCTGCTGGCCGTCGCCGTAGTTGCCGCCGCCGTAGTAAATGCTGGTCGGAACTTGTGCCGGCTGCGTCATCGCTATTATGGCGGTATTTAATGCGCCGATACGCAATAAATCTTGCCGTTTCTCCGGGATATTGGAGACCAGGTCGTGGTTTCGGGCCTTACCCGGCGGTCGTGTCTTTGGGCCTCGATCGGCCTGGGTCGGCCCATGCGTCTTTTTGGGCCGCCGAAGGTACCCATGTTATGGGTACTCGTCAGTAGCCCCCGAGCCCCTGGGCAGGTCGAAGAGATGCCCGGGGGTTTTGTTTCCGAGCTGCGGCACGTCCGGCTTGAACAGATTTTTCGACCGGGTGCCCCGAGCCCCGAAATGGGCCTGAGAGCGGTCGGGGTTACGCCTGTCTTGCCGCTTCACAGACGGACACCCGACCGTGCTTGGCCTGGAAGGTCTTGCTACAAGACCGGCTGGTGTAGCCCCGAGCCCCCGAAATGGCCTGAGAGCGTGCCTGGTTATGCTTTGCCCGCGCCGCTTCACAGACGGACACCCGACCGTGCTTGGCCTGGGAAGGTCTTCACGGGCATGAAGACCGCTGGTGTAGCCCCGAGCCCCCGAGCCGGGCTGAGAGCGGTGCCTGGTTATGCTGTCTGCCCATTGCCGCTTCACAGACGACACCCGACCGTGCTTGGCCTGGGAAGGTCTTCGGGCCTGGCGAAGCACCGGCTGGTGTAGTTTCGAGCCCCGAGCCGGCCGGTTGCTCTGGCGCACGCTGATGCTTTCGCTTTGCGCTTGCGCCGACCGAGGCGGGGCTAGTTGCGGTTTGTTTCACGCCGAGCCGGGCGAGTTTGTTGCTCAGCGGAGGGATTTATCATCGCCCCATGTTTTACGCCCGTCCGCAGCGTGGGACTGGAGGGGTGAGACGCTGCGCTTGCCTTCGCCGGCCGAGCGCCGCCTCGTGGAGCTTCAAGCGAGTGATCCGGTGGAACACAGCGGCCTCGCGAGGGGTTACCTAGCGGATGATCCGGCGGTATCCGACCCCACTTGGGGCGATCCATGAGGAACCTTTCCTTACTCGATCCCAGACGGACCTTGGATCGTTCGCCGATCCAGGTGCGGTCGCCGCCCGTCGACAGACTCGCGAGAGCGTGAGGTATGGTCCCGACGTGAGTTTTAAGGCGATTGGTCGTCGCCGACCCAATCTGGGCCCGTGAGGCTCGCCTTGTCCTCACCTCTTGCTCGTTTTTCGCCATGGTGGGCCGGATTTTTGTGGTGGTTTCTCGCACCCAGTCTTTGGCCGGGCCTTGGGCGTGGTCCGGCGAGTCTCTCGCGGCCCTGGGCTTTGGTGTTGTTGATTGTGTCCATGGTCCTGGCCAGGAGCGGAGATTGAGAGGGCGCTGAGCGCTTTTCGAGGTGGCGCTGTTCTTCCCGCGTTTTTTGACAAGATTTAACATTTTGCGGGGTTTGGTACCGCGCGACTTACCGTGTTGTGGAATCAGCCGAGCCGATGTTTTTGCCACGGCCGGCCGAGAGATCCGTGATCGGGTGCTAGGGTCAATGGACTCTTAACCAGGCCCGAGCTTGTCGGGAGTACTCGCCCACGTGCTCGATCACGTGGAGGCTTCGGCGCCGGCCGTTTCTGGCCGCTTTGGCACCGGTTTGTTCGCTTCTCTTATTATGACGGCATCGACCTTGAAATCAAGTAGTAGCGGGTTGCCGCGAATCGTCCGGCGAGGAAGTCGACACCTTGGAGCTCCGAGTCAACCCGCATGCCAGGGCGATTGCCGACTGTGTTTCGACCGACGCCCTCTATGTATTTGAGCCAAAGAGAGAGAGTAAACAGCTTTTCTTTGCTCTTTCTAGGTTTGTAGGGAACTGACATGTGTTTTGCTTCGTGCTTGTTTTCCGCGCTTAGTTTGTGATGGGCACTAATACCGCCCATTGCCCTGGGGACCACTGGCCCAGCGTAGGTTGGTGTGCGCGACATAGGTTAAGGAGTCGGGGAAAACAAGAGGACGCCAAGAACATGTCGGTTGGTTAGTGCGACCGTGGAGGGGTGTTCCCGACCAATTGTGGGTTGCTCCGCTTGGACACTTCCTTCTTTCGTTAAGTACTATTTCAAGAATCAGAGCCGTCGGGCGTGGCCGTAGTACTTCCGGTCGAAAGTTTGGTCGCTTCGGGAGGACCGGCGATTGGTCGTGTCACCGACCCACGGACTCTTGTAGCCCCGAGTGGGCGAGGCGGTTTAATTGTTACCGCCGCGCCACTTGAAGGAGTAACAACGAGTGTAGAAAAAGAAGATATTCACTTATCTTTCCTCACTACCGGCGAGGTTCTCGAGGCGCTTTTGTTCAACGCGAGTATTGGCGGCGCTTTCGCTTCCGTGACCGTCATCTTTGATGCTTGGCTTCCATGCCATCATCTTCGAGAAGGCGCATCGCAGTAAGTCTTTGGCGGTACTCAGCCAGCGTTGCCGTCGACTACGGATCGCCTATAAATAGGCGGACGGTGGCGCTGACTTCATCCAAATGACGTTGAGACCTCTTCCGACTTCGCTTTCATGGTCGCTTTGCCCTCTCAATCTTGTGAGAGTTCACCTATCGAAGAGATCGATCGACGCCTTTCAACAAAAGGCGGAGGACGAGGAGCCGGAGCGACGAGCCGGCCACTTTGAAGCGCGGCCTTGTCGGGTGACGAGATTGCTCGAGCCGCTGAGCCGAGGCGGAGGAGGAGGAGCGGAACGGAGCGGCAGTCGCGGTTGTCGAGCCGAGGAGCGCCGCCGCCGCGAGCGCCGAGCGATTCGAGAACAGACGCCGTTCCTCGTGCCCTCTCCTTCAGTGGAGCTTGAGTCTTCCGCGACATCCAGGCTGTGCTAATAAATGCGCCGCCGGGCCGCCCCAATCACGCTGCCAGTACACCTCTCCGCCTGTGGATCCTTCGCAGCAGGCTAGAGGCCACATAGGAGGCGGCGGGTTTCGTGCTCTTGGCGTCGTACTCGGGCAGATCGAGGCTCTCCCGTCGCGGATTTCGCGACCGTCCGGTTCTGCTGCGTTTTGCGGCAAAAATTGTGCGGGAAGCTCAAGCCGTGCTTGGAGAGGGACGATAAGTCCGGAGATCACCGAGGCGAGGAGGACCCTTAGAATAAGATAAACTTTTTGGTTTTGTTTCTCAAAGAATGTAAATGCTATTGAATTGGAAGGAATAAAGGTGTTTGGTTTCTTCGGAGGTTTTGTGTGCGCTTTTCTGGTGAAGCGCGGCGGGATCACCGTTCTTGGAGTGCAGGGGACCATCCGAGCAATGCCGATGTGTTCAAACGCTTTTCAAAAGTAGACGAAGGAGTTTAACACGAGCTGCCGCACTTCGACGCCATCGCCAAGGCTCGACCAAGGGCCTGGGCCGTTTCATGGTAATAGATGAAGTAAAAGAGAAAAGGGCTAAGGGTAGAATCGCCTTAGCTTTTCAATATTCCAGCGTTGGACGTAGAATGTTGCCATCGGGCTCCTTGAGCCGGTAAGTCTGGTCGAAGGACTTCCACCACAAGATAAAGGGCCTTCCCAAGGAGAGGAGAGCTTGTGCTTGTCTTTGTTGGATCGAACCTGGCGCAGAACTGTGTCGCCACGTTGAACGCCGTCCTCTAACCTTGCGGTCGTGGTAGCGCCGTAGTGCTCTTGGTACTTGGCCGAGCGGATGATGGCGATATCTCGCGCCTCGTCGAGTTGGTCGGCAGCGTCTTGTTGAGATTCGAGCCCTCGGGTTTCGTCGAAGGCTCGAACCCTTGGGGCGCCGTAGTTTAAGTCGATTGGCAAGATGGCCTCCGCCGTCACGTCGGGAAGAATGGCGTGAATCCGGCCGATCGGGTTGGGGTGGTCCGCAGCTCCAAAGCACGGAGGCACCTCCGCCGCCCAACGCCCCGCTGCGTATCTCTTCACCTTTCAAGATCCGCGGTTTGAGCCCTCGTAAGATCATGCCGCTTGCGCGTTCGACTTGGTGCTGTTGCCAGCGGATGGGCGGACTACCGCCCAATCTACGCGAATGTTAAAATTGTCGCAGAGCTCGAGAAATTCCTTCCCGTGAATTGCGTTCGTTGTCGGTGATGATGGAGTTCGGACTCGAATCGGTAAACGATGTTGCGGATGAAGTCCGCCGTCGCTACCAAGTGATGGTCGTTATCGGCTTAGCTTCTATCCACTTGGTAAACTTGTCCACCGCGACCAGAGGGTGGGTGAAGCCCCAGCGCTTTTTGAAAGGCCCGACCAGGTCGAGTCCCCAAATGGCGAAGGGCCAGGTAATAGGGATCGTTTGGAGGGCTTGTCTTTGGGAGATGAGTTTGCCGGCGAAGAATTGGCACCCTTCGCATGTCCGGACGATTTGCTCGTAGTCGGCCATGATTGGCCAAGAAGCCTTGTCGGAAGGCTTTCCGACCAAGCTCGCGACCCAGCGTGGTGTCCGCACTTCGTGGATGTCGTGGAGCGACTCTCTCTTCCGTGGTCGGCCAATGCACTTCCGGAGGATCCTGCAGGGCTCCTTTGTAGAGGTCGCCGCCGACCAAGACAAAGGATTTCGCCTGCCGAGCGAGGCGGCGAGCCTGGCCGTCGTTGGGAGGAGCCGCCGGCCACCGATCGATGAAGGGTTTTCTCCAATCGGTCTTTGGTCATTAGGGCGTTGTAGCTTGGCTTGGTCATCTCAACCTCCGGCCGGGTCGTCTGGCGGGGTGTTGCGAGTCACCCATCCTGGCCACCCTGACGGCCGGGTCGGATGGATGCTTGGTGTAGGTCGAGGACGAAAATCCCAGCGGGACCGGCCCGCTAGAAGCAAGATTGGCCAGGCAGTCGGCCTCACCGTTGTTCGCCGGTAGCTATGGTGAAGCTCAAATCCCTTGAATTTTTGCTCCACCATGCACCTCTTGACAATAGGTCGCCATCCTACCGTCGCGAGGTTCTCGCGCCTTCATGACTTGGTCGACAACCGCTTTTGAATCGCCATGCACGTCATACCGCCGCGCTCGAGGCTCGGCGATGCGAGGTTTGATAACGAGGGCCTCGTGCTCGGCGACGTTGTTGGTTGCGTCGAAGAGTAATCGGATGGCATATTGGAGCCTGCTTCCGAGCGGGAAACAATGACAACCCCGGCCCGGCTCCGCTTTTGGTGAAGGATCCATCAAAGTACATTGTCCAAGACTCGGGATCCTCGAGTGGAGGTGGTGCTCGAGCTTGGTCCATTCGGCGACGGTCGGCTAGAACTTGAGATTTTACTACGGTTCGAGGATATACACTATTTCGTGCCCATTGAGCTCGAGTGCCCATTTGGCAATCCTCCTAAGCGTCGCGGTTGTGGATGACCTCGCCGAGTGGTAGAGAAGTCACTACGAGACGCGGTCGGTTGAAGTAGTGTACTAGCTTTCTTTTCGTGATTAGAACCGCGTAGATCATCTTTTGCATCTGCGGTACCGCGCTTGGACTCGGAGAGTACTTGGCCGACGGCTAGACCGGTCGTTGGACCTTGAGAACTCCGCTCCTTCCTCTCGCCGCTTCCACGACGAGCACCGCTACCGACGACTGGGTCGTGGCGGAAATGTAGAGCAACAGAGGTTCTTCTCGGCGCCAGGCGACCAAAGACGAGGAGAGGTCAAGAACTTTCGGGCATCGGCGCCCCGAGCTTCCTTCGCCCAGCTTGAATCGGTCGGATTTCCTCGGGAGTTTGTAAAGAGGTAAATCGCGCTCGCCGAGGCGGGCGTGAAAGCGACTCAAAGCCGCGAGGCATCCTGTCGACCTCTGGGCCCCTTTGAGGTTGCCGATCGGCCCCATCCTTAAGATTGCGGAGATCTTGTCTTGGCCGGCTTCGATGCCACGCCGGAGACGATAAAGCCGAGTAGCTTTCCTTTGGGCACTCCAAAACGCATTTTTCTGGTTGAGCTTGATGCGGTACCGTCGGAGGTTCGCAAAGTCTCTTCCAGGTCGGTGATGACGTCGCCGACCTTCCTGGTCTTGACAACGATGTCGCCGACGACGCCTCGATGTTACGACCAATTTGATCGGAAAACACGCTTGCATACATCGCTGGTATGTAGCTCCGCGTTTTCAGGCCAAATGGCATCGCCACGTAACAAAACGAGCCGTGACGGGGTGATGAACGAGGTCGCAGGTTGGTCGCCTTCCTTCATCGCGATCCGTGATAGCCTGAGTAGGCGCCCAGGAATGATGTACATTCACATCCCGCTGGAGTCCACCACCGATCGATGCGGGCAAGGGAATGGGTCCTTCGGACACGCCTTATTGAGGCTTGTGTAGTCAACACACATTCTCCATTGCCCGGTCTTTTTTTTTACAAGTACAGGGTTTGCTAACCACTCGGGGTGGCGAACTTCTTTGATGAACCTGCGCCAAGAGCTTGGCGATTTCTTCTCCTATGGCCGTGGCGCTTTTCTTCGTCGCTGGCGACGCAGCGCCGGGCGATCGGGTTCTAGACCCTGGCCCCGGACGTTCAGAGAGTGCTCGAAGACTTCCCTCTGGATTCCTTGCATGTCGGAGGTCCTCCATGCGAAGATATCTCGGTTGGCGCGAAGGAAATCGACGAGCGCGCTTTCCTATTTGGTAGGAAGCGTGTTTCCGATCCGAACGGTCTTGACTGGATCTTCGGGGTCGATCTGGATGGCCTTCGCGTCCTCGGCGGACTCGAAGGAGCCTGATCCGGATTCGCGAGTCGAGGAAGCAGATTGGTCGTGGCCCGGAGGCCGGCGAGTTCGGCGGACGCGACGATCGCCAAGCCAACTCGCACCGCCCTTCGCAGCTTGTAAGCGAAGTTGAAAAGACGCACGCGGTGATCACCCCTCGTGGCCCAGGCATCTTCGCCAGGTAGGTGTAGTTGGGGATCGCCATGAACTTCGCGTAGCATGGTCTTCCCAAGATGGCGTGGTAGGAGCCAAGAAAATCCACGACCTCAAAGGTGAGGGTTTCGGTGCGGAAGTTGGCGGGCTCCCGAACGTGACGGCAGGTCGATCTGCCGAAGCGGGGCGGGCCTCCTCGGCCAGGGGCAGCCGTGAAAAGGCGCCTTACTTGGCCTGGAGGCTTGGGCGAGGATCCCCATGGCGTCGAGGGTCTCGACATAAAGAATGTTGAGATCAGCTACCAGCCCATGAGCACCTTGGTCAGCGCTTTGTTCCCACAATGGGATCGACGACAAGAGGTACCTCCTGGTTGAGGATGTGGTCGGGATGGTCGGTTCGGCCGAAGGTGATCGGTGACTCACCATCGAAGGTATTTGGGTATGGCGGGGTTTGTCATGAGCACCTCCTAGCAAGCTTGAGTTGCCTCGGCCGGCGTAGCTCGCCGGCCCGCCAAAGATCATGAGGCATCCGGTTTCGGGGAAGCTTTCGCCTTTGTCTCCGCTTGGCTTGGCTGGCTGGTCTTGCTTCTTCCTTTGCCGGGCGCGCTGGGGCTCGAAAGGAACGCTTCAGGACCTCGCAGCCCCTGATTTGTGCTCGACGGTATCCGTGGTTCGCACGGACTCTCCATCAATTTCTCGAAATAGTCGGGGTTGCTTGCTGCGGCTTCCGGCCGGTCGGCCATGATTATGCGGTCCTCGCGGACTGTTTGCCGTGGCGCTTCCGCTTGCTCGGGGCGGTCGGAGGAGGCTGGGCTCGGCGCCGATTCCTCGCTCGACTTCCCTTTGTCGAAGATGACTTCTACGGCCTCCTCGCCCGAGGCGTGGTTGGTGGCGATGTCCAGGAGTTCTTTGGTGGTTCTGGGCTTTGCGCACCCCAGCTTGTGGACCAGGGTCTTGGAGGTAGTGCCGTAGAAGAATGCCCCCACGACGACGGCGTCGCGAATGTCAGGGAGCTCGATGCATAGTTGGGAGAAACGCCGATGTAGTCCCTGAGGTTCTCCCCTTGTTTGCAGCTCTTCAGGTCCCAGGAGTTCCCCGGTCGCTTGTATTTGCCTTGGAAGTTGCCAACGAAGTGGTGTTTGTGGTCGGCCCAGTCCCGGATAGTGTTTGGGGGCAGGTACACGAGCCATGCTCGAGCTGAGTCCGCCAAGTAGATAGGGAGGTACTGGATGACGAAAAGATCGTCCGTGGCTCCCCCTGCTCGGCATGCCAGCCGGTAATCTTCTAGCCACACGCTGGGGTTTGTAGCCCCCGCGTATTTGGCTATGTTGACCGGCGCTCGAAACCTAGCAGGGAATCTCGCGCTGCGGATCCCTTGACAGAATGCCCGGGATATTGGAGACCAGGTCGTGGTTTCGGGCCTTACCCGGCGGTCGTGTCTTTGGGCCTCGATCGGCCTGGGTCGGCCCATGCGTCTTTTTGGGCCGCCGAAGGTACCCATGTTATGGGTACTCGTCAAGTCTATCCTCAAAAGTAAAATTATGCAACCCGAGAAACGAGTTCACCTGTTGATTTAGCTGCTGTGCACGTGCCCTTGTGATAGGACCTCGCATAGGGGATGGTGGAGTTGAGGTCATGGGTGCATCCGGTATAGTGATGTCCTCATCATCCTCCCCCTCTTGAAAGAGAGTCGTTCTCGACTCAAGCTCATCTTCTTGACCCAAATAAGGCTTCAAATCTGCAATGTTAAAGGTGGGGCTAACCCCAAACTCTGCAGTGCCTCAAGCTTATATGCATTATCATTTATTCGATCTAGCACCTTAAAAGGGCCATCAAGACGTGGCATCAACTTAGATTTTCTCAATTCAGGGAATCTTTCTTTGCGCAAATGTAGCTGCACAAGATCACTGTGTTCAAATGTTAAATGTTTCCTACCATGGCTTCCAAGCAACTCTATACTTCTCATTCATGCACTCAATGTTGTCTTTTGTAGTTTCATGCAATTTGAGAATAAAATCAGCACGCTTTTTTGCATCTAAATTCACCCTCTCGGTAGAAGGAAGAGGCAACAAGTCTATGGGAGCATGAGGGTTAAAGCCATACACTACCTGGAAAGGGTCGACCTTTGTAGTGGAATGTATTGCATGATTGTAGGCAAACTCCACATGAGGAAGACATTCCTCCCACTCTTTCAAGTTCTTCTTCAAAACAGCCCGTAACATTGTTGACAAAGTGCGGTTGACAACTTCAGTTTGGCCATCTGTTTGGGGTGACAGTGGTGGAGAATAGCAGCTTGGTCCCCAATTTGTTCCATAGGGTCCTCCAAAAATGGCTTAAGAATTTGGCATCACGATCTGAAACAATAGTGGAAGGCATACCATGCAAGCGTACAATTTCTTTAAAGAACAAATCAGCAATGTGAGTGGCATCATCGCTCTTGTGGCATGGAATGAAGTGTGCCATTTTTGAGAATCTATCAACAACAACAAATATGCTATCCCCCCCTCTTTGTCCTAGGCAATCCTAGAACAAAGTCCATTGAAATATCCTCCCATGGAACACTAGGGACAGGAAGAGGTATATACAAACCGTGGGGGTTCAACCGACTTGGCCTTTTGGCATGTGGTGCGGCGTGCCACATAGCGCCGACATCGCGTCTCATCTTAGGCCAATAGAAATGAGTCACAACGCATCCTCCGCCTTTTGGCTCCAAAGTGTCCCATCAATCCTCCTCCATGAGCCTCCTCAGAGCAACAAAAGTCGAACAGAGCTAGCTGGAATGCATAGCTTGTTAGCTCTAAACAAGAAGCCATCATTGTTCACAAATTTATTCCAACTCTTTCCATCCTTACAATTCAGCAAGGGTTCCTTGAATTCATTGTCTTGAGCATATAGATCCTTTATAGTTTCTAATCCAAAATCCTACAATCAAGTTGGGACATCATTGCATATCTTCGTGACAAAGCATCAAGAATCACATTATCCTTTCCTTTCTTGTGTTTAATGACATAGGGAAAAGATTCAATGAATTCCACCCATTTAGCATGTCTACTGCTCACCTTATTTTGGCTTGAATGTGCTTAAGTGATTCATGATCGTAATGTATAACAAATTCTTTGGGCCATAAATAATGTTGCCACGCTTCTAAGGAACGTAAGAGCATATAATTCCTTATCATACGTGGAGTAATTAAGAACAGTCCACTCAATTTCTCATTTGAAATAGGCAACAGGCTTACCTTCTTGTATCAATACACCACCAATGCCGATACCGCTAGCATCACATTCAAGCTCAAAGGTCTTACCAAAATCTGGAAGTTGGAGTAGTGGTGCACGGTAAGCTTCTTTTCAACAGTTGAAGGCATCTTCTTGAGCTTGTCCCCAATGGAACACAACACCTTTCTTTGTCAATTCATTCAATGGGGCGGCTATGGTGCTGAAATCCTTCACAAAGCGGCGATAAAATCCAAGAAGTCCATGGAAGCTCCGCACTTGTGTGGATCGTTTTAGAGTCGGCCAACTCTTGATTGCTTCAATCTTGGCTTCATCTACCTCAATTCCTGTGGGGTTACAACATAGCCAAGAAAAGAGACTCGATCGGTGCAAAAGGTGCACTTCTCAAGGTTACCAAACAAACGTGCATCACGTAGAGCATTAAAAACAGAACGTAAATGGTCAAGATGTTCGTAAAGTGACTTGCTATAAATCAAGATATCATCAAAGTACACCACCACATTTTCCAATGAGAGGCGCAAAACTTCATTCATCAAACGCATAAATGTACTAGGGCATTAGTCAATCCGAAGGCATAACTAACCACTCATACAAGCCAAATTTAGTTTTAAATGTCGTCTTCCATTCATCTCCAAGTTTCATTCGAATTTGGTGGTAGCCACTTCTCAAGTCAACTTTAGAAAACACCATAGAGCCACTTAACTCGTCCAAAGATATCATCCAACCTAGGAATAGGGTGACGATACCTGACAAGAATATTATTGATAGCTCTGCAATCTACGCACATACGCCATGATCCATCTTTCTTTGGCACTAAAAGCACAGAACAAAGACAAGGACTAAGGCTCTCGCGTACATACCCTTTGTTAAGCAAGTCTTGCACTTGACGTTGAATTTCCTTAGTCTCCTCTCGATTTGTCCTATACGGCGCACGGTTGGGCAAAGATGCCCCTGAGATCAAGTCAATTTGATGTTCAATTCCCTAATTGGTGGCGACCTGAGGGTACCTCATCGGAAACACATCCTCAAACTCCCGCAAAGGTTAGCAACCGCAGGAGGCAAAGAGGAAGGCATATTATCCAAGCAAAACAAAGCATTCTTGCAAATCAAAACATAGCATTCAAGATTGCTTCCTATCATGTCATTCAAGTCGATTTTGTAGCTAGCATGACAAAGACCTTTCAACTTGATTTCGCTTTTCTTAGGATTATATTCTTTCTTCCTTGGTTGTGCTAACTTGTTGGCTACACTGATTTTCACTTTTAGCACTTTCCTTTTCTCTTCAAATTTTCTCTCCAAGTCATCTTTTAGAATTGCAAAGGGTCATAGGAAGCAAAACAATTTTCTTTCCTTGATGCATAAGAGTGTATTGATTAGTTCTACCATGATGGGAAGCATCTTTATCATATTGCCAAGGTCTACCTAATAAAGAAAGAGCATGCTTGCATAGGGACAACATCGCAATCAAGATGATCATGATATGAACCGAGTGAAAAGTGCAATCTTACCATTCTTGTTACCTTAACCTTTCCACTAGAGTTGAACCACCGAATGTAGTAAGGATGAGGATCGTGTTGTGGTCAAGCCAAGCTTCTCGACCATATCCATGCTAGCAAGATTATTACAACTCCTCCATCAATGATGACTCGCATGCAGCGCGCTCTTTGATGACAAATTTAGTTTGGAACAAGTTGTGGCGCTGATTTTGTTCAACACTCTCCATTTGAGCGCTAAGTACACGCTTTACAATGATGCTCATGTACTTGTCTCAAATGTCGGCCCAATTGTCGCTCCTCATTTTTATTCTCTTCATTTTCACCGCAGGGTTAGTTGCGGCTAAAGCAAGATCTTCCTCAATATCACTAGCAGAGGTATACTCACCATCGTCCCTCACAATTAGAGCACGTTGACTTGGACAATCACGCATCATGTGTCCAAATCCTTTGCAACGATGGCATTGCACATCGCGAGCGCGGCTGTGGATGCAATCAAGAAGCACTCTTAGCAGGAGCTTGTGCCGAGGTGATTTTGTTTCCAAAACATGCGTTGGAGTGGAAGTAGAGGTAGCGGGACGCCCACGGTTGGAATGTGGAGGTACACGACCGAGAAGTGGTGAATGGAGACTTTGCTTGCACTTGGTTTGGTCGTGACGAAAGGAACCTCCAAAATTCCCTCTTTGCTTGGCATGTCGTCCCTGTATTTCCTTTCACTTTACAAGCAAGATGGAACAAACGAGTGATAGAGGTGTATTCTTTGTAATCAAGTATGTCCTGAATTTCTCTATTGAGCCCACCTAGAAATCTAGCCATCTTAGCATCTTCATTCTCTTCTAGACCACATCGTAACTCACCAATTTGCATTTCTTGATAATACTCTTCTACTGATTTGCTTCCTTGGTTTAATCGTTGCAATTTGTTGAGCAAGTCACGAGCATAGTAAGAAGGAACAAATCTAGCTCTCAACATTCTTTTAGTGCATTCCATGTTCTAGGTATGTTATCATGATTTCTACAAGCCTCACTCCACCAAATGGAGGCAAAAGCGATGAACTCACTAGTGGCATTTCTAACTTTTCTATCTTCAGGAAAGTCATAGCATGCAAATTTTTGTTCTACCGCTTAGCTCCCAATCAAGATAAGCATCGTGGTTATATTTTCCATCAAATGAAGGTATTGTAAACTTCACATTTCCCATGGGATCATTATGTACCTCTCGAGGTCCTCGTTGATTTCTACCCATACCTTGCCGATTGTGTCGAAGTCGCCGATGATCTCGATCATTATTAGAGTTAAATCCATCATCATCCTCGATTAAGGCGACATAATTGTTCTCTACCTCATTTGCCTGCACGGCAACTTATCGCGCTTGGCGTCCATGTGCGCCGCTTTGTTCTTGTGCATCATTGGCCACGTTTCAGCAAGTGGTGGTTGTTGTCCTCAAGATGATCAACTCGATCACGGATGGTGGCGAGGTTGTCGTTGATCCGAGCCAATGCGTTATCATGATTTTCAGCATATTCGCTGAGTAGTCGTGTGAAGTGTTGTATGATTCCTCTCGAGCGGGGTGTGAGAACATCACCGATTTCCTCATTACTTCCATTGTCATCCGCCATGGTTAGTAATAAACAGGAAAACACACAAAGATATGTAGTTCCCTATCCACTACTAATTGGTGAAATTGATCAGGCACTTCCTCTCGTGCTCTTACCAAGCTCTTACCAATTCTTACTAATGCAAGAAGCGGTGCAACCGTGGTGGTTCGTGATAAACTGATCTCAAGCGTGAGCAAAGCGATTGCAAGGCTATCACCTGTGAGGTTAGTAGAGAGTGGAGCTTGGACAGCCGTGTATACTCGTGAGCAATGGAAAACAATCAATTAATCTCAGATTTGCATAAATTGAGTAATTGTTCGAAACTAGCACTTAGCCTATGTTGCTGATCAAACAAGGGTGGAAAATAGGCTAAAGCAAATGTGTGGATATGGATACAAGTGGTAAACACATAGCAACACAGAGATATGCAATTGGAAACATGAAAGCACAAAATTGATCCAACTTTGTAACTTGCTGTTTTCTGTCCACCGGACAGCAGATTGGTATTTTGGCCGTAACTTTTGTCGTAAGCCTCTTTTGCAACGATTCTTTTTCTCTTCTTCTTGACAACTTTTCCAAAAACTTTTATTTTTGTATAAATTTAATAAAACCAACTTAAAAATTCGCACAAAATTCACAAATGCGCTCAGCTGCAGATTTCAGAACAGCAACTAGGTCCAAAAGAAACACTTGCAGATTTCAGTTGCTTTCATGTATGAGTGTGGAATTTGGCGTAAAGATAGAACAATAAGTCACAAAGCTTCTCTTTTGGTTTCACTCAAAAGGATAAACCAAATGGGATTTATGGCATTTTTGGTGACAGCTGCGCAAATGGACAGATTCTGCCGAGATGCAATGTTTCGATTTTGGTTCTTATGGATGGATTTTGATGTGGGGAAAAAGAACAAGAAGATGAACAGCAACAAGACAACGCTAGGATGAACGCAAACACAATTAAGCAAACTTAAATTAAACGATTGGATGGCACAACGGGGTTTGGACAAGTGGACATCAATCTTTTGTGGGGCAAATTTTTCGGACTATAGGAAGAACACAATCAAACAACTACAGTAAGATACAAGAACTCACCGGTCAACCTCCGCTCGATACTAAATGATGCGCACACGGTGCCCGATCTTCCGTGAGGGGATAACCCGATTTGGCGGAGGATGACTTTGGACGATCCGGCCATTTAACCACGCAAGGATAAGTGCCCGCAATCGCTAAACCACGCTCCTAATCGTTATCAACCATGCCAAGACACGGATGACTGACCACGAAGGTCTATTCTTGCAAGCAAATCAAGAACTAGCAAGAACAAGAATAAAGCACACACATGAATCGAGGTTCAACTTGTTTCTTCTTTGCTCTAGCCGAGTCAGAGAACAAGGTTAAAGTTCCACACATGGGGGCAACTAAACTTAACAAAACCTAAGGAAAGAAGTGAAGAGACAAGCCAATATAGTAGTGTGGCAATCGTGAACAGTAGCAGGGAAGTCAAAGAGGTGGAGAATACATGGCCTAAGGCCCAAAAAACAAGGTGGTGCAACACCCAAAGTTCAAAACAGTTCTGGCCGCAACTTGTTTCGACGATTCTGGACGCTTCATTTGGTGTTTGGTATTGGGGCTGGATCCATTGGAAAGAGCACGAAAATATCTTTCAATCAAGTACTCACACGCCCCAATCGGAGTCCGTTTGCATTCTCTAGGTCCATTTGAATTCAGACTGGTCATTGAAGGCCGAGTTGAGCTCTTTTGCGTTCCCACCTTGCATGTTGACTTGGTTGGACGAAAATTGATTCCCTTGCTGATCCTTGCCATGGTTCCTAAGTATGAGAATATTATTAGGTAGCAGTCTATCCTCAAAAGTAAAATTATGCAACCCGAGAAACGAGTTCACCTGTTGATTTAGCTGCTGTGCACGTGCCCTTGTGATAGGACCTCGCATAGGGGATGGTGGAGTTGAGGTCATGGGTGCATCCGGTATAGTGATGTCCTCATCACTTTCCTCCTCTAGCAATGGAACCCTCGACTCATGATAACTAGCCGGCTTTAGCCCATGCCCATACTGCCCAAGCTTCAACCATCTCATAGCTCCTTGAGTTTGCGGCGTTGAATGGAATGCCGTTCTCATGGAAGAACTTAGCAATGTACTTGATCGTTGGAAGAACTTAGCAATGTACTTGATCGTTGTATGTCTTTCTTCCTTGCTCTTTCCACTCCTATACATACTAAGTTGGTTAACCCCTGGTGTATGTCTTAGCCTTACTACTTCATCAGGAGACTTCAATAGCATTGCGGGGATTTTAATTTGCTTTTGTAGCGTTGGCTTCTTGAACAATGCAGCAGCTGCAACCTTCCTTTTGGAGGCTGTCCTAGAACTTTGAGTTAACCTTGTAGTTGGACTTGAAGATGCAATTGGACGAGAAGACTTGGTTGACGCTCATTCTTGTTGCTGTGGCGACTGTACTACTTGGACTTCATCGTCAGCACAAGCTTCCTCCCCTCCATTGTCTTCTTCAATGTTGACTGGCACCTTTTGTGTAGTCTTCTTCATCCAGTCTTGCATTTCTCTCATGATTTCAGTAGTAGTATTGGGGCACTTAACACTATCCACAAAACCCCCAAATGAGATGTTGCTTTAACCTCTTAATGCCTGAGTACACATGCTTCCCACAAAGGGCGCACTCCACCAGGCCCTTGTCTTCAGTTGGCCAGAATGCTTATTTCTATCCTGGGTCCTTTGACTTGGCATTCCTCTTTGGATCCTTGGATGGACCATAAGTGTGACCACCCTCTGCAGCTTGCCTAGACATATGTAAGCACACAAGCACAAGCATATAAGCAGAGCAGGGAGCAAGAAGCAAAGCAACGAGCCAGCAACGCCAGCGAGCAAGAGCAGAGTAGAGGAGCGATGCCAGCGAACAAGAGCAGAGCAAGAGCAACAAATCAAAGCAAAGAGAGAAGAAGTGAGGGAGAAGACTGACCTCAGGTGACCTGGTGGCAGCGGCGGTGGGGAGTGGAAGCACGGCGGCGGCGGAAATTAGCTGGGGAGAGGTGGCGGCAGCGGTAGAAGTGAGGGCGGCATGACTCCGTCCACATCAAAGCCCCCAGATCCTCTCTCTCTCTCTCTCCAACTCTCACGTGCAAGCCGACTCTTCAAGGGCTTTTCCCCCTCTAGGTGCTCGCTAGTGTCGGTTGTACGACACCTAGGCGATCGTCTCCCTCCAGCTGACAGGACGCCTGGGCGACGCCATGACAACCATAGTTCCTTGATAGAAATACATTGTTTCATCATATTAGATGCAGCTCCTTTGATGTGCCTCAGGAAAGGCAAAATGTAACATGCCTTCTATTATTTACCATGCAAGATGATTGATCCGAAGGTTCCTCATTTCTCTTGGCCCACCTTTGTAAAACCGTGCTGTTTCTTCGCCATCCCATGATGATCACTCATTGAACAAACCAGATAGCGTTTTCTCTGTGTCGAGACCTTACATTACAAAGGAACCGAACCGATCAATGCAACCATCATATAGAAATCTGTAAATTATGCATTTCAAACATTTAAAACTTTACTCCAAACATGAAATGTTTGCACGTCTGTTTGAACTGCTAAAGCATTTTTCTGAGCGCTCGCCCAACACTAGTACTAGTTTTTCTTATTTGAGTTACGGTTGGTTGTGATTTTCGTCATGGCCTAAAACTGTCTAACAGTTTCCAGAGCCATACCATATTACTAGCTCGACATTATATGTCCTTAAGCTATGCCCACCACAATACCAATGACGAGGCTATCATGTAATCTATTGCGGCAACCACCATTGAGATGCTGGAGTAGTTATCTTTGTTAAGGATATATTATCTGTTATAGATAGATTGTCTTATCTCTTTCTTTGCCTTATCTCTTGTACCCTCATGTACTCTATATATTGTGGCTATTGGCCTCATATTAAATACAAGTCCTATTCATAACATGGTATCAGAGCATAGGTTCAAACCCTAGCCTCTCATCTTCTTCCGCTGCTGCTGCCCCCGGAAGAAGCAATCTCCTCCGGGGGCAGCCACGTAAGCCTGAAGTCTGGCTCTCCTCGTCGCCTTCGGTCTCCCGCACTGAGATCTCCTTCGGTCATCTGGTCCGCGCTCAGGCCACCACGCCGTCTTCCCCGCATGCCTTGGCCTTGCCTCCGTTCGTCGCCATTGACTGCTTCGCTACAGTCGTCACCGACTTCAGGCTTCGCCATCAATCCCGTGTGGTTTGACTTCTTCACGGCCGCCACCAGGGCCATGTCTCCTCGATCTACGGACTCGTCGACGCGCGCCGTTCACCGCTCCTGGGTCTCTAGAGCCGGCCCCGCGACCCGAGTCATCGCTTGCCATTGGCTCGCCGCCTCCGGCGACCCCATCACGACGGATCAACGCGTCGTCCGAGCGCACCGCCATTCCTTCCCGGCCGGACCCACTGCGTCTTCCATCACGCGGCCGATCTCTTCCATCGTCTTGTGCTATCGCCTGTGACGCCTCTCCGCGCACCGGCCGCTCGTCAGGCACCGCGACCAGCGCCGGCCCGTACGGCCACTGACGCCGTGAGGACTTCAAGTTTTTGGACGATTTGGTGCCACGTCCGTCCATGCGTAAGGATAAGATAAGGTTGAAGTAAAACAAATCTTGCATCAGAGTTGGAGTCCAAGGCTCCACGCAAATCCAAAAGAAGATTTCAAGCTTTGGTTTTTCTTTCAATGGCTCTAGCTATCAAGTTCAGCTCCCGCTCCAAATTTTCGTCGGTGCTTCTTCGTCGACTCAGCTCTATTGTCGGCTCTTCTTCATCGACTTGTACCGTCGGTTCGGTTCTTCTTCGTCAACTCAGCCCTACCTTCGACTTCCGTTTGTCGATTTGGCTTCATCGTCGACTTTTCTTCGTCGACTCGGCCCTACCTTCAACTTCGGTTCGTCGATTTGGCTTATTCGTTGACTTTTCTTCATCGACTGGGTTCTTCGTTGGCTGTTCTTCGTCAGTTCGATGTTTCAAGAGTTACATGCTGCGACGGTTTCTTGAAGACTATGACTTTAGATTTTTCATATTTTAGTTCATCCCTTCCAAATGCAATGCTATTGCATACGCCTTGCATTTGTGGGAGGGTGTTAAGGATATATTATCTGTTATAGATAGATTGTCTTATCTCTTTCTTTGCCTTATCTCTTGTACCCTCATGTACTCTATATATTGTGGCTATTGGCCTCATATTAAATACAAGTCCTATTCATAACAATCTTGACATACCATGGTCCCCATACGAGGCTTGCAGATCACGAACAAGAGCAATGCCAGTGGTGGATTGCAACTTGTGACTCCTTGCAGAGATGTCGAAAGATTATTAGGAATTTTTTGGTTGGAGGAGATGAACCAAGATTGGAAGTTTTGGTTCTGATATCTGATGATGGAAGGGGAGTTTAACAGAGTTGGGGAAAGCAAAAGCAAAAGCAAAAAAAAAAAAAAACACTTCCAGGTTGGCGTGGCATAAAAACGAGGAACGTTGGATCTCACTGGATGGTAGATAATATAAGGCACGGCAGACACTTTAACTTTGCCATTCCTCGAGAATGTCAAAGGAGCGAGTCCTATCTTAACGACCAAGGTTTTGCCAATTTATGGGTGATTAACATTTGGCACCAATGCCGGCTAATTTGCATATTGCTCTTCCACAGCAACATATCCATTAAGTTGACTGTTTTTTGCTAATCGTAATCCTTTTGAGTTGACAGTTTTTCTGGAAACCAATCAGGAATAGGTTGGTTTCCAGACGGACCAGCCGTGTTTTAGTGTAAAAATCCTACCCAGCAAAAGCTATCAGAGACCGATTTGGTAACGTGTATGTCAGCAGCATGGTAGTCTCCGGATCTGGAGCTTTGGAACACTTATTTTGACTTTTGAGTATTGACAGTAGTCAAAGCTTTGCCGTTTGCCATTAGTTGGCGTTGCACGCGAGTATAGAATGCTGCACTGGCTTGGATATTGAAAATACAAGGGCTTCCATTATCTGAAACACAAAACCTCATTAAATTACCCAGTCAGTGTTGACGATAGTATTGGACAAGTTATGTAGCTTTTACTCACTTGCCAGGTGTAGCACATAGGATGTTGCAGTTGCAAGTCTTGCAGGTCAAAATGTATTAATATTCTGAATACTCTGTTCTTGAATTGCTGCGTGTCAACTTTCAGAAAGCAAATACATGATACATTTACTTTTTAAATTTTACTTTATTCTGTTTTGAAATCTTGCAGTATAGGAAGGAAGCGCAAGAAATGTTAGAATTTGCACAATCGTATATGCTCAAAGTTAGGACTTCTAACCATGATAACAGTGCTCTTACCCAGCAAGACAGCATGGCGCCAGATACCATGCCAGGTGATCAATAATTATTTCAGGTCTTGTATTATTCTCATGTAGGATGACAGCTACCGTTTCATAATAGATTATAATGTTATACGCAGAAGGCCAGGCTTAGGAGATCTTGTAGTGTATAATCTTTTTCTTCCCTTGACATTTGTGTATCCATTATGGCTAATGTATATTTGTGTAAAACGGAGTGCTGGTTATAATCAGAGGCCAGTTTATATTTGTCAAGATGAACAACATAGAAAGAAGCAAAAGAAAATTCATTTTCAATTGCATTATGTGAAAAATACTCCGCTAGGGTGTCCGAGTGGTTATTTCCCTAGAAAAAACAAAGATTGGTGTAGTGCCTTTTTTCGTTATGAATAAAAATGGGGAATCATTTAATACACCAGTACTTATATGCACTGCTTAGAATTAGAATCTCTATACTAGTAATTAGTTGTATGTATTACTAATTTGTTATTGTGGTAATAAATTTTGTAGTTATTTGAAAGTAACTATTGAAACATTTTATGTAGCTATGGCAAAATCTCGTATGAGTTAAAACATATGATGTTTGGATATCTGCTTCCTAGTTGGGTCCATTTTTCTCTCTATGATTAATTTGTAAGTTGCTGGAGATCAAATTAAGTGGGGGTTGTACCTCAACCTCTAATTCAAGTCGTTCAACTAGTTCGTGTAGATTAATGTTCAACTAGTGAGTTAGGCATTCTAGACTTGCAAGTGGCATTCTAGATTTATTGCGTCTGCAACTCTGCATACAGATTTCACGAGTTCGACTGAACCAACTAGCATCCAATTGAGTTTGTCCAGTTTGTACATATTTGAACAGAACGGTTCATTCTATTTCTACACTAGCCACAATACTATGTCTCAAGCAAGCATAGACGACGAAGCTTGCACCAACTGCAGCATGTGCTCCTGCAAATAGCAAACTGCGATACAAAAAGATTATTTTCAAAATAATATTTTTTCTATTAATTTTACAGAATTAATATGCTGATTTTTTTTTTACAAAAAATATGCCTCTGGCCGTAGGGAAAGGCGATAGGCCTATGTGCTGTCCATGTTGGTTTTCAGTCGCCAGTTGAAATTGTGATATATGCTCTATCATCAAATGAATTGGAGATAGAGCTTTCGTTGTCGGTTCAAATACTGGCCACAGAAGCTCTATCGCTAGTTCAAAAGAGAACAGAGTTTATGTCGCCTTTTTAATTGGCGACAGAAGATCAATGAGCCCCTACGACAAAAATGAGAAATTGTAGGGCACTCACATTTAGTACACGACACTTTATGATGAAGGTGTGAATTACAAGGTGTGTAGGGTTTGGTGAGGTGCATATGTTCGTCTTGCAATTCTTACGGTACAAATGGCAACATTCACAAATCATCAACCCTAACTACAAACTACAGCTAGGATATATGTGAGCCTTTTGGAATGGAAACACAAGATGAATGAAAAAGAAGTTAGGCTTGCGGTCATACATTGTATGTGTTAGGTCTATCACTACCTTTCCCTTGGAGAGCCTTATGTGGTGGGCTTTAGCCTTCTTCCAACTAGTTCCGTACCAATCCACTCAAAACTCATCTTCTGGGTCCCGCTTAGACTTGTCCTGGTCCGATATAACCTCACCTTGAGCAGCAGCATCAGGGACCATCGGCGCATTTCCCTTGTTTTCCTCCCTCTCAACCTTTGCTTTGTTCTCTGGGGTGTAAAGTTTTCAATTGGTAAGGTCTCCAGCACTTTAGGGTAGTTTAGCATGTATTTTTGCTTGATGAACATCCTGTCGTCCTTCTCGAGCCCGTCGATCCACTAAAAGAAGTAGCATTCTTGCTGCTTGTGCTGGGAATATTCGTAGATGATGCTAGTGATACGTAAAAATGCAACATGCAATGTGAAATATGAACACGCCACGATCACTTATGTGGATATCCGAGCACGTGTAGTACGTCCAGGTGGTAGTGGATGTGTGGGCTGAATGATCCACTCACTGTAGTCGCATAGCGGGCGTGGAAACTCTGGTGGTACAGGTGCATCCTTGCAAGAACTATCGGGGTAAGTTCCCACCTTCTTGGCAAGCACTTGCGCTTATGAAGTATCTTCGCGTAGTCCGACATCCCCAACACCGGCGGAGTTACCTCATCTACCTCTCTTCTCTAACCTCGTTTCATGAATAATGTCGAGTGGGGTGTTGTCGTGTTGGAGACTAACCTGTTTTTATAGTCAGTTATTGTGTAGTGTTGCATGAGTATATTTTAGTGAATGGAAGGTGCATTGAAGTTCGTGGAAAGGAATATGTGGCCACATGAAAGGTCCATGAGATGTCCAATCACTAGGTAAAGGCGGTGTGAGTCGTAGTCACTGAGAAAAGCCGGTGCGTCTTGTGAGGTCATTGAGAAAAGTAGGTGCGTGGAGTCAAGCCACTAAGAAAAGCTAGTTGGTATGGTCAAGTCACTGCGAAAAGATGATGCATGTGGTCAAGTCACTGACAATAACCTTGGAAGATAAGTTATGCGGTAAATATCAATGGAGTTACATGGCACATAGGTGCATTGGAGTGCATACGTGTACGATACAAATGTATTATGCATGATCCAAGCAAACTAACTATAACTATGATGCATATGCGCCTTTTGGACTGTAAATGAATTGGCGATGTATGTAGTGTGTGGTCATTTCGGTCTGAAAAACAAGTTGTAGTGTGTTGTCATCTTGGCCTGGTAAAGGGCTGCGTAGAGTGTTGTCACTTCAGACGTGCGTTGGAGTGCATACGTGTACGGTACAAATGGCATTACACATGATCCAAGCAACCTCACTATAACTACGGTATATATGCACCTTTTGGAATGTAAATGAATTGGTGATGCATGCAGTGTGGTTATTTCGGTTGAAAAGCAGGCTCTAGTATGTTATCATCTTGGCCTGACAAAACAAAGGGCTGCACAGAGTGTTGTCACTTCAAACTTTCAAAGGGTGCCCTCATCCCCTTCCCCTATCCCGGTTGTCCCGGTGTTAGCGTCCACCATCTTGCCGAGGGGCAATAGATTGGACGCCCTGAACATCTGCCCAAAAAACTGAGACATTAGTGCTGAAATGAAGCAAACATAGGAATCTTAAGATGGCCCACATACCTGGGAATCGGGAATCCAACAAGGGTCGATCATCCATGCCCGTATGGGGGCGCGCAGCTACAGTAAAGCAAGCTCGATGGACGCCTCGCCGTGCTGAGGAACTGTGTCGCCAAGCGGCCGAAATGCTTCGCGTCGATGGCCGGGTCGAGCAGCTCTTACTGTCACTGCGCTGCTCCTGTATCGTCCTCCATACCTGTTAATAACATTATTACGATATTGCTACGACAGAAAGTAAATAATAATGGAAACACATAAGATAAATAAAAGAGCCAAACAAAAACAACTCAAAGTATAATGTAGTTCATACATAACATATACCACACAGTACATCAAACTACGGTACCTGTTTCTCTAAAAACTTTCTCTACCAACTTTTATGAACTACGAATAATAATTAATTTTACCGAACTACATAACCCATAAATATGTTACCTAAAATAAATCGTATTCTGCTACTACGTAAATGACGATAAATTCTCTAGAATCCATCAGGGTACTTCAACAAACTACCGCGACAAACTACAATTGTAACTACATTTTCAGTTTCTCCATTTACTAACCTACGAAAAGTTTTGCTACTAACTTTTACGTGCTAACGACTAATGATTAATTTTACAGAACTACATAACACATAAATATATTACCTAAAATAAATCATATTCTACTACTACTATGTAAATGACAATAAATTCTCTAAAATCAATCGCTGCACTACCAACTACTCCCCTCGGTTCACAAAAATTTGTCGGTTTGGGATGTGTGCGGTCAAACTTTTGAAACTTTAGCTATTAATATTTTTTTAAAAAAATACTTAGATTGGATGCATGAAAATTATGTGTAGATTTAGAGAAATGCTTCTATGCTTTTTTTATAGTTGCACAAATATTAAAGCATGAATGAAGGGTGGATGGTGATTACTTACCCCTTCGTTTGTTTCAAGATTTGTGCAATTTTTATTGACAGAAAAAGCATAGAAGCATTGCTCGTAGATTTATCTCAAGACCTACTTTCGTAATATTATATTTTTATCTGATTTTTAAAATATATTATAATATAAATTAGTTGTCAAAATTGAGTTTTGGGGACCGTATCGATGTCCAAAACGAAAACTATTTATGACCTGAGGGAGTAACTACTGCGACAAATTACTTGAAATAAATACATATTTAACAACAATTGCAATTACACTTCTAATTTCTCCATTTACTAACCTACCATATGTCAAAAAAAAAATACTTTCACAAATACATAACTCAGCTCAACAATGGAGCTTTCTCATCCCCTTTCCTCTCCTCTTTCCCTTTTCTTGCTTTCCTGTTTCCCTCCTCTTCCTCTCCTCTCTCTTTTTTCTTCTGTTGACTCAGGTATAATGGCAACAGAGGCCGGCACAGTCGATTTAAAGCTTGGCCTCAAATGGCAACAGAGGCGTGCGGGTTTCTCTGTCACCATGTCGATTGGCGATTGGTTTAAAATGTCGCCATTTGATTTGGGTACAGGTTTTACGTGGTACACTATCGTCCATTTGTTTAGTGACAGAGACTCTGTCGCCATTTGAAATGGCGATAGGCGCTCTGTCGGTATTTTAAATGGCTACAGAAGTCTATTATGTAAAAAAATTGACGTATAAATTCTGTAAAATTAATAAAAAAAGATATTATTTAAAAATATTCGATACATATACTTATTATACTTGTGGTAAAACAAAATCCGGTGGTTTCCAGCTCCCTCGCCCTGTCCACGTCGCCCCAACGCGTATGGACCGTCCGATTGTCAACGTGCGGCCGAGATCATCCTTCTCACTCCCGCGCCGTCCCCTCCGGTCGCATACGTCGCCCGACACCCTCAAGTTGTCCCCCACTCTACCTGATCCCCATCCCTTTCAGGCTGCCGCAAATGCGTCTCCTCGATCCCTATCCCTTCAGGCCGCCGCGGCGCCGCCGCTGCGACGGCCAACCCGCTGCGGCCTCCCACCAATCCCCGCGCCCTCAAGCCGTCTCCCCGATCCCTATCCCTTCATCCCTTCAGGTCGCCGCCGCCGCGCCGGCAAGTCTGCTGCCTCCTTCCATGTCCCACACCGCTGTGGCCTCCCACCAATCCGTCCGGTCGTCCCTAGCTCTCGCTCCAGGCCACTAGCTTGTATGCCTAGGCCCCTGATCTGCGCTGCACCGCCGCTGCGCTGGTCAGTGCATTGCCTCCGTCATCCTTCCACCGCTGCTTTCTTCGGAGCTTTCGTCCTCAGGTCTTCCCCAGTTGTCGTGTTACATATTGAATTTCTTTTGATATTGTTTGTTTTGCCTATGTTTTTGTCCTTACTGCAACAAAAATCCATGGCAAATTCCATCTTAGAAACATTGTGTTTCATGTTTTTACTGGTATAATTTATGCCTTCTACTTAGAGATGCTGAAGATCATATTGCTTGGCTTCTTCAACATCATTAGCATGAAAGGCATTGGTTGCAGTTGAAGCAGGACAACGACGAACTGAGCTTCTTGATGAGGTAGGTAAATGTAAGACCCTCACTTTTATGCTACAGTGCAAACATAAAAGCAAGGTTCTAATGTGCATACTGTGCTAGTTCCATGATCAGTAGCTAGCACGCACAAACACAATTTGGAATCACAACCATACAAAAGTTTAATATTTTATTACAGCGGAAGTATTGATACAATATGATCGACAAGGTCAACTAAACATAGCAAGAAAATCAGATGTCTTGTAGTTTGCCACATAATCCACAGGCGACTGACAAGGTAAAGCCTTAGAAAGAACCGTCGTCAATAACCCCGTTTTCCTGCGTCAAAGTACCTGTCGAGGATTCCTGTCTAAAAACAACAATAATAGCAAGGGTGAGTACGTTGCGTACTCAGCAAGACGTGTAGTGTTTGCAAAATCTGAATTATATGCAAGCTAAATAGAAAGTGGGTTTCTACGGTTGTTTTGCGGAAAGCAAAAATTTAGATGAAGTATTACTGAATAGTAATGGAAAGCGTAAATAAAAATTTAAGACAGTTTGATAAGTAATTGAGATAACAAGTAATAAAAAGGATAATAACATTTTACTCACGGCCCTTTGTGAGTAAAATAACGAACAAGACCCTCTCTGGTCTTAACAAATCAAAATGACAGTAAATAACATTTATACGGATATGAATCAACATTTAACTAGTGTCAGTTCGCCAAGTCGTACATGACCGTGGACACAGCTATTCGAATAGTTTTAGACTCTGCAGAGCTGTACAGCTTTACCCACAAATAATGACTTCCCTTATTGCAAAGCTTATTAACACACTTCTTTTGGTGTGTCGCCAGGGAAAACCCATATATAACCTTTACATTACTAAAACCTGACATTACACCAGTCCAGTATGACTAACTCTTACTAATGGCGGCCGAAGAACATCGTATGCACGGATCATTCCTCCCCATTGGAAAATGGCGGTAGAAGCACATCGTGTATACGGATCATTTCTCCCCATTAGTAAGGTGTATACTGTTGCATCGGCAAGTGTCAACACCTCGGTGATGACACCTCCCTCGAGCAAACCTATATCCAGAATGCCCGTGCTACTACTACCTTCCATAATGCAAGGTCAGTTTTTAATAACTTAATTGGTTATAGCCGTCACCATACCGGCATTGTGGTCGTACGGTATACTTGGATCATGCAACACTACGTTCGGTCCTTAAAGTGACATGGGCGATAACTCCACCCTAACTACGTACACGTTAAAACATGTACAACCGGCTATTGCCAATAATCACCCACGTCGAAACAATAGTTTTATTTTCATTTTTAACAAACTACCAGTATCCTTTATTGCTTAAATAAACCATAAAAATATTCGTAAAGAATGATGTGTGGGTGTAAATGTTTCTGACATTAATCTAAAGCAGTGCTAAGCATATGCAGATTAATAAGCGATTATACCCAATTTAATGAACTTAACCATTCCTAGGGTTTTTACGGATCGTATGTCCATATGATTAAGGAAATCCATCAATTTGGGTTAATATCTACCCAGTATCACAAAATAGGGATTCATCGAAACATATGCATGCAGGAAGATTCTTAATCACATTTTAGTGGATTATGAAATCTGGGATCAAAATGATCAAGGGGGTGCTTGCCTTGCTCCTCAGTGGTATAAGCTGGATCGGTGTCGTCGACGATGAAGTCGGTAGTCTCAGCGTCTATACGTCGATTAAGAACATGGCAAATAGAATACTTCAATATCGATAAAAGAAGCAAATACATAAACGACGAAAACAGAAGTTGAAAGATTCAAATGTCATCAATCCAAAACAATCAATGATGGCAATCACTTCATTATTTCAGGTGTTAACCAAGTTATATGGTTTTGGGTCCTAAGGGTAAAGATATAAGGGTATACAGCACAGCTACTCTTCTTTATGTATTATTTCATTTTAATTTACGAATTCAGGAAGCTAAAATTGTAAAATTGAATTTAATGAAATTCATTTCCAGGGTGTGGTGTTGATTGTATTAACATTAGTTAGTATATAAGCAACCTTAATCATGTCAAATGAAAGTAATATGGTACATCCTAACTTTTATCTTACTAACTAGTCCTAAATAATATTATTAACACAACGAAACAAGTTTCATTCCATTTGGATCATTTTTGAGTAAGTTATAACCATTATACTGATTTTCTATATAGTATTCAATCTTAAAGAGAAAAGTTCACAAAATAACTTCAAATTTAAATCTAATCACATAATTGGACAATATTTGACCTAAGGATTCAAACAAAGTTAGTTTCACTCAATTTGGACTTAGTTTGCAAAAATTCTATATGGTACATATTCAAATTTCAAGCTTTAAATTTAAATTCAGATTCAAATTCCTAAACAAGTTTCAAATGTTTTTGTATATTATGAAACTAGAGGATTTAAGATGAATTTACAAATTTATTTCACTCAATTCCGAGTTATAGGTAAAAAGTTATAAGGTTTTGAATTTATTCGGTTAGTAAATTCCAGGAAAAGGAGAAATACGTTTTCCTTAAAGGAAAGCGTACTTCCAGCGTTTTGCGCGGGCTGGATCTTTGAACTGGGCTACTACCGCTGACGCCTGGGCCCGCGTGACAGTGACTTGGGTGCGGACGCACGCGTTGGATTCACGGCTGGCAGGTGGGGTTAGCCTGGCAGTGGCTTGCGATGCATGCGCGATTGACAGAGCTGGCCCACACGGCAGTGAGCCAGCGCAGGGGAGATGGCCGACGGCCTCGCCGGCAGCCCTTCGGCGACGTCGATCGGGTTTGGGTGGTTCCTACAGCGTCACAGGACCATGATGGACCTAGGGCATCACTCGGTTGGGGGTGGTGCTTGGAGATTTCGGGTGCACAGCGTTGCACGGCGGTACTCCACGGTGAGGTCAAGCTCAGCGGTGCTATAGGGCTTCTCGAGCTAAATGCTCATGCGCTTAAGCTTTAAGGGGACCTAGAGACTCTACCCAAGCATTTGGATTGAACAAAGAAGGTACGGGCGAAGCTCTCACTGAGCACGGTAATGGCGGCAGGCAACACACGGCGCGGGAGTTCTTCGGGTCTCCTTGGGCTGGAAGATGATGCGCAACATAACCGTAAATGCTCAAGGGTACTTTAGGATCAAGGAATTTGAATGCTTATTATTAATTCTTACCAATTCCGAATTCTTCCCTGTTTTCGGATTTTTGTCGGAAATGGGGACGACGAGGGTACTTAGGCGACTCGCTGGTTTTGGAAGGGAATGGTTAGGGGCTCTGAATTGTGATGGCTAATGCACACCCAGCCAACCCTTTAAATAGCGAATAAAAGCTACGGGATAAGGTTTAAACGTGAGGGATAATGGCAGCTGTGCTCGGTTCTTCCCGAGCTCTCTCGGCTGGAACACAGCGAAGGGCATGGGCACAAGATGGCGGCCGGTCAAGGTGGCAGGGGCGTGGCACGGCTGTGCAGAGGGCCTCGAGGCGCACAAAATTGCGGCGAGTAGGCGGCAAAAATGGAGGCGGTTCAAGTGGTCTTGGTCGGCTCCGCCTGGGCGCGAGACAGCAAGGAGTGGGAGGTGAGGAAGAAGCTCCTGGCAAAAGGGGTCTGGGGCCACCGGCAGTGAAACACGAGAGGGAAAGAGAGAAAGGATGCAAGAGGATGACGTGAGGGGACAGCGCACGATCTGGGTCCATTCGCATTGACACGCAACGGAAAACTGGCCGGCTGCTACTGGCACTAGGACCCCACATGTAAGAGCTAAGGGGAGAAGTATAGCCCCTTCCTCCAGACAGCGCTGCACACTAATTAATTCTCGAGTCAATTCAACTCAGGAATTTTCGTAACTTTTGGACCAAGCTACTAGGTAAGTTTCCAGACCTCAGTAAAATTTTGAGGTTAAAAAGATCAACCAATTATTTATAGTAATTCTGACACTACCGACTGCACCGAAAATCCAACTCGGTTTTCAGATTTTCAGTATTGGAAAGATTAAATAAGAATAAATAGCAAAACCAGTTATTTATTTTTATAAGTTTTTGTGGACGATGACAAGGTTACTGAGAGCTCATGATAAAAGTTCTAGGTTCTGGAAAGGTCTACATATTTCCCCAAAATTCTGACAAGCACTTGGTGAAGGATAAGCTTCCACCATTAATTTATCTTATCAACTTGCAAAAGATTTCACACCTCCTTTTCACCAACCAAAGTGATTTCTAGGGCACTCTAAGGTTATCCAAGAATTTACTTTTGTAATTTTAATCTTTTACCATTTTACCATTTTACCATTTCTCCTTTTCTTTCTTTTCTAAATTCCAATAATCATTTTCAATCAATCAACAATTCACTAAATGCACATAAAATCAAGAAATGCAACAAGAAAGTAATTACACATTTTTAATATTTGATTTTATCCTTTTATAAATTTTGAGGATGTTACAGTAAACCAGCAAATAGTTAAGTTTGATTAGCAAATGAAGAATGGTATTAGTAAGATTCAGCGAATTTAGATGGCACCATACCAAGTCAAAGAAAGGTATGTCAAAGTTCCCTGATTAACACTAACTCAGGTAGATTGGGAAGCAAACGGAAATACAAAACAAACAAGCATGCAACAACAGGTATAGTTAAATTATGCTTAGAGGGCAAATATGTTGGGGAACGCGGTATGCTACTCTAGCACAAATTAAAATTTCTACCGCAAACCAGAAAAGCTACTCGCAAGAAGGGGATTATAGATCTATTACCACTAGACGCGCAGTTGCGGAATCCTTCGCACGTCATTGTAGTGGATCGTTCTCTGTGTGGATCGTCCTCGCTGCGGATCGTCGCCGCGGATCGTCCTCGCCACGGATCGTCCTCGTTGCGGATCGTCCTCTCCACGCCGCAGAGCGTGCCAGCCGCTACCACGCAGCCACACGTCCTGGATGGAACGCCGCGGCGCTGGTGCAAGCACCGGTCGCTCGGCAGGGGCAACGAGAGGAGGTGGCTAGGATTTCGCGAAACACCCCTAAACCGCATTTAAAGTCTCAGGCTGCGTCCAGCCTCCTCCTCCTTATATAGCCACGAGGTGAAACCCTAGGCGCGAGGCCCATCTACGCGCTTAAGCCTACGAGGTCCATTAATTACGGATCCAATCCGAATTGATGCGTCCCACTGCTAAGTGTTTGACCCTGTAGGTTCATGCGCATTTGGACATGGATTCGGAAAACCCTTTTCTAATCCAATAGTCGGTAGCGGCTTCTTGTAGAGCATGCCAACTCCCAAACGCATATGATTAAAGTACTGATGTAATAATCCCTTTGCCAAACTATATGAAGATCGAACTCAAGGCGAGAAGCATGTCATCCTTTGACAGTTCAATCCATCTCTCGTATCCGTGATATATTAATAAGTTGTGATTGACTTCTCAATCACGGCATGGCCATGCACTTCCTTAATCATATCACACGAGTGGCCTAGACATATATCTCTGTTACATTTGAGTGGCAAATTCCATCTCGACTGCTCACTTCCCTCTGCATGTTTCATAGTAAACATGAAAGCTACCTTTATAACTAACCAGTTAGGAAATAGTGTTTGGTAACCCCAAGGTAAACTATTACACATGTAGGGAATATGACAATCTCAGGTCTAAGGATCATACATCTACTTGGTATGAGATACACTGATGACACATAAGAACGTAACATTCTCGCAGTGTCCCATTGTGGGTCTATCTAACCCTTGTTCTTCAACATGCGTCCACAATGTATTGATGATATCTCCATATCCCATGATCTATGAAACATGATCATCGAACAATACATGTGCTGATCTATTCATCGTTGTCCTATACGATGATATCCGATCAGAGATATTTATCGAATTATATCAATAAGTAAAGAGCTTCATAAACAAGTCACACACTTGTTGATCAAAACAATGATATACATTCATTGGACCAATAATCATTATTATTATTCATAAACATAGTCATGTTACAATCATCCATATGATTGCCTCAAGGGCATAACACTAACAAAATAGACCCCACATCAAATTTAATTAAGGAGAATAGAAAGTTGACTAGATATGCTAATTAAATAGGCTCCTCTCATAAGTAAAAAAATGCCAAACAGTCAATAATTTTTTCTGAGGTAACATTGATCTACCAAAGATACTTGGTTTTAGAAATCTTAGTTTTTTTGAGTTTTTTAGAGCAACTGTTGGCAGCTAAATAGTGAGCTAAAAAACTTGTGTGGTGCATTTATCAGTGAACTGAACAAATTTTCCACATAATGCCTTATTTGCAATGGTTGGTGTTCATCTCAGTTATACCAGATGCCTTAGAGTCTGTGTGGGATTAACAGACTATGATGTAATTGTCATGCTTTATTTATTGGGTGGCCAATACAAGCTCGGCTGCATGTTAAAATCAAATCGAAGGCCATATCTCATCTGCATAGCTTGAAACAATATGCTCAGAGCCGTAATGTTCTATAGCTTCATAGCAAATTTTAAGTATGCAACACAGCAGCTGCATGTATATACTGTGTATTCTCTTATTCCTTGGTTCAAAACTTGCCTTGACTTAATTCCGCAGATCAGCATACCTGTAGTTTTTTTTAACCAAGGCTGTGAAAACATTTCTGCGTGATCACAGGAATGGAATGTGGTGCTTCCGTTTGAAGATCCTCATCTGCAAAGTATTGGCAATCGTTGAACTACTTAGCCACTTTTGAAGATGTACCTGTATTTCTTATGTAACTGTAGAATCGATATATACTAGTATAACAATCAGAGGGGGTGAATGATTGCGCGGAAGCTAAAATCAAACTTTTGATCTACTAAAAATTCACCCCAATTCGGAATCAAATAATTGCTTCGTATTCAACAAAAACAGATTGATATACGTTCGGTAAATCGCTAATTCCCGAAGATCCAGCCGTCGGATTGACCTGAAATTTGAACACAAGAAACTAGATTCCAATATGCATCTAAAAAAAGAATCAGATCGATCGAATTTACGGATCAAAAGTTATGAACTCCGCAACCTTGCTGTAACAGATTATATCGAGATTAGATCTAACCTTAATTCTCAAAAATCCAACCATCGGATTGATGTGAAATTTAAACTGTAGAAACTAGATTAAATTTTAAAACTAACCAAAGAAGAATCAACCCAATCGGATCTACGGATCAAAAGTTATAAGCTTCACAAGTTGACTATATCAATAATGACGAGAATTGATTAAACCCTAATTTCGTGATTAAACAAAATCTATGAGAAATTAACCAATCAAAGTTTTTAGATCAATAACTTGATGCCCTAGGAAGGTTTGGAATAGATCAAATCAAAATTATCACGGCGAAAGAAGAATCAATCTAGAATCAAACAAGCATGCAATCGAGGAGAGAGAAACCTAGAAAATACTGTAGCAAACTACTGTTGCGTTTTGCCGAACCTTTCTCGCTTCAGTCGCTGGTTTTGTCGATAGCCCGTTTTTCCCCTTTTTTCTCGGCTGTTTCTTTCCTGTGCACTGTAGTGCTAAAGAAAGTATTTTTTATTTCTCTTTGTCTAGTCTGATTACAGTACTCCAAAACAAAAGAGTACAAACCCTAAATCCCAAGCACACCAATAAACAGGAGACAACCCCTCCTAATTATAAGAAGTAAGCCCCGAGGAATTTGCATGCATGTCCACTTGGCCCAACATGGCCCAATACATGCAAGCTACCCCAAATGATTACAACTGCATGCGTACGGCCCACCTGCCATACTCACGTGACTAACTAGCCTCCATGTGCACCGTTCTCTAGCCCGAATGTCCCGCGTGACATTCTCGACCATTAGGACATCGATTCATCTCTGAACCTAGTCCCAAACCTCAGTTCCTCCATGAACCTAGTTCCAGTCGCGTCATTGACCACGTTCGCCCTCGAGCAACACCTGCACATGAACAATCCACAAAACAAAATTCCAAGCACAAGTTCTTCCCAACTTGACTCAAGATCAATCCATGCAACCACTCGCACGAGCGCATTGCATCAAACAAAATAATTACCATGCTATCACAAGCATATCAATTAATCATCTGAAATAACACATGCACATGCACCACACATGCCATGAGCACAACCACTTTGCAATACTAAATTTATCACTCAGCCAATTTTTCATCACATGATTTCACAATAAACTACTTTTGTTCACTGATATTTCTTCTCCTCAGGAATGGAGTCCATGAACTCAAGAAGGCTTAGCTAGCTTATGCAAAATTGTGGACGCAAAGAGGTATGCTCCTCATGTGCCAATGAATAAACTTATAACTTATAAGCTGTTCCCGAACGTCTTAGTGCAATGGGATCACATGATTTCTTAGCTCATTGATATTGCCAATGCTATACATTGCTATTAAATAATTGCCCATTTGAGTGCATCTATATCTATATCTACACACACACACACACACGCACACTCGCACACGCACACGCACACACGCACACGCACGCACGCACACAAACACACACAAGTGCGCTCCTAATAGCCTTCTTGTAAACACAAGGCTCTTCTTCGTTTTTGATAAAGCCAAATCCTTTGACCACTTCATCAAAACGAATGTTCCAACTCCGAGATGCTTGCTTTAACCCATAAATGGATCTCTGAAACTTGCATAATTTTTTAGCATTTTTAGGATCAACAAAACCCTTAGGTTGTATCATGTATACATCCTAAGATAGATTCCCATTAAGGAAAGTTGTCTTGACGTCCATCTGCCATATTTCATAATCGAAATATGCAGCAATTGCTAAAATGATCCGGACAGACTTGAGCATGGCTACCGGTGAAAAAGTTTCATCATAGTCAATTCCTTGAACTTGTTTGAAACCCTTTGCCACCAACCGTGCCTTATAGATATGAACATTTCCATCTACGTATGTCTTGTTCTTGAAAATCCAGCTGCATTCTATGGTTTTTACACCATCAGGAGGATCGACCAAGTTCCAAACTTGATTGTCATGCATGGATTGAATTTCGGATCTCATGGCTCCAAGCCATTTTTCGGAGTTTGGGTCCATCATCGCTTCTTTGTAAGTCATGGGCTCATCTTTGTCCATTAATAATATGTCATGTCCATATCTTATGGGTTCATGATGCGGCCTCCCCGACCTACGTTGGGTTGGTGTCTCTTCCACATGTTGTACAACACTTGTGAAGGTTCAGTGGTAGCTTGAACATATTCATGCGATTCTCGAATTTCATCGAGATGCACATCACTCCCACTGATTTCTTTGGAAAGAAACTCTTTCTCCAAAAAGACACCATTTCGAGCAACAAAAACTTTGTTCTCGTTTCTTTTATAAAAGTAATATCCTTTTGTTTCTTTAGGGTACCCCACAAAGAAGCATTTTTCTGATTTAGGTGCGAGTTTATCTGATTGCAAACGTTTTACATAAGCCTCGCATCCCCATATCTTGAGAAATGACAATATGGGACTTCTCCCGGTCCATATCTCATATGGTGTCTTCTCAATGAATTTTGATGGGACCCTATTTAATGTGAACGCAGCTGTCTCTAGAGCGAGCCCCCAGAAGGATAATGACAGATCTGTTTGGCTCATCATTGACCGAACCATATCCAATAAAGTTCGATTCCGTCGTTCGGATACGCCATTCCATTAAGGCGTTCCTGGCGAAGTAAGTTGTGGAACGATTCCATATTGCTTTAGATGATCACCAAACTCTTGGCTCAAGTATTCGCCACCACGATCTGATCGTAAGTTTTTTATTGATTTGCCAAGTTGATTTTGTACTTCGTTCTGAAACTCTTTGAACCTTTCAAAGGTTTCAGACTTATGCCTCATTAAATAGATATATCCATATCTACTAAAGTCATCAGTAAAAGTTACAAAGTACTGAAACCCACCTCTAGCAATCGAGCTCATTGGTCCACATACATCTGTATGTACTAGGGACAACAATTCACTCGCCCTCTCACTAAAACCCGTGAAAGGGTTTTTTGTCATCTTGCCAAGTAAACAAGACTCACATGTTTCAAATGATTCAAAATCAAATGAGGTGAGAAGTTCATCACCATGGAGCTTCTTCATGCGCTTCTCATTTATGTGACCCAAGCGACAATGCCATAAAAAGGTAGGGTTCAAATCATTTGGTCGAGGCCTTTTGACATTAATGTTATAGACATGTTTTTCTTTGAGTTCAAGGACATATAACCCATCCACCATGGGACAACGACCATAATACATATCATTCAAAAATATTGAACAAACAAAGTTCTTTATTCTGAATTCATAAACTTCATGTTCCAAACAGGAAGATGAAATAATGTTTCTACTCATAGATGGAACAAAATAACAATTATTAAGTTCTAAAACTAATCCTGAAGGCAAATGCAATGAGTAGGTGCCAACGGCAAGACCAGCAACTCTTGCTTTATTCCCCACGCGAATATCCACTTCTCCCTTTGCCAAGTCTCTACTCTTTGTCAGCCCCTGCATCGAATTGCAAATGTGAGCAACCGATCCGGTATCATATACCCAAGAGCTGGAATAAGAAGTAGCAAGATTAATTTCTATAACATTAATACCTGAAGTGGAAGTCATACTCCCATTCCTTTTATCTGCCAAGTACTTCTCGCAGTTACGTTTCCAATGTCCTGACTTCTTGCAATAGAAGCACTGGGTTTCGGGTTGAGGGCCGACTTTGAGCTTCTGAAGCTTAGTTTTGAGGCTCGTGATCTTATCTTGAGCCTTGCCCTTGCCCTTTCCCTTTCCCCAAGCCTTGGCTTTCTTGTTTTTGAAGGCAGTTGTCTTCTGAACCATCATCACATGATTGGGTTTCTTCTTAATGCTTTCCTCGATAGCCTTGAGCATCCCATGTAGCTCGGTCAGGCTCTTCTCCATGCTATTCATATGAAAATTCATAATGAATGTCTCAAAGCTCTGAGGCAGAGATTGGAGAATTACGTCTGTAGCCAGATCAATGCTAAGGGGAAACTCAAGCTTTTCCAATCTCCCAATGTAGCCAATCATCTTGATTACATGTGGGTCGACTCGGATCGCTTTCACCAAATTTTACAAGCAAACATGAGCTTTGAAATACCATACCTCTCAGCCCTTGCTTGATTCCCAAACATGCCCTTCAAGCCCACAATCATATTGTAAGCATCCTGGTCCTCATATTGCTTTTGCAGCTCAAAGTCCATGGTGACAAGCATGAGACAGCTGACCTCTACAGAGGCATTAACATGTTTTTTCATAGTCAGCCTTCAAATTCCAAGGAGCATTTTCAGCTGGTTCATCAGGAATCGGACTCTCTAGAACATATTCTTCCTTTTCATGTTGGAGAACATTTCTCAAGTTGCGATACCAATCCACAAAATTTGTTCCATTTAGTTTTTCTCTTTCCAAAACCGATCTCAAAGCAAAACCAGGTGCAGCAGTAGGAGCAACAGGAGGTGCCACTGAACTACAATAAAAACATGCAAAGTTTCTAAGCACTATGTTTATGTAATACTTTTATTAAACATTTTAACAAAAGAAACTCCTATCATGTGCCCCCTTTATGGACACATGGTGAGTATTCAAGATCCATATTCATCAAACACTAGTGAGCTTTGGCATCACTGCTAGAAATTTAATGACATAGGTAAGCAACATCTTTGCTAATTACATCTTATATAACTCTTGTTGGTTGAGCATGAAAACAAGTAATGAATGCACCTGTCAACTTGAGTCATGGCCAGGTCAACTTGCCCCTAGGACTCACATGAGGGAGGGAGCACTTCCCGTTTCCGGATGCCAATTAAGAAACCTTGCCTCATGTGTGTTTTCCTAGACACTAATCGTCTTGTATCCATTCCTTCATTACTAAAATCATATTCCAACCACTTATGTCCTTAAGCCCAAAACCGTTTTGATAGCTCAATTAAATCAACCATTGTTATACGCGATGTGTCCAACACATCCCTATCATCTATTAAGATAGTCATTGATATACTACTTTGGCAGTCATATCAATAATGATCTAAATTCTTGATGGGTGCAACAATTGGATGGACATATTTGATTTAAAATTTTTATAACTATGGGGATGAACAATATCTACTATGAACATGGCATCACATGCAATGAGCATAAAGAAAATAGCAAGGATTAAACACACATCCACAGAAAATCAAAATTATGCTGTGAAATAGCATGGCCCTTAGCATTATGATCTCCATCATCATGGTTACATATTCACTTAGCCATCTTGCTTGATTGTCCACCTATCCATCATGTTTGATGCCACCATCTTCATTATTGTAGATGCAACTCCTTACAACTTTTGATAATGAATTTTACATAAAGGTTCCAAGCATCACAAGTCTACACGCAGGTCGTTATACAACTTTTGATAATGAAATAGCCTTATGGCTTGACATGGCACGCAGGCCATGTAAATATTACATGCATCACATACACATAGGCCATACTATTTCACACAACATCCTACAAAAACGAGTTAAACAAAATAGATTCTACGACATCGGGGTTCCAGAAGCGGCGTGAGGTCCAGGCGGCGCCATAATCAAGGGGCAGCGCCCTTGGAAATTTTTTTCAGAGGCATGTGTTCTGTTAAAAGAAAACGCTCTCAAAATCTCCACGGATCAATCAGATTGACCCAATCCGATTCAATTTGATTGGCTTGGTCCCATATGGTTGCGATTCGTGAACCCTGATGGCGGTAACCCGACCGGTAAGGGCAACGTCGTACCATGAATGGACTCACCCAAATCAAGATTGATTCGATTTGCACTTTCCTCAAACCCTAAACCGATCGATCTCATCGACGGTTGCCTCCACCAATTCATCACATGAATCGGTTGAACATGTAATAGATCCAATCTACTATCTTCACATACCATATGTGCAACATCTAGATCACGAATCTACACGAGATGGCTCTGATACCACTGTTGGGGAACGCGGTATGCTACACTAGCACAAATTAAAATTTCTACCACAAACCAGAAAAGCTACTCGCAAGAAGGGGATCATAGATCTATTACCACTAGACGCGCAGTTGCGGAATCCTTCGCACGTCGTTGTAGTGGATCGTTCTCGGCGCGGATCGTCCTCGCCTCGGATCGTCCTCTCCACGCCGCAGTAGCAGCAGCGTCACCACAGCAGTCCACACGTCCGGGGATGGAACGCCGTGCCAAACGGAGATTCATCTCATGCCAAAATTACTCAAGGTCTGAATAGAAATACAGCATTCCAGATCCTTTTTTTATTACTAATGTATACCATACTAAAGTATATTTAGTTTGTTTGCTATAGTTATGGAAAAAAATGGTCTTCAAGAAATCAGATTACTCCCTTCGATCACAAATAGTAGTCGTTTTAGACATTAATACTGTCCCTAAAACTCAACTTTGATGACTAATTTCTATTGTAATATATTTAAAAAATCTAATAAAATTACAATATTGTGAAAGTACATTTCGAGACGAATCTACATATATGATTTTCATGCATCCGATCTTAATATTTAAAAATATATTAATAGCTAAAGTTTTAAAAGTTTGTCTGCATGTATCCCAAATTGACTACTATTTGTGACCGGAGGGAGTATCATTTTAATAAATGTTTCATTGGCCACATGTATATGCTTAGATGAATACATATTACTTTGATTTTAGGAACAGCTGGCCTCTAAAGCTAATGGTTTTGTCTTATGCAGACCAAACTGGTATGTATCTCAAGCTAGCATACACAAAATCCAAGCTTTATGTTCTTTTCTGTTACAAATCTATGTCTTGCTAAAGTATAATTATTTATTTGCATAAAATATGAGAAAATGACCTTGGAGAGAAATAACTATCATTTTTGTTGATCACATTTACATATCAAGATCAATAATGAGGTTACAAACAATAAATAAGTATGGTTGGTAAAGTATAGAAAGAATCAGAGTAAACATTGTAAAATGTGATATATACTGTGGGTTAACCCATTTCATATTAAAAACAACATTGTCGTGACCTCACATATTTCCAACAATTGCTCAGAAATTGGTAAAAATGGTTGTGGCTTTTTTTATTAATTCTTTTATTAATTTATTTTAATTACGTAAAAAAAATCCAAGTCTAATTATTTCCTGCATCAGTTGCATATTTCTTTGTAAAGCAGCGTATATGCAATTATATTTTTGATGTTGAGATCTTTTTCTTCGTAATGGACTGTTCAAACCGAATTTACACGTTTACCACTACATGATGCTATGGCAATCTAGAAATTTACTCCACAATTGAATATTTAATCTATTTTGCGATATCTACTACAAAACATGGTCTTTTTCTACGTAATGGACTGTTCAAACCGAATTTACACGTTTACCTTGTATTTAAAACACAATTTATGTATGGGATAACCTTTTACGCCCGCGGCAACGCGCGGGGTTCCAACTAGTATATCTACATGCATGGCTAACTGATTTGGTTGCGAAGCTTAATTATTTGGCTGCCGGACTGCGTGATTCGATGAGGTAATGAATAGCGGGTTGTTGTTGTGCTCTCTGACTTGCCGCTGCAAGACGGCTTCTAAGCGACGTTTATCACCGACGTTCTTGAGCCTTAGTTCCTTGAGGCGGGCCAGGTACGGCACCCCGGTGAAGCCATCCTCGTCGTCTCTCAGAGCGTAGCATCTGTACACCAGCAGACACTCGAGCAGCGGCATGGTCGTCTCCTCGATCTCCAGCGACACGAGGTCTTCCAAGAAGTCGATGCTCATGAGCTTTAGCTTCCCAAACTTGTTCGCGCCCAGGTGCAGGCGCTCCCCCACGTAGGACTTCCTCCACAGGTGCAGGGCGGCAAGGCTCGGGAGATCCCCGAGCACCTCAATGGCGTCGGCCTGCTCCAGCTGCGTAGCGAGAAGCTTGATCTTGACGATGTCTTTGAGTGACGCCACCCATCCGGGCAGCTTGCCGAGGTGCCCGTGCAACCGGAGGCGTAGAAGTTGCGGTGGCGGCTGTATCCGCTCCAACCAACCTAGTGTTGATGACGCCTCACGCTTGCCATCCTTGCAGTCGGAGCCGGAGCTGACTTCTAGGTGTTGCAGGCTGCGAAGCTCACGGATCGTGTCGCCGAACTCAGGGCCATCTTTCTCGTTGAGCCCTGCGACTGCTAGGGAACGCAGCGCTGTCAGTTCGCTGATATCCTTCATGACGCATTGGCTATTGTGGCTAACGTCTATCTTGCCCAATATGCGCAGGCTCCTAAGATTCCCCATGCCGTTGGGGAGCCTGACTCCACTGCAGGATCGCATGCCGATGTTGCAGTAACGCCCCGCGAAGGTACTGCCACCAACAACGGGGCGCCAGAACGAAGAAGATGCGAGTGTTGTCAGTGTCCTGCGCGAGGAGGACAATGGCGGCTGAGTGCAGTTATCATCTTCCGTGCGCATGCTGTTGCCGGCGATGAGGTGCCGGAGTTTCTCCAGCTTAGTGACGCCTTGCGGCACAGCGTTGACCTTGGTGTCCCGGATGTCCAGCGTCTCGAGGAACTTGAGCTTCCCTAGCGACTCGGGGAGCTTAGAGATGCTGGTTTTCCTGAGGCCCAAGTACTTGAGATGACGGAGCTCTCCGATGTGCACGAGGTCGGCATCGTTTGATCCTGGGCAATCCTCCAGGTCCAACACTCTCAGCATCCTCATCTTCGAGGGCACGATTAGCTGCGGCGGGCATTGCTCTCCGGCAACCGTCAGCGACCGGATGTGTGACATGTTGATGCTCCCCAGGATATTCTCCTGCCCACGGCAAGTGACACGGACAACGAGATGCCGCACCTTCTCCCGGGGGAGCGCCATCGTGTGGTCGTCGAGCACGAAGAGCTGGTTCTCCTCCATGGATTGCGCCAGGATGATCTCCCGCATCATGTCATGGATCTGGCAGTTCTTGAACCGCCAATTGAGGTTTGTGACCCACTTGACCGATGACTGGATCATACTTCTTCTGATAAGCTCGGCGAAGTGGCTTTCACCGACCTCCTCGGGGGCTTTCCCGCGACTCTCGGTGACAAGCCCCTCAGCCATCCACCGCTTCACCATCCGTGCCCTACGAATCTCGTCGTGCTTGGGGAAGATGCTGAGGTACAAGAAGCAGGACTTGAGGTGGTACGGCAGCCCGTCGTAGCTGGAGGTGAGGACGTTCTTGACATCTTCGAGGCCCTGGTTGCTCTTGAGCTCGGAACCGAGGTCGTCGTGCAGCTTCCTCCACTCCACCGGCGTCGTCGGCTTGGTCGCCAATAGTCCGCCGACGGCGGCAATTGCGAGCGGTAGCCCACAGCATCTCTTGACGATGGCGTTGGCTTCATGTAATAGCTCCTTGGATAACGGGCCGCTGATATTCGCCTTCCGGCATAGGAGGTCAAGCGAGTCTTCATCTGAGAGATGTTCAAGCTGGTACAGCGCTTGGGTGGGTTTCTTCGTGATGCAATGCGTCGCGATGTCCTGAAATCTGGTGGTTACTATGATCCAGCTCCCCTTGTTCTTGTCCGGAAGCATATTGTTGATGCTGTCCCACTCCACCGCAACCGACTTGACGTCGTCGATCACGACGACGTACCTCTTGTCCTCCAGGTGGCCCTTCACCTCGTTCGCGAGCTGCTGCACCTCCCCGTACGCTGCGCGCGCCCTGATCCTCTTCGCCGAGGCCGTGCGGCCCGCCTCCATGTCCAGCTGACCCACGAGCCTCCGGAGGAACTCGGCCGGGTCGAAGGGGTGCGGCACGGTGACCCAGGCGCGGTAGTCGAACACGCGGCCGACCTCCGACCTCCGCAGCACGTCCCGCACGAACATGCTCTTGCCCATGCCGCCCATGCCCCACACGGCGGCCACCTGGAGCGCGGCCACTTCGCCTTGGGGCGCGGTCAGGCGACCGACCAGGTCGTCCCGCAGCTTGGCTCGCCCGGCGATCACGGACTCGTCGACCACGAACGTCGCCGGGGCGGCCATGTAGTCCTTGGCGATGGGGCCGATGGGCCCCGGCTGCACGACGATGCTGTAGCGGAGGTTCCTCTTGCTCACCTCCTCAACGCTGGCCTTGACTTCCCTTATGCGGACGGCCATGTGGTGCTGGTCCCTTAACCGGCCGGCGGGGGCCAGGCACGCTCTCATCCACCGGCCTGTCGCCGCCGCCAACGACGAAGACGCCCGCGACGCTGCCTGCGCGTTGTGCTCCCCGCCTTCGCCGATGCCGAGGGCGAGGTACTCTTGGATGCAGTCCTCCACGTCGTACGCCAGGTCGCGGACCTGTTTCACCCATATCTTGACGACCTCGTTGCGCGCCCGGTCGCCGGCGCCGGCGACACGCAGGAAGGCCTGCATCATCTCGAGCTCATTGGCGATGAAGGACACCTCCTGCCGCACCCCGAGGAGGAGCAGAGCCTCGTTCGCGACGGCTTGCTTGGCCACCGGCAGCACCGTCTCGAGTGTGAGCTTAGCCAAGCTCAGTGCAGTTCCCTCCATATGTATACTCGTGGAAACCCTGGGCTTCGTGTATCTCCTTATGCCTTGCAGGTTGCAAGGATCGATCGAGCATGCATTTATAGGCCACCTGCCTATGCGCGGATGCTTGGACATGGAACTGTTTGGCTACACTGCGCGCGCGCGCAGAGGATCTCGCTACTGCTGCATCCGAGCATTTTTATCGGCAAACGCATCTGCTACATGAAGTAATCAGATTGTCATCTCTCTCTTCTTTCCGGGTTTTGTTTTTGTTTGACGAGAACTTCCCAGTTTCTTCGTGAGAGTGTATAGGCATTATCCGGATGTTTTTATCCAAAAAAACATTCAAACTTTTGACCGTACGATCAAAACATACATCCGTAGGATCAACCCACCTCGAATTCAGGGGCCGTGCATTGATCTGAAAGCAAATCCAATGATCAGGAATTTGAATGATGGTTACTAAAGAAAACATCCGAATAAAACTTATCAAAACCCTTCTTCGTGTGGTCTGCCAACCTAACCACAACAAAACAACAGCAGATACACCCTCCTATTCACACTTTTCTAACGTTATCAATAGTTTTCGTTCAAGGTTAATAGAGTATGAGTTTACACAAACTAACGGATATTTATACGCTAGTTACAGAAAACACCATGCGCGTGTTTGAAAAAGGGGAATGACTATTGTACAGTCGGCCTTGAAAATACAAAACTACTGTCATGTTCTAATTCCCTTCTCGTGTGACGCATGTTATACTTCTGGACTTCTGTGGTAAGGCCATTCACAATGGGAGTTTCATTCTTATTAAATGAGATGTCACATAAGCAAAAATAGTGACATGACAATAAATTTATTAGGAGAGAGGAGAGTTGGGTTTCATGGGGATGAAACCTGGTGTACACGCTTACCAAGTACTTTGAAACTGAGATGAAACCCCACTGAGAGTGATTTGTTTCATCTCTACACCTTTTTTGGATCCCGTGTGGCCATATTGTAGTGTGCTAGATATAATTGCAAGTGGCTACACAATTTATTTGGCACATTTGATCACAACACCATCCAACAATTAAATGTTATGTCATGCCTATGAAATTGCAAAATGAAACTGTGCATTGAGAGAGGTTGTTTCATTCTTCAACTCAAACATCTAAATATGACGTGGCACTATTAAAAATCGTATAATGAAACTCTCCGTTGTAAATGGCCTAACACATCTGCCCGTCCCCAGTTGCCACAGGAGCGGTGCCGATACGAAGGAAGGAGCTTCTAGGCATCCTCCTTACGGGGCCCACCTATCATAATGGATGGCCATTTAAAATGCCGCTTTCAAGTGCTGTGCTGTAGTATAGCTCTCGCTTTGATTTCAACTCGGGAAAATTTATCCGGAGGAATTTTTAGCTCAGAAAAATTCTGAAACTTTGTGATTTGAAATTTTTTATTTAAAATATTTATAGTTGAAACTTTTCGATTTAATTTTTTCGAGTATAAAATTTCGAGTTGAATTTTAAATCAAAGCTTTTTTAACCAAAAGTTTTTGGATCAAAATTTTTTAATAGAAAGTTTTCAAAATTGAAAACATTCGATTTGAAACTTTCCAAATTAAAACATTCTAATTTGAGATTTTTTATTTGAAAATTTCCAATTTGAGAATTTTCGAGTCGAAACTTTCAAATTTGTTTTCTTTTTTCTCAGTTGAAACTTTCTAATTTGAAATTGAGAGGTGCTTCTATGCTCTTCCTTTTAAAAGTTGCACAACTATTAAAGCATGAATGGAGGGTAGATGGTGATTACTTACCCCTTCGCTTGCTTCAAGATTTGTGCAACTTGTACTAGAAGGAAGAGCATAGAAGCACTGCTCTTTGAAATTTTTTATCTAACTTTTCTGAGTTGAAACTTTCTATTTAAAAATTTTGAAAGTTAAGGTAAAAACGTGAAAAGAAAGAGATAGCCATAGAGAATAGTGTGTGGTCCATTGCTTGTCGCGCTCCTCTTGGCGATAGCCATAGAGAATAGGGTGTGGTCCATTGCTTGTCGCGCTCCTCTTGGCTGCTTGCGCCTTGGAATTACTCCGAGCAAGGACCAATCACATGTTCCTCTTGCCTGCTTGCGATGCGATACTCGTCGTGCTAGGAAACATGACTTCACACTTCACAGCATGTGTTTGTTTAGGCTTCTGCTTAGGCTTATTTGGCTTCTAAGCCTTCATAAGTCACAAGCCAAAACAAACAGTAATTTTTCAGCTAGATGGAGAGGAGAAGCTCTAGCCCAATTTGCACTACACGAGAGAAGCAAGGAAAACGATGCTTCTGGCCGGAGCTTCCAAAATCCCACTTCCCTGCACTTTGCAACTTGATCTTATTTACAAAAATTGTCATCCCCTTCATCGTCTCTTCCAAATCTGGCCTCCAAATCCAAAGAGACTAATTCTTCCAAATTCAAAGAGCCTTCTTCTCCAAAGACCAATTTAAACAAACACAGAGTAGTGACGTGAACTAGCAAATCCCTTGAAAAAGCGTCACTTTATACTCTAGATATTTACACCACAATATTTTGTTTTCTTTTTAATTACCAATAACTAGGGTTAAGTAAAATATTTTGGCACAAATGTCAAGTGTTAAATGACACAATACCGCTTTAGCAGGCCAGAATAATATTAATGCATGGCAATTAATTGGCATACACGAAATGATTCTAATAAAGTGAAATACGCACATTATATCGCATTCAGTTCCGTTTGATTGAATGCATCGCATCACATTCTGATTAATAAAGGATGTGGAGGGATGCTTCTATGCTTTTTTTTAAGTAGTATAAATATTAAAAGATGAATAAATGGTATATAGTGATTAATTATTTTTTCACTTCCTTCAAGATTCGTGTAACCTGTACTAGGAGGAAATTAAAGCATAAAAACACTGCTCAATGATGCGATGATGTGTGTCTTCTCCAGAAATATAACCAAGGTCTGTTTTACAATATGCCGATGATACTATCCTCTTTGTAGAAAGCAATGAAAAGGCTGTTTTACACCTCAAATGGTTTCTGACTATTTTTGACCAAATGTCTGGTATGCGCATTAATTTTCATAAGAGTGAGTTGATTCATATGGGATGTACTGGTGATGAGATTGAAATGTTTACAAACATTCTGTGTTGCAAGGTAGGGTCTTTTCCGATAAAATACCTTGGTATTCCCCTGCATTATGATAAGATCAATAGAGAAGATTTTCAACCTTTGGTTGATAAGATCATGAAAAGAATTGCTGGTTGGAGGGGAAAGCTCCTCTCTTTTAGTGGAAGGTTAACTTTGATTAAGTCTTGCTTAGCGAGTATCCCTCTGTATCTTTTGTCTTTTTTTAAGTTCCCAAAATGGGCTTTGGATATTATTAACTCTCATATGGCCAATTGCCTGTGGAATGATTTTGAAGGTCACAACAAGCTTCACTTAGCCAATTGGCATTTAGTTTGTATGGAAAAAGAATTTGGTGGTCTAAGCATTCCTGATATTAGAGACTTAAACCTCTGTCTTCTAGCCTCTTGGATTAGGAGGTTTTATGATAAAAATAACAAACAATGGAAAAACTTAGTGAATTATAAGTACAACGTGGAAAATCCGAATATTTTTCAGTGTGATCCTGATCATGGTTCGATTTTTTGGAAAGGGGTTACTTGGGCAGTGAAAGCGACCAAGTTTGGTTACAGGTGGAACGTAGGTAATGGGAATAAAATTAGGTTCTGGGAGGATATTTGGTTTGGCTCGTGTTGTTTAGCTATTCAATTTTGGGACTTTTATAAGATAGTTAATGAAAAAGGGGCCACGATTGCTGAGGTTTGGGATGGCCGAGATCTTAAAGTTACTTTTAGACGCTCTTTCTCTGATAAAATGATGATAAGATGGTTTAGTCTGTTTGAAGTGGTTGATAGTATTAACTTCTCGGATAATGAAGACGCGCCGATTTGGCAATATAATAGCAATGGTATCTATTCTGTTAAGTCCCTTTACGCTGTTATTAACTTCAGAGGGGTTCTCCCTATTTACATCCCGGCTGTGTGGCAACTAGTTGTCCCTCCTAAGGTCCAATTCTTCCTGTGGCTTCTCTCACATAATAAAATCATGACTAAGGATAACTTGATTAAAAGAGGTTTGGACAAAGGGAACTTGTGTACCTTTTGTAATGAAAAAGAATCGATTTTACATCTTTTCTTTGATTGTGTAGTTGCCAAAAATATTTGGACTATTGCTGAAGAGTTTTTTGGAATTAACATTGGGCATAACTACGAATCGGTTGCCCGGTTTTGGCTGAGTAATAAAAAGAATGCTGCTCTTAATACTATTTGTGCTGCTATACTTTGGAGTCTATGGAAAGTTAGAAATAACATGATTTTTCTGTCCCAGATCTGATCGGATATCAAAACAGTATGGAGAATACTGCTTTTGTTACTAACAAATTGGAAACCTTTGTACAAGGAGGAAATGATGATTCTCGTAAATCAGTTTTGTCAATTGATGGACATCAAAATTCGGACTCCACTTCTCCTAGGACTTGGCGGATGATCTCCAAAGAATCAAAGCAGTGGGATGTAGTGTGACTGATGAGAAGATTTCGGAGGAATTGGCTTCTTTTGCAGTGTTTTTTGATGTTCTGATGAAGGACAAAGGCTGAGTTTGTTTACTGCCTGAAGCGAGCAAGCGGGAAGAATTGATGAAATCTCAGTCTGACAGGCAACTGGAGTTTTTTGTGAATAAATGAACTTCTGCTTGGGTCGCTTCAGCAAGTTTTGACAGGCAACTGGAGATCTTAATGCTTGCATCCTTACGGCCGGCTTCGAAAAAGTGTTTGAAGATCCGGATGTCAGTTTGGCTGTAGAGTTGGAGTTTGCTAGAGTTCTATTTTGTTTTCTGGGTGTTGACAAAAATTTGCTGCTGTCTAATTGTCTTTGCTAAATGTGTGTTTCAGTTTGATGTTGCAACTTGTTGTCGGGGGAAGATATTCGCCCCAGGAACGTTTTTTACTGTTGGTTTGTAACTCTTCTGGTTTCACTAATGGAACCGGGGCATCAGGTTGATGTCCTATTGATAAAATATATATATATATATATATATATATATATATATATATATATATAACCAAGGTATTGCCATGGGATGCCTCAGTACTTATCCTTTACGTACTATTGCATAATTATTTTATTGGGTTTTGATAAGTTTCATCCGGATGTTTTCTTTAGCAACCATCATCCAAATTCCTGGCCATTGGATTTGCTTTTAGATCGATGCACGCCCCCCTTGAATTCAAGGTGGGATGATCCTACGCATGTGTGTTTTGATCGTACGGTCCAAAGTTTGGATGTTTTTTTGGAATAAAAACATCCGGATGATGCCTATACACTCTATTTTATTTCATACATGAGTGAATTTATCAGGAGGATTTTATCAGGCTCAAACTTACACTTCATGTCGATCGGCACCAGTACCGCGATCATCGCCAACGCCCATGCAGGCGGCCAAGCGCCGAGGCTGCCGGAGATTGGGAGGGGCGGTATTGGTGCCGGCGCGGAGCGTAGGTTTGAACCTGATAAGATCATTTCGGTGAACTCACTCCTGTACAGAAATAATTATAACTAGAAACGCAAGCGCGGCGCACGCCGCGCGCGTGAACGAAAAATATTTTTTGTTTTTTTTTCAGAGAAAAAATAGACCACGGAAACATTTTTCCCATGCTCCGGAGAGTAAACGGGTCACGGAAATATTTTTTTCGGGAAAAACGGAGAAAGGACCTGAACGAAAAGTGCAGGGACCTATTTGTTATAATTTTGGACTTGTTTGCTATTTCGAATAAGTAAGAAAGGGCTTGCTCGTAATTTGTATTTAACGGGAGGCTCTTTGTGTAAAACAGCGAACGGAGGACCTAAACGCGAATCGGGAAAAAATATTTTACACTCACAGAAAATCACAAAGGACTTATTTGTAAATGGAAAGGATCTATCCGTAATTCCAAAGAATCAGAGGACTTTTTTGCAAAAAAGAGAGAGAATGGGTGGGACACGTGGGCACCCGGACCTTCCAGGAATCCTTCCGGCAATGTTCATGGGCCATACCTTTGTACGTTATGCCCGAACAGGTTCCCTGTCTCCTCCAAGGCTCCAGCTAATCAGAATGTGATGCGTCAAACGGAGCTGAATGCAATAATGTGCGCATTTCACTTTATTAGAATCATTTTCGTGTTTGCCAATTAATTGCCATGCATGCATCAATATTATTATGGTGCTAAAGCAAAAGCAGTATTGTGGAGAAGGCAAACATCACATCCTCCCGAACAGGCCCTGTCTCCTGATCTCCTCCAAGGCTCCAGCTAATCAAACGGAACCGAATGCAACACTGCATTATTAGGATCATTTCGTGTATGCCAAGTAATTGCCATGCAGATGAAGTCCAAAAGGCCCACTTGTGAGGCCCACTTGTGAGGCCCACGTCCACCCCACCACCACCATATGTTCCTCTTTCTAGCGCACCTGAGGGAGCCCTAGCCCTAGGCGGCTAGCGGCGGCGCAACGTGACGAGGAGCAGAGCGGTGGAGGAGGGTCGGTGATGAGGTGGTGTTCAGATGGGGAGGGGCGCCCAGCACCGTGCAGGCGGGCTTTGGGCCGAAGTGTTGTAAAGCCTGGCCCAACCTAGCAGGGGCATTTCCGGAAAACTCCCTCGCCCCTGGCTAGGGTTTTTCTCCCTGCTTTATATAAAACCGCTCTCCCCCTTCCTCGCGCCGCCGTCACGGGTTCTCCTCCTCACGCTCAGCCGCCGAGACAGGCAAACCTCCGTGGGAAGATGGTAACTTCGTTTCCCTTTCTCTTCAATTTGCCCATCCGATTATACAGTGACGATATCTGTCTGCGTGGTACTGACTAAAGAAATGATACGATGCTACGAGGATTTCGTCGCTGGAGGCGCTGTGTTTGTTGATTCTGGAGTAGCTTAGGTTTTGCCTGTTCTGATTGTTCAGTTAAGTGCATGCGGAGAGAGCTTTTTTTTTTCCTTGGACCTAGAATCAGTGGTGATTGTGAATGGGAGAAACACAACTAGGATGCGATCATTCGTTACTGTTCGTTGCTTCCCCGGCCACATGAGGATTTGTTAGGTTGATCATACTTAGTTGCTTTTGTGAGGTGCATGATGTGTCTATCTTTTCACTATGAACTCCCATGTTAAATGGAAACAAAAAAAAAAGGATTCTTTCGTTCTTTTTTTTTTGGCATTCTGTATACAGCCCAACCGAGTTCCTCATGTCTTTCACAAGGTTATGTTGGTTTATGGTAGTACTTGGAGGTTACCTTTTAGGCTTTTACTAAATGTCTTATGATATGTCTAGTAATGATAAGGATGTTGTTGCAGTCGTGTAAGATGGGTTATTCAACTGCGGTATTTGAATTGGTGCTGCTTAAAGTAGTAGGAGATTCAAATTTTGTTCAACATTGCAAAGTAGAAGTTGGAATGAACTGTTAATTTGCCCATCAACTCTTATTCAGAACTTTTGGCAAATGTACTGTTCAAGTTAATTTGTGGACACATCGGGTCCTCCAACACCAGGCTTCCCACATCTAATGGTTGATGAAAGCTGACTATATTTTTTTTACATTTATATACAGTGGGATGTATAGCGCTTTTAGGTAAAAGGACTCATAGGGATAAAAGTGGTACTGTTATTTTTAGTTGTAGCTTCCTTTTATAGCACTGAATTGCAAGTGTGTTACGGTTCCGCAAAATTTGGAATGTGGTATGGTTGGTCTACATGTTATTGGTGTTTCTCAGTTACCGTCTTTTATGCCATGTTATTCTTATTTGAGCTTAGTTAATTATGTGGGATGCTGACTTCTGCTTACTTGAGCTTAGTTAATTACCATTCACTAATTGGCATCCTCTGATTATACTATTTCTTGTTATTGCTGCAGCCGAAGCAGATCCATGAGATCAAGGACTTCCTCCTTACTGCTAGGAGGAAGGATGCAAGAACTGTGAAAATCAAGAGGAGCAAAGATGTTGTCAAGTTCAAGGTGCGCTGCTCCAAGTACTTGTACACCCTCTGTGTCTTTGATGCTGAGAAGGCAAACAAATTGAAGCAGTCACTCCCTCCAGGTTAGAACATTTTGTATAATCTGACTTGAATTGTTCATACTGGGTCATATCTCCCACTTATGATTGTTCATATCGTTCGTGAAATGGTTTTCCTCTGTTGCCTCTGTAAATTGACTTGGTCAGTTGCATTCTTTTCAGAGTCCCAGTTGTTTGTTTGACGATCCTATGTCAATTGGATTGTCCCAATTAAGATAAAGTTTAGCCCAGAGATTATCATGGATTGGTGTTAGCCTCAATCCATATTTCATCTCTGTTTAATCCAGTTGATGAGCTTATGGCTTGTGGTTAAAACCACTCTTATTTTAAACCATTGATGGGCAATAATAGCTATGAGATCTGAGGGATATGACTATATGACCTATATACTTGTTTGATTTCCATTCCTTTGGTTAATTAGAGTATTCTGTTTTCTATCTGAGATGTGGTGATTGTAATTTTATAAGGTCTAAAACTTCCTTGTCATTATATTATGATAATGTGCAGTCTTTTTTTTATCAAAACTGTTTTTAATCCATCAGTTATGGCCCATGGGCAATAGCAATGGGCAATGGCTAATGGGATCTGAATAGTATGGTGGTCTTGGAGAACTGTAAACCCAAAATAATGTGCCTTTATGGTATTCCTTTCATGATGCCTGGTCTTTTTTGTTGATTCAGTTCTACTCTCGTAATCTTTGTTTTCTAGTCAAGTAAATGCAGCAATTGTGTTGCGTGTTGATTCTGCAGGTTTGAGTGTCCAAGAGGTATGAAGATTCAAGTAAACATCCCCATTAAGCAGCGAATCTTTTCCTGTCATTACCAGAATGTGGTCTACTGGTCTTCTAAATTATCTTGAAACTTTGGGCGCGTAGACAATTTAGCACCAAGTTATGTCATGAATTCCTATAGCGCCAGTTTTGTGTGTGGGAAAACCAATCACTACTCAGTGAGATAACATATTTCAGCCGATTTCTTTTGTGTGAATGTGTTAATCGCTTGAAATCAGCACCCTTTACAGTGCTTGTGAATCTGTTATCTCTAGCCTACTGTGAATCGAATCAAGCGAACCTGGTACGATTTTATAAATACGGGGACCTTGCTCAACAGCTCCCAAGTATACTATTTTCTTCTTCCAGCATACAATGTTTCTCGTTCACTGTCTCTACTCTCTACACACAAATTCTTGCATTCCTAGCCCCTCGGCTCTTCCATGAAACAAACTTAGCCTTGGATAACTGCTCTTTCAACAGTATATACTCCATTTAGTCTTCAAAAAGATAGATGTTTTGGACATTGATACGGTTTTCAAAATATAACTTTGACCACTAATTTTTACTATAATGTATTTATAAAACTCAATAAAATAACAATATTACGAGAGTATTTCTCGAGATAAGTCTACAAATATAATTTTTATGTATCCAATTTAAATATTTAAAAATATATCGATAGTTAAAGTTTTAAAAGTTTGATTATTATTACGTCTAAAACGTCGGCTTTTTATTGACCGGAGGGAGTATGAGCCCATCACATGATTTGCTTAGCTAGGTTCACCCAGCAATGCTGGTCTATGGTGCAATTGTGTGATGGCCTTACCTGCCATTCATATCGTACGTACATGCAACCAATCCGTTCCATATCATCTAATTCCGCGACGGGTTTTGGTCAGAATGTATGCACCGGCTCCAGCGTTGAGTCGCGTCCCCAGTCGGCGCGGCAGCCGCAGGTGCGAACTGCGAACGCTGCTCCCGGTCGCCTACGCCGACACAGGCAGCGTTCCATTTCCATGTGCTCCAAGTCACTAGATGGCCCGGATGTTTGGTCCTAGTGCAGGTCTCTCGCATTTGGTAGGGTATAATCAATCAATGCGATGCTCAAGATCAGATGACAGGGAGATATCATGTTTTAGCTGTCAGATGAGAGCCGAGAGTTGAATAGAGACGTACTCGTTCTTCTTGAAACAAGAAATTCTATTAACGAGATGAGCTAGCTAAATTGCTAACCATCAAGCCTGATACAAACTCAGCAAATCCTTCGAGCCAAACCTGACATCTTTCCGGATTCAGAGCCGCGCCCAACTTAGCAAGTTCATGCGCAACTTTATTGAAGGGCAATACATCGCACGAAATACATCGAAATAAAAATTCAGGCTAGATTGAGCTTCCCTGATGACCATACCATTCACACCACCATGAAGCTTACGATCTGTAAGAGCGGAGACTAGTAGTTTAGAACCAGACTCTAAGATCACCCTTCCCACCCCCAAGTTCTCTGGCCAATCATAGGGTAGGGATGCAAAAGAAGCGATAGTTTTCGACCGACTAAATCATTCGGATCTAATTGAGGGGGAAAAAAGATATCTAGCTTTTTTTTTTCTTTCAGATTTTGGATTCGAAACTGAATAGTTTTTTCTGGACATGAGATTGGATTTGGAACATAAGCATCCGTCAAATTCGAAGTTATCCAGGAATTTAATCGCATATTATATGTAAACTTATCTCATATATATGGATAGCAGCTCAATAGGCAAGCCCACGAGTCTATGGGTCTATGAGTACATGACCAGCTTCTTATTTGCCCAAAGTGAAGTGGGTCAGAGAGAGAGAAATGAGCTCACGAGGCTTTTCCGATATTGAAATTAGTTTTTTAATTTTAAAAAATATAGGAAATCCAAATAAATCAAGAAAAATAGCAAATGAATTCAGAATAACTCCAAACAATTTAGGCAAATACGCTTGAGCATAAGGGACTTAAAAAAAACTTTTGAGTTTAATTATTGCAATCAAATTTGCTTGTTAAACTCCTAATGAGTTGCATTTTAGACATAAAGTAAGTTTGATTGATCCTTTTATGCACGACGTATGGTTTCTGTTTTTGCTCGATATCTGTGACCGAGGCTATCCGCATTTGGCTTATATATATTCACTCTGTATTTGTGACCGAGACAATCCGCATTCGTATTCGTGTCCCGCATTATCCGAGTCCAAGTCTGATTCCAAAAAACAATATAGAATACGATATGGGATGAGCGATATCCATTCGTATCCGTTCTGATTGCACCCTAGTGGAGCCTGAATGCAGGACAGAGCTTCTTCGTGTAGGGCGTCCTGAACACATTGAATATTACGAGCCGCCATCGCTCGATGATGTCCCAGTTGATATATCTCAGACAACAATACCCCATCCACCTCTCCAAGGAAAAATCAATATTGATTTTCGTCATGTCATCTTCAGGTGGCTTCCATTTCATCGAAGCCACAGTCGAGATCTGCCCGACAATACGATATATCCAGTTGCCGACGACCTACTCTTCAATGGAGGGGACGTACGCGGCGGCGGGAGGAGACAGGGAGACGGAATACCTAATCTTAAATCATGTTTGGGAGAGCGCGGAGATACGTCACTTGTGTAGTTGAGCATCCTTTAGTCTAGGCGCCGCCCAGCTCCGCCTCAGCTGCATGCCGTGGACCACCTCGTCTTGTGCCGCCGAGCACCTAGGCAGGCCGACCGGTTACGAGGGAGTCACGGCGGGGAAGCTCCGCCTAGCGCCTACACGCTACCTAGGCGGGTTAGGTGGCCGTCTTGGCGAGCACTGCTCCAGCGTCGTTTCATTTTCTTGCATTTTAAGAAAAGGTGGCCTCCATCTTCGCCCAAAAGGAAAACACACAGGGCATCTGGTGTCAACTCGTGCACCCCTGTTTTGTACGTTAACCCGCAGCGGCAAACTATTATGGGCCAATCTCCATATGAAATGCTCAACTTTATTTGGATATTGCCACACCCATATTCTCCTCCGGTCAAAGCAGTTTGAACCAGTGATTGAGTTACCTGTTTGCCCCTGCCGTTGATCAGCAGCCTTCATGAACAACTTGTACGCTGATTTCACAGAAGAAGAAGAAATCTTTTTGAATCTGGATGCCAAGCTATCAGATCCCCTTCCTCAACACATGTAGGGATTTTCGTGATGATATGAGCTTCTTCTTCTTCACCAAAGGTTTGGTTCAGAAGTCCCAAATCCCATCGGCCTGTTGTAGGATCAATAAGATAGTCTGCTTTCACCATTAAGTTGTTTCCCCTTCTTGAACCAACAAACCTCGAATTTTCCCTCGGCAACCAAGGATCTGTGTCCAGCTTCTCACATGGGAACCAGGCACTGATTCCATTCAGCACGCTTCTCCAAGCACAAATACACGTCTTGTTTCGGTTTGGCTTCAAGAACCCCACAATTTGGATGATATTTATCCTTGATCACTTTAGCACACAGGGAGTCCGGGAACTGTAGTAGCAGTAGTACCACATGCTGCTGCACCGGCGGAGTCAGGCCCGGCGGCCTTGGGCTGTTGTCCGGGCTCAAAGCCTAATAATCATATATTAGGGCTAGCAAATGGGTCGCTTATGGGTTGTTTGGTTGCCTGCATGTACAGAGATTTGCATCCACAGATGTAGAATCTTTCTTTTTTCTTGTGTTTGGTTGCATGCATCTAGTTTTGAGCCTGGCTCTCTGGATGCAAGATTCTTCATGCAGTCTGGCTCTGGAGATACGTAGAAAATGGGCGTATCTCTGGATGCAACGCATGACAGCCTCGTGTTCTGCGCAAGGGACCATACATGGGGTGCCACGTGGGTATGTAAGTTTCTTTTTTTGTTTATATCTTTTGATTAGCATCTCCGATTACTGAACTGATTTCAAAAATGAGTTCTTGACTTTTTTTTGAATAAAACTAGACCACACTTGCTATATAAATTTAAAATATTTAAATTTCAAAATATCTACATACTAAATACTCAACCAAACACCGTCTCTGCATCTGTGCATCCCGTATCCCATCGGCCTGGTTGAGTTGAACGGGCCAGGCTCGCGAGAGAAAAACAACCAAACAACCCCTTAGTGATTTATCTAGCAAAGTTCAGATCAAGGTTACATGACAACTGACAACAACCACTCAGGCTTAACCCAAACTATAATTAAATTCTCCCAGGCTCTGAACTTTTTCTGGCTCCGCCACTGTGCTGCTGGCTCATACAGCCTACAGGGCTATGGTCATAATGTACGGCATTGTGTTGGCGATTCGTCCGACCCTCTTTCCCCCCCCCCCCCCGATTCGGCATGGCATTTCGTTGCGGATCTAGTGTTTTGCCTAGCGCACAAGCAAGTACGGGCAAACACCTGGCCGTTGCTTCGGCCTTCGGTACCGCTTTCACCGAGTAGTTTACTCTGTTGATGGCCGCCGCTGCCGACGCCGTTTCCAACCCAATATTCCCCTGCCATTTGTTATAAAAAAAGGCAGCACTACGGGACTATTGTATACTCCCTCTGTGACGGACCGCCCTTTTCAGGGGGTGCGTTTAAATTCCATAATGGCTACCCAGGAAGATTAGCCACAGGAAACCAAGTCATACATTGCCAGCATAAGAACGAAACAACTGTTTTTACATCACATAGGGCCTAACGGCCAAGGTTTACAAAAGGAAGCGGCGAGCTTCAATATATTACAATACCAAAAGAACCACACAGGCAGGGCCTGAGCACAGAGAAAGGACCCTAAAACCAAACTGCCTTGCCGTCCACGATCTCCTAGAATTCACCGGCGTCTTCAAGTTCTAAAATAGGTTGAAAAGCAAGACTGAGTACACAACAGTACTCAACAAACCGCACGGGAAAATCTGAATATTGCATGCGAGGGTATTCTCAAGGGATTGGCAATAAGGTTATTAACTTTGTGGATGCAATTTCATTTTCGAAGTCATTTTACATTTGAAGCACAAACCATACATAATAGAAATAAGTAAATTTGAGTTTTCACAAGTTCATCATTACGTCAAATTGAAGATAACAAGTCTACTTGGGTTAGGTTACGGGATTCACCCCAATTCAAACTTAGCTTCATTTACCGGAAGCACGGCGTATTCGAATACCATTTAATTGACTCTGCAGAGTTGCTCAGCTTTACCCACAAGATATCAACAACCGTTAATGCCACACGTGAATTACATGCAACTTAAATGCATGCGGCCGGGTTGAGATTATCAAAGCTTTTCGTTGAACTACCCCTCTTTAGCACTTACCCGGTAGTTTCGAAACCACACAGTACTCGGGTCCCACGGGCCACGGCGGGGTGCACATTCCGATTCCTGAGGGTATCTACCGTTGTGGATAGCGGCAGGTGACACCGTCGGTCAACCCCCATTCCACCCCATCCTTTCAGCGGGCATACTGATCAACGCCCACAGTATGAAACCTCTTGCCTATAAGTATTCCAAGGGGGAGTTCAAATACCGAGCTAGGTTGGATCGAGTCAACGAGGCCGACTGACCCAACTTGTGGTTGAGCGGGATCTAAGTTATTTACTTTGCCCAAGGTTGTGATTACTTAAGATTATGCCCAAGACTTAGCCAACTCCAAACCAACAATCCACACCACACATTGGCCTCACAATCTGGCCGAGGTTCTGCACGAGCCATCTAGTGGTTTGCCCGCCAAAGTCCTCTCACCGTAGCATATTTTTGAAACATAGTCTACATCAAGCTTCCCGCTTGATGGTTTTATTTTAATACACAAATCATTTTTGATGTTGAACTAATTTAATAATTACTAGCATACGAGGTTCAATAGTTACGCCTAGGGTTTTCAACGGAAATATGGCATAACAATACAAAGTGGGTCTTTAAGCAAGCTAGGTGCTACCTATGTCGTCATGGCATTCTAAAATAACATTTCTAGCATTTAACATACTAACATAATGCAATAGCAAAATAATTAATACTACAATATTAACATGGGTTCAACATGTTCAAGGAGTGCGGCTTGCCTTGCGAGGCGAGGGGAGTTCCTAGGTCGTCGTCGTCGGTGTCGATCTCGGTGTTGGTCGCGTCCGGCTCCGGCTCCTCGTCTTGCTCCGGGACGGGCTCCACGGTCGGATCTAGCGCACAAGAAGCAAGAAACAAATAAACGATTAAAACAACAAAGAAAAGAAAAGAGAAAAACAAGAAAAAGAAAAACAAAAAGGATTTGAGAGAGAAAGGCCGGAGAGGGGTTCAAAGGGCTTTTTTCGGCATTTTGGAATTTTGTGGACTTCAAACGGCGAAACGGAGATCATATTTGGACTCGGTGGCTCGAAACGATTCGGATAGTGTATTTGGGTCATTTTGGGGGTTTTCGGGAATTTCTCGGATTTTTGGAGGCATTAAAAGGGATTTTTGGATTTTCAAAATCCAAAAGAAAAAGCGAAAAAGAAAAATAGTGCCGGTCGCACTTGGGCTCGGCCCAATCCATGCGAGCGGCCCACTGCGCGCGCAAGATGCGAGGGGAGCTGGCCACCACAGACGGCCGGCCATTGGCCGATCGGCGTCTTGCCATGAGGAGACTCTGGCGGGTGGGGCCACGAGGCGACGATAAGACCGATCGATCGATCGATCGATACAGAGGAGGGGGAAGGGGATTAGGGTTAGGCGAGGGTGAGGCTAGCGAGGCGGCGGGGCAAGGCGGCGGGGAGAGCGAGGGGAGACGAGGCGGGGAAGATGAGGGGGTGGCGGCGAGGCCTCGGCTGAGGGTGGAGGAGACGAGGGGCGAGGGAAAACAGGCGGGCGGCGGAGGCCTACGGCCGGAGTCAAGGGAGACGGGGGAGGCGTGTGGTCTTGAGCGGCGGAGCCTGGCCGCGGCTGGAGAAGGAGGAGGAGGGGGCTTACCACGAGAAGAAGAAGGCGAGCAAGGAGCGGGGTGAAGAAGACGCACGGGTATTTATACCCGTGCACGGCGTGGGCGAGCGGTGAGGATGCGACGGGGAGTGACGCCAGCGGCGGGGGTTGGCGGAGGCGACGGCACGGCCGAGGGGGTGACGCGGGGCTGGCGAGGTGGAGCTGGTGGCGCGAGTTCCCGAGGGGGCGACGACCGCGCAGAGAAGCACCCAAGCGGCGCGAGGCGAGGCCGAGGCGAGCCGACGCGGCGGAGCAGGGGCGTAGCGACGACCGCGCTAAGCGACGGAGCAAAGTGGCAACGCGACGGCGCGGCGACGGACGGCCAAGACGGGGCGGCGAAGGACCGGCAGTCCGAGCGGGAGTCCAGGTACACTCACCCACTCCCATCCCATCTCTCTCCCAGAATCCAAGGGTTAGGGTTAGGAATCAAGAACTTGATTAAGAACGCGAAGAACACGATTAAAAAACCAATTAAACGCAATTAGGGTTTTGATTTTGAGATTCAAATTTTTGGGGCATTTCACCCTCCGTCTGAGTTTATTCAGCGTATTTTTTTTTCTTATAGATTAAGAAGATATTAATATAATTAGATTACCTTTAACCGACGATTGGCGTCAACAAATGGTCATCTTCTTAACGATGGCTGGTATCATCAGTCTTGTTCCATGAGGCCGTACTGCCACTTGAACCGTACTAGGCTCAACCCTCTTAGAAGGTACACTGGTTGATACCAGTTGTACGGTTTGACCGTTTGACATGTGAGTGAGAGCTGGTTCATCCTTACATGTTATCCTGTATGTAGAAAGCCCCACTCTACCTGCGACTAGAAGGGGGCAAATGAGGGTTGCAAAGCCAAGGCTCCATCATATTGCAATTAAATAACATAGTTGATTGGCTACAAATCACCAACTGAAACGATCTACGCTAACACTCACCAATGCTTTACGTTGCAGGTAAGGCAGTAGCTAGAAAATGCCAAATCCTATAAGATAGGCAAATAATCACTCATCTTCATAGATGGTGGCCACTGCTAAAAAATCTTCTAATGATCTAGGAAGCATAGGCAATATACTCTAGGGGAAAAAAAAAGCCCTATACGGCTATACCCTTTTTACACATGAATAAATAAAAAAGCAAGATTGATGCACTAAGAATGAGGGGGAAAACATTAACATTCTTCTCTCTTGAGAATGTAGATATAGTCGACGCGATTTTTTTTTTTTTTTTTTTTTTGGACTCCGGAGTTCTCTGTTGCCTAGCCCATTTGTAAATTTCAAGCACTTCATTGTTGGCCACAACTCTGTTACATATTTTCACCTAAAGAGCATCTTTTACCTTAGTTAATAGGGCTGACAATTCCACCATTCAAATTACATTAAAACTTGAAACTTTCTTTTAGCGCCTGAGCGATACAGAGCCACACTCTTAAGACACACATCTGCCAAATCAACAAATTGGGCACTGTACTCCAGTAGAATAGAAGATGTTGAGACACATTTCTATTTGTTTATTTGGTAATATAGGAATTGGAATCCCAAAGTACAACTAAAGAACTCTGTTAATTTGATGATAATCTCTGTGTATCTAACTCTAGATGATAATCTCTGTGTATCTAACTCTAGATGATAATCTCTATGGGTGTGTTTGGTTGCCTGTATGGTGTCTGAATCGCATGAGTGGATGCAACTGTATCTAGTAGACACATGTTTGGTTTCCTGTTCATCCTGGCCAGGTGGATGCAATTGCACCCACTCATACAGGATGGAAGAAACACAGAAATTAGACTTCTCTCTAATGCAGGCCCGTGAGATGCACAAACAAGCAACCAAACAACTTAACTTGCATCCACTCAGTCAGGCCAAGGCTAGCCTGGATGGCTCATACAAAACAAGCTAGGATGGTGCAGGTAACCAAACACACCCTATGTGTATCTAACTCTAGAGCCGCCTGCACACGCTGCTCTACCGGTGCCAAGCTGTATGAAGCAAGCATGCCTCGCCAGCCGCGTCACCGTGGCTCAGCGCGCCGCGACGAGGCGCTGCACTCGCCGGCACACGAGTGCGCGGCCACGGCTGCGTCGCCATGCCTCCTGTGCCGACTTCGGCAAGCGATTGCTGTGAGCTCATCCCTCTCCTCTCTACTGATCCTACGTCCAGCAGCAGCAGCAGCAGCAGCACAGGCCCTACCCCCAAATTTCGTCGTACTGTTGCTCTTTGATTTATGTTCATTCGGGGATTATTTTTGCTCAGTTATGGTATGCTTACTGCGCCTCCAAATTACAAGTTCTAATTCGTATCGCTGGTCAATGAGGCATCTAATGCTGCTACTGCGATGAATTCCATTTTAAACGTGTGCATGTGTGCGGTAGCAGTATCCCTACTGCCATGTATTGCCTTTTTTGGTTGGACAGGACGGTGGGAAGAGTCTGATGTGCACCTTGTGCTGGTTGCCGGGTTGCGACGATCGCGTGCAGCGTGCTCGACTCCCTTTTCCCCGCGTGCGTCTCCTCCTTGCCCTGCTTTGCCTTGCCGGTCCTCTGCTGCTCACCCTCCTCTGCTTCTCCTCCCCTTGCTGATCAAGATGTGGTCCCTCTCCAAAATCATTTACAGATTTAGCCCTCTACTATCACCCGTTACACTTTGATATCACGGCAAGTCATGGGCGGCACGCACCTCAGCAATGGGACTGTGGTAGGTTCTTGTCGGGCTCTCCTTTCTCCATAGAAATTGTTGATCAAATCCGTTGATTAATCACACCTACTTAATTAATCTCTTAATTAAATCATCAGCTAATTACTTTGCTTAATTAATCACTCGATTACTAATTGCTAATTAGTGCCTTTCGGCCGTATAGAAAATGCAGCGGGAGCCTTCCAACTGCCGTTCCTCGTAGTTCCTGCCGAGCTAGGAGTGCTCGGTAGCTTTGGACCGGCCACTACAATCGTGATCGGTGTGGCTACTGAGGTGTAGGCAACCTGTCTAGCTCCACGGATATGGTATGTGATATATATCGCTGGTCATGGCGAAGAAGGTGATTAAATTTGTAAATAATTTCTAAGAAAGCTTTTTAAAAAAATATATATATAGACCAAATATGCCATGGTTTCGGAGGAGCCAAGTTGGTGTTTGTGGAGAATGGTTCTTACATATCCTTTGGCGTCATGCTGCTGTGAGGAGCTGCCCAGATCGTCATCGGATTATCGAATGTCCTGTCGCTCTCATCGGATTTGAAGGCTAGCAACGGATCGCCGGTGGCGTTCGCAGTGCTAGCACCCCAAACCCAAATGAGACGACAGCAACCCATTCGATTAACTCGACAATAATCCCGGTATTCCCCCGGTATGCGACCCAAAACTCGCCCAGGATCGCCCCGCAGACCGGCTTCCAATGCCGTTATCAACTCAATTTGCACAAAGGGGGCAACGAACTCGAAACATTCACGACCAAACGCGCAAGCGGAAACACCACGCTCAAAGACAAACCAAGACGACCACCGACCCAACCGAAAACAACCCACAAGGACCCACGACTAGCCAAAACCCGAAAATCTACCAAGACTCCAAAAAAAACAAAAATTCGGCATGACCTTCCTATAAATACGGACATCCACTCAGCAGACAAGAAAACACAGTTGCAATATATATATATATATACATATATATATCCAAAAGTAATGCAACAACCACAACAGCAACACGATCACAAGTATAGAAACAACCCACGGAACACGACGAGGACTTAAACAACGACGAGACACAATTTAGAAGGCTATCTATACAACAAAATGAATCAAATCGCAACACATTAGCAAAATAAAACTTCTCCGGAAGTGTTCTGCCCCTGAACACTTCCGGGCGTGTGCGATGTCGTGCTAATCCTCTACTCGGTGCCCCGCCCGGCCACCGAGAGGCAGTAAGGGCAGAACTCGCATCCGCCCACCTGATCCTCACCTGAAAACCACAAAACAGAAGCATGAGTACAAAAGGTACTCGCAAGACTTACCCGGGGTCCATATATGACCGACTCCAAAGGAGATGCATTTGGCGGTAGCCAGGTAAACAGGCTTAGGTTAAGAGTGCGGAAATGCTTGACTTTGTTCAATTATAGTCATCTACTCAAGTTTCTCTCAATATAGTTAGCAGTTGTAACAGCACCTACTTCTAGCATGAAATTGTAATTAACAGAATGTAAAGCAAGTCATCTCAAATAAAATTTAGCTCAAACCCAACGGCGAACCACCAGTTCAAGTTGTTTACTACGCAGAAGAAGTTCGGATCAAGCGTGCTCATATCCGAGAGCGCGGCAATTCGAATCGCTTATTTAACCCTGCAGGGAAGCATTGATCGCATGACACGTACCACGAAGGGCCTCGTGTCAACTCCCTCCCATCCATACCCAATCGCTGAAGCGTCCTCCTGCGGTCCGAAAACCTAGCACCCCCTCGAGCTGCCCCAAGCCCGGCTTGGCGCTCGAGAGCCGGCCTAAGCCTCACCCTCAACCACGTCCAACCACAGGAAGTTACGGTCCATCGATTCGGCATGCGAGGAAGAGTGGCTTACCGTACCATAATCGGGCATGCGACCAACCGGGTGTGCTCGATCTTATTCCACTTACGGATCGGTCCTTACTTGAAACCGCAGACGGGGCTACACATTTGAGTCTCCATACCCAAATGAACCAACTCCCCCGCCCGGTCTACAATTTAATCTTTCCAAAACATTTCCCATATCCAAATCCATCGTACAGTAGTATGTGTAATACTAACGACCGCAAGCGACAGAACCTTCTATCACTTGGCCCAAACCCCGACCTCTAAGCAAGACTAAGCATGGACTCAATATATTACCCATAATCTAGCTCCGAAGGATGTAATCAACAAGAATCAAGGAGTCTATGTGCAACAATTAGGATCTAGCCTTAACCCACAACTCAATTCCTAATGCAATACGTACTCATCAATTAGCAGTTTATTCTCAAAAATAGAATCATATAAAGGTTCAAGATGCATAGGTGCTTGCCTGATGCTTCTGTCGGGTTCTCAAAAGCGACTTGCTCACCAAGGTCCCCCTCGACCACGGCCACGTCACACTCCACGTGATCGTTCTCTACACGACAACAATGCATATGAAATGAGATGTATGCCATGTACATGAGAGGGAAATGACAATTGAAGACAAAAAGGCCAGCATTCAACAAAGCCGAAATGAAATACAACTCAAAACTCCAAATCATTTGATTAAGCTAGAGGCCAACCAAATTGTTAGAAAGATGAAATTTCAACTAGCAGCTCCAAATAACAGTTGGTTATTAGGGAGAAAATGGCAACAAAATAAGAACGAAGTAGAACCTAACCTGAAAATACCAATGGAGTTTGCCATCCAAAGGCTAAAAGCTTGACCCATGGTTTCAACATAACCTTCGATACGAACACTTTAATGGCAGTACAAGAAGACTACAAACTCAAGCATAAAGTGTCCTCACACCTTTGCTATGCCATAATATGACATCTCCAATGTGTCCCTTTTATTCAGAGGATTGAGAAGGGTACAAGAATTTAGCACATAGCAATTGGATGTACATTGGTCCTAGTTGGCATTTTAACAAACACCTAGCATGCACATTGCAACAACCACCTCCATTGAGCTTGTATGAGCACTCACAAGCACCAATTCATCATCTAACATGTCAATAATCCTAGAAGGACCACCATTACCCACTCATCCATGCACATCTAAGCATACACAATCAAGAATACACAAACATCAATTGGGGCAAAATCCCCAAATTTCACTTAAACCCTAGATGGAGCCATTGCCATGGAGAGGTAGAGGGAGAGAGAGAGAGAGAGGAGGGGTCAGATCTTGGCGGCGCCGAGAGCTGACGGCGCACGGCCTGGCGACAGGAGGCGCGGAGAAAGCGGCGCTGGCCGGGGAGGCACTGTGAGGAGTTAGGTCGGCCGGCCACGGTTGAAGCGGCGGGTAGGCGTCGGCCAAGCAGAGGCGGGAGGGCGCCACCCGGCGCGAGGGTGGGAGGAGCCAAGTCGGGTGGGTGAGGAGGAGGAACCGGGTGAGGGAGGGAGAGATGAGTGGGGAGGGAGAGAGAGAGAAAAAGAAAGAGTGGGGGAAAATATAGGATGGGGAAATTACCTATTTGCCCACCATGGCACTCACATGACACAAAATTGGGCTTTGACAGCTGCTCACTTGCTGTCCAATTTCTATTGGGTCTTATGTTACTTGGACTTATTGTTGGAGATAACTTAATATCTTAACTTACCATATTTTTGGTATTATCCAAATAGTTTGTTAGGAGTCAAATCCCTTCCATACTTGAACTCTTTGGCTATATAAGCCAACCCTCGTGCATGTAATCCTTGAAGTACTATAGTGGATTGTTTCCCGTAAGGGTTTTTTCATGTAAATCTTGTCTCTAATTTTCTTGTGCGTGTGCGGATTTAAACCCTAACAAATGGTATTAGAACTAGGGTTGTAGATTAAGTTGCTGCCTCGGGAGGAGACTCCCGGGACAACACCTCACGGCCATTGCATAGAATCCTCGGATCCATGTCGCACGTTGGTCTCATCGAGTCGGCTGCTCTAGGGACGAGTCTCGCCTCTGGTCGGGCCCTCCTCAGCCGCCAAAATTCGGTTGTGCTCGATGCGCCGACTACCTCTATTGCGCCGCCACCGGCTGGCCCCACCTCCAGCTGCCTCAGCCGCCGTCCGACCGCCATCTCTAGGCGGCCACCGCATCTGTTCCTTGGTGTCCTGCCTCGGCCTCTCCGCTGCCTCGGTCGACTGCCGCACGGGTCGTCTCCTGTGTCTCGGCTATGTCGCCATTTGCCCGCCAGCTCCCAGCGTCGACCTCCGTGTCTGCATGCTCTCTCGCGCACGCCTCTCCAGGAGCGTCATCAAGCGCTATGTATGGCCCACGTTCGGCGATGCCGTGCGTGAGGACGCTAGCTCATGGCTCACCATGGTCTCCACTCTCCACCAAGGAGATCATCCTCGAGCGTCCACATGCCCAAAGAGAAAAGCTGAGGAACCAAGTGCAAGATAAACAACAGTAATACTAGTTCCTCTGTTGCTGATGTGAGGTGACTGATTCTCAGGCTCTATCCAAAGACTTGGCTCCTTGCATGGGGAGAAAAAAAAAATCAATCAGCACAGAGAGGTGACCAAGCCATTAATTGCCAAGAAGAGAAAAGCTCCAAGCCTGTCAACCCCAGTTCCATCGCTCGCTTGAGAGCGCCCGCCGACTAACCTTGCCTCCGGGGCTTTTCATGCTCCGGCTGGCCCCAAGGCCCCAATGCTGGCCACTCGCCTCCATCGCTCCCGACTGCCCTCCTACCACCCATGTGAATCACGCCCGAGCTCCCTACTGCCCGAGACTTGAATCCATTAAAGCTCTGGACTCCAAACAAATCGTATAACCAGATTTAATTCCATTTTTGACTCACATTGGCAAGATCAGTTTTTGGCTCCAACTTCTTATTTGCAGTTTTTTTTTCAGAATCTACCATATTTTTTTATCATTAAAGCTCCGAACTCCAAGCTCCAGAGTCGATTCCAATTTTTCGTCTAAGCTTTTGGCTCTATCTTCTTATTTGCAACTTCAACTTTCCATAAGATTTTACTACGCGCACCCGAAGCTTACCAGGAAGTTTTTTTAGAATCTACCATATTTTTTTATTTGCAATTTTTCTCCATTACGTCATCTACCAAATTTGACATTGAGAATTTCGATGGCAAGATTAGTTCCTCTATATGGCAGGTTCAAATGAGAACCGTTTTCTCTACATGTGAGCGTGAGGAAACCGGGGACTGTTCTAGTGCCAAACAGTGGGATCTCTTCGCAATGCAATTATTGGTGGATTGTTATGCATATTATTAATGGGATTTCATGCACAATTCAAGCTGTTATGTTTATTATTTTGTGCTTATTAATGGGATTTCATGCGCAATCCAACCACCTGCAAAATTGTTAGTCACTTGTATAATGACAAGACAAATAAAGTAAAAAAAATTAAAAGATAAATTAATTGCCATCGGACCCAAAGTTAATTAGGTTTCGCTCATCGAGATACCAAGTCCGTCCGGGGCCGAATGGCACCTCTCGCTAAATCAGGTTTCATTATCCAACATATTTAAAACTTACCTTTATGGAGTAATGGTAGCCAATTAAGAATAATGCTAAATATCAAATAGTAAACAGGTTAAAGCCCTCCATGGTAAAAAGGTGAAAACTCCACTGTAGGAGAGGATAAGCATTGAGCTTAAGGGTAAAAGAAAAGCACCACATGAACACACACCCCCACCACCCCACCCCACATCCATTCCTTCTTCCTTAAGCCACCACCACCACCAAGACCACAAACCATAGGAGCACAGGCCCCAGGAGCAAAAGGAGGCCACTAAAACCACAAGCTAAGTCTAGGAAGCACCACAGGCCTCAAGCAAGAAACCACCAGCAAGAAACATCACAAGCAACAAGCCATAACCAGGAGGGCACCACAACCAGTACAAGAAGGGCAAGGACAAGAAAAACCTTGCACCTTCACCATCACGACTTGCATCCTTTTCATCCCCAACAATTGTAGGTAACCCCATTTATAGCCAGCAGCACCAATATAGTCATAGCAACAGAAAAGTTAATATGGATTCTTATGGTAGTAGTAAGGGCCAGTGGTCCCAATAAGGGCGGTATCCTTAGGGGTTGCACAACGCATGTCCGACAATCGCATAGCACTCTCCAGTGTGCTAGGAGATTGCTCGATGTTGTTGTTGCGCCTCCAAACCCAAGAACACCACCCCACAGTCATCATCAACTGACAAAACTAAATGGGCACAACGCTAAATCATCCATCTAAAATAACTCATCATGCACATTAGTAGGGACATAGGTGGGAGAAGAAGAGGAAAATGGGTAAAGACCAGGGCATTACCAAACCCTAGCATACCATAAGGAGTAGTAAGTCAGGAGTAATGGAGGAGGGGGAGCTTGACAGCTAGTGGAGGAGCAGCGTGAGGCGACCGGAGGAAGGCCAGGCGGCATTGTGCCGACACCAGCAGTGAGGCGGCCGGAGGTCAGTCCAGGGCCGAGATGGCGGGCCACGAAGCCAGGGGAGAGCAGGCCGAGGCATCGGGCCGGGGGGGGGGTCGGAGGGAGTAGAGGCGGCGGCCAGTGGTCGATATGAGGGAGGAGCCGGACCAGGGGAGCCGGGGAGAGCAGAGAGAGTGAGGAAGAGAGAGTGAGGAAATGGGTAAGGTTCGCTGGTGAGGAAGAAAAAGAAAAGGAGGAGAGGAAGAAAAAGAAAGGAGGGAAGAAAAGAGAAGAGACAAAAGAAAAGGGGGGCAAAGGAAAAGGAAGAGAAATAAAATGTTTAATTTAAGTGAATAAATTTTTAATAGGCAAATTACATCCATTGATGGAGTTTTATTAAGAATTTGATTAAATTTGTTGTATTGAACCGATTCCAAAAATCATTCAGAATTAAATTACCAATTTATTACTTCCCAAAATAAATCTAATCTAAATCCAAACTGTGAGTTATTCTACTCAATTGGCCAGCCCAGCGACTAAAATCTATTGTTAAAAAAAAAAGATAAACTTAAAATATCTCCTCTCTGAATAAAATCATATTTATGCGTAAAGCAATAATTAATGGCATTCTCTCTTTTCAAATTAAGGCATATTCTCATGCGCGGAAAGAAATATAAAAACAAAGAAGATATATATATATATATATGCATACGTACACGAAAATTTAACTAGCAAAGCAATCACAACAACAACAACAACAATATCAGAATATAGGCTAATATAAGCGAGTGATTAAAATAGGAAAACCATGCCTAGGCCGATGCACCAAACTAGAATACACCAAATTAAAATCTGCAGTACACATGTATATTTCTAGCAATAAATTAGAGAAAGATGGGACACCATAAAAAATATAATAATTTGATAATCACCTAAAAAATAATATTCTATAATTTCAAAGATTGAATTAAATCCAGCATGTCACTTTCAGAACCCGTGTGAGGACGCTTATTTTCACGTTAATTCAGACAAGTTTACTTGATCATGTTTTAAAAGCCTATTTATAAAAATTATTGTTGATTTTACGGTGATCATTACTTGCATGTCAAAAGCCTATTTATAAATTAAAAAGGAGAAATGGAGGATTTAAATGAATGAATGGACTGCTAGAAAGATGGATTAGTTGTGAGAACTTGGTTGTGGGTTGAAGTATATATATGTATGAGGTGGGTAGAGAGTGTCATGAGATGGGTATCACCGGTGGGATCTTCTACATAGGCTATGATATAAGGATAAACAACTATACTTGGGCAATGAGTCGTAATTACCGTATCAGCCATAATATGTGAAATCGGCCAGAAAAGGTGTCCTATAAAAGTATTATGATCTTCACATTGGGTATGAATAGATAACTAGGGGTGGAAGTCAGGTAGGCCAGAAGGCCCGATGGGACAACAAATGTAGGACTCAATTGAGGGTTGAGAACGTAGAACTCAACTGAGGGTTGAGATTCATCTGAGGGCTAAGATTTTAGAATACAAATAGTTAGTTAGAACTCAACAAGGGCTGAGACGTTATAATTCAGATAAGGGCTGAGAATTTTGAGGCGCTATATTTAAAGCCTTGGATTGAGTATTAGTGCAATAGCACGGTACAACTGGTATGCTGAGGATAGGTGGGGGACAGTCGAGGACCCACTACTCAATGCCCACCAGGGTTGGAGTTCTAATACGGGATTAGTGATAAACATTCTAGAGGCCTCACATGATGGGATCACTATGTGTAAAATGGTACAAATCTGCGTAGGGTTAAAATTATGAATTCATGCATGTCTCATGGAGTGGAGGCTACGAAAGCTAGTCTGTCTCATATACGAGTGTTAATAATCTTTCTTTTGAAATTAAAACTTGCAATGTTTTTTGTCGGAGATTGGATAATTCCCATAGTACCCTGGAAGCCAGTTTCTTAACCGACCATCTTTACCCTTGGACGATGTCCCCAAGGACGACCAACGAGCGTCTGACGACTAATCGGCCCGCCGCCCGATCGGCTACGAGCTTGCTACCCGGTTCCGAGCATCCGTGCCCGCCGCATGAGCTGGAGTGCTCGGCTACGAGCACGCCAGGCAAATACGAGCAACCGTGCTCAGGAAGTTGCGTGGAAACTCAGGTTATGCTCGGTGGATTCGGTCAAACCACTAAGAAGGAAAGTGGCGACTAATTCGTCGAAGATCCAGGGAAGGTGCGCCGGAAATATGGAAGCGTGACGTAATTATAGGGGGTAGTTACCATGTATACGACTTAGTACCCTATATTTAATCCCCCTAGCCCCTATGGGGGAGGGGGCGATCATCCATCATTTCAATAGAGAAAAACGCCACCAGACGACTGGATGTAGGGCTATTATCTCGATCATGAGAGGCCTGAACCAGGATAAAATCCTTGTGTTTCTGTCTATTCTAAGGGACCATCTCCCGCGTCTTCGATGCTACACCTTTGGTAGAAAGGGGCTTCGGTTGATCCCACATTCAACAAGTAAGCTCGGCGGGAGCCTGTTCTCCAATCGTCGACAGCTGGCGCCGTCCATGGGGATCGACGGATTCTTTGCCGAAGGAATCCCGAAGGCGTCATCTTCCACATCTGATAACCGATACTGCACAACTTATGATGAGGTAAGATACGTAAAAAAAAAGTTCTTTACCTCAAGCAAACTGTGCTTAGACGAGTCGTTTCTGTTTTGCGCCGAGTAAGTTCTTCGCTCGGGCACAAATTTCATCCCCTTGCCCGAGCAGGCTTTTCGCTCGAATCTGTACTGAGTAAAATTTTAGCTCGGACGCGTGTTTCTTCACACCGAACGAGCATTGCACTCGGGAATTGATATTGTTATATCTTGAAAATTGCTCTTATTCCTTCAAGCACGCTGCTTTCGCCGGAGATTCGCAGCTCACGCGCCGCACGCACTTCGCCGCGCGAAGTCTCGCTTTCGAAAGCGCTGCGTTCGCTAGATTGTTCGTGTTCCGCACCGAGCACGCACTTCGCTCGGGCGCGAGTCTCTTCCTTCGAGCGCGCGTTTCGCTCGGGGACTTATCCTGTTCCGCGCCGAGCATGTACTTCGCTCGGGCGCGAGTCTCTGCCAGCGGCGTTCGCTCGAGGATCGATCTGTTCGCGCCGAAACACGCGCCGCTCGGGCGCGAGTCTCTCACTCCGAGCACGCGTTTCGCTCGGGGACTATTCCTGTTCCGCGTCGGGCACGTTCTTCGCTTGGGCGCGAGTCTCTCCCTTCGAGCATGCGTTTCGCTCGGGGATTGTTCGTGTTCCGCGCCGGGCACGCACTTCGCTCGGGCGCGAGTCTCTCCCTCCGAGCACGCGTTTCACTCGGGAATTGTTCGTGTTCAGCGCCGAGCACGTACTTCGCTCGAGCGCGAGTCTCTCCCTCCGAGCACACGTTTCGCTCGGGGATTGTTCGTGTTCTGCGCCGAGCACGTACTTCGCTCGGGCGCGAGTCTCTCACTCCGAGCACGCGTTTCGCTCGGGGACTATTCCTGTTCCACGCCAAGCACGCACTTCGCTCGGGCGCGAGTCTCTCACTCCGAGCACGCGTTTCGCTCGGGCACTATTCCTGTTCCGCGTCGGGCACGTTCTTCGCTCGGGCGCGAGTCTCTCCCTTCGAGCATGCGTTTCGCTCGGGGATTGTTCATGTTCCGCGCCGAGCACGTACTTCGTTCGGGCGCAAGTCTCTCCCTCCGAGCGCGCATTTCGCTCGGGGACTATTCCTGTTCCGCGTCGGGCACGTTCTTCGCTCGGGCGCGAGTCTCTCCCTTCGAGCATGCGTTTCGCTCGGGGATTGTTCTTGTTCTGCGCCGGGCACGCACTTTGCTCGGGCGCGAGTCTCTTCCTCCGAGCACGCGTTTCGCTCGGGGACTGTTCGTGTTCCGCGCCGAGCAGGCACTGCGCTCGGGCGTGGGTCTCTTCCTCAGAGCACGCGTTACGCTCGGAGACGGTTGGTGTTCCGCGCCGAGCACGCTCTGCGTTTGAGCACAGGTCCTTCCAGTTTATTTCCCTGGACGTCTGGTCCATGTCCAGGATGCGGCAGCTCGAGCTTGGCTCGTCTGTCAGTTCCTCGAGCATTAGACCCATGCTCGTGATGTGGCAATGTGAGTCCGCTCGCAATCCGCTAGTAGCCTAGGCGTCTGATCCATGCGTAGTTCCCCTGTGCATCTGATCCATGCATGGGATGCGGCAGCATGTGTTTGTTCACAGTCTGCTAGTTACCTTTATCATAGGCGTCTGATCCATGCCTAGTTCCCATGTGCATCTGATCCATGCATGGGATGCGGCAGCATGTGTTTGTTCACAGTCTGCTAGTTACCTTTATCCTTGGCGTCTGATCCATGCCTAGTTCCCCTGTGCATCTGATCCATGCATGGGATGCGGCAGCATGTGTTTGTTCACAGTCTGCTAGTTACCTTTATCCTAGGCGTCTGATCCATGCCTAGTTCCCCTGTGCATCTTATCCATGCATGGGATGTAGCAGCATGTGTTTTTTCACAGTCTGCTAGTTACATTTATCCTAGTTCCCCAGTGCATCTGATCCATGCATGGGATGCGGCAGCATGTGTTTGTTTCACAGTTTGATAGTTATCTTTATGCTAGGCATCTGATCCATGCCTAGTTTCCCTGGGCATATGATCCATACTCGAGACGAGGTTCGATCGCGTTTTATTTTCCCTCTCGGTGCAGCTTGTGCCGACCTTTTTCCCCGAGCATGATTCGCTCGGGATGTGATAGTGTGAGCCTGCCTCATCTATCAAATCTTTTTCCTGGTCATTTCATGCCCAGATGCTGAGGTAAATGCTTCACCATCAAGAATTCAATCCCTCCTTGGACTTCTCAGTCTCAAGGAGATAACCCATCTCACTTGAGCCTCGGGGACTAGCTGTCGGGGATTGGATAATTCCCATAGTACCCTGAAAGCCAGTTTCTTAACCGACCATTTTTACCCTTGGACGATGTCCCCAAGGGCGACCAACGAGCGTCTGACGACCAATCGGCCCGCCCGATCGGCTACGAGCTCGCTACCCGGTTCCGAGCATCCGTGCCCGCCGCACGAGCTGGAGTGCTCGGCTACGAGCACGCCAGGCAAATACGAGCAACCGTGCTCAGGAAGTTGCGTGGAAACTCAGGTTATGCTCGGTGGATTCGGTCAAGCCACTAAGAAGGAAAGTGGCGACTAATTCGCCGAAGATCCAGGGAAGGTGCGCCGGAAATATGGAAGCGTGGCGTAATTATAGGGGGTAGTTACCATGTATACGACTTAGTACCCTGTATTTAATCCCCCTAGCCCCTATGGGGGAGGGGGCGATCATCCATCAGTTCAATAGAGAAAAACGCCACCAGGCGACTGGATGTAGGGCTATTATCTCGATCATGAGAGGCCTGAACCAGGATAAAATCCTTGTGTTTCTGTTTGTTATAAGGGACCATCTCCCGCGTCTTCGATGCTACACCTTTGGCAGAAAGAGGCTTCGGTTGATCCCACATTCAACAAGTAAGCTCGGTGGGAGCCTGTTCTCCAATCATCGACATTTTTAATTTAATAAAACCTATTTTTAAAAAAAGGAATATAGAAGGAGGAAGTGATGTTGTGAAAGTGGAATTATTTTAACATTATTGTATATTGCTATTAATGCTTGATGAGTATATATGTACTTATTCTTGCTATTTCTCCCTCTGCTTAGAACCTAGCATAGGTGACACTTGGGGTAAGGATCACTCGCAATACCAGAGTTATGAGGAGGACTACCCAGAGGATTAGGTTGGAGTGAACCATACACCAGTTATGTCGAATCCACAAGGTATCCGTATTTATGTAGTATATTTTTATTGTATTTGGATCCTATGTATAATTAGTTGTACTGAATTTGCAGCCATGTGTGGCAATGGAATGTAATAAGTTTCCATTTCATTCTCTAGTTATTGTTTCTGTTGCAACACTCTGAACACGATGTATTAACTGATAAAACGTCGGGTGCGCTCGATGTTTTGAATGGTTAGTATTTTAAGATTCATATAATTACGCGGATTGCCACGATTACCGTTCCTTTTGTCACTGTTCTATGCTCTGGAAAGCTGAATTCCAAGACGCCATGCTATAAAGATGCATAATGGAGTGCGCTATACCTACGACAAGGCCTAGCTGAACCGAAACGTCGGTTGGAACAACCGAGCAGGACGTCGTCAAGACGTGCAGTGGTACAAGTACAGCCCCCCCGCTGTGGTGTGCCCAGCGATACGCTCAAGTGGCGCTTAATTGGTTTAGACTTTTGAGACTGCAACCAACAGCTACCAAATGTCACATTTTTTTTCCCCGTCGAAACCATTGCAATCCGGTTCTTGAATCTTGAGAACGACTGGCAAGCTTTCTCTTTCTTTCCCTTTTTTACTCTGTTATCTTGAAATTTACTCGACTGGTAGTAGTACAAATCCCAAATGTACGACCCAAGCTAGCTGAGCTCGCTGTCAAAACGACTCCAGTCTTGTCTCCCGTCCTCTGCCTCGCATCACATGATTCTCCAGCAAAATCTCTCGCACCATGTGATATCCTTGGCCCAGACCCAGTGCTGCTTGTGAGTTGTGGCCAGGAGCAAACTAGCTTGCATCTCGTAGCAGGCAGGCAGGCAGTTGCACGAACACCTAAGCAGCTCGTCACCCGTGCGTGGCAAATTCGATCTCTCACTCGCCCGCAGCTGGGACGGCCGGCCGAGAGAGTGCGGACTTGCTGGCAATGCAATAGCATAGCACCGTCGCTATATAAATTTTAAAGCGCATTATAATAGTAATATATTGTAGGTAAGTAAAAATCAAATTTAATCATTGATTTATCTAAAGTATACCTTTTCGTGCAGGACCACACGACTACGGATGTCCGGCGCGGGTAAGGACGTGGCATAGGGAGGAAGGCTAGAACTCCCTCGTCTCTAGTATAGATAGTATATATTTCTACTACTTGTTTAGGTTTTGTTTGGTAGAGCTCCAGATTCTAGCTTCATCTTATATCTAAGTCTTGCAGGCTAAAATAAGTGAATTAAGTTTATAATTTTATTTTAAAATGTAAATAAGATGATCCAGACACTTTTAATATATCCATAGCTCTAACTCCACGGATCTGGTGAAGCTGGGGCTCTACCAAATAGAACCTTCGGCCAAATAGAACCTTCGGCCCTGTTTGGTAGAGCTCCGGATTCTAGCTCTACCTCGTATCTGAAACTTGTAGGTTAAAACAAAGTGAATTAATTTTATATTTTTATTCTAAAATGTAAACAAGATAACTCATTTAAACATTTTTAATATATCTATAACTACAACTTCACGATTTGTTGGAGCCATGAATACCTTTAACGAATGCATAAATCTAATAGAGCTTAAAACTTTAGTGTATCATTCGACTAACGAATTCATAATCCTTGAGCAACGCGCTCACGAGCCCCGCACCGGTGGGCGCGCCCAGGCCCTCATGTAGCATAGTACCCTGATCCCTGCGTCCAACTCGACCGTACCTTTTAGATCGTGTGGCGTAGTTAGCGTCCCTGTGGACCCGTGTACCATCAAGATAAAGAGCGCTGCTACGCGTACGAACGGGTTTTGTTTTGTGAGATATGGTAACGTAACACGTCGTAACTCCGGGTGCTTACATGCAGTGTAATTCGATCACCGAGCTTAATAGCCGGCTATTTTAAGAAGATATTTTCTGGGACGTAAAGGCATTTTGTGCCTTATTATTAATAAGTTATTAAGCTAGTACGTGTTCGTGTCGTATATATAATGGGCTAGCTAACTCCCCCATGAGCCACTCGATCGACGTGGGAACATATCTTGTTCGTTGAATTTGATTTTTGGGCTGTTACCTGTGCGATCGAACAGCTTCGACTCTATCACCGTCATCTTCCCTGGGATGTTTGCTAGCACGTTCAGCTTCCCAAAGAAAAAAAAAATCAATGAGCACATACGTCGCGTTCTCATGTTGGCCTGGCGTCTCGAGACCAAAGTTTCAAATTTTGATTTCAAATCATATCTCAGAAACCGTAGAAATCTAAAATTTTGATAAGATTTCACAATTTTGGCTAAAATCTGGTCAAAATAAAATCAAATTTCAAATATGGTATTTTAGCGGCAATTTAGACCAAAATTTCGACCGAAATTTTGGCCAATATAATCGAAATTTCGGCCCTATTCAACCCCTGTGAAATTTGCGTCAATATGACCGAAATTTATATATGCATTACGACTTAACACAAAAAAATTGGTATTAATCCAGCCTTACAAACATAAAAAACGATCGAATTTGTGATCATCTTGGTAAAAAAAAAAACATAAAATCTCGTCGGAAAATCCAAAATCACTACACTAATTTAAAATTTTCCAAAAAAAAAATTTATCCCACTAAGATTTTAAAACCTGCTCGAGACGGAGTTAACAGCTATCATAGACATGCTAAGTGATCAGGTCGTTAACTCGTAGTAGAGCACCTGATACATCCCATGTAATCGTAAACATATTGCTCATCCTATCGATGCTAGCTTGTAGATTTGTCGTGATTCGTTAGCATTTGGGTTCTTCTAGATTTTGCGAGTAGCTGCCCATTTTGTCATGCATGGTGTATCTTTTTAGCATATAAAATAAAATAATATTAAAAAATAACTAGAATATCAAGTAAATCTGTATATTTATTAGAGGTATAAAGAGAACATTAAACTAATTTACATTAGAGCACAAAATTCATTCTATATTTACAGATAAAATTATTTTTTAAAAAATAGCGATATAAACTTGGAGAGAGGGTGGCAAGCTTGGACGTCGCTCGGGACCGACATGCCATGCAGCGACCACATGCGTACACTGTTTTTTCAAAAACGAGCCACTAATTGTTATTGAAAAACGTCAACAGGAGCTAGGCCGGGAAGAAAGCGCGAAAGCACGTGCTCACCGCCTAGAATGTTTCAGCTGGCTGTACACTGACCGTTCACCACTCCAGCTGTGGTCCTGTTCTGCGTCTATGTGGGACCAAACCTCCGGCAAGTTACAAACTTGTTAGCCTGACGTCGGTTAATTTGTATTTCTTCCGTTGATTTGTGCAAGACATATGATTTAGATATGACGTCAGTTAAAATTAAGAAGGTACGAGAGAAAATAATTTAGATATTCCCACTTAGTTATTTTAGGAGACGAAATATATACTTTGTATGGATGGTAATAAATAAATACATACAAACATGGATATGCAGCATCCTTTGTGTGTGTATATCGAATTATACGCGCTGAGAGAGCCTGATCGTTGCTCGCAAAGAAGTAGAAATGACAGGGCCGGCTCCAATACACGATGATGGCTGGTTGTCGTGATCAAGACGGGGGGCGGCAAGGACTTACATCAGGAGAAGGAGGCGGGAACGAAAGGTGCATAGGGTGGAGGCGTCTTCGTAGAAGGGAAGCATACTCTGTTGTGTGGGTCCAATAGAATACGAGCGAATAGGCGTGAGTGGGTATAAATACTCGAATGTTGATCTTGGAAGACAAGATGAAAAATGTCATGAAACTTTTTCCCCACTGTTCTTCCCCAAATTCCTCTATTCCCCTCTGTTCTCCCTCTTCTACTACTCTGTTCTGCTACTCTGAAATCTGGTTTTGCCCTTGAAGTTTTGTCGGGCACTATTCCTCTTGTCGCTTGAGTTGTATTTTGGTGTTGAAGTACTACATTTGGTATCAGAGCCACCATGAGATTGGGAATTTTTTTTGTTTTATTCGAGCGAGCCGTAAAATTCCAAAACGAACTGGATATCCCTTTATTTGGGCAAATTTTTTGTTCGGATTTGGTTGGTTTGCTCGTTTCGTCATCACGGCGCCCACAAAGCCCTCTGTGCAGACGAAGATTCTGCTGGAGGCGATGGGGGAAGCGTCCGATTATGAAGAGATGCGGTGGACTCAGATGGATGAACGTTGGGAGTCGTTGAAGGCGAGTTTGGAATTCATCGTCGAGAAGATCAAGCCTATTGAGTCCATTCCAGTGATTCAGGCTCAAGTGGATGAACACCGTACGGTGATTTCCGGATTGGTGGAGCAGTTTCAGAAGACTACGCAAACTTTGCATCATGTTCTTGGGGCTTCGGCAACAGATCGTTCGGGAGGAGACGCGGGATTTCTGACGCCCAAAGCTAAGGAAGCGGTAGGAGCAACACATGGGGGAACTTTAACCGCACCGCAAGCCGGCTTGTTGGGAAAGTGCACCTTGCCACCATTGGTGAGTTCGTGCCCGAATCCAAAATCTCATCGTCCTGGATCATCGTCTGGATCAGACATGGGGGTAGTGGAACGCAAACCGCCGATTCCAAAACTGTCGTTCCCTAAATTTGATGGCATAGAACCGCGTATTTGGAGAGATCGTTGTATGCGTTATTTTCGGATGTACAATATCGATGATTCTCTCTGGGTTACTGCTGCTGCTATGCATATGGAAGGCAATGCGGCCATGTGGTTCCAAGCTTATCAAGAAGATCAGATATTGGGAAATTGGGCTGAGTTTATGTCGGCAGTGGAGTCAGAGTTTGGGAGTTATGATGGTCGCCGATTCATGCGTGAATTGATTCAAATTAGACAATCAGGTTCGGTTGCAGAGTATCAATCTGCGTTTGAATCAGCAATGTATAAGATAAAGGCTTACACCAAATCATGCACTGAGGAATTTTTTGTGCATCAGTTTGTTCATGGATTGAAGGATGAGTTACGGTATGAAGTCGAAACCCAGATGCCGGATACTGTGCGTAAGGCGGTGGTGCTTGCTCTCATTCAGGAGGAGAAATGGGAGAAATTGAAATTTCGACCGTGGAAGCAGTCCGGAGGATTTCGTTCCCCTGGATTATTCCGCAACGAGGGGGTGGCTGGCCAGAGTAAAACAGATGGTGATGATTTGGGGCGAGCTCGGCAATTACGAGAGTACCGGCGAGCTCGCAGACTGTGTTTCAAGTGTGGCGAGAAATATGATCGGGATCACCAGTGCAGAACAATTACACCGGCGCAGTTGCATGCTATCGAAGTGGAGCATACTGTGACACCGGAGCTGCTGAGTGATGAGGTTTTGCAAGTTTTGGAAGACATGGACAGAGATTTTGAGCAAGAACAGTATAAACTTTCTCTTCATGCCTTGTCTGGCACAGCAGATGGTGAGACAATGCGTCTTCAGGCAAGAGTGGGAAATCAAGTGATGGTGATGCTCGTTGACTCGGGGAGTTCCCACAGTTTTATCAATGCCACATTTTTGTCGCGCACTAAGTTTCAGGCTCAGAGTATATCTCCAGTCCCAGTGCAGGTGGCTAATGGAGAAACACTGCAGTGCTCTCAATGGGTCCCTAACTTGGAATGGTGGATTCAGGGCCACACGTTTAGGACTGATATGAGAGTGCTTGAATTAGGGGCTTATGACGCCATACTCGGGATGGACTGGCTTCAAAAGTTCAGTCCAATGACGTGTCATTGGAAAAACAAGACACTGGAATTTGCTGATCGGGGCCGTCGCATTCAGTTGAAGGGATTCGGTCAGAAAGTGGGCCATACTGTAGCGGAGTTGGGTGTGGAGCAACTGAATAAGTGGAGTAGCGGCAATGAAATTTGGGCGTTGGCATTTCTTCAGACGACTGTCGTCATTCCGACAACAGCCAATACGCCGGATCAGATACAAGCGGTGCTGGAACAATATGCGGATGTCTTTCAAGAGCCTCGTCAATTGCCGCCTTCTAGGGTATATGATCACACAATCTCTCTGGTTCCCGGAGCTATCCCTGTGAATAGTCGACCCTACCGGTATTCTCCGATGCACACAGACTAGATAGAGCGTCAAGTAACAGAGATGTTACGAGCAGGCCTGATTCAACCGAGTGTAAGCCCGTTTGCATCGCCAGTCTTATTAGTTCAAAAGAAGGATGGGAGTTGGCGTTTTTGTGTTGATTATCGGAAATTGAATAGTCTTACGATTAAAAACAAGTTTCCCATGCCTGTTGTCGATGAGTTGCTCGATGAGTTAGCAGGGACAAAACTATTCTCGAAGCTGGACTTAAGGGCAGGATATCATCAGATTAGGATGGCTGAAACCGATGTGGAGAAAACAGCGTTCAAAACTCATCACGGGCATTTTCAATTCTGTGTCATGCCTTTTGGATTGACAAACGCGCCGGCTACTTTTCAGTGTTTAATGAATTCGATTCTGGCTCCGTACTTGCGGAAATTTGCGTTGGTTTTTATCGACGACATCTTGATTTATAGTCCTGATTTGGAGTCCCACGTGCAGCATTTGACCATAGTATTGCAATTGCTTCGGCATCACCAGTTGTTTGTCAAGCAGTCCAAATGTGCATTTGCTCAGACCTGTATTTCTTATTTGGGGCATCTGATCTCGGATAAAGGCGTTGCAACCGAACCGGAGAAGACACAGGCCATGGTTTCTTGGCCACCACCAACATTTGTATCGGAGTTGAGAGGGTTTTTGGGTTTGACTGGGTATTACAGAAAGTTTGTGCGAGATTATGGGTCAATTGCACGACCCTTGACGAATTTGCTGAAAAAGAAGGCGTTCCATTGGGACACTACAGCGTCCCAGGCATTTGAGCGATTAAAACAAGCTATGTCACAGACACCGGTTTTGGCTATGCCGGACTTTAATCAAACTTTTGTCATTGAGACCGACGCATGTGATATAGGCATTGGAGCCGTGTTAATGCAAAATGGGCATCCGATCGCTTTTTTGAGCAAGGCCTTGAGTATCCAACATCAGAAGTTGGCAATTTATGAAAAAGAATTCCTGGCAGTGCTAATGGCCGTGGAGAAATGGCGCCAATATTTGCAGCGTGGTGAATTTGTGATACACACTGATGATCGCAGTCTGTGTTATTTGAATGACCAACAGTTGGTATCGGATTTGCAGCGGAGGGCTATGGCTAAACTTATGGGGTTGCAGTTTCGAATTCAGTACAAGCCAGGGTCTACAAACCATGCAGCAGATGCTCTGTCGCGCGTCGGCCATCTAATGGGAATGCAGGCAGTATCCAATGTTCAACCGCTCTGGATCCAAGAGGTCCTCAATTCGTATGTGACAGATGCAAAGGCTCAACAATTATTGTCCTCTTTGGCTCTTCACAATCCGGATGATAATGGTTTTACACTTCATCAGGGTATCATCAAACAACATGGGCGCATTTTGGTTGGCGCCAATTCGGCATTACAGACCAAACTCATCCATGAATTCCATGCCAGTGCGGTGGGTGGACATTCCGGTGCAGCGGCAACTTATCATCGCATCAAGAAGTTGTTTATGTGGGCTGGATTAAAGACTGATGTCATCAATTTTGTGAAGCAATGTGCCATTTGCCAACAGGCTAAACATGAACATGTTCGTTCGCCTGGTCTGTTGCAGCCCTTACCCATTCCAGAAGGCGCCTGGCATGATATTACTATGGATTTCATTGAAGGTCTGCCGCGTTCCGAAGGATTTGACACGATTTTGGTAGTGGTGGATCGTTTCTCCAAATATGCTCATTTTATGGCTCTGAAACACCCTTTTACTGCAGCACAAGTAGCCAAGCTCTTTTTGGATAATGTGGTTAAATTACATGGGATGCCTCGATCCATAGTATCTGATCGCGACAAAGTGTTTACCAGCCGGTTTTGGAAGGAGCTGTTCTCTGCGCTGGATACTAAACTCCTTCTCAGTACCTCTTATCATCCACAAACCAACGGGCAAAGCGAAAGGGTTAATCAATGCCTCGAGATGTATTTGCGTTGTGCTAGTCATGATTCTCCCACTAAATGGCGCACATGGTTACCCTTGGCGGAATTTTGGTATAACACGTCTTATCACACATCATTGGGCTGTTCTCCTTTCAAGGCACTCTATGGCACTGAACCTCGGTATGGTATTATGGGCAATGTTGCTGTTGTCGGACAAGCTGCAGTATCTGACTGGTTGATGGAACGACAGAATCACAATGCTCTTATGAAGCGACATCTTCAGGTGGCTCAAAACCGTATGAAGCTTCAAGCAGATAAACGTCGGTCTGACCGTCATTTTCAGGTCGGGGAGCAAGTCTATCTCAAGTTACAACCATATGCACAATCGTCGGTTGTTAACCGTCCATTTCCTAAACTTGCTTTCAAGTATTTTGGTCCATATCGGGTAGTGGAAAAGATTGGAACTGCTGCTTATAAATTAGAATTACCCGCTGGGAGTCAAGTCCATCCGGTTTTTCATGTGTCACAACTCAAACCGTGTGTTCCAGACTATACTCCGGTGTTCCATTTTCCACCGTCGATTGCGGATCTTAATTTGGAGGATGTGGTCCCTGAAGCTATATTGGACAGGAGATTGGTGAAGAAGGGCAACTCTGCTATTCCTCAGGTGCTCGTTAAATGGTCCCGCATTCCGGCTGATTTTGCTACTTGGGAAGATTACTATGTGGTTCGCCAACGTTTCCCTAAGTCGACTGCTTGGGGACAAGCCGTTTTTCCTGGGGAGGGTGATGTCGTGATCAAGACGGGGGGCGGCAAGGACTTACATCAGGAGAAGGAGGCGGGAACGAAAGGTGCATAGGGTGGAGGCGTCTTCGTAGAAGGGAAGCATACTCTGTCGTGTGGGTCCAATAGAATACGGGCGAATAGGCGTGAGTGGGTATAAATACTCGAATGTTGATCTTGGAAGACAAGATGAAAAATGTCATGAAACTTCTTCCCCACTGTTCTTCCCCAAATTCCTCTATTCCCCTCTGTTCTCCCTCTTCTACTACTCTGTTCTGCTACTCTGAAATCTGGTTTTGCCCTTGAAGTTTTGTCGGACACTATTCCTCTTGTCGCTTGAGTTGTATTTTGGTGTTGAAGTACTACACTGGTATAGATTAATTAACCAACCGGCATAGCATTACGTATGGTGGTTACGTGTTCTCCATCACACGCTGGATTTATCATGATTACTAATTAGTTCCTTGGTGCACTGACCAATGGTCAATGGATCTGATAAGGTCGTCGACCATTTTTGATTCGCTTGTTAGTGTTCTCTTGAGACGAGACCATGGCAGTAGCTTGTTAGGCGCACCAGAGGCGTTTGTACATGTACTGGCTAAGCCGCCTAGGACACAATACGCTCGAATAATGCTACTGTATTACTCGTAACTTGCCACACAATGAAGTGGCGCAGGGGTTAACGATACCGGTTCAATTTCGGATTTTGACCATCGAACGGTTTGAAGGTCAAGCAAATTTAAAATCTGATCAAATTCGGAGCGAAGTTCGAATGAAAAGATCAAAAACCGTTCGACAAGTAGCGAATTTTGAGCGGTTTTCGCCGAAAATCGGCAACAAGTTGAAAAATTAAGAAAAATTGCAAAAAAATATTGTAAAATTTCAAACTTTATTTTTTTAAAAAAATATTCACACAAGAGGTCATAAAGCTATTAATACTAATTTTAGAGAACTTTTGGATAAATTTCTTCAATTTTTTTGAATTTAAATTTAAACTTAAACGGTAAACCGAACAAAATTCTTTTTCAAACCAGAGCGATATGAGTGAAGTTTACAAATTTTAAGCGAAATTCATCGAAAAGTGAAGCCTGGGCCACATTGTTTGTTGCGGCCAAATCAGTCACCGGACAGAACTACGATAGGGTTTAGCAAATATCCGAGTATATATTAGTAGACTAAGAGTACTAAAATAATTATAAATTTGGAGGGCCAGGGTTAGTTACCACTGCTTGCTGTAAGTGAAGCTGTCGTGTCAGGCAGCAGGTGGCAGAGCCCTTTCAATCATTAATCTGCGCCGGTATTTGTTCCAATCCAATTGTATGCTTCCACAGCAGAGAGAGAGAGAGAGAGAGCGCGCGCTCGATCTTGTCAAGTGCAGTACTCCAAAAGGGGGCAATACTTCTGAGTTTTTGGAGAAGAGAACAATGCACGAAGAAGGATGACCATGGCATTAGCTAAGGGTGCAAGCAACAATTTGAGGATAAGCTGCGCTGATTACTGATTAAGGAAAGAAAAACTCTCTTTCTCCGCCTTGTCCTCTGGATAGGGCTTACGCAGCTTCTTTGGAAATTAATATAATTTAATATAAAATTATTTCATTTATCATTTAAGTAATTATTTTAAATTTAAGCTATCGAGCTGAACCTCATTAGTATTTTTCGTTCGAAACAGACTAAATTCAACTTTAAACTCGTTAACTACTATAACATTGAATTTTTTTCAAGGGCTAAGCTTTCTTTTTTGGAATAACTGATGATTTGTCCTTATTTATTTATTTATGGTATTGATTATTTCCTCTGTGATATCCTACTGTTATGCGAACCAATTACATTAACTAAAATAAGACTTTGAAATCATATATCAATAAGATATACAAAGTAAATATAATACAAATTAAAATAAAGAAATGGTCAATTATCCCTCTTTTTTTCGGCCCTACCTCCGCGGCAACGCCCCTGTCCGCCCCCCTCCCAAGGAAGAAAGCAACGCGTCGCCTTAACACCACCCACCCACTCAATCCCCACTCAACACACAAGGCCACAAGAAGAGAGAGAGAGAGAGAGAGAGAGAGAGAGAGAGAGAGAGAGAGAGCGGGAGAGAGAATTTTGCTAGGCTTTGCACAGTGGATGCGTTCTCTGGCCGGCGCGTTGCGTGTGTCAGGCTGTCAGCTCTACGGGCGGTTACTACCCTCGCCACCCTCGCTCTCTCTCTCTCTCTCTCTGCCCTCCCTTTGGCTGGTTCTGGAGCGCTGCTTTGGGGTGGGAGAGGAGGGTGTTCTTGTTCTTGGATGTGACGCGGACGTGTCCTCTCTGACCAAAGCTTCAAGGATTGCCCCCAATCACTGCCCCTTCTAGGACTGCAGATAGGCTGCAGTCTTGCAGCGAAGCTGCAGCGGCAGAGCGGGAAAACTGCAGCTCGTACGAGCGGTGTGGGTGCCGGAAAGGAAGGGCTCAAATAACCCAGAGACGCCTCACCCGATTCTCAGCCTTCCTTTCCTTCCTCCAAGCGCCCACAGTAAAGGGGAGGAGAAGAGGATATTATCGCGCCCACGGGTTTCCGCCAAGAGGCTGGTACGTTTCCTGCCACTAATTTCTACCTCCTTTCCAGCTTCAAGATTTGCTCTTCTTGAAGTTTATGAGAGCTTGGTAGGGATGCGCATGTCCTCGCTTCGCTTGCCGCTTTCTTGGAGGAATTATATTGATTAGTAGTATGAGCCAGGACTCTGAACTAGATGATTGTTAAGGCGTCTACCTCTTGTCATTATCTGCTTTGCTCCGTATTGGCAATTGTTTAAGGTTGTAGGATTTGGCAGGGCAGGTAGTACTTTCTGCACAAGATTTGGTTGGTGTTCCTTCCGTTCTTCCTCTCTTTTTTTTTTGCTGTGAAAAAAGGCTTGGGGAGGAAAAGGACCACTGCCCGCATTGATGCCATGACGAGACTTCTGGTATCTGCTTGTGCTGTGGTGTTTGTTGAGCCTGCCCTGCTCGGCTCGCCATATTGCTTTGGATTGAATTCCATTCCTTACAAGCAAAGGCACCTCCGTCCTTCCTACTCCCTGTACCTTGCATTCTAGTAGCAGTTCTTGCATACTCATTTATATGCTTGTGTACTGTTTTGTCATGTTAGTGGTACTGTTGGATAGGTGTGCTTGATTTTCTTCTTCCTCCCTTTTTTTTGGTGAAATTATTGGGTTACAGTCACCAATTCCTTTGTGCTACCGTCCATTAGATTAATTATTTGTCGTCATCGTGCAATTCTATACATCCCGGAGTCACCTCTGTTGTTGTTTTTTCTTGAACGAAAATCACCTCTGTTGTTTTAACTCTGAACTATACTGCTCGCATTTAGGAGTATTAGCACATCCAAGGTTCCTAGGAGTACTTTAGTTTCTCGTGACTTGTGAGCCAGGTTTCTGCAAATTACATTCACGAAGAGTTGCAACCTTTATTGCATTCAGGGCAGGGAATCAGGGGTATTGGTTTCACTTTTGCTAGGAGTAGCCAGGTTGCCTAGTGGTGAAAGGATAACAAATTTTTGAAGTGACTTTTTTTTTGTAACTCTTTCTGTCCCTCTCCATATGATAATCTCGTCGTTGAATTGTGTTCAACACAAGCAGAGTAATGCGCTACATCAATGGCGTCGTTGGTGCCTGGTGTCCTTGTCAAGCTTCTTCAGCATATGAACACGGATGTTAAGGTCGCAGGCGAGCATCGGTCGTCCCTTCTTCAGGTTGTCAGCATTGTACCAGCACTTGCCGGGAGTGATCTTTTCACCAACCAAGGGTTCTACCTCAAGGTGTCTGATTCGTCACATGCCACTTATGTTTCCCTTCCAGATGAACAGCATGATCTCATCTTGAGCGACAAGATTCAATTAGGGCAGTTCATCCATGCAGACCGTCTCGAGGCAGCCAGTCCGGTACCCATCCTTAGGGGAGTTCGGCCAGTTCCTGGTCGCCATGCCTGTGTTGGCAACCCCGAGGACCTTGTGGTAACTAGCTCCTCCAATTTTCTGGGCAACAAGAAGGCACAGCCAACCAATGGATTGAAAACAACCAATGGAATGAAAGATACCGGCAGCTTGTCACTAGAAAAGGAAAAAAGAAAGTTAGAGAAAATAAATGCTTCCCACAAAACCATTGGGACAGAAAATAAGAAACCGCCTCTGACCAAATCAAATTCTTTGCTGTCAAAACAAGCTTTGAATGGGATTGGTGATAAGAAGGCAGCAGTTAAATCAAAGGCGAAATCGGCTAGTACTAGGTCAACACCTTCATCTCCAACCAGTGTCTATTCTCTACCTGCAACATTTGAGAGGTTCTCTAATGATCTAAAACAGAGAAACAAAGTAAAAGTAGCTGAGAAAGCATCGTCTTCTAGGCTTTCCTTGTTAGATAAGGCAGCTTCTGTTTTGAAGGTTACTACTGCTGGGAGGAGGTCTTCTGCAGTTAATTCAACCAGTAGCTCTGTGTTGAGTATTGGATCAGGACCAAAGGCCTTGAGAAGAAGCTGGGAAGGAAATGCGGATACAAAAGGAAAAAATTCAGATTCAAAGACAGCCAAAGCTGAAAGAAAGTCTGAGAACAGGAGCACAGCGGTATGTAATATGTTGACCATGCTATGGGTAAATGCACTTGATGTGTTTAATTTTAAATGTGATCACCATTTTCTCTTGAGGATGATTATTGCCTTCAGAGCTTCCAGAAATTTTTGTGATGCTAGAGTTTGTATCTCATATCTGCTTAATGCTTATTAGTTTTTATCTTCATGATATCATGTACAGCCAGGAAATGCAATGACATTATTTGTTACCATTTGTACCATACACTAATTTTACTCCAAAGGTACCTAGCTAATCTGTAGGCTCTTATACGCAGAATCCTAGGCAAAAGCCACCTGTGGATGAGAAGGTGCGACGTAAAGATGATAGTAAGATTCAGAACCCTGCTAGGAAGAGCACTGCAACTGCAAGTGCTCCTTCAGATGATGCTAACAAAGCAGTGAAAAAGTATCCTCCTACTGTAAAGAGGGCATCTGGGGTTTCAAGCAACCCAAATGTTATAAATTTAGTCAAGATTCCCCCCAACAGCAGAAAATTGACCGATGCTAGCAATCTGTGGACATCACTTCCTCCATCGCTTGCCAAATTAGGAAAGGTATGACTATGTTCATTGACACAATCAATATGGTTTTATTATCCAATATTGTTAAAGATCTAGGATTGCCGCAATTTGAGGATGATAATTTTTACAATGGCATACCAGATAGAGCATGGTTACCAGATTCTTGAAAATGTGCATCTTTTTTCTCTTTGTGTTTGCTGGTGGGACCCTATGCTATCAGTGTCTATAAATATTGACAATTTTCACCCATTACTTGGGAGAAATATTGACGTGAAAAAGTACCAGCATGCTAGCAAGATACCGATTTAGTCTGTAGGAATTGAATATCTGATGGTATGTTTCATGGAATATTTCTGTGACAGGTGATTCTTAAGTACAGGGAATCAGCACAGATGGCTGCTGTTGAAGCCATGCAGGAAGCTTCTGCTGCAGAGAGCTTGCTCAGATGTTTGAGGTACCTTTTCTCCACAGACACTGGCCTTCTGATGTTACCATAGGATTTATATTATGTTGGGCTTGTTTGCTAAATTACTTCCAGTAACATTTTCTTATTGGTCATTCAACTATAATATGCGATTTGTACTTATTTTTGGATAAAGCGTAGTCAGTTTCTAGATAACAATGGACGCATGTTTGATACTTTGATGGAATCACATCCATTAAGATATAGTAGAAGAAAATCTTGTGGTTTGATTGGGTCATACCATAAAATGGCATATTTTGCTAGCTTCTACCCAGTCATGCAAAAATATGGTAGCAAATACTATTGTTGAACACTGCGGCCTATTAATTCAAAATTAGCAAATTTTGGCATTGATTCGTTTTCTGCCGACAGCTGCTAGTGGAAGCCCACCGTGAATTTGCACCAAAGACTTCTAAGATGTATTGTGTCTGTCTGATAAGCTTTACAAAACCTTCAGAGTTTCACATGGCATCTAGTCGTACACAGCCTTGATTGCCTGTTCCCACGCTGATGTTTTTAGTAAAGCCTGCTGTCGATCATGTCGCATGGTTCCTTTGTGCTTGCATCTCACTAGGGCAAGATCATTAATAACCCGTTGGTATTACGCTTCAAATGTCTCAGTTCTAGCTGTCATGCAATGCTATCAACCAGCTTGGTCCTCCCCTTTTAGACACATGGTCCATCCTTGCCGTCGTTTTTTTTGTGATCTGAATGCAGGAGGTACTTAGCTACTACTCCCTCCGGTCACAAATAGTTAGGCATTTTAGACATCGACACAATATCTTAAACATAGCTTTGTCCACAAATTTATATTATAATATATTTATAAAACGTAATAAAATTATGATATTATGAAAGTACTCTTCGAGGCAAATCTACGCATATGATTTTCATATATCCAATTTAAATATTTAAAAAGATAATGAGAGTCAAAGTTTTAAAAATTTGACTACACATATGTTCAAAACGATAACTATTTATGGTACAAGGGGTACATAATTTAAACAAATGACTCGCAAATGTTACAACTCATTTTACATAAACTGGAAGTTCGAAACATAGCTGAAATTCTGAGTGATCTATAAGCATGTGCAAGTGGGGGGGGGGGGGGTTAGCTCCAGGTACTGCTCAAAGAACATGAAACACAAGTACTGTGTAGTTTCATGTGTTATACAGTTTTGCATACGGTTAAGGCCTCGACATCGACCCGTGTGCTGATTTGCTTATTGGCATCTGTATAGTGCACGGCATGGACAAAGATGTTTGCTGAAATGTCTCTCTCCAAGCCATGCACGGATGGCCTACTGTTCCGATTGTGTTGTATAATGATGCTCACCGGTGTTGCCACTTGACAGACAAGAAGTGTCTCCTACTGTACTTGCAACTTGCGTGTTGTTTGAGAGGTGCTTCTATGCTCTTCCTTTTAAAAGTTGCACAACTATTAAAGCATGAATGAAGGGTAGATGGTGGTTACTTACCCCTTCGTGTGCTTCAAGATTTGTGCAACTTGTACTAGAAGGAAGAGCATAGAAGCACCTCTCGTGTTGTTTTCTTCTAAAAACATCACCTGTTTATTTACCTCGGTAGCTCTGCCGTCACTCCCAGCATTGAAAATGTCGAATTTATTGTAAAATGTATACGCATTTCAACTAAGATGCTGGGAAATTTTACTGCCTTGTGACAAAGGAGAAAGTTACTGCAGGAGCTGTACAATGCCATTTTAATTGTAATTTTGCTTGTATTTACTTGTATGTAATAATTTGAGTAATGTAGTGAGGATGCTTACTTGTGTTTGTCGGAGCAGCTCGTACGCGGAGTTGAGCTCGACGGCGGAGGAGCAGAACCCGCAGCAGGCCGTCGAGCAGTTCCTCGCCCTCCACACTGCGCTTTCCCGCGCCACCGTGATCACTGACACCCTCACCAAGTCTGCCGCCTCTGTAGCCTCGCCGGACCGCTCGACGGCCAGCAACGCCGGGACGGCAGTCTCAGCCACAGATGAGGAGACGGCTGCCGTCGCAGCCGAGCGGCGCCGCCGAGCTACGTCCTGGGTAAGCGCCGCGCTCGCCACTGAACTCTCCCCCTTCGGGCTCTACAACCTCAAGCCGGTCCCCGCCACGATCTCATCGTCATTGGCCGTGGTCGTCGTCGACGTGTCGGCGAAGCTGCCGGCGACGGCGGGCACCGCTGCGAAGTCGTCGGCGAAGTTGCGGATGTCCCCTGCAAAGGGGAAGGCGAGGACGGGTCCCGGGGCTGCGGCGGCGGCGCCTCCGCCCGCGCTGCCGGAATGGGAGAGGGCAGGAGGCGCGCCCGAGAGGGGCGAACTGGCGAGGCGGCTCGGGGAGGAGTCCAGGGGGTGGTTCCTCGGGTTCGTGGAGCGGTTCCTGGACGCCGACGTGGCGGCCGCGGCGCCGTGGGACCGCGAGCGTCCGGCCAGGATGCTCCCGCAGCTGAAGCGCGTCAACGACTGGCTCAATGAGATCGGGAGGCGCGGCGAGGCGCCTCCGCCGCCACAGCCGGATGCGGACGGGGAGGCGTCGGCCTCCACCGCCACGGTTACCGCCAACGGCGGCTGCGGCTGCGTGCCCGAGGAGACGATCGAGCGGCTAAGGAAGAAGATCTACGAGTACCTCCTCACCAACGTCGACTCAGCCGCCGCAATGCTCGGCGGCCGGGCGGCCGCGCCGGCGCCGGCGAACGGGAAGAAGGGTTGACGTGGTCTACACACGAATTTGACGCGGCGATCGAGAGGTCTAATTGGGTCGGAGGTAGCGTGGAATTTGATTGGGCCAAGAAACGGGCTTTGTTTGCTAATATAGGCCTTTTTTGTTGGGCTTTGTTTTTTTAAATCTCTCTCTTCTCTTTTTTTTTTCCTCTTGAAGGTTACAGGGGAAAAAAAGGTCGATGGCGAATTGACTTGTATTTATTGCTGACGTTGATTGGGTAGCTCTGAGGTGCGAGTAATATTATTCGATTGGACGGGGTTCTCCGATTTTTGGAGGTTGGAGAGTGATTTTTGCTTAAATACCATCAACCTCTCGTGTTTTGTCGTCCATTTATTTGAAGAGAAGTGTTTTGTGTGTTTTTTTTAAAAAAAAGTGCAAATATGTATGGATGAAAAGTAGATAGTGACTTACTTTTTTGTTTGCTTCAAGAGTTATGCAAAAAGAAAGCATAAAAGCACCGCTCTTATTTGAATCTGTTGGAACTTAGAAGCAAGATTCAAAATCCTGGTGAAATTTTGGAAATTTCGGTCAGAAACGAGACCCTAAATCCCAGTCAGATAAAAAAAATGGGGGAAAAAATTAAGTGCTACAGTAACTTAAATTTTTGATGAAATTTTAGTTTTGATCGAAATTTGACCGGATTTGCAAGATAAGAATAGACATAATGGTCACAAGTTGTCTCTTTTGTCATCAGCCAGTAGCACTGTCGGAATTTTTAAAAATCCCTCAAGCTTGATTATCATATAAAAATTTTATGAGAACATTATGGATATATCAGGACCATCCACAAATTATTTTTAAAAGTTTCTAACATCTAGCATGTCAGTTTCAAGAACTATTACCTGATTTATTACAATGAGTGATAATGAGTGATCAAAAAAAAATTATTTGATTTAAGCTCAAAAGTGAAAGGCTGAATTTGATTATCTAGGAAATATTCATGAGATATTATGTGCAACTAGATCTTTTTGGAGAGATCAAATGATAAGGTTTATTGGTCTATTTCCTGTGTAGCCATTTATTGATAGGTTCCAGTACAATACAAGTGTAAGATATTTTATGTGCAAAAACTTAGTAATTTGTATTCAAACAAATAGGGAACATCACATAAATTCTTTCATAATTTTTTTAAAATTCATTTTTTCTAGAAGTAGGATACCATTTTACAGTATTTTGCACAGTAGGACTTTTAAAAAATTCCTCAAGCTTTATCACTTCCTACAAATTTCATGGGAATATTAGTGATGTGTCAGAAGCATACAGAAAAATATCAAAATTTTATAACGCGGTTTCAATATTTTTTTGCTCGCTTCAATTTGGCCGAAATCTCGGTATTTCTCACCGAGATTTCGGTTTTTAGACTAAGGTCTTGGAAATCCCAGTTAATAAATGTCGGATTTGATTTTTTTTGCTTTTTACGTTTCATTCGGATTTCGTCCAAGATTTTAAGTTCTCAGCGAAATTTTGGATTTTAGGGTGATGAGATATGAGCTAAAAACGAAATTTAGAACCATTGAAAAAATAATGGTTGGGAAAGTCTAGAAGGTCTACCTTGTGGCTTTCGGAGTAACTGAGGAGCATCTGTTTAGCTGAAGTCAAGATGCCAACCGCCCTGCCGTTACTCGTGAAAGGGTGTGCCGTGTGCACGACCGACGTACTAAATAGATGAAACCAAGCTCTGCACCAAGCTGTAACCCGAAGTGTACACCCATACCCAAGTGTTTATTCAGCACGCGAGAATTTCAAGAGAATTTCGTTGTAATTCTTTGAAGAGAAGAATTTTAAAGCAGTTTCACAAGACAACCGTACGCTATTTTCTCGAGATTTAGGCTATGTTTAGATTCATAAGCAGTTAATAGTTAGCCGGCTAATAGTTCCTAATCTTAGCTAGCTAACTATTAGCTAGTTAACTATTACCTAGAGGGTGTTTGGATCCACCGGCTAGGGATGGCAATCGGGCGGGTACGGGCGGGTAGACCTCCCGCAGACCCGAACCCGAAACCCGAAATTCATACCCGAACCCGAACCCGAACCCGAAATCTCTCACGGGTACATACCCACGCCCATACCCGAACCCGATGGGTACCCGAACCCGAACGGGTACCCGAACCCGAAATTAAATTCACCTCGCAAGCAAATTTTCAACCATCAATTGTCAATCAATTCATTTGTAATTTATATGTTTAAAGGAAAAATATATGGTGTATATAATCATGAAAGTTACCGCATCTTACATCTCGAACGATGCTTGAAAATCTTGAATTAACTTTCCATTATTTTTAATTTATAAATTAATTCGGGTACCCATGGGTACCTACGGGTGCAGAACCGAACCCGAACCCGAACCCGAACCCAAACCCGAACCCGAACCCAAACCCGAACCCGAAATTTGAAACCCGCGGGTCTGAAATCAAACCCATACCCGAACCCATCGGGTCGGGTACCCACGGATACCCGAACCCACGGGTAATTTTGCCATCCCTACCACCGGCTAATATGTGACTAATAAATGTTTAGGTTAATCAATTGTCCAGAATACCCTGGTATTAGCTGCTATTGGTGGCAGACGCGAAGTGTATTTTGGTTAAATGCCACCTATTAACTGCTATTAGTTGGATTTAATTAGCTAATGAGATAACCATTAGTTGGATGTTCAGCTAATAGTTAGCTGATATATTAGCTGGTTATGTTTGAATCCACTCCAGCTAATGTTTAGTAGCTAAATGGTAACTGCATGGATCCACACAGGCCCTACCTAGAAAATCCTATGTTGTGGTTTCTAATAAATAGGCCAAAAATTCAGGCGGTGCGTAATTTTCCCATAGAAAAAGAAAGGAATATCGCGAGCAACTGGACCCACATGAACACGCGGTTCTTCCGTCGGAAGTCGGACGGAGCTAACCAGGATGACGCCCCTCGCCCGCGCACCGCTCCGCAGCCCCACCAGCGCCGTCGATCTCCCGATGGACGGCTCCCAACCGAGAGGACCGGGCCCACCTCACCGGTGGGCCCCGGTCCGGGCGAGCCAGCACCATCACAGCCAAGTAGCCAACCGACCTCCCTCTTTCGTCCCCCACTACTTGCCTTCCCCTCTCCGTCTCCATTGCTTTCCTCTCCCTCCCTCGGTCCCTCCCTCCCTCCCCTCCCCCTCTCTCGTGACATCGCCTCGCCTCGTCTCATCGGAAGGCAGCGGCGCGAGCAGCAGCGGCGGCGCAAGGAAGGGAGGAGGAGGAGGAATGGGGATGCTGTCCAAGGCGTGCTCGCTCGTGGCCTCCTCCCTCCCGCGCTGCTCCTCCTCCGCCCCCACGGTAGTCTGCTCTCTCCCCGTCAGTTTTTACGGGATTTCCTGGTGGGGGTTTGGATCTGGGCTGGGGATTCTCGTTGGAACGCGTCATCGAAGCCTGCAGCTGCTTCGGTGTGAACGAAGCTGGAGCTTTCGCGATCCAGTCCCTCGTATTCCTGTGTTATTTGCCCATGTACCCCCATTATTCCGTAGTGCCCTTGTTTCTACCTAGTTTCGCTGAATTATGCGAAGATTTGTTGTATGAAGCTGCACAGTATGGATTTGGTCTTGGCAATTCGGTTACCTGAGTTGTGCTATTGGCTCTTTGTGAATTGTGAGCGTTAGAATTGCTGGCTGTGTTGTTTTGCAGATTAGGGGGCAGCCATCTCTGCTGCCGAGCGTGCGCAAGCAATGGATCGGGAAGCCGTTGTTGTATGGAATTGGTTCTCTACTGGTTATGCCTCTGAGGACCCTGCACGGGGTGGGCCGGATGTTCGGCGCTGCGCGGTTTCTCTGCAACATGACAAGCGTCTCCTCGTCGCTGCAAATTGAGCTTGTGAGTGACTGAAACTCTTGAGAGTTTAGATTATTCGTAATCCCAGACTCCCAGTTCAATCAGTTTGTATTAAAACTTAGTGTGAGTGCTCTAGACGTTTGCTTATCAACGTAACTTCTGGTTGCTGCATCGACATAGCAGTGCTCTGGGGGAGATAATTCAACGGTCAAAAACAGTTTTTTGAGGGGGACTAGGCAAAACCAGTTGTGATGAATTTCTCATGCAATTTGGTGGCATTGCTTTTAGAAAGAAGCATGGGGCCATTCTCAGTAGGAAAGCGTCCATGTTTATGAAAAGAGGCTTCCCATAATCTTCTTCCACTTCATCACTTATTGCTTTATTCTGGCTTCGCTTTTTTTGATATTCCCTACCCTTCTATCTAACTACCATGATATGCGGTAGACACCTTGGACTGTATCATTGTTGTGAACCTTATCAAGTGTACTTTGGTGGGCCAAACGATGTGCACCCTTTACTTTGCTCCCGATGCAGCATCAGTTGTAGTTCTTCAAGACATACTAGCTCTTCATCTTGAGATGGAACAGCATGCTTGTGTTTCTTCCTTACATACCAGCCCTTCATCTTAAGATGGAATTACATGACTTGTAGATGTTATCATGTGAAGAAAACAAGAAATCGTAGCTATCACAAAATATGGGGAAACAAAAAAAAAATGCATCTTCAAACGACCTTACATATGAGTTGAACGCAAGAACCTTGGTTGTTTTTACATTTCGCTTATCCTCCTTTCTGTAGATGCTTCTTGTTTTTCATTCATATTGTTGAACTTCTCTCCAGTATTTGTTGTCAGCTACGTTCCTGCTTCCTGTGTAGGTACCCTGTCTTCGAGATAACTATGCATACATACTGCATGATGTGGATACTGGAACAGTCGGAGTTGTGGACCCTTCTGAGGCAGTGCCTATCATAAACGCATTGGAAAAAAGAAACCAGAACTTGACCTATATACTAAACACCCATCATCACTATGACCATACTGGTGGCAACTTGGAACTGAAGGCAAAATATGGTGCAAAGGTATACACTTGGCTTGGCTGCCTCCTTTTCTCTTTTCATTTTTTTGTCATTGTTTAGAAACAATACGTGAAGCCATCAAAATTTGTGTTGTTATGAGCTAAACTGAAGAGGTTGTGGTTGAAAGAGACTGACATGGGAAGAAGCAGTTAAAAGAGACTTAAAGGGATTGGGATGTTTCCAAAGATTTAGCGTTGGATATGAGTGCATGGAAGTTAGCAATCCACGTACCGGAACCATGACCTAAGATCGAAGGTTTAGGGATTTTATTGACTTCGATTGGGTTTCTTTCCTAGCCTACCCCAACTTGTTTGGGACAAAAGGCTTAGTTGTTGTTGTATGAGCTAAACTGAAGCCATATGGTTATACTCAGGGATCAGCTAGTTATTACATGAACATTTTACTCAGCTATCATTCCTGTCAACAATATATCTGTCAAATTCAAGCAACAGATAAATATTTGCCAGGATTGACTCTGATAACTGAAGTCAGAAATTTAGTTGATGAAATGGCATCTCGTTGACCTTGAGTGTAACTTCATACTAAAGTTGCAAATATAACATATGATGATTTTCTAGGTAAATAAAAGGAACTGATCGACACAAATTTATTTTCTGGCTTGCCATTATCTCTCCACTGGTTGTCCCTACCACCAGAAACATCATGAATTAAGAGATGAATAATGATACTTTCTGCCTTTTGTTGTGTAACAGTAATAGTTTTCTTCTAGGTAATTGGTTGTGAGAAGGATAAAGATAGAATTCCTGGCATTGACATAACTCTAAGTGAGGGTGACACGTGGATGTTTGCTGGTCATCAAGTTCTTGTAATGGAAACACCTGGCCATACATCAGGTGTGTAATCGCAAATTTCTTCTTGTTTGGTCTATCTTCTTTGTTCCCTTCTATGCGTAACAATTAAGTCTACTGTTTATATATTGGCTTACCATTACAGGAGACTGCATATTTTTGCACAAACTCATTGTTGGAAGCAGTCACACTAGGAGTACCACTGAAATTTTCGTGCTAAAATCTAAATTGCTTGCCTTACCACCACGTCTTCACAAACGATATTTTCAGCAGTTTTTCTCTTGCTGTTTTGATGGAGAGGTATAAGGAGGAAAAGAAGAATCTACACATGGTGGTTATCGACTTAGAGAAAAGCTTACGACAAAGTGTCAATAAAGGTCACGTTGTGGGCACTTGAAAAGAAAAAAGTCCTAACAAAGTATGTTACCCTAATTAAGGATATGTATGACGATATTGTCACTAATGTCAGGGCATGTGCTACGACACCTGTGGCTTTCCTATTAATATAGGACTACATCAAGGGTTAGCGTTGAGCCTCTAGATTTTTGCCCTAGTGATGAACGAAGTCACGCGGGGCATATAAGGAGAAATTCCTTGGTGTATGCTTTTTGTTAATGATGTAGTACTAATTGATGAGAGTAGGGTAGGTGATGATAGGAAACTAGAGTTGTGGATGAAGACTTTAAAATCAACGAGTTTTAAACTTAGTAGGACTAAAACTGAGTTTATGAGGTGTGATTTCAATGGTGCTATGGCATATAATGGAGATGTTAGTTTGGGCGGAAAAGTAGTGCCTAGGAAGGAAACATTTCGATATTTGGGATCGATGCTATAGAGAAGCGGCGAGATTGATGAAGATGTGAGCCACGGATACGAGTGGGGTGGGTGGAATGACGCCAAGCATCTGGTGTCCTATGTGATAGAAAAATTCCTTAAAAGTTAAAGAGTAAGTTCTATAGGACGGTGATCAGATGGAGCGGATTGTTGGGCGACTAAAACATAACATGTACAGAAGATGAGTGTAGCAGAGATGCGGATGCTGCGGTGAATCGAATCCGCAATGATGCTATACGCGATAGGGTTAGGGTAGCACCAATTAAGAAAAGTGTCTCCAACATCACTCGAGATTGTTTGGACATCTCCAACAGAGTCCTCTTGAGGCACTGGTGTGTAGTAAAATCATAACTTGTCTTGAAAACATAAGAAGAGGTAGAGGTCAACCTAGACTAACATGGGAAGAAACAGACTTGAGGGATTGGAATGTATCCAAAGAGTTAATGTTGGATAGGAGTGCATGGAAGTTAGCGATTCATGTACAAGTTTAGGGGTTTTATTTACTTTGATTGTGTTTTATTCTAGCCTATCCCAACTTGTTTGGGACAAAAGGCTTGGTTGTTGTTGTTTGTTGTTTGTTGTAGATGTAGTAACCTGCCTTGTACAAAACATTTTCAGATCTGTTAAGGCTTGTCATACTTATTAGGAGATGTGCGCTATTGTTTCCCTGAACATTCATCCTATGTTTGTTTACAAAAGAGGTTTCTAAATTCTAATGCAACATAGTTTTCAATATATTCATCCACTTCCCTTGTATTTCTATTAGGTCATGTGTGCTATTATTTCCCTGGATCTGGAGCAATATTTACTGGTGATACCTTGTTTAGTCTATCATGTGGAAAGCTTTTTGAAGGGACTCCTCAGCAGGTTCTTTTTTACTGACTTGTATATATCTGCATATACACGGTCATATGTTAGGCTCTTTGAGTTTGTTCCATACGTTCATGTGCTTTCACATTTCCCTATTAGATATATGTACTAAGCTGCTTCCTTGCTGGTGCTGTTATTTCATGAAAAAAAATAAACTTACTGTCACTGATGATGAAGTCTCTTAATTGTGACTAATAAGCATTTTGTTGGAGATTCAGAATTTTCAATATATTTGTGATAACTATTAGAACCTACAGCCATGAGTACATGAGTTACAGAAGAGAAAAGGTTGAAAAAGGTCTATTGCAAATAATTGGAAGAGCTGGAGTTTTTGCTGCATCGAGTATTATTGTACTCCCATTTATTTGAACATGGAATGGGGAATAGTTGTGATCAAACCCAACTGCTAACACACCTCGTCACTGGAATCAATTATTCAATAGAAAAGTTGAAAGGTTGTGACCTTGTGGTAGTTTTGTTGTTTGTCAATTGCTTGTTGCATCTTCCTTTTGGTAGTAGGCTACGCGATTCTTTTTATATATTATTGGGGCTTATGTAGGACCCCTTTTTTTCCTGATCTTCCTGCAGATGTACACTTCACTCCAGAAAATTGTAGCTCTGCCAGACGAGACGAAAGTGTACTGCGGACATGAATATACTCTGGTGAATAATCTTTCTTTTCAAGTCCTGATATTTCCTGCGTTTATCTGTTATTTAATGCTTGGAGTACCTCTCTGCAGAGCAATTCAAAGTTTGCTTTGAGCATAGAACCAGGAAATAAAGAAATACAGGAATATGCTGCAATTACTGCTGATCTACGCAATAAGAATATACCATCGGTAATTTAGATTCTAAACCATATATGTTCCGAATCTTGTTGACAAGCTAATATTTACCGTACACCAATTTGTGCGTTTTTTGGCTTCTTTTACTTCCAAATTCTTTTGCACTTTTATTTGCCGTGAATATTTGTTATTTATTCCATGAAATTATTCTTTCAGTTTTGCAATAAGAAATTATGACACATTTGGTGAATGGTTAAACGACATGCATGCTTTTCACATGACATTTTGGGAGCAATTCTTTGTTTGGCGGTTGGTGCATCTGAACTCAGTATCTTGGGAAGGGTCATCTACTGACCCCTTGGCCTCTCAGATGTCTTGTGTTGCTCTAGGAAAATAATGGGACGTTTATCTTGTATTGATGGGGAAAACAGGTTCTATCTAGCAGAGATTGGTACTAGAGCATTCAGGGATTGGTACTAGAGCATCCCATTTATGGCACTAGCAGTGGAAGCACATATTTGCTGGTGACTTTGAAGAACAATGTTTCATTTTTGTACTGCCCAGGAATTGGTCTTTTTTGTGGTGTTGAAGAGACATGATCTCCATAAAAACAGTTTGCCATCTTATTGGAGAAATGTTACAGCATAAACGTAAGATTAGGTTGAGTTCTAACAAGGGTTGCACATTGCAGTTCAAACATTAGGTCATTTGTCTTCATGATTCACCGGATCTTCACTTACCATTTAGATGACTGTTGCCATAACAAAATAAGCACAATGCGTGGTGTAAATCACAATTTCAGATTGCATGATGCATACTTCATTCCAGAATTTGATGTTCAACTATACATAAATTTTCAAAATTCACTCGCCATGTTTGCCAGGTGCCAACAACAATTGGGAGAGAGAAGCAGTGCAATCCTTTTTTGAGGACCTCCAATCCAGAAATCAAGAAATCACTGTCCATTCCAGATCATTTCGATGATGTGCGTGTGCTTGAAGTTATCCGAAGGGCGAAGGATAATTTTTGACTAACCACGAAGAACATTCTCATGACATGACCCAAACTATCTTGTTGAAGAGAGAAGTGGACAAAGAACCACAAGACAGAAGAAACACAGGAACGAAAGGTATATAACTACATAAGTTTGAGCTAGTGGCTTCTAAAATGCTTCGGCAAAATTGTGTATGTAGCACGGGAAGTTCTTGTTAATCCGATAGCAGCTGGTGATTCTTTTGTCTACTACAAATAAATGTGCCATCTACTCTGTAAAAAATGTTCGAGTTAGCCATTTGATAGTTCTCTCAGTTCTTGCTTCTTCGATTCTTCATTTTTCTAGGCAGTTGGCATTGTCTTTGTGCTCTAATTTTTACACTGGCGATTACTTGCAGAGCGTATTGACAGTTTGACGTAATGACACTGATCGCTGTATCACTTCAGTATAACGGCATCAACATTGGCACAATGTTGTACTAAGATCTTGTTTGTTTGGATTTAAAAGGCAAATTCTAAATAAATGGGTAGCTTTTTATTTGGATTCTTTCAAAAGCTATATATCTTTGTAACTGAAAGCTAAAAACTAGATAGTTGATTTTAGACTAATGCTATCAAAGTTAGGATAAAATTACTCATCTCTATCACATATAAAAACTGATTACTTTTAACTTATTTAAACCAAAAACTGACTTTAAACTATAAAAAAATAGATAAACCTAAACAAACGGTGCCTAATAACACTTGCTATCCTCCAGGTGAGGTGATATATATCATGGATATGTGCTTGTAGGTTAGTCCTTTCAATGATGGCATAAATGCCAGACTTGTATTTCACGTCACATTTTGGGATGCGTTATGCAGCATCAATCATACTCGATGTGATGTGTCACCGAAAGTGGGAGCATAAGAGGAGGTGTCATCATTTTTTCGAAGCTTGTGTGACAATCTGAGCGACTTTTAGATTTTGTTCTTGTCAAGCCGAGCCGTTGATCTGTCTTTACAAAAGGTCAAAGCCTCTCGCCGATCAAACTGACATCTACGAATAAGCCGAAATTTATGTCGGTCCGACATTGTTTTCGTGCACGCACTGTTCTGAATTTCTGATCTCTGCCGTCCGCTTGATCATTGATGCCGATTTTCCTGACGAGATGATTTTTTGAGTAATCGCGAACAGAACATTTGCATTTGTTGCATTTGTTGCATTTGAGATGCTGCACATGTTTCGAGACTTTTGATCAGCAACCAATACTTGTCATTCACATGTAGAAAAGAGAATTGGGCGTGCCCATAAAAGGTCCACACGGAATCTAGTGGACTGGTGGTACATGCAGCCCGCCACAAAAATCTCGCAGGCGCCAAGTGGTAATGTATGGTGTGACGATCCGTATAATTAAATTTAGATAATAACTATAGTTTTATTATTAATTTTGAGTTAATTATAATGATCTAAATATATTAACTAATAAAACATCGAGTAAGCCTGATGTTTTATCAGTTAATACACCATTTCAGAGTATTGCAATATAAACAATAACTAGTTACATGCCCGTGCGTTGCTACGGAAAACAAAATTGATAACGAAAAATAAAGATTAAAAAAAAAATATTTCACAAGATTAAACATCTATCTTTAACGCTTCGTTTCTTGCGAAAGCTGGCTAATTAAAGCAACGCTTCATTTTTTGCGTAGGGCAATTAAGCTGGGCAATTAAGTAGGGCAATTAAGCAGAGCAATTAATGACGTGAGTAGAACTCACCACTGCCACCAACTGCTGCTTTATAATAGTAGAGATTATAGACTAGAATGGAAGCTTCGTTACATTCCATTGCCACACAGACTACATATTCAGTACTTTAATTATACATACGATCCAAGTACAACAAAAATATATTACGTGAATACTAATTACCCAAAAGCTGTCAACAGCTAATGCACTCCACTGGAGTCCATATCCCGATCAGGTGCTTGCCCACTAGATCCAATATCTATCAAAGGAGGAGTTATAAAGGGTGAGTACAAAGATGTACTTAGCAAGCGTTAATAACAAAATGCAATTTATATGAATTTTATCATTCGGAACACTCACCAATTATATTCCTTAATCCATACCTCAAAACCAAATACCAAAAAAAGGTTTTATTAAGAAAATCTTGAGTTTCAATTTTTATTTGTACAATTTCTACTAGCACTCGTATACAAGCCTCCATGGTCTCCAATCCAGGAGACAGGCATGAATTCGTGATTTAATACCTTGCACAGATTTTGTATCACTTTACCCATAGCGAACTCAACCTCAGTTGAGAACTTAGAATGTTTATCACTACTTTGGCATTTAAATCTCCAACCCTAACCCCTTCCGATTGTACTCTATACTGATTCGATGGTACTGAGAGTTGGGTTAGTACTCTATATTGATTCGATGATACTGAGAGCTGGGTTAGCCAATTGTACCTCGTCACAAAATCAGAGGTACTCATATCCCCTGACCACTTACCAATTGTGCTACAATACAAATCAGTGGTACTAAGACATGGGGGTAGTTAGTTGATCTTTGTCATGAAAACCAACGATACTCCTCCAATGGCTTTAAAATATAGCGCCCTGGTAACTCAACCTCAGTTGATTATCGAAGATAACCTACACTGGTTATCAAACGTGTACTTCACTGGGAATCCGACAATCCCAGTTAACATATCTTACTTACCCAATGTGGAGATTAAACATCATCATAAGACAACCTTTTCTGGTTGTTTTCCACACATTATGGTTGATACGATTTAATATGGCTCATTGCCCAAGTGTAGTTGTTTTAGCTTTATATTATATTCCTATGTAGAGGGCCCCGCCGACAACATCAAACATGGCACCCTCCACCCACCATTTAACAACTCACCTAACTTCACCTGTTGGTTAAGTCAAAATACTAATTCTAACTGTATTCGCAGTTTATCCAACAATCGATTTTAAGTTTTAATTAAATAAGATTTTATCATGCATCAGTGAATTTCACAAACCTTTGTAAAACCATTTTATAAAATGGACAAAGGAGTTTGCCCGGATTTTGGTGAAAATATACATCATCACATAGTTGCAGAAGATGATCTCCTGCCAGATTTAAATTAAGCCTTGAAATTATAAAATACTACAATTCATATAGCTAATAGGTTTTTACATGTATTATGTGTTCAATCCTTCCTTTAACTTCTATTAAATTATTGTATGCTTACTGTGTATTTCATTTTGAGGTTTTTTAAATTGATATATTTTAATTGTGCGTATTTTAGTCTTGAATGATTTGATTCATTACATTTTAATTTAATGCCATTTCAATTTGGATTACACATTGGCCTAGGTAGGACTTGACTGTTTCAATCAATATGACAATTGCTAAATTTTAGTTAGTCCTTAAGTTTTTTTATCCGATCGGGTTCATTCCTTTTTACTTGGTTTATTTTGTTTACTTAAATAATTAGAATGTTGCCAATTCGATTTATGGTTGATTTACTAAGTAATCCACTGAATCCGACTCTTTTCTGAATTATAGTGGGTTATACTCATCTACTTAGCTTTATTTTTTTGATCATTAAGATTTAATCACAAACTTATTCGATCCATCGTGCTATCTATCTATTTCATTAAAAGGAGGTTATTAGTATTATTTACCTCTTGTGTGCGTACATCTCTTTACCCTATTTAAACTTTTAACCACAATATTATGGCTATGATATGGATGTCTTCATTTACCACAGTTAATTAAGTTATTAACCATGTTATTATCATCATTGTTATTAATGCTATTTCTTATTTGTTATCATTATCATTATTTTATTATCTTTTTTTCTTTCTTTTCCTTAACCGGACGGTCCTTATTTTTTCTTTGACATGATTTAAATTGATACATGTATGTTATTTATTTAAATTTATTATACTTTAATTTGTTACATTTTTTCTAGACGTAGTTTAATTTCATATATTTTTAATTTGCAGTACCTTAAATTGATGTATTTTAACTGCGTTGATTAATATAATTTTGGATCATGATTTCCTTATAATAAATTTATTATTTTTCTACTTTTAATCAGTATGACGATTAACGACAGTATTTAACTTTTTATTTAATGATCTGATTACATTAGCATTGACTTTGATTTCTATAAGATGCTACCTGCATGTCACGAAATAATTTGCGTTTGTTTATTAAATTTTTGATCCCAAAACATATCTTTACCTGATTGAAGTTTAACAATCCGATTATAATTTGTTCATGAAATTACATAAATGCCATATCTTAGTGGCTGATAATTTTTTTTACACATTTTAAGGTGCCCAACTCGTTCTTCTTATTATTATGAGATTTGCAAATTTTACATTGTGATTTTTAGAACTTTATAACATTTTATACGGTCACGCTTTATTTAGATATTCGACTGATTGGAATTATTGATTTAACGAATTTTTGGTCGATTCTATTTTAAGGTGAATTGTTCGCACACACAATTTGGTTCAAAATTTTATAAATTCGATTAAAAAAAACCCTTTCTTGCTTTTCTCTTTTATTTTCTCTTCTTTCACTTAAATTTTAAATCATTTAATTACACCCACCTCTACGCGATTACTAACACCGAAAAATTGAGTTATTATTATTTCTTATGACGAATTATTCATTTTTTACACGCTACTAAAATTACCTATTTTCTTTTCTTTTCTTTTCCTTTCTCTTTTTCTTCCCTCTCTCTCTTCCTTACCCATTCACTTGGTCATCTCATTCACTTTCGTCTCCTCTCCATTCTCCTCTCTCCCATGGCTTCTCCCGATCTGGTCTTCCCCCAATCCAGCCGGCCTGTCACCGGTCCAGCCTGCCTCTGAGCCCGCGATTCTGGCCAGCCGCCTCCTGACCTCGCTGGCTCCACCGTCTAGCCTCTCCACAACCTCCTCACACTGGGCTGCCTCCTCTCGGCTGCGCTCAGTCGTGCACTAGCCTCGCTCCATTGCCGGGCCGGTCGTCGCCTCCTTCGGATCCAGGCCCACTGTCGTCGGTTGTCGCCTCCTCGTTCCTCGTGTGCGGCTCGAACCTGATCTGTGCACGGGCGCCACATGTGCCCCCAAGCCTCCTCCTCGACGGCCATCAACCTGGCCATGGGTCGTCTCCCGCTGGCCCTCGGGTATGGCCTGACCGCGCCAAGCGTAGGGCCAAGCCCTTGTCCCTGCTGGATCACCTTCAAGTTGGTCTCCCACCACCCGACGCCTCCCTACCCATGTGCCATCGGTTGCCTCTAACTCCCCCTTCATCACTTTAAGTTGTTACTTACTGATTCATTGATTTTGTTCTTGCACGATACTTGTATTGCATACATGATGTTTGTGGTGTAGTTGATGATGAAAAAGGGTTGAGGCTTGGATTTTGCGGTGCGGTGGCAACACCTGTGGTCTCCCGTACGCCGAAGAGTACGTGGGGTGAACGAGCACGTATTGTGCCTCCCCTAGGTTGATGATGATTCTAAAGTTGTATGCTTGGGTTTTGGAAGGTGCCACAACGACACCCTTAATCTACTGCGCACCAGGGAGCATGGATAGGTTATTGGGCACACACGGCGCAACCCCCGCAGCATCAACCACTGAGACCACTTGCTATTATACTGATTTTAGTCTTTACTTTGATTATTACTACTACTAGTCTTAAGGTTTTGCTACTACTATGGATATTGAAGGTTTACCTGGGGGTGGTGAATGAAAATGTAGTGCTGGTGGTGTATGGATTGTGCTAGTGATGGTGATAGAGATGGTTGTCCCTTGCTCTTGCTCCCTTGGCTTGGTGACCTTCTAGCTCCTTCTTGCTTGCTTGAGCTCCTGATAGTCTTGCTCGTTGTGCGTGGTCTCCTGGTGGCTTGGTGGCTACTGGGCTTGCTCCTTGCTTGATTGCTTTAAATGTGCTCCTGGTGGTTTGATCTTGTGGTTATGTGCTTGCTTCCTGAAGTTGGATTTGTGTGGGGCTTTGCCATCTCGTGTCTTCTTGCTTTGCGGTTAGCTACTAGGATTGACTTACTTAGGAGGCTTTACTCCTTGAGACTTAATATTGGAGGCTTGTGTTAGAGGTTGGCTTCTCTGGAGGCTTTGTCTTGTGGCCTTATGCCTGTATGCTTGGGCATGATGACTTAAGCGTTAGGGTGTGGGCTGAAGCTTGGCTTTAGCTAGAAGTTTGGTTCTATCCTATTGCATAGTATGCCCATGCTTATCCTTTCCTACTGTGGGCTTTTATTATTTTGCTACAAAAAGTTACTTCTCTACAACCCGATATTTTTAATATACGCGTCTACAAATAAATTCATAGGTTTGTTTAATTGTCGAGTGGTGAACCCTAAATTTCATGAGAGGTGCCGATTCGTCCCCGGACGAATCTGGCATATCAGTGCACGATACCAAAACATATGGGACTAACGGCAATTCTAATTCTTAATTCCTTTACTTAATTTAATGCGTTGCTTTTATTCTGATTATTATGTGAGTGCAACTAAAATGCAGGACTTACAAATGAAGCATAGAAGAACACTGGTGTTTTGTAATTTATATTCTTGTAATTTCTATTTTTGAAATGTAATTAATAATTCATGTACTTCTGTGATATGGGATGCAATTAATTCATTAAGCCATGTATTTAATTATGATGTACAAGTTTGTAATGAATAAAATGTATGATTAATCTTTGTTGTAATTGCTATTTGTATAAATTGAGATGTACGAATATAATTATTGTGTTGTAATTCACTTCATGTAATTGATACCTTTGATCAAGAACAAAGTTTGGTTTGTTTTATCTGTGACCTCTCATTTGTTTAATTTTTTTTAAATCCCCCCTCCCTCAGTACTGAATTGATTGTAGTATGTGTGAAGATTCAATGTATGTGTGTATGTTTATTGTGATTTACTTGATAAATTCATTAGTTTTAATTTTTAATAAATTCGACCACTTATTTTTCTTTTACAACCTAGATTATCTTACCATAATCCTTGCTTTGCAAGGTGCTAACTATATGGGTCCTTTCGCACGACATGAATCTAGCGAGCTGGGTGGTACAGCACGTCATGGTGCTAGCGTGTTTGGATCGGCTCGGCACAAAAAAGTACGTTTCAGTTATAAACCTAGCCCATTAAATATAATAACCAGCTCATACACTTTCCTCCTCTTTTTCCTCCTCCCACTCCTCTTCACCTCTCCTGCACCAGCACCATAGACCCATCTTACGCACCCGCGTCGCTGTCTCCACAGACACCATTTATTGCTGTCGATTCCGTGTCCCTCTTCCGTACTCGCGCTACCGTTTCCATCGACACCATCTTCACCTCTATCACGTCTATGCCATCGTCGCCACAGACACTATCCACCACCACCAATGCTGCGTCCCTCTTTCATGCCTGCGCCGCCGTCTCCACCAACATCATCTGTCACCGCCCATGGTTCCCTCGTCAATATGCCGTGCTCATGCTGGCTTAGCACGAAGACAGCTTTGCATGTCATCAGGCATGTCTAGGCTTCGCTGGTGGACGGTCTGACCATGTAGGCACAACCTATTGTGGCCCACGGCCCGTCAGTGCTTGTGCCAGCACGACCAAACTCCCAACACTATTCACATGTGTGATAACAAAGAGCAAGTATACCCAGTCATTTTTTCCGAGGACGTAGTTGACCCAACCTACAACATCTAACGTATACAAACATGTACCACGATAACTCTACTTAGGGCTTGAAATCTCATCGGTGACCGTCGGTAAACGAAATTCTTTTTCCTCTAGTTGGCGATTTTTTCTCTTAGAATTTTCACTTTTGAATTTTGAAAGAAAGTATAAAAGAAATCCCAACTAGCATCTATGCATGTGTTGAGGTAGCCTAGTGATTAGTGATATTTCTGGTTACCTATGTTTCCCGCTAGGATTTAAATATCTAATTCCACTACAGCACATAGCCCCAAACGAACCGAGCTCGAGCTTAATCACGTGTTCGCAAGCTTCAACGAGATAACCTTGAATAGTTCACGAGCCTCGATAAATTTACAGATCACTTATTTAATATTACTACATGCTAACTCTTAGCTTAGCTTATTCGAGCCGAGCTCGAGCTTTTCTTATTGTTGAAAATTAGTACATGTTGAATTGTTGATTGTTACCAAGCTTACTCAAGTTGAGCTCAAGTATACTCGAGTTTAGGCCGAGCCAAGCTCTAGCCCAGGTCCAGGTTTGGACCCCAACTCAAACTCGCTCGAGCTCGGCTCAAGCTTTTATTGAACTCAAGCTTAGTAGGGCAAACTTGCTTGAGTTCAGTTTGTTTATAGCCCTAGTCATAAGCAAGGTAGTGGGGCTGTGCGGTTTAAGGGCCTGTTTGTTTCAGCTTTTGATTCTGGATTCTGGTCCCAAAAGCTTAATAAAAAACAAACAGCTTGATTCTAGAATCCGATTCTCACAATCCAACCCACCCCTATACACTAGAATCCACAAACCACTTCATATGTGCTTTTGGATTCCAGTTTTTGGAGAATCAGCTTCTCTATAACAACAATCCAGAATCAGCTTTCAGAGAATCAAAAGCTGAAACAAACAGGCCCTAAGTGACTTGGGACATGTGAGATGGTAGTTGAGGTGATTAGTGCAGGATTGACATAAATCTCGGGACAATCATGTGCTCTAAAATATGCCTGATCTTGAGACATTCATGGAAAATAATCCAAACAGCAAAACAAAAAGGTAAAATTGCATATATGTCATTAAAAAAATGTTACTTTCAAAAATGCCACTCAAAATATGAAGTTGGAAATTTGCCATTTCAAAACTTGGTTCTTTGGTTTTTTTATCTCTTGGACACTTTTGCCCTTCTCTTCACTTCTTCCTCTCGACCAATTGTTGCCACCGCTTCTCCAACGAGCTCTAGTCACGCCGCCTCCTCGCTGTGAGTCGGTCGTCTCCTTCATTGCCACCGTGAGCCATACCACCTCATCATCATTGACGTGAGGCCATCATTGCGGTCACAAGTCGTAAGCCATGCGACCTTCCCAACACTGCTAAACTCTATTGCGTGCTGGATCCGAGATTATCGTTGCAGATCCGGCTCACCAATACCGATCTTAGGCTCATCTCGCCGCGAGGTCTAGAGGAGAGTGCAAAAGTGTTCAAGAGTGACGAAAATCCAAAGAACCAAGTATTGAAGTGGTAAGTTTCAAATTTTATATTTTAGAGTGGCATTTTACAAAAGGGGGCATATCCTGTGCAATCAACTTTTTTTGAAACTTTTGTCTTTTTTGTAACTTCTAGCATAAGACGAATTTGATCATGAAATTTTATATGTAGATGGGGTAAGTTCAGATGTACATACATGATTTTTTTCAGAATTTTTTGAAACTTTTTTAGTTTGATTGCACGGTGATTGCACCAAACTGTTGATTGCACGGGATATGCCCCCTTTACGAAATGCTATCTTTTAGAGTGGTGTGTGTATATATATTCAATTTTCCAAAAAAAAAAAACCAAAAAGAACAGGAAAAAAAAACCAAACGCACCTCGCAAACTGAAAACAAAACCCCGTCTCCTCTCCCATCTCGCCTTGTCCCCTCCTTTCTCCCACTCCCTCCCCGCCCCGATGGCGACCGCCGAGCCCGGCCCGAGCCCAACCCAGGCCCCGCCCAAGCCCGCGTGCGCCGTCACCTTCGGCCGCTCCACCCTCCTCGGCCGCCACCTCGCCGCCGCGCTCGCCGCCTCCGGCCGCTGGTCCACCATCGCCGTCCTCGACCCATCCCCTCCCACCGCCCCGCCGGCCTCCCCCCTCGCCCACCTCGCCGTCGACCTCTCCGACTCCGTAGCCCTCGGCCCCGCCCTCGCCGGCGCTGCGGCCGTCTTCCACGTGGACCCCACCTCCGCCACCAGCGCCGGGTCCTTCCTGTCGCTCCACCGCCTCGCCGTCGAGGGAACGAGGCACCTCCTTTCCGCCTGCCGCGAGAGCGGAGTGAGGAGGGTGGTGTACACCGGCTACGCGGACGTGGTGGCGGCCGGCGCTCGGGATGTGGTCAATGCCGACGAGGACTCCTTGCCTTGCCCTGACAAGGTACGGGCTCGCGGAGCATTGTGCTTTATGGTCGTAATCTGATCTCGGCGCTGTTCGCTCGATGTTGGTGTTCAGTTTGGTGGTTGTTTCTGATCGGCTTTGGGATCCTTGGTTTTGGTGGTGGTTGATTGATAAATTGATAGTTGCTTCGTTTTCGCTGTGGATGCAGTTCGGGAATGCTGTGAGCGAGCTGAGGGCACAGGTCGAGATGATGGTGCTGGGTGTGGATGGAAAGGACGGGATGCGGACGTGCGTGCTGCGGCCGAGCAATCTGTTCGGGCCCGGCGATTCGAGCCTAGTGAGGTTCGTCGCTGGATACGCGAGGTCTCCCCTTGGCAAGGTATTCAAAGCTGAAATTTGCTCTTTTCTATGTTATTTGTAAGAGCTGAGAGTCTATTTTCATATTGATATGATTGGGGAAGTGGGTTCAAGGGTGCATAGATACAACACAGGTTATGTATAGTGCAGTCTCATGTGGCTATAATATGCTGAATTTACATAGGCCTTTGCTGTAGATGTCAGCTATGTATCACTGATATGGAATACCGTTACGGCTATACGCAATTTCCCAAAAACAAGGATATGGTGAGTATATGTTTTTAAAAATACGAAAATGTAAAGAGGCTGCAAGAGATTGATACAATGAGATTTTCTAAGTTGAGGAGGAAGGCGGACAAGGAGAGGAGGTGGCAAGCCGGTGACAGCAAGGGGAGGGCACCGCCAAGAGCAAGGGGAAGGGTGGTGGCAGAGAGAGCAGGGGAGAGAAGAGATGACGGGAGGTGACTGCGTGGTCCGTGCGTGCAAGTGAGTGCTCTGGAGGAGTAGGGATTTGTTGGGAAGGCATTAGGGTTGGGAGTTGGACTGGGTTGTTGTTGGGGTTCAATATGAGATGTTCTGGGTCTGGAGTATTGGGGAGTATCACGGAGTATTGGAGAAGTATCGGGATTATTTTTATTAATTTTAAAAGCCAAAATTCACTGATCCTTCCGGATACCGTATCGTGAAGGATCGCAGTATCGGGTAAGTATTCCGTACCGGTACGGCAGTTTAGTGAAGGATTGGTGATTAATAGGATGTCAGTCATGCCATTTCGATACGTAGAATTCTTATTGAATTTTTGTGGTGTCAATAGCCTATGTTAGAAAATCTATACCTGGTTGGAAGAAACTCTGCTATCATTTCTCTTATTTTGTGGTCAATAGATTTAGTGGTTCTAGATCTAGAAGTCATACCTGCCATTTGCAAGCTGCTGCTTTAGTTAATCAGCCAGTTGGTTCTGGCTTATAGTTCTTAGTGAATCAGCCACTTTACCTTAACCAGATGATATCTTCAGTCTTAATTGTTGGAACTGGAACCTGGTGCAGCCTAGACTTTTTTTTTGGCAGATGTAATTTGGGTTTATTTCCATACAGCTATTTGTCTGCATTTAGCTGACACAATTACTGCTTGTGCCTTTTCTGAATGGTTTCCAGAAGCCTCTGCAAGCTATGAAATACTAGTTTCTTACACAGTTCTGTTCAGTTTGTAATAGGCAGTGGCGGTAACATGTGTGACTTTACCTATGTGGAAAATGTGGCCCAGGCTAATATTTGCGCTGAGCAAGCTTTATGTTCAAATGCAGCTTCTGTTGCTGGACAGGTACATTTTTACTGATTAAAAGACTAAATTTGATCATTTTACTTTGATAGTTAATTCGGCGCCTTAAAATTTTACAGCCCTTTTTTATTACTAACGATGAGCCTATCGAAACATGGGAGTTTATGTCTTGCATGATGGAAGCCATGGGTTGTCAGAGGTCTCTCTCTCTCTCTCTCTCTCAATTGCATGCACGTGTGGCACCTACACGCCAAAGGCTATTTGAGAAATTAACATGTGCTGTGGCTGTGGTTCTCTTCCATTTTTTAGGCCCAGGATTAATCTTCCTGCCAAGATCTTGTTGTTTGCAACCTTGTTCTCCAATATGGTTCGTGACTGGTCGGGTTTGGAAATGCTATCCACTCCGCTTCTCCATCCTGATACAATATACTTCTTGTCATGCGCAAGAACTTTTAACACTTCAAAAGCTAGAAGGCTACTTGGGTACTACCCAATTGTGTCATTGGAGGTGAGATTGTTTTTAGACCTTGCTGTATCGACAATTATATTTGTTGCTTGTTTTTCTCATTTATATTTTGTCTTTTTCCATAAGTATAAGTTGGAGAAAGAATTACTTGATTTCTTCTATGACTTCTCATAGAAGTATATGAGATTTTTATGGAGACTTTCTGACAACACAAAAGTTGACATCCAGTGGATTAAATGTTTGATGTGAATGCAGGATGGCATTTTGAGAACTGTCGGGTCATTTTCGGAACTGCCTGAAAATTTGGGTTTTTTGAGGAAACAAGGTTCTTGTGGATCATCAAAAGCAGATAAGCTGCTAGGTGGTGGATTAGGTGAGATAACCTCTTTTCAAGACAAATAACTCTCCATTTGTCTTCTGAGTTTGCCACTGAATGTATGAACCGTATATTTGGAGGCTAAATTTCTCTGATATGGACATGTGGCTTTGCCAAAATGCTTTTCATTATTGTTTACTCATCACTTCATAGTGATACTTATGTTTTTGCCTTGTTGACTTGCTACCATTCTACTGCAGCTGCTGATATTCTCCTTTGGAGGGATGAAAAGAAAACCTTTTCATATGTCACAGTATTGTTTCTGCTGTTCTACTGGTTTCTGCTTTCAGACAGAACTTTTATCTCATCATCTGCCAAAATTCTTCTAGTGATCTCCCTGGCTCTTTTCATCCATGGTGTGCTACCTCCGCAAGTGTATGTATATTGGTTTGTATTCTGTGATGTTGAGCTATCTTTTGATGAATGATAATTTAATGAAATCTCATACCTGTTTAGGTTGATATGCTTGAGCAATAGAGAAGTAGACTAATCTGCATGTGGGTGTTCCATGATTTGTACTGCAGACTTTGAGTATATTATATTTGATTATTGAACTCCTATTGCAGGTTTGGTTTTACCGTAGAGAAGGTTACTTCTGATTATTTTGAAGTATCACACTCAACGTTGAGGAATCCACTTATGTGCCTGGCTTCTGTATGGAATGGAGGCATTCATAAGTTGAGGGTTCTAGCAGAAGGTGACGATTGGAGTACATTTTTAAAGGTTTGTATTCAGCCAGTTTAGGGCAGTGGATCTTCGAAGATTCCTTTTATAAGAATGCCCCATGTGCGATGCTATTTTCGTGTAGTTTTTAGAATAATCTTGTTTTTGAATGCACTGCCCAGTAAGTTTGTGCTCCTTTATCCCACACCGGCCTTTTGAATTTGATCTACTTTGGTGATTGTTGGCAGTGGTCTGGTCAATTCATGAACCTTTTCTTTTACTGATACCAGTAGGATTAGTTTAAGTTAGCTCGAACAAATTTGATCCACTGCACACTTCTATTAGTCTGGATTATTTCCTTACAGTCATGTTAAGCCATTCAAATATATGGTTTACTTGATATACCTTAGGCTTTAGTTGAGTAATAAATAATTTATATCGTATAAACTATCTTGCTTGTGTACAGGACATTATTTCTTCCATCATGCTTGGTTGATATGTTAGCTATTTCTTGTTTGTAAGTCACTTGGTTAGCCAAGTGCCAGAGGGAATCATTAATTCCATCTCAATTTATGAATAGCTCACCCAACTTACACAATCCTTCTTGATTTAACAGGGTTTAGAAGGATACATTAAATAACTAATTACAACCTTTTACTCCTCAGTCCTCACCCAACCTTTTACTTGAAAGTTAACAGGCTAAACACAAGTATGATCACATGAGTGGTGCAATGGTGAGAATTATTTTATGTTATGAGTGATTGATCCAAAGTTCCTTTGTTACACTACAGGTAGTTGCTTCCTTGTACTCTATCAAAGTAATGTTGAACTTTCAATTCAGAATGCTGATGGCTCTTGGTAAGGGATTATCTTTCTCCACTTCCTGTGGTGTGCTCATTTGCTGTCATATTATCAATTTATCATCTGATATCCTTCTCTCCCGAATGCAGTACTGGCATCATTGTTCATTGTCTTCATTGTCTATGAACAATGTGAGGAGGAAATTGACAGTTTAGTAACTATTGCTTCCGTCAAAATCAAATCCGTAATGGACAGAGTGGTTGGAAATTTGCCGGCATCTTTGAAGGCGTATATCTCCTAGAGCAAAAGTTGACCGTGACTGCTTGATGCTTTGTGACTAGTATGCTCTTTTCACATATTTTCTGTACTTGGACTGCCATTCTCGAAGGTGGTGTCGCCATTGTGTTTGTTCTGTAAAAGTGGTTATTACTTTTCAGCAGTTTGTTCTGTATAAAAGTGGTTATTACTTTTCAGCTAACATTTTCTGTACAATTTACCCAAATGTTGGTTTGTTCTTTTCAGATTCTTGTTCCAACAAGTTTTTGAAGTGGGAAGCCTTGTTGCTGACTGCTGTTGTGGGACTCGTGTTCACAATTTAGAACATTTTTGCTATCTACCTCGTGTGTATCAAACATTTTCTTTCGAGATGGCTTAGATGCTGTTGTGGGACTCGTGTTCACAATTTAGAACATTTCTGCTATCTACCTCGTGTGTATCAAACATTTTCTTTTGAGATGGCTAAGATGCACTTTGCTTACAGCTGCGGCACAAAGCGTTCAGATTATAGTTTGCGTTTGTACAGTAATATTCTTTGTGAAGTGATGCGTTTGTACAGTAATGTACTAATAAGTTGCAACTGGGTTGCAATGGAGTCTTAAAAGAGAGTGATACATACGATCAACGTGATCATAAATCGTACTAATAACATAAATTTTATCTCAAACACATATAGTGAAACATATATGTACAAGGTCGTGAAGAAATCAAATAGGACAAATGCCCATATTTAGTAGTCGACTTTGTTTCTTTTGCAATATTAGTACAAATAAAATATATAAGATATCTATGATGCAACAACTTTTTTGTAGATAATATTTTTGGTAAATGTGTTGGTAGAATTGAAGCTCTATCCTTTTCCGGCGTAGCAAATATTCTGATATATTGATCATAGTAAGAAGATACATGTTTATGAAACACCAACCGAACTGTATACACGAGCCAATACATGAAACATATTGTCCAGCACCAAAGGACATGTTTTGATGATCAAATGTGGACACCTGATCATCAAATCACAAATTTTGTCTATGATTACACAACCATTTTAGACCAATTTTATGGTCGCAAAACGGAGCGTGTCGACAGCCAAATGACAATACTCACTCTAGTCACAAATTAATATTTTAGATACATATAGTTAAACTTTTGAAACTTTGAATCGATATTTTTTACATATTTAGATTAGATACATGAAAATCATATGCATGCATTTGTCTCGAAACTAATTTTGTAATGTTATAATTTTACTGGATTTTATAAATATATTATTACAATATAAATATTAGTGATCAAAGTTTTATTTTTGAGAACCGTGATGATATCCAAACCTACATGTATTCCTTATTGAAGGAAGTACCTGTCTGCAGTCGAACAGCTGCTGGTGGTAGTGCCCAGGGTTAACCTTATCGTTAGGTGCGATTTTCGGATGAACAGTGAAATTCGATAATCGCAAAAATTGAGCCGAAAATCGGTCGAAAATCGCAAAAAATCACGTAAAATTCAAAAAACAGATTTTTTGAAAAAAAAAAATCAAAAAACGTGGAAAATCGACGATTATCGGTGGAAAATCGACAACCATGTTGATTTTTTTTGTGCGGTCGACTTTTGTAGCGATTTTCGACAATTTTTGACGAAAATCGACCGATTTCCACCGATTTTCGACCGGTTTTTGACACGTAATTTTTTTTTCGAATTTTCGAATTTTTTTTTAATCGGATCGGTTTATCGACCGGTTTTTGATATCGAGCCGCAGCGATACGCGCGAAAATCGACCGGTTTTCGTCGATATTGCGAACCCTGGTAGTGCCTGATCATTTCAAGACACCCCACCCACCGTGTAGATTGACCTGCTACCATACGAAACATCGAATTGTATCATTAAGTTGCACTCAGCACATATAAAAAAGTTGCATTTAGGACCAAAGCAGTCAACATAAAAGTTAACATTTACTAGTAAGTACTAAGTAAATACTCATTTGTTGCAACAAAATATAACTGATGTGGACATACTACGATGGCAACGAAATATAATTAATATGGTACGGCACAAAATTACAAAGTGAAACTTTAGTGTGCATGTCTTCAAAGAACAGAAGAGTAACATGTTGTTAACTTGCTATGTTCTGAGTTCTGAGCATCTCCAAGAGGGGCCCTAAATATGGTCTTAACTTGAATTATAGGGCTTTCAGGGGAAAAGATCAACTCCAGCAAGGACCCTAAATTGTTAAAATTTATCAAATTGTTTTAGGGCCCATGGGAGAGTAGCTATATTTAGCAACTCTGTGATTGAGCCCTATCTTCATTGAGTTTTAGGGCCTAATTGCTGGAGTGAATATTTCATTGGAGCCCTAAATCCAATTAGTTGGGGTCCTAAATTAAAATTTAAGGCTCATTTTTAGGGCCTCTCTTGGAGATGCTCTAGAGTCAAGCATATCAAACTAGAGTCCTCTAGGGTACGAGGACGACTGCACAGCCACAGGACTATGGGAGAGTGAGTACGAAGACGTTGTCTGTTTCCAATCTATTCAAAACACTATTCATCAAAAAAAAATTTGACCCGAGCTATCCATGGGTTCAATCGAATAGTCACCACAGGGGACTCCTGTCTGTTTATTTCTATTTTGAGATGTCTGCAAAAACAACAATGAATTCATGGACGTACTCAGTGTCATGATGCAATCTTAATTACTTTCTTTTATCACGAAGAAAAAACAATAATTTCAATACTCTCTCAACACCCAAGCAATTGGAGGAACCCGGTTCCTGTGCAATCCCAAAGGGACTGCAACTTAAGCAGTCACGTGCGAGCCGTTGGATCGAAAAATCACATTCCAGATCAATTTAGACCGTTCATTTGTTTGATCAGACGGTCCACATATGTAAAGACTGCGGAGGGACTGCACCGGATCTGTGTCTCAATTGGAGGAGGGACACAGAGAAATTAGACCGCACAGAAGAATAGAGCTGCAAACGAGCCGAGCTCGAGCGAGCTTGCCCTACGAAGCTCGAGCTCGAACAAGCTCGAGCCGAGCCTCAAATTAGGTTCAAGTTTACAAGCAAGCTCGGTTCGAGCTCGAACAAAGCTCGAGTAGGCTCGAGCTCGGCTCGAAAAAGCTCGATAATGTTTGTTTATATACAACAGTAGCAGATAAGCACAAACAAAAGCAACAAATCAAATCATCCGATAGCAGACATGCAATGCACCAATTTAGTGAGCATTTGCATGCAACAATTTTCATCAAGAGAGAGCATTTGCATGCAACAATTTTCATCAAGAGAGAGCATTTGCACAACTTAAAAAGCACATAACCCATGCAACAATTTAATGAACAAAGCCCGAGTAGGCTCGAGCTCGGCTCGACTGGCTCGCGAGCTTGAGATCAGGCTCGATTCGAGCTCGAATATAGCTCGAGCCGAGTCTCTGACGAGCCGAGCTCGAATAGTTTGCGAGCCTCGAGCTTTTCTTGCAGCCCTACAGAAGAAGCTCAGTTAGTCAGCAATGACCGGCACCGCACGTTGAAATTAGCTTACACTAAATACAATATGCATCAGTGCATCACCGTTCACTAAATTACATAGTTCTTTACAACAAGTCCAAGTTCAAATAAATACATCTAGAGAGTGTGAAGTTAACCTCAATCATATGTATAATAGAGAAATCTTATTGAAAATTGAAACGGGATGCGCAGGTAAAAGAACACAAACAACAAGAACCCTAGATGAAGCTAGGGGTGATAATGGGTTTAGACCGGTCTACATTTTTGAATTAGATCGGTCCAAAATTTGAAATGGATTAGACCTATTATGGATCCATAGCTATTTGGACTAGATCTAGACCAGATTAGGCCAGACTTAGACCTTACGTTTTCCTACTAAATCATAGTATTACACGCATTGTGTGTTAATTCTAGTCACATGTACATGCATGTTGTACATATAAAAATGGCTTGAATCAAGATCTAGACCTTTATTTGGGTCTGAATTGGACCTAGACTTATTAGTTTTAGGCTTGAATTGAACTGGATAAAAAAACAAAAAATTGAGTTTAGATCAGACTTGTACCCAACTTTAGCCTATTATCACTCCCAGATGAAGCCCACATGCATGAGAGGAGACAGTGCTGCTCCTTGGGCCGCGAAGCCCTAGTTTTTCCAGCCCACTCGAAACCTTTTAGGACTCGGTGATCGCCTCCTCCGAGTCCAACGCCGCAGGCCCATGGATAATCAGGACCTGTTTCTTCGCTGCTCCCGGAAGCAAAGCCATCCTCCTGCCGCCTCACTCTGTTGCTGCGGTGCCGGGTACAACTCGAGGTGGCGTTGTTCTTGCAGTTGAGGAACCGCGGCCTTGACGGCGGGTAGCTAGTCTCGGGATCGTAGGGACTACGGAGCCGCTTGGGACGACGCCGCATCCGATGAAGCAGCAGCGACACCGGCCGGCCTCGTCTGGTGCTGCGTGCAAATCAAACAAGATACGATCGAGAAGCTAGCGATCGATCAAATGGAGTGTTAGGAAACCGATTAACGTATCCTATATGTACTCTTCCTTATCTCTAAGCGGAACCGCTATATATAGGAGGCAGGGGGTCACCCCATTGTACACAAGCATACAGAATAATAAAGCAGACCCGTTCCTCCTCATATTGTGTCTCTCGCCCTCTCTCTGTGTTCTCCACTTGAGATCTATTAGGCAACCCCGGACTATTCGATAGCGAGGTTGTCTAACACGTTATCAAGACGGTCTCACATGGAGACTAGATTGAAAGGTGAGAAAGGTGAGAATCGGGTGATTGAATCTAATCGCTCGTTTATATTTGCATCTAATCTACGTATCTAGTAGCACGAAGCTACGATTTGAAGCGACATTACAGATCGGCATGAAGCCATCGCACAGTACATACATCTATAGTACGTCTCGCCGAACGACACGAAGTCGTCAGCACCGGCCGACGCCCGAAGCAACTCAAGCTGTCGCAAGCACGCGGATGACCACCATGAAGTGCGGCATGTCGCCACCGCTCGGTCGCCAGCCTTGACGCGCAAGCATGAAGCGTCGTCGAAGCCATCTCCATCGGATATGCACGCGCTGCCAGCGTTAGCCCACGACCATCGACCGGCCCGCCCGGCCATGAAGTGCCGACCGCAATGAAACACCGACAGCTACGAAGAGCCGCCGGACCGTGAACTTGAAGCAGCTGGACCGCGAGCTTGAAGACCGTCGGCTTGGCACGAAGGTGCCGCGCATGAAGTCGCCACCGCCATCGCCTGCAGACGCTGGCTCGATCGCCCGCGCACATGAAGCGCCATCCGCCGCCGCCGTGCTGCCCGACCACGCGGTAGCTTGCAGGCGAGTGCTCGCTGCCGCCCTGGGAGTCGCCGTTGTCGCCGCTTTTCCGGAATCGCTGCCGTCGCGCCCGACCCGCAGCGCCGGCGATTCTTGCGGCCGACGCGCCATGCGCCTCACCGGCCACGTGCCGACCTCACGCGCATACACGCCGTTGCATTTGTCAAGCCGTGCAAACCTCCGACGATCTTGGCCACACTGCCGCCGCCGCTCACGCGCCAATAGCACATCGCTCCGAGCCGTCTGGCCGCTGCTGCTCACCCCGGATCTGGCCGCTGCTGCTCACCCCGGATCTGGCCGCCTCAGCCTCAAGCGCACGCAGCGCGTTGCCCGAGCCGACCAGGCCGTCGTCGGCCTTCCGCCCAGCCGATCAGCGCCGAAAGAAAGAAAAAAAAAGGGGCAACTCGGTATGGACGTGAAGTCCATACGAACCAGATCAACATTGAATGAAAAAGGAACAGCATGTTTTGGACTTGAAGTCTGGACTTCATCCAATTGGAATCCAAATAGAAAAAGGCAGGGAGGCCCTTTGCCCTTTTGGATGGACACGAAGTCCAGGAATCCAATTCGATTCTGAACATAATCGGGCACGGGGAGGGCTGGGAAATTACCCCTTTGCCCTCCCCCCTTTTCTTTACGTTTTCTGTTTTTTTTTCCTGGAAAAGACTAGAAACTCAGAAAATTAGAAAAAAAAATAGTTAGAAATTCCGAAAATTGCTAAAAAAATATGAAAAATAGCGAGAAAATTACAAAAAATTTATTGGCTCTGTTTTAAATTTTGTATTAGCCTTATTTTCTGTACTTATATTTTTTTTGCATGAATTTTTGCAATAATTTCCTGTTTAGAATACCGAAAATTCATAATAATTTATTTTCGCATTTATGAATTTATGAATTATGCAATTATTGTTTATTCTGAATTTATGAATTGTGCCATTATTGTTTATTCTGAATTTATGAATTGTGCAATTATTATGTTCCATGCATTATACTTATTGCTTTAATATATTTCATTGAAAATTCAAGCACGCGCCGAAGCGTGCCGTCGCGCCAGAAGGCCGACGCGCGTATGGAATCGAATGCGCGTAGCATGAAGTCAGTAAACCGATCGCCTGGCCGATCGCGCACATGAATCTGATCGCTTGCACGAAGCCGATCACCTACATGCATGTAGTTGTATTTCTGAATATTTATGAATCTCGCACTTATGAATTTTGCATTTACCTTGTATTTATGAATTCCGCACTTATGAATCTTGTATTTATGAATCTTGAAATTATTGTTTTCTTTTAGTTTGCTGGAAATTCATGAGAATTCAATTATGCATTTTATTGAATCTAGCAGCCACTTCCTATTAGATTGCACGCAGTAATCTAATGGAAGAACCTTATGAATGTGCAAAGGTCTGGCATTGTCTAAAATGAGTTTTCAAAGAATTGGCCTGAATGGTCAGAATTATCTCATATAGACACCAAATTGCATAATGTGTAGTAAGCTCTCGAAGAGCATATATTTTCTCATGAATAGAATTGCAATTTATTATTTATTCCAGTATTTTTTATTTACAAGCAATATTTGAATTATTTTCCACTGTCTGATTAGAATCATATTTCTTTTCATCTAGAAATCGTGTAGCGCCCAATGGAGGAAATATGTATTGTTGATAGTGGCACAATAAATATCATCTTAAGAGAGTCAAAATACTTCCAGACGATCACGAAGAACGCTGGAAGGATTACGACTATCGCAGGAAGCGATACGCATATAATAGGCTCAGGAAGAGCCACAATTATATTGCCAATGGGTACAACTTTGGTAATTAAAGTAGCCCTCTTGTACCCTGAATCAACTCGCACTCTCTTAAGTTTCAAAGATATCCGCGCCAATGGGTTTCACGTAGAAACCAATGAAGAAAATGGCAAAGAACACTTGTGCATTGTGAAGCACGCGGAGTATGGGAAAATGGTACTAGAAAAATGTCCCTCATATGAATCTGGGCTGTACTACACGAGAATCAATGCACACGCAGTGTATACTTCTCTGAAGACTGTCTTTAGAAGCTCTGAATTATTTGCTTTATGGCATTGTAGATTAGGTCATCCTGGTCTTAGATTGATGAGAAATATAGTTAATAATTCACAAGGTCATGGCATTAATGTTAAAAATTTCCTGAATCATGAAGATTTTGTGTGCCATGCATGTGCCACCAGGAAATTAATAACTAGACCCTCTGTTATGAAAGTGCAACATGAAATCCCTACATTCCTGGAACGCATTCAGGGGGATATTTGCGGTCCGATTCAGCCCTTGTCGGGGCCGTTTCGATACTTTATGGTGCTCATTGATGCTTCCTCGAAATGGCCGCATACATGTTTGCTGTCAACAAGGAATCATGCATTCGCAAAGCTGATCTCGCAGATCATCAGAATTAAGAATGCTTTTCCTGATCATCGCGTGAAGTCCATTCGAATGGACAATGCCGGGGAATTTACTTCCAAGGCATTTGATGATTATTGCACAAATGATCGAATAATCGCTGAGCACTCTGCATCGCATGTCCATACGCAAAATGGACTAGTGAAGCACTAATAAAGAGGATTAAGTTCATTGCCGGACCGCTCTTGCAGAGTTGTAACTTGCCCAACACTTGTTGGGGACATGCGATCTGCACGCAAAGAAGACTCATCAATTATAGACCATTGGCCTACAACATCCATTCACCAATGCAATTAGTGCAAGGGGTCATCCCGAAGATTTCTCATCTTAGAAAATTTGGTTGTATGGTATATGTACCTATACCACCCCACAATTGGACTGCAATGGGCCCTCTCCGCAAGTCCGGATATACGTTGGTTATGAGAGTGCATCCATAATCAGGTATTTGGAACCCATGACTGGAGACTTGCATACAGCCCGATTCGCTGACTGTATTTTTGACGAGGACCGTTTCCCGTCATTAGGGGGAGAGAATCAACCATTGGATGAAAATGCCGGGAAATAATATGGCATTCCACTAGGATCCCCGCGCATGACCCTCGCACTAATGAAGCAAATCAAGAAGTCCAGAAGATAATTGATTTGCAGAATTTAGCAAATGAACTGCCTGATCATTTTTGTGATCTGAAGAGCGTGGTTAAGTCGCATGTACCCGCAAGAAATGCACTAGAGAGGGTGGAAATACCTAAGAAAGCAGAAGGTATCCCTCATCCTGTTCAGAGGCCTCAAAGAAAAAGAACAGGAAATCTGGCTTCTCAAACCCAAAGTACCCGGAGACGTCTGGGGAAAACTGGGCAAGAGGACTTACCACAGCCAATCACAAAAGTGCCCCAAAGCAAGAAGGGGAGCCAGTTGAGACCTGGCACTGGAAAGAAGCCTATGGAAAAGGCAATTTCAGATCTGAACCTTCCATTGGAAGAAACCGCCGGAAATAATGTGTGCGCACACATTGGCGGAGAAAAACTAAAGGAACTTGCTCCTGGAATGGGAAATAGCAATGAAGAGCAAGTAGAAGTGCATGAAGCACACCATGACGAAATGGCCATAAATTTTGTAATATCAGGAGAATCAATGAATAGAGCAACAGCCAATGTCGATGCATACTTTGCAAAGAAGATTGCCACGATCATTAATTATGATCCCGAGCCCGCATCTCTCGCAGAGTGCAAGAAAAAGCTCGATTGGGAAGATTGGAAGAAGGCAATCACCGCAGAGTTAGTCTCTCTCAACAAAAGAGAGGTGTTTGGGCCTGTGCGCCGCACACCTCCCCATATAAACCCCGTAGGTCACAAATGGGTTTTTGTTCGCAAGAGAAACGAAAACAATGAAGTTGTAAGGTACAAGGCAAGGCTTGTCGCTCAAGGTTTCACTCAACGTCCTGGGGTTGATTATGAAGAAACCTATTCTCCGGTCATGGGCGGAATTACCTTTAGATACTTGATCTCAATGGCAGTCAACTTGAAGTCGAAAATGAAGCTAATGGATGTTGTCACAGCATATTTGTATGAAAACTTGGATTCGGAGATTTATATGAAAGTACCGGAAGGTATCCCTATCCCGAACCAAGACAGAGCAAACAGAAACCTATACAAAGGTGAAATTGGAGAAATCACCCGTATGGGCTAAAACAATCGGGAAGAATGTGGTACAATCGCTTGAGTGACTTTCTTTGCAAGAAAGGCTACTCGAACAAATGAAGATTGTCCATGTGTGTTTATACAACGATCCTGCATGGATTTTGTATAATCTCCGTCTATGTAGATGACTTGAACATCATTGGGACGGATGAAGAAATTGAAGAAGTATGCACATACTTGAAATCTGAGTTTGAAATGAAAGACTTGGGTAAAACCAAGTTCTGTTTAGGCTTGCAGCTTGAACATGTCCAAGGCGGAATCTTGGTACACCAATCATCCTACACACAGAAAGTGTTGGAGAGATTTGGTTTTGAGAAAGCATACCCCGCAAAGACCCCAATGGTCGGAAGGTCACTCCAAGCAGACCTAGACCCATACAGGCCTAGAGAAGAGGGGGAGGAAGTCCTGGGAGCGGAATTCCCATATTTGAGTGCAATTGGAGCACTCATGTACCTTCTTGAATAGCACTAGGCCTGACATTGCGTTCGCCGTGAATTTGCTAGCACTGATAAAGGCGTAACCCACCAAAAGGCATTGGAAAGGGGTTAAGGACGTCTTCCGTTACCTCCAAGGAAGCAAAGATCTCGGTTTCTTCTATAGAAAGAACAATGAGTTGAATTTGGTGGGCTATGCCGATGCTGGGTACCTATCGGACCCGCATACTGGAAAGTCACAAACCGGGTATGTTTTCCTTTGCGGTGGAACAGCAATTTCGTGGAAGTCATCAAAGCAGACTCTTGTCTCGACGTCGACAAACCACTCAGAAATAATTGCCTTGTATGAAGCCTCTCGAGAATGTGCATGGCTTCGAAGAATGGTTCACCACATCCAGAAGTCATGTGGTTTGAACATGGAACAAACCCCCACCATTATCTATGAAGATAATGCAGCTTGTGTTGCTCAAGTGCAAATGAGATATGTGAAAAGTAATCTCACAAAGCATATCAACCCCAAGTTCTTTTATGCTCATAAATTGCATAAGATGAACGAGATAAAAATACTGCATACTAAGTCATGTGAAAATCTCGCAGATTTATTCACTAAGTCACTCCCGGCATCTTCCTTTGGAAGATGTGTTAGAGGAATCGGGATGATGAGGCTTAGAGAAGTGCAGATTTCAGGGGGAGAATTTTCACATACTCCTACATAAATCTTGAACATGAAGTTTGAATACCCAACGTGAATATTGAAGATTAACATTGAAGTTTGGGTGGATTGTACTCTTTTCCTTAAGTAAGTTTTTCATTGAAGTTTTCTTACATAAGGTTTTTGATGAGGCAATTCGTGCAACACAGCAAGCGTGTGCTATGTACTCTTTCTCCAATTATTTTTCCCACTGGGTTTTTATGGAGTTTTAATGAGGCATATGCATCTCGCAGTGAAGAGTCCAAGGGGGAGTGTTAGGAAACCGATTGACGTATCCTATATGGACTTCTCCTTATCTCTAAGCGGAACCGCTATATATAGGAGGCAGGGGGTCACCCCATTGTACACAAGCATACAGAATAATAAAGCAGACCCGTTCCTCCTCATATTGTGTCTCTCGCCCTCTCTCTCTGTTCTCCACTTGAGATCTATTAGGCAACCCCAGACTATTCGATAGCGAGGTTGTCTAACATGGAGAACCAACCACACCGCGATCTCTCTACAACCGTACAACGTCGTTGCCAGCAGTCCGGGGTTTGGTCCCTGAACGCTTCGGAAGTTGGAACCGGAACCCTCTGAGGCTCTGAGTGCATCCGTCCAGGCCCCACACGTCATAAATACTAACCCGACCCGCACCGGTTACTCTCATGATCTCATCCCACTGCGGCCCCCTCTCTTGACTCTTGAGACAGCCAAAAATCCCCATCCTAGCATAGGGTTCCGGCGATCTCTCCCTGCTGCTGCCGATGTCGTCAGAGCCGCCGCCCCCCGAGGCGTCCTCCTCTCCTCCGAAGGAATCCGCTGGTGGAGGCGGTGCCGCAACGGGGGAGCTGGAGACGAACACGCTCTGGGTGGGCAACCTGCCTCAGCAGGCGAGCGAGGCTGATGTGATGGCGGCCTTCACTCCGCACGGCGCGCTCGACTGCTTAATCGCCCGAGCTGGCACCCGCAGCTACGCTTTCGTCCTCTTCCGCTCCGTCGCGGAGGCCCGAGCTGCCCTCCAGGCGCTCCAGGGCGCCAAGGTCAAGGGCGCGGCCATCCGGAACCAGTTCGCCCGGCCGGTAATATCTTTTCTCCCTTGTTCCGCTTGGATCTACTCTCACCTTAGGTTTCCCCATGATTTTGCTTCAGTTGGCCCCTCCGCGATGTGATTTTTGCGGTAACTATGGTTTAGGTGCGTGTGTTTTGTATTGGTATCACAAAATAGAGCGAATTATCATCTGGTATTCTGGTGCTGCTGATTTGTGCGATTTAGGCGGTGTTGACCGAGGACGCTGGCGGTTGTGATATATATAGATTTATTATGTGGTTGCAATCTTGTTAAATAAGTCATTGATTAGCTATAGTTGCTTGTTTCCAGGCCGAAATTGTTTAAGTCATGTGTTCCTGTGGCTGTGTCTAGTCTGTATGATATGGTTTAATTTAATTTAGAATAAACAAGTCCTTGTTTAGTGATAGTTTCTTGTTTCTAGGTTGAAATTGCATATGGCTTGTGCTGCTGTGCCGGTTTTGTGTGAACTTTATGCACTAATGACGCAATTTTACTTTAGTCGGGCTGTATTTTGCTATGATGATGAAGTGTCTGGTCTGTATGATATGGTTTAATCTAAGTTAGAACGAGTATTTTTATAGCTATTTCATGGTTTCTGTGGCTAGCTCTTCTGGTTGGACTTGGATGAGGCTGACGTGTTTCCATTTTTGTTGCTGAAATAAATATCATGTTTTCTGATGATTGTGTTTGTTGGTTGTTTTTTACAGGCTAGAGCTGTTAGGAACCTATGGGTTGGTGGCATTAGTCCATCAATTTCAAAGGAGGAGCTGGAGGAGGAGTTCCAAAAGTTTGGAAAGATTGAAGGTGTTGCATTTTCCCATGACCAGACTTCTGCATACATTGATTTTGAGAAGCTGGAAGATGCAATTTCTGCACATAGAGCCTTGAATGGAACAGTTTTAGGTGGCAAGGAATTGTGTGTTGATTTCCAGAGGTCCAGGGGCAGATCGGTGTGTATCCATTGTTGTTGATTGACTTGGTGAATTGTACTTTTTTGGTTACAGCTTTATGGAGACCATTTTCTTATTGTACATTATTTGTACTCATTTGGATAGGAATGGTCTGAGGCGGGCAGCCTCAATGGTAGAGTATCAATGCCATCTGGTGAAATGAGAGTTGGACCTGCAAAGGTAAGTTCTGTTTAGATATTTTGTTCTTGCCTGTTCTACTTCTTTCGTTTTTATATGATGATGTTGCTACTATCATATCATGTTCTGTTTGCATGGCAGGGTTCTGCTGGAGTACGAATGCGAGAAGCACAGCCTACCAATGTTCTCTGGGTGGGTTTTCCTGGTTCATATAGAATTAATGAGGATGCACTTCGGCGAGCCATGGCAGCACATGGTGTGGTTACAAACACAAAAGTTTTCCCAACAAGGCAATATGCTTTTGTGGAATTTGCAACCATTGAGGAAGCTTCTAATGCTAAGAATCTTCTAGATGGCCGTCTTTTCAATGATGATAGGATCCAGATTCTTTTCTCTAACAGTGAACTTGCACCAAATAAATTGGATAGCCCAACACCGCTTGCTGGGTTTCTGAGATCGGAGATGAATTACAATGATGTCCCTCCTGATTATTCTGGTCCTGGTCTCGGCAGCCACGGGACTTTACAAGTTTATGATCCTCGACGTGGAAGATCAAGATATTTTGATTGTGGTGGTGTATCAATTACTGGTGGTATCCTTCCAGCACCTGAACATGGCTCACCTTTCTTGACTGGACGTTCAGCTCATAATGCATTTGATCCAAGAGAAGCGAAAAGGATGAGGCTTGATGCTGGTGCGGACCCTTATAATGTAAGGGCAGGCAGCGAGGGTCTTTACCCTGTTGGGTTTTCTCACCAGGATGTTGCTGTACATGCCGAGAGGAGCTCAAGTCCTGTTATTCGAATCCAGGGTACGGTGCATCGAACATCATTCCTTGAGCACTTCTGGCATGGTAGTATCGCCAAAGGTGGATCTCCTGTTTGCCGTGCTCGCTGTTTGCTTATTAGGAAGGGCATTGAGATACCATTGTATGTACAAACACCACCACTTAAATCTTGTTTTCTAAAGTTTATTCTATATTTTGTTGATCTTACATATATTCCACTATTTTGCAGGCCGGACATTGTTAATTGTTCTGCGAGAACGGGACTAGATATGCTGGCGAAGCACTACAGAGATGCTTCGGGGTTTGACATTGTCTTTTTCTTACCAGATAGTGAAGATGACTTTGTTTCCTATACTGAATTCCTGCGCTACTTAGGCTCCAAAGGCCGGGCAGGGGTTGTAAAGCTTGATGCAGGGACTACTTTATTTTTGGTCCCGCCATCAGATTTCTTGACAAATGTTTTGCAAGTTGATGGTCCGGAGCGCCTTTATGGTGTGGTATTGCACATTCCACAAATGTCCACTGCTGCTGTACAGAGGCCACAATTAACTGGACCAGAACCACAGCCTTACTATGATGGAAGGGAAACTGTTTTTACTTCGCAAATAAATTATAGTATTGACAACCACCATCGGGATGCTGATTATCGGGGATCGTTGCATGAAGATTCATTGCATCGTTTGGGGCAAATTTCTGTGAGGGCACGGGTGGACGAGGGCCAAGCAGTTCAGCCAGCTCTTGCAAGTTATCCTACTAGCCAAACAGCAGGGCCACAAGTGCAGCCTTCACTCCACCCTGATGTTATGGATACTTTAGCTAAACTTATGCCAAGTGTGCAGTCATCAGCTCTGGTAGCTGGTCAGGTGCCCCTGAGCTCCACAGACAGACCCATGGCATCGCTAATGCATGATGCATCTACGCTTTGTAAAGTATGGAAGCCTGAAAATCAAGCAGTGGCTTCAACTGCACCCTTTGAGCAGATGGGTAATCTTCAGCGGTCAGGACAACAATTCAGCCAGCAAGCTCCAGCAGCTCATTTGACAAACTATGGGAGCATGGTGGGAGCTCTGGAGCACTCAACACAATATATTGCTTACAACCCTGAAATTACTTTGAACTTGCCACCACCACCTCCACCTACACTACCACCCAGTTCTGCTATGCTGTCCTCGATAGGTGGACACAGTTTACCCACACAGATGAGCCAGCAACAGTATCAGCCGGAGCAGTATTATGTGTCTCAAAGCAGTTATGGTCAGTTAGCTACAGCTACCCATTCTAACCTTCAGGCCAGCAATGCTAACCTCCCTCCCCCACCCCAAGTGAACCCTGGACATTTGCCAGCAAATAATCAGATGGGGAATTTGGTGCAGCTACAGCATGCAATTGCATTGCCTGCTGATAGGGTAAACCCGGATTTCTCTTCTCAGGGGCAGCAGCAACAAAATGTTGCTTCTGGTGCTGCACAAGCTCCTGATGAGGCAGATAAGAACAAGAAGTACCAGGCGACCCTCCAGTTTGCTCACAGCCTATTGCTTCAGCTACAACGTGGGTCTGGAAATCAACCTTGAGTCTAAATTATTGCTTCAGGTATGTGCACCTGTGCACTTAGTATTTTATGCGGTTTGCTATATCTTATCTGTTTTTTTTAAAAAAGAAATTATCTGCTGAAAAATTAAGGAGCTAGTGAAATAGGTTCAGCTAACCTTAGCAGCAGCATGCAATTCTTAAGTTCAAATCATAATATGTGCAGACAAATTTGCTAGGCATTCATTTCCTCATGTTGAATTAAGTAGAGCAGAACACAATAAGAAAATAGTGATGGAGAGTAGTTTTGCCTATCAACACTTGCTCAATTTTGCACTGAGTATTCCAGGAATGGAGCTACACATATTTCCATCATACATTGGGATTGAATTAATATGGAGAAAAAAATTAGAGTTATTAAGCAATTTACACAATAACGGTGGTTTTCGCCTGACGGCGGCATTAAGGGCAAACTCTGAGAAAACTATACGTACACGTTTTCAAAAATTCTCAAAGAAGTACCATACGTAGCGTAGGGGAGGAATTTGTACATCCCTGTAAAATTTGAAAGCCAAAATCAACAGTATTTGAAAGATACGAAAAAGATGAATTTAGCATAAATAGTGATTTTCCCTGTTCATCACACTGCTTGTCAATTTCATATATTTCAAATGCGATTTGAGTGTGATCTTCTAATTTCACGTGGTAACTGAAGCTAATGCCTACCACATGAGAGACCAACCGTGCTCCTACTGCACAAAACAAACAGCTAGGTGATGTACTTGTGTGAAACTTATTCCGGGTTGGAGCATGGTTGGTCTCTCCTGTGGTAGGCACTAGCTTCTGTTACCACGTGAAATTAGAAGATCAAACTCAAATCGCATTTGAAATATATGAAATCGTTAAACAATGTGATGAACAGTGAAATCCACTATTTATGCTAAATTCAATTTTTTTTTTGTATCTTTCAAATACGATTGATTTTAGCCTTCAAATTTTACGGGGCTGAACAAGTTCACCTCCCCTATGCATGATACTAGTTTGAGAATTTTTGAAAACTTGTACATATAGTTTTCTCGGAGTTTACCCTTAATGCCGCCGTCAGGTGGAAACCAATAATAGAAGATGGTATATATCTCACTCAGTAGCATTAGCCTATTAAACATTATACTAGTTATTAACAGTGGCCTACTGGTCCTGCACCTTATGGTAATGGTTGAGAAACCTATGAATCACCCCATAGGAGTGTCAGTTGGTCTTTTTATAAATGTTGGAGAGACCAAATGAATATGTTGTGCCACCTGCTGCCAGTGGATGAAAATATATTTAGATCTTGTATGACTTGACTTAACATGCTTTTGCGATACTTTGGTACAATAGTTTGACCTATTAAATTTTGAATAAGTGAAATCTGCTCTCGACCACTGCCTCTGGTCAACTTGTATCAAGGTCCCCTTTGCATTCTTGCAACCAAAGCATTAAAGTATTCTGTACTTGACAATTGTTCAAACAAATAACAACCAGGCTTCCTTGCAAGTTGCCATTAATTAAATTAATCAAGCTTTCAGGGAAAAGACTTACATATCTGCAGAGTGTACACACTAACGAGAACCAATTTTACAAACTTCTTCATTCATCTGGAGCAGTATTCCTTACTGGCCTTATCAATTGATATACAAAATCCTTGCCAAAAGCACCCATACACTTCAATTTTGTGTGTCTATGCTCATTTGATTATGTAATTAGAAGCACTGCATTTACTTTAGATAGCTAATGGTTATTCTGCCCATTATGTTGCTATGTTAGAGAGACACCACTGGGCTGACAACTGAGAATAGTGAATTGAAGATATGTTTGCACACCATGGAGTAGTAAGTCCACTTACAGGATGGTAATATTCATTTTTCACTGCTAATTTTGCCAGATTTTACCTTGTCCAACTTGACATAATTAGGTCTTCTGCATCAGTAGCACAATTAGGTTAAAATAGTCGTCAATTGATTGTAATCTGAGCACCTGTGTAAGAGGAGCTTTATAATTCCTTAGAATGTATCTTGTATGTACATCTAGTTTACACCTTATGCGTGGACGTTAACATTTTTACAAACTTTGCCTTCTTATCTTTTGCATGTATGTTTAGACATTCTTTTTGTGAACACTGCAACTTTGCTCTCTTGCATGTATACCACTATGTGCAAGGGAGTTGTACGGAATCATTGTTAGTGTGTTACCTATGCTTGGTTGTTCTTGGTGTAGCTTTGAATGACACCCTGAAGGCAGAGGTTTCAGCGTTAAGGTGGGTGGAGGGATGATGATGAACTTCGGCGGCATGCCGCATCCATTTGGAGGCAACCAGCAAATGTTTCACAACAACCAAGCCATGCCATCTGTGCTGCCAACGCACCAGCTGCAGAAGCTCCAGATCCATCAACAACCTCAGCAGCCAGCTCCAGCAGGAGGTGCGGGACCTCAAAATGAAACGGCCGATGGACGCTCAGAGCCAGTGGGTGATGGCAAGTTTGAAGGCAGTGGCAACTGAATACTGGAATTGCTGGGTCCAAAAGTTTTGGTGTAAGTGGGTGGTTAGATGTGGAGATCGTTTGTTTTGGGAATGATGCCGTGCAAGTCAGTTATCGTCATCTATAGGTTCAGTTCCGCCTCAGTTTCAGTTATACAGTTGGATGATCACCTGTGTTGTCTCGTGGAAGGAGTTTGTTCGTAGCTATACCTGTTTGTAATTGAAAGAAAATGGTTGGATCCTTGAGAATTTTAGGTTAAATCTTTCGTTTTGGTGAGGTAGCTAGATGTGACTTTTAGTAGTAAGTTGCTGTTTTACTCGGGCATTTGCTGGATTTGGGATGCTGATCAGCTAATGAGAATTTTAGAGGAAATGAAATGAACAAGCTAATTGCAAGGTGACATTGCTGATTTGATGTAGCTTAGCAGCTGTTCGTTCATTCATGTGCCACCAGATTGTCTGGTTTTTACCACGTGAGGTGAACAGTACAGTAGTGTAAATTAGACAACCAACACCAGCCTACGGATCCGCATCGTGGGGTTGGCATCGCTTGAAGGCCGAGTGTCGGTTTCCGCGTGCAACCGTTGTTCTTTTGCAAGAGAGCCCCCCAAAGGAAATCTACTAGCGTGTGCGTCCTCTCTCCCGGCCCTATCCCTTTCCTCGCTGCAAACCCTAACCCTACCGTCCCTACCCCGCCGCCTCCCTAAAATCCCCACCGCTGATGTCGCCGTCGGCCACCGCCATGGGATGCTCATTTATCTCCCTCACCGCGAAGCACGCTCCTTCCACCATCTTCGATCCCCTTCCGCCGCGCCGTTTCCCATGAGGAAGTCTTGGCCTATAAAATGCCGACAACTAGCCTAAATTTTTATAAAATAACATCCTATCGATAGCTCAATCCATCACTAACTATCTCACCCCAGCGGCCCTTCCCATTATCAAATACTACCTCTCTCTTTCACCTCCTACCATAACCTATCCCACACAGTCGCCGTCTCCTTGCGCCTTTGTCGTCTCCTCTCATTCTCTTTTCTTGCCCTCCTCCATCCCTGTTTCCTTCCCGCACCGCCACCACCCGTGCTACCCCACGCCATCCCCTCCTCGCCGCCCCTGCTGCCTTGATGCCACATTCATCAGCCTTCGGCCACGCCGCCGTCGAATACGTCTGTGGCACCACCAGTCATCTTGAGGAAGAAAACGGTGGCGCCGCCAAATCTCAACAATCCTTATCGCATTGACACCGAATTCAGCTGTCTTCGTCCATAACACCACCAGATATGGCCTTCTTGCACAGCGTTGCTACCATCTTCTGCTACCACGCGTACTTCTTCCCTGACGCTAGCATCTTTTCGCCTCCAGCCGAGCTACACTCCATCCTCATGATCATGATGATAGGTGTCCTGCTCGTCTTCGGTTCCTTTCCTCTCCTCTACAACAGTCTAAATGGATCGATCCTAGACCAACATGGCACGAAGATAGCACGGTGTTCCATTAAATCATGCCTAGACTTACCAGAGACGACCCAGCCTGACTGGCTGGCTGGCCATGACGGCAAGGTCTAGGCCCATAGCTCATAGGGCTCATGCCGTGCCGTCCCGTTGGTGCGGTGCAACCATCGGCACCAAACAAGCCCTTTACCGTTTCTGGTTCAACCACTAGTCCTATCACACCACCCCCGCCGAGCCACCCACCTCCATATAACGTACACTCGTAGTGCGTGCACCGCTCCACTCGTGCAACCGCATATCCTAACTATTGCTCGCGCCCTCACATTGTCACACTGCGCAGTACGCACTCGCGATGGCGCGGGTGGTCTCCCGTGCGCGCAGTGGTGGCTCGGCGCGAGGCTGGGCACAGGGCCCGCGGGCTCATCCTCCGCTGGTGGGGTGCTTCGGCCCCAGTCACAAGTATTACCTGCACGACTTTGTGTGACAAATGCATGCATGCATGCGTAAAAACGTTATACATGCACGATCGAGCGTGTATGCGTGTGCTCCTTGAGCAAAGAACAGTAGCAGTGCAATTAGCTCTGTCATCTGTCCTCGATCGTCGCCCAACGGCGATGGATCGGCACACGGCCACACACGTAGGACGCCCGCCGGCGTAGACCAATGACGAGGGGGCTTCGCCTTCGGTGGAGGCGGAGAGAATGGCGGAAAGGTGGTCACCTCAGACGGTTGCGAGGAAGGGACAGCTCTGCACTCCCCCAAGCGAGCTGGCCGTCTCAGGCGGCGACTTCGGCCAATTGACCGGCGTGGTGGCGTCAGCTAACAAGGGGCGGCACGGTGGCGAGTGGCGACCATGGAGACCGAGCACCGGGAGGAGGACGAAGGCAGCCACCCATGAATTTTTTTTGCTTTTTTTTTCAAACCAAAAATTTATTGAATAGAAACTTTTTGATCCAAAAGTTTTTGAATTGAAAGTTTTCAGAGTCAAAACTCTTTGATTTGAAACTTTCTCGTGGTAGAAGTGGAGCTCAGGCATGTGCGACCTAAGAAATTAATGGTGAGCTCGATAGTAAATTAGTGGTGGTTCCCAATAATCAATGGCATAAGTAAATAGGAATAAATCATCATTTTTCACTAAAAAAATAGGTAGCGAGGGATTTTTACAAAATAGACCTTTAATTACTCAGATTTTTCACTGGAGATGGGAGTTGGGCTGTGCCGGCACGGCAGTACGGCACAGGCACAATAGGCTTCGGACCACAGCATGTTGTGCCGTGTCGGCCCATGCCGTGTTCTGTTGGACATGTGGAGTCATAGACGTCACCATCATCGATTCATCAATGTGGACGATACAGAGGATGATGAGTGAGCGTGACCACCAGCGAGAATTCGGTACACACAATTATTTGAAGAAAAAGAAGTAAATTTTATTTATTCATTATGGAAAAAGACCGTCGGATCCGACACCGAGACATTGAGATCATGCGTTGGTGTCATCGTCTTCTTCTCTGATCACCATCGCCTTCTTCTTTGAGACGATCGTAAGGTCGAATTCGGCGGTGGCGTGATCGAAGATCGCTGGATTTGGCACCTAGGCGGCGGGGCGATGAGAATGGGATGGCATGGGACACCAGATGAAGGTGACAGTGCGTAGAGGAAGCATGGGGTGGGGAGAGAGAGAGAGAGAGAGAGAGAGAGAGAGAGAGAGAGACTTCAAGGAGAGAGGGATGGATTATGGGAGGAGGTGGAAGAGAGATAGTATTTGATGATGGCTAAGGCTATTAGGTAAGATAATTGGTGATGGATTAGACTAATACATAGAATGCTTTTTACTAAAAGATCGTTTTTGTGCCGAGCCAACATAGGTACAGTCCAATTAATCATGTTATGTCGTGCCGCCCATCGCGATAGTTCGCTAGACCTAGCATAGCCTATCATTCACGCCGTGTCGTACTTTAGACTGTGGTCAACGGCCGTGCCTAACACAAACAGGCACGGCTCAATACCCGGGTCTACTTTCCACTCTGCAGCCCTAGTTCGGGAGGTGGCCAGAGGAGAGGATCCTCCGTCCTCGGGAGGCGGCCTAGCTGTTGCCCCGGCGACTGGCGGCGGAAGCGTGAGGTGGTCAACTCGTCGCCCGTTGAGAAGGTTCGTTCTTCCGCCATGGCGGACATCTAACCTCGCAGATGATGAACTTACAGGACATGGACATCGCCTATATATAGGTGTCATCAAATTCTTGGAGCCCATCAAGCAGAGCACGGTTTTGCATCCTCTCCCTACCCAGTCATCCCGGCACGCCTTGGAAGATCAGACCACTCCAGATTGATCTCCATGCCAAAGTCTGCACAAATCTGAGCAATTACATGCATAATCGTGTCAGAATCGGAAAACACGGCAATCTCCTTCACTTGACATTGCCAAGTGAGCTGATGAGTTGAACTGAGGCTCTATGAGCTTCTGTTCTTGATCAATCATGGAATTAGGCTTACTGGACCAACGAATTTGAGTGTTTCCTCCAGGTTTACACAGAGAAATTTGTCATGTAATATAGTTTGTGCTGCTTCCAGGAAGGTAGCAGCCAGGATTTTTTTTTTAAAAAAAAAACAATACATTTTAAAAATAAAATTACAAAAAAAGACGTAAAAAATAATTACATAAATATATCCGCTGTCAAATGAATTGACGACATAGCTTTTATTTAGCCAATAATTTTATCGCTGATTTATTTCGCCGACAGGTCTATTGGATCGGTAGGATTTTACCACCAAATGAATTAGTAATAGAAGTCATGTCGCCAATTTACTTAGCAACGTTAGCTATATTTATGTAATTGTTTTTTTTTCAACATTCATTTTGTATAATTCTTTTAAAAAGAAATCGCAGCCAGTCCGTGTATCTTACACAGAGAACCTACCGACATTCCCGAGACATAGGCTACAGCCCGAAATCGTCAAGTCTCTGTACTTACAGTCCCAGTCTCACACCATGTGCCAAACGTGTAAGTTTGTAACATAATAATAATTCCACGACAAGAATACGACTTTACCGATTGCTCTTAGCCGTCCCAATCCCACGTTGGACTTGAACACTTGACAAGTCGTTTACGTTGATCTTTGCGCCCTGCGGTGTAGTACTACTGTACTAGCTAGCTAGTAGATCAGTTGTGACGGCAAGGAGAAACCAAGCAAGACAGGCTCCATGCGTAATGCGTAGTGCATGCGTTCGTATACGTGTATTCGTATGCATGCACGTATACACGCACCCGCACAGATCTCAAAGATGGACGGACGGCTGAGATAAGGTGTGCACTGGCTGCCCATGTGCCAAGTGCCAACTCAAACATCTCGATCCAGTGGACAGGGCGGTTTGCCGACGGGAAGAGTCGTTGGATCCTATAAAAAAAAGACCATGCCTGAATGCTTGATCGATCGGTGATACAAGAGCAGTACCAGTGCAGCTACAATCGAACCGTACAGTACAGTCAACATTCTGACTGAGAACATGTTCTTTTCTTAGGTCGGTTATTCTGAAGTACACTAAACTAAATAAACTCGCAGGCTCATCTCGCCGTTTCAGCGTGAGACGGGAAACGTGTGAAAAGTGTGAAGGCCTTTTCGAACGAATTCCGTGGTTTTCATTCCGAGTCTCTCACGATCGGAAGGCTCCTGGAACTTTCGGTTCCTCCTGCGTTGAGGTTCTCTCGGTTCCTGATAATTTTTTTTTTTTTAAAAAGACGCGATCCGGTTCTTAGATTCGCCCACTTTACACCCAGAGCCGAGGCGATCGGAAGAAAAGGATCACGAAATTGCAAAAACCAAACCACCGAACCAAATCTGCTGACAAGGCGATCACACGCTTTTTTGTTGTTGCTGTTGTCGTTATTTACAGAAGAAGTGATCCGCCGAACTCAAAAACAGAGTTCTGAAAACCTGTGATGCCTGCCAACCGACCACTTGTTGAACTGATCTCAAACTCTCGTTTTTTTTTTGTTTTTTTGCATTTTCCCGGTTTCAAAACCTAAATTTTATACGTCCAGTTCGACGACAGGACAGGATCACAGGACACGACACGATCGACCATTTGGAACTGGCTAGTATCTGCCGGAGTCTAACCTGAGTTCTTGACTTGCACACCAAGATGTCCCATCTTTTTCCACGGTCAGCACACACCACCATGCAACGCATCTACGTATAGGCAGCGTAAGATTCCCCTGCCCAAATCCACGCGCTCACACACGCCGTCCTTTCCACCCAACCATTCTGCCTCAGCGAACACGTCAAACTCCGTTTTTTTTTTTCCTTTTGAAAAATCGCACGTCAAGCTTCATCGCTCCACCGACCCACCGCAGGCTCGCAACCTCTATAAGAGCACCAGCCAGATCGTCAGAAACCCACGGCTGAGCTCGCGTACATTGCAGGCGCGCAAACACGCACACGGCCTCTCGTTCGTTTCTTCTCCGGCCTCCTCGTGCCGGCCGGCCGGAGCTGGCGTTTGGGTCGATGGGCTCGTCGAGGCAGCGCGTCGTTCTCGCGGCGGTGCTGGCCGTGTCCGTCATTGTTCTTGCCGGCAGCACAGGCCTTGCCGGCGCTGCGAGGCCGGCGCCGGCCGAGCGGAGCGGCGGCGGCGGCGGCGGCGGGGAGGCCGCCGCGTACCTGGTGATGTACCCGCCGGTGGTGGAGAAGGCGAGGCAGACGGTGGAGATGCTCATGGCGAGGTTGCCGGCCGGGCCCAGCCCGAAGGGGCCCGGCCACTAGCTACGACCAAGGTCGATGAGTATCGATCCGATCCGTGTGTGCTTTCTAAGGGTTTATAGCTAGACACATGAAGAAGTGAATCAATGAATAATGTACGTACACGTACGTACGTATAGGTTGTTCGTATCTCGATGGTGATGACACTAGCTACTTGTATATATACTTTGTTGCGGTACATATCTACATGATTCTTTGATGTCTTCACATCTTTGTTTTCTCTTTTGGATATTGGCACTATGGAGATTGTATAGCAGCTACCGCAGAACACGGTTGTATATTGTTTAAATGGATTCACTAAAGGCGGAACTCTTTACAAGTGTTGCCTAGTTTTCTTCTATTCCTCAAAATTAAATCAAGGAGATATAAGAACGATGCTCTGTTTGAGACCGCTTCACCTTCAGCTTCTTCCCTCTAGAAGCTGGAAACTATCGTAAACGGCAGGCTTCTTCCCAGCCGGAAGCTACAAGCCAGCATTCCATTTGTACTATAAGAAATTGAAAGCCAAAAAATGATATGATGTAGCTTTCCGCAGCTTTGATGAGTTGGGGTTCTGGCTTTGCCATCAGAGTTGAAGAAAATTACCCCTCTTTTACTAAGTACATAATCCCAGACCTCACCTCTCTCACCCATATTCGCGACTTGTACCCCTTTCACTCATATTCCTGATCTATACCCCTCCCACCTAAAAGCCAGGCTACCAAAACACCAAACCTCTTCAAATTTCAAATTCATTCACCTGCAATTGGCCAAATTGTGCAAATTTCAAATTAAAGCTAGCCCTCAGAAAAAATCTAAAGTCATATACCGAACAAGGCCTGAAATTGTAGATAACTAAGGATCTTATGCCTAGAATCAACACCTAGATGCAGTTTAGAATTACCTTTGGGGTTCGGATTTGACAATGCCAATGCCGGTGACGGAGATGATGGAGCGGCAGCAGCGTCGTGGAAGAGGTCGGCGTGGCCGGGCCTTCCCGTTGCTCCCACGCGTAATAGATCTGATCGGGTGAGTCTGTTAGGGCGTGTGTGCACCAGAGAACGTGTATTCCTGGGCCGGTCTGTTGGGATATGGGTAGGCTACGTGAGCATAAAATCAAAATTACTACCGCGAACACCCAAGATCACATGCAAGTAGGGGATCATGGATCGTTACCCTTGACGCGCAGATGCAGCGGAAGCAGATTCACGCGCGTTGAGGAAGTAGTCGATCACCTACCGATCGGCACCGAGTGGTCGCCGAACTCGTCCGAGCGGTCGCCGATCTCGTCCAAGTGGTCGCCGATCTCCACCAAGTGGTCGCCGAACTCGTCTGAGCGGTCGCCGATCTCGTCCGAGTGGTCACCGATCTCCACCAAGTGGTCGTCGAACTCGTCCGAGCGGTCGCCGATCTCGTCCGAGCGGTCGCCGATCTCGTCCGAGTGGTCGCCGGAGATCCAACCGAACAGCACGCCCACAGATGGCGGCGCCTCTAACAGTATCCACATGTACCCAGTAGGAACGTCGTGCGGGGTGTGCTAGCACCTCGCCGCACAGCTAGGGTTTCTGGGAGCAGGAGAAACGCACGACGGCTGAACGTGGTGAGGGTTCTAATCCATGCCGTGCACTGTTCCTGGCCTCGCCTTTTATAGACACGCTAGTGGTCCGAAGCCCACTAGGTTTCCATCTCCAACGCGTATCTCATCCACGCACAAACCCGTTAAGCTATTCCAACTCGTTAAGTGTGTGACCCGTTAGGTTCAGTGCAAGTCGGACATGAATTCTGAACCCATTTCCAATTCATTGATCAACAGCGGCACCTAGCAATACGTATTGATCCCCGAATGCACATAATCAATATTCGGCTGAACCTTGATACACTCACATACCGATCCCTTTGCCTCACGATACCAGTCAAGCTCAAGGCGAGATGCGCGCCACCCTTGTTGATAGCTCGACCACTTCACTCGACAGTGTGATGGATACAACCCATGACTAACTCCTTAGTCATATTAGCACGGCCGTGCGTTTTTCCTATCCATCCACACGAGGGGCCCAGAAGTATCTCTCCCGTTATCTAGGAGGGGCAAATCCCATCTTGATTATCACATCCTTGGCAATGTATCGTGGCATACCCAGTAGTCATCTTTGTAATTACCCTGTTACGGTGTAACGTTTGATGATACCGAAGCATACAAGTCTACATACTAGGCATCCATGACAATCTCAGGTCTAAGGACCATATAGGCGTACCACTCGAGACTATACGCTGATGGCGCTATAATAGATAACAACTCACAGCGTCTCGGAGTGGGTCTTGGCCGACTACCCATGTTCTCCAACATGTGTCCATATTTATTGGTTCGATATCTCCATATCTATGGTATGTGAAACATTACCATCAACCAATACATGTGCTGATCAAATCATCACCGCTCCTCGTAATGATATGGATCAGGGACCCGTTTAGAATAATATCGCTTGACAATGTGTTTCACAATCAGATCGTATCTAATGAACAAAGTCGTAACATATATTCAGGGAACCGATAAACAAAGATATCATTATTACATGAACAAAGACTTATTACAATCATCACTAGGATTGATCTAGGGCATATTCCCTTCAATCTCCCATTTGCACTAGAGTCAATCATACAGGTACCGAATACCCATTGCTCTTGTGTGCGCCTCATGCTTTGGTTGTGGAAGGGGCTTTGTCAATGGATCAGCCACATTTAGATCCGTGTGCACTTTGCTTATCTTCACATTACCTCTCTCAATGATCTCCCGGATCAGGTGATATCGCCTGAGTATATGTTTGGATTTTTGGTGAGACCTAGGCTCCTTCGCTTGTGCAATGTCACCACTATTGTCATAATAGAGATCCACTGGACAGGATGCACTAGCGACCACTCCCAACTCAGAAATAAATTTCCTGATCCAAACTGCTTCCTTTGCTGCTTCAAAAGCTTCAGAAGCGCGGGATCGATGGAGGCCACGCAAAGGCGCAGAGACGACGCCGGCGCTCGAGCCGCACGGGGAACTGTGACGTGCACGGCAACGCGCATGGAGCGGCGTGCACAGAGCGGCGCGCACGGATGCCGCGACGCCCGCAAGCGTGAAGGTGAGCAGCTGGTTTTTAGGGTTCTTTGCATTTGGGTTCTTCCCTCTTTTCTATTTGCTATGCGCAGTTGTGGATCAACCCGAAGGGGAACTTTTCTAGGGTTTAGTTCTAGGCATGTAACAGTGCTCTGATGCCATTGTAGATAACTAAGGATCTTATGCCTAGAATCAACACCTAGATGCAGTTTAGAATTACCTTCGGGGTTCGGATTTGACGATGCCATTGCCGGTGACGGAGATGATGGAGCGGCAGCAGCGTCGTGGAAGAGGTCGGCGTGGCCGGGCCTTCCCGTTGCTCCCACGCGTAATAGATCTGATCGGGCGAGTCTGTTAGGGGGTGTGCACACCAGAGAACGTGTATTCCTGGGCCGGTCTAGTCCCCTCTATTTATATCGCGTGTGCAACAGGGGGCCACAACCATATCGGTTGGTTATGCCCCCCATCAGAGCGCGAGATCAACCCAACAGAAATGTCCAACTGTCAGTATATCTTAATTCGCTTAGGAAGGATTGCGTGCTAGATGGTGTAAGCATGCGCATCAGCGCATGACAAGAAATGGGAAAGCCGGTCAATGAAATCGGTGGTCTCACAAGTACGATCTAGTACGACACTACTCCGTGGCCTGTGCGTTCGTCGTCTAAGCTCTCCATGTGTGGATGGTGCCGGTGCGTCCCCCTTCTCTGCCGTTTCCCTCCTCGCAACTGGGTTTCAAGTCCATCTCTGCCCAAGCACGCTACATTCAAAATGACCGTCAGTTTCACCTCGCCAAAAATGTGCCCCGGCAGCATGTAGTCGGCGCGCGGCCGGATGCAGAACTCCGCACGCACCAACCAGCGACAAATTGCGCCCTGCCTACGCAAACATGAAGCGCCCCAATCCCACTAACGGATCGTGGCATCGATCAGTGTCGCCGTCACACGATAGGCCATGGAAACGACAAGGGGAGAAGAGAAGAAAGAAATGTTGCTTACGCTCAAGCCCATCTCGGCTCAATGAACTTGTAAAATTGCCTCATTGGCCACCCTCAAAACGATGCTATATATTGGACGTTTAATCGAAGTAAAATGGGCTAGCATGGATACGAAGATAGTTTGTTCCCCGAGAGAATGAACAAGAAAGACAGCTATATAATTAGACAGACAGTAAGAGCCATTTGAATCTAGTGACATTTTAGATAAGAACTGCTGTCTATATATAGTTCCGAATTAACCTTTTCTAACTAGCTTCCTTCTGCATTTGATGCATGTCATGATCCAATTTAGTAGTCTGCAGCGTGCTTATCCGGCGACTAGCTGTGCCATTTGGTTGTTTCGGTGGGCCGAAAAACTAAATTAACTGAACCGAAATATTTGAGATTCGGTTAATTTGATTTAGTTTTTCGTTTTGACTTAAAAATTCGGTAAGTATTTTTCAGAAACCAGATTAATTATTTAAAAACCAAATAAGTCGGACCGATCTGACCGGGGAAAAAAAACAAATGCCCACTCCTACCCAAGGAAATGATGTGTAAATCGGATGGGCAAGTAATGATAGATTTGAATTTCAACTATCAGAAAACGGTGCGCACGCAGAATGTTCACCCCTACACAAGGAAATCATGTATAAATCGGACGGGCAAGTAATGATTGTTATGGATTTCAACTGTCAGAAAACGTCGCGCACGCAGGTTTTCAAGTCTAAAGAATAGCGCTGTGCAAGAGAAAACCGTGGCCAGCTTAGCGTTGCTTCCAAGAAAGCAGAATGCATGCATGTACGTCTCTTCATGTTAGTGGAGTATGTTAGATGCACACATAGCCTTTGAATTAGCAGCTAATTAACCATGCATCCAACATTCTGTCACTCCAAATGCTCGTAGTTGTAGCCTCTAACTATGACTAGTAAAGATTGGCCACCTAAAACTAAAAGTCCACAGCCACCACTTGTCCATGCTGCGAATGGATCTGACATACATGGATCAAAATCTCAATAAGATAGGACTCTAAAACGAAATTTTAAATCTTGGCGGTACACATGCTAGCTTTTTACCCTTTTACAAATTTGACGTGCCTTCCAACAACAAATCAACTGTGTCAAAGTTCAGTCGATCCCATGAGTCATGACACACCACCTGTGATCGGAATCCTACAACGTAAAGCCGACCCACCATATGCACGATCTTGACCGTTGAATCCTAGATCCGATGGTCACCAACCGACGACACCCTAGAACAGACAAGAGGCAGTGCGGTTAGTCCGTAAGTCCGTAGGATAAATTTCAAGTAAGAAAATGCATCAGAGTTGAATGGCCTAGGCGATCTAGTGCGGTTAAAAGGGAAGCGTACGACACGGGCGCTACCCATCGCCATTAACAGTCCGGTGGCAAGAATCCCTCTCAGTTTTATATTCCTGATGAAATTAAAAAAATTTAAAGTGCTACAGCATAAAATCTTAGCAAGATCCCAATATATTTGACCGAAATTTCAGTTTTTTGATCGAAATTTGAGCAAAATTTGACCGGATTGGATTCTTCACATCGTTTTCCATGTCGGACCAAAATTTCAAAAAAAATTAACGATTTTTTGAACAATTTTCGTTCAGTTAAAAATCACCGAGATATCGGCAAATCTTACCGAGATCTCGGTAAAAAAAGAACCGAATTTGAATTTCGCTTTTTGCGTTTCGTCGGAAATAATGAGATCTCAACGAAATTTTGGATTTCGTAGGGTGCCGAGATAAAACCCTAAAACAAAACTTGAAACCTTGTTCCAACCAAATGTAGTTCATATAAAATAGATATATTGTTCTCATGTACTTACTGATACAATCTTTTTAATAAAATTGTAAGAATCAGCTATATTTTGTGGATTGAAGAATGTAATCCATACATGACATAATCAATGATTCAAAATAACATATTGTAAGATCGAGGATGAGCCTAGAGGGGGGTGAATATGATTTTTCAAATTTTCTAGCACTAAAATGCTCTTAAGACAGAGATCACAAAGCTAGCGAAAGCGTAAACTAAGTTTTTGACAAATGAGACCTAAAATATCTAGGCTCTGCTAGTGCACTGACAAAAACAAAACAGATAGGGACAGACAAGCAAGTAAAACAGATAAAGACACTGAAACTGAATGTAAAAAGCAAGAGACACGATGATTTTCACCGAGGTTCAGAGTAACACTCCTACGTCCCCATTATAGCACTTCACTAGAAGTATAGCTCCATCAACAGCTATTCACAATAGTTTTTGTATCCACTAGGGTGACTCTTTCATCACTTCGGTGAGGTGAGTTCCAAACCTCTCACAATCAGTGGTGGCCTTTCACAAACACATTTGGACAGGTCGCACCAAAACTCTCCAAAGCTGTCTAGAAATTCAAGGTTTCAAGAGTAATAAACTATCCACAAGCAGAAAACTCTTGGTTCACTAGCACAACACTGTCTAGACTTAGCTTGGAACAAGATCACTCTAGAATTTTGAGCAACAGTGAAATTTAGTCTCTTTGAAGGCTTTTGAGCTCAAGTATGCTAGAATATCAAAGAGATGCAAAAAGTACTTTCAAATGAAGGCCTTGGCACAGCTTATATAGCCCTCAAACAGAAATAACCGTTACAGGCATTTACTAGCCGTTGGGCATTGTCAGAATGAAAAACTAAATTAATCTAATGTGACACGGACTGGGATTAAAAAGATTTACAATATGATCAATGCATGACGGACCAATTTCAGAAGAATTCCTATATACTCCGGACCAAAAAACTCGGACCGTCGTACACATGTTTTGAGCAAAAATCAGTCCGTCGTGATTCAAGGCAAAACGACGTTTGCGCCGCACTAAGAAAGTTGGTCCAGCGTAGAAGGTAAACCTTCTGTTTATGGTCCGTTGGACAACACAATATTCCAAAGAGAATCAAGATTGCGCTAGACCAAAAAACTTGGACCGATGCACAATAGAAAACATGGTCCGGTGTGAAAGGCACACGCTCAGTTTGATTCTCAACTGAATTGAACTCGGCACTGGACTGAAAAAGCTGGTCCGGCGTAGAAGACAGTGTGCGCCGGACTGAAAATTTGACTTATCCCAAGTCGGTCCGGCGTGAACGGTGTACGCTCGGTATGAGTTCTGAAGAGAAAACTTCAGTGCCGGGCTAAGAAAGTCAGTTCGGCGTGAATGGGTTCTAGACTGAGTGAGTGAAGGACTTGGTTTTGAGAGAAATGAATGAAGTGACATTTACTCCAAGTAATCTTGATAAATTTGGCCTAGGAACCAAGGTACTTACTCGTGTATAGTCCCTCTTAATATTACAACTAATCCAAAATAATCCTAGCTACATGGCTTGAATCAACTCCCAAGTCAAAACTAGAAATAAGAGTCCTTAGCTTTTATCTTTAATCTGAAAAACCTTCACTTCACAAAAGGTATATTTCTTGATCATCAACACCAAAACCGATATAAAGCATAGTTAATGAATTGGGGGGCCTAGATGCTTTCACAAATATATGCAGACAAAGGATGCATACATGCTCAAGTTCAACAATTAAAATAAAAATAGTTCATCAGTCATCACACATGCTCAAATTCAACAATTAAAATGAAAATAACTCATTAGTCATCACACACGTCACACATACAGATATCTGACAAAAACAAACTGTATATAGCAATGACAAATCGCCCATCACGACATCACCAATCATAAATTGCAAATATGAGGTAACACAAATCATAAGCACCAAATCAAGATTTGGGAGGGAATAGGTCAAAAATGAACCTTGACGGTTGGGGGCAAGCTAGCCTCTACACGTGGTGTCGTCTCTTTGTCTCCTCAAATCTTCGGGGTTAGCCGGAGCAGGTGACAGAAAGCGGCCTGTCGATCGGGCGTAAGCGACAAGTAATGCGGCGGTAGGTGTCATGCGTTGGAAGGGGATAGGGGCGGCGGGTGGGTCGGTTAGGCACTAGGTGCAGGCAGCAGCCCATGGCGTTGTGTTGCAGAGGGTACGGCTGCAGGCTGTGGGCAGTAGTGGGCAGGGCGGGTCGATTAGGTGGTAGGAGGCAAGTGACAAGAACAGGAAGTGGACAAGGCGCCGGGTTGGTAGGCGGTGGTGGCGAGTCGGGACTCGGGAGCTTGAGGCAAAAGATCGGGAATTTGGGAGATTGGGATTTGAAGCTGGGAGTCGGAAGACTTGGGGGCCGAGTGGAGTGTGGACGGATGGCCTATTTGGGGTTCCCCCTGGAATCTATGGTTTGTTTTAGTGTATGGCCCACCTATCAGTGCTAGTTGACGGGTAAACAGGTGTTACGGGCACAAGTGGAGCTTACTCATGCATGTGTTCGTTTACCTGATGGGCAAAGAATTGCTCATATTTCTATGCATGTAGACAAAAAAAGTCTCATACCTATCTTTTTTAAGGTATTTTCCCACTGGTAATCGGACACAATTACCATCCCTATCCAAGACTCGTTTCGGAGCAACACACAAGATCTAACCTTATACAGTTTCTACTCGATCTCATGATCCCTTAATCGGTATAAATATCACCTTCTCGCCTCTCAATGCCACATCCTCCCATGATCTGATATTCTTGTCTCTTGATGCAAGGTCTCTCGTGATTTGATCTTCACGCTTCTTAATTCATTGTGTACATAAAAACTAAATACAAAAGGAGCCCAATGTAATTCTCACCGAGCAGCACGATGGCAGCAGCCATGGCAGCTGCATGAGACGTGCTACCTATTCATGGTTGGTGGGAGTGTCGATTCAAGGTAGATGGTGTTCGCTTGCAGTGCCTGGTTGATTGTGGCGGAGATAGCTCAGCCGGCTTGCCGTGGAGTTTAACTGTATTTTGGGGAGGGTCGTAGAGGTGGCAGAATTAGAAAATTTTTGATAGGGATGCATACTTCATACGTATAACCTATAGCCTTGTATAATAATTTTATAACATCATAAACCCAATGTATATATTTAAAACTCGCTAAAAGTACAATATAAATAGTTCTAAGGTTTTAAAAATCCTAAGTCACCAAAATTGAACTTTTTTACTATATTGGCCCTGTTAAAAAAATTTATCAAGAAAATGGCATGCGTTCAGTTTGGGTCACAAAATCAGCCCTCTTCGCACCAAGGAAACGCTGCACGTGGGGATAACCGCGCCTCCCAGGCTCTACAACACACCGGCCCCATCTCTGCGCCGCATGCTGTGCCTCTCCATGGGTCCCATTGCGCAACGAAAACTGTGGTCGGACCAAGTGACTTAGTGCCAGAATGACTCTTTGAAGAGCAGCAGCCGTGGACGGTGGCAATCACGGTGAACCCATAATGATATTGACGCAAGTCAGCGAGGAAACATGCCAGCTCCACAGAAGTGCTGGTTATGCATGACAGTGGGGCATAAAATAAAAAACTGCCCTATCGACCCGTCGATAGCAACCTTCGACAATCTACTTGCATGTGTGATGGTAGTACATTTATGTAATTTTATTTTTGTTTTGTCAATGTAAACACACGTTAGCCATTTGTACTATTTATCATATTTCTTACGTCATATCACCTAACGAGAAAACGTGTTACACTGTTGTACCAATTTTACATGTAATATTATTTATTATTATATCATTTAATATTATATCTTGCAATTTATTGTCTTCTTACAGGTTATGGCTGGACACCTACGCATTTTGCTTGACCCATCTTACGATAGCAAGTATCGTAGCAGGACCTGACTTACAGTGACGGTCCTCGTTCGGTCATTCTCAGATGCCCGCTTTCGCACCGTAGATATATATAGGCATGCATGTACATATATCTCTGCATATGCGTGTGCGTTCAGACGTCGTACTCCGATCGAAGGATTATTATTTTAGAACTCTGATCGAAGGAAATCATGTGTAAAATTGGACGGACAAGCAATTTATATACCTGTGGTCTTGTGGACCTCAACTACATGAAAAATCGTGCGTATGCAAGTTTGAAGACTAAATGTATATGTGGAAGAAATGGTAAATTAAGATCATATCGAAACCGTAGAATAACATATATTTTGAAAATAAAATTTGATAGAGTGTGTGTGTTAGTGTGTATATGAACCGAAGGAGTGGCATACACTGATACACACACTTTATATGCTTACGTCATTACGTGTCATCCGACAACTAACCCAAGGTTTCAGACCCGGCCAGCATGCTGGCCGGTTCGGTGATCCCTTGACACTCCACCTGTGATCCAAATCCTACTGCGTACGTAATGCCGCCGCACCATGCATCCATCGAGTCGGCACGATCTCGACCGTCGGATCTGCAATTCGACTGTTTGGTCGCGTCGACCGACCAGGTATACTGCTGCAAAGCGTGCAATTGACGTAGCCGCCATCACGTCAAAATCTAATTAGCGCCTAGGATGTCAAGAATTAGTGAGACATAATCTTTGACCAATCTTTACATGCATCTAGCCATGTACTGCAGCCGCAGCAGCTCATTCTGGTCAACACTACTACACTAGGCAGGCTCCATGCAAATCCTAGCAAGCGCTGCCACACGTTTCAAACTCCTTGGCTGCTTGCACTTCAAACGAAACGTGTGCATGCGCTCCTTGGCTGCTCGCACGATGCGCACGGCTCTATAAATAGCATCCAAATCGAGAAGCGTTCCAATCGCACAGGACGCCAGGTGTACTCACGGGCCAAGAGCAGCAGCCACCGGCGATATATCACCGGCCGGCGGGAGTGCATGCATGGCAGCATCACCGATGAGCTCGCCGAGGAGGAGCGGGGCACTTCTGGTGGTTGCTCTCGTGCTTGTTGTCGTCGTCGTTGCTGCGAGCGTGTGCCATGCCGTTGACGCGGCGAGGGCGACGCCGGCGAGCTTCGGCGGCGGCGGCGGCGGCGAGGCCTACTGGACGCCATCGGTGGAGGGGGCGAGGGAGAAGGTAGCGATGCTCGTGGAGAGGCTGCCGGCCGGGTCTAGCCCTCGTGGCCCGGGACACTGAAGAAGTGAAGAACGTTAGGATCTCATTATATACATGACACAGGTGTAGATGATTCTCGTTATGCCGTATGCAGAGACGAGAACAGACCGTGTCCTTTTACAGCGTACCGTACCACCTTCTCGTTTCCATGTTCTTCGCTCTAGGGGATCGATATAATAACCGGAATAATTGATGTATTGAATATTGATGGAGTCTGGAGGGCATACATACATAATATATTGTGACTTGAAGATTAAGTCAATCTACTAGAGATATGAAAGGTTACTAGTGACATGGAATGAATCGTATCGGATACAAATCATAAGAGCGTGCACAGTGGTATAGACGGCAGATGTCTATAATGCATCTCCACATCACACTAAAGATAACTTATACAATGGATCGTCTATACAGTCGTCTGTAATGGTATCTCATACAACTAATATACTGTCTATACAATGATATAAACAGTCTAAAGCTGTCTATAAGACCGTCTATCCACGAAAGGACGACTAATCTCTCTTTCTCCTTCTCTCTCTTTCACCTCATAAAAAAAATCTTATGTAACATCTTTTATAGATCACTGGTGCCAGCCTATTGTACATGCTCTAACTGATTCTATTGTGCCTCTAATAATCTTTCCATACAAGTCGTATACTCTAATATCCCCTCACAGTCGGAGGCTGGAGAAAAAGAAGCCGACGAGGAGTGCCATGCGAAGAGCCAAATGTGAAGTTGTTGTCATCCGTCCAGGTAGTAGCCGTGAGAGGTCGCTGTAGTCGAGGGAGACCGCCATAGAGTTGTCGGTGATGAAGAAGAATGCTGTTGGTGGAGAAGTCGTAGGAGGTTGTGGTAGACGAAGAAGAAATTAATATAGCTAGGATACATAATAGAAAACAAAAGAGAAAGGGTAAAGAACAAAAAGGAAGGGAGCATGCAACTTGCATTGTGCATGTGCATGCGCACAGCATGCATGTAGCCCGTAGAAAGAGGTTTGCCTGATTGCCCTGACAAGAACGGACTCAGCCATAAAGCAGAGAGAGAGAGAGAGAGAGAGAGAGAGAGAGAGAGAGGCCGAGGAAGCATGCGGCGAGGGAATTAGTCGCAGTCAGAGAAGAAGATCGCCGGCAAGGGGTATGGCGTGAGGCAGAGGCATGTGACGGATCGGCAAGGAACCAAGTGCGGCAGATCGGTGCAGATGGACGGCAACATCACTCCGATGAACGGTGGAGGTCAAAAGGGCAGTGGTGGCATGGTCGGCACTCAGCAGTTGATCAGAGAAAGGCTAAAACAAAAATTAATCCGATCTGTTGATCGAAGGAAAGATCTATTTAATCGGTGAAAAAGAAACCGATCTATTAATCGGAGAGAAGGGAGGCCACCTATCTACAATATGCAGCCTTCTGGAGATTACATTGCCTCTCTTGGGGGCGGCGCGCAGCAGAATTTGGTGGTGGCTAAGAACAGGCCCAGATACGAATCCCACTCTTATATCATATTGACTTGCACGCACCGGTGAGTTCATCCAAAAATTTAAATTAATAAAGAAAGACAAACAATTTACTTGTACTTCAATACTTCACTCACGTGTAGGCTCTCTTAGGTCTAAGAAGTCTAAGAAGTGGAATAGAAACGGGTCGCAATTATTATTTTTTAATTGTGCCAACTAGGGGTTGTAATTTTTTAAATTGTTCCAACTGCGTCTTGAACCAATATCTTTTAGCTCTGATACCATGCCGGGGATATAATAACTAGAATACTTGTTGTATTGATTGAGTCTGAGAGGCCATATATACATAATACAATGTGATTTAAAGATCAAGCCAATCTATTAGAGATAGAAGGAACCACATGAGATACAAATTATAATTGATTTTATTCTATCTCTAATAATCTTTCCATACAAGCCGTATACTCTAATATTCACAAGATTGACTGAAGCCTATCAGTTGGATCATATCAGACATTAATTATTTTGTTCCAGTTGTATTTATTTGTTTCATACACGCCATCCATATACAATGGGTAGGACTAGGAATCGGACGTCTGATGGAAAGCTTCCCATCGAACGCGTCAACGTAACATTTTTAATAACGCGTCAACGTAACATTTTTAACAATGCATGCAACAAATGTAATCACCACGTGCAACAAAAATGCACAATAGCGGTAGGAATGTTGAGAAAAAAAATCTAAATTGGATGAAACCGTGAGTATAGAACGTAGCTATATTTTAAAATGGTCCAGACATTGTAAACAAAAGAAGATTATAAGAACACAACACTTCAACATTTGAAAAGAATAGTTACAATATTTTAGAGTTGCTCATGCAACAATCGGAAAAATGTTTGCAACAAATGAAATATCAAATTTGAATATATGCAGCTATGCAACAAAAATTTGCTATATCTACAACAAAATCATGCTCCATTGCAATAAACCCATCCTAACAATTACTGCAACAAAACCAACAAGCTATTTCAGCAAAAAAAAATTTACTTTGATGCAACAATTCATCGACCCTGCACAACAAAATGTTCTTGCCACAAGATTCCATGTTGATAAGTTGCAACAAAACATAACACTTCATGCAACAATTAAGGAAAGATGTTGCAATAATTTGAGACTTATCCTACCCGTAGGAGTGGATGGTGATTGTTATGAATAGCACTTGTATTCAACATGAGGCCAATGGACCAGTATATATACATGTACATGACGGTATAGAAGGAAAATCTATATAAGACAATATCTATACAAGGCATTACAATATCTTATATTAAGTAACTAGGATATTGTCTAACACCCCCCCAACTCATAGTGGATCTACAACACTGAGTTTGGAGAGATAAAAGTTATGATGAGCTCTAATTTGTGTCTTCATGAAAAATCTACCAACTGAAGGTCTGAAAGCACATACTGAAGAGCCACAAACTGATCATGTACCTGTGATCGCATATAAGAAGCATCAACACCAATATGCTTGGTGGGCTCATACTTCACTGGATCTCAAGCAATGCTAATAGCACCTGTACTGTCAGATAAAAGAGGAGTCGGTATAGAAACAGAAACACCAAAATCTTCGAGTAACCACCTAGCCAAGTAACCTCTGTTGTCAAAAGAGCCATAGCCCACAACTCAGCCTCAGCACTTGAACGAGAAACTGTTGTTTGCTTCTTAGTCTTTCAAGTAATGAGAGAACCACTAAGAAAAACAAAGTAAGCAGGAAGAGACCGACAATCAGAATGATCATAAGCCTAAGTAGCATCAGTGAAAGATGTGATAGTTGCCTAGAGGGGGGGTGAATAGGCTATTGAAAATTTTTAAACTAAATTTACTGCAGCGGAATTGTAAATTGGAACTTCTGATAAGTGAATCGGAACTTCCGATAAAATATCGGAATGTCCGATCAGAGCAGAAATGAATGAAATGACAAGTGACGCAACTAAAACTTAATCTATCTTTACCCCAAGCTAACTTAAGGTACAATAAGAAAGCTAGATTAGATTAACAACACAAGTAAAGCTCAAAAGAGGAGATCAAAGTGAATAGCACAAATAGTAATCAAAACAAGGAGACAAGAATTTGTTCCCAGAGTTTGGATCCTTGAGGGGATCCTACGTCTCTGTTGAGGCGGCTCACAAAGAGCCGGGCCTATTTCAACCCTTTCCTCTCAAATCTCGGTCACACTTGAGATTTGATTCTCTTTTGATTTCTTCCGTTTTGGAGGTGAAATCGACCTTCACAAACTTCTCACGGCTACCCACAATCTTCGAGAGCTCGTGAGTGACACCTAGCCGTCTAGGAGTCCTCAATCTCCAAGAGTAATGAATCCAACGTGAAGCTAATTTTGGAGTTGATCTCTAATGCTCAAGATGAATGACTTTACTCTTGTTCTAGCACTAGATCTCTCTTTTGCACATCTCAGTCTTCCAAGGATCACTAAGATCAAGAGGAGGGAAAAGAATACTCAAGAATGTGTATTGAGAGCTCACAAAGTTCAGCCAAAAGAGTAACCCCTCAAATGGGGAGGAGGTGGACTATTTATAGGTTGGGACAAAAACTAGTCGTTATGCCTCCATCCAGTCACATATCGAAACTTCCGATACATACATCGGAACTTCCGATGTGACTAAAACTCCAGAAATCAACACACCCTAACGGTCGAAATAATACACATCGAAACTTTCGATTTTTGCGATCGGACTGTCCGATGCGTCCAGAGAGTTACCTTTAAGAATCTATCTTATGGAATTTTCCTAAGTCTTTATCGGAACATACGACACACATCGGAACTTCCGATATTTCCAGAGAGTGCCTCTTTTTGATCTAATACTAATCGGAATGTCCGATTCAACAAATCGGATTAGATTTTTTCAGTATGCACCCATCTAAGGAAATGACTTAATCGGAATGTCCGATCCTATAGATAGGAATATCTGAATTTTTTTCAGTGAATACACAAGCATCCACACCGGAATGTCTGATGTATCGGAATATCCGATCTGTACAGGACAGGAAACTATTTGGTGTGTGTGTGTGTGTTGTGACTCGTGTCTCTCAACTAATTTAGAGTAGCATTCATCCGAGCATAGAGACTAATCCTAGATCAGCTACGTTGCACCCCTCTTAATAGCACGGCATGTCTTTGACTCAATAATAAAAGTAAATTACACCGAAATGACGTCGTTTTTCTTCCTTGTGCTTTTTTAGGGTCGCCAACGTTCATAGATGATCCCACTTTTGGACTTTCACCTGTCCATAGACTCATTGAACGCATTAGTCCATTTAATCGTTTGTCATTAATCATCCAAAACTCACATAGGGGCCTAGATGCACTTTCAATCAGAGTATGCCTGAAGCTGTAAAGAGCTGGAGCGTGGAAAGAAAAAACGGGGAGAAATAGTTCCACAAAGATATCATAGAACACAAATAAGATGATGACTATAGTGGAGTTGAGTGGGAGTAGAAACGAAGTGACTCAAGATATAAACTGGAAACGAAATGTCAGGACGAGTGATACCAATATAAACAAGACTCCCAACAAGATGGCGATAGCGAGTAGGATCCTTAAGAGGTTCACCATCAGTAGATCGATGGTGAACATTAAGCTCCATGAGAGTCTCAGTTGTACGCTGATCAATGAGAGAAACACAATTAAGAAGATCCTGGATATACTTCTCTTGGGAGAGGAAGAAACCCTCAAATGTAGAAGAAACCTCAATTCCAAGAAAGTAGCGACAAGGACCTAGATCGGACATGGGAAACTGCTCATTAAGACGAGCCATTACAAAGGTAATATACTGAGAATCATCTTCAGTAATGATCATATCATCAACATATAGAAGAAGAGTCCGACCACGAGACGAAGTGTGAACAAAGAACGTAGGATCATGAACACTACCAGAAAAACCAACTGCAGTGATCATAGAAGAAAAACGCTCAAACCAAGCACGAGGAGCTTGCTTAAGCCCATAAAGAGAGCGACGAAACTTGAAAACTAGTAACACACAAACAAAAGTAGAAACGTAAGTAGAAGCACACATAATATAAGGGGGGAAAGCGCTCTCTCTCTCTCTTTATTGATTTTCTGTACAAGGTAATGCCCAATATATATGTCCTATTTAGCAGAGCTCCAACTCCACTAGATTCGTGGATCTGGTGGAGCTGGGTATTCCTAACTTCACCAGATCCTTGGAGTTGGAGTTGTGGGTATATTAAGAGTGTTTAGGTGGGTCATCTTGTTTACATTTTAGAATAAAAATATAAACTTAATTCACTTTATTTTAGCCTACAAGTTTCAGATCTGAGATGGAGCTGAGATCTGGAGCTCTACCAAACAGGGCCATAGTAGAGAACCCCTAGAGATGAATTCAGAATCGTTCACCAATGGATAGAGTCATTTCATAATGGGACAGAGATTCTATCCATATCATAACACTCCCCCTTGGGCGAATGCCGTATAATGCACATATCTCATTAAAAACCCCTCCCAAAACCCATTGGAAAAAAATGATGGAGAAAAGAGTACATTGCACTCGCATTCCGTGTTACACTAGTTGCCTCATTAAAAATCTTCATATGAGAAACTTAATAATTTAGGCAATTAATTTTGGCAGAAGCTTGGTTCCTAGTAGATAAGAGACATACATATGACTATCTAGTAGAAGCAACTATCAATGCCATAAAGTATCTGAAAGGGGCCGACAGGGGTTGAAATGGGTCCACATATATCACTTTGAATTTTCTTCAGGAAATCGAATGATTATTTCCTAACTTTTAGGTAAGAAGGTCTAACTATAAGCTTTCCTATAGCACAAACAGGGCATAAGAAATCTTCAGGTTTAGGAAAGTTTTTATGCTATAGACAATAGAATTATTAATTATTTTTCTCATAATATTCAACTCAGGATAACCCAATCGATCTACCAGATTTTAAATATTTTTGGGTTTTCATCGCAACATAAACTTCAGATTTTATATGTGCATAGTATAACCCGAAGGGAGTTTTTCAACCATACGTTTATTACACCCATTAATCTTAGTCATGAGTAGGTATTTTATACCATCCTTTTCTGCCTGCATATAAAAACCATTCAAACCAATATCTTTAAAACTTAAGTGAGTACGATTGGACTCAGGGTATAATATGGCATTCTTCCAGTGCCAACTATAAGAGAATCGCTTCTGGCAATAGTCATAGTATTTCAAAATCACTTAGTGTGTTATAACTGTCTTCTAGACAAATTTCTTCCTCCGTCATTGGATTATACTTTGTTCTATATTAAAAGTATGACTTCATAATCAAACAATTGTTACATCAGGAATAAATTATAGAAGAACAAACATAGCACAATTAATCAAATATATGAAAAATAGGAATTTATTCAATTTTAAATGATAATCGCTCAACAAGAGCGTAGACCAAATGTTCATTCAGGAACTAAAGCTAAACTGATAAAGAGACTTATAATGAATATGTGACATCGACTAGCAAAGTGAATAAATACTTAGAAGACTAATACATGTCTCCATATGAGTCATATATGCCCTTCTAAGACGTCTCGAACTCAATAATTTTAAGAGTCATATCATCATACTTTTCAACATTCGCGTCATTAACAAGTCATATTAACAAATCATAAAATGAATTATGAAATAACATTATTTTTCATGTGTCAGCTTCACATTTGTTAGACATCCTCTCACCCCCCCCCCCCCCCTCTCCCTCTCTCTCACAATCCGTCCTCCCCAACGCCCCAGTCGTCACAGAGCTCGGCGCCGCCCTCCCCTCCGCAGCCATCCTCCCGACGCCACTCGCCACGTCTCCCTCCCTCGCCGCTCCGCTGCCCTCCCCGTTCATCCCCGCACTGCCGCCTCGTCCTCCCTCGCCAACCATTGTACTTAGCATTCCACTTCCACCAGCGCACCGGTCCCACCTTCATAGAGCCAAAGAGACGTGATTCGGGTCGGACTCGTACTCAAGATCCGACCCGTTTCGGGGCCTCTCCTTCGGCTCGCTCTGCAAGAAAGAAACCAACATTGCTTACAAAGCGAGGGCTCAAGCCCAGATCGAAGTGTCGAGCCAAACCCAATTTTTCCTGCAGTAAAAAGAAAAAAAAAAATCAAATCTTTCGAGGAAATCATGGCGGTGAGTGCATCCTCTCCGATCTCTCGCTGCGGCTTATCCTCTTTCCCCCTAATCTAGCCTTCGTTTTTAACACTTCTTTGCGGGGATTCCGCAGTGGCAGCACGCGATGGATGGATCCCACGCCGGCAGGAGCCAGGCGGCGGCGCCGGCCGGACCGGGGACGCAGAGGACGCAGTAAGCTTCGAATCTTTCATCTCTTGTTTCGGTTCTCGCGGCGGTGGTTGAGATCGTGATTCGTGAGGGCAAAAGTTTACCCTTTTTGGGGGTCAAGAGCGGGAGTGGCGCATTGTGGATGACTAGTTCGTCATGGTGATTTGGACGCTGATGGTAAAATTAATCTCCTGGTGACCAGATGGGCTTGTCTATCTACAAATTGCCAGCAGCGAGGCGATGTTGTTTCTATGTTCTTTGCGAAATTTAGACTTCCACAGTACGAATATATTTTTTATGGTGACTGTTCATTGTGTATGGAATCCATACTATGGAGGAGTAATAAATTCTTTTGGGAGACTTGGACCATTCTGTAGGATCACCATACGAGATGTAAATTGGTGATAAATAGATAAAGGAAACTAGAAAAGCTGATTTGGCCGTTCCTCCGAATAGTTGCTTGAATACCAAAAAGGGAAGATAAAGTGAGGGTATCGGCGGTAGTTTGTGCTAAGAAACTTTTTTACATTTTGGACACTATTGTTGTTTCTTTGGGTCCAATCATCCTTCTGCTGTAAGAACGGGCTAAGTAGTATTCTTGTAGGTCATATTGAATCAGCAATTCAAATTTCTACCTTTGTGGGAGTTAAATTCCTCGTCAGAACTTTGACTGGTCTGTATGCTTTTGGTGTTAATATTGCAAAATAGGATCCAAGTATAATGTCAGTCTTAACCCTTAATCAACCAAGCAACAGTTCTAATGTATTTTCTGGTTGTTCAAGATGATTATAGTGAACTTTATGCTCCTTATTTTTCAAAAATATCTTCAGTGTCTAAGCTTTCTTTTAGTGTTGCATTAGAGTTCATCTTTTTCATGGTGTTGTTTTGCTTCTTTTGATACATCTATCCATATTACATATATGTGATTTAACCCTTGCCATTGTATCACATCAACAGGTATCCTTATGTGACTGGCACCTCAGTAATTGCACTGAAATACAAGGATGGTGTGATCATGGCATGTGACACTGGAGGTTAGTTGTTGATTCTTCAGCACTGATATCTATAGTTTGTGCAATGTGGAATTTATTCTTCAACTCCTTTTGCAGCCTCCTATGGGTCAACTTTGCGATACAAGAGTGTGGACCGCATTAAGGCTGTCGGTAAGCATAGCCTTATTGGAGCAAGTGGAGAGTTCAGTGATTTCCAGGAGATTTTGCGCTATTTGGATGAACTAACGTAAGTTCCTCTTATGGATTGCTCATGTTTTTCTTACCACTGCTATACACAATCCATGTGATCGACATCTTCATCTCCCTTCTTTTTCAGTTTGTCCGATCATATGTGGGACGATGGGAACTCATTGGGTCCCAAAGAGGTCCATAGCTACCTGACTAGAGTAATGTACAACAGGCGCAATAAGTTTGATCCTCTCTGGAACTCCCTTGTAATTGGTGGAGTGAAAAAGGGCCCAAAGGGTGAAGAAAAGTATCTTGGCATGGTATACTCTTCATTCGAAAGAACAGCACCATTTTTTTTACCGCTGTTAGCTTGTTAACAGCTTATGCCTAATTTTTGGCTTGTTCAGGTTAACATGATTGGTACACACTTTGAGGAAAACCACGTTGCCACTGGATTTGGGAACCATCTGGCAATCCCAATACTTCGTGCTGAATGGCGTGAGGATATGACTTTTGATGAAGCTGTTAAGCTGGTTGAAAAGTGCTTGCTGGTCTTGCTGTACCGTGACCGATCATCTATTAACAAATTCCAGGTACGAACTTGTCTTAGTTCACCGGTGTATATAAAAATTTTTTCCCAGGTTTTCGGCATACAGTTACTGAATTGTTGTAATGCATGCTTAAATGATAGATTGCCAAGATCACTACAGGCGGAGCAACCATCTATCCACCATACTCCCTAAAGACTCACTGGGGTTTTTCTTCCTTCGAAAATCCATCCCAGGGTGCTGTAGGATCATGGTAGATTTATGCTGCGCGTGTGAGGCCATCATCTAGGACGAAGCAAGCTCTGTTGCTGAAATGATTTGGGCCCCCTTGTGAACGTTTGATCCGAACATCTCCGAAACTCCACATTTGCTTTGTATGGCATGGTATTCTGGTCGCAAGTTTAATTTCTACCTTGTGAACATTAAGCCTTTATTGTTTGCATTGATCTGGAATGCTGGCTTTTAATATGTGCATACAGGGGGTGCCCTTCTCATATTATTGTCAGAGAACGGTTCTCTTCTCTTACTATGCGAAGATACGTACTTGGTTGGGTCGTATCATGGCGAGAAGATACGTACTTGGTTGGGTCAATATCATCGCGAGACGTAGTTATTTTAAAAACTGCTTTCTACAATCCTAGCTGAAACAAACGGGGCGAGACGTAGTTATTTTAAAAACTGCTTTCTACAATCCTAGCTGAAACAAACGGGGCCTTAGACCACTGCTTTCTTTTAACCAAACGCCCCTCGAATTCCGGCATTGCCCTGCAATCGATGGGTTAGTGTATATAGACCTAGCAACGGCGCCATGCGCGCATGCAGGTATTGCATGGCGAAATGAGAACGGGGAGGGGGAGAAGACGAGGAGGAGGAAGGATGTGGGTGTGGATGATGCTGTCTCGGCACGGCCAGAACGTGCGGACGCGCGCCGGTCACAGCCAGCCGTACGAAGGACGCGAGCCCAACGCGCGGCGTGGTGCGGGTGGCCCTCTCGAGCTCTCGATAGCGTGGCCGCTGCCAACACGTACGCCATGGCGCGCGACCTCTGCCGCGCAGCGGCTGCCTGCTTGCGTGCCCTCTTTTCCCTTGTTCGCGTCGCCGACGGGCACGTACGTACGCCGCGCAGAGCAGAGAAATTGTTTGCTCCCCTCGCTGGTGGGCACCACACGACATCCTGCTATTCTGCCGGCCGCCGGACTCACTTCGCCTGATGGATTTGGCAGCAAACTCACTTCGCCTGACGGCCAGGAGCTACGTCGCAATGATGCATGGTGCAAATGACCTGAGCTCACTGTCCATGTCCATATTTAGTATTTTATGTGTAAATACTTAATGAGAGGAGCTTTTATGTTTGTTTTTTTTTTAAATAGTTGCGCAAATATTAAAGCATGAATCACTACACCATGACACAATTTCATCAACAAACTATATGTCGGCAAAACCCACGTATTACAACGCATCGTCTGTCGGGAAAACTTTTCCCGACAGAAAAGTACTGTCGGAAGAAGTCCTGTCGGGAAAAACATTTACCGACAGATTTTTTTTTGCCGACAGATGTGCTGACTGTATTATATGTTTTTGCCGACAGTTATATCTTTGCCGACAGATAGATTTTCCCGACAGAAATAAAAATGCCGACAGATAGTCTGAAACAGTAGATGACAAATGCCGACAGATAGTCTGAAACAGTAGATGACAAATGCCGACAGATAGTCTGAAACAGTAAATTACAAATGCCGACAGATACTCTGAAACCTGAAATGAAAAATGGCGACAGATAGTCTGAAACTAGAAATGATAAATACCGACAGATAATTTGAAACCATATTTTACTGCCTGAAACCAAATTGTCTGAAACCATTCAACTAACAAGGAATGACAGTCTGAAACCATGCATGTCTCATAAAAAGTGACAGTACATCACACAGTAGAAAATGATTCAATTAATACATCCATTCAACACAGTTCAAGTTCATTCAACTAGAATATACAAATTTGTCCATCGCAATTCGCATTCATTGATCTAATTTTTATAAACATAACCCTTGTCCAAAAGCCATAAAGGTCCTACAGTTAACCATCAACCCTTTACAAAATACAACCGGTAAGCTATCTTCCATCCACATCTGATTTTACATATACAAAATGATCACTTAGCTAACATGCAACTAGTTATTCTAAACAAAAGTATCTATATCCTTTCCTCATAATGTTAACACCAATTTCCTATGTTGTTCCAATTTTACCTGCAAAAAAGACATTTCCAAATTTAGTGCCTTGTCATTAGTACAACAGAAAAAAACTTGACCCCAGAAGAACAGCAAGAGAAAGTAAGAAAGCAGTCTTTGACTGTGAATCTTCGCTTGATTCTATAAAAGTACATAATTTAAAGCCCCTTTGATGTGCTATTTAATAAGCAGATAAATGAATTACGCAAGGAGCTTGGCGAGCACTCATCAGTAGCAATACAAGATTTCCTTTCAGATGCCTCGGTATCAAGATTTCTTCGAGCAAGAAGCTGGAATGTCTTTGGCGAGTAAAATCTTGGCATTTGTAAAGTGGCGGGTAAAATACAAGCCAGAAATGATCCGCTGGGTATGCTTGGTTCAACCAATCTTTGTGTTTATGTTCAATTCAAGATAGATGTGTTTATGGGCAATACAAAGAGCAGTGTTATTAAAACATTGGTGAGAACCACAGGTATTATTTAAGAATGATGTAAAGTAAGATTAGTACATGAGGAATAAGCATTGCCAGTGTCATTTTAGGCACCAGCAGTTTGTACTCATATTTAAGAATATTTCACATTTCCAGATTTACAATGTAATGTAACCTTTTCATCCATTCAACCTTCAGGAAGACATTGCTCATGAAGCAGAGACTGGAAAGATATATAGGGCTGACTACAAGGACAAACTTGGAAGAACTGTTCTTGTACTGAGGCCAGGCTTAGAGGTTAGCCCACTGGCTGAAGATTAAATTTCTGGAAAGAATTGAATTGGCATCATAAGGTTCTTAAGATGTATACCTGGTGCTTCCATAAAGAAGCATTTTGTATAGTTCTGTATTAGATGTACATATACCCATCATCTAATATCCTTTGAAATCACATTGGAATTATATACTCCAGTTAAAAGGGATATAACTAGTGCAAACCACGTGTATAGAGCTATCATGCTAACCCTGTCATTATGAACATCAAATTTAGAAGGTGGTTTACAGAGTGATATATCAACCTTTAAAATTTTCAGTTCGTACTCAAGCAAACCAAGCTAATCTAATCTAATCTAATCTGTGGTTAACACAACTATATACAGCTGGGAGGAGAGGCTGGTCGATCCATGGTTTAATTTGGCATTTGTCCAAGACAGGGAGGGAATTAATCCATTATCGATCGCCGCGGCTCACCATTTGTTATTTAAATTTAGGAGAGTATTGTTGATGCAGTGGAAATAACCAAAATTAGAGCTAGAAATACCTGCATTCTGGGATGCCACTGGCTTCTTGCTATCCTTTATCTATCAAAATGATCAATAGTTAGTAAATAAAGTCCAACCATTACAATCATCAAAATGGAAATATTGTGTGGTGTAGGTTATTACCCTCTTGTATGGCCATGCAATGGACAGCTTGTGCGCATCACCTATATTTTGCATACCGTCGTATGGACGTGGCAGCAAAACATCTCTTTTTAACGGAACAATGACAACAACTTCATAATATTCCCGTCCAAGACGCTGATCTCCCACTATGGTACTTGGGTCAGTTGAGGTAATTGTAGCCTTAGCCACAGGGATATCTCTTACAAGAGCATACAATATGACATCCCTACCAACCTAAAGTACATATTGTAGTTCAAAAAAAGTCAAAAAGAAGAATCAACATTAAGTCATAAATTGGCAATGTGTAGGAAAGGACAAGATTACCATGCTTTCATCTTCATTGCGAGAGGATTCACGGTTCCTTGTGGTGGTTGCAATGTTCCGTGGAGCTATGTGTGGAGACACAATTTGCCTATGGACAATCGTGTCCTCCTCACAATCAAATATATTTTCCACATGCCCGACAACACCTTGATGATCATGTTGTTCCTGATCAGCATGTTGTTGTTCAAACATTATATAGAAAACCATAGACAAGGAATATTTTAGAACATTATTACTATATGTTGCAATAAATTTTTTTGCAAATACCATACCATAGGTCGAGAATTAGAACCATGTTGTGAAGTGGCTTCCATATTTTGCACACCTTGTGAAGCTAACATCAAATTTTTCAATTCATCCATTTGGTGTTGCATGTGGTCCATGCGTTGTGTTAGGGTTACAACCTGTTGTTCAGCTTGTTGTCGAGCTAGCATTTCCATTTGAAGCCTTGTTGGCATTTTTTGTTGTGTTCCTGGTGTGCCCACATCTTGGGGAGTAGGTCCCAAACCTAAAACACGAACTCGCCCTCTTGGTTCTTTCTCTCCACAAACATGTGCATACAAATCACCATCTTGAATACTTCTTTCCTTCAATTCAGGGTGGTCTACAACAGCATCTTCAAGTAGTTTCTGAAAACATGACATATATATATGTATATATTACTAACTAATCATGTTCCATATGCATGTATTATTCATACACAAACGTACAATTATTGGCTCTGCTTCTGTTGTAGGATCTCCATTTTTACGAGTATGTACTTTGATAAAGACTTCATCTCTCCTAGCAGGGTACCCTTGTTCTTTACCCTACAAGCACTTTTTAAAGTAATTAAGATGGCCTAAACATTTAGTACAGAACAAACACGGGCATAAACATTTAGTAATTAAGAGGTAATTAAGTTTACCAATTCATGCCCAACACGGGCATAACTCTTGCTGCCAGCCGTATGAAACAAAGTTAACTTCCCACGATTTTGTTTGCCTCTAATCATGCGAGCCTGTAATTTGGAAAGTATGTAAACATGTAATTTATTAATGTCACCGTAAGGAGTATTTACTATGGTGTTCTAGTTGATCTCACCCTTTTGTGTTGATCTGAACTGGAATAGTGCATTCTCGTGGATCATTCACTACCAAAAGTGTAAATGAGTAATGACAAGATCATGGTTAAATGAGTAATAACAATAATCATGGTTAAATGACCATGGACCAAACAAAAAAGCTGAAGCTAATGGGAGGTGACTAGGCTAACATGTGTAGAGCCATAACGCTCTAAACTGATTGAGATATGCATATTGCCTACAAGTCTACAACTTTTGTTTTCCCTTCTTTGCCTATACAGATATGTGCAGACACTACAAAAGTAAGATTGGCTTCAAAGGAAATTAACCTTCATGTAGTATGAACTAAGATCACATCCAGGGGGAATTTTGCTTACTTGTGCTTCTGGAGACCTCCAATGATGAATAAGCCACTCCCAATCAGCTAGATTAATAGTTTTGGGACATTTTGCTAAGAGTTCCTCATCAGTCAATGTTTCATCGAAATACTTCTTCTTTAGGTCTGCCTTATATTCCTTCCATTTTGTTGCTGATGTTGCTACAACATAATGGAAAGCAGCTGCATCCAGGTTATAATATTTCTGTTTCAACATGAAAATAAGAAGTGATTTAGCAAAAAAGAAGTGCACAAGACAAAGAATATGACTAATATTCTATTGCTATACCTTCACATTAGTCCACACTACAGACTTCTTCTGGGGATCGACAAGTCTCCAATCATCACATGTAATAGGTATATGCTTTCTCACCATTGTTCCAACAAATGCAGCAAATTCTTTAGTATTGTCCCCAACAGGCTGACCATATTCATTGAGGGCAACTTCTATTGGGTGCTCACCAGCCCTTGCATATATATTTTGCTTTAAGGTGATTCCCCTTCCTTTCCTCTTCTTTTGCTGCCCAAGAATCACATCCGCAGATATTTCCTCTTCTAAGGGTTCATATTCATGATCTTCACCACAAGGTTCCTCTTCATTCTCAATAGTGCTTCTTCTTGACCTAGATCTCAAATTAGGACCTCCAATAGCTGCTTCACTAGTGTGTTCAGTTGTCTACAGGAAGTTGCATATTATGTAAAATAGATTGTATATATTTTCTGCAAGAATCAGATTTGACAACTAAGAAATATATACATAACCTTTGTTGATTTATTTGTTCGATACGGCACTGTAGTGTTGACAGTCTGAATATTAAGAGATTGCATCATCTGTTTGTTTCTTGCAATGTTTGCATTCCTCTCTAGTTCATACTCATTGAGCTTTCCATAAACCCTTTCCTTGCCCGCTTGCCATTTTTCCTCCTGAAACATAACACGAAGAGTTAGCAATCATTGCTTAATTGACAGTAGTGCAATAGGTTTTGCGATGCTTACTTTCTTTGTATGTTTGCATCAACAATAGTTCCATCTATGTCTGTCCTAACACAATCAATACCTCCAGCTTCAACATTCACAGTTAAATTGGTATGTATATCAGGCAATGGGATACCTACTTCATAACTATCATCTAAATTTTCATCATCAGCTCTATGCATATCATAAAAGTCTCGTGGTTTTGACCGAACAACAGCAAGCCATTCAGTATCAATGGGATCTTTAACATAGTAAACTTGAGTTGCCTGGGAAGCAAAAATGAAAGGCTCATCCGATATCTTCTCACCGGTATTGAATAAATGCTTAAAATTGACTGTGGTGACCCCAAATTGATCAGTTTTCACCCATTTATCTTGGATGCGATTGTCAACCCAATCACATTTGAAGAGCACCACATTTCCCTTATGGTGATAGTCCAGCTCAATAATTTCCTTTATAATTCCATAATATGTCTTCTTTCCTATTATGAGGTTGTCATTGTTTCCCCTTTCAAAACATGAAGTTTGTGCATCTAGAGCCACTCCACTACATTGAACTGGTCTACCCTCATCGTAGGACTGTGTATGGAAACTAAGCCCATTTATTGTGTAGCTACTATACTTGCGTGCAACCATGTTTGGCTCATTTGCTAAAATCTTTATCTCTTCTGATGCTTCCTCACCCATTCGTACAACCTGTAAATATGGAGTGCTATTGTTAAACTGAAATGGAATTTTATGTCAAATGTCATGTTGTTGGGGTCATGTGTACTTACATGTAACCTAAACCACTCATGAAAGGTCTCATAATGTGCACGGTTGATTTCTAGTTTATTCCGAAGACCAATTGAGGAAAGATAGTCACAATGCTTGCTGTAAAAGTTAAAATGACCCCTTAAGCAATTAAGGATACGAATCATATGGCACTAAAATAATTTGGATATCTTACTTCAAATAAGGTTCTATCTTGTCGTAGTTGAACAAGACATATTTATGTGCTTGAAGCCAAGTTTTGTGGTCTAATGTTACGTTGCATTTGCCAGCCAATCCTTGACCAATAATGTGGAAGAAAGGAGTTCTATTATTGATTTCCATATGCCCACCGTCGTCATCTCTAACTTGTCGATTAAACCGAGTCTCACCTTGTAAATAGCGAGAACAAAATGTAAGACTCTCATCAAACAAATAGCTCTCCGCGATTGATCCCTCGGGGTGACTTCTAGTACGCACATAACCCTTGCACCTCATCAAATACCTATGAATACATAAGCATTTGGAATTTTAGATTTTTTTTGTGATAATACATAGTTTTGTTGGTACAACAAGCTTTTAGAAAATTACCTCTCAACAGGGTACATGTTTCGAAAATGTACTGGACCAGCCGTTCTTGCTTGGGCAGGAAGATGAACCATCAAGTGTACCATAAGATCAAAAAAAGATGGGAGGAATATAGTCTCGAGAATGGATAAGGTCTCAGCTATTTCAGCTCCTAATTTTTGCATATCACTTATGCGAATAACGGGGGAGTATATTTTCTTGAAAAAATTGCTTACACGAATCAATGCAGCACTGACTTTTTCTGGCAATATTCTTCTAATAGCAAGTGGTAGTAAATGTTGTAGAAGAACATGGTTGTCATGGCTCTTTAGCCCTATTATCTTTTTCTCATTAACAAGGACATTACGACGTATGTCAGATGCATAACCGTCAGGAAACTTAACTCCTTTTAATACTTCACAAAACAACTTCTTCTCAAGAGAACTCATTGAGTAAGGTGCTGGAGGTAAATAAAATCTATCTTCTACTTCAATAGGATGAAGATCCCTTCTAATATCTAGAGACTGAAGGTCCAAACGAGAATTCAAATTATCCTTAGATTTCCCATCAATTCCCAAAAGCGTATTAATTATATTGTCACAGACATTCTTCTCTATGTGCATGACATCTAAATTATGTCGCAACAGCAAGTCTTTCCAATACGGTAACTTGAACAGAATAGACCTCCTTTTCCAAATGATCAATGGCTCACCCTCCTTGTGCTTTCGCCTTTTTGTCTGTTTCTTCCCAGATGGATCCTTCCCAAAAACCGTATGAATATTTTCTGTCTGCATCAAAATCTCCTCCCCAGAAAGTGGAGCAGGTGCTTGCCTAAGCTCAGTTTTATCATCAAATGAGTGAGCATCAAACCTAAACCTGTGGTTTGTAGGTAAGAACCTACGGTGTCCCATATAGCAAGACTTGGCACCATTTTTCAGTCGAAGAGAACATGTATATGAGTGGCATTCAAGGCATGCTACTGCACCGGAGGTAGTGCAACCAGACACATAGCCTAGACCAGGGTAATCAGTAATTGTGCATAATATGGCAGCACGCAATTGGAAGTACTCAGCCTTCGATGCATCAAATGTTCTAACACCATTAACAAACATATCTATCAGATCATCAACCAAAGGCTCAAGATAAACATCCATATCACTACCAGGAGCTTTCGGACCAGGAATCAACAATGAGAGGATAAAATTTGGTTGCTTCATGCACATCCAAGGTGGAAAGTTATAAGGAATTAAAATAACAGGCCAAATGCTGTAACCAACATTCATGGACCTAAATGGATTAAAACCATCAGTAGCTAGAGCAAGTCTAATATTGCGGTATGCAAGCAAACTCCGGATGCTTATGGTCAAAATCCTTCCAAAGAGGAGAATCTGCCGGATGCCTAAGCAAACCATCTTTGGTGCGCTCTTCATCGTGCCATCTTGTGTGAGTTGCAGTTCTAGAGGACAAAAAGAACCTCTGAAGCCTTTTCTTTATTGGAAAATAGCGAAGAACTTTATTAGGAACCTTGTGTACGCGTTTCCCATCTAAACTTTGCTTTTCTGATTTCCAACGTGAGGTTTCACATGTAGGGCAGCAATTAGAATCAGCATGGTCCTTCCAAAATAGAATGCAATCATTTTTACATGCATGAATACTTACATACCCAAGCCCTAGGCATTTCACCATTTTCTTAGATTCATGGTAGTTTTTAGGTAGTGCTGACCCTTCAGGAAAAGCATCTTTGAGAAGATTTAGTAATCGGTCAAAGCTTTTATCAGACCATCCACCAAGCAATTTAGCATGTAGTAGTCTAACTAGGAAACGCAACTTTGAGAAGTTTTTACACCCTGGATATAGCTCTTGACCATAGTCATTTGCCAACTGTTGGAGAGGTTCTAAATCTTCATGGGGCTGCTCTAAACCACCATCATCCTCAAAATCCCCTCCATCATCTAAACCACATGCTAAGTCACGCAGCAAATCAGAAATATCATCATCTTCGTCCGACTTCTCCCCAAACTCGGCTCGATCGTGCTCATGATTATTAACAAAAAAGGAGCTGGCTTCTTCATGAAACATCTGTTTTTTGTACTCTTCCAAAAATCCCTCACATATTAAGTGCTCACGCACTTCGTTTTCTCCTCTCCAAATGGCGTTCACACAATTTATACAAGGGCACAATATTTTGTTTCCTTTCACTGAATTTCTAAATGCAGAAGTTAGAAATCTGTTTACCCCTTCAACATAGACTTTTGTGTGCCTACATGTAGTATATATGCAGCAAGTTAGTTTAAATGTTGACTACTACTAGCACCTCATAACTATATAAAAGAATTGTGTTTTACCTAGGCTCATCCATCCACCTGATATCCATGTAGGATTTTTCCAGCTATGTACGGAAGCTATCTAATTTCACTGTATAGGTTATAAGTATAGGCATATACAGCTGCATACAATCAACCAAATAGAACCAAAATCAGACAACACTATTGAATTGTGTCACTCGGTGCAAGACATCCATAATGTCCTTTCACACTCAAATAAGATATATATATATATATATATATATATATATATATATACCAAATCAGGTACATAAGATGGTAAAAATAACTAATAAAGGACAAGAATGAAAGAGAGTACCTATCCGGAGTAGTCAAGTACTACTAATTTGCTGCAGTCCAAACTCCTGGTCAAATGATTCGTAGTGTGCACACCATCTCCTCGATACTGAAAGCAACACACATTCATAAGAGAAGCAAGCAACGAATGCAAGATTGTAGTTGCATGTATTGTAACATAATCAAAGCAACGAATGCAAGATTGTAGTTGCATGTATTGTAGCATTTTACCTGCCAATATCCTTTCCCTGAGCATTAGTAGGTTTGTTTGAAGATGGACTTGGAGCCTATGGAAAGATAGTTGCATGAGAACCTCATAGCAAAATTTTGCAAATGCATGTACTGAGAAGTCACATCTTTCATCTTTGCATATATTGAAAAGAAATGTTATCACAATCACTGTTCATGAAATAAAAGCTTCTTGGAAGAGCCCATTTTGACACAGAAGGATGAAAACACTGATAACAAAAAAAAGAACACAGTGTGGAAATAATAACTCCGATATCAACGCTGAATTGCCACACTTGAACATTGAACAAGCTTTCTATAATATTCAACAAGGATCTAATGGCTTATAACCTCATCATTCTCTCTTCCTCTCCAGCTGGTTTTGGTGTTGCTATCACTAACCTCTCTTCCTTAAATCCACAAACTGCTATCACTAACCTCTCCTCCTTAAAACCACAAAGTGCACACCAACCACAAACTGCACACCAACATTGCATACCAAATTATTTGAACTATGATTATATATTTGAACATGAAAATTTATGATGCCAGAGATAATATATACATGTAAAAGAAAAGAGCAGCACCAAACAAAGTCCCAAGCTGGGTATCGGGGAAAAAAGAATGGATGAAAAATCGAGATGCCATTTAGATATTTTGGAACCTTGTTCTCTCCTCTTGTAAAAAGAGAAAGAAGCAATATTCATCTTGCCCTTTGGTCCAAAGGCATGCTCAAAAGGCTCAGTGTCAAGAAGATGTGCCCTAGATTGTTGTATCATCAACATGAGCAAACATACATAAGTAAAACATTTCATATTACAATACCGACTACTTCACTGCATTTAAAATGAAAGGCTCCAAGTTTTTTTTAACCAACAAAGACTCAAAGTCTTCAACGAACCAAAAACAAAAAAACAAAAGGAATAGAACTGACATTGATTGTTTTAAAACAATACTGCCACATGCTGCTATTGCATCACCTACACTTCCAACAGGTTTATGACTAATATGACAGGTGCTACATATAGAAACTGTACCTTTTGATGATCCTGCAGAAGCGATAGCGGCAGCTTCCACTCTTTCAATATGTAATTGTAGTTATTGGAAAGACAACTCTAGAGTTCCTCCCTAAAGAATTCAAGCACTTCCTGTTCAGTGGCAACTCATGTATTTCCTGTAATTACAAAGAGGCAGAATAATACATACAAATGCATTTCCTGTTCAGTGGCATAAACTTAGAAATGGCATAGATAGCAGAAACAATGGCTGACACTCAGGAATATTTTGCTTTAAATGGTATTCGAAAAAGCACTTCAATTTCAGTTTACGAAGGTAGTAAATGTAAGTCAAGACATGGAGGCATTATACATACTTGTCGATTCCAATGTCAAAGATCTGATTAATCCCAACTATGTAACCGTTGCCCCTAGAATGCTTTGAATATCAACCACCAATTTATCAATTGAGGATTCTCTATCAAGGCTTTAGCAACCAAAGCTCTGCATTAACACAACAGTTTCATCACATAGAAAATTACATCTCGATTCATCAACCATTATAAATCTAAGACTAGAAACTCACAACGAATTAGCAACTAGAAACTTACAAGGAATTAGCAACTACATCGAAGTAGCAACGGCAGCGGCGGGGGCAAGAGGCGGCGGGCAGCAAGTGGATCGGAGGCGGCTGGAGCCTGGAGGCGGCAGAACCGAGGCGGCGGTGTCTGGCGGCCGGAGGCGGCAGGCGGTGGAGGCCGAGGCGACTGGTCAGACCAGCCGGGGCGACTGGCCGGAGGCGCGGCGGGGCGGCGAGGGTGAGGCGGCGAGGGCCGGAGGCGGCGGGCGCGGGGCCGGAGGAGGAGCTGGGGCGACTGGCCGAGGCGGGCCGAGCGCGGCCAGGCGAGCGGGGCGCGGCGAAGGCCGAGGCGACGGGCCGGGCGGCGAAGGCCGAGGCGACAGGAGGGCGCGGCGGGGGGCGCGGCGAAGGCAGGAGGTGGGAGGGCGGGGCCGCGGGGCGCGGTCGATCGGGAGGTGGGTCGATGGGGGCTGGGTCGATGGGGATGAGGAGTTAGCAGGAGGATTGGGGCTGACGAGTGTTTTGATAGGAGAGTGAGAAACCCTATTGGTACTCATTCATCTCGCGCCTAAATCTGCCGCGCACCGCCAAAATATTTCACCGACTGATAGTTTGACCCACAATATGAGATTTGCCGACACATAATTTGTCTCTAATACATACACAATTGCCGACAGATAATCTAACTCAGAAAGCATTATTACCGACAGATAGTTTGTTGGTACCTTTGCCGACAGATAGCTTGTTGCTGATAACTGATTATTCCCGACACTCATCTGACGGTAATATTGGGTCATGGTGTAGTGAATAAAGGGTGGATGGTGATTACTTACCCTTTCGCTTATTATTTAGGGTATTTTATGTTAAAATGCTTAGTATATATTTTGTATTCAAACATATAGGAAATTTAGATAAATGCATGTATGATTTTTTTTATATATATTTTCTAGCTTCGGGTGATCATTTCACAGGAGGTTGAAAAGGACCGAAATTTTGGTTTTGCCGGTCTCAAAAGTACCAGATTTGAAACTTGATTTTTGAATATTGACCAAATTTCACCCCGAAATTCCAAAATCTCACCAAAATGTTAGATTTCGACCGTCCAGAGATGTCATCGGAAAATGAAATTTTAAGCCTTGTCTCCACATGTTGCCATCAGGCACACGTACTGATTTATACCACACGCGCATCTGCTTAGTTTCAACATATATAGGTCGGGTGTATTAATTAGTACAGCATATGTTAGTAATCCTCAAAAGAAGTATATACTGGTCTAATCCTCAAAAGAAGTATATACTGGTCTAATCCTCAAAAGAAGTATATATACTGGTCTAATCCTCAAAAGAAAAAAGAAGTATACTGATCTAGCTAGCAGATGCTAATAATCGCATTTGGCTGGTTTAAGATCCTCCATGCGAGAACATATGTGCTCATGCAATATCAAGCCACGAAGAAAAACTGAGAAAAATAAGTGGATCATTCAATCTCTCTCTATACATATTACCTTGCAAAAAATCCTATATAACACACCGCTTTGCCTAAAAGTCCTTTTAACCCCTTATAAAACTAAATATTTAGCTTTTTCAATTTTACCATCCGGTTCAAATAACACTCTGATCAGATCTTGTATATACAATGTTGCCTACGTTTTACATGGAACTTCTTCACGTTACCTTTCGTGCGTTTAGCTAGCTAGCGACCTACTGATTTGATCGCAGCATGCACGACTAGGGATGCAAATGGGCTGATCCTAGGGTCTTCTTTGACCCATTCTAGTTTATTTGTTTGCACTAAAAACTTAATTTTTAGTCCAACTTTTAAATTTTAGTGCAAACAAATGAACTAGAGTGGGTTAAAGATGACCCTAGGGCCGACCCATTTGCATCCTTATGCACGACAGAAGAGGAGAGTGTGTACGCGCGGCGGTGGTGATTCGTGGATAAACGTGGAGGACGGCTTGGCGCGGCCGGCGACGCGTGTGTCGTTGATGGCATGGGCCGGCATCCGTACGTGGACGCGGCGACCAATCCAGGCAGTCGCGTAAGGGCGCGCGGCGGTGAAGCCGCCCGAAGCCGTGGTGAGCCCGGCCGCTGATGAGGTCGATCGGTCGGTGTGCCTGCCGCCGGCCGCCGCTCATGTCATGCGTGCGGTCGCAACGCCCTCACGCAACCAATCGTTTGTTGCCGCAGCCCTGCCCTCACGTCACCTACGTACGCCGGCGGCTCGCCAAGTCCCGCCCCTTTCCCCAGGTCGCACGCTCGTGTTCCCTGTTTCCCGTCGGACACTCCCGTCGGTGACCATGCACGGCACCCGCGCTCCCACTACCGGAGTAGGACGCGCGGCGATGTACACCTCGCCGGCCGCACGCCGGTGAGCGCAGAGCGAGCGGCAGAGGATACTGTTTTTTCCTATTGCTAAACGTCATGTTCACTTGTGGGGGGCAAAAAATGGACCGCAAGTTGATAAAAGAGAGGCAACCAGACCTCGGTGTCAGCAAAAAATAATTTCCACGTGACCAAGTACAATGAGAAATATGAATGGCATTAAGGAATAGAGAAAGAAATCCATCACATGGACAGCTCCCAAAAATAAAATACTGCCGTTAAGCCCTACCATGCTGAAAAACCTACAAGGACTGCACTTGCTACAACATTCAGGGCAAAACTGTGTCACCGACACTGAGCATTTGGCAGCTCGTTACAACAGGAAACAGCTTCCCATGGCGTTCCACTATTTTTTTTTTTTGGGTTCCAGAGAATGTACACAGGGAAAACAAGAATATTATTACCGCTCGAGTTAAAAATTGTCACTGTTCTCAACAAATGTCAACAAATGCCTAACAACTAACCGCCTATGATCCTCATTGCTTTCTTTACCCCTCAACTCTATCGCGCCTTTCATTACCCGGGAGTAGAGCCTTTCGAGCTGCGGCACGCCGTAGCCTACGGTGAGCTCCATGAACCGTTGCTTCACGACTTCCAGCTGTTCAAGTATGTCATCACTGGTAGGCATGGCAGCATCTTCACTGATGTCAGTCACCATGGGTTCAAAAGCAGCAACAGGTAATACTGGTGCTTCAGCTGGTGAATTTTCAGATTCTTTCAAACTGCCATTTGAATCTGGTTCTTTTGGAGTTTCTGGAGAAGCTGGCTTTGACAAATCTACATCACTAGGAGACCTTTCATCTATTGCTGCCGATTCCTTAGTCATGCCTGAAACAATGCTCAGTTCAATATTTTGTATAATCACTATTACATTAATCGATATGCAAGTACAATTCTCTGTGCCAAGTATGAAAAATCATGGGAACTTACCCTGGTCATTTTCGGTGCTTTTCTTTTGCCGCTTTAGCACTTCATAACTTCGTGACAGATTTACTTCTGGTTGTACATTACGAAGCCTTGCACTCATTCTAGTACCAGAAACCAGCTGAGCAACGGGCGCCGCTTGAAGAATGGAGCTATCTTCATCGTCCATAAACTGCAGAGGCCCCCCCTGTGCAGCAATTTTATCACAAAAGGACACCAAAGATGGGTCCATCTGTGACAACATACCTTGCACCTGACCAAAGAGGTCCATTAGTTACACACAAAACATAGAGACCGTCAACAATCAACTACTGCCAGAAGTGATAGAACAAATAAGATACCACGTCTCGGAGTTCACATGCTCTACTGACAATCCTAGATCCATTGTAGTCTTCCCCGTTATAAGTCTGTACAAATAGTACATTGGTTAGCAACAAACTATAGACACAGTAAAGGATGTTTGGTCATTATTTCATCTGTCATCTGCAGAAAAATCAGTAGTAAATTGCGATGTACTTCCTATGAGAAGTAGGACCAAAACATATCTAACATGATTGCAAAAACTAAATGCAACACTAAGAAAAAATGCACCTTTGCATTCACGACAATAAGATCAATGTCCTTCATAAATGCTGCCCGAGTAAGGTACTGTCCAGAGTCCACCCGCTGCAAGACAGTAGCCATATCCATGGGGTTGTGAATGACTGATCGATAGTCAGGCACTTCCTCTTCTGATACTGGGAAGTGAAATGCACTGAACCTTTTGTTGTACAGAATCCTGAAAAGATGAACAGTCACATGATTATTTCCATCTGGTTTTGAAAATCAAGGGAACAATACTGTCTGACAATACACTAGCAATTTTTTGCATATGCAACAGAACATAAAATATTAGTGAGTTTTCCAAACATACATTAAACAAATTCCAGCTTCAAATAGTGTTTCAAAAGAACGTGCTTTCAGCTATCTAAACTTCAAAATCCAAATGTATCTCAAAGACAATTAAGTTTCAGTGTTTCACTACAAAAATCTTGGGAGTAAAATTTTAACCTCCTAACTGACAGTGTTTTCTTCATTCTAACAGAGCTCAGTGCAATATTGTGGACATGCAATTACCTTCCAATTGTAACCCACAGGTCAGCAGCATAGAAGTGAGCTTATATATCTTACATTAGCTTAGCTTATTGGTTTTCACCACCTTTTCTTTCCAACCACCTTTATAATCAACCTAGGTCCCTCATTGGTGGAGATAATGATAGAACTAAGAACAGTAGTGAACCATCATCCATTTTTACCTGTAAATGGTTAGCAAATGATATGTTCCCTTCCTAAAAATGTAAGTTTTAGCAACAGATTAATTATTTTTATTATTGCGCCCAGAGCCCATGCATATTTGTGAATTTTAAAATTATCACCCAATGACCTGAACTGCTTTATTCGGCTGGAATCAAACTGCCCAACCAAGCTCATGCTAACATTCCTTGGATCAACTATATATCGATCCCAAGGTTGGGAATAAGTATAGATTAGCTAAAGATCAGTCACCAACTGGCTGGAATTTTGCTGTGGAACATAAGGGCAGTTTTTCACTGTGTTCTTTAACAAAAGTGTCAAGCCTCTTCACAGTGCGTCCAGTAGTTAATTGGTGAGAACAGAGGAACAAAGCTGAAAATATATGTAACTTTGTAAAGAAGTAAATCGCAGACCGGTTACAAATATCTCGGAGACACATTCTCATCCGACGAACAGCATGCTGCTCGGCTTCTGCCTTAGCTTTTAGCTCCGAAACTTTAGGACCATCCACTTCCTTTGGTGCTTTGGGGAGATCAATAGAAGATTTCTGGTCTTTCGACTTACTTCTTGACTCTTCCATTTGAAGTGAGAGCAGTGACTCAAAAAGTATATTGAAGTATCTCAATCTATCATCATCACTTGGTCTGTCCACTTCATATCTATCAAACAAAATAATTTTCTTGGTGAAAGAAGATAAGACAGATAGAAGGAAACACACTGATATGATGTGAAAGCAACACTGATCCAACAATGAAGTGATGTACAGTGAACTAAAGTTAGCATGTCAACAAAACAAAAACAAATCTTGTTCCCAATGATGTACCTATTAGAACAACGAATCCCTTGCCTAAAGCCAAGCAGATTGCTTCCGTGTTTCTAGGTGAATGAACGCTGATCAGTAGTTTATGACATCTTTCAAGGATTTACAGAGCTCAGGAGAGTAAAAAAACTGAACCACCAAGCAATAATAAATTATCTAAAACCAATGAAGGCAGCAGGCCAAGACTTTGATCACTACGTAACTCAGATCATGACAAGTACTAAGTTAAAGCAACCCAGGCAAAACAGAACAAACATTTGGTCAGGAACCTACACATTACGAGAAGAAAATATAGAAGCACACTCTTCTTCAAGTTCATTCAAGGCCACTGATGATGTTCCTAGCAACAAAACTGGAAGGTTGGATGACAACTCATTCAACAGAGTCAATAACACAGCCCTAAGCTGTTCATGTGCCTGTTACATTAAAGATGAAATAGTTAGCTCTATAATCAATTGTTCAACATTTACCAGAGAATCATTTCACAGCATCAAATTTTATATAGCTTGGACAGCATGTGCACTAACCGTATCCCACCAAAGATGGAACTGAGGCAAGTAGAGTATGGACGGGGTTGTTCTCCTTGCTTCCCCAAAAATATGCACAAGAGCTTCTTCAGGTGTCTTTGCACTTGGATCGGAGAGAAGCGATGGCAGCCCCAAGGAGTGAACAGAAAATTTCTCAAGCTCATGCAAAACAGCTGGTCCAACGTGATCCTGCTAAGCTTAAAGCACATTGGTAAGGAAATAAGGGACAAATTGACGATATATTTATGTAAAAGAGGAGAAGCCCTACCAGTCCAACACTCTCACCCCCGCATAGCAAAAGGCGAGGTCTATAAACAAGAGGGATAGAAGATCCGTAGGAAAGGGCAGAGAATTTGCTAACATCTAACAATGAAAGGAAAGGAAAAATATCAGAAATCCGTTCCATTATTTTCTCAAGATGCCTCCTCAGACATGGAGCAATAACTGATGATAGAGGTCTTGAATGCACGATCGATCCCCTATGTGCAGCTGGAGTTATTGTAGACATAGCTTCCAAGAAGTGGTACTTCTCAACCCTGACCGAATCAACATCAATCACAAACTTGTCATCGCTAGTGTAGACCTGAGGATACTTCTCTCTAAATGCTCGAATAGCAGCTTCTGTACATAATGCTTTCAAATCAGCTCCACAATATCCAACACAGCTTGCAGCAAGTTCCATTTTTAGCTCCTTTGGTGGTGGATCCTTCCATTTCCGTGTATGAATATCCAGTATTTCAGCTCGTGCCTCATAGCCAGGTAAAGGAAAAAAGAACTCACGATCAAATCGGCCAGGTCTACGCAATGCTCCATCAATGGCATCAATTCGGTTGGTTGCTCCAATCAAAACAACTTGCCCACGTGAATCAAGACCATCCATCAAAGCAAGCAATGTTGAAACAATTGAATTGTGAATCTGCTCTTGCTTGCTAGACCTCACAGGTGCAAGGCCATCTATTTCGTCAAAAAATATAATTGACGGCTGATTCTTTTGAGCTTCCTCAAAAAGTAACTTGAGCTGCCTTTCAGCCTCACCAACCCATTTACTAAGAACATCAGCTCCTTTTCGCATATAAAAGCTGACCTTCTGGCCAGCTTTAGAGGCAGCACAAGCTAAGGCACGGGCAATCAATGTCTTCCCAGTACCAGGAGGGCCACAGAGAAGAACTCCCCTAGGAGGAGTAATGTGATAATTTGCAAAAAAATCTGGATACAGCAAAGGGAAGAAAACCATTTCCTTTAATGAATCAATGTACTCAGACAGCCCCCCTATATCATTAAAACTAACACTCTCATCAACCTGCAGAGGCTGAATATCGGCTCCTCCCTTGGAACTTGGTCCGGCAGTTTGGACCCCTGGCATAAGTGAAGAAGTACTAACTGTACTGTCACCCTGATGACCCCATCCAGATGCTCCAACATTCAGACCCCATGCCGCCGAACTATGCATGTCCAATCCACCCAAAAACCATGGCATACCTCCTCTCCCACTACGCATCCATGGCATGGATGGACCTTCATCCGGCTCGTCCACAAGAAGAGAATCATCTGAATCATCTGGCAATGAGAAACGAGGGCGCTTATGCATGCGTGACCCACCTTTTTTTAAGTATTTACTGTTCTTTGGACCAATTCCATGTACTAGTACTCTGCGGGGAGATTGTGGTCTGTGCTTCCCTTGCTTCCGCGGGGAGGGTCTACGAACTTCTGAACGATCCCTTAGATCATATCTCCTTCTTCCTTCCTGTTCTTCATCGCCATCTTCATCATCTCCATCTGCTTCAGCTTCATCACCTCCATCGACCTCCTCATTGCCACCATCCTCTTTGATATCATTACCGTTTTCTATCTGATCCTGTGCGTTTTCTTCAGAGCTTTCCTGATCATCCTCAGATTCTTGGTATGGATGAAGTCTTTGTCCCCGCAGAGATCTTCTAGGCCGTAAACCTTCACGACGGGGAATGGAGTTAGAGTTACACATCTTCTTGCGCTTTGGCCGCGCCGACACTTCATCATCCACTTTATTCTTTGAAGACCGATATCTGGGTCTCTGAATAACATTCAGTGAATTTTAGTTATCGATTGGGTACTACTGTGGCTCAGAGAATTAGTACCATTAGTGAAACTCTAGAAACTCACCATAAGATCATCATCTTCCATACTCGAACTATCTGTGTCATAGTCCTCCAGATTTACAGACATTCTTCGCTTTCGCGTTGAACGGCGCAGATTTGCTGCAATCGACTACAAAAGGAATTAAGGAATTATTATAATCAAGTTATTTGAGTATAAATATAACAAGACTTAAAAAAAGGCCATTCCATTTACAACTTGCAGGAAATACATTTCAAAAGGTGTGAAAATGTCCATGGTTTGTGAGTACCAGCATGAACCCTAGTAATAACAACTTGATGAGAGTGTAGGCTCCATATTTAAACTATTGGAGGTTTTTATTTCTGTTAACATCCAGATCCAGTAGAAATGTAAAATTAGAGATATAAGGGCAGTGCCTGCAGCATCCATAAAAGCAAAACAAATTCCTTAGAGCTAAAACTACTAGATAGGTTGATAGAAATTTCAATCATCGTACTGATAATAACTGGCCAGATTATGTAAAAGAAGAAATGGTAGACCAGATAACCGCATTTAAGCATATCAACCATTTGTGGAATGGTCTTGATAAGAAAGGGCTCAGGGAAGAACATTAATAGTAAAAACAAAATCTAATACAACTAGCAATACAGAAACCACTTTAGAAAATTGTCGTAACCTCATGGGATGGTGATGTAATTACCTCATCATGGCCCAATAAAAAACAGTTTCCAAAAAGAACTAACAGATGCTGTTCCTTAAAAACATTATTCCACAAAACAAATAATGAAGTTGATGACGCAGAAATCAAAAGGTTTTCTCTAGGCAGGAACCTCACCACATACGACATGCAAATGCCCACGCTATCCAGTTTACTGAAGCACCAACATTATTGTACTGAACATCCCAAATACATTATTGTATTGAACATCCAACATGTCATAGGCATGAAGAGCTCCAAATTCCTTATTGATAATCCAACAGATCAACATAACACCATCGAAATCACCAGTCATGCAAATCTAAGCACAGTAGCTGCCGTGCTTGATATCTCTGGTATTTTTAGCAGGTTGTCAAGTGGAAATCTATGTAATTTACACCTGCCACCAACAGTAAGACCAAGTAAATCCATCATCTCTCTATCAACCCCACCCAATCACCTCATCAACTGCACTCTCCAAAGCTACCAAGTCACCAAGACAGGCACCGGCTTGACACACACAATATAGTGCAAAATTACCATGTGCCAGAAAGATGCAGGCATCTTAATCACATGCATGCAATCAGGTACACAAACAAACTACTACAAAAGCATAGATCACATGCTCATTAAGTGTGGAGAGACAAACTTGCTTACATCGGCGGGCGGTGCCCGTGGAGCTGGCTTGCGAAGCAGCTTCTTGGCAATCTGTGATGCAGCTGTACGCTTCTTGGACTTGATCTTCTTGCGCATCGCTGGTTTGTAGTACAGATAGCCGCGCCCGTAGTACTTAGGCCGCGACCGCAGCCGGTCACTGGTCCTCACCGGCGTCACCGATGCGTCCTCCTTCCCCTCCATCGCCACCATCTTCTCACTCCTCACGTCCTCATCCAAACCATGCTGCCCCTTGCTCCCTAAATCAGGCCAAGTACTCTCAATTTTAGCCAATCCCCAAACCCTAGCTCCAAATTCACCATGCTAAATACACATAGAAGATGTCAAATAATAGTAAATTTCCCCTTCGTGCATTACAAAATGGAACCAGTTGCTTATTCTGCGCACTACAAATTCCACCAAAAATAGGCTAAAATAACAAAATCATCTGGAAAAAATTCCGAATCCACTGAACCAAACTCCGATCAGTCAACCACAACTCCACCAAAGTCACCGGCGGCGAACAAAACCACAGCCCACGACAGAAACCCACGCAAAACCCCCCAAATGGGCGGAAACAACGCGCCAGCAAAAAACCGGAAAATTCGGAGGTGGACGCCGCGGTGTGCTGACCTCAGGGATTCGATCGGCGGGGTGCGGAGCCTCGCAAATCCGGGCGGATTCGAGGCGGGGGTGGGGTTGGAGGGGGGCGGAGGTGGTGGAGGCGATCCGTGAGGGTTTCCTCGCTTCCTTCGCGTCGGGGGTTTCGAAGCGGGGGAGACGACGGACGCAACGCAAGCGAGGGTTTCTTTCCCCTCCTTGGGCGCACGCGCGTGGCACGTGAGAGGGCGCCTGGTCGCGCCGTTCACATGGGCGTGCTGCGGGTGCGGTTTCTGACAGGTAGACATGGGGGTGTTGTGGGGCCCGGTTGCAGTGGGAGGAGAGGAGGTCTAGGTGTGGGATTGGATGGTCTACGGGTTTGCAGTGTGGGATTTTTATCCGGCGTTCGATGGGGATCGTACGGTGGAGAGGCGGTTTCCAGGATTAACGAGGAGGTATTTATAACGAACTCGTGTACCGTTGGAGCGAACAGCCACGCCGTTTCCCTTCTCTCTCTCTGACCTAGAGGATTATCTAAACAGAAAAACTAAAAAACGGTATACCGTTGCAACGGTATACCTCTGAAACTCATGAAACTTGTGATTTTTTGCACTGAAACTCATGAAACTTAGCACTAAAAACTGATAAAACATGAAACTGATGAAACTAAACATCAAATCGATGAAACCAAAGATCAAATCGATAAGTTTCATAAGTTTCATGGCTATACCGTTGCAACGGTATACCGTTCCCTAGTCACTCTCTTATCTAAAACCCCCCGTCCCAGGGGCAAAACACCGTCAAAAACGCTGTATAGGAGCTCTGAAAAAAAAAAGCTCTAAAAAGTCTATAATTTTATATTTTTCTAATAAAGCAGTGTTAAAACACACTCTACTATAGTTATTTTTTTTACAACCTACTTATCAAGGTACGTCAGTGGTGGATCGGTGACTAAATCTTACGAATGACGGTGCGTCACCGCCCGGTTCCTCGCGTAGGCATGCTGCCACATCTGTGGCACCGTTACTGTCGCTCGGTTCCACTCAATGAACTAATGATATCATCAAGTTCTCAGGTTTTAATTGCTTTACTGCTAAACTAGCCTCCCCCTGAGGTAATTTGAGTAAGTAAATATAGTTGAATGAAGGGTTATTTAGATATATGCTTACTATAAAGTTCCTAGTTTTGATATGCACCACTACAAAGTTTCTCTTTCGTGAAATGCATTATTCGAAGATCGTTGCCCTGTGATTCAAATTCTGATTATCAATATACCGATGCACACACAGAGCCATCGACTGAGCAAATCAGTAACAAGACAAGTATCCTCCTCCTAGCACGTACGTACCTGCTGCTGGCTACTGCTAGTGTGTGTGTGTATACACATGCGGCGTGGCATGCAAGTGCAATGCAAACACCATGCAGGCCTATATCTGCATTCGATCCGAACAGGCGCACACCGGTCAGCCCTTGTCCGGTTCTCCAAAACCCGGAGATGCCATTTCTCCTATTCCTAGCAAACCGGACATGCATCTTCGATTTACCAGGAACCGGACATGGGAATTTAAAATTCGGAAATTAGCTTTGTCCGGTTTTTGGAGAACCAAATACGCTTTGTTCGGTTTTTGAAAAATCGGACATGCATGTCTGGTTTTTTAGGTACCGGACATCACTGGTTTTTTTGTAAATACGCGAAATTGTTGTATCGTTTTGTAAATACGAGCTAAAAGTTGTATTAAATACAAAATTCGCCCCTAGTCACAGTAAATACACTCAAACCAGCTCGAGTCAGAAGTCAAAATGCTCGTGCGTAGCAACTTATGATGTGCACGAAGACCCTCCTGTTACCAAAACGTTTGTGCATAAATGTGGTGTAGGAAAAAGTGTTACATGGAGCGTAAATGTACGACCCTCTGAAGAATCATCTACTTGCATGTTCAAACAAATGTGAATACTGATTGTGAATGGATCAAAGAATGGTTTGTTCTCTGATCGTCTCAGCTGAATAGTAACTAGTACCAAAAGTGCTACTTGTGATATAACATATGCAAAGCTGTAGAATACACACATATATACCGTACTGCATACTGAAGATTGAAGAAAGGCTATGACCTCACCTGAAATCATTCAAACCACTCTTCGTCTCTACAAGATCCATTGACATCTATTTATCCCACGAGGGCCAGTAGCTAGGTGGAGATACAAGAAGGGTCCTTCTTGGATTATGGGCAACACGATTAAGAGCATGCACAATACATAAGCAAATGCTGTCTATAAGAGTTGCTATGTCATTTGTTTGCTAGCGTGGATAATAGAGAAAGAGGAAAAAATTGTCTATACATTTCTAGTCAACTGTAGCGTGGGAACTAAGGTGGTTATGTGTAGAGATGAGTTGTTTATAAAAAAAAAGTGATTGTCTGTACCATTGTATAATTATCTTTAAGGTTATCTATAGATGATATGATAATCTCCTATAGATAGTAGCTGTTTGTAGCATTGTAGTGCCTAACAGGCTAACACCACGTACATGCCTTGAAGGGCTAGGCATATTCGATTGGTTTTCAAGTGAGTCCACTACCTTCGATCCAAAAATGCGACTCATCTCATTTTCAGCCTTTGGATGTTTGTGGTCAATTGTGAGAACCGAGGACGTCCCAAGATTGGTTTCATTTGTCCCAATATCCTTCCCAACTGCTCTGTCATGAACACTTTGTTGCTTGGGCTTCTTTTCAATAGATAAATCTTCCAGAATTGAATCCAGTGACTTTTATTGTTTGTTTTTGTCAGTGTTTCGGGCACCGGCAATACGATTTTCTAGTCTAGAGGTCGCGCGCTCTCTCTCCTCGAATGGCCTAACTCAGTGGGCCCAAGAAGTATACTGGTTCGGGCCGAATGTCCCCACTCCAGTTCGTGCAGTGGATCTTGTATTACTTTCGGTGCAAGTGGCTGCATGGGGTTACAAGTGAGGGCTGAGGGCTGGCCCCGAGCGCCTCGTACCAAATAGGAGAGCAAGAGCTGTCTAGGGAGAAAAGAAAAGGTGTCCCCTTCCCTAAGGGTCCTGCCCCCTTTATATAGTCGGAGGGGACAGGTTACAAGGGAATCTGGAAAAGAAAGAGAGGATGGGGTGTCATACGCCTGGGAGTCCTGGTCTTCAGCGAATGATCGATGTCTGCTCGCTCTACGCCGGGTCGGTAGACGCATCGAGCGGCATGGTTTTCTGTTTCGTCGGGAAGTGGCGTATCTACCCTCTGTGCGTCTGCCAGGCGCTAACACAACGCTTTGACTCTGGCGTTGTCTCGGGAAGAAGCGTATCCTTCCGCTGTGCACGTCTGAGCGACGTGACTGATGTCTTGACTTTGGCGACCTCCTTGTTCCCTTGGGAAGGAGCCGCCTACCCCCGCAGGGTCGCTCTGAGTCATCACATCTGTGGGGCAGATGGCCAATGACCGGTGAGGGCGCGGTGCCGACGCCTGGCTGAGAGTACCTCAGATGGGTCGAACGTTATGGGACGTCCGACCCATGGAAGGGATCGGACTATTTCCCTGATGGGTTGGTCGAGGATGAGTCGTTCTTGGTGTCCCACCAGGCTTTTGGCCAGAGCTGGGTTTGGAGCGGCCCGTTCATCGTCCCGGGCCGCTGGGGGTACACATGGTATGTATATTCGTCAGTTTTTATTTTTGTTCTAAATTTTGTTTTTTGTTCACAACTCGTTACCCTCCGAAATCCGAAATTTCGACGAAATCTCCTTATTTCGGATGAACGGATGAAATTCAAAAAATAAAATTCAAATCTAGAATTTTTTTAATCGAGATTTCCGAAATTTTGGCCAAAAAATCCGAAATTTCATACGAAATTGCCAAAATATCGGTAAATTTCAATTGAACGGAAAATGGTTCGAACGACGTTAAAATTTTTTAAAAAAAATTGAATGGTCTTGACACATCACTAATATTCTCATAAAAATTTATGATGATGATCAAGCCTGAGGAACTATTAAAAATTCTGACAGTGCTACTGTCTTGATAAAAGATGACTTACAAATTTCAACTGAATGGAAAATGGTGCAAACTATGTTAGAAGCTGTTGAAAATTTTTTGTGGATGATCCTGACACAACCATAATATTCCCATAAATTATTCAGATGATGATCGAACTTGAGAAATTTTCAAAAATTCAAACAGTGATATTGAAGGTTGATCGACAAATTTCAACCGAATGAAAAAGAGTTCAAACCATGTTAGATAATTTTGAAAATTTTTGTAGATGATCTTAATGCATCACTAATATTTTTCATAAAATTTTCAGATGATGATTAAGTTTGAGGAATTTTTAAAAATTATAACAATGCTACTATCCTGACAAAAGCCTTACAGTGCTACATGTATTACTTCCATAGATTTGATTGAATAATTATAACAAGCTCTCCTAAAAATTATGAATCATAATCACACTTGAGCGTAGAGCATCTCAGCATCCAAAAATTAGATAAAATCTTCCTTCTAAAGTAACTGTTGATATAAATAACTGAAACTATATTAGTAAGCTCTACACATTAGTTACTCACGGATAGATAAGTGCGGTGATGTGTACATATTTGAAAAGCTATAGCGGATAGCATACGTTGGGCTGCGAATGTAGATGGCCGTGGGGTGCGCGGATGCAGCTGGGGCGCGAAAAGAGTGGCTTATCATCCAAACAACCACTTGGCGTTAATTTTTCTCGTACAAAGTTCGTCATGAGTACTAAGATAAACTAGCTAGCTAATTAATACGGCGAGAGAAAATATTGCATTAATGCAGCACGCAAGAACTCCGGTTAAATCCGATTCAATTGAGCTCAAATCCGGTAAAAAATCTGAAATTTCGGTGAAATTTGCCAAAATCTCGCTTAAATTTTTGAAATTACGGTAGCAATTTGAATTTTTGAATTTTTTTATTTGACCGAGATTATGAATATCAGAGGAGGCCGAAATCCGAGATTTCGCAGGAATTAACTCAGGAACAACACTAGTAGGCTTTTTTTTCATAGAATGTTTATGTTTTGTAAAACTCACAGGTTGCTCAGTATCCACTTCATCTTCCTGCAGCAGAGTAAGCACGTAAGATTAAAACCAAGTTGTCAACCGCGATTAATACCTAGGGGCTAGGTATGTTCATTCTACTGACAAACACACTGCCTTGAAAAATAAAACTAGTCAGGAATACATGATAACACAAGGAGGCAAGGTTACTGTTATGAATAGCATTTGTATTCATCATGAGACCAATGGACCAGTATATATAAATGTACATAAAGGTAAAAAGGGAAAGGCTATATTAGGCTATATCTATACAAGGCATAACAGGATGCTGTCTAACACCCCCCAACTCATGGTGGATCTACAACACTGAGTTTGAAAAGGTAAAAGTTATGATAAGCTCTAGTTTGTGTCTTCATGAAGAAATATACTAACTGAAGCTCTGAAGGCATATATTGAAGAGCCACAACCTGATCATATACCTGTGACCGCATATAAGAAGCATCAACACCAATATGCTTAGTGAGTTCATGCTTCACTGGATCTCGAGCAATGCTGACAGCACCCGTACTGTCAGATAAAAGAGGAGTCGGTGTAGAAACAGAAACACCAAAATTCTCAAGTAACCACTGTAACCAAGTAAACTCTTCTTAGTCTTCCAAGCAATGAGAGAACCACCAAGAAAAACACAGTAATAAGAAAGAGACCGACGATCAGAGTGGTCACTAGCACATGTAGCATCAGAGTATGCCTGGAACTATAAAGAGCTGGAGCGTGGAAAGAAAAGACGGCGAGAGATAGTTCCACGAAAATATCGTAGAACAATGGAGCTGAGTGGGAGCAGAAATGAACTGACTCAGGATATGGATTGGATATGAAATGTCAGGGCGAGTGACACCAAGATAAACAGGACTCCCAACAAGATGGCGATAGCGAGTAGGATCCTCAAGAGGTTCACCATCAGTAGGTCGAAGGTGAACGTTGAGCTCCATGAAAGTCTCAGCTGTACGCTCATCAGTGAGAGAAGCACGATCAAGAAGATCTTGGATATATTTCTCCTGGGAGAGAAAGAAACCCTCAGAAGTAAAAGAAACCTTAATCCCAAGAAAGTATCGAAGAGGACCTAGATCAGACATGAGAAACTGCTCACTGAGACAAGCCTTTACAAAGGCAATATACTGAGAATCATCGCCAGTAATGATCATGTCATCAACATAGAGAAGAAGAAGAGTCTGACCACGAGAAGAAGTCTGAACAAAAAGCACAAGATCATGAGCACTTGCAGAGAAACCAGCTGCAGTGATCACATAAGAAAAACGCTCAAACCAAGCACGAAGGCCTTGCTTGAGCCCATAAAGAGAGCGACGAAGCCGACAAACCATGCCCTCAGGATCAGAATACCCTGTTGGTGGCTGCATATAGACCTCCTCATGTAGCTCGCCATTAAGAAAGGCATTCTTGACATCAAGTTGAGAGATGGACCACTCTCGGACAGAGGCCACAGCAAATAAAGTGCGAACAGTGGTCATGTGAGCCACATGTGCAAATGTCTCATCACAATCATGACCATGCTCCTGCTGAAAACCACGCGCCACAAGACGAGCCTTGTAGCGCTCAAGAGAACCATCAGAGCGAGTCTTAATCATATAGACCAACTTGCAAGTAATGGGGCGGACACGTGGAGGAAGTGGAACAAGATCCCACGTGCCAGTACGCTCAAGGGCAGCAAGCTCCTCTGCCATCGTATGCTGCTATTCTTGATTAATAACAGCATCACGGTAAGAAGTCGATTCGGCCAGAGCTGCATCAACAAAGCCAAGGCGCTCAGGAGGCCGAATAGACTGTCGATCACGAATAGCATAACGAGGAGGAGACACTGAAGAAGATGGCTCATCAGAAGAAGAAGAAGAAGATGGCGCATCAAAAGATTCCTCAGCTTGCGGACGACGAGTGTAGTAGAGAGGATAGGGAGGAACAATATCTGAAGTGACCATTGGAGAAGATGACGGTGGAGAAGAAACCGGCGATAAAGGAGACACCGATTGTGAAAGAGGAAAAATGACAACTGGAGTATCAGGAAAAGTCAGTAAAGACAGTGGCTCAACAAGGGATGTAGGGGAGGAAGAAGAACGAGCGTATAAGCGACGAGACTCATCAAAAGTGGCATCCCATGAGATCCGCATCCGTCGACCAATGGGATCCCAACAATGATATCCCTTATGCTCAGCACTGTATCCCAAAAAAACGCACTCAACAGACTGAGCAGTCAGCTTGGTGCGTTCACAAGGTGCAAGAAGAACATAACACACACACACCCCAAAAAGGCGAAGTCCAGAATAATCAGGAGGCATGCCACAAAGACGCTCAACTGGAATCCCACCATTAAGAGCAGAAGAAGGTTGGATATTGGTTAAGTAGGTGGCAGTGGAAACAGGCTCAGCCCAGAAGTGAGGTGGAATAGCGGAAGCAAGCATAAGAGCACGAGCTGTCTCAAGAAGATGACGATGCTTGCGTTCAGCCACACCATTCTGAGCATGAGCACCAGGACATGAAAACAAAGAAAGAGTGCCCTGTGTAGCAAGAAAAGCTCGAAGAGCTCCTGAAAGACACTCCCCTGCCGAGTTAGCACGGAGAACACGAATGGGAGAATCAAACTGAGTGCGAATCATGGTGGCAAAATTCTTATAGATGGATAAAACCTCATTACAAGAGGACATAAAATATACCCAAGTGTAATGAGAGAAATCATCTATAAAAAGAATATAATATCGATGGCCCCCTTTTGAAACAAAAGGAGCCGGACCCCAAATATCAGAATGAACAAGATCAAAAGGACGTTGTGATATAGACTCACTAGAATGGTAGGGGAGTTGTAGCTGTTTGCCAAAGCTTACAACCCATACAATGTAAAGAGGCATCACCAGACACAGGGCCTAAAAGACCACGATGAACTAAAGAAGACAGACGTGAACCACAAAGATGGCCAAAACGGTGATGACATTGAGTAAAAATCCCGGTAGAAGAAGCAACGGATACTGAAGCAGTAGAGGAAACAGAGAGACTGGCAGAGGCAGTAAAAGGTAGATGAAGCCAGTCAAGCTCCCAAAAACGCTGAGAGTCGTGGCGGCGAGGGCCAGTCCCAACTAGAGCCCCTGTGCGGCGATCCTAAACACAACAAGAGTCAGAATCAATAATAGCACGACAACCATGATTAGTAAGCTGGCCAGCGGATATAAACTGCATGGTCAGTTTGGAAACATAAGAAACAGCAGGAACATGACAAGAGGACGACAAAAGATTGCCTCATCCTGCAACAGAAAGAGAAGTTCCATCTGCGGTCTGCACAGTGGTAGGAGTAACAAGAGGACTAATGGAATGTAGACTCATATGATCAGATGTCATATGGAAGGAAGCTCTAGAGTCAAGAATCCATGGTGTGATACCTGATGAGGAAGGTGGTCTCTCACTGGAAGACTGAGTAGCAGAACCAATCGAACCTGTCTGTGTAGAGGAAGCCATGCGACGCAGTAGCATAAGGATCTCCTGAGTGGAGTCAGAACCAATAGAAGTCTGTTGAGGGGGAGTCCGCTGAGAGGAGACACCTGAATCTCCTAAGCCTCCATTGCTCTTAGGAGGACGGCCACTTCGACGAGCAAAATCCTTCTTCTTCCAGTAGCAGAACTGCTCCACATGACCATTTTTGTTGCAGTGGGAGCAGTGAAGACCTCCACCCCTAGTAGCCGAAACTGGAGTAGGCGTCACTGACGGAGGAGTAGAACGAGGCACCACCAAAACTGAGGGAGACACCAGCAGGCCCGCGCCACGAAGATGAGTCTCCTCTGTACGAATAGCTGCAAGGGCCTCCAACAGAGTCACACGAGGATGACGAGCAAGCAGCTGCACGAATCTGCTCAAACTTAGCTCGAAGACGCGTCAGGAAGTCGTAGATGCGATGAAGCTGCGCATAGAACTCATCCACAGTAGAATCACCCTGCTGTAGCGACTGCTCATGTCGCACAACAGCAAGGTAAAGAGAGTCACCAGCAAGCTCAAAGCAGTCACAAAGATGTGCCTACATCAACTGTGCCGAAGACAAAGCAACAATGTCACCAGTCAGATGCATCTCCATGCTAGCAACCCAAATAGCAGAGGCACGAGCATCTTCATCAATCTATGTCTTGTGAGCGATGGCGGAGTGCGAAAAGACGCCACAAAGATCGACATAATCATCAGAGATCTTCTGGCGAGCAGCATCATTGGCCTCCTTGGGAATAACGGGTGTGGCAGGGGGAGTTGGACGAGGCGGACAAGATAGCTCGCCGGTAAGAAACTCCCACAGGCGCTGACCACGCATGTGAAGATGCATATGGAAAACCTAGTCTCGATAATTGAGACCATCAAAAATGACCAGGCAGCGAGGAACAGAAACGATCCCCGAAGAAGAGCAGGTAGATGACGACATTTTTTTTACAAGACACCAAAACTATCCAAAACTGTCCGCATCAACTAGCCGAGCCAAACTCGGACTTAAGCGCGAGCGAGCGTCGGCCGGGCTGGAGGCGGCCGGCTAGGGCACGATCCGGCGAAGCAGGCGGCAGACACGGGCGAGCGCCGGGAGGAGGTGCGACGCCGGCCGTCGCGGTCTGGAGGAAGACGAAGGCATCGAAGGTGGGCGCGCCGGCAATCGAGCGCGGTCAACGCGGGCGGCGACGTCCGGCTCCTCACGGACGGCTCAGTGGCGTTGACGCCCACAAAAACGAGAGGTTGAAACGGCGGTTGGCCGGCCGGAGGGGATCGGCGAGGCAGCTCGAAGCACCGAAGACAAGGTGCGAGCAACGGCGCCCAATCTCCTTCCTTCAGCGCTCGATCCTCTTCCCCGTGCTAGCAACGACAGTGGAGCACAGGCCGATCGAGGCGAAGACGAGATCGACACATGACGCCTGAGATGGAAGCCGACGAGCACCGGGGGAGAGGCGCGCCGGAGAAGAGGCAGATGGCGACAAAAAACCAGAGAGTTGGAAGGGATGACGCAAGTGCAACGTGAGAGAGAAAACCCTAACCCTAAATTTGGCTCTGATACCATGTTATGAATAGCACTTGTATTCATCATGAGGCCAATGGGCCAGTATATATACATGTATATGACGATAAAAATGGAAAACCTATATTAGGCAATATCTATACAAGACATAACAGGATACTGTCTAACAGTTACAACACAAAATCTGGACCGCTAAAGATTTATAGTTCACAGCCATTGTTCTTTCATTTCTTTCACCTTAAGATCATGGCTCCATGCAAACACGCACCATCACCTATCTGCTAGACATACAAGTTGAACAATCCTCTCACCAATCAAACGCACAACCAACTCTTAATCAACAAGACAAATCTCAGATTCCATCCTACAACCCGCTCAACCCTAAAAGGTTAGACATGTAGCAGCTCAGATGAGATCAAAAAGGTATTCAGCACAGTGCAACAGTAATCCACTGCCAATGATTCTAAATATCAGCACAGTACAAAATTAATCTTTTCCTACTTCTTTTCGGGAGTAACTAGAGTCGTACCCATGGTGAACACAAACACAAGTGCACAACAAAAACCTATGTCCTGTCTATGGATCCAAATTCCGGCGAGATTTCGGACCCCATCCTAATCTTGGTCAGGTAAAAAAAATTTAAAATGCTACAGTACCCACTCAAATCTCGGTGATTTCGGCCGAAATTTTGATTATTTTTTTTTACCAGATTTTCAATTCTTTTGGCCAAATTTTATTGCATTTAGGGTCAAGATTATCCACAAAAATTTTTGATGTGTTTGATCTTTTTACGGTCAAAACAATTTGGCCGAAATTTCACAAATTTCAACCGAAATCTCGGATTTCCTGGTTCAAAAAAAAAACAGATTTAAAATTTGATTTTTGAATTTCGTTCGGATTTTATTTGACATTCCGAGATTTCAAATTTCGGCTCCCTCCAAGATTTCTACCAAATGAAATTTTGAACCTTGGTCCTGCCTCCTCTTCCACAACACTTACCATCACATCATGAAATTCTCATACAAACCCACAAGGATCGCCTCTACTTGCATTTTAACAAGTTTATATCACTGATGTAAGAAACATCGGGCACTACGAGCCAATGTTTCAAATCTCGTTTTTAGATAAATCTCGGAGGCGACCGAAATCTGAAATCTCGGCGAGATTCGGAAATTTCGGATAAAATTCGAACGAAATGCAAAAATCAAATTTCAAATCTGGTTTTTTTCAACCGAGAAATCCGAGATCTCGGCCGAAATTACCGAGATCTAACACTCGGCGTAAGGTTACATGAGTTTGTAAGAAACATCGGGCACTAAAAATTGGTTAAAAAAAAAGCTTTTGTATTTGTGTCAAGTGTTTTTGTGATGGAATCTAACACTCGGCGTAAGGTTACGTGATTTGGCGAGTCATTGCCTTGGAATTTCATAAAAATGATTAAGGCTCTATTTATAGGCTTATTTTTTTTGGTTTATAGGTTAAAATCAATTTTGACTTAAACAAATTAAAAATAATCGGCTTTTATATGTGATAGAGGTAAGTAATTTTATCCTAATTTTAACGATATTAGTCTAAAATAAACCATCAACAAACAAAAAATATCTCTCAGTAGCTTTTAGCTTTTAGTTATATGGAGAGCTTACGTGGGGGCATTCTTTTGGAGCATCACAGTTAGGGGTGGAATTTTAGCTCGAGGCTCGGCTCGGTGCGGCTCGGCTCGGCTCGCATGGCCAACGAGCTGAGCCCGAGCCTACCGCCTGGCTCGCTTGGCCAACGAGCCGAGCCCGAGCCAGCTCGTGAGCGGCTCGTTAGGCTCGACAGTCATTGAGTCATATAAGGTATGAATTCACAATACAGCAATCAGTATACCCAATGCTAAACATCTAATGAGCAATGCTTGTCTTACCTTACTTTTTGAGTTTACTCTTCTTAGTACTTCAAATGTCTTGTATTGGGTCTACTGAATACTTTTGCACAGATAAAAGTAAGCGGAGTATTCTTTTTCCAGATTACATGTTTGCAGTTTTATAAACTGAAAGAGCAGTCTAACCATATGTGTTTAAAAAGGCGTCCCATAAATGTGAAATTGCTTCTTAACCGAACCCTAGAGGAGGCTGGAGCCTGAGAACGGTGAGAATGGATGGAGGAGCTTCGTTTTTTTGGTGAGAATGAAGGGCATTTGGGCCCATGCCAGTGCCCTTGTTGGCCGGCTCGCGAGCCACATCAAGCCGACTCAAGGCTCGAGCGAGCCCGAGCCGAGCTCAATATTGAGCTCGATGTATGCAACGAGCCGGACTCGGCTCGGCTCGAAAACTGGTGAGCTCGGCCGAGCCGAACCGACGGCTCGGCTCGGCTCGATTCCACCCCTAATCACAGTGGGTTAACAAGCAAGGCCCTCGCTGCGTTTGTTTTTTTGGATTTCGATGCCATTATGTTTCTACGCCGCAGAGAAGTTTTCTCTCTCTCGCAAATATATGTATATTTTTGAAGTTCTCATTTGATTACTAGTAGGGGATACTAGTAATCAATGAACTCTCAGCCAGCAGCAAAGCTCGACGCCGTCCCGAGGCTTCAGCGGCATTCGAAGCGGTCGAGATCATAGACAGGTTGGTGGAGGCCTCCACCTATCCGGGTTTTGAACCCGAATGTTGTCGCCTTCTTTCTTGAGTGGACGCCAGGAACTCCTGGCCGAATTGTAAAACAGAGTAGATGCGAGGGTGTACCAGTTGACTGAGCTGTCTTGGAGCCTGTTTGGATCCATTAGCAGCTAATAGTTAGCTGGCTAATATAGAAACTATTAACCAGCTAACTATTAGCTGGAGAGTGTTTGAATCCACCAGCTAATATGTGGCTAATAGATGTTTAGGTTGATTAATTGTCCAGAATACCCCTGCTATTAGCTGCTATTGGTGGCAAACGCGAAGGGTATTTTGGTTAAATGCTGCCTATTAGCTGGGTTTAGCTAGCTAATGAGATAACCATTAGTTAGGTGCCCATCTAATAGTTAGCTGATTTATTAGCTGGCTATGTTTAGATCCACTCCAGCTAATTTTTAGCAGATATCTGTTAGCTGCATAGATCCAAACAGACCCTTAAACGAGCCTTCACCTTTACTGACAAACCACACCCCCTCACGGCTATGTTTGGATCCATTAGCTAACTATTAGCTGGAGGGCGTTTGAATCCACCAGCTAATATGTGACTAATAGATGTTTAAGTTGATCAATTGTCTAGAATAGACCTAGGGAGCCATGAACACCGATCTTCCCAACACCTCCTTCCTTGTTCTGTCTCGTCGACACCGCCGGCTCCTTGTGACACGACGCCTCCTAGCATGTCGCACCATCTTTCAGAAGCATCGTTCAAGTGACCAAGCGACTAGTCCACTCAGACGATCGATACTCAAATAAAAAAAATTGCAAGGGCGTCACTTTGGCCTCGTAGGCATGGGAAACCAGGGGTCTTTTGGAACGCGTGAATCTGCAAAAATTGGTAGAAAACCATTCGATTCTGCAGAGATTCATAGCAAATTTAACGGTTCCATCAGCAAATTCCACGAGGAAAAAAAAATTCCACGTTCCAAACGGAGAACATGGTCTGGATTGTTCCTGATGGAGAATAAATATATTCAATAACAGGTTGACCGACGGAAACTAGCGACACTGCCACAGATTTACACAATCCGTGATAATGTTGGGCCAAACGGGAAATAAGCAGCTGACTCCCGCATGAATAGCATTTTATCACGACTCACAAATCAAAACCAGGCATTTGTTACAATAAGAATATAAGATGGCATCGGCTGCCCATATAGAAATTGGGCACTGCCAAGGTCATTTGTAATTCCAGCAGCCATCTTGAAGCACAGCATTAGCTGCTTGTGGTGCCGTATAAAAGTACCCCCAAAAAAATATATATGGCATGAACATGAGAAAATCATATGTTTCCCTGTCAAAAAAAGGAAAGGAAAATCATACGACATTATTCAGGGCAAGTCGAAAACCACCAGCTAAGGTGACAAGTGACAACACTGCAGGTTCAGAGCTGTCCTTAAATTATACATCGTTTGTAAAATGGTGTACGAAAGCTCGACATTTTTTCAAGTATAGCAGATGTTATAGAAAAGAAGAAAAACAAATGGAGAACTGTGTACAGAAACTAAGCTGCTCAGTTGCTGGCAAGAATGAATTGACGAGAACTGAAGACAAGTTTGGAGTCTAGCTTGTTAACAACGGTATTCTATCCCTTCACCCTCCTCTTTGAATCTGACTAAGACGGCAGTTAAGCTATGCATTCTTGGCAATGGATCTCACCCTGTCATTTATAACGATTTCTGCATGCCAAAAAGAGTAAAACATGTTAGTGTAAATTACAGAAAATGCTATTTGATTTTTAAACAAGGAAAAGGTATGGAGTAAACAGCTGTCAAAATATAACTGCAAGGCCCTCTACAAAATGTTGTGTTTAATCAGTTAACCAGCTTTTGTGTGACTATCAGTGGTATTGATGATTAAAATCAACGACAATGTCCACTAACCTTTGGAATAAATCTTGCTGACCGTCTGGGTAATGTAGCTGGCTTGGTCTGTCTAGCAGAAGCACTTCTTAAGCTAAGTAGTATATTTCTGGTAGGTTCACCAGATGCTGGTGGCGTCTTACTATGTAACTCAAGCTCCTCAGGATCACACAAGCTTTTTTTGTCTGCAGACTCACGACTCTGAGCTGACCTGAAAATAAAGGAGTTATATAATGTATGTAACTACTTGCACAAAACCAGAAATACAAATAATATTTTATAAAGAACATACACTGCATCATGCTTTGAAGTCAGGGGGTTAATAGCATTGTCCTGCACAAGGACAAAATTTAGAGTCAATAATTTATACTGTGACCTCAAAGTGCACGCCATTATATGGAAGAGAACACAATCAACCAAACACTGCACGAGAAAGCATGCAACGAAGCACTTTCCATCATACACACAAATCATCACAACACGTATACAGAAAAGGGAGTCACACAAATGGGATGTTATGTGATACTAAATAAAAAAAAAATTCAAAGAAAAGCATAGTTAATACAAGAAAATGATATACAACACAGTACAGGGGGGAAATGAAAATGGGTCATTTTATTATATAAAAGAAAACACTGGATTTGATAAAAATTACTTAACATGTTCCTGGTTTTCCAAATGAAAGTGGTAAACTGCTGTAAGTTTCGCCAAGTCAGGGTACAGGAAGGCACTGGTAGTGAATACCAAAATGCCAGCTAATGAGGTCAGCCGAAAAGAAAACACAAGAAAGGAGAGAATCCAGGCGAAAAGAAGGAACCATGCATGGCTGACATCAGATGATCATTGATTAAGGATTTCCAAGTTTGGCACGATTTCTTGCTGAAAATAACATTATTTTTAGTATTTTCAAGCACGCTAATTTTGGAATATTTCAGCTCATCATGGTAGTGAATCTTGTACGATTATACTACTATCTATTAATTAAACTACCCAATTTCTCTGAGTTTTCAGAAAACCTAGAATGTCTAGTATATGCTTTTATGTTCTTCCGCCTATTAAATTGCCTACTGTGGGGCACCTTCATGCTTAGGGGGCAATGGGCTGAGCTCAAGTGAGCCCAAGTAGGTTCAACTTGAGCGAGCCTAGGTTGGGGTTCGAGCTTAAAGATGAACTCAAGCTCAACTTGGTCGAAAGGGCTCGGTAAATTTATAAATGTAAGTACACGAATATATTATAACCTCGAACAAGCTTTGAGCTCGGCTCTATTAGGCTCGAATAAATGGTATACATTAACACATTATAGTACATAGTACATACGCATGTATTCAAGCTGAGCTCGAGCTCGGCTCGACAAGGTTTTGGGCCCAATTATAGCTGAACTCAAATAGCTTGTCGAGCCCAAGTTTTTTTGACAATCCTATTTGCACTGCGTTAAAAATTGGATGGCAAAACAGAACTGAACAAACATTTCCTATACTCTGCCCTTTGAAGGTTGTTCATCATAGTTGGGACCGGTCCGCAAGGCTCCAATTTAAAGATCGATATATAACTCTAGTCAAATGATACAAGGCTATCCATCTCAAACAGCTTTCAAATGTTACGGCTAACGGGCTAAGAGCTTGAAATTAAATATGTATTGAGTAAAACCATGAAGTTTGTGACCAACCAAATTCCCAGTTCAAATAAGAAAATTGAACGTTAACCAGTGAAAAGCAATGTTATAAAATTCTGTGAAGTTGACCGCTTGCTGGATGCCCAATAGAAAGGGTTAAAGAGAAACAGGGATATAGGAAGCATGGTAAATTACATGAATTGACCCTGTTTGTGTGTAGCTTGAACAACACAAAAACTAAGTTTGCATGATTCATGAATAGTTGAAAAGTTGAAAATGGATATTGCTAAGTAGCAAGTAGAAGACTGAGAAGTCAGAAACACAACCAAAATACAGTAGCAGTTTTCACTGCACCATCTGCTGCTATATATAATCTAGCTATCCAAGTGTTGATCTTATCTAGAGCAGAAGTCATGCTGTACTATTATCACTGAGAGCTTAAGGCATAAAATCATACTGTAGACTCTCAAAGGGCTATTGAGATTAAAAACTAGGACATGACTAATTTAGAAACGCATCTCACAAAATTTTAGCACCATCAACACATCAGGCACATCTATTTATTTAACTAGCATCAAGTACAATGAAATTACCAAAGCAGCAGATGATGGTATTGGGTCTGTGAGGTTGAAGTTCCCAGCAACAAAACGATCAGCAGAACTAGCATCAGACACGGCATCTTTAACTGGCAGTACATCCCCGGAAGAAACTGACAACCTGTCACCATAACCTAAATCTTCTTCCCTAGGCACAGCTTCCACTGGTTCATTTTCCATTAGGACTTCATGTGTATCACCGTTGTGAGTAAGCTGAGCCCCTGAAGGAGCATCTGTCATTTCCTGTTTTCCCACAGATAATGCAGATAATGGACAAGAGTTTTTAGAGTCACTTTTAACTACATCCCCAGAGGAAAATGACGCGGCTTTGTAAGTATCAGCAACCAAAACATCTTGAGTGCAACCAATCTTGACAGAAACTTTGGTTTTACCAGGACTCACCGTGTCTTTATTACCAGTTGGTTGTATAATATCATCAGCCAGGGGTGCATGGCTTCTTTCAGACCACACTGAGACATCAACAGATTCTTCAGGAAGCACCTTGTTATTCAAAGCACCAGCCATCATATCAGATGACATATTGTTCTGAACATCAGACGTTAAACACGAAGATACCACTGGAACCCTCTCCTGAGATCCAGAAATTTCAACTAGAGTACCAGGCAATGTGGATGCAGATGAGTTTACAGCAGTTGTATCAGGTGGATAGGGCTCCGAGCAAGAATTCTCACCACCAGTTGAACCTAGTGATGAATTGGTGCAAGGAGCAATGCCCTCAGCTCCCCCATTTTGTTTGTCCATAATGACATTACCAGAATGTGAAATTGTGGTGTGATCATTCAAACTCACCAGGTTGCTAATAAAATTAGAGTTCCCAGGTTCAGAAAGATGAGTACTTGGGGGGATGCACACTTCCTCTTTTAAGCTATCAACCCAATCTGATGGAGTGGAATTAAGATCAATAAAAAGATTAAATCCCTCATCTGCAATCACGAAGAATTGAAAAGAAGTTGCATTTGCCGGGGTCTTGTCAGATGAGCTACTACCCTTGTCTATGACATTTTCACCAAGTATTCCATTAGGAGCAGGGTAACTTGCTACCAGAGAAATGTTATCATTTACATTAGCAGTTGAATCATGGTTTTCAACTGCAAGTTCTGGAGTTGTTGACTTCTTTGCAATACCATCAGCATTTTGAGACTGCACAGTTTGAGCAATCCCTTGTCCAGAAGATGAATGACTAAAGCAGTATGCTTTTCCATCGTTGATAAAAACTGGAGGAAAACTCATTCTGGTACCAGAGTCCTGTTTCAAGATGCAGAAAATAAAATTAAGAAATGCATTTACAATCTATACAAACAAAAATGTGCCAAGCATTTCATAGATAGACAGAGCAACAGTCTTAAATGTCAAATGAAAATAAACTAACAAAACTACGATGGAAAAAGACAAATGTAATCCAACATCAAAAAGTACATTGCAGAAAATAGGTTTCAGGAAGAATATCAGAGTCCTAGATTTGCAGTTTATTAGACAAAACAGCAGCAATTTATTACTAGAAGTCTAGAACTGAACTCTTGAAGTAAGAATCCAGTACTTGAATTCAAATCCAAGCACAATTCTACAACAAATATTTTTGTAGTGTTTGTTTGTGTAAAAAGATTTGGAGAGAGGAAAATATATTCTACTGCTCTCTGAGTGAGATTACCATATGAATTCTGATTATCGTACCACCTAATCCTAAAGGACAAAATCATCTAAGCACAAAAATAGCTTTAGGAGTCAAATAAAGAGGATCGGGAAACAGATTACTCCGCTAGTTACAACAGGACTACAGCTACTTACCAACCAACAATCTGACTCCAGTACAACATTTTTCATGGAACAGACCATGTTGAAAGAGAGAATGCTGAGTGGTAGGATTTGACTGGATAAAATTCAATTTAGATTAGCACATATCATGAAATGCACGTGGACTACAAATGCAGTTGGTTTAGGGTGTGTTTGGTTCATGGGATGGGATAATCCTGTAGCATTTGGTTCTATTATTTTAGGTGAATGAGATGGTTCAGCATCTAGATGGAATATTCCTTAAATTTATATCACTTGATCCAAGATGGGATGGTTCTATTCAAGCAACCAAACGCATGAATGACTTTTTTCTTCAACCATCTCATACATGTACCACTTGGTACAGGCAACCAAACGCACCCTTATACTAAAGGATGGAATTTCTTATATAGTTATATTAATAAAAATTAAAGAGCTCGCATCCAGTACTCAATTATACAATTGGAAGGCTTGCAATGCAAGGATAAATATAAGGTTGAATCAAAGAAAATGTTGTTCTGTATAGACAAACCAAACAAAAAAACAGTAGTCATGATTTCTTACACTTTTCGATGTTTTATCCATTGGTGTTTTAGGCCCTTTTCGATGTTTTGCATGCAAAAGCGGTCTATCACCATCATCTCTGTCACTATATGAGTCTCTTTTGTGGTTATCTTGCCCGCCTGCAGTTAATTAGGTTTTGTCAGAGAGACCCACAACAACATTTCCCTGATAGTGTCCGCCAACACAAATCATTAAATATTGGCAATCTGCCAAACTCTACTCAACATAAAAAAGTTTCTATACGTACATCTGAACGCTTCTTTGATATTTGATAACAAGGCAGAAGAGGTAGCAAGAGAAGCCTGTGTAGAACCAAACAATGTTTCCCTTTCAGGTGCTGAATTTAAATTTCCCTTCTGGAAAAAGAAAGCTGATACACATTGGTACTCTATTTTAATTTACCATAAGAGAAAAAAATAATGATAAAACTAGCTTAAGCAGCAAGTATATGCAGAAACAGACAGAATATGCTTACCTCAAGCAGCAAGGCAAGCGAGCTTGCTAACTGCGAGTGGCTCTTGTTTGCAGTAAGGTTGTACTGTTTGCACAAACATTGGAGTTCATGGCAACCAAGGCTGAGGAGATGTTTTTGGTTTTCCTCCCACCCCATCAGATTGACTGTAGCAGGACATAAAAGAAACCAAAACATTAGTCCATTTTAACATCAGGTAAAGTGTTGTGTGCCTGCGAGTAGAGACGAGTTCCAGGTCTCGAACCCGCACGCGGTGCTGTGGACGACGACGCCGTGGCGGCGATCGTCGGAATACTAGCGAACGGAGCTACCGGCCTTGTTATCGGAAGGCACCGCCAATCAATATTTGTGGCAAATCAAGCGTGCCGTTTTCATTGCTTCTTCCCGAACTTATAGATGCAAAGTCTGATGGCTAAACAAGGAAATCTAAACTGCCGAGAGATAAGCTTCCTATTACAGAAGATATGCATGCCAACTAGATACGTTACGCTAATACTAAATAAGTAACCAACTAGAGATTTGTTTCCTGCGCTGGAAGATCGCCTGTGATCCTTTCCCTGTCGCCACCTTGTTTCTTGCGACGAACGAAAACGTTGTCGAACCCTTGTAGACCCATAACATCACTCCCCCCCTCCAGGACCAGCTTGTCCGCAAGCGGATAGGTAGGGAAGTCTCTTCGAAACGCAGTGGCCATCACCCATGTTGCCCTCTCAGCTGGCTGGCCCTTCCACTGGACCAAGAATTGGCGGCGCCCCTTAATGACGCGATGTGCTAAAACTTAGTCCGGTTCCTGTGTAGTTGACACAGAATCTGGTAACATATCCGACGGTAGTGGTTGAGGTGTGGTCGGAATCTCGCCCTTAAATGCCTTGAGGAGGGAGACGTGAAAGACATCATGAATGCGAGAATTTGTTGGTAAGTGAAGGCGGTAGGCAACTTGGCCGATGCACTCCGTAATCTGGTACGGCCCATAAAATCGCGGAGAGAGCTTGTGGTGGGAAGTGTCTCGTAAGGATTGTTGACGATGCTTATGGAGACGAAGCCAAACCCAATCGCTGACTGCAAAGGAAAGCTCCCTGTGATGAGCGTCATAGTATTGTTTCATCCTGTTTTGAGCCTGAAGAAGATGCGCTCGAGCCTGCTGGAGGAGGGCATCCCTGTCCACGAGGTGACAATCCACGGCCTGAAATGCCGACGGCCGCTGGTTGTATGGAAGAAGAGGAGGTGGCCGACGACCATAAACCAACTCGAATGGTGTCAGGCGATGAGCTGAGTGGAAGGATGAATTGTAGCAAATTCCGTCCATGGAAGCCACTGGACCCAGGTACGAGGGTTTTCAGATGTAAAACACCGAAGGTACATTTCGACGGTGCGATTGACGACTTCCGTTTGCCCATCCGTCTGCGGATGGTAGGCTGTGGAGAGAAGAAGAGTAGTTCCACACCGTTTGAAAAGAGTCTTCCAAAAAACGCTGGTGAAGATGGGGTCTCTATCGCACACGATTGTCTCCGGCATGCCATGCAAACGAACAATGTGGTCGAAGAAGAGGTTTGCCACCGTTGGAGCTGTCGCCGGTCGGGCCATTGAAATGAAGTGCGCATACTTTGAAAGACGATCGACGACCACCAAAATTGCGGACTTGCCTTGAGAACGAGGAAGGCCTATAATGAAGTCCATCGAAATGTCCGCCCAAATCTGGTGAGGTATCGGTAGGGGTTGAAGTAGTCCAGCTGGCGCCAGTGAAGAGGTCTTATTTTTTTGGCAAACAGCACAATGCGAGATATACTGTTCCACCGTCGCCCGTTGGTGTGGCCAAAAATACTCCTGTCGAAGGCGGTGAAGCGTCTTGTGAACTCCTTCGTGTGTCACATCATGGATTGCCGCCACTATCGCTGGAATGAGGGGCGACTGTGCAGGGACAACCAAGCGCTCGTTGCGGAAGAGAAGTCCATCATGCACTTGCCAGGAAATCCCGTCAACCTTGGATGAGGCTGGAAGGTCTGTCCGCGGGTGATCATGCATGGGTTGGCTGGGCACAGATGTAGGTGACGGGTGGCGCATGTTAGAATGACTACCCCTTTGTTGCCGCTGCTGCCATTCATCACAGCGACGTTGAATCTCCGGATCTACGCGGAGGCTATCGCACCACTTGTGACTTGTCTCCAGATGAGGAATAGAAAGTGCAACACAGGAAGGCGTAACGGCCTCCATCCGAGATAAGGCATCAGCCGCCTGATTAGTCTTGCCAGGTTTATATTCCACGCGAAAATCAAACCCCATCAATTTGCTGAGCCAGTGCTGTTGGGGTGGTGTAATCAGAGCTTGTTCAAGTAAAAATTTGAGGCTTGCATGGTCCGTTCGGACAATGAACGCGCGACCCCAAAGGTAAGGGCGCCAATGACGGACCGCTTTTGATAACCCGATGAGTTCGCGCTCATATGCCGCGAGCTTTTGATGCCGTACTGCCAATTTGTGGCTGAGAAAAGCGACCGGGTGGCCTTCTTGTTGAAGTACTGCCCCAATGCCTTGTCCTGATGCATCACATTCAACCACAAAGGAGGACTCAAAGTCTGGCAAGGTGAGGACCGGAGCCGATGTAAGGGCTGCCTTGAGACTAAGGAAAGCTGCATCGGCCGCATCTGTCCATGTAAAATTACCGCGACGAAGCATAGCAGTCAGTGGTTCGGCAATATCTGCATATTGACGGATGAACCGGCGGTAGTAACCAGTCAACCCCAGGAAACCCCGCAAGGCGGTAATGGTGGTAGGTCGAGGCCAAGCCGAAACAGCCTGCAATTTGTCAGTGTCTGCTGCCACCCCAGATTCGGAAATGAGATGACCAAGATAGCGAACCTGTTGTTGGCTGAAAGCACATTTAGACTTTTTGAGGTACAGTAGGTGTGTTATAGCGCTTCAAGACGGTATGGAGGTGCTCCAAATGGTCCTCAACTGATGGACTGTAAATGAGGATGTCATCGAAAAAAACAAGAACGAATTTCCGGAGAAAATCCTGAAGCACCTCATTCATGAGTGCTTGAAAGGTGGACGGCGCGTTGGAAAGTCCAAATGGCATTACTAGAAATTCGTAATGGCCATGATGAGTGCGGAATGCTGTTTTTGCAATGTCATCCTCATGCATGCGCACCTGGTGATATCCAGAGCGAAGGTCCAGCTTAGTGAAGTACTTGGCGCCATGAAGCTCATCTAACAATTCCTCAACCACTGGAATAGGAAATTTATCCTTGACGGTGTGGACGTTGAGCTCACGATAGTCCACGCAAAAACGCCATGTGCCATCTCCTTTCTTTACGAGCAATACCGGTGAAGAGAAGGGGGATCTGCTGTGGTGGATGATACCTTGTGCCAGCATTGTTGCGCATTGACGCTCAATCTCGTCTTTTTGTCGGTACGGATACCGGTACGGTCGCACAACGACCGGGTTGGTTCCCTCACGCAAACAAATGCGATGGTCACAAGGACGTGCCGGGGGAAGTCCTTGTGGCTCGGCAAAGATGTCAGCAAAGGACTCCAAGAGAGGGGTGAGCCTCTGATGGTGTTCCAACTGAATGGACAGAAGATGCGGCTGTTTATGGCGTTGTAGTCCTTCCAGGCTAACTGTTGACCCCACATGATCAAAGGACATAGTGAGTTTATTGAAATTCCACTGAATATCACCCAATTGCTGCAGCCACTGAACGCCGAGAATAACATCAAATCCTGCCAGAGGAATGACCATGAATGCAGTTGTGAAGTGATGCTTGTCGACTGAGAAGTCCAAAGCCGGTATGTCTCCCAAGCAGGGCAGTTGACACCCATTTGCTACTTTGACGTGTTGGGAGGATGGTCTCCCTTGAGGCAAAGCCAAACAGATAGCCGCGTGGCTGCTGATGAAGTTATGGGTATTTCCGCTGTCTACTAGACCCAGCAAACAGCGCCCTTGGATGAGCACTAAGATTTGCATGGTAGTACTGGAAGTTGGTCCCTGAAGGACAAGCAATGAAAGGGATGGTATGGAAGGATCGGCCACCTCTTCTTCTAATGCACTGTCGCAGGGAACTTCATCTGTATTATCTGTGTCTTCATTGGTGACTTCAATTGCAAAGAGCCGCTTGCACCGATGGCTTCTTGTATAGATGTCGTCGCAGTGATAGCACAAGCCTTGGCACGGCGCTCAGCCAGCTGGTCGGCGTTGAGGCGCAACTTGGTGGAGGGTGCAGTGTTGGATGCAGTGCCTGAGGAAACCAGGTTTTGTGTACGCGAAAAGCCAACAACGGAATTACTTTGCGCCCCTGATGGACTGGCCGACGACGGAACCGTAGGGGATATGGACGACGCTGAGCCACGGCTGAAAGGTGTGTGACCATGTCCCTGTGCTGCAAGGCCCTGCATGGCATCTGCCATCCACAAGTCCTTGCGTTCTTCTACTTCGCGCGCAAGGCAGATTGCTTCGGCAAGGTCGCGAGGCCGTTCGCGGCGGACATCGGCTGCCAAAGTCTTGGAAAGCCCGGCGGTAAATGTCTCCACTTGGTCAGTGCGCGCCATGCGCGGTGCACGGGCAAGTAGACGTTGAAAGTCTCGGGCATACTCGTCGACGCGAGTACTGCCTTGTTTGAGATTAACCAGATCGCCCAAAGGGCTGACGCCTGACTGGCGAGTAAAACGCTGCAAGAACGTCTCGAAAAAGTCTTCCCAAGATATCCGTGGTTCTTCAAGCAACCAATTATCTAATACTTCTTGTGCCTCGCCTCGGAGATGCAGGCCTACCAGGTCAACATGTTCACGTGGTGGAATCTGATGCAGGCGAAAAAATCTTTCACATTGCCGTAGCCACAATAGGGGATCATCACTGCCATCGTACGTTTGAAGCTCCAAGCGTGGTGGCCGTGGCGTCCAGCGGCGATGATGCTGATGGTCCTCTGCCTCCGCTGGAAAATCATCGCGCTCGTCATATGCACGTAGATGGCTCCCGGTATCCCACGGCTGGCGCTCGCGGCGACCCCGCTCTGCCGCACGATGGCGGGCGAGGCGACCAGGGACATGAGATCCAAAGCCCCCAGGAGACGGCGCATGGAATCTATCGCTGTGCTCCCGCTCCGGATCTTGGCGACGATCTGTGGCCTGGACCGCTCGTCCTGTGTGATCATTCTGACCGTGGCCTGAAGATTCTGCCCGGGACAAGGCTAAGAGCTCATTAATGGAAGTCTTCAAGTCAGCCAAGGAAGTCTCCAGATGGCCAACACGGTCTTCCAATGTTGACTTCATCATGGCCGGAGGATCGCCTGAATCTGATACCAATTTGTTGTGTGCCTGCGAGTAGAGACAAGTTCCAGGTCTCGAACCCGCACGCGGTGCTGTGGACGACGACGCCGTGGCGGCGATCGTCGGAATACTAGCGAACGGAGCTATCGGCCTTGTTATCGGAAGGCACCGCCAATCAATATTTGTGGCAAATCAAGCGTGCCGTTTTCATTGCTTCTTCCCGAACTTATAGATGCAAAGTCTGATGGCTAAACAAGGAAATCTAAACTGCCGAGAGATAAGCTTCCTATTACAGAAGATATGCATGCCAACTAGATACGTTACGCTAATACTAAATAAGTAACCAACTAGAGATTTGTTTCCTACGCTGGAAGATCGCCTGTGATCCTTTCCCTGTCGCCACCTTGTTTCTTGCGACGAACGAAAACGTTGTCGAACCCTTGTAGACCCATAACATAAAGGCCACGAGTTAAGCATACAGTACCTATCAAAATTTAAAAGCAATGTAGGGCCTCTGAAGCATTGGCCGATCCAAGCACGAAAATCACACCAGACCTACTTCAGCATACAACTCAATCCAAAAACGCAATACTCCAGATCACACGCCAACGAAACAAGCATCCACTCGATTTGATCGTCATACTATCTATCTTAGGTGAGAATTGAAAACACCTTGGAACATATCAGGCCTGTAATTCAAACACACATCACGTTTAAATGGTCAAAAACAAGGTTTTAAATCGTGTTTTTCTGGCTTTGCAGCAAAGTCCCAAAAGCTACAGTAGCTATCACTATTCACTAGCTATCGCGAAAGCTATCCTTCCTCGTGTTTTCAATATTAAATTTTAAAAAAAAATTAAATATGCATATAATATAAGTCTTCTTTAAACAAATCATAAAACCAGAGTACTTTAGAAGGTATTAATATTTCTATAACAAGAATATGTGTCAAGTCCGGAATCAACAAACATGATAATATATGTAAGGACCATAACTGATAACTATATCATAATGCTCTTAACAAGTACTTAATCACTATTTTATGAATGCTGAATTATTAGAAAATGGCGAGATGAGGTCTTTTACTAGGTTTTCTCGCAGTTTAGAATTATAAGATATGCAATTGAGCCTTTAGATTTTAAAATGGGTCTAATGTTTTAGTCCTTGGGTATCTATGTAAGATAGCGGATAGCATTTGTAGCTAATATAACGGAACATGGGCACGATTTCTACCATCATCCCTCGGCCCATGTACTGTCCATTCCACCCTCACCACCACAGACACACGCCCTCACAGAGAGGCGAGGAAATCGAAACTCCCGAATGGATCCGAACGAGACCGAAGGAAATCAGATCTAAGCAAACGGATAAGACACCGGAGGCGACACGCGTATCGCTCGAACCCGCCGGAAGCAACCAACCAAAAATCCAACAAGGGAACGTACGCGACAGAGAGAGAAGAGGGGCGGGAACGGGCCGGCCTACGGCGGCGCCCTCCGACGAGCGGCGAAGCGGGAGCAGGACGCGGACGACGGGCGCCAAGCGAAAGGTCCCGGCGTGGCGGCGTCGAATCGAAACGAGATAGCACACGATCGAGGGGACAGAGCAGGAGAGGCGGGCGCGGGATTACTTACTTGCGGCGTCGGAGGCGGAGGGGAGGCGAGCGGCGAAGCGAGCGCCGAGAGAGAGAGAGACACAGTGACAGAGAGGGAGACAGGAGCGGAAGAGGCGGCGTCGGGATGGGGGAAGGGGTTGGGCGGACCTGTACGTGCTGAGCTGAGCTGTACTGCTGCAGTGCTGCGTAGTCGGATTCAAAAACCGAGCAAACCGCTCCAAAACCGCGAAAACCATTTGTATCGTGTCGGTTTGAAAGGTAAAATCACTCATTTATCGATCAAATTTAAATTTAAAAAGTTTAAAATATTTAGAAAAAATTATCTAAAAAAATTATAAAATTAGTTTTAATAGTTTTATGACATCTGGCATAAATAGTTTTTGAAAAAAAAAACGAAGCTTGGTGATGTTTTTGAGCCATTCAGAATGTAGAAATTAGAAATTAAAAAAATAGAAGTATTTTTAGTAGCAGTGTTTGTTCAAATATGTCAAGTAGCAATATTTATTTCGACATATTTTTAGTTCAAATATGTCAAGTAGCAATATTTACATAACATACTTTAGTAAAAATATTTGTTCAATTATATTAGTAGCAATATTTGTTCAAGTACGTTAGGTAGCAATATTTGTTCAATTATGTTAGGTAGTAATATTTGTTTAAGTATATTTAGTACCAATATTTGTTCAGATATATTTAGTATTAATATTTGTTGAAGTATATTTAGTAACAATGGACGACACCTGAAAATGGTACTATTTGTTCAAGTATCGATATTTATATGCACAAAAATTATCTTGTTATGGTATATTTTAATATGTTAATGTTATCTAGCATTGAAAAGCTTACTTGTTGTATGCATGCATGAACTACCAAAACTTTAGTATGGAAGTTGTACTTTGTACCACTAGTTATAGGGGGCATATCCTGTGTAATCAAAGATTTGATGCAATCACCGTGCAATCAAACTAAAAAAAGTTTCAAAAAATTCGAAAAAAAAAATCATGGATGTACATATCAACTTACCCCATCTACGTATAAAATTTCATGATCAAATTCGTCATATGCTAGAAGTTACAAAAAAGACAAATTTGAGGTGCATTTGAACTGTAAAAGTTTGTTAGAAATTTGTTTTTTTTTTTTTGTAACTTCTAGCATATGACGAATTTGATCATGAAATTTTATACGTAGATGTGGTAAGTTGATATGTACATCCATGATTTTTTTTCAAAATTTTTTGAAACTTTTTTTAGTTTGATTGCACCAAACCTTTGATTGCACAGGATATACCCCCCTAGTTATATTATGTACTTATTTTGTTGTACAGTGCATATTTGAAACAAGCAATTTCTTGCAAATTATATACACAAGCAATTTCTGCAAGGTATTGAAATGTAGATGGTGTTCATATGTGAATGGTATTGATATGTGAATGCCTATTTTTGCACTTGCTGAATTGATATATGAGTATTATTGAAATAAAAGATTATTTGTCTGACATATTATTGCTAAACACCTAATTTACAACTTGCAATTTTCTGAGATATAGTAATGGTCATGTCGATTTTTTTTCATATTTAGGGAAGATCATGCCGGAATTTTTTCTATTAAGTTGATCTGGGTGTATTATGTGGCGACCTGCATAATTAGTCCGGAGTAATGACAATAACCATCACTATTACTTTGAGATAAGTACGCTGATATGAGTATATTAGCTAATAAAATCTCAAGCAGCCCTGATATTTTATCAGTTAATACATTGTATTCAGAGTATTGCAACAGAAACAATAATTAGAGATCGAAATGGAAACTTTATTACATTTCATTGCCACGCAGGCTACATGTTCAATATATTAATTAGACATAGAATCCAAGTACAACAAAAATATGATACATAATAACTAATCACCCAAAAGCCGATCAAAGTGAGAGTACAGTCTATCCTCAACAATCTAGCCCTCTTGGCAATGCCTTTTCTCACATGCTCAACCATTGGAGCATTTTCTTAGCAAAGGAAGGTTTAACAAGAGTGAGTGCAAAAGTACTCAGCAAGCATTAATAGTAAAACACAGTATATGAACTCCTCTCATATCCATCCAATATCCATTCAAAGATCATTCTCTCAAAATCTGGTTTTACAAAAATTATGTTTTGGGTTTTCTTTAAGGGTTGTGTATTTTAATCAAAGTTATGAAAACTGCTACTAACACTCGTATATGAGGCAGACTTAGCCTCCGTAGCCTCAAATCCAAGAGATAGGTGTGAATTCATAATTTAACTCTGCGTAGGTTTGTATCACTTTACCCGTAATGACCCCATCATGTGAGGCCCCAGAATGTTTATCACTAATTCGGTATTAGATCTCCAATCATGACCACCTACCGGTTTTACTCCTCTCTGAATTCGATAGTACTATTACATGGGATGGCCAGTTGTACCCCATCTCAAAATCAGTGGTACTTGTTTCCCCTGACCACCTATCAGTTGCACTCAGTTTCGAAATAAGTTGTACTAATAAGTGGGGTGGCCAGTTGAACTCCAGATCAAAATTGAAGTTTCTCATCTCATGGCTTTAAATATAGCGCCAAGTAATAGAACAACCTACAAAGGTTATCCGTTGATAGCCTACGCAGGCTATCAATCTTGTCCTTCACTAGGCCTCTGGCATGCCTAGCTTCACAACCCTAGTTAGCTGCTCTTACCCAATGTGGAGATTATAACACCTTTATAGGACAATCATTTCTGACCAATTTCACACACTATGGTTGATACTAAAAATACAACTAATTGCCTGAGTGCAGTGGTTCGTCCTTATATCATAGCCTATGTAGAAGGCCCACCAGTAATGCTCAAACATGGCACCCTCTACCCACCTCATATATGTGTGTATATATACCACACTGACTTCATCTGTCGGGTGAACCAAACTAATATACTCATAAATTCACTAACTGCACCAGCGGTCTATTAACAAACTCACAGTCTGCATCGTCAGTCTATCATCACTTCCAATTACCATCAATCAACATTTGTCGCAGCAGCCCACAATTATCCATATTTCCAATAGCACCCGATTTAGAGTTTTATTTTGAAAAAAAAAAAATTCCCATGCAGTGATGATTTCTGAAAATATTCAAAAACAATTTCGCAAATATGAACAAGGGAACTTGCCTGGATTTTGATGAAATAATCATCCTCACACGACTGCTGAAGATGACCACTGGTCAGATTGAATTTAATTCCTGAAATTACAAAGATACCATATTTTAGTTGCTAATAGGTTTTTATATATTTTATGGTGTCCAACCCTTTCTTTAACTTTCTATGAAATTATTATTTGCATATTTCAATTTGGGTGTTTTAATTGACAAGTTTCAGCAACACTTATCTTAGCTAGGGATATTTTAACTTAGCATAACTCACTCGGCGCATTTTCATTCGAAACATTTTAGCTTGTCGTATTTTACCTTAGTGTATTTTGATATATGTTGTTTATTAAGATTTAGATTATGTCTTCATTCCCACAGAGGTAGTAGATTTCCATTTTTTTATTACGATGGTGTTTAGTTTTATCCACTTCTATATATATATTATATTCATGGCATTTATTTGCTTTCATTTCTTTATTATAATATTTCTTTCTTTCTTTCTTCCTCTCTTTTTCTTTCCTAAACAGCTGGTCCTTGCATTTTCCTACTTTGAATTAAATGGATACTTGCAGGTGGTTTACTTAGATTTGGCACACATTAACTCATCTCATTTTGACTTGACTTATTTTAATTTAGGATGTTCTAACTTGCGGTACATTAAATTGGTGTATCCTAGTCTGATTCACTCCTCACCCTGGGTATGGCTTTACTGTTTTAATCGCGATGGTAGGCTCTAATTTACTATTTAACTATTGGCTCATACTAACCTTTATTCTGGACATTGTTAATATTAGAATGATCGCTTTGTTATTTATACTTTCGTATTTATATTTCTAGGTCTTTTTATATTTATGCCGAGTATGTGTATATAGGTTATTTTTAGAAAAGAATTCTATTAAGAGATGATATCTTTTTAAGCTCACCTCTTTAATAGTGGATTTTAAATTGCTACCTGGACCATTTGTTTAGAATATCTTGCAGTTAAATTTGGATTTATATTTATTTGGAGACTAATAATTTAATTACTGATTTCCAAGGGATTTTTGATAAAAGGTTAACTGAGATGAGTTAAATCAATTTTTGAGTAAATTTCTTAATGCGTCTAGTTCGTTTGTTTAAAACTATTCACTAGAATTTAAAACTTTATATAATTTCCTTTTTTTATTTTTCAAATAACCCATTAAACGCAACTGTTTTACGCTATTACTAGCGTCAACATTATGTTATTATTATGTTCTTTGATCAATTATGTAATTTTACATGTTTTAGAAATTTACCCCTTTTCCTATTTTTATATTTCTTTCTTTCCTTTCCCTTTTATTTTATTATTTTAAGATTTATAAAACTTACATTGCTCTTTTTAGAACTTCATAACATTTTATTTTGTCGCGCTTTAGTTGAAAATTCAACGGAATAAAATAATTAATTTAACATATTTTTAAGTAACTTACTTTTAATGTGACTTGTTCACATGAATAAATTTGTTCAAATTTTTCTTAATTTAACTAAAAATACTTTTTCTTTTAATCCATTTAATTTCAACCACTTTTACACGATTCCTAACATTGGAGACTAAGTTATTATTATTTCTTAGGATTAATTATAAATTTTTACACACTACCAAATACCCCTCTCCCTTTTTCCTTTATTCCTCTTTTCTCTTTTTCTTCTTCCCCTTCCTCATCTCCATCTCTTTTAGTCTTTTTCCCCATCCACCCTTGACCCGCCTCCCAACCAACGGCCCGACCTGGCCCCGCCTCACCTTAGCGCCTCCGGCCGCCAGCTCCCTCCTGCGCTGCCTCCTCCCTCGCATGTGTGAGCCTGCGCCCCGGCCGTGCCGCCAGGGCATCGCTCGGCCTCCCTCTCATGCGCGAGACCTGCGCCCCAACCTACGCCAGCTCGGCTCATGCCTCTAGCCACTCAGTCCACCGCCGCCGAGCTCCCCACTCTAGGGCACCCCTTTGCCGCGACCTCGCCCTCGCTAGTTCCCAACCTGGGCCACCGTCCTTGGCTCACCGCGCCGCAACGTGACCCTGTGCCCTGGGCCATGCTTGGCCCCGTGCCCTCGCCACGGGCTAGCCTCGTGGCTCACTTGGCGTCGCCTCCTTGCCACACCCCCATGGGCTCTTCCCCCGCGTCAAGCTGCCACCCACAGGCCTCTCTTTCTGTCCGGCCTCCCCACTTGGCACCGCATGCTAATCTCCCTTTTCCTGCGCGGCCCTAAGGCCCGCGCCTATGTCTGGTTGCGCTCGGTTTGGCCGACTCCCCACTGCTTCCCCACCATCTGTGACTGATCCCCCCCCTAAATCTTAATTCTACTACTACACTTGCTTTGCTACTTAGGTTAAATACTAAGGATGGTAATTTGATTCATTAACTGAATTGTTCATATTAGTGATTGCGTTCTATGGTATGTGATGATTTATGATTTGGTTGATGGTAATTAGCGGTGCCATAGCGATACATGCTGTTTTTCTCGCACGCCGGGAGTGAGACAATACCACGGAAACATATGATGTCGCTTCTTGCAACCCCAAACTAAGACCGCTAAATTTTATAGGATCTTTAGCTTCTAGTTGCTTGATACTTCTATTTCCTTTGTTGGGGCTACTGCTAAATATATGATTGGTTACCTAGGAATGTGATAAATGGAAAATGGTATTAGTGATGAATGGTTTGTGTTGGTGATGATGATGCAGAGGCGCTGTCTTGTACCTCTCCTTGCTCTTTGCCTCTTTGGACCTTGTGGTTCCTTGGTCCTTGATCATCGAAGTTTGCGTTCTTCAAAACACAGCCATATCAGAGCGCGGAAATAGAGATAAGAGATGGCACATGGGAAAGGGGTAAAAAAAAAAGAAGAAACAAAGGGAAGGAGGGTGAGACAGAAATTAATCTCTACTATTCTAAAGCAGCACTTGGTGGCAGTGGTCCGTTCTTCCCATGTCATTAATTGCCGCTTAATTGCCCTGTTTAATTGCCCTGCTTAATTGCCCTACGCAAGAAACGAAGCGTTGATTTAATTAGCCAGCTTTCGCAAGAAACGAAGCGTTAAAGATAGATGTTTGATCTTGTGAAATAATTTTTTTATTTTTTAATCTTTATTTTTTGTTATCAATTTTGTTTTTTTGTAACAACGCACGGGCATGTAACTAGTATATCTTAACTTACATGGTAGCCGTAAGTTGGCATTAAAGCTACAATTTAAACTATTCTTATAAAGTATAACTTCAAACAAAATTACAGTAGGTTAACTTTAGTCATGTTTTAATCTTATAAATTTACATTTCTCTAAAACCTCGATCCAAATCATCCAATAGGACCAATACAGAAAAGCATTCACCGAATCACCGGTAAGGCGGCGGTAACCGTGTAATTTCAGAATTTGACACTCAATTCGCAGGCCTTTCGGCTTATTTGGATGACATATGGGACCGTCTGTGTGTATGACAGTGGACCAGAGTGTCAAATTCCAAAATGCGAATTTTAAAGTGTGTCAAATTCTGAAAACTCTCGCGGTAACCATAGCCTCGACCGGTCCACCCTCTCTCAAATGCCGAGTCCCCATCCACCCTCCTCAGGTCTCCCATCCGAGCCCTAACCAAGCAGCAGCCATGGCGATCGCGGCGCGCGCCCTGCGCCGCCTCCCGCTGCGCCTCTTGCCCTCGCTCGCCCGCCCCTTCTGCGCCCTCCCCCCGGCCGCCCCCGCCGCCGCCTCCGCCAAGGTCGCCGACCGCATCGTCCGCCTCCTCGCCATCGACCCGGACGGGCGGCGCCGGGAGGTGGTCGGCTTGTCCGGTCAGACCCTCCTCCGCGTGCTCGCCAACGCGGGGATCATCGAGCCGGCCTCCCACCGTCTCGAGGAGATCGACGCGTGCTCCGCGGAGTGCGAGGTCCACATCGCGCAGGAGTGGCTCGACAAGCTGCCACCGGTCTCCTACGAGGAGCGCTACGTCCTCACGCGCACGTCCCGCAACCGTGAGCTCAACAAGCACGCGCGGCTCGGCTGCCAGGTCGTGCTCTCGCCGGAGCTCCAGGGGATGGTCGTCGCCGTCCCCGAGCCCAAGCCATGGGACATCCCGTGATGTGCGCGGCGACACAAGGCAGAAATGTGCGGCCTTCGACGCTGTGAGCCTTCCTTCCCTGTCCTCACGTGTGCTTTGAGGCATCCTTTTTTATGTTACGGATTTGATGAAAGAATAATGATTTGATGGGCAAAACTTAGCACTGTTCTTGAACTCTTGATTCCTTCGAATGTGGTATACGTGGATGATGTAATGTGGAATCCCTTGCAATCACCTCAGTTCATTGTTTGTTTTGGTTTGCACATTTGATGAATGTTCTGTTGCGGCTCCACATGGCCTGCTCCTGTGCATTCCTTTTCATATCAACGACTGTATGTTTGCATGGTGATGCTGTGAACTCTCTGTCCATTGTGAATTGTTACAAACAATAATCGGCATGCTAGAAAGGCTCTGTACAGTGTGAATTTTTTTTTGTCAATTCCATGTGTGGATATTGTGAGGTATGTTTTCAGCTACAACCAGTTCAACTGTGGTTACAACTCACAACCAGTGTAGAGAGAGTTTGATATAATTCGTTTTTGTCAAAATCTTGCATTTGGGCTGACGGAGGATTTAAAGCGGGGGTGGGAGTCTTTTTTTGATAAAATTAAGTATATGCCACTCTAAACAATACCGTTCCATTATATGCCACTTCAAAGGATACCTTCCATTATATGCCACTCTTTTCTGATTAAAAGTGATGAGCTTCCCATGATTAAGTTCGATTTTGAAAAGGTGAATTCCACAATAGTCATTAGCAAGCAAAAAAGATAGATGCAACAGGTACTGCGGTGGCATTGTTCTTTTTCCCTGCATATTTTGTAAAAATGTACTGCTTGGAGAAGCATATGTGCTAGGGCAACAAAAGTTTGTAATATTTTCTTGCACCGGTGTGAAAACTATTGGGGAGTGATTCAGAAGTTTGAAAATTGTAGATTATAATGAGTTCACTTACTAATTGAGTCAAACAAAACCGAATCGCAAGGAGGTTGGCACCGGTTTCCCTAAAAAAACTACTCGAAAATCAGTAGAAATCGAAGGAAAAGCAAATTCAAACTATTGAAATCAGCGATCAAAAAGCAGTGATAAAAAAAAAATAAAAAAATCAATCGATTTTACTGATTTTTCAGTGATTTTCACCAAATTTTGACCGGTTTTTCATTGAAAATTGGCAAACTAAGCGGTGTCACCTTTCTCACTGATTTTTTACTGTTTTCATCGATTTTCGGCACACTATGAAAATTGGGGAAAAAATCCAGAAAATCTGAATAGATCCCAGTTAGTATATAAAACACCTCAGAGATATCTTAACAATTTTTTAATTCATTTAGTGCTTCTTTAAAAATAAAAAATATCAATTAATAAAAATAAACAGAGACACTATCAGATTTTTATATAAAAAAAACTACAAGCTTTATCATGCTCTGAAATTTTAGTTGTATCATAAAGAGTCCCCAAGAATCATTTAGTAAATTTTTTAGAAATATTAGACTTCATTTACTGCCCTTAGAAAATAAAAAAATAAGAATATATATAAAGATAGTAGTACTATTAGAATTTTAAAAACATAAACAGGTGTGACCATCATCTGAAAAATTTACAAAATCATTAGCATTACCTCAGGACCTTACACAAAATTTTTTAGAAATATTAGATTTCATTTAGTGCCCCTAGAAATCAAAAACAGAATAGCATATACAAAGGCAGTAGCACTGTCAGAATTTTTTAAGAAAATACACAGGTTTGATACTCATTTGAAAATTTTACAGAATCATTAGCATTACCTCGGGGCCTCACAAAAAAATTCCAAAAACTTCTAACACTTTTTGATAAATTTTTCTAATTTTCTAATTTTTTACTTTTAAATTTGAATTGAACTGGATCGATTTCAAATCTTAGGTTGGCTCGATACGGTGAACAATCGCAATTTTTGAGCGATTGTTGGAACCCTGGTCATAACACGCACGATGTTGAATACCAATGTCTGAACATAGCCGTACCATTTTTCATGTAGCACTTGAACTGTTGTGAATTGAAACTACGTTCTCGAGTACAAGAATGGAAGAAGGCAAATAAAATGACAGGTTTTGAGGGCCTGGTTTTCAAATTTCAAGAGAGAAGCAGCTGGTCTTTCATGAACCTGCTTAAATTTAGATCAAGGGCGGAGCTAGGGCCCAGCCACGCTTCGGACCGCCAGACTCTCTATCAGGCTGGTGACCTCTCTATCAGGCCGGCACAAGGCCAGTTCTCATGGGCCACGGTTTTCAGGTCCGGGTGGTCCGAGGTCTGGATCCACCCTTGATTCGGACTATCTAGTCACATCTGCCCACTAGATAAAAATGTCACATCTGCCCACTAGATAAAAATATACTTCGATGGTTCACTTTGTTTACTACTGGCAGCAATATCTAATGATCAGTGTACCCATGACATGCTACAGTCTGACTGTTCATAGCTGAGACTCGAGACAATGGCAACAACAGCTAAAATGCCTTATTCCAACTTCCAATCACTCTACGCGAAACAAAGGACATGCCGGCAGAACGACCTAGCTAGGCTACAAACCATAACAGGTATCACTTTAATGATACACCTGTACACACAGAAACACTTCTGGATGTGAATGAAAACCGTTTTTTTCCCCTCTGTCACAATTTTCTTTGTCACAAACACCACCAGCTTCGGTATCTGCAACCAAGGTTTACAATACCAAATCGAATTGAAAAATCGAAATGTGGTCGGCAGCGATTTTCATCGAAAATTGGTAGAAATAGAAGAAATTGCAAAGTCAAACTGATTTGAAATTGATGGTTAAAATAGGTCCAACATGGCATATATGTGACAATGGAAGGAAAACGAAACTATGCGAAGTGCGAACATTCATTTTCGGTGAGAAATGTCGATTTCACATGTCATATGCCATGGACATTAAGATGTGGACTTGTTGGATCGATTTGTAAATGGTATTGAAATGAAATATTATTTGTTGAGATATTATTGCTAAATGCCTACTTTACAATTTGAGATTGTCTAGAATATTGCAAAGATCATGCCGAAATCTTTCTTTAGTTGTGCTATTATTGCAAAATGTGTACTTTACATCTTGGCATTGTCTTAAAATGTAGGAAAGGTTATGCCAGAATTTTATCCTATTTCCCATATATTTTATGTATTTATAACATTTTTCCATATTTTTTAGCCTTTACCGGGTTTTTACAAATTTTCCAGTGTTTTTTGCAATTTATTTCCCATCTTTCCCTTCGCTTTATTGATTTTTGAAGAAAACTGGTCGAAAATGGGCTAAAATCGATTGAATAGCCCAAAAACTGAATATCCAAATGAATGTAAACTTGAAGGGATCCAGGTCTCATGTTATTAGCCCTAAGGGTACCTCCAATGTTAAGAAGCAAAGTACCCAAATACTCCCTTGGTATCTACTTTTTATGTAGGTGTTTTGTTTGCTCTAATCAATCTTATTGCCAAGGATTCTAGAGTAATTTACTCTTATTTCTAGCAGGTCGAGAATGTAATACCGTGATGATATTTGACATCCATACGGATGATCACAGCAGGCTCAACCGTTTAACAAGACAAAAAGCAAGTATGGCCCGGCCACGCCGCCGGTGGCAATTACTGGCGCACTGTAATTAGTAAAATAAAATTCCACATAACTAAACATTACAGGGACTGGCAACGCAATTTACTCTGCAACATGTAAATATCTGGAATAACCTTACGTTGCACAAGGCATTGTTTATTTGTTTGGCTTAATGTCATCGATCAATTACAAATGTTGCTCTACGCGCAGGATCACATGAAACACCTCGTACACTGTCTGTCCACCGGTTTGATAGTACACATGAACCATCTTCAACTGAAGATATCTCCATGATGTCTAACTCATGGAGTCCAACTGGATATAGGGGGTGAGCCCCTATATTTTTAATTTTTCAGATCTCAATTTTTTTTTTTTGCCGTTCCGGCGTTGGATGATGAGTTGGAAGTTAAGGAAATACTGTACACGTTCTACCGTCATCATCATCAAACATGTGTTGAGATTAATACAAACTGTTAGGCTGCCTTTTGGCTTGCCAATCTTAACCTAGCTAGGTTAGTTTAAACCAAGTTTTGTGCTTGGCAACCAACCCCGTCATATAAATTATAAATTATTGTTTAGCTAGATTATGTGGCTTAGCTTGGTTAGCAGTAGGAAAATAGAATTTAGGAATTAGGAGGCTGAGTTAAGCTGGGTTAGTTTATTCCACCAATTAGTAAGTTAGCTTAATCCTAGGTTAGGCCTGACGTGAGCGTGGCCCGGCCGGTTAAGCCGTGCCCGGCCCGGCCCAGCCTACTTGCACCTGTGCGCAGTGCGCGGCACGCATGCAACGCAACGCCGAGAGCGAGACCAACGGCCAACCACGCAGTCCTCGATCGATCGCCTTCACTTTCCCACGGATCGAGCCGATCGAGGGGAAGGGACTAGACGCGAGGGCGCGAGCGGCGGAGACAGCAGACATCCGCGGGGCGTCCGTCGACGACGCCATGGGTGGCTGCTCCTCCGCCTTCGCGGCCTCGAAGCTGATGCGCCGCCGTGGCGCGGCCATCCTCCCCGTCACTAGCCGCGACGACCCGTGCCGCTCTCCCGACAATACCGGCGAGAGCAACAAGAAGAAGAAGGAGCACAGGAGGGGCAGGAAGAACGCCGCTATCCTCGGGGACGCCGCCGATCAGCAGACGTGCGCCGGCCCGGGGTTCGCGAAGCGGTACCGGCTGGGCGCCGAGCTGGGGCGCGGGGAGTTCGGGGTGACGCGGCGGTGCGAGGACGCGGCCACGGGGGAGGCCCTGGCGTGCAAGACGATCCGGCGGAAGCGGCTGCGGCGGTCGGCCGACGCGGAGGACGCGCGGCGCGAGGTGGAGATCCTGAGGCGCATGTCCGCCCTCGCGGGCCGGGGAGCCGGCGCGGACGCGGTGGTGCGGCTCCGCGAGGCCTGCGAGGACGACGAGGGCGTGCACCTCGTCATGGAGCTCTGTGAGGGCGGCGAGCTCTTCGACCGCATCGTCGCGCGCGGGCACTACACCGAGCGCGCCGCCGCCAAGGTCGCCCGGACCATCGTCGAGGTCGTGCAGGTAATCATCCATTGTCCGTTCGTCCATGATCCAACATCTCGTGCCGTTTTTTTTTTTTTTGACATCGTTTGCACGAATAACGAAAATACTTTGGCAATGTTGTAACCCAATTCGTGTTGCAGCTATGCCACGAGAATGGAGTGATGCACAGGGACCTGAAGCCAGAGAACTTCCTGTTCGCGAGCAAATCGGAGGACTCACCTCTCAAGGCCATCGATTTTGGCCTCTCGGTGTTCTTCAAGCCAGGTTCGAGAATCACTAGCACCTTTCCATGCCACAGGCAAACGGCAAACCAACTAGGCTACATTACAAGTTTGTTCATGTTAGAGTTTTTACTATCCTTGAGGTATCATGGTACCTCTTGGTACCTCCACCTTTGAAACTTTTGGTACCTGTTATAACTAGTTTAAAAGCAACTTTTGGTACCTGTTATAACTAGCTTAAAAGCAATGTTTTTATGTTTTCTCTTTCAATACAGGTTGTATAAATATTAAAGTAAACGAAAGAGAAAGTAATCACGATCTACTCTTTATTTATACTTTAATATTTACGTAACTTTTAAAAAGAAAAGCTTTTAAAAAGCATAGAAGCACAGTATCTCTTTTCACGTTGTTAGTGTGTGACCCAGGATGTAACGCTTTAAATGTTCAAATGGAAGCTTCTTCTTACCTGCGTAACCTTCACTTCAGGGGATCGATTCACCGAAGTGGTTGGTAGCGCGTATTACATGGCTCCAGAGGTTCTCAAGAGAAGCTATGGGTCAGAAGCAGATGTTTGGAGCGCTGGCGTCATCCTCTACATTCTTCTGTGCGGAGTTCCGCCTTTCGGGGGAGGTGCATGCTTCTCTCCTTGCTCTTTGGCATGATTGCCTGCCTCTATGGACATCTCAGCATTACAGGAACCTCCTCCGGTTACCAGTGCTGATGCTCTTTTACCAACCAAGTGCAGACACTGATGAGCGAATTGCGCAGTCGATTCTCCGGGGTGGAATCAACTTCCAGAGGGAGCCATGGCCCAGGGTCTCCCATAATGCAAAGGACCTTGTCAGGAAGATGCTTGACCCGAATCCTTCTACCCGCTTGACGGCAAATGAAGTACTTGGTAGTGGCAACCTTCAGTTCGATTTCAAGTTCACGACCATACCAAGAGAACACAATGCATTCAGAACCCGCATGCTAGGATTTTGCTACAAATTTGTTTTATTATTGTCATTGATGAAAAAAAAAAGAGTCTAACAACGCGGAACGATTCCCCTTAGAAAACAATGCATATCGAACGTTGTTACGTACTGACTAAGAGCATGTTTTCCTCCTGAAACAGAGCATCCTTGGCTCAAGAGTGCCAATAAGGCTCCAAATGTTTCACTTGGAGAGGTTGTTCGATCCAGGCTGAAGCAATTCTCAGCCATGAACAAGTTCAAGAAGAAGGCACTTGGAGTAAGTTGCAGAGAATCTGCCGTTATTATTCTTATTTCCTTCCAGTGAGTTACACTTCAATGTGAATCATTTGCCAATGATTAATGAAGGTCATTGCCAAGAATTTACCGGTGGAGGAGATTGACAACTACACTCAGATGTTCCATATGATGGACAAGGACAAAAACGGCAGTTTGACAATTGAGGAGCTCAAGGAGGGCCTCCAGATAAATGGTCATCCTGTTCCAGAGACAGAGATAAAGATGCTGTTAGAAGCTGTGAGTGCATTATTATGCGTCGTCATTCATTATTCTTATCTGATTTAATACGATTGGGATATTGGAAACTGAATTGCAGAGAATCAAGTGGAAGCAGTACAAATACAGTGAAAAATATTATGAGACAAGTCTAGATGCCATCATCATTGCAACCAAGTATAGTATGTTCTAACATACATTCTTTCCTTTTCCAGGGTGACACAGATGGAGACGGCACATTAGATTGCGAGGAGTTTGTAACAGTCTTACTTCACATCAAAAAGATGAGTAATGAGGAGTACCTACCAAAAGCTTTCAAGTTCTTTGACAAAGATGGCAACGGTTTTATTGAAATGAAGGAATTGATGGAGGCTTTAGGTGATGGTGAACTAGGCCTTAATGAGCAAGTGGTTAAAGATATTATTCGTGACATTGACACGGATAAGGTTAGCTCTAAACAAATTAATCAGAGCGTTTGACCAATAAATACTGAACCACACTATATTTCGAAAAAAATGGGCCTCACAGATTACAAAATTCTAAGCCTTTTCGTAGCCATTTTGGATCCTGAAATTGCAGACAATCAGTACCATTTCCAATGAATTCAAGGTAGTTTTAGGCTACTGGATCCTTTACCCTAAACCCCGAAATCTACTAGGCCAGAAAACACAAAGTTTTGACCAGTTTCCAGTGAAAATGAGCACATCAGCAAGCTACCCTTTCGTTTTTTGCCCCATCCTTTTCAAAATCTACAAACTAATGTTTTACAAAAGTAACAAAACTAAATTATTACACCTGGCTATAATCAGTGTGAATCAACAAGAAATCCCCATAATTTGCCTGAAATCTTGGCACAATTTACCTAGTTCTAATGTAACAAGAAACCCAGAAAGTAACAGACAACAGTAACTTGTTGGTTGCAGCCATCCATGCGTTTTTCCTATCCGGATTGCACAAACACATTCTTCTTTAGGATAGCTGACATTTTATACATATATTCAACAGGATGGTCGCATTAGCTATCAGGAGTTTGAAGTGATGATGGAGTCTGGATCAGACTGGAGGAATGCTTCTCGGCGGTACTCAAGAGCAAATTTGAGCACCCTCAGTCGTAAGCTGTGCAAACGAACTTTGTGAAACAAGAAAGGAGGATCCAAGCAGCAGTTACCCACTGAGTGCATCAACTAAAAAGCAAGCATCAGTGGACAAACTAATCGAGATTACTGGGTTGGAGGACATCAGGGTGAAGAGGTGAAAGGAGACCCCATTTCCCAGTTGCATTGAGAAGTCCATCAAGCAGCAAACCCTATGACATTGTCCTTTGTACTGGAACCAAAATATTTCATACATAGGATCACTGTTCCCCTAGGCATCCGCCTAGCTCGCCTAGGCGCTAGGCCCCTCCCTCACACCTAGCCGCCTAGGCGGCAATTAGGCCCTAGGTGCCGGTCTGCCGCCCGCCTAGTGCATAGGGGAACACTGCCTAGAATACATCTTCATGACTTAGATATAGGCAGATGTAAGGGAAGCGCCAGCTTGCAATTCACTTACCAAATTTTGACATTTTACTACCATGTCATATTTCAAAAGGAAAAAAAAAGCTGAATCCAATTGGATAGCTTGAATCCAACAGAAACAAAAAAAAATTGATGAAAAAGAGAGATCTGATAAAAAGAAGAGGTCTGATCTACATTATGAATTACCAAAAGGAAGCTTGGCAGCTTCCATCCACCATATTTGTACAGTAAAGTGATACATGGTATGCAAAGCTGTGATGAACTATTATGAGAAGTTCATAACAACTGCCAGTTCAAAATTAAGATGAAATGAATTAGGGTAACAATCGCCATTTGGAAGCTACGCTAAATTATTTTGATCTACAATTCTATAGTTCCCTGTCCAAAAAACATGATGAAATTAAACAACTATATGCAATAAGTAAAGTCAACTTGACAACTAGCTGTCAAGGCATGAAAAACCAGTCCTAGTTTGAGCCATGTTGCAGACAACAAATGTCATGATGCTGAACGATAGAAAAGCGATTTTTTCCACAAAAAGAATGATCAGAATTACCTGAAAATCTACCTTTTATGGAGAAAGGCGAGAAGTCCACTTTTCCAGGATTCCCAAGAATCATATCGGTAACCATTTCAGCAGTGCCTAGTGCCTGAAGTAAAATTGGCGCATGAAGAACATCAACTCTTGTATCTTATTAAAAGGGAAATAGGAGTAGAAACTAGAAGCTGATATCTACAGTTAAAAATGTGAACCTGCAACAAAAGTCATATTTTCTCAGGCAACACCCCAAATTGCACTTAGTCAGCCATATCAGGTTTCTACTTTTGTAGATGGGCCATCCATTATTGTTCTATTCAATCAAACACACATGCTTTCATAGCTCGTGTGTGCAAATTCAAAGAGTGATGAAGGTACAACACAATTTCAGCAGTTTTCCCAATGCCAAAAAGAAGATGCTTCAACAAACAAATTATTATATGTTATGATTAGCGCTTGTATTCATCATGAGACCAATAGACTATAATATATAGATGTACAAGCGGGTACAAAAAGAAAGTCTATATAAGGCAATATCTATATAAGGCAATATATGCCTTAACACTAACCTCAGATACAAGGCGTATGCAATAGCATTGCATTTAAAAGGGTTGACATTAAAATAGGGAAAATCCAACACCCTAGCTTTGAAGTTGTCGTCATAGCATCCAGGTCTTGGAAAATGTGTCAAAGATCTCCCATCCGGGATCGTGCGGCAGTCCATAAAGAAGATGATGGAGCCAACACAAATAAAGAGTTGTCAAATAAATCCTAAGAGAGAGAGATAGAAGCATGGCAGCGCAGATCAAAGCCCAAGATGGCAGCGGTGCAGTGCACTAAAAGCGCGACAGAGACACGGTGCGGAAGAAATGCGGTGGCCTTATAAAGACTTCTATGATCTGTAGCGGCTCAAAGAGAAGAGTGGTGGCTACTGCCATGCGAAAGGGATGGAGATCTAGAAAAGCAATCGACTAACTGACTTGGATGGACGCAACGGAAAACTCAAGGAAATACTAGGAATACTAGTACTAGATACTAGCAGTAGCAACACCCAGACACGCAGTAGAACTTTAGATCAAAACTCAGCGGCGACGCTCGACGCAAAGAAAGTCATGTTGGCTGTTGTGGAGACCAAGCGGTCGGAGGACGAACGGAGGTCGACACAAGCAATGGGCGGTTTGAGGTTGAAGCGGGACCGCAACAGCAAGTGGTGGGGCAACTCCTCTCCTATCCGACTGAGGGAGGATACGGAGGTGGAGGCAGCTGAAGGAAGAGCAGTCAACAGTCGGCCACAAAAAGAGCAGCCGGAGGAAGAACCAGCCGGCGGCAGACAAGCCATTGAAAAGCGGCTTCGGCCAACCAGAGGAGAGAGCCGTAGATGGAAACGAAAGGCGTAAGTGCAACGCCAATAAAAAAATTAACCCTAAATTGGCTCTCATACCATGTTATGATTAGCACTTGTATTCATCATGAGGCAAATAAGCCAGAATATATAGATTTACAAGCCAGTACAAAAGAAAAACCTATATATGGTAGTATCTATATAAGGTAATATACGCCTTAACAATATATATTTGTCTAAATTTTAAAATGGTAAAAACGATCAAGTTAAATAAAGTGTATACTCATCAACATTAGGATCTCCAAACACCAACAAACGTCTGTGTTGCCTCTGCACTTTGCAGATATCAACAGTGTTGTTGAGCTATTTCTAGGCAGGTTGGTTCAAACTTCAAAGTGCCCTAGTTTAGCAAGTAAATGATACATTTTCTTAGGTGACGGAGCTTGACCATGCATAAAACGGACAAGAAAATGCCCTTAGCCTAGCTTTATGCTAGTGGAAAATTCACCATTCTTTGCAGCACAGTAAAGCTTCATTCTGCTATCTAGACAGCACCAGCATTTGCTACGCCCTGCTTCTCTAAATAGAAACTCAAAAGGCAAAGTTCAAAATTGCAACAGGGCTCCATAAGATAGCAAAGTGCCTCCATCCCTATTGACCTGTAGTTTCATCCATATCAGTTGGAATATGCTGTCCCCAAGCAGGGTCATTCAACTGCCATGGGTGATCTCTTAGAAGTTAGAAGTACAAAAAATACAACCTGTTAGAGATAGAGTCCTATTCCTTGTTGATGAGATATAGTCCTATTCCTTGTATACATACTTGGTTAGAGATAGAGTCATATTCCTATTCCTTTTCCTTATGTACACTATATATTGTGGCCATTGGCCCTCATATTGAATACAAGTGCTATTCATAACATGGTATCAGAGCCAGGTTAGGGTTAGACTTCCTGGGCGTTGCACTTGCGCTCACCTCACCTAATCTCTTTTCCGGCCGTCTCGTCTCGGCAGCCTTTACCTGATCTCTCTTTCCACCAGACGCTGCCTGTCGGGCGGGCGGCCTTTACCTGATCTCTCTTTCTGACGTCGCCTGCCCGACGCCGGATCTTGGCTCCATCCTCATCGAGACCGCCGGATCTGGGCCTAGATCCGCGCCGCAGTTGCCGTGCCGTCTTTGCCACAAGCCGAAGCCTGGATCCGCTGGCGCTGCGGTCTGCAGAGTCGTGCCGACGAACGCGCTTCGACCAAGCCGCTCAACACCGCCAACGCAGCCGAATGCGTCGCTCGTGCTGCCGGCCATCATCGGCTCCTCGCGTCGCTCCTACCACATCGCGTTCGAGCCGGTCCGCCCGAGTGGCTTTGGACTTGTTCTAGTCGCCGACTAGAAGTTCATGTTCAAGTCCATAGTTCAACTATCTCTTCACGTGAAGACAAGAAGCTCACGTTCAAGGCTTCAAGTCCATAGTTCATTCAAGTGCTTCACGTCCGTGGTCTCCGTTTGGCTTGTGTGATCTCTGGCTCACCTTGACGTACGGATCTCCTCGTGCGCCTCTACCGCCGCCGTCGGATCTGGCCGAGACCGATGCTACTCCTCTGACTTCCACGTTACTTCCCGCCGATCCATTTTCCTCTGCGTCGACGCCACTCATCAAGATCGGACTCCAACTCTGGTAAATACAGAACGTGTGTTCTTGTGGAGAGTTCACTTCTGTGTGTTCTGTGTGTTTGTCCGATACAGAACGTGAAGTGGACTTCAAGTACAGATTGAAGTGGACTTCCAAGTTTTCTTAGTTGATTCAAGTCCGGTTGTTAAGAGAGAGAAATAGAGAGAGAGAAAGAGAGAGAGAGTGTGTGTGTCTTCGTCTGCAGGTTCTTCTTCGGGGACTATTTCTGTTCCTCGCTGCCCGGTTATCTTCGATGGTCTCAATTATCGGGACTAGGTTCTTCACATGCGTCGCCGTCGCCGCTGAGTTTTTGTTGCTGCTGGTATCTACTACTAGTATTTTTAGTATTTTCTTTAGTCTTTCATTGCGTCCATCCAAGTCTTTAGCATCTTGATTCTGTCGTCGCTCGGCTCTTTTATCGGCTTGGCTCATTCTGTCAACTCGTATTACCTCAGCTCGGCTCGTTTTGTCGGCTTCGTCGGTTTTTTTTTTCTTCGTCGACTCGGCCCTACCTTCGACTTCGGTTCGTCGATTTGGCTTCTTCGTCGACTCAGCCCTACCTTCGACTTTGGTTCGTCGATTTGGCTTCTTCGTCGACTTTTCTTCACCGACTCGGTTCTTCGATGGCTGTTTTTCGTCAGCTCAACTCTGATTACCTTGGCTCAGCTCGTTTTGTCGGCTTCGTCGGTTCTTCTTCGTCGACTCGGCCCTACCTTCGACTTCCGTTTGTCGATTTGGCTTCTTCGTCGACTTTTCTTCATCGACTCAGCCATATCTTCGACTTCGGTTCGTCGATTTGGCTTCTTCGTCGACTTTTCATCATCGACTGGGTTCTTCGTTGGCTGTTCTTCGTCAGCTCGATGTTTCAAGAGTTAAATGCTACGATGGCTTCTTCAGGACTATGACTTTGGATTTTTCCCTTTTTAATTCAGCCCTTCCAAATACAATGCTATTGCATACGCCTTGCATTTGTGGGGGTGTTAGAGATAGAGTTCTATTCCTTGTTGATGAGAGATAGAGTCCTATTCCTTGTATACATACTTGGTTAGAAATAGAGTCCTATTCCTATTCCTTTTCCTTATGTACACTATATATTGTGGCCATTGGCCCTCATATTGAATACAAGTGCTATTCATAACACAACCAGGCTAGCACAACACATAACTATTTCTATACAATGAATGGGATCATGCCCTGGTATGGGGGTTGGGATGGGGGCTAGTTTGCTAGTTGTCCTGTAACTCCTGTTATCCAGGAGTCTAAGGATGCGTTACGCTCAATTGCTCAACTAAATAGAAACTAATAAAAACAAAACTAAATAGATTTACACAATGGACTTACCAAAGCAAGTCCACTTCCTTCATGTCCAGTTGCGATCAAAACATTTGGCAGATCAGGAACAAAGCCAATAACTGGCTTTCCATCAGGCACTGAAATGGATGAGACATTTATTTACATTAGTATCACATAAACAGCACAAAGCTAATAACATTCCAATGAAGAATCTTTGAGGCTATACGGTCTTCTCTTTCTGAATTGTTCTAAAATTGAAGGTGCTTACTATAGGGGCGGTGCCCAATTCTGATTTCTGCGTTCTGACTAATATCAAAATGCACATTCTTCAGCACAGGAAAGAATTCCCCTGCACGGTCCCATATACACTGAAGGATAGACTTATCAACTTCCCTTGAAAATCCTTTGAATTCTCGGCTACTCCCTGTAATGTAGAAATGATGTGACCAAGCATTTAACATTTTCAAATATAGTTGAAGAAGGTTGAATGGAAAAGGTATTCTTGTCTGAAACACAAAATCTTTACTGAGAGAAAAGGGTTCTACTCATCCATAAAAACCCAATTTTTAGGAATATACATATAAACTGGCCAAAGGTGGAACAAAGGGAGAAGCATGGTACTATATAAATTACCTAGAACTAAATTACCCTTTGTACTTAATGTTGCGGTCATCGATATGGATGAAGCACCATTCTCATCTTCATCAGATTTCGAAGACAAGAGTGTGCTATTTGACTTAGCAACTTCATGGTCAACATATCCTAGCTCCATTAAGCCATGATTTATCTTAAGCTTGTCGAATTTATCCAACACAAGCAGATGACCCTGAAATGGGAAATGCGATATTATTATTTTTTATATTGTTAGAAGTTGGGTCAGATAACATTGAACATGCAGTTCTTAAATACTATACAGAAAGGACTGAAATGTGAATACAATATTAGGGAAGAAATGTAGAAATGTGATCAACAATATGGAATAGATTAATTGTTAGCTAGCGTGAGTATGTCATTTTGTAGGTTCATTTTGAGTGGTAACTGCATCCCTAGACCATGCAAAAGTACTTTGCAGGAACTTTTATTTAAAAAGCAGGTAGAACTGTTTTGATATCAGAAAGAAGACAGTCAAGCACCCAACAGTGTAACTGAAGGTGCTACATAACAGAGTTTGTTGAAGTTTGCTATCTCAAGTAAACAAACAAAACAAGTCTGAAAAGGGAAATAAAAAGAACAGATGTCATTGTCTCACTCTAGTTTGTTTGTAAATACCATACTAGGAAAAATGCGATGATTTGTACTATGAGTGCCAGAAAGGTCAATCCAAAGAATTTTCAGATCAAAGGTCAGTCCAAGAAATTTTAGAAGTGTAATGCACCTTTCGTGGCTTGACAGGAATATCCAATGTAGAATACGGTTCTAGAAAACTATGCAATAAGGATCGAGTCCAGGCACCAGAAGAAATTACAATAGCTTTCCTGCCATACAAGATGTTCTTAGAAGTTTGGACAGCTTCAACTGTTCCACTAACCTCTGATCTGCATAAAATAAAATCCACTATCAGTAATGCAGAAAAAGGGAAATGGCTTTGGTAATGGGCATCACCTGAAAAGCATACTAACAGAAAAATAGACAACATCATTGTCAAGCTAATTTATGGAATGCTACTTTTCTGCAGATATAAACATGTTGGCTCAATTCCAGTAGTCTGATAGCTTAAGTGTTCTTCTGTTAACCAACAAAAGTTGTCTGAAAAGAAGAGACATTGATACCTTATTAATGACATGGCAGGATCATTATAAAGCTCCATATATCTCCCTTCTGGGGAATATGAGCTGTTGATCTAATAAAAGAAAATGTTAACGATTATAGATGTGTAAAATTCTGTTAATTGCACTATTATAGAAGAAGAAACTCTGCAGAAGAAACCTTTTCAATAAAAGAGACGGCCTGGAATGCATCAATCTGGCAGTCCTCAGGCAAGAACATAGCACCACCATCATTTCCAACATAGAGTGCTGGTTCTAATGCGTGCAATGACAATGCAGACAAGCATTCCGCATGTATGCCCGCCTGGGACAGAACATTGGTCCTTTCCTCCAATGTATCCAGCTCTTCGGAAGTTCTTCCAACTAACAAGCTTCCTTAACAAAACCAATAGTATCATTTCACTTTCTGTTCAAACTTTTGTCGAGACTGAAAAACGGGAATTAAATAGCACAGCATAGATCATATAGCACATACAATAAGGCATCACATCAAACGAGCATTGGAGCAAAGTCCATTCAAGTACCGTATAACGACACATAGCGCCAGTAAGTCCAGAGTCCAAAGTAGTGGGGATTGCCTCAGTCGCCAAATCTACTGAACCATAAGAGATGCCACTAATCTTCTACTACCGTTTCTAACTAAATATCCTACTATTACAGTGATTCTAATACTTAAAGTTGTTTACTAATATTTGAGAAAAACCAGCAACTCGATCACGATGACTTATCAATCACCATCACAAAACTTTACCTGTCTTCATCCACCCCAGCCTCTCCCGCGCACCGCCGCCCCCGAGGCCGTCCACCTCGGCCGCGAGCTCCTCCCACAGCTGCTTGCTCCGCACCGCCAGCTCCCACGTGTCACTCCCGGGCGTCCGGTGCGACATCCATATGTAACCCTGCCCTGCAGCACCACGAACCCAAGTCAAAACCATAGAGGCTATAGCCTAACTCAGTCCCCCGGATGTATACGCGCACGCACGGAGGGGTGGCGCGGAGGGTACCTGCGCCCGTGGCGCCGGAGCATGGGACGGCGGCGTCGGCGACGGCGACGGAGAGCGGAGTGTGGAGGAGGAGGTGGCGGGCGATGGACAGCCCCACGATCCCGGCGCCAACGACGACCACGTCGTGGTGGGATGCCGACGAGACCGCGGAGTGCTGGGATCGGAGGGCCGGGGGAGGGCGCCGCCGCCACCGTGGGCTGTGGATGGAGAAGCACTGGGCGCTCGATGGCGGCGTGGAGGAGAAGAAGGGCGCGTGTTTAGGATTTGGAGCGGAGAAGAAGACGATGGCGTCCATTGGAAGCGGAGAGGAGAGGCGGGGAAGCTGCCGAGCCGAGCTCGAGCTCGAGCCTCGAAGAGTGGAGAGGTAGGTAGTCGGAGCCCGAGGAGGAGGGACCGAGGGAGGAAAGAGTCAACGGTCTTCCTCCTTTATTCCTGGCCAAATGGCCGTGTTAATACTATTCGAGACTAAAGCCCCGTTTGGTAATTTAGAATCGTGCTATTTTTACTAGAATTTGGAAAGAATCCAGCCAAACGGGTTAAAACTCGAAACGATTCTCCTCGGAACGTTTCTTCTTTTTCCACACCGTAGCTGAATCACCCTCAACCCCGTTTCTACTAGTTTCTACTAGAATCTGAAACCGTACCAAAAGGTTTGCAGAAAGTGATTCTGATTCTACCTGAAACGTTTCTACCAAGAATCTGGAGTCATTTCCGTTTCTACTAGAATCTGGAACCGTACCAAACGGGGCCTAAATATTTGCATATGTTAATCAAGGAATGTTAATACTATTCGAGATTAAATATTTTCATATGTTAATCAAGGAAATTAAAAATATTATAATCATTGTCGTCGGAAGCGATGCACTTATTGTTGGCACTGAAAGAGTCATTATAATTCTCCCTATGAGCACTCGTATAATAATTGAGAATGTCCTATTATATCCTGAATCCAGTCGTATTCTGTTAAGTTTTAAAGACATTCATCTTAACGGTTTCCACATAGAAACTGATAGTGAGGATGGTACTGAATACCTTCTTACGAATAAATCAAATGAGTGCAATAAATGTGTGATTGAAAAATTTCCCTCCTTCTCATCTAAGTTATATTATACATATATAAAACCTGAAGTTTATATTGCGATGCAAACCATCCTTAAAGGCCTAGGAATATTTAAAATTTGGCATGATAGACTGAATCATCCTGGGTTGAATATAAAAAGAAGAATAATTAATAATTCTGCAGGCCATAGCATAAAATCTACAAACATTTCTAAATCTGAAGATTTTATATGCCCTGCTTATGCCAAAGAAAAACTTATAGTGAGACCCTCTTACTGAAGATTAGAGATGAACCTTTGAATTTCCTAAAGAGAATCCAGAGTGATATCTGTGGAACCATTCAGGCCCTGGTGGGCCCCTTTTGATATTTCATGGTACTAATAGATGCATCTACTGGATAGTCACATATATGTCTCTTATCTACTAGCAACCATGCTTTTGCAAAATTGATTTTCCAAATTATTAAATAACGAGCCTCTTTTTCAGAAGAAATGATCAAGACTATACGATTGGATAATGCTGGTGAGTTTACCTCAAAAGCATTTAATGATTATTGTATAGCTCTGGACATTATTGTAGAGCACTTTGTACCTCATGTCCACACCCATAATGGTCTTGTAGAGTCATTAATTAAAAGAATAAAACTCATTGCTATGCTACTTTTACAGAATTGTAGGGTACCCACTAATTGTTGGGGCCATGCAGTATTACACGCCGCTGCATTAATTCAACTCAGGCCAACTGCATACTATAAAATTTTTCCGTTCCAGATAGTGCGTGGAAAAGAACCAAGCATTTTCCATCTGCACAAATTTAGCTATGCTGTATACGTGCCAATCTCTCCACCTCAGCGTACCATCATGACCCCCACTGGAAGTTAGGGATCTATGTAGGTTATGAATCCCCGTCAATAATTAAATACCTTGAGCCTATGACAGGAGATCTATATACGGCTAGATACGCTAATTGTATTTTTGATGAGAACAATTTTCCGGCATTAGGGGGAGATAAGTACCACATTAAAGATTCCCGTGAAATTTCAGTCCTCGGATCCACGCACTAAAGAAATCGAACTTGAGGTTCAGAGGATAATAAATCTGCAACCAATAACTAATAATCTGCCAAATGCATTCACTGATAATAAGGGAGTGACAAAATTTCATATACTGCAGTGAATGCACCTGAAAGAGTGAAAATACCTCAGAAGGATATTCAACCCACTCTTACCCCTCATAACAAAAAGAGGGGGGCTCCAGGTGCACGGGACTCAATTTCGCTTAGACGTCCGCAGAAACAAAGGACCGAACAAATGAGATCACTATCTATGACAGTGAAAGAATCTCAACTTGATGTTGAGAAAATCACTGAAGTGAGTCATCCTGAATATGGTGATGTCCCTGAAGTGACACATTCTGAAGATTATAATCTCAGCATATATTTGCGCGCACAATCTGACGCTGGAAGGTCGGAACACCCAGACTCCATCGTTACGAGAAATCACACGATGAGTTGAAAGAAATAAATGAAGAGATGTCCACCAATTATGTGGATTCATGATAATTATATAAGAGAAAGACTACAATAATGGACATATGCTTTACCTCTAAAATTGCAAAAAATCTTAAACTAGATACATAACCAAAGTCCATGACAGAGTGTCAGAAGCGCTCAGATTGGGTAAAACGGAAAGAAGCAATTGAGGCAGAATTGCTCTCGCTTAATAAGAGAAAATTTTTTGATCCTGTTGACCGAACGCCTCCTAAAGTGTTCCCTGTAGGATCAAAATGGGTTTTCATCCGGAAGAGAAATGGAAACAACTAGGTGGTGAGATATAAAACGAGAATTATAGCACAAGGATTCACGCAGATACCCAGCATCGATTACGATGAAATATATTCTCCGGCGATGAGTGAAATAACGTTCCGATATTTAATATTAATGGCAGCTATCTTAAATTTAACCATGCAGTTGATGGATGTAGTGACCACATATTTATATAGGTCACTAGATACGGATATTTATACGAAAGTCCCTGAAAGAGTTAAAGTTCCAGATCCTAATAATCGCAACATGTATAACGTAAAATTGCTAAGATCGCTATACGGATTAAAACCGTCGGGAAGAATGTGGTACAACTGACTGGGTAAATTCCTCCTGAATAAAGGATATTCAAATAATGATGACTGTCCCTGTGTATTCATAAAGAAATTGCAGAATGGATTTTGTATCATCTCGGTATATGTTGATGATCTGAATATCATCGAAACCATAGAGGAGATCAAAGAAGCAAGTGCTTACCGTACGACGGAGTTTGAGATGAAGGATTTGGGTAAAACCAAATTTTGCTTAGCCCTGCAGCTTGAGTACTTCCGAGAAGGAATTTTAATACGCCAGTCTGTCTATACCAAGAATGTATTAGAAAGGTTTAATATGGATAAATCTCATCCTTTGAAAACCCACATAGTAGTAAGATCATTTGAAGCGGACAAAGACCCATTTAGACCATTGATGAAAGATGGGGAAGTCTTAGAACCTGAAATTCCATATTTGAGAGCTATTGGTGCACTTATGTATTTTGCGAATTGCACAAGGTTTGATATTGCATTTGCAGTAAATTTGCTAGCAAGACACAAAGGCAGTCCAACTGTAAGACATTGGATCAAGGCGTCAAGACTTTACTCAGATACCTCCAAGTTTCTCAAAGATCTTGGTTTATTTTACCGGAAGAACCAAGACTTAACTATAGTGGGATATATGGATGCTGGCTATTTGTCTGATCCCTACAGTGCCAAATCTCATACTGGTTTTGTATTTCTCTGCGGTAGTACATCCATTTCTTGGCAGTCTTTTAAACAGACTTTGGTAGCCACTTCTACCAACCACTCAGAGATTATATCTTTGTACGAAGCCTCAGGGGAATGTGTTTGGCTAAGATGTGTAATTAACCATATCCAAAAGTCATATGGTCTAAATACCGTCGATACCCATACATCTATGAAGATAATGCTGCTTGTGTTGCACAAATACAAATGGGTTATGTAAAGAGCAATATCACGAAACATATTACCCTAAGTTCTTTTATCCTCACGAACTCTAGAAGAATGGTAAGATAAAAATAATGCAAATTAAGTCATGTGAAAATTTAGCAGATTTATTCACAAAATCTTTGCCAAAGTCTACCTTCCAAAGGTGCGTTAACAGTATTGGAATGAGGCGACTTAGAGATTGGCAAAGTTCTGAGGGAGTAAATATCTGAACCATAATCCCTTTGCACGATCCTGAAGATAAGATTTTATCCTGAAGATTATAAATTGTACTCTTTTCTCCTTAGTGAGTTTTCCTGATGTTTCTCGCATAAAGATTTTTAATGAGGCAACAAGTGCAATACCAAATACGAGTGCCATGTACTCTTTTCTTCATCCATTTTTCTCACTGGATTTTGGGAAGAGTTTTTAATAAGACATGTGTATTACATGGTATTCACCTAAAGGGGAGTGTTATAATATGATTAGAGTCCGTGTCCCTGTACGGAAGGATTCTAACCATTAGTGGACGAATCCAAATTAATCTTTAAGGATTCTCCACTATATATATAAGGCATTACCTTGTACAGAAAAAACAATCTAACAAAAGAGAAAGCTTTCCCCTACCATTATGCGTGCTCCTTTTTCTGTTCGTGTGATTGCATTGACGTGTTGTCAATTGGTGTGGACAAACAACTACATTCCACAACAGATCTAATGAACAAGAATGCGAAAAATGTCACACACATAGGCAAGCACACACGAAAAGCTTCACGATCAACAGATTATACAATTGACGGGGGGTCAGCTTAAAACTAGACAAGGGCAAACCCATAAACATCAAGCCATGAACAATTGGAATTTCCCCATGTTACAGTATAACCCAGAACACGATTATTAGGCGATCACGATCGCTGGCCAGCCAAACACATCTCGCCCGGCCAACGAAGGCAGCACATCACTCACCACCACAAGGCATAGCACAGAATGACAACGGAAGCCTCCAGCTATAGCATCCTATGTAATGATCAAGAATTCAATAAATGCACGCACCGACGAGGAAATGTTATCTCTTTACATCCATGTTGAACTGAGTCAGTCAGGCATCTGACGACGTTGTGTTAGGAGCAGTGGCTGGTGGTGTTTGTGGTTTGTGTTGAAGAAGTGGAGAGAGTGCCTTGACGACAATGCTCATGCTGGGTCTGAACTCAGATTCGTATTGCACACAGAGTGCCGCTACTGCTGCAAGCTGCAATAGATGGAAGAAAACCATCGAGTTCAAATTTGGTTTAAGCTGTCGCTTAGCTGCTCATAGTGACCATGCAGGAGAGAAAGGGCGTGCGCACGGGAGGGAGGGATGGAAGGAGGCATACCTTGGCAACGCCTTTTGGGGGATACTCGCCCTTCAATCTTGGGTCGACACATTGTTTCACTGTATCCTCAGTTAAACGAGGTGTTGCCTGTGTTCAAAGAAAGTAGCAAGAACACTACTCAGTTCCGAAATATGCAGAGCAGCTTCTACATACCTTTGAATGGTTTGTTATATAAATGCTAGTACGGAGCACAAAGTAAGTAGTAAGCACTAAACACCCTGGACAAGACAACATAGTCATAGATCAAGAAGAACATCGAATTGAATTGTGGTTCAAATTCTGCTCATTTTCCCAATGTTTGCTTTTCTTACTTTCAAGTGCAACTCTAATCTGACTCTTTGATTTGAAGTACCATTCAAAACCTTGAGTACATCAGAGTTATATGCTCCAGCATCTTGTTGTTAACACATGTTTCCCTCGTTTCATTTAGAACAGTTTGATCAATGAAAAAAAATTCTACGTACCACTACCACTAAGCACTAACTGTAGCTACCAAACAGCTCGTATGTTGAATACTGTAGTAAGATTGTTAGGAACAAAAATGCTTACCCATGTAACTAGACTCTGCTGACCTCTAGGCATTGTATGATCTACTGGTTTCCTTCCTGTTAGAAGCTCTAAAAGAACAACTCCAAAGCTATATACATCACTTTTCTGAGTTAGCTGGCCAGTCATGGCATACCTGAATTGTCAAAAAAAGGCACTTCTAACTGATGCAAGAAAAAATACACAGGAATTAATAGATATGGTGCAATAGCAGATCCACACGTATATAAAAATAATAATTAAGGGGAACTTCAGTTATTCATTCAACTACAGGTCTTGTTTCAGAAATGACAGTCCTGTTTAGCTATAGTGAAAGTTGCCTAGATAATACTATTAAAGGCAGTAAACGGGTTATCTTCTAACAATAATTAGGGTGTAATATCTTCATAGCAGAAAGGATAATTTAATATTTTGCTTGGAACAACTAATCTAGAAATACATATAATGTTCAGGTATTTGAGTTGAGTAATTACTCAGGAGCATGATAGCCGAATGTTCCAAGGACACGGGTGGAATGCAAACGAGCAGCCATGTCAGGAGACTGATTTGAAAGATTAAAGTCTGCAATTTTCGCTTTATAGTCCTCGAATAGAAGAACATTGCTAGACCGTATGTCCCGATGGACTATAGATGGTTGGACCTTCTCATGAAGATATTCTAGCCCTTTAGCAGCATTTATAGCAATCTTGACCCGTTGCATCCAGTCAAGTGCTGGGCCAGGCTGTGCACCAGGGACACCTTTTCTTCCTTGTGTATGATGAAAAAAAGGAGAAAAAGAATCAAATGGATCAGAGCACTGTCATATATGGATTGTTTTGATCATGAGGTGCTAAAAAAGAAACAAGCAAACAGCTTAAAACCTTGAATGCAGTAATCTTAGAGAGCCTGTATGCATTTACTGAGATACATAACAAATCATGCATACCATGTAAAATATCATGTAGAGAACCCATTGTAGCAAATTCATAGGCCACCAGACGTTGATTTCCTTCCACACAGTACCCAAGCATTTCCACAAAATGTTCATGTTTTAATCTCGACACAATGGAGACCTACAGCCAAAGGAGGAAAAATAAGGTCAAATTAAAAGGTTAAAGTTAGTATGAATAGATCAAAGATTAAAATCTATCATAACTGGTAAAAGCTGCATATTGCTATGCAACCATACCTGTGTCAAAAATTCATTATTGGGCTCAGGGTCTGCTGTGGTATCAAGCTTTTTAACAGCAACATGTTTTCCGCTGTCCAGAATAGCATAATACACTCTTCCATATGATCCTTCACCAATCAAAGCCTTTGACCCAAAATTTTCAGTCTTTTCTTTCAGTTCATCAAATGACAACTCAGGTACTTCAATGAGAGGAGGTGCTTTTGTTGGATCACTTTTGGAAGCAAAACCATTTCCTGGTAACCATGTGTTGACAAAATAACTTCAGCCTTCAGGCCCCAGCAGCAAAAGCACAACAGGTAAACAAAGAACAGCTAGGAAGCAATCAGGGATGTATGGCTCAATCCCTTATTAATAATTATTCTTTTAGCATTGATAATAATAAAATATCAATACCTAGCCTGTAATGAAATGTGACAGAGTTCAACTGTTAAGGGGGGAAAAAAACTGAAATGCTGCTGACAACTATGCTGAAAATGCACTACCTTGTAGAAAAACAGTCTTGCATAAACTAAATTTACTTTGGCTTGCATAAAAGAGATTGGTGCGACCTTATCAAACTTTTCCTTCACTTGTAACATTAAGATCGTAGATCCATTCTGGTGCTCATGCTTAACTTGTTCTACGTCAAAAGGTCATGAACACAAGCTAGGTGAAAATGCTACAAGTGTTTGTACATGGATTTGGTCTTACTAGAGAAGGATTTATTGTTGGGGGAACACTAGTGTCTGATGTTTCACACATTCTGATGCCTGCCCCATAAGGTCATAAGCAATGATTTTTTTTTGACGTGACAGAAAAATATCAACATTTTGATGTAAAATAACTGAGAATGAACAATATGATTCTGAAGAACATAAAAGGCTACATTTAAATGTGGCAACTAAAGTCAAGTTTCCACAAGGAGTTTCAAACTCATTTCTGAGCAGTATTATAATTTGAGAGCATAGGCCTCATAACAATAAACTTGTAGATTAGCTGTCTAAACACGAGACAAAAAAAAGGTACTCGGTAAGAAGGATGCCTTCTTTCTCATCTGGGCTGGTAGGAAATTCATTTTCATGTCCACGATATGGTGCGTGAAACTGAGTGCAGCAAAACCACCGGCGCATAATGGCCTTTCCTTTTAATTTTTCCTGCCTTTTTGCCTTCAGATCCTAAGAAAAGGGGAGAAATATGAGCACATTTGGAATCAACACAAAATGTTAACTAAGAGTATTAGTACTTCAATTAGAACACTCGTAGCCAGCATCAAAATGTTCAAATAAAAAAAGAAGAAGCTGTTACAGAAAAACATAGGCATGGTCATCATGGATCAAATATTGCATATGCACCGACTGGGAAAAGAAAACTAGGTTTGTATCCACTTCTGCCAAGTGCCAACCACCCTTGCAAGTGTACTATCATTGTCGTGTTCTACCTTTCTGCTCATATTTCTGGATTTCCGATGTTCATCACGTGACGAGCTGCAACCTTTAAATGCATATGTCGTAATCAATAACAATTTTGACCCTACATTTTTTTTTCTTTAGTTCATGCAGAGACTCATGCACAAGGGTGCTTAACTAGGAAGAACCAGACATCCCCATCTACAATTGCATGTAGGGTTAGGCCAGACTAATCCATCACATTGCTTGCATTGTCCTTTTCAGATCTACCATTACCTAACCACCAATACTGCACAAACCTTAATTACCATAAACAGCACCCAAACGACAAAATGAAAGCAGAAAATGGAGGCAAAGAGGCCTCCCAGAATCACAGAGACCCCGGCATCCCCATCGGCACCGAGTTCTACATGCAAGGACAATACGGCACATACCAACCTAGACCGCCACAGACCAGGTTCAAGCAATGAGACGCAGATTACGACGCCTCCCCAGCGCTAGCAGCAGCACCTCAAGATGCCACCACACTGCCCCCGTCCCCAATTCACACCGTGCGCTAACCCCACCGGCGAGCCGAGGGGACTCATGCGGTCATGCCCGCATCCCAATTCAGGTCGAAATTGAGCGGCCCCTCCTCAAATTCCCAGAGCCCTGCAACGCTGCAACCCCGCCTCCGCAGACGCGACCCCGGCACAACAGCATTGCATCGCCCCGACCAGCCATCCCACACCGAGATGAACACGGCATCGCCGTATCGAAAATCCATCGGAGCACGTAGCGCCAGGTTTTCGCAATCGGCTCGCACATCACATCCCACACAAACAAACCCGCCGCGTAGAGGGAGGGGGGGGGGGCGCTAGAGAAGCGTCACCTGAGACACGAGGAGGCGGCGGCTTCGACCCGCAGGCGGAACGGGCGGGCTCCGGCGGCGAGGAGAAGCGGAAGCGGTGCGGGCGATGAGCTGGGGGAAAAGAAAATGGAAGACTCCGTCTATGGGGGTATTTCCTTGGCGTGGTGGTGTGGTGGGCAGGAGACGAGGCGACAGCCGTCGTCACGGCGCAGCGTACGCCAGCGGGGACGCCCTGCCGTGCCGTGCGCCGCACGCGTTTACCCGACGTAACTACCTGCGAACTATTCTATTCTAGTACCGTGTTTACTTGGTCGCTAGACGGGTCACGGGTGCACCGATTAGATAGGCTAGACGACCGTTAAGAACTCTAGATAGAATAAATAAACTAGACAGAGAAATATAGTTTAGCTTCTACGGTCGCTGGAGAAACAATGTTTTGATTTGCCTGCTTAGTTTCCTAGTGTCGGTTGTTTATCGTTGCCAGGGTTAATAAAATGACGAAAACCGTTCGAAAATCGTAAATTGCAGTTTTTACCATATCGAGTTGGTTCGGTTTTCAAAACCGGTCTAACTAAAAAAAATTAAAAATTTTGAAAAAATTTATACGATGTAAAACCGATCGGTTTTCAGTAAAAAAGGGCTGGTTTTGGGTCTAAATCGTGTCGCAACGTTGCGGCGTTCAGTCGGACGGTCAAAACTGATAAAAAATGGTCATTTTTTGAATTTTTTGAATTTTATCTTTATCTTTTTGAATTCTTAACCCTTTGGTTTCTAACGATTTTTCAGCAATTTTTAGCTTGATATTTTGAATTTCCAATTTCGATTTTCCATCGATTTTTTCGGTTTCAGTTTGGTTAACCCTGATCGTTGCTATGACGATAGCCTACCGTTCTTTCCAGCTTTACATTGGATGGTGTTGGAAAACCACCTGGCCCATGAAGGTTTAGTATGGTCCCTTTGCCAAAATCCTAGAAATAGGCTATAAAAGGAGGAGGCCCCCCTATTGATTAGAAAAGAAATAGTAGATCAATCTGTTCCTTCACATTGTGTCTCTCTCTGTTCATACTTTACATCTACCTGGGGAACCGCGGACTACTCTTGGTAGCAAGGTTCCTGAACATGTTATCAGCACGAAACACTAAGGAACATCGAGACAGATTGGGAAGGTAGGATACATTATAATCTATAATTTTTTTTGGATCTCTTATGTCAAGCCTCGGCCACCTCATGCCCCGCCGGGAAACCACCTCGGCTTCTTCGCGCGGCCTGCAGCCGCCAGCTGGCCGGCCTCCACCCATACGGCCCGCAGCCGCCAGTGACCCCTTGGCCCGGCTGTCTCCTGCCTGAACCAAGCGCCGGCAGCCGCCGGCTTGAAACCGTGCCACGTCGGTCGCCTCGGCCTTCACCCCTCTCGGCCAGGCATCTCGGCTCCCGAGCTAGCCGCTAGCCTCGTCGTGCGCCCCGCTCGGCCTCCTCACACCCAGCCTCAAAAGTCATCGCCGTCGCTGACCTAGCTCCGAGCTGGCCGCGCGCCACCACGGCGCGAAGCCGCCACTCGTGGCCTGGTGACCTCCGCGCCCCGACCTGCCGATGCCTTGGCTTTACCGCGCTCGGCTCCCAGCCACCAGTTCGAAGCCGTCGGCAGCCCCTCCCACGCGACTTGAAGCCGTCGGCTGGCCCCTCCCGCACGGCTCACAACCATGGCCAGTTTTTTTATTTTTTTTTGATTTTTTGATTTTTTTTTTGAATTCTTAACTCTTTGGTTTCTAACGATTTTTAGCTTGATATTTCGAATTTTCAATTTTGATTTTCCATCGATTTTTTCAGTTTCAGTTTGGTTAACCCTGATCGTTGCTATGACGATGGCCTATTGCTCTTTCCAGCTTTACATTGGATGGTATTGGAAAACCACTTGGCCCATGAAGGTCCAGTATGGTCCCTTTGCCAAAATCCTAGAAGTAGGCTATAAAAGAAGGAGGGGCCCCTATTGTACACAGATTAGAAAAGAAATAGTAGATCAATCTGTTCCTCCACATTGTGTCTCTCTCTGTTCATACTTTACATCTGCCTGGGGGACCCTGGACTACTCTTGGTAGCAAGGTTCCTCAACATGTATCAGTACGAAACATAAACAAACACCGAGACAGAAGGTAGGATACATTATGATCTACAATTTTTTTGGGTCTCATGTCAAGCCTCAGCCACCTCACGCCCGACCGGGAAACCACCTCGGATTCTTCGCGCGGCCTGCAGCCGCCAGCCGGCCGGCCTCCACCCATGCAGCCCGCAGCTGCCAGTGACCCCTCGGCCCGGTCGTCTCCTGCCTAAACCAGCGCCGACCGCCGCTGGCTTGAAACCGCGCCACGCCGGCCTCGGCCGGCAGACACGCGGCTCTGAGCTAGCCACTAGCCTCGCCGTGCGCCCCGCCCGGCCTCCTCACACCCGGCCTCGAAAGTCGTCGCCGTCGTTGAGCTGGCTCCGAGCTAGCCGCGCGCCGCCACAGCCCGAAGCCGCCGCCCATGACCTGGTGACCTCCGTGCCTGGCTTGCCGATGCCTTGGCTTTACAGCGCTCGGCTCCCAGCCGTCGGCCGGCCCCTCCCACGCGACTTGAAGCCGTCGGCCGGCCTCTCCCGCATGGCTCACAGCCATGGCCGGCCTCCGCCGCGTGGCACGCAGCCGCTGGCAAAACTTCATTGCGCGTCACTCGACCGACCCCTCGGCTTCCCCGCGCCCACAGCGCGGAGCAACACCTCGGCTACGCGCGTGGCTCAAAGCCGTCGCTTGCCCAGCCGACCCCTTGGTAGCTGACCCCTTGGTGTCCACGCAGCGAGCAGCCGCCCGCCCGGCCGACCCTTGGTTTCCCCGCGCCTGGCCTCGTAGGTTGCTGCAGATTCTCGACCGCAAGCTCGCTCCGCGCTGCTGCGACCAACCACAGAGGCCGCTGCTCCCAGCGCGCGAACCTGTCGCTCCTACCTCGTGTCGCGCCCGGCCTGCCGCCGCTCCGACCGCCTGCCCTTTTCCCCCGCTGAGACAAGCTTGATTGGACCCGACCCGAAAGAAATTCGGCTTAAATCCGAATAAGTCCGATCGGGGGAGGGGGAATTACCTTTTTTGCCCCCATTTTTGCCCTTTTCTTTTTCTTTTTCCGAAAAGCAATAGTAATTTTGAAAATTACTTAAATATTGATAGAAAATTGCTAGAAAAATTCTAGAAAATCATATTGACACATTGATTCATATCTTGTCTCTGGTTTTATTTTCCTTAGCCTTCTTTTACTGCTTTTTCTGAATATTTATGAATCTTGTATTTATTGCTTTTTTTGTTTACTAGAAAATCATGAGAATTTAAGCATGTATTTTTATATGAATCTAGCAACCACTCTCTATTGGATTGCACGCAGTAATCTAATAAAGGAATCTTATGAATATGCATATGTCTAGCATTGTGAACCATGAGTTTGAAGAACTGGCTCCGCATGGACAGAACTATTTCACATGGGCATCAGATGTGAAGATCTTGCTTGGTAGCAAGAAGCTCTGAGTTGCAATCGGCTTAAGGTCCTCGAAGGACGAGCAACTTACTGACGAACAAAACGATCAAGCTTTGCACTTTCTCAGGCATCACCTGTCAGCTACTTTGAAAAATGAATATATAGCTGCCGAACAAAATGATCAAGCTTTGCACTTCCTCAGGTATCACCTCTCAGCCACTTTGAAAAATGAATATATGGCTGAGGGGAATTCGCTTAAGCTGTGGACTGCACTCCAGAAGCGGTTCGAAAAGCTCAAGTATACCATCTTACCCCAAGCACAGCAAGATTGGAATCGCCTGAGGTTTGCAGACTATAGAACAGTGGCTGAGTACAATTCTGCCTTGCACAGAATTTGTACCAATCTCTCTCTATGTGGCAAGAGGATCACTGAAGAGGAGAATACTGAGAAAACTCTTTCCACTTTTCACCTTAGTGCTATCCAGAGTGCCCGCAGCTATCGTCAGGACGCATATAAGTAGTATTGTGAACTGATTGATGTGATGCAAGTTGCGGAGTTAGAAGATGATGTTCTTTGCAAGAACTTCATCTTACAGCCTAGAAGGGGTATTGGCATATAAGTCAATGCCAATAGCTACAAGATAAGGAAGCCCACTTAGAGGAAGAGGGGCAAGAAATGTGGAAAAGAGAAAAATATAACCAAGGGAAAATCCAATGCCCAAGAGAAGCAGAATGGCAAAGAGGAGCCACCCGCTAAGCCATACTGACAGCATAACCAGACGTGCTTCAAGTGTGGTACTTGGGAACACTGGTTGAAGATATGCTGGGAACCCAAGGATGTCATCAATGCATACAGACCAACAAGAAGGAAAAAGGCAATGCACCAGCAGAGGCACATTTCGCTAAGGTAGGCGACAATGATGCCATGGACGAGGACACCCCACTAGCATCGTCCTCCCAGTCTAGCCTAGATATAGATACAACATACAATCTCATGGCAAATGAAGAGAAAACATTTATTGATGACAGAGGCAGAAGTAAATGCATTCTTCACGGATTCCGTCTAATGCATGAATCACATTATTAACATTTATCTTAGATAGTGGTCATTATTGAATTTTGAATATTGGATTGTAAGCTCTAGAAGATATGCATTATTTTGCCACTGCCTGATTGGAATGTATTTTTATAGAAACTATGTAGCGTCAAAATGGAGGAGACGTGCATTGTTGGTGGTGGCACAACAAATACCATCTTAAGAGAGTCTAAATACTTCTAGTCGATCACGAAGAACGCTGGCAGGATTACTACAATCATATGAAGTGATTCATATATAATAGGCTCCGGAAGAGCCACGATTATATTACCAATGGGTACTACCCCGGCAATCGAAGAAGCCATCTTGTACCCTGAATCAACGTGAACTCTCTTGAGTTTTAAAGACATCCGCGCCAATGGGTTTCATGTAGAAACAAATGAAGAAAATGACAGAATTTTTGTGCATTGTGAAGCACGTGAAACGTGAGAAAATGGTATTAGAAAAATGCCCGTCATATGAATTTGGGTTGTATCACACGAGAATCAATGCACCCGTAGTGTATACTTCTCTGAAGACTGTTTTTAGAAGCTCCGAGTTATTTTCTCTATGGCATAGTAGATTAGGCCACCCTAGTTTTAGAATGATGAGAAATATAGTGAACAACTCACAAGATCATGGTATTAAGAAGGGGAGCCAGTTGAGACCTGGCACTGGAAAGAAGCCTATGAAAAATGCAATTACAGATCTGAATCTTCCATTGCATGAAGCCGTTGAAAACAATATGTGCGCACACATAAGTGATGAAAAACTAAAGGAACTTTCCCCTGTGGTAGGAAATAGCAGAGAAGAGCAAGCACAAGTGCATGATGAAACACCCCATGATGAAATGGTCATAAACTTTGTAACAACGGGAGAATCTCTGAATAGAGCAACAACCAATGTTGATGCACATTTTGTAAAGAAGATTGCCATAATCATTAATCATACTCCCGAGCCTGCATCTCTGGCAGAATGCAAAAAAAGACTAGATTGGGAGGAATGGAAGAAGGCAATCACCACATAATTAATCTCTCTGAACAAAAGAGAAGTGTTTGGACTAGTATGCCGCACGCCTCCCCATATAAACCCCGTGGTTCACAAATGGGTCTTTGTTCGGAAGAGGAATGAAAATAATGAAATTGTAAGGTACAAGGCAAGGCTTGTTGCACAAGGTTTCACTCAACGTCCAGGAGTTGATTACGAAGAAACCTATTCCTCAGTCATGGGAGGAATCACCTTTAGGTATCTAATCTTAATGGCAGTCAACTTGAAGTTGAAAATGAAACTAATGGATGTTGTCACAAATATCTTTATGGAAACTTGGATTCGGACATATACATGAAAATACCAGAAGGTATCCCTGTCCCGAACCAAGACAGGGCAAACAGAAACCTATAGAGTGTGAAATTAGAGAAATCACTGTATAGGCTAAAGTAGTCAGAAAAAATGTGGTACAAATCAATTGAGTGCCTTTCTCTGCAAGAAAGGCTACACAAACAATGAAGATTATCTATGTGTTTTTATACAACAATCCCCGAATGAATTTTGTATAATTTCCGTCTATGTAGATAACTTGAACATCATTGGAACGGATGAAGAAATAAAAGAAACTTGCTTATACTTGAAGTTTGAGTTTGAAATGAAGGACTTGGGTAAAACCAAGTTTTGTTTAGGCTTGTAGCTTGAGCATGTCCAAGGAGGAATCTTGGTACACCAATCGTCCTACACGCAGAAAGTGCTAGAGAGATTTGATTTTTGGAAAGGTATTATCCTGCAAAGACCCCAATGATCGAAAGGTCATTACAAGCAGACATAGACCCATACAGGCCTAGAGAAGAGGGGGAGGAAGTTTTGGAAGCAGAATTCCCATATATGAGTGCAATTAGAGCTCTCATGTACCTCGCAAATAGCACCAGGACGGACATTGCATTTGTCGTGAATTTGCTAGCCCGGTACAATGCATAACCCACCTAAAGGCATTGGAAAGGGATCAAGGACATCTTTCGTTACCTCCAAGGAAGCAAAGATCTTGGCTTGTTTTATAGAAGAAATCATGAATTAAATTTGGTTGGTTATGCCAATGCTGGGTACTATCGGACCCACATACAGGCAAATCCCAAATGGGATATGTTTTTCTTTGTGGTGGAACAACAATTTCCTAGAAGTCATCTAAGCAAACTATTGTTTTGACATCGACAAACCACTCGAAAATCATTACCCTATATGAAGCCTCCCGGGAATGTGCATGGCTTCAAAGAATAGTTCACTATATCCAGAAATCATGTGGTTTGAACATTAAGCAAACTCTCACTATTATTTTTGAAGACAATGCGGCTTGTGTTGCTCAAGTGCAAATGAGTTATGTGAAAAGCAACCTCACGAAGCATATCAACCCCAAGTTCTTCTATGCTCATGAAATGCATAAGATGAATGAGATCAAGGTACTACACACTAAGTCGTGTATGAATTTTGCCGATTTATTCACTAAGTCACTCTCAACATCTACTTTTGAAAGGTGCATTCGAAGAATTGGGATGATGAGATTTAGAGAAGTGCAGATCTTAGAGGGGAAATCTTCACATACTCCTAAGTAAATCTTGAACATAAAGTTTGAGTGCCCAACGTGGATTTCGAAGATTAATATTGAATTTTGGGTGAATTATACTATTTTTTCTTAGTAAATTTTTCGCAGAAGTTTTCTTACGTAAAGAAAACCCAAGGGGAGTGTTAGGAAATCACCTGATTCATGAAGGTCTAATATGGTCACTTTGCCGAAACCTTAGAAGTAGGCTATAAAAGAAAAAGGAGCCCTTCACTGTACACATATTAAAAAATAAATAATAGATAAATCTTGTAACTGTGTGTTCATACTTTACATCCGTAGTAAGGTTTCTAGATGTGTCACCAGCGCGAAGGCACGTCATGCAAGGCGCTGCCGCGCGGCCGGCCCGCTTACCCGCCTGGCCACATATGCGTTGCCCTACGTCGCTACTCGTGTGGCCACATGCGCAACCAGCACCACGCGTCGGTACGAGGAGTACGGGACAACGGGAATCCCATCTTTAATATAGGGAGTATGTGGTCTGCGTGCTGGTGATCCACTTCGCTGTTTCTGCTGGAGCTTTTGGTTTGGTTGCGTGGGAGTTGGTGTTGGGTTTGAGCGGCTCCACTTAACTTTAGCCTGTGGACGCACATCTTTTCTTCATTCACTTTGCTATATAGGATTCCTGAATTGTTCTCACCAATCCACTCAATTGGAGGTCGCATCATACGCAGCCACGCTCCAGGTCACAGGTCCAAACAAAGACCTGCAAGTCTGCAACTAAGCACATAGAGGCAGTTCAGATCAACCGATCAGAAATTCTGGACTGATCTTGCATTCTTGCTGACGTTCCGAAGGCTGAAAGCTTGTGATGTATGACGTGTATTAGCTAGGGGTAAAGGGTCTAACCTATAGTTCTTCAAACTGGATGAACTGGCCTAAGAAATTTGTGAAATTATTGAAACCAGTAAACCAATGCCAAGAGTCAAACTTGTAAGCTTGTAGAAAGCAATCTAACATAGATAGCATAGCCCCGCAGGATACAGCATTAGCTGCTAAAACAATTACCAAAGAGTATGCGGTAAGCTTTACCTAGCATCTTTAGATGCATATTTTCAAAATGATAAGGTTGCGCTCCATTAGGATAGATTCAGCTCTCACCTGGATTAGATCAACTTTAGCACCATTTCGAGCTGGTCCGCGAACAGTCTAGAGGGACCAGAGGCAGCAGAGAGGGTTGGCACGGCGAGATTTCATCCACAGAAGCTGGGTGTAGGTAGTTTGCAGTGCGGGGAAATTCCATGGGGCCTTTTCCCCCCTGTGATTGTCATGCAAGAACTTTCAACAATTCAAAGTTGATCTTCTGCCTTTCTGTTAGCAATGTCCCGGTGGAGATGCCCATCTGATCTGCAAGACTGTACCTTTATTCCAAGAAGATTGTTAGATGTTGAGTATATTCCCTTTATTTACAAAAGGTGGGTTGTGATATCACCGTATATTAGCATGTCACCAAGCAACTTGGTATCAGACTATCAGTACACTTGCAAAGTAGTTGTCTAAATGTCAAATAGTTTGTACTATATGCAATCATGTTTTCTGGAAACTAATGGTACCCCGTTGTCATGTAATTTCCTTAAGGCTCTGTTTGGATGAAGGAATTGGGTAGGAATTTTGGAGATTTATATTGTTCTCTGCAAGATTTCTGTAAATTCCTGTATTCCAAATAGGCCTAGTATCGTCTTACATGCTGGCCAGAAAAGGTGAAAAAAAGCCTTGGTACAGTACGGAGTACTTATTCTGAAGTTTACACAAAAGTAAAAGGTGCAAAATGTAGCAGCTAGTGGTGCTCACCTTTTATTCCCAATTGAAAAAAATAAAATCTGCATGGATTCTTTATGGCACTCCCGATATTGATGTTTATGTGGAGAGCCGAGGCAGCTGCATGTGGTGTTCTTGAGGGTACAGTTTGAATGCAAGCTCCATAGCGTGATAGTATCAATCCTCTGTTGCTTGGAAAGTCCAAATGCACATTCGAAACATCAGAGGTGAAATTTCTCCTTACAATCAGATTTTAAATGCTATGAGGAATCTTGAATATATCCTCATTCTGATGATATCGAGACTTTGATGCTGCAACTTGAACCGGGAGATGGTTCTCTGGTTCTTGTTTGGTCTGAATGATCCTGTACAGCTGTATCTGCGGACAAGGAGAGAAGTAGCTACACATATGGGCTGTTTGGTTGCCCGGCCGCAGCGAGCCAGGCCTAAGCGAGCAGCACAGCCAGTGTTTGGTTTACTTTTTTCCCGGAGCCAGGCTTGAGGGAGCAGCTGCGCTGGTGTTTGGTTGATGCACGCGCTCGTATCCTCTGAGCCATCGCGATGCAGCGTATAAGGTGGAGCCTGGCCGCGCGGAAACGAGCGCGGCGGCCGTTTCCGCGGAGCCAGGCTCGCGTGCTGCGTGCTGGTGGGATGCGAGCTCACCGCATGCAGTCGGCCGGGCAACCAAACAGGCTAATAAATGATGATGGTATGAAAATGGAAACAGACAATAAAAGATCGGTTACATCTTACATGAGACCATATGGACATATAACATAATAAAATAAACATGGTAAGAAAAATATACCACTGGATAAAATATGAAACTGTGGTGAAGTCCTGTGCAATTCTCACGTCTAACAGAAGTGTCTGCAGTGAATAGCTTGTTTTACACTCTTCTCTAATAGTCAAATGTCAACAATCTTATACTTCAGCTAACAATTTTTTTTCGAAATATATGCACATTAACATTTTTTATTTTGAGTTCAAAAAGAGATACCATTTTGTCAAAAGGGAGTCTTGTACTCTTGTACATGCATCATATCCTCATCTCATGGTCCATCAGAAACCATCTTAATTTGTCAAGCAGTTGCATAGATATTTTTTGAAAGCTTGTAGAAGATAGTCTTAATCATTATATTGAGTTAAATCGAACATTGCAATTGGTGATAAAGAGTTTCCAAACACATTAGATTAGATTGTGAAATACATCCATAATGAAAACGTAGGAGATGAGTGAAGGACCAGTTCTCCATTAAGAAGATGGGCAAAACCTTTCAAGTTTCAACAAGTATCAATCATAGCAGTTGCCAGTACATTTCTGTCATCCACTTTGTCCTCCTGATCAAGACTTGCCATATTCTCTAGGTACCAACAGTACAGCTTAGAAGAATTAGCTATCCTCACCAGGTCAAGCAGGCTACATCATCGTATCCAAACATTGGAAGGTTGAACTTTCCTAATCTGGTTATAAGATGCCAGTCCAAAAGGAGGTCCAAGTTAAATTGAATCACAATAAGACAACCTGCTGTTCACACAAACAAGAATAGCCACATCCTGTTAGTTTCATTTCCATGATATGAAGTTTTGAACATTGTAATGTCGTAAAGCATCTCTGACTCTCCTTATGGTCCATAGGAAGCCTCAGTAGGTTACTGGTGGAACACATACCATACCATAGAAGTGACAGCAACTACTCAGCTAGCATACATGCGAGGTAAGCTCGTGAACCATGGTCTTGTCGAGTAGGGCAGGTCCCGGGAATAGTTTTCCACTCAAGTGTGAAGTGCTAGATACTCTAATAGCCATCAAGGAAAAGCATAAAAGAAGAAAGAAGATTGCTAATGGCCTGCTTCTACCTCCCCAGGTTTCGTACTCTTGCATTCTGATGTTGATCAAAAGAATCTTTCTCCAGCTGAGTACTCACCACTCAGAGAAGTATCATTGAACATGAAATGACTCATTGCAAACCTTTGGCCCAGCCCAGGCAAGGTGCCATGCAGGGGAGGCTAACTCTTGGAGCTTTAAACATACCTCCAGATCTTTGGAGAATATATGCAGGAAAAACTGACCATAGATATCGTTCACAAAGATCATACAGCTTCAACTACAACTAGGCCATCTGGAGGTTGATAGGTGCTCTACGTTTCCATGCAATAAAGAAGCAACTATAAGGGAAAATAATATTACATGAAAAGTTAGATTCCATTTGCTCATAGTGCTCAATGGAATGTTGTGAACATAAAGTGGATGCTTCACTCCTAATATAAATTTACGACGAACTGCTCTGTTCTTCTCCCACAGAAAATTTTTATTAGCTAGTCCTACCACCATATTGAATATTTCCCATCCCCTTGTCAACGAAGGATCACTAAAATTCTCTTCTATAGCCATCAGCTGAATAATTGTTCCAAATTATGTCGCGAGGCAGGGATCCTTTGGCATTGAGCCAGGTAATTGGTGATGTGTTGGATCCTTTCGTAAAGTCAGCTGCGATGAGGATTAATTATGGTGAGAAGGAGATTACAAATGGCACTGGGCTACGATCATCTGCTGTGCTCAATGCACCACAGGTTGAGATTGAGGGTCGTGACCAAACGAAGCTCTACACACTTGTAAGTGACATAATAAATTGTAAGATCATGATCTGAGTAGCGTACAAGTTTTTGAGGGCATTGTGTTATGTAAAGTGAAACATGACCTTTGATTCAAGCAAAGTTTCAACTAAAAGTACTACTCTTGCGTGAGAAGAGGTAATGCATAGACACAAGAAGAGAAGAGGTAATGCATAGAATAATCAGATAAGCTCTTAGAGTGACTCACGCATACCACATACTAGTTTATACAACAAGTTCCTTACTCAAAGCAAACTACGTTTTAAAGAACTTATGCACAAGTCTAAATGCTGTTTCAGTAAAAACAAGCTAACTAACTTGCACAAATATATGTTATTTAACAAATCCATAGGTGGCTTTTGATAATAGAAATAAGAGATATAGTTAATTAGGTTGCACAGAATATTGTAGGGAGAAAAAAACAAACTATTACCCTGGATGGTATTTGTTGGTTATACATGAACATCACATAATAACCTTTTGATAATGATTAAGTACATCTGTATATGTATGGTACATGCCGCTTTAGAATATGCCTCTGCACCTTATCTCGTTTGTACAGTGCGGTACAAGGGTATTGAATAGGATAAGGCCCAAAATACTGTCTGCTTTGCTTAAAGTTGGAGCGTAAAGCTCTATGGTATCAAAGTTTGCCACTCGCTGCCTATGAATATCCTCTACACAACTGAATTGACACAGTTACACAGACAAAATAATTCGACTATACACGGAATATCCCGTGTGCAATTCTCCAGCCCAGACCCGCTATAGAAAAGTAGATAAAAGACGATAACTGAACCCCTCACCCCTTCTCTCTTGCTCTCACAGTCACAGGCACATCGCAAGCATGCACACGCATGGCCATAGGCACTTTCCAACTTGGATTTTATCATAGGCACCCCGCATGTCCCAACTCAATTTCTTCGAGAAATTTCAGGACAGTTTAATTAAAAGCGCACTGAGTGGATTAGCATGGAGAGGAGGGTTCCCATTAAATTCATATTCTCAAATAACCAAATGAAGAGAAATCATATATTTATTAAAGAAAATTCTATAGGCCAAAAGGCCAAAACCATCTTACTTTTATGGTCTCTTTTGTTTCACAGCACCATAAAGGTACCAAGGTCACCTTTTGTTTTTCTTTTCTTTTTAGAGTCATGTCCTAGCTCCTCTATAAGGTATACCGTAAGCAAATGCTTATTTATCGACATCTAAATGTCTTAAATCCAAATCTTCCTCTTATAAGGTTATGGTGGATCCGGATGCGCCAAGTCCAAGCAAACCAGAATACAGGGAATATTTGCATTGGTGAGCTTAGTAAATTCATTGTACAAGTAAAGTGTTGCGTAGTGGCTCCCATAAACTCTCAATAACGCCACATTTTGTAAGAAACCAATGAGTGTTACTTGCCACATTATTGTTATGTTTATAGTTCAAGAACCCCTTACCTAGATAACATGCAGGATTGGAATGCAGCCCTCTCGAAAAAGGAGGGGGATGTTTCTTTTCCATCCATCAACAGCTGAAGAAATCTTGTTCTATATGCTATTGGGTAAGAAAGTACAGTTTCTGTGACGACCTAACTCTTTTACTATCACCATAATTCCTTTAACCGAAGTTTTCATTCAGATTTCATTTCTTATCAACATTCACTAGTCTTTCAGTTAGATTCATATTATGTAGATGAAATAAAATAACCAATACCACACCTTTTTTTTATAGAATCTTAATAGTTTCTAAAGTCTTCAAGAAGATATTTTACCAACTTTCCATGAACAAGGTACTCTGCAAATTTTCCTATTAATTAGTTCGTGGAAAAACTAAAAAGAAAACATTCATTAACCTGAGTACTTTAAGGACATCATTCTCAAGTGCTACAATCATTCAACATAGAATGGTGAATTGTGACAAAGCATTAATCAAAGAAGGCATTAAGTATGATATCAATTATCAACATGAAAAGTATCAAAGAGACATGCACGCTGTTTTGGAATGGACTTGTATGTATTCCATGGGCCTCAAGGCCATAAATAGATATGTACAAATAGCAGAAAACACCCTATACAATATACTTCTAACCCCTCCTCTCAAACTCATAGTGGATCAATAACACTGAGTTTGGAGAGATATAAGCTATGTTGAGCCCTATGAGTAATGGCATATATTGCTAGTAAAACATTTATGCATGTTAAAATCACAATTATGGTTGTTTACTTTGTTTGGAAACAAGACAAATGCAATTTAAATTTATAAACTTTGAGAATAATGGCTATGAATATCTAGAAGATAACCAAGCTAGCAAAAGATATAACAACCATTTCTTATGACAGTAATATTGAAGAGTCATAACATTTCCCACCAAAGAAAGTTACAAAGAACTGACTTTATGTACCAAAAACTCTTGTTTCAAGAAAAAGATGGCCACGCACAACACCAGAGTTCTTTGTTTGGTTGATTGATCAAATCCCTGTCACTGCTTGTTATCAAGATTCAAGAATGTGGCACCGTAATCTATCTCTAAATATCATATAATAGACTGTTTAATGTAATCTGTGGTTGTGCAACTCACTAGTCCCTACAGAAACTCCCAACTTGGCCATAAATGAACATTTTGGTTAATTCATATATGATTTACGGTTTACCACTTATGTACTTTATTTTGCAATATGTATTAGTAGTTCTGATGCCAATCAAAGATCTAAAGGTGTGGTCTTGCTTCTTTCCTTCTTGGTTATTTTCTACAGGTTGGTTACAGACATCCCAGAGGCAACTGATGCACGTTTTGGTGGGTAACGCCTTACATATTCTCCAATAGCTGAATAACTAAATATGACATATAAAGATCGTTCAACATTGTTGTTATAATAACACTGTCAGCAAACGACTCAAATTATTTCGGTATCACAATCTTTGCTCAATTGTTCCAAACAAAAAAAAAAAACAATGCTATTTATTGTTCTATACTTTGATATTCATTTGATTCAAAAAATCACATAACCCATGTCAATGTCATCCTCCACTAGATGAAAACGTTTAACTGGCACTCTTAGCAATGTAATAAGCAATGTGGTCAGTAAAATCTAAGTCAAATGGTGAGCGTACGATGTTGGAAACAGAAATAAGTAATTATGGCAACACCATTGCCTGTGTAACATGTTTGACAAAAGAAAACATTGCTGTGAACTAAGCAAATACCTGTAATGCTTTGATGAAACTGTTTTTGGTAAGCAAGTGTTTGCATAAATTTCTATGATGCTAAGTAACACATTTATAATGCAAGCCTTGATGCATGTATTTGGTGTAGCAGGCTTGTGTTTTAGAGTTTCAAGCTAGAGATCTGCAAGACAGATACCTACGCAACAACTTAAGAGAGTTCATCGCTCTTCATAGTTATAAGCCTGACATCCATGCCAGCGGTATCGCAGTCAAATTTTGCAAGGAAAGATGTGCACATGGACTGTTAGAAGATTAATGCATCTTGTACTAAACTAAAATAAGGCTTGATGATTGATATATTGAAGACTAAAGTATACACATACCTGTGAATCAAATGCAAAGCACCTTAGAGAGGGGAATGGGCCCCGCTCTAATATGTGACTGCACCTATTTTTGATGCAGGTTAAGCAGTTGGACGGTTGTTATCTGCCCAACAGCGCCTCAAGTTGAGTATCTGACAATCTGACATCATGTAACTTTCTGTGGGCCCCACTTAATCACATTAGTCAGTTTGGTGAGACTTCAACTGGAAGTCAAGTAGATGGACTGTTACCTGCTTCACTGTTGACAATATACAGCGCTTGAACAATGGTATCTTCTGTGTGGGCCCACAGAAATACAATATACAGTTATATGCAAAATATGTGAAACATCCTTCAAACTTTTCAAATATGGGAACTTCCATTTCCAAGTGAAAACAAAATACTAGAACGGGCCTAGTGTTTAGAGGAAAGTCAGTATATATTTTCAATGAACAAAATCCAAAGAAGTTGTCTACTAGAGCTCACAAGTACATGTTAGCATGAGCAAACAAAGCATAGTTATGGCTGTCATAGAACATTAGTACCGTGTTCCCACAGAAAAACAATAGTATTGCGACTTTGCCACATTATCTGTAAAAAATGGCATGGCAAACTTCTTTGGAGCCAGGCAGCATTATTGGAGTTATAAGCATACCTTCAGTAATTCATGCACAATACATTAGCCCAATCCTCTCGTCTGGCTTAACCGGTTTTGTTTAGCTTGGGCTAGCAGATAGACACATTTCTCTGCTAATTCATCAAGATTGAAAGTGAATTTTAAGTTGTAAACAGAACTTCTACGTGAATTTTGATCAAATTAAACAGAAGTAGCATATCATTCTAGAACTCGTGCATTTACTAATTTTGTGATTCACATTTGATGGTAGGCACCGCAAATGATCTGCCACCCTTTTTCTGTCGGCCACTCACTAAAGGGAACATTCAACCTGTACATAATCTATTTTCAAATTGGATATTTACCTTTTTGTTTGGACGCTATGTAGGTTATGCAGCATATGTTATTGGTAGCAATACTTCTAACTGCCGTGACCAATACAATAACTAATCCTTTAGTTAGTAAAGTATCACCGTGGCCCATCATAAATATACATTAAGTTCTAGTTTTCATTAAAAAAAAACTGTACCACAAGGTGTTTTCTATCTTCATTGAATTTACAGCGAATAGCACACAAGGTGAGGGGATGGGCAGTAATGTCACCACCACCACCACAAACAACAGCCAAGCCTTTTGTCCCAAACAAGTTGGGGTAGGCTTAATGTCACCAAAAAACAGAAAAATTCTATATCACAAATGTCAAAGGGCATGTAGTCCAAAACAGTTAGAACAGTCTGTAATCTTAAGTGGTGAAAGCAAGTCTAATAAGGAATACACACTGTTTCAGGCAATGAAATAGTTCCATACGAAGGTCCACGGCCACCAGCCGGAATTCATCGGATTGTTTTTGTGCTATTCAAACAACAAGCACGGCAAACAGTTTATGCGCCAGGATGGCGGCAAAATTTCAACATCCGAGACTTCTCAGCATTTTACAATCTTGGACCACCAGTTGCTGCCTTATACTTCAACTGCCAAAAGGAGAGTGGTGTTGGTGGCAGAAGGTAGGAAAAATAGGAAAGTTCATATTTTACTTAAGAGCAATAAAATCGTAGATATTTAAATACTCACAAAATCACACAGAAGCCAGGAGGGCCTTGTCTCAAAATAAAACTCATGACATTGTATTTGAAAAGTAGTAGACTCAGACAGATAGTTGGCTCATTAACATCTAATCTAACACAACCATGAGGTTTCCAAGGTGCACTGGAGAGTAAATTCCGAGGATTGCTAAATTGAAGACATCAACACATATATTTAGAAGAGATAGATATTAAATCTATAATATAAGCATTTCTTCCCAGAACATAGTGAATAGAATTTGAGCTTAATTTCCTTAACTTGGTATAGATATTTTAAGGATGGGAGCGTGGTTTCTTAACCCTGTCCAGGGCTAATAAGCAAGCTTCCTGTGTTAAGCTCACATCTATAACATTAATCAGGGTATCAACTCTTTATTTATGAAAAAAAAATAGGCTCTTTCTCATCCTTGTAATAATGAACAATAATTCTTACTCGTTACTGCTGTTGTTTCAAGAAACAAGGAATAAAATAGAACAGTACAAAGAAGGATAGCTTACTCTAGATATATGCAAGAGGCACACAGAAATTCACTAACAGTACCAACAAAACAAGAACCCAGTCCCTCCCTTCACTCTTCTACATTGATAAGAGAAATCAGGCATGTTATTTCAGGGAGAATAGCTTTTCATTTATCAGTTCTTAACAGGTTTTTCTTATTAATAGGTTTCAAGGACCAGGCTGAAGGATGGATGCAGAAAAATCTCTAGAAACAGCAATACCATTCACGATATATAAAATATAATCCACACAAAGAAGCTCACAACCTATATAATGTCAGTTCACAATCAAGTAGCCCAGTAATCGACATATATGAAACAAACTAGTATTTTGAGTTCTTTATATGTCACTTATGACCTATCTCAAGAAAAAATTTCTGATGTTCATATTAGCAATTATGAGAAAAAGCGTGATCATTCAGTTGCTAACACCACTTTCTTATTTTGATGAGTATGGATGCAAAACAGAGCCCTGCAACATTCAATTGTGAAGTCCTTTTCGCAGTAACTTATTGTGGACAAGTTTTTTCTTAAGGGACAAGTAAACCAGGGTTAAATTCGTTTGTAATGGCATCTATCACCATGGAGACCATAAAGTATGCTAATAGGGAAACAACTATCTGGGCCTGATTTAAAAGAGAGTGAAGGGAACAAATGCATATCAAGATAAGATGAATCAAAGGAAACCCAAAGGTGGCGAACCACTATAATAGATAACCTGTAGAAATACAGCTACGCCTACACATGGATAGATGCAATACATCAATGGTGTAAAAATGCTAAAACTGTTTATTGTTTAGAACAAAAAGGATAATTGCTCTAGTCAATTCTTGTGATATAAAACACTTTCAAGAACAGTAAAGAAAATATCCTTTGAAGGTTTCACCACATCCCCCTTTGTTTATACACCACTAATGGTGATGGAAAAATAATGAAAGTATCACGTATGCAATGAACAACGAACTGGAGGAGGATTGTAAATTACAGACACAATTAATGGTATTTGTCCTAGACATGGTTGAAATAATATTCCATGATAAGTGTATAGGCATCATCCGGATATTTTTGTTTCAAAAATCATCTAAATTTTAGACCGTACGATCAAAACACACATCCGTCCGATTAAAACATAGCAACCCACCTTGAATTCAGAGGGAGCGTGCATCGATCTCAAAGCAAATCCAATGGCCAGGAATTTGGATGATGATTGCTAAAGAAAATATCTGGGTGAAAGTTATCAAAACCCTTTTGGGGATAGTCCAAACTAGACAGCTCGAGCTCACTATGACCATACGGAGAAACAACATGAATAGAGGAAGTAAAGCATTCACACCGAGCTAGCGACAATGAACATGAGTGTGCAACTGCACATTCCAGTTTCACTACAAAAGACAGTCATGCCGCACTCCGAAAAGTCATCTGCTGGTACGTACGTTGGGGGGCGAAGCGGAGCAGGAGAGAGCGGGGCGAGGAAGGAAGAGGAGGAGGCAGCGATTTTTGAGAGGGCATCGAGACAGCATGCATGGCCGCATCCTAGATCAATTTTCATTGAAGCGGATAATGGAGGAGGAGGGAGCGGGTGGTGCGACAGCGGTGTTTGAGGCAGGGCCAGCGTCGCCCGGGCGAAGGGTAAGCAAGAGGGAGTAGTGGAGAACAGGATCGCACCACCTCGAGGGCACCGCGAGGCGCGGCGGCGGCGGCGGCGGCGGCACGGACGGTGTAGGAGATGGGGATGGGCGAGGGGGTGGAGCGGCGGCGGCTGGTGCGAGAGCCGGAGGGGGCAGGGGCACGCGAAACGGGGGTTAATTAACGATCGACGACACTATATATATACTAGGAAGGTACGCGCGGCGCTCGCCGCGCGCGTGACCGGGAAACGAATTTGTTTTTTTTTCCGGAGAAAAAACGGACTATGGAACAATTTTTCCCGGAAAAAACGAAGAAAAACGACGCAAAACATTTTTTCGCATGCTCTGGAGACAAAACGGACAACAAAAACATTTTTTTCCAACAAAAAGGATAAATGATGGACGAAAAACGGATTTTATATATTTTTTTAGAGAAAACGGCAAACGAAAACATATTTCCCATGCGCCGGAGAAAAAACGGATCAAAGAAACATTTTTTCTGAGCAAAACGGAGAAAAAAAATTTTTTTTAAGAGAAAACGGCCAACGAAAACATTTTTCCCGTGCTCCGGAGGAAAAACGGACCACGAAAATATTTTTTACGGGCAAAACGGAGAAAGGACCCGAACGTAAAGCACATGGACCTATTTGTTATAATTTTGGACCTATCCGCTATTTTGAAAAATTAGAAAAGGGCTCGTTCGCTATTCGCATTTAATGGGGGCTCTCTCTGTAAAATACCGAACGAGGGACCTAAACGCGAACCGGGAAAATTTATTTTCCTCTCACAGAAAATCGCCCAGGGACCTACACGTAATTTTGAAGAAACGGAGGGTCTTTTCGCGAAATAAAGGAGAGAGAGGTTAGGGGTGACGTGGGGGGCTGTGGTGCCCAGAATCCTTTCAGGAATAATAGGCTTAAGATACTTAGCCTCCACAGATATGCGCATGATGGAATTTATAAAGGCGATATATTTTGAAATCATTGGCTACGTTCGGGTTCACATTAAATAAAATAAAAAATTATAGATAAGGAGATTGAATTGTTAAGTACTCCAGCCAGGAAGATGTGCTTGAATGAAGGATCGAACCACATCATGAGAGGGTGAATTGGTACAACTAATATCTAGATCTATTTTCTTTGTTTTTATTAATTCTAAAAATTAACAAAATAGTACTGATCAAGCAGATGGTGCCAAAATTTGCGAAAAACCGAACAAAATTCATGAAAAACTGAACGGTTTCGAAAGTCAAATAAATTTAAAATCTGGTCAAACCCGGAGCGAAATTCGAATGAAAAGGTCGAAAACCGCTCGAAAAGCGATGAATTTCGGTTGTCGGTGAAAATCGTTGACAAGTTGAAAAATTAGGGGAAATTGCAAAAAAAATATTGTAAAATTTCAAACTTTGTTTTTTCAAAAAAATATTCACACTAGAGGTCATAAAGCTATTGATACTAATTTTATAGAACTTTTGGATAGATTTCTTCAAATTTTTTAATTTTGAATTTGAACTTGAGCGGTAAACCGAACGAAATCCTTTTCCGAACCGGAGCGGTACGAACAAATTTCGCAAATTTCGAGCAAAATTCATTGAAAAGTGAAACCCTGATGGGACTTCACGCTGCTGCGTGAGGATGCCCTTTTTCTCTCTCCTTCGCTGTTGCTGTCGCACGGGGCTTCATCCCTCTTCTGTGCCGCACGTCACATGGCACCTACACAGCCGCGCGCGTCTGTTCTTTTCTTTGTGGTTCTTGTGCCGCCAGGAGCCGCTCTTCTTTTCTTTTGCGCCACCAGAAGGTATCTTCTCCGCCCCACCTTTATTCCCCTCTTAACCTAATTTCTTATCTCTAATCTCATACATGCATGCATGCATATTCACCTGACCTAATTACACATAGTCCGTTTCAATACATGTATACACACAGCCCAAAAACTCACATATGCAAGTGCACATGCCACTTATCCCTCTCACATGGCTTGTTCGCTTGCACAGCCCGCTGGCCACTACACCGCATCGTCTATCTACGTAGACCTCTTCACATCCCATTTCACTGTACTCGTGACCCTCGCGTGCTGAGCTCGGGCTACACAACTCCTGCGTAGATTCTCTTCGACCTGTAGTACGCGTCGAATATGCATGTTTGCGTCTGCATCTCCTGTTATAAATAAAAAAACAAACCCACACAGTACTTCAATCATTAAAGCATGAATAAAGGACATGCAGTGATTATTTACCATTCGTTTACTTCAAAATTTATGCAACTTGTATTGGGTGGGAATGCATAGAAGCACATCTCTAAAATAAAGACATTATTCCATAACTAATATTGTTTTCCATCACAATAACTAAAACTGTTTTCTATCACAAATATTATTGTTAAATTAATCATCACACCTATATATGGCAAACAGAATTAACAAACTTACTTTGATGAGTGATTTGACAACACACAAAATAATTCATATATAATTTATATCATTCAATAACTGTCCTTAAACATATGCAATATCAATATGGTAATATTATTTCCCCTCCTTTGACAAAATACATATCAATATGAAATAAAGTACATATGAGTAATAAAACGGTAAAATATAAAATTAGATTTGATATGTTGAGCGATAGAGTTTAATCCACGTCGTAGCACCCTTCTTCCGTGAAAGACAGTACAAGGAACCGAAAAAGGAATGGAAAAGACAGTACTGAGTCACTGACCCGCGGTTTGCTTGGCTACTCAGCTCAATCTATATATAAAGAAAGCTTTGTGTGCTAGCTAGCTGCTTCCATATACAACAATACAGCACCAAGCTAGTACTAGTATATATACAGGGTCCGATCGATCGTGATCGTGATCGTTCAATTGTTCTAGCGAGCTAGCTATGGCGAGTAATGGCTTCCGTGCTACGACACAGGTACGTACGTACGTGTGTTAATTACCACCTTAATTTTATCTCTATGATCAGGGGCGGAGCCAGGCCCGGACCATTCCAGCTCTCCAAACTGTAAAAGTCTACTATGTAGTTGCATTGCTGCGTAGTGGGGCCACGACTCCCAGACCTCAGGCCCAAGCCCAGATGGCTCGAGACCTAGATATACCCCTATCTGTGATTACGAAGAGCCCATACACACTTGCCCATCACCACGCATATACACACATGCAAGCATATACCCATACTCGTGTGTGTGTAACGCACAATAGATGCCCACGAGGATTTAAACTTCGATGAGTGGAGTCGTACACCTATAATTCTATCACCCTTTCAAGTGATAGTTCACATTACCAATTAATTAACGTTGAAAACGTTTTTATTTGTACATACACTCCATATTTTTTTTAGTATATATTAACATTAATAGATATCCATAAGATTAAGGGCCTGTTTGGATCCATTAGCAGCTAATAGTTTCTAGCTAATATTAGCTAGCTAACTATTAGTTGGAGGGTGTTTGGATCCACCAGCTAATATGTGGCTAATAGATGTTATTGTCCAGAATACCCATGCTATTAAATGCTATTGGTGGTATACGTGAAGGGTATTTTGGTTAAATGCCACCTATTAGCTGGGTAACTGGGTTTGGTTAGCTAATGAGATAACTATTAGCTGGGTGCTCAGCTAATAATTAGCTGATCTATTAATTGGGGGTGTTTGGATCCATTCCAACTAATTTTTAGCAGTTAATTATTAGCTGCATGGATCCAAATAGACTCTAAGAGCCACTTTATGGTAAAAGAAAAAGGTCGAGAAACGATGAGGCTATTTACTCGAATGAAGGATAAATAATCTACATCGATCATTTTAAATAGACGCCTGCGCATGAGAACATCAGTAAGCTAAAATTACGCACCAAAACTACTACAGCTAGTTACTTTATTTAGTAACGTTTAATTTTTCGAACTCTTGCTTAATCATCTTCGTACGCCGTCAAACAATTGTACGAGTCATTCCTCAAGAAACAGCTATATAATACAGTAAAAACATCGTCAAACATTTTAATATAGTAAAAACATCGTCAAACATTCTCGAAGAGAGAGAGAGAGAGAGAGAGAGAGAGAATCAATAGAAATTCTTAAGAAAAATATTAAACATCTTGCCCTCAAACCCTAGCTATTATTAATTCACAAGCATTGGATGCTATTCAGACCCTAAGCTCAGAAAGCAGCGTATAATCTGAAATCATAAAAAAGGGCTTTCGCTAATATAAACAAGGACCTCAGCTTAACAAGTATCCTTGTCTGAACTCTGAAAGCACAACTTCACCTTAATTTCACCATTTTGTTTCTTCCTCTTCGATTGTATTAGAGTTAGAAATTTTATATGATTTTATAGAGTTGGATCAAGAGCGGACACTCCAGATCGATCGCTACGGTACAAAACAGTATCGGTGCTACCGTGATAGCGGCTCGAATTGGTATAGGCACAGTTCCTCAAAGGTGTGTTTGGTTGGTGAGATGAGGTTAAATGAGATGAGATATTCCTAAACCATTTGGTTTAATTGTTTTAGGTGAATGGAATGGTTCAGTATCTATAGAAATTTTTTCTCAAATTTGTATCTCACGGATGGGATAGTTCCATTCAAGCAACCAAACGCATAGATGGTTTTTTTTTTCTTGAAGCATCTCAGACATATACCATTTGGTACAAGCAACCAAACACACCCTAAAGAAAGAGGATGTTTCCCACCACATGCCGAGCCCACAAACCAGAGTCACAGAACTACCCTACTCGTCTGGCCAGATGGGAGATGTGTGGGCGCATGTGTCGGAGAAGCCAAACCTGGTATATTAGGGTTCGATTGGTTCAAGGGCAAATGGCAAATAGGATGGGGCTATCCACCCTGGTAGGGATGAAATTATTTAAATTTATGTTTGGTTGAAGGGATGAGAGATGGATGAGATGAGTCAAATTTTTGTTTGGTTAGAGGGATGAGAGTTGGATGGTGGATGAGATGAGAGTTCAAATTTGGTTGGTAGGATAAAAGTTGAATGGATTCATCCAGCCAATTTCATTGGATGGGCTCATCCAACATCCACAAGGAATATTCATGGGAGTTGTAGGATCAAGGATAACCGACTAGAGGGGGGTGAATAGGAGGTTATAAAAATTTTGGCTCTAATTGTTATGAATGGACAATTAAAACAAGAATTGACAATTTTCACAAATAAGGCCTAAATCTTCTAGGTTTCGTTAATGTGCACCAACAATGCTAAGTCTAAGCAAACAATCAATTCTAGGTAAATGAACAAGCCTAAATATGCTAGAATTGCAATTTACACGAATTAAAGCAAAAAGGAGCAAACTAAAAATGTGAGACACGAATTTTTATCCCGTGGTCTCGGAGACTTGCCGGTCTCCCCTAATCCACGTTGAGGTAGCTTGACTCACTTCAAGCCGGCTCCTTTGCACAAATGAGCCTTCCTCGTATACTCGGGGTAGCTCTTACCTACTATGGGTAGTCGAGCTCCTTGCCAACCGATCGAGCCTTCTCACAATCTCCATTGAGAAGATCACCGATCCCACGCCACCAAGCCGTCTAGGAGGCAGCAACCTCCAAGAGAATAGAAAGTTGAAGCTCACTTGAACTTTGTAAATAGCTTCTACTATTGTATGTAATATATTGTGTATGGTTGTGATTTCAATTTTGTGAAATATGAGTACTACACACTAACCTCTGGGTGCTAAAAGCTGAAATAAAGGTCGGGGATGAGCTTAGGTGTATACAGAGGATATCCAAGCTCAAAGAATCGGAAAGATACTCACCGTGGCGGAGGAATTAGACTTGCACGCGGTTGATTGCGCTGCTCTATCCCCGCGGCCAATAGAGCTCACTCAACATCAATGGTGCGAGCTCTCGGGCTAGAGAGGACACAACAATGCGTGGAGCCAAAGGGTACAAGGGAGGAGCTTAAATAGACACAAAGCGAGTGGATTGCACGGAAGCTCGGAGCTGCATGCACATGGCGGCTCAAGTACCTCCACTCGTCAGTGAGGGTAGCGGTAGTGGTCTTGGTGGGTCGACTCAGTTGAGGGGGGCACATGGCAGAGAGCAGAGGGGCCAAGGCGCTGCCAAGTGGGTCTGACCGGCCGGTGGGCCCACTTGTAAGTGGAAACAAAATAATAGAGAATTTATTTTTTTTTTCCAGATTTTCTTAACAGTAGCTACACTCCAATTTAAATGAGGCACTTAAGCATATTGAAAATTTTTGGGAATTTTTACGAAGAATCCTGAAGACATATTTGAGCTACCATAAAAATTTCAAGAAAAAATCATACGTCATTAATTCTATAAAAATACGACATGCTCAAGGTTCAATTCTTAAGCTGCTATTTTTTTTATTTTCTAAATGCAATAATTCGCTTCAACTTTTTCCTAAATTTTTGCAGGGATGACACAGATACATTTCTGGATTTAATTAGATCTTTCTCAAATTTTATGTCCCCTGTTTTTGAATTTTAGTGTGAAACTATTTCTTCCAAGTTAAACAAAAGAGATTTCTGGAAAATTATAATTTCAAGAAAATCACAAAAACATTATAAATTTAGCTCAAAATCATAAATCAAAATTTTGAATTGATTATAATTTATATACCCCACAGATTTGAAACAATTCTTATTTGCGCTCTCTCACTATATATATAGCATATGCATCCCATGCAATGCAAGGGCATGCTTAGATGCATGCAGTTTTGATACTGAGCCCATGTAATGAAACCCCATGGATCGGATGGGATGGATCACTCGAGCTGAAGGTTCGACTTGTAGAGGGCGTCAGGCTTCCAGTCCGCGGGGATGATGTCATCGGCGACAAGCTTGACGCCGGACTCGGTGGCAAGGCGGATGGAGAAGGGGCCCTTGAGCGGCTTGGGGGTGTCGAGCCTCCAGATGGCACCCCATGACTCCTTGAGGTCACTCCACTCATTGGAACCCTTCTCCTTGAGGGACACCTCCACGATGTCGCCGTCGCCGGCGACGTACTTGACGAGTAGGGCGAAGTAGTTGGGGTTGGAGCCCTTCTCTACGTGGAAGGTGATCTTTGTGCCAGCCGGGTACTTGCAGCGGACGCGGCGGAACTGCATGTCAACGATGCCGGCGTGGCGGAGGTCGTCCTCCTTGCTAGGCTTTGCCATGGCGCCGAATGCGTGGCCGGCGAGGTCGAAGTGGTATGCGGAGATGGGCTCGTAGTTCATGTCGGTGATGTAGACGACGACGGGCTTGTTGGAGCAGGCCTCGGGCTTCTCGCACTTGATCTCGAAGCAGGAGCCACAGCCACGACCATCTTTAAAGATGGGGTCATTGCCGCACGACGTCATGCCACTGAATGGAGACTTGTCGACGTCCTTGTACCCGCAGGCGCCGCCATTGTCGTCGGGGCCGGCGCCCTTTGGCTTGCCGTACCAGGTGCCCTTGGCTTCAAGCCACTTGCCATCGTAGGTGGTCGTGATGTTGGGGCCCGGGGGCACCTTGGGGGCGCACGAAACGCTGGCGATGAGCACCGCTAAAACCGTGACGACGAGCAGGGAGGAGCAGGCTTGGGAGGCCATCGATCTTAATTTGTTACTACTTAGTTTGTTGTGATGCTTGGGGCTATTCGGTGTACGTAAGTGGTATTTATGGACGAACGCGAGTGGCCGATGGTGGGCTCACCGCTGATGTCGCATGTTGCATGCATGCATGGCCGCAGGCAGCAAGCTGAGTAATTTTCGGCTTGTTCATGGAAGCATGACATATGCGGCTTGCTGTGATCTCGAGCTAGCATTGTAGGCATGACTTGGGCGTCAATTTCGGGTGTAGGAATAACCATACTTGTCTAATTAGGCCCTGTGACTGTGAGCCATACGTTCATTGTGGTATCAACTATAATTAACCCTACCATGCGTACATTGAGGTATCGCTGCATGCGTGCCTGCATGGCCTCATGCATGTAGGATGGGTAATTTTGAGGTTGCCCGTGGTCCGGCCAGCATAATACTAGCTTGGTCCCAATTTAAGCGAGCGTCGATGTTGGCATACACGTACGTGGAATATTCATGGGAATTGGTGTACGTCGATATTGGCCTCATCCAGCATCCACGAGGAATATTCATGGGAATTGGCTGCCCTCATTCACCCATCCATCCAACAAATAGCGGATGGAGGAAAAAAGATGAATGGGGCCATCCCATTTACCCTTTGCCCTTGAATCAAGCGCAAATTGGTTGGCGGCTGCACACTAAGTGTAATACCCCAATCCATTAATGTGAAGGTCAATGTGAAGCGATGGTGTGATTAGTCACACATTGCTTGCCTAAAGTGGGTTGCAGTAATAGATGATGCATGTTGGATCCAAACATAGTATCTTCGGATTAATTCTTTTACACGATGCAATGATGAAGATGTAAGTAGGGTGCTATGCATGTGTGGGTTGGTCTTTGAGCCAAATTTGGATCAAGGAGTTACATTAAGGGCATATACAGATGTTACTGTGAGATTTTTGCTGACATGCAAAAGTGAGAATATAGCTATCTCTTCGTGAAGAGACGACAATATAGATAGCATAAAACACAATTGCATGAGTTATTGTATATAATAAACACTTTTCAATACCATAATTTAAAGATTGTAAGATCTCAAAAAGGACAAGCTTAAGATGTTATTTATTGTAGAAGTTGTCTTTTTAGTTCTATGTTTATATGATATCAATGAGTACATAGACAGTAGTTGTCTTTACTGTTGTACATACTCTAAAAGCTTATTTAGAATGTATAATTGGAAAACAAAGGAATAGAGAAAACGTAGGAAATACAGCGGTAAAACAAATGATTGAAAATACAGGAAACATGGAGAGTTTGGAACACATTATTTCATTTGCTTAGACAAAAATTGAGCACTAATCTTTTTGTTCCTAAGCTACTGACATATGGATATGGGCCAACTAAAACAATAGCCCCAATTATCATTGAAGATCTAAAGTGATTGCTCTCATCCACTAGATGGCTTCGTCCACCCGTCTGATATCCTTTTCTTCTACGCTGTTCGGTGTGAAATTTGGTTCGGTAGTTCTTTTTTGTAAAAAAAAAACAGTAGGAGGACATTAACGTAATTTCCATTTTCTCGGAGGATTTTGTTAAAAAATAGGTTGGCTAGGAGCCGACGTTGAATTTACGTTACTACATGGTATTTTTTTTTGCAAAAACAACAGGTAGAGAAACCGAGCACGAATACACGAAACTACGAGTTTTTTTTTAAAATTACCGTGAAAGGACCTGGATTTAATTTTGGTTTTTACAAAAACAACCTTATAGGTTATGGAGGATCTTTTCGCAAAAAAACAGTGACATGTGGGGGGCTGGTTGACTCCAAACTTCTCCGGTTTTAATAGATAGATATTCGACTTGGTCTCTCTTTAATCCCAATCGCTGGGGTGCTCCTTATTTCCCAACGGCTGGTGTGCACGGAGATGGTCCGGCGGTGACGTCCGGGAAGAGCAGCGCAATTGGTTACAATGCGTAAGGTGGCCGGGTAGGCCAGGTAAGGACGGTTTCAGGGGCGTAGCCTGTAGGGGGCACTCTGTTAGGCTGGAGCCCCCTCTCCAACCGCTGGAATAAAGGAATGTTCTTCCATCGATCCTACCAATATCTGACAGCAAGGAGACAGTAAGATGCACTTGCTTTTTGTGTAGATTGCACGTTTGATCATTATAGGAGTTTGTCCGTCTGATCCATGGTGCAGGTCCTCGATGTGGGGATGGAGTGATCATGCAATCTCCTGTAAATGCATCACTCGCTAGTATAGAGCATCGTAGTGCGACAAGTGTTTGCCTCTTCTCGAAAAGCAGGCTATAAGAGCACCAGTATCCACTGTTCGGCATCAACCATCAAGCCATCCCCGGCTTGGACCATACACGCCTGTGCTTTCTGCTATTGTGTTTAAGTTTTAAGTTCTTTTACGATACACTAAATTTAATATAGATCGTTCATTCCTTTGAATTTAACTGGTTTACCGACCGATATTTAACATCGTATCGGCTCAATAAGGTCGATTATCACGACATTTGAACGAAAATCGATGATAAATTAAACCCTACCATGGACCAGGTGTCTGGGACCTTTCAAAGTCCTTAGCTCCTATTCTGATTTATGTAATCATCTAGTTATATATATAGTCGTATACAACACATCTGTACCAAAAGCAATTAAAAACATGCAACATTGACTAAATGAAAGACATCTTACATATATTCAAATGCAAGCATATTAATCATGAGGCATGGCAATGAACAGAAGCAATTATGAATTAATAGTTCTTATTAAGAAAATATTTCTACAACCTATCTAGCCTTAACATTTTAATATTTCACATGGCAATACTTTTTTCCTACACTCCATGCAGATTCAACTAGCCTATTATGCTAGGTGTGCAAGCATTTATAATTTAAGTAAACCTTCTCATTTTCTATGCCAAAAAAGATGATGAAAATAATAGCCTAACAGGCACCGGCTAATAAGAACAACATGAAAAAGGGCATAAGTCTCACAAAATCAAATGAATATCTATTTATCAAGTTGTTATTCGAGCATTTGATCAATGAATTCCTCCAAGCAATGACGCCATTAATTTTTCTTGCTATATGTCAAGAAAAATTATAAAGTTATAATGCTTTAGAAAACATTTTTTACGATGATATATATCGTTTCCTCATGGTTAATTAGGGTCAATGCATCCACACAAAATATGATATTCTTTTTTGGAATGAAGTAATTTTTGGACAATGTGACGAGGAGCAAGCAAGCAAATAATCAAAGAGGGGTACCTGCAAAGGTGTACCAGGTTGAGGACGGCGGCACGGGTGAGGAGGAGGTCAGCGCGGTGGAGGAGGAGGACGGCGACGCACGGCTCGGGGAGGAGGACGATGGCGACGCACGACTCGGGGAGGAAGATGGCATGGTGGAGGAGGTGGATGGCGGTGCATAGCTCAGGGAGGAGGACAGCAGTGCACGTCTCGGGGAGGAGGAGGACGACGCTAGGGTTTGGTGACTTGCGTCAATGACGATTTTTTGCTAGAACTGTCAGTGATGAGTACCATAATCATCACTGACAATTTTTTTGCTAGAATCGTTTGTGATGTGGTACTCATCACTAACCATTCTAGCCAAAAACCAATAATGTGGTACTCATGAGTGATGGTTTTTTTGTGGTACTCATCATTGACCCTTCTAGCCAAAAAAACCATCAGTGATGAGTATCATTATCATCACTGACGGCTTATGACTAGGAGTATTGATGAGAGGTCTAATATAAACCTTCCAGACGTAGTGAAAGTATCTACTGTTAATAGAACCAAGATTTTGGTTATTGCCCCCACAGCTCGAGCATAGCTACGCCCTGCTAGCCTATCGTATGTACTGTAACTTAGAAAATAATGTGAAAACTTGTCAAAAAATAATATAATGTGAAAATGTAAAGATGAATAAAAACTGCATGAATTCTGCCTATACAGTTGTACAAATCCTCTCTGTTGAGGAGTTTTGAGATGTTTTCTGAGTTTAAGTATGAGCCAAAATGGACAATTGTATCTAACTCTTTAGCAGTTTCTTAATGGAGCTGGGGCATCAAAGCTGTGATGTCCTTTTGATCTAAAAATGAGCCCCAGCGAAATGATCCGAGTAAATAGCCTGTACCCGCCGGCTCAGCGTTACAAGCGGCGGCAGGGGCCCACAAAGTAGCGACGCTAATGAAGTGGTATATATAACAGCCACAATAAAACAACTGTTTTTCAAGCCATTAGTTTGTTTGGCTTAGGGGTGTAAATGGGTCGGGTAATACCCGACCCGTACCCGTACCCAGATACAAAATTACCCTAATGGAAAACTAATTTACACTACCCATCGGGTACGGGTACGGGTAGTACCCGGGTAGGTTAGGTTCGGGTTCGGATCGGGTACGGGATCGGCAATACCCGACGGGTACGGGTCGGGTTCGGGTACCCGGATAATTCTCACAATTTGGGTACGGGTACGGGTTGGGTTCAACAAATTTTTATTTTTATTTTTTGCCCTATTTAAATCATCCTTTCGTATCTTTTGCTAGGAAGCTCCAAATTCAACAAAATAAATTTCTAAATTCATATTATGATCTCTAGTTTCTGATTATGCTAAAATAATGAATATTTGACGTCTGTTTGAATTTCAAATTTAAATTTAAAGTATATGTCTAAAAATGGGCTACATGCAAAATTTGAACAAACGAACTCCAAATCAAACGAAACAAATTTTGTTAGAATCCACATATTGTAAACAATCCAAATATGTGAAAAATATTTAGGTTCCTACTCAAAGAACAAAATATGTGAAAATATCTTGGTTCATAACTACTAATTTCTTGTTTATCCATTTCAGATTCGAAGAACAAAATAGCAACCTTAATTGAAGATCTGAATGTTATGGGGACGAATGACGATGTTGAGACTTGAGATCTTGATAAATGCATGAAGAAATTTGTTTTGCATAATTTAACTCTATGTGTTGGACTCTATGTGTTAAACTATGTGTGTGAATTTCATTTCATGTATTAGACTTTGTGTGTTTATTGAACTCCATGTATTTGACTAGGTACTATTTGAACTCTTTGTTGGATTATGTATGTTTGTTAGACTATATGGCATTATCTATTGTATTATGTGATGTATTAGTGTGATGGTTGGATTGTTTTCATCGCATGTTTTGATCCTAGGTATTTCGTGCACTACCCGATGAAGTACCCGTTGTCTGTATTATACCCGTTCGCACACTACCCCGGAACCTGATTTCTACCCGTTCATATAAAATGCTACCCGTTACCCGTACCCTACCCGATGTTTACTACCTGTGCCCGTATCTGAACCCGGAGAAAAAATAATAGGGTAGGTTACGGGATGACCTCGCCTTGTGTACGACACCAGGAGAGGGCGACGACGTTGGTGTCTAGGAGTAGGGATGAAAACGGATCGGATAGTTTCCGACCGATCCGGATAATTTTCGGATACGGATTCTGTCGGATTGGATAGTTTCCGACCGATCCAGATAATTTTCGGATATGGATTCTGTCGGATCGGATATTTATTAGATAGTATCGAATCGGATACGGATACGGATTCGGTAGCTCACTATCCGTCGAATACGGATTCGGATAATCCGGATAGTGATGGATCGGATATCCGGATATACATGTGGGCTGGGCCAAGCAACTCTTTTGGCCCAAAAAGGATACTAAATTTTAACTTGTTTTCTAATTTAATTAATCCATAAATCAAGTTTCAATTATTAAAATTAGCAAACTAGCTCCAAAAATTATGAATTTTTTTAATAAAATTCCTAACATAGTCTATAATTTTTTAAAAAAATTATTTTTAAAATTTTATCATATTTTAATTTTTCTAAAAATTCAAATATTGTTGTATTTAATAGGAAAATATTTTAAATAAGTAGCTAAAATACATAAAAACTCATAAAATACATAATTTATTATTTTAAACATAATTTAACAAATAATACAAATCTTGGGGTCATTAAATGTAAGTGTTATATATTTTTTTTTAGAAATATGTTATTAAGTATTATCAAACTTTTTGTGTGTTCTATATTTGTTTCCATTTGTATCTCTGATCAATGATCACTTTTATTTTGTGTTTTGATCTACATGTATGACGAATTAATCGTATGTACGTGATGAACTAAGTTTTACATAATTTTGTTTGCAACATGGTATCTAACTATTGTCTAAGTGAATGAAAATGCTTATATTTATTCAATTTTTAATAATGTTTTAATCAAATCAACTAGTTATGTGTTTTCGTTGATTTTTTATGTACAATCTAAGGGATTATCATGTTCCGATAAATATTCGTATCCGATTCGATTTGCATTCGATTCGTATCTGTATTCGACACTATCCGTATTCGTATTTATATCCGGACTATCCATATTCGTATCCGAATCCGAGAAAAAAATACGAAAACAAATATTATAGAACCATTATCCATCCGTATCCAATACGTTTACACCCCTATCTAGGAGTAATGGCTTGAAGAGGAAAAAAAAAGAGGAGAGAAGCAATGGCGCCGCCGGCGTAGGGATGGCAATCGGGCGGGTATGGGCGGGTAGACCTCCCGCAGACCCGAACCCGAAACCCGAAATTCATACCCGAACCCGGACCTGAAATCTCTCACGGGTACATACCCACGCCCATACCCGAACCCGATGGGTACCCGAACCCGAAATTAAATTCACCTCGCAATCAAATTTTCAACCATCAATTGTCAATCAATTCATTTGTAATTTCTATGTTTAAATAAAAAATATATGATGTATATAATCATGAAAGTTACCGCATCTTACATCTCGAACGATGCTTGAAAATCTTGAATTAACTTTCCATTATTTTTAATTTATATTAATTAATTCGGGTACCCATGGGTACCCACGGGTGCAGAACCGAACCCGAACCAAAATCCGAACCCGAAATTTGAAACCCGCGGGTCTGAAATCAAACCCATACCCGACCCACCCAGGGATACCCGAACCCACGGGTAATTTTGCCATCCCTACGCCGGCGAGGTGGCTGCGGCGGGAGGTGCTCGTTCGGCTCGCGCTGGGCCAGTTCGTGTCGCTGCTTATCACCTCCACCGGCTTGCGGCTTCTCCTCGTCCGAGCTTGCCCGCCGAGGTACGGCGCGCCGTGTACTGTTATACCTATGTGACGATGATGTGCTGTGCGCGCTTTTTTCTTGGGTAGGAGTTGTTGGTTTTGGACGTAATTGGGGCCTAGCTTGATTTGTTTGTGTTACCATTCTTAATTATGTGACCCTCCCAAGTAATTAGTGCTGCAATTACTGGATTTTGGTATCACTCTGAGCATAAAAAGAAGGGTTCTTGATGAGTTGTGGCTTCAGTTTTGCTGTGTCTTTTAATTCATAAGGTCTTCATGCTTGTCTTAGACACCGGCATTCTACTTTGGGTAACTTGAAATGCCAAGTTTGCCTTATCTTTAGTTCATAAGGTCTTCAGCTCTTGTGCTAGCTCTAGTGAAATTTCTATGACAGAATGAAAAGTGACAGAGACAGGCTGAAGTAGTGAAGTGTTTACAAATATCAGAAATTGTGATTTTCTTCGAGAGATACTATTTTGAGTTTGAGCACATGAGAATAATCATTTTAGCTGAAGTATTGCTTGGATCAAAGGTTGAGATGCTATTTCGGGTTTGTGTGCATGCTGACCTTTAGATTATTCCCTTGGACCAGTAGTTTGGGATGTACTATTTCTCTTCTTGTATGATTGATGCATGTACGTTGCTTGTTTAACATATCTTATCCCCTTAACCAGGACAGGTGACCGGTACCTTTATGTTAGCAAAGGATATTTATGCTTATTCTGATTCTGTTCTTCACAACTTGCTCAGGCTCTTTTATTGTCGCCACTGTGTTTTATGTGCCGATGCAGCAATGTGGAAAATTTTTCTAGTTCTGTTTCTGCAGATTAAATGGTACTACTACTTGATCCTTGGCATAGTTGATGTGGAGGCTAACTACATCGGTATGTAGCTACCAGCACCATTAATGAAAAGAATGTGATCTCATTGAAATCTGAGGTTTTTTTTATTTCTTGTGTAGACGCTAAACTTGACTTGTTTTTGTTCACACAGTTGTGAAGGCTTATCAGTACACATCCTTGATGAGTGTTATGCTCCTGGACTGCTGGTCGATTCCATGTGTCGTAGTCCTCACTTGGATCTTCTTGAAGACAAAGTATGGTTTGAGGAAGTTCATTGGTGTTGGAGTGTGTGTGGCTGGTCTTATATTAGTTGTGTTCTCTGATGTGTATGCCTCCTATCGAGCAAGTAAGAACATGCTTCCTATGAAAGTTCTCACACTGTCACACTTCTGTGCACCTATTTATCCTAAGCATGTCATTATCTGCTTAATGTCTATTCTAAGTTTCAATCTGGTGCTGCACTACTCAATTTCTTGTGGTTTTAATAGTGGATATACTTGATCCTCGACGCATCAAGCTCTGATAGTGCTAGGACATGTCAAATAGATAAAACATCTGAATTTTGCACGCCAGAAGCATAACATGTAAATGATTTTCACCTCATACTACGAAATGCCTTGCAGAAGGACCCAACCCCTTGAAAGGTGATCTGTTTGTCATTGCTGGATCCATGCTGTATGCTGTTAGTAATGTTACCGAGGTAACAATCAACTACACCTTAATGGTCAACGCTTCATTTCCTTAAGCATATAATAGAAGCGTATATATATGAAAAACTTTACAGGTTTTTGTCTACAACATTTCAGGAGTTTTTTTTTGTCGAGAAGTAACAGAGTTGAGGTGATGGCGATACTGGGTGCTTCTGGAGCAATTATCAGTGGTATACAAATGTATCCTTTGGCTTAATGCGATTTATTACTGTTTACATTGTAGTTTCTTTGAGTACTTTCTTCTGTGGTGCTTCTACATGACAAACTAAAGAAGCAAATCAGATTTTGTTAGCAATCGACAGATTCAACTACATCATCCTATAGTGCTTGACAATTTGACATGTCCTCGCTTGGCAGTGACTTCTATTTATGCTAATAACTGGTTCTGCATGACATGGAGCTTATAGGCTATGAGTGTCCCTCCATGTTGAAAGAAGTGTACAATTTTAAATTATTCACAATTACTTGATTAGTGATTAGATCAAAACAAGGAAGTAGTGAAACTGGAACGTTTTAAACTATACACCTAACCGCAGTTACTTTGAGCTTATACTACCTCATCTCTATTTGGAATAGCAAGAAAACACATTCTCACATTCCATTCCCTTGACATTGCAACAGAAGCAAGAGAGGTGCTTCTATGCTCTTCCTTTTAAAAGTTGCACAACTATTAAAGCATGAATGAATGGTAGATGGTGATTACTTACCTCTTCGCTTGCTTCAAGATTTGTGCAACTTGTACTAGAAGAAAAAGCATAGAAGCAATGCTCAGGTCAACCCACTGGAATGCTGGTGCGGGGAGTCTCACTCCCTCCCTGCGCTCCAGTCATTTTAATTCAGTGTCATTTAACTCCTTTTGATTGATGAATTGAAACTTCTGTCCTACACTTTTACAATTCCTTTGTCTAAACTACTCTAAATTAATAAAGCATAAATCAAGTGAAATTATGATCTTGTTGGGCAAAACAAACTTTTCAGAAGTTTTCACAGAAGATAAATGTGAAAGTTTATCAGTCACCCAACTGAAAATTTCCAATTTCCAAAGCTTTTCTGTGGAGGTCAGCAAATTTCCAAGGCAAACTCTATTAGAGGCTCACCTCGCCAATCATTATATTTTATTACACTGGACCTCTGTATCTTTTCAGCCGCTCCCTTTTATTGGATTTGTGCTAGCAATGTTCTTGTTCTACTCGACGGTACCTATTATCCTGAAGGTAGACCACTGTCCTCTTGTGAGAAAAACTCACGATTGTCCTGAAATATTTTGCAGAATTAAGTTTGTATTTGGTTCAATGGTTGTTTCAGATATGTGGGGCAATCATGCTGAACCTCTCACTTCTGACCTCAGACATGTGGGCCGTTCTGATCCGAATCTTTGCTTACCATGAGAAGTTATGTGCACACCAATTCCTTTCTCAACTCATGGCGGTTGTCACTCTTAAATTGAGCTGATGGAAGCAAACTTTGAGCATCATACAAGTACTGTGTCTTTTTCAGTAGCTATTTTCTCTGAACATGAATGCTACCGCAAGCAGGGGCTCCAAAAGAGGCTGCCAAGGACACCGCACAGGTTGCAGGGGCAATGGATGAGGAGGCTGCGATTAAGGCCCAGTTGGGTAACTTGAAATCGGATCGTTTCGACTGGATTCTAGAAGAAACTCAACTAAATAAGATAAAGCTCGGAATGATTCTCTTTAGATCGTTTCTTTTTCTTCTACACCGTGGCTGAATCTGTCTCAACTCAGTTGCACCCGATTCACAGAATCTAATCTAAAATGTTTCTACCAAGAATCTAGAACCGTTTTCGATCCTACTAGAATCTGGAATTGTACCAAACAGGGCCTAAGAACCGCGTGGCACGAGATTCCCGTGCCAGAGACGATGGGCCAGTCTCCAACAAGGGGTTTTCTACGGCCGCTACCACTTCGAGGTAGTAGGCAATTGTCTGCTGCAAACTTGGCATGTAACTGAACATATATATACAGCGGTAATTGGCATAGACGGCTAAACAGGGCTTCCGTGTGAAGCGTGTATCTTCTTTTACTGTCGAATGCGCAAGATAGGATTCTGAGTTGACATATAGGCTCATTACATAACGTCAAAGTATACGTGTATCCTGATTCATTCTACTTCTGTTTTGTAAACATGGGGCAGCGGTGACATTGGTTAAGGTTTGAGGAGCTACATATAATGGTACCCCTTCTTATAGCGCCTGTGAACGGAGGCCAGCCGAGTTGCACGCATCGGCCGGCACTTTTGCGCAAAAGCCCTCCGATTTTCCGAAATTACGTCTAGGTCCTCGCGCGATTTTTTGTGAGAGAAAGATATTTTTTCCGGTTCGCGTTTAGGTCCCTGGTTCGCCCTTTTGCATTTAGGACCTCCCGTAAAGTACGAATCGCGAGCGAGCCCTTTACTAATTTTTCAAAATAGCGAACAGGTCCAAAATTATAACAAATAGGTCCTCGCGCTTTACGTTCGGGTCCTTTCTCCGTTTTGTCCCAAAAAAATGTTTTCGGAGTCCGTTTTTTCTCCAGAGCATGCGAAAAATATTTTCGGTGGCCGTTTTTCTCCAAAAAAAAAAAAATGTAAAACCGTTTCCTTTCTCCGTTTTGCTCGAAAAAAATGTTTTCGTGATCGGTTTTCCTCTGTTTTTCCCGAAAAAAATGTTTTCGTGGCTATTTCGCCCCAAAAAAAATTGGGAGACCGTTTCATTTATCCGTTTTGCCCAGAAAAAAAAACCGTCATCCGATTTTTCTCTAGAGCATGGGGAAAATGTTTTCCTTGCTTGTTTTTCAAAAACAAAAAATATGAAAAGCCGTTCCCTTTCTCCGTTTTGCTCCGAAAAAATGTTTTCGTGATCCGTTTTTCCTCCGGAGCATGAGGAAGATGTTTTCGGTGGCTATTTCCCCACAAAAAAAAAGGAAAACTGTTTTCTTTCTTCGTTTTGCCTGAAAAAATTATTCCCGTGAACCGTGTTTTCTCCGGAACATGGAAAAAATGTTTTCCCGTTTCCCAAAAAAAAAACGTAAATTCGTTTTTCGTCCGTCCTTTTTCCGTTTTTCCCCGCTTTTCATCATTTTTTTATCAAATTTCGCACGGCGCGGCGTAGCGCGCGAATCTTCCTAGTATTTATTGTTCATGCTACCAGGCTTCGTGTGTGGCTGATTAAAGGGTTGAAAATGCCAATGGTTCAATGCTTTCCGTGGAGGATCTGCTGTGCATGGTGACAATGTGTTGGATTGAAGGTTTTCAGAGGTCATTTCAGAGTCGTACCAAATGAAGGAAATCTTTTTCTTCATGTGGTTATCCGGGAATTGTGACAGACTTCGGTATGGAGTACCGGAATTGAACCATCAAATGAACTTCAGAACTTGCAAGTCCGAGCACCCCCATAAGGTGATATTACAGAAGACAATTGATACACATCCAGTGATGGGAAATCCAGAAAGTAACAAAGCAAACACCCTCTGAACACTAATGCATTTGTTGACAAACCATGCCTTCGGTAACCTCTCTGTTTTCCTAAAAGAAATAAAATAGGATCTCTGACAAAAGTAGAATTGTAACAAGTCACTCACCAAAACTGCGTTAGTAACAGTATCTGAACATAGTGAAATGTCATTTTTCCTAGCTACAGTATCCAAGGAGCAACTTATTCTCTAAGGAACAGAAAGCCGACCCTTCAAACTGTTCATAAAGCATAAATCCCTGAAATGACATCACTCAGAGCCCACATCAACACCCTTCTTTGCTAAGAATTCCCTTGCCTCCACAATATCCTGCATAGTCAGTCCAGCTTAAACAAGTTAAAAATGAGAATAAACCAAGCATACAGTTCTACAGCAAAATGAAAGTTTCAATATTTGTTCGCTTGGCCTTGCAAGATGGAAGTTTCAATATCTGTTGGCTTGTCTTTCTTTGTAATGGCCAGTATGAAGATTGATACCACATACTGCAAAGAGTGCTTAAAGAGTTTTCAAAGTTTCTCTGCTTTATCTTGCATAATACCTTGAAAATCCCCTCCCTCTTATGCCAGCAGAAAACCAAAAGAAAAAAAAAAAAGATAATGAAAGTTTACACAGGCATATAAGTAAAAAAGAAAAAGTCCTGAGTCCTAACTATATTAGTTTCCAACATGGCAATAAGATCCCATAGGAATTTAGGCTGCTATGACTAGAACAGCTAACCTGCTGTAGCAGTATAGCTTCTTGAGGACAAGTTGGGAAGAACATCAGTCCAAATCCAACCATAAAAAGGCCGTAGCATCCAAGTGCCACTACCAAGTAGATGGGAAGCTACAATAACAACAAAAGTGACAGACAAACACCTTAATAACCTTGCACTGTATTCTTCGAGAAATTAGCATGTGAAAATTGATGACACTGACCAACCAAGTGTAATTTCGAGGAACAGTTGAGGTTTCGAGGAGGGCAATCCAGACAGCTGAGATTGCCACCAGCATTGCAATGATCTTGAATATGTGTTTCATTTAGGAAATGCAGTGATGTTCTGCCATAAAATAACAAATGAGAATGAGAAACAAAATGTGTCTTAATGCACGGGTCCCAACGAATGATTAGAAGTTATTAAGCTGACATTGGGGTGGATGTAGGACAAAATAATTGTCAGGGAGTACACAAATGTTGCTAGTTACCAATAGGGGTGAAAACAGGTCGGACACAGGCGGATATTGCTCTTCCTGTATCCTAACCCATATTTTTTCTCGGATTCGGAACCGAATACGGGCTAGGCAGATACATATACGAATCCGGGTTATTCGGGATACGGATACGGGACGGTTATGTGGCGGATTTGGATCGGGAACGGATAACTATATACGGATAATACACGCATAAAAATATCGGAGTAGATAAATAAAAGTTACCAAAGATACATGATTAATAGAGGAAATTTTCACAGGACTAGTTCTGAACATAGTGTACAAAATTGTCAAAAACTATGTGGATGCACATCATTTGGAATAGCAAAGAGAATGGTACTGTAATCAGCATATGCTGAACAAAAAAACAATACAAAAGTCTGTTTATCAGATATTTACAAAGGCACTCCTTGTTATCAAAACTAATGAACACAATAAAATACACTTTGTTGTCTGTGCATCCTAAGTAAAACTTAATACCCATAGCCTTCATTTTATTGTTCTGATTCATAAAGGTAGAACTTTCACACTGCAATATTATAGGGTACACAATAATAAAGTTATATATCTTCATATGGAAGAATATACATAGAAATCAAATCAGTGAATTGCATGAATTCCATAATTATTTGTTTAGAATACATACTGTACAAGTGTACATTCTGCATACAAGTCACAAATATAATTATTTTTATAATACATTCTGCATCATAATTCATTGATTGTTCACAGATACTTGGAAAGTGTTTTTCAAGGCAACATTTTGATTGTCCAGTCAATCAATTTGTTCAGTCAATCCATACAATCAATTACTTGGTAAGAACTTTTGCCTGGCTTGGTGAAATACAATTTAGTATAATCATCTAAACTCCCACCAAGGATAGTCCTACAATCATGTTTTCACTACACCAGTTTGCATAAGCACTGTGCGTTACCACAAAATGATTAAAAACCATGATGCTTGATCGAACTTATGTAAATGTTCAGAAGGGTGTGATATGCTATTGACATTATAGAGAGTGTGTCCATTCCGCGCATGCATACTTGATTGCATAGACAACTCCAAGTCAAGCCTAGATGCATGGACTACTGTATGGCAAGATCTAGCTGTCTTTAGTCATTTTTGGGCTATGATATTTCATTGTGTACACAAGTAAAACAGAACATGACTGTAGTTGGTTATTTTCTGGAGTAATTTTCAATGATAAGAACAACACTAATAGAATCAGATGCATTATCCATAGATTGTTTTCATTGTGTGGTACATTCAACTATACCTTGCTCGACCAGGGGGGCGGAGGTGCTAGGCCGGAGATCGCCGGTGTGGGAGGAGATCTGCCGGGGGAGCAGGAGATCGCCGGTGGGGGGCGCAGATTGGGCGAGGCGCTCGGCGAGGAGATCGGCCGGTGGGGGGGCGCAGATCTGTCGGGGGCGAGGAGATCGAGATCGGCCGGTGGGGGCGCAGGAGGAGGAGACCGGCGGAGGCGCTCGGCTCTGGGGGGGGGGGGGGGGATCAGCCGGCGGAGTGGATTGGCCTAGTGGTGAGCGCGTCTGTGCGTGTGCGCCTAGGATTTTGGGATGGAGCCGACGAAGAACGGAAGAAGAGAGCCGAGGCGCCGAGCAAAGCAAGGCCGGCCCAAGAGTCGTATGCGGTAGCCGGTATTGCGGTATGCGTACAAAATCCGATATCCGGTTCCGTCTTAGATTATCCGAATAACGACTATTCTAGATCCGATTCCGTATTCAAATATTACTATCCGAATCCAATCTTGTATCCGACTAAGGGCCTGTTTGTTTCAGCTTTTGATTCTCTAAAAGTTCGATTCTGACGCGTTATTGAGTGTTCGATTCTTCATGTTCTAATCCAAAAGCACATATAAAGTGGATTGTGGATTCTAGTGTATAGGGGTGAGTTGGATTGTGAGAATCGGATTCTAGAATTAGGCTGTTTATTTTTTATTAAGCTTTTGGGACCAGAATCCAGAATCAAAAGCTGAAACAAACAGGCCCTAAATATCCGAATTTCTTTCTAGATCCGATTCCAACCGGATTCGGCTCCGGAAGACGGAAGAGATGAGAATTATCCGACCCGTTCTACCCCTAGTTACTAATTACACCAGCCAAAGCAAAGCCAAGTTGAACTACAACATAGCCTGGAACTAATTTATCGGTCCACGAACTGACTCGAGTATCAGCAAGCATGCACAAAACCGCTACTTCAATCGATGCTCAAGAATGAACTCCATCCAGGGTTCACAAAATCGATTTGGCGATTTTCGGATAACAGTAATTTTCGATAATCGCAAAAATCGAGTTAAAAATCGACCGACAATTGTCAAAAATCGGATAAATTCAAAAACCAATTTTTTTCATTTTTTTTTCAAAACTCGTCGATTTTCGTGGAAAATTGACCGGTTTCTATGAGAAATCGATGATTTCTTGTGGAAAATCGGTGACCTTGTTAAACTTTTTGTGCAATCGATTTTTAGTAGCGATTTTTGACGCTTTTTGACGAAAATCGACTGATTTCCACCGGTTTTTGACACGTAATTTTTTTTCCCGAATTTTCAAATTTTTCGAATTATTTTTTGAATCGGATCGGTCTATCGACCGGTTTTTGATATCGGGCCGCGGCGATATGGGCGAAAATCGACCGAAAATCGTCGATTTTGTGAAACCTGGCTCCATCTCACACCACAAACACACAGTTAGGCAAAGTTAAGTACATTTAGTAACCAAGTCGAATTTCCATTAGCTCCCACGAATTGAATTGGATTTCGAGAAATATATTCTTCAAATTCGTATTCTAGTAGAAAGATAATTTGATTCAAGAAGAATACAATTCCAATTTTGTGTTTGGATGTCCGCTAGAATTAGAAAATAATTTACAGCAACAACGGAATTTAGAACGACTCTTATTACAATCCACCCGTCCAGCTCCCTGTTAGCAGGGGTGGACCCAGGGCCGTCTCCAAAAATTTGAGGCACCGAAGCAAAATGCAAATTAAGATTCTAAAATTTAAAAAATTCATGTATACTATAAATAAGACATACTTTCAGACAATTATATAACTTTAATATGTGCCTTTTCTTACAAAATTTAGGAACATATCAAATATCAATGCTAAAAAAGTCAAGATAGTACTGACCTCATGTTCTACTAAAAAGCATTATCTGTCTAGTATTTCTTGAAATAAAATCTTCAATTATATCTTCATAATTAATCTTCTCGAAAACATCATTTTCAAGTGCTATCATTGCCAACCCATTGAGTCTTTCTTGTGTCTTTCAAGTGCTATCATTTTCCAAGTATTATGCGAGCAAATAAACTAATCAATGTGGATCAGACTACGGGCGTTGCTAATAACCTTAAACTATGATTTGGGGGGCTTAGAGCATCTCCAGCAAGGCCCCCCCTAAAATATGGCCCCTATTTTGGATTTAGGGACTCCCCCTATTTTTGGGGGTCCTATTTTCAAAGCACAAGTCCAGCAACAGCCCCTAAATCTCAGTCTCTATTTTACTTTTTCTTCTATTTACAATTTAAAAACATGATATTTAAAATTTAAATTTAAATTTTTTAAAACATGATAAATAGATAAATAGAAACTCTGAACAATGAATCAAACTACGAAGCGTTGTGAATTGCCCACAAATGCTCAATAAGATCATCTCAAAGCCTCTCATGTATTTCCCTGTCTTCAATCTCCCGATGTATTTAGGGACTTCCTAATTTTAGGGGTTTGAGTTGGGGCCTCCTAATTTTGGGGCTGAGGAAGCAAATTTAGGGGCCTCCTAATTTTAGGAGTTTGAGTTGGGGCCCTGCTGGATCTATTTTTTTTAATACACTTCCTATTTTACGGTTTAGGGACTAGTTTAGAGGCTCTGCTGGAGATGCTCTTAGTAATTTTGGGGGCACTGTGCCGGTTCCTAGATGGCACATGGCCATGGACGGCCCTTGGGTGGACCTAACGTGGGCCATGGGGGTTCAGTTGAAACAACAATCCCCCTCCCCCTCCCCCCCCAAATTTTGCAAAACAAACTGCTATTAGTACTCCACCGCATAACAAACTGTATGGATCAAAGTATCCATTCAAAAAAGATTTGGATGAGGTTGCTCAGAGCAAAGAAATTATCTGCCATGAGTATGTTGGCGGCGGATCTCCGACTGGAGCTCACCGCAGGTGAATGGGGGAGATCTGGAGAATGGTGGAAATGAAGGAATGGGAGGAGAAGAGCTCACTGCACCGGCCGCCGGAGAAGAGTGACACGAACGGTGGAAACGAAGAGAAAAGGCAGAGAACGTCTCGGTCACTGAGGGCGAAGCTACGTCCGAAAGTGTATCGTCTGCCTTTGCATTAAGACTAGGGATGAAAACAGAACGGAAACGGTGGGTAATTGGCTGTTTTGTTTCTATTTCCACATTTTTTACCGGGAACGGAAACGAAATCGGAAACCCCGAAAACGGATAGTGACGGAAACAGATGTGGAACGGATACGAAAACGAAAGTAAAAAATTACACAAAAACATAGTACATGATCTATCCACTAGGATGCACAATTATTAAAACTAGGTCAACACTACCTATTGGAGAACAAAAAGTAACGGAAAAAGGGAAATAAAAAAAACAGTAATGAATGTTTCTCCAATAGACCATTCTCGAGGTCACTCAACTGCACAGGTATGTTGAAGCAACAATGAACCTCACAAATAAACCACAAATAATTTGATGGGCTAGGTTTTATCAAGCTTAAATTTGACAACACTGCACTTCACATAGAAATTGAAAGAGGGTTCATAATTTTCGTATCAACACACACATATGGTATAACTATAAATAGGAATAGTGAACCCAAACACCATGGCTGAGAAGCAAAAGGAGCCAATTTTAGAACTTGTCACATCTGCATTAGTCAACCGTTATCACCTCAATTTTACAACACAAGATGTTTCTTCACTCTGCTTCCTTTGCAAGCAGGTAACAGCTTGCCCGAAGGCTCTAGAGTTCAAGACGATATTCTTTTGGACAATTAGTGAGCTGAGCAGTTGATCGTTCTCTGTGTAGGAAGCATCATTACTGAATATAACCAATCAAGCATGTGAACTTTTTAATGAAGCTGAGGTAGGTTACTTTCGGATTTCAGCTTTTCTCAAGCAATTCTACCATTATACCTCTATGTCAAACTAGTCTGTAGTCTGTAATACAAAAATGTTGTGTGCCTGACTCCCAACAGTTGCTTCTTGATATCATCGAGCAATGTAATGTGTCAAATGATTTTCATACTGGCCCAATGCCAGTATGAAAAATAATATATCATCTTTGCATTCAGTAAGACAGCACACACGCTACTGCTTTTTTCTTTTTTCGTAAAGTTTAGGATCTGTATACAATTTATTCAGGAGACATGCGGTTCCCATTTTAGTAATTTGATCGCACCTCAATCAGCTCAATCTATTCAAAAATATTACATCCCCAGTTAGTAGACAATGAATTTGGTTAAGTATGAAAAATAACATATCCTCTTTGCATTCAGGAAGACAGCATAGAGCATACACATTGCTGATCTTTTTGGAAAGTTTAGGATCTGTATACAGATTTACTCAGGAGACCTGCAGTTCACTTTTAGTAATTTCATCGTACTTCAATCAGCTCAAGCAAGTCAGAAAATATTACATCCTGACTTAGTAGACGGTGATGTTGGATAAGCTTTTCATAATTCAGTCAAATGAAGCCTCCACTCTGCCAAATAAAACCTCCAAATATTCTGAAACGACCTATTTGCCCTTTGATTCTCCTCCAGCCCGTTTTCCGTTTTCGTTCGTCGTTTTCGTTCCATTTATCCTTTACTTACCGTTTTTCGTTTGTTTGCGCTAGATCCGACCGTCGAGCAATTCCCGAATCAGGAGCCAGACCAGACAGGTGCGGAGTACGACTACTTCCACTATGCCCTAGACGATCCCACCACCCAACCAGGCAAGCCGCACGCCCTTGAACATGTTGAACTCAACTGTTCATAATAAAATAGTACTTAATTTCTATTGCATTATTTTACTTGTATGTTGAAATACTGAAAAGCGATAAATTAGAATAACATGATACTTAGCTATATCCAATTCCTCATCTAGCCTCGATGTTGATGAACCCAATTAAACCTTTGAATAACCCTAGTTAATAATTATACACCCCGTAGTTAATTAAAAATCTTATTAGTTTCACTCAAAGTCTTTAAAAGGGAAAGAAAATTGTGACAAGCGTTTGGCATTAACGACCGTAGATATATTGTGGGTAAACTGAGCAGCTCTGCAGAATAATTAATGGTATTCGAATACGTCGTGCTTCCGCTTAATAAAGCTAAGTTTGAATTGAGGTAACTCCTGTAACCTAGCTCAAGTAATCTTTGGATTTTGAGAAATTGGTGGTGTTGAGATAACTTGTAGAAACCACCTTACTATTATTTATGATTTATGTTTCAAATGTAAAATGAACTTAGAAATAAAACTGTATCCACAATAATTATCAAACTTGTGCCAACCCTTTGTTAATCCCTTACATGTAATATTCAATATTTCTCATACGACTTGTTGAGTACTGTTGTATATTCACCCTTACTTAACCCGACACTTTCAGAGTTCCAAGAATCTGTAGATGGCAATTCTATCTGATTTTAGGTCTTAATCTATGCTCAGGCTTGCTTGTGCGATCTTTTGTGATGTAAAATATTTAAGGCTCGCTACGCCTCCTTTCTGTAAAAACCCCGACCGTTGGGCCGGCAATATACACTTGATTCCTAACAACTAATCTTCCTAGATATCTATTGTGGTATTTAAACGAACCCTTGGAACGAAGGTCCGTTACAGCCACCCGACCGGCCCGGCAGATCGTTGCCGCCGTCGAGAAATCGAGCCACAAACGCACGTCGAGACGTTTAGTCACCCAATAAACGCCGACGGCGGCCTCGCGGCACGCCAGCGGCGGCGCCGGCCGCACGAGGCTAGCGGACGAGCGCGCGGCATCCTAAAGCTTAGAACGGCACCACCCAAACTTAACAGGAGGCGCGATTGACGATGCACCGTTGTAAAATCACCTTCTCGTGATTTTCCCCTTGTGCGGTTGACTACCGTCCTGACAAGCTCCAGCCGACCAGCATGTGACCATTTGGGGTATGAGCGGCTGGCCGTTGCCATGAAGGCCGAGCTGGGCTGGAGCCGGCCATGAAGGCCGGAACCCTTTCGCCCGTCGTGCAAACACTGCCCCCGACAACTACAGGGGCCATTATTCCCCTCCACTCCTCATGATAGCAATGAGAAACCTTCGCCAGAGCACATGTACGCCATCGAGATTCACGGCAGGTCCCATAACAACAGCTCCATGTATGGCGAGCAAGAACAGGCCTCGCCCACATGTTCCGCAAATGGCGCTTCCTAGTTCTTCCACACCATGGATGAAATGTGACGTGACAAAGAAGCACGTCGCGAGCTTGACGCGTACCACCGCCAAACCGAGGGCAGCCAGTGTACCGCGGGATAACCCCAGGACCAAGAGCCGATGATGGCTTGCTGCGCATGGGATCTAAGCGTAAGTTGTTCATAGGAAAGCGTCCTTCTCGAGCAACTTGAGAACCTCATCCTGATTGTTGAGCTTGGCGACCTCGATAGGGGTTTTCCCATCCGTATTTTGGAGCGTGCTGCAAATAATTTTATCAGGTTAAATTCAGACCAGGGATTGGTGAGTACCAAGTTAAGAGGAAACGGCTGGTTGAACTAACACAGCAGCGCCATGCTTTAAGAGAAGATCCACACATTCCTTCAGACCATATCCAGCAGCATAGTGCAGCGGAGTGTTATTGTTCTTATCCAATGCGTCCACTGCAGCACCTGCCTCTAGAAGGATTTCTGCGCATTTCAGCTGAATATACAGAAGTTCACCCAATTAATCGCCACTAACTAGCATATGTAATAGATGCAAATAAACAAGGAGGAAATGCAGCTCTCCAAGTCTCCAACTGGTGTGGGCCAAAAGATCTAAATCTACTGATGATAGAAATGCGGCAACTAAGGATCAACAAATGCGAAGACATTCCTTGCAGCAAAATGCTTGCGAACACAAACCTTTTACACGACACAAGGTACTAACTCAAACTGGCTGCAACAAGAGACACTAAGAATATATAACTAGAAAAAAAGCCAACCAACCCAGGACATATTGATGAACTCCTGGAGTGCCAACTTACCATGAAGTATAGAAGAACAATATACCATAAAACATGGAAGTCTAGCAGAGTATGAAGGAACAATTCACGTTTATATGTGGTTGCATCATTCATTTCAGTTCTAAAAAGTCCAGCAGATCCACATACCTCACCATAGCCACATGCAAAATGTAAGGCCCTTCTTCCCTCTGCATCCTCTTCATCCTTGTCTGCTCCACCATCTAGAGCTTTCTTCAGACCCTGTTGTGCTATTCAACTTGTAAACGCAGCACTTAGTGGTAAATAAGTACAATGATTTAATAGAGATTTCCTCAGACAGAAATAAAAGATTGACGGTAGCAACCATATCTAATGCGAAGCTCCCCATGTATAACAAAAACTGTGACATTAGTAGCCAATAAGAAATGTACTCACAGTTCAACCCCAGATTCATCTACTGCAAAGAACAGCATCTCTCCGATGATGGAAGCATTTGCAGGATCTATTCCACACCAATTGAAGGCTAATTTGCATGCTCCTTTACCCAAACAGTTTAGATGACCCATTTCGTAAGCATGTGGCGCATAAGCTATAAGCCAAGAAGCCAAATTATGATGTAAAACTATATAGGGAAAGCATGCACTGGTCATCATATGCACCAAAGTTATTGCGCTCAGTTGGAGAGGCAGTTTGTGTCGTATTAACCCAAAAATGGTTGCATAGTGATAGATCTGGGGGTAAGCAGCATAGCCATAGCTACACACTGCTGTAAAGAAACTAATATGGATAAATGCCAATACGATGGGCAAATAAAAAATGAGGAAACAATTAGAAGTCAAGTTTTACAGTCATTATTTAACTGTGTTACCTCTGCATCACCAACGCTGGCAGTGTGATGGACAATGGACTCATCATCATACCCACCTTCCTCCTCAGTTTCTTCAGGCCCAGAAAGTATAGTGGAGGTAGCAGCATCTCCTGGAAAGTTAATTGACATAGCCTGGCCAATCTTTTGAAGAACCTCAGGATCATTCCAGTACCTAGATTAAGTAAACCAAATTATCTCAGCAATTTTAAAGTCATAACCAAATCTCAATACTAGTATGCAATACCTACTTCACCATTGCAGATGGACCACCGGTCTCTATCTCATCAAGAATTGGCTTCAAAGATGGATCTTCCTTGATACGGGCCATCCGCTCTTCAAGCTGCTCCTTATGAGCTGGACTAGTCAAGTTCTCTAGCATACTGGACATAGCAGGATCCTGTCATACATAGGACAGAACTTGAGGGAAAACATAATTCAGAGTAAAACTTTGGAAACAAGTGGGAAAAACAAATCATGATACCTGCATAAGAGCATTCCCAAGACGCTCTGCCATTGATACAAACTGAGGATTTTGCATGACTTGTTTCATTGTTTCCATGTACTGTTGAGGATCCAATGGAGGAACACCCTGTTCTCCGGAAACCTGAGCACTTTTTTGAAGCTGCTCAGCCATCTGGTTGAATATAGGGTCACTCGCAATTTGCTCTGCCATCTCTCTTATAGATGGATCCTACACATGACAACAACAAATTTAAACATATACAAGAAGAATACAGTAAAACTAATGCAATACACAAAAGAGAACATGTAAAAAAAATGTTAGCATTTGGCAAAACATTAAAAAAAAGATAGCATTTACCAAAACATATTATGGCCAGAGGGAGAAAACATACAGTGAGCAAGCTGTTCATAGAAGAAAAATCAAAAGGATTGGGAATGCCTGCATCAGCTGCTGAAGAAGCCCCTTTACGTGCCTCAGGCAACCCCTCTGATTTTGAATTTTTGTTCTGGTCTGAAAGGTATTAGGATAGACAAAGAAAAGAGGCACATCAGAGGCTATAGAATTATGCATTAGAAATCAACGACGAACTATCATTGCTTGTTCTAGCCTAATCACACAAGCGAAGTCACAAGAACTACCTAAGAATATTAACATGTTGCGAATGTTGATTTCATGCGCAAAAAAAAGTATTAATTCTCTTAAAACAGCAAACTCCAAGCTACATCGTGTACCAGCACCAAGTGAGGTTCAATTTTTTTTTTCACCTAGACCTGTCTTATCCATCATCATCTAAACAGCAGCAGCAAGGTAGAAAGTTCCCATGTCGCTAAGCATTATCGGTTACTCGGATGTATTTCATCTTTAACAACTAACTGCGCTTTACATTCACAACTAACAAACGACGCGTGAAGCAGTCAAAGAACAGAACAACTGCATTGTAACACAGTAGATTCAAAACCTACAAAATTCAATGCTACCATGTAACACGATAAACCCTAAATCCACCACTTGACACTAACTCCCCTAACGGAAGGCGACATCCCGTAAAATTCTGCCCCATCTCATCGATCTAAACCGAGCCCTAGCAACCAAACACGCCAATTCCACCAGAAAAGCCAGAAGCCATCCCAAAATCACAACCCCTAATGCAGATCTAGCGACTGGCGGCTGTCGAGGAAGGGATCATCAACCAGCGCGGGAAGAGCACCGAAGAAATCCGCGAAAACCCCTTGAGCGGCGGGGAAGGCCAACGGAGAGAGACGTTCAGAGCTAATTACCAGAAGCCATGGCGGAATTGGACGGACTGGCGCGACAGCGAGAGAAAGGCTTGCCGGGGAGGCTAAGTAGCCGCGGTGAAGGCTCAGAGAAGAAAATCCTCAGGAGCTTGGGGAGTGGGGACTGGGGACAGAGGAGGCTGACTAGGACATGAGGATTTGAAGTATTTTTATACTTATCTCCCTGTTATATACTCCCTCCGTTTCTTTTTATAAGGCGTATTTGGTTTCGTTAGGACAAGACTTTGACCAACGATTACTTCATTAATATATCATTTATGCAATATAAAATCATAATTATATATAAGTACTTTTGAATACAAATCTGCTAATATCAATTTTGTGTCATAAAAATTATATGCTAATAGAGTAATTGTTGGTCAAAGCCTTGTCCTAACGAAACCAAATACGCCTTATAAAAAGAAACGGAGGGAGTATATAAAAAAAAGAGCCTGAATCATATCCCTTTCCTTACGCATGGTTCAAAAAACTGACGAAATTTCGGATTTTTTTGGCCGAGAGTTTAGATTTTGGACTCCCCCAATCCTAAAAATTCAAATTGCTACAGTACCATGCAAATCTCGGCGAGATCTCGGTGATCTTAGCCGAAATCTCAATCTTTTTAACCGGATTTCACTTTTTGTGGGCGGGATTTGATTGAATTTGGGTTCAAGACTATCCACACAAAAAAAAAATTAATTTTTTTTATGTGTTTCTGACCATTTTCAGTCGGTTCAATTTGACTCATTCTAATATCTTGAAAGGGAAAAGTAGGGACAAATAATTGAATATATCCTGCATGCATACCACTTACTTTCAATTTTCTAAGTACTAGTAAAAATATACCCAAGAAAAAGTGTTCCATCCATTTGCAGATTGACCAGTGGATCGTGCAACCTGGCTTAACTAGTTTTGTTAGTGCCCATAATCCATACCTCAAATTCAGAGTGTGCTCATAATTCATATCTCTAATTGTTATCTGGATATAAAGAAGAAAGGGAGAGAGAGGAAACCAGAAATACCAGTAAACATTTTTATCGTGATACTACCATTTGCATAATTTTTTTTAAAATTCCACAAGCTGGATCATCATCTAAAAATATTATGAGAATATTATTAATACATAAGAATCATCCAAAAAAAATTCAAATATTTTTGACGTATTTTCGACCATTTGTAGGCAGTTTATTTTTCACCGAGATCTTGGATATTTCGGGCGAAATCTCCCAAAATCTCGGAAATCTTGGTTTAAAAAAACTGGATTTCAAATTTTCTTTTTGTATTTCGTCCGAGATTTGTCGGAAATTTTCGAATTTGACCGAAATTTTGGATTTCGGTTGCCCCTGAGATATGATCCAAAACCGAAATTTCAAACCTTGTCCTTACATTGGAAGAGGATCAATGATGATGGTCAAGTAATTACATCCTTTAAAAAAGAAAGTAAATTTTATAAAATTCAGAAATACTATTCTACGGTATACAGTTCCAACAGTATACCACTGAGACTCATAAAACTCGTGAAATTTTACACTAAAACTCATGAAACTTAGCACTAAAACTGATGAAACCTGAAACTCATGAAACTAAACACTGGAACTCATGAAACCAAATCACTGAAACTAATAAAACTCATGAATACTGTTCCAACGGTATATCGTTGGCTAGTATCCCTCTATAAAATTATAGGTTTTTGTACAATTGTCATAGAACTATATGTTTTAATTTCTATTTCACAGAACTACATATTTTTATCACAAAAACTACAAGTTTTAGAATTGATCGTTTCTTGTAACGAGTCTGACAGTGTGGATTCACATGGCAGTCTCACATGACGATGGTCAAGTGATTAAATCTTAAAAAAAGAGTGAATATAATAAAATTACAGGTTTTTTTTTGTATAAACTATCAGAAAATTATATGATTTAGCTTCTATTCCACAAAACAACAAATTTTATGAGAACTTGTATCAGAAAACTACATGTTTTAGAACTAATCATTTCTTCTAACAAGTTTGACAGTGTAGATGCACATGTCAGTATCACGCGACGATGGTGAAGTGATTACATCCTTTAAAAAAAAGAGTAAATTTCATAAAACTATAGTTTTTTTTGTACAAAGTATCAACAAACTATAGGTTTTAATTTCTATTCCACAAAACTATAGATTTTAAAAGAACATATCACAAAACTACATGTTTTAGAATTGACCATTCCTTGTAGCAAAAGATGTCATATGAGTCCGCACTATAAGATCTATTACAAGGAACGACCAATTCTAAACTATATACTTTTATGACATAAGTTCTCCTTAAATTTGCATTTTTTGTGAAATAGAAGCTAAACACGTAGTTTTCTGACTACTTATACAATAAATATGTAGTTTAGTGAAATTTACTCTAAAAAAAGTGTTACCAAATCTAGGGATGCCCAGGACATGAAACTTGTGGTGTTCCCTCTCTCTCTTTTTCCCCTTGAGATTGAACTTGCGGTGTTTCGGACCGTCCAATTGAACCCAATCATATAGTCGCGTTACAATCGTGGCAAATGGCAATGGCAGGCCATGGGATTGCAATTTGGCGTACTTTGGACCGTCCGATCTAACCCAACCATGTGGTCAAGTCGATGGCAAGCCAGAGATTAGATAGGTAAGGATGTTCTTTACCTTTGGAGTTTTTTACACAACGATGGCCTTAATGGATAGCTCAACAATTGCTCAAGCTTTGCAATTACTGTTAAAATAGAGGGAACTCACTAAGCACAAGGGTTGACATTAACAGGACAAATTACTGTGTTTTCGCGTGTTCTGATTGGCCTGTCATGCAGCAAAATACTAACACTGATTTTTGCTATAACAAAAGTTGTCCCGCGCTAGTCTCTACTATATAAAGTGAGAGTTTCTTCCCACGTCACATTAATTGCCCTGCTTAATTGCTCTACTTAATTGCCCTGCTTAATTGCCCTACGCAAGAAACGAAGCGTTGCTTTAATTAGCCAGCTTTTGCAAGAAACGAAGCGTTAAAGATAGATGTTTGATCTTATGAAATAGTATTTTTTATTTTTTAATCTTTATTTTTCGTTATCAATTTTGTTTTTTGTAGCAACGCACGGGCATATAACTAGTAAGATACTACTTCCTGTCAAGTAAACTAGCTTGCATGGTTATTTAACACGCACAATCCCAATACCTAGAGACGTCAAGGGAGGGTGGTCAACTTGAGCCGTGGAGTTGGGCCGATCCAGGGCCGTCCTGAGTTTTTGGGGGCTTGGAGGGCCTCCCTAATATAAGTATCAAAATATTTTTATACTACTATATATCAACTGAAAGACAATATTTAGTGTATTATAAAAATTATTACCGATAAATAAATAAAAGTACAAAAATGAGATTATTTACCTCAAACATTTTGTAGAGATCATCTTAGAAAATATCTTCTAACATTTTTAGATGCAAAATCATCAATTATGGACTAAACATTAATGTCATCCAATAACTTCTCAATACATAAAGTTGCCAGACCATTTAACCTTTCTTAAGACATTGTAGACCTCAAATAGTTCTTTAATAATTTCAACTTTAAAAAGCTTCTTTCAGCTGATGCCATAGTTGCTGGCACAGTAAATAAGATCCGATAAGCAACAAAAATATTAGCATAACAATATATTTCCCCGACAAACTCAAAAATCTCCATAGCAGACATTGGTCTATTTGGCAAAGTCATTTGCAGTATTCCCGTAGCAGGGTTGCCAGTCGCAGCGGGCTAGCGATACACAGAAAAAAAGGAAGCGAACCGCCCGGCCGTCCCGATGACAGCGATCGCTCTTGGCTCTCGCGTAGGCCCGTAGCCTTCACGCTAGGACGAAGTCACGGAGGGTGTAATATTTTGAACCCAGAATCAGCAACTCTGTAACTTGTTGCTCCTCCGTATCAGTACCGCTCTTGCCGAAACTTCAAAATTGCTTTTGTACTAAACTGCTTCCTGTTGTTTTTGTCGAAGGCTTCAGCTATGCATGTTGCCGGATTCTTTAGACTTGCATTCTCTCCAGAACAAGACTTCCTGCGTTCTGACCCAGCGGCCAAAACAGCAAAGCAGTAAACACACAACAACTTCAATTCAGAACAGAACAAAATGAATTTTGGTGCTGCTCAACGATAGCAGCTTTTCTTATTTTATTCCACATATTTAAATACTCAACGATACAGTAATCCAACTTAATTACATCAGAGAACACAGACTCGGACTATGACTCAGAACTAAACTCGCTTTGGACACTATAGCCGAAACTGCAACAAACTCACAATACGCAACTGACTCTGAGACTTTAAAAGCAAAACGAAACTGACTAATTAACCAAACTGTAAAACAAACAAGTTTATCTAACAGAGCCCCCCCCCCGGTAATTTTGGGGGCCAGGGCGGCCGCCCCGCCCGCCGCACCCCAGGGCCGGTCCTGGGCAGATCATCATCCATGCCAATGAAGTGATAGCGAGAACCGGGTTTCTGAAGATGAAATGTCTAATGTTTTTTTTCGTCAAGGGAATTAATTGGATTATTGTGAGCTGAACGAGCAGGGCGAGCTTTGGATGAATTGGTCTATTATCGGGCAATCTTATTGGAAATAACAAGGGCTTCCCTGAATATCTAAAGTTTCCTATCTGAAGAAAGTTTTCAAGAAACTGTCCGAGTTTTAACAAAAGCTACAATACGAGGTAGTATTGATTGGTTGAAAGGCCTGAAAGAAAACGTAGTTCAAAAATCTTTATATGTCTATTATGGATCTGTACCTCTTGGGATTGATAAACCTTTTGGATCTTATTAATCAAAGAGATACGACTTCAGGCTATGGTTAGCTCAGCTCCAATCAAGAATCCCTAGGGGACCTCAAGAATTCTTGGCATATGCTCATTCCAATCCTCAATTCTCCTTTTGAGATTCGGCAATAGTTTTCAATCCTCAATTCTCCTTTCGAGATTCGGCGATAGTGACTTAATTGAACTCGTTTTAAAGATTTGTTCTACTTTTGAAAGACCTTAGTGATAGCGAGAACCGCGGCAGAGAAGGCAAAGTGCGAGCAAACACAGGAGCGGCCATTGGGCGGACGCAATTGCACTACTACATTAACAACGCACATAGCGGCCGGTTTGGCTCGTGCTGATGAATTAGGCCAGGCGATTGGATCCATAAACATGCGTGCTTCACGTTTGAGTTGTACACGTACAACTTCACCACCTCACTGAGAGGTGGTTCCTAGGCCTGCTAGAAGCTTTGATAAATATGTTAACCATGCACCAAACCGAGCCTAACAAGGATAGTTGCGGTAAAACATGGAGCATCAGTATGGAGAACCAGCAAGAAATGTTACTTGGCTATTGTAGTTCCGAGGATTAGTGCTGTCATAATCCAAACCATATTAAGCGTTAACATTCCAACAGATAGCTGCATATGCACATTATTTTCGAGACAGGATCTTGCAGAAAAAAAAATATACACTTCGTACGGCATAATGTCACGATTCACGCCACACCCGAACACAACTCAGTTGTGATAAACGCCAGAACGGTGAAACGGAAATGCTCACACAACAGATAATCGAGCGCCAGAATTTCGTGGCAATCCAGCTAGTAAGCATTATCGGCAGGACCATGGTAGTTTCTCCTCCTCAGCTGGGATTCCGGTGCAGGCTGCTGAAGGAAGATCTTGGTAGGATCATTTGGATCAACGTACCTGCGGATATCCACATACGAGGGTTTACAGCAGCACAAAAAAAAATGATAGATCAAGGGAGCATCAGAAAAACAGAGATTAGATTGGGCGCTCACGCATGACGCATCATGTCATCAACAGGAGTCTGCGCGGCTTGCAGAGGGTCCACACGCGGTGCCACGTTAACCGCAGACTGCGCTTCAAACTGGTTGTAGCGTCGCACAGATGCAATCAGGTTCAAGAAGAGAGGAACAAAGGTGCCACAACCACCTTCCTTGAACAAGATCTTGAAGGTGTGAGTCGAGTACAGAGCCCTGTTCTGGCTGTCCGGGACAACCTGCATCGGAACCTCCAAGGTTAGTGTTGCGCGAGGAATGCAAGATATAAAGTCCAAAGTCCAAGTGCTATGCGACTCACTGGCTCCACGAATCCAGAGATGTTATTGCAGTGAAATATCGGTTGGTTGAACTTCTCACCATGCACGAACAGCTGAAAGGGGATTCGCCATGCAAGAGCATTTAGATTCCGTCAACAATTATACCTACCAGAAGGGGTAAGGAAAGAGAGAGCTTTCGGGATGGCGTTACCCACCATTGGCATATCAAAGGCAAAGAAGTTCCCGACAGGCTTGCTGGCAACAAACACCATCCTTATGTTGGACAGGTAAATCGTGCCCTTTGCTTTGGCGTGACCGCCGGGAGCTCTGGGAACAGGCGAAGCAACCATGGCAGAAAGTATCCAGTCAGTTCATTTTGCCCAAAGCAGTGATTGGTAATAACATAAATTCTCAAGACGAGCACAAGTGAGAGCCTTCTACAACGACCAAAGCATTCCTCGTCTAGCTCGGGTGCGTGATGAGATAGCAAACGATGCTCAATTTTGAGCTAGAGCTGCACTTTGTTCCCAAACCCCAACCAACACAAAATTTACCAACGTTTCCAATCTTGTCTAATTTGCAATCCCTGCGAAACAAGTACCAGCATAACCACACTCGTTGAGAGACGACATGCGGCAGCGGATGGCCACGGGCCGGCGAAAATCCCCTACCGAGGGCTCGATTTTCGCCGCCCGCGCCACCAACCCCGTCGTGCCGCTCCGCACCACCCGGGATTTCACATGGACAAGTCCTGAAACTAACGTTCTCTTCAATCCAATCCCTCGCGGTTTCCCCCTTTCAAACCTAACCTAACCTAACCCCAAATCCCCCATCCAAAACAAAACATCCCCAATCTCTCGATGGATCGCGCTCCCGACGAGCTAATCCGTTTCGTCGCGGCAAGATCAGGTAGGTGGAGGGGCGAGGGGAGGGGGCACGCACGACGGGATCTTGTCGACGTAGAACTCGACGCCGTCGCGGGCGAGGACGAACATCTCGCCGTAGAAGGGCACCGGCATCCCGTTCCCGAACAGCTGCGGGTTCTCCGCCATCTCTCCCCCCGCCTCTCGAGCCCTCGATTCGGCTCCGCTCCTTCCTCCGCGTCGCCTGTCGCCGAACGAAGAAGAAGGCGCACGAAACAGCAAACTGGTTGGCAAATTGGCACGCGATTCCGATTCCGCGGCGACGCTTTAACGCATCTCGAACCGGTCGGGTCGGGTCGGGTCGCGGTTCCTTGCAACTGGCGGTGGTTGGGTTGGTCGGTTTAGCCGTGCATTCGGTTTATTCGGTTTGAGTAATTTGATTTAAAAATAAATCGGTTTTCAAACGATAAAATTTTCTAGACTAAAGTAGAAAAATCAAATCAAAATAACTGAAAAAATTTGGTTCGATTTTTCGGTAAACCGAAAAAATCGCGCACTCCCTAGTTCCCAGACCAAAGGATGCTGGCGTTGCGCCATTGCTCCTCATCTTGCATTCCCCGATAGGGGCGGGCATTCGGTTTTTTCGGTTTAATTGGTTTGGTTTTTTTTTGTTTTAAAATAATTCGGTTTTTAGAAACTGATAACCGGATTTCTTGGAACCAAATGAAAAAAACGAACCGAATTAACCGAGATATTTTGATTCGGTTAATTCGGTTTTTCGGTTAACCGAAATATGAATAAACTATGGTACATTAGATTTGATTCTTCTCATGTCACAACACAGAGTAGAGATAAACCCACACAATATTCATATGTCATTACAATATAAACATAGTATAACATATGAACATACCACCTATATGTATAAATATGTTAGAACATGAGAATTGTTTGATAGCTTTAGGAAGAACATTATAAAAGTGGTATTGTGCATGGCAACATGGGCTATTCGGTTATTTGGTTATTTCGGTTTCTAGAAGCAAAAAACTGAACCAAATACCGAAAACCGAATTATACTAAAAGAAAAACCCAACCGAAAACCGTGAACCGAAAAAACCAAAATAATCGGTTAATTCGGTTCGATAATTTGGTTTCGGTTTAAAAATGCCCACCCCTATTCCCCGACACGCTCTGCATGTCGTCGGTGAGCTCATACAGGACGCCAATGGTGCGGTCGTAGTACGTGGAGGAGGATGTCGGTAGATCCCACGATGCATGCCAGCTCGATGAGGACGCGGAGGAGGAGGACGTGGGGCACATGATTGGGGGAGGGGTGCGGGAGCCGATGTGGGTGTAGGCAAGGAGGGAACGCACATTGCCAGTGAGGACGTCCATGTCGATGCCGTAGGCGGTGTGGGTGGACGGGCGGTCGCGGTGGGTGGGCACGACGTCAAAGCATGGACGGTCATTGTGAATGAGCGACGTCGTGTGGAGCATCTCGAGGGCGACGACGGTGGGGAGTGCAGCGGCGCACCGAGGAGCTTGTAGGCAGTGATGCAGAGCACCAAAGTGGAGTAGATGCCCTCCTTGCTGGAGCAACATGGCGGTGGGGGCGATGGCCCAGATGGGGAGAAAGCGGTAGGGTTGGGAGAATTGGATGTAGAGGGGAGCTTCGAGAGGGGGAAGGACCGAAGGAGAAGAAGAGCAAGTGGTTGGATTGGGAGAATTGGAGGTAGAGGGGAGCTTGGGGAGGGGGAAGGACCGAAGGAGAAGAAGAGCAAGTGGTTGAATTTGGAGAATTGGAGGTATGTAGAGGGGAGCTTCGGGAGGGGGAAGTGCTTCGGTTTATTCGGTTCTCTTGTTTATTTGGTTTTCGAAATTACAAAATTAAACCAAAATCCAAATAGTGTTAAAATAAAAATCGAATCATAAACCAAAATCCAAAAAAATTGATTTTTCAATTAATTTGATTTGGTTCGATTCGGTTTCGGTTAAAAATTGCCCACCCCTAATTTAGCGCGGCGCTGGTTTGTGTGGATGGTTCGATTTAGGAAAATCCAGAGTGTTCCAAATGAGACGGACCGACAACCTAATCCTGCCTGGCCAAACACTCTACTAAAGAAATATACTTCTTTTCCATAATTAATTTACTCAAAGCTTCTCCGTCAGCTCTCACTACTATTAGCACAATAGTTTCTCAAAAAAGAGATAATCTATCTCTTGATACTATTGTAAAACGTAGTCGTTCACCCACGATTAATCAATAGTACGCCAACGAAAACACATGACCAAGAACAAGGAGTACACACAAAATAAGGAGCAAAGCTCTCTCTTATTAGATTAGATTCTCTCTGTACAAGTGGTGCCCAATATATAGAAAAACCCACATGAAATATATTCGGATTCGCTCACCAATAGATAGAGTCCTTCCAAACTTGGTCTGAGATTATATCTATATCATAACACTCCCCCTTAGGCGAATACCGCGTCATACACATGTCTCGTTAAAAACTCCCCCCCCCCAAAAAAAAATCCAGTGGGAAAAAGGGACGGAGAAAAGAGTACATTGCACTCACACTCCGTGTTACATTAGTTGCCTCATTAAAAACCTTCATGTGAGAAAACTTTAGGAAAACCATGTGAGAAAACTTTACGAAAACTCACTAAGGGAAAACGAGCACAACTTATAATCTTCAGGATATAAAATATGATCTTCAGGATTATGCAAAAAGAGTTATGGTTCAAGGATTTACTCCTCCTGCAAATCTCTAAGTCGTCTTATTCCAATGCCATTAACACATCTTTGAAAAAAGATTTTTGGCAAGGCAAATCTGCTAGATTTCACATGACTTAGATTGTAATATCTTTATCTCATCACTCTTCTGGAGTTTGTAAGGATAGAAAAGTTTTAGGGCAATATGCTTCATGATATTGCTCTTTACATAACCTATTTGCATTTGTGTAACACAAGTTATATTATTTTTATAGATAATTATAGGGGTATCGACACTATTAAGATCATATGACTTTTGGATATGGTTAATCACAAGTCTCAACCAAACACACTCTCATGAGGCTTCATATAAAGCTATAATATCTAAGTGGTTGGTAGAAGTAGCTACCAAGGTTTAATTAAAAGATCACCAATAAATGGCTAAACCACCTCAGAAAAATAAAAAAATCAGTTAGATTTGGTACTATGGGGATCAAACAGATAGCCAACATCCATATATCCCACCATGGTAAAGTCTTGATTCTTCTAAAAAAATAATCCAAGATCCTGAGTACCTTGGAGGTATATGAGTAAAGTCTTGACACTAGCCCAATGTCTTTTGGTTGAGACTACACTATCTTATGCTAGCAATTCACTGTGAATGCAATATTAGGTTTTGTGCAATTCGCAAGATACATAAGTATGTGACTTCAGGTCCAAAGACTTTCTCATTTTTCATCCTTGGTCTGAAAGGGTCTTTATTCGCTTCAAGGGATCTCACAACCATGAGGTCTTTAAAGAATGAGATTTATCAATATTAAATCTTTTCAATACCTTCTTGGTATAGATATATTAGTGTATAAAAATTCTTTTTGGGAAATATTCTAGCTGCAGGCTTAAGCAATATTTGATTTTACCCAAATCTTTCATCCCAAACTCCATCATATGGTAAGCAATCGCTTTCTTTATTTTCTCTATGGTTCTGGTGACATTCATATCATCGACATATACTGAGATGGTATAGAATCCATTCTGGGATTTCTTTATGAACACACATGGACAATATCCCTTCTTCAGGAGGAACTCATTAAGTCAGTTGTATCACATTTTTTTCCGACTATTTTAATCCATATAGCGATCTCTTTAGTTTGACGCTATACATGTTGCGATTATTAGGATTCAGAACTTTAACTCCTTCAGAGATTCTCATATGAATATCCGCATCTAGTGACCCATATAGTATGCGGTCACTACATCCACCAACTGCTTTGATAAGTTTAAGCTTGCTGCTATTAATATTAAATTTTGGATTTTTATTTCACTCATTACAGAAGAATATGTTTCACGTAATCGATGCCGGGTCTCTGTGTGAATCCTTGTGCTATAAGCCACGCTTTATATCTTACCACCTGGATATTTTCATTTCTCTTCCGGATGAAAAACCCATTTGATCCTACAGGGAATACTTTAGGAGGTGTTCAGTCAACGGGACTAAAAGTTTCCTCTTATTAAGCGAGAGCTACCTCAATTGCTTCTTTTCATTTGACCCAATCTGAGTGCTTCTGGAAATCTACCATGTACTTTGGTTCTGGATCCAGCTTTTAGCAATTTTAGAGGCAAAATATGTTAACAATTGTAGTCTTTCTTTATACAATTCTCCTGCATCACTTCAGGGATATCTCTTTATTAATTTCTTTTAGTTCCTCATGATTTCCCACAACGATGGAGTCTGAGTGTTCCGACTTCCCAGTGTTAGATTATGCGCGCAAATATATGCTGGGGTTATCATCTTCAGGATGGATCATTTCAAGGATGTTACCATCTCTTGGATGGCTCACTTCAAGGATTTTCTCAACATCAGGTTGAGCTTCTTCCATTGTCATGAGTAGTGTTCTCGTTTGTTCGGTTCTCTACTTCTACGGACGTCTCTGAAGGGAATATGCCCGAGAGGCAATAATAAATGGTTTATTATCATATTCCATGTTTATAATAGATGTTTATTTCTCATGCTAAAATTGTATTAATCGGAAACGTTAATACATGTGTGTTTAATAAACAAAAAGGTTCCTAGTAAAGCCTCTTTTTAAACTAGCTCGTTGATTAACTGATGATCAAGGTTTCCTGATCATGAACATTGGATGTTGTTAATAACGGGGTCATGTCATTAGAAGAATGATGTGATGAACATACACCCAAGTTGGTATAGCAAATACGATCAAGTCATTTAGTTTGTTGTTGTATCAAACACATACGAAATAGCTCTTTTCCTTAGACCATGAGATGATGTCAATCACTAACTCCGGAAGAGTACTTTGATGACATCAAACGTCACTCCGTAACACGGTGACTATAAAGATGGATTTGGGTACTATGAAAGTATTAGTTGAGGCTCATGCATCAAGAGTGGGATTTGTCCATCCAGATGACGGAGAGATATACTGGGTCCTCTCGGTGATATCACATTGACATCGCTTGCAAGCACGTGACTAGGTCACAAGAATGTCATATCACGGAACGAGTAAAGAGTACTTGTTGGTAACGGGATCGAACTAGGTATAGTTGATACTGATGATCGGATCCCGGACAAGTAAAATATCGTGAGACAAAAGGAATTGGTTATGTCGTTTCTGGTTTACGCGATCACTAGTTCATCGTTGAGTGAATGGGAGTCATTATGGATCTCCGGATCCCGGCCGATGATTATTGATCTGAGAGGTGTCTCAATCATGTCCATTTTATTCACGAACCGTAGGGTGACACACTTAAGGTTCATCGATGCATTTGAGTGGATACGAAACACCGGAGAAAAATATGGACAAGATCTGAGGATCAAGCTTTGAGTATCGCTTAATAGTTTCGGGATATCGGAATAGTTAAAGGGGGTATATGTTAATGCTTGTTAATTAAAAGAATTAACAAATATTAAAATATCTGAAATAAAAATGTTTATTTATTTATGGGAGAAAACCTTTCATTTCTTGAGTGGGGTTTTAATGGAAACCAAAGTGGGTTGATTTAAGTGAGTGGAGAGATCACTCACATGAAGAGAGGGAGGGCAAGGGGCACCCCCCATGCGCCGGCCACCCCTTGGCCTAGCCTTCTCCTCCTCCTATAAAAGGGAGGGAGGAGCTCCTCTCTTTGTTGTTCATCCATTTGACCCTTTGGTTGGTCCATTCTCCCTCCTCCTGCTGATCCGTTTTTCGAGCTATGGCTTATGCGGCGGTTACTGAAATTATTTCTCCACCACCACCACCACTAAGCTGTAGTGTTGTTGGAGTTTTCCGGGGATCCTCTACTTCCGCTGCCCCGCTGGAACGAGGGATTGGAGGTCATCGTTGATCCGTACGTGTGACCAAGTACGGAGGCGCTGCCGTTTGTGGCGCTCATCTTCGCGATTTCGAAGTCGGGAGTGTACCTCTACATCAACCACGTTTGTTTGCGGGAACGTTATTCCCGCTTTCGGTCTACGAGGGTGAGTCCTTCTGAAACCGTTTACTTGCATCTCCTAGATATGATATTGGTGTTTGGTTGCTATCGTAGGAAAATTTTTGTTTTCCATGCTTCGAAACCCTTCAGTGGTATCAGAGCCGTGTCTATGCGTAGATGTTTTGTACGGTTTAAAACACATGTGGATGTGGGCGTTGATGATCATGTTATTGCATACTTTCGTGTATTTTGGATCATGGTGGCATAGTGGGATTTGAAGCGGCCCGGACTAACCTTACATGTCCTCGCACATGAGACTTGTTCCACGCTCGACATGCAACTAGTATTGCATAAGTGGCTTTGCGGGTGTCAGTTTCTCCTACTATAGTCATGATCTAATTTACAACGGTTTGCTAATAATGTTTTTATCACCGTTGTGGTTCTTGTTCGTAGGTAAGAATAGTTTTTCCTAGAAAGCCCAAAACCACGTAAAATATGCAAAAATAAATTAGAGGCGTCTAACTTGTTTTTGCAGGGCTTGTGATGTGATATGGTCATTGATACAAAGATTGTTGTATGAAATGAAATTTATTGTAAATTTAAACAACCAACAGGAGCCATTTGGTTGTTTTTTCTTTTTTATGGCCTGCGTGCTAAATATATGTCCATGTGATATATTGTAATGGAGGAAGACAATCAAGATGGCAGCATCATGGACCTTGGTGCCATGCCGGTGGAATGATGGAGATCATACCATGTCGCACAAGATGGAGATCAAGTGCTGAAAGGACCATATCATATCACTTTATTCATGCATGTGATGTTAATCCTTTTATGCATCTTATTTTGCTTGATTATGATCACGTCGATAGCACTATAAGATAATCCCTCCAAATTAATATCAAGATAATAATGTGTTCTTCCATAGTATGCACCGTTAAGAAAGTTCGTCGTTTCGAAGCACCACGTGATGATCGGGTGTGATAGACTCTACGTTCGCATACAACGGGTGTAAGACAGATTTACACACGCAAATACTTTGGTTCTACTTGGCGAGCCTAGCATGTACAGACATGGCCTCGGAACACGAACCGAAAGGTAAAGCATGAGTCATATGGATGATATGATGAACATATTGATGTTCGCCTTTGAAACTATGCCGCTCTCGTGATGATCGGTTTGGTATAGTGAATTTGGTTCATGTAATCACTAACGACAACTAGAGGGATGTTGTTTTTAAGTGGGAGTTCTCGTAGTAATTTTGAATTAACATTGAACTTAATCTATTATGAACTTAGTCTAAATAACTTTGCAAATATGTTGTAGATGGAACCCCTATTTTCAATTTCAATCTGTTCATGGAGAAAGAGAAACTAGCCACCAATGGTAGCAACTTTACCAACTGGGCCCTTAACTGAGGATTCTCCTCGGCCACGCTCAAAGGAGCTATGTGCTAGAAGCGCCACCTTTGGGTGCCCCGCCTACCGATGATGCCCCGAGGAGGAGAAAAATGTTTTCTTGACTCGCAAGGAGGACCACAGCTTAGTTCAATGCGGCATTTTGTATGGCCTTGAGCACGAGCCGCGAAAATGTTTTCGAGCACAAGAATGCTTTTGATACAATGAGAGAGTTGAAAATGATCTTCGACACCCATGCCGCAAAGATGAGAGTTATGAAGCTTGAGAAAAGTTCTTTAGCTGCATGATGGAGGAAAACAAATTCCGTTAGTGAGCACGTACTCAAAATGTCTGGGTACGCCGATAAACTCATAGCTTTGGGAATAACGATCCCCATTGAGCTAGGAATTCATCGTGTTCTCCGATCCTCTGCCACCAAGCTACAAGAGCTTTGTGATGAACTACAACATGCAGGGCATGAAGAAGTCTCTCCCGAGCTTCGTCAATGCAGAAAACTGCTGAAGTGGAGATCAAAAAGGAACATCAAGTGTTGATGGTCCAAAAGACTATCGATTTCAAGAAGAAAGGCAAGGCTAAGGGAAACTTCAAGAAGAAGGGCAAGTCTGTTGCCACATCTGAGAAGAAGACCAAGGCCGGCCCTAAGTCGAATCTTGAATGTTTTTTTTCTGCAAGAACCTTTGGGCTGGAAGCGCAAGCGCCCAAAATATCTGGTGATAAGAAGGACGGGAAAGTGAGCAAAGGTATATATGATATACATGTTATTGATGTGTACCTTACTAGTACTCGCATGTAGTGCCTGGTATTTGATACCTGGTTCGGTTGCTAACATATGTAACTCAAAGCAGAGCTAAGGAATAAGCGACAACTAGCAAGGGATGAGGTAATGATGTGCGTCGGCAATGGATCAAAAGTTGATGTGATCGCCGTCGACGCTACCTATCCAATTACCATCGAGATTAGTTATAAACCTAAATAATTGTTATATAGTGCCTGCGTTGAGCATGAACATCATATCTGGATCTTGTTTAATGAGAGACGGTAATTCATTCAAGTCAGAGAACAATGGTTGTTCAATTTATATGAATAATATCTTTTATGGTCATGCACCTGAAAAGAATGGTTTGTTTATTTTGAATCTTGATAATAGTACACATGTTCATAATGTGAATGCCAAAAGAATTAAGTTGAATGATGATATTGCTGCATATATGTGGCATTGCCGCTTATGTCATATTGGTGTTAAACGCATGAAGAAGCTCCATTCTGATGGACTACTAGAATCACTTGATTATGAATCATTTGAGACATGTGAACCATGCCTCATGGGCAAGATGACTAGAACCCCGTTTTCCAGTACAATGGAGCGGGCAACCGACTTATTGGAAATCATACATACCGATGTGTGTGGTCCAATGAGTGTGTCAGCGCGTGGTGGATATCGTTACTTCGTTACTTTCACGGATGATTTGAGTAGATATGGATATATTTACTTAATGAAACACAAGTCTGAAACATTTGAAAAGTTCAAAGAATTTCAGAGTGAAGTAGAAAATCATCGTAATAGAAAGATCAAATTTCTACGATCTGATCGTGGAGGAGAGTATCTTAGTTACGAGTTTGGCACACACATGAGACAATGTGGAATAATTTCACAACTCACTCCTGCTGGAACACCACAGCGTAATGGTGTATCCGAGCGTCGTAATCGTATTTTATTGGATATGGTTCGATCTATGATGTCCATTACAGATTTGCCACTTTCATTTTGGGGTCATGCACTAGAAACAGCTGCATTCACTTTAAATAGGGCACCATCTAAATCCGTTGAAACGACACCGTATGAATTATGGTTTGGCAACAAACCTAAGCTGTCATTTCTAAAAGTTTGGGGATGCGATGTTTATGTGAAGAAACTTCAACCTGATAAACTCGAACCCAAAGCGGAAAAATGCGTCTTCATAGGATACCCTAAAGAAACAATTGGGTACACCTTCTATCACAGATCCGAGGGCAAGGTTTTCGTTGCCAAGAATGGATCATTTTTGGAGAAAGAGTTTCTCTCGAAAGGTGTGAGTAGTAGGAAGGTAGAACTCGACGAGGTTGTTGAACCTTCTCTTCATGGAATGGCAAGTGCAACAGCGCCGGAAGTTGTTTCGGAGTTGACTTCACCAAATGAAGAGGAACTAATGATAAGGATCATGAAACTCCGAAGAGAACACTACCGCACCTCGCAGTCAACAAGAGCGCATAATGCTCCTCGACTTTTATGTTCCTACTATGAATGTCATGGTAGTTGAGAATAATGACCCTGCGACGTATGATGAAGCGATGATGAGCCCAGATTCCGACAAATGGCTAGAAGCCATGAAATCCGAAATGGGATCCATGTATGAAAACCAAGTATGGACTTTGGTGGACCTACCCAATGACCGTAAGGCCGTTGAGAACAAATGGATTTTCAAAAAGAAAATAGACGCTGATGGTAATGTGACCATCTATAAAGCTCGACTTGTCGCAAAGGGTTTTCGACAAATTCAAGGAGTTGACTACGATGAGACTTTCTCACCCGTAGCGATGCTAAAGTCTGTAAGGATAATGTTAGCAATTGCTGCATTTTTCGATTATGAAATCTGGCAGATGGATGTCAAAACTGCGTTCCTTAATGGAAATATTGAGGAAGAGTTGTATATGATACAACCCAAAGGTTTTGTTGATCCTAAGGATGCTGATAAGGTATGCAAACTTCAGCGATCCATTTATGGACTGAAGCAAGCATCACGAAGTTGGAATCTCCGTTTTGATGAGGTAATCAAAGGTTTTGGATTTATCCAAACTTACGGAGAATCTTGTGTTTACAAGAAAGTGAGTGGGAGCTCTATAGCATTTCTGATATTATATGTGGATGATATATTATTGATTGGAAATGATATAGAACTTTTGAAAAGCGTAAAAGACTACTTAAACAGTAAGTTTTCAATGAAGGACCTTGGTGAAGCGGCATATATTTTAGGCATCAAAATCTATAGAGATAGATCGAGACGCTTGATTGGGCTATCACAAAGTACATATCTTGACAAGATTCTAAAGAAGTTTAGAATGGACGAAAGTAAGAAAGGGTTCTTACCTATAATGCAAGGCAAGACGTTGAGTAAGACTCGAGTCCAGCTACAAAGAAGATAGAGAAATAATGAATAAGATTCCCTATGCTTCACCATAGGCTCTATCATGTATGCTATGTTGTGTACAAGACCGGATGTGGCACATGCTATTAGTTTGACTAGCGGTACCCGGTCGATCCAGGTTTTGAACACTGACGGGCGATCAAGAATATCTTTAAGTACTTAAGAAGAACTAAGGATATGTTTCTCATATATGGTGGTGAAGAAGAGCTCGTCGCAAAATGTTACGTCGACGCTAGCTTTGACACTGATCCGGATGACTCTAAGTCTCAATCCGGGTACATTTTTGAAATGAATGGAGGAAGCGGTGAGTGGAGAAGTTCCAAGCAATGTGGTGGCGGGATCTTCAACAGAGGCGGAATATATTGCGCTTCGTAAGCGCAGAAGCGGTTTGGATGAAGATGTTCATATCCGAACTAGGTGTGGTTCCGAGTGCGTTGGACCCGATGGTTATCTATTGTGACAACAATGGTGCCATAGCCAATGCTAAAGAACCAAGGTCACACAAGAATTCCAAGCATATTAAGCGCCGGTTTCACTCCATCCGTGAACATGTCAAGGATGGTGATATAAAGATTTGTAAAGTACACACGGATCTGAATGTGGCAGACTCGTTGACTAAAGCTCTCCCAAGGGCAAAACATGATCAACACGAACTCAATGGGTGTTAGAATCATTACTGTGTAATCTAGATTATTGACTCTAGTGCAAGTGGGAGATCAGAGGGAATATGCCCGAGAGGCAATAATAAATTGTTTATTATCATATTCCATGTTTATAATAGATGTTTATTTCTCATGCTAAAATTGTATTAATCGGAAACGTTAATACATGTGTGTTTAATAAACAAAAAGGTTCCTAGTAAAGCCTCTTTTTAAACTAGCTCGTTGATTAACTGATGATCAAGGTTTCACGATCATGAACATTGGATGTTGTTAATAACGGGTCATGTCATTAGAAGAATGATGTGATGAACATACACCCAAGTTGGTATAGCAAATACGATCAAGTCATTTAGTTTGTTCTTTGTATCAAACACATACGAAATAGCTCTTTTCCTTAGACCATGAGATGATGTCAATCACTAACTCCTAAGAGTACTTTGATGACATCAAACGCGTCACTCCGTAACACGGTGACTATAAAGATGGATTTGGGTACTATGAAAGTATTAGTTGAGGCTCATGCATCAAGAGTGGGATTTGTCCATCCGGATGACGGAGAGATATACTGGGCCCTCTCGGTGATATCACATTGACATCGCTTGCAAGCACGTGACTAGGTCACAAGAATGTCATATCACTGAACGAGTAAAGAGTACTTGTTGGTAACGGATCGAACTAGGTATAGTTGATACCGATGATCGGATCCCGACAAGTAAAATATCGTGAGACAAAAGGAATTGGTTATGTCGCTTACGGTTTACGCGATCACTAGTTCATCGTTGAGTGAATGGGAGTCATTATGGATCTCCGGATCCCGCCGATGATTATTGATCCGAGAGGTGTCTCAATCATGTCCATTTTATTCACGAACCGTAGGGTGACACACTTAAGGTTCATCGATGCATTTGAGTGGATACGAAACACCGAGAAAAATATGGACAAGATCTGAGGATTTGTTCGAGTATCGCCGGTATAGTTTCGGGATAGCGGAATAGTTACAGGGGGTATCTGTTAATGTTTGTTAAGGAAAAGAATTAACAAATATTAAACTATCTGACATAAAAATGTTTATTTATTTATGGGAGAAAACCTTTCATTTCTTGAGTGGGGTTTTAATGGAAACCAAAGTGGGTTGATTTAAGTGAGTGGAGAGATCACTCACATGAAGAGAGGGAGGGCAAGGGCACCCCCATGCGCCGGCCACCCCTTGGCCTAGCCTTCTCCTCCTCCTATAAAAGGGAGGGAGGAGCTCCTCTCTTTGTTGTTCATCCATTTGACCCTTTGGTTGGTCCATTCTCCCTCCTCCTGCTGATCCGTTTTCGAGCTATGGCTTATGCGGCCGGTTCTGAAATTATTTCTCCACCACCACCACCACTAAGTCAGTAGTGTTGTTGGAGTTTTCCGGGATCCTCTACTTCCGCTGCCCGCTGAACGAGGATTGGAGGTCATCGTTGATCCGTACGTGTGACCAAGTACGGAGGCGCTGCCGTTTGTGGCGCTCATCTTCGCGACTTCGAAGTCGGGAGTGTACCTCTACATCAACCACGTTTGTTTGCGGGAACGTTATTCCCGCTTTCGGTCTACGAGGGTGAGTCCTTCTGAAACCGTTTACTTGCATCTCCTAGATATGATCTTGGTGTTTGGTTGCTATCGTAGGAAAATTTTTGTTTTCCATGCTTCGAAACCCTTCAGTCTCTGCGGAATCGAGTCCCGTGCACCTGGAGGCCTCCCCCTCTTTTATCATGAGGGTCAAGAGTGGGTTCAATATCCTTCTAGGTATTTTCACTCTTTCAGGTGCATATACTACATGTATATGAGATCATTTCACTCCCTTATGGTCAGTGAAGGCATTTGGCGGATTATTAGCTTATTTGTTGCGAATTTATTGTCCTTTGAACTTTAAGTTCGATCTCTTTAGTGTGTGGATCTAAGGACTAGGCATTCTTTAATATTGTACTTATCTCCCCTTAATGCCAAAAATGTCTTTAGTATAATTAGCATACCGAGCCATGTACAGATCCCCTGTCATAGGCTCTTAGTCTTTAAATAATTGACGGAGATTAATAACTTACATAGATCCTCAACTTTCGGTGAGGTCTCATTGTGGTACGCTGTGGTGGAGAGATTGATATGTATACAACACAACCAAAATTTCATAGATGAGAAATACTTAATTCTTTTCCACGCACTATTTGCAATGGGAAAATTTCATGATCAGTTGGTCTGAGTTGAATTAATACCGCAGTGTGCAGCACTGCATGACCCCAACAGCTGGTGGATAGCCTTCTATTATGTAAGAGTGGCCAGGTAATAAGTTTTATTACTTTAATTAATGACTCTGCACGGCCATTTGAATGACTTGGTACTTTCTTCTGGAAAGGAGGCTCTTAATAATTTGGGTAAATAATTTAGTAAAAGCATGTTTTCATGTAGATAAGAGGCATACGTGGGGCCATCTAGTAGAAGTATTTATTAATACTATAAAATATCTGAAGGGGCCTGACAGGTGCTGAATAGATCCACATATATCACCCTGAATTCTCTCTAGAAAATTCAGGGATTCCTCCCTAACCTTTAGGTAAGAGGGTCTAACTATGAGCTTTCCTATAGCACAAACATGGCATAAGCAATCTTCTGGTCTAGGGAAGTGTTTATGCTATAGCCAGTAGAATTATTAATTATTCTTCTGATAATATTTAACTGATGATAACCCAGTCGATCTACGGATTTTTTTTAAATAATAATATTTTAATCAATATTTACAGAAATAATATGCCAAAAATAAAAATAGCAAAACTACCCTCCTGTCGCCATTTGAATTGGCGACAGGGCTCGTATGTCCATTTCAAATGGCGACAGGGGGTAAAATCGGAATAGGAGTCCTACACAGGCAGCAGTGGGATGTCCCCCTGTCGCCATTTGAAATGGACATAGGAGCCCTGTCGCCAATTCAAATGGCGACAGGACCCTGTCGCCAATTCAAATGGACACAGGGGGGTAGTTTTGCTATTTTTATTTTAGGCATATTATTTCTGTAAATATTGATTAAAATATTATTATTTTAAAAAAAAAATCGTCGATCTACCATATCTTAAATATTTTTGGGTTTTTAAGGATAGTTTTTATTGCAACACAAACTTCAAGTTTTATATATGTGCATAGTATAACCCGGAGGAGAAAGAATGAAGTTTTTCAACCATACATTTATTACACCTATCGACGATTGGGGAACGGGCCCCCGTTGAGCTTACTTATTGAATGAGGGACCAACTAAAGCCCCTTCGCCCGTGAAAGATTGGCGTTCGAAGGATGCTCGAGCAACAGGAGACACGGAGGATTATCCTGGTTTGGGCCTCTCACGGTGGAGATAATAACCCTACTCCAGTGGTATTAAGTATTGGTGTGTGTGTAATCGAGAGGTCGTTCTTTTTTCTTTATCCCCCCGTCGGGGGAGAGATTAAATACTAGGTATACTTATTTACATATGGTAACTGTCCCCTAAAATCACGCCTGTTGCCGTTCTTGACGCGTTCTTGATTCTCGTCATGCTTGATTTCCTGGCATAACTTCCCTGGATCCCCGGCGAACTGGTTGCCACTTTCCTGTTAGTGGGTTGACCACGTCCTTCGGCAATCATCGATCATTCCTTTGGTCCGGGTACGACCAACCTGTGCCTTCACTGAGCAAGGTTGCTCGTGCTCTTCTTCGAAGCCTGTACCGAACATGTTTCATTGGGGGTTAGCGAGCACGCTCGTGGCCGAGGATGGGGTCACTCGAAGTACTTTCTTGGGCATCCCGACCAAGGGCGTTCATGGTCGGTTGGCGTTGGTCGTCGGGGCAAAAAGGTCTTGGTGGAAAATGTCCCAATCCCCGACAACACCCATTAAACTTAGTCATGAGTAGGTATTCTATACCTTTCTCATTTTTTTTTGTCTCCATATGGAAACGATTCAGACCAATATCTTTAAAACTTTAAGAGAGTACGACTGGACTCAGGGTATAATATGCCATTCTTCCAATGCCAAATATGAGAGCATCACTTCCAGCATAGTCATAATATTTTCAATTCACTTAGGGTGCGTTTGGTTGTCTGTACCAAGTGGTACATGTATAAGATGGTTCAAGAAAAAAGTCATCCTTGCTTTTGGTTGCTTAAATGGAACCATCCCATCCTAGATCAAGTGATACAAATTTGAGGAATATTCCCTCTAGATGCTGAACCATCTCATTCACCCAAAATAATGGAACCAAATGGTACAGGACCATCCCATCCCATTCAACCTCATCCCATAAACCAAACACATAATTAGTGTGGTATAACCATCTTCTAGACAGATTTCATCCTCTGCCATTAGATTATACATTGTTATACATCAGAAGTATGATTTAACAATTAAACAATTGTTTCATTTGGAACAAAGTGTAGAATATATAGCAAACATAGAACAATTAATCAGATATATGAGAAATAGCTATTTATTCAATTTTAAATGATAATTGCTCAATAGGAGCATAGACCAAATGTTCATTTAGGAACTAGGGACAAACTGATGAGGAGACTTATAAGGAATATGTGATATTGACTTGCAAAGTGGAGGAATACTTAGGAGACTAATCCAGGTCTCCATATGAGTCGTAGGTGTCCTCTTAGGACTCCTCGAACTTAATAATTTCAAGAACCATATCATCACACTTCTCAATGCCCATATCAACAACAGGTTAAACGGTGGGGTATGGTTCAACATTGTTTACCCGGGTCTTTATTAATTTTTTTAATGAATTTCATGTAAAGATCTATCATACACTTCGTGGTGCGATAGTTGCACGACCAATAGCTAGCGGATCCATACCTAAAATAGGATTATTTAGGGTTTGCGACCTTAATAGCTGAGTCTTGCTTCTGGAAGCCCCCTAGCCCTTTACCTTTACTTTTTCACTATAGATTACCTCTTCCTCTATCTGATCTGCTATTCTTCCACTTATCCCCTTTATTCCTTTGGCCCTTTCTACGGCCATGGCTAAGAGCAATTTGCATGTGCTTCGGGCATTACATGATTTTCATTAGAAAGTACGTGATGATTCTTTACCAGGAATTCATCACGCTTTTCTGTTTCTAGCAAAATGCATGTAAGCTTGAAGTACTTCTGGTGTTTGGTATGATGGTACTATTACATCCTGATATTGGGGTGGAATGTGCATAATATCTTGCTGATCGTTTTAGCATGAGTACCTTTCTGGTTATAGAATATTAGTTTAGTGGCAAGCTTGTGTATGGCAAAGTTATATACTGCCACAACCTTTAAAATCCTAAAATCGTAGGAGGATCCATTTGAGCTGTGCTTCTAGCAACAGGATGATCTTTGTTGGTTATATTTTTCCTTTAGGGAATTCAAAAGTACCAGCTAGTACTCTCCATCAAATATTCGACCTTCAGGTTTATATGAAAATGGTGTCTCAAGAAGTATAAGGCTGTACACATGGCGGCTTTAGGAAGAGTAGGGGTACTAGTTTCAGGCTAGGAAGAAGCAGCTCTAAAAAGACAAGCTTTCAGATTAATCTTAGTATTCATTGATCGGGTAAAGTAATTTTTTGCCATTTAGGGCGAGCTCGATAAATTCCCTGTGTGCAATGTCCAATATATCCTATTTCTATTTATGCAAAATAAGTTTTACTACTGGTAAAATTATTATATTGCATGCTCACTCTTTAATCAGTAAAGCTTGGTCTATATCTATTTAGTAGATAACTATCTAAAATTTTCTAGATTTTCCTAGTAAGTTCCACAGTTTTCTACTAGCTATTCAGCAATTTTCAGAATTACCAAGTATCAGAAAGACAAATTTCAATATATGTAAGCATAGAATTATGCTAGGATAATAAATCCATAGATATGGAGCTTTTAATGTGCTATATGAAAATTTTCTAGCATTTATTATAATTTTATGTTAATTACTAAGCAATTTTTAGAATTATTTAATAACAAAAAATAAACTCCAGCACATATAAATATGAAATAATGCTAGGGAAAATAAAACCATAGAAATGACATAATCAATGTGTCATACATAATTTTCTAGAATTTTCTAGCATTTTTTGTTAATGATTAAGCAATTTTTAGAATTACTTAATAACAAAAAAATAAATTTTAGTACATATTAAATATTTAATAATGCTAAAAAAATACCCTAGTGGTATGGAGCTTCTAATGTGGGCTAAATATCGATTTTAACAAATTTTACAGAAGTTCATATACCTAGAAAATCTAATTTCTAGGATTTATCATCAAATTTCAGAATTTATTAATTAATTTCCAAATTTAATTAAAATCCTGATGGTAAAAGTGTAAATCCCCATTTTTTGGTGGAAAAACAAATAGGCAATCGGTTCAGCCCAATGGGCCGTGTGGCCCATTGCGCCCGCAAGGCCTTTGTCCGGCAACAATACGGGTAGTGGCTAGGGTTCCCAAACCATCGCTGCCATTTGCTCCTCCTACGCTAGAATTGGCCGTAGCCACGAGCCTCTTCGTGGGAGCCGCCACGACCATGTATGTCGCCTCCAGCGAGGACATCGCGGGCATTGCTGGCCCGCAGCGGCCGCGAAATAGGAGGGGGCTAGCACCACCTTGCGCAGGCACGGCTGTTAGTGAGCTCATGCAGAATATGAGGTGCTGCCATCGACGCTGTCGCTTAGGGGGCCGGAATCGACGCCGCCAGTTTTCATGCAGGCACTACGGGCGGGCGCTGCCGTCGGCTTTGCGAAGTTGTTATGGTCCGCAGCTACTCCTCCTTTGTGTGGCCATCGCCTCGCTGTTGAGCTCCACTTGGAAGTCGCTGCCGCCTTCGGGGTGGAAGCCGAGGATACGCGAGGCAGTCGCCACCAGAGTGGAATCCAAGGGTATGCCGACGCGGGAGCTAGAGCGGCGCACCACCGTTCGATGGTCATCGCGGTGGGTGCCGCCATGTCTTCCAGTGGGCGAGGGCGCGAGGCTGACCACCTCGGCTTCCGGTGAGGCGGTGACCGCCACGATTTTAGTCCCAATTTTGGAACATGTGCAAAAAAGGGGATGACTCCTCTGTAACACCCCGGCATTTAATATGCCTGAATGCTACCAAACATAGACTAAGCAACCTCTAAATACCATAATTACAAGTAAATTACAGCAAATGAGCAAATGCTAATACCGAAAATTTCGGCAGCATCTCCTTTGTTTTTCCATGAATTGAAGCAACAATAATATTAACATGTCAAGATAGCATAATGAACGATAGCAATAACATGACCAATCGGAAATTCAACCTCCATACAACTAAAGATATAAGTCTATCCGTCACATGTCAAATATGGCCTAATCATTTACTCATGACAACCAACGAAGCATCAAAACCATAATTTAGTTCAGTGAATTAACCATCACAACTAAAGGAGAGAACATGTCATTGTTTATATGTGTGATGCTAAGTGATGACGTGTGACTAGCTCCCTTTCCCGCATGACGGTTTCATAGTACCTAAGAAAAACACATAAACACAAGCGTGAGTTCATCACTCAGCAAGTATATTGCAATGGAACAAGAAAATACATTCCAATACCTTCATCACCACTTTTCACATACGACATCATACACATCTCATATTCATAGTGTAAGCATATCATTGACATCATCATATATCATCATCATTTAACATCCTCATATAATGCAATGCAATGCAATGCGATGCACATATCTCCTGGAAACTCATACCGGTATGGTTGAGTACACACCCGCTTGTGCACCCTCTCCCCTTCCATCCCGAAGATGGAGGGTGCCTACTCCTCGCTTCCATAGGTGGATGGAATCACGATGTAGGACTTACTCATTGGCTCTCCGGAATAGTCATAACTTTCTCACCGACCTTCCCCGGACTAGTTATGACTTTCTCACCGCCCGGGCCATGTATCATGCCATGTATGCAAATATGCCAACATCATAAATAACTTTGTACATTAACACATGGCATCATAACATAATAATCATATTCATCATATCAATGGCAAACATTAAAGCATGGCATGTGAACATATCATATATTCAATTTCAACTCAACAAAACAAGCAAACTACAACCGCTACCCATTCCAATACACTTGCCTCAACCACGGGCGACGGATTGGCGAGACGTAGAGGGCACCCCCGGGGTCACAACACCTGCACATAGGCACCACACACTCAAAATCATGCCCACAAAACAACACCTGCACATAGGCACCACACACTCAACCATCGGGGAGGAAGATGGGAATCCGAAGACGAAGTCGATGACGAGCGAAGCGCCCCTACCTGGCGCGCCAACTGTCGGTGTTTCGTGCACCGGCAATACGAATTTTCAGTTAGTGGGGGTCGCGCGCTCCCTCTCCTCGAATGGTTGACTCAAGTAGCCAGGGATTTATACTGGTTCGGGCTGAATGTCCCTACTCCAGTTCGTGTCGTTGGGGTGTATTGTTTTCGAGAGACGAACCAAAGGTTACAGGCGAGCCAAGGAGTTCGATCGATCTCCGTTGTGCTCGGCGAATTTTGTGCTTTTTTGTTCGATTGGTCCCCCCTCCCCCCGGAGCCCTGCTTCTCCTTATATATCCGGAGGCGGCAGGTTACAATGGGAGTTGGAGAGAGAAAAAGGAAGGGGTACTGTATGCCTTGGAGTCTGGTCTTCTGTCTTGTCGTCCGACCGGGCTCCGACTGCCTCCACGCCGGGTTGGTAGCCCTGTGGCGGGGAGTCTTCGACCGTGCTGATGAGGTGACGCACTGCTCCGTACGGACGTCAGCCCCGGCAGTTAATGGTATTTGACCTCAGTTGGGCCTCGGGAGGGGGCGCTTTCCCTCTGCGATGTGTTAGTGACGATGGGACTGGGGCTTGACTTCTTGGCGCACCCTCTGACATTCTCGGGAAGGGACCGTCTACCCCGGTACGGACGTCAGAGGACGTCACGTACACAGAGCGGTTGGCCCCTCAGCAGCGCGGGTCTTGACCTTCGAGCGCTAGTGGGGCCGGCCGACCATGCGCTCCGACCTGGGGGGTCGGAGTCTGCCGACCTCGTGGGGCTGGCTCTAAACAGTGCCAGGCCCACTCTTCGCGGCCCGGGAACCTTCTCCAGAACTGGGCTTTGAAGGATGTCAGCCCGCTCGTGGTCTCGGGCTGATGGAGGTACCCATGGTATGGGTACTTGTCAGTAGCCCCCGAGCCCCTGTCCGGGTCAGAGAGCCGGTCGGGGGTTTGATCGGTCGAGGCGATCCACCGACCCGGAGGTCGGCGGGGTTTAGTTGGCACAGCTTGCCGGTTGGCTGTGTCGGTCGAGGGGCCCGGGTGCGCGCGAGCGCACCCGGTGGGTGTAGCCCCAGAGCGGGTCGGAGAGCCGGTCGGGGGGTTCACCGGTCGAGGCGATCCGCCGACCTGGAGGTCAGCGGTGTTTTAGTCGGCACAGCTTGCCTGTTTGGCTGTGTCGGCCGAGGGGCCCGGGTGCGCGCGAGCGCACCCGGTCGGTGTAGCCTCCGAGCCCCCGAGCGGGTCGGAGAGCCGGTCGGGGGGTTCACCGGTCGAGGCGATCCGCCGACCCGGAGGTCGGCGGGGTTTTAGTCGGCACAGTTTGCCTGTTTGGCTGTGTCGGCCGAGGGGCCTGGGTGCGCGCGAGCGCACCCGGTGGGTGTAGCCCCCGAGCGGGTTGGAGAGCCGGTCGGGGGTTTAGCCGGTCGGACTCTGGTTGGCCACGGTTGTGGGACCAAGAGTCGGGTGAGCGAACGCGCGTTTACCTTCGTCGGTTTGAACGCCGTGCTCATGCGAGCTATTAACGGGCAATCCGAGTGGAACCTTGGCGATCTCCCTTGAGGGGGATCGTTTCCAAGCGGACGTGGGTCCCGGCACGGGCGTCCGACCCGCTGTGGGGCGTCCCATGAGAACCTTTCCTTACTCGATCCCGTATCAGGCTACCGGGTCGTTCGCCAACCCAGAGCGCGGCTGGCCGCCACTCATCGATGAGCTCCGCGGGAGAGTGTGAGGTGTGGTCTCGGATGCGGGTCAGGGTGATCGGGTCGTCCGCCGACCCAACTGGAGGCCCTCTGGGAGCTCACCCTGGACCGCCCCTCGCTCTCTTTTACGTCTTTGGGGCGGCTTGATTCGGATCGACTTGGCCTTCGTAACCCTCAACACGGTGCTGGGCCTCGGGTGCGAGCCCGGAGGCGATTCGCCGTCCCGAGGCCGGGCGGCCCAATGGGCCGTTCGTACCTTTTTTCGGGGCGCCTTGGCCCGTTACGCCCGGCGGAGTTCGTGGAACGGGGTGGCGTGCGGCGCGAGGTGGCTGTCCTGTCAGAGCAATTAATGCTTGGTGGGAATTTAATGAATTACGGCACGTTACCGGGGTGGTGGCCGAGGTGGCAGGCGAACGGTCAGCGGTTGCGCCGGTTCGCATGAAGGGGCGCCGGTTGGCGTGAAGGGGTGTCCGTTCCCGCCCAGTGCCTATAAAGGAGGGCGAGGTAGGCGCGTGGAGGTTCATACTCGCTCGTGCTTTCTGCAAAAAGGAAAAGCCAAAAGAAGAAGAAGGAGAAAAGCTCCCTGCTTCCTCGCGTTTCGCCTCGTCTCCCCGCCTGTCCCGGAGATGTCGTGGGTTCCCCACTCGTCCGCGGCCGGCCGCTTCATTGGGCTGGAGAGGAAGGGGTTCCTCCCTCCGCGAGATGAGTCTGGGTGGAGGGTGCCGCCGGCGGGGGCCGCAACCCCCGCGCCGGCGACGGGGAGATCATCGCACTCGCCTCCTTCTACGAGCGCGGATTCGACCTCCCCCTCCACCCGTTCGTCCGCGGGCTGTTGCACTTCTACCGGGGGGAAGTGCACCACCTGAACCCGAACAGCATCCTCCATATTGCGATCTTCATCACGCTGTGCGAGGCCTTCCTGGGGATCAAACCCCACTGGGGGCTCTGGAGGCATTTTTTCTTTGCACGGTCACCGTCTGACGCGGGCGCTCTCCTGGGCGGCCTTGCCATCCAACTGCGCGGCGGCCGCAAGGTGTTTTACCTCGACGTGAAGCTGCCGACGTCGAACCGGGGGTGGCATTCCGAATGGTTCTATGTTCAGAACCTCGGCAACAGCGCCCCAGCCTTCACCGGTAGACTGCCAGAGTCGGGTCCCCACTGGATTTGGGGTCCCAACTTCAAAGACATGAAGAAGGTGGAGGCGATCCTCGAGCGGCTCGAGGGTCTGAAGGCGCGGGGCTTGACGGGCGAGGTGGTCGTCCGCGCGTTCATGGAGAGGCGCATCCAACCCTTCAAGGATCGGGTGCGCCCCATGTTCGAGTACACCGGAGTGTCCGACCCCATGAGGTCGTCCGGGTTGGAGCTCCCGGGGTCGGAGCTTTCTGCCCGTGTGGCTGCAGTCGTCTGCGTAGGCGACACCGAGCTAGTGGGCGAGGTCCCTGCGCCGTTCTCGGCGCAGAATCCACCGAACCTGGTAGGTCGGGCGGTCTTTAACTTTCTGACTCTTTTTCCCTTGCTCTTCTCCCCACTTACCCGAGCGTGCTTTTGCAGGGGCTCGACGGCATGATCTCCCGGGCCCTCCTGCCGGGAGAAAAAGAGGCGAGAGCCGCGGCGTGCGCCGTCGCCGAGCAGCGCGACGCCGCCCGCCGAGCGCGGAAGGAGATGAAGAAAGCCGCGGCGACGCGAAAGAAAGAGGAGCGCGCGGCCCGGGCCGCGCAAGGCGAGGAGGTTTCCGACACGACCCTCGAGGACAGCGACGAGGAGTCAACCTCGAGTGAGGGCAGCGAGAGCGCCGGAGGTGACTCTGGTGGCTCTGACGCGGGCTCCGACCAAGGGGGTGGGCCTGAGTCACAGGAGGATGCCTCGAGCTCGGGGTTCCTTCTAAAAAAACGGAGGGCCCCTACGCCCCCGCGCAGGGGTCCAGCGAAGAAGGCGCATTAGGCGCTGCACATTCGCTCGACGCGGTAAGTGCCTCGTACGCCCTCCGACTGGTCCATTGCTTAGGCTTCCTTGTGCGGTTCCCGACTGGTCACTGCGTGCAGGGGCCATTCGAGCACGGGGGCAGTGCTGAGCCCCACCTCGGGAGTGAGGAGCCGCGTTTCCTTGTCTCCGCCGGCGGTGCTCGCCCTGACGACTGTCCGGAGTGGGGTCCCCGCGGGTACGGTCCCCACTGCGGGGCCCGCGGGAGATGAGGTGTTGCAGTCGGCAGGGGGATCGCCGGGTCCGACGCCTATGGTGACGCCGGCCGGGGAAGTCCTACTGGGTCTGCTCCCTACCCTGACGCCGGCCGAGGGAGCTCCGGCGGAAGTCCTGCCGCCCCCACCGTCGGGGCCACCGCCGGTTGGGGCAGGTCGACCGATGCACGAGGCCCCGCTACGGCCGAGATGCTCCGGGGCAGACAAGGCAAGACACCCGGCTCGCTGCGGCCGACTGCCGGGCAATGATCCGTCCGAGAACGCTGCTCGCCTTGGATGACGAAGCCTGAGCGCCAGGATCGGAATGCTCTGGTGGAGAGCGAGAGGAAGGTCGAGAACGAGATCGACCGAATGCGCAAGGGTCTCGTCCTTGTCCTCGAGTCTTCTTCTAGGGCGATGGACTCTATCATCGAGGAGTCCCGCCCGGCCGGATCGGTAAGGCTAAGCGAAGCTCGTCCTTGGTTTTTCTTGAACGGAGCCGTGGCTGACTGGGCAGGCGATTTGTTGCAGCGTCTATAGTCCCGGGCGTCGAGAAAGTCTGGCTTTCTCCGACGTCTGCACAGAGAGGGGGGCGCCGTGGAGGAAGAGCTGCGCGACGCCCAGGGGGCGCTCGTCGCCGAGCGAGAGAAGGCCACCGTCGCCGGTCAGCGGCTGGGGGAAGTCACTGAAGCCCTGCGAGAGGCTCAACGGCTAGCAGGGTCATTGACCGGCGAGGTGGAGGGGGCCAGGTCGTCCCTGGCGGAGGCTGAGAGGGCCAAGACTTCGGTGGTCAGCGCGGAGGAGTCCGCTCGGGCGGAGGCCGCCCGCTTCCGGGAGGCCTGTGAGGCGGCTCGGAGGGAGGCCGACCAACTGCGTGCCGGGCGGGACCTTGCTCGGGGGGAGCTTGCATCGGCGAGGGCGCTCGCCGATCGTGCAACGTCCGACCGTGAGGCGCGCGCTAAGGCCGAAGAGGATCTTCGCGCCAGGGAGGCTTCCCTGGCGGGTGAGTTGGCCAACCCTTTCGTGAGTACTTGGGGGAGGCGTCTTCTGACGCGGTTCTTTCCTTGCAGAGCTGCGGGGAAACCTCAACGGCGTCCTGGAGTTGAAGCGACAGGCGTCGGAGCAGCGGGACGAGGCGTTCACGGCGCAGGACTTTGCCTTGTCGGCCCAACAAAGAGCGGAGAGGGAGACGGTCGACGCGACGGCCGAGCTGTCGACCCTTCGGGGGGCCGGCCAGGCTATCTGCGAGTGGCTGCTGGGGCTTTTCCCGGGCCCAGGTCCCCTCTTTGCCCTACTGGAGGGGATTCCAGAGCACGTTGAAGCCTCGATGCGGGAGGCGGCGATGCTTGGCGCTTCCTCGGCTCTGGTCAATGCCGTCTCTTATTACGACGGCATCGACCTTGAGGAGGTCGGGAGCGGCGTTGCCATGAACCGGAGCGACGAAGAAGTCGACGCGTTCATGGCCCAGGTCGACCCGTACGCCCAGGAGATTGCTGACCGGATCTCGCCGCAGAGTATCCTCCGCCGAGAAGAAGATGATTAGTTTTTTGTTGTTTGTTTTAAGGCGTATGTAATGAACAAAGTGTTGCAAATGAATTCAGCCCGCTGGGTCGTTCTAAGTTTTCATTCGCTCATCTCGTGTCTCTTTTTATGCGATGGACAATCTTACGACCATAGCCACAGGACCCGCAGGGGCGTCCCGAGAGCGTAGGCGTTGTGCCGACCACATCTGAAGAAAACGCAGGATGAGACAAGGACTTAGAGCGCTCACTTCGCGGAGGGGTGCTTCTAACAGGCATTGGTCTGCCTAGTTCGGAAAACTTTTTCCGCGAAGTGCCCGTTCGGTTGGTCGGTTTGTTGACCTAAGTCGACCGGCCTCGGCCTCTCCCGCTCGGGTAACTCCTTTCGCGAAGTGCTACTTCGAAGCCGTAGCCGCAGGGGCGTAGGCTGCAGCACTTGGGTCGAAGAGGTTACCACGAGGAAGATGGTTCGGTCGGTCAGGAGGCCGACCTGAGTCGGAATGGATCGTTCGATCGGTCGGGCGGCTGACCTAAATCGGAATGTCCCGACCGGCCTTGGCCTCTTGCTCGAGTAACTCTTTCTTCCGCGAAGTGCTACTTCGAAACCGTAGCCACAGGGGCGTGGGCCGCAGCACTTGGGTCGAAGAAGTTACTGTGAGGAAGAGCCTCTTGCTCGAGTAACTCTTTCTTTCGCGAAGTGCTACTTCGAAACCGTAGCCACAAGGGCGTGGGTCGCAGCATTTGGGTCGAAGAAGTTACTGTGAGGAAGATCATCTGGTCGGTCGGGCCATTGACCTAGGTCACCGACCCATGGGGTCACAGGTAGCCCCCGAGTGGTGCGCGGAGACTGGAGGTGCAGTTGCCGTGTACCACTTTGAGCTCAGGGGAAGCACGCGAAAACACGAAAAAAGAGGAGTTTTCGAGATAAGGCTGGCTTAACTCTCTTGGAGGGCCGCGCCGAGGTTGGAACTGGTGCCGGACGCCTCGTTTCTCGCCTCCCGGCATCACTCGAAGCGCTTCGTCTTCCGCGTCACGGGGTATAAAAGGAAGTGCGTCGGCGCCTTCGTGGGCTTCACCGGATTTTCGCTAGCCAAGCTCCCCACGCACACCATGGCGGATCGCCTCACACAGCTCCGTGGGCAAATGAGCGATGAGCAAGCTTGGCGGCAAGTGGTGGCGGAAGTCGAGGCCGAGGCCGTGGTGGGGGATGCGCGGTGAGTTGATGTTCTTGTCACGGGCATTCCTCGCCTTTGGGAGGCGAGGGCGCCGCTGATCCAGGCGCTGACGGAGCGACGCCACGTGTCGTTCGGCTGGCTTGGTGCGCACCTGGATGAGTACTGTCGCGAGTGACTGGAGGCTCCGACCTCGGTGGGTGGCTTTCGCCGGTGGGGCTGGCGCCCTTCTTATGTAAATGAATAAAATAGTTTGGTTTTGCTTCCCTCCTCTGTTTGCCTGCTTGTTCTTCTTTTTCACGAGCTTGCCCTTGTGCGCTTCGACGACCGTAGCCTTTAGGGACCGCAACGGGTCAAGCGTAGGTCTGAAATGGCGCTAGCGCAAGCCTGGAAGGGTTGCTCTGACCAACTGTTGGTCGGTCGCCTTCGCATTCGTAGCTTCTGTGGTCCGCAGGGCACTATTTCAGGACCTCCGCTTCCGGGGCGGAGGTCATAGTGCTCGGGGTCAACAAAACGTGAAAAAGACGCAAAAGAGGAGAGGGACGGCTACTCGGTCGGACGTCCTACCGCCACGTTTCCTTGGTTCAAGTATTTTTTTTGAGTGGTACAAGGAGAAGGGAGGTCTGCTAAGGATAGAACCTTCTCAGCTTCTCTATGTTCCATGCGTTTGGGATGAGGTCGCCTTCGGCGTCCTTGAGATGAAAGGTGCCAGGCCGGAGGACCTCCGCGACGGTGAAAGGGCCCTCCCAGGGCGGGGAGAGCTTATGCCTGTCCTTCGCGGACTGGACTTGACGCAGCACTAAGTCGCCGACTTCGAACGTCCGGCCGCGAACCAGTCGGTTGTGGTACCGGTGTAGCGTCTGCTGGTACTTGGCTGACCGCAGGACTGCGACATCCCGTGCTTCGTCGAGTTGGTCGAGGTCGTCCTGTTGCGCCTCCGACCCCCGCGCGCTGTCGTAGTTTTGTACTCTTGGCGCGCCGTACTCGAGGTCGGTCGAAAGGACGGCCTCCGCTCTAAACACCAGGAAAAAGGGCGTGAACCCGGTCGACCGTGTCGGCGTGGTCCGCAGGCTCCAGAGAACGGCGGGTAGCTCGGCCGCCCACCGTCCCGCGAATTTCTTCAGTCGACTGAAGATTCGCGGCTTGAGCCCTTGGAGAATCATGCCATTGGCCCGCTCGGCCAGGCCGTTAGCGCGAGGGTGTGCAACTGCTGCCCAGTCGACCCGGATGTTGAAGTTGTCGCAGAATTCGAGGAACTGCTTCCCCGTGAACTGCGTCCCGTTGTCGGTGATGATGGAGTTCGAAACTTCAAAGCGGTAGACAATGTCGCGGAAGAAGCTCGCTGCCTGCGCGGAGGTGATGGTCGCCAGCGGCTTGGCTTCTATCCACTTCGTGAACTTGTCCACGGCAACGAGCAAATGAGTGAAGCCCCTGGGCGCCTTTCTGAAGGGTCCGACCAGATCGAGCCCCCAGACCGCAAAGGGCCACGTGATGGGGATCGTCTGTAGGACTTGTGCCGGGAGGTGCGTCTGTCTGGAGAAGAATTGGCATCCTTCGCAAGTGCGGACAATTTGCGTTGCGTCCGCCACGGCGGTCGGCCAGTAGAAGCCTTGTCAGAAGGCTTTCCCTACCAGAGACCGCGGCGCGGCATGATGTCCGCAAACTCCGCCGTGGATGTCGACCAGCAGGTGTCTTCCTTGGTCGGCCGGGATGCACTTCTGGAGGATCCCGGAGGGGCTCCTCTTGTAGAGGGTGTTGTCGACCAGGACAAAGGACATGGCCCACCGAGTGAGGCGCCGGGCCTCGGTGGAGTTGGCGGGGAGTGATCCGTCCGTCAACCGGTCGATGAAGGGTTTCCTCCAGTCGGACTCGACGTTCAGAACACAAGGGTCCGACCCAGGCGGGTGCGCGTCCGACCGAAGGTCGGTCGGAGCATCCGCTTTTAGGGGGTCGGCTGTGCACTCGGCGCTCGGATCCAACCGGATGGATGGTTTGTGGAGGTCGGAGACGAAGACTCCGGGAGGGACCGACACCTTGCTGGAGGCGAGGTTGGCGAGGGAGTCGGCTTCTCCATTGTAGCGTCGGTAGCTATGGTGAAGCTCGAATCCCTTGAACCTTTCCTCGAGCTTGCGGACCTCCAAGCAGTAGGCGGCCATGCGGGCGTCGCGTGGCTCCGTGGCCTTCATAACTTGGTCGACGACCAGCTTGGAGTCGCCATGGACGCAGAGTCGTCGAGCACCGAGGTCGGCGGCGATCCGAAGGCCGTTGACGAGGGCCTCATATTCGGCGACATTGTTGGTGGCGTCGAAATGCAGTCGGATGGCGTATAGGAGCTTGTTGCCGAGTGGGAAGACAATGATGACCCCCGCACCAGCCCCGTTCTTGGTGTAGGACCCGTCGAAGTACATTGTCCAGTACTCAGGGTCCTCGACCGTCGGCGGGACTTGCGCTTCGGTCCACTCGGCGACGAAGTCAGCCAAGACCTGCGACTTGATCGCTGTCCTAGGGACGTACGATATGTCGAGGCCATTGAGCTCGAGAGCCCACTTGGCGATCCTTCCGGTGGCGTCGCGGTTGTGGACGATCTCTCCGAGAGGTGACGAGGTCACCACGGAGATGGGATGCCGGTCGAAGTAGTGGACCAGCTTCCTCTTGGTGATGAGCACCGAATACAACAGCTTCTGTACCTGAGGGTACCGAACCTTTGTTTCGGAGAGTACTTCACTGACGAAGTAGACCAGCCTCTGCACCTTGAAGACGCGGCCTTGTTCCGTTCGCTCCACGGCGAGCGCCGCGCTGATGACCTGGGTCGTGGTGGCAATGTAGAGGAGGAGCGGCTCTTGTGGTTCCGGGGCGACCAATACTGGAGGCGAAGTTAAGAACATCTTCAGTCGACTGAGGGCTTCCTGAGCTTCTTGGGTCCAGCAGAAGCGATCGGATTTCTTCATCAGCTTGTAGAGTGGCATCCCACGCTCGCCGAGGCGGGACACAAAGCGGCTCAGAGCCGCGAGGCACCCCATTAGCCTCTGGACCCCCTTCAGATCGTTGATTGGCCCCATACTCATGATGTCAGAGATCTTGTCGCGGTTGGCTTCGATGCCGCGCTCGGAGGCGATGAAGCCGAGCAACTTTCCTTTGGGGACCCCGAAGACGCATTTCTCGGGATTGAGCTTTATGCGAAACCGTCGGAGGTTCGCAAAAGTTTCCTCCAGGTCGGCGACGAGGTTGTCGGCCTTCCTGGTCTTGACAACGATGCCGTCGACGTAGGCCTCGATGTTACGGCCTATTTGGTCGGAAAAACACGCTTGCATACATCGCTGATATGTTGCGCCCGCGTTTTTCAGACCAAAGGGCATCGTGATGTAACAGTACGAGCCGTACGGAGTGATGAAGGAGGTCGCGAGCTGGTCGGACTCCTTCACCGCGATCTGGTGGTAGCCCGTAGGCATCCAGAAAGGAAAGGGATTCACACCCGGCGGTGGAATCTACGACTTGGTCGATGCGAGGCAACGGGAACGGGTCTTTCGGACAGGCCTTGTTAAGGCTCGTATAGTCAACACACATTCTCCATTGCCCCGACTTTTTCTTTACAAGGACGGGATTGGCGAGCCACTCGGGGTGGCGTACCTCCCTTACAAAGCCAGCAGCCAAAAGTTTGGCGATTTCTTCCCCAATGGCCCAGTGCTTCTCTTCGTCGAAGCGGCGCAAGCGTTGGGCGACCGGTCTGGAGCCCGGTCGGATATTGAGGCAGTGCTCGGCGGCTTCCTTGGGAACTCCCGGCATGTACGAGGGTCTCCAGGCGAAGACGTCTCGGTTTGCTTGGAGGAAGTCGACGAGCGCGCTTTCCTATTTGGCAGGGAGGGTGGCCCCGATCCGTACGGTTTTGGCGGGATCTTCGAGATCGACCGCGACCTCCTTCGCGTCCTCCGCGGACTTGAAGGAGCTCGGTCCCGACTTGCCAGAGTCGGGGGTGGATTCGGGGGCCCGTTCCTGGAGATGGGCGAGCTCGGCGGAAGCGACGACCGCCGAGGCTAGCTCACAACTGCTCCGTTCGCAGTTGTAAGCGAGCTGGAATGACGCGGCCACGGTGATGACGCCCTGTGGCCCCGGCATCTTCAGCTTGAGGTAGGTGTAGTTGGGGACCGCCATGAACTTCGCGTAGCATGGCCTCCCCAAGATGGCGTGGTAGGAGCCGGGAAAGTCCACGACCTCAAAAGTGAGGCTCTCGGTGCGGAAGTTGTCTGGGCTCCCGAAGGTGACGGGCAGGTCGACCTGCCTGAGCGGGTGGGCCTGCTGGCCTGGGACGACGCCGTGGAAAAGCGCCTTGCTCGGCCGAAGGGCGGAGCGAGGGACCCTCAGGGCATCCAGGGTCTCAACATACATGATATTGAGACCGTTGCCGCCGTCCATAAGCACCTTGGTCAGGCGCTTCGTCCCCACGATGGGGTTGACGACGAGCGAGTAGCGTCCCGGGTGCAGGACGTGGTCGGGGTGGTCGGTCCGATCGAAGGCGATTGGGCACTCTGACCACCTTAGGTAGCTGGGCACGGCGGGGGTCACCGTGTGGACCTCACGGTGGGCGAGCTTCAACCGATGCTTGTCGGCGTAGCGCTCCGCCCCACCGAAGATCATGAGGCAACCGTCGAGTTGCGGCAACTCGTCGGTCGTCTCATCACCCTTCGCCTCGGCGTCGGGCGTCGGGTCATGTTTCTTCCCCTTGCCCCGCGACGTCGTGGGGTTCCCAGAGAGAAACCGCTTCAGGACCTCGCAGTCCCGGTACTTGTGTTTGACGGGATAGTCGTGGTTCGGGCACGGTCGGGCGTCTCGAAACGGTTGGGCGTCTGCCGAGCCTGCTGCTTGGCAGGGCGATCGGCAGCGGCGACCATACGACCTTCGCGGCCTTGCTTCCCCTTCCGTTTCTTCTTATCGGAGCGGTCGGAAGGGGCGCTGGCCTCGAAGCCGGACGCTCTGTGGGCCACCTTCCTCTCGAAGATGGCCCCCATGGCCTCCTCGCCGGAGGCATGGTTGGTGGCGATGTCGAGGAGCTCCTTGGTGGTTCGGGGCTTTGCGCAGCCCAGGTTGTGGACCAGAGCCTCGCAGGTGGTGCCATAGATGAACGCCCCGACGACATCGGCGTCACGGATGTCGGGGAGCTCGTTGCACTGCTGGGAGAAGCGGCGAATGTAGTCCCGGAGGGTCTCCCCCGGCTGCTGCTTGCAGCTCTTCAGATCCCAGGAGTTGCCAGGGCGTTTGTACGTGCCCTGGAAGTTCCCGACGAAGAGGTTCGTCAGGTCGGCCTAGCTCCCGATGGTGTCAGCGGGCAGGTACTCGAGCCAGGCCTGGGCGGAATCCGTGAGGTAGATGGGGAGGTACTGGATGACGAACGAGTCATCTGTTGCTCCCCCCGCCCGGCAGGCGAGCCGGTAGTCCTCCAGCCAAACACTCGGGTTGGTCGCCCCTATGTATTTGGCTATGTTGGTCGGGGCCCGGAACCTGGCCGAGAAACCAGCGTTGCGGATGGCGCGTGTGAACGCCCGCGGCCAGGGACCATCGGGACCCAGGTCACGGTGCTCACGCCGTCCGCTGTCGGCGACCTGCGATGGTGCCGCTGCGTCGGTGGCTCTCCTCCGCGCCTCGATGGTGGCGCGAAGGTCGTAGTTGTCCCCCAGGCAGCGGCGCACCGGGGTGCGCGATGCCTAGGGGAGCTCGTGGAGTGGTGCCGTCTTGGCTGGGCTCTGACGACCCCGCGAGGGGGAGTGGCCCAGGCGGCCCGAAGTCACGCCCGAGTGTCGGGTGCCGGAACACTGGGCGTGCTGAACGACAGCACGCTCGACCAGCCCCCGGAGGTTCTGGTAGGTAGCCTTGGCTTCCGGGTCCGTTGGCTCAGGCAGTCCGCGGAGCAGCATAGCCGCCACGGCGATGTTCTGGTTGGCATGGGAAAGAACGGAAGATCGCCCGTCCCCTCCGCCAGCTGTTGATGCACCTGACGCGTGCGGGCGCGCGAGCCAGAGACAAGTGGCTGCTCGGGCTGACGTTGCTCCAGGTCGGCCTGGAGTTTGTCGAGCTCGGCCTTTCGGGCCTCCAGCTCTTCGCGCTGCTGCTGGAGGTCTGTGAGGCGACGCTGGTGGTGCGCGTCGTCTTCCCACCAGGATTCTTCCCGTCGTGCCTCGTCGCGCGAGAGGAGGGTCCAGAGAGTTGCGGGGGTGGAGGATGGCTCCGCCGCGCCCGCCATGTTGCACTCTCGAGAGTACATCCTGCGTGGGGGGTGCTCCCTGTCGGAGCTGGAATCGTGGCTGGAGGAGTCCCCCAGCAGGTCATGGAGGGAAGTCGGCGCATAACCGGTCATGGCCACGAGTCGAGAGCTTGTGGAGGGTGGGACCGTCGTCCGCCGTAGATCGCACGTAGCGTTACCGGGGGCGATGCTGGTGCCCGATGGGCCCGCCCGCGAGGCCCACGCGGGGGTCTCGAGGCGGAGGTTGCCGAGAATGTCGGCGACTGCGTCCAGGCTTGTGGAGGGCGCCCGGTCTCGGAGGGCGGCGGGGATGAGGACGAGCTCTCCTGCCGCAGTGACGATGAAGTCGAGGGCGCCGAAGCGGATCCAGCCCCTCGACACCGGCGAGTCGTCGCGAGAGAAAGAAGCCATCGGGGAGGAAGATGGGAATCCGAAGACGAAGTCGATGACGCACGAAACGCCCCTACCTGGCGCGCCAACTGTCGGTGTTTCGTGCACCGGCAATACAAATTTTCGGTTAGTGGGGGTCGCGCGCTCCCTCTCCTCGAATGGTTGACTCAAGTAGCCAGGGATTTATACTGGTTCGGGCTGAATGTCCCTACTCCAGTTCGTGTCGTTGGGGTGTATTGTTTTCGAGAGATGAACCAAAGGTTACAGGCGAGCCAAGGAGTTCGATCGATCTCTGTTGTGCTCGGCGATTTTTGTGCTTTTTTGTTCGATTGGTCCCCCCTCCCCCCGGAGCCCTGCTTCTCCTTATATATCCGGAGGCGGCAGGTTACAATGGGAGTTGGAGAGAGAAAAAGGAAGGGGTACTGTACGCCTTGGAGTCTGGTCTTCTGTCTTGTCGTCCGACCGGGCTCCGACTGCCTCCACGCCGGGTTGGTAGCCCTGTGGCGGGGAGTCATCGACCGTGCTGACGAGGTGACGCACTGCTCCGTACGGACGTCAGCCCCGGCAGTTAATGGTATTTGACCTCAGCTGGGCCTCGGGAGGGGGCGCTTTCCCTCTGCGATGTGTTAGTGACGATGGGACCGGGGCTTGACTTCTTGGCGCACCCTCTGACATTCTCGGGAAGGGACCGCCTACCCCTGTACGGATGTCACGTACACAGAGCGGTTGGCCCCTCAGCAGCGCGGGTCTTGACCTTCGAGCGCTAGTGGGGCCGGCCGACCATGCGCTCCGACCTGGGGGGTCGGAGTCTGCCGACCTCGTGGGGCTGGCTCTAAACAGTGCCATACCCACTCTTCGCGGCCCGGGAACCTTCGCCAGAACTGGGCTTTGAAGGATGTCAGCCCGCTCGTGGTCTCGGGCTGATGGAGGTACCCATGGTATGGGTACTCGTCATAGCCCCTTCCCCCTCCGTGAAAGGCGTGGTAGGTGACATGCATGCCGTGCCTAATGTCGAACCCTAGGAATAAATCCCCAAAATCCTTTGTGTATAATGTACTAGTTCAGGAAAAGGTAGTACACATAGTGAACAAAGCTGATACCATAACATATCATATGAGATTTTATTTAAGTAATTATCAGAGTTTACAACATAAATAGCGTGCAAGCTAACATAAAATAATACAATGAAAAGTAAAAGATGTAGTATAACCCAACAAATTTGCCATGGGTAATCGGCTGGGGCAACTACCTAGTCATCGAGATCCTCACTGGTGATGATGTGCTCCTCCTCTAAAAACAACATATATACCAAGATGAGTATAAAAGTACTTGCAAGTCACATGTGAAATACATTATTAATGTAAGGATAACAAAGGATGGCATAATATGGTTATATTGAGCAATAAGCAACATTTCAAATACTATAAGTAATTTTGAAGGCATAGTTGAATAAAACTAAGTTTCAAAAATGATTTTCAACACGGGATCCATCCTGGAGTTTCATCCCAATTTTCCTTCCAGATGGAACCTGTTCCCATCTATAAATCATCTTTCTCTTTGAAATCACTTCTGAAAAATGAAAGTCTAATCTACGAAAGGCCAGCTCAGCATGCAACACTACTAGAATTAAGAGTATTAACGACCAATAAATAACAACCATAAAAAAATTTTGGTCGTTAATTGATTTTATTAAGTGGCCCTTTAAAAAATTAAGTACCTAACTACCACTATTTTGCCCGTCGTTAGATTTGCGAAGGAAAAAAGCGGGGTAACCAATTTTTTTGCGCAAAATGAGATCCATTCCTGTGTTGATCCTTCCCGGTAAAGAAAAAAGTCCCCTTCGCCCCTTCCCCTGATCCCCTCACATAGCCATAGTCGGCGCCCTTGATCATCCTCCCAATCCCCTCCCAAAGCCGGTGATTCCTCCCGCGATCTTCGTCCCCAGAGCCCCCGCCTCCGCCGGCCCTCGCCTCCGCCGCCCCCCGCCCGGCGCTCGGCGCTGCCTCCGCCGGCCCCTCCCCGCCCTACGCTCGGAGCTCGCCCCCGCCTTCGCCGGCCCCCACCCCCGCCTCCGCTCGGAGCTCGCCCCTGTCGACGCCGTCCAGGTGAAGCACTATTCTACCTACATCTCCCCATGCACATAGGAAGGCAAGGTCTCATGTTTTGATCCAACCATATCAAGTGCAATCCACTGCCAGATAAATTGATGATGGATGGCATTCAGTCATAATGGATCCTGCGGAAATTGCGTGTATATCTGACAATGCAGCCAAGTAAGTAGCCTAGAAGCATCCATATGCCATGCTTAATTTCTGTACACACTTTCTAGAGATTCAGTTCTGATTTCTGATGTTTGCCTATTCTATCTACAGCTTTGCAAACAAGTTAACTCATATTAATTAAGGAGAACCACATGTTTCAGAAGAATGTGAGGGAGGGTCATGGGGAAGATAATCCAGCAAATGGCCTTGCACATATTGTTAGTAGATAGGTAGAGCTCAAATTTCATTTGAATCGTTGTCCATAACAACTGATATGAACATGTGTGCTCTGATTGTACTTTTGGATTGCAATAAAAAAGGATTTTTATTCATTGTTGTGGATCCTCGATGTTTTGTTATAAAAAATATTGTCTTAAACATATAGAAGTGTTCATTATTTCTGAATGATCAAGACTGAATATATATAGCTGGGACTATTCTTAACCACTAATAATGTGGTCGTTAGTACTATAGAGTGGTCGTTAATGCTACAACAGTGGCCGTCTGAATGTTAGCTAACCATGAACAAATAGTGGTCGTTAATACTAGAAATGTGGTTGTTGATAGTGCATAATTAACGATGACACACCATCTCGTCGTTAAAAAAAATAACGACGGAAATTTGTATGTGGTTGTTAATACTATTAACGACGGAGCCTTTAACGACGGCTAACGACCACAATTTTGTGGTCGTTAATGACTTTTAGCGACCACATGTGGACTTTTAACGACCGTATATCCCGTCGTTGATAATTGTTTTTCTAGTAGTGATGCTCATGATCACCCTAGTCAGAAAGCCCTTTTGCTCCAAGTGGCAGCATCACGCTTACACCACTTTCTACCTAATAGCACGTCTGTCCATGGTATGTTTCAAGACGGATAGCCAGGTTTATCCCATACCATACTTGTGGAAGCACGGTTGCGCTTTACATTCAGTAGCTCATAGACCGGTCCTTAACTGACTAAGCAAGACTTTCCATAAATTCAGAACCATGATGAAGCCACCTCCCAACCAATTCTCGTCCAATCTAAATCGCTTTTTACATTCTTTTGAACAGTATAACTTTTCGGTATTCCATGGTATACCAATACCAAGTAATAATTTTATCTCAATAGAAATCTTTATTTGGCTCAAATTCCCATAAGGATCGTGAGTTTAGATCTAAGCATGTCTAAGCCGTTACTATATAGCACTAGTCAATACTATATTAATGCACAAACTAGTGAGATTTTGCTTAAGGTGACAAGGTATCGGATCATCAAAACCAAATGGAGTCATAACAATTAGGAATAATTAAGCATTTAAATCTGAAATTTAAATTACACCGGTAAAATTATATATATAATAATTTTAATCAAAATATAGTTTAAAATCTAGGATCAACATGATCAAGAGTGTAACTTGGTAATCTGGGTCGTCGATTGGGTACTTTTCCGATACTCCGAAATCTAAACATTGAAAAGAATCAAATTCAAATAAAATCAAAATAAGTTCAAATAAAATACAAAACTAGCATAAATAAATAGTTTAGTATTTTAAATGAATTTAGGGAGAAAAAAAGGAGCTTATTGGAGTTTGAACGGAGCAGAACAGACTTCCGGAAGATCACATGAAATGGTAAAGAAATGAATTTAGTTAATAATTTACTTAATTAATTATCTGTTTGCAAAATCCAAATTTTACCAAATCAAAAATTTATATTTTTCTAGATTCTTCTTTTTTTTCTTTATTTTTCTCTCTCCTCTCCTTTGCTTTTGCTCTTGCCCACGCATAGGACAACAGGGGCTGAGCCTGTTAGCTTGCCCGTGCGCAGCACATGGGGGTGGTAGCGGGTCAGTGCTGGCGTAGTGAGCTTGTCGGCGCCAACGTGGCGGTGGAGGAGGCATGGTAGCAGCACACGTCGGTAAGAAATAGTAATCAACCGTCGATGAAAAATTGCTAAATTTGTCACACTCATCGTGGGAAACTTCGAATTGATTGAGGGAAAATAGAGAGGGGAGAATTGCGCACCTCGTGATATGGTTGAAACAATGAATGGTGCTTCAAGGCGATGGGGAGCTTGCGAGGACGGGTCACCGATGTTCGGTTCACACTCTAGTTCTTCGTGATTCCGAGCAAACGAGAGCGAAGCGAATGGCGGAATGGGTTGTGTGAGGGGAGAGGAGCATAATGCTCACGAAATCTGGGTGTGGGATTTGGGGGGAATGGCCAGGAATAGGAAGAGGAGGGTCGAGGATTCGATTTGGCGCAATTTTAGAAAGAAACAGGTTCAGTTGGAGAAGAAGCTCCTGACAGTGGAGTCCAGTCCCATTGCCAGTGAAGACATATTTTTATTTAAATAATGCTGAGAATTAAAAGGCTTATAGAAAATAGTAAAATAGGTCTCAAAATTCTGGAAAAATTCTCAAAAATACCTCAAAATATTTGAGACTTAATAAATTTATTTTTAAAAATATTTAACTTTTTTTCTACAGTAAATCATTTCTTTAAACCAAAAAATAGCAAAATGTACAATAAAGCTCCAAAAAAATCAGCAAAATATAAAAAAAATCATAAATAAATAATCAAACCAAAATATGCAAAATTTTAAGGTGTTACACCCAGGGAGCGCGGGAATCGGTCGCCGTGCCTCAGGAGAGTGGGAGCGGGTGAGCGTGGTCAGCGGGCATAGGAGTAGTGGACGAGCACAGGAGATAGGCGTGGGAGGCACGTTCCATGGTGGAAGGGGGCTAGATTTACAATTCCATTTGGTAAAGAGCTAGATCTGAAAACAACTAAGGCGGCGACAGACGAACAAACTACCAGCTTCTAGTATATGCATTAGGGAAAGCATGCCAAAACTACCAACCTGGGAAAATTTCTCTAGACATGAAGTACTCCAAGGACCAGTTCCACTGCAAAATGAACCTCAATGCCGTCGATCGCCGTCGTCCCTATGGAATTTGATCCTGGTGGTACAGGTACAGGTCAAATCCGAACCGTGCACACGCGTTGCAGAATGTTGCTGCTTTTGCAGCTTCTACAGCGTCTTTGTTACGGTCGTCATGTACCTGTGCTGTGCCTGTGGCCTCTCTGTATGCCTAACCCACACAAACACAGGTATTAAATTGTTGACCTGTAAGAAAAGGCAGCCAAGAACAAAAAAAGAGGAAAAAAGTATTTCCATGTCCTGAACCTCAGTTCCTCCATGAATCTAGTTCCGGTCCCCTCACTGACCACGTTCGACCTCAAGCAACACCTGCACATGAACAAACACGAAACCGTGTACGAGCACAAGTCCACGATTTGACTCAAGATCAGTCCATGCAACCAATCACACAAGCGCATTACATCAAGCAAAACCATTACCATGCTATCACAAGCATATCAAATAAGCATCTAAAACAGCACATGAACATGCACCACACATGCCATGAGCACAACCACTTGGCAATACCAAATTCATCATTATGCCAATTTTTCAGCACATGATTTCTCAATCTCCCCCTTGATGAAAACACTGGCAACACCACTTAGAATTGAACATTGGAATTCACCTCATAAGAGAATTTTTAATAAATTTTAAAATCAAAAAGCAAAGTGAGAAACAAAAATGTGGGTTTGAATGTACAATGTGTGTCCAAAATTCTCCCCCTTTGACAATGGATTCATCAAGAATACAAAAGAGAGAACAAATTCTTTTTGTTTGTGTTTAATTTGTCATTTTTTTTTGATGTACTAAGCATTATAAGTCATCCACAAATGTAGCAAATCCAAGTTATACTATCAAAAAATACTTGCATCCTCAAAATACACATAGACAATGTAGAGTAAGCATAACTGGAAATCAAGTACTATTAACGATTTTTGCATGGCATGATCTCCCTTTCTCAACTACCTCAAAACCTAAAAATATTGAATTTTTGTGCACTTCATTGGTGCTTGAAAAACTAATTTATTTATCGATTGCAATAGAATATAAAATTAGAAGGAATTATATGCACCATCAGCCTTACTTTCCAATCATGCCAAGCAATGAGCTTAAGGTTTCATGGTTTCGGTCATACACAACCTCTTCCAAGTTCATATCAAAGTGCAATGATAAGCAGTCTCGTAAAGAAGAAGTGTGATAGTGCATACTTCATTGATCATGCATCTATCAATTATCACTTTTTGAGCTTTTAGCTCTTTAACTTTGATAACTTTCACATTGAGCACTTTTTGGACAGGATCAAGATAGTCAAGAAAGTTCAACCATGACAAGATTTAATTCAAGTTTTCATTCCATTTAAATAGTCATGCCATAATCTAAACCATATGTGCATAAACATGAAGTTGCAAAGACTTTGTAGCATAAACATAGCTTTAAATAACATATGTGTATCGAATATAATACTCATTACTTTTTCAATATTTTTCTATTTTGTTTTGTTTTTCATTTAAGAAAAACAAAAAATGTTACAAAATATTACAAAGTTTTCATAAACTCCCCCTCAAAATAAACCCATTGGGTGAACCACCCCAAGTTCTCCCCGAATAATAGCAAAATGAGAAGAAAATAAAGTTTTTGTGAAAATGTCTGCCAATTGATGTTCAATATCCACATGATGAAGCACAATATTCCCCTTTTCTACATGATCTCTAAGAAAGTGAAATCTAATCTCAATATATTTGGTCCTAGAATGTTTCACAGGGTTTTTAGCAATGCATATTGCACTAGTGTTATCACATAAAAGAGGAACACTATCCAAATTAATCCCATAATCTTTAAGTGTAGCTACTATCCAAAGAATTTGAGAACAACAACTAGCAGCAGCCACATATTCAGATTCAGCAGTTGATTGTACAACAGAAGATTGTTTTCTAGATGACCATGCAATAAGAGAATTACCCAAGAAGTAACATGAACCGGATGTACCTTTTCTATCAATTCTACATCCTCCAAAATTAGCATCAGAAAATGCACTTAAACTAATGCATGAGGAAGCAGAAAGCCAAAATCTTGAGTATCATGGAGATACCTGAAAATTCGCTTGACAGCTTGTTGATGTGAAGCACGCGGGGAAGCTTGAAAACAAGCACACAAGCACACAACAAATTGTATATCCGACTTTGATGCAGTGAGGTACAAAAGTGAACCTATCATGCTTCTATATTCCTTTTGATTATCCGGCTCACCATCTTTATCCGGATCAAGTGTGCAAGTGCCTCCCATGGGTGTCATGATTGGCTTGCAGTTTTCCATCCTAAAGCCATCATACTCATGAACAAGGATAATCTCCCATGAACATATGCACCTCCACTGTACCTTTAGCCACAACAGAAGTGAAAGAAGCATCTCCAAAAGTAACACTTTCAGCACGAGATACACGAGTGAGGGAGGAGAACCAATTCTTATCACCGAACATGCGGCGTGAGCATCCGGAATCTACTAGCCATATGTTCTCCTTCCTCGCACGAGAAACCTACATAGAAGCAGAAAATGTTGAGGCCTCGGTACTGGGGTTAGAAATAAGATGTTTAGAAATTCAGTACTAAGACACGATGCACAATAGTAGGCACAACACGAGTATTCTTATGCACAAAATCAAATTTGCCCCTTCTCATGTTTCTAGCAAAAAAGGGTGTTTGCTTCACCCTATGCACATAATGAGAAGCAAAGCGTGCCAGTCTGAAATTTGACCTAGCCTTAGCCTTTTATTTCTTTTGTTGTTTAGCTAGTCTAAAGCAAAAATCTACTAGATGTCTATCTCTACCACAGTGAGTGCAATTGTACTTAACATGATGTTTAGCTTTAGAAGTAGAAGCATCATTTGCATTCATCATAGTAGAAGATAAAATTCCAGCAGACTTAAAAGGAAGTTTCTTATAACCCTTTTTAAGAATCTCAAACTTGTCATTACAAAGAGTCTTAACAATAGTAGGAGCTTGAGTTTTATATGAAGCATATAGATCAAAACCTAAACCTCTTTTATTTGTGCTAACCTTATATTGATACAAAATCATGTTTAAATTTTTCTTCCCCTTAGTGAAACGTTCTAAAGACTCTTGCAAGTAATCTATCTTTTAAGAAAGAACAGAACAATTATTGCAAGTAACATCCATTTTTTCTTTTTTGCCTACGACAATTAGAGCATGAAAGAACATCATGAGTAAGCAAATCATTGGTCATTTGAGAAACTCTAGCATTAGCATCATGCAACTTCAATTCTAGTGTAGAACATTTAGAACATGGAGTTGAATCATGCAAATCAAAACTAGAACAACTAGCATTTTTAACAAGTTTCTCATTTTTCTTATGTTCAGCCTTAACATGCTCTATCAAGGAAGCATGTTCTTTTCTAAGTAAAGTAAGCTCATTATAAATTAAGTCACATGATTTGCAAGCATCATCATCCGGAATCAAAGTTTTAAGTCTAGCAATTTCAGCATTCAATGATTCAACAATAAAATCATGTTTCTTAATTTTCTTATCACGTTTATCAAGTAATTTTCCAAGACGAGCAATGACAACAGCTAATTCATCGTATGAAGGATCTACCTCATTGAAGTCACTATCATGATCATATTCGGTGAAGTTATCCTTGCTACTTGCCATGAGACACAACCCCATCAAATCACGCTTGCTTGGAATTGCATCATCCTCACTGCTCTCAGAATCTACATCGTTCAAACCAACTTGCTCAAGTGCGGAGAGAACACAATGCACTGTCTTGCGATTCACAAAGCTCCTTTTTTTGCTATCACTTGGAGAGAACTTCTTCTATTTCTTTTTGTCCTTGTCGTTCTCTTCCTTTGATGCTTTACCTACAAGTTTAGGACAATTTGGATGAATATGTTTGAGATCACCACACTCATAGCATCTTGGAGGACCACCACCAACTCTCTTCCCCATTCTCACATTTTGCAAAGCTTTGTTAAAGCGAGAAGAAAGTAACGCCAAGTCTTTTTCCAGGAATTACTCAAACTTTTCATTGGTTAGCGAAGATAAGAAAGACAAAGCAAAACTTGGCAAAGAAGAGTTATTGTGAGACATGTTAGCTTGAGAGATCAAAGCAATTGACTTATAATCATTCTTCCTAGCAAGAACATCTAATTCATAAGTTTTCAGCTTAGAATTAAGTGTACTCATGACAGTTGATTCTCTAATAGATGTTACTTTCATCTCCCAAATTGATATGTCTAAAGCACCAAGTAATTGTCGAGCATTTGCAACATCAGTGTAGTTAACTCCAACAGCACGTAGATTGCTAAGAATTTTATTAAAGCGTGCAAAAAACCATCTAATGATTCACTAGGCTTCATCTCAAAGCGCATATATTCTTTTTTATAAATATATTGATGTACCTCTTTTACCGTGTTTGAACCTTCATGGTAATCACAAAGAGATTTCCATACCTCATATGCGGACTTGAGATGAATCACGCGGCCAAAGTCGCTCCTTCCTAATCCTTGGATGATTAGATTTCTCGCCTTGCTATTAGCCTCCACATGCGCTCGATTTGTGTCATCAACTTCATTATTCTTGGGTACTTCATAACGCTTGTACACATTCTCACAAATTGCAAAGCCCTGAGCTTGAATGTATGCCTCCATCTTTGCTTTCCAAAGTTGAAAATCAACACCATTGAAAACACAAAGGTTTTGTCGAATACCTATCCATCACTACGATTTCTAATCACCAGTTAAAATTAATTAGAAAAACCTTGCTCTGATACCACTTGTAGGATCGATATAGACTAATATACGAATCAGAGGGGGTGAATGATTGCACGGAAGCTAAAATAAAATTTTATTGATTCTCAAAACACCCCTAAACAAATTATAAATTATTGCTTCAGTTTTCAACAAAAACATATTGACATATGTTAACTAAAATATTAATTCCTGAAGATCCAACCGTCGGATTGATGTAAAATTTGAACTGTATAAACTAGATTCAATTGAGAAACTAACACAACAAGAATCAGCTCAATCGGATCTACGGATCAGAAGTTATGACCTTTGTAAATTGACTGTATCAAATTATTATGGAAATCAATCTAACCCTAATTACGAAATTAATCAAGATCTATGGGGAATTAATCAATCAAACTTTTTAGATCAATAACTTAATGCCCTAGAAAGGTTTAGAATAGATCAAATCAAAATTATCATGGTGAAAAAATGAATCAATCTAGAACCAAATCAAACGTGCAAGTGAAGAGAAAGAAAAACAGAAACTACTGCAGCAGATCGCGGCACTGTAGCAATCCAAAAACAGAAAATCTTCTTTGCGATCCTGTTCTGTCGTCAAATCGAGCCGCCGATCTTTTTTTGTGTGTTTTGTACAGCTCATCAACAAATAGGAGATACCCCTCCTATTTATAATAAACTAAACCCTAAATAGTTGTATTCGAATACATGTATGTATGCATATTTGTAGGATCGAAGTATACGAATATAGCAATCAGAGGGGGGGGTGAATGATTGTGCGGAAGCTAAAACCAAATTCTTGACCTATTAAAAGTTCACCCCAAAACAGAACCAAATAATTGCCTCGTTTTCGACAAAAACAGAATAATAGAGGTTTGGTAAAACGCGAATTCCTGGAGATCCAACCGTCGGATCGATCTGAAATTTGGACACAAGAAACTAGATTCCAGTACGAACCGAACCCAAAAAGAATCAACTCGATCGGACTTACGGATCAAAAGTTATAAGCTTTGCAAGCTTGCTGTTTCAGAGCTTGACGAGAATCAATCTAATCAAAACTTCAAGATTAAACAAGATCTTCAAAAGATTAATCAACTAGACTTTGAGAAACTCTAAATCAATACCCTAGAACGGTTTTTGATGGATCAAATCAAGATGAAACTCAACGATCAAAAACCAATCTAGAATTAGAACAAGCATGCAAACAAGAACCAAAACAGAAACATCAGAGCGACGTGGTTATCAGAGCACGCAAAAATCTTGGAAGAATTGTGTCGCCATCACAACAGCACCCTAGGATTGGGTGCTTGAGAGATTCTGACTGGGCTTTTGTGGCAACCGCCTCCAAAGACAGAAGAACGGATGTCGGGAGCAAGCAAGAAAACGGCCGAGTTTACCTGTGTTCTGCCCTCCAAAGGAGTAATAACCCTAGTCCTGCTTGGTGGTTTCTTCTGCTTTCAGAGTTCTTACAAGGCTGGGGAAGAAGACCCTCTGAGGTTCTGCCAACCAAGGATTAACAACCTTTCTCCCATGCACCCTAGCTCCCTTTTATACTCGGGCCGGGCGCATGGGGCTTACAAGCTTATGCGTAAAGCAAGCTGTCGACACGCTGCTACAAAGGCATTTAATGCACCCGTCACACTCTCTTACATCACATTTAATGCCTGCCCTAGCCGACTTAGACTTCGCTTTGGGTCCCGCCTGTCTGTCACCCCCGCAGTTCGCCAGAGAGAGGGGATGTCGATTCGGGCCACCCATCATTAATGCGCGCTGGGAAGACACGCCGCCATACCATCGCTTACACATCTCGCATTTAATGCGCACGTCTCGCATTAAATATCCTTGACCCTTCGCCTGTAGCACAGTTGCGGGGTTGCTTCTTGGGAACTACGCCGAGGAGTGGCTCAACGCCACTGCCCTTCCTGGCGAGCACCTTTGCCGGTCGCCGCAGGAGTGGCTCGACGCCACTCGCCCCTGGCGAGCACCTTGGCTGGTCGCTTCGAGGAGTGGCTCAACGCCACTCGCCCCTGGCGAGCACCTTGGCTGTCGCCTGAGGAGTGGCTCAACGCCACTCGCCCTGGCGAGCACCTTGGCTGTCGCTTCGAGGAGTGGCTCAACGCCACTGCCCCTGGCGAGCACCTTCGCTGTCGCCGAGGAGTGGCTCGAACGCCACCGGTCCTCTTGGCGAGCACTTTGCTGTCGCTCGAGGAGTGGCTCAACGCCACTCGCCCTTCCGGGCGTGAGTACTTACGCGGTCGCTTCGAGGAGTGGCTCGAACGCCACTCGCCCTTCCGGGCGTGAGTACTTACGCGCGTCACAGGTACCCCAGCCGCTTAATACGCCGACAAGAGCCCGGGCCCACCCAGAGTGTCTTTATTCTTTTCTTCGCCGAACGGTTCAATCTCCCGGTGGGGCCTATAAATGCTCGCACGCCGCGGTCTTTAAAAACTTGCCTCTTTTCCGCCCCGAGGTGGATATCGCAGCTGCTTCGAGGCTTCGTGGGACGTGCCCACTTCCTAAAACGCTTTGGTTTTCCCCAGATCCGAATCGCCGCCTCTTCGACTTTTTCCCGCCAGGCTCTTCCTTGAATTCTTATAAATAAGCAGCGACGGGGGGCAGTCCCGTTTTCGCTTTACGCCTCTGCTTCCTTCCTCGCCTTAGCTTCCTTCTTCCTTAGCTGATTCTCGATGGCCTCTCCGACTCTCGTTTCTCCCTCCTTCAACCGTGGAAGAGAACGCCGCCGCTAAATGCTCCAAGGTGATCGCTCGCGACGCTCTCCGCATGCGGCCGGATCGCTTCCCACGCCCACCGGGAAGTCATCTTCTTCGTCATGGCGATGATGGCGGGCTTGGTCCCGCCCATCTCGGACTTCTATATCGCCGTCCTCAACTTCTACGACATTCACAACATCCACCTTCCTCCTAACTCCATTGTGCTCCTCTCCGCCTTCGCCCACTTCGTGAGATGTTTATAGGGGTAATGCCCAATCTTCTCCTTTTCCGCTACTTCTTCTCGCTCCGTCGGCCAGTGGCTCCAAAGCATCTCCGGTGCTGCCATTTGTGACTTAGAGACGGGGCTGCTATGCCGCTACATTCCAATGGAGAACCGATCCAGCTTGGAAAATGTGGCGCCACGAATGGTTGTACGTTGAAGATGACAAATGCATTGAAGCCTCTGGGCTTCCACCGAGCTGGCAGCAAATCTGATCAGGTATCTCCGGTCGCCGACACGCCCGAGCTACTTGCAATGTTGGCTCTGTTGATCTACCAAGTGATAGCGTGGTCGACCGGAGGCATGGTTCTCCTGACTTCGTGTCCCGGAGGATTAGTCCTTTGCGCCGCCGGCACCGCCCAGCTTGGCACTACCTGGGCGTGGACGACGGGACTCGGACGGTTCCAGGAGGTAAGCTCTTACGCCTTCCTTCTTCATCATCATTCTTTCTTTTTTTTTTTTTTAACGTCGCCTTCTTCTTCCTCTTGCTGTGTCAGCCGTGGGAAAGCTGGACGCCGCGCAGATCGCTTCCTGGATGGGGCGGCCGGGCTGGCCGAGCAAATGCTCCGCTTCTTCCCGAGGCTGCGCTTCCACTCGCGACATGTAGCCTCCGGATCGGCGGGATCGTCAAGGCGATGCCCAAGATGGACGCCATGGGGACGCCCATCATCGCCCATCAAGGGCCCTCGATAATCCGCGCACTCCTATAGCCGGGCGACCAGGAGGAACAAGCGCCTGCCGGTTTACATCGCTTCATCGAACGCCCACCACCACGGCTATCGGGGCCGCTGGCCACGGCCGGATCTTCATAGCCGCCCCGCCATCGGGACTTCTCTCACCGCGGGGCTCTTCATCAACGGCCGCGCGCTTCGCCCGCTTATCACCGCCGCGAATCGTTCGCGCGCCGCCGATCGACCGACTACGGCTTTCCATCGCCATCGCTTACCGCCATCGCTGGGCGGCCGACGCTGGCTACTGGGCGGATCGATCGGCAGCAAATTGCCGCCACCGCCATCGCCGGCGGCCGATTCACGGCCTGGCCGCTGGGCCGTGGACTCCACCGGCAGTTGCCTGCCGCCATCGCAACCGCCGGCGGCCGACCGCTGCCGCTGCTGGCGGACCCACCGGCTGCTTCCGCCGCCACGGCACCGCTTAGTGGCCGACTCCAAGATCGCCAGGCGGACTCCACCGGCCAAGAAGATTTCGCCGCCATCGGCATCGCTAGCGGCCGACTCCGCCAAGATCGCTGCTGGCGACTCCACCGGCGCAAAGATCCTCCGCCGCCACCGAGGCCGCTAACGCCGACTCCGCCACCCGCTGGCGGACCCACCGGCGCAAAGATCCTCCGCCGCCACCGAGGCCGCCTGCCTCGAGGGGCCGGTTTCACTCCGAGTGCCTCGGTTTCGAGGCCTCACTGTACTGAATCCTTGAAACATACAAAAGAAGACGGTAAAACTTTTAACCTTCGAACGGAGCCTTACCTTTGCTTGCTTTTGCTTGTTCCAGGGCACTGGCCGCACTTCACCGCTCTCGTGGTCGACGATCGGGGCCGAGGTAGCTGACGGAGCAAAGAAATGATCCGCCAGACAAGAAGAAGCCGGCGATCAAGATGCAACCGACTCCAATGGCCGCTGGCCACACCCACTCCGATCCTCCTCGGACTCCGTTCTTCAGACGCAGATGCACTGGCCGCCGCTTCTTGGACAGCTCTACTCCCACACCCCACCGCTTTCGCCGAAAGCAGTAACGGCTGCCGACGCCGCCATCGAGATTAGCGCCCGGCAGGAGGTGGCTGATCTACATGACCGGACGGAAAGGCAGGAGCGGAGCTGGTGGGGAGCGGGAGCGGGGCCGCCATACGCCGAGCTCATGGAAGAGCTCGAGGCGCAATGACACACCGCATCGATCCGAGGTCGACACTCGCAGATGCCGAGGTACGCCTTTGACCGGATGGAGGATGCCGCTCGCCCGCTGGGTTGGTGCAGCAAGCGCCATCGAACAGAGGCCGCCGTGACTACGCCTTCGCTTCACGGATTGCGGACTTCACCGCCCGGCTTCCGCCGCTCGCCGACCGGCCCACCCAGAGGACGCGCAGTGAGCACCGCCATCGCGAGTTCGCTTTGGCGTGCCGCGCGCCCAAGGACGCCAACTTTGATCCTCTCCGCCGCCGCCCAGGGATTGAAGGAGATCAAGTGAGGCGAGGCGCTGGTGCAGTACCGCCGACTCGCCGCCGCCACCGAGATGGCCAACCTCGCTACCGGAGGACGCAGCAGAAGAGGTGGCACCTGCATCGACGCCGGCCCTTATGAAGACCTCGCAGAAGAAATAGCCAAGCGACGAGGAGGAAGAAGGATAGGATAACCTAGACCCTTCTCCCTTTTGCCCTTTTAACTTGGCCGCCTGCAACAACTTTTGTAAAGCACTTTCATGGAATAGACATGACACTTTTTAGACTTATTCAAAGAATGTTTAACTTGTCTTCTTAGCCTTCCACCTTATCGACCGCCACAAGATTAACTTGCGTACATCGCCTGGCTTAAGGCTTAGAAGGAAAAAGAAGGGAGTAAAGTATCCCTTGTGTCCGGCGATTCTTTTCTTGTTGCCTTACAATCCCGCAAACAACACGCACTTTGTGGCCTCCAAGGCGCATAAGGTAAGACGTGACAGACGTAGGCTTTTGATAGCAAGAGTTTAAATCGCCACTTCACGGGGACACCCGAGTGTCATGACCGTGTCGGAGCCGAGTTCAAACCACCGCCCAATTGCCCAATCTCGTTCGGGCCGCACTTACATAGTGGTCCCGCTTTGCCATCAAGCGCCACAGGATCGAGCGGACTAGAGTGATCGCTCAACACTTTGCCATAAAACATGTAACTGTGAAGGCATGAAGTAATCGCCAAAAATAACGGAACTTAATACTTAATTTCTGAACAAAGTCGTTTCCTCACTAGTCGGCAAAGACAGGCATGATTCGACCAAGACGAGGAACAAAACCTCAAACTTACAACCGCTCAAGGGTAGAACTTGCGCAGGTTCTCTATATTCTCGCGAAGTTCGCCAGCTTCCTCCCGCCTCATTGGCCAACCCGACCGCCTGCCGAGAGATCGAGACCACCTTAAAGGGGCCCTCCCACTCGGGAGACAACAGTGCAACCCACCGCGATCGACCTTTCGCAAGACCAGGTCGCCCACGCCGCTGTTCTCTTATCGACCCGGTGGCGTGGTACCTCCCGAGGCTTTGCTGATACCGAAGCGCGCCAGGGCCGCACGATCCCGGCTTCTTCCAGAGATTGACGCTGCCTTGGCGCATCTCTTCCTCGATCTTCTTCCGCGAACGCAGCCGACGCCGCGGTGACCCAAATGTCAATTCTCAAGGGAGGACAGCCCGCTCCGTAAACCGTAAAGAATGGAGTCTCTCCAGAGTCTTGGCCGGGAGTGGTCCTGAGTGACCACAAGATCGCCGGAGTTCTTCAACCCACCGTGAGCCACGCTGGTGAAGCCGATCAAACGCCCGAGTCTTGAGGCCCTTCAAAGACTAGCATTGGCTCGCTCAACTTGGCCGTTGCTTCTTGGATGGGCAACGGAGGCAAAGCAGACCTTCGTGCCCATTTCTTCGCAAAAGTCCGTAAAAGCGGCGCTGTAAACCGGGTGCCATTGTCGGTGATGATACGGTTGGCGACCCGGCGGCGAAGATCCTCGCATGAACTTGACCGCGGCCGCAGCGGTAATGGTTCTCACGGCTTCAGCTTCCACCCACTTGGTGAACTTGTCAATGGCGACGAACAGATGAGTGTAGCCTCCTCGTGGCCCGCTGAACGGACTCAGATATCCAAATGCATCGCGAAGGGCCATGAGAGCGGGATGGTTTGCAGAGCTTGGGCTGGTTGGTGGATTTGCTTGGCGTGGAATCGCACGCCGCATCTCCTCACCACCGCAAGCATCCTCGAGGGCTGGCCAATAGAACCCGTGGCGGAAAGCTTTTCCCACCAGGTTCGACCGAAAATGGCTCCCGTGACACGCCTCCATGGATATCGAAGCAAAATGCTTCCTCTTCCCGAGTGATGCACTTCGTAAGAACTCCGTTTCCACCCCGGCGGTACAGGTCCCCATCTACCAGGGTGTAGCGCTTGGCCTTTCGCGCTATCTTCTACCGACGATCATCGTCGGGCATACTTGATCCCGCAGTAGGCCAGGATCGGGTCCATCCATGTGCCTTCCCGGTCAAGCACGGCGACCACAGAGTGATCGTCCTGGTACTCCGCTTGGCCAAGCGTTTCGCCGGTGCCACTTTTCCTCCTCGCAACGTGGGTGGGCGGCGCCACCATCGCCCCCACCTAAACGGGGTTGCGATAGGTAGCGTCGCCTTCCCATCCGGCGAGGGCTGAAGCGGCATCACCATCCTCCCCACCGCAGACGGGGTGAGATGGACGGCCGCGTAAGCCTTTCTTCAAAGACTCCGACCGAACAGGGGCTCTTGTCGAGGCGAGCCGAGCGAGCTCGTCTGGCTAAATAATTGTCGCTACGGGTATGTGTGTATACCCTAGCCCTTCAAGTGTCTCTCCATCTTTCTAACCTCCGCTGTAAGCCGCCATGACGGGATCAGAGCAGTGAAGTCCTTCCTTGCCTGGTTGATGACCAAGAAAGAATCGCTTTAATCAGAGGGCGCCAGATGCCGATGGTCGCGGCAGCTCGAGCCCACCAAGAATCCTTCAGATTCCGCAACATTGTTGGTGGCTTTAAAGTCCAGGACGACTATATATTTGAGGGGTCCTGGTCGGGAGACCAGAGGAACCCAGCCCCGCGCCGAGCCTGAAGGATCCATCGAAGAAGAGCGCCCAAGGCGTGGGCACGGGGACTTCCTTATCTTCCCCATCTGCCGAGTCCATTCAACAATGAAGTCCGCCGCTTTTGACTCTTGATAGCGGTCAAGGGGCAAATTTGAAGCCAAATTCCCCCAGCTCGACAGACCACTTGGCGATGCGACCTTCAGCTTCACGATTGTGAAGGATCTCCCGCAGAGGATACGAGGAGACCACAGTGATCTCACTTCCTTGGAAATAATGTCGCAGCCTTTCTTGATGCCACCAAAGACAAAGATACACCATTTTCTCGGGCCTGGGATACCTAGTTTCAGCATCATGCAAAGACCTTGCTCACATAATAGACCGGCCACCACGCCTCTCGCTCGCTACTAGTGTCGCACTCATCACGAGGGGCTTGCCGCTACATAAAGGAGAAGCGGCTCACTGTGCCTCGGGGCGACCAGACAGAGGCGAAGAGAGATATTTCTTCAGATCTTCAAATGCCTGCTGGCTTCCGGGTCCACTCGAAGGAATTAGTCTTCTTCATCGCCTTGAACAATGGGAGACTTTTCTCCCACCGGCTATGAACTGGCCGAGGAGGCCAGCGACCAGCTAAGCATCAAGCCGCTTGAGCCGGACAGTGGCTTCATTCGCTCTATTGCTTCAATCTTTTCTCGTTGGCTTCGATCCCGCTGGTGAGACCAGGAAGCCAAGCAGCTTTTCCAGATGACACCGAACACGCACTTCTCAGGATTCACTTTAAGCGGAGTGCCGAGGTGGGAGAAAGTTTCCTCCAGATCTTCAACCAACCCATCGCCTTAGCTTTTATCACCAAGTCATCAACATACACCTCCAGGTTCTTCCCAATTTGTGACTTGAATACAATATGCATGGCTCATTTGGTAGGTAGATCCGGCATTCTTCAACCCGAAGGGCATTCGAACGCAATAAAGATACACCAAAAGGGGTTACAAAGGCCGTCTTTTCTTCGCCTTCTGCGCCATTCTAATCGATGATATCCTGAGTAGGCGTCTAGGAAACATAGAGCTTCACATCCTGCCGTAGAATCGACAACGAGGTCAATCCTTGGCAGAGGGTAAGGGTCCTTAGGGCAGGCTTTATTGAGGTCGGTGAAGTCTATACACATTCGCCACTTCCCATTGGACTTCTTCACGAGTACGGGGTTAGCCAGCCACTCAGTAGGCGGCTTCCCGCACAACTCCGGCTTGCAATAGCTTCTCCACTTCTTCCCGAATGGCCTCTTGTCGCTCTGGCGCCGCCTCCGACCTTCTGCCGGGATCGGAGTGCGCTCCAGAAGCGTTGCCAATCGGTGCTCGATCACCTCCCTAGGGACCCGGTCATTTCGTGATGGTTCCCAGGCGAACACATCTAGATTAGACCGAGGAAGGTGACGAGCGTCTTCCTATTTGGCGCCGAGATCAGCGCCGATTCTCACACCTTGCCCGAGCCTTCCTCACCCACGGGGACCACCTTCACCTCACCCGAGGGATCGGGTGAAGCGCTGGCCTTGGCCGGAGCGCCGAGGGGTCTTCTGTGCCACGCGCCGAACAGGCGGCCCCAGCGAAGTCTTGCACCTGCTTACTGAGGCGCAAGGCTTCGAGCTTGTCCACCTTTACCACAATTGGGCCCTCTGGCCCAGGGATCTTCATCGACAAATAAGCATGATGCGAATCGCCATGAACTTGACTAGCGCCGCCGGCCAAGGTGGCATTGTAAGGGAGGTTGAAGTCGGCGACCTCGGTTGATGAGTTCCGTCCGGAAGTTTTTAGCGCTCCGAACGTGACGGGCAGCTGGACTTGTCCTGTGGGCATTAGGCCCATCCCGGGCAATTCCATAAAAAAAAGCGGCGCAGCTTCTTCATAAGGTATTTGGAGTGCTTGATACGCCCGACCGACGGCAGTTGATGGCACTTCCTCCGCCAACGAGTACTCGCCCAAGCTTCGCATTCCTGATCGTAGGGGCGACCACGATCGGAGATGGTTTGGGCCTGAAGTGTTCGCCGGTGGTCGGCCCGACCGAAAGTGATCGATTGATCCGACCACTTCAGCAGCCGACTCGCCCCGGCTCGGCATGGTGGCACACACTGCCTCACTCGCTTGTACCGCGAGTTGGAAGAGTAGGTGGCCGAACCCCCATGAATATATGCCACCGTGTGCTCGGCTTGTTGGAAAGCCTGGGGTGTCATCTTCGTCGTCATCATCTTCGCGATCCTTTTCGCGGCGCTTGAGCCGCTTTTCCACCAACTTGGACACAACCTGGCAATCTTCCAAGTCGTGCCCATTTGTGCGGTGGATGGGGCAAGATGGCTTGCCCCTATCGTCTTCACGGCTGGAGAACGGCGGTCCTCGCGATTGTCTCGCTGGTCCCGGCGATCTCTTCTTCGCTTCCTCGATCGCCGCGCCGGGAGGCTTGGCTTCGGATCGCCACCAAAACCTCTCGCGACGGCCTCCTTGCGCTTCTTCTTTTTACGGTCGGAGGACTTCGACGCCCGGCCGTCGAGGGTTTGAGGGCTCTGCTGCACCCTTCCGAGCCTCACGCCCGGCACACTTGTGAGCCGTAGAGAAGAGCTCGGAAGTGGTAGCGGCAGTGCGGGTAGCCATCTTCTCCCGCATCTTCCGATCCCTAACCCTCCGAACGCAATAATAACCGATCGCCGGAGATCCGGGATCGTGTTGCGGCAATGGCTAAACCGCCGAATGAACCCCTCGTGACTCCTCCTTCGCTCCAAAGCGTGGAGGTCGCCCTCCACACCCGCTGAGCGTAGGAGCCCTGAAAGTTGGCGACAAAAATGTCGCACGCTTCCTCCCACGAGCGCATCGAACCTCGAGGAAGGTTCAGCCACCAGAGCGGCGAGCCTGTCAATGACATTGGGAAGTAGTTGGCCATAACTCTATCTCGACTTCGGCAAAGACGCACCACCGCCGTATAAATCTGCAGAATTCTTCAGGGTTGGTGGTGCCGTCATACTTCTCGATGGGCGCGGGACGAAATCTTCTCTGCCACGCCGACATGAGACGGAGGAAAACGCCTGGCACCCAACATTATATGGGGAGTAGTGTCGCCCACCACCTCGACCCTGAGAAGGGGTCGAGGAGTGCGAGTCTACACTCTCCCCAGTCGGAAGGAAGCTCCTTCTCGACCGACCGGCGGGGTTCGGCGCGTCGTTGCGGATGACGCCCGGAGAACTTGACGCAGATCGTCTCCCGCTGGAGCCGCCTCATTGAGGCGTGCCCTTAGATCCTCGCGGTTCTCCTCCGGCATGGGAGTACCGCGAAGATGCGAAGCTTGTGCACGTCCCCTCTGCGCAGGGGCCGCAGCCAGATTCTTCCCTTTATCCCGGCTCTGCGGCCGGAGAGGTCGCTAAAGAGCGATCGAAGCTTGTGCATCCACCATACGAACTCCTTGGCGGAGGACGCCGAAGCCCCGGCTGAATTGCCACAAAGAACTCTTCTTTGGCCGAGTCCACTAGACGGCAATGTCCTGGAGCCAAGGGGTGGCTGGGTGTCACCCGTCGCTTGGACCGAGGATGATCCAGAGCAATCGGGCCGCATGAAGGCTTTGCATTGGGGTATCTTCCCCAGCGCAAGCGCCGTTGGACCGGTGAACTCCGGGCTTGATGCGGCTCGCGCCCCTCCCACCATGAAGGACCGGTGACCCGACTCCCTTCACGGAGCCGAGATCGGCCGCGCCGCTTTCCTCGGAGGGCGCCACGCCGGGCGATGAGATTCCGCCATACCGATGATCTTCTGATTCTTGCAAACTCCTCAAAAGGAATGGAAGAACGGAACGATCTACCCACTAAGCCCCTACTGGCGCGCCACCGCCGGGCTTATCACAACAGGCACCCTAGGATTGGGTGCTTGAGAGATTCGGACTGGGGGCTTTTGTGGCAACCGCTCCAAAGACAGGAAGAACGGGATGCTGGGAGCAAGCAAGAAAACGGTCGAGTTTACCCAGGTTCGGGCCCTCCAAAGGAGTAATAACCCTAGTCCTGCTTGGTGGTTTCTTCTGCTTTCAGAGTTCTTACAAGGCTGGGGAAGAAGACCCTCTGAGGTTCTGCCAACCAAGGATTAACAACCTTTCTCCCATGCACCCTAGCTCCCTTTTATACTCGGGCTGGCTGGGGCGCATGGGGCTTACAAGCTTGCGTAAAGCAAGCGTCTGACACGCTGCTACAGTGCATTTAATGCACCCGTCACACTCTCTTACATCACATTTAATGCCTGTCCTAGCCGACTTAGACTTCGCCTTGGGTCCCGCCTGTCTGTCACCCCTGCAGTTCGCCAGAGAGAGGGATGTCGATTCGGCCACCCATCATTAATGCGCGCTGGGAAGACACGCCGCCATACCATCGCCTACACATCCTGCATTTAATGCGCACGTCTCGCATTAAATATCCTTGACCCTTCGCCTGTGTACAGTTGCGGGGTTGCTTCTTGGGAACTACGCCAGGAGTGGCTCGAACGCCACTGCCCTTCCGGGCGAGCACCTTTGCGGGTCGCCCTGAGGAGTGGCCTCGACGCCACTCGCCCCTGGCGAGCACCTTGGCTGGTCGCCCGAGGAGTGGCTCAACGCCACTCGCCCCTGGCGAGCACCTTGGCTGGTCGCCCTGAGGAGTGGCCTGAACGCCACCTGTCCCCTGGGCGAGCACCTTCGCTGGTCGCCTCGAGGAGTGGCCTGAACGCCACCGGTCCTCTTGGCGAGCACCTTTGCTGTCGCCTGAGGAGTGGCTCAACGCCACTCGCCCTTCCTGGCGTGAGTACTTATCGCGGTCGCTTCGAGGAGTGGCTCGAACGCCACTCGCCCTTCTGGGCGTGAGTACTTAATGCGGGTCGCCCTGAGGAGTGGCCTGAACGCCACCTGTCCTCTGGGCGTGAGTACTTAATGCGGCTGCGTGGGTACCCCAGCGTTTAATACGCTGACAAATTGATCTTTATTTCTTGTCTAAAATACTCTCATCAAAAGAGTACAAACCCTAAAACCAAGCTCAAAGCTTGATGCGCTCAGCTCTACTTGGTGCCTTTCAACAAGAGACCCCCCACCTATTTAAAGCACCAACTCATTAAGGAGTTCTGAATACGATTCCTATTCCCTAGAAGGAATCCGTATCCAACACAACTCTACTTGGCCCAACCTGGCCGAGTACAACTCTTGCACGCGTATGGCAACCCTACCATACTCACGTGACTAACACTTTGCACGCGTATGGCCACCTGCCATACTCACGTGACTAACACTTTGCACGCGAATGACCTCCTGTCATTCTCACGTGACTAACCATTCTTCATGTGCACCATTCTCTTAGCCCGAACGTCCCGCATGACATCCTTGACCACCAAGACCTCAGTTCCTCCTGAACCTAGTCCCGAACCTCAGTTCCTCCATGAACTTAGTTCCGGTCCCGTCATCGACCACATTCGTCTTCGAGCAATACCTGCACATGAACAAACCACAAAACAAATCCGAGCACAAGTCCACGACTTGACTCACATCAATCCATGCAAATACTCACATGAGCATTGCATAAAGTCCACTTCAAAAGAAGCATCATGAAATCATCACAAATTTCATAATCTCAAATTCAAATTATTTCAATTCTGCTCAAAACCCTAATTCAGCAAAAACGCATTCACGACGGACAAGGAAATATGGTCCGGCGTACACATGAAAAATCACTCAAAAAACCATTCACAACGGACAGGCAAAATCGGTCCGTTGTATAAGTGAAAGTTTCGGTTCCAAGAAGAAATCATTCTGGCGAAAACACGTTCACGACGGACAAACAAAATCGGTCCGTCGTACATGCGAAATCAAACCTCAAAAAGCCATTCACGACTGACCAAAGAAGTTTGTCCGCCGTACATGCAAAACTTACTGGTTTCTTGGAAGATTGAGTTCGACTCATGAGCTCAAAAACACGTTCATTTATTGCATCTAAAACTTTGTCCGTCGTACATGCACAACTTACTGGTTTTTGAGGAAAATTGAGTTTGGCTCAATGAGTTCAAAAGTATGTCCACGACAGACCAACAAAGTTTGTCCGTCGTAGATGGGAAACTTACTGTTTCTTGAGATCTTGGTCCGGCGCAAAAGCGAAACTTACTGCTTCTTGTCAGATTGACAAAACACATGAACAAACATATTTGCAAATTCAATTCTAAGCCAATTTTTCAGCACATGATTTCACAATATTCACTTGGCCCAATTACATATGGCTCAATATATGCACATAGCCCAAAAATCACATATGCATGCGTACGGCCCACCTGCCGCTATTGCGTGACTCACTCGCCTTCACGTGCACTGTTCTCTAGTCCGAACCTCCCGCACATGACATCCTCAACCACTAGGACCTCGGTTCCTCCCTGAACCTAGTACTGAACCTCAGTTCCTCCATGAACTTAGTTTCGGTCCCGTCACCGACCACGTTTGACCTCAAGCAACACCTGCACATGAACAAACACGAAACCGTGTACGATATCAGTCCATGCAACCACTCACCAGGGCCATGCACTCGAAATTGATAGAGGAACACCCTTCTTGAGTTTGTGTATTACCAATCGACGTCCATCCTTCTCATCAGGTCCATATTCCCCGTCTTTATCCACCTCGTATGCGACACCAAAACATTCCCTCCGACTCAAATCGACTGCCAACTCACGCACGATGTCATGCATTCTGAACCATTTCATCCTACCAAATGGGTTCCTTTCGATAAGTTGTAGCATGTTTAGATGAACCAATTCATTTAGATAGCCTTCTGCCACTTCCTCCATCGTGCTTCGACCCCTTTTCTCGATGAAACCCTCCGCTATCCACAGCCGTACAAGCTTCTTCCTTTGGAAAATATAGTCTTATGGAAACAAGCTGCAGTAGAGGAAACAACTCTTCAAGAATGTCGGAAGCTATATGTAGCTCAAATGCAGAACATTCCTCACATCATCCAACCACGGATCATTGATTAGCTCCCAGCTCAGTTGGTCATTAATCCTTCTCCATTCTTGCACAGTTTTCTCACGCACACACAAGAGGCTACCAACAGACACAATAGCAAGAGGCAAGCCTTTACACTTGGTAAATATTTCGTCGCACAAATGTAACACCCCAAAATTTTGCTTTTCTTAAATTCACGTGTGATTTGGCACTTTGGTGAATTTTTGGAATTTTCTGGAATTTATTTGGATTTATTTGGATTTAATTTGAATTTATTCCACATTGAAATAATTAAAGAAATTAAATTTTCAAATAAAGTTTTATTGGAAATATTTTATTTGAGTCCCAAATGCCCTAAAATATTTTCCAGAATTTTTCTGAGTATTTTGCTATTTTTCTTGAATTAAATGAATTTTTGGAAATTAGTTTGAATATTAAATCACAGGAAAATCAACTCGGGTCGAGTACTGTTCATCCGACCGAGTCGGAACCCGAGTCGAACTCGAGTTCGACCCGAGCCACGTGACTCGACCGAATCAAGTCCAAACCCTAACCGCGCGGGACCGTTGGATCAAGATCCAACGGCCGAAATCGAGTCGCACCGATCCGACCGGATCCGATCGCGCCGAGCCAATCGTGGCCGTTGATCGCGCCACGTGGACGGTCCTCCGTCGTCGTCTCCGCCCGAGTCCGAGTCAGATTCCTCCGTCGCGCCCGCCGCCGTGTGGGCCTAGGTCTCCGTTTTCCGCACGGACGCCGAGGGTATTTAATGCCCGGGTCGCACCTCGAGGACCGCCTTGACTTCCCGCACCTTTTACCCTAGCCGCCGCCGCTTGGAACGCCCTGCCGCAGCCGTAACTGCTCGCCGGAGTTGTAGCACTCCTCCGCCGCGGTTTTCCGTCCTCTCCGTCGTCATCCGCCGTCTCCTGTCACCGTTGAGTCCAGATCCGAGAAGCCCAGGCCAAGGCGCACCCGGGAGGCCAACTCACTTCGCCGGAATCGCGTCCGAACGCCGTTCGGGAGGTTGCCGTCTTCGTCTCCGGCCAGGCCAGCGCCGCCGCGTCGCCATCAACCTCACGAGCTCGGACAGCCGTCCGATCAAGATCGAACGCACACGGTGAGCCCACGTTCTCCCCCAAACCCTGGAACCCAGATCAGATCTGGACCGTCCGATCTAGATCGAACGGCCCACGATCATCGTGTAGTTTTCAACGTGTTAACCCTGGATCTAATCGCGGCCGTTGATTTTCAAATCAACGGACACGATCGTGCCACGTGTCCGGGGAGCCGAGCCGCCGCGCCCACGCGCACGTGTGTGGTCACTTACACGCGGGGCCCGCACATCAGCGGCCCAGCCAAACCACACCATGACGTCACGCTGACGTCATGGCGGGCCCACATGTCAGCGGCCACCCCAGCCGTGTGGTGACATCACCAGTGGGTCCCACCTGTCCAAGACTGCGGTGAGTCCCGCCGACGCCAAGAATGACGCTACCCGAGGGGACCCACCTCGCCGACACGTGGAGCCGTGGACCGAGTCCACGGTAGACCCGAGCCAAACCATGGACCACGTCCATGAACCGGCTGATGTCAGCAGACCAATCAGAGGCTGCCACGTGTCTTCGCTGACGCAATAATTAATTTCCGAAAAAGAAAATGATTTATTAATTCGAAATAATGATTTCAGATTTTGATTCAAACTTCAAACGCTTATAACTTTTGCGTTTCAACTCCGATTTGAGTGATTCAAATTTCTAAATTTGTATAAAATTGAGATCTACCTAATTATGAATTTTATTTAATTTTTGGACCAAAGTTTTCCTCAGTAATATTATTTAATTGATTATTTAAACTTCAAAATGCTATAACTTTTGCATTTTAACTCCGAATTTGACGATTCCAGTTTTTCTAAAAATTCATAAAATTATGCTCTCTCTATTTATGGACTTTATTTGGATGTTTGGATACTTTTGTCTACTGTTTTATTCATTGGTTGCTATTTGCACGCTTTACGAGTAGACGTTGAAGTGCCAGAAGGATTCGAAGGAGAAGTATTGACTCAGGATCCAACTCAAGATCAAGAACAAGTACTTTTTGAAGGCAAGTTGTGCTTTGACCATATTGATCCCATTTTTGAAACCTATTTTGATTTAATGTATTGTATGCTAGTTCAAATAGAAAATGCTTTACTTAACTGTGGGAAATTAGATAAATACCAATTTGCTGTATGACACCTTGATTACTTAAATATGTGCCATGACCCCCTTGTCACCCTAGTTGTGGATTACTAGTTGGACATTACTAAATTGCCAACATGGGTTTGTAGATCGTTGTAGTATATGGCTTAGACCTGCTACGTGCTCATGACATGATTTTGGACAAACAAATGTTAATATTGACTTAATGATATATTGAACATGTTTTGGAAAGGTATCATGTGATGTTGATGGCACGTGGTGCATGGTAATCAACTGGGGTTTGATAAATAGTTTTCGACCAGGGCATGTGGCAAGAATGATCAGGTGGGCCAGTTGTGGCATTGGGAATGTTGGTTTGGTTCTTCGGGTAGTCTTGCCCTGGTCACCCTAAGGACTTCACCTTGCAAGCCTTTGAACTGAGTTAATCTTGCAACCACATGTCTGTAATGGGACGGACCTAGTTGATTAAGTTGCTAATAACGTACCTGTGAGACCTCAGGAGGTCAACTACACCCTTTGTGTAAGTTGTACGGGGGAGCGTACCGGGGCTGCGGCCAGGTACCCATCTAACGGTTGGTTGGCCTAAACTTCGCCTTAGCTAAGGGAAGGGTTAGTGTGCAACAACCGGGAGGACCACTTGTATTGTTAGAAGTTTTTGAAAGACTTTGTTACGGGAACTCGCCTTTGTGGTGTTTGACTGTATCTTGTGGGTAAAGTGCATAACCTCTGCAGAGTGTATAATCTATTCGAATAGCCGTGTCCGCGGTATTGGACATCGCTCGGGAATTACAGTCAAGGGTTAGACTTTCTTGAAAATAACTTGGACTTGAAAGGTTGGGTTTGGTTAAAATAATGTTGTCAATGGAAATGTGGATTATGAATGGGAAAGATGTTGATTAAACTCCTGGAAAAGTTATTGATGTTATACTTGTTTCTACTGCTTTCGAATCTACTTATGCTACTTGTCAAATGCTGTTTACTGCAAATATACCTTGAGCTATTCCTTTGTATCAAGCCATGCATATAGTATATTAACTTGCATTCTGTGCATGACTTGCTGAGTACCAAGTACTCACCCTTGCCGCAATACAACACCACTTGAAGAAGAGACTACACCAGCTTTGGAGGAGGAGCTCCAAGAGGAACCGTCTACTTAGGGAGCGAGCCCAGTCAGTTGCCTGTGGTATACTGGATGGCGCCACGATGTTATCTTATTTTCCGCTGCTATTATTTCTCTCTTAATAAGTTTCGCCCTGCGAGGCGTATATTTGTAACTTGACCATAAGGTCGAGCAACCAGTTTGACTATTTAATTAAAATACTTTTAATATCGAGTGGTATGATTGTGATATTTACCGATGTTAAGACTGTGTGCACTAGCGCGTTCCTGGACTAGTGCTGAATACACAGAGGGTTCGGATTTGCAAATTCGGATCCCGACAACAAATCCTTCAACTCTGCAGTATATTCATGATTTGTTTGTCCTGGAAAGGCCTTTTTGCAAAAGAGCTCCAATGCCTTGTCTTCTGGTAAAGATTTCAGTGTTGTTACATGTCCCTCCGAAGCAAGCGCGGAGACATCACCTTCCCGTGTTGTGAGTACCAGTCTACTTCCCGTGTTGTGATTATCGTCAATAAGAGCCCCACGCAAGTCATTGAATGCTTCTGGAGTCCAAATATCATCAAATATGAGCAAATATTTCTTTTGCTCTGGTAAGCTTTTCAATTTCTCTTCAAGGCCTGTGACACCCATGGTGGCAGTGTCACATTCTCAAAACTTTCAAAGTCTAACTAACTTGAGCTTGGTTACGGGATTTACCCCAATTAAACTTAGCTTCATTAACCGGAAGCACGGCGTATTCGAATATCATTTTATTTGACTATGAAGAGCTGCTCAGCTTTACCCACAAGATATCTACGGCCATTACTGCCATGCACAAATTATATGCAACTTAAATGCATGCGGCCGGACCGAGACCATCACAGCCTTTTAATTGAACATTCCTGGATAGACCCTAACCGGTAAAAGCCACTCCACTCGGGACCCATTGTCCGAAGCGAGTACCTACCGTTATGAGAACCAACAAATGGCACTACACAAGCTCATTCCCGTTCCACCCCGTCGGTTATTCCCCAATTGGAAATGCCGCACTCCATTCTTCTTCTGAGAATGGTGCCACCATTCAAGTATTTGCCAGGATATGCACAATGTACTGAGCTATGTCGGAGGCAGTTCAATTAACCGATCCGACTTGTGGTTGAACGGGGTCTTAAGTTATTTATTTTGCTCAAGAGGGTTTAACATTATATTGCCAAAGACTAAGCCATTTAACCATTCACGAACTAATCTGGTACCCACTGTACCAGCCACCGAAACCAACCATGGTATTAATCATCAGCCGGGGATCAGACTGACATCTACCTCGTGGCTAGTCCAATACTGTCCCCCTGACCGTAGCACAACTAATTTCTCCGAGCCAACTGCTCGCTAACCTTTGTTTCTCATTTAAAGATTTTTTGAGTGAACTAATATAATTAATAATTTTAACTATGACATGAATAAATATCGACTAAGGTTATTCAAGGTTTAACAAGGTTCATCAACATCAAGGAGGCTAATCGTGAAACTGGGTTTAGCTATGTTGCAAGTCATTCTAAACTAACGGTTTTCAATATTTAAACATACAGTGCAAAGTAATGCAGTATAAATTAAATAATACAATATTATCATGGCAAAGTGGGTCCAATATGTTTAAAGGTGTGTGGCTTGCCTTGCAGCGAGGCGGGGTCGGCTAGGTCGTAATCAACGTAGTCGTACACGGCTCCGCCCTGGTCCGACTCCGCCCTGGTCCGGCTCTTACTCTACCCTGGTCCGGCTCCAGCTCCTGAGTCTGCTCGGGCTCCAACTACTGTGTGTACGTTGGGTCTAGCGCAAAGAAAGCGAGCAATAAGTAAACAAGCAATTAAAATAATAAAAAGAAAAACCGGAAACAAAACAAGCGGAAAAGGGAAAAAGGGCTGGAGGAGAGTTTGAGAGCAATGTGGGTATTTTTGGAATTTTGGGAACTTCGAAGGACGAAACGGAGGCCGTATTCGGACTCAGTGGCTCGAAACGGTAAGGGTGGTTTAATTTGGCCATTTTTGGGCTTTCTAGAGATTTTTTGGATTTTTGGAATATTTAATTGGATTTCTCAGATTAATTAAATTCGAAAAGAAATGAAAATTGGGGAACAATGTTGGGATTGCTTCGGGTGCAGCCCAGTCTGGCCAATGGTCGATGGGCGAGCTCGCGCGCGTGTGTTGCGCGTTGGGCTGGCCCAGCTGCGCGAGCAAGGTGGCCTAGCGAGTGGGGCTAGCGCGGCAGTGAGGCGGGGTGGCGACAGGCGGGCCCGGGGCGTGCAACGCTGACGATCGGGCTCGGAACGCGAGTGCCACTAACGGGTGGGGCTAGCTAGCGGCGCGACGCGGGGACGGCATAAGACTGGCCGGTGGGGTCACGACACCAGAGAGATAGAGGGAGAGACAGAGAGGGCGAGGTTAGGTTTAGGGTTCGTGGGGCGAGCGTGGCGGCGGCGATTTGGGTGGCGTGGGGCGGCCGAGGCGATGGCGGCCGGGGTTGGGGAAGAAGATGGTGCTCGGCGTGGGAGACGAAGAGGTGTGGGGGTGCTCGGGCTTGACTAAGGCTAGGGTTCGGGGAGAGATTTGGCGGGGAGACGAACGGCCAGCTCGGCCTGAGCTTCGCCCGGAGGGGGAGGCGAAGGGATGGCGGCGGAGGAAGACGAGGGGGGGGTGAGGCTCATCGAGGAAGAAGGGGAGCAGGCAAAGAAGAATACGGGCGCGCAGGGTTATTTATACCCAGGCATGGCATGGGCGCTGGGCTGAGCGGCGAGCTACCGCCATGGGCGGGAGGTGATGGGGGCTGCTGGCTGAGGCGCCTGCACGGGGGCAGGCGGGGCACGGTTGGGGAGGCGAAGCGCGATAGGGGCGGGTGGCGCAGGGGATGGCGGGCGACGACCGCGTGTGAGAGCGGGGGCAGGTGGATGCTGTGATCGAGGCGAATATGACGCAAGGCAGGGATGGCGCCAGGCGACTGTACATGACGACGGGACGCGGCTACCGGGTGCAACGACACATCAGTGGTCCGAGCGGGCGACGGCCGGGGGCCCACGATGGACCAAAGGTCCAAGCAAAGAAGCAGGTACGCGTTCAACCACTCCCACTTCAAAACCCCAAATCCGGATTAAGAACGAAATCAAACTCGATTAACTCAAATTGACTTCCATTAGGGTTTTGATTTTCCGTTTGAAATTTTGGGGACATTTCAACTAACTCTGAATCAGATGGTTGAATATACTAGCTAGCATCCGAGTTGCTAGATTCATGTTTAGTAAACCGGCAATGCTGTGCACACTAACTTTTTTTTGTTGTGCATGCGTACAACACTCGATTAGATGGTGTGGATCAAAAGTAGTTGGTGTAGATCATGGGTGAGATTGGATGTGAGAAATCAAAGGTTGAGACATATGTACTAAAAAATGTATAGTGTGTGAAGCATTTTCTTTGGTAAATGTAATATAATGCACTTTCCATGAGATTATAGACTGTAGAAAGACACAAACACATGCAGATGGCCAAAGATGCATGGCACACAAAAACAAGCATACGTACGTGTTCATAAAATTTCAAGGTTTTATAACCAGGTAAGTTACAAATTAAGCAAGCACATGAATGTCTGAACAGCAATATCGATCACAGCCCAATAGCAATCACACGAAATGTCTTGACATTCACAACCACAATGATCACAAGCAGACAGCCTAGCTAGTGTGAAAAACAAGCAAGGAAAACCATGATAACACAAGTACGTAGTTGAGATTTGAAGGGCCAAAATACTTGGCTTCTTTTATTCATCGGACGAGGAGAGAAATCGCAAGGGGAGTCTTGAAGAAGCAGCATGCATGTGTGCTAGTAGTGGTCGTTGAATGAAGCAGCATGCATGTCTGGCTTCCTCCGGAGGCTCGTCTGGACAACGACTTTCCTGCAAATAACAATACATGAAAATCGACAAAAAACGATTTTCCTGCAAATAACACGACAAGGGTCAAAAGGAAAAGACGAGTCGATAGGTAGGTGAGGGAGGGAATAGTGGTAGCTGAGCGACTTACATCTCGAGTTAATGTCGGAGAGAATACTGCCACCGCATACCGTGAATTCCAGGACATTCACGCAGCAACGTCAAGAACTCCGTGGTGATTTCGTCAAAGTCTAGGTATCGGAGGTAGATGAGGAACTCAATGCCAGGTGGGACCTCCGTCATGCTTCGGAGGTTGACTAGTCTGAATGTTTTCAGGCTCGACATGGCACCTTGTTGTATCTCTAGCCGCTTCAGATTTGGCAGGTCGCATAAAACGAGTCTCTTCATTTTGGGAAACCAGCGGGTGAGAAATACCAGCTGCTCTCCGATGTATGCTTTGATGAATCGTAGCTCTGTCAAATTTGACAACCGAGAGAGGGACGGCAGGGGGTCCTCTCTCAGCTGAGACCAAGATAGCAACAATGAATATAGATTTTGTGCTGCAGCTTGGAAGAGAGCAGACTCGCCCAACATCCCTTCTGCCAATCGTCCTCTCAAACTTAATGTTTTCAGGTTTGGAGGCACGGGGTTCAGAGCACTCAACAGGAGAAGCTCATCCACATCACCTGCAGCAATTTCCAAGGACGACAAAAACCGCATCTGAACGAGAGACTTGCAGAGGCGTTCACAGTAGATTCCCTTCACATTCCATATCCTGATGCTTCTCATCTGCGCCAGCTCCCCCAAATGTGTAATAGACTCATCCTGCGCTTCCAATGCTTGTAGCGTCTGTAAGTCTGTCAGGTTCCCAAGACCCCTGGGGATGCATACACCACTATGGCACCGAAAATCTCGCCCCGAAAGGTCGATACCTTTCTCAGCAAACAAGTGCCTAAGCTTCTTCAGTTTGACAATCCCTCGTGGAAGCTCTTGTATGTCAGATCTACATAGGTCCAGTGTCAATAAGTTGGAAAGCTTCTCGATGGACTTTGGGAGCAGCTTCACCTTTGAATCCCGCAGACCCAAATAACGGAGATTGAAAAGATCTCCAATGGCATCTGGAACAGCCTCGATGGGTAGGCCACTTAACTCCAGCACTGACATATATCTCGACTTCCCCGCAATCCAAGGTAGTCGAGTCACGGATGATGGCATGCTGCTGTCCAGTGCGATCATGGATCGGAGGCGGTGCGCACTCGAAATTGATAGAGGAACACCCTTCTTGAGTTTGTGTATTACCAATCGACGTCCATCCTTCTCATCAGGGCCATATTCCCCGTCTTTATCCACCTCATACGCGACACCAAAACATTCCCTCCGACTCAAATCGACTGCCAACTCACGCACGATGTCATGCATTCTGAACCGTTTCATCCTACCAAATGGGTTCCTTTCGATAAGTTGTAGCATGTTTCGATGAACCAATTCATTTAGATAGCCTTCCGCCACTTCCTCCATCGTGCTCTGACCCCTTTTCTCGATGAAACCCTCTGCTATCCACAGCCGTACAAGCTTCTTCCTTTGGAAAAGATAGTCTTCTGGAAATAAGCTGCAGTAGAGGAAACAACTCTTCAAGTATGTCGGAAGGTATATGTAGCTCAAATGCAGAACATTCCTTATGTGATCTAGACTTGGATTATTAATTAGCTCCCATCTTAGCTGATCATGTATCCGCTTCCATTCCTCTGTGTTCTTGTCACGCACAAACAAGAGACGGCCGACAGAGACAATCGCAAGGGGTAGACCTTCACACTTGCCTATTATTTGCTTTGACAGAGCCTCAAGTTGATCAGGACATTCATGATCTGGAAAAGCCTTATTACAAAAGAGTTCCCACGACTCGGCCTCTGATAGGCGTTCTAGTGTCAGGATCCTGTCTTGAAAAGCAAGGTGAGCTACGTCAGCAATCCGTGTTGTGATTATTATTCTGCTCCCCTTGAGATTTGATGTGAGTGCTCGAGACAGGTCATCGTATACTTCAGGAGTCCAAACATCATCCAATATAATCAAATACTTTTTTTGTTCCAAAAAAATCCTTAATGTCTCTTGAATGGCTGTCATGTCCATGGTGGCAATGTTACTTGGAACATTCTGTTTATCTCTGAAAAGCTCGACGATCAATCTTTTAAGGACATCTTCTCTGGTGTAGGTCTGTGAGATGGAGAGCCATGCGTGGCAATCAAATTTCTCTCGTTCCTTGTTATAAACAGTATTTGCTAGTGCCGTTTTCCCGAGCCCTCCCATGCCATGCAGAACTATTACAGAGCGTGCCAACTCATCATCTAGCAGCCACTGTACAAGTGTTTGCTTGTTATCTTCAATCCCAACCAGATCTTCCTCACCAAGGGAACGTGAAATGCTTGCTAGATGCTGGGACCTCTCAACAATGTAGCTGGAGTTGTCATTGGTATTCCCACCATTTGCCATTGAAACCCATCGGTCCTTGGCCTGAAACAGGTGCACGAGATCGACCTCTGCTTCCTTAACCAATGAAGCTATCCTGTTTAAAGAGAGCAGAACATTCGGCCGCTTGAATCCTTTCTTCAGATAGGTACTCCATCCGGTATCATGTTTCCGACCAACAAGATGCAGATACTCATCCACAGTGTCCTCGATCCCATGTACAAGCATTCGCACCTCCTCCACCCAGATTTCATATGTCTGGTTGTTGCGATCCCGTACATCCATTCGACAAAGAAAGCCATGCATCAATCGGAGCTCCCTCCTTGTGCGGCCCATGCTACCTTGAAGCTCTGTTAGCTCTGTAATGAACTTTTTGAACTGCGAAGTGGCCTGGTTGACTGCTTCATTCCCTAGAGCAATACCAATCTTTTTCACAGCTAAAAGAATCACAGCCTCAGCCATTCCTCCTTGAGGCAGATTGGTTGCACAACCGGGTAGCCTGAGTGTCTTTCTAAAAATCTTCTGTACCACAACCAAAAAACAAAAACACAAAAAAGTTAATTATTGACGTGTGAAAGTCTTAGTAGATTGACATCTTTTCCTCAAAAACTTAAGCTTTTAGCCTTTTAGTTATGACATAATACTCCGCATGACAGCGTTCTGATAAGTACCATAGTCATGTTTTGGAAACAAGTAAGGGAACTTGTAGCGAAAACTTTATGATAAATGCTACTCCACCATGGCATCCCTTTAGATTTGGGCACTACGTAGCATACTCATGTGCAAGAAATGGTTAATAGTTGTTGTGGGTTAATTTACCGGTTAATGGTATTCAGGATTTTATCACATCACTCCCATAGTGGCTATGTCATGAATGAGTATAAATTATTCCCCAAAAAAAGGACGTATCTGAACACCTAGAGGAGACGCCCAATACTGGAAAGAAGATTGATGTTGTTTGCATACCTCCCGGTGTATATATTGGATAATCAATCTATCTTCCGAAAGATTTAATTGGCGAGAGGTACTTCTATACTTTTTTTTAAGGTCGCACAAATATTAAAGCATTGTTGATGTACAAAACGTGATGAAGGGTTGATCTGCAATCAACACACGCAAACATCGGGTTTAATTTTGGATGCGAGCGTGCCAACCGATTTGATCGTGCAATCGACATGAGGATAATATATGATTCAATCAGCCATTAAACCGATCTAATATTTCAGCAACGGTCTAGTCTAGTTGGCTATTCAAGCCGATTTAGACAGAAAGTAACCGATAGATCTAATCAACCTGATTGAGTTGATTAGATGATGGTAAAGGTTGTTTTTCCCAAAGAAGACAATGCGCAACAAAATCAGAGAAAAGGCGAACCTGGATTGGTGTAAGTCGACAAAATCAATAATCGACGATGCGCAAATTTATTGATCAAACGAGTTACAGAGGAAATATTACGAAGCTAAAAACTACTCCTAGTCTATAAAAAGTAAAGGAAAAAATAGAACGAGTTGTTTGATTTGTTGGTTGTGTCTTCTTCCGATGTCGCCTATCATCTTTTATAGTATCTGATTCGATCGTGTTCTCTTTGGACTCTTCATGCAACCATCCGTATCGAATTTAGCTTTCCCCATGATATTTTCCTTTTATTGCTAACATCGGTTACAACCCGATAAACTTGTATCGGCTTATGACTCTCCAAACCTGATATTTTCTTTAATCAACTAACCATGCCAAACCGATTTTTACCAAATCGGCTATACGCCAGATTCTTGTGTCAACATATGCTCCCCAATTTTTGGGAGATATCGTATCTTCCAAAAAACTCTCATTAATTTTCCTCCCGTATCAGCTTAATGTATTATTTTCATCAATAGCTGCTCCCTTTTACTGCACAGTAAAACCCTGAGACGCTATCTTTCATACGATTTGTTTGCATCCCAATGAAATTCCTACCTTTTCACCTCCTGTTACCTGGCTATAAATATGGGACCCATTCGTCCGTCATTTTCACACCTTCAAGCTCTCACCTTCCTCTCAATCGGCTTCCGCCGCTCTTCTTCATCATCTGTCAGCTCCTCCCCTCATCGGCTTGCTTGCAATGGACCCCAACTAGGTACTTGTTCCTGAACCCGATAGGGAGTATCAATACAGCTTAGGCCCGATAGGTAACCTAGAGCTGAGAGTCGTTGTAAACGAAGAGATCCCTAGGCTTCCTCTGTTCGCTCCTGAGTACAATATAGAACGATGGAGCAAGAGTTTTAGGTCTTGGCTGATAGCTCTTAAGGGTTGGAGAGATTGGTATATCCGAGTAGCTATTGAAAAAAATGCCATTGTGGGAACAAGTTAGAATATCGGAGTGTCTCCCCCTCTCTCTCGTCGACCCTCAAGCCAACAAGTCGATGATCGCTACAACATGTTACTTTTGGTCGGACACCTTCAACACTTTTATGCTAAGGATAGCCCAATCGGCCAACTCATGGCCTTTCCCTGTGAAGAGGCCCCGGAAGACCAAGACTCTTAGTTCAGAAGCATCCGATCCTATGGGGGAAAATACCTCTTGTGCAGCGGTGAGGAATATACAAAGTTAACTCCTGTTGGAGTAAAGAGATTTGTCTCCTTCTTTCAGCTAAGCAAGAGAGATTTCTCACTATGTGATTTCTTTTGTTACATGGAAGCCGACAATTTCCCTCATCCATCATTCATTCACTTGGCGACAGATAGCATCGACATGCCAGATGAAACCATTGAGTGGTTCAAACTATTCCTATCTCCAAGTGTATTATTATTCGGTCTTCACACAAAAAAATCGGACATTCCATCCTTCATATGAATTCTATCACCCATCAGTGCATGCTTGTCAGCTCGGCTTTGGACAAGTGATCCCAAGCCTTACTCTACTCAGTCGGCTCGATCCCAAGGAACAGATACGTAAGGCTTCCGCTGCTACCATGATTTTAAGCATAGCCGACGACCTTCAATTCCAAAGCTTACATCGCTTTTTGCTCCATAGCTGATGCTCCTTGGATTTTAGTGTTTGGTGGTCTGAAATATCAGAAGAAATGTATCCTGAAGAGCTAACACTATCTGCGCTTATAGCCGATTTCTATCCTGGCCTGCCTGACTTCTCAGAGATGATCGATTTTGATACTAGCACTTTGAGTTCTAGTAGCGATGCTAGTTCTCATGGTTGTACTAACACGAGTCTAGTTGATATTACGGGTGAGGTATTTAGCCGATGTAGATTTCTCATACTAACCTTCACATTACTCTATTGAATCGAAATTGATTGGCTTCCTCTTTCTTTTTCAAACAAGGCATTAGGCAAGAGACGTGCTGAGGACCCTTCTGAAACCGATAAAATGAGCAAGAAGCCATGCTCATCAACCAAAATAGCGCTATCCGGATACTCCTTCGATTCTTTGGGCATCCAAGCCCCATCTCTCTCTCCGACTTGGAGAAAAAAAACCAATTAAGTTTGTACCATATCAACTAAATTCGCAACTTCCTCATTATATCCATTGTCCAACCTACAAAGCCAATACTCGCACAGAAACAACGGACGCCCCTACAAAAGGGTTGTTAAAAGGGGCACCAAGCACGGTCAATCTGCCCAGGAAGAATCGGCTAAAAGCTCACCACATACTTCTGCTGCAGACAAGGTAACCGATTATTCCTTTTTTCCTTCGAAACATTCTTTTGCGAGATCGATCGACTAACAATTTTGTAATTTTGTAGCGCATATCCTCTCCATCTCCATTTGTTCTGCCAACTGACATTGGCTTGCCAGAGGGCACGAGTGATCTCCCTCCTCTACCATTTCAGCCGGCGCCACCTACACCGACCTTGAAAGCACCGACACCTCCCACAGCTGCCATCAAACCGACTTTTGACCTTGGCGATCTGCTCGATTTTGAATTTTTGACATTGAGGAGGAAGATGACCACATCCCCGCGGAGATTGATAAAATCATCAAAGAGGTAGAAGGAGTGCCAGCTCAGGTTTTGGCTGCCCCCGGCACCAAGGACTCTTTGCAAAAACTGTTTAGCCCGCTGCATGGTCCCTCATCAGCTCTTGTGGAGAACTCTCAACCGATTAGGGACCTGACCGGGTTAAATCCGATCTACCTCAGGAGACTTGTGCGGCCCTCCTGGAAGTCTGCTTCCTGGATGACAAGAAGAACTATCACTGAGTCTAAGGCCAGGATTGAGCTACAATTGGCCCAACACGAAGATGAAGCACTTGGACCGGCTTGTAGCTGATGCAAAGGTGAAGAAGGCCCAAAATGAGAAGTCATCCAGGAGGTGATGGGCGCAAAGAAAAGCTTGGCTGAGCTCGAATCGGCCAAGAAATCTCCTGAAGAAATCCACTGCGTAGATGGCTGATTTTGATGAACTCCTGAAGAAATCCACCTCATTGGCCAAGACCTAGAAGACTTATCTTGCTGAGGCAATGAACGCAGCTAAGGCCCAACTAGCCAAAATCGTTCAAGTTATAGGTACCTCTGAAGAAGATGAAAAGATCATCTACGAGGTGGAACAAATCATCGCCAAGGCCATAGCTGCACTCCTGGGGCTGGGGGTCGACCTCAAACTTTGAATGTTTACATCATTTCATCGGCTAAGATTCCTGTCCAAAACAATGGTTGGATGCCTTTCGAACAAGTATTTTGTAATTTAAATCGGCTGTTTAACCAATTTAACTGCATTCAATGTTTTAATGTATCTTTGTTTTTAAGTTATTGATTTTGTTCTAAGGATGATGCATCCATCGGCCATTCATACCAGAATTAACTGCAGCGAGTTAATTCGGCTCCTTTGCTTTAATCAGCCAAACAAACTCCTATGACTGTAGCGAGTCAACTTTTAAAACATTAGCCGATTAAGACCCAACCTAAACACTTGGGTAATATTTTTTCAAGTATTTTCCATTGATGGCTTTAGTAAATAACAATCCATCAAAAGTCTCCAAAATATAGGAGTTACCTTGGACTAGCCGATTAACTTTATACGACCCTTCCCACGCTTGAGATTATTTTCCATATCGGCTATCCTTTGAGCCAATAGGCAAAATAGTTTTCCATACCAAGTCATTTTCATCAAATGACTTGGACACAACCTTTTTATTATAAGCCCTTGCAACTCTAGCCTTATTGTTCTGAATTCGCTCCAATATTCACAACCTTAATTCTGTTAGGTCATCTAAATTATCGGCTATCAAATCTAGATAGCCCTGAGCCAATAAATCATTCTGTCTAGTGACCCTTAGTGAACTTATATTGATTTATATCAGCAACACTGCTTGTTGTCCATACACAAGATGATAGGGTGACAGCTTAGTAGCTCCATGGCATGGAATCCGATACGACCATAATGCATTGGCTAACGTGATATGCTAATTCCTCAGCTTATCATCAATTTTTCTCTTAATCAACTTGATCAATGTTTTGTTCGATGATTCGGCTTGACCATTAGCTTGTGCATAATAAGGTGATGAATTAAGCAACTTAATTCCAAACCCTTCAGCAAAACTTTGAAATTCATTAGACATGAACACAATACCTTGATCGGTCGTAGTCATCTGAGGGATCTCAAACTAATAGATAATGTGCTCCTGGACAAATGCAATCGCCTCAACATTGGTCACCTTTTTCATGGGAATAGCTTCAACCCATTTAGAAAAATAGTCGGTCGCGGCTAATATATACTTATGCCATTTAGACGATGAAGGATATATTTACTAATTATATCTATACCCCAACCTCTAAACGGCCAAGGCTTTATGATCAGGTGCAAGACTGCAGCAGGTGCTAATTGCACATTCCCAAATTCTTGGCAATCCTGACATCCCTTGTAGTATTTGAAACAATTTTCCAACATCGTTGGCCAAAAGTAACCAGTACGCCTCAGTAACCACTTCATTTTATGAGCCGACTGATGTGTTCCACTAATCCCTTCATGCATTTCCCCCACTGCCAATTTTGCCTCTTCTACTCCAAGGCACCTTAGCAACAAACCCCTAAAGTCCAATAATAAAGTATATTATTGAGCATAATGAAAGACCATATGGAGTTCTATCCATATTTTGTGATGAGTAATTGACTTTATTTGAGCATGTGGTGCTCAGGTTTGAATTTGCTTTGGATTGGACAATTTGAGTTGCCATGGGTAACCTGGGACCTTGGCTGGTCAGACTTTTGAAGTGATCGAGACTTCATTGATTTGGACCTTGACTAGTCGGGACCTTGGCTGGTCGGACCTTTGAAGTGGCCAGGACTTCATTGATCGGGACCTTGACTGGTCGGAACCTTGGCTGGTCGTACTTTTGAAGTGGTCGGGACTTTGCTGATCGGGACCTTGACTGGTCGGGACCTTGGCTGGTCAGACCTTTGAAGTGGTTGGGACTTCACTGATCAGAACCTTGGCCGGTTGGACCTTGGTTGGTCGGATTTTTTAAGTGGTCGGGGCTTCACTAGTCGGAGCCTTGACTATTTGTAGCCTTGACAGGTCGGAGCATTGAGTGGTTGAGGCTTGATTGGTCTTGGCCTTGAGTGGTCATAGTCTTAAGTGGTTGGGGAACCCTTAAGTGGTTTTGAGCTAAGGTGGGATACTTAGTTGTGTGATTGCTCATCTGATTACTAGCTACATATCATTTTGAGTAATGCTATGTGATGTGTTTTCTTGTTTTTGATGGTTGCAGGACATCGGTACAAGGTCATGGTGAGGCAGAGTTTCATCGGGACTAGGTGAGGTGCGCCGGAGGTCCAAACGGTCGGGGATCGCCGAAGGATGGCCTAAGACAAAGTTGCTGCAAGCCATGAAGGCAAGGGAACATCCAGGATGCTATCTTGGAGCAGCTCAGATCAAGGAGAGCTGTTGGATTGCGGTTTAGATCGAGGATGGAATATCGGCCCAATTAGCTTATCTTGAGAAGTGTGCAAAACCCATTATGCTATTGGGTTGCAGGTTAGCCCCATGAATGAGGGAGTGAATCTCAACCCTTGATGAAGCTTCTTGAGGGCCAATAAAGTATCAAGGGTGGATATTGCTCCAAGGTTTCTATAAATAGAGGGTTAGGGGTGTGCCTCTGGTTAGAAGTCTTGGGAGAAGATTTTGAGTGCTCCTTTGAGCTTTGCCCACATGTTGTGAGGCTTTGTAAAAATCTTCCAAAGAAAAGAAAATTTCCACCATCTCTATTATGAATTTAAATTCCGCATTCGCATTATATATTTACTTTATGCCATTTAAATTCAGTACTTACATTACGCATTTACTTTCTCGCATCTACATTTATGCAATTTGGATTTGCCTCCCCTCCTTCTAATTGCTTGTGGTTCTTCTTGCCCAAGATGAGTTATTGATTGGATGATTCTTTTTCTCAGATCAAATCCCAATCCTCTAGGCAAACTTGAGTTCATCTTTGAGAGAAACTGATCTTTTGCTCTTCATGAGGAAATCTTTGTAGAATGCGTTTGGAGGTTGTTCTTCTTGTGTTCTAGCTTGCTGTGACAAGTGGGAAGACATCCAAGATCATCCTGATCTTCAATATCCCATGAGCAAGCCTAGATTGAAGATTTTGGTTTTTGCCTCCTCTTGTGTAGTCTTCTTTTGATTCAAGAAAGGTCAGAACTTTGACGTCAATTCTATGGATTGATGGGTGGAATAAGTTCCTACATCCTTGAGAACTTGAGAAGATATCTACCAAGTTGCATAAACCTTGGAGCAGTCGATTTAAAGTTTCATGAAATTTGGTCTTGAGCTTGTGCTGTTTCCAGACTCTATTCATCGAGCCGACACTACCGCCCTTAAGGAGTGGTAGTACTGCACGGCTAGCACTACCGCCCCTTGGAGCCGGTAGTGCCACCCTCTATCTAAATTGTGAGAGTTTTTATTGCTTGAGTATTTTGGTTGGTTATTACTTGTCCAATAGTTAGGGGAATTTTAATTTGAGATCATTCATCCCCTCTTTGATCGCCATCTCGATCTTTCACATAACATACTATAAGGCTCATCTTCTAATATTTTTATCAGTCGACTTCGACGGATCTGATAAATAGTTTGATATATTCAATTGCCAATCGGCTACATCCGTACACATTATCATTTTTTCAATATGTTCACAATCAGCCAATCAGTCAAAAACCTTGTACCCCGAAGCTTGATGTGCCAATGAATTAGCCTTGTCATTTTGCTCACGAGGGATATGGTCGATTGAGAAAGAACTAAACGAACTAATTATTTCTTGACACTGTTCTAAGTACTTAGCTAAAATATCATCATAGCAATTGTATTCTCCCCTTACTTACTGTACCATCAGGTGAGAGTCACCATAAGCTTTAATAGAGTTGACACCAAGATTGTCGAGCATTTGTAGACCCCTAAGTAACACTTCATACTCAGCTTGATTATTTGAACATCGGCAGTTAAGCCTGAACACAAACTCAAAACTATACCCCTTTGGGGATATTAGCACGATGCCGACACCATCACCTTCTCTACATACCGATGTATCAAAATACAACTACCAGGGGGCAACGGTCACTATTCCACAATCGGTTGTATGTTCTTTTATGAAATCGGCTATCACCTATCCCTTAACTGCTTTAGTCGACTCAAATGTTAGGTCAAACTTAGTAATCCTATAAGCTCACTCTCCAAGTCAACCTTTCAAAATCAGAGCTAACAATATATACTTAATTATATCGGCTTTACATATGACCTTACAAGCCGAAGCTAATATATAATGCCTTAACTTGGTGTAAGCAAAATACAAAGACAAACAAAACTTTTCAATAGAAGAATATCTCGTTTTAGCGTCGATTAACCATCGGCTTAAATAGAAGATTACCTACTCTTTCCCACTGACTTCTTGGACCAAGACTGCTCTAATCGTCAACTCTTCAGCCAATATGTACAACTAAACGGTACACCTTTTGCAGTGCAACTAATACCAGAGGTTTACACATATATTCCTTGATATTTTCAAATGCTTTCTGCTGATCGGGTCCCCATACAAATTCTTGATTTTCTTTTAATCTTAGCAGTGGAGTGAAAGAATCCATCTGACCAGATAAGTTTGATATAAATCACCTTAAATAATTTATCTTACCAGTCAGTTTTTCTAGATCCTTTTCACACCTTGGGGGTTATGTGTCGGCTATAACCTTGACACATTTCTCGTTAACTTCGATGCCTCTCTCATGTACCATAAATCCAAGAAACTACCCAGCCGACACCCCAAAAGCATATTTGTAAGGATTCATCTTCAAGTTATGCACTCTGGCTCTCTTGAATACTTCTTATAAATCAGCCAGGTGTTGACAGTCACTTACGGACTTTACAACAACATTATCGATATAAATTTCCACAATGTAGCCGATCAATTCATGAAAAAAAAATCAAATTCATAGCTCTCTGATATGTAGCACCAGCGCTCTTCAATCCAAATGTCATTACGACCCATTCAAATAACCGTAGTGCTCTTGGTCACCTGAAAGCGGTCTTATGAATGTTGGCTTCAGCCATGAATATTTGATTGTACCTAGCGTTCCCATCAAGAAAACTAATAATCTTATTCCTAGATGCAGCATTGATAAGCATATCGGCTATGAGCATCGGGTATTCATCCTTAGGTGTCACTTTGTTCAAATCTCTGAAATCAATGCATAACTTAAGCTTACCATTTTTCTTCATTACAGGAACAATATTAGAAGCCCACTCAGCATATCAGCAACATCCGATAAACTTAGCCTCTAATAATCACTCAATTCCCTCTTTTATTTTATCATACATGGTTGGATTAAACTATCTAGGGGACTGTTTAAATGGCCGATACCCTAGTTTTATCAGTAGTCGATGTTCAACTATTTGTTGGTTTAAATCAGGCATCTCATGGTCCTCTCAAGCAAAATAATCTTTATAATTTCTTAGCAAATCGACCAACTTTTCCTTGTACTCAGCACCTACTTTGAACTAATAAAAGTTAGCCTCTTTCTATCACCATCGCCTACATCTACTTCTTCTAATGGATCTAAAGACGTAAAATCTTTCCAAATATTTCAACATCTTTAAAATTGTCGATGGCCTCATAGCTATCTGTTGTTTACCGATAACATTGCATTTTATCTTATAGAACTTTTATTACCGCTTTAGACTTCATCAATGTATAATCTCATTTGTTCAATCAAGTGTACTTGGCCTCACGATGATCGGATTTACATGTGCTTGGCCGACGCATATAAAATCACAGTCTTGATGTGTTTTGCCCGATATACACTCAGCCCCTTCATGTTGCCCCGATATAAAATCACAGTCTTTATCGTCATTCCATTGTATTAGCTTTTGATGCATAGTTGATGAAATACAACAGTTGGCATGTATACATTCCATACCAAGCAACACACCATAGCTTCCTTTAGCATCGACTACAAAGAAAGCTATCGGCATGGTCTTGCTACCGACTGTGAGCTCGATCACCATGACGCCTCTAGCCTCCGTGAATCCCCGGTGAAGTCATTCAGCATCATATTTGTTTTAATGAGATCCTCATCGGATTTGCCCAACTTTTTACAGGTCGAGTAAGGCATCAGATTAACGGTTGCCCCACCATCCACTAGCATCCTTGATATCGGCTTACCATTAATATGGCCTTTTAAATATAATGGCTTAAGATGCCAATGATCATCCTCTGGGTTCTCAAAAATAGTGTCTTGCGAGCCAAAGGATAATTGAGCAAATGATTCCTCGGCCGATGGTCTACATACCTTGAACTTTGCAGCCAAAGTGAACACCATATTCATGTCCATCGATGGTGTCGAGTCATTACCGATTCCCCAAACTTTTGTCGGACAGAACTTAGATATGATATCCTTAATTATATGATTTTGCAGAAAAATTAATCATGGAATCAACTTTCCAAATTGGCCCAAGTATTGACCAAATTTGGGGGCAACATTGTGAACCAGGTGAAAGCTGCTCCAGACAAAGACAAGGGAAACAATTTCACCTTCAGCCCATTGGACTATGCTGCTTCCCCACGTTGTGCAACAAAGCATCTGATGTGCTCTAATGTTGTCATGGAATCATCCCCTGAAAATCAGAAACCTTATAATTATTAGGATATGGGATCCAATCAATGTAATTAGGATATGGCTTTCTATAGACGATGGTCCACCCCTTTGGCTGGATGCCAAATTGGTCCCTCAAGACAATGCTAATAGCTTCGGCCCAGTCAGTTTCTTTAGCCGATGGCACTCATGCTTGAGGTGCCTGCCAACTAGGGGGAAAGTCATTATGCTACCCCCCGAGTGCAAACTCGGGTTGGCGTTGTAGCGGGGTTGTAGTGGTGTGCGTGATTGCAGATAGTCGACATTCTGCTACCTTAATGTCGTCTCAGGAAGTGGAACAAATGGCTCCGAATATGACACCACCTGATAAGGGACCGGATCCCTTGGAGGAATCGGCTCAACATACTGAAGACGTACATGGGTCTCAATCAGCTGAGCGGCCGATCTAGGATAGACATAAAATGGAGTGGACGGTGGTAAACTAGGTTGGTCACCTAATTTGGAGCAATCTGTGTAAGCCTGGTAATGAGTAATTCCGCTCGCATCGTGATCCCATGGCAAGACCACGATCAACTGCGTTGGTACCAAAGCTGGGATAATAGCCGACGGTTTTAGATCAGCCACAAGCTTCACATTCTGGACGTTCTGAGCAACGGAATAGACTGGATACATCGGCAGAGTTTGCACGGGTCAAGCAAAGTCCCACCCGACACCAGCTCTTGTGCGACCTCTTTGACGCTGTTACCTATCATCGGCCTAAGGGTGGTTACTAAAGCTGATGACTGGTTGATGAGAGCACAATGTATAGATTGATTAATCATATCTGATAACTCCATCTGAATGGGCATGTATCGGCTTACCGGTGCTCTTTCGGCAGCATCTGGAGCCCGTTGCCACCTAAGCTGACCGTTAGCAATGCTGACTTTTGCGTGACGTTGCGTTGGGTCTTCTGATAGCAATTGAGCATCATCTGCTCAAACGTAGCCTTTTGATCTTCAATTTCCTTTCGCTGCTCTAGAGTCGAATCATCGAATGTAGGGGCTATTATCACCTCCGGGTTGACATGGAACGGAGGGATCGACTTTCCAGAAGAAGACATTACCATCTGATCTAGTCCCACTGGGTGTGCCAAAAGTGTATTGATGCCAAAATTTTGATGAAGGGTTGATCTACAATCAACACACGCAAACACCTAGTTTAATTTTGGGTGCGGGAGTGCCAATCGATTTGATCCTACAATCGGCAAGAGGATAATGTATGATTCAATCAGCTTTTAAGCCGATCTAATATTTCAGCAATGATCTAGTCGAGTCGGCTGTTCAAGATGATTTAGATAGAAAGTAATCGATAGATCTAATCAACCTAATTGAGTTAATTAGATGAAAGTAAAGGTTGCTTTTCTCAAAGAAGGCGATGAACAACAAAATCGGAGAAAAGACTAACCTGAATTGGCGTAAGTCAACAAAATCAATAATCAGAGATGCGCAACTTTATTGATCAAGCGAGTTACGGAGAAAGATTACAAAGCTAAAAACTACTCCTAGTCAATAAAACTAAAGGAAAAAGTAGAACGAGTTGTTTGATTTGTTGGTTGTGTCATCTCCCGATGTCGCATATCATCTTTTATAGTATCTGATCTGATCGTATTCTCCTTGGACTTTTCTTACATCCCGATAAACTTGTATCGGCTTATGACTCTCCAAACCTGATATTTCCCTAATCAACTAACCATGCTAGACTGATTTTTACCAAATCAGCTATACGCCAGATTCTGGTGTCAACAAGCATAAATTAAAGGTAGATGATGATTACTTATCCCTTCACTTGCTTGAAGATTTATATAACTTGTATTAAGAGGAAAAGCATAGAAGCACTTCTCTTGACTTACTTCATTACTTCCTTGGTGTCTCCGGACTATTGAATGATGACACTAAAGGCCAACCGCGAAGAACTCCTACACGTTATCTTATTGTATTTTGATATGTTTTCTTATTAAAATTGTAGGTTAAGATTTCATTCCCACAAATGTATTATATCCCCATTTTAATTATTATAATGATGAGTAGTTTTACCTGTTTCTATAAGTATTTTATCCACTGACATTTATCCACTTTCCTTTCTCTAACTTAATTTAAATTTTAACTGTAAGCTGTTTATTTAAATTTAGGATACAGTAATTATTGCCTTTTGATTTGATGTACTTTAATTTAGGACACTTTAACTTGTCATACTTTAAATTGGCATATTCTATTTTAGCGTATTTTAATTTGATGCATCGGTCTAGATATGATTTTCCTATTTTATCCATTATAATGACTAATGATAATACTTAAATTTTTCATTTGATCATCTGCTTAGCCTAGCCTTTATTTTGATTTCTATTAAATACATACTGTATGTGAATTGATCTGCATTGCCTATTTAAATTTGGTCAAGTTTTTTGCCTGATTAAAGGATCATTATTTTAATATTTATAAAATTTACATTACACTTTTTAGGGGCTTTAATTGAAAATTCAATCGACCGAAGTTATTGATTTAATAGATTTTAATTTAATCAATTGTAGTTTGGAAGTTTTTTTTTGCATGAACAATTTGATTCATAAATTTATTAATTTAACTAATATATTTTTATTTTTTTCTCTTTCCTCTTATCCTTTTTCTGGTTTCTTTTAAACCAGTTGTTTATACCCATTTTTACGTGATTGCTAACACCCAATTAAACTTTTTATTAATTCATACGACCAAATAAACAATTTTACATGTTACAAGAATTACCCTATTATTTTCTTTTCTTCTTCTCTTTTTTATTCCTTCCTTCTTTCTTTTTTTTCCTCCTATTTTCTCTTTCATCCTTACCGGTTGGGCTTATCCTTTCATTTCCGTTGCTCAATGGGTAGCCTGGCTGTTGGGAGGGGGGCTATGCTTCAACTTTAGGCCAAAAGCTCCTCCAAACAGCATGGCTGCAAAGCAGCTGGAAAGCCAAGCCACAACAAAAGCACCCCCCAAAGCTGCAGCCGCTAAGGAAGAGCTTTTCAGCTGTGGCTCTGCTTGACCGCCTCCCCCCTTGCCCCACTATCTCTCCGCCCAGTCGCCTTCTCGGCTCACTTTGGCTCGGGCGCCACCTCCCTCCTCGTTCAAGCCCACTCGGTTGCTCCCAAAAGTTACAGCTGCAGCAGCCATTTCGCCAAATGACATAACAAGAAAAGCCATAGCCGCCAGCTACAGCTGCTTTACAGCCTAGCAACCCAAAAGTAGCTTTTTAGCTCATTAGCAGCCCCCCAAACAGGCCCTAAAAATCTACTACACCACAACCAAAAAAAAACAAAAGGTTAAGTATTAGTGTGTGAAAGCCTTAGTAGATTGACATCTTTTCCGAAACAACTTAAGCTTTTAGGCTTTTAGTTGTGACAAAAAAACTCAACATGACAGTGTTCTGATAAGTACCATAGTCATGTTCTGAAAACTTTATGCTAAATTCTACACCACCATGGTATCCATGTGCAAGAAATAGTTAACAGTTGTTGTGGGTTAATTTACCGGTTAATGGTATTCAGGATTTGGTCACATAGCCACCATGGGGTCATGTCTTGAGTGAGAAACTCCTCCCCCCCAAAAAAAAGGCGTATCTAAACACCTAGAAGAGATGTCTAATACTGAAAATTGGAAATTGGTACTTGTATCTTGGGAAAGACGATTGATGTTATTTGCATACCCCACATTGTATATATCGGATAATATTAATTCTATTTGTGATATTGTTGACGCCAACAACTTTATGATGGATTGATCGCAATCAACACACGCAAACACCGAGTTTATTTTTTGGGTGCGGGCTTACCAGCCGATTTGATGATGCGATCGACAAGATGATAACGTAAATCGATTGGCTATTGAGCCGATTTAAGATTTAATCTAGGAGCAAGTCTAATCTGGAAGACAAAAGAAACAGATAATTCTAATCAACCCGATGAGGGTAAAGGCTGTTTTTCCCCCAAACAAGGCGATGCGCAACAAAATCGGAGGAAAAGCAAACCTAAGCGGGTGTAAGTCAATGAAACCAATAATCAGCAATGCACAACTTTATTAATTGAATGAATTACAGAGGAAAGTTTACAAGACTAAAAACTAATCCTAGTCGACAAAAAATTAAAATAGAATAAATTTGGTTGATTTGTTATTGATTCTCCTTCCTATGCTGCCCACCGTCTTCTTTTACAGCATCAAGTCCGATCGTGTCCTTCAAGGTCTCAACTGCCCGTATCGGTCTCAACTTCCTCTTATAGCACCAAGCCCGATCGTGTCCTTTTAGACCTCATGAACTGCCCGTATCGGCCTCAATTTCCTCCGATATTTTCCATTTAAGATCAGCATCGGTTATAATCCAATAAGAACATATCAGCTTTTAACCATTAAATCTGACATGCCCCTTAACAAACCGATTCTAACCAAATTAGCTACATGCCAAATTTGGGTGTCAACATATGCCCCCATTTTTGGGAGATTGAGTGAATCTCGCAAAAATCACTTGTATCGGCTAAAACACAGAATATCAACCGACCTCATAAAGATTTAACCATTCCAACTTCTAGCTGTTTTCACGCCACCTGTAGTTATTTTCTCGTGTAACCGTGCGAACGCACGTCCCTATGCATTAACTGCAGCAAAAGTTGTTGAAAATTAGCCGCCTTTTGCCACTGGATTTACCCTCTATAAATATGAGGCCCATTCACTCATCATTTTCATGCGCACTTGCTCCTGCTCCCTTCTCTATTGGCTGTTTTGCTTCCGTCGGCTTTTCATTTTCCATCGGCTTCCAATTTCCTTTGATCCTTCACCCAATCGACTTAACTGAGACTAATGAATCCTAACTAGGTATTCTTCCCTCTTCTGAATTGTGATTCTCGGTATTACTTAGGTTCGATAGGTAGCACCAAGCCGTCGGCTATAATAGATCAATAACTCCCTAGGCTTCCTCTAAACGCCCCAGGATTTAACTTGGCTGGGTGGAATAAGTGCTTTAGAGCTTGGCCGACTGCGTTAGCTGGGTGGTGTAGTTGGTACAATGGAGTAGCAACCTAGAAACTATTAATTTGGGAACAAATGGGAATAGCCGAGTGCCTCCCGCTTTCTCTAGCCAACTCCTCCCGCAACGAAGCTTTAATAGCCATGTCCTGCTACTTCTGGTCTGACACTTTCAACGCCTTTCTTTTTACAACCGGACCCATCAGCCCAACTCTACTAGATGTGACCGAGCTTTTAGCACAAAGCCTCAATACAAACTAGTATCGGCCAAAGGTGAAGGTCGGGGTAGATACTTCGAAAACAGCGTAGGAATCGATCTCGTGTCCGATAAGGAACACGTTGCATTCCTCAACATGTGGCTCGACTGTTTCCTTTCCCGTGAAGCTTCGCTCGACCCAACCAAAACCTACCAAGTCATAGCCGAACAACTCGTAGGGGGACATCGGGTTGCACTGAGTAAACTATTTTTAGGGGCAGTTTATCAAATGATGAATGAAATACAATGTCAGCTCTATACAGCCATGGGGTCCTTTACAGTAGGGAACATTGGTGGATGTTTGTGGTTCATTCAAGTGTTTCTCTACTGTATCTTTAGCCGATCTCTCCAGATCAATTTGTCCTACATGATCCCTTCCCCCGCGAGGAAACCCCCAAAGATCAACCCATAGAGTTTCGGAATAGCCGATCTTTAGGTGAGAGTATTCCTTTTGTCTGGCAACGGAATCAAGCTAACCCCAGCTGAAGCCAGAAATTACCTATCTTTTTTCTGCCATCTCGATGAGAAAATTCTTTCCCACACAATTTCTTTTGCTATAGAGAAGCCAATAACTATCCTTGCCCCTCCTTCCACCTAACAACCGATAGTGAAAATATGATTGAAGAAACCGTTGAATTCTTCAACTATTTCCTATATCCTGGCATTCTTTCAGTTGAGTTACACACTAGAAGCCGTCATTTCTAGCCCTCCTATGTATTCTATCATCCCTCTGTCTATGCCCTACAACTTCAGTTCGGGCAGATAATCCCAAAGCTCATTCTTTTTTATCGGCTTCAGCCTCGTGAAAGACTACGTCATGCCATCTCAACCGATATAGTCCTTAACATTGCTGATGATCTTTTCCTCCAAGAACTTCCACACTTCATCCTTCATAGTTCATAGTGTAAGAGCGAATGGCTATAAATCATGGTGGTCACTGGTCAGCTATTTCTTCTGCCACGTTCCCAGCCGATCGGGCACCATCATTTATTTTAGCTGAGTTTTTCCCAAATATACCTTTAGAGCCGACAACTATTATTGATAAGAGCAGCTCAAGTTTGAGCAGTTCTAGTTCATTAGATCAAACTAACTCAAGTCTGATAGATATCACCAGCGAGGTCGAAGGACCATGTGGAGGTCCATCCATGATTGTGATGAGTATTTGACTTTATTTGAGCAAGGTGTGCTCAGGTTTGAGTTTGATTTGACTCGGAATTGCATGTTTGAATTTATGATAAATGTGGACTAACATGTAGGAAGAAAAAGGTAAGAGTGTATTTTGGAATGTGCAAAATGGTTTGGTCCTTGTGGTACATGTTTTTGAGGCACCTATGGTCGTTGGTGAGTACTGGGACTAGGTTGGGAGAATCGAGCTCCGGAACAGTCGAGGATGCCGACGAGATGGTTGGGCTCAAACCGGGATCACTTGGACGTCATAGGAATGGACTTGAGGTGGCTCAAGGTTTCCGGTTCGGGTTGGAGGCTCGAAGAGGCAGAAACGGAGCGGTCAAGTACTACGGATGAAGGCCCGTTGCATCGGGTTGACTGGGTTTTGTTTAAACCCATGTATGGCCTTTGTGGCCTATGTAAAGCCCATGTGTGGGGGTGGAATGAGTGGGTTAATCCTAGCCCTTGGTGGAGTGCTCTAGGGTTTGGGACTCATCCAAGGGTGGTAGGTGGCCCAAGAGTAGTATAAATAGAGGGGGAGGGGTGCCCTCCCTCATTTGAAGGTTTGAGTTGCTCATTTGAGCTTTGCCCATATGAAGTGAGGCTTTGTAAACCTTCCAACCAGAAAATAAAAAGATTTTCTTTACATTCTTGTGAATTTATATTCCGCATTTACATTATGTCTTTACTTTATGCAATTTAAATTCATCATTTACTTTCCCGCATGTAAATTCTCGCAATTTGGATTGGCCTCCTCTCCTTCTAAATGCTGTTGATCAAGAATGTCTTGAGGGTGCTCATTTAGTTTTACATCTTTCTTGCACCCTATGATAGACTAGAGATCAAGTTTCTATCAATATTGCAAATCTGTCCTGAATTTGTTCTTCGCGCAGCAGTCAGTCTTCGATTTTTAGAAAAATCTAGAAAAATCATTTTTGAGTGATTCTTCTTGGAGAAGGTGAGTTACTCATATATCTATCTGTGAAAATTTTTTGAGTCCACTGGTTGCACCGTTTGGGAGCTATGAGGTGAAAACCGAGCCCTAAACTTCTTGATCGAAGTAATTGATTATCTATAGTCTTTGATTTTTCCTGATTTGTATACAAGGCTTTTGGAGGTGGGTTTTGGTGGAATGTTTCATGACTAATATTATCATAGTGTGAAAAATTCCCAAAAAATTTGGAGCAATATAAGTCCACAAACCACTTGCTCCAATTGAGGACAATTTGTGGAAAATATGATTTTGCTTTTCTAAAAGAGACTTTTGTGATTTGGCTTGATCTATTTTAGAAAAGAAGTATTTGAATTGATTAACTCTTTGTTTTGGACACTTAACAACCAAGATTGTGATTTAAAAATCCCTCACATGATTCATGGTTCTCATCCATGCAAGATAGGGATACACATAGTTGTCTAGTCGTTCCGGTTTTTGCGGGTTTTGCGTATTTGAGGAGCATCGGTTTCTTTGTGGGGTTGCTTGGAGTACTTTGAGTGGGGGGGGGATTTTATTTGGGATCATTCACCCCCCTCTGATCGCCATCTCGATCCTTTAGAGGTACTAACCAGAAAATCTTTATTTCTTTTCTAAATAAATCAACTTTTCTTACATGTTTATTCCCCATGCAGACTAAGGCAAATGGGAAGAGTCCTATTGATCTGTTGGGCAACACCCCTTCAAAGAAACAACAGCCAATTACCTTGTTGGGGCACTCCTTCTGCACATTAGGAGTGCAAGCTCCTTCACTCTCTGACTTGGAGAAGCAGCACCAACAACCCAGTAAGTTTCTTTGCATAATCCCTTTCCTTATAACGCTGAGTCCGCATATACTCAATCGGCTAATTTTGCAAAAAAAGAAAAAGCCAATCGTTAAAAAAGGTGGCCCAGAGGAAGAAGTCCTCAGTGCAAGAGCAATCAGCTGAGAGCTCATCGAAGACTTTCGCGGTTGGCAGGGTAAGTTTTTTGACTTTACATTTTCCAAACCAAAAAGCAATTCAATTGGCTAACAAATTTATGTGTGATTGCAGTGCGCACCTTCACCGCCTCCATTTTCTCCACCGGCCGACATCGGCCTACCAGAGGGCATGGCTAGCGACATGCACCCACCAACTGTTAGTGTTATGCCCTTGAGGCAATCATATGGATGATTGTAACATGACTATGTTTTTGAATAATAATATGATTATTGGTCCAATAAATGTATATCATTATTTTGATCAACAAGTGTGTGACTTGTTTACGAAGCTCTTTACTTATTGGTATAATTCGATAAATATCTCTGGTCGGATATCATCGTATAGGACAACGATGAATAGATCAGCACATGTATTGTTCGATGATCTTGTTTCATAGATCATGGGATATGGAGATATCATCAATACATTGTGGTCGCATGTTGAAGAACATGGGTTAGATAGACCCACAATGGGACACTGCGAGAATGTTACATTCTTATGTGTCATCAGTGTATCTCATACATAGTAGATGTATGATCTTTAGACATGAGATTGTCATATTCCCTACATGTGTAATAGTTTACCTTGGGGTTACCAAACACTATTTCCTAACCGGATAGTTATAAAGGTAGCTTTAATGTTTACTATGAAACATGCAGAAGGAAGTGAGCAGTCAAGATGGAATTTGCCACTCCAATGTAACGGAGATATATGTCTAGGCCACTCGTGTGATATGATTAAGGAAGTGCATGGCCATGCCGTGATTGAGAAGTCAATCACAACTTATTAATATATCATGGATACGAGAGATGGATTGAACTGTTAAAGGATGACATGCTTCTCGCCTTGAGTTCGATCTTCATATAGTTTGGCAAAGGGATTATTACATCAGTACTTTAATCATATGCGTTTGGGAGTTGGCATGCTCTGCAAGGAGCCACTACCGACTATTAGATTAGAAAAGGGTTTTCCAAATCCATGTCCAAATGCACATGAACCTACAGGGTCACACACTTAACGGGCTGGGATGCATTAATTCGGATTGGATCCGTAATTAATGGACCTCGTGGGCTTAGCGCGTAGATAGGCCCTGACTGCCTAGGGTTTCACCTCGTGGCTATATAAGGAGGGGAGGAGGCTGGACGCAGAACACACTTTCGTGCGGTTTAGAGGTGTTTGGCTAGAAACCCTAGCAGCCTCCTCTCGTTGCCCCTGCTGAGCGACCCGGTGCTTGCACAACGACGCACGGCGTTCCATCCCCGGACGTGTGGACTGCTGTGGTGACGCTGTTGCTACTGCGGTGTGGAGAGGACGATCCGTGGAGAGGATGATCCGCGGCGAGAATGATCCACTACAACGACGTGCGAAGGATTCCGCAATTGCGCGTCTAGTGGTAATAGATCTATGATCCCCTTCTTGCGAGTAGCTTTTCTGGTTTGCGGTAGAAATTTTAATTTGTGCTAGAGTAGCTACGGCGTTTCCCAACGCCAACTTCTCAGTCGACACCGCCAGTGCCAAGAGTCTCCAAGGCAATCATCAACTCAACTTTGTCTATTCACAACATGCTCGGCTTCGACTTATCTGATATCGAGGGCACTGAGGAAGGAGAGCACCAGCCGACTATCATATATACGATCATCGCAGATGCTAAAGGTGCATGAGGACAAGTTTTTTTGGTTCTAGATGCTATAGAAAAACTTAGAGATCTTCTCAAGGTCCTGTTAAGCCCAAAAGCTAATTTGCTGAAGAATTCCAAGCCGATCAGAGATGCAGTTGACACGGTGAAGCTGAAACTCCTTAAACATGCTATTGCCACCCTCCTCAAAGCCTGCTTTATCGATGACAAGAAGAAGTCGGTCGATGAAGCAGAGCAAAGATTGCTACTCTGGATAGCGCAGAAGAAAGATCAAGAGCTCCTGGACAAGCTAGTGGCCAACACAAAAGCAAAGAAGGCCAATCTTGATGGAGACAACAAAGACCTCAAAGAGACAAAGGGGCAAATATCGGCTCTAAAAGCCTCAAAGAAGTCTTTGGAAGCTCAACTGCTAAAGGTCAACACACAACTAGCCGACACTGCCCCATAGTTGACCAAGCTTGCATTTTTAGTCAAAGAGTAGAAGCTGACCTTGGTGAAAGACATCGCTGCAGTCCGAGCTCAATTGGCCAAGGTCATCCCCATCCCAAGGTCGATCGAAGAGGACCACAAAATTGTCAATGAGATTGACAAGATTCTCGCCAGTGCCCTGGCCACACTATCGGGTTTGGGGATCAATCCCTAAACATGTTTATGTAATGAAATGAATGATGTTGGTTGCTGGTGTTGTTTTAAACTATTTGTTGAATGCTATCATGAATGCTGTTAAGTTATGAATTGGCTGTTTAACCGATTCAGTTGTTTTAAATGTATGTTTGTCTCAGTTTGTTTTGTTCTAAGGACGATGCACTTCATTGGCCATACAACCAGAATTAACTGCAATGAGTTAATTCAGCTTCCACTTTAATCGACCAAACAAACACACATGACTGCAGTGAGTCAATCCTTTTTAAAAAAGCTTTAGCCGATTAAGATCCAACCTAAACACTTGGGTAATATTTCTTCAAGTATTTTTCATTAATCACCTTAGTAAACAATACTCCATCCAAAGTTTTCAAAATATAAGAATTACCTTGAACTAGCTGATTAATTTTATAGGGTCCTTCCCATGTCAGAGACCATTTTCTGTATTGGCTATCCTTTGAGCCGATGGGTAAAATCATTTTCCAAACCAAGTCAGCTTCACTAAATTATTTAGGCACAACTTTTTTGTTGTAGGCCCCCGCGACTCTAGCTTTATTTTTCTCAATCCGTTCCAATGTTTGCAGTCTCAATTCAGCTAAGTGATCTAAATTATAGGCTATCAAATCTCTATAATCTTGATCGATAAACTATCTTCTCCGGTGACCCTTAATGAACTTATGCCAATTTCTATCAGCAATACTACTTCTTGCCCATACACAAGTTGATATGGTGATACTTTTGTAACACCCCGGCATTTAATATGCCCGAATGCTACCAAACATAGGCTAAACAACATCTAAATACCATAAACTAAGATAAATTACAGCAAAGGAGTAAATGCTAAAACCGAAAATTTCGGCAGCATCTCCTTTGTTTTTCCATGAATTGGAGCAAGAGTAATAACAAGGCAAGTTATATCATAGCATAAGACATCTAAAACAGCAATAACAATGAATAAAGCATCACTTATGTCTAAAATAAGGAATTCAACCATTTCAACAAATATAACAAGCCAAACGATGAACTCAAGCCCATACACCAAGATTCATGGCACTAATAATTATTATCATGGCTCCCACTGATTAAACTGTATAATAATGTGAAGCTACGTGTAGAAGTGTAGCTAATGCCCTTTTCCCACATGCTGTTTCATGGTACCTAAGAAAAACAACATAAACACAAGCGTGAGTTCATCGTTTGGTTTGTTATATTTGTTGGAATGGTTGAATTCCTTATTTTAGACATAAGTGATGCTTCTCGGTTGGGACTTGGGTGTGTGCTCATGCAAGATGGCAAGGTGATTGCTTATGCATCAAGGCAGTTGAAAAAGCATGAGCAGAACTATCCCACGCATGATCTTGAGCTAGCTGCTGTGGTGTTTGCATTAAAGATATGGAGGCATTACCTGTATGGCAAGTCTTGTGATATCTTCACTGATCACAAGAGCCTCAAGTACATATTTACTCAGAAAGATTTGAACTTGAGGCAGAGGAGATGGCTAGAATTGATAAAGGATTATGACCTCACTATCCAGTATCATCCGGGAAAGGCCAATGTGGTGGCTGACACTCTCAGTCGCAAGACAATGCCCCCTGTCGTTGATTATCTTGTTGCTGATTTTGAGCGATTGGGAGTCTTCTACTGCTTTGCGGGGACCGTGCAAGCTGAAACTCAATTGATTCTTGAGTTAGCGATTCCCGAGCGTGTGCGGGAGGCACAACAGCATGATCGGTTGCTCCAGCAGGTGAGGAAACGCCTTGAGGATGGCAAGTCTAGAGACTTTACCGTTGATGATGTGGGAGCTTTGAGATTTCAGGGTCGTCTGTGCGTACCTCAGAAATCCCAAGTAAAAGAGGATATTCTGAAGGAGGCTCATCGCACCCCGTACACGGTCCATCCTGGGGAGACCAAGATGTACAGGGACTTGAAAAAGAATTTCTGGTGGAAAAGGATGAGAGTGGATATTGCCAAGTATGTGGCATCTTGTGGGATTTGTCAGAAGATCAAGGCTGAGCATAAGCGTCCTGCTGGTCTGTTGCAGCCATTGGAGATTCCTGTGTGGCCTTGGGATGACATCTCCATGGATTTCGTGGTTGGCCTACCTCGTACTCCACGAGGGAAGGATGCTGTTTGGGTTGTGGTGGACCGTCTCAGCAAATCCGCGCATTTCATTCCTATCCGCACTACCAATTCAGCGAGCGATTTGGCTCCCATCTATGTGCGGGAGATTGTGAGATTGCATGGTGTACCCAAGACCATTATTTCTGATCGGGATGCGAAGTTTGTCTCCAAGTTTTGGGAGAGCTTACAGAGTGCTTTGGGTACACAGCTTCGCCTTAGTACCGCTTTCCACCCTCAGACAGATGGGCAGTCTGAGCGTACCATTCAGACTTTGGAGGACATGCTCAGGGCCTGTGTGATGGCTTGGAAAGGTAACTGGGAAGATCATTTGCCATTGGCAGAGTTTGCTTATAATAACAGCTATCATTCCAGTGTCCGGGCTGCTCCTTATGAGGTACTGTATGGCCGGAAGTGCAGATCGCCGCTTTGTTGGGATGCGGTGGGTGAGAGGGCAGTTCTTGGACCGGATTGGGTTCAGCAGACTGTTGATCGCGTGGCGGAGGTACGGCAGAACCTTCTTGCAGCGCAGAGCAGACAGAAAAGCTATGCTGATGTTAGGAGGCGAGATTTGGCGTTTGAGGTGGGTGATAGTGTACTCTTGCGAGTATCTCCCACCAAGGGTGTGGTTCGATTTGGCACCAAGGGAAAACTCAGTCCGAGGTATGTTGGGCCATTTCCTATCATCGTTCGAGTTGGTAAGCTGGCTTATCGTCTGGAGCTACCGGAGTCAATGCAAGGTGTGCACAATGTGTTCCATGTCTCGATGTTGAGGAAATACTTGCATGATTCGGAGTTGGTGGTTCTGTTGGAACCATTAGTGCTTGAGCAGGACCTCACCTTCGAGTCCCGTCCTGTGAAAATTCTGGGGACTTCGGAGCGAGTGATGAAGAATAGGACGCTCAAGTTTGTCAAAGTCTTGTGGTCACATCAAACCGAGAGAGAAGCGACTTGGGAGCTGGAGTCTCGCATGCGCGAGAAGTATCCCGAGCTTTTCGCCTCAGGTATGTGATGTGAAACCTAGCTATCTTCGGTTTTGCTGGGTTGCATTTTGGTGCGTTTTAGATTCGATGTCGAATCCTGTTGAAGGGAGGGAGAATGTGACACCACGGAGTGTCGTAACCTTATAAAATGTCGAGGTAGAAGAGGGTTTGCGTACTGTTTTGTGGACATGATTGTGAGTGTGTGGTCCCTATGTGCAGGTGGTGTGACCCCGGGAGTGCCTTCTACTTCTCGCCAATCCATCGCCCGTGGTTGAGGCAAGTGTATTGGAATGGGTAGCGGGTTATAGTTTGCTTGATCGGGTGTAATTGAAATTTAATATATGATATGTTCACATGCCATGCTTTAATGATTGCCAATGATATGATGAATATGCTTACTATGCTATGAAGCCATGTGTTAATGTACAAGTGATTTATGATGTTGGCATGTTTGCATACATGGCATGATACATGGCCCGGGTGAGAAAGTCATAACTAGTCCGGAGAAGGTCGGTGAGAAAGTTATGACTATTCCGGAGAGCCAATGAGTAAGTCCTACATCGTGATTCTATACACCGCGGTGTGGGGAAGCGAGGAGTAGGCACCCTCCATCTTCGGGATGGAAGGGGGGAGAGGGTGCACACCGACGGGTGTGTACTCAACTATACCGGTATGAGTTTCCAGGAGATATGTGCATCGCATTGCATTGCATTATATGAGGATGTTATATGATGATGCTATATGATGATGTCAATGATATGCTTACGCTATGAATATGAGATGTGTATGATGTTGTATGTGAAAAGAGGTGATGAAGGTATTAGAATGTATTTTCTTGTTCCATTGCAATATACTTGCTGAGTGATGAACTCACGCTTGTGTTTATGTTGTTTTTCTTAGGTACCATGAAACCGGCATGCGGGAAAAGGGCATTAGCTACACTTCTACACGTAGCTTCACATTATTATACAGTTTAATCAGTGGGAGCCATGATAATAATGATTAGTGCCATGAATCTTGGTGTATGGGCTTGAGTTCATCGTTTGGTTTGTTATATTTGTTGGAATGGTTGAATTCCTTATTTTAGACATAAGTGATGCTTTATTCATTGTTATTGCTGTTTTAGATGTCTTATGCTATGATATAACTTGCCTTGTTATTACTCTTGCTCCAATTCATGGAAAAACAAAGGAGATGCTGCCGAAATTTTCGGTTTTAGCATTTACTCCTTTGCTGTAATTTATCTTAGTTTATGGTATTTAGATGTTGTTTAGCCTATGTTTGGTAGCATTCGGGCATATTAAATGCCGGGGTGTTACATCACCTGTCCCCCACTTTTTTCCACTTCCCCTTTTTTTCCGCTTCCCTTCCTTTTTCCTAGCATCTCTCTCGCCATAGGCCCCAGTCTCCCTCGCCTCCCACATCGCCCCCCCTCCATCCTCTGGCTTCCCCTCGCCCCCTCTATCGCCACCTCGCCCCCTCCGCCTCTCTCGCCCCTGCCGTGGCCGTCACGCCTCCTCGCCTACCTCCGCCCTTCGTCCTGCCTTCTCACCTCCCTCCACCCCACATCCTCCCCACCACCACACCCCTTCATCTCCCCTCCGTGAGCGGCGAAGGCGACAACACGTGCGGCGAAGATGGCTACAATGCACGGCCAAGGCGGGAGCGTATGCGGGCACCTCCCCACTGCCCCACCCCCTCATCTACCCTCGGCGCACAGCCAAGGTGGCAGCGCGTGCAGGCGCAACAGCCACGGCGGGCAGGCGGGCGCAACGGCCACGACATGCAGCCACAACGTGTGGGCGGGCGACCAAGACGGCATGGCGACATCCTTGGTGTGCAGTCGGTGTGCCCTCTCCTCTCCCCCACGTGAGCCCCACCTCCCTGCCGTGACCGGCGCGCCCAGCTACAGGACAGCGGCGTGCTCCTTGCCGGCATGCCGCCCGTGCTGCCTTCGGGCCGTGACACCCATCATGCCTAGTTCTTGTGTCCAGAATGAATCGTGCTATAGTTCTATGCTAGGGTTTGGACCAAGCCGTACCTACCGTGCCTTGAACCGGCCCAAAAAGACCCGATCCAAATGCCCACCTCTATTGCGGTGTTAGAAGATGTACCTCGTAATGACCAAATCATGCCTCTAAATTCTTTCAATCTGCACGCGTACGTCTCTGCAAGATGAGCCGAATCCCAGAGAGTTACTTGGCTTTGTTGCTTCCCCAGTATGTCCTCAAGTACTGCTCTTTGATTCTGCTGTTGAAACCACCAATTATTTATTCTTGGCTTCGATGCAGTTTCCTTCCTGTCACATTCGACTATTTAATTTCCGATAGGCTGTTTCAAAATTGCTATATCTTGGAGAGTGACTTGTTTCAATTACACCAAGATGACCTGGTTATTGACAATTTGGTCCAGAAAAACAAAGACTCCAGAGGTTATTTGGGTCAATCACGGCAAGGGAAGATCGTATTTTGTACCGATAATTGATCGAGAGGTGCTTCTATGCTTTTCCTTTTAGTACAAATTGCACAAATCTTGAAGCAAGCGAAGGGGTAAGTAATAACCATCTACCCTTCATTCATGCTTTAATAATTGTGCAACTTTTAAAAGAAAGAGCATAGAAGCACCTCTCTAATTGATCATGTGCAAATAAATGCCGACATTGCTGTCCTCTTATAACAAATAATCATTAGTCCCAAATAGATGCTAGCAAATACTCTCTTCGGGCACAAATAATTATCATTTTGAATATATGTGTAATCAAACTTTTGAAACTTTGACTGCCAATACCTTTTTAAATATTTAAAGTGGATACATCAAAAATCATATTTCTAGATTTGTCTCAAAAAGTAATTTCATAATATTATAATTTTATTGGATTTTATAAATATATTATAATATAAAGTAGTTATCAAAGCTATGTTTCGAATACCGTGTGGATGTTTAAAACAATAACTATTTATGATAGGAGGAAGTAGACAAAATTTGTCCTCGAGTTGGGAAAGTGAACAACTTTCAATAATCGACGTGGCGATAATTAATCCTGGTAGTTGATGCGTAGCGGTTGGCCGCCACCTAGTTCCAACAGTATAATTGCCGGCGCTTGCTACAATGAAAAACTGACTAATCTACAGTAATCTATGTAATCAGACAAAGCAATATTTATACTTAAGACAGGAAGGTCCATTAGAATTCTAATACATTTGAGCTGCCCCTAAGCCAACTGCAGCCAAGTCAATATTGTTAACTGACAAGAACGAGTGCCATCAACCAGGTAAAGAGGAGGCGAGGGATCTATCTGAACATACATACCAACCATAGTTCCAAATTCTGGTGAAATTTTAGAAAATCTTAGATTTCGGCCTGTGACAAGATTGAAAATAATGGTGGAATGGAAAAAAAAATGAAAATTTTCAAATTACTACAGTAATTTAGGCCAATTTTGCCGAGATTCGGTCTTTCAGACAGGCTAGAATACCGATCTCTCATCTAAGAGACCCGAGTTCAATTCAACCAGGTAAAGAGGAGGCGAGGGATCTATCTGAACATACATACCAACCGTAGTTCAAAATTCCGGTGAAATTTTAGAAAATCTTAGATTTCGGCTTGTGACAAGATTGAAAATAATGGTGGAATGGGAAAAAAAAAATGAAAATTTTCAAATTACTACAGTAATTTAGGCCTGTTTTGCCGAGATTCGGTCTTTCAGACAGGCTAGAATACCGATCTCTCATCTAAGAGACCCGAGTTCAATTCAACCAGGTAAAGAGGAGGCGAGGGATCTATCTGAACATACATACCAACCATAGTTCAAAATTCCGATGAAATTTTAGAAAATCTTAGATTTCGGCCTGTGACAAGATTGAAAATAATGGTGGAATGGAAAAAAAATGAAAATTTTCAAATTACTACAGTAATTTAGGCCAATTTTGCCGAGATTCGGTCTTTCAGACATGTTAGAATACCGATCTCTCATCTAAGAGACCCGAGTTAAATTCACGGCGATGAGATTTTTTGGGTTTTTTTGTATAGAAGGGATAAAACTCATAAAGATTGTTATATCTCGGTCTTTCAGACATGCTAGAATACCGATCTCTCATCTAAGAGACCCGAGTTCAATTCACGGCGATGGGATTTTTTGTATAGAAGGGATAAAACTCATAAAGATTGTTATATGACAACAAAGTTTCGTAGCTCAGACGGTAGAGCTTGTTCCTCTTGCTTAGCACCGAGAGGTACACCACAGTAGTTGGGATTCGATTCGAACCCAGCACCTCTCGGACCGTAATGGCGCCACTGACCAACTCGGTCATCTCAACTTCATGCCGTACATCATCATTACAGTTTTTTATAGCTTTGGGAGATCAGTTCGCAGGGTTGAAAATAGCTGAAATTTCGGTTTTGCCACCCTCAAATATACCAAATTTCAAATTTAGTTTTTGAATTTCATCCAGATGTCATCCGAAATACAGAGATTTTGCTAAAACTTTGATTTCGGCCACCTCCAAAATGGAGTCCGAAAAGGAAATTTCAAACCTTGATACCAGCTCGACACACCTTGGCGAAATTACAGCCGCTATAGAACTTTTTTCCCTGAAGTTCTTGTTGTGCTCTGGTGTAGGAAGAATTCCCAAAACTTATATAGTGCACTACTCTTTGACAACCAAACAAAACAGAGGGAGGAAGGGTCGTTAAAGATGCGACAAACCTGCCTGCTAATAGCTTTGATCCGGCCAGATTCGATGCTGGACTTGTGGTATCCTCCTTGTGCGTTTCTGAATCTGTAAGCATCAAAGCAGTATCATGGCGTGTTGAGTGGTAGATGCTAGCCTAGTGGTGGTTGCTGTTGAAGCCATCAAAACTTATATAATATGCTGCTCTGACAACCAAACAAGATAGAGGTAGTAAGGGTTAGGGGTGAAAACGGATCGGATATTTCCCGTCCGATCCGGGTCCGGATCCCGGAAAAATTGGATCCGGGAGGATGATTTTATATCCTATCGGATCCGAATCGGATCTGGATATTTAAATACGGATACGGATACGGATTCGGGGCATCAAATATCCGTCGGATCCGGATAATTCCCGTATTTAGTTCGGATATTACCCCATATTTCTATCCGGATATCCGGCATGCAGCAGTCCCATATTCGGCTATTCCTCACTCGGTCAATCTCACTCTTCACTTCCTCGGGGATCAAGGCTCCACGCCTCCATGCCGCCGCCCAGATCTGAACCACGCCGCCTTCGAGGTTTGCTGCCCCGTTCCGCTCGGCACCAAACAGCGACGCCCTCATCTACCTAATCCCGCATAATAGCCGCTCCAGCTCGGTGAGTCCAGGTCGATCTCCAGGCTCCAGCCCCTCCTCGATCCCGCATAATAGTGCGCCTTCCGGTACGCCGCCTTCTTCGGTGCGGCGCCGCCTAGCAGCTTGTCCTGAGCAGCCCGCGCCGCGGCTCGTTGACGCCGCGCTTCCCGCCCCAGAAGCAGCAACAACACCAGCACCACGACGGCCAGCAATCACACGTCCTGATCTTCTTCGGCCGCCGGTTGAACACGCTCCCCGTCCGCAGGTACACCGGCCCCTGGATTCCGCCCAGTTGATCTACAACGCCGACACACGCCAAGCAGATCTCCGTCCATGCCGGGGATGGCTTCCAGAATCTCTAGGTAACCTCCTATCTAAAGACATAAGCTAGTCTTTAACCTTACTGTCTTTAACCTTACTGTCTGAACTCATTGCTCTTCTTAAAAAATGACTCTAATGTATACTACATACTGCAAAAATGGTTTATAATATCTGAATGAACACATATTCACATGGTTGTCAATTTTGGACCAGTAGGGCAGTAGAGCACCTCTCAATGGTTGTTGATTTTGGACCACATATTCACATCATCACATGATGTTAGGATCTGTCAACTTGAAATACTAGAAGATGATACCAACTTGGTGTTCATAGTTCTGAAACTGTAGTAAAATGACGTGTTGTCTTGTCCTTTTGCATAGTAACTCTAGTTTGTGATATTCCTATGATACAATAAGAAGGATGGGGCTATTTGGTTAGCAATAAAATTGTTAAATGTTTTTGTGGTCTTCAGAATTTTCATTCTAATGTTGCATTTCTTGAAATATCTAATGTCATCATGTGAATGTCGTATGGTTCATTCATTTTTTTTGCCTTGAATACTATCTGACTATATTATCCGTTTCCGATCCGTATCCGTCATGTATCCGTCCCGTGTCCGAATCCGGACTACTCCGAATTCGTATCCGTATCCGGTCTATCCGTATCCGAATCCGGGATAATAATATGGGTTAGGATACGAGATGAGCAATATCCGACCGTATCCGACCCATTTTCACCCCTAGTAAGGGTTGATAAATATGACATCGTTAAAGATGGGACACACCTGCCTTCTAATAGCTTTAATCCGGCCAAATTCGATGCTGGACTTGTGGTATCCTCCTTGTGCGTTTCTGAATCTATAAGGGGTTGTTTGGTTGCCTGTTTGCACAGAGATTTGCATCTACAGATGTAGAATCTTGCTTTTTCTCGTGTTTGGTTGTCTGCATCAAGTTTTGAGCCTAGCTCTCTAGATGCAAGATTCTCCATGCAGTCTGGCTCTGGAGATACGTAGAAAATGAATGTATCTCTGGATGCAGCCTTGTGTTTTGCGCAAGGGGCCACTGTCAGCCACAATAGCAAACCATGCATGCGATGCCACGTGGGTATGTAAGTTTATTTTTTTTGTTTATATCTTTTGATTAGCATCTCCGATTATCGAACCGATTTCAAAAATGGGTTTCTGACATTTTTTCGAACAAAACTAGACCACACTTGCTATATAAATTTCAAAATATTTAAATTTCAAAATACATGCCTACTAAACACTCAACCAAACACCATCTCTGCATCTGTGCATCCCGCATCCCATCACCATGGCTGAGTCGAACGGGCCAGGCTCACGAGAAAAGACAACCAAACAGCCCCTAAGTATTTAAGGCAGTCTCATCGCTTGCTGTAGGGGTGAAAACGGGTTGGGTATTTGTTAGTGTTATGCCCTTGAGGCAGTCATATAGATGATTGTAACATGACTATGTTTATGAATAATAATATGATTATTGGTCCAATGAATGTATATCATTATATTGATCAGTAAGTATGTGACTTGCTTATGAAACTCTCTACTTATTGATATAATTCTGTAAGTATCTCTGATCGGATATCATCGTAGTGGACAACGATGAGTAGATCAGCACATGTACTGATCGATGATCATGTTTCATAGATCATGGGATATGGAGATATCATGAATACATTGTGAACGCATGTTGGAGAACATGTGTTAGATGGACCCGCAATGGGACACTGCGAGAATGTTGCATTCTTATATGTCATCAGTGTATCTCATACATAGTAGATGTATGATCCTTAGACCTGAGATTGTCACATTCCCTACATATGTAATAGTTTACCTTGGGATTACCAAACATTATTTCCTAACCGGATAGTTATAAAGGTAGCTTTCATGTTTACTATGAAACATGCAGAGGGAAGTGAGCAGTTAAGATGGAATTTGCCACTCCAGTGTAACGGAGATATATGTCTAGGCCACTCGTGTGATATGATTAAGGAAGTGCATGGCCATGCCGTGATTGAGAAGAAAATCACAATTTATTAATATATCATGGATACGAGAGATGGATTGAACTGTCAAAGGATGACATGCTTCTCGCCTTAAGTTCGATCTTCATATAGTTTGGTAAAGGGATTATTACATCAGTACTTTAATCATATGCGTTTGGGAGTTGGCATGCTCTACAAGGAGCCGCTACCGACTATTGGATTAGAAAAGGGTTTTGCGAATCCATGTCCAAATGCGCATGAACCTACAGGGTCACACACTTAATGGGCTGGGACGCATTAATTCGGATTGGATCCGTAATTAATGGACCTCGTGGGCTTAGCGCATAGATGGGCCCTAACTGCCTAGGGTTTCACCTCGTGGCTATATAAGGAGGGGAGGAGGCTGGGCACAGAACACACTTTTGTGCTTTTTAGATGTGTTTTGCCAGAAACCCTAGCCACCTCCTCTCGTTGCCCCTGCCGAGCGACCCGGTGCTTGCACACCGACACATGGCGTCCCATCCCCGAACGTGTGGACTACTGTGGTGACGCTGCTGCTACTGCGGCGTGGAGAAGACGATCAGCGGCGAGGATGATCCGCGGCGAGGACGATCCACGGCGAGACGAGGACGATCCACGGCGAGGCGACGACGATCCACGACCGAGGCGAGGACAATCCATGACTGCGGCCAGAACGATCCACTACAACGACGTGTGAAGGATTCCGCAACTGCGCGTCTAATGGTAATTGATCTATGATCCCCTTCTTGCGAGTAGCTTTTCTGGTTTTGCGGTAGAAATTTTAATTTATGCTAGAGTAGCATACCGTGTTCCTCACTAGTATTATTCAATCCGTATCCGTATCCGGTTTCTCGATTATCAGAAAATGGAAACAGGTATTATTACCCATCGGATATGGATACGGGTTCGGGTAGTACTCGGATAATTTTGAGTCGGGTACGGGTCGGATACAAGATCAAAATTAGCCGGCAAAAATGGGTCGGATACAAGTACCTATCAGGTAATATATATCGGGTACCCGGGTAGTACATCCTGATCAATATACGGCCCGAGGCCTGGCACAATTTGCATCACAGTCCAGCAGGCAGCAATTGCCACGGTCCACATCTCACACCCTAGCCAGTAGCCTCCACTCGCATCGCACCGTGCCCGACCTCTTGTGGGGACTCCGATCCTAGAACAGTGATTCAAATCATTATTGTCGCACTGGATTGGCAATTAGTGCAACCCGTAAGACGCCTAATCACTTTTCCAAAATTGTACCCGGATTAAGGCCAATCAGTCGGCCCTTCGCACGTACTACGTGCGCTCGTTCCAACTAGTTGATTCCAATCCGAGCTTCCCACAAATATGTGTTCCTGTGCTAGTTCCTTGGATCAGTAGCCTAGCACCACATATCTTGAACGAGTTGAGGTGGCACGCAACGGGCAGCGACATGGGTGTCGGCGCCCTGCCCCGACCCCTCGGCCGGCACTACCGCTCCCCTCGGGCGGTAGTGATGCTGGTCCGGTAGTACCAGCCTCAGGGCAGCAGTACTGCCGCGCCAGCAGCTAACATTTCGATTTCTCCGCAAAACAGCTTCGAAACTTAGAATTTCTTCCGGAGGACTTTTGGGAAGGGTTTAAAGATTCCAATGGAAGGCTCTAGGATTCAGGTTGCTAAAGGATTTCTATGGATTCGCGAAATAAGGTTTCGGGTAACGGCCGTTCGTAACAGTTTGAACGATTGAACCCCAACACAACCAACTCCGAATTAAGAACCAATTAAGCAACAAAACAAGATTAGGTACTTAATTAACTATTTACCGAAATAGGGCGTTACAATCTTACCCCCCTTACAATAATCTCACCCTCGAGATTACTAGAACTCGGCGAAGAAGGACAGAGTGTGATTGCTCCACTGAACTCTAAGCATCCTGACAATGTGATTACGAGTATGGCACTCAACTTCACCTAGAACGCGAACCGGGTGCTCGCGGTAGGTTAAATCTAGTTGAAGATCGATTGTGTCCAAAGGAGTGAGTTCAGCAGGAACTCGAAGACTTCTTCAACTGCGACACATGGAATACATCGTGCACGTCCAAAAGCTAAGGTGGAAGCTCTAGCTGATAAGCTACTTCCCCTCTTCTTGCAAGGATGTGATATGGACCGATGTACCACGGTGTCAACTTTCCACGAACCTGGAATCATCTTGTGCCATGCAATGGTGAGATTTTGAGATAGACAAAATCATATACTTCAAAACTCAAATTGCGGCAACGATTATCGGCGTAACTCTTTTGCCTGGACTGAGCTTCTTTTAGCTGATACCAGATCAACTTAACATGCTCCTCTATCTCTTGAACTACCGAAGGTTCAAAGAACTGCCTTTCACCAACTTCAGACCAAAACAGAGGAGTTCGGCACTTCCTCCCATAAAGTGCTTCGAATGGAGACATTTGGAGGCTCGCTTGATAGCTAGTATTGTAGGAAAATTCGGTGAAAGCCAAACACTTTTCCCACCTCGAGCTATAAGAAAGCATGCAAGCTCTTAGCATGTCTTCCAGGACTTGATTTGTCCTCTCAGTTTGCCCATTCGTTTGGGGATGGTAAGCTGTGCTGAAAAACAGCTTGGCTCCGAGAAGCTCATGCAGATTCTTCCAGAATCGCAAAGTGAACTGGGTTCCACGGTCAGATACGATGACATTGGGAATTCCATGCAAGCGCACTACATGGTTCAGGTAGAGCTCTGCAAGCTTGGCTCCATTATAAGTGATGTGCACCGGTATGAAATGAGCCACTTTAGTCAACCGGTCAATAATCACCCAAATAGAGTCATGGCCATTCAACGATCTCGGCAGGCCAGTGATGAAGTCCATACCAATTTCATCCCACTTCCACTCTGAAATTTTTAAGGCTTGGAGCATCCCTGCTAGTCGTTGATGCTCTTCCTTCACTCGCTGACATACATCACAAATGGCAACGTACGCGACGATTTCCCTTTTCATACTAGGCCACCAAAATTTCTCTCAGAGATCCTGGTACATTTTGGTACTTCCAGAGTGGATCGATAGTGGAGTTTCATGGACTTCCCTCAAGATCAATTATTTGATCTCCTGATCATCCTAAACACACACTTGTTGTCCATGCATGATCAGTCCATTAGATCTTTCAGAAAACTCCGGTGATGCGCTCTCTTCCAACTTGTGCTTAATCTCAGGTACTCTTTTATCTTTGAGCTGAGTAGCTTTGATTCGAGACTCAACAGTAGGTTGCAAGGTCAACTTGGCAACAAACCCTTCTTCAACCACTTCCAAATTGAGCTTGTGGAATTCGTCAAGCAGCTGGGGTTGACTGACGAGAGCTAAGGCATTAACAGTGCGACTAAGTGCATCCGCTACCACGTTTGCCTTACCCGGGTGATAATGAATTCCCAGATCATAATCCTTGATTAATTCCAGCCACTGGTGCTGTCTCAGGTTTAGATCTGGTTGAGTGAAGAAGTATTTCAAGCTCTTGTGGTCAGTAAATATCTCACATCGATTTTTGATGAGATAATGATGCCACAACTTGAGAGCGTGAACTACTGCTGCCAGTTCCAAATCATGGGTTGGATAACTAGCTTCATGAGGCTTCAGCTGACGTGAAGCATACGCCATGACTTTACCCTCCTGCATCAGAACACACCCGAGACCCTGACGAGATGCATCGCAATACACGTCAAAGCTCTTGTGCACGTCAGGCAGAACGAGTATTGGAGCAGTTGTGAGTTTTCACTTCAACTCTTGGAAGTTGGCCTCACATGCTGACGACCACTCAAACTTCTTCTCCTTATTGAGCAATTCAGTCATCGGATTCGCAAGTTTAGAAAAGTTCTAATGAACCGCCAATAGTAACCAGCTAATCCAAGAAAACTTTGGATCTCAAGAATAGTCCGAGGCTGCTTCCAAGCGAGCACATCCCGTACCTTGCTCAAATCAATAGCAACACCTCCTTTGGAGAGAACATGGCCCAAAAATGCGACTTCTTTAAGCCAGAACTCACATTTGCTGAACTCGGCGTACAATTGATGCTCACGAAGCTTATCAAGCACCAAATGCAAGTGAAGCTCATGCTCTTACTCACTCCCAGGATAGATAAGAATATCATCAATGAACACCACCACGAACTTGTCCAAGTATTCCATGAACACTTTATTCACGAGATTCATGAATGTGGTAGGTGCATTGGTGAGTCCAAAAGAAACCACCGTGTACTCGTACAAACCGTAACGAGTAGTAAATGCAGTCTTTTGGATATCCTCCAGTCGGATTTTCAGCTGAAAATAACCGAGTCTCAAGTCAATCTTGGAAAAGACCTGAGCCTCACTCAACTGGTCGAACAGATCATCAATCCAGGGAAGAGGATACTTATTCTTAATGGTGACTTTGTTCAAGGACTGATAGTCGACACACATGCGCACACTACTGTCTTTCTTCTTGACGAATAACACCGGAGTACCCCATGGAGACGAGCTGGGGAAAACAAAGCCCTTGGCTACTTATTCCTTGAGTTGCTTTTTCAACTCCATCAACTCATCAGGGGGCATGCGATACGGTCGCTTGGAAATCGATGCAGTTCCGGGTAATAGATCAATAACAAACTCCAAATCTCAGCCTGGAGGTAATCCTGGTAACTCCTCGGGGAATATATCGGGATACTCACAAACTACTGGCACTTGACTCATCTCCAGAACAGAAAGGGAACAAAGAGATGCGTTCAGTGTGGCTAACTGACTGGAGGAATAATTGACCTGAACGCCATCCAAATTCACCAAAGAAACAGAACGATTGGCGCAATCAATGAGTCCTTGTTTCTTGGATAGCCAATCCATGCCCAGGATGACATCGAGTCCTGGAGTGTCAATTTGGATAAGATCACCCAGAAAATTGACTCCATTAATTACAATGGAAACTCCCAAACAAATGCGCTTAGTTCGCAGGACTGAGCCCGACGAATAAACTAGCATTTGATTACTCAATTGGCTAGTTTCAATTTTTTTGCTTCTTAACAAACCTCAAAGAAATGAATGAAAGCGATGCGCCAGAATCAAATAGAACCATCGTGGGGGTCGAATGTACGAGGAACGTACCAAGCACCACATCCGGAGCATTGCTCGCTTCTTCAGCTGTCACGAGGTTAAGACGACCACGGGCTTGACTCTAAGCAGATCTCTGGCCTGATCGACCTCCCTGATGGCCTCCACATCCACTCGCAGAACCTTGGGGATGAACAGGGGCACCTGGAGCTTAGGGACAAGTGGCCACAGGGCGCCTGTTCGGACAAACGCTGGCGAAATGCCCCTTCTCACCGCAAGCATAGCAAGTGAGAGTGGCCATCCGGTCTTGCCCTCCGCAAGACTGCCTCCACGGTTAGGAAACTGAACCACAGACGGAATAGGTCAAGGGGCACTCCCTAGAGGTTGTGGAGGCGGCGATGCGACTAACTGAGCACTAGTGGCTTGTCCGGGGCGCGGCTTTGAAGGATCGGCGCCAGCAGACTTCGGAGCCAGCCACTTGCGCTTCTGGCTTTCCGAAACACCTTCACGTTGTCATCCACACGAATCGCCTTGTCCACTAACACTTGAACATTGGGGATGTCATGAGCCACGAGTGAATGCCTAATCTCCTCATTGAGATGCTCCCAAAAAAGAGAAACATTTCGAGCCTCACTAGGGATCTCTTCCGCAACATAGCGGGCCAGATAATTGAACTTATGGAGATAGTCCATCACTGACATGGACCCTTGCTTGAGATTATAAAATTCCCGCTTCTTGATCTCCATCAAGCTCGAAGGGATATGTGTTGCACAGAAGGCTCCTTTAAAGTCTTCCCAAGTTATAACTCGGCCTGGTGGGCAAATTGCCTTAGAATTGTCCCACCACGCTGCAGCAGTACCCTGAAGATAATAGGTAGCATACTGCACCTTCTCCTCATCGTTGCACCTCGCGAGGTCGAGTTTACACTCGATGTCGCGAAGCCAATCATCAGCAACCAGAGGATCGGTAGCTGATGAGAAGCTTGGCGAGCGAGTTCACTAGAACTCGGCTAGACGAGACTGTGGCTGCATAGCTACCATAACACTGTAAGCTGTGGTGTTGAAGTTTTCTGTGCTTTGCACCAGACTCTCCAGTAGACGGGTCTGCATGACCAAGACCTGTGCCATAGATGGAGGAGGCGGCAATTCTTCTTTTGGTGCTTCCCGCCGGGTGTGCGATCCACTGGGACCACCCATCGGCGCGCTCGAGTGCTGGGTCTCATGATTCTGAGACCTCGAATGCAGCAGACTAGGAGGCACCGGATCTGGTACTTCCTCCGCTTGCTCACGACCCTCATGGGCAGCACCACCTACCATGAGCTCACATGTCGAGCGTCTCTTCAGCATCCTGTTTCACACAATGACTGAGCATTCATGCAATAAAGGATACAAAACTTGAGTAGGAAGCATAGCAAGCACAATCAGACCAGTTTCGCACTCTTAATTTCACAATCAGAAATCGTGAACATATATGAATGCAAACAACGAGAATTTATTTGCAATTGCGATAGCATTAACGACGACAGTTTGCTACGTCTTAACGTACACAAGGACTTAATTACAAACATCATCGATCACTGTCGCACATTCCCGCTAAGTCCTTTACAGCCAAAAGTACAACTTCCACTAGCCCATATTTACAACAAAATGGGCTCGGTACTAAGTACCCTGTAATAGGACCTAGTTGCCGTCACCACCAGGGCAACATCGGGAACTCCTAGAGCAACAGGTGGTGAGGACGGTTCAGCACGCATCATGAGCACATACTCCCGCCCACCGAAGTCAATATTTCGTCCCTAGAACGGGTTCAGAAAGGCTTCTGTCAGAGCAGCTATGACTCGACGTCCACAGCTTCCAATCGACATCCGTGCTTGACAGACAACTCGACGATAAATGTTGTAGCGACATGGAAGATCCTCTGCCGGATCCACGAGAACTGAATTCTCCAAACCCGATTCCATCGGAGAAGAAACCCTGTTGGAGAAGCGGTGCCATGTGCGACTCCAGTTGAGATACTCGGCAACGAGCGAGCATCAACTCTTCATGAAGACGTAGGAGGTTCTGATCAAAAGACCTCACTAGGCCAACATGCCAAGCAGTCGCTAGATCCATCGCTGCATCCACCGAAACATAGATGTTATCTGAACTGCCCGACGCTCGGGAGGGACAGTAGGAAAATAGCTGCGCGAACTTCGGTACGTCATGGCGAAGACGGAGTATAGCGACATACGCTCCATCGAGCACCACCACCAAAGGGCTCGGTGCCATCTCGTGATAGCAACAAACAGCCTCTTCGTCGTGACGCCCACAAATGGACGCCTCCGCGATGCACAAAGAGGACGCTGGGCTAACTCCAGCGCGTGAGATGAGGTACTCCGGCTGGAACAAAAATCCAGCTCGCTGCAACATGTCCCAAAGGACTGCCTGCACTGAGCCCTCCAAGATCGCGCGAGTATAAAAGCACAGCTCCCAGCATCCTGCCATCAAAGATCAAAGAAAAGAACTGGTTAGCAAAACTTTATAGGGTTCGAAACTACAACGAGAGGGAAACAACCAACAAACAACAACTAGACACGCAACTCCTAGTTTACTTACCCTAGTAGTTATTCAGTACAAGTCTATCCGTTTGAAAAGATAAATTTTCCAAAGGTTATCTCACACTGAGATAGTTCAGAAAAAGAAGAGAACCAAGATTACTAACCCCATCCTACAAATTTTAAATTTTTTTCTTTTCCCTTGAAATCTCTTAATTTCCAAAACTTTACTCCTAAGCTTTGAACAACAGAAGAAATAGAACAACCTATTTTCCAACCACATTCATTTGCTCGGAAACCCACTTTCAAAGCTCAAGATAAGACCAAATCATTTTGAAAGATAAACCAAGGTAAGATCCTACAGATGGATAAGGATAGAAATTTAAAATTCCACAATTAGAATTTTCATAACCGAAATAGCCTTTGAGAGAAATCAATCCTTACTTCTATTGGCCATTCTAACTAAGTCTTACAGTCGTACATGTGCTCTGATACCACTCCCTGTGGGGGCTCCGGTCCTAGAACAGTGATTCGAGTCATTACTATCGCATTGGACTGGCAATTAGTGCAACCCGTAAAATGCCTAATCACTTTTCCAAAACCATATCCAGATTGAGGCCACAGTCGATCCTTTGCACGTACCACGTGTGCTTGTTCCAACTGGTTGATTCCAATCTGAGCTTCCCACAAATATGTGTTCTTGCGCTAGTTCCCTGGATCAGTAGCCTAGTCTTTTTGACTTTTTCAGTGTATTGCAGGTAAAGGTCTGCCAAAAGCTTTGAGGTGCGGTAGTTGCGTGACCAATGACAAATGCATCCACACCTAAAGTAGGGTTGTGCAGGGTAAGAGGCCTTATAGGCTGAGTCTTGCTTCTGAAAGCTCTCTGGCCCTTTACCTCTCCACTAGGGCTTGCCTCTTCCCTTCTGTATTCCGTCATTCTTCCATTTCCCCCTTTTGTACGATCGAGGATGCGCCTAGAGGGGGAGTGAATAGGCGTTATTAAATATTTCTACTCGAGGATTATGCCTTAATCAACCCTATGTCAAAACCTAAATAAATTTTAGAAGTGTAAACTACGGTTTTGACAATTAAGGCCTAAATCAATTAGGCTTACTAGTGCACTAACTAAATTATGTCACTACACAAGAATTGCTATGTTGATTAAATAAACTATACTAAGCAATTCTAGATACAATCAAGCAATAGATAAAAATACAATAATGTAAATGCTCGAATGTAAAGAGACAAGTGACACACCAAGTTTTTACCGTGGTGTTCGAAGACTTGCCAATCTCCCCTAATCCACATTAAGGAAGTTGAACTCACTTTGGACCGGCTCACTCACTTGAGCCTTCCACCTCAAATCCACTCATGGTAGATTTGAGCCTTCCACCTCAAATCCACGCTCCTACGCCATCTAGGAGGCGGCAACCTTCAAGAGTAAAACGTCGAGCACTCAGGTCGAGCTTCACCTAGCGCAACACATGCGCTTCTGGTGATCACCTAAGTGCAATACATGCACTAGGTTCCTCTCAATCCTCTCTAGATGCAACACATACAATCTAGGGTCACTCTTTGCTCAAAAACCAAATTAAATAGTGCAACACATGCACAGCCTCTCCTAAAACCTCAACAACAAAGCCAAGAACTCAGCACTTGGTTCATCAACTAGCAAATGCCCCCCATGGGGTCTATTTATACCCCCCCAGTCCAAAACTAGCCATTGGAGGGGGCAAATTGGCAAAATCAGCAGAATCGCGGTGCTACCGGTGGCAAAACCCCGGTAGTACCGGCCTCTGGCCAACGGCTATAAAACTGGCCGTTAAACAGTCAAGTCGATACTACCACCGGTAAAACTCCGATATTACCACTACCCCGATAGTACCGGCTCTCAACCGCGGTACTATCGCTCAGCAACTCTTCAGAACACCCCATTCTGGAAAATAGCTACCGCTACAGAAAACCCAGTAATACCGCACCTACGGTAGAACCGCCAATAAGCCCACAGTAGTGTTGACCTCAAAAACTTCAGAAAAAAAACACCATATTCTGGAAAACAACTACCGCTTCACAAATAACAGTAGTACTGGCCAGCGGTAGTACCGACACCCATACGGTGGTACTACCGACCTTTACACTGCGGTAGTCCCGGTAAATCAGAGAAAACAGGATTTTAAACTCAGACTTTTTCTTCAAAACTTCAACAACTATTCTTTGAGCCAAACCAACAAAACTTCGAATTTGGGGTACAGATTTTGGTTATTCCCAGTTTTGAAATGTTTCGACTTTGCTGGGATCAACAGTAATTCCACCTTTGGAAAGGATATGTCCAAGAAATGCGACTTCTTTCTGCCAAAATTCGCATTTTTCAAATTTGGCGTAAAGTTTATGTTCTCAGAGCTTTTCAAGTACCTTGCATAAATGTTGTGCATGGTCTTTCTCGGTTTTAGAATAGATGAGGATATCATCGATGAACACTACTACGAACTTATCTAAATACTCCATAAAGACTTTATTCATTAAAAACATGAAGCTGGCTAGAGCATTTGTAAGTTCAAAAGACATTATGACATATTCATATAAGCCGTAACGAGAGGTGAAAGCTGTTTTTGGAATATCCTTCGGCTTGATTTTTAACTAATAGTACCCATGTCTAAGATCAATTTTTGAAAAGACATGGGCACCACTCAGTTGATCGAACAGATCATCGATGCGAGGCAAAGGATATTTGTTTTTTATGGTAACATCATTCAAAGCACGATAATCTACACACGTGCGTAGACTACCATCCTTTTTACTAACAAAGAAGACTGGGCTACCCCAAGGTGAAGAACTAGGTCGAATGAACTTTTTATCCAACTGTTCTTGAATTTGTTTCTTGAGTTTGACTAGTTCATTAGGTGGCATTCGATAAGGACGTTTAGAAATTGAGGTTGTACCAGATATAAGATCAATGGCGAATTCTGTCACGATCCGGTGACAAACCTGGTAATTCTTTTGGAAAGACATTTGGAAAATTGGAAACTACAGGTATTGAATTCAATTTTTTCTATTAAAGCTGAATTTAGACATGACTTGGCACTGGAGGGATTTTGGTAGGAGGAAAAATTTATGTGGACTCCTTCGGAATTAACGAGAGATATGGATCTATTAGCACAATCTATCAAACCTTTGGTTTTTGCTAACCAATCCGTTCCAAGAATTATATCTACACCAGGTGTTTCTATAAGAATAATGTCAGCATAAAATAGAACTTCTTTTATTTCGATGCTGACCTTAGGACAAAGTTCCATGGTTTTCATGACTGCTCTGAGTGAATAAATTATCATGCTAGTGGATAAAAGATCAGTTCGGATACTATGTTGATTAACGAATTTCTTAGATATAAAGGAATGAGAGGCGCCAGAATCAAGTAGTACTAAAGTAGGTACTGATTGGACGAGGAACGTACCAAGTACCACATCTGGTGCTTCACTTGCTTATTCTGCGGTCACATGACGAAGTCGACCGTGATTTACACCTTGCGTGGAAGCCGGAGTTGATCTTGCTATTTATGGCCCTCCAGGTCCTTGAGGATGACCCAAGGGTCATTGTTGGACTCTTTGGTCTTGCTGAGCTGCACTCCTTTGAGGACAAGCATTGGCGTAATGCCCATGCTCTTTGCACTTGTAACAAGTGACATTTGGAGCTTGGGACTGGGCTCCAGTAGGACGAGCATTTGAGTTACTCACGGGGCGAGCAGGTGACGGTCGAGGTCGGGGAACTGGACCTTGATGCCTCTGTTGTGGTGGTGGAGTAGGCGGTCGCACATTAGTTTGTTGTGTCGGTCGAGGTCTTGATGATTCGGTATTTGAGGACCTTTGGGCCATCCACTTCTGTTTGCGGGATTCCATGACAGCCAGTGTGTTGTGCTCCACTCTGATCGCCTTATCTACCAAAGTTTGGAAGTCATTAATATCATGGGCGGCCAACATCCATTTAATCTCCTCATTAAGGTTATCCATGAAACGCTCAAGTATGCGCGCTTCGGGGGTGACTTCAAATAAGCATAACGGGATAAGTAATTAAATCGGTGGAGGTACTCCATCATCAACTGGTTTCCTTGATGAAGATCAAGGAATTCCCACCTTTTAATATCCACCAGGCTCATGGGGATATGAGCCCGATGGAATGCGTCCTTGAAGGTGTTCCACGAGACCTCTTGGTCTGGCGGAAGTATGGCCTAATGATTTTCCCACCAGGCAGCTACAGCTCCTTGCAGCTGATATGATGCATAAAGAACCTTTTTTATCATTGCATTGAGCAATGGTCAGTTTACTCTCTATTGGACACAACCAGTCGTCAGCGTCCAATGGGTCAACTGACGTAGAAAAGTTTGGAGTCCTAGTCTTTAAAAACTCAGTCAACTTGGATTGTGGGGCGCCACCACCATTTCCACCCCTGGCTGCGTTAGCGCCAAGGTTGGCAGTGTTCTAAAGCAACTATTGGAGAAGAAGAGTATTTGTTTGGTGCCCTTTCTCGATCCTCACCAACACTTGCACCATCGTCGGTGATCCTAGCAATTGCTCATCAAGAATATCATCATGAGTTCCTTGAGTTGGAGTAGGAGGTGCATTACATCGTGAAGATGACACCCTTGCAGAAGGGTGTTCTGGATTTGATTGGGCCGGAGTGGGAAGCATTACGCACGGATGCTATGGCTCCTGTGTAGCCTCACTTTCCAGGATTTCGCAAAGGGATCTTGTTGCCGACATCCTGAAATGACACTTTAGATAGGATAGAATAGATTAAGATTAAGCTATTGAAACCTGATTCTCTAATGGTTTCAAGGCAACATTCCATTCGCTAAAATTTAATTAATCTTAAAATGAATCATTTTATAGGAGTGTTTCTGATCATTTGATTAAGATATGTTATCGATTTTATTATTATACAAGGGTCACATCATCGTGAAGATATAATTAAATATTAAACAATCACGAGAAGGAACCATAAACACACAGAAAAGGAACAACAAAAGCTTTTATTCAAACCATATAATATGCACAAGCAAAAGTACAACCATCAGTGCAACTACTACATAGGAGGTACTAGTTATATACCTGTGCATTGCTACGAAAAACAAAATTGATAACAAAAAATAAAGATTAAAAAATAAAAAAAATACTATTTCATAAGATCAAACATCTATCTTTAACGTTTCGTTTCTTGTAAAAGCTGGCTAATTAAAGCAACGCTTCGTTTCTTGCGTAGGGCAATTAAGCAGGGCAATTAAGTAGGGCAATTAAACAGGGCAATTAATATGACGTGGGAAGAAACTCTCACTTTATATAGTAGAGATTGCAACTATCCTACGGATCAACGTCTGGAACTATAGCATCCTCGCCTTGAGTAGCATCAGGTTCGGCAAGGGTAAGATCCACGTGGTCGTCCGTCGTGGCTGGAAAGGTGCCACGGCATCGATACACCTGTCTCATCCATGGATGATGAGTAACTGGTGTCCCCTGCTCAACTCTGATGCTAGAAAGGTGTGGGCGACTGCCACCAACTGACATATGCGCCTGTCGAACGTGCCCCGTGGTAGCGGCAGCAGAAGCAGCAACAAAAGCGTCATGTCTTCCCAGCGAACACAACAACGAAGGACCACCCTCTAGGTCCCTACGTGAAACCATACCCTTGTTCACTAATGGAGATATTAAAAGTTCTCTAGGTACGCCACACGTCGGCGAGCTTCTATGAGCTCGGCCACGGCCTGACGGTGGTACCTGTCTGAAGCATTAATAAACTCCATTAAGTGCGGGTATGTCTCAACACTAATGGGATATGCGTACATTGTTTCCCCTATAGGTGGTTGAGAGGGAAACACATGATACGCTATCCCTAACTCAGGTAAGGCATGGAGAAGATGAATAACTGCCATGTATACAGTTTCATTCATTATCGCAATGATCGATGAAGCATGTCCTTCATAGAAATGCCTTCCTTCTTCAGAAGCCGTCCGAGGTGGTAGGTAGATGTGTGCCCCAAATTCCAAAACCTTCGGACCGAGGGAAACTTGAAAAACTATACTCGTAAGACTTTTACAAGCCTAAATATATGCAAGCTAAACATGAAAGTGGGTTTCCCCTAATCCTCGCGTATTCCAACAATTTTGCGAGCACACCCATCATACCACTTTCTTCCCTATGGGAAGATTCATAGCAGGGCACAAACCCGACCATCTATACAATCAATAAGGAATTAGTATTCTGGATCAAATAAGTTAATTAATGAACATGTAAAATGTATATAATAAGAAGAGGATTAATAACAGATAATAAGACAGGAAAAGGTTAGTAACATATATAGCAAATTTTACACTCCTAAATATAATATTGTCTAATTCAAAAATTTAAATTATGGCTAACGACCATTCTATATAAGGTTTATCCTACACTCAGCATGGCTCTGATACCAAACTGTGAGACCCACCCTTTTAAGCTACAGTGCAACATAAAAGAAAGGTTCTAAAGTGCAATCTGTACTAGTCCCATGATCAGTAGCTAACACACACTAACACAATTTGAGAACACAGCCATACAAAGGTATGCAAGTTTTTATTACAGCGGAAGTTTAAAGTACATAATATTTAAACAAAAGTAAGACCACAGTGGAATTCCTCATCTTGTAGTATGCCCTTCTAAGCCCAAATTCCACAGGCAACTGACAAGGTTAACCTAGAGAGAATCGTCGCCAGCAAACATGTAATCAACATTAGCAAAATCATCCTCGAGATTTTCTGATTCTTCACCTAAAATCCACATTAGAGCAAGTTGAGTATGAAAGTACTCGTAAGACTTTTACAAGCCTAAATATATGCAAGCTAAACATGAAAGTGGGTTTCTACGGTTGTTTTGTATAAAGTAGAAATTTGAACGATAATTACTGAATAGTAAATGAAAGCATAAATAAAGTTTAGAAACAATCTGACAAGTAATTAAAATAATAAGTAGTAAATAATAGAATAGTAACATATTACTCACAGCCCTTCGTGAGTAATTAAGCAATTAATGCCAATCCCATGGCAAGACCAATATGAATTATAAAGAAACTTTCATAAGATTAACCAAGATCAAAACATGGGTCCACTTCTTATAAAAATCAAAAGTTCATCTAACTAGTGTCAGTTCTCCAAGTTATCCATGACTGTGGAGACGGCTAATTGATTAGTTCTACACTCTGCAGAGGTGTACTACTTAACCCATAAGGAATGATCATCTCTTTGTGCAAAGCTTAATTAACACACTTCCTTTGGTGTGCTGCAGAGAGACCATACATAACCGTTACATTAGTTAAACATAGCTTCGCACCAGCCCAGTGATGTTTAGTCCATGCTATGGTAGAAACAAACAATCTGTGAAATCATGTACTGAAAAATTGGCTTAGAATTGAATTTGCAAAATGTGCTTGTGCTTGTTTTGTTCAATTTGATCATTTGATATGCTTGTGATAGCATGGTTAAGTGCCTTCAAGATACAGAGACCTTCCGCTTTACGCCGAACCAAATTGTCAAGAAACAGTAAGTTTTACATGTACGCCGGACCAAATCTTTTGGTCCGTCGTGAACGGCGTTTTGAGGGGTGTTTTTGCATGTACGCCGAACCAACTTTTTGGTCCGCCGTGAACATGAGTTTGAGGCTTTTTTGCCGGACCAAGTTTCTTGAAAAATAGTAAGTTTTTACATGTACGTCGAACCAAATGTTTTGGTCCGTCGTGAACGGCGTTTTGAAGTTTGGTTTCCTTGTGTGCGCCGGACTAATATTTTTGGTCCGCCGTGAACGTGGTTTTTGCTGGACCAAATCTTCGAGAAACAGAAGGCTTCACATGTACGCCGGACCAACTTTTCTGGTCCGTCGTGAACGTGAAAAAGGGACTTTGTGCCGGACCAAAATAGAAGTCTTTTTATGTGTATGCCGGACCAATGTTTTCGGTCCGTCATGAATGGCATTTTCAAGAGTTGATCTCATGTATACGCCGGACCAAAATTTTAGGTCCGCCGTGAATGTGAATTTGAGACAAATGCGTCGGACCAAGTTTCTCAAGTAACTGAGAGTTCGACGTGTACGCCGGACCAATTTTTTGGTCCGTCGTTAATGACGCCGGACCAAAGTTTCGGTCCGGCGTGAACAGCTTTTTGAAGGTTGATTCCTTGTGTGCATCGGACTGATATTTTTGGTCCAGCATGAATGGATTTTTCTAGGGTTTAACTCTTGTGAGTTGGATCAATTCAGTTTTTGGTTCTGATTGATGATTATGAAATTCATATGGATTTTATAATGCATGTTTTGATTTTATGCAATGCTCTTGTGAGTAGTTGCATGGACTAATTGAGCCAAGTTGGGAAGCACTTGTGCTCGAAATATTGTTTTATGGATTGTTCATGTGCAGGTGTTGCTCGAGGGCGAACGTGGTCGATGACGGGACCGGAACTAGGTTCATGGAGGAACTGAGGTTCGAGACTAGGCTCTGGAGGAATCGAGGTCTTGGTGGTCAAGGATGTCATGCAGGACGTTCGGGCTAGAGAACAGTGCACATGGAGGCTTGTTAGTCACGTGAGTATGGCAGGGTGGGCGTACGCGTGCAAGAGTTGGATTCGGCCAGGTTGGGCCAAGTGGAGTTGTGTTGAATACAAATTCCTTCCATGCTTGGAGTGGAAGTTGTATTCGAATTCCTTGTGCTTGCTCAATATAAATAGGTGGAGGTGTCTCCTGTTTATGTAGAGCAATTGAGCGCAATAAGAGAGCAGAGCATCAATATAAGTGATTACCATGAGGGTTCTAATACTGTCAAAGAGGTTCGCCAAGACATTTACAAAAAGGAATACATGCGATTTGAGATGAAACTTGGTGAGTCTGTAGATGACTTCTTTGCACGCTTTAATAAAATTCTTAGCAATCTACGTGTTGTTGGAGTTAACTACACTGATGCTGCTAATGCTAGACAATTGCTTGGTGCTTTAGACATGTCAATTTGGGAGATGAAAGTTACATCCATTAGAGAATCAACTGTCATGAGTACACTTATTTTAAATGTTCTTTATTCTAAGCTGAAAACTCATGAATTGGATGATCTTGCTAGGAAGAATGATCATAAAGCAATTGCATTGACCTCCCAATCTAGCATGTCTTATAATAATGCTTCTTCAAGTTTTGCTCTGTCTTTCTTGTCTTCACTAACCGATGAACAGATTGAGCAATTCCTAGAAGAAGACTTGTCACTACTCTCTTCTCGCTTTAACAAAGCTTTGCAGAATGTGAGAATGAGGAAGAGAGTTAGTGGTGGTTCTCCAAGATGCTATGAGTGTGGTGATCTCAACCATATTCGTCCAAATTGTCCTAAACTTGCAGGTAAAGCATCAAGGGAGGAGAAGGACAATGACAGAAGAAAAGAGAAGTTCTTTCAAAGTGATAGAAAGAAGAAGAGCTTCATCAATCGCAAAGTTGTCCACCAAGTTCTTTCCGTTCTTGAACAAGTCAATTTGAGTGATGTGGATTCGAAAAGCAGCGAAGACAATGCAACTCCAAGAAAGCATGATTTGATGGGGCTGTGTCTCATGGCGAGCAGCAAGGATAGCTTCACCGAGGATGGTCATGACAGCGACTTCAATGAGGTAGATCCTTCATATGATGAATGAGCTATTGTGGTTGCTCGACTTGGTAAATTGCTTGATAAATGCGACAAGAAAATTAAGAAACATAATTTTATTGCTGAATCATTGAATGCTGAAATTGCTAGACTTAAGACTTTGATTCCTTATGATGATACTTGCAAATCATGTGACTTAATTTACAATGAGCTCACATTGCTTAAGAAAGAACATGCTTTCTTGTTACACCAAAATGAGAAAAATGAGAAACATGTTAAACATGCTAGCTGTTCCACTGATGATTTGCATGGTTCAATCTCTTGTCCTAAATGCTCAATTCTTGAATTGAAATTGAAAGATGCAAATGCTAGAGTTTCTCAGATGACTAATGACATGTTCACTCATGAGGTTCTTTCATGCTCTACTTGTCGCAAACAGAAAGAGAAAGTTGATATTCCTTGCAATAATTGTCTTGTGCTTTCTCGTAAAGTTGATTACTTGCAATATTGCTTAGAACGGTTCAATAAAGGAAAGAAAAATTTGAACAAGATTTAAGACTAATCTAAAGTTGGCTCAAACAAGAAAGGTTTAGGTTTTGATCCTTGTGCTTCATATAAAACTAAACCTTGCACTGTTGTTCAGGCTCTTTGTAATGACAAAATTGAGATTCTCAATGAGTCTAAGAAAATTTGCTTTAAATCTGCTGGTCTTTTATCTTCCTATGTGATGAATGCAAAATGTGCTTCTACTGTTAAAGCTAAACATCATGTTAAGTACACTTGCACTCATTGTGGTAGAGATGGACATTTAGTAGATTTTTGCTTTAGGTTAGCCAAACAACAAAAGAAAGAAAGAGCTAAGGCTAGGTCAAATTTCAGACAGGCACGCTTTGCTTCTCATTATGTGCCTAGGGTGCAACAAGCACCTTTTGTTGCTAAAAACACGGGAAAAGACAAATCTGATTTTGTGCTTAAGAATGCTCGTGTTGTGCCTACTGTTGTGCGTCGTGTGTCTCAGTACTGGATTCATAAACATCTTATTTCTAACCCCCAGTACCGAGACCTCGACATTTTCTGCTTCTATATAGGCTTCTCATGCGAGAAAGGAGAACGTATGGTTAGTGGATTCTGGATGCTCACGCCACATGTTTAGTGATAAGTTTTGGTTCTTCACTCGTGCATTTCGTGCTGAAAGTGTTACTTTTGGAGATGCTTCTTCCACTTCTGTTTTTGCAAAAGGCACTAGTCCAAATGATGCAGGTATAGGTGCATATGTTCAGGAGGAGAGTATCCTTGTTCATGAAGATGATGATGATGCTGTTGAGGATGAGGTAATTGAAGGTTTAAATGAGAGACCCGATCCAGGACTTCAAATCACACATATGAAGGAAGGTTCACTTTTGTACCTCATTGCATCAAGGCCAGATATACAGTTTGTTGTGCGCTTGTGTGCTCGTTTTTATGCTTCCCCAAGTGCTTCACACCAACAAGCTGTCAAGCAAATTTTTAGGTATCTCCATGGTACTCAAGATTATGGCATTTGGCTTTATGCTTCCTCATGTATTAGTTTAAGAGCTTTTTCTAATGCTAACTTTGGAGGATATAGAATTGATAGAAAAGGTACATTTGGTTCATGCCACTTTTTGGGTAATTCTCTTTCTTGAGCATATTGAGATCAAATTTCACTTTCTCAGAGATCATATAGAAAAAAGAAATATTGTGCTTCACCATGTGGATATTGAACATCAAATGGCAGACATTTTCACAAAACCTTTCTCTTCTTCTTGATTTGCTTTTATTCGAGAAAACTTGGGGTTGTTCACCCAATGGAATTGTTTTGAGGGAGAGTTTGTGAAAACTTTCTGATTCTTTGTTTACACATTTTTCTTTGTGTTTCATAAATGAAAAACAAAAAAAGGAAAAAATATTTAAAAAATAATAATGAGCATTATATTTGATACACATATGTTATTTGAAGCCATAATTATGCTACAAGGTCTTTGCAACTTTATCTCTATGCATATGTGGTGTAGTCTATGGCATGACTGTTTAAATGAAATGACAACTTGAATTAAATCTTGTCATGGTTGAATTTTCTTGGCTATCTTGATCCTGCTCAAAAATGCTGAAAATAAAAGCTATCAAAGTTAAGAGTTAAAGCTCAAAAAGTTAAAAAAAAATTGTGTACAAGATCAAGGTTATGTACTATCGCACTTCTTCTTTACGAGACTACTTATCATTGCACTTTGATATGAACTTGGAAGAAGTTGTGTATAACCGAAACCATGAAACCTTAAGCTCATTGCTTAGCATGGTTGAAAAGTAAGATTGATGGTGCATATAATTCCTTGCATTTTTACACTGCGTTGCAATCAATCAATAAAACAGCTTTTCAAGCACCAAAGAAGTGCACAAAAATTCAATGGTTTTCAAGTTTTGAGATAGTTGAGAAAGGCAGATCATGCCATGCAAAAATTGTTAAAATAACTTGATTTCTAGTTATGCTTACTCTACACTGTCTCTGTGTAGATTTGAGGGTGCAAGTATCTTTGATAGCATGACTTGGAGATAAATTTCATTTGTGAATGACTTATAATGTTCATTACATAACAAATGACAAATTTAAAAACAAACAAAAAGATTTTGTTCTCTCTCTTGTATTCTTGATGAATCCATTGCCAAAGGGGGGGAATTTTAGGCACATTACACATTCACACACACACATTTTCCTTCTTAGGGGGAGATTTTTCTTATTTTCACCAAGGGGGAGTTTTTCACTTTGCATTTTTGTCAAATGGGGAGATTTGGTCTTTTTTATTTTCAAACCTGTTGATCTCAAAAAGTTTTATTCTCAAAAAGTTTTCTTTTTAAAAGGTTTTCCTGTGAAGTGAATACCAATGTTTAATTCTAAGTGATGTTGCCAATGTTTTCATCAAGGGGGAGATTGTGAAATCATGTGCTAAAAAATTGGCTTAGAATTGAATTTGCAAAATGTGTTTGTGCTTGTTTTGTTCAATTTGATCATTTGATATGCTTGTGATAGCATGGTTAAGTGCCTTCAAGATACAGAGACCTTCCGCTTTACGCCGGACCAAATTGTCAAGAAACAGTAAGTTTTACATGTACGCTGAACCAAATCTTGTGGTCCGTCGTGAACGGCGTTTTGAAGTGTGTTTTCCCATGTACGCCGGACCAACTTTTTGGTCCGCCGTGAACATGAGTTTGAGGCTTTTTCGCCGGACCAAGTTTCTTTAAAAACAGTAAGTTTTTACATGTATGCCAGACCAAATGTTTTGGTCCGTCGTGAACGGCGTTTTGAAGTTTGGTTTCCTTGTGTGCGCCAGACTAATATTTTTGGTCCGTCGAGAACGTGGTTTTTGCTGGACCAAATCTTCGAGAAACAAAAGGTTTCACATATACGCCGGACCAACTTTTCTGGTCCGTCGTGAATGTGAAAAAGGGATTTTGTGCTGGACATAAATAGAAGTCTTTTTATGTGTACGTCGGACCAATGTTTTCGGTCCATCGTGAATGGCATTTTCAAGAGTTGATCTCGTGTATACGCTGGACCAAAGTTTTTGGTCTGCCGTGAATGTGAATTTGAGACAAATGCGCTGGACCAAGTTTCTCAAGTAACCGAGAGTTCAACGTGTACGCCGGACCAATTTTTTGGTCCGTCGTTAGTGACACTGGACCAAAGTTTCGGTCCGGCGTGAACAGCTTTTTGAAGGTTGATTCCTTGTGTGCGCCGTACTGATATTTTTGGTCCGGCGTGAATGGCTTTTTCTAGGGTTTAACTATTATGAGTTGGATCAATTCAGTTTATTTTTCTGATTAATAATTATGAAATTCATATGGATTTTATAATGCATGTTTTGATTTTATGCAATGCTCATGTGAGTAGTTGCATGGACTAGTTGAGCCAAGTTGGAAAGCACTTGTGCTCGGAATATTCTTTTGTGGATTGTTCATGTGCAGGTGTTGCTCGAGGGCGAACGTGGTCGATGACGGGACCGAAACTAGGTTCATAGAGGAACTAAGGTTCGAGACTAGGCTCTGGAGGAATCGAAGTCTTGGTGGTCAAGGATGTCATGCGGGATGTTCGGGCTATAGAACAGTGCACATGGAGGCTTGTTAGTCACGTGAGTATGGCAGGGTGGCCGTACGAGTGCAAGAGTTGGATTCGGCCAGGTTGGGCCAAGTGGAGTTGTGTTGAATACAAATTCCTTCCATGCTTGGAGTGGAAGTTATATTCGGATTCCTTGTGCTTGCTCAATATAAATAGGGGGAGGTGTCTCCTGTTTATGTAGAGCAATTGAGCGCAATAAGAGAGCAGAGCATCAAGGTTTAGGGATTGTACTCTTTTGATGGGAGTATTTTAGACAAAAAGAAATAAAGATCAAATCCTTCCATATCCTTTGCGTGCTACAGTAATCTCGAAGCTACAGTGCACGCGTTGGTACAGTATTCTCTGTTTTGAGTGTTCGTTTGCTCATCTGTTCTGGTTCTAGATTGGTTCTTTGTCTACTTTGATTCTATGAGTTTCGTCTTGATTTGATCCATCCAAAACCTTTCTAGGGCTTTGATTTAGAGTTCCTCAAAGTTTTGTTGGTTAATCTTTTGAAGATTTTGTTTAATCACGAAATTGATGTTAGATCAATTCTCGTCATATTCAGTCACAACAAGCTTGAGAGGTTCATAAATTTTGATTCGTAAGTCCGATCGAGCTGATTCTTTTTCTTTTAGATTTGTATTAAAATCTAGTTTCTTGTGTTCAAATTGCAGATCAATCCGACGGTTGGAACTCTTGTAATTGGCGTTTTACCGAATGTTTGTCAACTATTTTTTTTGTTGATTCGAAGCAATTATTTGATTTCGAATTGGGGTGAATTTTTAGTAGATCAAAATTTTGGTTTTAGCTTCCGCACAATCATTCACCCCCCCCCTCTGATTGCTATATTCGTATATATCGATCCTACAAGTGGTATCAGAGCAAGGTTTTCTAATTAATCTTAACCGGTGATTAGAAATCATAGCAATGGATAGGTATACGACAAAACCTTGTGTTTTCGATGGTGTCAATTTTCAGTTTTGGAAAGCAAAGATGGAGGCGTTCATCCAGGCGCAGGGCTTCGCAATTTGGGAGAAGGTTTACAAGCCATACGAAGTTCCTGAGAACGACAATGTCAACGACGCCAATCGCACACATGTTGAACCAAACAACAAGGCGCGCAACTTGATCATCCAAAGTTTGGGACGCAGTGACTTTGTTCGAGCGGTTCATCTTCGATCTGCATATGAGGTATGGAAATCTCCTTGTGATTACCATGAGGGTTCTAATACTGTCAAAAAGGTTCGCCAAGACATTTACAAAAAGGAATACATGCGATTTGAGATGAAACCTGGTAAGTCTGTAGATGACTTCTTTGCACGCTTTAATAAAATTCTTAATCTTTTGAGCTAATAAAGCAACAACTGTTTCTCCCAATAGCCAGGCGTACACCATTACATCGGTAAACGTGGGTTCCAAATCACTCGGTGTGGACGTCCCTTCGAGCAATCAAAAATGGAACAGCCCGTGCTACTTCGGCCTTCCAATATGCAAAGCTAGTTTCAAATAACTTAATAAGTTGAGGCCGTCCCATACCAACCCTCATGTTTGTATGGTTATACTTAGATCATGCAACTCTACGTTCGGTCCTTAATGTGACATGGGCGATAACTCCCCCTATTTACATACATATTAAATGTACATCCGGTTATTGCCAATAATCATCCACGTCGAAACCATAGTTTTGTTTACATTTTTATTAAAATGTCGGTATCCTTTATGTTATAATTAACCATTAAAGGATTCATTAAGAAAGGTGGGTGTGGTGTGTATGTCACCCACATTTTTTTCTATAGCAGTGCTAAGCATGTGCAGTTTAACAAGCGATTATTCCCAATCTAACTTAACCTTTCCCTATGGTTATCATGGATCACATTTCAAAATAATTAAGGAAATCCATCAATGTAGGTTATAGCTACCAGTAAACACAAAATAATGTTTTACTAGGAATATAAAGCATGCAGGAAGATTCTTAATCACATTTTAAGTAGTTATAAAAATTAGGTTCAAGATGGTCAAGGGGGTGCTTGCCTTGCTCTTCTGGGGTACACTCAAGAGTGGGATCGTCGACGGCGGAGTCGGTAACGTTGGTGTCTACGCATCATCGAATCAAACATGGCAAATACCAATTTTCAATAGTGGCAAAAAGAAGTCAAACAAAGAACCAAATAAAATCAACATATCAAACAGATATGGCTACTATCGGGGTATCATCAGTTTTATGTAATGGCGGTAACTTAAAACTACTGTTGACAGTTATGGTTATACGGCACTTACATCTATTCTTTTGCGTATTGTTTTATTTTAAGTTATGAATTCAAGAAGCTAAGATTGAAGATTTAAGCACGTTTAAATTCAAATTCAAGAGGCCAAAATTGTATAAAAGAACAATAAATAGTACATAAAGCAACACAGTTGGAAGCGATCAAAGTAACATGGTACACCCTAAGTACTATTTCAAAATCGTGTTCTTTACTGTCTAACTAGCACTAGAAAATTTGTTTCACAATATTTGGGCAACAAATGAATAAGTTATAGCTATTTGATTATTTCTTACATTGAAAACCCATTTATTTAAAGATTCATGTAAACTAATTCCAAAATCAAATTTCTTTGCATAATATGGAAGCATAACAGTCAAGGATTCTAGCAAAATTTATTTTACTAAGTTTGAATCAAATTTGCACAAAATGTGCATGTAGCAAGTTTCAAGCATACCATTCAAATTTGAATTTTGATTTAAATGGCTAAACGAACTTCAAATATTTTTACATATTCTAAAACTACATGATTTAACATGAATTTAGAAAGTTGTTTCACCTTATTTGGAATTATGGTTTAAAATTTACGCATGTTTGAATTGGCTTGGTTCAATAAAATCCAGCAAAATTCAAAAATATGGTTTCGGTACTCTGAAGGCGTATTTTTTATTTTTGCGCGCGCTGGAAATTGAAACAGGCCATTGACACTGACATCGGGGCCCCACTATCAGTGTCACATGCACGAATAAAGGCATGCGAACCGTGCGGTTGATGTGTGGGTCTCAGCTATCAGTGAGCCCTATAACCGTGCGGGCCTGACCGGTGGGTCCGGGTGACAACGACACGGGAATATGCGCAGCGGCTAATACGAGGGTCCCGCAAGGCAGTGGCTCCGAGCAGAGGAAGTCACTGGCAAGGCTTGCCGACGGCAAACCCTGGCTAGAAACGGCAAATGGATTCTACGGTGAGCTTCAGGGGGATCGGTGTGAGTCTAAGGGACATATCAATCAAGCCTTGAGGCAGCCGGAGCTGGGTCGGCGCCGAAGCGCGGTGGCGAGCTTACTGGAGCATAGCCGCGACGACAACACAAGTCTAACTAGGTGAAATCGATGTGCGCAAAAGCTTTAGGGGGTTCTAAGGATGCTAGTGCATGGTTTATCCAAGAGGGGAAGATCGCGCAATGAGTTCTCACCATGCACGGTGGCGGGGAAGGGGAGGAGCTTGGCGCGAGGTCACTCCGGGGAGTTTCAGGCTGAAACAAAGTGCGCAAAATGATCGTGAGTGATCAAGGATGCTTAATGTTCAATCAATTTGAATGGTTCCTCACCGTGCAACGGCAATTTGAAGTTTCCCCCCTTTTCGGTCCTCGTCGGAGCCGAAGAAGAAGAGGGACAATACGGCTGGTTCTAGTGTATAGGGATTCCAGGATTTGGTTGGGAGTAAAGTGAGGTTCTAGCGATGCCAAGGCTGCGCTTAAATAGGCAAATGAGGTGGTTTGGGCAGTGTTTGAACGCTAGGAGCTCACGGCGGTCGGTCAAGGGTTTCTCAGGTAACCTTCACAGTGCGAAGTATGGCGAGGCATAGGCTGGTAGTGGCATGGCACGGCAGCTTTGGGCGAACGCGAAATTGCGATCGGAAAAGACAAGGGGCGAGGCGGTGGCAGAGATTTTTTGGGCTGCTGTTCGTGTGAGAGAGAGAGCAGAGTGAGAGGGGTGAGCTGGGAGAGGGACGAAGCTAACAGGTGGGGTCAGGTCCCACTTGTCGGTGAGAGGGAGAGAGGAAAAGCAATGAGCGACTGGCGCGTGGGATAGGAGAAAGTCAGGGTCCACCGATAGCGTCTCGAAACAACCGGAACCAACCGGCTGGGTCGCTGTGCATGTGGGCCCCACATGGAAGAGAGAGAAGAGGATCACTCTTAATTTGATCCGGACAGAACCGACTTAAGCCGATTAAATTCATGGGTCAAAATTCTTCAAGAATTTTCAAAACTTTTTGATAGGCATCCTGGGTAAGTTTTATATGTGCTGTAAAATTTTGGGACACTAGATTGCAGCGATTATTTTATTAAAATTCTGAATAGCGACACTACATGGGAATTTTATTTCTGGAAAAGATTTTATTGCAAGGCTAAATCAATTAACAAATTTTTGAAAATTTTATACAATGTCCAAAGTAACATTAGGAACCTCCCATAAAAATTTAAAATTAAATTTCTATGTATTTATTTTATTACAATTCTTTTACTTCAATTTCTAAATTTTTAGGGTTGGAATAATTAAATTGGAATAATTAATAAACTTAATTATAAATTTTTACCAATTTTACCATAGGTAGAATAAAGTCTAAAGATCCTATGGTAAAATGTTTAGCTATAGTAAATCTAGGAAAAAATTTACAAAATTACTTCTTTGCACTGTTTTCAGTCAACACAATTAATAAAAACAATCTTCGCTTTATCCAAATGTGTTCACATTCATTTTGACCAGCTAAAACGTCATCCTGAAATATCTAAGGATATTTTTAGCATTTTGGAGTAATTTCTCACTTTTTACCTTTTTACCATTTCTTTTTTCTAATTTCTAAAACTCCATTATTTAATTTTTTTTTTCAAAGACAAGAAATCCACCAAATGGCACAAAATTAAAAAAAAGCAATATTAATTCACAATCACAATTTAATAATGTATTTTATCTTTTATTAAAAAAAATTGGGATGCTACATTAAACAAAGATTAAACATTAATCTAAACCAATCACGAAAACCAATGGAGCCTGAACTTATGCCTTTAGCCTTTTTGCGGCAATGGCTATTGCTAGCTTGTTGAGTATTGTCATGCATTTCGAGCATTGCTTGTGCCCCATTAGAAAATAATATGATGATTCTTCATCATGCTTCTCTGTCTCTAGTAAAGTGTATATAAGCTCATAATACTTTTGGTATTTGGTATAATGATACTATTGCTATAGTATCCTCATGTTAGGATGGAAGGTACACAACGTCTTATCTATCATTTTAGTATCTATAACTTTCTGGTGATAGGAACACAGTTTGGAGGCAAGCTTGTGCATGGCGGAGTTGTATGCTACAATAGTTTTATAGTTTTGGAAGCGTAGAAGGGTCCATTAGTGCTGTACTTCTACTAGCAGGGTAGATCTTTGCTAGTTATATCATTTCTTCAAGGAATTCTATAGTGCCAGTGGGTCCTCCTCTATCAAATACTCGGCCTTGAGGTCCGTATAGAAATAGTGCCTTAGAAAGTGCAGAGACGCACACTTGACAGCTTCAGGTAGAGTTAGGTGCTAGCTTCAGGCTAATCTTGAACTCATACAATAGCAACTCCAAGAGATCGAGTTGTCAGGTTAATCTTGGCATCTATTGAACATGTTAGGTAATTACTACCATTCAGGGCAAGCTCGGCAAATTCCCTCGTTGCCATGTCCGACATATCCTATGTTATATTCATACAGAAATGAATTTTCTTAATACTAAAATCAATATATTGCATGTCCACTCTTGAATCAGTAAAGATTGGATTATATCTATTCAATGGATAATTATCTAATTTTTTTTAGAATTTTTTCTAGTATTTTTCATAATTTTTTTGCTAATTATTGAGTAATTTTCAGGATTACCAAAAAATATAAAATAAATTCAGCATATATAAACATGTAATTATGCTAGAAAAAATAAAATCAGAGATATGAAACCTCCAATGTGTGCTAGTCTATGGTTCAACAAATTTATGGAAGTACACGTACATAAAAATTTAGTTCCTAGTGTTTAATATAATGTTTTAGAATTTATTAACTATTTTTAGGGTTACAAGAAACTTCAGGGTCTAAAAAATAAAATCATCATAGCTGCAATATCATTTTATAATTTAACCGAACTTCAGGGATTGAAATGCAAAAATTACCACAAATTTCCATGGGACTTTTTTTCTCTAGCCCAAAGTATAACAAGCTAGCCAGTCTATGGACGCCTCTCGGCCTGCGCGGAATGTGATGGCCAGGGTTTTAAATCTCGTTTTGGGACCATTTTTTGAGCAGCCACCGGTACCGAAATTCGTCGAATTTCGGTTAAAATTCGATAAAAATTGAAGTGTTTCAGAATTCAAACGTATTTGAAAATTGGTCAAATAGTGGAACGAATTTCCAACGAAAAGCTCAAATTTCGACGACAGGTTAACATGAACAAAAGATAAAATTGCAAATAAAATGTTGTAAAATTTGTAAAACTCAATTCACATAATTAAAACTTGTCGCATATCAATACAAGTGCAAAAATAGGCATTCACATATTAAAATATACCATAGCAAGATAACATTAACATATTACATATACCATAGCAATACAAGTAAGTTTTCAATATTGAATAACATTAATATATTAAAAAATACCATACATTTGCTATATTTTAAATAATTGAAAGTTGTCACATATCAATACAAGGAAAATTTTCAATATTGGATAACATTAACATATTAAAATATACTTCAACAAATATTGCTACTAAATATAATTGAACAAATATTGATACTAAATAGAAAGCTGGTTCTAGGAGAAGCTACTGTTAAAGAAACTTGGCGGATTTGACCTAAATGGCGCTACAAAAAAATCCAAATACACTTTGACGGTTTCACCCCTAAAAGATCCTTTATTACTCCGTTAACTTTTATAAGGCATCCATACATTTCAAGATTCGAATTTTTTAATTTTTATTAGCAATTAGTCCAACAATACATATGTTTAATCTTGCAAAAGTGATACTAAATATTGCTACTTAACATAATTGAAGAAATATTGCTACTTGATGTACTTCAACAAATATTGCTACTTGACATACTTGAACAAATATTGCTACTAAAAATACTTCTAATTTCTTTTTTTCTTTTTTTTTCTTTTTTCTACATTTTGAATGCTTCAAAAACATCTCCAAACTTCTTCTTTTTTTCAAAAAAATATTCACACAAGAGATCATAAGACTATTAATACTAATTATAGGAAAATTTTGGATAAATTTTGCTAAATTTTTCATTTTTTAGAATTTGAGCAAATAATCGAACGAAATTCCTTTTCGATACGGATCGGTAAGGTCGAATTTCGCGAATTTCCATCGAAATTCGACGAAATTTGGAACCCTGGTGATGGTTGCGCGAGCAGGGTTTACAAACCCTTGCCGCATAGTTTGGGCGCAGGCAGGAGGCACGTGCACGGCGAGCACATGACGCTCATCAGGAGTGGTGATGGCGGCTCGCGGGTTGGTATGGCCAGCCAGACACGTGACAGCGAGCGCATGTGTTTTTAGCCATAAACAGTAATCCCATCTAGAACCCTAATTGCTCAATTAATCCGAGTAATTAGGGTAATTAATATGTAGGATTAAAAACTGCTCATATAAGATTAACTTACCTATCCTTCGAACTTACGTACGGCTTGCAGTAGATTAGTTGTATGATACCGATCAAAATCAAAATTTGATACAGTGTAGATCGACGTAGTTAGAAATTGCCTTTCGGTTTCAGGGAGCTTCCTGCCAAAGCTGGCGATGAGGGTGGCGAGTTCTTTGGCAGAGATCGAGATGCCATAGCGGGAGTGCGCCAAATCGATCTGTATGCGTAGGACTTCCGGTTTTTCGGTCTTCCGGCGATCGAGATGCCACGGCGGGAGTACGATTAAACACTAATAGAGAGAGGAAACGCTTTGGATTTGTTGAGGCAATCCATAGATGTCGTTGTCAGATAGTGTTTCAACTTTCAAGTTTGATTGCTTCTTCTTGACGTACGAATTCCTCGCTAGTTTCAGCGCCCGGCTCCCGTTCGTTGTGCGTGTTCTTCTCCATTTCCTTGTATGTGCTCGTTGGCGACTGCTCCCGGCGGCGGCGCCACGTTGGCCGTGGAGACGGCGTCAGGACGATCCGCCCATGTGCTAACGGTGGCGTAGGCGAAGGTGATGATCCCCCATACGGCGATGGTGAAGGTTTTTGGAGAGATCAGTGCTGATAATATATTGTAAAACTATTGCAATTGTCGTAGATCAATCTTAATACTGATTAAGAACAGACAAATAACAATCTGATTGTAGGTTGTTTATCTTCTACAGAGAGGTACTATATTTATACACATAGCCTTTTAGGGATAGTTTCAGAATTCGCCCACCAAAACCAAGAGTCTGGATATATCCTAACAACTAAGATCAAAAGTCCAATTATATCTCAATAGGATGGATGTTTCGATTCTAGGAAAGGCTAGTGTGTCCCAAATGGGGCAAACCGATGGCCTAATCGAACCTTTCGCTTTTTTTTTGTAGACGCACTTTTCTTTCCAAATCTGGCTTTCATGCAAACAAATTTGCAAAACTAGTCTTATCCCCGACCGCGGAAGAGCGGTAACCGACATGTGTCACTTGCCGCACTTCCGTACCGTAGCACCCAGCTGACGCAACCAGAGCTCAGCAATACAGAGCCCAATGGCACCGATCTTCCTTACTTCGGTAGGCTAGAATTAAGTGATTTTAATTAATCAAAGTGTTAACTAATGATTAATTAAGTAATTAATAAATTAAAAGTAGTTAGTTAAATGCCTAATTATGTGCATAATTAAGTAAAGTGATTAGTTAATCAAATTTGATCGTCGTTTCCTGCATAGGAAGGAGAGCTCGACAGGAACCTCCCGTGGCGAGGTGGGCCCCAACCTACCGTGCTTTTAGCATTTTGGCGTTGTAACACGTCACCTATCGCGCCTTTCAATATCAGAAAGGAGCCTTTTTGTAAATTTATTTACAAAAGACCATATTTGAAAGAAAAAAATTGTGAAGAGCTAGAAAAGTGAAGGCTTCGACGCTAATCCTGCCTGCCAGACACTCGACTAGAAGAAATACTTCTTTTCCACAATTAATTTACTCTAAGCTTCCCCGTCAGTTCTCACTACTAGTAGCACAGCAGTTTCTCAAAAGAAAGAATCTATCTCGTGATACAAGCTCAACAGCATTCTAATTGGTTATATAAGTTTTGAATAAGAAGCATCCACAAACCAGCAACAAGTAGATGATTTTATATGTGTTTTTTCCTAGCTGAAGCACACTCTCACTAGTAAGGGTAACACAGCAACAGCAGATGATTTTATATGTTTTTTACCTAGCTGAAGCACACTCTCACTAGTAAGGGTAACACACAACGGCAGTAAGCAGAAATACTACTCAAGAAACTAAAATGCCAGCGTGAGGCAGAAAACACAGCAGCTAAGTAATGCCACAGCTTTCATATGTTTTATTTTCCCTAGCTGGATGCATTTTGCCGGGCGATACCAACTCAACAACTAATTCGGCAACAGACGAACAAGTAACAGGCTTCTTGTATATGTATCAGGGAAAGTATGCCTCTGCTACCAAGCAAGGTGCGAAAATTTCTCAAGACATGAAGTACTCCAAGGGCCAGTTCCACTGCATTATGAACCTCAATGCCGTCGACCGTCGTCCTCCCTATGGAATCTCATCCTGGTGGTACAGGTACAGGCCAAATCCGAACCGTGCACACGCCTTGCAGAATGCTGCTTCTTCTGCAGCTGCAACAGCATCTTCGTTACGGCCCTCGTGTACCGGTGCTGTGCCTGCGGCCTCTCTGTATGCCTAAACCCACACAAACACAAGTATTAAGCTGTTGACCTATGAGAAAAGGCAGCCAACAACAAAACAAAAGGGAAAAAAAGTGTTTCCTTGTATGCTAATGTTATGATGAACCATAAGTTGATACAGGTTAGTTTGACTTTTTCTTCCAAGCATTACTTCAAAAGAATGCCACTTCTAATTTGCACTGTGGGCTCGTTCACCAAATTCACAATAGAAGATGAGTAGCACAGGATAAATAAGTAGACAGATGTTACTTTCACAGGGAATAAATACCTCTCCATCTGTTCCTCTCAATATCACCCGATAGACCACAGTCACAGTTCCCTTATCAGAATATATAACATTACGAACTTCTCCACACCAACCTGAAAATATCAATAACCAATCACTTCCGTTTACACAGCACGGTGAATTGTATCCGATATTACAAATTTAAGTACCACCTACTAGTAAGATTGCAGAGAGTTTCTTGGGATTTCACAGATTTTTTTTTTTTCTTATTTAGGTATATTCAAGTGTTGAGCTGCAATCTTGATGGTTCAAACATCCAACAAAACTACATCTTTAAGACTTGTAGCACCTTATGAGGTAAAACATGGCACTGACACGATGTACTATATCAGCCAAGTGTAGCCGGTTCCATTTGTACTCGATTTTGCTTAACATGAAATTGTGAGGTGTGTCGATATACAACTTTAGGAACAAACTCATATCACAACACATCTGAAGCTTAGGACAAAAGTACTCTACACCAAAGTTAGTCTCTACCAGAAAAGAAACATCTGACCACAGGTAAGAAGCGTAAAATAGTTTATAATCTTAAAAGGAAATTCACCTGGTGCGTAGAAGCTCAACATTCTGTTGGCATGGTACCTGCACAATCAGATATCAACAAAGATGATGTTAGGATAAATGCATCACCCACACATTTCTCTATCAAAAACCACTACATTAAGAGGAAGAAAAAAGGCATGGTAGAGGTCCTAGTTACATTAGTGCAATTTAGTATCAAACTGTCAATGATATAGTTTGTTAATGTCTGTTGGGGTCATTTCCACCAAGTCCAAAGTAATTCATACTCTTTTAGACTTGTACTTGATAAAAATGTCGTCATCTTACGCTCAGGATATGTACCTACAACCTTTCTTATTGAGACTTGAAGCAGTATTAATCTTTTCCATTAATCCTTCAGCTTGATGACCAAAATAATTACTCATCCTAACAAATCCCCATCCACTATAGAAAAAAAATGTTCTAATATAATATTATGAATGATACAGGCTAAACTTAAAGATTGAGAGACCTGGATAGTACAATAGGATTTTATCCAGCAGTAATGACATGAAAAGGTGCAGTCATATTTTTAACTAGAGATCTGCAGATAGCTATACACGGTCACTTGCCCCCAAGAAGCACAGGTACATTCCATCAGTAACTCATACTTCAGTGGCACTCTGCTGTCCTATTATCTCAACTCGGATTATATTTCCTACCAACTAGGATAGCTTATATTAAGCATAAATTTTGGCTTTGATGACGTTAACGGGCTTATATAAAATTTTAAAAAATGAAGCTACTCAACTAGCTAGCCAACTCCAATTTAACTGAGTTGACAAATCAGTTGACTAATTATGTTACGTAAAGTTTTAATTCTCAAAGATATGATATTTTTTAGACTAACGAACTAAAGGCCCCAGCTTCATTTGAAACCAACATAGGTACCTTGTTCTCAAAAGAATGATACGACAGCATGCACAGAAGTGACAGAACAATATAGCTCTAATCATTTTACAAATTCGAAAGTGCCAGAACTGTCCACCTTTTCAGGCTACAAGAACTGTCCCCCTCTGACCTTGTCCGAAATGCATAACTTAATCAACACACCAAACAATTGATCATTGACATTATATATATTTTTCTAAACAAAGCTTGAACGGGAGAACAGGTCAAGCAACTTTCCAATCTGATGGAAGTTCCAAACCTACCAACAAGGCAGCCACAACCTAAATTGTAGAACATTGAGCTATCTGAATTATAAAGCCTAGTTATTATTTTGCACAGAGAAACAGCCATCGATTCCAGTAGATGCAAAACAGGTCGACTTACAATCATCCTAATATCCTATACTCATCAATGGTCTCAACCATCTACCCGATCAACTGTGATCTTAGTTGGAAGGTAGAACCGAACACAGCCCTTCCAAATTTATAAGTAAGACAAAGATTTTCATGAGTAAGAAAACAATGAATTGAATTAGTGCCACAGGCAGAACTTCCATGAGCTATCGCAGTATCTATTCGCTACAAAGCTCTTCCATCAAATGTGTTGTCCCGGGGGCATTTTTTATTGTCCAATCCAACCAATTCAATCCAGAGGCTAAACAACTATAGAAAGGAAGAGGCAGTAGTAGCTCCTAAATTATCAGGGAAAAAATTAGACAGCAAAATATCACCTTTAGCTTCGAAACTGCTGCAACAACTAATCTACCCAATATATCCTTCCCCTAATTCCCACGAATCTGTGAAACACAATTTGTCCATCAAATAAAATAATCGATAATTTTACTAGGCTCAAATCCTCCCATGGCAACAGCTGATCATGCATCCTTCCCTAAAACCAACACCTACTGACCAAGAAGACAATAGCAGCAGCACGACCGGAAACAGATAAAAGCGAGCAAACAATCAGCAAACGAAACGGGCGGGCTGGGGGGCCGCGCAGCCACCACTCACCAGGGGACGGTGTTGGTGTCAGGGTCGATGATCTTGTCGGGGACGCGCTTGTTGAGGTCACGCAGGATCTCGACGAGCGGCCGCGTCATGCCGGTGGCCTTGTCGAGCGGCACGACGTAGTTGGTGGTGGGCACCCCCTTGCCCCCGCCGCCCTCCAGCTTTGCCACCACGGACACCCCCTGCCGCCGCCGCGGCGCGCACCCCAGGCCCGTCCGCGCGTTCCTCCTCGTGAAGACGGGTGCCGAGACGGCCCGCGCCGAGGGAAAGCGGAGCGCGGTGGCCGCGGCCTCCATGCCCGCGGTTGGTGGCGCGGTTTGACTCGGGAACGCGCGTGCTCGTCGCTGGCGTTACGGCGCAGAGAGGTGGTAGGGGGGGGGGGAGAGGAAGTTTGGTTTCGGGAACCAGGTGGGTGGGGGAGCGGAGGAGCAGCAGGAAACGACCGGGGTTCTCGGGTGGGAAATGTCCGACCGAGCGGAGGCGCGCGGAGCAGGCCAACCACCTCGGCACCAACCCGGGCCCTCAAAAAGCGGCGGGGCCTGGGTGTGAGACCGTGCGAGGAGGCGAAAAGGACCGAGTTTTGCGGGGCCTGGGTGTGAGACCGTGCGAGGAGGCGAAAAGGACCGAGTTTTGCGGGCGGGAAATGGATGGGTGGGCCGAGCCGTGGCCCGCTGCCCGCGGGCGGCCAACAACCCCGGGCGGCGAGGGCGCGGTGTGGAAGTGGAACGAAAGCGGCGGTTTCAAGTTGCTTGGCCGGGACCGGCGCGCGGGGTTGGTGAGGTTCACGAAGTTGGGACCCCAAAACCGGTGGATCTAGCCGGAGTTTGCTCGTGTTTATCCACGGTGGCCTTAGCCACCGTTTGTTTGCCCTATGGATTAATTATATAAGTTAATGTGGGAAACAAACAGTCTAGATTATAATCTAGATTATAATAATCTATAAACAACCATTAGGGTGCTTATATATTCATAATCCAGCTTATTTTATGACTACAATCTAAAATACCCTGTAAACTTCAGCATATTTACCCACCACTGCCATTACATGCCTCTCCACCCTTATATCGCGAATCGTTTTTTCCCCTCTCGTCGCAGCGCCGCCATTGACCTGCACTCCACCAGCCACCACATGGATCCTTGGGACCTCAACTTGAGTCTAAGCGAAGGCATTGGAGCGGATGCGGCGGACGAAGCTATTGGTGTGGATCCGGAGATGGAAAGCGACGTCGGCGCGGCGGAGATGGGAGGCGGCGGACTCGGCGCGACGAAGATGGGAGGCGGCGGACTCGGCGCGACGAAGATGGGAGGCGGCGTCCTTGGCGTGGCGGCGCAAGGTGGCGTCCTCGGAGCGACGGCACAAGGCGTCGGCAACAAGACGACGGCCCAGGAGGCGGCCGCCCGACCATGGAGTCGAGAGGACGGCGCCATGGGAGCGGCAGCGCTTGGACGCGCAGATGGGAGCGGTGGCGCAGGCGGCGAATCGGCGGCAGCGTCGCTTGGACGCCATGGGAGCGGTGGCGCGGCGGTGGAATCGGGCGGCGGCGCCGCCGGCGCCGCTCGAGGACCTCCTGGTGGCGGCGGCCTGGGCGATGAACTGGCGGCCCTTGGAGGAGTCCATGGTGCGGCGGCCGCCAACCCCCCGGCCAACAAATCAATCAGCGTGCGGGGACGCGACCGCGGCACAGGCAGAGGTGCGGGCGCGTCCCAGGCCTCCTCCGGCGGGCCACTTGCCTCTGCAAGCGCCACAGCGTCGCAGGCACCAAAGAGCAGGGGACGGAAGCGAGGTCCTGCTCAGGTTCCATACAAGCCCCCACGATCTAATCCAGCAATTGACATAGTTGATGTTGATGCTGTGGATGTTGGTGTTGATGCGGAGTCTGATGACGTGCCGGAGCCTACTGGAGTTCTTGGAGGAAACTCGGTGAGTTATATTCATCTCATATAACGTTTACATTGTGCTAATTGACTGGTATGAATTGTTTTATACTGGATAGTAGCTGTCAAGATAGGGATTAGAGTGCTCATTGTGCATATCTATCTGTCCATTCTGCTCCCTGATCATTGGAACGATCATGCATCAACATCTTATTTGCAAACCTTTATAGGTCATACTAATGCACAGATAGATTATAGTGGAGTGTGGATCGTGCTACTGTATACTAGCATTGTTCAGTACTGCTTATAAAGATAGATCTAAATATTAAGATACAAATAAAGATGAGGTCAGCGATTGCTTATCCGTCTATTTACGTTAATTTATATAACCTATATTAAAAAGTTGGTGTATAAAAAGCATAGCATTGCACCGCAGAGAAAGGGGGTCTGAGTTGACCGAGGGCATGTGCTTCCTAGGCTGCTGCCGAGAGAGACCAAGATGCTGGATGAAGCTGGCACTGCGTTTACTCGGGCGAATAGAGCAGCTGACTGGGGCAATCTTAAAATTGTTGCTTCACAAATTACAGCGCAGCACCTCCCTTGTCTGCATCCCGAGCATTCGACGGGTGGAAAATGCAGGTTGCTCTCGAATCTCGATAGCTCGGCGAGTATACTCGCGTAGGGTTCAGCTTTTGCGATGCTCCCGTCTTTCGAGCCAGACATTGACAACAGGCAAAGCAGGAAGGGATGGGAGGTCCCAAAAGATCAGGATCCAATGCCAAAGTACCCGATCTATAAAATTCGGATACGGTTCCTGTACAGTCCTCAAGGGACTGTAACTTAAGGAGTTACGTACGAACCGTTGAATCAAAAATTGATGATTTCAAATTGATTCAAAAGTACTATAGATATAGTGTACTGTAGCAAAACACTGTGACACATAGATTTAAAAGATCTAGGCCGTCCGATTTGCTTAAGTTAAAGTCCCAGAGGAACTGCACTGCACTGGATCTGCTTCCACAAAATTCTAGCACTTCATACACGACAGCTGCAGAACCGCGTGCGGTTTCCATGCGAACATATATGAACGCTGCACATTCAGACATGACATACCGTTCCCGTCGCATGCGTGAACATGACCGTAATTACTCGGGTTCAGAAAAAAAAAAAACGGTTCAGCATTTGGTCCGACATCTCGTCACTTGCTCACGTAAGAACAAATAAACACATCACTGCTCTGCCCGAACGCTTGTGCCAACTAACATTGCAATAGGAAAATCGGAGCTAGTTCAGTCGCAAAACTAGTGATATGATCAGTTTGAGTCCAAAACAACACGATCCCAAAAAGGGATACGCATCTGCAACAGCACAAGACAATAATTTGTTTCATTGCGGTGCTTAATATTAACATCACAGGGAAGAATGGTAATTAGTTTTGCAAAAGGGAGTCGTATTTAAAAAGTCTAACCTATCGTTCCATCAAATCCTACAACACTATGCGACCACCTTCCCACAGATTCACCGGTAAGTGCTCCATCTGATGATTCTGATTACTGCAAGAAAAAAGCAGCCATCTAACTATGCCTTCCGACAAAAATGAGGGACTCAACTGACCATTGAAATACTGCAACCAAAAGGGCCTTTTCTTGAGTTCATCCAAGTATCATGTCACGGTTGTTGTACCCTGCATGTCATAAGCAGAAGAAACGCAAGTTAGCTCAGATAACTGCTGCACCTCAATTGAAGTCACAACTGCACACAAGAACACTTGTTTACCTGCTTGAGCTTCTGTTGGAAGAGCATTTGCACTTCTCTCCGGAGGCCATCAACCTCCCCAGCGTACTCTTTTTGCTCCTCTGATGTCAACTCCTCCAACTGCACCCCCAATTTGTAGAGTACACTATCGAGGTCACAGAACTCAAAATTTGTCGCATTAGTTGATGAAAGCTTCAGTAGACTCTTAATAGCCAACAAAACCTGCGTAGAAATCATGGATCCAGATCAATTCATTTATGTAGGTGTAACAGGCTAGCTTTTACTGGCCGTTGGAAATCTTGTTAAGTGCAGTAGTCATTGCTTCCATCTCTGGAAAAGCAAAACATATACGCTTCTAGACCTTTCTGTTCATAACTTTATATGTATATAACAAAATTTATGAAGGAAAATGTCTTGAAAAAAACCAAGCAAATAACGCCATGTTTGGTAAAGCTCCAGCTCCACCAGATTCATAGAGCTAGTGGAGCTGGGTATTCCTAGCTCTACCAGATCAGTGAAGCTGGAACTGTGGGTATATTAAGAGTGTTTAGGTGGATCATTTTGTTTACATTTTAGATTAAAAATATAAACTTAATTCACTTTATTTTAGCCTACAAGTTTCAGATCTAAAGTGAAATTGGGATCCGGAGCTCTGCCAAATAGGGCCTAAGTTTAGTACAAAAACTGATAAAACAGATTCCTTATAGAAAATTTTGCTGCTCCTACCACATGCATAATGTAGACATGTAGAAGTGTTTACAGGCATACAACATAAATTGCAGTGAACATACGAATTCAAGCTTGATACTGTCAGATGCTTAAAAAATGCATATCCATGTATGAAATGAACAAATTACTGCACACAAGGAACAACTGTACAAAAAAATGCTGATAATGGATGCTAACCAAAAAGATGTACAGAATTGGAGGCAGCTCTGATCATACCTTTTCTTGAAGGCCAAGGTCAAACCTTGATAACATATCAACTATTAACTTTAGAAAAAGGCGTTCACTTAAGAAAGCAAGTCCCGAGTTTCCGGAATTTAGCTGAAAGTCTGCTAGATCTGTTACTAAAAACACTGCCTTTTTCTGAAGCCGAACATCAGTACTGCTACTGCTTGCCAATATGTGCTACAAAGGGGGCAAATTATCAGAACTTAACCAATTATGTGCCTGTATACTTAAGACAGGATTTTCACTACCTGCAACATTGCACTCCCATTTTCTGAATGGAATGCCTCCTGACCATTTACATTGTCTCTAATCAAAGCAGATATAGCATACAATGCCTTTGCAGCTTCTTCTGTAGAAGTGGAATAGCCCATCTTCACTAATCTTGCCAAAGCTCCATAACCAATATTCTAGCCAAGGATGAAACAGTCAGTATCAGCACTAGTAAATGATAACTGAAGCCATATTACATGGCCAGAACAGAAAATAATGATAAAATAATACTTCAACAAAAAGGTACCCCTGTGTTCTGAGAGGAAACACACAAGGGAAATGACTGCTGTTAACGATAGGAAATCCACTACTATCAGTAAAAGTATGAAAGAAAACAAAACATTGATAATAGCAAGGGTGAAATGCAACACAGGGTAAACATCAACATCAAGCATATGTAATCAAGTCAAAAGGACAAAATTACAGTAACATTCATTGTCACATTTGAACAACACAGGAACCGCAAATTTGGCTAACTAGAAAGAATGTGTGCTCTCAAAGCCTGCACAAGGTAATGAATAGTGATGCAGATGCTCTGTGAAGTGTGAACACAAGATACAGCATTGGAATCAAAATGCACCTTCTTGATGGCATTACCTGGGTTTGGACAAGGGCATTATTCTGACTAGCTTTACCCAGGACCCATGCAGAGGCAGTCCGTATTTCTTCATTTGCATCAGTAAGATCTCGAATCACAGGAACAAGGCCGCCAAGTTTGTCAAGGTCTGAGCACAAATGCACGAACAAGATAGAATTTCAGAAAATCTTATAAAAATTCACATGCACAAACATAAGCCTTTGTTGCATCCAGTGCAAACAACAAGTCATGTGCTAACATGCCCGTTTTTTTCTATCAAAAAACATATTTGCAAGCTATATTGCATGGTTATAGTCATATGCTGCCAGTTTTTATGACACACAAGTGAGCTCGTAGTTGGAAGCAGATATTTTGGTTAATTTGCAGAGCAGTGAGCAACTAGCATATGGATGGACTCATAAAAGAAAGCGGATCTACCATTAGCATTGTCAATGGGCTCAACAAGAACTAAAAGCTCCTGCAATGCACGCTGGTGATCCTCCACTGAAATGGAAGAATTATTTAAGTCTGCAATTGCAATCTTCATTAAGTCAGCATCTGATGGCATCTTTAACTTCTCCATCAACTCCTGCAAGAAAATTGATGAGCTTGAGCAAAGTGTGCCATCATGCTTAAGCTTTGTCTTTCATCTATATAGAGAAAGATCAGCTGCCTGCATATTGAAGAACTCACTCCACAATAGATTCCATGCCATCTTATCTGGTTAACATAAGAATTTAAACCCAAGACAAAATGAAAGGCATAAGATAAAATGCAAACCTTACAAAATCTAGCAAGCAAAAGTGAGTAACTTGGGGAACCTCCAGAAATAAGGATCTTAAGATAAAATTAGCAATATAAAAATCACTAAGAGATAAAGTTTATTCACTTGACAGAGCAAATGTGGTGGTATCCAAATCACAGCAAGCACAGAAGCATATCCCCAGTTGCAGCCATACAAGTACCAATTCAACAACTAGAGGTATCAGGTATGTACTGTACAGTTCAGCTGAGGACTCCAGAAAAGCACTAGTGGATTCTCATGTCAATAGAAGCAGACATGCCAAGATTTATGCACATTATACAAACAATACAATTGAGTTGCAAAAAAATGTCTTAAGAAAATGCATTGACACAACACAATAGTTTTTGACAGTAATAAAAGTTAAAAAAAAAACTATTGTGCTGTGTCGATGCATTAACTTAAGACGCTTCTTGTGACAATACAAAATCAAAAGATGAATCCTGAAGGAGAATTTATCACCTTAATCTCCAGCCGCCGATTAAGCAGCTCATCTGCCGATAGCTTATGCACGTCCTCCGCAGTTTCTTTCAGCTTCTCCGGATCAGAATTACCTGCCTCACCAATACCAGATATAACTCAGCAAAATGCAGGCACATCTCCAAAGCCAATCAAACTTACAGTGCAATTGCAACCACAAACCACCAGTTCCTATCTACAGCTTAAAACCACAAGTTATTACCCTCCGCGTCCCATAAACCAGAGTATAAATTACCAATGGGCACAATACTAACTACTCTCTATTAGGAAAATTTCGTTGCAATCCTACTTAGCGGAAACTATCCAGCGCAGCTAAAAACTGCAACTTTTCCGGTTCAAAATTTAACATTGCTAAAGGGAATTGAAGTTTTATTTAATTGTAGAATTTGGGGGGGTTTGGGGATCCCGTACCGATCGCCCACTGCAGCATGCTGTCGAGGGAGCCGAAGCCTCCCGCGAACTCGTCCTCCACCACCGACCCACCGCCGGAAGCCTCCTCATCTGCTACAATCTCCCCCTCGTCCTTCTCCGTCGCCCACTGCCTCGCCGCCACCGGCGACGACTTGTTCTCTCCGCCCCCCTCCGCCACCGCGGCGGAGGCTGCTGCCACCGGGAGGAGAAGAACAGCGGATAGGACAACGGCGAGGAGGACGTGGTGGTGGTTGGATTTTTCCGGGTGTAGCATCCTGGCCTTGGCCATGGACACGAAAGAAAATTCGAGAGAAGCAGCAGCGAAGTGGGGGAGGGAAGAGGGATTTCCGATATGAAATCCTCCAGATTTCGGGGTGGTCTCTGCATTTATATGGTTCCGGAATCCGGAATTGAATACTTTCGTGTAAGTATATGAAGTTTATATTATTTGCATTAAACTCTAACTTCCATGTCGATAGGCACTTATATGAAAATAAAAACTTTCTAGGGGATATTTGGATAGGTACCTGCGTGTGGGCCCGGAGATTCGGTGTTCAGGCGATTACCATTGGTCGGGTGACATCCCGTTAGGGCTTCCCCGCTGATCCGTACACAGCTCGGTAGATGGTAGACCGTTCGTTTGCAAACGGACGGATGTGATAGGATCGCGGGGACGCCAACGCAAAGATCATCGAGGCAAAGTGGTAAGACATCGTACGTCCTTGATTTGTCGCCTCTCCCTCTCTTCACTTCTCCGTCTTCCGAGGACAAAGCGATGAGGAAGGTTCCATGTTTTATTTTTGGTTGTCACTCTCTAAAATTCAAAATTTCAGTAAACTTTTATTATTTCAAAAAGAATTCAAATAATACAACAATCAAAATATGAATCCAGTTTTTTTCCACCGAAATTTCTGAGACATCGGTGGGAACTACCGAAATTTTATTGAAAAATGTTGAGATCTTGGTCCATTTGAAGCGAACGAAAAAGTGTTCAAACTGCATTAGAAAATTTTGAATTTTTTTTGTATATTTCTGACATATCACTAATGCTCCTATAAAATTTGGAGATAATGATCAAGCTTGAGGAATTTTCTAAAATTTATACAGTGCAAAGTACTATAAAGTATCCCACGGCTAGAAAAAATGGGAAATTTTTTTAAAAATCATAAAAGAATTTATGTGACATTTTCTATCTGTTTGAATGCAAATTATTAAGTTTTGCACATAAAATATCCTACACTTAGAAATTTCAGCAGCATTTCGTTACGCCTAATTTTTGGATTCTAACACTTCAATTAGGCAACATAATAAAAACAGTACATAATATGATCATAAAAGATAAACATGTAAATTACATTCACCAACAATGTATGTTCCATCCATTACAATTTGTTTCAAATATAATACACGAGACAAACACCTGTCGAAGCATGGATGAGCCGCAATCCACCAGACACCTGCAAGAGCCATAATTAAATAAGGAGTTAACATTTATTGCACGAAGAAGTGTTAAAAGAGTGAAATGATATTGTCGATAACTATTTATTGACGTACCTACGAGTAGTAGTAGGTGTTTAGTGCAACCTCTACCTCTACATCATCAACAATGATCTCATCGTACTTCCTCTCGTGTCCTTGCTTGTAATCCTTCCAGGTCACGTCCCGCGGTAGTCATGCAGACTTCTAGTATATATTCATAATGAGAGATCCAGGGCGAAGGTTGCTCTGACTGGTGCAAGTACCCGGTAGGCATACGTCGTGTGTATGGATCGGTGTAGGGATCAATGTAGTTAAACAATAACGATATGCTCGATCCATCGTGACTCTGGCAGTGATCGTACACACCCTAATTACCTCCATAGGTCATCGAGCCATACTCTAACATGGGGTACCCAGGCTGCTCAGTGGGGGAGCCTCAATGGTTAATAGACCATGAAACTATGTCATCCTGAGATTGTACTGCCTATTATTCACCCCCACTAGTTGTCAACTTGTCATGCCCTTCCCCATACTATGGGTCTACCTTTGTGAGCCCTTCCTCGGGCAGTTCCCCCGTTTTGCAATCCTTCCAGCGTTGGTGGTGTGAGCAAGGTTGGAGGGTGTAGCAGGCATCGTTGCCTTCAGAGTCTATCGTCGAGCTGCTATCGATGGACTTCTAGTAGTGTGGAAGCCCGGAGGGGGGTCTCTGTTTCGTTGTCACTGTCCACATCAGGCTATCATCACTTCGGGCATTTCCTTTTCCCTTGCCACGCCAATATATATGAAAAATACTTCTTACTCCTGGGAGTATTCTCAGTTCTGAAAATACTATCCAAACGAACTTGAAATACTCCTTTACACTTTGGATACACTTGTATACTAATTATAAGATATTCTAATGTGATCCTCATGAACAAAAAATGCAAAAGAGTACATAGTTTTTAGCGTATTTTGCAAATATCTTCATATACACATATAAAAAGAACGAACATTTTTGTATTTGATACAATATATGACTCATATTCACGAAACGATACAATACTTTTGCGTATTTACAGAAAACACAATCATACCCGGTTTTTGAGATCTCATTTTTGAATATCTGACATTCCAAAACACGGTTTAGCCATACACAGAATTTGAAAATTCGTTTTTTTGCGTATTTAGATTTTGAAAATCTGGTTATGCCATAACCGGAATTTCAAAATCCAGTTATGCCATTTACATGTATGTGTCTGGTTATGCCTCCAACACAACATACATGCATCCAACCTTATCTCCATGTCATAACCAGGATTTGGCATAACCGGATTTTGAAATTCCGGTTATGACATAACCAGATTTTTCAAAATCCGGTATACATAATTATCAAAATTTCAAATTCCGGGTATGGTTAAATTGGATTTTGAAATTTCAGGTATTCAAAAACGAGATCTCAAAAACCGGGTATGACTGTTTTTTGTAAATAATGCTCCTGTAAAATTTTGAAAGTAATGCTCCTGTAAAATTTGGAGATAATGATCGAGCTTGAGGAATTTTCTAAAATTTCTACAGTGCAAAGTACTATAAAATATCCCACGGCTAGAAAAATGGGAAATTTTATTAAAAATCATAAAAGAATTTATGTGACATTCTCTATCTGTTTGAATGCAAATTATTAAGTTTTGCACATAAAATACCCTACACTTAGAAATTTCGGCAGCATTTCATTTCGCCTAAATTTTGGATTCAAACACTTCAATTAGGCAACATAATAAAAACAGTACATAATATGATCATAAAAGATAAACATGTAAATTACATTCACCAACAATGTACGTTCCATCCATTACAATTTGTTTCAAATATAATACACGAGACAAACACCTATCGAAGCATGGATGAGCCGCAATCCACCAGACACCTGCAAGAGCCATAATTAAATAAGGAGTTAACATTTATTGCACGAAGAAGTGTTAAAAGAGTGAAATGATATTGTCGATAACTATTTATTGACGTACTTACGAGTAGTAGTAGGTGTCTAGTGCAACCTCTACCTCTACATCATCAACAATGATCTCGCCGTACTTCCTTTCGTGTCCTTGCTTGTAATCCTCCCAGGTCACGTCCCGCGGTAGTCATGCAGACTTCCATTATATATTCATAATGAGAGATCCAGGGCGAAGGTTGCTCTGACTGGTGTAAGTAACCGGTAGGCATACGTCGTGTGTATGGATCGGTGTAGGGATCCATGTAGTTAAACAATGACGATATGTTCGATCCATCGTGACTCTGGCGGTGATCGTACACACCCTAATTACATCCATAGGTCATCGAGCCGTACTCTAACATGGGGTACCCAGGCTGCTCAGTGGGGGAGCCTCAATGGTTAATAGACCATGAGACTATGTCATCCTGAGATTGTCCTGCCTATTATCCACCCCCACCAGTTGTCATGCCCTTCCCCATACTCTGTGAGCCCTTTCTCGGGCAGTTCCCCCGTTTTGCGATCCTTCCAGTGTTGGTGGTGTGAGCAGGGTTGGAGGGTGTAGCAGGCATCGTTGCCTTCGGAGTCTATCGTCGAGCTGCTATCGTTGTCACTGTCCACATCAGGCTATCATCACTTCGGGCCTTTCCTTTTCCCTTGCCACGCCAATATATATATGTATTATATATATGTATACGTATACATATATATATATATACGTATACATATATATATATACATATAAATATATATATATGAAAAATACTTCTTACTCCTGGGAGTAATTATTCTCACTTCTGAAAATACCATCCAAATGAACTTGAAATACTCCTTTATGCTTTGGATACACTTATATACTAATTATAAGATATTCTAATGTGATCCACATGAACAAAAAATGCAAAAGAGTACATAGTTTTTAGCGTATTTTGCAAATATCTTCATATACACATATAAAAAGAACAGATTTTTTTGTATTTGATACAATATATGACTCATATTCACGAAACGATACAATACTTTTGCGTATTTACAGAAAACACAATCATACCCGGTTTTTGAGATCTCATTTTTGAATATCCGACATTCTAAAACACGGTTTAGCCATACACAGAATTTGAAAATTCATTTTTTGCGTATTTGGATTTTGAAAATCCGATTATGCCATAACCGGAATTTCAAAATCCAGTTATGCCATTTACATGTATGTGTCTGGTTATGCCTCCAACACATACATACATGCATCCAACCTTATCTCCATGTCATAACCAGGATTTGGCATAACCGGATTTTGAAATTCCGATTATGGTATAACCAGATTTTTCAAAATCCGGTATACATAATTATCGAGATTTCAAATTCCGGGTATGGTTAAATTGGATTTTGAAATTTCAGGTATTCAAAAACGAGATCTAAAAAACCGGGTATGACTGTGTTTTTTGTAAATAAACAAAAGTATTGTATCGTTTCATGAGTATGAGTCATATATTGTATCAAATACAAAAATTTTCTAAAAAAGAGTATGTCTAAAAAAATATACATACTGTCGACGATTGGAGAACGGGCTCCCGCCGAGCTTACTTGTTGAATGTGGGATCAACCGAAACCCCTTTCTGCCAAAGGTGTAGCATCGAAGACGTGGAAGATGGTCTGTTAGAACAGACAGGAACACAAAGATTTTATCCTGGTTCAGGCCTCTCATTATCGAGATAATAGCCCTACATCCAGTCGCCTGGTGGCGTCTTTTGCTATTCAAAATGATCCCCCCCTCCTAGGGGCTAGGGGGATTAAATACAAGATACCTGTGTTATATACATGGTAACTACCCCCTAGATTTACGACATGCTTCCATAACCGTAGCGCCCACGATCCGGGGCCCTTGATCTGCGCAATTAATTTGAATTTCCTGCACTGCCCTTGATTTCCGGCGGATTGATTGCCATCTTCCTTTCTAGTGGCAAGACCGGGTCCCCGACCATCCGCCCGGTAACTGGTGTGGCCTTCACGAGCATGATCGCCGTGATCGTCCTGTATGGTCGTAGGCGAATGGGTAGACACGCATGCTCGGGAGTTATGTTGCCCTGATAGTTTTTCGAGCATCTTCTCGGGTCTTTGTATGGTCGGTAGCCAGGATCTTCCTGGGGCACAACGGTCTTTTATCAGATAGTCAATCCCCGACAGCTAGTCCCCGAGGCTCAAGTGAGATGGGTCGTCTCCTTGAGACTGAGAAGTCCAAGGAGGGATTGAATTCTTAATGGTGAAGCATTTTACTTCAGCATCTGGGCATGAAATGACCAGGAAAAAGATTTGATAGATGAGACAGGCTCACACTATCACATCCCAAGCGAATCATGCTCGGGGAAAAAGGTCGGCACAAGCTGCGCCGAAAGGGAAAATAAAACGTGATCGAACCTCGTCCCGAGTATAGATCAGATGCCCAGGAAAACTAGGCATGGATCGGACGCCTAGCATAAAGGTAACTAGCAGACTGTGAACAAACACATGCTGCCGCATCCCATGCATGGATCGGATGCACAGGGGAACTAGGCATGGATCAGACGCCTAGCATAAAGGTAACTAGCAGACTGTGAACAAACACATGCTGCCGCATCCCATGCATGGATCGGATGCACAGGGGAACTAGGCATGGATCAGACGCCTAGGCTACTAACGGAATGCGAGCGGACTCACATTGCCACATCCCGAGCATGGGTCTAATGCTCGGGAATCGGCTGACGAGCCAGGCTCGAGCCGCCGATCCGACATGGACCGGATCTCCAGGGAAATAGGATCGGGAGGACATGTGCTCAAACGCAGAGCGCGCTTGGCGCGGAACACCAACCGTCTCCGAGCGAAACGCGTGCTCGGAGGAAGAGACTCGCGCCCGAGCGCAGTGCCTGCTCGGCGCGGAACACGAACAGTCCCCGAGCGAAACGCTTGCTCGGGGTAAGAGACTCGCGCCCGAGCGTAGTGCCTGCTCGGCGCGGAACACCAACCGTCTCCGAGCGAAACGCGTGCTCGGAGGAAGAGACTCGCGCCGAGCCGTAGTGCCCGCCGGGCGCGAACATTTAACAGCCCCCGAGCGAAACGCTGCTCGGGTAAGAGACTCGCGCCGGCGTAGTGCCGCTCGGGCCGCTGAACACGACCGATCCCCCGAGCGAAACGCTTGCTCGGGTAAGAGACTCGCGCGCGCGAAGCGTAGTGCCCGCTTTCGGCGCGAACACCAACCGCCTCCGAGCCGAAACGCTGCTCGGCGGAAGAGACTTCGCGCCGAGCGCAGCGCACCGCCGGGCGCGAACACGAATCAGCCCCCCGAGCGAACGCTTGCTCGGTAAGAGACTCGCGCCCGAGCGTAGTGCACCGCCGCGCGAACACTGAACCGCCTCCGAGCGAAACGCTGCGTTTCGGAGGAAAGACTCGCGCCCGAGCGCAGCACTCGCTTCGCCGCGAACACGATCAGCCCCGAGCCGAACGCTTGCTCGGTAAGAGACTCGCCCGGCGTAGTACCGCCGCGCGAACACGATCCCCGAGCGAAACGCTTGCTCGGTAGAGACTCGCGCCCGAGCGTAGTGCCCGCCGGGCGCGAACACCAACCGCCTCCGAGCCAAACGCTGCGTTTCGGAGGAAAAGACTCGCGCTCGAGCGCAGCACACCGCCGGCCGCGAACACGAATAGCCCTCGAGCCGAACGCTTGCTCGGTAAGAGACTCGCCCGGCGTAGTGCTCGCCGGGCGCGAACACGAATCAGTCCCCGAGCCAAACGCTTGCTCGGTAAGAGACTCGCGCCGAGCGTAGGTACCGCCGCCGCTGAACACCAACCGCCTCCGAGCCAAACGCTGCGTTTCGGAGGAAAAGACTTCGCGCTCGAGCGCAGCCGCCGGCCGCGAACACGGTCAGCCCCCGAGCGAAACGCTTGCTCGTAAGAGACTCGCGCTCGAGCGTAGTGCACCGCCGGGCGCGAACACCAACCGCCTCCGAGCGAAACGCGTGCTCGGAGGAAAAGACTCGCGCCGAGCGCAGCACCGCCGGGCGCGAACACGATCCCCCTGCCGAACGCTTGCTCGGTAAGAGACTCGCCTGAGCGTGAGGCTGCCGGGCGCGAACACGAACAGTCCCTCGAGCGAAACGCTTGCTCGGTAAGAGACTCGCGCCGAGCGTAGTGCCGCCGGGCGCGAACACGATCAGCCCTCGAGCGAACGCTTGCTCGTAAGAGACTCGCGCCGAGCGTAGTGGCTCGCCGGGCGCGGAACACCAACCGCCTCCGAGCGAAATGCGTGGTTTCGGGCGGAAGAGACTTCGCGCCTGAGCGCAGCACCGCCGGGCGCTGAACACGAATAGCCCCGAGCGAAACGCTGTTGCTGGTAAGAGACTCGCGCCTCGAAGCGTAGTGCCCGCCGGGCGCGAACACCAACCGCCTCCGAGCGAACGCTGCTCGGCGGAAGAGACTCGCGCCGAGCGCAGCACCGCCGGGCGCGAACACGGTCAGCCCCGAGCCAAACGCTTGCTCGGGTAAGAGACTCGCCCGAAGCGTAGTACCGCCGGCCGCGAACACGAACAGCCCCTCGAGCCGAAACGCTTGCTCGGGTAAGAAACTCGCGCCGAGCGTAGTGCTCGCCGCGCGGAACACCAACCGCCTCCGAGCCAAACGCTGCGTTTCGGAGGGAAAAGACTCGCGCCGAGCGCAGCACCGCTTCGCCGCCGAACATTTAACAGCCCCGAGCCAAACGCTTGCTCGGTAAGAGACTCGCGCCGAAGCGTAGTGGCCGCCGGGCGCGAACACCAACCGCCTCCGAGCGAAACGCTGCGTTTCGAGGAGGAAAGACTCGCGCCGAGCGCAGCATACCGCCGCCGCGAACACGAATCACCCCCGAGCGAACGCTTGCTCGGTAAGAGACTCGCGCTCGAGCGTAGTGCCCGCCGCGCGAACACCAACCGCCTCCGAGCCGAACGCTGCGTTTCGGAGGAAAGACTCGCGCCGAAGCGCAGTGCACCGCCGGGCGCGAACACGAACAGCCCTCGAGCCGAAACGCTTGCTCGGGTAAGAGACTCGCGCTCGAAGCGTAGTGCCTCGCCGCGCGGAACACGAATCATCCCCGAGCGAACGCTTGCTCGGTAAGAGACTCGCGCCGAAGCGTAGTGGCCCGCCACGCGAACACCAACCGCCTCCGAGCGAACGCTGCGTTTCGGAGGAAAAGACTCGCGCTCGAGCGCAGCACCGCCGGGCGCGAACACTAATCAGCCCCGAGCGAACGCTTGCTCTGTAAGAGACTCATACCGAGCGTAGTACCCGCCGGGCGCGAACACGAATCACCCCCCGAGCGAAACGCTTGCTCGGGTAAGAGACTCGCGCCGAAGCGTAGAGTGCCCGCTTCTGGCGCTGAACACCAACCGCCTCCGAGCGAAACGCTGCGGTTTCTGAGGAAAAGACTCAAGCGCCGAAGCGCAGCTTCGCTTCTGCGCGAACACGAACAGCCCCCGAGCCGAAACGCTTTGCTCGGTAAGAGACTCGCGTCCGAGCGTAGTGCTCGCCGCCGCGGAACACCAACCGCCTCCGAGCCGAAACGCTGCGTTTCTGAGGAAAGAGTCGCGCCGAGCGCAGCGTTTGCTCTGCCGCGGAACACGATCAGCCCCGAGCGAACGCTTGCTCGGGTAAGAGACTCGTCCGAAGCGTAGTACCGCCGCGCGAACACGGTCAGCCCTCGAGCGAAACGCTTGCTCGGTAAGAGACTCGCGCTCGAAGCTTAGTGCCGCTCGGGCGCGAACACCAACCGCCTCCGAGCGAAACGCTGCTCTGAGAGAAAGACTTCGCGCCCGAGCCGCAGCACCGCCGCGAACACGCAACAGCCCCCGAGCGAAACGCTTGCTCGTAAGAGACTTCGCGCTCGAGCGCAGCACCGCTTTCGGCGCGAACACGAACAGCCCCGAGCGAAACGCTGTTTGCTCGGGTAAGAGACTCGCGCCGAGCGTAAGCGCCGCCGGGCGCGAACACTGAACCGCTCTCCGAGCGAAACGCTGCGTTTCTGAGGAAGAGACTCGCCCGAGCGTAGTACTGCCGGGCGCGGAATACGAATAGCCCCCGAGCGAAACACGTGTTTCTGAGGAGACTCGCCAGAGCGTAGTGCACCGCTCTGCCGAACACGAATTCCCCGAGCGAAACACGTGCTCTGAGGAATAAGAGCGATTTTCAAGATATAACAAGATCAAATCCCGAGTGCAATGCCCGTCCGTGAAGAAACGCGTCCGAGCTAAAAATTTACTCAAGACAGATTCGAGCGAAAAGCCTGCCGGGCAAGGGGATAAAATTTGCGCCGAGCGAAGAACTTGCTCGGCCAAGAAAATGTAAACGACTTTTCTAAGCACGCTTTGTTTGAGGTAAAGAACTTTTTTTTACGATCTTACCTCATCATAAGTAGTGCAAGATCGGTCATCGATGTGGAAGATGACGCTTTCTGATTCCTTTGGCAAAGAATCCGTCGATCCTCACTGACGGCGCCACCGCCGACGATTGGAGAACGGGCACCCGCCGAGCTTACTTGTTGAATGTGGGATCAAACGAAACCCAAATCTCACAAAGGTGTAGCATCGAAGACGTGGAAGATGGTCTCATAGAACAGACAGAACACAAAGATTTTATCCTGGTTCAGCCTCTCATTATCGAGATAATAGCCCTACATCCATCGCTCGTGGCGTCTTTTGCTATTCAAAATGATCCCCTCCTAGGGGCTAGGGGATTAAATACAAGATACCTGTGTTATATACATGGTAACTACCCCTAGATTTACGACATGCTTCCATAATCAGAGCGCCCACGATCCGGCCCTTGATCTGCGCAATTAATTTGAATTTCCGGTGCACCTGCCCTTGATTTTCGGCGGATTGATTGCCATCTTCCTTTCTAGTGGCAAGACCGGGTCCCCCGACCATCCGCCCGGGTAACGGTGTGGCCTTCACGAGCATGATCGCTCGTGATCGTCCGGTATGGTCGTAGGCGAATGGGTAGACACGCATGCTCGGGAGTTATGTTGCCCGGATAGTTTTTCGAGCATCTTCTGCTGGTGCTGTATGGTCGGTAGCTTCAGGATCTTCTGGGGGCACAACGGTCTTTTATCAGATAGTCAATCCCCGACACATACCATTTAGATACGATATAGGAAGTAACTACTCCCGAAAGTAGAAATACGTGATACGGCGTTTGCCCGATCTTCATGGCGTAGGATTTGGATACGCACATGCACTCTCGATGAACACCAGTTAATCCCCCACTGCCAGATGCAATGGGCTTGCAACTCTTCAATTCGCCAAGATCACACGTGTTGAACTTCACGGACTCCCAGTGAAGTATATCGATCTCCCAATTCCCAATGGAAAGGCAGAACGATTTTTAGTAGAAGTCGCCTAATTCCTCCTTTCGATGTGTATGCAATAAGGAAGAACAAACGAAGAACGTTTAACAGATGCAAAATAGCTATCTAATTAATACGAAGTCTGAGGTCTTCATAAAAGAATACATGACTGTATATATATAGCTAGTTGGACGACAAGACACCAACCGACGCAGTCTAAACAACCGAACCGGAAATGAATCGATACCGATTCAACAGTATTCTGTTACTGTAGCAACCAAAGACTCCACGCTCACTGTAGCTTCAATCTACTGTAGCATCGGCCCGGTAATGTTCGCTTGAGTACTGTGGCGATTGGGCCGGTAATGTCTGTGCGTTATTTTGGGCTGGTGCCGTAGCGTTCGCTATTGATTACTGTAGCAGCCCCTTGCTATTTCATCCTTCTGGAATCCGCGATCTCTACTAAAAATTCTTCGACACCTTCGTATTTAACAACAAGCAAACACTCGCGGTTAGATAGCATACAATTCTCATGTGAAAAATTAAACTGACGAATGAGAAGATTCACCAGTTGTTGTATGGTTCTTGATCTAGGGTTAGGGATGTCCTCGTCAAAACGTTATACATACATGCATACATACATACATACATATATATATATACTCTTTTTACTTATAGAAAAGAGTATATAGCAAAAAAATAAAGGGCTCCAATGATTTTTTTTTAACAATATCGTATTGTAGAATCTTAGAATTATTATTAGAGTATATTGAAAGTGATAAAAGAGTATAACACATTCGTTTAAGTGGTATACTAGAGATGGGAGTACGTACTCACCAGAGTACGAAAAAATCTTTATATATATACACACATATACACCATCCTCTGCTGCTTAGTTTTCTACTAATTATCAATGTGATGACCCCGACGACACTTCGAGATCCTATATGGAAATCGAGCGACCCGAGCGGGCAGGGCAGGTGGCGCTGCATGCCTTCTAGTAGAAAAGGGTAAGGGAAGTGGGCCCCACCTTCTAGAAGCGGGCGAAATACTCGTACGAAATCTCGAACAGAAGAGAAGAGGGCAGAAAGAGCCCGGCATGCATGGTTACCAATTTGAGTTCGGCCACAGGGTCGACTAAAAAAGTTTGGCACCACCGCGCACGTACAGGTATGCTCCAGAGGAGAATGTCGTAGAGACAAAGAAAAACACACACAACTATTTTTTTTGTTTTACAGGTTGACTTGTTTAGATTCATTGACTATTCCAGAATTAAATTTTATCTCTGGCTTCAGATTCATTAGATCTGAAGAAAAAAAAAAACTGAAAGTAAAAAATTGTGCTATAGCAATACAGGTGGTCGTAGAACAATCGGTTTTGCTACGTGTTCTTAATTGTGACAGCTCAGATTTTTTTATATATTTTTGGGACGGGACAGCTCAGATTCTGACCGTAGAGTTAGCCATCAAATTTTTTACCTCTTCCAAAATTGATATAGTTTGATGCAAAATTATTTAAGTTATTATTCAAATGTTTATTTCAAATTTACCACTATCGAGTCGAACATCGTTAATCTTTCTTCACTCAAAATAGATTTATTTAAATTTTTAACCCATTAACTACGGTTTTGATCGGATACTTCACGAGCTTCATTTTCCGCCCTAACCGCGGTGACGAGGGCGACACGCCCGGGGGCGGGGGCACCACGTGACGCGCCCGGAGAAAGGAGAGACGGCAACCTGGTGCGCGCCCGCGGCATGTCAAGCCGCGCGCGTGCGTCAGCGACGACGTCCACCGCGTGGACGGTAGCGCGCGGCAGCAGCTAGCTACGTCGGCACGGGCGAAGAAGCCCAAATCGCCACCGAGACCGGCCGCGTCTCCCGTATAAAACCCGCGAGCGCTGGCCGGGGCATCGAAGCGCTTACGGCTTGCCTCGCTGACGCTAGCTCCAAGTCAGCAGTCAGCGTACCCTGCGGAGGCCGGCACATCACGGCACGGCACAACCGCGACACGAGGGCAGTGGAGATGGCGGCCCGGGTGGTGGTGACGACGACGCTCTCTCGTGTTCTTCTCCTCGCCGTCGTGTCGACGGCGGCGCTCGCGCCCGGAGCGGCGGCGATCACCAGGGGTGACTTCCCCCCGGGGTTCGTCTTCGGCGCCGGCTCCTCCGCTTACCAGGTACCTACACGGCTGCACGTAACCGATCGACCACCTCCTTGCCTTGTCACCATGATTCTTGACGATTTATATCGTTTACCGCGGAGTACGTGTCCGACATCAACGGACTAGCCAGGGGTCCTTACTACTAGCAAGAGAGAATCGATCACAGCGCGTATCGTGAATGAACCAAATTAATTAAACATGTTACATCTGCTCTGCACGTAGAATAGATACAGGCAACTGTAAATAAGTACGCACAAGATGAAATCGTTTACCAATTAGCTACACATGCTTCTTCTCAGTCAGAAAACCTACAGAAAAGCTATATTCCTCCGTGGATGTGAATGATCAGGCCGGTCACTCGATCCGTTAACGCGGTGCGCTTATTTAAGATTGCTTGTTGTTACATGAGAGGTCACGTGTTGGATTTACCAGCGAGATGAGCGTAATTACCAGTGACCAAGCCCTACTTAGCTCAATGCTGCAAGATACTAGTTGGCAGTGAAAATGTTGTGTTCTACACCACCCTGGACTACAACTAAAGTATTGCGTTTCACTTTCAAACTCAAAACATCAAAGCAGCCGGCGGCAAGGGTCGATTTCCCACCATCTTTTAATCCTGAATATATATTAATTAACTCTGATGATTTCCAGTTCTTCTTCTTGTGTAAGACGGTACGTCTACTCCTTAGTTAACCACTACTAGCCAGTCTAGCCACTCTAGCCGTCCTTCCACCAGAAACAATGCATACAGAATACGGCTCTTGGCGATTGGTGACTTTTTAACAGAAAAAAAATCTTACTTTGTTTTTGACGAATGCATGTCTGTTCTATAGTCTTCACTACACCACCTATATGTCATTTTCTCGCCTTGTTTTTTTTTTCCTCTTCAGTTCGATGTCATTAGATGGATTGCTCTTTGACTACTTGTTTGGCGTTTGTGTTGAGCGCAATTGAGTCGTGACATTTGGCAGACTTGAAGAATAGATGGCCTGAAATTCTGGTGTTGGAAAAGTAGCGTGAGGATATGATTCTTATTATTTTTCGGTTGAGTCATTTTGTCAACGGCTGGGACTTGGCACTTGCGAGTTGAGACAATGGTCAAATTTAAGTAGCAAGCAGTGCTTCTATGCTTTTCTTTCGGATACAAATTGCATAAATCTTAAAGCAAACAAAAGGGTAAGTAATCACTATCTATCTTTCATTTATGCTTTAATATTTGTGTAATTTTAAAAAATAAAAGCATAGAAGCACCTCTCGTAAGTGCCACGTAACTTAGGACTAATCAATGTGTTGTTCTATAATTTAATGTAATCATAAGCTTTGCAAGATGTATGACATACGTTACTGACCTGAACATCCGCAAAATCGTTCAGATTGAAGGTGCAACTGCAGAGGGTGGAAGAAAGCCTAGTATCTGGGACACATTCACACATGAAGGTTAGTTTAGCCTATGACCCCCTTGCAGCCTGCAAGTCTAAATCTATGACGTATTTTCATTTTCTTAATTCTAACAAGAACCTTCTAAATTTCACAGGCTATTCTATTGATCAAGCAACTGCTGATGTAACAGCAAATCAGTACCATAAATACAAGGTGAGTTGAGAAAAAATGTTGCTAAATGATTTTCAGATCAAGAAAATCTTCTCAACTTAAAGCGATAAACTATCGCGTTTAACAACAGGAAGATGTAAAGCTTTTGCACGAGATGGGCGTTGACGCATACAGAATGTCCATCGCCTGGCCTAGGCTTATTCCTGGTAAGGCCATACTGACTGTATCAATAGAATCACTACATATGTTAAAATTGAATAGTGTGTTTCAGAGAAGTTGGCCAACAGTTCACTGATTTGGTTGTTTGTAATCCATTTTTACCTCCAATGTAGATGGGCGAGGAGCTGTCAATCCGAAGGGATTGGAGTACTACAACAATATAATAGATGAGCTCCTGAGCAATGGTGTGCAACCCTTTGGCGATCCGAATTGATCATTGAGTGTTTTTTTTTTCCTGATACTGAAATGTGCATCTTTTCTGTGTTTATGTAGGAATTCAACCCCACGTAACAATATATCATTTCGATTTTCCTCAGGCTCTCCAAGACGAATACAACGGGCTGCTTAGTCCTAAATTCATGTACTTTTCTTGTTACCCCCTGAGCCTTAATTACCCTTGCTGCAAGCACTTCCATAAGAGATGAGGTAACGTTGCTTTTTGCAATCTGTGACATGATGCAGAGAGGACTTCACGGCGTATGCAGATGTGTGCTTCAAGAACTTTGGGGACAGAGTGAAGTACTGGAGCACCGTCAACGAGCCTAACATCGAGCCGATTGGCGGATATGACCAAGGAATCCTCCCACCACGGCGATGCTCGTTCCCCTTCGGCCTTGGTTGCGACGAAGGCAACTCTACCACAGAGCCATACATCGTAGCACACCATCTTCTGCTTGCACATGCCTCAGCGGTGTCCCTCTACAGAGAGAAGTACCAGGTTTGGACCAATGCCACCTCTTACAGAATGAAACTACTCTTGTGGGATAAATCAATCCTCACAGGTGCAATCTTTCTTTTGTTTCTTGCTGATCAGGCCAAGCAAGGAGGAAAAGTTGGACTCACATTGCTCGGTTGGTGGTACGAGCCTGCGACGCAAACGCCGGAGGATGTAGCAGCAGCTGCGAGGATGAATGACTTCCACATTGGATGGTTTGTTCTGCTCTAGATCTCAAGTTTCATGCGAACAACTGTTTTTGTGTTAACCACAGCTGAGATCATGAGTTCATGGTATAGGTTTATGCATCCCTTGGTGTATGGAGACTACCCTCCGGTAATGAGGAAAAATGTTGGGTCTAGGCTTCCATCTTTCACAGATGAAGAGATGGAGAGCGTGCCTGGATCGTTTGATTTTGTCGGATTTAACCACTATATTGCCGTATCTGTGAAAGCTGATCTTAGCAGGCTGGATGAGAAACAGAGAGATTACATGGGTGATGCAGCTGTAAAATACGACTGTAAGAATCCTAACGGCCTCAAGTTTTATTGTGTTTCAAAATACAATGTGAAGAATGGATTACCTAATTCTTCTGCAAAAATATTTTTCCAGTGCCATATCTGAAGTCAAGGATCGAGGTATTTGCCGATAGAACTTAATATTATTCCTCTAGATTCAGTTGCAACCTGCAAATAAACTGCGTTTCCATCATAGCTAGACCATTCGCATGTCTTGATGGACGGCAAAATTAAACTGTGACAGTTTCCATTTGCGCTGAGAAATGATTTCATGTCGTCGACGCCGTGGGCTCTGAAGAAAATGCTGAAGCATCTCCGAGTGAAATACAAGAACCCCGCTGTCATGATCCATGAAAACGGTAACTTGACCTGAAATAGTTCCAATATTACGGGAAATGAACAGCATTTCACCGCAAATACGCATGACTCTACGATACGCTCACTTTGCGCATTGCTCATGTTCATACCAGGAGCTGCCGGCCAGCCTGATCCAGCAGGTGAAACCACCGACGACGACGACTTCAGGTCGCAGTTCCTGCAGGATTACATCGAAGCCACACTGCAGTCCATCAGGTACACCGATACCACTCGGCTCTGCAACCGATCGCACTGTAAAAGTGCAAGAAAACTCCTGAAAATTGTTGACATCTGCGTTCCGACCCCTCTCTTGCTTGGTGTCAGGAACGGCTCAAACGTGCAAGGCTACTTCGTGTGGTCGTTCCTGGACGTGTTCGAGTACCTGTTCGGCTACCGCCTCCGCTTCGGTCTGTACGGCGTCGACTTCGACTCCGAGGAGAGGACGAGGTACCAGAGGCACTCGGCGCAGTGGTACGCCGGCTTCCTCCGCGGCGGCGAGCTTAGGCCGGCGGCTCTGCCTGGCAAGGCGTACTCCCGGTGATTTTTTACACGCTTCACAGTTCACACTGCACGGCTCGAGAAGAGGAGGGTGCACGAATAAGCCTCGATAGTTCGCTGGCGGTGGTAGTTTTTTTTTTTTTTTTTTTTTTTGGGGGGGGGTAAATCCGTAAGTGTGGCGCAAGTATAATGCGTAAAAGTTTATTTTTGGGTAGGGTTTATATCTCTGTTTCTTTGGATTTTATTGTTCCATTTAGGGTGTGTTGGGGAGGACAGTTTGCAAATAACTGGTGTTTTATGTGGTGATGTAACGTGTTGTTATCTTTACTAATATATAAATATGAATCAGTGCTGTTTATCCGTTCTCCCTCTTCTCCTCTCTAAGAAGCGGTGCGTTGAGGTACGGACGTAAGGTAAAAAGAAAACGAACCATATCACTCTTTTTGTTCACACCCACCCGCTTCTCCTAGCCGGGCTATTACTCACTTCTCTCTCTCCGTGGCAACTCAAGAGTGCAATTTTTTTCTCTAAACATGTAGCATGATTTGATTAGTTAAAAATGTATTTCTGTTGTAACGAATAAACACTCAACTAGTGCTATATAAAAGAGAATTTCTTATTTTCCACTAAAAGTTAGCACCATCCCTTATATGCCATAAAAAAAATGCTTCTCCTTCTATTGCCATTAGAACTCAGTTAAAAGGAGCTATTGTTAAACTAAAAAACTTGTCAATTTTATATCAAAATGGCCAAAGTACCCTCAAGAAATCTTCTTCAACCCCCCTCTCTCTATGGAGAGCCTTGTCCTACCACCAGCCTTCTCCTTTCCAATCTTCGACGGTGCTGCATCCCCATTTCTCACCGCCAGCCTTCTTTTCTGTCGGCCTCCTCTCCTCATCCCACCGCCGACCTCCTCCCCTCCAACCGCTAGTACCGCTGCATCCCCCACCTCGAACTACTGGTCTCCTCCTCGCATCGGCCTCCTCTCCTCATCCTGCTGCCAGCCTCCTCCCATCCAACCGCTGGTGCGCCGCATCCTCACCTACCACAGCTGACCTCCTCCTCTCTCGCTGGCCTCCTCCCATCCAACCGTTTGTGCCGCCGCATCCCCACCTACCTCAGCTGGCCTCCTCCCCTTCTCATCGGCCTCTGCCCCTCCACCCACTGGCTGGTCCTAGGGGACATTGGACGGTGGAGATCTGGGACCCTAGGAAGAGGACATACGCCAACGCAGAGGAGGGTGTGTGCTTGCCAATGATTATAGGGAGGGCTTGGATGGCAGGGCAGGTGCGGCTAGGGTGAGCAGCCGCAGCAAGAGCTCAAGCACGTGTGCAACTGTAGTGTAAGTAACCACATGGGGCATGGTGGCGTTGCTGTCATCGGCTGGCCTCATGTAAAGGGAAAGTTGCTAGTGTCTTGGGTTCTCGATTCTTGGTTAGAGCAAAAACGGAAAGAGCGGAGGAAGATGGACATAATAGACTTTTCGCGCAACACTTAACAATCAACTCACTGTGGGCCGACGAGGGTGGCAAATAAGAGATGAAAATTGAGATCCAATTGTTAGACAACCTCGCTATCGAATAGTTCGGGGTTGCCTAATAGATCTAAAGTGGAGAACAGAAAGAGAGGGCGAGAGACACAATATGAGGAGGAACGGGTCTGCTTTATTATTCTCAGATGCCAGATATACAATAGGGTGACCGCCTCCTATATATATAGCGGTTCTGCTTAGAGATAAGGAAGAGTCCATATCGGATACGAATCCGGTTTCCTAACACTCCCCCTTGGACTCTTCACTGCGAGATGCATATGCCTCATTAAAACTCCATAAAAACCCAGTGGGAAAAATAATTGGAGAAAGAGTACATAGCACACGCTTGCTGTGTTGCACGGATTGCCTCATCAAAAACCTTATGTAAGAAAACTTCAATGAAAAACTTACTTGAGGAAAAGAGTACAATCCACCTAAACTTCAATGTTAATCTTCAAGATTTACGTTGGGTACTCAAACTTCATGTTTGAGATTTATGTAGGAGTGTGTGAAAAATCTCCCCCTGAAATCTGCACTTCTCTAAGCCTCATCATCCCGATTCCTCTAATACACCTTTCAAAGGAAGATGCCGGGAGTGACTTAGTGAATAAATCTGCAAGATTTTCACACGACTTAGTATGCAGTATCTTTATCTCGTTCATCTTATGCATTTCATGAGCATAAAAGAACTTGGGGTTGATATGCTTTGTAAGGTTACTCTTCACATATCCCATTTGTACTTGTGCAACACAAGCTGCATTATCTTCATAGATAATAGTGGGGATTTGTTCCATGTTCAGGCCACATGACTTCTGGATGTGGTGAACCATTCTTCGAAGCCATGCACATTCCCGAGAGGCTTCATACAATGCAATGATTTCTGAGTGGTTTGTCGATGTCGAGACAAGAGTCTGCTTAGACGACTTCCACGAAATTGCTGTTCCACCGTAAAGGAAAACATATCCAGTTTGTGACTTGCCAGTATGCGGGTCCGATAGGTACCCGGCATCGGCATAGCCAACCAAATTCAATTCATTGTTCCTTCTATAGAACAAGCCGAGATCTTTGCTTCCTTGGAGGTAACGGAAGATGTCCTTCACCCCTTTCCAATGCCTTTTGGTGGGTTCTGCACTGTACCACGCTAGCAAATTCACGGCGAACGCAATGTCCGGCCTAGTGCTATTCGCAAGGTACATGAGTGCTCCAATTGCACTCAAGTATGGGAATTCCACTCCCAGGACTTCCTCCCCCTCTTCTTTAGGCCTGTACGGGTCTAGGTCTGCTTAGAGTGACCTTCCGACCATTGGGGTCTTTGCGGGGTATGCCTTTTCAAAACCAAATTTTTCCAACACTTTCTGCGTGTAGGAAGATTGGTGTACCAAGATTCTGCCTTGGACATATTCAAGCTGCAAGCCTAAACAAAACTTGGTTTTACCCAAGTCTTTCATTTCAAATTCAGACTTCAAGTATGTGCATGCTTCTTTAATTTCTTCATCCGTCCCAATGATGTTCAAGTCATCTACATAGACGGAGATTATACAAAATCCATTCAAGGATCGTTGTATAAACACACATGGACAATCTTCGCTGTTCGTGTAGCCTTTCTTGCAAAGAAAGTCACTTAAGCGATTGTACCACATTCTTCCTGGCCTTCACCCATACAATTGATTTCTCCAATTTCACACTGTATAGGTTTCTGTTTGCTCTGTCTTGGTTCGGGATAGGGATACCTTCCGGTACTTTCATATAAATCTCCGAATCCAAGTTTCCATACAAGTATGCTGTGACAACATCCATTAGTTTCATTCTCAACTTCAAGTTGACTGCCATTGAGATCAAGTATCTAAAGGTAATTCCACCCATGACCGGAGAATAGGTTTCTTCATAATCAACCCCAGGACGTTGAGTGAAACCTTGAGCGACAAGCCTTGCCTTGTACCTTACAACTTCATTGTTTTCGTTTCTCTTGCGAACAAAAACCCATTTGTGACCTACGGGGTTTATATGGGGAGGCGTGCGGCACACAGGTCCAAACACCTCTCTTTTGTTCAGAGAGACTGTCGGACCCCGGAATAACACCTCCGAAATCCTCTGTGTATTCTGTACTAGTCCAGGAAATGCTAGTACACACAGTAGAAATGAAACCATAGCATATCCAGCGTTCTTTATTAATAATAAATATTCAAGGTTACAAAGGGAATGGCGCAGGCCAACAAATAAATAAACGAATAAATAAAGCAGCGAAAATGAAGACTAATAGATAGAGCCCAATTAATTTGCCACAGGCAATCGACTGGGGACGCGGCCTAGTCCAACTGTTCCTCACCATCGTGGTACTCCTCCTATGAAGTGGTAAATTAAGCAAGGGTGAGTACATACGTACTCAGCAAATCACACTAGAGATGCAATATAAATGTACAGGTATTCAAAGGATGGCAATATGGTTTGTTTGAGCATAAGGCAACAGTTTAATAACATTTTCAACAATTTTAAAAGGCATACTTATTCCAAAATTAAATCTATACATTTTAACTCAGGAATCTCTCCTGGAAATGACTAAGTTTTTCCCATGATGGACTCCCTCCATCCAATCATCATTTTGGAAACCAAATTTCAATTTACCAAAGTCTAGTCTGAAAATGGCTTGCTTGGCATGCCCATAACCGCGGGCGCGGCTAATCGATTAGTTTGACACTCTGCAGAGGTTGTACAACTTTACCCACAAGACATAATACTCCCCCTTTATGCCAAAGACACTTCCTTTGGTGAGTGACAGAGAAGAATATGACAAGGCCCCATTAATAAATCATACATGTAGTCATGCCCGCTAAGGTTTCACCGAAAGACTCCTCTAATCGAAGCCCCTCTTGCGCCAGAGTGGCGACATCTCGCTTTCACCACACCACTACCACCATATGGCATGACTGTCCATGAAATGATTTAATAAGGATAACCAGTCTGTCCCATTCCGCACTCGTGGTAGTACTGCGGTTATGCTTACATTCAAATGAAACTCAGACCGGTCCTTAATTGACTAGGCGAGACTTTCCACAAACCCAGAACCATGACCTCACCACTTTCCAACCAATTCTCGCCCGGTCTAAGTCATTTTCATTTTAACCATACTAATCTCCACATTAATACTAACATTGATCACCATAAGTTTCCAATTGAACATGATATCATTTTGGCATAAAGTTCCCCAAAATTCCCTAAGTTCAGTTCTATGCATGTCTAAGCAATGTCTAACTATTACCATAGTCATAACTCATATTTTTACTAAGGTTACAAGGGAATCGGAATTCAAATGTCAAAGGTCGCATATCGGAATTGGATTTAACTATCATTTAAAACTAGGTCGGAAATTAATGTTTATAGTAAATAAGCATGCAATAATTGTAAATACAACATACAAGTTTATAAAACTGGGAGCAATATGGTCAAGGGAGTGTGACTTGCCTGGATCGACGAGTTGCTGCTCGAAATCGTCGTCCGGGAACTCCTCGGACTCTCTGTAATCTACGCGTGAAAAACAACCAAATTCAAATAAGACTCAAACGAATACAAATAAACCCAAATTGAACTTCAAACTAGCCCTAAACTAAAGTTTGGGATTTCTAATGAATTTAGGAAGAAGAACGGAGCCAATCGGAGTTCGAACGGGCGAAAACGGGCTCCCGAAAGTTTAAAAACAAATAAAACGGACTTTTCTGGATTTTTCGGAATTTTTAAATCATTTTTAAAAAGAAAACCGATTTACTGCATCATGCTGACGTCAGCAGGAAATCGGATTTTTAAAAACTCTTTTTAATCTTGACAGTGGGCCTCGGCGTGGATCGGGTCCACGCGACCTACTGCCAAGGCACGCTGCCAGTGGAAGCGGCGGGCGCGGCCTGGCACCACGGCCAAGCCGGAGTGAGGAGCGGAGGCGCACCGGCGGCCTGAGGCCGAGGCGGCGGCCCGGCTGTGAGGCCGGAGGAGGCTGGAGGGCGCGGCCTGGCGTTGGCTGCGCTTCGGCTCAGCCGAGTCGGGACGGCGAGGCAAGCGCGGCCGTGGGAGGAGGAGGAGCGGAGGGAGAGAGGGAGAGGCACGGAGAGAAGGGGGCTTGGGGCTTTAAATAGGGGCGTGAGGCGCAAGACAATAGAACGGCCGCGCAAGAAGGGCGGCGGCGGTTGGATCGCTGGCGACGCCAAGCGCGCAGCGTAAGCGGGCGGCCGTTCTTGCAGCGCGGACGCGGGAGAGCAAGGGAGCCGGGCGTCACAGAGACTAACTCTGCGGTGATTGCCTTCTTCCGATCTTCCCAATCGAGCCTTTTCTTGCACTCTGCGAGAGATGCGGGCTCGGGATCATGATTAATGATCGTGGCAATCTTCTTTGCAAAGTATGCATCGACATTGGCTGTTGCTCTATTCATTGATTCTCCCGTTATTACAAAGTTTATGGCCATTTCATCATGGGGTGCTTCATGCACTTCTACTTGCTCTTCATTGCTATTTCCCATTCCAGGAGCAAGTTCCTTTAGTTTTTCTCCGCCAATGTGTGCGCACACATTATTTCCAGCGGCTTCTTCCAATGGAAGGTTCAGATCTGGAATTGCTTTTTCCACAGGCTTCTTTCCAAAGGCGTGTCTCAACTGCTCCCCTTCTTGCTTTGGGGCACTTTTGTGATTGGTCGTGGTAAGTCCTCTCGCCCGATTTTCCCAGACGTCTCCGGTACTTTGGGTTTGAGAAGCGAGATCTCCTGTTCTTTTCTTTGAGGCCTCTGAACAGGATGAGGGATACCTTCGCTTTCTTTGGTATTTCCACCCTCTCTGGTGCATTTTCTTTGGTACATGCGACTTAACCACGCTCTTGAGATCACAAAAATGATCAGGCGGTTCATTTGCTAAATTACAGAATCAATTATCTTCTTGACTTCTTGATTTGCTTCATTAGTGCGAGGGTCATGTGCGGGGATCCCAGTGGAATGCCATATTATTTCCGGCATTTTTCATCCAATGGTTGATTCTCTCCCCTAATGACGGAAACGGTCCTCGTCAAAGATACGATCGGCGAATCGGGTGTATGCAAGTCTCCAATATGGGTTCCAAATACTTGATTATGGATGCACTCTCATAACCAACGTATATCCCAGACTTGCGGAGAGGGCCCATTGCGATCCATTGTGGGGGTGGTATAGGTACATATACCATACAACCAAAATTTCTAAGATGGGAAATCTTCTGATGACCCCTTGCACTAGTTGCATAGGTGAATGGATGTTGTAGGCCGATGGTCTATAATTGATGAGTCTTTGCTGCGTGCGAGGCTGCGTGTCCCCAACAAGTGTTGGGCAAGTTACAACTCTGCAAGAGCGGTCCGGCAATGAACTTAATCCTCTTTATTAGTGCTTCACTAGCCCATTTTGCGTATGGACGTGCGGTACAGAGTGCTCAATGATTATTCCCTGTTCTTTGTACAATAATCATCAAATGCCTTGAAGTAAATTCGCGGCATTGTCCAATCGAATGGACTTCACGCGATGATCGTGAAAAGCATTCTTAATTACGATGATCTGCGAGATCAATTTTGCGAATGCATGATTCCTTGTTGACAAAGAAGCATGTATGCGACCATTTCGAGTAAGCATCAATGAGCACCATAAAGTATCGAACGGCCACGACAATGGCTGAATCGGGCGCAAATATCCCCTGAATGCGTTCAGAATGCAGGGGTTTCATGTTGCACTTTCATAACAGAGGGTCTAGTTATTAATTTCCCGGTGGCACATGCATGGCACACAAAATCTTCATGATTCGGGAAATTTTTAACATTAATGCCATGACCTTGTGAGTTGTTAACTATATTTCTCATCAATCTAAGACCAGGATGACCTAATCTACAATGCCATAAAGAAAATAATTCAGAGCTTCTAAAGACAGTCTTCAAAGAAGTATACACTGCGTGTACATTGATTTTCGTGTAGTACAACCCAGATTCATATGAGGGACATTTTTCTAGTACCATTTTTTCATATTCCGCGTTCCTCACAATGCACAAATGCTCTTTGCCATTTTCTTCATTGGTTTCTACGTGAAACCCATTGGCGCGGATATCCTTGAAACTTAAGAGAGTGCGAGTTGATTCAGGGTACAAGAGGGCTTCTTCAATTACCAAAATTGTACCCATTGGCAATATAATTGTGGCTCTTCCTGAGCCTATTATATGCGTATCGCTTCCTGCGATAGTCGTAATCCTTCCAGCGTTCTTCGTGATCGTCTGGAAGTATTTCGACTCTCTTAAGATGGTATTTGTTGTGCCACTATCAACAATGCATATTTCCTCCATTGGGCGCTACACGATTTCTAGATGAAAAGAAAAATAATTCTAATCAGACAGTGGCTAAGTAATTCAAAAATTGCTTGTAAAGAAAGAATACTGGAATAAAGAATAAATTGCAATTCTATTCATGAGAAAAAGTATGCTCTTCGAGAGCTTACTATTCATTATGCAATCTGATGTCTATGTGAGATAATTCTGACAATTCATGTCAGTTCTTCAAAAACTCACGTTAGATAATGCCACACCTTTGCACATTCATAAGGTTCTTCCATTAGATTACTACGTGCAATCTAATAGGAAATGGCTGCTAGATTCAATAAAATGCATAATTGAATTCTCATGAGTTTCCAGCAAACTAAAAGAAAACAATAATATCAAGATTCATATATACAAAGATAAATGCAAAATTCATAAGTACAAGATTCATAAGTACGGAATTCATAAATACATTATTCATAACTGCAAAATTCATATATACACAGATTCATAAATATTCATAAATACGGAAAAAAAAATTCCCACATAAATTAAATGCGGTGTAATGCTAATTACAACTTATGTAACTCTCGTTGGTTGGGAGGCGAAACAGTGTAACGAATATCTCCGTCAATTCGACTCTTGGCCAGGTCAACCTGCCCCTAGGGCTCACATGAGGGAGGGAGCACTTCCCGTTTCCGGGTGCCAATTAAAGAACCAAGCCTCATGTGTGTTTTCCTAGACACCAATTGTCTCATGTCTGTTTATTCATTACCAAAATCAAATCCCAACCACTCAGTTTCTCATAAAATGCCGTATGAAATATTCTGGAATTTTCCTAGCACTTTTCATAATTTCTGCTAATTTCCAAGCAATTTTCAGAATTACTTTACAACAGAAAAATTGAATTTCAGCAAATATCAACATGTCATAATGCTAAGGAAAAATTGAAACAGAGCCAATAAAAATTTTCTGGAATTTTCATGATTTTCTGGAAATTTTTTTTTTCAGAATTTTCTGTAATTTTCTAATCATTTTTCCGAGTTTCTAATGCATTTTCAGAAAAAAGAAAAAAAATCAACAGGTATTTGCAATTCGTCTCTTCGGGTCCGGTCGGGTTCACTGCCGATTGGTTTAGCGCGGCTTCATGCGCGTGGCGCATTCAGTTCCATGCTCGTCGGCCTTCCTGGCGCGACGGTGGCCGCTTCGTGCGACGTACTTGAATTTCTAATGAATTATATTAAAGCAATAAGTAGAATACATGGAACAGAATAATAACTGCACAATTCATAAATTCAGAATAAACAATAATTGCACAATTCATGAATTCATAAATGCCGAATAAATTATCATGAATTTTCAGTATTCTAAACAGGGCAATAATTGTAAAAAAAAAACATGCAAATATTCATAAATGCTGCAAGAGAAAGTTAGAAAGATTAAACCAGATCCAAATAATTTTCTGGAATTTTCTAACATTTTTCATATTTTCCTGGTAATTTTCAAGTTTTTCTGGAATTTGTAATGCATTTTCTGAATTTCTAATCATTTTCTGGAAAGAATAAACAAATAACATAGAAAAACCTGTGGGGGTAAAGGGGTAATTTCCCTTTACACCCGTGCCCGACGCCATTCATTAACCAAGGTTGAACCTGGACTACAAGTCCAAGTAGTAATGGACTCCATGTCTAAATTCAAAGACATATCCAAAGATCAGGGTGCTTCATTCACGTGAGTGCGTGTGGCAGAGCGGCCACAACGCGTTGATTCCAATGCCGTCGGCGCGAGGCGGCGGAGGCGAGCAAGCAGAGCCGGCGTGCAGTGCCGGCGACGGTGATGCTCGGCGAGGCGAGGCTATCGCCTCGGCGCAGCCGTGCACGACTTTGAGCCGGGCAGCGCGAGGGTCGGCGCCGCCGGCAGCCACGTAGGCCAGGGCGGCGATGGCTACGCCGGCGAAGCGTTGCCGCGCGGTTGGTCGGGGCGCCGGTGGCAACACGGCGCCACCGCGGCGCGTGGTTGGTCATGAAGTCGTTGGCCGGACACAGGCGAGGCGGAGCAGGCCCGGCGCGCGGTGGGGCTTGGCAACTTCGAGGTGCGGGCCGTGCGGGAGACGAGTTGCCGGACGGCGACGCCAGTTCATGAGGCGTGCCGTGGAGGTTCATGCCAGTGCAAGCCCGTCGGCAATGTTTCTTACGCGGGTCGGCGTCCTCGCGGCTTCGTGCCGTGGGGTTTCAGGCGGCGCGGTGTGGCTTCAAGCCAGCGGTGGCCGATGAGGCAGGGCGACGCGCTGCATGCGCGGTTGGTTGTTGGCGCGGCAAAGCTTCGGGTGCAGGCCATCGAGCAACGCGGCTCTTCGTGGCCGGAGTTGGGCCGACGACTTCTTTGCCGTAGGGTCGAGTGTGGTCGCCGGCGTCTGCTAGGATGGCTACGTGCCACGGCAGCCGAGAAGACGACACGTTGGTGCCAATCCGATGACGGTGGCCGGCGCTTCGTGCGCCAGACGGCTTCGTGCCGGGAAAAGAAGAAGAAAGTATACAGTAGCTCCTTTGTACAATAGATCCATACCATGATCTATAAATAAATGCATAACGTAGCTTCGTGCTATTGATCTGTAGATCAGATGCATAGTTTGTAGCTTCGTGCTACTAAGATGTATTCATGCTGTATATAGAAAAACACAGCAAACTCGTAGCTTCATGCCACGTAGTTTAGATGCAAAAGATACAAGCGGGCGATTAGATCGAATCCCCCGATTCTTACCGTTCTCACCTTTCAAACTATTCTCCGGTAGAGCTTCGTGCTGATAACGTGTTAGACAACCTCGCTATCGAATAGTCCGGGGTTGCCTAATAGATCTAAAGTGGAGAACAGAAAGAGAGGGCGAGAGACACAATATGAGGAGGAACGGGTCTGCTTTATTATTCTGTATGCTTCTGTATATACAATGGGGTGACCCCCTGCCTCCTATATATAGCGGTTCTGCTTAGAGATAAGGAAGAGTCTATATCGGATACGAATCCGGTTTCCTAACACCAATATCAATGAAAGGAGAGAAGTATTTTTTCGATGGTATACAAGGGATGGTGTCAACTTTCAGTTGCAAGTAAGGAATTTCCTCCATAGTTTGGATTTTGAAATTAAATATCCTGAATTCAGATAGCAGTTGTAAGATTTTGAATTTATAATTAAATACCATCGGCAAGCGCCGCCACTGGAGCTGGGACAACCCAGAGAGGAGGAGCGTAACGAGGAGCTCAAGCTTCTACCGTGGCACATCAGCAGGACTGCAGCAGTCAGTAAAATCATGATTCCTTGTCGCAAAAGGAGTAAAATCATGATTCTATACTGTCCCATATTTGGAAAATCCTATAATACATGCATTATTCAAGCTAAAAAACAACAGCATTGATTCAACAACACTGGTATGCAACATCAGCAGCAGCCAGAAAAATCATGATTTATCCAGACTAGCACATACAGGATTTCCAAATGGTATTGTCTCTTTTACTGTGACAAACGGCAGCACTTGAGGAAACTAACATAGGGCTCCCTCACCAGAAAACCATAGTAACACTAATTACCAGCAGCAGCGTTTGACATAAGATGACAACAACCTGACATTGAAGCCGCAGTTCTTCCTTCACTCTTTGCCGAAAGTAAATCAATGCCAACCAATTTTGGAATGTACACAATGGTGGAAGAACAGTCTTCACAGGAATGGTGGCGTCCTCTGGGGATGTACAGGCGGATAACCATTTTCTGCACCATACATTGCCAGCAGCTCTGTGGCTGATCTTCCACGAAAACTACCATACGCTTGATTATGTACAGGGTTGAAGGCACCCCACCAATGAGGTTCTCCTTCACTTGGCGTCCAAAAGGTCTCCCAACCCCCGCTGTACCGATCAGCATGTCTAGAGGCACCCTCACCATTAGGGAGGTTACCATTCGTCATGTTTGCAGCTCCAGTAGGAGAAATGCCGTGGCCCCCTCCAGTCTCAGTTGATGATGAGGCTGCAATGAAAGATGTTATTGACAAAGCCCTCGGCCGAACCCTTCTGGTTGTAGGAGTGTATGGATTACTTGTCATGGTAGATGTGTTTGTCTGTTGAAGGACATGACCTCTCATACCATGACCATGGCCTCTAGCTTCAGACACAACAGCTGGTGCTGACCCTGATTGTGCAATGGGGCTGCTTCCACTGCCAGGTGTGGGCCTGCATTGATCATACAATTCTAAGAGCTAGCAAGAAAACTGATCTAAGACAGAAGGCTAAAAGCAGGGTGGGACATGCTTTTGCAGCTTATTACGGATGGGAATTAGTTGTTTGCCAAACTGCCTCTCATAAAAAGTTACAATTGCTTTTCAGCCCAGAAAGCCAAAAGGCAGCATTTCAGAAAAGCTACAACTCCTCCAAACAGACCCTGAGTTTCTCAAGGCTCATAGATAAAGAGTTGAATAATACTGTTGGTTAAGTCATTGCAATTTGGCCATGTGCCAAAATATCATGAATCGTGATAATAACAAGGAGTCCCTACATATTGGGAGTTAATGACGAACGAGTCTTGCTTCCAAGACAGTAAACCTACCTAGAAGCACATTTCTGAACTAAAAGCATGAATACAAGACTTACCGGCGGAATAGGGAATGAGCATGCATATATGGTCTCGATCTTTGCTGGTTGTTCCCATCATTTCTTGATATTCCTACGCCAAATGGGCCTGTAGAATGATTGGGAATGCCCAGCACTGGCAGATTACCTAAATATCGGCGCTCTCTCTCATGGTTTCTTGGCTCAGCTTCATGGAGAACTTGAACATTGCTCAAATCAGCAGTTGCATGCCCTTCCATGCCAGTTGGATGCTGATGAAATGGTATGCTTTCAATACTGGAAGTAGAACCAGAAGGCACATGCAGGGCATGGTGAAAAGCATGCATAGCAAGTGAGCTTCTTGCAGCACTTGAATGATCTCCAACTGTGTAGTTTCCATTAAAAGGAGCACAACATTAAAATAAATAAAATAAAATTTAAGCAGTCAAAGGTTAGGTCAGCATGCTTACAAGAAGTTGGCTCAGATTCACTCTCCCTGCAACAAGAAATAACCATTAAACTCAGCATCTGATAAGTTCATATATAAAATTTTGTTGTATATGAGCTTGAGTGAAATATTAAGGTAAACAAATTATGATAACTATGTTTATCATGGTACAGAATAAATACTTACTCAGACACAGATGCTAGCGGTGTGAATCCACTGAAGGGACACCACCGAAATCCAAATGGCTGAAGTTACATACAGTGAGGGAAAAGAAATTAGAATCAGGAAACAGATGGAATTAAGCCAGATCCTGGTGTTGCATTGGTTTTGATTTTAACGGTTTGAGATTTTTTTAAGACCTTAAAACTATTTGTATTGTACTTTTAGTAAGTTTTAAATATATGTGTTGGATTGATGATGTTAGAAATCATTATACAAGACTATAGAGTTGTACTTGTGAAGTGTGCACGCTCAACGAAAAATTCTCTAGTTCCGCCAGATACATGACAACTTGAATAGTGGATCTGGGGTAAAACAAATATCATGAGAAAACGCACACAACACAATAAACACACATTTTCCCTCTCTTAATTCCTTATTAGCATATTTATGCCTTCAAAAAAGACCCTTATTTCCCGACAAACACCACCAATCAAATTTCAATTTTACCATGGTCTACAAAATACCCCTGGAAAACTGTTCTAGACAATAATTACAAAATCTGTTCTGAAATTTTGAACAATAATGTTCTAATGCCTGCGGCAACCCTAACCATTTATGTCATGGAGGGGCTGAAAGGGTCGAGTCATGTTTTGCAGGGACAAATATGCAATTTACTTTTATCTTTAGTGAATCAACACTATTGATCAACACAAAAATAGACCATGAAGGTGGTGAAAGGGGGGTTTTGTAGCATGCATGATTTTGCAAGAGTATATCTTGAGGGACCAATTTTGCAGGGGAAATGTTAACTTTTCACTTTTGATCATGTGAATGGTAAACTAAAACTATTTTTCCATCATCAAGCCTGTATTGTTGTGGCATACACAAGAAATCATTACAATGCATTCACTTACATGGTCAGAGATTAAGTCGTAGGCCTCACTGGTCACCCAGCCATCTATATCAAAATCGCTAGATGGATCGCTAGATGGATAGTGCCCATTTGCATAGAGCCAGTTGCCATTCTCAATCTTCCGACAATTCGGGCACTGCATTGCTCCTTTTGCATTAAATGCCGATCCAATGCAGTCTAGCAGACAAAAAAATGTATTGTAGTACAAAAATCTGATATAGAATACCTGCATGCAACTAAGTTTGCATGGCTTGGGAAGTCACCCACATGAATGCACAGAGAAATCTCACATGTGACATATCACATCTGTGTGCACAAGCAAAATGCATGCATTGATAAATTAGCAGAATGTGCACAGATACTTACTATCATAAATACATATCAAGTGATAACTCATTATTGAACTTTAACTTTCATTTAAATACCTTCTGATTTGTTACGGAAATTAAATAATAAACACAATGTCGTATAAAAAGTAAAAAAAGATAACCAAGCCAACTAGCAAGCTCTACAGGCTTTACTAAGTTGGACAATGGACAGAACATAGTGCAGTCCTAAGGCAAAAGGAATGTGATTAGAAGTCAAAAGGGATATCCAAGCAAAAGATTTTAAGTGTGTTATCTAATCAAAATTTCCAACAGATAGTCTAAGTTTATGCTAACCTAGTTCACATTTTCCAATCATAAAAACCACTGAAAAGCTATGTTGATGTCATTAAATCGTTCAATATTCATTTTCCAATTATAAACGCTGCAACAGCCGGAATAAATCGTTCAATATTCAACACGCACTCAGTAATAAACCACCTAATCCTAGAATTGGACTGTAATGGGACATTCGGTGACGAGCGATCAAATTAAGATGGAAGTAACAACCAAAACCAGTTTCACCGTGCAGAGAACATCACAAATAATGTCCATCGCCAACCATTACAAATTCAGTAATGCAGGAACAGGACTCATCGCTCTAACTGGGATGCACAACAGCATAAATCAGTATGGTTACACTCAGCAAGCGTATCTGCAGCCCCGAAACCCATCCATGATCAGCAAAATTCAGGTTCTTCACACGAATTACCCTACATAACTCGAGGTGAACCAGACTAATACGACCTAACAATGCATAATTCTGCTCACCAGATCAGACTACAACCACATATTTTCACGAACTAGCCCGCGTACATTCCAAAGATCCAACCAAGAACTCGAAATGGGCGCGAGAGCAGAGGGCCTGACCTAGGTGGAACTCGTGGCCGCACTGCAGCCTCGCGGTGGACCTCTCCCCGGCGCGGCCCACGACCGGATCCAGGCAAATCGAGCACGCTGTCATCTCCGGTGACGCGTGCGGCGGCGGCCTCTCCAGATCGATCGCCTCCGCGACGCCCATAGCCCGACGCTTCGCCGCGCTGGCCTCCCGACCGGGACGTCAGGGATACTAGATCGGGGCACGGTCCTGTCGCGTCTTTGGGTTTGTTTTGCTAAAGGAGTTCGACATGGAAGGAACAAGTAGAGTTGTCTATGTCCAAACGAAATGGCACGTCATCACTTTTCCATGACTAGTAAAGTGCCCGTGCGTTGCAACGAATCTCAAATAGATGATGACATCATAAGTTCTAAACTCTTAAAAACAAAAAAAACGAGAATTTAAAACTTGAGCTATCACTTATTTGAGATCCGTTCACTGAACAAGGGAATACAATAAAATGCAAATAAGGCTAGACAAACAGCAAATAGCTACAGAATTCCTCATCTACTGGGCCTTGGGCCCCTACTATTCTGGTCCAAGAACAGCCTGGCAGACTCACCATCACCACCAACTCATTCTTATAATAGTTAAGATAAGGCCAGTAGATTCCGTCTTGAGGGGAAAAAAAGACTTTCTTTCGGCTTCTATTTCATTTAGGACTAAAAAAACATTCGGTTGAATCGAAATGTCTTTAACTACAGTAATTAATAGGTTTAAAATTAAAATAAATCCATTTTAAACAAAAAAAAGTTAATGATACTCGGCTCGATAGTGTCTCGTTAACTCGAATTTCAAACAACTATTTAAATGGTAAATGAAATGATTTTACGTTGAACTATGTTAATTTAAAAGAAACTGATAATAGTTCATTAAACTTGATTGCCAATCCAAATTTTACTGTTATAGCATGTGTAGATGTCTTTTTTCAATAATCAACTACGTGAGATAAGGCATAAACTCGTGTTTACAAGGTTGCGTTAGTCGGCACACTGATACAACTTGGTAATTAAGACAACAAATTTTGATTCCCCCTTCATAACTATTTGCTTAGGGAGTAGCTAGAGAATGATATATCCTCCCAACAATATAGAAAAAGACTAAAAATATTTTAAAAGTTTTAGATTTTGGCGAGTTTTGCGTGTTTCCAGAAATTTATAGGCTTCTAGCCCAAGTTTTAGGGAGTTTCAGGGTTTAGCCGAAGAGTTTTAAGAAGTTTGAACAATTTTAATAAATTCATCAAGTTTTAGTCTAAAGTTTCTAGAAGTTTTAATAAACTCATTGTGGCTAAAACGGCGGTAAAAGCGACGTTGTTGCTGCTCGTCGCTACTTCGGGCGATGTCCCGCATTGTTGCCAAAGAGGGGACGTGGCTTCCCAACACGGACCTAGTGGGGATCCTTGTCGAACCCTGGAAAAACATTTTTGAAATCATGTGTATTATGTACTTGTCCAAAAAAAGCTAGTGCACATAGTAAAAGTGACATCACAACATATCAAGCGTGCGTTATTCATAACAAGAGTTTACAATAAAAGCGGCTCATGGGCCGAATAAATTAACACAGTGAAAGACAGAAAGAAGTAGTAGGACCCAACAAATCTGCCATAGGCAATCGACTAGGGCAGCGATCTAGTCATCGATATCCTCAATGACGTAGAACTCTTCATCTGAATCAATAGAGTAAGCAAGGGTAAATATAAAAGTACTTCGCAAATTACATATGAAATGCATTTTAATGTAAGGATAACAAAGGATGGCGTAATATGGTTAGTTTGAGCAATAAACAATATTTCAAATACAATAAGTAATTTTGAAGGCATAGTTGGTATAATAAAACTGAGTTTTAAACCAATTTTCAACACGGGATGAAATCTAGAGCTTAATCCCATCTGTTTTCATCAGATAGAACTCCTTTCCATCTATAAATCATCTTTCTTTCTGAAATCACTTTTGGAAGACCAAATTCTAATCTGCGAAGGGCCAGCTCGGCATGTCCCAAATTCTAATCTGCGAAGGGCCAGCTTGGCATGTCCCAGATGGCGATCAGAGGGGGGTGAATGATCCCAAATAAAATTTTCCCCACTCAAAGTACTCCAAGCAATCCCGCAAGGAAATCGGTGCTCCTCAAATTCGCAAAATCCGCAAAAACCGAAACGACTAGATAACTATGTGTACCCCTAGCTTGCATGGATGAGAGCCATGAAACATGTGAGAGAATTTTCAATCACAATTCTGATTTTCAAGTGTCCAAAAATAGAGGAATCAATTCAAATACTTCTTTTCTAACAGAGATCAAGCCAAATCACAAAAGTCTCTTTTAGAAAAGCAAAAGCAGATTTTCCAGAAATTATCCTCACTTGGAGCAGGTGGTTGGTGGACTTATGTTGCTCTAAAATTTTTGGGAATTTTTCACCCTGTGAGAAGATGAGTCGTGAAACACTCCACCAAAAACCACCTCAAAAAGCCTCGTATAAAAATCAGCAAAAATAAAGAACTACAGATAGTCAGGAACTTCAATCAGGAAATTTGAGACTTGGTTTTCACCTCATAGCTCCCAAACGGTGCAACAAGTGGACTCCAAAATTTTTTCACAGATGGATATATGAGTAAAGCACCTTTTTCAATAAGAATCACTCAAAAATATTTTTTTTATATTTTTCTAAAAATCAAAGACTAACTACTGTGCGAAGAACAAGTTCAGAACAGATTTGCAATCTTGATATAAACTTGATCTCTAGTCTATCCTAGAGTGCAAGAAAGATGTAAAACCAAATGAGCACCCTTAAGACATCCTTGATCAAACACATTTAGAAGGAGAAGAGGCAAATCCAAATCGTGAGAAAGTAAATTACGAGAATTTAAATGCGAGAAGGTAAATGCTGAATTTAAATTACGTAAAGTAAAGATATAATGTAAATGCGCAATTTAAATTCACAAGAATAGTAAATATAATCTTTGTATTTTCTGGATAGAGGGTTTACAAAGCCTCATTTCATGCGGGCAAAGCTCAAAGGAGCAACTCAAACCCTCAAGTGAGGAAGGGCACCCTTCCCCCTCTATTTATACTACTCTTGGGCCACCTACAACTCTTGGATGAGTCCCAAACCCTAGAGTGCTCCACCAAGGGCTAGGATTAACCCACTCACTCCACCCCCACACATGGGCTTTACATGGGCCACATAGGCCATACATGGGTTAAACAAAACCTGATCAACCCGATGCAACGTGCCTTCATCCGTCGGACTTGACCTCTCTGTTTCCGTCTCTTCGAGCCTCCAACCCGAACCAAAAACCTTGAGCCATCTCAAGTCCATTCCCATGACGTCCAAGTGATCCCGGTTTGAGCCCAACCATCTCGTCGGCATTCTCGACCGTTCCGGACCTTGGTTCTCCCAACCTAGTCCCAATACTCACCAATGACCACAACTACCACAATAACCTTGTCGGCGTATTCTACACCAGGGTACCCACTCCCCCGCACTAAACACGGTCGACGGGCGGGCAGGGCGCGTCCGGGCCCACCACCACGGCAAGTGGTAGGGCCCCAAGTGGTCGCCCAGCAGGGTGGTCGCCTAGTGGACACGTGGCGATCAGGCCAGGCCACTGGGCGCCCAGTAAGGTGGTCGCCCAGTGGACAGGTGGTCGCCCAGTGGACACGTGGCGATCAGGCCACGCCACTGGGCGCCCAGGAAGGTGGTCGCCCAGTGGACACGTGACGATCAGGCCAGGCCACTGGCGCACCACTCCCGAGGCTGCAGTACCAGGATCAAGGACATTTAATGCAAATCGTGCGCATTGAATGCAAAGCGTGGAAGCTATAGTATGGCGGCGCGCCTTCCCCAGGCGCGTAATAATTACGGGTGACGTCACGGCAGCTCTTCACCCCCTGACGGAACGAGCAGCGTTGGTGGGCGTGGGGCCCAAGGCAGGGGTGTGACGGCTGCGGCAGGCATTAAATGAGGTGTAAGGACAGTGACGGGCGCATTTAATGCGCCCGTGACAGTGTAATGAGTATGGCTTGCGGTGTAAGCCTCCCATGCGCCCCCGCCAGCCCAAGTATAAAAGGGAGCCGGGGTGCATGGGAGAGGGGGTTCGATCCATGGACGATAGGTCCTATTCTTTCAAGTTAGGATTCCCGTTCATATCCCACAAGACAAGCAATAGCAAGAGAAGAAGGACTAGGGCTGTTACTCTTCGGAGGGCCCGAACCTGGGTAAAATTCCAGCGTCCCTATTCTTCCTAGCTTCCCCGGTACTCCGGTCTTCTTCCTTTCTCCGGCGATTGCCCCGAAAGCCCCCCGTCCGAACCTCATAAGCACCCGATCCGGAGGTGCCTGTTGGCTAGTACGCAGACAAACCTGTACCACAAGGACCAAACCTTTTTGCACATTCCAAAAAACACTCTTACTTTTTTTTCCTGCATGTTAGTCCACATTTATCATAAGTTCAAACATGCAATTTCAAATCAAACCAAATTCAAACCTGAGCACACCTTGCTCAAACTCAAACTTGAGCAAGGGTAAATTGTAGAAGCCATAGGTTTGATTGTGGATGTGAAAGTGCGCCTACAAGACATGAGAGACAATGGATGGGAACCATTGTTTAACCAAGTCAAGTCCTTTTGCGTGGCAAATGAGATTGGTGTGCCATGTATGGATGACTTCATTGAAGTTAAGGGCAAATCTGCACGTTGGAAGCATAAGGTGACTTACCTTCACTATTATCGTGTTAAAATTTTCAATGTTGCTCTTGATGCTATTATGGGAGAGATGGATCATCGCTTTAATGAAGTTTCTTCAAAGTTATTGGTATGCATACCTTGTCTTAATCCAAGCAACTCCTTCTCTAAGTTTGATGTGGATAAACTTGTTCGACTTGTTCAGATTTACGCTGTTGATTTCACCATAGCTGACCATTTGTTATTAATAAATCAGCTTTAAATCTTCATTCTTAATGTTAGGAGAAGTGTTGAATTTAATGGTTGTCGTGATCTTGCAAAGCTTGTTGAAAAGATGGTTCAAACCGGAAAGAATAGAACTTTTCCATTGGTTTATCACCTCATTGAGCTTACATTGATCCTTCCTATGGCAACGACATCAGTAAAAAGAATCTTCTCAGCAATGAAGATTATTAAGACATACCTGTGCAACAAGATAGCAAATAATTGGTTCAATGATTTGATGGTGTGTTACACTGAGAAAGAGATAGATAGAAATGTTGATAATAAAGGAATCATTCGACGCTTTCGAAAGATGAAAAATCTTGGACTGAAATAGCGTCGTACTCAGTACTAGCGCATTCGTAAGTTTTATTTCAATTTATATTTTTGTAAGTATTCACAAATTGAAATTGCATCACTAAGTTGTATATTTTTATCTACAGGTTGAATAGTCGATGATCCGTCCTCAGATATTTATGTCATTCTATCCATTAGCAAGGTACCACACTTGATATATTTTGATTATTCACTTTGTTTCCTTTCTATTTATGTATGAATTTGGATTTGGTTGGCAATAGACCGGTAAATGTACCATTAGTATGCTTGTCTTGAGTTAGAACTTCGACATCTCTATTTTCATCCTAGATTCGCCACCGGAAACACCTCCCGTCATAAGCCGGAAATTCCAGTTAATGATATTCTGAAGCACTTTAGAGGAATTTGGCAAGTAGCATTGGTGTACGGACCATCTGCATAAAGATGTGTTGGATTAATTATTTTTCCAAGGTATGACTATTGTGATACGAATATCGCTAGTCTATAATCACCTGAAGTTTTAGAGTATACCTCACTACGCGAGCCTATGGTAAGGGTTTCAAGATTCGGCACAATGGATGGAAGTTCTGCACATGCATAATAGACGACGCTCGGAAGGTTCTTCAATTGCAATGACTCTCCAAGTGAGGGCTGTAATTGGTAATTGTAACTCCCAAAGTGAAAACTGCAAATATTTGGAGCTTTGTTCTCTATCACTTGCATCCTGCTGCATTCAAACACCTTCAGATAGCTGAGGCGATGTAGCAGGCAAGGTATCACGGCAATACCTGAGTTCCAACCGCTCCAACGCAGAAGAACTATGGAATTAAAGAAGGAACCCTAACTTGTCTCCCGTAATACACACATAAGAGAGATGTAGCGTCTTCACTCTTCAGGCCTCTCAAGCGACCACGTTCAACTGTGGGAGGGAAGGTACAACAGCCAAGTTGAAGATACCGAATCGAGCTTCCACTCCCATCAGACAAAAGTGGGCATGGGAAGTTGTACTTTGCCTTGTCTGAAGACAAACATAAGGGCGAGAGCTCTTCAATCCCTGGTGCAACAGCAATCTGAAGCCAGCTATCGAGATAATCACAGGCTTTGGCATTGTAACAACTAAAGAATTCAAGCTTGAGTGTCTTCGCGCCATGCTTGGTGGTTTTTCAGAATGTGGTCAACTTTCTTGTTGAAATCCAATGGATTTTCAATCAAGCCCTTTGTGTTTGGACTAAAGGTGAGGTTGGGATGGCGTCCCTAGGAACGTAGAAAGGTGTGTGACACGCAGGCATGCAGCGCGGGCAGCATCTCGCAGCGGCATTAGGGAATGTATATGCCATCGGATATATATCCTGCATGCGCAAGCATGGGAGAAGGTTAAAACATTGGAATTGTAAAGGAAAATTGTTACTTTAATTGGAGAGGGAAGCCAATAGAACCATATACTCCAGGTGCTCTGACATAATGAATTGGAATGTAATTGTGATAGGTAATTTGAGCATTGTATGAAAAAGATTTTCCCCTAGAAGTGTTATTAGTGGCTTTCTCGAAAGAAGAAGAAGAACAAGACACTCCCGTTAGTGCCTAGTACCGATTAACTGCTATGAAATTTACTCTTACTAGAATTAGGAATGAAGTAGTCAACTATATCGGTTTCTGTGCATTTGTGCAAACCAAGATGCATGGAATGATGTTTTATCGTACAATAGCATGCTATAAACAAGTCAACGTAGCAAACAAACAGAAATCTACATATGACTTTGGCATAGGGACAAATAGTATATATGAATATTTAAACAGCAGGAAAGCCCTAGACCTTGGTATCAAAGAATAGGAGATAATAAATTGAACAGAGCAGATAAAAGAATGTTGTCCTACAATGATACGTAGATCAATAGAATCCACAGTTTCTACTGGAATTAGGAAGCATAGCAGTGAAATCGATCAATGCTCTAGTGCTAATTAACTGTATCTAGACCACAGCAACCACAGCAAAAGAAGCACAATCCACTGCTGATAATGGAGGCAGCTGTGGGATGCCCTACTCCACAACAAGAATACAAGATACCAGGGGATCTAAGACTCGTGACAGACAGTTTTCTACTGGAGAGTTAAATGTGCAACCGTTGGAAGAAAGCAAAGCTACCAATGCAGAACTGTGGCAGATTGCAGCTAGCATCAAAAGATATGTTTTCATAAATTTTTGTTTAGATAGCAGACTTCTGAGCAAGAACACTAGCGACTTTAAAAGAAACCCCAACTTGTTTCGGTGCAATATTAAAAAAAAAACTTAATTGATCATAGGTATTTCTGCAAAACATTGCAATATTCCCAAGTCTCATCATTTTTTGTTCACCCCAACGTTATCTCACAGTGGAGCCCATCACATCATGCAGTGAGATCCCTGTCCTTTCCCAACTGCCATTCCTCCCCTCCCCCTAAGTTTCATCTCTGACCCATAAAGGGATTCAGATTCTCTGTATTTATTAGTCAAAATACACGGTTGACGAGTACCCATGCCATGGGTACCCCCATCAGCCCGGAAGCACGAACGGGCTGACCTATCACGGCGAAGGCCCAGCACCACCGAAAGGTACTTGGGCCGTGGGGAACGAGCCCCGACCTGTACGGGGCCGACCCCGGACGGTCGGCGGACTCCGGTTCCGGACGGTCGGCATGCGCCGGCCGCCTAATATTGAAGCTCAAGCTCCACCTGCACACGGGCTAGCAGGGCCCACGCCAGTGTCAGGCGGCTGCCTTGTGCGCAGCGTCCCCTGGCATCCAGATCGGGTAGGCGCTCCTTCCCGAGACCGCCGGCGGGCCACCAAGAAGTCAAGCCTCGTCTGCCGCTCGCACACCGCAGCGAGTACGCCCACTCCGAGGCCAAGGCAAAGTCAAGCGCCATTAAAGCCACCGAGGCCGACAAGAGCACCACGCAACACGCCACCTGCATAAAGATTACGCAAGATCGCCATCACGTAACCACCAACCCCGCCTCGGGACGGCAGGTTTGCCGACAAGACAGAACCAGACATCCAGACGCAGTGTGCCCCTTTTCTTGTAGTTTTCCCAACTCCCGTGTAACCTGCCCCCTCCGTCTATATAAGGAGGGGCAGGGCCCGAGAGGCGAGAGAAAGAAAAAACAGTCTTCTAGGTAGCCTCGATTCCCTAGCGAAAAACATCAAGGGGATCGGACAGCCGACCGTCCGCCTTGCTTGTACACCCCTTGTCCATCTCCCAAAGATCAATACATCCACACCGCACGAACTGGAGTAGGGACATTCGGCCCGAACCAGTATACATCTTTTGACTCCTTGAGTCGACCATTCGGGGAGAGGGAGCGCGCGACCCCATCCGACCATAAATTCGTATTGCCGGTGCACGAAACACCGACAGTTGGCGCGCCAGGTAGGGGCTCTCGCGCGTCTTCACCGACATCCTCATCTTCGGGTTCCCATTCTCCTCCCTGATGGCTTCCTCCCACTACGATTCGCCGATGTCGAGGGGCTGGATCCGCTTCGGCGCCCTCGATTTCATCGTCACTACGGCTGGGAGCTTGTCCTCGTCCGCTGCCGTCGGGACCGGACGCCCTCCATAAGCCTGGATGCGATTGCCGACGCCCTCAAGAATCTCACCGAGGCTCCTCAAGCAGCCGCTGGCGGCCTGGCTGGCCAAGACTACTCCCGCAGCATTGCTCACGGATCATGCGGCGAGCGGCGACTCCACCCTCCACGAGCTCCCAACTCGTGGCCATGGCCGGTTACGCGCCGGCTTCCCTCCACGACCTACTGACGGATTCCTCCAGCCATGGCTCTAGCTCCGACAAGGAGTGTGCCCCTCGAAGGGCCTACACCCGCGAGTGCAATATGACGGGTGCGGCGGAGCCATCCTCCACCCCCGTTACCCTCGGGACCCTCCTCCCGCGCGACGAGGCGCGGCGGGAGGAATCCCGGCGGGAAGACGACTCACAGCACCTACAACGCTTCGCTGACCTCCAGCGACAGCGCGAGGAGTTAGAAGCTCGAAAGGCCGAGCTCGACAAGCTCCAGGCCGAACTGGAGCGCCATCAGCCCAACCCAAAAAGGAACCACCCGCCAAGGTCCCTTTACTCGGCAAAGGCGCGATACTCCTCCTGGTGTGCGCCCAGCCAGCCGACCGACGCGTGACGTCGCTCAGTCACCGCCCGGATCAACGGCGCCCTCACCTCCACATACCGGAATGCCCGCGACAAGGATGCCGACTCGCCACAAGATCCCCACGCACGGCCGGCCGACCTCCGCCAAAGACTCGCAGCCAAGCTTGTTCGCCGCCCACCTCCTCTCGGTTGTGTAGCGGTCCGCCATAGCACACAAAGCAAGTTCGCTTGGCGGCGTTGGCATGGCATCGCACTCGGTGCCTCTCCTTTTATAACTGCGACACGGAAGACGGCGCCCCAAGTCGCCAAGATAAAGGGAGGAGCAGAAGACGGTTACTTTGGGGCACGCAACGGAGCGGAAGACGAAGCGCCCGACACCAGTTTCGAAGGCGGCGCGGTCCTCAAGGTGAGTTAATCCACCCTTATCCTCGAAAGCATAAAGTTCCTTTTCAAAATCGCACACCCGCCATTTAGCTCAAGCGGCGCGTGGCGATCGCACCTCGGCCCCACGCACCACTCGGGGCTGCCTCAGGACTCGAGGGACGGCGACCTAAATCGATAACCGGTTACCACTCCGACCGAGCTCCCTCATAAGTAACCTCCTCAAAACCAAAATGCTACGCCCACGCCCGCGCTACGGTTTCAAGTAGCACTTTGCGCAAAAGGAGGCTACTCCGAGCGAAGGGCCGAGCGGCGGTCGGACGGAGCCTTTCGATATAGATCGGCGAGCCGACCGATCAAACAAATCTCGTGGCAACCTCCTCGAGCCGAATGCTACAACCTAAGCCCCAACGGCTACGGCTCCCGAGTAGCATTCAACGCAAAAAGGAAGCCGCCCAACGTAAGATAGTTTGATCGACCAGGTCGCTAACCTGCGGCAGATTCGACCGCCCGAGCTATCTACCTCAGGACTTGTTCCCTCTAGCCCAAAAAGTACTACGGCCTACGCCTCCGCGGCTACGGCTTCGAAGTGGCACTATGCGGGGGGGAAACGAGTCCTCCGAGCAAGAGACGCCAGGGACGGTCGGAGCACCTCCGCTCGGGTCAGCGATCTAACCTACCAAGCGCAAGCTTCGAGAAGGAGGTGGTCCGACCCCGACACCTCTCCTTCACCAAGCAATCGCTCGAAGATAGCTCGTCCTATCCCGTGATCTCTCCGGACGGGATTGAAGCAACGCCTACGCTCTCGGGGCCCCCCGCGGGCCCTGTAGCTATGGTCGTAAGATTGCCCAATTTCATAGAGGAAGCACGGGATAGACGAGCAAAATAACTTGAAACAACCCGACGTTGAGCTCGACTAGGGCGCCATGTTCATTACATGCTCAGACAAAAAAGAAGAAGGAAAACTAATCGTCCTCCCCCTTCCTACGGAGGATTTCGCGCGGCGAGATTCGGCCGGCAATCTCTTGGGCGCACGGATCGACCCGGGCCATGAACGCGTCGACCTCTTCGTCGCTTCGGCAAGAGCCGACGCCGCCCCGACCGCCTCAAGGTCGACGCCGTCATAATAAGAGACGGTGTTGACCAGGGCCGAGGAAGCGCCAAGCACCGCCACTTCCCGCGACCGACGCCGACGCTGGCCAGTGGATCCATCCAAGCATGGCGGGATGGCGCTGGGCCCGAGTAAGCCCGAACAGCCGGCCACAGCGGCCTGAACGCCCACATGGAGGACCGTCACCGGGCCGTATCGGCCGCATCCTCTCCGCCACCGCTTGTTCAAAAGGGCCGAGTCGCGTGACTCGACCGCCGCGCCTCGTGCCTCCACCGCCACCCTTCGCGACTCCAAAGACGCCGCTAAGGTTTTTTCGCAGACCGCAGGGACGAAAACGACGTCGAGGGACGCCGCCGTGGTGGCTCCGGAAGAACGAACTACTCACCGACCACGTAAGCCTCCTTGGCGCGGTTCCTCCTCGACCTTGGCACGCGCTTCCCGGCCGTAGAGCACGGTCGGCAAGCTCCTTCACCGTCACGAGCTCCCCCCGAGCGAGATCCCGCTCGGCGCGAAGCTGGTCGGCCTCCCTGCGGGCCGACTCGCATTCTTCTCGGAAGAGGGCGGCCTCCGCCCGGGCGGATACTGCCGCACTGTCTGCAGAAGTCTTGGCCGCTTCCGCATCCGCCAGGGAAGACCTGGCCCTCTCTCCCTCCGCGGTCAACGACTCCACGAGTCGCCGAGCCTCCCGCAAGGCTTCAGTGACTTCCCCCAGCCGCTGACCTGCCGTGGCGGCCTTTCCTTGCTCGGCAACAAGCGCCCTCCGAGCATCGAGCAGCTCTTCCCCTACGGCACTCCCCCGGCTGTGCAAGTGCCGGAGGAACATCGACTTGCCCACCGCTCGGGATGTCAAGCGCTGAAAATACCGCCTGGCCGCCTCCTTTTCCTGGCCGAGAGATGCACAAAGACAAATCCTCGCCATACTTACCGATCCGCCGAAGGGACTCGAAAGCAATGGACTTCCTCGCCTTGGACGCGGCGTCAACAACGAGGGTAAGGTCGGCGTGGATCCTTCCCATCTCCTCCTCCGTAACGCCCCAATCCGCTGCTTCGCTCGCTGCCCGTAACGAACGCGGACTTCCCGGCCGGTCAGGCCGGACCAAGTCGGCCAGGCGATCGGCGATCGCTTCGACTTGATTTTCCCGCCGCCGGAACGCTTGTGGCGGCCGGTGCCGCGCTCGGCGACACTCGACCGCCGAATCGCGGCGCGGCGGCGGGCGGCGGATCTCGCCCCGCCGGCGTTGCGAACGCCAGAACCCCAGTTTCCCGGCGACGGCTCATACGACCTCCACGGTCGGCAGCACGGTGGAAGGCAGGGCCGGCAGGACTTCGCCGGTCTCACCGGTCGACGGCACGGGCGGAAGTACGCCCAGCGGAGCTTCTGCCCGCACGGTCGCATCCGGCAGCGGCCCAGATGCGTCCCCCTCCGGCAGCGTCCCCTCGCCGACGGGCCCTACCGTGGGGAGCGCATCCGGACGATCCTCGCTCCCGACAACCACCGTGACGCCCCGGACAGACCGGAGGGGCGATTCTCACCGCCGGTAGGACTCGCCTCCTGGGCCACAAGTGAGGCCCTCGCGTCAATGGCCGGCCAGAATTGCGTAAGAAGACAATACGAGGAATTGCGTAAGTCACTTACCGGAGGAGCGAACAACCGCACTGACGTGTTCTCTTTATCGACCCCTGCGAGGAGGCGACAGGATCTGCGCTCACAGATAAACCCAGCCGCGGTTTCTTCCGAGGAGTCATGGTCGCCGGCCCCGATCGAACCCATGTCGCGCGGCCGCGACCGCCTCGGCAACTTCTCCTCCTCGCTCGGCAACGACTCCTCGTCACCTTCACTGAGGTCTCCTCCGAGGTCTCCTCCGAGACCTCCTCGCCACGCGCGACCGGTCCCGCGCTCTTTCCTCTTCTTCCGCCTTCGTGGCCTCTTTTTCGCTAGCAGCGTCGTCGCTTCTTCTTTTCGAGGCGCGGCCGCCTCAACTCCTTTTCCGGCAGCAAGGGACGGAGATCACCCACCGAGCCTCGCGAGAACACGCTCGGATAAGGGGACGAGGGAACAGAACAAAACAAAAGCGAACAGGAGCCGCCAGACGTACCAGGTTCTGCGGATTCTGCGCCGAGAATGGCGCGGGCACCGCGCCCGCTGGCTCGGTATCTCCCGCAATGGAGATCATGGACACGCGCGAGGATCTCCGACGGAGGGAGCTCCCGCTCCGACGACCTTGCAGGGTCGGTCGGCCCAATGTACTCAAACATGGGACGCAACCGGTCCTTGAGGGGTTGGATGCGCCTCTCCATGAACGTGCTGAGGACCACCTTGCCTGTCAGGCCCCGCCGCTTCAGGTCCGCGAGCTTTTCAAGGATCGCGTCCACCTTCTTCCGATCCTTCGCCTCAGGACCCCAGGTCCAACAAGGATGCGGCGTCGGTAGATTCCCACTGAAGGCCGGGGCACTGTTGTCGATGTTCCGGACGTAGAACCACTCGCTATGCCACCCCCGGTTAGACGTCGGCAGCTTCAAATCGACGTACAATGGCTTGCGATGGTTGCGCAGTTGGATCATCGAGCTCGAGGAGGCCGGTGGTGTCCGGTGATCGACCTCGCGAAGAAGAAGTGGCGCCAGAGCCCCCAATGGGGTTCAATCCCCGAAAGGCCTCACAGCGTCATGAAGACCGCAATATGGAGGACTCCATTCGGTTCAGGTGATGAACCTCTCCCCGTAATAGTGCAGAACCCCTGACGAACGGGTGGAGTGGAAGTCCAAGCCCCGTCAGGAAGGACGCCCGGTGAGACTATCTCGCCGTCCTCAAGTTCGGGACCTCGGTCCCGGCCGGAACTCGCCACCGGACTCGGCCGCGGAGGAAGGAACTCCTTCCTCTCCGCATCGAGATAGCGACCACCGCGCCGAGTGCGGGTCGGGCCGACATCTCCAATGCGCCGAAGGAAAGCAGAAACGACGCGCGGGCAGAAGCTCCTCTTCTTCCCTCGTGTTCTTTCTTCCCTTTTCCTTTTGCGAAGTGCGCGAACAGAGGGCTTGGCGCCTACCACGCCACCCACTCCTTCCTTTATAAGCGCCCGTGAACGGACGCGCTCCGCGCCAAATCGACGCCTCACGCAAATCAACGCGTCGCAGACCGTCACCGCTGCCGCCGCTTCGCTACCCCGTGAACGTGCCGCAGCCATTTAAATCCCATCACGCATTAATCGCTTCGACAGACGGCCGCCTCGCGCCAAGCGCCAGACAAAGATCGCGGACCTCGCCGATTACGATGGGCCGGGCGCCATGCCGAAAGGTATGCAACGGCCATCAGCCGCCTTCGCCGGAAGGCAAGCCGCCTATAGGCTCGCACCCGAGGCCCGGCACCGTGCTGTGGGTTACGAAGGCCGAGTCCAGCCAGCTGGAACGAAAGCCGCCCCAGCACGTAAAAAAGAGCGAGGGCGAGTCGCAGTGAGCCCCCAGAGGGCCTCCAGATGGGTCGGCGGACGACCCAATCACTGTGACTCGCGTCCGAGACCATACCTCACACTCTCCCGCGGAACTCATCGATGAGTAGCGGCCAGCCGCGCTCCGGTCGGGCGACGACCGGCAGTCCGACACGGATCGAGTAAGGAAAGGTTTTTATGGAACGCCCCAGCCGGCGGACGCCCACGCCGAGCTACGCCTGGCTTGGAAACGAACCCCTCAAGGGGATCGCCAAGGTTCCACTCGGATTACCCGATAGTAGCTCGCCACGAGCACGGCGTTCAAACCGACGAAGGTAAACGCGTTCGCTCACCGACTCGAGGACCCACGACACCGTGGCCTGCTAGAGTCCGGCCTAAACCCCGACGGCTCTCCGACCCGCTCGGGGCTACACCGGGTGCGCCACACCGGGCTCTTAAGCGGGCATGACCGACAGCGCGGCCCCGACCAAAGGCGTCGCCGACCAGTGGTCCGCGCCACTTTTCGGCCGGGTAAACCCCGACCGGCTCCTCGACCCGCCGGGGCTCGGTTACACTCCACCGGTGCGCCACAAGACCGGGCTCTTTGGCGGGCATGACCGACAGCGGCGGCCCGACCAAAGCGTCGCCGACCTCAGGGTCCGCGCCACTTTTCGATCGGTAAACCCTCGACCGGCTCTCCGACCGCCGGGGCTCAAGACTACACCCAAGCGCCACACCGGAGCTCTTTCTAGGTGGCACGGCTCCCAGGCAGCCACGACGACCTAGCATCACCGACCGGCCGACGGCCACCGCCGCAGTTAAACCCCTGCGGCTCTCCGACCCGCTCCGGCTCGGGTTATCGACGAGTACCCATGCCATGGGTACCCCATCACCTAAGCACGAACGGCCGACCTATCACGGCGAAGGCCCAAAGACCACCGAAGGTACTTGGGCCGCGGAACGAGCCCTCGACCAGACGGGCCGACCGACGGCCGGCGGACTCGATTCGGGACGGTCGGCATGCGCCGGCCGCCTAATATTGAAGCTCAAGCTCCACCGCACGCAAGCTAGCAGGCCCACGCCAGATGTCGCGGCCGCTTTGTGCGCTGGCCTCTGGCATCCGTCAGATCGGGTAGGCGGCTCCTTCCGAGACCGCCGGCGGGCCACCGAAGAAGTCAAGCCCCCGTCCCGTCGCCTGGCACACCGCAGTGGAGTACGCCCACTCCCGAGGCCAAGGCAAAGTCAAGCGCCATTAAAGCCACCGAGGTTGACAAGAGCACCACGCAACACGCCACCCAGACAGCATTACGCAAGACTGCTCATCACAGAACCACCAACCCTGCCTCGGGATGGGCAGGGGTCGGTCGGACAAGACAGGAACCAGACATCCAGACGTGCAGGCCCTTTTCTTGTAGTTTTCCCAACTCCCGTGTAACCTGCCCCCTCCGTCTATATAAGGAGGGGTAGGGCCCGAGAGGCGAGAGAAAGAAAAAACAGTCTTCTAGGTAGCCTCGATTCCCTAGCGAAAAACATCAAGGGGATCGGACAGCCGACCGTCCGCCTTGCTTGTACACCCCTTGTCCATCTCCCAAAGATCAATACATCCACACCGCACGAACTGGAGTAGGGACATTCGGCCCGAACCAGTATACATCTTTTGACTCCTTGAGTCGACCATTCGGGGAGAGGGAGCGCGCGACCCCATCCGACCATAAATTCGTATTGCCGGTGCACGAAACACCGACAACGGTGCATTTTAATTTAGTAGAATAAAAAATATGTGATTTTTTTTAAATTGCTACAGTATTTGAAATTTTGGTAAATTTATTGAAATTTCAGATATTTTAATTGAAATTCATATTTTTAAACTAGATTTTATTAAATCTCATAGATATTTTTGAAAATATTGTAGTAATTTGATTTTTTTCAAAATTTTTTTATTCTGCCAGGTCAAAATGCACTGTGTATTTTGACTAACACAGGCAGAGAATCTGAATCCCCCCATAAAGGCTAAACAAGGCATTGGCTTCCATGCTACCACAAGTTCCATGTCATGTTCACCTCTCGAATTATAATTGACCAGTGGCGCCATTTTTCGACGACTCAAACGTTCTTGAAATCTCCACCCAAATTAACCTTTTTACGAGCAAATGCAAGTTGGGGTTAAGAAGGACCGGGTTCGAGACCTAGCCTACTTGAACCAAAAAAGAAAAGAAAAAAAGAGAAACAATCTTGCTACCGACCAAAGCAGATTTTACGCTCAAAACAAAGAGATTTTTTTTTTTATAAAGAAAAAAAACATAGGTAGCATTAGCAATCGAGCCTTGTAGCATAATACTGCCGACTGCGCAGTACTTATGTATTCCCTTCTGAACATGTTATAGATGCCAGGACATGCACATTACAGAGAGGCCGAGGGAGCCAAGACTAGGCCGGGCTTAGACTATCTCTAGCAGCTTCCCGTCCCCTTCAAATCCTTTCGCGAACAGATCCCAAGTGCTCCAGCGGATTCCCTTCACGATTCCCTTCGGAAGGAATTCAAACAATGAATCTCTTTAGAAAGGGATTCTCCAATCCCTTCACAAATCCCTTGAGGGGATGCTGCTCGAGATAGTAGGAAATAAAGAGAATGAATATGGGAAAGGAATAGGGAAGGGAATTGAATGAAGGGAAATTGCTGGAGATAGTCTTACTGCGGGATTGGATGTGCCGACGACGCCGCTTCCGCTTCCGCTCCCGCTGCACGGACATGAGCCGCTCCAACGCCAGCAGCTCCATGATACGGCGATACCTCGGGAAGAAGGCGGCCGCCCTCTCTCTCTCTCTCTCTCTCTCTCTCTCTCTCTCTCTCTCTCTCGGGACGTTGTAGACGAAAGAAAACCCGGTAGGAAAGCAAACCCCAAGACAAGTCCGGCATGGGCCAGGAGCTCCTGCTGTGGGCCTGTTGGGTTGGTAAGCTATTATAGGTACGGGTTTGGCCTCGTGGTCTCTCTGCTACCATCGGACCAGCCGGCCTCGTGCATCGTCCTCATCTGGCGCCATGGAGAGGGGACAATCTTGTGTCCTAAGAAAAGGGAGTTTTCTCAAGGACAAGTATGGGCTTGGTCTTTCAGGAAAAGAAGAAATGTTTTCTGGCACTTCCATGGCAACGGGGTCAAGCAAACACTGCCAAGAAATGTCCTCGGACTCTTATCTGAAACTTTTGTGCAAAAAGCTATGTTCGTATTCCCTTTTGTTCACTTGTTGTATCAGTTAACCATGTTTCGGTTCGAGCACGACAAATCAAACAGGTGGATCAACAAGCATGGGAAACACCTCGTTACCCAACTAAACCAAGTAGTAATATGACCAGAGAGAAAAGTTAGCGTGAAGCTTCTCTGGATGGATGACCAGAAAGAAAGAAAGAGAGAAAGAGAGCAGGAGAGAAAGAAAGTACACAGGAAACAGAGAGATTCCCTGCATAAAGTTCGCCGACGTCGATGTGGACCCGTGGGCTTTAACGCTCATTAAACGTAATTTGCCGTCCCCTGATGGGACCCTGTTGCTGTCGCCGTGGTGCCAGTACTAAGTACTGCACTGTCACTGACTGCTTGCCCGGAGACCTGACGTGACCGAGAAATACGCCGCGGAAAGCACTGCCCTTGCCGCTCCGGTCACCGCCGGTGAGCCGTGCCCGTGCCGGTGGCGACCGACCGCGACGTAGACGGTAGTGCTGCTGCGCGTGTGTGCCGGCCACCGGGCACCGTGCGGGCATCATTGCCATCCCAAAAGGAGGTGGCACCTTTAGACCTGTGCCTGCTTGGACATGTTTCATTGTCCCCGCATGCATGTCTCGCAGCTCGTGATGGTAAAATCAGACGCCATTCGAGCTCTAACGGAGGGAGGGAGAGTGATAGAGGTCAAGCTTGTACTAACAATTAACTAGGGAAAGTGAAGTTCAGGAGGAGACATCCAAGAATCGAAAATCAATGTTGCTCCCAGTTCGTTGACGTTGGAGCTAGAGAAAAAAAAATATATGAATGATTATCACCATGTCATACTATACGTTCGCAAAACACATAACTATTGTTTTGCTCATCACTACCATATTTTTTTACCAAATCCTAACCACAACACCTGAAGAGGTTTTGTGCTAGCTGCTAACGAGGAGAAGGAGAGGGGTAAGCAGACCGACGAGAATAGCGGACTCGCAGAAGTGGGCGCGCCAACCACACCCGAAACGAGGAGGGGAGCCTGCGCACAATGATGTCCCATCCATCACCCCGTCGCCCTCTGTCCGTCCAGTGTCCACTCACATTTCCTACCCAAAATTAGCGCAGCCGTAATATGAGGTCATCGGCATCACCCGGTTCTTCACCCGGTTAAATTGCCAAGGTTGTATATATGGATTAAAAGTTGTCTACATTTAGCTTATAAACTGTAAAAGTTAATAATATTTTGTAAAAGTACACACAGTTTCTTTCTTTAATGTGCATGAAAAACCGATTTGAATTGCACAATAGATTCTAAAGATCTCGTGCGTGTAATTATTTTAGGAGCTTGTGCTAAAGGTAATGCATGGGTCTTTCTTGGCTGTGTTTGAGTTTACTTTGTTTAAATAAACTAAATGCCAAAAGTTCATGTGCTATAATTGGCAACTCTAGTTTTAACTTTGTAATATATGCTACAACTGAATAAATACGTTGATCATGTGCAGATAATAAAACACTTTGGGTAATCATAAATAGTTTATGTTGGAAACGATTCGCTTTCTATTGTTTTATATGAATGTATTGTCCATTTGTCCGCGAAGTTAAGACAGAGTTTTATTTGAAACTAGAAAGGTAAGACAAACGGTAAACACGAGTTTGCACACTAGCATAATCATATCCTACAATCATCATAGAGAGGGTTTAGTATTCATTTCATCAAATTTTAATTTAGACATTTCTAATAAGTTAAGGACGTAGACTTATACAATAGGAGTATGGCTCCACCAAAATAAATAATTGCATAACATATTTTAAGGGATCACTCCGTTTCTATATAATTTAACTCTAAGAGATTCAAGGAGAGGTATTAATTAAGTAGTAGTTGTATATATACTATATGCTTATTCCTTATATGTCATATCTTATACCTCATTGATTTTAATATAAAAAGATGTTATTTGTCTGTTTATTATTGTAACCACTGACAACTAAAAACCAACTTTCTGGAGAAGACAAGTGCAAACAACGAGAAACAATCAAGGGCTTGGAGTGATTTCTTTTTCTTAGCATCAGGTGTGTAGCAATTTTGAGGGGTTGCTGGCTGGGACCCCCGGACCAGCATCCAATAAAGCCAAAACGCAGAGGCTGCTTTTGCGATCCACTCATGAGCGTTTCCGAGCTCTCTTTGATTTTGTAAACCACTCTCTTCGATAAAAAATAGTTATAACTTTAAATATAGATACAAATAAATTTTCAAAATTTTATCGGTTAATATCCTTTTAATTATTTAAATTAGATACATAAAAATAATTTGTATAAATTTGTCTCAAAAAATACTTTCGTAATATTATAATTTTATTGAATTTTATAGATATATTATAATAAAAATGGGTGACTAAAGTTGCATTTTGAAGACTATACCGATGTCAAAAATAATAACTATTTATCACTAAAAAGAGTATATAAGTTTCTTTCCCATAAGAAAACCTTTTTCCCAAAGTTTTTTTTTACTTAGATCTAATCCTTTTCTCGTGTTCTTTAGTCCTGGAACCAAAAGAATTTAAATTCAAAGCTGCACTGTTCGTGCCATCATTACTGTCGCGCTCACGATCGCTGCTTGATGCCACCACAGGTGAGGTTACCCTCCCTCCTTCCGTGCCCTTTCCGCTTGTACTTGTCTCTTCTTTCTTCTTCAGCTAAGCATGCACACCTTTCAACTATATCTCAAGCTAAAAAGAAATAAGCACTACATAGTTACCAATTTTATGATATTTATTGTTTACAAAGGTAAGCTTGTAATGCATGTTTGCATTAATTTGTCGAAATGTAGTTTTTTTTTCTTTTGCACTGATATATTTCATGTTAGTTAACTTAAATTTGCTCGGTTTGTTCGATCACGGCTTTACGTAGTATAGAAACAGTGGCAGAGCTAGAACATTTTAGGAGCCCGAGCAAGTCAAACTATAGCTAAGAGTCTACCGAAAAAGACGTAACTTTTGTGATGCCTGACGACGGTCAGATTGTATTAGAGTTCCACTGCTTGTCGCCGGTGAGTCCAAACGGTCGTCTATCCTATCTTGGAGGTGGCTCCACCAGAAGTGAATATTGATGTGATATTTTAATCGGTTGTACTCAATATAGTAGTATGTACTGCAATTAATTAGAAGTTACCAGTTTCGGTTACACAGTAATTGAGTAATTGACCCTGCCACATAATCCTAGGTTGGAGATCGAGGCAAATAATTGGAGTTCTCCTCCCAGTTGATCGCCGGTGTCGGCAGCTTGAACTATGCATGTGCAAGTCTATGCTCCACAGTTTTTCCTCCAGTGGACCAACTTGTACCATGCACTCGCTTCCATGCAGTTCGCATCAACGTAGTGTCAAGTTGGGCGAGTACCTTCCTTGGTCTTAATTTTGGCTAATTAACATCAAAGTAACGTCAATAGGAGTATCCTCCCTCTGATTCTTTTAGATACCATATATAGTTCCCAAGGTAACACTTTGATCATCAGTTTAACAGTTACTATAAAAATATATTGTTTATATATATATATATATATATAGGAAGCCTTTTCAGATTTTCTGAGAATGCATCTCACATTCAAGATTATACCACTTAAACGAATGTGTTATACTCTTTTATCACTTTCAGTATACTCTAATAATAATTCTAAGATACTAAAATGCGACATTGTTGAAAAAAATTCATCGGAACCATTTATTTCTTGCTATATACCGTTTTTCATGTATAAAAAGAGTATATAAACAAATTATGCTATAAAGTGTGGGTTTTAATGAAATTTTTCGTGAAACTCACTTTGGAGTATCTTATAATTAGTATTAATTAGAGTATATTCAAAAGGATAAAGAGTATAATAACATCATTTATGCAGTATATTGAGAGTGGGAGTACGTACTCCCAAGAGTATACAACCATTTTCTATATATATATATATATAATATGAAAGCATATTTCATGATCGATATACCTAGTAATACGAATTTTATGTTACAAATCTTACTAATTATTTATATATTAAAAGTAAAATCTGGAAACTTTAACTTTCACATATTCTAAAGCAGCTTAGATTTGGAACGGAGGTTGCATTAGTTTGACTAACTCTGGCGAATGGGATTAATTTATCTTTCAACACCTCTAGACTATAATGAATGCCTATAGAACTATGTAGTAATTTAAGGTCATTATCACTTTGCTACTTCTGGCTCCATATTGGTAAAAATTAACGGTGTAAGCATCTATATCCATAAATTCAGTGATGTATGTGTTTTGATAATTAATGATGTTTGATTGTCAAGACTAACAATGTTTAAATATTTCAAGATGACCTAGTACTTAACTTTGGTATAATAGAAGTTTTTGGTATTTATGGATCCCAAAAAGTTATAATTAACGGCAAAGTATGAAGATCAATGACATTGTATTTAGAAATGAATGATGAAGACATCTCATATCCATCTACACTTGGTGGTGATGCACGTATCGATTCAAAGGAGAAAGCGTATCATGATCCAATTACTCGTAGTCGTGCTAAGCAGATTCAAAACTAGGTGAAAGCTAATTTAAGTTTAATTATATTTTATATTTACATGATTTGACGAAACTTTTTATGGGCTTTTCTTTCGTGTTACTTAGGGCCCATTCGGTAGGGCTTCAGCTCCTGGTCCTCCGCTCTGATTCTGCTCCGACTCCTTCTGATTTTGATTTTTTGAAGAATCATGAGTAGTTTCAGAAAGTGTTCGGTTAGCTGGTTGGCTCTAGATTCTTGAGAGAGGGGATTCTAGATGAATTGTCCAGTTTGCCCTTGTCTGCAATACGTGAGTTGTATTTGTAACTTAACCCTTTGTATTTGTGTGGATTATGTGTGAGATATGAGAAAATAAAAACTAGAATCATATAATATATTGAACATCCGAGTAATTAGCATGGTAATAAAGTCCAAAAATTACATAGAAGGCTCATCATGGTATATTAGTGATTACAAAAGACAACAAAATAAGTAAAGATATACTCATTAGACCATCCTAGATTGCGTTTAGTTTGGATACTTGCAGGTAGGTTAGAACTTGAACAAATACAAGGGCAGTGAAAGCTTGAAAAGCGTAGACAACAGCACTCACCAGTCGGCACTAACCAAACCTCTACGTAGCAGTTCAGTAGCAATCTGTAATACGTTTGCATGTAAAGACTAGAAGAGTAAAAGAGTCTTAAAGTTTTAGTACATACGAGTAAGTTACAACACATTCCCCTGCAATCAGTGTGCAAATACATGATCAAATAATGAGTGAGTTAAATATCATAGATGCCTCTAACATTGCATGAACACATTTACATTCTTGTAATATATATATATATATATATATATATATATATATATATATATATATATATATATATCTACTATATAAAGTGAGAGTTTCTTCCCACGTCACATTAATTGCCCTATTTAATTGCCTGCTTAATTGCCCTACGCAAGAAACGAAGCGTTGCTTTAATTAGTCAGCTTTTGCAAGAAACGAAGCGTTAAAGATAGATGTTCGATCTTATGAAATAGTATTTTTTTTATTTTTTAATCTTTATTTTTCGTTATCAATTTTGTTTTTCGTAGCAACGCACGGGCATATAACTAGTACTATATAAAGTGAGAGTTTCTTCCCACGTCACATTAATTGTCCTGCTTAATTGCCCTACTTAATTGCCCTGCTTAATTGCCCTGCTTAATTGCCCTACGCAAGAAACGAAGCGTTGCTTTAATTAGCCAGCTTTTGCAAGAAACGAAGCGTTAAAGATAGATGTTTGATCTTATGAAATAGTATTTTTTTTATTTTTTAATCTTTATTTTTCGTTATCAATTTTGTTTTTCGTAGCAACGCACGGGCATATAAGTAGTATATATATATATGTGTGTGTGTGTGTGTGTGTGATATATGCTTGCTTGATTAATTGCTTGTAGGTTTGGATCTTATCTGTCTTGGATTTTTGTGAGCTCAAATGGGAATACCACATTAAGGGAGAAATATGCTTTTTCATGTATTCTTGAAACCCTAAATGTGAATAAATCAATATATTGCTAGTTGGCATCTTTAAAAATGGCCTATCATTTCTAGCCAAAATGATTTGAAAAATGATTTCATATTCAAATGTGCTATATTGTTCTCCTTAGAGACGAAGTTTGAACCACAGAGCTCACATGACCAATGCGGGGTGCTGGTTATACAACAATATCATTTAGGCATTTTGCATAAAGTAAAGAGAATACTAGAAAAAATATGAAAAATAATGTTAAATACGGTGAGGAGCAAGGCACACATATATTTAGGGCTGTGCATACGGTATAATTGGTAAATATATTTTTTAAATATGATAGTTGAAATGTGATACCAAATAGAACTTTTGTTCGGTATCGGTAAATACTATATCTACCAAACTAATATGAATTTTTTTATTTATCATTTTGGACATCGATACGGTTTCTAATACACACATTTGACCATTACTCTATCTGGTGATATTATTTTCTTGTGTAACCGTACTTTATACACATTTAACCATTACTTTATCTAATTATTCATGTATTTTTTCTATTTTGTATCGGTTTACTCACGGTTTTTTACCGAAAAATCATATCCAAAAATCAGATTTTTTTTTACCATATCACACCGAATACCATATACCGAACAAACCGAGTTGATGGTGCGATTCGATTTTTTGCGTGGTTTTTTCGGTTCAATAAAACCTCACACAGCCGTACTTACACTCACCAGTGGGTGACCGGCCTCCTCCCAAGGCAAACCCCGCACCCCAGCTTCTCCTGCGCCGTGTCCTACAACACCGTCTGAATGTCTCCGGGCGCCACGTCCCAGCCCCCCTGTATACCAGGACCACCGCGAGGTCCGCGACGCGCCCTACACGATTAGCCCGTAATCCTCACTCCCTCCTTAATTAACCCCATAAAATAATAATTAAGCTTAAGAAAAGGGCGCACGGTTATTTCCATCGGGTCCTTCTCTCTTTACCCCTCCCTCTCTCTCAGCGTGCTCCCATCACCTCCCCAGGCTCCCCTCTCGCCGAGCCATCGATTCCTTTCCCCACGCGAATCGCCGCCAGTTCGCCAATTCCGGCGGCCGGCTAGGGTTTCGCGGCGAGCATGACAGGCGGGCCCCGGTAGTGCGTCCCACTCCCGCTGTCAGACACGGCGTCTGGAGGAGGAGGAACGGCTCTACGACGACGAGGTGGTGGTGGTGGTGGTGGTTGCGGTAGCCGCGAAGTGGGTACCCGGCGAGTTAGTTTTCACGGAGGCGGAGGCGGAGGCGGAGGCGGAGGCGGCGCGGGAGTTGATGAGGAACTAGGAGGCCGCAGTGTGGTCGTGGGGTTGAAGTGGCTTCTGCGGCCGAAGAGGCGGAGGCGTAGGCAGCCATGTATTTCACCAGACTCGATGACTCGCCGATGTTCAGAAAGCAGGTGAGCGAACTCGTTGGATCTCGATTCCTGGCGTTCGGGAATCCTAGCTTCGTGGTCGGGAGGTTGGTTTCAGGCGAGTGGGGAGCGAAAAAAAAGGTTGCAACTTTGGGTGTAATGCTTGGCGCTGGTGGCTCCCGGATTGGGCTGCGGCTGGCTGGTTGGATCTGTCCTTTTTTTTGGGCTGTGCCGATGGGAATGGGCGGAGGATGCCTGATCCCTTCGGGTGTAATTTGTGCCGAATCATTTGAAATTGGAGTAGCTTAGCTCTGGTCCTGGTTTTTTATTCGTTTTTGGTTGTTCGGACGGTTTCACAGGTGAAAATTTATTGTCGTCGGTCTGTTCTGATGCGAACGTGTGAGGAAAGTTTCTCCCTTAGGCTTGTTCCGGCTTGAGTTCCTCAGAACAATCCTAGATTTTGCGTTGTGTTAGATGTTATTTTTCTTTTGTCATGCGTGTGTTAGGTAGTTCAATGTTTGTTTTGATGTAAATGAGATAGCAATCTTTGCTTGTTTATGTAAATTTGGTCTGAATTCTGTTAAGTTGATTTAGGGCCTGATTGGAATACAGGAATTTCGCAGTAAACGGTTCAATTCTAGCGTTCCAAACGGGCTGTTACATTTTTTGGACTGTTTGATTCTTTTGCTGGTTGCGGATTGTTTGTGGTAGGTGGTTTGTCATGATTTGTAGAGATAAAGGAGTGCCTTTTTTTTGTGCTAGGGATATGAGCCTATGAGGAATACCTTATAAACTTTATGCAATTCGGTCAAAGGAGGTGCATTTGATTTGATCCATGTTCTTTTATTATAGATTGTTCCATTTTGTGTGTGTAACATATCAACTCAGTGCAAATTTGTATTCTGTTTAACCTTTTTAAGTTGGTTGGGGATCTTACGATTCACTCAAATTTTAATTGTTGCTTTCTTTGGTTCATGTACATTGTTTAACTTGTTCTCCTTGCAATAAATAGATACAATCACTTGAAGAAGGTGCTGAATTTCTGAGAGAGAGATGCTTGAAGTTTCACAAAGGTTGCCGCAAATACACGTAAGTGATCAGTTGCTTCCCATTTAAGTGGCATTTTTAGTCTTACCACACCTGAAAGTTCCTTCTCCCCCTATTTTGTGGATTCCATCAGAGAATATGGGCTGGGTTCTCATTCACAATTTCACATGGTGTTCTCTCAGCCCTTTTCTCCTCCCTAGTTTGTGCTTGTGTGCTGCTATCTAGGATTAAAAATATTTACATTTGGCCCTTCTATTTCAGTGAAGGACTAGGGGAAGCATATGATGGAGATATTGCATTCGCAAGTTCACTGGAAACATTTGGAGGGGGTCATAATGATCCAGTCAGTGTTGCTTTTGGAGGTTAGCAATGTAGTTCTCACTCAAATATATTTGTTTAGTTTTGTTATAGTTATTTTCTCTTCTATTTTGTGATATCAGCATGGATGATTCCCTTTTGTTTTTGTGCTTGTTGAAACTGGATAATTCGCTTTTGTCAACGAAAACTACAAGACATCATAGCTTTCATTAGATTTCATCCGTCAGCAATGTTATTTTTCTTATTGCTTTCCAAATTTGTCGGTTCTCTTGTAAAGTATGATGGTTACCTCTTTTCCAGGACCTGTTATGACCAAATTTACTATTGCCTTAAGAGAAATTGGAACATACAAGGAAGTATTGCGCTCCCAGGTAGACATTCATGTATACATTACCACACATGCATTTTTTCATCTAAATGTTTTTGATCAATCACAACTCTTTCCGATATTGTCACCCAGTTGCATGACTAGTTTACTTGGCTGTGCAATTCTACATTAACAAGTCATTTGACCATTACATGGTTAAATTCATTCATGTGGTCATATCATAATTCATAACTCTATGCTTTCATCACCGAGAATGGAACTAATCCCATTTTACCAGACAATTACACTTCCAGTTTAGGTGGTATAACTTCTGATACACTGTTCTGGTAGGTTGAGCATATGCTTAATGACAAGTTGGTGCAGTTTGTGGACATTGATTTGCATGAGGTGAAGGTACTGGCATAATTTGCTTTTAACGTCTAATGTATAGAATTCACATTTGGATTTGTATATGGTATCAAATTTGATAACATTTGTTCAGGATACCCGGAAGTGTTTTGACAAGGCTAGCCTTCTGTATGACCAGGTAATACTGTTTTGAAGCTATTTCAAAATAACAATATTAAACATTTTCCAAGGTTGTTCTGCAACCTGTATGATTCAATAGGTTGGCTTATTGATCAAAACGATGAAGGGTTATATTTTCCCTTAGTTTCCTTTGTGGTGTTTGTTGACTTTGTTCTCTTTACCTACCAGTATGATAGCCAACTTACACTGGAATCAGAAAGATTCCATTGGCCAATTATGTGTAGGTGTTGTTTGTATGTTTTTCTATCTACTGACTGCTAATTGATGACAAAGTGATTTATTCTAGGCTTCTAGAAAATAAATTAACCTACGATAAGCTGAGTCCACTGTTTCTTTCGTGGGGATAATTTTTCTGCTTTGTAGCACCAATATTGGTAGCTTTGTTTCCTTTCTGCTGTGTGCCAGCATGCTGAACATTTGCACTTGATGATGCATTTTTGACAAAGTCAAGTTGATTTTTAGAAAGTCCCTATCACAGACTTTGAGCTGTCTGTCTTTTCACTCAGGCTCGTGAGAAGTACTTATCCTTGAAGAAAGCCACAAGGACAGAAGTAGCAACTGCAGTAGAAGATGTACATTTTTTTCTCGTAATTTGACCTTATGGAACTTTATTTAGTAGGTAGGATCACCACCTGCTACTAACTTGCTTGTGACAACCAGGAGCTCCACAGCGCCAGATCTTCATTTGAACAAGCTCGTTTCAACCTGGTAGATCCACTGTTTCCCCATATTGATGTTCTGTTTTCTGTACTTATATTTGCCATGCCTTTTGTTTGTCTAATCCATGTTAATTTTCAGGTGACTGCACTTTCAAATATCGAGGGAAAGAAAAGATTTGAATTTTTGGAGGCTGTTAGTGGAACAATGGATGCACATCTTCGTTATTTCAAACAAGTACTGGCTTGCCATTATTTGCATTTTGACATTCCTTGGTTATAATTGTGATTCAAGCTTCCTTTGTTGCTATTTCTTCAGGGGTATGAACTGCTCCATCAGATGGAGCCGTACATCAATCAAGTAACTCTTTAACCATGATCTTTCCTTTCATGTTGTTTGTAGTGCTACATCTGAATGTTTCATACTAGTTGTTAACTTAATTGAGGTAATTGACAATTACTGGTAAATGGATACACCAACATTTTCTGCCAATGATGCACCATTGATTATCCCAGCATGTTATATGCTTGTTCACCTTCAAGATATTGACCTAGTGACCTCTTAAGACCTTCAACCCTTGTAATTTAGGTGTTAGATCGTCCTGCTCCATTTGCTTCATTGATAAAGTCCTTTTGTTATTTGGTCATGTTGAGTGGGAATCACCTGCCCAGTTCTTTTTTTTTTGGTGTATGATTCCATGAAGTACAATGCAGCACTCTTGGCTACTGAATTCTCCAATTATTCACATAGCTGCCTTCCTCCCTTCATTTTTGAAGCTAACAAAGGTTGTTTGTTTTGTGGATTCTCTTTTGGCAGGTTCTTGCTTATGCACAGCAATCAAGAGAAAGGTCTAACTACGAGCAAGCTGCTCTTGTAGAGCAGATGCAAGAGTTCAAAAGGCAAATTGATCGGGAAAGTCGATGGTCACCAAATGGCATGAATGATTCCCCTAATGGTGATGGAATACAAGCAATTGGTAGAAGTTCACATAAGATGATTGAAGCAGTGATGCAGTCAGCTTCAAAGGGCAAGGTAGCACATTCTGGTTGACTTGGAAATTAGCTTTCATGCATGCACACAAGTACATTTCAACAAGGAAAATGCATGTTATATTGAAATAAGTACGCATTTTTTCAGGTTCAGACCATTCGGCAGGGCTATCTCTCAAAGCGATCTTCAAATTTGAGAGGTGACTGGAAAAGGAGGTTCTTTGTCCTTGATAGCCGAGGAATGTTATACTATTATCGCAAGCAGAATAGTAGACCATCCGTATGTCCCCCCATAACACTATTCAAATACTCAAATCTTGCATGATATTATTGACATGCTTAGGGTGTGTTTCATTTCATATTACTCCATTTTTTTTTGGTTTTTGATTTTGTAGAGTGGCTATTCTAACCAAAGAAGTAGCACTCCCTCTGAGCATGGTTCTGGGTTGCTCAGCAGATGGTTCTCTTCTCATTATCATGGCGGTGTACATGATGAAAAATCTGTAGCGCGACATACGGTAAACTTGCTAACATCAACCATTAAAGCTGATGCAGACCAATCAGATCTACGGTTCTGCTTCAGAATAATTTCGCCCACAAAAAATTACACATTGCAGGTATAAAGCTTAACCAGAAATCTATTGTTTGTATTTTTCTTCAGGCACAGAATGATGTTGCAGGAAGTTTTTAGTATATGTTAAATTGCTTCCTGTTTATTGACATGCACATTTACTTGGGCAGGCAGAGAGTGCAATGGATCAGATGGATTGGATTGAAAAAATTACTGGTGTCATTGCTTCTTTGTTGAGCTCCCAATCACCTGAACGGGTTAGTGATAAATGACTTATTGTCTTTTGCTGAGCCCTAATCCAAATTTGATTTACACGGCATTAATATATTGTTTCAGCGTCTTTTGCTGAGCCCTAAGGGCATTGGTCATCATCGAACTGCCAGTGAAAGTAGTTCTTTTAGTAGCTCAACAGAACTTGACCATTCCATAGGTGAAGATTGCATGCTGGAAAAGAACTCAGGAAGTGGGTACTTTGAGCACTCTGCCAGAGTCACACAGCATCACCGAACTAGCATGAAACCTGATAAGCCAATTGACTTGCTTAGGAAGGTGGTTGGCAATAATATTTGTGCTGATTGTGGTGCTGCAGAGCCTGATTGGGCATCCTTAAACCTTGGAGTTCTTCTATGTATAGAATGTTCTGGGGTACACAGAAATCTTGGTGTGCATATATCCAAGGTAAGCATGCAATATTATTGGCGATTTACTGTAGAGTGTAGATATATTGTTGGTTCTGCATTCGGATTTTTTTAAGGGTCAGTACTCTGGAATGACACGTGTATCTGTGCATGGTTCCCCATGAGCTTTGTGCAAACCAGAAACTGTAGGTGGCAATAGCTGCACCTTTAATAGGAATGCAATTAATTTTTGGGATGCATTGGTGTCTATTTTATGCGCAGATATTTAAAATAGTTTGGTTCTTGTAGACACATATCTAAAAACTTACATCCACACATTTTTTGTAAAAACTTGCATCGTTGGAGATTTGGTACTTTTTTATTGATACCATCATTCGTGTGACTAGCGGACTGAACTTTAACCTAAAACAAGTACCTTGTATTGGCAGGTAAGATCCCTGACACTTGATGTCAGGGTCTGGGAGCCATCTGTAATTAATCTCTTCCAGTCATTAGGCAACACATTTGCCAACACTATCTGGGAAGAAATGTTACCTTTGTCAAGCAGTGTTGATCATGGTGATATTTCAAGGTAACATTGATGCTGTTTGTATATGAAAGCTGTAGAATCACTATCCTTTTATTATCATGCAGTTAACTTGCAAGTCTTACTGTTTGCAGGGCTGATGGATTAAACAACACATCACATAACTTAGTTGTCAGCAAGCCTAAACACTCTGATCCTATCGCTGTAAAGGAGAAATTTATTCATGCCAAGGTACTTTATAGTTTGCCTATTGCTTCAGCCTATTCTACTTTGTCAGCAGACGACTAGCAACCATTGATCAGGAGAATACAATTTCATGAATCGCATACGATTTGGTTGTATAGGTAGCATCTATTGATTAGAAGTGATCTTAGGAAATGTCCATGAAACTGCCTGAAAAGTGTGTTGCATTGGGCATAATTTGTAATGCCTCATCAACTGCCTACCTTGAAAAAGAAGAAATTGGTTTAGAAAGTGCATAATAATGTAATTTGATTTGCAATATCCTAAGTGATGTTTAATTGTCAATTATTATTTTCTTTAATATTCCAGTATGCTGAAAAAGATTTTGTACGAAAGCATAATATGGATGAGATTCAGCTAGCACAACAGATATGGGATAATGTAAGTTCAAACAACAAGAAGGGGGTGTACAGTTTGATCGTGGGGTCAAACGCCGATGTTAATTTAACTTATGGGCAGACATCATTTAATTCGGCTTTGACTCTTGGAAAAGCGCTTCTTCTACAAGAGCAACCAACCTCACCATCAGATGGGAGTTCAAGATGTTTTGATCGCAGTTTGCTTGAGAAGATTTCTCCCAGGGACTCTCTTTCTCCTGCCAGCACAAGTGCACGTATAGACGAATTGGATGACTGTGTTGAGGGATTATCTTTGCTTCATCTAGCATGCTGTGTGGCAGACATGGGCATGGTTGAACTACTCTTGCAGTATGGTGCCAATGTAAATTCTACAGATTCGAGAGGTCGAACACCGCTTCATCACAGTATTTTGAAAGGAAGACACATGTATGCGAAGCTGCTGCTTTCCAGGTATGCATATGCTTATAATATGGCTTGAATTTTTATTGTATGCTTGCATTTCCAGAAAGTTGGGCATACTGAGTTTAAACAGGATGTAAAAGGGAGGCATCTTATTTTCTATCAACATGCTTATTAAAGCGACGCTTAATCAGTATGGCGGCCGGGAGGGGTTGCGCCACGCCGGCGCCTTGCCATAACCGCCTATGGCGTTTGCCTCACGGCCGTGGTGTCGTTGAGGCAACATTGAGGCGGCAAATTTCGTCGGTGTGGCATGAAGTGGCCACCATAGGAAAAGAGGATCGGGATAAGAGGAGTTCAAGTGAAATTGAGAAGGACACGAATCACACGATTCATACCTGGGCTAGTTGAAGACCGAGGGAGAAACCCTAGCGCCGCGCCGCCTCCGTCCCATCCTCATCAGATCTGGCGGGAGTAGCTGATCTGTGCCGCCACTCCTCTAATCTGCACCGCTGGTCCTCTGCTTGTTTGCGCCATCGGTCCTCTGCTCGTCTGTGTCGCTGGTCCTCTGCACCAGGTATGGGGGAGGGGGATGCCATCGGGGGAGGCGGGGTTCGGGGGGAGGGAGAAGCGATGGGGGTAGAGTGGGAGACGTGAGCTCGGGGGGAGGAAGAAGTGATGGGGGGATGCGGGGGCTGGACAAGCACCGAAGAATGGAGGCGATGGAGTCAGGGGAGGTGATGGCGTCGGGGAAAAGAACAGACGATGAGCTTCGGGGAAGTAGTATAGTACTGTACAGCAGTACCATCAGCATTGCTGTAGCAGCAGCAGTAGAAGTGCTGCAGTAGTAGGAGTCTATCAGTGGTGGAAGTAGCAGCAGTAATACTGTAGTAGTAGACTACCAGTAGTAGTACTATACAAATGACAATATGCTTGTTTATGCTGTCTTTATTGCGGTATGTGTATGGATGTGTATACGTTAGCCCGTTAGGATATGTGTATGGCATGGCCTCACCGCACGCCTTAACCGCTTTAGGGGCAAAAAGGTGGTGAGTCACCACGCCTCGCCTTACCGCTTTAATAACCTTGTCTATCAGAATGGGAGAACCCTACAAAGATAATTGAGTGCGGTTTGCAAATGTTGTTGTTACAACGTGCCTCTTGCTAAGCTGGTATTAATCGAGGGCGGTTTTAAAACCTTTGGGTATGAGACATCCATGTTTGCTTGGTAGTTGGAACTAATGATACTAATGAAATCAATCCTAGCCCCCCTCAATGAGAAGTGAGAACTAGCGGTTGCTGTTCAAAAGGCCATGGATCAGCTTTAGTGATTGAAATGCTGTTATTATTTATTAAGGTTCTATCCCTTCTTTTGTTCTCGCCCATATTAATGGTACCTTGATTGAATGTCATAGTCACTTGACCATTGTAGGTCTATGGTTTATCCATATAAAACCGACAACTTTAAATACCAGGAGAGATTTAGCCACTTACAATGCAGGACCTCAGGGCTTAGGCTATGCTGACATATTTTCTTTGGGAAATTTTGTTTTTGCCATTAATCTGTAGTGAATTTCGTTTTGCCACCGACTCTCTTACTGACGTTCAGGCCCAGACCACACCTGTTAGTGGGAAAAACTAGATGAGGGCACCTCTTAGTGGCAAGATTAAAATATTTTCTTTGTGTTTATGTTACCATTGTGGGTTGTAGCTTGCAGTAAATCCGGGGAAAATATGTGGTGATGCTAACTTACTTGCTCGATTTTCCATGCAGGGGGGCTGATTCGCAAGCCACAGACCGAGATGGTAGAACAGCATTGCAGTATGCTATTGACAGCGGAACTATTGACGATGAAGAGATTCTTGTTTTGTTAGAAGACCCAAGTAGATAATCCAGTAGCTAGCCAGACCTTCCGTTCAGCAGTAGCTTGTGCTTAGATCAGACGTGCCTTCCGCTGCAGTCAATTGGCACAGCTCCAAGTTTGTCTTGCCGGTGATCCCAAATTTGTGTCATGAGAACAGTAGTGTTCCGTAGCCACAATGCGCCTCCTCGGTTTTGGTCTCGTTTTTAGCATGAGTGACCCCTGTTTATTGTGGTTGCAATTTGCAAGGTTTTGGGTTTTGTTTGCAGATGATGCACTGTAAGTTTGTACATTGCGTTGGTCCCAAATTCCCAACCTGAAGTGGCTGCTTTTCTGATGACAGATGATGTGATTTATGCATTAGTTTGACGAGAAGATCATGCCGCTCTCTCCTGTTGACACCGGCTAAGTAGCTACAAGCATTTCCATGTGTTGTGACTGCTGCGTAGCTTGGACTGTTCCAATGGAGCAGCTACAAGAATTTGAATGCCTACAACTTAAAATACTATGATGGGACTTACTCTGATGTGTCTTGCTGAGCAGTGTTTGAGTTACTCCCGAGTAAGAGGATATATCTCTGCACAGTTACATGCTGACACATGCCATCATACTTTGCAAGGGGTTTCAAGCTTCGACTCTGCTCGGTATCAGACGACACTGTCAAGCTGCCTTGCCCTGCAGGCTGCAGCCGGTGTCTGTTCATAAAATTTTTACTATTATAGTCTGTTTCGTTTTTTTCGATAAAATTACACAAATAGCGCATAAACAGTACATTCCAGCAGATCCGGAGCGTCTGAATATTTTAATTTTTTAACAAATTTCAAGCGGATTCAGACCACTTGAATTTTTTTTTAAAAAAAAAATTCAAGAAGATTTGGACCATCTGAAAATTTTCTTTTAAAAAAATTCAAGCGGATCCGGAGCGTTTGAACTTTTTCTTTAAAAAATATTTCAAGCGGATCCGGCTTCAAATAAAAAAAATTCAAACGGTCTGAATCCGCTTGAAATTAGTTTTAAAAAAAATTCAAGAGGTCTGGATCCGCTTGAAATTTGTTAAAAAAATTTTCAAGCGCTTCGGATCCGCTGGAATGGACTGTTTAGATACTATTTGTGTGATTTTATTGGATCAACAGTTATTTATGAAAAAGCAAAACGAACCGGACTAGAATAGTAAAATTTTCTCTGTTCATGATGATAGAATCCAGGCTACCACTCCCAGGGTTCACAAAACCGTCGAAAACCGTGGTTTTTGACCGTATTGAGCCGGTTCGAAACCCTAAACCGATCAGTAAATCGGTTCAATTCAAGAAAAAAATTCAAAAAAATTGAAAAAATTTATGCGATGAAAACCGAACTGTTTTCGACAAAAATCGACGAAAATCGCTCCAAAAATCGGCTGCCTAAAAGGTTCAACTCGCCGATCGGTTTTTCGTAAAAACCAATCGATTTTTGTTTTTTCTTTGCATTTGTTTTGAATTTTTTTTCAAACGCTCGGTTTCCAAACTCTTAGGTTTGTAATGATTTTCGCTCGATTTTCACGGTAAACCACCGGTACCGCTGAGACGCTCGGTTTCAAAACTCTTCGATTTTTAATGATTTTCGCTCGATTTTCACGGTAAACCACCGATACCGCCGAGACCTCAATTTTCAATTCGAAAACGATTTAGTTAACTCTAACCACTCCATCAAAATCTCACCGAAAACCAAGTCCATCAGTCGCCAACATCCAAAGTCACTTTCACGGCGCGGGAAAACCGCATCTACCATCTCACATAGATGGGTAGCTGTGCTGTACCCATTAGGGTCAGGACTAGAAAATTTTTAAATGGGTATACATTTTACACGTATAACTCTACAATCTTATATAATAATTGTGTACAATCGTAAATCTAACATATATATTTAAAATTTGTTAAAAGTACAATACAAATAGTTCTAAAGTCATAAAAATCTTAAACCACCAAAATCAAAAGTAATTCAATAAACAAATTTAATCTTTTGAAAAAAAGAGTGAAATTTTAACGTTTCTTAAAAAATTTTGGGACGCCGGGGCATCCCCAGTTCCGCCTATATACGGTACCCATCGTGAACAGCTACGCAGCATCACAATGTCAATGCCAAGATTAATTGCAAAGGAACCAACAGATCGCTGGTCAGCCGGTTATACACTAGGAACCTGTAGTTGCATGCATACATGTACATATACGTGCGGGTGTGTTTGGTTGCCTGCATGATGTCTGAATCGTATGAGTGGATGCAACTGTATCTGTTAGACACATGTTTGGTTTCCTGTTCATCCTGACCAGGTGGATGCAATTGCACCCACTCATACAGGATGGAGAAAACACAGAAATTGGATTTCTCTCTAATGCAGGCCCATGAGATACAAAAACAAGCAACCAAATAACTTAACTTGCATCCACTCAGTCAGACCAAAGCTAGCCTGGATGGCTCATACGAAACAAGCTAGGATGGTGCAAGTAACCAAACACACACATGCATGGCACCAATCCTTTTCTGTGGTATTGAATCAACGCAAGTACGACGTGCGGTGCGTACGTACGTGCGTATGCAGAATAACGACGAAACGTATCCATCAGGGAAGAATACGAAGCCGCGTACGGCCGGAGCGTACAAGAACAAGCATGAATCGCCGCTTCGTATCCCTTGACCCTGTTTGTGCCTCAACAGTTGAGGCGAGTGTACAGCACTGGTTGCATTACATATCCCTCTCTACCAGAATGCCACTGATCATATCAACGAGTGGTACGTACGTAGAGTTTCGGCAGTCAGTGAACAGTATAAGTACGGTCGTGTCCGGAGCGAGAGAGGAAGAAGATGTACACATGTACACGGGCGTCACCGGTCAAGGGAAGTGCGACGTACAACGAATAACGCAAGCGAGGAGGTACGTACACTGATACACGCACGCACGCACGCACGCACAGGGGCGGATGCAAGCCCCGGGGCTGTAGTCCGGGACCTGGTACCGAAAGTCCATTAAAATTCTACAAAAAATTATTAAAAAATTATTAAAAACAGATATTTAATCTAAGATCAGCTGGTCCAGTCCGGGGCTTAGGCATGGGCTAGGCTCCGCCCTGCGCACGCATGCTGTATCGGTAGTATTTCCTAGCGGAAATACATGGAAGGTCTCGAGCCTACGGGTCGGAGATAGGTCTTCCTTACACGCCTCCCCAGGGGAGAAAAAGGATCTGTCAGTACGGTATGGTGCAATTAATCGATGATCGAAGTACGTACAACTCTGATGTGTGTGTGTATTTCGCCATGTGTATAGTATCTGATAAAAATTGGTAACTAGATGACACTGCACAAGCGACAAAGCGCTGTACCACATCTTTCTTTATTACTTATATAAAGAGACACAATTAATCAATTATTTTTTGTAAAAAAAAACTCGTATTTTCTTAAAATTGCGTATAGCTATAAAAATCACCTCTTTTGCGAGAAAATCCTCGTGTTTTCAAGGAATTCACAAATCTATTATAATACTAAAGTAGAGGTAAAAGAAGCCACCACGTTCACTCAAGGTTAGAAATTTCCACATTAATCGAAGGAAAAAGAAAGAAAGATCTATACCATTGATCGTTGTGGGTCCAGATTATAACGGTCTAGATTAAAAGAAAGAGTTTGTGTATTGCATAATACAAGAAAGAGTCCAAAAATCTCCACCATTTATTTTGGTGGGACCAGATTATAACGGTGCATATTAATCTATACAGATATTAGAGTTACATTAAAAAATACACAATTATAGAAAATATAGTTATATATCAAAGATAATCATATAATAATATCTAACCGCACAATTGCGCTGATTGAAACCCTCCCAGCCTATCCACATCACCATCTTCACAAGGGGATCCTTTGAAAAATTCGAAATTACATTTAGGTTCTTCCACAATTAACCCTCGGGGTCTCAATAAAAACCCTATAGTCCTAAAAATCCGTCGTACCCTGCCGGCGTCACGTAGCGCGTAAACCCATTTAATATAATATATATGGCCCCTACAACCTAACCAATGCTATTGCATGCTATGCCTCTGTGTTAGTTAATTTCATCGCTACAGTGCACTTCAATTAACAAAAGGCTAGCTTGTGCAATAGCTTCCAATCTGGCCTGTAGGAGATTCATCCGATGAACGTGCTGGTGTTTTACGTGAGCCTTTTCCCCTTCATAGCTGATGGACTATCCATGGAATTACTATCTTACTGCATGCTCGGATGCATGCAGGTAATTAATTAGGTGCGTAGTCTAGAGTCTAGACTATATATCTCAACGTACTGAACCTAATATAGCAGGACGCAGGCCCTGACATTCTTTCTATGGGACTACAACTTAAGTAGTATCGGTAGGTATAGACCGTTGGATCGAGTGAACGAATGGGCTAGATCATCTAAGTCCATTTGCTACAGTAACTTTGCTACAAAATCCTCATATCGATCTGAACCATCGTTTTTCGATCCAACGGCTTACACACAACCGCTTAAGTTGTAATCCCTTAAGTACTATACAGAAACCAGGTCCAAAATAGAAATATGCAGGACTGCATGCCACTCGGCAAGCAAGATGAGATAAATTAACGGGCAATCTTTCCCTGCAATGCACAACTAGTCATGGATTCATGGCCTTTTAATCGGTGAAAACTAGCCAGCTGATGGATATATCAAAGGGTGCGTAGTAGCATCTTGATAGTACGGTACCTAGCTAGACACGCACAACTCGATCTCTGGCAGCACTGCTCCCTCCATTTACAGATAGATAGTATGTACAATTAAAATTTTGAAATTCACCATTAATATCTTTTTAAATATTTCAATTTAATACATAAAAATTATATATATAGTTTGTCTCGAAAGGTACCTCATAATATTACAATTTTACTAGGTTTTATAAATATATTATAATAAAAATTAGTGGCTAAAACTGTGTTTTAAATGAAGACCGTGTCGATATTAAAATGATAACTATCTGTAATCGGAGGGAGTAGAAAATAGAGATGATGCAACGTTGCAAATAATCTGCCTTTAGCTATAGACGATGAGTTCGTAGTACTTACGTACTCTGGACAATCCCATCCCATGCATCCTATATGTGCAGCTACATGTGCTACGCTTCTTGTGGGCCTGTGGCGAGTGGCGACGCATCTCAAGCACTATATTGTGCCAGTAACTGATCCAAAGCAACATCGACAGGACAGAGTTTTAACTAGATATGCAGATAAGAGCAGAACTGAACTTACAGTTGTATTTTGATTCATGACCAAAAACATCGTCCTGCTCATCCACCAAAATTAAGTAGACACAAATGTTAGTTAATGACTTGAATATCTCCAAACAAGCATTTTTTTTTAGAGGAACCCATCTTTACAGAACTTCAAAATTTTAAAGGACTGCACATTTACTGGTCCAATCCGGCAATCCCCTTGTGGCTGTGCATCTTCGAATCTGTCAATTGATACTCGCTAGACTAATTCTAATAAACTCTATGGTCTATAATATCCGGCCACAGTTTCCTAGATCAATCGATTGAGTAGAAGCCTTAGATTTATGGGATGTGATGAAGAACAAAGTTAAGAAATAGTATGGACAATCAATTCTTGAACGATTGTTTCGAGATGTTTTCTTCAAGGTTAGTGAAGACGGTGTAATCAAACGTTTTCAAGGCACGGAAACGTTTAAAGTACAGTTCTAATTTTCATTGCATATTTTGTAATATTCTTCTATTCATGTAAGACTTTGTTATGTATTGTATTTTTTGTAAATTTTGAACCTATGTGGTGGATGTATCCTGCGAAACAGTGTATATCAACTATGGTATCAAATATGCATATCTCTAATACAAATTTTTTAGCTCCGCCACTGTCAAGCAGGCATGCTTCGTCACGTTTGCACTGGAGTTTGCGGTGGTCAAAAGGTTGATGCACGCATGATTCGGTCGTACGTGGCTGCATGTATGTATGCTGGTGTCTCAGCTGCTGAGCATGCATGCATGCATCATGCATGTGTGTAGATCTGTAATTAATTACTACTAGATTATGCAATGTAAAAGGTTTGAATTCTGCATCTACTTCTGTTTATGTTTGCTTTCAGATGTCTGAGTAGATTAATTGTGCCAGAAGTGCGCAATTCAAACTTGTTTTTGTTGTACATTTGTACCAATACAAGTAGGTTTATATTAGATACATCATCGCAGATGGTAAAAACCCGTTTGTGATGAGAAACATCACTGATGGTTCTATAGTGAAATCGTCAGCAACATCATCACAGATGGTTATAACTACGAATCGTTTGTGATATACAGCAACATCACATACAGTTTTAGTACAAAACCGTGAGTGATGACTCCTGTAGCTATTACAGGCGGTTCTATCCTAGAACCATCTGTGATATATATCCATCACAGATGATTCTAACTATGAACCGTCTGTGATATCAACTGAACCACTATATAAACATAACGATAGAGGTTCGCCGTGCAGATCATCGAGAGCGCGTTTCGCCCCTCCCAAAAACTAGCCCCCGACGTCCTCCTCCTCGGCACCACCTCCTCTCCGGCATCCTCCTCCCCGGCACCACCTCCTCGATGTACTCCTCCCCGGTACACCTCCTCCCTGGCGTCCTCCTCCCCGGCACTGCCTCCTTACCGGCGGCCTCCTCCCCGACACCACCTCCCTGGTACCACATCCTCTTTGAGAAGGTATGCAATATTATTTTCATGGAATCCCTTTACTCATGGACCGTAACCTTGTTGTATCTGCATAGTTAGTTCCAATAATTTTTTAAGCTTGGTATTGGATGCATTTCTTTTGTATTTGCTCACAGTAAACTAAAAAGCATATGATATTTTTTAATATCTATGTTGGGTCATCTTGCAAGCCAAAGGATTGATTGATTCTTTACCGTTCTTGATTTGGCACAAGAATAGTTTACTAACAGATTTAATGAGGTAAATTATGAGTTGCTTATGTGTATGCCTGCCTCGAGCCCAAGTGATTTATTCTGTCGTTTTGACATGGAGAATTTGATGAGCTTAGCTAAGCTTGACCCTGATGACTTTAATTACAAGTAGGGGTGGGCATTCGGTTTTTTCGGTCTAATCAGTTCAGTTTTTTCGGTTTTAAAATAATTCGGTTTTTGAAAAGTGGCAACCGAATTTCTCAGACTAAAATAAAGAAACGAATCGAATTAACTAAAATATTTCAGTTCGGTTAATTCAGTTTTTCGGTTAACCGAAATATGAATAAACACTAGGTAGATTAGATTTTACCCTTCTCATGTCACAACATAGAGTAGAGATAAACCCACATAATATTCATAGGTCATTACAGTATAAGTATAGTAGAACATATAAACATACCACACGTATGCATAAAGATGTTAGAACATAATAATTATTTGGTAGATTTAGGAAGAACATTATAAAAGTGGAATTGTACAAAGTCTATTCGGTTATTTCGGTTTTTGAAAACAAAAAACCGAACCGAATACCGAAAACCGAATTATACTAAAATAAAATTCGGACCGAAAACTGTAAACCGAAAAAACCAAAATAATCGGTTAATTCGGTTTCGGTCTGAAAACGCCCACCCCTAATTACAAGGATATAGTGACTCTTGAGCATGAACTTCACCTCTACATTGATAATGTACTCCATGATACAAAGTTTGCTAACTTGCAGAGAATAGGTGATCTAGCTAAACTGATGGTGGATACAACAGGGTGTATCTCATATAGGACACGTACCAAATCTCCATTGCAGTAAACTTCAAAGGCACCAGAACTTTGTAGGAATGACTTGGCAAAATATCTAGTTAATTTGTACAATAAGAAAAACACTTGAACATGGGGTTTCCTTTTCTAAGATACTTCAATTAAATTTGTATACACATATAGCTCTACCGTGGAGGCTAACAAAAAGGTTGTGGCCCTCCTTTTCATTTTGGTGACCTTATATGCGTAAATAGAAAACTAATGTGAATTGTATACTACATGTTTGCTAGGCTCAAAATCTAACAGTTTGACTCTCTCCATATACCATCCAATTTCTAGTATAAACCTTAGTTTTCCAATGATGATGTTTCACCCTCATAAACTTGGTTGGAACTTGCACTGTTACTGAAGAATCAACGTTGTGCATACTAATTAAGAATTTGGCATATCCAACCATGTAATATTGTAAGAACCGAGAACAAGAAATTGACTAGTCTTGATATAATTAAGGAGTGATCAATATGCCTATTAATCCATGGCATGTGGCACAATATTGTATAACTCATGAATCTAGCTAATTTCAAATGTATTGTACAACCACAACATTGTTAGGTGAGGCCGACACATTAATTTATAATGGTATGATTGTATATTTATATAGGTTGACGCTTCCAGTACATTGGAAATTAGCTATACCTTATTTAGCATTCTTATATCCTGAAAGGTCTGAGTTGCCATTCCTATCTAGCATATCTTGCTTTATATCTTGGTAAAAATAGACGACATGGAAAACCTGTTAGAAGCTAAACAAAAACTTGAAGTGGAGATTGAACAACTGAAGGGCAAGTCTGAGATAACAGAAAAGATTTATGAGATGAAACAAGAACTAAAAGACATAGATGATCGCTTACAAGATATCAAATCCCTTAACATGACACTCATCGCTAAGGACCGTAGGACGAATGCAGAGCTGGAAGAAGCTAAAGCTGAGCTTATAGAGGTACTATAAAGGTTTCTAGTATTTAATTCGATGTGGTTACTGATAATATACTAAGACACCATTTTGACAACAACATGATCGTTTTTGTAGGGTTTAAGAGATATGACTGGAAATCAATCGGTTATTAGTGTCAAACAAATAGGTATTGAACTGGAGTTGTGGAACTTCAGAGAGAATCGAAAAGCCTCTATTGCAGAAGCTATATCACATATGATGGCAGACATGAAAAAGCCCTAAGGTTTTCTTGTCAATTTGTTGTGTCATATTTTGTCAATGTATTGTCATCTGACATTATCATTAATATATATATTTGCCCATCTTGAATGCAATAACTTAATAGTGTCTTGCTCGTTGGAACCAAATGTTTTTCCTACACTACTTAGCAAAACTTCTAGCATTACTATATGTTGTTCAAAAATTTTATCTGCTTAGATATTTCTACAGTGACATTTACAAGGCACAACTAGTTATAGATTTTGTAATTGAATATCTAAACATCATAGATGCATTGAGACAACGGCTTGTCTGATCAGGATCGTCTTAAAATATGAATATTTGTAGCGCTTTTATCTCCCTTATTATAATGTTGATGGATTCTAAGGTAAAATCCATTTCATTCCATAGTTCGCCCTGAAAGGTGTCATACGCTAATTTATTGCTATCACTTTATCCTCATTGCTAAATGAGAATACCATAGGCAGCATTGCTTCTTGAATTATAGAGTTGATTAACTCATTGTATGGAGTTGATTAAGTCATCGCATAGAGTTGATTAATTCATTGTATATAGTCAATTAATTCATGAATAGACTCTATAGGATGATTTAATTAACTATATACGACGAGTTAATCAACTCTATAATTTAAGAAGCTAGGCTGCCTATGGTATTCTCATCGAGGATGAGGATGAAGTGGAAGTAATAAATCAAAGCATGACAGTGTTCAGGACAAACTATGAAATGAAATGAATTTTACCTTAGAAACCATCAATATTATAAAAAGAGAGATGAAAGCGCTACAAATGTTCATATTTTAAGATGATTCTGATCAGGCAAGTTGTTGCCTCGATGCATCAATGGTGTTTACATATTCAATTACAAAATCTATAATTGGTTATCCTTTGTGAATATTGTTGCAGAAATATCTAAGCAGATAAAAATTTCAAACAACTAATACTCATGATGAAAGTTCTGCTGAGGGGTGTTGGAAAAAAAAGGGGATCACAGACGGTTCTAGTTAGAAACCGTCTGTGATATTGTAGTATCACAGACGATTTCCAACTAGAATCGCCTGTGATATTGTAGTATCACAGACGGTTTCTAAATAGAATCGTTTGTGATGTTTATATCATAGATGGTGACCAAACCATCTGTGATATGCTGTTATATCACTGACACATGGTCATAGATGGTTCAAAAAACCGTCTATGATTACAATTTTGATTCTTCTGTGATGTTATTATCTGTAGTAGTGATAATATAAGTCTTGATTTTAGCTTGGGCATGCATGTCCTTTTGGACTTGTCAATTAAATGATAAAAAAATTCCCTAGCAAAAAGTCGGCATGTCAGACTAGTCAAGAGAGTTCGACCTCTGAATTTGCTTAACCGTGCAACTTAGGTATCTAAACTTTCTTAATCAAATTAAGAAAATGTTTAGTCATTCAGGAGTTGTAGTAGCTAGCTATGTCGATGTATAGCTGTAAATCCATATCAGGTTTTGTAAGAAGTTAGCCATAACTAGAGTCAGTTTAGCTGATGGAGTCAACAGCTACACCTGCATGGCCGAAACCAAAAAAAAAATGATGACATGCCCACAAACTGACATGAATCGTCAGACTGCATGTAGTGCACTCACAATCAAGAGAGAGACTAGGGAACGGTATACCGTTGCAACGGTATAGCCATGAAACTTATGAAACTTATCAGTTTCAGTGCTGGTTTCATGAGTTTCAGTGTTTAGTTTCATCAGTTTCATGTTTTATCAGTTTTTAGTGCTAAGTTTCATGAGTTTCAGTGCAAAAAATCATAAGTTTCATGAGTTTCAGAGGTATACCGTTGCAACGGTATACCGTTTTTTAGTTTTTCTGCACAATCAAAAGCCTCTTTTGGATACTATCGTCTTGACTATCTTGCATGTAGTGCACTCACAATCAAGGAAGGCAACAGATAGCCACAGCCTTGCGGAGAGGGTACTATTCTTCACTATCTTCTTGGGTGGTTGTGGCTTTGGGTAGCCTAGCTTGGTTTTTTGGGCCTCTTTTTTCCTTATCTGTTCTGGCATTTTCTTCAGGTGAGGAGGGAGAGGATCAGTGAGAGGATGAGGATGCTACAAGCCCTGGTCCCTGGTTGTGACAAGGTTAAATTAGTTGATTACTGCTAAATTAATATATATTAACAACCTATATGTGGCACTACTTTAAAAGAAGAAGAAAACGTGCATTAATGTGTGTAGGTCGCTGGGAAGGCGCTCATTTTGGATGAGATCATCAACTATGTGCAGTCCCTGAAGAACCAAGTTGAGGTAGCAAACATGGCCGAAAAAACACTATTAAATGACAAATGTTGACACCTTAGAGAGTTGTTGGTCAATTAACAAAGTTCCCTTTCTGATTGTGATGCAGTTCCTTTCCATGAGGATTGCTTCCCTCAGCACTGTGCTGTACGGTTTTAGCATGGACAGTGATGCCTTCAGTGGCCACACACAGGTATGGGACAACCCAAACCATTGCTGTTGAACTAGACATATTTTGCCAGCTCTTCCTTCTACCTCTTGTCAAGATGCTCACAATGTTTTGTGTACCAATTCCGTTTGTTTCAGAAGATTGAAGGAATGTTCCATGAGGTAGTTGCAATGCCTACTTCTGCCCTGACTAGAGCTACTCCAGCTCCATCTCAAACCATCATGGACACAAACACCTCCACCGAATCCTACTCACTTCAAGGCCAGGGAGGCATCTCTTTCTCCCAGGTTTGGCTTCTGTTACTCCCCCTCTATCTCTAAGAGATGATCATTCAGGATTCAATTTGAAAGCACTTTGCCCAACCTGATGTTGCCCTGTGTGCATGCTTTTCAGGACAATGGCAGCTACATGTTGCAAACAGTAGGGGAGACAAGGCAAGAACTGTTCAATCAAGTGGTGTCCAATAATTACATGTGTTCTTTCCAGTAGGGAGTGTGAGAGACAACGCAGAAAAGGACCCTACATTGACACTATGTAATGCGGCAAAATTCAGTGCAAGTCTTTAGCTATATATGTTTCATCTGGTTTGCTTGATCTTAAATCGCCATGAAAACTAATATCATATGAAATACAGTATAGGGATACTCAAATTTTATACTCCCTCCGACCACAAATAGTTGTCGTTTTGGACATCGACATGGTCTTCAAAACATAGCTTCCACCACTAATTCTTATTATAATACATTTATAAAACTCAATAAAATTATAATTTTATGAAAGTAATTTTCGGGAAAAATCTACGTATATGATTTTTATGTATCCAATTTACATATTTAAAACTATATTGATAGTCAAGGTTTCAAAAGTTTTACTGTGCCTATGTCAAAAACGACAACTATTTTTGACTGAAGGGAGTAATTATTATTTAAAATTTTGTTTAAATAATTCTGATTTGTACTTGTTTTTTTGTGTCTAGCAGGAGGGAATAATGTTGCGATGGCGATAGAGGCACCAGATGAGTTTGAGATGTTGGATCTAGTCCATCCCCTTGTCTGGTGGCAGTAAAGAGTGCAGTAGCTAGGATTAGCAGTAGCAGCAGAGCTTGTTACATAGTACTAGAGACTTGTCATATTAGTTAGTATCTCCTCAGTCAGACATTGCTCATGTCATGGGGCGCTCTTCCCAAGTGTTGCATTGCCATTGCCAAAAAAAGAGAGAACATTCGTTCATATAAAACAGCCATTTTCTACTGTCTCAACTCGGAAAAACTATCGGTTTCACTTCTGAACATTTACAGTATTGAGAATTCACAGTGTTTTGTACTAGTGAACACACGCACGCACGCACCTACATATAAGATTTACCTTAATCTTAAGCTGGAGTAAATGTTTCTGTGCCATTAGTTAGTGGTCCCTGCGTGGACATTTAGTAGGCTCTGATTCTTCTTCAGATTGTTGTTGTACCTCGCGAACAGTGCTGACCCTAAATGCAACAGCATACACAGCGTTTATTCTGATCTAGTACCAATCTTAGCTATTGGCGCCTTTAATCACGATTATGCTGTTCACAAAAGAGAAAGCAAACACAACTATCATGTCTGTCATTATACCTGTACTGAAATGGCAGACGAAGATTCCCGTGGCTCATTCTGAGAACATGGTGTTAGGGGTGCAAACGGAGCGTATACGGACGGATTTTGTTTATCCTGTATCCTATTTCAAATTTTTTCTCGGATATATAATCGGATACGGACAGTGCCGGATTCAAATACGAATACGGATTACTTCAATCACGAATACAGAGCGAATACAAGTCGTTTCGGATTCAGTTAGTCTCGATCACGAATAGTTAGTCGGATAATGCGTGAAAGCAGAAACCAAAAAAGTCACGTATATTAGGATCAATCAACCATACACAAAACTTTACTAGAACCTTCAAGACATGTAAATGTTTCAAATTCAATAATAGTTGCATTCCCTACATAAGAATAATATACAACCAAGTACAATTCCAATCAATATATGCACTTATATGGTGTAGCACATCCAACTGCAATCAAGTGTTTTGTAGTGCAATTATAAGAGCTTGCTCCAGAAAGTAGTACAATTATATTACAATTTGCTAACATTATATCACAAACTCACAACAACACTATGTTTCACATTATATTATAACTTGCCTAATCAGATAGCACATAACCAAGACGCAACATCTAAAATACAGCTAGCAAGCAGTGTAATTCAAATACACACATTATGAACAATATTGCAAGGGTATCGGGTCGGATATTTACTGGGTATTGGGTCGGATATTTACCGGATATCGGATCGGATATTGCTCTTCCCATATCCTAACCCATATTACATGAGATTTTTCAGATACAGATACAGATAACATCGGTACGGATTTTTTTCGAATACGATATCGGATCGGTCGGGAATTATCCGCTCCGTTTGCACCTCTACATGGTGTGTGTGTGTGTGTGTGTGTGTGTGTGTGTAGGAAGCCTCTTTTCTACTCCCGGGAGTAATTACTCCCTATGCCGTATCTTACAACATAGGGAGTATCTCGCGCAACGGAGGGTATGTATGTGTAATATACAAGTATATAAGACCATCTAGGTGGTATTTACATTTTTTCAGATGTGGTATGTACACTTTTTAGATATACTCCTTTTTATGTGCGTATATGAAGGTATTTGCAAAATAGGCTAAAAACTATATACTCCCTTGCAATTTTCTCATGTGGATCTGATTAGAATATCTTATAATTAGTATATGAGTGTATCCAAAGTGATAAAGGAGTATTTCAAGTTCGTTTGGGTGGTATTTCAGAAATGGGAGTAATTACTCCCGGGAGTAAAAAGTATTTTTCCTATATATATTTATATATAAGTACAATTACCTGGACATCATGATCCAAAACGGGTATTTTTTCTATTTATTTGCATTCGAAATTTTTTAAAAAAATTAGGATGTTGAGTTTAACCACTTTACTAACTAGTTCAAACAAGTTTGAACTGAAATTCGAATTAGAGTTTCTTTTTTTTAATGATAGTTTGATTGTAGGCATGTGTTGATTATATATATAAATCAGCAAAGCATGTGATCTAAATTCGTTTAAATATTTGAATTCGAGTATATTTTTTTTAAAGGTATGTGTTTCATTTGAATTGTTATAGATGGGTATATACCCTAAAACTAAAAATTTCATAAAAAAATACCTGAATTTAACTTGAATTCGTGCATTTAAAATCATGGTGCCTAGGCACCATGATGCCCTATTACGGCATCATATATATATATATATATATATATATATATATATATATATATAGAGAGAGAGAGAGAGAGAGAGAGAGAGATGCTATTCTTCAGCTTTGTGTAGAATAGTATATTTTACATGCCGACCAATTTACAGAGTCCAACCGAGCCGAAATACCTGCATTTATTACTTGCGCATGGGTGCATGGATCATTTATTACTTGTGCATATATATCAACATCGTAACTACATGTTGCTGACATGGTAATATTGATTCAACAGACTGCATCAATTACGTGGTCAAACCGACTAGTTAATGCGTTCTGTAGTTTGTACATGAATATGTTTTCTCTTTATTTTAGCCATACCTTTTTATTGGTAGCTCCGATTTGTAAATGGTTTTCACCAATAACTTACTGACAACGAGAGGAACAAAATGATATAAGTCTCGCTAATAAATAGTAACTTTACCGATTGGTAACAGAAATTACTATATATATAACTAAGAATTACTACATCTATAACATGAAATTACTATCATACGGTAGTGAATTTATTAGCGAGACTTATATCATGTTGTTCCTCTCGTCGTCAGTAATCTAATGATGAATTTCATTTGTGAATCGGAGCTACGATTAAAAAGATGTGGCTAAAATAATGTAAAAACCGATTCATATATAAACTAGAAAATATGTTCTTGGTAGGTGACCAACTAGTAAATGCATCTACTTCTTTGTGCATGAATATGTTGTTTCTTTGTTTTAGCCATAATTTTTTATTGGAAGCTCCGATTTGCAAATGGTTTTTACCAATTAGCTTACTGATGATGAGAGAAACGTAATGATATAAGTTTCGCTAATAAATAGTAATTTTATCGACTGGTAACAGAAATTACTATATTTGTAACTAGGAATTACTGCATCTATAATATGAAATTACTATCATATAGTAATGAATTTATTAGCGAAGCTTATATCATATTGTTCCTCTTATCGTCAGTAATCTAATGGTGAATTTTGTTCATGAATCGGAGCAACGAATAAAAATATATGGCTAAAACAAAGAAGAAATATATTCATGTACAAACTACAAAACACATTAAATAGTTGATTTGACCACGTAACTGATTCGGTAGTAGTTGCATCTATTGTTCTATAGTAAACATGTATTCATGATTTACTACTGAATTGCTAGCAATTAATATGGTGTGCTTTGCATGTGCTTCTCCGGTCGGAACATAGAATAGTCTATTGAACACTTAGGAAGCCTTTTTCGTACTCCTGAGAATATGTACTCCCACCTCTAGTATACCACTTAAACGGATGTGTTATACTCCTTTATCACTTTTAGTATACTTCAATAATAATTCTAAGATATTACAATATGACATTGTTGAAAAAAATTCAGCGGGCCCTTTTTTTTTGCTATAAACCCTTCCCTATGTAAAAGAAGTATATAAACAAATTATACCATAAAAGATGGATTTTGATGAAATTTTTCATGGAACTCACTTTAGAGTATCTTATAATCAATATTAGAGTATACTCAAAAGGTTAAAGAGGTATAGCAACATCATTGGGTACGTACTCCCAGGAGTATGGAACCATTTTCCTATACACACACATGGTCGCACTATTCTACTCCTAAGCATATAATAGCTATTCTGCCCTTCGGCCAGAGAAGCATATGCAAAACACATCGTACTAATTGCTAGCAATTCAGTAGTAAATAACAAATACATTTTATTATATAACAACAGACACAATTACTACGAAATTAGTTACATGATCAAACCAGCTAGTTAATGTGTTTTCTAATGATGAATTTCGTTCGTGAATTGTACATGAATATGTTTCTTCTTTGTTTTAGCTATAAATTTTTTATTCGCAGCTCCAATTCACAAGCAAAATTCACCATTAGATTATTGATGATGAGAGAAACAATATGATATAAGTCTCGCTAATAAATTTACTATTGTATGATAGTAATTTTATGTTATAGATGTAGTAATTCCTAGTTATAGATATATTGCTTTCTATTACCAGTCGGTAAAATTACCATTTATTAACGAGACTTATACCATTCTGTTCCTCTCATCGTCAGTAAGCTACTGGTGAAAACCATTTGCAAATCGGAGCATCCAATAAAAAGTTATGGCTAAAACAAAGAAACAACATATTCATGTACAAAACAGTAAATGTGTTTACTAGTTGGTCACCGTACTGAGACACGTTTTCTAGTTTGTACATGAATATATTTTTACTTTATTTTAGCTATATCTTTTTATTCATAGGTCCGATTCACGAACGAAATTTATCATTAGATTACTGACGACAAGAGTAACAACATGATATAAGCCTCGCTAATAAACGCATTAACTAGTTGGTTTGACCATGTAACTAATTCGGTAGTAATTGCATATGTTGTTCTGTAGTAAAATGTATTCATGATTTACTACCGAATTGCTAGCAATCAGATGTGCTTCGTTGGCCGAAGCGCGGAATAGCTATTTTACGCTTAGGAGTAGAATAGTGCTACCGTATATATATATATATAGGGGGCATATTCGGTGCAAACCTCCCTTACCGTGAAAACTCTGTGAAAACCACGTGTAAAAGTTTTGAAAAATTCTCAAAAAATTATCATAGGTAGGGGAGGGGAGGTTCTACAACCCTGTAAAATTTGAAGACCAAACTCAATCGCATTTGGAAGATATGAAAAAGACAAATTGCAAAATGAATAGTGCTAAACAGTGAAAAAAAATACTATTCATACTGAATTTGTCTTTTTCATATCTTCCAAATGCAATTGAGTTTTGTCTTCAAATTTTACAGGGTTGTAGAACCTTACCTCCCCTACCTATGATAATTTTTTGAGAATTTTTCAAAACTTTTACACGTGGTTTTCACGGAGTTTTCACGGTAAGGGGGGTTTGCACCGTATATGCCCCCATATATATATATATATATATATATATATATATATATATAGAGAGAGAGAGAGAGAGAGAGAGAGAGAGGATTGCTAGTGTACTATCGATAGTACAGATCCTCCGTGCTATAGCGCCGTGTTTGCAAAATTCAAAAACGAAGTTGTTGATCCAAACGTGCATTATGTTCATCTCATTGAAATCTCACTACCCACCAAATTTTATATTTTTTGAATTTTTTCTCCTATTTATTTTGTATTTTTCAAAATCCACGATCTAATTAGTTGTGGGGCGTCCAATGAAGCTAGTTTTGAAAAAATACAAAATAAATAGGAGAAAAAATTCAAAAAATGTAAAATTTGGTGGGTAGTTGTAGGCCCCCGGATCGGCTATCCGGAGTCCTCTGTGTATTTCTGTACTAGTCCCAGATCAGTAGCTAGTACACACAGTCAAAAGTGATGAATCAACAACCATATCACGAATACAAATAACTAAATAAGAATAATACCAAATAAAAGCAAAGACCTTAAGGTCAAAGTTTACCATTACGGCCTGAACAGACTGAACAACTTGAACAACTGCAGCGGAAGACGAAAACGCCAATGCGACCCATCCAATTGCCCACAGGCAATCGAGTGGAGAACGCACCCTAGTCGTTGGAAATCTTGAACAGCTTCTTTCACTTCTGAGATAGGATTAGAATGTAGCACGTGAGTACATAAAGTACTCAGCAAGTCTGGGAAATTATGCATAATGTAGGCAATCCAAGGATGGCTTAATATGGTTCTTTTGCATAAAGCCAAGTTTCATCAAATCATACTTGTTAATAATTTTCACAATGCATCATTGAGCAATTCTTTTTAATAATTGAATTATGTAATATTGTAGTGAAGGTTCTAACCACCACTCACTAGTATACGTGCTCTGTCGCCACATCCCAACAAGATCGTGGTTCAATCCAATCACATGGCTATGTCCGCCATGGTTCACAAAATCGAGTTCTTTCCACCTACCTGGCTTTAGCCGCGAAGCTTACACGAGAGTTCTAACCGCTCCGGATCCCAAAACAAAACATTGTTTAGTTTGAAACCAAAACCAAAGTCTACCAAGATGAAAGCATTCAGCAAGCTTTGCCTTTGACCGTAGGCACGGCTATTCGAATAGTTTTAACTCTGCAGAGGTGTACAACTTTACCCACAAGACATGATACTCCCTTGATGCCAAGCTATTAGCACACTTCCTTAGGTGTGCGGCAAGGATATCATGACAAGGCCTTTACAATGTATACGCCTAACCTGACCCAATTCACGAGGTTTCACCGCTGTTAGGGTTATGTCCACCAGTCTGAAGCCCCTCTTGCGCCGTGTGAGACAAACAACAACAACCACAACAATAATGCCTCCGTCCAGGCTCTCACACAACCACCGAGTGGTGAGTCTAAGTCAGGTTTCTACAAATTAGTTAGCCAGGTCGTGCCCACTTTGACATGTGGTTGTACGGTTATGCTTAGAATGGAGACAGTCATAAGCGTCGGTCCTTAATTGACTTGGGGCGGTGCTTGCACAAAAGAACCAAGACTTAGTTCGCTTCCACCCGACATTCCATGCCGCCCAAGTCGAAATCATTTTTCATTTTATTTTTATTTTGTAAACCATTGGCAATACTCCTTGCCTATAACTTCCAATACAAGTTTTCAAGAGATAATTGAAAGTCCCACCCATAGGTGAATATTGACCGACAGCGAGGCTAAGCATTTCTACCGTACTATTCTATTCCACCAATAGTTTATTTTTATAAAATACAAATCCTCGGGTTTGATTGCAATCCTTATAATCAACTGCATATTCTCCAATAATCCCTCTATTGCCATAACGTTACAATCATAAGAATAATCTAATTTGATATAGTATCCACCAAGTAGGAAATACATCATGGTACTATCATAACTCCAAAGTCTTGTAGAACCACAATCATATTTGTATAAGAAATATTTCCCTTGAACTTTGTCCTGTATTAGTGATTTATCCACCAATCATACGGCGATCAATCTTATCATCCATCGTGAATATTTCACAAGGTCATCTGCTAAAATGCCGAGAATACTTCACAATACTATCTCTAATCATTTAGAATACAATCCACCGATATTACTTCATAACATTATATATTTAATCCATCACATTCTCGTCTTCAAATCATCAACTTTAATCCACCAGGAATAATTCATAATCTTACTCTAAGTATCCTTCGAGAAAGATTCTATAAATCAAGACTTCATTAATTCATCGACTACATATTTCCATAACCAATGATACCACGTTTACTAAACAAATCACCCATGATCCACATTATTCACAATCCCACCTAAATGGTTATCGCGATACCATTTTTCAATAATCATCCTCTAAACCACCGAGAATATGTAACCATGTCATTTAATAAATTACCAACTATTACGGACTATTCACAATTCTCCATAATTGATTATCACCAAATATGTTTGCTAACATCCACGAAATATAAGTCACCACTTATTCTATTTAATCCACAAGTATGCCTCTCAATATCATTTATTTACTTTTACCGAATATTATTCTTGACATCCTACATCTTCCCATATTCTTCCAAACTATACAAATCGTAATGCGAATCGCTATCACAATCCAACTTCACCATAATTCAACCATCAACATCCATAAATCAATCTCATAACTAATAATCCCTATCAATACTAATAAGCAGCTATTCTCCATTTACATTCCATACTAGTGGTTTCATCCAAAAGGTCCTCCAAGCAATCATTTCCCGAGTCAAAGATTAATTTTCCCAAAATCATTTATATTGGTGGATTACTATACTAGGGTGACAAAGGGTCATGGATAGCAAATCTCAAGGAGGTATAAACAATGTGTATAACTAACAACTTAACGTTTAACATCATCATTTTATGTAAATAGCAATGCAATTTGTAAAACCTGGTAAAACATTTATAAATTGCAGGATCAATATGCGTCAAGGAGACTTGCCTTCAGTCACAGCGAGAAGGTTAAACTCTTTGAAGCCCGGCGGCGAGGTCGGCGGACTTCGGCGGAATAAATCGACTACGCAAAACGAGACAACAAATAAATAAAATAAAATAAATAAAATCCAAAAATTATAAAATTAGTACTGGCAGGTAGATCTTGATTTTAGATGAATTTAGAAATTTGAATGGAGTCAAACGGAGTTCGGATGAGAAAGTTATTAGCTTCCGAAGTTTGAATTTCAAATAAATCGGAAAACCGAGAATATTCCCGGAATATTCCCTCTCGGGTTGACTGGTCAAACAAGGACTTTGACCAAGCTTTGACTGAACTTGACTAGGCTTTGGGTGTATGGCAAGGTGGCCCCACATGTCAATGGGTACATGGTTGTCTTCAACCTTGGTCTTCATGGCAACCATGGATGAGGAAGTGGAGCTTGGGTGGGAAGGTGGAGGAGGAGGGCTCGCCGGAGGCGGCGACGGCGAGGAGGTCGCCCGGCGAGGCGGCGCCGGCCGGCGGCGAGGGCGGCGCGGGCAAGGCCCCAATGACAGTGAGCAACCTCCAAGAACAGAAGACCCAAAACCAGAAAAGAACGCAAGTTCTTCCAAAAACTTGATTTTTAACCCATTTTTGCATGGAATTGATCCAAACAAAAGGCTAGAACCTCTAGAGGACATCCTTAGCTACATCTAGGAGGAAGGAATTGAACCAAAACTCACCGAACGGATGAAATCGACGAAGAACACCGGTTCGGCCGAAGTGACCAAAACCCGAAATTCGACGTCAACACTTGATGATTCCTGAAATTGATGGATGGATTAGACTTTAGACATCCCCAAGAACGCAAGGGAACGAACGGAACGAAGAATGACCCACCGGGGAGGAAGCTATGACCAAAAACGCTATGAACACGAAGAACGGCGCCCGTTCGTCGGTTTTCTCGATCTCACGGAAGAATGAGGAGGAGAGGCTAAAGGAGGGCTACACCACCGGAAAGAGGATACTTATACGGAGATTTGAGAGGTGGAATCGCGTCGTTTGGAGTTGAAACGGCAAAGTTATGAGCAATCAAAGCCATTTTGGTTTTTTGTAAACTGCGCATAATCCGGCGAGATTTGGGCTTAACAACCACCGGGGATGGAAAGAGCTCGTCAACACGGATTTAACGGATCTGGCCGTTCGCAATTTGGGTGATTAATGAGGAAGTTATGGAGGTTTGAATCCATGGAGGAGAGAAGGGAGCTCTCTGTTCTTTCCCTGGAAAAAGATCGATCGGGAAGATGAACAGTACCTCGTGCTACTGTAGCACGATGCTACAGTACCCCCATGCTACAGTACCCGCCACGTGGCAAGCTCCGGTTGGTTCTCTTTTACGCGAATAATCCGCCCTAGAGAAAAATAAGAAAAAATGGCCTAAAAATTCCGGAAAAATTCCTAGAGCCATTTTAGAATATTTGGGACCCAATAAAATTGGTTTGGTTGAATTTGGATGATTTTTGTGAAATTGAATATTCGGGCGCGGATCGCAGGCATTAAACAAAAGCCGCGCGAGATAAAATAGGAACGGAAGTCCAAAAATCCGGGGAAAGATTCCTAAAATCATTTCGGAATATTTGGAACATTTTAGAAGTGGTTTAGAGATTTTTGGAGCATCTTTGGACTCGGGTGAATTTTCGGGTACCGGCGGGAACTGGAAAATCCGATTTTTCGACGGGAGGGGAATTAATTCCCGATTTCGGAGGGGAATGGATGCCAGGTTAATATAAACACCAAACAAACTCCAACTTTTGAATTTAAATAATTTAAATTAGATTTTCTCCGGAAAGCGAAAACTAGGGCGTTACAGTAGTGAGATTTCAATGAGATGAACATAATGCACGGTTTGGATCAACAACTTTGTTTTTGAATTTTAAAAACACGACGCTATAGCACGGAAGATCTGTACTATCGATAGTACACTAACAATCCTATATATATACATATATATATATATATATGCGTGTAGAATATCCTATTCTACTCCCCAGCCAGTTAAAACAGACCGATCGAGCCACATATCAGAGTGCTCTATGCAACCGAACTGTTGACTATCAACTACGTGGCAAACTAACTAGTTAATGGCTTTTCTAGTTTGTACATAAATCTTTTTTTCTTTGTTTTAGCTATGATTTTTTTATTGGCAGCCCTGATTCAAAAAAGGTTTTCATCAGTAGCTGATAACGAGATAAACAAAATGATATAAGTCTGCTGATAAACAGCCATTTTGTTGTCTAGTGATAATTTTACCGAACCGTTGACTATCAACTGCGTGCATGCATGTATAGTTTGTGAAATACCCCAAAAATTTGCAAAACAAGTTTAAATTATGCTCTATTTGCGTTTTCTAATTTTTTTCGATTTTTTTGGATTTTATTTGAATTTATTTGATCAAATTACGAGTTCTTTCCGTTTTTGGAAAGTTTCAGCGCTGGGACGCTTTCCTCTTTCGGCTTTTACGCCTCCTCCTTGCCCTCGCGTCCGCCCCGCTCAGCTGTCTCCCTCGCGCGCCAGCGCCCCCGCCCAAACCCGCCTTCGCCCTAGCCCCGCGCCCCCGCCCAAGTGCGCCTTGCCCCTGTTCCTCTTCCCCACGCGTGCCCTCTGCCATGGCAGAGCTCGCCCGCCGCCCGTGACCTGCTGTGCCGCCCCGTCCCCTCCGTCGCAGCCTAGCCCTTAGGGCACTCCACCCCTTCGCCGCGCTAGCCCGCCCCGAGCCCCGTGCGCCGCCCGTCCCGTCCCGTAGCAGCAGCTCCACTCGATCCCTTTTGCAATCATGGGGACGACGACCATGCGCCGCCCTCGCCGACTATATAAGGCCGCCTCCGACCTCCATTTTTAGCTCGCCAAGACCGCCACCGCCTCCTCTCTCGATTCCCCTCTCTCTCCCTCTCTCCGGTGCTCCCCCGTGCCTTCCCCGCGAGCTCCTCCCTCCACTCCGGCTGGACGTCGTTGCCAGGCCACTCCGCCGCCGCTTGGCTCTCACCGTGCCGCACAATTGGTTAGTGGTGAGCCCCTCCCCCTTTTGCTCCAAGCCCCGTGGGCCCCCAAGCCCTAAATCGCGACAACGCCATCTTCTTCCCGACTCGGCGCCCTCGCCAGCCTCGCCCCGCCCGCCATCTCCGGCCGATGTCACGCTGGCCCCGGCTCGCCACCTCCACCCACTGCCAAAGCGACCCCACCTGTCGGCCACCTCCACCCCATCGCCGCCGGGCCCACGTGTCGAGCGGTAGGCCAGGGCGGCCCGATGCTATCTCCTCGCCTGCCGAATCGGGCCAAAATCCAGTTTGGCGCGGCCCATTGGAACAGTGCGCTTTTTCTTTTCCATTTCGGATTTTAATTTCCAAAATCCGTTTTTAATTCATTTAAATACCCAAAAATACTCCAAAAATACCCGAAAGTCCAAAAATGCCCAAAAATACATATTCCGAACCGTTTCGAGCCACTGAGTCCAAAAATGACCTCCGTTCCGCCAAACCAAGTTCCAAAAATTCCCAAAATGCCCTCCGACCCATTTTCGGCTATTTTCTCTCTCAGTTTTTCTCTTTTCTTTTCTCTTCTTTCCTTTTGTGTTATTTATTGTTTATTGTTTATCTTATGGTGTTTATTTACGCTAGAGCCGACGACCGAGCAGTACCAACTCCCGGAGCCGACACAGGAGCAGGAGCAGTACTTGGAATCGGAGCCGGACCAACGTGACGCCGAGTACGACTACGCCAACACCGAACTAGGGAACCCCTCCGCCTCGCAAGGCAAGCCATACTCCATTGATCATGTTGAACCTAATATTCCTTAAAATAGTTCATAATTATTTTCTACCGCATTATTTCCGAACTATATGTTGAAATATCGCAAAGTGGTATGTTTGAATGACATGATAGCTAGTTAATGCCAAAAAGGCTCATGGAACTTCCTTGACAAATATTAAATCCGAATAATCCTTTGTAACCCTAGAACATCACTATTGTCATTATTTGGCTAGGTATTCTATTATAGTTAATTAGACCATTTTAAAAGGAAACATGAAATGTCGATGTACTTAGATATGGAATGTTTATGAAATGTGGCGGTCCGGGGGACAGTATTGGGCTAACTACCGGATGGGTGTTAGTCGATCCCGGCCAGGAGGCGATACCAAGGTATGGATGGATGATGGTGCTGCGGATACCAGGGGATGTGGAATGTAATGGTTTGGTCTATGACAAGTAAGGACTTACAACCTTGGGCAAAAGTAAATAACTTAAGAAATCGTTCAACCACAGGTTGGGCGGTCAACCGTTGGCTTGATTCAACGTAGTTTCGGTACATTGTACTTTCCCGGAATACCTATAGGAGCAGGGTTACCTTCCGGTATGGGAGATGGTCCGCAGATTATGGGGTGAAAGCGAAAGTGTGCACGAGGAAGCGTGGCATTCGGGTTCTAGCGGTAGGTGTCCACAGATGCGCGGGATCGCGAACTTCACTCGGCGGTGGGGACCCGGGTTAATGTGGACCGAAACTCTACCGGATAGGGGCTAAAGGGGAAAGAACCAACGAAAAGCTATGATAACCTCGATCCGGCCGCATGCATAAAAGTTGCATATTAATCGCGTGGCATAACGATCGTGGAATCTTGTGGGTAAAGCTGAACACCTCTGCAGAGTGTAATCCAATGGTATTCGAATACGCCGTGCTTCCGGTAAATGAAGCTAAGTTAAAATGGGGTGAATCCCGAAACTAAAGCTCAAGTAGATCTTTGAATGAACAAGTGTGGAAGTATATAACTTTGGAAACCCCCTGTTTATTATTATGACTATGGTTTGTGTGGGCCCCCGGATCGACTATCCGGAGTCCTCTGTGTATTTATGTACTAGTCCCAGATCAGTAGCTAGTACACACAGTCAAAAGTGATGAATCAACAACCATATCACGAATACATATAACTAAATAAGAATAATACCGAATAAAAGCAAAGACCTTATGGTCAATGTTTACCATTACGGCCTGAACAGGCTGAACAACTCGAACAACTGCAGCGGAAGACGAAAACGCCAATGCGACCCATCCAAATGCCCACAGGCAATCGAGTGGAGAACGCACCCTAGTCGTTGGAAATCTTGAACCGCTTCTTTCATTTCTGAGAGAGGATTAGAATGTAGCACGTGAGTACATAAAGTACTCAGCAAGTCTGGGAAATTATGCACAATGTAGGCTATCCAAGGATGGCTTAATATGGTTCTTTTGCATAAAGCCAAGTTTCAACAAATCATACTTGTTAATAATTTTCACAAAGCATATTGGAGCAATTCTTTTTAATAATTGAATTATGTAATATTGTAGTGAAGGTTCTAACCACCACTCACTAATATACAGGCTCTATCCGCCACATCTCAACAAAATCAGGGTTCCATCCAATCACATGGCTATGTCCGCCATGGTTCACAAAATCAAGTTCTTTCCACCTACTTGGCTTTGACCGCTTGTAAGCACACCCGAGAGTTCTAACCGCTCCCGGATCCCAAAACAAAACATTGTTTAGTTTTGAAATCAAAACCCAAAGTCTACCAGTATGAAAGCATTCTTCGCTTTGCCTTTGACCGTAGGCACGGCTATTCGAATAGTTTTAACTCTGCAGAGGTGGTACAGCTTTACCCACAAGACATGATATTCCCTTAGTGCCATGTACAATTAACACACTTCCTTAGGTGTGCCGGCAGGGATATCATGACAAGGCCTTTACAATGTATACGCCTAACCCGACTCACCCGCTGAGGTTTCACCGCTGTTAGGGTTATGTCCACCCAGTACAGAAGCCCCCTCTTGCGCCGTGTAAGATAAACAACAACAACAACAACAACAATGCCTCTTTCCGGCTCTCACACAACCACCGAGTGGTGAGTCTAAGTCAGGTTTCTACAAATTAGTTAGCCAGGTCGTGCCCACTTTGACATGTGGTTGTACGGTAATGCTTAGAATGGAGACAGTCATAAGCGTCGGTCCTTAATTGACTTGGGGCGGTACTTGCACAAAAGAACCAAGGCTTGGTTCGCTTCCACCCGACATTCCAGGCCGCCCAAGTCGAAATCATTTTTCATTTTATTTTTATTTTGTAAACCATTGGCAATACTCCTTGCCTATAACTTCCAATACAAGTTTTCAAGAGATAATTGAAAGTCCCACCCATAGGTGAATATTGACCGATAACGAGGCTAAGCATTACTACCGTACTATTCTATTCCACCAATAGTTTGTTTTTGTAAAATACACATCTCAGGGGTTGATGACAATCCTTACAACCGATTCTGTAATCTCCAATAATCATTAAATTGCCCTAATGGCACAATCATATGAATAATCCGATTCAATATCGTATCCATAAAGTATTGAGTATATCATGGTAATATCCTAACTCTCAAAATCATATTAAACCCCAATTAGGTGTGTCTATTTCCCTTGAACTATGACTTGTATTAATGAATTGACCATCATTCTTATAACGATCGCTCGTATCATCCACAAAGAATATTTCACAAATTCATCTCTAATCATTTCGAATACATTCCACCGATAATACGTCATAACGCCCTATATTTAATCCTTCACACTATCACCCTTAAATCATCTATTTTAATCCACCAAAATACGCCATAATATTATTCACTAAACCACCAAACATCCTGGACTATTCACAATCTCCCTAAATGATTATCACATAGCATTATAGTTAAAATCCACCGAAACAGAATTCACCACTTGATCTATTTGACCTATACATATGACTCTCAATAACATTCATTTACTCTCCCCGACTATTATTCCTGACATCATACATCTTCCAACATCCTCCCAATCCACCAAAATACATGAACTACCATTCATAGATCAATGTTATGATTACAAGCCCCATATCAACTCTAATATTCATCTATCTCCAATTTGCATTCCACCCCAATCCATTCTCATTATATTGTTAACTACTATCACAATCCAACTCCTCAACATTTAAATGATCACCACCATAAATCAATTTCATAATAACAATCCTTACATTATCACTAATATCCATCCGTCTCCCAATTACATTGTCCCCGATTAACTCTATTCAAACTATCTGCTAAATAGTCATTTTCCCCATCAAAATGTATTTTATTAAAAATATTTATTATGGTGGATCCCTGTTCTAGGTCGACAAAGGGTCAGGGATAACAAATCTCAAGGAGGTATAAACAACTGGTATAACTAACCTCTTAACGTTTTAACATCACCATTTTATGTAATTAGCAATGCAGTTTGTAAAACAGGGTAAAACATTTATAAAGCATAGGTTCAATATGCGTCAAGGAGACTTGCCTCGGTCACAGTGAGAAGGTTGAACTCTCTGAAGTCCGGTGGCGGGAGTCGTGACAGCGGAAGCGTCGACTACGCGCAAAACGAGGCAACAAATAAATAAAAGAAAATAAATAAAATCCAAAAATTACAAAATTAGTACTGGCAGGTAGATCTTGATTTTAGATGAATTTAGGAATTTGAATGGAGTCAATCGGAGTTCGGATGAGAAAGTTATGAGCTTCCGAAGTTTGAATTTTGAATAAATTGGAAAACCGAGAATATTCCCGGAATATTCCTTCTCGGGTTGACTGGTCAAAAGAGGCTTTGACTGGACTTTGACTAGGCTTGACTTGGTCTTGTGTCTATGGCAATGGGCCCCATGTGTCATAGAGTGGAGTGCTTCTTCAACCTTGAGCTAACACCATGGCCATGAATGGGAGCTTGGAGGCTAGAGGGAGGAGGGGGGGTTCGCCGGAGGGGGCGGCGGCGGCGGCGGCGAGGGAGGTCGCCGGCGGCGAGCCGGCGCCGGCCGGCGGCGACAGCCGCCTGCACGGCGCGGGGGCTCGGCCGGCGGGCGGTCGCCGGCGGCAAGCGGCGGGCGGTGGCGCTCGGCGGCGCCCGGCGGGTGCGGCACGGCGGCGGTGGCCGGCCGGCCGGAGGCCAAGGGCCCAAGTCCCCCATGGACAGTGAGCTCCACCAAGAACAGAGAAGGCAAATAAAATTGCAAAGGACTCAACTCCATCTAGAAACTTGATTTTTAGCCCAAATTTGCATGGAATTGATTCAAACAAAAACCTAGAACCTCTAGACAACATCCTTAGCTACATCTAGGAGGAAGGAATTGAACCAAACCTTGCCGGATTGGGAGAAATCGACGACGAACGGAGTTGCGGCCGAAACAACAAAAACTTGAAATTCGTCGCCCACACTTGATAGAACCTAAAATTGATTGTTGGATGAGCTTCTAGACTACCTCACGATCACAAGGAACCAAGGAACAAGAAGAAAAGCTCACCGGACAAGAAGATACAAGTATGAACACGAAGAACACGAAGAACGTCTCGTTTTCGTCGGTTTTCTCGATCTCACGGAAGAATGAGGAGGAGAGGCTAAAGGAGGGCTATACCACCGGAAAGAGGATTCTTATACGGAGAGATGAGAGGTGGAATCGCGTCGTTTGGAGTTGAAACGGCAAAGTTATGAACAATCAAAGCCATTTTAGTTTCTTGCAAACTGCATGCATTCCAGTGCGAGTTAGGGCGGGAGACCACCGGGGATGGAAGGGTCTCGTTCATACGAATCCAACAGATCCGGCCGTTCGCGATTTGGAGCATTATTGCAAGAGTTATGAGTGTTTGAATCCATGGAGGAGAGAAGGGAGCTCTCTCTTCTTCCTCTGGACAGAACGATCGATTTGTGGGGAAGATGAACAGTAACGCGACGCTACAGTACACGGTGCTAAGTACCGCCACGTGTCACTTTCCTATTGGCCCCCCTTTTACGTAAACGTTCCGCCCTAGAGAAAAATAAGGAAAAATGGCCTAAAAATTCCGAAAAAATTCCTAGAGCCATTTTAGAATATTTGGGACCCAATAAAATTGGTTTGGTTGAATTTGGATGAAATTTGTGGAATTGAATATTCAGGTGCGAATCGCAGGCATTAAACAAAAGCCGCGCGAGATAAAATAGGAACGGAGGTCCAAAAATCCGGGGAAAGGTTCCTAAAATCATTTCGGAATATTTGGAACATTTTAGAAGTGGTTTGGAGATTTTTGGAGCATTTTTGGACTCGGGTAAATTTTCGGGTACCGGCGGGAATCTAAAAATTCGATTTTTCGATCGGAGGGGAATTAAATCCCGATTTTGGAGGGAAATGGATGCCAGGTTAATATAAACACCAATGAAACTCCAAATTTTGAATTTACTTTATTTAAATTAGGTTTTTCTCCTGAACGCGAAAACTAGGGTGTTACAGTTTGTGTTTCAAATGAAATGTCAAATCTTATGAAAACTTGCATACACAAATGAGACATATGGCTATCCTTGTTATCCGTTGCATATAATAATCAGGATTTACTGTGTGGCTTGTTGAGTACGTTGTAGTACTCACCCTTGCTTAATTAACCCATTTTAGAGTATCAAGATGTTGGTGACTTCCAAGAGATCGTGAAGCGGCGATCTGATGTGGTTCTAGTCTCAGTCTTCGCTCGACTCGCCTGTGGAGTTTGCTTTTGCGCTGTTTATCTTTTGTGATGTAATATATACTCTGAAGCTCGCCGCTTCCTTTAAAAACTCTGGCCGATAGGCCTTATGTGATGTAAAAACAGTTGAATCATTCGTTTGCGGGTAATGAACGATTTGGTTTCCGGTGACTAATCTTCCTGGGTAGTCATTTCGAAATTTAAACGCACCCCTGAAAAGGCGGTCCGTCACAGTTTGTTTAGTAGTAAAAGCTTACAGTATATAGATAATAAAATCTATATAGTCTGTGTAGCCTCTAGCACGACAATATGGATCCTTAAACGAATGGTCATCCATTCTAGTCATGTCTGGAATCGGATTTAAAGCCTAACATGATTCTCATTGCAGTGTGGAATACAACGCATCGTACGCGCACCACTCACTCACTCTTTGCCTACTTCGAACGTGACAACGTTGCTCTCAAGGGATTTGCCAAGTAAGTCATCAGTTATCACTCACCAGCATCAGTCAGTCATCAGTAAATTATTATTGTCCTCTTTTTTTTTTTTATTGCATACTCTGTGCGTTCAAGCTCTTCAAGGAATCGAGCGACGAGGAGCGAGAGCATGCCGAGAAGCTCACCAAGTACCAGGCAATGAACCCTAAACTGTGACGCTGACTAGCCTATGCTATTGTCTTGTGCCAATTACTAACACTGCTGTATGTGTTCTTCTCTTGTCAGACCATGCGTGGAGGCAGGGTGCCAGGGTGAGGCTCCAGTCCATTGTCCATCTCCAACCATATTCCCTTTATTTCATTCCCTTCCCTGTTCCCTTCCTCATTCTCATTCCCTTTATTTGCCCTCATCTCCAACAGATTCCCTTTAAAGGGAATTGTATAGGGAAAGGAGAGAGAATCCCTTGCTAGAGGGAATGGGAGAGAGAATTTCTTCACGAAAGGAATGCTGAAGGGAATCCGTTGGAGCGCTGAAGTGAATGGGATTCCCTTCGCAAAGGGAAAGGAAGAGGGGAAAGGACACGGTTGGAGATGGTCACCCTTGACAGAGTTCGACCACCCTGGGAAAGGAGACGCTATATACTCTGTAACACACCACACAGGTATGCCTAAATTCTATGTGCTCCCTACCGCTGAGGAACAAAAGAAAGCACATGACGAACTGATGCCCTGTGTGTGTCATACGTGAAATCAGCACAGGCTATATTACTATCCACGAAAGATTCGCTAGCTTTTATCAACAGGACGGACAAGCACGCACGCAACAATAAATAATAAGGCATTTCGATCGCTAGAGTTAGCAATTGACATAAGCTAGGTATGCATCGCAGACACACACAGGATCGCTGCAGTTTCTGACAGCGACGGCACCGGCGAGAGTCCGGGAACCACGCCGGTGGGTTTTGGTTTTCCATAGCAACAAATCAATCGCTGGTTACTCCATTTGTCACGTATGTGCCCTCCGAAGCAAGCAATAACACGCTCCACACGCAGCATCGATCTTTAATTTCGCGGTTCCTTGTAATTAGAACGCATAAGCCCCACGGCTTTCCCAATCCAAGGATCAAATCGTGTCCGGGATCTCAGGCCGGAGCCAAAGGAAACAGAATCTCACAACTCATAATTAAACAAACGCCAAGTATCTATCTATCTATCTATCTATCTATCTATCTATCTATCTATCTATCTATCTATCTATCTCTCTGTCTGTCCATCTATCTCCGAGCTAAGCTGCTAGCTGCAGGCCCGACCGCGCGACACGGCGAGTCGGTGACGGCGAGCGCTGGTCCGCGCCGTGCCGGCAATGTACGAGCTGGTGATGTTACGCGGCGAGCCCGGCCCACACAGTCCGGACGCGAAAAGGCTGTGAGGCCGTACGTCGCGCGTCGGGCGTATGGATGGCGAAGCGCGCGCGCGCGACGTCGGACGGGAAGTGCGCGTCGGCCACCGGAGTCGGGAGGGGGCAGGCGGCAGCGCTGCATGGGGCGGTGTGTGGCCATGTCCCAGAGCGGTCGCCGCCCGATCGTTGGTGCCTGATTAAAAGTCGGGAGCATACTGCTGCAGCTCAATAATGACAACCTTCTTGTGGATTTGGACCCTCGACTCGGCTGGCAGCGAGCAATTAATAACCGGCGTGTCTCGCTAGCTAGCTCGCCTGATCATGTGCCCTTCACGTGTACGTGATGTACTAGCTTATATATGCAGCGGCGGAATCAGAAAATAATTGTTGTGAGCGAGCGAGAAATGAATCGTAGTACGTTTTAGGGGGGGGGGGGGGGGGGGGCAATGTGAACTGACCCATTAATAGAGATGTAATGATTTGGTCTTATCATCTCTCTCTCTCACACACACACACACAGGAGTATTACCCCCTACCCAACTTTTATATAAACCAATAGCAAGGTCACCAAGGAGCTAGCCAACCTGCTTCTTCTGAACTTCTCCTTGCAAAGAAAACTTCATCTCCAAACACTACTAGCTAAGAAGCAACGCATCACTGCATCAACACAAGAGGTAGTAGCTAGGCACAAGGGTATTATTGACCAATGGCAGGCTTCTCACACCTCCCACAGCAGATGGAGTATGGCCTCACCAATGCCTCCCACAGCATTCCAGGCTTCTTGTTCTGCCATGGTCATGGGGCAGCCACAACAGCTTCAACCATCCCTGAAGATGCCTCAATGGAGACCTCATCTGTGGTTCTTGACACCTCTCCACAGGGCACTGCTTCTGTGGAGAAGAAAAGGAGGCCCAGGGAAGACAGTGCCAGCCTCAACACTGCTCACTCCAAGGTAACATAGATAGAAGCACATTAACTTAACACTCAAAAGAATGTCTATATATCAATTAACTTTTCAAATTGAAGATTTCAGTTTTTGTTAAAACTTTATTTCATCATAACGTGTGGCTTAATCCTTGTCTTGTTGTGGTTGAATAATTAGGACTCAAATGAGAATACCAAAAGGAGGGGAGGAAAGAAGCACAACAAGGAGACTGAGGAGGCGGCTCCTAAGGGGTACATCCATGTGAGGGCAAGGAGAGGGCAGGCAACAGATAGCCATAGCCTTGCGGAGAGGGTACTGTTCTTCACTATCTTCTTGGGTGGTTGTGGCTTTGGGTAGCCTAGCTTTGTTTTTTGGGCCTCTTTTTTCCTTATCTGTTCTGGCATTTTCTTCAGGTGAGGAGGGAGAGGATCAGTGAGAGGATGAGGATGCTGCAGGCCCTGGTCCCTGGTTGTGACAAGGTTAAATTAGTTGATTACTGCTAAATTAATATATATTAACTACCTATATATGGCACTACTTTAAAAGAAAAAAAATGTGCATTAATGTGTGTAGGTCGCTGGGAAGGCGCTCATTTTGGATGAGATCATCAACTATGTGCAGTCCCTGCAGAACCAAGTTGAGGTAGCAAACATGGCCGAAAAAACACTATTAAATGACAAATGTTGACACCTTAGAGAGTTGTTGGTCAATTAACAAAGTTCCCTTTATGATTGTGATGCAGTTCCTTTCCATGAGGATTGCTTCCCTCAGCCCTGTGCTGTATGGTTTTAGCATGGACAGTGATGCCTTCAGTGGCCACACACAGGTATGGGACAACCCAAACCATTGCTGTTGAACTAGACATATTTTGCCAGCTCTTCCTTCTACCTCTTGTCAAGATGCTCACAATGTCTTTGTGTACCAATTCCGTTTGTTTCAGAAGATTGAAGGAATGTTCCATGAGGCAGTTGCAATGCCTACTTCTGCCCTGAGCAGAGCTACTCCAGCTCCATCTCAAGCCATCATGGACACAAACACCTCCACCGAATCCTACTCACTTCAAGGCCAAGGCCAGGGAGGCATCTCTTTCTCCCAGGTTTGGCTTCTGTTACTCCCCCTCTATCTCTAAGAGATGATCATTCAGGATTCAATTTGAAAGCACTTTGCCCAACCTGATGCTGCCCTGTGTGCATGCTTTTCAGGACAATGGCAGCTACATGTGGCAAACAGTAGGGGAGACAAGGCAAGAACTGTTCAATCAAGTGGTGTCCAGTAATTACATGTGTTCTTTCCAGTAGGGAGTGTGAGAGACAACGCAGAAAAGGACCCTACATTGACACTATGTAATGCGGCAAAATTCAGTGCAAGTCTTTAGCTATATATGTTTCATCTGGTTTGCTTGATCTTAAATCGCCATGAAAACTAATATCATATGAAATACAGTATAGGGATACTCAAATTTTATACTCCCTCCGATCACAAATAGTAGTCGTTTTGGACATCGACATGGTCTTTAAAATTTTGTTTAAATAATTCTGATTTGTACTTGTTTTTTTGTGTCTAGCAGGAGGAAATAATGCTGCGATGGCGATAGAAGCACCAGATGAGTTTGAGATGTTGGATCTAGTCCATCCCCTTGTCTGGTAGCAGTAAAGAGTGCAGTAGCTAGGATTAGCAGTAGCAGCAGAGCTTGTTACACAGTACTAGAGACTTGTCATATTAGTTAGTATCTCCTCAGTCAGACATTGCTCATGTCATGGGGCTCTCTTCCCAAGTGTTGCATTGCCATCGCCAAAAAAAAAAAAAAGGGAACATTTGTTCATATAAAATGGCCATTTTCTGCTGTCTCAACTCGAAAAAACTGTCGGTTTCACTTCTGAACATTTACAGTATTGAGAATTCACAGTGTTTTGTACTAGTGAACACACACACGCACGCACCTACATGTAAGATTTACCTTAATCTTGAGCTGGAGTAAATGTTGCTGTGCCATTAGGTAGTGGTCCCTGCGTGGACATTCAGTAGGCTCTGATTCTTCTTCAGATTGTTGTTGTACCTCGCGAACAGTGCTGACCCTAAATGCAACAGCATACACAGCGTTTATTCTGATCTACCAATCTTAGCTATTGGCGCCTTGATTATGCTGTTCACAAAAGAGAAAGCAAACACAACTATCATTTAAGCGGTATATTAAGAGTGGGAGTATGTACTCCTAGGGTACGGAACCATTTTCATATATATATATATATATTCCTGCGGTCACAAATAGTTATCGTTTAGACATCTGCATGGTCTCTAAAAATACAATTTTGACCAGTAATTTTTATTATAATATGTTTATAAAATTATAATATTTTAAAAGTATTTTTCAATATAAATCTACACATTTGATTTTCATGTATTCAATTTAAATATTTAAAAAGGTATTGACATTTAAAGTTTGAAAACTTTAACTGAACGTATGTCCAAATCGATAACTATTTGTGATCAAGAGAGTATATGTCAGTGAGAAAATGCCACATGATAAAATAGAGCTATTTTACAGTACACTAAATTCAATATGGCCGTTCATTTTTTTTTTGATCCAATGATCAAATTAGCTAGTACTTATTTATACTTCCTCTAGTAGTTTAGTAGTAGAAAATACATTTAACAAATTAATGACTAAATTTAATTTCTACTACACATTATATACTACCAGTGTAGTACACTGTAAAATTTCCCTAAAAATAAGCAGGCACGATACTCCATGCCGCATTTGCACGAGATTTGCGCGGTAAAAAAAGAAGAAAAAAAGGGTAAAAAAAGGATGAGAGTGAGAGATGATCCATTTGCACGAGATTTGCGTGGTGCAAACCATTAGATATGTTCCACCACTACTCGTCTGCTACCACAACGTGTGATTCCAGTGTGGCTTTCAGTTGGCAGTTTGCCGCGTCGTTTTATGGTGCGTTTGGTTGATGGGATGAAGTTGAATAGGATGAGATGGTTCGGTACCATTTGGTTCTATTATGTTGGGTGAATGAAATGATTCAGTATCTATAGATAATATTCTTTAAATTTGTATCACTTGATCAAAGATAGGATGGTTCTATTCAAACAACCAAATACATAGATAATCTTTTTCTTAAACCACCTTATACACATAGCAGTACCATCTCATACATATATGATTTAGCACAAGCAATCAAACGCATTCTAAGACCGTCATCAGCCCGTTAAAAAGGCCGGCATCCGTGTATCTATTCTCCGGTGCCCGGCCAGGCTCCCATTCCGTTCTGCCGTCGGTCAAACCCGCCGCGATCCATGGGACGCCAAAGCTAGCTAGATACCCAAGAGAGTCTCCATCGCTAGCTGCACGTACGTACCTACGTACGTACGTGTCCTTCCTAGCTATCGATCAGCAGCAGGCAGCAGCAGCTTGCAAGGTTCAGATCGATCGATCGATCAGAACAGAACAGTTACGTCTTAAAAGCAAGCGTCTTCAGATCGCTGCACACGAACACCAACGCCCGATCGATCCGTGCTCAGGCCGAGGCAGCCATCGTCGGGGCCGGGCGCGCGTGTGCCCCCACACTGCGCTTGGCGCAAGATACATGCGCCGATACGGGCAGCGAGGTATGGAGGTGGGGCCCCCCGCTGGCCTGGCTGTGCGTATGCATGGCCCCCAACCAGCCATGGACGGACCCCAGATGCTTGCTCCGTCCAACGGCAGTGGAGATATGTGTTATGGACCGGTGCCAGGGTTCAACTTTTCATCGAAATTCACGAAATCCGATCTTACCGTTACGGTTCGAAAAAGCATTTCGTTGAAAACCGCTACTGTTTAAACGGTGTTCGAACGGTTTTTACCGATTTTCGAACTTCAATTTTTCTAGCGGTTTTTCGTTGACGAAAAGTGGAACCCTGACCGGTGTACTGTGCTACGCAGCGATCACGGAGATCAGGAGCGGTTTTTTTTTTTTTTTCTTAAAGGAAGGCCGTTCAATTGTTCAATTGGATAGAAGAAGAAGGATCCGAGTTTGATACAACCGGAGAACGAAAGGTCAGTCCACAAGTGAGCCAGAAAAAAACAACAACCGCAAATACAACAGATCAATGACCCCTTTAGGGGACGAAAAGGTTAGGAAAATACAGGGAGTATTAAGGCGCCACAGCACAGAAAGTTAAGACCGGGAAAGGGACTGCAAAACATTGCTGAAGGTGGCGAGCCTAAACAAAACATGAGAAACAGTCTCAATCTGTTAGGCAGGATCAGGTGCGGTTTGCCGTAGCAAGTGCTCGGTAAGCTGCTGCAACGTGTTCTAAGCCATCTATTTTCAGAGACAAAATATCTAGATTTACGCTGCTGCGATACTGATATTGCTGTAATAGAAAATAATACAGAACTACAAAAAATGGTCTAAACTATTGATTTGCTATCTATCACAATCGCTTCAGTTGCGGTTAGCATCGCAACGAGCCATGTCCTCGCGGCAACAGCTCTGTGTACGTTTGCCCCTTCAGTTTGGAACTTTGGGGAAGGCACTGACAAGGATCATGGGGCTGGCCGCAGCCAATGCCAACGCGAAACGTAGGCGGTGGGGGGCCTGGGCTTCTGTGGATGGTTTTAAGGTCATGTTTCGGGAGTTGTGTTTCAACTGTGCTTCAGCTTTAGATCTAAAGCTTTTCTAAACAACCCAACTGCACAGCTAAACCACAGCTGAAGCAGCCCTAAAAGCCACAGCGGGTAGGGAGGTGTTTTTCAGCTATGGCTTCGCTCGACCGCCTCCTCACTCGCTCTGCCCTCCCTTCTCGCCCCATCGTCTCCCCGCCTGGTCGCCTCCTCGACTCCCTCCTCACTCGTTCCGCCCTCCCTTCTCGCCCCATCGTCTCCCCGCCTGGTCGCCTCCTCGACTCCCTCCTCACTCGTTCCGCCCTCCCTTCTCGCCCCATCGTCTCCCCGCCTGGTCGCCTCCTCGACTCCCTCCTCACTTGGTTCCACACGGTTGCCCCCAAAAGCAACAGCTGCAGCAGCCAGTTTGCCAAATGACATATCAAAAAAAGTCACAGCTACCAGCTACAGCTGCTTTACAGCCTAATAAGCTAAAAACAGCTTTTCAGCCAGCCACAGCTCCCTAAACATGCCCTAACTCTTGCTCGGCTTAATTTTCACGTTGTAATTGTACTTATCTTAGTAGGATGGTACGTTTCGCCACCGGATTATCGGTAGGGTGGGTTTCCCCTTAATTTGTGCATGTAGAACCGCTCTTGCAAAATTCATCGTCTTGTCTCGCTCCACTTCAACAATGGAGGGAGCGGTCTTTTTTTTTTGTTGCGAGCATAGAAGAACCGCTTAATTTTCGCTAGATATCTTGTGCCACCTTTACGTGATTGCAATCGAAACATATCACGAATATATTCTCCTGCACTTCAATACGAACGACATTTGTCTATAGAACTATAGATCGCCAAAAAAAGAGTAAGTAGCCACGTGCGCTTTCATATTTCTGCAACTTTCGCTAAACCTTGTATCCAAAAACTATCCGGGCAAAAACGAAATGCAGCTCTGTTAAACAGGCGTTAATTGCGCTGTTTATTGTGGCCGGTGTCTAGAAGATCCTGCATGTCTTGGTCCATACGGCGTGTGGGGCTGGTTATTCAGCAATCAGGAGAGATCAGCGCCATCCATCCATGACGCACCCGCCATTTATGGCCGGCCGCGGCCGCGCGGCCGGAGGACCAGCGGGCGCGCCCGCGCGCCGGCCACGGCCTGAAACGGCCGGTCAATACGTACGCCTACCCTTTGACGGCACGGCCGCGCGGGAGCCGGGTCCGCACCACGCCGGCGCAGCGCGGGAGCCTACCGTTAGCTTCGCTTCGCCGGCGCCCTGCATCTCCTTCGGCGCCGTGCAGCAGGCCGGGGCGTGGCTAGTGGACCGGTGGTCACCGCCGTGCCTCTCTGGTCCCCTGGCCCCCACACGCCTGTTCATCGAACTCGATTGCTTGAACAATGAATGCAACCACTAGCCCACTGCAGCTACGGTAGCATTGTGGCATAGTTCGACCAAAAGTGTTCGTCAACTTACAATGTGTGTACGCGCCACATGAATGGTTACAGGCTTTCCAAGCTACTACTGGTGTGATCGGGTCTCCACAGAAGAGCACAAATGGCAGCAAGTGTTAAACACAATAAAATTCTTCGACATTTGCCTGGCGATCATTCGTGCGATACTGATACCACAGGGAGGGAAATGGCAAATGACCAAGCCGTGCTCATGGATATACCTACACGGCTACACCACCACCTGACTGAAGAAAGCAGGGATCGGCACGGCTGACGCTGAACAATGCCGAAGCTTTTATTGCAATCGCGGCCCTGCTATCACGCCTGACGTATCCATCCAAAAAACCAGTGGTCACATACTATGGAAGAAGCAAATTAAATGGCGAGGCAGCAGGCAGTAGCGGTAGGTGCTCGCTTGTAAACACGCATTTGGACCAGCAGGTACAGTGGTGGAGAGGGATTCAATTAGTAACAGTTTTAGACAAGGGTCATCGGGTAACAGCTCAACTAGTCATTCAGACAACGATTGCCAAACAAGCAAAAAAGATTCAGATACTTCCGAGGTTTCGGGCAGACATCTGCCGGTAACCAAGCAATGGTCTCTCCATCTTTGCTCCGTGTTCTACGCTTTCTGAAACTCATATAAAAGGATGGATTAGATGAGTAAGCAACCGCAAATGTTTAATAATATAGAGTATAAACATGGTGGAGTCCTCACTTGAATTGGAAGGTAGAGCTTGAACTCAGGTGGCAGCTCCTCGTCTGAGTAGAGGCGATCAGAGAAGTAAATTCTGCGAAGTCGGCAATTTGCGTGAACTTGCACTCGGAGTGTCTCAACATAATTCGTGCCATAGGCTCTTTTTGTCAGATCAGAGAGATTCAACTGAATGTTGTTCCAGCCATCGTCAAGCTTCAAAGGCATTGTGCAGATATATGGCTTCACCCTTGTTACAGACTGGAAAAAGAGTGGATGTTACAAGTCAGTAGCACAAACAAAGTATACACACACGTTTACGCATTTCAAATTTCAAGAACAGTGCAAAAACAAAAATGCCGAATATCCTTAAATCTACCATGGAAAAGAAGACCACATCAAACACTACATATGTTATAGTACCACGGGAAAAAAATTGAAATCGAAACATCACTATGCATAATTTTCACAACCATATCATAGAAAGATGTTAAAAAAAGGCTGCCTATACCGCATGTCCATGAATCATCTGTGCTGACCAGCCCAGGAAAGGGCATTACAGACTAGCATTAACAGATATAAAATGACCCGAGGTTTATCTGAGTATGAAGTCGATGAGTTAAAGTCTCAAGAGTGTAAATTTTCTTGTTTCCCAAGGGCAAAGTTGGAACAAACAACTTTTGTAAGGTGGATGACATTGTTCAAAGATGTAAGTGCAGTTTGAAAGGTAAAGAGAAGTATAAAACACTTCTTTGAAGTATGAACTAGAATATAGTAGATACCAGTTGTTAATTCTAGCAACTGACATTATTCAACCTAAGTTTCACTACACACTTTATAAATACAGTGAAAGGAAAGTTAATGGATTTTAACAGTCAAAGGCACTTAATAACACTGAAGTAATCAAGCAGACGAATATGACGAAAGGCTCCGTGAAGGAACAACCTCAAGTCTAATAGATAAGCACAGCACAGAATTTACTTCTACAGAAACGAGAATGGAATCACTGCGCTTACATACTTGAAAATTTGATGCTCGAAATCGCCGACGAACATTCTTATCATCCAAAACTTGGATCTCAAATGTGAAATACTTCTTAAGATTCTTCACGATGATGGCAAGAAACGGAAGCTTAATTCCAAGAGTGGCTGCAGGATCAGCTGGGCAGGTGATGTAGGTTGATTGCACATTTGTTCCAATAATTTCAAGTACGTTAGACTGGATATCTTCATCCTGAGGTCTTTTTATGTGCCCATTTACAACTGCACAATAGACAACGTATTAAGTGATTGAACATGGCATTCTTCATCAAGAGGGAAATAACCAGATCAGCACATTTGACAAAAATTTGCAGTAATCTCAAGCAGCATAAGCTACAGCTTGAAGCTCATGTACTGATACACAATCCTTGAAAGTTTTAAGTTTACTGCCCTTACCTGACTTGCCATAAACTATAACTAGGGTATTTATTGTTACTCCAAGTCAAATTACCATAGTAAGAATGGTTTCAGTTCTCAAAAAGGTACTTAGAATGCGCAAAGCACTTTTTCTCCTCGAGACATCAAGGTAAGGTGTTCACCCAAAAGCAAATATGTAAATTCAAGCGGCAACTCTGTCTGCTCACAAAGTTAAGCTCCAATATAGCCAATAGGCGATAACCTTTACTATACCACACCATATTCAGTGCCTATCTCACAAAGGCAGGAGAATTGCCCACTTGCAGATCTACCTTAGACAACAATTAGAAGCAGCTAATGCTTTAGCATTTAACAGATCAAGCCCAAACCATCTGAGACAATGCTCTTATTCTGTGTCAGCCAAACAAAAAGAAACAAAGTAAAAGTAACAAAGCACAAACATGACGCACCTTCCTTGTCCCATATCTGCAATGGCTTGGTCCTGACCAAAAAGCATGATACATATGAGATATCCAAAAGTTCACAAAAAAAAAAGAGATCACTGCACTACATACCCGAGGCTGTAAAGAATTGACAAGAACCCGGATTGAAATGTATTTTTGAACATTTTTCCAAGCTTGTAAGACCAACTAAACTGCAAAACATAAAAACAAAAATAAGAACACCCTTCTTCAATCTGCCATGTCTGTATCAGTTAGGGCCTTAGGATGGATAAAAACTGACAAACAATACAATGGTTTGAGTACACGGTGATACACGGTTTTATTATGCTGTTGTCTCACAATTTGAAAACATTACAATGGCTCATCAATCCGTTGTTCAATTAACATGGCAGATAATGTATCGCCTCACAGTATCACAGTATCGCACATCTCCAAATTTCCAATTAAACAATGTAATCACAAGATTTTTCGAATTTGCACATTGAGCAATCAGGAAATGGAGTTTCGACGTAATTGCACTTTCCAGCGTTCCGCACTATAAAAACCATGGAAATTTGAAGTTAATTAACACAGCCCAAGCATCGCACCTCCCAAGGAAATCTGGAAGCTGCGAACTATTCCCCCTAGCCTGAAGTAATACCTCTTACAGATGAATTTTACCAGGCTGCTCCATCCAAACCCTACCCAACGTTCAAAACCCCCATGGAGAATCGATAACCTACGCGAATCGAAAATCCTTACGCCGATCCAGGTCCAATTTCCAACTCAGATAGGAACCAGCAGAAGCAAAACGATCGCGGCGTACCAAAAACAAAATCCTCGATCTGAAGCTAGTTCGCGCGGAGTCCGATCATTCTTGGGGAGGAAATCATGGTGCTGCCGCGTCGCGAGAAGGGAAGGGAAGGGAAGCGGCGGAAGGGGATGTTGTACCTCTCGAAGCAGGCGAGCCGGAGAGCAATTCGCGCCGCTTGCTCGCCGTGCCGTTGGCCGGCGGGGTTTTCGGGAGGAAGGGAAGCGCAGCTTTCTGATGCTTCGACGAAACGAAACAGTGAGACGAGCGTCTCGTGGGCTGGGCCGTTGCGCTCACAGGCAAAACAAAGTTAAACTGGAAAATAGAGAGAGAGAAAAAAAAAAACAAGTCTGGCTTCGCCCGGACTCGAACCGGAGACCTTCAGTGTGTTAGACTGACGTGATAACCAACTACACCACGAAACCCTGGTGCCTTAATCTAAACTGAGCATATGGTAATTCGGTGGGTAATGGTCGGTGATACCACTATATTATTTTCCGGGAAACTTAACAATTCACCTCAAAAATCACCCCTATTGCCAGTGCCTCTCTTACAACACAATTAATAAAATCAATTGACAATTCACCGATCCAAGTGACCGCCAACATAACCGTGTGTCTATTGTGAATTAATTTTCTAGGATTTAATTCCACGACCTCTTGGTTGCTAAGGCTTCCAAACTCCAAAGAATCTCAAATATCATAAAATTGCAGATATTTGAGAAGGTCTCCGGTTCGAGCCCGGGCGAAGCCAGATTTGTTTTTTTCTCTCTTCTTCTTCTCTCTCTCTCTCTTTACAGTTAATATTCCAACATAACATACATACTTGTTGAAAGTTAGAAACAACATATATTACGCAACAGCAGAACTAGTATCAGAACTGAAATGATATATATTGCGCAACAAGATTTGTGAAATGATCACTAACTTGACTTACACAAGTAATTTTTAAAGAACTAGTACCCAGCATGGACTAGTGAAATGACATATGTCTAGAAAAAAATATCGAATTCAGACATCGATGAATGAACGTATGCAACAACAGATAGAAAGAATTAATTGACTACCTCTCAAGCCACTTCAGCTTCAAACAACGATTGATCAGCTCGGAGATCCAAAATAACTAAAACATCGACTAGAAAAAAACAAGATAGCGATGTTGTCTCACTGATGCATCTTGTGAACACACAGAAACATTATTTTTGTATCATATGAAACACATAATACACCAACATAATCTCACTGATGCATCTTGTGGAGTTAAACTAGCACTTGTCACCCCGTGTGAATCATATCAGATCAGATCAGTAGCATCAAATCTCAATACTAATTCATGCCATATCAGATCGAGTTGCATTAGAATCAAATGTCAATACTAATTCATGTCATATCAGATCGAGTTGCATTAGCATATCAAATCGAGATTTCTTTTTAGGCTTGACTAATTCAGAGCAAAGCAAATAGATAGAAATTCAGAGCAGAGCATATTAGATCGAGTTGCATTAGCATCAAATCTCAATACTAATTCATACCGAAACACAAAATCAAACAGAGTAGTGGTGTGGTATGATTCGAACCTGGTAGGAAGGGGATCTCGAACCCTAGCCCATGCCTAGTGTGTTCTCCCCAAAACCCCACCGCCACCTTCACTTCTAGTCACTGTCTTCCACCGAGATCTACGAGAAACAAGATGAGATGTGAGGAACCCTAGTGGGAGAAGGAGGAGACAAAGAAGAGGACTTACCGGTGAGTTCCGTCGGAGTGGGAGGAGGAAGACGCGGTGGAGGCAGCGGTCGGAAGGGAGGCGTGGTCGAGAGAGAGAGAGAGACGCCGAGCAGTTGGGAGGAAGGCGCCGTCGCGAGAGGGAGGCGCCGTCGTGAGAGGGAGCGATGGGGAATCAGAGCCCGATGTGGTGAGTTGCGGTTTGCATTCCCGTGGAAACGGAAGGGATGGGCGGAATATCCCTGTCGGGTTGTGGCTGAAGTAATGATTGATTATCAATTGATTATCAATCTGCTCCATGGAACAACACAGATACCAGAAAAGTTCAACTAATTGATTTCTTATGCATCCATTTGCAAAGATGCTTTAACAAGAATCAATCAGAACATCAAATATGCATATAATCTGAATGCTACTTCATCCCAAAATATGCAAGATCTGAATGCTACTTCATAATCAAAATATGCATATAATCTGAATTCCATCATTAGCATTAGCTTTATCATCAAATCTGATTGCTACTTCATCCCAAAATACAAAATCAAACAGCGAAGATGAGTGGTATGATTCAAACCTGGATGAAAGGAGATCTCAAACCCTAGTGCGTTCTCCCACAACTTGATCCACGATCTTCCACCGAAATATGCTCCACCTTCACCTCCAGATGAGACGATTGCTTCACCTTCACCTCCAGTCACGGTCTTCCACCGAAATATGCAAGAAACAAGATGAGACGATGAACCCTAGGTAGAGAGATGGGGGCGGCGGGCGTTACCTCTCGATTGCGACAGGCGGAGGTAGATATCGAGGAGGCTCCTCATCGAGATCTCTTGTAGGCGGCGGTAGCGACTGACACACGGGCGGAGGGCGGAGGCGACTCTTGAGGGGATGAGACGGGCGGCGGGCGGAGGCGACACTCGAGGGGACGACACGGGCGGAGGGCGGAGCGATTCGCGAGGGGAGGGATGGGGAACCCTAGCCCGGGCTGAGGAGGAGTGGAATGTTTCCACAGGGAAACGGCGTGGAAAAGGCCGTGATTTCCTCGTGTCAACGGCCTCCAAATGCGATTTGCATCGGCCCGGGGAGATCGAGCCCAGTGGCTTCAAACCTCGGGAATGGGCCGATTTCCCGGCCGAGATATGGGCTCCCAAACAAGCCCTCAGTGTGTTAGACTGACGTGATAACCAACTACACCACGAAACCCTGGTGCCTCAATCTAAACTGAGCATATGGTAATTCGGTGGGTAATGGTCGGTGATACCGCTATGGCTCTATTTGTTTCAGCTTTTTCATCGGCTTAAAAGCCGAAACAAACAAGTAGCTTTTAAACCGGGTTTTAAAAAAACCAAAAGCCCCTGTATAACTATAAGCCAAACAAGAGGAGCTTTTTTGGACTTTTTTGAATGAAATAACCATTTGCCACTAAAAGTCTCCAAAATTACCCACCAAATGCCATCATATATAAATTAAGAATTCATCCACCATCTCATTTAGAGTATTTTAGACTTTTCATTTATAAGCTGTATCATCTAACCCATTAATAAACCAAGATACCAAACAACATGTCTTGACTTAAAAGCAGAGGGCTTAAAAGCTCCTATTGCCAGTGCCTCTCTTACAACACAATTAATAAAATCAATTGACAATTCACCGATCCAAGTGACCGCCAACATAACCGTGTGTCTATTGTGAATTAATTTTCTGGGATTTAATTCCACGACCTCTTGGTTGCTAAGACTTCCAAACTCCAAAGAATCTCAAATATCATAAACTTGCAGATGCATCCAGCCATCCCTACTTCTTTCACCAACTTAAGCTTTCGCAATCAATCAATGAAAACAGCATGTTTGGATTCGTATTCTTTGTATTTAATGTTAATACCGTTCTCCCATGAGGTTCAGAACAGTCAGAAAACGAAGAGCTTTGAAACAATGCAAACGCCTTCTACTTTGAATGGGGTAATACAGGTGACAGAGCACGCTTATTGACAAATAATAGCAAGAGATAAACTAAATATTGTCCGGCAATTACAGCAAGTCACAAGCACAATAAATTTTTTTGCCATTCCAGAATTCCAGAAACAGGGAGCATCGAAGCGTGAATATCAGAAGCAGCAGCAGCAGCAGCACTCCTCCAGCACGCAGCAGCAGCAAAGAGCGTACAACCTGCAAAAGGAAACACTGAGAAGTTCTGCAAATAAACTAGGAAAATGGAATGAAAATCTCGGCAGCCTTCTGAAATAAAATGTTACATCCGTTAAAGCTCGTGTACATATCATTGTTGAACATAAACCTGTAAATCAAGACATAGGCCAGTATAGTATGAACCTACTTTCAGCTATGGTGTTCATCCAAAACCCCACACACAGATTGATTAAGGTTTGATTTTTACCTTACCTCCACTTTTAAGTTTAACACTCCTTTAAAGGTTTGTTATTATTTTGCGTAACTTTGCATGGAAAGTACACTTTGCACTAATCTACAAGTTTGAAGTTTGGCATTGCCCAAAATGACATGTGTAGCCATCAGTCCTTTTGCATGTGCTTGAACACATTATGTATATTTTGATGGGCATAAGTTATTGATGCAAATATTAGAGAACAACTCAGTTATTTGAGAATTGAGATTGCCACTGTCCAAGGTCAACAACTGCCTGCATCAGGCAAGAGTGTGCACTACTCTAGGCATACACTCCCTCCATTCTCTTTTAGATGTTGTTTTTAGAATGTGCAAACAGTATGTCAATTAACCATGATAGGGAATGGAGTTAACAAGCAAGGGAACACGGATAAATCAAATATCATTATGCTTTCCAAACCATGTTCTTGTTTCCAACAGTAGACTATTCATAATCAGGTTCCTTGGTTAAGTTTACGGTCTACCCTTGTTTAAGATCTCAGCTATTCCTATTGTTTGTGTGAAACAAATTACCAAATGCAGCATTTTTTAGGAAAGACAGCATGAAATTTCTCAGCACATAAATTCGGCCAGCGCTAGAAAATTAGTCTCTGGATGATCTAATTGCAACATGGCTACAATTTTCAACCAGGACATATGAACCAACATGCACCTAAAATTCACAAGATGTGACGAGGACAAGGTCTGCATTACCATCCTTTGAGGAAGCCAAGGCAGCAGTCATGTTCCTCGTGGTGGTGGTGCCCGTGGCCGTGTCCGTGGTGGTGGTGGTGGTGGTCCTCGGCGTGGTGGTGGTGGCCGTGGTGGTGGTGGTGGCCATGGGCATCATGCGGTGGCGGGTAGTAGTAGGGCGGCTGCTGCCCCTCGCTGAAGTAGCCCTGGTACCCTGGAGGAGGCTGCTGGGGCGGCGGGTAGTAAGGGCCTTGCTGCGCACCGGGTTGGGGCGGTGGGTATGGAGGCGCATACCCTGCATACACAGAACAAGAACCCAGATTAAATCAGGCACGAATTTGCCGTGTAATCAGAATTGAGACGCGCTCACAATCGATCCAGAAAATATTTGACATTGCATGGCAGTGCTAGTTTGATCTGTAACTGAAGAACCGAACAAGAGGAGATTTCTAAATCGGAGGAATTCAGATCAAGAAGATGATCCATGCCGCCTAGTTTTCCCGGTCTGCCAATCGAGAGAGAGACAGACAGAACCGGATTAAATTTTTTTTGAGAAAACTGCAAGGGATGGAAGGGAATTTACCTGGCGGAGGGTAGGATTCATGGGGAGGAGGGACTTTCTGGTAGCTCATTCTCTCGCCGTCGGCCTTGCTTCTCCCCTGATCTTGCGGTCTACTGATGCGATGCGACCAGACGTTCTTATCTTACCTGCAGTTCGATTCCCCTTGCGAGTTGCGACTCCGGAAACGGGCACGGAGGTGACTCAGGTTTGACTTTTCGTTTCGACCTTCGACGGTATCGAAATTCGTTCAAAACTGTTCGGTTTAAAAGTCAAATAAATTTTAAATCTAGTCAAAAAGTCTCGAAACCTCTGAACGAAATTCGCTCGAAAAGCTCGAAAAACTGCTGGGTTCGAAAACCGCTCGAAAAGGTTCGAAATCCGCTCGAAAAGCTCGAAAAATCGATAGTAGTTGAAAAAAGGAGGGAAATATAGAAAAATTAGGAAAAATTGTAAAAAAAAAAATGTTATAAAATATGGGGAAAAAACCAATAAAAACCAAAAATAATATTTAAAGAATTACTTCAACAAATATTGATACTAAATATAATTGAATAAATATTGAAACATGTAGTGTGTTGTGGAGTTGTAGTCTAAAATTCTGATTCAAATGTTGCACTTATTTGATCAACTATAATTTTTGTAGGCTATAGCAAATCCTATAACAATGTATTTCTATTTATTTTTTATGCACTATAGTTAATTGTTTAATACTTGCATTTGTGTTGAATATTTAGTTATGATATGGCTCTCTCTCAAAATAATAGAAAAAAAAATGATACACGATTTATCACTAGAGGTCTCATATAATTCTATATTGATTGTTGACAAGTTAAATTGGGGATTTTGATTTATTCTAATGATCTCGTAGCAGTTTACATATGATTTTAATAAAAACTCAGATGTACTATCTGAATACAAGTTATGATTTTATGGATAGTACCCTCTTACCTCATGCTACTGGATTTTACAAGGAAATATTGGTGCTAAATATACTTCAATAAATATGACTACTAAATATACTTCAACAAATATTTATACTAAATATATTTCAACAAATATTGCTACTAAATAAATTGAATGGCTCAAAAACGTCTTCAAACTTCGTTTTTTTAACTAATATTCACATCAGAGGTCATAAGGCTATTAATACTAATTATGTGTAAATTTTTTAAATTTTTTGAATTTAAATTTGAATTTGAGCGAAATTCAAAACACTTTCCTTTTTCGCATGCAAGCGATATGAACGAAATTCGCGAAATTTCATTCAAAAAGTCGAACCCTGGTGACCACAAGCAGCAGACCAGCCGAAAGAGAAGATTAGGCGTGTACAATAAGAATATTTTTAAAATAATCATATTTTATTCGTGAAATACAAAAATATATCCTAATTTAAATTTTCTTCAAAAGTGGTCTGTTGCGCCACATGGATGCGAGTGGGCACCAGTCGGGCCACAGTGGCGCAACTTGCAATTTTCTATTTTTTATTTTTCTTAGTCGTGGCTCAGTCGCGCAACTTGTACTTTTTTTATTTTTTTTCCTAGTCATCGGATCCTCTAGCGATTGATTTTTTTTCAATTTAATTCAATATTTTATATCTTTTGTTAGGAAGTTCCAAATCCAACAAAATAAATTTCTAAATTTGTATTAAGCTATAAGGATTCAGATTATATAATAAAAACTACTATGTTCTATGCAGATATAAATTATTTAAATCAAGTTTAATTAAAGACTCTTTTATGAATTATGAAGAAACTATGCTAATCATAGCTCCAAAAATTATGAAATAAATATTACTTATTTCTGGGGTTTTAGATGTCCCATTTTTGCAAAAAAATAGTTAGGAATGAATGGACTAGATTTGCTCTTTGATATATGAACTACCATATTTTGGAAAAATTACATTTTAACATGATATTTGACGGGCTTACAAAAAGGCTTAAGCATTTATGAAATTTACGCGATAACGGCTCGGATTTCTTTCTGAGCTTGCGGCTGCACCTTAAAGGATTATTGAATCATTCTTTAGGCACTGGTAGGAGGTACCTCTAATAGTACCACTTTTAAATGTCCTGGGATTTGGTTCCATCAAACTTTGAGTTTTTTTGCGAAAGTTACGTCTATTCGAGCTATTCTACTATTGAAACTTTGACTAGACAAAAAATAATACATACCATGGATACACTTATATATTTTTGTATATTTGGGATCATTGTAACCCCAAGAACACAACAAAACTTGTTTTACCGAATTTCATGTTCATTTGATCAAAATTTTAAATAGTTCATGTTGCATGCAAGAGAGGCTTGTTATAGTCATTTGGTTTATTCAATTGAGTTCATTTCTAACTGTTTTTTACAAAAAAAATAATAAAAATAGGACATCTAAGACTCCAAGAATAAGTGATATTTATTTCATAATTTTTGGAGCTATGATTAGCATAATTTCTTCATAATTCATAAAAGGGTCTTCAAGTAAACTTGATTCAAATAATTTATATCTGCATAAAAATAGTAGTTTTTATTATATAATCTGAATTCTTATAGTTTAATATAAATTCAGAAATTTATTTCGTTGGATTTGGATCTTCCTAGCAAAAGATATAAAAGATCGAATTAAACTGAAAAAAATGAAAAAAAAAAAAAATCAATAGCTAGAGGATTGTCTTGAATATGCCAAACATGCCAAACCTGGAGTTATTAGGGCATCTCCAATGGTGCCACTTCAGCTAGCTATAAGGATGCTAACTCAGCATTTTGCTTAGGTGGATAAGAGAAAAGGAAGAGACAGATATAGACTGACTACTAACTTATAGTCAGGCTATAGCTGATTCCAAGGCATTTATCACCTCTTACATATGAGCCCATATTTAATTTTATAGGCAATGCTATAGCTAATTCATTTGAGAGGTTGTCTATTAGCTATCTATAGTGATATGTATACTTCTTATAGCTAGTAGTTGATTACACCATTGAAGATGCTCTTATGTAGCTGTCGGAGGTACAAGCTTCCGCTCTCTCTCTCTCTCTCTCTCTCATCCCCTTCTCACTTCAGGAGTTGCGCTCCTTCCCAATGCTAAACTCATTTGGCCATGCTGCTCCCAAGTAGTACCATGCTATCGACGGCATCCCGATGGCCATACCTGTTACTGGTGCTACTACGTCGTCATCGCAAGTGGTAGTAAATCCCCTCTCCTTACTCTCTCCATGCCCCCTCCCCTCTCCATCCTCTTCCAGCTCGATGAAGAGAGGGTGAGGTACTAGACCAGTCTTGCCCTAGTGAGATTCGGGGTATTCTTGTGAAGCCGACCGGCCTCCTCTTCCTTTGAACGAGCTTTGGTTAATTACTAGTCGCTGTCGAACGTCCCCTGAATCGGGTATGCTCTTGTTGCAAACGTTTCTCAAATTTGTTACAACACATTTTCCTCGATGTTGCAGAAATTGATTTGTTACAACACACCAAGGGCTCCAATCAGGCGTTGATAAAATTCATCATCCCGGCAACGGCGATCCCCGTAGACAACAAACTCGGCAGCAGCATGGCCGAGATGACGAGGCACCTGCCCAGCTTTTGCCCCTATCGGATCTGGGCTAGCCACCAACTCCGGGCTTGGCCTCTCACCGAGCTTGCCCACGTTGCTACTCGAGAGAGGCAGCTCTCACCAGCGATCCGACGGTCACAATTGTTGCATCGGAGAGAAGTTTTCATCGTAAGTTTAGTAACAAATTGTTATGCCTTATGTTTTTTGTTCTGTATAGATTGAAGTGTTAAAATTTATGTTTTAAGTGAGATCGGATAATAGAGAGGGCCGTAGGATGAGAAATACTCCGTCATACGTCCGATTCTTAGTAGCTCCTAATTGTGTTTTTCACGGTAACTATGCTTTCTAAGGCTAGCTTCTAGCCAACCGTGCAACTAATAGAATGATCATGAATGAATTAGTTATTGCCTGCATGGTGTCTGAATCGCATGAGTAGATGCAACTGTATTTGTTAGACACATGCATCCTGGCTAGGTGGATGCAATTGCACCCACTCATACAGGATGGAGAAAACATAGAAATTGGACTTCTCTAATGCAAGCCCGTAAGATGCACAAACAAGCAACCAAACAACTTAACTTGCATCCACTAAGTTAGACCAAAGCTAGTCTGGATAGCTCATACGAAACAAGCTAGGATGGTGCAGCTAACCAAACACACCTTGGTGTATGTGTGTGTGCATGTTTCGTTTCATTGAATAGTGTGCTCGTAGATGACATCTACAAGACATGGATTTGAATGTAGTCCGTAGGAGTCCTCGACTCCCGGATCCCTCTATTTTCGTATGTGTACTTGTTGGCAACTTGGCATGCATGTGCATGCGTGAGGAATGTGTCTAGCTCGAGCATGAGTAGAACGTCTGATACTCGTACCAACACAACGACAGGTGGTACATGTTTGCAATCCAATTATTCAACAAAATAACCCTGGTTGTTATGTAAGGCCTGGATGTAACTCCAGAAATATACTAATCTAAACAAGTATGACAACACTCTAAATTATAAATGCCTGCATCACTCCAAATTATATATGGACGTGTGCATTAAGAAGAGATGTGATGAGAACATCCCTATCACTACAGCAAAAACTATGCAATAATAGGTGAATCTTCTTCTTTGTAACTTTCTTTTCTTACATCAGAATTGTATACTACTGAAAGTGCATCTAGGCCCCTCAATTTGTTTTGGTGATTAATGATGACACAATTAAAGAGATCTAATGTTTTATCCAAGAATACTGCAGAGATCGAGATCTTATCGAGCTTGGAACGACATTGGACGCCCCTACAACTACTTAAAATCAAAAGGACGGCATCAAGACCAAAGTTGTAATAATTTTATTTATTTGTGTCTTAAGGATAGCCGTACTATTAAGAGGGTATGACGAGAAATCGACTTTAGGATGTGCATGTGCTCAACATCATTTACTGCATCTCTAATTAGCACTCCTACATTTGGTTTTGAAAAGTTTCAAATTAAAACCGACCAGGTAACCGGAGTCTCCGGTTTCGGCCGAGTCTCGGATTCAATCCGAGTATCCGGACATTTGGTCCGAGTCTCGGGTTGGACCTCTCTCGGTTGCCTCGATTCAGCTGGTCCGAGTATCCGGACATTTGGTCGAGTCTCGGATAACCCGAGTCTCCGGGTTATTTGTCCGGACACTCCGGCCTGTTCAAAAACAGGAGTAACGGCTAGTTTTCAAAAAGGGTATTTAAAGCCTCCACTCCACTCCAACGGCTAGGATCTCTATTGAGCTCATTCATAGCAGCATTCAAGCCATTCCTAACCATCTCTAAGCATTCAATAGAGCCCTCACTTCCTCCCACCAATTTATTTGGTTGTTGATTCTTTTGGTGAGGAGAGGAAGAAGCAAAGTGCTAGGTGCATTTATTTCTAGTTGTTGAGCACTAGTTCATCCTCCAAGCGATTCTTCGTGGTACTTTTACTCTTGGAGGTTGAAGGTCTCCTAGACGGCTAGGAGTCACCGGGAGCTACCAACTTGTGTGGTGAGCCCCGGTCGTTTGTGAAGGCGAGTCTCGCCTCCGAAAGGAAAGGGACAAGAAGTGAAGCCGGCGAGTGCATTTGTGCAACACCGGGAGGAAAGCGGGTTGAAAGAGACCCCGGCTCAAGTGTGACCGAGCCACCTCAACGGAGACGTAGGATTCCCTTCAAGAATCCGAACTTCGGTGAAAAATCGCGTCTCTCTCTCTCTTTTACTTCCTAGTCTTGCTCCTTGGATTTGAATTTGTTAAGTTAGATCTAGCTCTTTGCTTAGCTTTAAATTCAAATCCTTTCTAAGCAATTGTCTAGGTTGTTCTTGCCTTCCTTTTCTAGTAATTTATTGTGCTTGCTAGAGTAGTTTTTGTTGCGCTCCGAGCCGGCTAACCCGAGAGTCCGGTCCCAATACGAGACTCGGACAAGCCGAGTATCCGGACCAAATACCGGACAGTCGGGTTGACCTGCTCGGGTGTTTTTATTCCAAGCGTAAATTTTATTCCGCCTATTCACCCCCCCTCTAGGCGACATCGTTGGGCCTTTCAATTGGTATCAGAGCCAAATCTCCTTTATTTTGGCTTAACCGCTTGGAGAACCAAAGATGTCAGAAATAGAGAAGGTTACCGAAACCCATGGCCATGAGAAAGCCTCCGGTTCCGGTATAGGGGTTGCAATTCCATTAGATTATTCCTCTTTTGGAGTCTCAAACTCCTCATCTTATGTTTCCGTCTCGTCTGGCCGAGCGCCTCATTTCGATGGCACTCGCTATGCGGCATGGAAACACAAGATGAAGATGCATTTGAGATCACTTCACCCTTGCATTTGGAAGATTGTTGAAACAGGTTTCAAGCCCGCAAACCCCAACAATCTCACCTCCGAGGAAGACAAAGCTCAACACTTCAACGACTTGGCCGTCAATGCCTTGTTTAATGCTTTGAGCGACTCGAATTCAACCGAGTCGATGGCCTTGACAATGCTAAGGATATATGGGAAAGATTGATGGTGTCCCATGAAGGTGTATCAAGTGTTCGTGAATCGAAGATCGAGCTTATCATTGGAGAACTAAGCCGATTCACTTTGGAAGAAGGAGAGTGCTACACCAAGATGTTTGATCGCTTAATGGTGCTAGTGAATCAAGCAAAGGGACTTGGAAGCACCGAGCTCACCGACAAAGCAATTGTCAAGATCATTCTTCGAGTGATCACCCCCACCAACCGCAATCTTGTGCAACTCATCCGCGACCGGCCAAACTTCGACACTCTCACTCCTCATGATGTGATTGGCCGGTTGATGACGGATGAGATGATGGTCAAGGAAGCGGAAGTGGTGGAGGAGCTCAAGTCCGGCAAGAAGAAGGGCATCGCCTTGAAGGCCGTCAAGGTGGTGCAAGAAGTCGAAGAGAGCTCAAGCGATGAAGAAGAGTCGAGCGGCCCCTTGACAAATGAAGATATGGCTTTGCTCGTCAGAAGATTTAACAAGTTCTTGAAGAAGAAGGGCTACAAGCGGGTAGCCACTCCAAGGGCTTCGGCAACAAATCAAGAGGGCGGCACTCTTCAAGAAAGTGCTATGAGTGTGGGGAACCCGGTCATTTTATTGCCGAGTGTCCTCACAAAGAAAAGAAGGAAGACAAGCCCTTCAAGAAGGACAAGTTCAAGAAGAAAGACAAGGACAAGAGCAAGAGGTACAAGGGCAAGGGTCATGCTTACATCGGCAAGGAGTGGAACTCCGACTCCGACTCCGAGTCCGAGTCCAACTCCGACAATGAAGGAGGACTTGCCACCGTCGCCATCGCTACTCCACCGACAAAGTCGAAGAGCCTCTTCGACAACTTGAGCGACGGAGGACGAAGATGCTCCAATTTGCCTCATGGCAAAGGGGCACAAGGTATCATCTAAGAGCCAAATTCCCTCTATTGTTGATTATGGCTTAGATGATTGCGATAGCGATAATGATGAAGTAGCTTTTAAGTCTATGAATGACTTTGACATTGAAAAACTAGACTTGCTACTCAAAGACATTGAAAAGTTGGAGGAAGTTGTAGAACAAAAGGAGGCTACTCTTGAAGCTCAAGAGGATCTCCTTATATTTGAAAAGGAAAAGAATCTTGAGCTAGAGAAAAGCCTAGCTTTTGAGAGAAAGAAAAATGAGGACTTAGTCAAAAACTCAAATTTGACTAAGAATGAAATAGTTAGTCTTGAGATCACCAATGCTTCACTCGTAGAGCAACTTGCTCAAGCAATGGATGCTTGCAAGTCTCTTGAAGTGAAGCTTGTTGATCTCTCGAATAATGCCTCTTCCTCAATTAACAAATCCAATAGTTCAATGCCTTCAAGTAGCAATGGATGCGCTAGATGTTATAATATTGATGTTGCTACTTGTGCTACTAACCGTGAGACTTTGAAAGTCTTGGCTCATGAGAATGAGAAGCTTAAGGATGCTTGAAGATGGACTTCAAAAGTCCTACAAGGCTAGCAAAGGTTTAGAGGAGTATCTCATTAGCGCCAAGGTAATCCCAAGAAGCATGGGCTTGGATATGTTCCGCCTAAGGGCAAAAAGAGCAACATCGTGGTTGCTCCTTTAAGCAAGCCGATTCATTTTGTGAAAGGCGAAGGAACATCCAAGCACAAGGCTCACTCCGAGTTCTTTGCTTCATATGTTCTTAAGAAAACTAACATTGGTCGTGTAGTTGCATGTCATATTGGGCGCAAGCCAAAGAATGCTCCTATTATTAGCTCCATTTGGGTCCCAAAATCTCTAGTTGCTAATGTGCGTGGACCTAACCAAGTTTGGGTACCAAAGAGCAAAAACTAAATATGTTTTTGTAGGCCTATATCTCCGGTGGAACAAGTTGGATTTTGGATAGCGGTTGCACGCACCACATGACCAGGAGAAAAGGCAATGTTCGCTCACTTGGATGCAAATGGATCAAATAGTGAAAGCATTGTCTTTGGAGACAATGGAAAGGAGAAGTAATTGGTTTGGGTAAAATTTCTATCTCAAGCAATTTTCAATTAAATAATGTGTTGCTTGTTGACTCATTAAGCTACAATTTATTGTCCGTTGCACAATTATGTGAAGCGGGCTATAATTGTTTGTTTAATGAAAAGGGTGTGGATGTCGTTAAGAGGTTTGATGGTTCAATAGCCTTTAAAGGGCGTTTAAAGGGCAAGCTCTATCTCGTAGACTTCAATACGGATAGGCTTAATCTTGAAACGTGCTTAATGGCTAAATCTAGCATGGGTTGGCTATGGCATCGCCGACTAGCCCATGTTGGTATGAGGAATCTTCACAAACTCGTTAAAGGCAACCACATTCTCGGACTAACCAATGTTGTCTTTGAGAAAGACAGATTTGTAGTGCTTGTCAAGCCGGCAAGCAAGTTGGTGCCTCCCATCCCGCCAAGAATGTAATGACGACCACAAGACCGTTGGAAATGCTACATATGGATCTTTTGGTCCTGGCCGCCTACATAAGCATTGGGGAAGTAAGTATGGTTTAGTTATTGTTGATGATTTTTCTCGGTTCACTTGGGTGTTCTTTTTGCATGACAAAGGAGAAGTCCAAGTGACTTTGAAGAAATTCATGAGGAGAGCTCAAAAGCGAGTTTGAAGTCAAGATCAAGAGAATCCGGGCGACAACGGCACCGAGTTCAAGAATATTGGCGTGGAGGAGTTTCTTGATGAGGAAGGAATCAAGCATGAATTCTCGGCTCCTATTCTCCACAACAAAATGGGGTAGCCGAGAGGAAGAATCGAACCCTCATCGAGATGGCGCGGACGATGCTTGACGAGTACAAGGTTTCTGACAGCTTTTGGGCGGAAGCCATCAATACCGCAAGCCACAGCTCCAACCGCCTCTACCTTCACAAGATCTTGAAGAAGGCGGCGTATGAGTTGCTCACGGAAGAAACCAAATGTCTCCTACTTTCGAGTCTTTGGGAGTAAATGTTATATCCTTAACAAAAAGGCTAAGTCATCTAAATTTGCTCCTAAAGTAGATGAAGGTTTCTTACTTGGTTATGGAACAAATGCTTATGCGTACCGAGTTTTCAACAATACCACCGGTGTCGTTGAAATCTCGCGTGACGTAACTTTTGATGAGACTAACGGTTCTCAAGTAGAACAAGTGGATCATGTTGTGATTGACAGGAAGAACCTCCTTTTGAAGCTATCAAGAAAATGGCAATCGGGAGGTGAAACCTCATAGTTTGGAATCTCACCGAGCACCCCAACCCGGAGTCTCCTACCTGAAACCCGAGTGTCGGATTGGTCGAGTCTCGGGTCATATCTGAGTCTCCGGATGGGACTTGCTCCGGCGATATTCCCTACTCGTCAATTCAAGAACAAGAAGGTTCTAATGACACCCAAGAAGATGAAGGCCCAATTCAAGATTTTGATTCAACTGAACAGCATCCGAGAGTTCATCAAAGCATTCAAAGGGATCATCCGGTCGACAACATACTTGGAGACATTAACAAGGGAGTATCCACTCGATCTCGAGTTGCAAATTTTTGTGAATTTTACTCGTTTGTTTCCTCTCTTGAACCTCTTAAAGTAGATGAAGCACTAGAAGAACCGGATTGGGTGATGGCTATGCAAGAGGAATCGAACAACTTCAAGCGCAATCAAGTGCAGGAGCTTGTCAAAAGACCCAAGCAAAACGTCATCGGCACTAAGTGGGTCTTCCGAAACAAGCAAGATGAAAACGGAATCGTGACAAGGAACAAAGCTCGTCTGGTTGCTCAAGGGTACACTCAAATCGAAGGTTTGGATTTCGATGAAACATATGCTCCAGTAGCTAGGCTTGAATCTATTAGAATATTACTTGCCTTTGCTACTCACCATGATTTCAAGCTGTATCAAATGGACGTGAAAAGCGCCTTCTTAAATGGACCACTCTCCGAGATGGTCTACGTCGAGCAACCACCTGGATTTGAAGATCCAAGACATCCGAACCACGTTTACTACCTTCACAAGGCACTTTATGGACTTAAGCAAGCTCCAAGGGCATGGTTCGAGTGTCTACGAGACTTTCTTCTGGAACAAGGTTTTGTAGTCGGAAAAGCCGACCCTACCCTCTTTACTAAGCATATTGATAATGATCTATTTGTATGCCAAATATATGTCGATGACATTATATTTGGATCTACTAATGAACATTTGTGTAAAGAGTTTAGCAAGATCATGACCAAAAGGTTTGAGATGTCCATGATGGGTGAGTTGAAGTTCTTCCTCGGATTTCAAGTCAAACAACTCAAGGAAGGAACTTTCATCAGTCAAACCAAGTACATCAAGGACATGCTCAAGAAGTTCGGAATGGAAGATGCAAAACCAATTAAGACACCTATGCAAGCCAATGGGCATCTAGACCTCGACAAGGAAGGTAAACCGGTCATCCAAAAGGTATATCGCTCGATGATCGGCTCTCTCCTTTATCTTTGTGCATCTAGGCCCGATATTATGCTTAGCGTTTGTATGTGTGCACGGTTTCAAGCCGCTCCAAAGAGTGCCACTTGGTGGCCGTTAAGAGAATCTTGAGATACTTAGTGCACACTCCTCATTTCGGACTTTGGTATCCGAAAGGATCCTCCTTTGAACTTATTGGCTATTCCGATGCGGATTATCTTTGGTTGTAAAGTGGATAGGAAGAGTACCTCTGGAACCTGCCAATTCTTGGGTAGGTCCCTAGTCTCGTGGTCTTCCAAGAAACAAAATTCCGTAGCCTTATCCACTTCGAAGCCGAATACATAGGCTGCCGGAGTTGTTGTGCCCAACTACTTTGGATGAGACAAACCTTGAGTGATTATGGCCTTTCCTACAAAAGCGTTCCACTTTTGTGTGACAATGAGAGTGCTATAAAAATTGCCAACAATCCTGTACAACACTCCCGAACAAAACACATTGATATTCGCCATCATTTCCTAAGAGACCACGCAACAAAAGGCGAAATTGATATCCAACATGTGAGCTCAAATGATCAATTAGCCGATATTTTTACCAAGCCCCTTGACGAGAAAAGGTTCTGTGAATTGAGAAGTGGACTAAATATCTTAGATTCTCGTAACGTGGCTTGACATGTGCTCATATTGGTTGGTGAATGAAAAATGAATTTCAAAACTTATTCATTTTTTTTTCTTTGAAATTATCTTGTGTTGTTGGTTCTTAATCCTCGGATCGCATCATTGCCATGTGACTATAGCCTGTTTGCTTGATTGTTAGCTAGTCACATGGTGGATGGATGCCCTAGGACTCCTCTCTATCTCTCTCCGCGGGTCTCCGAAGCTTCCCTTGAAAAATTCCTTTCCTAACCGAGCTGAGCAACCCGGACTGTCCGGTATTCAATCCGGAATCTCCGGACTGTCCGGAGTCTTCGGACTGTCCGGAGTCTCCGGACTGTCCGGAGTCTCCGGACTAATTGTCCGGACTCTCCGGGTTGGGCCGGAGTCTCCGGACTGAAAATCCGGAGTCTCCGGGTTGGGGCGTTCGGTTAAACCCCCATATCCCGCGCGGTTTTCTCTTTTTCTTATTTCCTTCGTGCGCCTCTCCCTCTCCCGTGTGTCTCTCAAGGCTAGGGCGTGGATTCCTCCATCTTCTTGGGATCTTGGACTCCTTCTCCTTCTTGGATTGGAGATTGTGGTAAGGATCCCTTTTGCCCTAACCTTTTTCTTTCGGGTTTGGTTCAATTTCTCGGTTCTTAGGGCTTCTCCGTGTGTTTCATCTCTCGTAGGGCGCCGATTGTCTCGTCGTTGCCCTCAAGATCGGAGTTTCGTTCAATCCTAACTCACCCGCATTCTTGATTTCTCAATTCTTCTTGAGGTGAGTTCCGTTTTGTGCCCTAACTCCGCGAAATTCCCTTTCTAGATAGTGCCCTAGTCATTTGTTGTTCTTCCTTAAGGCACTCTAGATTCGTTTCATGCCAATTTGGGGGTTGTTTTCCCCAAATCTCATGCGCCCGTGCGTATGCTCTGGCCAATCCGGAGTATCCGGGCCGATCCGGAGTGTCCGGACTCTGGGTCCGGAGTCTCCGGGTCCATCCGGAGTGTCCGGGCTTTTTGTCCGGAGTCTCCGGGTTGGGTGGTTCGGCCAGGTTCCATTCTTATTTGTTTTCTTGTCGCCTCTCGGCTAATTCTATTCTTTCGCTCTATCTGGTCAGATGGATCCTCCTCCATGACCTTACAGTAGCAACGATCCTCCTCGGCCGCCGTCGGTGGCGGTGATCCCGCTCGAGGCTCGTCTCCTCCGCGGCCTCCGCAGAAAAAGCAAAGGATTGGAGTGGCCAAAGACCCACTTCCGGACCTCGAGGCCGGCTAGCATCGGCGTCGGAGTCGGCCACATCTGTCTCCTCCTCCTCAGTCAGCTCCTGATCCAGATGAGCATCCAGCAGATACTCATGCCAGGCTTCGTGATCAGAAAAGGAGCGAGTTTCGTGCTTCTGGGCGTTTCATTGGTCCTCTAGCCAAGGCCAAGCCTGTGTGGAACTACCCAATGTCTGTGAATCCAATGAGGATCATCGATTATCGGACAGGATCTGGAAAAGGAAAAGCTATTGTCGAGCACAGAAAGAAGGATCCTCTCGAGCTTCACCAGGATGAGTATGTGGACCGCCGGTTTGGAACCGGTTTGATCGAACTTCTACGAGGCGGTCCTATACCCACTTGAGCACCCAAAGTGGTCGGGATGAAGACCATTGATTGGGAGTATATGGCAGCGGTGACAATCCGATTTTCACTCGGATCATTGAGATTTGTGAGTGCATCAGTTAAGAATCTCATGGCATTCAAGTATGACTGGAACAATGAGGTTATCATGCAATTCTATGCCACTTTGTACTTTGACAAGAATGATGAGGCCATTTGGTGGATGACAGACAAGATTTGGTATGTGGCTAGCAAGAAGAGGTTTGCCAGAGTCCTCAATCTCGAGATACAACGACAGCCCAAAGCTTCACTTCAAGAAGGTGATGATCGCCGAGGAGATTGAGTCACTTTATGACACCTCGAGGAGCTTCACGATTGGGACCATCAAAGTGCGAAGGATGTTCCACTGTGCTCAACAGTCGTTGAGGGTCACTCTTTGGCCCAAGGAGGAGATGCTTACGCCATCGGTTCCTTTGGAAGGAACTTGCTGTTTCATCTCGTCGAGCGCACCCACTCGTTTGACATTGTCGATTTCATGTGGGAGACGATGAGGCGAATCTGCAGAGCAACATGGCGGTGCAGCTATGCACCCTTTGTGATGACCTTGATCTCTTCGGTGGCGGTCTCAAGTTTGTCGAGAGATGAGGAGCATCTTGCTTACAAGGTTCGACCTCCTTCGCTCCTTCTTCGCCACCGCCCTCGTCCAGTTCCTCGGAGGACTCGTCGTGGTCGCGCTTCACCTCCACCTCGCGTCTGCTCTGCTGTGCCTCCTCCCGTTCCCTCTGAAGCGGGCCAGGAGGTCCCGAGCGGCACTCTTCGAGAGGATGCTCAAGCATGTCTTCCTCCTCTGCCGTGACATCTCCGCCAGCGAAGGTGATGAGCGGCGAGATCAAGAAGAATGGTCAGGACATCCGCAGCATCCGCCGCCACAATGGCGAGGCAGTTTCTCCTAGCGACTCTTCCGGGTCTTCCGAGGAGAGTAGCGATGCCACTTCCGCAGATCAGCTGTTTGGCATCACTTCTTCGGCTGCTCCTCCTCCTCCTGCAGTTGACTCCGGCAGCGAGTATTCAGCGTCTGGCGACGAAGGCGACGACGAGTGATCTCCCGTGTCCTCCCCTCCTTTTGGTGTCTTGATGCCAAAGGGGGAGTGATTCTTTAGAGTCGTTTTCCTTAGTCGTCCTTTTTCTTGTTTCTTTGTCGCTAGTGGACTTGTTTTGTGTTTGAGAACTCTGTTATTCCTGTAATGTCATTATTGCTTATTATGCATGATTTGTCTTGAGATACTTGTGTTGTATTCTCTCTGCTTGTGTTTGAGGAGCTCTCGGTTTATTTCTCGTTAAATATGTGCATTCGATTCCACTCAATTCTTCTAATGCACACATTTAGGGGAGCTCGATTTTATCTGATTTGCTAAAGTCTATTTCATATCCTTTTATTTTCTTTGTTAATTGTGTTGTCATCAATACACCAAAAAGGGGAGATTGAAAGTGCATCTAGGCCCCTCAATTTGTTTTGGTGATTAATGATGACACAATTAAAGAGATCTAATGTTTTATCCAAGAATACTGCAGAGATCGAGATCTTATCGAGCTTGGAGCGACATTGGGCGCCCCTACAACTACTTAAAATCAAAAGGGCGGCATCAAGACCAAAGTTGTAATAATTTTATTTATTTGTGTCTTAAGGATAGCCGTACTATTAAGAGGGTATGACGAGAAATCGACTTTAGGATGTGCATGTGCTCAACATCATTTCTTGCATCTCTAATTAGCACTCCTACATTTGGTTTTGAAAAGTTTCAAATTAAAACCGAACAGGTAACCGGAGTCTCGGTTTCGGCCGAGTCTCGGATTCAATCCGAGTATCCGGACATTTGGTCCGAGTCTCGGGTTGGACCTCTCGGTTGCCTCGATTCGGCTGGTCCGAGTATCCGGACATTTGGTCGAGTCTCCGGATAACCCGGAAGTCTCCGGTTATTTGTCCGGACACTCCGGCTGTTCAAAAGCAGAGTAACGGCTAGTTTTCAAAAGGGTATTTAAAGCCTCCACTCCACTCCAACGGCTAGGATCTCTATTGAGCTCATTCATAGCAGCATTCAAGCCATTCCTAACCATCTCTAAGCATTCAATAGAGCCCTCACTTCCTCCCACCAATTTATTTGGTTGTTGATTCTTTTGGTGAGGAGAGGAAGAAGCAAAGTGCTAGGTGCATTTATTTCTAGTTGTTGAGCACTAGTTCATCCTCCAAGCGATTCTTCGTGGTACTTTTACTCTTGGAGGTTGAAGGTCTCCTAGACGGCTAGGAGTCACCGGAGCTACCAACTTGTGTGGTGAGCCCTGGTCGTTTGTGAAGGCGAGTCTCGCCTCAGAAAGGAAAGGGACAAGAAGTGAAGCCGTGAGTGCATTTGTGCTTCACCGGGAGGAAAGCGGGTTGAAAGAGACCCGGCTCAAGTGTGACCGAGCCACCTCAACGGAGACGTAGGATTCCCTTCAAGAATCCGAACTTCGGTGAAAAATCGCGTCTCTCTCTCTCTCTTTTACTTCCTAGTCTTGCTCCTTGGATTTGAATTTGTTAAGTTAGATCTAGCTCTTTGCTTAGCTTTAAATTCAAATCCTTTCTAAGCAATTGTCTAGGTTGTTCTTGCCTTCCTTTTCTAGTAATTTATTGTGCTTGCTAGAGTAGTTTTTGTTGCGCTCCCGAGCCAGCTAACCCGGAGAGTCCGGTCCCAATACCGGAGACTCCGGACAAGCCGGAGTATCCGGACCAAATACTGAGACGATCGGGTTGACTGCCGGTGTTTTTATTCCGCTGCGTAAATTTTATTCCGCCTATTCACCCCCCCTCTAGGCGACATCGTTGGGCCTTTCAACTACCTAATAGCAGATGTTTACTTGTTGTTAGTTACGAAGGTGTAGGATCAAGGATAACCAACTAGAGGGGGGTGAATATGAGGTTTTTAAAATTCTCCGCTCTAATTACACTAAGAAGCTAATGGTACTAGAATTGAGAATTTTAACAATCAAAACCTAAAACTTCTAGGTTTTACTAAATTGCACCAACAATGCTAAGTCTAAACAATCTAACAATTCTAAACAAGTGATCACACTAAAGAATATTAGAATTGCTAGTAATTAAATTGAGCACAAGAAAATTGCAAACCACAAGAAAATGACGAACGAATTTATCCTGTGGTATCAAAGATTTGCTGATCTTCTCTAATCCACATTGAGGTAGCTTGACTCACTTCAAGCTGGCTCTTTTGCGCAATTGAGCATTCCTCGATCACTCAGTGTAGCTCTTCCCTACTACGGGTAAGCGAGCTTTGTGCCTTTACAACCGACCGGGGCTTCTCACAATCTCCTTTGAGAAGATCACCAGTTCCACATCTCAAGCCGTTTAGGAGGCGGCAACCTCCAAGAGAATAGAGAAAATGACGCTCACTTGAGGTTGATTCAAGTTTCTAATTGGCTCAAATGAAATTAATGCACTAGCATGCTTCTAACTCCTCTTAAGAGATAAAATTAATGCAAATGGGAGAAAGAAGACTTGCAAAAGCTCAAGAGTATTCAATAAGTCACCAAGAAGCTCTATGAATGCAGATGTGGGGGTATTTATAGTCTCCACAAAACAATCTAGCTGTTGGGGAGGAAATGCTGAAAAATTCAGCATTTGCGGTACTACCATCGGCTAAGGTCTGGTAGTACCGCCCCAAAAGAAACTGCCCTCAACGATCGACTGCATGTATTAAATGCATTGAAATTTTGCCCATTACAGAGGTACAATACTACCGACACTCAATGTGCGGTAGTACCGATAATTAGACTGTGTTTTGCTCAAAAATGGGTTTCTCTGTAAAATAAATACCGGTACATTAAATGTGGTACTACCTAACTCCGATATTACCGCTCGTTACACTGCGGTAGTGCCGACCCTCAAAACAGAGCAAAAACCCTCAAAAATATCCCTTTTTGTAAAATAATTACTTCTTGATAACTTCGGTACTACCGACTTCTGGTAGTACCGTACTTTTGTACTGTGATTGTATTGTTTTCAAAAAAAATTAGAAAATGTGTTTCTCTGTTATTTAGCTACCACTAAAAAAGTCGGTGCTACCGCGGAGCGGTAGTACCGCGTTAACAACGGCAGTAGCTCCCGCCAAAAGAAAAATTGAAAAACCTTGAAATCTACCTTCTCAAAAAAAAATCTACCGCTACGTAAACTCGGTAGTACCTCGATATGCACGGTGGTAGTGCCGGAAACTCTGAAGATGCAAAAAAAAAAAAAAATCAAACTAAGTGTTAATGCTTCTAATATGAGTTCAAAACTATTTGAGCCAATTTAAACCTTTATCAAAATCAAGCTACTGGTCATTACTCCCTCTTTATAGTACGACATCTAATCTATTAACCCGGTCTTTTCTTTTAGCTCCGAGATCGGTAAAAATATAAAAAGGTCCTAACTAAACTTGTACCTTGACCTCGAATTTTTGAACTTCTTCTCTTGACTCGTTTAGATCACGATCAGTTTCTTCTTTAACATGCTTCAAGGTGAGGAAGCCCCAATGGCTACTCTGTGGGGAAGCCCCAATGGCTGCTAGACTGGCTACTAGATCATGATGTCATGTCATCCTCAGCCTGTCCTCCCTGCTGTCCACCCCTAATAGTGGTCGTGTTCTTCCCTGTACTACGGGTATGCATCTTTCTCCTATATATAGCTAAGGAGCCCCCAAAATAATTTGGATTTTGTTTAGTCATAGTTTTCCTTGGTGAAACTATTTGGTATTATCTTGTTCGGTTAGATCAACAGCAATACTGTGCTTCGGAACTCCATATCAGTACTTTAATTATATTTGCAATTTTAGATTACTTTTGCTTTGTTCTTGCTTGTTCTTCGATTGCTTGCAGGAATTGATCTTCGTGATCAGGTCAATCGGGTTTTGGCACGGTTGATAACAATTCGGAGTTTGGTTCAGTGATTGCCTGACGTCAGTCGTGTTTCGGTCGATAGCTTGGATGACGGCCGTCTCCACTAATCGAAAGTGTCGGCTTACTGGCCAACAGGCACCCTAAGATTGGGTGCTTGAGAGATTCGGACTGGGGGCTTTTGTGGTAACCGCTCAAAGGTAGGAAGAACGGGATGTTGGGAGCAAGCAAGAAGACAGTCGAGTTTACCCAGGTTCGGGCCCTCCTAAGGAGTAATGACCCTAGTCCTGCTTGGTGGTTTCTTCTCAGTTCAAGGTTCTTACAAGGCTGGGGAAGACGACCTTCTAAGGTTCCGCCAACCAAAAAACAACAACCCTTCTCCCATGCACCCTAGCTCCCTTTTATACTCGGGCTGGCTGAGGCGCATGGGGCTTACAAGCTTGCGTAAAGCAAGCGTCTGACACACTACCACAGTGCATTTAATGCACCCGTCACACTCTCTTACATCACATTTAATGCCTGTCCTAGCCGACTCCTGTCCTAGCCGACTTAGACTTCGTCTTGGGTCCCGCCTGTCTGTCACCCCTGCAGTTCGCCGAGAGAGGGGATGTCGATTCGGGCCACCCATCATTAATGCGCGCTGGGAAGACGCGCCGCCATACCATCGCCTACATATCTCGCAATTAATGCGCACGTCTCGCATTAAATATCCTTGACCCTTCGCCTGTAGCACGATTACGGGGTTGATTCTTGGGAACTACGCCCGAGGAGTGGCACGAACGCCACTGTCCTCTTGGCGAGCACCTTTCTTTGGTCGCCTGAGGAGTGGCTCAACGCCACTGTCCCTGGCGAGCACCTTCGCCGGTCGCCCCGAGGAGTGGCTCAACGCCACTGTCCTCTTGGCGAGCACCTTCGCTGTCGCCTGAGGAGTGGCTCGAACGCCACTGTCCTCTTGGCGAGCACCTTCGCTGTCGCCTCGAGGAGTGGCTCAACGCCACTGTCCTCTTGGCGAGCACCTTCGCTGATCGCCAGGAGTGGCTCAACGCCACTGCCCCTGGCGAGCACCTTCGCTGGTCGCCTCGAGGAGTGGCCTGAACGCCACCTGTCCTCTTGGCGAGCACCTTTGCTGGTCGCCCCGAGGAGTGGCCTGAACGCCACCTGTCCTCTGGGCGAGAGTACTTAATGCGGCTGCGTGGGTACCCCAGCGTTTAATACGCTGACAGAAAGTATCTATCTCACCGAAAGATCGGGCCTCCTTAAGCCTCATCATCGGTAGTAAAAGTGATTAATCAATTAAAGTGAAACTTAATGGTCCATTTCCTGCTAAACAATGATATCTCGGTAGGAACCCTGACGTGCCGTGTCGCACTTTTTAAGGTCGGGACAAGGACTATTTTTATAAATTTATTTGTAAGGAAGTCAAATTTGTAAATAAAAAAAGTGTTTGTAAGGGGCCAAGGAATGTGATGTCTTCCAATATATGTAACCATGCTCTTTCGCGCAGGAAGAAGAGGGACGCCGACGGTTGGAGGGCGGCGGAGCTCCAGCGAGCTGCGGTTGCGGAGGCGCCTCCGACATTCTTTCGATCGGAGCGCTGACGTGTGCTCCCACAACTCCGCCCCACATTTGCTCCGCAAAGACTGCACTTTTGGGCTTCCATGGTGTAAAATCTGCATGTTTACCTCATTTCTCGCCGAGTGTTGGCGTCGTGCCGCATAATTGGACAGAGCTGGGGAGAAGATTGTGTTTTGTTCTTTCACTAATCGTGCAGTCGAAGCTCGAAATTGGCCTTCTTGACCGTGAGTTCGGTCACGGGTTTAGCGCAATGCAGCGTTACAGAGAGAAGCGGAAGAGGTTTCAGACTCGCATCGCAGGCCCGCACGAGTAGCGCCTTAAATCTCTTAGCTTTTTTTTGTTGGTTGCCTTGCCTAGATGCCTGAGAGCATCTCCAAGAGAGAGCCTTAAAAATGAGCCTTAAACTTTAATTTAGGACCCCAACTAATTAGATTTAGGGCCCCAATGAATTATTCACTCTAGCAATTAGGCTCTAAAACCCAACGAAGATAGGATTCAATCACAGAGTTGCTAAATATAGCTACTCTCTTAGGGGCCTTAAAACAATTTGCTAAATTTTAACAATTTAGAGCCCTTGTTGGAGTTAATCTTTTCTCCAAAAGTCCCATAATTCAAATTAGAGTCATATTTAAGATCCCTCTTAGAGCAAGTACAATAAGGCCACGTCAGCTGGCTCTTAGCCTGTACATGTCAGCATTAGTCTATGTGGAAGAGTGAGAAACGATGAGAGAGAAGATAGCTGGCTCTTATTTAGTAGCCAACTTTGCACGGATGCATAGGTAAATCATTTATCTACAAGAGAGAAGAGGTAGTTATTGCACAACATCTAGAGACAACTTTTAGAGACAGTTATTGTATAAACTGGCTTTTAACTTACTATTAGCCTGCAGTGGGCTTTACTATTGTACTTGCTCTTAGAGATGCTCCGAAGCTGAAACTGTGTGCAGACCAGCAGACGCGAGTAGAAAAATACCAAATCTGTCCCTGTACCAATGCCTAAATGTAGCATAACGTCACGCCACGCAATGGACACCTAGTAAACCTTCTCGCTAGTCGCTGTACCCACGCGCTGACTTCGCCGCGGACCGCATGGCTAACAGAGGAGTGCTTCTAACTCCAGCTGTCACTGCGACTCTCCATGGATTCTTCCTACGATCTCTCTTCGATTTTTGTCCCTGTTAAGCCGCCGTCACAGAGAGTTGACGCACCAGTACGTCGCCTCTCCGGATTGGAAAGGAGGAGCGAGGTGGCGTGCGTGCTCCGGTGCAGACTTGGTGCATTCCTGCGTACGTCGGCCCGAACCTCGGCTCGTCGACCACGACGACGTCGCCGGCCAGTTGCGTGTCGCATGCGTGCACTTAAAGAGGGGAAGTTTTGTACAGCTCAGCTTGGTCAGATTTGTTAATCTGAAGGAGCTGAGTATTTCTAGCTCCACTAAATCTGTAGAGCTGGAGTTGTAGGTATATTAAGAGTTTCGATGAGTCAATTTGTTTACATTTTAAAATAAAAATATAAATTTAATTCACTTTATTTTAACCTACAAATTTCAGATCTGAGATGGAGTTGGAATCTGGAGCTATGCCAAACAGAACGTGAATTCTGATGGCACCATCTATTGCTCACTAATTAATTAATTACCCTAATCCGGTTTAGTTGCCGCTTGAGCTGTGAAAAAAATATTGGATTAGCTACATGTGTGTATAAGTACACCAGAGTTGCTGTGGGAAAGCCGTCTATTGGCCAGCTTTTCATCCTAATTCGTAAGCACGGCTCCCTTTTCCGGCGGCGTTTCCACGTCTTTTTTCTCCAATCACACGGCGATACATGACACGCAAGTACTAGTAGTACACACGACTACACGAGTGATCAAGAGCTGAGCGCGCGTAAGTTCAAAGCCAACCTCTTCGCTCATGGCAGCCGCCGCGGCCGCGGCGACCGTTGCACCGCCGCGGCCCCTCCTCCTCCGCCTGGCGCCGGCGGCCCCGCGCAGGAGAGCACTGCCGCGGTGGAGGGCGTCCGCCTCAGGGGACGGAGCGCCGAGGCCGCACCCGGCGTCGTCGTTGGACGCGACGGTGGTGGCGGCAAGGAAAGGGGTGAGGGAGTACGTGGAGGCGGCGCGGGATATGGCGCGGCAGCAGGACGGCGGGCCCGCGAGGTGGTTCTCGCCGCTCGTGTGCGGAGGAGCCGCCGGGCGCGTCTCCGGCGCGCCGACGTTGCTCTACTTGCCAGGTACGACCATTTCTTCCTTTTGATAAGAAAAATATTTTTTTTGAGAGAAATTTTATGGTACCTTATATCATGAATTATACTGATGGTATATAGTGGTTAGTAAAAATCAGATCTAATCATTGATTTATTAAAGGTATTTGTACTATTCTCTCATATTCTTTTACTTCTGAATTCTGACAAAGCAGCTCATATTCTTTTACTTCTGAATTCTGACAAAGCATGAACCTTAATATTCCCAAGCGGAGGTACTGCCTTATTGCTGTTTTTTTAATCATGTTTTATCATTTATAATATGCTCACTTTTGATATAGAAAAATAGCTCGTACTTTGCATGGTCTCTTTTAGAATACACCTAAGCTACGCAATAGTGCAGCTAAAAGAATTAATATCAGAAAATAAGTGAAAAAAACCAGAAAGTAATCTTACCCTGCATCAGGCCTAAAAATTAGAACCAAGGACCAATAATCTTATTGAAGCATGTCAAGAACAGTGCAACAGCACTAAAACAAGAGACAATGCCGATGATTTGGTGGCTTGCCTTGTCATGCCAACCAATTTTCCCGACTTGCTTGCTTACTTGCAGATCCTGCCGAAACCATAAACGACAAAAACAGTTTGACAAACTCGTACGAGTGTTGGTGTACCATGTGCTGCTTCCTCACTATTGGCATGGAAAAACTGGGCTTTCTTGAGCAGTTCACCGTGGAGTTGATGGGCACTGAAAGTGGCAGGGTTAGATGGACAGAACCCTATGTACTGTCTCTGTCTGTTTGATGCAGCTAGCAATCTAACATACGTGCAAAGCCTTGATTCAATATAGAGTCACTGAATCAGAGCTTTCGTTTTTGCCATATTCAGATATAGCACTGCAAATATAATCCTTCTCTGAAGTGGATGTGCATAACAATACTTCTGCTGTTACCAGATGCATTATGGGCTGGATTTGTCAGAACCTATAAACGCTCCTAGCTTCCATTACTTCGGGTCCGGTCTTCTTAAAAAAAGTAATTGATTCTAGTTTTTGGATCTTGCAGGAATTGATGGAGTTGGTTTAGGGCTGATCCTGCACCATGAGAGATTAGCAAAGTAAAAGCAATTAGATGGAATTTACTATTGCTTTTTCTTCACTGCAACTGAAGATCCTTCTATTCTGCAGGATGTTCGAGATGTGGTGCTTGCATATACCAGTTGAAGACCGTACGTCCTTCGAAGGTACGCGTTTTCCATGTGGATTTTTCAGGATGAAGTAAACGGACGTCATGCCTTTTTCTTCAAGAATCGAGGAAAATGTTCATGTGCTTTTGTAATTCAGGAAGTTTCATGTTAATAATCCTGCAATTCTTTTTTTTCTTTTGAACGGGGATAATCCTGCAATTCCAGTTTGCCTATTTCCCACATATTTTGAGGCCCTGACTGATAAAATCTCTGAAGCTTTACCGATGAATGCAGGACTTGTTGAGTATGTGGAGAGGACAGTGAAATCAGAGAACTCGAGAGCACCAGACAGACCAGTTTATCTTGTTGGAGAATCTGTTGGGGCATGCATTGCTCTCGCTGTGGCGGCGCGAAACCCAGATATCGATTTGGTATTGATCCTAGTCAACCCAGGTCTTGCTGCCATTGTCCATGGTTTTTGTGTTGCTCTGTTCTTTCAGTGATAAGAAGTGCTTGCTAACTCATCTGCTGTATGTCATCTTGCAGGGACATCTTTCCAGAAGTCACAGCTGCAGCCTCTCTCAGCCTTCTTACATTTGGTCCCTGAGCCATTCCATCTGAGCACTCCACAGTTCCTGAGTTTCCTGACAGGTTTTGCTTTACTTCTGTATGGAAAATTTATGACTTGTTAGATGGATAAAAAACTTTCTTTGATTCAATTGGGGGACACGTACCATTGCATTTTTTCAGTTCACTCTGTTCATTTCTAATAGTCTGATGCGCTCATACAAAATTTGCAGTAACCTCTCATTTGAAATAAGCTAATATCAGAAGCAGTATCTTAAAAGACAGCTAATGTGACGTGTATCTACTGATCATGGTTGAGTGTTTTTAGGGAACTTCATGAAGATGCCATCAACTTTTGTTGGACGTAGTCTTTCTCTTGAAGAAGCTGGTCAGGCATTATCAGAGATCACCACCAGTGTGCTGCCTTCTCTTACGGTGAGCCGCAAAGCATTGCGGAATTGCTGTCAATTTCTTATGTTATGTGTGCACATCCTAGCAGATGTTACTTTTGTGGGTTCATGTCTGAATGGATTTGGTATTCTGTTGGATATATGGTTATCCACAATTTTCTGTATGCCGCAATCTTAATGCTGCTTTTATGCGCTTCTTTCTGCAGTTTTTGGTTGATATTTTGCCAAAGGAATCTATTGTTTGGAAGTTGAAAATGTTGAGAACAGCGTCATCATTTGTCAATTCTCGTTTACATGCAGTCAAGGCCCAGACTTTGGTGGTTGCTAGGTATGACTTGCAATAGGCAAACTGATAAAATATAGTTGAGATCTGAGAATAATGTTCCCTTGAACAATAACATTTGTATTACCTCATAATAGCATATTATGAGGGATTGAGAGTAGCATTGTGCTCATTGTTTCTGGTCCTGCAAAGGCTGAGAACATAGTCTGCACATGCTTTACATGGACTAAATGTCACATTCCAATTATTTTATTTTTTCGACATATCATCCTCATTTTGACTGAATCTGAAGTTGGTGTTCTTTTTTCCCAGTGGAAAGGATGAACTGCTGCCAAGCCGCGAAGAGGCTGAAAGGCTACGTGGCATGCTAGAGAAATGCAGAATCCGTCATTATAGGGATAATGGCCACAAAATCTTGTTGGTAAAACATCTAAATATGTTTCTCGTCTGCGTTACATTATTTGTGCTTAACCACCAATCATCCAGGATGCCTTCCAAACTGTAAAGATCTCATAGATCAAATACAAAAAGAAACAGCCTATTTTCTTTATTTATTCAGTTAAATTCTTATCCTACACTTGAGGACCACTTCTTCAATGGATCAAAATACGAAAATCCCTATTTCCATCCATTCATATTCCTATTGGCCATAATTTCAGAAGAAGAAAAATCCTATTGGTCATGGCCACTGTTAATTCTAGTTTTCAATCATTTGAAAATTCTAATCGATAACTCCCCAAAATATCTGACAGGAAGGTGAATTTGATCTAGCAACAACCATTAAAGGAGCTGGGTACTATCGCCGCTCCAGGCAGACGGACTTTGTTGCGGACTATCTGCCACCAACTCATGGCGAGCTCGAAAAGGCTATGGATCGCGACAGGTACCATTTCTCTAACATCAAATCTCAAGGAGTGCTTCTATGCTCCACTAAAAGAAAACTACATAAAGCTGCCGCGGCTACTAATGGTTAGGCGCTAGGCTCTCGAGTCTCTGATTTGTTCAGGATACATGCAGATGCAGTTTTCTTATGAAGGGAGCTCGTTTCTGAATTCTGAGTAACCAGTTGTCACATAAGACTGAATTGCTACTGAATTTCTGAAACTTCAGGATCTTGAGTTTTGCCACCAACCCAGTGATGCTATCAACACTGCCTGATGGTAAGATCGTGAGGGGCCTGGAAGGCTTGCCAAAGGAGGGCCCTGCTGTACTTGTTGGATACCACATGCTCATGGGGTTTGAGCTTGGACCCCTGGTCACAGGAGTTCTGAACAGCACCGGAATCCACATCCGAGGCCTAGCTCATCCGTTCATGTTCGACAAGAACTCAGAGCAGCTCATGCCGGACTCGTCGCACTTCGATTTCCATCGGATCATGGGTGCTGTGCCTGTTACAGCGGTCAATTTTTACAAGCTTCTTTCAGAGAAGCGCTTTGTGCTGCTGTACCCGGGAGGTGCTCGAGAAGCTCTTCATAGAAAGGTAGGAATTTTGGCATGTAGAGATTGAGGCCATTTGATTCAATTCTGTCATACTCCATTCCCGAAAACATCAGTTATCCTGGAAGGCGGTTTTTTTTTTGGAACACACAAAAAACTTGCCTATCAATTCATTAGAAGAGAAAAACAACTCAGAAATGATAGGAAGGAATCTGAGAAGCGCCTGAAATGTTGTAAGAATGTACTGTTTTTGAGGTTTAGTTGTTTTCAGGGAGAGGAATATAAGCTGTTTTGGCCGGAGCAGTCTGAATTTGTGAGAATGGCGTCAAGGTTTGGAGCAACAATAATACCATTCGGAGTAGTTGGAGAGGATGATATATGTGATGTAAGTGCTATCCTGCCTCCTGGTATTCCCAGACAAAAGAAAACCACAACTCTGTGATCTCCATTTGTTATCCTCTAGATTTATCTAATTTAGTATATACTAGAGAGAAAATGATGCTTCACACTGTCGGATATATCATGTTCTTGGTAGGAAATTATCTCTAGATGGAATTTTAGTTCCACCATACTAAGCTGATAGTTAGTGTCCTATGATCGTATCCTCTGTCCTCCAGTTATTTCACATGACTTGGCCGATGACTAATTTACTACCTCAGGTGTTGTTAGACTACAACGATCTTCTGAAGCTTCCATTCTATGACATCCTTGATAAGAAGCTAAATGAAGATGGTCTGAAGCTAAGGTATGCTGCCCATATTCAAGAGAGCCTGAATTTAATTTAACTTTAGAGTGATTTTTATTTCATGTTTCCAAAAGACTGTCCACAAGAATCCTCTGATCATGATTTACCTTGTGGTTTCAAAGGACCGATTCTACGGGAGATATAAAAAATCAAGGATTGCATCCCGTAGTGGTTACACCAAAGGTACCAGGGAGGTTTTATTTCATCTTTGGGAAGCCTATTGAAACAAAAGGTACATCTTAAAAAAAAGCTACTGTAATAACCCCCTCTTAACATTCTGTTGACATCGTCTCAGGGAAAGTTAGCATGTTTGTTCTTTTTGGCAATGAAAAGATTAGACATAAGACTATTCACATGTGTGTTCAGAGACCAGATGTTTGATACTTTGATTAGATCTGCCCCTAGTTTTTATTTGATTTGCTTGTTTGTATAGGGAGAGAGAAGGAGCTAAGAGACAGAGAGAACGCCCAGTGCCTCTATTTGCATGTGAAGTCCGAAGTGGCGAGCTGCATCAAGTATCTGAAGAAGAAAAGAGAGGAGGACCCCTACAGGAGTATAGTGCCCAGGCTTCTCTATCAGGCAGTTCATGGACACAATGCAGAAATACCCACATTTGAACCCTGAGATATTCACTTCCAGAATACCATTAATTAGAAACTTAGAATTCAAGTAAATTATTTATATTGTTTGCATATTTTTTTCATTTTCACATAGTTATTTATTATTGTTTTCCCTCAGAATAATTCTGCTCATCGATTTACGAGCAATTTATTCAAACCATAGAGGTCAATAAAATTCAGTTTACAACTGTAAATTTGTGTATGCACAGTACACAGAAGTAGAAGCAATAGTCTAGGCAGGAGTTCTTATTCCAAATGGTGTCTGAGAGCAAGATCAGAAACCCTCCACTCTTTATTTTGTTAATTTCTACCACTAAATTGTGCTAAAAGTCAACAAAAGAACCTAAGCACAGTGGCTGACATGCTTAATGTGTCATTGGAATGTTATTTGCTGAAGAAAAAAAGTACGCATTCATGACAGATGACAGCCTCACCAGGTTTTAAGGTGAAAACTTTACTTTGAGTTTGAGATCATACACAAAATTAGAACGAAATGATATATTTCATTGAGGGATTAGTCCTGTACATCTGGGGAAATGGCAATAAACACAAGAGACTAATGACCAAGTTAGTGAGGGCATGATATTGATATGTACAAATTTCATGTGAAATGTGCAACCAAGTATCAGTTACTTATGTCGAAGTACTTGGGATCAGCAGGGAAGTCGTGCTCGACCCGCAGCTGCCATAAAACAAAATATCCATTAGAGCTACAGATTTAAGACAGGAAAAACAAAGCAACTCTCCTGTATAAAACGTCGTACATAAGTTTAACAAGTGAATACATGGAACAACATGGCCAGCACCGTCACTCTTTATAACACCATACACTAAATTTATGTTGAGTATTTACATGCCAAAAAAGAAATACAGCACTACGGTAGCTTATTATTTTAGCATCCCAACCAGCAATTTTGTGAAATCTAGAGTGCTATCTATGTTATATAGATTGGAAGTACTTAATCTCATTGGTGGAGAAAGAAACAAAAACAAAGTGTTGTTAAAAGAGACAGTTAGACAAGGTACATACTTTGCCTTCGTCTGAATCTGAGTGCCTTTGAGGGAAGACAACTCTAATATCGTTGTAGAGATAAAATCGTCTCTCTTCCTCGGTCACTGTATTGTGATTGCATGGCTCCGATGACAGGTCAGATTTGCACCGCTGCATTGATCTTGATGATTTCTTAAAGAAGGGGCTTAGAAAGCGCAGGTGCAAAGCATAGCGCAGAACACCTCCAGCTGAACTATGATTGACCTTGGAAGGTCTGCAGCAAGATTTCTTTTCACCCAAGTGAAATGTGTCTATTTGACAACAGCAACCATTAGCATTAGTGCCATTTTCCGAATTCCCAAGAGCATTTGATTCTCTAATGTCACATTCCATTGAGCAACATGTTGTTTTTGTGCAACCTCCTTTTTCTGATTCATCAGTCGAGTAGCAGTTCTGCCCCTGTTTGCAGCCTGAACAGTCAAAACAATTTGTCAACAACTTGAACTCTATAACTTGGATTTAGCTATCAATGGTATCGGCTACATTACATTCAGAAAATAGAGCGCTGCATTCTCTAAGTTCACTTCCATATTGGACTGACTCGACCTTTATGTCACTGGCCTTGCTTCCTTCTTTCATTGGATTAGAGGGAGAGAGAGAGGATAGAGTGACCTTTTGCCGCACGAAAGTCTGTCCCATTTTACAATAACACAAATAAGATGAACTCGAGAAAAAGAAGTCAAGAAGTAAAACAAATAACCACGAGCCCTTCTAAACAGACAAACAACATTCTTGCATCCGGAAATACTTTTAAAAATGGCTTCTTTTGACACATCTCAAGCTAGTTTTTTCTTCCCACCCAGTACACAAGTATAGTTGCAGGTATAGAAACTTAGTGGCCATCCAATACTCCAATGAAATGTGTAACAATTTCATTTAAGACAAGAAAGTCAGTATACCGGCTCAAGCCTACAACCAGTGCCATTAATTATTAAAATACTTAAAGCACGTGCAGCCTGCTTCAACACAAACTACCACAAAGCAACAAAAATGAATATGTGAGAATTGTGCCTTTTCACTTCTATTATCATCTCTAGGTAAGACTACTGACATGAAATGCCCAAAAACCCTTAATTGTGTCTATCTTCCAAAATAGAAGTCCATGAATGGCATACAACCACATATATGTGTCCAGTATGAATTAGATGGGGCTCAGCAATGTCCATAGAGTTCCAAAATAACAGCTATGATTATGAAACAGTTACCAATATGCCATCATAAGAACTCAACAAAATTGACAAATATGCCACTGTAAGACCTCAACAAAATTGAGAATCACGACAGAGTATGCCAACACAATACATATTCTGCTGCCACACCATATGAAAATAAGATAAATCTGAGCCATACAACAATAAGGAAAAATCTGCAGTTATCTTCGGTATATATGTCTGAGGCAATAAAAATAGTCGAATGTTATAGGTCATATAAAAACTCCCAATTTCTCATACCTTGGTTCCAGAAGGCATGTCACTCAAATCATAATTGCAGAAGAAGGTATGCAACGGTGTCTTCTCTGGGTTACTGACAACCTGTCAAGGCCAACAGTTTTGCTTCTAGTAAAATAGATAAATCAAAATATGATAATTTAATAGAACTTCTCAATAGACTAACCAATAAAAGAACGATTCAAGGGTGGTGAAAGCAATACATTAGCCTTGTTATGAATGGCACTTGTATTCAATATGAGGCTAATAGGCCAAAATATATAGAGGGTACAAAAAGGAATCCTATATAAGGCAATACATGCCTTAACACCCCCCCCCCCACCACCACCTAAAATGAAAGACATATGCAATAGCATTGCATTTGAAATGTTTGACACTAAAATAGGGAAAAACCAAAGTCCTAGTCTGGAAGTTGTCATCATAGCATCCAGCTCTTGGAAAATCATCCGGCTCTTGAAAAATGTATCAAAGATCTCCCATCCGGGGTTGTGCGGCAGCCCATAAAGCACAAAGTGCAGGGCTTGAGAAAGCAGGAGCAAAGTCGACCATGATAATACGACAAAGAAGATGATGAAACTGATATAACTAGAGAGTTGTCAAATCAATCATAAGAGGAATAGATAGAAGAATGGCGACGTAGATCAAAGCCCAAGATGGCGGCGGCGCAGTGCACTAAAAGAACGATAGAGACGTGGTGCGGAAGAAACGTGGCTGCCTTATAAAGACTTCTATGATCTGCAGTGGCTCAAAGAGGAGAATCGACTGCTTCCACGCAAAAGGAATTTGCGGACTTGCACGGCTTAGACGAACTCAAAGATAGACACTAAGGACTTGGATGGACACTATGAAAGACTCAAGGAAATATTAGGTATACTAGTAGTAGATACTAGCAATAGCAACAGCCAGACTCGAAGTAGAACTCTAGATCAAAACTCAGTGGCGACACCCGACGCAAAGAGAGTCATGTCGGTGTTGAACCAAAGCTCATTGGTGGCGGCCAAGGCAAGGAGAAGCCCAACGGCGGCGACTGAGGGAGTGAGATGAACTCCAAACTGCTAGCGGCAGCCATCGGAAAAAGCTCGAAAATATCAACAACCAAAAAGTTGAAGAAGCCAAAACCGTAGAAAACGAAGAAGTCGAAGTAGTAGAAGCTGAAGAAGCACAGCTCACCCGTGAAGCCAAAGCTAGGTGAATACGCTGAAGCTAGGCCAAGTTGACGAAGGAGCTGAGCCAAGTCGACGAAAAGGCCGAGCCAACAAAAGAGCCAAGCCAACCGAGAGCCGATGAAGGAGCCAGGCCGAAGAAAGAGCCGAAGCCAAAGATGAAAACCCAAGAGCTGGAAGCCGGAGCTGAGCCGACAACTGGAAGCTGGAGCCGGAGCCGAAAGCGGAAAACAGATTAAATTAAATTGACCAGTTAATCGATGCTCTCAGCGATAGAGCACCCAGGCGAGCAATGGGCAAGGCGTTGCGAAGGCAGCATCTCGCATGGGTGCCACCAGAGAGACGGGCTCCTAAGCGAGCGGGCAGCCTCTCCTCAGGAGGCAGTCCCCGACGGCGCCCGACCGCCGCACTATCCCGTGGAAGAAACCAAGGTGGTAGGCGGTCGCGAGAAGCGTTGAGCGCAGCGGCGGCTCGCTGGACACCGGCATGCAGCGGAGGAGAGGCAGCACGGGCCGAGAAGCGTGGAAGGAGCTCGCCAAGACGCAGGCCGACGAAGAGCGGCCGAGGAGGCAATGGAGGAGGCCGAAAAGAGGAAATCGTCCTCGTGGAACTCGACCCCGTCGACGAACGAGGGCTCCATCGAGGACGACAAATCGAAGGCCGACGACTATGAGTAGGCTGCACCCGGGAGTGGAGATTTCTTCTCCCGGGGGCAGCGAAAATGAAAGAACAGGGTGGCAGCTAGAGATGGCACAAGTGCAACGCCGGCAAAACCCTAACCTTGGTCTGATATCATGTTATGAATAACACTTGTATTCAATATGAGGCCAATAGGCCAGAATATATAGAGTACATGAAATTACAAAAGGAAAATCTATATAAGGCAACATCTAAATAAGGAATATCTATATAAGGCAATATATGTCTTAACAAGCCTCACAATTAGCATCAAACACTAACATTAACTTACATTCAAGCTCAATATCCCATATTACGATTTATGAATATGAAACTGAACTGCAAACACTAATAAAACAATAGAATTTTTTTTTTTGACAGCAGTGAGCTACAATAATTTCCTTCTAGATGGGGCCTCCAATTGAACAACACCAAGTTTGGGTCCCATGCAAAAGGGCATGCACACTTCTTCAAACTCAACATGCAACACACACCATCATGACTAACAGAGGTGCTCCAAACATGTGAAGTTATCAACCACATGTTATTTATATATTTTATGTATACACACTAAAAGCATAAGGAGCAGACTGTAAGATGTACCATTCCATTTCCCAAATGACACAATATAGTGAAAAGACAGTATAATCATCCATTATAATGAAGAGAAAAAAGGTTTTAGAGGGTTTGATAATTCTGCATAGTTGTGCAAACTAGTAATGATCTTGATATCCTGATAGGGTGAGGAAAAGGAAATCAATACAAAATTACAAATACAAGTATGCATCCACTTATTGTATGTCTGTATATATTGATACTGTGCATCATTAGAGTATTAAAACTTCAGGGTGTCCCCCAAAGGTGAAGGAGCAGAGTGTTATATTGGGCAGATACTAGTAAGGACAGGCAGCTAAGCCCACAGAAATCTTCCCATGATAGTAGGACCTAAAATGAGATAACCCATGCTGGTTTTGTACTATTATCAGTACAAGTGAATAAACTGCTAGGCACAGTGCATGATAGCAATACACACAATCACACACCAATTCACCAGAAACAATCCAGCAACATACACAGTAAATTGAAACAACATATTATTACAAGGACTAGAATTCGGTACCAGTTGTATGCGCCCTTTAACTGGGATGTGTAACCGACTTTTCACTGATCGTGAATGGTTATTACTGAGGCTTCTTTTGAGTTTTGGGCTTTTGCTATTGTTAATTGGCAATCTCCCAGCAAGATCAATCGCCGAATAGTACAGTAAGGAGCTATCCTCATCGATGCTGGTTACTGTAAATGGGAGCTTCTGAGTTGGGGGAGAGAAGTTACCACCAGTCACAATCAGGACAGCCAGGAAACCATCAATATTCTGCATTTAAGGAGAAAATGGACTAAATACCAACAATAACACGTAGGTATCCAACTAAAAAACTCAGTTAGGAGGAGTGTTAAAAAACAAACACTGCAGACCTGATTGTCTTTTCCACACGAATAGCGACCAGACAGAAGGGACTCCTCAAAGGAGCCAACTAGTGACCTTCTTACAGGAAGGAGGCTCAAACTCCGAACACATCCAATGCGTGGTGATACAGGGGCAGATTCTGGAACCCAGTTTTGAAATCTTCTCTCCGAACTCCTCTTAGGGGTCATCATATCAAAGTCATCATGTAAGATACTAGTTTTTTTACCTTCTTCTAATGCATAGCTTATCCTTATTGTACCGTCACCTTCTGAACACTCTTCGCCAATTGATCTTTCTCTTTCTTTCAAGCCCAGGAAATCATATTCCGTTTCTCTCATTAAATCCCTGTGAGCTTCTGCAATCTGTGCTCTGTGCATCCATTTTGGACCGAGAGGAGACAGGGTGAGTGAAGGAGAATGCGCTAATGTTGTGAGTGGTATAGCGACCCTTTCAAGATTCATAATCCTTTCAGCTTCAAAGTGATCTGAAAAAGAATATGGCTCCCTGCCCTCGAGCAAAGGACCGTCAGTGAATATATTACTGCTAAACTTATCAACACCCTGTTCTGTATTCCAATTGGAGCATCCCAAGGCTGACCAAGTAGGTGGCTCAAAGGAATCAAGAGTTGCAGTGTTGGCTTTTTTACAATCTTGAAAGCCAGAAGTACAAAGTTTCCTAACACAATCAGGGTGCTGAATTCTGGCATCATCAGAACCAATATTCAGCACATCGCCACGGAACGGTCCGGGGAGCACATTATTCAAAGGCGACAGCACCCTTTTCCTTGCCTGAGGCCCATGTTGTTCAGTTGATGGATGACGATTATCAATGACTAAAGACAGATGCATATTGTCAGCCACCATCATATCGGAACCTCCGGTGGAATTAGCAAAACCTGATTCAAACCCAACAACCCTCATTGCAGGCATCTGAACAGTAGGTCGGAATTTAGAGCATGATCTAGAACTTGGATCCCTCAAATCAGGTTTTAGGCCTTGGAAGTCTGCGGGTCCATCAACCTTATGGGTGGCTCTCAAATGTCCATCAAATCCATTCAAGGAATCTAACACAGCTTTCCTCTTGAAATCACCGATGGATGGGCATGGAAATGCCCAGCTACTTGAGCTTTCTGCAGGAAGCTTACCCAAATCACAGGTGCAACTGCCACCAAAACAAGGAGAACTAGGTACAGATGTACTCAATGTAGGAGGCACTTCCTCCTTGACCGCAGGAGCTTGAGGCAAACCCATCTCAGTACGGTTCCTTCAGCAAAAGGAAAAAAGAAGGAAAAAACTAACTTGCTGTTGCTCCCAAAACTCGCCTACTCAGATCTTATGGTGACCCCCTTTAGTTTATTACTTTCAGCCTTCAAAACTCTAGCAATTGTTCTAATGTTAATCAACTGACTCTATGAACAGAAGAAGATTAAAACTACACTGAGATCTCTGATTCAAACCCACCATCAGTAAGGATGCCATAGTCCCACCGCCAATCATGCTCCTATAGTTACTGCAACAATTGGAGATGAAGCACAACTTGGAGCCTGAACAAGCAACAAGAAACCTAGGATGAACCATACCTAGAGATCAGATCACAGTCCTGCAGACACAAATCAAAGGCTGTCAGTACAGTTAAATAAGCTTTATGATCATTTATCTTTACCACAAGTATTAACTCAAAAGGCTTCTACTTCACAAATCAGGAACAGCAATGAGCTATAAAATTATGTCATATATGATGCAATGCAATGCAGCAAAATCAGCAGGCATAAGCCCATCCATTGCACATTAACAGTGAGTTGGGCACACTAAAGTTGATAAAAGAACCATTAATGCATTACGCACAAAGATAGAGACCAAGTTCGTGGTAACTGCTATCGAGATTATAGAATCCACTAAATCTTAATATTAGAAATGCTCAGGCAGAAATTCTAGCATTTCAATCTTTCCAGCAATTGTTGGGACAAAAGGCATCCAAAAGGTCCCAAATCGATAAACTACGAGCAGTCTGAGAGCGATCGCCCCATCAATGATCAGAACACAAAAGAAACAGAATCACATAACCGATTCCAAGATCCCCATCATCTGAACAAAATCCATACAAGAAAAGGAAGCCGCAGAAATCCAGAACAATAACCATCAGCTCACGAACTAAATTCAAGAATTGGAGCGGAAAACAGCCACAGAACAGCGATCAGGATTTTTCAAGAACCGCCGAATCGGATTGGGTTTTCTGCAATCGGGTTATCTCGATTGGATCGCTGTAAATTTACGCGAAAACATCTTTCCAGCGATTTACCAAGAAACAGATTGGGCCATTTATTTGCCAATTTCTCCCCTCCACTTCTCCTCTCCCGATTTCTCTTGTGGTTTTTCGCCCAACCTCCGTTTTGTGATGTGCCTGCTCGTGCCTTGGGTTCTTCTCTCTCCTATCTTCCATGGCAAAATAGAATCCTACGGTCTAATAAGGATTCTCTTTCTTCGGTCTATTTTTCCAGCAATTTTTTTTTTCTCGAAAACCAATATTTCCAGCTATCCTATTCGTACAAAATAGTATCAGAACGTAAACGGGGCAGATTAAATCCGACGGTTGTTTAACCGAGATATAAATTTATGAGTTTAAAAGGAGGCTTCTGTGTCATAACTCATGAGTAAAAGTGAAAAACCGCCAAATATCTCTGCGTCTCGTGTTATTATTGTCATACTCGCATCTAAGATGTTGCTTTACCCTTGCCAATCGTAAGTATTCTTAACTGCCACTACCTCAACCAGAGGTGGACTTGAGTCACGACCGTGACAATTGTGCCGGCTGAACAAGGGTAACCAAGGATCAATTCCTTAGAACGTGTGACAATTGTGGCGATCCGTATAATTAGTTCAAAGCAACAACAGTAATTACCGTCATTACATTGAGATAATTACATGAATCTCGACATACTAGCTAATTAAAACGTTGAGCGCACAAGATATTTTATCAGTTAGTATAACGTGTTCAGAGTGTTGCAACAGAGCAATAATTAAAGAATGAAATGAAAACTTTTCTTCATTCCATTGCCATGTAGGCTATATGTTCAGTACATTAATTATATATATGATCCAATTACAATAAAAATATAAACAGAAATACTAAATACCCAAAAGCCGACAAAAAACTAGTACATAGTCTATCCATTAATCTAATCCTCATCGTAGTCCCCATCCTCATAACCTTGATATTGCGGTTGCTCCTCAATCCAAACTTTGTAGTTGAATCCATGTCCCAATCGAATGCATGACCACCAGAATCATTCTCTAGCAAAGGGAGGTTTAACAAGAGTAAGTACAAATGTACTCAGCAAGCATTAATAGCAAATGCAAGAAATGGATTTCCTCTCATGCCATTCCTCTCATGTCCATCCAATATACACCTTCTCTCAAAATCAATTTTTACATAAATTAGGTTTTGGTTTTTTGTAAGGGTTGCGTATTTTAATTATGAAAATAGCTACTAGCACTCGTATATGAGACAAACTTAGCTTCTGTAACCTCCATTCTAGGAGATAGGCATGAATTCATGATTTAACCTTGCCCAGATTTATACCACTTTACCCATAGTGACCCCATCCTTTGAGGCTCCAGAATGTCTATCACTAATCCGGTATTAGATCCCCAACCATGATAGCCAACGAGTAGTGGTGTCCTTGACTGACTCCCACCTACCCTTAGCAAACCAGTTGTACCGTGCTACCGCAGCAACACTGGTACTCAACCCAAGTCTTTAAATATAGCACATCAAAAAATTTCTCAGCCCTTAGCTGAAGTTTATAGTCTCTAATTATTTCTACCTAAAATTTTAGCCATCAGTTAAATCTCAACTCTCAGTTGAGTCCTAAATATCGACCCTCAGTCGAGACATATATTCTCAACACATAGTTGAGTCCTACATATAGACTCTCAATCGAGACCTACATTCTCAACCCTTAGTTGAGTCCTACGATCTCAAATCAAAGTTGGTTTTGTGTCCTTCACTGGGATTCCCCCACACACTCAGCTTCACACTTCTAGTTATCTACTCATACCCAATGTGGAGATCATAATACCTTTATAGGACAAATTTTCTGACCGATTTCACATATTATGGTTGATATTGTAATTACGGCTCATTGCCCGAGTGTAATTGTTTATCCTTATATTATAGCCTATGTAGAGGGTCCCGCTAGCAATACTCACATCTCGAGGTACCCTCTACCCACCACATATATACACACACACCTTTCCAAATACCTTCGACCCATAATCAAATTCTCACAACCAATCCATCTTTCCAGCAGTCCATTCAATTTAGGTTTTTGATTTAAAAGATATTTTTTCATGCAATGATACATCTCAAAACATTTCAAATGATTTCATGAATATGATAAAAAAAACTTGCCTGGATTCTGATAAAAGTAATCGTCCTCACACGATTGTTGTTGAGGGTCAACGGTCAGATTGAATTTGATTCCTGAGATTATAAAGATGTCATATTTTAGTGACCAATAGATTTTACAAGTTTTATGGTGTCCAACCATCTATGGATGACTAGAGGCCACTACTGTGCTGCTGTCCCTTAACTAAAACCCACGAATTTGGCACAATTTTAATTTTATGAAACAATAAAATTAGCAAATTTAGTTACTACTAAATTTGCAAATTTTATATACTTATTTCCTACGTAATCGCAACTTTTGGAATTTTAATCAAAAAATTTCCTACGCCCAATAGACGGCAATTTAGCCTACGCGATCCGTACGGGAGACATAAACCTATTTTTTTCTTTTCTTTTTCCTTCTTTTTTTCTCCTCTTTTCTTTTCTTTCCTCCCTTTTTCTTATTTTCTTGACCAAAGAGAGTCCAAGTGGGATGCATTTAAGGTTTGCTAGCTATTGGCTTGGTCTAAGTTGGCTGTGGATTGGTCAAAACTACCAGGCTACCTCCCTTGGCTCCTTGCCTTTTTACTGAGTTACTACGTGGTGGCTTACTATTTAGCTCTAAATGCTACGAATACCCGCAATTGCATTTTTATAAGCAAAATACGCTGGCTACTATACTAATTAGCTACTTAATACTCTTATTTATTTACTTATTACTCTAGAGTTTTTCATAGCATGTGCAATGGTATATATCAGATGTTTGTAAGTCTATGTTATATAGAATTTTGAGTGATGTAGAGGAGAGAGAGATGTTATCTACTATTTAACAAATAGTTTTATAGACGGTTTTACACTGTGTATACCATTGTATAGACAATGTATTACCTGTACGAGAGATCATTACAAATAGTTATATAGGCAGTCCATTACATGAGTTTTCTTTAGTCTTGTCTATATGTGATATAGATGTATATTACAAACAACCACCGTCTATATCACTGTACATGCCCTTAGATGCCTTTGTGTTTGCCACACAGGGGGTGTCATGGTAGATAAGCAAGTAGGAAGACAACAATAAGATGACGTAAGGGTGTAGGGTCGAGGATGCGCCTAGAGGGGGGTGAATAGGCGTTTATAAAAATTCTACTCACTAATCGAGGATCGCCTCTAATTACCCCTATGTCAAAACCTACACAATTAAATTGCGCAAGCGGAAGAATAAGGTTTTGACAATTAAAGCCTAAATCAACTAGGCTCACTAGTGCACTAACTAAATAAGTGAAAGTGCATCTAGGCACTTATGTTGTTTTGGTGATTAATGACAAACGATTAATGACAAACGCATGTAATGTCAATCAATGTAATTGTACAAATTCTTAACTTAGTGCTTAACAAATGACAAACCTCTAATATGTTTATATTGTTATGAGACTAACATGTTTATTGCCTAGTTGAATATTAGTCTCATCTATTTTAGAGGAAAATCAATTGGGATGGTTAAGCAAAAATGAGGTATGCAATCTCGGTATTCCTTCCATATTTGTCATTGCATTCCTCTTTAGCAAATGCATATTGAACTCTAAGTAACTTGTTGATTTCATGTGTGCACATTGATTCATGTCATAATTGCTTGTGCATATATATATTCATTTGAGTTCATTATGTGCTTTGTTTTAATATGCTTGTGCTAACTAGAGTTAAACTTCATTGCTTCATATTGACTTGGTGCATACATGTCTTAGTTGTGTATCTTCTAATGCACCTCTCTTAGTGAAGTTTAATCTAGAATTGGATCACATTATTTACTCTCATTCCAAATATTGTTTGCACATGTGTAATTCGTGTATATTCTATCATATGCTTCATTTAAGCAAAGTCTGTGGTCCTTGCCATGATTTAAGTGATTCTTCATATTGGCAATTATCTCTCTAGTGCAGTTAGATCAATCATATATTCATCATAATGCACTTAGTAGAGAACATTTCTGTGAAATCATGTGCTGAAAAATTGGCTTAGAATTGAATTTGCAAAATGTGTTTGTGTTTGTGTCTGACAATTTGACAGCAAACAGGGAAGTCATCTTTTGTGCCGGACCAAACTCTCAAACCAGTAAGTTTCGCATGTACGACGGACCAAGTTTTTGGGTCTGTCGTGGATGTGCTTTTGAGATCATGAGCCGGACTCAATTTTCCAAGAAACCAGTAAGTTTTGCATGTACGTCGGACTAATTTCTTTGGTCGGTCGTGAACGGCTTTTTGAGGATTGATTTCGCACGTACGACCGACTGATTTCTTTTAGTCTGTCGTGAACGTGTTTTCGCCGGAATGATTTCTTCTTGAAACCGAGACTTTCACTTGTACACCGGACCGATTTTGTTTGTCCGTCGTGAATGGTTTTTTGAGTGACTTTTTCATGTGTACGCCGGACCATATTTTTTGGTCCGTCGTGAATGCGTTTTTGCTCGATTAGTTTTGAGCAAAATTGGAATTGTGTTTGATTTGTTTTTGAGATTATGAAATTTGTGAGAATTTCATGATGCTTGAAGTGGACTTTATGCAATGCTCGTGTGAGTATTTGCATGGATTGATGTGAGTCAAGTCGTGGACTTATGCTCGGAATTGTTTTGTGGTTTGTTCATGTGCAGGTATTGCTTGAAGACGAACGTGGTCGATGACGGGACCGGAACTAGGTTCATGGAGGAGCTAAGGTTCGGGACTAGGTTCAGGGAGGAACTGAGGTCTTGGTGGTCAAGGATGTCATGCGGGACGTTCGGGCTAAGAGAATAGTGCACATGAAGAATGGTTAGTCACGTGAGAATGGCAGGAGGTCATTCGCGTGCAAAGTGTTAGTCACGTGAGTATGGCAGGTGGCCATACGCGTGCAAAGTGTTAGTCACGTGAGTATGGTAGGGTTGCCATACGCGTGCAAGAGTTGTACTCGGCCAGGTTGGGCCAAGAGGAGTTGTATACATACTCCTTCTAGATTAGGAATTGTATTCAGAACTCCTTGTGTTTTGCTCCTTTAAATAGGAGGGTGTCTCTGTTGAAGGGCATCAATCGCATCAATTGAGCCGAGCGCATTGAGAGCCTCAAGCTCAGTTTTAGGGTTTGTACTCTTTTGATGAGAGTACTTTAGACAAAAGAAATAAAGATCAATTCTTCTAGATCCTTGCGTTACAAAGAATGCTTAGCGTTGCTACAGTGTTTCCTGTTTTGGTTCTTGTTTGCATGCTTGTTCTTTTCTAGATTGGTTTTTGTTCTTTTAGTTTTATCTTGATTTGATCCTTCAAAACCTTTCTAGAGAATTGATTTAGGGTTTCTCTAAGTTTAGTTGATTAAACTTTTGTCGTTCTTGTTTAATCTTGAAGTTTTGGTTAGATTAATTCTCGTCATCTTCTGTCACAGCAAGCTTGCGAGGTTCATAACTTTTGATCCGTAAGTCCGATCGAGCTGATTCTTTTTGGGTTCGATTCGTATTGGAATCTAGTTTCTCGTTTCCAAATTTCAGATCAATCTAACGGTTGGATCTCCAGAAATTCTCATTTTACCGAACCTCTGTCATTCTGTTTTTGCCGAATACGAGGCAATTATTTGGTTCTGTTTTGGGGTGAATTTTTAATAGATCAAGAATTTGATTTTAGCTTCCGCACAATCATTCACCCCCCCTCTGATTGCTATATTCGTATACTTCGATCCTACATCTTATGTCAAGTGTTTCCGTTGATATCATGCCTATTTATATGAAACACTTGTTGAATTTTATCTCACTCATTTAATTCTAATTCATATCTTTTGAGCTTGTGGGACTAATGTGTTTGCTGAGTGCTTTGATAAGAATTAGGTCCCAAAGCTGTGTGTATGATGACCAAGTGGTTTGAAGGATGACAAGCAAGTCGAAGTCAATAAGACGGTGGTGTCACCAAAAGCTGAGGACTAAGTCAGAGTCGACTTGACTAGAGGATCGTCTGGGGGATGATTGAGGTCAAGGTCGAGAGGACGAGAGTCTCATGAGGTGAATTGCGTCGAGGTTGACAAGACGAAGGGCGTCATCAATCTTTGTGGAAGCGTCATCATGCACCGTGCATCCAGAAGAAGTCGGCATGTAAGCTTAGTGTAAGACTTAGATTTTGTGTTAAATTTGAGTCTAAGGATTGCCGTACTATTAAGAGGGATGCAATCATTGAAATCACTTAGACATGTCTCAAGTGCTCAAAAGTGGTCTATCCTTGTCTAAGATTGAGAAACCCAAGTCACACTTTGTTCACCTAGGTGTAGGTGGGTTGGTGTGAGAGAGAAGTGTTGGTGGTGCCAGAAAGTGAGGGTTGTAGGTCTCTCTTGGATTCCTTGTGATATCAATTTTTATCCTTTGGGATTTGGGTAGTGAGACCTTGTTAGTTGTGTAGCCCTCGTTCTTAGCTTTCCGAAAAGTCCGAATTCGTCGAAATCGGAGTCCGGGATCAAAAGTTATGCCCGTTTTCGTCCGGCTGCTGCGTGCTGCCTGGGAGATCCGGAGTATCCGGATTAAATGTCCGGAGTATCCGGATGATCCGGGTTAAATATTCGGAGTCTCCGGGTTGCCCAGTTCGGTCCCAACGGCTAGTTTTTGGGGTTCCTCTATTTAAGGCCCCCTTCTTGCCCACTTCAAAGTAGCTATTGGGGAGGTTTTTACTGGGTATTAGAGGTGTTCTTTGTGAGTGTTTGAGCCCCCAATACTCCTCCCTACTCCTTAGATCTTAGTGATCCCCTTTTGTGAAGGGTTGGGTAGTGGAGAGAGGTGTTTGGATTGAGGATTGATTTGAGGAGTGGAGCTGGTTCCTTGGTGCTTTGAGGTGTTCTTCTTAGAGATCTTTAGCTCCCAAAAGCCTCTCTAACCCTAGATCTTAGTGATCCCTTTTGAGTGAAGGTTTGGGTGTGAGAGTGGGTAGTGACCGGATTGAGTGTGATTAGTGTGTTGAGCACTTGAGGTGGACTCTAAGTGAGTTCTTCGGGAGCATTTGTTGCTCTTGGAGGTTGAGGTCTCCTAGACGGCTAGGAGTTGCCGGTGAGCTTCCAAGCTTTGTGTGGAAGGTCACCGAAGGTTTGTGAAGGTCCGATTCCGCCTCCACAAGGAAAGGAATCAAAGAAGTGAAGACCAGCGAGTGCATTGTGCAACACCGGGAGGAAGAGGGTTGAAAGAGACCCCGGCTCAAGTGTGACCGAGCCGCCTCAACGGAGACGTAGGATCCCCTCAAGGATCCGAACTTCGGGATAAAATCTTCATGTCTCCTTCCTTACTTCGGTTTCCTCTTTTGCTCATCCGCTTAACTTGCTTTCGATTCTTGTGATTAGATCAATTAGATTGTATCTACTGCATCTATTCTTGCTTGTATCCTTACTTTGTTGCAGTAGAGTAATTTGTATCTCTAGAATCGAAGAAGTGCCTAAGTTTATTGCTCTCACTATGTTCTGGCCGAACCAGTCAACCCGGAGTATCCGGTACATTGATCCGGAGTATCCGGATATACCGGAGTATCCGGATAATATATCCGGAGTGTCCGGGTTACCTGTCTCGGGCTGAATTGTTTAAATTGCAAAACTTAATTATCCCAATTGCTTCCGCATTATCTCTGATAGATTAATTTAAATTGGGTATAATTTTGTAATCGCCTATTCACCCCCCTCTAGGCGCATCCCCTGTCCTTTCAATAAGTCTCTAACTAGAATTGCTAGGTTGAACAAGCAAGCTACACTAAGCAATTCTATTCACAATCAAGCAATTGATAATATTGCAATAAAGTAAATGCTTGAATGTAAAAGGGGAAGAGACACAAAACTTTTTACCGTGGTTCAGAGCAAACCCTCCTACTCCATGTTGAGGAAGTCCAACTCACTTTGGACCGGCCCACTCACTTGAGCCTTCACCTTGAATCCACTATGGTTGCTTTTCACCCCGCCGGGTAGGCTAAGCACCAACCTTCACAATCTTTCGCCGGGGCTTCTCACAATCCTTGAGAGCTCCCGTGCACGACGCACCGACCTCCAAGAGTAATAAGTTGAGCACCCCGCTCAAGCTTCACGGATCACACCTCCGAGATTCCGGTGATCACCTAGTGCAACCAATGCAACTAGGGTCCGCTCAATCCTCACTAGATGCAACCCATGCAACTAGGATCACTCATGAGCTCAAAACCGATTTGGAAGAGGCAAAACCATGCAAACCCTCCCACAAACTCAAACCTAGCTCAAGAGTACTCAAAACACCAGCAACCATATGCTAATGCCCCCCAAGGGGGGTCTTATATAGCCCCCCACACGAAAACTAGCCGTTGGGGGCAAAACCCTAAAAATTCAGCCGAAACCGGCACTACCGCCCTCATAGCCCCGGTAGTGCCGGCCTTGACCTCCAACGGTCGGCAACGATTAGATTCCCGGCACTACCGCAGGCAAACTGCCGGTAGTGCCGCTCGAGCGGCAGTACCGGCCCCACTGGGCGGTACTGCCGGCCTCAGGGCAAACTGCAGAACACCCCGTTCTGTAAAATGACTACCGGGGTTCAACCCCCGGTACTGCCGCACCTCCGGCAGTACCGGCCCCACTTGGGCGGTAGTGCCGGCCAACACTCCAGAGCACACTGCTCTCTGGTAAACAACTACCGACGTATTAGGGCCGGTAGTGCCGACTTGAGCGGCAGTACCGCTCCCATAAGCGGTACTGCCGGCCTCAGCGGTACTACCGCCCTACTACCTCCGGTAGTGCCGGCCTCAGGAGAAAAACCAGTTTTTCGCTAAAAACTTTTCTCCAAAACACAAACCGACAATTTTTTGAGCCAAAAGGTGATCAAACCACGATCACACTTAGTTGCAAAACACTTTTGCAACACCACTAAACCATGCTCAAAGAATTCAACCAAACTCCAAATCGTTTGCGACAAACACACCTCGCAAACGTCTCAAAGATTATATTTGCAAGAACGTATTAAGCAAATAAATCCCGGAGTCTATAAGGTTTATCCTCTTAGCCATGTGATGGTCAAACTACGACCAAACGGACTTGCAAAAACCACGGTGCAAGTATCACATGCTTTCAGGACCGGAATCCATAGACCTCCCGTTTATTCGCACAACGAACTCGCAAATAAACAGTCAAACCAATATATGCTTGAGCATTCTCTTTTTGCAACAAATGCAAAGCCTGGCTCCAAGCAAACTCCAAATAACCAAATTAAATCAAATCTGAGTGCATGAGCTCTCTAATTGCAACTCCTGCAATTCTCTAGCTCTATGCAACTTCTAAACCACAAATCATTAGCTATCTCCCTTTTGCAACTCATGCAAAATCCATAGCCTCATGCAAAAGCCAAACCAAATCAAATCAGAGTGCATGAGCTCTCTAATTGCAACTCCTACAATTCTCTAGCCCCATGCACTAACCACTTGCTTGAGCTCTCTCCTTTTGCAATCCGTGCAAACATAGCTCCAAGCAATACCAAATAAACGCAATAAGGATTTTGTTTGGAAAACAAAAACAAAGCATGAAGCTTCATCTATTGCAACACATGCAAACAAATGAACTTCACGCAAAAGCCAGCGCATTAGCTTATCCTATTTGCAACTAATGCAAATCAAAGCTCAATGCGAAAAACTCCAAGCATAGGCTTGACCTATTTGCAACAAATGCTAAATAGAGCTTATGCAAAAACCAAGCACGAGCTTTACCCATTCGCAACACATGCCAAATGGTTAGCTCCATGCAAAAACCAAATCCAAATAAGATTTGAGCTCGAGTGACTACAGGATTGAGGTCACCAACATATGATGAAGCTTAAAGCAAGAACTCAACCCCTCTTAATAGTACGGTGCTAAAAACTAGACTCAAAGCTAGGAAAGATCCTTAGCCTATCTAGTTATACCTTTGCCGCCGCAAGCAATCCCCTTTGGGGTCTTTATGATCCTTAATCAACTCGTTCCCCCGGGATCGACACTTTGGCTCTCTCATCTCTTTTCCAGGATATTCACTTAACGTCCATCACCTCATGATGTCGTCATTGTCCCATCATCATCATCTCAATTATCTTTGGACTTAACCTGGCTCATTCATCACTTATAAAAATGGTTAATCCAAGATGCATTGTTGTCTCAATCATCTAAGCAATCTATTAACACATAATGGATACCACTTATATCGATTGAGCGCAACATAAATCAATTAAATGAATTTAAATGTGTCTTGAGCACATGATGCAACTAATGCTTCATGCTACTAAAGAACTCTCCATTTGTCCTTAATCAATCACAAGAACACCATCAACATATGATGAAAATATTCTTTGATGATTAGAAGACAAATGAACTCAATTTAAACATTCATTTAAATTGATATGTTCCAATGTATTGATCCTTTATATATATGGAGTGAAGAATAGATAAATACATCGATACATCAAGTTCAAGTGTGAACTCCCCCTAGATATGTGCATCCATGTAATATATGGATTGGGAAACATAATGCACATTTAGTGGTTAATGCAATAGAGAGTTCATGCTTAAACTTGATTCCAAAGTATGCAATTTATACTAGAATGGATATGCATACGTACCTTGGTTTTTCATTTTCCATCCAAATATGAGACTATTGAATATAACTCAATAAACATGTTAGTCTCAATAAAATTAGATTTGTCATTAAACAAGGATTAAGCATTAATCTAAACCAATCACCAAAACCAAATGGAGCTTGAACTTACAAAGGGTTTCAGAGAGAACTTCAGTAGTTGAACTTGATAGCTAGGCTAACATAGGAGCAGTTGAATTTGGCCCACCACATTTTCTAACATAAAAAAAAAAGAAATCCTAAATCCCTAATATTTGAATTAAAACAGCGACGATAATCAATTCATGATTTTTAAAATAATATTTTTAATGAAAAATTATAGAAATAATATACTGGTTAAAAAATAACAAAAATACCCCTCTGTAGCCATTTGAAATGACAACAAAGAGTCTCTCACCATTTCAAATGGCAACAAAGAGTCTGTCATAGGCCAGACTCTATCACCGTTCTAAATGGCGATAGAGAGCATTAGAAGCAAAGAGAGAGGGGGGGGGAGAAAAGGAGGGGAAAGAAAGAAAAGGAAAGCACATATGAATTTTGTTAAAAAAAATAAAAAATAAGTATACCAAAACTTGGGCATCGCGGCCTAGGTTTAAAAAAAATACAGAAATAATTTGCGTGTTAATAAAATTTGATAGAAATTCGGATGGAGGTTTGTTAAGTAGAAAATAACAAGGCGTAGAGAAATTAATAAGTAAAAATTTGTAGAAGTAACGTTTAATGTTGGTAGAAATGGAATGAAGGCAAGGAGTATATGATATTTTTTGAATTTTTTGGTTCACTGATGTAGCGGAAAATTAAGGAATTTGAATTGCCAGTTTTCTAATTTTTTTGGGTTCAATGATGTACTATAAAATTGTAGACTTTTAATTTATAGTTATTGCTTTTTGTTGAGTATTGTACTCTAAAATTGTGAAATTATAATCAAATTGATGTACGTGTGATAAAAATGAAGATGCACAAAAGACGTACAAAATGATAGAAGATAGATGGTGCATATGGAACTGTTGCATTGCATGACATAGAAAAACAAGTAAACATGCGTGGCACATACAGTTCAATTCGTTGCCTATGTTAGCCATCGTACTTTTATAGTACAAATGGCAACACGGACGGAATGAACGGGAAGTACAACAACGATACATGCGCGTCTTTTGGAATTGTAAAGAAGTCATGTTGCCTATCGTAGATCTTACACGGAAGGATCCATCGATGCATTTCCCTTTGATCTAGTGAGGATGTTGGCCTTGGCTTTCTTCCAATTAGGCCCATACAGATCCACCCAATAATAGTCTTAAGGGGCGATCTTCAGCTCCTCCTGGAAACGAGCCACCTCGGTTTGCTCCTTCAGCTTCCTTTCTTGTTCCTGACGCTCATACAGGGGCTTCTAGAAGTATGCATCTTCTGGGCGGTAGAGCATGTGTTTTGGTTTCTCTTTCGTAGTTTTAGAGGAAGGTTTCCACTGGGTGTAGCGCTCCAGCGCAACTGCGTAGTGCAGGTACAATTTATTCTCGAAATATGACTAGAGGGGGTGAATAGGCGTTCATTAAAAAAATCTCTAATCGCGATTACGCTCTAAACACCCTATGTCAAAACCTAAATAATAAGCGAAAGTGAAACTATGGTTTTGACAATTAAAGCATAAATCAATTAGCCTCACTAGTGCACTAATTAATAAAGTCTCTAATCAAGAATTGCAATAATGATCTAGCAAGCAAGACTAAGCAATTCTAGATACAATCAAGAAATTAATAAATATGCAATAATATAAATGCTTGAAAGTAAGGAGACAAGTGACACACTAACTTTTTACCATGGTGTTCGGAGACTTGCCGGTCTCCCCTAGTCCACGTTGAGTCAGACCCAACCAAATCGTTGGACCGGCACCGCACTTGAGCACCCGCCTCGAATCCACTAGTGAAGTTTTTCACCCCTCCGGGTAGGCGGAACTTCGACCTTCACAAACTTCGCCCGAGGCTTCTCACAAACTTTGAGAGCTCCCTCATACTATGCACCTACGCCGTCTAGGAGGCGGCAACCTCCAAGAGTAAAAGGTCGAACACTCCGCTCGAGCTTCACCTAGCGCAACACATGCGCTTCTGGTGATCACCTAAGTGCAACACATGCACTAGGTTCCTCTCAATCCACTCTAGGTGCAACACAAGCAACCTAGTCTCATTCTTGAGCTCAAAACCAAATTGAGGGGATGCAACACATGCAAACCACCTCTACAACACTCACACAAGAGCCAAGAACCTTAAGAGTTAAAGCATCATCCAGCCAAGCCCCCAAGGGGTCCTTTTATACCCCCACATAAGAAAACTAGCCATTGGAGGCAAAACCTAGAAAAATCGACGAATGCGGTACTACTGGCGGCAAAACCTCGGTAGTACGGCCCTATGGCCAATGGCTACAAAACTAGCCATTGCATAATCAAACGGGTACTACCGCTGTTCACTTTACGGTAGTACCGCTCTGCGGTAGTACCGGCCTCCAAGGCCAGTAGCTCCGACTTTCAAACTTCACAAATCCACGCTCTCTATAAAATAGCTACTGACTACTAAAACCCAGCACTACCGCACCCTGGTAGTACCGCTCAAACCTCTGGTAGCTCCGACAATTCAAAAAAGAGAAAACCGTGCCATTTTGGAAAATAATTACCGCACAAACTCGCGTTACTACCAACCCCCAGTAGTACCGGCTTTAATACAGCGGTAGTACCAGCCTCACAGATTTCCCAAGAAATACACTCTCCGGAAAATAGCTACCGCTTAAAATTTTTGCAAGAGTGTGCATAGTTTTTAGCTTATTTTGCAAATACCTTTTATATACAGACATAAAAAGGAGTATGTCTAAAAAAATATACATACCACCTAACTAGTCTTAATGCTCGTATACTATACATACATACCTTGCGTGTGCGAGATACTCACTACATTTTGAGATACGTCATAGGAAGTAACTAAAACCCAGAGTAAAAAAATAGGCTTCCCACTAGAGTGTGTATATATATGATGCCGAATTGGGGCATCATGATTTCAAATGCACAAATTCACGCTAAATTTGAGTATATTTTCCAAAAATTTCAGTTTTAGGCTATATACCCATCTATTACAATTCAAATAAAACACATATCTTTGAGAAAATATACTCGAATTCGAAGATTTGAACGAATTTATATCACATGCTTTGCTGATTTATATATGAAATCATTACATACTTACAATCAAACTACCATAAAAAAGAACTCTAGTTTGAATTTCAGTTCAAACTTGTTTGAACTAGTTAGTAAACTAGTTAAACTCAATATCCTAATTTTTTTTAAAAAAATCGCATAAAAATACATAGAAAAAAATATCCGTTTTGGATCATGGTCCCTAGGTAATATATATATATATATATATATATGAAAATGAAAGCATACTAACAGGAGTATGTACTCTCATATTCCCTGTATATTAACTGGTGTTACGTAAGTGAAAGCATACTTCATAAGTAGAAGTTGTTAACTGATTCCTCCTAATTAGGAAGTTGTTATCAACTAAATGGAGATAGGGAGTACATACACCTAGGAATACAAAATGGGCTTCATATATAGATTTTTTTAAATAATCATATTTTGTTTATGAAATACAAAAATATACCCCTATTTAATTTTTTTTTGCAAAAGTGGTCGTCCGTCGCGCCACAGTGGCGCGACAGGTGCCCAGTCGCAACCACACCGTGGTGCGATAGAGAACTCATGCCCATTTTTTTATTTTTTTTGCTTAGTAGCGGCTCGGTCTGGTGATTTGTATTTTTTTATATTTTTTCCCAGTCGCAGGATGCTCTGACGATTGAAGTTTTTTTTCATTTTTTTCAATTTAATTCGACCTTTTAATTCAATATTTATTTCTTTTGCTAGGAAGCTCCAAATCCAACGAAATAAATTTCTAAATTTGTATTAAGCTATAAGGATTCAGATTATATAATAAAAACTACTATGTTCTATGCAGCTATAAATTGTTTGAATCAAGTTTATTTGAATACCCTTTTATGAATTACGAAGAAACTATGCTAACCATGGCTCTACAAATTATGAAATAAATGTCACTTATTCCTGAGGTCTTAGATGTCCTATTTTTGCAAAAATATTTAAGAATGAACTCAGTTTAATAAACCAAACGTACTCCCCCTCCAGTATACCACTTAAACGAATGTGTTATACTCCTTTATCACTTTCAATATACTCCAGTAATAATTCTAAGATACTACAATGCGGTATTGTTAAAAAAAATTATCGAAACCCTTTATTTTTTTCACTATATACCCTTTTCTATATGTAAAAAGAGTATATAAACAAATTATGCTATACAGAGTGGACATTGATCAAATTTTTCATAGAACTCATTTTGGAGTATCTTATAATCAGTATTAGAGTATATTTAAAAAGATAAAGAGGTATAACAACATCATTTAAGCGGTATATTGAAAGTGGGAGTACAAACTCATAGGGTATAGAATCATTTTCACACACACACATATTTATATACACACACTCGATCGGCCATAAATGTGAACATCAAGGATTGAATCTAGGTAAAGATGTAGTCACACACACTAACTTAGGGTGCGTTTGGTTACCTGTAACGAGTGGTACATGTATGAGATGGTTCAAGGAAAAAGTCATCCATGCGTTTGGTTGCTTGAATGGAACCATCCTATCCTGGATTAAGTGATACAAATTTGATGAATATTCCCTCTAGATGCTGAACCGTCTCATTCATCCAAAATAATAGAAACAAATAGTACAGATATTCAACCTCATCACATCAACCAAAGACACTTCGTAGTACCGCTAACCATCGCAGTCTCAATATTGCCGAATATCACCCCTATTATGTGGGGAAGGATTGGAGCCCAACCATGCCCCCCACGTGGCAAGGGTCTTTTTGCGAAAATCCCCTCGATTTTTCCGAAATTACGTCCAGGTCCTTCCGCGATTTTATGTGAGAGGAGAATGTTTTCCCGGTTCGCGTTTAGGTCCCTGGTTTTTCGTTTTGCATAGAGGCCCTCCCGTTAAGTGCGAATCGCGAGCGAGCCCTTTCCTAATTTTTCAAAATAGCGAACAGGTCCAAAATTATAACAATTAGGTCCTCGCGTTTTACGTTCGGGTCCTTCCACCGTTTTGTCTCAAAAAAATGTTTTCGGTGTCCGTTTTTTCTCCAGAGCATGCGAAAAATATTTTTTTCGTGATCCGTTTTTCCTCCGGAGTATGAAAAAATGTTTTCGGTGGCTATTTCGCCCCTAAAAAATGAGAGACTGTTTCCTTTCTCCGTTTTACCCGAAAAAAATGTTTTCGTGATCCATTTTCCCTCCGGAGCATGGGAAAAATGTTTTCGGTGGCTATTTCGCCCCCAAAAAAATGAGAGACCGTTTTCTTTCTCCATTTTACCCGAAAAAATTGTTTTCGTGATCCGTTTTCCCTCCGGAGCATGGGAAAATGTTTTTGTTGGCCGTTTATCCAAAAAAAATAGAAAACCGTTTCCTTTCTCCGTTTTGCCCAGAAAAAATATTTTCGTGAGCCGTTTTTCCTCCGGAGCATGGGGAAAATGTTTTCGGTGGCTATTTCCCCCCCAAAAAAAATGGGAGGCCGTTTCCTTTCTCCGTTTTGCCTGGTAAAAAAATATTTTCGTGATCCATTTTCTCTCCGGAGCATGGGGAAAATGTTTTCGTTGGCTGTTTCCCCCCAAAAAAATAGGAATTCGTTTTTCGTCCGTCGTTTCTCTGTTTTTACCCGTTTTCCCTCATTTTTCACGGGAAAATAAGCACATATGATATTAAACTCGGCATCTAAAATTTCTTTTGCGGCTCGATCTTTAATATTTTTAAGGACATGTATTATTGCCCATTGACCGCATAGGGTGTTAAACTCGGCGTCTATAATTTTTTTTGTTTGGGATCTAATATTTCTCGGAACATGTGTTATTCTTTTTTCCCCCAAAAAAACGCCGTTGTTTCGCTGGTTCGTCGACGGTTATTACTTAGCGTCTTTTTTCCAAGAAATACCCAAACGAACCAAAAAAACTCGGATATTCCTGCCTTTTTTTAGAGATAAAAATTTAGATCAAATTTCGCACGGCGCGGCGGAGCGCACAGCTCTAACTAGTTAAACAAGTTCGTAGGAATTCGTTTGTACCGACGAGGCGACGAGCTACGCCGAGTAGTACTCAGGGTTCACTAAATCGTGACCTGCGATTTTCACATGAACAGTGATTTTCGATAGTCGCAAAAATCGAGCCGAAAAACGGCCGAAAATCGTTAAAAATCGGATGAATTCAAAAACCAATTTTTTTTCAAAAAAATTTCAAAAATCGTCGGTTTTCGTGGAAAATCGACGATTTCTCGTGGAAAATCGACGATTTCGTGTGGAAAATCGACGACCTTGGTGAACTTTTTTGTGCGATTGATTTTTGTAGCGATTTTCGACGATTTTTTGGCGAAAATCGACCGATTTCCACCGATTTTCGACCGGTTTTTGACACGTAAATTTTTTTGAATTTTTTTTTGAATTGGATCGGTTTATCGACCGGTTTTTGATATCGGGCCGCGGCGATATGGCCGAAAATCGCGAAAATCGAGCGATTTTCGTCGATTTTTTGAACCCTGGTAGTACTTGCTTAGAAACACAAAAGGTTCAAGCAATTGCATCATCCAGCGCGCCTCTTTCTCACAAAAGAAACCGTACAGAAAAGGTAAAGAAATGTGCGTAGCCACCGACCAAGCACGTGAAAGTGGAGGCTGCGTCTGCCTGCCGTGCCTTGAGAGTCGCGCCTCCCTCTCTCTCCCTCTCTCTCTCTCTCTCTCTCTCGTACGCCCGTCGTAGCACGGTTCGCCTCAAACCATTCCGACGAGACGCACGGCACATGCACGAACCTGATTCCGTTCAAATCGTCGAGAAGACCATCGAGTTAAACAGCCGGCGATAGCGTCTGAAGAATCGGGCCTGACCTATCGCATGGCTTGCAATTCCAGGTCGGTGGATGGCTTGATTTCAGTACATGTCATCTGCATCGTTCCTGGTCCATTGTCCTTCCTCCTTGTTCATAATTGAGGCATGTGGTAGCAATCGCCTGCTCATCCGCTTTATAAAGGTGACAAGTTAGGTGTTGATATCTCTCTGCTGGCCCATGCACTCACCGGTAAGCAGACTTGATAATTTTGCCGGATACTGTGTGAGATCCGACGGAGAGAGCCATTCGTACCTCTGAAGCCAAGCATTGGTACAATCTGCAGTGCACAGTACTCTGATGTGATCGATCTTGAGTAGCAGCGTATAAATATTCAGGCACCTTATAGCGGTTTACGCGGTTAGGTCAAAAGAGCTAGCCTAATATTTGATCTGCTCTGATAAGCAACCTACCTGCACAGTACAGCTAGTCAGCTAGGTGGCTGAACTGAACAGCGAAACAAATATTACCACCTGAGTTTGGTCGTCACCGCCGGAGCTTGGCGTGACGACGGCGCCGTTTACGATGTCGAAGAGATCGGAGATGGACGTGGACGGAGACGTCTCGCCTCAGGCCAAGATAGCCGCGCCGTGCTCGTCGAGGACGCGAGCCGGAACGGAGCCACCTGACGCGAAGAAGCCGATCGTAAAATAGCATGCGGCACAAGTTGGCCCACCCAAGTATAGCCCATTGGAGCTTTCCACTGGTCTGCGGTCAAACGACGCGGCCCGATTTTGGCCCATAAAAATTGGATACGAAACCGGTCCACCCACCGAGGCCACCTTCGGCTCCGCTTCCACATGCGAGGACGTCTGCGTCCACATGACGGCGCGGCGGCGCCTACGGTTACGATGGGGCATCCGGACCGCCGTCGTCGACGCCATGGACACGTGCTTCGAGGATCTCAGGCACACCAACAACTCGACAGCTGACGAATACAGATGACAAGGCTGACGATGATAGGCACCGATTGTGGCTAGACTGGGCACAGGGTCGAATCTTTTTGGGCTGATCAGAGACACAGAGGACACGGTCCGGCCCACGCCACTAATGGCCATGTCGGTTCGGCATGTTTTCCAGGTCATGTCGGGTATGCAAACTGGGCATGATGGGCGGCACATCTAGCATGCGGAGATGGGTCGTGGTCGGGCCGACACGGCCCGGAACAACGAGAGCGTGTACAATGGACGACACAGAGCACGCTAGCACGCGGCAAGGCCCGCCGTCGCTGCGCCCCCTCCCCAGGCGTGCTGGCCCCGTCCGCGCCTGCTTGCCACGCGTGCACACCGTTGCCCACATCATGCCGCACCCCGCCGAGGCCCCGTACCTCGGAAGACGGGGAAGGGGAGGGGACCGAGGGGGCCAAAGGGGTCGAGGGGAGGAGCCGAAGGCAGAGGGGGTGATGGGGGGCCGGAGGCCGAGGGGTGTAGTGCGCGGAGGGTAGAGGAGCGGCGTCGTGGTGGAAGGGTGGAGGGAGGGGCGGCGAGGGGCGGTGGAGGGGTGGCGTTGTGCGAAGGGCGAAGGTCGAGAGGCATCGGGTGCGGAGGGAGGCTGGGGATCCGGCGCAGAGGGAGAGGGAGGCGGAAGAACTAAAGAAAGAAGAAGACATGGGCAAGCTCACTCGACCAGGAAGAGAAAAGGGAAAAAGGAAAGAAGGGAAAGTAAAAAAGGGGGAAAAGAGAAGAAGAAAAGGAAAAAGAGAAGGGAAGAATAATAGAAAAATAGAGAGAGGGGGGCGGGAGAGAAGAAGGAGAAGGGAGTGAGCCAGATTTTCGTTGCCGATGAGGTGGGTGAGAGAGGAGCATAAGGGATTGAGAGAGCGTGCTGGGGAGGAGAGAGAGAGAGACTCAAAGATTAGAGAGAGAGAGAGGTCGGGGACGAGGGGCGTCGGTCGGGGTGGCCGAATGGGGAGGAGGAGAGGAAGAGAGTTTGTACTCTTATATATTATTATTATTATTATTTCCATAAGTTTGAATGAGCACCTATATATCTCGATCATTGACATCTTGGTTCGTTCTTTTATATCTTTGATTGTATTCATATGTTTGTTGCAAAAGCAATATGCTGACAGCGGCATCGCTCTTTGCCACCTGATCCACACTTTCACAAAATCTCATCGCAAGCTTGAATGGATTTCATGCATTTATGTCGTTAAGTGGCTCACGATTTATTTATATGTTCTCGACGGTCATGGTTGAGAGAGAGAGAGAGAGAGAGAGATGGACGAGAGAGATTGAGAGAGACATGCGAGAGAGAGAGAGAGTGTGAGAGTGAGAGAGATGGACGAGAGAGAGAGAGTGAGATTCCTCTCCGGCTGAGCCCAATCCCTTGCGCCGCCCTCGTTTTACTCGAGTGCTAATTCCTTTGGACTGTAGCAGCCGGTGCGGAAGGCGAACTCAAGTGTGAGTGTGTGGAAGATGAACTCAAACATGAGATGGTTGAAGCCCAATATTTGTGTCCATTACCTTAGCTATGTGCGTCTCCGGTTCCTTTTCTTTCATCGCAATAGTGTAAATGGGTCAGACCTGAGCTGACCAGCACAAAGCAGGTACGAAGCGCAAATGGGTCGTGCCTGTGGCAAGCCAGGCTAGCACGGTATGATACGGCGGGCCATTGCGCCCGACACGGTTCAGGCACGAAACACGATGAACCCGTGGTGGGGCGGCTCGGCACGGCATGATACCCACCTCTATTTGTGGTTGAGGAACAAAATAACAACCGGTCGCCGCAAGACTGGCGATGTAGTTCACATCAAGGCATCATATATGCCAAAATGTGGGTAAAAAAATCTCTTTTTCAAAGCATCACCGAAATCTAAATGAGAATATATGGCAAACAAAGAAAGGAATTTCTTCGGTCATTCAAGCAATCATAGACGGTACTCAAGGATGGTAACACCGTCACTGGATAATCTTTCACCACCATTTTTTTTAGAACAAGTAAACCACCAAACTAAAATCCAACAATATCTTTATATAGGTAGAAATATCATGGATATGAGAGTATGTCAATGCTTTTTGGCTATGAGAATGTTATGTATTGGATATGAGAATATGTCCATGCTCATGATTATGGATATGGCTACGAGGATGTTGGAAAATAATGCAACTTGAAATTTGTTCTTATCAATTGCATATGTGCACTCATGATGAAAGAAGCGGCCCATGTTGATGCGGGCCTCTGTGCTCATACGTAGTGAGCACGGAAGACCTACGTTGTAGTCCTATCCACTGGGATGGATGGGAGCGAGTTAGTAATAGTATGCCCCTCCACGGGATGGAAGGGAATGAGAGGGTGCACATCGACGGGTGTGCACTCAGCTATACCGGTATAAGCTATGAAAGGTGCATATGAGCATGCAAGTATATTCGCATTGCATATCATTGGTAATGATGAATGGTTGTTAATGTGGTGATTGTGTTAAAGGTGAAAACTGGCTTGATGTTGTTTCTGGCAAGCCTATTCGTGTTGCATAGCATTGATAATGATGAATGGTTGATAGTGTGATAAATGGTGAAGCCTATACGATGGGGCATCCGTACCACCGTCGTCGACGCCATGGACACGTGCTTCGAGGATCTCAGGCACACCAACAACTCGATGGTTGACGAATACAGATGACAAGGCTGACAGTGATAGGCACCGATCGTGGCTAAACCTAGGCATTGGGTCGGATCTTTTCGAGCTGATTAGAGGCATAGAGGACACGGCCCAGCCCAAGCCACTAATGGCGGTGAGGGAGTGTAAGAACCAAAGAAGAAGAAGACAGGGCAAGCTCACTCGGCCAGGAAGTGAAAAGGGAAAAAGGAAAAAAAAAAGAAAAGAAAGAAGGGAAAGTAAAAAGGGGAAAAAGAGAAGAAGAAAGGAAAAAAGAGAAGGGAAGAATGATATAAAAATGAGAGAGAGAGAGAGAGAGAGAGAGAGAAGAAGAAGAAGAAGAAGAAGAAGAAGAAGAAGAAGAAGGGAGTGAACTAGATTTTTGTTGCCGATGAGGTGGGTAAGAGAGGAGCATAAGAGATTGAGAGAGAGCGTGCCGAGGAGGAGAGGGAGAGAGACTCAAAGATTAGAGAGAGAGAGAGAGAGGTCAGGAAAGAGGGGCGTCGGTCGGGGTGGCAGAATGGGGAGGAGGAGAGGAAGAGAGTTTGCACTCTTATATATTATTATTATTATTTCCATAAGTTTGAATGAGCACCTATATATCTCGATCATTGACATCTTGGTTCGTTCGTTTACATCTTTGATTGTATTCATATGTTTGTTGCAAAAGCAATATGCTGACAGCGGCGTCTCTCTTTGCCACCTGATCCACACTTTCACAAAATCTCATCGCAAGCTTGAATGGATTTCATGCATTTATGTCGTTAAGTGGCTCACGATTTATTTATATGTTCTCGACGGTCATGGTTGAGAGAGAGAGAGAGAGAGAGAGAGAGAGAGATGGACGAGAGAGATTGAGAGAGACATGCGAGAGAGAGAGAGAGAGAGAGAGAGAGAGATATGGATGAGAGAGAGAGAGAGATTCCTCTCCGGCTGAGCCCAATCCCTTGCGCTGCCCTCGTTTTTACCTGAGTGCTAATTCCTTTGGACTGTAGTAGCCGATGTGGAAGGCGAACTCAAGTGTGAGTGTGTGGAAGGTGAACTCAAACCTGAGATGGTTGAAGCCCAATATTTGTGCCCATTACCTTAGCTATGTGCGTCTCTGGCTCCTTTCCTTTCGTCGCAATAGTGCAAATGGGTCAGACCTGAGCTGACCAGCACAAAGCAGGTACGAAGTGCAAATGGGTTGTGCCTGTGGCAAGCCAGGCCAGCACGGTATGACACGGCGGGTCGTTGGCCCCGACACGGTTCAGGCACAAAACATGATGAACCCGTGGCGGGGCGGCTCGGCACGGCACGATACCCACCTCTATTTGTGGTTGAGGAACAAAACAACACCCGGTCGCCGCAAGACTGGCGATGCAGTTCACATCAAGGCACCATATGTGCCAAAACGTGGGTAAAAAAATCTCTTTTTCGAAGCATCACCGAAATCTAAATGAGAACATATGGCAAACAAAGAAAGGCATTTTTTCGGTCATGCAAGCAATCGTAGACGGTACTCAAGGATGGTAACATCGTCACTAGATAATCTTTGACCACCAAATTTTTTTTTAGAACAGGTAAACCACCAAACTAAAACCAACAAACAGCATACTCTGCAATATGTATGCTTTCTTTTTTTCTTTTTACAAAAAAGCAACCTGTATGCTTGCTGAGCTGCAATCATATACGAGATAAAATATCATCACTAATAACTTTCTATTAGCTAGATCACTTTAGATCAACTCATGGCTCATCTTGTAAGCACAGCTCTGCTTCGGACAGGGAGAGTTTTCACCAAGCTAAATAGGTTAGGTAATTCTAGTCTCTTCAGCTCGCTCTCCGTCCCTGCCGGTTTTGGAACCACGACCTCAGCATCCTGCACCGCGATCCTCTGCTGCAGATTTCTCTGAGAACTGGGTATTGTTGTATGAAATCGGTGTTTTCCCTAAATTTCAAAAAAAGAAAGAAAAAAAATGGAGATTGGGCCAACTGCGCTGGCAAGACCTATCGGGTCGAGGTGGCCAGCTGGCCCAAGCGGCTAAGGCTAAAGCACCACGCTTCAGTGCCGAATGACTTGGCTGATCTTGCTTGCTTGATCAGTTGGCTCGGTTCAGTGGAGGATTGGTGCTTAGTTTTGGGTTGTCTTGTGTAGCTAGTCCTTCGATTCGACGAGGTCATCTTCCTCGGCCAAGGAGTCGGTTCTATGGTTCTAAGCAGCATTGGTTGCATCTCGAGACCACACAGTGAATTGCCTCATTCGTTGGTTTGTGGTTTTATATCTCCAATATATTCGCTGGTGCGTTTGTGGCTTTGTAACGACGATATTGTTTTCTGGAACATCATCTTTGACGAGCCTGGCTTTTTACACTGACAACCAGTTAGTGCTCTGAGTAATTTTATTTACACATTAATTGTTTGATTGCTAAGGGGGCCAGACATCAATATTGTCATGGGGATCTTGCATGTTAGGGTAGCAATTGCTCAACGAGGATTGGATTTAAATGAGATAATTTATGACAATATAATCGGTTTACTGATTTTGAGATATTTGTCTAGTTGGTTCAATTAGTTAATTAACGGTTGATGTTCTGCTCAGTTCGGTTTAATTGATTTAATTTCTGATTTAAGCATATATTCTTTTTGTTGATACATTTAGATTGCTATATTGATGTTCAGTAAGCTCTTGTTTAATTTTTCTGATATGTTAGAATATTTTCTTGATTCTGATTGAAATAATTAGATATTATTGAGATCTAATTTGTAAGGTTGTAGATAATATTGTTACAAATTATAAGTATGTAATTGTGTCCCTAGAGGCGAGGAGGTATGTTAATTCAGGCAACCAACATCTGAGAGCAATGACTTTAAACTTGAGCTTAGTTGCTAGTTGGTTGCTACTGTTTATTGTCATATACATGCTTAGAAACTTGATTATGAGTTGTTTTTATTCTTTGATACTAAATAATATCATGTTTCAGTATCTATATTGTTGTTATGACTTTTGTTATTTTCTAGTTGTTAATCATACTTGAAATTAAACTAAATAGAAATTTGCTAATACCGTGTTCGTTCCAGTAGAGCTCGTCGAACAAGAGCCCGCTCGTCCACTTGCGGTGATAGCAGTAGCCAGTAGGTGTGCAGGTGATCGGCAATGGTGAAGGGCTGCACTGACGGCCGGCTCATCTTCATCATGTCGTACAACTGGCACAACGTCCCTGGCCACTCGAACGAGCCGTCGTCGAGCGCGTGCACCGCGACAGGGTTGTACGTGGGCGACATGGCGAAGTAGATGGAGTTGCCGCTGATGGAAGGGAGGTCCTTGGAGGAAACGGACAGACCGGCGGTGGTCAAGGAACAGCACCCGGTGGCCGAGGTAGCGCACCTGGGTCAAGCCCTCGCGGCGAAGGTCCACCTTGAAGAGCGAGAACACGAGGGGTGGCTCGCCGACCTTGGCGTGCTCGCCGGTGGCTCTGTGCAGGACGGCGAGAGGCATGGTTCCCATGGACTCGACGAGGTAGCGGCCAAGCTCCGTTGGTGCCTCGACGACCATTGGATCGGGGTGGAGGTCGATAGGGTAGAACCTGCACGAACTGCCTCCCCACGGGCGTTACGCAGTAGAGGTGGCCATGGAAAGTCAAGTTGTTGAAGAGCCGGATATTGGTGCGGATGATGGTTCAATCCTCGCTGCTCGGTTGCCTACAGGTCACCAGAGGAAACTATGGGACCAGACGACGATTAGGGGTGAAAACGGGTCGGATATGATTGAATAGTAGGTCATCTTGTGTCCTATCCTAATTTTTTTTTGGATATGGGTACGGGTACAGGTAGTGGAAAATCGGGTAGGATACGGATACTAGGTATTTACGAACGGGTAAAAACGGATACCGGATATTACACGAACGGGTACAATACGGATAACGGGTACTTAGTATTACTAGTTGTTTCTTGACAATTCCATGAGTAGTGTAATAGCTTTGATTCTTTGCACAAATAATTTTGCAAAATTATCATAAATGCAGGCTGTATCAAAGGAAAGGCTTCCATAGTTATTTTACATAAAGCCAATTTAAATTGTAAATACTGAATAAAAGATTGCAAACGAAGTTTTGTAAAAATAGATTTAACAGGTATATAAAATAATAAGTATATAAGCATAAATATCGCAAGTCACAGTCCTCCATGACATGAGCAACACTTCGAATCATTCCCTGCCAACACATAGCATAAAACCATCCTTTGCTAAGACATGGCATAAAACTAGTCTTTGCCAACACATGAACCAAGGTTTAAAATCTCGTTTTGAGTCAAATCCCGGAGGTTCCCAAAATCCGAAATTTCGGCGAGATTCGAAAATTTCGGACAAAATCCGGACGAATTGCAAAAACCAAATTTCAAATCCGTTTTTTTTTTCAACCGGGAAATCCGAGATCTCGGGCGAAATCACCGAGATCTCGGCCAAATTGAACCCGCCGAAAAATGGTCCAAAATACGTCAAAAAATTTTGAAATTTTTTTTGGATGGTCCTGACACATCACTAATGTTTCCATAACAATTTGAGATGATGATCAATCATGAGGAATTTTAAAAAAATGTAACAGTGGTAAAGTCATCGTAAAAACCGTATGTAAAATCAGTTTTTGATTTTTCAAATGTAACAAATGAACTTCAAGTCATTTAAAAAGTTTTATATATGTTGTTGCTTCAAGCCAAATAATTGTGAGGTAATTGCATATTTGCATGAGGTGTCCAAATTCCACAACAAATCACATACAATGTTCAAATCACATCTTACCTAGCTATATTCTATATTCAGCATGCTAGTTACAATGAATCATATCTAATTTGGTAATAGAATCAAATCAATTCAGCCTGATATTATAAGAATCATTCGGACCAAAAAAATTTGCTTACGACGAAATCTCGCTTAATCTACCCGAGATCTCTCTTAATCTGGCCGAGATCTCGCTCTCCACAGCCGAGATGCACCTCTGCACCGCCGTCGGTGGCCGGAGATGGCTGGAGATTGTGTCTAGGCGACTCAGCTCTACTCGGTGAGTGAGAACAAAGTGATGGGCTGCTGTATGAGCCCGTGAGCCATCGCCAATTATTGCTTTTGTGCATAACATAAGACCCAATCTATAAATACAGGCCTTCATTACTTCAAAACAGGAAACAAGGCTTGGTGCAGCTGGTTAGTGGCGTTGGATAAAACTTACATGCAGCTAGAGGGTGTGGGTTCGAATCCCATCTCCATCATATTTTTTCCAATTTTTGTTCACTTTTTTCTTATGTAGATAGTTCATATTTCTCAATATGATACTCCATAAAAAATATGGATTCAAATCCGGCCGAATTTGGATTCCATTCGCTCAAAATTGTCCATTTTTCGGTCAAATTACTGAGATTTCGGCCGGTTTTTGCGAAATCTCGCCGAAATTACCTAGTTACTGTAGCAATTCAATTTTTTTTCAAAAATTAAAATTAGACCGGGATTTATAATTTCGTCCAAGGCCGATAAGCGAGATTTCGGGCGAGAAAAACGAAATTTCGCCGAATTTTTTATCCTTGCATGGAACAATAGCTGAAACTAATCTTTGCCAACACATGGCAACACATTGAATCATCTGTAGGGTAAATTTTCTAACACCAATTTCCCAATTCCATTACATTTTATATAAATACCAAAACTTATAACTAAGTGATGACTTTACCAAGTGCCCTTGACCTTGGGGGAATCTTTTCGAAAATATTTATGATCTGCAGAGGTGTACAGTTTTACCTCCAAGGAATGATCAACTCTTGGTGCAATCAATATTAGCACACTTCCTTTAGTGTGCCGTCGAGAGATCATACATAACTGTTACATTATCTAGCCCTAACTATAACGGCAAAAGATATTCGTACACTCTGTATAGTCCACTCCTGTTTGGCCCCCACTTCTCCCTATAGCAAGGCATACACCGTTGAATTAGTATGTGTTTGACCCACACCTTTGTGTGGATACCCCTATGAGCAACCTTGCTATAGGCAGAAGTGGGTTTTAAGTAACTTAATAAGTTAATGACATTTTATACCAGCTCTCGCGGTTGTACAGTTGTCTTGGCTTGAAAACAACATAGTATTTCGATCCTTAATCCGACCCAGGTGGGAAATCTCCTCCTATCTACGTGCAAATCCGATGCACTTCTAATTATTGCCAATACTTGCCCGCGTTAAATTAAAAGTTTTATTTTTTATTTTTACCAAAAATACCACTGACCACAATTATTCCAACATATCCAAAATTTATGACCATCATATCCATCATTTAGAATCATTTTAAACAGTATAACAATCTATTCGTATTCCTAATCTAAAGCATGGCTAAGCATGTGCAGTTATATTTGAGTATACCCATTTCATATTTTTTATGTGTCCATCTGTGATCTAGGGTTTCCAAAGTTCACATGTCAATAATGACTAAGGTAATCCCATCAATGAAGGTTATGTCTGCCAAGTGGTGGCGGATAAGTAGAAGAGGAGGCAAAGCAAGAACCAGCAGCCGAATAGATAGGAAGGGATAAGGCCAAGAAAAAAGGAAGGAAAAGAGAAGGAAAAGAGAAAGAAAGGAAGGGAAAGAAAAGAAAAAGGGGGGAAATATTTTTAAACTCTACTGAATAATTTTTAAATAAGCAAATTAAACTCGTTAATTAAGTTTTACCTGGAATTTGATTAAATCTGTCGCATTGAACCTTTTTAAAAAAAATCATACAAAAATAAGTTATCAATTTATTAATCTCCAAATAAATCTAGCCAAAATTCAAAGTACAAGTTATTTTACCCAAATGGCCAAACTAACAATTTAAAATTTTCTATTAAAAAGATAAACTTAAAAGATCTCCTCATCGAATAAAATCCTATTTAGACGTAAATCAATAATTAAAGATACACTCTCCTAAAAATAATCTATATACTCATATTGGGCAGAAATATAGAAAAAGGGGGGAAATATAGAAAAGTATAAATAACAAAGCAATAAGTCTAATGATAATATTACACAAAAACTGCAAAGAATCAGTGAAAACTTTTATCAATTATACACATTCGATTAAAATCCAAAATAATTCAACCAGACGATGCATGTGAAACACAATTAATCTGACAAAAATCTGAATCACAAAATCGAATTAATTTTAGGAGGCGAGTTAAACCAATCAAGAGATTACTTTCCGACGCCAAGTGAGGACGAGTATTACTACCTTTTTCAGGCAAATTTCCTTGATAATGTTTTGGATCAAAGTTTTATGCAAATTTAATGTTGGATTTGTTGTGGTCACTACTTGCATGTCGAAAATCTATTTTTAAATTAAAAAAGGAGAATTGAGGATTTGAATGAATGGTGTGAGGAATGGTAGGTCCAGCTGGATGAGCGGTTGGCTTGCATACATTATTATGGTGGGTAGAGGTTGCCCAGGGTTGTGAATGTTTGAGCTGCGAGTGGGGCCCTCTATATATGCTAGAATATAATGTTGAACAAACTAACACTTAAACAATGGGCCGTATAATGTGTATCAACCATAGTTTTGGTCCTTTTGGATAACAATGTGAGAAAGTTGTTCTATAAAACACATTATATCTCCACAACGGGTATGTATAGATAACTAGGTAAGATCGATGTGGGCCTGGTAAGTCGTACTGGTAAGACCGCACTGGTAAGACCAGTGCGGGCCTAGCAAGTCGTACTGGTAAGACCACATTGGTAAGACCGTTTGTGGAGACATTCTACTGGGTATTGTAGTTGTCTTTGTACCTTGTTTAATTAAGTCTATTTAATATTGCAATATTATTTCGGACGTAATGTAAAATTATGAACTTGTAGTCCTGTTTGGCAATAGATGTAATTTTTAGTCTCTAATTATTGTTCCGTTGTAATACTTTAAATAAGGTGTATTAACTATTAAAACATCGGATATTCCCGATATTTTGGTAGCTACTATACTGACATCTGTATAGTTACCTTAAAGTAACAGTAGTATTACTGTCGTTACTTTGGATTAATCATGCAGGTCATCAAATTAATAAGGTCTGGGTGAAGAGGCGCCCAGTCCATCTTCTCGACCGCCGCCTGACGCTTGCAGCCGTCGTGGGGGAAGGCATGGTCGGCCGCCTTGTGCCTCCCTCCCGATCTCGGCGCCACCTTTCTCCGCCTCCGGTGCTGCAATGGAAGACGAGCGAATGGGTTGGGGACCGGAGCACGAATGCCCTTGAAAGAGTGCACCCGCGTGGCCGCGTCGAACGAAGTGTGCACGACTCTGGTTCCAGCACGGACAGGATTTGCTACAAAAATATGAGCCGTTGCATTTGAAACACAGGAACCTTTTTCCAAATTGCTACGGTTATTTATAAATTTCCTTAGAAATTCCTACGTGTTTTTACCTCTCGAACTACCAATAGGTTTTACAAAACTGCCAGTAAATTTGGGCATCACCAGATAGGCTCTCAAGGAAAATCTTCAATCTTGATGCACGATCAAATGTTCTGAATAGCGATAACAAACGATCACCCCACATTTTTGTGTTTATACAGTAAACAATCTTATATCCTTATAAACGGTTTTACTATTTAAAATTCATATATATATATATATATATATATATAATAACAACAAAATAAGCATATAATTCATCTTATTTCATGCATACAGAATGGGCAGGAATAACGAAAAAGGGCAAAACAAACAAATCTTACATCAATTAATAAGAGAGAAAAATGGAGATTTTATTCGACAACTCGTTATTTGCACAACTACATTCTTAACCATAGCGGATACGAAACACCAACTACATGTACAATAATCTCACACGACGTGGTTGCTGAGCACCTTGATTAGCACGATATCATAAAATTCCATCTTAACAACAAATACCCTACAAAGAAAAGGTAATAGAGAGTAGGGTTAGTCGGATATGCTATGCTGTGCTATGTAAGTATGTAACATACGTGGCATGGCAACTATATAAGAGTAGATGCTTGAAATTAATCTGTCAATTAAAGCAGAAAGACGCAATGCAAAACTACATTGAACACATTCCACATACGAGCACTCGACAGGAGTTAAGAAACCACATGGAACAATGAAAAATTGCATTCCATCTATATACATATGAAATTATGAAAGCAGTTGTGTCATGAAAACTTGTAAGGCCCACATGTTTTTTGTGTGAATGCACATCCATGATCATCAACTATTGTTCTACGGTCCAGCAAGCAAGTCAATGGAAAGGGAGCATAAAAACTCGTACAATCCAAACTGCATCACTGATGTTCCTTGTTCCCTTCACATATGATAGTCAACTTCATAACTATTTCAGAAAAAATCTTCAAGGGCTAATTCAAACTCGGTTGTGATTTCCATGCTATAATAACTATGAACTAAAAGAATAAATTGTTACTAAGAAGGTTGCTAATGTACGGAGGTTTGAAAACTTTGGGCCGTTGTATATTACACAGAATGAAAACTTACCCTATGTTTTGCTAACTGACTCGGCAGCTGCTGACAAAGGCTGATGATCCTCCAAGAATGTTTGTGCTGAAGGAAGAGAAGAAAGGCTCATTCTGGCAGCCCCTTTATCCTGAAGATCTGTTTCTTTACCATCTGAAATACCTGTTCTCATGCCCCTAGAAGGTATAGAAAAACTACGGGCCATAGGCCCAGGCGGTGTTGGTAAAGGTGATGCAGTTTGTGGAGCAATTGGTGGTGTTTGCCTTGCCCTAAAATGGTCCTGACCTCTGGGTGCCAAAGGGGCAGAATTTGGTACCAACGGGGCAGAGTGGGCAACTAAACTAGGAATATTTTTTGATGCACTAGCAGGTGGTCGAGGTAGCTCATGAAGCTCCTTGATTTTGGGTGGGGACATGGGCGGTGGTGACGTACTGGGCGAAACTCTGATATGAATTGTTGACTGATGTGCAGAGCTGTGCCTTGGCACTGCAGAAACAACATCGATATTCTCTATTGACCTTGATGCGAGGGCAATTGGACCAGAAAAGGACCCTCTCTTCACCTTTTTGTTGTCAGAAGAAGTCTTCGACTCATGGTAGCCTGGTAAAGCTAGATCACCCACTGGGAGCTTTGTCCTTGTATCTGCTGTATTGGTATTGCTCTCTTTTAGCACTGACTGTGAATTAGATAATCTGGTAGGGCTTGGTAGCTTATTGTCTCTCAGATCCCCCATATTTATACTTGGGTTGAGGGGAGATGAATGAAATGCACCTTTGCTCTCAAGAGATCCAGAAGTAGGCTTTCCTGAAACTATCTGAGAGGTGGCTCGAACATCATTTGGAGTAGGCAAAACATAAGTATTTAGCTTCCTCGTTGCAGAACGCCGCAACTCTTTTATTCTCTCTTCTGCCTCAAGCTTTTTCTCAGGAAAAAGTGGGGCTGACTGACTTCCAGATCTTTGTTTTTCACCAGGAAAAGAGGAATACTCTCCTTTGCTTCTATAAAAAAATTCCTGTCAAAAATTAGAAAATCAGATGACCACTCCAAAGACAGGGGAAGAAACAATAGATGGTGAACAAACAGGAATATTTTGGACAGGAAAAAGAAAACAAATTAAACAAAAAAATTGAAGATGTACACAGGTAAAATTCAATTTACAAACAGTAACATGAGTTAAAAGCACTCACCAGGCTACCACGCCAGTGGAAGCACAATAAGTTGTACATGTGAAAATTTAAATATGGGGTGACATTTTACCTATTTAGATCTTTCTGACACATGGAGTAGCATTCTGCCTAATTACGCTCTTAATAATTTTCAGTTTGTAATAATTATTTTGAAAATATTTTGGAAGATAAGAAATACCGAGGCACATGTATTAAATTATCATGAAGCAATACAGTTTTATACAAGTGCAGTGAGGCACAATTGTAACAATACCAGATCAAGCAACATTCCAGAATATCCTTCACTAGGATATAATATTTAAGTATGCTTAAATTGCAAGCTATATTAGTACCTCCGTAGAACTCCTGGAAGCATGACCAGCTTCTGTGGCTTCCTTATTTTCTCCATAATCAAAAGACAGCTCTCCATCATGACTGTCATTATAATCGTCATCATTTTCATCTTCAACGTAGTAATCCTCCTCTAGTGCACTGAACTGATGATCAATGTGTTGCTGCTCGGCAGCAAGCCGAACATGTGGCTCTACATCCTCAAGAGACTTAAGCCCCTTTCTGAAGAAATTTAGCTGGTTGGCATAAATATCAACAAATTTACACCAAATTAGTTTCTGCACAGATTGCCAGAGAGACAGGAGCATTTCCAAGTGATCAAATGTGCACCTGTGCGGCATGGTGCCGAGCAGCTTGTGTGAAGAGACTTCGGAACTGTCCTTGCTTCAATGACTTTAACCGGAATAGAAAAAGAGTTGCTTCCTCTTGATAATCTTCCTGAGCTTGTTTCAATTGCTCTGACGCGCCATTATCACCTTTTGCATTCCTAGATCTTCCCTTTTCTTTCTGCGCATTTAGCATGAATTCGAACAATTCTCTGAAAGGAGTATTGGAAACTTAAAAATCATGTCACCAGGGCAAGTACGTAATCCACATTCAGTACAAACACCATACCTTTTTACATCACACTGGCGCTTCATTTCCTGCAATGAAAAATACTGCAGATTAATTGTTGTTCCTCCTGGAATAAAAACATAGTTGCTTGATGGACACATAGAACTAAAATTATTTTGACAAGTACTTATTAGTTACTAAAATAAATACTTTAACAAGAGGTGCATCATTAGAACATAAACAAAATTAGAGTCATCAACCTGCCTAGAACAAAACAATAAATTGGGTTCAAACTAGAAATTTGATGACGCATGTCAAGCAAGACCATTTTGCATGGAGAGGTGCTTCTATGCTTTTCTTTTTAAAAGTTGCACAAATATTAAAGCATGAATAAAAAGTAGATAGTGATTACTTACCCATTCATTTGCTTCAAGATTTGTGCAACTTGTATTAAGAGGGAAAGCATAGAAACACTGCTCGCATGGATGATCAATGGCACCTTTTAATAAAACATAGTTCGAGTCCATGAACTCTAGAAAGTTCATCTGAGCCCGTTCATAACATAAATCAATGTTTTATCAGCCAAAGAGTAATTACTGAGCTCAAGGACCATGGTATAGATAGCAAGTATTTGAGAACATGCATTGCATTTAATCTGGCCTAAACTGCTAGCGCTTCCTCCTCTTGAGGGTCCTCTTGAGAGAACAGATAGCTCTTATATGATCAGAAGACAATAAGCAGGATAAGGAGGGGGGAAATGGCAAAATGATATGATAAAGGGCAGGAATAGACCATAACGCCTAAAAGCATTAGAGTGAAAAGCCACACCTCTACAGTTTGAAGCTCATTAAGAAGAGACTGCGACGGAGTGGTAATGGTATTAAGAACATGAACGCGCTGAGGAAAAGACACAAATCAGCGATAAAAGATTACAGTAAATCAGCAGCTTTAACAAAAAAAAGCAAATAGAAACTTACATAACTATTTACAAGTTTCTGAAGTTCAAATTGTCCCTTTCCGAGCAACAGCAAGACCTTATCTGGGGAGATACTGTTAAACGTAAGCATCAAGCAGCAAAATATGCAACAGTCAAAAGGTACATGGCATGTTCAATAACTTTAGAAGGGACACATCGGCCTTTTTTATTCTCTTTCTTTATTTTTCATGATATAATGATTACTTCCTCGCCAAAAAAAAAGGAACGAAAGAAGATGGTGACTACTGACTAGCAAGAGAAGATGGGTAATGCAAATAATTTGCATTATTTCACTTTCGCATCTTCCTTCAAGAGCTTAATTGCAGTTGTTGCAAGAGATATTTTTAAGCTCGGGAATGCGGACCATGACTTCTTTGTTATCTTAAATGCTACCATGATGACTGCTCTAGTTAAGCTGATTGGTGCCGCATATTGGCATAAAATTTGCATTGTTTTGGCTTCTAATCGGCAACACCAACTGGCAGTGGGCACCACATATTTTGTCAAAAACGATGAATAGGCCAAGGTGACATAGCACATGGTTTTTTTTGGGTGGCCAATATAGGTGGAGAAATAGGATCATCCAATTTAATAATTGAACGAACACATTATCTGGAGATAATTGCATTATATAGGGCTCAAAAGGAATGGAATTTATATAAGAGTTTCCAAAACTTATAAATATAAGATCTATTGCCTATCGGTACTGCAGGTCAACCTGGTGGCTATAAAACACTCAGGATAATGATGATAATGTATTGACACTTGGGCTATCCACTGTAATTTATAGGCATGTATTAGTATTACCATCGATTACTAAAACAAACAAGTTCACATAGAAAAAGAATACACAAAATGACTACCATTAATTCCATCCTTATTTGGTGTGACTCTCTTAAGTAAACAAGTCCCCATTTCCTGTAGTGCTTCAGAGAACTCTGCATGCATACATCAAATAATTATTGACATTCAATAAAGAGTCAAGATATGTAGATTTGTAGCAGCTATAAACCTATAAAGCAGTAACCTATAAGGTCATATAACTGTTAACATTAGACAAATGCAAAGCAAATGAACTGAGGTCACACAATGTCATCATAATGAACAACCCAGAAATGTTTAAGATTGTGTGCCCTGTATGCATGAGTGAATAACCATAAAATAGTGATCATAAATGCGCTCCTAGTCAACCAAAAAAATGTTTAAGACAAGATTTCCCATCCATTTGAAAAAGAATAGCTAGCCATTTATGTGCAAACCTAAGTACTCAAGAGAAAGAAAACTTAAGTGATCAACAAAATATATCCATTAAGTATTGTAGGAAATCTGTAAATTGAAATGAAGATAACACAAAGGTATTACAACTGATCTCACAAAGCAAAAAAGATTTTTGGACAAGAAAAATACCATATGCACTGTTTGCAATTGCTGCCGCAACAGCAAGCAAGTTATCATAACAGCTCCTCATATCTGCCATATCCTGTTAAAGTAAAGTAGCATTTTGAAACAAAATTAGCAAGATGGTGATATAGAGGCACTTCTTAATACAAAGAAAAGTTTAGGGTTTTAATGGAATCAGCTTGTTTAGAATTTGGATTAGCTCTACTGTTGGTAAATAAAATTTGGATTAAGCTCTACTGTTGGCAAACAGAACCACATGCATTCTTATATTTCGTCACTGTTTTCGTTATTCTGGATACCCCTCAATCAGCAGTTTGATTTTGAGCAATTAAAACACTTCTGAATAAAGTCATACTTGGGAACGGGGCACTCTCTTGTCAGATCCAATAGAGTAAAATGCCACCCTCATTTACTAAAAGGCATTCAGCTTAATTATGAGGCCCGTTGTTACCAAACTTGCGCAGCTAAACTTCTCAAATGCTTGGATTTCTCTCACTCACTCCAGAGTGATACTGCACACAAGCAGCATAGTCACTCAATTCTCACCTCATCGGACAAAGGAAGCAAAAGTTTAAAGATCTTAACAGAACAATTGGCACCAAAACCAAATCACATGTGACTCCTCACTCCTCAGAAAAACCATAAAATTCAGTTGAAGTAAGCCAAACCACTACACCAGTAGCAGATCAAAGGAAAATATCTGAGAGTTACATGAAACTCTGCTCGTGACAAAGCAAATGTGAGCAGGTGATCATCCAAAATTCTGAGATTTCGACCCTGAAACCAAACAATTCACGCAGGTCGCACTCGGAAACAACACCAAGCTCCTTCCTCCCTTTCAAGCTTCGACAATCTCCCACAACTGTTTGTACTGAAATGGAGCACAGATCGTAACACCAGCATCCCAACTTACTCCGTCCACAAGGGAAAATTCCCAAACAATTCGCACAGCAGACCAAGCTCCAGACCCACACACCAACTCTGAAAAACCCATCGCAGGCCAATCCCCCAGACCCCAACACCATACAGCCAACAGTAGCTCAAGCATGCACACTGCAAATCAGACGCCAAACCCCTCCTCGCTCGCAAGATCTCCGCACTCCAACTCACCCACTCGCGCGTCCACGCAGAGAAACGAAGAGAAGCAGCTCCGCACCTGGGCAGCGGCGAGGAGCTCGTTCGCCGCGGCGGCGGCGGCGGACTGGTGGTCCACGCGCTGCTCGTGGCGCTGCAGCGCGAAGCCCCGCAGCTTCCGCAGCGACGACTTCATCTCTGCCGCCACCGCCACCCCCCAACCCGGATCAGGCGCGCCGCCGGACCGCCGAATCGAGCTTCAGACCGCCGCAATTCGACGGGCCGAGCCGAGGCGGATTCGCCGAAACCCTAGCTAGCCCTTCACACTATCACTGAGGGGGGTGGGGGGTTGGAGAAATGAGGATTCTTTTTTTCCTTTCCTTTCTTTCCGAGCTCAAGTGCGAGCGGGTCTCTTTAGTCTTTTCTCTTTTATTTGCAAATTGTTTTAAGGCGACTTTATCGATATCTATGTAAACTTATAGTACTTAGCTGTGTTTGTTTAGAACATGACGCTTATTTCGTATCTATGCCTTCATGTTCACATGCCCAAAACAAACAAGAATTTTTCACCAATTTAGGAGAAGCTCCAAATTCAATTTGCACTACACGAGAGAAGCGAAAACGACGCTTCTACTGAGCTTCCGAAAATCCCACTTCCTCGACACTTGCAGAACTTGATCTTATTTACAAAAAATTGACATCCCCTTCATCAAGTCTCTTCCACCCAAATTTCTCCAAATTACAGCAGCCAAATTTTCTTCTAGCCTCCAAAATTTTCTCCTCCAAAGACCAAATTTAAACTTTATCGATATCTATATAAACTTATAGTACCTACAGAAGTACGGAGAGGTTGGACACTGTAACTTCTACAATACAGTGTGTTTACAGTGATTTTATTTTTTTTTAAAAAAAAAAAATTTGCAACTTTTTTTTGAGACATTTAGTAATTTATCTTTTTTTTCTTTTCCAGTTTTTTACAAATTTTTCTCTCTATTAAAATTCAAAAATCGCCCGCAGCATATTATGACTTGGGTTTTAATTTTCGGTTGCTTGTTTCTTTAAGCTCTATTGATTTGCTCCTTGCTCCGGTCTTCTGTTTGGTCAAAGAGAGCAATTGGCGGATGAAAGTTATCCATCGTCCATCGCTGCTCCGGTTTGGTAGAGCGCTATTTCTCGAGCAACACTAATTCAGTTTTGGTTTTACTCTGTCTAAATTGGACAGTTCTTCTTCTCCTTCTCCTTCTCTTCTTCTTTTCCTTTCTCCTTTCTTTGGTTGTTGCTTTTTGCAGTTCTCTGGTCCAGTCAAAAGGCAGCCTTTTCCTTTCCTTTTTACTCCCACAGGCCACAGCGTTTTCGGGAAGCAAAATGGATACAATTTTGCACGGTGTGTGAATCACTGAAACGGCCTCGTTTCAGATTTTAAAAGCTGTTTAGGAATTGAAATGCGCTTATGTTAGGTGACGCCACAACAATAATTATAGTGATGCTGACGGGCACCGGCTGTGTGCTCGATTAGGACGGTGCGTTTGACCGAGTCATTAGATGTCCGTAGTTTAGCTGTCCTGCTCAGCTCGACGAAGCTGTCGTCGCTAGTGCACCAGCCAGTCGGTGGGGGCAGCACCACGTAATTGTGGCCACAGATGGCTGTTGGAGATAGCGGCAAACGTTCGGCTCTGTTCGGAGAGTTTGAAGTCAGTTTTAGTTTTTAAAAAACTAATAAATCCTTTGAATGGTTAGACTTTTAAATAACTTTTAGTATAATCTAGAAGTCGTATATAAAAACTGAAAGCTGAATTAGACATGCTTTTTGCAAATTATTGCTAAAAAATTATTTTTTTATCGAATGATTTCTGATTAAAAAAAAAACTATAGGTACTTTTTTAAAATCAAAAGGCGGCTTTTTAAAAATGCTACAGCTCCCAAACAGGCCCAAAGGCACCTTGTGGGGCTTCCCTTGGGTCTAGGAAGGCAATTTGAGAGAAGACGAAAGAATCAAAACATCTTATACTCGTGATATCATGAATCCAATACGATGACCCGACAAATGATTCATCCATTTTCCATGCGTAGTATTCAGCACTGCCATACACATTACTTCCAGGATGCAATTGTGCACGTCCATATGGCAAAGTTGATGGCGAAAGGTTTCGATTGAGTTCAAGGTGTTGACTATGACGAGACCTTTGCCCTGAATTTCAAGCAAATAACAAGATGACACAAGCACAATCGTTATCATTATAACCATTCATTGACATTTAATGGGTTGGTTGTCTTGACATTTAATGGGTATTAGTCATTTTATATCTTGTTCAGAACTTGTCTGTATCTCAAATCTATCCTACTGTTTCAGTGAACAAGAAGCAACACAGAAGATCTACTCGGTGTCAACTCGGCATTACTTTGCTTTTGGAGCCCTGGTGTCTGAGGAACTCTCCTACAAACTTAAAGGTATTGATGGTTACGTGTGATACGAGTGTTCGCGTGAGAACGCCCTCGTACCCGGCCGTTGGCCGCAACTTGCAGGAGGAGGCGCCGTGAGGAAGGGTGTAGGTAGCTGAGAAGAGATTGGCTATACGGAGCCACCGACCGGTTATCGACGGCGCGCCTGAGATAAGTTTGGTGACACTAAATCGTGTCTTTTCTCTTCTCATTCTTTTCCTTTTATTGAGCATTCTCCTGGCTACATTATTTTGGAAGGAAATCAACTTACTTAATCAAGCAACTAATTGCCTAGAGAATAGGAAGGAAAGAAATAACTGCAGCAACTAATTGCCTAGAGAATAGGAAGGAAAGAAATAACTGCAGGCGAAACAGGAAGGAGATTAACCGGCCATTAATGCCTTGACCGGATCCTCTCTAATCCTACGCCTGTAATATACCCTGTCAGGCTCTCTAACAACGTGCTATTCTTTGGAGGTGATCTTTTGGACTTAAAAAAAATCTTGCTCTAACCTTGTCCCGATAAATTTTTTGCAGAGTTACCCAAGGTCCGCTGGGTTCTTCCTGATTCATACTTGGACGTCAAAAATAAGGACTATGGAGGTAATGATGATGGGCTTCCTATATGACTAAAGTTCATTCACTCTAATATTTTGAAATGGTTGTTGCTTGCTTTCTTGGTCAGTTATAGATTTATATCTCCATGGTGCCTGCTGTCTATGATGTCGTGTTATGATTGTCTTAATTGGATAGTCTAAAATGAAAAATTCTGAATATCCCTATATAATATTAGTATTTGAGCTTGTAATTTCATCTATCTCTTGCTTTTAGGAATTGCATTTTCTACTTGAGGACGTAAAACACATGCTTTACCTGTTATAATATTCTTCCACTTATTGATTATTGTTCGTATGTGATTTCTGCTGCTGATTGCTTTTGTGCCCTTTTGTATTTTAGCCTAGCACTAAACTGCGTAGAAATGAAATTCTTATCATTGGTATCATGTGAAATTTCATAGTCTTAAGGATATCTTGAATGGACTTTGTAACTTTATTCCTATATCATGCATTGAAAAATCTCACCAATATGTCGGACACCCTGTTCAACTATTACAGAAATGCTGACATCTTGATTAGTCGTAAATACTAACTTGGAGGTTATGTTGGCCGCTGTAACTTTGGTAATGTTAGTAATTGCAAGCTTCTGTTTTATAATGAAATTGGACATCAGAAATTGCTTGTGTAATTGATTTTTGAGAAGTGTGTCATCCACTTGTGTGGTTGCGAACGACTTAAGATATATATTATCCTTTGTAATGGTATGTTTATTTTTGCTGCTGTGGTCTTCTGCATTCTGTTTGGTCAAGAATGCAGTATCATCTAAAGACAAAACTGCAGATATATATTTATATAACTCCCTAGCCTATCAAATATTTGGTAAGATTGATCCAGTGCTTTGTATATGTGCCTGACGACTGACTGTTTGCCCAACTTCAGAAAAGAAAATGAAAAAGAGATGATGTAATTTACGTTCGTTCTGTCCTGGGCTTCTGAGCCCCTTGAGATGGCAGTTTTAGCATTTTTAGCTATTGCATCTTTCCCATGGCAACCATGGACGCCATCTTTAGAGTTTGCTGATGTCTGTACTCCGTTTATGCAGAACTAATTCTCGGGTGCTAACACGAGGTGAATACGCTTGTATGCATTAAAACAAGTTGAGGAGCTGAGTTCATGCATACTTTTCATCTGTGTCCGTGTAATCAAAGAGATCTGGGTATATGCATATCTGATGCCGCCTTTTCTTGTATTGCAGGAGAACCTTTTATAAATGGAGAAGCTGTTCCTTGTGACCCTAAGTACCATGATGAGTGGGTGAGAAACAGGCCTCACAACTTTGATAGGTCAAGGAACTTCGAGAGGAGAAGGGACAACTTCCAGAGCAGGGATGTGCCTCCTGGGCAGGGGTTCAACAGCCCTCCCCCCACCAGGGCAGAACCAAATGCCATCCTGAGATGCTCCTCTGATGCACCATGCGCGGGGCAACATGCCAGTGGCGTATCTAGAGGGTGGTTCCGGTGGGCCGCGACTCACCCAAAAAACTCTCGGCTCAAAGCCCAGAATTAGAAAGAAAAAAGAAAAAAAAAACGTGAATGGCGTCGGTTCGACTCTGCTGGCGCCACTGCCAAGTTAGACCATCCATACCCAAAATCGTAGATACGCCACTGCAACATGCCGCCACCTCCACCGCCAAATGCAACATTCCTATATCATGTATTGAAAAATCCTAGCTATGGTGGTGGTGCGCCAGGCTACCAATGCCAAGGAGGCAACTCAAGCTATGAACAAGGCGGCGATAACTACTACGAGGGAGGGGGGAGACGTGCCAGGGAGGAGTAACCAGTAGAACACTACTGGAAGAGATGTCGTGTAGAAGTTTGTATGTACGAGCTCAGGTCTAGTTGCTGTCTGTTGTCTTCATGGAGATTGGAGTATGCATATATGTACTCTATCCTTAATGGTGCTTTCAGAACTCTGTTTCAAACTTGTCAGATCAAGTATATTGTCGATACGCCTGAAACTGGTGGTGGTCTGCACTTGGGTCTAGCATTACCAGTTTGGGTAGTCGAAATAATTACACTGCTGGCGTTCGTTTTCGTATGGAGCCGAGCTTTGTTAATTCTTACCGTATTGAGATAGCAAGTTCAAACCCTCTTTTCTGGCTCCTTTTTGAGTGTCGTGCTGTCTATGTTTTGGCCACTTTTCTAGCCTACCTATGTAGCTGTGTCACACATGAAGGGCTGCAGTGTAATCCATCTATCCATGAGTCATGGTGATGCAGCTTAGTTGTAAGCAAACGTTGGGAGGTTCGGTCCAGATTTTGCAGTAGCAGATCGCCCGGTTTTCTTTTGGTTTACGCCTGCACCTGTGCGCCATCTGTGTCCACTATTGACATGGTTTGCCATCATCGGAACATGCCCTGCAGCTTGTTGCCTTGTACGGTACCATTGTACGTACTACATGGAGCTTAATGCACCGGAACAGAAACAAAGCAACTCATGGATGATTAACAGCGACTTAGGAGGGTTCAAAAAGAAGAAGAAAAAAACTGCATATCTGAGCAAGACTTTGCACTACCGAGGGGTCGATTGGCAAAATCACCCTGAATCTAAGAATGTGCACTCCCACTGCCCACATACGCAGCCTATACAGGAGTAGATCAACATTGCTGTGTTCGGTCTCTGTACCATCAATGCCTCATTGGTCAGTGCCCTCTCGCTTCGGTGGCGCAGCTGCGCCGTACTGCAACAGTCATACCCCTGGATTCAAATCCGGCGAGATTTTGGAGATTTTGGATTTCGGATCCTGCCTAGATCCTAAAGTCCTGTTTAGCAATTTGGAACCAGGCCGTTTCTACTAGATTTTGGAAGAAATCTAATCAAACGGGTTAAAACTCGAAACGATTCTCCTCGGATAGTTTCTTCTTTTTCCACTCTGTGGCTGAATCAGTCTCAACCATGTTCCACCCGATTCACAGAATCCTACCTGAAACGTTTCTACCAAGGATTTAATCGTTTCCATTTCTACTAGAATCTGGAACCGTACCAAACAGGACCTAGATCTCAGCCGTGTAAAAAAATTTAAAAAAAAAATCAAAATACTACAATATTTATCTAAACAAAAAGTTTTTTAGCTGAAATCTCCATGTTTTTTACCGGGGTTTTATTTTTCTTGGCCGGATTTGATTGGATTTAGGGTCAAGACCATCCACAAAAAGTTTTAAAAAATTTTGATGTGTTTTTTAACCATTTTTCGATCAAAACAAATTGATCGAAATCTCGGTGATTTCAGCTGAAATCTCATATTTCACGATTAAAAAAAGCGAATTTGAAATTTGGTTTTATGATTTCGTTCGGATTTTGTTTGAATTTCCGAGATCTCATCAAGATTTCATATTTTGGTCATCCACGAGATTTCTACCAAAATGAAATTTTGAACATTGGTCATACCAAATCACCACCAGCGCGCTCATCCTCCCACGCAAATCTCTAAGAATCGTCTATAAGAATTTTAACTCATCTAGAGACAAAACTAGAGACATCTTCAATAGTTGTCTTTAAAATCATTCATCTTCATTATATTTTTCCTCACACTTTATTACTTTTTGCGTTGGTTTACGTGATCAGATTGTCTCTTGTATAAGAGACGATACATTCTCTTTCCTCATGTCCTCTCTCCTCCACGTAGGATTTTGCTTATATGTTATAACTAAGAGACAACTGAAGTGATATTATTAGAAATGCTCTAAGAGCAAGTATATAAACTAGATATAATATTTAGTGACATTATATAAACTAGCCTTTGGCTTTACTAGCGTCAACATCTTGCAGATCGATCGGTCGGGTTCAATTTCATCTTGCGAACAAGGTATCCATGATGATTGCATGATGTGTACTGCAGCAAGGAGAAACAGTGCAAGATCAGCTCTGATCGATGCCATGTAGGGTTTACGAAACAATTTACACCTGAAAGTCGCTGGTAGCTCAGCACAAAAATCACTAGAAATAGAATAAATGTAGAAGTCATACTTTGGCACACTCTAGAAAATTTTTTAAAATTAGAAAATGGAAAAATTATATAAAATTGTAAATAAATTCAAATTAATCTATAAAACATCTTAGATTTCACCAATTTTTTTAATTCAGTTAGTGCTTCTGAAAAAAAAAACAATTAATGAAAAGAAACATAGGCACTATAAAATTTTTATAAAAAAATTATAAACCTGATTATGATTTGGAATTTTAATGGTATCATAAATAGTTCCCAAGTATTATGTAGTAAAATTTCTATAAATATTAGAATTCACTTATTGCCCCTAGAAAACCAAAAATAGAAGAGCATATATAAAGGCGGTAAAACTGTAAGAATTTTTTTTTAAAATGCATATGTGTAATCATCACCTAGAAATTTTAAATCATCATTATCATTGCCTCAGAACCTCATAAAAGATTTATAAATACTATACTTCATTTAGTGCCCCTAGAAAATAAAAAACAGAAAAGTATATACAATGACAGTAGAGCTGTCTGTAAGACCCTCACTTTTATGCTACAGTGCAAACATAAAAGCAAGGTTCTAATGTGCATACTGTACCATTCCCATGATCAGTGGCTGGCACGCACAAAACACAATTTGGAATCACAACCATACAAAAGTTTCATATTTTATTACAGCGGAAGTATTGATACAATATGACCGACAAGGTCGACTAAACATAGCCAAAAAAAATCAGATGTCTTGTAGTTTGCCACATAATCCACAGGCAACTGACAAGGTAAAGCCTTAGAAAGGATCGTCGTTAAAAATCCCGTTTTCCTGCGTCGCAGTAATTGTCGATGTTCCTGTCTAAAAACAACAATAATAGCAAGGGTGAGTACGCTATGCATCAAAGAAGACTTGTAGTGTTTGCAAAACCTGAAATATATGCAGGCTGAATAGAAAGTGGGTTTCTACGGTTGTTTTGCATAAAGCAAAATTTGAATTATAAATACTGAATAATAGAGTGAAAGCGAAACTTGTAAAGAAAATGAAATAACAAGTATGTAAATACATAAATAATATGTAAGAATAACATAAACAAAATAAGAGACTCACATCCCTTCGTGAGTGAAATGAAACATATTACTCACGGCCCTTTGTGAATAACATGTAACAAAATACCCACAGCCCTTCGTGAGTGATAACACGTCCATTCCCATTATAACTGTAATCAATTTAATTTTGCCAAGCACAAGGCACAACAGCTGAATTCAACCTTGCCAACGAAATGTCAAGTATTGAATCATCTGTAAGGGTAAGCTCACCATTAAATTATCTGGTCCAGTTTTATAAGAATATAGAAAATATCTAGCTATGTGATGACTTTACCAAGTGCTCATGACCGAGAGCGCGGCTAATCGATTAGGTTTAGACTCTGCAGAGTTTGTACAGCTTTACCCACAAGAAATGTCCTCCCTTTGTGGCAACATGTATTAGACACACTTCCTTTGGTGTGCCGCCAGAGAGTTCATTACGAAACTGTTCGTTACTTGGACCTTAACTTTGCACTAGCCCAATGACGTTACCCCTGACTATGATGGAAGCTAAAAAGGTAAAAGGAATTCCGGAGTCAGTGACCCACCAGAATAATAATGACCCCAAATTCATAGCCAGCGTACACCGTTACAACGGCAGATGCCAACACCTTGGTGATGACACCTCCCTCGAAAGCAAACCTATATTCTAATGCCCGTGCTACAACTGCCTACCAATGTGCAAAGCTAATTCCCAAATAATTTAATAAGTCAAGGCTGCCCCATCCCAGCACTTGTGGATGTACGGTTATCTTGGCCTGAAAACAACACATCAGCTCGGTTCTTATACGACACGGGCGATAGATCTCCCCCTATCTACGTGCATCATTAATTGCACTTCCGGCTATTGCCAATAATCACCCGCATCAAAATCATAGTTTTGTTTTCAGAAAAAGAAAGTTTCAATAATCACAATATTCCAACATATCCATGAACAGAGTTCATCATGTCTACAATTTAAGTTCTTCACGAGCAGTATAACCATCTGTTCGTGTTCCCAATCTAAAGCAGGGCTAAGCATATGCAAGTAATAATCGAATATACCCATTTTGACATTAAGTGTCTATTTGCGAGCTAAGGTTATCAAGGTTCACATATCAATGTCAATTGAGGAAATTTATCAATGATAAGGTATATCTACCAGTACCCAAGTACAATTTTATGGAACATAGCATATGCAAGCAAGTGTTAATCAACATTTTAGTTAATTACGAAAAATTAGGATCAATATGATCAAGGGGGTGCTTGCCTTGCTACTTGTTGTCTTTAGCGACGAAGGCGAAAACGTCATCTTGAAGCTGTCGACGACGAAGTTCGAGACGTCGGATTCTACACGTCGTATAATGGAAAAGAATAACAAATAGCAAATAACACTTTCAATAAGGGCAAAAGGAAATCAGATGGAAAATCAAATAACAAACATTACATAAAATAAGCACAAGTATGGATTTGGGTTTGTGAACGTATAAGGGTGTCACTTTTATGTTATAATCGTTACAATTGATTAACGGCTTTAAGGGTTGTGTCGCATACGATACCTATTCTTTGTGATTCACTCTATTTTATTTTACGAATTCAGGGAGCTAAGATTGTGAGGGTGAATATATTATAATTCATTTTCAGGATGTGAAGTTGTTTGGACTAATATGGATTAATACATAAGACAGTAGGGGTGAGAGTAACTACAAATTGCAAGGTTAAACTTATGCATATGCAGGTATTACAAACCTTAGGGTTTAATTTTAGCAGAATCATGTTTTAATAGGATTCAGATGCAAAGCAAGTTATAATATAATAACATACTTATATAATTTAAGATTGTCATGCCTTGGTTGATCTTACATAAATTGGAGTCTATTGTTAATGTTTTATTTATTAAATAGAGGTTTATGTTAATTAAAGGTTATAGGAATAATAGGCATAAGGTTTAACTTACATATGAGAATAATAGACTAATTTTGAGTATAATCTTCTTTGTAGTATGGAATGATCGTGTTTTATGGTTCGTATAAGAAATAGGTTGAATATGTATGTTTACTCATATATATATTGTGACTATATTCTAAATGGGTATATATGTACAGTGAAAGTATGAGTATTTACTAACTTAATTCAACCTTACTCAATTCTTTGCTTATTAGGAATATTCATTTTCCTAGAAACATTTAATATATATATATATATATTTATCTTTTTTTCCTCTTCTCCTTTTCTTTATCCTTTTCTTATTTCTTTCTTCATTTCTTTTCTCCTTCTTTCTCTTTAACCATTCGGCCTGTTGGCCTCTGCTCTTCACGCCTCCTCCTTTCTCGACTCCTCTTCTCCTCCCCTCGGGTCCATGGCGCCTCCGCCTCCTGGCCCCATGGCGCCTTCTTCGGACGACTCCGGCTCGGCCTCCTCCCTGGCTCGGTCCACTGACTTCATCGCCACGCTACCGGCTTAGTACAGCTGCCTCCGCCGAGATCATACGCTGTTCCGATGGCTCTCCCGCCCTTTGTGGTTTGGTTCTCCATCCCCTTCTCCATTCACTTGATTTGGGGTTGGTAACCATAATCCTCTCTCTCTTTCTCTGGATGTCGATTTCTTGCCCTTTTGCCTCTTACGCTAAATGATATGGGCTCGGGTTTAACTAGGGTTTGGTATCTCTAATTCCTTTTCTCTATTGGTCGAACCCCTTTACTAGTCATGATGATCCTGTGATGCTTGATGCTAGAGTTTTGTGATGTTTGATGTTTAGGCACTAACATTGAGATCATGTTTTATTGATCTCGTGATGCTTATGATTTGAGATGATATTAAAGTGGATTGCACCGAGATGGTATGACCTCGATCTGCGGTTTTCTTTGAGGTTCAACTAAAGATCCATTACACTCGATTTTGCGTGATGTGAATGGATTTAGTGTATGATTAACTCTATACTAGGTTACTGGATGATCTTTAAATGTTTAAACAGTACATGGTGACAGTAGCCTTACTAAGATTCATTTACATGGGAGAATGATAACATGATGTGATGCTATTGGTTTCTTCTCTGAATATTCAATTGAATATAATGACAATGGCTTAGAATGAATTGGTTGCATGGTAGATAATATTGATTTGATGCCATGCTAGAGGGTGTTGTTGTCTTCACTTGGTCTGTGATGCTTAATCTAAAGAATTGATCTATTTGCAAGTCGGAGGGCATCTGTTTTTCCTAAAGTCGGTCTTGTACGGGGAGCATGTTTGGCTGGGAAAAACTTAATGCAACCCTTGCATGTCTAAGTCTTCGCTCTTTGAGGCCAAGATCTTTAATTCTTCTACTGCCTGTCCTTACCTCTATCTCGGCTTCATTTCTCGCTATTGCTTACTATTTCGATTGCTATTCTCTTTTTGTTCTTGTGTCTCTATTATGCTATTCTACAAGGAATTGATTTGTGGAGCTTACTTGGATGTGCTCTGAGATGAGGGTCAGAGAGAGAGGGAGATGGTTGCGCTGCTCTGCTTGATCCTCCTTCCCTCTGGTTCCTGGTGGCTTCTTGGTCCCTGTCCCTGGTCTTGGTTGCGCCTTGATCCTGATTGCACCTGGGTCTTTGCTTTGGAAGCTCTAGGGCTTGCCTGCATGCTTTGCTCGGTTTGGTCTTTGATGGATGCTATACACCGATTGCTATTTTGGGGCTTCTTAAATAGAACTTGGTTGGTTTATAAAGCCATGGAAATGGCGGTGGGAGCAGGGTTTGAATGGTGGCTTGTTTGGCGCTACCGATTGATCTTTAATTAGTGCATCCTCTTATCTTGTCGTTGTACCGAGGTTGGTCCTGATTTTGCCTTGACCCGAATGTTCTCAATTCTACCGGGATTATTCTCGAGACCTACTACCATGCATGACAAGGAGCAATCCTTGTGATATAGCTTATGCAAATTTTGTGCTCTGGGCTTACAGTTGAGCCTAGGTGTTGTAGTTGGTTCTGGAAGAACTGAGCTCTGAGGTGTTCGGTTGGGTTTTTACCTCAGTAACTAGTGGTTAAATTTTTATGGTCTAGCAACTAGCCTTAGGGGCTTAAGTGGCCATTTGGTTTGAGCTATTCGGGGCCTTCGCTTGTCTCGCTTTATCCTAACCCATGGTTACTTTTATCCCAAGACCACCGGATACTCTCGAGACTCCGGTTGGTTCTGGAGCGGGTTGTGTTGTCCCTGGCACAATGCCGACTTATCCCTACTTACTGTTGTTTTACTACTTTACTGCGGTAAAATACATTTTTATCCCGCGATATTTCTAAATATTCGTAGCTATGATTTAAACAGGTTTGTTATTGCCGAATGATGCAAAACTTAATCGCGAGAGGAGCCAGATTGGCCCCGGACAATCTAGGGTACCTCACTGAGCGATCTAACTTGGCTGACGGCAATTATTTCCCTTTTCATTTAATGTATCCAATTTAATGCATTTATTTTATTCTTTTTCTCACATGTGTACTATTGAATATGCAGGTTTACAAATGCAGATCAAGACAAAGATGTGTCAAGCCTCGTAGTTTTGTAATTTACTTTTTGAGATGTAGTTTGTAACCAAATATGTAATTGGATAGTTATGTGAGTTGTAATCAGATTGCATATGTAATCGAATGATTGTAAGAATTGTACTCCATATAATTGTTGTATGACATTATAAAGATTTTTAAATTTTATTGTAATTGCAAACTCTGACATATCAATAAAATTTGTGTTACAGTTCAATTCTTTGTAGCAATTGGTTCTGATCAATAAATGGAAATTGGTTTATGCTATCTTCTTATCGTTTTATCATATCTGTTTCTTTTCCCAAATTCAAGAATTTAATTATCTTTTAACAAAAGCTTTAAAATTTTGCAGAAAGATAATAATAAATCAAATTTACATTTTAATATTTGTTTTTAGACTTTTTATAAATCTGAGGATGTTACACTGTCAAAATTTTTTTAAAAAATACACACATCTGATAATAACCTAAAATTTTTACAGCATTATTATCATTACCTTAGGACCTCACACAAAATTTTTCAAAAATTTTAACATGTTTTCTTAAATTTTTTTATTTTTTACCGGTTCACGGAGCGGTTTCAGAAATCAAACCATGTCAATACGCTCGATTTCACGATTTTCGATGGTTTTTCGAACCCTGATGCCATGCCATCTGAGGCTCGGAACATTATCTCTGAACTCCGAAGCCCATCGTCCTCTCGCAAGGAATTCCATGGCATCTGAAGCTCGAAATATCATCTCTGAACTCTGAAGCCCGTCGTCCTCTCGCAAGGAACTCCATTCAGTTCCCAGGCAACTGGGACGTCTGCATCGGCGTGCGTAGTTACATCTGTATCCTCCATGTTCATGCGCTTGGGTGAACAGGAGGAGGCATGCGATCGCAGAGGTTTCTCGATCCGCCACTGCCCGGTCAGAGGGGCCCCTCTTAATTGATTGCCCATCCGCAATGGAATCCACTGCGTACCAAACTGTGGGTCTGGTCTGGGTGCGATCGAGCCTGTCGCACTACAAAGTTTCTGAAGTTGGTTGCACTGACGTACTGTTGTTGCTGATGACTGATGGCTGGTAGTTGATTTAGAGATTGTCGGATTAAGCACTGATGATCGTATGCATGGCTTCCAGCATGGTAACAACAACTGTGATATGACGGCCAATGGCGAATCCTAGATAAAAATAGACGGTGGGATCAAAGGACTGAGCTAAATTGAGATAAGCATAACTAATATAATCTTGTGCAATTGAAATTCGTATGTAAATAAATAATAAGCATACCAAGAAAGCAAAATACAATAAAGGTGCCTTGCTAATAGAAAGGCATACCAACAACACATAAATATGCATCGAAAACGATCTTTATATAAAATTTGCAAAATTGGTGATAAAATAACAAATTGTAAATGATTATGAACGACTAGCTTGAATCATGAGGCAAATTCATTTCATGTGTTTTCATGCCTTGCAAGCATTTTCTGTTTCTAGCTGTCTTCCAATGAGAGAACCCAACTTTTGTAAATAGATCATTCCTACATGTGTTGGGTTGTGACGATTTTATTGAAAAGAAAGCAATAAAAAGCAAAATATGGCATCCTTTTTCACACTATATTCCAACCAATCAAAGTTATTAAACCATTGTTCTTGAAAGGATATATAGATTTTTCTATCCAATGTCTTTGGAAAGGCATGCCAGGCCAATTGGTCAAGTTGGACCACTCGACAAATATGCCATCTTCACTTAATCTCTAATTTCATCGGAATAATCTTCAATTGGCATGCGGCACGCCAGATTGGTGATAGTTTCATTCGGATTAAATTATAGTCGAAGCCTCTTTATTTAAGTTGTGCACTCATCAGTTGAGGGAGTACTACTTGAATTGCTTGTGAAATAATTATGCAAAATTCGTTTCTCCATTATTACAAATCTACGAACAAATATAAGTGTAAATGTGTATTGCAACTATATTACTAACTAGAGAGGAAATTGTATATTTGTATATAATATATTAATATATTATATATAGACTATAGTATATATCATGTCTATATATAATATACCTAGCAGTAATACTTGGCCGACACTTGGCACTCACCTCCCAAGTCAGTAATCACCTCCTCACCTCCCCCTCACCCCTTGAATCGAGCAGGAGTAGGCAAAGGCAGCTCTCGGTTCCTCATGTCCTCAGGAGTTCAGATCCAACCGTCTCCTGTGGTCGACGCCTAGCACCGGCGGCTTGGCTCCTCCATGGCCAGCAGCTTGGCTCCACCACCTTCTCCCTGGTGTATGCGGCTCACCAAGCCCCTTCGAGCCTTGTGGCTCCACTACTACATAAAAACTTATATTAGACGTCTCATCATAGATGGTTTTCAAAAATTGTTTATGTTAAAGCTAATCACATACGGTTTTGCTAGCGCACCGTCTAAGTTAATGGAAATGCTAAGGATCATTTGTGATATATTGAAATCACAGACAATTCATGATACGAACTATCTATGAAGTATCACGGACGGTTTTACTACGAACCATCTATGATATCTCAGCCCACGTGTCCCCTTGGACATTATAAGTTGTTTCTCTCTCACCCTTGCCTTCTTGGCTTCCCCATCGCCCTCACCCTCTCGGCTTCTCCTCTCGATCAATGCGTCCTGGGCGTCACCCTAGCTGTCCTTCTCTAGATCTTGAGCCCTAAGGAAGGAACCATGAGTGGAAGGCGTGGTGTGATGACCTATTCGCCGAGAGCACCTCTATGGGGACGCCGCGCCACCGGAGGTGACACCTCCACTCGCTCGTCCTAATGCCGCCATGGGTGCAAATGTTTTTCTCCAATCCTAATTGTTGGGGTCATCCAAATTTGGTGTTAGTGTTTGAAGAGGAGAGGGTGCTAGGGTTTGGAGACTGGATTCTATTGATTTAGATAGGATTCAAATGATCCGAATTCTAATGATTTCATTGCAACATTTATTGGTTGTGATTCGATTCCTAATGATTCGGATGGTTTGTTCATCTCACTAGCAATCTATGCATATGGTTTGTCCACCTATGTTGCACTAAGGAATTGCATTTAGCTTGCATGATATAGTGTTGCCAATGAATTGCTTAGATGGAATGGTCTTGGAACTTACTGAAGGTGTTGTCACAGATGCCTTGATCCCATAGCGCATCTGAATTTTTTTTGCCAGAATGATCCTATACTTGTACACTAATTAAAGACTCTGAGAAGATTAGTTGTGCAACTGGAATGATCCTGTGGTCCTAGGTCAATTCTACTAGTTTATTTGTATTGATGTTAGTTTTATTTAGTCGAAAGGTTTATTTTCCCTTGATCTAAACTATACTTTTGTATGCTTGTTCAATTTAAGGTACTATTACACCTTCTTGATGAAAGACTAGTTTTCCATGCCGGCCGTGCGCGGACACTCCGGGTGACGGCCAATTGGCACCCACTCTACTTGCTTGCTCGATCGCGTCGCCCGACACGACGCTTCCTCGGTCGCTCGGCCCTCCCCGGCTTGGCATCACCTTGCCGCTGACGGCACCTCCTCCACTCAACCACTCCTGGCTCCTTGTTGGGCAATGTGCCGTTGCCACCTATCGGGCGCGAAGTGCGCTTCTCTATTGTTCCAATCGGATTGGGGATGGGCGGATGGGGTAGGCCGATAGGAGAACGTGTGGTGTAGAGGGTGGGTCGTGTGGTGTGATGGATGTAAGGGTGTGTTTGATTGGTGGGATGAGGCTGAATGGGATGAGACGATCCTGTATCATTTGATTCTATTATTTTGGGTAAATAAAATGGTTCAGTATAGAGATGGTTTCATTCAAGCAACCAAACATATAGATGACTTTTTTGTTGAACCATTTCATACATATAATATTTGGTATAAGCAACCAAATACACCCTAAATGAGGCCACGGGAGGGACTAAGGGATTCGGCAAGGCCCACGAACCAGCTTCCCTCCTTCCTCCTTTTTCTGCAGATCATCCAACACCCAACGCCCAACGCCCATGGAGGCAAGAAGGCAGTCACCAGAGATGGCGGTGTGAGGTGGGAGAGAGGAGGGTAAGCTCGAGTATGATGAAACCCCATTGGATAAAAGTAACCAACTCTTACGTTTCCCTCTACTTTCAGCAATGTGTCATTCGATTGCTAGTTTAACAATAATGACACATTAACACATGTAAAGGCGAAGATGGTATACGACCTTTGTTCTGTCACAGCATCACAGGGGCATACAAGCACCTTTTTCTGGCTGGTAAATGTACAGATGGAATTTCTAGTGCTGCCATGGCCGTATACTGCATATCGCAAGGCATCATCAATCGCCTCCTGCACCAGATATGACTAGAGAATTAAGGCAGGGGGGCAAAACGACGTAGAGCCTTGAACAATTCTCTCTTCTCCTCCCAGTCAAAGCCTGCCTTTACAACGCGACGTTACTACGGCGCCAGGGGAGAAAATTCAAAGTTCAGAGATGGTGTGCCAGTGCCCATCCATGGATAACAGTGATACAAACTAACAAGGAAATATCTTTAAAAAAATAGGAGAGAGAGAGCGAGAGAGAGAGAGAGAGAGAGAGAGAGAGAGAGAGGGAGAGTTGCAACCTTGGCCTCTTTTTCAAACCAAGAAGTAAAGGCCGTCTGGTTAGAAGGGATAAGAGAAGGGGCCAGGGACATGGCACCAGTTGAGGCGAAGCTGCACAAAAAAGAAAAGAAAAATAATTGCTTTGGTTGGGTTATACGGAAAAGGAGAGGCAGCGAAGGTAAGAGCATCTCCAACAGTTTCCTATAATTTCACTTCCAATAACTTTGGATTGGTAGCTTCCTAAAATTTTTGGACTTTAAAAAAAGGCTATTATCTAACAGTTCCCATTCTTCTTCCAAAAATAGTGATTGGGAAAGCACACGAGCGTCCAATACCTGGCCACTTTGGCAGGAGTTTTTGGGCGTGCAGAGATATTGGGATTCCGATAGGGTAACTGTTGGAATGGTAATTTTTTCATTTGTTCCTAAAAAATGATTTTAGGAATAAGTTTTAGGAACTGTTGGAGATGCTCTAATGCCCATTAAGGCAAATCCTTTCACGGTGTGACCTTTGTCTAGCAACAATCAATGTGGCCATCTGCTGCACCGCATCTCCCGGGTTATAGACCCTAAAAAATAGAAAAAAAATTACTTTATGTTATTTGTTATACTTGTTGAAAGAAACCGGACACGTAGTACAGAGTGGCCTCACGAATGCAGAGTACAAAGATAATCACCAAATATACATATATATTTGGATTCAAATTTCGATTTTGAATTCAGATTCCTACTTTTTTTTCAACGTTCCAAACACTGCCTGAAGTGGAACATGAACACGACTTGAAGGGAGCCATAACATTATGGCACAGTTTGAGATCGAGAGCACTAGCATGTTTCTTGCTTTGGTTGCTAAGTAGATTAGCCGAGGAAGCAAGTGGGACTGTGGGAGGCAATGAAAGAAAGCTCGAGAGATACGTGAACAACAAAAATTGAGTTTGCACATGGATTAAGATTGCGATGAAATTGAAAACGGTACGAAAAAAATAACTTATATGCTCCCACTTGATTGTTTTGAAAGATGAAAGATATAGTTTGTGTGGGTGGTAGTGAATGAATGTATATAGTTAAGAGAGAATAAATAAGGGTATAAAATGAAAAGCCTCATTAAATACAATTCTTATATTTGTGAACAAGATCATTAAAAAAATAAACCCTATAAAAGTGAATGGATGGAGTATATATTTATATGTTATGTTTTATTCTAGTCTATAGTAATAAATGGCATTGAAAACAGTTTAAGGGGATGGATCTAGAAGAGAGAAAAATGATAGAAAGCTATCTCAAAATCGTAGAATGATATATATTTAAAAATAAAATTTGAAAGTTAGAATAATATGTATTCGAAAATAGGGAGAGTAAAAGGTTTTGGAAAGGGTCTCCAGTTTCTGTCATGGCAGATTTCCAGCATGCCCTTTGCAAGTCCTGCCATTGATCAATCTAACCTTGCCCTGATGTCCTGACCGGTGCGTACACGGCCGTGTCCAAAGGATGTACACGCCAGTGTTTTGAACTGCACTTCCAAGCATGCCAATGTGCTCGCGAACAGAACCCAGGTGTCCAGGCTGGCTGCAAGCCTGCAACTGCCCAACCCCGGGCTCATTTTGGGCTAGGTCAGCTGGGTTGGGCTTGGATTTTTAGGCCCAACTAACCCATCCCAGTGTTGTCCTACCCTTGTGTAAATGCAGTGGTCAGAATACTTGAGCCCAACGTGGCACCTTAGCAAGCTTGCAGGGCCAGGGTCCAATCTATAGCCCAACCAGCTCGAAACCCGCCGATCGGCCCCAAGCCCAACAAGGCCCTAGCTCAACGAAAACCCAAAAATTCCACTGTATCATCTAATCCTTATGTAGCCCAACTTTTGCTCAAACAAACATAACAATAGCCGGCCGCGCTGCCAAAAAAAAAACGCTACACATTCTGTAACTACGAATATACAGAGACCAGACCGGTCGACCACGGTTGCTTTAACATGTAAGCACACACGTATGGAGACAAGAGACAAGCACCACGACCCCCGGTCCATATGCGAACCAGCAGCTGCACGTTCTTGGGTAAAAAATGAAATCGAATTTACCGCAGGTTTCCCTCCCATTCCATGCCCGTTTCCACGCAACGCTGACAAGTGGTTGGCAGCAAATCATGGTCGGTACTCCCGGTCTGCCCAACACAACGCCCGTGGCTCCCTCACGGTTCATGGGCCCTGCAGAGGTGAAAAATCCCCATGGGTTACTATGGTTCGGTTCGTTTCAGCTTGAAGCTTACAGATTATGGATTCTAGATTATGGGAAAAGTTATTTCTGATTATGGGATAATCGGGTCGAGCCGGCTACAACTTCTAGGTTCCGGATCTAGTAGGCGAGAATCATGAATAATCAGTGAGAATCAGGTTTCAGCAAAATCCCCATGGGTTACTATGGTTCAGTTCGTTTCAGCTTATGAATTATGGATTCTAGATTATGGTAGAAGCTATTTTTGATTATAGGATAATCGGGTCGAGCCAGCTACAACTTCTAGGTTCTGGATCTAGTAGGCGAGAATCAAGAATAATCAGTGAGAATCAGGTTTCAGCTAAATTCTGATTCTGTATAGAAATCAGCTTTTGATTCTCAGAGAAGCTGTCTAGAATCTTCCCGTCCGACAAATAATCCATTTTTTTAAGCAGAAGCTGTCCAGAAGCTGAAACGAACGGGGCCTATACTTGTCGCAATTTTGATTCACCCTCCGTAACCAATCGTAAAAGAGCGAGGGGAAAAGAAACATAAGTCCCCTGCATAACTAATTCCCCCCGCAAAATTAGTGTGATTAGTGTGTGAATATAGTATGCTCCCCATGCATAAATATAAAGCGTATTTTGATTTTACACAACGGTTAAGATTACATGAAACTGAGAAAATTATAAGAGAAAATGACTTAAATACCATACTTAATTGTACTAGAAGATAAGAGATACTCCCTCCGTTTATTTTATAAGACACAGTTTGACTTGGTGTAGTTTTTAAATTTAAACTTTGACTCTTAATTTTGTTTAATACTTCGTTCATAGCTACAAAATAATAACCATAGGAAAGTTCTTTTAAATACGAATCTAACGGTATCACTTTTGTGTCATATAATATATGTTGTTGGGCTACTTGTTGGTTAAAGTTTATAAACTTAGAATCTTGAAATGCGTGGGCGTCTTATAAAAATCAATAAATAAGAGTATAAATAAATGTATATGATTGTGAGAGAATAAATAAGAGTATAGTATGATAAACCTTATTAAATTTGCACGCAATTCTTATATTTTTAAATAAGATCATTTAAACTATAGACCTTATATTTTGGAACGAATGAAGTAGATAATTGGGATACCATAATTTACAGTAGGTATATGTCTTAGGTATCGTGCAAGAAAAATTTTGGAACTTTTTGAAAGCCGAGTTTAACCAGTTTTAACAAGTTTGAACAGAAATTGAAACAAATTGTCTTTTTGGATAGTTTGATTGTATGTGTATTCTGATTTATACAAAAACTTTGAATCAAGTAAATTTTTTTTCAAAATATATGTTTCATTTGATATGTTATAGATGATTATATACCTTAAAATTAAAATTTTAAAAAATACCAAAGATTGCTTTAAATTCGTACTCCCTCCGTTTCTTTTTATAAGACGTATTTGGTTTCGTTAGGACAAGGCTTTGACCAACAATTACTCTATTAGCATATAATTTTTATGACACAAAATTGATGTTAGCATATTTGTATTCAAAAGTACTTATATATAATTATGATTTTGTATTGCATAAATGATATATTAATGAAGTAATCGTTGGTCAAAGTCTTGTCCTAACAAAACCAAATACGCCTTATAACAAGAAACGAAGGAAGTACATTTTAAATACACCTTGATATTATTATATACATACGAACCTCGCACTTGAAGTTTATTCGTGAAGATTGCCTTTAGAAAAACTGCCGAAATAGTTGCTTGTGTTATAAAGATTTTTTCTTTTTAAAAAATCGGTATAAACTACTTCCTCTGGTCAAAAATAAATATCGTTTTAAGCATCGACACGATCTCTAAAACATAGTTTAAACCACTAATTTTTATTGGAATAATTGATTATTTGCCACAATGTTGATGAGCAAATGATGATTTGTCACAGCATGTCTTATTGAAATTTGGTCGCAATTGGTCATATGTCAATGAGACATAGTGTGCCAAATCATCAAGTACATATTAACTTTGTAGCAAATAATTAAACCTCCTAATTTTTATAATAATATATTTTTATAAAACCGAAAACATTAATAATATAAAAATACGTTTCAAGACAAATCTATATGTATAATTTTTATATATCTAATTAAAATATTTAATAAGATACGAATCATCGAAATTTCAAAAGTCTAGCGGCACCTAATCCAACTACCATGTGACCAGAGAGTTGGTAGCAGTGTCGCACTGGTAATACTACTACTAATCTGGTTCGTAGAGAGTAGTAGTATTACTCTCAGCCAAGTCTGTAGGACGTACACACGTGGTGAAAGTTTCGTAGCCATTCAGCCGAAGGTCGAGAAGCAAGAGCAACCAACCGCGAGCCCGGATGCGTGACCTCGATGATCTGTCGGCCACCGGCCGCGCGCCTCCCCCGTCGTCGCCGCCGCCGACGCGCGTCGATCCGGTCGCGCAGCGGGGCAAGTCAAAGCGCCTTAAATACGGCGATTACATCGCGCGTCTATACAACCACCCGATCCAGCCGAAGGAGACGAAGTTATAAATGGCCGGCGCGGTTGACTAAGCGTGCATGGATCCCTGCGTAAACAAAGCTTAAATGGCGCGCCGGCCCTTAGCGTCCATGTGTACTTTTCTACCCGTCTCGTGCAGTACTATCCGTTTGTGAATTGACGGTGTTTTAGGATTTTGTACTATTGGCAGGTTACTACATTGGATTATTCTCTTATTACACGTATTGCTATTGGATTGTGCCGTATATTACTCTATTCTATAGCATTAAATAGACTTGAAAATAGATAAAGATGAGAGGTATATATATAAGTAAAAGAAGGTGAAAAAATCAGATCGAAATTATAAAACATCATGTATTCATAAATAAAATACAAAACCAGCTTAGAGTGTTAAACGAATGGGATTGTAAAGTTTGAGGTGCTAGATAACTAGTTTCGAAGTTGGGGTTATCGAATGGATTTTTGAACAAGGTTTAGAGCGTTATATGGACTTTTGCTCTACAAAACGTGTTATACGAACGAGATTGGAAAGTTTACGGTGCTAAATAACTGGTTTCAAAATTTGGATTGTCGGGCGAATTTTTGAACAAAGTTTAGGCCCTGTTTGGAAGCAAAGTTTTTCAATACCATGGTATTACAAAGCCATGGCTTAGAAATTGTTTTGGTATAAATACCATGGTTTCACCTACCACCATTGAAACCCTGTTTGGAACTACAAACTGTTTGGCTACAAAGTCTTTTGCATGGTATTTTTAAAGTATTGACACCTCACTCTCTACACCAACACCAAAAGCCCAAAACTCTACTTTGAGTGGAGTTTTCAATACTCCAAAAATACCATGGTATTGGCAATACCATGGTTTTCAAAACAGAGTTTTTTGGGTTGCTTCCAAACACCATGTTGCCAAAAATACCATGGTATTCTCCAAAACCATGGTTTTGCCTAGAAACTATGAAAATACTTTGTTGCCAAACAGGCCCTTAGTGTGTTATATTTTTAAAGTTTAGATTTTCAAAGTTTGAGATGGCGAACAGACTTTTAAGCAAAGGATATTAGATGGACTTTTCCTACTAATAACGAAGGGAGACTGGGAGAGCCTGCAAATTTGCAATGTGTACAGTATTAGAGCTTGTTTGGCAACAAAGTATTTTCGTAGTTTCTAGGTAAAATCATGGTTTTGAAGAATACTATGGTATTTTTGGCTATAAGGAGTTTGGAAGCAACAAAAAAAACTCTGTATTGAAAACCATGGTATTTTTGGAGTATTGAAAACTCCACTCATAGTAGAGTTTTGAGCTTTTGACATCACTTCATCATGCAAAATACTTTGTAGCCAAACAGTTTGTAGTTATAAGAAAAACCATAGTTTCAATGGTGTTAGGTGAAACTATGATATTTATACCAAAATAATTTTTATGTCATGGTTTTATAATAATATAGTATCGAAAAACTTTGCTTTCCAGGACCTTAATGGTTGGTTTTGCGCTACGAGGACGACGAGGGCTCGACGCTAACGTGGAGCTAATTACTGCGCGCACGAGTAGAGGAGAGCGGACGTATATCTGGGCGATCGAGCGCGAATGTCAAAGCGTCGTGGTGGGCATCGCGCTGCGTCGCGAGACCGGATCTTGCGGTTGTTGGCGCCTCCACTTAAAATTACCGGCGGTTCTGCTATACGATGACGAGTGTAGTACAGATTCGAGGAATATGATTATTCGCCGCTCCGAAGAATGGCGGAAAAAAAGCTCAAATATACATCATACAAATCAAAATAGCAAATATATACAACAAAAAAATAAATTTTCAAAACTGCCCACCGCTCCCGCCGCGCCACGTGGCGGCCGCCACGCCGCACGGCGGCCGCCACACCCCATGGCGGCAGCCTGGCTGCCGCCACCCCCACGGCGGCAGCCAGGTGGCTCCGTCTCGCGCCGCCACGTGTCCCCAATTTTTTTTTGATTTTTATTTGATTATTTCGCGTTGAATTTTTTTTAGTTTTCAGTAGTTATTCGACCGGACATTGAAATGCAAATAACTTTCGCTAGACAACTCCAAATTTGATAAGAAAACTTTATAAGTTTTCGCCAAATCATACGGATTAAGAATATGCTTTCGAATTGTATTTTTAAATATTATTTGTGTACACTGTACCGATAATTTTGTAATACCTTTTTAATTTCGTATTCTTGTTTGAGTCTATTTTACCTTTGTGGAATAGTAGTATCTTTGTTGTATTTTAATGCTAATACAACACCCGGCTGAATAGATTATCTATAATACCGTCTCATATGGCAGTTATTTATAGTATATTATTATATTATGTAAAAATAACTCATACAATAGATTATCTATAATACCGTCTCATTCTCTTTTTTCCTTCTTTGGTTTATTCCGTATCACTTAAAATTTAGTGGAATGTTAGACTTGACCACTGTATAGGACATTACCGGCTGTCATTCGCGTCCATATTCGAGCGGTTGGCTCTGTCACTCAAAAATAGCGACGGTTCCCGCCACGACCTTTATTTATTTTTGTCTCATTATTTCGCCGAATTTTTTTTAGTTTTCTCTGGTTATTCGACCGGATCCGATTGAAATGCAAATACCGATAATTGTGTAATATTTTATTTGTACACTGTACCGATAGTTGTGTAATAATTTTTTTGAGACTTCCTGTAGTTTTGGTCAAAGATGGGCAGATAAATTACGTACGGCTTACGAATGGTAAACAACAGTGGCATATACCGGACTAAACCTAACATGCCTTAGGGAAAGGGAACAACAAGAAGGGCCCCTTGTCGACATTTCTTGAGAGCAATGAGGATATTTTCCCTTACGCAATCCTTCACCTGCCGCCCTGGCCCTAGCTGCCCTCTCACGCTTTCTCTACTCGCCTCCCTCTCCGCGGCATGGCGCTGCCGTTCGGCCTCCTCTGTGCAAGCATCTGTTCAGACGCCGCTTGCGCTTCTCCTCCGATCCCGCTCACACCACTTTTGCTCCACCATAGCCCTCCGATGCGAGTACTCCCGATTCCGCATCCTTTCCATCTCGAGAGTTTGTTCCGCGTCAGAGAATCGGATGAACTCGCATGATGGAAGGCTGCAATTGGTCACATCACATGGTGTTAGACACATGCAGGTTCGATGCAACACAAAATGCGAGTATGAACATACGCTTTTCCGCCGCAATGCATCCCGGCTTTGGCTCGTAGTCGTGGTTGCGGCAACTCCGATTACCTCATACCGTGACGTATGAGTTGTCTATTGATTGCCGGAGCGGCAAGGATCCCCGCATAGGCACATGGGGACCTCCGTGCCGTCGGGGATGGTTTGGACAACGCTGTGCCTTGGGGGCGAGGGAAACTCCATTGGTGCTGCTCGTTTGGTTTGCGGGGGATGGTTCTCTTTGTGGTATTGGAGCGATGCGTTCGGTTGATGCAATCTTTGGGAAGCCAGGAAGGGGGTTAAATAGCCTGAATTGATAAAACGACAGACTTGAAGCAAGAACGAATCCGCGAGCATCGGATTCCTTTGCAGCTCTGCCTGTGCTTGGAAGCGACAAATGCATGCAGCTTTGTAGTCGCTAGGAGGTGCCGATCGGGCTTTGGCAGCTATGCTTTGACATGACGACTAAGGCATTCTCCGCCACGCATGCATTTGATGACATGATATATCCTGCCAGGCTTTGCCGCCAGTTGCTTTGACAGACGTCTCGTGCCAATGCAACGAAAGTTTGGATGATGACAACTTAATGGATAATTATAATAGTCGCGGAAAAATATGACAACTTAAGCATATTCGACGGCCGTGAAATATCACGTGTGAGTCCATTTTTTCTAAGAATGCAGCCCATTTGGTCTTGTGTATACCGACTACGATATTATGGAAAAATATTATAATTACAAATTTTCCTTTGTATGTACTTTCGTATAGTTCAAAAGGGCTAAATATAATAGTCATGAAAAATATGACGACTTAAGCATATTCAAATTTGTGAAATATCACGTGTGAGTCTATTATTTAGGAATAATGCAGCTGATTTGCTCTTCTCGTAATCGACTACGATATTATGGAAAAATATTGTAATTACACTGCCGTTGTATGTACTTTCGTATAGTTCAAAAGGGCTAAATATAACGGTCATGAAAATTGCATGTACTACGCCTTTACGAGTATTAAAATGGAATGAAGTTGTTAAATTAACTCTTCGTATGTTGTGTTGGTGTATCCTGTTGTGCCGCTTTCGTATGGCTTGTAACGACAAAAGATATTAAAGGCGGAAAATACAACGTTGAAATATATAAGTTACGACATAACATCACAACACGGAGAAACAACGTTGGAATACCGTACATCGCCAACGCATATGACGGGTACATGACTACTACATATTATTTGAACAACTCACGCACTCGATTAGAACTTTCCGTAATCATCACTATCTGCATCAATACCCTCCTCTTCTAAAAAGCGCCAATGGCCGCGTTTGCCCTCGCTATCGTCCTCGTAGTCACATGGAAGACAACAGCCTCGGTCTACACCTTCGGTGTCCTCCTCTTTGGCAACGAGCTTAGTGTCCTCTTGTGGTGGCTGTGGGGGTTTGACTGCAGCAATTGCTAGATTGTATGGCGACATGTTCGAGGCTACTAGCAATAGCTTCGATGTCGATAGAATAAAGTCGTTGAATTCGTTGGCGCTTGAACTGCTAAGCGGATCAAGTTGTCTTTAGCAATTTTATTCAGGTCACCGCGATGCCATCTATTTCTTTGATTGTCCAGGCCCAGCCTTTATCGAGCCGCTCCGATCCTTGTCCATCTACACATTGGAAGCAATTATATTTCACCTAGAAGAGTAGGATTCAAGCATAATCAAATGTACTTCGATCAAAAACATTAAAAGGAACAGATGGCCTGAAAGCCCCCAAGAAGCCATCAATATCCATCGTACTTACCGACCCAACAACACAACAATGTCACCGACCATCGAAAATAAATTTCATAAATAATACCTTTGAAACACTCGCGTTGTGGGTTGAACTCGATGCAACTTCATCGAACTCACTCACGATTGCCCGATAGAAATGCATGCGGCGTTGTAATTTATAGGAGGGCACAAGGGACAAACAAGATACCTGGCGGCAAAGCAGCGCGGAGCGAGGGTCCAAGACAGCAAGCGGCACGTGGGAGCGCTTGCAATGCGCGGTGGGGGCCTGGGTCAGTAGCTTCTGCATCCGCATCACACACGTGGAAGCGTTTGCGGCGCAATGGGAGGGGTATGGCCGAAGCAAAGCTGCAGCTCGAAGTGTCTGGTAGTGCCCATCCCCTCCGCTTATGCACATCGACTTGCAGGCGACGGCCAGACAGAAAGCGCATATTCGGCCGGCCGTGAAATATCACGTGTGAGTCCATTTTTTCTAAGAATGCACTGATTTGCTCTTCTCTACACCGACTACGATGTTATGGAAAAACATTGTAATTACACATTCCGTTGTATGTATTTTCGTATAGTTGAAAATGGCTAATTATAACGGTCGCAAGAAAATATGACAACTTAAGCACATTCGCCTACGTGAAATATCACGCCTGAGTCTATTTTTCTAAGAATGCAGCTGATTCGGTCTTCTCTATCTGACTACGATATTATGGAAAAATATTGTAATTACATATTCCGTTGTATGTATTTTCGTATAGTTGAAAATGGCTAATTATAACGGTCACAAGAAAATATGACAACTTAAGCATTTTCTACTAGTGAAATATCACGTATGAGTCCATTTTTTCTAAGAATGCAGCTGATTTGCTCTTCTCTATACTCGACTACGATGTTATGGAAAAACATTGTAATTACACATTCCGTTGTATGTATTTTCGTATAGTTGAAAAGGGCTAATTATAACGGTCACAAGAAAATATGACAACTTAAGCACATTCGCCTACCGTGAAATATCACGTCTGAGTCTATTTTTTCTAAGAATGCAGCTGATTTGGTCTTCTATACTGACTACGATATTATGGAAAAATATTGTAATTACATATTCCGTTGTATGTATTTTCGTATAGTTGAAAATGGCTAATTATAACGGTCGCGCAAAAATATGACAACTTAAGCATATTCGGCCGGCCGTGAAATATCACGTATGAGTCCATTTTTTCTGAAGAATGCAGCTGATTTGCTCTTCTCTATACTGACTAAGATTTTATGTAAAAACATTTTAATTACACATTCCGCTGTAATGATTTTCAGATAGTTGAAAAGGGCTAATTATAACGGACGCGCAAAAATATGACAACTTAAGCACATTCGGCCGGCCGTGAAATATCACGTCTGAGTCTATTTTTTCTGAAGAATGCAGCTGATTTGCTCTTCTCTATAATGACTACGATGTTATGGAAAAACATTGTAATTACACATTCCGTTGTATGTATTTTCGTATAGTTGAAAATGGCTAATTATAACGGTCGCGCAAAAATATGACAACTTAAGCACATTCGACCGGCCGTGAAATATCACGTCTGAGTCTATTTTTTCGGAAGAATGCAGCTGATTTGGTCTTCTCTATACTGACTACGATATTATGGAAAAATATTGTAATTACATATTCCGTTGTATGTATTTTCGTATAGTTGAAAATGGCTAATTATAACGGTCGCGCAAAAATATGACAACTTAAGCATATTCGCCGGCCGTGAAATATCACGTATGAGTCCATTTTTTCGAAGAATGCAGCTGATTTGCTCTTCTCTATACTGACTACGATGTTATGGAAAAACATTGTAATTACACATTCCGTTGTACGTATTTTCGTATAGTTGAAAAGGGCTAATTATAACGGACGCGCAAAAATATGACAACTTAAGCACATTCGGCCGGCCGTGAAATATCACGTCTGAGTCTATTTTTTCTGAAGAATGCAGCTGATTTGCTCTTTAGTCCGTTACGCACATACGTTTGATGAAATTAAAACCTATACATTTCATGTTTACCACGGACCAAATATCAACTTTGTCACGTATGTCACGGACCAAATTGAATGGTCTGCAGTAACTCGCATTTTTGGAGGTCTTCATGTGCTGCAATCATTTTTTGGTCTACATGAAAGTTGTAGAGAATTCCAAGACGCAACTTTTTCATGTACACAAGTTTTTCATTTGAGCAACAGAAAAAATCAAAGAAAATCGGAAAGGTAAATGCATTTGCGTCGGACCAAAAATTGTTCGCGACGGACCCTTCTGTAATTCTCGATTTTGGAGATTTTCCCGTGCTCTAATCATTTTTTGGTGTACACGAAAGTTGTAGATAATTCCAAGATTCAACTTTTTCATGTTGACAAGTTTTTCATTTGAGCAATATATAAAATAATATATAATAGGTTATTTTTTTGCCTTTGCGCCTGTCACCAAAAACTGTTCGCGACGGACCCTTCTGTAATTCACGATTTTGGAGGTCTTCCTGTGCTCGAATAATTCTTTGATCTACATGAAAGTTGTAGAGAATTCGAAGACGCAACTTTTTCATGTTGACAAGTTTTTCATTTGAGCAACATAAAAATCAAAAGAAATTTGACAAGTTTGAATGACATAGATTAAAGAAGTTAACATAAGTCTCATACAACATGATCTAGTTCCCCTTCCTCTTCCCTCAAGCGCCCCCTACCACGACGTTCTTGGTTATCGTAGTCCGACGGTGTGAAATTTCTGGGCGCTTGGGGACACGTGAGTCCACGCTACGCTGGACCTAACTGCGCATCTCGCGTCCAAATCGAATCGCACAGCCGGATCACAGACGACGCGCCACAGGATGCCCCATGCAGCCATCGATCGTCTGCATGGTACCACGATGCGCCGTAGTACGTCCAAGGCTGCTGCTCCGCCGCTCGATCCACCGGCCTCCTCGGGTTATCGACGCGATTCCAACCCTAGGGATTGCAAACACGCCGTCGCGAGCAAATCGCTGAATGTAGCCCCGATCCCATAAGGTCATCGTACGCCCTCGACACGTCCTCCCATGTTTGTTGATGTTGGACGGGGGTACTAAAAGACTCCTGCGGCAATGATGGGGACGGTGACATGTTGATGTGTACTCCTCCTTGAACGTTTGCCCCAAAGACCTATTTCAACGCATTCGCCTCCATGGCCCCGCCGCTCTCATGGCTCGGGACCCGGAGGAAGTCGATGCTCTGGGTGGGTCTTGCCGCCGAGGAGCCACAGGCGTTGCACGCCTATCCATGGACATGCTCCTCATCAGGGGGCTCAGTGCGGGCGGCGCCTCGTACGGTACATCCTCGTAATCACGGTGGGTAGACGGTCTATGGCCACCAACATCTCTGACCGCATTTCTTATGCGGTGGCCCGTGCGGCGAAGAAGGTTCAGTAAAGGATTGATTGATTGACGTTGCTCGCCTGCGGATCGCGTGAGGATCTCGTCCGCCTGGTCATGCATGTATTCCGCCTCACGCCTCGCAAATTAATACGTATCGAATGTTTAATTGGGTATATCCCCGCTTTTAATATGTGATAGGTGCGATCCGCACCGGTGTGTGCATGCGCTCTGCGTACTCCTCAGATAGCCATGTTGCACCGGCATCGCCACACCCTCGTCTAGGAGCACCGCCTGTGCGAGGTCTCAGACTCACGAGGTACCCAAGTGTGTCCGTCTCGTGGGCTGCGCCGATGGGTTCCAGACGTCCTCGGTGGCCATCGAGTTCCACCTCTCAATATGCCGGCTATTCCGTGCGACCCAGCTTGTAGTTGTGCCCTCGATGTACTCCTCCTGCGGATCAATCCAACACGTTATTAATGGTTTCCACAAGAAGCGTGAAAGTAATGTGACATGTAGAGACATACCCATGGGAGCTTTGAGTCTGTCGGAGGCGGTGGAGGGAAAGACCGCCGGTACCCAAATTGGCGCCGAACGCGCTCCGAGAGTATGGCTCAACGGCACTCATGCACAGGAGGAAGCATTTCGTCATCCAATACCGAGGCTCCCCGCACGTATTGGAGATACGGCCTCCCGACGCAACCTCCGTCGCGCCTGGGTGGAAAAGGGATCCCACGTGACCTCGCCGATGTCGTGAAGTCTAGGTCCCCACGAGACGAGGGTAGGAGCCGCGTCCGATTCTGGGCCCATCGGAGTCCGCCATGCATCCATTTGTAACCCAAGGTTGGCCTTGCGAGTGGATGCACGTTAGCTTCATCGGCAGACCTTTGGGTAGTACCGCGTTGACACTCTTGGTCGCGCTATGGGTAGGTACGACCAGGACCACAATCAGAGAAGCAGGGGCACCCTCCCATTATTGAAGTTGGTCAGGACCGTGGCAGCCGCACACATCTCGCGGTATGTGTCTGCGAACCGCCGAGCCCTCAGCCTATAGAAGTCCTGTCGCATCTTCTCGCACCTGCTTCGCTAATTCGAGCGACCCAAACGAGGTGGGGGCAACGGAATCACCATTTCCGTTTGTAAATAAAATTCTGCAAGGAGGAAATAGAGGTACACCTCGAATGCCTATTTATCCGACCAGGGTCGGCGTTTTGAGACATGGTCCAGCCTCCGGAGATCTGCCGAGCCATGTGAAAGAGACTCACGATCACGGTTCCTCCGTAATGCTGTGCCAAACTGCATCGAAGAAAATCACATGTTAGGAAATCACGTTAGCTCCCAGATAAGTGCGGTCGGTGTGCTTTCACATTTATTACCTTTCCTCTACATAGTTCTTCCATGCCTCTTTGGAGGGCTTGCGCACTACGAGGGGTTTACCGGAAAGTGGAAGGCCAAATAACATGGCGACATCTTTGAGGGTCACCGTCATCTCGCCGAAGGGGAGGTGGAAAGTATGCGTCTCCGGACGCCATCTGTCGACCAACGCGGTGATAAGGGCCCCGCCCATCCTAGGCATCGGGGTCCACCGGTCCCTTCCTTCAGAGGTTCCTTCGTGAGGCTCCACGCACCATAAATGCGAAGCTAACAGCCCGTCCGTCCCAGCCGTATATGAACCGAGGGTCCAATCTCTTGATGTTACGAGCCACGCATGCGGAGAGTGTTAAGCTGCAAGGACAAAGCAAGTAAACGTCGAGCATAACGAAGGTGCGTGACGCTATGCGATACGTTACGACAGTAGTAATGACGTTACCGTCTGGCCGAGGCCCACTTCCGCCCTGTGGTCGCCATCATACTTCGATCGCAATACTCCGCAACTCCATCACAAGCCTCGCATAATCTCCAGGGAATGAAACAATGAAATACAAAAATAACATCGAAGAAATTACAAAACCACCGTACATACCCAAAGAAATTTAGGTTCATAAATTACATAATCAAAATTTCACGAAGAGAATGCAAAATGAAGTTAGTAAGAAGATGTTGCATGTCTAATGCGTATAGTTGAAATATTACATTGGACAACATCACCCTCTGTTTGGGCAGCTTCTACGGTCATGCCCTGCTCACTGTCACAGATGCGATAGCTGAAGGCCATCGTCTCATTGAGACGCATCCATGTCACCCTCAAACCGCGCGGAACGCGGTCTACCCAGCGTATCGCGCCTTAGTGTGGGGTACGAGAGCCACGTAGGGGGTTCGGAGGTCTTGGAGTTGTTGCCGACGTTGAACGGTTCGAAATGCCCCGTCCATGTTGCTCTAACGGCATCCATACGGTAGTACGGTGTGACATATTGTGTGCCGCCGTCGTTGCCCCATGTCACGGCACGCCGCTAGCACGCGGCGAGCAGGATGTGCTCTAGGCGAGGCTTGTTGCATGAGCAGTCGCCTCATACGGCCGAGCTAGCATCTCTGGTTTGTGTCCCCCGCGGAGTATCCCGAACGGTGCTTGCGCTTGCACTCGACGAGAAAAATGTTCTGCGCAGGGTCCATCATGCGCGTGCGGTGGAATTGAGCTTTCTGCCTACGACGCCAGAACAAAGCCTCGACACGGGAGCGAAGGTTGAGCCGCAGCTTGTACGCCGCCTTTGCCGATCAACAAAGTATTTCGCGGTCCTAAAAAATGTGAGCTCAATGATTGAGCAAATGGGTAGGCAACGAGCCCCCCGCAGCACATTGTTGTACGACTCGGCGAAGTTCGTCGTCATGATGGAGTATCTGCAGAAGAGAAGCATACCGCTTAGGTGGAAAAGAGTGCTGTCAAATGATGTGCTACCGTACTAGAGAGGGCATTATCTTACCGAGCACCATTTGTATCGTGCGCCCAGGCCCATCTCTCGGCGGGTTTACGAGCTATCCATTGAGCGAATGTCATCTTGCGCCGTACGGAGACCTCCGAGCCACCAATTACCTGTGTGCCCTCCGTGGTCTCTTCCGCCCCCCGTTCCTTTGAGCGCTGCTCACCGGTTAAATATCGTATCGAACTTGCGCAGCTTGGTTTTGCATGCATAGGGTTTTGAATAGCTTCACCATGTTCTTGTTCCTCGCACATGGTGTATGTGTTCGCCCCAAGGTGACGCATGCACCATCTACGCCGAACGTCTCTCCACCGGGCAATGGCAATCTTCATCCTCCGCCATTCTATCGAGGGCGTTCGCAGCCTCGCATTACGGTCCGACACGACGCACACACCGGCCTATCCCGCACCACACGGGTCTTCACCAGGGACAGGAACCGTAACCGGTATGCGTTGCTTTCGCCCTCAACCACGAAAGCCGCGGTAGTAGCCGGGTTGTTTGCATCGGCGACTAGGGCGGTGAGTAGGGTGCCATTGTATCGCCGGACAGAAATGTCCCATCCACGCATATAACAGACGACAGCTTGTCGAATGCCGTGATGCACGGACCGAACGCCCGTAACACCCCGAGGAGGTAGTAGTGTTCGAGCGATCGTTCCATCGGGAAGCCGCACGGGTTCGACAAAGAATAGCATATTCGAGCCCGGTTTGTTGCGACTATCCGCCTTAGTAGTCGTGGAGCCCAATTGAATGACTCCATAAAACTACCAAACAAAGATTTTCAAAGCCATCCGCTTTGCTCGCCAAGCTTGCAAGTAGTTTATGGACATCCCTGTCTGCTCGCATCTCAGAATTATGGTTGCGGGCCTGAGGCTAATGTCGGCCTTCAAAGACGCCTAACAGGATTTGGCGCGATGAATCTTGATTTCACCACACCGCTTGTGTTCAACAAGCGCCTCTGTACATGTGTGCGGTGTGTGTACCGAGTTATAACGAAATGGTGTCGATGTTTAGGGCGGTTCGCACGAACATAGTATTCGTGACCGCCGCCCTTTCTTACATTTAAGCTCGAAGGTGTCCGTCCGAGCGAGTCACACGGTGGTCACGCCGGTCAAGACCGCGTAATTAGTGCGTAGTGCATCGCTTCCTCCTTTGTGGCAAACTCGATCGAAGTTCTATATCGCTATGGTCTTGCCCACGCCTAGAAATATCCTCCAAGCGGGCCGAACCACGATCGGTAGGGTTCGCAAGTGCAAAATGCGATTGCGGCCCCGGTCCTCATCTTCGTCGGGACCGTCACCATAAGTAGGGTGAGGGTCATCCGCTAGGGCATCCGCATCAACCTCGTGGACGGGCGCATCCATCTCGCCAGCCTCGCCAAGCCCCTTGAGCGGGGACTTGCCGCGAGCTCATCGCAATTTCCTCTTCTGCTCGGGTTGTTCGTCCGCATTGACCCCCATGTCCTCCTCCTGGGCTCGGCTCGTCCTCGCCTCCCGGGGTGCGAGGGACCAGCTTCACGTGAACACCTAGTGCGAACCCTTCTGTGCGGCCTTCTCCATGTAGAATCGCCAGCACTCGTTCTCTACTGAGCTCGAATAGGTCAGACACGTAAAGCAAGCTATTTGGCACTACATGGGGCCTAACCCCATCTACCACGAGCTTGTACAACGTCACGGTCAACACTAAGAGCGCGTGCAACCGCTCTTGCTATCAGACGCAACTCTATCGGTGGATTTACAGCTGTCTCTATGTGTGCACAATTATGCATGCCGACAAATGGGCCTCGCAATTTTTCTGCTCCCCATGCCATATATGAAGCGGGATCGCCATCGAGGATCAGAGAAATACATAATTGTAGTCAACAATAAATGCACACACGCACCGCTAACATCTTAAAACGTATTGTCATTACTCAAATTTTAATTACGAAAGCATTAATGTTATGGTTACGCATGCTTGAAATGTATGCCAACATATAATTATGTATATGTTATATAACATACTAGCACAAGACATATGCAGTTTATTAAAGGTACAACAATACGAAGTCGAATAAGTAATAAAGCAAAATGAATTAACACAAGAGAGAATATCGTGCAACCAAAGATTTAAGTCATATTAAGCGAGAACTTTGGTTCGAGTTATTAGGTTCGAAAGGAGGTCAACTCCTTTCGGGTCCAAGTTGTGATTACGCCCAAAAAAGGTACAACAATACGAAGTCGAATAAGTAATAAAGCAAAATGAATTAACACAAGAGAGAATATCGTGCAACCAAGATTTAAGTCATATTAAGCAAGAACTTTGGTTCGAGTTATTAGGTTACGAAAGGAGGTCAACTCCTTTCGGTCCAAGTTGTGATTACGCCCAAAAAAGGTACAACAATACGAAGTCGAATAAGTAATAAAGCAAAATGAATTAACACAAGATGCAATTTCGTGCAACCAAGATTTAAGTCGATTAAAGAACTTTGGTTCGAGTTATTAGGTTACGAAAGAGGTCAACTCCTTTCGGGTCCAAGTTGTGATTACGTCCAAAACAAGGTACAACAATACGAAGTCGAATAAGTAATAAGGCAAAATGAATTAACACAAGACAAAAATTGGTGCAACCAAGATATAAGTCGATTAAGCAAAGAACTTTGGTTCGAGTTATTAGGTTACGAAAGGAGGTCAACTCCTTTCGGGTCCAAGTTGTGATTACGCCAAAAATAAGTACAACAATACGAAGTCGAATAAGTAATAAGGCAAAATGAATTAACACAAGACAAAAATTGGTGCAACCAAGATATAAGTCGATTAAGCGACAACTTTGGTTCGAAAGTTATTAGGTTCGAAAGGAGGTCAACTCCTTTCGGGTCCAAGTTGTGATTACGCCAAAAATAAGTACAACAATACGAAGTCGAATAAGTAATAAGGCAAAATGAATTAACACAAGACAAAAATTGGTGCAACCAAGATATAAGTCGATTAAGCAAAGAACTTTGGTTCGAAAGTTATTAGGTTCTCAAAGGAGGTCAACTCCTTTCGGTCCAAGTTGTGATTACGTCCAAAAAAGGTATGGCTAACATAGTGGTATGAACATGATTGAAGGAGGTGCTTGCCTTGCTCGAAGTTTTCGTCCGGCGTGCAAATGCGTGCAGCGCTTAACCGCAAGGTCGGTATCTACACGAAGCAAAAACCACAATAAGAAGCGAAATATGTAATAAGGCAAAATAATCGACCAATGTCCGTAAGCCCGCGCCACCCATATTTAAGTCCGATTAAGCGGCTACTTGCTCGAGTTGTAAAGTTCGTAAAGGAGCTCAACTCCTTTCGGTCCAAGTAGTGCTTACGTCCAAAAATAATAATGATCCTTCGCTTAAGCGAATAATCGCTGCAAAGTGGAAGCTCGCCAGAGGGTCCTCGACCTCGGGTCCACGTAGTGATTACATCAAGAAAATATGAACAATGCGGAATAAGTACAAATTAATGGTCATCGGAGGGTCCAGACTTCGAGACAGTTCAACCTTCCAGTGGAACTCGCCAGAGGGTCCCGACCTCTAGAGATACTTAAAGTCCCAAAAGATGGTTGTTATTTCATGCAAGAATACTTAATTGAACTTTTTGTATGGAATGCGGGGCATATCTACCAGGTTCACAAGATAGGGCATATCTACCAGGTTCACAAGATAGAATACTTAATACAAACAATTCTTCAAAACAACAAAACCTACGAAAAATTGTAGTATGAACATGATTGAAGGAGGTGCTTACCTTGCTCGAAGTTTCGAACGCCGTCGGTACCTACACGAAGCAAAAACAACAATATGAAGTCATGTGGCAAGAAGTAGTAAGGCAAAAATGATTGAACTTTGCGATAATTTCAAATAACTATAACCACCGACTAATTAATCTTCTGCTTTCGCCTCGATTTGTTGGCCTTCCCTTCAAGCTCCTGAACATGCACTACAATCCGCTCTCACACTCTTCCTCACACTCTGCTCTACACCGCACCGCAAGGAGAGCGACGCAAAGACCTCCATTTATAGGCTCAAAGATCATTACTTTGCTACGTTTACATTAATCATAATTTATGTTACGCATAATCATGTCGTTTATTCTTAATTACATTGATTAGAACTAAATTTAGCCGTAAACTTTACTTTATGCTGCATCGGATACGAACTCGATTTGACTTGACGTGATATGTCGTGCTATTTCAACCACCGTTCCCTGTTTCTCCCACATGCATGCTGCTTTCGGTGGCAAAAGCATCCAGGCAATGGCATTAGCAACCAAAAAACGAGTACCAATGCATCATTTATCCCACGCGGCAGGGTTCCACGCGCGACGCGGCAGGGGGCCGGGGCGACGAGGGTCGCCGCCAGTCGACGCTGGCAGGCCGGTCGGCGACACCTAGCCGCCGCCAGATGGCGTGGGCGCCAGGCTCGACGCGCGGGCGAGGCGGCCGGGGTGGTGCCGCCACTGGCTGCCGCTGCCCTTGTGGCGGCAGCCAGGCCATGGGACCGGGCGAGGGGCGGTCATTGCAGCCGCCACTGTCGCCGCTGCCTCTCGTGGCGCAGCCTGTGGTCGACGCCAGACCGGCCGGGCCACGCCGCATGGCGGCCACGGTGCTACTTTTGATATTTTTTTTAAATGTTGTATAATTTTGAAATTTGGTATTACATGTTGTATATTTGAGCCATTTTTCCAAGAATGGCTTTCTATCATTTGTTGCTCCATCCGTTTCGAATATCTTTTAAATTTTCTTTGTAATTTTAAAATAATAATAATTTTTTTCTATATCCCTTTTCTTTAGCTATTTTTAATGGAAGTGTATATGCATCTGCCGTAAGTTTTTGTCTTAAATAACATCCAAATTTTGGACCGTAGGATTAAAAATTCAACCGTAAGATTAAATCATAGGATCGGGTGTAATCGATACCCCTAAATCTCAACAATGATCTAATGCTCCTAGATTTGAGTGATTTCAGCAAACAAAAACATCTGGATGATGTTTATCAAATCCCTTTTTTAATATCATTTACTTACTGTAAAGTGTGATATAGAGTAAGACATCATTTAGAGATAAAACTAATACGAGTGATGCAATTTTTTATAAGCGACCTAGCGAAGGCGTAAGAATATAGAATGCCATATACTTCCTCCGTTTCTTTTTATAAGGCGTATTTGGTTTCGTTAGGATAAGGCTTTGACCAACAATTACTCTATTAGCATATAATTTTTATGACACAAAATTGATATTAGCAGATTTGTATTCAAAAGTACTTATATATAATTATGATTTTGTATTGCATAAATGATATATTTCTTGTCCTAACGAAACCAAATACGCCTTATAAAAAGAAACGGAGAGAGTATCAAGGAACAAAGAGAGTATTTTAAAGGTTGTAATATACCAGTATAGAGGTTGATTGGTTCGAATATATCATTTTAGCTACTTAATTGTATTTTACTCTATTGTCTATTATGTTTATTTTGCGTGTTGGCGTACGCGTCAATTATCCTACCGCGCAAACCGTTTTATCTTTTAGCTTATTGAACACAAAAATCTCTCTAAAGACAATCAAACTTGATGGGAACCGATCCTATAGCATCCCATTCTCGTCCTAATTAATGGTTTCATTTGATATTACATGCGCGCTCCTAAATCATAAAATGATTTGGTTACATTCCAAAATGGAACCTAAATCCATCTTTGGTTTTGAATATCGTTTACGCCACCCTCCGAAGCAGGGGATGGCTCTTTCTTCTCCGATGGAGTATTTGTGACCTCTCTTTCGTGGCCTCATGGGGTATCCTGTCTCTCTTTTAAGGGTGGACTAGTATATTGATGGGATCATGGGAGCATTGATGGGGGAAGACACTGCCCACTGAGTAGCCACTGGCCTCCATTAAAGCATGCCTGCCATCTCCCCCCTTCTCTCTCCCCTCTCCCCTCTGGCCTCCCCCTGAGAAGGCAATAAATGTCTGTGCTATGCCCATTAATGTCTAGAGATGGAGAGATAGAGTGACCACTGACCACACATGCTTCTTCATCTCTCTCCCCATCTCCAGCCTCTCTTCGCCGATCTCTCTCCCCCTTCCTCCCTGTGCCTTGCCATGGCGGCATCACCTGTGATGTCCTCCTCCCTTCCTATGCAACGGTGGGAGAAATGAGCAGGGAAAGAGAGAGAGAGAGAGAGAGAGAGAGAGAGAGAGAGAGATGGATTGGATCTTTTTGCGAGCTTCATTTGTTGGGATGCTAACGTCTGTCATGTGCTCGTTTGTTCAGCAGTCAAGATCACCATAAACTCTGCAAATGAAATGTGTACCCTTTTTCTTCCTTGAATGTTTCCCCACGTACTAGTGTACTGCCGTCCGGAAGCCGATTGCAAGCATCGCTTTGCTGCGTAATTCTCGAGGATGACGATACGGCCGATTCATTTACTCCGGTCATCTTTCTTGGTCTGGGCCTGTGCGTACAATTGGGATCTCAAGTGTGTCCATGAACAGGGTCAACAAGAGTATGGGATGCGTGGTTCATTGTTGCATTTTCACCATGGTTGCATCTGATAGCAATGTGTTAATGGAGCATTTTGTTTTGTTACTGAAACAGTTTCGAATATATAAGAAGAAAGAAGAGGGTTCAGAGAAGAAGGAAACTACGTAATGAGCTAATCAAATTTATATGACAATACATATATATATGTGTGTATATATTTTTGTATGTATGTGTATATGTATAGCTAGGCAAAGTGATATAAGCTATTTAACACAGGAGCGTGGTTTCTACTGAAGCCCTAGAGCTAAATTCATACCCATCCATCTAAAACTCTTCATGGGCTCATGGTTGCCTTTCCAAAGACTTCACCGTCCGGAGAGAGCATGGTCCAACCACAGAGAGAGAGAGAGAGAGAGAGAGAGCAAAAGCTGATTGATCACTTGCACAATTTAGATACAGAGAAGCTTGTGATCAAAATTCCCATGCAAGAACCAGACTCATATATAGCTACCGATTTCTTTTCTTGATCCTCAAAAACTGGCCACGACCTCACACCCTCTTGCCAGCTGCTGCTGGTGGGCTCTTCCGCTCATCATCCTTGGTCGCCGGCTGCGGCGGCGCGGCGCACACCGGGATCACTGTCCGCACGCTCACCGCCGGCGCCACGGCCGTCGCCGACGGGTGGAACCCGCCCGCGGCGAAGGATCTTGGCGCGATGCCGTGGTGGTATGCTGAGGCGTGCGCGTAGTAGCACGGCGACGGCATTGGCTCCGCTCTGTCCCTCAGCATCATGGCCCTCTCCAGCATCTGCACCAGCTCGGCCGCCGCCGCGTCTCGGGAGGTGGACGCCGCTTGCTGCAGCAGGTGCAGGGGAGGCAGTATCTTGGGGCCGGCTGGCGGCGGCGGCCGGACGGAGTGCGTCCTCGGCTGAGTGGCAGGGGAGTTCAGAGGCCGCCATTGGTGTATGTACAGCGATGGGTTCAGAGCAGAGGACGAAGAGCCGGCGGTGCAATACTTCAGTAAAGGCGCCGTATTGCCGTCGCGGCAATCGTTTCGCGGCTTCATGGCGGACAGTACTTTGGCGACGACCACCTGCTCCTGCTCCTCGCTGCCGCAGCCGATGCCGGGCTCCTTGCACGCCTCCGGCACTGAAAGAATCGTAGCGTTCGCTGTGACTCGTAATTAAAGATCTGAGCAGAACCAGAATCTTAGCGAGGGCTGTGGTTAGTTGGTTACTCTGCTTCAGGGAGGACCAGGCAGCCATGGCGGCGTTCTTCTCTGCCTGCTTCTTGGTCTTGGCGGGCTCCCCCGAGAAGCTCATGCCAGCGAGCTCCACCGTGGAGCCGAACACCGGCGAGTGTCCCGGGCCCGAGCGCACCGTGGTGTACACCGGCAGCTTCAGGCCTGCCCGGTGCGCCGTTTCCTGCAACAGGTTCTTGTACACCCCCGTCTCATCCTACACGAACAATTCGCATCAGCATGAAACAGAGGAGCACGTCGAGAAGAAGGGGAAGGGAGAAGGTGCAAGGTGGATGGATGGTTACGACTTACGAGGACTCTGGCGGTGAGGGAGGTGGAGGGGCCGCGCAGTGAGAGGCGGGAGAGGGCGATCTCGGCGGCGGCGTGCTCGGCCTGGCGTAGCGTGGTGCAGTTGCTGGGGCCCTCGAAGGTCTCGCCGTTGAAGGTGACGGTGGCCTTGAAGCGCGGCGCATGGTCGGGCCCCTCCCGCGTGCACACGTACGACGGCAGGCTGAAGCAGCTCCTCTGCGCCAGCTCCTGCAGCTGGTTCTTGTACATCCCTTCCACCGCTAGCTCCTACCCTACCTACCAACCTATCTCCTCCTCCCCTTGTCCTTCATGGGATCATGGCTTCCTGCTGCTGCTGCTGCTGCACACAGGAGAGAGGCGGGTGTGGTGGAGTGATGGTGCCTTGATGAGGTTTTGTGCTTTGCTTCTTGGGAGGGAGGGAGCGAGGGGGGAAGAAGAGGTGGAGGGTGATGAGGGTATTTAACCGAGGGTGCAGTGCAGATTTCCCAAATCAAATGGTGCACTGCTCCTTTCTCTGGCCTCCCCACTCTCTCTCTCTCTCTCTCTCTCTACTTGTATTGGATGGAGGAGCAGCAGCTAGCGAAGCAGACATGCTGCTTCTCTCTCTAGAGCGGAGAGAGAGGAGAGTGAGAGGGGGGAGGGTGGGGGGAGGGGCACAGACACCTTCTGGTATTAATGGGGGCATTTATGGTGTTTTGTAAGCATCCTGGATCACACTTACCTAGAGTCAGTCGCGCAATCCCTCTCCTCCGATCTCTGCCACGGTGCCACCACCGTATGCATGTAGTAGGAAGCGGCGAAGGTGTAACACAATCACATCACATCGCATCTCATACCTGATCCATGCAAATCAACGCTCCAATGAACCACCATTGGCCAACACAGGATATCCATTTATCCTTTTTTTTTAAAAAAAAAACAGTAATCATCTTGGCCTTTGATCATATGATCAAACTGCTGAGGGTGTGTTTAGGTTAGCTTGAGGGTGTGTTTAGGTTAGCTTTGGGCATATTTGAAGAAACACCGGAATAATAACTATCATTATAGCAGAGGAATTCGCAGCCTCTCGGCTGTGCCACGTTGATCAGGGCGCGTCCTCGCCCAATCGCTACGCTTCTTCCCGTGTGGCTGTACGTCTCGCGCTTGGTACCCATCTGCCTCTCCACGTGTCCCCTTCGAAGGGTCTTGTGGCTCGTGGGATTGCCCCTCAAGGCTGCGCCCCATCTTCCCTCTCGTTCCTTTCCACTCAGGCGTAGCCGCCACCCGAGCTTACCTTCTTCCCCCCTCCCGCTTGTCTTCACTCGGTCGTGTCACCGTCGCCCCTCCCTTTGCGCTCGCCATCGCCCTTCCCCTCCCGTCCTCTGCCATCTCCCCCTCTGCCTATCGTCTTCATGCGCTCGCCCTTCCCCTCTTATCCCGCCCTACGTGACTACAATTTCCACCCTTTTCAAGATTTAAGCAACCATGGAAATTTTCAAAGATCACAAAATCTCCAATATAGCCACTCAAATCTACACTCTGATTTCCTCAAAATTCCTCACGTAGATTTGATCAAGAGCATGACTACAAGCTAGCAAGAGTTAACAAGATTAACACTTGAGCCATGTGATGATTAACTCATGATGAAAACTATTTGTAAAACACATTTATAAATACTATTCACATGCTTGAAAAACCAAATTCATAGACACCAGCTTATTTGCAAAACATATTTGCAAATAACAAATCCATGCAAATAAAAACACATTTGCAAATAACAATTCCATGCAAAGAACATGCATTAACTCAAACATGGACATGTGATGATCTCTAGCAATATGCAAAACATATTTGTAAATTCTAGTCACATACTGACAAAAGTACTTGCATGAGCTTCAACATTTTGCACAACATATTTTGCAAACAACAACAAGCATGAACTTCTCCTATTTGCAAAACACATTTGCAAACCAAAACTCCATGCACAGAATACTTCAATAAAATGCTAGCATAAGCTACAACTATTTGCAAAACACATTTGCAAATATTTGCTACATGCAAAAACCAAATCAATAAGTGAGCTAGTGCAAGAGGGATTGAACCATCAATACATGATGAAACTCAAGCTATAAGACTCAGCCCCTCTCAATAGTACGGCATAATAAACTAGCAATCTAGTTTCTCATTCAAACACCAATACAGGTAAAAGGCTAGGAACACATCCTTAGTACTATGCTAATAATACCTTTGCCTCGCACAACCACTTAGAGTTTTCAATGAAGACAACCATCCTCTCTCCAAGTGCGGGTCTTTGTCTTCGTTCATTAACACATAATGAACTTCCCTCTTCGCTTCGGGATCCTTCCTTGATGCTTATCAATCCATGATGACATCCTTCATCTCAAGTCTTAACTTGATGACCATCAAGACATGTTGTCATCCAAAGTCTTTATTAAAGTTGGACAACCTATTCCACAACTCATTGAAAATTGTTTGTCCAACAAACATGATTATCTCAATCATCAAGGCACACCTTAACACATAATAGTTGCCCTAGATCCCTTGATATATTCATTGGATGATTGACGACAACCCAAATCAGGATTGATTTAAAATAAATTGATACCGAGTTACTAGTGCTACTAAAACTTTATATACTCAATCACATTCGGTTGTCCTTAGTCAACAAAGCATACTATCAACACATGATGAAGAGCCTAGTGTCGATGTTCAAGACCCAGGGGTCTCTAGATCGAACTTATGAATGTAGTTTTGGGTTGCCTTTTGTCTATAAAACAATATCGAGAGGGGTAGGAAAGAACGAGAATTGTATTATCACAATCTCTTTACAGTGTACACACTCTATTTTTTCTGACTTGACTCACACTCTAATTATGATTCTCCTCACACACTTTAAATCCTTACAGGAGTATCATATTTATAGCATCGAAGGATGGCGGTTGTCATTTTCAGAGAGATGTCTTCTCATGAAATGGTGTCTTATCTCAGAAGGTGTATTCTCATTGAAGATGTGTCTTTTTACTAGAGGGGCACCTCTTCGTACGGAGTAAACTCCAAACGGTTGTTTGTACCTGAAGGTAGTAACTTGCTATTATGGTCATGTAATTTTGATTTAATAGATACTGCTCTATGAACTTTTGCACTATCTATATATTTTTATCCTTTTTTGATTCGAATCTGTCACATATCCGTCCCATGCTCGTATCCCGAATAACCCGGATTCTTATACATATGCGGTTAGCGCGTATCTGATTCCAAATTAAAAAAATGGGTTATGACAGGGGAAGAGCAATATCTGCTCGTATCCGGCCTGTTTTCAGCCCTATGGGTTGGTACACAGGTCGGTAGACAGAAAGAAAGATGTTGGCCCAAGAGAAAAGGAGTTTTGAGCTGAGCTAAATAGGAAAAGAATTGACCCAAAAGAATTTTCAGGTTTTTTAGAATATCATAAATGGGAAAATAAGTTTTTTCGTATGAAGAAAAACTCAAATAACCTGATGAAACTTAGGAAAAATGAAGAAAATTTGTAATATCCATTCGGAAAGTTTTGCGAAAAAAGTGTATGCAAAATTTTAGGATGTCACGATTATAATTTGTTCTAAAAATTCTTTGCTTGTGTTTTGTTAAAACTTGAAACTTCAAAATAGAAATGAAAAGGAAAATGAAAGGAAACGGCCTCTTCGTAGCAGGTCGATTTCTGACCTTACATTCCTTCATATCGTCTACCTTGCCTTTTCGATGGCAAGGGCAACATAAACTTTTCAACCGTATAACACATCACATGCATGAGCATAAAAACATGTGCTCTTTCGTTCATTGGAAAATGGCGACATCCTCCAATGCCGTAGATGTTGCGTTTTTCAGCGCAAGTACGTTGGTCACCTTAGGGAATGGCGAGACATCAAATTTTTGGACTCCCAAATGGCTACAGGGTAGGGCACCGATGGACATCGCCCCATTATGTTTCCGGCTGGTCAAAAAAAGATGCAATTCGGTACTCCAGGAACTAACCAACAACTCATGGATGATCACGCTTAGGAAAATCCATACACAACAACAGCTGACCGAGTTCCTTACCCTCTGGCAAATGTTGCAACAGGTTCTCCTACAACAAAGAAATCAAGATGAAATCTCTTGGCGTTGGACAACGGATGGAGTCTTCTTAACTAAATCGGCATACAGGGCGCAGTTCATAGGGTCTTACGCAGACAGAAATTATAAGGCAGTGTGGGAAGCGAAAGCTGAGAACAAATGTAAAATCTTCGCTTGGTTGTTATTTCGTAACAGCATTCTAACAGCGGACAACTTAGCACGGAGAGGATGGCCTCACCAACTTACCTGTCGTCTTTGTACTGCACAGAATGAGACGGCAATTCACCTCCGGATCGGGTGCTTGTAAGGTTCAGACAGGGGGCTTTCGGGGCAATCGCCGGAGGAAGGTAGACCGGAGTACCGAGGAAACTCAGAAGAATGGAGACACTACGGTTTACCCAGGTTCAGGCCCTCCGAAGAGTAACAGCCCTAGTCCTGCCTTTCTTTTGGTATTGCGTGTGGTGGAATACCCACCGGAGTTCCTCGCTCCGGGGAAGAAATGAAAGCCTAATGTCTCAGGATCCAACCCCTTCTCCCATGCACCCCGGCTCCCTTTTATACTTGGGCTGGCGGGGGCGCCTGGGAGGCTTACACCGCAAGCCACACTCATTACACTGCCACGGGTGTATTAAATGCGCCTGTCACTTGTCCGTACATCCCATTTAATGTCTGCCGCAGCCATCACACCCCTGCCTAGGGCCCCACGCCCACCAACGCCGCCTGCCTGGCTGTCGGGAGGCGTCTTTGCCATGACGTCACCCGTGATTATTACACGCCTGGGGAAGGCGCGCCGCCTTACTGTATCTTCCACGTTTTGCATTTAATGCGAGCGATTCGCATTAAATGTCCTTGATCCCAGATTACGACCTTGGGAGTGGTGCGCCCGATGGGTGGCTCAGATGCCATGTGTCCACTGGGCGACCACCCTGGGGCCCTACCACTTGCTGCGGCGGTGGGCCCGGACGTGCCCTGCCCGCCCGTTGACCGTTTCTTTAGTGCGAGGGAGTGGGTACCCCGGTGTAGAATACGCCGACACACATCATGATAACATATCAATTTGCCTCAAACTTATGGCGGATGCTTCTTCCCTTGCTTGGTTTCGGCGTGCCGTCCTCCAACCTCCTCGCCAATCTTGCTTCCATCGAAGAATGGTGGCTATTGCTGCGATCGGCTTCACCGCAACAGGCAACACGCAATCTTGATGGTGCAATTTTTGTCGGCCGGTGGACCCTTTGGAAAGAGCGCAATGCTCGTATCTTCCAAGACACGGGCAACTCAGTTCACATAGCGAGCACAGCTAGATCCGACAGAGTTTGCGCTTGCCTCAAAGAGAATAGTCTAGGCGTGTTGTGCAATGTTGGCGCACGTCTCCCTCCCCACGGCTTGCTTGCTTCTTGCTCGGCTTGCGGGTGGGAAGCTACCAGTCGTTTTGTAAAACTCTTGTATTTGGATTTCTCTTTCTCTTCTGAAATGAATAGGCAGAGCTCCTGCCACTCTCTTCGAAAAAAAATGGTGACATCCCAAGGGAAGAAAAAGGGTCGAGGAGCCTTCTTCTCCATGCCTGTCTGGCCGTAAACAATATCAGTGCCACCTTATTATTAAAAATAATTTTTATATGGTCTATATTTCTTATTTAAACACATCAAAAACAAACCATCATTTGATTTTTTTTCCCACTTGACATTCCTCTCCATCACAATTAAACCATAACTAGTCGAGCTTACAAACAAAGTCACATTGCCACTTATCTCTACCGTCGATGAAACCTAGGGTGTGTTTGGTTGCTTGTACCAAGTAGTACATGTATGATATTATTTAAGAAAAAAACCATCTATATGTTTAGTTGTTTGAATGGAACCACCTCATTCTGAACTAAGTAATACAAGTTTGAATAATATTCTTTTTATATGCTGAACCAATTCATTCACTTAAAATCATATAATCAAATGATACAAAATCATCACATCACATCCCATTCAACTTCATCACATCAACCAAACACACCCTTAATATCGTCACCACCACTACCCGAGTATCCACCATGCACCACTTCTATTTTCCAACACATATCGAGAGGTATCTTTGTATCTGATGTAGTACGGTTTCTAACGCATTAGTCACTGATTACCATAACTTTCAGCGAAAATAACCAATGCTATGGCTCAATTGTATCTTTGCCTGTGTTCATGGTTTAGTGACGAGCAAAATGAATCTTAATGGTCTGTTTTTTTTAAAAAATTCTCCCATCACCAGCTTCTTGGCCGCTAAACCCAGTTAAACAATGGAAGCAATGCCGGGGAGTGCCCAGCCGTTCGCCTGCTCTTATCAGCAGTATCGTGTGCAGTTAACCAGAAAAGCATACTTTAGGCCCTGTTTATAAATTTTAGGCTCTGTTTAATATAGCTATTATAGTTTATATGAGAAATAGTTTTCGGTTAGATTGTATGATTGAAAGACTGTACCATTAGTCCGAAAAGGTTTGGTATTTAACTTTTAGATAAATTACTTGACTGTTTTGAGTCGAAAAATATCAAAAATCGATTCTTATTTCTATTGACCGCTTTGTGTGAGTTGATCCGCTGTGTGGTGTCCACCGGATTAACGGGCGCGAGCCGCGGCCTGCTGCCTCGGTCACTACCAAGTGGGCCCCACGTGCGAAGCCCGGGAAAATATAAATCTCACGGACCCACCACTGTAGCGCCCCCGGTTTGCTGCTAGGCGTACGCCGACGTGTCCCCCCAGGCGCGTGTGTATCTGCTCGCGCAGCCGCAGACACATTGCTCTCGCGAGTCGCGAGTGCTCGAAGACTTTCCTCTCTCTTCGTTTCCCCACCTACCGTTTGCTTCGCCATTTCGCCTTTCGCCTTCGCATCGGCGCCGCCTCCACGCTTCCTCCTGCTCCTCCGCCGCCTCGTCGCGGGCGGTGGTGCCCGCCGCCGGAGGTGCCGCTGGGTGGGTGGCGCGGCCGCGTTGGGCGCGCTCGGTTCGGGGAGATCGCGGTGGTTTGCTGCTCGCGTCGTCGTAGAGGAGGCGGCGCAGGAGGAGGAGGTGGTTGTTGTTGGGTGGGGGCGGGTGAGGTGTCCTAGGAGTTCGGGCTCGGCGGAGGTAGAGGAGGAGGAGCAGGGGAGGTCGTCAGGCAGGTGGGGATGTACGTGCCGCCGTCCCGCGGCGCCGGCGAGCAGCCTAGGGTCTACCAGGTTTGGCGGGGAAGCAACGTAAGCTCTCTCTGTCTACCTCTCTTAATTTGATTTTGTGTGCCTATGTACAGTGGATCTGGATCTGGGCGTGCGGTGATTGGCTAGGGCTTTGTGAGGGGATTTAGCGTTTTGGTGCGATTCGGTATGAGTGTTTGGGAAATTAGATGTTCTGCTGGTGTGCTTGGTTCATCTGTTTGCAATTCGTGTCATGCTAGGTTTGGAATGTAGTGGTTTAAGGACTTAAATTCGCAGAAATTTGAGTTGTATTGACGCTGCTGTTGTGTTGTAGAGGTTTCTAGTTGGAAATTGTCGATCTAGGGTGGGAAATACTAGTTCGCGTGATGACAAAATGCTTCAATTGGAATTGTTTGAACTTTTTGTGGCTGTTGCAGGGTTCTGGTATGATTGTATGAATCATGAAATGTGGATTGCAACTAGGAAAGGTGCATGCTTTCCTCCGATTGGACATGATTTTGAGAACATTTGGTACAAAGGGTTTTATATTTGTAGTGCATTGATCAGGTTTGGCGGGGAATGTTAGTTTACATGGGATTGCAAAATAGTAAATACTTCAGTTGGTGATGTGTTTTGCTCTACTGTTTTGGTAAAGAACCGAAGCATAATGGGAGGGTGGTGATTATGGTCTAATTAATAGAACAATCTGTTCGATTTTGTTTTAGGGGCTACTTTTGAGGCATTTCTATAGAATGATTTGTTTCAGGAATCAGGATAGTGGTAAAATGTACCTTATCTACACAGAAGTGGCCTCTGTGCAGCGCCCGCTGCACATATTATGTGTAGGACCAATTCTGACACGTGTTCTGCCAATAAATTAATTTGCCCTCCATCTGTCGAACAATAGGTGACGGAGGAATTTGTTAGCGGGCAATTCCTCCTATCGCCATCTCTTTCCTGTTATACCCATTCTTTTTGCTTCTCTAGATTAGTTTATTGGGCTAGCCGACAGCCTTGACGAATGATCTGTTCCAGTGGAGGTCCTGGAAGGGCAGAGTGACTTGTTGCATCCTACATGGTTAAGACTAGAAATGGTTGGCGACCACTCATTTGTCCATGTTTTTATTCATATTGTGACTTGTAAAGAGTCAAGGATTTGAACTTACTTCTGGGAGTTTTAAAAAAATTGGGCAGGAAGATACGATGAAATGATTAAGGAGGGACGGTGAGAGTGGGAGGCAGAGCTTGCATTGCTTAGCTTTGGATAGAATTGTGCAAATTGCCTTCCAATTTATAACAAATTAGAGAAGTTACCAAATTAACTGTCCTCCAGTAAGTGCTTTCATAGTTTCATGGTAACAGGGACACGTGCCAAAGAATGATAGGGCCTGCACATGTGCCATTTCCTATCAACAAAGCCACACATGTACATGTTTGTACTTACTTTTTTAGTTCTGATAATTGTTTGCTCTCTAGACCTTTTAGTTTTCTCTTGCCTTTTATTTTCCATTAGCAGCACTTAGCCTTGTTGTGTTGAGAGGATATTTCTGTTCTTTAGTGTCCAATGGGACAGGTTTTTGCAAACCGAATCATTCTTCATCCATAACATCCTATTTTATTTTTGATTCAACTACGTTTACATTTGCAATTGTTGCTTTCAGTTTCATGTATTTGGTCATTGTTGATGACAGTTCTGTATCTTCTTTCAGGAGTTCTTATTTCAAGGGCGGTTCATATTTGGACCTGATGTGAGGTCCTTGTTTCTCACTATATTCCTCGTTCTTGCCCCAGTATTGGTGTTCTGTATATTTGTCGCCAGACATCTGATCAATGACTTTCCTGATCACTGGGGGCTTTCAGTTATGGTTGTAGTGGTTGTCTTCACAATATATGTAAGTGTTGTTACTACTTTGTTTGTGTTCATTCTAAATCGTTTTAAGGCATGCTTAGCATAGTCATAAATACCGATAAATACCAGCCGGTACGTACCATTTCATCACCTAAACTGATACGAAGTAGTCCTATGTACCGTACTGGCCTCGATACGGTCAATACCGGTCATACCAGTCCGATACCGGTCAATACCGGCCCAATACTAGTCATGCCAGTGGAATTGATTATATGGTCTATTGAGCTATATGTTATATTTGATAGTACTACTATGTGTTTGGAGTAATATTATAAGTGAACTTTGGTGTACATATAATTAAACATGTGTATACTTATAAATATAAATATATACTATTATGCTAAACCGGAAACGTTACGCCGGTATAGACTGGTACCGAGCGTAGTATTCCAAGAACCAAACCGGTGTGACCCCCGGTACGGTCATACCATGATTCTTAGCCAGTTAGTCTGGAGTTGGTTAGTTCATATTGGCAGTTACACCATGCTCCCTTGCATGATCATCGAAGTTTCTGGACAAAAGGAATTTATGGTAGTGGACAGAAAGCAAGTTATCATAGGTGGGGGATTCGAACTTTACCATGTTTTGTTGATGAAAAATTGTTAATTCCGTCTTCTTTTAGATAAAATTTTAGATAAATCTGGCAGAAGTTACACACAATTCAATCCGAGGATACAGTGGCCTAGAATTGTAAGGTGTAATTGCATGTATAGAAAGTAACATACTAATATGTACATCTGTTTAAGAGTATTTTTCATAGTAGGTCCCTCATCTTTACACCAGTTTTTATTTCAGTTCTGCATCTTTTAGTGTTGCCATGTTGGGTTCCACATTTGTCGAAATTCAATTAGCTGTTAGAACCCTAAAATTGCATTGACATGGAGGACCACATGGTATTTGAGTTTTCTGAAAAATGATGGTGTGGAGAGCCACATCACGTGGCATGTCAGCAGTACAGTTAGGTTTCTAACTTTCAGTTGATGGAAGGGAATTGGGTTCTAATTGCTGAGGACTTGGAAGGAAAAGGTCCTGATTATTAAAATTAAAAAATACAGAAGAATTACTCTTTTTGTGTATACAACTAAGTCCTTTTGCAAAAATTTAAAAATAATGGATATAGATGAGGCTGCAACTCCTTTTTTCTTGTTGAATTATGTTGAGCTCAGATCAAGGTTGGTCACTATTCTTCAAAGGATTAATTGATTGAACCTGGATTTGTTGAGCTTAAAACTTAAAAATTCTTTTTAGTCTTTCCTTCATTAGTTGTAGTCTAAATATGTTTCAGCGGTAGTCCTAGATAGTTTTATCTTTTGGGAATGCCTGTGAGCCGTTTTTGTGTAATCTTTAAGCAACCATGCTGAGTTGCCTGGATGCGTATACAAAATCACTTGAGCGTTTTTGTGGTTCATTTTAATAAAAAGAGACATGGGTTTACTGCCCTTGGTTGAAAAAAAATAAGAGATAAAGGTTGGCCACTACTGTAAGGATCATGAGGAGGCACATCCGCACATGGCACAAGGAAGGCTGTGACTGACCTAAAAGCCTAAAACTGATGCCTCACTGTTTTAATCTCTGGTCATATGAATATGCACTGTTGTCAAGTGTGCACTTGACTGAACCTTGATCCTTTTATTTTCCAGGATTTGACACTGTTGCTTCTTACCTCTGGTAGAGATCCTGGTATAGTGCCTCGTAACACCCATCCTCCTGAACCTGAATCCATTGATGTGAGCGATGATATTGGAAATGGTCAGACTCCACAACAATTGCGTTTGCCACGAACAAAGGATGTTTTTGTAAATGGAGTCGTTGTAAAGGTCAAGTACTGTGACACCTGCATGCTGTACCGACCGCCTCGATGCTCTCACTGCTCTATCTGTAACAACTGTGTGGAGCGTTTTGATCATCACTGTCCTTGGGTTGGGCAATGCATAGGACTGGTATGTCTTGAACAGTTCAATATATCATTGTTATCTGAAGACTGCATGGTGGATTTCTATACATTACTACTATTAATTACTCAATACTAATGGCCAGTTTATCTGCTGCAGCGTAATTATCGATTCTTCTATATGTTTGTATTCTCAACCACATTACTCTGCATCTACGTATTTGGCTTCTGCTGGGTGTACATAGTCAAGATTAGAGATGCAGAGCATTCATCAATTTGGAAGGCAATGTTGAAGACACCGGCATCAATCGTTCTGATCATCTACTGCTTTATTTGTGTGTGGTTTGTTGGTGGTCTGTCTGTCTTCCATTTCTACCTGATGAGCACCAACCAGGTTGGTGCCCCTTCATCTTTTTTTCAAATTTAAGTAGTTGGCCTTTTAAGCATTGTGCCATAACTTGTTAGTCATCCAACTTTTTTCGCTTTTGCAGACTACCTACGAGAACTTCAGGTATCGCTATGATCGGCGGGCTAACCCATATAACAGAGGTATTGTGAACAACTTTCTAGAGATTTTCTGCACTGCAATCCCTCCTTCCAAGAACAATTTCAGAGCTAGGGTCCCGGTAGAGCAAGGTTTACAGCAATCACGGGCACCAGCTAGGGGTTTCATGAGCCCGAACATGGGCAAACCTGTTGGAGATCTTGAATTGGGTAGGAAGCCGATATCATGGGACGAACCTCGGTCGGCAGCTGATATCTTGGAAGTTGGTCTTGGGGGCTTCTTGGATGAGAAAGAGGGAAGAATAGCCCATGCGTCCCCAGATCTGAGCAGAGAAGCCCTTCCGGTGGAGCTTATGGAAGGTAGGGCCGGTATGCATTCCAGACGATCAAGCTGGGGTCACAGAAGTGGGACCTCAGAGTCCATGGACAGCATTGCCGTGCAGATGGGAACTGGAGAAGCTAACTGGGGCTCAATCAGTAGTGGCCATGGCACCACCAGTGGAACTCATTAGCAGACAAATGCATCAAGTGGATCCGTCTGATCTTAAGATTGAACAACCAATCGTGTGTGGACTCTGCGCTTGCGCTTTCAGGATATAGATCGATGCTTTCTTTCTCTCGTCTCTGCTGTTTTATCCCGGAAGCTCATCAGTTCTTCTGATGCTCTTCCTGTCTGGTGTTTTAAGCAAAAAAATAACAGAAGAATTTAACCGCTGCGTGGCTTTTGATTATCTATCTGTATATATATGATCGGAACAGTCTGAAAGTAAGGTTGTGGTGTTTGCTTCTTGTACCATGCTGCTCAATTTAAATCTTATTCCAGTAACATTTACCTGCCAAATCATCCTTTTTCTATGTTTCGTTATTTATCTGCTTAGAACTGCGAGACATGGAGATTTTAGAATACTGTCAACCTCTAGTTGATGTGGAATTCCTTATGCTGTTCATGGCGGTAGCCTTGCTGCCTCTACAGGGCATGCTCTACCAGGATCCAGGAACCAACTCGTCCGAACAAAGCGATGTTTTAGCAGATTCCACTCGAAGGGCTCCACTGGGTGTTGATCTGAGCATTTGCTGCCTCTCGTTCATTCATGGAAGGGCTCCACTGGGTGTTGGTCTGGGCATTTTCATGGAAGGGTTCCACTGGGTGTTGATCTGATTCGGGCAACTTCCAGTTCGTGCCGACCAATCAATCGCCCTGCAACTTTCCAACGCAAAAGGCAAATGCTCGACTGCAGATTCCTGCTTCTGTAGCATTTGTTTGGTTGGAGCTCTCCCATACTAGTACTCCGTGGTTAGTGCGTCTTGCTGTGCTGACCATTCAATCGCTGCATTGCTTCAAGGTAGAAAATTTGGTCATAAATTTGGATATTAAAAAAAAAACGATCCAGGTACACAGAAAGGGATAAAAATTGTTTCGAGTTTATCAAAATTTTATGAATGTTAAAGTTAGTTCCATTTTTTATTCGTCAAGTGCCGGCTCTCTTTTAGCTCAATTATATCAATGGAGAGTTTCAGGAACAACACCCAATCAAAATGGCTTCAATCATTTGGGCACCCAAGTACCGAACTTTAAACAAAAGGATCAGCGTGAACATTTAAACAAGGACAAAGTGATGAAATATCTGTTCCCCTGTCCGGATGCGAGTAGAAGAGAGTAGGTGATCACAGTTAGTGTGCCCACTGGCCTCCAGCTCGAGCAGCACCAGCAACTGCAACCGTCCATCAAATTAAAAATGCAGCGAATATCAAACTTTTCTTCACAAGAAACTCGGTACTACACACATGGTAGATTCATTCATTCATGTCTACAATGACACTACAAGGTCCAGACTCCAGAGTAATCAGAGCAGATTGCAGTAAGCGGCGAATGGAGGAGATGGTCGAGTCCGAGCAGTCAGATGGTATGAGTGGCACACAACACAGCACAAAGACGCCTGTTGCAGCAACAGTGTGAGCAACGTACAGCTAGCTACGCCAATATGCTGCCGCTGCTATAGCAAACTACGTACGCATGCGCCTAGCCAACTCTCATGCATTGTTTGTACCGGTTCATGTTTCCTTGCCAAGTTAATTACTGACCCGTGGATGAGCAGGTGAAATTAAAGGAAACGACGAGTCTGGTGGATTTCCTCTCTGTCTTCCTTTCCAACTGAACCGTGAGATTAACGGGCACATCACATCACAGCACTGTAAATGGTTAAAGGTTAACACGGGTGTTAACCTTCGGTTTAGCTCGAGGATTACTTGGTCTCTCCTCCTGACGTGGACTACAGCAAGAGCTGACGATGCATGCGTTGACTCTCTTGCACATCAATAAACTATCCTACCCGGCGTAGTTTCATTCATGTAACCATCGTCTCGCCTAATTAGCCATTCGTTCATTTCATTCTGACACGTGATATGGTGCAAGGAATCGTACGCCTGAGCCGGACGGACTCTGGATCTGCATCTTCTAATACCGGCCGTGGCCAAACGTGCCATGGATGCATGCAGTGCTATTTTTATTTTATGTAGCGGCCGGGGTGTGTATATGCTCTTGTTCTAACTCGATCTACCATCTGACTACTAGCTGCCCCAGCATGATACATATACCTCTCGTGCCCTTACCGGCACAGATTCTCAAGTTTAGTTGCACGTACGAACTCCACTTCAGCAATAATGCATGGATCGATGCATATATTCATGGCAGGCACTTGTGTCAGCGTCAACTCTCTCTCTCTCTCTCTCTCTCTCTCTCTTTCGGGTCCCCGGGAGAAAGGCGCAGTCTGCATTATTCAGCAGGAGCTGTATCGGTCATCGGTGTAGTCGAAGTACTGTCGATGCCAGTGAAACAAGCACCGAGACATTTCCGTTTCGTCACCTCGGTAGTGCGAGGAGGCAGAAAAGCCCCCATTGCCGCATCTACATGCCGCAAAAAAAAAAAAAAAAAAAAAAAAAAAAAACTGCCTGTCGGTCGCGCCTAGCCTGGTCGATCGAGCAATGCGATGCAGCTGTAAAGTAGTAAAAGAGGAGAGGGAAAAAAAACACGCAAGAAAAGGAGGGGGCGAGATCGATCGATGGTGACGTGTAACTTACTGAGTCCGGTAATTACTCTGGCCATGCACCCATGTAACTTGTTTGTGTCAGTGTTTGTGTGTGTGTGGTGAATCACACATCCACGCACACATGGCACATCTGCGTGCACTGTTTCTAGTGCTGGCTTCATGCATGGCTTGTGAGCTTGTGATGGGACGTCATCAGGCCAGCATTCGGTGGGTTACCGAAAGGGAAAAGGCCTAGTCCTGAGTGTCTGCACCGGCCACTTCGCCATTCGCTGCAGGTTTTTTTTTTTTTGGAGTGTATAGGTATAATCCGGATGTTTTTCCTAACTTTGGACCGTACGATCAAAATACACATCCGTAAGATCAACCCACATCGAATTCAGGAGGAGCATGCATTGATCTGAAAGCAAATCCAATGACCAAGAATTTAGATGATGTTTGCTAAAAAAACATCCGGATGAAAACTTATCAAAACCCTTTTTTTTGGGTTCGGCGCATGCATGAACGCATCATCGATCGATATATCATGCATGCACACCACTAAGCTAGCAATTGCGCTGCACGCATGCGTTCGTGCATGCATCTCTCTCATCAGGGAGATCGTCGTATCTTGTTGGCGAATGGATCCACCTGTGATGCTGATGCATGGACGGGCACAGTGGTGCAGCAACACGCGCGTACGTACCATCACTAGCTGGTCGATCGATCCAAGTCAATCTGCATCATGCGAGATATGATGGCTCGGTCCTAGCTTGGTATTATTGTGTAGATTTTCCAAAATATACGAGCCGCTATTTTTTCCCCTCTGTTTTGAAGATTAGCTGCTGTATATGTATAGGGTTTTAATTTGGGTTTTGATAAGTTTCATCCGGATGTTTTCTTTAGCCACCATCATCCAAATTCCTGGCCATTGGATTTGCTTTCAGATCGATGCACGCCCCCCTGAATTCGAGGTGGGTTGATCCTACGGATACGTGTTTTGATCGTACGGTCCAAAGTTTGGATGTTTTTTGAGACAAAAACATCCGGATGATACCTATATACTCTAATTTTAGGCTTTCAGCTGTTTAATTGAGATATACTGGCTCTGTAGTCTGTACCTCAAGTATCCGGTCAGCACTGTCAGTCGGCTAGATATGTGCACATTCTCAATTTTATCGCATGTACGTACGTCTCTGCGGGGACTAACATATAGTCATATATAGTAGAAACTAATAAAAAGCCCTTCTTCTTCCAATGTTTTGGGCCCCTGTTAATGCCCAGATGCTGCTACATCTGACAAACTTGAGCCCTGATCGAGATGCAGTTAATTTGAAAAGGACAGTACTGCAAATGCATTGCATGCATGGTCAGTTGCAATTACGAAATCCAAATGGCGCCTGCAAATGCAGGAACACAAGAAAACTAATTTGCGATCAAGGTTAGTGGTAGATCAAACTTGGTTAGGACTGTTTAGATCAGTCGACGAAAGCTAGCCTTCGCAAGTAGTATCTCCGGCCAGTATGCCATTTTCACCAATGTGGCTGGTAGACCATGCCCTAGAGGATCACTTACCGTCTCCGGAAAGCGGAGGAGGGGCTCTACTATATATACATGACTCCTTCCCCAACGCCGAAGCACACAAGCATTGGCTGAAGTCCTAGTACTCTGTTAAATATATATACAGCTAGTTTGGCAGCTGGGAGCTGTAGTAGCTAGCACACATAGGAGTTTGGCCTCCGTATTCTCTCCTTTGGCAAGGAGAAGAACAGAGATCTGATCTTCCTCTCTTCTCCTAGAAAATTAAATATACAGCGCTGCTTAAGTGGGCCTGGTTAGTTATAATCAGAATGGCAGGAGGGCTCTTCTCTATGGCTCATCCATGGGCCTCTGCTTTTGGCATCCTAGGTTCGTGTAACTCCCCATGCATGCATATTGTTGTCATGCTGAGCTGACCATGTATGTATATGCATGGCAACACGACCTAGTTTCCAAACCATTATTGGTCGCATCAGTCTCAGTCCTACTGACATAAAGTGTCATTTTGTGCTTCTGCTTAATCCTTCTTCGTTCTTTCTACAGGAAACATCGTGTCCTTCCTGGTGTTCCTCGCGCCAACGTGAGTGCCTGCCGTATTATTAATTATTTGCATGTTCTTGCCGGTGTCCATTGCACGGCAACAAATCGATCGATCTGAAGCTGTTGCGATCACAGTACATTTCGTTAATTAGCATCTGACGAGAAGGCGTCTGCACGCATGTTGCGCAGGCCGACGTTCCTGCGCGTGTACCGGAAGAAGTCGACGGAGGGGTTCAGCTCGGTGCCGTACGTGGTGGCGCTCTTCAGCTGCATGCTGTGGATCCTGTACGCGCTCGTCAAGGCCAACTCCAGCCCGCTGCTCACCATCAACGCCTTCGGCTGCGTCGTCGAGGCCGCCTACATCCTCCTCTACCTCATCTACGCGCCCAGGACCGCGCGGCTGAGGACCCTCGCGTCCTTCTTCCTGCTCAACGTGGCGGCCTTCTCGCTCATCGTCGTCGTCACCGTCATGCTCGTCGCGGAGCCCCACCGCGTCAATGTGCTCGGCAGCATCTGTCTCGCCTTCTCCATGGCCGTCTTCGTCGCCCCCATGAGCGTCATAGTAAGAAATTCAGATTTATATATGCTAGCTATTCCCATTTATATATGTGGTGAATCCTGCACGCACGCACGCACGCACGGAGTGATCTAAAGAGTACATTGCTTCAACACGCGCGTGCGTACGTACGTACGTATGCAGTTTGTCGTGATCAAGACGAAGAGCGCGGAGTTCATGCCCTTCTCCCTGTCCTTCTTCCTCACCCTGAGTGCCGTCGCATGGTTCTTCTACGGTCTCTTCACCAAGGACCTCTATGTCACGGTAAAAACATTGATTTCTTGATTAATCCAAGCAAGCAACGATGCTAGCTACCTACATCCATAACTCTTGTAAGCTGTAAACTGCGGATGGTGCTTCTGCAGCTCCCCAACGTGGGCGGCTTCTTCTTCGGCTGCGCTCAGATGGCGCTCTACTTCTTCTACCGGAAGCCCAAGTCGGCCGTGGTCCTGCCGACGACGACCGACACCGTGGTGGTGGCGCCCGTGACGCAGGCGGAAGAGCTCGAGCTGGCGGCCGGCGTCCACGCGGTGGCCGTGCTGCCGGTGAGCGCCATCCCGGTGCTGGCCGAGCTACAGAAGATGGAGCAGGAGATTGGAACGCCGCGCAAGGGGGACATCAAGACCGTCTGACCATGGCTGAAACGCGGGAGGTGCGCGCACGCACGCACGCATGCTCAATTGCTTGCTTGGTTGATGCAAATTACCAATGGCAAACCTGCCGCCTATAGAAAATACGTAGTTCTACTGCCTTCTTTCAGTTGTTTTTGTTTGTGACGTTGTGGCATTTGTGTGTTTTCTAGTTTGTATTGGGCAGTGAGTCTAGTCTAGTTTGGGCAATAAAAGGAAGCATGCACGCGCTGACTGTATTCCGTTTCCGTGTATAGTTGCAGTCACAAACATATATATGTCCTTGTGCAGAGCGTTAACGCATCAATCGGAATATCGTAAGACAAGCTAAATGGAAGCTAGCATCGCATGCAGGTTCTTAATTTGGATCACCAAAAAGACAGAGCCTGAACATTACATTACTCTGGTGTGCATCAATATGAAAGGTACATCAACCATGAGAGGTGATCAACCATGCGTGCGAGCATTTTTTTGGGTTATTGCGTGCGCGCATGTCTCGTTTGAGACTTGGGAGTGTGGCCTGCATTCCTGCTGGGCCACTCAGCCGTCACTCTGTAGGCTGCACACTCATGTGTCCTACCCAGCAGTCCGCAGGCCAGACAAGAAGCCCATTCCGCACATCGGCAGGTTCACACATTTTGGTAACACTTGCACACCTTCATCTCTGTCTCTGCATTTCATCGGGTTTGGGGCGGAACTAGAGAAAAAAAACATCGGGGTCCACCACTTCATCATATATGTGATAACAACGTATTATGCTTACCATTTGCTTGTTATTTGCCTCCCGGTGTCACAAGATTTAGATCAATGGGGTTCACATGTACTATATATACAGACTAACACTAATTTTTTTTTGACCCGGTGTCCTGTGACACCGGGTAATATACACTACTTCCGCCCCTGGTTTTGAGTGGTACGTGCGTGTAGGGTTATTTAGAATTGAAAATCGAATATCCGGTGATACCAGTTTATCGTAAAAATCGAGTGAAAATCGTTTAAAATTGAACGGTTTGCAAGGTCAAATCAGATGGTCAAAACTGAGATGAACAAGTTCGAAGACCGATCGGTAAGCTCGAAAATCGAGTGTTTTGTAGGAAAAAATCGAGTGGTTTATGTGGAAAATCAAATAAGAAAAATTGCAAAAAAAAAAAACGATAAAGACCCAAAAATTAAGGAAAAATGTTAGAAATGTATAAAAAATTTATTAAAAATCACGATAAAATTCTGGCATAATCTTTCCTATATTTTAAGACAACGTGGAGTTGTAAAGTACATATTTTGCAATAATAGAACAACTATAGAAAAATATGAAAAAGTTTGGTATGACATTTGCTATATGTTAGACAATCTCAAGTTGTCGGAGATTGGATAATATCCATAAGTACTATAAATACCCCAGCAGTCGGATTTCGGCTAACCATATGTACCCTCGGATGATGTTCTCGAGGAAGACCCTTGCACGATCTAGCTGGCTGGTCTGCTCGATCGGACTAGGCTCAGTACTCAGCCATGAGTGCCTATGTTCATGGAACGGGCATCTATGCTCGGCCATGACCAACTACGCTCGGCCCAAGCTCGCTCGCGAACGGCATGGTCGGCAGGTCGTGTTCGGCCCGTAACGTCCAAACAACGCTAATTACACCACGATCTGAGTACCGTTACGCCCACGACGGGAACGTGGCAAGAATCAAGGCTTCGGTTACGACTATGGTTAATGCAGTCAAGTGCCTGTTATTCGGATGCAGTTATGTTAGTTATTTTGTAAGCTATAAACACCTCCTGGACATAGGGAAAAGTGGACACGCGAACAAGCAAAAAAGCATACAATACTGTTTTGTGAGAGAGGTGTCGCGCGAACAAACACGCACGAACACGTTACAACACTCAGCAATAGCAAAACCAATGGAATAGGGTTATTATCTCTGCAGTGAGAAGCCCGAACCAGTATAAACCCCTTTGTCCACTTCCTGAGTATTCTATTGTTCCCTCACGAGCATTCTTCAGACGTAAACCCTTCATTGAAAAAGGGCTTGTGTTGATCCCTCATTCAACAAGTAAGCTCGGCGGGGATCCTTTTCCCAATCGTCGACAGCTGGCGCCGTTCGTGGGGACCTTTCGTGAAGAATCCCTGAAGATGCCCAATTCTCAGGATACTCAAGACCTCTGCGCCTTCGGTGGTGCCGAGGATAATGACATGTACTACGCTGACAATGGCGTAGCCGGTGTAACCGACCTAAAAGGTCACACCGAACCCAGGAGTCTTTCCCCGGTGGCTGGAGAGTAGTAACTCCCCTCTCAGCACGATACCTCACAGATGATGAGGAGTACGATGGACTCTACGATGGCCTGGACATCCCGGACCATTTCAAGCCCAATCACGAGACCGTATCGCGAGGGGATACCATGATGTCACCTTCACGATCCTCGCATTCTCGTGATGTCAACATGGCGGGAGAAGGAGAAAACCTCGGGGTTGAATCCTCGGAAGCTATCCGTCATCGCCGTTATGAAGCGGCCAAGAACCACCTGGAAGCGTCCCTAAACAGGACCTTGGTGAGCATCCGCCGTCAAGTTCGTGAAAAACTGAGCGCCAGGACTAAAGCCGATGCTCACGAGAGTTCCCACGAGTGACGCACACCGGAGCATGTGCGCGATCGTCAGCCAAACTCGCCACCTCCCGTTCCTCGGAGCGGGGAATGGCTGTAGCCTCTGGCGGCGGTCGTGAGCAACCTTCGGAAGTTCTTCGAACAGGTAGATTTGGAGGCGATGAGTGCGGTCGTAGCTAAAGACCTTAAAAAGCTCGCCGCCGACATGAAAATGTCGGAGTCGCCTTGTGACAAAGGAACCCGGAGTGTTTCTCAGGAATATCGTCGTCGACACGGCATTTAGCAATAATATATAAACAAATAATATTTCATTTCAACACCATTCACAACTAAATCCAACAAGTGCACATTTCAATAACATTCATTTCAATATCATGGCATATGACAGTTAAAACCAAAATTTCTCACCAAAAATGAATATTCACACTTGGCATAGCTTCGGCGTCCTTCCATTGTCACACATATGCCATGTTGGATCTACATGAATGCTATGTTAATAAAAAAATCAAGTTGCAATAAAACGATACACACAAATGAAACATTACCTTCGGGACTATGAGTTGTATTGGTGGGTGTGTACTTGGTTGGCCATGTTATACTCCTCTATGGACATCATCACTAATTCTCATGTAGCTAGCAACTCTGCCTAGTATTCGTGCCAGCTTTATTGATATCTGTGTGTTTAAATTGTCTATTCTAGTCTTTCTCACGACCTACTGGTGGTTGGCTCAATTTTGCTTCACATGAAGTGTTTTGGATTAGACTATTTTAGTCCTTTTGCACTACAAGTGTTTGGATTGACTGTTCCAGTCTTCCTTGTTCAGTATTCTTTTGGACTTTTAACGCACTTGTATTCATGTGTTTAATTACCCTTTAGGGTTTTTCGGAGACAATTTCATTATGGATTTTGAGTTAAGGGGATGTTTGTTATAACTCAATATCTCAGCTTTTCATATCTTTTGGTTTTATCCAAATACTCCCTCCGGCCTAAAAATGCTGACGTTTTGGATATAGTAATGGTCAAACTTTCAAAACTTTGACTATTGATATATTTTTAAATATTTAAATTGAATACATGAAAATTATATGTGTAGACTTGTCTCGAGAAGTATTTTCATAATATTATAATTCTATTGCGTTTTATAAATATATTATAATAAAAGTTAGTGGTTAAAATTATGTTTTGAAGACCGTGTCGATGTCCAAGACATCATCTTTTTTAGACCAGAGGGAGTAGGTTGTTAGTCCAAGTCTGTTACAACTCGAACTCTTTTGGCTATATAAGTCGGCAATATATCCAGTGCAATTAAAGTTTTCGTGCAATCACCATGCAACTCTACTAAAAATGTTTCAAAAAATTCTGAAAAAAATCATGGATATACATCTCAATTTACCCCATCTACGTATAAAATTTCATGATCAAATTCGTCCTATGCTAGAAGTTACAAAAAAAAGACAAATTTCTGACAAACTTGAATAGTTCAAATGCACCCCAAAATTTGCCCCTTTTGTAACTTCTAGCATATGACGAATTTGATCATGAAAATTTATACGTAGATGGGGTAAGTTGAGATGTACATCCATGATTTTTTTCAGAATTTTTTGTAACTTTTTTTAGTAGGGTTGCACAGTGGTTGCACGAAAACTTTAATTGCACTGGATATGCTGCCATATAAGTCAGCCTCTATACATGTAATCTTTGAACTATCATAGTGTATTATTTTTTGTAGTTTTTTTTCGCAAAATTTTTTTCACGTTAAATCTGGTCTCCAATTTTTATGTACCGTGCTAACCCTAACATAGTTACATTCCCCACTCCAGACATTGAAGTATCGGACCATAAATCACAGACAATATGTACTCCAGTGATCTTGCACTGAAATATGATGATTCCCCCTCAAGGCATTGAAGTATTGGACCATCAATCACAGACAATATGTACTCCAGTAATCTTGCACTGAAATATGTTGATTCTGTGATCGCGTATTGGAGAATCCTAGGAGGCCCCAGAAACCCAATCACATGCACCGTCTATCCACCTATCTATCAATCTTCACTAGTAAAATATAAAAGGGAAAAGAGGAGTCCACACATCGGCAGCTAGTGCTTGACCAACTTCTCCATGTCTCCACACCCGTCCAAGCCGATTCACATGCATTTGTTCTGTTGCATGTAGGCTTCCTCCTCTCCTCTCCTCTCCTCTCCATCTTTCCCTCTCTCTCCAATCTGATCTCCATTGCCTCCCTTCCTTTCAAGCTACCGGCTAGCTGATCCCATGGCAACGATGGTGAGCTTGAAAGCTCCCATTGCCCTGTTCTTGCCACTGTTGATGGTGTTCAATGGTAATGAGGCCAAGTTCCTGTCCAACAACATCACTGTGGTTGGCTCTGTGTACTGTGATGCCTGCTCCAACAATACCTTCTCCAAGCATAGTTTCTTCCTGAAAGGTGAATAAACATTCGACCTGTTGTAGTAGTTCAACATTACCACTGATTTTGATCCTCGCCTCGTTCTGCATTGTAGTACAAGGCTAGTTTGCTCTGAAATTAAATGTGCTACGGAAACAAGTATTTTTACATCGAGTTCTTCTTTGCTGCTCTTTGTAAAAGAAAAGGTCTACATGATGTGTGAATCTCTTGCTCGATCTACAGTTCCACATGTCAGATGTCTTAGAAGGACTAGTTGTTTCAAACCCGTTCTTTTTGTTTAGTTTGGATAGATGTACTGAAAACTTGTAAGCAAACATGACAAGTTGTTCCGGAGTTGAAGTGCACTGTAGTCTCACTCAAGTCTGAACATTGCCACCGGATTTTTTTTTTTTGAGGAACAGAAAGTTATATTTGATATGAACTGAGGAGGCAGGGCTTCTTTGACATTGATGTTATGGAGCTAATAGAGACAAACATAGTTGACATACACACATAAATGTGGCCGTGGCTTGTTCTGGATTTATAATTGGTTTGGACCATTATCTTTCTCCCAAATTGTAATTGTAGTCTAGCTTTGGCTCATGCTAGATGAGATGCCTCCCTAACTGAAGTTGTCTGAGGCCGACATAAAGCTTGTCATACATGTGTTGCAAACGAACTAACCAACTTTCTATTCCCCAGTGCCTTCAGCTGCATAAATTAATGTATTATTGCCCAATGCCTACTTCATCTGGAGTTGCAAGTAAAAGTTTTAATTGGCTCTGATATGTGCTAGATAGAGTTTTGATCCACAGTTGTGGTCTTTGTTTAATGGCAAATGCTATTGTTCATACCTGATTTACCTCAGTTATTTTGAGCAGCATGTGTTCCTCAACCTCACTATGCCACGTATTGCTAGGGATGAAAACGATCGGTAAATGATTGTTTTGTTTTCGTTTCCATATTTTTTTCCGGTAACGGAAACGAAATCGAAAACTCCGGAAACAGATAGTGACGGCAATGAAGGCAGAACAGAATAGAGCTGATACGGGAATGAAAACGAAAAATTCCACAGGAACATAGTACAGAATCACAATATACATGATCACAAGAACAATGTAACGTATTCTACCTCCAAGGTGGACGAAAAAATAGTGTTATATTCACTGGTATCATTAGAAAATTTTTTCTCAGGTTTATCAGCTGAAGACTCGTTATTTATCCCCTATATCAGACCATCATGTTCTCCTCCATAACATTATCATCAACATCCTCTTGCTCCACCAACTACAAAGGTATAGAACCCTAAAATTTTTATATTATTGTTAGATATTTATTTATGATTTTCTGAGATTTATCCTGGATTTTCTGGAGTTTATAAATACTATTTTGATATTTTTAGATTTATAAAATTAACTTATTCATGAAAAATAAAAATAAAATTATGTTAAAAATAATTTTCTAGGTTCAAAATATTCCAAAGTATTTTTGAGAATTTTTTCGGAATTTTTGAACTATATTTGATATTTTATATAAAGTTATTTGTATTTATGAAATTATTTTAATTTGAAAATAAATGTAAACTCTCTCTTCTCCTTTTTGGGCTAAGTCCATTTCCCTTTTTTTGCCCATTTTTGTTAATTTTTGGTTTTACTTATATAGAATTTTCGTTTCTGTTTCCGTTTTCGTCGGAATTAACTCTCCCGTTTCCCTTTCTGACAAAAAATTTCTATCCCGTTTTCGTATTGGTATTTTTTTTCGTTTCCGTTTCCGCAAAAGAGTTTTTGTTTCCGTTTTCCTCCGAAACGGTCGAAAACATTTTGGTTTTCAACCTACGTACTGCAATCTGATGCTACCCCCAAACTGAAATTTCTTTGTCTCAGCAACAAGTGTTCTTATATTTATTTGGTTGATCTAGAACTGCCAGTACGTTGTATGCATGAGCTGCCAAAGCACGGTATGCCTAAGGGCTATGAGCCTATGACCTGCAGTTCTGCACCTCGATGACCCCTCACCCTGAAATGAAATCCATCGCCTGCTCTCTCACTCTGCTACATTGCTACCGAAACTAGAGCTTGGCTTCTGAAACAACCCAAAAAAAAAAAAAATTCAAAATGAATTTTTATTTGAAGTTTGTTCAAATTCGGGTTCAATTTCGAATTTGAAATTGAAATTTTGGCTTTTGTTTTGGTTTTCGGTTTGGGCCAAATCCTTTGGGCGTTCGGCCGTTCTCTCCTCCCGGCCTGTTGGCCTCGGCCCGACCAGCTCCCGGCCGGCCAGCCAGCGCTCCGTCCCGCCGCCTCGGCGCCGCCTCCGCCGCCCCGCCGCTCCGCGCGCTCACGCTGCTCCGCCGCCTTGCGCGCACCCGACCGAGCCGCGCGTCGCTGCCGCCACCTGCGTAGCCGCTGCCTCGCCGCCGTGACCCTGCCTCGCCGCCGTGACTCTCTGCCATGGCGACTGCGCCGCGCCACGCCGACTCTGCGCGCCGCGCCCGCTGCGCGCGTCGCGTCCGTCGCTCGCCGCCTAACCCTAGGCACTCCACCTCCGCCGCTTAGCGCCGCCCGAGCCCCGCGCGCGATCGCGTCCGTCGCCAGCGCCACTGCTTCCTCTCTCTTCTCGGCTATAAAAGCGCCAAACCGCAGCCTCCTCACCCCTTCCTCCCTCCACCCCTCGGTGAGCCCTCCTCCTCCTCTCCGTCTCCGTGGCCGCCGCCCCGTCTTGCCGCCGCCCTTGATTCGCGCAAACCCTAACCCTAGGGCTCCCTCCTCTCTCATCAGAACCCGCCAATGGCGCCGCCATGAGGCCCACACGCCACCGGCCACTCTCTCGAATGGGCCATGGCCCATTTAGCCCGTGAAAGCCGGCCCAGCTCCACTAAAACAGTAAAAATTGGTTTTCGATTTTAAATTTATTTATTTAATTCCGAAAATCGATTTAAACTCCTAAAATTCGAGAAAAATCCCGAAAAATTCCGTAATCCCCAGAAACCCACCAAATACACTATCCGAACCGTTTCGAGCCACTGAGTCCAAAAATGACCTCCGTTCCTCAATCCGGAGTCTCCAAAATTCCCAAAATGCCCAAATCGCCCTTCCTTTCTCTCTCTCTCGGCCCGGTTAGATTTTACATTTCCGCTTTCATTTCGATTTCTTTTCGTTTTCGTTTCTTTATTGTCGTTCGATCTTTTCGCGTTAGATCCGGACGTTGGGCGATTCCAGGAGCCGCCAGCTTCCCGGAGCAGACCGGACCGACAGAGCCGATTTCGACCGCATCAACGACACTTCGTCCGATCCGATCGCCAGCAAGGCAAGCCGTACACCTTTGATCATGTTGAACCTATTCATGCCTTATTATAGTTAATTACTATTTTCTACCGCATTACTTTACTGTATGTTGAAATATCACAAATCTAGTATGTTCGAATGACATGATACTTAGTTAATGCCAATTTGCTCATGAGACTTCCTTGAAAAATATCGAACCTAATTATATCCTTGTAACCTTAGGTTACTTAATATTCCTATATTAATTATTATTATCCTGTTAGTTTAGTCAAATGCTTTTGATAATGGAAATGAAAAGGCCGAGCGTTTGGTTCTGGTCTGTTTGGAAAAGTGCTACGGTTTGGGGGGAATTGGATAAATCCGGAGTGGATGAGTTCCAATCCCGGTGATGATTGATGCCTTGGGTTTGTCGGTGGCCGTGCAGCGGATCTGGAAGGGGGTTGTGGATCGGAAAAAGGCTTGGTCTTTGGCAATATAAGGATAATAATCCCCTTGAGCAAAGTAAATAACTTAAGAACTCGTTCAACCACAAAGTTGGGCGGTCAACCGTTGGCTTGACTCAACATAGCTCGGTACATTGTACTTTCCCTCGGAATACCTATAGGAGCAGGTTACCTTCCCAGGTGTGGGAGATGGTCCAATGATTATGGGAGTGAAACGAAAGTGTGCACGAGGAAAGCTGTGGCATTTCGGGGTCACAACGGGAGGTGCCACAAGCATCGGGACCAAGCACTCCACACTGGCCAAGTGGGGACCCCGGGATAATGTGGAGCAAAACTCTACCGGATAGGGACTGAAGAGGGAAATGTCCAACGAAAAGCTATGATAACCTCGATCCGGCCGCACGCATATAAGTTGCGTGTTAAACTCGAGTTGGCATTAACGATCGTGGAATCTTGTGGGTAAAGCTGAACACCTCTGCAGAGTGAATAAATGGTATTCGAATCTGCCGTGCTTAGGTAAATGAAGCTAAGTTTAATTGGGGTGAATCCCGTAACCTAGCTCAAGTAGATCTTGGTGCATGTTTTGAGAATGTGGTTTAATGGTGATGTGGTTTAATGGTGATGACTTTGTGAATGGAACCCCTCCTGGATTACTATTATTATGGATTGTGTTTTAACATGTAAAATGATGTTACAAATAAAACTGCATCCACAAATACTTTAACCTTGTACCAATGTTGTGCTACACCCTTGCATGTAATATTCAGTGTTTTCCGTACGACTTGTTGAGTACTCCCGTACTCACCCTTGCAACCCCGACCCCCTCTCAGAGTTTAAAGAAGCTGGAGCGTTCCAGGAGTGCGTAGATGGCAATTTGGTTTTGAGGTCTTAGTCTTTTGCTCAGGCTGCTGTGCGGTGTTTTGCTTGTAAGTTATTCGGGCCTCTTTGCGCCCTCTTCTTAAAAACCAGCCGTTAGGCCTTATATTGAATAAAAATGTTGGAATTTGACTTTTGCCTGGCAATAATATGCTTGGTTCCTGGCAGCTAATCATCCTGGGTAGCTGTCGAGGCGTACGGATCTGCCCCTAAAAAGGCGGGCCATGACAGCTTCCACAAGCACAATAGCTTCCATGGCTCTCACCACTGCATATCTGTACTTAACTCTGAACTAAACTCGGCACAATAGTTATGAAGACTTGCAGAGTATAGTGTTCCCAGTTTTTACAAGAGCTCAGATGAGTCCACCACTAATGGCCATATGCTGATGATGTGCAGGAGCCAGGGTGCTGATCCAGTGCAGCTTCAAGGTGAACTCCACCATGACCGAGGAGCTCTCCCTGGAGGCGGAGCGCACCACCGACCAGAACGGCGTGTACAAGCTGGCCGTGCCCTCCGTCGACGGCTTCGAGTGCCGGGAGGGCCACGAGCTCCGGTCGGCGTGCCGCGCCACGCTCGTACGGAGCTCCTCCGCCGCCTGCAACGTCCCGGGCCTCCGGGGCTCCACGCAGCACATCGCGCTCCGCTCCCGCGCCACCAACGCCTGCTTCCTCAACCTCAACGCGCTCAACTTCCGCCCCGCCAAGCGGGACGGCACCCTCTGCCACGCCGGCGGTGGCGGCGCGTTCGGCACGTCGCTCTCCTTCTGGCCGCTCTTACCGCTCTTCTGGCCGCCGTTCCGGTTCCCGTTCCCCGCGCCGGGCGGCACCGGGACGGTGTCGTTCCCGTGGCCGTTCCACGTGCCGGACTGGCTGGTGCCGTTCCTGCGACCGCCGTTCCTGCCGTTCCCGCTGTACCAGCCGGCGCCGGAGTCGTCGGCGCCGCCCCCGTTCTACCGTTTCCCGGCTTCCCAAGAAGCGGCGTCTCGGCCTTGAACCGGCCGGGTTCAGGGGAAGCGTGTCAAGATACGAGATTTTAGCCTTCTTGCAGAAATTGATCTTTAGATTCTGCTTGTCAAGTTAGGTGGCCTCTGCGTCGTGTAATTGGAGCTAGCTGGTCCTCGTGTTGCCAACTTGCCATGGCGTTCATCGAGCTGATAAATGTATGGATGTGGTAATCTGTAGGGATGGTCATTACTCATTAGTGTTCTCGTGTCAAGTCCCGTGAAAGATGAGTAGATTGTCCATGTTTCCTCTATGTCAAGTTTGCGGTAAGTCGATTGATCGATGCTTGCATACAAATATACAATGAAGTTTAGCTATTGGGTCTGTCCACACATGGAGTCAATATCGTAGGTTTGGTCGTTGATCGAGCCTAGACATAACTCAAGGGAAGCTAGGTTGATTCATCTGCTTGTACCATGAAAGGAGTAACCCGATTCGGACATGGCGCGCGCAAAGGAATTGGTACATATGTCTGTAACTGATTGCTGGGAATAGAGTTTGTCAGAATCGTTGGTTTGTCTTTTCTCTTGGATCCTGCTAACATGGTAGGTTTTTGTCAAGCTCAATGGAGTTTTTTTTAAGTGAAATTGGAAATGCAGTTTCTTTTAAGGAGCTCTTTTACTGTAAACTGAATTCAATATGAATCGATCATTCTTTTCGACCCAATAGATTAGATTACCTAATACTTATTTATGAGAAATTTTACGGTAGATAACACGGGTAGTAAATAGTGGTAGTAAAATTAGATCTAGCTATACAATTTTTAAGAGTATTTTAGACTTTTCATCATATGCATCGTTACTTGTTTTCCTCCGCCATGGTTGCTTCACGGTGGACAACGACTCGGGCTCGCCGGACTCGACAAACCAGGGCGTACTTGGCCCGGACAACTTCGCTGGCCTCGTTCGAGCTCGTCGTGGTAGCAGTCCACACGAGACGGGAGGATAGAAGGGAAGCAAACACAAGGTACGACATGGGGTCTTTTTCATGTCAAACTATCGATGTGTTCAAAAGAGATTTTCTTTCCTGAAAACTCTTAATTAGCATTGGCAATTCGAAGTTCAACTGGATTCAAGAAATCAGCTCAACACATACACATCTAGCTCTCTTAAGTCTGCACAAATATTCTCGACTAGTAACATTTGGCTCGTACATTCTTAGATCCCGTTTGGCAACTTGAAACTGGGCCGTTTTTACTAGAATCTGAGAGAAATCCAGCCAAACGAGCTAAAGCTCAAAACGATTCTCCTCGGAACGTTTCTTCTTTTTCCACACCGGGGCCGAATCACCCTCAACCCCGTTCTACGCCGATTCACAGAATCTAGACAGCTAGCCAAACGGTTTCCAGACAGTGATTCTGATTCTACCTAAAACGTTTCTACCAAGAATCTGGAACCGTTTCCGTTTCTACTAGAATCTGGAACCATACCAAACAGGGCCTTAGATCCAAGTATCAAACTCTCGAGTATACGTTGATATATAGACGTGTCTGAATTCATAAAACAAACCTCCATGAAAACCGACGATTTGGAGCGTCGCACGGGAGAGGGGGAAAAAAAGAAGGATGTTGCTAAGCTAAACAACCCTTGTGGTTGGGGAGTTTGACACCTCCAAACTAATTGCAATCACAAGTCAGAGAGGATTTGTTGCTAAATCTAATGCATTATTGCCATGACGCGCGCCACTGGCCCCTCCAAGGCTCCAAGTCGGCCATGATGTCAAACTTGCACAGTTGCAACTCCTTCAGTTTTACCCTTCCGATGCTCCCAAATCGTACCCTAATTGCAGTATTATATGCATGTAATATACAAGTACTCCTAATCGATACAAGGTGCTAGTTAATTCTCCAATTCTATATATGCAATCACTGTGCATGAAAACCACAAGGGTCTCGCTCATATCTCTTTCTCTGATCACTATATATCGTCCAATCCCTCTCTGTCTCACCTTACCATTCTTGACTAATCCTCTCACTGCACATCTACACTAATCTTGATCTCACCATGAGACTATGACCATTTGTTCATACACACCTTACTAGCTAAATAGCAAAGCTTTGTACCTATACGCGTTAACGTACGTGTGCGTGGTTGAGAAGAAGCCGGCAATGGAGAGAGGGAGGAAGGGGCTGATCATGAAGACGCTGGACCGCTGCCGGACGACCTGCGGCCGCGGGCCGACGGAGAGGAAACCGGCAGAGGGGTGCTTCTCGGTGTACATCGGCGCGGGGAGGCAGCGGTACGTCGTCCGGACGGAGTGCGTGAACCACCCGCTCTTCCGGGCGCTGCTGGAGGAGGCCGAGGAGGCGTTCGGGTACGCGGCCGCGGGGCCGCTCGAGCTGCCGTGCGACGCCGAGGCGTTCGTCAGGGTGCTGGAGCAGATCGAGGAGGAGAAGGTGGCCAGCGAGACGGCGGCGGCGAGGTGCGGCCTCGTCAGGGGGCACTCCGCCTACCGGCTGCTCATCCCCGGCCGGCCAGTCCTCGTCGGCCGGTCGTAGGTTGGATGCCGTGGGCTGTTCTGTCCATCGAGCTCTCTGTGTTTGTACCGTTGGTTTTAGCCTTACATCATTAATACACACGCATATATATATATAACAAAAGAGAGGTGCTTCTATGCTCTTCCTTTTAAAAGTTGCATAACTATTAAAGCATGAATGAAGGGTAGATGATACTAAAAAACTGTATACCGTTCCTAGTTTTTCCAACGGTATAGTTGTTTGTCCAACAAGCATGTGCGATGTGGTCACTAACATCTCCTCAAGGTCATGCATGCTGCAGAGGCCTTATGTTTTATGAACCATGAATGCATGTTAATTCTTCGTTGGAATGCTGCATATTAATGCATGTTAACAAGCTTTTTTTCTTGTTGCCATGGGAAACTACACGTTTCTGAGGATCAAGATGCGTGCATGCGTGCATGACAAACCCTCCCTCACAGACAAAATCAAAGGCACCTTCTCGCCGTCGCGGCCTCATGCGCCGTCTTGGCATCTATGAAACTTATCCGTGAAATATCATGAAACTTATCCGTGAAACCTGATAAAACTTATCCGTGAAATATCATGAAACTTATCGGTGAAATATCACGAAACTTATCCGTGAAAACCTAATGAAACTTATCCGCGAAACCTAATGAAACTTATCCGTGCAATATCATGAAACTTATCCGTGAAATCTAATGAAACTTATCCGTGAAACCTAATGAAACTTAAATGTGAAATATCATGAAACTTATTCGTGAAACCTAATGAAACTTACCCGTGAAACCTAATAAAATTTTTCCATGAAATATCATGAAACTTATCCGTGAAACCTAATAAAATTTATCCATAAAACCTATTTGCATGTGAGACATCATGAAACTTATGAAACCTATAAGATATGAATGAACACACTTAATACCTAGTGAAACATGCTATACCGTTCGAATCACTTCCAACGGTATAGCGTGCAATAGCACTACTCTAAATATAAAGGACACAATAGCACACGGAGGGAAAAATATTTATGGTGTAGCATAACTAGTACTTTTTGCATTTTCTTACTTTTATTTTTCTCATGGCTTTCAAATAACCAGTGATTTGGTTATATACTATTAATACTAACTAACCTACAAGGAAACAAATTCTACTCGTAAACAAATATATTTCCTACTTGTACAAGCTTAATTCTAACATTCACCATCTTTATCTTGTAACATCAACTAGTTCTAATTTCTGATACAAATCTAACTTGTTGAGGCAGTCGATCTCAATTACGACTTACCAAATATTTACTCGGCACAAGATGGCGAACACATCTCCTCAATATTCTGGACTCAACTTTGACTTGAAATGCGCACACAACAACCTATACATGATGGTGTTCACGACTCATCAACATCTTGGACATCTCTTGTATACACACTCGCAGCTAGGATGGCAGCCACAAATCCTCAACGTTTTGGACTCCTCTTGCTCCAAGCAGCGGCTTTCTCTTGATCTTCTAGTGTAGCATAATCTCTTCTAAGGCATGACATCCCTGAATGAATTCTCATACATTTATCTTGTACACACAACTCGCATAAGAACTCACACGATCACACATAATATCTCGTGAACACAAATGACACAAGAGCACATAGCTTTGGCTCCCTTTTCAATGAGACACGTAAATGGCCGCCAATGCAATCATGTCACACAGGTTGTCAACGAAGCTCGTCAATAGCAGGTATCATGGAGACACGTCTCCTCCACCCTTTGCCACCATATCTTCTCGCTGACTCTTCCCGCCTGTGATGCGACTTCGACTCGACGACGGCTCACTACCTCGCCGTCTCCTCGCAGTGGATCCGCAAGCACCATCACACCCACACTCCTATCGAACCCCACTCAACACTACAACACTTAGCAATGATAGCCTGCTCCGAGGCACAACAGTGGAGTCTCCACTAGGACAAGTGTGACATCAAGGTTAGAACCTCGCTCTGATACCAATTGTTCGTTTTAGTCCTAGATTATGAACACACAAACATGAACGCAAGGAAAAATACAATAGCACACAGAGAGAAAAATATTTGCGGTGCGACACAACTATCACTTTTTGTATTTCTTACTCTTATTTTTCTCATAGCTTACAAACAACCAGTGACTTTCTTATATATTAGTACTACTAACTAACCTACAAGGAAACGGATTCTACTCGGAAATAAATATGTTTTCTACTCATACAAAATTAATTCTAACGTGTGCTACTGATAAAGTACTTAATTAACCTGCGTGCAAATCACTTGGATGGCAACACGTGGTAATTAGTGCGTCTTAGTAGTTGATGAGTTCTTGAGCTCGAGTTTTTGTTGAGCTAATATTCTCAAATTATCATGTATGTCGGGCAATTTTTTATGTTGATGTAATGATGTGTGTGTCTCGTAAGTTGCAGTAACTGTCGATCCAAGTGTTACAGGTGCACAATAGCTTTTGTGATGTCTATAGTGAAACTTCAAACTGGAGTGACACATTTAAATGTATCTCATACTGATTGATATCTGATAAGTGATTCGTGCACATTGAATTACTATAAGCATTCCTCAACTACAGTAGCTTTGTAGTTCATTCACTTGTTATGATGTGTTGAGCTAGATTATGTAATCGATAAGATATATATCAACCAATCATAGTTGTTCTATGAGAACCACTCAATAGACAGCATATATCCCCAACCAGATTTCAAGGCCTGAAACTACCAAACATATAGCCTAGCTAGAAGGAGAAATGAAAAGGCATGTATAGTAAGATTGCAGTATCGAACAGTCGAAGAGCTTTCACTATTGCTATATTTACTGTTCAATTTTTTTTTAATAATATTAATATCGATTGATCGAATAAAAGGATGGTTTGACATCATTAATGATCGTATATCTCAACAATGGATATAAGGTCAATATTAATGAACACAATAGGTTTAATAGAACTCTTATGTTTGCATAGAAAATTTGATTAAAGACTTTTTCTATGGCATTGCCGCGCATACTTCCTAGTGCTAATTGTTGTGGTTACCATGCCGAACAGTGAGTATAGAATATCCTTTTTCCTTTAGGGATACACAAATGGAGGAGCTAAAAGAACGTATGCCGCTTAGAGAGAGAGAGAGAGAGAGAGAGAGAGAGAGAGAGAGAGAGAGTAGTAATCCATAAGTGAGATCCTGCTCTCACATGCCCCTTGGGGCCTTTATATATAAGAAATGAGATGCTATTTCCCATTTACGAGACCATGTGAAGGTCAACCTATGGATGTGTGATGAGTATTTGATATCTGTTAGAATTTGTATCGATTTGTGTGAGTTTGTTTTGGGTTTGAAAAACTGAATTTGCAATTTTGGAGTGCTGTCGGTCTGACCCAATGAGCTTGAGTGATGCACTCTATTGGGAATTGATACTTGTGTTGATTACATATTGCATATTATGTTGAGAAACGCTATGTGATGTGTTGCTTGTCTGAGATGGTTGCATGACTTTGGAGCTAGGTCATGGTGAAGTGGATACCGGGACTAAGCTAGGAGAGTTGATGTCCAGACGGTCAAGGGACGTTGAAAGATGACTAAGGCCAGGGAGTTGCTGCGAGCCGAGATGACAAGTGAATGGATGAGATGCTAACTTAAACCATACTCAAGCGAAGGAGGATTGTTGGATGGAGGGTTCATGAGTGGAGTAGGGGTTAAGTTAGTGTTAAAGGATTATTGGATCTTGAACTTAAGTAGCGCTTTGAGAAGCATGCAAGTTTATGATTAAATCATGTTATGTTGTTGGATTGCGGGTTAGCCCATGTATGAGTGAGGGAGTGAATCTTAACCCTTGATGAGATTTCTTGAGGGCCTAGAAGGTCATCTAAAGATAGAGGTTGCTCCTAGTGTGCTATAAATAGAGTAGCTGAGGGATGCCTCCTTGCCAAGTCCTAGAGAAAGGTATTTTGGTTTCCTTATGCTCCTTTGAGCTTTGCCCATCATGAAGTGCCTCTTTGTAATCATCCCTCTCTAAGCAATGCAAGATCTAAGTTCATCTATGATCTGAAATTTATTTTATTTCTTGTATTTTTGCTTGTTTCTTTCATGCAATTTAAGCTTTGCTTCCCCTCCTTCTACTTGATGTATTTGTATTGGATCTAGGACATATAAGAGGTTGATAAATTCATCTAGAATATGTCTCAACCTAGCAAGTTCTATTAGAACTCATTCTTGCTCAAGTGGTACATACAACATGTGTTCTTGATATGAAATCACTATTTTTGGTGCAACTTGAACTATTTGCATGAAAGGTTGAGATCTTAGGCGTATCCTTACAATTTCTTCTGGAATCATAATTCTAAGGCCATTTCCTAGTTGTGGTTCAAGTTTCATCAAGTTTAGATGGGTAAAACTTGAGTTATCGATGTTTCTTTGCAATTAAGTTTATGACATTCCTGTTTTTGTGCAGCATGGATGTTGAGCTAGATAGGTCTCTTATTTATGCCTTGTTTTGAAATTTCTTTTGGAATTATAAACCTAAGGACATTATCTTGCTATGTTTCAAGTTTCATCAATTTTTGATGAGTATATCTAGAGTTATTAATGTCTCATGACGGTCAAGTTTGATATTTCTTCACACACGAGCTGCTGAAATTCTTGCTCTACTCATCCTGTTTTTAGTGTTCTTCGACCTAGTGTTTGCTTCACAACACTAGCGATTTTGATGAAAATTTTAATTGGCTCCTATTCACCCCCTCTAATCACCGGTTTCGATCCTTCACAATCATACCCTCAATAATTATGAAAAGTTGAGAATATATTGGTACATTCCTTTAGTAGATCCCTCATGGGATTTCTTTAAAGCCCACAGCACATTTCTATTAGCCCACATACGCACTAAATTATCCTTAGGGTTGCTTCAAGACTCGTTAGACACTCCTAGTAGCCTAATAAGAATTGGCTGCTCCCACAACACTAATAGCTCATCACCAGTTCACCACACCCTAGACCAAATTCGCTCAAAGCCCAGCCCACCATGGAGTGGACCCACGCATGTATAGCACCCTACTTACACTTTCCTCCTTGTTTCGTGTAAAAGGGTTAATTCGGATGTGTTATGTTTGAAGCCAATAGGCATTATATAGTACTACAACTCACTTTATGCAAGCAATATGGGACTAATCTCACAACCACTTCACATGTACCTTCACATTAACGGTCGAGGTACCCCTCACTTTATGCAAGCAATGTGGGACTAATCCCACCATCACTCCACGTGAGTTTTTACATTAATGGTTGGGGTATTACACGCACTCCCCACCGCTCCACATGGACCTTCACATTATCGGCCGATGTATTACACTCACTCCCTCACTTTATGCAAGTAATGTGTGACTAATCCCACCACCGCTCCAAATGAGCCTTCACATTAATGGTTGGGGTATTACACTCACTCCCTTAAGGGCTAACGCTCTCGGCAGCACACCGTATACACGACAGATACCTAAGAAGTCGAATTAGATTGATAGGTAAGTGTCTTTTCTAGGGGAGAAATTGCATCATCATATGCCCGCGCCCCTGTCCCACATGCGTCGGTGCAACGAAGGTTGATACTCTGATAGACTCTGTAACTCCTTGGCTCAAGTTCACTCAAAGCCCAGCCCACTGTGGGGTGGACTTACGCATGCATAGCATCTCACTTACACATTCGTCTTTGCTTCGTGTAAAAGAGTTAATCCGAATTTGCTATGTTTAGACTCAACATGCATTATATACTACTATAATACACTTTATAAAAAGCAATGTGAGACTATCTCACTATCGGTCAATATGAGCCATATGAGTCTTCATATTACCGGCCCTGAGTATTACAGTGATACAGAGAATTGCTTCGGCTTGCAACGGGGAAGGGTTGGATTGGCAGAAGGCCTCCTAGTATTCAGCATCCATTGAGGCAACATCTATCTATCAGCATTTGATGCTTGCTAGGGACATTTTGAAGAATAATTGTAACTCAAGTCCAGAGCCAGTTAATGAGCAGCCTCCTTTGATTCAGGATGCTGATCGCTGAGCTGGATTGCTGCAATCCGGACAACCTTATTGATTTCATATTCTTTGATTCCTTCAGAGTCCTGAAGAACAGCAGCCTAAGAGTATCAGTTGATTGATCTTTAAGGGGGAAAAGTCACTGCAGACTGATTATTCTAAAAAAACTTATTATCTTGGTTTTCCCTATAGTTTGAACTTGCAACCAATCAGTTGAACCCAGTTTCATTTACCACATTGAGATGATTAGAAATATATAGGCGATATTCTTCGAACAACCAAAGACGAAGGCAACAAAGCATATATTTGCCATCTTGATAAACAGTCTTTACTACATGCATCACTGCCCAGTTTGTCAAATTTCTGGCTCCATATTCCAACATTGAGAAGCTAGAGCCATTAGGTTTGGCTCCAAATATCATCAGTACTCCAAAGAAATAGAGGCGTATACTCTAGCCTCTCACTTAGAGAATTGCAACCAACATTTTTGACTCCATAAACAAATGGCATATCATGCAGATGTGGAAATCTTGATATAATATTGCCTTAACCATTGATTAGTTAATCCAATGTTAACTTTTGGAGCATACGAAGAACCAGAGCGTCAACTTTAAAAATGGGCTAGGCCCGGTCCCTATCCTCTCTTGACTCCTCTAGAGTCAAAAGTTGGAGCCACCTTGTTTTTTGGCTAGATCCAACTTCATCTGAAAAGCTGAAGATCACAAGAGCTCGGCAAAACACCCAGTAAATAGAATTTGGGTTTTGATAAGTTTCATCCGGATGTTTTCTTTAGCAATCATCTGTAGGTAGAGACTGCATGGGATGTGATCTTAAACAAGGTTCTGGGTGAAAGTTTCACTCCTAAGGTGATGAACACTCTAATTTTCTTTCTTAATGGGAAAGGTTAGGTAAACTCCTGATAGGTCACATTGATGCTTTCGCTTGAATTCACGGGTTCCTGTTCTTGATATTCTCACCCCGCAACCTGCGTAGTGTTCAATTTGAAGTCGTCAATTGTTGCAGAAATTCCATGAATTGTACAGATACGGGGTTGCAAATTGATACAGCAAATTATAGATGTTATAAGGGAGAAACTTATAATATCTGACCAAAAGGATATAATTACACTACTCCTTTTGAATCCAAGCTAAGTTATTCTATTTGCTAAAAAAAAAAACAAGTCTAATTGAAAAAAAAAAACGATATTCGGTTAATCTCTCAATTCAGTATTCCTGACAGGTTTGTAGCCGCAGGACTTTAATCAGATCATACACAAGTACTTGAAGGGTGTGATTGGTTGCATGTACCAAGTGGTACATGTATAAGATGGTTCATCCTGGATCAAGTGATATAATTTTGAGAAATATTTCTTATATATGCTAAACCATTCCATTTACCTAAAATATTGAAATCAAATAGTACAGGACTATCTCGTTCCATTCAACCTCATCCTATCAACCAAACGCATCCGAAGTCGAACCTACAATACTATCTTTCACGACACAACAAAAGAGAAATCTTACGTGTATTATACTGATAGCATATAATAAGTAGCAAAACTTAGATTAGTCATTGATTTACAAAATGTATTTCTACTACTCTACTACTAGAGAAAATAGAAATAAATACTACTCCATCCGGTTCAAAAATAGCGATCATTTTGGACATCGACACGGTCTTCAAAATACAAATTTGACCACTAATTTTTATTATAATATATTTATAAAACTCAATAAAATTATAATATTATAAAAGTACTTCATACAAGTCTACACATATAATTTTCATGTATCCAATTTAAATATGTAACAAAATATCGATAGTCAAAATTTTGAAAGTTTGACCATCACTATGTCCAAAATAACAACTATTTCGAACCAAAGAGAGCAACTAATTTGATCTATTTGATAAAAATAATGAATAGTTGATATTAAATTTAGTATACCATGAAAACGCTCCAATAGAAAGCCAGATGATACGGTTACCTAAAAAGAAAGAAGGCATCCAAGTTACTGTTAGTTCAGTTATCACAACACCAGAGTCTTTGACCACTACTACCAATGACCTTTTTTTTTTTTACCAAGACAAGTACCGACTACAGCCTTAAACCTACAAATTCTCTCCGCTAAGTAAAATCTACTTGCAATCTGCAAATTATTACAACCACCTCAAAAGGTGAAATACCCCACGCAATCAATTAACAATTAACGATGAATTAGGAGGAAATTTAAACAAAAACAGTTAATAAACTTTATTAACGTATATGAAATATTATATTATAAATCGAAAATCAATTACAACTATGGAATTCTAAAACAATAAAAGTCTCAATTACAAAATTCAATCAACAAGTTACAATTTAATTGTACAATATTACAAGGTATAAAATCCTAATCTAATCATCCTCATCTTCATCTGCATAACCTGCATTGAAACCAGATAGCAATGCATTAGATTAGTACCGATTAAATAAATGAAAATATAAATAAGTTAGGAACTGCCGTCAGCTCATTTCAATTAATTATCGCTAATTGAGGTACCCTAGATCATCCGGGGGCTAATCTGGCCCCTCTAGCGAATATTAGCTGCATCATCCGGCAGATACAAACCTGGGTAGATTGAAGATGCGTGTATCAAATTAGCCAAACCATAGAAATCAAATTCAACCCAGCCAAACCGTAGAAGGCCACACAGTAGAAGAAAAAGGATAGAGTTCCGTCACTGTACAAAGGGGACAGCACGACTGTCTCCAGAACCAGCCGAAGCCCAGCCAACGCCCAGCTAAAAGGAGGAACTTCAAGTAACTCAACTCCCAACACTTCACAGACCAAACCACACCTTTGGCTAGAGCTCCAGAAGCCGGAACCAAGGCGCAACCAGAAGTAAGGAGCAGCCGAAACCAGGCGCAAGGAGACCAGGCCCAGGACAACCACTAGGAGCAAGGAGCAAACAGGAACCAGAAGGGGAGGAAGGAGATCCAAGCTGGAGCAGCACAACCATCTCCCTCACATCTCCAGTTCTTACTTCAGTCCATATCCCAGTAAGTCCCCATCAAACCAACCCCAGTAGAGTAGTATCTCAGAAGTAGTAAGAATGGAAATAAGAACAAAAATGTGGAAATCGAAATGGAGCAGACAGTAGAGATAAAAATGAGCTAGAAGTAAGAATGGATAATAGGAGTAAGAGACCTTGGCCTCAGTATTTAGGATTTAAGCATAGCAAGGGTTGCATCATGTGTTCCTCAGCCCAACATGCTCCCTCGGCGCATTGACTATTAGGAAGACACATAGATACCATCCAACTTGCGAGTAGATCAATCAATAGATCATGCATCATAGACCAAGAAAAGGCAACAACACCCTCAGCATGACATCAAGTCATCATCTATCATGCCACTAAGTTACCTTAAGCCAATATCGCTATACTTTAATCAAGTATTCAGAAAAGCATCCAGTAACATAGCATCATTCCATTAATTGCTATGCAAAGAACTCAGTAAAGGCAACTAGCAATGTACTAGTTCTTAAGTATTCCAAATATTGATAATGTTTAATAGCAAATCATTAATGCTCTACTTAAGCATTTAGAGATCATCCAGTAACCTAGTATAAAGTTAATCATATACTAAATCCATTCACATCACAGCAAACTCTGTAATGAATCTTTAACTAAACCTCAGAGAAGATCACAGATCAGGGTCATACAAACTCAGTACAACCCACTCTAATATCATCTCAAATCATAAGCACATCACAAAACGGGCAAAGGCAAAATAATCTTGGGGCTAGTCTTTAACATCATGAAAACCCTAGCATCAAGCAATCATGGAATCATCCCCAATCGCAATAAGGATTCGGCATCCAGAGGAAAGGGGTAAGAAAATCAAGGGACCATCAAACCCTAATCCAAACTCGAGTTCGTTCATGTGGCGCAAAAGACAGAGGAGAGAAATCGGCATCCAGAGAAGAGAGGAAGAAGGGTAGAGATTTAGGGTTACCAACCCTAATTAGAAAAATGGAGAAGGGAGTGAAGAATCAAACCGCAAGAGCGGAGAAGAGGCGGCGGAGCAGGTGTCCATGTCGGAGTCGGCATGAGACCTCGGTGGAGGAGGCGCAGCGGCGCGAGCCGAGGGGAGGACGAGGATGACGGCGCCAGGGATCAGTGAAGCCGGGTGCGGGACCAAGCTAGGCGGAGGCGCCATGGACCGAGAGAGGAGGCGGAGACACCATGGAGCCAGGAGCAGAGAGGAGTCGGAGGAAGGAGAAGAGGCGTGAGAAGCAGAGGCCAACAGGCCAAGGGAATAAGGAGGAAAAGAATAAGAGAATAAAATAGAAGAAGAAAAAGGAATAAAAAAATAGAAAGAAGAGAAAAGAAAAGAGAAAAACAAGAAAAATAATTAAATCTGGACATGTCGCCCAAATCTATAAATTTTAATCTCGATAAAACCTCCGAAATCAATTCAAATAATTTGAATAAGATTAAATTATAAACTTATTCAGTCAATCAATTTAAATTAAGTACAATCGTATAAAAGTCGATTAAAGTGCTAAAACTCGCAAAACAAAACTTATGAATCCTAAAGTAATATATTAAACTCTTTGGGCTTCTTTAAAACGTATAAAAACTTATTACCACTAGAATATGATATTAAGGTAGTTTTAACACTTAGTTCTAATTAGACTGTTAATTTGCATCTGGGTAAACAAAGTAAACAATATCAATAGTTCCCATAATAAGTCAATTAGGAGGAATAATACCTTAAATGAGAAAATTTGGTTGAACAGATTAATTGCTACGCAAATCAATTCATATAATCATATACAGTTTGCATTTAGCAGAGATCAAAATAAGATCTAAACTAAGCAGAGGACCTCTGGAAAAATCTAAACCTTATTAGTATCTATTATAATAAATACAAGTGGATAATCATTGTTAGACCGATGCATCAAACTAAAATATGCTCAATCGTGTCTGTTGGAATAGAATACTCTAATTTAAAATACGGCAGATTGTAATGTTTAGAATTATAATGTGCCAGGTCAAAAAGGCAACCAATCAGTATATAGACCAAATTTAAATAAACAACATGTGTACACCAAATTAAATTGAGCTAAAGAAAAGATAAGATCTGATCAATGAAAGAGAGGAATGAAAAGAAGACAATAGAATGTAGTAATAACCAATATAAGAAATACTGATAACAAGAATGTTATTATTGGAATTAACGATTTGATAAATTAAATTACCTTAAAGACCTTTATGTCGTAATCATATTAGGATAGTTAAATGGTGCATAAAAGTAAATAAGTGCATATGCAGTAAGGAAGTAGTACTAACAATTCCCTTACAATTAAATAGTCAGATAGTCGATTGATCGAGTGAGTTAGGATCAGATACTAATAATCAAGAAGATAAAATAAAGCCGACAAGTATAACCTACAACAACTCAAACATGAGTCTAATTTCAGAAATTACTTAATAAATCAATCATAATTGACTTAACAGTATTATGATTGTTTAAGGAAATAAAATAAATCAAGTGAAGGAGAATAAACTAGATCCGATAAAAGAAGTTAAGAAATTGCTAGTTATAGCATTATCATATTGATCAAAGCAGTTAAATCCTAACTAGGCTAAAGTATAATTTAAACCCAATAAACACCAAGTTAAACTGAGATAAGTCAATTATCTCATATTAAAATATGTCTAATCAAAATATGCTAATCTAAGGAACCTCCAAGATAAAATACTCATTAAACATACATTAATTCAATAAATTTAAAGAAAGGGGTTGGACACCCAAATCATATAAAAACTTATTAACTATCTAAATTATATTATTTTCTAATTTCAGGAAATCAGTTTATATCTGGCAGATTATCTTCTACAATCGTGTGAGGACGTATATTCCACCAGAATCCAGGCAAGCATTCCTTGTCCATGTTTATGAAATGGATTTATAAAGAGTTTATAAAAGATTTGTGAAATGCATTGATGCATGGAAAAATCTATTTAATTGAAAAATTGAAATCGATGATTGGATTAACTGCAAGTGCAGTTGGATTGGTAAATTGATGAATTATGATTTGGACTCAACCGACGGGGAGTCGGGGTGAGTTATTATATGGTGGGTAGAGGGTGCCAAGGAATGAGGTTGCCGGTGGGGCCCTCTACATATGGATATGATATAAGGTGGAAACCACTTCACTCGGGCAGAGAACCGTATTAATTCGTGTCAACCATAGTGTGTGGAAACAACCAGAAAAGGTTGTCCTATGATGGTATTTAAATCTCCACAATGGGTAAGTATTAAGGGGCGCTTCTCTGGGCATGCCGGTAGGCTCAGAGGACGGGATGCCAAATGTGGTCAAGAGACCGGGCGCTATATTGAACCAGGATGGAGTATCTCAGCTTATCGAAGCGGGGATCAACTGGCTACCCCAATGTCTTAGTACCACTGATTCGCGTAGTAGCACAACTGGTAGTGGTCAGGGCATATGAGTATCTCTGGATGGAGGTACAACCGCTAACCAGGTCATAGTGCCGTCGAATCGATAGCGTACAACTGGAAGGGGCCAGGGTTGGAGATTTAATACCAAAGTAGTGATAAACGTTCTGGTTTCTTGACTTCGGTCAAGTTCGCTATGGGGAAAGTGATACAAAACCTGCGCAAGGTATAAATCATGAATTCATGCCTGTCTCCTGGACTGGAGGCTACGGAACATTGAATACGAGTGTTAGTAGAAGTTTTGCAAATAACAATGCCTAAGATTTTCTTAATAAAACCTATTTTGGATAAATGGATTTGAGCTGTGATTGAGGAATGGAACTGGAGAGTTCCTGTGATAAAATCTAGTTTGTTTGGAACTGGAGAGTTCCGGTTTATAAAACCCATTTTGATTTGGAGTTGGTAAGAGCTCCGGTGGTTAAAATTCATTATGATTATGTTACTATTATCGCTTGCTGAGTACATCTTTGTACTCACCGTCTATAACTCTCCCTCTGCTAGATATTGGATTTGGTGGACAAGCAACTGATCAGAATATGGATTCTAGATGAATGTAGTAGCTGATGATAGTTTCCGGGTTTGTACATGGATCATATGTATAATTACAGCAAAGAACATATAGCCTGCGTGGCAATGGAAAGGTAATAAAGTTTCCATTTCAGTATCTAATTATTGTTTCTGTTGCAACACTTTGAAATGGCGTATTAATTAATATTCACGTCGGGCTTACTCGATGGTTTATTAATTAAATATGCCCAGATCAGTATGATTAACTCAAGATTAATGGCAACACTCGGTCATTATCTAGGGTTAATTGTGCGGGTCGCCACAAAAGGTCCCAGGCGATTAAATCTCCAACACCACCTCAAAAGGTCCCAGGCGATTAAACCTACAAATTCTCTCCGCTAAGTAAAATCTACTTGCAATCTGCAAATTATTACAACACGATACGAAATATTCGTTTCATCTAGGCAAATGCAAGTTCTAATATGAACGAAGCATGCATCGGTAGACCTAATCATGGGAATAAAAAGAAGAAGGAAAAAATAGCAATAGCGTGAATAGGATGTCATGCTAGCGACGGGCTGGAGACGACTAGCCAGCGACGGTGGCTGTGTGCCTGTGTCCAATCCCTTTCTTCTCTCTCGTTCACGCCGATAGGGGGCGGTCGATGGTTCACCGTCCCCTCTCCCCCGGTTGTAAAGGAAGACAGGGTGGAGGTGCCCCGACGGAGGGTGGAGGATGGGACACCAAAGCGAGGTTTAAGAGAATATTATGTTGGACGGGGTGATCGGCGGGGAAGCAAGAGCCGATGGTGTGGCGAGGCAACGAGCTCGCAGTAAGCTATAGGAGAGATGAAGGCAAGTGCAGTGGAGGAGAAGCGCAGAGCGGCGACAATAAAGGTGGAGAAGGGAGACAAACAGAGATGAGGAAAACAGAGGAGTAGAAGAAGAGAGTAGCCACGTTAAAATAGGTACCAGCGGCATAGCGTTCGGTAGTTTTATTTATTTTTTTTTCACTCTCTTTTTTCTCCGGTGAGGAGCTTTAGCCAAAATGGGAGGGTTGACGGCATTTGGGCAGTAGATGTCTCTGAAGGCATGGTAATTTTTTTTTTTTTTTTATTTACTTCAGATGTTATCGTGTATTCCGCCTGGGTTTTTTTCCACGGTTTTTTCACCGTGGGAAATTTTTTTTTATCTGAAACTAGACCGTGCATACTCTTTTCATGTCCATGTTATGTACTGTTGGAAACGTTATTGAGTTTACTTTCAGAATTATAAGTTACTAGCCAGAATATGCGGCGCACGCCGCACCGTATAAAATTTACTCTATTTTTTTTTAAAAAAAAACTGCAGGAGAAACCGCACCGTGTAAAATTTACTCTATTTTTTTCTTTAAAAAACTGCAGGAGAAACTAAACATATTTTTTTTCCGGAGCGATCTTAACACTCTATACGTTCACCGGTGAATAATACATTTTCCGAAAAATACTATAGATCGAGTTGCAAAAAAAAATCTAGAGCTGCACACATATTTCTATTGATGGAAACATTTTTTTCGGGAAAAACGGAGAAAAGACCTGGACGTAAAGACCGGGGACCTGTTTGTTATATTTTTGGACCTAATCGCTATTACGAAAAATTAGAAAAGGGCTCGTTCGAGATTCGTATTTAGCGGGAGGGTTTCCGTAAAGTAACGAACCAGGGACCTAAACGCAATTCGCAAACATTTTTCTTGTACTCACAAAAAATCGTAAAGGACCTCTTTGTAATTTACAAGGGCCTATCCATAATTTAGAGAAAAGGGAGGGACCTTTTTGCAAAATGTCATGGGGGTGAGGTGGATGCTTTGAGAGGGCTCCAAATCTTCCCCATGTAATAGAGTAGATATTAGTCATTTTGATTTCTATGTGAAATGCTATAGCTATATTTGCAGGCACCGAGCAGTGGCAAAGCCAGAAAAAAAAGATGATGGACTCAAAGAATTAAACTAGATTAAGATAAACATATTAAACAACTTGTGATGTATTCTTATCAATTCGAGGGTTTCTAATAATACTTTATTATTTGAGAAATACTTGTACAATATTCGTTTGTCAAATTTTTGTAAATATATAAACAATTTAACACCAATCAATCAAACAAATCAGTTATTGTCTCTATTCAATCCATTTACATAGTTACAATTGACAAAAAGAAATCATAAATCAGAAGAGAGGCTCACACTACGTATTTGTTGTTTTAGTCAGCCTACTTAGCCAGTTAGGCACGTTGTGCTGCCTTCCCTACTTGCTCGCTATTGCCGCGGTGGGTTGCCCATCGCCACACGTTCGCACCCTCACTGGTTTCCTGGCATCCGCTTTTCGGGACGCGCATCAAGCACCGTTAACTTGTGGGCTGCCATGTCCTTATGAAGGAGAGACTTTGAGTCGCGCCCTCTCTCCCTCGCTCTATGGTCTTTGCGTGCGTTTAGAGTTTGAGTCTAGTTGTGCAAGTGCAAGCGAAGTCACCAATTGCTAAATTAGGCCTTCAATAAGATGTAGCCTACCAAGCCACATGGTACATGAAGCAGCTCATCCACATAGCAAAGCTTTTTCTTCCTCAAGCCACGCCGAAGCGCGTTGCTATGCCAAAAATTAGAGAAAATTTACAATACATTGTATTGGTAGTATATAATGGGTAGTAGAAATCAGATCTAACTATTGATTTGTTGAGAAAATTCTACTACTCTACTACTAATGAAAGTATAAATAAATGGTAGCTAATTTGGTTCATTGGATAAAAAAGAATGAACGATCTATATTGAATTTAGTATCGCAAAAGAAACTTAAAATTAAGTACTAATCCCTCTGTTCATTTTTATAAGACATATTTTGACTTTGTATAAGGATTAATGTTGCGTTCAAATTGAGAAAGGTTGACTTAGATGCCCCCACTTAATTCTTTTGTAAGATGAAAGATATACTTTATGTGAGTGGCAATGAATAAATGCATATGGTTGAGAGAGAATAAATAGGGGTATAGAAGGAAAGATATCATTAAATCTACATATAAATATTATATTTATGAGCAAGACCATTCAAAAAAAATAAGCCTTATAAAAGTGAATGGAGGGAGTAATATTAAAAGGTAATTAATGTTCAGCGACTGGAGGGGGCCTCCCAGGCCCCTGGCTACACCCCTGCCTAAGAGTATCCTAGTTATTAATTCCTTCATTTTTGAATACATGTCATTCTAACTTTCAAATTTTGTTTCTAAATACATGTTATTCTACAATTTCGAGATGACTTTTCACTCTATTTTCCTTATACACCCCTCCCATTTGGCTATTTCTAAGATAATTTGATGCTATGGACGAGAGTAATATACACTATCTAATAGTAATAAGTAGTCTAATGAAAAAAGTTAATTTGTTTTGTTTTTTTTGTATATTTACCTTGATTAAAATGTAAAAATCCTAAAAGTTATTTATTCAAGAACGGAGGGAAATAGTCATGTTCACTCCTCCCCCATTCCTCCTCATGCTTCCACAACTTTTCATTCTTACGAAACGTCAATGAGATACAGTTCAATCAAGGCACATAGATATGAAATATGAAACATTATTTGAAGAAAATTAAAACAAATCTTAATGCATGTTTTTCAAAAAAACTTGTCTGGATTTCAAATGGTACTATGATCATATAAATATGATTTTTTTAAAAATACTTTAGTAATAATATCCCCAACTTTATTTAAAATATGATCACTCCCTCACTTTATTTTCATATGACCTATTTGGCCCCCCACAAGGCCACAACCCGTCGGGTGGCAAGCACATATTACCACACTATCAATACTACTTTGTAGACAAACCTTGCCATTCCACTGGTGATCGTGTGACAGTATTGTTTGTCATATCGTGGACAACAATGTGGTTAAAATGGGCGAATTTGAATGTAAGTTAGATGACAGGTTATTAATAAAAATAAATTAAAAAGGTTTAAATCATAAAAAATGTTCCCTACATGCACGTTCTTGCACAGTAATGATCCGTAAATCATTCCAAAACTGATGCGATATTCGAATCTACGAGGGATTTAAATTTTTTTTTACCAAGCTAAATGGGGAATTTATTTTTATTTAATATTTATTTTAAATCTTTTTTTAAAAAATAATCAACGGAATGAATTTTTTGCGAAAGTAGGCACCCGTCGCCCCAATATGGGGCGATAAATACCTTTTCGTAAAAAATATTGACAAATCTTGTCATTCGTATGTCCATTTAGCATGCGTTTGGTTGCCTGTACGAAGTGGTACATGTATAAGATGATTTAAGAAAAAAAATCATCTATGCGTTTGGTTCCCATCCTGAATCAAGTGATACAAATTTGAGGAATATTCCCTCTAAATGCTGAACCATCTCATTCACCCAAAATAATAGAACCAAATGGTACAGGACCATCTTATCCCATTCAAACTCATCCCATGAACCAAACACACCCTATGCAATTACATTTTTTGCATCCAGATACCTAGGTGCCTACTTTCGTAAAAAATCATTCAGTTGATTATTTTTGAAAAAAAAGATTTAAAATAAATATTAAATAAAATATTCGCCAAATGGGCTTGAACCAAAATTACACAAATCACTACAACAACCGGCCCAACCCACCTCAGCCCATCTAGGCCCAAGTGGCACCTCCTAAACCCTAATCCCGGCACTGGACAGCCGAGTCCTCCTAGCTCCTCCGCACACCCCACATCTGTCGCTCAGAAAGCGTCCACGTCGCCCCAACGCTTCCTAGATAAAATCACCTCTCCACCTCGAAGCACCACTCGCCGTCTCCTCCTGCACCGCCTCCGCCTCGCCGTCTCCCGTTCGGAACACCAAGCTCCCCACCGGCCGCCAAATGGTACGGTATCCAACGCCGATTCATCCTTGGTGCTATTGGGTCGATTGCCTCTGTTGCAATCTCCTGTCGGTTTAAAAGCTGGAATTTTAGTGGGTTTTCGGTGATGTTTTGATCTAGTTTCATGGGTCTTGGGAGTGCTAGAATAGATTCTTGGAGTTGGTAGTGTTGATGCGTTGTAGATTTTCTTTCTAGACTTTGCTTGGAATCCATGTGTGAATCTTTTGATGTGCTAAGAGTTTGGATCGCCTATCTCGCAGGCACCGAAGCGAGGCGGCAGGGCACCAGTGCCGGCGAAGAAGAAGACGGTGCTGCACTCTACTCTTTTCTTGCTTGAAATCAGTGCTTTCTTGGTTGGAGTGTGTGTGATTTGATTGATCGGGTTGGTTTGGGTGCAGGATAAGGTTACCAACCCGCTGTTCGAGAAGAGGCCGAAGCAGTTCGGCATCGGCGGCGCGCTGCCGCCCAAGAAGGACCTGCACCGGTTCGTGAAGTGGCCCAAGGTCGTGCGCATCCAGCGCCAGCGCCGCATCCTCAAGCAGCGCCTCAAGGTGCCCCCGGCGCTCAACCAGTTCACCCGCACCCTCGATAAGAACCTAGGTATATACAAGTTTACTTGTTCATTAATCCCCTCTTGATTTAGAGTTGGCACTGCAATGGTAATCAGAATGGCTTTTGACTGAGGTTGTTAGGAGTTTAGGAGATGTACCCATTGTTTGTTGCAATTCTGGGATAGTTGAGGAAACCTGTCCTAACAAATGTAATTTGAATAGATTAATAATAATAATGAAGAGTTGATGTACGCCTAAGTTTTCGGTGACCTTTAGGCATTGTAGTTTTACATGATTATGGCAATATATGGTACTATGGTGGGCAGTGTTTAATATCTGTTATCTTGTTTGCTATCTTGATTAGCATAGGAAGCAGTTCTTGAGTGAATTGAGCCTTTCCTTAGTTCTCACCTGGACTTCTTTGCTAATGTTTTTCGGGATTTGGCTTCACAACTTAGTGGATAATAGACTGTTTAAGCCTTCTTGCAGTACCCGACTGTTAATACATTAATATGCCATGACAATAAAGTGATAAACGAGTGGCTATTTGCTCATAGAAGTTACTTATGAACTGTGGAATGGCTGGCATCAGCTTATTCCCCCTGTTTTTTGACTATGGTTGCTATGTTTGACTTGGAATCGTGCATTCTCTATTTTTATGCCATTTATGTGTAGGGTACTAGGGTATATGGTTGCTGCTGCTGCTGCTTTTTTGTTGTTGATGATTGTCTAGTTACCTGGTTAATTGTGCATCATAATTCATATGCCACTGTAAAAGTGAAACACTAAACTTTTTGAATGACTCTTACCTTGAATAACTCTATATACATCATTTGTTTAGTCTTTGAAAAAAATTTATGCTGCCGAAAATCCCTGATGTGAATCTTTGGTTGCAGCCACCAATCTCTTTAAGATGCTTCTCAAGTACCGCCCCGAGGATAAGGCCGCCAAGAAGGAGAGGCTTTTGAAAAGGGCCCAGGCTGAGGCTGAAGGGAAAACCGTTGAGGCAAAGAAACCAATAGTTGTGAAGTATGGCCTTAACCATGTGACTTACCTCATTGAGCAGGTACTAAACACCTTTTTCACTTCGTTTGACCCAATTAGTCATTAAGCAAGAGTTGGCGTTCATGGCAACAAGCAATATTGTTCTGATAATTGAATGTTTTCCTGCAGAGCAAGGCCCAGCTAGTTGTCATCGCCCATGATGTTGATCCAATTGAGCTGGTTGTGTGGCTTCCAGCCCTGTGCAGGAAGATGGAGGTCCCTTACTGCATTGTGAAAGGAAAAGCTCGCCTTGGATCGGTATATTTCGTGATGGCCCCTTGTTTTACTTGTTGAACTTGAATGTATAAAGGCCAGTAGGAACATAGGCTCAATTCTTTGCAAATAATCATCTGTAGATTGTCCACAAGAAGACCGCATCTGTTCTGTGCCTGACCACTGTCAAGAACGAGGACAAGCTTGAGTTCAGCAAGATCTTGGAGGCTATCAAGGTAAGAAACCATGAGATCCCCCATTCTTGATCTCAAATGCTGTGCCATTGCCCCTCATGAGTCATGTAGTAAAGCTGCGACTTGTGTTCCCCAGGCAAACTTCAACGATAAGTTCGATGAGATCAGGAAGAAGTGGGGAGGCGGCGTCATGGGCTCCAAGTCGCAGGCGAAGACCAAGGCCAGGGAGAAGCTGCTCGCCAAGGAGGCTGCGCAGCGGATGACCTAAATTAAGCCAATCTGTTGTGTTCCCCTTTCAGTGTCCTGATTCTGACGAGGAACTCATCGAGACTGCAATCGTACTGTGGTTTTCGGAATCAAGTTTCATAGCTTTTCATTCACCAGACCATGTTAGAAACTTTGCAGGATCAGAACATACGGTGTTTGGTTTCTACAGGGTTTATGCTTTGTGTTGAACCACAAGTGCCTTATGGTACACTTCATTTGCAACTGCTCGATGTTCTCTCTCTGCCAAACTCGTTTTCACGAAGTATGCCGCCATGACATTGTTTCATGCGCTATCTTAGTCTGTTACCCGATTAATGTTGCTGTGAAGCGTGATGTTTCGTTTACGATCCTTCTAAAATTAATGTAATTTGTGTACTTGCATGTCAAGTCATATAGCAACTATGTTAGCTTGAATATTCAATTTCGCTGATAACGATAGCTGAGGACACGAAAGAAAGTGTTAGCGGTAAATGGCAGTAACATTCAGTCTGGCCCAGATGAGCAATTGGGCCGGGCTGACACTTGGGCCTGATCTCCAGACTCGCTTCGTGCATCACGCTGTCACCGGCAAGTGGGCCCCATGCCCGTAGCTGCACGTGCTGCTAATGCCGGCGACGCACAAAGGCCGAAAAGGCCCACATGAACCTGCCGTTGAACCAACGAAATGACGTCTTCTCGTGCTCTCTGGTCTTAATCTCTCCACCGAAGCGAACTCCTCCCACTTCCCGATCTCACGAACAAGAAACTCCGGGGAAAAGATCGGTTTCCTGGTCTGTGCCTAAGGTCAGCTCGATCCATCTCCCCCAATGCGCGATTCAATTCCGTTACTATCTTGGATTCCCTCCTCCTTCCAATGAACTAGTCGCCCGGAACAGCTCGAATTAGCTTTTTTTTTAAAAAAAAGAAGAAGAAGAAGAGAATTCTCTCTTTTTAGCAAGATTTGTGTTTCTTGGAGCTGCTTTGGTCACTCCGCGATTTCTGGTTGTTATTATGTTTGTTGCTACCTAATTTTGATGCCCCGCTTGCGTCTTGGCTTCTCAATTCGCTGCCCCAATTGATGGACAAGGGCAATGCGCGCCTAGATCTAGCGGGAATGCTTGGCTCGTCGTAGGGCCAGTGCCCCTATGCTCCAGTTTTGAAGGGAGGTTTTAGCTCTTACCCTAGGTACTGTGTGTTTGTAGCTTGGAGCAGTTACAGCGTGAGCCACCACGGCTAGTGTTCGTGTTTTTTCAGTGATTTGGACATTGTACTTGTGCCTCTTATCATGTGAATTAAGCAATTGTGTGAGGCTGATATGTAAATTCACTTCTTAACTTTTACGAGCCCGAACTTCAATTTGTTCATGGTGCATTCTCATAGATAGTGAATGATTTCTTGAATACCACAATAGCTGGTGTAATCTTGAACTACAGTCATGTGATTTTGGGAGGCAGCTGCTCTATGTTCGTCTTCAAGTTAATGGCCTGGATCGTCAGAGTTTTGAGTTGAAATCTTTAGTCCAACTTTCTTCTATGCCATCATATAGTTGCGGTCGTTGGACAGGGTCTAATTTCATTACTTTTGTGCTTCTGCCAGGAGGACGATGGAGGGGAGGAGTTTGAGATTGGGTTATTTCTTGGTTCTATGTCTCGTGCCTTTCTTGCGCCCTGCTGTGGCTATTCGCTTTGTGATCGATAGGGAAGAGTGCTTCTCTCATAATGTTGAGTATGAAGGGGATACAGTTCATGTATCTTTTGTTGTGATCAAGGCGGACACTCCATGGCATTATACTGAGGATGGTGTGGATCTTGTGGTATGGCCTTCTTTCTGTTTTGCACTCCTCTCTCTCTCTCTCTCCCTCTTTTTCTTCATGTTACACACCCCAATTGTACATAGTATGGTGAAAATGTTGCTTGCATTGGTAATGAACCATAACTGCCTAACCACCTTCATGTTTGTAGTTTGACAGTGGAAATATTGAACATTAATCATAAAGAACAAGGGGAGCACAGTCTATTGTTTGCACCATTGAAAGCTCTCCACTTATGTCGTTACATCTTGCTTGGCGTAGTGTGTGATGTTGCGCTGTGCTCTGGATTTCCGTGCATTGGTAGCAAAATATTACTGCAGCAGTTCGACTGATTCCGATATGTTGGTTGCACTAAATAATACCTTTTGCTTCTTAGTTGCGTTCATGTTCTGTTGTTGGAGAGAGTAGTTGTACTCTTGCTAACTAGGCCCAGTATTTACTATTTAGATCCTATCCATAGAAATCTACCGTTTCTTCCATGGATGGAATCGGCTAATCAATTGGGATTGGTTGGTTAATAGTTAGCGTACTTTACTTTGTAATAAGGATTGATTTTCAACAAATGAATTACTCTTTATATCTTATATGTTGACCCATGTAGTATATCTAATCTACATCATGATGTAGATTGCAGCACCATTGATCTGGTGATGCATCCCATGTACATAAGTATATCTAAACTACATCATGATGTAGATTGCAGCACCATCGATCTGGTGATGCATCCTGAGTTGTGCCTGCTTTTTAATAATAATTCGCTCAGATAGCTTATTGAGCATCCCAGCAGCAATTCATTATCTGTGTACTAATTAAGCTATTTATTATTAGTCACAGCCACTGCAAAGCTGATTCGATCTTGATTTATGGCAGGTTAAAGATCCTAATGGCAATCAAATCCATGATTCTCGTGACAAGACTAGTGATAAGTTCGAATTTATAGTTCACAAGAGAGGTGTCCATCGCTTCTGCTTCACCAATAAGTCCCCACATCATGAAACTGTAGACTTTGATGTTCATGTTGGTCATTTTTCATATTTTGACCAGCATGCCAAGGATGGTAAGAGTTTCTGTACTCTTTAGTTTCCTTTAACTAGTCCAACAAGCAATATGCCATTGATTCCTTTCTTATGGAAAAATCTAGAGCATTTTGGTCCTTTGTTTGAACAAATTGCGAAGTTGGATGAAGCCCTCTACAACATTCAGTTCGAACAGCACTGGCTAGAGGCCCAAACGGACCGCCAAGCAATATGTAAGTTTCTCCTGTCATGCTCTCTATTCAAATACTAGTAAATTGTACTCCATCCTTCCAAGTTTATAAGGTGTATTTTTTTAATAGTCTTGTATATGAATATAGGGCATATTTCATATTCCAATGCAAAATTAGTGTGATGTTCTCTCTGTACCCCTAATTAATATCCATCTTTACTTTATATTCTCTATATGCATGCATATAGTATAGTGTTTAGTGATAATAATTATGGATAATCTAGTTATTTCCAATATCTTCTTAGTATATGTGCCAAGAAGAAATACTACTTACAAACGGAGGGAGTAATATGTAAGGCTCTCATGTTGTCCCCCCCCCTCCCTCTCTCTCTCAATGTAAAAACCACTGCAACTTTCCTGTTGCTTTACTACCAATAATCTGCCCTGCATTAGGAGCTCCAGCCTTTTATACAATCATTTAGGCCGAAGGTGCCAACACAACTATCTTCAGCTAGGGTTACTACCATTTACCAACTTGGGAAGGGATGGCTGGTTTTGAACTTTGTGAATTGTTGTGTACTGACTAATTAGCAACATAAGAATGCGTGTCAAGTTATCTTTTGTGTAAACCTCATGTTTTGCCAGTCTCCTTCCACTGCAGTCTTTTGCCCTGATGTCTTAAGGCATTCCTGCTGCCATGTCAGCATTTTGTATTTACTATTTACATCCATGACTTCTCAGCTATTAATCTTCTGGTGCAAATTTGACATTGCCAACTAAATGTTTATTGTTGCTAAAAGTGCAATATTCTCCTTCCCTATGCAGTAAACGAGAACATGAGCAAGAGGACGGTTCACAAGGCACTCTTCGAATCAGCTGCCCTTATTGCAGCCAGTGTTGTGCAGGTCTACTTACTGCGTCGCCTCTTTGAGCGAAAGCTGGGGACATCTAGGGTCTAATTCTCAGCTAGTTCCTTATACTCACCAAACCAACTGGATTTCAATACTGCATTGTATGTTTACAAGATTTGCTACACTCCGTTCAAGTATTCATCCATGTTTTGTTCCAGAACTTTGTAATTCAGTTGACACGGTACTGTGCAGCATTAACTTGCCTTGTATTATCATTTTGTTCTGATTAGTTTCTATTCAGCTGTGATATCCATCTGCTCTTGTATACTTGGTGATAAGTGCTGCCATTAATCTTAAAATCTTCTAAGCCATCAAAGTACAAGATTACTTGGTAGTCATAGAAAATGTTGAAGCAAGATTTTTTTTACAAAGAACAAGTATCCCTAAGCTTCAATTCCTGTTATGGTAGTTTCTGAACAACAACAAAAAGGGCTGGACTGAAAGGAGCACTGCCAGCCAAACCTGGTAGCCTTTGTATGGCAATCACAAACCATCTTTTCCATTATGAGAAATTGTTTAGTTTGCGTTATTTAGGCTTCTTTGATTCTGCTGTTACTGTCTGGACTTAGAAAAGCTCAAATGATACCAAACCCAAGGATATCATGCCCACTGGTTTGTTGCTATACTTCTCCATCTGGTCATGAAACAGTTGGAACCCATATGCAGCCTCACTAACCATAATTCTTTTTCTGACTAGATTTTATTGAGCCTTGGATAATGATTTCACAGATAATGATTAGCACAACTGCTCAAACCGATAAGCATAAGGAACATTGCTATTCACGGTTCAAAATTCAAAGTCCAATATGATTGGCAATTTGGCATGGCCCTCTCAGGTTCTCACTAACATGCAGTGAGGAATCTCTGACCAATCATTCTTTAAGCCGTCAGTGACACGTATCAATGCCACGACCATTATCTAGTGATCAATAGTATTCAACTAGTTACATGCCCGTGCATTGCTACGAAAAACAAAATTGATAACGAAAAATAAAGAATAAAAAATAAAAAATTATTTCACAAGATCAAACATCTATCTTTAACGCTTCGTTTCTTGCGAAAGCTGGCTAATTAAAGCAACGCTTCGTTTTTTGCGTAGGGCAATTAAGCAGGGCAATTAAGTAGGGCAATTAAGCAGGGCAATTAATGACATGGGTAGAACTCACCACTGCCACCAACTGTTGCTTTATAGTAGAGATACCCTCAAAATGGTTAATTTCCTTTAGTCTTGAGAGCAATTCTACATGAGAAACCTTTGGAGAAGGTGTGAGCTCCACCAGAACACAACTAATCCGTGAGAGTTTTGAGGGTTCAATTATAGCCAATCTTGATGCATGTGATGGTGACATATTAAATGGTACAATGGTACATGTCAGCTGTCTATAAGGGTATGCCACATCAATTTTGGATGATGTGGAGGAGAGAGAGGGAATACAGAGAAATATGATGTCTACTATTTAACAGACAGCTTTATAGACACCTTTATAGTGTGTATACCATTGTATAGACAGTCTATTAATCATATGAGAGATCATTACAGACAGCTATATAGACAGTCTATTGTATAAGTTGTCTTTAGTACTGTCTGTAGATGACATAGATGTATATTATAGACAGCCACCGTTTATACCACTATACATGCCCTTAAGGGCTATCGGGCCGCCAATTTCGGAATCGAGCGCTGAAAACTGGGCCGAGTTTGGTCATCATGCAAATGCCCGGTGATGAAGACAAGTGCAGTAGAACTCATCCCCTGAATGTGCCCTGATGTTTTGAAGATCATAATCATCCTCAAGGATGAGCACCAAAGTGGTCACGAAATTAAATCCCAGAAAAAATCGACAAGCAAATCCAGGTAACATGCAGTAGTTAATGAGACTCAAACTGTAACAGCCACAAAAGTAGGTACCGTACCTGTTGAATTAGCCCCCAATTTGTTGGCGTTGTATACCTTTGTATGAACTACTAGGAAATTGAGCGCAAATTAATACGAAAAAACCTGAAAAAATCTTTTCGTAGAAAAAACGGACCACGAGAACACTTTAAAACATTTTTTCCATGCTCTGAAGGAAAAAAGACCACAAAAACAATTTCTTCGAACAAAACGGAGAAACGAAAACATTTTTTCCATGCTCCGGAGGAAAAACGGACCACAAAAACATTTTTTTCGGGCAAAACGGAGAAACGAAAACATTATTTCCATGCTCCGAAGGAAAAACGGACCACAAAAACATTATTTCCATGCTCCGAAGGAAAAACGGACCACAAAAACATTTTTTCGGTTTTTTTTTAGGAAAAACGGCCAACGAAAACATTTTTTCCATGCTCCGAAGGGAAAACGGACCACAAAAACATTTTTTTCCGGGCAAAACGGAGAAACGACCTGAACGAAAAGTGCACGGACCTATTTGTTATGATTTTGGACCTGTTCTCTATTTTGAAAAACTATAAAAGGGCTCGTTTACGATTCGTATTTAACGGGAGGTTTTTTTTATGTAAAACGGCGAATGAGGAACTTATACGCGAACCGGAGAAAAAATTTCCCTCTCACAAAAAATTGCAAAGGACCTATCCGTAATTTCAAGAACCGGAGGGGCTTTTTCGCAAAAAGAGGAGAGAGAGGGAGTGGGATAGGTGGATAGGGGTGGAATTTTAGCTCGAGGCTCGGCTCGGTGCGGCTCGGCTCGGCTCGCATGGCCAACGAGCCGAGCCCGAGCCTACCGCCTGGCTCGCTTGGCCAACGAGTCGAGCTCGAGCCAGCTCATGAGCGGCTCGTTAGGCTCGACAGCCATTGAGTCATATAAGGTATGAATTCACAATACAGTAATCAGTATACCCAATGCTAGACATCTAATGAGCAATGCTTGTCTTACCTTACTTTTTGAGTTTACTCTTCTTAGTACTTCAAATGTCTTGTATTGGGTCTACTGATTACTTTTGCACAGATAAAAGTAAGCGGAGTATTCTTTTTCCAGATTACATGTTTGCAGTTTTATAAACTGAAAGAGCAGTCTAACCATCTGTGCTTAAAAAGGCGTCCCATAAATGTGAAATTGCTTCTTAACCGAACCCTAGAGGAGGCTGGAGCCTGAGAACAGTGAGAATGGATGGAGGAGCTTCGTTTTTTTGTGAGAATGAAGGGCATTTGGGCCCATGCCAGTGCCCTTGTTGGCCGGCTCGCGAGCCACGTCAAGCCGGCTCGAGGCTTGAGCAAGCCCGAGCCGAGCTCAAGATTGAGCTCGATGTATGCAACGAGCCGGGCTCGGTTCGGCTCAAAAACTGGCGAGCTCGACCGAGCCGAGCCGAGCTCGGCTCGGCTCGACTTGACTCGATTCCAACCCTACAGGTGGAGGGGCTCTCTGAGGAGAGTTTCTCCCGAACGTAATGGAGGTAGTATGTATATTACTGTTTTCAGGTCAAAAATTGCAGTAGTAAATTTAGAAATTGTATAGACCCTGCAGCATTAGGTTCACCCTTGGTTCTTCAACAAACTTCACCATCTTTTTGCGATGCAATTATCAACACAGCCTCTCACCATTTTCACTACCCCAGTGCAAGATTTATATTACCGAACCGAGCTCGGAAATTGTCCTATGACGGTATCAATTTTCGTCAAAAATTGATAGAACTCAAATAAAATTCAAAATTAAACTTTTGAACCGGCTGTCAAACAGCGGAGAAATAATTCTATTTTCAACTGATTTTACCGATTTTCGACCACGCTGTGGCCCTTCTGCCACGACTGCGTCGTCGAGGTGAGCGAGATCGATCAGTGCCTGCGAGTGCGCATTGGTATTTGGCGGCAGTACACGGCATCTCTACTGTGTTCTTTGACTTCTTGTTGTTAAGGATGCAATGCGTTTGATTCAGACTTGTCCAGTGAAAGTTTCATTGTTTCGTTATTGATAGAACTTTAGTTTGATCAAGAATTAAGAGGATTGCAACTTTCAGGAGTATAGTTAATTGCATTTGCAACCTTGTAAACTTTTCAGCTCAACCTGCAGCTGCTTTTCAGCTCAGCAACATCTGCAGCTTTGTGTCAGTCTTTTTTTTTTTTTTTTTTTGAAAATTTGTCAGTCTTAGTGTCTCTGTATATGTCCCGTTAGCTAAGCCAGCCGTTTGTTTCATTTAAGATCAAAGTGAATTTGGGTTGTTAGTCTCGGCATTTCAGCAAAGGAGAAAGATGGTGCTAGTACGATAAGTTTGAGGTAGTAGTGTAGTACTCCATGCATTCAGAAATACTCCCTCCGTCCCTGGAAACAAGTCGTTTTAGGCTTGATTTTTTGTCCCTTGAAGCAAGTCGTTTCAGCCTCTTGGTCCCACCTAATGCGTAAATAGAGGAGACAGCATTAAAACCGCTCGTACCCCAGGGTTCTCGAACCGAACGGAGAAAAAAATATCCCCCAACGACGCCCATCTTCTCGAACCGAACGGAGGAAAATCTCCCCCAAATCCCCTCATCCCCGTCCAAATCCACTTGTCCCCGTCGAAAAGCCTAAATCTACCGCTGCGAAGATGAGCGAGGAGGACCGGGAACTGGCCCGCATCGTCGTAGCGCTTCAACGCGCCTGCGAGAGGAAGAAGAAGCGTGAAATCGAGGGGTGCGGCGGCGATGTGATGGAAGAGAGCTCCGGCGATGGGATCCGGAAGAGGGGCCACCGGAAACGCCAGGCGTCGCCGATCCAGTTCCTTGGCAGGCCACCTGCCAGGAGGTGCAGGCAGCGCGGGGCGGTCATCGCAACTGATGACCAAGACGAAGAGGGATCGGAGGTGGAGGTGACCGGCGTGGAGGTGGCGCCCAACGTTGTGGAGGTGGAGGAGTCCAGCGAGAAGAAGGTCAAGCTGGCGGGCGATGGGAGCGGCGGGCGAGATAAGGGCGCCGTCGATTGGATCCGGACGAGGGGCCCTGGGAAACGCCGACCGACGCCGATCCAGGTCCTTCGCAGGCCGCCTACAAGGAGGCCGCGCGGGGCGGTCATCGCGACTGATGACGAAGAAGAAGGGGGAGTGGAGGTGGCGCCCAGCGTCGTTGATGTGAAGGAGACATGAGTATGACATGATTATTAGCGTATTTCTGAGTTGGTTGCATGCTGTTAGTTGCATTATGAGTGCATTATTCTCCATTCAGCTTTCATACCAATGATGTTAGCAACCTGTTAGTTGCATTATGAGTGCATTTCTCATAATGAGAGCATTTCCAATGATGTTAGAAGGACGCATCCTTTTGTTAGCAACCTGTTAGTTTCATTATGATGTTAGAAGGACACATCAATTTTCATTGCAATGATGTTAGCAACCTGTTAGTTGCATTTTGTTAGTAGAAATCTCCATCCACTTTTCATTCCAATGATGTCATTAGTTCAAATACAATGGGTACAAAACCCTAGTTAGCTAACGACTGTAGGACAGACTCATAGAGCTGACGATCACATTCTAGCTGATTGGGCATGATTCCAAGTATCTGCATCCTCTCCTTGTTCATGTGAGGGATCTTGTACCTATTGCCTCCACCATCTTTCATGACCTCAAGCAAGCAACTCTGTAGTGTGAGGAACACCCTACTAAGTGTACTTGGGTTGTATTCTTCGTATTCTTTGTAAACATTTTCTATGAGCTCATCCATATTTCTAGAGGTCCTGGTAATAGTCAAAGATTGGAGACACGCAAAAAACCCAAGATCTAATGCATTCATGTCGAGGGAGTTTGGTGGCTGAGAGATTAGACAAATGTCAAGCCCAGTTTGTGAAACAGCAAATGCAAATTGGGGATCATCAACTGGCACATGTGATGGTGCATTATCTTGTTGAATCCATATAGTTCTCATCCGGTCTCCCTGTGGCCAATGTGATACGATGGCTGGAAGCAATTTAGCAATCATGTAAGACCTGACAGTGTGTCTGTCAACCTTGACTGTTTTGGTTACTACGGTGCCCCTTTGTCGATTGCGACTTGTCCTTTGAGCTGGTTCTTGTTAGAAATAAATCAAAATTACCAAAATCGTAATCACAATGTGCATAACAAAGATTTAAATTGTGGTACCTTTCTGATAAAAGGCCACAAGCCTATCTTGCCATCAAAAGTACAATTACCTTCATCATCGAACCTTGGTTTTGCAACAGCAGCCAAGAACATTACTTTATCAATTGCATTTTTGTTTTGCACAGTTCTATGTGGGTCCATCTCGTCAGGAAGCAAGTAGAAAGATCTATCCTTCTTGGTTGCATTAAACCACTTCTCGTCAACATGGACAATATTGTCCATTTCAATAAATTTTGGTTGATCGGCCAAGGAATCAACATCTAACATTGAAAGGCACCACTCCAGCCTATCTTTTTTGTTTCCCTCTCTTAGTGAAGGTTTAAGATAGTTGGAGTGGCGACGTAGCATCCCCTGTTTGAAGCACCTATGCAAAGTGCTTTTGTTCACCCCAAGCTCCTTTGCTAGGGAACGTATAGTGTTCCTTAGAGGCAAGTGAATGTTTGGAACCTGTGTCAAGTCAACTTGGACTTTTTTTTTACCATAGTTCTTAGGCTTTTTAGAACCCACATCTACAGGGATTCCTTGCCGTCGACACTTCTTTGCTCTATGCCAAACTCGCTGCACTGTACGATGATGGACTTGAAACATGTGGCCAACAATGGTGGTGCTGTTTCTACTTAGTTCCCCACGACGGTTGGTTCGCTGTAGCAAAGCTTCATAAATATCTTGCCTTTCACGGTCAGTCAAATCTTTTAACCTGCTCCCTTCTTCATTTTCATGTGGTTCTTGATGATTTGAGCCATGCAACTCCTCCTCGTCGAACTCAACATTGACCTGGTCTGTGAAGACGCCATAGTCATGCATGTCTTCATCCATGCCTATGGAAAGACAACATTCAATTAGTAAGTTACTGATTCTTCATTTATCAAATTGCTGCTCACATTACAATAGTATCATGTTATATAATCCAATGCTGCTTACAAGATGGATTCTTCATATTGGCTTTATAACAGATTGCAAAACAAGTTCTATTGCTGCTAACCTGGGTGGTGCATGCCTCCTCCATGAACTTCATCTCCATTCAGATCATTTGCTACCTGATTGGCTCCTCCTTGTGCTAATATGAACATAGTTTAGAACATCAATCCATAGTGTTAAGAACATCAATCCATGGTGCTAAGTTTCATATTGGCTTTATAACAGATTGCAAAACAAGTTCTATCAAAATACAATCCCCATTTCAGATCATCTAATAATGTTATAATTGTGTTACTAATGCATTCTTTTGCTGCTAACCTGGGTGGTGCATGCCTCCTCCATGAACTTCATCTCCATTCAGATCATTTGCTACCTGATTGGCTCCTCCTTGTGCTAATATGAACACAGTTTAGAACATCAATCCATAGTGTTAAGAACATCAATCCATAGTGTGAAGTTTCATATTGGCTTTATAATAGATTGCAAAACAAGTTCTATCAAAATACAATCCCCATTTCAGATCATCTGATAATGTTATAATTGTGTTACTAATGCATTCTTTTGCTGCTAACCTGGGTGGTGCATGCCTCCTCCATGAACTTCATCTCCATTCAGATCATTTGCTACCTGATTGGCTCCTCCTTGTGCTAATATGAACACAGTTAAGAACATTAATCCATAGTGTTAAGAACATCAATCCATAGTGCTACTATTTGCTGACCTGGGTGGTTGATGTTGCCTTCTGCAAATACTTGCTCTTCTATAGGATTGCCATTGTGTGATTGATTGGGTGTGCCAGCCTCTTCATCTTCAAGGGCTATGTTTAGATCAAGGTACTCCTGTTCTAATATTGGCTGGTTTAGGTCTAGGTTGATCATGGCTAATTGCTTTCCTATTTGTGAATGATAGGAAGATTGACCTCAAGCAACAATGCCTTGTGGTAAATTTATAATCACACCAATTGGCATCTTTGCCGGGATTCAATTTTTTGCCGCTCTGTAAGTCCTTTTGGGCGCCACTGATTTGTTGCCAGTTATTTGTAAATTTGGCCAACTGAAAAGCTGATTTGGCGATCTGTAACTAATATTTTTGGAGGTCTGTAATTTTTGCCGCTCTATGACCTTTTGGCGACATGTACCAATTTTTTTGCCGCTCTGTAAGTCCTTTTGGGCGCCACTGTTTTGTCGCCAGCTATCTGTAAATTTGGCCATCTGAAAATCTTTTGGCGATCTGTCAATTTGGGCACACTATTTTGGCGCTAACTATCTGTAAGGTGTGCATGTGTTCCTCTTTTTTTGGTGCAACACTTAATGACTTAATAAACCATCCAAGCTCCTTAATGGCAATTCACATGGGTACATGCGTCATTTCTTTGCCTTGCTAATACTGGTGTTTGAATCCTAAAACGACTTGCTTCCAGGGACGGAGGGAGTACTAGATAGGTGGGCGTAGTGTACACTACGCCAGATGCAGTGTTTCCATGCGTCAATAAAATATTTTTTGAGGTTTTTTTACCATTGTAAAAATTTTCGGTGTTTAAAAATGACGAAACCTGGTTTTATTTAGGTCTTCAGAAGTTTCGGGGGCCTTCTGAAAAAAAAATTAATATGCAATTTAGAGAAGCCTCTCATGATTTTTGTAGACCTTTGCGCAAAAGAAAACAAGTCTCGAACTTTTGGAGCGCTCTCGCAAAAAAAATAGACCAACACATAATCTCGAAAAGCTTTTCATAATTTTGGGTGGCCTATCCGCAAAAATGGATCAATACACACTTTTAGAAAGACTCATAATATTTAGGGGCCTCCTCGCAAGGAAAAATGAATTTTTGAATTTTTCAAGGGCCTCCGCACAAGGAAAAACAAGTTTCGGAAGTTTTGGGGGCCTCCCCGCAAAAAACCAGACTAATATGCAATTTTAAAACTTTTGCAAAAATTCCCGCACTACGCGGTGCCACCACGTGTCGGTCGAGCAAAAATCACGCGAGCGACGCGTGAGCACACGAGTGAGGTTCGAAGGGGTGACTGATGGCTTGAGAGCGAAGTGTGTTGCCATTGCGCCACATGAGCACTGTTGCCAAATGACCCCACTAAAATAGATAAGCCATATAACCGGTGAGTCAAGCGGGCAATGCGGCTGCACGGGAAGTGAACACATCGGCTAAAAACGACGTGGCATGCGGACTGGCCAGGAAACCACCGGGTCTAATATATAGATATAATTTCTATAAATTAAATTATTTTATTTATAAAACATAAGTCTTGTATGTACATTTAATGAGGTCCTTTGTATTATATACCTATTTATTCTCTTTCAATCATATGCATTTATTCATTATCACTCACACAAATTATTATCTCTCAACTTTTAAGATAATTAACTTGGATATCTAAATCACTTTATCTTATATATTTCTAAATTTCATCGTATTCTTAGTCCTTTTGCAAAGTCAAAATACTCATATTTTTGAACGGAGGGAGTAGATTATTGCTACGAATGCCAACTTGATTGGCTCCAATTCATGCACTCGTTGGTTCTGTCATGTGACTGCACAACCTTTTTGTTGTAAAACAATGATGACCACCGTAGATCTAACACAATGCACCGATCGAATATCAAGAACAATCACTGGGAGAACACACGATATAGTGTGGCAAAAACTAGTATCTCTTTATTAGATTGATTCTCTTGTATAATAAGGTATTATATTTATAGTAGAAGCCCATTAGAGATAGATTCGGATTCACCACAACAAGATGGAGTTCAAATATATTTGAACAACCAGGACTAAGAGCCATACTATATCTCAACACTCCCCTTTGGGCGAATATTACATAATGCATATGTCTCATCAAAAACTACCCCAAAAAGGCAATAAAAAAAGATTGGAGAAAAGAGTTCGTTGCTCTCACACATTGTGTTACACTAGTTACCTCATTAACAACCTTTGTGTGAGAAAACTTTAGGAAAAATCACCAGAGGAAAAAAAGAGTGCAACTTATAATCTTTTGACTTAAATTAGTATCTTTGTGATCATGCTAAAGGTCATAGTTCAGGGATTTACTCCCCCTGAACTTTGCATATCCTTAAGTCGTCTTATTTCAATGCTACGAACACGTCTTTGGAAACTAGATGTTGGCAAAGACTTAGTGAATAAATATGCTAGATTTTCACATGACTTAGTTTGCAGGATCTTTACCTCACCATTCTTCTGGAGTTTATGGGGATAGAAAATTTTAAGTGCAATATGCTTTGTGCTATTGCTCTTAATATAACCCATTTGCATTTATGCAACACAAGTAGCATTATCTTCATAGATAAATGTAGGGGTTTTGATGATATTAATGCTACATGACTTTTGGATATGGCTAATCACATGTCTCAGCCAAACACTCTCACGTGAGGCTTCATATAATGCTATAATCTCTGAGTGGTTGGTAAAAGTAGCTACCAAGATCTGCTTAAAAGACCGACAAGAAACAGGTGCAGCACCTAGAGAAACACAAACTTAGTTTGAGATTTGGCATTGCGTGGATCAGACAAATAGTAAGCATCCATATATCCCACCATGGTCAAGTCTTGGTCCTTCTGGAAAAATAAATCAATATCTTGAGTACCTTGGAGATATCTAAGTAAAGTCTTAATACTAGCCCAATGTCTTCTAGTTGGAGCTGCACCGTGTATAGCTAGCAAATTTACTTTGAATGCAATATCAGACTTTGTGCAATTTGCAAGATACATAAATACCTCAATGACGCTTAAGTATGGGACTTCAGGTCCTAAGAGTTTATCATTTTCCATCTTCAGTCTCAAAGGGTCTTTATCCACTTCAAGAGATCTTACTATCATAGGGGTCTTCAAATAACAAGATTTATCTATATTAAAAAAAATTCAATACCTTCTTGGTATATATAGACTATTGTAAAAAAATTTCTTCTGGGAAATGCTTTAGCTGCAGGCCTAAGCAATATTTAGTTTTACTCAAATCTTTCATCTCAAACTCCATCATAAGGTAAGATCCTGCTTCCTTTAGCTCCTCTGTGGTTCTGATGATATTCGTACATCGGCATAGATTGAGATGATACATAATACATTCTAGGGTTTCTTTATGAACACATAAGAACAATGATCATTATTGGAATATACGTTTTTCAAGAGGGACTCGCTAAGTCAGTTGTACCACATTCTCCCAACTGTTTTAATCTGTACAGCGATCTCTGTAGTTTAACGCTATATAAATTGCGATTACGTTTATTAGGATTCGAAATTTTTACTCCTTCAGGGACTAAGTCACATAGATATAAAGTTAGCTCCTTAATAAACCTTATATTGAACAAAATATGCAAATTGCAGTCATTCCTCTCAAACAGCAGCAAAGTTAGCGCCTGACAGCACAATCAGGGGAGAGAGAATGCCAATGGAACAACAATAAGATACAAACTTATTGAGAAACACGGAATTTCCAGATGCCAATGGAACAACAACAAGATACAAACTTAATTGAGAAACAGGGAATTTCCAGTCATTCTGCGAAGAAGCAAAAACTCTCAGTTTCTAAAACAATTATAAGCCCCACGTAATAATTAAATCAGAACATTCTTGCCGTATGTACAAAGTTTGCTGTCAAGAAGTATCCTCCTAGATATAGTATTATATAAAACCATTTAAACTTTTTGCGGTGTTAAATGGTAAAAAGTTGTCCAGGAAAGAAAATTTAGGTCGCCAGTGCCGCCCAAACTCGTCTGCTTCTATACACCTCTGTGGGGAGCCTATTTCGTATTTGACTTCACATCTGCATGAATGGAGGCTTGGAAAATATATGCCCTACCGCAGACGACAATCAAAAGGTCAAGTTGTACTGTTGCATTGGATAGTTAAGTAAGCAATATAGGCAAAAAAGTCTTGGCAGCATGATAATGACATATGAGTAGAACTATTTAGGAGCAATGGAAAACATAACAGGAATTGCATCGATACGACTGTATGAACTGGGTTTAAATTTTAATACCAGATCTTGCAGGTGTACTTAAAAACCAATCAGCGTTGTTTATCACGGAAAAATTACAGTACAGATTTTTCATGTCTGAACAAATTTCTCTGGAGAAAATAGAGGTTGGTGGGGGAATTGAGGTTCAGGTTCACCACTATTGCTCCCCTGGAAATCAGGCTCTAATTACGGTATCTCAAAATTTATATTCCTATTGCCTATTGGGAATGTACGAGTGATAGCAAGATGCTGAAAGGAATACGCTAGGTCAAGCTCCAGTTGTCTACTCCCTTTTTTCCTCTCTCTTTCGGCTAAGAGACTAAGAAAGCTCTTATTCCTCAAGATCATCAGTCCTTACGTTTTCTCCCTTTCACGCCTTATCTTCCTAAGAAACTCCGGCTGTCTCCCATCAACATGAACCAAGGTACAGAGTTTCTTTTTTCTGGTCTCCTACTTAACAAGCACTAATGCATCAGGCAACCAAATTCCCATTTCATGTTACATGTCCTTTTTGACCTTATATGTCTACTGTTCCTTCCTTTCCCCCCTTTAATTTCATACGGTCGGTGGCACAGTTATACTCTTTTCCATTAACATAATTCATAACCAGGAAATCCTAAATCACTACTTGCATCCTCAACCAGAAGGCCAGAAGCTAAGTAAATTTTTAGCATTCAGAATCAGAATATTTTAAGGCGCGCAAGGACCATAGATGCTTCAAAATTGAGCAGAAATTATAAGACGTTCAATTAGCGCATTTAGCCCCGATCGAGCAAGGAAACCCCATCAATTGTTGTGTTCAATCCCAATTACGCAAAAAAAAAAAAACTCACACTGAATTCAATGTTGACCAAACAAATCATTCAAAGGACGAGCCTTTCTTTTCCCCAAGCATGTAAACCTAAACGGCCGAATCACGTACATGTGGAGGCCTCCTTCGGCGAGGACGAGCACGCGGCGGCGGCCCAGAGGATGGCCTTCCCGATCCCGGAGAGGTTGGTGACGAAGCCGACGAAGAGGAACACGCAGGCGAGCCCGACGACCCAGGGCATGAGGAAGAAGCCCAGCATGAAGGTCACCGACCCGCAGAGCATGAGCGCCATGGACGCGCCCAGCAGCATGGACGCCACCCCCGCCGCCGTCACAAGCAGCGGCCGCGGCCGCGCCCCCTCCTCCGGCGAGCGGAGTACGGTGAGCAGGAGCGCGCAGAGCTCGTAGAGCAGGCGCGACTGGTGGGCCTCCGCCGCCGGCCTCATGCCGCGGTTTCCGCCGTGGAACGCCGGCCCTGGAATCTTGGACGAGAAGGGGGAGGAAACGGCGGAGAGGAAGGGGAGGAGACGGGAACACCGAAATGGTTTCGCTTCGCTGTTTTTCCTTCGTCTTTTTGGTTGGGTTCGCGCCTTCTTTTTCGCTTTCGTGTTGATGAATGCAAAACTTAACGAGAGGGGATACGACGACGGGAGATTTGATTATCTTTACTATTATAAAGCAGCAGTTGGTGGCAGTGGTGAGTTCTACCCATATCATTAATTGCCCTGCTTAATTGCCCTACGTAAAAAACGAAGTGTTGCTTTAATTAGCCAGAACTTCATAAACGAAGCGATAAAGATAGATGTTTGATCTTGTGAAATATTTTTTTTATTTTTTAATCTTTATTTTTCGTTATCAATTTTGTTTTTCGTAGCAACGCACGGGCATGTAACTAGTTTATCATAAATTTAACGTGTATCAAATTAATTATTAAATACACATTAATTTTATAGTAGTATCTCTTTTTTCTGCTGCGCTTCACCGCATTCACTGGCCGTTCGAGTTGCCTTTGCTCGGCATGTCCACGCTTACATAATCACTTAATTAATTAATCATTTACTTAATTAATCACTCACTTACGTAATTAATCATACTTGCTAGCCTATCGACATATAAATTCGCTCTTTTCGGCTTCGAGAGGATAATGGTACGCTGGCTGGTTGCTCGTGGACCTCGTGGTCATTGATAAACTATTCTTTATTGGCTGGTTGTTTCCCATGTGACGTGGATAACCGTGCAACTGATTGGTCAATCGTCAAGGTTTCTTGTAAAACGTGATCATTCACGGTATCAGTCAACGGCTCCTCAATTAGGAACATAGGAATACTTAAGAATAAAGAGCACATAATATAGGGCACGGGTACTTCTTTCTTTATATTGTATTTATTTTCCTGGACAAAGCAATGCTTAATATATAGTAGAAAAATCCCTGTAGATCAATTTGAATTCGTCCACCAATTGATTTATATTGGGACAGGGATTCTATTCATATCATAACACTCCCCCTTGGGTGAATACCGTGTAATGCACATGTCTCGTTAAAAAACTCTTCCTAAAAACCCAATGGGAAAAACGGGATAGAGAAAAGAGTACATTGCACTCGTACTTTGTGTTACACGAGTTGCCTTATTATAAACCTTTATGTAAGAAAACTTCAGGAAAACTCACTAAGAAAAAAAGAGTATAACTTATAATATATAACATATAAGTTAGAATCTTCAGGATCATGTAATAGGTCATGCTTCAGGGTTTTACCCCCCTAAACTAATCTGCATATCTCTAAGTCATCTCATTTCAATACCATTAAAAAAAATTTGGCAAGGACTTCATGAACAAATCTGCTAGATTTTCACATGACTTGGTTGTAATATATTTACCTCATCATTCTTCTGGAGTTCATGAGGATAAAAAAATTTAGGGATAATATGCTTCGTGATATTGCTCTTTGCAAAAAACCCAACTACATTTGTGTAACACAAGATTTACAAAAACCCAATTACATATGTGTAACACAAGTAATATTATTTTTATAGATAATGGTGAGGTGTCGATGGTATTAAGACCATATTACTTCTGGATACGGCTAATCACATGTCTCAGCCAAACACACGTGAGGCTATAATCTCTGAGTGGTTGGTAGGAATAGTTACAAAGGTCTGCTTAAAAGATCGCCATGAACAAGAATATCACATGTTAAGTTTAACACGCTGATGAATTCTACCCAATTTTATCCAAGCAAGAGCTCCAATTGGTTTCTACTTATGGGTATATATACGTGATGCAAAGTGATGACAAGGGCCCTTACCTGCTTCAGTGCATATATACGTGATAGCATATATGCATCCAGTCTGAAACGAGAATACGTTTTGATAGTCAATGCTCTAAGGTGATGCATGCAATCTGCAACGAGAGCATGCGTTCTTACCAGGCGAGCTGCGGCGGCAGCGCAGGAGGGGTACCAGGCGAGCCCGTCGGCGGGGCAGAGGGCGACGGCGGCACACGTCCGTGGCGAGCAGTTCGGCGACCTCAAAACCCTAGCGAGCAAACGTGGAGAGGACGAAGGAGGCCGGTTGATGTTGTTTTAGTCTACGCACGTTTTCTCAAGGGGTATTTAAAAAAAACTGCACAAATGGAATGAGGGGGAAGGGTGCTGGAAGGTTGGAATTGTTATGAGATAACCTCCTAACCGTATTCGGTTAGGAGTCTATCTCTTATTATGTGGGCGAATCCGAACTCCCCTTGAGGGGATTGCTATATATACCGGGTGCCTCCCATTGTAAAATACACATCGATCAATAAAGAAGAGAGAGCTCCACCCTATATCTTGTGTCTCTTGTTCTTGTGTTCTTGTTGATTGTCGGCGATCTACGTGGGTGAACTACTCGTTTTACAACACGTTATCAGCACGAGTCTCTACCGCAAGAAGCGAAGGATCGTCGACGACGACGAACGACTACTACCGGCGATTGATCGCCCGATCCGATCTGCAATCAACTCGTCATCAAGCCGGCATCCACTCGGATTGCCGAAAAAGTCCTACGCGACTCTATCCTACGCGATAGCCAACGCTTCCGGCATCAAAATCGTAAGTCGAAAATCCTGCAGATTGTTCGCTAGGTGAATAGATCTAAACTACTGTTAGAGAACGGAGCCCGCACAGAGCCCGGTCCCGCCGCCGCAACGCACTCGCTGCCGCGTCCAACCGCAGCGTACCGTACCGGGCCGGTGCGCCAACCTCGGAGGCTTGCCGCGCCGACCGAGCCCATGCCTGCGCCGCCGGCGCCGAACCACCGACCAGCGCCGCCGCCGACGCTCGGCCTCCGCACCGCGCGCTGCGCGCCCACACCGAACGCCTAGCGCGACTCCTTGCCGATCCAAGCAGCGCACCGGCCGAAGCCACGCACCGGCAGACGCCCCAGCCGCGCGAACGCCCGATCCGACCGGACCCGCCCTGCTGGCCTCAACGCGCGCTTGCCGTGCATGACTCGCCGCGCGCCCGTGGTGGCCTCAGATTGGCCCCTTCCTTGCGTCGGATTTCAATTTGGACATTAACTCCAGAGTATATGGGACATGAAGTCCACTGGTTTATTGGACATGAAGTCCATGCTACCTGGACATGGAGTCCAAGTCTTTTGGTTACGAAACTAATTTATTTGACAGGACATGAAGTCCACTAGCTTATTTGACAGGACATGAAGTAAGAAACTTCATTTTTGTTACGAAACCACTCGGGCATGAAGTCCATATGCAATCGGCTTTAGTAACCGGTTTGGGCACAGGGGCAAGGAGGCTTTACGCTTTAGCCCCTGGTTATTTATTCCTTCTTTTTTTTTCGAAAATGATTAAAAATTCAGAAAATCAATTAGAAAATCCCAGAAAGTTCTGAAAATTGCCAGAAAATATGAAAATAGCTAGAAAATTACATAAAAAAAATTTTGGATCTGGTTTTAATTTTCTAGTATTCTCTTGCATATTGGAAGCTTCATACCATGGGTTTTATTTTCTAGCTCTTTGCCGTGAGTATATGTGTTAAATTAATTTTTCTGTTATTATGTAAAAAAAAAAAAAAATTGCTCATATATTAACAGAAAATTGCAAAGGTTGCTAGAAAATTATGAGGGCACTTTGTTCATTGCCTTGGATCTGTTTTATTTTCCTTAGCATTATGTCATGTTGTTTTTGCTTAATTTCAATTTTCCTGTTGTAAAGTAATTCTGAAAATTGCTTGGAAATTAGCAGAAAATTATGAAAAGTGCTAGGAAAATTCCAGAATATTTCATATAGCAGTTTATGAGGACCGGAGTGGTTGGGATTTGATTTCGGTAATGAATAAACAGATATAAGACAATTGGTGTCTAGGAAAACACACATGAGGCTTGGTTATTTAATTGGCGCCCGGAAACGGGAAGTGCTCCCTCCCTCATGTGAGCCCTAGGGGCATGTTGACCTGGCCATGAGTCAAATTGATGGAGATATTCATTACTCGTTTTCACTCCCAACCAACAAGAATTACATGAGTTGAAATTAGACTTATGCCATGTTTAATTTATGTTGGAATTACATAATTAACAGAAAATGGCTAATTGCTAAGGAAATTCTGGAAAAAGAGTGATAATTATCTACTGAATAGATATAGACCAAAACTTTATTAATTAAATGAAGATGCATGCAATATAATATTTTACCTGTAGTAAAATCTCGTATTGCTTGCATACAGGATATGTCTGACATTGCAAATAGGGAATTTGCTGTGCTTGCCCTGGATGGCAGCAATTACCTCACTTGGGCAATGGATGCCAAAATCAACCTAACAGCTAGAGGACTTGGAGCTGCTATTGTTCGGCCTGAAGCCGGTGCAATCGAAGTGCCTGAACCCGCAAAATGCGCCGCTTTACATTTCCTGAGACACCATCTTCATTCGGACCTGAAGGCTGAATACTTGATGGAGGAGGACCCACTGGTATTGTGGAATTCCCTGAAGGAATGCTACAACCAAAGAAAGATCCGTGTTGTTGCCGTAAGCACAACGCGAATGGACCCTCCTACGCTTTCAGGATTTCAAATCTGTGGCGACTTATAATTCGCAATGCACAAGTAGTCGCTAAATTGACTTTTTGTAACCGTAGAAAGTTCTTAATTTGAGAAAATCGACAAAACCTTATGCACTTTCCACCCCAACATGATGATACTACAACAACAGTACCGTCATGCAAAGTACAAGAAGTACTCTGAGCTTATTAGTGTTCTGCTAGAAACAGAAAAACATGATGAACTTCTGATGAAGAATCATCATGCAAATACTAATGGAAGTCAAGCAGTGTCTGAAGCACATGCTACCGCTCAGTAGGCAGTAGTAGCCATGGCCGCGGAAAGGGCCAAATGTACAAGGGGAATGAATGGAAAAATGACAGAAATCAAAAGGGAAAAGGAAAATCCCAATGGAAAGGTATGGTAAAGGGTTCAGGAACCTTCCTGAAGCAAGGTCCAACAAATAAAGCACCGACTCTCAAACATGCTTTAGGTGTGGTTGCGTTGGCCATAGTCACGCAATTGTCGCACCCCAAAGCATTTGGCGTAACTTTACATGAAATCCGCTGGGAGATTCCAGAAGAATCAAGAAAAGAAGGTTGAGGCACACTACACCGCTCTACCAGATGTTGAGCAAGACGGTGTAAAGAAAGAAAACAATGTCACTAACCCTACAACCGAGTTCAAGGAAAGCCTTCTCGGATATGGTGACTCGCCCATGGATGAGGATGACCTCCTCGGCACTGAGCTTATGGAGCTCCAGAAAGATACCAATGTTTCCCAGGAGATGGAACATGACTTGTATGGAGATCTGGAATAGTCTCCCTACACCCCTTTTGCTATATGTCGCATTTCCATTAGTTGAGCCTCCTTAAGAGCCTCATCAGTTTGAATAATTATGTTCCTGCATGAACATTTGGTCTATGCTCCTGTTGAGCAATTATCAGTGATAATTAAATAAAGTGTTTTCCAGAATATTTTGTGCTATGCCTGTTTGATTGTTATACTATGCAACCTGAAGTTGGTATTGCGATAAAAACCCAGAAATATTTAAAGATCTTGTAGATTGACTGGGTAATCTTGAGTTGAATATTTTGAGAAAATAATTAGTAATTCTGCTGGCCATAGCATAAAGACTTTTCCTAGACCTGAAGATTTCTTATGCCCTGCTGTGCTATAGGAAAACTTATGGTTAAGATCCTTTAACTTATATAAGAATCACTGAATTTCCTGGAGAAATTTCGAAGTGATATATACCTAATGTCCACATATTAGAATGACCTTGCAGAGTCATTATTAAGGGAATAAAATTTATTGCTTGACCACTTTGCAGAATAGTAGGCTACCCACCAGTTGTTGGGGCCACGCAGTGCTGCACACTGCGATATTAATTCAACTCAAATCAACTGTATATAATGGAATTTCCCCGTTGCAGATAGTGCATGGAAGAGAATTAAGTATTTCCCATCTGCGAAAATTCGGTTATGTTGTATACATGCCAATCTCTCCACCACAGCATACCGCCATGGGACCTCACCAGAAGTTGAGGGTCTGTACATGGTTCGGTACACTGATTGTACTAAGGACATATTTCGGCATTAGGGGAAGATAAGTACCACATTAAAGAATGCCGAATCCTTAGATCCACGCACTAAAGAGACCGAACTTGAAGTTCGGAAAGTAATAAATCTGCAACAAGTAAGCTAAGAATCTGCCAAATACCTTCACTGATCATAAGGTAGTGGAAAGATCTCATATACCTGCAGTATATGCACCTGAAAGAGTGGAAATACCCTAGAAGGATATTAAACCCACTCTTGACCCTCATGATAAAATGAGGGGGAGGCCTCCAGGTGCACGGGACTCAATTTCGCGGAGACGTCCGCAGAAATAGAGAACCAAACAATTGAGAACACTCCAGATGACAGTGGAAGAAGCTCAACCTGATGTTGGGAAAATCCCTGAAGTGAGCCATCTAGAAGATGGTAACATCCCTGAAGTGATCCATCCTGAAGATGATAACCCCAGCATATATTTGTGCGCACAATCCAATGCTGGGAAGTCGGAACACCCAGACTTCATCGTTGTGGGAAATCACGAGAAGCTGGAAGAAATTGATAAAGAGACATCCCTGGAGTGATGCAGGAGAATTATATATGAAGAAAGACTACAATTGTCGACATATTTTGCCTCTAAAAATTGCTAAAATCTGGATCCAGAACCAAAGTCCATGGCAGAGTGCCAGAAGCGCTCATCTAGGTTCACCTGAAAAAGCAATTGAGGTAGCGCTCGCTTAATGAGAGGAAAGTTCTTGGTCCTATTGACAGAACATTTCCTGAAATATTCCCTGTAGGATCAAATGGATTTTTCATCCTGAAGAGATATGAAAATATCCTGGTGGTGAGATATAAAGCGAGGCTTGTAGCACAAGGGTTTTAGCAGAGACCCATCATCGATTACGATGAAATCTGTTATCCTGAAATGAGTGGAATGACGTTCCGAAATTTAATATTTATGGCAGTAAGCTTAAACTTTTCAATACAGTTGATGATTGTAGTGACCGCATATGTATTTGGGTCACTGAATACAGATTCAAACAGTCGATAAGGATGTGGTACAATCGACTTAGTGAATTCCTCCTGAAGAAGGAATATGGTCCCTGTAGGAATATTGTCCCTGTAGAGATAATACCTTTGAAAGAAAGCCTCACGGGAATGCGTTTGGCTAAGACGTGTAATCAACCATGTCCAGAAGTCATGTGGTATGAATACTGTCGATACCCCTATTATTATCTATGAAGATAATACTGCTTGTGTTGCACAATTGCAATTGGATTATGTAAAAAGCAATATCATGAAGCATATTGCTCCTAAGTTCTTTTATCCCCACAAATCTCTAAAAGAATGGTGAGATAAAAATAATGCAAACTAAGTCGTGTGAAAATCTAGCTGATTTATTCACAAAATCCTTGCCAAAATTCACTTTCCAAAGTACATTAATGGCATTGGAATGAGGCGGCTTAGAGATTTGCATAGTTCAGGGGAAGTAAACCCCTGAACCATAATCCCTTTGCATGATCCTGAAGATCAAAAGTTGTACTCTTTTCCCCTTTGTGAGTTTTCCTGATGTTTCTCACATAAAGGTTTTTAATGAGGCAACAAAATGCAACATAGAGAGCGAGTGCGATGTACTCTTTTCTCCATCTCTTTTTTCCCATTGGGTTTTTGAGTGGAGTTTTTAACGAGACATATGCATTACGCGGTATTCGCCCAAGGGGAAGTGTTATGAGATAACCTCCTAACCGTATTCGGTTAGGAGTCTATCTCTTATTATGTGGGCGAATCCGAACTCCCCTTGAGGGGATTGCTATATATACCGGGTGCCTCCCATTGTAAAATACACATCGATCAATAAAGAAGAGAGAGCTCCACCCTATATCTTGTGTCTCTTGTTCTTGTGTTCTTGTTGATTGTCGGCGATCTACGTGGGTGAACTACTCGTTTTACAACAGGAATAAGCTATTTTATTGATTAAATGAGAAAAAATTATGATTAATTGAAAAACGGCCGATTAATCGGATTATGCATCAATTAATCATTCGATTGTAATAAATGCATTATGATTAAACTATTCGTAATGATTTAATCATCATCACCGATTAATCGGTCGACTAATCGGCCGAGTCGGCAGTTTTTCACAACAACGATTCTATCTTCATCGCATGATCGAAATCGATCGTGCGTAAAATTCATAGGCACAATTGAATAAATATGATACATGCTTGTTATTGATTACTAACAATTCAGCTTTATTTTTTTTGACAACTCAACCAACTTGATAGAGTACAACTTGCCTCTACCTTTATGAAAGAAACAATCAAGCAACAAATGATGAAATGGACAAATTAATGCTAATCGTGCAAAGCCAAACATCCCAGTGCAACTCAGTGCAGGCCCTTGGATCGTCCGCATCCCATGATGGACGCCGGCAGCCGGCCAACCCTCTCGACGCCCTCCTCGAAGACCACACCCATCCCCATGTACACGTGTGCCTCGATGTGGCAGTGGAACAGCCACACCCCGGGGTTGTCCGCCCGGAATCGCACCGCCGTCCACCCGAGCGGGTGCAACGCCACCGTATTCCTCATGATCGGGTCCCTCACGTTGAACTTCCCAGCGTCCGTCTCCGGCTCGAACTTGCCGTCGCCGTAGCCGAGCACCCAGAAGTCGTGCCCGTGGAGGTGCCACGGGTGCGTCTCGGTGCGGTTGTTGAGCATGTTCGAGTTCTGCAGCACCACGTCCACGACGGAGCCCAGCGCCAGCCTGTACACCGCGCTGCCCACCGTCCCGTTCGCCGGCGACGGCGCTGCGATGTTGTAGTTCTTGTGGTCGTACGTGTCCGGCGGGGGGCGCTGCTCGTACGCGCCCCGCAGCCCATGCTTCATCGCCACAAGGTACGGCGTGGCGGGGAACCTGAGGGATACGCCGTTGATGGTCCACTTGACGTGGTTGTCGATCCGGTTCTGCGTGTTGAGGAGGAGGAGCGTGCGGTCGGCCCTCGCCGGCGGGGGCTCGACGTGGTCCGGGAGCGCGACGATGGCCCTGCTCTGCTCGACCCTGCTCGCCGTGTCGTTCCACACCGGGCCGGCCGGTGGCGCCGTGGAAGGAGGCCTCAGTGGGTCGCTGCCGGCGTAGCTCAGGATGGCCTTGCCGCTCGGCGTCTTGCTGGGGTCGCGGCCGACGACGTGGGACGCGGCCCAGTAGTTCCGCGACGGGTCCTGGTCGGCCTTGACCAGGACGGAGTACGTCTGGCCGGAGTAGATGAAGAGGTTCTTCACGACGAGCGGCTTCACGTAGTACCCGTCGGCCTCCACCACCGTCATCGAATGGCCCTGTAAAGCAATATTATCCAGGACGGATTAGTCGAATTGGCACGTTTCAAGGGTACTTGTCTTCCAATGAAGTTGGTTACGTTGGTAGCTGCTATAGCTAGGACACACCTCGATTTCGAAGTTGAGTGACGAGAGCGACGTGAGGCTGCCAATGCGGAGGAGGTAGGTCTTCCCCGGCACGGCGGTGAACAACGCCGGCAATGCGCAGTCGGGGCTGGAGGCGTTGCAAGCTCCGCCGGGAGCCAGCGAGCAGTTGAATATTCCTCGCCCATTGATCAGAAGAGACTAGGTAAGAAAAAAAAAACACATGCCTCAGTTTTAGTATCAGATGGAGACTTTTTAATTCTGCGTACAAACAGGATGTACGTAGTGCAGTCGTGTGTAGTTGGGTGGATAAGTACGTACCTGCGGCTCGGTGACGAAGACCAGAGGATTGGACGAGAGCCCCGTGGCCTGCTCGTACACGCTCTTGTGCCACCAGTCGCTGAGGAGGACGGTGTGCTCCTCGTCGTACCTGAAGGGCTCGACGACGCCGTCCGGCACGGACACGACGATCATGCCGTCGAGCCCGGCCACGCGCTGCATTCCGTAGTGCGCATGGTACAGGTACGTGCCCGGCTGAAACCACGTTCACAGACACACACAGAGACATCATGCATTGGCCAAGAAAACAAATGCACTCCCTCCATTTATTTTTTATAAAAATCAATAGAGCGAGTATATGCCATGTGAATTGTGCTCGTGTATGGAAATTTCTTTCGTACCCTGTCGACGACAAATCTGTAGGTGAACGCCTCGCCGGGCAGGATGGGGCACTGCGTCACGCCGGCGGTGCCGTCAGCCCATGGCGTGCCAATCTGCAATTAAGGCAACGTACATGGCAGCCGGCCGTCACTAATTAAGTTTTAACATGAGAACAACAACACTGATTCAAAACTTGCAATGCTGGCCGGCAATGCATGTTTGGATGGGTACGCGCGCACCTGGCGGATGCCGTGCCAGTGGATGGCGGTGTTCTCGGTATCGAGATGGTTGCGCACGGTGACGACGACGGTGTCGCCCTGCGTCGCGCGGATGGTCGGGCCGGGCGCCTCGCCATTGATGGTCACGGCGAGCTTCTTGAAGCAGTCCGGGGACTTGTACTGGTACGAGGTGTCCCATGTGTGGTGGTGCACTTTGGCTTCGGCCGACAACGCCAGCGAGCAGACGCAGACGCAGACGCAGACGCAGAGGGCGGCAACGAGTGCCTTTGGCGACGGCGGCAGCATTGTGCCGACGGCAACAAACCACTTTCGATTGCACGGGCGCTGGCTGGCTGGCTGGCTGCGAATTGAAGCAAGAAGAAGCTAAGTTGCAGTCGTTTGGTTGCAGAGCTCGGTGATGATCGAGCAATTAATTGTTGGTGTGTCGAAGGCCAAGTTACCACTAGGTTTTTTATATATGTGAGATTGCGCATACTAGTCGTGTCATGTGGTGATGCTGCTTTGAATCGTTCCATGGAGGCACATGCGGGGTTAGGTGATAATTTTGCTTGTTTTGGCAGTTTTAGAATCGTCGGTCCAACCGTGTGTTGAAGATGCATGGGATCCGGTCAGATAGGTGCACAGTAAGGCGCGCATCCTCGTTTTCTCTTGTTTTCGGCGTCTAGTTTAGAAATCGTCCATTTTGTTTAACATAAAAAAAGCCTAGCAATTGGATGCATTATATGTATGCTGAAATTATTCACATTGCAACTGGCATTAATAAAATCACCACCAAATTCAAATTGAGAGGTGCTTCTATTTAAATTATCAACAACAAACTGTTCTGGCTTGTGTCAAATGTCAAAGGCATGAAGTGCAAGAAAAGGAAAGTGACTGCAATCTTACGTATTGTCAATTGGTTAACTAAATGCAATTAATGAAAACAGCATATGACCGTACATCATATGTGCATGTTTTTATTTGTCTCTGTAACATCCTGAATTTGTAATTAAGTTTAACTAGGCTTAATTAAGCTAATTGAGTGTTTATTGGTGCTTTGATTTGATTTTTGGATCTTGATTTGGAGTTATTTGTTTTCGGATTGTTTTTGTCGATTCGCTAGAGTCGTTCCGATCGATTTTGACCTGAAACTCTGAGTTTCGAGTCCGGTCGAAATCCTTTGAAGTCGTTAGTAAGCCTAACCCCAAAACTTCTCTTTGAGATCCTTAAACCCTTTCCTTAGATCCCCAAGGATCAATTCCGAAGATTGGAGAAGAATCGCGAAGAAGAACTTGGAGTTTTCTTTGCGGGAGCGGCGATCTGCCGGCTAGGGCGTGCTGCCGGTCGTCTTGGCACTACCGCTTCGAGGAGCGTCTGCTGGCCGAGCGACGGGTGTAGGGGTTGTTGACCAATCTCCTTCCTCCACGTTGCCCTAGCCCTCCCTTTTCTCGTGTTTATCCAGAGGAGAGAGCCCCTCCTCTCTCTCACTCTCTCATTTGCCCTCTCTCACTCTCTCTCTCTTCCTCTCACTCTCTTCTTCCTCTCCAACCCGAGCTCCTCCTCTCCTTCCTTCTATGCTGGCCAGTGGAGCTCCCAAGGAGCAAGAAGAGCAAGCCTTGAGGAGTGGTGAAGCATCCTCAAGCCTCCAAGAAGTCTCCCAACCGATGGATTCGAAGTTTGAGCTCAAACCCTAAGGTTTGATGCAAACCCTAGCTTCCACCCTCCTTTTCTCTTTTCTTTTCTCACTTGTTTAGCCCTAGAAAGTCTAGATCGGGTAGTAGATCGATGATTCATCGAGTCGCTAGATCTAGATTAGGGTTAGAAGATTTCTTTTACGCGATTGATTCATTTCGAAAACCCTGATCTACTCCTTGTTGGGTTTATTCGCCTCAAGAAGCCGTTCCTCGAATTTTTGGAAACCTCCCATTGAAACCCTAGCTCCGGAAATGCCGAGAGGGCGACTCACGAATATGTCCCATACCACGAAGGTCGATTCTCGCAGAAGAATCGAGTTTGAACTCGATTCGGGTCCAGAATCGATATTCGGGATTAATTAGGGTTTTCGAGTTCTAGAAGTTTGATCATCGTGCATCGAGTTCGTAGACTAGTTTTCAGACGGGTAGGACCTTTGTGTTCTAGCGGGCCTAGTGCGCGTGTTGCGAAATCCGTTTTCCGAAGGATTTACAAAATTGCACTCTGGGTATTCGGAGCGATTTCAAGTTCCGAAGTCCCAAAGCTCACAAGTCTAGCGCACTTAAGTCCCTAGAGTAGTAGAGAACCCGTTGCCGCGATGAAACTCGAGTTTCGACACCCTCTGGGTCGAAATCCATTTTCGCGTCGGTATCGGGAGAGAAAGGATCTGAAAAGTGAGATTTTGAGCAAGCAGGCTCTGAACTTGACGAAACCTGTGAATAAGTCCCATGGGTCCCAGGGACCTATCCATGCACTTACGTCGAAGTTCCGGTCATCGTAAAATCTCAATTTTTGGGAACTTGGCCTCGTGGTGGCCGGCACTACCGCGGGTAAGGGCGGATGCTAGCCGGAGGGAAGCGGCACTACCGGGCTTAGGCGGCGGTAGTTATTTTCGAAGAGCACCCCAATTCGATCCACGACTGCGGCACTACAGGGCTTAATGGCGATCGCTACGGGCGTAAGCGACACTACCACCGGTTTCTGGTGATCTTGCGGACTTAGGGAGAAGTTCGGATTTTCCTTTTTCTCTTTAAGTTCTCGTTTTCTCGGTTTCGTGTTAGGTCGCTTCCCTCCCCATTTGGATTGTTTTCGTTGGTTCTTCCTTTTTCGTAAACCGTTTTTGGGCAAAAGTTTCTGTGCTCGGAATCGGAAAGTGGTAAATCGATCAAACGAGCTTAGAACCGGTTGGTACCAGGTTAGTTGTGTTCCTGGCGCTGTTAGGACCGTGACCTGGCGCTCGTACCTGAGTTCCGATCCCGTTTGAGCGAAAACCCCTTTCTCGCATTCCGGCCCTTTCTGGAATACCGGCGCTACCGCCGTGATAGTCTCGATCTTCTTTGCTGGCGGTAGTACTATGACTATAACGCCGGTAGTTGTTTTCGTGAGTGAGTCGTTTCCAGCCTTTGGAGCCGCTACCGCCGATGTTTGGATCGGTATTACCACCCATTTGGTATTCTTGTGTGAAACAAGCCGGTAGCTATATTCCAAGTCTTGATCTCGGCCTTTGAATTTCCGTGATCTTTGTTGTATGGGGCCGATGCGACTACTTGAGTAGAAATCTTGTGGGCAAGCGTTAAGCGGTATCTTCGAAAGCTTTCTGTTTTAGTTTTCAGCCGTCGACATTATCGTCCCGATGGTACGGTACTACCGGGGATCGGCAGTACTGCCGTAAGGTCGGTGCTGCTGATTGAACGATACTACTGGGACTTGTGTGTCGATATTGCCGATGGGAGCCGAAGTTTAAAACCTCTTTTTCAAGCTCTTTTGATCTTAGTCTCTGATTTGATTCGCTTTTGTATTTGGTTCTTATTAAATGCTGGTTTGATTCGCCGTTGATCGTTTCTATTGCTTTTCGTCGAGCGTTGGCGGCTCGGTGAGCAGCGATTCCGACTTCGTTCCAAGTTGGATCTTGTTAAAAGAGCAAACAGGCAAGCACCTCCTTTGATCATTTTGACCCTATATTTGCAAATGCTATTTTCAATTGTCAAAACTATTATGCATGCGTGTATGTTCAGTAAAGATGCTAGTTGTGGGAAAAATTTGGTAGTTAGACCTAATTTGATGGATTTCCTTAATCTTAATTGAGTCGTGAACCTTAATGAACCTTAGGCTAAGAACTTAGACATAAAAATAAATGTCAGTTGGGTAATAACGAAGTATCTGCATGTGCTTAGCTATGCTGTAGAATGTACTGTATGATGTCTCGACACAATCAATTACAATTCTTCTTGGATTTGGTCGGTTTGGTTGGATTGGTTTTTGGATCGGAAGGATGGATAATGGCTTAGAAGTTTTGGATCTGGTTTTATCGGTTGGGGAAATGGTTGGATTGGTGTTGTTGGAAAAATGGAAAAGGAGTATTTAGACCGGGCGAGATGTTGGTGATTGGTGATTTGGAATTTAGTTTGGTTTGGTTGATTCGGATGGATGGTTGGAATGGAATGGATCACAAGCCAGGGGCTTGTTTGGAATGGTTATGGATTGGATGGCAAGCCTGAGGCTTGGTTTGGTTTGGTCCCTTGCTATGGGGAGGTATGGGCCAGTAAAGCTAGTGGGAGCCCGTAGGGACCACTAGTGGACATCCTCTTTGGCCATAGCAAGTGGGTTTGGAAGATCTCGCCTGAGTCACCCTAAGGACTGAACTTGATGCTATTACTGGGTCAAACAGTACAGCCACATGTGCCAGTATGGGATGGCCCTGGCCTAGTACATTGGAAAGGATTTGAGTCTTGCATCATTAGGCGGCGGAAGAGTTGGACACATCTGCCGTGTCGGTGTGTTCTAGGGGCTCCCTCGTCGAGGCATCGAGGGGGAGTTTGCCCAATACAACGGTAATGCTTACTATGGGGGAGGCATGGGCCAGTAAAGCTAGTGGGTGCCTGTAAATACCACTAGTGGACATCCTCTTGGGACCGTAGCAAGGATGCACATTACCGGGCTGGTGCAAAGTTTAAATCCTAACCTATCGAAAGGTCTCGTCACAGTCTAGCAAAACGGGTATGTGAGTATCGCGTGGCATGGTTAACATGATTGCTAGAATGTGTCATGTGGGTAAAGTGTACAATCTCTGCAGAGATATATATTAAACTAATCGATTAGCCGTGCTCACGGTCATGAGCAGCTTGGGAAGTACTATCAAGTATAGAATTTCTGGTGTTGGTTCAGGTCTGGTCTTGGTTCAGTCTCGGAAATGGATTTGGTTGGACTTGGTTAGGAGCTGGTTTGGTTATTGAGTTTGATCGGAAGTTGGTTTTTGGAAATGGTTTTGGTAAGGTTGGTTAGTTTGGTTTTCGGTTGGTGAAAATGGATGGTTGGGAATTTGGTTTATGGATCAATTGATATATTTATTGCTTGCAACAAAAATGATTTCTTTACCACTGCTTTACAAATTCGAATGTTTAGAATCTATTAGATTATTGCAAATAAATCTTGCTTTGTGCTCAAATAGACTTAGTGTAGAAACCTGATTCCATTGTTATAACCTGCATTTACATTATTATTTCCATACACTAAAGTCTTGCGAGTACATACGTGTACTCACCGTTTGCTCTATATTAACAACATGCATAGAAGATGGCGTCAAAGGCAGTGAAGGCGCGTCGTTCGTCGAGTTCTTCGAGGCGGGTGTCGAAGTCTGGCGGTTGTGCAGGACTTTCGCCCCCAGTCGGTTGCCTCTGGGTATGGGAAGGCATACCGCTACCGCTGTTGCGGTTTTGTTTCTCCTATTTTGCTTTTTAGCCAATCGGCTATGTGCTTTTCTTGTAACCAATAGTTGTAATCTAACCAGTATTAATACAACTAATACTTTAAGCTTGATTCTTGATGCAACTTATTGTGAACATATGTGGGTGCTAGGCTACGGATCCAGGGAACTAGCACTAGACACATATCTCGGGGAAGCTCGGGTTGGAATCAATCCTTTAGCATATGACCACCAACGGAGTGTGTCGTGCTGATCGATTGGCCCCAAACCGGGTACGGTTTGTAATTAGTAACTGGATTATTGACGAGTTGCGTTAATTACAGTCCTTCGCAACAGTGAGTTTCTGAGTTACTGTTACAAAGACCGGAGCCCCCACGACAGTCTCATTCCACGCCAAAGCAAAAGGTGTAACAAACGGTTTGCACATAGCTACCTTTCCTTACAAATACGCCTAGCTACATACATATGATTGATTTTACGTACAAGGTATACGTACGTATACGTTGGTGCATCCAGCTTCAACATTGTGTGTGTGTGTGTATTGTTGCACTCAATAACAGCACACCACAGTTTAAACTTGTTGTACCACAAATTATGAAATGTACAGGCATTGCACCGTCCGTAGTTTTTTGAAGCAAACAGCCTATATGTAAGCTGTCACGTGCGGCCTTTATACCAGATACATTTGGACATCAGACGACTAGTATTGCACGCTTAACGTACGTGCGTGCATCATATCACATCACAAGAGTTCTTCACACATGGACACAACACAGGATTACGAGCATTAGTCACTCTTGAAGTAGGACGCGACGCGCGGTGTAGTCGCGTTTTTATTGGTTCACACGGCCGTCTTCAAGGTAGCCATGTCGGCATGAAGGCGGTCACGCATGAGTTACTAATCTGCTCGGGAGTAAACCTATACGAACAAACATCACATGGAAAGGATCAGATATCTCTGTACATGCACGGTGATCATAATTTGTTTAGTTTTTCTGTTCATTGAAACCTATCATAAAGTACTAGAGCTAATGTCTTTTTATCAGCTTCTCGCATAACGCATTGGACGTTGAATCTAGCGACAGCTCGCATAATAATTAAGAATCAATATTAACCGTCCAAAGACTACGTGGTTCTTGAGATAAATTATTTTACCTGCGCGTAAGCAGGGGCTGAATATTCAAAGAAAAACGAAGGCAAGTGCCACTGATGATCAGCTTCCTCTCGCTAGGGTATGGAGTATGGACAAATTAGGGCATCAAAAATTACGCGGTAGGTTAGCATTACAACATGGATTTCATGCTTAAGTTAGCGCCCAAGATCGTCAAAAGAGAGAAGACCATGCATGAAGAAAGCGCGCGCACACAGCCGTACGTACCCAATTTGCAGTGTAGGCTCGGCGGCAGCGTCCAGGGGATGAAAGAATCCATTGCCGACGTGTGGCGGCGCCTGCTGTGGAGACTGCCGCTGATCGTAGCCAGCAAGTAGGTTGGCACCGTGCTCCCACACTTGTCCATGCACCTGGCTCTCCTCGAGCTTTTCCTCGCAAAACAATTAAAAAGGTCACTAATCTAGCAATCCAGTTATCTTATTTTCCCTTTGATCCACCTTCATTTTGGTTCAGTTAGTAAGGATCAAGGTTACACTAATCGGATGATGGGCATGCAATTTACATCGTCCATTGAGGTTATTATTTTACTCTGTACTGTACGCCAAAAGAATTTTATAGAACTACAGTGTTCATCGTACCAAAATGACCAAATTAAGAATCAAATTTTCGGAGTGCAGAATTCAACAAAAGACCGAGATATATATGCATCAAAATACTGATGTGCATGCGAACTTGATAAGTTTGGACTTGGAAGCGCTCTCTCTCTCTCTCTCTCTCTCTCTATATATATATATATATATATATATATATATATATATATATATATATATATATATATATATATATATAGGAAAATGGTTCCATACCCACAGGAGTATGTACTCCTACTCTCAATATACCGTTTAAATGATGTTGTTATACCTCTTTATCCTTTTGAGTATACTCTAATACTGATTGTAAGATACTCCAAAGTGAGTTTCACAAAAAATTTCGTCAAAATCCACCTATTATAGCATAATTTGTTTATATACTCTTTTTACATATAGAAAAGGGTATATAGCAAAAAATAAAGAGCACCGATGAATTTTTTTCAACAATATTACATTGTAGTGTCTTAGAATTATTATTTGAGTATATTGAAAGTGATAAAGGAGTATAACACATTCGTTTAAGTGGTATAATGAAGGTGGGAGTACGTACTCCCTAGGGTACAGAAAAAGGCTATATATATATATATATATATATATATATATATATATATATATATATATATATATATATATATATATATATAAAATACTTTCTACTCCCAGGAGTAATTACTCACACCTCTGAAATATCACCCAAACGAATTTGAAATACTCCTTTATCACTATGGATACACTCATATACTAATGGGAGAAGCTACAACACGGTATACCGTCCGTCGTCAATGCCACGGTATAGAATCCCGACAAAATAAATACCACGCGTGGGGCCGCCGGCTCTGCCTAGTTTGATTAATTATTAAATTAATCAAACGAACATCGATCTCTCGATCGCACGTATCACGCATGTGGGCAGTGCATACAAACTTTTCTTCTCCAAGCAAAGGCTGATCCATCTTTTGATTACAAGAAGGGCAGAGGCAGGTGCGCATGCATGCAGGTGCAGCAGACTGATTATATAGGAGATCCAGTTTCATTAAGTTTCATGATGTTTCACAAATAAGTTTCATCAGGTTTCATAGTGTTTCAATCAACCAGACTGTCTTAGGGGTTTCACATATAAGTTTCACAACGTATCACGGTTTTTACAACCATGTTTCAGTAAGTTTCATGTGTTAAGTTTCAAAGGTTTCATAAATTTCAGTGTTAAGTTTCACAACATTTCACAGACAAGTTTCATAAGATTTCATAGTGTTTCATCCGGATAATTCAGTTTCATTAAGTTTTATGATGCCTCACATGAAGATAGTTTTTACCGGGTTTCATAGTGTTCCATGAACCAGTTTCACAGATACGTTTCATCAGGTTTTACAGATAAGTTTGGTTTTTACAACTATATTTCAGTAAGTTTCATGTGTTAAGTTTCAAAGGTTTCATGAGTTTCAGTGTTAAGTTTCAGATGGATCCATGAATGTCTGGCAGTCTCAGAAGGATTGGTAAAGCTAACGCATGAAATCGATCGATGGGATTAGAAGGCTTTTCTTTTGTGTGATGATCAATGTTGAATTTTGGCAAACTTCTAGCTACCTTGGTGCAGTCTTCATACATCACTGAGGAGGGACGAGCAACAGGAGAGAAGACTAGACTGTACAACGGTTAAGGAACATACAATACAAAATGTATTGTATGTGCATTCACACATTTGTACTCTTTTTTGTATATATAAAAACTATAAGCTGCACCGTACAAAATGTTTTATTAAGCTACACGGACAGATACTTCCAACAAAAAAAAAGATCAGCCCAACCCAACTGACAATCAGACCCAGCCCAGCTTGTACTGTACCGTTGAAAACCTAGAAACGGTACACCGTTTTCTAGTTTTTCTGTATACTAATTATAAGATTTATATTTATATATGTATACACACACATACACATACATATATACTCTTTTTTATGTGTGAATACGAAGGTATTTGTAAAATACACTAAAAACCAGACACACTTGCAATATTCATGTGTACCATATTGGATACAATTACTATACGAGTGTACCCAAAATGATAAATGAATATTTTAAGTTTATTTATATGGTATATCAATGGTGGGAGTAACTACATCCGAGAGTAGAATGTATTTTTCAGACACACACGCATATATACATTCTACTCATGGGAATAGTTACTCCCACCTCTGAAATACCACCTAAGAAAACTTGAAAAACTTCTTTATCACATTGAGTACACTCATATACTAATTGAGAGATATTTTAATGTGAACCATATAGATATTTTAATGTGAACCATATAGAAAAATTACAAAGGAGTACATAGTTTTTAGTGTATTTTGTAAATACCTTCGATCATATATACATATAAAAAGGAGTATATCTAAAAAGTTATACATACCACATCTTAAATAATGTAAATACCACCTAGCTAAACTTATATACTCATATACTATACGTACATAGCAACGAGATACTCCCTACATCCAAAAGTATGTAAAAATAACTTCAAAACAAGAAAACTAGATGCTTTGGAGTCTCTAGGATCAACTATGCAACCACTACCAAAATCCCGTTAACTTATACGGCCAAGGGAACTTACTTTTCTTCTAAGGCACTTATTTGCTTCACACAGCATTTGTTCCTGGAAAATTATTTTAGCGATATCATTAGTTGGGAAGAATCAATTCTCTTATCTGACCAAAAGTTAACTAAGTAGATTTCAATTAATAACAGAAATCATTTATGTTAAGAGCGTACCCTCCTCTGAAGATCGGTGAGCTGATCAACCATATGCTGTGTCTGTAAGAGATAATTGGAATTTTGATCAGCATTTTTGTAAACATTTATTATACTGCAGCTGTGCAGCATCTAGACATATATGCATCTAGTTATTCTAGGACATAAGCTGCATGGTTATTGAATTAGGATGTCCTAATGTAGCACTTCCCAGTACCAGCAAAATGATCACCATTCAAAGAGATCCAGAGAACTATAGTTTGATAAACATGAGGAACCGTACAAGTAATTAATCTTAACTGATTTGATCCAACTATATTTACTGCGTGAGGAAACGGCGATCATATGAGAAACAATCAATTACCCTTGTGGATCTTATGTGCCTTAAGGATGAATCAAGTTGCTTTTCAAGCTGCTCAAGCTCTTTGATGCCGAGTGACCCAAGATCATCACCAAGCAAATTCCTGCGATTGTCAACAAATTAAAAGACTGCTATAAGTACTCCCGCCGGTCACAAATAGTTATCGTTTGGACATCGACATAGTCTTCAAAATACAGCTAGCTTTGACAACTAATTTCTATTATAATATAGTTATAAAACCCAATAATATTATAATAATATGAAAGTATTTTTGAGGTAAATCAATATATATGATTTTCATTTATTCAATTTAAATATTTAAAAAGATATTGACAATCTACACATATATCCAAAACAACAACTATTTGTGGCTGGAGTGAGTAATTCTATACATTTAAAACTTATGATCGTAAATTAAGCTGCCTGCATCTAATTAAATCCATTGCAATGCATGATTTACATATGTGACTTCTGGCTTCATTTAGCCTCCATAAATTTATTGAGTTGCATGCACCAGCCAATTCACCCAAAAGCTTAAGCTGATGAAGAAAGACGGGCAATTCACTTATACTTCAATACTCCCCCTCACGTGTAGGCTCCCTCAGGCCTAAGACGTGGAATAGAAGTGGATTGCAATTATTATTTTTTTAATTGCATCAACCAGGTCTTGAACTCAAGACCTCTTGGCTCTGATACCATATTGAGTTGCATGCACCAGCCAGTTCATCCAAAAGCTTAAGCTGATGAAGAAAGACGGGCAATTCACTTATACTTCAACAAAATTGATATCTATCCTCAAGGGGTTGTGATTTGTTAAAGTCGTTTTCAGATATTACAGGTCTGGATGTTCATATCATTTGACTAAGACCCAATGCATGCATGCACTAGTTATGCTATCTAAATTTCTTTCACACTAGCTCATTTGTAATCACCGAATTAAATAGGCCAAAAGGCACATGCAAGCATAAATTTGTATGGCCCCCAAAATAATAATTTTACCCTGAAAATGAAAGTACTTACAACTAGTTTATTCATTATTTATATCATTTTTGGATAGAAAACTGCCCAGATTAGGTTTGAACTGGAGACCACTTCATCTTGACCACAAAAGTAACTCAAGCAAAAAAAGTCGACACTTACCTTTGAGTTCTCTGTAAATTATCCACCCGTGCTTTCAGTTTGAGATACTCATTGCGACTGCTCTGCACTAACTGAAATATAAGTGCTACTTCAGTACGTACACAGAACTTTAAGGAAACAAGCCTTCAATATTTTTAACAAATTGCAAAAGAGGATAATAAGGGGACCAATTTACATATCTTGCTTGCATGGAGATAAATGAAGCTTATTTTGCATGCATTGCTATTGGAAAAAAAACTAAATGACCATGATGTTCATCTTTCACACCAACTCAATGACCAATTTGTTCTCTCAGTGATTGTAGTTCATCTTCAGTTAGTGCGATCACACAGAAAGAAAGGACTATCTAATTATAGTTATCAGGGCTACGAATTAAATTACTAGAAAAATTAAAAGTCCACTGGAACTATATGTTGAGCTTCTTTAAATACTATATGTTTCAAATGATCAAAACCACTATATATAATTTACTCGAGAAGCTAACTGGCTAAAGATTAATATAAATTGTTTAAAGCGGAAGAAGTTTTGGTGTCGGACAATATAGTTTTTGCAATGATCCTATTTTATAGAGAACTTCAAGACTTTTTGGCAGCAGGTTCATAAAGTTAAGCAGTGTGGTAAACATTTTTTCACACTTAGTAGTTAGTAAAGTAGTACACATCGATTGCTGGTACTCTGATCCAACCATGTCGGTTGTTAATACTGAGGACAAGCATATATCATAGTTCATAAATTAAAATAAGTAAATCACTAGTATGTTTTGATGTGAGGGAGAATAGAACAGAAGCTAATTTGATGCACTCATCAGAACCCGCAATTCAATCTATACACACTATCACGCATACAAGGAATTGATTCATATAAATAAACAGAACCTACCTCATTCTCCTTGTTTTGTATTGCAGTATCTGGTCCACCATAACTGCATTTTTGGTACCTCTCCAGTGTTTTGGTCATGCTACAAGTTCAAAAACACAAATAATTATGGAAAAAACTACAGGAATATAATAGTTCACAAAACTTGAAGTATTTTATTCTTATTGGCAACCATGTAGAACTTAGAACTTTTAGTGTTCAAAATCTATCAAATTGTCTTCATGAAAAGCATTTGAAATAGATAAAAGGCTGAATGTATTCTTATCATCTTATGTAAGCATCCTGTTATGTATACATGATTAACACTTGACAATGCTATATATGAAAAGATATGTTTCATGATAAAAGAATAAAAAAAATAAGCATGGTGTTTGGAGAATAAAGAAAAAAATGCAAAAGCCTTAACATTTCACCAAAAATTAAGAATTTTGGTTGCAAATTAGCTGAATGCAGATACTTGTCAGGCAACAATTTTGAAGAATGGTACTGTTTATCTTTATCTTGGTATTGGTAATTCATGCTCAAATATAAATTGTTTCCATAATATTCTAAAATTACCCGGAAGTTTAATAATCAGCCGAACAAGCAAGACAGGAGGAAAGAAATGTTATAACTTCACCCCCAAGCTTCGGCTAGACTAGAATATTTATTTCTCCCCATCTGATAAAGCTTTTTCTTTGACCCTTGTACAGTGTTGAAGGCAGAGGGTCTATAGTCCATAGAAGCAACAAGTTGAAATGAAAGGACAACTTGGCCATGAGTGACGAGGTGACAAAATGAATGACGATTGAAGGCTGTCACTGATTGAACCTACATATACCTCCAGGTTAGTCCGAGGAATCTAATGTACCTTTCCTTGCCCTGGGCCATCCGGGGGAACCGAGGGGGTGTTTAGTTATTCACTTCAACAATTTTTTGAAAACAAAATTAGTTCAATAATACATACCTCAGACTATATTGGTTTTCCATTTCAGTGAAGTTAGGCATGTAAATGGATTTAATGGACAACCTTTATAGGTGAATCGCTTTAAATTTATGCAGTTTCAATAAAACCAAAAACCTTTTGATTGTACCTATAAAAATTAACCAGTACAAAATGAGCGTGTTTGTTCATTTCTGTAGTATAATGGAAAGAAAGTGATAATCTACTACCCCTCTTAAATAGAGCAAATTAGGTCTAGAAAATGTGCATCCTTTGGCTTCTGTTGGGTTTGGAACCAAGCTCTCTCTCTCTCTTTTTTTTTTTTGCAGATCTGAGTACAGTTATAGTTTTTTTTTGGCATCTCATCAAGTTTCTAGTGTGAAGACAAAAATCAATCTACATCTAATTAATAGCAGAAACATATTTAACAAAATATATAGGGTTGCGATATGGGAATTAACTACTACAGATCTGGCCTTCCATACCGACCCATCAAGATCTGACAGATTTGAACCGCATCGATAGTGACATCAATACCGTTTCATTAGCTACAGGGCTGTAGTAGGCTTCGATCTGCGGTTGGTAACACGAACCAGATCGATGCCCTCACATTAGTACCGGTTCGTGACCAGAACGATCTTAACCAAGATGCGTACGGGCATCGCATCGGTTCGTGTTACCAACCGTACTAATGTGATGGCATCGATGCGGTTCGTGTTACCAACCGTATCGATGAGTGCATCGAGATCGGTTCGTGTTACGAACCGTACTAATGCCTCGTTTCAGGAAAGTTCAAAAGGAATGCATATTCTATTTATATTAGTACGCGATGGTGGGTGAGTTGGTTAGAAGGGTGAGGTTGGAGTCACGAGGTTGCGGGTTCGAGTCCCGCTTCTTCCATATATTCTCGATATATTTTGAAATATTTCTAGTACTATCAGTACCGGTTGGTGGAACCGGTACTGATGCCCAATGAGCATCAGTCCGGATATTAGTACCGGTTCAAAACCGCAGATCGATGACCGTTGTTAACCGGGATTGATGGTCTGATCTGTAGTAGTAAGCACAATGATGTTTGTCCAGAATTTTTTTTAGTAAATAGAAGAAGAAAGCCCAAGTGAGAATAAAAAAGCTTTCTTAAGGAGGATGTGAGAATGTCAAAACACATGTTTGAACAAATTTAGTACTATTCAGTCAAACTATGTTCATAACCGGAAATTCACTAAGGGTGTGTTTGGTTGATTGGATGATGTTGAATGTGATGAGATGATTCTTAGGGAATATTCCTCAAATTTGTATCACTTGGTCCAGATGGGATAGTTCATTCAAACAACCAAACACGTGAATGATTTTTTTCTTGAACCATGTGCATGTACCACTTAGTACAAGCAACTAAACACACCCTAGAAGACTCATGAGTTGTGGAAAAAGATACAAAATATTTACACGATTGCCGAATTCAATCTAATCATAGGAATACACAACCTAATTAAGACGCTATTTGGAATGCTGGAATTTTCCCGATGTAGGAAACGAATGGTATCATGTGAAATTCCCCTGTCCCAAATAGGACCTAAATATTCAAGCCAATCCCCTATCCCAAATAGAGCCTAAATATTTAAGCCAATCGTGGACTCCTTCATCTTAAATCACATTCCATCAGCAAGCATCCATACATATATATTTTTGATATATTCCTGTAACAAAATATAAGTGTATTGGTTTGAAGTCATGAACAGAAAAGGTTGTTTATAATTTCGTGCTGGACCTACTAGATCTTAGATGTCATGTATATGGTTAAATTTTCTCACTTATTGCATTGCATGATTCTAACTAATAATGCATTCCCTTTTTTTCATGTTGGGTTGAGGATCAGACTGTCCTGCTGTGTTCTGCATTAGTTTGCAAGCATTTTAAAAAAAACCAACCTGCTATGTTCCGCTTTAGTTTGCAAGATGTAAAAACTACTGTAGAAACGCTTGGCATATTAATATATTATGAGGACTTTAGCAAGGTCATTTGTTGAGCTTTCCCAGCTATATATCTAAGTGACAGGATCCAGTATTTATTGACAACAAAACCTTTGAAAGTTAATTTATTCCTTCTGGTTTAAAAAAACTTTATGGAGGTAATCACAAAATTCACAACTCACATGAACGCTAGCCCCAAAATTCCCCATGACGTACGCTCTCCCTCGAAAACCGCAGCCAATTCAAGCAGCAAGGGAACACACGACGTCCATCGGTCCATGCATGCAATAAACGTTGCTTAGATCGTCGATGCAACAAACTAGCTAGGGGATGCTAAGAACCCATCAGTCACCACAGATCCGTTATATAGCTGATGCGATGCCTTAAGCTGTTATCCCAGCAAATTAATTATCAAATTTAATTCATAGTCACATCAGCAAAAGACAAAAAAAACTTTTGAGCTAACATTAACCAGATCCCCGAAGGAAAAACGCTCTCCATTAATTAGGAGATCGACATGCATGGAGACTGCTCGGAGCCCGGGTTCTGAACCTCGATCCTCTTCCTAATAGTTAGCGTAACACCCCAGCTTAAATTTGCTAGCAAGCTCCCATGCATGCAAATTTGCGAAATCGAACTAACTACGAACGTGCCATCTCAGACCAATGGATTTACTACCACCCCGAGAGCAGAAACCCGCAGATCTACGAAGATCACACACGCCCCACGAGCTCCCGGACGAGCCCAAACCCTAATTCCCGAAGAAACCCACAACTTTCTACTCCCAAACCCCTCGAATTTGCGTGCACTCATCACCAGCTCGAACCCCGAGCTTCCCCTCTCACAGATCCACCACGTCTCACCCAGATCCCCTCGAGACCGTCCCCCAAAGATCAGAAAACCCCAAGCCTCCACCACCCCGCGCTCCCCCGAGGCCAGATCTGGAAAGATCTAGACCCATCGGCCACTGATCACGCGTGCAAGCGTGCGTGTACGTGCAAATCGCGTGCGTACGTATACCTCTGGCCGCTGCAGAACTCGTAGAGCTTGCCGCGGTTGGAGAAGATGATGAGCGCGACCTCGGCGTCGCAGAGGACGGAGAGCTCGTACGCCTTCTTGAGCAGGCCGTTGCGGCGCTTGGCGAAGGTCACCTGCCGGTTGATCTTGTTCTCGATCCGCTTCAGCTCCACCCGCCCCCTCCCCATGGCGTTAGCTCCGTCCGGCACCTTCCACTCGCCACTCGACTAGCTACTACGTACTAGCTCGGCGCCGCCTCCGGAGCGAGCAAGCTAGCTCAGCTCCGCTTCTCCGGCTCGATCGGTCGCCAAGCGAAGCGGAAGGGGAAAGGAAGGAGGAGGGGTTCTCAAGGCGAGATGGGGGATTGTAGGGGAGGGGAGGCGGGTTAAAAAGCAAGGCGAGAGAGGTGGGCAGTGGTTAGGGTGCTCCCCTCTTTGCCATTTTCGGCAAGGTGGGAGACGCGGAACCCTAGAGTGGGCAAAGGGAAAACCCCTCCCCCTCTCTACCCGTCGCTATCAGCTCGTACGTACACGCTAGCTAGCTCTTCATTAATCAACTTCCATGCGATCTCTGTGCGGCCGTCCGTGTGTGTGTGTGGTGTGTGTGTGTGGGATTTGCTGGACGAGTCAGGCTTCGAAGACGGGTCGAGAAAGTCGTGTGCCTTTTTCCGTTGTAACCTCCGAGTGTTGCGTTTTTTGGGCAAGGGCCTCGTTGCCTTTAGTTGGTTCCACCAGGCGACAAGAGCCCTATCTATGATCCGGTGGTTCTTGCACGAGGTTACCGTAGTTTGCGTAGACAAGATGGAGCTCTTCGATTTGGATAGGGTGAGATCTTGTTAGTTTTGCCCAGAAAATTGCAGCCGTGTGTGTATATTTGTACTATATAGGAAAATTTATATATTTGTACTATATATATATAGAGAGAGAGAACGTACACTTGTGTGTAAGATCAGAGTTGTGGTCTTTAATTACTTCCCGTATTGGTTGCTTTATACTTTTGTTGCTACGTACTTCTCGTCATCAAGTGTTTCACCCATTGCGTTCAAAGCATAATTCAGTTGCAGTTTTTGCACTAGAAATATTATATTTTAAGAAAGTACGGAGGCATACATCGACCTCTTGCATCCGCTTTTACTGTTTAATTTTATCCATTACATTACTAGCTGAAAGGTGTATGTACACAACTATTTTGTCTTAGCATCTTGGTCACAACCTGCACTGAAGATAACAGTATACACTGCAAATTACCATAAGACCGTTTCCGAAGCTAATTCTTAGAAATTAAAGCAGTATCTTTCTTCATCAGTCAAATACAGGCAATATATACACACAACAAATGAAGCTAGCATCGACAAGCGCTCAGTTAGGGTGTGTTTGGTTGATGGGATAAGATGGTTTTGTACCATTTAGCTCTATTATTTTGAGTGGATGGAATAGTTCAGCATCTATAAAGAATATTCTTTAAATTTGTATTAATTGGTCCATAATAGGGTGGTTCTATTCAAAAAACCAAACACATGAATAACTTTTTTTTAAACCATCTTATATACTCCCTCCGTTTCTTTTTATAAGGCGTATTTGGCTTCGTTAGGACAAGACTTTGACCAACGATTACTTCATTAATATATCATTTATGCAATACAAAATCATAATTATATATAAGTACTTTAGAATACAAATCTGCTAATATCAATTTTGTGTCATAAAAATTATATGCTAATAGAGTAATTGTTGGTCAAAGTCTTATCCTAACGAAACCAAATACGCCTTATAAAAAGAAACAGAGGGAGTACGTACCACTTGATACAAGCAACTAAACACACCCTTAACCACAGCTACTACTTCAACAACCGCGGTGGGCAAGCCTCGATGGAATACATCAGAAACCAAGGGCCCTAAGCCGTAAAATACCACCACGCAGGCACACCGCACACGGCAACTCCCTACGTACGCCGGCGCCAGAACATCCCCATGCCGCCGGCCGCATAACCACGCCGCGCTGCGGAACCGACGGTCCGGATGGGAGGGAAACCGCTCGCGCGCCGCGGTGACGTACGGGCCGGGAGATATTTGACCGGTGTGACGGGGCGCCATGATGCCCTACCCTCCCACGTGTCGACCGCGGGGCCGGCTGCCGATGGCGATCCGACGGCCGCGGACGCCGTCCCGTACGCACATCGCGTGGCGTGGAGGCGTGGGTGTGACCTTACCTTGGACTCCGCGGGCGGCTTTGGATCGTTGGATGGCCCGAGGGGCACGAGAGGTTGCTGCGAGTGCAACGCGATGTATCAGCCGTCCCGTCCCGTCCGCCCCGGTGCTAGGTACGTGGTGGCGGGGCCCCCCGCTCGCTGGGAAGGGAGGCAGCTAAGCTGCCGCGTCGCTTTCGTCGCCTTGCGATCAATCATACGACTCGAGCGCCCGCACCTCCTGCCCCCTCTTGCGACAATGCCGACCGAGCGATCGATGCGGTGTAGTGCGCGCGAGGCCGGCGCGGTTAGCTACCTACATGCTACGTGCCGCCGTTGTTAACGTGAGTGGAGCAGGCGGCCTCGCCCGGCCGCGCGGTGGCCGTTGTCTCGCGTTTCCGGCCGCCACGTACGGAGGCGGCAGGGCCCTGCCGCCGAGGAACGCACAATCGATTGCGGCAATAGCGCCCGTTGCGGTACGCTGGTACGTTCGTACGTACGCGCACGGTGCGCGGCTTGGGTTTGGTCGATTTTCATGAAAAATCGATCGATAATTGTGATATTTAGTGGATAATCGTGATATTTGCTTTAAAAATTAGCTGACCAAGGAAATTTTCTCGTCGGTTGATTTTTGAGCTATTTTCGCTCGATATTTGGCGATAATCGCTCGATATGTATCGATAATCGTGATATTTGCGTCGCATAAATTGTTTCGAATTTTTGAATTTTCTCGGTTTACCGATTGGTAATCAATTTTGTGCCGTATCGATAACCTTGATTATTGCGATAATCAGACGATTATAGACAATAATTCGAACCCTGGGTATGCCACTGAGGTTATATGAACTAGCAGGGTACCCCATGCACTTGAACGGCTAGATTTGTTTCAAAGTTTTTAGTATCATATGATATAATTTAGATGTTTGAGGATATGCTTATGTATTTTGTAGGTTATTTAGGATTTTAAGACATTGGAAATAACAATAGAAGCTTGAGGGAAAATATAACAAAATAATGTAACTGGCATATGAGTTTGTTGGAAGGAAATTATTGAGCATACTAAATTGTACATGTTCTTAGAAATGTAAGCAATCTCCATCATGTATGGATCATGTAGTTGTATGCCTCTATTCTCCTCCATTAATTACTCTTTTTCAAAATATGTGCATGCACATGTACCTCTATCTAATATAAAAGCAAAGCGATGATTACATGTGCTGTAAATTATCTTATTAGTTGATATGATATTAGAGTATATTGCTCACGCCAACACAATCCACCATATATAGGAGACTTACCTTGAACTTATAATCTCACACATGCAGACTACCCCACCAATTAAACCTTGTCTTCTCGCTATCGTTGTCCGTCTCACTAGTGATGGCCTGGTCCTATCTACTTGATGGCCCTATATTGTTATAGTTCAACTTCAATGCAAAACTTCGTTTCCTCTCAACCAAATCTTCCCCGTTATCGAACTTATTTGTACACTACCTTCTTCAATAATTCTAACGCTCACCACTCGTTGTCATGGCTCTTGGCTCCTTTAACTATAGCCTTTCTCTTCAACAACTTCGACAAGTAGCGCGATATTGTCTATGTCAAATAGCTAATGTGTGTAACACATCATTGTTCCTGTCAAACAGTTAAGGTAGGGTAACATCCCAAAATATTCAAAATAATATTTATTTATTTATAATTTTTTATGATTTTTGCTGAATTTTTTTTTTGAAATTTATAAAATTCTATTCTATTTTTAGTTTTACAAAAAAGATTACTGTAACTAAATTATAACTCAAATTTTTCTAATTTTTTTACAATAAGTTATAAATATTCCAAAGTATTTTTGAGAATTTTTCCAGAATTTTTGAACTTTATTTGCTATGGTTTCAAAGCCTTTTTATTTTTTAGCATTAATTAAACTTGAAAAAATAATAAAGTAAAAGGCCCACTTGTCAGGTGCTTCTTCTAGCTTAGAAAGGTGTCCAGAGAGCTGTCGTTTCTTGCTTCCCCCATGGCTAACTCTCGGAGCTCCAAAATATCACGAATTCCTTTCCAATTTCGTGTCCAATATGTGTACAACCTTATCCTCAACCAATCTTTGTGATTCCCCATCCTAATCCCCTCTTTTTGGAAGAAACTTGAGTTTTATCCGGTTCATACCCTTTTTTAAATAAACCATATCTATCTTTACGAGCCACCCCGATCCTATTTAAGGTGAGCACCGAAATCCCCTCTCATTGCTCAACTCGTTCCTCTATTCGTCCCAACCCTTTTTGCCTTTGTTTGCTCGGAATGCCGCGATGTTCGGAGCGCGAACTGAACGCCGCCGATGTGCCCTTGCAAGCTTCCCAACGCTTCGGACATCCTCTTCCAAAACCGTTCGCATCACGTCGTGTTCTTGTCATCGTGAAGGTAAACCCTCAATCGGTTTTAAGTTTGGTACACCATAGGCAATAACTTTTGTGTTTTACCGAAGTATGTTCATCGTAGTTCATCACGTCGTTGTGTCACCATCCATGCCTCCGTGCCATCTTTGTGACCGTCATTGAGTTCGTTACGTCGCAAGCTTTTTAGTGCCCCCCTCAGTTCGACCGAACTCCGCCTTGGCATTTGCCCTAGCCCTAGCCCAAGCCATGTCCTCTATGGTTCCTCTCTGTTGGTTGGTTGTGTGAGGTTCTCTCGGGTGAACAGTACCAGATTGTACTGTAGCAAGTCAGGAGAGTGATTGTCAGTCCAACGAAAAAAAAGAAGAAAAACAAAAAATAAAAATTTATTTTTGAAAATTGAGATTCAAATTGCTAATATTTTAAAGTAATTTTAATTTTTCTTTATACAAGTGCTTTTTAAAATTCGAAAATCATGTATTTATTGCTTTATGTGATTTAAACATTTCAAAAACCCATTCTTCCTCATACGAATTCCGATTGAGGTAATTCCAGTTCCTAAAAATTTGTAAAATTGAGTTATATTTATTGGTAAATTTTATTCAACTTTTTAGTTGAGTTTGTGCTCTATTTTTTATATTTATTACTTTATTTATTTGTTATGCGTAAACGTTGAAGTGTCAAGAGTGTTCGAGAGCGAGAATTCAACTCAAACTCAAGATCGAGAGCATAGGGATGGCTATTTTATCCATGAGATTGGGTACCTGCTGGTACCTGACCTGATAAGAGTGGGCATGGGTAGCACTTCAGACCCACATGTTTTCGAGTTTGGGTACATGGTAAGGTCATAGGATGGGTGTTGATACCAATTTGTACCCATGGGTACCTAATGGATATCCTATGACATGTGGACCCCACTTCAGATATACATTAAAAAAACACTAATAATTATTTCCCCAATCCGGCAATGCCCCTACTTAAGCTTCGGCTACTCCCGATTTCCCCATACCCGTGCCCCCGACTCCCTCCCGTAAGACCATCTCCAACCATGTCCCTTCCCCTCTCATTTTCCCTTCGTGAAGGGATTCTCATTCCCTTCAGCGCTTCAACGGGTTCCCTTCAGCATTCCCTTCAGCCTGGGATTCTCTCTCCCATTCTCTCCATCAAGGGATTCTCTCTCCTTTCCCTATACAATTCCCTTTAAAGGAAATCTGTTGGAGATGAGGGGAAATAAAGGGAATGAGAACAGGGAAGGGAACAAGGAAGGGAATGAAATGAAGTGAATATGGTTGGAGATGGTCTAAACCCGCAAGCCCCATTTCGTCACCACCTTCGGCACTCCGCAGTTCAGGCCCCTCCCCTCCGGCCGCCTCCCCCTCGCCCCCTCCCTAGCTCCCCTTCCACCCTCGCATTCCCCTTCCCGCTCCGCCCCCTCACCCTAGGAGGGTGCCACCCTCGTCGTCCCCCTCCACCTCCTCCCTCGCTAGCCCAGGAAGGCGATTGGGGTAGCGCAGCCGGAGACAGACGAGGTGGTGCTCGACAACCCAAATCTAGGGAGGGCGGCGACGTGATGCCATGGTCTTTGAGGTGGTAGAGGCGCGGTCCGCGCACTTGAGTTCGCCGAACGAGCACCCCCACGCGCTTGAGTTCGTCGAATGGGTGGCCTGCGCGCTCGAGCAGCAAGGCAAGGACGCCGAGCTCGAGTTCGCCATTAGGAGGAGTGCGATCCCCGCATCAGTGTCGCTAAGACATGAAGGTAATCCCATCTTCGTAGATCTCCTCGGGTGGTTTCTTGATTTTGGGTTCCTGGGCAGGGGATAGGGGATCGAGTACAACCGGCCGGCGCCACCGGGGCCGAAGTAGGTGGTGCTGCAGGAGCCGATGGGGTAGGACATCGCCGCCCGTACGAGCTGGTCAGGGGCGGAACTAGAGAAAAAATCATCGGGGTTCACCACTTCATCATATATATGATAAAACCTTATTATTCTTACCATTTGCTTGTTATTTGCCTCCCGGTGTCACAAGATTTAGATCAAGAGGGTTCACATATACTATATATATACACTAACATACACTACATATACTATATATATATACTAACATACACTATTTTTTTTTTACCCGGTGTCCTGTGACACCCCCTACCATGCACTACTTCCGCCCCTGGAGCTGGTGACATTCGGTTCTGGCAGGTCTTTAGTACGTCCTTCTTTTCCAAAAGCATTGCTCGGCAGTTGGCACCTGAAAAACATATCCACATTAACCCCACCAATGGATAGCTACAATCTATAGATGTGGAGGAATTACCTTTGCAAAGCTTTTGGCCATTCAATATTTGGCTTCTCAACTTGAGAAACCATGTGGCTTATAGTGATGGCAATAGGAGGTTGATATGCTGAAGTACATGGTTAAACCATGCGGTTCATTTTATTTCAATGTTTCTTCATAAATGTTGTAGTAAGAGGAAATTTATCGTAGCTTCACTAGTCCATATCTACTACAAAAGTCATTAGATCTGCTTACTCTATCTGCCCACGCTACTGCTTCTTTACCTCCCGCCAGTGAGCACAACCATGAAGTGCTAACGTTGTTGAGGCATAGGGTCACCTGCCGTGTTGTCTTCTTTGCTCATCGGGGATCGCCACCTCAACTTCAAGGCAAGCGCCTCTTCTCCCCTTGAGCCACTGGAGCTAGTGGTGGAGCTCCATGGCGGAGGCAGTGAGGCTCTTGGGCTTAGGGAAGGAGATGGTGGTGGAGGCTAGTCTTGCTCAGCGCTAGTTTCAGGACTGCTAGCGACGAGGCGATGTCGTGAGCTAGCCTCTTTCTCTTTTTCATCCAAGCTCATCTCGATTTGTTGCATCAGTAAGTCGAACTATTGCATGATTTTTCTTTGAATGTTGCATTACCTTCTACAAAATGCTACAGGAATTTCTAGTGATTTTGCATTTGTTAGAACAATAATGTATATTTGTTGTTTTTTTTTTTTTTTTTTTTTTGGTAATATTACATTGGTGCTTCTTATTTATTAGCATTTTTTTAGTTGTGCTTTTGTCTTTGTTGCATTGAAGAGAGGTTTTTGTTGCAAGCTTGGTAACAAATTGTTGCGTCTCTTGGTTTTTTGCTGTATAGATGGAAGGGTTAGATTTATATGTTTAAGTGAGATTCAACGGTGGGAGGACCGTATTCCTAGTCACTCCCTATTTGAATTCGACTTCACAGGCTGTTTTCATCACTATGCAGTGGGCGTTGAATTGCCAGCTCCCGGCCGGATTTGCTGATCAGGTAGACGACAGCAGACGACGTCTACGATCAATACTCAGCGTAATTTTGTTTGGCGCAGCCCATCCCAAACATCTCTTTCGGCCGACAAGGGCCACCTCAATTTTGGGCTAGATTAATATACAGATTTAGGCCCCGTTTGGTAACTTGGAACCGAGTTGTTTCTATTATAATATAAGAGAAACCCAGCCAAACGGGCTAAAACTCGAAACGATTCTCCTCGAAACGTTTCTTCTTTTTCCACGCCGTAGCTGAATCACCCTCAACCCCGTTTCTACTAGAATCTGAAACTAATACCAAACGGTTTTCAGACAGTGATTCTAGTTCTACCTGAAACATTTATACCAAGAATCTGGAATCGTTTTCGTTTCTACTAGAATCTGGAACCGTACCAAATAGAGCCTTACTCCGAGAAAGGCAGGATGCCATGCATTTTCTCCCAAGGGCCATGGCAGTAAACCGGGGCTTGCAATTTCAGAAACACATGCACCTCAAGCATGAAGCCATGAACACAGGTAGACAAGCAACCAGCTGCATACACCAGTGAAGTTAAAAAGGATATCAAAGGAATTTTCTGCTAACTTATGCAAAGTTTGTTCAATCTGATGCTGAGTAGTAAAAATGAAGAAAGATGGGGGGGGGGGGGGGGGGGAAGAAGGGAAAAAACACAGAAAGAACAGAAACACTGATCAGTAAGAGTACAGCTAGCTACTGCAAGAACACGAGAGCATCTACTGATTACTGAAAACTACTGCCATGAGAATGGGAGAGACGGAGATGTCCCGTCCGAGGAGCCTTCCGCACCGACATGGAATATTCCGTGGTAGTTGATCTCGTTGTCGTTCGAGGTCGGGACCAGGACGGTGTTCAGCTGCTCACTCTCCATGCTGGGGCAGGTGAACCCGGCAGCGGAGACGCCATTGGAGGCCTGGGAGCAAGCAAACCAGGGAGAGCTGCCGAAGCGCATGTTGGGGACAAGGGGCTCAGACATGGGGATGTGCTCGGTTGGCTGGACCATCCGGCTGACGTCGACGTTGGAGGAATTAGCTGGGGATGACAGAAGAGAGAGAGCACAATCGGAGTCGAGCACTTGAGTCAGTCCATCGGAGAATATCTTGTTGCTGCTGCTGCTGTCAGGCGGCGGAGCGACGGCCTTGAGGAGAGGTTGGCACGCCGAGATCTCGAGGGTGGCACTTGTGCTGAAACTTATTTGATCTCCTTCCTGAAGGAAGGGAAAGCGCCGGCCTTCTTCGGAGTAAGCTGATGCAGAGCCGGCAAAATGCTGCCTGTTGCTCAGGACCTGATATGTGTAATATGGACTGTCCTCAGATTTGATGATCCCAGACCAACTCACCTCTGGTCTTGGAGGAGCAAACGACGCGAACCTTGTCCCTGCATTTGAAAACAAACCTAAATGGCTGTCGTGAAACAAGTGCGAGACTGCTACCGACATTTTTCAATGTGTCAAGATTGAAATTGCAGCATTGTGCGATCAGTCAGTTGGTTTGAATATTCAGGAACGGTGAAGCTGCATTGTGCTCGTGTGGCTATTGAAGAATGGTGCCACTGATATTTCATTTTCAAACAAGAATTCATGCTTTAAATTCTAGTGAAGACAACACGATGTATATTTGTATGGTCAACATCATCCATATCTAATGAATCCAATAATATATAGTATCAGAAAGGTAAAGCCAGTAGCTGTCCCTTATCTAGTGGGTGCAGAATGTGTCGTCACATAGAATCAGACACAAAGCAGTATATTTGTATGGTCATTTTGTCGACTTTCATGCATTGGTAATTTGGTATCATTTATAGAAAAAGAAAACATTGTGCTCTCGTAGTTCCATGTAAATTACAGGTAACACTTATTATAAGCTACACAGGAGAAGATAAGATGAACTTACGTAATATGCAAGTACCAAGTAAGTTACAAAATCTCAGTTTTACAGGCTAGATTTTATGAACAACTGATGCAAAATCTGCAGCAGCATTTTTGTGGGTTTTTAGATATGCATTAATGTACTATATAGCCGAAATTTCTGCTTCTAGCAAGAGAAGTTTCTATATAATTTGTGTATTTCATTTATTCAAAGTAGCAATCGACAGATTGTCAAAACAAAAAACAGTAATGAAACAAGAGAATACCTTGTTGACTTGTCATAATGCTCCCAGAATTCATGCTATCAGGCTGTGGCTTCCTGCGGCGTCGGTTGTGCCCATCAAGGCGCTTTCTACAACTACGCTTAGCCTCATCGAACTCCACAAGTAAGTGAAACCTAAAGAAACAAAAACTCATGATAAGAAACCTAAACAATAAGTGAAAAGGAGCTGCAATACAAACATATCTGAACAAAGAGCTACCCTTTTAAGAATGTGTACTTATTAATTAGCACCATCTTTATGGGCATATTGACAATGTTATGCAAAAAGGAACAACATCTGACTGCTATAGCAGGAAGTGAGGAAAAAAACAGAGCACACTTGAAGACCATTGGATATGAAAACTTGCATAACAATCTTAGTTTACATAGCAAATAAAAGTAAATCTTGTTTGTCACTCCCATAATACAGGTAGTATAGTACTGAAATGCCATGATATCGTGAAACAAGTAGTCAACAAGGAAGTGTGATTCAGGATAAGTGAGAAACCTTTATGCTTAAAACATGGTGTGATTTATAGGAGAAGCAAAACAGATTAGCCTCTCAGAACCATCACCATAGATTTTGACGTACTTGTTTTCTGAACAAATGTTATGCTCTGATATAATTGAAGTACATGAATAATTCAAAGCTACATGGGACTAACATGCTACTCAACCAAAAAGAATGATCCACGTATTTATTTGCTCAATATTCAATAATAGCACACAACTTCCCTGAAAAAAATACCGTTGTAATGTTGCGAAATATTTGTGTCCTATTGGATCCCCACACCATTTATTTATAGCATTGATTAGAACAAAATCGCAACCAGTCTCTATCCGAATCCTATCCCTAACACGATTTTGAGTTGCACACGACTCATAATACTAACTCTCCAACACTACCCCTCAAGAAGGGCATGAGATACAACCATGACCATCTTGTTACATAATGCAATACCCTCATTAAGACATCTACTTTTACTGAACCGCCAACACAATGACAAATACCACCACCATGACGTCCACCTCTCCAAAGCTACCTCCAACATCATGACCGACACCACATCCACGATCGTCGTCCTTGCCGTTCGCACCACCAACTCCATGTCCATCACTGTCACATAGACGCAACATCTGAATGCCATCACCTACACCATCATTGACCACGGTAACCACAACCATGATCACCATCTCAATCACCTCCAACCTAGCTACCGACCACGATCATCACCTCAACCACGCCTCAACCAACATAAATTCCTTCACCTTCTCCATCACACCCTCCACCTTGGTCTCCTCCACTACCCACACGCTTTAAGCCTTGGTCTCCACTGTCTCCACCTCTAGGCTCTAGCCCTCGACCATCTTGGCCTCCTCGATCTCTCCCAACTCAACTTCCACCATCTCTGCTAACATGCCCCCGGCCACCTTATGCCAACACATGTCTATACCTCTCCACCAATGCTGCCTCTAGCACCAACACCAACACCTTGATAGCTACCACCGACACTAAAATCATAGCCATAGCCTCCACCGGAGCTACCACCAGCTCCTACTCCCATAAGGGTGCATTTGGTTTTCTGGATGAGGTTGGATGGGATATAGCCATCCAGATGACTGTTTGATTGGGTGGATAGGGACGAGCCAATTTTTTTTTGTTTAGTTGGATGGATGAGAATGGATAGGACCAGCCAATTTTTGTTTGATTTGAAATTTCAAACAAAATTTGACCGATTTTGAATTTCCGACCAAAATTTGAATTTCGAACAAAATTTATCCAAAATTTGAATTTTCAAACAAAATTTGATTTTTTTTAAACAAAATTTGAATATTCTAGGGAAATTTCATCGAAAATTGAATTTTCGGGAAAAATTTTGACAAAATTTGACCGAGTATATTTCGACGAAATTTGAATTTGACCGAGTACAACTCTCCATGCAACAAACTGGATGAGCCCGTTCGGCCTTTTTTTGTGATAGCTCTATCCAGCATCTGGAATGAAATATTCCAAAAAACGGGATGACCATATCCCATCCATCCACTCATCCAAACATTTGGATGACTCCAAATCAATGGATGGCCATATCCCATCCACCCTCATCCATCCAACCAAACGTTGCCTAACCAATATCACCATCAGCACCCGCCCAACACAACCTCTGGTATTGCCACCCAGCATCTTTCCCGCTACCAATACCACCAAAGCCACATCATATGCAATATTCTCCCCCTTTTCCAGGCCTCTACCTTACCCTGAAACCTCCACCATCGGCATCAACCCAAAAACTCTTCCCAATCTCTCCCCTCCAGCAGAGCACACGTAGCATCACAGTAAAGAACAACAGCGTAGTAGCCACCATACTCTCTTCTCACTTTTTTCTTTTTTCATCTTTTTTTCCTTTCTCTTTTCCTCACGGCGACAAACCCAACGGGTCAGATCAGATCCAGATTGACCCTCCCCAAATTCGCACCGCTGATCCCTAGCCTCTACTGCTTCTCCACCGCGACAGTGACCGCTTGCAGTCTCCCCGATCGAGTTGGGCGACTATGCGGTGCTCATACACCTCAAGCTCCTCCTCTCACTCTGGGGCTGCGGTCGCCGAGGAGGCCATAGTATCGGTGGCAGTGACACTTTTCCACCGGAGCCCAGCAAGAGATCCGGAGCGGCGTCCTCTCGGCCAGCTCCTTCCTCTCAGCGATTCTCTCCTCTCTTCCACGATGCGCGGTAGTAGCGCGCGCACAACCCGCTTGCCTCGAGCGGCGGCAACGGCAACACGCAGGTAGTGACACAGTCTGCCCGCCTGGAGCTAGGCAGCACTGGTGGCCTGCCCGCCTAGGCAGGATGGTGTTGGCGACGCGGTACCCCCGAGGAGAATCACGGCAAACGGCAACAACAGATTGGAGCGGATATGGATCGAGGGCAAGATCGAAAGCGGCGGCGGCATCTTGCAGGTACGATTTAGGGTTTGGCTTTGATACCATGCTAATTTTGTGGAATATTTTTGTGTCTCATTGGATCTCACACCCTTTATTTATAGCGTTGATTACAACCAAATTGCAACCGAACTCTCCCTAATTTGACTCTACCTGAATCCTATCCCTAACACGACTCCGAGACACACAACTCGGACTACTAACTCTCCAACAATTACAGTACACAGGTAGACCTGGACCCATAGCTATCAGAAACGCAGTTCGTCTGATTCATGATAAGTGATTCGAGTTCGCAATTCGCCACTTTTTCTTTCAATTTTCACTACGAACACGAAAACCACTGTTATTAAGGCGTCCAGACGGCCGCTGGAGCTCGCCGCGCCAGCTCACCTCGCCTGAACCGGAGATCCCCCGCCGCCACTGAGGAAGGGGACAAGGCGCAGGGGGAGACGGCGCGCAGGGGAGGCGACGGCGACTGGAGACGAGGCGGCGGCGGTTGGAGACGAGGCGGCGGCGGCTGGAGACGAGACGAGGCGTAGGGGAGGCGGCGGCGCAGGGGGAGGCGACAGCGGCTGGACCGCTGGAGACGAGGAGGCGCAGGGGAGGAGGCGGCTGGAGAGTGGAGACGAGGCGCAGGGGTAGGGTTAGGGGTTGGGAGGCACGGGGCTAGGCTGGGCTGGCTAAGTTGGGCTGACCAAGTGGACCAAAAAGGATTTCAAGAAGAAAAGAGGAATATAATAGGTAATATACTGATATTAATGGAGGTTTTTTTGGTCACCTAATCTTCGCCTAGGCGTCCAGGCGCCCCGGAGGCGACTCACCTCTTGATTCAGCCACGGTGTGGAAAAAAAAGAAACGTTTTGAGGAGAATCGTTTCGAGTTTTAACCCGTTTGGCTGGGTTTCTCCCAGATTCTAGTAGAAACAGCTCGGTTCCAAGTTGCCAAACGGGGCTTGAATAAGGCATAAGTTAGATTTTGAAAGTTAAACATAGCTTTTATTGTATGCCAACCTTAAGTGCAAACTACTCTAATAGTTTACCTAACTATGAACAGACAAACATTTGAAACTTGTACAGGTTATCTGGTCGGTTACTGAGACAAAATGGCTCCTCCAAAATGCATTATGCAGAACGTATTTTAGCAATAGTCATTCAAATAGCGATTTTATAGGTGTCCCAACATCTCATATAAAAAGCAAGGCTAATAGCACCAGAAGCAAGCAAGGCAGACGTGGTAGGCCAGTGTCTGCCAGAAAATTAAATAAAGCAGGTTGTATGTCTAACAAAAATTTTAAGTATCAATAGTCCCACACAATATATACTGCTGCACACAAGAATCCACGAGAAAAGTGCAAGAACTCGTATGGATCTGGTTACTAACTCAGCAAGGAAAGGTCCTCATTAAAAAAGGAGATAGGCAATCATGTCAGACATGGGGCTTATCACTCAAGGTATTACTTAACGAGGACTGCTTTCTACTGTACACACCGCCTCAAAGCAAAAATTGCATAGATCCTAAAGTACCTATATTTAACAATGGGTTGGATAGATCAGCTTCTCAACTCCATATTTGCTTCAAAATCTGTTAATTTTGTTTTCACTGTGGAACACAGAAGCACTTTTATTTGTCGGCGCCGTAACAAAAGGAATTGTTTTGTTAATGGTAAGGAGCTAGACAAACTCCAGTTCATTCTTCGGTTAAAACAAAGGAAAAAGAGCTATGCAGGCATAAGGTGAACATGGAGCAGCTAATCATAAAAAAGACTACTCCACCTGATCTTTTGTCACATGGAATGCATCCATCGCTTTTCACTGATAATAATTCTCATTGATGGGTTAGAAAGTTAGTAGTGCAAAAGTAGGAAAAGAGGAGGGTCATAAGTCAGGTATACAGGTTGCCAAGGTAAAGGGTAGCAGGAAAAAACGTGAGGTACACACATGAAAAGGCTGAAAACGTGGTGCCAGAAAAGGTAAAGCTGCGCATCCTTGAAACAGCAGGCAGATACATGTTCATCTCGCCCTTGCTGATTCCACCAAAGCTGTGTGTTTGGAGTGTTTTGAGCCAAAGAAATAGCTGGTTTGGACTATTCACTTTTAACAAAGGGAATAATCGGAAGTAGAAATGAAAAGATGCAAAAGAAGGGCCAATCAGTCCGCTCTTTGATGCCGCCATTTTTTCCAATGGCAGCAATTAAGCGATGTTCCTTTCACAAATCACAATCAAGTTGACGCGACCGCGGTGTCAATTCGGAAACTTAAAACGATGCCGTGAATGAGATGAATTGAGTACGGTCAGAATCGGTACGAAGTGAAATTTGCAAAATTTTGCTATATTGCCAGGTTAGATACCTGCTGCACTGCTGGCAGAAGCGCATCTCGCGGCCGGAGACGACGACGACAGGCGTCTTGGAGTGAGCCTCGCAGACCTTGTGCCGCCGGTGGTAGTCGCGGCACTTGCTCAGGTCGGCCTTACAGCCGTCCACCGCGCACGACGGGCAATGCCCCCCGCCGGCGCCGCCAGGCCCCGCGCGCGGCCGCTTCAGCGGGCTCGCGGACAGCACCGCCGCCGCAGTCGACACCGGCACCACCGGGCCCTTCGCCGCCGGCTCCTTCAGCACGTCCGACGAGCCGAACTCGCCCAGCCCGCCGAGCTTGAGGTCGACCGAGCACTCCGGCCGGCTCGGCGGCCCGCGAGCCACCGCCGCCGCAGCAATGCCCGACCCAGCCGCCGCGGCGGCGGCGGCGATGGGGGGCACGGCGTCGCGCTCCAGCTCGGCCAGGTCCCAAGGAACCGGCATCTTGAGATCCCAATCCATGGAACTAATCGGCTCAGGAAGCTTTACTGCTCCCCGCGCCACCTGCTTCTTGGCCACTGCAGAGCTAGCAGCTAGCTTCTAGCCACTCGTCCGCGCGTTTGCTCGAGCTGGAGCTTTCTATCACGGTCAGGTCACTGGCTTAGCCGGTTTGTTCTCTCGCCGCGTGGAAGGCGGTAGCTAGCAACCAAGAATTATCGTTTGGTCACCACAGCGCGCACAAGCGAACAAATCGCATGGCAAATGCAACAGATCGGCAGGGAGCTAGAGCAGCAAGGGCTTATCCCGATAGAGAGGAGAGAGAAACTACCTCCCCTCTCTCTCTCTCTCTCTCTCTCTCTCTCTCCAAGCTGATGAAGAAGTGGAATGGATGATGTGCTTGCCTGCTAGTGGTGGCTAAAGGAACAAGAAACAACACACACACAGAGAGAGAGAGACAACACAACAACAAGACCCAGGAGGAGGCCAGGAACTGGGGGAGTAGTAGTCTCTAGTCAGTACTTGCTTGCAGAGACAAGTGCAGGTGTGTGTGTGGACTATCAACTATGGCCTATGGTTGTGGGGAGAGTCTCACTAGGAGGAGGAGGAGGAGGGAGGCCATAATATATTATTTTCTTAGTTTGGTTTTGTTTTGTTGCATTGCTTGCAGGCATTCATCTCATCACTCCCTCCCTGACAGGGATTCTAAAGGAGCAACAATAAATGGGGGAGGCCCCCCCCCCCACCCCCCCAGCAGCCCCAGGGCCACGTTCATCTTTAACACCAGCAATTATTGGGGAGGGCCGGAGGGGTCGGTTTGGTTTGGTTTGCTTGGGGGAGCTGGGCTTTTGGCTCGAGCGCTTGGCCGAGGAAGGGAGCCATTGCTTTTTCTCGCCATTACCATCTCCAACCCATTCCCGTCCCTCCTCGTTCCTTCATGAAGGATTCCCATTCCTTCCGCCCAACGGTTCCTTCACTGGGATTCTCTCCCATTCCCTCCAGGAAGGGATTCTCTCTCCTTTCCCTATACAATTCCCTTTAAAAGGAATCTGTTGGAGATGAGTGGAAATAAAGGGAATGGGAATGGGAAAGGGAACAGGGAAGGGAATGAAATGAAGAGAATATGGTTGGAGATGGTCAGCAACTAGCAAGGTTCCACTGGTGAGTGTATTTGCTTAAACATAGATGTTACCGGTGATTTAAATCGCAGCATTTAGTGGCGCTATAGCAGGTTTCGTCCTTAGAACTTTAAGCTATAGCACGTATGTACGTTATTATAGCGAAGACAGCTATAGCGGTTGGTTATAGCAGTTAGCGGACAGTGAAAATAGCGGCAGCTATGCTTTGTTTTGTAACTGTTTAGGATAGTAAATAATTATTTGGTGCGTTAATTGTTATTAGCTAGCTAAAGTTAGTTTTAGACACACACAAAAAAAAAATGAAAACAAAGTATTTCATATGTTGAAAAATAGTAAAAAAAAAAAAAAAATACGGCCTCAACCAAAATATTTCATTTTAAAATCTAAGAGAGCGTGGAGCCTAGCTCAGTTGGTTGGGGCTCAGTTTGGGAGCCTATCCACCCGCGTTCAAGCGCAGGGGCTCGCAGAGCCGCGGTGCAGCTTGTGTGGGTGGGTGGGTGTGCGTGTGTGGGTGTGTGTTTGTAAACCGTATATTGTGTATATAATTAAATGAAATGTTAGTTCTCCTGGCCATTTTTTTAAAAAGAATGTACAAAAGATAACTTGATCCTAGGATCATTTGAGTTCAAATATTTGGTACTTAAATTATAGCTTAAAATTTTAGTTACTTTTACATTTTATTTTATATTTCAAGAAAGGAGAATTACTTTCTATTGTTCAAAAAATCAATTTACACATTGAATTCAATTTTTAAAAATTTTAGGCTTCAAAATTATTTTATGTATGCTAATAAATAAAGTAAAATGTTTTAGATTTTTGAAGAAAAATAATTTCTTTATATGTTTAGATTTTTGGCTGGACATTTCATAAAGCGTTGTAAATTTGCAACTTTGTAGTTGCACTTTACTCGACAATCTAGTTATAATTTTTTTTCAATTCATATTGTATTTTATGTAGCATGGAAAGTAATATAATTATCATCTTTTCGATAGTACCATGATAGCTTCTGCTATTTGCTATAGCTTTTTTTGCCCCGTTACTGTGATACCACAATTATTGCAATTTAAATCATTGGGTTTCACTGTTCTTCTATAGGGGATTGTTATGATCAACTATACACTGTGGTTATTGCCTTATTAAGGGTGTAAATATTTGCTATATACTCTACTCTTATGGAACATAATTATGGTTTTGCTGTCATAAACAGTCAATTATGGCTTCACTATCCTGAACAGAAGCGATGGAACTAGAAAAATTTATATAAGTATGCACACTTTACATGTACAACTCTGTATTCTTATACAATGACTTTGTAACATCATAATTAATCCAACACATATATTTAAAATTTGCTAAAGTACAATACAAATCCCAATCCACTGGAATCAAAACCAATTTAATCAACAAATTATGGCATATTGAAAAGGTGATTTATAGCTTTTTCAAATTTTTAGGGATGCCGGAGTAAATTCGGCGCCACCTCTAGATCCGTCCCCGTGAACAGTCCATAAGATTAGGATAGTTTAAAAAGCAAAGCTGGTTTTTCTTAAGAGAACTGGTCACGTGTCCATATGGATTGCGACTGAGCTGAGCATATGTTTTAAGTTTCTCTAGCATGTACCCAGCTTGTGAATAGCTGGTTTACTGATTTCAAACAAACAAATAACATGACGCTTTGTCAGGTTTCAAACGAAACGGCGCCTTGTTAGAGAGGTGCTCCTGTGCTTTCCCTCCTAATACAAATTGCACAAATCTTAAAGCAAACGAATGGGTAAGTTATCCTTATCTACTCTTCATTCATGCTTTAATATTTGTGCAACTTTAAAAAGAAAGAGCATAGAAGCACCTCTCGCCTTGTTATTTTTTGGTTAACGTCCGTTACTTTTCAAGTTGATTTCTAAGTTGGATCGAATTAACCACAGTAAAATTTCGCTAAGCTCGCCCAACTTCTTACCGTGCATCTCCGCTAAAAGAAAAAAGTTACTGATGCCTACAAACAGCTTTGTTGACGTCAATTTCAGTGTAGCTAAAGCTTCACGCGCCATAGAGTGTCCGGCGCTTGTAGGTTAATCTGGTGATAACATGATTTAATTACTACTTTGATGCCATTCATGTTAAGACATAGTTTTGTATCAGAACGGCACGATCTCAGATATCTGTTACTAGATGCCTACCAAACAGCTTTGTAGATGTCCATTTTATCTATGCTACTAGATGCCTACCTAACGGCTTTGTCGATGTCAATGTCAGTCTAACTAAAGCTTTATGCACACCACAGATTGTTCGGTGCTTGTTGGGTTGATCGATCTTGTGATAACATGATTTACTACTTTGATGCCATTCGTTTTTTAAGGCATAATTTTGTATCAAAACGGCGTGATCTCATACACTAATATTTGTTAAGGAATATCCCATCTATGTTAACAATATATAAGAAGTATACTATTCGGTTGCCTTGACACCTCTCCCTTTGTCAGAGGAAAAAGGCAGCAAATAAACTCCCCTTACTGACAAGCTCCACGCTAACTGTGTTTATTTAATTCCAGGTGTGTAGAGTGTAGACCACACGTTCTGACTCCATAAAAATATCTCCCTGAGCAAACTTGCACTTGCACAAATTTGTTTAATACTTTAATCTACACAGCTCAAGACATTGTTCCAATTGCACCTCTCCAGCAGTAGCACCCGGTCCATTTGATTACAAAAAGTAGTTGGTCCCTGCTGACCATTTCTCCATCACAGATTCACAGGTACATTATTTATTAATTTTACATGTCATTTGTTTATACGTTGTCGCCACATGCGGCAGCAAAGAAATGCTTTGGTGGTTTGATGCACAAAAAGAATTTGTTTTATGCACAAAAAGAACCTGTTTTTGGGTGCTTGTTTGCAAGGGAGGCCGTCGAAACCTGACCTCTGGATCTCAAGGACACGGGGCTGGTTCGTTTGCTCCTTCTAGTAGGCCGTGCTGGACTTCTTTTTCGAAAATTAGGGAGAAACTCTGGTATTTACTAAAGGAATAGAATAATTATCATACTAAAAACACATATACATATTTTTACACACAGGCACACATTTGCACTCGGCGCCGTACGTGTCCGCGTTGAACAGCATTCGAACACGAACAGATGAGGTGCGCTTCGCACGCCTCCACCAACCGGGCAAGGTCTAGAAGAAGAAAAAAAGAATATGGGGTGATGGGTGAAAGACTGCACTGTAGTTGTAGAGTTGTAGCCTTCGTTGGGGGTGGAATGATTGGCTATATGATTTTTTTTCCCCTCCTCTGCCCATTGTCCTTTTTACTCTAGTAATTTGCCTCTACAACTTAACACTCATGAAAAGAAAAAGGGTTCAAGGGAGTTTCAAGGACTAACCTAGTGCAACTACAGTGGATCCTTGGAACTATCAGTAGTAAATTAAAAATGGGTGGAAACGCTTCGAAATAATTTGTAAGTTTGTTTTCAAGAATCCAAATTAACCGCGTTGAGACCTGAAGCGTGAATTTCGCCAAGACGACCAAGCCAACTATCCGTTTCCAACGATTGCATAAAGGAGGTATTTGGCAGAGCTCCAGCTCCACTAAATTTTTGGAGTTGGTGGAGCTGGGTATTCCTAGTTTCACCAAATTCGTAGAGCTGGAACTGTTGGTATATTAACAGTGTTTAGGTGGGTCATCTTGTTTACATTTTAGAATAAAACTAAAAACTTAAGTCATTTTATTTCAGTCTACAAGTTTCAACTCTGAGGTGGAGCTGGGATCTAGAGCTCTCCCAAACAGATGCCATATTTTTACACAAACATGCACTCTACACACCTGAGCTCTCCCAAACAGATGCCATATTTTTACACAAACATGTCTTTCCGGCATTAACGAACGTCGCCCCCAAATGACCGGTGATTTTGACGTTCCTCTTAAATTCTGTTGGATTTTGACACATTTCGATGGACGTGGGCAGTGACCAGGGTTTATATTACTGAATTGAACTCAGAAATCGCCCCTCCCTTCAACATATTGTTTTTCATATAATTTTTTTGATTTTGAACGAGTTTGAAGTCAAATTTTCTGAACTCGGCGGTCAAACAGTGACAAAAAAAAAAGGGAAAACCGGCCGGTTTTACTGATTTTCGAACGATTTACATAAAAAATTGGCAAACTAAGCGAAATAATTCGAAAGCCGATTTGCGCCCGATTTCCACCAGTTTTGCTGATTTTCGATCGGTTTACGTTATGAAATTTTTTGAAATTTAAATTTAAATTAAATCGATTTATCGACCGACACTATTTATCGAGAGCCGGCTCAACAACGTTCGCCACTTTTACTTGTTTGGTCCCCAAATAAACGAGCAGTAGCGGTTAAAGGCGATGTTGAACAGAACAGCTCATAATGGTTGGTCCGATCGGCAGAATGCGAACAAGGCATGCCCACAAATGCATTGACACAAAACGGCGAGCCGTACGGGCGAAATTGATGTCAGTTGTCAAGGCATGTCTGTCACCGTAAAGCTACATGAGTGTCCAACCAACTTCATTTTCTTCTTCTTTCGGTTCAAACATAACTTCATTTTCTTCTCTTCTGAACCACAATGATTCAGAAATATTGCACACGATCGATGACTGAGCTCCTGTCTAGATCTGCAAACACGAGGCTAGTGTGGCACCCTAAACGCTTTAGCTAATTTCCAGGTTCCCTTTTGATTACCACCGTCTATAGATTCGATAGGTTATTTATGTGTTTTTTTACAGCAATTTGTTGTGTTTTAAACCCGTAAGGTTTGAACATTTAAAATGACCGCATTGTTTGCCCATCCTTCTATAAATCATCCATTTTTTACCCCCTTGTGTGCCGCAGAGGTATGGACTATAGAGTGGTGGTCTCAACTCTCATTTGCTGAGATAGTAAGATTAAATCATCTAATTTTCAATGCTGACAGCATTAAATGAGTAGATTCCGAATTTGTCAACGATGATTTTTTTAAAAAAAATTCAAGTTTACAACCTATGGGTTTAATTTGGCGCTTACGGATTGGGCAAGACACAGGCTAATTAACGGCATATAAATTCCGTTAGATGATAGGACATGACGCGTAGGGCATTATATGGCTCAATCAACTAAACTTGCACGAAATGGAAATCTACATGTACTTGATGGTTGATTGGTTGGTGCCTATGCCGTGGGCATCATGCTGCAACATATCGAACAGCACTAGTACTGGCAGAGTAGTAAAAGTTATTTTCCTTGCGTGCGTGAGTGTATGGTGTGCGTAGGAGGAGGAATTTTTTTTTTAAATAATACTTTTTAAAAAAAGAATTGCGGTTTTAATACTCGAAAAATCAAAATTGTAAAATTAATATGTAATCGCCAGACCGGACGGCGAATATCCTATTTTCGCCGAACCGTGTGGTGATGATACACTAAATCCGCAGTTAATCTGCTACACGGGAATCAAGGCTATTTTCGCCGTACGGTGGCGAAGACCCTATTTTCGCCATATGGTACGGCGAAAATACTATTTTCGCCATACGGTAAGGCAAAAATAGCCTTAACCAAACAGCCGACGGTTAATCGGCTTTAATCGGGTAATTAAAGTATTTTCGCCATACCATATAGCGAAAATAGGGTATTCGCCGTACGGTCTGGCGGTTACATATTAATTTTGCAATTTTAATTTTTCGAGTATTAAAACCGCAATTCTTTTTTTAAAGAGTATTATTTTAAAAAAAATCGTAGGAGGTGTGTTGCGATTATAGCTTGGTGGTTTGTTCCCTTTTTCTTTACAGTGAATGCTAAAGCTTTGGCCACAATTTTAAAAAGAAGAAGTTATTTTCCCTTTTCTGTTTGAGAAAATAAAAGCATCTCATTTCTTGTTTGGTAACTCGACAAGTAGATCCATCTGGGATCAGGATCCAAATACAACTCGGTGGAATTTCAAAATTGGCGTTCTCTTGTCCCGTTGCCGTCACTACCTGCCACAGAGGTTTTCTCTTGTCCTACTACAATGAAAACATCAAAACACTACCCTATCTCGCTATTACGGAGTTCAAGAGTGTTTTTACTGATCCGAGAGACGGTAACTAAGGGGTGTTTAGCAGAGCTTCAGCTCCATTAGATTCGTGAATCTGGTGGAGCTGGGTATTTCTAACTCCACCAAATATGTGGAGCTGGAGCTGTAGGTATATTAAGAGTATTTAGATGAGTTATCTTGTTTACATTTTAGAATAAAAATATAAACTTAATTCACTCTATTTTAACCTATAAATTTTAGATCTGAAGTCCTGCCAAATAAGACCTAAACATGGCACCATCATTGCTGAACAGTTGAATTTCAGAGTGGTAAGTAGGAGCGTGACTATAGGCTGTGATGAAATGAAACCACATGCATCCAGTAGTACGGCGAGCAAGTGGAATGATGAATGGACAATTGGATTTCTTCCCACTGCGTGGGAGACAGACGGTTTCCCCTCTTTATTGTGCCATCGGTGTGGAGACGAGGTCCGTAAAAACTAGAAATTTTTTTAAAGAATAATACAGTTTTTGAAATATTTTTTAAATAAAATACTCTAAAAAATCTACAAAATATACCTCTGTCGTCATTTTAATTGGCAACAGAACTTTTGTCGCCGAATGCATTGACGACATGATATTGTTGCCAATTTATTTGGCGACGAAAGCTTTAGTCATGTTAGCCAAATAAATCGGCCATAAAATAAGCTGTCAACAAATGAAATGACGATAAAAGTAAATTTTAGAAGAAAACGAACCATACAATTTACCTATCCATCTTTTTCTCTCTTTTAGAAGAAAAGGATGTATGTGTTCACTGTAGCGAAGTATTTCACATCTCAGTAGTGACAATGGTGCATGAGGTTCCCAGTCCACACACGCTAGATCATGCTCCGCACGTCACAGACACGGCGTCTTTCGTGGCGCCATGGTTTTACCCTTTTTTTGTCAGTGCCTTTCATTCAAGTGGCAAAGACCCTCATACAAATAGTACTATCTCTTATAAAATGTAGTTGTCTATCTTCGATCAATCAACAACATACCGATAAAATCATAAGAACAAGAACAGAGAGCACACACAAAGTATGGACCAAGGATTGAAATTTCGGACCGAACGAAATCCGAAATCTCAACCGAGATTTCGGATTTCGGACCCCTCCAAGATTCAAAATCCCGGAAAATTCAAAAAAAATTCAAATTTCAAAATTCTCGACGAGATCTCAGGTGTTTTTGCCGGATTTTGATTTTTGTGCACTGTATTTGATTGTATTTAGGGTCAAGATCATCCACAAAAAATTTCTAAAATTTTTGATATGTTTTTAACCATTTTTTGGTCGGTTCAATTTATCGGTTTGCACTGTCTGAATTTTTTAAAATTTCTCAAGATTGATCATCATCTGAAAATTTTATGGGAATATTAAAGATGTGTTAGGACCATTCACAAAAAATTTCAAAATTTTCTAAAGTAGTTTGAACTATTTTTCAATATGTAATATATTGTGTTGCCCCAATTAAGTTACATTATGGCTTCTATGTATGGAATAAATATTTCTCTATAATACATAGGATGATAGGAACATATATAAAACTTTTCAAATGATTTGAAGTTCATTTGTTACATTTGAAAAATCAAAAACTGATTTTACATACGGTTTTTATGACGACTTTACCACTGTTAGATTTTTTAAAAATTACTCATGCTGGATCATCATCTCAAATATTTATGCAAACATTAGTTATGTGTTAGGACCATCCAAAAAAAATTCAAACTTTTTTGACGTGTTTTGGACCATTTTTTGGTCGATTCAACTGGAACCGAGATCTTGGTGATTTCAGCCGAGATCTCGGATTTCCCGGTTGAAAAAAAAACAGATTTGAAATTTGGTTTTTGTATTTTGTCCGGATTTTTTCCGAAATTTCCGAATCTCGTCGAGATTTCGGATTTCGGTGACCTCCGGAATTTTACCCAAAACGAGATTTGAATCCTTGGTATGGACAAATCTCTTTCTCTTTATTAGATTAATTCTCTCTGTACAAAGAGGCGTCCAATATATAGCAAAATCAACAGAAAATAAATTCGGATTCACCCACCAATAGATAGAATCCTTCCAAACGTGGGCTGAGATTTTATCTATATCATAACACTCTCATTGGGTGAATACCGTGTAATATACATGTCTCATTAAAAACTCCTCCCAAAAACCCAATGGAAAAAAAAGATAGAGAAAAAAGTACATTGCACTCACACTCTGTGTTACACTAATTGTCTCATTAAAAATCTTCATGTGAGAAACTTCAAGAAAACTCAATAAGGGAAAAAGAGCACAACTAATAATTTTCAAAATATACAATATGATCTTCAGGATCATGCAAACAGAGTCATGGTTAATTCAGGAATTTACTTTTCCTGAACTCTGCAAATCTCTAAGTCATCTCATTTCAATGCCATTAACACATCTTTAAAAAAAAAAGATTTTGGCAAGTACATAGTGAATAAATCTGCTAGATTCTTCATATAACTTAGTTTGCAAAATCGTTACCTCATCATTCTTCTAGAGTTCATAAGGAAAAAAAAATTAAGGACAATATGCTTCGTGATATTGCTCTTTACATAACACATTTACATTTGTATAATACAAGTAATATTATTATCATGCATAATCATAGGGGTATCGACGGTATTAAGACCATATGAATTCTGGATATGGTTAATCACACGTCTAAGACAAACACACTTACATGATGCTATAATCTCTAAGTGATTGCTATATGTAGTTACCAAGGTCTGTTTAAAAGATCATCAAAAAATGGCTGAATCATCTCAGAAAAACACAAAATCCAGTCTTAGATTTAGCACTATGGGGATAAGACAGATAGCCAACATCTATATATCGCACTATAGTTAAGTCTTGGTTCTTTTGGAAAAACAATCCAAGATCTTGAGTACTTTGGAGGTATATGAGTAAAGTCTCTTTACTAGCCCAATGTTTTCTGGTTGGCACTATATTGTTTTATGCTAGAAAATTTATTGTGAATGCAATATCAAACATTGTGCAATTTCGCAATACACATAGGTATGGGACTTCAAGTTCAAAAACTTTCTTATTTTTCATCCTTGGTCTAAAAAGGGTTTTTATCCGCTTCAAAGAATCTCACAACCATGGGGTTCTTTAAAGGATGAGATTTAACTATATTAAATCGTTCCAATACCTTCTTGGTATAGATAGATTGGTGCACAAAAATTCCTTATGAGAAATGCTTTAGCTGCAGGCTTAAGTAATAGGTTTTACCCAAATCTTTCATCTCAAACTCCGTCGTAAGGTAAGAACTTGCTTCCTTTACTTCCTCTACTGTTCTGATGACATTCAGTTCATCGATATATACTAAGATGATACAAAATCTATTTTAGAATTTCATTATGAATACACAGAGACAATATCCCTTCTTCAGGAGGAACTCATTAAATCGGTTATACCACATTATCCTTGACTATGTTAATCCGTATAGCGATCTTTTCAGTTTGACACTATACATGTTGCGATTATTAGGATTCGAAATTGTAACTCCCTGAGGGATTCTTATATAAATATCCGTATCTAGTAACCCATATAAATATGCAGTCATCACATCCAACAACTGCATTGATAAGTTTATGTTTGCTGTCATTAATATTAAATTTTGAAACGTTATTTCACTTATTACAGGAGAATAGGTTTCATCATAATCGATGACAGGTCTCTGCGTGAACCCTTGTACTACAAGCATCGCTTTATATCTCACCATCTAGATATTTTTTTATTTCTCTTCTGGATGAAAAATCCATTTGACCCTACAGGGAACACTTTTAGGAGATGTTCGATGAGGCAGACGGCGGGCTTCGGGTGCCGTCGACACGGGATTTGGAGCGACGCCTCCGCTTTGGCTTCGATGCATGCTTGGGGCACACAGCCATTCTTACGGGGTTGAAGCATCGCCGCTAGTGCATGAGCGTGCCGATCGCCGCTGCCAATTCTGCACGGACACCACTACTAGAGTTGGCACCTTTTTTGCACGGGTGCCATCGCTGAGCGCGGCATCTGAAGCGCCGCCATTGGCATTCGCGAAAATCAAAGGGTCGCAGGCGCGGTCGCCAACACACGCAGAATCCGAAGCACCGCTGTCGGCGTGCACAAAAAATGAAGGGGCACGAGTACGGCCGCTAGTGTGCGTGGAATTCGAAACATAGCTGTCGGTGTGCGCCGAATATGAGAAGACACCGCCGCATGTCTCTTGTGCGGGGAACTTCACCGAGCCGCCCGTTAGTCGTGCTCCGAACGTGGGGATCGCCGCCAGTCGCGCATCAGGCACGGGGAAGGACCATCGTCGGTTACGCATCGGGCGCTTTGACACCCCCGCCACCAGTTGCCGCTTCGGGGGGCGCGGGGACCGTCACCACCGAGCAAAGGCACAGGGTTACCTTCAAGGTTGATGCCGCCTTGGGGCGTTATCGGGGTGGTCAGGTGCACCGCTGCCGCCTGCTGGGCGTGCGCGCTCGACCATCGACACTTGCGCAAGTTTATTCTTGTTCTTTGTTTTGTGACATTCAAAATATGATGAATATTAACAATGACAATAATTTTGTAATTGTAATGTGATGATCTGCATATCAAAAATTACATAGATGCAATCCACTTACGCAGCTCGAACTTACATATGGCTAGTAGTAGACTTAATCGCTTATAGCAGGACAATTTCGATGCAGGTAGACGATCACAATCTGTCACGATAGAACGTCGTGCTGATAACGTCTTGTAAAACATAGTTGTCCACCCTCAACAATCAGCAGTACCCCAATGAAATCACAAGAACAAGAAAATAGAGCACACACAAAGTAGGGGCAAAACTTTTTTCTCTTTATTAGATTAATTCTCTTTGTACAAAAGGGTGCCTAATATATAGCAAAGCTAACAGGAGATAGATTTGGATTCGTTTATCAATAAATATAGTCCTTATAAACTTGAAATAAAATTCTATCTATATCATAACACTATCAACTGAGTACCAAACCTCCAAACAAGAGACTAAAACCTCCCGTAAGTTACCGGTATATTAACATTCTCTCGAACCACCATGCTCGTTGAAGTCAAGCATGTAAAGTCACTCACCTATGTCATTCTACTAGAAAATTGAGCGCGGCGGCACGCCGCGCACTTGAACGAAAAAATTGAAAAAATGTTTTTATAAAAAAAACAGACCACGAGAATACTTTAATACATTTTTTCCATGCTTTGAAGGAAAAACGGACCACAAAAACATTTTTTTCGAGTAAAACGGAGAAACAAAACATTTTTTTCCATGCTCCGGAGGAAAAACGGACCAGCAAAATATTTTTCGGTTTTTTTTTAGGAAAAACGGAGAAACGAAAACATTTTTTCCATGTTCCGGAGGAAAAACGGACCACAAAAGTATTTTTTCCGGGAAAAACGGAGAAACGAAAACATCTTTTGCATGCTCCGGAGGAAAAACGAACCACAAAAACATTTTCCGGTTTTTTTAGGAAAAACGGTCAACGAAAACATTTTTTCCATGCTCCGGAGGGAAAACGGACAACAAAAACATTTTTCCCAGGTAAAACGGAGAAACGAAAATATTTTTTCCATGCTCCGAAGGGAAAACGGACCACAAAAACATTTATTTCGGGTAAAACGGAGAAACAAAACATTTTTTCCATGCTCCGGAGGAAAAACGGACCACCAAAATATTTTTCGGTTTTTTTAGGAAAAACAGAGAAACGAAAACATTTTTTCCATGCTCCGGAGGAAAAACGGACCACAAAAACATTTTTTCCGGGCAAAACGGAGAAACGAAAAAAAATTTTGCGTGCTCCGGAGGAAAAACGGACCACCAAAATATTTTTCGGTTTTTTAGGCAAACGGATTTTTCCATGCTTCGGAGGGAAAACGGACCACAAAAACATTTTTTTCGGGTAAAACGGAGAAACAAAACATTTTTTCCATGCTCCGGAGGGAAAACGGACCACAAAAACATTTTTTTCGGGCAAAACGGAGAAACGAAAACATTTTTTCAATGCTCCGTAGGGAAAAACGGACCACAAAAACATTTTTTTGGGGCAAAACGGAGAAAGGACCTGAACGAAAAGCGCACGGACCTATTTGTTATGATTTTGGACCTGTTCGATATTTTGAAAAACTATAAAAGGGCTCGTTTACGATTCGTATTTAACAGGAGGTTCTTTACGTAAAACGGCGAAGGAGGGACCTAAACGCGAACCGAGGAAAAAATCTCCCTCTCACAAAAAATTGCAAAAGGACCTATCCGTAATTTCAAAAACTGGGAGGGCTTTTTTGCAAAAAAAGGAGAGAGAAGGTGGAGGTGAGGTGGATGCTCTGGGAGGGCTTCAAACCTCCCGAGTGTAAGGGAGGGATAATATGCGTTCGGTTGCTCGGATTGTTCGCACACGCGCCCCTCTTTTGCCTTGCTCTCTCTGTCCTTAGAGCATCTCCAGCAAGGGCCCCTAAAACAGGGTCCCTATTTTGGATTTAGGGACTCCCCCTATTTTTTGAGGCCCTGTTTTCAGAGCACAAGTTCAGCAACAGCTCCTAAATCTCAGCCCCTATTTTACTTTTTCTCCTATTTTGACATATCCGCTATGTATAATCTTCATTTGACACCACTAAAATTCAATCAAAAATATTTGTAATACATAAAACATAAGCATATTAACATTTACAATTTAAAAACATGATATTTCAAATTTAAATTTAAAATTTTCAAAACATGATAAATAGATAAATAGAAACTCCGAACAATGAATCAAACTACGAAGCGCTATGAATTGCCCACAAATACTCAATAAGATCATCTCGAAGCCTCTCATGTATTTCTCTGTCTTCAATAATAGGGGATGTACTCATGTCCCTAGGAATTGAGGCTGAGGAGGCAAATTTAGGAGCCTTCTAATTTTAGGGGCTTGAGTTGGGGCTCCCTGGGAATTGGGGCTGAGGAGGCAAATTTAGGGGCCCCCTAATTTTAGGGGCTTGAGTTGGGGCCCTGCTGGATCTGTTTTTTTTTTTTTTTGCTACACTCCCTATTTTAAGGTTTAGGGGCTCTGCTGGAGATGCTCTTACCGGTGACGGTGATCACATTGACCACTTGTTAATTGGTAGCATGTAACATCCTTGGTACCGTGTGTACTCAAGTTATTAACACAATTTATTTATTTTATTATTTTTATAGTAGCTTTTAACCACAATTTTTGATACCAGTTGTAACACTCCAGTACTCTATATGCTCAAAATATTACCACAATTTACATTTTAATTATTTTTACCATGACTCTAGCCACAATTTTAGCAAACATCCTTAACAATTAACACTACTATTACATAATATTTACAAGACCTAGCATAATAACATCAATAAGAAAAATAATAACATAAATCATGGAACCACGCGCCCAAACATGCTTTGGAACGTCCAAGTACTCGCGCTTGAGAACGTTCGGGTCCACATGGCTGGGAACGCTCAAGTCTTGGCACTTAGGTTCGCACGAATGAGATACCTTTAAGAGCAATCTTTACCTTTTGACGATGATGATTAACAAGAGTAGAGAGACAATTAATTAAACAATTAAACTTCTCAAATAACATTAAAACTGAACTAGATATTTTATTATTTCAAGAGTGATCACTAATATTGGATAACTGTAGAGATGATATGATAAGTGAAATAGTGGCACTACTCCCATCCCATACATATCGTCTTCATTAATCACCTGAAAGCATTAAATAAGTAAGGATGAGTCCACAACTTAATAAGTACATAATAAAACAAAAATATAATAATTTATCATATTCATCTCAATAATTATCTTTCATCATTACCCATGCAATGCAAATCTATCTACATGTTCATATGCTCATGACATAGCATATACCGGTATCGCTGAGTGCACATCCGTCGATGTCACACTCTCATTTCCTCCATCACATATGTTTTGAAAAGTACTCAACTTTGTCTAATATTTTCTAGTTCGCCATATTTTCTAATGAATTAATTTAACCCCTTATTTCTAGCCTCGAAGACTGAAATATTGTTTACTAGAAAACAAACTTCACAATTTCATAACTACTTTCGTACAACTCTAAATATAGCAAACAATACCATTTTTGGGATCTATGTAAAACTATTAGTTTTTTCTAGTTATAAACATAATTTAATTCGGCCATCATCTAGGCATAAACAACAATAAACACAATTACACTCAACAACGACCAATTTTTGGGCAGCAAATTTCTTGTACTCTAATAAAACTTGAGACAATTATCTACACTTTTGTACCTTGGATAGGCTATGAAAAATGACTGTCGGTACCTCAAAATTCGTCCTTAAAAATAGAAACCTCTACTAAATGAAATACCAATCTATCCCAGATTCTATCGTGATGCCCTCCAACTATCATATCTACTAACAAAATGAACAAACATCGCACCACTACAACGTCAACATACCCAACAACCATCTAGGATTTATACATACATCCCAAAGTTTCGTTGGAAATGCCGACGATCCTCCGTGATCCCCACACGTTTCTCGCTTCTTCACGTCTCCAAAACTCCCAACCACGGTGGGACGATGGGGGCAGGGCGGCGCGGACACGACGGCCAAAAACAACGGGATTCGTTGGGGGTTTTGAGGGATTGGGAGGGGGATTTATGTTTGTCACCAACTGGTGGTTGCTCTTTAATTTGAGGGGCTTCTGCTTGCTGGACTGCTGATTCGTTCATGGATTCTTTCATATAATTTTTTTTCTTTTTTTGGTTTGAGAATTTTTTTTTTTTTTTTTTTTTTTTTTTTTTTTAAAGCAGCCTTCGTGATGGATGTTAAATGCAGGTGTCTGTCGGAAGCAATTTTTACGGCCGAGGAGGGCCTAATCGCCAACCGCATCAGGACCTGTTGGAAGTAACGCGACGGTTTTCTGCGAAATTCCTATGGAATTATTGCGCTCCGGTAGATAATCTATCTTTCGACGAGGTCCGTATAAGACTATCTTCAGCAGCTTCCCTTCCCCTTCAAATCCCTTCACGAACAGATCCTAAGTGCTCCAGCGGATTCCCTTTACGATTTCCTTCGGAAGGGATTCAAATAGTGAATCCTTTTAGAAAGGGATTCTCTCTCCAATCCCTTCACAAATCCCTTAAGGGGATGCTGCTGGAGATAGTAGGAAATAAAGGGAATGAATATAGAGAAGGGAATGAAATGAAGGGAAATTGCTGGAGATAGTCTAATACCAGATGTTGTAAGGATTGTGTGGCTCAAATTCAGTAAGCACCATTCATTTTGGATGTGCTATGGAATTATTTCCTTGCGTTTACTATCTGTTTCCTTTTGCCCTTTAGAGAAAAAAAGTGTTTCCAGCTATGTATTTCCTGTAGCTACGTTTTAGGTCCCCGTCCGTCGTGCGCCAGAGATTGCAAGCTGAGCGCCTGTAGCAAATGAACAGCAGACGCAAGAGGACATAACAGTGGGGGAATAACCCTATCCTGCCGATGACCACTCTTCATGGCTGTTAATACTTTGGAGTGCGGGAATGGTTCCTCTGATGTCACGTCCTCTGATGTTGGGTCACTGACGTGTGGATCTATGCGAGAGCTCACACGTCAGTGACCCAACGTCAGAAGCACAACGTCAGAGAATCTCCTTTCTCGGGGTGCACTCAGTTCGTTTGCAGCGATATCACGCGACTGTGCGCACTTCATGATTTACACTCTCACGGTGGTCGTTTCTTTACTATGGAATTCCCGTGTTTCAAACGGAAATTAACCATCTTTTTCGTTTGGATCACTTGCAATTTTGCTTCTTTCATTTGGTTAAAAGCTAGGGGCCAATCGCGGTCACCGAACAGCGAAAACAGTTGACTGCGTGACGAAGTGCACGTGGTTACTTTCCATGTCATCGGTAGGGCCAGCAAAAAATCTTGTCAGGGCTCTGCTCAACATTACTTCGATCACAGCGGTTAACAAGTTCAACATTATACTTATTTCAAAAGAAAAAGAGATTGATAAAACTCGCCTCGACGGTGGCTCGTTGCTTCGGATTTGAAATAACCACTTAAATAATAAATAAAATAATTTTATATTAAACTATATCAATTTCAAAAAAAAACACACAATAATAACTCGTTAAACTGAATAGCCATCCAATTAGTTTTTTAGTATGTGTAGGTGCGTACGGGTGGTGCGTGAGTATAGTGTACCTCCGCTTGTACCCCTTACAAAAACAGACAAATTGGACTGGACGGGGTATCAGTCAACCAAATTAACTAAAAGAGTATCGCTTATCCATGTCCAAGGCTTCCTCTGTTATCTGATCAGGAGCAAAAGTGCACGTTTGAGTCAAGGTATGAACGTTGCACCAGAAGCAAATCAAGCAATGTATGGATCTCCTCACAGCATAACGCAGCAACCAACACTCCACAAAGACTTCACGAGGCAAACTCTTCTTGAAAAGAAATACCGCCTTCTTTACCAGGGCTTGCTTGGCATTGCAGTATTGGCTGTATCGCACATGTGTCAGCCTAGATATGTTTTTTTTTCAGGCATGTATGTGATTGTGCCCAAGACATCAACCCCTTCGCCAACCGCGGCGCAATTTAGAGTTTTGGACACAAGAAAGGCAACCTGCAGCTGCATCCCAGCAGAACTTCCACGGGAAACCGTGACCAAACAGTGAACGAAAGTCTGGAGCAGTTGTTCATTAAACTTGAAAAAATATGCAGGCCCATCCAGTAGTACCCCATGTCGCAATGATCGCGGAGAACATTGAATTGCATGTGCAAAAGTCAGTGTAGCATTTCTGTTATTGGAAGCGTCAGCCACATAATAATGCCTTATGTAAACACAGGAGAGTTCAACTGCTAATAGCATCGAACAAATCTAGTTTCAAAGACAATTTAGTGATTTTCAGTAATTACACAGCTTTTTATTCTTGGATGTGCAGCTCAAAAGCTTTCAATTATCCTGTATTAAGTTTAGTTAGATTCATACCATAAAGCATATGGCCAGACTATGCATATCTGTTCACTGTTCTACGATGCTGTCAGGCTGTACGTACATCCTTGTTAGAACCTACACGCTGCAAGAGACGGCATACAAGCATATGATATAACCATTCAAATACATAATCCGAATGCAAAAATAAAGAGATTAAGAGAGGTAAATAAGTATAGCATAAGTATCATCTAAGCCGGTGTACACCCGTGTCCAAAATTTTTTGCCGAATCAGACACCTCGAATCCGAGTAGCATTACCCTTATCCAAATTTTTTTGCCGAATCGGGCACCCAAATCCGAGTCGAATTCCGACTCTCGTGTCCGTGTCCAGGTAACAGTGATATAAGCTATACCCTCAAATCCCTATAATAACAGGAAAATGCAAAGAGAAATAAATTCTGGAGCCAACTAGAGTCAGATATTTCTGGAACACGTTCACCTCGCTTTTCCATTTTCATTTCAGCTCTTCTTCTCTCTGTCCATGCAGCTCCAACACGATTTGGGTTAAATTTTCTCTATTTTCCTTTCCGAGAAGATGGAAGAGCATAGCTGCTGAGTGACACATTCTTTGGATCGTGCTCGTTAGTATGCACATTTGCTTTGAGGCCTTCATACAATGATATCAGGTTAGATTTCACGCAGGGATCATTAAGGAATTAAAAAGAAATCTCTTTCATTTGCTAAAGCTGAAGCTTTTCTTTCACATTCGTACTAGTGAAAAGTTTTGGGGAAAAAAAATCGGTGCAAGACAAATATGTACTAAAGAAATTGTAAATGCGTCCAATACCCTGACTGAAATTCCCTCCAGAGTGGCTCTGTTGAACCTGCAAAGACAATGTTTGGGTATTTCACCAAAAAAAAGGAAACAGAAGGCAAGCATGCATTCATCATGCATACACATCAATGATGTATATACGAACAACAACAAATTATTAGACAATATGATGTTTGTATCAAGAGTTTTGGGCATAATTGTGCTTCTTTTAGGAAAAAGGAACTTGTCAAACTAACAACAAGCGCCTTTTGTCACACAAAAAAGGAGCTAATGGTACTTAGGAATTACCAATTGAGATGGTAATTCTGTTACTTAGGAAGGTAAAAACATGTTTTGAGATATGGAGGAACAGTGGAAGGAATGGGTAGAGGCAACAGGTCAGAACATAAATAGAATGGCCCATGTCTGCCGTACTCCAGTACCATAGTATGAAGATAAATTACTCATTATACACCACAACAGTAACTAATTAACCAAAAGTAAAACAGGAACTGAACATAATTTAGCTTGGCCCAATGAGTTATAACTGCAAACCAGAACCTACAAGCACAGGAATCTCATATTAGTTACTAAATGAGAGCATGGTTAACTACCTGGGTTTGCATGACAACTTCCCCTCATTTAGCTTTCCTGCCATTGAGATTCAAGATACCCAAATGCTGCACGCTCCTGCTTCGAACAACATTGACTAAGCCTACTATTTCTTTGTGTAAACAGAAGAGCTCTTTTACGGTACACTAAATTGAATATGAACCGTTCATTCATTTCGATCCAATGGATCAGATTAACTAGAGTTTACTTATACTACACCTGGTAGTAGAGTAGTAGAAACATCCTTAACAAATCAATGGTTAGATGTGATTTCTACTACACATTTTATACTACAAGTATAATCCACCGTAAAATTTCTCAAACAGAAAACACTCTCTTTGTTGTTGTCAGTACTTAAAATTTCTTAGCGAAGAACCCCAATAATGAAGAACCGACAAAATATTGTTTGCAATCCTTCTTTACAGAATTAATCGTGCTCGTCACATGCACATGTGCGTATGCACGTGTTACATACTTGCATGTACAGAACAAGAAACCGATGGGTTTGGTCCATTTCCAAGGATAGTAGATTGAGCACCCATAAATGAAAGACAATTAACCAAGAACCAACCAAGCAGCACAGTGATACAATTAGGAAAGTCCAGATCAAAAAAGAAGCGAAAGATCTTGTGAGAATTTTAACATTCATGCTCACCTTTCATCTTTGCATCAGTGCTATGAAACATGTCTGTACCCAGCATACCCTCATGTTTATGTGTTGCGACCAATCCGAAAGTCCCAAATGGAGCAGAATAAGGAACACTTCCAGAAGCGGAAGATCCATAACACGCTGTGCTAGTGGGGTGATACACCCCACTGGTAGGGCTTTGTGATGGCAAAACAACATAAGATGCAGTATTACTAAAAGATGGGACATCAGTTTCTGCAAAATTATACAAATTGTTAAGAGGTAGATTCATTTCGGATATCTTTCAGCGGCCCCAGAGATGGTCCAATCAGCCCTTCGGTCCATGTCTCTCCTTTCTGTACTCGAGGACTCACAGCCCTTCTCCCACTGAAATTGCAAAAAACAATATATCAACATAGGAGTATGCAGGAACCATAACGGCATCTTATTTCCAGGGCACAAAATAATCTACTTCACTGCCAACATCGTACCCGAAAACTAAATAGACCTTCTGAATTCTGACATGACCAGTGCTGTGAAGCACGTACTTGGTGTAATTCGTAGAACAGAAAATGCAAAGCATAAAACGGACTGCAGCGCACCTTAGCAAGCTCATCCTCTGAAATCCTAAACGAATACACCTGATCCATCCCGCCCCCATGCTTCCGCAGGAAATCCTTCACGCCCTTCAGGTGCTCCTCACCTGCGAGATGGTAAATTGCATTGCTACTGCAAAGGAATAAAATTGGGCTTATTCCCCCCCTCCTCCAGAACTCGCTATGTCTGCAGTATTTAGAAAAGCTTACTACGATTCCAACAACACCCTGATCCTAATGTACTAGGATCCAACCCACTAGTGTTTTTCAGGTTCTATTGGGCGATCCAAACTGTAATCAGAACCAGCATATATATAAAAATCAGAAGCCCTGTATGGGGACGAGTAGTAAGTTCCTGTTGGGAAATTAACATCACACGTCATTAATTTCATTTCAAAGATACGCAATAAAAATAGCAAAGTAAATATTGCGTCTACAACATAATTACTAGCAGTCAGTAGGTATTCAAATAATATAAAAAATGCTAGTATTGAAGGCATATCTACACAGATTTAATCACAATAAAAGATTACTTGGACAAACAATCAATTGGTCCAAAACACTTACTGAGGGCTTAATGAAGAACGGGATGCCGCGAAGGAGCGACATGCGTCGATTGAAGAAGAACTCGAGCAGTGGAGCGAAAGGGTGTTTCCCAAAAATCTAATCACGGGTCTCCCGTGCGGGGCATCAAGTGGCCGACGTCAGATCAAAGACACCGCTTTCCCTCACGTTTGTTGCACGACGGGCGAAGGGACGAAACGACTCGGGTGGTAGTAGGCGCCGAAGGAAGCAGAAATCGCAGGAGAAGAATGAGATCGGTTTTTCTGTCGCTTGTCTTCTCTCGTACAGGGACGTCTCTCCTTATCAAGACACGATATCTAAACCGCCCTCAAGTCCTCCTATGATACGAGATTCGAACTGCCACGATTCCAGGAACCGCCCCTTGGAATCTCGCATCATGGTCGTACAGCACACGAACGTGCGTCTCCCCATCTACGGTGCCACGTCGGCAGTTGAGGTGTAAGGTGATGTAGCATAGTCGGTACACATGACAAAAGGTTAAGTACACTTAACACATCTTATTAACTCATACTAGAGTCCATGCATGAACTCCCTTTATAAGTTGGTTCCACTCCACCTAGCTAAGCAATATGGTACTAAAGTCCATGCATGAACTCCACACCTTTGACTTCTTCCATGAATTAATTCCAACAATCCCCACCAAGAAGTCAAAGTCTGCAAGAAAAAACTTCCCAGCACTTTTAATATACCAGTTTTACAGTGTAGACCCATCCCAGGTTGAGCTACACCTAGCACAGTAAGATCCACTTACTTACAACTATGCAATAGCCAAAACCGTGAATTAACAGTCTTGTGTAAGCAAGATTCACTTGAAGACATCACCGATACTAGGCCACTTAGAGCCATGCCTACGGCTTGGAGTGTTACGGTCATGCTCATGTGTCCTCTCTTGAGCTTATTAGAGAATACCAAAATCTCATAGATTGCGACCTCACAATCTAGCTCATATAGGTATGTTCTTTCGAGTGTACTTTGCAGGATAGTACCTCACCATAAAGATGGGCCTCAGAACACATTAAGATATAAAAGTCATCTTCCCATGCAATATTTGAGAATACGCATCTCCTAACGGGAAAAGGTAAGTACGAATGTACTCCCCAGTTACCCCAACAGCTTGTTTTTCCCATCACCTAATTCACGGGATCTCCGTTCACATAGGCTGAGTTTTCATTGTGGAACAACTCAGGTGGGTCTCAATCCAATTTCCCTCGATGCCCCATCTATCACTGCACGTGATAGTCCCTTCGCAAAAGGGTCCGCCAGGTTTTTAGATGTATTAATATAATCCACGGCGATCACTCCAGTATTTCTCAAATTCCTAATGGATTTGATTCACCGTTTTACATGTCTTGAGGATTTCAAATTATCTTTTGCACTCTTAACCTTATTGATCACAGTTTGATTGTCACAATACAAAAGAATAGCCGGTATTGGTTTTTCGACCATCAGTAAGTCCAACAAGAGCTCACGCAGCCACTCTACCTCAACAGTGGCTGTGTCAAGTGCTACAAGCTCAGCACCATGGTTGACCTCGTCAATATGGTCGGTTTGCAAGACCTTTATGAAACTGCAGCATCGTCCAAAGTGAATATATATCCATTAGTGGCTTTGATCTCATCAGCATCGAAGATCCAGTTGGAATCACTATAACCTTCCAGTACTGCAGGATACTCATTATTGTGAAGTCCATAAGAATTGGTACCTCTCAAGTATCTCATAACACGATCTAGTGTAGTTCAGTGATCATTTCTCGGGTTTGAAGTAAACCGGCTAAATTTGCTTACAACAAATGAAATGTCAAGCCTGGTTGCACTAGCTAGATACATTAGAGGATCAATTATTTGAGAGTATCTCAATTGACCTATCCCTTGTTCACTATTCTTTCGAAGTTTTTGACTTGGGTCATAAGGTGTTGGAGATATTTTACAATCTGAGTACCCATAATGACTCAGAATTTTCTCCACACAATGAGATTGTTTTAAAGTAAAGTCCATTCTCACCCTTAATAAGCTTAATGTTAAGGGGGTGTTTGGCACAGCTCCAGCTCCACCAAATTCGTGGAGTTGGTGGAGCTGGAGCTATAGGTATATTAAGAGTGTTTAGGTGGGTCATCTTGTTTACATTTTAAAATAAAATTAAACTTAAGTCACTTTATTTCAGTCTACAAGTTTCAGCTCTGAGGTGGAGCTGGGATCTGAGCTCTACCAAACAGGGCCTAAGAATAACATCAGCCTCTCCTAGATCCTTCATATCAAAACTTTGAGACAAGAATTATTTAACATCATTTATCACATTGATACTAGTCCCAAAGATGAGTATGTCATCAACATACAAACACACAATCACTCCCTTACCCCCACCAAACCTATAATACACACATCTGTCGGGCTCAATTACCACAAAGCCGGCAGACGTCAGGGTTTTGTCGAACTTTTTGTGCCACTGCTTAGGTGATTGCTTGAGGCCATACAAAGACTTTCGAAGCCTACACACAATGTTCTCTTGTCCAGGTGCTACAAATCCATCAGGTTGCCTCATATAAATTTCCTCATCTAGTTCTCTATTTAGGAAAGCTGTTTTTACATCCATTTGATGAATGTAAAACTTATATAAAGCCTCTAGTGCAAGAAGCACTCTAATAGTAACAAGCCTAGCAAAAGGTGAGTATCAAAGAAATCATCTCTTTTTTTTTAGTAAAACCTTTAGCCACAAGTATATCCGTGTACTTCTCAATATTACCATCAGGTCTAAGCTTTTTCTTGAAGATCCATTTACATCCAACTGGTTTGCAGCCAGTAAGACATTCACAGACTTCCCACGTTCCATTAGCAATAATGGAATCCATTTCACTTTGGTCCGCTTCCTTTCAGTACTCTGTATTGAGTGATGCATATGTCTCTGAAAGGGTTTTTGGCACATCATCCACGAGATACACAGTAAAGTCATCACCAACGGATTTTCAACCCTTTATCTCTTGCTCCTACGACGAGCTACTATACTATCGTTCTCCTCAATGGCATCTTCATGAAAGATGAGAGGTTCGGAAGGTGGATTAATGCTTGACTAGATGATGCATTAGTTTCCTTCATAGGAAAGATGTTCTTAAAGAAGCTTACATCACGAGATTCAATACCAGTGTTAACATGAACATCAGAAATCTCAGATTTCACTACAAAAATCTATAGGCTGCACTATGTTGCGCATAGCCTAGAAAGACACAATACACAATCTTAGATCCTAGCTTACGCTTCTTACACTATGATACATTGACTTTTGTCAAGCACCCCCATGCTTGTAAGAAACCAAGAGAAGGTTTTCTTACTTTCTATCCCTCATATGGAGTATCCTCACCTTTAGATGAGGGAACTCTATTAAAGACGAAACATGCGGTCAAGATGACTTCCCCCACTATGGCATGGATAAACCGGCACTGTCCATCATGGTATTAACCAAGTCAGTAAGAGTTTGGTTTTTCCTCCTAGTCGCCCCATTTGATTGGGGTGAATAGGGAGCTCTCGTCTCATGGATAATTCCATGTTGCGCACTGCACAAAGAAAACTCATTAGAGGTACACTATCCTCCTCTGTCTGATCTTAGACGTTTGATTTTCTTTTCTAGTTCATTGTCAACCTCAGCTGTATAGATTTTAAAGTACTCCAATGCCTTATCTTTCATTTTAAGCAGATATAGTTGGCAATATCTAGTAGCATCATCAATAAAAGTTATAAAGTATCTTTTTCCTGCCTTAGTTAATACCCCATTCATCTCACATAGATCAGAAGGAATTAAATCTAATGGTGTCAGGCATTTCTCCCCCATAGCCTTGAAAGGCTTTCGAGTTTGCTTAGATTGCACACAAGTCTGACACTTAGATCCTTTAACTATGAAAAGCTTGGAATTAAATTGAGATTAACTAGACGAGCAATTCTATCACAATTAATATAACATAAACGAGAGTGCCAAACAATGACAACTCCATCATTATTTGCCAAACAAGATAATGCATTCACAATGTTACAACCATCAATAATAGAAAGGTGGAACATGCCTCCATAATCATAACCTTTGCCAATGAACAAGCCAAACTTTGAAATAACAAATTTATTTGACTCAAAAACTAGCCTGTAGCCATCATGACATAAAAGAGAACCACTAATGAGGTTCCTATTTATTCCAGGGGCATGCTACATATTCTTCAATGATAGAGTCTTCCCTGAAGTTAACCTCATATCCACTCTACCAATTCCATGCACAGCAAACCGCGATCCATTCCCCATCAAGATGGAGGTTACAGCTGACAGCCTGATAAGAAGAAAACAAATTGGAGTCAGCACACACATGTACATTAGCTCCTGTGTCAATCCACCAATCAATAGATTGACGTGCTAGAAAAGAAACAGGTACATACCCTGATCCTCCATCCTTGCTAATAGTAACATTAGCATATTTCTGCCCCTGTTGACCATCATTTATTCCCTTACGCTTATGGCATTTTTTGGCCATATGGCAAGGCTCACAGCATACAAAGCAAGCAAGGTCATCCTTGTTCATCTTCTTCTTTTTAAAGCTAGTTGTTTGTTTGGCTTTTCCTTTATTCTTGTTCTTCCACCCACCAGATTTACCGTCCACAATATTGGCATTGGAGGTGCCTTCCTGTGAGGGACGAGGGGCATCCTTGGCTCTTGCCTTCTCCTCAACATCAAGAGTTGCGATCAATTCCTCAACGGTCATGATCTCCCTCTTGTGCTTCAAAGTCGTGGCAAAGTTCCCTCCAAGAATGAGGTAACTTGGCAATAATGCCACCGGCCACAAACTTACTTAGAAGAACGCAATCAAAGTGCCCAAGTTCCCTAACCAGAAGTTGGAGCTCATGAACCCGTTCCACTACAAAACGGTTATCCACCATTATGAAGTCATGGTACTGCTCATTCACATAGAGCTTGAGTCCAGCATCTGAAACCGCATATTTGCAGTCTAGGGCCTTCCACAAATCGGCAGCACTGGTGAGGTGCATGTACACGTCACATAACTAATCCGAGAGGAGAGACAACAGGCAGCCGAGACAAGTATCATTACCCATCTTATAATCATGCTGCTGTTCAGCAATGAGGGGCCTTATGGGGGCTATCAGCCACTAGAGCTACATCGACATGAGCCAAAATTTGGCCCGTGTCTGTCGCCTCTTAAAATTTTCTCCTCCGAACCTCTTAGGTTCATATCAGATTTCTAGATTGTTGGGAAATTAACATGGTACATCATTAATTTAATTCTAAAGATACGCAATGGACACAGGAAGGTAAACATTGCATCTACAACATGATTACTAGCAACCAGTAGATATTCAAAGAATATAAAAATTGCTAGTGTTGAAGGCATATCTACACATATTTGATCGCAATAAAAGATTACTTGGACGAACAACCAATTGGTTCGAGACACTTACTGAGGGCTTAATGAAGAATGGGACGCCGCGAAGGAGCGACGTGCGTCAATCGAAGAAGAACTCGAGCAGTCGAGCGAAAGGGTGCTTCCCAGAAACCTGATCGCAAGTCTCCTATGCAGGGTGTCAAGTGGCCGATGTCGGATCCTTTCCCTCACGTCTGTTGCACGACGGGCAAAGGGACGGAATGCTCGGGTGGCAGTAGGCGCCAGAGGAAGCAGAGATCACAGTAGAAGAATGAGATTGGTTTTTCTGTCACTTGTCTTCTCTTGTACGGGGACGTCTCCGCTTATCAATACACAATATCTAAACCGCCCGCAAATCCTCCTGTGATACAAGATTCGAACTACCACGATTCCAGGAATCGCCCCCTGGAATCTCGCATCGTGGGCGTACAGACTAACAGGACACGAACGTGTGTCTCCCCGTCTGCAGTGCCACATTGGTAGTTGAGGTGTAAGGTGATGTGGCATAGTCGGTACACATGACAAAAGGTTAAGTACACTTAGCACATCTCAGACGCGGTCGAGTGTTGTCGCAAGTCACAAGTCACGCGATAAACACATGAAATACGCTCGCGCGTGCGTGTGTGTACATAGCCTTGCATAGTCAAACATGTGTACATCTAGCCTTGCCATCAACTCATACTAGAGTCCATGCATTAACTCTCCTTATAAGTTGGTTCCACTCCACCTAGCTAAGCAATATGGTACTAAAATCACATACTCTTAACTCAATACCCCTTTGACTTCTTCTATAAATTAATTTTGAATTAATTCCAACAGTACAAAGTGAAGCGACTGTCGTGGTCGACGAGGTCGGCGAAGCAGAAGAGGCACCAGAGGCAGGAGCGGTGGGGCGGGGAGCGCGACAGATGTCCGAGATCTTGGAGCCGAAGCGGGAGAGTGTGACGACGAGGGCGACTTGGATGGCCGGGAAGTAGCAGTGGCACTGGCCCTGGTCGTGGTTGCGACGGCACAGCTCGCAGTGCTTGAAGCCAACGGTGGAAGGGCTCACTGGCTTCGGCGGCATCGCACAGGTCAGGGCTCGCGTGCGCGTTTAGACTTTCGGAGCTCAACACTTCTCTGCAGCAGCAGTAGTATGACTGTTTCGAATTTGTGTCTAGTTTAAAAAAATCGAATTTGTGTTCTAGTTTTCAAAAGAAAATTCGGACTTGTGTTTTTTTCCTCTAAGAAAATACCGAAATTGTATGCACGTTGTGGTATCATATTCAAAACAGACCAACACGATTAGAATAACAACTTCGTCTAGTTTCCCAAACTTGCTGAGTAAAAGAGAGCACGGCGAAATGCAAAGCCATCTAGTCTAACTCCATACCAAATCTAACGACCGGCACCCCATGATTTCAGGAGGCGTGACCACCGCACCGCGCCAACAGCTCGAATACCGACAAGGAGCAAATTGTGCGACGATTTCACACGGCCATAAAAGCAGTTGTTAGCACAGTTGTACCATAAGCGCAGCGAAGAAATTACGGCTTGACCACTCCGCGATCCAAGTGAACTATATCCGCCATCAATGCCACTGCTCAGGAGGGTGCTAGCTAACAGCAGGAAACCCTGAAGCACCAGTCCCCTTGGAAAACTTCTGTCATACGGCAGGCAATGATTGCTTGTCTCGGAGCTATACTGATCACACAACAGTAGTTACAGTAACAACATCGGGAGAAAATAAAAGGCTTCTTGGTGAAGGCATCTTTGCGAAATATTTGCTGATTGTTCACAATAATTAAAAAAGAGAAGACGGTGTTCAATCGGAGGAGTAGGAGGAAGGACACCACAAGGAACAAGCATTAGAATACAAATACAATATGGGCCACTGGGAGGCCATACTATCGTTCATGCATTTTGGAGGGATTTGATGAAGATATTCGGGATTGTTTCGAGATGCACCTGTATGCTAATATCCAAGAGTTGGTGCATCAAGTCTTGTGGTCTAAACAACAACTGCTTAAGAAATCCAAAGAAGGCCGCTCCTACTCATCTCCATCATCTTGGAAGCGTCCAAATCAACAAGAAGTTTGTACTAGTTCATCGTTCAAACCAGCTGCATCTTCCAAACCAGCACAACCTTTCCAAAGAGATGCTTCTAAAATGGTAAGTTCGGTAAGTAAAACCAAGTAAAGCTGGTAGTAGTGATATTTTTACTGCTAGGACCAGCAATATTACACGTTTTAAATGTCATGGTAAAAATTATAAGATGAGTGAATGTCCTAATAAACATACTATACTTATTAATGAAACGGACAAGTATTGTTCTGAAAGTGAGAATGAAGAAGAAGCTAAATCTGAAGGTGATAGTGAGTCAGATTATGATAATTTATCTTTTGAGCCCGGGCCAACACTCACTATTCAACAAATACACAAGGAAGGTGAAGAGTGCTTAGGCACATGTTAAAGAAATAGCATCTTCCATATTCAAGGTAAAATCAAAAGTGAGATGTTTACTTTTATTGTTGATGGTGGTAGTAGCCAAAGTCTCGCTAGTCTTGACATGGTAAAGTAATTGGGATTGTCTACGTTTAAGAAACCTAAGGCTTATCAAGTCGAATGGTTGAATGAATGTGGAATTTTTAAGGTGACCTATACTGTTTGGGTACCATTTTTCATTGATAAGTATAAAGATGAGGTGATATGTGGTGTGCTACCAATGAAGATGTGTCACATGCTATTGGGACGACCATGGCAATATGATCGTGGTTCAGTTCATGGCAGTAAGAAGTATACATGTATTCTTTGAGGCAAAATATGCAATTTAATTCCTGTCTCCGAAGGATGTACATGAAACAGAAAACCACAAAATTAAGAGTGAAAAATCTACTACCAACTCTGTCCTATTAGTAAGAACGCGTAATTTAGAAGTATATGCTATGAGTTAGGCAACTAACATTTTACCATCTATTTTCTAGTGTTGTTTACGATGATGCAGGGGCGGAAGTAAAGAGTTATACCCGGTGTCACAGGACACCAGGTCAAAAAAAAATAGCATATATTAGTTCATATATAGTATACATGAACCCCCTTAATTCAGTTCTTGTGACATCGGGAAGCAAATAACAGGTTACATGGTGAAGTAGTGAACCCTGATCATTTTCCCTCTAGTTCCGCCCCTACGATGATGTGCAGACACGTCAACTTTTTCTATCACTTGGTGAGCTTAACAATGAGGTAAAGCTGACGATGGTTTTTCTTAAGGGGAGGGAGGAGGATGTGGGCACCTTTACGACTAAGCACATATTTACTGATTGTTTACAAGGATTAAAGAGAGAAGACGATGTCTAGCGGGAGGAGTGGGAGGAAGGGCACCACAAGGAACAAGCATTAGAAGACAACGTGGGCCACTGGGAAGCTATACTATGTGGCCAAGCCAAGCTTGTGGGCCACTAGGAAGCTATACTACGTGGCCAAGCTAAGCTCTCCCATGCGTCTGGACTAAAGAGGGCTAAAGGGGGAGGTGCAATGGCCTTACTCACAGTGCTGTAAGAAAGATGGGCCAAGCCTACTCGACTACAGGTAGATGAGCATGGGCCCAAGTGAGAACCAAGCTCACTTGGCTAAGGTGCAAGAGAGGCAAAGCCCAACCTAATTCGGCCAAGACAACAAAGGAAAGAAAGAGATATGGTTAAATTGGATTAGAAAAACAGAAGAGTCCAATTCGGATTGCCAGATCAGTTGATCTTAAAAAGGCCATAACTCTCACGTTCGAACTCATATTAAGGTGTTATTGGATTTATTTGAATGCTTGAAACTTCCTTTCTAATTCACTCCATAACGAGATAGTCAGAACCGGCTTCCTTCTATGCTTAATCAAACCGACAAGTATCAGCACTCTAGTTTGCCGAATTTAGCTAAAATATAGAAAGTTCAGGTATGGAAGGAGGAGCCCTACTCTTATTCAGCAAGTGGGCCGAATCCAAGGTAGATTCAACCCCTTTTGACCAGCCACCCCTTCCCTTCCATTATATATACTAGCATATCCCATTGTAAAATTCGGGCCACAAATTTATGTTTTGAGATTGATATAGTAGATTGTTTTGTTGTTATTTTCAGAATAGAGTGTTCTTGTCTTCATTGTTCTTGTGATTTCTTCGAGATGGCTTAGATTGATCGGTCGTAGTCAACTTTTCTGTGCGTTCGCCGTGCTAGTTATGTGGATTGAATTATTATGAGAGTTGTGCAATTGCTGCTGTTGTGGTTGTGTGCTTGACACAAGGCTGCATCATTTTCGGATTGTACTGTTATCTTCAAGTTATCATAGCTGTTAGTGTGATCATCGTCATCGCAAGATCGGATCACCCATATCACTTCTCTCCTCACTGTTCAGTAGAGAATTCTTCAAAAAAAAAAAAACTGTTTGAGAGAGAATTGCCTATGAGGAGACAACAAATGATAGGGTGGACCAACTAGCAAATATCGAACCAGCCAACGTATGATATTGTCGCATTTCAACCGTAAGGCATGCTACCAGTACAAATCTCATCTGAATCCAGTTCTCAAAAAAAAAAAAATCTCATCCGAAACAACAGCATAGACGGTCTCAAGGGGCCAGTCTCTCTCTCTCTCTCTTTTACGCTTTACGTACGAAGCATAGGGACAAGAATCTACATCTGCCGTGAGCGCTCTCTATCTGCACAAGTTTAAGCACCTGAACTGAACTAGGATATCTACTCCTCCACCTGAACTGAACGAGGTTAGTAGTTGCTTACTCCTGACACTTGCACCACACCTCACAGAGCTTGAGCCTTCTGGCGCTTGACGTACTGGAGGATCGGCTCCTTAACCTGCGGCATTTGATGGGAGCTACAGCTTATTATCCATGTGGTACCAAACTATCACCAATGTAAGCAATGGGGTGATGAACATGTTATGCATCCAGTAAATGGTTTTAGTTGAGTGAAGAAACTTGAAGCTTTTACCATGCTAGCTTTCCTGGATCGCTTGTCCTGGGTGGAGTGCGTCTCGTCAGCAGCAGCTAAGGACTTTCTGATCCTCTGCCCAAGCACTCCGCTCTCCAGGGAACAAACTTGCGCCGCCGGCTGCAACAAGGCACCGCAGTTCCATCATGTTCAACGCTACGTTTGTGACTGCCTACCGCCTAGATTCGAAGTGTTATACCTCGCGCTCGCTGGTGGGGGTCCTGCTAGGATCGTTGTCCATCGCGGAAGCTCCCTGCCCGCTCTGCATGGACACATTCTGCTGCGGCTCTGGTAGCTCCCGAGTGCGGGTAAGATCAGATCCGACGGAGTGGAGGCAACCGATTGTCGAGCCGTCTCTCATTTCATGGCCTGAGGAAAGAAAGAACTGGATAATGTCGCAGTGTTGATACAGCAAAGACTGCTGCCAAATCCATTGTAGAAGGGACGAGGAGATTCGGTCTGCTGTTACCACTTACCACTCAGAGGGAGGTTTTTGCGCTGAAACTCAGCAGGCTCTGCATTGGTATCAATGGCCTGTGCATTGCATGACGTAGCAGAGTTTGAGATTGATGGGGAGTACACAACTGAGTGGTAGAAGTACGCCGCAAATAATAGATAAAGCTTGGAGCTGAACTGCTGATAGTCAGAGGACAGAATTAGAGAAATTATACCGTACCATTTGTTCGCCTACATTGACTTCCAGTATCTTTTTTATCTCCAGGAGCTTCCTGTTAGTGGCTTCAGAATGAATGACAGCTTTGCCTGTAATACACGGAGTGGCATATATTTAATAAAAATCAAACATTTTTCACATGGTATAGGCGGGTTAATTGCATAACAGAGATGATGCATGGTAGCATGATCATTGATCATCTAATCAATTTTGAAGGATTAGTGTTAGTCTTATCACAATATACCGGGGACAACAATATGACATGATCAGGTGTATCCTAACTATCATTAATATTCAACGAATCCAGACATCCAGCTGATGCCTTATCACATGCAAGCATTACTGCTAAACAACATTTTTCATGATGCAATGGTTACACTTCTTCAAGGGAAGCTGTTCAACAACTCTTCAAATAATGCATAAAGGGATCACTGGAGTCTCAGTAATAAATCTTTCTGGAAAATGAGATCAGTGGGCTGGTTTACTCAGTTGTTCTCCTTCTCACTAATGTAACAGTACTGATCAATAATCAAATTATTTCCAACTCCACTGGCTGGCCAACTTCACCCAAAAAAAACACATTACAGACGAACCATCTAGAGAAGAGAGGCTAGAATCTGAAAAGGCATTTCAGACTTCCACAGATAAGTTCGAATAGTTACCTAATCTTCGGTTGGCTGAATTCTTAATGTATCCATCTTGCACCATTTTGTCAATTAACTTCCGGACTGTGTTCTGGCTGGCTTCCCCATCTAGCTTGTCCTGAAGCTTGGCTATTGTCACATAATCCATGGGAAGTGCGTGGTATAATGCCTGTAACAACAATATTATATCAGGTGGAATGACTCACAAAATAAACAAGTCAAGGGTAAAAGAGAGGTCACCTTCATATACATCACATCACCATCATTTGTTTTGATTCCTTCAGCAGGTGAGACATTTTGCATGTTGACCTCTTTCTTTATGTGTGGCATTGTGGGATCGGTAATCTGAAATCGTTCCATGATCATTTTAGTGAAGAACAATATAGCACGTGGTAAACAATAATGTTTCTTAGGTTGACCTTGTTAACAGCATAACCATCCTTGCTTGCCCTGGAAAGTAAGCCATCTTTAAGTAGCCTCTCCATAATATCTGAAAAGTGAGTCATTAGTCTAATAACTCAAGACTCAAAATGATAACGAAGAAAGAATGCCTGCATTTAATCTGATGATCACACAGAAGATTTTTTCTTGCATTACCTTCAACCATTTCCTGCAAAACATTCAACATGCAAATGTTAACAGCACGCTATACAACTCATATAGTGTATCAAGGCACGGTTGTTTTACATACACTGGTGCACTAAAACTTGTAAACGTTTGCCACTTGAACATTAATAAATCCTAAATAGCAATAATCATTATAAAAAGGAAATGACCTCAAGAATTACCATTGATATGTCAGGGAAGTTAGAAAGGACATCTGAAACATTAATAGCTCCAATGTCTCTTGAGCATATCCACTCTCTTACTTGAGCTGTTAGCTCTTCCTCATGAGCAGCATCTTGAGTATCCTCTGCAAAAATATAAATTCAAAGAACAAATATGTATGAACACTTGAGAAAAAATAAAAAATATGCGATTCATATGATGCATCATTTCCCAACACATCTGAATAAATTAATAATTCGATATAGTCTGCTTCTGTATGGAAAGAATAAATATATGCATGGGCAAATGAAGCTCCCGGAACGAAATAAACTGACCTTCTGAGATTGTACCACTTTGACCTTTGCAGTTCCCATCTGTTTTAATAAATATATTAGCATAAAAAAAAGTAAATACAACAAGGACATCATTGAAGAAATGTTACCATTAGGAGCAACAACGTAACGATCCGCTTCAGATGGTCGAACCTAATAGAATTAGGGATTATCTCAGGAAACACATTAGATAAAAAGAAAAGAAATAATCATTTGTATCCAAAAAGGAGGTAGCAAAACACATGAGAAAGCAAATTAAGACCATGTTACTGAAACTGATTCTCAATTATATGATATGTTTGGCCCTTACTTCCGTGTCAGAAAAGTCATCATCCTGGTCAGACTCATTATCCAAGCTCATGTTGTCATCTTCACTGTTAACATTGTTACCATCACATGGATCAAGGACACTCTTGACCTGCATAAAAGAACAAAACATGAGAAGCAGCAGATTTAATTGAAAAACATGGCAAAGTTCTGGCCAAAATGCATGCAATCCCCACTACCTTCAAAGCTAACACAAGATGCTTGCTATTGACATTTCCCACTTCCATCTTCAAGGGGTTCTTGTTCCATATATTTATGGCCTCATTGTCAGCACAACACTTGAAAAAGGGAGGCTCGTAATCCTCAGGCTGCCAACATGAAAAAAAAAATGTGTCAGCTTCCACCATCAAAGTTGTAAAGAACAAGAGAAGTTATATCCTTATTTGTTGAAGCGAAAGAATTAGGTTATCTACAATGGCATGTCCAGGTTTCAGTAATTAAATAAATAACTAGGACAAAATGATGAACTCACTGTGATATCATCGTAGTATAGCAGCTTCATTAGAATGGTTCGCTGAACACAAACAAACAATAGCATCAAGCTCAGCACATACCACTGTAACCAAATTACATAATGTCAAAAATTACCTCCTCTGGCATTTGGTCCAAGGTCCTCATAAGTGAAACCAGCGTTCTGATCATCTTACAAGCAGAGCTCCTGAAAGGGAACCATTGCCATGTCACGAACTCACGATATCACCACTGATTGGTTACAACTTACAATGGTTACTTTGTCATTAACATGCACAACAGACAACAATTTATGAAATGATCTGCAGGACATATGACAGAACTACACTGAAAGCTTAACAACCTCACCCCTCAAGTACTGGAATTTCACAAGTTGTGCAAGAAAACTAAGAAAAACTTATGGCCCTTTTTGTACATTATTAACCTTTATTAATATATTATTGCAGTACGGCTCTCCCCTATTGTTTTTCCTCAAAAAAAAAAGTTTCGACAAAAAACTGAACTCATTAGTATAGGTCCATACACTTTTTATTAAAGGCTTGTGTATTTTTATAATAGCCCACAGGTCAACTGTTACTAAAACATATGTACCTACTTTTTTTTACCACATTCCTCATTTAGAGAAAAACAGAATACTGAACCCCTTGCAGCCCTCAGTTTGTGCTGCATCTGCAGGGCAACATTACTTTTGTATGAAGAATACAACTTCATGGAAGAACACCCTCCACAACTTGTAATCCTAAGGATCACAGAAAACTAACTAGAAAACAATCGTAGCATCCAAAAGGGATTTGTAAGAGAGCACCTCATCTGATCGGGAGTGACTTCAGCTGCATTTGACTTGAATGTAGCACTATTTTTCTTGCTCCCTGTGCGGCTCAAGTTCATTGCAACTTCCTCACCACTTGTGTTGGGGTAACTAAATGAGACTGCAGGGAAATTTGACACAGAATAAGCAAATGTATTACAGATAATACACAATCACCCATGTCAATACAACTTAATATGCTACAGGTTAGCCAGATTCCACACAGTGATACTCACAGGCATACTCCTCAATCATCGGGCCTTCTTCCTTCTCACAAATACAGAAGAGAAGAGTCTTGAGATATTTCTTTTGTAATGCATCATAAACACCTAAATTTCATCACAAAGTTAATCAGAAGAAAAAAAAAGGCACATTTAACACATAACCTAAATTCATTGAATGAGCTCAAGTTATCTAGGACATATTTCACCTTTCTCCATCCAATCAATCAACCTCCTGGACTCAGCATCCATGGGCATCAGCTTCTTAATCTTCATCTCTGTAACAGATAAAAGGGTGTTTGAGGGTTTGAGCTAACAAATTTCATATTGACTGCAGATTTTGGATATATAAACTGGGTTTGGGATTATGTCCAATCCTGACCTAGTGCCGGAACTGACTTATCATTAAAGTACTTCTCAGGGAATAGGCCTCTTATATAGCTGATGTTGTATATAGCAATCCGGAGCAAATTCCTTGTCTGTTTGGTCAATGTATCACCAATGTTATCCAAAAATCTACATGAATAACTCAAAACAACAGACTTGCAATTATAGAATCATGTATTAATATAGCACATCATATCTGCCAAGTGAAATACCAATCGAACCATTCTACAAAAAATGCAACTGATCAAGTGAGCAGACAGTTATAAGAGAAGCAAAGAAGAATTATCTGTTGGAAATAAACCACCCAGCTTTTCAAAGGAAAAGCTATCAAAATTTCTGCAATCAACCAATAATCCTGCAAATTATTTGTCAAAGCCGCACTAAAACTACTAAAAAGTATGAACTATCTACCAAAAGGAGGGTAAAATTAGTGGGTTGGTTTCAAAAACATGCCAAGAGAGGTTAACTTAGCTCAAATAATTCCTAAAGGCAGAACATGGACTTCAGAATTTTCCAGGATAGCATATGAAAATAACCAAATAAGCTTCTACAAAAAAGGTTCGAAATCGATTTAGTAGAAAATTGTCGCAAAAAACTGTGGAGCGAGGGGAAAAAACTAGTTAGCAAACCAATTTGATCGACTTACAACGTATGCATCCATGATCCACGTTTCCAGCCCGATCACATGTAAGCGCAAACCGTCATGGCCCATACTTCCTCAATTTGCAACGAAACCGTCTAATCGAAATGGGGTTACCAAACAAGCTAACGCCTAATGCCTCCTCGATTCTCCACCAAATCGACCAGACAAGTAGCAAAACAAAGCAACGAGATCGGTCCAACAGCTCCCAGTGTGGTGAATCGCAGAAATCAAGCACAAACCAGTAGAATTTCCGCGCAAATTTTTAGCGAAATCGAGCAAACCGACGAGAGGATTTTTCCCAAGAGAAGATTCGATGCTTCAAATCAGCAAAGCAAGCAGCAGGAACAAATAAACCATCATATCCATGTGTAATACCGAAACATCCCATTTGAACCGGCCAAAAGCTACGCATTCGAGAGAGTAGAGACGAGCACTTCGCGGAGGGAACGAACTCCATTTGAGCGATCCCGAAGCGACTGATGCTTTGAACCGACTCGACTAGCACCATTTCTGCAGAAACCCCATAAAACACAACCGCTGATTCTCCGAACACGCTCAAATCCGCACGCAACATTGGTGAAAATCCTCAAAGCAGCAGCGAAATCCACCCAAAAAAAACTCGCAAAAGGGAGCCAACCCGACGCTACCGACGTTCGAATCAACCCAAATCGAACCAGCAGCCACGAGCGCTACAACCTAGCAAAAACGTTTTTCAAAAACCTCAGGAGAACGTCTCGATCGAGCGAAATCGACTCGATCGGCACGGAACCACGGGAATCAAACTCAAATCGCAGGGAATCCAACCAGAGATGGGCGAGGAGACTTACTAGAAGCAGCGAATCCTGCTCCGTGATCTCCGCCTCCTTCGTCTTCTGAGCCATCACCTGCATGATCGGAACAACGGAGTCTGCTTTGCACACACGCACGACCACCCACAAGGCCACAAGCGCAACGCGAAACAGATAGAGACAACTCACCATTTGGCTTCTGCGGCGCGGGCGCGCGCGTTCGAGAGAGAGAGAGAGGTGGGGACTGGGGGGGGGGGGAGGGAGGAGGGGTAGGGTATTGTGCGGGTTTTGTGGGTACTTATAGAAGGGCAGTGGCCGTAGCCCGGAGGCGTGGCCCAGAGGACACGAAAGGAGAGTTTCTTTCTTTAATTAAAGAAAACGAATTCTTCCATTTTATTTGGATTCGGAGACGTTGTTTGTTTCAGTCGTGATGCCGTCACTTTTATAACCATCCGACAAACTTTTTTTCCTAAATCTAAGGCCATGTTTGGATGGACTAAAACTAATTGTTAGCTGACTAATGGCTAGAGCTAATTGTTAGCCAGCTAATAATTAGTCCATCTAAAATTAGCATAGGGCTGTTTAGATATATGGCTAATGGCTGGGCTAATTTCTTAGAAAAGTCATGTTTGCTCCTCATAACGAACTGGGGAGTGGACGCACGGGTGAGAAAATGAGGATAAAGCCAACGTGAGGGTATTTCAGACTTTTTTCAGCGTGTTACCTACTATTAGCCCAAATTAGCTTCCCTCCACCAACTAATGGACTAATTGTTAGCTGAGGGGTTGGCTAAAAATTAGCCCACCTATTAGTCTTCATGTTTGGATAGACTAGGACTAATTTTTAGCCAGCTAACAATTAGTGCAGGGATCCAAACATGGCCTAACTTAGGTCAAGGATAGATTTATTTTTGCAACTTGCATTCGAAAGGAGCGGTCAAGGATGAACTACTTTTACAATCACGTTCGGAATGAGTCAGTTTTATGAATTGAGTTTAACTAGTTTACTAACTGTTGATGATCGGGATCGTCTGACCGCAGAAATGTTAGGGGGATGATATGAATGTGAAACCCGGTACTGACTTCGCTCATAGAGGCAAAGGATTCACTGCTTGAATGGTCGAAGAAAGGAGAAAGAGAGATAGAGAGACACCGAGAGTTATACTGGTTCGAACCCCTAATTCGGGTAATAGACCTACTTCAGTCTTGCCCCGAGGCGAGGAAATTCACTATGTCTTAGTGCAAGAGGTGCTCTCTAACTCGAAGGCGCTAGACGGCTAGAGAGATGATTTGCCAGTATATGTGTTTAGTTTTGTCTGCTGCCCCACTGTATTCGTCTCAGGGAGGTTTTATGCCTCTCCCAACCGTTACTGGAAACGGTCAGGAGATATTCCTGGTGGAGTGGCTCCATGCGCACTAAAGTCGGATCGTAACCGTCCCGGAATTTCTGTCCACGTCTGGCTTAACTCCGTCATTTAAGGATCTTGGTAACTGACGGCGTGAATGCCCGACCAAGATTGCCCGAGCTCGAACCCTTGGATGAGAGATAGCTCCTTGCCCTCTAGGTCAAGCTCAGGCTAAGATCCCCCGACCACGTTGTTGATCGTACGGGTCCCACTCGACCTCGAGCTAGGGGTTTGTTGACTGTACTGTTGACCAGGCGGGGATTTTCCAATCCCCGACACTAACTAATTCAAAATAGAGTTTTTTATGATAATTTGATTGAAAGTGTGTGTTGATTTTATATATAAATCAGCAAAGCATGTGATCTAAATTTGTTCAAAATCTTTGAATTTGAGTATATTTTTCAAAAGTATGAGTTTTATTTGAATTGTTATAGATGGGTATATACTCTAAAATTGGAATTTTGAAAAATATACCTAAATATGGCTTGAATTCGCTCAATTGAAATCATGGTGCTCGAACACCATGGTACCCTATAAATGATGATTTCAAATTTTGCTAAGCAGAAAGGAACTTCCAATTTGTGTTGACTCCACGGCAGTAGCAAGAGCTTTGGTAAATTTATGTTGCCCGTTAATTCGTCATGGGAAGACAACGAAATTCCGTGTGATGGAGTGCTTAAAGATGGTTAAATTAAGGAAAAAAAACTTATGGATCCATCCATGACGTTTCAAAATGGTTAAATTAAGGAGCATCCAGTTTGCTTTAAATCAGTAATTTTAAGCAGTAAAATCTTTACCTACCAAAAGAAAATACATGCAAAAAATCATTTGCGAATGGACACCTCGAATTCCATCATATCAAGGGGCCACATAGCAAAAGTATAAATCTCCTTTTCTTTTTTTAGGCTCTTTTAAGTGCACAATTATCACTTTCTCATAATTGTGACACTTAATCTAAAGAGTAAATTGCATTGCAGCTCCATAAACTTATAGGGTTGTGTCACCTAACTTCCTAAACTTTGTATTTTACTTTCGGAGCTCACTAAACTTGCTCATGCTCTTACCGCAGGTCCAATTCACCTAGCCCTAGGTTGGCATCATTGATAACATGGCTTCCTTTTTTGTGTGTGGACAATGACATCACATGGTGCACTAAAAAAATGTATAATTTTGAGGTATGTATAGTTAAACTTGCTAAAATTTTGTTGTTGATATGCTATTTGTCAATTTCATATCTTTCGAATGTGATTGATTTTGGTCTTCAAACTTTACAAGGTTGTAGAAACTCATCTTCCATACGTATGGTATTTATTGAAATTTTTTTAAAAAACTTATACATATGATTTTTACGAAGTTTACACTAGATATGTACCATTTTTTAATATTTAGATTGATCATGTGAAAATGATATGTATATATTTTTCTCGAAAAATCTTTTTACAATATTATAATTTTATTTGGTTTTATAAATCTATCACAATAGAATTTATTATCAAAATTATATTTTGGAGACTATATCAATATTCAAAACGATATTCTTTTGTGACCGGTGGGAATAGGATACTTGTATGTTCAAAAGACCGCAGGACTAAAAGATGTATCAGGGACACAACAGATGAAACGAAGCCAGTGCTCTAGCCTCCTTGCATCCACCACTAGCATCATGTGAATTTGGTGTGTTCCAAACAGGTCAATATTCTGAACAAAATATAGGGCCAAGACATGCACGCAACATAATAACAGAGATGAATGACAGCTCAGACGATGAAGGAGCTAAGGGCACTCCCAATACAAAGTTTCTTAAGTGATATCTAAAGAAATCTATATTATTAATAAATAGTACAAGATACTACACCTTCAATCATTTTGTATCTTAGCATAAATACATAGAAAACATCAAATAAATATCATGTAACACATAGATACAACTCTCCTCTTCTCAATGCATGTTTTTGTTGTATCTTCTTTTGGTTTGTGTGCTCAAGCTATTTCTCATGCAAAAAATGGATTCCATCTTTCTTCTTCAATCTTCTCTCCACATCGTCATTAATCATATATATTATGTTGAAGAAACTGCTGATATAAGAGCATTGAGAGTGCCCTAAAAGGCGGCTTACTACGAGCTTGGATTTGCCCCCGCCACCGCTCCCACTACATGGACACGAACTGCTTCAGCGTCATCAGCCTGATGATGCAAGACAACGAACCAAGGTGCTCCATCTTTGTTTTCCCCTCTCTTTGTTCACCTTCTATCTATATATCATCTCTGTCTCTGTCTACTTGTTTGAACCGAATAAGAGCATATACAATAAGTCATCTCAATTGGCTCTTAGCCTATACATATCAGTTTTGGTCTATGTGGAAAAGTGAGAATAGAGAAGAGAGCTGGCTCTTAGAGCATCTCCAAAAGACCCCCTATCCAGCTCTCTATCTGTATTTTTTGAGGAGTGACTCCATTCTTCCTCCTCCAACAGCCTCCCCAGCCTCCTCCCCAAAATTTGCGAGCGGAGAGAGAATCCTCAAATTTAGCGATTCTCTCTCCGCTCGCTATCCGGCCAAGGCTGTTGGGCTCCATCGTTCGCACGAGCACAGGGACATTGCTCCCTCTTCTTCTCCTCGCCCATCGGCCGATGCGGCGACGCAGTCTCCGCCACCACCTCCATCCGAAGCCGGAGTTCGTCATTTCTCCCCTCCCCCGATCCCATCCAAAGCCGAAGCTCCCCTTTCACCCCTCCCCCAAGCAGCCCTCGGCGGATCCTGAAGCCTCGAAGAGCCATCGCTGGTTCCCCCAGCCTCCACGAGCCACCCGACGGTAGATCTGATACTGGTATTGCCTTGACGTGGAGATTTGGTTGCTTCTTCTCGTTTTGTTGGTAACTATCGCATGTTCGTCGGTGGCAGATCCCCCCACGAGCCACCCAGCGGCAGATCCCCCCCACCCCACGAGCACCTTCGTCGTCGGTGCGGTTGAGACGTGGATCTTGCACTGCTACTACCGTGGAGTCACCAGCGATCCGGATTTGATACAGGTACTGCCTAATAGTGTAGTCTGCATGGCTTCCCCATGTGTTCTTGGTATGGATTCCCCGTAGCACCATTATCCTCTGTTGTTCTTTGATTTGTGGTAGTGAAAATTGTATTACGCTGGTGTATGAATGCGTGGTTCTTGCTTGGTTCATTGGGCTGAAGAATCTACTGCCGTGGAATTGATATGTGTATGTGTTATGAAATGCTCCTTAGAATCACATTGCGTTTTTAGATGGATGTTTACAGCATTAGGATGGAAATATCCGTAGAAAAATAGAGATAGAAATGCATCTCCTTACTGTCGAGGGAGGTCTTTTATATGGAGGTTTACAACATTTTTAGAATATTGTTGTTCAGAAAGTGCATTGACAATAGATGTTAGCTTCTTCTATTGTTTCGTTCATACTGATCATAGGTACACAGTTCATACTGATCAATTCACTTCACTGCCCTTTCTTCAGTGAATGTTTCTTGAATTATTTAATGAACTGTAAATGTTTAATTAACCAACATAGAATTTCCCAGGTTGGGTTGTTTGGTAGCTGATCGATTTTACTGGTAGTTAGTAGAGGATAGTGAGAGCTGGATAAGGGAACATCTGGTGTGAAGATACTCATCAGACTGCTGTGAATAAACATGAACTGAAGAAAATAATGTTCAAGATGGCTTCTTTTTCATAATTAAACCGTTGTTTAACTCTTCTTACAAATATGAAAGTGTATTTAGTTTTTTTATATCTCCTATTGTGCGGTCGGTAGCCTCTCTCTCGGAATTAATATATGTGGTGATTAGCAGGCATTGGTGTGCTACGGCAGTTTGGTTCCACTCGCCGTAACGTTCTGAACATCTACGTTTGGAGAGTTCAGGAGAGCTTGTTTTGCTGCCTTTAACTCCTTGTGTGTAAACCTGAAGCTTGATATGTTTAGGACGTTGTCCTTGCTTTAGGCTAGGAAAAGGAGTCTTAATGCTTAGCTCACGTGCATTGGCTGTCAAAGAAATTCTTTCTTTTTCAGTATCGGTATGGTACTATATTCAAACATTTCGAATGATCAGGTCGCATGCATGTGAACTCAACAAATAGTAGCTTCTGTCAAGCATTACTAGTAGTCTAGGAGTGCCAAAGGTGCCTATTACTGTGCACAATATTGTTTCTTGCTGGGTCAGAAGTCTGATATTTGTTTCAATAATGCCGCATTTTCTGAAGTAAGCAAGGTTTGATCATAATTAAAGGACACATGAAATTGATCTGAAAGATGGAGTATCTGAATTATTGCTAAGTTCTGTTATATTGCTAGGTATCTGAATTATTGCTAAGTTCTGTCATATTGCTAAGTATATGTCATATTGCTATCTATATGTGATACTAGGTATCTGTCATATTGCAGGGTTCTGTCATATTGCAATCTATCTTTGATATTGCTATCTATCTGCCATACTAGGTATCTGTCATATTGCGGGGTTCTGTCATATTGCTATCTATTTGTCATATTGCTATCTATCTCTCATATTGCGAGGTTCTGTCATATTGCTATCTATCTCTCATATTGCTATCTATCTGTCATAGTGCTATCTATCTTTCATATTGCTATCTATCTGTCATATTGCTAAGTCCGGGTCATGTTACTAAGTTCAAGTATGCTATGTCATATTGCTAAGTTGGGCGTATCTCTCATATTGCTAAGTTCAAGTATGCTCTATCTTATTGCTAAGTTCGAGTATCTATGCATATTCTCATATCTCTTAACTTACTAATTTCATTGAATGTAATTCGCCTCCTTAGGTTTTGCTATTTAAACTACACTGGTTTCCAAGTTTGTGGCTCATCCAAGTTTACTGAAAAAGTAAGTCAACTCGATACCCTTTTAACGTTTATAACCTTGTGCCATTCATTTTAGTGTAACTAGGATGTATTCATCTAAGTGTACTATTTACTTGCATATAGATGGATAAAGATTCAAAGAAAGTCAGTGAAGTGCATGCTTGGACAATTAAGTGTGTAGAGGAAATCGCAAGTGATATTAAGAACATAGTGTATGATAATTTTTCCCCTTGCTCATGCGAGAATGGAAACGAACTCAATCGGATCTTACTAGAGATCGAACACGCTGCTCGACGTCTTGATGACCTAGTCATACAATCAGAAGACTTGGTTGGAACAGCCGGTGTTGACCCACACGACGAAGAAGAAGGAGACGAGCAGTTGCGCCCATACGACTATGAGAGTGATGATTCGGACAAAATTCTAGATCATCAATTTAGAGAGGATGAGAGTATTGAGTCCAGTGACTAGTGTTATTCGTGTTCTCCTTGTAGGAGCTACTTTTTGAGTCAAGCAACTGGTATTATTCGTGTTTAATGTAGTAAGACGTTTACATATATTGTTATGCATCTTTGTTAAGTTAAGTATTATTCGTACTTTTACATGTATTGTTGAGCATCTTTGTTTAATTAAGTATTGATGCTTACAGTTTGTGCAATATGGATGACTTATATGCTCGTCTGTTGAGTGAGGGGGGAAGCGAAATTCGTTGGGAGGAAAGCCCAATTGGGGAGCAACCTTCTCTAGTTGACCATTCCAGTCCCCAACCGAGAGCTCAACCTAAAAGATCAAAGAACTTTTCGGAGAATAAAGATAATATGTTGGTATCGGCGTGGCTTAATGTTAGTTTGGATCCAGTACAAGGGACCCAACAAACTCGTACCACGTATTGGAGTAGAATACATGCTTACTTCCATGAGAACAAAACTTTCGACTCGGAGCGTAGTCAGAACTCACTTATGCACCGATGGTCATCTATTCAGGAGCATGTTAACAAGTTTTGCGGATGTTATGACCGCATTGAGCGTAGACGGCAAAGCGGGACAACAGAGCAAGATAAGGTTGGTCCATATCCCTTTTTTTCCTTATAGCTTCATATGTGTTGTCCATGTTAATAAGGTACATGTCCTTCTGTAGATTGTCCATGCTAAATCATTGTATCAAGAAGAAGAAGGGCGATTATTTGCATACTTGCATTGCTGGAATATACTTCAACACCATCCAAAATGGACCAGTCATTTATCTCAGAAAAAGCAAAAAACATCGTCCAATGCATCTCCGGGTAGTTCCAAATGTTAGCTCTAATGCAAGTCATATTCATGAAGATGTCAAGCATCAGCAGGTCGATGTGCTCATTAGGCCAACTGGTAGGAAGGCCGATAAAGAGCGGATCCGCCGCTGTAAAGCTGCAGTTGAGAGTGGTGCAACAGGTTCACTCTACATGGAAGCATTAGAAAACTTTAGGAAAAAAATGAAAGAAATGGAGCTTATTAAAGAGAAGAACAAAGAAGAGCGGTACGAAAGAGCATTTGCGCAAGAACAAGAAAAGATTGCTCATGAGAAGGAAAAGATTGAGATAAGAAAAAATGAGTTTGAATTGAAGAGAATGGTTGAAGAAGAGAGAATTATGAGCGTTGACACTAGTCGCTTGAGTGGGCCACAACAACAATACTACCTGTCCTTGCAGAATGATATCATCGCTCGCAGATGTAATAGGTCTGGTTGATGTATTAAATAATTATTGATGTAATAGGTCTAGTTACATCTAGATTGAAACGTTATTTTGCTTATCATTGAGTCAGTGATGGACTTGAAGTTGAGTTGTGCACAATCCTAACTATGATCATTGTGGTTTTGTTTTTCAATGCTTGGGAGTTGAGTACATCATAGTTGAAAAGCATAAACTGGTACATCATAGTTCAAATGTATAAACTGGTACATCATAGTTGAAGGGAAAAAACTAGTACATGATGTGTTTGCTTACATCCCTCCATAACGGCGCCATAAGTGCTCAACTAGATCTTCTTGGAGCTGAGAGTGCTGTAATCTATTTCTGATGGATTGATGAGTTTGAATAAACTCAGAAAGCTCAGGTGTTCTTTCATGGGAGACTGCAACATTCTCTCCCATTGCTTCGTAATTGTAGTCCACTGCACCTTCATCCCGCTCATCTTCAATTATCATGTTATGCATGATGATACAAGCTGTCATGATATCTCTTAGTGCTTCCTGATACCAAAAACGAGCTGGTCCACGAACAATTGCAAACCGAGCTTGTAAAACTTCAAATGCTCGTTCCACATCCTTCCTAGCCGCTTCTTGAGCTTCGGCGAAATGTTTTTTCTTATTCCCTTGGGGGGCTGGTATTGTCTTCACAAATGTTGCCCATGAAGGATATATTCCGTCTGCAAGATAGTATCCCATTGTATAATTGTGACCGTTCACAGTATAATTCACTTCTGGTGCTTGCCCTTCGGCTAGCTTTGCGAAGAGAGGATCGGTGAAGAACATTAATATCATTGTGAGACCCTGGTAAACCAAAAAAGCATGCCATATCCAAAGATCTTGCGAAGCAACGGCTTCTAGAATGATTGTTAGCTCATGCACATGACCAAGATACATGCCTTGCCATGTCAGCAGGCAATTTTTCCACTTCCAAGGCATGCAATCTATGCTCCCTAGCATTCCGGAAAACCTCTTTCCTCGCCAATTGCAAGTAATCTAGCGATGTAATTATCATTTGGAGATCTCAAGTACTCATCTCCGAAGAGTTCAATAATAGCTTTCACAAACCTTCTCAGGCTCTCTATAGCAGTACTTTCTCCAATCCTCACATAATCATCAATAGCATCTGCCGCTACTCCGTACGCTAGCATCCGAAGGCAGCGGTAACCTTTTGCAAAGAAGATAACCCAAGAATTCCAAAGACAATTCCTCTTCTGAATGAAATAGTTATCATGCCCTTGTACAGCATGCAATATGCGAAGAAATAAAGAACGATTCATTCGAAACCTACGCCAAAAAGAAGGTTCAGCCGCGGACAGGACGATTAGCATAAAATGCGAACACATAAACAAAGAATACTTCCATACCTGCGCCGAAAGAAGGTTGGGCCATAGATAGGAGGATCAGCAAAATAGTCTTCGAACAGTCTAGCATGTCCTTCTTGTCTATTGCGATGAACGACTTGATGGCCAGGAGTAGAACCGCCATGGCGTCGAACATTAACATCCCGATCTTCCATGTGTGCTAGGTATCCTGTTGTCAAAAGAAATACATACTCATCACTTCTCTCAGACTCCTCATCTTCCGAGAGACATTCCAATACTAAATTTCGATGACTCATCTCGGTATTGTTAGTAGTGAACAACAAGAAACGTGCAATACTTCGAAGACCAAATGGGTATGTATATATAGACAAGAATAATATAGCCGTTGGAATTTACCCGTTGAAAAATATAGCCGTTGAAATATAGCCGTTGGAATTTAGCCGTTGGAATTTCGAATTTTAAATTCCCGCATCGAAAGATAGCCGTTCGAATTTACCCGTTAAAAAATAGCCGTTGCAGCGTTGTCGTTACAATATATTCCGAATTTTAAATTCCCGCATTGAAATATAGCCGTTCGAATTTACTCGTTGAAAAATAGCCGTTGCAGCGTGGTGGTTACAATAAATTCTGAATTTTAAATTCCCGCATTGAAAGATAGCCGTTCGAATTTACCCATTAAAAAATAGCCGTTGCAGCGTTGTCGTTACAATAAATTCTGAATTTTAAATCCCCGCATTGAAATATTGCCGTTCGAATTTACCCGTTAAAAAATAGCCGTTGCAGCGTTGTCGTTACAATAAATTCTGAATTTTAAATCCCCGCATTGAAATATTGCCGTTCGAATTTACCCGTTAAAAAATAGCCGTTGCAGCGTTGTCGTTACAATAAATTCTGAATTTTAAATCCCCACATTGAAATATAGCCGTTCGAATTTACCCGTTGAAAAAAAAACCGTTGCAGCGTGGTGGTTACAATAGCTGTTATGGCGGTTATGGAATATGATTAAAATATAGGGGAGAGAAAATAGAGAGTGTGATATAGAGAGTGCTGTTGGAGAGGAAGGAGATATAGAGAGTCAAATTTTTGAAGAACTCTCCAAATATGGCTTTTGGAGAGTGAGATTTGGAGAGTGCTGTTGGAGATGCTCTTATTTAGTAGCTAGCATTGCGCGGAAGCATAGGTAGATTATTTATGCACAAAAGAGAAGAGATAATTATTGCACTACATTTAGAGACAACTTTTAGAGATAGTTATTGTGGTCCTGTTTGTTTCGGCTTTTTCATTGGCCAAAAAGCTTAAGCCGAATCAAACGACTGGCTTTTAAGCCGGGTTTTAAAAAAGCCTAACGCCCCTGTATAACTATAAGCCAAAAGCCAGATAAGAGGAGCTTTTTTGGGCTTTTTTTGAATAAAATAACCCTTTGCCACTGAAAGTCTCCAAAATTACCCACGAAATGCCATCATATATAAATCGAGAATTCCCCCATCTCATTTAGGGTATTTTAGACTTTCCATCTATAAGCCATACCATCTAACCCATTAATAAGCCAGGATACCAAACAACATGTCTTTGATTAAAAGCAGACGGCTTAAAAGCTCATTAAGCCAAAAAGCTAGCTTTAAGCCAAAAACCAAAAAACCTAAGCCGAAACAAACGGGGCATGTATAAGCTGGCTTTTGGCTTACTACTCCCTTCGGTCACAAATATTTATAGTTTTGAGAATCGATACGGGTTTCAAAACACAACTTTGGCCACTATTTTTATTATAATATATTTATAAAAACTCAATAAAATTATAATATTATAAAAGTATTTCTCGAGACAAGTCTACATATATAATTTGTATATATTCAATTTAAATATTTAAAAATACATCGATAGTCAAAGTTTCAAAAGTTTAACTATTACTATCGATTTGTAGTGCATTTTACTATTGTACTTGCTCTAAGGTGGGTGGGGAAGAGATCCCGCGCTCTCTCAGGCCCTATTCAGTAGAGCTTCGGCTCCCGAATTCTTGTCCGGGGGAGCCGGAGCTCTACCGAACGCATCGCACTCCTCTCGGTTGGAATACGAATCGGCGTGGAGCGATTCTTGTTTTTACACAGTGCAAGAGAAGCAGCCTCCACCCCGCTCCTTCGGATTCTCGATCGCTCGCCCCCCCTTGGGGCCTCTGACCCCGAGCACCGCCTTACCTCTGCCCTGAGCTCCTGTAGCCTCCGATCTTGAGCGCCGCTCGCCTTCGACCCCGTTGCCCCTCGCCTCCGACCCCAAGCGTCGTCTCGTCTCCGACTCCTTGCCATCTCCCCCGTTGCCCCTCGCCTCCTAGTCCCATCGCCTTCGACCCCGTCTCCGATTCTCCACTCCCGTCGCCATCCCTGCCTCGAGCCGCTGGAGACGAATGCTCTCTCGTCATGCTCCTGATTCTTGAGAAGGTTCGGATTTGATTGAGTTAGAGCAAAATCGATAAGGAGTAGGACTAAAATTCCTACGGGGCCCTCAGTTTCCACTCGCAGGCAACAAGGAGCTAGAGAAGGACATTGTTGGTGTTTCGTGCACCGGCAATACGAATTTTTGGTTAGTGCGGGTCGCACGTTCCCTCTCCCCCGAATGGTCGACTCAAGAAGCCAGGGGTTTATACTGGTTCGGGCTGAAGGTCCCTACTCCAATTCGTGCTGTGGATACGTATTGTTTCTCGGGGAGAATAATCGCCGGGGTATTACAGACGAGGGAGTGTTCCCTTTGGTGCTCAATCGGTCTCTAGTTCGATCGATCAAGAGAAAAACAAGAAGCCCTCCTCACTCAGGGTCTTGCCTCTCCTTATATAGACGGAAAAGAGGCAGGTTACATGGGAGTTTGAAGAGGAGAAAAAAGGGGTAGGGGCCTCTTATGTCTTGAAGTCCGTTCTTGGGTCTCGTCGCCCGACCGGTCCTCGCGTCCTTCACGCCGGGCAGATAGATTAGTCGAGGGAGTCGGTTCTGGGACTGGTTGGGGGGAGTGACGTACTGCTTCGCTTGCCCAGGGGTGCCGACGCGGTGGTGCTTGACTTTGGTATCCCCTGCCAGAGGGCGCGTCCTCTGGTTATGTGTCAGGCGGATGGGACCAGAGCTTGACTTTGCGCGGCCCCTCTTGAGAGGAGTCGCCCAGATCGTCCTCGAGTTGCTGGATGAACAGTCGCTCCCGTCGGATTTGGATTCTAGCAACAGACCACCGGAGGTGATCCCGATGCTAATACCCAAGCCCAAGCGAGCCAACTCGACAAACATCCAAACGACTCGACAACAACCCCGGTATTCCCCCGGTATGCGATCCGAAACTCGCCCAGGATCCCCACATACCGGTTCCCAATGCCGTATCAACATTCAATTCGCACAAAGGGGCATCGAGCCCCAAACCTACTACCAGAGACGCACGAACGCGGAAGCAACAAAAAACACACGGCACACGGAAGCCCAACAAAAAACAACCAACGAAACAACCAAGCGAAAGGTAGACAAAAACCATTGCAGAGATAAAAGTGCGACAGTTTACAAAAGTAAAGCCAACTATCCTATACAACAAAAGTAAAACACCCCGGAAGTGTCATGCCCTGAACACTCCGGGCGCCGCAACGTCGGCCGACCTCTACTCGGTGCCGCCTTGGCCACCGATAGGCGATAGAGGCGTAACTCACACCCTCGGGACCCTCACCGCAAAACCACAAAGCGAAGCCTGAGTACAAAAGGTACTGCAAGTCTTACCCATGGTCCATATACGACCAGACTCCAAAGGATATGCATTTGGATGTAGCAAGAAACAAGTCAAGGTAAACTTGCGTAAATGCTCATATTTTGTGGTTTAGTTGCTTAACTACTCAATTCACCCAAGTCTTAAGCGGTTGTTCTTGCACCTACTTCTAGCATGAATTGTAATTAACATTAATTAAGGCAAACTCCACCTTCCAAATCAAGGCTCAAGCCCAACGGCCGAACCACATGTTCAAGTTATTTACTACGCAGAAGAAGTTCGGATCAAGCTTGCTCATATCCGAGAGCACGGCAATTCGAATCGCTTAATTAACCTGCAGGAAGCATTGATCGCACGACACTTACCACAAGGGCCTAGTGTCAACCCCTCCCAATCATACCCAATCGCTGAAGCGTCCTCCTGTGGCCGAAAACCTAGCACCCCTCGAAGCCGCTCTAAGCCCGGCTTGGCGCCGAGAGTCGCCCAAGCCTCGCCCTCAACCACGTCCAACCACAGGAAGTTACGGTCCAACGATTCCAGATGAGCGAATGAGTGGATTACAGGACCAAAAACGGGCCTCCGACCCACCTGGCGGGGCTCAAACTGATTCCACTTACGAATCGGTCCTTAATCGACACAGACGGAACTACCACATCGGGTCTCCTTACCCGATGTCCCAACCTTCCCGCCCGGTCTCCAATTTAACCTTTCCTTACTTAACCGTACCCATTTCATTTCATCGTAATTAATGTAATTGATCTCAAGCGGTGGACCAACCACCACTTGGCCCAAACCCGACCTCTAAGCAATTCTAAGCAGTGACTCATTTAATACCATTACTAGTTCCAACGGAAGTGTTCACAATCCAAAGGACGAATGTGCAGCAAATAGGATCTAACCCTAACCCAATCCAATTCCTAATGCAGACTTATTTCACCAATTAATCAGTTTATTCACAAAAATACAATTAATACAGGTTCAAGATGCATAGGTGCTTGCCTTGCTCTTCTGCTGGTGGATCGACAGCGATTTGCCCCTCGGCAACTCCCTCAACCACGGCCACGTCAGTCGCCGCGGGATCGTTCTCTACACGGATACAATGCATAATTAAAAATGCATGCAATGCATATGAAAGAAGTACAACGGAAAAACCCCGAAGAAATAACGTAACCGGACAACTCGACTCAACTGGACAGACCATTTAACCCGGACGGTCCGGCTAACCGACACTCCGGCCATATATACCGGACACTCGGATCGGGCGGACACTCGGATGGGTCCGGACACTCCGGCCCAGGCGCATCTCGCCTAACTAACACGAGGGACCGAGGTACCACCAAGCTCTACGGCACCACGAGACCCCGATCTACGACTTTCCTACACGTGGCTAAGCCGGAGAAGCTCCTTACTAGCTTATTCCACGCAAAAAAAGACACTAATCCAAAGAACCACTAATCAACCCTAATCAACCCTTGGATCGGCATCACTACTACCCGATCTACCACACTAGCACCCACATTTGCCAACCCAAGCTCCACACTAACCCTAGAATCACTATAACCAAAAACCCTAAAGCTCAAGATCTAACTCCAAAACCCCAAATCTAAACCTAAGCTCTAACTCCCACCATTGATGACCCTAGAACCCAAGAAACCTACGAATCAACCCCCAAGAGAAAAGCCTACCTCCAAGGAAGATGGGGGAGGAACAACGCCGGGGTAGAGGAAAGAGGACGCCGGCTTGAGGACGGGCTAGAGGATGCCGGGGAGGAGCCACGGAGGTCGCCGGCCGGTGGGAGCTCGCCGGAGAGGAGCCAGGGTGGGTGGAGAGTGCATACACGGTGGAGGAGCAAAAGGGAGTAGAGTGAAATGAGGTGGGGGCCAAGGAAACAGGATTTTTATACAAAACCCCCGCAGATACCGGACTCTCCGGGCGCTCAACCCGGAGACTCGGGTTGGGGTCTTGTGGAATCAACCCGACACTCCGGACATTCAGTCCGGACACTCCGGGTTGGGGTGTTCGGTCAGCCCAATCCGGATACTCCGGACTTTTATCCGGACATTCCGGGTTGGATCCGGACACTCCGGATGTTTATCCGGATACTCCGGATGTCCCAGGAGTTCTTGAAGTTTGGGGCCTTGACAAACCCTCCCCCCTTAAGGGAATCTCGCCCCGAGATTCAGAACAAACGCACAGATCGAAGATAAACGTTGGTAGTTGGTACACCCGCATACTGATCGATACGTTTCAACTTGTGAAAAACAACACACGAGTACTTACATGGTACCGAAGAATTCAGGATACTCGGTCTTGAGGCGACCTTCTGTTCCCAAGTAGCCTCATCCTCGATATGATTACTCCACCGAACTTTGTAGAACTTAAGCGTCCTTCTCCGAAGTCTTGCGTTCGCTTCTTCCGTAACCCGAATCGGACGCTCTTGATAGGAAAGATCCGGTTCAGCGCAACCCGAGATCATCCACTTCAAGTGACTCGAAGGAGTACGGAGACACTTCTTTAATTGGGAGACATGAAAGACGTTGTGGACCATCTCGGCGAGGAGGTAGCTGCGGTGATCGCCACTTGGCCTCGCTTTGCAAGGATCCTAATGGCCCCACATATCGAGGCGCCGATTTTCCCTTAACTCCAAAAGCAGCGGGTGCCACGAAGAGGGGACACCTTAAGATAGACAGAGTCACCAATATCGAAGGAGAGGGGTCTCCTACGACAATCGGCATAGCTCTTTTGCCGTGTTTGTGCTATCCTCAGATTTTCTTGAATGGTCCTCACTTTCTCTTCGGCCTCCATGACCAGCTCCGGCCCAAGAAATGATCGTTCTCCGCTTTCCGACCAATTAAGAGGTGCCCGGCAGCTACGACCATACAAGGCCTCAAAAGGAGACATCTGGATGCTGGTTTGGTAGCTATTATTGTATGCAAACTCGGCATACGAGAGGCATTCTTCCCACTTTTTCCCATAGACTAGGACACATGCCCTCAACATGTCCTCGAGGATCTGATTGACCCTCTCGGTCTGTCCATCGATGCAGGGGTGATATCTTTGAATCGTGAAGTAGCTTGGTGCCCAACGCCGTCTGAGACTCTTCCGTAATCGAGACAAATTGTGAGCCCCGGCCTGAAACTATCCGCTTTGGCACTCCATGGAGGCAGTAATCCGGAAATATACAACTCCGCATACTTTCCGGATTTATAGGTGGTGCGAACGGCTAGGAAGTGTGCGGACTTGGTCAACCTATCGACAATCACCCAGATCGAGTCGTGGCTCGAAGAGGTCAGAGGCAAGCCGGTAATAAAGTCCATGTTGATGTCTTCCCATTTCCAGCTGGGTATGGGTAGAGGCTGAAGAGTACCAGCTGGCTTGAAGTGTTCGGCCTTCACACGCGTTCTGAGACATCGCACTCAGCCACGTAACGAGCAATCTCGCGTTTCATGCGAGTCCACCGATTGCCGCCAGGTCTTGGTACATTTTGTTCTTTGCCGGATGGATTGTGAGCAACGAAGTTATGGGCTTCATCAAGGATTGCCCGCTTCAACCCTTGGGTATCCGGAACAACTATGCTGGCCGAACCACAAGGTTCCTTGCTCATCCAGCGAAACCCAGGGCCTCGACTAACTCAAACTATTGCGAATGTTGGTGACACCCGCATCGCCGACTTGTGCTTCCTGAATCTGATCAAGCAACGTGGACTTCAACTCCACATTAGTCAGGAAACCTTCTCCTACCATTTCCAGGTTGAGCTTCTGAAACTCAACACAAAGGGCGGCACTCCGTGGTGGAAGAGTGAGGCAATGGCATTGTACCTTGCGGCTCAAAGCATCCGCCACCACATTAGCCCTCCCAGGGTGGTAATGGACCTCCAGACTGTAATCTTTGATCAGCTCAAGCCATCTCCGCTGCCTCATATTCAGATCCGCCTGAGTGAAGATGTACTTGAGACTTTTATGATCAGTATAAATATTGCACTTGTTCCCCAAGAGATAGTGGCGCCAGATCTTCAAGGCATGCACCATCACGCAAGCTCCAAATCGTGGGTGGGGTAGTGCTCCTCATGATGCTTCAACCGCCGAGATGCGTGAGCAACGACTCGGCCTTCTTGCATAAGCACACAACCAAGCCCGATGCCTGGCGCGATCGCAATATACATCAAAAGGCTCGTGTATATCCGCCGCGTAAGGACAGAGCCGTAGTCGACGCGTTGCTTGATGTCGAAAGGCGCTCTCACGGTTCGACCATCCGAACTCAACTCCCTTCTTGAGTAGCTCAGTCATCGGCCGCCAATCTTTGAGAAGTCCTGGATGAAACGGCGGTAATACCACCAATCCAAGAAAATCGCGGATGTCCGTGATGATCCGGGCTGCTCCCATTTCAAGACATCCTGCACCTTGCTCGGGTCAATCTGCCACGCCTCGCCGTAAAGGACGTGTCCCAAGAATGACACTTCCTTCAGCCGTAACTCGCATTTGCTGAACTTTGCATACAGCGATGCTCCCAAGTCTTCCGAGAACAACACGAAGGTGCCTGGCATGATCTTCCTCATTGGCCGAATAAATGAGGATGTCATCAATGAAGATGACGACAAAGGAATCCAGCTCCTCCATGAAGATGGAGTTCATGAGGTACATGAAGTATGCTTGCGCGTTTGTCGGACGAACGACATGACGGTGTACTCATACAGCCCATACCGAGTGGAGAAGGTGTCTTCGGGATGTCTTCGGCCGGATCTTAATCGATGGTACCCAAGCCTCAAGTCAATCTTAGAGAATACCCGCACCGACAAGTCGATCGAACAGGATATCAATCAGAGGCGAGGGTACTTGTTCTTGATAGTAACCGCATTCAAGGGACGGTAATCCACGCAGAGGCGTAGAGAACCATCCTTCTTGGTCACAAATAGAGCCGAATGACCCCAAGGCGAGGAGCTCGGTCGGATGAACCCCTTGTCCATCAATCCTTTCACTGGGTCTTTAGCTCGGCCACTCGATTGGGTGGCATTCGATGCGGTCGCTTGGACACCGAGCAGTCCCTGGTGAAGCTCAACGACAAACTCGATATCCCGATTAGGTGGCATCCCTGAGTTCCGCCGGGAACACATCGGAAACTCAGACACCACAGAATCGAGTCCAGCTCTTCAACTTCGTCCCATTTAGCGAACACAAGGTGGCCTTGTTCTCGTTAAGAAGTAGGGTGAGTCGGCCGCCTTCGGATTTCGGAGTGACAGTACAGACTACAAAGAATCTAAAAACTGCCGTCGTGTCACCAACTCATCCCTAGGATGACATCTATCCCGAAGATCTAGAAGTAGCAAACTAACGGGAACGGAATCCCCTGAATCTGAACTCGCTTTCCGAACCATCTCGCCTAACCGTGATCTTCGACCCGGTGCCTCAATCGTAAAAGAGGTGACACTGCCATCGACCCTCATCTCGACGCCGCTCGCAAAACCCCGTGCGGATAAAAGAATGGGAAGCCCCGAATCAAACAACACTCTAGCCTCACGCCCCTCAACAAGGAACGTATCAGCTAGCACGGCGGAGTTTCGAACCGCCTCGGCGTCGACGAAGGTGTGACGCCTCGGCTCGACGTGAGCAGCGGCGGTGGTGCCGTCGCGCCCTGGCCGTGGAGCGGCGGCGATCTTGCCTGGCGTGGGAATGGGCGATCCGGATGAAGTGGCCCGCACGTCCGCAATTGTAGCACGGACCGGGACCCGCTGCTGCTCTGGCTGCCGGCGACGGTAGTGGTGGTCGTGGCCGGGTAGCGGCAACCGACGACCGGGCTGTCGCGACCGACTGAGACGGCGCTGGAGCAGACGGCCTCGACGGCTGATACGAGATCGCACGAGCCCGCTGCGAGCTGCCGCCCGCTGAGTACGGCGTCGCCCGCTTCCTCTTCTTCTCCTCCTGATGAGCCCGCATCTTGAGCTCAACGGTGATCGCGCGGCTCACTGTGTCGTTAGTCGGCGAAGTCGCAGACGGACAGCTTGTCCTGCATCTTCGCTGTCAACCCACTCACGAACCGACCCTGCTTCTTCTGGTCGGTGTCGACCTCCTCCGGGGCGTACTGCGCCAGGTAGTTGAACTCCTGCGAGTAGTCAACCACTGACTTGCCGAGCTGTCGGAGGGCAAGAAACTGCTGCTTCTTCATGTCCATGAGGCCCTTCGGGATGTGGTACGCCCGGAACGCCTCACGGAACTCAGCCCAGGTAAACTGGTGCCCGGCAGGCTGCATCACCCTCAAATTGGCCCACCAAGCACCGGCAGGGCCCTGGAGCTGCTGTGCCGCGAAGTGGGCCTTCTGGAGCTCCCCACAATCGATAAGAGCAAACTTACGCTCTATCGCGCGCGACCAATCGTCGGCCTCCAACGGATCGGCGGCGTGAGAAGACCGGTGGTGCGTGTGCGTGAAGTCGAGATAGATAGCCGTGGGCCGACCCGCCCATCACCGCGGCCACCTCGCTGGACCCGATCCTGGACCGACATCTCTAGGATCCGATTTGTCGTCTCCTGGTGCTGCTCGGTCCACGCAGAATATCCAGCACATTGGGAGGAGGCGGCGGAATAGCACCCTCTCGCTGCTGTCGCTCCGCACCTCCATCACCCCCAGAAGTGGAAGCCCCGCGGGTCCGCATTCTGTCGTTAATCAAGACCGACGACAAGAGTTAGACTCCAAACGGAAACGACACACCACACTAACCTAACAACCTCAACTTACTCCCACTCAGACTGCAGCACCCCGCACTGGGGTCCCACAAGTCTGCCACACCTAGAACACAACTTCGATGCAAGGCAGCATGACACATGCACGGCATGAGATGAGATGACATGTACGACTTCCAACGCAACTCACTCCCACCGCTACAATCTAGGCGGGATAAATATCACTTTCTATCTAATGCATTAATGACAATCCTAAGCAATCTCCTAACTGGTCGTCGAGTTGGGGTCCGTCTTTGTGCGCCTTGCTCTGATACCAACCCTGAGAGGAGCCGCCCAGATCGTCCTCGAGTTGCTGGATGAACAGTCGCTCCCGTCGGATTTGGATTCTAGCAACAGACCACCGGAGGTGATCCCGATGCTAATACCCAAGCCCAAGCGAGCCAACTCGACAAACATCCAAACGACTCGACAACAACCCCGGTATTCCCCCGGTATGCGATCCGAAACTCGCCCAGGATCCCCACATACCGGTTCCCAATGCCGTATCAACATTCAATTCGCACAAAGGGGCATCGAGCCCCAAACCTACTACCAGAGACGCACGAACGCGAAGCAACAAAAACACACGGCACACGGAAGCCCAACAAAACAACCAACGAAACAACCAAGCGAAAGGTAGACAAAACCATTGCGAGAGATAAAAGTGCGACAGTTTACAAAAGTAAAGCCAACTATCCTATACAACAAAAGTAAAACACCCGGAAGTGTCATGCCCTGAACACTCCCGGCGCCTGAACGTCGGCAGACCTCTACTCGGTGCCTTGGCCACCGATAAGCGAGGGGCGTAACTCACACCCCTCGGGACCCTCACCGCAAAACCACAAAGCGAAGCCTGAGTACAAAAGGTACTGCAAGTCTTACCCATGGTCCATATACGACCAGACTCCAAAGGATATGCATTTGGATGTAGCAAGAAACAAGTCAAGGTAAACTTGCGTAAATGCTCATATTTTGTGGTTTAGTTGCTTAACTACTCAATTCACCCAAGTCTTAAGCGGTTGTTCTTGCACCTACTTCTAGCATGAATTGTAATTAACATTAATTAAGGCAAACTCCACCTTCCAAATCAAGGCTCAAGCCCAACGGCGAACCACATGTTCAAGTTATTTACTACGCAGAAGAAGTTCAGATCAAGCTTGCTCATATCCAGAAACACGGCAATTGAATCGCTTAATTAACCCTGCAGGAAGCATTGATCGCACGACACTTACCACAAGGGCCTAGTGTCAACCCCTCCCAATCATACCCAATCGCTGCGTCCTCCTGTGGCCGAAAACCTAGCACCCCTCGAAGCTGCCCCAAGCCCGGCTTGGCGCTCGAGAGTCGACAAGCCTCGCCTCAACCACGTCCAACCACGGGAAGTTACGGTCCATCGATTCCATATGAGAGAAAGAGTGGCTTACCGTACCATAATCGGGCATGCGACCAACCGGTGTGCTCAAACTGATTCCACTTACGATTCGGTCCTTAATCGACACAGACGGAACTACCACATCGGGTCTCCTTACCCGATGTCCCAACGTTCCCGCCCGGTCTCCAATTTAACCTTTCCTTACTTAACCGTACCCATTTCATTTCATCGTAATTAATGTAATTGATCTCAAGCGGTGGACCAACCACCACTTGGCCCAAACCCGACCTCTAAGCAATTCTAAGCAGTGACTCATTTAATACCATTACTAGTTCCAACGGAAGTGTTCACAATCCAAAGGACGAATGTGCAGCAAATAGGATCTAACCCTAACCCAATTCAATTCCTAATGCAGACTTATTTCACCAATTAATCAGTTTATTCACAAAAATACAATTAATACAGGTTCAAGATGCATAGGTGCTTGCCTTGCTCTTCTGCTGGTGGATCGACAGCGATTTGCCCCTCGGCAACTCCCTCAACCACGGCCACGTCAGTCGCCGCGGGATCGTTCTCTACACGGATACAATGCATAATTAAAAATGCATGCAATGCATATGAAAGAAGTACAACGGAAAAACCCCGAAGAAATAACGTAACCGGACAACTCGACTCAATCGACAGACCGGCCTAACCCGACAATCCGGCTAACCGGACACTCGGCCATATATACCGGACACTCGATCGGGCGGACACTCGATCGGGTCCTGACACTCGCCCAGCGCATCTCGCCTAACTAACACGAGGGACCGAGGTACCACCAAGCTCTACGGCACCACGAGACCCGATCTACGACTTTCCTACACGTGGCTAAGCCGAGAAGCTCCTTACTAGCTTATTCCACGCAAAAAAAAAGACACTAATCCAAAGAACCACTAATCAACCCTAATCAACCCTTGGATCGGCATCACTACTACCCGATCTACCACACTAGCACCCACATTTGCCAACCCAAGCTCCACACTAACCCTAGAATCACTATAACCAAAAACCCTAAAGCTCAAGATCTAACTCCAAAACCCCAAATCTAAACCTAAGCTCTAACTCCCAACATTGATGACCCTAGAACCCAAGAAACCTACGAATCAACCCCCAAGAGAAAAGCCTACCTCCAAGGAAGATGGGGGAGGAACAACGCCTGGTAGAGGAAAGAAGGGCCCAGGCTTGAGGACGGGCTAGAGGATGCCTGGGAGGAGCCACGGAGGTCGCCGGCCGGTGGGAGTTCGCCGGAGAGGAGCTAGGGTGTTTTGAGAGTGCATCCACGGTGGATGAGCAAAGGGAGTAGAGTGAAATGAGGTGGGGGCCAAGGAAACAGGATTTTTATACAAAACCCCGCAGATACGGACTCTCCGGCGCTCAACCCGGAGACTCGGGTTGGGGTCTTTGGAATCAACCGGACACTCGACATTGATCCGGACACTCGGAGTTGGGGTGTTCGGTCAGCCCAATCCGGATACTCCGGACTTTTATCCGGACATTCCGGGTTGGATCCGGACACTCCGGATGTTTATCCGGATACTCCGGATGTCCCAGGAGTTCTTGAAGTTTGGGGCCTTGACACCTCTGCTGTCTTGGGAAGGAACCTTCTACCCCTACAGAGGTGTCTCGAATGTTGTGCCCGCGGGGTAGGCGGCCAATTCCCGGTGCGGGCCCTGTTGCCGTGGCCGTTGGTGAAGACGATCTCCTCCGGGTCGAGGTCGTAGGTACCCCGACCCAAGGAGGTCGGAGCGCGTCCGAGCCCCGATCGAGGGGTGGGACTCCTTTGCTACCCAGCGTAGGCCTTCCGGTCGGAGCTGGGTTCGAAGCGGCTCAACTGCTTAATCGGGCCGCTTGGGGTACCTGTGGTATGAGTATCCGTCAGACATCGTGTCGGCGCCGCCGGGCCGCGGCTACCTACCAGGCTACCACGAGCGAAAGCCGGGACTCCGCACGGCCGACGAAAACAGAGTAGGAATTATTCTGTTTTTTCCAGCCCTAGGCAACTAGGAAAATATGCGATATGGGCCAGGAGCTGCTGCTCGCTCTGGGCTTTGTTGGGTTATTAAGCTGTCATGTTTACGTGCCTGTACATTGTGGTCTTAGCACGAACGGGCTTGGATGCTCACGTGGTGGGCTGTGTTTCGGCTTCTTCAACTTTGCTAGGAGCCTGCAAATCAAAATCAGTAAAAAAAATCGACTGTGGTCGGGATAAGTACGCTCTGGATAAATCCTTCTGGCTGTGATATATGCCAGCAGAGCTTTGATCCCTCTTACAGAATCCGAAAATCGAAGATTTAACGAACGGGCCGAAGTTTTACAAGAAATCCAATCCATATCGGCCCATGGCCCACAAAGCCTTATCCCGAGCTAAAGAGAAGAGTCGAAACGTAACGAGGCATCCACTGCTCCACTTCGCCCTCCAGGCTCCAGCTCCGGCGACTACACCACCCGAGCAGCCCACCCATTCCGACCACCGCCATGTCGAGGCGCGGTGACTGGGTCTACGAGAACAACGGCGGGTAGGCTCTGCGCTCTCTCCTCATCCTTCGCCGCCGCTCCCCTCCCCACCGCCGTCTTCTTACATCTCTAACGAGGTCCGGTTTGGTGGTGCAGGACCTGCGTGGCCATTGCCGGCGCTGACTACTGCGTCGTCGCCGCCGACACCCGCCTCTCTGTCGGATACAACATCCTCACGCGCGACCATTCCAAGATCTGCGAGCTGTAAGTCCCGACCGAAATCGCGCCTTGATCTGACCGCCTGGGGCTTAGGTTTTGTCGATTGGGAGGCCGTGTGGGTTTGTGATATACGGGGGAGAGGTGGTATTTTTCTGCTGCATTTGCTTGATTTAGCTAGGGTTTGATGTTTGGAGGCCTGGGATTGAATTGGGGGAAAACCTTACCTTTCATAAGATTCGTTTGTTTTGGTAGTTTTTGCGGCAATTTATAGTTTGCTGGGATTGCTACAGTGTTACGATCTGTGGTCCGTCAATTTCCTGACCTTAAACTAGGTTTGAGTAGATGAGCTCATTTTTTAATTCTAATTCTCTTTTGTTTGTGTTTGTTTTCGTGTTAGCATATTGTTTTTGCCTATAACAATTATGTTTGGGCTGCATCAATATGGAATACTTCTTACTGAAGTAGAGGGTTGGTTTATCCAATTTACTAATATATCCATAGAAACAGATGAAATGTAAGGATGGTATTTAGGTTTAGTCTGATACTGGTCAGATTGCTCCCTTTCTGTACCTTGCATTCGTGAAGTTTACAGTGAGCTTTATCAACATCTTTTAGATTAGCCAACATTATGCATCATGTGGGGATTGTGTTAAAATGGTTCTGGGTAACATCCGTTTCCACCGCACCAGGAGATTTGGGCATACGTTTGTCGTATGGATTTAAAAATGTTTGGCATGTATAGGTCCACAATTGTGTCTTTCGTTTTGTATATGGCACACAAATGTTGTCAACACTCAAGATATATGGCACCTATTGGTTGCTATATCTTGAGCTTGTTCCATATTGTTATTATGTAAAAATAGAAAGCGAGCCTTTGTGAAAGGATAGTGTATAAAGAAGTACTTATAACTTCCCATTGATGATTTCATTTGGTTGACATTTTTCTGTGTGCTCAATTCTACTGTGAATCTGTTCCAATACAACTCTGTTACTGTGATATTACTTGAACTTGGTTATTGTTTTTCCCTTCTAGTTTCAAATTTGTTTAAAAGAGCATGTTCTGCAAAGCTATTTTGTTGCTTGCTAATCTTTCCCATCTAAATACTTATTTAAGTCTTGTCGGTGATACACACAGCAGTAATCTTTTGTTTTGCATGGTTAGTGTATGATTGTAAGCAGACAAAAATTATTGTCATGCGATTAAATTTCTTTCTTCTTGCATGCAAGTTACTCAATGTTCTTTGATCATGTTCTGTGACAAAGACAGATATTCCCTAGCTGACGTTTCCTTTATTGTTATGCATTTTAATATGTGGCTCATTATTAATGTCAAAAATTAAAACATCATTTATTCTTTATTTAGGGCGGAGAAATGCATACTAGCATCTTCCGGCTTCCAAGGTGATATTAAAGCTCTGCACAAGAACTTAGCCGCTAGAGAATTGGTAAAAGTTTGCAACTCATAACTTCATTTATCTAAGTGTTCCTTATGTACTTTCATTCAGTCCTTTTGTGGTGATATCAAGAAATTCTTTGATGGTTGCACAGTAATCAATTTTTTATATCTTAACTTTGATTTGTACCTTTTATGGGGATTATTAAGTCTTTGCGGTGATCTAAGTTATTTGGAATTTTCAAAAATTCATGAGCTATATGGTGATACACTTATTCTGACACAAGAAAGAAAAATCGCTTGGTTTTTGCATACTGTCACTAGCTCAGTTTCGTTACAAAAGGCAGAGGAACTTGTTCATCATTACCAGCATCTTGTTCGCTTGGTTTGTTTGTTGCTGTGCCTGGAGATCTGATGTTAGGATTAAATTGTACTAGCATTCTAGAACAAGTAACAAGAACTACTTCTCATCATGTAATTGTATTTTGTAGCGTGCCACTATAGAGCCCTTTTCCCACGGGATGATGGGAATGAATTTGTGTCTTGCACATTTAATTTGATAGATTGTTGTGCCCTTTGCTAGTAATAGCATAGTAGTACTGTTATGTCACTTGTTCAGCAAAGATTTTGGCAATTCGTCTTTTTTTGCCTACATTTTCTTTGGGAGGGGGGTGGGGACTGTTCTGATTTTACCATCATAGTTACCAGAAACTCGGTTCGTCCGAGTCGCGGTACAGTATTCGAGTTTGTGGTTCGCCACTTTTTCTTCCATTTTCACTGTGAACACAAACCCCGTACCCTAAACCGGTTTGGGTTCGACGAATCCAATTCGCGATTCGCGGGGGTGTAACTATGCTTATCATATAGCATATGCAGTCAACCTATCTATTGCCTTCCCCAAACAAGCTTCCCTTTTTCTTTATTTGTTTGCTTGTTATGTGGTACTAACTCAGCCTGGCAAATGCAAGAACTGTTTTGGCATTATTACTACAAAATATAGCTCATTGTTTGTAGTTTATACACTTGGACTGAATTGCAATACCTCTATGGCTCTATTGCATATTCTCAGTGCTAAAGCTACTGTAAATTTGTTCTTTGTCTGTTCATGATGTACCAAACTATTGCTATCTGAATTATTGATATCCTTTTGTTTCATTTGTTTCTGTAGCTATATCAGCACCAACACAATAAAAGGATGAGCTGCCCTGCTATGGCACAACTGCTCTCCAATACCCTGTACTACAAGCGATTCTTCCCATATTATGCTTTCAATGTGCTTGGTGGGCTTGACAGTGAAGGTGCAACTTTTGTATTTGGTTTCTTCATGCTGATTTCATGTTTTACATGTTCTTTGAAACACTCCATTCTCTAATAAGCATGTATGATACTTTGTGCAGGGAAAGGATGTGTTTTCACCTATGATGCTGTTGGGTCCTATGAGAGGACCGGTTACAGTGCTCAGGGAACGGGATCTACTTTGATCATGCCTGTGTTGGACAACCAACTAAAATCACCTAGTCCACTATTACTCCCTGCAAGAGTAAGACCTCCAAAATCTTGTATTTTTATTGTGTTGCTGACATATGTATTGATCGTTTCCAACGAGCATCTGTTGGACTGAACAAACAAGTTTGTGTTACAACATAACTCCATAGCGACTTTGATAGCTCCAGAGCATCTAAATATCTTGATAATATGTTCAGGATGCTGTCACACCCTTGTCGCAGTCGGAGGCCGTCGACCTAGTTAAGGATGTGTTTGCATCCGCAACCGAAAGGGACATCTACACTGTATGTTATACACTCGCTCACTGTATAATTTCACAATTATTTGTTTCCCCATTATACTTGCCAGTGCCACTGTATTGATGCACTAAACATGCAAACAATGCAGGGCGATAAGTTGGAGATCGTAGTCATTAACAAAGCTGGTACAAAACGCGATTACATCGACCTGAGGAAGGACTAAGTGGAGGCTTTAGTTGTGCTGCGGTTGCCATTTGCTTTGAAATGTTCCCTAGATAGGGAATTATGCCTAAAGCTGCTACTTCATAGAAACACTTGTGTTTGCTTTTCTTCTGTGCTGTATCAGGATTCACCCGGCTTGCTTTGTTATACTAATTGCTACTTCTACGCACGCGAGATTGCGAGTTATTATTGGCAGGCTCTTGATCGTAAACATTAAAGCTTGTGAGTCAAAACTAATCGAGATGCAGTGCACAATAGCAAGCTCTTGATCTTGAACATTAAGCTTGTTTGAATCGCATTTACTAATTAGGGAATGCCTTACTAGGTCGGTGCATTGCATCATTCTTTCGTCACTCTATAATCAACACACATTGTATTGGAATTGGAATCGATTGAACACGTCTCAGAATTTTCGACTATGGCTTCTCGAAAAAAAAGGGTTAGACAGGGCTACTGGTTTAAACCAAGTATTCAATTAGGTTTGTTTCGTGTGGCGTGTTCTAGTTCTACGGTTCTATTCCTGCTCACAAGTGGGCTATAAGCGCAACCAAGCTCATCTTCCTGTTTAGAGCATGCATATCTCTTATATCTTAACTAATAAAAGATGAGTTCAACCCTACTCAGGATGATCGTTTCACACACGGTCTTCCCTTCATGCACCGCAGTCTTTCCTTTTCCTCCACGTGCCTTGAAGCTATCTTCTCCTTCGGTCATTCCCTAAACTACTCTATCCTCACGTCCAACCATCCCCACCCCACGTCTCGCAACTTTGAGCTCATAATTTCAAAACGATACAACTTTTTCACGTATTTACCAAATTCTCACCCATGGCCGGTTTCTGGGGGACCCAACCATGGGCTTGGCCGGTTCCTGGGGACCCAACCATGCCTTGGCCGGTTCCTGGGGACCCATACAAAGCCTTGGCCGGTTCCTGGGGTCCCATCCAAGCAATAAAAAAATCAAAAATTCAAGATGAAACCTAGGTGATTGGAAATGGCAATAATATGATTAAGCAATAAAGCGCGACTATATAAAATCGAGTGAAACCTTTAAAATGTGAAGGAAAAATTTGTAAATCCTATAATAATATGATTAAGCGATGTGGGAAAAGGAATATGAATTTGTAGATAATTGTAGTAGTTTGTAATTTATTAGTTGTTAAACGTAAGAAATAATTAATGTGCTATAACCTGATTATTTAACCATTAAAAATTATGAAGCCACTTTTGTTATTCTCAGTAGGAAGTAAATAACATGTATTCGTAAAAAAACTTAGGGTGTACCAATTAGCTTTTGTTCGGTAGGTCATATCGGGAGCCATGACGCAGTTAAAGTATACCGTAATGCCGTAATATGTTGCCGCAATACCCCTAAGTTTTATTGTCAACGTTAACTTTTAAGCCTTTTCGGCATCCCGTAAAATATCATGTTTAAATGTAATTTTTGGCACGAATACTGCAGATTTGCTCTTCGATATATGGAGTACCATATTCTGGGAAAATATTTTATTTACACCTTACTTTGCTACAAAAATATGCTACCGCAATACCCCTAAGTTTTATTGTCAACGTTAACTTTTAAGCCTTTTCGGCAGCCCGTAAAGTATCACGTTTAAATGTAATTTTGGCACGAATACTGCAGATTTGCTCTTCGATATATGGAGTACCATATTCTGGGAAAATATTTTATTTACACCTTGCTTTGCTACAAAAATATGCTGCCGCAATACCCCTAAGTTTTATTGTCAACGTTAACTTTTAAGCATTTTCGGCAGTAAAATATCACGTTTAAATGTAATTTTTGGCACGAATACTGCAGATTTGCTCTTCGATATATGGAGTACCATATTCTGGGAAAATATTTTATTTGCACCTTTCTTTGCTACAAAAATATGCTGCCGCAATACCCCTAAGTTTAATTGTCAACGTTAACTTTTAAGCCTTTTACGGCAGTAAAATATCACGTTTAAATGTAATTTTTGGCACGAATACTGCAGATGTGCTCTTTGATATATGGAGTACCATATTCTGGGAAAATATTTTATTTACACCTTTCTTTGCTACAAAAATATGCCTTGCAATACCCCTAAGTTTAATTGTCAACGTTAACTTTTAAGCCTTTTAAAGACGTAAAATATCACGTTTAAATGTAATTTTTTGCACGAATACTGCAGATTTGCTCTTTGATATATGGAGTACCATATTCTGGGAAAATATTTTATTTACTCCTTGCTTTGCTACAAAAATATGCTGCCGCAATACCCCTAAGTTTTATTGTCAACGTTAACTTTTAAGCCTTTTCGGCAGCATGTAAAATATCACGTTTAAATGTAATTTTTTGCACGAATGCTGCAGATTTGCTCTTTGATATATGGAGTACTATATTCTGGGAAAATATTTTATTTACACCTTGCTTTGCTACAAAAATATGCTGCCGCAATACCCCTAAGTTTTATTGTCAACGTTAACTTTTAAGCCTTTTCGGCAGTCCGTAAAATATCACGTTTAAATTTAATTTTTTGCAAGAAGGCTGCTGATTTGCTCTTAGATATATGGAGTACCATATTCTGAAAAAATATTTTATTTACACCTTTCTTTGCTAGAAAAATATGCTGCCGCAATAACCCTAAGTTTTATTGTCAACGTTAACTTTTAAGCCTTTTCGGGAGCACGTAAAATATCACGTTTAAATGTTATTTTTTGCACGAATATTGCAGATTTGCTCTGTGATAAATATGTAAGTTAGTTTGCATTATTAGTTCTTTTACTTATTACTCCTGTTTTTCCTTCGTGTGGATACCGACGTTGCAGAGAACGTGCAAATGCCGACCTTGACGGCCGGTTCCACATCCCACTCATCCGTGCAGGGCTACTACCCTTTGCGCTTATGATGGACGGGGCTATGATGGAAGGGGGCATTACCACGCCGTTGCCTTACAAATCAATGTTTTTTGTAAAATATCCAATTTAAATATTTAAAAATATATCGATAATCAATGTTTGCATTATAAGTACTTCTCGAGACAAGTCTACACATAGAATTTTCATGTATCCAATTTAAATATTTAAAAATATATCGATAATCAAAGTTTCGAAAGTTTGACCATCACTATGTTCAAAACGACAGATATTACCAAACCAGAGGGTAGTAGCCCCGTTCCATCATAGCCCCGTCCATCATAAGCGCAAAGGGTAGTAGCCCTGCACGGATGAGTGGGATGTGGAACCGGCCGTCAAGGTCGACGAGTACGTTCTCTGCAACGTCGGTATCCACACGAAGGAAAAACAGGAGTAATAAGTAAAAGAACTAATAATGCAAACTAACTTACATATTTATCACAGAGAAAATCTGCAGTATTCGTCCAAAAAATAACATTTAAACGTGATATTTTACGTGCTCCCGAAAAGGCTTAAAAGTTAACGTTGACAATAAAACTTAGGGTTATTAAGCAGATATTTTTCTAGCAAAGAAAAGTGTAAATAAAATATTTTTCCAGAATATGGTACTCCATATATCTAAGAGCAAATCTGCAGTCTTCTTGCAAAAAATTACATTTAAACGTGATATTTTACTTCATTAAAAGGCTTAAAAGTTAACGTTGACAATAAAACTTAGGGGTATTAAGTGGCAAAGATATTTTTGTAGCAAAGAAAGGTGTAAATAAAATATTTTCCCAGAATATGGTACTCCATATATCGAAGAGCACATCTGCAGTATTCGTGCCAAAAATTACATTTAAACGTGATATTTTACTGGTCTAAAAGGCTTAAAAGTTAACGCTGACAATTAAACTTAGGGGTATTAAGCAAAGATATTTTTGTAGCAAAGAAAGGTGTAAATAAAATATTTTCCCAGAATATGGTACTCCATATATCGAAGAGCAAATCTGCGAGATTCGTGCCAAAAATTACATTTAAACGTGATATTTTACTGGCCTAAAAGGCTTAAAAGTTAACGTTGACAATAAAACTTAGGGGTATTACAAGGCATATTTTTGTAGCAAAGCATGGTGTAAATAAAATATTTTCCCAGAATATGGTACTCCATATATCGAAGAGCAAATCTGCGAGATTCGTACCAAAATTACATTTAAACGTGATATTTTACGCCGCCAAAAAGGCTTAAAAGTTAACGTTGATAATAAAACTTAGGGGTATTAAGCAAGATATTTTTGTAGCAAAGTAAGGTGTAAATAAAATATTTTCCCAATATGGTACTCCATATATCGAAGAGCAAATCTAAAGATTCGTGCCAAAATTACATTTAAACATGATATTTTACATGATGCCGAAAAGGCTTAAAAGTTAACATTGACAATAAAACTTAGGGGTATTGCGGCAGCATATTACGGCATTACGGTATACTTTAACTGCGTCATGGCTCCCGATATGACCTACCGAACAAAAGCTAATTGGTACACCCTAAGTTTTTTTACGAATACATGTTATTTACTTCCTACTGAGAATAACAAAAGTGGCTTCATAATTTTTAATGGTTAAATAATCAGGTTATAGCACATTAATTATTTCTTACGTTTAACAACTAATAAATTACAAACTACTACAATTATCTACAAATTCATATTCCTTTTCCCACATCGCTTAATCATATTATTATAGGATTTACAAATTTTTCCTTCACATTTTAAAGGTTTCACTCGATTTTATATAGTCGCGCTTTATTGCTTAATCATATTATTGCCATTTCCAATCACCTAGGTTTCATCTTGAATTTTTGATTTTTTTATTGCTTGGATGGGACCCCAGGAACCGGCCAAGGCTTTGTATGGGTCCCCAGGAACCGGCCAAGGCATGGTTGGGTCCCCAGAAACCGGCCAAGCACATGGTTGGGTCCCCAGAAACCGGCCATGCATCGTTGGGTCCCCAGAAACCGGCCATGGGTGGGAATTTGGTAAATACGTGAAAAAGTTGTATCGTTTTGAAATTATGAGCTCAAAGTTGTGTAAAATACGATTTTTCCCCACGTCTCGCACTTCTCCCCTTCCCTTCTTCTCCTTCACGTGCCCCGAGGTTATCTTCTCTTTTGGTCATTTCCCAACCTGCTGCATCGCCACATCCAACCATCTGCGTCCTACGTCTCGCACTTCTCCCTCCCACTCCATCTAGAGCATCTAGATCCCTAATTTCATTTGGTTTTGGTAATTAATAACAATCAATGTAAAGAATTAATGATTTGCTTTAAGTATGTGAAAATAAGTTGGTTCTCGTTATTGCACATAAAATAGGTAAAATTCATGAGTCATAAATAAAGTCAAGCTTAATATCAAAGTATAAAAGAGTTAAGGGCCCTTTCATATCTTTTTACCGATCTTGGAGTTTGGTGAAAGATCGGATTGCTATAATAGGTGCCATACTACTAAGAGTGCTCTTGATTATTAGCTTGATAATGAGTAGATATAATGGCTCAAATTATGTTTTTGCTCATATTCATGCATTACTCAAGATTGCACTTAAAAAAATCCTTATTGCCATGTTAAATGCGGTACTACCAGGGTCTAAGCGGTACCGCTAGAGGTGCAGCAGTATCGCTCCTCACATGGCGGTAATTATTTTTCAGTGGGCATGTTTTGTGCCCATTCCTTGACCGGCACTATCGGGCTCAAGGAGCGGTACTATCGGAAGTGCAGCAGTACCGCCTCTTTAGCTGCGGTAGTTCTTTTCCATTATGCCTACACTTATGCCTCTGTTGGCTGGCACTACCGAAGTCTAGGAGCAGTACTGTAGGAGGTGCATATTCAAAATGAGGTACCACATGCCCTAGTGGGCGGTGGTACTGTACCTATGTGACAAATGCACCAAATTGACCATTCGAGCGCAAGCCGGCACTACCGGGCCTCAGAGGACGGTAGTGCCGAATTCAATAAATTTTTGGGATTTCATTCCTAATGGCTATATTTGTTAGTGGGGACTATAAATACCCCTACACCTACACCTTAGGCAAGGTTAGAGACCGTATTGAATGAGCCACTGCATTCCTCTCATCATTCTAGAGCATTCAATTTCACAGTTGTCAGTTGTTGAGAGCATTTAAGTGCAAGCATTCAATTCGAGCAATTAGTGCACTTGTTCATCTTTAAGCAAGCATTGATTGTTCATTCTGTTGGAGATTGCCGCCTTCTAGATGGTTTGGAGGTGTGGAACAGGTGATCTCCTCAAAGGAGATTATGAGGAGGCCCAGTACTCTTGTGAATGTTGGAGCTCACCTATCTGGAATGAGAAAGAGTTATCATTAGTGATCGAGGGAGGCTCATTCGTGCAAGGAAGCAACTTAATTTAGTCAAGCTTTCTCAACATGGATTAGGGGAGACCGGCAAGTCTCCAAGACCACGGAAAAATTCTTGTGTCCATCTCTTTGTGGTTTGCTTTCTTGTATTCAATTGTGCAAATTTACAGGCCTAATGTATTTAGTAATTGATCATCCTTCTAGGATTGTGATATTTGCTTAGACTTAGTTTGTTGGTTCACATAGTCAAATATATATGATTTAGGCATTTAATTGTTTTAATTTGCATGTGTAGTCATACTTGTTTAATTATTGCAATTAGAGCCAAAAAGTTTTTAAAACATCCTATTCACCCCCTCTAGTCGGTTATCCTTGATCCTACACCATCCCCTGAACTAATCTCTCCCTCGAGTCCCTCACATCTTGCCCTTCGCCTCCCTGCGCCCGCACCACCCCTCCACCTCCCCAGCCCTTTGCATCGCACTCCCCTCCCTCTCTCCACCGATGACGGAAAGGGCATGGCGGCAGCGTGGCCTGGCGACAGGGGAGGAGGTGGCGTGCCCCAGCTCGGAGACAAGGAAGGTGTCGACCGATGATGGATCACCAGATCCGGCTATCGATGTCTCCTTTGCCACATCCAGCCACCGTGGTGCCCCTATCCGATGGTTGATCTGGTGGTGGTGGGGTGGGGAGTGGTGCAGGAAGGGCTGGTGCAAGGTTGAGGGGAAGTCCTTGAAGTAGAGGATGGAGATGAAGGTGATGAAGGCGAGCATGAGTGCATAGGAGGTTAGCCATATTCAGAGCTGAAACACATATCTCAAATAAAGTAGTGCTAGAGCTCAAATAGCAAGTGTCCTTCGAAACCTGACCTCATCCTCACATGCATATTTAGGAATGTTCTAAATGTACTCTCATAAATGGAGATCATGCTTTGTTTCCAAAGTTTCCCCCCTTGATGCCATTGAGGTGGTTTTTGTTGATTCCTGTGGAATGTGGGTCCTTAATTCTAAAGCAACACAATTCTATACTTAAAAGTGTTCCCCTTGACACTAGGCGTTAGATGGGCGGCACTGCAGAGCCTAGCGGCTAATTGCTGATTTGGCAGGCTATGTGACCACTTAGGCAGGATAAATAAGCTAGACGAGCTAGGCTGAAGGGAGTAGCCTAGTGTCTAGGCGCCGCCTAAGCGGGCTAGACGTCTGCCTAGGAGAACACTGATAATTAAGGTGCCACATATAGCATTATCTCTCTTTGCCAATTGTGGATGTAGTATTTTGTGTGGTATATTTTTTAAATTACCTCTAGAGAGTACCTTCCAGTTTATCGCTTAGGATCACTTTCACAAGTGCAATCATAATTCCGTATTGATGTATGCTTGCTATGGTTTCTAACTTATTGATATGCTCTTCAAACTAAAATTAGTGCGGAAACTCAACGTAAGTTTGCAAGAGAGAAATGGCCACACATGTTTGCAATTTCATTAATTTGCTTTAGCAAGTAGTTTTAGCTTATGAAATTTTAGCACGTTATTTATTGTATAATTTGGATCATAGTATATGGTATGTACACATCACCTCATCATAATAACATTGTTAGCTACTTTTCTCTCAACTCTTAGCACCACTCGTGAGTGCTAAACATTCAAAATTTTTTAAAATATTGCATAAGGTACCAAGGTTTGCTTCAGTGTCACGTATTCCGGATTTAGCGTTCACTCCCTCGTTCCTTGGCGAGGGGAACATATCCTGTGCACATGAAGACCTTGTGCACATATACAAACATTAAATCTAGACTGTCCAAATACCATCCAACGGTGACTCGAAATCATATGTACAAACATTTTGCAATTACCCCTCGATCGAGTCACCGTTAATAGAATTTGGACGGTTCAGATTTAATGTTTATATATGTGCACATCCGCAGGATAAGTTCCCCTTGGCGAGCATGCTCTTACGCCGAAACACAAGCGTTAAACAAGCCGCCGACCCGACCCGAACGAAACACCGACGCTTCCCAGTTCAACAACTGCCGCAGAGTACAAGCCGACCACCACGGCACCACCACCAATCGGGAAACACTACGCTATTTGAACAACTACGCATCGAAGCCCCAGCCGATTCGCTCGGTCGTCCCCGCCCCGACCTTGCCTCCCTCGCTCGGCCGCTCCGCCCGGACCTCGCCGCCCCGCCCCCGCTCGGCCGCCTGCGCCCCGAAATCGCTCGGTCGCCGGCCTGCCTCGTCGTCTCCGCCCCCACCTCGCCTGGTCGCCGCCCCGACCTCGCTGTCTCCTCCCCACCTCTCTCGGCCGCCGCCTCAGCGTCTCCTCTCCGCTCGGTTGTCGCAGCTGCAGCAGCCAACCCAAAGCCATTTTGCCAAACAGCCTATCAAGAAAGCTACAGCTGTTTTATAGCCCAACTAGCCAAAAAGTAGGTTCTCAGCCCGCCGCAGCCTCCCAAACAGAGCCGTCACGCGGAGCCGGAGCCGGAGCAGGAGGCATGGCAGCGGCGGCGAAGATAGCGCCGTCGATGCTGTCGTCGGATTTTGCCAACCTCGCCTCGGAGGCCGAGCGCATGCTCCGCCTCGGTGCGGACTGGCTACACATGGACATCATGGTAGGATGGATCCCCTCCCCTCCCCGCCTCTCCCGTCCCGACATATCCGTCTCGTTGCCATGTTTAATCCTCGCGGAAGCAGTAGCGCTAGTACGGTACCAGCCTTTAATTCATCCAATTGTTTGCTTCAACCATGTGCTGCTTCAACCATGTGCTGTGGTGAGGCATTGCGGGTAGGGTTGAACTGTAGTTGCAGTAGTTTACTCTTGGAACAGAAGTTTGCTATGCGCTGTTGTTTCTGCACACAATTATGGCATGCACAACACCAGCTATTTGGTAGAGTCTGTTCAGAATTGACCTTTAATTTGGAGTACCTTTTGTTGTGTCTGTCTGTCTTAACATCGATGTTCAGAGCATAAGCATTATGTTACAGTTAGTTTCTGTTTATGTGATGTGCTATTCTGCAAGTGTAGTTGTATTTACCACAATACACCTTTGTCCATGGCAACACCAAATTCAGTAAATTCTGTTTCTTTCAGCGACTGTGTTTCATTTCCGATACCAAATTCAGTAAAATCTGTTGCTTTCAGCGATTGTGTTTCATTTCCTTTTTCCGTTTGATAGGGATTGCATGTATTAATAATGAAATATTCAAAATTGAAACTCATTTTGTCTTGTACTGATCTTTTCCTTTTCCACCTTGCAGGATGGGTGAGTTGGTCTCTACTTTCAATGGGGATACAACAGATCAATTTTGGTTTGGTACTGAAGTTTCTGATGCCTGATGGTTCTAAAGAACTTTTCTCAGATATCTTTCCCTATTTTGAGCTGCTAGCATAACAGACTGGCAGTGGGTTGTTTTTAATTTTGGAGGCACCGGATTAGAATTTATAGATGCCTACCATTGTTTTTCACCCTTGGACAACCTTTCTGTTCAATTTTCATTTTCTTTGTGATTATTTTAGACACGTTGCTTATTAGAACATCCCATTCATACATGTGAAATTTTAGTGAAATGACTGAAATAGAACAAAGGAGCTCCTGCTCTTAAATTGGAACAAAGATGCATGTTTCTGAGCTTCCAAAAAATATATAAAAAAGAAAACAATAAGCCTGATAGTACTTTTGTTTTGGAAAAAAGCAACAAGGGGAGCTTGCAAACTGTAAATGATGAGAATGAGAGGTATCTGTAAGCATCATGTGCCAAACTGCCAAGCATTATGGTATTCCCTCTATTTGATTGGATTGGGATCAACATTCCTTAGCATAAAATAGGGAAAATAGGCACTTTTTTCCAAGTGGGTGAAATGCTTGCTCACGGAGTTTGTTTTATATACTGAAGAACATCACAGCAATTTATTAACATGCAAGTATCACCTTGCAGGCTTGCACTATAGCAGTCTTTAGTCACTTGGGAACCATGTTGTTTTTTATCGTCAAGGGGATCATACATATTTTCTTATGTATGCATGTTCTCTAGAAAATCTTTCTAAAACTCTCATATTGAAGAATGCACATCCAATAAGAATATGATTGTTATGCTTGTCTGCCAAAAAGGATGAACTTCCTCTTGATAGTTTTGATCAATTTTGAAGGACTACACATTCATTTTATTTTTTGAAAATTTGATGATATATCATTTGTGGTGATTAGCAAAATAAGCTATCTTGTCAGAATTGTGGTATAACTTTGCTAGTTGTTTGTATTCGTAGGCACTTCGTTCCTAATCTGACTATTGGAGCCCCAGTGATTCGGAGCCTGAGGAAGCACACCGAGTATGGGACCTTCCTTGCCTTATGTTCATATTGATGGCTTCTGTTCCTATATGCACCTAATAATGCTTACAATTTTCGATTTTGTAGGGCATATTTGGACTGCCATCTTATGGTCACAAATCCTTCAGATTATGTAGAACCATTAGGAAAGGCTGGTGCCTCAGGATTCACATTCCATATAGAAGTAACTAGAGGTAAACACACATCTGTTGGCAAATGGTTCATGGTTTTCATTGTCTTATGGAAAAGCTTGGTGCAGACAATTGGCAAAATCTGATCCAAAGCATTAAAGCAAAAGGTATGCGACCTGGTGTATCATTGAGGCCAGGTACTCCTGTGGAGGAAGTTTTTCCCCTGGTAACTTCATGCACTCATGTTTTACATAACAAAATGTCACACTTTGTTCATGATTATGAGAGATGCCTTTTGTGTTCACATATCCATGTTGTAAATGATAACTGCTACCACGAGAAGTAAGCTTATACGCATTTACTTTCAACTTGTACAGTTAGTTTTATTTCTAATTGTCATCTGGGTTTCATAATATCCAGGGTGTATTTCCTCTGGAGATCAGAATGTAAACCCCATTGAAAGTTGCTTTGAGTACTAATGTTCGTTGCTGTATGTACTGTACTATTCAAGCAGTAATGTGCTTTATTAACTTCTAATATGTTTGTTGATAAAATGATCGTTGGACAAGCACATCCTGTTCCCCTTGTTCAGGTGCAGTTTACTTCTCATTTGTTATAATCAACACTGAATGCATTGTGCTGTGCAGTTCATCCTTCATTGCAGATCAATGGCCTTTGCTATGAATAAGCGATGAGCTTCCCAAACCTGTTTTAGTTAAACTTCTTTTATCATTGTTGTTATTGACTAGTAATTACAGTTCTTTCTTCAGTTATTTGAGCTCTTTCTGTCTGATCATGCAACTTATGGACATTTCTCATGGTGGGATCTGTCATCTGAAGCAATCAACAGTTCTATTAATAACTGATTTTACAGGTGGAAGCGGTGAGCCCTGTAGAATTAGTTCTTGTGATGACAGTCGAGCCTGGTTTTGGTGGTCAGAAGTTCATGCCAGAAATGATGGATAAGGTATTATTGTCTCAGTGCCATCTAACTTCCCCGAATCTTTATTCGATTTAGGACAGTTCTAATCACTTTCTGAAATCTGGACATTTTAGGTGCGTACACTGAGAAAGAAGTACCCTTCCCTTGACATAGAGGTACAAGATAATCCACTTCTCAATAGTCAATATGCCTTGCATGTGCAGACGCCCATGCTTATCACGGCGTCGCCTAGGCGTCCAGTCGGCCAGCGGGGCTCGCCTTGGCTCGGCGCCTCGCTTGAAGCCGGCCAGGCGGCCGCCTGGGCGTCCTGGCGTCGCGGCGTTGACGCCTAGGCGTCGCCTAGGGTTTCCGGGCGGGCGTCCAATCCGTTTTGGGCTGGAGGACAAAAGGGACGCACGGGAGAGGGACTCACGGGTGAAGACTCGCGTGGACCAGATTGGACCCTAGCTCGGTGAAGACTCACGGGTGAAGACTCGGCGGAGGAACCCTAGCTTGGTGCCGCCGTCGTCGCCAGCAGCTGCTCCGCGCCCCGCTCCTCCTCCGCCGGTAATCCCTCCGCCACCCGCTCCTCCTCCGCCTCCCGTCCTTCGCCTCCAGCCGCTCCTCCACCTCCCCCTCCTTCGCCTCCAGCCGTGCGCTCCCGTGCGCCCGTGCGCTCCCTCTTCCTCCTCCGCCTCCCTGGCGCTCCCGTGCGCTCCTTCTTCCGCCGCCTCTCCTCCTCTGCTCCGCTCGGAGGGATTCGGCTGAGGATTCGCCTCTGCTTCGCTCGGAGGGATTCGCCTCTGCTCCTCTGCTCCTTCTTCGAACAAAGATTCATAAAATCAACGCAAGCTACTGGATCTGGATGGATTGATCACACCAAAGATTCATACAAGGTACTACACACATCTTGTGCTATTTATTTGCATTCCTACAAGGTATATATGTTATATACATATATGTGATATGGGCTGCAAATGCAATTTTATTACTACTATTTTTGGTCGCCTAATCGTCGCCTAGGCGGGCGCCTAGGCGCCTAGGCGTCCAGGCGCCCCGGAGGCGACTCGCCTCGCCGGGGCGCCGTGATAACCATGCAGACGCCCATGGCCCATGGGCAATTTTCTCACCATGTTTGGTCTCCTGAAAACATTTTTGGTTCGATCTTTTAGGTTGATGGTGGCCTGGGTCCTTCCACCATTGATGCGGCCGGATCTGCTGGGGCCAACTGCATTGTCGCTGGGAGCTCTATATTTGGAGCTGCCGACCCAGGAGAGGTCATATCTGTACTACGAAGGAGCGTTGAAGAGTCTCAGAACAAAAGCTGATTTATATACCCGAGGCTGCCTGTCTGCTGTAAACCAGAACCACTGGACATTATGCGTACAAGCCCCTGGTTGCACTGAATACTGTTGAGCGGGAATAAAAGGCGCTCTTGGCACTTATGCCAGTGCTGTATGTAATTTGGCACTTATGCTGGTATAGATAGAGATTTAGTAACAGACTATATGCATATTGAGACATTCTGTTTCATACTTTTTATGGTTTGTTGCAACTTTCTTTCAGTACTTGGCTATATCTTTTTTTATAGCAGTTTGGCTGTAACCTTATAATAAATATTATTTCATTATCTAAAAAAATGTACCTTGCGCAATCCAGACGAGCGGAGCATCTATGCGGCTATGCCTCCTGTTCTCCGTCCACCGAAACGTACACCTCCCCGTCCCCAACCTCCCTGCGCCCAGCCTTCCTGCACCGTCACCTCCATCCTCACATCCGGCCTCACCTGTCACCATCCCAGTGCACAAACACCGGGTTCACTCAGCCCCATCACCCTTCCTCCCAACGCCAACCCCGTTTCCCCTTTTTTTGTTCCGTCTGTTCAAAATCGATCGCGAGCGAATTCGGGTGCCCGACCAAAACCCGCGAAGCGAGCCAGCGAACCACAACCGGTCGGCGAGCGGCGGCGTGGCGAGACGATGCCGGAGAAGGCGGTGGACGACGTCATGGACTCAGGGGTGGGGGCCCACTTCAGCGGCCTCCGCCTCGAGGCGCTCCGCCTCTCCTCCCCCTCGTCCCCTTCGTCCACCAAGGCCGCTGCCGCCGTGGCCCATCCCAACGGCGCCGTCTACGCCAATGGCACCGCCGCCGCCGAGCTCGTCTCCCCCTCCGCCGCCAGGCAGCCCTTCTTCATCGGTAATTCCAGCTAGCGCCCTCTCTTCTCCACCGCGGAGGCTCTATTTTGAGATTTTTTTTGTGTGTGATTTGATTTCTCAAGGGGTTTCGGGAGGGACGGCGTCGGGGAAGACGACCGTGTGCGACATGATCATCCAGCAGCTTCATGACCACCGCGTCGTGCTCGTCAACCTGGTGGGCTCATCGTTGCCTCGGTGCTTCTACGATTGGAATGTTTTCTGTTACTAGCTTCCTAGAGGTTCACCTGATACTAGCTCATGCTGTAAAATTTTGCTGTGTGTGTGGTGTGTCCAAGTAACGCAGTTGATCGAATTTTAAGGTTTGTGGTCGTAGCCTAGTGATTACAGCAAGAGACAGTTTGCCATTAGTTGGTTACAACAGATAATTTTGCATACAATCTTAATTTCATCCAACTACACTAGAAGTTGCTTTTGAGGAGCCAGTATAACTCATTTGGGCTTGTGATCTTGCAGGATTCATTCTATCGTGGCCTAACTGCTGAAGAATCTGCACTTGCCCAAGACTACAATTTTGATCACCCTGGTACTCGATTTGCCATTTAGATGAAATTATGCTTCGTTTTTTAGTGACTAGAGCTTGAATTGACTATTCTTTGTTAGAATGAGACAAATGTTTTCTTTGTTTACAGATGCATTTGATACAGAACAACTTCTGGAATGCATGGGTCAGCTAAAACGTGCACTGCCTGTAAATGTTCCTATATATGATTTTAAGAATCACCGACGGTGCTCTGAAAGCTTTAGAAAGGTAGTAATCAATTATGAACTTATTGAAATGAAGAAGTTTCGTGTGTTTGCTATTTTGAGTTCGGGTCATTTGCCTTTTGAATAATTTTGGATATCAAGTTTTTTTAATCTCCATACAATAATATAGGGGACATGTCTGTGCTTCTACGGGAAATGTTGAAAAATGCTAGTTTTACTTTGAAAATTTAATTGCATATAATATTTCTGCAAGATGAAAATTGACATCATTGCATGTCTTCTGATTTCTATTGATTTAGTCACTGACGATTTGATTTCTTTTGTTTTGACTGTAAGGTTTATTTTTGTTATTTAATTTTTTACTTCATTATTTCCTGTCATAGATATTTGTATAAATGGACGCACTACTTCTAAAATTATGAACTCTGTATCCTTAGTTGTGAAGTAGACTGGATTAAATGAGCTAGGATATAAAATAACACACTTGAATTTTAGTACCAAATGATCTCATCATCCTATATATTTACTTGGATTTATCTTTTTTAGAACTGTATATGTTAGTATTCTGTTTATTGGCTATTTTCAGTACCTGTATACCTCAACCAAGAAGGGATTGTAGTCGAAGTGCTGGATAAGTAGGAACACTGATGTAAGCTAATGTACTCTGTAAATTTTTTGCTAACTAAATGACTTTTTCAAATTTTATTTTGCTAGGTCAATGCATCAGATGTCATCATTTTGGAGGGCATTTTAGTCTTTCATGATCAAAGAGTTCGCAATCTGATGGACATGAAAATTTTTGTGGACACAGGTTTGTCCTGATTCTCATTGTTGTGTTAGTATGTCCTATAGAAAGTACGGATTGCCTCTTCAAGTTATTAGCTGAAATTTTGTTCACTTCTTTTTTGGGGGGTCCCTGATGCATCCAACCAGATGCTGATATTAGGCTTGCCCGACGAATAAGGCGTGATACAGTTGAAAGAGGTAGAGACGTTAGTTCGGTGCTTGACCAGGTAGTTCAACTATTGAGTATTTTGTGGTTTTATTTTAGATTTTATTCTTGTGGACTTCAAACAGCTTCTGCCTTTAGTTTATGCCTTTATCATGCTTCCCAACTTTTTAATATATGAATGCCCATGTTTTAATATGAAATTTTGTTGGCATCTGTAGTATGGGAGGTTTGTGAAGCCAGCATTTGATGATTTTGTTCTGCCTTCCAAGAAATATGCTGATGTGATCATACCACAAGGAGGTGATAATCATGTTGCAGTTGATCTGATTGTTCAACATATTCGTACAAAGCTTGGTCAACATGACTTATGCAAAATTTATCCAAACGTCTATGTAGTTCAATCAACTTTCCAGGTAAAGTTAATCATTTTTATTGATCTGTAAGCTTTATACTGTTATTCTCTGTATTTCAAAATTATTTATGCCTTTTATGATGAATTTGCCAGATCCGAGGAATGCATACTCTGATTCGCGATAGGGACATCACTACACCCGACTTTGTCTTTTATTCAGATCGGCTGATCCGTTTGGTACCTCTGTTGTTTCCATAGCCTTGATCCTTGTCATTAATTGCGTCAACTTATAAATTGATTAACTGCTTTGCTATTTTCATATGAAAAATTTCATGTTAGGTTGTTGAGCATGGCCTGGGGCATTTGCCATTTACAGAAAAGCAGGTTATTACGCCAACAGGTATTTTGCAAATGGCAGCATATCTTGTTTTCACTTAGTTGTTCACCATTTGATTAAGCATTTCACATATTGTTCCATTGGTTAAAGCTTGCTAGGAATAACTGCTATGACTGGCTAGAATTATTTTCTAATTGGTGTAAAGTTATAGCTTTGATTGGTATAAAATCAGGAAAGGAAAGGATTATTATTCCATCCTTGAAGATGGGATAACTGATCGGTGTAAAATTCAACTGTTGTGCTACAGTATTTTGGCTAGAATGTTAATTTATCCCCACTACAATTATTTTGGATAAAATTTGTAGCTCTGATGCTACATAATGCTAGGTAGCAACTGAACCTCGGTGAGACAGAGAGCCATACTTATTAATTCTGCTTCTGCTGAGCCTTGGAATTAGCTACCTGATTTTATGTGCTGGAAGAATAACTAAATAAGTTTACGTTCAAAGTGACTTCTTTTAGAGGACAAACTGTCAATTTGCGGTGTGCTGCAAACATTTGATTTTGGAGGGTCTGGGTTACTATGTGTAGGAAATCCATATCTTTTGAAAACCAATAACTTTTAGAGATTTAAGGGTGATTATGGAATATGGATGATCCTCTCTATTTCATAGAACTATGTCTTTTCTGTAAAAGAGAAAATTCGCTAGGTAAATACTAATATACATAATTTTAGAGATTTTTGTTGTTGTTTTATTCATTTCTTTTTGCTGAACATCATGTCATGTCCTATTTTTTGGGTCCAGGATCCATTTATATGGGAGTTGACTTTTGCAAGAAGCTCTGTGGGGTGTCTATTGTCCGAAGGTAAGCTTTGAACAAAGTTATTATCAAACCCAACACACAAGCAATTTTTTTTGACAAAAGTAATGTATTTGAAGGATGTGCACACACTCTGAATCAACTATGGCATATAAGCTATTTTTTGGGTCGTTGTGTTGGAGATGCTACTTAAGAATGCAAAGAGTATTTATAATGAGTAGACTGTTGCATTATGTTTATGTCTTGGCATGTAGGACCTTTTGCTTTCTGTATGAGCCATGTTCTTGAATACAGTTTTGTCAAGTCCAAATAGTCCAGACTACAATCTAGAACATATGTCCCATTGTATCTGGAATCTGGATACTCATACCCTACTCTTGTACTTGTTAGTGTGAAACCCTTAATCAATTCCAATGAGCCAAAAGGCCAATGTAAACATGTTACATGTGTAGGGAAATATGCAAAGAACACCCTACACAAGAGACCAATGCTGCACAGCTAATGCATATCTAACACCCCCCCTCGAACTCATGGTGGATCAACAACATTGACTTTGGATAGGTAGAAGCTGTGTTGAGCTCTAGTCTGTGCCTTGGTAAAGAAATCTGCTAGCTGAAGCTCCGAGGCACATACTGAAGAGCGACCACCTGTGATCTCATGTAGGAAGCATCAACACGGATATGCTTAGTGAGCTCATGCTTCACTGGATCTCGAGCAATACTGATCACACCAATGATGTCTGACAAGAGAGAAGCCGGTGTAGAGTCAGAAACACCAAAGTCCTCAAGGAGCCCCCATAACCAAGATATCTCATAGTCAACGACGCCATAGCCTCTCAACTCAACCTCAGCACTCGAACGTGAAACTGTAGTTTGCTTCTTGGTCTTCCAGGCAATCAGAGAGGAACCAAGAAAGACACAATAGGCAGAAAGAGACCGATGGTCAAAATGACCACTGGCCCAGGTCGCATCAGAGTACGCCTGAAGCTGCAAAGAGTTGGAGTGAGGAAACAAAAGTTGGTGATAGACATGGTTGTTACGGCGGTAAGGCGTCTGCGGCGTGCTAGGACCTTTTTACCTTTTAAAAGGTTGAGGCGCGAGGCGAGGCGACTTTTTAGGCATGTATGTAAGGCGAATAAAAACAACCAAATTGCAACATAACAAGACATTAAAATAGTTGACAAGTTGACACCACCAAGTCCTAATACATAACATAGTTCACAAAATAATGTAGTTTTGCGCCACATGACCACAATGACATAACATAGTTAACAAAATAACATAGTTTTCCATCTCAAATCCTCTCTCATCTAGGCATAACCGCATAATCAATAATCATCCATCAAATCGTTATCAGTATTAGTAGGGTCATCTTCTCCTCCTTCTCCACCCTCTTCAAGATCCGTGGGATCTTCACCATAGTCATCAACATCGTCATCATCGACCACAATCTCCTCATCCCCCTCATCATCGACCTCCATCTCATCTTCCCCTTCCGTGCTTGGATCAGAATGTCCCTCTTCTAAGTCTTCTTCCTCTACTTGCTGCCCCCTCTTACGCTTCCTCATGTAGCAGATAGGTCGACCATGAGCTTTCCTAGGAAAATTGCGACCTCGAAGATTGGCTGATGCACCAATAGCTTCATCAACATCATCCTATGTAAGGCCATCATGACCTGCAATTGCATTGGACTGTTTGAACGATGCGGTAAGCCATTCATTGTCCCAATCAAACTCCTCCAAAATCAATGGGTCATAGCCTTTGGTCCCCTCCTCACGCCTCTTTTGAAACCCTAGAGGTCATCTTGCTATTGTATGAAACATAGACCAAATCATTTAACCTCTTGTGCTCCAACCGGTTTCTTTTCTTGGTATGCATCTAGAAAACATCGAAGATGCATGAGGTCAATGAAAATAAGAGGTTAAACCTAATGATTCATATAATTTTCTAGTAAACTTACAAATTCAAAAGTGCTCCAATTACGCTCACAACCGGATGACGAAGCACATAGACTAACTATTCGCCTTGCAAACCTATGAAGCTCTATGCATTTGCCACCATATGCACGCCATCAATCAACTAGAAATGATAAACAAGTTGAAATTAGCATGCTATAAACAAAAAGAAGCATGCTGAAATTTACAAACACTTACTAAGATTCCTTGTCTCCACGTGTTGGATTGCCATTTTATTTGCAAACACTCCTCTTTGATTCTCGTAGAGAATCACTTGGTTATCGATCTTGTCTAGAAGAATTGGATCTTCCACCATCTTTGAAAGACATTCATTCAAATCACACCTCATTTGCGCAATGGCATCTTCATTCTCACTACTCTTCTTTAGGAGAGCATAGAACTTTCCGGGGTTTAAGAAGAGAGTGGCACCATACAATGGGGTGACCATTTGGTTGTTCCAACGCCCATCCATGATGCTCAAGATGCGAGTGAGTAAAGGCTTCTTGTTTTGAGTGGAGAAAGATACCATGATCTTATGTTTCGCAAGAGACATCAAGAATTGGACCTCCGGCATGGCGGGCATCTCATCACCATCAATCACCCTTAGTAGTGGTAGTGAAGCTCTAATGCAATCCTCCACTTGGTGCCAAAAGGATTTGCCAAACACCACATCATATGCCTTCTTTCCCGCCTCCGTCTTGGCTAACTTGCTTGAAGTCCAATCCGTGGTTGCAAATAGGCTTTTCAATGCTTCTCTATGCTTGTTCAAACTTGACAATGTTAGAAACGCGGTAGCAAACCTAGTAGCCGCTGGTCTCACAATATCCATCCCGCCTGTCTTCTCCCTCATTGCACTAAGAAGCCTTGAATGCCTATAGATGAATGTGGTGAGATGGTGGGCTTGTGCAATAGGCTTCTTGAATTCCTTCAACTTCCCTATGTCTTCCAACATAAGGTCCAAGCAATGCGCAGCACAAGGAGTCCAAAACATAGTGGGGATCCTCTCCATTAGAAGCCTGCCTGCAGCCTTGTAGTTAGCACCATTATCAGTGACCACTTGAACAACATATTCTTTGCCAATTTTCTCAATTTCTTTCTCCGTATAGTAGGCAAGCATTTGTGCATTATGAACCTCACTAGAAGCATTAACAGACTCCAAGAAGAAAGTCCCCTCGGGACTATTGACAAGGAAGTTGATCAAATGGCGCCCCCTCCTATCCGTCCATCCATCTGACATGAGGCTGCAACCATATACCTTCCAAGCTTCCTCATGCTTCTCCCTCATGTTGTCGATCTCCTTGACAACCTTATGGAGCAATGGCTCATGCAACTCATGGTAGCTAGGAGGCTTGTACCCAGAACCGTACTGTGCAATGGCCTCCACAGCTATCTCAAACTGTTGTGAGCGTGCAACATTAAAAGGAATGCCACACTCATAGAACATCTTGGCTATCTCAAGATTAACAGCTTCTCTTTCTTCCTTAGTCCTCATAGAAGACTGGATGCTTGTTTGAGAAGGTCCCTTGGAATGCCTTTGCTCTACCACCTCACGTGGTGTCAGTTGAAGCATGGCACTAATTGGCTTCTTTGGAGCTGGAACCTTGAACGCTAAAGTACTTTGCCTTTTCTTGGCTGCTGTCCCCGAACTTGGTTGTGCAATGGACTGTGAAGAAGGTTCGCTTTCCTTGCCACATTCATTGCCTTCGTTCTCATGATCATCATCTGGAAAGGTAGGTCGAGCCCTCTTGTTCTTCAACAAAGCATCTCTCATCTCCTTCATGATGGTTGTGGTGGTGTTCACACATTTTTGCACATCACCAAATCCTCCCGCAAGATGCTCCTTGTATCTCTTAATCCCCCCTGTTATCCTCCTTTGGCATAAAGAGCATCGCACAATATCTCGGTTGCCAATCTCATCCCAATACCCATATTTCCAACCCGGATCGTTGCTTTTTGGCCTTCGTTTTGGATCTGTCAATGGGTCATATGCATCTGCCCGAGAGGAGTTGGTTTCGGTGGTTGCGTGCTGCTCGTCACTTGCATTGTCCACCTAGCAGGGCAGAGGAGTTAAAAGGAGCAGACAGCAGAGGAGCAGCCGGGGGAGCGCAATTTGCAAGGGACATATCGCAACTTGCAAGGGGCAACGCTAGCCAGCGTTAAAAGGGAGCTCGAGCTGTCGGCGGAGCTCGAGCAAGGCGGGGCGGAGCTCGAGCTCCGGTGAAGTTGTAGAGCAAGGCCGGGGCGGAGCGGAGCGTCGGCGGAGCGGCGGAGACAGCTAGGGTTCGGCCTTCCCCTTCCTCTGGCGGCTGACCCCTTTCCAGGTAGCCCCAAGTCCCCCTCCCCTTCCTAATCTTGGATTTGAGCCTTTTCCAAACTATGGCGGCTAGGGTTCCACCTATGGCGGGTGTCGTAGCTCAAGGCATCGTCGTGGACGCCTCACGGACGCCATAGGTGAGCTCGGCAACGCGTCCGCCGTGGCGTCTGCTCAGGACCGCCACGACGATAAGGCGACGCTTAGGCATCCTTGAACGGACGCCATGACAATCATGGCGATAGATGGTCCCGCGAAGATATCGCAAGACACGAAGAAGGTGGCTGTAGTGAAGCTGAGTGGGAGAATTGAGTGAGAAATGTCAGGTCACATGATCCCAAGGTAGGCAAGGCTTCCAATAAGGCGATAATATCGTTTAAGTTCCTCAAGAGGCTCACCATCAGTGGGCTAAAGATGAACTCCAAACTGCATAGGAGTATCCACAGTGCATTGATAAGTGAGACAAGCATAAGCAAGAAGATCTTGAATGTAATTCTCTTGGGAGAGGTAGTAGCCCTCAGGCGTAGAAGAAACCTCAATCCCATGGAAGTAATGAAGGCGATGTAGATCAGACATCAAGAATTGCTCACTAAGATACTTTTTTTCACAAAATCAATACACTGAGGGTCATCCCCAATAATGAGCATATCATCCATGTATATAAGAAGCGTCCGATCACGAGAAGTGTGAAGAAAGAGGGCAGGGTTGTGTTCGCTAGCAGAGAAGCCGACATCAGTGACAACAGAAGAGAAGCACTCAAACCAAGTGCGAAGGCTTGCTTGAGCCCGTAGAGAGATAGCTGCATGTACAGAATACCCAGGGGGCGGCTGCATGTACACCTCACAAAGCTTTCCATTCTTGATGTCCAACTGAGAGATGGACCACTGACGAACAGAGGTCACAACAAGTAGAGTGCAAACAGTGGTCATATGAGCGACATGAGCAAAAATCTCATCATAGTCATAGGCTCACAGCCATGCTTATACTGAAAACCGCATGCCACAAGGCGATTCTTGTAGCGCTCAAGGGAACCATTCGAGCGGTCCTTGATCTTGTATACCCACTTGCACATGATAGGAGTGTCACGAGAAAGTAGGGGGACAAGATCCCAAGTGCCAATACGCTTCAGAGCAACAATCTCCTTTGCCATCACATGCTGCCACTCCTGGTGGAGTAGCGACTAATGGTTAGGAGGCCTAACAGTACGACGATCATGAATATCGTACTTGGGAGGAGAGGCTGGAGCAGGACCCAGCAAGAATAGAAGAGTGGGAGGAGTGGAAGAAGGCTCAATTGGAGGTGTAGCAGACCGCGGATGGCGAGAGTAATGGAGCAGAAAGGAGGAGATGATCTCAACAGAAGAAGCCTTCAGAGGAGTGGGAACAGAGGTGAGCGAAGGAGAAGGAACATAATGAGGCGAAGAAGGAGAAGACGGTGCCAAAGCAGGAGCGTGAGTAGGAAGTAGTGTCAGGAAAGGTCAGAAAAGAATCAACACAAAAGACACTAAACTGGTGGAAGGACAATGGTAATAAGGATGTGACTCATCAAAAGTGACATCTCAAGAGATCCTCGTCCTGCGAGCAATAGGGTCATAATAGTGATAACACATGCTCAGGACTTTAGCCAAGGAAAACACACTCAGCCGACTGAGCAGTTAGCTTGATGCGCTCACGAGGTGGATGAAAAAGACAACCAAAGTAGCGAAGGTGACTGTAATGAGTCCCATTAGAGAGACATTCAATAGGAGTTCAACCCTGAAGAGTGGAGGAAGGCTACAAGTTGACAAGATATGCAGCCATAGAAACAACTTCAACCTAGAAATGGGTTGGAACATGAGAGGCAAGTAGAAGAGCACGAACTGTCTCAAGTAGTTGATGATGCTTACGTTCAGAGACACCATTATGAACATTAGCTCTAGGACAAGAGTACCTTGCTCAACAAGAAAACGACGAAGCGCAACAGACATGTACGTACCAGTAGAGTCAACATGAAACACACGAATGGCTGAATCAAACTGTGTGAACCATAGTGGCAAATGACTGGTAAATAGAAAGAACTTGACTGCGAAAAGACATAAGGTAGATCCAAGTGTATCAAGAATAATCATCAATGAATATCACATTGTAGTGATGATCCCCTTTCGAAACGATAGGGGGATGAACCCCAAACATCATAATGAACAAGATTAAAAGGACGCTGAGACAGAGAATCACTAAAGGGATATGGGAGTTGCAACTGCTTGCCAAGCTTGCAACGTGTACAGTGTAAATAGGTGTCACCATAAACAGACCCTAGGACACTACTCCCTACCAGCGAAGAAAGATGTGAACCACCGATATGACCAAAACGGTTGTGCATTGGACGAAGGTAACAGTGGAAGAAGCAGCTAAAGAGGAGGCCGTGGAAGTAACCAATTGGCTGGTGGAAGCAGCAGAAAGGTGTAGCCAGTCGAGCTCCCGGAGGCGCTGTGAATCACGGTGTCCTATGCATAGGAGCTTCGGCGAGGAGTGTACCTCTGTGTAGGAGCTTTGGTGAGAGCTTGACTAGGAAGCGCCGCCAGCGCCCCGCAAAGGATGATTGCGCTTGCGGCCCTAGTTCTTATGCTTGTAGCACTGCTAAAACGTGTGCCCGTCATGGTCAAAGTAGGTGCAGCGGAGACCTGTAGTAGAAGCATCTGCCATAGGTGCATCCAGAGCCACCAGTGCATCATAAGAGGAAGCCACTGTAGGTGCCAGAGAAGAAGACACCTTAGCAGCCAAAACAAAGGTGGGCTACAGCTGGCTCACGCCACGAAGGTGAGTCTCCTTGATGTGAACAGTGGTGAGAGCCTTTAGCACGAACGGACGAGGTTAACGAGTTAGTAGGTGAGCATGCACAAGCTCAAACTTTGATTGAAGACGTGTTAGGAGGTCGTAGAGACGGTGAGTCTCCATGTGAGCCCGTTGGGCCATGCAGCAGGGATAGGTCCCACGGATGTTCAATCCCAGAGAGTCAAGTGAATGCCACATCGCGAACATTTGCTTGTAGAAGTCGTCCATAGTGGCGTCAAGTTGCTGAAGGGAGTGCACCTGGTGCATGACAGAGATACATAGCATCACTCGTCAACTCGTAGTGGGCGCGGAGGCGCTCCCACATCAGTTGAGACATCTGCAGCTCCACCACATCCATAGAGATGGCTGCTGTTATGCTACCCACCAGGATGGCGGAAGCACGAGCCTTGTCATCCTGCTACCTCTTATAGGAGTGTAATTGAGTCTGGTACACCTCCATGGCCTCCTCAAAGACAGTAACCGCTGCTTGTTGGGTAGCGTCATCAGCATCTGCTAGGAACTAAGGTGCGATCGACAGTGTAGGGCAAGGCGGACAAGGCCACTCTCCAATGAGGTGGCCCTAGAGGCGCTGGCTTCTTATGTGGATCCTCATATGAATGACTCACTCGCGGTAGGTCATCCTGTTGAAGGCGACAAGACAACAACTGATCACGTAGTGGTGGCCATCTTGTGCAGAATCCTCGAGAAGGGGATGCTCGACAACGGCTTAGTGTTGCTACTCGTGGGGCTAGAGGTAGTAGTAGTGGCGGCCGGAGTCAGAGCAATAACGGCTAGGCTTGCGGCAACAACGACAAGATCGGGGCAGAAGACACCCCAAGATGGTTGTTGATGGCCCTGTGTAGGTGACGCGGCGTTGAGGTGGCGACGATGGTGTCTCCCGTGGCAGTGGCGGTGTCAGAAGAAGAATCTGAGGCGGCGGCGACCGGATCTACAGTGGAGAGAGGTGGAAAGGAGGTCATGGTGTCGCCTCCTGGGGCGGCGGCTGAGGCTGTAGCGACCAAATCTGCAGCAGAGAGAGACGGAAAGGAGCGGCATCGTCGAGGAGATGTCTCGAGGCGGCAATAGCTAGAGGCATGGAAAGAGCTAGGGGCGAGCTCCCTCGGCGGTGGTGGCAGAGAGAGCTGGGACAAAGCTCCCTTTGTGGCAGCTGAGAAGGGATCCATGGTGGTGGCCCTAGGTGTATCGAGGGTTTGGGTGGGTGGGGAAGAGACAGGTGACAAGGAAGCCCTAACCCTAACCTGCTCATGATACCATGTTAGAGTGAACCCCTTAATCAATCCCAATGGCCCAAAAGACCAATGTAAACATGTTACATGTATAGGGAAATATGAAATGAACACCCTATACAAGAGACTAATACTGTACAGTTATTATATAATATATCTAAGAGTACTAAATACTACTCCTTCCGATCACAAATAGTTGTTTTTGTTAGCATGGTCTATATTAGGCAGGGTTCTTGCTATCTTTGGCAAGCCCTTTTGGGTTTAGGGAGGTGCGGCTGCACATGCATGTTGCCTTGTGTGCCCACTCCTTGTTTTGGTTAGTTGGTTAACTTAGGCAAGGATCTCCCCTGATTGGATTGCTTTCCTATTCCCCTGATTGGATTGCTTTCCTATTCCTGGGGACACCATTGCCTATTTGTACTCGAGCCTTTGCTCCCCATTAATCATCCATCATTTCTCCCAATTCTCATCTACTTTCATGGTATCAGGAGTCCGAGCTTGACCTCGGATTTTCGCTTCGCACTCTACGGGCCTTGTCACTGCCAGCGCCAGGCTTCTCGCTGCGTGCGCCATGATCGGCCACTTTCTACCGCGCCTCACCGAGGTGGCCGCTGATCGGACGCGCTGGCCGCTGCCGCTGCCGGCGACGCCTCTGGTTCCATCCGACCTCCAAGAAGGAGGTCGCCGCACGCCTGGCTGGCGAGAAGGCTGGCCGGCCGCTAAGGAACGGCAGGAGGCCTATGATGCGCCTCGCCGCCGCCAGTGAAGAGGCGGCCGCTAACGCCTCAAGGCTCGCGACGCCGCTTATCGCCACTGACAGAGAGCGAGCGCTCGCCGCCGCCGCCGCCGCCGCCCTGCAACCCTCCACTCAGGAGGAACCCTCTGCGGGCAGGTCGGCCTCCCCTGCAGGAGGCCCGGCGGACCTCCACTCTGCGCTGCTGCTCCAGGAGGCCGCCGCCCTCCTGAACCTTCACGCCCAGGCCGTCGCCGTCAACAACATCCGGAGCCTCGTCCACATCGTTCTCGACGTCGACTCCAGCAACTTCAACCGTTGGCGCGATCAGTTCCTGCTGGTCCTCGGCAAGTTCTCCCTCCAAGCGCACGTCCTCATCGACACCCCGGTCCCCTCGCCGGACTGGGCTCGGATGGACTGCGTTGTCCAGTCCTGGATCCTCGGCTCTCTCACCGACGACCTAGCCGAGATCATCTCCTCCCAGGGCGCCTCTGCCCGGGACGGCCGCCGTCGAATCCCAGTTCTTGGGCAATCGGGAGACACGGTCGATCCAGCTCGAGACGAAGTTTCGCAACTTCGTGCAAGGCGATCTTTCAATCACCGAGTACTGCCGCCGTCTGAAGAAAATGGCCGACGATCTTACCGCCTTGGGAGAGGTCGTCACCGACCGCACCCTCGTCCTCAACGTGATTCGTGGCCTCAACGAGCGCTTCACGCACATCGGTGCCCTGCTACGGCGCGCCCGCCCCTTCCCCACCTTCCTTGAGGCAAAGGACGATCTGTCCTTGGAGGAACTCACCTTGGGAAGCCGCCAGCCATCGCCGGCTGCTGCACTCGCCGCCACCACCAAGTCTGCACTCACTGGCCCGGGGCGCTGAACGCAGACCGGCTCCAAATCCAATCGTCGCAGCTAAGCGCTGGCAGTTGGCCGGCGGCGGCGCCACGCAAAGAAGAAGATGCCAAGAAGAAGAGTCCGGCCCAAAGAAGAAGCAGTCGGGGCACCAAGACCGTCGACCTCCCTTCAGTGGTCGCCCACTGCCTACAATCCTTGGACGGGCACCATCCAACTGGTCTCGTGCCCGCCATCCTCCTTCGCGCCCATACCGCGATCAGCAAAGAAGAAGAAGCGTTCGTCGCCCAACAACAGCTAGATTGCACTACCAAGAAGAAATGCTCCAGCACAACCGTGACAGATTACCGCTTCCACTGGCGCCTCGAGGTCGGCCAATAGGTCCGGCCGGCTCCTACAACCCCATGGCCGGACTCCTTCCTCGACGCCTCGCTTGCCTCCGCGTTCAGCACGGCAACGCTGAACCCGCCCTCGTCAAGCGAGTGGTATTTCGACTCAGGTGCCTCCTCTCACATGACATCCACCCCTCACTTCCTTTCACAAACTTTTCCTCACGGTATCCTGCTCCTTCATCTATTATTGCCTGTGAATGGCTCCATGATTCCTGTCACCGCCACTGGCACTACAGAGTTACCTAATTCCTTGCGTCTTAATAATATTTTGGTTTCTCCTCAAATTATTAAGAATCTCATCTCTGTTCGTCAATTCACTACCGATAATAATTGTTCTGTTGAGTTTGACCCTGCTGGTTGTTCTGTGAAGGATCTCAACTCCAGGAACGTGATCGTCAGGTGCAATAGCTCTGGGCCGCTATATCCCCTGCGTCTCGATCCAGCACACTCCCTAGTTGCTAAGGGCTCCTCTCCACTGTGGCATCGGCGACTCGGTCACCCCGGCCATGAAGCTTTGTCCAAGCTTGCGTCTATTGTCTCTTTTTCCATAGAGGATTGTTCCGAATTGTGTCATGCTTGTCAACTAGGTCGACATGTTCGCCTAGCTTTTCCAAATTCATCGTCCCGCAAGGCCTAATAAGTTCGATCTTATACATTGTGATCTGTGGACATCACCAGTTGTCAGTGTCTCAGGTTATAAATATTATTTGGTTATTCTTGATGACTGCACCCATTACCTGTGGACTTTTCCTTTGCGTCTCAAATCTGACACTTTCAAAACACTTGCCGGGTTCATCGCCTACGCCTCCACACGCTTTTGCACTGTGAAAGGTCGTCGGTGTGACAACGGGCGCGAGTTTGACAACTCCAGCGCCCGCACGTTCTTCCTCTCTCGGGGCATCCATCTTCGCATGTCCTGCCCCTACACTTCGCCTCAAAATGGTAAAGCTGAACGCATCATTCGGTCAATCAATAATGTCGTTCGCTCATTCTTTGCTTCGAGGCTTCCATGCCTCCCTCCTACTGGGTTGAGGCCCTCTCCACAGCCACTTCGTTGATTAACATTTTGCCTACCAAGACTCTTGGCTTCTCCACGCCGCATCTTGCCCTCCTTGGCACACCACCGCTTATCGCACCTTCGAGTCTTCGATCGCAAATGCTATCCGAACCTATTCGCCATGACCACCCACAAACTCACTCCTCGATGCGCCTTGTGTGCCTTCCTTGGTTACTCTGCTTCACCACAAAGGATACCGCCCTTTGACATGGCTTCCAACCAGATAATCATCTCACGGCACGTCATCTTTGATGAGAATGCCTTTCCTTTTCTTTGGCGTGATGGCCCTCCACACTTGCGACCCTTGAGTTTTTGGATGAATCGACGCCAGTGCTCGCTCCTATTGGATCGCCGCACAAGTTTTTACTGCGAGAACATCTTCCGCGCCTCACACTCTTTGTTGGTGCCCTCGCACCCTCCCTGCTCTCCTAGCACTGTGGTGGACGCCTCCTCCCCGACGGCCTCCTCACTGCGCCCGCAGCGCGGCCACGGCCTCACCATCCACCACCGAAGCGCTACGCCCCGCCGCACTGCGTCTGGCCAAGGCACCTCGTCGCTGGCCCTCGCGCCGCCACTGGTTTTTTCGCCGCTGGAGCATGTCGTCACGCAAGTCTTCTCGCGCCTCGCCTCGTGCCCAAGATCTACACCGCCGGCTCACTGCTGCGCCGCACCATCGCTTAAGGTGCCGCCACCACCTCCCGTCGTCAACCAGCACTCCATGGCGACTCGGGCCAAGCACGGGTTCCGTGTTCCCGCTCTCTTCACCGCCACGCACCTGTCTCCGGTTCCAAAGACGTACCGCGCGGGTCTTACCGATCCTGCCTGGCGGTCCGCCATGGTGGAAGAATATGATGCTCTATTGAAGAATCACACCTGGGATTTGGTGCCCCGTCCCCCCAGGCCAATGTTGTCACTGGGAAGTGGATCTTCAAGCACAAGCTCTCCGCCGACGGCACTCTGGAACGATACAAGGCACGTTGGGTTCTTCGGGGATTCACACAACGCCCCGGTGTCGACTTCGTGGAGACTTTCACCGGTTGTCAAACCGTGACGATTAAATCTTGTGCTCTCTCTGGCTCTCTCACGGCAATGGCCTGTTCACGGCTTGATGTGAAGAATGCGTTTCTCCATGGCACTCGACAGAGATCAAGCATGACCCGGCCAGTGGTTTTGAGGATTCTGTCCATCCTGACTATGTCTGCCGGCTCAACAAGTCCCTGTATGGGCTCAGGCAGGCTTCTCGTGCCTGGTACAGTCGCTTTGCCACATACCTGCTCTCTCTTGGGTTTGTTGAGGCCAAGTCGGATACTTCACTGTTCATCTATCAGCATGACTCCGACACGGCCTACCTACTTCTCTATGTCGATGACATCATCCTCACTGCCTCCTCGACCGGTCTTCGCCAGCGGATCACCTCAGCCTTGCAGCAGGAGTTCGCTATGAAAGACCTCGGTGAATTACATCATTTCCTTGGTATGCATGTTCGGCATTGTGGTGATGGCCTTCTTCTATCTCGAGGAGCGATACATGCTAGAGATTCTTGACCAAGCGAGCATGGCAGAGTGCAAGCCGTGCTCCACTCCCAGAGACACTAACCCCAAAGTGTCCGCCATCGATGGTGCCCCGATGGCGATGCTTCGGATTTTCGCAGTCTTGCTGGTGCCCTGCAGTACCTCACCTTCACCAGGCCAGATATTGCATATGCTGTCCAGCAAGTTTGTCTTCACATGCATGATCCACTGAGCCTCACCTTGCGGCTCTCAAGCGCATTCTTCGCTATGTCCGCGGGACTCTTCGCTTTGGCCTCTGCTACGACCCTCCTCGTGCACCAACCTTGTGGTGTATCTTGATCTTGATTAGGCAGTTGTCCTGATCTGGCGCAAGTCCACCTCGGGCTATCTTTGTGTTTCTTGGTGACAATCTCATTTCCTGGTCTTCCAAGCGTCAGACTACCGTATCAAGGTCCAGTGCTGAAGCTGAGTATCGCGCAGTGGCTAATGGAGTCGCCGAGGCGACATGGTTGCGCCAGCTCCTCCAGAGCTTCGTGCTCCCCTTCGTGCCACACCGGGTGTATTGTGACAACATCGATGCCGTCTACATGTCCTCCAACCGGTTCGACATCAACGCACGAAGCACATTGAGATTGATCTCCACTTCGCCGTCGCGAGCGTGTTGCCATTGGTGATCTCCGCGTCTGCATGTTCCGAGCATCTTCGCGATCTGGCCGACATCTTCACCAAAGGGCTGCCTTCCTCGCTATTTTCGTAATTCAGACCCGATCAACGCGTCAGTGGTCGACGATCGATCACTAGCGGGCGTGTTAGCATGGTCTATATTAGGCAGGGTTCTTGCTATCTTTGGCAAGCCCTTTTGGGTTTAGGGAGGTGCGGCTGCACATGCATGTTGCCTTGTGTGCCCACTCCTTGTTTTGGTTAGTTGGTTAACTTAGGCAAGGATCTCCCCTGATTGGATTGCTTTCCTATTCCCCTGATTGGATTGCTTTCCTATTCCTGGGGACACCATTGCCTATTTGTACTCGAGCCTTTGCTCCCCATTAATCATCCATCATTTCTCCCAATTCTCATCTACTTTCAGTTTTGGACAGCGACACGGTCCCCAAAACTCAACTTTGATCACAAATTTTTATTGAATATATTTTAAAAATCTAATAAAATTATAATATTATGAAATTATATTTCAAGAGGAATCTACACATATGATTTTCATGCATCCAATCTAAATATTTAAAAAGATATAGATAGCTAAAGTTTCAAAAGTTTGATTGCACACGTCCTAAACCGACAAGTTTTTGTCAACCGGAGGGAGTAATACTTCAACATCGTGACTTGATATGTCTTTACAATACTTAATAGTTAATACTCATACTTTACTCCTTGCATACCAGGCAATCTACATGTATGGAAGTTTAAGATACCATGCATCATATCCCTCCATTCAGATATATATTTTGCACTCATTTTTTTGAACATTTCTTGAAAGAATAATGCTAATGTGGTATTATATAAATTTTCAGCATTGTTTTCTAACATGTATGAGTTAATTGCAGTGGTGAAAGCATGGAGAATGCATTGCGTGCTTGCTGTAAAGGAATAAAAATTGGAAAAATTCTAATACATCGTGTTGGAGACAATGGACAGCAAGTAAGAATTCAAATCTTGTGATTAGTGATTTCTTGAAAATATCTTTAAAATGACTGAATTGTGTCATGGGTATTAGTAAATATAATACACTTTCTGCATCTAGCTCATATACCACAAACTGCCCATGGATATAGCTGAACGTCATGTTCTACTTTTGGACCCGGTGCTTGGGACAGGTCAGTTTTGCCTGCTGATTCTATAAATGTTTATTTATTTGTTGGAACTACAGTTAGTTGATTATTTGATTTAGGTTGTGATAGTAAGAACCACTCCCTTGACCGCCGCCCGTGCTTATATTTCTTATATTTATAAATATGATTTCATTGTTAGAGCCTTGATGTATATTAAAGAGGGGGGGATGAGTGCTTACTATTTGATACAGCTTAATTAAAGATTAATTAAGAAGGTTGTTTATTGGTTTATCCAATGGGAAATGCCTTGAATTTTGTAAAATCTGGTACAATGATGAATTAACTGTCCACTCGTTATGTGATCAATGAATAGTGAAAGTTTGGTCATAAATTGTTTGCATTAGAAGAAATGCCGCTATCCATATCTAGTAGATGCTTCTCGTGCTTCATAATCATTAGTTCAGAATGCATCAGCCATCTGCAATTGAATCGTTATAGCACCAGTTATCTCTCACGCTGCTCAAGACTAAAGTATTCTACCTCATTATTTTGTAGGCAACTCGGCAAATCAAGCCATAGAACTTCTTATAAGAAAAGATGTTCCTGAGGAGCGAATCATATTCCTCAATCTTATCTCGGTAAATCTTTTAACATACTGAACGATCCTGTTGGTCCTTGTTCTTTTTGTTACTTTAATTCATTTACAACTTCTTTGCAAACAGGCTCCTGAAGGGATTCAATGTGTTTGCAAGCGATTCCCAAAGTTGAAGATTGTAACATCAGAGATTGATTCTGGATTGAGCGAGGAATTCAGGGTCATCCCAGGACTGGGGGAGTACGGTGATCGCTACTTCGGCACAGACAATTGATGGATCATAACGCCGCTGATGCCTGTGCAGAAGCTCACTCAATCTCTGGAGAGGGATGATACATTGGAAGTTGACGTTTACTGTGAACGGCTATAATTGTGTTGTTTATGGTCACAAGACCGTGCAACACTGGGCGTCGATTAGACCGAGGGGGGGTCTGTCGAGAAGTCGATGTGAACTGAGAAAATGTAGTGTACATCTTTAGCCTCCAGAACCAGCCAAGGCCTTACGGGGGTTGTACTGTTGTAGAAGCGTGTGCAATATCGTTATGGGATTTTAAGCGTTTTTTCTGCTGTGCTATTGAGGTGATACAGATATTGGGTTTAAATGTACAAGTGGCCATAACTTGCTGTTCTTCGTCGGTTTCTCCAATAAACTAACCATATTGCGCTTAACACATGTTCAGCAATATTCGACGGTACCATGTTTATTATGAACACTAAAATAGGTCTCACGAAGTTCTAGCTCGGCGTCTCAGTCCTGAACCAACGTGAAGGCAGTTGCGTGAAAGGTTTGGAATTTTATTTTTCGACCACATGCCGGAGCGGCCGAAATTTGAAATTTTATCTAAGATAAAAATATGAACCAAATCTAAAAATTAATTAAATTTCAAATCTGATTTTTTAGACCGATAAAACTGAAATTTCGACCAAAATTTGAGGATTTTTAACCCCTTATGAAATAGTTTTCAGATGTTAGAAAAAATTAGGAAAACATATTAAAAAATGATATAAGTATGTATTTATATTTTTCTAAATATTTGAATACAAAATATTAAATATTTACCCATAAAATACCCTTCCATATCACTGACCCTAATGGCGGCGTCTCCAGTTACTGCTTCGGTGCCCTCCCAGTGCCTGTCCGGTGCCAAGCCTCGCGCCGCCGCTCAGCGGAGCCCCACCTCGCTCTCTGTCTTGGCTCCTTCCTTTGGCCTCCGGCGAGGTACGGATTGCCACCTCGGGGTCAGTGTGGACTATGGAGGGCAAAACCTGTTGGTGCTTCAGAACATAAGTTGGTGAATTCGTATTCAGAACATAAGTGTGGGGTGCAAGTTTATAAGATCTATTTCTTTTTGATACATAGATCAAAATATATTAAAAATAATTAAATCATTTCTAATTATTATCATTAATTACCATACTTAATACATATATATGTAAAATATATAAAATAAAAGTAAATATTTATTAGAAGTATATATGAAATATCATACTAATTTTACGAAATACATATTATATTTTATAAACAAAACTATTAAAAAAGACCTTAGAGTACATCTTTCACAGGGTAAATGGCCCAGGTTCCGTTTCTTTTTGGGTGGTGGCATACTGGCATAGTGGCATCTCTTAAACACAACCCGGCACAGCACGTCGTCCTTGTTCTGTCGCCTCGTGCGCCCGTCCACCACAGCCTCACCGCTGACCGCTCTCGCTCGCTATATACGAGTATCCCAATAGTGGCCACTAGGCGTGGAATCTAGCCGAGCCGAGCCTGGCTCATTGCATACATCGAGTTCAATCTTGAGCTTGGCTCGGGCTCGCTCGAGCCTCGAGCCGGCTCGCGAGCCGGCCTACAAGGGTACTGGTAAGGGCCTAAATGCCCTTCATTCTCACAAAAAAAACGAAGCTCCTCCATCCATTCTCACCGTTCTCAGGCTTTAGTCTCCTCTAGGGTTCGGTTAAGAAGCAATTTCACATTTATGGGACGTCTTTTTAAGCACAGATGGTTAGACTGTTCTTTCAGTTTATAAAACTGCAAACATGTAATCTGGAAAAAGAATACTCCGCTTACTTTTATCTGTGCAAAAGTAATCAGTAGACCCAATACAAGACATTTGAAGTACTAAGAAGAGTAAACTCAAAAAGTAAGGTAAGACAAGCATTGCTCATTAGATATCTAGCATTGGGTATACTAATTACTGTATTGTGAATTCATACCTTGTATAACTCAATGACTGTCGAGCCTAACGAGCCGCTCACGAGCTGGCTCGGGCTCGGCTCGTTGGCCAAGCCGCCTAAAATTCCACTAGTGGCCACCCGCCCACGCCGTCCGTATAAACCCTACCCACATCGGCGGCGGCCGGCCCCGCGCGAATCTCAAAGCGACTGCACGCCGCTCCTGCGCCATGCTGCGCTGCCATACGCCGCCGCAATGCCGCCCCGCGCCGGGCGCTCGGCGATGGCACGAGCTAGGGCCCCAGGCGGTGGTGCTCTGCGCCCGGGGTCCGCAGCTCTCCGGGCTGGAGGCGTCTCCGGCGCAGGTCGCGGCGGGGGGTGGCGGCGGAGGGGAGCGGCGGAGCCTGGCGGAGCGGCTGCGGCTGGGGAGCCTCCTGGAGGACGGGCTGTCCTACAAGGAGACCTTCATCGTGCGGTGCTACGAGGTGGGCATCAACAAGACCGCCACCGTCGAGATCATCGCCAACCTCCTCCAGGTACGCTCGTCGTGCACTCCTGTGAGCTTGCCAGGATTAGATTTTTGAGGCCGGATTCGTGCTCCCCGGGGCTCGATTTGTGGCGGGCTCTTCTTGGATTGCGAAATGGATGCCGTCTCCCAGGGTTTTGGGGGAATAAAAGCGGGACCTTTTGTTCTTTGTTGGATTAGGGGGTTTGGATCTCAATTTAGAAAGCTCCAAACTCTTGGTGGAAGCCGAGCTCCTTTTCTGTGCCGCGATTAGATTTAGCGAGAGGAATTTGTAGTGATTTTGCTCAAATCTGTGAGAATTGTCCTTTGTATGAGTTGAGCTAGAGCTTGAAAAGTTTTGTCCTAGTCTTATTTTAGTCAGTGTCTTTTTGCTTCTGTTTATATCTTGTTGCAAGTGACAAATCTGCATGGATATCGTGAAAATCCTGTGCCCACGATATTACCCACAAAATTTTGCTCCCGTTGTGCGTGCAATGCATCCATAAATGGCACCAAATGTGCATTACTTTGCTGACTTTTCCTTATCCAGGGATAAGTAAAGCTAGAGTTCTTGAAATCATATGCCTAAGGATCTAATAGGGAGTGCCAATGGGCACTGTGGATCAAGTGTGTTTAGTATTTCTGTCATTTTAGCCATTGATCCGCTACAGAAGTTAATTGCTAAAGCAGCCAGGGAGAAGCTAATTAAACCGGTTCTCGGTCGGCCACACAAGATTCGTATCTCCCTCTGTGCAGACGATGCGGCCATCTTCGCCAACCCGGGATACACAGGAGCTTCAGGCAATCCGAATGGCCTTGTCTATTTTTGGTGGAGCAGCAGGGTTGCAGACTAACTTCTAGACGAGTGAGGTATACCCCATAAGATGCGAGGGTGTGGACCTCGCAGCCATCCTACAGGAATTTCTGGCCCTCACGAAAGCCTTTCCCTCCAGATACTTAGGACTTCCACTGCGCCCAATTAAACTCAAAAAATTGGATGTGCAACCGATCATTGACAAAATGGGATCCAGGTTGGCAGGATGGCAGGGAAAACTGCTTTCAAGGGCGGCTCGTCTCACATTAGTGAACTCTGTCCTTGCGCCCCTCACAATTTACCATTTCACAGTGTTCCCACCAAGCAGCTGGGCAACAAAAAAGCTGGGCAGGTCAAGGAGAAACTTCATATGGAAGGGAGAACAGGAATGCAGCGGCGGGCACTGCCTAGTGAACTGGAACAGAGTGTGTTGACCCAAAGGACTAGGCGGTTTGGGGATAAAAGACCTCCATACTTTTGGACGAGCGCTGTGAATGCGTTGGCTTTGGTACGAATGGAAGGATAGACAGAGGCCTGGGTCGGCATGGAGATACCTTGTCATGGAACCGACAGGAGCCTTTTTAATGCAAGCACCACCATCATGCTAGGGGATGGCGTAACAGCGAGGTTCTGGACATCCAGATGGCTAAATGGACACTCGCCGAGCGAGCTAGCGCCCCAATGCTTCGTGTTGGTGAGGTTGAAGAACAGATCTGTCCAACAGGAGCTTGCAAACAGAAATTGGCTCAAGCCGCTCTGATGAGTAAGCACTACTACACAGCTCGATAAGTATGTCAACCTATGGCAAGCCATCCAAGAGGTCATCTTACAGCCACAGGTGCATAACAACATAGTGTGGAAATGGACGGCGAATGGCAAATACTCGGCAAAAACATCTTATAATGTTCAGTTTCATGGATCCAGACCGGAACACAACTACACTGTCATCTGGCGAGCTAATACATAAAACAGGTGCAAATTATTCGCATGGCTCCTCATTTAGATACTAACAACAGACAGGCTAATGATTAGAGGATGGGCACATAGCACTCAATGCTCCCTTTGCGGATCGCGAAACAGATATGGGTTAAAGTCTTCCATTGGCTCCAGATCCAATCATCCTTTATTCAGCTCCACAACAACAACATGTTGACCACTACATAGTGGTGGTATTCCATTCCGGACAACACACCTTTGCAACAGAGAAAGGAGGTTGACGGAGTCCTAATATATGCCTTTTGGAACATTTGGAAGGAAAAGAACAAGAGAATTTTTCAAAATTCATACTAGACAGTGCAACATGTTTTGAACCAAATCTCACAAGATGTACACGATCGAAGAAGAGCATTCACATTCAACCAAGGTGCCACTGTTGCTGGGCCGGTTTCAAAGAGGTTAGATTGAGCATATACCCTACCAGGCGCGATATTCATGATCCAATTTACATCCAGGCATGTTGCTATGCAAGGAGGGGGCCAGGAGGTTTGCAATGAGAAAAGGGCTCTAGCAAGCGAATCACGTCACTGCCTGGGAAGCAGAACGTCGCTTGAAACATTGTTTGGGCTAGTACCGCACAGGGCAGGTGGCAGGCGACCAGGGAGGATGATAGTCACAGGGAACGATCAATAGAAGCGTTTACAATAGATGCTATCAGTTTTCTGGTTTTCAGGAATTTTCTTACCTTACAACTGTCTGCTAAGCTAGACTGCTTACCTAGGGATAATACCCTCTCTGGTGTTTACAAAATTTTTAAATTTGTGTCACTGTGTTCGTGGTTGGCATTCTCAGTGAGGACCTAGGACTGTTTGGTAAATTTGCTATTGTATGCTCTTATTTCTTTTTGTCTTGAATGAAAGGCAGAGCTCCTGCTAATCTTTCAAAAAATGTATTTCTGTGTGTTGGGAAGAATGCGCTTGTGTCTGTTACCAAATCTTGTGAATTTGCTCGCTTTGGCGTTTAATCGTGCCATTATAAGTGCGCTAACAAATGAAATTGTAATTGGGTATAGATCCCCTGGAGGTAGCTCCGGTGGAATTTGGTGGATTCAAAGCAATCTCGTTCACTGGTTTGCAATCTCCAGTTAAAAATTAAATCACCATCAAGCGAAACATGTTTTCTTCTAAAAACTTTTGAACTCCTGATCATTTGATTTGAGATGGACCCCATACATTCAGAACCAATAGAAATGGAGAGCGTTTCCACTTCTATTAACTCGTTAGTTGCCAGCATTGGTTTTATTTATATCGAGGCATACTGTCCAGAAGTGTCTCATCATTTTGTTTCTTGTCTGAATTGTTTATGATAAACTTTTTTTTAAATGCAGGAGGTAGGTTGTAACCATGCACAAAGTGTTGGGTTCTCCACCGATGGTTTTGCCACAACTACAACAATGAGAGAACTTGGACTGATTTGGGTGACGAACAGAATGCACATAGAGATCTACAAGTACCCAGCTTGGTAAATTTGAAGGATCACATTGAACTGCTATGAATAGTACTTGTATTCAACATGAGGCTAATAGGCCGTTATATATACATGTACATGAGGGTATAGAAGGAAATACTATACAAGGAAATATCTATACAAGGCTAGCAATCTCTTATAGTAGGCAACTAGGATAGTGTCGAACACCCCCCTCGAACTCATGATGGATTAACAACATTGAGTTTGGAGAGATAAAAGCTATGTTGAGCTCTAGTCTGTGTCTTCGTGAAGAAGTTTGCCAACTGAAGCTCTGAAGGCACATAATGAAGAGCCACAACCTAATTCTGTACCCGTGACCAGATGTAGGAAGCATCAACACCAATATGCATGGTGATCTCATGCTTCAATGGATCTCGAGCAATGCTAATAACACATGTATTGTCAGATAAAAGAGAAGTCGGTGTATTTTATCACGGAAGTATTTTCAGATAAAAGTATTTTCCTTATCCAGGGATAAGTAATGCTAATAACACCTGTATTGTCAGATGAAAGAGGATCTCGAGCAATGCTAATAACACCTGTATTGTCATACATGAGAAACTGCTCATTGAGACGCGGCTTCACAAAGTCAATATACTGAGAATCATCTCTAATAATGATCATGTCATTAACATATAGAAGAAGAAGAGTCCGTCCGTGATGTGAAGTGTGAATAAATAGTGCATGATCATGAACACTAGCAGAAAAGCCAGCTGCGGTAACCACAGAAGAAAAACGCTTAAACCAGGCACGAGAGGCTTGCTTAAGCCCATAAAGAGAGCGACAAAGTTGACAAACCATGTCCTCAGGAACAAAATACCCCGGTGGTGGCTGCATGTAGACCTCTTCACGCAGCTCACCATTAAGAAATGCATTTTTGACATCAAGCTGAGAGATAGACCATTGACAAACAGAGGCCATAGCAAAAAAAAAAAAAATGCGAACAGTAGTCATGTGAGCCACAAGAGCAAAAGTCTCATCATAATTTCGACCATGCTCCTGCTGAAAGCCACATGCCACAAGACGAGCCTTGTAGCGCTCAAGAGAACCATTAGAGCGAGTCTTAACTTTATAGACCTATTTGCATGTAATGGGACGAACACGTGGAGTAAGGGTTACAAGATCCCATGAGCCAGTGCGCTCAAGGGCAGCAAGCTCCTCCGCCATTGCATGCTGTCATTCCTGATGAATAACAACATCGCGGTAAGAAGTCGGTTTGGCAAAAACTGCACCAGCAAAGCCAAGGCGCTCAAGAGGCCGAATAGACTGGCGATCGCAAAGAGCATAGTGAAGAGAAGACACTAAAGAAGGTGACTCAACAAGATAAGATGGCACATCAGAAGAATACTCAACTCGCGGACGACGAGTGTAGTATAGAGGATAAGAAGGAACAGTGTATGAAGAAACCTCTGGAGGAGAGGCTGGTGGTGAAGAAATTGGCAATGAAGGAGACACCAATTGTGAAAAAGGAAAAGTGGCAACTAGAGTATTAGGAAAAAGTCAGGAAGAAAAGTGGCTCGACAAGAGATGCTGGAGTGGAAGAAGAATAAGGGTAGAAGGGACGAGACTCATCAAAAGTAACATCCTGAGCGATACGCATCCGTTGGCCAACAGGATCCCAACAACGATAACCCTTATACTCATCACTATAGCCCAGAAAACGCACTCAACAGACTGAGTAGTCAGCTTGGTGCGTTCACGAGGTGCTAGGAGAACATAGCACACACCCAAAGAGGTGAAGACTAGAATAACCTGGAGGCATGCCACAAAGATGCTCTATTGGAATTCCACCCTGAAGAGCAGAAGAAGGCTGAATATTAATCAAGTGGCAGTGGAAACAGCCTCAGTCTAGAAATGAGGTGGAATAGCATAAGCAAGCAAACGAGCACGGACTGTCTCAAGAAGATGGCGATGCTTACGCTCAGCCACACCATTCTGAGCATGAGCACTAGGGCACAAAAACTGAGAAAGAGTGCCCTGCGTAGCAAGAAAAACTCGAAGAACTCCTGACAGATACTCTCCTACCGAGTCAGCACGAAGAACACGAATGGGAGAATCAAACTGAGTACGGATCATAGTGGCAAAATTCTTATAGATGGATAAAACCTCACTACGAGAAGACAAAATATATCCAGGTGTGACGAGAGAAATCATCTATAAAGGGAATATAATATTTATGACCTTTTGAAATAAAAGGAGCTGGACCCTAAACATCAGAATGAACAAGATCAAAAGGTCGTTTTGACACACTCACTAGAAGGATATGGGAGTTGTAACTGTTTGCCAACCTTACAACCCGCACAATCTAAATAGACATTACCAGACACAGATCCTAAAACGTCATGACGAACTAAAGAAGACAGACGTGAACCACAAAGATGTCCCAAATGGTGATGCCATTGAGCAAAGGACCCGATAGAAGATGCAATGGAGGCTGAAGCGGTGGAGGAAACAGAGAGACTGGCAGTGGCAGCGGAAGGAAGACGAAGCGAGTCAAGCTCCCAAAGGCGCTGAGAGTCACGGCAGCGAGGGTTAGGCCTAACCAGAGACCCCGTGCGACGATCCTGAACACAACAAGAATCAGAATCAAGGATAACACGACAGCCATGATCACTGAGCTAGCCAGCGGATATGAGTTGCATGATCAGATTGGGAACATGAGAAACAGCAGGAACATGAAAAGAGGAAGACAAAAGAGTGCCTCGTCCTGCAACAGAAAGAGAGGTCCCATCTGCAGTCTGAATAGTGATAGGAGCAGCAAGAGGACTAATGGAATGAAGAATTGTGGGATCAGAAGTCGTATGAAAAGAAGCACCAGAGTCAAGAATCCATGGTAAGATACCTGAAGAGGATATAGAAGGTGGTTTCTCACTAGAAGACTAAGTAGTAGAACCGACAAAACCTATCGGTGCAGAAGCAGTCATGCGACGTAACGGCGTGAGAATCTCCTAAGTGAAGTCAGAACCAACAGAGGTCCGCCAAGGGAGACGCCCAAAGAGTCCAGTGCCTTTAGAAGGGCGGTCCCCTCGACGAGCAAGATCCTTCTTCCGGTAACAGAACTGCTCCACATGTTCGTTTTTGTCGCAGTAGGTGCAGTGAAGGCCTCCACCCGCAGTAGTCGAAACTGGAGTATGTGCCACTGACGAAGGAGTAGTACGAGGCACCGCCAAGACTGAAGGAGACACGAGCAGACCCTCAACACAAAGGCGAGTCTCAATACGAATAGCTGTAAGGGTTTCCAACAGGGTCACACGAGGATGGCGACTTGGCGAGCAAGCAACTGGGCATGAATGTGCTCAAATTTAGTCCGAAGATGTGTCAGGAAGTCGTAGATGTGGCGAAGCTCCAAATGAGAGTGTTGACGTTGACAGCACTAGCAAGTGCGGCAAACTTCTTGTCCTTGAGAATAAAGCTGACACCACACTGAGGATAGCTGCGCATAGAACCCATCCACGGTAGGATCACCCTGCTGCAGCGACTGATCCTGTCGCACAATAGCAAGGTACAAAGAATCGCTAGCAGGCTCATAGCGGTCGCGAAGATGCGCACACACCAACTGTGCCAAAGACAAAGCGACAATATCACTAGTGAGATGCACCTCCATGCTAGCAACCAAAATAGCAGAGGCACGAGCATTTTCATCAATGTCTTGTATGCAGTAAATTGAGTCTGAAAAGACTCCACAACATCCGCATAGTCATCGGACAACTTCTGTTGAGCAGCATCATCAGCCTCCTTGAGAATAACAAGCGTGGCAGGGGGAGCAGGATGAGGCGGACAAGATAGTTAACAGGCGTGGCAGGGGGAGCAAGATGAGGCAGATAAGATAGTTCGCCAGTAAGAAACTCCTAAAGACGCTGCCCTCGCATGTGAAGGCGCATATGGAGAACCCAATCTCGATAATTGAGATCATCGAAGATAACTGGGTAGCGGACATAAACGTCCCAGAAGAACCAGAAGATGACATCTTTTTTTACTACTGGATTTGAACGGGATTAAAATGAGTCAACTGATCGGATTGAAATCCAATCGATCACTCACGCGGGTGGGGGACGTCGAGTCGGGGGCGAGCGGCCAGGGACCGGCGATCGGCGGTGGGCAGACATCGACGGCCTGCGTCGGCCGAGGCGGTAGCGGCACCTCCACCAAGTTACTTCCTCGCATTTTGCTGTCAAGGCGAGGAGCAGGTGGCATCCGTCTAGGAGCAGGAGGTGGTCGACGGCCAAGGGCGATCAGCAGCCGAGGCGGAGCCCCTAGCCCGGACCGGCGCGATGAAGACACTCCACGCGGAGGAGGAGCAGAGGAACACCGGTTGACCGCAGAAGATGACGACGGCCAGAGATGACAGCAGCTAGCCAGGCGACGTCGTCGATCGGCGGAGGATCAGCGGCACAAGGTCACGACGCAGGAGAAGATGACCTAAGTGGCCGAGGTCATAGGCAACCGAGCGAATCGTGAGGCTACAGATGAGCAGCCGAAGAGGCAAGCGGGAAGAGCTCGCCAGGGAGGATAGTGCAAGTGCAACACTAGTAAAACCCTAACCCTAAACTTGGCTCTGATACCATGTAATGAATAGCACTTATATTCAACATGAGGCCAATGGGTCAGTATATATACATGTACATGAGGGTATAGAAGGAAATCCTATATAAGGAAATATCTATACAAGGCTAGCAATCTCTAATACAGGACAACTAGCAATCTCTTATATAAGGCAACTAGGATACTGTCTAACATGAACTTTGTTCTCACCCTTGTTCTTAGTTTAGCATAATTTAATTATGACCGGTAATTCTGCTACTTTTGAGGGGTGATGTTGTTGAGATTGAAACATGGTGCCAAGCTGATGGAAGGATCGGTACTCGACGTGATTGGATTCTTAAGGATCTGGCTAATGAAGTTATTGGAAGAGCTACCAGGTACTTACTGCTAAAGTATAAAGCTTGATAATATTTTTCTGTTCAAATAGTTGTCATGCTCCCATTCATATAGAACCATATTTGTGTGTACTGAAAAAATAAAATAAAAGGGGACAGTTAATCATTTACCTGTTTTAACTAAATATATCTCACCTTTTTAAACTTCATCCCCACCTTCTTGTTATCACGCCTCCCCTTCTCCAAGCAAATCTAGTGAAGGCAATTGCTATAAGATAGGTAAAAATGACCTATCTTAATGTGTAGACTTATGCCCAATGTTCCTTTGAATGGTACTTGCCGTATACTTGAATTAGTGTGGTACATATTCGTTGCTTGCTGACCTGTAATTGATTGCAGCCTTAATCATCCATGTTTAAGAAGGGTGATCAGCTAATGGGGCTTTCTTTAGCAGAGCAGCATATGCTTACAAAACTGGAGCTTAGTAGTTAGTACTGAGCTTGTTTGTTTCCTTCTCCGTTTTCTTCTGATGAAAGATTATAGATCTTTTGTCACTGTGTACAGTATAAGTAACAAAGTCATATCATTTGTTCGCCAGCAAGTGGGTCATGATGAACCAAAATACACGCAGACTTCAAAGAGTCAGTGATGAAGTCAGGAATGAGGTTTTTGTCCACTGTCCAACGACTCCAAGGTAAATTGATACTCATTTTGCTTTCCGTAATTCTGCATATACATGCATTTTTTCTGCTAGACATCCCATTCATAGAGCTCAGGCAATGAAGTGGTAAAATGGCTATGTTTTTTTTAGGCTTCAACTTAGCTCAGATTCCATTTTTACACTTCAACTGGGCTTTGTTAAACACTCTTACCTGCAGCATGTAGTTCATTGGGTGAATATTTCCTGGTCAGTCACAAATAATTATTTGGTAGTCATGAAGATTGTACATATAGTCTCACATGATTGTTGTGGTAGACATAATGGTTGTAACAAGTTACCATTGTGCAGATTAGCATTCCCTGAGGAAAATAATGGTAGTCTGAAGAAGATTCCAATTCTTATGGATCCTGCACAGTGCTCAAGGCTAGGGCTAGTGGTTAGTTCTTCTCCCCTTCATAAATAGCTCTTATGTTCATAATTTCAACAACTCTAATGCTGGCAGACCTTAATTTGTGAATTGCAGCCAAGAAGAGCTGATCTGGACATGAACCAACATGTCAATAATGTCACTTACATTGGTTGGGTCCTCGAAGTAGGTGTTCCACCAGCCTTTTTTACTGTAACTATCAGTTGACCATTCTTGTTTTGTGATATAGCCGTCTCGCCCCTCTTGCTTTTGAACCTTTCTGTATTCAGGGTATATAAATTGAGTAGTTTACAATTCCTTATTCCTTATTATTATTGTTTTTCCTTGATGGAAGTTATCGTCATTGTTAATTTGTGATAGTTTATAATAGTTTTCCTTTCAAACGGCAGAGCATACCTCAAGATACTATTGATACGCATGAGCTGCAAGCGATCACTCTTGACTACAGAAGAGAATGCCAGCATGATGACATAGTCGATTCACTTACTTATATAGAGGAAGGAGAAGAGAAAAGTATGAATGGATCTGCGGCACCGCATCTAGAAGAGCAGCGTCAATTCTTGCACTGCTTGAGATTTACTGGGGCTGGGGATGAGATCAACCGTGGCCGCACTGTGTGGAGGAAGCTAACTAGATAAAAGATGATTTATATTGCTAAATGTATTCTGTCCTTCCATTTGTTTCACCATTTTGCTCTCTGCGGCTGGCTTTGCACCTTTAACCCAAATTTTGTAAGTAATTGTTACGTTTGCGACCTGTGTATCAATGCCAATTTGTGACATTCGTTGGATCTCAGCTGGGGTTGTGCGTGGTTAGCTTTCATTCTTTTTTGGACAAGTGGACAGTGTTGTGCAATCTGCCCGCAGGTCCTTTAATTTTGTGCCCACAAGAGATTCCATTGACATGCAATTGTATGCAAATCTCTTCCTACCAAAATAATAAATTCCTAATTTTGGTCCATTTCATGGTTACAGCAGGTATGTCATAACATTAAAGGTCCGTCTCATGGTCATATTGCTAAGTGCGGGCCTTTTTCTGGTTGCCTTGGGAGAAGTGATGAAGAACAGAGCATTGTGGTTGGTTTTATAATTTGCTACTTCATGTCTTCAGCATGGGATAGTTCACTCGATCCATATGTATTGGTTATATTGTTGCTTCAAGGTTTCATCCCCTGTACGAGTGGCCACTATGATGGTTCAAATAAAAGAACACACAAAACCAAGCATATTAGCAGCAAATCAAGAAAGCATCTTCATCAAACTTCGATAACGACTTCAGGTAACATGCTTTGCGGTCAAAACTCAAAACGGTAGAGCTATTCTTTCTACAGAATACAAGGCAGATGTACACACACCACCCACACCTATATGTGTGCGTGTTCTCTAAGGGTGCGTTTGGTTGGAGGTACGAGGGTGAACGGAACAGGATGGTACAGGATGGATGGAATGATCCTGGATGAGATGGTTCAGGGAAGGTGTTTGGTTGTCTGAATGGGATGGTACAAGTTTTTGTTTGGTTGCCTGAATGGGATGATCCTGGATCGTTCAAGATGCTGTTTGGTTTAAAGGATGAGGTAGGTATGAAATAGTGTTGTATTATCTGCAGATAGAATACCCTTGAGTGATCAAAAAGCCAGATTAACCACGTGCTTATCAAAGAAAAACAATGGCAACCTAAGTAGCTAGCAGCAACAACTATGCATTGTACATGATATGCATGATATACAACTATGCAATGGCGTGCGACGAAGACGGCGCGGGGCGGCGGAGTGAGGAGCGCAGTGAGGCCGCCCGTGAGGAAGACCGCGGGGAGTGGCCCCGAGAGGAAGAACGCGTCCGGGACGAGTTGGTTCGGCCAAATTGGGCGAACGGGATGGTACAGGATATCTGAGGAATATTCCCAGGATCTGTACCACTTCATCCTGGATGAAATGGTTCCATACACCCAACCAAACGCATGTACCAAAACTTATCCTGTACCGTCCCGTTCCGTTCACCCTCGTACCTCCAACCAAACGCACCCTAACATGCTAGGAATTTAACGGAGGCATCCAACGGCTCACAGAGCATCAGCACACGCTTTCCCATTGAACAAGCAACTCTTCCATTGAACAAGCACGTGTGTACTCTTAAAATTGGTGAACACCAGCATCAAGTTCACGTGTGCACTCTTAAAATTGGTGAACACCAGCGTCAAGTTTAGCCTGTTTAGGACTCAAACCCTGATAAGCTGGGTGTACACTTGTATGCCTAGTCATCTGGCCAGATGTCTGCTTCCAAGCGTAGAGATATTCAGTGGCCTTTTGCAGAACCAAAACACATGGAAAACATGGCAGAGAAGCTCCTCTTCGGACACTAAAGCATTATTATATTAAGCGACCAACTGAGACGGACGAAACTGACAACCCTTGCTCCAGTATTTCACAAAACGAGCTATACGAATTCAGCACTCTGAGGTGATGAGGTATTATGTGACTTGCAATCTGTAGAAGGAATGCTCCAAGACAAAGGCTAGTCTTGAATTTAGTAAATTGTTTGTAAAAAAAAATGATCAATAGTCAATAATAGCAAGTGGAAGATCACAATTCTAGGACTTTGGGCCACTCTGCGAGTTAAAGCTGACAAATCGCCATACTATTAAAAAGGGAAGATTTTGGACATTAGCAAAAGGTTGCAAGCTTGTCATGACTTCTGTGACATGTTACTGTAAGGATCATAGAATTCTAAGGGCATACCAGGTAAACAAGCATTTCATTGCTGAAATGGGTACCACATGCCAAATATGGATGAAAAAAATAGTGAGTATAGGGCAGGGTTGTCACATCAGTGGCTTAGCTGGCCGTTGGCACAGTTGGGCCATGGCCCAACCAATGCCCGGCTGGCCGGCCCACAGTAACTTGAAGAGATGATGCGATGATGCCCTGTCGCCACTCGCTAGGAGCCTAGGACGCGAACGTCGGGAGACATCTTGCTTGGATCAAGGATCGGTTGGGATACGCCGAACACCGCCTTAATTGCTGGGAGACACGGACGTAGGCGCTCCGCCAGTGGCTGGTAGGGATACGCGAATACGCCGCCTCGCAAGTCTACCACCCCAATGTCGTTTCCTCGTAGGTCGTTGATTCTTGATATCATCTGCACTACATGCGGCAGCCAGCGGTTCTTTCATGCCATCGTCTTTTACTCTTTTTTGCATCTTTTCCAATTTCCATTACCTCAAGTATGCCTTTATTGTCTAGTCACCTTCATTGAGCGAGATATGTTCTCCAAAGTGGATGAAAATGATATAATCGAGACTTTCATGACTATTAGAAGGCGTAAGCCCGACCTATGAAGCCAAGTTCCCGGGTCGAGGGGGTCGAGGAACGGGAACGCAGGACGAGAGACACCACTTTGAAAATTATGGTACGAAGGAATGTAGTAGGAACGATGGCGTAGGAACGAAATTAAATATAACCAAGTTTAACCGATACAAGTTTTTATTTCTTAATAAGATCATAGATATTGACGATAAATACTAAAAGCTGCAACTATAATCATATAATGGATAGATGAAAATCTGGAATCTGGAATATTGCTTGAAGCCGTGAGCCCGTGAGGTCTTGATGTCTTGCTTCTTTGTCATCGTGATCCTGAATCCTGATTAACATTAATATGAAAAGCAAGATTAGCTTCTATGTAAATATGAAGAAAACGAAGAATGTACTCTTGTCTAATGAATTACCTCTTAGATAATAGAATCTTCGGGGTCTATGTCCCACTTGGTATCTTTGTAGCTCTCAGTGGACCTTGACATAAGGCAAATATTAGCGGATGAAGACAACGTTGGTCAATATATGATCATGGTCATAACATAACCCCACTTTTAAACATTGAATAATAATCTCTAATTAAAACTTCCCGTTGGTTCCATTTTAATTAGAAATAATGCTCAGAATAATCATCATATGAAATATTCTTCATATTAATTTATTGGTCCAGAAGATTAACCATAAAACTAAACATAGTAATAATGCTCAGGAAATAATCATAAAATAAAATTAATGGCCACTTTAATTAACTTACTCAAAATTAATCATGAAATTATGCCCAGGAAAAATAATGGGCCAATAATTACTGCTAAATTTAAATGAGCCAACAAATTATTAAAACAGTAAAAATATTAAAGGCCTTTCGGGCCAGCGAACGCGCAGTGCAGGGCAGCCCAGCTCGAGTGAGGCCCAGCAAGCGACTTCGGCCCAGAGGAAAACTTAGCCCGCGCGTATGGAATCATGGCCGTCCAAGGCAATTGACGGCTGTGATTGCTTCGGATCGCAACAGAACGCGCCAAAAACGGGGAACCCTAACCCTAGGGGCATTCCTCTCCCGATCCGGGCGTTGTGGGCGAAACAGAGCGGCGCCATCGACGGCAACCGCACGGAGGAACTGCGCGCGCGGCGAGCGGAGGGAACTGCGGCGGGACTAAGCCGCGACGGCGCGAGGAGCCGAAGCGACGAGTGGTGCGCGCGCATGGGTGGAAGACGAGAGCGGCGGCTTTAGGCGCGGCACTGCCATGATGCGACGGCGGCGGCCATGGAGCAAAGTGCAAGCTCCCGACAGGAGGTAAGTACCAAATCCCCTAAAACCTTTTGATTTCCTTGATTGATTTGGGGTTTTGGGAATTAGGGCCTCGGGAATTTGGGATTTAGGGTTCTAATTCGTTCTAATCCCCTCCTAAGTGCTAGACAAACTGGAATAAAGGTTTGAACAACCCATAACCGACAAGGATCAAGAACTAATCCGAGGTTAATAAGCCCTAATCCGAACCAAATCAGTCTAAACCGAGCCAAAACAAGACTTAATCCGACGAAATAAGAACTCAACCGGGCTTAATAGGATCATGCTAAGGCTAGTGAGCTCTGATACCAAATGTTAGAATTGACGATCCATCTGCGTGCCCCCTCCTCCTAAGATCGACGTTCCAGTAGCGTTCGGGTCGACATATTGTGTCGTCCCCGTTCCTCGTTTCGGGATGAAGTTCCCGGGACGAGGAACTCTGCCATGTTCCGCGTTTCCGGCTTCATTGAGCCCGATAAGAAGAAAAAGTAGTATGGTAATATTCTCTGAACTGTTGTAAAACCTTATTATTATATTTGTATTGTGCTTTTGATACATTATGTATTTATATGTTGCCCTGTTAGATGATTTTTAAAAAAAAAATTGGACCAACCTTAGCTAAAATCCTGGCTACGCCACTGTGTCACATGCATGACAACAGTTGAAGCTGACATATTAATTACCGTAAGCACATTTCTAAACATATATAAGTTTATTACGGAGCTTCTGGCACAAGGTTTCTAAAGGATTATGGGATTCTTAATGACGTCACATATTCATTTTACCACCAAAATCTTCTGTATGAGTGTATATAGTTCCCCAGTGAACCCAAATATTTTGTATGAACTCAGTGCAAAACTAACGCAAATGCATCTAAACTAATTCTTATAGTATTTCCATGGTATCTATCCAGCGCAAAGTATGCCCTGATGACATAAGTAAATCACATCTTCGAACGAAAGTACTTTCTTTTATGTTTAAGGAGGCTAGGGAATCGCTATATTAATTAATGTAATTTATCAATATTATTGCTCATAACTTACACAACATATTAATTGAAAATGCGAGTGATGCCTTCTGTAAACCATATTGGTATTCACCAAGGTGGTCAGATTAAATTTTAGAATTCCAGAAACTGGAGAGAAATGAATACTCTTGCATAACAAACCTCTGAAATGGAGTTTTGCAACATGCATCCATTCTCCAGGACCACAATTGTCAGATACCAGGGTTGCAACAGATGATATAACATCTTTCTCTTCTTTTAGAAGGAGCTGATGATTGTATGTATCCTTGTCCTCACTTCTTATTGTAATTTATTGACTGCATAAACATAATAAGCTAGTTAGGGATATCTGGCTAAAAAGAATATAATAAGATGTGAGAAAGACTCAATTCCGCTCTTCCGAAGAGTATAATGCTAGCTAACACAATAAATAATACAGGAAAAACCGTTAACACTGTATTTAGTTTCGAACCTTGTTTCAGTACAACCACAATTTACAGCAATAAGGATGTATCACCCTTTATTTATTCATTATTAGCTTCTTCCCATTCAGATGAGCTTTCAGGTCTCCTATCTACAGACAGAACATAAGTGACCAGTGCTTCTTAGCCAGCCAGATTGTGTTGCTTGTAGCTACAGGGATCTGACCACATGTCAACATGTTGCATTTTGGAGGGTGGCCATACTGCTTTTTTGCAATCACGATGGTGTGCTTAGACCTCTAAAATGGGAAATGATGAATGAGTTTGAAAATAAGGCATGCAATTTAAGGTCATATGCTCATCTCACCCACCTCTCATGGAAAAAGATGAGAAAGCCTACTTTGAGCAACGGAAATATCGATGTCATGTCCACGAAACTCACCATTTAGCATGTGATCAACTATAAATGGTTACCAAAACAGTCCAACATCCACTGACGGACAAAATTGGTATAGATCAAGTTTATCAACATTCAAACAACTTCCATCAAGTTATACAGCAAATATACCCCATCAGAGATATCGATGCCTTATAACAAACTAGCGTGATCAAAGAACTTCTGTATAGCTGTGCCATTATTCTTCTATCTCACTTTTTGCTCTTCCGAGTGCTAGGACACCCATTTACCGCAACATTTCAAACAAATCCAAAGAATTTTCCTCATCCAAACACTAAGATACATGCAATTCTACGCTGAGCACTTCCATCAGGATCAAATCAACACACCAATATGTTGTAACAAAGCAAATATGTTGAGCCGATATTATGTGCTTGCAAGGAGGAACAAATAAAAATATGCTCCATCCTTGTTGCTCTCCATAGTCTATCTTTGTAGGATCGTGAAAGGACCGAAGATGTCGCCTAGAGGGGGGTGAATAGGCGGATTAAAAAATCGCAGCGGAATAAAACTGGCCGAGCAGGTCAATTCGGAGTCTCCGGGTATTTTATCTGGATACTTCGGGTTGTCCGGAGTGTCCGGTATTTTATCCGGATACTCCGGGTTAGCTGGCTCGGGAACGCAACTAAAGTTACTCTATCTATAGCACAAGATATTACAACAAATAGATAGCAATAGCAACCTAGATCAAGGGCTAGTATGGATTTGAATTAAAGCTAAGCAATAAGCTAGATCTAAGCTTTACAAAGACAAATTCACACAAGCTAAGCTAGGAAGTAAAAGAGAAAGTGAGAGACGCGATTTTTCACCGAAGTTCGGATTCTTGAAGGGAATCCTACGTCTCCGTTGAGGTGGCTCGGTCACACTTGAGCCGGGGTCTCTTTCAACCCGCTTTCCTCCCGGTGTTGCACAAATGCACTCGCCGGCTTCACTTCTTGTCTCTTCCCTTTCGGAGGCGAGACTTGCCTTCACAAACGACCGGGGCACGCCACAAACGTCGGTTGCTCCCGGTGACTCCTAGCCGTCTAGGAGACCTTCAACCTCCAAGAGTAATAATGCCACGGGACTTCGCTTGGAGGATGAACTAGTGCTCAAGGACTAGAATTGAATGCACCTAGCACTTCTCTTCTTCCCACCACACCAAATGAGATCAAACAACAAATCAAGAGGTGGGGGAAGTATGAGCTCTATTGAATGCTTGGAAGAGGTTAGAAATGGCTTGAATGCTGCTATGAATGAGCTCAATAGAGATCCTAGCCGTTGGAGGGGAGTGGTGGCTTTAAATACTCTTTTTGAAAACTAGCCGTTATTCCACTTTTTGAACTGTCCGGAGACTCCGGACAATTTAACCCGGATACTCCGGATGGTCCGGACTCTCCGAACAAAATGTCCGGATACTCCGAATTCACTGGAATTCGAATTTTGGCCGAAGGGGTTAACCCGGAGACTCCGGACCGAGTCCGGATACTCCGGACTAAATGTCCGGACTCTCCGAGTTAGATGGCTCGGTTAGAATTAATGTTTTTGGGAAATGCAAGTATTTGAATGCTAGTTTGTATGCAAGTTTTGACCTTGAGCACATGCACATCCTAAAAACGATTTTCCGTAGTATCCTCTTAATAGTACGGCTATCCTTAAGACTCAAATTAAAATAGAAATTACAAATCTTCGTCTTGATGCCATTTTCTTGAATTTTAATGTACGTAGGAGCGTCCAATCTCATTCCGAGCTTGATGTGATCTCGAGATCTGCATTATTCTTAGTTGAAACATTAGATCTCTTTAATTGTGTCATCATTAATCACCAAAATAAAATGAGGGGCCTAGATGCACTTTCAGATCGATATATACTAGTATAGCAATCAGAGGGGGGGTGAATGATTGCGCAGAAGCTAAAATCAAAATTTTGATTTAATAAAAATGCACCCCAATTCATAATCAAATAATTGCTTCGGATCAAGCAAAAATAGAGTAGATGTGTTTGGTAAATCATGAATTACTGGAGATCTAGCCGTCGGATTAACTTGAAATTTGAACAAAAGAAACTATATTCCAATACAAATCAAATAAAAAAAGAATCAACTAGATCGGACCTACGGATCAAAAGTTATGAACCCCGCAAGCTTGCTATGATAGATTATGATGAGATCTAACCTTAATTCCCGAAGATCCAACCGTTGGATTGATGTGAAATTTAAACCGTAGAAACTAGATTAAATTTTGAAACTAACCCAACAAGAATCAGCTCAATCAGATCTATGAATCAAAAGTTATAAGCTTCGCAAGTTGACTGTATCAATAATGACGAGAATTGATTAAACCCTAATTTCGTGATTAAACAAAATCTACAAAAGATTAACCAACAAAACATTGAGGAACACTAAATCAATACCCTAGAAAAGTTTTGGATGGATCAAATCAAGAAGAAACTCAAAGAATCAAGATAGACAATGAATCAATCTACTAAACCGAAAACCGGGCAACCAAAATCAGAAAATCAGTACCGTAGCAAATCACACATGAACAGTAATTCAGCTAGCTGAGGAAAATCTAATTTTCTATGTCTTCTTTGTCTGGTTACAGCACTCCAAACAAAAGAGTACAATCCTTAATACCTAGCTCATCATAAACAGAAGACACCTCCCCCTATTTATAATGAGCAAACCCTAGAAAAGTTCGCATGCATGTCCACTTGGCCCAACAAGGCTCAATACATGCAAACTACCCAAACGATTACAATTGCACGCGTACGGCCCACCTACCGCACTTACGTGACTAACTAGCCTCCATGTGCACCGTTCTCTAGCCCGAACATCCCACATGACATCCTCGACCACTAGGACCTCGATTTCTCCCTGAACCTAGTCCCGAACATCAGTTCCTCCATGAACCTAGTTCTAGTCCCGTCATCGACCACGTTTGACCTCAAGCAACACCTGCACATGAACAAACACAAAACAATATTCTGAGCACAAGTCCACGACTTGACTCAAGATCAATCCACGCAACCACTCACACGAGCGCATTGCATCAAGCAAAACAATTACCATGCTATCACAAGAATATCAAATAATTATCTGAAACAGCACATGCACCACACATACCATGAGCACAACCATTTTGCAATACCAAAATCATCATTAAGCCAATTTTTCAGTATATGATTTCACAATCTCCCCCTTGATGAAAACATTGGCAACACCACTTAGAACTGAATATTGGTATTCACCTCACAAGAAAAGTTTTTGAAATCAAAAAGTTTAAAATCAAAAACCAAAGTGAAACACAAAATCTCCCCCTTTGACAAATATGCAATGTGAAAAACCTCCCCTTATGTGAAAATAAGAAAAATCTCCCCCTAATAAGAAAAATGTGTGTGTGAATGTGCAATGTGCCCAAAATTCTCCCCCTTTGACAATGGATTCATCAAGAATACAAAAGAGAGAACAAAATCTTTTTGTTTGTTTTTAGTTTGCCAATTTTTTATGTACTGAGCATTATAAGTCATCCACAAATGTAATTCATCTCCAGGTCATGCTATCAAAAATATTTGTACCCTCAAATCTACATAGACAATGTAGAGTAAGCACAACTATAAATCAAATACTATTAATAATTTTTTGCATGGCGTGATCTCCCTTGCTCAACTATCTGAAAACCTGAAAACATTGAATTTTTGTGCACTTCTTCGGTGCTTGAAAAGCTGTTTGATTGATTATTTGCAACAAAATATAGAAATGCATGGAATTATATGCACCATCAGCTTTACTTTTCAACCATGCCAAACAATGAGCTTAAAGTTTCATGGTTTCGGTCATACACAACCTCTTACAAGTTCATATCAAAGTGCAATGATAAGCAGTCTCGTAAAAAAGAAGTGTGATAGTACATAACCTTGATCTTGCATTTATCAACGATCACTCTTTGAGCTTTAGAACTTCAACTTTGATAAATATAATATTTAGCACTTTTTTGAGAAGGATCAAAATAGTCAAGAAAGTTCAACCATGACAAGATTTAATTCAAGTTTTCATTCCATTTAAATAGTCATGCCATAATCTAAACCATATATGCATAAACATGAAGTTGCAAAGACCTTGTAGCATACACATGGCTTCAAATAACATATGTGTATCAAATATAATGCTCAATACTTTTTCATTATTTTTCTTTTCTTTTTGTTTTTCATTTAAGAAAACACAAAGAAAGATATGTATTACAAAATATTACAAGGTTTTCATAAACTCCCCCTCAAAACAAACCCATTGGGTGAACAATTCCAAGTTTTTCCCGAATAAAAGCAAAACGAGAAGAAGATAAAGGTTTTGTGAAAATGTCTGCCAATTGATGTTCAATATCCACATGATAAAGCACAATATTTCACTTTTCTACATGATCTCTAAGAAAGTGAAATCTAATCTCAATATGTTTTGTCCTAGAATGTTGCATAGGGTTTTTAGCAATGCATATTGCACTTGTGTTATCGCACAAAAGAGGAACACTATCCAAAGAAACGAACTTCGGCCAGCAAAGGAAGTAACCGAGCTCGTGATTCCACCGGAGAATACCAAGAACAAGAAGACCGGGCAGAATGAGCTGGCGACGACGGCCAGAACCAAGCGGGGTGTGATGAGGAGAGAGGCCTTTCACCATATTTGTCTCGAACCCTTGAGCAATTCCCCTCTCCCCTCCGCTCCACCCCATTAAATCCGGATTTTCTTGCCTTTCTTCCCGCTTCTCCTCTTGGTTCCTCTTTTGATTGTCGCGTTGTGCACAGGAAAACCCTTAATGCCAAAACCACCGGAATTGGAAGCTTCTTCTCTTTCTTGACTAAGGGAACTGCGCGCTCGTGACGCATGCGTCGGCGAGGAAATGCCCGCGGCCGCGCTCCTCTCGCCGTCGACTCCCTCGCATCCCTCCTCCTCCGCCACCTCCGCGCTGCTCCTCCGAGCCCGAACCCTCCATGAGTGAGCGCTGGAGCTCTCTGTTCTCGAGCCCTCAGCCGCTTTCGCCGTGCACGCGAGGCGTTCGTCGAAACCCTGCGATGGGGCACGCGAGGCATTCGCGACTTCGCGGCCTGCGCGCAAAGGAGCTTCAAATGGAAACGAAGCTGCAAAGGTGGTGCTAAGTGAACCACCGAGCGGTGGGGCCACGGAGTCAGTGAGAGAAGAGGGTGTTCAGATAGTGTACAATTGTTTATGGATAGTGTATATCAATATACTCTATTAATAATTTAATGTGTACCAGACCATGGCGATTACATGAAACCTATTAATAATTACGGCTTTTAAAGAGCTAGTCATGAATGTGGCCCATATAACAAAGAAATACATTAAATATTACGATCAAAATTATTATTGACCATGTAAATGGCCACTCGACCTAATTTAGGTTAAGCGAAGACAAGTATTATCAAATCGGCACAGCTCAACATGGGAACCTTTCCTGGTCAGGCTATGACGTGTTTTACTATGCCGATCTAGATATAAATCAACCTGATTAGGTTTTGGTCAGGGGAAATAATTCTCTGCATAAAGATAATGTGCAGAAGAAGCTCTTTCTGGCAGGTACAGATAACCGCTTGAAAGTTACCCCTACGAAGAGGCTTTTTTCTGACGAAAGGCCACCTTTTCAGCGAGAAAACAACTTTTGACCAAACGACACTTACTGACGGGAAGACACATCTCTAAAGACGACACCTGCCATCCCTTTGATGTTATAAATAGGATTTCCCAGCCAAGGATGGGGAGAGAGGAGAGTTGAAGTGTGACATGTAATACACTACACATTAGACATGATCTGTACTTAGTAAAAGATAGAGCAATATAGTTTTCATCCATTCTCCTATTCCTTTCATTATCATTCTATCTACAAAAAGGCAACCCAAATTATAATAACAAGTTTAATCTAGGAAACCATATGTCCTTAATATCGACACCAGATTAATCCTTTTGTACTATATAACATAGCGGTGTAAATTTAAAAAGACGCTTCAAAGAAAGAGTAAGACAACGAAGTGGGATTCTATCCCAAGCAAACAAAAATGATTCAGGACCCATTTGGAAGATAGGAATTATAATTGAGGAAAAAAATAGCGCGTTCCAAATAAGACGTAAGATAAGAAAAATAATCGTGTATTTTTTCTACCAATATAAAGTATTCAACATGGTCTCTCTCACTTAATAAGTAGTTAGCGAAACAATATATCATTATGAACGGATAGAATAAAGAATGCCTGATGTTAGCAAAGGCAAACCTGGAAGAAAAACATAAGAGGAGCTAAATTTAAATAGCAAATTTTGTCTCTGATGATGTTGGATCATTAACATAGCTACTGTTCTACGACAGATCTAACATAAATCTAATAATAAATTTTGGATGGAATTATAATCCTTTTATACTGATCTCAGAATTATAGATCACAAATTTGTGAATTCTTGATTGAGTGGTGATCTCGGGAAGGACCGAAATCCGAAATTTCGGTGAGATTCGAAAATTCGGATAAAATTCGGACAAAATTCAAATTCGGTTTTTTTAAACCGAGAAATCCGAAATTTCGTCCGAAATCTCAGTAAAATTCAACTGAATAAAAAATGGTTCAAACGACGTCAAAAAAGTTTGAAATTTTTTTTGGATGGTCCTGACACATTACTAATGTTCTCATAAAAATTTAAGATAATGATCAAGCCTAAAGAATTTTTAAAAAATCTAACAGTGCCACTGTCCTGATAAAAGGCTGACCGGCAAATTTCAACCGAATGAAAAATAGTGCAAACCGCGTTAGAAACTTTTGAAAATTTTTGTGGATGGTCCTAACACATTCATAATATTCTCATAAAATTTTCAGATGATGATAAATCTTGAGGAATTTTTAAAAATTTAAATAGTGCTACTAAAGACGGACTAACAAATTTCACATGAATGAAAAATAGTTCAAACCACTTTAGAAAATTTTGTGAATGGTCCTAAAACATCCATAATATTCCCATAAAATTTTTTAGACGATGATCAATCTTGAAAATTTTTTAAAAATTCGGGCAGTGCTACTCAAGACTAATCGACAAATTGAATCGGCCAAAAAATGGTAAAAAGCACATAAAAAAAATTTAAATTTTTTGTGGATGATCTTAACCCTAAATCCAATCAAATACAATGCACAAAAATCAAAATCCGACAAAAAACCCCCCGAGATTTTTGCCGAAATCATCGAGATCTTACCAAGATTTACGTGGTTATTGTAGCAATGCGAATTTTTTTACCCAAGCAAAATGTAGGAATTTCCGAATTTCGACTGGTTTTTTATCCTCGGTGGTGAGTTCTCGCTTCACCACTCTGCCCCGGTGCCCGGCCCCGTCCTAAACATCCGGCGTGCATCCGCCCCCGAGTCACCCAACCAGTTAACCAGAGCCAAACCCGTTTCGTGCTCTTCTTCCCTTTCCATTCCATGGCAGACGCTGCTGGATAAAAACCCTGCCTTTCTTCACCTTCCCCCCTTCTCCACACCCTTTCCACTCTCTCCGACCCCTCCCCTCCCCCCTTCGACATCTCGGGCTCGCCGCAACAGCTTCCTATAAGGCGGCGCCGCCGCCGCCGCTAATCCACTTGAAACTAAACCCCTGGCCGAGACTCCCACCGGTGCCCGACTCGTCCCCGGCCTCTCTCTTCAGGTAAAGCTCACACATTTGTTCTTCCCTTCCTTTGGTAGTTTTATTGCCCTTAGCTCTTTCGCTTGGTTGCTTGCTAGCTTTGATCTCCGAGTCCGCTGGTCTTTTTCTTGGACCTGAACGAATCTTTGACTCGTCCGGCAGTTATGTGTAGTAACTGATTGGTTTGTTCTTTAGGTTTTTCTTGGATCCGTGCGATCGTTTTCATCTCCTGTTATTGTGTTTCCGAAGTGATGGGGAAGAAGGTGAAGGCGAAGGCCAAGAACCTGCGGAAAGCGCAGCAACGGGAGCCGACGGTTGCGTCCTCGGATGCTGGATCCGGCGATGCGGCTTCGCAGGACACGAGCAATTCGACGGAGGAAGCGGCTGTGTCGGCCAGCGGCAGGGAGCAGTGCGGCCACTACAGCCGTGACAGTACCCACTTGGACAAGGTCCTCTTGGAGATCATGTCTTCCAAGCATGTTGCGTCGTGTGAGCATTGCCGGGAGGACGCCCCAAGGAAGAAAGGCAGCGGTAAGCAGCAGAGGAAGAAAGGTGGCCCGAAAGGCGCTGCTGCCAAGGCACACGCGAAGGTGGAGAAGAGTGATATATGGGTCTGCTTGGACTGCGGTCGGCATTTTTGTGGTGGTGCAGTCACTGAGACCAAGCCATACGGCCATGCCCGAAGGCATGCCAAGCAGGACCGGCATTGGTGGGCTGCACGGTTTGATGATCTGACTGCTGCATATTGTTTGTCATGTGAAAACGAGGTTTCGATCGAGATGCCCATAGTAGAGAAAGTTGTGGCAGTGGCAGCTGATGATAAGGTGGTTGGTGCAGTGGATAGCAATGTGTTGGTTTTCGCTAATTGCCATGGTAATGTGATTAGAGGGCTGCCAAATCTTGGAAACACATGCTTCTTCAATGCAGTGCTGCAGAGCCTCCTCGCGCTTGATAGGTTGCGCAAGAAGATGTTAGGACCAGATGTTCCAACAGGGGCCCTTGCTATGTCACTGAAGAAGCTCTTTGTGGAGACAAGCGCTTCAAATGATGCAGGAGGTGCACTGAGCCCGAAGAACCTCTTCTCAAATATTTGCTCAAAGTATCCGCAGTTTAGGGGCTACCATATGCAGGACAGTCATGAGTTACTCCGCTGTTTTCTTGATGGTTTACATACCGAGGAAACTGAAGCACGGAAGCTAGTGGAGGATGCTTCGAATGCAGGGGTTCCCACAATTGTTGACTCCATCTTTGGGGGTCAGCTGTCTAGTACTGTGTCCAGCACAGAATGCACACACAGTTCTGTTAAACATGACCAATTCCTTGATCTCTCACTACCAGTTCCGTCAAGGAGGCCTCCAGCCAAGAGTGTTTCATCACCACCAGCGAAGAGGACCAAGCAGAAAGTAAGAGATAGGAACAAAAGTCGCAGATATGGGAAGATTGCTACCCGAGTATCTCCTTCAATAGAGGAGAGTAGCAAAGAAAGAATTCAAACAGTTGCTAAATGCAACGATTCCCGGATGCCGGGTTCAGAATTGGGACAGGTTGTCAGCGAGAAAGAGCCAGAGCCCTCTGAATGCTGTGAGTCATGTGCTTCTGTGCCTAACCAAGAACTAAAGGTTGCTTCAAATGTGGAGGATGGCATGTCCTGGTTGGATTATGTTGCTGATGCAGATGAAACAAAGTCTGAGATTCTCGATTCTGCTGATTCTACTGAAGCAGAACAAATCTGGGAAAGCAAGGATGTCATACATGGTTCATTTCACACTCAGAATGATGCCTTACCCAAAGAGCATATCTTGAGTTCCGAGCACTCGTCTGAGAACATTGTTGATGATGCAGCTTCTTTACAGCCTGTTTTCTTGCTTCCTTACAAAGAATTTGGTACCACAGTTGAGGAAACGAATATAACTGCAAAAAATTCGCAGAATCTAAAAGATGCGGCTCCTCCTCCAGCTGTTTGTCCAGTAACAGAAAACAATGCACAACCTGCATCTGGTGGAGATGGAGACCAAGATGACTATGTTGGTCTTGGTGATATGTTCAACGAGCCAGAAGTTACTTCTGAAGTCAAGAAAGAAACTGGTAAAGCTGAAGATATTGATGTGATGGCTTGGAGTAGCAATAGTGCTGATGATGAGGTGGATGATTGTAATGCTCCCATATCAGTTGAAGGCTGCTTGGCTTTGTATACTGAGCCAGAGCTACTATCTGAACCATGGTACTGTGAGCACTGTTCTAACGCTGTTGCACACCCAAACACCAATGAAGGAAAAGATGGTGGGGATATGATGGCTAGTGCCAATGAAAGAAAGGACGATGAGTCGATGATGGCAAGTGGTGATGAAAGACAAGATGGTGATAATATTATTGCAAGCTGCAGCAAGAAGGAGGACATTGATCAGATTATGACAACTGATGGTTGCTCTGACAATGTAAATCCTGACATGCGCTGTAAGGAAGGGGTGTGTGCAAATCCTTCTTTGGCTGATACTGAAAACACTTCTGATGATAACTTTCCGGACACTGGAAATGCAATGTTTACTGTTGACAAGACTGAACAGTCGGACGGTAAAACACAGCGCCAGGAGTGTAAGGATTTGAACAGCTCAGCATTGGAATGCACTTCTTTGAGTAAGCAACCACATAACTCTGCCCAGTGTAATGATGGACATAATGTGGATGTAGCCGCTGAAGAAACAAGTGTGCCACTGAGTTGGGGTGATAATGACTCTGCCTCTTGCAGCACCACTAATGACAAAAAGGCTGGATATGGTGTTGGTTCTGAAGAAGTTGTGACTAGCAGTCTTCCATCTGAGACACAAAGAATCTTGCTGAGTGCCAAAGATAATGAAGATGTCATCACAAGGAATCAGGGCAGGAGGAAGCGAATGAAGATGGTTGGCAAATCACGTCAAGGGCAAGATAACCAAAATAAACAGAAAGATAATGAAGCAAAGGTTTTCAGAGCTGCAATGAGAAGAATTCTTATCAGCAAGGCGCCAGCTGTATTGACGATTAATTTGAACAGATTCAGCCAGGATTCCCATGGTCGGTTCAAGAAATTGAAAGGTCACGTGCGCTTTAAGGAGATGCTTGATGTACGGCCATTCATGGACCCAAGGTACTGGACTTTTGACTCAGTTGAAAGTATCGATAAGTTTTTACCAACCCAGCAGTTTTCTGCTTAGCTGCAGCCATTTGTTACTAGCTTATTCCTAGTAGCTACAAGCATAGTTGTCACGGCAGTCCAGCTAGGCAAGGCAAACCCGGACCGCCTGGATGCCTAGGCGGTGATTAGACGATGAAAAAATAAATAATAAATAATATATTATATGACATGAAATTAATTAAATATACCCCATATAAAAGAAAATAATTTCTCATATTACAAGAAATTAACTCTTCGGCCCACTTACCAACCCATTTGGTTTTTTCCTTTTCCTAACCCTCTCCCCGTCTCTCTCTATCTCCCCATTTGCGTCGGGCGCCCATTTATAAAAATAATAAATAATATCTCATATGATATAAAACTAACTAAATATACCTCCTATGGAAGGAAATTAGAGATGACAAGCAAGCAAATAAGTAGTTCCAAATAGGATAATGAAAGATACAACTAGCAGTAGCAGCAGTAGAGAGATCTGAAATCGGGGTTTTACTTCTACTACTACTGTACTACTATTAAGTACTGTACTACTAAGTACTACTACAACTACCTGTACTATACTACTATTACTTCTGTAGTACTACTACTTTTGCAATAGTACTACATGTACTACTTCTGCTGCAATCCTACTAAAAGCTCCCCCGAGTTCCCCCCTCGAGCCCGATGCCCCTGCTCCCCGACGCCTCCGGCTCCTCCCGAGCCCGACGTTGCCCCCGACGCCGACGACTCCGCCCGAGCCCGACGTTGCCCCCGACGCCGACGACTCCGCCCGAGCTCGACACCTTCGCCCTGGACACCGACGGCTCCGCCCCAGTCGCCGACGCCTTCGCCTTCGCCTCCGCCCGAGCCCAACGCCTCTGCCCCGGATGCCGATGACTCCGCCCGAGCCCGACGCCTCTGCCCCGGATGCCGACGACTCTGCCCGAGCCTGACTGGGGTTCTTCTTCCCCGACCTTGACGCCTCCTCCGCCCGAGCTCCCCCTTCTCCATCGCCTCCCCCCAATCGAGCTTCCCCCTCCCTTGGCGCAGAGGAGCGGCGTCGGCGACGAAGCAGAGCAAAGGAGCGACGGCAGACTGCCTCAGCGCCTCTGCGACCGCCTCAGGTATGCGTCCAGTCGAGGCGGCCGGTCCTGGCGGCCGCCGCCGGCCGCCGGGTCGCCTAGGCGACGCCATGACAACACCGTCTGTCTATAGTTTACTTGTTGACCGTGTAGCACTTTGCCACTGTGATCTGAGAAGATAAAGAACTATATTATTCCTCCCATTTTTAGTTTGGTGGATCTTTCTTTGAAGAATGGATTCAATAATTTTTTTGTGTCACAGGAATTTTTCTTGTATTGGAAAGTGCCAGAAAACCACAACAATAAATATTAGATTATGTCTATTCATGGGCTGTAGTATTCTAGGATTTGCTCTATAAACAGTTTCTTACCATTTTTTTGCAATATTATTCTCTGATTCAAGTTCACCATGTCCCTCTTATCCTGAAAGAAAGGGAATGTCTGAAAACTTTTCATAATCAACGTGAATCCGAAGGATAGGGTTAAATTAGTAGTTCAGCTTCCCTGCTCCAACTCACATAGTGGACAAACATGATTTAGATTTGAAGGCATACCAATGTGTTGATTTTTCATGGAAGTATTGCTATGCAAAAGTATATTGATGATATAAATGGGTTGCTTCTTTCAACCTTCTAACTTTTAAGTAAACTGATGTATCCACTGAAAAACCACAACTACATATAGGTGCAAATTGGTAGACTTTCAGAAGTTGCAGCAAATTTTCATTTGCGTTGTGTCCAATGTGGGGCTTGTTCACGATGTATATGTTGACTTACAACATGTCTTGACTTGGGCTGGGCAATGGCTCTGAAAAGTTCCATCAGCTTCATGGTTTTCCTATGATGTCTAAATCTAGACATATACTATGCAAATATACATAACACCAGCACATCTCCAGTACTGCTAGTGATTTTCAGAGAAGAAAATACTTATAGTCAGTCATTTGGATCAGAATTCTGTGCTGACTGCTTGCCACAATTTGATTTTTCACTAGGAACTCAAAGTGGGGTTAAGCGGTGTTAGATCACTTAAACTACCCAACTCGGTGACTCTTTGTAGTTAAGTGAGGGATATGTTCTGCATAATTTTGGTTGCAGTATTCTGATCATCTGATCTCAACTGGATCTAATTGGAAAGACATTTTCAATGGTCAGTTAAAATGATTGTAGAACAGTTAAAATAAGATTATTTATTCTGTCTGATTTGCATGTGAGCTGTTGGTATTTTAGGTTTTAATGGTATTTATCTCTTATCTTATGAGGCCTTAAATTATTGTTGCATATTTTATGGTCAATCACATCTTCTAGATCCTCTGATTTATCATTTATGTGAATATGTGATAGAAGTGGATGATTGGAATATTTTTATTTGTGATTTATGAGTAGAAAGAGTCTTTTGCAGCCTTACAACTGGTCTGGTCATCACTATTTTCTGTAATATGCAGATCTAAGGAGAATGACAACACCACTTATCATCTGGTTGCCGTTGTCGAGCACTTGGGAACCATGGGAGCGGGGCATTACGTTGCGTATATGAGAGCTGGCAAGATTGGGGGTCAGCAGCAGCAGAGCAATGGCTGCAAGTCTTGGTTTTATGCAAGCGATGCCCAAGTCAGAGAAACCTCTCTGGAGGAAGTTCTTAACTGTGAGGCTTACATACTTTTTTACGAAAGGGTAGGAGATTAAGATAATATGTCTGGTGGCATATCCATCAGTCAGTAATCAGGACAAGATCAAATGGCAAGTGAGAGGTGAGAACCAACATTTGTTGGATAGCTGGAGGCTCAATGGGTCTGCATACTAATATAACTATCGATCAAGTCCATTTTGTTTCTTTGATTGAGTCACTTATGGCTCCAGTTGGCTTCAATACCGTTTGTCTACTCAGTTGAAGAGATTTCGCAAGTGGACTTGAACAGCTAATCTGTTCATACTGCCTACAGCCATATTTTGTCTTTTGAGAACATAGTTGGAGGTGTGGAAATTGTTCAAAAGCGGCAAACAGTTCATACAGGCCTTGGCAAGGGCTTTGTTCAACGCCTACAGTTGTTGTTGCTTTACAACGAATCATGAACAGCTTAGTACATTTTTTGATGTGTTGAGTCCCTGCCCCTAAATTTTGAGTGATGGGGGCGTATATTGTAACGTGCTTTAGGTCCATCATAGAGTAGCAATTACACACTTGTTTTCACCCTTATCATCTGGGATTAAAAAATGTGCCTCTTCATTGAGAGGTTTTTTTTTCTTCCAAATTATTATTATTATTGTTGTTGTTATTGCTATTGTTATTATCGATTCGGTGCAAGTTGTGTTTCAGCCATTCAGAATGTGGTGTCTACAATCTATACTGGTGACTACGGTCTACGGCAATGGCTCTGATGAAATATTGATGTGTTTTTTTTTCCCTTTGATATCGATGGTCTTTCACGGTAGCAATACTGCAATAAGAAGCAAAACCAGATGATTCTTGTTCATACTTTCAGTTCTAACTACCCTTTTCCATTCAACGTTTTTTCTTTTAAGGAAACGTATTGATTCTAGTCTGTACCCAAGTTGGTATTGCTGCTGCTACGTTGGAAACCAACTAGTGTGAGCAACGACTAGGCTGTACAGCTTGATTGGCTTGCAACTGGACCAAGCAAAGTGGATTTGCGCAGATAACGTAAAGATTGGTAGTGATTCACTGCTGGCATAACCCTGTTGCTTGCTCATTTAGCACCCCTCTTTACAGCCAGCACACCAGTAAAAGCTACGGCAAAATGTGACATTTCCTCCTGCGACTGGTTGTAAACTTGATGGCTAGGGCAAGCCAAAGTCACCGCAAAGAACAAGCCTGTGATCTACATGGAAAAGCAAACGTTACACATAATCCTTGTACTTTCAGAATCAGGACAAGATGATGAGGTTTCAAGGTAGGTGTCCATTTGACAAATGCACCCAGCCGGCGCCCGGTGCTACCTCCGACAACCACTCGCTTGGTCATAGTCCCAGGGCTGAACAAATACGGTTTTAAGGTAGTATGGGGGGGGGGGGGGGGTGACAACCCACCATGTAGCAACGAACATCTTAGTTTGGTATCGCATCGGTATCCGACACGGATACAACATCGGCATGCTGTCAACACGTATCGGTCATATATTGAATAATTAGCTAGCCAAAATAAATAATTTTAATATTTGACACATCTTTAACAATTTATCGACACATATAGTGATAAAACCTAGGCCCACCTCAGCCATATAAATGGTAACCCTAGCCACTTGAGAGGACAAAACAACAGCATTAAGGCTCCATTGCAGAACTATGTTGACGCTCTAGATATAGGTAATCCGTTTAGAGGAAATATAAAATAGAAATGCAAGTGTTGCAAATATGTTGACACTAGTAGTTACTCTAGAATCAAAACGTATTTGCTAAAAATTACTAATGGTGATTGAAAGATATGTTATAAGGTGACAATATTTATTCTTGTTCAGTTTAGAAGTGAAGTTGCAAAGATTGAAGTACATATTCCAAGCTAGTTTACATTTTATATTATTTCAGTGTGACAAACATGTAGAAACATTGAAAAGAATATATATATATATATATATGTATATATATATATGTATATATATATATGTATATATATATATGTATATATATATATGGCAGCATATTTGGTGCAAACTCCCTTTACCGTGAAAACTCCGTGAAAACCACGTGTAAAAATTTTAAAAAATTCTCAAAAAATTACCATACATAGGGGGGGTGTGGTTCTACAACCCTGTAAAATTTGAAAACAAAACTCAATTGCATTTTAAAGATATGAAAAAGACAAATTGCAAAATGAATAGTGCTAAACAATGAAAAAACACTATTCATACTGAATTTGTCTTTTTTATATCTTCCAAATGCAATTGAGTTTTGTCTTCAAATTTTACAGGGTTGTAGAACCACACCTTCCCTATGCATGGTAATTTTTTGAGAATTTTTCAAAATTTTTACACGTGGTTTTCACGGTAGAGGGGGTTTGCACCAAATATGCTGCCTATATATATATATATATATATATATATATATATATGTATGTATGTATGTATGTATGTATGTATGTATGTATAGTATAGTATTATTTAAATATATATAGTTGTATTTTTCGAAAAAATGATGCACGTGTCGATGTCGTGTCGTAGAAAACCCAACCGAATCCATAAAAAACAAAGTTAGGCAGATTAAGCTCGACGGATTTGGTATGTTAGGCTATTCCCAATGGGTAGTATCATACTCATTAAATAGATGCCACATAAGATTTTTTGCTGATGTGGCAAAGCATTAAATAGGAGGGAGAAGAAAGCTGTATCTTGAGCAAGATACTGCTTTGGCACGATATCTTAGGCTGTGGCACATAATCTAACACATTGGACCCACTTTCATAGACACAACATCACACCAATTAATTATTTTAACCATATAGATATGATACTATGCATTGTAGATGTAGGACCGAATATAGCAATCAGAGGGGGGTGAATGATTGTGCGGAAGTTAAAACCAAATTCTTGATCTATTAAAAGTTTACCCCAAAATAGAACCAAATAATTGCCTCGTTTTCGAAAAAAATAGAATGATAGAGGTTTGGTAAAACACGAATTTCCGGAGATCCAACTGTCCGATCGATCTGAAATTTGGACACAAGAAACTAGATTCCAATACGAATCAAACTCAAAAAGAATCAGCTCAATCGGACTTACGGATCAAAAGTTATGACCTTCGCAAGCTTACTGTTCCAAAAGATGGCGAGAATAAATCTAACTAGAATTGTAGCTCGCCGAAAGATTTGATAAACTTGATCTTTATTTCTCCTTTCTTTTGTCTAAAATACTCCAAACAAAAGAGTACAACCCTAAAGCTTGCTCAAAGCTTGATTGCCTTCAACAGGAGGCAATCCCTCTATTTAAAGAAGGCAAACACACCTAATCCTAGAAGGAGTCCTAATCCTAGAAGGATTCCTAATCCTAAAAGGATTCCCACTCCTAATCCTAGAAAGAGCATGTATTCAACACAACTCCACTTGGCCCAACCTGGCCGAGTACAACTCTTGCACGCGTATGGCAACCCTACCATACTCACGTGACTAACACTTTGCACGCGAATGACCTCATGCCATTCTCACGTGACTAACCATTCTTCATGTGCACCATTCTCTTAGCCCGAACGTCCCGCATGACATCCTTGACCACCAAGACCTCAATTCCCCCTGAACCTAGTCCCGAACCTCAGTTCCTCCATGAACCTAGTTCCAGTCCCGTCATCGACCACATTCGCCTCGAGCAATACCGCACATGAACAAACCACAAAACGATTCCGAGCACAAGTCCGCGACTTGACTCACATTAAACCATGCAACCACTCACAGGAGTGCATTGCATTAAATATTCTAAGAACACGATTTCAAAACACGAACAAAAACCTTTGTAAAAATCAAAAAGCTTTTCAAATAATCAAACTGATTTCAGATCTTTTCAAATAAAGAAACCAAAAAATAAATCTTGTCGAAATATCAAACTGGTTTCAAATCTTTTTCAAATACTCATCATCAAAATCAACTGGATCAAAAATAACGATCCTTCAATCTCCCCCTTGATGAGTAATTTGACAAAACACAATATAAGATTTGACAAGAGATTGAGCAAGAACCAAAAGACCAAATAATCCCAATTCAAAAACCTCCTTGACTTGTTCTCCCCCTTTTTGACAAAATAGTCATCAAGATCTCAAAACTCCCCCTTAATGAATGCAGTATCTCAAGCTTTGAAGTATATTCAAAGTATATAATCAAAGTAAATTATTTGAAGAGTTTTTAGAAGAACTTTCTCATTTTGTATCAAATTATCCAATGAGAAAGCAAATTGTGAGAATATGGAGGCTCTAACACATAGAATAGTTATTGCATAAGCAAATTAGAGCAAACAAGTAAAATGTCATAAACAGATTTTGCCAAAGCAAAAAAGAAATCTATCATGAGCATAGAGAGACTTTCAAATTCACTAATATTTGTCTCAAGCCTTTTTCACCCATTTGAATTTCCTTTTTCTCTTTTAGCAAGTTTGACAATTTTGCTTTGTGATCAACAGGGATGACAAGTAACTGCACACTAGCCCATACTTGTGTATGAGTAGGTAGTTCTTTCTTGTATCTTTCTCAGTTTAAATTGGCAAGTGGTTTCACATTGTTCTGAACTTTTGTTTAGACAAGTAGCCTTTTCTTGCATCTTTTGCATTTAAATCCCTAGCAAGGAAGCTGCACATTGTACTAAACTTGTGTTTAGCCAAGTAGCTTTTGCTTGCATCTTTTCAACTTGCTTTTAACATTAAAACATTGATTTTGCTTGAGACTCATAATGATCATTTGAAGTCCAACAAAAAACTCACACATAGTTTCTAATCTAGCCTTTCAACAGATGACAAGAAACTTTTAAGCCTATTTCACAAATGCAATACCATAATGAGCAAGAGCCAAAATATTCTCGAAAAGCATCTCAAATTGAATTATTTTAGCCTTTTAGTGATAAGTAAAGCATTGAGCATTAACTTGGCTATATACACAAGAATAATCACCAAAGCTTTGTACTACATGATGCAATGTAAACAGGGGTTTTTACTTGAGGTGTAAAGTCAAAATACCACTTATAAAAAAATCACTTCTAGGAACCAAAGTCAAGTAACCCAAAAAGAGATAAACTCAAGACTCCCCCTCAAATCAACCCATGGGGATGAATGATCCCAAGTTCACCGCGTAAGAAAGCAAAACGAGAAAAATCAAGCGGTTTAGTGAAAATATCGCAAAGTCGAGCACCGAATCAACAAATTTCAGTTCAATAGCTCTTTTTCAACATGATCTCTAAGAAAATGAAATCGATGTCAATGTGTCCAAGAAAGAGAATTACTCAAGAAGTGGTATGAACCAGATGTACTTTTTCTATCAATTCCACATCCTCCAAATTCAAAGATCGAGAAAGGTCTTAAACTAATGCGTGAAGAAGCGAAAGCCAAATGCCAAAATCTTGAGTACCACGGAGATACCTTAAAATCCTCTTGATAGCTTGTCGATGTGAAGCACGCGGGGAAGCTTGAAAACGAGCACACAAGCACACAGCAAACTCCAATTATCTCATCCTCAACAAAGATCATCATCATCTTCATCAACAAAGATACTCTCCCCGAACATATGCACTGCACCGCACTATTTGGACTAGTGCCTTTAAGTAAAACAGAGGTGGAGGAAGCATCTTGAAAAATAACACTTTTAGCACGAGATGCACAAGTGAAGGAGGAGAACCAATTCTTATCATCGGACATGTGGCGTGAGCATCCGAAATCCACTAGCCATATGTTCTCCTTCCTCGTGAGAAGCCTACATAGAAGCAGAAAGTGTCGATGTCTCGGCATCAAGTTAGAAATAAGATGTTTAGGAATCCAAGATCGAGACAAACGACGCACAACAGTTGGCACAACACGAGCATTCTTATGCATAAAAGAAGATTTGTCTTTTCTCGTGTTCTTAGCAACAAGAGGTATTTGCATCACCCTAGGCACATAATGAGAAATGAAACGTGCCTGTCTGAAATTAGACCTAACATTAAACCTTTCTCTCTTTTGTTCTTTAGCTAGTCTAAAGCAAAAGTCTACTAGATGTCCATCTCTACCACAATGAGTGCAAGTGTACTTAACATGATGTTTTGCTTTAACAGTAGAAGCACATTTTGCATTCATCATAGTAGAAGATAAAAGACCACCAGATTTAAAGACATTTTTCTTAGGCTCATTGACAATTTCAAATTTTCCACTTCCAAGTGTTTTGACAACAGTGGGAGCATGTGATTTATGATGAGCATAAGAATCAAAACCTAAACCTTTGTTCGAGTCTTGACTTTTGATTGATCCAAAATCATGTTTAGGTTTTTCTTACCATCGATGAAACGTTCCAAAGAATTTTGCAAGTAATCAACTTTCTTAGCAAGAGTTAAACAATTATCACAAGGAGTGTCAATTTTATCTTTTTGTTTCTGGCAATTTGAACACGAGTTAATTTCATGAGTGAACATGTCATTTGTTAATTGTGTAACTCTACAATTTGCATCTTTTAATTTCAACTCAAGAATTGAACATTTAGAGCAAGCAATTTGATCATGTAAATTATCAGTAGAGCAACCAATATTTTTCACAAGTTTTTCATTTTTTAATTGTTCGGCATAAACTTGTTCTAGTTTAATGACATGTTCCTCTTTTAGAGACTTAATTTCAAATTTGAGATCTAAGCAAGTATCACAAATATTTTCAGAATTTGAATTTCTAAGATCAAAGTTTTCAGATTTTAGCATGGATAGATCTTTTTCTAAGTTTTTATTTTTGAGTGAAGATTTTCTTAAAGATTTTCTCAATATGACTAAAACTTCACAAAGCTCATCATACGAAGGCATTACCTCATCACCGTCGCTGGAGGTGCTATCGTTGTCACTAGAATCATTAGTGTTCCCTTTTGCCATGAAGCACAGTCCGGTGAAATCCTTCTCTTTCAGCTTCGTTTGCTTCGCTTCCTTCTCATCTTCAGTTGAGTCATCAATGTCGCTTAAGTCTAAGCGACCAATTGCCTCGAAGACTTTGTTGAGCATCTTCTTCGTCCGTTGCTTATTTTTATCCTTGCTCTCTTGGCGGAAGGACTTGGAGGAGTTGCTTTGCTCCTTCTCCTCTCTATCTTTGTTCTTGAAACAGCTTAGCACGGATGTGCCGGCCTTGCCGCAGCTTGTAGCAAAGGATGGAGGCTCCTCTTCTCTCCCTTGATCTCATGTAAGCTGCATTGACACGCTTGGAAAGAAGAGCAAGTGTATCTTCCGGTATTTGATCTAGCTGTTCATCACTAAGAGCACTCAAAGCGAGAATGGAATATGATGATGAAGAACTAGTAGCATTATCATATGAAGAGGAATTAGCATTAAGAGCCATAGAGTTATCATTGGATGTTCTTGAAACAATGTCTATCTCAAAAGTCTTGAGACTAGAATATAGTTTATCCAAAGTTATTTCACTCATCTTGTGAGCTTCCCTAAAAGCAGTCACTTTCATTTGCCAGATTTTAAGATCAAGAGATGATAGGAAATGTCTAGCATTTTCAGAGTCAGTGTACTTTACATCTACAGCTCTAAGATTGTTTAAGATTCTGTTAAAGCGAGCAAAAAATCATCTAGAGATTCTCCAGAGTTCATTTCAAATCTAGTGTATTCCTTTTTAAATTGATCTTGCCTAGCTTCTTTTACAGAGTCAGTGCCCTCATGATAATCTTGAAGAGATTTCCAAATTTCATGAGCAGTGAGTAAATGACAGACTCTATCGAATTCTTTTCTAGCAAGTCCTTGAAGCAATATGTTTCTAGCTCTATTATTGTTTTCAACATCTTTTTCAAACTCGATTTTATCAATATCATCATTTGAAGGAAGCTCGTACGGAATTTTTACCTTGCGCCAAATCGCATTACCTTGAGCTTGAAGATATGCAGTCATCCGGATCCGCCAGTGGGGAAAGTCTGTGCCATCGAAGATTGGCGGCTTTTTCGAGTATTTCTCTGTTGCCATAACTTACCGTTTACTAATCACCTGTTAAGATGGATTAGTAGAGCCAAGCTCTGATACCACTTGTAGGACCGAATATAGCAATCAGAGGGGGGGTGAATGATTGTGCGGAAGTTAAAACCAAATTCTTGATCTATTAAAAGTTTACCCCAAAATAGAACCAAATAATTGCCTCGTTTTCGAAAAAAATAGAATGATAGAGGTTTGGTAAAACACGAATTTCCGGAGATCCAACTGTCCGATCGATCTGAAATTTGGACACAAGAAACTAGATTCCAATACGAATCAAACTCAAAAAGAATCAGCTCAATCGGACTTACGGATCAAAAGTTATGACCTTCGCAAGCTTACTGTTCCAAAAGATGGCGAGAATAAATCTAACTAGAATTGTAGCTCGCCGAAAGATTTGATAAACTTGATCTTTATTTCTCCTTTCTTTTGTCTAAAATACTCCAAACAAAAGAGTACAACCCTAAAGCTTGCTCAAAGCTTGATTGCCTTCAACAGGAGGCAATCCCTCTATTTAAAGAAGGCAAACACACCTAATCCTAGAAGGAGTCCTAATCCTAGAAGGATTCCTAATCCTAAAAGGATTCCCACTCCTAATCCTAGAAAGAGCATGTATTCAACACAACTCCACTTGGCCCAACCTGGCCGAGTACAACTCTTGCACGCGTATGGCAACCCTACCATACTCACGTGACTAACACTTTGCACGCCGAATGACCTCATGCCATTCTCACGTGACTAACCATTCTTCATGTGCACCATTCTCTTAGCCCGAACGCCCCGCATGACATCCTTGACCAACAAGACCTCGGTTCCTCTCGAACCTAGTCCGAACCTCGGTTCCTCCATGAACCTAGTTCCATCCGTCATCGACCACATTCGCCCTCGAGCAATACCTGCACATGAACAAACCACAAAACGATTCCGAGCACAAGTCCGCGACTTGACTCACATTAAACCATGCAACCACTCACAGGAGTGCATTGCATTAAATATTCTAAGAACACGATTTCAAAACACGAACAAAAACCTTTGTAAAAATCAAAAAGCTTTTCAAATAATCAAACTGATTTCAGATCTTTTCAAATAAAGAAACCAAAAAATAAATCTTGTCGAAATATCAAACTGGTTTCAAATCTTTTTCAAATACTCATCATCAAAATCAACTGGATCAAAAATAACGATCCTTCAGTAGAGAGTGTTTTTTGAATGGGTATCATACTTTTCATCCTATGTGGCATTCTTGGATATTGGAGTATGATACTTTGCACAGGGAATAGCCTTAGTGAGACAAGCTAGGAGGCTATTAATTCATTTCAGCCATGCCATTGCGACGGTAATGACAAAGAGGACTTCGGCGAGAATGCCTCGTAGACCGAGGACACAAACAGTGCGCCGGCAAGCATGCTGCTGAGCCCCATGCCGCCTGCATCGCCAACGCTCTACCGGCGCAAAGGCCACGACGCTGGAGGGCACGTCCAGCTCGCCGTTTTGGACAGACGAACGTGACCCCCACAATCGCCGAGGAGGCAACACAAGCATGCATGCACTGCACGGCCCAGCCTTGGCCGCCGCTTAAAGCCGCAGTAGAACACCGGAGGTAGTCAATGTACGTACCCCTGCGGCGCGCACGGTGGGTGCGACCGGAGGCACCGGCACCTCGTGCCGTGGTCCCCCAACGATTGCATCTCCTGACTGACAGCTCCCTTGTTCTTGGACGCAAGAGGAGGAGACAACAACGAGCTAAAGACCCTCGCGTGGCCGCGTCGTTGTTGGGACCATGGTGCTTGGCCAGGGAGACGGACAAAACGAGCACGAGCATTAGGGAGCTGCTGCTCACGGTGGTGCCGGGGGCATTGCGCCTGCACCGGTGCAGTCTGCGAAAGAAAGCCATGGATATTCAACGGAGGAGATTGAGAAGAGCCGAGATACGGTTCGGGTGGTTTGCTCCGGGTTAGTTTCGTGAGTAGACAGGTCGAACATTAACCACGAAAACCCCTTACCCGTAGGGCCGCGCCAAACAAACCATCCGGCCACTAAAAATTCGTCAGAAACGGCCCGATCCAGCGGCCAAAACGGCCTCAAGAACTTGACGCGCGCGGCGGCGGCGGACCGCAGCTCGTAGTCGGTAGGTCACCGCTGCGCCCGTCCCGACTCCGAAGAAGTCCCCGCCCGCGCGGCCGCCATGTGGCGCCCAACCCAAAACCACACCGCGCTTGCTCACTGGAGTCCAACTGCATCAGCCATCACTACCTACCTCCTACCACCACAAAGCAACGCATACTTTTTAAGCTCTAGAACGGAAAAGAAAAGTAAAACCACCACAAGACTACGCCGAGAAGGAGAAGCCAAGCCGAGTCAGTCGAGTCCAAGCCAATCTGGATTCCGGAGAGGGTAATTGCATACTGGTAGTATTTAGGAGGCGCCTGTGCCGTGCGGGTATTGCTCTTGTATGTGTGCGTCCGAGTCCACACGGACACGGGCTTTGTAGGCTCCTCCTCCCCAGTTTGCGCAGGAAATGGAGGCGCCGAGGGTGCTGCCGCTGCGGCGCGGCGTCACGCTCGCCGAGCAGCTCGCCGCCTCCTCCAACCTCCGCGACCTCCTCAAGCTCCGCGACGACGACGATGGCGACGAGAGGCAGCTCGCCGCGGCGGGGAGGCGACGCACGCTCCGCGACGTCATCCGCGACGTCGACGACCGCCCTCCTCCACCGTCCTCCTCCGGCGCCACACGCCGCGGCGTGTCCGCGACGGCGCCCGTGGCAGGAGGTGCGACGACCGCCGCGACGGCGTCGGCCGCGGCGGCCGCGCATGGGGAGAGGAGGGTGTCGCTGATGGCGCTGCTGGAGCAGGCGGAGCTGCAGTGGACGGCCGGCGGCGGCGAGTGGAAGCGCGTGGAGGAGGGGAGGAAAGGCGGCGTGGGTGGGCGGTGCTGCGTGTGCATGGCGCGCGGCAAGGGCGCGGCCTTCATCCCCTGCGGCCACACCTTCTGCCGCGCCTGCGCCAGCGAGCTCCGCGCCGGCCGTGGCCGCTGCCCGCTCTGCAACGCCGCCATCCACGAGGTCCTCAACCTCTTCTGACCACCACCACGCGCGCTCACCTTGCTCCTTCCGCCGCCACCGCCAGTGACAGCGGCTCTCTGTGCAAGAACCGATTTTTTTTCACCTTTTTTTCGCATCGGCTGGTGGTGAATTGCTCGGAAGCTTGAATCTAGCCATTCTGTCAATTCGAGATAGCATTCGGTGTAGATAAATTTCTGCTTACTTGCTGTCCTGTTTCCCGTTCTTGGATAACTGAAAAGATTCAACAGAAGAGAGCACGTTATTGGATCAAAGTCCATGTCGAACTGGAACTTTCGTAGATCAAATTATCTGTCCCTCGAATCCTCGATGGTACTAGTACGCCAGTTAAGATCCTTAGAATCTGGTGTAAATACCGAGAATTAATTCGGCAGAATATTTCGGCGTTGAAGATTGCCGGACACGTACGCGCGCTACAGTGCGTGTGATCGGGCTCGTGCATCGCCAGCGCATGGGATGGGATGGGATTCATTAAAGCTCCACCCGTTTCCTCGGTTCAACGCAAGCGGAAAATTCTAATTGCAGGGGTGGGTTGCATTGCAGACCATCTGTCTGACCTGATACGTTTCCGTTTGATGTTGACTCGGCCGAATCGCCGACCGTACTGTTAATGGGCTGTTTGGTTGTATGTATACACAAAAATTTACATCTATAAATATATAATCCTGTTTTTTTATATTTTGTTGTCTGCATCTAGTTTTGAGTCTGGCTCTCTGGATGCAAGATTCTTCATGTAACCTGGCTCTGGAGATACGGAGAAAATGAGCGTTATCTCTGGATGCAGCGTATGGCAGCCTTGTGTTCTGCGTAATAGGCCACTGTCAGGCACAATAGAAAACCATGCAGGCGGTGCCACGTAGATATGTAAGTTTTCTTTTTTTTTTTGTTTATATCTTTTGATTAGCATTTCCGATTACCGAACCGATTTCAAAAATGGGTTCATGACATTTTTTCGAACAAAACTAGACCAGGCTTGCTATATAAATTTCAAAATACCTACCTACTAAACACTCAACCAAACACCGTCTCTGCATCTGTGCATTCCGTATCCCGTCAGCCTGGCTGAGTCGAACGGGCCAGGCTAGTGAGAGAAGGCAACCAACCAACCCCTAAGGTGCCCGTAAGGTTGGTCACTTGGTCGCAGTTCTGACTTGTAGGCCAACGGTTCGGATCGTGCCACTCGTGCATGATCTGGACCATTTGCTGCCAATTAGACGATACGCGTGTACGTGTCCTTTGGACAGATGGCAGAAGATACCCTTGCGTTTTGTCAAAGTTATCAAAGTCACACTACTACACAAGAACTTATATTAGACACATCATCACAGACGATTTTGATAAACCGTCTGTGATGAGAAACATAACTGACGGTTCTATAGTGCAACTGTCAGGGATAACATCACATATGGTTATATTTAGAAATCGTCTGTGATATACAACAATATCACAAACAATTTTAGTATAAAACCATATGTGATGACTCCTGTAGATATCACAGACGATTTTAAAATAAAATCATCTGTGATATATGATTATCATGGACGGTTCTAGCTACAAACCGTCTGTGATATAAGTGAGACCTATATAAATATACCGAGGTTCCTCTCACATACCTTAGCACTTTTGCTTCTTCACATAGGATGATCCATACTCTATTGGGGAATCATTACTCATGTTCTTGTTGAATGTTGATCTATCCAAAATTCCAAATTTATAAAATTAATTAATTATTGAGTGATCTCAGAGTTTGACCTCTTTGCACCAATCACCGTCCCAAAGAACATTACCCAGAGAACATTACAAATGTAATGCAATGATGCATGAATCCCATCATCGAAACCAAGAGGAACGATGAGTGAATCCCATGTACAAAAAAGAAAGCACCAAAGTACTATTTGTTGATTTGAGAAATATTTCATCTTTTAGTTAATTTTCTTTTTAGGGATTTGGCTCTTGCTGATGCTAAAAAAAAAGCTAAAGAATTTTGTGATAAAACTAGATTTTGTTACTTCTCAATTCCTCTCAAAAAAAGAATCATAGGAAAAGAATTTGGCAAGTATAAATGAAAGCTGAAGATGTAAGATTGACTTGATCTGCTTTAGAATTCTTTCTCCTTTTCTTATTAATGGGAGTTGATGATAAAAAAAAATATGAATTATTTTCAATGATGCATTAATACTTTTAGCTTGAGTGCATATAATTCAATTCCTGAATGTATTGTCACTTGACTTAATTATTAATATTTGCTCATCTTGAATACAATAACTTAATAGTGTCTTGTTTGCTAAGTACCTCCTTGAATCTTTGAGAGCAAATATCCACTCTATCTTCAATCCCGAATGAGAATATCGTAGGTAGTTTATTTCTATGGTTCTCTATTTCATAAAATACAGAGTTGCTTAAATCATCGTATACACGATGACTTAATCAATTCTATAATTAATGGAATAGAGAACCATGGAAATAATTTTATTCCTGCACAATACCAGAGTGAAAATAAGCTACATATGATATTCTCATTCGGGGTTGAGGATGGGGGCGGATGGATAAATCAGATGATGACAACTTTTAGGACAAACTGTGGATGAATTGGAATTTACCTTAGACTATCTCCAGCAATTTCCCTTCATTCTATTCCCTTCCCCACTTTTATTCCCTTTATTTCCTATCATCTCCAACAGCATCCCCTCAAAGGGGTTTCTCTCTGGGATTGGAGAGAGAATCCCTTTCTATAGGGATTCACTGTACAAATCCCTTCTGAAGGGAATCGTGAAGGGAATCCGCTAGAGCACTTGGGATCTGTTCGCGAAGGGATTTGGAGGGGACGGGAAGTCACTGGAGATAGTCTTAGAATCCATCTACATTTGCTCTCACACGTGCTTGGATGTATATATAGCTATCATATGTGATAGTATACTATCAGAGACGGTTCTATCCTAGAATCATCTGTGATAATATATTATCAGGGACGGTTCTAGGATAGAACCGTTTGTGATAGTATATGTTCTAGTCTAGATTCTAGAATCGCCTCTAATGTTAATTTTCACTGACGGTTCGAAAACTGGCTGTAATGTGTTGTTATTATCACTAACACATGTTTACATACTGTTCACAAAACCGTCTACGGTGAGGTTTTAGAACCGTCTTTAGTGGGTATTTGTGTAGTATTGTCAACTCTATAGCGTGAGAGTTAAAGAAAATAACAACGTTACAGTGCAACCACTTTTATCACCTGCGCTACCCTTCAAAGCGTTAGAATTGAGCCACCGAGACACTGGCACGATAAAAAGGCCGGCTGCTCATGTATTATATATATAAGAGGACATAGAACATGCATGCGTGCACCGATCGAGCACCGTTTGTACTTCGATTAATGGATCTCGTTGTGTAAGCTAACTTCACCGTCTCACGCCCATTAATTCACTCCTCATGCGCTACCTTACATTATACAAAATGGTCAAAAACATGGATGCAATCATGCATCCTACTGGTGGCCATGACTTTGCGAGGCATTGACGGGTGTTCGCGTCGGCCCTGCAGCGATCCCCGGAATACAGGCAAACAAACTTCTCTCTACGCCGCTTGCCTTTGCGAACAACGACAGCGCGCATGATGGCGACACAAGCGACCAAAAGACGGCTGGATCGATGGTGCTTAATTGGCAGGATGCAGCAGCGAAGAAGTGGTGTTTTGGAAAGATGCTGGGGCGCAGACAAACACATAGCTGGGAGAATTGCCGTTTAGCACGCAAGAATACAGGGTCCATGGCCTGTAGCGAGGGCTGGACAACTTACAGGAAAGGGTGGGCATGCAGTATACTGCACTCATATGCGTGCATAATGGAGGGAGTAGGAAGTACGTACACGCGATTCTTGGTTTTTGAGGCCGGCTTTGTGGAGAAGTATAATCCACTCTAATCCACTACAAGTATATATAATCCACTCTAATCCTATACGTACTACCGAAGAACAATGACCCGAGCTTAGGAAAGTTAAATAGATGATACTCCTAAATCTCGGTAGTTGAGCTGCATTGTCCAACTGCTTGGACTCCCAAACCCCATGGGCCATCACAGCATTGCATTCCCTGCTTGGATGGGGATAGCTTGTGCCTGCAGGAAAGAATAAAACAACATTTGCACAGTTTGATCCCATCCGTGCCGCCCCATCGTGGCTCCCCACATATCCAATCTCTGCCTGCCTTGATTTATTGAAGACCATGCATCGATCTCGATCGTCGGTGTGATTAACTAAGGGGTTATACTAGTGCAATGCCTTTTCTTGTAATTAAAGTCCCAAACTTGGGTCCTCCAGTCTGCAAGCTCGATCTATCTGCATGTTTATTAGAGAAGATAGTCTTGGCCAATAGCTCTTGTCGATCAGCTGTCACCATGCATGCAGTTCCACAGAAGGCTCAAACTGTGGATATGCGATATATGGAAAGTTCGTTCCATTTAGAGCTTTGCTGTTGTTCTGAAACAAACGCTCATGACAAACATGTACACAGTCTCGGAATGTTTCAACAAGCTACTGATTAATATACATTACCCAGACGACAAGAACAAGTCAGCAGCTAGCTAGCTACTAGTTTATCCGTGCTGTGAAACCATGGTGTCCATGCTACAGGGAAACGGAAAATGATTCTTGGCTTTTCCCGAACGCAGTGACCCTCCATTTTTGGACGACGCATCTCAGATTCTCAGAGCTTGATGCCAAGATCTGTTTGGGAGGAACAGAAAAGAAACCTTTCGCCGTTGTGCTTGAGCATCTCACTGTTGTTGAGGGCCTTTGATGCAAGTAGCGTGAGGCCTTTCACCGTTTCACGTGCTTCTACGTATGCAATTCCATGCAGCATGCTATATGTGGCCATCCACTTTCGAACACTTGACGATTACACCGAGGAAGGGGTTACACGTTACACCGATATTTAGGCAGAAGAGCACCTTGCAGCTACAGTGGGAAGGAAAGGATGCAACCGCGCGCGTGCAAGTTGTCGAGTTGCAAAATCACCGAAGCAGGGTTCGACTTATCGCTCGATTTTCGCGATTTTCGAGCTTACCGAGCCGGCACGATATATAATACCGGTCGGTAAATCGATTAAATTCAAAAAAATAATTCAAATAATTCAAAATTTTGAAAACATTTGTTCAACACAAATATCGCGATAATCGAGCCATATCGAGCGATTATCGGGGCATATCGACCGAAAATCGCTCAAAAAATCGACCGACGGGGAAGTTCACGTAATCGGCTAATTTTCGAGGAAAATATCGAGATAATCGAGCAATATCGAGCTATTATCGACCAAATATCGCAATTATCGACCAAATATCGAAATTTTTGAATTTTTTTCAAAAAATTTGAATATTCAAACCATTCGATTTTTATCGATTTTCGGCTCGATTTTGTCGATTTTCGAAATTCGATTTTCGAGTCGATTTTCGAAATTCGATAAGTGGAACCCTGCACCGAAGTGCGAGTGTCTAGTGTCTACTGCAATTCTGTTATGAAAACGGCCGCCGCAGCCCAACGTTTCGACGCACACGACTCCCCGAGGGCATTTATATATGGTGAAAAGAATCGAATACGGGTGAATAATAGTTTTATTATATTTTTTTTATATTTTTTTTTCTTAGATACGGATACTGATATGTATAATTCGGATATGAATACGAATATGGATAATATCGAATACAGATACGGATCGAATATAAATCAAATCGGATAAGGTTTCAAATATTTATCGGAACATGATAACCCCTTAGATTGCACTAAAAAATCAATGAAAACACATAACTAGTTAATTTGATCAAAACATTATTGAAAATTGAACAAATATAAATATTTTCATCCACTTAGACAATATTTAGATACTATGTAGCAAAAAAATTATGTAAGATTTAGTTCATCATACACATAGATCAAAATACAAAATGAAGGTAATCCTTGCTCAAAGATACAAATGGAAGCAAACACATAACATATTAAAAATTGGATAATACTTAGATACCATGTCTCTATAAAAAGTATATATAACACTTACATGTAATGATCCATGATTTATATTCTTTGTTGAATTATGTATTTAAGAATTTTTATGCATTTTTAGCTACTTATTTAAAATATTTTTCTATTACGAACAACATTTTTTTATTTTTTTTAGAAAATTTAAAATCAATAAAATCTTGAAAATAATTTTTTTAAATGACACATTGTGTCTAAAACTTTCTAACAAAATTTCGTAATTTTTGGAGTTGGTTTGCCCATTTACATAATTGAAACTTGATTTGTGGATTAATTAAATTAGAAAATGACTTTGAAATTAAGAAATATTTTGGGGACAAAATTGTAGCCTTGGCCCAGCTCACATGCATATCCGGATATTCGATACATCAATATTTAGATTGTCTGAGTCTGTATCGTTGACGGATAGTGAGCTATCGAATCGGTATCTATATCCGATAAAAAAATCTGTATTCGTATCCGTATCCGATCCGATACTATTAGACAAATATCCGATCCGACAGAATACATATTCAAAAATTATCCAGATCAATCAGAAACTATTCGATTTGTTTTTATCCCTACATGTACAGGGTATAGATAACAGTAAATACACCTCCATAAAGGCGGAACTAGGGGCCGTCGAGTATACCATGCACCCCTAAAATTTTGGCAATTCTCCTTGGCGTCGTCGCCCTGGCCCCGCCCGACATCCAGCTGCCTTAGCCCAAGGCTAGTCCAAGCCAGGGGGAGCCCTCGCTAGCGAGTCCTGGGACACGACAGTGCCAGGGCGGCATAAGGTTGGGGGAGGAGGAGAGAACCGATGGCGCCAGCCAGAGTGGAGAGGGGGAGCGGTCGAAGAAGTGGGAAGAAGAGACAGGAGTAGAGAGAGCGAGAGGTAGAGAGGAGAGGAGATTTGGGGGGAGAAGAAGAAGGGAGAAGAGGGGAAGGAGAGGAACCAGAGAGGGAGTTTAGCTGACAAGAGAAAAAGAGGAGAGAGGAAAAGAAAGAAAAGGGGGGAAAGAAAATAGAAAATAAAAATGAGAGAGAAGTAGAAAAGAAAAAGAAGGGAAAATAGGGGAATACCTAAATCGCATGCATATATTTAAGACCATCCCGCTCGCATAAAACTCAAATCAAAATTCACCATACAATCAGAGGTTGTAAAAATAGAGCAAATCATCGTTAATAGTTAAAAAGTGGATTATAGGAATTCAACAGCGACCAGAATAGCTAAAAATTGAGACTAATACCTTTTTTAGATGAACTTACAACTAGAAATCTTGATAGGCTACATAAAAATTAAGCGGCGCCGAACTAAGATACAGACCGTGAAAACACCCCAGCTTAAGGTACGTCAAATTAAAAATGTGACAAATTCATAAATTTTAGTGTAAAATGAACAAAATTTTAGTGTAAAATGAAGAATATATCTATTTTAATCTCAAACCGTTCCGAAAAAGGTTAGACATCATAAAACACATATTAATTTGATAATCATATGAAATATAATATTTTACAATTTCAGGAGTTAAATCGAATCCGACCAGCAATATTCTTCAGCCATTGTGTGAGGACTTCAATAAAATTCAGGCAAGTTTCATTGATCATCTAGTTTTTAGTCAAATGTATTTAGTTATATGTGCTATCATCGTTGCATTGGAAAACTCTTTTAAGAAAGATCTAGTTTGGATGTGGTTGGGAAAGTTAAAGTGATTATGAAAATATGATGTCTATGCGGTTATATATGAGTGGTAGTTAGGGGTATCACTGATGTGCATTGAAGTTGGAATACCATTAGAATTAGAAGTACCATCGATGTGCATTAAGTCGGGGTACAAGCTAGGAGTTCCGTCGATGTGCATTGAAGTTGGGGAGCAGTTAGAATTCGATATATCACCGATGTGCATTAAAGTCGGGATACATTTAGAAGTGCCGCCGATGTGCATTGAAGTCGGGGAGCCGTTAGATTCGAAGTACCGTTGATGTGCATTGAAGTCAGGGTACTAGTTAAGGGTTCCACCGATGTGCATTGAAGTCAGGATACATTTGGTATTAGGACTACCGCCGATGTGCATTGAAGTCAGGGTATAGTTCGAGTTGTATAAATGATGATTGTTAGTAACATGTTTGGTAACTAAAATTGGAAATGCAGATTTTCATAATAAACCCTATTTTCTGAAAAAAGATTTGCGGAAGGACTCTTGAAATGATTTTTTTTGGAGAAACTCATATGAAGCATTTTATTATTAATGCTCGTTGAGTACTTTTGTACTCACTCTTACTTAACTCTCCCTATGCTTAGGGACTAGCTTCGACGTTCAAGCATCTGGTTGGGGTGACGAGGAGGTTGGGGATTATCAAGAGAGTTAGAATGATGGGTAGACAATGCTTTGACTTCCTCGGTCATTGGAGTACTTAGTACTTTTGGTATTATATTTTTGTTGTACTTGAATCTTATGTATAATTAATGTACTGGACATGTAGCCTTGCATGTCATGGAATGTAATAAAGTTTTCATTTCAGTCTCTAATTATTGTTCTGTTGCAACACTCTGAACACAGTGTATTAGCTGATGAAATGTCGGGTGCACTCGATGTTTTGATTAGTTAATATGTCGAGATTCGTGTAATTATCTCAGTGTAATAGTGTTGTTGCTGTTGTTACCCTAGGCTAATTATGCGGGTTGCCACAATTTCTCACCCTGCTTATCTGCTTAGTCTTCCAAAAATGTTTTTGATCATATGTTTACTTCCATACAAACTACATATATTTATTCCATTATTGATTTGGTTGCAAGTTATCTGAAGTTCCTTTACCTACACTATAGGAATATCACCTTTTTACTTGCTAGATCATTTTTTGTAGTTTTTTTCACAGCCAAGCTTGCTTTGCTTGCACGAGTGAGTGTCCTGGTCCAACAGGTGAGCGGAATACCGAGCAAATTTAGATATTGAATTGCTAACATATTAATATAAAAGCTAACTTAAAAGTTAAAACCCAACTGATATATTTGTTATTAAGAAAATCTAAGAAATGTTATTGGAAGCATATGCTGGCTAATAAGCATTTTTCTCTTTTACTGCAGATCTTTTGCTTTAGATATTGACCCTGTGGAATTGTGTTCATAGATGTTACTTGATGTTGTGTCAGTATACAATAAGGCTACTGATCTTACTGATAGGAAGCAGTCTATTAAAATCAGTATTGATGGAATGCAGGTGTGTTTTCTACCACACTAACATTCTAAAATTTTTTATTGTACCGACTCATTTAAAAAAAATTATTTGCGAAAATGGCCTCCGTGGCTATTCTTTTGCAAAAATAGCCCTCTTCACATCGTCGAAGCACAACTGTAGCTCACATTGCCGCAGCAACAGCAAATGTGGTAGTCGCTACCGAGGTAGATGACCTCCTCATTGTTCCTCTCCCTGAGCCTTTGACGATGTAGGTCATCGTTCTGAGTCTAGAGCTTAAAGTTCTGCTTGAGGAGCTGTTCATTTTCGTTCTTGACCTCGGTATTTAAGGGATACGGATCATCCATTCATTCAGTGAATTTGCAATTCTTGGTCTGCAAGTAAGAGTACATGTCAGATAGCGAGTCATGCGTCGAATGGTATGTAAAATTTGTACCGGTTACAATGAATAGAGGGCATAGGTAGAAACAACGTCTTGGGTTGTAATTGGACTCATTGCGAACTTGCACGATGGCGTTGAGGTCGTGCTTACATGCCGGTCACTTCAGGGGGGCGGAGTGGGAGGCCATTATGCATTGGATTTTTTTGGGGTGTATTACACCCTTGTTTGAATGGGAAGATCTAAGCTAGGGGGATCTGTGTCTTGGGGATCGTAGATTTTGACTGCCTTAAGTGAATGGTCACGGCTTTGAAACCATGAAGGGTCGGTGCCTCGAGGTGTGGTCTAACCCCCTCTTCCCCGTCTACCCCCCAACGGCTTGATGTGCCTCCTCTGTCTTTCATTGCAATGGAGTGGAGGTTGGGCTAATGAAGAAGTGTTGCCTAGGTGGCCAGTGGCTTTATAGGCTATGTGGGTGATAGAGTATGGGGTAGCGTGTGCTAAGTTTGGTCCGAAAAAGTTTGCTGCAGCATTTTGTCCAATCGACCTGAGAAAGCTGCTGCCCGCGAGTTGTTAAATCGGCCTGACAAAGCAATATGGCAGCATGTTGTCTAATCGCATTGATAAAGCTGATGTGTGCGTGTTGTCCAGTTATCAATGTGGTCTGAAAAAGCAGCTGCTAGTATGTTGTCACTTTGCTCTAAGAAAGTGGAGGTAGCATGTTGTCTCATCGTTCCAACACAGTGAGTTTAGACGAAAGCAATAAATTTGTCACTACGCTTTGAGAAAGTAGGTCGCATCGTGTTGTCTCGTTGGTCTTGGAGTAAGTGCTGGTATGGTAGACATGGGTCACAGAATACGACATATTAGTTCAACAGCATGAAGGCATAGATAAATATCAACTGGATACATAATTCTTACATCACTTGAAATGGCAACCAACTTAGTCTCTTTTGTAGAAAACGAACTTGTTTGCAAGTATAGCATAAAGTACAAGGATACCCACACACACATAATCTTTTCTAACCATTTGATATGATCGAAAATGTACTCTATCTTAAACATCAGCATTTTCAGCCTCTGCTCGAGCATAAGGTCCATCCTCTACTCCAGCCCGGGCTGCATCCTCTATGGTACTGTGCTACCAGGATGCTCCATCGATGTATCCATAGTGTCTGCCCATTGAAAATTTTGGCATCTTGCAGCCTACATGACGATGTGTACATGCTTTGAGGCCATGGAAAGAAAGTAGATCTTTAAAAAAAATAGACAACTCGAACGGGAAAATAATCATCAAAATCAGAAGAAATCAAGCTACATTTTCACTTATAAAGAAAAAGGGCATTTGTAAAACACTCGACCGCTATTTTCTTATGTGTTGGTGTAGTATAACACATTAGCTTGCATATGACAGTTAGGGCAATCGACCCGCCTTGCAGTGGCAAGGCAAGGACCCTCCGATTCTCTGAGCCTAACGTTTGAGACATGGCCTTCACCCAAGTGAATGATGCTGAAGTGGGATAATGAAGAGGATATGAGGAAACAGAGGCAGCATAGAGGCCTATTTATGGAGGTAGTGAAAAGATTCGGCGGGAAAAAGGTAGCACTAACATGAGGGTGGTTATATCCAACGTGCCCAGACAAAGATAGGTAGGGGAAAACTGGTATTTTCATGCCCCAGTACTGGGCACTACATGGGTGACTTCTATTGTTACACGTAGAAAGCAAACAAATACAATAATTATGATATGAAGATGCGAACATTATTTATGACATGAAGACGCAAACATTTTTTAAGAGTCATCCTAAAAGCATGCAGTCCTCGTCCATTTCACACTCAAAGAATGATCATACGGCTGGTGCTTCAACTCCTGTGGGTATGTGAACTGGTCCGATGCGTGCGTACCGCTTCACAAGTCATACCCTGTGTCTTGTGTCGCAGGAGGGGCCTTGTCAAGTTGGTTGGAGCTGTTGGGCACGTATCGCGCGTCCAAGGGCCAGTGCGGAAGCAGGCAGCTGAGAAAGAATAGACGAGGACAGTCATCCGTATGCCAGGCCCCACTACAATGCTTGGTATCATAAGATGGATCAAGCAAAGTTTGTGGGTGTGCAACCATAACCTTCAAGAAAATAATAAACAGTAAGATATAGCATTAAATGACATAACAATAAATAACATTACATAACATGAAATTAGTACAACAGTGTAACAACCCTTATCGTTACATGATATGACAGTAGGAAACATGACAAATAGTACGAATGGACGACGTGCATTTACATTGACAAAACAAAAATAAAATTACATGAAGGTACTACCATCACACATGCGAGCACATTGTTGGAGGTCACTATCGACTGTTCGATGAGCATACCATATTAGGACAGTTTTTCATTGTATGCCCCACTGTCATGAATAATTGGCACTTTCATGGAGTTGGCACGTCTCCTCGCTGACTTGCTTCCATGTCGTTGCGGATTAGCCGTGACTACCACCATCCATGGCCTCTCCTCTTCAAAGTGCCATTCTGGCATCAAGTCACTTGGCCCGATCACAGCTCTTTGTAATGCATGTCCAAGCCGTAGGAGTTGAACTTTGAGCTCCATATCAGGAATAGATTGTCGGTGTTGAAGTACTTAGAGATGTAGGGTGCAGATGACTGACGGAGAATTGTGCATGCTGCATATACATGGGAGCATGGTTTATGCAATAGTTTTAGCTTGTTACATGTGCATGTCACGACATCATGTATTGTGCATACTTTATTATGATAGCCCCTATAATGGCCATTGACAAACTTCTCTCGTAGACGAACTTCAAACTTTCATCTAACTCCATCCATGGTGCTGGCAACGTGTAAGTGACCCTTCTCTATTTTCTTCTCTATGTATTCACGCATACGTTTGTAGAACTGCTTCCCCTCATCTAGGTGCCTCCTCGCATTCATTCCCCTGTTGACAAAGTACCCAATGGTTCTATTCCAGGTCTCCTCCATGATAGCACTGATTGGGAGGGATCGAACCCCCTTCAGAACACCATTGTAAACCTTCGATATGTTAGTTGTCATTATGTTGTACCTTGCTCCATCCTTGTCGTGGAGCAAGGACCACTTCTCTAGTTCTAGAGCATGCAACTGTACCCCATTGTAAGAAGTTGTTGACCTGGCCCTCTCCGGACTCTGTTATATGCTTCAAGGTCTTCTCATCCAGCACTCTCCATATTTCCTCGAATTTTCGTCTCTGGTTTTGCATGCACAACCTCTTGAATGTCTTTATGAATTCCTTTCTACGGAACATCCTATGCAAGTTAGCGGCAAGTTGCCTCATGCACTAGCGACTAACGACTTTATTCCATTGGTGCAGTGGTTGTGTCCCTCCTTGCATACGTTTAGGCAGTTTTGGACAATAGCTTGCTTGACATTTACTAGGAATCACAACCAGCTCTCTGTGTTCTCGCTTTCCACGATTGCATAAGGCATCAGGATTAGCTGGTCTTTTCCGTCCACTACGACCACCATTAGTATGATGCCCTTGTACTTGCCGAAATATGAAAGTGATATCCATGATCAGTATAGGCAGATAGTACTTGAAGCCTTGGACGGCTAGTTCGAATGACTAAAACACATGGTCCAAGATGAAGCAGTTCAAACCCTTCATGGGATGCAGTCTATCCATCTTGTTGATGTACGTCCCAGGATTGGTTTGAGCAATCTGGTGAGGCATTGCGAAACAAAGTTGTACGCCTCTTCGTATGTGTTGTACATCATCTATATAACTTTCTTCTTCGCTCGCCACACCTTGTCGTAGGTAACAAGATATCCAACCATGTTAACTACGTCAGCCATCAGTAGCTTTGGTGAAACAGACATGTTCGCTGTGATCAAGTGAGAAGTCAGGCTGGCCACTTAGCACAAATAGGTAGTGCCTGGGCTCACTGAAGGTGAGTCGGGCCAGCACGTTAGGCATGATGGGCCATCACGGCCTGACACGGTTTAGGCATGATGCCCACCTCTGTAGTACCTACGAGTTTCTTGGTGAAAATCTCGTAGCAGTCCGTGTGACTTGCGACGGCGCAACGACCTGTGCGTTGCTCCTCTCGTGCCCTATCCCTTGCTTATATAAGGCATAGACATTAGGCGAAGACGCATTGCCAATCTCGCCTGGAAAATACACACACATGGGAGCCAAGTGTTATGATATCGCTAGAATCCCACTTCAAGTTTGAAAGGGCTCTATCTGTTGGTGGGTAAATCTGAATATATCTCCTATTAGTTTTGCTATATATTGGGCACTCCCTTGTGTAGAGAGAACTAATCTAATAAAGAAAGAGAATTGCTCCATACTTTTGCGTACTACTTGTGCTTATACTTTGTTTGTGTGTTCGCATGGGCGTACTGTTGATTGATGTGGGTGAACGACTATTTTTTATAACACGTTATCAGCACGGAGCTCTACAAGGCCGAAGCTCTAGATCAATTCGAGACCAGCGTATCTCATTCTATGTTCTTTGCAAATACATCAATCTTGTTTTCTTGATACTAATCACATATCGATTGATGATTGATTTGCATGTTGTTTGAACCGAGTAATGAGCTCGTCAATGCAACTGACGAAGTTCTACCGAGGCTGATCAAACTCGTCTGCCTGCATCAATCTACACTACATCGAATTTGACCGACATCACGTGATTTAATCTACGGCAAGCCATATGTAAGTTTGTGCTATTTAAGTAAATCGCACATCAACAGCTTCTTAATCCCGCAGATTAATCCCCCAATTGCCGAATTACTCATTTAATCTAATCACTAATTAGGGTTTGATGTTACTGTTCATTACCAAAAAAACAAATGGGAAAAAACATAGATGAAGCCCGCGCTAGCCGCATCGTCGGCCAGCAGTCGAACCACCACCGCACCGCTATGTTGCCTTTGGAGATCGCGCCCACAGCGCCGCCCGCATCGAATTATGATGTATTTTGTGTTCCATCGTAACTTTCCAAAGGACTTGACTTGAATTTTTTAGGCCAAGTGAAATTTTTGAGCCCTGGAGAAAAGGCTTTGCATGCTGTATATAATCCCATACGTGTCCGTACATTAGGTCCTTGATCTGTATAATCAGGAGAATAAGGTAATCGCCGACTATGATTAATATTTTCACATGAGCCAAGCCTATCGAAAACACTCCTCCGTTGTGGATTGCTCCTTTATTGATGGTCGGTGCTCTGCTGACGTCGACCAAACGAGGAATGATCCACGCGGAAATCAGTCAAAGTTCTCATAGAAGGAGACACGCTATGTACTTTTGTAGCAACTTCTTACAGATTAGCAGCTAAGGATCTTATAAGTGACACATTATCTCCATCCATAGGTTGACTTAAAATTGCATTAGTAATAATACGAATTTTGTTCACGGGAGTTTCCTCTGGAAGACTGTTATAAACCATGTTTATGTCCCTTATTGCCAACCTTAGAACCTATGGCGTGACCGAAAAGAGTAAAAGACAGATCAGGGATGACTTCCCGATGGATCCGGTCTATACGAGGTTCCTAGTTGGCTATCGTGGCAATGACATCTCTGATGGGTTTCGAAGCATGGAAAACAAAAATTTTCCTACGAATGCAACCAAACACCAAGATCATATCTAGGAGATGCATGCAAACGGTTTCAGAAGGACTCACCCTCGTAGACCGAAAGCGGGAATAACGTTCCCGCAAACAAACGTGGTTGAAGTAGAGGTACACGCCCGACTTCAAAGTCGCGAAGATGAGCGCCACAAACGGCAGCGCCTCATTTCTGGTCACACGTGCGGAACAACGACGACCTCCAATCCCTCGATCCAATGGGCAGCGGAAGTAGAGGATCCACGGAAACTCCAACAACACTACGACTTAGTGGTGGTGGTGGAGAAATCATTTCAAGAGCCGCCGCTTAAGCTACTGCTTGAAAGGTGGAACAGCAGGAGGAAGGAGAAAAGACCAACCAAAGGGTCATGGAGATTAGTCATGAGAGAGGAGCTCCACCCTCCCTTTTATAGGAGTGAGTTGACTCTCCATTCTCTCCATGTGAATGGACTCTCCATTCTCTCCATGTGAATGGACTCTCCATGTGAATGGACTTTCATTCTCTCCATGTGAATGGACTCTCCATGTGAATGGACTCTCCATGTGAATGGACTCTCCATTCTCTTCATGTGAATGGACTCTCCATGTGAATGGACTCTCCATTCTCTTCATGTGAATGTTCTGATATCCCGAAACTATTAGGTCTTTGTCCAAACTTTTCTCCTGTTCCGTATCCACTCAAAAGCGTCGATGAACCTTAAGTGTGTCACCCTACGGTTCGTGAATAAAATGGACATGATCAAGACACCTCTCGATCAATAATCATCGCGGGATCCGAGATCCATAATGACTCCCACTTACTCAACGATGAACTAGTGATCGTGTGAACCAAAACCAACATAACCAATTCCTTTTGTCTCGCGATATATTACTTATCCGAGATCCGATCATTGGTATCAACTATACCTAGTTTGATCCCGCATCGATAAGTACTCTTTACTCGTTCCGTGATATGACATTCTTGTGACCTAGTCACGTGCTTGCAAGCGATGTCAATGTGATATCACCGAGAGGGCCCAGAGTATATCTCTCCGTCATCCGGATGGACAAATCCCACTCTTGATGCATGAGCCTCAACTAATACTTTCATAGTACCCAAATCCATCTTTATAGTCACCGTGTTACGGAGTGACGTTTGATGTCATCAAAGTACTCTTCCGAGTTAGTGATTGACATCATCTCATGGTCTAAGGAAAAGAGCTATTTTGTATATGTTCAAGATAAAGAACAAACTTTAATGACTTGATCGAATTTGCTATACCAACTTGGGTGTGTGTTCATCACATCATTCTTCTAATAATGTGACCCGTTATTAACAACATCCAATGTTCATGATCGTGAAACCTTGATCATCGGTTAATCAACAAGCTAGTTTAAAAGAGAGGCTTTACTAGGAACCTTTTGTTTGTTTATTACACACACATGTATCAACGTTTCCGGTTAATACAATTTTAGCATGAGAAATAAACATCTATTATAAACATGGAATAAGATAATAAACAATTTATTATTGCCTCTCGCATATTCCCTTGATCTCCCACTTGCACTAGAGTCAATAATCTAGATTACATTGTGATGAATCTAACACCCATTGAGTTCGTGTCGATCATGTTTTGCCCTTGGGAGAGCTTTAGTCAACGCTGCGTCTGCCACATTCAGATCCGTGTGCACTTTGCAAATCTTTACATCGCCATCCTTGACATGTTCACGGATGGAGTGAAACCGCGCTTAATATGCTTGGAATTCTTGTGTGACCTTGGTTCTTTAGCATTGGCTATGGCACCATTGTTGTCACAATAGATAACCATTGGGTCCAACGCACTCGGAACCACACCCGATTCGGATATGAACATCTTCATCCAAATCGCTTCTGTGGCTTCAAGCAAAGAACATATTCGCCTCTGTTGAAGATCCCGCCACCACGCTTGCTTGGAACTCCTCCACTCACCGCTCCTCCATTCATTTCAAAAATATACCCGGTTTGTGACTTAGAGTCATCCTGATCGATGTCGAAACTAAGCGTCGACGTAACCTTTACGACGAGCTCTTCTTCACCACCATATATGAGAAACATATCCTTAGTTCTTCTCAAGTACTTAAAGATATTCTTGACCGTCCCAGTTGTTCCAAACCTGGATCAGATTGGTACCGCTAGTCAAACTAATAGCATGTGCCACATCCGGTCTTGTACACAACATAGCATACATGATAGAGCCTATGGTCAAGCATAGGAATTTTATTCATTACTTCTCTATCTTCTGCTATAGTTGGACTCTGAGTCTTACTCAACGTCTTGCCTTGCAACATAGGTAAGAACCCTTTCTTACTTTCGTTCATTCTAAACTTCTTTAGAATCTTGTCAAGGTATGTACTTTGCGATAACCCAATCAAGCGTCTCGATCTATCTCTATAGATTTTGATGCCTAAAATATACGCCGCTTCACCAAGGTCCTTCATTGAAAACTTCTTGTTTAAGTAATCTTTTACGCTTTTCAAAAGTTCTATATCATTTCCAATCAACAATATGTCATCCACATATAATATCGAAATGCTATAGAGCTCCCACTCACTTTCTTGTAAATACAAGCTTCTCCGTAAGTTTGGACAAATCCAAAACCTTTGATTACCTCATCAAAGCGGAGATTCCAACTTCGTGATGCTTGCTTCACCATAAATGGATCTGAAGTTTGCATACCTTATCAAGATCCTTAGGATCAACAAAACCTTTGGGTTGTATCATATACAACTCTTCCTCAATGTTTCCATTAAGGAACGCGGTTTTTACATCCATCCGCCAAATTTCATAATCGAAAAATGCACGCAATTGCTAACATAATCCTAACAGACTTTAGCATCGCTACGGTGAGAAAGTCTCATCGTAGTCAACTCCTTGAATTTGTCGAAAACCCTTTGCGACAAGTCGAGCTTTATAGACGGTCACATTACCATCGCGTCTATTTTCTTTTGAAAATCCATTTGTTCTCAACGGCCTTGCGGTCATTGGGTAGGTCCACCAAAGTCCATACTTGGTTTTCATACATGGATCTCACTTCGGATTTCATGGCTTCTAGCCATTTGTCGGAATCTGGGCTCATCATCGCTTCATCATACGTCGCAGGTCATTATTCTCAACTACCATGACATTCATAGTAGGAACATAAAAGTCGTGAGCATTATGCGCTCTTGTTGACCTGCGAGGTGCGGTAGTGTTCTCTTTCTGAGTTTCATGATCCTTATCATTAGTTCCCTCTTCATTTGGTGAAGTCAACTCCGAAACAACTTCCGCTACGCCGCACTTGCCATTCCATGAAGAGAAGGTTCAATAACCTCGCCGAGTTCTACCTTCCTACTACTCACACCTTTCGAGAGAAACTCTTTTTCCAAAAGGATCCATTCTTGGCAACGAAAACCTTGCCCTCGGATCTGTGATAGAAGGTGTACCCAATTGTTTCTTTAGGGTATCCTATGAAGACGCATTTTTCCGCTTTGGGTTCGAGTTTATCAGGTTGAAGTTTCTTCACATAAACATCGCATCCCCAAACTTTTAGAAATGATGACTTAGGTTTGTTGCCAAACCATAATTCATACTGGTGTCGTTTCAACGGATTTAGATGGTGCCCTATTTAAAGTGAATGCAGCTGTTTCTAGTGCATGACCCCAAAATGATAGTGGCAAATCTGTAAGGGACATCATAGATCGAACCATATCCAATAAAGTACGATTACGACGCTCGGATACACCATTACGCTGTGGTGTTCCAACAGGAGTGAGTTGTGAAACTATTCCACATTGTCTCATGTGTGTGCCAAACTCGTAACTAAGATACTCTCCTCCACGATCGGATCGTAGAAATTTGATCTTTCTATTACGATGATTTTCTACTTCACTCTGAAATTCTTTGAACTTTTCAAATGTTTCAGACTTGTGTTTCATTAAGTAAATATATCCATATCTACTCAAATCATCCGTGAAAGTAACGGCTAACGATATCCACCACGCTACCGACACACTCATTGGACCACACACATCGGTATGTATGATTTCCAATAAGTCGGTTGCCCGCTCCATTGTACCGGAAAACGGGTTCTAGTCATCTTGCCCATGAGGCATGGTTCACATGTTTCAAATGATTCATAATCAAGTGATTCTAGTAGTCCATCGAATGGAGCTTCTTCATGCGTTTAACACCAATATGACATAAGCGGCAATGCCACATATATGCAGCAATATCATCATTCAACTTAATTCTTTTGGCATTCACATTATGAACATGTGTACTCTTATCAAGATTCAAAATAAATAAACCATTCTTTTCGTGCATGACCATAAAAGATATTATTCATATAAATTGAACAACCATTGTTCTCGTGACTTGAATGAATAACCGCCTCGCATTAAACAAGATCCGGATATGATGTTCATGCTCAACGCAGCACTAAATAACAATTATTTAGGTTTATAACTAATCTCGATGGTAATTGGATAGGTAGCGTCCGACGGCGATCACATCAACCTTTGATCCATTGCCGACGCCGCATCATCACCTCATCCCTTGCTAGTTGTCTCCTGTTCCTTAGCTCCTGTTTGAGTTACATATGTTAGCAACCGAACCAGTATCAAATACCCAGCGCCATCATGCGAGTACTAGTAAGGTACACATCAATAACATGTATATCATATATACCTTTGTTCACATTCCCGCCCTTCTTATCACCAGATATTTTGGGCGCTTTGCGCTTCCAAAGTGCTCAAAGGTCTTGCAAGAAAAACATTCAAGATTCGACTTAGGGCCAGCCTTGGTCTTCTTCTCAGATGTGGCAACAGACTTGCCCTTCTTCTTGAAGTTTCCTTAGCCTTGCCTTTCTTCTTGAAATCGATAGTCTTTTGGACCATCAACACTTGATGTTCCTTTTGATCTCCACTTCAAAGCTTTTCGGCATTGACGAAGCTCGAGGAGAGACTTCTTCATGCCCTCGCATGTTGTAGTTCATCACAAAGCTCTTGTAGCTTGGTGGCAGAGACTGAGAACACGATGAATTCCTAGCTCAATGGGGATCGTTATTCCCAAAGCTATGAGTTTATCGGCGTACCTAGACATTTTGAGTACGTGCTCACTAACGGAGCTGTTTTCCTCCATCATGCACTAAAGAACTTTTCTCAAGCTTCATAACTCTCATCATGCGGCATGGGTGTCGAAGATCATTTTCAACTCTCTCATTGTATCAAAAGCATTGTTGTGCTCAAACGCTGGCAGCTCGTGCTCAAGGCCGTACAAAATGCCGCAGTTGAACTAGACTGTGGTCCTCCTTGCGAGTCAAGAAAACATTTTTCTCCTCCTCGGGGCCATCATCGGTAGGCGGGGCACCCGGCGCATCAAGCACATAGCTCCTTTGAGCGTGGCGAGGAGAATCCTCGAGGTTAAGGGCCCAGTTGGTAAAGTTGCTACCGTTGGTGGCTAGTTTCTCTTTCTCCATGAACAGTTGAAATTGAAAATAGGTGGTGTCATCTACAACGTATTTGCAAAGTTAATTAGACTAAGTTCATAATAGATTAAGTTCAAGTTTAATTCAAAATTACTACGAGAACTCCCACTCAAAAACAACATCCTCTAGTCATCTTTAGTGATTACACGAACCAAATTCACTATACCGAAACCGATCATCACGTGAGACGGCATAGTTTCAAAGGCGAACATCAATATGTTCATCATATCATCCATATGACTCATGCTTTACCTTTCGGTTCGTGTTCCGAGGCCATGTCTCAGACATGCTAGGCTCGCCAAGTAGAACCAAAGTATTTGCGTGTGTAAATCGGCTTACACCCGTTGTATGCGAACGTAGAGTCTATTACACCCGATCATCACGTGGTGCTTCAAACGACGAACTTTCTTAACGGTGCATACTATGGAAGAACACATTATTATCTTGATATTAATTTGGAGGATCATCTTATAGTGCTATCGACGTGATCATATCCAAGCAAAATAAGATGCATAAAAGGATTAACATCACATGCATGAATAAAGTGATATGATATGGTCCTTTCAAAGACTTGATCTCCATCTTGTGCGACATGGTATGATCTCCATCATTCCACCGGCATGGCACCAAGGTCCATGATGTCGCCATCTTGATTGTCTTCCTCCATTACAATATATCACATGGACATATACTTAGCACGAAGGACATAAAAGAAAAAACAACCAAATGGCTCCTGCCGGTTGTTTAAATTTACAATAAAATTAATTTAATACAACAAACTTTTTATAAATGACCATATCACAAAGACAAGCCCTGCAAAAACAAGTTAGACGCCTCTAATTTATTTTTGCATATTTTACGTGGTTTTGGGCTTTCTAGGAAAAATCGTTCTTACCTACGAACAAGAACCACAACGGTGATAAAACATTATTAGCAAACCGTTGTAAATTAGATCATGACTATAGTAGGAGAAATCGACACCGCAAAGCCACTTATGCAATACTAGTTGCATGTCGAGCGTGGAACAAGTCTCATGTGCGAGGACATGTAAGGTTAGTCCGGCCGCTTCAAATCCCACTATGCCACCATGATCCAAAATACACGAAAGTATGCAATAACATGATCATCAACGCCCACATCCACATGTGTTTTAAACCGTACAAAACATCTACGCATAGACACGGCTCGATACCACCGATGGGTTTCAAGCATGGAAAACAAAAATTTTCCTACGAATGCAACCAAACACCAAGATCATATCTAGGAGATGCATGCAAACGGTTTCGAAGGACTCACCCTCGTAGACCGAAAGCGGGAATAACGCTCCCGCAAACAAACGTGGTTGAAGTAGAGGTACACGCCCGACTTCAAAGTCGCGAAGATGAGCGCCACAAACGGCAGCGCCCCGCATTTGGTCACACGTGCGGAACAACGACGACCTCCAATCCCTCGATCCAGGTAGGCGGCGAAGTAGAGGATCCACGGAAACTCCAACAACACTACGACTTAGTGGTGGTGGTGGAGAAATCAGCCAAGAAATGGCCGCTTAAGCTACTGCTTGAAAGGTGGAACAGCAGGAGGAAGGAGAAAAGACCAACCAAAGGGTCATGGAGATTAGTCATGAGAGAGGAGCTCCACCCTCCCTTTTATAGGAGTGAGTTGACTCTCCATTCTCTCCATGTGAATGGACTCTCCATTCTCTCCATGTGAATGGACTTTCATTCTCTCCATGTGAATGGACTCTCCATGTGAATGGACTCTCCATTCTCTTCATGTGAATGGACTCTCCATGTGAATGGACTCTCCATTCTCTTCATGTGAATGTTCTGATATCCCGAAACTATTCCGGTCTTTGTCCAAACTTTTCTCCTGTTCCGTATCCACTCAAAAGCGCCGATGAACCTTAAGTGTGTCACCCTACGGTTCGTGAATAAAATGGACATGATCAAGACACCTCTCGATCAATAATCATCACGGATCTGGAGATCCATAATGACTCCCACTTACTCAACGATGAACTAGTGATCGTGTGAACCAAAACCAACATAACCAATTCCTTTTGTCTCGCGATATATTACTTATCCGAGATCCGATCATTGGTATCAACTATACCTAGTTTGATCCCGTTACCGATAAGTACTCTTTACTCGTTCCGTGATATGACATTCTTGTGACCTAGTCACGTGCTTGCAAGCGATGTCAATGTGATATCACCGAGAGGGCCCAGAGTATATCTCTCCGTCATCCGGATGGACAAATCCCACTCTTGATGCATGAGCCTCAACTAATACTTTCATAGTACCCAAATCCATCTTTATAGTCACCGTGTTACGGAGTGACGTTTGATGTCATCAAAGTACTCTTAGGAGTTAGTGATTGACATCATCTCATGGTCTAAGGAAAAGAGCTATTTTGTATATGTTCAAGACAAAGAACAAACTTTAATGACTTGATCGAATTTGCTATACCAACTTGGGTGTGTGTTCATCACATCATTCTTCTAATAATGTGACCCCGTTATTAACAACATCCAATGTTCATGATCAGGAAACCTTGATCATCAGTTAATCAACAAGCTAGTTTAAAAGAGAGGCTTTACTAGGAACCTTTTGTTTGTTTATTACACACACATGTATCAACGTTTCCGGTTAATACAATTTTAGCATGAGAAATAAACATCTATTATAAACATGGAATAAGATAATAAACAATTTATTATTGCCTCTCGGGCATATTCCCTTCAGGTCTCTTCCACAACCTTTTGCTTGGCAATCGTGAGACTCTCATGTTGCTCTGGGGCTGACTTTTCTTGAGCTTCACACTGTTCACGTTCCACTCGTTGTGCCCTATCTCCTCTGTGACTGCACCAATGTGAAATTCGAAATTGATGGAAGGGGTGAGCACTCCCTCATCGGAGGACGATGATGGGGTATAATGGAGTTCAAGACTTTGGAGAAAATCTTCTAAAGATGAACTCTCATGGACATCATTGTCGTTCTTGTAAGTTTGTATATTGTTGACTTCCATAGGGCATGCGCCCTGATCCTCTACCTCTGAGATAAGGGCAGGCACAAAGTAACTCTATTTTCCCGTTTTTTCATCAGGAAATGGTGCTCCTGACGTGGCCTCATCTGGTTTGGCTGAAGTTGCCAATTTAGACGACTCCACCTTAATAACATACTCGGAGTAGAAGTCACATTTACCTCCTTCTTTCTCCAAGAAGTCATCGGCAGTGAGGTGGGTGTAGTCGGCGAAATCGAATAAATTTTCTTCATCCATGGCTTCTGACGACAACACATTACCTCTTTCAATGTTGAATTATGATGGGGCCCTTCCTCTAGCGCCAACTATCGATGTTCAAGACCTAGGGGGTCCTTAGATCGAGCTTACGAATGTAATTATGGTTGCCTTTGTCTGTAAAACAATATTGAAAGGGGTAGAAAAGGAATGTGAATTGTATTATATCACAAACTTTCTTTCAGTGTACAGACTATTTTGAAACAGACTACACGCTCTCTCTTCAACCATACACAACACACCATGCTCAACACAGAATCTATCTCTGTATCCTTGCGGGAGTATCATATTTACAACGTTGAAGGGATGTCAGTTGTCATCTTCAGATAGGTGTCTTCCAGTCAAAAGGTGTCTTTTGGCCAAAAGGCGTATTCTCATTGAAGTAGTGTCTTTTCGTCAGAGGGGCGCCTCTTCGTAGGGAGTAACTTCCAAACAGTTGTTTGTACCTGTTAGAGAAAATTTCTTCCGCGTGTTATACTTGCGCCGTGATCCCTTGTCAACCTGAATCAGGTCAGGGCGAAGGTTATCCTTTACCCGATCCTGTCTATGTCGATGTGATAAAGGGAATTATGTCCGACATATAAAGATTCACAGGTCAGACCGTTACCGACCTTGTAGTGGCTTAGATCAGAGATTCAGAATAAGTTCTCGTTCGACCTACATTGCTGGTCGGGTAGTTATTTACGTGGTCAACAGTAACTTTGACCGAATGATCATGAGACATTTAATGTGGGCCACATTTATGAGAATGTGACTGGCTTCTAAAAAACCGTAATCATTTATGGGCCTCAGACAGATCAATCGTCGTCAGTGCCAACGAGGCAAGGTCACTACTCCATCAATAGGTCCCAAACGAACTGGATCGAACACTCCATTGCCAGGGAACTGACGAGGCAAAGGCAACACATACGTCCGCGTACGATGAATTCAGGCATACATATGACTGGGCACCGACGAGGCGAAAGTCATCCTCTTCATTAACATATCCTGTCCGTAAATCGACACAACGATGGCGTACCGTGACTGGGCATCGGCGAAACAAAGCCACCCGTATCGCATCCGCATCTTCACCAACATCATACATGTATATGGACACGCAATATAAGTATAAAGACGACTACCACAACACAGCTTAATCAGAGGTATTCTGTAGGCCAAGCTTACAGATGTAATTAACCGAACGCCATGCAAAGGCACCGAAAATCAGCGAACTAAGCAATCTTTAGTCAGATATTCTCCTTAAGCAAAGATGCAGAAAACAAATGATGAACTCCTGCGGGTGCATGCGATTTGTATATTTAATACAAAATTAATGAAATACAGTATTCCCTTCCTGTTTAATCGGGAAATTTTTATATTTGATACTAGATTTGACCCGTATTCACAAAACGATACAACACTTTCGCGTATTTACAAAAAAACCCACTTATACTCAGAATTTGAATTTTTGATTTTGAATACCCGGAATTTGTAATTCCAGTTATGGCATATTTGGGTTTTGAAATCTCGGGTATTGCGTATATTGGCCCATACCTGGATTTTGAAAAACCGGGTATACCATATCCGGAATTTGAAATTCCGGGTATAGGGAGTATGGCATAAATTTCCCCAGTGGCCAGCGGTCGGCGCGGCGTGAAGTGGAGTGGAGCCATACCTGGAATTTGAAATTCTGGGTATAGGGCAAATACACAATAACCGAGATATGGCAATCCAAATATGCCATACTCGAAAATTGAAATTCCGGGCATACATAATCGGAACTTCAAATACCAGGTATGAATGGATTTTTTTGTAAATACGTAAAAGTGTTGTATCGTTTTATGAATACGGATCAAATCTCGTATTTAATACGAAAAAGTCCGTTTAATCGCCTCTTTTATTTTTCACAAACTATGTGGTTCCACACACCACTATAGAACCTGAAGATATATTTGGCAACTTTTCTGAGAACGCAAACAAGTCCATATTTTAGTTCGTTTGAGATACAGCTGTCCATTGGAATGATTATCTGCTTTGTGACGGGAAAGAACAGTCGGTAACGATGAAAGGGCTGGTGCTGTGGTGCAGCTTCAAGATACAGCAAAGGCTGAACCTGGTTGTACTGTAGAAGCTCGAAGGTCACTCGGAGCTTCAGAAGCTGTGGCGGTTTTCTTCTGTTGAGCATAGTGATTTATATATAGTTTGTAGGATTTAAAAAAATATGCTATAAAGAGTCCTAAATAAATCCTATTTAGATTAGAATTTTTACTTTTTGAGGGAGATTCCTACTTAAATTTAAAGGAGAACTAAAAAGACTATATAAACTTATAGAATGGTTATAGAGATATCAAGTTACAACTCATCCAAAACAAGAAGTAAATGCAAGTATTATAAAAGATTCGAAAGGTTGTGAGAACGACAATTCCTTTTACTTTTTTTAGATTGTATTTAAAAAAATTTCGGTTGGCTTCTCCAAAACTTTTCTATCTCGTCATGGTTGCTTTATCATTATTATTTTGGTTCTCTCTAGATTCAACTTACTCGTTTTTGATATCATACACGCTTATGATGTATCTCACAAAACTTCGATCTTATCTGGGGATTGTTGAGCGAAAATGGGTATCAGAGTGTAATAGCTTCGTTAGTACAAAGCATATCAAATTAATTTGATTCTTGTCCGCGGTGTCTAATAATACTCTCTTTGGTTACACATACTAGTTGTTTTGAGTATCGATATGGTCTCTAAAGTATAGATTTGATCACTAATTTATATTTTAATATATTTATAAAACCTAATAAAATTACAATATTATGGATGTACTTTTCGAGACAAATCTACACATATGATTTTCACGTAACCAATTTAAATATTTAAAATGATACGAACAATTAAAATTTTGAAAATTCGATGTACCTAGAGTCAAAACGATAAATACTTCTAACCGAAGAGAGTACTTCAGTAGATTAATGTATCATTCTTTGATCTGATATCCGCTTCTCTCTCTTCAATACCAGAGTTGTTTATCTGAACGTACCTCCCATCTTACAGATGGGGGCTCGTCGTTTGCGCATTCTGTTCGTAGAGAAGAGAACACGCGGCACGGCGGCAGGGACTTGACAACTTTGCCGACGTACAGTGGCCACGATGATGCCTCACAAGTCACGATGCGCGCGGCAGCGCTAGCTGGCTGTAGGGTCAGACACGCCAACGCCACGCGTGCCGGGCCTGCGCCCGTGGACCGAGTGCCCGGGCTCCACGCGTGCCTGCAAGGCTGCAAGCGGGAGCGAGGCGTCGAGACGCGGACACCCACGTTCGGAACACTTTTCACTTATGGGACGCTTGATTAAAGGTATTTTATGGAGATGTTTTAAGATCTTGTTTAAATTTGAACTAAATTTTAAATCTAAATACGAACTAAATATTTTATTTAATCGAAACAAATTATTGAGTTGTATTAAATATCGTTAGGCAAACTCTAATATATTTAGGTCTTTATCTATCACATCTAGAGATATACGCTACTATTATTTTATTTAATAGAACTAAATATTTTATGAGTAATGCTTTTATGCTTTTCCTCCCAATACGAGTTGCACAAATCTTGAAACAAGCGGAGGGGTAAATTATCCTTATCTATCTTTCATTAATGCTTTAATATTTGTACAACTTAAAAAAAAGAGAGCATAGAAGCACCTCTCATTTTTTATTTAATCGAAACAAATTATTGATTTGTATTAAATATCGTTTGGCAAACTCTAATATATTTAGGTCTTTATCTATCCTATCTAGAGATATACGCTACTATTATTTTATTTAATGATATACAGGTTTATATTTGATTTGTATAAATATAAAGTGAAGGTGCGCACCGAATGCTCCGAAGAAAGAAATGCCGCATGTTACAACAAATGTCACTGTTGCAAATATCTCCTCGAGCTGGTCAATACGGATATATTATTTGCTATATTTTGAATTTAGACACAAAATGTACGGAATTTTTTGAATCCAGTACAATTTATATCTCATATTTTCAATTCGATACAACAGTTTTGCGTATTTACAAAAAAAACCAACCGTATTTGCAGCACGAAATTGCGAGTACATGTAATAGCAGTACCAAATTGCGAATACAGGTTAAATCCACCACAAAATTACGAATACGCTGTATTTGCAAAACGAAATAGCGAATACGTTGTATTTGCAAAGCGAAATAACAAATAAAGGTGTATTCGCTATTTGAAATAGCGAATACACCTCCACACCATGCATGCAAGGTCACTATTTAATCACTATTTGTAGTAGGGTGTATTCGCTATTTGAAATTACGAATACATCTGTATTCGCTACCCTATTTTGCAAATACAACGTATTCGCAATTTCATGTTGGATTTAACATGTATTCGCAATTTGATACTGTTATTACATGTACTCGCAATTTCGTACTGCAAATACGGTTGATTTTTTTTTTATAAATACCCAAAACGGTTGTATCAAATTAAAAATATGAGGTATAAATTGTACTGATTCAAAAATTTCCCAGAACGTGCACAATGTAATATAGCACGCTCGATGCTTCAGTACTTGGTTACTACACTAACCGAATCCTGCTACAGCAAGGGCAGCACGTGTCAGCTAGCATCAAACAGCATATGTCATGCTACCATCATGCACACAGCACGGTTTCCCTGTTGAAGATCAAACTCAATTGTATCTAAAAGTACGAAATTAACAAACACAGAGATAACAGATAAGTAGTACTAAACAGTAAAAATTACTATTTATTCTGAATTTGTTTTTTTATATCTTTTCAAATACAATTGACTTTGGTCTTCAACTTTTATAAGGTTATAGAAGCTCATATATCTACATATGGTATTTTTTTTAGAAATTTTGAAAACTTATATATATGATTTTCACATAATTCATATGATAAAGATAGTTTACATTGAATATATGCCCGGCATTTCTTTGAGCAATTTGGTTATGTCATTGCAGGCACCATTGGTTCTATTGAAGATCAGATAAGTTCTAACCATACTTGTGGGTAGGGATTCAAATATCGAATTAGTATTTTTTGAACGATTTTTTATTTTCCATTATCGGCGAAAATCGTTTGAAAATCGTTAAAAACCGAAGGGTTACGAAATCAATATTTTTTGAAAAAAAAATTAAAACATCGAGCAATTTTAACCGAAAATCGACCGGCCAATTGAATGTTTCTTGAAACCAATTTTTTGAACGATTTTCACCGATTATCGCGATATTTACGTCGTATAAATTTTTTTAATTTAATTGGTTTACCGACTGGTTTTAGATGCTGTATCGTCTTGATATGCGTGATAATCTCCAATATTTGAATCCCTGCTCGTGGGGCATCAGCGATGTTACTGGTATTCGTCATTGACAAGGGAGCACCCATAATTTCCTCCAGCAATCTTTTCATAGATATCCTCCATTCCTACTGTTTCTTCCTCCTCATCAAGAACCAATGCCCCTCTTTCTGCCAAGAACGGTTCTTCCTCCTCATCAAGAACCAGCACGGTTTGATCAGCCAACAAGCCTCAACATGCGAACGGAGGCATTCGGAAAGAAAGCCCATGCGAGAGTTCAGAACTTAATGAGTGTGGCAATGTGAACAGGTGCAAGTAGTGGCTAAAATACAGTCGCGATCAAATGCGAGGAATCTGTGAGCTGCTGCATGGTTACGGCATTTAATCGGACAGGCGGCGTACCAGGTCTCGACATTGTAGTAGTACAGCTTGGCGCTCCGGCCTCCGGGTGACAGTGACACTATCCACCACCTCCGCCGCACCAACCTCCTCCACCCACCGCCCACGCGACGCAGCCTTCCTGCGCCCACGCCATAGAACCCGATGAACTGCCAGGAGCGCACCAATATCACAAATTGACCAGCTGCAAGGAGAGCACGCACCTAAACTTGATTCTCGAAGACGGGGACAGCGCGGCGGCGAGGAAGGATTTGAGATGGTGCTCCTCTCCGTCTTCGTTTGCGGTAGTCACGGCAACCGCAGGAGCACGACTCCGCCGCCGCTGATCACGCGGGGCGACGGCCATGGCTATTTTCTACTTTTCGCACGAAAACTTCTACTTTTGAATCTTACCCATTGCTCTTTTAAGTAAAACTCCAGGCTCACCGTGGCTATAACTGGGTCCCACATTCAGTGGACCCACCTGGCAGTGTTCAAGTCACATGAGCCTCTGACGATATGGGCCCAGAGATTGAAAGAAACGCACCTTCTGTTCTCTCCTTTGCATTATTTTAAACAGGGAGTAGAATGAAAATTTGAGTTCGTGGGTTGGTCGCGGCTGCCTCCTCAAGTCGTTTCGATCTAGTTGGGCTCGAGTAAGTGCAGATTTTCCCCTGTCTGGATGAGTATATTCTCTGTTCGTATCGATTTCTACGGATTATCTTGCCTGTTGGTGTTGATTTAGCGAACTATTCACCGATGAGGAGTTCTTCGATTCGGTTGCCGTGCCGTTTCCCCGATTCTCACGTCGAATTCGCTCATTTCTAGGCAAAGTTCCCACCATCCGGTTTGGTCGATTTGATAGATCTCTACTGCGAATTGAGACTTACGAGCATTTGTTCGTGCTCTAGTTTTCTTCTTCAAATTTTCGATTATTCTGCGTATAATTCTCCAGCTTCGCCCCTTCTACGATTGTTACGGGTTTCTTGCTTGGCTGTTTCGTGGTTTTTCGGTAATTGGATTCGGCAAGAAGCTATGTTTATGTCCTAATTTCATGACTACTTGTGATTTCACTTCCCCATATGTGATTTTTCTTTACAAATTCCTCATAATCGATTTTATTCTGACATTCTGGTGAAGGGTTCTTTCTTTTTTCTACTTGTTTTCTTTTGTATTTGGTCCTCGTTGCAAAATGTTGTTGCCAAGATGGTCAAAAGTTTTGATCTGAAGAGCTGGTGTCTTGATTTGTTAATAGTTGACAAAAAATTGTCTAACGGTAGGTAAGAGTTGAATCATATCGCCTTTGAATTTTAAGGTTGCTTCCGGAGTTGAAGGGAGTTAACAGTGAGTACTAGCATCAACGATAGCATAGCATGAGTACTGTCAGCGGCGCAGGGAGTGCCCCAAGGAGGCAATCGCAAGATGGATCTACTGATAAAGTTGTTGTGAACTTGGATGCAAGCTCCCCAGTGGTGGGGAGCCGTTTTGGGGTGTCAATTTCCGCTGGTGCACGCTCCTCACCCATTGATGTGGAAGCTCTCGAAGATGAAGTGCAGGTAGTACTGCCTTCACAAGTGTCTGCTCAGGTATATTACTTTTGATTATCTTGAATTGAAACAGTTAGTACTGAACTTTTTAAGAGTACTATGTGAATGTTAATGTGATTATTGGGTCCAGAATGATGTTTAAGGAGCGCAGTATATAACTATATATATGCAACCTTTTTTTTAAAAAAAAATATATGGTTGGAGCTCTAAGGAGAGAAATGAGTCACCCGGCGCTCGATCCAGGATCGAACCCTGGTGGGCGGTATGACCAGCCAACTGAGCTACGACTAACGACTCAGTCCTCATATATATGCACCTTTTATTTTACTCTTATGCTACTCAGGTGCAGTAGCTTTCCTGTTAAGGAAGAATTTTGTAACTTGGTCCTTAACTCACTATGCTAAATATGATGCATCATTTGCTGGCATTTATACTGAGCAATCTCTCTTTTTACAGAGGAGGAACCAAAGAGCTAGGAGGCAGCCTGTGGCAGTTGTTGATCTGGAGGTAGATGCTAGCCTGGAAGGTTAGTTCAGTACTTACTACTTTCCTTATAATTGATTTGGCTTCTGACATTACGGAAATTGAGAGGGAAATTCGTCATCAGTGTAATATAAACTGTCTTGATAGAACGTGTAGTTCTGTGAAAACCTTCCTTATAGGAGTAGTTTTGTGACAATTTGGCCAAAGTATGTCTAGCACTGTAACTACATGAAATTTACCCAATTCATTAACAACACCAGCATTTTTGGGTTATCACTTGTATTGTGCCGCTAAGATGACTGCAGGCGCTGATTATACCATGAGGATGTCAGTTGTTTTCATAGTGGCAGCAGATTTATAGGCTATACTGAAACTAGACTCATGGTTGTCATTGTTTCTAATTTCCAATTTAGATTCTTCCTAATCATCTATTCAATTAGGATTTAGGAGTGTTTCATGATCTTAATACAACTATGCCTTCTCTTAACACAGGGAACAAACGTCAAAGGGTCGCACCCGTAATACATTGCCTTTCTCCAGAAAGGGGAGAAGGGTCCAGCTTGCAGGTATTTAATTTATAATTTTGATGGGAGTAAAGTTTTCAGCTTGAAGGCCCAATCAGATATCTGATTAGTTGTTATCCGCTTTTTCCTCTATGTAAAATAGCATCTGGTGTATGCTCAATCTTAACTTACGCCTTTGTCCTTCCTATTGAGTTGAAAATGTGTTGTCCTTTTAGTGGACTAAGAGAATTACAGTTGTTTGTTCTAAGTTGAAAGCATTTTCCTTGGTCTGTTCAAGTTGTAAAGAACACTAATAGCTGCAGTTTATGATGATGTCAATCAAGATTCTTGGTTGGCGATAACAATTTGGCAATGCTAAATTTTAAGCATCATCTTAACTTATGATGTAGGTGTTATGCCTGGTATGCTTATTCCATGTGCTAAAAGATATTTCCAGCTCAAAAGGCTACCCCATACATTTGATCCTTGTTCTTGGCTTATTGCCTTTTGCTTTGCGTTCAACTCTGACTACATGGTCCTATCTTGGCAGTCAAACAATGCTGTGAAAACTAGCAAAGAGCCTGCTAAGATGGCTCCAAAGGAACCGGTTTTTACCTGCCCAGTGTGTTGGAACAAGTTGGAGGAACCCTCCACAACCATTTGTGGCCATATCTTCTGTGCGAAGTGCATCAAGCAAGCAATCCAGGCTCAGAAGAAATGTCCTACTTGCCGGAAGAGCCTGAGGATTAACAATTTCCATCGTATTTACCTTCCGAACTCTGATGGTCAAGGTGAGTCCTTTTACCTATCTGTTAGCTTCTCTTTTTCTTGGCAATCTGGTGACCTTCAGTTTCATCAAATTGAGGTTCATTGGATGTGCCTAAGGAACTTCTGACAAGTGACAACATCTTCCTGTGAAATGTATTTTCAGAATCATGAGTCCTCTCCGGATGAAAAATGGATCATTTTGCTGACGAACAGTGTGCCATCCCCTTAAATGTATGTATGCAAATACATCACCAAAAGCTCATCAGTTGCTTGTGAAAAACTATCTGATGAGGGAAGTGGATGGCCTCTACCTCCAATGGACTAAAATTGACTATAGTTTATTATTGTCTCCCACAACTTAAGAATGTTCTTGTGTACTGTTGTACTGATCCGGTCACAAATAGTTGTCGTTTGGACATTGACGTGGTCTCTAAAACGCAGCTTTGACCACTAGTTCCTATTATAATATATAGAATTTGCTACTACTCTGTTGTCCGATTGTATTGGACACTAGCCACCATTTCCACGGCCCATGGGCAGTGAAAAGCCCACATCGCTGGTTTCTTCATCTTTATCATAACATGGTATCAGAGCTTAGGTTCAAACCTTAACTTCACCTCCCTTCATATTCCGCTGTTGTCGCTGCCCCTAAGAGGAGTAATCTCCACTCTCGGGGACGGCTACATCTAGTATTCCCCCACCGTGCGCACTCGATCTGGCGACGGCCTTGACTTCTTCGGCTTGCGCTCTCGCTGCTGCCCCGAACCCCCGAAACTGCAAGGCCAATTCCGCCACACCGGCAGAGTGCAGGGGCAAGGCGGCTATTCCAGCGGCTGTGGACGAACGAGGACGAGCTGCTCATCCTGCGCGAGTTCCGGGTGTACGTCGTGGCCTCTTGAGATCCGATTATCTCCGGATCTGTCCGAAGTTGGATCTCTTCATTGTCGCCGGTCTTCGATTCGTCCTCGCACCATCTCCAAGCTTCGTCAAGGCCGACAACTTTGTCTGTGGCTTCGTGGCGCCACTATCCCCAATCACCAAAGTGGGTGAGCACCTGCCTTTCATCGGCGCCTCTGCACGCCTCCGCCCGGCTACTGCCTGCGACAACTCAATCGCACCCGGTCGGCCAGGCTGCCTCGTCGCCGGAGCCCGCTACTTTTGGCAGTGCTGACGGAGAGGGGAGGTCGCACCAGCTGCTGAGTCGCGTCTCCACCGGCTCTGGCCTCATCTCCTGGTCAACGCCTCCACCGCCACTACCTTCACCAGATCCGGTCACCCTCATCGCCCTTTTCTCTCGCATGAGCCCGAGAGAGCCAGCTCCCGATCCGACTTGGAACGAGTCCCACAACCGGTTTTAAATCCGGTTGGGATGCGGCTCCAAAGCAGCTTCGGCTTTTTGTTAGGCTTGTTGTTTTGGCTCCAACTTTTTCGCTTCCAGCTCCAGCTTCCACCTTTCGACCCCAGCTTCTCGTTATTTTTCAGCTTCGTCTCTGGCTCCATCTCCCCGGCTCTTGGCTCTTCAACTTCGGCTCGGCTCTTTGGCTCTTTGGATCGGCTCAGTCTCTTCTGAATGGTTTTTCAATGCTCGGCTCTTTTTTCAATTGGCTTCTTCTTAGGCATGGCTCTTTTTGTCGGCTCTGGCTCTCCATTTTTGGCTCTTCGGCTCGGCTCTGGCTCTTCGGCTCTCTTTTGAGTCTTTTATTCTCGACGTTATTTTTTGTTGTTGCGTCCATCCATGTCCTTAGCATCTTGGCTCTTTCGTCGGCTTTGCTCTCTATATCGGCTCCACTCGTTCTATCGGCTTTGTTGACTCGGCTCCTTCGTCAGCTTTTCTTTGTCGGCTCGACTCCTTCGTCGGCTTGGTTTTTCAAGTGTTGGATACTACGACTACTTCAAGACCAGCACTTTAGATATTCACTATTTTAGTGTCAGCCCTTCCAAATGCAATGCTATTGCCATGGATGTCAAGGCGCCGCCTAGGCGTCGCGGCGCCGGTGGGAAGTCGCCGGGAGTGGTCACCTCGCCTGGCCGACGAAAGGCGACCGCCTGGCCCGTCTAGGCGTCGCCCGGGCCGCGGCGTCTCAGCGAAGCTCGGCGGGCGCCTAGGCTGGGAGGAGGATGGGGTCACGGGGGAATAAGACAAGAGTCAAGGAGCTAGGGTTGGCGACTTGGCATCTGCAGCGTCCTCCTCCGTGCGCCGTCACCACCTCCGTCGCCGCCACCTCCTCCGTCGATGCCTGGGTGGGCTGCAGTCCGTCGCGCCCTCTCCTTCGCCCCCTCTGCCGTCTTCCTCCTCTCCTTTGCGGCAGCGGCCTTGTGACTCCTCCGCGCCGTCTGCTTCGCCCTCCTCCTCCTCCTCCTCCTCCTCCTCTGCTTCGCCCCCCTCTGCGCTGCCTCCCTCTGCTTCGCCCTCCTCCTCCTCCTCCCTCTGCTTCACCCCCTCTGCTCATTTCTGCTGCCTCGCTGCTCCTCTGCTCTGCTCATTCTTTGTCGGGCTATGCTCGCTAGTTCGCTCCCTCTCGCCCACTCTGTTGAGTGTTGATGCTAAGCCATGTGTGATGTGTGTGCTGCTTTGGACAGGGAGTGAGGGTCTGAGGCTGCTTTGTACAGGGAGTGAGGGTCTGAGGCCATGGCTTTGTATTGGTGATAATGTGCTATATTGTAATACTGAAAATACTAACCCTCGCCTAATCCTCGCCTAGGCGCCCGCCTTGTCGCCTAGGCGTCCAGGCGATGGGCTGGCGCCTCGCCTCGCCTTGTCGCCTTGACAACCTTGGCTATTGCATACGCCTTGCATTTGGGGTGGGGGGGTTAGGGTATAGATATTGTCTTGTATAGATTCCACATATAGGTTTTCCTTATATAATTTTTTCTTGTATAGGTATTGCCTTATATAGGCTTTTCGTTTATATCCGTTTGTACATCTATATATTCTGGCCTATTGGCCTCATATTGAATTCACGTGCTATTCATAACAGAGACATCTCGGATCTAGCCACCAGGATGTAGAAGAAGGCGGCGTGCCTCTGGATCTGGTAGCCAAGAGGTCGAGGAAGCGACGCTGTCTCAGGTTCGGCCACTAGGATGTTGAGGAACGGGAATCACCTTCGGATCTGGTCGTGTAGAGGTCCTTGATGGTCATCATTGTGTGGAGGTGAAGCCGTCATCGGAGCCAGTGTACCTCTTTGCCTCCACTGTTGCCTTCTTCAGTGGGTGTTGTTTGCATGTTTAGAAATTTGTCACAACACATTCATTTGATTGTGCCAACAATGATTTGTTTTGTTGCATTGCGTCATCTTAAAGATGTTGCATCAAGAGGCATTGTTACGATGTTGCCTCTTTTTTTTATGTTTGTACAACTTAGATGAATTTCTTGTAGGTATTCTTAATTTGCTGTGTATTTTGTCCAAACCATCTGATGGTTTATTGCACAAGTTTGTGATTCTGTTGCAAGTGTCTTCCCCATTTGTTGCATAAATATTCTCAAAATGTTGTGATGGTTTTAACCAATTAAATTTGTTTTGCTTCGAAATCTTGTGCTAGTACATCTATATACGAGATCTGTATTTTTTGAGTTAATTTTTATTGATAGATTTGTAATATCCCCTTTTAGATCAAAACCTATTTTGTTGTAGTTGTTGATCTTATTCATAGTTATCACGGCACCTCGGCGAGGTGAGTCGCCTCTAGTGTGCCTAGGCGGCAGTTAGGCGATGAAAGAAAATGCAGTAGCAAATATAGTAATATACTAATATATTGAATTACTAAATATTTAATGCAGCAACAAAATAGTGCGTATGCAGCAGCAAATAAACTGAGAATGTTCCAATGACAAGGACATTCAAACATCGATATCTAAGTCTAAATCATCTTGACGACTCTCATCAATTGGTCCACTCTCACGAGTAGTAGTAGGTGGTGCTTGGCCATAATCAGTCAATGTCTAGATCATCGCCCACCAAAGGTTCAAACCACTGTTATTAAGTCATCGACTAGTCGCCGACTAATCCACGATTAGTCATCCAGTTGGTGCATGGAGCACGACTAGGACGCTCGACTCGACTGGAGTGACTAGTCGGGCGACTGTAGCGACTAGTCGGGCGACTGGAACGACTAGTCGGGTGACTGGGCGACTGGACGACTGGAATAGAGGGGCCGAACCCTAGACGCCTCCAATCCATATCATCATCATGCTTATGTTGTTCTTCTCTTCATTTTATGCTTTACAATATGTATATGTGCTTAATTATTGCTACAACTTAGTATGTGACATATCCTACTAACATACTTCCTAGTCTAGAGGCTAAGTCGAGACTAGTCGCGACTAGTCGGTCAACTAGTCGCCCAAGTCGACAAGTCGCCCCTCTGGCGACTCGACTTTACGACTTAATAACATTGGTTTAGACTTCATCCTCGTCTGAACCTTGCTCTTCTCCTTCAGCTGTTGAGCTTAAATTTGCACCACGTCGATAGTGCGTCCTAGTCATCCTAGGCAGATTGCGACCCCGAATCGTTAGTGATGCACCGGTGTCTTCATCAACATGATCCCACGAAAGATCTTCTCCATGGTGAACTTCTTCGATAGTCATACCAGCCCATTCGTTGTCCCATTGGAACTCTTCTAAGATCAAAGGGTTGAAATTTGTCCATTCCACACGCCTCTTTTGAAAACGTTCCTCAATCTTCTGGTTGCATGGAATGTAGACCAAATCATTCATTCTTTGGTGCTCCAACCGGTTCTTTTTTTTGTATAGATATGAAAAGTAATCACTAATCAACAACAGAAAATACTTGTAATATATGACCAGCTATAAAATAAAGACACTTAAATACTTAGTTGCCCACAAATTCGAAGATGCTTCAATTGCGCTCACGACCGGAGGCTGAACAACAAAGGCCGAGGATGTGTCTTTTAAACTTGTGAAGCTCTCTAGCAAAGCCACCAAAAGCACCGTACCAATCAACTGAAATGTAAAACATTGTATCTATGTTAGAACTTAGAATGTTTAAAATTGAATCAACTTAGAATAGAAGTTTAGCACTTACGAGGGCTCTTTGTTTTTTGTTGCATCACAACTGATTGCTTTCGAAAGCTCTTTCTCATTTTCTCATAGTCGTCCGCTTGGTCACTTATCTTTCTAAGCAAATTATCATCACAATTAATCATCTTTTCAAACACGTCATTGAATGCAATCCGGAGCCTCAAAGCATAGTCAATATCTTTTTCTTTGATGTCGAAAAACTTGTTTGGGTTAAAAAACAATGCAGCCCCATGCAACTTTTGCTCCATCTGGTGCACTCGCCGCCTCTCAATAATGTCCATTACCTTCTTTAGTATCCTTGGTTTGCTTTCAAAAGACCCCCTTATCTTATTTCTAGCAGGATCCATACTTGCTGAAAACTAGGAGGCTTGTACCCATGCCCAAATTGTCCAACGGTCTCCATAATTTCAAAGCTCCTAGAATTTGCAGCATTGAATGGTATGCCACACTGATAAAAGAAATTAGCAATATGCATATCCACTCTCTCTTTTTCTTCCTTGGTCCTCATACTTTGCTCCATGGAGGTTTGGGACAATTGCTTGGAATGCCTTTCCTCGACCACCTCTTCGGGTGTCTTTTTTATCATGGAAGAAATTGATTTGGTTAATTTGTTAACAGATTTGAATGTGATGGCATATTGCTTCCTCTTGGTAGCTGTCCCAAAACTTGGATGACAAGACGGCGCCTTCGAGGATGCTTGTTGATTAGCCTCAACCTCCTGAACATCATCACCTTCACCTTTCTCTTCATCATCATCTAAATTAACTATCTTGTTCCTTGCAGTCTTCATGTAATCTTGCATCTCTCTCCTTATTGTCGTGGTGGTTTTGGGACATTTTTGAACATCCCCAAAACCCGCGGCAATGTGCTGCTTCAACCTCTTGATGCCCGAATGTTTTTGCTTTCTGCAAAGTACACATTGCACCATATCCTTGTTCATCAAGTCCGACCAAAATCCATACTTCCACCTGGGATCCTTTGCTTTGAATCCTTGGATGGATCATATTTCTGCTCTTGGCTAGCATCAACGGCATGTCTGGCACCACCTTGCTCACATGCATCCACCATAGCTACTTGTTGTGCTACGCTGGTCACTGGAGCCGTGCCTGCCCCTGCCACTAGTTGCTAGAGCCCCCCCTGCTGCACTGGTCGCTGGAGCGGCCAACCCTAGCCACCGCTGTTGGAGCCGCCGCAGCTGTGCCAAGCTTTCGTTGTTTTGCCGTGCGCTTAGTATGCATGGGCCGTGTGGAAAGCCTTGGGCGACGACAGTCGACACCTAATCGCCCCAGGCGATGCCTGACAAGGTCAGGCAAGCGACTTGCTGTTGCAAAGCGAGGCGAGCACCCCCCCCCCCCCCGGGCGGTCGGTGCTCAACGACTGGACACCTAGGCGTCCCCTTGGCGATGCTGTGATAACCATAATCTTATTTGTTGCATGAATTATCCTTGATGTTGCAATATTGGACAAGAGCATACGATACAAAGTGTTAATTATGGTGACTCATATCTAGTTTTTTAGGATTTGAAAAGGTGTCCTAGATGAATCTAAGTAGGATTACGATTCCTACTTTCTTTCAGAGTAGGATTCCTACTTGCATTGGAGGATTAAGGGAGCTATATAAACCCATGAGGTGATCATGGAGATCCCAAGAATGCAAGAACCCGCAAGCCAACTCATCCAAAGCAAGAGGTGCACGAGCGGATTAGAGGCAAGATTATTCTTTAGCACTAGATTCTTGTATAGGGCAAGGATCCAAATGTCCTAAAAGGTTTTGATGTCGAAAAACTTGTTTGGGTTCAAAAACAATGCAGCCCCATGCAGCTTTTGCTCCATCTAATTCACCCACCGCCTCTCCATAATGTCCATTACCTTCTTTAGTACCCTTGGTATGCTTCAAAAGACCCCCTTATCTTATTCCTAGCATGATCCATACTTGCTAAAAATTAGGAGGCTTGTATCCATGGCCAAATTGTCCAACAGACTCCATCATAATTTCAAAGCTCCTAGAATTTGCAGCATTGAATGGTATGCCACACTGATAAAAGAAATTAGTAACATGCATATCCACCCTCTTTTTCTTCCTTGGTCGTTCTACATCGCTCTATGGAGGTTTGGGACAACTGCTTGGAATGCCTTTCCATGACCACCTCTTCGGGTGTCTTTTTTATCATGGAAGAAATTGATTTGGTTAATTTGATCATCGATTTGAACGTAATAGCATATTGCTTCCTCTTGGTAGCTGTCCCAGAACATGGATGACAAGACGACACCTTTGAGGATGCTTGTTGATTAACCTCAACCTCCTGAACATCATCACCTTCACCTTCCTCTTCATCATCATCTAAATTAACCATCTTGTTCCTTGAAGTCTTCATGCTATCTTGCATCTCTCATTGTTGTCGTGGTGGTTTTGGGACATTTTTGAACATCACCAAAACCCGCGGTAAGGTGCTGCTTCAACCTCTTGATGCCCGAATTCATTTGCCTTTCGCAAAGTACACATTGCACCATATCCTTATTCGTCACGTCCGACCAAAATCCATACTTCCACCCAGGATACTTCCACTTGGCCTTCCGCTTTGGATCCTTGGATGGATCATATTCCTGCTCTTAGCTAACATCACCGGCAGGTCCGGCAACACCTTGCTCATATGCATTCATCATAGCTACTTGTGTGTTGCGTTGGGGCCGCCGCCCTTGCCGCTGCTGCATTGGTCATTGTGGCCGCCGACGCTACCCCTGTTGTCGCCGCCGCCCATGCTACCCCTGCCACTGGTCGCTAGAGCCCCCTGCAATCGTTGTTCCATCGCTTCGCACCACCGGGCCATTGCCAATGGAGCTGCCAACCCTAGTGCACCAACCCTAGTCACCGCCGTTGGAGTCGTCTACCCTAGCCGCCGCAGCTGCGCCAAGCTTTCGTTGTGTTGTTGTGTGCTTAGTATACATGGGTCGTGCGGAAAGCCCTAGGCGACCGCCCAAGCGAAGACAATCGACACCTGACACGGCTGCGCCCATGCTACCCCTGCTGTCGCCGCCGCCCATGCTACCCCTGCCACTGGTCGCTAGAGCCCCCCTGTTGCACTGGTTGCTGAAGCCACTGCCCCTGCACCAGCCGCTGCTGTCAATGGAGCTGCCAACCCTAGTGCACCAACCCTAGTCACCGCCGTTGGAGTCGCCTACCCTAGCCGCCGCAGCTGCGCCAAGCTTTCGTTGTGTTGCTGTGTGCTTAGTATACATAGGCCGTGCGGAAAACCCTAGGCGACCGCCCAAGCGAAGACAATCGACACCTGACACGGCTGCCCCTGTTGTCGCCGCCGCCCATGCTACCCCTGTTGTCGCCGCCGCCCATGCTACCCCTGCCACTGGTCGCTAGAGTCCCCCTGTTGCCGTTGTCGGGCCATCGCTTCGCACTACCGCCGCCAATGGAGCTGCCAACCCTAGCGCACCAACCCTAGTCACCGCCGTTGGAGTCGCCTACCCTAGCCGCCGCAGCTGCGCCAAGCTTTCGTTGTGTTGTTGTGTGCTTAGTATACATGGGCCGTGCGGAAAGCCCTAGGCGACCGCCCAAGCGAATACAATCGACACCTAACACGGCCAGGCGGGCAACTTGCCGTCGCAAGGCGAGACGAGCCCCCCTGGCGGTCAGTGCCCGGCGACACGGCGACGCCGTGATAGCCATGATCTTATTTGTTGCATGAATTATCCTTGATGTTGCTTTGAGGTTGTGAGAGAGCAACAATCCCTTCTACAGTTTTGAGGTTGTGCTTAAAGAATTTGCGGTCGGCTTCGCCAAACCTTCTCTCGTCATGGTTGCTTCAACGTCGTTATTTTGGTTCTCTACGAGATTCATCCTCTTCGTTCTTGAGACCGTGCATGTTTGTGTCATCTCACAAAACTCTGGTCCAATCATGGGTTGCTGCCCATAAGAAAGGTCATCATAATGTAACAAGTGGTCTCAGAGCCAAGGCCAGATTAATCAAATTTGTGAGAAGGTCGGTGAAGTGTCAAGTGGCACAAAATCAAGTTCGATGTTGATGGTGTGGAATCAAGTTGAGAAATTTGACAGCGGAGAAAATTTCAGCTTGTGGGAATGTGTGGTGAAGGATGTCCTTGTCTGGCTATAGTTAATCATTGCTCTTGAATGGGACAAACCGGAAAAAATGTCGGAAGAAGACTAGAAGGTGATGGCGCGGAAGGTTGTTACTACAATCCGTTTATATCTCTCAGATGAGGTAAAGTACTCGGTGATGAAGGAGAATTCACTGAAGGAATTATAGAAGAACTTAGAAGAATTCTATATGGCAAAGTCGATGATAAACTGGTAGGTGCCGAAGTGACAACTGTATAGGTTGCGCATGGAGGAAGGTACACGGTTCGTTGATCTTCAACAAGCTTATTAGTATAGATGAGAAAATTGAGGAGAACAATAAAGTCATCATATCGGTATCACCTTTATCACTATCTTGGGAGGAATTGGTAATGTACATTCTTGTTAGGAAAAGCACTCAACTTCAACGAGACAGTTGCATATCTATTAGAGGTGGAGTACTTGTAAAGGCCATCAGAATCTTCATCCTCGGTGATCAAAGCATTGGCTACAACAGGTGTTGCAGGCAAAAGCAATAGTTACAGGAAGACGAAGGGCAAGTGCAAGGGCACACGTGCATGCTATCTATGTGATGAAGAAGGTCATATGATAAAGGATTTTCGGTGTTTGAAGCAAAAGAGGGGTGTATGCTCAATGACAATGGCAAAAGATGATCCAGATGTACTTGTCGCCAGTCAATCAGATAATTCTCATGGATGGATATTAGATTCGGGTTGTTGCTTCCACATATGTTCGATGAGAGAGATGTTTGGCAAGGATGTCTACACCCGGTGCATGGAACTACTGTTCACTTGGCTGATTGCAAGGAGTATGCAATTACTGACGTGGGAATAGTTACATTGGAGATGTATGATAGAGCATATTGCACATTGACGGGAGTTTTGTATGTACTTACATAAAGAACAATCTAATACCCGATGTCACTTTAACTCGAAGGTTGTACAGAAATTGGACGGCGGAGGAAATTTCAGCTTGCGGGAATGTGTGGTGAAGGATGTCCTTGTCTAGTCATAGTTAATCGCTGCTCTTGAATGGGACAAACCAGAAAAGATGTCGGAAGAAGACTAGAAGGTGATGGAGCTGAAGGTTGTCAATACAAGCTGTCTATATCTTTCCGATGAGGTGGTGTTAGAAGAAATTATGGAAGAACTTAGAAGAACTGTATATGGCAAAGTCGATGACAAACTGGTAGGTGCTGAAGCAACAACTGTATAGGTTGCGCATGGAGGAAGGTACACATGGTTCGTTGGTCTTCAACAAGCTTATCACAAAGCTTATTAATATGGATGAGAAAACTGAAGAGAACAATAAAGTCGTCATGCTGGTATCATCTCTACCACCATCTTGGGAGCAATTGGTAATGGACATTCTTGTCGGGAAAAACATTCTCAACTTCAACGAGGTAGTTGCATATCTATTGGAGGTGGAGTCCTCAAAAAAGCCATCAGAATCTTCATCCTTGGGTGATCAAGCATTGGTTGAAGTAGGTGTTGTAGGCAAAAGCAAGAGTTACAGGAAGACGGGCAAGAGCAAGGGCACACATGTATGCTATCTATGTGACGAGGAAGGTCATATGGTAAATGACTTTTCATGTTTTAAGCAAATAAGAGGTGCATGCTCAATGGCGATAGCAAAAGATGATCCAGACGTATTTGTCATTAGTCAATCAGGTAATTCTCATGGATGGATATTATATTCTGGTTGTTGCTTCCACATATGTTTGGCTAGAGATGTTGGACGAAGGATGTCTACACCCGGTGCTTGGAACTATTGTTCACTTGGCTGATTGCACGGAGTATGCAATTACTGAGGTGGGAATAGTTACATTGGAGATGTATGATGGAGCACATCTAACATTGACGGGAGTTCGATATGTACCTGGCATAAAGAAGAATATAATATCTGTGACTTCGCTTTAACTAGAATGTTGTGAGGTATCACTTTGAGGTGGAATCATGCAAGTTACTTGCAAATGGTAGGTGATCATGAAAAGTATCTAGAGCAATGGAGGATACCGATTGATAGGTAAATCTAAAGTAAAGGCAATCAATGGGAGGTATGGAAAAAATCCTGATCAGGAGAAGGAAACCACGTCGTCAACGATAGATACTCGGATATCAATTGCAGTTATGTGCAGAACTGCAAAGATGATTGCAAAATCTAGTTAATCTATTTAACACAAAGCTGAATGTGTGAGCTGTTGGAAGAAGATGTGGTGGGACCAACCATGAGGTAACATCGAGAAGATGGAGCATGGAGGCGGTACAAACATATGGCATGGAGGGCTACAGGAACAGAAGGTGTGGTTAACCAAAGTAGGAATCCTAATCAAGTGCAAGGTATGGATTCATCTAGGAATCCTAATCCTTCTAGGATTCATCTAGCATACATTTTCAAATCCTAAAAGACTAGATATGAGTCATCATGATTAACACTTCCTATTGTATGCTCTGGTGCAACATTACAACGCCAAAGATAATTCATGCAACAAATAAGATCATGGTTATCACGGCGTCGTGAAGGCAACGCCTAGTCACTGGGCACTGACCGCCATGGGGGCTCGTCTCGCCTTGCGACGGCAAGTCGCCTGCATGGCCATGTCGGGCGTCTCCAGGCGCGACTAGGTATCAACTATCGTCGCTTGGGCGGTCACCTAGTGCTTTCCGCATGGTCCATGTATACTAAGCGCTGGCCCGCACGGGACTTGGTAGCTCAACAGTCGACAAGACAGCAAAAGCTTGCCGCAACTGCGGTGGGTAGGGTTGGCGCACTAGGGTGGCGGCTCCAGCGCTAGTGGCGACAAGGGTAGGGACGGTGGCTCCAGCGACCAGTGCAGTAGCAGGAGTCCAATGACCAGGGGCAGCGGCGTCGGCTCCAGCCGATCAAGAAATTGTGAGAGCTCCAAGCCGACAGTAAAGAATGTAGGGGCGACGGCTCCAGCGCAGCACAATAAGTAGCTATGGTGGATGCATGTGAACAAGGTGGTGTTGGAACTGCCGGTGATGCTAGCCAAGAGCAGGAATATCATCCATCCAAGGATCCAAAGCGGAAAGCCAAGTTGAAGGATCCAATGACCAGGGGCAGTGGCGTCGGCTCAGCCGACAGCAGCCGGCGGTAGCGGCGGCTCGGCCACAAAGACAACAAGTAGCTATGGTGGATGCATGTGGCGACAAGGGTGGCGGCTCCAGCGCTAGTGGCGACAAGGATAGGGACGGTGGCTCCAGCGACCAGTGCAGTAGCATGGGTCCAATGACCAAGGGCAGCGGCGTCGGCTCCAGCGACCAGCGGTAGGGGCAACGGCTCCAGCGCAGCACAACAAGTAGCTATGGTGGATGCATGTGAACAAGGTGGTGTTGGACCTGCCGGTGATGCTAGCCAAGAGCAGGAATATCATCCATCCAAGGATCCAAAGCGGAAAGCCAAGTTGAAGGATCCTGGGTGGAAGTATGGATTTTGGTTGGACTTGACGAACAAGGATATGGTGCAATGTGTACTCTGCGGAAAGCAAATGCATTCTGGCATTAAGAGGTTGAAGCAACACCTTGCCGTCAGTTCTGGACATCTTCAAAAATGTCCCAAAACCACCACGGCAATAATGAGAGATGCATGATTACATGAAGAAAGCTACAAGGAACAAGAAGATTAATTTAGATGATGATGATGATGTGAAAGGTGAAGGTGATGATGTTCAGGAAGTTGAGGTTAATCAACAAGCATCCTCAAAGGCATCGTCTTGTCATCCAAGTTCTGGGACAGCTAACAAGAGGAAGCAATATGCTATTATGTTCAAATCGGTGGACAAATTAACCAAATCAATTTCTTCCATGATAAAAAAGACACCTGAAGAGGTGGTCGAGGAAAGTCATTCCATGTAGTTGTCCCAAACCTCCATGGTGCAATGTATGAGGACCAAAGAAAAAAAAGAGAGGGTGGATATGCATGTTGCTAATTTCTTTTATCATTGTGGCATACCATTCAATGCTGCAAATTCCATGAGCTTTGAAACTATGATGGAGTCCGTTGGACAATTAGGGCATGGGTACAAGCCTCCTAGTTTTCAGCAAGTATGGATCATGCTAGGAATAAGATAACGCGGTCTTTTGGAAGCAAACAAGGGTACTAAAGAAGGCAATGGATATTATTGAGAGGCGGTGGGTGCATAAGATGGAGCAAAAGCTGCATGGGGTTGTATTATATTTGAACCCTAACAAGTTTTTCGACTTCAAAGAAAAAGACATTGACTATGCTTCGAGACTCTGTATTGCATTCAATGCTGTGCTTGAAAAGATGATTAATTGTGGTGATAATTTGCTTAGAAAGATAAGTGACCAAGCAGACAACTATGAGAAAATGAGGAAGAGCTTTGGAAAGCAACTAGTTGAGATGCAAGAAAAAACAAAGAGCCATCGTAGGTGCTAAACTTCTATTCTAAGTTGATTCAATTTTAAACATTCTAAGTTTCTAACATAGATACAATGTTTTACATTTTCGTTGATTGGTGGGACACTTTTGGTGGCCTTGCTAGAGAGCTTCAAAAGTTTATAAGATGCATCCTCGGCCTTTGTTGTTTGGCCTCCGGTTGTGAGCGCAATTGGAGCAACTTCCAATTTGTAGGCAACTAAGCATTTATGTTGTCTTTATTTTATAGCTGGTCATATATTACAAGTATTTTTTGTTGTTGATTAGTAATTACTTTTCATATCCATGTAAAAAAGAAAAAAAAATGGTTGGAGCACCAAAGATTGAATGATTTGGTCTACGTTGCAAGGCGTATGCAATAGCATTGCATTTGAAAGGATTGACACTAAAATAAGCAAAATCGAAAGTCGCGGTCTTGAAGTAGTCGTCGTAGCATCCAACTCTTGAAAAACCGAGTCGATGAAGGTGCCAAGTCGACGAAGACGAGCCGACGAAAGAGCCAAGATGCTAAGGACTTGGATGGACACAACGGAAGCAATGACGCTAAGAATAAAAGACTCAAAGGAGAGCCAAGCCAAAGAGTTAGCCTTGACGAAGCTTGGAGATGGTGCGAGGACGAAGCAAAGACCAGCGATGATGAAGAGATCAAACTTCAGCCAGATCCGAGGACAATCGGATCTCGACAGGCCGCGACGTGAACTCCAGGAACTTGCGCAGGATGAGCAGCTCGTCATATATATGCACATTTTACTCTTATGCTACTTAGGTGCTACTATATGCACCTTTTACTCTTATGCTACTTAGTTGCAGTAGCTTTCCTGTTAAGGAAGAAGTTTATAACTTGGTCATTAACTCACTATGCTAAATATGATGCATCCTTTGCTGGCATTTATACTGAGCTCTCTCTCATTTTGCAGAGGAGGAACCAAAGAGCTAAGAGGCAGCCCATGGCAGTTGTTGATCTGGAGGTAGATGCTAGCCGGGAAGGTTAGTTCAGTACTTACTACTTTCCTTATAATTGATTTGGCTCCTGACATTACGGAAATTGAGAGGGAAATTCTTCATCAGTCTAATATAAACTGACTAGATAGAATGCGTAGTTCTGTGAAAACCTTCCTTATAGGTATAGTTTTGGGACAATTTGGCCAAAGTATGTGTAGCACTGTAACTACATGAAATTTGCCGAATTCATAAACAACAGAGACACTTTTGGGTTATTACTTATATTGTGCCGCTACGATGACTGCCGGTGCTGATTATACCATGGGGATACATAGTGGCGGCAGATTTATAGGCTATGCTGAAACTAGACATATGGTTTTCATTGTTTCTAATCTCCCATTTAGATTCTTCCTAATCATCTATTCAATTAGGATTTAGGAGTGTTTCATGATCTTAATACCACTATGCCTTCTCTTAACACAGGGAACAAACGTCAAAGGGTCGCACCCGTAATACATTGCCTTTCTCCAGAAAGGGGAGAAGGGTCCAGCTTGCAGGTATTTAATTTATAATTTTGATGGGAGTAAAGTTTTCAGCTTTAAGGCCCAATCTGATTACTGATTAGTTGTCCGCTTTTTCCTCTATGTAAAATAGCATCTGGCATCTGGTGTATGCTCAATCTTAACTAACGCCTTTGGCCTTCCTATTGAGTTGAAAATGTGTTTTCCTTTGTGGACTAAGAGAATAACAAGTGTTTGTTGAGCAGTGCTTCTATGCTTTCCCTCTCAATACAAGTTGCATAACTCTTGAAACAAGCGAAGGGATATGTAATCACTATCTATCCTTCATTCATGCTTTAATATTTGTGTAACTTTTAAAAAGAAAATCATAGAAGCACCTCTCTTGTTTTGTTTTAAGTTGAATGCATTTTCCTTGGTCTGTTCAAGTCATAGAGAACACTAATACCTGCAGTTTATGATGATGTCAGTCAAGATTCTTGGTTGGCGCTAAGAATTTGGCCAATGCTAAATTTCGAGCATCATCTTAACTTATGATGTAGGTGTTATGCCTGGTTTGCTTATTCCATGTGCTAGAAGATATTTCCAGCTTAAAAGGCTACCCCATACATTTGATCCTTGTTCTTGGCTTATTGCCTTGTGCTTTGCGTTGAACTCTGACGACATGATCCCATCTTGGCAGTCAAACAATGCTGTGAAAACTAGCAAAGAGCGTGCTAAGGTGGCTCCAAAGGAACCTATTTTTACCTGCCCAGTGTGTTGGAACAAGTTGGAGGAACCCTCCACAACCATTTGTGGCCATATCTTCTGTGCGAAGTGTATCATGCAAGCAATCCAGGCTCAGAAGAAATGTCCTACTTGCCGGAAGAGCCTGAGGATTAACAATTTCCATCGTATATACCTTCCGAACTCTGATGTTTAAGGTGAGTCCTTTTACCTATCTGTTAGCTTCTCTTTTTCTGGGCAATCTGGTGACCTTCAGTTTCATCAAATTCAGGTTCATTTGATGTGCCTAAGGAACTTCTGACAACATCTTCCTGTGCAATGTATTTTCATAATCACGAGTCCTCTCCGGATGAAAAATGGATCATTATGCCGATGAACAGTGTGCCGCCCCCGTAAATGTATATATGCAAATACATCACCAAAAGCTCATCAGTTGCTTGTGAAAAACTATCCGATGAGGGAAGTGGAAGGCCTCTACCTCTAATGGACCAAAATTGACTATAGTTTATTATTGTCTCCGACAACTTAAGAATGTTCTTGTATAGGTGGTTGCTATTGCCGCAATTGCATTGGACGGGGCAGGAATCCACACCGACAGGCTCCGTCGGGTTGAGCCTGTAAAGGTTATAGATATTATCTTATATACTCTTTTTATATAGGTTTTCCTTATATAAGTTTTCCTTGTTTTGGTATTCCCTATTATAGGTTTTTCTTTTGTCCGTGCTTGTACATCTATATATTCTGGTTTATTGATCACATATTGAATACAAGTATTATTTATAATATGATATCAGAGTATAGGTTCAAACCATTCACCTCCCTTCATCTTCCGTTGTTGTCGCTACCCCCGAGAGGAGGAATCTCCACTCTTGGGGGCGGCCACCTCAAATTGTCCCTCACCATGTGCACTTGATCCGGCGACAATCTCAATTTCTTCGGCTTGCTCTCCCACTGCAGCCCCCCAACCCTTAAAACCGTCGGGCCAATTCTACCGCACAGGGAGAGTGCAGGGGCGAGGCGTCTATTCCAGCGGCTGTGGACAGACGAGGATGTCGCGGCCTCTTGAGATCCGATCGTCTTCAGATTTGATAGGAGTTGGATCTCTTCATTGTCATCGGTATTCGATTCATCCTCGCACCGTCTCCAAGCTTCATAAAGGCTGATGGCTTCGTCTGCGGCTTTGTGGCACCGTTGTCCCCAATCGCCAAAGCAGGCGAGCTCTTGCCTTTCATCAGCGCCTCTGCTCGGCTCCTGCCCGTGACTCATTAGCCGCACCCTGCCAGCTAGGCCGCCCCGCCGCTGGAGCCCGTCGCCTCTTCCAGGACCACGATCAACCCCGCTGCTTCGGCCCGCTTGGCCGCTTGACGTGCTCCTCTGGCTGCCCTATACTTTCAGTAGTCTTGACAGAGGAGGAGGTTGCACCAGCCGCCGAGTCACGTCTCCACCGGCTTGGGCCTCATCTCCTGGTCGGCGCCTCCACCGTCGCTGCCTCCACCAGCTCTGACCGCCCTCGCCGGCCTCTTCTCCCACTCGATCCTGAGAGAGCCAACTCCTTATCAGACTTGAAATCGTTCGGCTTGTGGTTTTGGCTTCAGCTTTTCCGCCTTCCAGCTCCATCTTCCGCCTTTTGTCTCTAGCTTCACGGTGGACTTATTCGGTATTCATATCAACCCATTCGTTGTCCCATTGGAACTCTTTTAAGATCAAATGGTTGAAATTTGTCCCTTCCACACGCCTATTTTGAAAACGTTCTACAATCTTTCGGTTGTATGGAATGTAGACCAAATCATTCAATCTTTAGTGTTCCAACCGGTTTCTTTTTTTTTTTTGTATGGATACTAAAAGTAATCACTAATCAATAACAGAAAATACTTGTAATATATGACCAACTATAAAATAAAGACAACTTAAATGCTTAGTTGTCTACAAATTCGAAGATGCTCCAATGGAGGTTTGGGCCAACTGCTTGGAATGCCTTTCATCGACCACCTCTTCGGTTGTATTTTTTATCATGAAGGAAATTGATTTGGTTAATTTGGCCACTGATTTGAACATAATAGCATATTACTTCCTCTTGGTAGCTATCTTAGAACTTGGATGACAAGACGACGCCTTCGAGGATGCTTGTTGATTAACCTCAACCTGCTGAACATCATCACCTTCGCCTTTCTCTTCGTCATCATCTAAATTAACCATCTTGTTCATTGCCGTCTTCTCATGTAATCTTGCATCTCTCATTATTGCTGTGGTGGTTTTGGGATGTTTTTGAACATCCCCAAAACCTGTGGCAAGTTGCTGCTTAATCTCTTGATGCCCGAATGCATGAAACTTTTCAAACGTTTTTTTGAAAACTTATTGAAACTATATGAAACTTGATGCTACTGTTGCGACGGTACACCATCCTCTATTCGCTCCATTTTAATATGCTAGCCAGCGACCACACGGCTGACAATGTGTTCTGGGGCTGCCTGTAGCAGTGACCATTGGCGGTCTGGCTGAACAGGCGAATTCGTCCTCTGGCGTGACGTCGCCGGCTGATGACTGAACGGCCGGTGTCGCGTGCTAATGACTTGCTGAGTGCCGAGCAGCGGCCGTCTCAGGCGTTCTGCTGCCTCTCTACGCTTCTGCTGTCCCGGGTTACCGGCAGGCACACGCCGCTAATGCTCTGGATGCAGAGTTAACAGCCAGTCAGCCACTACCGCGCTACGTAGTACAAGATTTAGATGGAAGGCACCGAGCAACAAACGAGTAGTAAAGTTTAAAAATGTTGAAGGATGCAGGTCGAACTAGAAATTCACCTCAATCAGCAGAGAGGCACTAGAGTAGTACCTTGTGGCGAGGGGAGATTTGGCCCTAGAGTAGTACCTTAGTCTCTTTGGGTCTTTGGGCCTTGGGGCCTGTTAGGTATCTGTGGTCGTCTCGTGGACAGGTTCTCCTCTGTTCGGAGTCCTGTTTGTTTTTCTGTTTTTGGTTTTTTCTGGAATCTGTTAACTTCTCTTCTTAATTGAGCGGCAGAGCTCTGCCTTTTATTCAAAAAAAAATCAGCAGAGAGGCACTGAAATCATTCCATTGGAGTTTTGAACGATACAAAGACTACCATTGTCAAGTACTCAGTTACAAGCACATACAAGTTATTCCCTACCATGCGATCTTCATAGTGAAAGTAATTTAGGTCTGCTAAGCTGCTGTATCTTGATCAGATCCGAATTGCCTCCTCTAAGTTTATCGGGGCACTTCCTATATCACGCCTTTAAATTTGTTGGTCTAAGAGATAGTTCTCCCAAGATATGCGTCACACAAACTCCAGTCATGCAAGTGTAAGGTAGTTAGATACTCAGACTGAAATAGCTTGCAATAGGGCACCAAATCTGCCTTAGGCCCTATGCCGGTAACTTGTTCATCACAGGGCCGATCTTTTCCTTGGGGAGGCCCTTTTGAGGATCAATCTTGTAGGTGTCATAGAAGTCTAAAATTCCCATCGAAATATTCTTAACCTGAGTGCAAATTAACATCAATGGATGAATATGATTAGAGACCAACCAATGGGAAAAAGATCAACAAAAGCGCTTACAATGCTCATGTCAACACGGAGGTGTTCAAACCACGAAGTTGTGTCCTTATCTTTAAGCATGCTTGCAATGTATATGGAGGCCGGCGCAATATAAATCATAATGAAGACATTTCACTTATATTTGTTTTCCTTGCGATTCCAGATAAAAGCTATTTATCTTATCGTACTGTACCACACTAAAATGAGGAGGAGAACTCAGCATAGGTATTTGACTATTTCTATGTTCCTACAATACTACGGGCCTACCAAGGATATTCAATACGATGGTACCAAATGTAAATACTCTTATTCAAATCGGAAGATATATATGTCGATAAATCATGAAAGGAACACTGAAAGGGCAGTATGCTTTCTCCCAGACTAATAATTGTCATGTAATAAAATGTTTCAAAAACAGGTCAAGACTTTTAACCGCCAAATGTCACTAAAAGCATCTAAAACAGCTTTTTATTGCATAGAAAACTCAAAACAACATTCACAAACAAAATAATAGGACACTATCTGACTAAAATAATATAGGCCTACAAGTTCCATTCCAGAATAACATCATTCACCCCTCATTTGACACTGCATTGCATTCATGAACCAGTGCTTACCAGGCAAATTGTGTCAGATCAGTTATGCCAGCATCCTGCAATAACCTGCAAACAAAAACATTGGTCAATACCACTGCAGACCTAGTGAAGAGGAGCTAATTTCAAAGTTAAGAGAACAGGAAAATATAATGGGCTCATTCCACTAATTCCAGTGAAAAATGCCATTGTTATGTCACATGATATGGAAAACAGAATCTTACTGTAAAAGAGGACGATACGGATGGTAAACCACCAAATAATAGTCAAGTGCTTCCAGGAGCATCATTTCCATTTCAAGAATATCTTTAATTTCAAATCGGTACTTCTCATCAAAACCTGCAATTTGGGGGAAAACGTTCAGTGCAGCTCTTCCAAGTAAATGTGTGTCCATCTACATGATCATGAGGCTTACCACACATCTTTGTTATGTAAAAGACAAGAAGTCTTGCTTGCACTCTGCCCTCCTCCACCTATGATGACAAATACAAACAAGGTGGTGCTCCCAAAGAAGGATCATACTCGGTCATGCTCTTTCTGTAAAAATATTCACCATTAGGACAAAGTTCTTACTGCTTGAAGTTCCAAACAATTAAATGCTCTTCAAGGAAATAAGTAAGAACAAGTGATAAAATGTGAACCTTCATGTCCAACTTTTGTTCACAGAAAGTACAAAAACACTCAGTTTGGTGCTCAAAGTTTAGAATTTTGCAAGGTAAAATTTATAGAGTTCCAGTTGCAGCAACATCATACTGATTCTGATTGAAGTACATGGGTTCTGATTGATGGAAGTCGAGAAATGCCTCAACATCTACGATCACTCAAGTTCTGCTTGAAGCGAGGTGAAATTTATAGTTTTGACTGAAGCAAGTCGAGAACACCTCAACATCTTAAAATCAGAATATATGATGGTTCTTACTGCTCAGTAAAATGACCATCTTGCAATTTCAAGGAATGCTTACTAATTTCCTAGTAATGCAGCACCTTACAATCTCAAGAATAATACCGTAATTTCCTTTCTCCAGCTAGTTAAATCAATAGCCAAATTCATACAATGAAATTAGAAGGCAGAGGGGCACTCCTCCGTGATGAATAGAAAGTGATTACATATCCCATGCATCTTTCTTAAATAGAGAATCATACCTTGTGTATACACTTCTGAAGTAAGTGAGTGCAGTAGCTATGACTGAAATACAAAGATTTAAGATCATCAGTATCATGAGTTAATGCCAGATAAGCCTTGTGGAAAATGGACAGAATACCGTAAGCTGGATAAGTGAGGAGTTTAATAATAGACATGAACTAAATAGTATTAGTTACAGTTAGTCTTGTTACAAAAGTTGCAACCCCTTATCCTTATGGTTCATAAGCAATAAAGATAAAGGAGAATAAAGGATACAAGTGACGTGTTCATTTGACTCTGAAACTTTTTCATCAATCTTCATGTTCAAGCAAACTATTCAGAAATGTTACAGGGAAGATGAAACCTGACTAAGGAAATAATAATTAACACCAAATATTTGCATGTGTTTCAGGTAGTAAGCCAACAATTTATACACAAATATGTGTAACTTCTATATAAAAGTGACCACTTCAGAAAAGTAACTGTAAGCTAGCATAGCCTAAAAGCAAAACAGACAAGTTTGATTGTTCGGTAAAGATATCATACACAACTATAAACAAAGTGTACAGGTCAGGTAGTGGAAGCAAGGTCTAACCATTGCCTGACTTTCACCTGCTGCGCTCTCTTAAGGAAAAAATAACTAATGCAAAATGCACACCAAGCAATCCTAAGTGAGATGTTAGGACTGCTACAAATGGAAAGAGATGATTTAGTGCTTTGGGTCCAATTTAGTACCCATGTTAATAATAAGAGCTAGAATTGTCCCAGTTGATGAAAACAACAATTGCACAACTCTTACGGTCATCAAGAACTTATATAACAGAACAGCTGAACAAGAACACAACCTGTATATTCTAAATCAGTAAAAACAGAGCAAAGATCTGAGACGTACCAGTATTTCCCAATTCCAAAAATCCACATCCCACAGGTAATCAGACTGGACACGGGTTAAGAAACTAAACTAATTTGCAACACGGAAAAAAACCAGAAGAAAAGGACATGTGGGTCTTGACGAGGAGGAACTCCTCGGGCGTGATGCCCCGCTCCCTGCACGGCTGCACCACGTCCACCTCTTCCGGATCCAGCAGCTGCTTGCTGCTCTCACCGGACCATGCACAAAGCCCCGGATTAGCAGCTCAGTTGACGCCATCTCAGACAGAACCAAATCCATCGAGGAGGCACGGTTGTTTACGGTAGCAGCTCTCTCCATTTTTTTTCTACAAGACTAACCTATACAAAAGAAATTACAACAATAGCCGTCTTTTTCACGGTGAAAAACCTAATAGATGACATGTGTCACTGCAGAGGTCTGATAGCGTGGCAGCATGAACAAGCACGGGGGCACATGTGGATGGGGCGGACAGCGCGCATGACGCGAGAGAGCAGGGACCAGGGCGCTGGTAGGCTCAGGCGTGTGGGTTTTTTGGTGAAAAATTGGGCCCAAAAAGGATCTTCATGTAATTCCGAAAATTTTGGAGGGGTATTTTTGAATAAAGTTGACCCGGGCAGTATTTCTAAAATTTTCGTATGGTCTTTTTGGAAAAAGGGCATTTTCGTAAAAGAAAGGGGGAAATTGAACTGCGATGAAAATCACACGTGTAATGTGTTTTTTGGAAAAAGAAAGTGAAAAATTGGACTGGAATGAAATCAAAAGCATTTTTTGGATTTTTTTTGTGTGGGAAATCGGACTTGAAAAAGATTTTAATGTAAATATAGAAATTTCAGAGGGATATTTTTGGGAAAAATTGGACCAGGCGTATTTTTTGAATATTTTGAGGATCTTTATGCAAAAAGGGCATTTCTGCAAAAAACCTGTATGTAATTTCAAAAATTTCCAAGAGTATTTTTGTAAAAACCCGAGTGCCACGTGGCAGGATGCAGGCCCATGCCACGCGTCGCATGTAAAAAAACCGAGCAAGGGGAATCGCACTCGTAGGCAGGCTTAAACTCGTGCCATGGGCGTGGAAGCGACCGTTGCGCCACGTGGCTCTTGTGACTGAGCGAAGAGAGGCGGAAATCCATTTAAGGCTATGGTCATCGTCACTACAACTAGGCCCCACATTCAGTGGACCCACCTGGCAGTGTTTAAATTACATGAGCCTCTGACAAGATGGGCTCAGGGATAGAAAGAAACGCACCCTTTTGTTTCTCCCCTTTGCCTCTTTTAAATAGGGAGTAAATGAAAATTTGAGTTCTGGGTTGGTCACTTGGTCGCGGCTGCCTCCTCAAGTCGTTTCGATCGAGTTGGGCTCGAGTAAGTGAAAATTTTCCTCTCTCTAAATGCGTATCTTTTCTGTTCGTATCGATTTCTACGGATTATCTTGCCTGTTGGTGTTGATTTAGCGAACTAATCACCGCTGAGGAGTTCTTCGATTCGGTTGCCGTGCCGTTTCCCCGATTCTCAGGTCGAATTCGCTTTGCAAAGTTCCCACCATCCGGTTTGGTCGATTCGATAGATCTCCACTGCGAATTGAGACTTACGAGTATTTGTTCGTGCTCTAGTATTCTTCTTCAAATTTTCGATTATTCCGCGTATAATTCTCCAGCTTCGCCCCTTCTACGATTGTTACGGGTTTCTTGCTTGGCTGTTTCGTGGTTATTCGGCTATTGGATTCGGCAAGAAGCTATGTTTATGTCCTAATTTCATGACTACTTGTGATTTCACTTCCCCATATGTGATTTTTCTTTACAAATTCCTCATAATCGATTTTATTCTGACATTCTGGTGAAGGGTTCTTTCTTTTTCTTCTTCTTGTTTTCTTTTGTATTTGGTCCTCGTTGCAAAATGTTGTTGCCAAGATGGTCAAAAGCTTTGATCTGAAGAGCTGGTGTCTTGATTTGTTGTACTGCTTGAAGATGGTCGCAGGTTTTAATCTCTGCTGATAGTTGACAACAAATTGTCTAACAGTAGGTAAGAGTTGAATCATATCGCCTTTGAATTTAAGGTTGCTTCCGGAGTTGAAGGGAGTTAACAGTGAGTACTAGCATCAACAATAGCATAGCATGAGTACTGTCAGCGGCGCAGGGCGTGCCCCAAGGAGGCAATCGCAAGATGGATCTACTGATAAAGTTGTTGTGAACTTGGATGCAAGCTCCCCAGTGGTGGGGAGCCGTTTTGGGGTGTCAATATCCGCTGGTGCACGCTCCTCACCCATTGATGTGGAAGCTCTCGAAGATGAAGTGCAGGTAGTACTGCCTTCACAAATGCCTGCTCAGGTATATTACTTTTGATTATCTTGAATTGAAACAGTTAGTACTTCACTTTTTAAGAGTACTAAGTGAATGTTAATGTGATTCTTGGGTCCAGAATGATGTTTAAGGAGCACAATATATAACTATATATATACAACCTTGTTTTTTTTTAAAAATATGGTTGGAGCTCTAAGGAGAGAAATGAGTCACCCAGCGCTCGATCCAGGATCCAACCCTGGTGGGCGGTATGCACTGATGCACACCAGCATGACCAGCCAACTGAGCTACGACTCAGTCCTCATATATATGCACCTTTTACTCTTATGCTACTTAGGTGCAGTAGCTTTCCTGTTAAGGAAGAATTTTGTAACTTGGTCCTTAACTCACTATGCTAAATATGATGCATCATTTGCTGACATTTATGCTGAGCAATCTCTCATTTTACAGAGGAGGAACCAAAGAGCTAGGAGGCAGCCTGTGGCAGTTGTTGATCTTGAGGTAGATGCTAGACTGGAAGGTTAGTTCAGTACTTACTACTTTCCTTATAATTGATTTGGCTTCTGACATTACGGAAATTGAGAGGGAAATTCGTCATCAGTGTAATATAAACTGTCTTGATAGAATGTGTAGTTCTGTGAAAACCTTCCTTATTGGAGTAGTTTTGTGACAATTTGGCCAAAGTATGTCTAGCACTGTAACTACATGAAATTTACCCAATTCATAAACAACACCGGCATTTTTGGGTTATTACTTGTATTGTGCCGCTAAGATGACTGCAGGCGCTGATTATACCATGAGGATGTCAGTTGTTTTCATAGTGGCAGCAGATTTATAGGCTATGCTGAAACTAGACTCATGGTTGTCATTGTTTCTAATTTTCCATTTAGATTCTTCCTAATCATCTATTCAATTAGGATTTTGGAGTGTTTCGTGATCTTAATACAACTATGCCTTCTCTTAACACAGGGAACAAACGTCAAAGGGTCGCACCCGTAATACATTGCCTTTCTCCAGAAAGGGGAGAAGGGTCCAGCTTTGAAACAACCCAAAATTCAAAATGAATTTAAATTGGAGTTTGTTCGAATTTCGAGTTCAAATCTTGAATTTGAAATTTGAATTCTGTTTTATTGGATTTTGATTTGGTTTTTCGTTTTGGTTTTTGGGCCAATTTCCTCTTAGCCTTCTACTGCTTCTCCTTTTCCTCCTACTGGCCTCGTGCGCCCAAATTACCTCACCTCGTGACCTCTCCTCCTCTGCTCCTGCCCAGCCTCGTCTCCGGCCAAATTTACTGCCTAACTCCCGGCAGCCTCGTCCTCGCTGCTCCGGCGACGGCTGGCTCACATGCTGGCCGCCTTCACTGCTCGCTGCCGCTGCGCCAGGCTCGTGACGCGCTTCGCCTCGTGCTCCGCTTCGCTGTCTGCGTGGACTCGCCATCGCCACAGAAGACGCGCTGCAGCCGCTGCCGCTGCTGGCCATGCCAGCCGCCGCCTGGCTGGCCGCTTCAAGGCTGCCTCGCCGCTTTGCGCTGCCTGCCGCTGGCAAGCCGCTCGCCGCGCTGGCCACAGGCGCTTACACGCCGCTTCGCCATGGCCAAGGCTTATGGTCGCTGGCCAGTGCTCGCGAAGCGGCTATAAAAGCTCATGAGACCCGTTGTTCTCTCGCCCGCCGCCTCCTTCCCGGTGAAGCTCCTCCTTGCCCTCACCCTGCCTGGCCTCGGCCGCTGTGCTCCGCTGGCCACGGCTTTCTCGCCACGGAACCCTAACCCTAGGGTTTCCTCGCTGCAGCTCTGGCCCCACGTGGTACCAGACTCACGCGAGCCCGCGCCACCAGCTTTTCCTCTCTCTCTCTCTCTCGCGTGGGCCGGCCCACTTGGCCTCACCCCGCGTCAAGCCGACCGCTTTTCAAATGGGCCGTGGCCCATTTCTCCGTGAAAGCCGGCCCAAACCCCCCTGAAACAGTAAAATCGGTTTTCGATTTTAATATTCGATTATTAAATCCGAAAATCGTTTTTAATTCCAGAAAATACCCAGAAAAATCCCCGAAAATTCCAGAGACCCCAGAAACTTTCAAAAGACACTATCCGAACCGTTTCGATCCACTGAGTCCAAAAATGCCCTCCGTTCCTCAATCCGGAGTTTCCAAAATTCCGAATTGCCCAATTCGCCCTTCGTTTTCTCTCTCGGCGGATTCAGGTTTAGATTCGTTTTCGTTTCGGTTCTTTTCCGTTCGTTTCTTTATTTGTCGCTCGTTCTTGTCGCGCTAGATCCGGACATTGGACAATTCCGGAAGAAATCCTCGAGCCGAGCGATTCAGGAGCAGACGCGGATCCCGGAGAAGATCCCGGAGCAGACGTGGATCCGACGGAAGCCCCGAACGACTACTTCGACTGCAGTTCAGCCGATCCGATCGCCGAGCAAGGCAAGCCGTACACCCTTGATCATGTTGATCCCAAACATGCCATGTATTACTTAGTAATTACTTTGTATCGCATTATTTTACTGTATGTTGAATTATTGAAAACCGTTATTTTGGAATGACATGATACCTAGGTAATGCCGAATTGATCATGAAACCTCCTTGAAATTTTTGAACCAGATTAAATCCTTTGTAACCCTAGATGATTACTAGTACCCTGTTAAGTTAGTTATTACTAATCTTGTAGTTAGCTCAAATGCTTTTGAAAATGGAAATAAAATGCCGCCGAATCTCGGATTCGGATGTTTGTGAAAGTGCTACAGTTTGGGGGACAGAATCGGATAAATCCCGGAGTGGATGTAACTCCGATCCCCGGCTGATGATTAATGCCTTGGTTTGTTTGGTGGCCGGTATTATGGGATACCGGATCGGGTTTGCGGATGAAGGCTTGATCTTTGGCAGTATAAGGTTAACAAACCCCTTGAGCAAAGTAAACAACTTAAGTATCCGCTCAACCACAGTGCCTGATCGGTCAAGACTAGTATCCGACATGGCTCGATAAATTAATCATTCCCGAACCTAAAACCGGATTCTTTTGGTGGCTACCATTCTCGAGGAGAGAATGGGGGCCAGAACCTTCCTGGCAGGGAAGTGCACCGGAGGGGTGGAACGGGAATGGTCCTTCGCGACATTCTTGGTTCTCACAACGGTAGATGCTAATGGGGGACTGTGAGCCCAAGGTAGCTATACAACTATCGGTTAACAACTAAAACAACAGGAATGGTTAACGAATTGCTGTGATCATCTCGACCGACCGCATGTATTCTAGTTGCCTGTGTGTAACGGTCGTTGATATCTTGTGGGTAAAGCTGAGCCGCTCTGCAGAGTTAATCATGATGGTATTCGAATACGCCGTACTTCCGGTTAATGAAGTTAAGTTTGAACTGGGGTGATACCCGTAACCAAGCTCAAGTTACTGTTTGGTGAATTTCGAAGAAGTTGGTTAAGTGCTGTTGAACTTGCGAACCCCCCCCTAGCTATTATTTATGGTTTGTGTTTCAAATGTAAAATGAATTGGAAAATAAAACCACATCCAGATACTTAAACCCTAGTTCCTTCCATTGGATAAACCCCTGCATGTAGTATTCAGAATTTTCCGTACGACTTGTTGAGTACTCCCGTACTCACCCTTGCAACCCCCGACCCTTTCAGAGTTTGAAGAAGCTGGAGCGTTTCAGGAGTTCGTAGTTGGCGATTTTGTTGGTTTTGAGGTCTTGGTCTTTTGCTCAGGCCACGCCTGCGGTGTTTTGATTGTAAGTTATTCGGGCCTGCCGCGCCTCTTTTGTAAAAACCACTGTTAGGCCCTATATTGAATAAAAAGAGTTGAATTGGCTTTTGCCAGGTAATTGTACTCTTGTTTTCCAACAGTTAGTCTTCCTGGGTAACTGTTGTGAGTTTTCGCACTGCCCCTAAAAAGGCGGTCCGTCACAAGCTTGCAGGTATTTAATTTGTAATTTTGATGAGAGTAAAGTTTTCAGCTTGAAGGCCCAATCTGATATCTGATTAGTTGTTATCCGCTTTTTCCTCTATGTAAAATAGCATCTGGTGTCTGGTGTATGCTCAATCTTAACTTACGCCTTTGTCCTTCCTATTGAGTTGAAAATGTGTTGTCCTTTTAGTGGATTAAGAGAATTACAGTTGTTTGTTCTAAGTTGAAAGCATTTTCCTTGGTCTGTTCAAGTTGTAAGGAACACTAATACCTGCAGTTTATGATGATGTCAATCAAGATTCTTGGTTGGCGCTAACAATTTGGCAATGCTATATTTTAAGCATCATCTTAACTTATGATGTAGGTGTCATGCCTGGTATGCTTATTCCATGTGCTAGAAGATATTTCCTGCTCAAAAGGCTACCCCATACATTTGATCCTTGTTCTTGGTTTATTGCCTTTTGCATTGCGTTGAACTCTGACTACATGATCCTATCTTGGCAGTCAAACAATGCTGTGAAAACTAGCAAAGAGCCTGCTAAGATGGCTCCAAAGGAACCGATTTTACACGCCCAGTGTGTTGGAACAAGTTGGAGGAACCCTCCACAACCATTTGTGGCCATATCTTCTGTGCGAAGTGCATCAAGCAAGCAATCCAGGCTCAGAAGAAATGTCCTACTTGCCGGAAGAACCTGAGGATTAACAATTTCCATCGTATTTACCTTCCGAACCCTGATGGTTAAGGTGAGTCCTTTTACCTATCTGTTAGCTTCTCTTTTTCTTGGCAATCTGGTGACCTTCAGTTTCATCAATTTGAGGTTCATTGGATGTGCCTAAGGAACTTCTGACAACATCTTCCTGTGAAATGTATTTTCAGAATCACGAGTCCTCTCCGGATGAAAAATGGATCATTTTGCCGATGAACAGTGTGCCATCCCCTTAAATGTATGTATGCAAATACATCACCAAAAGCTCATCAGTTGCTTGTGAAAAACTATCTGATGAGGGAAGTGGATGGCCTCTTACCTCCAATGGACTAAAATTGACTATAGTTTATTATTGTCTCCGACAACTTAAGAATGTTCTTGTGTACTGTTGTACTGATCCGGTCACAAATAGTTGTCGTTTGGACATTGACGTGGTCTCTAAAATGCAGCTTTGACCACTAGTTCCTATTATAATATATAGAATTTGCTACTACTCTGTTGTCCGATTGTATTGGACGCTAGCCACCATTTCCATGGCCCACGGGCAGTGGAAAGCCCACATCGCTGGTTTCTTCATCCTTATCCAAACGTCTCCCTTAGACTGTACGTTCCCATAAACAATCAAAATTGGCTCTCCCCATTCTCTAATGCCAACACTCACTCAGGTAGTTGCTGTTGCCACAATTGCCCTGGATGGGGAAGGAATCCATACCGACAACCATCGTCGGGTGGGACCTGTTAAGGGCACAGATATTGTCTTATATAAACTCCTTATATATGCTTTTTTATATAAGTTTTCCTTGTATAGTTTTTGCCTTATATAGGCTTTTCTTTCGTACACGCTTGTACATCTACATATTCTGGCTTATTGTCCTCATGTTGAATACAAATGCTATTCATAACATGGTATCAGAGCTTAGATTCAAACCCTAACTTCACCTCTCTTCATCTTCCGCTGTTGTCGCTGCCCCTAAGAGGAGGAATCTCCACTCTCGGGGACGGCTACATCTAGTATTCCCCCACCGTGCGCACTCGATCTGGCGATGGCCTTGACTTCTTCGGCTTGCGCTCCCGTTGCCACCCCAACCCCCGACTGCAAGGCCAATTCCACCACACCGGGAGTGCAGGGGCAAGGCGGCTATTACAGCGGCTGTGGACGAACGAGGACGAGCTGCTCATCCTGCGTGAGTTCCGGGAGTTAACGTTGTGGCCTCTCAAGATCCGATCATCTCCGGATCTGTCCGAAGTTGGATCTCTTCATCGTCGACAATCTTCGATTCGTCCTCGCACCATCTACAAGCTTCGTCAAGGCCGACAGCTTCGTCTGCGGTTCGTGGCGCCGCTATCCCCAATCACCAAAGTGGGTGAGCTCTTGCCTTTCATCGGTGCCTCTGCATGCCTCCGCCCGGCTACTACCCGCGACACCTCAATCGCACTCGGTCAGCCAGGCCGCCCCATCGTCGGAGCCCGCTACTTTCGGCAGTCCTGACGGAGAGGGGAGGTCGCACCAGCCGCTGAGTCGCGTCTCCACCGGCTCTGGCCTCATCTCCTGGTCGACACCTCCACCGCCGCTGCCTTCACCGGATCCGGTCACCCTCGTCGGCCTTTTCTCCCGCATGAGCCCGAGAGAGCCAGCTCCCGATCGGACTTGAAACGAGTCCCACAACCGGTTTTAAATCCGGTTGGGTTGCGGCTCCAAAGTAGCTTCGTCTTTTTGTTAGGCTTGTTGTTTTGGCTCCAACTTTTTCGCTTCCAGCTCCAGCTTCCACCTTTCAGCCCCAGCTTCTCGTTATTTTTCAGCTTCGGCTTCCGGCTCCATCTCCTCGGCTCTCGGCTCTTCAACTTCGGCTCGGCTCTTTGGCTCTTTGGATCGACTCCATCTCTTCTGAATGGTTTTTCAATGCTCGGCTCTTTTTTCAACTGGCGGCTTCTTAGGCATGGCTCTTTTTGCCGGCTCTGGCTCTCCGTTTTTGGCTCTTCGGCTCGGCTCCGGTTCTTCGGCTCTCCTTTGAGTCTTTTATTCTCGGCGTTATTTCTTCTGTTGCGTCCATCCATGTCCTTAGCATCTTGGCTCTTTCGTCGGCTTGGCTCTCTATATCGGCTCAGCTCATTCTATCGGCTTTGTCGACTCGGCTCCTTCGTCAGCTTTTCTTTGTCGGCTCGGCTCCTTCGTCGGCTTGGTTTTTCAAGTGTTGGATACTACGACGACTACTTGAAGACCATCACTTTAGATATTCACTATTTTAGTGTCGGCCCTTCCAAATGCAATGCTATTGCATACGCCTTGCATTTGGGGGTGGGGGTGGGGGTGGGGGTTAAGGGTATTGTCTTATATAGACTCCTCATATAGGATTTCCTTATACAAGTTTTTCTTGTATAGGTATTGCCTTATATCGGCTTTTCTTTTATATCCGTTTGTACATCTATATATTCTGGCCTATTGGCCTTGTATTGAATTCAAGTGCTATTCATAACAAAGACATCTCGGATCTAGCCACCAGGATGTCGAGGAAGGGGGCGTGCCTCTGTATCTGGTAGCCAAGAGGTTGAGGAAGCGATGCTGTCTCAGGTTCGGCCACTGGGATGCTGTGGAACGGGAATCACCTCCGGTTCTGGTCGTGTAGAGGTCCTCGATGGTCATCATCGTGTGGAGGTGAAACCGTCATCGGAGCCAGTGTACCTCTTTGCCTCCACTGTTGCCTTCTTCGGTGGGTGTTGTTTGCATGTTTAGAAATTTGTTAAAACACATTCATTTTTTATTGTGCCAACAATGATTTGTTTTGTTGCATTGCGTCATCTTAAAGATGTTGCATCAAGAGGCATTGTTATGATGTTGCCTTCTTTTTTATGTTTGTACAACTTAGATGAATTTCTTGTAGGTATTCTAATAATTTGCTGTGTATTTTGTCCAAACCATCTGATGGTTTATTGCACAAGTTTGTGATTTTGTTGCACATGTTTGTGATTTTGTTGCAAGTGTCTTCTCCATTTATTGCATAAATATTCTCAAAATGTTGTGATGGTTTTAACAAATTAAATTTGTTTTGCTTCGAAATCTTGTGCTAGTACATTTTGTCATATACGAGATCTGTATTTTTTGAGTTAATTTTTGTTGATAGATTTGTAATATCCCCTTTTAGATCAAAACCTATTTTGTTGTAGTTGTTGATCTTATTCATAGTTATCACGGCGCCCTGGCGAGGTGAGTCGCCTCCGGTGTGCCTAGGCGGTAGTTAGACGACCAAACAAAATGCAGCAGCAAATATAGTAATATACTAATATATTGAATTACTAAATATTTAATGCAGCAACAAAATAGTGCGTATGCAGCAGCAAATAAACTGAGAATGTTCCAACGACAAGGACATTCAAACATCGATATCTAAGTCTAAATCATCTTGACGAGTCTCATCACTTGGTCCACTCTCACGAGGAGTAGTAGGTGGCGCTTGGCCATAATCAGTCAATGTCTAGATCATCGGCCACCAAAGGTTCAGACTTCATCCTTGTCTGAACCTTGCTCTTCTCCTTCAGCTGTTGAGCTTAAATTTGCACCACGTCGATAGTGCGTCCTAGTCATCCTAGGCAAATTGCGACCCCGAATCGTTAGTGATGCACCGGTGTGTTCATCAACATGATCCCATGAAAGATCTTCTCCATGGTGGACTTCTTCGATAGTCATACCAACCCATTCGTTGTCCCATTGGAACTCTTCTAAGATCAAAGGGTTGAAGTTTGTCCCTTCCACACGCCTCTTTTGAAAACGTTCCGCAATCTTCTGGTTGCATGGAATGTAGACCAAATCATTCAATCTTTGGTGCTCCAACCGGTTTCTTTTTTTTTGTATAGATATGAATAGTAATCACTAATCAACAACAGAAAATACTTGTAATATATGACCAGCTATAAAATAAAGACACTTAAATACTTAGTTGCCCACAAATTCGAAGATGCTCCAATTGCACTCACGACCGGAGGCTGAACAACAAAGGTCGAGGATGCGTCTTTTAAACTTGTGAAGCTCTCTAGCAAGGCCACCAAAAGCACCCTACCAATCAACTAAAATGTAAAACATTGTATCTATGTTAGAACTTAGAATGTTTAAAATTGTATCAACTTAGAATAGAAATTTAGCAACATGCATATCCACCCTCTCTTTTTCTTCCTTGGTCCTTATACTTTGCTCCATGGAGGTTTGGGACAATTGCTTGGAATGCCTTTCCTCGACCACCTCTTCGGGTGTCTTTTTTGTCATGGAAGAAATTGATTTGGTTAATTTGGTCACAGATTTCAACATGATGGCATATTGCTTCCTCTTGGTAGCTGTCCCAGAACTTGGATGACAAGACGGCGCCTTCGAGGATGCTTGTTGATTAGCCTCAACCTCCTGAACATCGTCACCTTCACCTTTCTCTTCATCATCATCTAAATTAACAATCTTGTTCCTTGCAATCTTCTTCATGTAATCTTGCATCTCTCTCCTTATTGTCGTGGTGGTTTTGGGACATTTTTAAACATCCCCAAAACCCGCGGCAATGTGCTGCTTCAACCTCTTGATGCCTGAATGCTTTTGCTTTCTGCAAAGTACACATTGCACCATATCCTTGTTCATCAAGTCCGACCAAAATCCATACTTCCACTCAGGATCCTTCCACTTGACCTTCGCTTTGGATCCTTGGATGGATCATATTCCTGCTCTTGGCTAGTATCACCGGCATGTCTGGCATCTCTCTCCTTGTTGTCGTGGTGGTTTTGGGACATTTTTGAACATCACCAAAACGCGCGGCAAGGTGCTGCTTCAACCTCTTGATGCCTGAATTCATTTGCCTTTCGCAAAGTACACATTGCACCATATCCTTGTTCGTCACGTCCTACCAAAATCCATACTTCCACTCGGGATACTTCCACTTGGCCTCCTCTTTGGATCCTTGGATGGATCATATTCCTACTCTTAGCTAACATCTCCAGGTTGTGAGAGAGCAACAATCCCTCGTACACTTTTGAGGTTGTTCTTAAAGAATTTGCGGTCGGCTTCACCAAACCTTTTCTCTCGTCATGGTTGCTTCAACGTCGTTGGTTCTCTACGAGATTCATCCTCTTCATTCTTGAGACCGTGCATGTTTGTGTCATATCTCACAAAACTCTGATCCAATCGTGGGGTTGCTGCCCATAAGATGGGTCATCATAATGTAACAAGTGGTCTCAGAGCCAAGGCCAGATTAATCAAATTTATGAGAAGGTCGGTAAAGTGTCAAGTGGCACAAAATCAAGTTCGATGTTGATGGTGTGGAATCAAGTTGAGAAATTTGATAGCGGAGAAAATTTCAGCTTGTGGGAATGTGTGGTGAAGGATGTCCTTGTCTAGCTATAGTTAATCGCTGCTTTTGAATGGGACAAACCGGAAGAAATGTCAGAAGAAGACTAGAAGGTGATGGAGCGGAAAGTTGTTAATACAATCCGTCTATATCCTCTCAGATGAGGTAAAGTACTCGGTGATCAAGGAGAATTCACTGAAGGAATTATAGAAGAATTTAGAAGAATTGTATATGGCAAAGTCGATGACAAATTGGTAGGTGCTGAAGTGACAACTGTATAGGTTGCGCATGGAGGAAGGTACACGGTTCGTTGGTCTTCAACAAGCTTATTAGTATGGATGAGAAATTTGAGGAGAACGATAAAGTCTTCATACCGTTATCATCTTTATCACTATCTTGGGAGCAATTGGTAATGTACATTCTTGTTAGGAAAAGCACTCAACTTCAACGAGACAGTTGCATATCTATTGGAGGTGGAGTACTTGTAAAGGCCATCAGAATCTTCATCCTCGGGTGATCAAGCATTGGCTACAGCAGGTGTTGCAGGCAAAACCAGTAGTTACAGGAAGATGAAGGGCAAGTGCAAGGGCACACGTGCATGCTATCTATGTGATGAGGTCATATGATAAAGGATTTTCGGTGTTTGAAGCAAATGAGGGGTGTATGCTCAATGGCGATGGCAAAAGATGATCCAGATGTACTTGTCGCCCGTCAATCAGATAATTCTCATGGATGGATATTAGATTCGGGTTGTTGCTTCCACATATGTTCGATGAGAGAGATGTTTGGCAAGGATGTCTACACCCGGTGCATGGAACTACTGTTCACTTGGCTGATTGCAAGGAGTATGCAATTACTAATGTGGGAATAGTTACATTGGAGATGTATGATGGAGCATATTGCACATTGACGGGAGTTCGATATGTACTTACATAAAGAACAATCTAATATCTGATGTCACTTTAACTCGAAGGTTGTAGAGATTCGACGGCGGAGGAAATTTCAGCTTGCGGGAATGTGTGGTGAAGGATGTCCTTGTCTAGTCATAGTTAATCGCTGCTCTTGAATGGGACAAACCAGAAAAGATGTCGAAAGAAGACTAGAAGGTGATGGAGCAGAAGATTGTCAATACAAGCCGTCTATATCTTTTCGATGAGGTAAAGTACTCGGTGATCAAGGAGAATTCACCGAAAAAATTATGGAAGAACTTAGAAGAACTGTATGTGGCAAAGTCGGTGACAAACCGGTAGGTGCTGAAGCAACAACTGTATAGGCTGTGCATGGAGGAAGGTAACATGGTTCGTTGGTCTTCAACAAACTTATCACACAGCTTATTAATATGGATGAGAAAACTGAAGAGAACAATAAAGTTGTCATGCTGGTATCATCTCTACTACCATCTTGGGAACAATTGGTAATGGACATTCTTGTCGGGAAAAACATTCTCAACTTCAACGAGGCAGTTGCATATCTATTGGAGGTGGAGTCTTTGAAAAAGCCATCAAAATCTTCATCCTTGGGTGATCAAGCATTGGCTGCAGTAGGTGTTGTTGGCAAAAGCTAGAGTTACAGGAAGAAGGGCAAGAGCAAGGGCACACGTGTATGCTATCTATGTGACGAGGAAGGTCATATGGTAAAGGACTTTTCATGTTTTAAGCAAATAAGGGGTGCATGCTCAATGGCGATAGCATAAGATGATCAAGACATATTTGTCATCAGTCAATCAGGTAATTCTCATGGATGGATATTAGATTCTGGTTCTTGCTTCCACATATGTTTGGCGAGAGAGATGTTTGACGAAGGATGTCTACACCCGGTGCTTGGAACTACTGTTCACTTGGCTGATTGCATGGAGTATCCAATTACTGAGGTGGGAATAGTTACATTGGAGATGTATGATAGAGCACATCTCAGATTGATGGGAGTTTGATATGTACCTGGCATAAAGAAGAATCTAATATCTGTGAGGTCGCTTTAACTAGCTGTTGTGAGGTATCACTTCAAGGTGGAGTCATGCGAGTTACTTGCAAATGGCAGGTGATCATAAAAAGTATCTAGAGCAATGGAGGATAACGATTGATAGGTAAATCTAAAGTAAAGGCAATCAATGGGAGGTATGGAAAAAATCCTGATAAGGAGAAGGAAACCGCGCTGTCAACGATAGATACTTAGATCTCAACTGCAGTTATGTGCAGAACTGCAAAGACGGATGCAAAATCTAGTTAACACAAAGCTGAATGTGCGAGCTGTTGGAAGAAGACGACATGGTGGTTCCAACCATGAGGTAACATCGAGAAGATGGAGCATGGAGGCGGTACAAACCTATGGCATGGAGGGCTACAGGAACAGAAGGTGTGGTTAACCAAACTAGGAATCCTAATCAAGTGCAAGGTATGGATTCATCTAGGAATCCTAATCCTTCTAGGATTCATCTAGCACACATTTTCAAATCCTAAAAGACTAGATATGAGTCACCATGATTAACACTTCCTATTGTATGCTCTGGTGCAACATTACAACGCCAAAGATAATTCATGCAACAAATAAGATCATGGTTATCACGGCGTCGCGAAGGCAACGCCTAGTCACCGGGCACTGACCGCCATGGGGGCTCGTCTCGCCTTGCGACAGCAAGTCACCTGCCTGGCCGTGTCGGGCGTCGCCAGGCGCAACTAGGCGTCAACTGTCATCGCTTGGGCGGTCACTTAGTGCTTTCCACATGGTCCATGTATACTAAGCGCTGGCCCGCACGGGACTTGGTAGCTCAGCAGTTGACAACACAGCAAAAGCTTGGCGCAGCTGCGGTGGGTAGGGTTGGCGCACTAGGGTGGTGGCTCCAGCGCCAGTGGCGGCAAGGGTAGGGACGATGGCTCTAGCGACGGTCACGATGCGAGGTCCAATGACCAGGCGTGGCGTCGGCTCGGCGACAGCGGTATGAGAGCTCGGCAACCAGCGGCCGGTAGAAGCGGCGGCTCGGTAGCGACACAATAAGTAGCTATGGTGGATGCATGTGAACAACGTGGTGCTGGACCTGCCGGTGATGCTAGCCAAGAGCAGGAATATGATCCATTCAAGGATCCAAAGCGGAAAGCCAAGTTGTAGGATCCTGGGTGGAAGTATGGATTTTGGTTGGACTTGACGAACAAGGATATGGTGCAATGTGTACTCTGCGGAAAGCAAATGCATTCGGGCATTAAGGGGTTGAAGCAACACCTTGCCGTCGGTTTTGGGGATGTTCAAAAATGTCCCAAAACCACCACGGCAATAATGAGAGATGCAAGATTACATGAAGAAAGCTGCAAGGAACAAGATGATTAATTTACATGATGATGATGTGGAAGGTGAAGGTGATGATGTTCAGGAAGTTGAGGTAATCAACAAGCATCCTCAAAGGCATCATCTTGTCATCCAAGTTCTGGGACAACTAACAAGAGGAAGCAATATGCTATTTTGTTCAAATCGGTGGACAAATTAACCAAATCAATTTCTTCCATGATAAAAAAGACACCTGATCGAGGAAAGGCATTCCATGTAGTTGTCCCAAACCTCCATGGAGCAATGTATGAGGACCAAAGAAGAAAAAGAGAGGGTGGATATGCATGTTGCTAATTTCTTTTATCATTGTGGCATACCATTCAATGCTGCAAATTCCAGGAACTTTGAAATTATGATGCAGTCCGTTGGACAATTAGGGCATGGGTACAAGCCTCCTAGTTTTCAGCAAGTATGGATCATGCTAGGAAAAAGATAACGCGGTCTTTTGGAAGCAAACAAGGGTACTAAAGAAGGTAATGGATATTATTGAGAGGCGGTGGGTGCATAAGATGGAGCAAAAGCTGCATGAGGCTGTATTATATTTGAACCCAAACAAGTTTTTCGACTTCAAAGAAAGACATTGACTATGCTTCGAGGCTCCGTATTGCATTCAATGTTGTGCTTGAAAAGATGATTAATTGTGGTGATAATTTGCTTAGAAAGATAAGTGACCAAACGGACAACTATGAGAAAATGAGGAAGAGCTTTGGAAAGCAACTAGTTGAGATGCAACAAAAAACAAAGAGCCATCTAGGTGCTAAACTTCTATTCTAAGTTGATTCAATTTTAAACATTCTAAGTTTCTAACATAGATACAGTGTTTTACTTTTTCGTTGATTGGTGGGCTTTTGATGGCCTTGCTTGAGAGCTTCAAAAGTTTAAAAGACGCATCCTCGGCCTTTGTTGTTTGGCCTCCGATTGTGAGCGCAATTGGAGCAACTTCCAATTTGTAGGCAACTAAGCATTTATGTTCTCTTTATTTTATAGCTAGTCATATATTACAAGTATTTTATGTTGTTGATTAGTGATTACTTTTCATATCCATGCAAAAAAAAGAAAAGAAAAAAGAAAACGGTTGGAGCACCAAAGATTGAATGATTTGGTCTACATTGCAAGGCGTATGCAATAGCATTGCATTCGAAAGGATTGACACTAAAATAAGGAAAATCGAAAGTCGCGGTCTTGAAGTAGTCGTCGTAGCATCCAACTCTTGGAAAACCGAGTCGATAAAGGTGCCGAATCGACGAAGAAAAGCTGATGAAGTCAACAAAGAAAAACTGATGAAGGAGCCGAGCCGACGAAGCGGACAGAATGAGCTGAACTGATAAAAAGGGACGAGCCGACGAAAGAGCCAAGATGCTAAGGACTTGGATGTACACAACGGAAGCAATGACGCTAAGAATAAAAGACTCAAAGGAGAGCCGAAGAGCCGGAGCTGAGCCAAAGAGTTAGCCCTGACGAAGCTTGGAGATGGTGCGAGGACGAATCGAAGACCAGCGATGATGAAGAGATCAAACTTCGGCCAGATCCGAGGACAATCGGATCTCGAGAGGCCACGACGTGAACTCCAGGAACTTGCGCAGGATGAGCAGCTCATCATATATATGCACCTTTTACTCTTATGCTACTTAGGTGCTACTATATGCACCTTTTACTCTTATGCTACTTAGGTGCAGTAGCTTTCCTGTTAAGGAAAAATTTTATAACTTGGTCATTAACTCACTATGCTTAATATGATGCATCCTTTGCTTGCATTTATACTGAGCTATCTCTCATTTTGCAGAGGAGGAACCAAAGAGCTAAGAGGCAGCCCGTGGCAGTTGTTGATCTGGAGGTAGATGCTAGCCGGGAAGGTTAGTTCAGTACTTACTACTTTCCTTATAATTGATTTGGCTCCTGACATTACGGAAATTGAGAGGGAAATTCTTCATCAGTCTAATATAAACTGAATTGATAGAATGCGTAGTTCTGTGAAAACCTTCCTTATAGGTATAGTTTTGGGACAATTTGGCCAAAGTATGTGTAGCACTGTAACTACATGAAATTTGCCCAATTCATAAACAACAGAGACATTTTTGGGTTATTACTTATATTGTGCCGCTATGATGACTGCAGGTGCTGATTATACCATGGGGATACATAGTGGCAGCAGATTTATAGGCTATGCTGAAACTAGACATATGGTTTTCATTATTTCTATTCTCCCATTTAGATTCTTCCTAATCATCTATTCAATTGGGATTTAGGAGTGTTCCATGATCTTAATAGAACTATGCCTTCTCTTAACACAGGGAACAAACGTCAAAGGGTCGCACCCGTAATACATTGCCTTTCTCCAGAAATGGGAGAAGGGTACAGCTTGCAGGTATTTAATTTATAATTTTGATGGGAGTAAAGTTTTCAGCTTTAAGGCCCAATCTGATTACTGATTAGTTGTTTTCTGCATTTTCCTCTATGTAAAATAGCATCTGGTATCTGGTGTATGCTCAATCTTAACTAACGCCTTTGGCCTTCCTATTGAGTTGTAAATGTGTGTTCCTTTTAGCGGACTAAGAGAATAACAATTGTTTGTTGAGCAGTGCTTCTATGCTTTTCCTCTCAATACATGTTGCATAAATATTGAAACAAACGAAGGGGTATGTAATCACTATCTATCCTTCATTCATGCTTTAATATTTGTGCAAGTTTTAAAAAGAAAATTATAGAAGCACCTCTCTTGTTTTTTTTTTAAGTTGAATGCATTTTCCTTGTTCTGTTCAAGTCGTAGAGAACACTAATACCTGCAGTTTATGATGATGTCAATCAAGATTCTTGGTTGGCGCTAAGAATTTGGCCAATGCTAAATTTCAAGCATCATCTTAACTTATGATGTAGGTGTCATGCCTGGTATGCTTATTCCATGTGCTAGAAGATATTTCCAGCTCAAAAGGCTACCCCATACATTTGATCCTTGTTCTTGGCTTATTGCCTTGTGCTTTGCGTTGAACTCTGACAACATGATCCCATCTTGGCAGTCAAACAATGCTGTGAAAACTAGCAAAGAGCGTGCCAAGGTGGCTCCAAAGGAACCTATTTTTACCTGCCCAGTGTGTTGGAACAAGTTGGAGGAACCCTCCACAACCATTTGTGGCCATATCTTCTGTGCGAAGTGCATCAAGCAAGCAATCCAGGCTCAGAAGAAACGTCCTACTTGCCGGAAGAGCCTGAGGATTAACAATTTCCATCGTATATACCTTCCGAACTCTGATGTTCAAGGTGAGTCTTTTTACCTATCTGTTAGCTTCTCTTTTTCTGGGCAATCTGGTGACCTTCAGTTTCATCAAATTCAGGTTCATTTGATGTGCCTAAGGAACTTCTGACAACATCTTCCTGTGAAATGTATTTTCAGAACCACAAGTCCTCTCCGGATGAAAAATGGATCATTTTGCCGACGAACAGTGTGCCATCCCCTTAAATGTGTGTTTGCAAATACATCACCAGAAGCTCATCAGTTGCTTGTGAAAAACTATCTGATTAGGGAAGTGGATGGCCTCCACCTCCCATGGACTAAAATTGACTATAGTTATTATCGTCTTCGACAGCTTAAGAATGTTCTTGTATACTGTTGTACTCCATCCGGTCACAAATAGTTCGTCTTGGACTTGGATATGGTCTTTAAAACACAATTTTGACCATTAACTTTTATTATAATATATAGAATTTGCTACTACTCTGCCATTCGATTGTATTGGACGCTATACACCGTTTCCACGGCCCACGAGCAGTGAAAAGCCGCATGACTCGTTTCTTCATCCTTATCCAAACGTCTCCATCGGACGGTATGTTCCCACAAACAAGCAGAATTGGCTCTCCCCTATCTCTAATGCCAACACATACTCAGATAGTTGCCATTGCCACAATTGCACTGGACAGGGAAGGAATCCACACCGAAGGCCTCCGTCTGTTGAGCCTAAGGGTATAGATATTAACTTATATAGATTCTTCTTATATAGGTTTTGTTTATATAAATTTTTCTTGTATAGGTATTATCTTATATAGATTTTTCTTTTGTATCTGCTTGTACATCTATATATTCTGATCTATTGGTCTCATATTGAATACAAGTATTATTTATGGTATCAGAGTATAGGTTCAAACCATTCATCTCCCTTCATCTTTTGTTGTTGTCGCTGCCCCCGAGAGGAGGAATCTCCACTCTCGGGGGTGACCACCTCAAGTTGCCCCCCACCATGTGCACTCGATCTGACAACAATCTCAATTTCTTCGGCTCGCTCACCCACTATCGACCCCCCACCCTCAAAACCGTTGGGCCAACTCCGCCGCACGGGGAGAGTGCAGGGGTGAGGCGACTATTCCAGCAACTGTGGACAGACAAGGACGTCGTGGCCTCTTGAGATCCAATCGTCTCCGAATTTGGCAGGAGTTGGATCTCTTCATTGTCGCCAGTATTCGATTCGTTCTCGCACCATCTCCAAGCTTCGTCAAGGCCGATGGCGGGGACGTGTGTGGATGGGGTGGGCAACGCGCATGGTGCGAGGGAGCGGGGACCCGGGACGCTGGCAGGCTCAGGCACGTGGGGCACTAGTGCTGCGCGCGGGGCACGTGGTACTGGGCGCGTGGGTGTGGCTGCCGCGCTCTCTTATTGTGGCAGCATCTTCTACGCTACCAGACTATGTGATACACGTCGTTTATCGGATCTTTCGTAATAGAGAAGGAAGTTATTTTTGCAATTTGTTGATATGAAGGCTAGTTTTGTTTAAAAAAAACACAGATGGGCTGATACAGTAAATCACTTTGTAGGGGGAGTTGGAGTCTTACCAGCGCGACGACGTCTAGAAGTTGGCGTCCATCCCGGACCCGCGATTCCGGCAAGTCTCGCCGGCCGAATCGGTGGGGTTTCTGGGAGTTCGGAGGGGAGGGGAACCGTGGACCGGAACGGCATCCGAGCCGGATTGCGAGGTAGTACTAAGAGCATCTCCAACAGTTTCCTATAATTTAACTCCCAATAATCCTGGATTGGGAGCTTCCTAAAGTTTTTGGGCTTTAAAAAAAAGGTCATTCTCCAACAGTTCCTATTTCCCCCCAAAAAATAGTGATTGGGAAAGCACACGAGCGCCCAATATCTGGCCACTTCAGCTGGAGTTTTTGGGCGTGCCAAGATATTGGGATTCCGATAGGGTAACTGTTGGAGCGATAATTTTTTCATTTGTTCCTAAAAAATGATTTTGAGAATAAGTTTTGGGAACTATTGGAGATGCTCTAACATCTGAGCACGAATTTGTTCAGCCCCAGTCGAGAATGAGGGCACTCAGGATCTACGGAGGAAAAGAGCGGTGTTTCTATGTATTGCTTCTCAATATAAGGTTTATAAATATTGAAGTAATATAAGGTTTATAAATATTGAAGTAAGTAAAGGAGTAAGCTTATTTGTATTTTAATATTCATGTAACTTTTAAAAAATACATAGAAGCACCTTCGGAGGGAAAATGGTGCAAATGTTGAGGTGCTGGTGCCAATCGATGCATCTCGTGCTTGGAGGAGAGAATGTTGGCGCCGCCGAGTATGTGTTCCCTCATGCATGTACTACTTTCTCTACACAGAATGACTTCGCATTCGCAGTGCAAGCATACCAGTCTGTCCAGTGCCAACTGCCAAGTATACGTATTTGAAACAGAGAGCTAGAGAAAAAAAAACGAAAAAAACTCGCGATTAAGGTTGTCGAGAAGGGTTTGTCAGCAGGCCCATGGACCATGTAAGATCGAAGAAATGTACGATGTTTTCTGTAGCTCTCTTCACACACATGCTGTCCCTAGCTATCTTCAGCCGTATATGTCTCGTATCTAAATCAAGCAGCTTAGCATACTGTATACCTCTCAGATAGGTAGAACGGTGTCGGTTTGTTCGTCGTTCTTGACTCAATAATAATTAGGTTTACGTCGACGACGACCTAGCATGTTGACGTCTCAACCACCAGTCCACCAGGCTAGCAAGATCCCGGTTATCCGCTGCTGCCCAATCTGATCTAACCTTCTGGTCTGAATCGACGGGGAAAAGCTCCTGTGAATCCAAGAAAACGACCTGTTTTTCGAAGGATCATGCAGGGAAACGAGTACGACTTGCATGCATGCATGTCCGGATTCCCATCATCTGTACGTTAGTCTCAATCAGCAAAGCACTAGCTGTAGGATGTGCTGTGATTCCTGTCTACGTCCAGGACTGGTAAATCACGTTTCTACAGAAATGTACATCATGATCGATTCTTTTTCATCATCACAGTCAACTTTAATAGCGATACAAAATCTTTAGATAATGATGATGAGACACTATCACCGTCGGTTTTCGCGTGATAGTGATAATATGGTCATCACAATCGATTCTAACTCAGAATCGATTGTGATGTGCCAATCGGTTCTGAGCTAGAACCGATTGTGATAACCATATCATCACAAACAGTTCTGAGCTAGAATTGATTGTGATAATGGGACTCATCACAATCGACTCTATAACAGAACCGATTGTGATGAATCGGTTCTAAGCCCTATCATCGCAATTGGTTCTGAGCTAAAATTGATTGTGATGACCATATTTAATACTCTATACATCATCTGAAAACAGCCCCAGATTCATATTATAGATTGTAGTACATATACATTCACAATATCTAACACAATATCACATACCATTCACAATATATAACATTGTTTACGTAGCACAGTTAAACTTGACAACACAAGCACATCACATTCACAGTACACATATCATATTCACATGATATAATATTGTTTATAACATAAGGACTAGTAGGAGCCTGTCGGGTCTCTAAACCTACCGTCCTCTAATATCACTTCTGTCCAGTACCAGTGGCATATATGATTTCGTAATTTGTTGAGATCTTTATTGTCTAGACTCTTGAGGGGTATATTAAGGTTCTGCAAAATAAAAAGTAATGCACTAATTGAAGTTTTAAAGTTTGTATGTAAAAGGCTGAATGTATTATGCATGTGCATATACCTTAAGGAAAAAGTGTGCGTCACCGACCAGGATCAGCATATACGTTGCAATTCTAAGTAAATAAGCAATACAAATAAAAATTGCAATAATGTAAAAAGTAAGAGACACACCGATATTTTACCCTAGTGTTCGGAGACTTGCTGGTCTCCCCTAATCCACGTTGAGGCAAAGTCCAACTCACTTTGGACCGACTCCACACTTGAGCCACCGCCTCGAATCCACTCGGTAGTTTTTCACTCTTTCAAGTAGGCTCAACTAGAACCTTCATAAACTTCGCCGATGCTTCTCACAAACCTTAAGAGCTCCCGACACGATACTCCTACGTCGTCTATGTGGCAGCAACCACGAAGAGTAATAAGTCAAGCACTTTGCTTGAACTTCACCTAGCGCAACACATGTGCTTCCAGTGATTCTTAAGTGCAACACATGCACTAGAATCCTCTCAATCCACTTTAGGTGCAACATACGCAACCTAATCTCACTCTTGAACTCAAACTCTAAATTGAGAAGTGCTACACATGCACAAAGCTCCCAAAGAGTCACAGAAGAGCTAAGAGTCTCAACCACAAGTGCATCAATCAGCCAAAGCCCCCCCCCCCCAAGGCCTCCTTATAAAGCCACCATGCTAAAACTAGCCGTTAGAGGGTGAATTGGAAAAAAAAAAACCCAGTAAAGTTAGCACTACCGCCCAGGCCTCCTCGCCAACGGCTAGAAAACGTAGGTAGCCCAGCACTACCACCTCAACAACTCCTCTAGAAAACACTCTGTTCTGGAAAATAACTACCGGCATCAAATGATCGGTACTGCCGAACCTATGGCAGTACCAGCCCACCTGGTGGTAGTGCTGGCCTTCAAAAATCAAAGCACACAACTTTTCTCTGGAAAATAATTACTGCTTAAGAATAGCGGTAGTACCGGTTGGGCGGCAGTACGATGCCGATACGGCGGTATTGCTGGCTCTACGGGTACTATCGGCTTTGTCACTGCGGTAGTGCCAACCTCAAAAGAAAAAAAGGATTTTCAACAAAATATTGCAGAGATAACGTGCAAAAACAGATCGAAATCGATACGGTACCGGATAGTTTTTTGTCGGATAACGTGCAAAAATAGATATTGCATAACGCACACATATATCACTGATTAACCAACCGTATGAGTTTAACATTCAACAAGATTATCACAGTCTAACAAGTCATTTTATAGGGTAGTCTAACAAAATTGCAAAAGTACATTCAATTTAAACGGTGTACATGGATCACTGGCATTGACAACACAAAGCTTGTTTTGACTATCTAAAGACATACCCTTATCTTCATCTTCACCTCACTTAGTCACAAGAAGATGTTGTACAATGAGATAAATATATAGCTTTACTCGTGTCGTAGTAATTTGAAGGCAGTGACTGCATGCACGTAGCATCTTAAGAAAAAATGACTGGTACTTTGATGTCGATAGATTAAAATGCTGGCACCATGGTCTCCTACTAATTGAAACCTAAATACAATTGTCACATGCATAAATTCTTCAATAATAAATGTAAACCTTTTTTTTTGCTTGTTGTGGTACACTTCATGTGCGTTTAGCAAATTCAGCCAAAAACTCTTTTTTTTGGCTTTTTTTTTCTTGTCTCAGCCTTAACGTTACGCACGGACTTGAAACCAAAATATGCTCTTCACGGCACCGGACTTAAGCCAGACTTAAAGAGAAGCAAATGCGTTGGTTCAAGTTCGATCGGGACTTAAGTCCGATCGAGAAAAAGCTTCACGGGCGGGAATGGTGGCCAGGCGCTCGGGCTCCGGCGACCGAAGTCAGGAGCGACGGAGACCGGTCGGAGCTAGCGGACGCGGGCGGCCGACGTGTGGAAGTTGGAACACTTCCTTGAAAATCTACATTTGTGTCGGTTCAAAATACAACCAACACAGACACTAAAATAATAGAAACTAATAATATTCTATTATTAGTGTCGGTTTTTGGCTAGAACCTCACGTGGCACATCCTAGTACTACTTCGCCCAAACAAGTTTAACTTCAAGGTTCTAATAGGAATATAACGTCCCAAAAAGTCACCCATCCTAGTACTACTCTCACACAAGCACACTTAACTTTGAAGTTTTTATAAGATCCAGTGCTTTAGTGCCGGTATGATCACATGTGATATGAAACGCGTCCCTCTCTCATTAACCCCGCAGAGCATCCAAACATCGATTTTAATGTTCTCATACCCCGAATACGGTTTGAGCTGTATTTTAGTGTTGTCATATACTCTAAAACTTCTAAGGCTGTTTTGAGGCTCTAAACGATATTTTTTTTTAATTCTATCGTTGCGCTCGCACTCGCACAAAAATCATTGAAAGACCTGTTAATTTTTAGACTTTTTCGGATGAAGCTTCTCATTAGCTTTCCAACGAGCCAAAGAACCCCCCGATCGGAGTTACGAGTCAAAAGTTATTGCCATTTTAGCGAGCCACATATGTGTGGACTATTTGTGCCGGTTTTTGGCTAAAACCGACACAGATAATATTATTTGTGATAGTTTTTAGCTAGAACAAACACAAATAATATGACTACTATTTGTGTTGATTTTTAGCTAGAACCGACACAAAAAAAATTAGACTATTTGTGTCGGTTACAATTTAGAACCGACATAAATGTATTTGTGTCGGTTTTTAATTATATATTATTTGTGTCATTTCAATTAAAAACCGACACAAATAGTCTTCCCGCCATTTTAAGTTTTAGAATCAATACAAAATCTTTATCTGTGTCGGTTCCAAAAAACCCGACATAGATAGACCGTCACTTATTATGTGTTTTGTAGTAGTGGACACCGATGAGTCGCGCGACAATAGCATCTGAGGTGATGGTCACCGGCAAGGTCGCCGACGAGCTAGCCGGAGCAGAGCGGTTGCCGGAGCCACCAGTGGGAGCAGCGTGACGTGAACCCGGCGAGTCGACATGTGGAGCAGCGTCGGTCGATGCATCAAGGGCGATGTAGGGAGGCCGATGGTAGGGACCTGGAAGATGGCAGGTGCTCGAGCGTCGGGTGTTGCCGACGCGAAGGAGCGGCGATCGACGTCGAGGCATGGACGACGAGCTAGAGAGCGCGGAATCTAAGAAGGCGATGGCGCTCGGGAATCGAGCTAATGCGTCGGAAACCAAACGGCTGGATACGGATATGGGCCATTGGGCCATGATAATTTCGGATGTCCGAATTAATTAGTTCATATATATATTCGAAAATATTCTCGAATATACTGATTCGACGGATAATGGTCTCCCGAATTCGAATCCGAATCCGAATCCAAAGACTATCCGAAAAAAAAATCTGAATTCGATCTGAAACTATCCGATCGATCGGTCGGTCAAAAATTATCTGTTCCGATTGCACCCTAGTTATCAGGTTGTGCAGTTTACTCTTCCCAAAAAAAAAATACTACAAGTATAGTTTCGATGCAATTATCCCATGTCGAGCTCTAGTTTGGATTTGGGAGAGGAAGTGTACTATGAAGCTAAAGGTTTTCGCATGTCTACTAACTATGGGTAGATTAAACACAAAGGACATGCTACGTCAAAGAAATAATTTTCCAGAGGATGATAATACTGTGTTCTATGTCAAGATCGAGAAGAGGAAACATTACAACATCTATTTTTTTCATTGCCCTTGCAGTCGGGCTTGTTGGAATATCATTAGCATAAACTGGATGGATGAAGAATAGATGCATAGTAAAATTGGGTGAACTCGATTTGGATTCAATTCGTTATTTTTCATATAAATATTTATCATTGAAGCATGGCATATTTGGAAGCAAAGAAACGGAAAGACTTTTGGAAATATTACACCAAGCATGGTATCCCGGAAAGCCCTCTTCAAAAATGACATCGCTCTGCATGCGCATCGAGTAAAGGACACTACTACAGATCTGACCATCAGTCCTGGTTTTTGAACCGATACCAGCCATCCGGGACTGATGGGCATCAGTACCGGTTAATATATCGAGAATGTATGGAAGAAGCGGGACTCGAACCCGCAACCTCGTGACTCCAGCCTCACCCTTCATCGCGTATTGATATACATAGAATATGCATTCCTTTTGAACTTTCCTGAAACAAGGCATTAGTATCGGTTCGTAACACGAACTGGTACTGATGCACTCATCAGTACCGGTTGGTAACACGAACCGGTACTGATGCACTCTCATTAGTACCGGTTCGTGTTACCAACCGCAGATCGATGTCTTCAGGTTTTCGCATCAGTTCGCTACCGAACCTAAGATTTAATGTGAGGGCATCAAGACATCAGGTTACCAACCGCATCGAAGCCCACTACTCGCCGACGATTGGAGAACGGGCTCCCGCCGAGCTTTCTTATTGAACGAGGGATCAACAGGGCCCCTTCGTGCGAGCCGGGGTGTTCGTCCGAGCAACGCGAGTTCGGGAGAAAGACGCGTGGTGTTTATCCTGGTTTGGATCTCTCACTGTCGAGATAATAGCCATACTCCAGTATATTGTGTTTATGATTGGTAAAAAAGTCCTCCCCCTGCAGATGCTCTTGGGGGTTTAAATACAGAAGCTGAAGATACATAGAAGGTAACCACCCCCTAGATTTACGTCGTGCTTCCATAACCGTAACGCCCACGATCCGGCGTCCTTGATCTGCGCATTATTTGAATTTCGGATTCGTCTTCCCTTGATCTCCGGTAGATTGGTTGACACCTTCCTTTCTAATGATTTGACCAAGTCCCCCGACCATCTGCGTAACACAAACGAGCGTGGTCGCTTGCATGGTCGCGGGTGAGTCCCCGAGCATGCAAGCTCGGACGCCTTGGCCGCTCGGGCAAGTTTCCCGAGCTTCTTTCGTGGGGGGCCGTGTGGTCGGTGTTCTTGGACCCCTAGGGATAAAATGGTCATTTTTAGTGAATAGTCAATCCCCGACAAGCCCTGTAGCTAATGAACCGGTATTGATGTCACTATCAGTACCGGTTCAAATCCAATCGGTACTGATGGGCCGGTATGGAAAGCCGAATCTATAGTAGTGGGAGCAACTCAGAAATCTCATTTTTCGAATCGCTAGAAACTATTACTTGAAGGACCGACTCCTGTGGGGTTGTAATATTTTACTACTACAGAAAAGATCATCGCATAAGGTTTTTTAAACCATCTGTAAGCATGTGTTAATGATAATAATGGTGCATCACAGACAATGAAACACCTATCATAAACGGTTCTTTATACATACCGTTTATGATCTCTTTATAACCCAATCTTCATAGAACAAAGCCACAATAATATACAAGTCCCAAAGACATTCAATTGTCTAGCCCCTTTGCAACCACAATCAGATTAAAATGACAAAAGGTTGAGTATACTCACAACACACTAACTGACTGTATAGGCATCCATATAGGCATTGCCAAGAACAAGGAAATAAGCAAGATTTATCCATACATGCATGCCAAGAACAGGGAAACATTCAGTCACCACTACATTGCACCAGCCCACACCCTAGAATTCCATACGAATCACCATAAGCTATTAATCCTAAAAGACATATATAGCATCCGTCATAGTACTAAGTGCAATTTGCTCAAATTTATCTCAATTCGTATATATGTGGATCGTGAAGTATTACTCACCTCCAGATTGACAAGCCAATTGTTAGCTCCTGATCCAAACCCTAAGACGAGTTCAAGTCATGAGTAACTAACTACCTATACACCAATAGGAAACTCAGGTGCCGAATTATTTAGAATTCCATATACTCATTAAGCAATCATACATATCGACTTGCCATACATCATTAGAATTTGAATCATTTGAACCTATAAATAATTAGAATCCGGTCTCCAAACCCTAACACCCTCCCGTCTTCAAACCCTAACGCCAAAGTTGGACGATCACAACAGTTAGGGTTGAAGCAAAACATTTGTACCCGTGGCGACATCACGACGAGCGAGTGGAGGCGTCACCTCCGGTCGCGCGGTGTCCCCGTAGAGGCGCGCTTGGCGAAGAGGTCGCCACATCACGCTTTCCACCCATGGTTCCTTCCTTAGGGCTTGGGATCTAGAGAAGAACGGCTCGGGTGACGCCAAAGACAGCCGCTGGGAATGGCTAGGGCGACGTCCAGGACACGTGGATCAGAGGAGAAGATGAGAGGGCAATGGCGAGGGCAAGAGAGAAACTAATTATAGTGCCCAAGGGGACGTATAGATATCATAGACGGTTCATGGTAAAAACTATCTGTAATACTTCACATACAGTTCACACCACGAACCGTCTATGATTTTAGTATTTCACAGACGGTTCTTAGCATTCCAAGTAACTTAGACGGTCGCGCTAGCAAAACCGTTTGTGATTAACTTTAATACAAATGATTTTTGAAAATCATCTGTGATGAGACGTCTAATATATATCTTTTTGTAGTAGTATTTCTTCTTTCTTTTTGTGCATAAACTTTTCTTGTATATTTATAAATATATACAATATAGGCCTCCCCTATTGTTGTTCTGTCAAAAAAAAAGTGTCGATCACTCTAACTTTCCCTTTGGAGCACAGTTCACTGGGGTGGGGGGGGGGAATTACAGCATGCAGCCACAGCTATGAGAGTGTGGGCCTTCTATCCTTAGGGATCCTTGGGCCTTGGCCCACAAAAAGTCAAGAAGTCCACCTCAAAGGAGAAATGTTAAGGGCCGTGTTTGGAGTTTGGAAAGATACCGCATTGGATCTGATTCGACTTGTCTGGATTGGATTATGATGCGTGAAATGACAAAGGAGATGCCAAACACTATCATGGTGTGTAAAGGTTTGCGCTAGCCAAGTCTGAGCTTCCGAAGTTAATTACACCGGCGCTGTTTGTTTAGATGTATGTTTTCTAGTTTATAGCTTAAAATCTGCAGCTTTTGAACTTAAACAGTTTAAAATTAATCGGTTTTTATACGTGATAGAGGTGGATAATTTTACCCAAACTTCAATGATATTAGTCTAAAATCAATTCTCACTAAACAAAAAAAAAAAACCTTCGGTGGTTTTTGGCTTTTAATTATATGGAAGCTTATGATTTTTGAATGAAAAAAACCCAGATAAAAAGGCACACATTTATGTTTTTAGCTTTTAAACTGGTGAAAAGGTTCAAAATAATAGGTCCGAGTCTAAACTTCTGAAGCTTACACTTATAAAACTGAAAAACATTTATATATCGAGGCATTATAAAGTCTGAACTTCTTTTTGGTACAATGTATGACTGAATGAAACCCGGTTGAACTAAGGAATATGGCCTCCATTATATGCTCTTTGATTCCTACTTGATAGGTTTGGCCTGGTAATTAAGTAGTTAAGTAGTTTAGTTTCAGAGATAACCAGTGTTGTCTCTACTAGTAATTTTGCCAGATAGAAAGTATAATGCTTATCATGGACCAATTTAAGGGCTCGCCTGAAAGACAGGAATTTCACAAGAAATAATACAATTATTAATTCTTATATATATATATATATATATATATATATATATATATATATATATATATATATATATATATATAGCAGCATATTTGGTGCAAACCCCCTTTAAAGTGAAAACTCCGTGAAAACCACGTGTAAAAGTTTTGAAAAATTCTCAAAAAATTACTATACATAGGGGAGGTGTGGTTCTACAACCCTGTAAAATTTAAAGACAAAACTCAATTGCATTTGAAAGATATGAAAAAGACAAATTGCAAAATGAATAGTGCTAAACAGTGAAAAATCATTATTCATACTGACTTTGTCTTTTTTATATCTTCCAAATGCAATTGATTTTTATCTTCAAATTTTACAGGGTTGTAGAACCACATATTCCCTATGTATGGTAATTTTTTGAGAATTTTTCAAAACTTTTACACGTTGTTTTCACGGAGTTTTCACGGTAAAAGGGGTTTGCACCAAATATGCTGTTTATATATATATATATATATATATATATATATATATATATATATATATATATATATATATATATATATATATATATATATATTGTGTGTGTGTTTGTTGTGTGTCGAATAGTCGCATTCAAAGGAGGAGTACATGCAATGAAGACACTGTTTGGCCCAAATCGATGAGCGTGTACATGGCAGATATTTGCCATGACCGACGACGCCGTGCCTTCTCGTGATGGTGACATATATCTCTGGTAGTACTAGCTAGTAGAGCACATATATAATTTCTAGATGGAACAACCCAATATATTCAAAGGATAATATTCATTAGATCGTATTTTCAAAAAAACATTCATAAGCTGAAAGCTCGTATAGTTTGAGCCGAGATATTCTTGGACCACTGTCCACTGATGACGATGCATATTTATAACGCATATTTATAACACAGCATAACACATGCGAGTACGTACCAAGTTATATCGGCCGGAAGTGACTTATAATCGGCGTTGCGTTTCAGTGATCTGAATTAAGGCTGATCTTATAAATTAGTTTTGCCCCACGACCTACTCGCATGCATGCATGCGATCTTTACTTTCTTTTTTTAAAAAAAAAAAAACTACAACGGTGCATCCGCACACACATCACAATGAAGAGGTGGGCACTCGAGTAGGCTCGAGGCACGGCGGGGACGGCCCGGTCGAAACCTAGCCTGGCATGTAAGAGGACCGTGTCGGGTCCAGAAACCGGACACGACGGGCAACACAGCCGTTTGTGTTGAGCCCGTACCGACACGACACGGAAGCGGCACATTGGAGGCATGTAGTACGACGCTACTGCCGCTGCCCACGGTAGGGCACGGCCTCGCCTCTGTGCTCGCCCGCCCGCCATGCCCTACCCGGCTACCATGTTCATCCTCTCGTACTATCTCTGGCATCAAGGATGGGAGCCAGCAGTGCACATGACGCCGTCCACGGCGGAGGTATGCCTGAGCAACACACACGATGGCAGCCCAGCAGTTGTCGAGCCACGCGTGCGCCCGCAGGATGGCGACATCCTCCTTCCCCTTGAACGGGGAGACAGGGAGTTGGGCTACCATCGCCGTGGTGGCACCCTCGATCGCCGTGGTCGTGCCCTCAGTCACCGTGGTGGTGCCTTCGGCTCCTGCGCCTCACCACCCTGGCTCCCCCACCACCTTGGTGTCACACCACCTCGGCTCCCGTGCCTCGCCTCCCCGCTGCTGCCTCATCTCCCCACCACAGCCTAGCTGACTGGTCGACCGTCACCTCCTGCCCGCCGTCGGTGAGGACGGTGGTGCTATCATGGGCTCACCACCGGTGAGGGCCGCATCCTCCGCGTGGATGCCCTCGTGGCCTCGCCCGGCCTCCGCATGCTCTCCGGTGAGGGCCGCATCCTCTTTGTGGGTCGTTGCGGGAGTGGTTGCCAATTGCGGTTGCAAGACAGTGGGAGCGGGATTAGAATCGTGGGAAAACTAGAAAAGGGAGAAGAAAAGAGGGAGGGAGAGAAAGGCGTGGCCGCACGGGAGCCAAGGGGAAAAGAGAGAAGAAAAAGATGCAGGGGTGAGGAAGGCGTGGGAGAGAGAGAAGATAGGGAGGGTGGGGGTGCGGGGGAGGGAGAGAGAAGAGAAGAGAGAGTGTGGGGGCGTGCAGTCCGAGCGGCGGCCGGGAGAGGAAAAAAAGACTAAAAGAGCGTGAGAGAGGGAATCAGGGAAAAGTCGTGCGCTGGAAAAGGAGAGGGGGAGAGAGAGGGAAAAGATAGGGAAATAGATAGGGAAATAATTTCATAATATCTAGATTCGGGCAACGGGCAACAAATTCTCTTTGCAACGTTTGGCGAATAGACAGTGATGAAACGCGATGAAAGACATAAAGCAACACGATGTGATTAAATGGACCTAAGCGTAATGGGCATAATGAGCCAATGACTATCTTCTGATGGCTATAAAACCCGTATGCCGCAACGTTTAGCGACATAAATGAAAGATTGACAGTGATGTGACACAAGAAAAGAAATACGTTTGATTTTAGACATTCGCCTGGCTGATTCTATCCTACATGGGGCGCAGCTGCACCTGCATTTCAATTTTCATCCCGCATTCCAACGTAAAACGACATGACGCGATGTAAAGAGAGGGATTCCGTGCGGTCGCGCCTGATTTCAACTTTTCAACCTTCATATGTAGGTTAGATGGAACTCGACGTATACTATGCTGGAGCGGTGCAATGACTACGAACATATTATCATTGTCTTCGTCAACTGCAATAATAGTGAGCCATTGGTTAATAAAGTGGATTGGCAAATTGCCAGTTATTTTCGTAATTTTTTAGACATTTTTTTAATGCAACTAAAAATGTATCCGGTGTGTACTACCCAAATTCTTACATAGTTATCGAGTGGTTTTGAACTATTGCTAATGTTTTTAAAGAAAATAGAAGTAATTATATTTTACATCCCATTATAGAACCAATGGAGCAAAAATTTTAAAAATATTTTCAAGATATTCCACATATCTACTGTTTGCCACTATTTTGGATCCTCAGAGAAAGTTATCTAACTTGTAGGGCGCCTTAGAGGGAATAGGTGAGGCATTCGATCCTGATTTCTCCGAGGCCTATACTCATATTTAAAACGAGTTTTTCGGAGTTTTCAACAAGTATTGTGATAAGGTTGGCACCATAAGTGAAGCAAGAAGATCTACCTCAATAACGCAACAAGCACGAGGCAGTTCAATCGCTTCAAGCATATGGAAGAAGCTAAAAGGCAAGTCATCTGGATTGTCTTCCCAATCGCCGAGCAAGTCGCCATGGAATCCACGAGTAGAGGTCAACCACTACCTCAACAAACCTTTCGTGGAGGCCGAGCTTGACATGGATGAGGAAAATCAACTCAGCTCGCTCCTGTAGTCTAAAAATAACCAACGTATTTACCCCCGTGCTATCCCATTTTGCACGGGATGTACTTACGGTTCCGATGTCCATTGTCTCGTTAGAAGCCACTTTCAGTTTGGTGAGGAGGGTACTTGAGCCGATAAGGTCATCTCTCAGACATGAGATGGTTGAGGCAATTACATGCCTAAAAGACTGGGAGTGTGCAGAAGACAGGACACAACATCAACCCAAAGATCTGGAGATTACGGACGCGGTAGCTGACTTTAACAATCTCAGCCTCGGGTAGCCTATGTATTCATGTATATATACGTAGTTAGTTATTGTACTATTTTCCTTACCGGGGGTACCCCACACCGGGTGTAAGGTTTTTAGTGAGGCAGTAACACGTTTTCCCCCAATATTTGTACCCATCGCCTCAGCTTCGTGCATCTTCGAGTTCTTTCCTCTTGTCGTAATAGTTCAAATGGGCCGGGTCTGGGCGGCATGGCACGAAGCGCAAATGGGTTGTGCCTAGACTCGACGAAGATGAGCCGGACCGGCACGGCACTGCACGTCGGGCCGTCACGGCCTCGCACGGTTCAGACCCAAGCACAATAAGCCCGGCCCACCTCTGCAATGGACAAAGATAGCATGTGACCATTTGGTTAGATCAACAAGCAACAGTACAATTCTGAAGAAAGAATAGAGAGAAATGCATTCACATACAAACCCATTCCGCCCTCTAAATTGGGGGCACAAGCCACACAATGCAAGGCCACCCTTTCAAGGTATTACCAAATTAACGGCCCCCCTGCAAAGGCCATGCCATGGTATACGTGTAGAAGTATGTTTTGTCATAAAGTGCCATGCTCGCATTGGGAAATGACATGCAAGATCGAGGAGAACAAATAAGGGTGGTGTATCTTGATTCGATTGTCACGGCAGATCAAGGGAGGGCAGAAGGAATTGTAATCGGCTCAGAAACATGTAGATTTAATCTGAAATGCCGCCAAAGTGGCATCTCACAATCAGATAAAAGTAGGCACAGCAAGAAATTAAAGCAGTACTCTTATAGTATTTACTTGCATTACCACAAGTCTAGAGCTCACTTGAATCCTACGAAAGTCATAGTTGGAATTAAGTTGTTTCCTGTGGGATTTCTAACAGTAGACTATACGGTTAGCAGTGGCATGCATGTTTGAGTGCGACGCAAGCAAGAGCAGATCGATGGGTAGATCTGTACTGTATGCGTTGATCCGTGAAACAGTGCGTACGTCCGCCCCCAACATGGCAACATCGTAAATGCACGCAGAGGAATCGATCGCTAGCTCACTATGTACCAATGCTAGCTGCAATGCATGGGTCGATCGAATTATAAGGGGAGCAGAGACGTTGCTCTCAGCCTCATCCCTGCATGCATGTGTGCCACTCTGGCATGTTGCGTTGCTGCACATTACATTAGTATTACTACCCCGGTCACAAGAGAGTTCATTAATTATGGTTTTGGAATTTTGATTATCAGTATTTGTTTAAATATTTAGATTAGATAAATAAAAATCATATATGTATATTTATTTCGAAAATTACTTTCTTAATATTATAATTTTAGATATGTTATAATTGAAATTAGTGATCAAAACTATGCTTTTTGAAGACCGTATCGATATCCAAAACAGCAATTATTTGTGACCGGGGGAGGAGTACATTACATTGGCCATGCGTTGCGTTGCCTTGTGGCTAATTAATCGATCTGAATTACCAGCTAGCACAACCAGGGTTTCACTTTTCGTTTCGAGACTACTTTTCGAGGTCCGAGCGGTACCGAAATTCGCGAAATTCGGTTCGAAATTCGTTAAAAACCGTTAGGTTCGAAAGTCAAATGAATTTGAAATTTAGTCGAAAAGTCTCGAAATCTCCGAGCGAAATTACTCGAAACGGCTCAAATTGCTCGAAAAGGTTCAAATTCGCTAAAAGCTCGACAAACCGCTGGTTCAAACCGCTCGAAAAGGCTCGAAATTACTCGAAAAGACTTGAAAACCGATGGTAGTTGAAAAAGAGGAAAATGTAGAAAAATTAGGAAAAATTGTAAAAAATATTGTAAAACTTGGAAAAACCATTAAAGGCCAAAATAATATTTGAAAAATTATTTCAACAAATATAACTACTAAATATAATTGAATAAATATTGAAACATGCAAGGTGTTGTGAAGGTGTAGTCTAAAATTGATTCAAATGTTGCATTTATTTGATCAACAATGTATTTCCATTTATTTTTTATGCACTATAGTTGATAGTTTAATACTTGCATTCGTGTCGAATATTTAGTTATGATATGGCTCTCTCAAAATAATAGGAAAAAGATAGACGGTTTATTACTATAGGTCTCATATAATTCTATATTGATTGTTAACAAGTTAAACTGGGATTTTGATTTAGTATAATGATCTCTTAGCAGTTTATATGTGATTTTAAGAAAAACTTCGGATGTAATGCGTTCTAAATACAGGTCATGATTTTATGGATAGTGCTCTTCTTGTCTCATGCTGTTGGTTTTTACAAAAAAATATTGGAATTAAATATACTTCAATAAATATGACAACTAAATATACTTCAACAAATATTTATACTAAATATACTTTAACAAATATTGCTATGAAATAAATTCAAGCCTGCAGGCCGAGTTTTTCTTTTTTTTTTCTATTATCTACATTTTCAATTGCTCAAATACATCTCTAAAATCCGTATTTTCAAAAAATATTCACACCAATGGTCACAGGGCTATTAATACTAATTATAGAGAAATTTTGGATAAATTTTTCCAAATTTTTTATAATTTTTTAATTCAAATTTAAATTTGAGCGAATTTCAGAACGGTTTCTCTTTTCGGCTTCGAGCGGTACGGGCGGATTTCGCGAAATCCGTTCGGATTTCAACGGAAAGTGAAACCCTGAGCACAACACATGCATGTGGGCTATAGCTAGTCAAGTGGTATAACATTGGCAGCCTGGGAGGAGCGCGCCATGGTCGATCGGCTATGCCGTTGCTCTCAGCCACCGACACATGCAAACACGTACGCCGTATACATATGTAGACATGCTTGTTGTTTCCTTGCGACAACGACGACCGGACGGCGTGTACGTGTTTTTTGTATGGTTGAGCCGGGTACGTACGTGCGTATTTGGTCGACGCTCATGAAACGTTTGTTGCTGGAATGACTAATAATTCATATACAAGTAGACAGTTCGTTGTATACGAAAACGACTTAATTAATCGTACGTCAAGGCAAGTATTCGGTCGGTCACTGCCAAATTAAGGAGAAGTACTGGAGTATTATTTTAGATTTGGAGCACTTGAATTTCACACAGTTGACGTTACCTTAAGCTTCGTGCTCCGGCAACGGATTCCAGCAGGTTAGGATTCGTGGTCCATCAGAAGCCGACTCGCCGCTTGCCTTGCGCCGCCCTCTGGCGAAGCCGGTTGGCATCTGACGCCGAATTGCCCGCTTTTTCCTTTCATTACACGAAGGTGATGCGCCGGCCGGAGGCGATGGCAAGGGAGAGCGGCAACGCGGCGAGGGTGCCGCCGGAGGGAGGAGGAGCAAGACGAGGGACGTCGGCGAGGAGGAAGAATTAGAAGGCGGAGGTAGAGCAAAAGAAGCGTTGGAGAAGACAAAAAAAAAATAGCGGCACAGGTGCGAGCGGAGCTCGCCGGCCGGAGAGGAGGCAGATCGACGCCGGATGGAGACGAAGAAAGAAGACCGGTGGGGTGGTGGTTGGGCAGGTGGCAGCTAGGGTTGAGGATGGAAGAGGTGGGAGATGGTTTAGACGAAGAGTGTAGTTGATTAATTAGATCGATCTATGGAGTCTTGAAATACGATGAACAAAAATTTGACCAGACTTAATTGATCCCTTAATTAATCGCGAGATTTTTACGATCTCGCTAGCTCGCTAATTGGTTAGAATGGCGATAGGCTTAATTAATCCCTGTGTGCGAGTGATTCTTTCAATAAGGAGCAGACTTATCACTGTACTGTACATGCATGCATGCTCACGCCATGCTAGTTGCGGCCTGCGCCTGCCTCACGTGGCGCGTGGCGTGGCTGCGGCGCCATTACATCTGCGCCGCTTGCGAGTTGCGGCCGGCGACGAGCTAGGCACGGAATTTATTGGGTGCATGCGCGCGCGCCCCTACTTCTCGCGACCTCTGATTGGATCTCAAGATCGTTAAATGCACGTCGAGCTTTTTGGGGATTTAATAAATATCATCTGGATGTTTTTATTGTTGAAATCATCTAAATCTAGGACTATCGAATCATTGTTGAGATTCGGGAGTATCCATCATATGATTTGATCTAACGGTCCGGTGATATCCAGATGAGGTATCCAACGATCCAAAATTTAAATATTAGCTAAAACAAAAACATTCGGATAATACCTATACACTCTCAAACACCTCCCTTTCTGGAAGGCTGGCTAGCTCGTCTGGAATTTGCTTGATTAGCAACTGCATGCCATTTCGAGCACGGAAGGAGGCTAGGTTACCGGATCGGGGTAGTAGAAGAAAGTCACGGATGATATTTGAAATCTAAAAATATTTAAGCAACGTAAATTCTAAAATGACTTATATTTGAAATCCAATATAGTACACGGTTGGACCAGGTGCTGAACTGCATCGGAGTTAAACTGGGCCATTATGGTATGCTAGTACTCCCCTAAGCCTCCAGTTAGGGCATCTACAGTGGTATAGACGGTAGCTGTCTATAGTATACCTCCATGTCATCTACAGACAGTACTAAAGATAACTTATATAATAGACTGTCTATATAGCTGTCTGTAATACTCTCTTATATAATTAATAGACTGTCTGTACAATGGTATACGCATTATAAAACTGTCTATAACACCGTCTGTTAAATAGTAGACAGCATATTTCTCTCTCTTCCCTCTCTCTCCTCCACATCATCCAAAATCTGATGTGGTGTACCTTTATAGACAGCTGACATGTACCATTGTACATGCCTTTAGGGGTGGGTATATATAAATCGAAACCGAAAAACTGAACTGAACCAAACCGAATTAATTCATTTTTTTGGTTTTTGGTTTTTGGTTTTTGGTTCGATTTTTATTTTAGATATTTTCGGTTTTCAGTTCGGTTTTACTCCCTGAACCGGAAAAACCGAACACCGATACACGTTAATGCGAGTCGGCAATTTCTTGTGTACACCTACCCCTCTTGCTACGCCCATGCGCTCACCTACCCAGAGAGCCACCCTTGCCTCCCGGCGCCACATCGTCGGCGATTACCAGCTACCACCACCGGACGCTGACGCCGACAATGGCAATGGAGGTGGCCGCGGAGAGGAGCACCGGCGCTGGCGCTGCTGGCGGAGTGGCCCTGGAGAGCGCGGGCGGGGAGAGGCGGTCCCGCTTCCGGCAGATCTGCATCTACTGCGGCAACGCCAAGGGCCGGAAGGCGAGCTACCAGGACGCCGCCGTTGAGCTCGGCAAGGAGCTGGTAATTTTAGCGCCCAAGATTCCATCGAATCCAATCTTTTTGGGGGCTTTCAGCTTATTCAATCTTCCAGCGAAAAAGGAGGAGCCTTTCTTTCCTGGTTTCTATTGCCCCACACTTATTCCTGTTCGTGGCTGTGTTTGTGTTTGTGCTTGAGGCATCGTTCCTGTTCAAACATAATTAAATTCAGTTAACTGAATTGTCAAATTAACTGAACCGAATTATTTTGATTAATTCGGTTTGGTTTTTGGATTCAATTCGATTCGGTTTGATTATCAGTTTTCAAAAACCAAAATAATTTAGAACCGAAAATAACCAAATGCCTACCCTTACCTCCAGTAGTACACACGCGTACGTGTACCGAGCTACCTGCAAACGGACGGGATTCTTACGCCAATAATTTGCTGCAAAATTAAAAACCCCTGCTTGGGCCGTACACACCGCAACAAGTGCCGTACTAAATACTACAACTCTCTGGTCTCCACGTGCTCATTACTCACTCTCTCGTGGTGCATGGTCAAATGGGAGACTCATCGTTAGTGCCCACCTCATACGAGAAGCAGCAGCCGCATCTCGCATATAGGTGGTGTTGAGAATAGGATGGTAATTTTATCCGATTACTTGTGTATCTGCAAGTAAAAATCTAATAAAGGTGAGCATTTTTTTTTATCTGTGGGTATATTTATGGAAGCTAAATTTTACTCGATAGGCAAATGGGTATAAGTATGGTGGAGCTCCATTCGTAACCGTTCCGTCCGATTACTCGTCACCTTCTACTTACATGTGGGTCGCAACAGGCGCCCCATTGTCCTTTGATCCCCAATTTGTGGTACTTCATATTAGTAATTTGTGATTGTTGATGCTATGATGAGCGAGTTGTAATGTGTGTGATGACTGATGAATTGTTTCTATTTTAATTGTTGAATTTGAGCATGTGTGATGACCGATGAACTATTTTCATTTTAATTGTTGAACTTGAGCATCTGTGCATCATTTGTATGCATGTGTTATTTTAATTTTTATTCTCATGATCACTTGAAATTTTGAATCATTGATAATTATTCTTCAATCTACATAATGTAGTTGATTCCCATAATTGTATAAAAAGGATTGTATTAATACCATAACTCATTATCTCCTAATGCCATTTGGTTTGAAGGATTGTTGATAGTGACGGGTAAATGGGTATGGCGACGGGTATAAACGAGATTCTTCGCATGTGACCCTTCGCGAGTATACCCGTTGATGAGATTTTAGCTATCGGACATAGGTATGGGCGAGCACTACTCGTGCCCACCGCACCCGATTGTCATCCCTAGTTGAGAACGGTTTTGCCATCAGTTTCTTTCCTCTAAAAATCAGAAGCTATCCCAAACGATAGATTTCTCTGCAGCTAAAGGCTAAAAGTAAGCAGTTTATTTATACTAAAAGAAGTTAAAAGCCGAAAGTTGATCTGGAATAGCTTCTCATGTTTTCGATGAATTGAGGTTCTGACTTTGCTATTAGAGTTGAAGAAAATTACCCATTTGTATCAAACATAAAATTCCAAGTCCCATTCCTCTTATTCCCATTTCTGACCCATATGGGCCATATCCCTCACACATAAAAATTGTGTTATCAAACACTAAATCTCTTCAGCTCAGCTGTAGCGCCGTTTAGCCTGCAGCCTAATCAGAAGCTACATCTCAAAAAAAGCTATAGTTATACAGGGCCATATGCCGGTCGTTGCAATGCCGTGCTAGACCACGGAGTGGGCACACAGGTCATATATGCCGATCGATGGGCGGAGCGGATGCATGCGGCTCTCGTCTTCCGTCTCCACTGGTCGCCTCACCACCCGGGTGTACATATCTCGCGTTAATTACCAAGCGCAAGGAGCCTTGTGAGGAGTAGCTAATGGAACTTGCTCCTCGGCTTGCCCAATGCTCTCTCTGTATGCCGTTCGGCCGGCGCGCGCGCCCCTGCAGCCCGACGCCCGTCGCTGACTCGTCCCTTGCAACCAGCTACAGCGCTGCACGTCGCCCGCGCGCTCGGCCCCTGCTGCCCCGCCGCACGCCACCGGCCGGCTTGCACGCTCATCGCCTTCTCGGCCCTGCCGTCCTCCTCCCACCGCCGGCTGGAGGTACTAAGGGTATCAGCGTCAGCGCGCCCCCTACCTAGCTACCGTGGGGTGCACTGCACTGCCCGCCCCGAGTGTAAGTAGCTAAAGCTGGGGGCAAACAGACGTACGGCTTCTCCGGGAGCTGAAACTCATCCATTGAGTATCTCGCTGGCATGACATCTACGAGCAACCAGCTCTTTGTTTCTCCACCGCAATTAAATTCCAAAACTAGCTTCGTGGAGAGATTAATTTAACCCGGAAATTCAGACATGCCCAACATGTCACAGATCGAATTCATTCCGGTGTGGAACCACCGTCGTCATAAATGGTTAAACGTAAGTAGAATTTATGTTAGTAGATGAGGGCGCCCATGTGCCCACTAACCCCACAAAGCCCCCACGTGCTGCCTTCCATGCGAATGCCAAGCCTATACATTTGCCACTTAATTAGCGCGGCTTGCCTCTCTGTTCTCACCGTCAAGGTGCTCATCTGTGCTCCTCTCTCAGTATGCCACTTAATGCGCACTTAATTATCATGCGATGGCCTATGTACGGACCCTGAAGCAAATCTACCGCGAGTGCAAGTCTCAAAGCACGGTAATTAAGCTCTCTCGATATATGCTTAATTACCGTGCACATATGGCCACGGGAAAGAGAAATCCCCGGCCGGCTGAAAATCTCGGCGACCCCCGGTTAGTCCGCGAACAGGCCGAATTTGAATTCAAGTCGGTTACGGAAAATTTCGGCTGGTTATCGGAAATTTGGGCCGGTCATCGGGTTCGAATCAAAATTTGATTTCAAACTTTTCACCATTTTTCTCACCGGAAATCTGGATGATCTCCGGTGTTCTTCAACGGCGCCCCCCCCCCCCCCCCGGGTACATAGCTAGCTTTTCGAAATTAACTAACTCGTGTGCTCAGCATAAATAGGGTAGCTACCACCTTGGTTCGCTACTTTGCTTCCCAACGAAGCAGGGCTCGCTGGTTTCCTCAAAGGACACTACGGAGCACAGGGGGCGAATGGATGTCATGTTGAGCTAGCTGTTCCCAGATTAAATCACCATTGTTTCATTCATGCATTCACTGCTGTTACACTATCGCTAAGAGTCCAAAACATCTACAACTCAAACTCTTTTAACTATATATATATATATATAACTTGAATGTTCAGACGCGGAACTAGAGAAAAAATCATCGGAGTTCACCACTTCAATTATTCTTACTATTTGCTTGTTATTTGTCTCTCGGTGTCACAAGATTTAGATAAAGGATGTTCACATATACTATATATAGACTAATATACACTAAAAAAAAATGTACCCGGTGTCCTGTGATACCGGGTAAACAAACCTACTTCTGCCCCTGTGAATGGTTACAGTGAATTGTCTCATGTGGTTTTTTTCTCCTTGGTGAGATTTTTTCGAGTTAAATCTTATCTCCAATTATTGCTAACCCTAACAACTGCTTACTTGGTCTCCAAACTACTACTGCTACGGCGCTACCCAGCCCAGCCCAGCCGAGCTCCCGTTTGCAATTTGCCAGTTGAAAAGGGTAATAGTATTATACTAGTAGATGTTTATGGTGCATGAGAAAGCAGGAAACGATCGCATCAGATGCGTAGCCCCGCCCATTCCTACGCCCAAACTGAACACCCATCGACGGGGAGCACATCACGTGTGCGTGATAACCAATTAACCATGTTCGATAGCCATGCATCTTCCGGATCAAGAAAACGAACGGAGGAGCATCGAAGCACACAGTACACGCGAACGCCAAAAGCAAAAGCAAGAGAAAAAAAAGGCACAAGAGACGAATTAATGTCAAAAGAACCCATGGATACAGATTTCTGGACTTGCCGTTCTTTCGGTCGTAAACACAACGCACAGCATTCGTCCAGCCATGCACATGGCATTAGGATCTTGTGATCGCAACCGTACGTACGTACGCTCGAAAATTTTCCATTCGCTATCATCCTGCCCACCGTATATGCCAGTGTGCAGTGTGCCCTGAACAAATCATGAACAAACACCAACACATAGATTTGGCAACGCAGTGTACACCCAATACAGTGTGCAGTATGGCCATGCATGGCACGCACGCACGCACCTAAGAAAGCCCCAGGTTGGATTGGCCGGCCATTGACTTGCCTCCCCTGCAGCTGCAGGCTGCAGCGGCGGATTACCATGTGTCGCATCCTTGTTATCTTTTTCGGTAGCATGTGCATTGCTAATCCAGTTAATCTTATTCTTAAGACTGCTAGCTACTTTAACATATTTTTTTTTTACTTTTTTTAATGCACGGTCTATTTTTAAGATATTATCTTTAATTATTTACTGTTTTAACTTTGTTGCTGATCGATTTGTATATTTTTTAGATTGCACATGGATTTTAAGTATGCTTGCGCTACGATTATTTTAAGAGAGGTGCTTCTATGCTTTTCCTTCTAGTACAAGTTGCACAAATCTTGAAGCAAGCGAAGGGGTAAGTAATCACCATCTACCCTTCATTCATGCTTTAATAATTGTGCAACTTTTAAAAGGAAGAGCATAGAAGCACCTCTCTTATTTTAATAATAGTTTCGCACTAGCACTTGCTACAATATTTTCATCCATCTGCCCAGGTAGGTACAAAGCACGAGCTATAGGCACGCACAACACAATGGAGCCTGCCATGGACGGACCACCTGTAAGCGACCAAGCCTGGTTGCTGCGATCCTACCAAAATTTCTTCTTTCAACTCTTGGTTTACCAGCGCATGCAGGGATCCATGGAGCGAGTTGGGAGGGAAGTGAGGCTCAACTCAACTCACTCGAGTGGCATCCAACCGAAACGAAAAACCATTCGCCGCGTGGGCCCACCTCCCCATCCCTCCCTCCCTCCCTCTTTATATCCCTAGCTTGCTCCTCCGCTCCCTCCTCAGCTAGCCCGCCTCTAGCTACTCACAGACGCAACGCAAAAGCGCCGCGCGAACGGTACGTACACGGACAATGCCGGCGTCGGGGAGCGTGGACGCGGCGGCGAAGGGGGTGAAGCTGGAGCGGTACGCGAGCGGCGCGGCGCTGCTGCTGCGCCGGGTGGCGAGCGCCAAGCTCGTGTCGGCGTCCTCGCACCTGCTCTTCCGAGCCACCGTGCTCGCCACGCTCGCGCTCGTCTTCCTCTTCACGCTGCACTACCCGTCCCTCCTCTCCCGCTCCTTCCACCTCTCGTCGGGGGCGGATGGCTCATCCGGCGCGTCGCCGATGATGCAATCCGCCTCGCACCGGAGCCTGCTCATGTCCTCGGGGGCGGCGTCGTACGGGGGTGCCGCGTGGGAGAAGGAGATACGGCGGAGCGCCAAGCCGCGCCGCGACGGGGGGATCTCCGTGCTGGTCACCGGCGCCGCGGGGTTCGTCGGCGCGCACTGCTCGCTCGCGCTCAGGGCCCGCGGCGACGGCGTGCTCGGCCTCGACAACTTCAACTCCTACTACGACCCGTCGCTGAAGCGCGGCCGGCAGAGGCTCCTCGCGGACCGCGGCGTCGTGGTGATCGACGCCGACATCAACGACGGCCTGCTGCTGGAGAAGCTGTTCGACGTGGTGCCGTTCACGCACGTGCTGCACCTGGCGGCGCAGGCCGGCGTGCGGTACGCGATGGAGGCGCCGCAGACGTACGTCGCGTCGAACGTGGCCGGGCTGGTGAGCGTGCTCGAGGTGGCGGCCAAGCACGCCGACCCGCAGCCCGCGATCGTCTGGGCTTCGTCGTCGTCGGTGTACGGGCTCAACACCGACGCGCCCTTCTCCGAGGAGCACCGCACCGACCGCCCGGCGTCGCTGTACGCGGCGACCAAGAAGGCCGGCGAGGCCATCGCGCACGCGTACAACCACATCTACGGCCTCTCCATCACTGGCCTTCGCTTCTTCACCGTGTACGGGCCGTGGGGCCGCCCCGACATGGCCTACTTCTTCTTCGCACGCAGCATCGTCGCCGGCGAGCCCATCACACTCTTCCGGGCCGCCGACGGCTCCGACGCGCGCCGCGACTTCACCTACATCGATGACGTCGTCAAGGGCTGCCTCGGCGCCCTCGACACCGCCGGCAAGAGCACCGGCTCCAGGTCCGGCAAGAAGAGTGGGCCGGCCCCCCTCCGCGTGTACAACCTTGGCAACACCTCCCCCGTGCCCGTCACCCGGATGGTCGCCATCCTCGAGAAGCTGCTCGGCAAGAAGGCCAACAAGCGCATCGTCACCATGCCCAGCAACGGCGACGTGCCCTTCACCCACGCCAACGTCAGCCACGCGGCGCACGACTTCAGCTACCGCCCCACCACCTCCCTCGAGGCCGGCCTCCGGCACTTCGTCGACTGGTTCGTGGACTACTACAAGCTCGACACCAAAATCGCCAAGGGCGCCCGCGCCAACAATCCCGCGAAGAAGAAGGCCGCGGCCATGTCGGCGTCATCGTGAGCATAATACACAGTGTGTATTCCCTAGCTAGTTCTTGCGGTCTTTTTGTCTGTAACCTTGTAAGTGCTTATTGTTTGAGCCCTCTTGCTACTTGCTTCTTCTTCTTCTTCTTCTTCTTCTTCTTCTTCTTAAGCTGTTAGTGTTTAGAGGGGAAGGGAAATAAGGATGCAAATAACTATTGGTAGATAAATATTGGGATATAGATGACGATAAGAGCAAACAGAGGAGCCAGGACAGAAAAAGATGAAGTCACTGGCTTCGTTTCAATCAAATTGTCTTTTTTTTTTGCATAATGTCATTTGTTTTGCTCTTGTTCATGACCAACCCACACTGCGCGGCCTCAAGACTTGCAGTTCTACTTGTATAGTGTTTCTGAATTCTGAATCGATGTGTGTAAAATCCAATCCAAGCCATGCCTTGATGCATGTGTGCACAAGCTTGTACAGATTCAGGCACTGCTGCTACATTTTGGTCTGGTTCTTGAACCACTGATCTTTGCTACTTCCGTAGGTATTGGTGTGTTCATCACTTGGGTCTGGTTCATCCGGCACTGGGGTGAAGTAATGAGGCCAGTTGGTGAGGTGATCATCAGTATGGTCCAATCTCCAATGTGCTGCTCCTTTCAGCATCTTTAAGGGTAGCGAGAGCCCATTGGTACAGGCCGCTGTTCTTGCCGTCTCAGAAGGTAGCGTACTGCCAGTTCGGCAACTGTTGCGAGATTTTGTGTTCGGAGACTTCACTGGAAAAGGATGTAGGAAGAAAGCATGCTTCTAATATTTTAACGCCAATAGAATGTCGGCACCGTGTCACGAGCCTACAGTTGCAGCTTGCAGTTTCAGCGCAAAATTTAGGGACGATATCATCTCATATGGATTCAAGGCAGCTATCTTCTTCCGTTCAGAGTGACTGAAGTGACAGCCATCTTTTTTCGCTCATGATGAGTGAACAATCATCTAGTAGTGGATAGTTGATACTTGATAAAGACACTGCGAAGTGAATTCAATTGTGCATTTTTGCAGCACTAATCAGAAAGAGATAACGCAATTTTGCAAGTTTGCAGAGTAAAGATAAGCTGAACCTTGGATTCCTTCAGAGCCCAATTTATTCCCATCGCCAATGTCTGTCCATGTTGGCCCCCTTTCTGATCCACCCATCATGCTTCTAGGACGATTCTTGTCCACTGCTGCCTTCACACCACAGCTGCTTCTTTGCATCTGCCATTAGATTCCACTGATGTCGTGGCGTTGTATACTCTCTTTCCGTTCATTTTTATAAGACTTATTTTTTGAATAATTAAGTGAGGACATCTAAGTCGTTTTTTTCCATGCCTTTTTCAATTTTGACGTAACCTTAATTTTAATATAAAGTCAAAATACGTCTTACAAAAATAAACTGAAGGAGTACTAGACTTGTGCTAGAGAATCCCGAAAGAGAAACGAACACATCATTGTACTCTGAAAATTGCATCAGCTCCAGGCAAAAATCTGGCCTTGTCAATATGTGCCTTGGTTTCTTCTCCCTGAATCTTTGGTTGCAGCTCACAGCAAGAAAATAGGCCCATTCGTTTCAGCTTCTGGATAGCTTCTGCTGTAAAAAAAAAGTGGATTATCTGTCGAACGTGAGGATTCTGGACAGCTTCTCTGAGATTTAGGCCATGTTTGGATGGACTAAAACTAATTGTTAGCTGGCTAATGGCTAGAGCTAATTGTTAGCCAGCTAATAATTAGTCCATCTAAAATTAGTCCAGAGCTGTTTGGATACATGACTAATGGTTGGACTAATTTCTTAGAAAAGTCATTTCTGCCCCTCATAATGGGTGAGAAAATGAGGATAAGGCCAGCGCGAGGGTATTTAAGGCTTTTCCCAGCGTGTTACATGCTATTAGCCCAAATTAGCTCCTCCCCACCAACTAATGGACTAATTGTTAGCTAAGGGGTTGGCTAAAAATTAGCCCACCTATTAGTCTTCCTGTTTGGATAGACTAGGACTAATTTTTAGCCAGCTAACAATTAGTCCAGGGATCCAAACATGGCCTTAGAAGCTGATTTCTTTATAGAATCAGAATCTAGCTAAAACCTGATTCTCATTGATTCTTGCTGATTCTCGTCGACTCGATCCAAAACCTAGAAGTTGTAGCCAATTTGGCCTGATTTTTCCATAGTCAGAAGCAGCTTCTTCTATAATTTAAAATACATAACCCAGAAGCTGAAACGAACTGGATCGTAGTCTAATGTGGTCTTGGATTTTGTTCACCTATCCATACATCATATATGGTATTTCTCCACTAAATTGGACGATTTTTTCTGACTAGGATTTTCAGCACACATCAGTGAACCAAAACAACGGACCTATTTATTTCGCGGAAAATAAATATTTCGGCATCGAGACGGTTCTAGCATTTCATGGCAATACATTGAATACGGCTAGTATGCAGGACCAGAGAGAATCCATCTCATAAATTATGCAGAAAGCAACAAATATGCCTTAGTAATTAGAGACGGGATGTACTTCCAAGTCTGTTCGGTGACGAATGAGGCCTGTCTGTATAACAATATGTACAGTCCGGTGATCCTGTTCAGTATTATCAAAATCATTTATGAGCAGGAAAGCACTTTGGATCCGAGGCTTGGGATCTTGGAAGTGTTGTACAGCACGTAGTCACCGCATTCGCTATAAATATCTGTGAATCGTGAATCGGATTCGTCGAACATGAACCGGTTTTAAGGTACGGGTTCGTATTCACAACGAAAGTTGAAAGAAAAAGTGACAAACTGTGAACTCGAATCCCGTACTACGACTTGGACGAACCACGTTTTCAGTAACTTTGCTACTGCATTGTGCAATGCACAGTGGGGTCAAAGTTCTTGGCTCATCTTTCTTGCTGCATGCATACTTCAGGTCACTAGATTAGTTGGGGATTCTGAAGACAGTAGAACTCTGCCATTTTACAACTAAGCCATCATTTTAATCATCATATGTTTCAGAAATCTTTGCACACAGGCAGCTGTGGAAAAAAAATATTTTCAACTTGAGAAAATGGCCCACTACCTTGAGGCTAGTGCTACAGTTTACTCCATTACTGCAAGAGAGGTTTGGTCCCCATGCATGGACTCAGGAACGCTTCAGATTGGAACGATCTTTGACTTGCGTTGGAATGGCAATGGCATCAGGCCAGATATTGACCTAACCCTGATCTGGTCTGCCAGTGCTTCCTCACCGCTCGCAAAAAAGTTGGTCTCTTTCCCTCATGCGCTGAGACTGAGTTGATGCGCCTCCATTTTCCCTTTCGCCGATTGGAGATGGTTGCATAATGTATACTAATCCAATTGCATGGCTTGACTAGCTAGCTGGTCGATTTGGCTGCAACATGCACGTTCCTGTCATTCCGGCTTGCTTCCATTACGCGTGCGTTGCTTGCTCAAGCCGTGTGTGAGCATGTGAGAGACCGGCGTGTCTGCACATCTAGCAGCATGCATCTTTGAGCTAGAACCTTCCACGAGGACCATGCAGTTCTTCTTTCTTTCTTTTCCTCTCTTCTCGCGAGATTCTGAATCATAGGATTTGATACTGAAATCACTCAAATCTGGGACCATTGGATCATTGTTAAGATTCGAAAGTATCGATTGCATCCGATTCTATGATTTGATCTAACGGCTCGGTGATATCCGAATGAGGTATCCAACGGTCCAAAATTTAGATATTAGCTAAGACAAAAACATCCGGATAATTTCTATACACTCCCCTGATCAAAGATGGTTCACGGAGCGATAATGCACCCAGGGCCGGCCCTGGGGTGGGGCGAGCGGCGCGGCCGCCCGGGCCCCCAAATTACCGGGGCCCCTCTGTAACTCCGTCCTAATGTAAAGACTACGCACCTACACGAGAGCCAAGAGCAATCACTGTTAGTAATCAGTCAAAGAACTAGATGTCGGCGACAAATTTTACATTCCTTATGCGAAAATGTTCAAGGACTCGCTTTGGTGAAGCGTTAAATGTGCAACTCTTGGCTGAAACTAACTGGCAAAAGTTTTAGACTTGAATGCTGTTTTCAGAGAAAAAACAACAATCGAACTAAAACTACAAATTTTTGCAACATAGAAACTGCTCACGTCTTTTCTTATTTCATTGCAATATATAGACTCAATTACAAGAGTTGGGCTGCTTCACATCAAAACAGAAATCGAAACAAAACTAGACTAAACTTATATTTTTCATCGCGGGTACTGTAGCACATCCGAGACAGAGACCAAACACAACACGCAGTGTCTATCAAAAAATTGAAAAACTGTGCAACTACTGTGAAATTTTTGCTTATCGGGTCTTATTTACTATGCCAGTAATTATGGCATCAGCTGAAAGAAGTTTTTCAAAATTGAAATTATTAAAAAACTATTTAAGGTCTACAATGTCTCAAGAAAGGTTAAATGGTTTGGCAACTTTATGTATTGAGAAGAAATTATTAGATGACATTAATGTTGAGGCCATAATTGATGATTTTGCATCTACAAATATTAGAAGATATTTCCTAAGATGATTTCTGCAAAATATTTGAGGTAAATAATCTCACTTTTGTACTTCCATTTATTTATTTCTAACAATTTCTATAATATACTGAATATTATCTTTTTAGTTGATACATGGTAATATAAAAATATTTCGATGCTTATGTTATAGGGGGCCTCCATTTATAATTTCGCCCTGGGTCTGTGAAAACTCAGGACCGGCCCTGAATGCACCTAGTCGCAGGAGCCAGAATACAAGGCTTGCAAATTACGGGGCTAAGTCTCGTGGACGCTAGCTGGTGGAGAGCCGAGTTCTGCCCCCATGCAAAAGTTTCCACGTGAAAATCTCAATGGTGTCATGCCAAAGTGCATCATCCAGCACCAATTAGTGCGGTCGTAACGGTTCGCTTCGGCCGAAATGTGTCACATACGAGGAAGACCCACCATTCGGACCATGGCTTGAATGTCAATGCTCAGATTTGTAGTGGCAATGGTTGCAAGATTTGGAGCTTCCCTTTTTGGAGACTGTCTGACCCCTGATTATGGAGTCGCATAAACTGAGGATCGATATACACTAATAATGAATGATTGCATGGAAGCTAAAATTAATTTTTAGTGATTCTCAAAACACCACTAAACAAATTATGAAAAATTGATTTGGTTTCCACAAAAACAGATTGATACAAATTTACCAAAACAGTAATTCCCGAATATCCCACCATTGGATTGACATGAAATTTGGACTATGGAAACTAGATTCAATTTCAAAATTAACTCAATAAGAATCAGATCAATCGGATTTACGGATCTAAAGTTATAACTTTTGCAACTTAACTATACCAAATAATAACGAAAATTGATCAAACCCTAATTACGAAATTGATTAGGATCTATGAGGAGTTAACCAATCAAAATTTTCATATCAATCACTTGATGTCCTAGAAAGGTTTTGAATGGATCAAATAAGAATTATCATGGTGACACAATGAATCAATCTATAAACCAAAACAGGTATGCAAACGAAGAACTAAAAAGAGGAATGAGATTACCAACACATCAATTTACAAAACTTGATCTCTATTGCCTGGATGTGTTCACAAGATGCCTCTAAAACATCTTAATCTAAAACATCTTAAAATAATCTCCAAAAAAATTTTCTACATTTTCTTCTTTGTCTTCTCTCTTCAACCTCTTCTTTCGTCTTCTCTCCTGTGCGCCGATCACTGCAGCAATTCGTGATTACTGTAGCGCGTGAGGACTGTAGCTCCGAGTTGATTTCCTTTGCTGGGGCGCCACTGCCGCCAGACCGTTTTGGTATTTTTCGTGCGCATACCTGCAGCTCTAATCCAGAGGTCACCCCTTCTATTTATTCTCAGCAAACCCTAACTTCTTATTTTTAATTAAATACGTGCATGCATATCCTCCCGATCCAATTACACACGGTCCAATATATGCACATACATCCCAAAACTCACTATGCATACGTACGACCCACCTGCCACTCTCACGTGACTCACTCGCCTCCACGTGCACCGTTCTCTAGTTCGAATATTCTGCATGACATCTTTGATCGTCTGAACCTCGAATCATCCCATAACCTAGTTCTGATTCCATCATTGACCATGTTCGCCCTCAAGCAACACCTGCACATGAACAACACTAAACAATTTTTCGAGCACAAGTTCTTCCCAACTTGACTCAACGTTAGTCCATGTAACCACCCACACGAGCACATTGCATCAAGCAAAACCATCACCATGCTATCACAAGCATATCGAGTAATCATTTGAAATAGCACATGCACAAACATCACATATGCCATGAGCACAACCACTTTGCAATGCTAAATTCATCACTAAGCTAATTTTTCAGCACATAATTTCACACCAGTTCATCTAAAAGCTTAAGCTGACGAGGAAAAATATGCATTAATTCACTTATACTTCAAAACCCCCTCATGTGTAGACTCTCTTAGGCCTAAAATGTAGAATAGAAGTGGATTGTAATTTTTAATTGCACCAACCGAGTCTTGAACTTAAGATTTCTTTACTTTGATACCATATTGAGTTGTATGCACCAATCAACTTAAACTAATGAGGAAAATCAGACAATTAATTTATAATTCAACACTGACCTCCTTTGTTGTGTTAGTGTTGCTTCCCTTTTGGCTTGTCTGTATCATCCATGCATTGTGCCTCGAATCTGGACACTAGTCGATGTGTTCTTGTGCTGATGGATGTGTGCCTTCACGGTTTATTCTTGATCGTCCTATAAATTTTTTGGGTGAACTACTTGTTGGTGTTGAAGTATGAGTGAAATTTTGTCCTTACTAATCAGCTTAAGCTTTTGGGTGAACAACCTGTTGCATACAATTCAATATGGTATCTGACGAATACCCGTACCATAGGTACCCCCAGCGGCCCAAAAAAGACGCACGGGCCGACCCAGGCCAGTCGAGGCCCAAAGTCACGACCGCTGGGCAAAGTCCGAAACCACGACCAGGTCTCCGATATCCCAGAGAAGCGACGGCATTTATTGCGTATCGGGCGCATTAAATACCGACCATAATAACGATGACGTAGCGGCACAAGTTCCCGACCTTCGCATTTATTGCGGGCGACGCAGCGACTACGGCGACCAGCAGGTATAGGGGAGTCGGCGGCCAGTCCCATCAGCCCGCTACTTTCGGACGACCAAGACCACAGTCACGACCAAGAGCACAGTCTTTTCCTCTTTTTTCTAACCAACAGTGTAGCCTTCCTCCTCGCCTATATAAAGGGGGGAGGGGCGAGCATGTAAAGGGGACGAACGATCAAGAATCAATACAACCCACCTCACACGAACTGGAGTAGGGACGTTACGCCGAACCAAGATAAAACCAGGCCTCTTGAGTCGACCATTCGGGGAGAGGGAGCGCGCGACCCCCTCCGACCATAAATTCGTATTGCCGGTGCACGAAACACCGATAGTTTGCGCGCCAGGTAGGGGTTCTCGCGCGTCTTCACCGACATTCTCATCTTCGGATTCCCATCTTCTTCCCCGATGGCTTTTTTCGCCCGCAACGACTCACCGGCGTCGAGGGGCTGGATCCGCTTCGGAGCCCTCGACTTCATCATCCCCACGGCATGGGAGCTTGTCCTCGTCCCCGCCACCCTCCGAGACCGGGCGCCCTCCACGAGCTTAGATGTGGTCGCCGACGTTCTCGACAACCTCCGCCTCGAGACCCCGCTACGGGCCTCCTCGGCGGCCTCGTCGCGCGACGGCACCGTCTCCGGCAACACCACACGCGACTCGCCACGAGCAAGGATCTCGCCCTCCGCGAGTTCCCGGCTCGTGGCCATGGCTGGCTACGCGCCTACCTCCCTCCACGACCTGCTGGGGGACTCCTCCAGCCACGGCTCCAGCTCCGACAGGGAGCACCCCCCGCGCCGGATGAACTCTCGACAGTGCAACATGACGGGTGCGGCGGAACCGTCCTCCACCCCCGCTACCCTCGGGACCCTCCTCCCGCGCGACGAAGCGCGGCGGGAGGAATCCCAACGGGAAGACGACGCGCGCCACCAGCAACGCCTTGCCGACCTCCGTCAGCGGCGCGAGGAGCTGGAGGCTCGAAAGGCCGAGCTCGACAAACTTCAAGCTGACCTGGAGCGACGACAGCCCGAGCCGCCACTCGTCCCTGGCGCCGCGCCCGCGCACGCCAGGTGCATCAGCTGCTAGCTGAGGGGGCGGACGATCTTCCGTTCTTCCCCCACGCCAACCAGAACATCGCTGCAGCGGCAATGCTGCTCGCTGGATCGCTGAGCCAACGGGCGAAGCCAAGGCTACCTACCGTAACCTCCGGATCGTAGAACGTGCCGTCATTCAAAGACGCCCAAGGCTCCGGCTCCCGACGGTCGGCGCCACCTCGCCGCTGGGCCATTCCCTCACAGGGCGAGCGAGCCAGCCAAGACGGCCCCATTGCACGAAGCTCCCAGGCATCATACACCCCGGTGCGCCACCGCCTGGGGGACAAGTATGATCTCCGCGCCACCCTCGAGGCGCGAAGGAGAGCTGTCGACGCGGCGGAACCCTCGCAGGTCGCCGATAGCGGACCGCGCGAGCACCGTGATCAGGGTCCTGATGGCCCCGGGCCACGGGCGCAGCGATGCCGTCATACGCCGCTTCGACCAAATTCGGCTCAGACCAACATAGCCAAGTACACAGGGCCACCAACCCCGTGTCGGCTAGAAGACTACCGGCTCGCTGCCGAAGCGGGGAGCGACAGACGACTCCTTCATCATCCAAGATCTCCCCATCTACCTTGCGGACTCGGCTCGAGCCTGGCTCGAGTACTGCCAACAGACACCATCGGCGGTGGGCCGACTGACGAACCTTTTTCGGGGAACTTCCAGGAGCACATACAAACGCCCTGGCAACTCCTGGGACTCAAGAGCTGCAAGCGGCGGTAGGAAACCCTCCGGACTACATCCGCCGCTTCTCCAAAGAATGCAACGAGCTCCTCGACATCAGTGACGCCGACGTCGTCGGCGTTCATCTACGGCACCACGTGCGAGGCTGCAGTCCACAAATTGGGTGTCACGAAACCCCGGACCACCAAGGAGCTCCTCGACATCGCCACCAATCACGCCTCCGGCGAGGAGGTGGGGGCCATCTTCGAGAGGAAGATGGCCCACAAAACACCACCTCGAGGACGCGCCTTCCGACCGGCCCCGACAAAAGGAAGCGGAAGGGGAAGCGAGGTCGCGAGCGAATGGTCGCCGCTGCCGACCGACCGCCAAACAACAGCTCCGGCAGACGCCCGACCGATTCGAGAAGGCGATGGATAGTCCGTGTGCGAACCACGACTATCCCACAAACACAAGTATCGGATCGCGAAGTCTTGAAGCGGTTTCTTTCCGAAACCCCACGACATCAGCGGGGTAAGGGAAGAAGCGCGACTGGCCCCGACGCCGGCGAAGGGCGATGAGCCACGACGAGTTCCCCGGCTCGGCCGGTTGCCTCATGATCTTCGGAGGGGCAGAGTGCTATGCCGACAAGCGACGGTTGAAGCTCGCCCACCGAGAGGTTCACACGGCTACCCCCGCCGTGCCCTCCTACTTAAGGTGGTCGGAGTGCCCGATCGCCTTCGATCGGACCGACCACCCCGACCACATCCCACACCTGGGACGCTACCCGCTCGTCGTCGACCCCATCGTGGGGACGAAGCGCCTGACCAAGGTGCTCATGGACGGCGGCAGCAGTCTCAACATCATGTATGTTGAGACCTTGGATGCCTTGGGGGTCCCTCGCTCCGCCCTCCGGCCGAGCAAGGCGCCTTTCCACGGCGTCGTACCAGGCCAACAGGCCTACCCCTGGGCAGTCGGCTTGCCGTCACCTTTGGGAGCCGGACAACTTCCGCACCGAGAGCCTCACTTTCGAGGTTGTAGACTTTCCCGGCTCCTACCACGCTATCCTGGGACGACCATGCTACGCAAAGTTCATGGCGGTCCCCAACTACACCTATCTAAAGCTGAAGATGCCGGGGCCGCAGGGTGTCATCACCGTGGCCACGTCTTTCAACCTTGCTTATAATCATGGCGGGCGATTGCGGTGGCCTCGCCGTCGCCGCTCACTGAGCTCGCCCAACTCCAGGAGAAGGCCCCCGAATCCGCCCCCGACTCCGGCAAGTCGGGGCCTAGCTCCTTCCAGTCCGCGGAGGACACGAAGGAGGTCGCTGTTGATCCCGAAGACCCCACCAAGATCGTGCGGATCGGGGCCGCCCTCGCCGCCAAATAGGAAGGCGCGCTCGTCGACTTCCTCCGAGCAAACCGAGACATCTTCGCTTGGAGACCCTCGGACATGCCAGGAGTTCCAAAGGAGGTCGCCAAGCACTCCCTGAACATCCGAGCGGGATCCAGACCCGTCGCCCAACGCCTGCGCCGTTTCGACGAAGAAAAGCGTCGGGCCATTGGGGAAGAGATCGCCAAACTTTTGGCCGCCGGCTTTGTAAGGGAGGTGCGTCACCCCGAGTGGCTCGCCAATCCCGTCCTTGTAAAGAAAAAGTCGGGGCAATGGAGAATGTGTATTGACTACACGAGCCTCAACAAGGCCTGTCCAAAAGACCCATTCCCATTACCTCGCATCGATCAGGTAGTGGACTCCACCGCCGGGTGTGAGTCCCTTTCTTTTTTAGATGCCTATTCTGCTATCACGGATTGCGATGAAGGAGTCCGACCAGCTCGCGACCTCCTTCATCACCCCGTCACGGCTCCTCTTTATTACGTCCACGATGCCTTTTGGTCCGAAACGCAGCGCCACATACCGGTGTATGCAGCGTGTTTTTCTGCACCAAATTGGCCGTAACATCGAAGCCTCGTCGGCGACATCGTTATCAAAACCGGGAAGGCGGATGACCTCATCACCGACTGGAGGAGACTTTGCGAACCTCAAGCGGTTTCGCATAAAGCTCAACCCCGAGAAATGCGTCTTCGGGTCCCCAAGGGCAAGGCTGGCGGGATTCATCGTCTCGAGCGGCATCGGCCAACCGTGATAAGATCTCCGCTATCACGAGGATGGGGCCAATCAACGATCTGAAGGGGTCTAGAGGTCGATGGGGTGTCTCGCGGCACTAAGCCGCCAGATCTCCGCCTCGTGCGCGGCCGCCACTCTACAAGCCGATGAAGAAGTCCGACCGCTCATTGGACTCCACGAAGCTCGAGGAAGCTCTCGCCGATCGAAGCTTTCGACCTCGCCTCCGGTCATGGTCGCCGAGCCACAGGAGCCTTTGCTCCTCTACATCGCCGCCACGACTCGGTCGTCGCCGGGCGCTTCGTTAATGGAGCGAGCGGAGGAAGGCCGCGTTTTCAAGGTGCAGAGACCGGTCTACTTGCCGTCGAGGTACTCTAAAACAAAGGTCCGATACCCCAAATACGTAAATCTGCCAGACTCGGACTCATTACCAAGAGGAAGCTCGCTCATTACTTCGATCGACACCCCATCTCTGTGGTAACCTCCTCACCGCTCGGGGAAATCGTCCACAACCGCGACGCCACCGGAAGAATCGCCAAGTGGGCTCTCGAGCTCAACGGCCTCGACATATCGTACGTCCCCCGGACGGCGATCAAGTCACAAGTCTTGGCGGACTTTGTCGCCGAGTGGACCGAGGCCCAAGTCCCTACGATGGTCGAGGACCCGGAGTACTGGACAATGTACTTCGACGGGTCCTACACCAAGAACGGGGCCGGTGCGGGGGTCGTCATCGTCTCCCCACTCGGCAACAAGCTCCAGTACGCCATCCGCCTGTTCTTCGACGCCACCAACAATATCGCCGAATACGAAGCACTCGTCAACGGTCTTCGGATCGCCGCCAACCTCGGCGCGCGACGGCTCTACGTTCACGGTGACTCCAAGTTGGTCGTCGACCAAGTGATGAAGGCCGCCGAGCCCCGCGATGCTCGGATGGCCGCCTATTGCTTGGAGGTCCGCAGGCTTGAGGAAAGGTTTATGGGATTCGAGCTCCATCACAGTTACCGGCGTTACAATAGTGAAGCCGACTCCCTCGCCAACCTTGCCTCCGGCAAAGGACCGGTACCCCCCGGGATCTTCGTCTCCGACCTCCATAAACCGTCGATCCGGATGGGCCCGAGTGCCGGGGGCACCACCGACCCCCCGAAGACGGGCGCTCTGCCCGAAGATGCTCACCCGCCCGAGTCGGATTTGGACGTCCTGAACGTCGAAACCGACTGGAGGCAACCCTTCGTCGATCGGTTGACAAACGGGTCACTCCCCGTCGACACCACCGAGGCTCGGCGCCTTGCCCGGCGGGCTAAGTCTTTTGTCCTGGTCGAAGGCGCCCTCTACAAAAGGAGCCCGTCCGGAATCCTTCAGAAATGCGTTCCGACCGACCAAGGGAAGCACCTTCTGCTGGACATCCACGACGGGGTGTGCGGACACCATGCCGCGCCGCGGTCCCTGGTAGGAAAAGTCTTCCGACAAGGTTTCTACTGGCCGACCGCCGTAGCAGATGCGACCCAAATCGTCCGCACCTGCGAAGGATGCCAATTCTTCGCCAGGCAGAAGCACCTTCCTGCGCAAGCCCTGCAGACAATCCCCATCACGTGGCCCTTCGCGGTTTGGGGGCTCGATCTGGTCGGGCCCTTCAAAAAGGCGCCCGGGGGCTTCACTCACTTACTCGTCGCCGTGGACAAATTCACAAAGTGGATCGAAGCCAAGCCGTTGGCGACGATCACGTCGGCGCAGGCAGCAGGCTTCTTCCGCGATATTGTCTACCGCTTCGGGGTGCCCAACTCCATCATCACCGACAATGGGACGCAGTTCACGGGGAAGGAGTTCCTCGAGTTCTGTGACGACTTCAACATCCGAATCGACTGGGCGGCGGTCGCGCACCCCCAGGCCAACGGCCAGGCCGAGCGGGCCAACGGCATGATCCTCCAAGGACTCAAGCCACGAATCTTGATCAAGCAAGAAATTCGGCGGGGCGGTGGGCGCCGAGCTACCCCGTTCTTTGGAGCCTACGAACCACGCCGACCCGATCGGCCAGGGTTCACGCCATTCTTCTTGGTGTTCGGGCGGAGGCCGTCCTCCCGACCGACCTCGAGTCTGGCGCGCCAAGAGTGCAAAACTACAACGACGCCTTACGGGGCTAGAGGCGCGGCAAGGCGACATCGACCAACTCGACGAAGCACGAGACGCCGCAGCCTGCGCTCGGCCAAATATCGACAAACTCTGCTTGGCAAATACCACAGTCGGCTGGTTCGCAACAGGTCGTTTGAAGTCGGCGACTTGGTGCTGCGTCAAGTCCAGTCCAAAAAGGGCAGGCACAAGCTCTCCCCCCCTGGGAGGGCCCTTTCACCATCGCAGAAGTCCTCCGACCCGGCACCTTCCGTCTCAAAGACACTGAAGGCAATCTCCTTACAAACGCTTGGAACATAGAAAAGTTGAGAAGGTTCTACCCATAATCAGCCTCTCCCCTCTCTGTACCATGCGAAAAGTTCGCAAACGAAAGAAGCTGCAGCGGTCGACAACCGACCGAGTGTTTTGCCTACTCTTTTCGGTTGCGTATGGAAAGGCGAGGGCAAAAATCTCAACGAAGAAAAAGACAGAAACGAAAGAAACACAGCTACTTTATTCATTTATGGAGGAACATCGCCCCAACCAAGAAGGAACCGCCCGCTACGATCTTGGTGTGCGCCCCGCCAGCCGGACGACGCGCGACGCCCCTCAGCCATCGCTTTGCACCGGCGTACCCTCACCTCCCGCAGATGAGAGCGCTGCGGCGAGGGCGTAACTCGCCGTGCGTCTTCACGCACGGCCTCGGCCTCGACCTCCGCCACCTCCCGCAACCAAGCCTGCTCCGCGCCAACCTCCTCTCGAAGCTGAGTGTAGCGGTCCGCCATAGCTCACAAGGAAGGTTTTTTCCAGGCAACAGCTTCGATGAAGCAACAAGAGCGCAAAGCACCTCCCCTTTTATAGCCCACGGTGCGGGAGGCACGGAAGGCGAAGCGCCTCAAGATCACGCAAAGAAACGGAAGCCGAAGCATCCAGCACCAGTTCCGAGGGCAGTGCGGTCACCCAGGCGAGTTAATCTTTCTTTTGAAAATTAATGCACGACCACAGCACGCTCAAGTGGTGCGCGGGGACTCCACCTCCAGCCCCCACGCACCCCTCGGGGGCTGCATACGACCCCAAAGGTCGGTAACCTAGGACGATAACTCGACCGGTCGAACTATTCTCCCTCGTGGTATTTTCCTCAAACCGAGTGCCGCGGCCTACGCCCCCGCGGCTACGGCTCCTAAGCAGCATTTCGCGAAAAAAGGGATTGCCCGAGCAAAAGATAGCTTGATCGGTCGGGGCAATCCGACCTAGGATATCATCAAAAGGGATCGCTGGCATAAGTTGTGTTTCAACCGACCAAGCGATCTACCTCGCGGCTACTTCCTCGACCCAAAATGCTGCGACCTACGCCTACGTGGCTATGGTCCCGAAGCAGCACTCTGCGGGGAAACAAGTCCTCCGAGTAAGAGACGCTTTGGTCGGTCAAAACGCCCCGACTCAGGCCAGCATCCCAGCCGGCCAAGAGAAAGCTTCACCGAAAAAGGCGGTCAGAGCCAAACGGCCCAACGCCTTTTTTACGAAGCCTCTTCTCCGCAAAGCACGCGCTCTAAGTCGCCTGTCTCACCCCGTGCTCTCTTTTTTGACGTAACTGGCACAACACCTACGCTCTCGGGGCACCCCCCACGGGCCCTGTAGCTACGGTCGTAAGATTGTCCAGATCACAGAGGAAGCACGAGGTAGGCAGGCAAAAAACTTAAAACGACCCGACAGGTCGGATTCGTTCGAAGCAGTCATGTTCATTACATTTTGCAAAAGAAAAAACAAAAACTAATCATCTCCTTCCTTCCGGTGGAGGATATCCCGCGGCGAGATTCGGCGAGCGATCTCTTGAGCGCACGGGTCGACCCGGGCCATGAATGCCTCGACTTCTTCGTCGCTCCGATCAGCAGCAACGCCGCTCCCGACTGCCTCAAGGTCAACACCATCGTAGTAAGAGATGGTGTTGACCAAGGCCGACGAAGCGCCAAGCACCGCCGCCTCCTGAACTGACGCCTCGACATGGTCCGGGACCGTCCCTAGCGAGCGGCGGCGACAGGGCCAGGTAAGTCCGGCAACGGTCGCAGATAGCCTGGCTGGCCACCTGAAGAGCGGTCAGATCGGCCGTCGTGTCGGCCGCGTCCCTCTCCGCCACCCGCTTGTCCATAAGGGTCGAGTCACGTGACTCGACCGCTGCATCCCGCTGCGCCACCGCCGCCCTCTCCTTCCTTTATAGGCGCCTGGCAGGAACAGACGCGCCTCCGCACCCAACCAACGCCTCCTCACGCGCGACAAGCGCGATCGCCACCGCACGCCACCTCGCCCACTACTCCGTGCGTCTGCGATCCATTTAAATCCCGCTGGGCATTAACTGCTCCGACAGGACGGCCGCCTCGCGCCGCACGCCGCGCAACATCGCAGGCCTCGCCGGCTACAATGGGCCAGGACGCCCCACGCCAAGAAAGGTATGAAAACGGTCCACTGGGCCGCCCGGCCTCGGGAGGGCAAGCGGCCTCTGAGGCTCACGCCCAGAGGCCGGCCGTCTTTGTGGAGTTCTGAAGGCGAATCGGCCGGTGGAGCAACCGCCCCAACACGTAAAAAGAGCGAGGCGGTCGCGGTGAGCCCCGAAGGGCCTCTAGATGGGTCGGCGGACGACCCAATCAACGTGGCCAGCGTCGAGACCATACCTCACACTCTCGCGGAACTCATCGATGAGTGGCGGCGGCCAGCGCTCGGTCGGCCGGACGACCGGCTGACCCGACACGGGATCGAGTAAGGAAAGGTTTTATGGAGCGCCCCACGGTCGGACGCCCGTGGCCGAGCTACGTCGCTTGGAAAGCGGTCCCCCTCGAGGAGATCGCCAAGGTTCCACTCGGATTGCCCGATAGTAGCTTCGCCACGAGCACGGCGTTGAGGCAAGCGAAGGTAAGCGTCGTTCGCTCACCCGACTCTAAGAACCCACGACCGTGGCGATCGTAGTCCGGCCAGGGTAAAACCCCAACCGGCTCTTCGACCGCTCAGAGCTACACCAGCCGGATGCGCTCGCGCGCACCGAACCCTTTAGCGGCCAGTGCCAGCCGATCAGCAGCCAGCCGTATGGCCGACCTCCGGATCGTGGCCGCCTCCGGCCAAGGTAAACCAAGCCAGGCTCTCAGGCCAGCTCGGGGCTACACCACCGGGTCTTCGCGCCAGACCCTTTGGCGGCCCTTGTTGCCGATCGCGCCAGCCGGCGTCGCCGACCTCAGGATCGTGGCGCCTCAGGCCGGGTAAACCCACAGGCATCTCTCGGACCTGCACTGGGGCTCGGGGCTCCTGACGAATACCCGTACCATAGGTACCCCCAGCGGCCCAAAAAAGACGCACGGGCCGACCCAGGCCAGTCGAGGCCCAAAGTCACGACCGCCGGGCAAAGTCCGAAACCACGACCAGGTCTCCGATATCCCAGAGAAGCGACGGCATTTATTGCGTATCGGGCGCATTAAATACCGGCCATAATAACGATGACGTAGCGGCACAAGTTCCCGACCTTCGCATTTATTGCGGGCGACGCAGCGACTACGGCGACCTGCGGCGAAGCGAGGCGGCGGCGATCCCATCGGCCGCTACTTTGGACGACCAAGACCACGATCCACGACCAAAACCTGATCTTTTCCTCTTTTTTCTAACAAACAGTGTAGCCTTCCTCCTCGCCTATATAAAGGGGGGAGGGGCGAGCATGTAAAGGGGACGAACGATCAAGAATCAATACAACCCACCTCACACGAACTGGAGTAGGGACGTTCTGCCCGAACCAGTATAAAAACCAGGCCTCTTGAGTCGACCATTCGGGGAGAGGGAGCGCGCGACCCCCTCCGACCATAAATTCGTATTGCCGGTGCACGAAACACCGACAGTATCAGAACTAAAAGATCTTGAATTCAAGACCCGATTAACGCAGTTAATAATAATAATAATAATTGCAGTACACTTCTAGTTCACATCTTAGGCCTGAAGGAACATACACATGAGCAAGATGTTGAAGTATAAGGGAATTACCTGTCTTTCCTCGTCATTTTAAATTTTTGGGTAAATTTGGTGGTACATACAACTTAATAGTGCCTCTCTGGACACTAGCTGCTGTGTTGTGCTGATGGATGTATGTCTTCACGGTTTATTCTTGATCGTCCTATAAACTCAGTTCAGCGGTTTGTTTTAAAATTTGATATTGCCTATACAACAGGAAGCCAGTCCGGGCAAATGACCGGTGGATTCAGGTTCCAGTGCAGGGTATTACAGGGTTTTGCGTTCGTTCGAGAATGAAAACGTTGAGTAATTTTGTAAACCCCGCGGTAACAAGCTAGAGAGCAAAGCAACCAAATCAATTCTTTTTGGGACTGGATAGACAAGGCCCAGCTTCTTTGCCATGGAGACATGGATAGCTTGCTACTGCATTGCTGCCATCACTGATGACGCTCGCTCTGCACGACCGCACCTCCCATTTCTACAATGATCTTGCCGGTGGCATGCCCTTCGATGCTCTTAGCCCACGCCTCCTCTGCTCTGCTCATCGGATACTTGGAGTCTATCGCCGTCTTGAGCTTCCCTTGCTTCGCCATGTCCACCAACCACTCCATCTCGTCCTTCTTGGGCATCACGACCAACGGCACCAGCCTCTTCTTGGAGAAGGTCACCTTCTGCAGGAACGACGTGACGGCGGCGCCGGCGCCCGACGTGATGTCGACGACCGTGCCGTTGTCCGCCAGCGTCGGCTTGAACACCGACCACGGGGTGCCCGTCGCGCAGTGCACCACCGCGTCGTACTTCCTGCCGGACGGGCTCTGCAGCGCGGCGCCCTCGGGCGTCTTGTAGTCCAGCACCTCGTCGGCGCCGAGGCCCTCGACGAAGCCGACGTTGCGGGCGCCGCAGGTGGCCGTGACGTGCAGGCCGGAGTGCTTGGCGAGCTGCACGGCGTAGTGACCGACGCCACCGGAGGCAGCGGTGACCAGCACGTTCTTGGGCCCGGTGGCGCCGGACCCATCAAAGCTCACTCCGGCGGTCTTCAGTTGCTGGAGCGCGGTGCTCGCGGCAGCCGGCAATCCAGCGCCTTCGGCAGCAGACACCTCCGGCGGCCTCGCCACCGTAATCGACTCCGGAGCCACCGCGTACTCGGCGAGCCCACCGCAGTTCTGTCATGGTGAACGACCCTTAAGCGTGTCGGATTTTGATTGCTCAGTAGAGAGTAGACACATATCAAATGGTGCGCAATGCTGTGCAAACTGCCATTATTCTTACCGGGAAGCTCATGGAGATGACCTTATCTCCTGGTTTGAAGCTGCTCACACCACTGCCCAGCTCGACGACCTCCCCAGACAGATCACCAACTGCATGGCCATGGCAAGAGTTCTTGATTTAGAACATGGAATTTGCCGTAGCACTTGTATATATGCATCTCGGCATCATCACATTTCTGTAGAGCAAACAAAACTTAAAAACATAGTCTGCTATTGCTGTGTTCAACGGTTCGAGTGCTATTTGTAGAGATCAATGGCAGATTATTTGATCGGATCCTCTTTGAAATCACAGGGTGGTTCAGTTACATGAGTAAATATCAACACCATTTTGTTCTTTGGGAGGTAATATGACTGCTGTGCATGTCCGTTCAAAAAGGTTTATGAGGTCATCTGAATGGTTATTACATCATCCTCAAATGGCATGGTTGGTTCCTTCTCCAATATCACTGCAGGGTCTGTTGATTTGGTTCAACTTCTCTTGTCCACTTCTCAATCTGGATCTTGATGGTGCTTTCTAATGGGCTCCAAAAGCAATGGAACGAAAAAAAGAAAAGGAACAAAAAGTAGATGAATATGAAATATATCTATTATATATTAAAAGCTCAGTAAGAGTTGTTAAGAAAAAAATAGTCTAGAAATTTTTTTTAAAAGGAAAACATCTAGTCCTTAATCTGGTGGACCTTAATTAAGTTAAACTATGGTAGCCATTGGATATTATTATTTAAGAAAAAACATTTAAATGTTTATCTATTGGGCTTAAGTTATAATGGCTTCAATTAAAAGAAAGAGTCCATACCAAGTACACAAAAAATAACAAAAATTCATAATAACAATTGAAAAGAAATTGTCATTTGATTTTGATACGAACTCTAAACTAAAACCTGTACATAGCTAAAATTCAGAATAAAAATTAGTAGTTGTATTTATATATCAATTCTAACCTAAAATGAATATTCAAAATGAAATAAAAAAATAACAATAAAATTAATGGCTTAAATTAAAATAAAGAGTTCATACCAAGTATAATAAAAAAGTAACAAAAAATCAGAATAAAAAAATAAAAACATTTTACTTTCATACGAACGGTGTATTACAACATGTATATAACTAAATTTGGAATAAAATTAGAGAAAAATTAGCAGTTAGATTTGTATATAAATTCTAACTAAAAAAATGATGTGTGGAATTAAATAAAAAACAATGAAAATTAACGTAAATTATGCAGAGTTGCTAAGAAAAAAATAAATAGGATAGAATTTCTAAAAAGAAGAAGCAAAATATCTAGTCCATAATCTGTTGGATCCTACATAATGTGAACTATGGTAGCCATTAAATGCTATTATTTAAAGAAAAACATCTAACATTCTATCTAGCGGATCTGAATTATAAAAGCTTAGATTAAAAGAAAGAGTCTATACCAAGTATAATAAAAATAAAATTAGTCATTTGATTTTCATACAAACTGCAAATTAAAACCTGTATATAGCCAAAATTTAGAATAAGAATTATATAAAAACTATCAGTTGTATTTGTGTATCGATTTTAACCTAAAACTAATATTTAAAATTAAATAAAACTAACAATAAAATTAATACCTTCAATTAGAAGAAAGACTCCACGTTAAGTATAATAAAAACAAAATAAATTTGGAATAAAAAATAAAAGAAAATCAACCATTTAACTTTTATATAAACTTCAAATTAAAACATGTGCATAACTAAAATTTGGAAGAAAAATTAGCAGTTAGATTTATATACGAATTCTAACCTAAAATTGACATGCAAAATTAAATGAAAATAAGAATGCAGATTAACATAAATTCAAAATAAAATTAGCCATTTGAGTTTCATATGAACTTTAAATTAAAATATGAAATTAGAAATTAAATAAAAATAACAACAAAAAATAATAGAAGAATAAAAAATAAATGAAATTAGGGATTGTTTTTTATTTCCATACTAAGTGAAAAGGTATTAATTTATGTTTATTTAGAATTAAAATTCCAAAAAAATACTAATTTGAGAAAAAAAAATTAAGGTAAAGAATTTAATTTGTATAATATAAATTATTAACTATTATGTAATAAAAATATATGATAGGTTTTTTACGGTTGCTAAGAAAATATAGAATATGCTGGAAATTCTAAAAAAAAATCCTGATTCTTTATTTGGTGGACCTCCACATAATGAAGAGATTAAGAGGGTGATACATTAACAGGTTTTCACTCGGTTATATCGGTATAAGCAATGTGATGTGCACTAAAACAAGTACCGAAAGAAATATGTAATATCAAAATGTCACAAATAAAATTCTGCAATGATCTATATTTTTTAAGAAGTAAAATCATATATTTATTGCTAAGTCTTTTAAACATGCTTTGGGGATGATGTACGCAAATATGCAGACGTAAAGAAAAGTCGATGCGTACGAAAGGAAAGGAAAGTAAAATAATATCCTGTGTAGCTTGTAAACAATACTGTCATCTGTACATTTTTTTTTATCTTTGTGGCAGGCATATAATACATACAAGAACTATCTCATATCTTCACCTTCTGTAAGAAAAATGTATCACCATGTATACCTCAGGACATCAACATTAATCATCACCCAGAATCACAGAACCCATGTTCTTCAGGCCAAAAAAAGAGTGATAAATTTGTTTTAGCCCATGTCAAATGCTATGTCTTCATTCTGCAATAATTGTTTTAGTTTGGACTCATTTCTTTTACAAAAATATGGAAGCATTTCTTTTATGATAATTAGAGTTTTTACCATTATTAGGAGGTACCACAAGGTAGAACCAAACTGCTCTTAAATTCTTGTACATTCATTCTTCAAACTTTTAGTACCTCTCGGCACTAACTCAATGTATATTTTGTGATACTTTAATTTAACCATCCTTAGAATGTATCAACATTTACATTGAGGTAGTAATAAGATGTAGAAAAAGTTTGTACCACAGCCCTTTAATTTTTTTGTACCTCTTAGTATTATCTCAATGTAAATTTTGATACCTTTAAAGATGATAGAAAGTCTCATAATTTGTGATGCTTTTTACCATCCTTAGAAGTACCAAAATTTACTTTAAGCTAGTACCAAAATGCAACAAAAGCTGAATACCAAGAGGTACCAGCTCAATGTAAATTTTGGCACATCTCAGAAATGGTAAAAAAAAAAACTGGTATTTTTATACCTCCTAAGAATAGTAAAATGTCTCCACGATAGTAAGTAATTGTAGGTTGTTTTCTCATTTAGCTGCGAATCACAGTCAAAAGTTCAGTAGAAAGAAGAGCGTAGCAGCGTCTGTGACAGGGGGAATCACCAGGCGAACTTCCCAAAGCAAAAGGAAGAATCCACCACTTAATTTGTCAACGATATGGGATGTAGCATCACCCCGTGGCTATGCAATTTCCGTGGGCGATTGTTCGCACAATCAACTACGATCATGCAAAGGGCACTGCTGTTTTAATCTGAATCTATGCCTTACCTGGTATGAACGGAAACTTTCTGGGCAGGAATGGCCGGGCCATGCCCTTCTGGATCTTCCAGTCGATCGGGTTGATGCTGGCCGCCTCCATCTTGATCAGCACCTCGCCCTTCTTCGGCGACGGGATCGGCACCTCCACATGCTGAAATCAACAGAGGTCCTCTTCGGTTTTGCTTATGCATAGAGATCTAAGAGATGCAGGTTCTTGGCCTTCCATACAGTACAGCAGGGAGTAATTAGTACTAGCACACCTTGAGCCCTTCTGCTCCTCCGCCGTACTTGTCGTACTGCAAAGCTCTCATTTTCCTTGGGGCAGCCATGGCTACGCTGCGCTGCGCTGCGTCGCCTGTTTGTGCGCAGAGAGAGAGAGAGAGAGAGAGAGAGGTGGCTGGTATGTAATGCACTGATGCTGAGAGAGAGAGAGAGAGAGAGGTGGCTGGTATGTAATGCACTGATGCTGATATGGTTGGCACGGGTGGGGTTGTGGATAGGAAATTCAGCTCGGGGGATGGGACCGAATGTAGGATTAGGATTAGGCCGTTCTTACTACGGTAATGCTACAGTTCGGACGTCTGATTTCTACCGCAACATTTTTTTCTACGCATGCAACATTTTTTTCTACACATGCAACATTTTTCTCCTACGCATGCAACATTTTCATTCGACAAACAGTAAATGTTTCAAAAGTGAAAAAAATGTTGCGAACGTTGAAAAAAAATGTTGCAAACAGTAAAAAAAATGTTGCGCGGGCGTCCGAAATTTTAAAAAAAATCAGACGTCCGGCTGCTAGTACTGTCCTTCTTACTAGGGTACCTGTAAACATGGTTCGGATGAGTACGTCTGTTGGATAATAGCTCGCTGTCTTCACTTGAGCCACAAGTAGAGGATTCGCCGTGCCGTGGTCGGCTCGGCATCGAAGTAGTTCTCCTATCAAACAATGCGGTTGATTCTTGCAATCATGCTGGGAAAGCTTAATACTTGTTGTTTTGGACATCAACACGGTTTTCAAAATACAACTTTGATCATAAAAAATTATTGCATTTTATTTATAAGATGCATTGAAATTATAATATTTAAAAGCTCTTTTAATGACAAATCTATTTACATAACTTTTATGTGTTCAATCCAAATGGTTTAAAAGTTATTTATAGATAAAGTTCTAAAACTTTGACTTAGGACAACTCTAAAACGACAAGTATTTTAGAATGGAGAGAGTAGTAACAGTATTCAACAACAATCGATAGTAGCATCATTTTCCCCCCGCTAGTATCACGAGGTGGAAAGAACGGCAGCTCATTCATGACTAAATCCATCCGTACGTTCGGTCTGCGTCGTGCTCACTCGGCGCCTCCCATTTCCACGACGACCTTGCCGGTGGCGTGGCCTTCCATGCTCTTGGCCCAGCACTCCTGCGCTCTGCTCAGCGGGTACCTCGAGTCGATCACCGCCTTGAGCTTCCCCTGGCTCACCATGCCCACCAAGAGCTCCATGTCCTCCTTGTTGGGCGACACGATGAACGGCACCAGTCTCTTCTTGGAGAAGGTCACCCTCTGGAGGAGCGCGGTGGCGGCGGCCGCTGCGCCCGGCGTGATGTCCACGACCACGCCGGCGTCGGCGAGAACCGGCTCGAACGTGGACCACGGGAACCCCGTCGCGCAGTGCACAACCGCGTCGTACCTCCTGCCAGACGGGCTCCGCAGAGCGCCGCCATCCGGGGTGCCGTAGTCCAGCACCTCGTCGGCGCCGAGGCTCCGCACAAGGCCGACGTTGCGCGCGCCGCAGGTGGCCGTGACGTGCTGCCCCGCCAGCCTGGCGAGCTGCACGGCGAAGTGGCCGACGCCGCCGGAGGCCGCGGTGACCAGCACGTTCTTGTGGTCGCCGCCGTCGAAGCTGACCCCGGCTGCCTTGAGCGACCGGAGCGCGGTGACCGCGGCGATCGGCAGGCAGGCGCCCTCGGCCGCGGACACCTCCGCCGGCCTCGCCACCGTGAGCGACGCCTGCGCCACCGCGTACTCGGCGAGCCCACCGCCACCCTGCCACAGTGGCCAATCGTATCTCACACATCGAAATCTGAACAAACGAACTACTGTGTGTAGTACCTACGTCTGTAAGTGCTGTTGATCTTACCGGGAAATTGATGGCGATGACCTTGTCCCCTGGTTTGAAGTTGCTCACCCCACTGCCCAGCTCCACGACTTCTCCGGCTAGATCGCAAACTGTTCCAGTTCCATCATGCATTAGTGATTACCGGTTCGTGTTCGTGTAATTGTTGTGAAAACGCCCGTCAAACTGCAAACCACACGACGCATCATGCATGTCGTTATATACCTGGGATGAACGGGAACTTGCGGGGCATGAACGGCCGCGCGACGCCATTCTGAAACTTCCAGTCGACCGGGTTGATGCCGGCCGCCTCCATCCTGAGCAGCACCTCGCCTTTCTTCGGCGACGGGATCGGTGCCTCCACATGCTGAATTCAGTAGCAATTTTCCAGCACAAGATCATCGATCACTGAACACAAGCACAAGCTGCCTCGCTGCTAGCTTGCTAGTATGTACGAGTGACGAAGCGAGTATGAGATATATGTGCGTACATTAAGGCCTTCTGCTCCTCCGCCGTACTTGTCGTACTGCACGGCTCTCATCGCCCTCGAAGAAGCCGCCATGGCGGCCACGGATCAGAGACTGAGAGGAATTTCAAGAGAACGGTTCAATCCTCGTGTCCCAGCCTAACTTGGACGCCGGAACACCGGGCGCGCGGTCTTAATATGGCGCTGATCGTAGACCCGCCGGCCGGCCGGCCGGAGCCTTGCTGATTTGACCCGCAAGCGACAGCTAGAGGACGTGGCCCTGTTTCGCACCGCACGCCGGTGCTCGCGCTGGTCCGCTTGTTGCGCGAGGGGGCAGAGAAAGGTCTGCCGACTCGCACACCACATGATCTCAACCAGGGTAGCACCTGGACATTAAGGCCTTGTTTGGCACCATTTCAGATTCTAATAGAAACGGAGGTGTTTCTAGATTTTTTGTAGAAACGTTTTAGGTAGGATTCTGTGAATCGGATGGAACGGGTTTCAGACCGATTCTGCCACAGAGTGGAAAAAGAAAAAACGAACCGAAAAGAATTGTTCCGAGCTTTAGCCCGTTTGGTTGGGTTTTTTTTACCAGAATCTAGTAGAAACGGTCCGGTTCTAAGTTGTCAAATGGGGCATAAGTAATTTTTATAATTGGTGATTAATTTATAAGTTTTTTTATGATGCATTAAATTTAATATAGATCTTTCTTTTTCACTCAATGAATTAGATTAGCTACTATTTATTTATTCTTTCTCCGGTAATAGAGTAGTAGAATATTTTTAATAAATCAATAGTTAAATCTGATTTCTACTATCCATTATAGACTATCAGTATAATACATTGTAAATCTTCTCTCATTTTTACTATAGCGACAATGAATACACACGAGTGCGGACGTGGCTTAAGGAAGAAGAAGCTTTGATAGGTCGATGAGTTGATTCATGTACCATATGGTTTGATGGGCCGCAGTTTATTGGAGACCTAATTTAGCAATTAGTGATTTTGTTTACTACTTGCACAACTAGAATCAATCCTAAGAAGATATGGTAGTCCACCAAGTCAAGAGTGCTTAACGTGTATCACGGAGAGCGGATGCCAGAAAACCAACAAGGGCACGAGCGTATGGCAACGGGCAACCCACCGTGGCGATGACGAGCTAGCAGGGAAGACAGCATATATTGTTTATGATTTTTTTTTTATCAATTGTAACTATCTAATTAGATTGAATAGAGACAATAGCCGATTTATTTAATTAAATAGTGCTAACTTGTTTACCGCTTTACAAAGTTTGATATGTAAATATTATATAAGTATTTTTTTTTAAAAAAAAGTAAAGTATTATTAGTAACCTCGAATCGATAAAAATATAATAAAAATTATTTAATATATTTTATCTCAACTGGACCACGGAAATCACCTCAGCCATTGCCTAGTTTCCACGCATGATGCTTACGCCTTGTGTTTCCTAGCGGCATGATGGAACGTGCCATGCTGTCGCGCCGCACGCCGGTACGTACGAGCTCGCGGTGACGTGGTACAGCCGTACAGGTGGCTGCGGGTGCCTGGTCATTTCCTTTCCTCGCGCCAGACAAGGAGGCAGAGACAAGTCCGCAGAAAGTGAGGTGGAATGGAATGGTTCCATGTTTGAGAAGTTTATTGTGTGTTTGGTTGGAGAGTGAGGTGGAATGAAATTCTCAGACATGGCTCACTATCACTCTCACATTCCAAGTGGGATGGCTGCGTTCTAGAAAATTTGTAGAACCTGGCTGTCCCGAATCTAGAGAGAATATTCTCTTTTCTGGAATCAAGTTATCCTCAGCTCTCCAACCAAACACTGGACTTGGTGTGGTGGGATGGTTTTATTCCACTCCATCCCACTAACCAAACACACAATAAGCTTCTCAAACATGGCTCATTCCCCATGGGAATCATGGCCCGTGGTGAATTTCCCCAATCGGACTAGTAGCGTGTGTGGAGTATGGGTGGGAAGAGAAAACCCCAGGCCAAACTTCCCCGATCCATCCCAACCCACAGGGCTAAAAAAAAGTCGTGTTTGGAGGTGGTGAAAATCTTCCGCGCCTATCACTTGCGAGCAGTGACTTTCTATCCTATTCGTTCCTATCAACGCATCTCTTCCGCTCGCTCAATCAGACATTCAGAATCAGTCGCAGTGTCCTCCGCCGCATCACCGAGTCGACGTCGACACACACCATAACGCAGCGGCGAAGAGGACGGCAGCGAGGTGTCTGCTTTGAATCTGCATGGTGATGAGCAGTATGGACAGCATACAAGGAAGGCAAGTCCCTCATGTATGATGTTTCATACATACGAATAAAAAAATGATCCGAAGAAGGATTTGGTGATGAGGAAGGCAATTGCCCTGACATCGCAATGATCTTCAGTAGTGATTTGTTGTTTTTTTTTTCTTCATTCAATTTGATCGGAGGCAATTACTTGTTGGGATTAGGCTTCCCAAACATGGTTGGAGATTTTCCCCTGCTTCTCCCTGGATTTGAAAATAGCCGCCCATAATCCTTATCGGGATCTTTCCCCTGTGGATTTGTTCCAACACCACCCAAACAAACCCTTAAGAAAAAAAAAACTGCTTCCATGTGTCGTGATGTCTAGTTATGTTTAGTGACTTCAAAGCGTGGTCACTGTGGGACTTAACGCCCAATCAACCGGAATTTTGTTTTACTGAGTGGTTTTCCAATCTCTAGATCAGACTTTTTTTTTACGATTTCAAGAATGACAGCGAACATAGGCGAGTGCATCTCTTAGCATAGTTTAGATTGACGAGTGTGGTCTCGGTGTCAACATGTCAATAATATATATATATAGGGGGCATATTCGGTGCAAACCTCCCTTACCGTGAAAACTCCGTGACAACCACGTGTAAAAGTTTTGAAAAATTCTCAAAAAATTATCATAGGTAGGGGAGGTGAGGTTCTACAACCCTGTAAAATTTGAAGACCAAACTCAATCGCATTTGGAAGATATGAAAAAGACAATCTAAATGCGATTGAGTTTGGTCTTCAAATTTTACAGGGTTGTAGAACCTCACCTCCCCTACCTATGATAATTTTTTGAGAATTTTTCAAAACTTTTACACGTGGTTGTCACGGAGTTTTCACGGTAAGGGAGGTTTGCACCGAATATGCCCCCATATATATATATATATATATATATATATATATATATATATATATATATATAGAAAAATGGTTGTATACTCTTGGGAGTACGTACTCCCACCCTTAATATACTGCATAAATGATGTTATTATACTTCTTTATCCTTTTGAGTATACTCTAATACTAATTATAATATACTCCAAAGTGAGTTTCACGAAAAATTTCATCCAAACCCACACTTTATAGCATAATTTGTTTATATACTCTTTTTATACATGAAAAACGGTATATAGCAAGAAATAAATGGTTCCGATGAATTTTTTTCAACAATGTCGCATTTTAGTATCTTAGAATTATTATTAGAGTATACTGAAAGTGATAAAAGAGTATAACACATTCGTTTAAGTGGTATACTGGATGTGGGAGTACGTACTCCCAAGAGTACAGAAAAGGCTTCCTATATAGGAAAAATACTTCGTACTCCCGGGAGTAATTACTCCTATCTCTGAAATACCACCCAAACGTACTTGAGATACTCCTTTATCAGTTTGGATACACTCATATACTAATTATAAGATATTCCAATGAGATCCACATGAAAAAATTGCAAGAGAGTACATATGTTTTAGCTTATTTTACAAATACCTTCATATACGCACATAAAAAGGAGTATCTCTAAAAAGCGTACATACCACCTCCGAAAAAATATAAATACCACCTAGATGGTCTTATATACTTGTATACTACATGTACACACCCTTTGTTGCGTGAGATACTTCCTACGTTGTGAGATACGACATAGGGAGTAATTACTCCCGGAGTAGAAAAGAGGCTATATATATATATATATATATATATTAACTCCCTTACTAGTGAAGAAAATGCCGCCGAGCCAGCCCATACACATGTCCACCCCCATTTTTGTGAAAAAACCTGTCGGTGTTTCGTGCACCGGCAATACGAATTTTTGGTTAGTGGGGGTCGCGCGCTCCCTCTCCTCGAATGGTTGCCTCAGGAAGTCAGAGATTTATACTGGTTCGGGCCGAATGCCCCTACTCCAGTTCGGGTCGTTGGGGTGTATTGTATTCGAGAGACGAACCGAAGGTTACAGGCGAGACAGGGGTTCGAAAGGATCGGACCCCCTTGTGCTCGATTAGGTTTCTCTGGATTGCTTGCTCGTTTTTTGTTGTTCGATCCTTCCTCCCGGAGCCCTGCTTCTCCTTATATACTCGGAGGCAGCAGGTTACATGGGAGTTTGGAGAGAAAAGGGAAGGGGTACTGTATGCCTTGGTGTCTGGTCTTCTGCCTTGTCGTCCGACCGACCTCTGCCCAACCCCATGCTGGGTTGGTAGTCCTGCGGCGAACGGTCTTCGGCCGGGCTGACATAGTGACGCACCACTCTGTACGAACGTCAGCTCCGACAGTTAATGGTGTTTTGACCTTAGCTTGGCCTCGGGAGGGAGCGCTCTCCTCCGCGGTGTGCCAATGACGATGGGACCGAGGCTTGACTCCCCTGCACATCCTCTGACACTTCTCGGGAAGGGACCGCCTACCCCGATGCGCGTCGAGAGGCGTCGCGTGCACTGAGGCGATTGTCACGACACCAGTAGCCACTGTCGCCCGGCCCAGTGGAGTGGCGGCCGATGGCGCTCAGGCACAGGAGAGGTCGGACTCTGCCGGTCACCAGGGGCTGGTTCTGAACTCGGGCCAGGCCCGCTTTTTACGGCCTTCGGGCCTCTTGCCAGAACTGGGCATTCAAGGAGGTCAGCCCGTTCGTGGTCCCGGGCTGACGGGGGTACCCATGGAATGTGCACTCGTCAAAACCCTTCAGTTCTTTGAAAATACTGATGGGTCCCTGCGCAATTTTATGTGAGAGGAAAATATTTTTTCCCGGTTCGCGTTTAGGTCCCTTGTTGGTCGTTTTACAGGAAGAACCTCCCGTTAAATACGAATCGCGGACGAGCCATTTCCTAATTTTTCAAAATAGTGAACAGGTCCAAAATTATAACCGTTTTCGTGGTCCGTTTTTTCTACGGAGCATGAGGAAAATATTTTCGTTGATCGTTTTCCAAAAAAAAATGGAAAACCGTTTCCTTTCTCCGTTTTGCCCGGAAAAAATGTTTTCGTGATCCATTTTTCCTCCGGAGCATGGGGAAAATGTTTTCGTTGGCCGTTTTCCCAAAAAAAAATGGAAAATCGTTTCCTTTCTCCGTTTTGCCCAGGAAAAATATTTTTGTTATCCGTTTTTTCTCCAGGGCATGGGAAAAATGTTTCCGTGCCATGCCATGTGTCGCCCTCCCATGAAAGCCCCTTAAAAATACGTAATTACGTTTAGATCCTTCCGCCTTTGCAAAAAAGTCCTTTAAAATCCGTAATTATGTTTAGGCCCTTCCGAAAATTTAAAAAATACATCTTGGTCCATTTTTCTTCCTGGTCTATTTTTTCCCACAAAATCCTATTTCCCCTCCGAAAAAACGCTGGTTCATTTTACGTTCATGCGTGCGGCGCGTTTATTGACATATTATCTATTAAGCCATGAAGATTTGCAGCTCAGTCAGGGCCTCCACGTCATCGCTTCGCGAAACCCCCCTCCAAAAAATTTAAAATTGCGGATAGGTCCTTCCACTGCTACTTTTACAAAAAAGACCCTAACAAATTGAAATTACATTTTGACCCCCAAGTTTTTTGATAAAAAAGTTCCTATGATAATCATCGGACCAAATTTAGCGCGGTGGAGCGTAGCGCGCAACCATGCCTAGTTGCTCTGATGCCGTGTCGAAGCTTTGCTTTTCGGATTTTGAAGATTTTGGAGTGGACCAGGTCATTTATGAATCAGAGGTGGGTATGGTGCCATGCCCGATCGACACGGCATAGGCATAGTGGGCCGCGAGTCTGGACTGTGTCGTGTTGTGTCGGTTCGGCTCATGTTTGATGAGACCAATCACGATCTATTAGGGAGTCATACCTACTCATGCCGTGTCGGTCTAGGTCTGGTTCATTTGCACTATTGCGGTCGCCGCAACAAGGAAGGTCTCCATAGCCATGGTCGTGTGTTGTTGCGGCGTTCGAAGGCAGCACCATGATGGAGGAGGTCGTTGTCGTGGTCCAGCAGTAAGGATGAGAATGTCGACTAGAGGGGCGTGAATAGGCGGTTTTAAAATTCTTTTCAAGTAATCGCCTATGTCAAAACCTAAATAATATGCTGAAGCGTAAATATAAGATTTTGACAATTAAAACCTAAATTAGCTAGGCTCACTAAGTGCACCAACAATCTAAGTCTAGATCAAGATTTGCAATCCTAGATAGACATGCAATCAATTTAATTCAATGAATGTAAATTGCTTGAATATAAATAAGCACAATGAAGCAAACCAAAAAGAGACGCAATACTTTTTTACCATGGTGTTCACAGAATTGCTGATCTCCTCCATTCCACATTAAGGTAAGCCCAAATGAATTGGATCGGCTCCACAAATTAAGTCCACACCTCAATCCACTAATTGTAGCTCTTTCCCCCTTCGAGTAGGCAAGCTCCGACCTTCATAATTTCCTGGGTATTCTCATAACCTTCTTAAGAAGATCACCGCACACGACGCCTCCCACTCCGTCTAGGTGTCAGCAAACACCAACAGTAACATATCAAGCTTCTAGCTTGATCTTGACCAAGTGCAATACATCCACAATGATGACCACCAAGTGCAACACATACATAAGGATCACTCAATCCACTTCTAAATGCAACACGCAAATAGAATCACTCTCCTCGCTCACAAATTGCAACGTATGCACATTTTTGTGGAGAGGCTCACTCTTAGCTCAAGAAGCAAATGGGGAACTCCAAACTCTTCCCATGAGTTAGCAAATGCCCCCAACAACCATGGCATGCCAGCCCAAGGCTTCCTTTTATAGCCCCCAAAGAAAACTAGTCGTTGTAAGTTCAAGCTTCATTGGTTTTGATGGTTGGTTTTATATTAATGCTTAATCATTATTTAATGACAAATTTAATCATTATAAGTCTAACATTATTATTGAGAATTATTCTTATTAGTCTCAAATTTGAATGAAAAATGGAAAACCCGAGGTATGCACTAGTATTCACTCTATTATCTTAATGCATACTTAAGACTCGAGTTAAAGCATGAACTCTTCCATTGTGTATACATTAAAGATGCGCATTATGTTACCAATTCTCTACATTACATGAATGCACACATCTAGGGGGAGTTCACGATTTAACTTGATGTTAAAATAGTATTGATCCATATCTTGTTGCCAAATAATATAAAGGATCATTACCGTTGAAACAAAACCTTGAGTATAAATTACTTTGTCTAGTTATAGTATACTCATGGTATCTTAGGATAAACTCCAATGCATTCTCGAGTTGAAATTGTGCATATCGATTCGAAGTTCAATTATTTAATGGAGTTTATTCTATAGTTGATGGTTACAAAAGTAGTGATTCCTTTCCACCACTCCAATACATTGGATCATTACTTAAATTCCATCAAATTGACTATACGAAACTTGTGTAGTTATATATACTTGTCGGTGTTTCATGCACCGGCAATACGATTTTTCGGTCTAGGGGGTCGCGCGCTCCCTCTCCTTGAATGGTTGTCCCAGTGAGCCCAAGACGTATACTGGTTCGGGCCAAACGTCCCTACTCCAGCTCATGAGGTGAGTGTATATTGCCTATATGGACAAGTCCTTGGTGTTTTACAAGAGCTTGTTCTTTTGGTTTTTATCGATTTGTTCTCCCCCGCTGTCCTGGGGTCCTGCCTTTCCTTATATAGACGAGGGTGGCAGGTTACATGGGAGTTTGGAAAGAAAGAAGAAAAAATAAGGTGGGATGTCCTTCGCTTTGGAGTCTGGCCTTCCGTCTTGTCGCCCGACCGGCCACAGTCTATCCTGCGTTGGGTTGGTAGACCTGTTGAGGGAGTCGGTCCTCGGCTCGGTTGGGAAATGACGCACTGCTTCGTTTACCTGTCAGGTGCTGACGCCACGGTGTTTGACCCCGGCGTTGCCTCGGGAGGAGGCGCGCCCTTTGATTGTGTGTCAGGGTGACGTGACCGGTGCTTGACTTTGTGCGGCCTCCCTGACACCTCGGGAAGGAGCCATCTATCCTAGCACGGACATTTCAAGATGTCACGCCCGCGGGACAGGCTGCCAACTACCAATGTGGGCCCAACGTTGTGACCACTGGCGGAGATGGCCCCAGCTGGGTCGGGACCGTCGAGCACTCCAACCATGAAGGGGTCGGAGCTCGCCGGGTCGTCCGACCCAGGGGTCGAAGTGACCCCGAGCTAGTCTTGGTCGAGAACTGGCCCCCTCCGTGGCTCACAAGGCCTTCGGTCGGAGCTGGGCCTCGAAGGCAGCCCGTTCCTTGTTCCGGCCTGCTGGAGATACCCATGGTATATGTACTCGTCAATACTCATATCAATTTAAATGTAATTAAAATTGAGATTCAGTTGCTTTTCAATCAATCAAAGAACTCTTCATCATATTTGTAAATATTAATCACATGCTCCAAAGAAATATGCAATAAAGCTCATTTTGCAAAACACATTTGCAAATGATGAATCGCAACAAAGAGCGGTCAAGAACACATCTTTGAGTCGTGTAATGACTAACACATGATCTCTAGTAATTTATAAAATATATTTGCAAACTCTAGTTACATGCTCTAAAGATAAATGAACTTGAACTTGTTTTTGCAAAACTCGTTTGCAAATAAACGCAAATAAGAACAAATGATGAGCCATGTGATAATCAACTCATGATATCTAATTTTGTAAAACACATTTATAAACATTAGTCGCATGCTCAAAAGCAAATACATGAGATCCAACTATTTGCAAAACACATTCGCAAATATTAACTCAATGTAAAGAAGCAACCAATATTCAAGCATTAAACACATGCTTAGCCATGTCATGATCAACACATTATCTCTAACAATTTGCAAAACACATTTGCAAATCTTAATCAGATGCAAAGATTCCAAATGCATGAGCTTCTCCCATTTGCAAATCAAAGCTCCATGCAAAGAGCACAACAATAAAATTGCAAGCATTAGCTACAATTATTTATGAAACACATTCGCAAATAATTGCTCTATGCAAAAAAAAAAAAATTAAAAGAGTGAGCTAGAGTAAACATGATTGAGTTCATTAACACATGATGAGACTAGCAACCCAGTCTCCCAACCAAACAGGAGACTAGAAAAAAAACTATGAACACATTCTTAGCCCTATGATAGTTAAATCTTTGCCTCTAGCACATCCACTTGGAGCTTTCATGATAACTTTCATCTTCTTCTCTTTAGGATCCAACCTTGATGCTTATCAACACTTACGGCGATTAATATATCCTTAAATAATTTCTGGGCCTACATGCTCACAAATAAAAAAGAGCCCATAATTTTTGGGCCTACCTGGTTATGACTTCGATCAGAGTCAAAATTTAGTCACGTGGAAGAATTCTCGACCAGGTTATTAGACACTGGTCAGACATAAAGTATACCGTATTTACCCCAACCAACGATATATGTACTGGTTGGGAAGTTATCCGATTATCCCGACTAGCTATGCATACGCTGGTCGAGAATGACTTATCCGGTTATGCTGACCATCATTCAGGTCGGATGTTGGATAACCTTCACCCCGACTTGAAATTAGTCGGGAAGGAAGTTACCTCCGCATAAGACTAGCGTGCCGACGATGCTCTCTCTGACAGGTACATACAACTGATTATAAGTTACTCCCTATGAAGAGACACTTTTTTTTTTATCAAAATACACATTCCAGCTAGAAGACACCTTTTGGCAGGAAGACATTTCTTAGAAGATGACAACTGCCGTCCCTTCATCTGGTATAAATAAGAGGCACTCACAAGGACAAATTAAGATCGCATACAAGACAAGAGCAAGATTAGTATTAGTAATTTTAGTTCTCCATTCAGAAGATTGTACTCTGTCAAACACACGTGATTAAGTAAATAGCATTCACATTCATGCTATCTTTATGGTTTTGATTGTTTCTATGTAAAGGCAACCCCAACTACATCGTAAGCTCAATTTAGGGACCCCTGGGTCTTGAACATTGACAGTTGGCGATAGAAGGAGGGCACAACTATCAAGATCTTCAAAGGTAACGTGCTGTCACTGTAAGCAATGGATGAAGAAAACTCATTTGATCTCGCCGACTACGCTCACCTCACTACTGATGACTTCGTGGAGGAAGAAGAAGGTAAGTGTGACTTCTACTCCGAATACAACGAGAGGAAAGGAGCCGGGGATGCACGGAGCTGAGGCAGTGGATACAAATATTGGAGGAAAAGGGACTAAAGTTTATTTATTCATTGTGTACAGATACAAAGTTACTACCTAGTTAAAAACGTTCCACCCCAAAGTTCCTTGGTAAGATAAAGCATAGTAATAATATACATACATACTAGCTACTCCCCAACGTCAAGATCATTCACTTGTTCCAAACCAGCGTACGTCTAATGTGGTGTCTTCGATGGTGATGTGAGGGCAGCGGAAAGACAATCGTGCACAACATCGTGAGCATGCTCAATGAGCGGTGCAGTGGAGCATTGGTTTAGTGCGCGAACTCGGTGTCGATGAGTATGTACTCTCTGCTCTCCATTCTACACCTTTAAGTATCTCCGTTGTCTTTCCTTTCTCTACATACAAGGACTGCAACGACACCGACTGCAGGGCTAGCTACAACATACCGCAATGTCGCGGTAGGGTACCCTGTCATGTACCGTGCAACTTCAAACCCATCGAGTCTGTTTCATACTGTACCGATCAAATCACGGTTCACGAAACGATATAATACTTTTGCGTATTTATAGAAAACACAGTCATACCTGGTTTTTGATATCTCATTTTTGAATACCCAGAATTTCAAAATCTGGTTTAACCATACCCGGAATTTGAAATCTCGGTAATTATGTATACCGGAATTTCAAAATCCGGTTATGCTATAACCGGATTTTCAAATCCCGATTATGACATGTATTTTGTGTGCTTAACCGGATTAGTAGGTGTTGGATGCATGTGGGTAGAATTTTTTTAGAATAATATATTTTTTAAATAATTTTATAAAAAATAATACACTGAAAATAAAAATTACAAAAATACATTTCTCTCGCCATTTGAAATGGCGACAGAGTTTCTATTGCCATTTCAATTAACACAGAGACTCTGTCGCCAATTGAAATGGCGACAGATGCTGTTTTGTCGTTGACTGAATTTGACTAACGGATTATTTTGTCGTGGATTCATTTAGTCGACACGGTTGAAGTCTCTGTCGCCTTTTGAATTGGCAACATGCCCTGTTACTATTTCAAATGGCGCATGCTGCCAATTCAAATGGCGACAGAGATGTATTTTTGTAATTTTTTGGTGTATTTTTTTGTAAAATTATTTAAAAAAATATATTATTTTTCAAAAAAATCCATGTATGTATGTGTTGGAGGCATAACCGTACGCATGCATGTAAATAGCATAATTGGATTTTGAAATTCCGGTTATAGTATAATTGGATTTTTAAAATCCAAATGCGCAAAAAAAAATGAGTTTTTAAATTTTGGGTATGGCTAAATCGGATTTTGAAATTCCAGGTATTCAAAAATGAGATCTCAAAAACCGGGTATGACCGTGTTTTCTGTAAATTCGTAAAAAATATTGTATTGTTTCGTGAATACGAGTCATGTATTATATCAAATATAAAAAAATTCCTAAATATATCATACCGCGCTCGACTTCGAGGCCTGACATGACTCTATTATTTGTGTGGCTCGTACGCAAACGTACCGCGCCGGTCCGACTCACACGTAATGTACCGTGCTATACTTGATCGTGCCGTGCAACGGGCCGATATATTTATCTTAACTATTATAAGAATGAGTTGGTGGTGATGGTGAGTCTGCCAGGCCTTGGGCCAGAACAGTAGGGACTCAAGGCCCAGTAAGTGAGTCACTATTGCCTTGCTAACCTATAGTTGTAAATCTGCAGGACAACTCAATATAGATGATTTGATTTATTTACTAGCTTACAAAGATATGTTTTGCTTGATATGTGTGTTACAGAAAATTGATTTATTGTATGGTTTAAGATCCTGCATTATAATTATGTATTATTATCTTTTAGAATTATGTTGTAACGCACGGGCATCTTGCTAGTATATATATAAAAGCTTGGTCAGTGCCGAGGTTTGGTGACGAGAGGAACGGCACGACGACGGTACAGCTCGAGCGGTTGACGACGTGGACGAGCGGCGTGCGCGTGGGACCGGGTCAGGGTCAGCGTGCTCCGGTCGCTCGCGCTCGCGGGCGTCTCGTCAGTCGCACTCGCTTCTGCCGTCTCGGACTGACGTGTGCACCGTCCCATAGGCCATAGGAGAGGCCGATGCGGCCGACCACAAAATGACTAGCATTGCTCGCTTTCTTTAGCTGAAATCATATGAATTTTCCTACCGCTAGCAAAAGCGAAAAGAAAAGGAATAAAGGGCAAAGGTGATGGAAACTTCGTCCACACAGATATCAGCCATCGTCTACGTCTAGGAAGGAAGGACACCGGAGGTCGTAGCCTTGTTCTCTCTTTACTAGGAACAAGGCCAAAGTCGCATTGTTGTAAAGTACCTGTGCTGTAGCTTTGGTTTGATCGTATTAGTAAAAATACAATATCCCTGTCCATTTTAGCTTCCTTTTTAGTACCCACAAAAAGAAAAGTGTTTGAGCGGTGCTTCTATGTTTTTTCTTTCAATACAATTTGTATATATTTTTTAAAGCAAATGAAATGGTAAATAATCATAATCCGTCATTCATTTATGCTTTAGAATTTATGCAATTTTAAAAAAGAAAAGCGTGTAATCACCTCTCAAAGTGTTTTTACAGCAAGAAAAGCCAGCAGCTGTAATTGTGTGTGCTTTATCTTTCTCAAATCACAATTAATAAACCCCCAACTCTGACCTAGCGGAAAGAGGGAGAGGAAAGCCAGCTTCACCCGAGCTCCTCCTCTCCAAAGAGAGGATCCAATGCTACTTAAAGGTAAAAAAGCTAAGGGGGAGGAGGCGGCGATCGGCAGCGGCGCGTGTAAAACTGTAAATGCACCGGCTTTGCTTGTGATTTTTCCCCTTGCCTTTCTTCGGCGGCATGTGTTTTTTTCCCCAGCTTTACCTCGCAAAACTCACCACTTGTTTAAGGGCTTGTTTAATGATCACCTCCACGCAAAAACCGCGTACTGCGATGCATCCATTGGCCAATGCAGCCTACTATACCGTTACAAGACTTTAATTTAAAACAGTAAAAAAAAACCCTACATAAACCTCTCTACGGCTTCCGCATTCCAAGGCACCCACGAACCACGAGTGCACGGCTCAAGAAACAGAGTAGCCATGGCATCCGTGGCCGTCTCCCCTGCTTGGGCGCTCCCTCTCCTCCTCCTCGCCGCCCTCTCTTGCCATGGTATGCGTGAGCCACCTTCGTCGTGTAGACTAGTTTTGTGAACTGGCTGGAGCAAAGGTGGGGTGGGGTGAGCTAGTAACTGATGTGTCGATGTGTCTTGCAGGGGCGCACGGGAGGAACCCCCACGGCCTCGGCGTCAACTACGGCAGGGTCGCTGACGACATCCCGCCGCCGAGGCGCTCGGTGGAGCTGCTGCGCGCGGCGGGCGCGGGGTCGGTCAAGATTTACGACGCCAACCCGGGTGTCCTCCGCGCGCTGGCCGGGACGCGCATGCGGGTCGCCATCATGGTGCCCAACGAGATCATCCCGGACCTCGCCGCCTCCGCGGCCGCCGCGGACAGGTGGGTGGCCGAGAACCTGGTGCCGTACTACCCGGAGACGCTGGTCAAGTATCTCCTCGTCGGCAACGAGTTGCTCTCCGACTACTCCGTCGCCAACTCCACCTGGCCGCGCATCGTGCCGGCGATGGAGAACCTCCACCGGAGCCTCCGCTCGCGCCGCATCAGCAGCGTGAAGATTAGCACCACGCTTGCCATGGACACCCTCGCCTCCTCATCCCCGCGCCCGGCGTCGGCGGGCGCTTTCCGCCCCGACGTCGCCGCGGCCGTCGTGCGTCCGCTGCTCCATTTCTTGAACGGGACCAACTCGTACTACTTCGTCGACGCGTACCCCTACTTCGTCTGGGCCAGTAATAACAAGACCATCCCGCTCGACTACGCGCTCTCCAATGGCGGCAGCCGCTACGTCGACCCGGGCACGGGGCTGGCATACGTCAACCTGCTCGACGAAATGCTCGACTCCGTGGTCGCCGCGATGGCGAAGCTCGGGTACGGGGGCGTGAAGCTGGCCATCGCGGAGACAGGGTGGCCGAACGGCTGCGACTACGACCAAATCGGTGGCAACGTCCACAACGCAGCCATCTACAACAGGAACCTCGCGGCACGGATGGCCAAGAACCCCGGCACGCCGTCGCGGCCGGGCGCGAAGATGCCGGTGTTCGTATTCTCGCTCTACAACGAGGACCTCAAGGGCGGACCGGGCACCGAGCGGCATTGGGGGCTGTACTATCCCAACGGCACAGCAGTGTACCAGATCGACCTCACCGGGCGGCGGCCGCTGTGGTCGTACCCGCCGCTGCCACCGCCAGAGAACAACACGCCGTACAAGGGACCGATATGGTGCGTGCTGGCCGCCGGCCGCGGCAAGGAGCTGAACGAGACGGCGGTGGGGAACGCGCTGGCGTACGCGTGCGGGCAGGGGAACGGGACGTGCAACGCCATCCAGCCCGGCGGGGAGTGCTACCGGCCGAACACCACGGCGGCGCACGCGAGCTACGCATTCAACTCGTACTGGCAGCAGCTCAGGAAGATCGGAGCGACGTGCTACTTCAATAACCTTGCAGAGCAGACTATTAAGGACCCGAGTAAGTGCGCTCAAACTCCATAAGTCCTCCATACACTGTCAAATTAGTACTTACTAGTTCTCCAACTTCTAACTGATTAATACCACATGAGCAGTGCAATTAGCTTCTGCGATTTAGTGCGTTAGATCAATTAAACTGTTTACTTTTGAGTTTTGATGTTGGTTAGTACCCAGCGAATAGAATTGATAGGACATTTTGCTAATTTAAGGAGCACAAAGAAGTCTGTCTTTAGCTGACCGAGGTGATGAACTATGTGAAAGCTGGACAAGCTTACAGTGTTGGAAGCAGTACAGGACCAAGTCGTCTCTAGGTGTCTTTTTCCGATGATTGGAGGTGATTAAAACAGATTGGCTTTCTAGTCGGTCCCATGATGCCATTTGCCAACTAGGAGACGAGACAAACAATAGAAATGGAAAGTCTTTTGTGAATTGTGGTCCATCTGGTGTAGGACTAAACTACTATGTAGGCAAACAATAAAAATATACGTATGGATGCTTACCACTTGAAATAAGTTGGTAGCATGGAACCTTTCAGTACTATGTTTCACATAGCTGATTGATTCCTTGGATTATTTATTCTAGTATTTGAGGATTATAATGGAGACATGTGTGCTGTCAACAAGAAACTCTTTTGCTTCTCATCTGTCAAGAGAGTTGACCCCCACTTCGGATCTTCAGGAATCAATAATTATAATAGGTATTGATCATTGTAGGATGTGGATGAGGCTATGCTGCCATGATTTAATCAGCAGCATTGTGATTGACCCAAAACATGTGGATCTTTGGTTTTGAATGTTGCATTTGAGCATGAGTAGAAAGGCTATTGTTTTCTGATAAGTTCATCTTTTGAAGTACATGGTACTAATGGTTGTTTTAGAGTATGAACTCCCGAATTTGAGAACCCTGGGCTTATGAATTTAGGATTTAGGAACATTTGGTTCTTAGAGGTTTTATTTGTACATATTAGGACGGCTCCTAAAGTGGACAAAATTATGAACCATGTTTGAGTCTATGTTGTACGACTGGTCATATCTACTGTGTTGAAGTGGGAACAATTAATGCACTTGTTCAAGCTAATAAGGTATCCCCGTGTTCCCATTGGCCTAGTGCATAATACAGTAGAAGGCATCTTTGTCAGTTGACACAGAGAAATAGATAATCCTACCATGGCACTGCATAATAGCGAGGGTGTTTTAGGGGTTTTTTTTGTTTGTTTCTGATGGTTACTAATACTTGCTTTACCAAATTTTAGTAGTGTTAACTAAATTTGGCAAGCATTTGATTTCTTACCAAATTTTGGCAAGATTTTCTTCTCCCTTGCTCTCTAATTTATTTTCTTGTCAATCTTTGCTAAATTTTGGTAAGGTTTGGTGAGACAAATTTGTCATCAAACCAAATAACTTAGTGTTTGTCTAGCACTGGATGGCTTCCAAAAGATGTTCTGAAATGGTAAGGTGCACACTTGTTCTGAAAGATTCATTCAGAATTTCAGACAGCGGAGCTCGCGACTTGGTTGTCGTTACTCCAAAGCAACCCATCCAATGCTATACTAGATGTCTGTATTGCATGTATACTCGTGTGCACTGTGGTCCGTTCATTGATTGGGTCAAAGTCCAACTGCACATTTCACATAGCCTTGGATTCTTGTAGCTGCAAACCTGCAGCCTGCAAAGCATGCAGGCATTTGCAAAGGCATGGCTATAAAAATTGGTACTAGTTCTTGATACATTTGTTCATTTGCTAGTAGGATGAATGCAGAAAAACAATTTCTGCACTACTGGGTGTTAGCTTGATCTTACTTATTTTAAGTGTTAACTGTGTAAACCTTCTCAAAACTTTTTTGAGAACAAATGCTTTCTTTCAAGCATTTATTGTGTCAAACTCAAAACACGTTAGAACTCGGGAAAATTGATCTTACATTGGCTAGTTGTTTATACGTGTTGCAATTTATAAGACTGATGTGGTCGCTGCTGAAACCCTTGCTTCACTGCATTAGCATGTTCTGACTAACCAGAAGTGGGGGTTTTCTGACAGTTATTGGTGAAACGTCTGTGTAAGGTTGCCTCTCAGGGCTAAACCCATCCTTGGACACTCGCGCATCTTCCTGTTCTTCAATTCTTTACGTTCTCATTTAGCTTGATGTTGATTTGGTCTCAAAAGTAATGTCCTTGTGCTATTGCTTGTTGGAGAAATCAGAATCTTGCATACCATATCAGTAATTCTTGAGCACTTAAATTACCATTTGTGAAAAGTAAAACCAATCGAATAATATTTCCAGAAGCTTTATTCGATTAATTTCTGCTGTCTCAAGCAATTGACTTTTTTTTGTGATGTTGATATGCATCTTTAGCCTTCAGTCGTTAACCTGCCGTCCTGATTAGTCCGTAACACTGAGTTTTTTTTGGTGCTTTTTGCAGGCTACGCATCCTGCAAGTTCCACAGTTCTTTGGGCTGATTGATTACACGGGAGGACAAGAGGAAAAATAGATTCTTGATTTCGCCAAACCTGATTTCCTAGGAACGTGCTTGTCGCCGTTGATGTTCTTCAACTTATGATGTAACAGTGAAGTCTTGCCGTCTGTTTTGTTGTGTTCAACTACATTTCGAAAGCTAACCCCCCATCCCCATGTCATCTCCTCGATCGAACTTTTACGACAGATCTACGCAGAAACACCTGAATCTTACAACTCGTAAGGCCATATAATTCCCTAGACAGACGTTCGTGCACACGAGCCCTCACGATCCTGATTCCAAAATATGGATGGAAAGAGAGTGAACATCACCGGCAGCCTACTTTCTCGTTCCATGTCACTCGCTACAATTTCGAGGGAAGGACAGAACAGAGGTAGGCCATTAAAGTCACTCACGAGAAGACACCTCGCTACCAGCCTACTTGGCTAACGGCACAAACACAATGCAGTGACTGTTCCTTCTTGGCAAACGGCAACACGCCAACACCAAACACAACAACACACGTACAGTACGGAGAGAGAAGTTGCTGCAACGTACTCACACGCACGTTGCGTCCGACCTTTGTCCATGCACTGCCGGAAATGCATGTTTACTGCCGAAGACTTCCTCCGAGAACTCATGGCTTCTCTACCCACTTGGAGTTGGACTTCAATATTTGCAAATCAAGTTTTCACGCATATGTATTTATAAATGTGCCCCTGTTCCATTCTTACCGCACTCGAAGAGTACGGAAGCTCCCTGCCGCGCTCGGGGAGCACGGAATCTTCTCGGTACCGTAGCAGCGCTCGCGAGCGCGAGAGCACGCACTGCGATAAGAAAGCTTCCGCGCTACCTAACCACCATGATTGCACCTGAGTGCCCCACTCATGCTCACGCGTCACTCGCATGGCCGCGTTGCCTGCGCTAGCCATGAGCTGTCACCGCCAGAGACCACCTTCTGCGCTCTTGGGTGCGGTAGCGAATAGGTGTCATCTGCCGCATCTTTCGCGGTGGAGTAGAAAACTATTTTTGTAAATACATTTATGAAAAGACTAGTTATATATATATATATATATATATATATATATATATGAAAATAGTTTCATACCTTGGGAGTATTTACATATATAAAAAAGTTCTAGATAAGCACATTATTCTTCCCTATATCTCCCTCTCGTTGCTTGCGTTTGTACGGTGCGTTAGTTGCTTAACAACCACCCGTCGATCTCACGAGTCACGGATAACGTTCGTTTTGAGTTGAAGAAAGAAATAGCTAAGGGGCAACTTTTTCGTTGCAGAGAGATAACTACTACCACTAGCTAGCTAGCTAATGGTGAATATATATGGTTGGGGCGTTGCTTGACTTGGATGTTAAGTACGAAGATTCCTCCGGCCAAGTGGTCGGTATGATGAGCAAGGGAGGAGCCATCCACTTCACCACGAGCTAGCATTAGCAATTTAGCATATCACAAACACACAAACGGCGCCCCAAAGACGGAGGAGATTAAACCATGAGGTCGCGACCGATGAGTGATTCACGTCAAGTGCAAGTTTTGGACAACCACACCCACTTCGACTGCTGGATTAGCTTTAGCCGCCCCCCCCCCCTCATATCCCACACGAAACAGCGCATGCAATTACTTCCAAGTAAGTTAAAGGTCGGTAGATGCCAACATCGATCAGCGTGTATTCCCTTGCCTAGTGTGGTATCAGTTGGCAAGCACCTTTCGCCCAAGGAAACGGCAAGGTATCGTCTGCCGGTATTTCCGTGCCCAGGCCATGAACATACATGTATGTATGCTAGTGCGTCTGACTAGGACGGTTGGCTAAATGAATCTCCTTTAGATCAGAAGAAAGGAATTGCCACCGAATTAAGTGGCTCGTGTTCCAAGGCCTGTTTTGACCGTAGAAAATTTGTGTATAGAAAATCGCACACAAGCGCTGTAGAAATTACTACGGTATTCTCGTATTGAGATCCACGTACGTCGAATTCTTTGACGTTGGGTCACTAACACGTGAGGCCCACGTGCAGTCAGGGGCGAAAGTAGATTAGAATACCCGGTGTCACAGGACACCGGGTCAAAAAAAAAAATTTACATTGGATAAAAAAAAATTAGTGTATATTAGTCTATATATAGTACATGTGAACCCCCTTAATCTAAATCTTGTGACACCGGGAGATAAATAACAAGCAAATAGTAAGAATAATAAGTTGTTATTACTTGTATGATAAAGTGGTGAACCCAGGTGATTTTATCTCTAGTTCCGCCCCTGCGTGCAGTGACCCAATGTCAATGACGTCGACGTCAGATGAACCAATTCCCGGTATTCCCATGGTCCAAGGCACGGCCTTGCTGAGGGACGGCCTACACTACGCGCCTGCAGAACCACGAAGAGATGCTGCAAACAAGGTGGCTGAACTTGAAGGACCCATCCAATCCGAATCTGCCATGCAGTCCACTAGTCTATATATCTAGTTGTGTTCTTTTTTCCTAAAAAAAATCTTAGCACTTGATACATATGGCCACACAGACACTGGTTGTGCTCCGAAAACTCCTACCTGGGCTACCTCTGCCCGGAGCCAATCGGAATGATGATTGTAATCAGATCGAGATGAATGCCTTTTTCCAGCAGGAACAGCCGTGCGGACAACACGAACACACGTGTGTACGTAGCTACTCAAGCTAGCACGACCCAGGTGGATGGGTGTATCCAGGGTTCAAAATCTCGCCGAAATTCGGCGAATTTTCGGTGAGATTTCGGATTTCGGACCCCTCCGAGTTTCATAATCCCGGCGAAATGAAAAAACCCTAGAATTTTTTTGAAGTGCTATAGTACATTAAAATCTCGCCGAAATTTCGGTGATTTGGACCGAAATTTCGGTTAAACGGACCGAAATTTGTATAAAAGTCGACCGGATTTGACCGTAATTGCCCGGATTTTGACCGGATTGGGTTCTCCACGTCATTTCCCATGTGGAACAGTCGGTAAATCATAATTTCCGCGAAGTTGAAAAAAACCCTAAAAATTTGAAAGTTGGAAAACCCTAAAAAATTTCGCCGAGATTTCGGTTTTTTGGACGAAATTTCGTCATTTTTTACCGAAATTTCGGATTTCTCGGTTTAAAAAAAACCGGATTTGAATTTTGGTTTTTGAATTTCGTCCGGATTTTGTCCGAAATTTCCGAATCTCGTCGAAATTTCAGATTTCGGCCAGGCCCGAGATGGAGTCCGAAAACGAAAATTGAATCCTTGGGTGTATCAAAGCCATTTCCTCTGCAAGATGCTGAGAAAAAGAGAAATGCCAGGAGCTAGTTCATGATGGTCCAGCGGCAGGGAGATCATGGGAAAGAGATGGGCCTTGTCCCAGACAGTATGCAGTACTCAGGGTTCACTTTATCGTGAAAACCATGGTATCGAGCCAATTCGAAGAGAAATTTTACAGTGTATTATATTAGTACTCCCTTTGTCTCACAAAGAGTGCATTTCTAATGTTCAAAATTTATCCCAAAAAGAGTGCATCTTTAATCCGTAGTGCCCAACTGTAAGTGTATGAATGCTCATTTAAGTGTCTGTGGAAACCGAAGCATCAGCATGCTTATGTTGGAGTAATGAGGGTCACATTAGACCATCTCCAACCATATTCCCTTCATTTCATTCCCTTCCCTGTTCCCATTCCCTTTATTTCCCCTCATCTCCAACAGATTCCCTTTAAAGGGAATTGTATAGGGAAAGGAGAGAGAATCCCTTGCTGGAGGGAATGGGAGAGAGAAGAATCCCAGTGAAGGGAAAGGTGAAGGGAACCGTTGGGTATTTGAAGGGAATGGGAATCCCTTCACGAAGGGAAAATGAGAGGGGAAGGGACATGGTTGGAGATGGTCTTAGTCATTTACCTTGCACACTAATCTATCTTAAAAAACCTAGAAATGCACTCTTTGTGGGACAGAGGGAGTAGTATATAATGTGCAGTAAAAATTAGATCTAACCGTTGATTTTTTAGGAGTATTTATGCTATTCTACAACCAGATGAAGTATAAATAATTATAATTAATCTGATCCATTGGATCGAAAAGAATGAACAATTCATATTGAATTTAGTGTACTGTAAAAGAGCTCGGCTCGAAACCCTAAACCAGTCAAAAATCAGTGAAAATCAAGCTTGCTCAAAAAATCGGCCGCAAAAAAATTCAATTCGCCCGCCGATTTTCGAGAAAACCGTTTGTTTTCGGTGAAAATGACCGATTTTCGAGAAAATCTATCTATTTTCAATCTTTTTTTTGAATTTTTTCGAAACATTTGATAGTTTAGTTAATCTTGACAGTACTTCCTTGCAAGGGACCAGGGCAGAAGTGTCATTTTTGTCAAAGAGTGCGTTGAAGCCGGTCGGACGTTTTATTTCGGATAGGACATAACGAACGTGGACCTAAAATAAGCTGCACGAGGTGTATACTGCAGGTAGAGTGTAACGAACTCGGCCTTCTGCCATCTTGGCATGCGAAATTCAAATGAAAACATATATAGCTCCAAGCACGCGACGAACGCGCGCCTCGAAGTATCAAACCATCTTATAGCTGGACCGGTCTTCAAATAGCTCTAAAATTTGCCTTTGGACCAAACAACCTCTGGACCTGGACTGGTAAAAGCTGTACCATTCACAAGTAGAGTATATAACTGTGTGAATTCCTCATTTTACATTTCATGTGATCAATTTAGCTGGATGTTTTTATATAGAAATACTATCTTACGGTATACTACTTTTCCCTAAAACGACGGTATAGCGCACATCCCTTCGATCGAGTCCCACCTGTAATTGTAACCATCCACTTTGACCGGCTTCATTCGTATCCTCTCAAACTCATTCTCCACCTCTCATCAGTCATCTATCTCATTTTCCACTATCTCTGTCTCGTGCCTTCATCAACCACCATGTCAATCCAAACCACCAGGCTGGCGAGCTTGGTCATGTGTGGGCATGGCAGCCATGGGGCGCGCGCAGCGAGTAGGCCCAATGAATGTAGGGGATTTTTGTGGTGCACGAACTGGTGATGTGTCCAGCGGCGCGATGCACAAAACAATAGTGGTAGCAGTGTCGGAGGAGGAGCTGGCAGCGGTGCGATTGTGGCCAGAGGAGGAGGATTAAGTCATCTTCCTTATCGCCAACAACGGGATCCACCAAATCCTCGTATCCTCGCCTTCCTTCTTATATGGGTCATTGAGTGATTCAACGCTGATTCCACCCACATCGCCTCGTGGCTCCACTTTGCCACCGCACGCGTCACAAGCGATTTTGAGCTATGTCTTCATCCCCCCGCTCTTGCTTACTCTCCTGCATCGATGGTCGACGGGAATGGCGCCACCATCGCGATGGGTTCATCGTGCCCCTCAGTTGTAGAGGGAGGCTAGGGCGAGACGGCGAGGCAGCGGCATATTGAATATTAGGTTGGGCAGGATGGGTGGCAGGAGAGGGGAGTCGGCAGCTCGCCGCCCTTCGTAGGGGGAGGCGAAGCGTGGGAGACGGAGGAGACACGTGGAGCGTGGAGTATGACCAGCGCAGCGGTGGCGACGACAGAAGAGGGAGGCAACGGAAGTGAGGTAGAGGTAGAGAGGGGAGGAGAAGGGGAGGGCTACCGGAGTTACGATGGATGGTTAGGTGCTATATGTTTGAATCGATCCGAACTGCATACTGTGTTGTAGTCGTCTCTTTTTTTTCATGTATTGATGATCAAAACTAATAATATTTTTCTAAGACAGTCTACGTGTAATGACTAGTGACACAGAGCATCCTACAGCGACGTAAAAAAAAGGTATGAGCATATGAGATAAACTCCCTATAAACACATAAAAATACAGTAGGTTACATGCATGCATATTTTACTCCTCCGTGACTTCACTAAGCCACAAACATAATACTACTACTCCTACGAGACCTACACTCTAAAAAGGAGCTACTATTAGCACGAGCAAGCTAGAACTACTCACTAATTAGCCTCCTAATTAAGGTATCCAAGCTCCGTGGGGGAAATGTGTAAAGCACAACAGGAAACCACCTATGCAAAGGAGCTAGGGAAAGCATCATCACAGCCTCCACCCCCACTCTCCAGTGGGCCCCCGCCCCAAGCATTGGCAGGAGGAGCCTTCACGGGCTCGCTACCTGTTTACCCGCATCACTAGCCGTCCATCACCCACCCATGACCCAACGGCCAGATCTTTCGCCACGTGGACTACCAGCTACAACCAGTGCTTACAGGTGGGTCCCACCACCAACCTTTCCCATCCCTCCTCCCTCCACCGGCGCCCTGAAAACCGGGCGAAATCTCCCTCCCTGCCGCCCACCCACCCACGGCGCACGTGGCTCATATTGATGGCGCCACCGCTACACGCTCGCTCACAGACACCCCGGACCCACCCTTTCCGGACCCACACGTCATGCTCTCATGCGGGCTTAGTTAAGGCTCCCACACCGCAGCAGCCGGTGCCCGAGTCTTTAACCCCAAACCGCGCCATTGTCTCGTCTAAAAAAGGAGGAGCAGTATTGTAGTAGTTGCTTTCCTTTATCGTCTCCGTACTTATCGCCGTCGTCGTCGCCATTGCCGAGCGGCAGCCGAGGAGGCCAGGAGGGCGGTGGCCATGGAGGGCGACGAGGCTCGGCCGGGGAAGGAGGCGCTCAGCGGGGGCCACCTCTGCCACGTGTGTGGGTACCAGTACCCCAACGCCAACCCCAGCGCCAAGCTCCGCCGCTCCCACCGCAAGAACTGTCGCAAGGTGCCCGCGGCGGCGGAGGAGGGTGGTTCCCCGGGGGTGGACGAGCGGGAGGAGGCCGCCGCGGAGCGCAATGCGGGCGAGGGGATCCTGCTAGGTACGGGGCCGTACGGTGCTTCGCTTGGTTTTGTTGGGGTTTGGTGGCTTTGGGTTCTTGATTTTTTTTTTCGTTGGTGTTCCTGCGTGTGCGCTGTAGGTGGGGAAGGAGGAGAGGGGGAGGGGCATGGTGCGAGCGAGGCCAACGCAGGCTCTGCTTTGCGCGGATCTACGAAAGAAGACGGCGATTTGGTGGAAGACAAGGAGAATGCTGGCACGCCCTCTGATCTTTTCCCGCTTAATTTTTGTCTGCTTACTTTGCCCACTGCTCTATCTCGTGTTTATCTTCAATTTTCACGCGGAGTTTGCAGTTGTTGTGTTGATTTGCTTTTGCTGCCTTGACGATTTCTGTAAACTAATTTGCAATCTTGCGTAGCTTCCTTCTGTCGTGTGCCATGTTGTGCTCTTTGTTGTTTTGCGCTTTTGGCTAGAGATTGAAAAGGCAAAAAAAAGTTTGGTTGCCTTTTGCTCAGTTCCCCCTTGGAGAGGAACACAAAACTCACATGGCATAGTATCATAGTGAGATGGTACTATCGTGGGGGCCTGGAATAAAAGTCTGCGTGGTTCTTGCTTAGCATTAAAGCTGAAAGCGTAGGTACTTTCTTGTTTGGCGATACGTTGTAATAACCGATAACGATGTACAACAGTTGGACTTGGAGTGGCTTGTTTTCGTAACTGTAGATCTGAACTTTGCTCAAGTAGCTTATGTCAGTGCTGAATAAGGTAGTAAATTCAAGCGCTAATCTCTGAGACCCATGTACACGATTCCGCCGACACGTGCCTAGATTATCTCTCCTTGTCTTGTGGCAAGTTGGTAGTTTGATGTTGGTGGTCAGCAATGAGAAGCTGTTACTTGTCTTTGTGGACATGTACATGCATTGGATTCTTTCTCTTGTCTGCCAGTCAGGCAAGGGTGAATCGATTTGTTGCATTTTTTTGGTAATCCGGCGCTCATCAAAGTCTGACATATCTGTCATTACTCATGCTGGTAGGTAGGATATCTTAGAACCTGCCGTTGTAACATTGGTTTTCTTCGATTAGCTTGCTTGTCGTGGTCTTCCACCACATGTTGTCTTAGTCACACGAGCGTTCTGTTTGCTGTGCAAAATAGTTTAGTCTCGTTAGGTCCGTGCATGTCTAATGTCTCTCAAAATTTTGGGCGTGTCCCCTATTTTATATATATTGTCGGGTCATCTACTTGGACAGATTCCTTAATTCAGGGCGTTGGCATAAGTTGCCGTAATTTATTACCTAATTGTTGTGAACTGTGGCCATGTTGTCATGTGTTATCAGTCAATTCTGAAGTCACTGTGATGTTAAGTCTTCTAATGATTGTAGTGCTTCAGTGGTGAGCATTGAGCTACTATTTATGTGGCTTTCAGGCTTGCTATGTGAATTTTTTTTCAAGCCTAGCTTTCAGGTCTAATCCTATATCATCAATGTTATATCACGCAAACTATTGGCTGATTCGGACTATTTTATTAAGTAAATCGCATGAGATATACTCGTACTATAATCTTTTGCAATTTTTTATTTTCACTTCTAGCAATGGTTTCAATGTCTTTTGCCAACCGTGAAACCTTTGTTATATTACTGATTAATTTTTCCTAGCAAATAATGAGGGTCAAAAGAGTGTCTTGCCACTGAAAAAATGACTAACAACACTAGGAGATAACCTACCCAACAAAAAATCGCTTTATTTTTCATCTTTACACTCTCTGTTAGATCTTGTTAGCAGGAATTGCTTGAGTTTGTAAACTGCTGTTGTGTGTCGAAGAGACAGGAGATTATTAACACTTTTTTCAACAAAACTTGAATTCTAAGAATGGTTTTACAGGAGTATGTCTCACATGATTTGCTCTTGGATGTACTTATTTTTTTCTGTTCTCACCGATGCAAATTTCACTATGAGAAAATAGACATAAATGAACCATTTTTTTCATACAAGTTTGTAGGGTATCAGTGCTTTTATTCATTTGTATGATCTGTTGGCGTTGCTTGTTCCTTTGTTTACCATCTGGACCACACAATACTAGTATCTTTAGTGGTCTCAGTGTTGCTTTCTACTCCATAGTTGCACTTATTAGTACGAGTGTACGACTTCACTAGCATTTTTTCCCCTGTTAACTACAACCTGCTAGCAGATTTATGCTAACCTGATTTTTCTGTTACTCGAAATCCCTCTAGTCTTTCGTACTCATTCCTTGCAATTTTTGTTAAAAATGCCTTGAATATTTCTTTTGGGAGGGTAGAATGCCTTGAATATTTACTGATGTTTATACTGAAGCTTTGATAGTCGAAATGTTAGGATGCTTGCTTTTCAATTGTTTCTGGCTATTCCATTGTATCACTAGTAAATGTTCTTTTCCAGAATATTAAATCATTTTGCTGGTTTATTCAAATTACAGTGAGTGTGTGTTGATTGCTTTTTCTTATGTGCATTTGATGTTTTCATAGAACATGCTTCTCCAAAAGGTGCCGGAGTTCAAGTCATCAGCAGTGAATGCGGTGAAACTGGTCTGATTAATTGCACCAATGATTCTTTGGAAATTGCAAATGAAGGCAATGGAACTATTAGTAATTTACTACTTGCTTGCACCAATGGAAGTCAAAATAAAGTGGGCAAACATTGCTCTGAAATCGCACCGCTTGCAGTTGGACATCTGGCTGGACGAGAAGATAGTTTTGATGAGTACCAGGACGCATCTCCTTTTCTTCATCAATCAGATTCTGAAGATGGTGCAACAGTAGCACACAAGTCAGAATTTTCTGCAGAAGAAATCAAGAATTTGAATAACGTTTCATTGCAACCAATTGTTGCTGCAAATGAAATTCCTGTGGAAACGAATGTGTTATGCAAAGACCATTTTTCAAGAGAACCCAGTATGTCCGATTTATCTGCTGACTCCAAAGTTGGAAAAGAAGTTGAATGTCATTTGGAGAATAGAACTCATGGATTGGCTGAGCCTGAAGTTAGTCTGAAACTTGAGAGTCCAGATGAATGCTTAGTAAATGTTGAGATGAATGATACAGATATGGTTGACAGAAAATCTGACAAAACATCCAGCTATTGCGAGTTGATTGGTGAATTGAATGCTTCATCTCTTGATAAATGCTCTTTACTTATTTCAGACCCAGAATCCCAATCTACATGTTCCAGAAAGGCGGAAGGCTCCACAGAAGATAGTATGGATGTTCTGCATATCATGTCTGAAGTATCACCAAGACCAGAAGTAGTAGGATCAGATAATGTTGAATCTCAAACAGTAACCAGTTCTAGCACTAAAGCCTTGCCGATTGGAAATGAATTGAAGCTCATTCACACTGAAAATACTACCACAGGGTGCACCTCACAGAACTATCCTGTTGAAGATACTTCAGATGTTCAGCTGTGTCTTGAGAATTCTTGCCAAGGAAATTCAGTGTGCTCTTTAGTTGGTTATCAGAATGATCTTGCTGTTACTAAAGTATATGGTATTCTCAACTCCATTGCTGAAGACAATTGTAATGAAGGCATTTCCGTGAAGGGCAGTGAGTTGGATTCCTCTTGTGAGAGGCCACACCCAGATGTTGTTGAGCAGACTGCTGATATAGCGGAAGAAAACCATCCCATAGGGAAGCCTAATGGATTCTCTAATGAGGAAGTCTGCAACAAAGAGATTAACCCTGAGGTTCCTACAAAAGGTCAAGTTTCTACAAGTCAGGAGTATGTCGCTTTAATAATGGATCAAGTGTCTTGTGCCAAGAATCCATTCAATTTAGATGATACCAGGAGTGATGACTTATTTGAGCTTGACACTGACAGTTACCATTTAGAGGCATCAAAAGTTATTGAATCCAAGCAGCGCTTTGACTTTAAATCTCTGATGGTGGATCAACTGACAGTATCCGATAAAATTAGCATTGCTGAAGGGCAACACTGTCTTATCTCAGGTGAGAATATTCTGAATTTTTAATTGTGTATTGTTGGTATAAGATAGTGACGATTAATTAAGAACTTCAGTAAAATGCTAAGCTGTGGAGGAGGTTATCTAAGTTTTCTAGTCAGGTTTGGGTTGATCGGAGTATTAGAACACAGTCATATGGTCTAAGCTGTTTGTACACTTTTTTTTGGATGGAAATGCTGTTTGTACACTAGGCTTTAAATCCTAATCCGGTTCAGTAATATGTTCATGGGGACGACTATTGTACAAATAACTTTTATCTACAATTTTTTTTCAACTTTTTTATCCTTCTACATGCCATTTTTCCCCATTTCCCACTTGGCCACTTATAGGATGAATAGTGGGTGGTGGTAAGAAGTGGATGTGAAGTGCACAAAATTACATCTGCAGTAGTCATTACTTATTTTCATATGTTCAAATATTCAAGTCTTACTATCCCAGTGTTACTGTATGATATTTTCCCTACCAGATCTTGTAAGTTTGGATTACATGGTGTCATGCACTGAAACTTTATTGAATATTTCTGGCAGATGATCGCATACTAGCTGTGTCAAGTACTAGTGAAAATGGGTCTGCAGTTGGTGCAGAAGGCATGTCTGTCAGTACTTGTATTGACCTTGCGAAGACCGTTTCCTTTCCTGATGCCTCAGTGAACAATAGCATGCAGAACGACATAGCATATACAAATGGTATCGTATTTGCGCCATCTCAAGTAATTCCAGCGGAGTTTAGCACAATGCGTACTTTTCAGGAGATCAATGCACTCAGCATAGATGTTGAAGAAAAGATACAGACTGAAGACACTAGAACAGAGGAGATGACTGCAGTACACACCATAGATAATGTTGAAGAAAAGAAGCAGACAGAGGACACTGGTGCGAAGGAGATGGATGCAATATCGAACGCAAGTAATGCTGAAGAAGAGAAGCTGACTGAAGACACAAGTGCAGAGATGAATGCTGTTCAACACACATATGACATTGAAGGAAAGAAGCATGCTGAAGACACTGGTGCAAAGGAAGTGTCTGCAGTACAAAGTATGAAAAATGTCGAGGAAAACAATCAGGCTGAAGACACTGGTGCAAACGGAGTGAGTGCAGTACGAAGCATGGAAAGTGTGGATGAAAAGAATCAGACTGAAGACACCAGTGCAAAGAAGATGAATGCAGATGATGTTGAACACTGGAAGCAGACTAATGACACTAGCGCAGAGGAGATGAATGCAATACAGCGCACAGATAACGTTGAAGAAAAGAAGCAGGCTCAAGCCACTAGCACAAAGGAGACGAATGCCGTACTAAGCACAGATAATGTTGAAGAAAAGAAGCAGATTGAAGACACAGTTGGTTGGGAGGGAATTAAGCAGAATGAAGAGATTGCTGCTGCCGCTGCGAGGTTGAATTCAGGAAGGATTCATGTCCCTTTGAAGGTTCTCCTTGCTGAGGCGAGTGTGGAGACCAAAGAAAAGAAAACCAGTACCAAAGAGCGGGTGCTGTCATTTAGGCGCCGAGTATCGAAGGACGATGCGTCATCGGAGAAGTCAGCTTCTCCCAAATCTGGTTTCGGTGACCAGTACTGGGGCTCTCCTGCCAGACTGCCTCACAACAATGTTGAGAAGAGATCCAAAGGAAGGAAACAGCCATGGGTTTCGTTCACTTGCTGTTACTCCGTACATTAGGCTGCCTTCTTCAGCTCACGAGCTGCAAGCTTATATACGCCATGTGCATCTTGCTGTATCCATGGCACTGTTAGTATTTTTGCGAGGAGACTGGCTACGCTTTTGTATTGTGCTTTGGTCTACATATGCCGCTGTAACTAACGTTGTCCATCGTTGTAGATAGTCCATGCAATAAATCTGCTTTGATATCACCTGATACTGCAGACTAGGCTGGTAGTTGGGAGGCCTCCCAGAGGACTGGTGGAGTTGGCCCGTGCGATGGTGAGTTTAGGATGCGTCTGTCACGTGGTATATGTATGGTATATGTATGAGATGATTTAAGAAAAAAGTTATCTATGCGTTTAGTTGCTTGAATATAACCATTTCATCTTGGAAGTGATACAAATTTGAGAAATATTTCCTCTAGATGCTGAACCATCTTATTCACCAAAAATAATGGAACCAAATAGTACAGGACTATCTCATCCCATTCAATCTCATCTTATGAACCAAACACACCCTAGTTAGCATCGGCGCATGTGGAGCTGAGAGGAGCCGTGTGGAGCGTCGGCTGTCGAACTGTCGTAGTGTGCGCGGAGCCGCGGAACGCCCGGCCCGACTATCATGCGGAAGGTGGGCTGGCCCGGCCCGGCGCTAGGCTAGTAGTTGGGAGGCTTCCCAGAGGACAGGTGGAGTTGCCCGTGCGATGGTACAGGACCATTTCATCCCATTTAAACTCATCCTATGAACCAAACACACCGTAATTAGCATCGGCGCATGTGCGCTCCTCGTCTCCACGCACGGCAAGTGGGAAATAGTCCCTTTTCTAGTCCAACCAAGGGTGTGTTTATTTTTGTTTTGGATTCTCTAAAAACTAATTCTAGATTGTGGTCATAGAGAAGCTGATTCTCCTAAAGTTAGAATCTAAAAGCACATATTAAGTGGATTGTGAATTCTAGTGTATGTAGATGGACTAGATTGTGATAATCGATTCTAGAATTGGGCTGTTTATTTTTTATTCAGTTTTTGGGTTCAGAATCCAGAATCAAAAGTAAAAACAAATAGGCCCTAAGTCCATCGTCCTATTTTTTTTTCAAATTTAACTCCTGCTGAATGAATTTGTAGATTTAATATCTTTTCCTACCGTGAAGGCGCTCCTACGCCTGAAGAGCGTGGAAGCTGGCAAGCCGCGGTAGCAATTGGGCGAGTGTGGGATCAGAGTGCCTGAACAATGCTGGAGGAGCAACCGAGAGCGCGGGAGGCGGACTACCATGGTAAGAGAACACATGAGGTGTCTTTCCACGGTCCCATGAGCCCCGACAAGAAGTGCAGAAGGTGATACGTATCATCTTTTAGGGTCTGCGCGATCAACCACATTTACAAATTCATTTGCGGGAAGTAAATTTGCTAAAAAGAAGATAAGTGAGGTAGAAAAGAAATGACTGCGGCAAGTGGCCCTGAGGCACCGGTGGCACGCGCCGAGCATGCGTAATGCCCATGTCGTCCCGTGAGAATCACAGGGTCGCATGTGGTGGCACAGGGCGCGGTGGCTACGACGCCTCTTGCTCGTGTGGACTGCTGGATCCAAATTCTCGTACCTCGGACTCTATCGCTATAATGCAAAATTGCTAATAGCACGCCACTTTGCTGTAGTAAATTATAGGTTACTAGTTACATGCCCGTGCGTTGCTACGAAAAACAAAATTGATAACGAAAAATAAAGATTAAAAAATAAAAAAAATATTTCACAAGATCAAACATCTATCTTTAACGCTTCGTTTCTTGCGAAAGCTGGCTAATTAAAGCAACGCTTCGTTTTTTGCGTAGGACAATTAGGCAGTGCAATTAAGTAGGACAATTAATGACGTGGGTAGAACTCACCACTGCCACCAACTACTGCTTTATAATAGTAGAGATATTGTTTCAATAGTCCAGAAGTCCCATGGTATTTGTCCTACTGGACATATCAAATTAGCATGGAAATAACCTCATTCGTTATAAGAGAGATTTTACTATCTTTAGAAGCTACTAAAATTTACATTGACGTGGTACCAAGATGTACCAAAATTGATTGAGAGGTGCTTCTATGCTTTTCCTTCTAGTACAAGTTGCACAAATCTTGAAGCAAGCGAAGGGGTAAGTAATCACCATCTACCCTTCATTCATGCTTTAATAATTGTGCAACTTTTAAAAGGAAGAGCATAGAAGCACCTCTCAAATTGATATCTTCACTTTTTAAATTTTTAATATATATTTCTTAGTACTACTTTAATATAAATTTTAGTTCTTCACATAAAATCTCTCTCTCGTTATAAACCTGTAATGCTGCTTTTCTGCTCCAAAATCCAAAACCTGAGGATCATGTAAGTTGCAAAATGATTCGACGTGTTATTCATAAGTGGCCCTAGGCCCCCACTTGTAAGACTCAAAACGAACGTTAATTTTCAGTTCGTAACTTTTTTGAACGACTCGATGTTATTTTTCTGCCGTGTTACCCTTTGAAGTCTTTACGACAAGTCGATGTGTTTGATCATCTGACGCGAGGCTCTAATAATTTGGTAGGGCTTTAGCTTTTGCTCTGACTCTTTTTAATTCTTTTTTTTTTAAAAGAAATTATGAGTAGTTTTTGAAAGTGTTCAGCTATCTTGTTGGATTATCTCTACTATTCTAAAGCACCACTTGGTGGCAGTGGTCCATTCTACACGTCATTAATTGCCCTGTTTAATTGCTCTACTTAATTGCCCTGCTTAATTGCTCTTACTCGAAACGAACGCCGTTCTTTAATTAGCCAGCTTTCACAAGAAACGAAGCGTTAAAGATAGATGTTTGATCTTGTAAAATAATTTTTTTTATTTTTTAATCTTTATTTTTCGTTATCAATTTTGTTTTTCGTAGCAACGCACGGGCATGTAGCTAGTGATACTGATTTGGGAAAGAGAGTGGAAGACTCTCATCGCGAGCTCGACGGTGCAAATGGGATGGCTCACTGGGCTCGAGGTGCGGCGATCGAGGTGGGGACGGTAGGTTTAAGGTCGGTCACGCTCGAGGCGTAGACGTGATGAGGGACGGCTCGGCGATACAGAGGCTGGTAGATCAGATGGGCAGCACGGCGGGCTTTGAGACAGGATACGTCGGCGCGGTTCGAGGCGGGCCCAACGTGGGCTCGAGACGGGAACGAGTATTTTACCGCTTCTCGTGCTTAAACGAAACCACGCACCCAGCCCAACACAGCACTGCTCCTGAGTCCTGAGGCAACACCTTCGCCGCTCACAAGTTCAGCAAAAATCCCGTCTGTTCACGAGCCCCTGAACAAAAAGTGCAGCAGCAACCATGGCGAGGCCGCATCTTCTCCTCTGCCTCGTGGTCGCCGCCGCCTCGCTCCTACTCGTCGGTAAGTAGGCTCGCTCCAGCCTCGACATGGGTGCGCCCCACGCGGCGTTCTCTGATCCGATCTGACTCCGGTTCTTGCAGCCTCCGCCAAGAAATCCGGGGACGTGACCGAGCTCCAGATCGGCGTTAAGGTACCATCTCTTGGGTTCTTGGCTCTGGTACCAGGAATGGGTTTCCCTGTGCGCGTTCAAGATTGTATCTTTTCATCCTGTCTTGTGGGCTGGGAGCCTGGGATACTGGGATCGGTTCATTTGAGTGATGTCAGATTTGGCGGTACACAAGTATGGATTTGATTGGATCCGAGGTGTAGTTTGCGCCGATTATGCTAGATCCCTTGGACACCGTTATGGATGGATCGAATTTTGAGAAAACATGTTCTGAGACATGCGAGTCTGCCTTCTCAGTTGGATTCACATTTGAACTTGTATAATTCCTCCACTGGAAAGAAGGGGAAGCCGTGCTCAATAAAATGGAAAATTGAGGAACTTTCGTGGAATTGATTGGGCAAAAATTACCTTGGTTTCGTCAGGAGTAAACATCGTGGTTTGAAAAGGGTTCTTGCAGGGAATTCAACATTTTATAGTGTTTTCAGTCTAACAAGTCACAGTGCAATTTTGATTCCCATTAGAACAATCTCACAGCAAAATGAATCTTCTCATGCCCTGACGAGCCATTGTAATAGTTCTCGTGCCTTGTTTGTTTCCTCTTGACTAGTATAGTCAGTTAACAAATCAAGTTTTTACGTAACCCAAAAATGCCAGTGTTTTAGAAATTGCATCTTCCTTTCTTTCAATATAACTAAAAGAAAAAAAAAACTCTATCCTGCTCCAAGCAATTCACCTGAGCAGAATATCCTAGAAGAACAACAGGCTAGAATCAGTTTGTGTAAAAGTCATATATCAAGGTCTTGACTTCTTGTTGTAGGAAACAGGATTTGGATCTACCAGAAATTTAGGTTGTGTAATTGCAACATTGAGTTCATACGGCATCAAAATTAGAAGATGCATTTTTATGTACCCGGACGATTAGGAGAAAACAGTAACTATTCGTAAAACAAATGGTTGCTCCAAAGATATTGGATCTCAAACTGAACTTTCGTGGAGGATAAATAGCATATGCCTCGTTTTCAGCTACTAATTTCATCAGATTCTTGTACTGATGTTATGCCCTTGTTTCAATTTGCAGCACAAGCCAGAATCCTGCATTATTCAAGCTCACAAAGGTGATAGAGTTAAAGTTCACTACCGTGTGAGTTTGATATTCTGCTGTGTGAACTGTTTTCCCTTTTATGCAATAGATTGGTCAGTTCAATGTGAGACTCTTTTAATGAACTGGAACACCTGTATTTTCCCTTCACTCCATTTCACACTAACTTGCATGTATTAAACTTTGTCCTCTGTGGCTCCTAAGAATTTTGCCAATTTCAACTATACATGAGTTTTCCTTTTCTTTTTAAGTGGGAAAAAAGTGATTTTCCCTTATGAGAAAGGTGCAACAGATCATTTTAATCCACTGTTCAAATGACATTGCCAATTTGCCTAGCTTTGAAACTTTCACTACAACTTGTTAATACGACCAGCGTACCTTTGCTTAAGGAGGTTTTAATAGTTAATACTAGACGATAATTCAACTAGCCTACCTTTGCTTAAAGAAGGTTTTAATAATTAATACTAGATGGCATATACTACATTCATCGCTGACATCAACTTTCTTCTGAATTATGGTGGTCACTTGTTCTTTTATGTCATTTATCTACCAGGGAAAACTTACCGACGGAACAGTTTTTGATTCTAGCTACGAAAGGGGTGACCCAATTGAATTTGAACTGGGCACTGGTCAAGTGATCAAAGGTAATCAAATTGGTAACGAGCCCCATTGGTAACTAGCTCCTTCATTTATGCTTTGGTCCTATGTCTGAATTTCTGCACTTCAACCCATAGGATGGGATCAGGGGCTTTTGGGCATGTGCGTTGGTGAGAAGCGGAAGCTGAAGATCCCTGCAAAGCTTGGCTATGGGCCTCAGGGGTCACCACCTACCATTCCTGGTATGTCATTTTGTGCTCCTTTTCTTTTGAGTTTAGGGTTTCCTTCGAGTTATATCACAGTTGTTTTAAGAGAAACTGTGAATAAAAATAATTACCATGCAATCGTGCACGGTGACTGTATCTTCGCGAACTGCTTCAATGCTCTAGTTTTCCAGCCAGGCCGTTTTTACTACAGATTTATGATTCCGGCTTCTCATCTTTTGGTCTGCAGGTGGAGCAACACTCATATTTGATACCGAGCTTGTTGCTGTCAATGGAGAGCCAGCCAGCAAATCAGACGAGGACGATGCTGGCAGCGAGCTTTAGATAGCCAGGACAGTTCGACGACCGTCTTACCGATCAAACAAAGCCTAGTTCTCAAAATCAAATAGATGACTGCATGGAACATTTACTTGAGTAAGGCGAATGAGATGCATTCCAGGGTCCCTAGAGAAATGATCATTCTTCTCCCGTGACTTTATGCTATTTTATAACTTCTGGTCATATCTAGTGATTTGTGATGCGTGGTTTATATATTCGGAAAAACTAAAAAACGGTATACCGTTGCAACGGTATACCTCTGAAACTCATGAAACTTATGATTTTTTGCACTGAAACTTATGAAACTTAGCACTAAAAACTGATAAAACATGAAACTGATGAAACTAAACACTGAAACTCATGAAACTAGCACTGAAACTGATAAGTTTCATAAGTTTTATGGCTATACCGTTGCAACGGTATACCGTTCCCTAGTCACTCTCTTATATATTTGCGGTGGATATTAGCCTGCGCTATTGCGAACTTACTAGTATTATGTTTGTTTTTTTGTTTGGACAATGGCTATAAAATGACTCTCTTGTCGATTTGGCCTCCATACTCGATGGAGGTAACACATTTTTATTTATTTATTTTGTTTTGGCTAGGGAGGTAACAGAGGATTTGGATTTTGGACAGTCGGATTCAGTGAAGAATAGCACTCCATCAAGGAGAGCGACATCTTTTTATCCTACATTAGCTCTGACAAATCTGTAACGCCAACAAGTGCAAACCAAATGATATAGACGTAGCTCTTCAGCACTTGAAAGCTTAGCACACGCAGACGAAATCCCAGACATGTCCTACGACAGCAGTGTTGGACAACTATACGAGACCATTTCCAATGGCAGGCGTTTGCCCAGGTTTACTGTGAAGCATAAAGACGTTCTAGAGCAAAGAGACCAACAGCAAACGATGGGAAGTGAACACCGGGGCACTCCCAACTTACAACGAAGCATAGGCAAACAGCACCAGGTTCTACACACATACTGATTCAACATGCCCAGGCTGCACTCCCTAAATATTTTACGGTTATTTGCTTTTGTGTCATCTTACAGCAGCAGGTTTGGTTATAACAGAACTTGCAGCTGTTGTGAAACCTTGTCTGGTGTATCCTCAACAATTCATTTTTCGTCTTCGTCTGGTGTATTCGCCGACCTCATCCGGAAGATTTCAAGCCCACCTCATCCTTACTCGCGAAAACGCCCTCCGATAATTCTGAAATTACGTCCAAATCCTCCGATAGTTTTTTCTTGCAAAGAGGACCCGTAGTTCCGCAAATTCGCCGACGTATCATCCACCCGTTTTTTGCAAAAATATATATCCAAATTTGCATTTAGATCCTCGCATTGTCTCTTTTGTAAAAAAACACCGCGTAGTCCCGCAAATTCATTGACAGGTCCTCCACCGATTTTTACAAAAAGGACATGTGGTCTCACAAATTTGCCGATGACTCTAGCGAACACATTTTTGAAAAAAAAACCCCGAGAAACTAAAATTACGTTAAAAACACCGCGTAGTCCCGCAAATTCATTGACAGGTCCTCCACCGATTTTTACAAAAAGGACCTGTGGTCTCACAAATTTGCCGATGACTCTAGCGAACACATTTTTGAACCCCCCCCCCCCCCGAGAAACTAAAATCACGTTAAAATCCTTATACTATTTTTTTTTTCAGAGCGTGCAGCGTAATGCGCGACCTTGCGTAGTTAATATTAACGTTGTAGGATTTGAAACTACGTTGCTAACGAGTAACGAACACTAATGATTTTTACGTGTTTTGAACGTCGCGACACTAGGTACATATCTAGCGTATACACAAATAGATTTTTCAAAAAATACCTTTTTATTAATATTGCATAAATAAATGCTTTGATAAAAAGTTATAGAGATAAACCTCTGTCGCCACTCTAAATGACGACAAAACCTCTATCGTCATTTGAAATAACAATAATCCGATGAGGTGTCCTACTTAGTAGAAAGCATGTCCCTGTCGTCATTTGAATTGTCGGTAGAACATCTGTTGCCACTTAAAATGGTGGTTTTGTTGTCATTTCAACTCACAACGGAGATTATATCGCTATTTGGATTCGCGACAGAAGTCCCTAGGTTGTTTTGATGACTTTAAAGATTTTTTTAAAAATAACCAACTGTTTAATTAATATTACAAAAATAAATAGTTGAATTTTTTTTATGAGTTTATTGTATGCACGTAGGAAAGTTGACTAATAATTTTTATGTAAATAAATCATGTTTATCCTCTCGGTCTGGAGCTCCTCCTGTAACTCGTCTAGGTAGTGCCGGAGAGTGTGGATTTAAACTTGGGCATGTATTGAATATTGTTGGTCCACTCACTTGGTGAATACAGAATAAGTCATAGTCTGTTTTATAATATTTGAATCTGAAACAGAACAACCTATTAGATTCATATTAATGCAATACAAATTAAATAGGAGTCAGTTCGGATAAGAATTTGAATTGATAAAGGTTATCTCGAATCCTATTCGATTACAAAACTGAAATGTATTTTAATTGATAAAGGTTATCCTGAATCCTATTCGATTACGAGATAGAAACGTTTCGGGCTCATCTAATTTTGACTCGGTTATAAATAAAGACGCACCTGAACTAAGTGGGGGATAACTGAAGTAGAGACTAATTTCGGCAAGAACAAAGAGGGCCGTGCTATGGGGGTTCTAGCAGACAGCGCGCGAAGTCTTCGTCCCATTTGCGTGGATACTCGTGGAACGAGGCTACTACTGCTTCAACGTGCTAACATGATCCGGTAAGTTCTTCTTCCGTTGCTGAAAAGTTATACCTAGGTGTCAACTCGTAACACTAAAATCATAATATGTAATCTTAGAGCATATGCAGCGAGTTTTTGGGTTCAGATAGACCATTTTTTTTTTTTGAAATTGCTTCCGGTTGCTACCCTTATTTCCCAACAGTGGCAAGGTTCATGGCGCTGAATATGCTAAGGATCTTGCTGGCGACCAAGGGGATAGGCCCAACATTTTTGACAGAGTAAGTTATAGTTAGAGTAGGTCGTGGAGTAGTTTGTAAAGTACAATAACCTTCCCTCGGTTCATGTGTTGCAAAATTCTACTCTATTTCAGCAACAGCCGAACCCGTGCATTGCAAGTCTTGCTCTCGATTTTCCAACTCTTCAACGTAGTTGTAACGTGTAACCATGACAAGAGCTCAACATTTGGAAGATGGCCTCAATTGCAGGCTCCTTGTTTCAGACAGAGAGTATGCACCTTGGGCCAGTCAAAACCAAGTGCTAAGCTGAGAAAAAATGATGTGGTAGAAGTAGCAGCCATCATCAACTCAAGAAATCCACTCTCTCTCTCTCTCTCTCTCTCTCTCTCTCTCTCTCTCAAAAAAGAAAGAAAGAAAGAAAAGAAACAAGAGAAAATACAAATACTATGGTGCAGTCTTCTCACTTGAGATCCTGATCCACAAGGCACCAAACCTTATATATGCTGTTAGTTCAGATCCAACCACCACTAGACCAAGCTCTACCACAGCTTGGTACCGAATTAAAGAAAATGCATCTGCATTACCCGCAGGAAATGGAAATTACCCATTTTATGGCCATCATCTCTCCTTCCCTGCCTGCTGAAATGTATTGAGCAGGAGGAGCGATTAATCAACTGAATCCGACCTTTTGCAAGGCTACATGGTCGATTCATTTGCGTACTAAAAAGAACCCAGAAGTCCAGAAAAGGCATCTAATTTCGGTACTATATTCCTTCAATTCCCACCAGCTGAAGGATTTAGTAGTACCTAGGCGATCTGTTCTTTCGTACCAGTACCACTCGGTTGGATTGTTGTCCCAGACTCCCAGCGAATGATCCAGGAAGGATACCAGCTACTAGCCCTAGCAGATTTACAAAACCGAATTAGCAAAACCGGTTCGGTTTTCGCGGTACGGTTTTCGCAAAAACCGCGCGAAAAACCGTCAAAAACTGAAAAGTTGAAAAATCCAAAAAAATTGAAAAAAATTGAATCCGTTCGGTTTTTCGTGGTAAACCACGGTTTTTCACGGTAAACCGTTCGTTTTTACGAAAAAACCGCTAGGGTTTCACGAAAAACTAACCCGATCTCTTCGAAAGCGGTTTTCAGCGGTTTTACGCGAAAAACCGCGGTTTTTCACGAAAAACCGGATATACAATTTTTTTCAAAATTTTCAAATTTGTTTTTTAATTAGACCGATTTACCGAGCGGTTTTGCATCTCGAACCGGAGCGGTTTTCGGCCGTTTTGTGAACCCTGAGCCCTAGTACTCGTGCCATTCATGGATCATGAATACTTACTGTGGCACTGTGCTTCAATCTTCAATTCGCCTACTAGCCCAACCTGCAGCTGGTGGCGAGCATCGCACGCAGGCCGGGTGCCCCGCCGCGAGCTCGCCAGTACTACTCATGAATTCGTCTACTCCATGCAACTGCAACCTCCCAGCGTGCATACGCGTGTGTCCATGAATGCAACTAATACTCCTACTTCTATAGGAGTATATCAAGCTGGCCTAGCTAGAGTCTATAATCCAGGGTTTCTTTGCAAGGTTTTTGTTGCTTAATTGGCGCCACAGTGCATGGGAGACTCCCGCGGCAACATCGAGGCTAGTTTGATTAGAGAGCGTAGGATGCATGCAATTAACTGAACATACCGCCAATCTTTCCTTAGCAACTAACCTCTTGCAGTAGTTGTTAAGTCTACCCTAGTGTTCTAGATAGTTAGTTATAGCTTCTTTTTTTTTACTCTAAACACGAAGCTATAAGCTAATATTCCGCTATATTAGCTACAAGCGCTATGGCTATGCTATATAGGTACCTATGGGCCAAAATATTTGGTCTATTTTGAAACCCAACATTACTAAAAGGCATAAATACACATCTTATAAGACTAAATTATAAGAAAATCTAGTAAAAGATTCCATCTCGTCCTTTTCCAGTTTCTCGGTAATTAAGTACTTGTTATTAAGAATGTTATGATATAGTTATCATTTATAGTCTTTTGAACATGTATTAATATGTTGTTGATTTCGGATATAACTTATATTTTTATTATAAAAATATTAGTATCTTCTAAAGTACCATACTTTTATAATTTGTTTGAGGTGACTTATATTATATACATATTAATTTTTTTATAAAAAAAATAATACTGAAAACACGATAAAAAATAGCTTCCGCAATAACTGTTGTACCTTTTTTGGCACTTTATCGCGAAACTATGAAAATCATAATTTAAAACCTTGGTCTACCGTGTACATATCTTTGTTTACTTAGGAGTGCTTGTGTGCCCTTCTTGTCTTCTGGTAAGAGGAGACTAGGACTGCAGATTTGAGACGGGTTATATTAATGCTAGTACCACATAAGGCCCCAAAGGAACTTAAAAAAAATGCTAGTAGAACACTAACGTGTACTGCAATGCAGATCCAGCAAGCCCTGTTGCACTCGATGATCCATGATTTGCATATGTTTCAGCTCCCAAAATCTGCTGTCCAGCAAGGAAGCACTAAATGTTGCCAAACGCACAAGTTTGACGATCACAGAATGGCTGTGCCATCATTTATTTGCTTGCTTATGCGTATGCAGCTGGCAAGGATGGCCAAGTTTGGCTTTGCTTTCTTAGTTTCTAACGTGATTTTACTTAATACATCGTGTGTATCTTATTGATTTTCGTATCTTTTATTTATAGTGAGAATTATAACTGTAACTAAATCGAACTCTATATCTAACTTCCTTTATTTATTTCTAATTTAACCATGTTCAATCCGAGCTCTATACCAACACTCTTCAAGATAGGCTAAAAATATCAATTATGCCCATCTTGTTACATATTGTAATACCCTTGCTAGGATCTAACCCTTTAGTAAAGCAATTAGCCAACTTTTCACTAGATTTGACATACTCCAGCTTCAATATGTTATACAGTTTTTCCTTGATAAAGAACCTATTAATTTCAAAATGCTTGATACGATCATGCTGTACATGATTGTTAGCAATGTCAATTGTAAATTTATTGTCACAATGAAATACCAAGGAACCACTCAACACCCAAAGTTAAGACAATAGACTTTTCATCTAGATCATCTCACTTAAGCTTAATGTCATTGCTCTATATTCTTCCTCTGTGGTAGACCAAGCCATAACTTCCTGCTTCTTACTCCTTCATGACAAAAAGTTACCACTCACAAAGATGCAGTATCCAGATGTAGACCTCTTATCATCTTTATTGCTCATCCAACCAGCATCACAATATCCTTTCACATTCACATGTTGATTCTTCCTAAACCAAAGCCCTTTCACAGGGCTATTCTTCAAATATCATAAGATCCAAAAAACAGCATCCATGTGTCCTATTCTAGGGTCATGCATATATCAACTTACCACATTTACTGCATATGCAACATCAAGTCTTGTATAGCACAAAATAGATGAGACACTCAACTAGTCATTGATAAGCCTCATTATCAACTGGATCATCAGAGTTAGCACATATTTTGTGATTCCTGTCAATAGGTGAAGCAATAGGGTGACACCTGAGTGTACACGTCTCTACTAAAAAGTCAAGGACATACTTCTTTTTAGAGAGAATTATCCATTTTGGAGATCAAGCAATCTCAATTCCAAAGAAGTATTGAAGAAACCCAAGATCCTTCACCTCAAATATTTCTCCTAGTCTCTCCTTTAGACACTTGATTTTTTCACTATCATATCCGATTGTTACAATATCATCAACATAGACTGTTAGTATGGTGATATATGAACCTCTATGCTTATAAAATATTGTATGATCCCCACTGCACTGGGAATAGGCCATGCCACAAAATACACATCTGAATATGTCAAAACATGCTCGTGGAGACTGCTTCAGGCCATATAGAGACTTGTTAAGCTTACACATCGTTCCGATTGTTTGCTTGTTCTCAAAGCCAGGAGGTATCTCCATATATACATCCTCTTATAAAAATCCATGAAGAAATACATTCTTCACATCCAACTGATGAAGATGCCATCCAAAATTAACAACACAAGAAATCAACGACCTTACTATGCTCATCTTCGCTATTAGTGCAAAAGTCTTATCATAGTCTATCACAGACGTCTGACTATAACCTTTTGCAACTAATCTTGTCTTGTATCTATTCACCTTGTCTTCATGAGTCTGTTTCACTGTAAAGACTAATTTGTGTCCCCACTATATTCTTTCCTGCTGGAAGTGAAACAAGATCCTATGTCTTGTTCTTCTGAAGTGCACCAAGTTCTTCTTTCATGGTATCCTTCCATTTATGATCCTACTTAGCAACCTATTAATCCTTTGGAAAATGTACTATCATGAGACATGCAATAAATGCTCTGTATGTATGAGAGATATGGGAATAGGATATGAAATTTGCAAATGTTATGCTCAAGGCCATACCACAATGGAGGCTTTCCAACATTAGCTCTATTTGTTCTACGTTGTGCAAAAGGCAACTCTAAATAAGAGGAATCAAAAGGAACATTACCTCTTACCCCAAGGGGAATCAAGGAACTTGATGGAGAGAGACTTGAGAAGAGATTTGGGACTGAATGAACTGGACTGGTTGGTTGTTCAGGTTGTGGTTCTTCTGATAAAACTTGCTTAATTACTAATGATAGTAGTTATTTCTTCCCCTGTATCTCGGTTCCTCTACTACCTCTGGTAGAACTTGCTCATTAAATGATGACTATTTCTCCCTCTGTTTCCGGAAGCGTCTTCTTTGATACACCTTCAATTCTTCTGCAGTTGTCACATCTCTTGCATATTTTTTATTCGGACTTGGAGAGGGACATGAAATTATCTCCACAACAACAACTTTCCCTCAATTATCACTCGCACTCTCGTTGTACTCCCCTCGACTATCACCCTCGGAGATATGAGAGAATTCCACTAAGAATTGACCGAGATCACCACTACTCGTGTAGTATGGCTTGAACTCCCAAAAAGTTACATCCATACATATGAACAATTTTCTTTCCATTGAGTTTGCCAAATGTTACATCCATCACTTATATAAATTCTAACTAGATGAATATCCTATAAAGACACTTCATAGCCTGATGATCCAGTTTGCCAACTGTTGGCTAGTGATCCTGTACAAAACACACACAACCAAACATCTTAGTAGGAACCTTGAACTCTCATTGACCTAAAAGAAGTTCAAGGGGAGACTTCATCTCAAGTATTCGAGATGGCATGAGATTGATAAGATATGCAGCTGTCATCATCGCCTCACTCCAGAATCTCTTCATCACATTCATCCGAAACATACATCCAACAAATGTAAATTCTTCCTCTCAGCCACTCCATTCTAAGGCGAAATTCCTGAACACGTGGTTTGACGAAGTATCCTATTCTCTGAGAGATATGCTGCAAACTCCTTGTTAACATACTTAGTTCCATTGTCTGTTCGAAGAATTCGAACATTAGTGTCAAACTGAGTTGTGTAGGATGCAGGATAAATGACTAGAGGGGGTAAATAGGAGTTTTTTAAAAATATTTTGGCTCTAATTCGATAATTAATCAAGCACAACAAAATTAACAATTTTACAACAATCAAAGCCTAAAAGAGCTAGGTTTCACTACGTGCACCAACAAGCTAAGTCTAAGCAACCATGATAATCCTAGAGAGATGATCAAAACACTAAGTGCATTAGGAATGTAAATTGCACTAAAATGATTACAAGAAACCAAACCATAATCCATGTTTTTTAAAATGATTTTCTCGTGGTTTCAGAGACTTGCTGGTCTTCCATAATCCATGTTGAGTAAGCTTGAATGAATTGAGCCTCTCTCGATCTCTAGTGGTTGATCCTACCCATTCTGGGTAGGCGAGCTCCGACGTTCACACAATGTTGGGTCTCTTCACAATCTTCTTTAAAGAGATCATCGGTTCCATACCTCCAAGCTGTCTAGGAGGTGGCAACCTCCATGAGAATAGAAATTTGGAGTTCGTTTGAGGTTGATCAAGTGTTTCAAAGGCTCAAAATCAAATCGCTCACTTGAATGCTCTTAACAATCAAAATGTGAGAAATGAATGCTCAAATGGTTAAGACAGTGTAGCTAGGGTTCACAAATATGCAATGAATGTTTAAGAGAGTCCCCTTGCTGCAGGTGAGGGTGTATTTATAACCCCACAACAAAGCTAGCTGTTTTGTATCAAACTCTACACAAGTTAGAGAAATCGCCAATAACGACGTGTTGAGGTCGGTAGTGCCAATCCCAGGGTCAACGGTCAATTTTGGCATTTAATGTGGTAGGTAGTAGCTATTGCTACAGTATCCGGGTACTACTGATATGTAAATGTGGTAGTGTCGATTTTTCAACTTAGAAACTCTCAAAACCAAGCTTCTCTAGAAAAAGAGTACCGGGATTAAAAGATGATGCTGCCGGCCATCGACTGGAAAATACACACCAGTAGTGCCGATTTCAGGAACTCTAGAGAGAAAAAAAAAATCAAAAACCACCCTACTGGAATAAAACTACCACTCTAAACCCCCAGTGCTACTAAGGGCGGTATTATCGCTCTTATCATGGCGGTAGTACTGACCTAGAGAAAAAGAAACCGCTTTAGAAAATCTTCTCTAGAAAATAACTACTGGGCATATGTGCAGTAGTGCCAATCTGCAGCAGTACTGTTAAATTCATACTGGTAGTGCCGATAGCACCAAATCGAAAAAAATAACTCTCTGGAAAATAAATACCGCTCCACAGGTGTGGTACTGCCGACTGTGATAGTACCGATAATAATACCGCAGTAGTGCCAATTTCAGAGAGATTTAAAATTTTGAAAGGATTTATAATGCATTCAAAAATCAAATGTGCAATAAGACTTTGAGCCATGGAATTTAAGCACTCTCAAGCTACTTAGTCAAAGGTCCCTGTTAATAGTACGATACCTATTCTAGCAACTCGATCTTTTCTCCAAACATTAAGATCAGCAAAAGTTATAAAAAGGTCATTAATATTTTATACGTTGGCCTTAAGCTTGAAACCATAATTTTCTTTGTGCTTCATGATTCCATCTTTTATGTGCAATGTCATGGACCAACCTGTTCTCATATACTTAAGAGAAATTGTTAGTCCTTTAAACACAATTGTCATTAATTACCAAAACCCACAAACAAATTGGGGAGCCTAGATGCTTCAAGTTGCCACCAAGCGATTGAAGGACTTCACTCTTGTGCTTCATCATATAGATTCAAGTCATACGAGTATAACAATCAATGACTGAGACAAACCACTTAAAACCACTCATTAAGGTAACTGAGCATGGAGCCCAAACATCATAATGTATTAATATAAGCAGTTCACAACTCTAAAGACTAATACTACTATAAGTAAACCGTGTATGCTTTCCAAACAAGCATCACACAAGTTTACTCTTATCTACTTTATTAAACAACTCAGGATATATGTAACTCAAAAAACTCAAATGAAGATTGCCCCAAACAACGATGATGCAGCAAAACCTCCTCTTCATCTCCTCTTGAAGCTACGGTCAATGCTGTATCCACCTAATCAACATATCACAATCTATTACGCTTGATTCCAATCCCAATTTTCTTCTTCTAGAGCAGACAAGAGTCATCATCAAATAAGACAGTGTGTTTGAATTGGTCGATGATGGGACTAACTGAAAGAATATTAACTGAAAAGGATGGGATATGCAATTCAAAGGATAAAGCAATAGATGGTGTGCACTCTATAGATCCTACTCGCTAAATGTACTAAGAGGTTCCACTAGCTATCTGAACCGTTTCAGAATGTGTATATGGAATGTAGGATGCAAATGCCCTAAGAGAAACCGTGACATGCTTAGATGCCCCTAAATCTATGATCCAATCAATATAAATATTCTTATATATTGATACAAGTGCTTGTGTTTGAATACCTTCGCTTATGTGGGCGTAATTGGCAATGTTACCGAAGAAAGTGATAGGTGCTGTCGTAGAATCTTAATAAGACTAACGTTTTGCCATTCTCCTAATGTTCCCATAGCATAGACTGCTTGCCTGTCAAAGTAACATGTATGCTTTCTTTTGTCATAGCCATATTCGCTCCGAGGCCACCCCGCCTCTACCTTAACCTCCATGATCTCCACCTCGACCTCCACGACCCCTATCTCCTCCTCGTCCTCCACGATCACCAAGTCTGTCACGATCTCCACCTCGCCCTCCACCATTTTGTGGGATAGGAATAGGATAGGCACGACACATGTCTCCTCTTTCCCCACAATTGTAGCACTCCCTATCATCATGTAAAACATAGGCAGATCTGATATAAATGTTACCCCCATCACCCGTAGTCGAATTTCCTCCTGCACTATAGCTAAAATTGCCTCCTCTATAGTAGGTAGGTTTGCAAGTAAAACATGATAACTCTCCTATTCTCAAATCCTGGGTCCATCCCCTTCAGAAAGTGTGTGACTCATCTGTGTTGCAGCCACAATTTTCCAACCTCGACATCACCAACACATGTCAATTGCAGTGAATCATAATGATCCAAATCTGTTCATAGCTGTTGCAACTCACTAGCATACTCTGAATGATGTTCTCTTCCTATTTCATGACCTTCACCTTGCCCTGAACTTCGACTATCATCGTCATATTACCTGCTCTAGAGTGCATATTACTCAACATCTTCCACATCTCCGCTGCATTTTGCATCGTTTCCACCATCCGAGCGATGGATAGAGACATCAAAGTCAACAACCAAGCCACCACCATAGAGTTGGTGGTGTTCCACATCCTTCAATCCATGCTTGTCTTGTCTACAGGCTCCAGACAAGTCTTATGCACGTAGTGCTCTACCCCATTCGTTCTCAGAATTAGCTGAGCCCTTTGAGACCAACTCAGGTAATTCTTGCTCCCTTCTAACTTCATATCATTTGGCATCAGATTCAGCTTTAATTCGAGTGATCCTATATCAGTCCTCGAACAAATCATACCTGTTGCTAAAAGGTCATATAATATACTTCTCATATCACCTTGCGTGACCAGTGAGAAAGTTGAACCAACAATCGTCCTCCTCTTCTCTTCAGCTTTCTTATAGACTCAATCTCCTCTGAACCCATCTTATCCAAACAACTAGAGCAATGCCGATCACACACTACATACCTATGCCACGTGTATCTCTATGATAATGGCAATCCTTCAAGTATCAATGTCAACATAAGTTACAGACTTAGCACCTTCGGTACATATGCACGTGCATTAGATGAACAAAGACCTCTTCTTTTCCTGCTTTTCCTCTTTTTTCCTTCCCTTCTTTTTTCCTCCTTTTATCGGCCGAATAGTTCACCTGTTCTCGTTCCATGTCATTTCCTATTGGATCACACACTCTTTATTTATAGCAAAAATTATAACCGCAATAAAACCAAACTCTATCTCTAACTTTCTTTATTTATCTCTAATTTAATCGGATTCAATCCGAACTCTATCCCAACAGTTTCTTATTGGAATATTGTGAACGCATGATTTATCACTGACTGCAGTTAAGCTACTAGCACTCTTTAGATAGAAAAGTGTGTATGAGTTGGGGTGATCGTCCCTAGAGTTTGGGAAAAATTTCATCCAGTAGAGTTTGATTTGTGCCATTCGATTTCCAATTAAACATTCAGAAGTTGTGCAAGGATTTATGGACCCAACAAAAAAGTTTTCTTACTTGGAGCCAATTCAGATTGTTCAATCATAACTAAATGGTGAAGATTGTACACGAAAATCTCAGAGGTAATCCGAAGCTCTCATCGGAATACACGACATGGAACTCGTCAAACTCATGCCGATTGCCTCGCATGAATCAATAAAGCAACGGAATGGAAATTGCAATAGAAGGATGCTACTTAGAGCAGGAAAGAAAAGCTTAGCGATTTAAGGCAGCTCCGTTCTATCCGCTGGAATAACTCACATAGCTGGCTCGTGAGGTAACTTTAATTTTGCATCCAAATTCTACTTCGAGTGAAGCAATTAGGTGGATGGTGTCCGCTTCCATCACTCTTCTGTTTCAACCAAGCAGCTGGTAGCCCGCAACGCAACAAATTTAGAAGCTGAAATAGTTTTATGCTATGTGGTTAATATGCACCTTATCAGCACCGAAAATGCCGAGGCATTGCTCTAGAAACGTCGTCTATCCGCGAGAGGGTTTCGTAAAATAGAAGACACAAGTGCAATAATATCATACCAAGCCCATTTATTCCTATGTAAATCGTGAGGTTACATGCTGGCTAATATCTCTGGGGAAAAAACATTAAACTCTACAAAAAAAACCAGCAATAAGGTAGCATTAAAGCAGACAACTTAAAATGTTAAAAAATTTCTTCGATTTTCATCGTGTTACACTATGATATCCCTTTTTGTGCGCAGTAGCTCTAGAATCGGATTAAAGTTTTGTGATATACGACATAACAGTGCGCAGGCACAAGAACGAAGAAGATGAATCTTGTAGAGAGAACTAAAATAACGACGTTAAAGCAGCCATGATAAGAGAGAGGATTTAGCGAAACTGACCACAAATTCTTTAAGTACAACCTCAAAAGAGTACAAGGGTTTGTTGTTCTTGCACAATATCTCGAATCTTTTAGGACATTTGGATCTTTGCAATATACAAGAATCTAATACTAAAGAATAACCTACCCTCTAATTCTCTAGAGCATTTCTTGCTTTGGATGAGTTAGTTTGTGACTTCTTGATTGCTTGGATTATCAATGATCACTTCCTAGGTTTATATAGTATCTCTAGTTCTCCCCCAAAGCAAATAGGAATTCTAATCTTATTATGATTCATCTAGCACTCTTTCAAAATTCTGAAATGGTAAATATGAGTCACCATATTCAACAATCTCCATCTTGATTGCTATCATTGAAGTCATCATGCTCATCTAAGAACTCATTCCAAGTCGATTTCGTATTTTTTTGCTCCCACTTTTGGGAGTATTCGTAACCAGAGATATTTCTTTGTGTAGTTTGGTTAACTATAATTTCTATTTTTTATAAGAATCATTCTCTTATTATTCATCTAAGACACATTTCTAAATCTAAAAGGTTAGATACAAGTCTCATGTTTTACACAGGAAATTATTCTCCACAAAAATTTTGCGTTCCAAAGGCGTCCCACCAGTGTCCTACCTAGGGTTTTAAAAACTGACAAAAACCACTCAAAAACCGCGAAAATTGCCATGTACCACTCCGGTTTGAAAAGCAAAACCGCTCGATTTATAGGCCAAATTCAAATTTGAAAATTTAAAAAAATTGAAAAAATTTATCCATAAAATTAGTATTAATAGCTTTATGACCTTTGGCGTGAATATTTTTTTTTTGAAAAAACAAAGTTTGGAGATATTTTTGAGCCATTCAATCATTTTTTTTTCTTCGAAATTTTGGCCAGGAGCTCTAGCAATTCATTTAAGAAGAAAGAACAACAGACGAGCTACAAACGCGCACACACTCCTCACACACGCACACACGCGCCTGTACCGCCATACAAGCGCTGCCGAGCTTCGAGCAGCGTGTGTCAGGTGAGCGCTGCTCACCCTAGCCAAACGAGCCATTCAATCATATTTAGTAGCAATATTTATTGAATTATATTTTGTACCAATATTTTTTGAATTATATTTAGTAGCAATGGATAACACCAAAAAATGGTACTATTTATTTAAGTAGCGATATTTATGTATACAAAAATTATCTAGCTATGGTATATTTTAATATGTTAATGTTATCCAACATTAAAAAAACTTACTTCTCGTTGTATGCATGCATGAACTATTAAAAATTTAGTATGAAAGTTGTACTATGTATTACTATTTATATTATGTACTTATTTTATTGTACAACATGCAATTTAACACAAGCAATATTTTTGTAAATTAATTACAAAAACAATTTCTGTAAGGTATTAATATATAAATGGTGTTGATATGTTAATGGTATTGATATGTTATTATGTGAATGCCTATTTTTATACTTGTTGGATTGATATGAGTAGTATTGAAATGAAAGCTTATTTATTGACATATTATTGCTAAATGCCTAATTTACAAGTTGCAATTGTCTAAAACATAGCAAATGTCATGTCAAATTTTTTTTCCATATTTAAGAAAGATCATACCGAAATTTTCCGTGTTTCTTCGTACTTTTTTTGTACATTTCTTACATTTTTCTATTTTCTGGCCTTTAATAGTTTTTTTATAAATTTTACAATATTTGTTTTGCTATTTTCCATTTTTTTTATTTTTTCAACTGTCGTTCGTTTTTCTTCAAAAACCGCTCGAAATTAAAGCCTTGCGGGTTTTTGTTCAAAAACTATAAAAATTACTCGGTGGTTTGATCATATTTCAAACTTATTTGGCTTTTGAACCGTTTAATTTTAAGTAAATTTCAAACAATTTTTTACGAATTTCGATACCATCAAAATCCAAGCCCGCAACAGTATTATTAACCCCGGTCCTACCACGATCCTTGTCCCGTTAGCGCGGCAGCAAAAATCCCGGAGCAATGCCCCACGGTTGAACAACAGAAAAACCGTTCTTTCTTGCGGCTGCTTACGGGCAAGGCCACAGCCCCCCCGGTTTCATCTTTGCTTTGACCTCCGCTCCGTGAGGCAGAGGCAGTAAGCCAGTAACCCACCGCCGCAAGCATCCATCCCTCCTACTCCTACCACACCACCACTCCGCGCTGCCCTCCACCGCCACCACCCAAACCCTCCCTATAAATCGATCCGCGAGCCCCCCACCCCACCTTCCGTCTCGGTCTGCCTGCCTCGCCCGCTTTCCCCAATTCCACCTATTGACCTGCTTTGCTTTGCGTTGCCTCCTGCGCAATCCTTGCGGTTTCTTGGCGCCGGGAACGATGGACAGCGACTACGTTGCCAGCCTGCTGATGGGCTCGTCCTCCTGCGCTCCGGGGCTCGACTTGGGTGCGCCGCTGCTGGACGGCGGGTTCTTGGAGACGCTGCGCGGCGGCGGTGTAGGGTTCGCGGAGCGCGCGGCAAGGATGCCCGCCGCCGGCGGTCCCCATGGGGTGACGGGTGTGGCGGCGGGGAGCGGCAAGCTCGGCGGCTCTCGGGAGGGGTCCTCGGTGTCCGACCCAGCATGGCCCCACGCGAAGGACGCTAATGCCAGGAAGAGGAAGGCGCCCGTGGGGGCTAGTACTGGGAAGGGCAATGAGGCCTTTTTGAACAGCGACCCTTGCAAGGTGGGGAGCAACGGGGAGGGAATTCTGCCATGGACTAGCTTGCTAGTGTTCTTGATGTGTTCCTGTCATACTGAAAAGATACCGTCGGTTTTGATTTGCAGGTGGGAGAGGCCAAGGGACCGGACTCGAAGAAATGCAAAATGGAGGTGAAGCCCAAAGTGGAGGAGACGGCGAGTGATAGCTCTGTCGGGGACAGAGGGCAGAAGCAGGGCAAGGGGAAGAACTCCAAGCCGGCTGTTGAGCCGCCAAAAGACTACGTCCATGTCCGGGCAAGGAGAGGGCAGGCAACTGATGGCCACAGCCTTGCAGAGAGGGTAATATACTGAAATTTACTCTTGTCTCTGTCATTTCAATTACATTGGCTTGAGTGCGAAATTACTTACTGTACTTTGTGGTTTAATAGGTTAGAAGAGAGAAGATTAGCCAGAGGATGAAATTGCTTCAGGACCTGGTGCCAGGATGCAACAAGGTATCATAAGATTTCAGAATAGGGCACTGTTGTGTCAAAGTGTCAGCTGTTACCCATAAGTTGGTTAATTTGAAGGAATCCCCTGTTGTAGGTGGCTGGCAAAGCGCTCATGCTTGATGAGATCATAAACTATGTACAATCGCTGCAGCAGCAAGTCGAGGTTAGATGCCGCCGAGACTTTGTTGTGCCACGCAGATCCTCACAGAATTTTAATCCTATCACTGCTTTGCGCTTTCAGTTCTTGTCCATGAAGCTTGCGACCGTGAATCCACAACTTGACTTCATTAACCTGTCTACCCTCTTACACAAAGATGTGAGCTTGAATTATGTTATTTCTCGTGCTTCCGGTCTATGAAAGAACCTGTACCTATCATGTTATTTCCTCTGTATATTCAGATGTACCAAGCCTGCGGCCCTTCAGTGAGTTCGGTCTTTCCATTGGAAAGTGCTGGCGCAGCTGCCCCATTCTGTGACCACGCAGATATTTTCCAGTCCTTCAGCTCGGGTACTATGGAGAACCAGTGCTCCCTAGGTCTGTTCGACACGGCTCTACCCTACACAGCCAACTCACAGTATGCTTTTCAGAAACAGGTGATTGTTGCCTGAAGAATTGCAATCTACCTAATTAATGAGAGTTAATATGCAGAGAGGTGCTTCTACGCGTTTCTTTTTGAAAGTTGCACAAATATTCTTATCATAATACTGTTTACCCTATATTTTTTTTAAAGCAAAGGGATTTCTGGGAGGAAGATCTCCAAAATGCTTTGCATATCGACGATGAGCAAAGCCAGGAGAATGGGGTTTCGGCACCAGCATTTTGATGGTTCGTATAATAGACTGTGGTTGATTTGTATTGCTCGCCTTGGCAATTACCCTATTAAGCCTGTATTGTTCAATTGACACAGGTCAGTTACAAGCAGCAGATCCTACAAAGATCGAGTTCTAGACTGTCACCGATAATCACCAAGGTCGATATTTTTGTACATAAGAAGAATTCAACTATGGCAAGTGAAGCTCCCAAGCTGACAGTCTTTAGACTTCAGATATGAGAATTGATTAATTTTATAATATGCTGAATGTACGGCAACTTGATTCTTCCCATATTTATGAGATTATATGATCTCACAAGTGGTAGATTATGTACTAGATATGGTGCAAATATTAAAAGCACCATCTCTCTTCTAATATTTAAGAGCTGGCAGGTAGTGGGATAATACGATTATGCAAATATTATGTACTACTGAATTTTGTCTTGAAATGGAAACTATGAGATATTTATCCTCAGCATGTTAGAACATGGACAACAGTACAGATGATTGCTGTCTATATACTCTCTATTTGGCAGAGCTCCAGATCCCAGCTCCACTTCAGATCTGAAACTTGTACGCTAAAATAAAGTGAATTAAGTTTATATTTTTATTCTAAAATGTAAACAAGATGATCCACCTAAACACTCTTAATATACCCACAGCTCCAGCTCCACAGATTTGGTGGAGCTAGAAATACTCAGCTCCACCAGATTCATGAATCTGGTGGAGCTGAAGCTCTGCCAAATACCCCCTATGTCATCTAAAGACAGCTTATACAATATATGTCATCTTAATGTTGTCTCTATGAGATTCTTCAATATTTTAATTATGATATGAAAAAATATTTATTATAGGCAATAACTCATGTAATAGTGTTTTATGTTGTTTATATGGTCGTCTCTCAATGAAGAAATATCTATACTTTCTCTCTATCATCTCTCTTTCGTATCGGTAAAAATCTTACGTAGCAAAACATATAGACAGTTGATATCACACCATTGTATATAAAAAGGATGATATCATCGACAATTGATATCACACCATTGTACATAAAAAGGATGATATCTTACAGTGGAGCAAATCCTAGACAGCTGATATCAGACCACCCAAATTAATCTTTTTATGAGCAAATGCAAGTTGGGGCTAAAATTTGCATTATTCCTGCATCTTTGACCACCAACAATTTCATGTCGTTAGTGAACTCTGCTAATTTGGATGCAATTACCAAAATGGGAGAAAGATCCACATGTTTTTTTTTTTTTCAAAACTGATGGCAGGAGCTCAGCCTAATCAATTAAGGAGAGAAGCAGATAATGTTTTCGAGTACATCTTAAAAAAACGGCAACTGAAGTCTCCCGAGAACAGAAGGGAAGACAAGCCTAGGAGGCCAACCTACTTAGACTAATCTCTTATTAGCCATAGCAAAATCTACCAAATTCACCTTTGCTCTATTGACTACTAGTTGCATGGGGCTCGCCGTATCTTGAAAGATGCGCGCATTCCTCTCTTTCTAGAGGTTCCAAAAACCATAGATGACTACACCATCAAATTTGCGTCTTGCGTGGTGCGGAAGTACCGAACGCGGTTGCAGCCACCACTCTTGAATGGAGGGTCGCAGGCTGTGGCTATTCATGGCCGGGAAGTTGTAACCTTGTGAAGATAGAAGCAAAACCCAGAAACTTCTGGCGAAATGACAAGAGAGTACTAAGTGCACCGCTGTTTCATCCATGGCATTGCAAAAGTGGCAAACCTGTTGATGAGGCCACCCTCTCCGCGCTAGGTTATCTGCCATTAGCACACTGTTTCGGTACAAAAGCCAAGCAAAGATTTTACCTTTATTTTCCGATTTGCTTCCCAGATCGTCGTACCTGCTGCGTCTGTATGGGAGCCATAGAATTGTGCCGCATAAGCCGATTTTGTAGAGAAGGTCCCATCCGATGTCCAACACCACACAATTTCGTCTTGGCCATCTTGCTGCAACTGAACTTGCTGGATCAGCTGCCAGAGGGTTAGGAATTCGGCAAGTTGAAGGTTTGTATGGATTTTCCTCAACGGTATCATCCAGGAGTTATTAGTCAGTTCGTGTAGCACCGAATTGTTTCTTCTTTTCACCAAGCGAAAACATGAGGGCGCAATGTCCATCGGAGCTTTACCTTGTAGCCATTGTGACATCCAAAACCTGGCAGTCTGACCATTCCTTAAGATGATGCGAGTGCTAGCGTTAAAGAGCTCCAACTCACTGGTTCTATAAGGTGGCTGAGTGCTAGCCCAAATCCTGCTATTATCTGTCCACCGAAGCCAAAGCCACCTCTGCCTAAGGGCTCCGCCAAAGGTCACTAGGTTAGGGATTCCCAGGCCCCCGAAGATCTTTGGTCGACACACCTTTTTCCAGCTTACAAGACTGTGTCCCGAACTACAGTCTGCTTGTCCCTTCCAGAGGAAATTGCGTCTTAGCCTGTTAATTCTTTTCAAGGCCCAGGCCGGCAGTGGAAAAATTGTCATGAAATAGGTTGGGAGTGTCGATAACACGGAGAGCACCAAGGTTAATCTTCCTGCTCTAGAAAGTAGAGCCCCTTTCTAACCTGCCAGCCTTGCTTCTACCCTGTCTAGCAGTGGTTGGATATCCACCCTTCGCAGCGCAGTCGGCCTGAGGGGAAGGCATAAATATCTTGCCGGGAAACTCTTGACGATGCCGGGGAACTCAAGCAGACAAGCATTTAAAATTTCTGGTTCACAAGCGATCGCATAAATTTCGGTTTTTTCCCAGTTGACCGTGAGTCCTGGAGTGCCACCGAATGTTGTTTTCGAATGGCTTCTTTAAGTGATTACATTGTGAAATTTTCGTTAGTTTTTCTTGAATGTAGCTGGACCATGTTTATCCCTATTAAATGATACATCGCAACTACTTAACATCTTTCACACCTGTCATAATTTAGCTTAGACCTTTGAGCCTACAATCCATTTTCATACCGGCTTCGCCACTGTCTACGTAGGCAAATGGTTCTACCTGTTTCATGTCTTCACTATTGGCTTACGTACATACAGACCGGCGTCATTGTCTCGCAAGGTTTGGTAGGCTCGCCATCGCTGTTTTCGCTGCTTTCTGGATCTCATTTCGTGGTACTGAACTATGCTGCCGTCATCCCTGTCGCGACTGAATCCTGTCCGGTTTTGACAATGTGTCACTGTACGTTTACTAGTTACTCCAGTCGTACAGCAGCAAAATGGTAATACCAGCGAACGAGCTAGCGCTCGGATGGCTAGCAACCCTGATGTGCGAAGCTGCCCGTCCGGGTTCGAGTCCTAGACTCGCCTGGGTGCGCACGGGTCGAGTGCAGCGCGTGGGTGTGTGTGTGCGTGGGTGTGTGTGCGTTTATAGCCCGACTGTTGTTCTTTCTTCTTTTTTAGTGAAATGCCAGAGCTCCTGGCCAAAAATTCTAAAAATGGTAATACCAGATTTCAACTTTTTCACCCATTCATGTCATCTTTGCACTTTTCCTCTTTTTTTTTTTTTTTTTTTTTTTTTTTTCTGGAGCATGGAAGCGTTTTTCTACTTGGTAATCCAAGGTTACTTGCGCCAAAGTCTTCCAGTGTCGGCATCAGGTTCAGGCTTTGCTGTTTCCCTCTTCTCGTGCCTAATTTCTACAGGTATCTTAATAAGTCTCGTGTCTTTTATACTCATGTCGCGCTCGGCTCCGTTTATTACTCCCCGGAGAAAGCCATGCAAACTGTACAACTATTGTATGCTTGTCCTCTCTGAAGAACTGACAGGCTGTTGAAAATTGATGGCTGCAAGGCATACAGCTCATGACAAGATCCAATGCGATTTCAGTACATGGAAGACGTAATTTAACACTATCGAAGACTTCAAGGTTGAACTCCTTGCTTGCTAGAATACTCTACTCCGATCCTTGAGGGTGCCACTAGGCCATTTTTTTTGTAAACGGAAAGACATCTTCTACAAAGGCTAACGCTGGCATAAGCAATATTTCACTTCATGGCAGGCTGCACCGGACATCACCATCACCTGCCAAATTTTCTGATCTTGTGATGCACTCCATGTATATCCGTTGGCCACTGGTGCCTTGTAACTTCAAGGGCCGCCAACCATGGCAATGGTACGATCGGTGTTTGGTCTTCTCACGCTCCATTGCCGCTCATGCTCTCATGTCATGCTCTCCACTGATGCTGGTCTTCCCTTATTTCGTGGAGCAAATTCGGCTGTGGATGAGTTGGACCGAAAACGACCATGATCGGGGTAGCAAAATAGCAATAGCATATATGATCCATGATGGACCGTAGCACACTGGATTTGAAGCTCTGGACAGGCTGAACGGACCCTTGTTTCGATCCGATCACTCATCAAGGGCCTGTCGCTCTTGATGTCTTCCATGGCCGATCACTCATCAAGGGCCTGTCGCTCTTGATGTCTTCCATGGCACGAAGGAATGCATGATAGATGAAATGTTTTCCCAAGGTATGGCCCTGAAACAAGAGATCGAAGAGGATGAAATTAGCATATATCTCTATCAAGCAATACATACCCTGATGTGTCCACCCACGGAAAACGAGGAAAGAGGAGCACATCAAAGGGGATAACAGTAATGATTATAAATCGAATGATTGAGTGCGGATTCAGATGACTGGCTGGCCGTCTCTGTCGAAGCGATCTCGGGCCTCCATGACAGTAACTTAAAGTTTCCCTGTGCAATGCCGATGTGCATCGCATCTAGCCGTGTTTACTACTCCCTCTGTCCTACAAAGAGTGCATTTCTAGATTTTTTAAGACAGATTAGTGTGCAAGGCAAATGACTAATGTGATCCTCATTACTCTATACATAAGCATGCTGGTGCTTCGGTTTCCACAAGCACTTAAATGAGCATGCATACATTTACAGCTGGGTCCTACGGATTAAAGATGCACTCTTTGTGGGACAAATTTTGAATATTAGAAATACACTCTTTGTGAGACAGAGGGAGTATGCATTATTAGACGCCTCAGGGCACAGCATATTCCCACTAGCCTGCAGAGCTAAACCAAGTCAAGCTTGTGTGCTCTGGTCCACGAGAGCATTGATGGACGCCATGTGTAGAGCATAGCTTAGCTAGCCCATGTATAATCACGTACCATCAATGGCTGCAGTGGAAGCAATTGACTGCATGTCGAGTGATCCGGGCTTATCTTGTGCATGTGAATCGGTCGCGTCGAGGTCGATTTCTTGCGCAAAATCGTTGTCGAAGCCGGTTGTCTTCTCTGCTCTGGTGCGACGGCTTCGCTTGGATGAAGCTGGATTCGTCTTCTTGGCGAGATTTTACATGTGAATGCGATTGGGTAGAGCCAGGCTAGGTTGCTGATATTTTTCTTGGGCATTTAAAGAGCTTTCGCAAATGGCGGGGATGGGCGTATCCTAGATAGCCGATTGCTCGCTTCCTGCTTGCAAGTTCCAGCATGGTCCCGGAGACGATGCCAATGGGCGCGAGCCCTGTCGCTGCTACGATTCGGTGTTACTGAGCCGAGCACGTGTAGGGCCAAAATGTTCAGAGTTCAGCCAGAAGAGGAGGAGCCGAGCCCCATCAGGGAAGAGGCAAAAACGGAAGCAGCAGCAGCAGCACGCGTGTCCAGGCGGCCTCGTGCAGCAGCAGCAGCACGCCGGCAGCGCTCGTCGGACGGCCAGCCTGAGTAGGCCGTGCGGGCTGCCTCCTGCTTGCGTCTCCGCGGCTTCAGAAACCGGCTACATATCCTGTGCACATTTTGCAATTACCACTCCGATAAAACTACCGTTGGATGAGATCTGAACAGCTCGGATTTAATTATTACATATGTACACAGAATGTGTATATGCACAGGATATACTCCCTCAGAAACCATGCCTTCCGCCCGTGCGCGAGGCCTGAAATATAGACCGAACGCACGCTACTTGACAAATGACAACCCAATCTGATTGGCTCGCTTAGGAAACTAGCCACAAACCATATGCTTGGCTCGGTTTGGAAGGTGGCGTGCACAACTAGTTCTCAGCTCTTAAACCAAGCTGCAATAAATACGAATTAATTTACAAAAACTACTACTCCCTCTGTCCCACAAAGAGTGCATTTCTAGTGTTCAAATTTTGTCCCACAAAGAGTGCATCTTTAGTCCGTAGGGCCCAGCTGTAAGTGTATGCATGCTTATTTAAGTGCTTGTGGAAACCGAAGCATCATCATGCTTGTGTATGGAGTAATGAGGGTCACATTAGTCATTTACCTTGCACACTAATCTGTCTTAAAAATCCTAGAAATGCACTCTTTGTGGGACAGAGGGAGTAAGCATGAATTACTAGCTGCGGTAGCCTTTTAGGATGACACCAAGAACACTATTGGTTGCACCGATGGCAAAGGCAAAATCCATCGTGTGAAATAAGTAATCAAACGGAGGTAATAGGCAATGACATAAATATGTAATAAAACATGACCAAAATAGTAGTATTTTCATAGTTTCCAGGCAAAACCACGGTTTTGAAGAATACCATGGTATTTTTGGCCATAAGGTATTTGGAAGCAACTAAAAAACTCTATTTTGAAAATCATGGTATTGTTAATACCATAGTATTTTTGGAGTATTGAAAACTCTACTTAGACCTCAGTTTTGGGCTCTTGGCAATGGAGTACAGAGAGAGAGGTGGACAATACTTTGAAAATACAATGCAAAAAAGTTTGTAGCCATACAGTTTGTAGTTCCAAGAAAAATCATGGTTTCAATGGTGTTAGGTGAAACCATGGTATTTATACCAAAGCAATTTCTAAACCATGGTTTTGTAAACTATGGTATTGAAAAACTTTGCTACCAAATATGGCCTTAATGGTTCATGTTTAACAGTCTATTATTCATAGTTAATGCTAAATCTGTAACCACGAGTTATAACTTCTAATATTACATATATTAAAGGGGGAAGAATTGCAGGCCTCAGGCCGGCCACGCCACCCCCCATGGCGTTTGCAAATAGGCCCTCCCGTTTTCTCTAAATTACGAATTGATCCTTTTACAAATAAGACCTTCCACTTTCTCTAAATTACGAATTGGTCCTTGCAAATTACAAAGAGGTTCTTTGTGATTTTTTATGGGTATAAAAAAATCTTTTCCAAACAAAGTAAATTTTTGACGGTACGACGTTAGGCGCACATTTTGCGTAGTTCATCAACAACCTTCGTAGTTCAGGTCGACAGCGAGAGTCCGCGCGACGCGGTTGCTCTCTAGCAGCGCCCCTCGACCTCAACCAGACTCGAGCAATGACTCGGTCTCTACTCTCTAGGGTTAAACGATGATGGGTTAGAGTGTAACCTGAAAGCAAATCACTGTGCTGCCCTCAGACCTCGATGTTTCTCCTGTCCTGGCTGACCAGCTAGGCCTATTTCCGAACGAGCCTAATGGATTTTTCCAGCCCTACCTGCCCGGCTCACCTGTGCCGGCGCTCGGCAGCCCCAGCATTCGCTGCAGGTGCATGACGCCACCAAGGAGTCCCCAAACCATCAGCAGTCTCCTCGCCTTAGGGTGCATTTGGTACATGAGATAAGATTGAATGGGATGAAGTTGAATGGAATAGGATGATCCTGCACCATTTGGTTCCATTATTTTAGATGAATGAGATGATTCAGCATCTAGAGGAAATATTCCTCAAAATTGTATCACTTGATTCAATATGAGATGGTTTCATTCAAGCAACCAAACACATGGTACATGGATGACTTTTTTTTAAAACCATCTCATACATGTACCACTTGGTATAGGCAACTAAACGCACCCTTAATGATCTCCCTACACTTCCACTGTTCCACACCTTGCTCATCATCTCATCTCACCTCACCTCACCCTATTCCTTAACCTCACGTAGCAACAGTAGGAGAAATGCTAATGCCCAGCGACCAAATGAAATGACTCTCGCTCAATGCTTCTCTCACATTCCGTTCTGTCATCTTTTTTCCCTTCAGCCTCAGTCCTTCCAAGAGCTTAAGTGGCTTCAGAGATTCAGAACTTAAACGTGGCATGAAACTGACATGAAAAATTTTCTTCAACGCAAGACTAGATACCAAGAAAGATCAAACACTCCAGACTAGATACCAAGAAAGATCAAACACTCCAGGTACAAAATCCATCCTCACCGGAAGCACGCGGGCGAAAACACCAAGTTCCCGCTCAAAGGTTGACGGGAAGTGTTGCCACATTGTTGCACACTTCATGATGTCCAGCTAAAACTAGATATAGTAGCCATTACTCATAGCAAAATGTTATCCATACAGGAAATCTAACAGCAACACGAAAATGGCGCGAAAATTTCTCAAAGCAGGGTATTGTCCTACGACCAAAATCACTCGTCCTCCTGGCTGCGGAGCCTGGCAAGCTTGTTAGTGACCACAATGTCAAGCTGCGCAGCACGCTCAACAATCTCCTTGCGCTTGCGGGTGGAAACGTTGTGAGCAATCTCAGCACAGTACGTCCTGGTTGCAGAAAATATAGCATAAGCAAACAGGGGCACATTTCAAATGCTTCTTTGCTTTCCCTCTCAATACAAGTTACACAAATCTTGAAGCAAACGAATGGGTATCTACCATTTATTCATGATTTGATATTTGTGCAACTTTTAAAAAGAAAAGCATAGAAGCACCTCTCATCAAATGCTCGAACACAAGTAGTATATTAACAGCACACAAGTAGGAGTAACAAAACACTGGAATTGAGCTCCTCACCACATCAATCATGTAATTTTTGAAAAATAGATTTTAAGCTCGTTGAGATGAGACACTTATTAATGTGATGACTGCTACTGTACTCTTTTTGCATGACTATCCACCCTACTAGGAGACTACATTGTCCTCCAGATAAGTGCTTTCGTAAGTCGTAGCTAAACTTTTTACTGTAAGTATCAAGTAAATTCCCAATGTGTGACATCTTGAACCATCTATGAAGCTCTAAAAGGGGGAAGTTTACCTGTTGTGCATCATAAGCAGCTCCAGCTCAGAGACATTGTGGACAACAAACTTCTTGAACTTGTTGGGCAGGTAGTGCCTGGTCTTCTTGTCAGAACCGTATCCAATGTTGGGCATCAAGGTGCATCCCTTGAACTTCCGCCTGACACGAGAGTCAATACCCTTTGGCCTGCGCCAGCTTGGCTACAGAAAACAGTATCAGCAAAAATGAGCCCTTTTCAACCACACCAGCAGAAAATGACAATGCTACATGAGGTGACTATATCACTCAAGAAATGAAAAGAATATGCACAGTTCTCCTTGTGGGCTGTCTTCCCTAGAGGTTATATGCTCACATCTCAGGATAATAGTCATGTTTAGATACAAATATAGGGAACAAAACACGGACAAAGTCACACATCAGTAGCACAATTGAATTGACCCACATATGAACCAAGCTATAGACATTTCTTCCCCACTCCCACAATAAAGCATTACAGCTTAAGCAATCACTCAGTTCCAAACTCAGCAATGGTACATCACTAGAACTTAATCTCCCTTCACAATTAACAGGGCGTTGGTCTGCTGTAATCACCGTTAGAGACTTGGTTATCGCAACCTGAGGCAGCATCCTAAACAAGCAAAACTTCCAATCCATGCACAAATACCCCACAAATCGAGCTGACCGAATCGTTTGCTTACATTTCAGGCTGCAAGTCAAAGATCCTAAATCCAACAAAAACTAAAGAACTGCTGCTGGGATCTTGTAGACTAAAACTGTACCAAGAAATACAAACCACATGGCTAACCAACGGCAACCACTTGATCACGGTGGATTCATCCAGTGCTAAATCTACCGCAAACAAACGAAGTGCTACTGGATCAACAAAGAGGACCGCCGCCACTGCTTCAACTAGAAGAGCGAGAGGGCGCATTACCTTGAGGCACTTGTAGCGGTCGCTCTGGGGCCTCTTGAACTGCTTGACCCGCTTCTTCACGATCTTCTTCGTCAGCAGCGGCACCGCCATCTGCAAGACGGAAACCGACAGATTAGAGAGCATGTCAGTTCGATGGAGATCAGCAGCAAGTTTCAGAAGGTCTCGACCGAAATCACGCGGTAGTGGATTCGAGTTGCTACCTTGCAAAGCCTGCGACGAAGCGAGCGAGGGGCGCGAGGCGGCGGCGGCGGCGAAGCAAGCCGTTCGTGGGGTGTGAGGGGGTCAATCTTATTGCACCGCGAGAACCCTAGGCTGTGGGCTCCGTAGGATGAACGGCTGCGATCTCAACCTGGTGAACTGGGCCTCCACCACGGGCACATGGCCGGGCCGTACGAGCGTCTGGCCGGGCCGATTCAACGGATCCTGGGCCGTGGTGGCGAATCCCTGGACCGTTTGGTGGGCTCCCAGACGGCTGTTGGTACGCAGCAACGGGCTCGCGCCCTTTCGGCTGTAAAGACGGCCCGCGCGTTGCGAGACCCACTCCGCACCGCTTGGCTATCTCCCGTCACGCCGGTGGGTTGGGCACGGGCCGCGCGGCTCAGCTCCCATCTCATGCCCGGGTCGGCACACGGCAAGTAGCTCACGTTATGGCTTTGTTTACGAGGCTTATTTTTAAGTGAGATCTATTTACATAAACAGAAGTCTTGGTTTATTTTTTTTTTCAGCTACCTAGATCCCGATAGGATAAGTCCTAAGAGCATATCCAAAAGACTCCCTATAGCCATTCCCTGTCCCAAAATATGAGGAATAGCTAGCACAGTATTTCAAAAATCCCTTTCCAACAGCTTCCTCAGTCGGTTCCCTATCTTTTGAGAGAGGAGAGAGAATCCCAAAGTCTCATTATTCTCTCTCCCTTCCCCGTCACACCTCCCAACGCGTTCACCCGTCGGCTCGGAGGCAACGGCCGCTCCTCCCACGCTAGCGAGGAGCCAGAGCCCTGGAGGAGCGCCACCGCTCGGTCTTGCGCAGCTCCATCCATCCCGCGCAGCTGCTCGATCCTGTGCCGCCACTCCACCTCTCCGTCCCACGCCGCCGCTCGGTCCCGCACCTTCCCTCCCCCCGAATCTAGTTGCCGGCTTCGTCCTTGACCCGTCTGCCTCGTCGTCCTCCTCTTTGACCTCGGGTGCTGCGGGAACGACCGGATATGTAGGTATGAACCTCTTGAATGGCTGTGATGACTGATGATTGTGCCACCCATTTGAGAGTTTGTGGCATCTTTTCTGTTAAACTAGGATGGCTTATTCCATAGCATTTAGAGAGAGAAGTAGGATAAATCTATGCTGATAATGAGATAAATCTAAGCCATTTTTTAATAAGCATAATTTATCAAAGCAGGTATGTGCTGACAATGGTATGATGCATTGATAAATCAGATGGATAAACGCAGTGCATGTCTTGCTGGGAATGTTTAATTTTGAATTTGAAGCAAAATTTGTGGTCTTGTTGTCTTGCGTGAGCCGATGGAATTCGGCAACATTTCTGTTGGAATATTCTATTAGTGCAATGATAAGTGCAAGCCCATCCAGTTTGTTTGTGGTGGATTCACATTCACATTTACAATGAACCACTCGTCGCGGTATAGATTCCCATTTGCGGCAACTTCAGGTTGGATCTTGGTACAAAACACTTACCAGGCAGTGGGAACTTCTCAAATTTGATTTGATTTCTGGCCGTTATGCCCAATGCTTGTGCTCTTTTCTATAAATGAACCCAGACAAGAGCAAGATTATTTTTTGCTCTTGCTCCTGCTACTTGTCTACTTCTAAATGTGCACTTACATTTCACAATTTGAATTAGAGCGTCCCCAACCATGTGATCCCTCTGTTCATGTTTTGGAGGCTTGGAAGCCATCAACAGTGTACTGTTTCCAAGTGGCCAAGAGTTGAAATGGTTTTCTGCTACTAGATTTATTTGTTATCCTTCACACGCAGTTTATTACTTTCAAGAACAATAACTGTACAATCGTATTTGCATATATCTCTATCCCATTCCCAGTTTATAGTCATGTATACTTGCCCTTTGAGCATCAAAGCAGATGATTTGTAGTGCAAAGAATTAAATTCTCTTATATAACTTGCTTACTCTTTTCTATTCTCTTTTGTCATATGATGTGGGCAAGTGGTAATTCATAGGTGCCCTATATCATATGATGCCTCGGCTCATGCTAAACGTATAGCAATTCTCTTTGGAATGATGTTAATTGCTGTCATCAGCTTGATTACTGTCTTCATCATATGTATCCACATATTCGGCATTTGTAGGCTATGTGTATAACTTTACAGTCCATAACTTTACAACTAAGTGTATATGTCAGCTAAGTGTATATGTCCATTCTGATAAATCAGAGCGGAATATTTTCAGTATGCCTTTAGGCATCTACCTATATGACAGCTAATAGTTTGTTCATTACGCACTTGTAATGCATGTAGATGGACAAGGATTCGGAGAAACTCAATCAAGGCTTGCTTTGGACAAAAAAAGAAATAGAGTGCATCGCATCTGACCTTAAGAAAATTGCAAAAGACTACTCCTAACACATGTTCATGTGGCAATGAACTCAATAGCTTTGTGATTGACATCGAAGCTGTAGCTCACAGACTTTCACATCAGATCATTCACATACTTCGTTTACACATCATTGGTCTATTATTCAAGAATCGGTTAGCAAGTTTTGTGGGTGTCATGATCGGATTGAGCATCGAAATCAAACAGGGATAGCTAAGCAGGACAAGCTTGGTCCATGATCTGTATCCCTTTCCTTTTTTTTGTAATAGATGGTCTGCTGATATAGTTGTTTGTGTGGTTGTATAGGTTATGCAAGTCAAAACTTTGTACCAGAAGGAAGAAGGGCGATTGTTTGCATTCTTACATTGTTGAAATGTTTTGCAACACCATCCTAAGTGGTGTGATCGATTATCTCAAAAGAAGCAAAAGACATCAAGCAATGCAAGTCCGAAAATTCCAATCTGGTTAGCTCCGAGGCAATTCATCTTGATGAGAATTTTCCTAGTGCAGAAAATGATGACTTAAGATACCAATTGGACGTAAGGCGGCGAAAGAACGATTACGTCGAGGTAAAGAAAGTGTTCCAACAGTCAATCTTTATATGGAGGCATTAAAAAATTTGAGAAAAAAAGAGGGAACTTGTTATTATGAAAGAGGGAAAAAAAGATGAGTGATATTAACGACTATATGCACAAGAACAGGAGAGGATTACACAAGAACAAGTGATGATTGCACAAGAGAAAGAGATGTTTAAATTAATGAAAGATGAATTTGAATTCAAGAAATTGATTGAGGAGTATTGGATTATGGGGATTGATCTAAGTCGCTGCACTGAGCCACAAAAACAGTACTATATGAGCTTGCATAGTTGCATAATAGCTAGAAGATATAATAGATCTAATTGAGCATTACCTAAGTTGTATGAACTATAATTGCATCTGAATTTATGTTGCATGAACTAAGTTATTCCGAACTTTTGTTGTATGAACTTATGAACATATGTTGTATGAACTTTTGCTTCAAAGTACAATTACCTGGGGCACTATGGTGCTTGGGTACCATGATTCAAAATGGATATTTTCCATATGTATTTGCATGCGAAAATTTTGAAATTTTTAGGATGTTGAGTTCAACCAGTTTATTAACTAGTTCAAACAAGTTTGAACTGAAATTCAAACTAAAATTTTCTTTTTTTATATGGCAGTTTGATTGTAGGTATGTGTTGATTATTTATATAAATCAGCAAAGTATGTAATCTAAATTCATTTAAATCTTCAAATTCGAGTATATTTTTTCAAAGGTATGTGTTTTATTTGAATTCTTATAGATGGGTATTGTCGACGATTGGAGAACGGGCTCCTGTCGAGCTTACTTGTTGAATGGGGGATCAACAGAGCCCCTTTCTGCCAAAGGTGTAGCATCGAAGACGCGGGAGATGGTCCACTAGAACAGACATAAACACAAGGATTTTATCCTGGTTCAGGCCTCTCATGGTTGAGATAATAGCCCTACGTCCAGTCGCCTAGAGGCGTTTCTCTGTATTGGATTGAAGGATACGAATACATGGATCTCGCAATGGGATCCCCCCTCCTTGTTGTTGGAGGGGGATTAAATACAAGGTATCGTGGTATATACATGGTAACTGCCTCCTAAAATCATGCTGGTTGCCATTTTGGACGTGTCCTTGATTCGCCGTATTTGAATTCCTGGTGTAACTTCCCTGGATCTTTGGCTAAATAACCACCACTTTCCTGTTTTATTGGTTGACCACGTCCTACGGTGATCTCCGAGCGTCCCTTTGGTCCTGGTTCGACCGCCCCGTAGCCTCGCCGAGCACGTTTGTTTGTGCGCGTCTTTAAAGCTCGTAGCCGAGCACTTTTTGCCAAGGCATAGCGGGTATGCCCGTGTCCGAGCATGGGGGTGCTCGGGACCCATCCTTGGGTACCGCGTCCGAGGATGTTTATGGTCGGTGAGTGCATGATCGTTGGGGCAGAATAGTCCTTATGAATATCCCAATCCCCGACAGCTAGTCCCCGGGGCTCAAGTGAGATGGGTCATCTCCTTGAGACTGAGAAGTTCAAGGAGGGATTGAATTCTTGATGGTGAAGCACTTACCTCAGCATCTGGTCATGAAGCGACCAGGAAAAGGAACTGATAGATGAGGCAGGCTCATACTATCACATCCTGAGCAAACCATGCTCGGGGAAAAGGGTCGGCACGAGCTGCACCGAGCAGGAAAATAAAACGCGATCGAAACTCGTCCCAAGCATGGATCAGAGGCCCAGGGACGCTAGGCATGGATCAGACGCCTAGCAAAATGGTAATCCCATGCACGGATCAGGTGCACAGGGGAACTAGACATGGATCAGATGTCTAGGCAACTAGCAGATAGCGAGCGGACTCACACTGCTGCATCCCAAGCATGGATCATATGCCTAGGGAAAAGATAACTAGCAGACTGTGAACGAACACATGCTGCCGCATCCCATGCACGGATCAGGTGCACAGGGGAACTAGACATGGATCAGATGTCTAGGCAACTAGCAGATAGCGAGCGGACTCACACTGCTGCATCCCAAGCATGGATCATATGCCTAGGGAAAAGATAACTAGCGGTGTGAGCGAACACATCTTTGCCGCATCCAATGCACGGATCAGGTGCACAGGGGAACTAGACATGGATCAGATGTCTAGGCAACTAGCAGATAGCGAGCGGACTCACACTGCTGCATCTCAAGCATTGGTCAGATGCTCGAGGAACTGACAGACGAGACCAGCTCGAGCTGCCGCATCCTGGACATGGACCAGATGTCTAGGGAAAGAAACTGGTAGACCTGTGCTCAAACGCAGAGCACTCTTGGCCCAGAACAAGAAAAGTCCCCAAACGCGATGCTCGTTTGGAAGATGGTCGCGCCCGAGCGAAGTGCGTGCTCGGAGGAAGAGGGTCGCGCCCGAGCGAAGTGCGTGCTCGGCGCGGAACTGGATCAGTCCCCGAGCGAAGTGCGTGCTCGGAGGAAGAGACTCGCGCCCGAGCGAAGTGCGTGCTCGGCGCGAAACATGATCAGTCCCCGAGCGAAGTGCGTGCTCGGAGGAAGATGGTCGCGCCCGAGCGAAGTGCGTGCTCGGCGCGAAACAGATCGATCCGAGCGGCGTGCGTGCTTTCGGAGGAAGAGACTTCGCGCCCGGCGAAGTGCGTGCTTTCGGCGCGAAACATGATCGATCCGGCGAAGTCGTGCTCGGAGGAAGAGGGTCGCGCCCGAGCGAAGTGCGTGCTCGGCGCGGAATCGATCGATCCGAGCGACGTGCGTGCTCGGAGGAAGAGACTCGCGCCCGAGCGAAGTGCGTGCTCGGCGCGAAACATGATCAGTCCCCGAGCGAAGTGCGTGCTCGGAGGAAGAGGGTCGCGCCCGAGCGAAGTGCGTGCTCGGCGGCGCTGAATCGATCGGCCCGAGCCGGCGCGTGCTTTCGGAGGAAGAGACTCGCGCCCGAGCGAAGTGCGTGCTCGGAGGAAGAGACTCGCGCCCGAGCGAAGTGCGTGCTCGGCGCGGAACAGGATCAGTCCCCGAGCGAAGTGCGTGCTCGGAGGAAGAGGGTCGCGCCCGAGCGGAGTGCGTGCTCGGCGCGGAACAGGATCAGTCCCCGAGCGAAGTGCGTGCTCGGCGCGGAACAGGAACAACCCTTCTAAGCATAGTTTGATTGAGGTAAAGAACTCTTACATACTTTTCCTCATCATAATTTGTGTAGTATTGGTCGTCAGATGTGGAAGATGACGCCTTCGGGATTCCTTTGGCAAAGAATCCGTCGGTCCCCACGGACGGCGCCAGCTGTCGACGATGGGAGAACGGGCTCCCGTCGAGCTTACTTGTTGAATGGGGGATCAACAGAGCCCCTTTCTGCCAAAGGTGTAGCATCGAAGACGCGGGAGATGGTCCACTAGAACAGACATAAACACAAGGATTTTATCCTGGTTCAGGCCTCTCATGGTTGAGATAATAGCCCTACGTCCAGTCGCCTAGAGGCGTTTCTCTGTATTGGATTGAAGGATACGAATACATGGATCTCGCAATGGGATCCCCCCCTCCTTGTTGTTGGAGGGGGATTAAATACAAGGTATCGTGGTATATACATGGTAACTGCCTCCTAAAATCATGCTGGTTGCCATTTTGGACGTGTCCTTGATTCGCCGTATTTGAATTCCTGGTGTAACTTCCCTGGATCTTTGGCTAAATAACCACCACTTTCCTGTTTTATTGGTTGACCACGTCCTACGGTGATCTCCGAGCGTCCCTTTGGTCCTGGTTCGACCGCCCCGTAGCCTCGCCGAGCACGTTTGTTTGTGCGCGTCTTTAAAGCTCGTAGCCGAGCACTTTTTGCCAAGGCATAGCGGGTATGCCCGTGTCCGAGCATGGGGGTGCTCGGGACCCATCCTTGGGTACCGCGTCCGAGGATGTTTATGGTCGGTGAGTGCATGATCGTTGGGGCAGAATAGTCCTTATGAATATCCCAATCCCCGATAGGTATATATCCTAAAACTGAAAGTTTTGAAAAATATATCCAAATTTGACTTGGATTAACGCATATAAAATCATGGTGCCCAGGTACTATGGTGCCCCATTTCGCCATTATATATATATATATATATATATATATATATATATATGAAGCTTTTTTCGTGCTCTTGGGAGTACGTACTCCCACCTCCAGTATACCACTTAAATGAATGTGTTATACTCCTTTACCACTTTCAGTATACTTCAATAATAATTCTAAGATACTACAACACGATATTATTGAAAAAATTCATCAGAGCCCTTTTTTTTTTGCTATATACCCTTTTCATATGTAAAAGGAGTATATAAACAAATTATGCTACAAAGGGTGGACTTTGGTGAAATTTTTTGTGGAACTCACTTTGGAGTATCTTATAATCAGTATTAGAGTATACTCAAAATGATAAAGAGGTATAACAATATCATTTAAGCGGTATACTGAGAGTGGGAGTATGTACTCCCAGGGGTACGGAACCATTTTCATATATATATATTCCAATGAGATCCACAAAAGTGAGTTCCACAAGAACTAATTATAAGATATTCCAATGAGGTCCACAAAAAAAATTTGCAGGGGAGTACATAGTTTTTATACACTAAAAACTATGTACTCCCTTGCAATTTTTTCATGTGGATTTTATGGAATATCTTATAATTAGCATATGAGTGTATCCAAAGTGATAAAAAATTATTTCAAGTTCGTTTGGGTGGTATTTCAGAGATGGGAGTAATTACTCCCAGGAGTAGAAAGTATATATATATATATATATATATATATATATATATATATATATATATATCTACTACTATAAAGCAACAGTTGGTGGCAGTGGTGAGTTCTACTCACGTCATTAATTGCCCTGCTTAATTGCCCTCTTAATTGCCCTGCTTAATTGCCCTACGCAAAAAACGAAGCGTTGCTTTAATTAGCGACTTTACTTAAGAAAGCGCGTTAAAGATAGATGTTTGATCTTGTGAAATAATTTTTTTATTTTTTAATCTTTATTTTTCGTTATCAATTTTGTTTTTCGTAGCAATGCACGGGCATGTAACTAGTATATATATATATATATATGAAAATGGTTCCATACCATTGGGAGTATGTACTCCCACTCTTAATATACTGCATAAATGATGTTGTTATACTTCTTTATACTTTTGAACATACTCTAACACTGATTATAAGATACTTCAAAGTGAGTTTCACGAAAAATTTCATCAAAGTCCACCCTTTATAGCATAATTTGTTTATATACTCTTTTTACACATGAAAAATGGTATATAGCAAGAAATAAAGAGCTCCGATAAATTTTTTTCAACAATATCGTATTGCAGTATCTTAGAATAATTATTTGAGTATATTGAAAATGATAAAAGAGTATGACACATTCGTTTAAGTGGTATACTGGATGTGGGAGCATGTACTATAGTGTCTTAAACGAATTAGGATACCCGTAATTAGGATCATCACATGCGTAATAACTACGCCACCAACATAGGATCCGTAATTAGGATCATCACATGCGTTGCTTACTTGAGTTACTTCTTCTTTTTTACGCAGGGAACAGTTGTGCCCTCACACGGAATCGGCAAGAAAAGGCTAAAACTGTTAGACAACCTCGCTATCGAATAGTCCGGGGTTGCCTAATAGATCTCAAGTGGAGAATAGACAGGGAGAAAGAGAGACACAATATGAGGAGGAACGGGTCTGCTTTATTATTCTGTATGCTTCCTTTTTTACAAAGGGGTAGCCCCTGCCTCCTATATATAGCGGTTCTGCTAGAGATAAGGAAGAGTCCATATCGGATACGAATCCGTTTCCTAACACTCCCCCTTGGACTCTTCACTGCGAGATGCATATGCCTCATTAAAACTCCATAAAAACCCAGTGGGAAAAATAATTGGAGAAAGAGTACATAGCACACGCTTGCTGTGTTGCACGGATTGCCTCATCAAAAACCTTATGTAAGAAAACTTCAATGAAAAACTTACTTAAGGAAAAGAGTACAATCCACCCAAACTTCAATGTTAATCTTCAAGATTTACGTTGGGTACTCAAACTTCATATTTGAGATTTATGTAGGAGTATGTGAAAAATCTCCCCCTGAAATCTGCACTTCTCTAAGCCTCATCATCCCGATTCCTCTAATACATCTTTCAAAGGAAGATGCCGGGAATGACTTAGTGAATAAATCTGCGAGATTTTCACACGACTTAGTATGCAGTATCTTTATCTCGTTCATCTTATGCATTTCATGAGTATAAAAGAACTTGGGGTTGATATGCTTTGTAAGGTTACTTTTCACATATCCCATTTGTACTTGTGCAACACAAGCTGCATTATCTTCATAGATAATAGTGGGGGTTTGTTCCATGTTCAGACCACATGACTTCTGGATGTGGTGAACCATTCTTCGAAGCCATGCACATTCCCGAGAGGCTTCATACAATGCAATGATTTCTGAATGGTTAGTCGACGTCGAGACAAAAGTCTGCTTAGACGACTTCCAAGAAATTGCTGTTCCACCGCAAAGGAAAACATACCCAGTTTGTGACTTGCCAGTATGCGGGTCCGATAGGTACCCAGCATCGGCGTAGCCAACTAAATTCAATTCATTGTTTCTTTTGTAAAACAAGCCGAGGTCTTTGCTTCCTTGAAGGTAACGGAAGATGTCCTTCACCCCTTTCCAATGCCTTTTGGTGGGTTCTGCCTTTGTCTGCGCTAGCAAATTCACGGCGAACGCAATGTCCGGCCTAGTGCTATTCGCAAGGTACATGAGCGCTCCAATTGCACTCAAGTATGGGAATTCCGCTCCCAGGACTTCCTCCCCCTCTTCTTTAGGCCTGTATGGGTCTAGGTCTGCTTGGAGTGACCTTTCGACCATTGGGTCTTTGCGGGGTATGCCTTTTCAAAACCAAATCTCTCAAACACTTTCTGCGTGTAGGATGATTGGTGTACCAAGATTTCGCCTTGGGCATGTTCAAGCTGCAAGCCTAAACAAAACTTGATTTTACCCAAGTCTTTCATTTCAAATTCAGACTTCAAGTATGTGCATGCTTCTTTAATTTCTTCATCCGTCCCAATGATGTTCAAGTCATCTACATAGACGGAGGTTATACAAAATCCATTCGTGGATCGTTGTATAAATACACATGGACAATCTTTGCTGTTCGTGTAGCCTTTCTTGCAAAGAAAGTCACTTAAGCGATTGTACCACATTCTTCATGACTGCTTCAGCCCATACAGTGATTTCTCCAATTTCACACTGTATAGGTTTCTGTTTGCTCTGTCTTGGTTCGGGATAGGGATACCTTCCGGTACTTTCATGTATATCTCCGAATCCAAGTTTCCATACAAATATGCTATGACAACATCCATTAGCTTCATTTTCAACTTCAAGTTGACTGCCATTAAGATCAAGTATCTAAAGGTAATTTCACCCATGACCGGAGAATAGGTTTCTTCATAATCAACCCTTAGGACGTTGAGTGAAACCTTGAACAACAAACCTTGCAATGGTTGTTGCTTTTTTCATAGATTCTCCTATTATTACAAAATTTATGGCCATTTCGTCATGGTGTGCTTCATGCACTTCTACTTGCTCTTCATTGCTATTTCCCATTCCAGGAGCAAGTTCCTTTAGTTTTTCTCCGCCAATGTGTGCGCACACATTATTTCCGGCGGCTTCTTCCAATGGAAGTTTCAAATATGGAATTGCCTTTTCCACAGGCTTCTTTCCAGTGCCAGGTCTCAACTGGCTCCCCTTCTTGCTTTGGGGCATTTTTGTGATTGGCTATGGTAAGTCTTCTTGCCCATTTTTCCCCAGACGTCTCCGGGTTCTTTGGGTTTGAGAAGCCAGATTTCCTGTTCTTTTTCTTTGAGGCCTCTGAACAGGATGAGGGATACCTTCTGCTTTCTTTGGTATTTCCACCCTCTCTGGTGCATTTCTTGCTGGTATATGCGACTTAACCACGCTCTTCAGATCACAAAAATGATCAGGCAGTTCATTTGCTAAATTCTGCAAATCGATTGTCTTCTTGACTTCATGATTTGCTTCATTAGTGCGAGGGTCATGCACGGGGATCCCAATGGAATGCCATATGATTTTCCGCAAGATTTTTCATCCAATGGTTCATTTCCTCCCTAATGACGGAAAGCGATCATCGTCAAAAATGCAATCGGCCGAATTGGGTCAGATGCAAATCTCGATCGTGGGTTCCAAATACGATTATGGATGCATTTTCATAACCAACGTATATCCCGGACTTGCGGAGAGGGCCCATTGCAGTTATTTGTGGGGTGGTATAGGTACATATACCATTCATTCAAATCTTCAGGATGACCCATTGCACTAGTTGCATAGTTGAATGGATGTTGTAGGCCGACGGTCTATAATTGATGAGTCTTTGCTGCGTGCGGGACTGCGTGTCCCCAACAAGTGTTGGGCAAGTTACAACTCTGCAAGAGCGGTGCGGCAATGAACTTAATCCTCTTTATTAGTGCTTCAATAGCCCATTTTGCGTATGGACGCGTGCGATGAGTGCTCATGATTATTCCGTTCTTTGTGCAATAATCATCAAATGCCTTGGAAGTGAATTCACCGGCATTGTCCATTCGAATGGACTTCACGCGATGATCGTGAAAAGCATTCTTAATTACGATGATCTGCGAGATCGCTTTGCGAATGCATGATTCCTTGTTGACAGAAACATGTATGCGACCATTTCGAGGAAGCATCAATGAGCACCATAAAGTATCGAACGGCCCTGACAAAGGGCTGAATCGGACCATAAATATCCCCTGAATGCGTTCAGGAATGCAGGGATTTCATGTTGCACTTTCATAACAGAGGGTCTAGTTATTAATTTCCGGTGGCACATGCATGGCACACAAAATCTTCGTGATTCGGGAAATTCTTAACATTAATGCCATGACCTTGTGAGTTGTTAACTATATTTTTCATCAATCTCGCACCAGGATGACCTAATCTACAATGCCATAAAGCAAATAATTGAGCTTCTAAAGGCAGTCTTCAAAGAAGTATACCTTTGCGTGTGCATTGATTTTCGTGTAGTACAACCCAGATTCATATGAGGGACATTTTTCTAGTACCATCTTTCCATATTCCGCGTGCTTCACAATGCACAAGTGTTCTTTGCCATTTTCTTCATTGGTTTCTACGTGAAAACCCATTGGCGTGGATATCCTTGAAACTTAAGAGAGTGCGGGTTGATTCAGGGTACAAGAGGGCTTATTCAATCACCAAAGTTGTACCCATTGGCAATATAATTGTGGCTCTTCCTGAGCCTATTATATGCGTATCGCTTCCTGCGATAGTCGTAATCCTTCCAGCGTTCTTCGTGATTGTCTGGAAGTATTTCGACTCTCTTAAGATGGTATTTGTTGTGCCACTATCAACAATGCATATTTCCTCCATTGGGCGCTACACGATTTCTAGATGAAAAGAAAAATAATTCTAATCATACAAGAGCTAAGTAATTCAAAAATTGCTTGTAAATAAAGAATACTTTGGAATAAAGAATAAATTGCAATTCTATTCATGAGAAAAGTATGCTCTTCGAGAGCTTACTATTCATTATGCAATCGATGTCTATGTGAGATAATTATGACAATTCATGTCGGTTCTTCAAAAACTCACGTTAGATAATGCCACACCTTTGCACATTCATAAGGTTCTTCCATTAGATTATGCGTGCAATCTAATAGGAAATGGTCGCTAGATTCAATGAAATGCATAATTGAATTCTCATGAGTTTCCAAAGAAACTAAAAGAAAATAATAATTGCAAGATTCATAAATACATGATTCATAAGTACGGGATTCATAGATACAAGATAAATGCAAGATTCGATTCATAAATACAACATTCATAAGTGCAAGATTCATATATACACGATTCATAAATATTCGTAAATACAACTACGTGCATGTAGGTGATCGGCCGTGCAAACGATCGATTCATATGCACGATCGGCTTCGTCGATCGATTTTAACGCGGCTTCATGCGGCGTGGTGCGTCGATTCCATGCGCGTCGGCCTTCTTCTGGCGCGACGGTGGCAGCTTCGCGGCGTGCTTGAATTTCATAATAAATTATATTAAAGCAATAAATACAATGCATGGAGCAGAACAATAATTGCACAATTCATAAATTCAGAATAAACAATAATTGCACAATTCATAAATTCATAAATGCGAAATAAATTCTCGTAAATTTCCGAATTTTTCTTAGTATGTTGGCAATTTTCATTAATTATACACAATTTTCCAAAGATCACTTGATAACAGAAAATAAATTGCAACATGAATTAAACATGGCATAAGTCTAATTACAACTTATATAATTCTTGTTGGTCGAACGAAAACAGGTAATGAATATCTCTGTCAATTTGACTCTTGGCCAGTCAACGCCCTAGGGCTCACATGAGGAGGGAGCACTTCCGCTTCCGGTGCCAATTAAAGAACCAAGCCTCATGTGTGTTTTCCTAGACACCAATTGTCTCATATCTGTTTATTCATTACCAAAATCAAATCCCAACCACTCATGTTCTCATAAACTGTTGTATGAGAAATTCTGGAATTTTCCTAACACTTTTCATAATTTCTGCTAATTTCCAAGCAATTTTCAGAATTACTTTACAACAGGAAATTGAATTTCAGCAAATATCAACATGACATAATTCATAAATTCATAAATTCAGAAAATAAATTCTCAGGAATTTCCGATATTCTAAACGGGGCAATTATTGCAAAAATTCATGCAAAAATTCATAAATGCAGAAAATAAGGCTAAGTATAGATTAAAACAGAGCCAATAAATTTTCTGGATTTTTCTGGGAATTTTCATATTTTTCTGGCAATTTTCAGAATTTTCTGAATTTCTAATCAATTTCTGGAAAAAGAAAAATTCAGAAAATAGAATAGAAGCGATAAAACCGGGTAATTTATCCCTCCCTGTGCGCCACACCGGTCTCAATCCGGTTTGCAACCGATTCAGGCCCGTTGCTTTGATCATTGCGTGAACAATGGAGGACTTCAAGTCCATCTACTACTGAAAAGATGGACTTCCTGTCCAACTAGTATATGCATGTTCAACTAGTATACGAGAGTTCATGTCCAGTGGACTTAAGTCCGATTGAAGTCCAGTTCAATCGGGGTTCTTCGTGTCCAATGCTAGTGGAGTTCCTGGCCGGTCTTGGACTTCAAGTCCAGCAGCCGTTCGGCGCCGATCAGGACTTCAAGTCCAGTCAGCGCACCGGGTGGCCGGCCACCATACCGTACAAATGTAGCTAGGTTCTCCGTAAAAGAAAAGGCTACTAGTATTAGTGCTAGAGGAAAAAGTAGTTGATCCTTCCTATACAAAGTTACGTAGGACTTAAAATAATTAAACCAGAGGGCATGCACTGGTACCATTTGTGCTTACGTGGCCAAACAATCAAATACCTGCAACTTTTCATGAATAAAGGGTGCGGTGGCAATGGCATGCAGGCAGATGTGAAAGGTTTCCAGCCGCGAGAGGAAGTGCAGAATACTCGCTACCTGGCTGGAGATCTGGACATCATGTCCGGTTTAAGCACGACAGAATCGAAGACCAGCATCTGTTCTTCGTGCGCACTACGGCCGGACGGCTTCGAGCCAATTGGTACGCACGAAGGCGACGGCGCTGCAAGCAACGAAGGTCGGCTTCGGGCCGGGGTGCTGAACACGGTTGATCGGCTGCAGTTGCGTGCCGCTTTAGAGCAGTTCTATTGCAACAGATTCAATCTATTAGATGCAATCCGAAAAGACTAGCAGATTCAATCTTTGCTTGATTCTAGATTGCAATCTTGTCGACAGTCGCGTAGGACTGTTTGGCTATGCCAGATTATAGCCTGCGTGGTGACGAGTTGATTGCAGATCGGATCGGGCGATCAATCGCCGGTAGTAGTCGTTCGTCGTTGTCGACGATCCTTCACTTCTTGTCTTTTCTCACCTTTCAATCTTTCTCCGGTAGAGCTTCGTGCTGATAACGTGTTAGACAACCTCGCTATCGAATAGTCCGGGGTTGCCTAATAGATCTCAAGTGGAGAATAGACAGGGAGAAAGAGAGACACAATATGAGGAGGAACGGGTCTGCTTTATTATTCTGTATGCTTCCTTTTTTACAAAGGGGTAGCCCCTGCCTCCTATATATAGCGGTTCTGCTAGAGATAAGGAAGAGTCCATATCGGATACGAATCCGTTTCCTAACAAAAACTATTCCTTTAAGCTGCAGCACCAACACCGTAACTAGATCGGGTCATCAATCAAATGGTTCAGATTCACCTTGCACACAGCATCATTGCAAGTCAAACTTTGAGTACAGTTTGACCAAACTCGTCCACAGATAATCTAATTAATGCCATGATGATAATGATTTACTACACTACCCTAAAACAATTAACAACACCCTCTCGACAGCACAAACAATCTCTTTTATTTCAACCCAAAAACAGAAAACAAACAAAAAAGAAAGAAAAAAAGATATTAGTATTCATGCACTACTTCCTACGTACTCCATCCCCAGCACAGCACCCATCAGCCATCTCTACGAAATCATACAATCACCAAGAAACCCACCAATGCCGCCAGAAGCATGAGCACCGCAGTCGACGCGTACGTGGTCTTCCGGCTGGACGGCGCGGGCGACGTCTGCGTCCCCATGTTACCGGACTCACCGGACGGCCCCCCGGCCACCGGAGCCGGAGCGGGCTCCGGCGCGCCACCGGCGAGCACGAGCCTGCCCTTTGCCTCCAGGTTCTCCTTGGCGAACGCGTGCTTGGCCGGAGCCCCGCTGGTTACCGTGGACCCCACCTGCCAGATGTGGTTCACCGCCTTCATCCCCTGGTGCAGCTGCAGCTTGCCGTAGAGCCGTATCTTCCCACCGCTCTCGTCGGCGGCGAGGTCGTTGGCCTTGAAGTCGATGGGTGTGGACGCCCCGCCGAGCGGGCGGTACCCGGTGACGTTGTAGGTGTTCACGACGTAAGCGGAGGAGGCGGCGCTCTTGAAGGCGACGAGCGCCTGCGCGCCCTTCATGCCGTCCCCGGTGGGGTTGATCGCCCACGACACCCAGCCGGCGGGGCTGCCGCCCGCCGGCCTGGCCACGAACGCCACCGAGAGCGCCGAGTCCGTCGCGTCGTAGGTCCAATGCAGCGTGGCGCCGAGGCTCGGGAGGTCGGCGCACGTCGCGTACTGCCTACTGGCCGGGAACTTCTCGCTCTCGCAGCTGCTGCTGGCCTTGGCGCCGCTCGCGGCCGCCAGCATCGCCACGGGCGAGGCCAGGAGCAGGATGGCCAGGAGGACGGTACGCTGGTGCTGCGTCGCGGAGGCCATTTTGGACGGTAAGCGGCGTGGGTCTGGAGACCAGAGGCGTTTTGTTCTTGGAAGGCGCCGGGAGTGCGAGGAGAAGCGCGTATTGGTGGTCTATATAGCTAGGGAGCTGGGGAACGAGTTGGAGTGGCCATGGAGGGTACAATGTATCTGGATGCTTGCAAACTTGCAACATTGTTATGACCATTAATTTGGGAGCTGACTTGTGATCACGACGGTCAGAACGAACTAATCATTTAGAGCAAGTGCAATAAAATTATCTCAGTTTACTATAAATATGTATATATTAGTTTTATTTTATATAAAAGAGTGAGAAAAGAGAAGAGAGAAGAGAGCCGTCTCTTATTTTGTAGCCAGTATCGCATGGAAAACAAGACAGATTATTTATGTACCAGAGAGAAGAGATAGTTATTGCACAGCATCTAGAGACAACCTTTAGAGATAGTTACTAGCTGGCTTTATTGCTTACTCTAGATGATATAAATAAGAGAAAATAAGTAGTAGACTTTGTTATTGTACCATCTCTTAGTAATAGTGTATTAGAATTAAGTGCATGCAGCAAGTATAGAAATCTCGATGAAATTTTGTGAGATTTTGGCGAAATCTCTGATTTCGGCCCTCTCTAAGATTCTAAATCCCGGCGGAATAAAAAAATATTTGAATTGCTACAGTACATTTAAATTTTGACATGTTTTGCTGAAATCTCGAAAATTTTGATGAGAATATAGGAAATTTTGACCGAAATTAACTTTTTAAGACCAGATTTGATCGGATTCTTCGCGTTCAGGAAGCAGCCTACCGCCAAATATATTCAAATTATATTCTTATACACAATGACACAAGGCAGGGGCGGAAGTAGATTAGAATACCCGGTGTCACAGGACACCGGGTCAAAAAAATTTTTTACACTGGATCAAAAAACATTTAGTGTATATTAGTCTATATATAGTATATGTGAACCCCCTTAATCTAAATCTTGTGACATCAGGAGGCAAATAATAAGCAAATAGTAAGAATAATAAGTTATTATCACTTATATGATAAAGTGGTGAACCCCGATGATTTTACCTCTAGTTCCGCCCCTGACACAAGGTGTGTATGTAGCTCAGTTGGTTACGTTAGATTTATCAGATTGCTTTGATCGAAGCCTGAGGAGATTCATAGAAGCTGAATTTGGTTCAGGTGTTGAAATTGGGTTTGGTGTGCACTTCTAACACGCATGCAGTTCTTTGAGTCCATCATAAGAAATTCCTAATACATATATACTTCAAGGAATAGGACATTGTGACAAGACTAGAGGATTAGCAAATTTGTGATTCTTTGTAATTCTTTGGTGTATTCACAATCCATTTGTCGAATGAAACTTTGTTCATATTTGCTCTTGTAATAATCTTATCAAGCTTTTATCAATAGAACTGTCAGAATTTTTAAAAATTTCTCAAACTTGATCATCATCTGAAAATTTTATAAGAACATTAGTGATACAACAGGACCATCCAAAAAATTTCAAAATTTTCTAACGTGGTTTGAACTATTTGTCATTCGGTTACAATTGGTCAGTCAGCCTTCGTAGCACTGTTCAAATTTTTGAAATTTTCACAAGATTGATCGTCATCTAAAATTTTTATGGGAGTATTATGGATGTATCAATACTATCCACAAAAAATTTCAAAAGCTTCTAACATGGTTTGCACTATTTTTCATTTGGTTGAAATTTGTTGGCCAGCCTTTTATCAGGACAGTAGCACTGTTAGATTTTTAAAAAATTCCTCAAGCTTGATTATCATTTGAAATTTTTATGAAAATATTAGTGATGTGTCAGAACCATATAAAAAAAATCAATTTTGTTATATCATTTAAACCATTTTTCGTTCAGTTGAAATTTACCGAGATTTCAACAATTTCGAACGAAATTTCGGTTTTTTGGTCAAATTATACTAGTTGTTGATGTAGTAATTTTATGTTGTAGATATAGTAATTTTATGTTGTAAATATAGTAATTTCTGTTACTAGTCAGCAAAATTACTGTTTAATAGCGAGATTTATATCATTCTATTGCTCTCATCGTTAGTAAACTAAATGATCATTCTATGGCTAAAACAAAGAGGAGTCATATCCGTGTACAAACTACAAAACACATTATGCGTTTGGTTGGAGGTACGAGGGTGAACGGAACAGGATGGTACAGGATGGATGGAATGATCCTGGATGAGATGGTTCAGGGAAGGTGTTTGGTTGTCTGAATGGGATGGTACAAGTTTTTGTTTGGTTGCCTGAATGGGATGATCCTGGATCGTTCAAGATGCTGTTTGGTTTAAAGGATGAGGTAGGTATGAAATAGTGTTGTATTATCTGCAGATAGAATACCCTTGAGTGATCAAAAAGCCAGATTAACCACGTGCTTATCAAAGAAAAACAATGGCAACCTAAGTAGCTAGCAGCAACAACTATGCATTGTACATGATATGCATGATATACAACTATGCAATGGCGTGCGACGAAGACGGCGCGGGAGCGGCGGAGTGAGGGCACGGAGTGAGGCCGCCCGTGAGGAAGACCGCGGGGAGTGGCCCCGAGAGGAAGAACGCGTCCGGGACGAGTTGGTTCGGCCAAATTGGGCGAACGGGATGGTACAGGATATCTGAGGAATATTCCCAGGATCTGTACCACTTCATCCTGGATGAAATGGTTCCATACACCCAACCAAACGCATGTACCAAAACTTATCCTGTACCGTCCCGTTCCGTTCACCCTCGTACCTCCAACCAAACGCACCCTAACTAGTCGGTTTGATCATGTAACTGATGCAGTCTGTTTCGCTGATTAGGGCTTATAGGAGTCAGACTAAATTACGTTATTCTAAAAGGAGCCTAAATCCAATTAAATTACTTTGTTTTGTTTGATCACCATATTGATCCAACAGATTTCGCATCGAATTAATCTGCGAGCATAAGACTTTTGCCCACATGGTACGCGACGTGGGATCCGATCATGCAGGGACGTGCAAAGGTCGGCACAGCAGCCGGCCGGGCATGTTAAAAGTCTCCGAAATACATGCATCACGTATGACGTACTGCTGCTCCTCCGGTCCAGGGTTAAGGAGAACGCTTCGGACTTTGCCCATTTTCTATACTCTAAAAAGCTATTTGAATTACCAGTAAATATTTAAATAGTTATTTTTTCTTTCTTTTTTTCCCTCCTTCGGGCCAAAGCCCATTGTGCCCGCGCCATTTGTTGTACTTTCGGCCGTCGATCTCTTTTCCGGCATGGTTGGCCCACCGCCTCCCTTCAGCGCGGCCCATACTTCCCTCCACCTCCCCAGCCCACCCGGCCCAAAGCCTGCTCAGCCTGCCCGCTCCTTCTTCTTCCTCTTGCTGCGTATCTCTCCTCCCACCATTGATGCCTTTTGAGAGCTTCAACCGACCGTCATTATCTCCAGAATTAAGTGCGCAGTCAAAGGACATAACTCCCTCCACTCGTTCGCATCACTCCCAGGCCACTAAGCCCATTCGCGCACGCACATTTACTCCACCACCGCCGGCCGCCGTGCTCCCCGGCCGCTTCGTTAGCGGCCATTCACCGACCCTCGTGCCCTACAAAAGGATGCTTCGGGTTCGCGCTTCCCTCCTCTTTCCGTTTTGCCCGACGCCACATTCTACCTCGGTCACATTCGCTCCGAACGACTCGAAGCTCGGAGCATCGTCCCCGGAGCCGGCCACCGCGCCCCGCATCATCCCCGTCGCACCCAAGCTCCCCATCCCGCGACAAGCGCGTCATCTTGTGCGCAAGGTTCCCTCGTCTTTTCCCCTCATTGAATTTCAGTTTTTCTAACAATTCTTCCTCAATGCTCCGCCATTCGTTCCGACAGAGTCTAATAGGTGGGTCCAGTTGGTTTTAATTTCTTCTCTAATTATTTTTGTTAAGAAAAATATGAGATACTGACAGTTGGGGCCACAGTCCATTGGGTGGTCTACTGGGATTGGGTCCATGTGTCGGCCATTGCGGTCCACAGACCAGGTCTACATGGGTTTCATATGGTGAGGCCCAAATGTGGTTTTAATAAGTTTCATCTGGATGTTTTCTTCAGTAACCATCATCCAAATTCTGGGTCATTAGATTTGCTTTCAGATCAATGCACACACCCCCTGAATTCGAGGTGAGTTAATCCTATGGATGTGTGTTTTGATCGTACGGTCCAAAGTTTGGATGATTTTTAGGACAAAAACATCCGGATGATGCCTATACACTCCCGTCATACTAACATATTTTAATCTAGCTTCTATTTAGATTTCTTAACTGTATCGGGCTTATATGTCGTACTAAGGTTAACAACCTACTTATGTCATGTTTGGATCCCTAGGCTAATTGTTAGCTGAGGGATTAGCTAAAAATTAGCCCGGGTAGACATGATTTTTCTAAAAAATTATGTATTCAAATAGCCCTGGACTAATTTTAAATGGGCTAATTATTAGTTGGCTAACAATTAGCTCTAACTAATAATTAGCTTTAGCCCATCCAAACATGACCTTAAGCATTAACTAGTCACTAAGTCTTAACTTAATATAATCCTTAACGGAGTCCACTTGCTAGCGACTTCGGTCGTCTTCCTCCTCGTTCAAAACAGTGGAAATAGTGATGAATGCCACAGGTATATTGGGTTCAAGCTCGGCGCCGGCGAGGAAGGGCACGTCAGTCACCCGAAACAGGACAAAAAGGGTTGCGGTGGTCCTGGCAAACCCGACGGTGTGGTGGGAGGCGGCCTGATCATGAGGCGACAATGGGGACAACGATAGCAGCATTGTGCACATAAAGAACTACTAATTAACCGGGCTAGAAACTACAAATTGAAGCAGGATTCACCATCTACGGATGGCAGCGACGACGGCGTTCCATTCTCATTGTGGGAAAACAAGCACGGGCATGATGAATATCATGAAGAAGGGAGCAAGACAAACTTGAGGCGCAAGACAATGGCGTGGGAGCTGACCCCAGCGGCTGTAATTAACGGGCAAAGCTGGAGGTTGGATTTGAGGAAGATGACCGGTGTGGCTCAAATTCTCCTCCATCTGCGGCACAGAAGAGGGGAAATGTTGGGGAGCAGTAGAGGAAAAGTGGGTGATGGTTTTGGCGCACTTGGGCAAGGATTGAATATCTATGGGTCTTGCAGTTTTCCCTGTGGATTTGAATGGGCTTGAAGTGACCGTACATCTATGACATGACGCGAGGTATGTATAACTAGCTGTGTACGTGCGGCGACACATTATGTAAGTGCGCCACAACGCGCAAGACCTAGAAGGTAAGTGCGCCACAACGCGCAACACCTAGAAGGAGCGATTCGGGAAGGGTTAAGGTGCCTGGGCGCAATTTTCCTAAAACGGGAGGATCGGCTTGCAAAAAGGTTTGATCAAGACTCGATTGCGAATTTACGGGAACATTAGGATTTTTTTTCAAAAAAACCGATAGAAGTACCCCCAACGTAATTTCGGATTTATTCTGGGGCCTTTTCGTGTAGTTGTGAATTTGCGAAATCTAGATATTCTTTTTGAAAGAAAAAAAAGATGAAAAATACCTTAAAGCAATTTTAAAATTCTTTAGAACCTTGTCGCAAAGAGGGCACGTGGGCAAGCTCTCTGGGCGCGAACTCTCCGGAGAGTAATACAGGTAGTAGTATGCCTAATTACTACTAGAGTAATATGCCGCATCGTTCGGCTCGATCATCAAGCACTGACGTTACGTGGCACCATCCACAATTGTAAAAGAAGACAAGCAGAAATGCACGACAAAAAGTTTGTCAGATCGTTACCATGTGTGCATCAGGCATACGCACCTTGCCAGCACAGCAGGCACCAAATTCTAATGAACAAGTGGCATATGATTAGAGTTATGCGAGGGGTGGGCACTTGTGTCCATGATAGTGCCTGCTTGCAACCCGTTCGGTTTCCCGTTTCATCATCGCATTAACGCACCAGAGCGACGTACTGTACTGCTATAAGCGAAGAAGCGTACTCCTGGGATTGTCGAGCTGGAACAAACAGGTCCTTGATGGCAGCTAGCTATCACGTACGTAATTCTTGCTGTTTTTTCAGCACGAGCAACTAGCTTTGCGCGTGTCGGGTGGTTAGGTTTCACGTCGGTTGAAGCTTTCCACGTTCGCCGTTTCTGGTTGCTTCTTCTCCGTACAGTCCTTGAACCTGCTTCGCCATGATTTGTACCTTTTTGCCTTGTCATCATCAGCACGATCCTGTTCGGAGAATCTCGAGAAGGATTACAGGTAGGGTGGGCAGAAAAAACCAAAAACCGAAAAATCGAACCGAATCGAAATAGTCGAAATTATCAGTTTTTTCGGTTTTATAGATTCGGTTCGGTTTTTTTCAGTATATATCGGTTTTTCGGGTTCGGTTCGGTTTCTGGAGCTTAGAAACCGAACAAACCGTTCAATCCGAAATTTTGAAGAGGGCAAGGCACTGCCCACTGGGCCGGTGCGGACGCCCGAGTCCCGACTAGCCTGAGGACCACGGCCCACCAGCGGGCGCGGCGCTCGCTTGGACTCCGACCCCCTGAGACCCCAGTGGCTCGCTCGACTGAGACTCTCCCGACTCGGCGACTCGTGTAATCGACTAATCGTGTTCCTCTCTGGCTCTCGACTCACAACTCTCGTGCCCTAACCCTTGGTAGCCGCCGCCCGGCGCCGACCTCGGCGGCGCTGCGCGGCCGGCGCGTCCCTCAGCGCCGCCCGCGCTCCGTCGGCGTCACCCCGCGGCCCCCGCGCCGCCCCGTGATCCTCCGTACGGCGCCGCCTCGTGCTGCTCCGTCCACTGCACCGCCCGACGCCGGCCCGGGCTCCCGTCCATAGCACCACCCCGCGCCGGCCAGTGCTCCCCCGTCCGACGCCGCCTCCTGCTCTCTCGTCTCCCTGTGCCTCAATGACCAGGACAGGTAAGTCGACGTAAGCCCACGAAGTTAGCAATTAGCTGGCTTATATGTTCAATCTAGAATTTGTATCATAGTATGTTATATCACAGTATGCTATTTCTCCCAGCAAGCCTCCAACTACAGACAATGCTTAACCTGACATATCCAAATCATGCTAAATCTATAGATCATTAACCGAATAAAAACCAGCCATTTGTTTAGATTTTGGTTTTATTGGCTTTTCAATTGGTGAAAAAGTATAGGGCTCAAATTTGCTAATTATGTCCAAAACCTGAACTATTTCCATACGACTATCAACGCCGAACAACATATTTCTACTTTAATCGATTGTGAGTAATTGAACTCCTGAATCGGCAACAAGAAATAAAAAAATTAATTCCAGATCAGAGACGCATGATCACATATGGATGCATGATGCATTCAACACACATGAACTCATAAATCTACTGCCAGAAAAATGCATACAACCAATTCAATGATCCAAATGCACTAACAGAGATCGAAGGCAATATCACTATTGATCACTAACAACCAAAGTTAGTAAGAAGAGAAAAAGGCAAAAAACGAGGATAACAGCAGGTAAAGATGGTGGCAAAGGAAGGAGATGGTGGCGACCGGGATGGAGGGAGCGGCTCGACGTCTACGAATTTGGTGGTGGTAGGGATCTAGACGGTGGCGGCTAGATCTAACTGTGACCGGAACGGACGGTGCCGATCAGTACCGGAGGGATGGAGACGGCGGTGTCCTTGCTTCGAGTCGGCGGCTACCAAAATAGGAATGATAAGCGGGATGGCTTGGCGGAGCTCGGGCGGGATGGGCGCGACGACGGCCAAACGGGTTGAGGCAACGTGCAGGCTGGTTGGGGCAGGCAGGATGGGGGCAGTGGCGTCTCCCTTCGTGTGAGAGCCTTCAGGCAACTCAAGCACCTCCAAATTAGCTTCGGCTTTCATATAGACTTGGAATACTCATCTCTATATTGCTCCAAGGTTTCCTGAGCCCTCACGCTGCCACCTCACCCCCACCCACTCTCTCTCCCTTTCTTGCAAAAAAATCCTCCGATTCTTTGGAATTACGGATAGGTCCTTTCCATTTATGAATAAGTCCTTTGTGATTTTCTGTGAGTGTAAAATATTTTTTCCCGATTCGCGTTTAGGTCCTCCGTTCGCCGTTTTACACAAAGAGCCTCCCGTTAAATACGAATTGCGAACGAGCCATTTCTTATTTATTCAAAATAGCGAACAAGTCCAAAATTTTAACAAATAGGTCCATGCACTTTTCGTTCAGGTCCTTTCTCCGTTTTCCCCGAAAAAAATATTTTCGTGGTCCGTTTACTCTCCGGAGCATGAGGAAAATGTTTCCGTGGTCTGTTTTTTCTCCGAAAAAAAAATAAAAAATTATTTTTCGTTTCTAGTTAATCCTTAAGCTTAAGGATTCGGCTTTGATAGAGCCTTCAGGCAACTCGCGCCGGACTCGCCGTCCCCGACCCAGCCGCCAACCGGTGCCAAAACGGACTGGGGTCTCCGGGCAGAGACCCCGTCAAAAGCCAGGCCACACCTGTCCACTGGCCGCTCCGCCATGCCCCTCGCGCCCGCGACCAACCGCACCCGCCACTCCCACTCCCACTCCCACTCCCACTCCGCTCCTTAATAACCGGGCGCGCCGCGCGCACTCCACCTCAAAATGCCCGTAAGATCCATCGTTTTCACCGTTTCAGCCGCGGGCCTCCACGCTGCGCGCCACCCACCGTTCGCCCCCTTCCTTTCCCCACCGCACCCACCGGCTCAGGTACTCTCGTCACTCCCGGTCACGGGCACCATCTCGGAGGGGCTCTTCTCACGCAGCATTTCCCCGTCATCGCAGCTGAGCTGCTGAAAGAATCCATGGCCGTGGTGGTGGCCGCCGTCCTCGTGCTGCTCCCGCTCCTGTTCGCGCCGTCGGCGTCTGCGGCGGGCGGAGGGGGCTGCGCCGCCGAGGCCTTCTCGGCCAACCGCGCCTACGCGGCCTGCAGCGACCTGCCACACCTCGGCGCGTCCGTGCACTGGACCTACGACCGCGCGGCGGCCGAGCTGTCCGTCGCGTTCGTCGCCGCGCCCGCCGCGCCGGGCGGGTGGGTAGCGTGGGCGCTCAACCCCGCCGGGGATGGCATGCTGGGCGGCCAGGCGCTCGTCGCCGCGCCGTCGTCGTCCGGCGGGGGCGCGTGGGCCGTGCAGACGTACAACATCTCCGGCTACGCGCTCGGCGAGCCCGGGCCCATCGCCTTCCCGGCGTCGAACCTCGCCGCCGAGCTCGGCGGCGATGGCCGCGTCAGGGTCTTCGGGAGGCTGAAGCTGGGCCACGGCGCGGGCGTGCTGAACCAGGTGTGGCAGGTGGGGTCCGCTGTCCCCGGCGGCAGCCCCGCGCCCCACGCCATGGGCGGCGACAACCTCGCCGCCAAGGCGAAGCTGGACCTGCTGAGGGAGACCACTGCCGCCGCCTCCGCCGGAGGCGACAGCCTTGGCAAGAAGCGCAATGTGAGTTCTCTGATCATCACTTCTTGGCTTCACAAAGAACCCAGTTGGAATTGGAATCAAACACCTCACTAAACCTTTCTCATTTTTGGATGGGAAGATTCATGGAGTCCTGAACGCTGTGAGCTGGGGCATTCTGCTGCCCATGGGAGCCATCTTTGCAAGATACCTCAAGACATTTAAATCGGCAGACCCTGCATGGTTCTACCTGCATGTCACCTGCCAGCTGATCGGCTACGTCGTCGGAGTCTCCGGCTGGGCCACCGGCATCAACCTCGGCAAGGAGTCCAAGGGAGTCACCTACACTCTTCACCGCAACATCGGCATCACAGTCTTTGCTCTTGGCACCCTACAAGTAAGCACCATAGATTCGTGCTTCCTCTTTGCGTAATGCATCAAGATCTTTGAATCTTCGTTGCTGTCGGTTGCTCAATTTTGAGTTTGCTCGTGTTTGATCTCATTGAATCTTCGCTTTGCTCCAATTGCATTCAGATTTTTGCGCTGTTCCTGAGGCCCAAGAAGGACCACAAGTACCGGCTCTACTGGAATATGTACCACCACTCCGTCGGGTACACCGTGATCATACTGGGTATCATCAACATCTTCAAAGGCATGACCATCCTCGACATCGAGCAGCAATGGAAGACGGGCTACATAGCGGTCATCTGCGTGCTAGGCGGCGTTGCGGTGATCCTGGAAGCTGTCACATGGAGCATGGTCGTCAAGAGGCGCAAGGCGGAGAACAAGACCTTCAACAGCGCCTCCAATGGCCACCTGCCGCATGCCGTGTGAACGTCAGGCTCTCTACCTTTGTTTAGCCATCATGGTGTGTACCGGGGCAGATAGGTTTAGGCTATCTTGTGGTTTTGGCCCGCCTATTTTTGTATCGGAAGTATACGTGTATGTACATTATTCTGAAGATTTGAGTTGTAGCGAGCATGTTCCGTGGAAACTTGGTTTGCATGATGTGTTACACCAGCACTCGTAACACATAGGCCGGCGTAGCTTTTGTAAGTGGTTTTTAGCCGAGTTGTATGTATGATTGAACTGTTACATGGTTAAACGGTTGGGCCCGTTGAGCTGAAAAGGTTTGATGCTTGATAGTACAACTTTTAGGTGTAAGAGATATGAGTTGAGAATGAGGTGAGAGAGAGGCCGGATTTGAAATTTTATAGTTTGTAGAAAGGGATAGTTTTCTTCAACTCTAATGTTAAAGTTAGAACTTCAACCTACCGATCAGTTTTTAGTTTCTTCTAGTACAAATAAGTTATTGATTTTGGCTTTGAAGAAACCCATCTTTTAGAACAGTTTTCGACCTATAGAGGAAAGAAGTTGAAACTAAAATCGTCCCAAGCAGAGCCATAGAAAGTCACCAGATTGCTAATTGCTAGGCTCCAGAACGGGTGTGCACTGTGCAAGCAAGATTGCAGGCTCGAGGTGCCGCTCGCGTCTTTGTCCGGTAGGATTCGCACTGATCATGCACTTGGCGTTGTGAATCGAGACCCCATCGCGAAGGCCGCTTTTGCTCTAGTGGAGCGATCTATTCCTGGTGGACCATGGCTGGTGAAGTAGAAAGGAACATATTACATATGGGAACGCAGGAAAGGATCATCTGCATTGCTATCTGAACCCTGAAATGTTATGGGCATTTCTTCTGTTCTGAGCCAGTCGATCGAAACAGAACTTCCAAGACAACACTCACATTACAATTACTTGCCGTCTTGGTGAGCACTTGAGCATCGCAAGTGCCAATTCCAGAAGTTTGTTTCCATCGGATAGCATCGGGCAAGAAAGGCTTTCTAGTCATTTTGAATAGCACCGCAGAAGATAATGCAAAGAAGAGCAAGATGACCTTTCCAGAAAGGAATGACATAATTCATGTTGTTTAATCCGTCCTTGTTGTATATTCTTCTTTTTAGGATTGCTATTAAAAAGAAAATGCACAAAGATTGGGAAGCATCTATTTTTTAACCTTCAATTGGAAGGGGAAGAATATTTGATTTGGTGCACTTTACATTTTTTTTTAAAGAAAAGAAAAGATATAACAAGATAGTTTCTTTTACCCGCAATTCAACATTATATTTTCTTGCTACTGGAAGGTCCAAAGGAATGAACAATCTTGATTAATAGTTGAGGACTAGCAAGAGTTGGCATCTACTTCTGGTGAAGTACTTGTCAGGTACCCTTTCTGATGGTGATAACCTCTTGCTGCTACTTTCAACTCAGGCTCAAATCAATCGATCACTTTTGCTCCTTGACATAAAAAATTTCTCCCCGAAATGTATCTGCTATCTACCACAACATAATGGTTCCCCGTTGGAGCATCACCAAATGATTTTGATAGAGCCCAAGTAACAACTTTCCTAATTGCCAACACCATCTACACTACAATATGCACAAATGTTTACGTCACTGAGCTTAGGCACACCAACGCAATCGGAATCCACCAAATCTAGTCAGTAGTCGCTCACAAGACACAATTTTCCTGTTTCCTGTCAGTTTTCAGGTTCCAATCTAATGCTTTATTCCATGGGCAAAGCTACCAGAGGAATTGGTTCGATGAATGTGACCCATCATTCGTTAGGTTCACATTGTTAGTTTGAGTTGCACTCTGCTCAATTTCCTTGAACTTGAAACAAAGCTTTTAAGTGGCCACCTTCAGTTGGTGGGTGGAGGGAGTGACTTGAGGCAATCTGAAGCAATTGCAAGTCAAAGGAAGAGTTGAGCTGTATAACTGAAAAATATGCAGTTGAAGTAAAGCATCAACCAACAAGTGATGCATGCTATCCCAAAACTATGTATGTGCAGTGGGAATAAAGCATCAACTAGATAGAAGCATCCTTTTCTTCTCTTTTTATAGAGAATTCAACTAGAAGAATCTTAACAGCTCAGAAGGTGCTATCAAGTACCAACAATGTTGCAAAGAGAGCAGGCATTTGTTGAGCTGCATTTCAACTTGTGGAACTGGTAAATGCCTTAGTCAGTGAGCTAGAACCTAGTTCTCAATTCTCACCAACCCTTCAACTTCTGGCTCTATTATTAATGTTTTGCTTTAGGTTTTAATATTCAGATATTACAAAAATGATGCCCCTAAATCCTGATAGCAGTAGAAATTCTATTTGCTCAGTAAGACAAATATTGGTAAATTTCATGTAGCAGTTCTATCCAAAATTCAAAATCAAACTACAACTCTACTGCCCTGATGCATCGAAGGCGACTCAAGCACAAGACATGGGACAGCAACAATAACTTGTGGTTTTGAACAACACAGTTACTTCAGTATATATTCTGCAAGTGCTTAACAGAATGTATAGTAAAAGTAAACAACCGTACCTAGCAGCAAAGGAATGATTAAGACAAACCAAAGCTGCTGAAGTTGGGACCTTTCCTGCATAAGCATGATTTAGGATATCAGAATGCCATAATGTCAAAGAAAAAAACAGGCCAGCAAATGACTATTGAAGGCCGCTATTCTCACACAAAAAAATAAAAGGCCTAGCATTTATTTATAATTACTTATTTCCAAATAAAAGGTTTACATAGACATGGCACGAAACTAGCACAAGAAGGTACCAATGAGGCAATGGCAATAAAGGTCCAAAGGATATTTCCAAGGAATGCTGTGCTCTCAAAATTTTCTATATCCAATAAGAAACATACGCTCCATAATGACCGCTGATATTTGCCTAGTTCTTCTAAAACTCGAAAAAGATACTTCAATTACAATATATTAGTATTTGTCATTTTTTACCCAAAAGTTTTATGCAGTATAAAATCTTTATGGACATGTGAGTTGGCTCCTGTACATGGCATTTGGAAATGTGGAAATCAGCTTTCAGTAGTTTGCATTTCAGTTTACAAGTCCATGCCTGGTTGAACATCTGCTCAGTTCTAACTGACATCTTTTTTCTGGACAATTTTTGGTAAGAATGGATAGCGGTTCGTCGTATTTCTTTTAGAAAATGAACTATGCACCATTTATATATAATCTTAGCTAGAAAGCAACAAAAGATGTCATAATATGGTTATGCAAAGCTGAAAAGTTTCAAACTGGTATTGGACATACTTACTGAGTAGGGTTACAGGTTGAAGCTCCAAAACTTTCAGAAATCTCTGAAGCTCATCTTAGGATCGTCATGCCTTGAGTTGCCCTGTCTTCCCCTACCCCGGCTACCTCCTCTCCCTCGGGCTCTACCCCTACCCCTCCCTCTACCTCTACCTCTCCGCATAAAAAATGACTTCCCATGCTTCATCTCAATGAGTGAATGCAACAGCTCATCACACAAGATGCAACCCTCATGCAAAGTAGCTCCATTTTCAAGAGGTGTAGTTTTCTTGTTGAAATCAACTTCAATGATAGTAGACTCACATGTTGGGCACTTTTTATCTGTAGTGGTGATCCTATGAGCGGCATGTGGGAGTAAGACAATGCAGTTACATATGTTGCAGTAAAGCCGCCATTTGGGTGCACTAACTGGATCAAGAATTAGGGTACCACTACACTCAGGACAAGCACAAACTCCTTGAGTGATCATAGATTGCTTGCATGTCGGGTGTGGGCAAAGGAAGCACGGCATGCCAGCCCCTTTCCCGACCTTGCCGGTGTCATCAAGCTTGAGAGCACCAAAAAGTTTGTCAATGCCTTCAAATGGAGGATTATTGTAGCAAAAGGGGCACAATGGGAAAGATTTTGCATCAGGGCCCACCATCGAGAACAGAAGCAACTCAAAACCATCAAGGGGGCAAATGATTTCCTTGTAGAGCTGGAAAGGATAGCATTATTAATAACCGAGTATACGTGAACTGACACTTGGCAGAACAAAGCATAGAAAGTATAAGGCACATACATCGAATTCAACATGCACTTTTTATGTTCAGCACGAAATAATGAAGTGATGAACATAAAATAAAGCGAAACAAATGGAATACACAAAGCAATTAACAAACAAAATATGCCAATGAATATGAAAACTGAATATTGCAAACATAGGAGATCGACACGGCCTATAATTTACTGGCAAGAAAATATCTATCAAGACCAAAGGATTGCATGATTCTGTAATAGTGTGGTATTGTGGGAAGTGGTTCAATTCTCTCTGCACCATGCTTGAAAGTAAAACAACATAACGCATAATTTACCCAGAAGCAGGGAAAGGAAATTTCCATAAACATGTGATTCAAGTGATCACCTTAATGGAACCATTCTGGGGAAGATAATAGACCTCCTCACAAGTTACACAGTACAACCTCATTGGTTGAGTGGAAATGTATTTCATATACCGACCGCATTTTCCACACTTGCTCAATAGACGCCCAGAGTCTGCCAAAGGTGAAAATTGTGCTTCGAACAAAGCATCCATGTTTTCAATCTGCAAGCAGCACATTTCATTATAAGCAACTAGAAGAGCATGATATAAGCAATCAAGGAATGAACACATTATCTGTAGAATGAAAGTTTATTTGTGTTCATCACTGCCATCATACACAGTGGATAGTTCTATAATCAACTATGAAGCAGATAGTCTGTCAAATTATAGTAACTTGGAAAAATCATAACTCGTGCTTTAACTGAAATTTGCCAATATTTTTTGGGTATGGCTTTAACAAGTAGTTCATTAATGAATTCCAGTGTTGGTCATTGGTCAATGATATGCAAAACATCTAAGACTTTAATTCCACATCGGGTCCTTCCTCTATGAATTGAAAATCTAACGATTGGTACTTGTCAATTTGCCGTTCTTGAGAGTTTGACACTCTCCAAAGACCAAAATTACAATGAGAAGAGTGGCAAATTGTCAAGTGCCAATCTTTGGAGTGGCAAGTGATCAATTTTCCCATCTAGCAACACACCAGATATAACACCATAATAGCTCTTCAAACTTACACAGATCTAATTTAAACAAGTTGAAGTAGCTGTATACAATTGATACCTTATATCATGAATTTTGGTTGTTAAAAACAGGATGAGACATTGAAGTATTGAACAGTACTTAGCAAGGCAGTGTGAAGTTAAATTTTTAGAGTCTTGAGTTTCTTTGTTAACTACATCAGCCTACTGGTTGGTGGCCCAGCTTAAGCGTCTTAAAAACTGTGACCGTGAGCATATCTGCATATGGCAAATACAACAAAGTACGGTAATTTTGGAGGGTTTATGCTCATTGCAACTTTGGAAGAAGCTTAAGAACCCAAACAGGCCATTAACAAGAGATTTTTTTCGAATATTATGAAAGGATGCTGGAAGTCAGGGGGACTCAAGGGGGAATATATAACATTGCAATTAGAAGAAAACAAAGTCTCACAGATTATCAACAAAATAGACTACCTTCTTCACAAAGTAGGAGTACTTTTTCATAAATTGTTCAAGAACATGTTGAACGACTTGAAGATGATCAGCTTTGCCTTTTGCAATTAGAGTAATCTGTTGTTCAATAAAGCTTCGGATATCTGGCAAGCAGAGATCAGCATCAATACACTGATATCCTCTTATCAATGTAGTTCCCAGGGCTGTTGGTACTAATCTTCTTCCAGAATTTACCTTTAAAAAAGATAAGTAGCTGCATTTAGGCATTTCGTAGATTTACATATTTAAGCATACACATGCAAACATAAAAGTTCACTTTATCAAATGCTCATGAATGTCTGGATAGAAAAGACCTCAACTAACCTGGACATAGTTACGCTCACAAATGTTGTTTACATGTACAGGAATTGATGCATCTGTGCCTATGCTATTCTTCTCCATGAGAGAGATCAATTCACTTTCACTAAGGTAATCAGGAGGTGTGGTGCTTCCCTTAATGAAGAATCATGATTTGTCAATAATTTCATCTACAAATAAAAGGTGAGCTCAGGTGATGTGTTAAGCCTTACCTCATATATTTCAACCTTATGAATACTAACACTGTTCCCCTTTTTAAATGTAGGAAGATTATTCTCACTCACAGCCAGCCATGGCATAATAGATGTAAATCCTTTAGAAGTGACTCGGTAGCCGATAGAGTGGAAAGCCTCTCCACCTGAAGTGAACTCAACTGCAGTCCTGCAAACCATTTTTTTCCAGAAAAAAGATGGTGAGTTAATAATCATTTCCTTTAAAACCTGCCATTACATTAAAAGATAATCAACAATGCAAAAACCGGAATGCCATTTTCACATTACAAAAGAATTAACACAAAATTTTTAGATATCCGGATAGGAAAGAATGATTGTGATGGGACAAGCATACATATGATTTAGACATTTATGATGTAATAGAAATACAAACACGGATACCAGCGCACTACCTTGTATATCTACAATCAGGACTGACAGTGCCAATAAAATGCTGGCATACGTATTGGTACAGCCTCCAAGCATCAGTTCCCAAAGCTTCTTCTGTTGCTGATCTCATTGGAGTAATTGGAGGATGGTCCCCAGCATCATGACCTTGACGAGGCTTAACAAAACCAGCATCCATTAATGCCCGGACGTCATTGGACCACAAAGGATTATGTACTAGTGCAGCAAGTGCACTTCTAAAATCAAATGATGCAGGATAGGCAGTGCTCTCTGTACGTGGATAACTGTACAAAGATAATTATTAAAACTTAAGTAGGAAAAATAAACATGTATCATCATTCATCAACTATACAGCACCACCTATGTCTGCAGTTTTCAGCTGTAGTGGGAAAAAGAAACTGTCTAACTCAGATGACAATCTAACTACAATCAGTTGACTACAGAATTTCCATCTTAAATTAAACATTATCATGTGTACTTCAGATGGCATTACAAAGAGTAACCCAAGGATGACCTATAAATGATGCCTAAAGTATGATAGGACTACGTCACTACATGAACTTGATATCAGGGTAAAGCTCATGGCAAGAACGGTTGGCAAACTGGCCTTACTAATATGAGTAAATTTAATAATTAAATTACTTAAAGAATTGTATATCCATTAGAACATAATTTAAAACCAACACTTTAACCCATGACCAGTGACTGAGGCCTCGGTGGGGTCCATGTCTCTACATAAGTTCTAATAAAATTGTCCAAGGTTGCAGGTAAACTTCTAAGGAGCACATAGCACCTCTAGTTGTACAAACAAGGATAATTCACACCACCTGCTAAAGATATTTGCCAATTAACCATATTACTTATTTGACAATGCAAGCAGATAACATATCTTGTTGTATATGGTAAACAAGCCTATGTCAAACATGTTATTATTAACTAACATTTCCCATAAAAAAAAGGGAGGCCCATTTCTGAAACCTGATGAATCCTTGAGTGTAAAGCCACTCGGCCAAGTGCATGGTTGTCTGAGGTCCAATACCTAGTGCACTTGATGCAACCTGGGATAAGAGCAATATTTAGTAAAATAAAACTTGAAATTCACTCAGCTCTTGAATGAAACTCTGTGTAAACCAATCCTAAGAACCCCTTTTTATAATCAAATGTATGTCCTGGTCCATATATTATTTACTCAGTCAGGTCATATCCAACAAAAGAATATTAGTATTACATTTCAATCAAGATCATCGTGAGGTAGAAAATAGTAATCATATGTAACATTGCAATATCAATACTATGATTTAAACGAAAGTGAGCAAACATACAACATTCACAGGTAAACACAAAGTGAACTTAGTAGAGAACAAAGCGAAATGGCAATCCTTGCAAACATCGTTATCCAATGAAGTATGTAATTTAGCAAGGATAAATATTTTCAGTCTGAGAGATATAGCACCTTTAACAAATTAACCGTATTAAGGCCAGATGGGCGCGCTTTGCACTCTTCCTTGATTGATATATCTGTTACTTTTAGGGTTCCATCATTGGCTACCATCTTTTGGAACATTACAGTGACCTGCAAAATTGAATAATAAAAATGCTGAGGATATTTGAAAGCATAAAGTCAAATCACTTGGGTATGGGATTTACATCAAAATCAAAAAGTTTCTTCCGGTCCCATTCTAGCTGTATTTCAACACCATCTTTGATAATGTAGGTTTTCAAAGACCAGAATTTCTCTGGTTTGAATGTGGTGATTTGCTGATAGCGTTGCACACAAAATCCAAGCGTAGGTGTTTGACATGGACCATACCTAATTTGGAAAAAAGAAATAATTGTAAGACCAATTCTGCAAAACATTCCTAAAACATGGACCAATCAAAACATTTAGCAACAAAAAAAAGTGAGTGGCATTTGCAATTGAAAACTTCCCCTTCAAATCCAGATGAAACATTCAAACACCAAAAGCATTCGCATGATACTTTCAAAATTACGGTCAGTTTGAGAAGATGGTTATCAAACTGAAGAGATTGAGCAAAAGTAAGTTAAGGAACAAAGTGATAAAACATTAACACTAATAGTTAGATACAAAACCGGCCATAAATACTTGAAGAACGTAGATAGTATTTATTTTTGCAAAAAAAAAAGAATTCAACATGCAATTGGTTAACAAATTTGTATTGCGAAAGGGAGATAGAGAACTCACGAAATTACTCTTGAGTCGAGATTTCCATATTTTCCTTGAAAATATCGGGTCTGAAATCGAGTAAATGCTACTCCTACCTTCAAGTCAATTTCTTGGCGAGCATCCACCGATAGTGCCTCATCTTTGTTTGGTAGAACAAGATTATCCATGGCATTCAATATGTCTTTCTCCGTAACAGATGAAAATCTAGCTCGAAAAATTCTTCTGCCAACCTCATTTTCAAGAATCCCAGTGCAATTAATTACTGGAACATATGATTCACATTGTTATTACATTGATCAAGCTATGAGGTAGAAGTAGAACAGAGCAAGCCATGTATATGTAAAAGCAATGAATCAAATGCTAGCGTATAAATTACATTAAGCAGCAAAAAATAAACTCTCATGTACACCAAGTAATTTTAAAGGTTACATATAATTGTACATGTTCTTTGGGGAAAAAGAAAATTTCTGTATAGCTTCGAGAAATCCAAAGCAATCTAATTAATTTAGGTGGTTTCTGAATCTTGGTAAGGTTGTTTACAGCTATTATTTTCACAGAGTCCAGATCATGCAAGGAAAAAAAACTCCACATAGAACTCTCTGTATACCACCCAAGTTTCTATTTTCTAGTATATAACTAGATTAGATGGGATAATAGCACAGCTATTCCAGAGCAGGATACTATACCTTCATAGCATATGTTTTCTCCTTCTCGGTCGCAATCAAGCCAAAGTATCAAATAGGTGCAGCCTCGAGCTTCCTGAGCTAGATGCCTGCGGATATGAGCCTTCAATAGAACCATACATCAGTTTCGTATTTAAATATGGAACGTTATGAGCATCAAGTGACGGTGGTCTTTGTGCACATGTTGTCGTAAGGACTTAACGAGAGAAGCATTTCATCCACTATTTTCTTTACAAATCTATCCAAGTACTACAATTGGGAGTTTCGTGGGATCCATAGCATAAGTGGACTTGAACTCCTGATAAAAATGGAGGGAGGACAATTGCCAGAACATTTGTCAATTTAGATTCTGAATACTACATCTAGAAGCCAAGCGAGCATTTATGGAGGAAAAGATGAAATAAGATGTTTGAGAGTCAGCTAAACTGCATTTTTGATCTATCATAATACCATCTATGGGTAGAGTAGAATTCATGTGGGAATGTGCAATACTGCAACATTTATATAGCATTAATTGAAGCTGTAACTAAATAATTGAATTGATATGATTGCCCCTAGCTGTTAACTGGGTTGTATTATCTTTTAATCAGAGTTGTAGAGGAATGCATTACCTTTGGGTTGCATTCAGATCTCAAAACTGGAGCCTTAAAAAGGTCCATTGGATCAGTCCCTTCCCAATTCTGATATGCGGGTGGAAAATCTACACTGCAAAAGATGTGGCACAGACTAAGAAGATGCACACAAAAGAACTTTGTGTGAAGTACTAAAATTGTAATGAAGAACTGAAATATTGATTCAGGTAAAGTGGATTACTCCCTTAATTAAATCTTTGTTAAGGTATCAACCTGGCAAATATGCAATGGTCCACCATGTCTTTACATATCAATATTGATATACAGAAAGTGCATGCAGAGGAATTGAGATACATTAAGTAGTTCACAATAGACATGGACTATAACTAGTACATCAAGTGATGTAATCATCATTCATGACAAAAATTCTTGAAAGAACCGAAGAAGAAATGCACAACCTTAAGACATGTCCAATGACTGATGTCACTCTGAAAAATGCCTGAGAACCCTGAAACATCCCATCAAACTCGTGGACATCTGTACTTCCCTTCCGTGTAGACATCTGCACAAATATTGAAAATCTTGTAATGTGCAATAAGAATGAACTCTCAGAGCAAACACTCATACGCTTTCAAGCCACCATGATGTAGCCCATATCTGCAGTGTGGTAACAGCTACCTAAAATTGATGGTCGGATCATTACATAACTTTTTGCAATAAATTTGCAAAATGGGAGCCTTAAGCAGCATGATTTACCATGTCGATGCAACCAACTCAATCAGCTCTCTACCACCGCCCGGACTCTCCCTGGAGCTACTCCACAGAGACAATGACCTCAACGAATTCTAACACCAAGCCATTACAAATCACATCCATAGGAGGGAAACCTGGTGGTGACCAACGAATTACCTATAGCTTCTGCGAATCAAAGAGATGGCCATTAGGGCTCGTCCCTTAGACACGACAGTTGAATTGGAGTTCAAGCCACCACCCAATTTGACATCGAGAAGCGAAAATAGCACGGTCATGACGGGATTTGGCGCGGGAGCGAGGAAGGGAGACTTACGCGGCCGGCGGAGAGGGCTGTGAACAAACAACCTACATCTACAGCTTCCACGAACCAACACTACTGATGCGATGGCCGTTAGGGCTCGTCCCATAGACACGATTGTTGAATTGAAGTACAAGCCACCGCCAAATTTGACATCGAGAAGCAAAATTAGCAAGGCCATGGGAGGATTTGGCGCGGGAGGGAGGGAGACTTACGCGGCCGCCGGAGAGGGCGGAGGCGATGGAGAGCGCGATGCTGGGCTTCTCCGCCACCTGCAACGCCGGCGATACGAGAGTGAGAAGGTTTGGAGTGGTGTGGTGGGGTTACTGCGGCCGAGTTTGTTATTCGTAAGCGGCGGCGGCGGCGGCTTACCATCAGAACCCTGGGCGCCATGGGGACGGGGAGCTGGAGGGGAGAGTGAGAGAAGGACGAAGAGGGCGTCGGCTTTCGAGTGATTCGTCGTGGCTATGGGCCTACGGCTAATCCGCGGCCCACGCCACCCGGATTTGTTACGAATAACAAACTCGGCCTATGTACCCTACGTAAACCTCCTGACGTAACCACGGCGAACGGCCGGAGTCAGGAGCACCGCGCGGCTGGCTCCGCCGGCCCAAGTAGCTTGCCCAGCCGCTCCTCCTCATTTCCTTGCTTTTAACCGGCCCGCGCGAGCCCTCTCGTAAATCCGAAGCAGACAAACACACGAGCAGGAGCTCCTATGACATTTTGACAATGAAAATCGTCTCAAAACAATTTGACAATGGTAAAAGGAAGAGATTGGAAATGACATTGTTTTTCCGTAGTAAACGATATCATGAATTAAACAAACAATATGAAGATAAGGACAGTGAATATGAAGATACGGACAGTGGCATAGTCCCTGTAATAAATACGAAGGTTTCTCGGTTCCCGCACCTACCCACCTAGAGCCTCCGGTCAACCGACAACTGTCCTTTAAAGCGTGTCGCGCCTTGCCACTTCATTCATACTCCCACCGTTTCACAAAGAGTGCATTTCTAGGTTTTTTTTACACAGATTAGTGTGCAAGGTAAATGACTAATGTGACACTGTTCGCGCTAAAAACGTGAAGGAGGATTTTCGGCCTCGAACACACAAGACAAACGCCGGGTTTGCAGAGCGTGCCAGTCAATTTGACCTGAAATTGACAAGGTAGAGTTTGTAATTTGATCAAAGCCGATAAACAAGGATCTATCGGCTTTTCGCTAGTCGGCTAGAACCGATTAGGAGATAACTAGATCAATCGGTTACGATTGATCCGGATACAAGGTAAAAATCGGCCGGAAGGCGATGCAACAAAACGGCGAGATCAAACCTGGGTGAAATCGGCAAAAACCAACAATCGGCGATGCGCAACTATGTTGATTCCGTCGACTTGCAGAGGGATCTATGAAGCTAAAACAATGTAAAAGAAAAGCTTGTAAAAAGTAGATGTATGTTGTTGGATTGATTGATTTACTTGACATCTGCCTCCTTTTATAACACACCTGGCCGATCCGAGTTGTACATGGATACGGTGTGTTTATCTATATCGGCCTTTAATCTGATTTCTTTTCCTTTTTTTAGAAACGGATTCCTTTTCCGATTCGTTTACCGATTTCTTCCCATACGTACATTTTCTTTCCGCTTCAGACCGATTTCAATACGTGCCGAATTTTGGTGCAAACATATGCCCCCCATTTTTGAAAGAGAAAATTGTCATTCTGCCACTCTCAAGATGCGGTTTCACCCAAATGCCACTCCGGACATTGCACACTATAAAATGCCACCCTCAAGAGTTGGCAACTCGCTGGCATGCCATTTTGGGGCTTTAAAATGATTTCCAGCCCATTTTCGAGTTGGAGTGACCATTTTGCCCTTAAGTTAATTTTTCTTGTACCTTTTTTAATTCCATTATAACCTTAATCTTTACATAAAAATTACCACTAACACAAAGTAGTATATATTTTATTTTTCAAAGCAATTAAGAACATTTAAGTTAATTTTTCTTGTACCTTTTTTAATTCCATTATAACCTTAATCTTTACATAAAATTAAAATACCTCTCGTAAAAATAAAGAGGGACATGCGGATAATATTTATCAAATCTCATAAATAAATAACTATAGTTAAGAGAATAAATAGAGACGTAGAATTAAAAAAAAAAGGTCTCGAAGGAAGTATCTATCTACCAATTCTACCCGTGGGCAGAAGTGTCATTTCACCCGGAAAATCCACCGAAATCAACCAAAATGGCATGGAAATGAAGTGAAATCGAAGGGAGTGTCATTTTGGCGATTGCAAAGTAGAGGATGGCATTTGGGTGAAACCGCATCTTGAGAGTGGCAGAATGACAATTTTCTCTTTTTGAAAGGTAGCTTGCTATTTTTCAAAAATCCCTTCGCCTTTTTCCGTGATCGGCTTGTCGTTTAGGATTCACCTTGGTAACTTCCCCATTAATGGCGCCGCAATATCCTCGGTGCGTTTTTAATGCAGCAATTGTTCCCGCCTTTTCACCTTTTTCACCGAGGTATAAATATGAGGTTCCCCCCTGCGGTCATTTTCACCCTGGCGTGCTCTCGTTCATCTTGAAATCGGCTTTTCTCCGCGCCAATCCCCTCTTCCTGTTGTATCAGCTGAAATGGACGCATCTCAGGTACTCATTCCGATCCCAGATAGCGACCATCAGTACTTTCTAGGCCCAATAGGAACCATAGAGACCGATATGGTTGTTGGAGATGAAATCCCTAGACTCCCTCTGTCGGCTCCTGGCTATAATATCAAGGAATTGACAAAAAGCTTTAGGGCTTGGCCGACAGCTCTCAAGGGCTGGAGGTCTTGGTATATTAGAGTATCAGCCCAGAAAAAGGCGGAGTGGGAAGGAATGGGTATCGCTGAGTGTATTCCCATGTCCTTAGCCGATCCAGAACCTAACGAATCCTTGGTAGCCGCTGCTTGCTATTTTTGGTCGGATTCTTTTAACGCCTTCTTTTTCCCAACTGGTCCCATCGGCCCAACCCTCTTAGACATGGCCGAATTGTGTTGCCTTAGGCCCGATGGAGACCAAATATCGGCTTTTAGCGGGAAACCTCAGTACAAATTGACTCGAAAAAAGGGAGAAGGCTGGTCGGATATATACAAAATAATAACAAGTTAATCGGCCTCAGACGGATGAGGAACATGTAGCTTTCCTCAACCTATGGCTAGACCGATTCCTCTTCTGTGGCGCTTCCTTAGGACCAACCCAGGTTTATCAATTTATGTCGGAGCAGCTAGTCATGGGTCGTCGGCTAGCTTTAGGGAAATCCTTGTTGGGGGCCATATACCATATGATGCATATCATCCGGAGTCGGCTTTTTACCGGCAATGGTTCCTATGTCGTGGGCAACATTGGTGGCCCACTTTGGTTCATTCAGATCTGGCTTTACTGCGTTTTTGGCCGTCTTATTATCCCAGATCCATCGGAGGAATCGGCTTTCCCAACGGAAGATTTTCCTGAGGGTGCAACCCCTAGATTTCAACCTAGCCGATCTCCGGGTGAAAAATTCATGATGTGTTCATCTGATGAACCTAAAATCTCCTCGGCCGGTTTCCACAAGTACTTATCCTTCTTCTTGAATCTCAACCAAGCCTCCTTCAACCGTCAAGACTTCTTTTCGTATAGCCAACTAGCCGATCTCCCATGGCCTTCTTTCCTCCGTCTAAACTCTGATAGCTCTTTAATGCCCCAGTCCACTCTTGATCTGCTTCCTCTGCTGATTTCTCCTTGCATTCTTCACGTCGGCTTGAGTACTCGAAATAGAACATTTCAAATTGACCTATGAGTTCTATCATCCTTCAGTGTATGCACGCCAGCTGGGTTTTGGACAAACAATTCCTTGCTTTCCTTTGCTTAACATGATCAAGCCACGAAATAAAGTCACTAACATTACTGCGGCGGAGCTTATTATTGAGCTAGCCGATGAGCTCCATGTGGTAGACTTGCCGTTCCTCGTGTTAAACACACGTCGATCGGGCCAATTTACCACATGGTGGGCTTCCATAGCTGAGGCGCTCTTGCGGGGGTGCACTATCCATGAGGTCTTGTCCTCTTTTCTCCCTGGCTTTCAAGAGCCGACGGAGACCGCCGCTGGGTCTAGCTCGAGTTCAAGCCATGCTAACTCGTCTTTAGAGGTATTTTCATTTTGATGTTTATTGAAATAAGATTTTCATCGGCTTAATCATATCTTATGCCCTTTTTCAGACTAGCAAAAGGTCGACTCCAAATAAGAAATCGCATCTACGGCCACGACCGCTCGAACGGCAAAGGCCGCCGAATTCTTCTTGGTTTATCTTCTGGCACGTTGAGGGTTGATAGCCCATCATTATCGGATCTCGCAGGGCGGCGTGTTGAGAGTAAGTTTTTTTTTGTTTTCTGCTCAAAATTTCCTCCGTCGGCTAACCCCGTATTTTCCATTTTCAGAAAGAAAGAAGAGCCGTGAGAGTCGTTATCAAACGATCTCCAAAACTCTGGTCGTGATGCGACATCATCCCCAATCGATCGGCTCTCTGCGTTAGATTCGACCCTTAACTTGATTCTTATCTTTGTTTTTCTTATCTTATCGTAAAGTATTTCTCAGAAACACCTTCCGCCCAGCTTGTTAGAAACCGATCTTGAGAAGACCTGCATGTATGTGCTCGCCTTGTTGGCTCCGGCCCCTGCTCCGTCATCCGCTCCCTCAACTCCAAAACCTGCTTCTGACCCAGTGCCGTCAACGGACCTAGCCGATCTTTTAGGCTTTTCTTTGGATGAGCTTGACGACCCGGAAGTGCTAGCCACTGACGACTATCCAAATTGACATCCAAGCGCATAATAGCGGCCTCTGCACCAAGATCGGCCGTTGTTACCGCGAGCCAGGTATGCAGAACGACTCAATCGCCGACGGCGAAGTGATGCAATGAGGCGGCTCTTCTGGCCAACACCCAATCCTTGAGGAGTGCTATGGCGGCCATGCAAGCCGATCTCTCTCAAGAAGCGATGAATGCTCTCCTGGACGTCTGTCACCTGGATAGCAGAAGGGAAGCAGTGGAAGCGGCCAAATCCAGAATCGCCCGGAGGGAAGCACAAAAGGTCGATCAGAAGGTCTTGGATGATCTGGTGGTTAACGCGAAGCTTTTGAAAAGGGACTACGACCAAGGCACCGCCGCATTAAAGCTGGGCAAAGGCAGAGCTCAAGAGTTGGAGACGGCCAAGGCCAAGTTGGAGGAGCAACTAGCCCTAGTGACCAAGGATTTAGCCGATTGTCAATCCAAGAATATTGAATCGGCTTCTTCTCTGATGGCCAAGAAAAAACAGATTGGCGAAGTTTTTGCTCAGGTGAAGATTCAATCGGCCAAAGTGGTCCCGATTCCAGGGGACGCGAAGGCTGATGACAAGCTTGTTGATAGCATCCAGACTACCATTGGGAAGGCGGCGGCGGCGTTGTCGGGTCTAGGAGCCCATCTGCCCGGATCAGGGTTGTAATATTTTTAATCTTGGATCGCGATATCGCTAATCATGTCGGCTTATGTGGCCGATTTTTTGTGAACAATGTTCTACTGTGATGGTCCTCTGAATTTGATTTGATCGGTCGTATAACCGATTTTTATATGCACATGCTTCTGTAATTGACTCTTGATGCTCCCTTTATGTGGTCAAGACCCAATCCATATGCTGGGGTAATACGCCTTTAAGTATTTTCCGTTGATTGCTTTAGGTAGTACGAATCCATCTAAGGACTCCAGTATATACGAATTTCCATCAATTGGCCGACTGATCTTATAAGGCCCTTCCCATGTTGGTGACCATTTGCCAAATCAATTATCCTTAGACCCGATTGGCAATACGGTTTTCCATACCAAATCGGCCTGACTGAATGATTTTAAAATTACCTTTTTATTATACGATCTGGCAACCCTCTCTTTATTCCTTTTAAGCCGATCTAGCGTGATCAGCCTTAGTTCAGCCAAATCATCTAGATTGTCGAGCATCGCCTGTTTGTATTCATCGGCTGATACCTTATCTTGCTCGCATAGCCTTACAGAGCCGATGTTGATTTTCACGGGCAAAACGGCTTCTTGTCCGTATACCAACTGAAAAGGTGACAATTTAGTTGATCCGTGATGAGATAGCCGATAAGCCCATAAAGCCTCCGATAGCGTTGAATGCCATTTCCTCGGCTCTTCCTCAATCTTTCTTTTTATCAGCTTTATCAGTGTCTTTTTTGACGACTCGGCCTGTCCATTGGCCTAAGCGTAGTAAGGGGAAGAGTTGAGTAATTTTATCCCAAGACTTTCCGCAAAACCTTTGAACTCGTTGGACATGAACACAGTCCCTTGATCAGTAGTAATTGTCTGTGGAATTCCAAACCGATGGATGATGTGTTCATTTACAAAGTCGATCAGCTCTTTGCTAGTAACCTTCTTGAGTGGTACAGCCTCAACCCATTTTGAGAAATAATCTGTGGCTGCAAGGATAAATTTATGTCCTTTGCTGGATGACGGAAATATTTGGCCGATTATGTCTATACCCCATCTCTAAATGGCCATGGCTTGATGATCGGATGCAAAGCCGATCTTTGGTCTTGATCGTATGTTACCAAACTTTTGGCACGTTTGGCATCCTTTATAATATTTGAAGCAGTCTTCTAACATCGTCGGCCAAAAATATCCTGTTCATCTCAGTATCCACTTCATCTTATGGGCCGATTGATGTGATCCACAGATGCCTTCATGGACTTCACCCATCGCTACTTTGGCTTCCTTGGTTCCCAGGCATCTTAACAACAAACCTTCCATAGTCCGAAAGTATAATACATCTTCTAATAGAACATATTTGAGTGCTTTGCGCTTTGACCTTCTTTCGGTCGGCTCAATTTGGATCTGACAAATAATCCCTTATCTCTGTTCTCCAGTCGACAGGGTGAACACATAAAATCGGCCAAACGTTTAGCCCGATTGGTCCCTGTCGGCTTTCAATCTTGTATCCTGATGCACATTGTGCCAACCGGTTTGCTTTATCATTAGCTTCTCTGGGGATATGTTTTATAGAAAATGTAGTGAGCATCTTGATGATCTGGAGGCATTGATGTAAGTACTGAGCTAGCGCACCGTCGTTACATCGGTATTCTCCTTTGACTTGCTGTACGATTAACATCGAGTCTCCAAAAGCTTCGACGTCTTTCACCCCGATACTATCTAGCAATTGTAGACCTCTTAGCAATGCTTCGTATTCTGCTTGATTATTTGAACATCGGCTATTTAGCCGATACATGAAGTCATACTCCTGTTTTCTAGGTGAAATCAATATCACGCCGATGCCTTCGCCTTCCTGGCAAACGGATCCATCAAAATACAGCTGCCAAGGAGTTACATCACTGCTCTCGCTAATGTTTCACTTCCTGTGATAAAATCGGCCACAACTTGTCCTTTCACATTTAGCCGACTCATAGGTTAACTCGAACTCTGTTAAGGCGTATGCCCATTTACCAAGCCGACCGAGAATCGGCCGATAATATGTATTTGACTACATCGGTTTTGCATATTATAACGCATTTGGAAGCCAGCATATAATGTCTTAATTTGGTGCAAGCAAAATACAATGATAAGCATAATTTTTCTACTAGAGGATACCTGGTTTCTGCATCTAAAAGACGTCGGCTTAAGTAAAATATTGCTCGTTCCTTCCTATCGGCTTCTTGTATTAAAACTGCCCCAATCGAATCACCTTCAGCCAATATATATAGTATAAAAGGCATACCATGTTTTGGTGCGGTTAATACTGGTGGACTCATCAGATAACCTTTTATGTCGTCGAAGGCTTTTTGTTGATCGGCTTCCCATTTGAACTCTTGGTTGTCTTTAATCTTCAGCAGCGGTGTGAAGGCCCGAATACGCCCTGACAAGTTTGAGATAAAACGTCGCAAGTAGTTGATTTTCCCAATCAACACCTGCAACTCCTTTTTGCTTGTCGGCGGTTTAGTATCGGCTATGGCTTTTACTTTGGCTTGGTTTACTTCAATTCCTCCTTCATGCACCGTAAACCCAAGAAATTGTCCGGTAGATACTCGAAAGCACATTTGAGAGGGTTCATTTTTAACCCATGTAACCTTGTGCTTTCGAACATCTTTTCCAGATCGGCTAAATGTTGCCAGTCTTCTTTGGATTTTACCACTACGTCGTCAATGTATATTTCCACGGTATTGCCGATCAATTCATGGAAAATATGGTTCATGGCACGCTGATAAGTAGCACCGGCATTTTTTAAACCGAAGGTCATAACTTTCCACTCATATAGCCCTAAAGCCCCCGGACATCTGAAAGCCGTTTTGGGTATATCGGCTTCGGCCATGAATATCTGATTGTATCCGGCGTTCCCATCCAAAAAGCTTATGATTTTATTCCCAGACGCAGCATCGATAAGCATATCGGCTATGGGCATCGGGTACTCGTCTTTTGGTGTAGCTTTGTTTAAATCTCTAAAATCGACACATACCCTAAGTTTGCCATTTTTCTTCTTCACAGGGATGATGTTTGAGATCCACTCAGCGTATCGGCAAGGCCGGATAAACTTTGCCTCTAGCAATCGTCCTACTTCTTCCTTTATAGCGTCATACAACGTAGGATTAAACCGCCTAGGGTACTGTTTGAATGGCCGATACCCAGGTTTTATAGGTAGCCGATGTTCTACTAGCTGTCGGCTTAAACCTGGCATTTCATAATACTCCCACGCAAAGCAATCCTTATACTTTTTGAGTATTTCGACCAACTTTGCTTTATAACTGGGTTCTAATTTAGCACTTACAAACGTTGGTCTTTTGCTATCACCTTCCCCAATATCGATCTCTTCGAGCAAATCGTAAGTAAATCCTAACCCTTTTCTTTCTTCTTCAAAATCCTCAACAATTCTTCAGATTCTTCTTGCCGATAGCTCCTTGCCTTTTCCTGCAGCTTTGCTAGTGTCTTGTGCTCCATCTTCTTATTACTTCGTTTGTCCGATCAAACGTGTTGGGTTTAACGCTGATCGGCTTGAATCCTGATTTCTCAACGCAGATAAAATCGCAATTATCCAAGGCTTTTCCTGATATACATTCGGCTTCTTCGTGTGGCCAATTGGTGTCAGGGCTAGCCATGGCGATATGAGCCGATGTATCTACCGGTACGACTTTCTATCAGATCGTTGCTCCACCGCACCAATTTTTGGTGCATAGTTGATGGTATACAATTGGCATGGATCCGATCCGCCAAGGAGCACGCTGTAATTGCCTTTGGCTTCAATCACAAAAAATGCAATCGGCGAGTTTTATTACCGATCACAATTCTCGACACCACTACGCCTTCAGCCTCAGTTGGGTCTCCCGTGAAGTCATTTAGCACCATATTGGTCTTGATCAAGTCTTCATCGGCTTTACCCAATTTTCTGAAAGTGCTTAACGGCATTAGATTAACTGTCGCCCCGCCATCGACCAACATGCGAGATATCGGTCGGCCATTAATGTACCCCTTTAGATATAGTGGTTTTAGATGCCGATGCATGTCTTGTGGTTTTTCGAACACAGCGTCTGGTGCTCCGAGGCACAATTGGGCGAACACCTCTTCAGCCGATTCTTCGGTTTTGAACTCGACAGGTAGAGTGAATACCATGTTTATATCCATTGGTGGCGTATCATTCCGGATCATCGGAGAACCGGATTCGATCGATTGATCTGAATCACTATCGATCTGTTCCTTCCTTCTCCACTCCTTTTTCAAAACCGGTACTGATCTTAACTTATTGAACATCCGATCCCTCTCGCTCTCCTTTTCAGCTTCCCTTTCTTCTTGTGTCTTCAATCGCTGAAGCCTTCTGCGTTGTGATTTGCTGAGACCCGAGGGGCACCACCTAGGCTTAGGTTCTATCGGCTTTCTTATTTTTCCAGCTAAATTGCTCATCTCGCTGTCAGATTCCATTCTACTTGTGTTAGCCGATAGTTCTTGATTTCGGGAGGACTCGCCTTGCTCTGATATTGTCAACCTTTCATGGATCGGCCTTCTGCTTCTCACATCTGGATGATTGTATGTTGGTCCAGACAACCTATCTTTTATAGATCGGTTTGGCCGATATGCAGACGAGTGTTGCATAGGACAAGATACAACTGTTGGTAAGGTCATCCCTCTCTCCCAGCAAAACTGCCAAAAGGGACATTGCCGATGTTTCTCTTCTTCAGTGGTTGGCCGACATGACATATCTGGCCGCCAACGTTCGTCCCTCTTTTGCCCTGGTCGATGAAAACTCTGGTGTTGTCGAGTGTTATATCTTCGACTTATCCTCTCATACTTCCCCAGGAGCTGTGAGAAAGTCGGCTTTGGTTTGAAATCGATTTTCCTTGGAGCCCTCTCAGCCCGATACCATTTTCCGATTTCCAGGTCTCCTCTTGGTTTTACCGTCCTTGAGTTCTGTCCATTCTTATCGGCTTCTATTTGTATGGAGCCGATAGTAATCTGTACCGTTTCATCTTTTGATTGTGCTTCAAATCTTCTAGTCGGCTTAACATCTTTGATAGGTCCCTTCCCTTTCTGTGAGCACTGCACCATGTTGACCTGGAAAGGATTCATATCTATTTGCATAGCCGATTCTTCCGCAAATTTTAACCTGCCATCGGCGATGGCCGATTGAATCTGTTGTCGAAAAATATTGCAATCGTTAGTGTTATGTGAGAATGAATGGTGCCATTTACAATACCTTCGCTTTTTAATTTCCTCGGCCGATGGGATGACGTGCCCTTCTGGTAACCTTATGAGTTTTTCTTGTAGTAATAAATCAAATATCTTGTCACATTTTGACACATCATATGAGTACTTGACTTCCGCCCTATTTTTCGTTGGCTTAAGTAGAGAGCATACGAGTGGCTTTTTAGAACCCTTGGTCCACTCGGCTATGTTCACCTCTGCTTCGTCCTCAGAGGTATCGCTTGAATTGTACTCTACCATGTTTACTTTGGCCTTTTCATTGCTGTTCGGTTTAAATCTATCTTTAAACCCTTTGATCTCTGCATATCGGCTTTCATGTGCCGATACGCGATGGAGTAGGTGGCCTAAGTCGGGGAACTCCTGGCCCGATAATTTTTCTTTTAATGGAGGGATCAACCCTTGGAACGCTAGATCGGCCAATTGATCGTCGGGTAATGTTACACTGTAGCACCTATTCCGTACGCCCCGATTCGCCAGTATTGCCGGATCAACTAAGATCGAGAAATCCTAAGCTCCATAGTCCTAAAAGAAGTATTCATGGAATCGGCTTTCTAAATCGTTCCATATATGAACTGAATTTGGGGTAGATTCGTGAACCAAGTGAATGCAAAGGCTGCACAATGATAAAGGAAACAAATCTAATTTTTAATCCATCGGATCAGGCCTCCCCACATTAAGCCATAAACCGTCCGATATGCTCAATTGTGGTAACAGAATCATCACCTGAGAATTTAGCAAAGTCTGGTATCCTAAAGTTGTGGGGGTATGGCATTCGGTCTATGTAATCGGGATACGGCTTCCTGTAGCCGATCACTCTTCCTCTGGGCTGTAAGCCGAACTGTTCTCTCAAAACATTGGCAATCTGTTCTGCCCAATTAACATTGTCGGCTTGTGGTGCAGCCGAACATTGCCAATTCTCATTGTTCGTGCCCTGCCCCCCGAGTGCAAACTCGGGTCTTTGTCCAAATCGCACCGCAGGAGGTCTTGGTACTTGGTCATAATCACGATTAAAACCCAATGCATCGGGTAGGGGCGCGAAAGGTTCGACGTACGGCACCACCCTATACGGCGCTTGTTTCACGGTTGTGGCTCCCCGTAATTGCGGAACCTGATCTGTTTCGATCGGCTGATAAGCCGATAAACCGATGCTATTGGAGGGCCCATTTGACGGATTTGATGCGCTTACCTTAGCCCCATCCGTGTGCCCATGGTAGTGTGTAAATCCATCTCTCTGTACGCTTGGTTTCAAAACAGTAGACTGAGTTAGCATCGTAATAGGTGTTTGAGCCGACACGTTTATTGTATTGGTGTTAGGTGTTATGGAATATACTGGGTACGTAGGGATGGTTTGTGGTGGATCTAGTAGGCTCCCAGACACAGCCAATTCTTGAGCAATTGTTTTCACACTATTTTCTATCATCGGCTTTAATGTGGATACTAGAGCCGATGACTGATTAATTAATGCGTGATGGACAGATTGCTCGATCATACTTGATAAATCAGCTTGAGCGGGTGCGTATCGGCTTACCGATTCGGATGACGAATCTCCAATAGGATTGAGGCTTGGGAGTGCAGTCTTTTGAGTAACGCCACGGCGTGTTTTCTGGAAGCACCGCAGCATCATTTCTTCTAAAGCTGCCTTTCGGTCCTCGATTTCTTTTCGCTGTTCAGGGGTTAAATCGGCCATTTGAGGCGCGATTATAGCATCAGTGTTGATATTGGCGGTAACCGCAGGCTTGTCAGTTGACGACATGTTTGATTTCCCTTGTGGTCCCACCGGGCGTGCCAAAATATGTTCGCGCTAAAAACGTGAAGGAGGATTTTCGGCCTCGAACACACAAGACAAACGCCGGGTTTGCAGAGCGTGCCAGTCAATTTGACCTGAAATTGACAAGGTAGAGTTTGTAATTTGATCAAAGCCGATAAACAAGGATCTATCGGCTTTTCGCTAGTCGGCTAGAACCGATTAGGAGATAACTAGATCAATCGGTTACGATTGATCCGGATACAAGGTAAAAATCGGCTTCGGGAAGGCGATGCGCAACAAAACGAAGCAGATCAAACCTGGGTGAAATCGGCAAAAACCAACAATCGGCGATGCGCAACTATGTTGATTCCGTCGACTTGCAGAGGGATCTATGAAGCTAAAACAATGTAAAAGAAAAGCTTGTAAAAAGTAGATGTATGTTGTTGGATTGATTGATTTACTTGACATCTGCCTCCTTTTATAACACACCTGGCCGATCCGAGTTGTACATGGATACGGTGTGTTTATCTATATCGGCCTTTAATCTGATTTCTTTTCCTTTTTTTGAAACGGATTCCTTTTCCGATTCGTTTACCGATTTCTTCCCATACGTACATTTTCTTTCCGCTTCAGACCGATTTTAATACGTGCCGAATTTTGGTGCAAACAGACACTCATTACTCCATACATAAGCATGCTGGTGCTTCGGTTTCCACAGACACTTAAATGAGCATGCATACACTTACAGCTGGGCCCTACGGACTAAAGATGCACTCTTAATGGGACAATTTTTGAACATTAGAAATGCACTCTTTGTGGGACAAAGGGAGTACGGCTTCAGCGTTTTGTCCGCGTCCATAGGAAACAAACCCCACGCGACGCAACGGTAACGATCTCCCTCGTCGAGCAGCTGACACGACTTTGAGCCACGCCCACATCTGCGCGTGTCGCCCAAGCATTTTTTTCGCGTGACGCGTGGCACGCGCGCAGGTTGTCTGTGGGCTTTTTGCTAAAAGTACCTGGATATTCAGGAAATTGCGAAAAGGCCCCCCCAAAATAGAATTCATTTTTTTAAAAGGCCCGCAAATTCTGTAAATTGCAAAAAGACCCCCCCCCAAAAGAATACCCCAAAAAAAACAAAATTCCAACAATTATGCAAAAAAAGAGTTTGCATTTTTTAAAAATGTCCCAAAAAGCCAAAAAATGCGAAAAGACCATAGAAAACCGTATTTCCTCCTTTTTTATGAAAAGACCCCAAAAATTCAAGAAATTACACCTAGATCCCTTTTCCCGCAAAAATACCCCAAAAAACCGAATTTCGCCCTCTTTTCGGAAAGGTCCTAAAAAATTATGAAAATTGCGAAAAGACCATAAAAATGTATTTCTTCATTTTTGAAAAGGCCCTGAAAAATCTGAAAACTACATATAGATCACTTTTTTACGAAAAGACCCAAAAAATATATTTCACCAATTTTTTGATACAACCCCCGATGAATCCCAAAAATTCATCTAGATCTTTCTTGGGCGAAAATACCACCAAGATTTCACCTTTCTTTAAAAAAAAAAGCCCTGCAAAAAGACCACAAAAAAATGTAGTTCATTTTTTAAAAAAGGCCCCCCCAAAAAAACATCTAGATCCCTTAACCCGCGAAAAAGGCACCCAAAAAACCAATTTCATCCTATTTTGGAAAAGTTTTCGAAATTTCTCAAAATTGCGAAAAGACACTAAAAATGTATTTCCTCAAATTTTTTAAAAGCCCCCAAAAATTACAGGAGTTACAACTTGAAGTATCTAGGCCAATAATTTTATTTGGTTTTGGTAATTAATGACAATCAAGTTAAAAGACTAACGATTTTTCTTGAAGTTTGTGAGAATAGGTTGGTCCTCATCCCGGCATATGAAAAAGAAAAAATATTATGAAATAAAGGAGTCAACACAAGAAGACTTAGATATTGAAGTCAATGTACAAGAGTAGTTAGGATCTTTTTATATTTTTATCGATCTTGGAGTTAGAAGAAAATGATCGGTTTACTAGAATAGATGCCGTACTATTAAGAGGGAGTAATGGCTAGTAGTTTGATATTGATCAAAGCTAATTGTCTCAAATCCTTTTAAAGATCATACATGGTTGCATTTGGTCTTAGTTTAAAAAGTAGTTTTGCATTTATAGTGAATTCGACAGTGCCGCCGTATAAAACGTGGTAGTACTGCATATGCGGTAGTACTGAGTTTTAGATAGTGGTAGGTATTTTTCAGAGAAGGACATTCCTAGTTCTATCTTTCTCTCTCTAGGCTAACAATACCGCAGAGCAAAATGTGGTACTACCGCTTAGCGGTAGCACCGAGCCTTGAGCGGTAGTTATTTTACAGAAGCACTACTTTCTATGAACTTTCTGTAATTGAAACTATCGCAATACAAAGAGCAATACTACCGAAGGTTGGTAGTTCTGCAAAAATCGAGCGGTAGTTATTTTACAGAAAGTGGTGTTTTTGGTCTGTTTCTCTGTGTTTTGAACTCTGGTACCACCACAGTACAATAGTCCGGTACTACCGGGGTTCGATAGTACTGCAAAATGTATACGGGTAGTTAATTTATAGAGAGGACCGATTTTTGAACCGATTTTTTTCAACCCGCTTTCCTCCCGGTGTTGCACAAATGCATTCGCCGGCTTCACTTCTTGTCTCTTCCCTTTCGGAGGCGAGACTTACCTTCACAAACCACCAGGGCACACCACAATCCTTGGTTGCTCCCGGTAACTCCAGCCGTCTAGGAGACCTTCAACCTCCAAGAATAACAACACCACGAGAGATCGCTTGGAGGATGAGCTAGTGCTCAAGAGTTGGAACGAATGCACCTTGCACTTTAAACTACTTCCTCTCCTCACCAAGAATTGAATTAACAACCAAATCAATGGGGAGGAAGTTGAAGCTCTATTGAATGCTTTGAATGTGTGAGAGGGCTAGAATGCTGCAATGAATGAGCTTAATGAATGATCTAGCCGTTGGAAGAGGGGGATGCTTTAAATAGTTTTTTGGAAAACTAGCCATTGCCCTCATTTTCGAAAAAGTCCAGACTCTCCGGACATTTAACCCGGATACTCCGGATTGGCTAAAACACAATTTTTGGACGAGTGGGGCAACCCGGACACTCCGGATCATTTATCCGGATACTCCGGACAAAATGTCCAGACACTCTGGGTTGAGCAGCTCGATTAGAAAAACAGTTTTCGGGAAAATGCAAGCGTTTGGGAGCTAGTTTAAATGCAATATATGACTTTGAGCACATGAACATCCTAACAGCGATTTCTCATCGTATCCCCTTGATAGTACGGCTATCCTTAAGACTCAAATAAAAAGGAAAAACTACACTTCTTGTCTTGATACCGTCTTTTCAAATTTAAATACTTGTATGGACGTCCAATCTCATTTCGAACGCGATATGTTCTCGATATCTGCATCAATTCTAGTCAAAACATTAGATCTCTTTAATTGTGTCATCATTAATCACCAAAATATTTTAGGGGCCTAGATGCACTTTCAATCAATTAATTAACTAGGGTGCTCATAATCATTGACTAGGGTTATTCAAGGGTAATAGGGTTCATCAATATCAAGGAGGCTAATTGCGAAAGTGGGTATAGTTAAGTTGCATGTCATTTTAAACTATTGATTTTTAGTATTTCAACATACAATTAAAGTAATGCGATAGAAAGTAAATACTGTAATATTAGAGACAATTGGGTTCAACATGATGAAGGGCGTGCGGCTTGCCTCGTTGGGCTGAGGGGTCGTCTAGGGCGAAGTCGTTATAGTCGTACTCGGCTCTTGTTTGGTCCTGCTCCTGCTCTGGGAACTACTCAGACTCCGAGTGTTGCATGAACGTTAGATCTAGCGCGAAAAAACAAAAACAAAAAACGGTAAGTAAACGGAAAAATGAAACGACGAACGAAAACAGAAAACGAAAAAATGGCGGGAGGAGGGTTTAAGGGCAATATGGGTATTTTTGAAATTTTGGAGACTTTAACTGGCGAAACAGCGGCCGTATTTGGACTCCGTGGCTCGAGACGTTCAAGATAGTGTATTATGATCATTTTTGGAATTTTCTAGGGATTTTGGAATTATTTAAAAGGATTTCTCGGATTATTTTAAATCAAAAAAGAAAAGAAAATCGGAAAAACAATAACGGACCGTTTTCGGGGCACGGCCCATTTCGCCGAACGGCCCGTGGACCAAATGCACGCACAGCTAAATGGGCCGACCCAACTGCGCGACAGGACGCACCTGGCAGGCGGGCCCGACGGGCGGCGAGCTAGGGAGACTGATAGGCAGGCCCGGGGTGTGCGGCGCTGACGCGCGGGCCCGGGGCAAGCGGAGGCTGATCGGTGGGACATGTCGGCAGGCGCGGTGTGGGGTTAAGAGGCCGACCGATGTGGTTCGGTCGGCAGAGGGTTAGGCGCGGGGTTAGGGTTAGGTTTGGCTCGGGCAGCTGGGGCATGGCGGCGGCGATTTGGTGGCAGCTCGGGGCGAGGAGAGGCGGGGCGAGGCCGGGACTGGGGAAGAAAAAGGGGCGGCGGGGGAGAAGAAGGGTCGAAGAGGGGGTCGAGCTAGAGGGGGCTAGGGTTAGGGTTTGGATTATCGCGGGCACGCGTTAGGGTGGGGGGAAATTGGGCAGCGGCGCGGCTCGGCCGGAGAGGGAGACGAAGGGAGAGTCGAGGGGGTTTCGGGCGGTGCTCACTGAGGAGGAAGGTGAGCACAAGGGTGAAGGCGCGTGCGCGAGGCTTTTATTGCCGCGCGTGGCGTGGGCGGCGGGGCGGGGCAGGCGACCCTCCGCCATGGGCGCGACGGGCAAAGCGAGCGCCGGGGCCGAGGCGGCGACCAGCGTGCGAGGGGGAGCAGCTCGGCGCGGGCGGCGAGGCGGGGTAGGACGCGGAGACAAGACGGCGGCGACCGGTCCATGCGCGGGCACAGCGACGTACCAAAGGCCCAAGCGGGGAATCCCAGGTAAGCTCTCAACCACTCGAACCCAAAATTCAAAACAAATTATAGATTTAAACCGAGTTAAACTCGATTAAACTCAAATTAGGATTTTTGATTTCTTTGAAATTTTGGGACGTTTCAACACGCGTGAGCATACGTAATATGGTGGCCGTCGTAATGATAAGACCTTTATAAAGTAAAGTCAGTCTAAATCCAATCGAAGCTAGGCGTATGTTTCACGGCCTTACGGGTCGTCGACGCAAATGTCTTCCTTCGTCTCGACCATGCGAAACTTGTCTACTACAAAAATGATAAATCTATGCCAAGCCTACCACAAACATGAATATCTCAATAGCCCAATTTGTTAGGTGGGCTTACAATTGGACGTGTGTAGCTCTCCCTCTTCCTTGAATAAGAGCCGAATCGCGTGTACCTGTCAATAGCTAGCTCAAGCTTTTAAACGAGCCTGTCATTTTTCGAAGTACGTACGTTACGTAGGTCCTGGCTGCGCCGTAGGCTCGGCGTGAGCACGCACTGATAATTTATCAGTGCGTGCAACGAGTCGACACAGATCACGTTGCACATGCCTGCCGTTTCGATGGTGTTTCTTCTGCACAACCGTTGGTGCCGGCCGGCCGGCCGGGCACCGAACTCACTACGGTGTAGGACGATCTCGCTTCCGATGGCAGAACATGCTCGCATGTATGTGGCGTAATGGTTCGCCGGCCAGTCGCTGCAGATGACTTCACGGTACGCTAAACGCCTAAACTCAATACGAACCGCTAATTCCTTTATATCCAATAGATTAGATTAGCTAAAATTTATTTACATTTCTTTTGGCAATAGAGTAGTAGAAATACCTAAAACAAATCAACGGCTAGATCTGATTTCTACTACCCACTGTATACTACGGGGCGGAGGGAGGCCTCGGCCACCGGGACTTGTGCCCGAGGCTTGCCATGGTAATTCCATGCAAATTGTGTTAAAAAATCAATAAAATTATAACTTAACCCAATAAGATGTGGCATAGCCCGAGGCATGGGCCTAGGCTAGCTTCGCCCCTAGTATACTATCAGTATAATGCACCGTAAAATTTATCTAGTTTTTTTAGAAACTTTGCTACATTTGTGGCGCTAAAATTTGTTAGAGTGGTGTTTCAATGCTTTCCCTCCTAATTCAAGTTGCACAAATCTTGAAGAAGCGAAAGGGTAAGTAATTACTATCTACCTTTCATTCATGCTTTAATTTTTATATAACTTTCAAAAAAAAAAGTATACAATCATCTCTCAATTTGTTATCACAGAAAGTATGATAAATCACACTTATCTAAGATTAATTCAGAGACCGGAAGATGTGATCTTCTATTATCTTAAAAAAAAATTAAGCATGTTGTTGAAAGCTCGTACTACATATATTTGTGGTATTGGACCTTATTTGCTAATAAAATTTTATGTTATCAATGTTTATTTTTTGTCATTATAAAAGATTCCATGATTTAAATGACATATTTATAAGAAAGAATTATTTCAATCTCTACTATATAAAGTGAGAGTTTCTTCCCACGTCATTTCATCAAAATTACCAGTTCTGCCATTCTTTAATTACCTACCTCTTTAATTAACCACTCCAGGTGTGAATGGAAGACAGCACACAAGACCATTCTTTAATTACCCACCTCTTTAATTAATTAACCACACCAGGCACAAGAAACGAAACGTCAGAACATATTTTCTTGTTTCAATACTGTTTCAATAGTGTCATACTGTATAAGGTATTATTTGCACAACATATTTTCTTGTTTCATATTATCGTAATAGCAGGACAGCCGTTCAAAATGTAGATACCGTTGTAACGCACGGGCACCTTACTAGTATAATTTATAGACCCGCTGTTTAGAATTCGTCCCAGGCCCCGGGCCTGTCTTTTACCGGTCCTCTCGCGCGTGCTTTACACCACCGGCCGTCGTAGGCGCTGAAAAGCCCACATCGCGTGTTATATTTTGCTGCTCCCACGTATTTCAGAGCTACCCCGAGCCTGATCGAGGCTGGCCAGTGGCGTAGCCAGCAGTTGGCACAGTTGGGCCACGGCCCAACCAATGCCCCGCGGTCCATTGTAAGCTCCGGCTCACTGTACGACATGAAATGCAACTTAGCAACTATATTGATGACATGAGAAAAGAGGACACCTTTAAAGATTTTAAAAGTCTAGTTGAACTCTCAATTAAGCTTGTTGAAACAAAGAGGTATAATGTTTATGATTTGGTATACTTGCTTATCAAATTAATATTTCTTCTACCGGTGGCGACATCAAATGTTGAAAGGGCATTTTATGCAATGAAGTTTGTCAAGAATAAGTTGAGACATAGGATGGGTGATAGTTTTTTGGATGATTGTCTAGTCACTTTCATTGAGCGAGATATGTTCTCCAAAGTGGATGAATATGATATAATCGAGACTTTCATGGCTATTAGAAGGCATAAGCCCGACAAGATGTAGTATGGTAATATTATCTGAACGGTCGCAAAACCTTATTATTATGCTTGTATTGTGCTATTGATACAATATGTATTTATATGTTGTCCTGTTAGATAATTTGTTTTAAAAAATGAACCAACTTTCACTAAAATCCTAGCTACGCCACTGAGGCTGGCCATGACCATGAGACGCACGGTTTTTGGACTAGGTCGCCCGCCATGGCGGCGAGTAGCGACACGCGCGCTTTACACGAACACCGGGGCTACTTCTCCTTTCTGATGCTAGCTGTTGAAAGCTACAGGGTGAATCGATCGTAGCAACAGAAGAGGATGTCACCCTGTCAGCCTAAAGGTCGAAGGGGAAAGGAGAATCTTCTTAGAGAATGCATGGATGGACTCTGCTGTAGTGATGGCATTGACAGCCTATAGGCTATGGATGGCTCTCTTTAGGTTCACTTTATCGTGAAAATGGACTCGAAAATTACGAAAATAGAAAATAGATGTAATGAGTCGAAACCCTAAATCGATCAGTAAACCGATTAAATTAAAAAAATTTATGTTATGTAAACCGGTCGAAAGTCGCTGAAAAATTGGCCACAAAAAAATGTCAATTCACCGGTCGATTTTCGTTGAAAATGGACTGATTTTTTATTTTTTTCAAAACGTTTGATTTCAAAACCTTTCGAATTTTGGTGATTTTTACGGTAAATCGGTACCATCAGGATTTCAATTTTCAACTTTAAATCGATTTGGTTAACCCTACTCTCCTCCCTATGGCCGAAAAGGCCTAGCGGTCAAAAGTCTAAAAGCAACGGTTGCTTGCACATCAAGGTTCAAACTTGTGATCATTCCTGCTAATCCTTACATAAAACAATCAGATCCGGCCTATGATGATGATGGTAATAATATGATCATTTTCTTTCTTCTGATTCCCTGGTCTAACGCCCAGATACTGTACATGTCAAGTAATTCTCACGAACCTTGCAGGAGAGATGCGCATTTCCTTTGCGATCACTGAAGTCTGATGGTTTCAGCTCAATTTCAATCTGTCCTCGCAGAAGCGAACGTACGAGTCTCAAAGAACTCAGACAATTTGCTGTATCTTCTGAAGAAATGGAAGCCTGACAAATGGGGCCCGGAAAGCAGTTGCAGCATACTCATGCAAGGACCTGCCTCTTGTTCCCTTATAGATCTGCCACCTTCTCTATATCTCCATACATATGTGGGAAGAGAAAACCACTTGTCTGCTGCTAGATCTTACTCGTCTCCGGTCTCCACTTTACTACTCCCTGAAAAAAAAATCAAGGACAGGATTGCAGCTGCTTGTGCCAATTGGAGCCCTGCTCGAATTTCGCAGCAGATGAATCCAACCAGCGAGAGGTGTTTCTATGTATTTCCTCTCAATACAGGTTAGATATATCTTGAAGCAAACGAATGGATAAGTAATCACTGTCTATCCTTTATTAATACTTTAATATTTATGCAATTTTTAAAAAGATGCATAGAAACACCTCTCATACAGACGTATTCATCGATGGAAGGAACAAAGGTACGTAGTACAAAACTTGCAAATTTGGGCTTGTTATTTCGAACGAAAGACTAGCCAATAAAAAAAAAGATTCACTATCATTTGAACAAAAATGTTATCCTCTACTACCAGTCAGGGTTGACAAAACCGTTTCGAGGTAGAAAATCGAACCCAGCTCGGCTTCGGTTTTTCGCGAAAATCGGTCGAAAATCGTCAAAAACCGAAGATGTTCGAAACCGAGCGTTTGAACAAAAAAAATTCAAATCAGATTTTAAAAAAACAAAAACCGGTCGATTTTGTCGAAAACCGATCGGTTTTCTCGAAAAACCGCTCGACGAGTTGAACCTTTTGGGCGATCGGTTCTTGAGCGGTTTTCGTCGGTTTTCTCGAAAAACCGCTCGGTTTTCACCGGTTTTCGATCGGTTTTCGTCGCATTAATTTTTTCAAATTTTCAAATTTTTTTTTTTTTTTTGAATTGAACCGGTTTACCGACCGGTTTATGATTTCGAACCGGCTCGATACGGTCGAAAACCGCGATTTTCGACCGGTTTTCGACGGTTTTGCGAACCCTGCTACCAGTACCAAATTCTTCTGACACGCAAACTAATAGACGAGCGCATGCATCTAAGAATTTCCACCTCACAAACCAAGCTCACCTAATAAATATTGTTCGTAAGAATTCCGTAGTAGTTTTTATTTCACACAGATAGCATCACTTCTTATAAATTGGGCTTACATTATAAATTTGCTTCACGGACAAGAACATCCACGAAAAAAGAAAAAAGGCAAAGAAAAGAGCAAAGCTATGTATTTAAGGAATTGGCCAGCTACTAGGCTATCGTAGCAAGGAAGGTGGTTACTAAAGCTTAAAGCAGCTAGTGAGTTAGTAGTACTATTAGAGAGGGCTGGTTGGTATGGTTATGTTAAGTGGCCACATTTGGATCTTGGCTAGCAGCTGTCTAATTAACCCAGTGTTTATTGGGTGGAGTCATGTTGAGTTACTGTACAATTGCTTGCATTATAGTGCTGCAATGGCTGTACAAAGCAAACCCAAAGGGAAAGCCATAGCTTCTCAATGATCCAAACTTGTGTTTCATAAGATATTTTTATCTTTCTTGGTTTTAAAAAAAAGGTATTATTATCTTCCCTTTTTAAAAAAAGAAATGGTTTGCTGGGAGGAAATGCAGATCCAAAACTGGCAAAAAGTTGTCCAAAACTGGGTTTAGATTCCACCAAAAGAAGGTGAAAAATGTTGCCACTACTACCATTCACTATTTTTGTGCATACTAGTTTAGGAGGAATTTTCTAGTAAATGGGCAATTGTAAACTAGTTGGAGACGGGAGCTGTTGACAGACTGCATATTTTATACTTCTATTGGTTTTCAAAGTTAAGACTGATTCTGACAGATTTGATCATACACTACTTATGGACCAAAGAGAGCTAATGTTCACCAATCCCATTTTAAACAATTAAAATTGGGGAGCTAGTTTCAGAGATTGAGCAATGAGGCTTGTCACGATCTTACATACATTATTGTCAAAGAATCGTAGTACTTTTTTCTACATTGTACAACATGCCTCTTGATGCAGCGGCCTGCTAGCTGCTACACCTGACACAGCACGAAAAAGAAATAAAAACATTGCAGGGAATTGGCATGAACAACAGAACAAACAATCGTAGAGTAAACTAAATACTACCGCTACCACCTCGCCATGCAGTACCTTGGCTTTTATTACCAGAAGAAATGCAGGGAGCAAACCGTTGTGGGCAAGAATTTACTTCTGCAAATTGCAACGTTTACATTCCAGTGGAGAAGCCATCAAGAAACACTTGCTCCAATCCAAAGAACTCTGATTCTAAAATCCAAATGTGCATCCTGAGATTCTGTACTCGGCGCGTTGTCACCACATATTAACCATTATTATCGCATTACTTTTGTCGTATCATCAACTACTGATCGTCTGATTCAAGTAGGTACATTAAGAACATACCTCGGCATATTAGATTCTTCTACTGCTGGTGAAAAGTGAAAACTACTACTCTGAAAGGGAGGTTTGGGAAGTGAAAAACACAAGATGCAGACGTAGGCATCATCTCTTTTTTCTCTCCTAGGATAAAGTGCACTGCGACCTGTTCCTGAGGCAACAGCACAGACCGTAACTGCAAGTAACAACCCATGTGAGGGAACTTCGTAATGGTGGTGCATTTGCCTTTTGCTCAAGTGTGACTGAACAGTATGTCAGAACGTTTGCAATTTGGATTTAACCGAGATGGTTAAAGACATCTTTGTGGTTGGATGAGGTAAAATCCATATGACAAATTCAGTAAACTTACATGCTTTGGAATTTTCATGAGAATAGGACACTTACTGGCTTTACATGTGTTGTGGTCTGACAGGTAATATGTATGTATGGCGTTGTCATGGCTTGTATGCCAGATGTGGACTAACCAGTGTTAGGAGAAGACAAAAGCCCTGAGAACAAAACTTGGTGCCTAACCCTGCCATGATCCACGAATTGCATGTTCTTGTAACTGGAGGCTTGGATTTTCGCTCAGTTTCCCATTGTGACATGACAGTTCAATGCACAGAGATTAACTGGAAGTATGGGATTATTTTTATTTGTATAGATGAACAGAGCTTGATCAACTGAACAGTTAAGTTTGGAGTTTATGGGTACACCGGTAGAGTAGAGAGACAAATTAGGATTCGACCCATCAGAGAAAATTTTGCACTGGAAAATAAAATAGAAAAACGATGTCATGTCCTGATGAATAGAAGATTATCTGTGTCTGTTCTCTCTCCAGCACTGGGGCAGCACAACGAAAACCACACTCACCATCAGAGGTATTTTCCTGGAATAGTTCTGAATTAACGGACAGGGAATCCAACCCCATTCATTGCTGAAATAATTCATCAAATGGAATTTGCAAAAAAAAAAAAAAAATCAAACTTGTTAGGATTGTCACAATTAACAATTCTCGCCTATCTCGTTGTAAGAATGGTAGATCTACTACACAAATTGGCCATTTGTGGCGTTGTTCTTGCGCAGGTCACATTCGCCAAATTTTGAACGGCGATTAACACAAGGAGTCTGACTAAACTGGCCTAATCATTTGCACATGCAACATCAACAAAGAACACAGAGGAACTGAAGGTAATAATAAATAATTCTGGTAGCTATCATAATTAACAAGATCTCTGTGAATTTTCTTACAACCATTTTTTTGCTTTTAACTTCCATCCAGTAACAACCTCTTCAATTCTACAGCTACAAATTCTCCTTCACACAAAACCATCAAAAAAATAAAACAAAACACACATAAAAACAACACCTTATTTATACAAAGAATTATAATTTATACCATGGACGCGGATACCATTAACCCAAGAAAGAAGAAGAAAAGGAAGCCAAGAACTCGAATAACTCTGCAAGAAATCAACCAAACCAAGAAGGCCAAAATAAATTACGGACAGATCGCAGCATCACCACGCCCGAATCCGCTTCTTGAGCGGCAGCGCCGGGAATACGGCGGACAGGTCACGCGGGACGTCGAAGAACACCCGCGACGAGGCCGGCGACTTCCGCTTCGCCGGCAGCCGAGGCGCCGGCGGCTTGCGCGGCGCCGGCGGGCACTCGGTGGGCGGCCGGATCCTGCTCTCTTCCGACGTGGGCGTCGACGGTTCTTGGTCCTCCGCCTTCATCGTGCCCTCCGCCGACGCGGACGGCGGCGACGGATACAAAGGCGCCGTTTTGATCGGTGGCAGAGCCGGGAGGACCTCGTCGGCGGAAGAAGCCATTGATGCCGCTCAAATTGGCGGTGAATTCACGGGAGAAGCTGGTAGAATGGGTTCGAATTCTTGTTCTTGGAGGGGTGCAAGAGGTTGGTAGGAGGAGGACAGGAGAGAGAGAGAGAGAGAGAGAGAGAGCAAGGTTGTGGCGGTAGCGCGAAGGCTGTTAAATAGCGGTACTCTTCGATGTAAGAAGAAAAGAAAAGGAACTATGAGGGTGTAATGGTAATTTCTGAGGTTTACCGTGAATTATTAACGAGGGACATCCAGTGATTCTGTTTACACGAGGGTATTTCCGATGAGTTCTTGTGAGCTTATTACTGGGAGAGAGAGGGGGAGGGAGGGAGATTTTAGTTACAAGCACTGATAATTTTTTTACTGGAATTTGTTACTGAAGTGCCATACAATATATTAATTATTACATAGTATCCACCTGTCATTATCTCTCCCACTTCCCCACCTCTTTATTTTTCTTGGTTTAAGTGTGTAGCTTACTGCTTTATTCGTCCAAGTTTATAAGATTTATTTTTTTAATGATTTTATCTATAAATATAAGATTTATTTCATATTCCAATGCAAAATTAGTGTGATATTTCCTTTATACCCCTAATAAATATTCATCTTTACTTTATATTTTCTACGTGCATGCATTAAGTATAGTGCTTGGTGATAATAATTAGGAGCAATCTAGTTATTTTTAATGTCTTCTCGGTTTATCTACCAAGAAGAAATACGTCTTATAAACTTGGACAGAGGGAGTAGCAACTAGCAAGTATGTTCTCTCTCTTCCACTCACAAAAAGTACTATAATATGATTTTAGCAACAAGCAAAAGCTCTATTAGAAAATACCCTGACTAAATCTATATAAACTTATAGTTCTTGGATATGTACAGAGGGGTAGCCGCCCTGCCAGCCACGTCGCGTCGTTCACTGGTTTTTCTACAATGAACGGTATAACATCCCAAAATTTAATGAAAGAGAAAAATAAAATTTTAAATATGTATTTAATTTATTCTTGAATCTTCTGGTTTTTCTTGTTTTTTTGGAATTATTTTTATTGAAAAGCTATGTAAAATTTAATTGGTGAAAAGATAAAAAGTAAAAATACAATAAAAATCTGTAAAAATATTTTAAAATCATTATAATACTATGGAGAACCTTATTTTGCTGTTAAATGAGTGTGAAACCACTTAATTAAAAAAATGATGAAATTCATTTATGGATGTGACCCTAAATATTGCAAAGAATGATTTTTATAAAATTTTAATGAACTTTATTGTAACCCAAATTGTTACCATGTGTTCACTATACTAATATTCACCACTGGTAAAATTGGTAAAAATTAATAATAAAATTTAATGTCCTTTCCAATTTATTTATTTCAAATTTCAAAAATATTAATATAATTTATGCCCTCAAATAAATCATTTACAGAATTTAAAAAGTTTAATAGTTAGCAGTGTCAGATTTTTAGTAATTAATATACCAAGTATTTTTACCTTAAATTTTTATAGTAGGTATAAATCCCACTCAGTATAGTAAATAAAATTTTTCAAAAATAATCATATTTATTTGCACCCTGAATTAAATACGTATTTAATGAACTATCCGAATGCGTTGGGTTTAAGCCACCTTATCTTACACTGACAAGTGGGCCAACCCTCGTTAATGCCTCCATCGGCCAGCTACTCTCCCATGCAGACTGACTAGTGGTCCCCTCACTTTAGCCAATCCCATACGTCATATGCTCTTCTCTCTATCTCTCCACTCTCTCCCTAACGTGTAGCCCTGGCCCCACACGTTAAGAGCTTCTTCCTCTCCTCTTCTCCTCTCGGTTCTCTCTCTGGTGAAAGATCCCGAGTCGCACCACCTCAATTCCCGTCTGTTTCCTCGCAACAATTCACAGCCACATCGCCTGCCACCTCACCGCCTCGGGGATTTCACTCCGTGCCTTGACCCCCCCACCCCCGAGATTTTCACGCGGTGTCTCTCCGCCGCCGGTCACCTTGACCCAACTACGGTTGAGACTATGTGACCATAACACAAACCGCTCAATTGCTCTATATAAGCACCTAGACTCTCTTAGGATGCATTCCAGTCATTGCACTTCGTCCCGAGCCGCGAATTTCCTCTTCTTCCACAACCCCAGCTAGCCCTTTGTCGTGGCCAAATTTGAGCCTAATTTTCTCCATCCTACTTCAATCCCAAATTGCTTCTGCCCACGGCAACCTCAACTAACCACAATAAAAAATCCCCAGTCAATTGAATTGCTCACTTACCATAGCGCTGCCATGTCGAACTCTTCCGGCCGCCGCCGCCCTCGCACGGTGAGAAACCAAATCACTCCCTCTCCTTCTTTTCTAAGCTCAGAAATAGAACCGTTAAAACCCACTAATGCTCATAACGCCTTAAGCCGAGCATGAGGACCTTTGGTTTAAGCCCACTGTTGAACGCTAATGAGGTCGCTACCCCTTACCGTCGCGAGGTAGTTTCCGGTGAGTCTCAGGCTTGTAACATCCCAAAATTCAATAAAGAGTAAAAATATAATATTAAAATTCGCATTTGATTTATTGTTGATTTTCTTGTTTTTTAATGCCTTTTTGAAGAATTTCTTGTTGAATGATAATTGAATTTTGGAATTAGAAAAGAAGATAATATTAAAAGATAAAAAGGTAACATATTCTAAAAATCTCCAAAATACTATAAGATCCCTATAGCGCTATGGAAATACACTTTGGTTAGTCAAAATTAGTGTGAAACCATTTAATAAGTGAAATGATTGTTTTCGTTAATCTGAAATGACCCTGTGTTTTCGTTAATATGAAATTACCTCGGAGTACTTCACAGCAGGATCATTCATGCGACCGACGGCCTTACTATGGCGATCTACAAAGTACTTCGCGATGCCACGAAGAACACTCTCCCCTGTAGCAACCAGGGAAGGGGTCTCAGGCCCCGCATGACCCAATTATAAACCTCATCCAGGTTTATCATCATGACCCCATACCTGGCACCATCAATGTCATGAAGCAGAGCCCATTTCTCCCAAAGCTCATGCTCTATCCATTTTGAGAAGCATTTCATAGCCCTTCTGTTCCTCCGAACCAGGTGCGGAGGGTCTATGGGTAATTCTTCAAGCGCTGCTGGGGCCTCCCCTGGGGAAGGCGTTGCCCTCTTCGTTGCCTCCATTGTATGCCTTGACGTCAGCTCATCCAACTTCTTCTATAATGCTTCAAACTTTCTCTGTTGGTTCTGATTGCACAACCTCTTAAAAAGCTTCTTTAGCTTCTTATTCCTAATCTACTTGTACAAGTTGGCACCCATGTGCCGCTTGCACCACCTACTTCACAAATTAGGTCATGGATGTGTCTCATCTTCACCTTGCTGCAACTCCAGGATCGCCTTTAATAGCCAGGGATGCCTATCATGTATGACACACACTCCATGCTTGTCATGGCTCTAGTTCTCTCTGTGAGTGGCATGGGGGTAGGAAGGTAAATTCACAAATCAATTTTTCCCCAACCCTTCTTCCTCTCTTTCTCCACCCAGTTCACTCCACTCCCCTTTTCTTCTTGCCTGCGCCCGACTCCACCTTGGGTGACGCCGCCGGCGCCCCCCTGCTCCTGCGCTCGGCCGGCCCGGCGCCTCCTCGGCTTCAGCGGCCTTGCCGCCCCTCCCTCCGGTCTCCTCCCACCGGGCCGCCCTCCTCGAGCTCCCGCCTCGGCCGGCCGGCGCCGCCCGGCTGTGCTCGGCGCCGCCCCACCTACCAACGCCCGCGCCACCTCCTGCGCCCTCCTCCACGCCGGCGCCACCTCCTGCGACCCAAGCCGCGCCGGCCGTCGCCGCCTAGCCGGCTCCCACTGCCTCCCCAGCCGCCGGCGACCTCTCCCTGTACAGCTACTCCTTCCCCCCCAGTGCTCTCTCTCTCTCTCTGGATGCCGATTTCCTTCCAGTCCATGGTTATTGGTTGCATGGGGATATTTGTAATGTACGGTTTACACAATGGATTCCACTAAGCTCGATTCTCTGATGATTTGTGATGCTTAAGTGATTTGCTGGAGATCCTTTATACTGATTGATAAATGGGTGGTTTAGCAGATGAGGATTCGATTAGTGCTAAACATGCTTGAATGTCTCTGAACTCTTAGGTATGCCATGAGGATACTAATTCCTTCAATGTTCTACTCACATGATCCATGATGGTATGCTATTATGCTGCTGGATGTTTCTTTGAATACTTGATTAAAGTATAGCGATATTGTCATGGTCCTGATATTTGTCTTGTGAGTGAGCATGATGACTATGTCGATATCAAGATTCAGTTCATAATAGATGGCTGTGGGTTGATGATTCGGAATGGTTACGAGTTAATGTTCTGCTAGTTGTGGCTAGTAAGTTCTTTACATAGTAAATGTTGAAGCTTAATGCTATAATCTTAAGGCGAGCTACTATCCTTTGGTCGTGTTGCGAGGGTTTTATTGAATTGTCGTGCAAGCTAGGTGGGGTTATGTGTTTCCCGTTTTAATGCTTTCGGGGTTTGTGCGGCTAAACGAGTATGTGGTGCAACCCTTGCATTTACAAATTCAGAGACCAAGTTCATGTTCTTTTCTTTGACCCTTATCGCTTGTACTCTGTCCTAGTTCATTTTCCATGGTTGTGCGGGTGGCTTTGCTTCGGCTTGGCTTTGCCCCCTGTTTGGCGTCGCTCCGAATATAGTTGGGTTGGGTCTGGAGGACAAGTGTGCTGTCTTGTAGATCATTATGCTTCGGACGAAATCCGTGAGAGTTATGCTAGGCTCGTGTCCTGGTTTTCTTTCATATGGCCGAAGCCCCTAATCCTTGATAAATGGATTCATTAGGGTCCTTATGCTCTGGTTTGGGGTGTACCTGAATAGCTTCTTTGGGGGTTGATGTCAAATAAATCACTAGCTAGACAGGTTTGGATCGAAATAGTGTTGAGCCATTCTTAATGTGGTTTGGCTGTTATTGTGGAATTTCGCAATTGTATGTCATTTTGTCTTGACTAATGCTTGTGTTATTGTTTTCAATTCTCATTCCATGTTCATATGCATAGCATGCATCTCATTGGCATACATCGAACTCGTGTAGGGAACGAAACCGCGGAGGGTGACGTGGCCGCGATCGAGGGTGATCACGGTGAGCAGGTTGTCACTGAGACTCCGGCAGAAGCATCAGGCAAGCACCTAAGCATGTTCAACCCTCTATATATGTTTATTTTGGTGAATAAAATGCTTATTGAATGATTAGGTTTGCATTAGGAGTCAAATGGTGGTAAGGGTAGTAGAACCTAATTGCTGCACACTCACTCCTTGACACTTGTTGAACTTTTCCTTTGGAGCTAGCTTATGGGTAAATACAATGTGTCCATGCTTAGTTTGCTTAGAGGTCGGGTTTGGGCCAAGTGGTGGGCCAGTTCCATCATTTGAGAGTACTAAATACTACACACGTGAACTATGTTGGAAATGGGTTCGACCATGTTACTTGGAGGTAACTATTAATAAATGGCGGCCAAGGCGGGAGAGTAGGATCAATTGGGTATGGAGACTCAATTGGCGTAGTCCCTTTGTGTCAATTAAGGACCGATCCGTTTGTGTGCCATGTTGATCGAGCACCATGAGGTTGATCGCATGCCTGATTATGGAGGGTAAGCCACTCTTTCATCACATGCCGTTCGATGGATCATGCCCTCATGCGGTTGGGCGTGGTTGAGGGCGAGGCTTAGGCCGACCCTCGAGGGCCAAGCCGGGCTTGGGTCGCTCGAGGGGGTGCTAGGTGCTCGGACCGCATGAAGATGGTTCAACGAATGGGTATGGATGGGAGGGGGGTTGACATGAGGTACTTTGTGGCACATGTCGTGCAATCAATGCTTCCCTGCAGGGTTAATTAAGCGATTCGAATTGCCGCGCTCTCGGATATGAGCACGCTCGCGTCATCCGACACTCAACGTAGTAATAACTTAAATTCCTGGCTCGTCGTTGTACTTGAGCTTTAAAAATGGTTGTAATTGCTTTACTTAGTGTTGTTACCTTTCAACTTCATATTAGAAGTAGGTGCGGTCAATAACTGCTTTAAATGTGTAATCGGTTTAGCTGTCATACTCATACCACAAATGTTAAATGCTTTTCCGCACTATTACCTTCAGCTTTATTCCTTTCTGTACCCAAATGCATAACCCTTTGGAGTCGGTCGTATATGGACCACGGGTAAGTCTTGCGAGTACATTCGTACTCATGCTTCTGCTTTGTGGTTTTCAGGTGAGGATCAGGAGGGTTGCGAGTTCTGTCCCTACTGCCTCTCGGTGCCCGGGCGGGACACCGAGTAGAGGTTACTTGCGATCTTTGCTCACGCCGGAAGTGTTCAAAGCGTAACACTTCCGGAGATGTCATATTTTGCTAATGTGTTGGTTAAACTCCCTTTTGTTGTATAGCTAGCTTTAATACCATGTCCTGTGTGGCTTGAAGACTTGGTATCCCTCCTGTTGATCGTGGTTGTGTTGTGATGTCCTCGTCATGCTTGGTTGTTGCTTTTATCCTTCCATATTATCATGCTATATCAACTGCTTTTCTTGTCTGCTGAGTGGATGTCCTAGAATCTAGGGAGGTCATGCCGAATTTTCGAATTTTTGTGCTATCTTGGTTTAGGTTGCATCATCTTATTTGTCTAGCATGCTAGTTGAGTTGTTTTAGTTGTGTGGTTGTCAGGTTTGTCTTCGTGCTTTGGTTTAGTCGTTTTGTTGTGCTTCCGCGTTGCGTGTCCGGTTGTGGGGTTTTGAGTTCGTTGCCCCCTTTATGCAAATTGAGTTGTGATAACAGTGGAAACCGGTATGCGGGGCGATCCTGGGCGAGTTCGGGTCGCATACCGGGGGAATACCGGGACTGTGGTCGAGTTATTTGAATGGTTCCTCTGTTATCTCATTTGGGCTTGGATGCTAGCATCGCGAGCGCCATCGGCGAATCGTTGCTAGCCTCCAAATCCAATGAGGTTAACGGGGTGTTCCAATAGCTCGAGGACAGTCTGGACGGCTCCTCACAAGGCTGGTATCAGAGCAAGGTGCATAAAGACGAACTCTAAACTTGACAACCACTTAGGTGATTGATTGTGGTTTACTAGTCTTCTAGTAGAAATTAACGCTATATTACCCGCCCTATGTTTATAATTCGGTTGCGTGGGTTGAATAATGAGTGTGGGAGAAGCGATCACGTTGGAATCGTGCATTTCATGTCATACCATGCATGCATATGCCTTGCCATGTCATTTTGCATCTTGATCTATGCTTTTATGTATGTTAGATTGTGCTCTTTGTCTAGCTCATGTTTAAATTAGAATTTTGGCCGAGTGTAAGAGCTTATTCCTTCCTTGTGGTGTCTAACTCGTGTCATCTACTTTTGGTTGACGGAATGAGGACCCACGGGATATGGGAGGTGATGAGGGTGCGGGCGATCGCAGCCTCACGATGGCGATCCGCCTCCTCCTCCCAACCTTTTGGATGTCTTTGGAGGTCGGAACAAAATCAGCAGACAACCAACCGACTCGGAGATGCTTGTCCGTAATCAAGCTCCTCGAGGTGGCAGCGATGGGCGAGACCGCCCCAATGGCTATCTGGATTTCTTGCATACACACCACCCACCTTCTCTCGCGCCAACAGCCACTTGAGGCTGATGATTGGTTGCGCACAATTGAAGCGTAAGTTTGCTCTCATCCGCCGCGAAGATCATGAAAAGGCACTCTTTCGCTCAACGGCTCGAGGCCTGCGGTGCTTGGTGGGCTAATTTCTGGTCATGCAGCCCGCCGGTCACCAGGTGACTTGGGCGGAGTTCCGTGAGGCCTTTCGGGCGTATCACATCCCGAAGGGGCTCATGGACATTAAGAGGCAGGAGTTCCTCTCTCTCAAGCAGTGGAACAAGTCTGTGATGGACTATTCCCGAGAGTTCAACTATTTGGCCCAATATGCGCCAGAAGAAGTGAACAATGATCAGAAGAAGCAGGACCGCTTCATGGGTGGGCTGTCAGCAAAGATGCAAGACAAGCTCTCTGTGTGTGATTTCCCGGACTTCAATAACTTGGTGAGTCGGGCGATCATCTGTTGAGCATAAGATGAAGAATCACCAAGAAGAGAAGAAACGGAAGAGGACGACACCTTTTCCACCGGCGGCAGTCGCGGCGTTTCGGATCGTATCTTTCCTCTACCGAGGGCACCTGCTCCTACACTTCCACTACCACCGATGCCCCGCCCTGCTCCGTTGCTGCTCCTCGGCCTCCACCGCCACCGCCGAGTGAGAGCGAGGGCAAGTTCAGTTCCGCCCGTGCTACAACCGTGGGCGCGGGACACTTCATCAGAGATTGCCCTTTTCCCAAGCGGGGCAACAACTCTGATGCTCCAAGGCCTCAGGGCGCACCGCCTCCACGTCCCTACGGGAAGGCACCTCAAGCGCCGAAGCATGGCCGGGTCCACTACACCGACGCCGAGGCGATTCCAGAGGGCGACCATGTGTTGACTGGTATGTTGTGCATTGATGGGCATGCTGCTAGAGTTTTGTTCGATTCAGGGGCTTCTCATTCGTTTATTCGCAAGGATTTTGCTATGCATCATCAAATGAGAGTGAGTTGCAAAGAACACCCCTTCCTCATTGAAGCACCGGGTTCAAAGATTGTGGCTAATCAAGTAGTCCAAGAAGCAACTGTTCTGATCCAAGGGGTTCCATTCCTTGTCAACTTGTTACTCCTTGACCTTCGTGGGATAGATGTTATCTTGGGCATGAATTGGCTAACCCGACAAAGAGCCATTCTCAGATTGTTCTCGCCGCTCCATCTCGCTCAAGGGGCCGAAGGGCGACCAGTTGACTCTACTTCGATGGTGGCAATGCCACTCTTTGCTCCTTGAATGGTGCTGAAATTGAGGAGTTAGAGTCCATTCCGTGGTTTCGAGTACCCGGATGTGTTCCCCACGAATCGCCGGATGCCGCTTTGATCGCGACATTGAGTTCGTGGTTGAACTCCAACCCGGATCGCCTCCGTGTCCAAGCGGCCATATAGGATGCCGCCAAATGAATTGGCGGAATTGAAGAAGCGATTAAAGGAACTGATGGACAAGGGGTTCATTCGCCCGAGCTCCTCACCTTGGGGTCGCTCGGCTCTCTTCGTGACTAAGAAGGACGGTTCTCTTCGTCTATGTGTGGATTATCGCCCTTTGAATGCAAGCATTATCAAGAACAAATACCCTCTGCCGCGGATTGATATCCTGCTCGATCGACTTGCCGTGCACGGTATTCTCCAAGATTGACACGAGGCTCGGGTACCATCGATTAAGATCCGGCCGAGGATATTCCGAAGACGACCTTCTCCACTCGGTATGGGTCAGACGAGTACACCGTCATGTCGTTCGGGTTGACGAATGCACCGGCATACTTCATGTACATGATGAATTCCATCTTCATGGAAGAGCTTGATTCCTTTGTGGTCATCTTCATTGATGACATCCTTATCTATTCGGCGAATGAAGAAAACCATGCCAAGCATCTTCACATTGTTCTCGGGAGGCTTGAGAACATCGCCTTTATGCCAAGTTCAGCAAGTGCGAATTTTGGTGAAGGAGGTATCGTTCTTGGGGCACGTCCTCTCCGAGCAAGGTGTCATTTGTCGACCCAAGCAAAGTACAGACGTGCTCAAATGGGAACAGCCCAAGTCATCACCGAGATCCGCAGCTTTTGGCCGGCCGGGCTATTATCGCCGTTTCATTCAGACTTCTCCAAGATAGCCAAGCCTATGACGGAGTTATCAAGAAGGGCATCGGGTTCAAGTGGTCCGTGGGTGTGAGCAGCATTCCGGACTCGAGCGGCGCCTCACTCTGACTCCGGTCCTCACCACCCAATATTCACGAGCCGTTCGGCGTCTCTGCGATGCATCTGGCATCGGACTCGGCTGTGTGCTTATGCAGGACAGCCGAGTTGTCGCTTATGCGTCTCGGCAGCTAAAATGTCATGAAGAGCACTACCCCACCCATGATTTGGAGCTTGCAGCAGTGGTCCATGCATTGAAGATTTGGCGCCATTATCTCTTGGGAAACAAGTGCAATGTCTACACCGATCACAAAAGCCTCAAGTACATCTTCACGCAGGCAGACCTGAATATGAGGCAAAGACGGTGGCTTGAATTGATAAAGGACTACAATTTGGAAGTCCATTACCACCCTGGGAAGGCCAATGTGGTGGCTGACGCATTGAGCCGCAAGGTACAATGCCATTGCCTTGCTCTTCCACCACGGAGTGCCACCCTTTGTGCTGAGTTCCAGAAGCTCAACCTGGAAATGATAGAAGAAGGGACCTTGTCTAACGTGGAATTGAAGTCCACATTGCTTGATCAGATTCGGGAGGCACAAGGCGGAGATGCGGGTGTTACCTGCATTCGCAATAACCTGGTTCCGTCGGGCTCCTGGTTTCGCTGGATGAGCAAGGAACCTTGTGGTTCGGCCAACATAGTTGTCCCGGATATCCAAGAGTTGAAGCGGGCGATACTTGATGAAGCCCACAACTCTTTACTCACAATCCATCCGGGTAGCAATAAGATGTACCAAGACTTGAAACGGCAGTTTTGGTGGACCCGTATGAAGCACGAGATTGCTCGTTATGTGTCCGAATGTGATGTTTGCAAAAGGGTGAAAGCGGAACATCTCAAGCCACCGGCACTCTTCAGCCATTGCCCGTTCCAAAGCGGAAATGGGAGGATATTAGCATGGATTTCATTACCGCCTACCCATGACTTCTTCGGGTCATGATTCCATTTGGGTTATTGTCGACCGGTTGACCAAGTCAGCACATTTTCTAGCCGTTCGCACAGCTTATCAATTCAAGAGGTATGCGGAGTTGTACATCTCTCGGATTGTATGTCTCCATGGAGTGCCAAAGTGGATAGTTTCAGATCGAGGCTCTCAGTTTGTTTCTCGGTTCTGGAAAAGCTTGCATGAAGCGTTGGGCACTAAGTTACTTCACAGCTCAGCATATCACCCACAAACTGACGGCCAAACTGAGAGGGTCAATCAGATACTTGAGGATATGTTGAGATCTTGTGTTCTATCTTATGGGAAGAAATGGGATGAGTGTCTCCCGTATGCTGAGTTTGCCTACAACAACAGCTACCAAACCAGCATCCAGATGTCCCCATTCGAAGCACTCTATGGTCGTAGCTGTCGGGCACCTCTCAATTGGTCTGAGAGCTGGGAACTTTCTTTCCTTGTGCCTGAACTAGTCATGGAGGCAGAAGATAAGGTGAAAACCATCCAAGAGAATCTGAGAGTAGCTCAATCGCGACAGAAGAGTTATGCTGATCACCGTAGGAGGCCTCTCTTCTTCGACATTGGCGACTTTGTCTATTTGAAGGTATCTCCTCTCCGGGGCACCCGTCGTTTTGGAGTTAAGGGGAAGTTGGCGCCTCGCTACATAGGTCCATTCCGGATCCTTGGAAGGCGTGGTCAGGTGGCATATCAGTTGGAACTTCCTCCCTCACTCGAGATGGTCCACAATGTCTTCCATGTCTCGCAATTGAAGAAGTGCCTCCGTACTCCCTTTGAATCCCTGGAGGTGGATGAACTCGGGGTTCAGCCTGAACCCGATCTATCCTACAAAGAGCGTCCTATTCGGGTTTTAGATGAAGCCGAACGCAAGACTCGTAGGAAGGCTCTCAAGTTCTATAAGATTCAGTGGAGCAATCACACTGAGGATGAAGCCACCTGGGAGCGGGAGGATCATTTGAAAGACGAGTATCCCGAATTCTTCCAAACCATGTAAGTACTTCAACCCTATCCCTTCGCGGTTTTTGTCCATGTAAAACTCCCTTCCAACTATGCACTTATTTTGAATCTCGGGGCGAGATTCCCCTAAGGGGGGAGGATTTGTCATGGCTCTAGTTCTCTCTGTGAGTGGCATGGGGGTAGGAAGGTAAATTCACAAATCAATTTTTCCCCAACCCTTCTTCCTCTCTTTCTCCACCCAGTTCACTCCACTCCCCTTTTCTTCTTGCCTGCGCCCGACTCCACCTTGGGCGACGCCGCCGGTGCCCCCCTGCTCCTGCGCTCGGCCGGCCCGGCGCCTCCTCCAGCTCGGCGCCGCCGCCCCTCCCTCCGGGTCTCCTCCCACCGGCCGCCGCCCTCCCCTCGAGCTCCCCGCCTCCAGCGCCGGCCGGCGCCGCCGGCCGTGTGCCTGGCGCCGCCCCCACCCAGCCAACGCCCGGCGCCACCTCCCTGCGCCCTCCTCCACGCCGGCGCCACCTCCTGCGACCAGCCGCCGCGCCGCCGGTCGCCGTCGCCTAGCCGGCTCCCACTGCCTCCCCAGCCGCCGGCGACCTCTCCCTGTACAGCTACTCCTTCCCCCCCAGTGCTCTCTCTCTCTCTCTGGATGCCGATTTCCTTCCAGTCCATGGTTATTGGTTGCATGGGGATATTTGTAATGTACGGTTTACACAATGGATTCCACTAAGCTCGATTCTCTGATGATTTGTGATGCTTAAGTGATTTGCTGGAGATCCTTTATACTGATTGATAAATGGGTGGTTTAGCAGATGAGGATTCGATTAGTGCTAAACATGCTTGAATGTCTCTGAACTCTTAGGTATGCCATGAGGATACTAATTCCTTCAATGTTCTACTCACATGATCCATGATGGTATGCTATTATGCTGCTGGATGTTTCTTTGAATACTTGATTAAAGTATAGCGATATTGTCATGGTCCTGATATTTGTCTTGTGAGTGAGCATGATGACTATGTCGATATCAAGATTCAGTTCATAATAGATGGCTGTGGGTTGATGATTCGGAATGGTTACGAGTTAATGTTCTGCTAGTTGTGGCTAGTAAGTTCTTTACATAGTAAATGTTGAAGCTTAATGCTATAATCTTAAGGCGAGCTGCTATCCTTTGGTCGTGTTGCGAGGGTTTTATTGAATTGTCGTGCAAGCTAGGTGGGGTTATGTGTTTCCCGTTTTAATGCTTTCGGGGTTTGTGCGGCTAAACGAGTATGTGGTGCAACCCTTGCATTTACAAATTCAGAGACCAAGTTCATGTTCTTTTCTTTGACCCTTATCGCTTGTACTCTGTCCTAGTTCATTTTCCATGGTTGTGCGGGTGGCTTTGCTTCGGCTTGGCTTTGCCCCCTGTTTGGCGTCGCTCCGAATATAGTTGGGTTGGGTCTGGAGGACAAGTGTGCTGTCTTGTAGATCATTATGCTTCGGACGAAATCCGTGAGAGTTATGCTAGGCTCGTGTCCTGGTTTTCTTTCATATGGCCGAAGCCCCTAATCCTTGATAAATGGATTCATTAGGGTCCTTATGCTCTGGTTTGGGGTGTACCTGAATAGCTTCTTTGGGGGTTGATGTCAAATAAATCACTAGCTAGACAGGTTTGGATCGAAATAGTGTTGAGCCATTCTTAATGTGGTTTGGCTGTTATTGTGGAATTTCGCAATTGTATGTCATTTTGTCTTGACTAATGCTTGTGTTATTGTTTTCAATTCTCATTCCATGTTCATATGCATAGCATGCATCTCATTGGCATACATCGAACTCGTGTAGGGAACGAAACCGCGGAGGGTGACGTGGCCGCGATCGAGGGTGATCACGGTGAGCAGGTTGTCACTGAGACTCGTGAAGCATCAGGCAAGCACCTAAGCATGTTCAACCCTCTATATATGTTTATTTTGGTGAATAAAATGCTTATTGAATGATTAGGTTTGCATTAGGAGTCAAATGGTGGTAAGGGTAGTAGAACCTAATTGCTGCACACTCACTCCTTGACACTTGTTGAACTTTTCCTTTGGAGCTAGCTTATGGGTAAATACAATGTGTCCATGCTTAGTTTGCTTAGAGGTCGGGTTTGGGCCAAGTGGTGGACGGTTCCATCATTTGAGAGTACTAAATACTACACACGTGAACTATGTTGGAAATGGGTTCAGTCATGTTACTTGGAGGTAACTATTAATAAATGGCGGCCAAGGCGGGAGAGTAGGATCAATTGGGTATGGAGACTCAATTGGCGTAGTCCCTTTGTGTCAATTAAGGACCGATCCGTTTGTGTGCCATGTTGATCGAGCACCATTAGGTTGATCGCATGCCTGATTATGGAGGGTAAGCCACTCTTTCATCACATGCCGTTCGATGGATCATGCCCTCATGCGGTTGGACGTGGTTGAGGGCGAGGCTTAGGCCGACCTCGAGGGCCAAGCCGCTTGGGTCGCTCGAGGGGGTGCTAGGTGCTCGGACCGCATGAAGATGGTTCAACGAATGGGTATGGATGGGAGGGGGGTTGACATGAGGTACTTTGTGGCACATGTCGTGCGATCAATGCTTCCTGCGAGGTTAATTAAGCGATTCGAATTGCCGCGCTCTCGGATATGAGCACGCTCGCGTCATCCGACACTCAACGTAGTAATAACTTAAATTCCTGGCTCGTCGTTGTACTTGAGCTTTAAAAATGGTTGTAATTGCTTTACTTAGTGTTGTTACCTTTCAACTTCATATTAGAAGTAGGTGCGGTCAATAACTGCTTTAAATGTGTAATCGGTTTAGCTGTCATACTCATACCACAAATGTTAAATGCTTTTCCGCACTATTACCTTCAGCTTTATTCCTTTCTGTACCCAAATGCATAACCCTTTGGAGTCGGTCGTATATGGACCACGGGTAAGTCTTGCGAGTACATTCGTACTCATGCTTCTGCTTTGTGGTTTTCAGGTGAGGATCAGGAGGGTTGCGAGTTCTGTCCCTACTGCCTCTCGGTGCCCGGGCGGGACACCGAGTAGAGGTTACTTGCGATGCTGCTCACGCCCGGAAGTGTTCAGGGGCAGAACACTTCCGGAGATGTCATATTTTGCTAATGTGTTGGTTAAACTCCCTTTTGTTGTATAGCTAGCTTTAATACCATGTCCTGTGTGGCTTGAAGACTTGGTATCCCTCCTGTTGATCGTGGTTGTGTTGTGATGTCCTCGTCATGCTTGGTTGTTGCTTTTATCCTTCCATATTATCATGCTATATCAACTGCTTTTCTTGTCTGCTGAGTGGATGTCCTAGAATCTAGGGAGGTCATGCCGGATTTTCGAATTTTTGTGCTATCTTGGTTTAGGTTGCATCATCTTATTTGTCTAGCATGCTAGTTGAGTTGTTTTAGTTGTGTGGTTGTCAGGTTTGTCTTCGTGCTTTGGTTTAGTCGTTTTGTTGTGCTTCCGCGTTGCGTGTCCGGTTGTGGGGTTTTGAGTTCGTTGCCCCCTTTATGCAAATTGAGTTGTGATAACGGTGGAAACCGGTATGCGGGGCGATCCTGGGCGAGTTCGGGTCGCATACCGGGGGAATACCGGGACTGTGGTCGAGTTATTTGAATGGTTCCTCTGTTATCTCATTTGGGCTTGGATGCTAGCATCGCGAGCGCCATCGGCGAATCGTTGCTAGCCTCCAAATCCAATGAGGTTAACGGGGTGTTCCAATAGCTCGAGGACAGTCTGGACGGCTCCTCACAATGCTGCTCATCCATAATGTCAACTTTCACATTCCTTAGGAACCAGAGCTAGCTATCAGTGTTCTCACCTTCCACGAATGCAAGCTCTATAAGAAGAACCTGATTATTGCCATCTACTCCTATAGTAGTCAATATTTGGCATTTCTACTTTCCAGTTAGAAATATCTCGTTCACGCATAACAACAGACGGCAATGTCTGAATGCGTTGATACATGCACCGAAAGCAATGAATGCTCGCTTGAGTACCATCTTCTTAGGGAAGCGCTGAGAAGGCTGTTCAAAAATATCGACATAAATCCCATCATTCCTTTCATTGATCACCTGAAGCATACCTAGTAAGTTCTAATAGGAGTCTTCGTACGTACCAAAGCTTGCTTCCAATACCTTCTGCTTCGCTCTCCATGCTTTGGCATAACTTATGTTGTATTGGAACATTTGCTCTTTTGCAAGTATAATGGCACGTGGCTCTAAGTCCATGTTGCCCACAATTTCCCTGTACACTGCATTAGCAACAAAGCTTGAAGATATGTTTCTATGCAACTGCGTAGACTTCGTCAGCATGCATGTGTGTGGGACGACTATAGAACACTTCCAAATGGTATCCCACTTAGGCTGGTAAGCATGGACACGCCATAGGCAACCCTCCATCTGGCATCAGATATCATACACCCACTGATCTGACTTCACAACCTTAAAGGATCTACGCAGCGACATTGCTCATGCTGTCACTGCTTCCTGCACCTCACCCTTATTCTTGTAAATTGCACCATATCGCACCTCGTTCCGATCATACCCCTATGCGATATCTTCACCCTTGTTCACCATTAGCCTATTGAACCGACACTCATCCCACTACACAGGGAAAGGCTCTTCATCCTATTTGTCATTACTTAAAGCCTCGTAGACTTGGCTCTCTGTGTCCATCGATTGCACTAGCGATTCAATATATTCTACCTCGTCTGCCACACCCATTGGTTCCTACACCTCTTGCATTGAAACTTCAACTTCCTCGCCTAGCACTTCCTCCTAACCCAAACTAACATCCCGCCTCACTAAACATTCTCTAGGTTGGCTGCTCCCCAACTTCCTCCAGTTCATCACCACCAACCTCCTCCTATGTCGCATGGACGGCATTGTTTTTCTGAAATGCTTGCGCTAACAACACTAGTGGCCAACCTTTCTCAATCGTCATTATTACATACAAACTCCACGACTTCGGCCACTTCAGTTCCACTAACTTCCAGTACGTGCAATCTTATTTCTGACACCCTACTCCGTGCAGCTTCAAGTCATGCAATTCACGGTCCAACGAAAATATTTGGTACAACCATCTTGTAACTGTCCTTCATGAACGCTCTCCTGCACGTGGCAATCACTCATTCATCCATACCTATCAAGCATTTCACAAAATTTTTAGTACTAATGTACCTATTGTACCACAATGAGGTACTCTACACTTCATGAATCTAATTAATCTGGTCGCCAAGTCATGTATGTAATAAAACTATTGCTTCTTTACACAGATAATTAATTTGATCACAAAATTGTGAATCTAAAAAAAGTTTTGCTATTCTACACAGCTAATTACTTACACAGCTAATTAATCTGGTCGCTAAATCGTGCATCTACAAAAAGTATTACTATTCTACACAACTAATTAATTTGGTCGCTAAATCATGCATCTAAAAAAATTATTGCTATTGTACACACCTAATTAATCTAGTCGCTAAGTCATCTATCTAAATAACAAATGCTACTCTACAAAGCTAATTACTTACAATCTAATTAATCTACTCACTAAATTTTATTTCAAATAAACAGATAATTATCTGCAAAAATTGTAGCTTTTTCTTCCTCCTCTCCTCTTCTTCCTCTTCTTCCGCTCCTCCTCCTCTCCATCTTCTTTTTCTTCCCCTCTTCCTCCTCTCCTTCTTCTTCCCCTCTTCCTCCTCTCTTTCTTTGTTTTCTTCTGCGCTCTCTTGGTTCTGGGACAAAATGGGCGATGCGTAGTGTGGCAATTTATTATATGCCTCTCTATCGCTGTTTCAATTGACGACAGAGAGGAAACTGTTACTTTTCCCCTTTGTCACCATTTTAAATGGCGACAGGGAGTTGGTCGTTTGAATTCGCATCTCTCTCGTCATTTGAAATGGCAACAGGCTCTTTGTCGCTATTCCAAACAGTGACAGAGAGGCTATCGCAATTTCAAATGGCTACAGAGGTGTATTTTTGCTATTTTTTAAATCGGTGTATTTTTCTTTAATTTTTTTTATCAAAATAATATTATTTTAATAAAAAATTCTCGGTTCATGGCTCACCATACAACCATCTATATATAATTCATCCCATCTCTTCTGGTAGCATTTCACGCTCTACAGTGTTGACTGCAATTGTGGTGAGCCTAATGATTCATTGGCAGAGATGAGAGAGAGAGAGAGAGATAGAGCACTTGTAGGAGAGGGGGGCAGGTAGCATAATGTGTGAGGAATGAGAGGAGCTAGCTAGGCCAGACGATGAAAAGGATGCTGCTAGCTGCCGCCCTGACATGCAGGGGACATCATTACAAAAGACGAGGTGGTGGAAAGCAGGCGCTTGGAGGGAGGAGGACGTGGACGCATGAGAAGAGCATGAAGCAGCAGCATCAATTGGGCTGGACGAGAGAGCAAAAGCGGCAGGCTAGAGAACAAGAAGGAAACAAACAACAGGAGAGGCTTTTTGCAGCTCTGCAAATAAAAAATAAAAAAATGCGCTGCTGCTGCACCCACCACCACCATCCATGGTCTCTGGCCTCACACCGTCCATGGTCTCTGGCCTCACACTGTCCCTCGCGAGCGAGCTAGACGTGGACCAACACCCTGCACGGGCCAGGTTTGGGCAAGATTTCCTCGTGAGAAAGATGGGTGCGTGAGTTCTTCTTCTTCTTCTTCTTCCAAACATCGGTGAAAAGCTGATAGGGGCAAATTGGTATCTCATTTCTCGACTAAATTTTCTCTAAGGGGAGTATATGTGGAGCAATTTCCAATGCATAAATTAATGGTTTCTCAAAATCACGGGCATAACATGGCGTACCATTTCACTCGCAATAAAAATAAAATAAAATCTCGTGCTGTAAAATTTGAAGATCAAGAGGGTGTGTGCTGTCATGTGGATCATAGATGGAATACGGGAAGAACAACTATGGTCGAATCATGCTGTTGATAGGCGAAAAACGCAATTCAAACCCCATGCGTTTTGCATGAATGTGCGGGACTTTTCACCGGCCTTTGCCTTTAAGGCTATTCCTAGTGGACGGTGCCGTACTCCAAAATCCAAGACAACCACGTAGGATACATAATATGATACTGTTAGCGTGAAACACCCTCTCCAGTGCATAGTATCATTCTACAGTATCCAAGACAGCATGTGTCCATTAAATTGCTGCGTAAACCAAGAAGCGCCAAAGGAAAAAACGCGTAGAGAAGACACCGTAGCGACGCCAGTGCGGTGTCGTCCGAAAACCAAGGTGTTGGATACGGAGCCGAAGCAGTATCTCCATAATGATATCGCACTGCTCTCTCTCCTCTTTAACTCATATGCCACATCAGCAACCTGTCCTATGTGGCAATCATTAAATGAGAATGACACCATGCACTGGGAATATCCTAAGTATTTATAAACCGCGTAATAAATTTCCACCCATTTTTACAGTAGCAATAATAGAGCTAACAGAGGTAACTTATAAACAACACAAAACATTACCTTACAAGTTCTTAAATTACCTCTTTCCATCCACTGATGGCGGTGAGTGGTGGCATTAGCGGATTACCTTACAAGTTCTTAATTTACCTCTTTCTTCCTCACACAAACATCTTTCAATTATAGGGGAATTATGGCGAGTGCCACTAGATTGTAGGCCTGTAAATGATTGGAGCTCGAGCAAGCCTGGCCTCTCAGGCTCGAGCTCAGCTTGGTCTAACCCCGAGCAGGCTCGAATAAGCTTGGTAACAATAAATAATTTAATATGCTCTATTTTTAACAATAAAAAATGCTTAAGCTCGAACTCGACTAAAGTAAGCTCGATAAAACTTAACATATAGTAATATTTAGCAAGTGATTCATAAATTTATTATGGTTGCGAGCTATTCGAGCTTGGCTCGATAAAGCTCGTGAGCTCAGGATAAAACTCAAATTCAGTTTACTTAAAGCTTAAATCGAATCAACTTAAACAGCTCGCAAGACTTGAGCTTTTTTTTTACAACACTAATTGCTTAGTTGCTTGTAGGGGAAGGGGCCGGCCGGAGGGTTAGGATTTAGAAGAGCTGAAGATCTTGCTCCCGCCCCACCGGATCAAAGGGTAGTTGGCACCAAGAAAAGCTGGTGCTGGCACATGGGTCATGTTGGGTTGGAAGGGTTTAGTCCTTCTACTCACCCTCCTTTTCTTTGCTTTTTAAATAGTTTATTCCCAATCTCTTATTACTAATCTGCACACGCTTTTCATTGCGTCCATGCTGCACAATTAATTTTTAGTGCACAATTCAATATCTGTATCACTTGTCCCTCCTCGAAGAACATTTTAATTGTATTGTCTGGCCAGCCATGCATGGCACATTGTCAATTTTGATCGGTAGAATTCACATTTCATCATGACCATTAGGTGATCTTACAAAACAAAACTAAAAAGTGTGTGCAAAGATAGCTAGAATGGGCAATATATTTGCATTCCATGTAATTAGTACTGTAAAATGTAAATAAGTCTATATGGAATGACATGTGTATAATAATGTGTGATGACTAGATCATACGCATTGAGCTATTGGAAGAAGGATATGGATGGTGGTGGGTCGGCTTGGAAGCATGTAGAGCTGTAAAAAAGCTTGAGTTTGGGTTCAGATTCGGATCCTAACTCGAGCTCAGATCAAGCTTTTATTAAGCTCAAGCCTTGAAGGCCAGGCTTGCTCGAGTTCGACTCGTTTGTAGCCTTAGAGGCATGCCTGCATTCTCTCAAAACATCTCATGCATAAATCATGTGGGCCATGGATACGTGATCGCCAATTTGCCATGCATGTGATTTTTCCCCTATTTTAGCCTTTTTTATTCTATTTCTGAAAAAGGCTCCACAAAACAAATCTAAAACTGGTTCATTTTCTCCACATCATCGCAAATGGCGCATAGATTAAACATCTATATGCCAATGGTACTAGCTCTGGGAGCCTATCCTTGTCGGTGACACGAAAGCTGACATGTCGTAACTTCGTGCCAACAATGATAGTGTGGATGTACCGAGTCAGGATTTAGGCATTTTTTCCCACCGTTGGTGTCAAACTCTCTGAAGTGGATGCGGATTTGGCGTGAACATGTGATTCCTAAGTGCTAGCGTTGATGGCACAGATGTATCATTTTCCCACATCAGTGTCGTTGGCACAAAGTTTCAGTCTATTATGACGTGGACTGAGGCTTTTACCAATTATATTTGCTCGATTTGGTCAAATTTTGAGTAAATTTCAGTTTAGAGATGACCTCCAAAATCCGAATTTGGGGTGCATGAGAACTTGATTTTAGCTTAGATTTGACATTGTGGGAAGGTTAGATATGGTTGGTAATCTGATTGTTGCCTATGTTTTGACTATTTGTTGTACATTGTTAGTTGGTTTGCATGGAATACATATGGATGAACTGGGAGAAATCGTTATTGTTTGGCCCAATTCGTATGAACTCAGGCTAGTTAGTGGTGATGTAGGTTGTGATTATTGTGTATGTGTCCATGAGCTAGCATGATTTGTTGGTTATGTTGAGATCGGCTTCGATGGAAAACTGTTGTAGAATGATGATGGTGGTATAGTATTTATTTGATTATGATATTGTATTTTGCTGTTGGATTATTATTGTTTGGTCCAAGTCGTATGAACCGTTTGTTTTATTTCCGAATGTCGCTTGTGGTCGTTTACATGGATAGAGCTATGCGTGTACATCATGGTGGCACAATGGTTTATAACAATAATGACGTGTAGCTTGTGGGAATGGTGTTGAGCGTGTTGGTGTACGTCATGCAGCCATCATTTGCCGAGTTGGTGGTAAGCGTGAAAGGGAAGTTAGGGTGGACAAACATGGGATGGATGTTTGGTTGGAGGGAAGTTATGATGTTGGTGTTGAGGCGCATCCACTATTGATGTTGCCAATTTCTTGTGACCTTGCTTAGTACACATACTTGGAGTTGATTGCTATCTCCTAACTCAAGTCCCTCGATGTGGTGGCGGTGAAGGTTATGAAATACAAGCCATGTGAGGTTGCTATCAATATGAACTGATCTCCCCGAGGTGATGAGGCTGACACAAAGGCATGGTATCTTTCATCGGAGGTTGTGCACAATGCTAGTAATGACCTTCCATATGCGGATGTCATACGTGACGACTCACTAGAGACATTGGCACACGGGAAATATGAGTTTGCGACACACCCACCGATCAATGGTTTTGATAGGGCATGAGCCTCCGATGAGTTGGATGCTCAGGTCTTTGGTGAGCGGTCCATAGGTGACGGTCCATACGCATTCGACTCAGAAAAGGACCATTTGGAGGTGGTGTTGATTTGGGAGGATGAGGATGTATTCTAGAAGGTGATTGGGCATGACCCTATATACCTTAATTCAGGGGCCTGAATCTAGCCAGTGAGGCTTTACTTGATAGCAGTGCAAATGTTGAGTGCCTCCCGCATGCCTCCGTAGGGCATATCCAAAAGGGCATCTTGTTTCCCAACATGTTGTCCGTAAAGCTTTGATTAAAACAGTACTTGATTTGTCACTATCGACCATAATATGTGGTGTACTCAAGCTTGCAGAAGCGGTACACATTGAGATGCGAGGGTATGAATTGCTTATGGAAGGTCCATGCCCGAAGAACACCTCATGATCAATGGAAGCTGACGAGCGTGGTTGAGCCATGCACATGTGGTGAAGCATAGCTATCGGGCAGGCATCGATAGCGCACATCGAATTGCATCGTGAGCCGTATGTGCAATGTCGTGAAGCAGCAGCCGACCATTTCACCTCCAGCTCTCACGGAGTTTATATTCCAAATCTTCAAGTATCGTGTGAAGTATGGGAAGGCTTGGAGGGCTAAGCAAGCCACCTTGAAGATGTTGTGCGTAATTGGGCCGAGTCATACGCTCGCATGCCAACATTGATGCACTCCATACAGTCCGCTAACTCAATAATGGTGTATAGCATAGAACCCTATGAGACAAGGGTTGAGATCATGGGAGGTGTGCCAAGAAGGGTATTTGGCCATGTATTTTGGACATTTGAACCTTGTGTTTAGGAGTTCGAGCATTGTAGACCGGTTCTTAGTGTGGATAGCACCTTCTAAACTCACATAGGCACCATTTTCCTCCACCGCGCCCCCGACCGACGCTCCTCCACCGCGCCACTCTGTCCAACGCGCCACCTCCCGACCGCCCCTGACCGGCTCCACTCCACGGCGTCGCCCCCAACCGTAAGAGCCCAGTGGTGTTAATATTGATGCTTTGGAGAAGTGGATTGGTGACAGACAACTAATTGGATAGTTCATACTTGTCGTGTAGTGCTAAACTGCTAATGTTGATGCTTCCCTTTAGCAACAAAAAGTTTCTCCACTTTTCCTACCTGTAGTGCTAATTGGATAGTTCATACTTGCCCTGTATGTGAAGTGCATAAATTCAAATACATGTATTATAAACTGGCATGTACAAAGTGTTTCCTTGAATGGAGGAAAATATGTACTTCATTTCTATTGGAAGAGTACATTTTCAAGTTCTAACTACCCATGTATATTGCCAATCCTCGCAAGTATGATATGAACTGTTTGTTTGGTTTGTCCTATCCATGTAATACTATGCAGAATTTCCCTTGTGTTGTGACTGTTTGAACTTCGAAGACAGGATTATACCATACCACTATCTGATTTACAATTATCTTGAGTGTGGTAACTATAGTTTATTTACTATCTTTTTGTGTTTTTTAACATCCTTTTGTGTTGTTCTTGGAGTATATGATAAAATTTAATTGCTCAATGCAATGCTGGCCAAATGTGTTGTTTTTTACTTTGGTAAATATCACTGTCACCATACATTCTTGGTCCTAATCACCTATTGCAATGTGACAGATAGTCATGGACAATGCTGCAACTGCAAGTAGGAGCAGCAGTGCAAGTGCAAGCATGACATCCCCTGCTTTGCCTTTGGGTCAGTCATTGTTGTTGTTGGAGCCTCCCGATGCTACTCCAACTCCAAGTGTGGATTTGACTGATGAAACTGAGTGCAAGCCACCTCCTGGAAAGAAAGCAAAGAAAGCCATGTCTGATGTTTGGGTGCACTTCACCAAGTATGAGGTTAATGCGAAAGATGATAAGGGCAACGATGTTGTACAGCTATGGGCTAGATGCAACAAGACCGGATGTTGCTACAAAGGTCTATGTGAGAGCACTAGAGGAACATCGGGTTTCAAAAGTCATTTGAAACACAAGCATTTTATCTTAACCTGGCAGCAAACAATCAACTTGAAGAAGAGTGAGGGCGACGAATCCATTGCATCTATTGAGACATAGGTATGATGAGGCTGTCAGTTTGAAGAAATTTTATCTCGCAATTATCATGCATGAATATCCCTTTAATATTGTTGAGCATGAGTATTTTATGAACTTTATCAAATGTTTGCGTCCTACTTTTCCAATTAAAAGTCGCATTAATGTGAGGAAAGATATATTGAATATGTTTGTGGAGGAAAAGAAAAAATTGTATGAGTACTTTAAAATACTCGAATGTTGCTTTAGTACAACCATGGACATGTGGACATCTAATCAAAACAAAGGCTACATGTGCATCACAGTACATTGGATAGATGACAGTTGGTGCATGCAAACAAGGATTATCAAGTTCATGCATATAGAAGGACATCATTCGGGGAAAAAATTTGTGCTTAGCATTTTATAATAGTATAGTGGATTGGAATCTTGATAGGAGATTGCTTGCACTTATTTTGGACAATGTTTTAGCAAATGATAAATGTGTCAGAGGATAGTAAGCAAACTCAATAAGATATCTCTATTAATTTGTGATGGCATCTTTTTCCATGTGAGATGTTTGAATTATATTGTGAACCTGGTTGCCCAAGATGGTTTAAAGACAATTGCACCAGCCATTGCAAATATTAGAAATACAGTTGCAATTGTGAAGAACTCTCCATTGCAGTATGAAGAGTTTAAGTGTGCTTCGGAATGTGACTTAGATGGGACAAGGGGTCTCTCATTGGATGTTCCTACTGTTAAGGATATATTATCTGTTATAGATATAGATAAGTCCCTGTTATAGATAGAGTCCTATTCCTATTCCTTTCCCTCATGTACTCTATATATTGTGGCCTTTGGCCCTCATATTCAATACAAGTCATATTCATAACATGGTATCAGAGCCACGGTTCAAACCCTAGCTCCAATATTCTTCCGCTGCTGCTGCCCTCGGGAGGAACAATCTCTACTCCCGAGGGCGGCTATCTCATCGCCGGCACTACTTCGAGGGCATCCATGCGCGTCGACGCGCACATCTTATCTTGTGCCCACGCGGAAGCGCCCCGTCGCTTCGCCTCCCTGCCGTTGGCCGTCCACCGGCCAGACGCCTCAGCGCCATCTGCGCTCAGTAGCCCGGCCGGCCGCGCCGTCAAACTCCCATGCAGCGCCTGAAGCGCGTGCCGTCCGCCGGCCGCCTCCCGCTGTCGTGGCGCCGGCCGTCGTCGCCGCAGTTGCCTCCCTCGATCCGTTTTTTTTTCAGCCGCCATCCCACGGATCTGGGGCGCTGTTTCCGCTCGGCCGCCGCCGCCATCCGTCGCTGTTCACGCCCTCGAAGTGCTCGCCGATCCCCATCGCCGCCGCTTCGGTTGGCTCGGTCGCTGGCCTCTCTCGACTGGATGCTGCGGCGTCGTGGCCTCTGCTTTTTCCTGTTGCATGGACTGCTCATCGTCCTCTAAGCCACCCGAGAAGTTGGTTGCTCAGATCGGACTTCAAAGGCTCGGTGAAAGAACTAAGGAGTTGACGTCCGTGCGTGAAGGAGTTCACGTCCAAGGCAGTGGTGTTCACGTGAATTTCCAAGTTCCAAGATCAGTCCAAGTGGCACGTGAAGTATTCTGGCTTGCTTCAAGTTTGGTCATTGACTCAATTCACGTGAAGTCCTTTCAACTTTGCGTGGCTCAAGTATTACCTCGGCTTGGCTTCTTGGATCGGCTATAGCTCCTGGTCTTCTACATGGCTAGCTCGGCTTCAGTCCAGTCGGCTCGGTTTCGGTTAATCTTGGTTTTCGTTGGCTCGATGGCTTTCGGGCTGTTGCTTTTATTTTCTTTAGTCTTCTGTTGCGTCCATCCAAGTCTTTAGCATCTGGATCCTGTCGTCGCTCGGCTCTTTTTATCGGCTCGACTCATTTTGTCAACACTTATTACCTCGGCTCGGCTTCGTTTTGTCGGCCTCGTCGGTTCTTCTTCGTCGACTCGTCCCGTCGGCTCTTCTTCGTCGACTCTGCCATACATTCGACTTTTCTTCGTCGATTTGGCTTCTTCGTCGACTTTTCTCCATCGACCCGTTTCTTCTTCGTCGACTCTGCCATACATTCGACTTTTCTTCGTCGATTTGGCTTCTTCGTCGTCTTTTCTTCACCGACTCGGTTCTTCGTTGGCTATCTTCGTCAGCTCGATTCTTCAGGAGTTACATGCTACGACGGCTACTTCAAGACTATGACTTTGGATTTTCCCTTTTTAGTTCATCTCTTCCAAATGCAATGCTATTGCATACGCCTTGCATTTGTGGGGGGGTGTTAAGGATATATTATCTGTTATAGATATAGATAAGTCCCTGTTATAGATAGAGTCCTATTCCTATTCCTTTCCCTCATGTACTCTATATATTGTGGCCTTTGGCCCTCATATTCAATACAAGTCATATTCATAACACCTACAAGGTGAAATTCCACATATCTTATGTTGAAGAGTGCAATTTACTATAAAGATATTTTTGGTAGGCTTTTTCTTCGGAATTCAAGTAAATATAAGAAATGTGCTCCAACTTCCAGTAATTGGGTTATGGCAACATCAATATCTGCATACTTGAAGCTTTTTTATGATGCTACTGAGTTATTCTCTAGCACTAAATATCTAACTGCGAATCTATTTTTCAGAGAGTTTTTGTCAAATTAAGATTGCAATTGCAGAATGGTGTTGCAACATTGATCCAGTAATTAAAGTTGTGGCACATTCCATGAAAATTAAATATGACAATTATTGGGAAAAATCCAACATGGCACTTGCTGTAACATGCTTCTTTGATCCTAGATACAAGAGAAATGTGGTAGAATATTATGCACCGAAGATTTACCCAACCACTTCTATACAAAAGATTGATAATTTTAACAAAGTTGTTTATGAGTTGTTCCAAGCTTATGTCTCTACATCAAAGAAGATAGTCTGCAGTGCTACAAATGTGCACCAAGTGGGTTCTCAACTTGATGTTGATGAGGATGATGACCTTGACAATTTCTTGAATAGCATTAGTGAATCAGATCATGTTACCAAAAGTGAGTTGGAAGTTTACTTGGAGCAACCACTAGCATCTATAAAAGACAAGAATTTCGATATCTTGTCATGGTGGAAGGTCAAGCAAGTTGAGTTCCCTATTCTCTCTCAGCTTGCTCGTGCTGTGCTATCTATTCAAGTGTCAACGGTTGCTTCAGAGTCAGCATTCAGTGCCGGTGGACGGGTTGTTGACCCATTTCGCAGCCGTCTAGATTATGAGATTGTGCAAGTTTTAATTTGTATTAAAGATTGGACAGCAGCATCAAAAGGTAACTTTTTAGTTTGCTTCAATAGTTTGTTCATTATGTGAAAATATTTAAGCCTAATCAGTTTTTACTAATCATTCAGGTGGTACCATTGCATCTATGATGACTGAGTTGGATGTGGATAGCCTTGAGAGACATTTTGCAAGCTCGATAGAAACGGTTTACCTTTCTTAACTAACTTTGAAACTATATTGTGCAAATCAAGTACCGTTTTCACCCCTAAGCATGTGTCTCCCTCCTAGCTGGCAAACAGAACATGTCAGGAAACATAATACATCTGAAATCTCAATAGAAGGTACTGTGGCACCATTCATAATTCTACATAGTTGTCAATTTTGACACAATTAGAGATGCATGCAATCCAGGTTAATGGTAATTGGCAATGGGCAGCGGGCGCGTGTGCTTCCGTGGTCCCCGTGCATGGAAGGTTGTTTGGGTGCTTCTAGCCGCGACATCTTGGTCTTGGTGTGCTCAGCTTGCCACAGTCTAGTAGCGCAGGAAGGGGGTTATTTTTACAATTTTTCTTCAAATAGAGACTAATTTGAGAAGAAAAAAAAAGTGTGGAGGGCCAGTAAAGTAAACACTTCGATAGTTTCTAGTGGACAGTACAACAAACAGGTAGAGTACAGTAGGCAGAGTGAAAGAATTTACTGACGAGGGCCTCTCCAATGCATCTTGATTCATGATATCAGCTTTGTAAACTGCATCTCGGCAAGGTGGCATCTAAGGTGAAGAGTCCGCTGGGTGTTGGAGACGTAAATCCACTAGGCTGCTTTGAAACTGCATCAGGAAATTTCGGCATACTGAAACAGTTCCAAGTTATAATAAATACAGTTGAAGTCATACAACTGGTGCTTAAATAGTAATGAGAAAATTCAGACCAATATGTGTGCCTGTAAAAACAAATGAGTTATTCGTCAAAATTCTCAGGAAGTAAAAGCTCATGCTAATTACAAGAGACACCTGACTTGGAGCTTTTTCCTCTTAACTGCTATCTGAACCCCTGCATAAGGAACCGCATAAAATTATTGAAGTAATACACGAGTTGTTCCATTCAGACTTTTCTGGAATAGAGTAACCTGGAATGAAGAACTGCTGCCACCTTTAAGACCATATTTGAACCAAATCATAATGTCGCTAAAATCCCAAACAGCTGCAGATTTAGAGGTTCTTAGGCCAGAACATATTTACAATTGCAGACACACCGCAAATTTGTGCAAGAATCCCCAAATTAGATGTCCGCCAGGAAAAATAAATAAATCACCAAAGCAATATCTAGCCTACATGTACCTCTGAATTGATCGAAGAGAAATTGCGCCACTGCCTTCTCTTTCATAGACGTGCAATCACCGTTGCTGCAGCCGCGACATCGCAGCCCTGTTCTCTTGCTGCACCCACTGGCCCTTGGTGAGTCACACCCATCTCATACGAGGTAGAGTTAAGTGATCCCCCCCTCCCCCTCCCGCGCTGTGGAAGGCGGCGGCGGCAGCCATGAGGACGACAGTTTTGAGATCTAGATGAGGTTTTGGGATGGACCGATGGAGGCAGTTCAAAAAAATATATTTGTGCGCTAATAAATAACGGCGAAACAACATCTCGATTTCGATTTTTACGGTAGAAATAAGTAGTGGCGTGGTGTTAACCTGCGACGTAGAGACGGCTTTCGTATATGTCTGTACTCACCGACCGACCGGATGTATTTCGATCGGATTTAGATAATTTTTTTTATAATTGTCGGATTGGAATTTGTTTTTGAATAATTTATTTTGGATTCAAATTCGGGAGAATAGTATCTGTCGGATCGAGATATTCCAAACTTTTTTTCGGATATATCCAGATATAATTCAATCGGATATTTGATCTGCCGCAACACGGCCCAAGTCCAAGTTCCCCAACCGGCGGCCAACCCTAGTCACTTCCTCAGTTCCTTGCTTCCTTCGTTCAATCGGTCCACTCCCCGGCTCGATGGCTCCCCCCCCCAACCCCAACTCCCCGAGCTGCAAGCGGCTGAGGTGCCGACTGCCGAGCCCCTCTGACCCTCCCGCCGCTGCCACCGTCTACCTTTCCTGCTACCACTCTCCTACTCCTCGGCTGCCCTATCCCCCAGTCCCAGCCCCGCCCTTCGACTCCTCGTCGCGTCCTCTCCACTAGTCTCGGCGCCGCCCTCTCCACCAGTCCCGGCACCGCCCTCCTGCTCCTTAGCCGCGTTCTCCCCCAGTCTCGGGCTCCCAGCGCCGCCTTCCCGCTCCTTGGCGCGCCCCTCCTCACGTCCCGGGACCACCCTCCCTGTATCCATCACTACTAGCGATGAGGACGAATCCCCAGGCTCCCTCGCGGCCGTTGCGACCTCAGGTCAGTTCTTTCCCTCGCCTCCCGCGTTGTACTTGTCCAGATTTGGTTTGATTTGGGGCTGATCTAGTGATCTCCGTTAATGTTTTCGTTGATGTTTCTGTTGTCGGCTAGCCATTATTTTCATTGCGGGCAGTTAGTCAACCAGACTACGACAGCAGGCAGCCCTAGTTATTTATATGATTCACTAGGAAGATTTTCGCGCTACGCCGCGCCGTGCGAAATTTGATCAAAGTTTTTATTTCTGAAACAAGGCATGAATATCCAAGATAATACACGTTTTAAAAAATATTAGAGATCGCCCTAGACAATAATAGATTTCGAGTGGCCAAAAAAATTATAGATGCCAAGTTTAACACCATATGCGTTCACCGGGTAATATAAGAGATCGAGCTGCAAAAAAATTTATCTCCCTTGATTTTTCACCGGGAAAAGCGAGGAAAAACGGACAAAAACGGAGAAACGACGTACGTCAAACGAATTTCCATTTTTTGGGGGGAAAAACGGCCAACGAAAACAACATTTTTTCGGGAAAAACGAGCCACTGAAACAATTTCCCCGGGAAAAATGAGGAAAAACGGAGAAACGACGGATGAAAAACTAATTTCCAATTTTTTTTTGAAAAACGGCCAACGAAAACATTTTTCCCATGCTCCGGAGAAAAAACGGATCACGAAAACATTTTTTTCCGGGCAAAACGGAGAAAGGAAACGGTCTCCCATTTTTTTGGGGGAAAATGGCCACCGAAAACATTTTCCCCATGCTCCGGAGGAAAAACGGATCACGAAAACATTTTTTTCGAACAAAACGGAGAAAGGAAACGGTTGTCCATTTTTTTTTGGAGAAACGTTCATCGAAAATATTTTTCGCATGGTCTGGAGGAAAAACGGACCACGAAAATATTTTTTTCGAGCAAAACGGAGAAAGGACCCGAACGTAAAGCGCGATGATCTATTTGTTATATAATTTTGGACCTATTCGTTATTTTAAAAAATTAGGAAAAGGCTCATTCGCGATTCGCATTTAACGGGAGGTTCTTCCTGTAAAATGGCCAACGAGGGACCTAAACGCGAACCAGGGAAAAATATTTTCGTCTCACATAAAATCGTGCAGGAGCCCATTCGTAATTTCGAAGAACCGGAAGGTTTTTTTCGCAAAAACGGGGGCGAACACGTGGGCACTCCGGTTGGCCTCCATTTTCTTTCCAAGTAAGGGTGTTAATATTAGTTCATGCATGAATGCTGCTCTATGTTATGCTGTTATGGAGTATTGGAGCGTGAGGATGTAATGTTGCTATGGATCACGTATCGCCTTAATGTATACATAAATTATGTGATTTGAGAACCGTAAAGATAAGCTCTTCAAGAATTGCTGGCTGTATGAGGTGCTTGTCATCTTCCTTCTTTCTTCCTTTTATTTAGAGGGATACTACAACCTCTATGTAAATAAAATATGTTATTCTATTTTTGATTTTTTTTAATAATATAGTTTTTATTCAAAATTACAAAAAATAATACGAAAAAAATATCCCAAAAATATACACCTGTAGCTCGTTGGTTGGGCGACAGAGGGTCTGTAGCCCAACCAACGGGCGACAGAGGCTCTGTAGCCCATCCAACAGGCGACAGAGGCTCTGTAGCCCAACCAACGAGCTACAAAGATAAATATAGCTCGTTCATCGGGCTACAGAGTCCAGCTCAAGGGTTTTGTGAGTTTGCAAGCTCCGAATCAAACGAAATAAATTTGTAAATGTTTATTACGCTATAAGGATTCGTAATATCTCACAAAAAGTGCTATGTTGCATGCAAAATTAAATTGTATACATTAAGTTTACATAAAGACCTTTTTATGAATTCTGAAGAAATTATACAAACCATGGCTCAAAAAATCATGAAATAAATATCATTTGTTTCTAGGGTCTTAGACGTCGCATTTTTTCAAAAATATTTACGAATGAATCCAGTTGAATAAACCAAATAGCTATAAGAAACATGCATTTAATGAAACGCTTAAGCCTTTTCGGGAGCCCGTAAAATATCGTGTTTGAAGGTAATTTTTTGTAAGAATGGATGGCATTTGCTATTTGATATATGGACTATCATATTATGGGAAAATATTTTATTTACACATTTCTTTGCATATAAAATGCACTAGCGCAATAACCCTAAGTACTATAACAAACTATAACGCTTAAGGCTTTTCGGCGGGCTGTAAGATATCTTGTTTGAAGGTAATTTCGGTGCTGCCGAAAAGCCTTAAACGTTATAGTTTGTTATAATACCTAAGAATATTGCGCTAGTTCATTTTGGATGCACAGAAAGGTGTAAACAAAATATTTTTCCATTATGGGCTAAACAACGAGATGGTCACCATTGAGCTCAAGAATGGCACCATCACCGGTACGCTTCGACCTCACCCCTCCCAAGTGGGGAATACTTCAAAATTCTAGGGGTTGCCCTGTGCGTGTGCTCTTAGGATTTATTAGCTTTGTGCTGAGCTCACTATTTTTTGAGAGCTAGCGGGATGTGTTTGTGCATTCATGTTGTTTGTCTGAGAATGTGACGTTGTTTTGTTAGATTTTGGAGCTTGTCGAACTAAACATGCCTTTAGTTCTTAATTCATTCTTTTGATGCACAGCTTGTAGAGTCTGTTTGGTTGATTTCCCGAACGAACCAAGCCAAAATTTTGGCAAAAACAACATTGTTTGGATCATGGCCTAGCAAAATTTTGGTGTTACCAAAATTTTGGTGAGCAATCTCCTCGTCCTTGGATTGCCCTCGTATGACATTGAATTTTGTTGGCTTTAACGAAATTTTGTGGGCATTACCAACTATTTGTAGCAAACCAAATGATTTCTGATTTTCATTGGCATTACCAAAATTAGGCTTTGGTTCGTGATGGTAACAAACCAAACAGGCTAGTCTTGGTTCGTATATGATTTGATTAATGAGAATTTGCAAGGAGTTTGTTCACATGTGGTCAATCTTCTACTTCTGTGCCTAATGAGGCTCATTCCTGACGACCAATTGGGGAGATAGTTTGTATATTGAAACCTTCACTCTTAGATCTATTAATGCAGCGAAAATGGTGGGATGCATACCTTTATGAAATTGTAGTGGCGTAGACATCAGTTGGTGCAGATAATTCAAAAATGCATTGAGATTTTCCACTAAGCCTGGCTGAATGTGCAACCTTTCTAGTCTCTCAAACTTTTCTTTTGTTGATCCCTTGATGTATCTTATACCTAGGGGTGGGCGTTCGGTTTAACCGAAAATTTCGGTTTCGGTTTTCGGTTTATTTGGAAATTCGGTTATTCCAAAACTGAAACCAAATTGTATATGAAAATTTCGGTAACCGATACTTCGGTTTCGGTTTTAACCGAATTAACCGAACTTGGTTTAGTGACATAAATTGAACAGATCAAAGTTCAATTTGAATGCAGTAGAAGGTGAGGTTTCGGTTTCCAAGGCTTTTCGACACAGGCGCTATTTGCTTGGTTGAATAGATTGATTAGGCTTTTCGACACAGACGCTATTTGCTTAGTTGACGAGCTGTTCCTTGAGTGCCATTACAACCGGTGGCAAAAGTGCTGTCCTGGTGAGCGGTCACCCAAGTATCAGAACGCATATGAAAATATTGAAAGTTCAATTCAAATTGACATCATGCGAATAATTCGGTTAGTTCGGTTAACCGAGAGTTAAAACCGAATTAACCGAAAAAAGTTCGGTTATTTCCTACAGCTAACCGAATCAACAACCGAATAATTCGGTGTCGGTTTTTTCGATTTCGGTTCCGGTTTTAACGGTTTCGGTTTTCGGTTTCCGATTTATTTGCCCAGCCCTACTTATACCTGTGGGGGTGTGGGCCTAGAAGAGATAGCATGCTTCTTTGTATACCGAAAGATAACATATACAAATAATTTAAGAACATTTGATGGCATTTAGTTGCAAGTGGAGCATACTGATTTTCTTCTTAGAAGGATTTTATAGAAAATAGGAAATGAAGATTGGAAATGATGGTTTTAAAGTTTCTAGCCTTCTTAATGTTACTTAAAGGTGTTTTAGGGTGGATAAGGCTGTTGTCAATTGCACGAGACTGGATTGGTCATTAACCAAAAAAAAGAATGCATCAACCATCATAGAGAGCTTATTCTGCTCAACGTTTTATTACAGTTTGGAAAATCATTGTTACACAGTTTGGCTCTTCAGTCATGTACTCTTACAATATTTTGCATTGTCGCAACTTATTTTGCTAAGCAAGTAGCCCATGGTCATGTACTCTTACAATATTTTGCATTGTCGCAACTTATTTTGCTAAGCAAGTAGCCCATGGTCATGCACTCGTTAAATTACGATAGTTCAATTTCATTCAAACTCATACAGTTGATTAAACATTGCTATATGTGTGCTTTACATGATATCTACTTTTCCGTGATATCCGATAAAAAATATCCGATATTGTATCAATTTCGCTTCATATTCACTTTGAATCCGTAACCAATATTATCCGTGCCATATTCGTATCTGGCACTATCCGCATCCGACTCCGAATCCGACCAAAAAATGGTTTAGGATACGAAAAGAGCGATATCCGACCGAATCCGAGCCGATTGCACCCCAGTCTCTAGCGATTCATTTTGCTGCAGTGAATTACTCCCTTTGTCCAAGTTTACATGTCATATTTTCTTTTTAGTATGTAAACTAAGAAGATATTTAAAATAACTAAACTACTCCTAATGATTATCTCTAAGCACTATATTTAGTGCATGTATGTAGAGAATATTAAATAAGTATGGATATTTATTAAGGGTATAAAGGAAACGTCATACTCCCTCCTTTCAGAAATACATGGCATATTTTGACTTTGCACGATGATTAAGATTACGGTGAAATTGAGAAGGGTATGAGAGAAATCGACTTAGATGCCTCCACTTAATTGTCTTGAAAGATGAGAGATGATACTTTATGAGGATGGTAATGAATAAATGCATATGCCTCCACGTAATTCAAATCTTTCTTGGTGGCAAGGTTCCATTGTTGTAACAAAGTGATAGGTGTCAAGATGACGGGCACTTGGAAAACTTATTCAAAAGTGGTACCACCGTAGAAAATGTTAGAAATCTAGTATAGTCATATGTACACCATATAAAGATTCGTTTTGAAATATTAAATATTAGTACCTGTATGCGGCTAGCCAAGTCCTTAATCTTGATCAGTGATGCTTCAGGCATCATCGCTGCTTAGAATTTAGGCGCATGCATGCATGGTCTACTACTACTACTCATCTCAGGACGGCATACGAATTCGAAAGGAAACACACCATTGAACGATCTGTTGGTTGACATTGGACAACAAAATACATGCTAGCTAGCTTGATTTTGATTGTGCCATAATGTATAACATTACAGTAGTTAATTAATTTGTCAAAACCCTCTCAAAAAATTAAACTATCAAGGCAAAAAGGATCTCAATGAAATATTACCAGCCATCGTGACTCAAGTGACAAACTCAGTTTGTAGGGCATCTTCTTCCCTCTGCTGCGTCCCTCTCAACGCGGAAAACATAAAAGAAATAATTGATGATTTGCTCTGAAAATAATCAATTGCACGTCAACTTCTGGGCAAATGATCAAATGATGTATCCCCCAAGATGACACGACATGCTACGATCAATGATCCAACGTGTGCGTACGGCCGGCGCACAATTATTGATGCAACCGATGCCTATGGGGCTGGCCCGGCCGGCGGGGACCGGCCGGCCACCGCCCTCTGCATGCAGCGCCAGCCGGCCGCCGGTCAGATGATCAGATGGTGATGACAGGGATGGGGGGGTGGTCGACCGATGATCGATAGAGGAAAGCAATTGCATGCAGATGCAGAGACAATCGAGAGGACCACCTGAACGAAGGCAAAGTTTGCAGCTACCCCTCTGCCCTTTCCCCCCACCTACCTCCCTCGCCGCTGCCTTCCACTGCACGTGCTGCGTCTGCAACTCTGCATGCATGCAGACGCAGACGACGCAGTGGCCGGCCGGTGTATGCTGTGGCAGTGGCTGCTGCTGCGTGTTCGTGGCGCCTTCTCTCCTGCGGTGCAGAGAGGAGGGTTTGGCATGTGCTGGAAATTCAACCTGCGCATTGTTGTCTCCGTGTCGTCCCGTCTGCCATGCATAAAGATGAGGACACCTACCTGCACTGCAACTGCAAGGCTGCAGCTGCTCCTTTCCCTGTCTCATACATAAACTCTTCTCTTGCGTGCCCTGATCGATGGATGGATCGATGGCCGCGCGCATAAACCATCCCTACCGTGTAAACTCTGTGGATACTACTTTTATATATATATATGATTTTTTATAGAGTTTACCCGACAAAAATGATTTGCACTACATACATATATGTATGTATGTATGTATGTATGTATGTATGTATGTATAGATAGAGAGAGGTGAACACACACATATAGACTGATCGATCTCTTTTACCTTTTGTTTGGTTTTGCACGTCAGGTGGCTAGATTTTGGGGGTAATGATTTGAGCTGCGGTAAGACAGTAATTCAGTAGGTGTCGCTGTGCGGCTAAACTTGCTTTCCAGCTGAATTACAGTTTGGAAGCTTGTGATCTCCACTGACACCGAGCTGACATGATGGTCTGTCGCTTTAATTAGCCATTGCTGAAGCACAAGGTCGGGACAATGATCCGTCCATGCCGCCAACAGACAGCCATATACGGAGGGCCGGCTCACCCAATCGAAGACCACTCTGGTCTGCACTGATCAAGCCCAGCCAATCGAAGACTACTCTGCACGTCTGGCCAGGCCTGATTAGACTACGGTTCAACGAATTGTTTCACCGGCCAGAAACAACACAAGATGACGTTTTTTTCAAGCCTGGTCCAAACAACGTTTGCAAGCACGAGAAGATTGCAAGCCTTCGAGGTTGTCCATGGCCTAAAAGCGTTTGTACTCCGACCCAAAAACTGAAACTAACTAAGTGATAATGGGTACGCATGAAATTAAGTTCATATAATCCATCGTCACTCACAGTAGTCCAATTAGTAACAGTGGCCTTTTATTATCCTTAGGAGGTACTAAGCTATTCATTAAGCTAGCATTAAAATATAACAAAAATACTCTAAGTAAAATACGTTTTGAATCCATGGTGCGGTCAAGAACGGGACGAAAAAAATTAGTTTCGAGGACCGTGCTTAGCTAAGTTGGTCGAATGCGCGGGTGAGCGCCTCGCTCGCTCGGGTTCGAGTTCTGCTCAACCCGCGCGCTCACAAGGGCCGGATGCAAGTGCGGCGTGTGTGTGAAACGTGTGTGTGCGTTTGTGGACCGGCTATTGTTCTTCTTCTTTAATAAATGCTAGAGTTCCTTGTAAAAACCCACCCAATTGGCAATTGTTGTTCTTCTTTAATAAATGTTAGAGTTCCTTGTAAAAACCCACCCAATTGGCAATTGTTCATATAAAAACTGGAGGTGTTAGTGTTGTTTGTCTATCTTTCGTTAAAAGACAATAGGACTAACTCAAAATCGACGATGCTCGACCTCAAAGGTACTATTTTTTCTTTCTTTCTTTGTAGTATTGATCTCTACTCGATGCTTCACAAGAATAAAACCAGTAAAACACAACAATAAGACTGACGGTGCTCGGATCTGACAATAGATTTCACAAACATATAGATCATCACAAATCATTAAAAAATTATTAGAGGCGCATAATACTATAATTATTTTTATCATTTCCCCCGAATGCTAAATGCATAAAACATTATCTATTTCTATGTTTTATGCAATGGATAATTTAGAGAATAATTAAATCAACATAAGTTTATTACAAGGCCCAATATTATAGATCAAATAAGATTAAACACTAACCCAGCTTCCTGCATGAATCATGTCATTAATTGCACCCTTAATCTAATAATTAAGGAATATATACACTCATATACAATGACAACAAAAGCATCTAGACATATCAATAAAAAGTAAGCCTTTATTCATAGACAGATAATTAACAAACAAAAAGGATGACCATTCCCAAATACATTCATATTAGCAGTAAGACCAAAAGCAACAAATTAACTTTATAACCCGATTCTTATATATAATTACATTATGGTCCCTAGTAAAGACCTACCTAAAACCTAACTAGAAGATTGATTTGTCCTTCCTATTACATTCCCATTTATGTCAAAGTATCTAAGTACAGTTACACAAAGTACAGTTACACCATAACCACAATAAACAAAATATTTAATCGAAAAGACCACATGCATAGGTATAAACATGACACATATAATTTCAGCACGAACATAATATATTACTAATAAACACTTGCACATTCATAAAATTCAATCACCCAACTTAAACATCATCACTCAAGAAATATCAAGTTCGCTCAGGTACATCCATAGTAACCATGAGGAGAAAACTGATTTATAGATCATAACGCAACTGACATACACCAAAATTTACATTCTCATTCTCAAACCTCATGCGAATTGCAGTCCAATTATATTACAAAACATTTACATTTGAGTCCATAAATATTTCTAGAAATTACAAACGAATAAAAATCTTTTGCACCTCAATCCAAAACGCCTACAAGCAAGCCTTTTCCTTAGCCCTCAAGCTACTGCCAGCACATGCACCTCACTTTCTGCCATTTGTGAGCAAGGGGAGGGGAGGATGGGTGGCTAGTTGCATGTTTGCCACCTACAGCACCTAGTCCACTTGTTTGCAAACCAGTCTAACTTATATTTAGATAGAACCCTATTATCCTGAGCCCTCTGCTTGTAGGCAGGTGGAGTGGGGGAGAGTATACATGTGGCATGCCTTCCACCTGCCCTTTCCCACTACTCCAGGCCTTGGTGTTCCCAACTTCAGCACATAGTTTACCACATCTAGACTATGGTTTTCATCCACAAGTCACAGCCTCCCCTGTTTCTATCCATTCATTATAAATAGCCCAACCCCACCATCCCTTGCTGCCAGTCGAAGAGGATGGGCATCACCTGTCTTTTTCCTTCCAGCCACTCCCTCCCTGCCTCCTGTAGCGAAGAAGGTACCAATCATCACTCTGAATTCAGGTTTACTTCCAAAGCACAAGTAACATGTATCATATCCTTGCAATGGCAAGCCTTTATACCAAATCAAGTTCATTAACCAGTAGCATAACTAACCACTTAGGCCAGCTCACTCAATGAAGTCAATAAATAAGTATAATTACCATGGTGCCAACCATCCAATGTTGAACTAAACAAACTGGCATAATCAACCAGCACAAATTAACAAAACTGACAAACAATAATTCAGGTATAATTAGCTATGCAGTTTTCTGAAAATTTCATAATCAATGAGCCTACACTTTTAGGAACAAAAGTAACTAGAATAGTACATCCATTTATTTGCCTAGCTGAGAAGCAAATAATACATATTATAAAACTATGCCCCAAAAGCTGGATGAATAATGTGACACTTAGGTCAACAAATGTATATGTAAGGCTATTAGCCACAAAACCCTTAGATGCATATATGTTCTAAAGCACATAATCTCAAGTGTTTACAAAACCACCACTATAGGCATTTCTCTTTCCGACACCAATTCAAGCTTTTAGCTCAAATCTATATTCATCCACATATTTCCTAATCAACACTTAAATTACACCATAATGAGGTTAAACGTTACATTTTAGATTAATACTCAGGTACCATTTAAAACAAGAAACATTTTGATCATTCAAGGATTGATGAATATGCATTGATATGGAACACTTGAATAAAAGCATGTAATCAGGATGCTCAACTCAACAATTAGAATTGCACAAGCTTACATAACCATCTCAATACACAACCTAATACATGATCAACCATGTTTTTGATCCAGTACATGCGCCAACATTATTTATTTATGAACACCTCGTGTACTAAACACCAATACACTTAGAGGCGCACCTCAGTTATTAAAGAACACATACACACATGATTGATCAAATGACAACAATAACTAACAGTAGCTACAACTACCTAGTTATTGAATTAACTTAAGATGACTCTAAGGAAGAAGCAAGCTTCAAAATAACTTAGATCATGCTTAGGTGGAAAATGACAATACTATGTCCAGATCAATGGCAACCACAAGAATATGCCTAAACCCACACTATGGAATGCACGTTAAATAATTATACTGACACAAGTTCGTGAGGATGTCACATTGCACAAATCGAAAATATTAACCATGGTTAAATACTAGTTTTCATGCAGTACTTACATTCACACATGTAGGAGAAAATAGCGCAACTATCTGACTCTAGCATATATTGCAGCACATATATGTATATAAATAGGTTTAAGCAAGCCTGCATAACCCAGTAAATAATCATTAACATTAGACAACATTGTAATCCTTCAACAATACAACTTGGTCGACATGGGCACCGTCACATCGTAAGATCTTCCACTAGCTAGCACAGCAAAACCAGCTATGGACGGCACAACGTTTACAGCTCAGGGGATGGCCCAACCTATATTTTTTTTGTCAAATGTGCTGCCGAAACCTAGAGACGGTTTTTCCACCTATTTGTTGATTGCCCTGAGGTTCAACGACTATGGCTATCTATTGCGTGATGGGTGCATCTACCATCGCTGTGACCGAACTGATGGAAGCCATCAACTCACCTTGAGCAGTGGAATCTACAACGCATTAATGGCCAAAGGAGCTTTCGGAAAGGTGTTAAAACCCTGATCATCCTAACATGCCGGGAATAGTGGAAAGAGCGTAACAACAAAATTTTTCAAAGAGACTGGGCTACCAACAAAATTCTTTTATGGACACAGGGCTTGCTGAACATGTCCGTGAAGATGTCCGGTAGACAAACTGGTTGGTTTCTCCAACAGAGAAGGCAGTCGACATGTCCAGCCATAGTATGAGTTTTTGTGTGGACATGTCCAGCAGAGCTTGAGCTATCCCCCAACTGTCATATTCTCATATTAAATGCATTAGCCATTTGAAAGTTAGATAGACATGTCTAGTTTAAACACTTGCCCGTGCATGGACATGTCTAAAAAATGCTCTGTGAGCAATTTGGAGTGAATAATGGCTAGTTTTGATTGGTGGGCTATATAAGGATAGCTTGTGCTAGCATTTGGCAATATCTTGACATTCTATTTCACTCTCTTGAGCTAGTGTGAGATTCTCCTCTCAATTATGCATGTGTCATCTTGTGAGCAAGGAGAAAAGTCTTTAGTTGTGTGTGTTGCTTTTAGAGTTGGATTGAGTATCCACTTGTGCATGTGTTGTACTATGTGAGGGTCAAGCAAGAGGCTTGGCATGCTACTCTTGGAGTTTATTGACAATTAGATGCTGTGGAGACATCGTGGTCCGGTGATCTTCTCAAGAAGCTTGTGAGAAAGCCCAGTGTGCTGTGAAAGTTGGAGCTCACCTACCCGAAGGGAGAAAGAGCTACCTCTAGTGGATTCGAGGTGTTTAGCTTAATTTGTGGAATCGGTCCAATCCATTTGAGCTTACCTCAACATGAACTAGGGAGACTGGCAAATCTCTGAACACCACGGTAAAAAGAATGTGTCACTTTTTGGTTTGCTTCCTTTTACTCATTTACATTCTTGTAATTTACATTTCTAAAATTGAATTGCTTGCTTGTCACCCTAGGATTGCAAATCTTGATCTAGATTTAGGTTATTGGTGCGCTTAGTGAGATTATTTGATTTAGGTCTTAATTGGGCAAAACCATTTTAATTTACATTTTCACATATAAAACACGGTTTTAATCATAGAGGATTTTAAAACTGTCTATTCACCCCCCCTCTAGTTGGTCTTCTTGACCTTACATGGTGGCACGACACAATGGTGGGGAGAGGTCGGATGTGGCGACCGGGGACAAGGCTCCTTTATCTCCCTCTCACTCTTCTCCATCGATGGTGGCTGGTTGCGGGTTGTGGCGCGACGAAGTTGTTTAAAGAAAAGTTAAAGACACGGTACTTTGATGCGGTTATTTAAAGGAAAATTATTTTTTTATACCCTAAGATGAGTTTGTTAGGAAGAAAAGGCATGGATTGAGTTGTTGATAAGAATGGGTTTGTTACATTTGTTAGGTAGTTTTTTTTTTTGTTTTTTAGGTTGTTTGTTTGTTATGATTTCTTCTATGATTTTCTAGGGGTGGGATGTATGCGTGAGGGACAAAGCCTACATGTCAGTATTGAGTCTTGGTAAGAAGAGAAGACGAGGGAACTAATGACACATAAACCACCACTACCGGCCTTCTTCTTAAGTAGTAAAGATTAGTGCTAAGGAAATATTCTAATGCTCATTGGCATCTCCCAAATACCACCTAGACGTACCGTGTTTAATCCAAGAAATGCCTCTTGCATAGTTTCCTATATATAGACCTATATTGCTTGGCTTATATCAATTTATTCAGGGATATGCTTCGGAGTTTAGACAACTAATCCAACGGTATAAAAATAATTGTTGAATTTAGTCTCACCAATCCACAATGCCCATACGATTCAGCCCCACGAATTCACCATGCCTACACGCGAACTTATTCACTCGAAGCTACAACTTTTTTAACACTAACACACTTTTTTTTAAATCTAGCTCGTGCTAACTAATATGCAAAATTAGCCATGTTTTCGACCACGTAAGCAGTGGCATGTAACATATGTCACCTATTGCTCTCTTGTACTATGGCAAGATGACACTAGTATTGCGGTAACGTCCTCCACCTCAACAAGTCAAGTGACCAACGCTACAGGGCAAGGCCACTAGCCTATCGTGATATGGCACCACGGCAGGTTCCTGCCAAGCTCCCATTCCTCGGCAGGAATTTGCCGATGAACTCAATTAATTACTCACTAATTAATCAATTTTATTTAATTACTCATTTTCTTAATAATTACTTAATTAAATCACTTGATTAATTGCTATTTTTCAACCAACTAAGCAGTTGTACCTTGACATGGTCCTGCTGAGCCTATAGCCCACTGCACCTGCTATTGAGCTCGGCATATGCGATAGCTCTTCTACCGCGGTGGGACAATTCTACCCACCATGATGGATTGTGTTGCTTTCGCCCTGACGAGGTGCTGTAGTACGGGAGCAGCCTGTTGCTGGTTCCTTGATCGGGGACGGGGCTATTTTTGCAAATTTATCCGCATGGGAGCCAGATTTGCAAAAAAATGTTGAATGGCAAAAAAGCAAATAATTCTATTCACTCGATCCATGCCTCCTGAAAGATCAAGATAACGATCAGAGGGGGGTGAATGATCCCAAATTAAAATTCCTTACCTACTGGACAAGTAAAGATCAACTAAACACCTTACTTACAGTGAATAAACTCAAAATCTTGATGTTAGACTTGCTCGTGGGGTTTAGATAATCATGATGATCTTGGGTACTACCCCACATGTCAAAGTAAGCAAGAAATCAAGATAGGAATATGATCTACCAAAGATTCTTCGTTTTAAGCAAAAAAATCAGTTTCTCGCAAAGATTGAATCAATACTTGCAAAGAGGATTGGGATATGATCTGAGAGAAGATTCACCCAATCAATCACTCATCTTCGGCAAAAAGAAACAAAAGTAAGTAGAAGGAAGGGAGGCAAATCCAACTTGCGAAAATTAAATTGTGAGAATGTAAGTGCGTAAAGTAAATAATGAATTTAAATTGCATAAAATAAAAACAATGTAAATACAAAAAGTAAATTCAGAATAGAGAATGAAATTAAACTTTCATTGCTGCAAAGCTCAAAGGATCACAACCAAATCCTTCTCCAAAGACTTAAGGGGAGAGGCATACCTCTACCCCTCTATTTATAGCAACCTTGAAGCAATCTCCTCCTTTGATACTTTCTTGGCCCTCAAAAAACCTCATCAAGGGTTAAGATCCACTCCCTCATACATGGGCTAACCCACAACACAATAGCATAACAGGTTTTGCACACTTCTCAAAGCAAGCTAACTTGACCACTACTCCATCCTCTAAACCGCAATCCAATAGCTCTTCTTGATCCGAGCAGCTCCAAGATAGCATCCCAACCGTTTTCTTGCCTCCATGGCTTGCAGCAACTCTATCTTCGGTCATCCTTCGATGATCCCCAACCGTTTGGATCTCTGGCGTACCTCACCTAGTCTCGGTCATCCTCCGCCTCACCATGACCTCGCACTGACGTCCTGTAACCATCAAAAACAAGAAAACACATCACGTAGCAATGTCCAAAATGATATGTAATAATCATCCAATTTGTCAAATCTAATTCAAATCAAACTCAAACCCAAGTACACTTAGCTCAAATAAAGTCAATTACTCATAACATAATATGGATAAATCGTGACATGGTCTTTTAATCTCCCTCTTGATGAGCATATTGATAAATCACCATAAAAGGCATAAATTTGAGTTTGAAAATAATGGAAGAAAATAATTTGATTGCAAATATATACTTGGTCCATCTAAAAGAGAAAGCAAGTTCATAGCTATCGGGGATTGGATAATTCCCATAGTACCCTGGAAGTCAGTTTCTTAACCGACCATCTTTACCCTTGGACGATGTCCCCAAGGACGACCAACGAGCGTCTGACGACCAATCGGCCCGCCCGATCGGCTACGAGCTCGCTACCCGGTTCCGAGCATCCGTGCCCGTCGCGCGAGCTGGAGTGCTCGGCTACGAGCACGCCAGGCAAATACGGGCAACCGTGCTCAGGAAGTTGCGTGGAATCTCGGGTTATGCTCGGTGGATTCGGTCAAACCACTAAGAAGGAAAGTGGCAACTAATTCGCCGAAGATCCAGGGAAGGTGCGCCGGAAATATGGAAGCGTGGCGTAATTATAGGGGGTAGTTACCATGTATACGACTTAGTACCCTGTATTTAATCCCCCTAGCCCCTATGGGGGAGGGGGCGGTCATTCATCATTTCAATACGAAAAAACGCCACCAGGCGACTGGATGTAGGGCTATTATCTCGATCATGAGAGGCCTGAACCAGGATAAAATCCTTGTGTTTCTGTCTGTTCTAAGGGACTATCTCCCGTGTCTTCGATGCTACACCTTTGGCAGAAAGGGGCTTCAGTTGATCTCACATTCAACAAGTAAGCTCGGCGGGAGCCCGTTCTCCAATCGTCGACAATAACCAAGTAGACAAGAAGAATTTTAGAGCAAACCAAGAGAAAGAATAAGTTTTACACAAATGCTCTAAAAATAAAAAAGTCAATAAAAGCTCAAATTTGCAATTTTGCACATGATCCAAAAAAAAAATCACCAAGATCATGTGAAAGCATTTTTTATATTTTTCATTCTTCTAAGATGCATTTTCCACATTTTCTCTCCGCTTTGGTAATATTGGCATCAAGAGAGTATGTATACATGAAATACATCCTAAATGAGCTTTGAAGATTATCCAAGAGACTATTTTAGACAAAGTATGACGCCAAGCTACTTAAATTCATATTCTGCTAAACTAAGTCATACCCCATTGCATATTCCAATTTTTCCTAGCTAGCACAAAAGAAATTTTGCTATTTTTGCATGATTTCAACAAGAGCAACACTTAGCATAATTTCAAGACTAGAAGCAAAGCTATGCAAGGATCAAATGGATATATTAGAGTTCAACCTAGTCAACACATTGGGAAGCTACAAATGCATAAGAGAAGTCATGGCATGAGCACATAGTAATGAAATATAGCAAGTAAAAGCTACATGTACTCATCAAGTTTTCATTAAAACTCAATTTTACGGTTCAGCAAGTTTAACATAATGAATTAGTACAATTGGATAAGACTAAGCTAGCAAAGATCCTCAGAAAAGTAGAAAGGTGCATATCATCATAATTAATTCAATTGCATAATAGACAAAGCTTGGAAATAGAAAAAGAGGTCTATATACAATGCATGATGATCAGTTTCTAGAAACTCCCTCTCAACAAGTGAATCCATTTTAGCACAGTTTTGATTTAAGTTGAGTTATTAGCATAATTAATTGCAGAAATATCCAAATGAACTCAACTGAAAATAGAAATATAGGATGCGAAGAGAAGGTCATGAAACTGACAGTCGGGGTGGACTATAAAGCATAGATAAGATGGTGAAGAACACTATAGCTCAGACCCGCTCTCATCTTCTCTATATGATGAACATATGAAAGCTAACTCTACAGACTCAAGCTAGGGAGTACACACATACCCTGTCTACCAAGGGGGCCCAACACCTGCTAGACCTACAAGATTGTGAGGGAACTCAACCTAAAGAAAAGAGAGATAACTAATTGTGCATGATAACAACCTATAGCATAAGATGGGAGGTCCATGCACAAGCATGCCAAAAGTCTAAGTGAAGTGAACTCCATAGTTAAGACTCAACCCAAAAGTACCCAGAAAATGCAAATAGAAAAGGAAATGCTGGAAATAAATATGATACATATAATACAAATCAGCTCCCCCTCAAATGATGTCGTATGGACTCATGACGCCATGCTCTCCTCTTAGGGCTACAAACCTAGAGCTATTCAAAGGCTTCATGAAGATGTCGATAATCTGGTGGTCACTCTCCACAAACTGAAGCACTATATCACCCTTCTCTACATGGTCTCTAAGGAAGTGATAGCTAATATCAATGTGCTTGGTCTTGGAGTGTTGCACTGGATTCTTGGCAATATGAATGGCTGAAGTGTTATCACAGAAAAGTGGAATAGTATCAAAAAATAACCCAAAGTCCCGCAGTATCGATCTTATCCAGAGCACCTGGCTACAGCAACTGACTGCAGCAACATACTCGGCCTCTGCGGTGGACTGTGCAACTCCGGACTGCTTCCTAAAAGATAAAGAGATAAGAGAAGTGCCAATGAATTAGCAAATGCCAAAAGTGCTCTTCCTATCTATCCTACAGCCAACAAAGTTTGCTTTAAGAAGGCTCGAAGGAACAGACAAGAAGAGGAAGAGTACCAGATATCATAATCAATGGTAGCTCGAAGGTACCTGAAGATGCATTTCATAGCCTAGCGGTGAGAGATGCGAGGAGAAGCCTGAAATTGAGTGCACAAATACACAAAAAAAAGTGCATGTCTGGTCTTGAGGTAGTGAGATACAAGAGGGAGCCAATCAAGCTAAAAAATTCTTTCTTATCAACTAGCACACCATCCTCGTCAGGCTCGAGGACAATAGTGGTGGCCATAGGAGTCATCACCGACTTCCCGTCAGACATATCAAAGTGCCTCAGGAGGTCTCGAGTGCACTTGCCTTGATGCAAGAAAAATACCCCCTAGGTCTGCTTGATCTGGAAGCCAAGGAAGTAGCTCAACTCACCTATCATGCTCATCTCAAACTCTGTGCTCATAACTTCTGAGAATTGAGAGACAGCAGCATGCGAGGAGCCACCAAAGATAATGCCATTGATGTAGATCTAGACGAGGAGAAAGTCTGAGTCTACATGTCTAACGAACAAGATCTTGTCTACCTTACCCATACAAACCCATGACTAAGAAGGTAGGACTTAAGCCTCTCATACCAAGCTCTAGGGGCCTGCTTAAATCCATACAGGGTTTTGGAAAGCTTGTAGACATGATTTGGGTATTTGGGGTTCTCGAATCATGGAGGCTGCCTAACATAAACCTCTTCCTCAATATAGCCATTGAGGAATGCACTCCTGACCAAGGTTTTTAATCTCATTTTGGGTTAAATCTCGGAGGTGGCAGAAATCCGAAATCTCTGCGAGATTCAAAAATTTTGGACAAAATCCGGACGAAATACAAAAACCAAATTTCAAATCCAGTTTTTTTCAACTGGGAAATCCAAGATCTAGGCCGAAATCACCGAGATCTCATTCCACAATGAACCGACCGAAAAAAGGTCCAAAACACGTCAAAAAATTTTGAAATTTTTTTGGATGGTCCTGACACATCACTAATGTTTCCATAAAAATTTGAGATGATGATCATGCATGAGGAATTTTAAAAAATCTAACAGTGGTAAAGTCGTGATAAAAACCGTATGTAAAATCAGTTTTTGATTTTTCAAATGTAACAAATGAACTTCAAGTCATTTGAAAAGTTTTATATATGTTCCTATCACCCTATGTATTATAGAGAAATATTTTAACAAACAGTGAGGTGTAGTGATCGTCATGTTCTCTTTTTTTATGGTTGGTGAAGACTCATAGGTTTTAAGTTGGAGCAGAAGAAAGCTATACAAGCATATTGCCCCAAATCTCATGGCGATTCTCAAACCATTCGTTTCTTTCTAGTGATTAAGGCATTATGGAAAACCTTTGAAAGGACATGCCTAACCAAGATCATGCTCCATGTATTCAGAAAAGATGATCCAAACAAACATATCTAGCATCCACTTAACTTGAATGAGGCTCTAATAGCAAGCATGATCCACACAAGATGAGTCTTCACACCGCATGATCCACACAAGATGACAAATAGTGCTACTAAAGACGGACTTATAAATTTTACCTAAATGAAAAATAGTTCAAACTACTTTAGAAAATTTTAAAAAAATTTATGAATGGTCATAACACATCCATAATATTCCCATAAAATTTTCAGATGATGATCAATCTTGAGAAATTTTAAAAATTTTGGACAGTCCTAACCAACAAATGGAACCGACAAAAAAATGGTCAAAAACATGTTAAAATTTGTTTCAATTTTTTGTGGATGATCTTGACCCTAAATCCAATCAAATCTAATGCACAAAAATTAAAATCCGGTAAAAAGGCACCAAATTTCGGCCGAAATCACTGAGATTTCGACCGAAATTGCCGAGATCTCACCGAGAAATCCGAGATTTAAGTTTTTTAAAAAATTTTGAATTTTTTTACCCGCCCAGGATTTTGAATCTCGGAGGGGTCCGAAATCCGAAATCTCGGCCGAGATTTCGGATTTTGGACCAAAATTTGGATCCTTGCTCCTGACATCAGCTTGAAGCCCTTGGATGCCGAGAAGGCAAGCAGGATCCTGATGGCCTTTAGTCTAGCTACAGGGGTGAAGGGCTCCTCAAAGTCAAGACCCTCAACCTGAGTAAATCCCTGAGCGACTAGCCTAGCCTTGTTCCTGATGACTACCCCATCCTCACTTTGCTTGTTCTTAAACACCCACTTGGTCCCAATAACATTATGACCAGATGGGGGCTTGATAATCTGCCATACCTTGTTCCTCTCGAAGTTCTCGAGTTTCTCATGCATAACATTAATCCAAGACTTACCAGATTATGCATGAGAAACATCTTTGGGCTCAAAATAGGCAACAAGGCATAATGGAGGCAAAAGGAATACATACCCGATTTCAAGCGTGTGACATGCTCGAACAAATCTCCAATCATCTGATCATGTGGATGACACATCTGAATATGACGGGGAGGTCCAGAAGTAGAAGTGACATTTACTTCTCGCGTGGGAGAAGTAGGAACAAATTCACTAGCTGCTGATGAGTCTGAGGGTAAGGGTTAGTTTGCCTGAGGTGCAAAAATGGAGACTGGAGGCACCTCAGGTGCAGAGGAGACTGGATTAGGTATAACACCTTCATCTTCATCATCCTCATCCTATGCAAAGATAGACTGGAAAAGAGGAGAAGAGCCTGAAATATATGGTCTAGCACTTGGACTAGCCTCATCAAAGGTCACCTCACAAGTCTCTATCATCCTACCCAACTCTACAGCCCAAATCCTATAGCCATGGGAAGAAGTCGAGTAACCTAGAAATATTCTGTCAGCAGAACATGACTCGAACTTATCTAGGTTCCCAGACTTCAAGAAAAAGCACTTGCAACCAAAAACACGAAAATGCAAAACACTGAGCTTTCTCCCATATCTCAACTCATAAGAAGTGTAGTGCAAGTGTGCCATAAGAAAAACTCTTTTAGCAACACGGCATGCCATAGCTACAGCCTCAATCCAAAACTTCATAGGAGTATTTTATTCATGTAGCATCGTCTTGACCATCTCTACCAAGGTCCTGTTCTTCCTCTCCACAATGCCATTCTACTGAGGGACGTATGGAGAAGGTAAATGATGCTCTATGCCTAACTCCTCATAAAAGCTACTAAAGTAGGAGTTCTTGAATTATGTGCCATTGTCACTGCGGATCGCTCATAAGGCACGTGGGAGCTCAATGGACAACCTACGGACCAAACCCCTAAAGTGTGAAAAAGACTCATCCTTCGAGGCCATGAAAAGTACCCAAGAATACCTTAAAAAATCATCGACAATGACAAAAATATTCCACTTCCCTCCCACTGACTGCACTCTAGCTGGACCAATAGTGTCCATGTGTAAAAGATATCCTAGTGCATCAGTCATTACAAGGGTGACCGAGAGATGAGAAGCGGCAATCATCTTGCCATGTCGGCAAGGAGAACACATTAAATCTTTGACCATCTTGAGCTTGGGTAGACCATGAATGAGATCATGGCTGCTAACTCGGATCAAATGATCAAATCCTATGTGACTAAATATCCTATGCCAAAAGGAGAGATCACGGGACTTTGATGCAATCAAGCAACGGAGTGAGTCTTTAGAAGAAAAAAATCAGCACGAAAGACACCCCCAAAATGAGAAATCTCACAAACTAACTTTCCAGAAGAATCAATGATCCTACAAGCACTAATCTTAATGCTTACCTCAAAATCGTCATTGATAAGCTGAGAAACAGAAAGCAAGTTGTATTGTAGCTTACTAACTGAGGCAACATCCTTAAGAATAAAATGATCATTAATGCAGACTATATCTTTAGCGATGACGCTACCTGAAGAAGCATCCTCAAAAGTGATCACCTCATCACCGGGAGCTCGGACAAGAGAAGAGAACCAACGAGAGTCTCTAGTCATATGACGAGAACAACCAGCATCTACAATCCAAATATCTCCATTCCCCATACTACGTACCTGAAATAATCAAAGAGAGTGAAAAGCAGAGGATTCACTACTGGATAGATCAGTGCAGATCTAGGAACCCAATACTGAGTCACCCGAGAAAAAGTAGTCACAGGAGCATAAGTGTGCAATCTAGCACCTCTCCATGACTATTCTCACAAAATCAGAAATTGCTCCTGTACGACGTCTGGGAGCAGGTGCTGGGTTGGCCCGCTAGTGTGCAAAGGCCAAACCATCCCAATGCTGTAACCAGACCTCCTATTGGAGTAGGTAAACTCACGCCGCTGATATCCACTTCGATGGAAAGAATGAGGAATATCATGAGGACGGCAGAAAGACTCACTACAAACAGCTTCGAGGCGAAAACCAAAAATAGAAGCCTGAAAACCAAGCCCCGAACGCAGTCCAAGAACTTGAGAATCTCTAACCTGTCTAGAAGAAGTGTGTGCCTTAGGAGCTTTCAGAGTCTAGGGATGACCCTGAAAACCCCTAAGGGCATGAACACGCTCACGCCTAGTGATCTTGGAGCATCTAAAACAAAAATCAGCAATATGCCCATCCTTCTGACAGAAGGTGCAAGTATACTTCGCCTTGGAGGCAGAAGTAACAGGAGAAACACCCTTCACGTCAGACTTCCCGTGGACAATCCCAGCTGACCTAAACACTATGGTGCTCGCCTTTGGAGCCACCAAGATCTCTCCACTCTTGGAGGCACAACCAATTGTAGGTGGATGCGCCCGTGCATGCTTCAAGTAATCAAATCGTAGACCCTGATTAAACCTATTGATCTTGGATTAGTCTAGAATGAGATTGATCTTCTTCTTGCCTCCAACAAATTTCTCGAGAGTGCTCATGAGGTACTCACTCCCGGAAAAATCAAGGCGCATAAAGAACAAGGGAAAGAGTAAACGAAGAGCCAAAAGAGGAAGAACGAACAACACGTGCATATCTCTCCTTATGCATGGCTGCCTCAAACTTGAGGGCCTCACAGGAAACACATGGGGCATTTCTAATCCTAACTACCTGGGCATCTAGTTTCTTCCTAAGCTCAGCATGGATTTTGTCCAAGTCTCCTTCAATCCCAGCACACAACAAGCAACTATTTTGTGACTTAGCTAGTAAGTCCTTAACAAGTTCAGCACACTTGACGTCCAAAGCATTATTATCAAGTTTTAGTTGCCTACAGTCCTTACATGAGCTGACTGGGTCCTTAGAAGCATGTGATTCAAGTTCATCATTTCTAACAGAAAGCTTCCTAAGGTGTGAGCTCATGGTATCAATTTCAGCAAGGAGTTTAGGGCAATTTTCACATGAAGCAGTTGTGTGAGCATAAAAAAAACTAGCATATATAGGAATAGGATCATCAGAACAAGTGCTAGCACTCTTCGATCTAAGACTCTTAAGATCAGAAACCACACTATCATGCTTAGTCCTTAGGTTCTCCAGCTCCACAAGTAAAGTATCACAAATCAAACAAGCATCAGTGTCTCAGGAGGAACATGATCTAAGTGAAGCAAGATCCCGAGGCAAGGTATCTACTTCCTTCTCAAGCTCTATACATCTAGCTCTAGCTCTAGCATAAAATTTTCTTAGCTTGTAGAAAGCTTCATTGAGTTGGTCATAGGGAGGTACCTCGTCTGTGTCGCTGTATAGCTCGTAGTCGTTGATGCCATTGGTGTCCGCCATGAAGCACATGCCGGAGAAGTCGTTATCGCCCTTGGTCTTCTCTTGCAGATCATCCATGCCCTAGTCGCTCCATGTCTTTGTGTCGAAGGGGTCAATGTTGTCGAGTGCAGCGAGGACGCGGCGAAAGAGCTTCTTGTTCTTCGAGAAGTTGCGGTACTTCTTCTCACGCACTGGCTCATAGACTGGAGGCTTCTTATTGCGGTTCTTATCAGTGTAGTCGTTCTTGATTGAACCACCTTGCTCGTTCTTGCTCTTCTCCAGCTTGGGGCAGTTTGCCCGAATGTGGTTGGGGCCACCACACTCGAAGCAGATAATTGTACCACCTCTCTTCCTCTCCCTCACCCTCTTGTATGCATGGAAAAACTTACGAGCCAAAATAGCAAGATCATTTTCTGGAAACTTGTTCAGTTGTTCATCGCTTAGCTCGTAAAGGGCAGAAAAGGAAAAACCGGAAGAGAACTCAGAAATGGATCCTGTGGGATTGGTGACCAAGGCCATCGATTGAGACTTTATCTTACGAGAGATGACATCGATCTCATCAATCTCGAGTCAGGAATAAAGCCCATCAAGAGTCAAGGTCTAAAGGTCTATGGTGTCTTTGATAGTGGTCACCTTCATTTCTCAAACCCGAAGATCAAGTGCAGTCAGAAAATAACGAGCGTTCTCCGAGTCAGAATAAGTGCATCCTACTACACAGAGATCGCTTAAAATCTTGGTAAAATGACCAAAGCACTCATCTAGGGTCTCACCAGCGTGCTGCTCAAACTTGTTGTAGTCATGCTTGTACTGATCCTGCCTCACCGTCTTGATCTGGGTGGTGCCCTCATGGTAAGCATCGAGGGTCACCCAGATCTAATGGCAGATCATAGGTGAGAGATACGGTCATACTCAGTGCAGCTTAGTCCCTGTATGAGAATTTTCTTTGCCCTAGCATTTGCCTCAATGTTAGCCATATTCACAGTATTGACGTCTTCATCGGTAGGAACCTTATATGGGGGCTTCACCTTCTGCCAAATTAGGAAGCCCTAGGTAGTGATGTATGACCCCATTCTTGACTTCCAAAATGGATAGTCGAGTCCCGAGAATGTAAGTGCGTAAAATAAATACTGAATTTAAATTGTATAAAGTAAAGACATAATATAAATGCGAAAAGTAAATTCAAAATAGATAATAAAATTAAACTTTCATTGCTTTGAAAGGGATGGTTTACAAAGCCTCACAACATGATGGGCAAAGCTTAAAGGAGCATAACTAAAATCTTTCTCCAAAGACTTGGAGTAATCTTCTCCCTTGATACTTTTATAGCAACCTTGGAGTAATCTTGGAGTAATTTTCTCCCTTGATACTTTTTTGGCCCTCAAGAAACCTCATCAAGGGTTGAGATTCACTCCCTCATACATGGGCTAACCCGTAACCCAATAGCATAACGGGTTTTGCACACTTCTCAAAGCGAGCTACCTTAACCGCTACTTCATCCTCTGAACCACAATCCAATGGCTTTCCTTTATCCGAGCAATTCCAAGATAGTATCCCAGGCATTTCCTTGCCTCCATGGCTTGCAGCAACTCCGTCTTCGATCATCCTTCGGCGATCCCCGACCGTTTGGACCTCCGACGCACCTCGCCTAGTCCCGGTCATCCTTCACCTTACCATGACCTCGCACCGACGTCCTGCAACCATAAAAAACAAGAAAACACATCACGTAGCAATGTCCAAAATGATATGCAATAATCATCCAATTTCTCAGATCTTAAATCTAATTCAAATCAAACTCAAACCCAAGTACACTTAACTCAAATAAAATCAATTACTCATCATAAAATATGAATAGACCTCAACATGATCTTTCACCCCCAACTCATACAAACCAACCGGACCACATCTCTCTCTCAAACTCAACTAGTAGAGAGTGCCGCCACGAATGTATCTAAGCCTATCTCACAGGGGCAATAGAGAGCTGCAGCAAGCAGGGAGTAGCGAGCAGACATGACAGTAGTGAGTAGTGAGCAAGGCTTGTATGCCGGCGGTGGATGTCAAGAGGCTACGGATTTGCATGGCGGACGATGGACTTCAAGAGGCCACACGCCAGTGCAAACAATGGACGACGAGCTGGCAGGCGGCTGCGGCCATTAAGGCTATCGATTAGTATGCCCACAGTTGATTTTTTATTGAAAATCTAAAGTTTTTGTGAGACGTCCCTAAAACTTTCTCAAAATCTTGTTTGAAATTCTTTGAAATAGTGAAAAACCAAATGGCAAATGTGAAACTCCTTGAAACACAATTTTCATATTTTAAATTGGAGAGTCGTTTTTTTAAAACTTCATGGAACATCAAGTTTCGGCTGTGAAGCTTGTTGAAACACCTAGTTTCAGATTTGAAACTCGAAATTCATTTGTTGGAACTTCATTAAACTTTATGTTTCAGCTATGAAACACATCCAAAAACCAAGTTTCATATTTCAAACTCAAAATTCATTTTTTGAAACTTCATTAAACTTTTTGTTTCGGCTGCAAAATTCGTTGAAACACCAAGTTTCGGATTTAAAACTTGATACTTATTCTTGAAACTTCATGTTTTGGGTCCCTGAAACACCTAGTTTCATACTCTATTAGTCTAAATTTATAAGATATATTTCCAGACCAAAGAGCTATCTATAAGCACTATCAAATGCAAGCATCTAGAGAATATAAAGTAAATACGGATATTTATTAGGGGTACAAAAAAAAACATCACACTAATTTTACATTAGAATATAAAAAACATCTTACATTTATAAATAAAATTATTTAAAAAATATATAGTATAAAATTAGACGAAGAGAGTATTTTGAATCCCACGTAGCATCGGTAGAGCTCGCAAAGGTGCAACCTGTATGTCAGCACTCAGCACAACCATCTCAGGTGGTCGCAACAAAACTGGCCCACTCAAAAAGGCCGAACGACATTCCGAAAGTTAACAGCCGTTGGTGTCTTGCTTCTGTTTGTCATCCTCTATTCACCTATACCATACGCTCCTCGCCGCGTATTCTCACCACGCAGCCCGTATCTGTACTGTACAAATACGAAAAGTAGCTGTCCGTTGGCTCGTTTGGACGCAAGTTGGAGTAGAGTGTTGTTGCGCCCAGCAACCTCGTCGGGGCAGTCGCTCTCCGGCCGCCTGGCTTGCTTGCCTCCGGGTCCGGACCACGCAGCGACGTGTCAAAGCACCTCATCCTGACCAGCCACGGGGCCCCACGCGGCAGTGGCCGTGCTGGGGACCGGCCTACTCCCTCAGCTTCTCCCTCCCACCGCAGGCCCACAGAAAACGGAGGGAGGGAAAGCCACGCATGGACCCCGTCCATGCACCACGCTAGGGAGCACATCCATTCGCCGTGCGAGCGAGGATCCTCTGCGTCAGGAAAACCGGCAATGTTGGTTGCGTTGCTGTATGGTGCTCGGATTGCCTCTCAACAGTTCAATCAAATCAACAGATAAGAGACAGGGCCGTCTCCAGAAATTTGGGGCCCGGAGCGAAATGCAAATTGAGACGCTAAAATTTAAAGAATTCATGTGTACTATAAATAAGACATACTTTTAGATAATTATATATCTTTCCTAAATTTTCTTACAAAATTTAGGAAACATATCAAATATCAATGCTAAAAGAGTCAAGATAGTACTGACCTCATGTTCTACTAAAAAGCATCACCCGCCTAGTATTTCTTGAAATAAAATCTTCAACTATATCTTCATAATTAATCTTCTCGAAAACATCATTTTCAAGTGCTATCATTGTCAACCCATTGACCGGTCGCCGCGCAGTGTGCATAGGCGTATTTGCGTATGGAGTCGCGAGTCACCGCCTCGCCGGTCACGTCAAAATCGATTAGGGCGTCGAGGCGGGTCGTGGTCCTCGCGAAGATCGAGTAGGCATACAAACCATCGTCGTGGACTCGTGGTACTACCGTATTGGCATCGCCCTTGGTACTATGCGAGCAAACAAACTAATCAAGGTGGACCAGGCTGCGGGAGTTGCTAATGGCTTTGAATTTGTTGGAACAGGACACCCAGAAATCTTGAAACAATTTTATCTTCTTTATCTCTCTTGTTGGCTTGCTTCTTTCTTATAAAACTCATGACTATCCCTATATTTATATCCAAACTACAGCCCTAAAAAACGGAATAGAATTCAACAATCCTAATAGGAAAAAGACATTTTCCTTGTAGGATTCGGACTCCTCTCTTGTTTACAAGATTAATTCCAACATTAAAATTTCTGGGTTTCTTGTTCCAACAGAACTCTGATTTGAGGGCCCTAATAATTTTAGGGGCCCTGTGCCGGTGCCTACGTGGCACTTGGCCATCAACGGGCCTGATAAGAGAGCATTTACCAGGTGACGTGTTCCCCTCTCCCCGACGTATGTCTGCCAAAAAAAAGGTCGTTATGGTTTGAATTAAAAAAAAAAATTGATTATAGTTTTTAGTAGGCTTAAAATTAAAATAAGGCCATTTCGAGCGAAAAAGTTAATGAGTCTTGTCTCCGTAATGACTCGTTAGCTCGAATTTAAAATAATCATTTATATGCTGAATAAAATAACTTTACATCGAACTATGTGAATTTTGAAAGAAGCTTGATAATAGCTCGTTAAGCTCTGTAGCCAGCTCTACTTTACGCACAAGACCGTAAAATACGTGAGTGAGAATCGGTCCTAGACTCTAGCTGTGCAAGAAGATAAATTATGGATATATTGTCATAGCGGTAATGTTCAATATTAATTTGAATTCATACACTTCTCGGTTTGCCATACCCAAACTGATGTGGTGGGCAGCATATATACCTCATTAGCGCTAGCTCAACATAGATGTTATACATGCTACAAGTCTACGGATACAAGTCACTTATTACTTCCTATTCTACTGTATCAATGCTGCATAATATAATAGTATCACCAAGTAGTCGGCTCAAAACGAGAGGTGCTTCTGTGCTCTTCTTTTTTAAAGTTACACAAATATCAAAGTATTAATGAAGAGTAGATGAAGATTATTTACCCTTTCGTTTGCTTTAAGATTTATACAACTTGTATCGGAAGGAAAAACATATAAACATTGCTCGCTCAAAACATACCCGCTGTTACTTACTTACTGTTCTATAGCTGTAGCCTGTAGAGGATCCGGGCCCTCGCGGCCCCCTTGAGCCTACAAAGACCTCGCCTACCCAAGTTCCATCCCGTCGTTGCTCTTATCCTATCTTCGCTTCCTCTCCCTCTCCCTCTCCTACCAAGTTGTTGAGTTGTCGTCTATGTTCTTGGACGAACATATATCCAATCCACCCGAGATTTGCTCCTAGTGCTCACTGGCATCATCCGGATCGTTGACTCTAGCTGCTCAGACATGTCGACGGCGGTGACGGAGGTGCCGCCAGCCTACGGCTTCCCCGGATCGGGGAAGAATGGCGGCGGCGAGCGTGAGGAGGCGGTGGGGAAGAAGATGAGCGACGGGTTCTTCATAGAGGAGGAGGAGGAGGTGCTGACGGAGAGCTCGTCGATCGGCGCGCCGTCGCCGTCGAGCTCGTCGATCGGAGAGAACTCCTCGTCGGAGGCCGGCGAGAAGGCGGAGGAGGAAGAGGAGGAGGTGGAGTTCGGGTGCTTGGACGCGTTGGAGGACTCGTTACCCATTAAGTGAGTCAAAAGCTTTTAAATGTGGTTGCGTTTATTCTGTCTTTTAAATGTGCTTGTGCAAAATGAAAAAAAAGGAGAATTTTTTGGGGTCCCTTGCAAAAACATGAGCTTGCGTGACATGTGTTCTAGGTCGCGGTAATGTCGTGAGAAACCGGAAATTATGAGCTTTAAAGGAATTTTTTTTAAAAAAGGTAGAACCTTGGTCCTTGGATGATGTTGGTACTAGTTTGCTTGCTTGCTTCTCTTCATCATGTTAGTGGTTAAGCAGTTTGATCCACAGTTGCCTAAAATAACGCCATAGATATGTACTCCTTTCAGATCATTAAATTACAAACCCAAACAAGCAGAGGAAAGAAATATCATCCGTAGTTAGCAGCGGATAAGCGTTAGCAACGCATTTCCTAGGCACGCCAGGTACATGCTCATAAAAGCGACTATTTAGAGATCACCATTATTCACTCCCTCAACTGCAATCGACAAGCAAAAAGAGGATCACAGAATTATTTCTTGCTTCGTCCAAATCAGGAGGGGCCTCTCCAACTTCTACGCCGGGAAGTCCAAGTCGTTCACCAGCCTCGCGGAGGCGGCCGCGACGGCGGCCGTCGAGGAGCTCGCCAAGCCGGAGAACCCATTCAACAAGCGCCGCCGCATCCTGGCCACATGGTCGCGGCGGGCCTCCTGCAGCTCGCTCGCCACGGCGGCCACCTACCTGCCCCAGCTCCTCGCCCCCGACCACGCCGTTGCCGAGGGTGACGAGGAGGAGGATTCAGACGAGGAACGGCAGCACCGCGGCAAGAACGGGAGAGAGGCACCCGCATTGCCTCCCCCTAGGCTCAGTTTGCACGCACAGATGGGGGTGGTGAGGAGTGGAACCTTCAGGTCTCCTAGGTCCTTCTCTCTGTCTGATCTTCTTCAAAATAGTGGGCATTAGTAGCTACAAATTTACAGTTAGCCTTTGATCACTCTTGGCCAGTAGAGGTGTTACTACTTACTATATAATTGCAATGTATAAGGGTCCAAGTCATAGTTACCAGATTTGTTGTAGGATTTCGCTAATCGCGATCCAGATTCATCCGATCCGAACCGGTTTAGCGTACTGGAAGAAAAAATCGCTCACTGCCGCCGAATCCCGTGCTGCTACTGCGACTCGGAGAACTGCGTTTCTGTTAACTGTCGTCTAAGTTTGATGTGTTCTACTTCTCTCTCTTGGCTTTCTTTGACCTCGGAAGACATGTATGAACTGCTATGAACTGACCTAACCCTGGGGCTGTCATTAACTAATGATGATTATGATTAGTTAATTGATTTGCTCTCTCTCTCTCTCTCTCTCTCTCTCTCTCTCTCTCTCTCTCTCTATGTATTCTGTTGCTGTAATTTAATTTGCTGGATGAGGGATCCTATGAGTGTACTACTCTCAAGTTAATTGTCCATGACCAGTGATCTGTTTGCTTTGTGGGGTGAAATGGCCAACGATGGAGAACCCAAATCTGAAATGTCTAATCCCGAGAAAGAAAGTGACTTTTGCAGGTAACATTGTTTTGAAAAAGCAGCCAATAGATCCATCCCTTCTTTCCCTGAGCGATCTGCGTGGTGTCAAGTGTGTAGATCTACCGCCATGGAAGGGTTTTTAAATGCACAGCAACGCCCTCTGTTTTCACCAAACAGGCAAACCAGGGTGGATACAGTAGCGAGTTGCCACATAAACTACTTGGAAAGCACTTCTAAATAATGATGTGATTATTTTTTTTGTGTGTGTCTTGGGGAATTGGGTGAAAGGTAGTAAATCACCAACGTCTTTTTTGAGGCTCCGCGGCGTTGTTTCCTACAACAGCATCGGTGCGTCGCGTGACCTCGTTGTTTTCTTTGAGATTTTCTTGGTGACAAGTCTGAAGAACAGACAAAGGTTGGGTGATATGTAGAATCCTATGATGGTTATAGATGCCCTAATCCTAATGGCCTTTATCGACAATGTGGGCAAATGTTATTAGATAATGGATCAAGTAGGAGGAGGGGAGGATATGATGACTGTGCATGTCTAATGTGATCTTATCCTGTTGCACAATGGGCATTGAAAAATATTCTGTGTTCGTACGATAGATTAGCTTTTCTTGTATGCTTTGCTTGGAAATTTTAATGCTTCGTGGTTGGGACTGCCTGTCTTTCCAACAGGGGGTTGGAAATAGGGGTGGAATTGAGCCGAGCCGAGCCGAGCCAGGCTCGGTCGAGCTCGCCGATAATCGAGCCGAGCCGAGCTCGGCTCGGATTATGAATCGAGCTATAAACTCGGCTCGGCTCGGGCTCGGTCGAGCCTCGAGCGGCTTCGTTGAGGCTCATGGCCGGCGTTGCACCAGTCCATCGAATCGCGACCGACTGATTCCTCAAGGCTCGTCTCCACTCTCCCGTCTCCTCTGCCAAGCAAAACTCCCCCAAATCCCCAATCCATCGAAGCCGAACTCCCCCAAATCCTCAAATCCCCAAGCCTCCCGGCTCAGGACTCACTTGGCCGTGGCGGCCGTCGCGGCTTGATCGGCGTCGATCCTACTCCGCCGTGACTCCTCTCACCCCTCCTTCACGGATCCACTCCATCGCCGCCTTAGGCCCTCGGCGCCTCCTCGGCCCGGCTCTCGGCCTCCTCGCGGCTCGCCGGCGCCCGTCGGCCCGTCCCAGATGCCCGAGCGGTCGAGCCCCGACGCCCGACGCCCGAACTATCGGTCGTAGCGCTAATGCGTGTCTGTACTATAATGACCCATTGCATTCAGTCTAGGTGTATCTCCTTGCTTTCCTGGTATTCTGCTATCTTTGTCCCAGGTGTGGTATTCCTGGTAACGAGCCTAACGAGCCAACGAGCCGCTCGCGAGCCAGCTCGGGCTCGGCTCATTGGCTGAGCGAGCCAATCAGTAGGCTCGGGCTCGGCTCACTGCCGCTTCGAGCCGAGCCGAGCCAAGCCCGAGCCGAGCTGCGAGCCTCGAGCTTAATTTCCAGCCCTAGTTGGAAAGGTAGGTTAGCTCGAATGAGGCTAGCTGGAAGACCTAGATTTTTTTTTTCTTCAAAACGAAGGATTTCTGTTTTTTTTTTAAAAAAAAAACGAAGGATTTCTGTTTTTTTATTTTATTTTATGATTTGTAGCGATTAGCGAGCATGATTCTCATGTAAGTAGAAACAAAATCACTTTTCATAAAAGAGTAGAAACATACTTTTTTAACTAAACACCAACAAGTTTTTAAAAATTCCTATCGCCGAATCCTTCATGTATGAATACGCATGTGTGCATACGTCGAAACACCTTGAAAATAACCAGTGGGGCATTACTTTCATCAGTGACCAGTCTACACTCTACAGTATAGATAAACCAAATACATGGTTGAGAATGGAACGTGAGATACATGTCTTCTAGATTGAGAGTGACTTCCGTTGGGTGCATCATCTGGAAAGGCAACGAACTCTGAAAATGAAAGACAAACTACATACACTATTTGATGACCATTTCCTTGATATTAAGCATGATATGATAGCTATTAAAACAGATCACACCAGCAAATTGTCCTTGTGACTGTGGCCCAAGTGCTTGCAAATTGAGTAACCAGATTAACCAAATTAAAATAGTAATACGTGTCTTTCAGAACACGGGAGTATTAATCTCCAGAATTTCTACTCTCTGCGATGTTATTCTTCGAGTAATTCCAATATTTATTTCTAAAATTGGTATTAAGGTATGGTATATATGTAGACTGATTTGGCCTGATGCACACTATGCCACAATGTTTAAGACCTCTGGACTGTAAGGTGGGACCCACGGAGAAAAGTAAATCCTCTTTCCCTAACCTCCTCGGTTTCTTCCCCACCGATCCCCTTTCTTGGACCTCTCCATGGAGCCATACCGCCATACCATTCTAAAATTTTGAAAAATAGTATAAGATTATTTATTTAATAGGCTAAATTTGTTTATTAAATTAAGGTCAATTTTAGTGGTTTAGGATTTTTAAGATCTTAAAATTATTTATCTTATGCTTTTAACAAATTTTAAATATATATATATATATTAAATTTATAATATTACAAAATAATTATAGAATTATACGTATAAAGTGTGCACCAACGAAAAAATTTAGTTCTGCCACTGTCCATCTCGCCACCCACGCCGACGAGCGTTTTTTGTATTTGATACAGTATATGATTCGTATTCACGAAACGATACAATACTTTTGCGTATTTACAGAAAACACAGTGATACCTGGGTTTTTATATCTCGTTTTTGAATACCCGGAATTTGAGAATCCTATTTCGCTAAACCTGGAATTTGAAAACTCGGTTTTTGCGTATTTTGATTTTGAAAATCCGGGTATGCCATACCCGGTTTTTGAAAAGCCGGTTAAGCCATATCCGGATTTTCAATTTGAAAATCCGGATATGGCTTAACCGGCTTTTCAAAAACCGGGTATGGTATATTCGGATTTCAAAATCTTAATATGCAAAAACCAAATTTTCAAATCTTGGGTACGGCGAAATTGGATTATGAAATTCCGGGTATTAAAAAACGAGATATCAAAACCTGGGTATCACCATGTGTTTATATAAATATGCAAAAATATTATATTATTTTGTGAATACGAGTTATATATTGTTTCAAATGCAAATATTTCCGCGCCGACGAGCCTTCGTCCCGCCCAGCCCCCGCGCTGTCGACCCTCGTTCCCAGCCACCGACCACGGTTTCCCTCCCGCCGCCGCCCCTGCCTTCTCCTCCCGCTGTTGCGCCTCACCCCAGCCGCCGCCGCGCCTCACCAATCTGCCCCGGCTGGAGCTCATCATCGGCCGCAACCCTCGTTGTCTTCACCGACAGACCCAGATCCGGCTACCTCTGCTTCTGAACACTACCAAGCATGCTTCTTCCATCGTCTAGATCCATGGCCGCTGCTACGGGATAAGCCTGCCTCTTTCGCTTAATCCAGTTTGCTCGGAGAGAAAGATGCGATTTTTAAGCATGTGTTAATTTTTGCTAGTCCGGTTTGGTGGCTGTGTTTGCGGGTGTATGAGCAGGATCGACGAGAAGATGAAAGTCGGATGATCCAGAGTGACAAGGGAACAAGGTGTTCGTGCTTTAGCAGGCCATTGAGCATTGAAGCAACTGCCAGCTGAATATCTCGTTTTTTCATTGCATAAAGCGGCTGCTTCACAGAGTAGCAGAAGAAATCTCTACTATATAAAGTGAGAGTTTCTTCCCACGTCACATTAATTGCCCTGCTTAATTGCCCTGTTTAATTGCCCTACGCAAGAAACGAAGCGATGCATTAATTGCCCTGCTTAATTGCCCTACGCAAGAAACGAAGCGTTGTTTTAATTAGCCAGCTTTTGCAAGAAACGAAGCGTTAAAGATAGATGTTTGATCTTATGAAATAGTATTTTTTTTATTTTTTAATCTTTATTTTTCGTTATCAATTTTGTTTTTCGTAGCAACGCACAGGCATATAACTAGTTGTTTTTTATTAGCTTGTGGCCAGTGGGAACGCTGCAGCTAGTGGTGGTTCCACTAATTTTGGACCGACCGACTGGGTTTATTCGAATCAAATTCGGATAATTATTTTAAATAGTTGTCGGATTTAGTATTAGTTTTGGATATTTTATTTTGGACTTAGATTCAAATTCGGATTCAAAAGAACACTATCTATCGGATCAAGATATTCTGAACTTATTTTCAGATATACCCAAATCAATTTAATCAGATATCCAATCAGTGAGTTCCTTCAATCCCCCAGCTCCCCGAGCAACAACGCCCCTGTTCGGCATTTCACACACCGCCCTCCGCTCGTCCAGCTGATGCCCTCTCGCCGCCGTTCTCCGCTTCCTCCGCCCCTTGGCGCCACCCTCGTTGATTCCTCTAGATCGGGCTCGCAGAGGATGTGACTGTCGGAGAAGACGCGGCCGGCGCCGACCAGCAGCGGGGAGTATTGCGCGCATGCGCATGGCTGCAAGCCGAAGTTGAAGTCCTCATAGGCCACTGCGAATGTCCACCACATCGAAAAGAGCTCAGCGGGGTCCATGTCGATGAAGGACATGGAGCTGTCGAAGGAATTCCCAAGGTCGCCTTCACCTCTTCACCATCGCCCTCACCGCCACCAACTCCAGCTCCGGCAACTTCCTCCGCCCGCACGGCGGTGCCACCTCCAGTGTCCCTAAGGTGAGAGAGTTTGCTGCGCCTGTCACCATCAGATCCGTGGAGGAGCGTGCCAGAGGGGAGTCATCATTGTCCGTGGTGACGTTGAGGGCGGAGAAGCAGCAGTGCCCGGTGGCGAACAAGGCGCACAAGGGGGAGGCCGGGGCGATGATGGTGACAGGCACCCAAGAATCGAAGAAGCATTAGCAGGGGGCGGCGGCAAGAACGAGCACCAGGGCCCTGGACCGTCATCGAAGGCGGTGGCCGGGCAGCTACCACGGATCTACACGACACTGTCGATCAAGGAGAAGGAGGACTTCCTGGCCATGAAGATTGATGGGCACCAAGCTACCCAGCACCCCAAGAAGAGGTCCAAGCAGGTCAAGAAGGCAATCAATGTATATACTAGTAACCAACGCTAGTCTCTCGAGTCTCAACTCATCGACTTATCAATTTATATTACTGTTGCCATGATAAAAGTATAAAACTAACACGATATTGTGTGTGTTTTATGTGCGTGTATGCAGTTTCAATGATATATTTGGGGAGATTTAGCAGTCAATCACACTGCTTAATGAGGTTTTGGATGTGTTAATGCATATCAAGGGATTGATATTTGCAGCCGAGATGTGATTGGACTCGTACTGATCGAAGTTGGGTGTTTCAGTAGACTAAGGATTTTTAGAGGATTCTTGTGCGTGATGTGTGCTTTCGGGTGGATTTCAACTTTCAGGGCTTTCCTTGCGCTTGTGTATGATTTGTGGGATACGATGGCTATCAGTTGTGCATAAGTAGTGAACTGAGCTTGGCTTTGCTGGTTATGCTGCTACTTGCATATAGAGCTATGCTTTCATACTCAACATCAATCGAGCATTACATGCCTAGCAGGACCAAACAACTAAACAAGTGATTCTAAACTGACTTGCATTGTTTTTTTTAGAGTATTTTGATTGGGTTTAAATTCTCAAATTTTTACCCATATGGTAGTCTCCTCTTAAGTTTAATTATATACCTATATTTGCTATGCTAACATGGCTGGCATTTTGGTGTGGTGGAAGACAACAACTGAGGGGTGGCCCTGGGCAAAGCGAGAGAGCGTGGCGGTGGTGATGCGGAGGGAGCATATGGTTCTATTGCATTCAAACTCAAATTAAATATTGCTTTATTTGTATTTTATACTGTATCTAATTTTGAGCGATATTCGACAAAAAATATTCGGTACTGTATCAACTCCGCTCCGTATTCGCTTCGAATCTGTGACCGATATTATCCGCGCTGTATTCGTATCCAGCACTGTCGGTATCTGACTCCGAGTCTGACAAGAAAATATGGTTTAGGATATGGAAAAAGCGATATCCGATCGAATCCGAGCCGATTTCACCCCTACCCGCAGCGAAGTGTTCGCATATACAGCCATGTAGCTCCCTCCTCCTCCTCCTCCGTCTTCTTCTTTGCCTTCTTTGTGAGTGTAGCTCTCGTGCGAAAAATTGTAAATCTAGCCTCCCTAGGTGAGCGCAGAAGAGCAGGCAGGAGGTACCTGTCTCTTGCCGTGCTATGCAATCGTGGTAGGGAGGTGGCACTGGAGGAGACCTACCGCGGCAAGCAAGTGTGGTACCTTTTCCCTGCCATGGCAGGCTGTTCCTGCCGCGGCAGGAGCTCTCGTGCTGCCTTGCCATGGCAGGTATCCTCTCGCTTCACCTCCCTAACGCGCTTGCATAGCGCGGCAGGGGACATGTGTCCCCTGCTTGTTCCTCTGCACTCATTCGGATGTCTCATGCATTTGTTGCAAACAGGGAGATAGCTCATGCATGGTTTTGATTGATTATTTGCAAATTCGTTGTGTGAATAAAAGGGAGGTCTATGAGTTCGGATCCTGAGCAGTATGTGATCTTGCATCGTGCTTTTCGCAAGACTGATTTGGTCGTGGTTTGACCATCGCATGGCTAAGAGGATTAATCTCATAGAGTCCGGGATTTATTTGCTTAATACATTTTTGCGAATATATCCTTAGTCGTTTGCGAAATGTGTTTTCGCAAATGGGTTAGAGTTTGATTAAAAAATTTTGAGCACGATTTGAGTTGTTGCAAATGTGTTTTGCAAGAGAGAGTGATCATGTTTTGATCACTCATATGGTTCAAAGAATTGTTGTTGAGTTTTGGAGAAAAGATTTTAGTTGAAAATCCTGATTTTCTCCTGAGGTTGGCACTACCGCAGTAAAGAAGGCGATAGTACCGCTGGCCGGCAGTACCATTGTATGGGCGTCGGTATTACCGCTGCGTTTGAAGCGGTAGTATAACACCCCGGCATCTAGTATGCCCTAGATGTCACCAAACATAGAATAAATAGGAATTAAATACCACAATTAAGACTAAATTACAGCAAAGGCGTAAATGCTTTAACCGAAAATTTTGGCAGCATCTCCTTTGTTTTTCCATGATTCGAAGCAACAACAATATTATCTCAAGATATAACATAATGAAAGACATATAAAACAGCAATAACAGGTGATATAGCAACAATTTAAGTTCAGAGTAATGGATTCAATCACTTCATGAGCTAAACGAATTAAATGGTATGGCCAAGCACACACTTGAGGCAATAGACTTATTATCACAACTACGGAAGGTAAAATGTAGTTATCTAAAGGAATGACGCTATGTGAAGGTGTGCCGCTAAGCCCCTTTCCCGCATGCCGGTTTCATGGTACATAAAAACATCATAAAACACAAGCATGAGTTCATCACTCAGCAAGTATATTGCAATGGAACAAGGAAACAATTTTCAATACCATCATCACTACATCACATACTCAACATCATACTCATTTCATATTCACATTGTATACATCTCATTAACATCATCATATATGCCATGCAATGCATATGTCTCCTTGAAGCACATACCGGTATTGCCGAGTGCACACCCGTCGGCGTGCACCCTCTTTCCCCTTCCATCCCGTAGATGGAGGGTGCCTACTCTTACTGACTCGCTCCCATTCACAACCGTGGATGGAACTATGAGGTAGGTCTTTCGTGTTCACTACGTGTGAATACAGAGGCCCGCATCAGAATGGGACGCATCTTCCATTATGAATGCACATATGACATGAACATGTATGAACTTGCATAAACATTTAATACAACAATTTCATAGCCAATATGCAACCATGTTCATCATATAATAAGCAAATATCAAGCATGACAAGTTAACACATCATGTAACCATATTGCACCTATGCAAGTCTAATAATCATCCAACACTCAAACCCATCCCAATACACTTGCATTCAACCGAGAGCGACGGAGTGGCGAGAGGTTGAGGGCACTCCCGGGGTCACACCACCTGCACATAGGTTCAACACACTCAAAACGTGCCCACAAAACAGTACAAGAACGAACATCTACCCCGACTTCGCAAACTACTCCTAAAACCCAAAAACAGAGAATCTGTCCCGTCGGGACAGCGGGCTTCCAACTAGCATAACTTTAGTTCTAAGACTCCAAATCAAGTAAACTAGTATTTTTTCTCGAAGCTTAGGAAATTTCCTAGCTTTTTCTAAGTATTCGTGAAAACTGAATCGGCCTCTAAAATTGTCTAATCTACAGATGAACACGATCTGTCCCAATCACGTCACAGATTTGACAATGTTCGGTAAAACAGCCATAACTTTTAAACATCTGATTGGAATTTCGCATTCTTGGTGTCCACTGAAAGGTAATTAAATTATCTACACTTCCGTAACATCCGACTGACCAGAAAACGCCTCTAAAATTGCCAAAACGCGAGCCCTGGGTCGGGGTGCAAATCTGCCCAAGGACAGAACGTGGGACATCATTGCAAATTTCCTATTCTCATCTAGGAACAGCACCTAAACATGGATCTAAGGCATGAAACCCCCCTCCTAACCCTAGCCGACTCTCTCTCCCCCAACCATTGCGCCTCCACCTCTTCCCCTTCCTCCTCCACCTCCCCATCTCCCCTAGCCGGCCCTAGGAGAGATCCACCCCCATCCCTTGCTGCCACACCCTCCCTTCCGCTGCCCTCACCGTTGGGAAGCTCCGCGATGAGAAGATCCGGCAGAATCGGCGCGTGGAAGGATATCGGGGGACCGGGAGGAGAAGGTTTCGTCGATCGAGCGGTTCTTTGTGGGAGGTAAGAATTGGTAGATTCTTTGGTAAGGTTATATTTTCTAGAATGGTATGCTTTGCGTTGATTTGAATGTTGGTAGTACCAGAGCAAAAATGCAGTACTAGTGGGGTGCAGTAGTACCGGGATCATAACGCCAGATTTATTTTTCGTAAGGTCGTTTTCGAGAGTAGCCGAGGCGATATTCTGCCGAGAGCCAGATTACCTGGAGGGCGGTACTATCGGGCATTAACCGGCGGTAGTATCGGGTTCCCTGACTAGTTTTCTAGCCGTTGGCTTGAGGGCGGTACTAGTGGCCAATGCATGGTGGTCGTACCGTATTTGTTGATTTTTCTGGTTTTTGCCCCTCGCTATAAAAGGACCTCTTGGGGGCTTGTGCTGATTGATGCACTTGTGGTTGAGACTCTTGGCTCTTTTGTGAGTGTTTGGGAGGCTTGTGCATGTGTTGCACTCCTCAATTTGGAGTTTGAGCTCAAGAGTGAGTAGGTTGCATATGTTGCACCTAGAGTGAATTGAAAGGATTCTAGTGCATGTGTTGAACTTAGGAATCACTGGAAGTGCATGTGTTGCGCTAGGTGAAGTTCAAGCGAAGTGCTTGACTTATTACTCTTGGTGGTTTCCACCACCTAGACGGCGTAGGAGCGTCGTGTCGGGAGCTCTCAAGGTCTGTGAGACGCCTTAGTGAAGTTTGTGAAGGTTCTAGTTGAGCCTAGTCGAAAGAGTGAAAAACTACCAAGTAGATTCGAGGCGGAGGTTCAAGTGCGTAGCCGGTCCAAAGTGAGTTAGACTTTGCCTCAGCGTGAACTAGGGGAGACCGGCAAGTCTCCGAACACCATGGTAAAAAGTCGGGGTGTCACTTGTCTCTTTAATTTTAAGCATTTGCATTATTGTATTTTTATCATTTGATTGATTGTATCTAGAATTGTTTAGTCTTGCTTGATTGATCAATTTAGCAATTCTTGTGTAGAGACATAATTTAGTTAGTGCACTATTGAGCCTAGTTGATTTAGGATTTAATTGTCAAAATCTTAGTTTACCACTTCCGGTGTTTATTTGTTAGGTTTTGACATAGGGGTTAATTAGAGCGTATCTCGACCAGTCATAGAGAGAATTTTTATAAATGCCTATTCACCCCACTCTAGGTGCATCTTCGACCCTATACTTTCCTTTGGAGATTTGTACTGGTCTTCTTTGATGACATCCTAATAAACAGTCCGTCGTGGTCAGCATACTTGGTACATGTCCATATGGTTTTTTAAGCTCTTCAATGTCACCAACTTTGCCTCAAGCGATCGAAGTGCTTCTTTGGTGACTTTCGGTGACCTATCTTGGCCATGTTATTTCAGCAATTGGTATTGCAGTGGATGAACAAAAGATTGCCACAGTTCGAGAGTGGCCTATTCCACGTTCGGTTCGCACGGTTCATGGTTTTTTGGGCCTTGCCGAGTATTACCACAAGTTTATTAGCAGTTTCAAAACTTGAGCTGAGCCCCTCACCAAGCTTCTCAAAAAGGACGCGTTCATCTGGTCAGATGACTCCACTCGTGCTTTCATTAATCTTAAGGACGCCCTCACTGTAGCCCTGGTATTGAAACTACTAGATTTTGGCGGTCCATTTATTGTGGAATGCGATGCTTTGGGACACGGCTTTGGTGCGGTGTTGCACCAGGGCATAGGAGCTATCGCCTTCTTCAGTTGGCCTATTGCTCCATGTCACACCTCGCTGCTAGCTTATGAGCACGAACTCATCGGCCTTGTGCAAGCCGTTCATTTTTAGTGACCATATTTATGGGGTCACAATTTTTTGGTGTGCATTGATCACTATAGTATGAAGTTTCTCCTCGATCAATAGATCTCCACCATTCCTTAACATCCGTGGGTTAGCAAGCTATTGGGGTTTGATTTCGATGTTGATTACAAGCCCTGAAAGACTATCATCATCGCCGATAGCTTATCCCACAACGACATTGATCCTCAAGTAGCTGCTTTTACTGTATCCAAGCCACAGTTAGCTCTCTTTGAGGATCTCTGGGCGAAAATGGACAGCAACCCTGATTTGGGTGCCATTCGTACCAAAATTATCATTGGACAATAGAAGGGCCCCTGGTGCATTATTGATGGCCTGATTACTTTCAACAATAGCACTTATGTTCCAGTTAATTCAACACTCTTGTCTTCCATTTTGGCTACTGCCCATAATGCCGGTCATGAGGGGATGCAAAAGTCGCTTCATCGCCTTCACGCGGATTTTCATGAGCCTAATGCTCGCTCAGTGGTTCAAGCATTTGTTCATTCTTGTTCAGTCTGCCAAAAGAACAAGGGTTCTCAACCCCATCCAGCAGCCCTTCTCCAGCCCCTTGAGGTTCCAGCTATAGTATGAAGTGATATTAGTATGGATTTCATTGAAGGCCTTCCACGCATCAATGGGAAGACTGTTATCTTGTCCGTGGTTGATAGGTTCTCCAAATCGGCACACTTACTTCATTTGGCACATCCATATAGCCCACTATGTTGCCCATATGTTCTTTGCAGACATTGTGAGGCTCCATGGTGTTCCTAGTACCATCGCCAGTGATCGTGATGTGGTTTTCATTAGTGCCTTCTGGACTAAGCTATTTCATTTGGTGGGCATCCAGCTGCGTTTCAGGTAGGCCTTTTATCCTTAATCCGATGGGCAATTGGAGGTTGTCAATAAAATTATCATTATGTATCTCCGTTGCCTTACAGGGGATCATCTAAAATAGTGGTTGCGTTGGCTGCCTTGGGCTGAATTTTGTTACAACACAAGTTTCCAAGTATCCATCCATACTTCTCCATTCAAGGTGGTTTAAGGTTGTGACCCCCTTGCTCTTCACTCTTATGAGCCTGGTGATGCTCTACTTCCTGCGATTGATCAACTACTCTATCCCAGAGATGTATTTTTGATAGAAATACATGAGCGTCTTCTTTAGGTCCAACAACATTAAAAACATTATCATGGTCAGAGCCGTCGAGATTTGGAGCTCACCATTGGACAATGGGTTTGGTTGCACCTCCTCCACCGCCATGCTACTGCCATCACCGCGTCGAGCAGCGGCAAGTTGGGTCCCTGATACTATGGTCCTTATCAGGTTGTTCAGCATATCGACAACATCACATATTGCCTTCAGCTCCCCCCTTGGGCTAAAATTCATGATGTGTTGCATGTCAGTTTATTGAAACCTTATACGGAAGATCCACCATCCACACCTCTAGCCTTGCCTACATTACTTCATGGTCGTGTGTGTCCAGTTCCAGTGAAGGTTCTACACTCTAGCCTTGCCCATGGTAAATGTGAACTTTTTGCGAAATGGGAAGGGTCTAAAATGACTTATGCTTCTTGAGAACTATTGGACAAATCTGTTAGCTCTATCCCAGTTTTCAACCCAAGGATGAGTTGCTTCTTAGGGAGGGGAAAAATGTCATGTGGGGCATAACATACACAAGGAGGCATAAACCGACTGGCACAATTAGGCCCCATGAAGATCAAGTTGGCAGTTAGATTTTATCTATTTTAAATGCATTAGTTTACTTTATCTTCAAGTTAGTTAAAGATAAGATTTGTTAGTTCAAATAGATTGCTTGTTAGTTATCTTGTTAGCCATCTCTACATAAAGAGATCAAGCATTAGTTTGAAGGAATAAGAAAAGAAGAAAATTGCCCCAATCCATATCTCCTCTGTCTAGGATGTGTACCTTGCATCTGCAATATTGCAACTCCATCATGGCTTCCCCGTCGTGCGGCGGGAGATCAAGACCACGGCCTACCACCTCGCATAGCTATTTCCTCTGCTCTTCCTCTACCTGTGACACAAGATACAAATCCCATATGATGTCTTGTTACATATGTTATTCACTAGCATGACAGAGTCACTAAGAATCAGACATTTTTTAACGTAAATTTGTGCTATTTGTTCCCATATTTTATTTGCTGCCCTTTTTATTTGAAATTTTGTCTTCACAACCCACTGATAAGTTTGTAGCTTGCTCTTTATGTTCTAGGAAGGATACTGTGCTCTTAGTTTTCGGCACCTGTGGGCTATTACAGTCCAAAATCCGGATAGTCTAACTGAACATCTCCTAACAAAATGATTAAATTAATGGGCTCATAGTTATTAGATAGCTAAGTTCTGATTAGATCTTTCAAGTTGTTTATATTGCTTCCTCATATATTGGTTTCATCTACCATCACCTCAGCTTAGCCAAGGCAGCTGCAGCATCCACTGTTAAAGGCTTAGAATTTTTAAAACTTTTAAAGAATGGTGCTGAGACAATGCTTAAGCTTTTAGAAAAATTTTGGATTGTGGCGAATTTATAAAATTGTGACAATGTTATTGTCTCATTTATTTTTTTTAGATAATAGAAGATTATATCTCTCGATCTCTACATCATAAGATGCACATAGCGAACCATTTATTACAAGATAATAGTAAAAAAAGCTGTCAAAGGCAGATCCCTAACATGATAGTTGCAACAAGCCATGACAAACATGGAACATAAAGCAACATCCATGACAAATATGGAACATAAAGCAACAAGCCATGACAAACTTAGAACATAAAGGCTCAATCCACATACAACCTGTCATTAAATGTCCATCCATGGCTAATGAAGAGATCCCTGACCATGATCTTGCATGCCGATAACAACAATTAGTGCACATATAAATAATCTGCAACGGATTAGAGATTTTTTTCCTTTTCAAAGACAACAATTGAAATTCAATTCTTTTGAAAATTTTTCTGCTTGATCCTAGACTTTTAAATATTGTACCATAAATTTTTCAGAGCATGATTAAGCTTGTAAATTTTTATAAAAATCTGGCAATGTTTCTATTATTTTTATAAAAAGGTCTATAAATTTTAATTTTTCTACAAATTTCCATGGAACATGATATTCTTAAGAGATATTGTCCTAAATTTGATCCAAAAACTTTAAATCTAGTCAAAATACATTAAATTTGATGAATTTTCGCCGAATTTTTCAAACTACTATAGCAATTTGATTGTTTTTATTCTATTAGGATTATAAATATCTGTGCAAGGGGGTTGCAAAATTCGAGATTTCATGAAATTTAACAGGGATTTTGAACTTTGGTGCTGCATGCAGCATCTTTTATGTGGAGGAGCATGTGTGGCCATGTCTTAGAGGCCCAGGCGGGAAGACATCCTAGTCATCGTCGAGCTATGCACCACGTCACCGGATGTATAAAGACGGGAGATACAAATCTGCAGGGACTTTCGAGTTAGGACATATTTGAATATACGCAAATTTTCTCGATTCTTTTTCGAAATGAACCGCTAACTCCTTGTGAAATTCTTAGGTTGTAAACACGGCATGGTTCTTAATTAGAGGAGCAAAAGTGAGCTGTCGATGAAAGCAAAGGAGTCAAAGTAAATTTGTCGTCTACCCCCTTCTTGTAGTGGACAGTTTTGCATATTTTGGGGATTAATGAAGATGATATCCAAAACAAGAGTTGAATGTTTACATGCTTGGTAAGTGCTCTATCTTTTGTTAGGAGGATGCTCTTTCTATAGTTGACTAGAGCATTCACTGAGGTTCCATTCTAGACATGCACATCTTATCATTCCACTTATAGTTTGTGCTGACCCCTTTTTAAGTGGACAATTTTGCACAGCTTGGGCGTTAATTAAGATGATATCCCAAACAAGAGTTGAATGTTTACATATTTGCTAAGTGCTCCATCTTTTTTCAAGGAGGATGCTTGTCGGTGTTTCGTGCACCGGCAATACGAATTTGTGGTCGGATGGGGTCGCGCGCTCCCTTTCCCCGAATGGTCGACTCAAGGAGTCAGATGATGTATACTGGTTCGGGCTGAACGTCCCTACTCCAGTTCGCTCGGTGTGGGTGTATTGATCTTAGGGCGATGAACAAGAGGAATACAAGCGAGGCAGGGAGTCGGCCGACCGATCCCCTGGTGTTTTCGCTAGGGAGTTGTGGCTACCTAGAAGACTGTTTTTTCCATCGCCCCTCCCTCTCGGGCCCTGCCTCCCCTTATATAGACGGAGGAGGCAGGTTACATGGGAGTTTGGAAAAACTACGAGGAAGGGGCCTGCGCGTCTCGAAGTCTGGTTTCTGTCTTGTCCGACCGACCCCTGCTCGTCCCGAGGCAGGGTTGGTGGCTCTGTGATGAGTCGTCTTGCGTAGTGCTGTCTGGATGACGTATCGCGTGGTGCTCCTGTCAGCCTCGGTGGCTTTAATGGCGCTTGACTTTGCCTTGGCCTCGGGAGTGGGCGTATTCTTCTGCGGTGTGCCAGGCGATGGGACGGGGGCTTGACTTCTTCGGTGGCTCCTCGGCGATCTTGGGAAGGAGCCGTCGCCCGATGACGGACGCCAGACGCTGCGCACAAGGCGGTATCGACACCGGCGTGGGCCCCTATCGCTCGCTACGGTGGAGCTTGGCGGACCGTGAGCTTTAATATTAGGCGGTCGGAGCCCGCCGACCGCCCGGGATCGGAGTCCGCCGACCGTCTAGGGTCGGTCCTGCATAGGTCGGGGTTCGCTCTCCGCGGCCCAAGTGCCTTTCGGCAGTGCTGGGCCTTCGCCGTGGTAGGTCAGCCCGTTCGCGTTTCCGGGCTGACGGGGGTACCCATGGTACGGGTACTCGTCAATGCTCTTTCTAGAGTTGGATAGAACACTCATTAGTTCCATTCTAGACACGCACATCTTATCGATACTACTTATCGTTTGTATCGATAGGGGCATGCCGACGAATGAACAAACATATCGACAAAACCAAAAAGACAAATAAATCCACTACGACTCCAACACATTTATAATGAAATATTAATAAAGCCACACCTACGTCAACAATTTTCTACGACTATCCAACTTGCTATGTCATACACGCGTATATATATATATCCACTAGTAAATCTCATTCTATAATTTTCTATAAGACTAAATTATAATTCATTTGTTCTAGCAACAAATTACTCAATGATCTACCTCGTACAAATAGGGCTTAAATGGCTTACTACTAAATACTGCTCCCAACTCTATAATATACATACATACATACATATATACATACATACATACATACATATATACATACATACATACATATATATATATATATAGAGAGAGAGAGAGAGGATTGCTAGTGTACTATCGATAGTACAGATCCTCCGTGCTATAGCGCTGTGTTTGCAAAATTCGAAGACGAATTTGTTGATCCAAACCGTGCATTATGTTCATCTCATTGAAATCTCACTACCCACCAAATTTTATATTTTTTGAATTTTTTCTCCTATTTATTTTGTAGTTTTCAAAATCCACGATCTAATTAGTTGTGGGCCGTCCAATGAAGCTGGTTTTGAAAAATACAAAATAAATAGGAGAAAAAATTCAAAAAATATAAAATTTGGTGGGTAGTGAGATTTCAATGAGATGAACATAATGCACGGTTTGGATCAACAATTTCGTCTTCGAATTTTGCAAACACAACGCTATAGCACGGAGGATCTGTACTATCGATAGTACACTAGCAATCCTATATATATATATATAGTGTGTGTGTGTAAGTATGGAAAAGTCTCATTTACACACATGTGTAGATACATATGCTATCTATGTCATTCTTTTCTGCTTTGAGATGTGTGCTATGCAGGACAAAAAGGAAAAGATGCATTGCACAACTCTTTAGGGAATAAATGTATGGTGTAGATAGCATGTGTATCTATACGTGTCTATAGAAAATGCATGTCTATATAAGTATTTATATATATAAAAGTATCAGAAAAACTAAAAAACGGTATACCGTTGCAACGGTATACCTCTGAAACTCATGAAACTTATGATTTTTTGCACTGAAACTCATGAAACTTAGCACTAAAAACTGATAAAACATGAAACTCGGCAGTAAAAGCCGCACCCACACCCATCGCGCGGCAGTACGACTGTACAAGGAACAGTCCCTATCATTTACCAGCGGCGAGCCGACACGCTCCTCGTGCGTCGGGGTGTGTCTCTCTACTCTACTCTACTCGACTCCTGTGTGCGCCTCTGTCGGTGGTTCGCTTGCTTTCCGCTTCTTCGTCTTCTTGCTTGCCGCCGGCTCGCTCGCTCGCTCGGTTCAGTTGGGTTGGTCCGATACTCCAATGGCTGTGGACCCCCGGCAGGTGGTAGCGGGCTTCCTCACCCTCTCCATGTTCGTGATGCTCGGCAACATGATCAAGCACGACCACTTCTCCGGCTCAGAGGTTTTTTTTTTTTATTATTAAAGATCTCTCCACTCTAGCTTGTCCTTTAGGTTCTTGGTTTCTAGGATGTTTGCGATACTGGTGTGTTCTTGATTCTTGATTTGGTTGTGTGCGACAAGTTCTCTGGACAACCAATCACTTATTTCTGCTTTCTTTGGTTGCGAGACCCTAGAGGCTAGACGGAGTGAATATTTGCTTGTTGTTCTGTGTGATTTTGATTGATTTGTGGAGTGTAGAGTGCGCTTCGGATTGAGATTTTTATTTTTCTTGTAGTTCTTGCCAAAAATTTCAAGTAATTTGTGGATCTACGGGCGAAGGGGATCTTGAACAGTTGTGTGAGTGTAGGGGTGAAAACGGGTCGGGTAATTCCCGAGCCGTATCCGTATTTTAAGGAAAAACTATCCGAAACAGACGGGTAATACCCGTACCGAAAATAAACGGGTAGTATCCGTGCCGTCTCCGATCATATGCATACGGTGCGGGTAGGATACGGATGAGCAATACCCGATACTATCCGAGATAAAGCGAATTAGAATGCGGTGCACCGATCTTTTGCATTTTCGGCACCGATTATCTTTTGCTTTGGAAATGGAGGACATTCATGAGACTTGATATCTTGATGCATGCATGATGATCCTTGTTTTGTGTGTTCATTTATGTTAAGTAAACTCTATTTGTCACTATGTGTTGGACTATATGTTTAATTTTTAATCTATGTGTTGGATTATGTTGAACTCTATGCGTCTTTGTTGGACTCTATGCGTCTTGTTGGGTTATGTATTAATTGGACTCTATGCGTCTTGTTGAACTCTATGTTGCATTATATTTTACTTGGATTGCTATATGTTAAACTACATGATTATTGAACTATATGTTTCATCACTTGTTCTCATTCTACCTATTAAGTGTACTATCCGACAAAATATCCGATACTCGCTTTTACTCCGTTAATACCCTAGATCCGCTTGTTAACCCGCTCAGAATACCCGTATCCGCATTCGCATTCGTCCTGTATTTTCATTACCCGTACCCGTCCCGTATCCGAGAAAAAAATATTAGGGTAGGATATGGGATAACCTATTACCCGCCTGTATCCGACCCGTTTTCACACTAGCAATCCTATATATATATATATATATATAGTGTGTGTGTGTGTAAGTATGGAAAAGTCTCATTTACACACATGTGTAGATACATATGCTATCTATGTCATTCTTTTCTGCTTTGAGATGTGTGCTATGCAGGACAAAAAGGAAAAGACAGAATTGCACAACTCTTTAGGGAATAAATGTATGGTGTAGATAGCATGTGTATCTATACGTGTCTATAGAAAATGCATGTCTATATAAGTATTTATATATATAAAAGTATCAGAAAAACTAAAAAACGGTATACCGTTGCAACGGTATACCTCTGAAACTCATGAAACTTATGATTTTTTGCACTGAAACTCATGAAACTTAGCACTAAAAACTGATAAAACATGAAACTCGGCAGTAAAAGCCGCACCCACACCCATCGCGCGGCAGTACGACTGTACAAGGAACAGTCCCTATCATTTACCAGCGGCGAGCCGACACGCTCCTCGTGCGTCGGGGTGTGTCTCTCTACTCTACTCTACTCGACTCCTGTGTGCGCCTCTGTCGGTGGTTCGCTTGCTTTCCGCTTCTTCGTCTTCTTGCTTGCCGCCGGCTCGCTCGCTCGCTCGGTTCAGTTGGGTTGGTCCGATACTCCAATGGCTGTGGACCCCCGGCAGGTGGTAGCGGGCTTCCTCACCCTCTCCATGTTCGTGATGCTCGGCAACATGATCAAGCACGACCACTTCTCCGGCTCAGAGGTTTTTTTTTTTTATTATTAAAGATCTCTCCACTCTAGCTTGTCCTTTAGGTTCTTGGTTTCTAGGATGTTTGCGATACTGGTGTGTTCTTGATTCTTGATTTGGTTGTGTGCGACAAGTTCTCTGGACAACCAATCACTTATTTCTGCTTTCTTTGGTTGCGAGACCCTAGAGGCTAGACGGAGTGAATATTTGCTTGTTGTTCTGTGTGATTTTGATTGATTTGTGGAGTGTAGAGTGCGCTTCGGATTGAGATTTTTATTTTTCTTGTAGTTCTTGCCAAAAATTTCAAGTAATTTGTGGATCTACGGGCGAAGGGGATCTTGAACAGTTGTGTGAGTGTGACCTTGACTTTAAGGGCTTAACTAGGGTTTTATCATTCAATTCCACTTATTCAGCACATCGCACCAAATCACCAATAGTCCTTAGCTTTTGAGTAAAAAAAAAAAAGAATCGGAAGCTAGGCGTCTCTAAGGAATAAATTACGTGCTTTCCTAGAAAAAAGGTTAGTTGGTGGGGGCACATCAGTGAAAAGAAAGCATCACTTGCAAACATAAAAAATCAAAGGAGAAATTTCATTGTTTTTTAATTTCTTTAAACATGAATCACTATCTTTAACCACATTTTAGAATGTGAGGTAGACAGTGAGAGCTAACTCTCTCTCTCTCGCTAACCTGCTGCGGTGCTGCCTCTCACATGGTAAACCGTTTGAGTTATGGCATAGTTCCAATAACTGATCTGTTATTGATGGACCCGAGGTTGTTTGATTCCAGTCTCTCACTTGTTCAAGGCTCTGCTGTGAGTCAATTGACAACATCCAAGGTTTACAATGATGTAAAAGAACTATTTTTTAACCGACTTGGGCACGCTATAATTGCTCCCAATTTGAACATCAACAGCTGAGCTGGGAGGCAACGGGTGTAGAATTGAATGGAATGAAGGTTGCAGACAATTCTGAAATGAACAAGGTCAATAGGGTTGGAGTGGAGCTCCTAAATGAGGCCAAGGTGGAGATTAAACCTTGTTGGATCAAACCAAGTCCAAGTAACAATACGTTCTTAATTTGAGAAGTTCTTTACATCAGTATCTCTTGCTGATTAGTTTGGTTACTCACACAGTCACAATTTATGATTTCTGCAGAGATTCAGCAGTCTAGTGGTTTTGTTACATTTTCATTGACTATTGGTCCTGAATACCATATCTCACAGGTATGCCCGCAGCTTGGGACTTTTCCATATAACTGTATATACAAAAATAATCTTGTGTTTTAATTCTGGCCTTTGTTTGCAGATTTCTGATGCTGTAGTTATCGCAAGGCATCTGGGTGCAACACTTGTACTTCCAGAAATCAGAGGAAATGAATTAGGAAAGCGGCGGTATGTTTTTTTTTTTTGAAAAAGGAGACAGTTTTAGTCAGTTCCATAAGATATGGCTTCCTGCAGACACCTATTGGCTGCAAACTTGTGTTTCACTACATGAGCATCTAGACAAGTTTATCCAAAGAATCTGGTTGTATATTCAAATGAATATCAACAGTCTCTTAAGATAAGACCAACAACACTATTTGTTGATAAATAATTAATTTTACATGCAAATATATTCCAATGTTGAATTGTTTTTATATGGATAAACATTCATATCCACTTCAACCCAAATGAGGTTACATTTAGTTTTGCAAATCAAAATTGTGAATTCCACGAAGGCATTGGACATTTGTTTTATAAATGCTGACAGTGTTTTGTCATCTCAGTGATTTTTTTTAAATAATACTTTTTTTCAAATGAATTGCAGATTAATACGCCGAAAACAAAAATTGCAAAAATAATACCTATTCGTCAAACGGGACGGCGAAATAGCTATTTTCGTCGAACGGTACGGCGGAATAGCTATTTTCGCCAAACAATGTGGCGATAAATGCCTAATTATGCAGTTAACAGTTGGCCGTCAGCGTTTAGGGGAAAGAAGCTATTTTCGCCGAACAGTATGGCGACAACTCTATTTTCGCTGAACCGTATGGCGACAACTCTATTTTCGCCGTACCGTATAGCGACAACTGTATTTTCGCCAAACGGTTCGGCGAAAATACCCTCATTTTCCGTGAAATTTATCGCCTAACGGTTAACTGCGTAATTAGGTACTTGTTATCACACTGTTTGGCGAAAATAGCTCTTTCGCCGTACCGTTCGTCGAAAGTAGCTATTTCGCCGTACCGTTTGGCGAAAATAGCTATTTCGCCGTACCGTTTGGCAAATAGGTGTTATTTTTGCAATTTTTGTTTTCGGCGTATTAATACCGCAATACATTTTTAAAAAAGTATTATTTAAAAAAAAATTCTCGTCTCAGTTCTCAACTAATGGTATAAATTCCGTGAACAGAAAATTCCAAGACATGTACAATGTGCAGAAATTCATGAGGAGCTTGGATGGTGTTGTCAAAGTAGTACATGAACTTCCTGATGAATTTAGTGCTAAGAAGCCAGCAGTTATTAGAGTGCCAAACCGGGTGACCAAAGATTTCATCATGGAAACCATTCAGCCCATCTTCCAAACAAATAATTACTTACGATTTGCGATTATTTTCCCTTCGGTAAGTTTAAAACCGAAGGGGACGAATAACAAGGACTTAGATTCTACTGCTTGCCTTGCAACGTTCAGTAGCCTTGAATTGAAACTGGAATTTTCAGAAGTGGCCAAACAGATGTTGGACAGGCTTAAAGAACTTAGCAAGAAATCGGATGGGAAGGTCTTGGCTGTCGATTTGCAGACTGACTTGCTAGGAAAGAAGATCTGCAAAACAAGCAGCGGTGCAAGAAGAAAAGGCTGTTATAACCCTCAGGAGGTTACGGATTTCCTAAAGAATGTTGGCTTCTCTGCTAATTCAACCATATACTTGACAGAGACGTGGTGGCACAAAGGTGTGAATACTCTGAAGGAAGCATTTCCAAACACTTATACCAAGGCAAGTAACTCATTCACTATTTGATGGATTTGCATCATATTCTGTTTTCACCTAATCAATTCTTCAAAGTGCTACACTATGAAAGGCATTCTCTTGTTGCCATGATATATTAGCTGACATAAAATCTATGCTTGCATTGCATAGTAAAACGAGTGGCAGAATTCTTGACATACAATCTGTTTTCATGCAGGACGACATAATGCCAGCTGAGAAGAAAGGTGAATTCCTGAAATCTGGCGATTCAGACCTATCAAGAGCTCTGGACCTCGAGATCTGCTCGCAGAGCGACGTGTTCATCCCTGCAATCACCGGCCTGTTCTACGGACAAGTCACCGGTAAGAGGATCGCATCAGGCCTGACCCAAATCCTTGTTCCTGCTCCGGTGTTCGGCTCTTCACCTCAGGCTTCAGACTTCATCTCCACATATGTCTCCAAGAAGAGCCATCTTGCCTACTCATGCTACTGCTAGTACTGTTTTTGCTGCCATTAATAAGATCAACTGAAGTGAGCTGCTTGGCCATGCTTTGGGTACATACGTAAGTACTTTGTTGCATACTAGTTACGGTTTTGCTGTGAGAAACTTTAGCATGCGTCGGTTACTTTTGTTGTATGGGAGGGAACAAACAGAGAGGAGCACGTAATTACAGTGTGCTACAAAATGAACATAAGATTAGGCAAGTGAAAAGAGTGCACTTCATGTACCAAGTTACGCTTCATCACCTTATATGTCAGCTCACCAGTTACGGCAGAAATGGCTCTAAAATATTTCAACAGAAGATGTGATTTGTGACTAAGAATGCGCACGTTTTTGTACTTATCACCTTCTGATCAAAAGAATTCTCTTGCAATTTCTGTACTTAACCAGGCCAACAGCTCAAGTTTCATTAAAGGAAAAAGAATCAAGAGCAACTATTCTCGCTCATTGCTTTGCTCTGCCTTCACCTCCGTTTCCATCCTATTCTCGCTCGACGGAGAAGTTCCCGCGGACGGCGCGGTGACCCCGACGCCTGCGTTGGGCTACCTTGCACGTTGCCGCCCCCGTGGCGAGGCTACGATGGACTGGTCGCGCGCGTGGGAAAGGACCTAGCTTGGCGACGCCTGCTTGATGTCGAGGCGCGTGGTGCCGCCGGCGAGGCATTGTGTCGGCGGCCGCGCACGCTCAGCTAGCTAAGCTTGGCAGCGGCAGGGGGAGCCAGCAGCGTCCATGATCTCGAGGAAGAGTCCGAGAGCGCGGCGCAGGACGTCGGCCCCGGGAGCGGCCGGCTCCAGCCAGGTCAGGGAGACCGAGCTCGTCGTTGACTGACCCCACATGTCAGTGAGAGAACAGGGTTATCGTGGTGGACGGGAGGGTGAATGTTTTTACCGAAGAGACCCCCCTATTACCCGGAATTCCGTTAGACCACCCGAGATTTGGGTCGTGGTAATTATCTGCGATCAATCGTAGGTTATTGATAACCGTCAGATCAAATCTCAGCGTCCCAGATTGATCCTAGTGGGGTGGCGGAGGAACGTTTTGCACAGTAAACTCTAACTAAGTGGAAGTTTCTGTTAGATCCCCCGTGATTATCCGTGATCATACCCAAGTCACCGAGCACCGTCCGATCCAACTTAAGCGGCCCCGATCGACCAAGGGGAGAACCGGAGTCTGGAGGGGTTTTCTTTTTTACAGAGGAGACCCCACCGAAGGTGTACACGCAGCACTGCAGCAGCGACCTCCCGGAGCAGGCGGAAAGCCGATGCACGGAAAGCGGCGGAGCATCAGTTCTGCTGCGATGGTTTAGGTCTGAGATTGGGGCGGATGAACCCATTCAAGTCGTAGAGCTTGGAATAGTCGTCAGAAATGCAGGGCTACAAGTTGACATAGAGTGCAGCAACATGAATAGGAAATGTTAGGGTTAACACCACACACGAAAATTGAAGATAAGATTTAGCGTCGAAAAATTCTTGCAGAAAAAAATCACAGAAAATAAGTCACTATAATGATTTAAGGATTACAAGTATATGGGGTGGCTTTATGTAGCCAAATAGAATTCGAGTTGTAGATGGTAAGAACTCCAAAAATATGGTAAATTAGGATATTGAGTCACCGTGAATATCTCCTAACAATCTGCTCATTGACTCAAAATCCATAATAAAAATTGTCTCCAAAAAAACTCCAAAGGGTAACGAAGTACTGAAAGCCTAAAAAATAATGCAGATATGAAAGACTGGAACAATCAATCCAAACACCTCATGCGAAGCAAAATTGAGCAAACCACTAATAAGTCGTGAGAAAGACTAGAATAGTGAATCCAACACAGTTATCAATAAAGCAGATGAAGAAATCTGGGTCTTTAATTCATAACGTCAGGAAAGTCTAAGTATGTGCAACTGACCTTCTGAAACAAATGCTCAAAATGTATAAGCCAAAACATCATCTGTGGCTCCTGATAAATAACAAAGAATTCATATCATAGAATTGATATGCTCCATCTGGAACAATAAATTCGCAAAAAAAAAAAGCTCATTGAAAGAGCAAATTGTACGTATAGTCATCAAGTACGACAAACTGCCTACTAAAATTCCATAACATATTTGAAATTGCTCCTGCAAAACTATCAAGATAAAAAAGAACTGTCGTGTTATCAACAGAGTAAATTGCAGTAAACCCGTCATATTGAGCTAAGACAACTAGATAACGTTGTAGTATCCACTCAGAAACAAAACTCCTTGCACTTCAATCTGTCAACTTATGAAATTGGAGCAAAGCCTTCACTAGTAAAACTCCGAAAAGTATGATAGTACCAATAGGATATCATTCTTGAGAATTAAAGTTGCCAAAACCTCACACTAGCACAAATCACAATGTCCTGCATGTACGTTGGGTGGAGAGCTATTGCCCTGTCGGAATGGTTGACTCTGGTCGTGTCTGATCCTGCAAATCAAGTCATGTCAGCACAAAAGAACAGTTGTAGCTGTGACTACAGATGGAGTTTCCTTGAAATTTCCTACCATATTCATAGACAGTCCAGCAGAAGATGGAGCAGAGTTCCCAGCGATGAGATGAAAAATGGTCATGGCAAAACTCGGTTATGGTATATTATATCTTTGCCTGATTTGACATGGGAGCAGTAGGATGAAACAGAGGTGCACAAACATTTCATCGCCATTTCTTAAACGAAAACACAAAATTACAAGAATTTACATTGGTGCTGTATGTGCAGCCACCAATTCCATCCACATTCCTCCCAGTTACAATTGTACATACACATCCTGTCAGAAGATAACTTCACATGGAATCAAACCTCTTAGGATTCTGAATTCATCATGGTGTATCATCATCACAGATCAAGTTTGATAGAGACCACAGAAGATGAACGCATGAACCAGGCTTTGTGCCTTCTTAGTTTGTTCAGGATCCCCACATATAATAATTGTTGCATTTGTATCTCCAGGTTTTGGATCATGAACTGTAATTGCAGTACCTGATATCTGAAAGGTAAACATTACTGTGAGCCTTATCAGTGTGGATACTCTGAAATGAATTACAATACCAAAGATGAAACACACGATCTTGGTATATTTATCTGAGACTAGAGAGCCAAAGGTATGAAGGTTCAAGAGAACCATTTGAAGTGAGTTCATAAGAGTATGAAAAATTGAAATAGTGCAACCCTATATATGCAAATATGTACAAGGATATGCATGGACTATGTTATGTCAAAAGGATAAATCAACAAGCCAACAAGGCCTTTCACTCTATGAAAATAAGTCAGAACAATGGCATATCCTTGATTCCCTGATGAGCATAAGGCAACAAGGGAGAAGTATAAGTTAATTGGATTGTTAGACAAATAATAAAGAAGAGAGTACCTTTTTTATCTCGGCAAGGTCACTGCCATTGGTTCCACAAACTAAACCTATATACTTGCAAGGAATAACAACTTCAGTTGTTGTACTAGTTGGTGTAGCCGCTTGGTTTTCAATGTTGATGAGCACAAGTCAGAACAATGGCATAACCTTCTATTTTTAGAAGAGATTTTCTCTCGGTTTTTTAAAATGTGCTAAAGGATGGCACTGTTACAGAGTTATATATCACTTCATGACTAAAACTTTCCACACAGGTTCAGATACACGGATTTTTCAAAGTCCTGAATATTTCATCTGAATGAAAAATCCTGGTTTGTTAGCCAGAAGTGTAAGGACTAAGGAGTAAGGATTAAACACAAAAGGCAAGAAAAATACGCTGAATCAAACACTTGGCATTTAACTTACATTGCCATTGCTCCCTGTCCGAAATCCATGGGTGGCAGTGCCATGTCGGGCATGTTTCTTGGAGCTTCACTATTTGGTGCCTGCACAGGATGAGGGACTTGATGCTTAGCCATTCAGCCAGTACAGCACCTACATCAGCAAGAAATGTGATGTGCATAGGAATGACCAATTACTTCTTTTTATTTTTTGCAAAATCTGGTGGCAGGCCCTCCTAAATTGTACCCGTCAGTGAGGCCCACCTGGCAGTGGAAGTTCTTGAAAGAGCCATTTGTGCACACTATGCAACCAACAAATATGCTAAAGAACTTATGCTCCGATGCGCGATGCATTGACGAGGGAGGGCTTCCGGTGGGGATGAAGAAATAGGCTTCGGGTGGGTAAAAAAAATTCATTTACCGTTTTACCCATTCGCTGTATTGAATTTTTTTACCATTCTACCATTCCTCACATTCTACTACACATACTACATATGGTAGTATAATTTGATCTAGTCTATTTTTAGCATTTGGATTAAAGGCAATAAACAGTCCATATTCATTGTTGTGCACTGTAAAAGAACTCTGATTCCAAACAGCATTCCCCATGTACTTACCTCATTAACCCAGGTTCTCGGTGATGGCTGGTCTAGAAAAGGCCGCGGAGCTCTTCATTCACAGCCATACGAGTAGGGTAGGACATCCTATCAGCACCCAGATGTTCAGTTGAATGCAAGTGAGGTACTGAGGTGGGTCAGGTGGCCGATAATCTGCCATGTCGAAAGGACCCATACGAGGATTAGCTCGGAAAGGATGCATAGGATATGAAGGCATGCCTCCACTGGAATGTGGCGGAGGTGGCTCCTGTCTTGATTGGTGGTGAGGGGTGTTCCCAGCAGGTGGATACGGAGGCATGCCTCCACCAGGATGTAGCTTCGATCGGGGGAATGATGACATCCCTAATACTTCCAGTGATATGAAACAATGCACCCTGAATGGATTGGAAGCCACCAGTGACCTGCAAAATGTGCTCCAGAAGTTAAAATATCTAATCGCATCTGCTCAACAATCCTCCTTAAGTGAACTCTTTTTATCCCTTTATAAATGATTATATATTTACTTGTGTAGTATGAGATCACAATAGGCAGATGACACAATTATGCATAATCAAATACATTTTCAAAATGAAGATTCAGGGCAAACAACATGAAAGAACTAACTAATTCAGATAATGCTAACTGTGAATCATTTCCAAATGGATCACTTACGGCACAAAATAGGTCGTTAAAATTTACCACGGTGAGCTAGAGCATATGCAACAAAGCAAACATTGCTGTTTTCTTAAACTTCACATGATAAGTTCGCCTTTTGGGGGAAAAAATACATTCTGTAGTTCACTTTGAACCCTGTTGCAAGGTTATTAAAGCGATAAAGCGAGATAAGACGACTCACCATGTTTTTACAGCCAATGCGCTTAAGGCGCGCAATGACTCGACGTCATACAAACATCCTAACCTAGTATTGCAGCATAATGAAAGCACTGAGCAGTAGCCAGTAGTACACCAACACAGTAACTCAAAGTCCTCAATTGGTATTTCTGCTCAGTCCTCAATACATATACATATATATATATCGTATATGTATATATATATATATATACATATACGTATATATATATATATATACATATACGTATATATATATATATATATACATATACGTATATATATATATATATATACATATACGTATATATATATATATATACATATACGTATATATATATATATATATATATATATATACATATTGTAGACAAGGGGGCGGGTGGTGGTGCTACCATGCTAGGTTTTCTAAGTCGCTCCCTACCTCCCTCTCATTTTTTAATTGTGCTGCAACTGGTCCTGTATGTTTATTATTGTGGCGGCCTGCATAATTAGCCCAGGGTAAATAACAGTTTCACTATAGTTGCACTGAGTTAATTATACGAATCTCGGCACACTAACTAATCAAAACTCGAGCGCAACCGATATTTTATCAATTAGTACACCGCACAGGCAAGCCTAAGCAAAAGACTAAGACCTTAAAACCAAAGCAAATCGCCATATACGAGTTCTTGATAAGCTTCAACTTTTTGAAACTTTGAAATGGTCGGGTTTAAGCAAGGGTGAGTACACAACGGCACTCAACAAGTCACACGGGAAAATACTGAATACTATATGCAAGGGATTAACAAATGGATGGCACATGGTTTAAGTATTGTGGATACAATTTTATTTGTAATATCATTTTACATTTGAAACACAAACCATAAATAAATAGTAACGCGGGGGGGGGGGGGTGTTTCTATAAGTTTAACACCATTACGCCACATTCTCAAATTCATCAAAAGTACTTGAGCTTGGTTACGGGTGTCACCCCAAATCAAACTTCGCTCCATTAACCGGAAGCACGGCGTATTCGAATACCATTTAAATATGACTCTGCAGAGCTGCTCAGCTTTACCCACAAGATATCTACGGCCGTTAACACCACGCGCGAACTTACATGCAACTTAAATGCATGCGGTCGGGCCGAGACCATCACAGCCTTTTGTTGAACATTTCTGGATTTTAGCCTTAACCCGTAGGTCTGGAACACTCTACTCAGAACACACTGTTCTAAGCGAGTACCAACCGTTGTGAGAATCGGTGAATGGTTCTACGGCCCATTTCCGTTCCACCCCTTCATTTACTTCCCTGCTAGGAAGGTTGATCCCCATTCTCCTCCGAGAATGGTACCACCGAGAAATAAGTTCTTTTCCAGGGAATGATCAATGTACTGAGCTATGTCGGAAATGGTTCAGCCGAACTGACCGGCTCGACTTGTGGTTGAGCGGGAACTTAAGTAATTTACTTTGCTCAAGGGGGTTTTAACCTTATGTTGCCAAAGATCAAGCCATACAACCGTCCACAAATCCATCTAGTACACGCATGTACCAGCCACCAAACAAACCAATGGCTTTAATCATCAGCCGGGGATCGGACTAGCATCCACCTCGTGGTTAGCCCAATAATGTCCCCCTAACTATAGCACTTTTACAAAACTCTGAGCCAAAAGCTCGCCACAGTTTTCTTTCTCATTTAAAAACTTTGAGTGAACTAACAATATTAAAATCTAACTAAAGTTGCAATAATTGATATCTAGGGTTAATCAAGGTTTTAATATGGTTCAACAGTGTCATGGAGGCTTTAGAGCAATTCAGCATTAACTAAGCATCATGTTATTCCAACATAGTGACTTTCAATATTTCAACATACAATTAAAATAATGCAGTAGAAATTAAATAATATAATATCAGGAATAAATGGGTTCAATATGATCAATGACGTGCGGCTTGCCTTGCTGGGCTAAGGGGTCGTTTAGGGCGTAGTCGATGTAGTCGTATTTGGCTTCCGTCTGGTTCGGCTCCTGCTGTGGGTACTGCTGTTGCTCCTCGAACTGCTCAACAGCCGGATCTAGTGCAAAGAACGAATGACGATAAATAAACGAAAAACAACGAACGAAAACGAAAACGAAAACTGAAACGAAAACCGAAAACGGACGGGAGAGAGTCGGAGGGCAAAACGAGCATTCCGGGAATTTTGGGAGCTTCAGATGATGGAGCGAAGGTCGTTTTTGGACTCAGTGGCGCAAAACAGTCAAGAATATGTTTTTTTGGGATTTTGTGGCTTTTCGGGAATTTCCGGGATTTTTCTGAAATTTCTAGAGTTTAAAACGGATTTTTTGGATTAATAATTAATTAGAAATCCGAAATAATGAAAAAAGAAAAAGTGGAACCTGGCCGCACAAGAGTGGGCCGGCCGCCCATGGACGGCTCGGGGTTGAGCGCGCCGGCCAGCCGGGACGGCCACTTTCGGCCAGGGGGTTTAGGGTTAGGGTTTCTTTGGGCGGCACGGCGCGTGTGGCAGCCAAGCACAAATGGCGTGGGACCAGGGGTGAGGAAGAGAGGGGAGGGGCGAGGTGAGCTAGGGGCTCCGGGGGGTGTTTATAGCTCGGGGCGAAGAGAGAGAGATCAGGGGCGACCGATGAGTGGGCGCGGCGGCGGCGGCGTCGTCGCATGGGGCGTGTGGCGCTGGCCAGCGAGCAACCAGTCAGCCAGGCGATCTGGCGGGCGTGTGACATGCGGCGGCCGGCCAGCGGAGAGGAAGGCGGGAAGGCGATCGGGCGCTCTGGGCCAGGCCTGGTTGGGCCGAGCGGCCGGGCGGAGGCAGGCCGAAAGGCCAAGGGAAATGGGCCGGAAGGCCATTAGCAAGAGAATGGCCCAACGAAAATTCAAAAACGAAATCAAAACAAAAAAAAATTCAAACAAAGGTTCAAATAAAATTCGAATGAAATAATTTTGAAAATTTTTGGATCATTTCATTGAATCACAAGTTGGTTTTTTCATGGCCGCAATAAAAAAAAATAGAAGAGTGTAAGTTCATTTGATGTGTTCCAAACTGTCCCTTAATGGCTTTAATCCCCTGTCCATTTTCCAATTCAAGATCAGATCTCTTTATCTTCTTCGAACATCTGATGATAATTCTGGTGACAGAGCAAAAATGCTATGCACATGACGCTGTGCAATGCGGTGCAGGCGTGTGATTCTTATCCACCTGCACGCGTAGTGCCTAACCTTTTCACTCGGCAACAAAAAGATGAGCAACTGAAACGCAGGCAATGAACGTGTATCTTGTCAGAGAGGTATACGTTAGCTTCAGTAGTATCCAACTGGAGTCTACTCAGCAGCCAGTTAGGACAAGCCTAGCTTTTGTCGGTGCTCCAGCTCAAAGGCCCCAAGGAATTGAAGACGGCAACTCTCTTCGTGCAGTAATCAAGTAATTTCCAGTCAGATAGTTACCTGTTGTACGGGATTCTTCACTCAAGTGTTAATTATGAGATAGGTTAATCATAATCAGATACAGAGGTTTACATAGTAAAATTGGAGACGGAAGGAATTAGGTGTGCATATACTACTGTTAATTGAAAATGCGAAGACTTCTGAAACGACGATTCGTCAGATAGCCAATGCTGCAATATTTGACACGGAACCACGCGGTTCCCTGTGAATCCTTGCCTTAATTGGCCTATTACAAACTTTTTTTTTTTCAAATTTGGTCCTCATGTGAATAAAATTGTAAAATAGCTCTCTTTCCAACTCCAAAAACAGCGACACGTGGCACCCGTGTATCACAACAGGTGCTCGACCCTACGGCGCTCCGACCGACCGCGGCAGCAGTGGGCAGACCGACTACGGCAGCACACCTGTCGTGTACCCCTGGCTCGGCAAGCGATTGTCGAGGTTGGCGTGCTCGACAATAAGAAGCGGGGTGAAACAACAGCAGGACCTGCCGAAATGCCCTAGCGTGGCAGCAACCTACGTACCTGTTATAGTACATGGATGCGGTAGGTGACACGTCTCACGTGTGGTTGAAAAGAGAATTATATTTATAATTGGGTTTTGATAAGTTTCATCCGGATGTTTTCTTTAGCAATCATCATCCAAATTCCTGGCTATTGGATTTGCTTTCAGATCGATGCACGCCTTCCTGAATTCGAGGTGAATTGATATGCAAAAAAGATGAGTAAGGGGGGAAAAAAGCTGAAGACTCGTGCCCTGTACTGTCGTTTGTGTGTGCTCTCTCCCTCTTTAAATACAGACGCGTCCTCGGCTTCTCTCTTCCTCGCACGGTCGCTCCCGTTAACCTCCAGACTCAGATACACCAAACACAGGTCTAGCAAAGCTCAGTAGCACCATGGAGGCGTCCAACGGCGAGAGCGTCCGGTTCGACGTGACAATGGTGGGCACGGGGATAGAAAAGCTCGGTAGCGCCATCGAGGCGTCCGACGGCGAGAGCGTCCGGTTCGACGTGATAGTCGTGGGCGCGGGGATCATGGGCAGCTGCGCGGCGTACGCGGCGGCGTCCCGGGGGGCGCGCGTGCTGCTCCTGGAGCGGTTCGACCTGCTGCACCACCGCGGCTCGTCGCATGGCGAGTCCCGCACCATCCGCGCCACCTACCCGCAGGCGCACTACCCGCCCATGGTCCGCCTCGCGCGACGCCTGTGGGACGACGCCCAGCGCGACGCCGGCTACACCGTGCTCACGCCCACGCCGCATCTCGACTTGGGCCCGAGGGCCCAGCCCGCGCTCCTCGCCGCCATCAAGAACGGTGGCGCCACCGAGGTAGTCTCAGGCGCGGGGGCGTGGCCGTGGGCGGAGGTGTTCAGGGTGCCTGACGGGTGGACGGCGGCGGCGAGCCAGCTCGGTGGTGTGATGAAGGCGACCAAGGCGGTGGCCATGTTCCAGGCGCTCGCCGGCAAGAAGGGCGCCGTCGTGAGGGACAGGACGGAGGTGGTCGACGTCACGAAGAGAGGTGAGCGCGCGCGCGCGTCGTCTTCTTCCCCCGAACTAATCTTGCATGTGAGCCACTTGGGAGTGTATACGTATCATCCGGATATTTTTGTCCTATAAATCATCTAAACTTTGGACCGTACGATCAACACACATATCCGTAGGATTAACCCACCTCGAATTCAGGGGGGTGTGCATCGATCTGAAAGCAAATCCAATAACCCAAAATTTGGATGATGGTTGCTAAAGAAAACATCCAGATGAAACTTATCAAAACCCGAGCCACTTTGCAGGACCATCTGTCCACGTTCCTATCCTGTACCTTCATTACAGACAAATTTTCGTCTGCCACTTTACGCGCGGGCGTGCATGAGGTCCTAGTTTCCAACCTCGCATTCACGCAAGGGTGAATTGTTTGGGTTTAGAGCACGGCAAAATAACGGAGACATGGATTTAACATGAAAAAACCTTTACGGAAAAAAACCATAGAAAACATTAATCTACTATATGGTTCAAGGATTACATGTACAAGGGGCTGGCTTATATAGCCAAAGAGTCCGAGTTGTAAAAGATTAGGACTAACAATCTATTTGAATAATACTAAAAAATACGATAGTTAGAGATATTTGAGTTATCTCCAACATGAATTAAAATGCCCTAGGTTAGTGAGAAACTTAGACACATGAGCCATTCCATCGAAAATTAGACATGGAATGCACGAAGAGTACTGAGATTTTAGATCTTACTCCTTCCGTCCAAGTTTATATGATTTATTTTTTAAATAATATTATCTATAAATATAAGGTGTATTTTATATTTTAATACAAAATTAGGGATAATCTAGCTATTTTTAATGTTTTGTTGTCTATATGATAAGAAAGAAATACGTTTTATAAACTAGAACGGAGTGAGCACAATTTCTCAGTCTATCTTTGCATTGATTTCGAGCCGAATGGTCCGAAAATACGTACAAGATGTAAAAGAGTAAATCGTGCACAATTCCAATCATCCAATGGATGTCTTACTTTACCCATACGGCCGCACATATGGACTGCCAATGTGCTCCATGGCTCTTCGTAGAATGAAAACAAAGGGAACTAGAAGCATCTGACTGTCTTTCTTTCTAAACGAAGAGGCATCTGGCTGTCGGCCAATCTATTCTTTGCCAACTTTGAGAGTACCATGACTAATTAGTTGCACCTAGCAATTCTGTGTCATTAATTACATGCAAATGGCACTTTAAATATTGCTAATTTCTTGCACTTTTAAGTGGAGCCGTACCTTTTGTTTTCTACTGCCATTTGTCACACTCACATCGCATGTACTCAGGCCAGTACAAGATTCTAGCCAAGTAGCTTTTGTTGTCCAAATATTTGGATCCAAACTGTACTACTACTTTTTAACAGTGCACTTCATTTTGTTTGGCATGCATAGTGGAACCACCAATAGAGTACCTTTCAAAGATTTTGCAATTAAAATAAACAAAGTGTTTTGATGCTCTCTAAAAAAAGTGAGAACATAAATTTTTTGCAACCACTACTTCACTAAAATAAGTGATTAGCAACCACTACTTCACTAAAAAAACAAGGGATTTGATAAACATCATCAGGATGTTGTTATTTGCTGAAATCATTCAAGTCTGGGAGCATTGGATCATTGTTGAGATTCGGGAGTATTGATTACATCCGATCCTATGATTTAATCTAACAGTTGAATTTTTAATTCTACGGTCCAAAATTTGGATGTTATTTAAAACAAAAACATCCGAGAGATGCATATACACTCTCAAAAAACAAATGTTGTTTATGATTTTTTGCAGTTCAGTTTATCTACACACCAAATTCAAAATCATCATACACACCAAGTCATTGACTAATGAAAACTCTGGAACATTTTTGGCCAGGAGAAGGATCAATCTTAGTGAAGACATCAAGTGGTGACGAGTTCCATGGCGCCAAGTGCATCATAACGGTCGGCGCCTGGACCAGCAAGTTAGTTCAGTCGGTTACCGGCACGGACCTGCCGGTGCAGCCGGTGCACACACTCATCTGCTACTGGAAGGTGAAGCCCGGCAGCGAGCGCGAGCTCACCCCTGAGGCCGGCTTCCCGACGTTCGCCAGCTACGGCGACCCCTACATCTACAGCACGCCGTCCATGGAGTTCCCGGGCCTGATCAAGATCGCCATGCACGGCGGCCCGCCGTGCGACCCGGACAGCAGGGACTGGTGCACCGGCGGCACCGGCCTGGTCGAGCCCGTGGCGCGGTGGATCGACGAGGTCATGCCGGGCCACGTCGAGACCGCCGGCGGGCCGGTCATCCGGCAGTCGTGCATGTACTCCATGACCCCCGACGAGGACTTTGTGATCGACTTCTTGGGCGGGGAGTTTGGGAAGGATGTCGTCGTCGGCGCGGGGTTCTCCGGCCACGGGTTCAAGATGGGGCCGGCCGTCGGGAGGATCCTAGCCGAGATGGCCATGGACGGGGAGGCAAGGACGGCCGCGGAGGCCGGAGTGGAGCTCGGGCACTTCGGGATCGGGCGGTTTGTGGGCAATCCAAAGGGAAATGTTAAGGATTTTGGAGATCAAGGGTGATGAGGCCAACCTTTTCTTCTAAGGACCGTCCATGCTGCGTGAAGATATGATCTCCATCCGTCTTTCTCGGCCACTTGTTCCCCGGAAGCTGTGAAGAAGGCCCTAATTCAACGAGACTTTTTATCATTTTTTTGGAAGCACCAAAATTTACAATTTTAATATCTACCTCTTGGTGCTATCTTTAATGTGATTTTCGGTACCTTTTAAGAATGATAAAAAATCTCTACTTCAGTAGAAATGACCAATGATCTGGTTCTCACGTGGGATGGTCGATCGCCATGTGTAAGCTTTTTCATGATGGTTTGGTTTGTTTAGGGTAATCTATTGAACATTATGTTGTAAAACTTTCATAATTCATCTGTGCTTTTTATATTCTTGATTTTGGAACACTCAAGTGGCATTTCCTCTGCATATGTACCAAAGCTAGCTGCTTGCATTCGGTTGCGGATGCATGTTCTATTAATATTATGTATCCCTCCAGTTTCTTTAAAGGAATTGGGACATCATCTCTTGATGTCCTCTTGATCTAAAAATATTCTGCATCGGTTTTTATATTGATGTGATCATCTGCTAACTAACACATTTCTCGTGCAGATTTTTTCTCTTGATTTCAATTTGGCTACCAGGAATCGTATCGTCTTGCAATTCCCTATGAAATACCTAGGAATGTCCCTAACGCTAGGCCGACTGTGGCGTGTTCACCTGCAACTCATCCATGATAAAGTGGCGCGAAGGAATAGAACATCTCACTTTGGGGGGGGGGGGGGCGCACCTTGGTTAAATCCGTCCTCACGTCGATTCCAATCTATCTATTGACTGCACTTAAGGCGCCTAAGAAATTCATCACAGATATTGACAAATTAAGGAGAAAATTCTTTTGGGCGGGAAACAATGTGATGCACGGTGGAACTGTAAGGTGCGGTGGACAACTGTTTGTCGGCCACTCAACATGGGGTGGCCTGGGAGTGCTGGAACTGGGCAGGTTCGCACGAGCCCTTCGACTACGCTGGCTCTGGATCACGCGCACAGATTCAAGAAGACCTTGGTTTGGATTACCAACGCAGTGTGACTACACTGACCAACAATTCTTCTCAGCGGCCACTAAAATTACCATCCAAAATGGTCAAAGAACAACCTTCTGGACCTCTAGATGGCCGCAAGGTGTAGCGCCCTCTTAGATCGCACCACACCTGTACAAACACTCCAGGAGGAAAACAAGATATATGGCAAATGCCCTACAAAACAACAAGTGAATACGAGACACCCGTCATCATTTGATGACCCAATTACTACATGAATACGTGGACTTATGGTCCAAGATTCAATCAGTACCTCTTTGCCCGGGAATGGACGAATCCTTCATCTGGACGCGAACCTCTAATGGCGTCTACTCAGCTAGGTCGGCGTACCACTTGCAGTTTAGTGGTAGCATCCAAAAATCTTTCACCAATACAATTTGGTCGACATGGGCACCATCATGTTGTAAAATCTTCCACTGGCTAGCACAGCAAAACCGGCTATGGACAGCACAGTGATTACAACTCAGGGGATGGCCCAACCTATATTTTTTGACAAATGTGCTGCCAGAACCTAGAGACGGTTTTTCACCTATTTGTTGATTGCCCTGAAGTTCGACGACTATGGTTATCTATTGCGCGATGGGTGCACCTACCATTGCTGCGACCGGACCGATGGGAGCCGTCAACACACCTTGAGCAGTGGAATCTACAACGCGTTAATGACCAAAGGAGCATTTGGAAAAGCGTTAAAATTTTGATCATCCTAACATGCTGGGAATGGTGAAAAGAGCGTAACAACAGAATTTTCCAAAGAGGCTGGACTATCAACGAACAGATTCTTCAATCAATCAAAGACGAGGCAGTAAACTAGACTTTAGCTGGGGCGTATGACCTTAAAAAGCTCCTACATCGTCTCTTATAAGGACCCTACACTTTTTTCTAAATCCTGTTCTATCCTTCTTTTTCTCCCCTCCCCTTGCTTCTCAGGTGCAATCTCTTGCATCTTGTACTGGTTTTTAAACCTTGTAAACCTTGTTTCTATCCTTCTATTTATTCTCAGCTTTAAGCTTTCAAAGAAAAAAAAAAAAAGAATCGTATCGTAGCATCTTCTCTAGTGCTATCTCTAGTCCTATTCATGGTATCAAGGCTGAAAGAGTCACGAGTCTTGGCCCTTGTCGGATATATAGGTAGTGCAATGCAAGGTTGCTTGAGGAATATGCTACAATTTACATAGCTCCAAAAGGATAAGTATTTCTGATGTCACATCTTGCTAATATGGTCATCCTGATTCATGAATCAGGTACAGAAAAGACCGGCTAGAACAAAGCCAGAACGGCATGGGCTACAGTATACATGATGACTCATGCATGAGTCAGTTAGCCACCGACCCACTGTATCAAGAGAGATCTTCTAAGTGCGAGCGGGTTGGCTAGTATTCTATTGTGCATATGGCCGGGTGCGATCGACTCACGAGCCTCACAGTCCAAAAATTTAGAAATACATATATATATATATATATATATATATATATATGTTTAATGGTATAGTGTGTTCTCACGTTACGAAGATCATGATGTTGTCGTGGATGAATACGCGCGCATGTGTGTTGTGTGGTCCTTTGTACCCCCTTAAGAGAGAGAGAGAGAGAGAGTGAGATCTTCTAGAGAGAGAGAGAGATCTTCTAGAGCCTGCATAAATTAGTGTGAATTGATCGCGCCTTGCTTGTCCCATTAGGTGGGCATCGTTATCTCAGAAATGAAAACGTATCAGCGCACTTCTTTAGTCTCTTGTGCAAGTCGTGTTTTGATCTTATCATTGGACGCATGGCATTGTCATGGCTGATATACTTCCATCCATATCTGGAGCATTCCTTGTCCTTACTTAGAGTAATCACAATGCGGCCGGTCTGAAGACGATAAGACTTACTGGGTCGAGTCGTGCGCAATGCTACGTCGTGTGAAATTTGGTTTAAGGTTTTTATTGTAAAAAGACGTAATTTCAGTTTTTTCAGTGGTGTTTTTTTTTAAATTAGCTGACTAAGAGCCGTCGGCGAATTTGCGTAACCACGGGTCTTTTATAAAAAAAAAACTGGTGGAGGATCTATTCATGAATTTACAGAAGCGAAAAATGTAATTTTGTTTTTTTTTGTGGTGTTTTTTTAAAAATATTGGCTGGCTGAGCCCATGTTAATAATAGGAGACTTTGTATTATTCCTGAGATTTACAAAAATTTACATTAAATTAATAACAAAAGATATTAAAAGTTAGTATATCTATCCTTTAAATTTTTTATATTTTTTAGTATAAGTTTAATGTAAATTTTAGTACTCTAAAGATAATAAAATAACTCTTAATAACATAATTTCTGATGAGATGCTGCAGCTTTCACAGTACAAGCCTTCTCTAGAATGGCGTGTCCACTACTGGTAACTGGTGTAGTTAACTGAAGATCATTGATGGAGATCAAGGTGGACTTTTTCACTGTGGGCACCGTTGACTTGACTTGGACTGGGCCTTTCTGAGTCATCGTAAAGTCAATGGATGTTTGTCATCGCGAGTACACGTGCCCCATCCACAGGCCACCTAAATATACTACACTGGGTCAAATGAAGTTTCCTGCGAAATTTCGTAGGACTGAGCGATGGATGAGTATGTGTTTTGTTCCAGATAGTGAACGAATTGTGTGTGACTCAGAGTTATTTTATGTTAGAACTTAAGTTAGAGTCAAATTAAAAATAGAGTTTGATTGCTATTTGATTGTAATCAACAATATAAATAAAATGTATGGGGTTTGATAGGACACATAATCAGAGCTATCCAAACCATAGAGCGAAAAAAAACCACATTAGTTGATCCGCTGGTCGATGCCATCTCATCGCACGTGATCTACCATGGTCGTGTCGCAAGGGAATAGGCCGCAGCCGGCTAGGTTGTGTGAAGGTGCAGATTTTGATAATTAATGACAATCGAGATTAAAAGAACTAACAATTTACTTTGAGTACATGAGAGGGAGTGAGGAGAAGGCAGCGCAACAACGGCTAGGAGGAGGTGGTGGTGGTGCTAGGGCAGAGGGGAGCGCGGCACCAGAGAGGGCGCCGGCAAAAGAGAAGAAGGGGAGCAGCAGTGGCACCTGGATCCAAGGAGGAGAGCGAGCGCGAGAGAGGGGGGGGGGGCGAGCGAGAGAGGAGAGTCGGTGGCAGTGCCCAGAGGAGACCAGAGACCAATGGTGGTGCGAACGGTCGGGGACCAAAAGGAGGCGGCTGCCGAGAGAAGGAGAAGGGAGGGAGGTGACGCGCAGGAGGAGTGTTGATGGCTGGGAATGGAGTGGTGTGTGTGTGTGTGTGTGGAGAGAGAGAGAGAGAGAGAGAGAGAGAGAGAGATTAGGTTTTGGGTTAGGCCAAATGGGCCGGTCTGGTCGAAAAAAAAAATATATATATATACATAAAAAATGATGAATAAATAGATAAATGAATGAATGAATAAATAAATAAATAAAATAATATATATGTATTTCAATCATGCCTAAAATAAAAGAAAAAATAAAATAGGTTGAGGAAGCAGTAGAAAACAAAACCATATTTTATTTTCTTATTTTTCTCCAAATTAATTCAAATTTTAATATTAATATATATGTTTAAATTGACAATGCAAGCACTAGACAGATAAATCACACATGAAACACTTAAGACAAACAATATACACTACACATAACTGAACCCCTAAATTTCTATTATAACATCATTACGGAAACTTCCAAGTATTGAATATACAAAATCTTCACTAGAAAATATCATCTTAGTGCAATCTAGGACATTAAAAGCTAACTCTTGTTGTGAACTAGTCGAGATAAAATCATGTTTCTCTTTCTTTTTCTCTTAATAATTAAGTTCAAATTACTTTAATCAATTAAATGCATTTACACCTCTAAATAACTTTATGTACATGAATAACTAAAAATGTACATGATAATTGCATTAAAAATCCATAACATATGTATACGACCACAAAAAATCGTGAAACCAAATCCTAAATCTTTATAAAATCTAGAGCAACCTACTTATGTGATTTCATTTCAAATTGATATTATTTGACTCTTTTTAATTCTTATTTTTATTGCCTTATGACAACCGACGTGTAGACTCAGACATTTCAGAGTCCGCGGCTGCTGACTCTAACTTCATGATTGAAATCAACAAGCAAGGCAAGCACCCCTTTGATCATGTTGATTCCATCATTTCAAAATTATTTTGTCAAAACCTTTTATGCATGCTCTATGTTTCATAAACACTGCTATATTGTGGATTCTGGTAGATATAACCTTCATTGAGGGAATTTCCTTAATTACTATTGACATATGAACCTTGATAACCCTAGATTGTGGATAGACACATGAAAATGTGAAATGGGTATACATGGTTATTACATGCATTTGCTTTGTATGCTTTAGAACTGGAAACATGAACAATTGGGTCTACTGTTCATGATAACAAGAAATGTTGGACATGATGGATAATGTGGTCAGTGGTATTTTGATAAAAATGAAAAATAAAATTATGGTTTTGATGCGAGTGAGTATTAGCAATAGCCGGAAGTGCATGTGACTTGTATGTAGATATGGGAAGATTTCTCGCTCAGGTCGGATTAAAGACTGAACTATTATGTTGTTTTCAAGCCAAGACAACCGTACAGCCACAAGTGCTGGTATAGGATAGCCTTAACCTATTAAATTGCTTAGGACTAGCTTCGAAGTAGCACGGGCTTCTGAGATGGATTGATCGTAGGGGTGTCCACACAGGGGTATGGGTGAAACACATACTAATGCAACGGCGTATGCCTTACTATGGGGAGAAGTGGGACAATGGGGTGTATAACCATTTATCGTACAATGATTATACAAATATCTTCTGCTGCCACAGTAAGGATTTGTTATCACCGGGCTGGTACAAAGTTAGGACTAGGTAATGTAACAGTTATGTTATGAACTTGCAATGCGTAAATAGAGGACATATCTTTTGGGAAACACCTCTGTAGAGAGTAAATATTTTTGAAAAGTCGCGCCCGCGGCCAAGGGCACTTGGTGAAGTCATCACATAGTTAGATGTTTTCATATTTTTATAAACAAGGAATGGGATTGAAAATTGGTACTGAAAAATTTACCCTACAGATGATTCAATGCTTGGCCATGTTGTCAAGATTGATTTCAAATGTTGTGCCATGTGTGGCAAAGACTGGTTTTATGCCACGTGTTGGTAGGGAATGGACGAATTGTTGATCACGTCATGAAGGACTATGAATTGCTATATTTATGCTATATTTCGAGTCCGACCCGAGCCAGTTGGCTCGATCAAACCAGCTCAAAACCCTAATCAATCCCAACCGTTGGATCAAGATCCAACGGCTGAGATCCGCCCGTACCGGTTCGAGCCGTATCCGGCCCGGATCCGATCGCGCCCGTGCGATCGTGGCCGTTGATCGTGCCACGTGGACGGCTGAGCGTCATCGTCTCCGCCGAGTCCGAGCCGGACTCCGCCGCCGCGCCCGCCACCGTGTAGAATTAGGTTTCCGTCTCGGGCACGGACGCCGAGGCTATTTAAAGCCCTGGTCACGCCCCGAGGTTGCCCTCATCCTTGCGCACCCGTTTCCCCGAGCCATCTCGCCTGAGCCGTCGCCGTTTGCCCGTGCGAGCTCGCCGTAGTTGGAGGAGGTGACCGCCGCGGTTTTGTTCGATTCCGTCGCCGTCCGTCGTCTTCCGCCGAGAAGGAGCCCAGATCCGGAATCCCCGTGACGAGACGCACCCGAAGGAAGGACTCATCTCGCCGGAGCAACCCCGGAGCGCCGTCGGGCTTGTCGTCGTTCTCGTCTCCGGTGGCTGCAGCTCCGCCGCGTCGCCATCGCCCTCGCGAGCTCTGTGGACCGTCCGATCTTGATCGTGCGGTTGAGGTGAGTTCACGTGTTCTAAACCCGGTTAGATCTGGACCGTTGGATCAAGATCCAACGGTTCACAATCGCCACGTGCTGTAGTAGTGTTATTATAGGATTAGATCTGGACCGTCCGATCTAGATCGAACGGCCCACGATCATCGAGTAGATTCAACGTGTTAACCCTGGATCTAATCGCGCCGCCAATTTCAAATCAACTACCGGGATTGCTCCACGTGTCGGGAAGTTGGACCGACGCGGTCGTGCCGTCTGGCGTGTGGCGCGTGTCACGACGCGGGCCCCGCATGTCGAGGAGCCCACACGTCGGTAGCGTTTGCGTGAGACCACTTAGCAGCGAGTGGGTCCCACTGTCGACCTCACCCGAAGCCGTGGGCCGGGTCCACCGGACCAAACCGCGCCGTGGTCGAGCCCATGAGCCGGTGGCGTCGACCAGCCAATCGAGGAGCTGACACGTGTCCATGCCGACGCAATAATTAATTTCGAAAAAGAAAAATGATTTATTAATTCGAATAATGATTTCAGATTTTGTTTCAAACTTCAAACGCTTATAACTTTTGCGTTTCAACTCCGATTTGAGTGATTCAAATTTCTAAATTTGTATAAAATTCAGATCTACTCAAATATGAATTTTATTTAATTTTTGGGCTAAAGTTTTTCTCTGTAATATTATTTAATTGATTATTTAAACTTTAATAAATCATAACTTTTGCATTTTAACTCCGATTTGAACGATTCCAGTTCCTAAAAATCCAGAAAATTATGTTCTCTCTGTTTATGGATTTTATTTGGATGTTTGGATACTTTTTGCCTATTGTTTATTCGTGTATTTGCTATTTGCACGCTTTACGAGTAGACGTTGAAGTGCCTAAGGATTCGAAGGAGAAGTGTTGACTCAGATCCAACTCAAGACCAAGAGCAAGTACTTTTTGAAGGCAAGTTGTGCTTTGACCATGTTGATCCTATTTCAAATCTATTTTGATTTAAACTATTGCATGCTAGTTCAATTAGAAAAATACTTTGTTTAAACACAGGGTTAGATAAATACCAATTTGCTATATGACACCTTGATTACTTAAGTATGTGCCATGACCCTTTGTCACCCTAGTTGTGGTTTACTAGTTGGACATTATTAAATTGCCAACATGGGTTTAGACCGTTGTAGTATCTTTGCTTAGACACCTTTCGTGCTCATGACATGATTTTGGACAATCAAATGTTAATATTGACTTAATGATATATTGAACCTGTTTTGGGAAAAGTATCATGTGATGTTGATGGCACGTGGTGCATGGTAATCAAGCGGGTTTGATAAATGATTTTGGACCGGGGCATGTGGCAAGAGTAATCAGTGGGCGGTTGTGGCATTGGGAGTGTTGATTTGGTTTTTCGGGTAGTCTTGCCCTGGTCACTCTAAGGACTTAACCTTGCAAGCCTTTGAACTGGGTCATACTTGCAACCACATGGCTGGAATGGGACGGCCCTAGTTGACTAAGTCGCTAAGGACTCGCTTGTGGAGCCTCAGGGTGTCAATTACACCGTTTGTGTGATTGTACGGGGGAGCGTATCGTGGCTGTGGCCAGATACCCATCTAACGGTGTGTTGGTCCCATACTTCGCCTTGGCTAAGGGAAGGGATGGTGTAGAGCACGAACCGGAGAGGACCACCTGTGTTGTTTGAGGCTTCCGAAAGGCTTTATTCTGAGGAACTTCGCCTTTGTGGTGTTTGATCAGTATCATGTGGGTAAAGTTCATAACAAATGCAGAGTTTAGAATCTATTTAAATAGCCGAGTCCACGGTACTGGACAATGCTCGGGAATTACAGTCAAGGGTTAGATTTTCTGAAAATAACTTGGATTTGGAAGTTGGTTTGGTTTAATAATGAAGATGATGGAAATGTGGTTTAGGATGGGGAAAAATGTTTATTAAACTTCTTGAAAAGTTATTTACGCTTTACTTATTTCTACTGCTTTCGAATCTACTTATATTACTTTTCAAATGCTGTTTACTGCAAATATACCTTAAACTATTCCTTTGTACCAAGCCATGCATATAGTATATTAGCCTGCATTCTGTGCATGACTTGCTGAGTACCAAGTACTCACCCTTGCCTCAACACAATATCAGTTGAAGAGGAGACTGCACCAGCTTTGGAGAAGGAATTCCAAGAGGATCAGTCTACTTAGGGAAGCGAGCCCGATCGATTGCTGTGGTATCTTTGGATGGCGCCACGAAGTTATTTGATTTTCCGCTGCTACTACTTTTCTCTGAATAAGTTTTGCCTTGCAAGGCATATATTTGTAACTTGGCCATAAGGTCGAGTAACCACTTTGGTTATTTAAATAAAGTACTTTGTTAATATCGATTGGTATGATTGTGATATTTACCGATGTTAAGACTGTGTGCACTAGCGCGTTCCTGGACTAGTGCTGAATACACAGAGGGTCCGGATTTGCAAATTCGGGGTCCCGACAGAGGTGGTATCAGAGCCATACTTGACTGTAGGATCAACCTTAGCTAGAATGGTCGTAGTGAGGATAAAACCTATTTTCTAAAGCTAAAAATTTGTCAAGACAAGAAATGACATCTCAACTTATCCCCTTCTCTCTTTTCTTGTCTCTTGCTGAAATTTTCCCTTACCTTGTCACAATTTAAAAATTCCGAGTTCTTACGTAAAGCACTCTTGTGACAGATGGAGGAAGAGTTCAACTATGTTGATTTGGGAGTTGGTCACGCCGCGGAACTTTGGCATATGCTACAGACTCTCGGAGATTTTGAGAAGCCCCAATACCAAGTGGAAGTGATCAGACAAGCAGGATTGATCAAGGCTTGTGACGTGAGGATTGAGGTACCTGCTAGGAAAAAGGGCCCAGGCAATCGGCCAATACACTGCACTGCCAGGAGATCTACAATGCAAATGGGTATCCAAGAAGTATCACGACGAGCAATGCGGCACATTACCCGTATCTACGCCAGAGAATTGGAGAGTACGGTGTTCCGTTACCATCCGCGCAGCGATAACCTTCTTGACCCGAAGGCGATTCAGGATGAGGATGCCACGGTTACACAGTTGGCACGATTTGTCGTCGCCCAGGAGGATGTACTAGATAATACAAGCAAGGAGCTGCAGAAGGCCCGCAAGGAGATCACGACAGAGAAGAGCAGATGGCGGGAAGCTCAAGAGTATGTGGCACACCTTCTACAAAGGATTGACGAGTTGGAGATGACCTTGTACGGTCCAGACCCAGAGCCAGTACTCGAGCTATACGAGCCAGATCCAGAGGAGTCAGATCTCGATGAGGACACTGCTTCTTCGACTACCATAGAGGACACAGTTGCTGGACATGGCAATCGTTTCGCGCCTATGCCACAAAGACCGTACCGTGCCGTGGAGGTTTTCTCGATGAGTGAGCGTAGGATCTATAGCGAGACTCCTTCGCTGAGTCGCGTCATAAAAGAAAGAGTCACCCTTTAGGCGTTAGACTCCAGAGTTAGCTCGATTTGGATTTGTTTTGTTTGCTGAGTGTGCAGTATGTGTTGCAAGGCCCTTAGGCATTGTAAGCAGCCATACCAAGTTACTAAGAATAAAGTTGGACCTTAAGGCTACACCTTTCGCCCCGCATAAGTTCCATACTACTTGTCTATTCTTGTTTCCCTCTCATCTCTAAACCTAGAGCAAATCGACAGATGGTAAACACCCGTGGAAACTTTGGAAGCAATGGGAGTGGTTCTCGCCCAGCAGAAAACCCCAATGATGGAGCACCAGCACCGCCACTGGATATGCAGAATTTCGGAGCTTTTCTTGCTGCCCAGACTCAGTTGATGCATGCTATGATGCAACAAATGCAGCACGTCACTGCTCAAGCCACTGCTAATCAAGTTAATCATGGACAACGCCAGAATACAAGACTATCAGAGTTCATGAGAACTCACCCACCCACTTTCTCTGGGAATGCCAATCCATTGGAGGCCGATGATTGGTTAAGATCAATCGAGAGGAAGCTACACATAGCTCAATGCATAGGAAATGAGAAGGTACTCTACGCTTCTCATCACCGAAGGAACAAATGGCCGAATGGTGGGAGAACTTCTGTGCCACGCAAGAGAACCCTCAAGATATCACTTGGGAAGAGTTCACAGCTGCATTCCGACAGTATCACGTGCCTGAAGGAATCATGGACCTTAAGAAGGAGGAGTTCAGAGCACTTGTCGGGACCCCGAATTTGCAAATCCGGACCCTCTGTGTATTCAGCACTAGTCCAGGAACGCGCTAGTGCACACAGTCTTAACATCGGTATATATCACAATCATACCAAACGATACTATCAAAGTACTTTATTTAAATAACCAAAGGGTTACTTGACCTTATGGCCAAGTTACAAATATATGCCTTGCAAGGCGAAACTTATTAAAAGAGAAATAACAAAGAATGAAAATCAAATAAACTTCGTGGCGCCATCCAAGATACCACAGTAACCGACCGGCTCGCATCCCCTAAGTAGACGGGTCCTCTTGGAACTCCTCCTCCGAATCGGCGTAGTCTCCTCTTCAACGGTATTGTGTTGAGGCAAGGGTGAGTACTTGGTACTCGACAAGTCATGCCTGAGAATGCAAGCTAATATTCTATATGCATGGCTTGGTGCAAAGGAATAGCTCAGGGTATTTTTTCAGTAAACAGCTTTTGACCTGTAATAAAAGTAGATTCGAAAGCATTAGAAATGAGTAAAGCATAAATAACTTTTCAAGAAGTTTAACAAACATTTTTCCCATCCTAAACCATATTTCCATCATCTTCCTTGTTAAACCATCCCATCTTTTCAAAACCAAGTTATTTTCGTAAAGTCTAACCCTTGACTGTAATTCCGAGCATTGTCCAAGCATCGTGGACTCGGCTATTCAAATAGATTCTACACTCTGCAGAGGTTATGCACTTTACCCACAAGATACAACAAACACCACAAAGGCGAAGTTCAGTAACAAAGCCTTCGGAAGCCTCAAACAACACAGGTGGTCCTCTCCCAGATGCGTGCTCTACACCATCCCTTCCCTTAGCCAAGGCGAAGTATGGGACCAACACACCGTTAGATGGGTACCTGGCCACAGCCACGATACGCTCCCCGCATAATCACACAAACGGTGTAATCGACACCCTGAGGCTCCACAAGTGAGTCCTTAGCGACTTAGTCAACTAGGGCCGTCCCATTCGACCATGTGGTTGCAAGTATGACCAGTTCAAAGGCTTGCAAGGTTAAGTCCTTAGAGTGACCAGGGCAAGACTACCGAAAAACAAAATCAACACTCCCAATGCCACAATGGCCCACTGATTACTCTTGCCACATGCCCTGGCCGAAATCAAGTTTATCAAACCCCAGTTGATTACCATGCACCACGTGCCATCAACATCACATGATACTTTTCCAAAACAGGTTCAATATATCATTAAGTCCATATTAGCATTTGATTGTCCAAAATCATGTCATGAGCACGTAGCAGGTCTAAGCAAAGATACTACAACGGTCTAAACCCATGTTGGCAATTTAATAATGTCCAACTAGTAAACCACAACTAGGGTGACAAAGGGTCATGGCACATACTTAAGTAATCAAGGTGTCATATAGCAAATTGGTATTTATCTAACCCCCATGTTTAAACAAAGTATTTTTCTAATTGAACTAGCATGCAATAGTTTAAATCAAAATAGATTTTCGAAATAGGATCAACATGGTCAAAGCACAACTTGCCTTCAAAAAGTACTTGCTCTTGGTCTTGAGTTGGATCCTGAGTCAACACTTCTCCTTCGAATCCTTCCGGCACTTCAACGTCTACTCGTAAAACGTGCAAATAGCAAATACACAAATAAACACTAGGCAAAAAGATCCCAAAACTCCAAATAAAATCCATAAACAGGGAGAACATAATTTTCTGGATTTTTAGAAACTGGAATCGTCAAATTCGGAGTTAAAACGCAAAAGTTATGATTATTTAAAGTTTAAATAATCAATTAAATAATATTACAGAGAAAAACTTTAGTCCAAAAATTAAATAAAATTCATATTTAGGTAGAGCTCATTTTTCTACAAATTTAGAAATTTGAATCACTCAAATCGGAGTTGAAACGCAAAAGTTATAAGCGTTTGAAGTTTGAATCTAAATTTTGAATCAATATTTCGAATTAATAAATCATTTTCTTTTTCGGAAATTAATTATTGCGTCAGCATGGACACGTGTCAGCTCCTGATTGGCTGGCCGACGCCACCGGTCCATGGACTTGGTCCACGCCGGCTCGGGTCCACGGTGGACTCGGCCCACGGCTTCCACGTGAGACCGACATGTGGGTCCACTCGGGTGACGTCATTCTTGGCGTCGGCCTGCTTCTTTGGGACAATTTCGACAGCGGGCCCGCCATGACGTCATCGTGGACGTCATGGTGCGATTTTGGCGGCCGACATGCGGGCCCAGTGTCGAGACACGTTCTCATGCGCTTGGCCCGATCCGGCCGATGGCGGTTGGCCTTCGGCCCACGTGGCTAGATCTAGGCCGTTGATTTGAAAATCAACGGCCCGCATTGAATCTGGTGTTACGCGTTTGGGGTGAACGCGGTTAATCTGGGCCGTTGGATTTAGATCCAATGGTTGAGATTGGATCTAGAGATAAATAACGAAACCTCACCGTGCGATGACGTGGCAAGATCTGGATCGTGCGGTCTTGATCGGACGGCCGAGATAGCTCGAGCGGCGGCAATGGCGTCGCGGCTTGGCGGCCGGAGCCGATGACGATGACACGCCCGACGGCGCTGCAGGCCCCTCCGGCGAAAGTGGATGGTAGGCACGGTGCGCCTTGACGCAAGGGATCTGGATCTGGGGTCAACGTCGGCGGAGGATGGCGACGGTGGCGAAGCGGCGCGACACCGCGGCGAGTGCTTACCAACTCCGGCGAGCAATAGCGGCGAGACGGTGGGGATCCTAGCGGCGTGAGCTAGGGTTTCGGACCGGCGTGGGATGGCGATCCTCGGTGCGATCCGGCATTAAATAGCCCGGAGGCGTGCTCGGCGGAACCACTGGTCGATCCGCCACGGCTCTCACCGGCGAGTCCGGCTCGGACTCGGCGGAGACGCAATCACAGCCGCCCACGTGGCGCGATCAACGGCCCCGATCGCCTGGCGCGATCGGATCCGGGCCGGATCTGGCTCGGGTCGGTCGGCGGATCTCGGTAGTTGGATCTTGATCCAACGGTTGGGATTGATTAGGGTTAGGAGTGGGTTCGGTCGAGTCACGTGGCTCGGTCGGACTCGAACACGAAGTCGACTCGGGCTCGATCGGATGAACAAGATTTGACCCGAGTTTGATTTTCCAGCGATTTAATATTTAAAATAATTCCTAGTAATTCATTTAATTCATTAAAAAATAGCAAATGACTCAGAAAAATTCCAGAAAAATTCTGGAAAAAACTTTGGATCATTTTGGACTCAAATAAAATATTTCCAACAAAAATTTATTTGCAAAATTAAATTCTTCAATTATTTCAAAATGGAATAAATTCAAATAAATTCCAAATAAATCCAAATAAATTCCAGAAAATTCCAAAAATTCACCAAAGTGCCAAATCACACATGAGTTTAGGAAAAGTAAAATTTTGGGGTGTTACAGCACTGAAGCAAGGTAATCAGCCAGTGGCCGACTACCTGAACAAGTTCACACAGCTAGCACGCTACGCACCTGAGGATGTAGCGACAGATAAAGCCAGACAGTCTCGTTTTATGAAGGGACTTAACTCAGGATTGCAAGTAGGATTGATCACCCACACCTTTCCAGATTTCCAAGAGTTGGTGAATAAGGCGCTTATTCTTGAGGACAAGCGCAAGGAACTGGATGAGAACAGAAGCGCCAAGATGCAACAAAGAAGGATCACGCCAGGAACGCACAAATACCGAGAGTTGCACCAAATCAATTCTTCGATTCCAACCACGTAATGCAACAAGGACACCACCCCCAAGACCAAGACCTGCCAATCGTAACTACTGCACTCCCACTTCGCTAGAAACGCTACCCCGTGCAACAAGAAGGAACAAGTGAGACGCCGCTACAAGCGCAACGAGCCAGACACTTTGCCAACAGCTTGTCCAAAGAAGACAGCAGAGTGACCCCGATTCGCTTCAATCTAGGAACCACCCCAGCTAGGACGCCAAAGACCAGGAGCCATACCCTGCATCGTGGTGAGAGGCCGAGTCAACCATGTCACCGCAGATGCACTGCGAATGCTACTGACGTCGTCTTGGGTAAGTTACTTGTTAACTCAAGACTGCAATGCTTTGTTTGACTCGAGCTTCAGATTCGCTTGTTTCGCAAGGCTTTGCTACTAGAAATGATTTGAGGATTGCGAGACTTAAGTGCATGCTTTTAGTTCAAACCCTGGTTCCGAACTCCGAACGAAAGTAGGATGTTCCGGGTGAGAATACTAATAGATGGAATAGAGTTCCTAGCAAACCTTATAATTTTGGAGACCTGCACTTAGACGTTATATTGGGAATGGATTGGTTATCCAAGCACAAGGCCGTATTGGATTGTGGACGAAGGACTATCTCGATTGAGAGCCCGTGTGGGAAGAAAGTGGAATTTCAAGCCACCGCAGCTTAGAGATGGGCGAGTTGATGGTTAACAGTACCAAGGCAATCAGCATAGAGGATGTCTCAAGAGTGAATGAGTACCCGATGTTTTTCCGAAGATCTACCTGTATGCCGCAGACGAGGACATAGAGTTTGTGATAGAGCTTGTACTGCACAAAGACCGATAGCAAAGAGACCCTATCGGATGTCCACCGAGGAGTTGGTAGAAATGAAGAAACAGCTAGAAGAGTTAATGGAGAAAGGATTTATCAGACCGAGTTAAATCGCCGTGGGAGCACCGCTTTATTTGTCAAGAAGAAGGACGGGAGTTTCAGGATGTGCATTGACTACCGTGCACTCAATGAAGTCACCGTGAAGAATAAGTATCCGCTACCCGGATTGATGATTTGTTTGATCGATTAAGAGGAGCCGGAGTTTTCTCCAAGATTGATCTCGAGATCGGGATACCATCACCAAGATCCGATCGTAAGATATTCAAGACCGCATTCTCGCCAAGATATGGACATTACGAGTTCTGATTATGTCTTTTGGGTAGCGAATGCGCCAAATTATTTCATGAATATGATGAATAAGGTGTTCATGGAATATTTGGACCAGTTTGTCGTCGTGTTCATAGACGATATCCTAATCTACTCCAAGACAGAGGATGAACATGCCGAACACTTAAGGCGAGTTTTGGAAAAGCCGAGGAACAACAACTTTTCGCCAAGTTCAAGCAAGTGTGATTTTTGGAAGGACAAGGTAGAGTTTCTTGGACATGTAATGACCGTTAAGGAGTCGCCGTAGATCCAAGCAAAGTAGAAGCTGTGTTACATTGGGAGCAAACCAAGATCGTGACCCGTTCGGAGTTTCCTTGGAATGGCAGGATACTACCGCCGTTTCATCGAAGGCTTTTCGACAATTGCGAAACCTCTTACGCAATGGCTTGAAGAAGGAAAAGAAGTTTGCATGGACGCCTTGAATGTGAGAAAGGATTTCAGAGTGAAGAAGCGATTGACGTCGGCACGGTGTTAGTTCTACCTGATGTTGCTCAAAGCTTCGATATTTATTGTGACGCATCGCGCCAAGGACTTGGATGTGTCTTGCGTCACGAGAATGGAAAGGTCGTCGCGTATGCATCAAAGCGATTGAGGCCGCATGAGGAAAATTATCCGACACATGACCTAGAGTTAGCTGCCGTAGTGCATGCCTAGAAGATATGGCGTCACTATCGGCTTGGAAACAGATGTGAAGTGTAGACGGATCATAAGAGCCTTAAGTACATATTCACCCAGTCGGATAGGAATATGAGGCAGAGGAGATGGTTAGAGTTGATCAAGGACTACAATGTTGGAATCCATTACCATCCGGGAAGGCCAACGTAGTAGCCGACGCTCGAGTCGGAAAAGCCATACCGTGAGTACGTTGCTAGCCACAAGTCAGGACGAGTTATGTGAGGATTTTCAGAAAATGAAGATTGAGGTAGTACCTAGCGGATTCTTGGCCGCATTAGAAGTAAAGCCTACCTTAGAGGATCAGATCCGAGAAGGACAGAAGGATGATGACAAGATCCGCAGGATTAAGTCCATCAAGGAGGAAGGCAAGCGAGAGGACTTCAAGTTGGATGAGCAAGGCACGTTGTGGATGAAGGATCGTATTTGTGTGCCTAACAAAAAGGAGTTAAAGCAATCGATTCTCGAAGAAGCTCATGACTCTAAGTACTCGATTCATCCTGAAGCGCCAAGATGTATCAGATCTCAAGGAGAGATTACGGTGGCCGAGTATGAAACGTGAAGTTGCCGAGCATGTTGCATTGTGCGACGTATGCCGGAGAGTCAAGGCAATGCATCGAGAGACTAGCGAGATTGCTACAACCGCCGAAAATACCCGAGTGGAAGTGGGAGGAAATCGGAATGGATTTCATTACGGTTTGTCAAGACTCAAGGAGGTTATGACTCCATATGGGTTATAGTGGATCGCTTGACTAAAGTAGCCCATTTTATCCCCGTGAAGACCACTTACTCTGAGATAAATTAGCGAATTATACATGATCGAGATTGTCTGTTTGCACGGAGTGCCAAAGAGGATTGTATCGGACGAGGTACCCAATTTACCTCAAGGTTCGGGAATAAGTTGCATGAAGCCATGGGAACCCGTTTGAACTTCAAGATCTGACTTATCATCCGCAGACGGATGGACAGGCAGAAAGAGTCAACCAGATTCTCGAAGATATGTTGAGAGCTTGTGCATTAGCTTATGCTACTTCTTGGGATAAGAGTTTACCGTATGCCGAGTTTAGTTACAACAATAGTTATCAGGCTAGTTCTGAGATGTCACCTTTTGAGGCCTTTGTATGGTCGACCACCTGTCGGACGCCATTGAATTGGAATGAGACCGGCGCCCGTGTCTTTGGGCCTGATATTCTTCAAGAGGTCAAGAAACGGTCGCCATGATTAGGGAAAGGTTGAAGATAGCCCAATCACGACAAAAGAGTTATCTTGACAATCGTCGCCGAGACTTGAGTTTTGAACCAGAAGACTTTGTATACCTCAGAGTTACGCCTCTCAGGGGAGTTAAGAGGTTCCATGCCAAAGGGAAACTTGCACCCCGTTATGTTGGACCATTTAAGGTTTTGAGCCGCAGAGGCGAAGTTGCTTATCAGCTGGAGTTGCCGCAGTCGTTGGCAGGAGTGCATGACGTATTCCATGTGTCCCAGTTGAAGAAGTGTCTCCGAGTTCCTGAGGAACAGACACCGCTAGAGTCAATTGAGTTGCAAGAGGATTTGACCTATAAGGAGCATCCCGTGAGGATTCTAGACACAATGGATCGAGAAACTAGAAATAAGTCAACCCGTTTCTGTAGAGTTCAGTGGAGTAACCATGCAGAGAGCGAAGCGACTTAGGGCTGTGAAGAGGATTTGAAGAAAGAGTTTCCAAACCTATTCCTTTAGTAAGCCCTGAATCTCGGGGACGAGATTCTATTAAGGGGGGAGGTTTGTAACACCCCAAAATTTTGCTTTTCTTAAATTCATGTGTGATTTGGCACTTTGGTGAAAATTTTGGAATTTTCTAGAATTTATTTGGATTTATCTGGAATTTATTTGAATTTATTCCATTTTGAAATAATTAAAGAATTTAATTTTGCAAATAAAATTTTGTTGGAAATATTTTATTTGAGTCCAAAATGTTCCAAAGTATTTTCCAGAATTTTTCTGGAATTTTTCTGAGTCTTTTGCTATTTTTAATGAATTAAATGAATTACTGGGAATTATTTTAAATATTAAATCGCTGGAAAATCAACTCGGGTCTAGTACTGTTTATCCGATCGAAGTCGAACCCGAAGTCGGACTCGAGTCCGACCGAGCGATTGGCTCGATCAAACCAAATTAAAACCCTAATCAATCCCAACCGTTGGATCAAGATCCAACGGTGAGATCCGCCGTCTGAGGTTCGAGCCGTATCCGCCCGGATCCGATCGCGCCCGTCGCGATCGTGGCGTTGATCGTGCCACGTGGGCGGTGAGCGTCATCGTCTCCGCCGAGTCCGAGCCGGACTCGCCGCCGCGCCCGCCGTAGTGTAATTAGGTTTCCGTCTCGCACGCAGGCCGAGGCTATTTAAAGCCACAGTCACGCCCGAGGTTGCCCTCATCCTTGCGCACCCGTTTCCCGAGCCATCTCGCCGAGCCATCGCCGCTTTACTGTGCGAGCTCGCCGTAGTTGGAGGAGGTGACCGCCATGCGGTTTTGTTCGATTCGTCGCCGTCCGTCGTCTTCCGCCGAGAAGGAGCCCAGATCCTAATCCCCGTGACAAGACGCACCGAAGGAAGGACTCATCTCGCCGAGCAACCCGGGCGCCGTCGGGCTTGTCGTCGTTCGTCTCCGGTGGCTGCAGCTCGCCCGGCGTCGCCATCGCCCTCGCGAAGCTCGTGGACCGTCCGATCTTGATCGTGCGGTTGAGGTGAGTTCACGTGTTCTAAACCCGGTTAGATCTGGACCGTTGGATCAAGATCCAACGGTTCACAATCGCCACGTGCTGTAGTAGTGTTATTATAGGATTAGATCTGAACCGTCCGATCTAGATCGAACGGCCCACGATCATCGAGTAGATTCAACGTGTTAACCCTGGATCTAATCGCGGCCGTCGAATTTCAAATCAACGGCCGGGATTGCGCCACGTGTCGGGAAGTTGGACCGACGCGGTCGGCCGTCTGGCGTGTGGCGCGTGTCCTCGACACGCGGGCCCGCATGTCGAGGGCCCACGTCGGCACCGCGTTTGCGTGAGACCCTTGACCGACAGTGGGTCCCACTGTCGGCCTACCCGAAGCCGTGGGACCGGGTCCACTGTGGACCAAACCGCGCCGTGGCCGAGCCCATGAGCCGGTGACGTCCACCAGCCAATCAGGAGCTGACACGTGTCCATCTTGACGCAATAATTAATTTCGAAAAAGAAAAATGATTTATTAATTCGAATAATGATTACAGATTTTGTTTCAAACTTCAAACGCTTATAACTTTTGCGTTTCAACTCCGATTTGAGTGATTCAAATTTCTAAATTTGTATAAAATTCAGATCTACTCAAATATGAATTTTATTTAATTTTTGGGCTAAAGTTTTTCTCTGTAATATTATTTAATTGATTATTTAAACTTTAATAAATCATAACTTTTGCATTTTAACTCCGATTTGAACGATTCCAGTTCTAAAAATCCAGAAAATTATGTTCTCTCTGTTTATGGATTTTATTTGGATGTTTGGATACTTTTGCCTATTGTTTATTCGTGTATTTGCTATTTGCACGCTTTACGAGTAGACGTTGAAGTGCCGGAAGGATTCGAAGGAGAAGTGTTGACTCAGGATCCAACTCAAGACCAAGAGCAAGTACTTTTTGAAGGCAAGTTGTGCTTTGACCATGTTGATCCTATTTCGAAATCTATTTTGATTTAAACTATTGCATGCTAGTTCAATTAGAAAAATACTTTGTTTAAACACAGGGTTAGATAAATACCTATTTGATATATTACAACTTGATTACTTAATTATGTTCCATGAACCTTTTTCACACTAGTTGTATTTTACTATTTGGACATTATTAAATTTCCAACATGGGTTTAGACCGTTGTAGTATCTTTGCTTAGACACCTTTCGTGCTCATGACATGATTTTGGACAATCAAATGTTAATATTGACTTAATGATATATTGAACCTGTTTTGGGAAAAGTATCATGTGATGTTGATGGCACGTGGTGCATGGTAATCAACGGGGTTTGATAAACGCTTTTGGCCAGGGCATGTGGCAAGAGTAATCAGTGGGCGATTGTGGCATTGGGAGTGTTGATTTGGTTTTTCGGGTAGTCTTGCCCTGGTCACTCTACGGACTTAACCTTGCAAGCCTCTGAACTGGGTCATACTTGCAACCACATGGCTGGACTGGGACGGCCCTAGTTGACTAAGTCGCTAAGGACTCGCTTGTGGAGCCTCAGGGTGTCAATTACCCCGTTTGTGTGATTGTGCGGGGAGCGTGTCGTGGGCGTGGCCGGATACCCATCTAACGGTGTGTTGGTCCCATACTTCGCCTTGGCTAAGGGAAGGGATGGTGTAGAGCACGAACCTGAGAGGACCACCTGTGTTGTTTGAGGCTTCCAAAGGCTTTATTCTGAGGAACTCGCCTTTGTGGTGTTTGACTGTATCTTGTGGGTAAAGTGCATAACCTCTGCAGAGTTTAGAATCTATTTAAATAGCCGAGTCCACTGTGATCGACAATGCTCGGGAATTACAAATCAAGGGTTAGATTTTCTGAAAATAACTTGGATTTGGAAGTTGGTTTGGTTTAATAATGAAGATGATGGAAATGTGGTTTAGGATGGGGAAAAATGTTTATTAAACTTCTTGAAAAGTTATTTACGCTTTACTTATTTCTCGCTTTGAATCTACTTATATTACTTTTCAAATGCTGTTTACTGCAAATATACCTTAAACTATTCCTTTGTACCAAGCCATGCATATAGTATATTAGCCTGCATTCTGTGCATGACTTGCTGAGTACCAAGTACTCACCCTTGCCTCAACACAATATCAGTTGAAGAGGAGACTGCACCAGCTTTGGAGAAGGAATTCCAAGAGGATCCGTCTACTTAGGGAAGCGAGCCCGGTCGATTGCCTGTGGTATCTTGGATGGCGCCACTGTTATTTGATTTTCCGCTGCTACTACTTTTCTCTGAATAAGTTTTGCCTTGCAAGGCATATATTTGTAACTTGGCCATAAGGTCGAGTAACCACTTTGGTTATTTAAATAAAGTACTTTGTTAATATCGATTGGTATGATTGTGATATTTACCGATGTTAAGACTGTGTGCACTAGCGCGTTCCTGGACTAGTGCTGAATACACAGAGGGTCCGGATTTGCAAATTCGGGGTCCCGACATATTAGTGTTTGATCTCTTATTTATAGACTTTACCGTCTAGAGAGAAAAGGATGGCTACTAAGGGTGTATCGATGGGTAAGACACATTTCATTGATGGCACATATGGAGGATTGTTGGTAAGGGTTTCGCCATATCACTTGATCCCACATCCACCATCGATCAAGATGAGCAAAATTCCCACCTCAATGTTCAAGTGATAAACGCTCTATTTGGAGCCTTGAACATGGATGAGTTCAATCATGTGAGCAACCTTGAAATGGCTCATGAGATTTGGACCACCCTCTCAGAAATCCATTAGGGGAAATTCGTGGTCAAGGAGGCCAAATTGCATATGCTTCGGATAAAAAATGAGAGTTTCATCATGTTACCCCATGAGAACACCAACGAGATGTACTCAAGGTTGAATAGCATTGTGAATGAGCTCAAATGCCTTAGGAGCTTATTAACCGATCTTGATGTTGTTCGTAAGATAGTTAGGACTCTACCAAATAAATATGAGACGTTGGTGACATTGTTTCTCAACTCTCCCGGGTTGGTAAAGATGATGCTAACTGCACTCTTGGGCAATATCATAACAAATCAGTTGTACAAGAAGGACAAAGAGGAGCTCTTGGAGAAAAGTTCTTCCAAGAAAAAGAATCTTACCTTCAAGGCCAAGGCGGAATCAAGCGATGAAACGCTTGATGATGGGGATGATGACTACAAAGAGGAGATGGCTCTCCTTGTGTTGAGAATGAGAAGATTCATGAAGAGGTGCTCAAGCTCAAGAGCCCCTCACAAGTTCAAAAAAGGGACAACAGTTAAGTACAAGCGCTACGCCAACATCCGTTGCTACGAGTGTGATGAGGAGGGGCACATCGCCTCTCATTGTCCCAACAAGAAAGAGGATAAGTCCAAACCATTCAAGAAGAAGGACTACAATGGCAAGAAGAAACTTTTCAAAAAGTTTCATAGGGATGGCAAAGGTGAGGCTCATATCGGGGAGTGGAACTCCAATGAGGAGTATTCGGATTCTGACTCCTCCGTGATGACACTCCCTCCAAGAAGAAGGGACTTTCCAGAGTAGCAATCAAGGAAGCTCATCACCATTCATTACTCCCTTGTGTATTATGGCAAATGAGGGATCATAAAGTAAAATCCAATGATAATAATGAGCCTTCCTATGATGAGCTCATGGACATGCTTGATGACTTAAACGAGTACCTTAGCAAGGAGAAGTTCAAATATAATACCTTGAGAAAGGAATTTCTCTCTCTCTCAAGGATTCTTATAAGGAGCTAAAGGATGCTCATAAGACTCTTCTTCTCAAGGACCATTCAAAGTCCAAAATAGATGCAAGTGTTTCTTATGATATCCTTGATACTATGCCTAGAGTAGCACATCTCTCTTGCCATGTATCTAAATCTAGCGTGTCTACTTCACGTGATGATTTGCTTGACATGCCTTCTAGCTCATTTTGTATTCCTTGTCATGATAGCAATGTATTATTGAAAATAGTGAGCTCAATGAGCAAGTAAATAGTCTAAGTAAGAGCTTGGATCGATGCATCAAGGGTAAATCAATCCTTGACAAAATCCTAAACAATCAACGATGCTTCTACAACAAACAAGGTCTTGGGTCTGTACCCAAGAAGGGTAAGAAAGTAAGCTACAAAGCTCTTAGGTTTGTGAGGTCAAATGACAAGCTTTGTCATAAGTGTCATGATGTGGGACATATGAAAAATAATTGTTCTTTGGGTAAGGCTCCTAAGAAAAATATTTATGATTTATGCTATATTCTTAGGAAAACCAGTAATGGTTGAGTAGTTGTTAAATTTGTTGGCACTCTCATAATTGGTTACAAAAAGAATGCTATTTTGGTGCCTAAAGCCTTGGTTACTAATCTCTAAGGAGTCAAACAAATTTGGATACCTAAAAAGATGTGATATTCTTTTGTATGTGAACTACAAAATCGGTGGACGGCATTGGGTGCTTGATAGCAGGTGCATTCAACACATGATCGAAGATCGGAATATGTTCACCACATTTAAGGTTGGGAGTGCAAGCCATGACAAGATCACATTTGGTGACAATAGCAAGGGAAAGATAATAAGCTCGGGTAAAATTGCTATCTCTAATGACCTTTCATTTCTAATGTTTTATTAGTTGAAATGTTAAATTTTAACTTGCTATCCATTGCTCCAATTTGTGATTTTGGTCTTACTTGAACTTTCTAGCAAAACGGCATTATGATTTCAAAATAAAAAATGATTCTTTGGTATTTAAAGGTTTTCGGTTTTGGAAATCTCTATTTGGTTGATTTCTCCTCAAATGAGTCTTGCCTTCCAACATGTTTGATTGCAAAAACCTCTTTATGTTGGCTTTAGCATAGAAGGCTAGCTCATGTTGGGATGATTCAACTCAAAAAGCTTTTCAAACATGATTTCGTTGTTCGTTGTGGGCTTGAAGGATGTGAAGTTTGAGAAAACTAAGCTACGTAGTGCTTGCCAACCCGAAAAGCAAGTAGCTAGCTCTTATCCATCCAAGAGTATCGTGTCCACATATAAATCATTGGAACTCTTATATATGGATTTGTTTGGCCCAACAACCTATAAGAGCATTGGGGGTAATTCTTATTGTTTAGTGACTGTGGATGACTACTCAGGATACACTTGAGTTTTTTCTACAGGAAAATTCAAAACCCCTGGCATTTTCAAAAGCTTTGCAAAAAGGGTTCAAAATGAATTTGATTTTAAAATCAAGAAAATTCATAGTGACAATTGTTCCTAGTTCAAGAATACAAAAAATTAGGGTTTTTATGATAAACTTGGAATAAAGCACGAACTTTCCGCTACCTACACTATGGAGCAAAATGGAGCTGTAGGACACAAAAATCGAACACTAATTGAAATGGAAAGGACATTGCTTGATGAGTATCATACTTACGATAATTTTTGGGCAAAAGCAATTAATACCGATTGTCACGTCACAAATTGCCTTTATGTGCATCATCTTTTGAAAAAGACCTCTTATGAGCTTCTTATTTTTAGAAAATCGAACATCTCTTATTTTCGCGTCTTTGGATGAAAATATTTTATTTTGAAGAAGAGTGTTTGTAACATCATAAAATTTGGTTTTATTGGATTTATTATGCATTTACTATTTTTGGGAATATTCTGAAATGCATTTGATTTATTTTGAATTTAATTGAATTAAAAATTTTGTTAAAAGTATTTACAAGTTCAAAAAATTTAAATAAAATATCATTGAAAATATTTTATTTGAATTCCAAATGCCTTGAAATATTTTCCAGAATTTTTCTAGAATTTTTCGGGTATTTTTAGTATTTATTTTGGTTTATTCAAATTTTCAGAATTATTATAATTGAAAAAGTCTGGAAAGTGCCAAACCCCATTTGGGCCGAAACCCACTCAGGAACACCCAACCTAGCCCGTGCCAACCGCCGCTGCAGCCCACTCGCCCGCAAACCTTAACCTTAAGATTGTTGACCGTCGGATTTTGATCCAATGGCCGTGATCTCTCCATGTTGCCGCGCCACGGTTGTCGTCAGATCATAGACATGTGTGTGACCAAGATGAGGCCACATCATCCTTGCCTATTGCCGTTGAATTCCGACATCGCCGCATTTTTCTCCGTGAAAATTGCACCTAACTCGGACAACGAGGCGCTATTTAATGCATCGCACATTGTATGAGGTCCGTCTCACTAAGCCGTGCACTTTGCCCCATGGCATGTCACCTGAGAGATAGCCTAGCTATCATAATTGCCCATCAGAGTGTAGGGGAGCGTCGCCACAATTTTTGCAAGTTTTTGCCGCCGTCAAGTCTTCTCCGCAGCAACCAAGGGCACTGGTGAGTTCATCATCTTGCGATATATTGAACCCACGCAAAACCGAGTCGAATCCCTCAAATTTTCGTAGTGTCCTAGGTTGTTTCCTTCTCTAGTTGCTTGCACTGTTGCATCATCATCGCCGTGGTTCGCTTGATCTCAACTGTTGGATCGATAGCAATCTCTCTAGATTTGACCGCTCGTCGCAATCTCGCACCCTCTAGTCACCGTCCTTCGTAACGAATCATGACCGTAGGATCTACAGTGGTTGGTTCGGATCTTGCCACATGTCAAGCACCAGGACAGGCCACGTAGTTAACACCATTGCTACCTCACCGACTGTAGGATTTAGATCCAATGGACTAGATCCTGCCACGTGTCGCATCGCCCCGTATTTCGTGTCGCTGACGTCGGCCATGACATCATTGCTTACGTAAGCATTGGCCGCTGGTCAAACTTCCGTGGACCGAGTCCACCGTACGCGCGCATGTGTTCGTGGACCAGGTCCGTAGACCCTGGGCCCACATGTCAGTGTAATAGAGGTTTTCCAGATTAGTTTTAATTAATTTAATTCAATTTTATGATGTCAGCATGGCATCATAAATGTGCTTTCACGTAGAAAAATAATTTAGCCAAAATCCTATTTAGTGCTGATGTCACACTGACATCATTATTCTGATTTTTTAATAGAAAATAAATCCAAGATTTGAATTTTCTTATTTTCAGCCTTTTTCTTTTATTTTTAACTTTAGATAGCTCGTTCCCCTTTATACGAACTCCAATTGAGGTGATTCTATAGCCTAAAAATTTGTAAAATTGAGATCTATTTAATGGTGAATTTTATTTAATTTTTATAGTTGAGTTCTCTCTGTTTTTGGTATTTATTACTTTATTTAATCATTTCGTGTAGATGTTGAATTACCTGAGGAGTTCGTGAGCGATGAGCCAACTCAAGAGCAAGGTCCAGAGCAGAAGCAAGAACTATTTGAAGGCAAGTTGTGCTTTGATCATATTGAGCCCATGTTTTAAAAGTTACATTGCTTTAAACTATTGCATATTAATTCAATTACAACTATTTCAATTAAATATGGTATTAGCAAATCAACCAATTGAACTTATGTCAACCTTGTCACTTGTATGCCATGATTCAATTGTCACCATAGAATGGTTCTTTATTGATTGGTAACTATTAATTGCCAATATGGGATGGTTAGAACGTGTTAGTTTGCTTAGCCATACGACGTGTTATTGATATCATTTTGGAATATCAAAATTAATCTTGCTTAATGAAATATGGAACATATTTATGAAATGTGTGTCATGTGTTATTGATGTTGTTGATGGCACGTGGTGCATGGTAATCAACTGGGGTGATAAAATGATTTAGGCTGGGGCAAGTGGCAAGAATTGTTAACTTGGTGGGCCAGTGTGACAATTGAGCGGTCGCATTTGTTTCTTTTGTAAATTGGTTATTGATGGTTTATGGTAAGTCTTGCTTTGGTTAATTAAGGACTTAACCTTGCAAGCATTTGAATTGGGCTAAACATACAACCACATGTCTGGTATGGGATAGATCTAACAGATTAATTTATAATGTCTAGACTTTAGTACTGTCGTGGTGGTGTGAGTGTCACATGTTTGGTTAGACTCACATGGCGCAAGAGGGGGGTTCTGAGTGTGGTAACCAGTCCCTTCAATATCGAAACCTTAGTGGGCAGTGCTAGATTTAGACAGAACATTATAAAGGCTTTGTTATGGTCATTCGCTCACTTGTGGGTAAAGTGTATAACCTCTTAGAGTGTCAAACCTATTCAAATAGTCATGTCCGCGGTATTGGACAATACTCATGAATTACAGTCAATGGTTAGATTTTAATAAAATGGATGTAGGAATGGAGGCAGTATGCATGTGAAAATGTGGAAATTGGTTTAAGGTTGTGAGATGATTTATTTGTGAAATAACTGAGAAATTTATTATTGTTAGTATTTGTTTTACTGATTTTCAATCTATTTATGCTATTCATTTGTGAGATGCTATGCCTTGTGGGAATGGAATTCAGCCATCATTTGGAATAAGCCATGCATGTAGTTAATAGATTTGCATTATGTGCACAACTTGTTGAGTGCTTGTGTACTCACCCCCTTGCAACTAGGGGTGGAATCGAGCCGAGCCGAGCTGAGCTCGCCAATTTTCGAGCCGAGCCGAGCCCGGCTCGTTGCATACATCGAGCTCAATCTTGAGCTCGGCTCGGGCTCGCTCGAGCCTCGAGCCGGCTCGCGAGCCGGCCTACAAGGGCACTGGCAAGGGCCCAAATGCCCTTCATTCTCACAAAACAACGAAGCTCCTCCATCTATTCTCACCGTTCTGAGGCTCCAACCTCCTTTAGGGTTCGGTTAAGAAGCAATTTCACATTTATGGGACGCCTTTTTAAGCACAGATGGTTAGACTGCTCTTTCAATTTATAAAACTGCAAACATGTAATCTGAAAAAAGAATACTCCGCTTACTTTTTTATCTGTGCAAAAGTAATCAGTAGACCCAATACAAGACATTTGAAGTACTAAGAAGAGTAAACTCAAAAAGTAAGGTAAGACAAGCATTGCTCATTAGATGTCTAGCATTGGGTATACTGATTACTGTATTGTGAATTCATACCTTATATAACTCAATGACTGTCGAGCCTAACGAGCCGCTCATGAGCTGGCTCGGGCTCGGCTCGTTGGCCAAGCGAGCCAGGCGGTAGGCTCGGGCTCGGCTTGTTGGCCATGCGAGCCGAGCCGAGCCGAGCCCGAGCCGAGCCTCGAGCCTCGAGCTAAAATTCCACCCCTACTTGCAACAATTCAAACACTAGTTGGAGAGGAGTCTACGCCGGTTTTTGAGGGGGAGTACCAGGAGGAGTCGATCAATTAGAGTGCGAACCTTGTCAGTTGCCTATGGCATATTGAAGGGTTACTACGAACATTTTAAATTCCACTGCAGTTTTATATATTCCTTGGTCTAAGCCCTGCGAGGCGTATTTTTGTAAGTTTACCATAATGTTGTTCAACATGCTATATTAATAGATGAAGTACTTTATATTATTTTCGCTGTGTATGATTGTGGTATTCATCTATGTTGAGACTGTATGCACTAGCGTGATTCTAGACTAGTGCAGAATACATAGAGGGTCTGAATTTATATATTCGGGTCCTGATAGAGATGGTATCAGAGCCATACTGACTGTAGGTCTTGCCCCTAGTTAGAATAGTCGTTCTTAGTAGCCTCAAAACTATTTTCTAAAGTGAAAATTAACTAAAAAGATCAATAAGTTTTTGACTTATTCTCTCTTTCCTGTTTCCTACCCTTGCTAAATTTTTTTTGTCTATTCCTTTGTTTTAAGTTGAGGTCTCACGAGAGTTGTCTTCTATAGATGAGGATGGTGCATACTTATGGAGAGTGCGAGGGAGGTTATGCTACTGAGTTGTGGAAAGTGTTGCAAGTACTTGGAAGCTTTGATAGACCCATCTACAGAGGTACCAACTGGGTGGTGAATGGTAAGGAACGTGGAATGATTTGCAAGGTTACAATGTACATCTGTGAAGACACCAAAGCAAGCCGTCCCATCAACATCTCAATGAGAAGGTCATCCTTTGAGACAGGGATTCAAGAGTCAGCACGCCTTGCACTACGATGTATCACCCGTGATTAGGGGTGAAAACAAAATAGAAAGTTCTCGACTGTTCCGAAGGAAAATGGAAACGGAAGCCCTTTTCAGAAACGGAAACGGAAAATACCAGTGCAAAAACGAAAACGGAAATTTTTTGTTGGAAACGGAAACAGGAGAGTCAATTCCGACGAAAACGGAAACGGAAACAGAAATTCCGTATAAGTGAAACCGGAAACTAAAAATGGAAACGGGCCGGAAATAGAAATGGGCTTGGCCCAAAAATGAGAAAGGAGAGTTTATATTTATTTTCGAATTAAAATAATTTCATAAATACAAATGGTTTTATATAAAATATTAAATAGAGTTCAAAAATTCTGAAAAAGTTCTCAAAAATACTTTAGAACATTTTGAACCTAGAAAAATTATTTTTAGCATAATTTTATTTTTATTTTTTTTATAAATAAATTAATTTTATAAATAAAAAAATAGCAAAATGGTATTTATAAACTCTAGAAAATCCAAGATAAATTTCAGAAAATCATAAATGAACATCGAACAGTAATATACAAATTTTAGGGTATTAAAACTTTGTAGTTGGTGGAGCAAGAGGATATCCATGATAATTATATGGATGAGGACATGATGGTCTGATATAGAAGACAAATAATGTGCCTTCAGCTGATAAATTTGAGAAAATTTTTCTAGTGATACTAGCGAAAATTTTCGCCCGCGCCGTCCGCGTCGAACACGCACCCCGTCGGACCCATATCCGCCCCGAGCAACCACACCGGCGCTGCGAGCTGCACGGTCTGCCCCGGGTCGAGCTTGAACTCCGTCGTGGACAGCTGCGACGTGCCGGCGCAACCCAGGGTCCCCGACCATATGGGGTGGGAGCAGTAGTTCGATGTGGTGAACGTCATGCCGATTGGAGTGTACGACCAAGAAGCCAATGCCAGCACAAGGAGCCATAGCTTGCAAGTTCTTGCTTCTTCCATGTTGATGCTTGGCTATAGCAAATTGGGCACCTGATGTTGATAGGGAGTTCGAGAGGGAAAGGGGAAGGCATTGGAAGGACGCTTGCAAGATTTGAAGTGCTGCAACCATGCATGCAAAGAAAGCTTTCCTTGGTGAGCTTGGTTTAGCATGTTGTATGTATGGGGTGGCCTAGGAAACAAGGAGTACCTTTTGGGATCATGCAAGCTTATGATGGTGACATGCCGTTAGACCCAAAAGTGATGATGCTTCTGCTAGTGCAGATACCTTAATTCCTAGTCAAACAAGCTCTTGTTTTGTGAGTTTTAAGTCTTAACCAATATTTGATATCTGTAGCCTGAGCATTACTGAACTTTTTTCAAGGTTCATGCAAATTGTGCCTCTAACTCGGACAGAATGCATGTTTCACCTGTTGGACAAGCAGAGTAACTTTTATCTCCGTCGGATGCAGAACCAAGATCTTGAGTTGAATCGCATCGTTAGCATCAGAAGTGTCAAGATTACAGCATGAATATTCTGAATTTCCTACCTGTCCGCCGAAATTCACATGGACCACACTGAACTTTCTTGGCAACCATTTCAGTGAGGTAACCTGGCTTTTTGTTTCTGAATATTATTTTGTGTTGTTTTACTTATGTTGGAACAGCTGTTTTGTCAAACTAAACATCTAGTTTGTTTCATGCATCGGGCATCATTTTTGCATCAGATCTATGCTCTTAACATGGTTATCACAGCCAATTGTAGTAAGCTCACCGGCCAATCATTATTTTTAAAATAAAGAATGAGAGAATAAAAAAAAGAAGCAACACTCCATCTCCCACCGGATAGAGACATAGAGCCCCGCGCCCCTGCCCATCTTCATGGCAATACAAACCCATTTCAAATAAAGCCATCAGTTCTGATTGGATCGCACAAAAGGAATAATCATACATGAATTACGGAGCGTATGTTTGTTCTCCACAAAGTGTTACTATGTCCACTGTATAACATTTTGCCTACCTTTCTAGTTACCATTTCACTGAACAAATAGCATGTACGTTAATGAGTGTACGGCAGTTTAACATGAATAATGCACACGTTGATTTATCTGTCAACTTCAGCATCCAGAAAGGACTCACAAAAAACCATTGAGGTGCAATTTATAACATGCATATCCATTCCACAGGAAACATATTAGGAGATAGCGTAGTAGAGACTGGAGACGGCTAACACATGGTGAAGCATGACCTAAAGATGCACAGTAGTAATCAAAGACAACATTGTAAATTCCTAACAAGTAAAGGAAGGTAACATGACCAAAATGTTGCCATATTATACAGTACGTACTCATAAATCTTTATCAGAAGCACAACAAACAAGCTATTTCTTCTTGCAGCACGACTCCACAAGCCAAAACAGAAAAATCCATCATGCCTCCAATGTAGGTTCTTCAGCATCACTTTCGGGAGCATTGCAATCATCAACAATCGTGACACCCTCAAGATCAAAGGGACGCCCAGTCATTGGATGAATGGGGCGCCTATCGCGAGGCCCACCCTTCTGGGCCATAGCTAGCATTGGAGGTGGAGGCAGGATCCCACCGCGAAAGAGGATGCGCTGCACAGGATCCGACGGTTGTGCCCCAACTGACAGCCAGTACCTACAACAGAAGCATAGTTGTAATGTTGTATGGTGTTACATGGCCTTGCAAAGCAACATAGCATGCTTCTAGCAAGTACTCATTAGCTTTGCTGTGGATGCAATCAAGCGCATCTCATGCGCTTCAAACGTCTGAATCCTTAACTCCGTAGATTTTCTTCCCTGAGGGAGGAGGGCAGTGAGGGTATAATGATGCTTGGAAATTGGCATTACAATCAAGTGCATCAGCTAGCAGAGTGCAGCACCACATAATTTCACTTATAATTCTCCCATCTTTTTTTCTGTCACCACCTCAACATCCCACAATGATACGATCTACCGCCTCAAGCAAATCATGAATCAAACCACAATGGTCATATGTCTTAATCAGCCCCCATTTAGCCTCTAAAATCCCCAACTGTCCTTCAAAGATCGAGAGCTGATATAGCATTTTTAATTCTAGACTAGCTGCAATCGAATGTTGCAATATGCAAAATTATGTTCAAAAAGGAATAAAATAGAACAAAAGCACTCTAAATCAAGACCAGGCAAGACTCACTTGACCCGGTCGAATTTCAGTCCCATCCTCTTGCCACCATCCTTCCCTGCAAACAGCAACGGAAGGCACACATTTCTTCGTCAGCGATTCAGCCATCACTAAGCTCCTATGCACGCGCAAAATCGCATCACATATATCATTCGCACATCTGATAAGACAAACGAAGCTAAACGGAACCGATTCATCGAAATCAAGAAGCAGGAGCAACGCGGGCACTTGAACGGATCGATCCAAAAGGGATTTCAACGAGGGGCGCAAGAGAGAGGACGACTTGCCGGGGAGCGGGTTGTAGTAGCCGAGGACCTCGAGGTGCTTGCCGTCGCGCGGGGAGCGGCTGTCGGCGGCCATCACCCGGTAGAACGGCCGGTTCCGGCAGCCGAACCGCGCGAGCCGGATCCGCACCACCATGCTTTCTTGCTCCTTTCCTCGCCGCCGCGCCTTCCCCTTCGCCGGCCGAGGTCGTGTGGGAAGAAGGGTTTTAGCGTGCGCTATCCCATCCAACGTGGGGCCGGCCTCCTAATTTGCTCTCGTTGCCAGGAAGTTGGGCCGAAACCAAAAAGGTGATTTGCTAAGTTGGCCTCGGCCCATGTATATAATCGAATTGGGCCCAGCTTCGTTGTCAATATAAGCCTCATTTGATCACTTTACATTGCCCAAAGTAATTTCCAGATCTGACAGGGGGCGTAAATCCTTAAAAGGCGAGGGAGCCTGACAGTAACATGTCCATGTGAAAAGAGATGTAATTTGCCAGAAATATGCACACAGAAACTAAAATACTACAATAATGCACTTAAAAAAGTGCATAAGTTGGTCGGGTTGCCTAACAAAAGGAATCATTTCCAGCTCTCTGGCACATATAAGACCAGCCAGATCGTAGATACACTGTGCTCTCTGGAACTGGAAGCTGAAGAACATAGCTTACTGCTCACTCAGTCACTCCCATGGATCTTGTCATGGTTGGTACAGAGAAGCTTTTTCCTGCCCAAAAAATAGATGTACACATGCAGGTTAAACTTTGTCCAAGAATGAATGCAGTAGTGAGCATGGAGTGGGGGAGAAGAAAAGAACAAGGGACAGGAAATGAACAGACAACAGGCTTTCTTGTTTGCACCAATTGACATTGTTCTCGAACAAGCGGCGATGACATTCATGTTGTTGTCTAACAAACATCACAGATCCATACTGACATGCTTTTTCTTACCTAAGAACACCTAAAAGTGAAACAACCAACAAATAAAGAGATTTCTTGCTATGATAAACAACTGAATAATCCGTGTTAAAACTAAATACTCCTGCGGGAATTAGCTTCATTGAAACCGTGAGAAAGCAGAATGTTGTCTTGCATCCAATTGCTGTGCATCGAGGAATTTGCATCAGTAAAAACCTTCATATTAAACTGTTCCCTGTAATAAGAAGAGAATAGTGGTTTAGTCACCCAAATACAGTCATTGTACACCTTAAACAAAGCAGCAGCTTTCCATCACACAACTTTGCCTGCCAGCAAGCAAGAAAATACCGGAGGATGCCTAAATTTTCTTCAATGCTGACAAAAATTGGAAAAAAACGCTCTCCAGATAAAAGTTGAGTTATTTGTTCCTTCAACTTTCCCTAGGAATCCTAGTGGAAGATAAAATTTCTAAATGCATGTTAGGTAGAGAGGTATTCCTGCAAGTCCAAGTGATTGCAACAACAGGCTATATTCAATTAACACATTCCAAAGAAGCTCTATGTAAAATATGCATGCATTAATAAAGGTGTAGCAAAAGTGGGGAGATATGATGAGATAAACTTTAAAGATATCAGATATGAACTAAGCAAAAATAAAAATAGTGATGCTAGGTATTTGATTCAAGGTATACTAATAAAAAATATTTTGGCTAAGCCTGAACACATCCACTCACCCATGATCAATTTAATTAGGTTACTAGGTATTTTCTTGTCTTTTCTTCCTTTCCTCCTACTCTCCATGCCAACAGCCCAACAAGGATAGTCTATCTCCCATAATTCCAAAAACATCCATTGCTACCCATCATTGAACAACAAGAGAAATTATTGACTTCTGTTCCCCAACAGTACTGGATTGCATTTTTTTCAAGAATTTACTGGATTGCATTATTGCTACGAGTATTACACATGACATATACATCACTTATGCTGCTACTAATATCCATATTGAGTAAGCACCCTCTACTACGCTACTAGTCAGATATGAAAAAATATATTCCACATTTTCCTCAAATGTTTAAAAGCAATGTTTTTTTCGAAAGATCGGCAGGAGCTCTGCCTTTCATTCAAGAGGGAGAAAAAACCGAAAGTTTTACAACAAGCCGTGTTAACTTCGCGGTATAAGAAAAGAACTAACACAAACAACAATAAACGCATGCGGGATCCTTAGGGCAAATAAAAACTTTATGACTGCAGTTACAGAGAGGAGGACTGACAACACATGGAAATTATGGGGCAGCAGCCGCTGCACCATGGTTGACTGTGACCGCTCTTTTCCAATTTGCAATATCCTGGGAGATTAAGTTGAACACGTTTTGAACTGTCTGGTATGAATTTTGAAAAATTTGGTTGTTCCTCGCCTTCCATATGTTCCAAAAGTTGTATATGAGGACTCTGTCAACCTCCCTCCTCTGCTGCAATGAAGTGATATCACGGATAGAAAGACACAAACAATGCACAGTGCATACGGATAGAAAGAGATTCCATAAGTAATATACATAAAAATTTCTCTCTTCTATAATAATGAGAAGATAATAAGTTCAGTATCTGTCTTTATGATCATGAAAGCTACTCCTGTGAAATGCATTCATCTAGAAGAAACCTAGATATTCCACATTTCAAACCTCCAAGTGGATGGCCAACGTGCAATATGTAATTATATATTTCCGCTAGTTTCGCTGTGAATATATGAATGCTTAACTAGGCAATGCCGTAAGGATGTTGACAACAAGTGATTGAGTGCCAAAGTTTCTTACAAACAACTTTGATGTGAATGGTTACCTTGATTTGGTCGTTGTTTCGACACTGACGTTGAATGATTTTACAAGTTTATCAGTAAAGCTCCGTTTGGCATTGATGTGATTCTATCAATCAGTCACCAAGAGTAGTTATGGGTCAATCTCTCTCTCAATTCAATGACGTAGGATTGATCTATTCAGCTTCAAAGAGCGCAACCAAAGCCTGATCCTACTTTGTGTTTCAGTCCATCAATGGCTTGAGCACTCAGTTTAATAACAATGTGGTCACAACACATAACCACCATGGAATTTCATAATATGAAGTGCTTCACAAATGAACTTCATTTTCATCACAGAAGGCCCTTTCACAATAAACATTGGAAGTTATCCTCCCATGCATTATTGAAGCAAACCGGGGGGCATAAAAAGTTTAAGCCTTTACCAGATGGCAGATATACTTGGTTGATCACCAGAATAGATGAGTCATTTGGATTTTGCTTTGCATGTGGTTCCCTTGAGAAAATACCATTGAAGCACTCACAGATATAATGAGCATATCAACAAAAAATATATAATTTTGTTTCACAACATGTTCAATTGCTGTGCATCAGATGGAACACATGCAGCAGATGTTTTAGTCCATAATATATGTAGTTGCAAACACAAAAAATGCTCAAGATTTAGCAAGTTATTAGAAAATGAGTTAATATAAACTCAAGTTATAATTTTGAAGTGCCAACCCTCTGAATTCAACTTACGAATTTTGAAGTGCCAACTCTCAGAATACATGGTCATTTCCCCACCATTTGAACATATAGTACTGAAATCAGGTGCAATGAAACTTCTAGAATCACTGCTGTAGTTAATTCTCGCACTATCCCTCTCCCACAAGGCTAGGTCTGAAGCTTCTACCATGATTTCCCCCCTTACCATACAACTGAGGTGTTATATTTAACCCCATAGTTGTGAGTTTTATCTTCTCTATACATTCTTAGAAATTGCATTCCTTTTCTTCCATATGTAAACTTCACAACAATTTTGTTTTCATTTATACATATTATGCTAGGATAGTTCGCATTCCTTTATTTGTAAAATAACAATCAACATTAACAAATGCACATGTGACATAAAAGGCATTAGTCATAAAGTACTTCTACAGGGCAAGTTTTTTAGGGTGTTGTATCATGTCAAACCAACAACATTTTGCCTCAGACCTGGCAACATTCAAATGAAATGGAATTGTTTATTTATTCTAAACACACCGCATAATCAGATTGTGGCCAACCAAGGCAGCATCCTAATGCACCTGTCAGAAGTTTGGATCTGACAACAATCCAAGATGATCGGTGAATTGTCGCATTATGAGCATTTTCTTGTCTGAAACTGGGAGGCTGGCTCTTCATCCAAGCAATTTGACTTCTTGGTGCTACAATAACATCAAAATTTTATTCCAGTAAAAATGTGACCAACTAACATACTTGCACTGTTGCACATAGAACCTAGAAGAGCAAACTCTTATCTCCAGGAAGGTCCATAACTCCATATGCATCTTTAATTCAAAATCCAATCAACCAACCCCTTGATATCCTGATTGTTTTCTTTTAGCACCCATTTAAATTTAGAAAAGCATTACATTGTCAGGAAAGAACACATGTGGTTACTTCATTGACATTAGCATAAATCAATAGTGCATAAAAAAACTAACTTGACCAACAGGAGTAAACATTGATATGTTACCTTATTAGGAAGTGAATCTAGCTGTACATCTGTACCTCACCCTCAAGACAAGCCAAACTGCTGTCTACGGAATACCCAACCATCCATAACTAGTTAGCAAGCAGTAATCATGAAGCTGAAGATAGAATACTGATTTAGTTGGCTAATCAATTATTAGACCACCAACGTGAACAAACTTAAAAGGAGTAAGACAACCATCACTAGTATTTAATGCAAGTAATAAATGAATCAATTAAGTAATCGGTATGTGACACCTCAAATTCGTACTCATATGTAACCTACCTTTTATTAGTGTATCACATCCAAACTTTGTCATTTGAAAAAAAAATTCAATAGTCCAGTATCCGGTGTGGCGACTCAAATATGGGAGTTGCAATGTTTGTAAACCTATGGTAACAAGGTTTTTGTTGGTTCTGCTGCACAGTGTACACTACTGAGGGTCTACCACAGGTCCACAGAAAATTCAAGCACAACCAACGAATTCATAGAAACCGTACATAAAATTTTATCACAGGAGGTTGTAAGCAACGTTAAACATGTCACTACATCAGCATCTCTGAGAAGCAGCAGCAGTAAAATAAAAAATGAGGTTATATACTTGTATGCTTTCCCAGATAATAGGATTGATCAAGCTGACATTTCATACTAATTAGCATGCAAAACCTCAAACTTTTATCCTTGTCAATTGCAGGAGGGCCTCTTTTTCTTCCTGTTTATCCTTATCGATTGAAGAAGGACAATTTCCTCCTTGTTTAAACAAAAGATAAAACCATTGATTAGCTGGAAATAGCTCAAATGCCAAACTTGGGCATTGATGGAAAAGAAAACCAATAGCGATATTTCTTTCTCTTTACTGTACTATGTACCAGTAATGGGATGTAGAAGATATTTCGGTAAATGCAATAGGAGGCTGGAAGCATTGGAGACAAGCAAGGTAGCACTATATTACAGTGATATGTGTTAATACACACAAATTACACCCCTACAACTCTACTTGTCAGGTGCTCCATTTTAGATAAGACCAAAAGAAGAAATATTACGATTGCTTAGCTATCATGATATCTTCCTATTTTCCATCCACAAATGAAAAATTCCTTCTTCATGACAGCATCACATTGGATTAAGTAAAAGGATTATACATGAAGCTTCCACCTATAATATAATTCAATGTCTGCAACTGCATTCATCACGTAACTCTACAAAGACAGTGCTGACTAATATGGATACGGCAATGTGAACATGATCTCTTAAGTATGCAACCTGTTAGCAGCCTTGCAGAAAAATATAAATTACATGAGGGAGGTAGAAGCTACCTTTCACAAGTCATTAATATGTTTTCATCACTAGCGACAAATAATTGTTCCAGTTCGATATCAATGCATCTTCACTATGCTAGTTAAAATTTCTATTCTTGTTCACCATTAAGTTCCCATGATCAGGCAAAAGACAAAGTACAATAACCTCCAGCATCCAGAAGTTTCAAATAACTTGGTAAAGACACTCATAATGCTGAATGAGCTTGAAATAATATGAAGACTAACATGCTTATTGCAACTGCCATCAGACACCTTTTCGAAACATTTAAATGAAATGCTGAGAAAATTCATTCATCAATCGTTCTTACCCTATCAAGGTTTTTGCTATATCAAAGTTTGAACCAGCTCCACAAGCATTCCTATCATGCAAAGCAGTCAAACTAAAATGTAACATCCTGGCCCCCTTTTAAGTGGGCAATTTCAAAGAATTATAAATTTTGGCCGCGGAAGGGCGATAAGCTTCCGTGTACTTTCCTCCAGCAAGTGAAGTGCTTCACAAGTAATGGGTGATTCACTGAAGCCAATCTAACTAATGTCAAATGGTTGGTTTGCCAGATACAGCCTTTCGCTACGACAATTGTGTTAGCAATGGCATCATAGTCACAGGATGTTGTTCAAAAGAATTGCTCGACCGGACTAACATTTGTGTTTAATACATTTTCCTGAACTTCAATATTTGAGCAATTTGAGGGCCATTTAATTGTCCATTTAGAAACCTGAATCGTACATTAATCTTACACACAGAATTACAACACAAATCTTTCCATCACTGGTCTACGTATCTTCATATGATGTAGCGAGGAGAAATTATAAGTCGTACCAAAGACGCTCCCTTTCCCCCTTTTATCAAGAAAGATGGAAGTTTTGCGATCTGACCACTAGGAAGTAGGAACAATAGCAGCAGCAACAGCCACACACCTTCCCGCCGTTGCTATCGACAGCGTGGCGGAGCCACTCTTGCGGCCTCCGCTAATGCGCGCAGGCCGCGGGTGCGCTCACCGGCGAGTTGCTCCGCCCGGCCGCCGCGCGAGCCCGACGAGCATCCGCGGCTCCACGCCGAGTCGATGTGAGGGGTACGGTGCGGTTTGGTCCAACAGAGGTGTGTACGAGTTGGTCCAACCGGACCAAGCTAGGTGGCGTTTGGTTAGGTGAACGAGGGTGAATGAAATATGATTATTTTTGGATTTGAAGTTATCTAATTATTTGGCTGAGTGAATAGATAGATATGATTATCTAGTTTTTTAAAATATTCTCTCTATGCTGGATAGAGCTATAAAAAAAAAGGCTGGACGGGCTCATCCAGTTTGTTGTATAAGAAGGGTGGATGAAATATGATCATTTTTGGATTTAAAGTTATCTAATTATTTGGATGAGTGAATGGATGGATATGATTATCTAGTTTTTTTTAAAATATTCCCTCAATATGCTGGATAGAGCCATAAAAAAAGGCCGAAAGGGCTCATCCAGTTTGTTGTACAAGCAGGTGAACTCGTTCAAATTCAAATTTCACCAAAGTGTACTCGATTAAATTCAAATTTTTGTCACAATATGGTCAAATATTGTTCAAAATTCAAATTTTGGTCAAGATTTGTCCGAAAATTCAGTATTCAATGATATTTTGTTCGAAAATTCAAATTTTGCTCAAAAACTCAAATTTTATCTGAAATTCAAATTTTGCTCAAAAACTCAAATTTTATCTGAAATTCAAATTTTGATCAAATTTTGTTTGAAAAATTAAATTGCGATCAAATTTTGTCCGAAAATTCAAATTTTCATTAAATTTTGTCCAAAATATTCAAGCCGAAATTCAAAACCTTAATTACAACTAGCCCATTCATCCTCATCCATTTAACTAAATAAAAAATTGGTTCATCTCATCCATCCAACCAAACAAAAAATTGGCTTATCCTTATCCACCGAACCAAACAGCAACTTGGATGGCTCCATCCCATCCAGACTAGATGAATATATCCCATCCAATCTTATCCAAACAACCACACGCACCCTTAGGGCATAGACCATGTATGTTACTCCATGGTCTAACGGTCAAGAGGGTACAATTGGCACTTCCATTAAATCCAATTTCTTAACAATAAGATCGTTTTGAATGTAGGAATTCTTTTTTATTCATGAAAAAAATAATTTTTCATTCAAATCTATGCGTTTTCAAATTAGCCAACACTGTCAAATAGTTGAATGGTAAGATTATAACATTCCAATACTAGCATTGGCATCTACAAGTGATTTTTTGGATGATGGTCTCAAATTCATTAATAATTTGCTGAAGTACCTCCATAGTAAAATACTAGTTACATGCCCGTGCGTTGCTACGAAAAACAAAATTGATAACGAAAAATAAAGATTAAAAAATAAAAAAATTATTTCACAAGATCAAACATCTATCTTTAACGCTTTGTTTCTTGCGAAAGCTGGCTAATTAAAGCAACGCTTCGTTTCTTGCGTAGGGCAATTAAGCAGGGCAATTAAGTAGGGCAATTAAGCAGGGCAATTAAGTAGGGCAATTAAGCAGGGCAATTAAGCGGCAATTAATGACGTGGGAAGAACGGACCGCTGCCACCAAGTGCTGCTTTAGAATAGTAGAGATTTTATACCATCCCAAGAGTGCATGAAGTTGATTACAAAATATCCAGTGATTACAAAATATTACAACGATTGTGGACCCAGTCCAAAGTGCCTACTGCAACCAAACACCCATCTATTTCTGCCAAACTGCCGAAACCAGGCTCTGTAAGCAGCCCACTTGCAGTTGGAATATCCGGTTTGAGCACTTCAGCCTCATTCATTATAGCATTTGCAATAGGATGCAGTGTTGTTTTCTCCACTGCGGCAGCAAGATGAAGAATCTCCATCTCCTCATATGCTAAAGAAATAATAGAAGTAACTACTGGTTTTCCTTTTGTGTAAGCGTCCCTATCTAATAATCACAACACAGACACTATTTGTAATACAAATACATAAATTTGACAAAACATAGTTTAGCACAAAAATAAAAATGATAAATGAAGTCATATCTACCTTATCAAGAACAATGGCATCTATTCCAGCCAAGCATTCCAAAACATCACCACCTCTAATAAGTAGTCCTCGTTTAGCACCTAGTTCGAGAATTGAGATAAAAGGAAGTCGTAGGGAGTTAATAACCTCATTAAAAAACATAAAATCAGACAAGAGTTGCAACAACGAAGTACAGTGGATAGTAGAATACTGAATCAAACTCATTGATGCAAGAGTCCCTTTAATTGCATTCATGATAAATAAAAATGTGTCACCACCATTGTCTCATCAAATATTGCGAACAAATGGATCCAAAACTTGGACAACGAAAGTTACCCACGGAGGTTCCTATTAAGATAGCTGTAGGGGTAGCTAATCCAAGCGCACAAGGACACGAAACAACCTGCAGGGTGAACAATTATGAAATTAGCCCAAATAAACACTAAAAAGAAGGCAGGTCTTGAAAGTGAGCTATGCAACACAGCTTTCCGATCATCATCCACCTCCAAACAGGTTCAACTAAATTGAGATTTTAGGATGCTTTGCATGTGCATCGGCCACAATGGATTTTAAGGATGATTAGTGAGTTGATCTACTGTAGTCTGATTATCAAAAAGTAGTCCATGTGACATGTGATAAATTTCCAACAGTAGTTTTCAGTCCAAGATTGTAAGGCCAAGTTTTAGGAAAACAGTAGCATGAGTACTTACTAATACATCCACAGCAAGCTTCAAGCTCAAAAACAATGAGTCCCCATCTGGACCAGAAATATCATTTAGAAGAACCTCCAGAAAGGCGTGTGTACCAATGTAATACCTTAGGATAGAGGGAAAAGGTTAGAAAAGCAACATTTATATAGCTTCAGCAAATTTCTTGTATATTTCTTTGAAAAAAAAAGAAATGGAGAAGAGGAGCATAACAAAAAGAAAAGGTTGCTGCAGACAATGTCATAACAGTATACACAAATGGCTAGCTTCACGTGCTTGTGCATCCTCAACCTGTTCAAGGACAGCACTAATATAGATAAAAACTTCTTTTCTCCTTTCATTATCAAGAGCAAAGGGGTGTAAAAGGGGTGTATACCAACCATACGGACTATCTTAGGAATTATTGACAATGATCCAGTACTTGTAGCTTTGATCTTTAAAGGCCCATCCTTCAAAACAAGTCAAAGAATGGATTGTTAAATCAATTTAGCTAAAGAGTCTGAAAGGAGCATATGCACTTCATGAGAGAGATCAAAGGTTGAATGCGTGGAACAAGGGCATTATGATGATTTCAATGAAGTATGTCTACTTCAAAAGCCTTCGGAAATCAATCAAGACATGAAAAAAAACTCAAAGCCTTTTAGATCAGAAGGCAATGTACTGACAATAAAGACACGGACCTTCTGACAAATTGCAAATACTGGCTTTCCCAATTGAGCTAAACATGCACTACAGCAAGTCATTTTAAAGGCTCCGTCCACCAGAAAACACGACAAAGGATATGTAAGACGCTAAGCTATTATCTTGACTAACATATGCTGAAGGCAACAAAATGAAATGAGGATTCCTCAATCGCTATGAAATATGCCAATATGCAGAACAAGTTATTATCAGTATGGCGAATCTCTTAAGCACAAAAATTGTTACTTTTAACTTGTGCAACATGCGCGGAAGATTAAAAACAGGAAGGCTGAGTATTAATCTAAAGAAAGCAATGAGTAGGCTTTACTCGAGCAAGTTTAGCTCAAATGCTAGGCAAACCAGTCCTAGGTTTTGCTTTGAAGTCCATCTAGGTCACTAAGTGATTGAAAAAAAAGCCACATAACTCAACAGAAGTACGGAACCATATATATTCCACTTCTTTGAGCATTGCGCCTATCAAACTAAGCCCCGTTTTACTTGGATTAAACAAAAGATAGAACTCCGGTGATATTCAGAAGGTCAGACCGTGTTGCAAACGCACAATATAGAACATGTCAACTAACATTGGCATGGCGAATCCTTCTCAACTTGTGCGGCTTGCTCAATGTTAGCTCTTGACTTGTGGTTATGAATTATACAAGGATTGGACTTTCGATTATGTCTAAAGCAATTCGTTCATTCAAACGCAAACATTTAAATGGAGACCGACGAGATCTGTGTCACTCACCAAGATCCCAGACCTGGAACTTAGTGTTGTTGTATTGCACCGTCTCCATGTTGAACCCAATCAGCGGCAAAAACACGTAAAACACAAAGATCACAACAAATCCACCATCCCATCTGCAAGCCCAACAAAGAAATGTACAAAGAAGTTGGGAATCAGGCAGTAACCAACTTGGGATCGTGGAGACGACCTCCCCATCTGCACCGATCTGTATACACCACACGGATCGTAATTCGAACCCTCGCAAAAAAAAGCAGTGATCCGAGGCGGAACAGTGAGATTAAATGGAGGAAGGAAGGAAGGAACGCAGTCGGAATTACAGAGGATGGTGGTCTTGCCGGCATTGTTGAGGTCGAGGACGAGGATGCGGGCCTCGCGGTTGCCGAACACCGACGAGAATAGCCGCGCGAAGACGATGCCCATGGTGGCCGGCCTAACCCGCGCGGCCGAAGCCCGAAGGTCACGAGCTAGGGTTTCGGCGGGGGTTGGGGGGGAGAGATATGAGATGGGAGGTGAAGAGATCTGGAGGGGAGGGGAGGAGTGAGCTGGCGCGCGCGACTACCGAAGAAGAAGACGACTATCCCGTACCTGGAGGGGAGCGGCACCGTCGCCAAGCTGGCTGGGATTGGAGGGAAGCGGCGCCGTCGCCGATCCGGCTAGAGCAGGAGGGGAGCGGCACCGAGAGCTGGAAAATGATGTCGCCGGCTGCGCCGCGAAGCACCGCACCGCACCACGCGCCGCGCCGAGTCGAGGCGCCACGGCAGAGGGCTGCGGCTAACGGGCGGAGGAAGCGGGATGCGGCGGCGGGGAGCCGGCAGGAGGACCACCCGCGACTGAGCGTTGGGGGCGCACGGGAGTAGGGGAGGCGGCGGCGATCAGGGTGCAGAGCGTTGGGGGCTGACAAGTGGGCCCCACGGAGAATGAACCACTGCCACCAACTCGTGCTTTAGAATAGTAGAGAATAATAACTAGCTAAATGCATGTGCATTGCTATGAATTAAAAAAAAAATCATATTATCTAGAACATCAAGTCAGACTTTGTCAACATGCTCCGCTTGCTCCACCGCACCACTTGGCCGAGGTCTGCCCTAATCAATGTTGCACCTTCTGTCACCATGCTTGTCCTACACCACGTCCTTGGCTTCGCATCACGTCCGATCAAATTTTTGAAAGGAGGGGATGTTATTAGGATAAGTTAATTTGTTTGTTAGAGATTTTTTTTCTGTTTTTTGTTAAAGATTTCATCATCACCACAACTGCATTCTTTAAAATAATAATAATAGGTAGATTTCTACTTGTTTCACTTTGTGTCAGGTTTAGACCATATTTTCACTTTGCACTAAGGGTGTTCCATTATGAGTTCCACTTTGCACTAGCACAACTTACTTTAACCCTAATTGGCTCGCACCCCAAAAGTGTGTTTCGTCCACACCGGCTCGCCCACATCAAGTAGGAGTACAAAGCTACTCACAAGCCCTAGCCTCACCTTGCCATCTCCTCTCTACCCCTCCCTCTTATTCTTCTCGGTCCAAGAAGGAATACAAAGACGTTATCACCATTTCCTCCGAGCTCCATCGAGCTTAACTTCTGTATCGGGTGAGCTTCTCCAAAAAATGTCAGCATCATATTGTGTTCCACCATTCCCTCCTACATAGCCGAAAATTAATTTGAGTTTCTTGTACGTAGCTACTTGGAATCGAGGTTCTTCTTCTCTGCATCTGTTAAGCTTCTTCGACATGGTTTTGTCATGACTTATGAGACTTTGTTTGATTACTTCTTTCCAGAGAATCACCTCTTCCTCCTCTATCTTTTGATGAGCTCCTCTTCCCCGACGCACGTAGCCCTGCCACCACCAACATTCATTCTCTACCACTACCCTTCGTCACTGTCAGCATGTCTCCGATGCATCTCAACACAAACCACTACAACCACTAGCTTTCTCTCACTTCCTGCATTTTATTTTGCCCAACCCTTGAGCCTCGGTGCCTCTCCATCACCAGTGACATGTGCCACTTGAGTTGTCGCCTAATGCCATCTCTCTCTACTGACGTGGAGGGGCCCCACACCATAGCCCGCATGGAGATCTGCTGTGGACTAGTAGCTCCCCTACCGATGGGCAGCTCGCTTGGAGATCTGGTGTGGACGAGTGGCTCCCCTACTTGTGGACATCCCGCTTGGAGATCCGGCTGTAAGTTCATGCTCCATTGGTTTTGGTGATTGGTTTTATATTAATCTTATCATTGTTTAATGAAAAATCTAATCATTATGAGGCTAACATGATTATTGAACCTTATCTATTATTAGTCTCAAACTTAGATGGAAAATAGAAAACCCAAGGTATGCACTCGTATTCATCTTATTATCTTAATGCATACTTATTATTCAAGTTTAAGGATGAACTCTTCCATTGTTTAAATCTAAATATGTGCATTATTGTTCCCAAATCCATGTATACATGGATACATACATCTAGGGGGAGTTCGTGCTTTACCTTGAAGTTTCAATAGTATTGATCTAATTTGTCTCGCCAAATAATATAAATGATCAAGACTTTGAAACAACCCTTTGAGTATATATATAACTTGTGTAGTTGTATTATACTCATGTTAATATAGGACAAACTCAAATGCTATCTAAAATTGATTATGTGCATATTGATTCCAAGTACAATTATTTATATGCACATATTTAATAGAGTTTATTCTATAGTCAATGGTCTCATGAGTATTGAACCACTTCCACCATTCCATATAATTTGGATCATTACTTTGATATACCATCAAATCGAGTATATGAAACTTGTGTAGCTTATATATACTCATATCAATTTAAATACAATTTAACTTGAGTTTAGCTGTCTTTTAATCATCAAAGAACTCTTCATCATGTGTTGATGGTGTTCCTTTGATTGATTAAGGACAAACAAAAAAGTTCTTGAGTATAATGAAGCATTAGTTGCATCAATGTACTTAGGACATAATTAATTATTTAATCAATTAATTTGGGTTGTGGCCAATCATCAAAGGGATAGATCAAAGAATCTTGGGGCAACCATTATGTGCTAATGGTTTGCATTGATGATTGGGACAACCGGGTTTGTTGGACTAACTATTTTCAATGAGCTATGGATATAGGATTAGTCCAACGATGATGAAGACTTATAATGGTATCATGTATTGATAGCCATCAAGTCAAGAAATGGAACAAGAACATCATCATGTGTTGATGAGCGCCACCAAAGAGAGGCTAACAGCAAAGAGGTTCATCATATGTTGATGAACAAGATGAGACGCGTACTTGGAGAGAAGTTGATTGCAAATCACAAAAACTCAAAATGGATTGCAATAGGGCAAAGGTATAACTATATAGGATAAGGATGTGTTCCTAGTCTTTTACCGGTCTCGATGTTTGGTTGGGAGACTGGGTTTCTGGTTAGGTTTACCATACAATTAAGAGGGGTTGAGTCATTTAGCTTGAGCTTCATCATGTGTTTATGAACTCAATCCGGTTCAGTCTAGCTCACTCTCTTAGTTGGGTTTTGCATGAAGATTCATATTTGCATGTGTTGTAAATGTTGAAGTTCATGCTTGCCTCTTCAATTGCTTCTTAATTAAATTGGTGTTTGCATGGAGATTTCGATTTGCATGTGTTGCAAAAAGGAGAGAGCTCATGCATTGGAGTCTTAGCTTGTGACTTGATCATGTGTTGATCATCACAAGACTAAGAATGGTATATACTTTGTGTTTGCAAAATGAGTTTTTTGCAAAAAAAAATAATGGTTTTATTGAATCTTATCTTGAAGCATGTGAATAGGGTTTGCAAATATATTTGCAAATTGACTTGATCATGAGTTAATCATCACATCGCTCGAGGTTTGTTTTTAAGTGGGTTGATTTGTTATTTGCAAATGAGTTTTGCAAATAAGTTGAAGGTTATGGGTTTCAATCCTAGAGCATATGAATAGGGTTTTGCAAAATAACTTGATCGTGTGTTAATCATCACATAGCTAAGAGGATCGATCTCATAGGATCTTGGTTTATTTGAAAATGTGTTTCGCAAATAAATTAGAGTTCTATGCGGTTCTTTGGAGCATGTGAATAGAGTAGCAAATATGTTTTGCAAATTGACTTGATCATGTGTTGATCATCACATGGCTCAAAGAATCAATCCTTATTGGTTCTTGATTTGTATTGGAAAGATTTTTTTATAAAATGTTGTTTTGCTGGAAGATTCGAAGCTACCACAGGTTTAATGCCGGTAGTACTGCCTTATGGGAGTCGGTACTACTGCTTGTCGATACTACTACTCGTTAGGATAGTAGTTATTTTTCAGAGAGCATGTGTTGCTTTGAGTTTCTAAGGCCGAGCTACCGGGCTCAAGGACGGTACTACCGAAGGTGCGGCAGTACCTGCCTCTAGTATAGCCGGTAGTTATTTTTCAAAGAGAATGTATTGCTCGGATTTGAAAGTCGGCACTACTAGACCTTGAGGTCGGTAGTTGTGTGTCAGTAGTACCGAGGTTCCTATGCAACAACTAGTTTTCTAACCGTTGGCCAGGAGGTTGGTACTACTGGCCCAACATGGGCAATAGTATCGAAAATGCTGATTTTTGCCCAACTTGACCCCCCCAATGGTTAGTTTTCCTTGGGGGTGAAAGTGCATCTAGGCCCCTAATTTGGTTTTGGTTGATTAATGACAAACGATTAAAATGACTAATGTCTTCAATGAGTTTGTGAACAGGTAAAAGAGTAAATGTGAGATTCTCTACATGCGAAGGAAACCCTCAAACGAATTCAAGCGAGTAAAACGGCTTCGTAATTTAATTTTTTCTATGCTTTGTGTCGTAGGAATGCCGTACTATTAAGAGGGATGCATCGTAGATGATCTAGAGTAGTCTCTATGCTCAGATGAATGTTACTTCAAATCTTATTGAGACCCTAAGTTATCGCGCATGCACCGGAATGTGTTTTTATCAAAGTTCAAGTCGGACATTCCGATCTTACATCGGAAGTTCCGATGTGACCGGACATTCCGATGTGCATGCTTGCTTCAGTCCGGTACGTGGAAGATGTATCGGAAGTTCCGATATTTACGATCGGAAGTTCCGATACGTTGTAAAGCTTTCTAGGGTGCTCTCTGTAAAGATCGGAAGTTCCGGTATTTGACATCGGAAGTTCCGATGTGTTCTAACCTGAAAAAGGGAGCTCTCTGGATTGATCGGACATTCCGATATATTGATCGGACATTCCGATGATTAAGTCGGAAGTTCCGATGTTGATATCGGATAGTCCGATGTGGACTTAGAAGCATTTTGTCAAGGGCATTTCTGGGAACATCGGAAGTTCCGATGTTGACATCGGAAGTTCCGATGCATCTTGTGTAACAGCCAAAGTGCGCTCGAGTTCTGATTATTTGTACATATCGGACATTCCGATGTTGATATCGGAAGTTCCGATATGCAGCTGAGTGGGAGTATAACGGCTAGTTTTTGCAAGAAACTATAAATACCCCACCCCTCTCTCATTTGAGGGTTACACACTCTATTTGGCAGAACTCTAGTGCACCTTGAGCCCTCTCTAGTCTACTTTTGAGCCTTCCTCTTTGATCTTAGGGATCATCCAAGGAGTGAGGACTAGAAGTGAGATTTGGAGCTAGAGTGACAAGCAAGTGTCTTCCATCTTGAGCATTAGAGTGTTCCTCCAAGATCGATCAACGTGCATTTGTTACTCTTGGAGGTTGAAGGACTCCTAGACGGCTAGGCGTCGTTCACGAGCTCCCAAGGATTGTGGGTTGCCGTGAAAAGTTTGTGAAGGCCGGCTCCGCCTCCGAAAGGAAAGGAACCAAATAGTGGAACCAAGCCTCAAGTGTGACCGAGGTTTGGGAGGAAAGGGTTGGAAAAGACCGGCTCTTTGGAGCTTCCTCAACGGAGACGTAGGATTCCCTCAAGAATCCGAACTCCGGATCAAATCCGCGTCTTTGTCTTCTTTACTTAAGCTTGTCTCTTTATTTAGACGTTTTATCGTTCTTAGATTGTTCTCAAGTTTATTACCTTCAGTTATAAATCGTCCGTGTCAAAAGTCGATCGGACATTCCGACCTGGAATCGGAAGTTCCGATTATATCGGAAGTTCCGATCCAATACCGGAAGTTCCGATACTCTTTCATTGCGACAAATTTAGTTTAAATTTTAAATTGCCTATTCACCCCCCCTCTAGGCAACTTTCTCATCTTTTCAATTGGTATCAGAGCCAAACCTTCTCGAAGGCCTAACCGCTTGAAGGAACGTGATGGCCAACACCGGATTGAAGGTTGTCGTGTCGGGGGAAGAAGATAGTCCAAAGGCCGGACATGGAACTCCTGCGAAGACCAAGGAAGGTGACACCTCAACGTCATCGCAGGGAGCTCAAATTCCTTTTAATTACGAAAAATTAAATACTTCTTCCTCGCATTCCTATATTACTGTGCCCTCCGGGCGTGCACCATTTTTCGATGGCACGTACTATTCCGCTTGGAGGCACAAGATGAAAATGCATTTGATGTCACTCCATCCTAGTGTTTGGAAGATTGTTTGCACAGGTTTAGATATGCCAGAAGACGATATGGAGCTCACGCCAGAACAAGAGCAAAACATCCACCGCAATGCTCAAGCCGCAAGCGTGTTACTTGGAGCGTTGAGTCCCGAGGAATTCAACAAAGTGGATGGCTTGGAAGAAGCCAAAGAGATATGGGACACACTCCAAGTTGCACATGAGGGTACATCGAGTGTAAGGGAGTCAAAGATTGAATTGCTAGAAGGCAAGTTGGGGAGATTTGTCATGAATGATGATGAGACGCCTCAACAAATGTATGATCGTTTGATGATCCTTGTGAACAAGATTAGAGGGCTTGGAAGCAAGGATATGACGGAGCATGTCGTGGTGAAGAGGATGCTAAGAGCCTTTGCTCCAAGGAATTCGACTCTCGTAACTCTTATACGAGAGCGAAAAGACTTCAAGAGGCTCACTCCAAATGATGTGCTCGGAAGGATTCTTTCACATGAGCTTATGGAAGAAGAAGCAAAAGAAGTGAAGAACCTTGCCAAGCAAAGCTCGAGCTCAAGACCGAAGCAAATAGCTTTGAAGGCAAGTAAGAAGGAAGAATCAACATCAAGTGATGATGAGGAAGATGAGAGCGAAGACGAAGAAGACTTGGCTCTATTTGTAAGGAAATTCAAAAAGTTCCTCAAATATGACGGGTCAAGCAAATACAAGAAGAACTTCAATGACAAGTCAAGGAGAAGAAGAAACGAGAAGAGGGCTTGCTATGAGTGCGGTGAAGTTGGACACTTCATCGCCGACTGTCCAAAGAAGAAGAACAACCCAAATGAGACCAAGAAGAATGAGCCGCTCAAGAAGAACAAGACGTACAAGAAGAGGTACTCGGGGCGAGCTCACATTGGAGAAGAATGGGATTCAAACGACTCCGACTCCGACACTGATGATGAAGGAGTCGCCACCCTCGCCATAGAAGCCACTCCACCGACAAAGTCGCTATTCGGGGAATTGAGCGACAACGACTCCGACCATGACGCGCCTATTTGTCTTATGGCCAAAGGGCGCAAGGTAATGGCTAAAACCAAAACCCTTAGTAGTGATAGTGAATTAGAGAGTGATGATGATGATGATGCTCTATTTTGTGATTTGAGCAAATCGGCAGTTGCTAAGATTCATAAGCTATTGAAAAGAATAGATAGTCAAGAGGAAACTCTTGAGAAGCAAGAAGAGTTGCTAATTTGTGAAAAGAAGAAAACTCTTGCTCTCGAGAAGGTCCTCACTAAAGAAAAGGAGACTATTGAATTGTTAACCAAAAAGCTTGATTTGGCTAATAATTCAATTGAAATGCTTAAGGGTTCAAATGAGTCGCTTCAAGAGAATGTAATAAGTCTGGAAAACAATCTCCAAGCTCTTGAAGTGCAAATTGAATCTCTTAATGATATTAGCTCTCCAATTGTTGAGTCACAATTAACATCTATTCCTTCCACTAGCAATGGTTGCTCTCGTTGCTACAATGTTGATGTTAATGCTTGCTCTACTAACTCCCAATTCATGCAAGTATTAAAAAGCGAAACGAGACTAAGTGCCTTGGTAAGGTACGGTTGCATGAAAACTTATCAATCCAAGGATGCCTTATATAAGACCATAAATGGTCGAGGAAACAAAAATAAAGAAGGGCTTGGATATGATAAGAATGAATGCAAAAGAAATGACCGTGTGGTGGTAAGAGGTAAGGAATGTATCCAGTTTGTCAAAGGAAATGACAAACAACCATTGACCACCACACATGTCATCAAGACCGGGCAAGAATCTAAGAAGCATCCTCAACATCATGCATCTTATTCTATTCACTTTGCTTCTTATATGTTGAAGAGAAATCACCATGGTAAAGTGATTGCTCATTTTGTCGGTGCCCACAACTCTAGTGAAAAGAGCAAGAAGAAGGTGTGGGTACCAAAAGTTTTGATCTCTAACATGCAAGGACCCAAAAGGATTTGGGTACCTAAAAGCAAAGTCTAATGTGATCTTGTAGGATTATACCTCCGGTGGATCAAGTTGGGTGCTTGATAGTGGTTGCACAAACCACATGACCGGAGAAAAGAAAATGTTTTCATCTTTTGATGAAAAAGGGTCACAATATGAAAATATTGTGTTTGGAGATAATGGTAAAGGTGAGGTAATGGGATTAGGTAAAATTGCTATTTCTAATGATCATTCCATTTCAAATGTTCTTCTAGTTAAATCCTTAAATTACAATTTGCTATCCGTGTCGCAACTTTGCGAGATGGGATACAACTGTCTATTTACTAATGCTGATGTGACCGTCTTTAGAAGAGACGATTCCTCAATTGCTTTTAAAGGATATTTGAAGGGTAAGCTCTATTTGGTTGATTTCAACTCAAATAGCGCTAAACTTCAAACATGCTTAATGGCAAAGTCTAGCATGGGTTGGTTGTGGCATCGCCGGCTAGCCCATGTTGGCATGAGGAACCTCGACAAGCTTCTAAAAGGTGATCACATCATTGGACTAACGAATGTTGAGTTTGAGAAAAATAGGATTTGTAGCGCCTGTCAAGCCGGAAAGCAAGTTGGAGCGCGTCATCCCGCGAAGAATATCATGACAACGACAAAACCATTGGAGCTTCTACACATGGACCTCTTCGGACCCGTTGCTTATATAAGCATCGGAGGTAACAAGTATGGTTTAGTTATTGTTGATGACTTTTCACGCTTCACGTGGGCATTCTTTTTGCAAGAGAAAAGTGAGACGCAAGGGATAATCAAGAAGTTTGCGAGAAGAGCCCAAAATGAATTCGAGTTGAAGATCAAGAAGATTCGAAGCGATAATGGAAGCGAATTCAAGAATATTCAAGTCGAAGAATTCCTTGATGAAGAAGGGATCAAGCATGAGTTCTCCGCTCCATACTCCCCTCAACAAAATGGAGTAGTAGAAAGGAAGAACTGACTTTAATCGAGATGGCAAGGACAATGCTTGATGAATACAAGGTTTCCGATCAATTTTGGGCGGAAGCCGTCAACACCGCTTGTCATGCCATCAACCGATTATATCTCCACAAAATATTGAAGAAAACGGCATACGAACTCCTCACCGGTAACAAACCAAACATTTCATATTTCAGAGTTTTTGGTAGTAAATGCTTTATCCTAAACAAGAAGCCTAAGAACTCCAAATTCGCTCCTAAGATCGATGAAGGTTTCTTGCTAGGATATGGATCAAATGCCTACGCTTATCGTGTTTTCAACAAAACTTCCGGTTGTGTTGAAATAGCGAGAGACGTGACATTTGATGAATCTAACGGCTCTCAAGTAGAGCAAGTTGATTTAAATGTGCTAGAAAATGAGGAAGAACCAAGCATCGCAATCAAGAAGATGGCAATAGGTGAAGTAAGACCGCAAGAAAAGGTGGATCAAGACAATTCATCTACACAAGTGGAGCCTCCCACTTCAACTCAAAATCAAGGCATACCTCAAGGGAGTACAAGCAAACTCGTGGAGGATGCTCAAGATGAAGACCTTGAACCAATCCAACAAGTCTCTCAAATGCCACATCCAAGGGTGCATCAAAGTATCCAAAGAGATCACCCCGTCGATAACATCCTCGGTGATATCCAAAAGGGGGTAACTACACGCTCTAGAGTATCTAATTTTTGCGAATTTTACTCTTTCGTGTCTACTTTGGAACCTTTGAAGGTTGAAGATGCACTTAGAGATTCGAATTGGATAATGGCTATGCATGAAGAGCTTAACAACTTCGTTAGAAACAAAGTATGGTCACTAGTGGAAAGGCCTAATCAAAACGTGATTGGAACCAAATGGGTCTTCCGCAACAAACAAGACGAGAACGGAGTTGTCACAAGAAATAAAGCTCGGTTGGTAGCTCAAGGATTCACTCAAATTGAAGGTTTGGATTTTGGTGAGACTTATGCTCCTGTTGCTAGATTAGAATCAATTCGTATATTGGTTGCATTTGCTACTCACCATGATTTCAAGCTTTATCAAATGGATGTCAAGAGTGCTTTCCTAAATGGTCCAATCGCCGAATTAGTCTATGTTGAGCAACCGCCGGGAATGGAGGACCACAAGAACCCCACTCATGTATACAAACTCCATAAGGCGCTCTACGGGCTTAAGCAAGCACCTAGAGCATGGTATGAATGTCTTAAGGATTTTCTTATTAAAAAAGGTTTCGAAATTGGTAAAGTCGACCCTACTCTCTTCACAAAATATGTTGATAATGATTTATTTGTGTGCCAAATATATGTCGATGACATTATATTTGGGTCTACTAATAAAGACTTTTGTGAGGAATTTAGTAGATTGATGACGAAGAGATTTGAGATGTCTATGATGGGTGAATTGAAATTCTTTCTCGGATTTCAAATCAAACAACTCAAGGAAGGTACATTCCTATGCCAAACAAAGTACATCAAAGATATGCTTAAGAAGTTTGACATGGAGAACGCCAAGCCAATCCATACACCCATGACGACAAACGGACATCTCGGTCTAAATGAAGAAGGTAATCCTGTGGATCAAAAGGTATATCGATCCATGATAGGTTCATTGCTTTACCTGTGTGCATCTAGGCCTGATATTATGCTTAGTGTTTGTATGTGTGCAAGATTTCAAGCCGCTCCGAGAGAGTGCCACCTAGTAGCCGTGAAAAGAATTCTTAGATATTTAGTTCACACACCTAGTTTAGGGCTTTGGTATCCTAAAGGATCAAAATTCGATTTGATTGGTTATTCGGATGCTGATTATGCGGGTTGTAAAGTGGATAGAAAAAGCACTTCGGGGACTTGTCAATTTCTAGGTAGATCACTAGTGTCTTGGTCCTCAAAGAAACAAAATTCAGTTGCTTTATCCACCGCAGAAGCGGAATACATTGCCGCAGGAAGTTGTTGTGCACAATTGTTATGGATGAGGCAAACCTTGAAGGATTTTGGTTTTTGTATGGAAAAGGTACCACTCTTTTGTGACAATGAGAGTGCGATCAAAATAGCCAACAATCCCGTTCAACACTCTCGGACCAAGCACATAGATATCCGACACCACTTCCTTAGAGATCACTCTCTGAAGGGAGACATAGATATTACCTATGTGAGAACCGAAAAACAATTGGCCGATATCTTTACCAAACCTCTAGATGAGAAACGCTTTTGCGAGCTTAGAAGTGAGCTAAACATCCTAGACTATCGGAATGTGTCTTGAAAGATTGCACTCATTGATTACTGCTAACTAGCTCAATTTCAAAATAAAATGATTGAAAAAGTTATTGAGTGAATTTCAAAAGCTTTTAGTTGGATCTTAATCTCGGATCAATTCACTTGTAATCATAGTTTTGATTGCTTGGATGCTTACTGATGACAAGTGGAATGATCCTCCCTAAGTTCACATGACTCAGAGTTTTCAGACTTCACTCAAAATCCTTGTATCTTTCTCAGTTGGCTGGAAAACTCAGCACATCGGAACATCCGATCCATTCATCGGACTATCCGATGTCTGGCAGTTGTTCCACATCGGAACTTCCGATATTTTATCTAACATCCGATGTGGGCTCCGCACTTATAAGTGCCCGTTCCCTTTCACTTTCTTTTGTCCTTTTCCTCGTGTCTCTTTAGCCTCTCCTTCCCCTTTTCATCTTTGTGCCGTTATCGGAGTTTCCGACCTCTCGGAACTTCCGATCTTCGCTTGGGAAGGATTGCATCTTGAAGAGGACCCTCATCTCCGCGCGATTTCTCCGTGTTCTTCGCGAGGTAAACCCTAGGGCTCAATCCTTTCCTTTTGGATCTAGGGCGTCTTTTCGAGAAATCGTTTCGGTGAACTTGTTCATCTATTCCTTTGGTTCAATTCTGTCAAATATCATTCCTTTCTATCGGTTGGTTTTTGAGAAAACGTTGTGTTGATCTAGATCCGTAGACATCGGACATTCCGATCGAGAATATCGGAACTTCCGACCACATGTCGGAACTTCCGATGTGAAATCGGAACTTCCGATGTCAACAGAATGAAAATCAATCCAATGCTGTTTCTCTCATTAGCTTAATCGATTCCGCTCTTGTCCTTAGAACAATGGATCCCGATCAAGGTGGCTCTCGGCCCCACGAGATCCAAAGCGATGGTGGGCTCCAAAAGGCCAAGGCGGACTCCAACAGAACAAGAACCAAAAGGGTGCGGGTAGAGGAAGAGGTGGAGGCGGTGGAGGACCAGGCATCCGGATTCGTGACCCTCCATCCGACCCTCCCGCTCCAGGCAGTGAATGTACCTCGAGGAGCGCCATTGCCTTCTAGGAAGGGCAAAGCTGTGGCAGGAGCTTCTCAACCTCAACCAGTTCCAGACCCAGCAATTCCAAGGCTCAGGCAAGCAGAGAGGAATCCTCGTCTCAAGAGGAAACCCATGAACTATAAAGGAAAAGCCGCCAAAGTGCGCGAAGCCAGAGAGCAGAACCCCAGGGCAGAAGCACAGTTCTCGACTGACTATCGCTTCTGGACTTTCTTTCAGCAGGATTTCTATGAATCTATCATTCTGACAAGGAAGAATCCAGTCATTCTGATGCAGTGGGTTGACTGGGATTACATGGCCGCAGCTGATGATGCCACTTTCACAGAGGTCATTGCAGCTTGTGAGAGAACTGGGACTAAGAGAATAATGAGTTTTCAGCATGATTGGAATATTGAGATCATCGCTCAGTTCTACTCCACTTTGTATATCTCCAGGGACAGAGTCTCCACCTTGCATTGGATGACAGAAGGAGTTTGGTATGAGATCTCCTATGTAAATTTTGCTCGCTGTCTTGGATTCACCGAAGCTGACTGCCGTGACAAAGATCAGATTCACAATGAAGCCTCGCTCGGTGCCTCCAACCTGAACTTTTTGTATGATGAGGATGCAGACTTTGAGGAAGGAAGCACAAAAGGCATGAAGCCGTTCTTTGCCTGTCTCAACAGGCTTTTCAGGAAGACGCTGGCTCCCAAGGAAGGTGACGCCTCTCACATTCTGTCTTATACAAGGAACCTGCTGAGTAGAATGCGAGTTGGACAGCGTCCTTTTGATGTGTTTGATTTCATATGGAATGAGATCCGGTTGACTGCTCAGGAGCCGAAGAGAAGTTGTGGTTATGCTCATTTCATCATGCATATGATTGAGCACATTACCCATCAGCACTTTGAGTATGATGCTAGGCACGCTGGATTACAGATCAGGGCGATCAAGGCCCCAGCTCAGCCTGCTAGGCGTGCTTCGACTAGAGGTGCTGCCTCCTCCTCCTCCACAGCTCCTCCTGCTGCAGCCGCCAGTGGATCATCCTCTCCAATTCTCCGCGCCTTAAAGTCCATCTTTGTCCTGTGCAAGGGCAATGCAGCAGCGCACAAGAAGAACACCAAAAGACTAAAAGACATTCAGAGGCATCTGAATCTGGAGTGTTCAGAGGATGAGGAGAGCGATGAGGAGGTTGAAGATCCTTTTGCTCCAGCGCCTGCAGCCTCAGATGAGTCCGAGGACGATGAGGAGTCCGGCTCTGATGATGCTTCCGAGGAGTAGGACTAGTCTTCTCTCTCTCTCTCTCCTTGTTCTCCTTTCTGGTGCTTAATGCCAAAGGGGGAGATGAGAAAGAAAGCTTACCTCGTTTTATCAGTTTTATCATCCTTCGATTAGATTAGTTTCATTTTCAAACTTTGTTATCATATGAACTTGGGACTTGTTACGCTTGATAGTATGCTTTACTTATGCTCCGTTGGTTGATTGTCTCTATGAATGATTTAATATTGATAGTATGCTTTACTTATGCTCCGTTGGTTGATTGTCTCTATGAATGATTTAATATTAATGGTTATTCAATATTTAGCTTCCATAAGTGCTTATTTCATTATATACTCCGTTTTTGGGAAATTTCCTTTCAAAATTGTGCTTTTGCGATGTTTTCCTATCCATTGCACATCTTTAGGGGGAGCTCAACCAATACGAAATTCTATTAATATTCTTTTATATGTAAGCTTTAATCGGGTTGTCATCAATCACCAAAAAGGGGGAGATTGAAAGTGCATCTAGGCCCCTAATTTGGTTTTGGTTGATTAATGACAAACGATTAAAATGACTAATGTCTTCAATGAGTTTGTGAACAGGTAAAAGAGTAAATGTGAGATTCTCTACATGCGAAGGAAACCCTCAAACGAATTCAAGCGAGTAAAACGGCTTCGTAATTTAATTTTTTCTATGCTTTGTGTCGTAGGAATGCCGTACTATTAAGAGGGATGCATTGTAGATGATCTAGAGTAGTCTCTATGCTCAGATGAATGTTACTTCAAATCTTATTGAGACCCTAAGTTATCGCGCATGCACCGGAATGTGTTTTTATCAAAGTTCAAGTTGGACATTCCGATCTTACATCGGAAGTTCCGATGTGACCGGACATTCCGATGTGCATGCTTGCTTCAGTCCGGTACGTGGAAGATGTATCGGAAGTTCCGATATTTACGATCGGAAGTTCCGATACGTTGTAAAGCTTTCTAGGGTGCTCTCTGTAAAGATCGGAAGTTCCGGTATTTGACATCGGAAGTTCCGATGTGTTCTAACCTGAAAAAGGGAGCTCTCTGGATTGATCGGACATTCCGATATATTGATCGGACATTCCGATGATTAAGTCGGAAGTTCCGATGTTGATATCGGATAGTCCGATGTGGACTTAGAAGCATTTTGTCAAGGGCATTTAGGAACATCGGAAGTTCCGATGTTGACATCGGAAGTTCCGATGCATCTTGTGTAATAACGACCAAAGTGCGCTCGAAGTTCGGATTATTTGTACATATCGGACATTCCGATGTTGATATCGGAAGTTCCGATATGCAGCTGAGTGGGAGTATAACGGCTAGTTTTTGCAAGAAACTATAAATACCCCACCCCTCTCTCATTTGAGGGTTACACACTCTATTTGGCAGAACTCTAGTGCACCTTGAGCCCTCTCTAGTCTACTTTTGAGCCTTCCTCTTTGATCTTAGGGATCATCCAAGGAGTGAGGACTAGAAGTGAGATTTGGAGCTAGAGTGACAAGCAAGTGTCTTCCATCTTGAGCATTAGAGTGTTCCTCCAAGATCGATCAACGTGCATTTGTTACTCTTGGAGGTTGAAGGACTCCTAGACGGCTAGGCGTCGTTCACGAGCTCCCAAGGATTGTGGGTTGCCGTGAAAAGTTTGTGAAGGCCGGCTCCGCCTCCGAAAGGAAAGGAACCAAATAGTGGAACCAAGCCTCAAGTGTGACCGAGGTTTGGGAGGAAAGGGTTGGAAAAGACCCGGCTCTTTGGAGCTTCCTCAACGGAGACGTAGGATTCCCTCAAGAATCCGAACTCCGGGATCAAATCCGCGTCTTTGTCTTCTTTACTTAAGCTTGTCTCTTTATTTAGTCGTTTTATCGTTCTTAGATTGTTCTCAAGTTTATTACCTTCAGTTATAAATCGTCCGTGTCAAAAGTCGATCGGACATTCTGACCTGGAATCGGAAGTTCCGATTATATCGGAAGTTCCGATCCAATACCGGAAGTTCCGATACTCTTTCCGCTGCGACAAATTTAGTTTAAATTTTAAATTGCCTATTCACCCCCCCTCTAGGCAACTTTCTCATCTTTTCAGGGGGAGGCTATAAAAGGAGCCTTGTGGGCTGGCATTTGGGTTTATTGAGTTTCTTGAGTATTTTGGAAGGGTTGTGCATGTGTTGCTCTATCAAATTTGATTCTTTAGCTAAGAGTAAGCTCTAATTGCATGTGTTGCAATTAGGAGTGGATTGAGAGCCTCTTGTGCATGTGTTGCACTTGAGGGAATTCTTGTGCATGTGTTGAACTTGGTGATCACCATTGTACATGTGTTGTACTTGGTGGAGTTCAAGCTAGGTGCTTAACTTGTTACTCTTGGTGTTTGTCGACACCTAGATGACGTGTGGAGGTGTCGTGGTTGTGAGTAGCCCCAACAAAGTTGTGAAGGTTGGAGCTCACCTACCTGGAGGGGGAAATAGCTACCACTAGTAGATTCTAGGTGGGTGCTCAATTCGTGGAGCCAGTTCAAAGTGGTTTGGGCTTGCCTCATGTGGATTAAGGGAGACTGGCAAGTCTCCGAACACCACGGTAAAATATCAGTGCATCTGTTTATGGTTTGCTTGCAATTCCTTATTTACATTGTTGCAGTTTACATTCCTAGAATTAAATTGCTTGATTGTCTTTAGGATTACATATTCTTGATTAGAGACATAGATTGTTAGTGCACTTAGCGAGCCTATTTGATTTAGGCTTTAATTGTCAAAACATTAGTTTGTCACTTTTGTATCATTTATTGTTTAGATTTTGACATAGGGGTACGTAAGCGAGTAATTATTTAAAATAGAATTTTTAAAACCACCTATTCACCCCCCTCTAGTCGGTATCTTCGACCTTATAAGTGGTATTAGAGCTTGATCTCTCATTTTATTAGACTTAACCGTATAAAGAGTAAGAATGATGACTAGTGGTTTAGTGCACTACACCGATACACCTATTTTTGATGGCTCTAATTATGCTTCATGGAAATCTTTTATGACTTCTCATTTTAAACCCATGAGCCCCAAATATGGTGGATGTATATGTGGGTTTTTCTCTTCGAGTGAATGAATTTGCTCCAACTAAAGGAGAAGAGAAATGCCTACATCTCGATGCTCAAGCTACTAATGCTTTATTTAGTTTTGTGAGCGTAGATGTTTTCAATCTAAATTTGCAATCTCAAGAGTGCCCATGAAATATGAATCAAGCTTCAAGAACTATATGGATCATCCACATCAACAAATGACGATAACATTGAGGATTGGGCATCGGTAGAAAATCCTCCACTTCTACCTTAGGTGATGAAGAAACCTCAATATATGTTTCAAGCGACGATGAGCATCCAATTCTATCTTCTTTGATTCGTTGCTTCATGGCAAAAGGTAAAGATGAGGTATATGATGATGAAAAGCCCTCATACAATGACTTGATGGATATATTAGAGGAGCTTAATGATTATCTTGGGAAAGAGAAAGCTAAATATAAGATTTTTAAGCTTGAGCATATCTCAATTCAAAATGATTATAATGTGCTTAAGGATGAGCATGATTCACTCCTTCTCAGGGAAATCACTGAGCCTAGGTGGACATATGCAAAGCTTGCAATTTAATTGATGAAATGCCATGCATAAACTCTTATCCTTGCATTTCATCTAAAATTGACATGTCCACCTCTAGCAATGTTATGCCTAGTAGCTCAATTTCAAATATTGCTACTTTCTCTATTCTTTATGAGACTAACCTTGTAGAGGAAAATAATGAACTCAAGGCCCACATCATTGAGTTGAAAAATTGACATGGAGAAATGCTTCCAAGGGAAATCCACCCTCGATAAGATTCTAAGGAATTAATGAAAGTTGGTTGACAAGAGAGGGATCGGCTACATCTTCAAGAGGGAGAAGAACATGAAGGACCACTAACATGAAGGACCACTACGCTTCAGTGCACCCTCATCAAGTGGAGATCAAGTCCACATCACAACGAAAGAGGCAAACCGGCAAGGAGCAAGTCAAGAAGGTCAAGAGATGACCAAATAGCCTCACTTGCTTCAATTGCTAGGAAAGGAGACATATCGATAAGAATTGTCCCAAAGGTATCACTCCTAAGCCTATTATTGTTAATGATCATTATTTGCTTAGGAAGGACAAAAATGGCAATGTGTTTGCCATGTTTGTCAAATCTCCTAAGTCTATGCAAAATAATGATATTCATTTACTTAGGAGAAATAAATCTAGAAACATGTTTGCTAAAGTTGTTGGTACTCCTAAGCCCACTCAAAGCAGTGCTAATAAATTGCTTAGGAGAAATAACAATAGCAAACCATTTGCTAGATCCTCTAAGCCTATGCATAAAAATGTTAATTGTACGCCTAGAAAGTATATTTGTAACAAAACAATTCCTAGACATGTTATTTCCCTAAGCATATTCAAAATATTGATAACCAATTACTTAGGAAGAACATGGTTAGCAATATGTTTGCTAGAAATGTTAGCTCACCCAAAAGTATTAATGTTAGGGTCGTTTGGGTCCCTAAATCTATTGTAACTAACATTAGTGGACCCAACTAAAATTGGGTACCAAAAAGTGCCTAAAAGATTTTTAGGTGCTTGAGGATGATTTCATCACGTGCAAAAGGGAGCCAAGCTTGAGGACATTCACTCCAATCATGAACCAATGTCATCTTGGATAACACGTATTTAAATTGAATCTTATAGCTTCTAGCCTTGTGTAGGTTAAGTTGCATTATCATGAAAATCAATTTAAATTGCTTGATGATGTTTTTGCTCTTGCTTTTTAATTATTCTTTATTGTAATCTTGAGCAAGTGGCACATTTAGGGGAGTGCTAAATCATATTCATGTATATCACATTCCTACATGTGCCCATATTCATAATAAGTGCTAATATATATTTTCAAAATCAAGCCTTTTAGCCAAAACTCAAAATGTGTATATCTGTTAGTAGGGGTGAAACAGATCGGATATGGATCGAAAACCACTGATATTGTATTTGATCCATATAATTTTATCAGATCGGATTCGGACACGGATAGTGCCGGATACGGATGTGGATAATATTCGAACGACTACGAATAAAATAAGTTCGGATAATCATCAGAACGGATATTTTTTGAATAATACGCGTAAACACTAAATACAAACGAAGTGATGGGCTACAACGAATATTGTCGATAAGAAACTAACATAAATTGTATAGGACATTGAGAGATCAAGATTGTTAAAACCATACAGTTTATAGTAATACACTGAGTCACATCTCATAATTGCACCTGTACTGTTGTACATCATCCATAGAAGTTGCACACTATTCATAGAAGTATACAAAAGTAATAAAGCACATGCATGGCACAAAGCATCAGTCAGGCCATTAGGGGCCACAGCCATTAGCCGCCGCCACGACCTGGAGTTAGTCTTGGAGATATGGACTGGATAAGTAGGGGCCGGGCAGGGAATGAGGGAACTAAAGTGGCAGCTAGTCGGTTAGGGACCAAGGGTTCCACTTCAACTCAAGTCTAGATGGGCCGGCCGGTGACATATGGGCCAAGCCGGGCTAAGCTAAAGAGGCGGGAATTCGAATATTATCCGGCAGATAGTATCCGAAAAAATGCTCAGATATTATCCGAGATATCCATATCTGTATCTGTATCCGTATCCGTGACACTTTATCCGTATCCGATCCATATCCGAACAAAATATCTGGATATCCGAAAAATTATCCAAATCACTATCCGAGGCGCTTCGGTCGGTCGGTCGGTCTGAAATTATCCGTACCATTTTCACCCCTATATGTTAGTAATCTTGCGAAAACTAGTTGAAAATGGTATACAAATGTTTTTGAAAAGTTTTCCATTGGTTTTGGCTTTACAAAATCTATTTTTGAAAAGAAAATGAATTTCTAGTCCATATGTAGATACTAGTATCTTGTTTTGCCATTAAACTTATAATTTTCATATAATTAATTGTCAAAAAAATTGAAAATTGTTTCAAAATGAAAACCTAGAGTTGGTCTCTCTTAACAATTCTTGTGTTCAAAAGATTTTCAAAAGACCAACCTAGCAAAATTTATTTGATTTTGAAACTCGCCCAAAAAATTATTTTGGCCTATATTGGTCGTATTATTGCACTTTTTGAGTTTCACCTCTTGGATAGGATCTTTTGTAGTATCTTGGTTCAAAATAGTATTTTAGACTCATACACAAAAAATTTAAGTCTCTACTTCTCATCTTATTCTTCATTTGATTTTTTTGCGTTGTTAGATTTGACTTTGTTTTACAAGAGATTCTCTTTAAACTGACACTTTTGGTCAAAAAGTCAAAATTATTGTTAAAAATGTCTAAATTTGTAAAAAGCTTTGTAAACATATCTAAATATGTCATTGAAATTGTTGTTAAAAAGGTACAAACTTGAAGGAATCTGTATGCATGTGTTACACTTGGTGATCACCAGTGTACATGTGTTGTACTTGGTGGAGTTCAAGCTAAGTGCTTGACTTGTTACTTTTGGTATTTGCCGACACCAGACGGCGTGTGGAGGCATCATGCGTGATGTGCTTCTCAACTGAGGTTGTGAGTAAGCCCGAAAAAGTTGTAAAGGTTGGAACTCACCTACCCGGAGGGGGAAAGAGCTATCAATAGTGGATTCGAGGCGGGTGCTCAATTTGTGGAGCCGATTCAAAGTGGTTTGGGCTTGCCTCAATGCGGATTAGGGGAGACCGGTTGACAAAACCTATAATATATACATAAAGCTGACTTGAATTGTAAATACTGAATAATAAATTGAAAGTGAAAATTTGTAAAAATAATTTGACAGATATATAAAAATAACAAGTATGAATATTATCATATCAACTCACAGTTCCTCCATGAATGTGAGCAACATATCGTCCAATGCCAACACATAGCATGCATTTGTACCCAATCCTTGCCAACACATGGCAAGTTATCTGAAACAACTTTTCAACATATTTTCAATAACCATTTTCAATTCCAACCCATTTTATAAAAATATGAAAATATCTAACTAGTGTTGGCGCATCAAGGCTCCCATGACCATAGGAACAGTTTTTCGAAAAGATTTTCACTCTGCAGAGGTGTACAGCTTTATCCACAAGATATGTCCTCTCTTTTTGTATGATCTTTTAGCACACTTCCTTTGGTGTACCGTAGAGAGTCCATAACATAACCGTTACATTACCTAGCCTTAATTTTGCACCAGCCTGGTGACGACAAACCCTTTCTATGGTGGCAGAAACACACACCCAAGACATATCAGTTTATCTCTTTTATTCACACAATAACGCAAGCAGTCTATCTCGACCATACCAGTTTCTCCCTATAGCAAAGCGTGCACCATTGCATTGGTATGTGTTTGATCCACACCTCTGTGTGGACACCCCTACAGTAACCTCTATCTAGAAGCTCGTGCTACTACAGTCCGCAAATGTGCAAAGCTAGTTCTAAGTAACTTAATAAATTAAGACTATTCCATACTAGCACTTGTTGTATGGTAATTTTTGGATTTAACAAACACTACGTTCGGTTCTTAATTCAACCCATGCGAGAAATCTCCCCCTATCTACGTGCAAGTCTATCCCTCGCACAACCGGCTATTGCCAATAGCTCGCCCGCGTCAAAACTATAGTTTTATTTTATTTTATTAAAATACCATTGATCATAATATCCCAACATGTCCAAAATTTATGTCCAACATTTAAATTCATTGCGAACAATATAACCATTTGTTCGTATTCCTAAGCTAAAGCATGGCTAAGTATATGCAGTTATAATCAAGTATACCCATTTCACATCTTCATGTGTTCATCCATGATCTAGGGTTATCAAGCTTCATATGTCAATGTTGATTAAGGTAAATCCATCAATGAAGGTTATATCTACCAGTGTCCACAAAATAGTGATGGTTATTAAACATAGCGCATGCATGAAAAATTTGACAAAAACATTTTTAAAATGTTGGGATCAAGATGATCAAGGGGGGTGCTTGCCTTGCTGGTTGTCGTTGAGTTCGAAGTCAAGGTCATCGATAACAGAATCAGTGGTGTTGAGTTCTACACGTCATTTAATGGAAATATAGCAAATAACAAACTTTAATAAGAGCAAAAAGAAATCAGATAAAAAAATAAAATCAAAACTACTACATAGAACAACGGTCGTGTAAGGTTATAGTTTCATGATTTTACGTACGTGCATTTTGTTCTGTCTTTTCATTCTTACTTATTACTAGTAGTCTTAGTTTTTGCTTTAACAGGGTTGCTTTTTTTCCATAAATTATTTATTCTTATTTTATGAATTCAAGAGACAAAAATTATGTATAAGCATATATATATATATATATATATATATTTGAATTCAAGAAGCTAAAATTATTTGAATTAATAATAATTCCTAAAATCACCATATAGTAATTCATGTAAAAATTCAGTGGTTCGCCGTAAGTATTTCTGCATAGTCAAGTATATTACTATCCTAGAGGCAAATTGAAACTAATCTTAATTATAACAAGGTCTAAAAAAAGTTAAATCTAAATCTTTTTACATATTTGAGTTTCTTATAACCAAGGATTCGAACAAAACTGGTTTCATCTAATTTGGAGTTTATTTGCACAAAATTTATGTATAGCATGTTTTGAACCCATTTTTTAAATTTGAATTTCAATCTTACACAGAGGTCACATTCAAAGTTTTTTTGCATACTTAGAAACTACATGAATTAACACAAATTTAGAAACTTGTCTCACTTAATTTGGAGTTGTGTTTTCAAAAGTTATGCGCATTTTAATTTCTAGGTTCTTGAAACCTTTCAAAAAGGGACTATACGCTTTCCAACTTAGAAAATGTACTTCACATTTTCGGCCTTCCTTTGAACCGACCGCACTGACTGGTGGGGCCCGAGTGTAGTGGCTCGGTATGAGTGTGTATGGCTGACGTGAGGGAACCGCATGTCGATGACCGAAGGTAGGGGAGACAGAAGCCGAGCTTGTCACCGACGAGGTGAGGCCGGAGCCGGCCGGTCGTCGGCTCAGTGAGCTCTAAGATGTTGTGGCGCATCTAGGGCTGGGTTTTATGGTGGAGGAAGTTGGTTAGAGGCGACAGGTGACGGTGAGGGGCGGCGGCAAGATCGGGGGTGAGCAACAGCGGTGCTAGAGATGTGCTTGAGCTTGGCGAACAAGGGGGAAAGAACCAATGTGGTAGGTGGAGCTCATTTCACTACCTGGCTTGGTTGGGGAAGAGCCGTGGAGGTGGGGCATCGGGTGGTCGAAGCCAAAGAAGGAAAGCGAGGTGGTGAAAATTCCCAAGGCCTCCGATGCTGAAATTGAGTATCGAAAAGCAATTAGTAGCTGCCAACGATGCCCGGGCTTGATTAAATTAGAAAAAACCACCGAGGGAGCTCAATTTGGCTTTCTCATCTTTGTGAAGCTTCGGTAATGGTGGCAATGAGGCACAATTGGAGCTAGGCTCGGCTAAGTGAACTCAAGGGAGAGATGTGCGGAGCTATGTAGCCCTGTTTGTTTCAGCTTTTTTATCGGCTTAAAAGCCAAAAAGCCTAAGCCGAAACAAACAATTGGCTTTTAAGCCGAGCTTTAAAAAAGCCTAAAGCCACTGTATAACTATTAAGTCAAAAGCCAGACAAGAGGAGCTTTTTTGGGCTTTTTTGAATGAAAGAATCCTTTGCCACTAAAAGTCTCCAAAATTACCCACCAAATGCCATCATATATAAATCGAGAATTCCTCCCCTATCTCATTTAGGATAGTTTATACTTTCCATTTATAAGCTATACCATCTAACCCATTAATAAGCTAAGATACCAAACACCATGTCTTGGCTTAAAAGCAGACGGCTTAAAAGCTCATTAAGCCAAAAGGCTAGCTTTAAGCCAAAAGCCAAAAAGTCTAAGCTGAAACAAACAGGGTCGTAATCCTTCGACTGGCTTAAATAGGATCGAAAGGAAGTGGTTATAGGGTATCGCAATTTGAGCAGAGAGCGCAGGCAAATGTGAACTGTAACACCCTAAGAAATACGAAAATATAATAAAATTACTTGGCATGAATTTCAATGCATTTTTGGATTTTATGCTGAATTTCTTTGAATTAAGACTTAATTGTTTTAAATAAATCCTTTTCACCAATTTTGAGTACTTCAAAAGAAACTTATAAAAATCCCAAACAACCCAACCTAGGAAATAATTTTATAAAATACTAGAGCACATCATATAAGTAAATATGAATTTTTCATGATTTTTCACAATATTCAAATGCTCCAAAAATTCAATCAAAGCTTAAAAATAGCAAACTTCTAGGAATTTTCATTTGAAAAATACACTAGTAAATTGAGTAAACCCATGGACATTTGAAACCTTTTTCTTTGAGCTATATCTCCAAAAAAATTCCTACTGTGACCAACTGGTCACCGAGGTTTGATTCATATTTTTCAGAATCCTTGCCTACTACGACCCACACCCCTCAGTGGGTGTGGGTGATACCATGGCTCTAAGGCACTATGCCTAGAAGGGTTGGACTCAATCCCGGTATGGTTTTCTAGAAAAGAATTGAAATTCTCTTGGTCACGTAAGTGCGTACGGTGCTAATCGGGTGGCTCATATTTGTTTGAGTGAGGGCCATGTGGTTAACATTATGTGCACGAGACTATTAGTGACAGTGAGCAAACACTTCAGTGGAGTATGAGTGTCACTTCTAGTCCAACACATGAGTGAGGTTCGATTCATATTTCTAGGTGCCCATATGAACGACGGTGGAGATTACAGTGGTCAAAAACCGACCGTAGTAGTGCATTAATGGAGAGCCCATACCATGGCACGAGGGATGGAAACTTGCGCTAAGGCGTCGAGGAAAAGTGATGCCGACTGTTCCACCGAGAGAGAAGAGGGGAGGAGGAGGAAGAGAAGAAGAGAGAGACTGACTTGTGGGTCCAGGGCCCATGTGGCAGAGAGAGGGAGAGAGAGGCGGTTTCAATCCCTGGTCGGTGGGTCCTGTTGAAGTTCGGGCCCACATGTAAGTCTCAATGGAGGGCAAACTCAGTTTCTTCTGTTCGGACAACATAAGATGAGCAATTAATTGGTATGTCAAATCAAGTCAAAAGTTTCTATAAATTTTTATATAAAGTATTCAGAGATTTATCCAGATTATGTAAAAATTTATAGCTAAAAACTTTGGTAGAAAAATTTAAATAATTTTGACAAGCAGATCTGCACAATTGATTCATTCTATTTTTCATTTAATTGGATATTTAAATAAGGTCATGAATTTTTTAAACTTTTTTTTAAAAATATTTTACATGGTCTAAGTGATCTTGTGTAAAAATTTCATATTTATATCTTGATTATTTATTTTCTAATAAATCTAACAATGAAATTTCTAAATTTTCTAGTTTTCAGTTTTTGAATTTTAAAAGGAAATAAAACTGAATATTAATTTTTATATTTTTAGTAAAGATAAAAATTACTATGAGAAAGGTATGATAAAAATTTCAGGTTGAGTAAACTTGACATATTTTTATAAAATTCTAAAATTACACTATTTATAGTAAAAAAATCATTAATTTCACTTCTTTTCATTAATTAATGCATTCACATGAATTTTTGAATTATTTAAAGTGATTCTAGAGGTTTCTTATATTTTAATATTATTTGTGTTGATTTTTTCTGGCATTTTGTTTTTAGCTTTTTACTAATTCACATAAATGATTTTCTTTTAGAGCAAAAATAAAAAAATAATAAAAAAAGCCAAAAATTCAAAATTAGACGCAATCAAATTTTGTAAGTATGTATTATATTTTTCCTGCAAATTTTAGGATGTTACGTACAATAGTAGCATTCTGCAATTAAGAAGTTCATTGTGATACTTGACCCAGCACTATTTATTACTACTTTCTGAAACAGTTAGCATTTTGTCTTATGGTGCATGAAGCAACATATAAGGATGGGGTTTCTCCCATATTCTACTTGCAAACAAGTCTATCATTGGGAGCAAAAGCAAATTACAAGCCACTGGTGAGATGACAATGAGGTTACAGCACAGGACAGCTCAAGAGAGAAAAACCAACCCACAATAAACCAACCCTAAACTTGTGGAATTAAACAAATCCACAAACTTAAGAGAGAAATTTTAACGTCACCTCTACTCAAAACTATCAGTGTCTCTCCCCAAATAAAGAGCACAGTAAGGAAAGGCTCCAAATATAAGAAAAATTATCAGTAGCAAGAGCCAACTGTCATGGCAATTTGGATGGTCAACATGAACAAGAGCCCTAGATTTAGGCAAGAATATTAAAGAGGAACTGTTTTTAGGGAATAATTTGAGTTGTGACCTGTTAGTGATGACCAAGAATAAGATTTGAACTCTTGCTTTGGCCACAGCTGCATAAATTGTTGTCCTCCTATCCCTTTAGTCAAGATTAATTGCATCCTACTGTCATTGTCTTGATTTTCACAAGACCTGGCTGAATAAGGACTACAGCACAAGGAAAATAAGTTCTTGCAAATAGACGAGATGGAAATGTGATATCATCCTCTACTTTAATAATTAAGGAATTTTAGGGTGTATTAATTGTATTGGTAGTAGAAATCAAAAGAGCTCTAATGATTATGTTGCCCTACTTGTTGTTCTTGTCAGTGTTTGCACCGAAGAGTGCCCCTTTTATTTTGGAATAAAAAAAGATAATTAACACATATATGCGCATATTACCAACATTTCTCTTAAGAAAATGCACTCGAGAATTTTCCTGAATGGCATCTCTCTTCAATCGACGCGCCAGTTTCTCACTCCCTTACCCCCAAATTTACGATCTTCAGCATCTATTTTCAGCTCAAATTGCTCGGATCCTGAGGAAACTAGCACAGACAAAACAAGAAGAACGGCGTGCATGTGGGATCATTCGCACAGTATGTTTATGTGTCAAGGGTTTAAAAAGACCAAGACAAATTAAATACAAAAACCGTCCTTCGAAAAAAAAAATTACGAAAATTTTGCAAAGCTGCCAGTAGAGACTAAAGAAATTATCCTTGCATGATCTAGGGTTATAGATTACTACTACTGTTCGTTCCTAATTATTCTACGAGTTGGTTGGGATTAGAGGAGACCCAGCCCCGGTGCCCCGGCCTGACCGACTGCCGCGAGTACTGCTTCTCTCCCTCCCTCCCCCGGGTCAAAGGGGGCGGTGGGCCCTTCCGACGTGGCCGTATCCGAGCGTCTGGGCCCTCCTGCACGTGTCCTGTTTGCTGAGCCATGGACTCATATGGTTAAGAGGATTAACTCAATTCGATAGCTGTGATTAAGCCAGAACAGAGAGAAAATTTCTTCAGCGATCACGCGTATTGTTGTGTGAGTTCTTCGTTACCGCATCGGTGTTCTTCTGCTCGGTATACTACTTGCTTTAATTCGCCTTGTACTTGTTTGCTGTGTGCGATTGCCCATAGAAACATATATGGTTAAGTTCTTACGTTTGACTTCAGAATTTTGCTAGAAATGTGGGCGTGTGTGTGTGCGTACACACACATGTGCTTCGTAGCTAGTAACCTTTTCTTTTGATGATGTAACCATTAATTTCACTATGGAAAAACTCCTTACGGATCTACTCAATCTTGTACTTATCTTAACAAGAGTACATACACTTAGCAGGTTGATCGATCGACCATTAATTCTCTCTCTCTCTCTCTCTCTCTCTCACACACACACACACAGAGGAATATCCACAAGCATACTGACGCTGCATGCATGGGGCCGGTACAGCTCGATCATCTGATTATTCAATCAAATTAACAACACAAGCCCATGAAATGATGAAATTACAAGCTAGCTAGCTAGGTATCAGAGGCAAACACCGAGTAGCGGCAGCGCGCGATCATCCTAGCTTGGCACTGTTGCGATGACGACCAGCTGGTTTGAAAGATACAGCCAGCTGCGCGCGAGCCGCGCGTGGACGAAGAAGACACGCGCAACATGCGACATCCTTGTTGCTCACGACCCCCGGTTGGTACAAGCGTCACCAACACACATTTCCGCACCCTGCGGCCTCCTTATATCGTTGCCCTCTACATGAAAAAACACCCCAAAATGATTCAGAGACAAAAGGCTTCTTAAGAGAGACATTTAACCGCCGTGTGTTGTGTTCTAGCTTCCTCGCTCGTCCCCTAGTCGTGATTAAGCTAGCTAATATCGCCTTTTTTTTTGTCAAATCGATTTTGTTCTGGAATTCGTTAGCTGCCCATCTAATACGTACACTCCATATCGCGTCCTTGGATCTAGCTTCCTCCAAGTGCAAACAAGAAACCTTGATATTGCTTTCCATGGTGTTGATTATTTTGCAAGGTTTTGCGGCTTGCTAGCTAGCTAGGCATAACTGTTTTTTGCAGGCTAGGGTTAGGGTTTTTGATTGTTGTTCTTGGTAGGGTGAATACATACATAGCTGTGCTGCGTTGAGATCGATTGGTATGGAAGGATCAGGAGGAGGAGGAGGAGGGTCGAAGAAGGAGGAGAGCTTGCCGCCAGGGTTCAGGTTCCACCCGACGGACGAGGAGCTCGTCACCTACTACCTGCGGCAGAAACTCGCCGACGGCAACTTCACGGCCAGGGCCATCGCCGAGGTTGACCTCAACAAGTGCGAGCCATGGGATCTCCCTGGTAATTAAACATGCATGTACCGTACATATATATTCGTATCGATCGATCAGTGCATGCATGCATGATCAATTTCATTTGTGGAATTTTATCTATATTTCGGTACTTGATATGTATCGGTTTAATTAATTTAATTATCTGCCCTATATGCATGCATCTTGTGCATATTTTTTTTGAAGAAGATAATTTGTGCATCATCATAGTAGTATGTTATTGTTGACTAGCTATATATATGCATAGGTATAGGAGTTTTCCATGCTTATTTCAAGCATCTTACCTATTGGGGAGGTAATTAAGTTTGTCTAAATTCCATACGTTCATGACTTCATGCCTTCATGGTGCATGTTTTTCGTAAGCTAAAAGCCTAAGCCTTGCTAGCTAGAACTTCTACGTCTGAATATATCCTACCTAAATTATGGGGGATGAATCTCAAGCTTTCTTAATATGATCAAAGTCTTTATTTGTTGCTGTTGAGTCCTTGCTTAGTAGCTAGGTATATCATGATGATATCATCCCATGATAATACATGCATATATATCCTCTCTTTTTAGATTGCATAAATATCTTCTTTAATTTGTCTTCTTTTTTTATGTACGTAGTGTGCGTATTTATATCCTCTATTGCGCTTCTTTTTCTCTTTTGGTTCGTATCTTTTCTACAACAGTTGGTGATTGGAATACCAAAACTTCTAATTTTAATCTGTTATCCACTTATATATGCTCTTCTGTTCATATATGCAACTGTCTCCATATATCACTTCCTCTGTTGTAACTATCTAATTAGAAATTATTACTAGTAAATAATAGGATGTTCTATTATCTTTGTGCATAGATGTAGATTATGAATATCTTTGATAGAATACTTGTTATCAATAATTTCCATGATAGATGTGAAAAAACTATCAAAAATGTTTGAAGTGCTTTTAAACTTTCCAGATCAAGGTATATATGGACATAGATAGAATATACTCCTATGTACCGCAAGTTAATTTTCAATCTGATATATACTCTTTATAAAAAAAAAGTAGACATGGAAAAGAAATGACAAATCATTTTCTAACTTATGTGTACTTGTATTACGTGCTTATGCCTTACTCTCCGTAGAAAAAAACTTTATAACCTTTCGAAAGTTCAAATGTTCATTAATATTTTAGGCACCGGCACCCTCGAAGCTATGTGCAAGTGCAGTACCCTGCATACCAACTTGTATAGTATAGTATCTTAGTAGTCACATACCCAGCTATAACAAACAAATCCAAAAGCAATTTATTGGGAAAAATACCCGGTTAGCTAGCTTTAGTCTTGCTTGTGATAGAAATAGAACCCCAATCGCATCTTTAATTGGTTAGTTTGTGTGCCACATTCAATGTTTGTGTTCTAGATCTTAGGTAGAGAAATAGTGGCGTAACAAGTATAGCTATGCATAAGAGCTGAAATAAACTAGCATGTTGTAAATTAAGTTGTGCATATGTGAAGTTTAAGACAAGTTTGAGTACAACCTTAACTGTATGTATTCTCTCTATTAATTGAATTACAGAGAAGGCAAAAATGGGAGAAAAGGAGTGGTATTTCTTTAGCTTAAGGGACCGAAAGTATCCAACAGGTGTGCGTACAAACCGTGCAACTAACACCGGTTATTGGAAGACAACGGGAAAGGACAGGGAAATCTTGACTGGGCAACTACCAGCAACACCAGAGCTTGTAGGAATGAAGAAAACCTTAGTTTTCTACAAGGGAAGGGCTCCAAGAGGTGAAAAAACTAATTGGGTCATGCATGAGTATCGACTACACTCCAAGTCGACCTCCAAATCAAACAAGGTATATGTTTTTTTTTGGAGTAGATGTATGTTTCCTTGAATTTCCTTAAGTTGATGCTATGGTAATACAATCTCCTATGTATTCATCATATTATAGGATGAGTGGGTTGTCTGTCGGGTCTTTGCAAAGAGTGCTGGCGTCAAGAAATATCCTTCCAACAATGCTCATTCCCGGCCCCACCACCCATACACACTAGACATGGTCCCACCCCTCCTCCCTACTCTACTGCAACATGACCCATTCGCTCGTGGGCACCACCCTTACATGATTCCTTCCGACTTGGCGGAACTCTCACGCTTTGCTAGGGGTACGCCAGGGTTACACCCACACATTCAGCCACATCCGGGGTACATCAACCCAGCAACACCATTTACAAGTCTTAATCTCAACCTTGGAACCCCATCGCCGGCTATGCCACAACCACCACAACCTATCCTCCATGCGATATCGATGCCAACGAACCAAACATGTGCTACTAATCAGGTGATGACAACTGAGCAGATGGTCCCAGGGCTCAGCAACTGTGTTGTCCCACATGGAGGGGATGGAGGTTTTAGTACAGATTCTACTACCGGAGGTGCTGGCATTAGGTACCAGAATTTGGATGTAGATCAGCTGGTGGAGAGGTACTGGCCTGGTAGCTACCAAATGTAGGTGTGAAATGCTTGGGGATGCCAAGCAATTGTTGGTCTCCATAGGAACAGGCAATTTGAGTGATCTTAATTTAGTCCTTTGTTGTATCATTAGCTAAAGCTCTCTCTTCTTTGTCAGTTTCACTTTACCCTTTAGATTTGCGTTGGTTGCCTGCTTTGTAGAAATTAGAGGATTGTTTTGCTTGACCTAATCGCTTGTACACCTAAAGGTTTAGTGAGCTCAGAAATTAATAGCGCTCCGTGATGACATTGTGAGGTGTACATCATGAACTCAATTTAAACGCGCATGCTGCTTTTAGCCCAACCTGTGGATTTCTGAAATCGCGTATATATGATTCGCTGTTTCGGAGCTCGCCGTGAATCCGGCCTCCGGAGGCAAGCTTTCATGCACGACGGTTAGGACGTTGCCGACGTAGTCTCGTCTTAGAGGCCGGCCAGACGCCGGCCGTGATCTGCCGGCCGGCCGGCCGGCATCCGGCAATCGTCCGCGGCGTAAAACTGTGCCGCTGGGCGCATCATCCGGAGTTACTAGGTGGAGTCGCATTTGACAGCACCATCGATCGAGCGGGTGCAGAGGCAGATCGTATCAAACGTGTTGAAAGCTTACATGAACAGATCAACTCGTCTGAATCAGGGTTCAAATTCCCGGCGAAATCCCGCGAAATTTCGCCGAAATTTCGGATTTCGGACCCCCCGAGTTCTATAATCCCGGCGAAATTAAAAAAACCCTAAAAAAATTTAAACGTGCTACAATGCCTATAATTTACTTGAAATTTCGGTTAAACGGACCGAAATCTCGGTTTTTTGAACGAAATTTGTCTAAAACTTGGCCGGATTTGACCGGAGTTTGACCGGATTGGATTCCTCAAGTCATTTCCCAGGTCTGACCAAAATTTCAAAATTTTTTGACATCGTTTGAACCATTTTCCGTTCAGTTGAATTTTACCGAAATCTCGGATATTTCGGACGAAATTTCGGTTTTTTTGACCGAAATCCCAGAAATTTCGGTTAAAAAAAAAACGGATTTAAATTTTGGTTTTTGAATTCCGTCCGGATTTCGTCCGAAATAACGAGATCTCGCCGAAAAATCGGATTTCGGTCGACGACGAGATTTGACCTAAAACGAAAATTTGAACCCTGGTCTGAATTACCACGAAAGAAGCGACTGTATAGCAGCTGCATAGTACAGTCGCTTATTAAGACAAAGATACATGGTACGGCGACGCTGAATACCTTTTTTTTTAGGTTTCAGTAACCACCATACGGTTAGGAATTGCTGTAAGCATGAATTACACAAAGCTCAAACACATGAACAAGGCTACAATAAATGACCAGTATGATTAATACCAATGGGTTTAACCTCGTAATCCCTACGTACGCAGCAACGTGCTGATCGATACAAAAACAGCCACTACAATACATGGGGGCAAAAAAAAAAAAAAGCAAAGTTTTTGTGCGTAGTGTAACTCGCAGGTAATACACAGCAAGGTTTAGCGATGACCCCGGATCTCCTAACTTTGTATGACATCCAATAGACTCATCAGTGAAAACTACATCATCGTACTTCAAGATCTGCACAGCACAAAATTCAAAATATAATGTCAAGCGCAGATGCCATAGAATACGAATCCCTTGGTACAACACACATACAGTCAGCTCTTACTTCGAAGTCGCACAATTTAACATTCATATTATTCAAGGCTCAAGCAAAGGCTTTTTTTTTTTTTTTTGCTGTATGAACTAAAACCTAAACTTCTATGATTCTAGGGAAAACAAGCAAATTGTTCGATTGAACAAAAAGTTTTTTATGACAACAAAGAGAAAAGTCTATATATAGCATGGGCCATGGATCTGATTTTACTGCTAGCATAGGAAAAAAGTGGTACACTACCTTCAACTACAGTGTGGCAGACCGAGACAAACACAAACCGTTTATGTATGGTCTATTTGTCAGCATGCCGGCGATTGTGTCTCCGATGGACATGGTTGGCATTACCATTGCGTGGGGATTTCTTTTGCTTCTTGGAGCTACATGAAAATGAAAAGAATGAAATCAAACAAATAAAGTCAATTCTCCTAAAGCTTTGTCAAGTAACCATTAGCTGAAAAGTGAAAATTAAAACACTAACCAGAAGGTTTCCACTAAAACATAAGCGGGCATAACCAGCAAAGCAGAAGCCTATCAAGAGAGAAGATACTGAGACATTTAATGCTTTAAACCAGTAGAAGCACAAGTTCTAATTGACCGTTCAATTAGTGCTTACCAGAAACCACAATAACTCTTCAGTCGCAAATTGTTTTGCTAATTCATGTTGGTGTTTTGTTTTGCTAATTCATGTTGGTGCATGTAATCCAATATAGTTGCCAGAGCCTGAAAAAGAAAGTTGTTGAGATTCTCATATCTATGCTGTGAATCTTGAGAAATAAATGTAGAATAGTTTATGATAAGTAGGAAGGTTAATTAAATGTAATGCTGTTTCATCCAGACTCTTGAACAGAGAGTAAATGGGTGCAATTTAGAAATAGTTTTAAGATATATAATAGTATATAAGAAAATTACATATAATAAGGTCCGCGGATCAAGACAGCATTTGATCCAACCAATTACCTAAGGTGCAGAAAGAAACACCACTTGAAATTTTACACTGTAACCACTAACCATTAGACACAGTGCGTGGATCACTTATGGCATTGTATCTCCAAAAACCTATGGTAGGTCCATAGTATTATAAAATAACCATACATAAGGCCACAGACCAACAGTATCAAACTATAAGTTATTGGGTGGGAGATTCCATTATATCTGTTAAGGATATAAATATTATCTTATATATACTCTTCATATATATATTTTCCTTAAGTAAGTTTTTCTTGTTTAGGTATTGCCTTACATAGGCTTTTCTCTTGTACCCTCATGTACTCTATATATTATGGCAAATGGCCTTATATTGAATATGACAAGTGCTATTCATAACATGGTATTAGAACTAAGGTTTAAACCCTAGCCTCACATCTTCTTTTGCTGCGCCTGCCCCTGGGAGGAGCAATCTCCACTCGCCACCTCAGATGCTACGGCTGCCCGCCGTTTTCTACAACCGTGGCTAGCCTCGCCGGTCTGGTGGTCGGCCCGCCTCTGGGCTGCACTCTCCGCCGTCAACCGCCCTGGTCTCCGTGCCGGCCCCATCTCGACCGCTCGCGCAGCCACCGCGGCGGTCCGCTCCCTCCGGTGTTGCCTTCCTCCGTGTTGCACCACCAACGCTCCGAGCCACTCGGCTTTCGCGCTCAGTCGCCCGTGCCGGCGAGGCCTCGTCCACGCCAGCCTCGCCGACCCTCCGTGCCGTCATTCTGGCCCGCGACCATTCTATCGATCGACGCCGTCGGCCCGCCTTGAAGCTTGCCACCTCTGCTCTGCTCGAAGAAGAAGAAGCCGATCGGGTTTCAATTGGAATTAAACCGAGTTTTGGAATACAATTTCTAAGTCCGACTTAGCTTCAGCTTTCTTGGCTCCAACTTCTCGTTAGGCACTTTGGATTGGCTCCGACTCTTTAGATCGGCTCCCGCTCTTTGGCTCTTCGGCATGGCTCTTTTTGCCATCTCCAGCTCTCCGTTTTCGGCTCTTCAGTTTGGCTCCAGCTTTTCGGCTCTTCAGCCTCTTTGGCTATTTGGATCGCCTCCGTCTCTTTTGAACGATTTTTCGGCACTCGGCTCTTTTTCAGCCAGCTTCTTCAGCATGGCTCTCTTTTTTCGGCTTCGGCTCTCCTTTGAGTCTTTTATTTTTAGCTCAGTTGCGTCCATCCAAGTCCTTAGCATCTTGTATCTTTCGTTAGCTCGGCTCTTTTTATCTGCTCGACTCTTTTCATCGGCTCCCTCGTCGGCTTCGTCGACTCGGCTCCTTCGTCGTCTTGGCTTCTTTGTCGGTTTCACTTCGTCGGCTCTTCTTCGTCGACTTGGCTCCACCGTCGGCTCTTCTTCGTCGACTTGGCTCCTTCGCCAACTTGGCTCCTTTGTCGGTTTCACTTCGTCAACTTGGCCTCCTTCATCAACTTGGCTCCACCGTCGGCTCTTCTTCGTCGACTCGGCTCCTTCGTCGGCTCAGTTTTTCAAGAGTTAATGCTATGACGATTACTTCAAAACCAGGACTTTGGATTTTTCCTATTTTAGTGTCAACCCTTTCCAAATGCAATGCTATTGCATACGCTTTGCATTTATGGGGGGTGTTAAGGATATAAATATTGTCTTATATAGACTCTCCATACATATATTTTCCTTATATAAGTTTTCTTTGTTTAGGTATTGCCTTACAGTCTTACCTTTGGTACTCTCATGTACTCTATATATTATGGCCATTTGCCTCGTATTGAATATGACAAGTGCTATTCATAACAATATCAATGGACAATATACATTGTATTAGAGGGCTGCAATGACTAGGAAGCCTCCATGAGAGCATAACAACTATAGGAGATCCCTGAATTTTGGAGAAGCCTATACTGGGGATGAATGGAAATATAGGAGATCTCTGAATTTTGGAGAAATTATGTAAGCACGTTGCTCTTATTAGAGTTTGTTTTTGTTGCATGTAATGATCAAAAATCAAGAGCTTCTTAAAAAAGCTCCAAGACCTCAGCAATCAGTTAGCAAAATAGATGAAGTCACTGACCATTACACCATTACAAAAGGTGTGTACGGTACAGTGTGCTGTTCCAGCACAGAAAAACCAGTGGAAGTTACGTGATACAGTGCTGAATGAATATACAAGAACCTACGAATTAAAATAACCTAAAAACTACCCATAGTTGGAAAGCAATATAATTAAGGGTAACGGAGGCATAAAAATGCCTAAAACAATCAAGCATCAACATTCAACAGGAATCAAAAGGCTGGAATACTTAGAAAAGATAGAAGGGGAAAAAAGAAAGAAGAAATACCAGCTCATGATAATAAGTAGCTGTCTCAAGAAGTCTGTCATATGCATGACCTGCCCTTTTAGTGTAAGGCTTCAAGTTAGTTCTAATTTTCTCAACATGTGGTTTACTGGCCTTAGCAACTTGATCAATATACTGTTTGGATAACTTCTTGGCTTCCTGAAAAACATATAATCAAACGACATAGATCAATGACTTCACAGTGCTTCACTACAACCAAAAAAAAGTGGCCTACATGTAAAGGATATGTGGTACTGTGAATTCCTGAACTAGCAGGATCTAGTGTACCTGGAAATAGGGATCAGCAAACTCAAGTGCTTTCACAATATGAGGTATGATAGCATCTTTTGATGCTTGATAACTTCTAATGATTTTGCTGAGGCCATTTGCACATAAGGCTCCGGTTTGTCTTCACAATAACCCACTTTTCTTTAATAACCGGAATCAATTTCTTCAAGAAGAAAAATGTCATTGTTAGTGAAAAATGACTAAAGATGCCAAAAATTCACAACATTAAGATACTATATCACATGACATCCGTATATACCAAGAATTGGCCATAAATGCATACATATGATGCATTTTTAACATTTCAAATAAACTTTATGCTTCTACAAATTTCTTGAACTACAGTTTCAGGAACAAGTAAGAGCATTACCGCCTTAGCAGTTTCTACATTGGGCTTGGCCCACTCCTTTGCCTGCACCGATTTTTCTGATGCCTGTAGTGATTTAATTCACAGATGATTAATAAATGCACAAATGATGTGCTTAATTTGGCATTTTCATATATAAATAAAAGAAACATAAGTAAGTTAGGACCTAGGAGGCAACTTATGAAATAAATTGTTGACAGCAGGTTTCCCATGTTCATTCCAGTGACTTGACATCACCTCCTACATGATGACTGCGATGAGCAAAAGTAAACTAAGAGGAGACATAATTTTTAGTCCACTTGTACCATAGAGCGAGCTGCATGTGTCACCAACCAAGGTGGCAACCATGATCCATGAACCTGACAAAGAGTAACAATGAGTACGATACTCGCCACAATAATCACAAGAAAAGCATGTAACAGAGGGAGGATTATAATCATGACAGGCATAGTCAACATCATCAGGATTCAGGAGTTCTGAATGCACTACAACTTTTGCAGACAACAAAAATATGCACAGGTACTCAATCAGTAATTAGAAGAGAGTAATGCTATCATTATGTAAAACTTCATCAAAATTGGATCGAGTGAGCTGGCCAACTAAGTAGCATTTGGAAAGTGATGTCAAAAAGTCCTTGACGTGCTGTACCAAGATTGCAAAGCAAAGAGCAAATCCAGTCTAAAATTCATGTTGTGTTACCTTACTGGACATTAATCAAATATCACATCAAGCCGACAAGTGAACCATTGATACGACAGCAGCTACAGCGATAGAATAAATATTTACCTCTCTCAGCTCTCTTGATCTTGTCGTTGTTTCTAACTGCACCCTCATCAGCTCCTCCTACAAACAAGAGAAACAAAAGATTGCAGAGAATGCATCCTGGAAGATGGTTATTAGAGCGTCCTTGAAGCGTCACTTTGTCGTCGTTTAAGTGGTAAGGCGGTCAGGGGGGTTTGTCACGGCCTCGCCTTGCCGGACATGCCTATAGCGTCCGCTTATGGGTAAGGTGTCACCACAGCGTCGCTTAGGCGGCGTATGTCATCGGGGATGGCTGAGGTGGGCGCCATAGGTAGGTGCTGAGCAGGAAAACCAAATCTGGGCGGGCGTGGGGAAAACAGAGAGCTGACCAGCAAATCATTGGAGAGAGAGAGAGAGAGAGAGAGAGTCAATTGAAGAGAGAGGGAGAAATGGGTTGGTCGATAGAACCCTAGTGCCGCCACGGTCGCCGCCCCGTCCCCATCTGCTCCAGGGCAGTGGCGATGGTCACGAGCCGCCTCCCCTGCTGTGCTCTACACGCAGCGTCGCCCTCACTCGCTAGTTCCAGGCGTCCCCACCTCCATCCTCGTTGTGGTGTCACCGGTCGCCCTCTCCAATCCTCCAAGCCACCTCTCCGACCTCCAGATCCACGTATGCTACTATGCACTCTCCTCCTCTCCCCTCATCTCCCTCCCGGCCGTCCCCTCTCTCCTTCTCCCCGCCATCTTCAGCTTTGCTCTTGTTCTCCCATCCCCCCTCTCTTCTTCTCCCCGTTCTGCTCTGCTCTGCTCCCTCTGTTCTCGTTCTCCCATTCCCCTCTGCTCTGTTAATACTTGCCATGTATGAGATATTGCTTGCAACTGTTAAGTACTTAAGTGGCAATGCTTGCTTGCTATTAAATGTTAATGGTTCATGGCTTGATGCTACTGTTAAATGTTAAATTTTGATGTGTGTATAGTGTCGTCTTGCCGCGCACCATAAGCACCTTGGCGGTAAAAAGGTGGTAAGTCGCCTCGCCTTATTCTTTAATAACCATGCTTGCAACTACATCAGAAAATTGTATCACGGCAGTTACAAATATCACAAACCTCAGCAATTTTAAGAGCCTGTTCAGTCTTCTGGATCCTACGCTTTTGCTCATCGCTTGTCTTTTGGAGCTATTAAAAATTTGAAAACAGCAAAAAAATTAAGGACAGTATTGGCCGAGTTTAAAAAAAGTAGGGACAGTATTGGCCGAATGATAAAAGTGGTACATTTTCCCTTTTCGATTCAAGGGATCTACTCCTGTTTCCAGTTTTCACAGAAAGTCGGAAACCTTTTACAGGAGATGAGCATCATCCCATTTTTGGCTTCACAGCTATATTGTAGTTCAACAGGACATGAGGCTCAACCCTCCCTAAGGTTAAAAAAAGTGATGATATATCATGCAGCCGGTTATATCATAGCATCATACCATGAAACTTACCACTAATGTCCATACATTTTTTTCTCACATAGTGCCAACATCACATACAGCGAATCATGCTCAAGATTCTTGTTGAGTTTCTTCATGAAGAATACCCTTACTTTTGACAAAACTTTTCCTGGATCAATTCCATCTCATATTTTTGCGAATTTTATATAGCATAGTTACACACTTACAATTAAATTACCATGGACAAAGAAAATTTTTCAACAATCCACCAGTCTGAATCACATACAATTAAAAAAAAGCAGCATGAACAAGTAAACCTACTATGACAAAGCATTTATCAGTTTTTAACCATAAGAAATTCATCATGTGGTAATTGTAGAGATAGCAAAGGATAAGACCACTTAATAAGCGACAAAGTCGGAGCCTCGAAGGAGTGTATCAAATTGTTCAGCAAATGCAAGCTTGTCCAAAAATTGTTACTCAAAAAAGGAAAAATAAAAGTAGTGCATTAGCACAGAAGACCACAGTCGTCTACTTACTCTCTCCAACTCGCATTCAGCTCTTGCACCTTCTTCTCTGTATCACCAGCCCTAGCCTCTTTTTTGTTGTTTTGTACTGTGATATCCTTCTTGAGCTGCTCAGTCTGGAGGAGGAAAGATCAGAAACCACAATTTCCTAATTGGTACACTCAAGTTCATGAAATTACATGTATCCACTACCTGCTTCTCAAGCTCGATAGGCCGGGCATTGGCCTTGCCTGCCTGCTCCTCTGCAGCTATAGACCCCTTTGCCTGTATATGCAGCAGTAAATGAGCATAATTACTTCAACGGGGTACAAAATGAAATGCTAAAAAGTATTGTCTTTGCTAATGGATCACCTGGAGGGAAGTTATCTCACTCTGCAGAGTAACAATCTTCTGTGACTTCTTCCCAATAACCTTTTCCAGCTTTTCGATGCCGTCATCCTTGCTCATCAACTCCTGGGCCTGCTCCTTAATGCTCGACTCTGCAGGATAAAAATAATCAAGCTCCTATCTAGTCAATTGATATGCTCGACTCTGCAGGATGAAATTGGTTTGAATTGCACACAGCTGATCAAGTGGTTTGACATAATTTGCTTCACTTTGTCACTAAAATTGTTTCTACCAAGGACATGCTCATAGCAAACCTATTCAAACTTATCAGGTCATTAGTGCTAAAAACTTATTCATGCATTTTGGTGTTATTCCAAGCAAAGGCACTGATTACACGGCGAGTTCCAGTTAGACTGAAAATGATGGCATATGATCTCTCGTCTTAGCACTTAAAACTTGCACAAATCAAATCAGCGAAATGTAGGGAACAATGAGAAGGGGAACAACCCGCTTCCATCCAACGGTTCCAGATCAGCATCAAACCTTAACATTAACTCAGTAAGCAACTGCAAACACCGACCAATTCATCCCCCAATCACCAAATCCACGCTCACATAGCAAGCCAAATCGCGCAAACCCCCAATTCCTCACATCGAATCACCTCCAAAACCCTAACAGGTTCACTAAAACCCCATCGATACCAGCAAAACCAAACCAAGCAGCATCAGAAACCAACCACACCGTCACCCCGACCCGAATCGAGCGGAGCCATGAAGACACGCACTTAAGGCGGAGATCTTCGCCCTGAGCTGCCCCAGCTCGGCTGCGAGCACGGCCTCCTCCTTGGCCTTCGCCTTGGTCGCGAGCTCCCCCGGGCCTACGCCCTCCACCGCCGCCTCCTGCTCCCCCGCCCCGGCTGCGACGAGCAGCAGGACAGCCGCGAGCAGGGTTCACAGAACCGTTGAAAATAGGATTCCATCTATCGTCGATTATTCATTCGAATACCATGATAATGGAGCCGGTATGATACCAGACCAGGGTTTAAAATTTTGGATTAGGGTAGAATCTTGCCCTCACCGAAATCCGATTTTTCACCGAGATTTCGTTATTTCGGACAAAATTCGAACGAAAATTAAAAAGCAAAATTTAAATCCATTTTTTTTAACCGAAATTTCCGAGATTTCGGTTGATTTAGACGAAATTTCGTCTAAAATTCCGAAATCTCGACGAAATTTCCCGGTACTATCACACTTTCAATTTTTTTAGGGTTTCTCAACTTCGCGGAAATTATGATCTACCGACTGTCCCACGTGGGAAATGACGTGAAGAACCCAATCCGATCAAAATCCGGTCAATTACGGTCAAACACGGTCAACTTTTATACAAATCTCGGTCAATTTTACCAAGATTTCAGTCAAATTCAGTGAAATCTCGGCGAGATATTAATGCACTGTAACACTTTAAATTTTTTTAGGGTTTTTAAATTTTGCCGGGATTAGGAAACTCGGAGGGGGCCGACATCCGAAATTTCGTCGAAATCTCGCCGAATTTTGCCGAGATTTTGAACCTTGTATTAGACATCGCTTGGTAAATGGATTAAATTCATAAAAAAAGTTTAAATAATTTAAAAAAATCAGAAAAAAATTATGCAACGCAAATATTACGATTATCGACACATAACGAGCGATTATCAAACGATAATCGCTCAAAAAATCGACCACCGAGGAAGTTTACTTGGTCGGCTAATTATCGAGGCAAATATCATGATTATCAAGGCATATTGAACGATTATCGAGGTATATCGAGCAATTTTTGATGTTTTCTGATTTTTTTATTCAAAAAGTTTGAATTCGAAACTCTTCGATTTTTGACAATTTTCGACGAAAATCATTACCGAGCTGGTGGTGATTTTCAAGGCGATTTCGGTAATATAAACCCTAGCTAAAAGCCCTCGACCTTATCGAGCGGTTCGATATGTATCTAATTCAAAAAAACTCAAAAAAATCTATACGACATAAATAAATTAATTTTTAATCAAAATTGATTAGTTTTGGATTAAAATCGTGTAACGATACCACAGTAGTCAACACCCACCAATTGACCGGTTAATTTTCGGTCAAAACCGATCAGTTTTTCGATAAAAAAAATCAATTTATTATTATTATTATTTTGATTTTTTAAAAAAAATAAATTGGATTCTTAACCATTCAGTTTCTGATGATTTTCAATTGAATATTTACTATTTTCGAATGTTTCTTTCGAAATCGATATTGTTAACCCTGGCCGTGATGAGCCTCGGGATCCACATCCCGAGATTAGAAACACACCAAAATCTCTCGGTGAGCTAGGAGTGCAGTGACAATGGAATGGGAGTACGCGCCTAGTCGCTTTCAGGGGTTCAAAGGGAGCACGTGGTGTGTGGTTGGTGGGGGCAAGTGGATGCAGCGTGCGGTACGGGTGGGCGTACAGCGAAATTTTCATTGTATTAGCCTCTTTTAGAATTTCTTTTGCGAAAATAACCTCTGGACACTAGATTTTTCAGAAATAGCCCCTGCCGTGCTAGGGAGGCGTGGCGGCAGGGGCTTGCCGCGCCTTGGAGGGGGGCAGGCCTACTGCGCCTCCTAGGAGGGGTAAGGGAGCGCTTGCCGCCCTCTATGGGAGAGGCAGGCTTATTTTATTTTATTTTATTTCATCCGTTTTTTGTTTTGTTGTTTTGTTGATTTTTGTAAAATAAGTAGAGTGAAAAATATGTTGTGAATTTTTTTTGGTACTAAGTCATTTTATTTTTGTAATCAAATTTTTTTTTCACAACCAATGGAACAATCTAGCGTGGAAAGTTTTTTTAAAATTTGTTTATTTTATTTGCTTGACCGGTGTATTGTCAATTTTGGGCTAACAAATTTACTGGTAACGTATTGTCAAATTGGGGCAGTATGTTGTCACTTGGTTATGAGAAAACGGGACAGAGTGTTGTTAAATCGGGGCAGTGTGTAACATTACAAAACATAAAATTGGTCCAACATCGTATTCTGTGTTCATGTCATATCCGGTTCATGTTTATCTATGCCGTCATGCTGTTAAATTAATATGTCGTGCAACGGTTCCATATGTTAGCACCATTTTTTCCCGCCAAATGTTTCCACTGCCATGTTGGTGCCATTTTTCCCCGTTGAATGTTTCCACTGCCTCCATAAATAGGCCTCAATCCTGCTTCTGCTTCCTCACGTCCTCTTCTTTCTCATCCTACTTCAGCGTCCTCCACTTATGTGAAGGCCATGTCCAAAACGTCAAGCTCAGGGAATCGGAGGGCATTTACGCTTGCCACTGCAAGGCGGGTCGATTGCCCTAACCGCCATGCGCAAGCTAATGTGTTGTACGCTAACACTTCGGGAAATAACGATCGGGTGTTTTACAAATGCCCTTTTTTGTCTATAAGTGAAAATGTAGTTCGATTTCTTTAGGTTTTGATGATTATTTTCATGTTTCAGTTGTTTATTTCTTATGAGATCTTCTTTCTTTCCACAGCCTTAAAGTATGCTCACATCGTCACGTAGGCCACAGGATGCCAATATTTCTAGTGGACAGATACCATGGATACATCTATGGAGCGTCCTAGTAGTACAGTACCACAGAGGATGCAGCCTGGGCTAGAGCAGAGGATGAACCCTATGCTCGAGCAGACACTTAACATGTTGATGTTTAAGATAGAGCATATTTTAGATTATATCAAGTGGTTAGAGAAGATTGTGTGTGTAGGTATCCTGGTTGTACTTTATACTATAATTACGAACTAGTGTGGTGTTTTTCTTTATTAACTTATGTATACTACTCGGATATGATATTTTGTTTTCTTAACTACGATTGATTAATTGGTGCACTAGTCAAGCAAATAAGATAAACAAAATAAAAAAAACTTGTTGCGTTACGATGTTCCATTGATTGCGAAAAACAAAATTCGATTATAAAATAGTATTCAAGTTAGTAAATTTTTTTGATGACATATTTTCCACTCTACTTATTTTTAAAAAATCAATAAAACAAAAATCAACAAAAATATTAAAATCAACAAAAAATATATATAAAAAAGTCCTACCTCTCCCTGGGGGAGAGGCAAGCCCATGCCTCCTCTTGGGAGAGCGGCAAGCCCTCTACCTCTTCCCAGGGGCACGGTAGGGGCTTGCCTTCCCCTAGAGGCGCGGCAGGGAGGGGGTAGGGGTTATTTTCATAAATACTGACAGACAGAGGCTATTTTTGTGGAAAAAAATTGAGGAGGGCCAGTACAGCGTGGTGCTAGGCAACGTTGTAGGAGATGAATACGTAGACATGACATGAAGCCGCCACTGTTTTTTTATTTTTCAAAATTATTGATACAACTATATATATTTAAATAATAATAATATGCATGTATGTATTATTCTTTATTTTTCTATATACTTATCAAACTGAAATAATGTAAAATATAAAGTAGAAATATTCATTTATAAACTGAGCAATAATAGGTACTATTACCTTAGGATATATCTTTCAATCACCATTAGTAATTTTAACAAGTACATTTTGACTCTAGAGTAGCTATTAGTGTTAATACATTTGCAATACTTGCATTTTCATTTCAAATTTCCTATGAACATATCACCCTTATCTAGAATGTCAACATGATTTTACAATGGAGTGTTGGTGTTGGTGTTTTGCTCCTCTCAAGTGGCTAAGGTTACTTGCTGAGCTGGGTCAAGTTGTGTCATCATATGTGTCGAATCAGTGTCAAATAACAAAATAATTTATTTTTGCTACAATAACCCGTCTGTATTTGTTCGCGGCCCATTAAAGCTTATCTACGGACGGCTCAGATGGATGGGCAGGTTAATCGGCCGTAGGAGATTTGGGCCGGGAAACAAACTACGGTACGCGCCCCCAGGAAGCTACACGGGAACAAGAGTCTAGATGGCCAGGCTACGCGCCCCCCGGTTAGGTACACGAGGAGGCAGCTAATGCTGAGCCGTCCGCTCCTCTTCTCTTCCTCCTCTGCCCGACTCGACGACCTGTGTTCCTCCGTCTGTGCCGTCTCTCCAGAGGCTGGGAGGCTCCAGGGTGCCGCGCCTCCCTCCCAGGTACCTGCAGGATGCCCGGTTCTTGTAGTTTCGGTGGTGTGATTTACTTCAGCTGCCAGTTCAGGTTTGGGTCTTATACTTTGGGTGTGCTATCCCTCGATTGCCGTGCCCTCATCTTGTCGTGCCGGCCTGGGTGTGAATCTCCATAGGTCATGCTTTGGTTTGCTGTGAGTTGTATCAATTTGTGTACCAAGATAAGTTTATTGCAGTTCTTGTTGGTTAGTTGGTTCGTCGGCTCAGTTGGTTCCTTGCAACTTATGCTCTTCAGTTCATCGTAGGGATAGGTAGTTCTTGATCAAGTTTTTGCTCGTTTGCATTGCGCCTACAGCCTTCTTTCAACCTGTGACCAAGATAGTTTTGTTGGCTAGTCCGTGTAGACGTGTAGTGGGTCTTCTCCTGTTGACTAGTGTAATTAGCAGCATGCACACAAGTGTAATTTCTTTCAAATTTGTTCAATTTGGTACTTTGATTTGATTGATAGCACATAAGATTGTTCTGTATGAGCAAGTGGGCCTATTTCTGGCGTAATTGGACGTAGATTTGGCGAGCAAATTGGCACATTTAATTTTTTTATAGATTCGTTTTGTTTAAGGTTACCGCTATGAGAAGGAGACCTAAAAAATCCATCTTTTTTCGTAGGGAGCATTTCTGTTGTAATCAAGACTTTTAGCTAGTAGGAAACATTAACATACCTTCATTTGGGTCCTCTTTTGCAAAGGGGATTCACAAGAAAATACTTTTGTCTACCGTTGATCTGAACATTCCATTTTTTGTCATATAGACTACACAAGTGATCAGTTTGTTCCGCCCTGTGAAGAATCTGTTTCCTTCTCTGATTCAAGAAAATACTTCAAGTAGTCTTGTATAATTTGTATATTTATATGCCATTGTCACTTAGTCTTGTATAATTTGTATATTTATATGCCATTGTCACTTGGCGGTCAATATATTATTGCTATCAAGCAAAATTTTGTTGTTAGTCTGTATTTATCCATGTATGTGGGTAATTTATCAGAATCTCAATGTTCAGGACTCTTGAAGTCTAAGGTCATTGCATTGATTTATTGGTGCTGGACTAGACATTAAAACATATGCACTTAGTTTTTATTCTCTGTTTGGTAGCCTTATGACAGACAGAAGTGATGGACCAATTGGTAGACTCCCTGAACATCTCCTTGTAGAAATATTCATTCGGTTACCAATCTGTGAGTGGGTTCAAATATCATGTGTCAGCAAGCACTGGGCAAGCATATTTCAAGGAGAATGCTTTTGGCAAACCGCTATTGCAAGGAACTGGCCATCAGCTGGTTTCCAGAAACGCTGGCCTGGGCCAATTCCCAGAGGTTGTGCTAGGAGGTTAGTTTTGTAATCTGATGTTGTTCTGTCTTCTCCATCGTATGATGTTGTTGAAATTCTCAAATATTGCCAACTGGTACTCTATCTGCACTATTCCTAATTCCTTGCACTTGTATCTACTGAAAAAATCACACAAATGTGAAAAAAGAACAAAAGTCTCAACTATCAATTGTCTGCATTATCCTTACTGTCTTAGATTCCTGCGTCTTGTAAACCACATGCTTGTTAGATTTACTTTAGGCAATTTCACTTTGAATTGAACTTCATGTGAAGAAGTGCAAAGAGCTGTTTTCTGCTATACATACTCACTATATCAGAACTGGGGAGTTGTAGCTCTCTTTGGATATTATCTAGCATTTCAACATCCAGTGAAAAATATTTTTTTGGACCATTTATAGGAGATTCCAAGCATTATATGTCAGTGAGAACCTTGTCCCATCTGGTGGGGAGATTGATGAGCTTGTTGGGCACACATATCTCTATTTAAAAGAACAGCTTGAGCGCCCTGCCATTCCTCCTTCCAGCATACTTCATGGCACCATCATTGGTGAGGTTTTCTGTTCCAACTTGTCCAAGCATGGAGTTTTGTTACTAGCTTCAGTGACGGCATCCTTTTACTGTTGAATGATCATGTTCATAATCATTTTTCGATAAAACAATTGGAAGGGTGCTACTAAATCATGCCAAGTAAAATTTTGATAGCACATGTCTGGCACTATAAGAAGTAATATTAGATATTGTAGGATTGGTAATGAAAAGTAATAACGATCCAATTGCATGGCACATTGAGGTGCTATCTGACTGCTATGTGTTCTTAAGAAAGTATTTATGTGATCCAGTAAAAAGAAATCTGGGCAGATTCTCAAGCAAATTAGTTGGCAGGCTATATTTTCAACAACTCATTAGCAAATGCAGGTGTTTTAGGATCACCCAATTCCCTTCTGGAGAGAATAGAAATATTACTTGAAAATTATTAATCTTTCACCCATCAGAGTTGAGGTCCTATGAGATATTTTAAAGCTGCTTCCAGTGGAAGGCTTGGAAAACTATGTGTTGTTGCTTTTATGTACCATAAGCTTCATGCTTCTATATACTAAGATTCATGTATTGCTTCATGACTGAGGATTGCTGTGTGGCGACCCGTATAATTAGCCCAGAGTAATAGCAGTAATATTGTCATTGCACCGAGTTAATTACACAAATCTCAGCATAATAGCTAACAAAATATCGAGCAACCCGACACTTTATCAGTTACTATACTGTGTTCAGAGTGTTGCAACAGAATAATAATTAGAGACTGAATGGAAATATATTACATTCCAAAATCACGCAGGGCTACATTTCCATTACAATACTTATACATCAAATTCAAGTACAACAAAAATATATTACAACTTCTAATTTACCCAACGACCGTTTAACACCGGATGATGGTCTCTCAAAACCCTTATTCCTCCTAGTGGTGGTAGTAGTAGTCGTCCGCCGATAGATCCTGGTCCTGCGTATCACTTACCCCAGGCCTCGTCGGTGGATCCATAGGGCTCACCTTCTAAGCAAATGGTGATTTAAGCAAGAGTGATTACAGGGGTACTCAGCAAGCATTTAATAATAATGCATGATATGAATTCTCTTGTTTTCCTTTTTAAAGCTTACTTTCCCTCAAAATAGGGTTTTTTATTAAATTAAGCTTTTGGTTTTATTTAAGAGTTGGCCATTTTAATTAATAAATTGACTACTAGCACTTGTATATGAGACATACTTGGCTTCCGTAGTATCCAACCCAGGAGACATGCATGGATTCATAATTTTAACCCTGCGCAGGTTTGTATCACTTTACCCATATTGACCCCATAAGAAATGCCCCAGAACGTTTATCACTAATCCAATATTAGATCTCCAACCTTGTGCTCGAGTCGAGAGCACCTATCTCAGGATGCCCCACAGACTCGCAGATATAGCTGTATTCTGGCTACCCACCGGCAGTAACTTTACCCATGGCTTCAAATATACCGCCACCACATTTCGAATTCCAATGGGCCCCCTATCATATCCCAAAGGGGTGCCTACATTTTTCTTACCCAATGTGGAGATACTAATACCTTCATAGGACAACCTTTTATGACCGATTTCACACAATAGAGGACACGGGGACGAGCTATGCAACCCCTAGCGCTCCACCCTACTGAGGCTAAGAATCCATCCCGATCTACCCAATCCAAGCAATCCTACAATACTAGCAATGCTACTGCTATTGCTGTGCACTCGAGGTTTGCTTGGGAAGGGAGATGCTGGTCAGTGTGGTTTGGTTGACGGAGAGGAAGAAGACGAGGTGGACTGGTCTGATCTGGGTCTGGCTCCTCTTCTGTCTCCTCCTTGCTTGGTGTCTGCTCTTCTGGCTCCTGGTCTTCTGGCTTCTTGTGCTCCAGCTTGAGGGCTCCTCCTTTTTCGGCTCTCAGAGCTCCTTTTTGCTTGGCTAGTTCTTGGGGCTCCTTCGGTTTGCACTTACTTTCTTGGCTCTAGTGTGGATGGCTGATTCTCGGTTTACTCTCTGGAAATGGGAGGAAGGGCTCTCGGTTGGGGGCTGAGCAAAAGGGAGTGCTTGCTCTCCTTTTTAGCTGGAAGGGAAGTAAATGGAGGTGTGGCTTGCTCTCCTTGGTTGTTTCGGTTGTAGTTGAGGGCATGGCTCCTTTGTCCTTGCTTCGATCAATGTGCTCCAAGGGGGATGCATAGCTGGCTGGTCCTTGGCTGGCTTTAAAGGTCAAAGTTACCATGCTCCACCTTTTTGCCTTTTTACGGGTTACTAAGTGGTGGGGTTACTATTCAGTCTCTATTTGCTAAGGATACCCATAATCCTTACTAGGTTTGTAAAGAGTGCCGAGTGATGAACCCCGTATCTAGCGAGAGGTGCGACTTGGCCCCAATAGGTCTGGTATTTCGGTGACTGATACCTCGCCTGCGGGTCTGACGGTGATCCTTATTCTAATTCTATTCATTCTAATCACACTTTAAAATTTTAGAAAAGCAAAATACGTCGATTAACATTTGTAGCGACCCGCCCAATTAGCCCCGGATAATTAGCAACAGCTGCCATTACCCCAGGTTAATTAAGCGAATCTCGACATAGTGGCTAACAAAATATCCGCACCCTTGCATTTTATTAGCTACTATACCGTGTTCAGAGTGTTGCAACAGAACAATAATTAGAGACTGAATGTAAATATATTACAAGCCAAGCCACGCAGGGCTACAAGTTCGATACATAATTAGACAGGATCCAAGTACAACATAAGCATAAGACATAACTACTAGTTACACAAAAGACCGACGCAGTTGTAACACGTATACTCAAGACTCTATTCTCCCTGGTAGTCCTCCGCGTAGGTTTGGTTCGCGGTGACCCTCACTCCAAGTCTCATGGCTCGGACCAATTGGGATCCACGTCCCAACCGAGCTTGACCCTCGTAACAAATATCTAGCGAGGAGAGTTAGCAAGAGTGAGTACAGAGTACTCGGCAAGTAATAGTATAGCATGCAATACATGAGTTTTTCCTCCCTTTTTCCAAATCCAAATTTTACCTCCTTCCCAAAATCGATTTTTATTGGAAATAGGTTTTGATTTTCTTTAAGAGTTGCACATTTTAATTCAAGAGACTACTAACACCCGTATATGAGGCGGACTTAGCTTCCGTAGCCTCCAATCCAGAGACAGGCATGAATTCATGATTTGACCTCAGAGGTTTGTACCACTTTACCCATAGTGACCCCTAGCATGAGAGGCCCTGCATCGTTTATCACTAGTCCAAAGATTAGATCTCCAACCCTCGTTACCCGAGTCGCGGATTCCTTCACTAGGCAATCCCGCCGGCCACGGCCAATAGCTTGTATCGAACTATCCAGGCTACCGTAGCAAGACAACCGATACTCAACCAAAGGCTTTATTCATATATAGCCTGAAAGAATCAACCGCATGGTGATATTCTCATGTCCTCACTGGGCCTTCCCAAGATACCCAACTTCACACGCGTATTTATCTACTCTTACCCAATGTGGAGATCATAATACCTTCCTAGGACAACCTTTTAAGTCGCTTCCACACACTATGGTTGATATCGAAAATACGGCTCATTGCCCGAAAGTGTAGTTGTTTATCCTTACATCATAGCCTATGTAGAGGGTCCCACCTCCACACTCCAAGTACCTTGGCCCTCTACCCACCATATTAACACCACACCAATATCATAAATAACACAAACCACCGCTCCATCACCGGACTTGCCAACACACTCCACACCTCATCATCATCCATACTTTCATTTCCACCACACCACATTTCCATCCATATTCAATCTGTACTTTCAAATTATATATAAAGTGTGCAATGCATGAATGATACTCGTAATAATACTGAAATCAAGTTGAAAACATTTAATGAAATTTGCTCAAAGGAAATCTTGCCTGAAGTAGGATTTGCAAATACGGCCTCGCTCGAATACAGAGGTGGTTGGTACGACCGTTCGGTTCGACTGACAAATACAACGTATCAACTCTACTGAATTAACCCATAGCAACTTTACGATGATTCGAATCTACGGACAACGCTTAATCAACTAAACCCATTAACTTAACCCGATTCTTAATATTCTAGCAGCAATGAACATCAATTCATTTAATAAAACAATTAACAATTTACACATTTATTAACTACTAACCCGCAGCTTTTAGAAATTCAAATGCGCTTTTCCTACGATATGAATACGGCAAGTTAACCTACGCAGATGCACGGAATATACAACTTCCTATTTTTCCTATTTTTCTCCTCTGCTTTCTTTTTCTCGTCTTTTGTTGTCCTCTCTTATTTTTCTGTTCTCTTCTTTCCTTTTCTTTCCTCTTCTTCTCTCATTTTTCCTTCGCTCTTTCTTTTCTTCCATTTCCTTCTATTCTCTGTTTCTTTCCTCTCTTGGCCGAACGCCTCCTCTACTGCCTCCTTCTCTCTGCTCTCCTCCACTGGAACCGACCACTTCTCCCCAGCTCGATCTCCTTCGCCGCCGCCTCTCGCACCCACCAAGCCGCCAGCGTCAGCCTTGCCAGCCGCTCTCCCTCCTCCTCCTCCTCCTCCCTCTCTCTCTCTCTCTCTCTCTCTCTCTCTCTCTCTTCCATCCCCCCTCCTCTCCTCCTACTTCCTCTCTGTTTTCTCCACTGCCGAATCCTCCTCCCTCCTCTCTGCCTTCCTCCCGGCCAACTACCGCCGGTTGACGCTGCCTCTGCCGTCGCCCTCTCTCTCTCTCTACTCCCTTCCCTCTACTCTTACTTGCCCTAATGGCCAAGGATAAGAACAGATACCACTCGATCTCTTGCGGTTTCTATTCTACCGATTGCTCTACCTTTGATTTGTTATTTGGTCGATGATGCATGCTTTAGAGGGACGGCTAGGCACTGTCTTAAGCAACCCTAGAGCTTTACTGAGACCACGGACCATCGGTCTACTCATTGTGCACTGGGGGGAGTAGCTCACCATCGCTATTACTAGGATTGGTGTGCACCGGGAGATCGCTTGGGTTCTTGGGGATGAAGGTGCTTTGGTGCCGCTCGATTCTTGTGGTTCCACCAGGTTCGATTCTTGCTCCTCTTCTGGTTTGTTGGCTCCTTGCTCGTCCTCCTGGTCGCGGTTCAAGACGCCTTGGGGATCCTTCGTGTTCGGTTCGTCTTGGGGATTCTCCTGGCCCGGCTTGTGGTTCCCCTTGATCTGCTGGCTCTTGAGGACCTCCGCCAGGCTCCTTGTCTGCCGGTTTGCTTCTTGCTTCTTGCTTCTTGCTCTCTTGGGTTCTCTCATTTGGGTGAGTGTGTTTGTACTCTCTGGTTGGTGGGAACCGAGGAAGAAAGGGTTCTTTGCTCTCATTGAGGAAAGGAAAAGGAGAGTGGCTACTTTGCTTTGCTCTGTGGTTCAATTTGGGAGTGAGGAAAAAGTGAAGGCTTGCTCTCTTTGTATTGGAGGAGGGGAGATAAGGATGGCTGTAGCCATGCCCTCCCTGGCTCTGCTACGAGCCGGCCGCTAGGCGGGGGCATGCATATGGGCGTTGGTCGTGAGCCGGGCCGGGTCGCTTGGAAGAATGGTCAAACTCAAGGGTGTCCAATGGGTATTGCAATGGCTCCAATGGTTGTCTAAGGGATAATACATCGTTCTTTGGTTGCCCTCATCGAGTAAACGCCGCTCTGGATACCCGCAATCCGAGCAGTAAGAACGGATTGCCGAGTGATGAACCGATCTAGCGAGAGGTGCCGACCCGCCTTACGGCCTGGGTATCTCGGTGATCAATACCTCGCCTGCGGGTCTGACGGCAATCCTCTTTTCTATTTCTATTCGTTCTATTCGCATTTTTAAATTTTACACTAACAAAGAACACTAATTAATAACCTCATTAACCACTAATACTATTATTTAACTAGTTAATATAGTGGGTCCTTACATCCTATCCCCCTTAAAAGGGATTTCGTCCCCGAAATCCGGCTCGACTAGGTAGAGGGCTTCGAGAACAATTAAGATTGCACCACCTGGATGGTTAAATGGGAGATACACCTGTACCTGCGTTGGTGGTTCCATCCACCTGCGCTGTCGAGACGAAGTTCAATTGAGCGGATCTTGCTGTTGGTGCTCCCTTGTTAGATCCTTTAGATGACATGGCACTGGGGCCTCCTTGATCGTGTCCAACCGATGGTGTACGACTTGGCGGTGTCCCCAAGCACTTTGTTGCGATCGACCAGATGAGAATTGGGCAATCAGACCTCCTATGTCCCTCCTGACCGCAATTGTAACACTTGATGGGTACTTGGGGGCAACGACTAACATAATGCGGACCTCCGCAATGGAAACACCTTAAAGATGGATTTGATAGGTTGCTAATGGGATGTTGAGAAGATGCGTACATCTCGGATGGTTGTGGAGAGCTTCGCTTGGTAATGGTGGTTTAGAAGGTGTTGGGTAGTCGAAAGTAAATGTCGGAGTATCAAATCTTGCCTTCTTTCTCCTCTCCTCATTCACTTGGGTTTGTATGCTTTCCACTCTGATGGCCTTATTGGCTAGGTCTTGAAATATTGTGAACGAGTGAGTAGCCAAATGCAACTTCAAGTATGAATTCATCCCCTTGGTGAACCTATAGATTTTCTTAGCCTCCGTGTCTACCTCCTCTGAGGCATATCTGGATAGCTCATTGAACTTATGCAAATACTCTGTAACACTTTTATTTCCCTGCGTCAAATCCCAAAACTCTTGCTTCTTTATATCCATTTCTCCCTGAGGAACATGGGTGTTGCGAAATTCTGTGGTGAACTCGCCCATGATACAGGTGATCTCTTGCACTGCGGCAATAGTTTTTCCACCAGGTTGCCGCGGGACCCGTTAATCGGTAGGTTGCAAATCAGACTCTCTCCTCCTCTGGACAACCTAAAGTAGTCAACTTCTTCTCAATTTCCTCGAGCCAATCATCCGCTTCTAATGGTTCCTGGATCTAGCAAAGGTAGGTGGGCGGGTTTGAAGGAAATCTCCCAAGGTGGTTACGTGTCGGGTAGAATGTGGAGTTGCAGGGTGAGGTTGGTGACAAGGGCTTCTAGAAATTGATTACGGCTCTCTTGAGTGTGGCTATGCACACGAGGACTCTCTCTAGTGGAGTGCAGGTTTGTTGGAGCTCTAATTGCATTAGCTAGACCTCCCAAAGGTGATGGTTGCCTAGATGGTGCAGAAATGGTTGGTTGAGGTCATGGAGTGGTGCTTGTGGGGCTCTACTCCTTCAAAGTTGGTTTTGGGTAGCACCTAACCTCAAAATCAAATCTTGCTCTTCTACTTCATGGTTCGACATCCTGCAAAAGACCAGCAATCCAGGGTGCAACTTAATTAAACGCTTGCCCTTAACACAAACATTTGGTTAATAGAAGGGTCTCCCTAATTTGAACTATAGATATAACTAAGGAAAGAGTGATGTCCTTAAGAATGCAGTTTGTTTGCATGGAAAGAAGTCTGATGAATTAATGGCAAGGATGATCTAAAACCTTTACAAGCAGATTGATTAAAAGACAAGAAGTATTGTGATAGCTAGAAGGTCTTAGGGCCAAATTGTTAAGAAGTGGGATAAGAAACCGAGAACTCGCTCTCAATCGCCACTCCCTTTTGAAACTATACAATACCATCTACCTAATCGCCTGGTAAAACACAAACACCGGATAAAGAAGCAAATAAGGCGAAAGAAAAAGGAACCAGAAACAATACAACACAAATAACAAAATCCAAGAAGGAAACGATAAAGAAACATGGTGCACATGCACCAAGAACTAATCAAGACCGACGCTCGAGCCCACAACGAAACTTAGAGAAGAACTTGACGCAAAATCAAAACAAGACAGAAAAGCGGTAAAGAATCCCGATGCCCAAGCACCAAGGATTCTTCGAGTTACGTGCTCGCCACGCTTGGATTCGCATATCCAAGCACGCCACTGATTCAAAGATCCTGAGCCTTTCCTATCCTTAGCTCCTAGTTCTATGCGTCAGATTCACTATTTAGATACACAAGCACATCACAATTGCATAAGCGGTTCTCTACGGTTCGAGAATGCAAGACAAAGAGTTAACATGCTTATGCAAAGGCATCCTATGCATACTAGTAGGAATTAAAGAATTAAAACAACAATGCTACAAACCTACTACTCTAGGTATGCATGCAAACAATAAATCAAGATGACATGCGAAGAGATGAACAAGTAGTTGCAATTAACTTACTGATCATGATTAGAACTGATGCTACAACAATGCAATTAATCTATCATCCTATATTCAGAAATGATAACCATGATGATACGTGATGCTAAGGATGCAAATGCAATTTGCTGATTACATAAAGAGAGCAATTCTACCACAATCGCATTACAACTACAACACACAAGACCCCGTACAACCAGGAACTACACTCGCTGCCCTATCCCCCTTAAAAGAGGATTTACTTACAATAGGTGGCCACTTAACAAAATAAATAATTCAAACAGGGCACTTATTAGTTGACAAGGTGAGGATTTCCATATACTTATTGCCATATAGCAGAGTCTTGTTAGTTTTACTTAGTCTCCCTATCAGTCTCTAGTTATTTATTTGCGTGGTTCTCGTAACCATTGCTCTGATACCACCTGTAGCGACCGCCCAATTAGCTCCTGATAATTAGCAACAAAGCCATTACCCCAGGTTAATTAAGCGAATCTCGGCATAGTGGCTAACAAAATATCGGGCACCCGGTACTTTATTAGCTACTATACCGTGTTCGTGAGTGTTGCAACAGAACAATAATTAGAGGCGAATGTAAATATATTACAAGCCAAGCCACGCAGGCTACAAGTTCGATACATAATTAGACAGATCCAAGTACAACATAAGCATAAGACATAACTACTAGTTACACAAAAGACCGACGCAGTTGTAACACGTATACTCAAAGACTCTATTCTCCCTGGTAGTCCTCGCGTAGGTTTGGTTCTGCGGGTGACCCTCACTCCAAGTCTCATGGTCGGACCAATTGGGATCCACGTCCCAACCGGAAGCTTGACCCTCGTAACAAATATCTAGCAGGGAGAGTTAGCAAGAGTGAGTACAGAGTACTCGGCAAGTAATAGTATAGCATGCAATACATGAGTTTTTCCTCCCTTTTTCCAAATCCGACACCTCCTTCCCAAAATCTGATTTTTATTGGAAATAGGTTTTGATTTTCTTTAAGAGTTGCACATTTTAATTCAAGAGACTACTAACACCCGTATATGAGGCGGACTTAGCTTAGTAGCCTCCAATCCAGAGACAGGCATGAATTCATGATTTGACCCTGCGAGTTTGTACCACTTTACCCATAGTGACCCCTAGCATGAGAGGCCCTGCATGTTTATCACTAGTCCAAGATTAGATCTCCAACCTCGTTACCCGAGTCGCGGATTCCTTCACTAGGCAATCCCCGCCGGCCATGACTATGATTGTATCGAACTATCCAGGCTACCGTAGCAAAGACAACTGATACTCAACCAAAGGCTTTATTCATATATAGCCTGAAAGAATCAACCGCGGTGATATTCTGTGTCCCTCACTGGGCCTTCCTAAGCATACCCACTTCACACGCTGTATTTATCTACTCTTACCCAATGTGGAGATCATAATACCTTCCTAGGACAACCTTTTCTCGGTCGCTTCCACACACTATGGTTGATCTGAAAATACGGCTCATTGCCCGAAAGTGTAGTTGTTTATCCTTACATCATAGCCTATGTAGAGGGTCCCACCGCCACACTCCAAGTACCTTGGCCCTCTACCCACCATATTAACACCACACCAATATCATAAATAACACAAACCACCGCTTCCATCACCGACTTGCCAACACACTCCACACCTCATCATCATCCATACTTTCATTTCCACCACACCACATTTCCATCCATATTCAATCGGGTACTTTCAAATTATATATAAAGTGTGCAATGCAGGAATGATACTCGTAATAATACTGAAATCAAGTTGAAAACATTTAATGAAATTTGCTCAAAGGAAATCTTGCCTGAAGTAGGATTTGCAAATACGGCCTCGCTCGAATACAGAGGTGGTTGGTACGACTGGTTCGGTTCTGGACCTGACAAATACAACGTATCAACTCTACGGGAATTAACCCATAGCAACTTTACGGTGATTCGAATCTCTACGGACAACGCTTAATCAACTAAACCCATTAACTTAACCCGATTCTTAATATTCTAGCAGCAATGAACATCAATTCATTTAATACAACAATTAACAATTTACACATTTATTAACTACTAACCCGCAGCTTTTAGAAATTCAAATGCAGTTTTCCTACGATATGAATACGGCAAGTTAACCTACGCAGATGCACGGAATATACAACTTCCTATTTTTCCTATTTTTCTCCTCTTCTTTCTTTTTCTCCTCTTTTCTTTTCCTCTCTTATTTTTCTTTTCTCTTCTTTCCTTTTCTTTCCTCTTCTTCTCTCATTTTTCCTTCTGCTCTTTCTTTTCTTCCATTTCCTTCTATTCTCTGTTTCTTTCCTCTCTTGGCCGAACGCCTCCCTCTACCTGTCTCCTTCTCTCGGGCTCTCCTCCACTGAACCGACCACTTCTCCCCAGCTCGATCTCCACTTGCCGCCGCCCGAGCGCCTCGCACTGCCCGGCCCGACGGTGTCAGCCTTGCCAGCCGCTCTCCCTCCTTCCTCTCCTCCCTTCTCCCCTCTCTCTCTCTCTCTCTCTCTCTCTCTCTTCCAACCCCCCACCTCTCCTCCAACTACCTCTCTGTTTTCTCCACAGCCGAATCCTCCACCCACCTCTCTGCCTTCCTCCCGGCCAACTCATCACGGTTGGCCGCCTCTGCCGTCGCCCTCTCTCTCTCTCTACTCCCTTCCCTCTACTCTTACTTGCCCTAATGGCCAAGGATAAGAACAGATACCACTCGATCTCTTGCGGTTTCTATTCTACCGATTGCTCTACCTTTGATTTGTTATTTGGTCGATGATGCATGCTTTAGAGGGACGGCTAGGCACTGTCTTAAGCAACCCTAGAGCTTTACTGAGACCACGGACCATCGGTCTACTCATTGTGCACTGGGGGGAGTAGCTCACCATCGCTATTACTAGGATTGGTGTGCACAGGAGATCAGTTGGGTTCTTGGGGATGAAGGTGCTGGTGCCGTTCGATTCTTGTGGTTCCACCAGGTTCAGTTCTTGCTCCTCTTCGGGTTTGTTGGCTCCTTGCTCGTCCTCCTGGTCGCGGTTCAGTACGTCTTGGGGATCCTTCGTGTTCGGTTCGTCTTGGGGATTCTCCTGGCTTCGGCTTGTGGTTCCCCCTTGATCTGTTGGCTCTTGAGGACCTCCCGCCACAGGCTCCTTGTCTTTGGTTTGCTTCTTGCTTCTTGCTTCTTGCTCTCTTGGGTTCTCATTTGGGTGAGTGTGTTTGTACTCTCTGGTTGGTCGAACCGAGGAAGAAAGGGTTGTCGCTCTCATTGGGAAAGGAAAAGGAGAGTGGCTACTTTGCTTTGCTCTCTGTGGTTCAGCTGGGAGTGAGGAAAAAGTGAAGGCTTGCTCTCTTTGTATTGGAGGGAGGGGAGATAAGGATGGCCTGTAGCCATGCCCTCCCCTGGCCGGGCTACGAGCCGGGCCGCTAGCCGGGGCATGCATATGGGCGTTGGTGTGGTGGCCGCCGGGTCGCTTGGAAGAATGGTCAAACTCAAGGGTGTCCAATGGGTATTGCAATGGCTCCAATGGTTGTCTAAGGGATAATACACTGGTTCTTTGGTTGCCCTCTTGAGTAAACGCCATACGGATACCCGCAATCCGAGCAGTAAGAACGGATTGCCGAGTGATGAACCGATCTAGCGAGAGGTGCCGACCCGCCCTTACGGTGCAGTATCTCGGTGATCAATACCTCGCATGCGGTCACGGCAATCCTCTTTTCTATTTCTATTCGTTCTATTCGCATTTTTAAATTTTACACTAACAAAGAACACTAATTAATAACCTCATTAACCACTAATACTATTATTTAACTAGTTAATATAGTGGGTCCTTACAACATTCCTAACTAATACCCTTATTTATCAAATTACTATTCTAGGGTGTTTCATGTTGATACTCACGTCTATGCTCACACGGAATTAACATTGCTTTCTTATCTTCTGTGCAGATCAGTTCATTGCTTGTGGTAGGACAGGAGAAAAGGCCCATGAACTAGCTTCGAAGATATGGCTTGCAGTCATCGACAACTTGGAAGAAAACCAACAAACTTTCTTGCTGTTAAAACACCTCACACAAGAAGGAGAAGTAACAGCTGTTTCCTAATTATATTTATATTCTTAAAACAGAAAAAAAAAAAAGTATCCTTTTGGCACGCCAATACAATGGACGCATTAATTCCTTTTTATCCAAGTGTTGGCTTCAGAATGTCTGCATTTTTCATCAATACCTACTCTGATACATGTTGGTGTCTATGTTTTTGGTACTAGCATAATTGTAAATAAGGGGAAATATAGATAACTTCATATTGACATTTTGATATGCTGATATGCACAGTACGATGCTTGCTGAAAATTGGTCTTTCATCTTTTGTTTGCAGTTTTTCCTTCCATTTCCATATTCCAGATCATATAAAGTACTGTGGAGGGTGTTTGACAAGCTGTTCACCGACTTCCGTGACTGTTTCAGTCGGGTGGATTACCATGATGCTCTAGCGAGTGCCAAATCTAGGTTTCAGCCAGTACCTTCTACATGGCTTGGCCATTAGCGCAATGTTGTTGTTCTTGTTGTGCACTGCACACTGTCTTGGATATAGCAGCTGTACTTCCAAAGTGCAAAGGTGGATGCCAATGAATGGATATTCCAATGGATGATTTGTATAGATTTAGCACCTTGACAACTTCAAGAACACCAAACTGTTGTTTGATTGGAAAAATTCATGTTCTTGTAAGTTCGTAAACTGATCCTATGCAATTCACTGTTTATTCAGTTGCTTCAGTTAAGTGTCTGCTACACATTCAGCAGAATCCGGTTTCTCCATTTTCAGCTTATGATAGAAATGGCGATTTGAACTTTGCTATACAGTTTTTCTGACGCATAATGAATCGGTGTACTGGCAGCATCTAATTGGAACAAGAATTTGGAAAGCTCTATTGGTCTTTTGAACTCTGACCTGTATTAAGTCGAACAAAACACTAGCTATTAGCACATAATATCTTCAGAAAACAAGTTTAAAGCATAAATGAGAACTATTTAAAATTATCATCCCCAACGAAAACCTTCTGCACTATTGCTCTTTCCAGCACAATTCACATGCAGACATGCAGTTGGACATGCTTGCACAACAGATCATCTCCAAATCACACACATTGCATGATAAACTGCCCATAACGACCTGCTTATCTTATTATTCCTACCTTTTTGGAAATTATTGTTATGAATAGGACTTGTATTCAATATGAGGCCAATGGCCACAATATATAGAGTACATGAGGGTACAAGAGATAAGGCAATCATCTATAACAGATAATATATCCTTAACCCCCCCCCCCCCAAAAAAAAAATGCAAGGCGTATGCAATAGCATTGCATTTGGAAGGGATGAACTAAAATAGGGAAAATCCAAAGTCATAGTCCTGAAGTAGCTATCGTAGCATGTAACTCTTGAAAAATCGAGCTGACGAAGAACAGCCAACGAAGAACCGAGTCGGTGAAGAAAAGTCGACGAAGAAACCAAATCGACGAACAGAAGTCGAAGGTAGGGCCGAGTCAACGAAGAAGAGCCAACTGTAGAGCTGAATCGATGAAGAAGAACTGACGAAGCCGACAAAACGAGCCGAGCCGAGGTAATCGGAGTTGACAGAATGAGCCGAGCCGATAAAAGAGCCGAGCGACTACAGAATCAAGATGCTAAAAACTTGGATGGACGCAACAGAGTTAAAAATAAGAGAACTTCTGGATGTGAACTTCACGTTATCACTTCACGGCCGGATGTGAACTTTTGGACATGAACCAAATGAAGTCCGGACTTAAAACTTTTCTTCACGTGAACCTTATCCTCTGGCCAAAGACTTGACTTGAGACCGGACTCCTCACAGGAGAAACAGAAAAATGCCCAGCGTATCTCGCGGAAGGTGAACCGATCGTTGAAGAGCAGCGCGAGCACGAAGGCGGAAGCGACGAACGCCACATGCCGAAAGGTGTCCTGACCCTTGGCCGAGGGACCCGACGACGGCCGCAGCGACGGACGCTTGGTCGATACGGCTGCGGGTGCCGGCGACGACCGGATCTGAAGGCGACGAGGCCGGGCGCGACGGCGTCAAGGCGAGCCGGCGTCATCCGGATCTGAAGGCGCTCGGGCTGGCGAGGAAACTTGAAGTTCGATCTGTAGACCAGCAACGACAAAAAGCACTGCCGCCTGCGAAGAGAGCAAGCGCACGCGGTCCTGGGCGATGGACCGGCGTTGAGGCAGTGGGGCGGCCGCACGTGGCTGGCGAGGCTGGTGCGCCGTCTGGAGGCCGCGGCGATGATTCGACTGCGGTGACGGCGCGTGCAACAGATTGGAGGACATTACCGTTGTCCTAAGCGCGAAGTTCGGGCTGGGCGCGGCGCTGAGACGAAGCGATGCCGATGCAGATAAGGGCGATAATCCGAGGCGTCGAACAGCAGTCCGGTGGCCGACAGCAGAGCCGAAGGGCCGGCGGCGCCGGAGGACGAAAAAAAACAGAGAAAACGACCGTGCGGCGTGGAAGATGCCGAGGCCGAAGAAGCGTTGGGACCCGAGGCAAGGCAGAGGAGCACCGGATCCACGACAGCGCCGAATCCACAACAGAGGAGAGGAAAGGACAGCGCAAGTGCGTGCCCACCCCCGGAAGTGGAGATTGCTCCTCCCGGGGGTAGCAGCAGCGGAAGAAGATGGGAGGCTAGGGTTTCAACCTATGCTCTAATATCATGTTATGAATAAGACTTGTATTCAATATAAAGCCAATGGCCACAATATATAGAGTACATGAGGGTACAAGAGATAAGACAAAGGACAAGAGATAAGGCAATCATCTATAACAGATAATATATCCTTAATAATTATATGTGCTTACAATCATTACACCTCAGTGCAGCATTGCTGACCTGTCTCTGAAAAACCAAGCTCCAAAAACGGCCAACTCGTCCATCCGTCTGCTTCTGCTCATCTTGATCTGTGAATTTCTTGCTTGTGAAGATCCGATGCTGAAGAGGTTCGAGCAGTGGATGAGCAAGCATGGCCGTGCCTACACCGACGCAAGCGAGAAGCAGAGAATATTTGAGGTCTACCGGATGAACGTTGAGCTCATTGAGAAGTTCTACTCCATGAGCAATGGCTACAAGCTGACTGACAACAAGTTCACCAACCTGACGAAAAAGGAGTTATTTGCACCAAAATTTGGCACGTATTGGAATCGGTCTGAGACGGAAAGAAAATGTGCGTATGGAAAGAAATCGGTAAACGAGTCAAAAAAGGTATCCGTTTCTAAAAAGGAAAGGAAAACAGACCGGAGGCCGATACGGGTAAACGCACCGTATTCATGTACAACTCGGATCGGCCAAGTGTGTTATAAAAGGGGTAGACGTCAAGCAAAAAGGACATCAATCAATTCAACCACACACATCTACTTTTTACAAGCTTGTCTTTTACGTTGCTTTAGTTTCATAGATCTCTCTGCAAGTCGACGGAATCAACATAGTTGCGCATCGCCGATTGTTGATTTTTGCCGATTTCACCCAGGTTTGATCTGCTTCGTTTTGTTGCGCATCGCCTTCCCGAAGCCGATTTTTTACCTTGTATCCTGATCGATCGTAACCGATTGATCTAGCTATCTCCTAATCGGTTCTAGCCGACTAGCGAAAAGCCGATAGATCCTTGTTTATCGGCTTGATCAAATTACAAATTCTACCTTGTCAATTTCAGGTCAAATTGACTGGCACGCTCTGCAAACCCGGCGTTTGTCTTGTGTGTTCGAGGCGAAAACCCTCCTTCCACGTTTTTGCGCGAACATATTTTGCACGCCGGTGGGACACCAAGGAAATCAAACATGTCGTCAATCGACAAGCCTACGATTCTACCGCGATATCAACATCGATGCTATAATCGCGCCTCAAATGGCCGATTTAACCCCTGAACAAATAAAAGAAATCGAGGACCGAAGGCGACTTTAGAAGAAATGATGCTGCGGTGCTTCGAAAACACGCCGTGGCGTTACTCAAAAGATCGCACTCCCAAGCCTCAATCCTATCGGAGATTCGTCATCCGAATCGGTGGCCGATACGCACCGCTCAAGCCGATTTATCAAGTATGATCGAGCAATCATCCATCACGCATTAATTAATCGGTCATCGGCTCTAGTGTCCACATTGAAGCCGATGATAGAAAATAGTGTGAAAACAATTTCTCAAGAATTAGCCGTCTGGAAGCTCGCTAGATCCACCACAAACCATCCTGCGTGCCGGTATATTCCATAACACCTAATACCAACACAGTAAATGTGTCGGCTCAAACACCTATGATGCCAACTCAACCTACTGTTTTAAAACCAAGCATACAGAGAGATGGATTTACGCACTACCATGGGCACACGGATGGGGCTAAGATAAACGCATCAAATCCGTCAAACGGGCCATCCAATAGCGTCGGTCTATCGGCTTATCAGCTGATCGAAACGGATCAGGCTCCGCAATCACGGGGAGCCACAACCGTAAAACAAGCGCCGTACAGGGTAGTGCCGTACGTCGAACCTACCGCGCCCATACCCGATGCGTTGGGTTTTAACCATAATTACGACCAAGTACCAAGACCCCCGGCGATGCGATTTGGACAAAGACCAGAGTTTTCATCGGCTAGGGCAAAAGAGGGACGAACGTTGGCAGCCAGATATGCCATGTCGGCCAACTACTGAAGAAGAGAAACATCGGCAATGTCCCTTTTGGCAGTTTTGCTGGGAAAGAGGGATGACCTTACCAACAGTTGTATCTTGTCCTATGCAACACTCGTCTGCATATCGGCCAAACCGATCTGTAAAAGATAGGTTGACTAGACCGATATACAATCATCCAGAAGTAAGAAGCAAGAGGCCAGTCCATGAGAGGTTGTCAACATCAGAGCAAGGCGAGTCCTCACGAAATCAGGAACTATCGGCTAATACAAGTAGAATAGAATCTGACGGCGAGATGAGCAATTTAGCTGGAAAAATAAGAAAGCCGATAGAACCTAAGCCTAGATGGTGCCCCTCGGGTCTCAGCAAATCACAACGCAGAAGGCTTCAGCGATTGAAAACACAAGAAGAAAGGGAGGCCGAAAAGGAGAGCGAGAGGGATCGGATGTTCAATAAGTTAAGACCGGTACCGGTTTTGAAAAAGGAGTGGAGAAAGAAGGAACAGATCGATAGTGATTCAGATCAATCGATCGAATCCGGTTCTCCGATGATCCGGGATGATACGCCACCAATGGATATAAACATGGTATTCACTCTACCTGCCGAGTTCAAAACCGAAGAATCGGCTGAAGAGGTGTTCGCCCAATTGTGCCTCGGAGCGCCAGACGCTGTGTTCGAAAAACCACAAGATATGCATCGGCATCTAAAACCACTATATCTAAAGGGGTACATTAATGGCCGACCGATATCTCGCATGTTGGTCGATGGCGGGCCGACAGTCAATCTGATGCCGTTAAGTACTTTCGTAAAATTAGGTAAAGCCGATGAAGACTTGATCAAAACCAATATGGTGCTAAATGACTTCACGGGAGACCCAAGCTGGGGCTAAAGGCGTAATGGTGTCGAATCGACGATCGGTAATAAAACTTTGCCGATCGCATTTTTTGTGATTGAAGCCAAAGGCAATTACAGCGTGCTCCTTAGGCGGATCGATCCATGCCAATTGTCAGTATACCATCAACTATGCACCAAAAATTGGTGCAGTGGAACGATGATCTGATAGAAGTCGTATCGGCCCGATACATCGGCTCATATCGCCATGGCTAGCCACGACACCAATCGGCCACGAAGAAGCCGAATGTATATCGAGAAAAGGCTTGGATAATTGCGATTTTATCTGCGTTGAGAAGTCGATTCAAGCCGATCAGCGTTAAACCCAACACGTTTGATCGGACCAGGCGAAGTAGTAAGAAGATGGAGTACAAGACACTAGCAAAGCTGCAGGAAAAGGCCAGGAGCTATCGGCAAGAAGAATCTGAAGAAGTCGTTGAGGATTTTGAAGAAGAAAGAAAAGGGTTAGGATTTACTTCTGCCGATTTACTCGAAGAAATCGATATTGGGGAAGGTGATGGCAAAAGACCAACTTTTGTAAGTACTAAATTAGAACCCAGTTATAAAGCAAAGTTGGTCGAAATACTCAAAAAATATAGAGATTGCTTCGCGTGGGAGTATTACGAGATGCCAGGCTTAAGCCGACAGCTAGTTGAGCATCGGCTACCAATAAAACACAGGTATCGACCATTCAAACAATACCCTAGGCGATTTAATCCTACGTTATATGACGCTATAAAGGAAGAAGTAAGACGATTGCTAGAGGCAAAGTTTATCCGGCCCTGCCGATACGCTGAATGGGTCTCAAACATCGTCCCTGTAAAGAAGAAAAATGGCAAACTTAGGGTATGTGTCGATTTTAGAGATTTGAACAAAGCTACACCAAAGAGTGCACCGATGCCTATAGCCGATATGCTTATCGATGCTGCATCTGGGAATAAAATCATAAGTTTTTTGGACGGGAACGCCGGATACAATCAGATATTCATGGCCGAAGCAGATATACCCAAAACGGCTTTCAGATGTCCGGGGGCCTTAGGGCTGTATGAGTGGAAAGTTATGACCTTCGGTTTAAAAAATGCCGATGCTACTTATCAGCGTGCTATGAACCACATTTTCCATGATATGATCGGCAATACCGTGGAGATATACATTGACGACGTAGTAGTAAAATCCAAAGAAGACTAGCAACATTTAGCCGATCTGGAAAAGATGTTCGAAAGCACAAGGTTACATGGGTTAAAAATGAACCCTCTCAAGTGTGCTTTCGGAGTATCGGCTGGACAATTCCTTGGGTTTACGGTGCATGAAGGAGGAATTGAAGTAAACCAAGCCAAAGTAAAAGCCATAGCCGATACTAAACCGCCGACAAGCAAAAAGGAGTTGCAGGTGTTGATTGGGAAAATCAACTACTTGCGACGTTTTATCTCAAACTTGTCGTATGCGTATTCGGGCCTTCACACCGCTGAAAATTAAAGACAACCAAGAGTTCAAATGGGAAGCCGATCAACAAAAAGCCTTCGACGACATAAAGGGTTATCTGATGAGTCCACCAGTATTGACCGCACCAAAACATGGTATACCTTTTAGACTATATATATCGGCTGAAGGTGATTCGATTAGGCGATCTTAACACAAGAAGCCGATAGGAAGGAACGAGCAATATTTTACTTAAGCCGACGTCTTTTAGATGCAGAAACCAGGTATCCCCTAGTAGAGAAATTATGCTTATCATTGTATTTTGCCTGCACCAAATTAAGACATTATATGCTGGCTTCCAAATGCGTTATAATATGCAAAACCGATGTGGTCAAATATATATTATCAGCGCCAATTCTGCGGGGTCGGCTTGGTAAATGGGCATACGCCTTAACAGAGTTCGAGTTAACCTATGAGTCGGCTAAATCTGTGAAAGGACAAGCTGTGGCCGATTTTATCACAGGGAGTGAAACATTAGCAGGAACAGCTGATGTAACTCCTTGGCAGCTGTATTTTGATGGATCCGTTTGCCAGGAAGGTGAAGGCATCGGCGTGATATTGATTTCACCTAGAAAACAGGAGTATGACTTCATGTATCGGCTAAATAGTCGATGTTCGAATAATCAAGCAGAATACGAAGCATTGCTAAGAGGCCTACAATTGCTAGATAGCATCGGGGTGAAAGACATCGAAGCTTTTGGAGACTCGATGTTAATTGTACAGCAAGTCAAAGGGGAGTACCGATGCAACGACGGTGCGCTAACTCAGTACTTACATCAATGCCTCCAGATCATCGAGATGCTCACTACATTTTCTATAAAACATATCCCCAGAGAAGCTAATAATAAAGCAAACCGATTAGCACAATGTGCGTCAGGGTACAAGACTGAAAGCCGACAGGGACCAATTGGGCTAGACGTTTGGCCGATTTTGTGTGTCCACCCTGTCGACTGGAGAACAGAGATAAGGGATTATTTGTCAGATCCAACCAAGCCGACCGGCGAGAAGGTCAGCGCAAATCACTCAAATATGTTCTACTAGAAGATGTATTATACTTTCGGACTATGGAAGGTTTGTTGTTAAGATGCCTGGAAACCGAGGAAGCCAAAGTGGCGATGGGTGAAGTCCATGAAGGCATCTGTGGATCACATCAATCAGCCCATAAGATGAAGTGGATACTAAGACGAACAGGATATTTTTGGCCGACAATGTTAGAAGACTGCTTCAGGTATTATAAAGGATGCCAAACATGCCAAAAGTTTGGTAACATACAGTCAGCACCAGCATCGGCTTTGCATCCGATCATCAAGCCATGGCCATTTAGAGGATGGGGTATAGACATAATCGGCCAAATATTTCCGTCATCCAGCAAAGGGCATAAATTCATCCTTGCGACCCACAGATTATTTCTCAAAATGGGTTGAGGCTGTACCACTTAAGAAGGTTACTAGCAAAGAGCTGATCGACTTTGTAAATGAACATATAATCCATCGGTTTGGAATTCCACAGACAATTACTACTGATCAAGGGACTGTGTTCATGTCCAACGAGTTCAAAGGTTTTGCGGAAAGTCTTGGGATAAAATTACTCAACTCTTCCCCTTACTACGCTCAGGCCAATGGACAAGCCGAGTCGTCAAACAAGACATTGATAAAGCTGATAAAAAGAAAAATTGAGGAAGAGCCGAGGAAATGGCATTCAACACTATCGGAGGCTTTATGGGCTTATCGGCTATCTCATCACGGATCAACTAAATTATCACCTTTTCAGTTGGTATACGGACAAGAAGCCGTTTTGCCCGTGGAAATCAACATCGGCTCAGTAAGGCTAAATGAGCAAGATAGGATACCAGCCGATGAATACAAACAGGCAATGCTCGACAATCTGGATGATTTGGCTGAACTAAGGCTGATCACGCTAGATCGGCTTAAAAGGAATAAAGAGAGGGTTGCCAGGTCGTATAATAAAAAAGTGATTTTAAAATTATTCAGTCAAGCCGATTTGGTATGGAAAACCGTGTTGCCGATTGGGTCTAAGGATAATCGATTCGGCAAATGGTCTCCAACATGGGAAGGGCCTTATAAGATCAATCGGCCGATTGACGGGAATTCGTATATACTGGAGTCCTTAGGCGGATTCGTCCTACCTAAAGCGATCAATGGGAAATATTTAAAAGCTTATCACCCAAGCATATGGGTTGGGTCCTAACTACAAGAAGAGAAACAAGATCAATTACAGAAGCACATGCACATAAATTCGGTCATACAGCCGACCGAGTCAGTTAAGTGAACATCCACGGATTAAACAGTCTATAAAGATCGGTTACATAACCGATCAAGCAAGTTTTCTAAAATGTCATCCCAAGGCGAAGATAGTTTACAAAAATCGGCTATACAGCCAGTGCTACAAATCAGTTCATTAGAAGATGTCTTCAAATCAGAGAAGTCGAGCAAGGCAGATGGGCCCCAAAGCCGATAGTCTTTGCGGCCGCCCTACCAATAGTAGCTTGAACACTATCTATTAGTTGCTCATCGGCTTTTGCATCACCCGGAATTGGGATCATTTTAGTGAATGGTTCTGACTTTGGTGAAGACTTCACCGATTTCTTTGTCTCTGGCCGCCAGCTAAGACGTCGCATCCGTGATGCCGATCCGCAATCTGAGTTCTTTGTAACCAAGGCCACTGTTCTTCAAGTTTGTTCTTGGATAACTCCAGCTCTTGGGCCTTAGTCTTAGCCGATTTCAAGCGGCAAAGACTTCGATCAAATGCACTCTTTCGAGATTTGGCATCCGCTATGAGCTTGTCCAAGATCTCTTGGTCGGCTTGTTGGGACTTCCGCTGTTCAACCCTTTGCTTAGCTGACTCTACATCCTGCCGACGGCGTCCAAGTGGCATACCTCTAGTAGTGCGTTCATAGCGGCGGGGAAGATCGGCAGACGGCCGCCATCGCATTCCTCGTAGATTGAGTGTTGGCGGAAGAAGCTGCCGGTTGCATCACCGTCCGAAGGCGGTTGAGCCGCTCCTGCATGCCCGGCTCAGCGATTACAAGAAACTGACGCCGCGCTGAGCAGCAATTATGCGTTGAATGTCGGCCGGGTAGTCGTCAGTGGCCAACACTTCCGGGTCGTCGAGCTCGTCCAAAGAAAAGCCTAAAATATCAGCTAGGTCCATCGACGGAGCCGGGTCAGAAGTAGGTTTTGGAGGTGAGGAAGCGGATGGCGGAGCAGAGCCAGGCCGGCAAGACAAGCACATCTGCTTGAGTCTTCTGCATCGGCTTCTAACAGCTGGACGGAAGGGGTTTCCTGAGGAATACTTTACGGTAAGATGAGGAAAACAAAGACAAATCAAGATAAGGGTCGAAGCTAACCACAGTGGCCGATCCAGTTGGGGATGATGCTGCATCACGACCCGCAGGTTTTGGAGATCGTTTGATAACGACTCTACGGCTCTTCTTTTTCTCTAAAAATGACAAACATGGGGTTAGCCGACAGCAAGCATGAAACTTCGCCTACAAAAGAAATCTAAGCAAAAATGGAACTGGATGTACTTTTAGTACGCTGATCGGCAAGATCGGACAGTGATGGGCTATTGACCCCCAACGTGCCAGAAGATAAACCGGCAAGAGGGGTCGACGGTCTTTGCCGTTTCAAGCGATCGTCGGCCGATGCAGTTTGCGCTGGAGTCGACCTTTTGCTAGTCTGAAAAAGGACAAAAGATATGATTAAGCCGATGAAAATCTTATTTCAATAAACGTCAAAATGAAAATACCTCTAAAGACGAGTTAGCGTGGCTTGAACTCGAGCTAGACCCAGCGGCGGTCTCCGTCGGCTCTTGGAAGCCAGGGAGAAAAGAGGACAAGACCTCATGGATAGTGCGCCCCCGCAAGAGCGCCTCAGCTATGGAAGCCCACCATGTGGTAAATTGGCCCGATCGACGTGTGTTTAGCACGAGGAATGGCAAGTCTACCACATGGAGCTCATCGGCTAGCTCGATAATAAGCTCCGCCGCAGTAATGTTAGTGACTTTATTTCGTGGCTTGATCATGTTGAGCAAAGGAAAGCAAGGAATTGTTTGTCCAAAACCCAGCTGGCGAGCATACACTGAAGGGTGATAGAATTCATAGGTCGGCTGAAATGTTCTATTTCGAGTACTCAAGCCGACGTGAAGAATGCAAGGAGAAATCAGCAGAGGGAGCAGATCAAGAGTAGACTGGGGCATTAAAGAGCTATCAGAGTTTAAACGGAGGAAAGAAGGCCATGGGAGATCGGCTAGTTGGCTATACGAAAAGAAGTCTCGACGGTTGAAGGAGGCTTGGTTGAGATTCAAGAAGAAGGATAAGTACTTATGAAAACCGGCCGGGGAGATTTTAGGTTCATCAGGTGAACACATCATGAATTTTTCACCCGGAGATCGGCTAGGTTGAAATCTAGGGGTTGCACCCTCGGGAAAATCTTCCGTTGGAAAAGCCGATTCCTCCGATGGATCTGGGATAATAAGACGGCCAAAGACACAGTAAAGCCAGATCTGAATGAACCAAAGTGGACCACCAATGTTGCCCACGACATAGGAACCGCTGTCGTAAAAGCCGACTCCGGATGATATGCATCATATGGTATACGGCCCCCAACAAGGATTTCCCTAGAGCTAGCCGACGACCCATGACTAGCTGCTCCGACATAAATTGATAAACCTGGGTTGGTCCTAAGGAAGCGCCACAGAAGAGGAATCGGTCTAGCCATAGGTTGAGGAAGGCTACATGTTCCTCATCCGATACAGGGCCAGTCAACTTGTTATTATTTTTTATATATCTGGACCAACGTTCTCCCTTTTTTCGAGTCAATTTATACTGGGGTTTCCCGCTAAAAGCCGATATTTGGTCTCCATCGGGCCTAAGGCAACACAATTCTGCCATGTCTAAGAGGGTTGGGCCGATGGGACCAGTTGGGAAAAAGAAGGCGTTAAAAGAATCCGACCAAAAATAGCAAGCAGCAGCTACCAAGGATTCGTTAGGTTCTGGATCGGCTAAGGACATGGGAATACACTCAGCAATACCCATTCCTTCCCACTCAGCCTTTTTCTGGATTGATACTCTAATATACCACGACCTCCAGCCCTTGAGAGCTGTCGGCCAAGCCCTAAAGCTTTTTGTCCATTCTTTAATATTATAGACAGGAGCCGATAGAGGGAGTCTAGGGATTTCATCTCCAACAACTATATCGGTTTCTATGGTTCCTATTGGGCCTAGAAAGTACTGATGGTCGCTATCTGGGATCGGAATGAGTACCTGGGATGCGTCCATTTCGGCCGATACGACAGGAAGAGGGGATTGACGCGGAGAAAAGCCGATTTCAAGATGAACGAGAGCACGCCAGGGTGAAAATGACCGCAGGGGGGGACCTCATATTTATACCTCGGTGAAAAAGGTAAAAAGGCGGGAACAGTTGCTGCATTAAAAACGCACCGAGGGCATTGCGGCGTCATTAATGGGGAAGTTACCGAGGTGAATCCTAAACGACAAGCCGATCACGGAAAAAAGGCGAAGAATTTTTGAAAGATAGCAAGCTACCTTTCAAAAATGGGGGGCATATGTTTGCACCAAAATTTGGCACGTATTGGAATCGGTCTGAGACGGAAAGAAAATGTGCGTATGGAAAGAAATCGGTAAACGAGTCGGAAAAGGTATCCGTTTCTAAAAAGGAAAGGAAAAGCAGGCCAGGAGGCCGATGCGTAAACGCACCGTATTCGTGTACAACTCGGATCGGCCAAGTGTGTTATAAAAGGGGTAGACGTCAAGCAAAAAGGACATCAATCAATTCAACCACACACATCTACTTTTTACAAGCTTGTCTTTTACGTTGCTTTAGTTTCATAGATCTCTCTGCAAGTCGACGGAATCAACATAGTTGCGCATCGCCGATTGTTGATTTTTGCCGATTTCACCCAGGTTTGATCTGCTTCGTTTTGTTGCGCATCGCCTTCCCGAAGCCGATTTTTTACCTTGTATCCTGATCGATCGTAACCGATTGATCTAGCTATCTCCTAATCGGTTCTAGCCGACTAGCAAAAAGCCGATAGATCCTTGTTTATCTGCTTGATCAAATTACAAATTCTACCTTGTCAATTTCAGGTCAAATTGACTGGCACGCTCTGCAAACCCGGCGTTTGTCTTGTGTGTTCGAGGCCGAAAACCCTCCTTCACGTTTTTTGCGCGAACAGGAGTCCAGGGCCGGCCAGGATGCCGGGCTTCAGACCACAGAGTAGAACTGGGCACACTTCGAATAGCTTGAATTCTGTTTGTTCTCTCTTTCAAATTATGTGTTCGATAGTTAATTATAATGCTCGGAACAATGGCAATTGAAAGTTCTTTATGCTATTATGCTAATAGTTGCTGTATCTGACACAAATATATGTTTTGGTCTAGGGTAAATCATAGGTGACAATGCCTGAAGAGAATGGTGCCACTACGAAAATGCGTGGATTGGAGGAAGAAAGGAGCGGTGGCGCCGGAGAAGAGCCAAGGGAATTGTGGTATGTGAGACGCTGATAACATCAGTACATGATAACTCACGTAGATTCCTAGCTATGTCAATTGATGGAATTGAGGCTTCTTCGAATGGAATTTCGCGTTGCGCAGGTTCTTTCTGGACGTTCTCTGCCGTTGCGGCCATGGAGGGCATCAACTAGATCAAGAACGGGAAGCTGGTGTCCACGGCCTCGCATCCCAAGTGAGCTACCATTACCAATGTACGCACTCATGTGTCCGCCCATTGATTGCGCTAGAGGTAGGCTCTCGGGTCGGGTTTCTTCGGGCACAACGCACAGTCCGATCTAAAGTCCAGCCCAGCCCGACATGTTATGAGCTGAATTAGGCACGATAAACGGCACGACATGACGATGGCATATTAATGAGCACAGAGCCACTATGACAGACCTGCGGTCAAGATTTCAAATTTTTTTTGATATCTAGTATTTTTTAAACCGAGATTTTGTCCGAAATATCCAAAATATCAGTGCTTTTCAACCGAATGTGAAATGGTCTTCGAGACCAGAAAAAATTGAGAAAAAATATATAAAAATCATTCAAGCAAATGAGTCACCCAGTGCAGTACTCCAGTTTATTCGAGCACTGTTTTCATGTAGATCAATCATCAACACAGTGCCCACATTTTGATCAAGCACTAGATGGATCTCAAGCGAGACCTCACCCACGGAAGCCAAAAGAACAATCGAGCTACACACCGGCGTTGATGTTGAAGAGATCATCCCTGATCATGCCGGGCTTCCTCCAGCTGGTTGTCCCCTATGAATCCCTTCACTTGCGAGAACGGGGCGGGGTACCTCAGCCTTGGGCTCCGGCGCGGGGGCCTCGGTCTTGGGCGAAATATCAGGCACAAAGGCCGAGATCTCGGTTAATCTTGCCGAGTTTAGCTTCTTCCCCCAGGACTTGACCGGATTAGCACCGGACTTGGCCGGCTCTTAGCTGTCAGGAGCCGCCCAGATCGTCCTCGAGTTGTTGGATGAACAGTTGCTCCCATCGGATTTGGATCCTAGCAACCAATCACCGGAGGTGATCCTGATGCTAATACCCAAGCCCAATGGAGACAACCCTACGAACGTCCAAACGACTCGACAACAACCCCGGTATTCCCCCGGTATGCGACCCGAAACACGCCAGATCACCGTGACAGGAAAACAATACGATATCAATTCAATTTGCATAGAGGGGGCAACGAACCCGAAACTTTCGAACCAACACGCAAGCGGATAACAACAGCACAAAGACGAACCCGACAACCACCAACCAAGATTGAAAACCACGCCAATACTCCAAACTAGGCAAAAACGGAGAAAAAGACCAAGACTCCGAAAACTGGAAAAATTCGGCATGACCTTTCTAGATTCTACGGACATCCACTCAGCAGACAAGAAAACACAGTTGATATATATATATGGAAAGTAAAAACGACATCCATAGCACCACAGCAGTATCAACGGCTCAAGAAGACTCAACGGAACCCGACATACGCGTAAGCGTCCATTACCAAATCCAAAAGCCCATCGAAACGCCTATCTATACAACAAAAGAACCAACCAACGCATTTAACAAAAGTAAAGCAAATCCCCGGAAGTGTTCTGCCCCTGAACACTCCCGGGCGTAGACGGCACCGCCAAGCCGCTACTCGGTGCCCCGCCTGGTCACCGAGAGGCAGTATGGGCAGAACTCACACTCGCCAACCTGATCCTCACCTGAAAACCACAAAGCAGAAGCATGAGTACAAAAGGTACTCGCAAGACTTATCCGTGGGTCCATATATGACCGACTCCAAAGGATTATGCATTTAGTTGTAGCAAGGAGTAAGCTTAAGGTAAAAGTGCGGGAAAAGCATTAACATTAGTGATATTAATTACCTAACTACTCAATTCACAAGTTAAGCAGTTGTAACAGCGCCTACTTCTAAAATGAAGTTGCAATCATTAATTCACAACAATTAATCACAACACCAAGTTATGTGGGCTCAAGCTCGACGGCGAACCTCGGTTCAAATTCTTACTACGTGACTGTGCGATGAAAGAGCTTGCTCATAACCGAGAGCGCGGCAATTCGAATCGCTTAATTAACCCTGCAGGGAAGCATTGATCGCACGACACTTACCACAAGGGCCTAGTGTCAACCCCCTCCCAATCATACCCAATCGCTGAAGCGTCCTCCTATGGCCCGAAAACCTAGCACCCCCTCGAGCAGCCCCAAGCCCGGCTTGGCACTCGAGAGTCGGCCTAAGCCTCGCCCTCAACCACGTCCAACCACAGGAAGTTACGGTCCATCGATTCCGTATGAGAGAAAGAGCGGCTTACCGTACCATAATCGGGCATGCGACCAACCGGGGTGTGCTCAATCAAAGGGCAACCATCGAATCGGTCCTTAATCGACTCAGACGGGAACTACCACATCAGGTCTCCTTACCCAATGTCCCAACCTTCCCGCCCGGTCTCCAATTCATCTTTTTCTTTCCAACCCTTTCCAAATTCCAAGTCCAACATAATATAGTACGTGTGAAATGACACAACCACAAGTGACAGAACCCTCCGTCACTTGGCCCAAACCCGACATCTAAGCATGCTAAGCGTGGACTCATTATATTACCCATATTATCTCCAACGGAAATATTCACAAATCCAAGGGATGAATGTGCAGCAAATAGGATCTAACCCTAACCCCATTCAATTCCTAATGCAGACTTATGTCACCAATTAAGCAGGTTATTCACAAAATTACAATTAATACGGGTTCAAGATGCATAGGTGCTTGCCTGATGCTTCTGCTGGAGTCTCAGTAACAACCGGCTCACCGTGATCACTCTCGATCGCGGCCACGTCACCCTCCACGTGATCGTTCTCTACACGACAACGATGCATATGAAATGAGATGTATGAAATGCAGATGACATAGAATGAAAATCGAAGGTAAAATGCAAGATCCAACAAGCCAAAAGGAAATACAATTGCGAGACTCTACTATAACAAATCGAACAACTTTTGGAAAGGCTCAACACTAGCTAAACACCGCTCTACCATGTATTGAACTCTTGATAATGCCATTGCCAACACGCTCAACTCAAGCGTTCTTGGTAGCATTCCACCCCGATTAATAGAGACTTAGACCATACTCTCTTTACACATGAACACTAGAGGAAGCAGGATATGACAATATAAACAACAGTCACGCGCATTATCCACTATTCTAGGATTTCCAATGCTACCCTCCTAATCGGCATTCAATCATCTCGCTGACATTAATCTTTCGCGCATAGTCAAGTGCACAATAGTATTCCCACAGGTACTAATATATTTGCCATATCTCCAAATACAAAGGATATATATAGCTATCTTAATATGACACATTGATTGAACTTATTGGCTTGAAATATAACGACTAACGCAACCATCAGTCAACACAGTTGACACGCTCACGTGTACGTACAAATCCTTATATGGTTATTGATTCAATTCGTTATCTAATAAACCAAACCATCCCTAAGTTGACCTCAACCCAAATGAAAGCATCCCACACATAGTGACTCGAACACCACCGATAAATAAACATCTCAATTCGAGGAACAACTACTAACTCGCAACATCCAACCCCAAAACAAGCTAGACATGTCTTCCTCTTGGCCATTTCATCAAACACCTAGCATACACCCATTCTAGCATTTCATCAAACACCTTGCCTACCACCAACCCTAGATTCCCAATCCCAAACCCTAGCCATGCCTTGGAGAGGTAGAGGGAGAGAGAGAGAGGGAGAGAGGAGGAGGAGGAGGAGAGGGCCGTCTGGGGAGGTCGTCGGCGTGGAGGAGGCGGCCGGCGGGAGGTGGAGCCGGCGGCGAGGAGGAGGAGGTGGCCAGGTGGAGGGGCGCAGGGCCGGCCGAGCAGGGGAACGGCGGCCCGGGGGAGGGAGCCGAGGGGCGAGCGGCGCCGGCGTGGAGGGGCGCAGGGGGGGTGGGAGCCGGGTGGGGAAATGGGGAGGGGGTGGCGTCGGGTGGGTGGGAGTAGGGGGGGTATCGGGCGAGTGGGGGGGGCTCGGGCTGGGAAAAAAAATGGGGAGGGGAGAGAGGGAGAAAAAGGAGTGGAGGAAAAATTCTAGGTGGAAAAATACTCAAATGCCCCCATATCCACACACTTGGAAGAATTTGAACCATGACATTAGCCGGAGCCGACTGAGGAGTGAGGACCTCCATGGCACGCACGGGCATCAGATCCGGGGAGACGGGCGCGGAGGACCTCCTCCTCATTGTCCATGGCGCGCTCCATGGTGCAAAGGACCTCCTCCTCCCCTTCCATTACGAGCACCGACGCCAGATAAGGGAGACGGGCGCTCGAGGCCGGTGGCAGCAAGTGCTCCTCATCGTTAAGATCGCCGAATTTTTGGGTTTCGGTGGGTTGAGTTGTTGATTTGGTGTGTTTTGAGTTTCGTGCGGACTGGGGTTTGGAGGCAGGTTTCAAATTTCGTTTTCGAATTAAATCTGTCATCTGTTGAAATTTGAAATTTCGTCGAGATCTCGTTATTTCGGAAGAAATCCGAATAAAATACAAAAATCAAAATTTGAATCCGGTTAAATCCGGTCAAGTTTTAGTCAAATCTTATTAAATTTGCCGAGATCTCGGCGAGATTCACCTAGATCTCGGCGAGATTTTATGCACCGTCACACTTTGAATTTTTTAGGGTTTTTTCAATTTCACCAAAATGTTGATCTACCGACTGTCCCACATGGGAAACGACGCAAAAAATCTAATCCGGTCAGAATTCGGTCAAGTTTTAGTCAAATCTCGGTACAATCCATTATATTTTGGGTTTGAATCGTGCTAAACCGCGATGGTCTATTGTACCCGCCGTACCGTATCGTGCCGTGTTGGCCTGACTCGCCTTCGGTGAGTCCAACCATGGCCTATTTGCTCTTTGTACCTGCTTTTGTGCCGTACTGGTCATGCCGGGCTTCCTCTAGCTGGTCGTCCCATATGAATCCCTTCACTTGCGAGAACGGGGCGGGTACCTCAGCCTTGGGCTCCGGCGCGGAGGCCTCGGTCTTGGGCGAAATATCAGGCATAAAGGCCGAGATCTCGGTTAATCTTGCCGAGTTTAGCTTCTTCCCCTAGGACTCGACCGGATTAGCACTGGACTTGGCCGGCTCTAAGCCGGAGCCGACTGAGGACCTCCATGGCACGCACGGGCATCAGATCCGGGGAGACAGGCGCGGAGGACCTCCTCTTCATTGTCCATGGCGCGCTCCATGGTGCAAAGGACCTCCTCCTCCCCTTCCATTACGAGCACCGACGCCAGATAAGGGAGACGGGCGCTCGAGGCCGGTGGCATCAAGTGCTACTCATCGTTAAGATCGTCGAATTTTTGGGTTTCTGTGGGTTGAGTTGTGATTTGGTGTGTTTTGAGTTTCGTGCAGACTGGGTTTGGAGGCAGGTTTCAAATTTCGTTTTTGAATTAAATCTCGTCATCTGTCGAAATCCGAAATTTCATCGAGATCTCATTATTTCGGAAGAAATCCGAATGAAATACAAAAACGAAAATTTGAATCCGGTTAAATCCGATCAAGTTTTAGTCAAATCTAGTCAAATTTGCCGAGATCTCGGCGAGATTTTACGCATAGTCACACTTTGAATTTTTTAGGGTTTTTTCAATTTCACCAAAATGTTGATCTACCGACTGTCCCACATGGGAAACGACGCAAAGAATCCAATCCAGTCAGAATTCGATCAAATCTGGTCAAGTTTTAATCAAATCTCGATCAAATTTACTAAGATTTCGGTCAAATTCACCGAGATCTCGGCGATATTATAGGTTACTGTAGCACTTTAAATTTTTTAAGGATTTTCTTAATTTCGCCGGGATTATGAAACTCGGGGTGTTCCGAAATCCGATATTTCACCGAAATTTTGCCAAATTTTCGCGAGATTTTGAACCTTGTTTGGAGATGAGGAGCAGGCCGCTCCTGTTGGCGAGGTCCTCGCGTCTCGCGCTACCTCTCCTACTCCGCGCGACCCCTCGACACCTCAATGCTATCTGATCCCTCATGCGCTCGATGTCTGCCGCGACGCCTCTTATGTTGGAGCGATTACTCGTGTGTTTGACGCTTTTAAGGCATTGGCTCCTTAACTAGAGGCGACTTTGTGCCGTGTCGGATCGATTTTGTACAATCCATTATATTTTGGGTTTGAATCGTGCTAAACCGCGATGGTTTATTGTACCCGCCGTACCGTACCGTGCTGTGTTGACCTGACTCGCCTTCGGTGAGTCCAACCACGGCCTATTTGCTCTTTGTACCTGCTTTGTGCCATACTGGTCCAATTGCAGCCCATTTACACTATTGCGATGAGAACCCGAAGACGCGTGGAGCTGATGTAATGGACACAAATATTGGGGAAAATAAGTGAATTTTATTCAATCATCAACATGTATAAAATTACTGCCTCGTTAAAAACCTTACACCCTGGTGTGGAGTACCCGCAATAAGAAAAATAGTACAGTAACTATGTATATATACATTAATACATAGATTACTCGAGTCTGAGATTATCAAAGTTGGATACTACGTTTGTAATCTTCGGATCCTCGCGCTGATGTTGTGTTATATCTTCTGCATGCTCCCAGTCTTTCAGTCATGTAATTACCTCAACCATCTCAGGTCTGAAAGACGACGACCTCGGCTCAAGTGCCCTCTCCACCAAACTGAAAGTGGCTTTCGATGAGACAGTGAACACCGGAATCATAAGTACGTCTTGTGCAAAATAGGATAGCACAAAGTAAATACGTTGGTTATTCTTTCACCATAAGAGCAAGTTGAGTTAATTTTTCTTATCCATGTCAAGGTCGATCTCCACGAAAGGCGTGTCGAGGTGACCTGCAAGTCTGTAATTTTCTTCGAAGATCTAAAATAGTAGCAAAACAGTAAAGATGTAGAATAGCTTGAAAAATATTTTAAATTTTTTGTTTCATTGGTTCTATAATGGGATGTAAAATATAATTATCTCTATTTAAAAAAAAACATTAGCAATAGTCCAAAGCTACTTGATGACTAAGGAAGAAGTTAGGGAGTACATACCGGATAAATTTTTAGTTGCATCGTAAAAATTTTCTAAAAAATTAAGAAAATGACTGGCAATTTGCCAATCCATTTCAGTAACCAACGACTCACCATTATTGTAGTTGACGAAGGCAGTGATAATATGCTCGTAGTCCTTACACCGCTCCAGCATAATACACGTCGAGTTCCATCCAACCTTCATATCAAGATTGAATCTTTTTGGTTTCTTATTGTTGGCCCTGTAGTACTCTGAGAACTGAGCAAACCTTATAGCCAAATCGTTAGCAAACTCGATAGCTTTGCATATATTATCCAAACTAGTTTTCATTATAATCAAACTTGCTTGCATAATGAGATTAATAATGTGACATGCGTATCTCTGATGGAGCACAAAACCTCCAACATAAGTCTCCAGATGTAATGAGAGATAATCCATTACGGTCGTGTTAGCTGATGCATTATCAAAAGTGATGAAAATAATTTTACTTTCTATTTTAAAGTTGATAATAATTTCAAATACATGGTTAGCGATAGTCTCTCCGGTGTGTGACTTAGAGATTGGCCTAAACCCTATGACCCTTTTGTTTACTACGTAGTTGTCGTTTAAATAATGCGCAACAACACTAATATAAGCTACTCTTTGATGTGCGGAAATCCATATATCATATGTTACGGCAAAGGAAAAACTAGCTGTTATGAAAGTCTGTTTTAATATTTCTAGTTTATTTGTAAACATTTTATAAATGTCGCATGTAGTTGTTCTTGTACTGGCATGTTGGTATTGGGGCAAAAACCACGTTGCACCGTTCTTTTAAAATTAGAGCTCTCACCCATTCTAAGTGGAAGATTCTCTGTAACTATGTAACGTGCAATTTTGTCTCTAACTACATCGGCGTTATATACCCACGTACTTACTGAACCGTCGGTGTTAAAGTTGAGCTACATCTGGACACCCTCGCCCAGCCTCCGTTCTGCCGTTATCTTCTTCAAGCATGTCTCTACGTGTCTCTTTGGATGACTTATTCCACCACATGCACATGCAAACAATTTAGCTTTACAGTATTTGCAAATAACATACACTACCTCACATCCCTCCATAATTTCAATGGTTCTGTCCATGTGTTGCCAGCACCACGCCCGTTGAGTACTGGATATGGACGCTCGTCCCGGTTGCATCAATGTAGCGGCATCCGAGCTCAGTGCCGATACCGACGCCCATCCCGGATACACCGATACTGCGGCATCGAAGCTCAGTGCATCTGAAATGTACGAAGCATCCTCGACGACGTGTGTACCGTCTAGATGATGGTCATCCATACCATAGTCTCTCATGCTGGGGGAGAGTTGGCGCAGATCGATCTCTTCATCCCAGCGAGGGGGGCTTGTAGAGCGAGTGTGTACTAGCGAGATGTTGCAGAATGAGAGCGTTCGGCTGATTTTATAGTGATTAGCGAGCAAATGACCATTCAAAATTTGAAATGCAGGCGCGGCTGCACGGGAATCCCTCTCTTTACATCACGTCGCATCGCTTTACGTCACGTCATGCCATCACATCGATGTCCCTCGCTGTCTGGAATCATGCACTGGAGAGCTGTAAGTTCAAGCTTCATTGGTTTTGATTATTGGTTTTAGATTAATGCTTAATCATTGTTTAATGACAAATTCAATCTTTAATGAGACTAACATATTTATTGAGTTTATGTTTAGTAGTCTCATATTTGGATGGAAAATTGAAAACCAAGGTATATATGTGTTTTAATATTCATTGTTGTATTGCATACTTTGGATTCAAGTTAAAGTATAAATTCATCTATTGCTTTAATCACAAAATGTGCATTATGTTTTCCAATCCATTGATCCATGTTTAATTGATTTATATAAAGGATCAAGACTTTGAGACATAACCTTGCATATATATTTGATATATATACTCATATCAATTTAAATGATAGTTTAAATTGAGTTCATTTGTCTTATTAATCATTAGAGAATACTTCATCATGTGTTGATGGTATTCCTTGATTAATTAAGGACAAATGGATATTTTTTGAGTATATTGAAGTATGTGTTGCATCAAGTACTCAAGACACTTAAATTCATTTGATTTGATGAGGTTGTGCTCAATCGATTGTGGTGGCATCCATTATGTGTTAATCGAGTGCATAAATGATTGAGACAACCATGTGTCTTGGATTAACCATTTTCTATGAGTTGTGGTTGAAATAGGGTTAAGTCCAAGCGGATAAGAATAAAAGAAAAGAAGATTCATCAAGAAGTGATGAATAAGATAATAAAGCTGGGTGACACTCTTGAAGAGAAGAATGATCGCAAATCATGAAGACTTCAAGAGAGCTAGGCCACGATCCCAGGGAGAAAAAGATTGAAGATCTGAAAGTGTCAGGACCCGATTGTGCAAATCCAGACCCTCTATGTATTCTATACTAGTCCAGGATCACGCTAGTGCACACAGTCTCAACATAGATGACATATCACAATCATACACAGCGAAACAATAAATAAAAACTTTATCTATTAATATAACCTGTTTAATCAACCTTATTGTCAGCTTACAATAGTACTCATCGCAGGGCAAAGATTTAAACGAAAGAAAACTACAGCGGGAAAATAAATAAGACTCATAGTGACCAATCAATATGCCACAGGCAACTGACTGGACTCACACCCTAACTCGATGGCTCCTCCTGGTATTCCTTCTCCAAAGCTTGCGTAGATTCTTCCTCAACTGGTGTTTATATTGTTGCAAAGGGGTGAGTACATAAAGCACTTAACAAGTTATGCATAGAATGCAAATCTAATATCTACATGCATGGCTTATTTCAAATGGATGGCTAAGTGGTTGTTTTGTAATAAACAACATTCACAAGTAATCATAATAGATTGTAAAGCAGTAAAATAAATAATAAAAATAATAAATTCACAGTTATTTTCCAAGTAAACCATCTATCATCCTTAACCAAGTTTCACATTGACATGTCACAATGTCCACCCATCCCAAGTTCATTTTATCAAAAACTAACCCTTGACTATAATCCATGAGCATTGTCCAATACCGCGGACACGGCTATTCGAATAGTTTTAACACTCTGCAGAGGTTATACACTTTACCCACAAGGTATAATCGACTCACCACATCAGTCGTGAATCGTCATACAAGAGTATGTGAATGAACGATCATAACAAAGCCTTTACAATGCTTTGTCTAAATCCAGTACTGTCCGTTGAGGTTTCAACACTGAGGGGACTGGTTACCACCATCAGGGCCCCCCTCTTGTGCCATGTGAGTTTACCCATACACCCGGAACCCACACCAACCACAACAGCACCGAAATCTAGACATCACAAATTAATCAGCTAGCTATGTCCCGTTCCAGACTTATGATTGTATGTTTGGCTTAGTTCAAATGCTTGTATGGTTAAGTCCTTAATTGACCATAGCAAGACTTCTATAGATCAATCTTTCACATATCAACTCACAATAATCATATCACCATAAAACTAAATGTGGCCATCCAAATACCACACTTGGCCCACCATAATCACCACTCTTGCCAATTTTCACAGTCTAAATTATTTTACCACCCTAATTGATTACCATGCACCACGTGACATCAACTTCATCAATAACGCATGCCACATGTTTCATAAACATGTTCCATATCTCATTAAGCAAGATTAATTTTGATATTCCAAAGTTATATTAATAACACGATGCATGGCTAAGCAAATTAGTCACGATCTAGTAATCCATGTTGGCAAAGTAATAGCAACCAACTAGTAATCAACAATCCTAGGTGACAAATGAATCATTGCGTACAAATAATAGTGACAACGGTGACATAATCAAATAGATTGTTTAACTAATTCCTAAATTAATTAAAAATCCCTTTTAATTAAATTACCATACAATAATTTAAAATAACATAATGTTAAAACATGGGATCAACATGATCCAAGCACAACTTGTCTTGGGAAAGCTCTTGATTATGCTCTGTACTTGCTTCTTGGGCTAGCACTTCTCCCTCGTAACCTTTAGGCACTTCGATGTCTACGCGGAACGAACAAATAGCCAAATAAATATCAAATAAATAGTAACGAAACTCTAAAAATCAAATAAAATTTACCATTAAATAGAGCATAATTTTACAATTTTTAGGCTTTGGAATCACCTCAATCGGAGTTCGTATGAGCAAGAACGAGCAATTTAAAGTTTAGAAATATATTAAAAAGAATAAACCGAATTAATCCATTTATTTTTCTCCGAAATAGGTGAGGCATTTGATTTTGATTTCTCCGAGGTCTATACTCATGTTTATAACGAGTTTTTAACAAATATTATGACAAGTTTGGTACCAGAAGTAAAGCAAAAAGATCTATCTCAACAACGCAACAAGCACAAGACAGACTACTTCAAACATATGGAAGAATCTGAAAGGCAAGTCATCTGGCTCGTCTTCCCAATCGCCGGGCAGGTCGAAATGGAATCCACGAGTAGAGGCCAACCATTACCTCAACACGCCTTTTGTGGAGACCGACCTTGACATAGACGAGGAAAATCAACTCAACTTGATCTTGTGATGGAAGAATAATCAACATATTTATTTAACCTGTGCTATCCCATTTTGTACGGGACATACTTATGGTTCCGGTGCCCACTGTCTCATCAAAAGCCACTTTTAGTTTGGTGGGGAGAGTACTTGAGCCACAGCGTCACGGTGGTGGAAATTCTAGTGTTCTAGTTGGGCGGCAGTTCTTCACTTGAATGGATCAAACCGTCGAATGCTTCTGGTAATCATTTTAATAAAAAAAAAATGTGTGCTTGTGGTTGAAGGGTGTTCCAAGAATTATCATTCAAAGAGAAGCATAGCTCCTACCTTCTACAGAGAGTTCAAAGTGTCTTTGAACCATATAAAGATGCATTTAGGAAACAGTATTAAATTTACTCAACAGCAAGTTTGAGCAGTACAAATCCTCTATAGCTTCAGTCATCATTACACCACATCCATAACACGACAGATTTAATCAGCACAACAAGTAATAACAGGATTACCCAAAGCCGCCCGTACATTATGGAGAAACATTTTGTGAAATACATATTTTCCTACTTAAGTGCTAAGTACCAATGTGCTTGTGAACCTACACAGCCTCCAGCTTCTGATGGTATCATCGTAATCAGTACTCAGTAGCACTCATAAATAATACAATTAGAAATGAATGTCTGATCAATCAACAAGCTAAAACAAAACTTGCAAGACGTAGTAGTGCTTTGCAGCAACCATGATGTTGTTCACATCATTTCTTCCATAGCTGCAGGCCTGCAGCAATGATGTTGTTCACATCATTTCTTCAATAGCTTCCTCAACACGTCTTCAGCATGATGCTCCATCTTTGGTAAAGCCCAGTCATGCTGGATGATATCCAGGCTGTCTTTCTCTGCGCCCAAACTCTGACAATGGCCAATTGAAAAAAGTTACGATCTTTCTGTGCTAATCAAGTCCGTACAGACAAATCATAGAAAAAATGCATGCATATAGGCACACAGTGAAATCAATAATAAAAAAAAACCACCAAAACACTATAAAACATCAAGAAGATTCAGATACTTCGGGCAACAAAATGACAAAAATCAATGAAGAATTAAAACAACCATGCGTATTGCTGAATTGATAATTCGCCTATATTGAAGAGCAAAAGGAAGATGCCAAAAGCTTTGCATGGGAACTGTATCAACCCCTGCAGTATCCAAAAGTAGGTACAATTTGCATTGCACAACAGAATTCTTGAAAAAACAACTGAAATCCTAAAGTAGCATTTAATCAACTTAAAAAAAACCAAGCAAGTGGAACAACAGTCCGTCTGAGGTCGTTAATTAACAATAATCACCAAAATCATCACTATACAGTATACATCATTACAATAAATGCAACACGAAATGCAATTCAGGCATCATACAAGCTCCTTAAAGCTATACTGCTTTTGTTTAAACTAAAATCAATCTGACTTTTGAGAAGGTTGAACTAAGTGCAGTACATTTGAAAAACAAAGGCAAAATAGCTACAGGACACCGCAATTTTGGGGCATTTGCTCTAGGACACTGAAAATTCGTGGCTTTGCTAAAACACACTACAATTAAGTGGCTCTTTGCTAGAAGACACAAGCAATTAAAATATTGTTTTCCTATATTTAGGAGGGAAAATCCGAAATATGCCCAAATTGTCCCCTTCTCTTGCAGGTGGCAAAGATTGCAACCGAGGTGTTAATGACCGCTTGGAGCAAGCGTCAGCGGCCTCTGGTGGTGCAGCTCCATGGGTGATCTGAGAGAGAGAGAGCTTTTATGGTTCTCTGGAAACAACATTTTGCTGAACAACTCATCTGAGAGAGGGGGTTCTCTGGAAACATTTTGCTGAACAACTCATCTCAGTGCTCCTTCTATCCACCTCGCTCATATGTCATCTTCCCCAAATCCTTACTGAGCTTCCTCAGCTCATTGCTCAAGACGACATGGAGCCTCTCCCATCAATAGTTCGCTACCTAAACAACAACACGAAGCCACAGATCATGAAATCTTGAGCCAGGCTGCGCACGGCCATGCCATTGTGGTCGCCAAACAAGCCAAACAGATGCGCTGGTAGCCAGTGTGCGTCGGCGTCGAGGCCTAGCCAGTCAAGGTTGCGCCTGCTTGCCAGCCAACACACTGGCGAAGCGCAGGACGGCGGCGCACGTGTCCTCCATCTCCCAGCCACGGCCAAGCATCGTCCCATAGCTCCAGACCAACGTACAGTCCATCAGGTACATGATCCTCCTGCCGCCCCCAGCGATCCTCGCCCTTCTATCGCCGTGATCCAGCTTCTCGATCCCCGCCAGCACGTTCCATCGGGCACATTTTACGCGCGACTCGTCCTTGGCGCAGATGGCCACCGCTGATGTCACAAGTCAGCACCTCCCACATGCGCTCAAACCCCTGCGTTGACTCAAAATAGTAGCAACATCGTGAAAGCACCAGCACGGGAGCTAGAGCTAGACGGAGAGACAAGTGGCTGCAACTGCAAGAACAGGTGAAGGGAGGAGGGGTAAATTGGACATTTTGAATGCACTCTCTCCTACTGATCGGGATAGTATTATGGAAAAGTCCATTTGACACCCCTGAACTATTTTCAAAGTTTGAAAATCAACCTTGAGCTGGAAAACCGAATATTGGACCCCCTCAACTATATCAACACCGTTCACTTTACCCTCCTGAGATCAAAACCACCCTGGTTTTGTTGACGTGGCATCTACGTGGACAAGTTTCACTAACATAGCATCCACATCAATATCCATGTCAAAATCCACGTCCTCCTTCCTCCCCTTTTCTCTCTCTTCCCCGTGTCTGTTGGCCGTGGAGGGAGCAACGTCCGCATCCACATCAATATCCATGTCAAAATTCACGTCCTCCTTCCTCCCCTTTTCTCTCTCTTCCCCGTGTCTGCTGGCCGTGGAGGGAGCAACGTCCTGCATCCACATCAATATCCATGTCAAAACCCACGTCCTCCTTCCTCCCCTTTTCTCTCTCTTCCCCGTTTCTGCTGGGCGTGGAGGGAGCAACGTCCCACTCCAAGAACACCAATGATTAGGCCCAGCAGGACGTCATGCACTGCGCGTTCATGATGCCCTGCTGCACAGCCTACACAGCCGTCATCTTATCCCTTCTCAAGACCTGGTTGAGTCATCGGGGACCTTTTGCTGGAGCAACTAGCGACGAACATCGGCACAAAAGGCACCATTGCAGCAAAGGAACTAGTGTTGATTTCATCATGTCAAACACTGGGAAGCCACGTGAAATACAACTGAGGTTATCCAAAATGGAGGCAACTGAGGTTTTGATAGCTTTACATAAATTAAAAAAAATACAAAAATTTCTAATTGCTTCATCCAACAGAGAGGAGGCATAAATCTTTCTAATTGCTTCATCCCAGAAACATGGAGGAAGAAATCGGGCAAAGAAAAACAGAAATTGTGGGCAAGGCCACGTGAAATTGCCCCAAAAAAGAAGGAAATGAGGGAAAGACCCAACGACTCCTATCATTGCTCGCTTCCTCCAGATCTGTAACTATACCATCCACAACACCATGGGCGTGCTCTCCTAGTCATCCTCAGTCTGGTAAGGTGGCTCAGCAATGGCCACAGCAAGCGAGAAGGTGGGGGTGGTCACGGCTCAGCAAGTCAAGTAGCTCATGCGACAGCTCGACGGTCACACAGTAGACAGCGTTAGGGGTGCAGGATGTCCTAAGATGTGCAGGGGGCAACATCCTGCTGCAGCTCCGGTGTGGGGGAGGGTGGAGCCCTGCTGCAGCTCCGGCTTGGGAGGCGTGGCAGACAGTGGGGAGGGGGAGGGGAGCAATGATCTGCATAGAAAGAGGGGGAGGAAGGCAACAATGGTGTTTGGAGAGGAAGAGGAGATGATGGACGCTGACAGGTGGGCCCTTACCACTGTTTTTAACAACTTGCTGATTGGGCTGCCAACTGTGTTAAAAACCACGTCACATGTCAAAACCACTGCCACATACACGCCACGTCAGTTGAAAACAGGCTGGATTTGGTCTCATGGGGTAAAGTGAACGGTATTGATAGTTGAGGGGGGTGTAATACCTAGTTTTGTAGTTCATGGTTGATTTCCAAACTTTGGGAACAGCCACAAATGGACTTTTTCTTAATATTATTATAATGGTCTCAGTGTCCTATAGCAAAGAGCCACAAAATTGTAGTGTATTTCATAAAAGCCACGAATTTTCAATGTCTTGGAGCAAACGACACAAAATTACGGTACCCTGTAGCCAATTTTGCCAAAAACAAAATGCTAAGCAGGTTTTTTTTATCTTATGCATGTGAAACTACGAGTGCATGTATATATGTATCACTTGGGGGGTAAGCAGTCAGGAATTCCATTAACAGATGGCGCGTGTCATACCATTGTTGGATTAAAGCCAAATCCACCACCCATCTGCATCATCTTTTGTGCATCATCAGTAGCTGCATGTCATGCAAAAATCATAAACCTCCGAGACAATAAACATCAATTAAGACAACCAATAGATATTACAAAGTTTTGTGCAGAAATGGACAAAAGCGTGCATCTTACCATTTTCTTCGCCAAGGATCAGACTGAAAAGACCTCTCAAGCCAAATAGATTGAGGAAGTACCTAATAATAACAGAAACTATTAGGGCGCTTTAGAACTTGTAAGTTGTTATAAAACCTAGATCATTCCTTACTTGACAAAAAGATAATTTTACACGCACCATGAACGGCTGCTAACATAACTCACGTCAACAGTACTTAGGTCTATCCCATTTTGCAGCATTCCCCTGAATCGTTGAGTCAATGGAAATGGAATTTTGGCTGAAAAGAGATTGGCAGATATGTGAGTCCACAGTGGCAAGCACATGCCATTAAAGCGTGCAAATGATATAAAAACAACAACAGAGGTGGGAAACGCATATGGCTGTACATTAGCTACCACTACGCTGAATCCATCAACCCTGTCAATCTTATCAGAAATTTCTGAATCTTAAACATTCATGTTCCTTTTAGAACTTAATAGTCAAAAGGTCTATCAATCACAGGCCAGAAGACGGTAAAAAGTGCATGATTGCAAAACTGATGTGCCTGAACATTTCCAACTACAATTTTCCAAATGCAAATAGAAAAGAAGGGATAGCTTCAGCTAATAGCTGAAGTGAACATAATATCTCCCAATTATCGGCGTGCCAGTGGATGACATCTCACATCATAAAACTTAGTTCTCAAAATTCCATACACAAAGTTTGTCATTGAAGAGTCAGTAACAGGTTCACCATTGAAGAAGCATAAATTATAAATGTGCTGTCTAACATTTTTTTCCAGGCATTATTGGGTATACTTTTCTTAACGTAAGCGATAACATGACTTAAAGCTTCAACAAAAATATATGACAGAAGCATTTTGTGGCATCTACTGATGCACTTCTGTCAAAATGTTTGATGAACCTCGTAACTTTTCTTCAATGAGAACAAAATTATATACATAAGATATCAACAGACTTGAAAGTTGATGTACTTTTGTAATTAACAGTGATGATATTGCAACAGCATGAAATAAATGTATAAACATGGAACTGGCTTATGAAAAGAGCAAGTATCACAGTAGTATATACAGTAAAGCACATACCTGCAACAAAACCTGAAAAGAAGAAGTTCACCCAAGCAAATGTAAGTGTCTGCAAGAAGGATGAAACAACCAGTTAATAGAAAGAACAGTGGTGATTAGTGATTACGACACAAATACGTCAATATGCATGCCACTGAACCTGTGGAACTATCATGGAGAGATTCTTCTTCATCATGTCCATGGCCATGTTTGGATCTGAAAACATGGCTGCCTGAGCTTTCTGCGCGTCTTCTTTCGGAACATGAAGTAATCCGTTTTCCTGCAATGCACTCAAGATTGTCACAACAGCATACGCTCAAAGACAACGTTCCAACAGTTTGAGGGGCAATGTGTCAAATCAGAATCATTAACAATCATCCATCTTGGCAATGCTCTAACTTTGGACTTCCTACACAAGATTAGTATTGTACACTCTCCTCACTACAAGACTAAGCTTTACCGATCCCGCCTTAGATGGTCTTCAAAACTCAGATGCTTCAAGTGGAATTACCTCGTTGGTGTAATACGACTTGCGAGCTTTGAAGGCCTTGGGTGGGATGAACTGCGCACTGGTCCTCAGGTTCCTCGCCCTGATGACCACCTGACTGCAAAGAAGCAAAACCCTCACATCAGCTACACCATCAACAGCTAAACATGAACAGCAGCAGCAATACGCAACATGCCCGCAGGCACTAAATTACTGAGCAACCCCCGGGCGGTTGCTGATCTAGATCGCTCGGATCAAGCGAATCGGGGAACAGATCGGGATGGAATTGGAGCGGGGAGGTGCAGCGAGGGGAAGGTGGAAGAGAGCACGTACCCCTCCTTGACGAGCTTAGGATCAGGTGAGGGCGAGGACGACGGGGAGCGCATGAGCTTGGAGACGAAATAGCGGAGCACGCCGATGAGCACCATCACCACGGAAAGCGGGACGAGGACCCAGTCCCGGATCGCCGTGTCCAGCACCAGCTCCTCCGCCATCGGAGCCGGGAGGGGGGGGGGGGGGCGCTAAGTACGGCCTACGCGGGGCGGCGACCGGCGACGCAGCTGTGGCGAGGAGACGAGAAGAGAGAGCTCGCCGGGACGGGTGGATGGGCCTGTGCTCGCTGTCAATTGAGAAGGGGTGCTTCTTTGGGATTCGGAAACTATTTTTTTCCTTTTCCTTAAGGATTTGCTGGATGGTCCGGACCACTACCGACCCGGCCCAAACTATTATGAATTTTTTTAAAAAATAATAATCATATTTTATTCATAAAATACAAAAATAAATCGTGATTTAAATTTATTTCAAAAATAATCATTTGTCGCACCACGGTGGCGCGACTGGTGCCGGTAGCGCCACGTGGTAGCGAGTGAGCACCAGTTGTACCACGGTCACGCGACTGGTGCTGACGCGGCATAAGCGGGCGGGCACATTCGGATAAGCGGAGAGAGAATCAATAGAGAAGGGGGAGATTCCCACGCGTTCGGATAAAAAGGAGCGGGAGAGAGAGAGGGAGAAAGAAAGAGGGAGCAGGAGAGAGAAAAGAGAGAGGAGTGCAGGTGAGCAACCCGGCTGGGGAGTAGCGGTGATCGGAGAAGGAGAAGAAAAGCGGCGGCGACAGAAGGAGAGAAAGGAGCAGAAGAAGAGGCAGGAGGGGAAGAAAAGGAAGAGAAAGAAGAGATAGTTTCGGCTGTTCGTGACTCATTCTTCGTTCGTTCTTCGTTCGTCGGTTAGTAATTTATATAATAAATTTTTCATCGGTATAATTGATATATAATTAGGAAAAATATAGGTAGTCTTAGAAAATTATTAGGGTAGTCTAAAAATTATAGTGCGTAATTAATTTTCTTTTACGGATTTATATAATTATTTTTTCGCCGGTATAATTGATATGTAGTTAGGAAAATACAGGTAGTCTCAGAAAATTATTAGGATAGCCCATAAAAATGTAGTACCTAGTTAATTTTGTATTATGCTTTTATATAATTATTTTTCATCAATATAATTGATATGTAATTAGGAAAAATATAGGTAGTCTCAGAAAATGGTTAGGGCAATTCAGAAAAATTGCAGCACAAATCCAAAAATTGTTAGAGTCGTAGTACGTATTTCAAATTCATTATGCAAATATTGTTGGTAGATTTAAACATGTAGTTCTGGTGTAATTTGTATTGTGCAATAAGGGTGCAACACTACTAGTTCTATTGCTGGTATGAGATGGATGCGATGATCTTGATAGTAGGGGGTTGGAAAGCCCCAAGGTTCTATAAATAAAACCGATGAATTCCTCCAAGTGTCGGCCATAACATCTCCTCCAAGAGTCAACCATAACATCCGGTGCAGTGCAGGATAGGACACGGATGTCCTGGTTTGGTGCAGCCAGGCCCTGCCAGACAACTTGTCATCCCTAACGTGAGACCGACAATATGGACCCAAACGTGCATATCTACTTGACGCTGAGTACGACATTGAATCCTTCCAGTGCAATGGCAAAGCAGTCAAGCGTAAAGGCCTCCTTACCGATGTTGATCTACAAGCTGCCACACACCCTGCTACTAGTGAGGCGACTCCATTAGCCACCATAACCTTCAACCCTGTGTGGGGTGAAGAGCGACTGCCACGTGTTGCTGCTTCTTCTGAGATGAAATTATGTGTTGACCCAGTGTCTAGGTGGGCAATGATTTCTATGCCATCAACTGAGACCTTGAGTTGCATGGTCTCACTATGGCGTGGGCGCATGCTTGCTAGAGCATATTAGGCGATTTTTTGGTCGCCGTCGTCCTCCTCTCCATGTGACAACAACACAAACAAACATTTGCACCGGTGGTTTGATGTGAATTTTTCTTCACAATTCTAGTAGAGTCCCGCCTCTCATCTTACTAGCATCTCCTCGGGCATCAGTACCCGCCATGGGAGATGTTGCGGCACCGCCTTGTTCGTGTTGGAGTGTGTTTTTCCTGTTAGGACAGTTGAAGTGGCTACCGAGCGCCACTACAGAGGCCACTGCGAAGTTCCCTTGTTTGTCTCTTGGTTTGGCAGTTTTTGCATTTGCCCACGGAGCTCATAAGCTCACGCGAGGCTCATGGAGACCTCCAGTGTGGTTGGCGCTTGTAGCTCGATGTTAATGTGCAAGGTGCCCTGCAATCCAACCATGAACAATTGCATCTATTGCTCCTTCGAGAGTGTGCCTGCGCGACAGAGGAGCACGGGGAACTACTCTTAGTACTTCGAGATGGGTCCTGTGTGCCTGAGGGTTGCTAGCTCGCTGAGTGGATTATATCGCAGAAGTGGCCCAAAGCACATGTTGACCATCTCCGAGAAAAGCTTCCATGGCAGAGTGCCTTATTCCAACTTCAGTCGTGTGTACCACTGTTGTGCCAGTCCAATCATGTGGAAGGCTACTAGCCACACCTTCTCTTCCTCGACTATTCGTTGGCCATGAATGAAATGCTTGCAACGGCTGAGCCAAGGCAGCGGGTCAACTTTCTCGTCATAAACCGAAAAATCCAGCTTGCGATAGCGAGGAGCATGGCCCTACGATAATGCATGCTCGTGGCCTAGTGAGCATGGCCGCTGCAAGATGTCGTTGCCGAGGACCATGCTATCACTTTGTGCCATGTTCTTGCCGTTCTCCAACCGGCCGATGGCCACTAGGGCTGTCTATCGAGCTTAACAAGTTATTATTGAGCGTCTTTCGAAATTGGTAGAGTTCAACATAAAATCATTTTATTTACCATTAAAGTGGTTATTTCAAGTTTGAGGATCACTATTGAGCTGAGCCTCGTTAATTTTTTTTCGTTTGAAATGAACTTATTTTAATTTTGAACCATTATCAAAGTAATTTTGATTCGAGGCCTAATGATATTTTTTTTTGCCAGACCTAACGGCCACACCAAAGAAAGGTTTCAAATTTCATTTTTGAACTATCAAAGGGGACAAAATCTGAACAATTTTATGGTCCTTGCTACTATTCTTGATCCCATGTTTAAGATGAGATTCATTAGTTGGTGCTTCAGTCAAATGTATGAGCCCACAAATGTATGTTCCATCGAAGACAAATCACAAGTTAAACTTATATGCTCGACACTTCTGAGACTCTTCCTAAGGGTATACCTCTCTGATTCATAAATCTTCATGCATTCATTTCTTATTGTCTTTCTACCTATGAACTGATATGATGGATTTAAGTAACTCATCAAAACATTAAACCAAGTGTGCTCAACCATCCTAAAAGGATACTAATGGACATTTATCATCTTACCAATTATTCGACGAGTTTCATCTTGATCATATTCACTAGGAGTTGCAATAAGAGGTAAACCAGTCTCACCTGCCTCAGCAGGACCAAACTTGAGCTTAGCTTGAGCTTTCATCTTAGCCACCTTATTCAAATATGGTGCACACTTTGGTATATGCCTCATCAAATGTGAAGTAGCACCCCCCTTGTTTGTAAGACATGATTTTGTAGCAATATTTGCACTTTGCCTCTGTGTCCACCTTCCCTTTCTTTGTCTTTGATGGAATAGTCACCACCTTAAAAATCTTCCAACAATTAGATTGTTGTTTCGTTCTACCACTTGGCTTTGGAGAACCCTTCCGCCTTTTTGCCCCCCTCTTTGTTCTTCTTTGAGACACAATTCCATTATCTCCCACCCTTCTTCATCATTTGAACTTGAAGAATCCACTAAAACATGTGATGGTTGCCCATCCTCAATAGGTAGTAAGATACCGTCGCCGTTAGCTTCAGCCATTTCCTCCCAACCATCATCATACAAGTCTGATTCCTCACCCAACGACTGTTACACAAAACCAAACAAATTCATAGTCAGTTCAACTGATGAAGAGTATGAAAGCATATGAACTCTATATGCCATGTGATCTCTGTCTGCTCATTGTGTCATTGTCACAGGAACTTAATAAGTCATCAGTCAAATCATATGAAAGCCCCAAAAGACAGAATCATATGAACTCAAATAATGCCATATGCACCAATCTTCAATATAAAAGTTGTTGCAAATACAACCTCCCTGATACCAAGTATAGAGAGCAGAAAGTGGCTTAATTGCATTACCAGAATAACTGAATATTGAGAACTAGACTCAACCGGTTTGATGTACTTGTCTTGTTATATGTGAATTATGAACGAGGTACTATCTTCTTGCACATTGACACAGGTTGGCATGAATGAACATTGACACAATGACACTTAATTCCCGTAAGAATCAGATCAAAAACCCCTACATATCACGGTTCTATCAACTATCAAGTATCAACCTATCTCATCCTAAAGGAAATAACTAATCCACAAGTCCTCACAACCAAAACCCTCAGTGCATGTGACTACTGACTACTGAGCTATGGAAACAAAGAACACTACAAATTAGGGACTCACCGATGCTACTGGCGTCGTCCTCGGTTGCCCGAGGTCAGTAGGTGGCTGAGGGTTGACGATAGGTCGCCCGGTTGCACAGCTACCCATTGGTGCCAAACCGGACGCCGAGGTACCATCGTCACCACTGAGCTTCTTCCCTCGGACTTAGATTGCACGAGACTCCAAGCTGTGATGGCGCTCCATACGGTGGATGGCACAGTGAACGGCGGCACAATTCCATGGTGGTCCGACCTGTTGACGGCCCGATGGACGGCAATCCGGCCTGCTGACGACGTGGTGGCAACCAGACGGATGGTGTTGCGGACAGTCCGGTGGTAGCCGGACAGACGGTGCTGCAGACAGTCCGATGGCAACGCATTGGTGCAGGAGACGGAGGTCGATGGCGGATGGCGGAAGGCACGGGAGATGCCGGCACCGACACCCTTGTGTGGGCTGTGCGGCTATGCGCAGTGCGCCTGTGCGGGTGATGGGCGAGCGCGAGTGCATGGATGTGCGACGCTAGCACCAGCGCTTCTTCCGTGTGCTTGTTTAGGGTTAGCGCACTGGGCTGGGCTGCGCTGGGCTCGGTTCATTTCCATCGCCGCACTAGGCTGCCCTGGAGGCTGGAGTTTAGGCTAGCCTGTGGGCCTGACAAGCCAACGAGTTACTCGTGAGCCGGCTCAGCTCGGCTCAGCTCAAAATTTAACCGAGCTAGAAAGAAGACTTAGCTTGTGATGTCCAGACCACGAGCTCGAGCTGAGCCGGATTCAAACCGAGCCGGGTCGTGAGCCTTAAGCTTATTTGCCAGCCCTAGTGGCCTTGGCCGGCCGCTCACACTCGCTGTCTCGAGCAAGCCACCCACAACCCCTCCGGCATCCAACCCCCGTTACTCCCCGCACTACGCGCACGGCTACGGCATGGAGCAGGTCGGCTGGCCCTACTGGCCCGAAACCGCGCGCCGTGAGCCCGTGACTCGTGGGACAGCCCAGAGGTCAGTGCCTCCTCTCCGACCACGCGACCTCTAAACTGGCATTGTCCCAGCAACCCGCTCGCGTCTTGTGCATCGGAAGATGCTTGCTCTCGAACTGTGACACTGCAGCTTGTTCTTAGTCAGCTTGTGTTTGCTACAAGCTATTCCAAAAACTAGCGGTTTTGACCACAACAAGGCGATAATAAGTTGAAATAACGGCGAGAACGTTTGCAACAATGGACAGGCAGAATCCTGACTCGTTTCAACCTGTCTCAGGCCTTCTGAACTCGTTTCAACCTGTCTCAGGCCTTCTGAAACGTGGGCATCGTCTGTTGACAAAAGCAAGGAATCAGGCATTCCAAATTAGCGAGGAAAAGCAAATGCTCCCAGTAATTGGCCAAAAAAAACCAGCGTCTCCTCCTATCTAACCATTCGGCACAGGTTGAACTGGAAAGAGGGTCAGAAGCCCCACCCACGCAAGAACCTTATTCTCCGGCAACAACTCATTCGCTAAGCGCGGCTCTTGTCCTTGTTAGCCAAAAGAATGTCCTTCCATGCCTCGTAGAACATCCACGTGATGCCGGAATTCGGCATCACCTTCAGGCAGCTTGCGCCCCATCCGCGGTAAAGCCCCCTGAGGCCCTCCTCCTGGATCACTTCGGACAGGGCGGCGATCATGTGGGGCGGGCACTTCCCTTGCAGGGCACCGACCATGAGCCGCTTCCTTGCCACCTCCAGCGGAAAGCTGATTGTACTCGCGGTGAGGCCTACAGATCCAACGGCGAGATGTGAACAATGCTAGCTGTTTACCCAAATTCCAAGTTATTATTGAGCAGCAATCGGAATGTCCCCAATTTTGCTAATTCTTCACAGATCTTAAGAAATGATGTTCAGCCAGCCGGTAACTGAAGGTGATAAAATAAAGCTAGATATAGGCGATGCTGGACCCTTTACCTGACAGAGCTCCAATAACTAGCAGCTCAGGACGGCTCAAAGATGTCTTCTTATGTAGGCGGCAGTAAGAAGTCTTGATTGTTTCGTACATAAAATAGTAGCATGTGCTATAAGGAAGCATGCCAATTAGTGTCGGACAGAGGCCTGAATACAGACCACCAATACCGTCAGTTCGGTATATCTTGCTGAAGGCAACACTAATGCTAGGATAAGCCTCTCGATTGATTGTCAAGCGATCCTGTCACAGAACATAAAGAATATGACATAGAAGTAGTATAATTTCAATAACCGAGCATATGGATGGGGTTTTGACTGTCACAAGGAATCAGATCGGCAATTACCTTAATAACTTCAAGAGGATGGCACATCAATGTGCCAGCTATTCCAGCAGCTGCACCAGCAATAGCAACCGGGGATAAGAAGTGGAGTGGCAGCTCAATTTTCAGATTACCAAGTTGTATCTTTGGGCATCCATCCTCTTTCCATTTCTCTTGTGCTGCTGTCATGCTCCTTTTGACATACTCGAATGTTCCCAGCTCAATTGCTTGAGTTGGGATAATGCGGATCATGTTGATTGTGTTACCCGCCCAAAGCCCTTGCCACCCATTTTGTTCCATGATCTCCACAAAACTACCACCAATATGCCTAGATCCTACTCCTACAACCATTCTTGTCCTGAAATTGATTACATATCAGTACACCACGATATTATGTGGCCATTCCCAGTGGCGGAGCCAGAAAGATTCAACGAAGGGGGCTAAAAAAAGAGACATCTAAAATCAACGAGGTGCGCGCGAGGCTGAGCCGCCGAGGCACTAGGCCGAGACAGAGCGGCAAGTCACCGGGAAGACGTGCGTGCGCTGCGCGAGGCCGAGGCACTAGGCAAAGCGGTGCCTCGCCTTGCCGTTGTTGCCATGAAGACGAACTGACGCGATGCGAGTCATGGAGACGCTACGCGGTTTGCTAATTTGCTACTAATGTAATGCATTCAGAATTTCAGATGGCTAATTGCATGGCTAATCGCTAATACCGATGGACAGGGAGGGTTTTGGGGGCTGGCGTGGGGTGGGCTTCAGCCCCACCCAGCCCCACGAGAAGCTCCGCCTATGGCCATTCCTTTGTTTTAATCTAGATACACATTATAAAACCCACTTGTAAGATATACGAACAAATTAGAGTTCAATATTCAATGAATTACATGTATGGATATAAAGCCTACACAGTCTCCATTGGTATCAGAAAGGCATAAGATCCTATAAAATACTAGCTCTCTAGCATTGATACTAATTTTTATATGCGCTAAACAAATTAATATGTTTATACAGGAGAATGTGATTATTATATTTTGGCAAGTTGAAGTTTCCATATTTAGTATCAAATGGTGAAAAGTTGGTTAAACGTTGGAATAAATAAAGTGAGAAATTGCATGGGCAAGCAAAGTTGTTTTCCTAACAGATGCCTTAAAGGACCAATTCAACAGGCCTAGTAGTTTATAGCATATCACTAAGGTGGTGTTTTGGATAAACTTGTTTGCGAAGGCTGTTACATGTCATCTTTTTGGGTTTTCAAATTCAGAATTCAGTTTCTTGACAAATTTCTGAAACTAGGTTATTGAAGCAATTGTGTTTTGACCACGCTTGAAACAACATAAGGTATAAATTAAGTAAATAGGACTATTAGACAGTAATAAATATATTAATTAGCGTATTTTTCTTTTTAAAATATAATTGCGAATAGAACGAAATGATTGGAGTTGAGGGTTGCCGTCAGACCCGCAGGCGAGGTATTGATCACCGAGATACCAAACCCATTGGGGTCGGGTCGGCACCTCTCGCTAAACCAGGTTCATCAGTCGACAACCGTAACTTACCTGTTCGGATTGCGAATATTAGTAGCATTTAGAGCCAAATAGTAAGCCACCGCGTAGTAACTCGGTAAAAAAGCCAAGGCCGGTGTTATGAATAGCACTTGTATTCAACATGAGACCAATGAGCCAGTATATATCTCTACTATATAAAGTGAGAGTTTCTTCCCACGTCACATTAATTGTTCTGCTTAATTACCCTACTTAATTGCCCTACGCAAGAAACGAAGTGTTGCTTTAATTAGCCAGCTTTTGTAAGAAACGAAGCGTTAAAGATAGATGTTTGATCTTATGAAATAGTATTCTTTTTATTTTTTAATCTTTATTTTTCGTAGCAACGCACGGGCATATAACTAGTATACATCTACATGAGGGTATAGAAGGAAAGCCTATATAAAGCAATATCTATACAAGGCTAACAATCTCTATACAAGGCAACTAGCAATCTCTTATATAAGGTAACTAGCATATTGTCTAACACCCCCCCCCCCCCCCGTCAAATTCATGGTGGATCTACAACACTGAGTTTGGAGAGATAAAAGTTACGACGAACTCTAATTTGTCTTCGTGAAGAAATCTGCTAACTGAAACTCTGAAGGCATATACTGAAGAGCAACAACCTAATCCTGTACCTATGACCGCATAAAAGAAGCATCAACACCAATATGCTTGGTGAGCTTATGCTTCACTAGATCTCGAGCAATGCTAATAGCACATGTACTATTAGATAAAAGAGGAGTCAGTGTAGAAACAGAAACACCAAAATCCTCAAGTAACCACCGTAGCCAAGTAACATCTGTTGTCAAAAGAACCATAGCCCGTAACTCAGCCTTAGCACTCGAACGAGAAACTGTTGTCTGCTTCTTAGTCTTCTAGGTAATTAGAGAACCACAAAAAAAACACAGTAAGCAGAAAGAGATCAACGATTAGAGTGATCACTAGCCTAGGTAGCATTAGAGTATGCCTATAGGCTATAGCTGTAAAGAGCTGGAGCGTGGAAAGAAAAGACGGCGAGAGATAGTTCCACGAAGATATCGTAGAACACGAAGAAGATGACTATGGTGGAGCTGAGTGGGAGCAGAAACAAACTGACTCAAGATATGGACTGGATACGAAATATCAGGACAAGTAGCACCAAGGTAAACAGGACTCCCAACAAGATGGTGATAGCGAGTAGGATCCTCAAGAGGTTCACCATCAGTAGATCGAAGGTGAACATTGAACTCCATAGGAGTCTCAGTTGTACGCTGATCAATGAGAAGCACGATCAAGAAGATCATGGATATACTTTTCTTGAGAAAGGAAGAAACCCTCAGATGTAGAAGAAACCTCAATCCCAAGAAAGTAGTGAAGAGGACCTAGATCGAACAAGAGAAACTGCTCACTAATACGAGCCTTTACAAAGGCAATATACTGAGAATCATCTCTAGGAATGATGATGCCATCAACATATAGAAGGAGAAGAGTCCAACCACGAGAAGAAATGTGAACAAAAAGCGCAGGATCATGGACACTAGCAGAAAAACCAGCTGCGGTGATCACAGAAAAAAACGCTCAAACCAAGCACGAGGGGCTTGCTTAAGCCCATAAACAGAGCGACGTAGCCGACAAACCATGCCTTCAGAAACAGAATAACCTGGTGGTGGTTGCATATAGACCTCATGTAGCTCACCATTAAGAAAGGCATTCTTGACATCAAACTGAGAGATGAACCACTCACGTATAGAGGCCACAACAAATAAAGTGCAAACAGTGATCATGTGAGCCACATGTGCAAAAGTCTCATCATAATCACGATCATGCTCTTGCTGAAAACCACGCGCCGCAAGACGAGCCTTGCAGTGCTCAAGAGAACCATCAGAGCGAGTCTTTAATCATATAGACCCACTTGTATGTAATGGGGTGGACATGTGGAGGAAGAGGTACAAGATCCCACGTGCCAGTGCGCTCAAGGGCAGGAAGCTCATCTGCCATCGCATTCTGCCATTCCTGATGAATAACAGTATCACAGTAAGATGTCGGCTCGACAAGAACTGCACCAGCAAAGCCAAGGCACTAGGAGGCCGAATAGACTGGTGATCGCGAAGAGCATAATGAGGAGAAGACACGGAGGAAGATGGCTCAGTAGGAGAAGACACACAGGATAAGAGGAAACTATATCATGAGAAACATCGTGAGAAGGCATTGGGGGCTAAGAAGACACCAAAGGAGTGACCGGCGATGAAGGAGACGCCAACCGTGGAAAGGGAAAACTAGCAACTGGAGTATCTGGAAAAGTTACGAAAGAAAGCGGCTCGACAAAAGACGCTGTAGTGGATGAAGGGCGAGGGTAGAAGGGATGGGACTCATCAAAAGTAACATCCCGAGAAATCCGCATCTGTCGATCAATAGGATCCCAACAACGATATCCCTTATGCGCACTATATCTCAGAAAAACACACTCAACAGACTGAGCGGTTAGCTTAGTGCGTTCACAAGGTGCAAGAAGAACATAGCGCACACACTCAAAGAGGTGAAGACTAGAATAATCAGGAGGCATGCCACACAGACGCTCAACTGGAATCCCACCCTGAAGAGCAGAAGAAGACTGAATGTTAATCAAGTAAGTGGCAGTGGAAATTGCTTCAGCCCAGAAGTGAAGTGGAACAGCGGAAGCAAGTAAAAGAGCACGAGCTGTCTCAAGAAGATGACGATGCTTGCACTCAGCCACACCATTCTGTGCATGAGCACCAGGACAGGAAAACTGAGAAAGAGTGCCCTGCGTAGCAACAAAAGCACAAAGGGCTCCTGACAGATACTCTCCCTTTGAGTCAGCACGAAGAAAACGAATAGAAGAATCAAACTGAGTACGGATCATAGTGGCAAAATTCTTATAGATGGATAAAACCTCATTACGAGAAAACATAAAATATATCCAGGTGTGGCGAGAGAAATCATCTATAAAAAGAATATAATATCTATGACCCTATTTTGAAACAAAAGGAGTCGGACCCCAAACATCAGAATGAACAAGATCAAAGGGACGCTGGGATACAGACTCACTAGAAGGATATGGAAATTGTAGCTGTTTACCAAGCTTACAACATGTACAGTCTAAAGAGGCATCATCAGACACAGATCCTAAAAAACCACGACGAACTAGAGAAGACAATCGTGAACCACAAAGATGTCCTAGACAGTGATGCCTGTCGGGACCCCGAATTTGCAAATCCGGACCCTCTGTGTATTCAGCACTAGTCCAGGAACGCGCTAGTGCACACAGTCTTAACATCGGTAAATATCACAATCATACCAATCGATACTATCAAAGTACTTTATTAATAAAAGGGTTACTTGACCTTATGGCCAAGATACAAATATATATGCCTTGCAAGGCGAAACTTATTAAAAGAGAAATAACGAATGAAAATCAAATAAACTTAGTGGCGCCATCCAAGATACCACAGCAACCGATCGGGCTCGCATCCCTAAGTAGACGGGTCTTCTTGGAAATCCTCCTCCTAAACTGGCGTAGTCTCCTCTTCAACCGGTATTGTGTTGAGGCAAGGGTGAGTACTTGGTACTCGACAAGTCATGCACGTAATGCAAGCTAATATACTATATGCATGGCTTGGTACAAAGGAATAGCTCAAGGTATATTTGCAGAAATGTGACTTTTGACAAGTAATAAATGTAGATTCGAAAGCGGTAGAAATAAGTAAAGCATAAATAACTTTTCAAGAAGTTTAACAAATATTTTTCCCATCCTAAACCACATTTCCATCATCTTCATTGTTAAACCAACCCAACTTTTCAAATCCAAGTTATTTTCGTAAAGTCTAACCCTTGACTGTAATTCCGAGCATTGTCCGATCACAGTGGACTCGGCTATTCAAATAGATTCTACACTCTGAGAGGTTATGCACTTTACCCACAAGATACAAATCAAACACCACAAAGGCGAAGTTCCCAGTAACAAAGCCTTTCTAAGCCTCAAACAACACAGTGGTCCTCTCCTGGTTCGTGTTTCTACACCATCCCTTCCCTTAGCCAAGGCGAAGTATGGGACCAACACACTGTTAGATGGGTATCGGCCCACGACCACGATACGCCCCCGCACAATCACACAAAAGGTGTAATCGACACCCTGAGGCTCCACAAGTGAGTCCTTAGCGACTTAGTCAACTAGGGCCGTCCCATTCCACCCATGTGGTTGCAAGTATGACCCGTTCAAAGGCTTGCAAGGTTAAGTCCTTAGAGTGACCAGGGCAAGACTACCCGAAAAAACCAAATCATCATCCCCGATTGCCACAGCCCACCTGATTACTCTTGCCACATGCCCCGATCAGCGTTTATCAAACCCCGCTTGATTACCATGCACCACGTGCCATCAACTTCACATGATACTTTTCCAAAACAAAGTTCAATATATCATTAAGTCCATATTAGCATTTGATTATCCAAAATCATGTTATGAGCACGTAGCGTGTCTAAGCGACATACTACAACGATCTAAACCCATGTTGGCAATTTAATAATGTCCAACTAGTAAACCACAACTAGGGTGACAAAGGGTCATGGCACATACTTAAGTAATCAAGGTGTCATATAGCAAATTGGTATTTATCTAACCCCATGTTTAAACAAAGTATCTTTCTAATTGAACTAGCATGCAATAGTTTAAATCAAAATAGATTTCAAATGGGATCAATATGGTCAAAGCACAACTTGCCTTCAAAAAGTACTTGCTCTTGGTCTTGAGTTGGATCCTGAGTCAACACTTCTCCTCGAATCCTTCCCAAGACTTCAACGTCTACTCGTAAAGCGTGCAAATAGCAAATACACAAATGAACACTATGCAAAAGATCCCAAAACTCCAAATAAAATCCATAAACAGAGAGAACATAATTTTACGGATTTTTAGAAACTGAATCGCCAAATTTGGAGTTAAAGCATAAAAGTTATGATTATTTAAAGTTTAAATAATCAATTAAATAATTTTACAGAGAAAAACTTTAGTCCAAAAATTAAATAAAATTCATATTTAGGTAGATCTTAATTTTATACAAATTTAGAAATTTGAATCACTCAAATCGGAGTTGAAACGCAAAAGTTATAAGCGTTTGAAGTTTGAATCTAAATTTGAAATCATTATTCGAATTAATAAATCATTTTCTTTTTCGGAAATTAATTATTGCGTCAGCATGGACACGTGGCGGCTCCTGATTGGCTGCCGCGTCGGCCGGCCCATGGACTCGGTCCACGCTTGGCTCGGGTCTACGGTGGACTCGGTCCACGGCTCACGTGGATCGACATGTGGGCCCGCTCGGGTGACGTCATCGCCGACGCCGCTTGGTCGGTTAGCCAGCGACATGCGGGCCCTCGACACGCGGGCCCGCGTGTCGGCGTCCTACGCACGCTGCGGCGTGGGCGCCGACCACGTCGGTCCAACTTCCCGACACGTGGCGCAATCTCGTCCGTTGGTTTGAAAATCAACCCGCGGATTGGATCCAGGGTTTAACACGTTGAAACTACTCGATGCTCGTGGCCGCTCGATCTAGATCGGACGGCCCGGATCTAATCCTATAATCGCGATCGCTACGGCGCGTGGCGATTGGAACCGCTGGATCTTGATCCAACGGCCCGAATCTAATCGGGTTTGGAACACGTGAACTCACCTCAACCGTCCGTCCGATCCGACGGTGCAAAGCTTCGCGAGGTGATGGCCGTGGTGGCGCCGCAGCTGCCGGAGTTGAAGACGACGACGAGCCCAACGGCGTTCCGGTTGCTCGGCGAGATGAAGGGTCCTTCGGGCGTCTCGTCGCGGTGAGTCCGGATCTGAGGTCAACGGCGCAGGGACGGCGACGGGCATGAACGGCAAAGACCGTGAGCGGCCAAGCAACTACGGCGAGCTCGCACGGCTAAACGGGCGCGACTTAGCCTCGGTGAAGTAGAGAAGGGAGGCGCGGAATCACGGCGGTCCTCGGGGTATGCCGGGCATTAAATAGCCTCGGCGTCCGTGCGTAAAACGGAAACCTAACTTGCTGGCGGCGGGCGGCGGCGAGTCGGCTTCGGACTTCGGTGAAGACGCACGAAATCGTGGCGCCCACGTGGCACAACCAACGGCCACGATCGCGGCGCGGCGGTCCGGTCCGGACACGGCTCGGGTCGAGTCGAGGCGGATCTCGGTAGTTGGATCTTGATCCAACGGTTGGGATTGATTAGGAGTTAGGAGTGGTTCGGTCGAGTCAATGGCTCGGTCGGACTCGAGTCCGACTTCGGCTTGATTGAACAAGATTTGACCCGAGTTGGATTTTCCAAATAATTAATATTTAAAATAATTCCTAGTAATTCATTTAATTCATTAAAAATAGCAAATGACTCGAGAAAAATTCGAGAAAAATTACGGAAAATATTTTGGATCATTTTGGACTCAAATAAAATATTTCCAACAAAAATTTATTTGCAAAATTAAATTCTTTAATTATTTCAAAATGGAATAAATTCAAATAAATTCCAAATAATTCCAAATAAATTCCAAAATTCCAAAAATTCACCAAAGTGCCACATCACACATGAATTTAAGGAAAGCAAAATTTTGGGGTGTTACAAACCTCCTCTTAATAGAATCTCGTCCCAGAGATTCAGGGCTTACTAAAGGAATAGGTTTGGAAACTCTTTCTTCAAATCCTTTTAATGACTCCCAAGTCGCTTCACTTTCTTCGTGGTTGCTCCACTGAACTCTCTGAAGCGGGTTGACTTGTTTCTAGTTTCTCGATCCATTGTGTCTAGAATCCTCACTGATGCTCCTTATAAGTCAAGTCCTCTTGCAACTCAATTGATTCTAACGGTGTCTGTTCCTTAGGAACTCGGAGACACTTCTTTAACTGGGACACATGAAATACATCATGTACTCCTGCCAACGACTGTGGCAACTCCAGCTGATAAGCAACTTCGCCTCTGCGGCTCAAAATCTTAAATGGTCCAACATAACGGGGTGCAAGTTTCCCTTTGGCATGGAACCTCTTAACTCCCCTGAGAGGCGTAACTCTGAGGTATACAAAGTCTTCTGGTTCAAAACTCAAATCTCGGCGACGATTGTCAGCATAACTCTTTTGTCGTGATTGGGCTACCTTCAACCTTTCCCTAATCATAGCGATCTGTTCCTCAGCCTCTTGAAGAATATCAGGCCCAAAGACACGGCGCTCGCCGGTCTCATTCCAATTCAATGGCGTCCGACAGGGTCGACCATACAAAGGTGCCTCGAAAGGTGACATCGTAAACTAGCCTGATAACTATTGTTGTAATGGCCCGAACTTCGGCATCACGGCAAACTCTTATCCCAAGAGGTAGCATAAGCCAATGCACAAGCTCTCAACATATCCTCCAGACCGTTGACTCTTTCTGGCCTGTCCATCCGTCTGCATGGATGATAAGGCATCTTGAAGTTTAAACGGGTTCCCATGGCTTCATGCAACTTATTCCGTAACCTTGAGGTAAATTGGGTACCTCTGTCTGATACAATCCTCCTTGGCACTCCGTGAAAACAGACAATCCTGATCATGTACATTTATGATAATTTATCTCCCGAGTAGGTGGTCTTCACGGGGATAAAATGGGCTACTTTGGTCAAGCGATCCACTATAACCCATATGGAGTCATAACCTCCTTGAGTCTTCGACAACCGGTAATGAAATCCATTCCGATTTCCTCCACTTCCACTCGGTATCTTCAAGTAGCAATCCTGCCGGGTCTCGATGCATTGCCTTGACTCTCTGGCATACGTCGCACAATGCAACATGCTCGGCAACTTCGTTTCATACTCGGCCACGAATCTCTCCTTTAGATCCCGATACATCTTGGCGCTTCGGGATGGATTGAGTACTTGAGTCATGGGCTTCTTCCAAAATCGATTGCTTTAACTCCTTTTGTTAGGCACACAAATGCGATCCTTCATCCATAACGTGCCTTGCTCATCCAATTTGAAGTCCTCTCGCTTTGCCTTCCTCCTTGATGGACTTAATCCTGCGGATCTTGTCATCATCCTTCTGTCCTTCTCGGATCTGATCCTCTAAAGTAGGCTTTACTTCAGTCACGGCCAAGAATCCGCTAGGTACAACCTCAATCTTCATTTTCGAAAATCCTTACATAACTCATCCTCGACTTGTGGCTAGCAATGTACTCACGGTAAGGCTTTTCCGACTCGAGCATCGGCTACTCGTTGGCCTTCCCTGATGGTAATGGATTCCAACATTATAGTCCTTGATTAACTCCAACCATCTCCTCTCGCCTCATATTCGATCCGATTGGGTGAATATGTACTTAAGGCTCTTATGATCCGTATATACCTCACATCTGTTTCCAATCGATAGTGACGCCATATCTTCAAAGCATGCACTACGGCAGCCTAACTCTAAGTCATGTGTCGGATAATTTTCCTCATGCGGCCTCAAGCGCCTTGATGCATAAGCGGCGACCTTTCCATTTTGCATCGGACACATCCAAGTCCTTGGCGCGATGCGTCACAATAAATATCGAAGCTTTGAGCAACATCCTAGAACTAACACCGGTCTTGATGTCAATCGCTTCTTGACTCTGAAATCCTTTCTCACATTCTCAAGCGTCCATGCAAACTTCTTCTCCTTCTTCAAAGAATTGCGTAAGGGGTTTCGCAATCGTCGAAAAGCCTTCGATGAAACGGCGGTAGTATCCTGCCATTCCAAGGAAACTCCGAATGCGGGTCACCGTCTTTGGTTGTTCCCAATGTAACACCGCTTCTACTTTGCTTGGATCCACGGCGACTCTTCCGCGGTCATTACATGTCCAAGAAACTCCACTTTGTCCTTCCAAAAGTCACACTTGTTGAACTTGGCGAAAAGTTGTCGTTCCTCGCCTTTTCCAAAACTCGCCTCAAGTGTTCGGCATGTTCATCCTCCTGTCTTGGAGTAGACCAGGATATCGTCTATGAACACGACGACAAACTTGTCCAAATATTCCATGAACACCTTATTCATCATATTCATGAAATAAATTTGGCGCATTAAATCGGCCCAAAGGACATAATCAGAACTCGTAATGTCCATATCTTGACGAGAATGCGATCTTGAATATCTTACGATCGGATCTTCAATCGATGGTACCCGATCTCGAGATCAATCTTGGAGAAAACTCCGCCTCTTAATCGATCAAACAAATCATCAATCCTGGGTAGCGGATACTTATTCTTCACGGTGACTTCATTGAGTGCACGGTAGTCAATGCACATCCTGAAACTCCCGTCCTTCTTCTTGACAAACAAAACTGGTGCTCCCCACGGTGACGAACTTGGTCTCGATAAATCCTTTCTCCATTAACTCCTCTAGTTGTTTCTTCATTTCTACCAACTCCTCAAGAGACATCCGATAGGGTCTCTTTGCTATCGGTCTTTGTACAGTACAAGCTCTATCACAAACTCTATGTCCCCTGCCTCAAGGCATACCGGGTAGATCCTCGGGAAAAACGTCGTGTACTCATTCACTACCGGAACATCCTCTATGTTGATTGCCTTGGTATCGTTAACCATCAATCTGTCCATCTCTAACCGCATGATGGCTTGAAATTCCACTTTCTTCCCACACTGCTCTCAATCGAGATAGTCCTTCGTCCACAATCCAATACGACCTTGTGCTTGGATAACCAATCCATTCCCAATATAACATCTAAGGTGCAGGTCTCCAAAATTATAAGGTTTGCTAGGAACTCTATTCCATCTATTAGTATTCTCACCGGAACATCCTACTTCCGTTCGGAGTTCGGAACCAGGGGTTTGAACTAAAAGCATGCACTTAAGTCTTGCAATCCTTAAATCATTTCTAGAAGCAAAGCCTTGCGAAACAAACGAATGCGAAGCTCCCGAGTCAAACAAAAGCTGTGCAGTCTTGAGTTAACCAAGAACTTACCCAAGACGACGTCCAGTAGCATTCTGCGGTGCATCTGCGGTGACATGGTTGACTCGGCCTCTCACCACGATGCAGGGTGTGGCTCTGTCTTTGGCGTCCTAGGCCGGGTGGTTCCTAGGTTGAAGCGAATCGGGTCGCTTCCTGCTGTCTTCTTCGGACAATCTTGGCAAAGTGTCTGGCTCGTTGCGATTGTATGTGGCGCCTCATTTGTTCCTTCTTGTTGCACAGGTAGTGTTTCTAGCGGGCCGGGTCTCGTAGTTCTCGATCGATGTGTCTTGGAGGATGGTGTCCTTGTCGCTCTGCGGTTGGAATCAAGAATTGATTTGGTGCAACTCTCAAGCCGCTATGCGTTCCTCGACGTGATCCTTGCTTTGTTGCATCCTGCGCTTCTGTTCTCATCCGGTTCCTTGCGCTTGTCCTCAAGAATAAGCGCCTTATTCACCAACTCTTGGAAATCTGGAAAGGTGTGGGTGATCAACCCTACTTGCAATCCTGAGTTAAGTCCCTTCATAAAAGCGAGGTATGCGGATTTATCTGTCGCTACATCCTCGGTGCGTAGCGTGCTAGCCGGGTGAACTTGTTCAGTAGTCGACCATCGGCCGATTACCTTGCTTGATGCTCTGAACTCCTCCTTCTTAAGGTCCATGATTCCTTCAGGCACGTGATCTTAATGCAAATGCGTGAACTCTTCCCAAGTGATATCTTGAGGGTTCTCTGCGTGGCACGGTTCTCCCACCATTCGGTAGTTTGTTCCTTCGGTGATGAGAAGCGTAAAGTACCTTCTCATTCCCTATGCATTGAGCTATGTGTAGCTTTCTCTCAATCGATCTTAACCAATCATCGGCCTCCAATGGATTGGCATTCCCGAAGAAAGTGGGTGGGTGAGTCCTCATGAACTCGACGACCTTGTGATTACGGCGTGGTCCTCGATTAACTTGATTAGCGATGGCCTGGCAAAGGACGTCTTGCATTTGTTGCATCATAGCATGCATCAATCGAGTCCGGGCAGCAAGAAACGCTCCGAAATTCTGCATATCTAGTGGCGGTCTTTGGTGCTCCATCATTGGGGTTTTCTGGGCGAGATCCACTCCCATTGCTTCCAAAGTTCCCACGGTGTTCACCATCTGTTGATTTGCTCTAGGTTTAGAGATGAGAGGGAAACAAGAATAGACAAGTAATATGGAACTTATGCGGGGCGAAAGGGGTAACTTTAAGGTCCAACTTTATTATTAATAACTTGGTATGGTCGCTTACAATGCCTAAGGGCCTTGCAACACATAATGCACACTCGACAAACAAAGCAAATCCAAATCGAACTAACTCTCGAGTCTAACGCCTAAAGGGTGACTCTTTATTCTATGACGCGACTCGGCGAAGGAGTCTCACTATAGAACCTATGCTCACTCATCGAGAAAACCTCCACGGCTGGTGCGGGTCTTTGTGGCATAGGCGCTACGATCGCCATGTCCAAAGAATCGTGTCCTCTGTGGTAGTCGAAGAAGCGATGTCCTCATCGAGATCGACTCCTCTGGATCTCGCTCGTGTAGCTCAATCTTGGCTCTGGAGTGCAGTCCGTACAAAGTCATCTCCAACTCGTCAATCCTTCGTAGAAGGTGTGCCACATACTCTTGAGCTTCCCGCCATCTGTTCTTTTTCGCCGTGATCTCCTTGCGGGCCTTCGTAGCTCCTTGCTTGTATTATCTAGTACATCCTCCTGGCGACGACAAATCGTGCCAAGCGTGTAACCGTGGCATCCTCATCCTGAATCTCCTTGGTCGAGAAGGTTATCATTGCTTGGATGATAACGAACACCGTGCTCTCAATTCTCTGGCGTAGATACGGGTAATGTGCCGCATTGCTCGTCGTGATACTTCTTGGATACCCATCCGCATTGTAGATCTCCTGGCGGTCTGATGTATCGGGCGATTGCCTGGGCCCTTTTTCCTAGCAGGTACCTCAATCCTCACGTCACAAGCCTTGATCAATCCCGCTTGTCTGATCACTTCCACTTGGTATTGGGGCTTCTCAAAATCTCCGAGAGTCTGTAGCATATGCCAAAGTTCCGCGGCGTGACCAACTCCCAGATCAACGTAGTTGAACTCTTCCTCCATCTGTCACAAGAGTGCTTTACATAAGAACTCGGAATTTTTAAATTGTGACCAGGTAAGGGAAAATTTCAGCAAGAGACAAGAAAAGAGAGAAGGGGATAAGTCGAGATGTCATTTCTTGTCTTCACAAATTTTTAGCTTTAGAAAATAGGTTTTATCCTCACTACGACCATTCTAGCTTAGGGTTGAGCCTACAGTCAAGTATGGCTCTGATACCACCTCTGTCGGGACCCCGAATTTGCAAATCCGGACCCTCTGTGTATTCAAAGACTAGTCCAGAACGCGCTTAGTGCACACAGTCTTAACATCGGTAAATATCACAATCATACCAATCGATACTATCAAAGTACTTTATTAATAAAAGGGTTACTTGACCTTATGGCCAAGATACAAATATATATGCCTTGCAAGGCGAAACTTATTAAAAGAGAAATAACAAAGGAAAATCAAATAAACTTCGTGGCGCCATCCAAGATACCACAGTAACCGATCGGGCTCGCATCCCTAAGTAGACGGGTCTTCTTGGAAATCCTCCTCCGAACCGGGCGTAGTCTCCTCTTCAAGCTGGTATTGTGTTGAGGCAAGGGTGAGTACTTGGTACTCGACAAGTCATGCACAGTAATGCAAGCTAATATACTATATGCATGGCTTGGTACAAAGGAATAGCTCAAGGTATATTTGCGAGAAATGACTTTTGACAAGTAATAAATGTAGATTCGAGCAAGAGAAATAAGTAAAGCATAAATAACTTTTCAAGAAGTTTAACAAATATTTTTCCCATCCTAAACCACATTTCCATCATCTTCATTGTTAAACCAACCCAACTTTTCAAATCCAAGTTATTTTCGTAAAGTCTAACCCTTGACTCAGTAATTCAGAGCATTGTCCAAAGATCGTGGACTCCGGCTATTCAAATAGATTCTACACTCTGCAGAGGTTATGCACTTTACCCACAAGATACGTCAAACACCACAAAGGCGAGTTCTCAGTAACAAAGCCTTTCTAAGCCTCAAACAACACAGTGGTCCTCTCCTGGTTCGTGCTCTACACCATCCCTTCCCTTAGCCAAGGCGAAGTATGGGACCAACACACCGTTAGATGGGTATCCGGCCACGACCACGATACGCCCCGCACAATCACACAAAAGGTGTAATCGACACCCGAGGCTCCACAAGTGAGTCCTTAGCGACTTAGTCAACTAGGGCCGTCCCATTCGACCATGTGGTTGCAAGTATGACCCAGTTCAAAGGCTTGCAAGGTTAAGTCCTTAGAGTGACCAGGGCAAGACTACCCAAACCAAATCATCATCCCAGCCACACTGCCCACCTGATTACTCTTGCCACATGCCCCTAAAATCAGCGTTTATCAAACCCCGCTTGATTACCATGCACCACGTGCCATCAACTTCACATGATACTTTTCCAAAACAGGTTCAATATATCATTAAGTCCATATTAGCATTTGATTATCCAAAATCATGTTATGAGCACGAAAGGTGTCTAAGCGACATACTACAACGATCTAAACCCATGTTGGCAATTTAATAATGTCCAACTAGTAAACCACAACTAGGGTGACAAAGGGTCATGGCACATACTTAAGTAATCAAGGTGTCATATAGCAAATTGGTATTTATCTAACCCCATGTTTAAACAAAGTATCTTTCTAATTGAACTAGCATGCAATAGTTTAAATCAAAATAGATTTCAAATGGGATCAATATGGTCAAAGCACAACTTGCCTTCAAAAAGTACTTGCTCTTGGTCTTGAGTTGGATCCTGAGTCAACACTTCTCCCTCGAATCCTTCCCGCACTTCAACGTCTACTCGTAAAAGCGTGCAAATAGCAAATACACAAATGAACACTATGCAAAAGATCCCAAAACTCCAAATAAAATCCATAAACAGAGAGAACATAATTTTCTCGATTTTTAGAAACCGAATCACAAATTTGGAGTTAAAAGCATAAAAGTTATGATTATTTAAAGTTTAAATAATCAATTAAATAATTTTACAGAGAAAAACTTTAGTCCAAAAATTAAATAAAATTCATATTTAGGTAGATCTTAATTTTATACAAATTTAGAAATTTGAATCACTCAAATCGGAGTTGAAACGCAAAAGTTATAAGCGTTTGAAGTTTGAATCTAAATTTGAAATCATTATTCGAATTAATAAATCATTTTCTTTTCGGAAATTAATTATTGCGTCGGCATGGACACGTGGCGGCTCGATTGGCTCTTGGCGTCGGCCCATGGGCTCGGTCCACGCTCGGCTCGGGTCCACGGTGGACTCGGTCCACGGCTCACGTGGATCGACATGTGGGCCCGCTCGGGTAGCGTCATCGGCCCGGCGTCGGCTGGTCGGTTAGCCAGCGACATGCGGGCCCCTCGACACGCGCGGGCCCGGCGTGTCGGCGTCCTACACGCACGCGTGGGCCGGCCGACCACGTCGGGCCAACTTCCCGACACGTGGCACAATCTCGTCCGGTGGTTTGAAAATCAACGGCGCGATTGGATCCAGGGTTTAACACGTTGAAACTACTCGATGCTCGTGGGCCGCTCGATCTAGATCGGACGGTCCGGATCTAATCCTATAATCGCGACCGCTACAAGACGCGTGGCGATTGTGAACCGTTGGATCTTGATCCAACGGCCCGAATCTAATCGGGTTTGGAACACGTGAACTCACCTCAACCGTCCGACCGATCCGACGGCACGAGCTTCGCGAGGGTGATGGCTTCGCAGGCGCACGGCCGCCGGAGTTGAAGACGACGACGAGCCCAACTGCGTTCCGGTTGCTCGGCGAGATGAAGGGTCCTTCGGGCGTCTCGTCGCGGTGAGTCCGGATCCGAGGTCAACGGCGAGGGACGCGGACGGCGCGAACGAAGCAAAGACCGTGAGCAATACAAGCGCAACTACTGGCGAGCTCGCCGCGGCTAAACGGCGGCGACTTAGCCTCGGTGAAGTAGAGGCGAGGGCGGAATCACGGCGGTCTCGGTATGCCCGGGCATTAAATAGCCTCGGCGTCCGTGCGTAAAACGGAAACCTAACTTGCTACTTGGCGGCGGGCGCGGCGAGTCCAAATGGACTTCGGTGAAGACGACGAAATCGTGGCCGTCCACGTGGCACAACCAACGGCCACGATCGCGCGCGCGGCAGGTCCGGTCCGGACACGGCTTCGGGTCGGGGCGGATCTCGGCCGTTGGATCTTGATCCAACGGTTGGGATTGATTAGGGTTAGGAGTGGTTCTGGTCGAGTCAATCGGCTCTGCCTGACTCGAGTCCGACTCGGCTTGGCTGAACAAGATTTTGACCCGAGTTGGATTTTTCCAGTGAATTAATATTTAAAATAATTCCTAGTAATTCATTTAATTCATTAAAAATAGCAAATGACTCAGAAAAATTCCAGAAAAATTCTGGAAAATATTTTGGATCATTTTGGACTCAAATAAAATATTTCCAACAAAAATTTATTTGCAAAATTAAATTCTTTAATTATTTCAAAATGGAATAAATTCAAATAAATTCCAAATAATTCCAAATAAATTCCAGAAAATTCCAAAAATTCACCAAAGTGCCACATCACACATGAATTTAAGGAAAGCAAAATTTTGGGGTGTTACAATGCCACTGAGCAAACGACCTGGTAGAAGATGCAATGGCAGCGGAAGTGGTGGAGGAGAATGAGAGACTGGCAGAGGCAGCGGAAGGAAAACGAAACCAGTCAAGCTCCCAAAGACGTTGAGAGTCACGGCGGCGAAGGCCGGTCCCAACCAGAGACCCCATGCGGCGATCCTGAACACAACAAGAGTCAAAATCAAGGATAACACGACAGCCATGATCAGTGAGTTGACCAGCGGATATGAGTGCCTAGATGGGTAGATCGGGAAGGGAAGCTAACGGTCTTGGTAGAGGTAGCAAATCTAAGGGCCTCAAAGGAGTTTCGGCGTCGCCAGCATCGTCACCTCGCTTCCCACTTAGACTACCACCCCCTAGTGATGACATCGACCCAAAAAACAGTAGCAATCCAAATAATGGCTAAAATGAAATGCTTACAATCAAGCTTCAAGACCCTTCTTGAGTAACTCGGCCATTAGGGCGTAATAAAGGGAGGATTAGAGGGGAGTAGAGAGAGGAGAGGAGAGCGAGGCGGCAGCACCGACCATGGAGGGGGCGGCGACGGCGCTAGATCAGAAGAGAAAAGGGGTAGAGAGGGGGGAAGGAGAGATAAGAGTGAGAGGGAACTCGTAGGGGTTGAACCGGCCAGGAGAGGAGGAGGCAGCGCTCGGCCTAATTGGCGCCGGAGGAGGAGGAGGCCGCCAGGTACTCAGGTAGGCGATTCGGTGGGCTCGGGCGGGGAAGTAGAGGAGAGGCGAGGAGGAAAAATCGAGGAGATCGAAGGGAGCCAGGAAGGTCTCGACCAGAAGGAGAGAAAAGAAAGAAGGGAAGGGGGGAAAAGAAACAGAAAAGAAAAGAAAGAGCAGAAAGAGGAGGGGAAAGTTAGAAAATTTCGTCTCCGAGCGATCCACGTAGGTTAAATTACCGTTTCTTGCCCATAGGAAAGTTTTAAATTAAATTTCTAAAAGTTGCGATTAAATAGGTAGAAAATGTTTAGAACTGCAAAAATTGTGCTTATTAAAATTGTTCTCTTGATTGCTGCTAAAATATAGAAATTGGGGTCAAATTGGTGTATTTTAGTTAAGGGGGGCAGCAACCCTTTATTTGCTTGTAGCTTCCCATAGAAAATTGGACGCTGTAAAAGTTGTTGTAGAATTATTGCCGTAGTTTAATGCATTTTATTGTCAGGTACCGAAACGAACCTGCCAAACCTTTCATCCCACATTTTGAGCGAGGAAGCACCTTTCAGTTCTATACTAGGCAATATTTCCTTTGATCAATTTCATTAAAAGACTTTAAATTGATTTCAATATATCTATGTGTATCACTCATGCATGGAAAAATACTTATTTAAAAGTGAAAAATCTTAAATCGGACACGGGTGGAAATGTGGCTTGAGAAAAGTGGAATTGATGATGTGAGTCGTGAACATTGATTTAATGAATTGGCTCATCCAACGAAAGAAGCCATTGGCGTAAAAATTATTATGGAGGGTAGAGGGTGCTGATGAGAAGGATTGTCATACCGGTGTGGCTCTCTACATAGGTTGATATATAAGGATAAACAAACTACACTTTAGCAATGAGTCGTAATTTCAGTATAAACCATAGTGTGTGAAACCGGTCAGAAAAGATTATTCTATAAAGGTTTTGGATCCACACCGTGGGTAAGATTTACATCAAGGGCACCCCTGTGGAATATGCTGGGAGGCCCATGGGGGTTCGCCAAAAGATGGCGGTATATTGAAGCCATGAACCGAGTTATTGCCGACAATTGACTGTCGAAGTACAATTGTATCTGTGAGTTCGCGAGGCAGTCTGGGATAGGTGTCCCTGACTCGAGTACAGGGTTGGAGATCCAATACTGAAGTAGTGATAAACGCTCCAGGGCCTCTCTTGTGGGGGTAACTATGAGTAAAGTGATACAAACCAGCGTAGGGTTAAAAACATGAATTCATGCCTGTCTCCTGGATTGAAGGCTGCGGAAGCTAAGTTTGTCTCATATACAAGTGCTAGTAGTCAATTTCTTAAATTAAAATGACCAACTCTTGAAACTAACAATTTATTTTATTAAAAACCAGAATTTGAGGGAAAGTGAGCTTTCTGTAGAGAATGAGAGGAAAATTCGTGTCATTGCATTTGTTATTAATGCTTGCTGAGTACCATGTACTCACTCTTGCTTAAATCCCCCTTTGCTTTGAAGGTGAGCTCTATGGATTCACCGTTGAGGCCGGGCTTGAGGGTGAAACGCAAGATCAGGATCTACAGGATGACGCCTACTACTACTACTAGAACCAGAAGGACTAGAGGGTGGGTAGACAGTATTCTGTTAGCTATTATGCCAAGACTCGTGTAATTAACCCGGTGTAATGACGGTGCTACTATTGTCACACTGGGCTAATTATGCGGGTCGCCACAACGCTCAAATGCTTTAACGAAAACTTAAAAACGAAAGAGAAAGCACAGTATGGTGTAAAGATATATCATGCAAGGCCAGTTAGCTAGAGCATTGACTTGACAGGACAGTACACATCTGATCTCTTAAATGCATGTCAGCCCCCAGAACAGAAAGCAATGAAAACCAAGTTTACAGTGTGAAGGTTGAGCATGTTAGGTGTAAAATTTACTCTGGACTTCATGATGACTAAATGAATGAATCTGCCTGAGTAAAGTGATAAGATAAATATAGAGATCAAAGTCAGTGAATACCTGATAGTCTCTAGGGGCGCAAGAACAGCTTTAGCCATAGCACCAGCTAACGCCCCACTGGAAAATTCTCTAACCTCCCTACTCCCTAAAAATGTCTGCAGTGGATTGGAAAAAAGGAACGCCTCAAAACAATCACTCATAAATCTATTACCATAACAGTTAAATTCGTAAGGCATTTATGAGCAAATAAATGAAAACACTTCTTTTTTTATGGTGGAAAGCCTTCCTCCAAGTGCTTTGACGTAGTGTGGTTGCAGATGTAAAGAAGATGTTATCATAAGATTCTACATTTAACATTGTACATATGACAATTCTTTTGCTTTGAGAAAGTGTAGCGACAACATTATCCAAGTCATCAAAGCCATTAACAGTATTCATTAATGGAATTATTAAATCTTACATATCTATGCGATAAGGACAGACTCTGAACTATAACTTGTGTTTTATTATAGCCAAGCAGGTTCCAAAAAAGAATGTTGAGGTTATCAGCAATACAACATCTAGAGCTCTACCAAAAGCTGGGTTCACAAACAGTGGCTAGAGTTTGCAGAGCGGTCAACAATAGAATACTCAAACAAGAGCAACATGAAGTCAATTTTGAATACTTTTTATCGCACATGGCACAATCCAATTTGGTAGTTGGAACAAGGAATGGAATGCAAAATTCACATGTGCAGACGCCTTTCAGATACGTGGGTGAAGACCACAAAAAACGTAGAAGTACTGAAGGGCACAAATGTTGTTCCATCTGTGAAAGTAACACCTTTGTCCAAACCTGTCATAGAGAGCATCCCTAACACAACCAAAATTCCTTTTCTAAGTTAGCTAAGCGTATAAAACTAGTTGACTTAATCAAATATTAAAATAAAAGTAAAATTCTAAATGGTAGTGCCTGATGGAGCTTGTTTACTCCCTTTGACATATTAAAGTTTGTTCATTTTGTCCTCAGTTCCAGGTTCTCATTCTCCACAAACTAACATGGATGCAAAGGGTGTATAAAAAGGGATACATTTTCTCGGCTGTTGAGTTTTGAATATTATTTCCACTTCTAGCCTATGTCAGACCTATACATCACTATCGAAAGTCGGGCCTGATTTTTCCCGGACAAATAGTACCAACCTAAGGTAAGAAAATTGCGTGCACATTGATTGTATACATCAATATGGTCCTAATAATAGTAAAGCCTCATCTGCATCTTACATATCAACAGAAATTCGACAAATAGGGCTCACAGATGAAGGGGAAAGCTCCATTCACCCGTTTAATCGGATTAGAACATTAACCAAGCAATACAGCCAAGATTTCCCGCCTCTACCGATCCAGTAACCAAGAAACGGCCTAAACTCGGATGGAGCTAGAGTTCCTTACCCTCACGGCGTCTCCGACGTCCGGCAGCCTGACGCCGATGACCTCGGCGACCTTGGCGCCGTCGAGATCGTCGGCCTTGGGCAGCGCCATGACGAGCAGCTCCTTGTAGCCACCTCCGCCGCTCCCGCCGGAGCTAGCCCCGGGGCCGGCGAAGCCCACGCTGGCAAGCGATAGCTTCCCGCCGCCGCCGCTCGGCGCGTCCTCAAAACCCATGGCGGCGCGTGACCGCTTCCCTCGCGGTCCTGCTTTTGGATTTGGAAGGGTGGATGTATTAATAGGAAGGAGCGCAAGGGGTGCTGGTGCAAAAGATGTGGATGCTGCTCTACGCGCCTTGCGGACTTGCGGTCCTGGAAGTGCGGGTGATGATTGAAATACTAATGAATATAGGGGTTGGAGTGTAAAATATGTGTGCGGTGGTTTGTCAGTACGTTTTACGGGAAGAAAATACGTATCGTAGGCACAGTGGTGTATTTTAGTTGTATCGGTACTTGTTTTGCATTTATTATGGTATTTTTGGCTTTCATTTTTGTATATGCTTGTTTTTCCATATAAAGTGTATTTTTAGACCGGTGTTCTTTCTTTTAGTTTCTTTGGTGTGTTTATTATGTGGTTGCTAAAGGTTGAAAAGTACACCGGGCAAACAAACCAAAATAGGTGTCGTTTGGCTCTTTTTCCATTCTTTTGGGCTTTTGGGATTCAAACAATAAGATCAAGTGTGCACGAAATAAGATGCTATATTGGTGCCAAATAAGACTATGTATGTTGTCCCGCAGAAGAGACCCAACATGGGAAGCAAATTGAATACACATAATATTCACGTATGGTCTGCACCATCTTTCCTAGTTCCTACACAATCAAAATGCCTATCAAGAGATAAAAAAAATAGCTTTGGTGCCCAAAATAGAATTTATAATTTATTATTTACTCTGGGAATTAACTATAAAGAAACAATTTCAATGAGATTTCGATAACAACAAATCTAATGTTGGTGGTCAAATTTTAAGAAGCTCAACGATAAAAATTCTAGAACATCAAGTAAAAAAGGATGGAGGCAGTACAATACATGGAAGAATGTGCAACTGATTAATTACTTAACCATATACATAACTGAAAACTAAGGAAGTAGGATCTATATCAATGAAAAATCAATTAGCCTGTATATAGTGTATCGAGCAAAGTCTTTTTCAGCACATGTTTACTATGAACACGTGAAAACTACCTCCCTAACAACTCATAGCAGTCAGAGTTGACAATGTCCAAAAGCCTCTTGTTCCTATGCCAAAAGATGCAAATCATCTATGTTATTGTGGGTCAGCTCGACTTCCACAGACTCCGTGTATCCAAAAATTCCATCCATGTCAGTCTAAATAGATAAATGCCCAATCGAACAAGTCCTTATTTACCTCAAGTATGCACAGTCATCTCAGTTCACAACTAATTTTGCGCATAGAAAAACTACTTATCTAGCGCTGACCATCCAATAATAAATGTAAAGTTTAAATTGAACCAAACAACCATATCCCAAATCTGACCAAAAAAATTCACAGGATTAAATAAAGAGAATTTTTATGATGTATTATACTGGTAGTATATCATGTGTATGTAGTAGAAATTAGATATAGCCATTATTTGTTAAGCATATTTCTACTACTATATTACCAGAAGAAGTATAGATAAATTCTTGTTAATCTGATCCACTGAATCGAAAAGAATGAATGATTGATATTAAATTTAGTGTGCCGTAAAAGAGCTCTAAATAAAAACATGAAAAGTTGCAAACAAACTGACTATGAGAAAGCGCAACCGGCGAGTTGACGAGATCTTAATGCAGAAGAGGGTTAATACAACTTGACCATGATGAGAACCCCACCATCAAAATTTAACAAAGAAAGGAAATCAATAATTTGGAACAGAGAAAGACAATGAGAAGCAGGGCAAAAACTCAGATTGACAATTCAGATTGCCATAGGCCCATATGTTACAAAAGTGATTAGCTCACATTCTCAGCATCCAATCTGCACAGGAAGTAAAAGCAAATGAATTGGTTATAGATAACATAGGGCGACATTTGACACCTAATTGCACCAGAATAAAGATACATCTCAGGTCTGCTAACATGATAAAATAATGTGGCACTTATATTCTTGTAAGTTCAAGCTTTATTGATTTTATTGATTGGTTTTAATTTAAGGGTGAATTGGATATATGCCAGTCCTCAAATTGGGAATTCGATCCCATGTTGAAAACCATGACATTGAGTAGCATTTTTTTCAACATAGGATCGAATTTTCAAATTGAGGAGTGGCATATATCAAATAAAACCTTAATTTAATGTTTAATCATTGTTTAATGACAAATCTAATCTTTAATGAGACTAACATATTTATTGAGCTTATTGTTAGTAGTCTCAAAATTTGGATGGAAAATGAAAAACCTAATGTATGCACTTGTATTCTTGCTTCTTATATTATTGTATACTTTGGATTCAAGTTAAAGTATGAATTCTTTTATTGTATTAACCTCAAAATGTGCATTATATTTCCAATCCATATACACATGGATGCACACATCTATGGGGAGTTCGTAATTTAACTTGATGTTTCAATTGCATTGATCCATGTCTTCTTGCCAAACATAAAGGATCATGACTTTGAAATTAATCCTTAAGAATATATTATTCGTAGCGGGTTATAGTATACTCATGGTAATATAGAAAAAACTCTAATGCAATCAAAATTGAATATGTGCATATTGTTTCCAATTCAATTATATGTGCACATATCTATATAGAGTTTATTCTATAGTCGATGGTCTAAATTGGTATTGATCCCTTCCTTTCCACTCAAATATATTGTATCATTACTTGAAACCGTCAAAATGACTATATGAAATTTGTGTAGTTAATATATATTTATATCAATTTAAATAAAAATTTAAATTGAGATAGATTATTTTTATCATCATAGAACACTTCAACATGTGTTGATGGTGTTCCTTAATCGATTAAGGATAATCGATAGTTCTTGAGTACAACGAAGCATTAGTTGCATTAATGTACTCAAGACACATTTATTCATTCAAATTGATTAAGGTTTTGCTCAATCAAACATGGGGGCATCCATTATGTATTAATGGAATGCGATACATGATTGAGACAACTATGTTTGTTGGATTAACACTTTCAATGAGTTATGAAAGTATGTTAAGTCCAACGAAGATGAAGAAACGGGATAAGAACATCATCATGAGTTGATGAACAAGAAGAGAAGATGGGATGCGATCCCAGGAGAGAAGAAAATGATTGAAGATCATTAAAGCCCCAAAGAGAATCGCGTGCGGCAAGGAATAACTAGATAGTCTAAGGATTTTTCCTAGTCTTTTACCGGTCTCGGTGTTTGGTGGTGAGACCAGGTTTTTAGATCGCCGTACTGCTAAGAGGGGTCGAGTTCTTTGCTTGAGCTCCATCACGTGTTGATGAACTCAATCCGGTTCACTCAAACTCGACTCTTTATTAGTTTTTGCATAGAGCTAACCATTTAGCATGTGTTGCGGATGGGTGAAGCTCATGCATTGGTTTTTGCATGATGCTTTGATTTGTATATGTTGCAAATAGGAGAAGCTCATGCTTGCCTTTTCATTTGAATCAATTTAATTTGGTATTGCTTAGAGCTAAGTTTTAGATGTATTGTAAAAGGAGAGAGCTCAAGCAATTCAGATTTTAATGGTTGTATAGAGCTAAGATTTGCATGTGTTGCAAATAGAGAGCTTAAGTATTTGAGTTTTTTTGGATATTGCATGAAGCTATGTGTTGCAAAAAGGAGATAGCTTATGCATTTTGATTTAGTTGGCTTTTGCATAAAACTAAGAGATTTGTGTATGTTACAAATAAAGAGAGTTCATGCAAGTTACCCTTAAATGGTTGATTTGTTATTTGCAAATATATTTCGCAAATAAGCGGGAGGTTATGGGATTCGATTCTAGAGCATGTGAATAGGGCTTGCAATGATGGTTTGCAAGTTGACTTGATCTCGTGTTGATCATCACATGGTTAAGAGGATGGATATCATAGGTTCTTGGTTTATTTGCAAATATGGTTTGCAAATAAGTTGAATTTAAATGTAATTCTTTGTAGTATGTGGATAGGGTTTACAAATGTGTTTTGCAAATTGACTTGATCATGTGTTGATCATCATATGGCTCAAAGAATCAATCCTTATTGGTTTCTGACTTGAATTGGGAAGATTTTTGTGTAATGTCTGGAAGCTAGCAGTACCACAATGTTTAGGCCGACAGTATCGTCAGGCTGATACTACCACGTTCTGAGGATGGTAGTACCGCGCGGCTGGTACTACTACCCTAATGAGGCCGGTTATTATTTTCTAGAAGACGTGTTTTCTCGGTTTTTGAAGGCCGGAGCTAACATGTTTGATGGGCGGTACTATCGGAGGTGTGATAGTACCGGCACCTGACCGTCGGTAGCTATTTCCAGAGAGGGCATTTTCTGGAGTTGCGCCGAGTCCGGCAGTACCGTTCGTGGAGCCGGTACTGCCGCTCGAGCGGTATTACCGCGACCAAAAGGGTGGTAGTACCGGGTTTCCCATGCAATGGCTAGTTTTCTAGCCATTGGCCTTGAGGCAAGTACTACCGTCCCTATAAGGGCGGTAGTACCGAATTGTGCTAATTTTGTCCGATTTGCTCTCCCTCCAACGGATAGTTTTCATGTAGGTGGCTACAAAAGGAGCCTTGGAGGTTAGCATTTGGTGTTACTGTGTTTTTGGGAGTGAAGTGTATGCCTTGGAGGCTAAATTATGCAAATCAATTATCTTTTAGACTTCTTGATTTATTTCATTAGTGCGAGGGTCATGCGCGAGGATCCCAGTGGAATGCCATATGATTTCACAGCATTTTTTATCCAATAGTTGATTTCCTCCCCCTAATGACGGGAAACGGTCATTATCAAAGATGCAATCAATGAATCGGGTTGTATGCAAGTCTCCAGTCATGGGTTCCAAATACCTGATTATGGATGCACTCTCATAACCAACGTATATCCCAGACTTGCGGAGAGAGCCCATTACAGTCCGCTGTTGTCGTGGTATAGGTACATATACCATACAATCAAACCTTCTAAGATGTTAAATATTTGAGATGACTCCTTGCACTAATTGCATAGGTGAATGGATATTGTAGGCCGATGGTCTAAAATTGATGAGCGTTGCTGCATGCAGGACTGTGTCCCCAACAAGTGTTGGGCAAGTTACAACCTAGCAAAAGTGGCCGTGCTATAAACTTGATCCTCTTTATTAGTGCTTCGACTAGTCTATTTTTCGTATGGACGTGCGGTACAGAGTGCTTAACGGTTATTCTAGTTGCTGTGCAATAATTATCAAATGCCTTAGAAGTAAATTCGTCGGCATTGTCCATTCAAATGAACTTCACACGATGATCATGAAAAGCATTTTTAATTCTGATGATCTGCGAGATCAGCTTTGCAAATGCGTGGTTTTTTGTTGATAACAAACATACATGTGACCATTTTGAGGAAGCATCAATGAGCACCATGAAGTACCGACCCGATAATGGCTGAATTGGGCCGCAAATACCGCCTGGATGCGTTCTAGGAATGCAGGGATTTCATTTTGCACTATCATAACAGAGGGTCTAGTTATTAATTTCCCAGTGGCACATGCAGGGCACACAAAATCTTCATGACATTACGAGTTGTTAACTATATTTCTCATCATTCTAAGACCAGGATGGCCTAATATACAATGCCATAGAGAAAATAATTCAGAGCTTCTAAAAATAGTCTTCAGAGAAGCATAAACTACGGGTGCATTGATTCTCGTGTAGAATAATCCAGATTCATATTAGGGATATTTTTCTAATACCATTTTTTCACATTCCGTGTGCTTCACAATGCACAGATATTCTTTGCCATTTTCTTCATTGGTTTCTACGTGAAAACCATTGGCGCAGATATCTTTAAAACTCAAAAGAGTTTAAGTCGATTCAGGGTATAAGAGGGCTTCTTCAATTACCAACATAGTACCTATTGGCAATATAATTGTAGCTCTTCCGGAGCCTATTAAATAGGAATCGCTGCCTGCGATTGTAGTCATTCTTCCAGCGTTCTTCATGATCGACTGGAAGTATTTAGATTTGCTTAAGATGGTATTCGTTGTGCCACTATCAACAATGCATATCTCCGCCATTTGGGTGCTACACAATTTCGAAAGTAAATTTCTAATCAGACAGTGGCAAAATAATTCAAACATTGCTTATAGAAAATTGGAATAAAGAATAAACTGCATATCCATTCATGAGAAAGAAAATGTATGCTCTTCGAGAGCTTACAATTCAATATTTAAAAAATTCACTACCAACCACAATCTAAAAGAAATGCTAATAATGCTATGCATGCATTACGGAATTTGTAAAGAATGCTTTCACTTCCGCAAACCTCAGACGAACCCAATTTTACTGTGCTTGGGGCAAGATGGTGTACTTGAGCTTCTCGAACCGTTTCTGAAGTGCAGTCCATAACGCAAGCACACCCCCTCAACCATATATTCATTCTTCAGAGTGGTTGAGAGGTTATGCCTGAGGAATTGCAATGCTTGATCGTAGTGCTCGGTAGTAGGTAGTTCGTCTTTTTGAGGACCCTAAACCGATGGCAGCTTGGAGCTTCTTGCTCGCAAGTATGATCTTCACATCTGATGTCCACGTGAGATAGTTCTGACCATCCGATGCCAGTTCTGCAAACTCACGGTTCACAAAGCCAAACATTAGCATATTCACAAGATTCCTTCATTAGATTTACTTCGTGCAATCTAATAGAGAGTGGTTGCAAGATTCAACAGAATGCATAAATTAAATTCGCATGAATTTTCAGTTAACAAATAGGAAGCAATAAATGCAAAATTCATAAAAATACAGAAAAGATTGCTAAGGGAAATAAAATCATAGCCAAATAATTTTCTGAAATTTTCTAGCAATTTTTAGAATTTTTCTGTTATTTTAACCGATTTTATGAGTTTTTGATTGTTTTTCGAAAAAAAGAGGAAAAAATGGGGGGGAAAAATAAAAGAAACCGGGAACAAGGGGGTGATCCCCCCGTGCGCCACCCATTGGATTAATTTTGGTTCTAACCGGCTTCGGGCCCGGCTTCTTCAGCGCCAATTGAGGCCAGAGTGCCCGGCTTGCGGGGTCGGCTGGGTCGCGGGAGCCGGCGACCTGCGGGGCCAAGGTGGACCGGATTGGCGGCGGTGCGCTGCCGAGCGGAGAGTCAAGCAGCGCGGGGCCAGACACGGCGGCGGCTTGCGAGGCCAGGCGCGGTCGCACAGGAAGTGGCTGCAGCTTCAAGCGTCGCGCGACGGGGAGGAGGCCGGCGGCTTCATGCGTGGGCCGAGGGAGGTCAGCGGCGGCTTTGAGCCGTGCGGCCGAGAGGAGGCGGCTTCGAGTGGCCCATCAACGGCGCTTTGGGTGCGGCGCCAGGGGCAGCGCGGAAGGCGAGGCATCATCATGGCGCCGTCTTGCGGCGACACGGAGGGCAAGCGTCGAGCGGCAGCGGCTGCGAGCACGCGTGGTGGTCGGCTTCGGCCGGGGCGGCGTGGCTGCGTGCATCGTGGGGAGCGGCGCTCGGCGGCCAGGCAGTGCTTCATGCGTGGCTTCGCAGCGACTTCGGGTGCCGGCGGGCTCGGTGGAGACTGTCCAGCTTGGAGTCAGTCTCGGCTGCTGCGGGCGGAGGTCGACCCCGGCTACTAGCCGTACGGGCGGAGGTTAGCCGCGGCTGCGTGCTGCGCAGTTACAGATCGTCTGCACTGCATGGGTTCCATATGCATGCATGCATTGTGACCTACGGGGCGGCATGTTAGCTAACATGCTATCATGAATGCGTGACAGATCTAAAACTAGTTATCTTATTCATGTACATGGGTTTGACATTATGTACACATGCATGCTAATTAGCTTTGTATGCATGCAAGCGTTTGGCGCCGCTCGTATATATGTATGCGGGCTACATGCATGCATGCATTTGGCGAAGCCGCTCCACACTGCTGCAGTATATACGCATGCTGGTGTACAAGCCGATAACATGCATGTGGGGCGTGGCGTAGCTTTTTTGGCGCTGATCTAGATTGGGGCACACGGCTGGCCGGAGCGACGACGCTTTGGGCCAATGGCTGGGCGGCTTCGAGTCGACTGCCGGGCGGGCGGCATGGCAAGGCCGGCGGCTGGCTCGGAAGGCAAGCGCTAGCCGGGAGACCAGGGAGGCATCTACGACCCTTCAGGCGCGGCCGGCGGTCGGCGCTTCGAGCGTTGGTGAGCGGGGCCAGGCCATGGCCGTCGGCTGCATGCCGTCGAGTGGAGGGCCGGCTACGTGCCGGGTGACTTCGTGTCACATAATAGATTAGATGCATGTATAGAGTTCATGCGAGATTAGATTAATCCCGCATCTCACCTTTTTAATCTGTCTCGCCGGTAGAGCTTCGTGCTGATAACATGTTAGGGAACTTTAACATCCTCAGTTTAGTCTTTTGGAGAACAATCTAATTTAAAGTAATTAAATTCAAAACTTGGAGTTTCCCTGGTGTTTATATTAACCTGGCACCCTTTCTCATCCAAAATCGGGATTCAATTCCCTTCCGGTCGAAAAATCGAATTTCCAGATTCCCGCCGGTACCCGAAATTTCGCCCGAGTCTAAAAATGCTCCAAAAATCTCAAAATCACTTTGATTATGTCCCAAATATTCCAAAATGATTTTTGGAATGATTCCCCGGATTTTTGGACCTTCGCTCCTATTTTATCTCGCGCGGATTTTGTTTAATGCCCGTAATCCACGCCTGAATATTTAATTTCACAAATTTTATCCAAATTCCGCAAAACCAATTTTATTGGGTTCCAAATATTCCAAAATGGTTCTAGGAATTTTTTCGGAATTTTTAGACCATTTTTCCTAATTTTTCTCTAGGGCGGTTCATTTACGTAACTCTCGACCAATCACAAGTCGCCACATGGCATGAATAGTGCTTCTTCTACCTCTAGCCATGAAAGAACAGAGAGAAGAGCTCAAGCTCCATTCATGGCTAGGGCTCACTTTAAACTTCCATATCTTCCTCAATTTAACTCCAAATTAATCACGGTCGGATCCGTTGAATCCGTAACGGCGCGACCTTTCCATTCCCCACCATCAAGAGCCCGGGATCTCGCCGGAATTTGCACAAACGTTCAAAAACCAAAAATGACATTAATGCTCTTAACTCGATCGTTTCAACTCCGTTCCGCGCGATTCCACTTCCATTCTCTCCGTTTAAGAGTCCCCGTCCCGGTAGTATGATCCTCCTTTAGCCTCTCCAACTCGTGCGCCCGTGAGATCAAAAAAACCAACGCCAGGTCATATTTTCGGTGTTCTTCGAGTTCATCCTCATAGATCTCTCTCCGGTGGGTTTTTCTCAACTCCGGTGGGTTCCTTGTGGCTGTGAGGAAGTCTAGCATCTAACCTTTCCATCAATTTTAGGATCCTTCAAGTTTTGGAGACGAATTTCGTGTTTTGGTCATTTCGGCCGGAGCTCCGTTCGTCGCAAAATTCGTCATCTCCGGTGAGTTGTGATGCAATTCCTTGCTCCTATAGATCCTTAAGATTGTTCTCTAGATGATCCATGATTTTATTTGGTCCAATTTCATGCGAAAATGGTGGAAAATCGGATTTTTTAGAGTTTGGCATAGCCTCTGTTCTTTTGGGCCTGTGCCCGTGCGTGTCTTGCCCTTGCCGCTCGTGCCGCCCAGCGCGTGCCCGTCTTGGCCTTCAGCGTGCCGCCAGCCCGCCATGCATTGCCCCACCTCAGCGCGCCACCCCTTCCAAGCTTCCTCCCTTGGCCATGGCTTTGGCCCAAGCAAGACGAAGGCCATGAGAGCATGACATGTGGGACCCACATGTAAGACACAGAAGTAAATCCCAAAAATCAGAAAATTGGAAATGGAATATTTCAGGGAATATTCCTCGTTTTCCAATTTTCCAAAATTCAAACTTCGGAGGCTCATATCTTTTCCGTCCGAACTCCGATTGATTCCGTTCAAATTTCTAAATTCATATAAAATCAAGATCTACCTGCCAGTACTACTTTTGTAATTTTTGGATTTTATTTATTTTCTGGTATTTATTTATTGCCTCGTTTTGCGCGTAGCCGAGGACCCCGACGCGACCGCCGACCCCGCCGCCAGACTTTCCTTGTTCGGCGACCTTACCGCGACTGAAGGCAAGTCTCCTTGACGCATGTTGAACCCACATTTACAAATGTGTTTTAAATGCTTTATGAACTTGCATGCTATGTTTATCATCGTATGTCAACTATAAGTGTATAGTTAATCTGAATTGTAATTTCCTCCTTTGTTATCGACATCCCTGTTACTTGTAACCCTAGGACATTTGCTAAACCATGTTTATGCTTATATGGTACCCTTTGTGCAATAGTACGGTAGAATTGCTTAGGACCATTATCGATAAAAATAACCCATGGGTGGGATTATTCAAACATAATGATTTCAAATATGATTTGGAAATGATTATTATGATTTTGGTACGGTTTTTCCAAATAAAAGAAAAGGAAAAAATGGTTTGGACTTGGGCGGATTGGATTGTCGGGTGGGTGTGGATGGAGCACTAGTTGTCTTGTGCAAGTGTCGCCTCAAGTCACTTAAGGACCGACGCTTGTGATTGTCCATTCTAAGCATAACCGTACTACCACATGTCTATAATGGTACGACCTGGCCAACTAATTTGTAGAAACCTGACTTAGACTCACCAAACGGTGGAATGTGAGTGCCGGATGGAGGCAATGTCGTTTTCCTCACACGGTGCAAGAGGGGCTTCTGTACTGGACGGATGGAACCCTAACAGCGGTGAAACCTCAGCGGGTGGGTCGGGTTAGGCGTATACATTGTAACGGCTTTGTCATGATCTCTCTGCCGGCACACCCAAGGAAGTGTGTTAGTAGCTTGGCATCAGGAGATGATCGTGTCTTGTGGGTAAAGTTGTACACCTCTGCAGAGTTTAAACTATTCGAATAGCCGTGCCTACGGTCAAAGGCAAAGCAAGGAATGCTTTCATATTGGTAGACTTTGGTTTTGGTTTTAAAATTTAAAAAGTGTTTGGTTTTGGGATTCGGGAGTGGTTGGAACTCTCGGATGTTGAATGGCGGATGGAGCCCACCTGGTGGAAAGAACCTGTTTCGTGTCTTGACGGAAGGAGTCATTGTGATTAAACTTGATCTTTTAAAAATTGGCGGTTACAGCTTTTATATTAGTGATGGTGGATAGAACCTTCACTGCAATATTAAATAATTCAATTGTTAAAAAGAATTGTAAAAGATGCTTTGTGAAACTTATTACTTAAGTATGGTTTAATGAAATTTGGCTTTATGCAAATGAACCCTATTAAGTTTCTGTCGGGGATTGGCTATCTGGCAAAAGACCACGGTACCCCCGTAAAAAGCTAAACCCGCCGACCTTGTGGTACTAAAAGAAGATGCTCGGGAGAACGAAACGAGCATCCCTCCTTCTCCTCCGAGCATACGCGTCTGCGCCTTTGTTCGCAGAAGCACCGAACACGCCCCCCCACGGGCAAGCATGCTCGTAGAGGCCACGACCTACTCGGGTGTTTGGTCGGGGGGCCCAGCGAACGCTACAAGAAAGGAAGGAGCCAACCAATCAGCCAGAGATCAAGGGAGATCATACCCGAAATTCAAATAACGCGGGAATCAAGGACAGCGGGTCACGGATATGGATACATAGCGTGATCCCAGGAGGTAGTTACCTTCTTCGTATCTCTAGTCGTAGTATTTAAACCCCTCAAGATCTCAGAACGGGGAGGGACACCAAGATAGAACACTATACACTGGAGTAGGGCTATTATCTCGACGGTGAGAGGCCCGAACCAGGATAAAACACCGTGTCCCCCTTTTTTCTTCTTCTCCCGACCTCGCATCGCTCGAACGCCCTCTTCGATCCGCACGACGGGCTCTGTTGATCCCCATTCAACAAGTAAGCTCGACGGAGCCCGTTCTCCAATCGTCGATACCGGGCGCCGTCCGTGGGGACCGGCGACTTGATTCCGTCTGAGATCAAGATCCTCGAGGATGCCGAACTCGGAGACACTCGGGACCTTTGTGTTTTCGACCACGTTGAAGATGACGACGTGTACTACGCCGCCGACAACGTGGCGGGGTGACCGATCCTATCGGTCACACTGAGTCTGGGAGCCCTTCCGGACACGGAATGCGAGGGCGTGGCCTCCATCCTCAGACATTACCCTCGGGGACCCCGAGGATGATCACGATGAGCTCTACGACGGCTGGACATACCAGGCGACCTAGAGCTCGACCGAGAGATCGCATCTCAAGGGGATACAATGATGTCCCCATCGCTTTCATCCCGCCTCGTCGGGTCAACGTGGCCGGAGCCGCGTGAGCCCGGAGAAGGATCCTCGACGCTGCCAAGCCACGACCTCTACGAGGCGCGGACTCCACCGAGGCGCCCTTGGGAAAGACCCTCGCGAGCATTCGCCGCCAGGCAAAGGGGCGCGCTTCCACGGAAAGGAACTCGTGGGTACCGAACTCCGATCGCGCTCGGGCGTCGCCAAAGCTTCGCCACCGCCGATTCACCGGAAGCGGAGCGATTCTGAGCCTTGGCGGCGGTCGTGCGTGACCTGCGTAGTTTCCCGAGCAAGCGGACTTGGAGGCCGTGGGCGTGGTCGTAGCCGAAGATTTGGAAAGGCTTGCCGAAGCTAAAAGTCTCGGATCCTCCTCGTGACCGGATGCCCGAGTGTTTCCCGACCATCACAACGCTTCCCCGCGCCGCAGAGGTGAATCTCGAGCCATGCTCGGAGATCGCCCCAGATCGCTAACTCGATCCGAAAGGCCTCGGAACGATCCGCAGAGCGACCTCGGGCGATATCTCAGATAATCGCCAGATTACGAGCACTCTGAACGCTCGCGACTGGCGTCGCCAAGACGACCGTCGCATGAGGTTTTCTCCCGACTCGGGCCCACGCGGGCGTTGGGTGGAAGACCGCGTGGAGGCCGCTATGACCGAGGATTTCACCGCGAAATCCCGAGCTTTTGCCAGGCCTTCACGAGCTCCTCCGAACGCCGCATGGCCGAACAGATTCAAGCCCGGCCATATCGAAGGTTCAACGGGACCCGTAACCCTGACGAATTTCTCTCAATATATACTACCGCCATCCTCGCCACGGAGGCGATGAGGGGTGATGGCAAATTACCCGCCGACGGTTGCAGACTGAGCCGCCAGACGTGGCTTTTAATCGAAGGAAGGCTCCATACGGTCTGGCGCAGCTCGGGCCAGCGCTCCGAGCAAATTTCCGCAGCCGTTACATCCGCCGAAAGGAGCGCGACTGAGCGCTGATATGCATTTAACAGGGAAACCTGCGACAATTCGATCGAGAGATTTATCCAGTCCGAACTCGATCCCAAACATATCGGACGAGGCGGTCGTCCGAAGCTTTCAAGTTCGGGTGCGAGGCGGCGCTTCACGCAGACACAGAGATCCACCCGATCTAACGGCGAACGAGCTCTTCCGAATGGCCGATCGATACGCCAACGCAGATGAGGCCGCCCAATGGAAGAAGATGTCGGATCGAAGGGAAGCCGCCGCCAACCTGGCCTAGAGACCTCGGCTAGCAAAAGGGCTCGACTGCAGAGACAAGAAGATCAAGAAAAAGAAGAAAGCAGCCCTCGCCACCATGGTAGCCGCGGTGGAACAACAACAACCCCGAGCAACCCAGCTCAGCCACGGGGCTTAACGCCTGGGGAGAGGACAACCACACAGGCCTCGAGGACGAGGCGACCAAGCGGACCGACGAGGCGACCAAGCGGACCGACGGGCGACCTCTCATCGTCTGGCTTCACCAAAGACGGCACGACCTACGGAATTGCCGAACATGGACCTACCGCTTTGGAGCAGCTTTTACAATGGCAGGGGTCCCATGCCGCTTCCAGAGCAGGTGAAAATGACAAAGGAAAACAGCCCACGAGGAAAGTGAGGATGACATGGAATACCAAGAACCAAGGAATCACATAGCGGTCATCTTCGGGGCTCCGCCTACAAGTCCCGGGACTTAAAGGACGCCAAGAAGAGAAGTGCACCAGGTTACCCAGGTAAGCCTCCTGCAAAGAAATTAAATGGTCTCGAGGTATCCTCACCTTCTCCAAGGACGATTGTCCCCTTGGGATGACCAAACCTCGAGGCTTCCGATGGTCGTGAACCCCACCATCAAGAATACCGCCGTCGGCCGGGTCCTCATAGACTCCGGAGCTCTTTGGACCTTATTTCAGCCAAGGTTTTGGACGAGATGCAGATTCCTCGTTCCAAAATCAAGAGTGTGGCCGTGCCCTTCTTCGATAGTCCTGTGCACCTCGATCAAACCTCTGGGGCAGGTCGTCCCGCCTGTAAGTTTTGGCGGCCCAAGTAACTTCGTAACGGAGCTAATCACCTTCGAGGTGGTAGACTTTGAGTCGGCCTACAACGCCATCCTCGGCAGCCGGCCTTGGCCAAGTTCATGGCCGCCTCACCACGCCAGACGCTGCTCAAGATTCCTGACCGAACGGAGTTATAACCATCAAAGGGAACCACAAGTCCGCACTCAATTGCGATTTAAAGAGCCTTAGATATGGTCGGTCGATTTACCCACTCGCGGTCCCGACCAAGAGCCGAAGCATTCCGGCCTAAACTTGCCCTCCACTGGAGGAGAGACCAAGGTCGTTCCGCTCAACGAGTCGGAACCGGCCAAGGTCATTCATTTGGGATCTTCCTTAGATCCCAAATAGGAACTCGAGCTCGTCACCTTCCTCCGGCAAGGTCGGATGTGTTCGCCTGGGAACCATCCGACATGCCCGGGGTCCCAAGGAGGTGGTCGAGCACAAAGCTAGCGGTTCACCGACAAAAACCAAGTGAGACGAAACTTAGACGCTTTTCCGGAAAAACAGGCAATCATCCGGGAGGAATTTGATAAACTCCTAAAAGTCGGCTTCATCGAGAGAGATCGAGCACTCCGAGTGGCTAGCCAATCCAGTTCTGGTCAGGAAGAAAGGAGGCAAGTGGCGCATGTGCGTCGACCACACGGGTTTGAACGCAGCGTGCCCAAAAGACAACTACCCGTTGCCTCGCATAGACCAATTGGTGGACGCGACGGCAGGTCACGCACCATGAGCTTCCTGGGCGCCTATTCAGGCTATCATCGACCACCGTCGCGAAGACGAGGAAAAGACTTCCTTCATCACCCCGTTCGGTACCTTCGCTATACGACCATGTCTTTCGGCCTGAGAAATGCGGAGCAACCTTTCAACGCCTCATGCAGAAGACTTTCCTGCACCAAATAGGTCGAAATTTGGAGGTCTATGTCGACGACATAGTTGTCAAAAGCAAGAGTACTTCGGGTCACGTTGTCGACTTGGAAGAAACTTTCAGAACCTCAATAAGCATCGAATAAAGCTAAATCCAGAGAAATGTGTATTCGGCGTAAAGGCTGGCAAGGTGCTCGGCTACATGGTCGGGCCAAATGGCGTTGGGGCTAACCCGGAGAAGATCGAAGCCATTGAGAACATGAGGTCGCCCACATGCGTAAAGGAAGTACAAGCTCGACCGAAGAATGGCCGCCTTAAGCCGGTTCGTCTCCTACCGGGGAGCGAGGACTACCTTTCTTTAAAGCCCTCCGCAAGCATGATGGCTTCACGTGGACGGAGGAAGCTGATCGCGCGTTCAAAGAGCTAAAACAGTACCTCTCCCAACCGCCCATCCTCGTCACACCCACAGTAGGGGAAGAATTGCTATTATACCTGGCAACAACCCCGCAAGCGGTAAGCTCGGTGTTAGCAGTAGAGAGAAATGGTACCCAGCGACCTATCTATTACGTCAGCGAAGTGCTTCATGGACCAAAGGAGCGTTACCCCGAGGTCCGAAACCATCTGTACTCATTGCTGATGGCCTCCAGGAAGTTGCGTCACTACTTTCAAGCACACAAGATCGTGGTGCCGACCGGCTTCCCACTCAGGGAAATCCTGAAAAATCAGGACGCCAGTGGCCGCATAGCCAAGTGGGCAATGGAGCTCGCCGAGTTCGAGCTGGTGTTCTCAGCCCGCACGGCGATAAAATCACAAGTCTTGGCTGATTTCGTGGCAGAATGGTCGGCTCCGGCACCACCAGCCAGCAGGACCGATGATTCGAGGGAAAACTCCTGGACCTTGTATTTTGATGGATCCCGAGCATACGAGCACTCGGGTCAAGGCGTCGTCTTGGTCTCCCGGATGGGGAGCAACTTCAAGACGCCATCCAACTACATTTCGCCGCGACTAACAACGCGGCGAGTACGAAGGCCTTTTGGCCGACTTGAGCATGTAAATCGCTAGGAGTCCAACGGCTCATTGTGAAGGGCGATTCACGCTGGTCGTAAACCAGTCAACAAGGAGTATCGGTGTTCGATACCTCAATGGCGTTGTACTGGTCAAGTAAGGAAGATGGAGAAATACTTCAAGAATTTCAAGTAATCTACATCCCCGTGAAGGATAATTCCCTGGCCGACCAAATGTCTAAGGTCGGTTTCTCTCAAACCACCGCTCCGGTGGGGTGCTTGTCGAGCACCTACATAAGCCCTCCATTCCTCTCAAGAAGAGGCACCAGAGACCGTGGTAGGGTCTCCTTCCTCGAGCAAAGTGCGAATTGGATGACGCCATTCATCCAATATCTTGCGCATGGGACATTGCCCGAGGAAGAAGCCGAGCGTTCGGCTAATAAGGCGATCTTCTCAAGATGCATCGATCGAAGACGACCTATACCGGAAAGGCGCATTAGGGATCCTTTCCAGATCGTCTCTCGTGAGGAAGGCCGATACCTTCTTCGTGATATCCATGAAGGAATGTGCGAGCTCACTCGTCTTTTAGGACGCTTGTGAGCAAGGCCTTCCGACTAGGATACTCATCGCCCACGGCCTTGACGGACGCTACGGTCAATCGTAACGACTGCCAGGGCATGCCGCTTCATGCTCGAAAAGTCCGTCAACCTAAGATATGCCCTACAAACCATACCACTCTCGTGGCGCTTCTCAACACTGGGGCTCGATGTCCTTGGACCCTTCCCCGAGGTCGAAAGGCCGCAAGTATTTGCTCGTGGCCATCGACACTTTCACTAAGTGGATAGAGGCCGAGCCCGTCTCGACCATCTCGGCCCAGCGGCCAAGAGATTCCTCCGCAAATAATGTGGTAACTCGGTTCGGGATACCCAACCGCCTTATCACAAACAACGGGACCCGATTCACCAAATGAACTGTTCCAAAGTTATCATGAGGAGGTCGGGACCAAGGTCTATTTCGCCTCGTGGCACATCCACAGAGTAACGGCGTAGAAGCGAGCAAATGGGCAGCTAGTCCAGGGCATAAAAGAGGGTCTTTAAGACCCTCAACCAAAGACAAGCAAAGAAGTGGGTGGATGAGCTTCCCGCCGTTCTATGGTCTGTCAAGACCACGACCGGTCGAGCCACAGCGAAACGCCTTCCGACTTCGTCACGGTGCGAGGCCATTCTCGCCTGCCGAAATCGTCTTTGGGTTCCCCAAGGGTGCAACTGATCGATTCCGTCGATCAAGAGGTTGAGCGCCTCGTCGACCTGGACCTCGTCGAAGCGACACGCGAACGGGCGTTGCTCCGGTCTGCGGCATACCTACAGGCTCTTCATAGGCATGCGGCCAAGACAGTCCGACCTAGGGTCCTGCAAGTCGGCGACATGGTCTTACGAAGAGTTCAAGACCTGTCGAAGGCCAACAAGCTAACCCCAAGGTGGGAAGGACCCTACACGGTCGTGTCTACGCGCCGGGCTGTTCGCCTCGCGATGCCGGATGGTCGGGAGCTCACCAAAGACTGGAACATCGATCAACTGCGTAAATTCTACGTTTAGACGAGTACTCCTATCTCGCGCCCCTTGCGTTCTTTCCAATAAAACGTTTCCCTCTTTCTCGTGTTTCGTCCTCGCTTTGTCGAACGAGCATCGTCGTCTAGCAAAGATTGCGCATTTAACTTATCCGACAAGTATGTGTGCACCATTTCCCTTGGCCCCGGCCGATGCTCGCCCAATCGTTCACTTTCCACGGTAGCTTTTCACCGTATGCGTGGTCGGCGCGAGCATCCACTCTAAGCCCGGCTCGGTGACCATTCTGTATGGTGGCTCTACGTGATGTTGGTTTAAAGTTCGTCTACTCTGGCTCACATTTCTTCTCGACGCAACCGACCTACTTATATCATTCAAAACATCGCCACGACCAAAGCGACCCTTAAATTTTCCCATGAACAAACTCGTGCTCGCAACAGTAAGGGCACGACCTTTGTCCATGGCAGGGCTCAGATGATAGGAACGTTCCGTCCCTTCTTCCAAGGATCCTTTGCTCGTATCTATGCTATATGCTCTTATGCAGGGACTTATTTTCTTTTTCTGCAGAACCGGGATCATATAAGCAAATATTGAAGGCGAACTCGAAAAATGTGCAAGGACCAAACACCTGCGAGTTTGCTCATTTAATCCAAAATGTTTTTTTTACAGGGTTTACACGAGCTAAAAATAAAAAAGAGCTAAGTCCTACGCTCGACCTGAAGGGCAGCAAGTTCCTCCTTAAGGGAGTCGACCTCCGCCTCCAAGTCCAAAACTTTCCGCCGAGCGGCACGACCTTCAGCCGCGCTGTCCCGAAGGCGCTGCACCTCCTTGAGCTGGGCCTCTTCGCGCTCCCGAGCTCGTTGGAGTTCGGCGCGCAGGTCGGGGACCTCCAGCCGCAACTTCCCCAGCTCCTCTTCGAGGTCGGCACACTTCTGTTCCGAAGTGTTCTTCGCCGTCTCGCTCTCAAAGAGCTGGTCCCGAAGTCCGACGACGAGGCTCTTCGCCGACTCCAGCTCCTTCAGGTCGGCCTCGCGCACCTCGGAGACCCGACGCTCGAGATCGGCGATCTTGGCGTCTTGCTCGCGATGGTACGCCCAGAACTCCTCTGCTGGAACTGCGGAGGCATCGATGTCCTCCATAGCCTTCGCCGCAAACTTGGAGCAAAAAAGAAGGAAAGGGAAGGAAGGTCAAGAAGAACCCCTTGAAGATTGCTCGCCTCGTGAAAAAAGTTAGAAGCAAAGCGCTTACTGTAAGAGCCGGACCACTTGTCCTGGCCGGCGGCGGTCGGTAGCACCAGCTCGGAAAAAGGGATTAACCCACGCAGGGCCATCCTGATCCCGAGCCGGCACGTCAGGATCTTGCCCCTCCTGGGCACCTGGTGCTCCCAGGAGGGCAACGGAGTTTTCGCCTTCGACCAACCCCAGGACGCCCTGAGGTTGGTCTTCAGATCAACAGCGGCTCGTGGCGCTTTCCTCTACCCGGCCCGTGCCGGTGGGACGCCGGCTAGCCGCTTCCGCCCCTTGCACTTCCGCGCCGAAGCAATGGAAGCTCCACGCCGAGGCGATTGGTCGAGGCGACCACCTCCGGCTCGTGATCCGCGGCCGGGGCAGTGGTCATCAACGACCACCTCCTCTTCGTGGGTTCGCGGACGAGGCAGGTCATCAACGACCACCTCCTCTTCGTAGCCCGCGGCCGAGGCAAATGTCGTCGGCCGACCACCTCCTCTTCGTGGGCCCGGACGGAGCGGCCCGGCCGGGCTCGGCGATCATTTCGCGGCGAGGAGTGGGCCAGTCGATCACGACCGCATCTCCCCCTTGGTCCATTGGAGGTGGTCGGCGGCGGCCGCTCCTCCTCTTGGCTCACGGCCGAGGGCGGTGGGGCGAAGCCACCACCCCTTGACCGTCGGAGCCCGACGCAGGGCTCGCTTGCGCTTACCCCTTCGCAAGGGACCAAGGCCAAGGCTTCTCGGTCCTCGGCCCCTGCGGCTCCTGCTCCTCCGCGGTGGAGTAAGCTCGGGCCCGCCCGAAGCTCGGGCTCACTGGGTCCGTGGCCGTGGCCGGCTCCTCCCCATCTCGGCCATCACTTGGTCGATAACGCGGTCGAGCTCGGCGTCAACCGCAGAGTCGATAATCTCCTCACCATCCGCGGAAGTCCAAAACGACATCCGAGCTATCACGCCCACGCCAAACAGGGTGGGGTTAGCCCAAGAAAATCGCAAGACAAGAAACAATGAGAGAATGAAGTAGGAACCTACCTTCCGCCGTGAGCAGAGCCATCCTCCTCGGCCTCCTCGCCAGACCCACGGCGACCTGCGCGGCGGCCTCGTAGGCCTCGGCCACGACCACGACCAGCGCTCCTCGCGGCGTCATCACGTGCCATCGGCCGGTCGACGTCGTCCATGTCGACCTCTTCCAATCGAGGTCAGTTTGAGAGGTCGACCTCCTGCTCCTTCCGACTGCAGCATAGGTGGACTCCTCTTAATCCTCCTCCTCGGGCTCATCGACAACCCGAAAAAGCTCGTCATGGAGGGCCTTGATCCGCCTCTCCACCGCTCCTTGGTCGGGAGGGACCTGGCCTCCTCCTCGGCCTTCCTCGCCGCGGCGAGCTGTTCCAGTCGGCTCATCAGCTCCGGCCTCCTCCGTTTGAAGTCATCAAACCAAATTCGGAGTTCGCTTACCTCCTGGCGGTCGGCGTACTCAAGGTGCGGCGTGGGGGTCCTGGTCGAAGCTCGGCGCCTCGACCGCTTGGCGCGGGGAGGCGAGGCGGATGCTTGGCGGCCTCGACTCGCCCGTCCTCTTGGAGCCCTGGCGATCTTTGGCTTGCGGCGTGACTGCGGCCTTCGACACCGCAAGCTCAAGGGCGACCTTCTCCTGCAAACAGAAATCGGGAGGAATGAGCTCGGAAAACATGCCCCCGAGCGGAAGCAGAAAGATGTACTTACCGCGTCGCCGCGGTCAAAGATGTTCTTGGGGACCTGACGATTGGGCGTCAGCTCCTTCTCCTTCTGGGCACCGAACATCTCGGCGACCCTCTCGTCAACTCCATCCTGAGTCCTCGGGCTGCGTCACAACCGAAGACTAAGACAAAAGATATATGTATGTATATAGCACCGATCGTCGTAGCGGCGATGCTCGGAAAGGAGTCCAGAACATACTGCGTTGTCCTCACGGGTGAGGTCATTCCACCCGGCCACCTCGAAGAAGGGTGCTCGCGGCGCCAGAGGGGACACCGGTTGAAGGTGAAATCCCGGGCGATGTCTCGACCAGTGAGCCCCATCTGGCGAGCTCATCGATCGCCCCGAGCACCCGCTCTTCCTCGAGTTGCAGGCGGGCGCGCCGTCTCGATGGCGGAGCGTCCCCAGTGTAGACCAATCGGGACCCCTCCGCCTTCTTACGGTAGAACCAGAGGTCGGCCCAACCCGACACCGAGTCCTTCGTGAGCGACAAGAGGATACTCGTATGGTCGGTTAGTCCGAGGCGGAGATAAACGCATAGCCGTGAGCCGTCTGGCCGAAAGGGGGAGTAGAAGTGAAAGAAGAGGCTAGCCGTGGGCACTACGCCCACGTACGCCTCGCAAAGATGGGAGAAGATTGCGAGAGAAAGGATAGAGTTGGGGTGGAGATGAGAGATCTCGCACCCACAGAAGGCAAGCACGGAGGCGAGGAAGTCGCTCTCGGGCAGACGAAGCCCGTTGATGGCGTACAACTCACAGGAGACGATCTCCGTCTCCCGCGGTGCCGGCACCGCGTCGCCCCCGGGCACTCGACCTGAGCTTGGGTCGACGTACCCCTCATCCGTGAGCACCTGGAGCCTCCTTCGGGTCATCTGGCTGACCTTGAAGCGCGCCATGGCCAAAGAAGGAAGAGGAGCGAAAAAGGTTCTTGGGCGCTAGGGCTCTTGGAAGGTTTTTTTTTTTTGCCGAAGACGAGCAAAGAGACACGGTGTAACTCTGACCTCTCCCGGTAGAAAGGGTTAAAAAGACAGTGAAGGGGCGGGATAAAAATCGCCGCCTATCACGTAGCAACACCTGGCCGGAAAAAGCGCCGCTTCCCAAGAAACTGCCAGCTGCATTCTGAGGAGGCTTCTCTAAGAAGGAACCGCAGAACAACCAAACGACGCGCCCGCGCGGAGCAGGCGCACGGCGGGTAAAGAAGCTCGTGTCCCGGCATAAAATGGTCGTGCACCACGATCAAAAGAAGTTCAATCCCCCCTCAAGTCTTCTTAGGCTCAAGGGGAAGCCCGAGGGTTCCCCACTTGAACCTCGGGGGCTAGCTGTCGGGGATTGGCTATCTGGCAAAAGACCACGGTACCCCCGTAAAAAGCTAAACCCGCCGACCTTGTGGTACTAAAAGAAGATGCTCGGGAGAACGAAACGAGCATCCCTCCTTCTCCTCCGAGCATACGCGTCTGCGCCTTTGTTCGCAGAAGCACCGAACACGCCCCCCCACGGGCAAGCATGCTCGTAGAGGCCACGACCTACTCGGGTGTTTGGTCGGGGGGCCCAGCGAACGCTACAAGAAAGGAAGGAGCCAACCAATCAGCCAGAGATCAAGGGAGATCATACCCGAAATTCAAATAACGCGGGAATCAAGGACAGCGGGTCACGGATATGGATACATAGCGTGATCCCAGGAGGTAGTTACCTTCTTCGTATCTCTAGTCGTAGTATTTAAACCCCCCTGAAGATCTGTAACGGGGGAGGGACACCAAGATAGAACACAATACACTGGAGTAGGGCTATTATCTCGACGGTGAGAGGCCCGAACCAGGATAAAACACCGTGTCCCCCTTTTCTTCTTCTCCCGACCTCGCATCGCTCGAACGCCCTCTTCGATCCGTACGACGGGGCTCTGTTGATCCCCCATTCAACAAGTAAGCTCGACGGGAGCCCGTTCTCCAATCGTCGACAGTTTCCTTTGGAAAGCCCCACATAATCATACTTTCCCCGACTTGCTGAGTACTTTTGTACTCACGTGCTACACAACTTGTCATCATCAGAGAATTATCAAGACACAGCTGAAGATGGTGAGTTCTTCCCCGAGGAGTTCGAGGATTGCCAGGATAACTAGTCGCGCTTCTAGTCGTCGCCTGTGGCGTTTTGGTGTTCACTTGTTGTCGTTTTATTTGTTTCCGCTGCCGTGTCTCCGGTCTTTTGACCGAGTATTGTAACAAGCGGCCATGTGGCCCATACTTTAATATTTATGTTATTATTTTCGTTATGTTCGGCAATGATGTATCACTGTTGACTGTGTGTACTAGCTACTGATCTGGGACTAGTACGGCAATACACAGGAGATTTCGGATTGCCGATCCGGGGTCTCACAGGAACCTTGCTATCGAATAGTCCAGTGTTCCCGAATAGATCTAAAGTGGAAAACAGAGAAAAAGATAGACACAATATGAGGGGGAATCAATCTATTATTCTTGGTTGCATGTACAATGGAGGGACCCCCTACCTCCTATTTATAGCTTACATCTAGGGTTTTCGATTAAGGAGCCATCGTGGGCCACGTGGTTTCCCAACAAATACGTCTCATCTGTCTAAACATTTGCAGTTCCTAGAAATGCAGATAGCAGGATGCATTACAAAGGCCCGGCTAAAAACTCCAACCTCATATAGTCATATACAATTCTGCAATATACTCTGTCATTTGTAACAGGGCTGCCCAGCCCACCTCCTATCCTATAGGCCCATCATGATCCATGGCAATAAACTGAACAGACATGGAACACAAAAGTACAAAACGCTGCTTCTAAAGTGAATGCATCATGCCATGGAAGAACAAAGGCATGATCCCTTACTACTGCAAAACATATTCAGCAGGCATAAGAGTATTAATGACAGAGAAGCCTGGCACAGCAGTTTCTGGCTCTTCCTTCCAGGAAACAGTGTCCGGTTCACCTCTCTGCAGCCAGATGGAAAAGATGGGGAAGTCGGCAAGGGCGCCCCCACATCATTCTTCAGAGCGCCTGCCTTTTCATGTATTACTCAACGCTATCTGAGAGCGTCTCCTCCAGTTTGCTCGGTTTCCAGCCCGCGCTCACCAACTCCTGTGACTTAATTGGAGCTTTAGGATCCACATCAGCGATGCTGCAAAAGCAAGGGAATTGTTCTGATCTGATGATGTAAAGAAGAAGCACCGTCCCATTGCAAGTTCCAGCATGACTCGAATGACAGAGGAGCCTACTTGTTTACATCTTCAGATCTTCAACAAGTCCAGCAAATCCGTTGTGCTGACGTGATGCGGCACGCAGATGTATCTCCCAGATGATTCCGCCTTCCCGTACACCAGAAGCAAAGCATCAGCCGCATCGCGAACTTGTACTACTAGAAAAGGAAGCGCGGCGCACGCCGCGCGCGTGAACGGAAAATATTTTTTGTTTTTTTTTTGGAGAAAAAACAGATCACGAAAACATTTTTTCCATGTTCCGGAGAGCAAACGGACAACGAAAATATTTTTTTCCGGGAAAAACGCCGCGCGTGTGAACGGAAAATATTTTGTGTTTTTTTTCGGAGAAAAAACAGATAACGGAAACATTTTCCCCATGCTCCGGAGAGCAAACGGACAACGAAAATATTTTTTCCGGGAAAAACGCCGTGCGCGTGAACGGAAAATATTTTTTGTTTTTTTTCGGAGAAAAAACAGACCTCCGGAGAGCAAACGGACCACGAATGTGAACGAAAAATATTTTTTGTTTTTTTTTGCAGAGAAAAAACAGACCACGGAAACATTTTTTCCATGCTCCGGAGAGCAAACGGACCACCAAAATATTTTTTTCGTGGAAAACGGAGAAAGGATCTGAACGAAAAATGCAGGGACCTATTTGTTATAATTTTAGACCTGTTCGCTATTTTGAATAAGTAAGAAAGGACTCGCTCGCAATTCGTATTTAACGGGAGGTTCTTTGTGTTAAACGACGAACCGAGGACCAAAACGCGAACCGGGAAAAAATATTTTATACTCACAAGAAATTACAAAGGACCTATTCGTAAATAGAAAGGATCTATCCGTAATTCAAAAGAACCTGGGGTGTTTTTTGCAAGAAAAGGAGAGAGAGTGGATGGGGTGACGTGGGGGGCTGAGGAGGCCGGAATCCTTCCAGGATTGTTTTGCTGAAGATGTGCCGGAGTCTGTTGTTCATTTAATCAGGACCTCCTGTAGGGTCATAGTATTGTCAGGGAAAATAAATAATGTACCCCGTAGTATTCTTTAAAACACAATAAACTATCGGTGTCTTTCAGTACTAAATATGTTCTGAAAATCGTTAGCAACACATTAAAAAAAGAGTTCTTTTACGGTGCACAACAATGAATATGGACCTTTCATTGCCTTCAATCCAAAGGTTAAAAATAGATTAGATCAAGTTATACTACCATGTGTAGTAGAATGTGAGGAGGGGTAGAATGGTAAAAAATTTCAATACAACGGATGGTTAAAATGGTAAATGAATTTTTTCACCCACCCGAAGCCCATTTCTTCGTCCCCACCGGAAGCCCTCCCTCCGTCAGTGCATCGCGCGTCGGAAGACCTCGACGATTCGCTAAAATTACATTAATACCCTTATAAAATGTAATATTTTTATTTGTAAAAGTCCATGATACCCCACTAAATCAATGGTTGAATCTAATTTATACTACCATAATATACTACAAGTATAATCCACTGTAAAAAAGCTCTAATCCAAAGGTTAAAAATAGATTAAATCAAGTTATACTACCATGTGTAGTGTGAGGAAGGGTATAATGGTAAAAAATTTCAATACAGCGGATGGGTAAAACGGTAAATGAATTTTTTCACCCACCCGAAGCCCATTTCTTTATCCCCACCGGAAGCTCTCCCTCCGTCAGTACATCGCGCGTCGGAGGACCTCGACGACTCGCTAAAATTACGTTAATACCCTTTTAAAATGTAATATTTTTATTTGTAAAAGTCCATAATACCCCACCAAATCAATGGTTAGATCTAATTTATACTACCATAATATACTATAAATATAATCCACTATAAAAAAACTCTAAAAAAATGAACTAGTCGCTCTCGGGAAACAGATTCTTCAAGCATAAAACTTGGTGTACATGGCATTTGTCGTTTCTGATTCATTTCTAAGCATGCGACGTCAAAAATAAATGAGCCGCGTATGGAATCACGTGTAATAACTGCAGAATCTGCTTCTCGACGAAAATCCTCATCTCATAGCTGTAGAGCATCAGAAAAGGGCATGGCAGCAATTTTTGGGGGAAAAAAACGTACAAAGGACAACCAGAAGAAGTGCTTCTCTGCTTTTCTTTTTAAAAATTACACAAATATTAAAACATTAATGAAGAATAGACGGTGGTTACTTACCCTTTCGTTTGCTTTAAGATTTGTATAATTTGTATTGAGCGGGAAAGTATAGAAGCACTGCTCAAACTTATTAATGTGATCCTGTCCAAAGGCATTGGACCACAACCACGTAAATATATGCATTCCGCAGCTCATCTATAAAACTTGAATCGGAAAACTTGACTAGTGGTTAGGGAACCCAACCAACTCGCCCAGCCAGACACAGGAAGTTCATCAGAAAAGTGACAATCCTGGTAACATGGGAGAATTGGAAGATCAGGCACTTGAGACCTGAGAGTTGAGAGGGAGCCTTTTATCACATAGATGAGGAATTTGCTGCTAGTATTGACCACAGGCTGCAAGAGTGGGCCTAAGACCAAACAAGGACAAATTGTAACTACATTCAATCCATGTTTCTCTGAATAATCTAAGGCCATCTCTTCAGACAAAATCTTGGCAACAGCATACCAGTCCTGGCAACACAGGAGTAAAGGTCCCATTATCTAATAAAGGCTAGCCATACTTCTATACTAGTAACTATAAAAAGGACTGCGTCAATTCAAATAGATTGCCGGTTATAAAAAGATGTGGGAGGTGCTTCTATACATCACTATTTAAAAGTTACACAAATATTACAGCATGAATGAATGGCAGATAGTGATTACTTACCTCTTCGCTTGTTTTAAGATTTGTACAACTTGTGTTGGGAGAGTGATGCATAGAAACACTACTCGAAAGATATTCATCTGCCTGATAAAAAAATGACATTCATGTGCCAGCATGACATGATGAAATGACTAGCATTTGTACCTTATACTCCTTACATAGCTCTTTGTCTGACCAGCAACTCTCGTCTTCGAGTCTATCTTGAGGCCAGTTTGGATTGAAATTAACAGCAGAAGTAGACGAGACCACAACAACTTTCTTAAACTTCATAACTGAGCAGGCCTGGAGTACAATCAAGGTGCCTTTCAGAGCAGGAGTCATTACTTCTGACTGCACCATCGTATTTAGCATAAGATGAATATAGAATTCAAATTGTACATGGGACATTAAACAAGATTTTCTACAGTTCCAGTGACAAATGCATTTCGACAGCAGTGACTTCTAGCACTGTAATGATCTAAAGGAAGTGATCAGCACACTAAACATTTTAGTCACTCTTTGCACCATTTCCTTCCAATGTGTCAGTATTCTTTGGAGCTATTGCTGAAATTCTAACTTCCAAAGCCCAGCTAACCGAAAGGCATAATGCTGAAATCCACTTGTAAATTAGGTAGTTTGCAAGTGAATGTACTTAATTAAACAGCATGTCTAAACGTGGCACATGATAGTCGGCAAAAGTAATTGAAATACCTAGTTGGCAAATCGCGATCACCGCAGGTCAGATTTTTGCGGCAAACAGAAGACTGGATATGGCATTTAAGTTTCATAGCACAGAGTGCAGCTGCAGGAGCGAGCTCCGCAACACTGCAACACTGTGAAGCATTAGCATCTACAAGTGAATAAACACACACTTGCCTCAGGATCGGCAATCTTATCTCCGGGCACCGGAGTGGCGACCCCCTTGCAGCCCCCTCGGTTGCGGCTGTTAGTGTGTCGTAGTCGAGCACGTCGGCCTTTGAGCAGGCGCAGATTCTCCGGGGCCTTATCCAGCTGCTCCAAATGGGCGTTATTGGGATCACCTGAAAGAGCATCATCCGCCATTAATTACTAGCACAGTGCAGTGGAACCTCTACGCACTACTACAGATCTCGCCGTCACTACTGGTTCATAAGCGCTATCAATACCGGTTTTTGAACCGGTACCAGCCATCCGGGACTGATGCCCAATGGGCATCAGTACCGGTTAGGGGAACTGTTATTGATATGCCTATCAATACCGGTTAAATCCTCCAGCCGGTACTGACAATAGCTCATCAGTATCGGTTGGTGTTATGACTCGGTACAAGTGGTTTTTTTTTAAAAAAATTCATTACTGTAATTAATTAATTTGATGACATAAATTAATTTATAAATTTCTCATAAATTTACAATGGGTTTTATCAAATATACTATATACCTTGAATGAAAATTTCATATTTGTTGGATGAGTGTTTAATTCTTAATATTTCTTTTACTTCTTTTTTGCAGATTTTCTTTGTTTGTAATAAATTTGTATATCAAGTAAAAGTAAGTATTATTTTAAATTTTTATATCAAGCAAGAACGGGCATCCTGCCTGCGCGAACTATTGTATCAGTGCAAGTTTACTGCTGCTCTATAACCACGTCAAATTTCCTTTTCATTATTGAGTTTTGGCGGCAAGAAGCATTTGATTTTATTTGCGCAGATGTTCTTTTCATAGGAGCATTACGATGATAATATCTCTAGCATTAGGGCAAAAGCTATGCAATAACAGGTCAATATTCTCCCTGGTCACTTTTATTTCTAACATGTGTCGCTTACCCTACCTAATAGCAATATAACGTTAGGTATGAGGTGTCGAAGAAATTTCGAGGAGATCGCCGGAGCATAGGAACAGTTACGAGGTGAATTTGCTGATTTTGTGCTACAGTACCAACGCATGGCTGTGGTCCCCTGAATAGTGCCAAAACAGTACCAAATAGTAATGGAACTATCTGATTTCCGTTCCATCCGTACGGCTTTCCATATTTCCCTTAAATATATTTCATTGTAAAAAAAAAATTATATGTTAGATTAATAAGATAACAATTTTGTATCTATTAAATGCTTTTTTGCTTGTTCTTTTTGGTTGCATACACATATAGAGAGGGAATTGAATGACTTCTTCTAAATATCAAGAATTGGAAGATGATACACTTCACTCCATTTCTGTGAAATTCAACACACGTGTGATTTTGACGAATCGAAGAATTACAAACCTATTGCATCTGGCAGCAAGATCAACTAATGTTAGCATATGAATATCTAAACCCTACATCGTGAATATCAGACCATTCCTGTATCACATTATCACCGTGATTCCGAGGCACATCAAAGCAGCTGTTTGATCGACAATAGTTCAACCAGCGCAAAAGCGGAAAGAGAGCAGCTTTGTAAGGAACGGATAAGTGCATACATGGGTCGCGGAGGTGGCATGGACGACATAGCCGCTGGAGAAGAGGAACTTTACGAGCCACGACGCGCTCGCCATCCCGCTCGCTATCCCGCTGGAGAAGAGGATGAAAATATCGATAAATGATTGTTTGGTTTCCGTTTCCACTTGTTTTACCGAAAACAAAATCGAAAACTCTGAAAACGGATATAGAAACTGATAGTAAGAAATTTCACAAGAATATAGTACATAATCACAATATACATTACCACAAAAACAATGTAACTCATTCCACCTCCAAAGTAGACACAAGAATAGTGCTATATTCACCGGTATCACTAAAAAGTTTTTTCAAGATTGTAAGGTGAAGGATCGTTATTTGTCCTTTATATCAAACCATAATGTCCTCCTTTATATCATTATCATCGACATCCTCTTGCTCCACCAACTACAAAGGTGTAACACCCTAAAATTTGTATATTATTGTTCGATATTCATTTATGATTTTCTGAGATTTATCCTGGATTTTTTTGGAGTTTATAAATATCATTTTGCTATTTTTAGATTTATAAAAATAATTTATTTAAAAAATCTAAACAAAATTATATTAAAAATAATTTTTCTAGGTTCAAAATATTTCAAAGTATTTCTTGAGAATTTTTTCAGAACTCTATTTGATATTTTACATAAAGCCATTTGTATTTATGAAAAAATTTTATTTAAAAATAAATGTAAACTCTGCCTTTTCTTTTTGGGCAAAGCTCATTTCCCTTTTCAGCTCTTTTCCCTTTTTAATTTCTGGTTTCACTTATATGGAATTTTCGTTTTCATTCCCGTCGGAATTGGCTCTCCTATTTCCATTTCCGTTTCTGACAAAAAAATTCTGTTTCCGTTTCCGTTTCCGATAAAAAAATTTCGTTTCCGTTTCCGTACCAGTATTTTCCATTTCTGTTTCCGAAAAAGAACTTCCGTTTCCATTTTTCTCCAAAACATTGGAAACTTTTGTTCATTTTCAACCCTACCTCCGAGGCTCGACGACTGCCCTTACCGCTTTCTATCCCAAAAATGTGAGGTCGCCGTCTCACCGAAATATACGATTGTGACTTGTGAGGCATCCAAATTAAGTTCACTAATTAATCCTAGTTAGCAACAGCCTAACGCATTTCTGATGTGAACAGAAACACATTAGGCCCAAGTAAATATCCTATACAACCTGTATACAGTACTACCCAAACATGAATAACACTGGCTGCTTATCGCAGGAAGAATAGGCTCATCACAAACAACCATAAAAGAAAAATGGAGTATACAAGCACAGCCTTCGTGGCATCAACAAGTTCATGATCATGAACAACCGTACGAAAACCACAGGTTCAGCTGAAAGACAGGCAAGCTGCTGCTTCTGAAGAGATGAGACTTGGAGCAGGATCTGTTATTATTGCGAGACGACTCGGTAGCAATTTACGGGCGTGAGACCATAACAAAGCACTGTAACCACAGTTGATTCACTGATCAGCTGCCAGACGGAAGAGATGGGGAAGCCGGCAAGGATACCCAGCAACATCCTGCAGGAGGCCAGCATTTTCGTAGCACTCGACGCTGTCTGCGAGCGTCTCCTACAGTTTCCTCCGTTTCCAGCCCAGATCCCTCGGCTTCTGCGATGTTAACTACGTTTTATTATCCACATCAAGGATGCTGCAAAAGCAAAAGGGTTGTTCAAATCATGTCAAGACTAAAGGAGCAATATGCACCCCCAAGTCCTAACAGAGCAGACAAGATGGAACCTACTTATTCACATAGTTGTACTTTGGGTGCATCTTCTTCAGTAAGTCCACCAAGTCCTTTGTGCAAATGTGGTTTGGTGCGCAAATTTATCTCCCAGATGATTCTGCCTTCTCGTACAGTTTGTTGTTCATCACATCAAGGCCTCCTGTAATCAAACTAATGGAGTTATATTACAGTCGGGCAAACAAATTGGACCCAGTAGTAGCATGCTGTAGTGCGCAACAGAAAGAACAACACAGGAGAACTGTCATTTCTCAGGGCTACTCATTTTCCAAAAGCTTCAGTTAGATACCAAATGTGTTGCTTCTAAGACCCAACAATTCTAGCACGAATTTGGTGCACATGGTTTTGTCGTTTGCTATTCATATTCAAGCCTGCAATATCAACAATCAATGAGTCAAGTGTAGAATCACATGCAATAGATTGTAAAGAATCTGCTTTTGGATGAATGTTCTCATCTCAGAGCAGTAGAGCATCAGAAAAAAAAGGCATAGCGGCTATTTTTGAAAAAGAACATGAAGGACAAACATGGGACAGGAAAGGAAACTAGTGATCATTTGCCAACAATATTTGGACTATTCCGTTAATTGAATTTGAAGCAAATACATCTAAAAACAAGAACAATCAGTACGATCCTGTCTGAAAGTCTTGGGTTGGGCCACATAAATGCATTCCACAACTGATAGATAGGGCTTGGATTAAAACACAACTTGATTAGTTGTTAGGGAGCACAACCAACTTGCCCAGTCGAAACAGGATATTCATAAGAAAAGTGACAATTCTTATAATAAAGGAGAATAAACAGATAGAATAGGCACAAATTAAGATACCTTTTATAACATAGATGAGGAATTTGTTGCTGGTATTCACCGTAGGCTGCAATAGTGGACCAAGAACCAAAGGAGGGCAAAGTGTAACAACATTTAGTCAATTTTTATCTGCATATTCGAAGGCTGCCTGTTCAGCCACAATCTTGGCAGCAGAGTACCAGTCCTGCCAGCACAAAGCAGTAAAGGTCCAATTTAGCCCTCCCTCATAGAAATTATCTCTTTAAAGGACTTGTTTGTGTTAATGATATTACTAGACGCCTTTCAAAAGAGATATCACTACAAGGAACCAAAAAAGGGATCAGGCATCTCTATGTATAAAAAAATACAGAAAAACTATGAAACGGTATACCGTAGCCCGTAGGAACGGTGTACCTCTGAAACTCATGAAACTTGTGAATTTTTACACTGAAACTTAGCACTAAAAACTGATGAAACATGAAACTGATAAAACAAAACACTGAAACTCATGAAATCATCACTGAAACTCGTAAGTTTCATGGCTATACCGTTGGAACGGTATACCGTTCCCTAGTCTCCCTCAAAAAAATAGCCATGTGCCCGCCTGTGCATTGTGGTGTATACTTATTGCTCTAGCAATTTCTGTACTAAAAAGCATTTCTCAGCTCATTTTTCTTGCAAAACTCTGTCTGACCAGCAATTATCATCTTTGAGTCTGTCCTGAGGCCAATTCGGGTTAAAAATCAACAGCAGCATTGGAGGAGATCACAACAAGTCAACAACTTTCTGAACCTTCGAAGCCGAGAAAACCTTTAGCACATTTGAAGTGCCTTTCACAGCAGAAGCTATTACTTCTGACCGCATGGATGCATTTAGAACGTGGTGAGTAAAGCACTAGTGATCCTACACTTTTCAAAACTTTCAGTAAGATTCACAATGCCAGCAAGAACTGCATCCTAACAGCGAGCACTTCTTGCACTCAAATAATCAAAACCATGTAATCTCACACAGGCCAAAGCACATAATAGTCTACTTTACACTTATTATTTATCCAATGCTATAATAAGCTGTGCCAATATTCTCAAGGTGATAATATTGCGAACATTCATCTACAATAAGCCTAGTTTTTATGCAAGTCCTTTGATTCTAGTATAATTAGGGCATATGTAAAGACACGGACCAAATTATAGGAGTTTGCAATTGCATTAACTGATGTAATTTTAGAACAATGCATACCAATCAGAGTGCTTCATCCCAGTTTACTGTCAATACAAGCCTAGTTTTGTACCGAACCAGTATTTAACTACAGAAGCATATGAGCTGATTGAAGACGTCGAAGAATTAGCATCAAGTGGGCAAACACTTGCCTCAGGATCAACAATCTTATCTTCAGGCACCAGGTTGGCGAGATGGAAGTCCCCATCACATCGCTCAACCGCATGTGTTAGCGTGTCATAGTCGAGCACGTCGGCCTTGAACAGATGCAGATTCTCCGGGGCCTTGTCCAGCTGCCTAAGATGGACATTCCTGGGATCACCTGAAAAGAGCATTCAGCCATTAATCAGAACACTATACAATGCCCACATTTGCCTATGGCACCATGAATGAAGCGCTTCGTTTTCTTGCACAGCTCGGTGATTCACCCTGTTCAGTCATGGGCGGTAACCGAGGGTGCCTCCAAAATTTTGAAAAGTTGTATAAGATCATCTCTTTAATATACTAAATTTGTTCATTGAATTGGTTTCGATTTTGGTGGTTTGAGATTTTTAAGATATTAGAACTATTTATATTGTGTTTTTAGTAAATTTCAAATATATATGTTGGATTTATGATGTTACAAAATAATTTTAAAATACAACCGAGTTGTACGTGTGAAGTGCGCATCTCCAACGAAAAATTTTTAGTTCCGCCAATGTGTTCAGGATTCAGCCTTTCTTTTTCTTTTTCAAGTGTACTCATCAGATATTCAGATTACAACGACGATTGCAAAGCACATCTCAACACAGAACGTCGAATCGATAGAGCAACTAGGAAGTTGTAGCATCCATGGCGCAACTCCATAAAGAAATCCGCACCGAACCAAATAATCTGACTCATCTTGGACCAATGCAGAAGGAACAAAAACACGTGAAGTAGAGACGCACGCAGTCAGCCACCGATGCCCTCCGCCGCCGCTTCGCCCGCGCGGTTCTTGGGATCAAGAACGCCATCTCCATCGGAAAAATCCGCACTGTCGCCGCTGCGCTGCAGCGCCGCAACGAGAAGCCAGGAAGGAGACGGTTAACGTTGGGGCCGGTTAAGTGTGGACTCTGCCGTAGCCGCTAGGTGCTCAATCTTACCCATTCATTTTAAATCTAACATTTTGTATAAGGCAATGTGATTTTTTCCCCCCTTTGGGGTATTTTTTTTTTTGAGAATGGTATAATTGATGGGCTAGTTACTGCCAGCTGAGAAAATCCCACAGCAGGACAACATCCAGTCATATTAGGCCCAACCCATTCATAGTCATATCTTGCCACATTTTGTTCTAGTTAAACAAGTTTAATTGAGTTAGGTGTTAGTTTGATTTATAGCTAAACATATAGCAAGATTATTTTACTACCATCCATGTTCTATACGTTAGTAACTTAAAAAAGTATGATAAAATTCTTTTTTACTTTGGCCCAAAGTGTAGTTTTAATTTTAATCATCTGACCTTATACGAATTTGGCAAAAAAAAATTATAATAAAACATTATACGTGCCCTTAACCCTAGCCCACTAAACCAGATAATACACATGAATATAATTATCTCGGTCTCATCTGAAATCGAACGTCAGATACAGTGAACGCGCAAAAAAAATATTAAATGCTCGAATTAATGTGCGCTACCAAGAAGATCATGATAGTACTAGTATTGTTGTGATCGATGCTTCAGTTCGCTAATCTAGATAGCTAGCTAGCTAGTAGCTACTGTTAGACAACGATACATCGATCTTGGCTTGATCGCTCACTGTCACAGAACGCACGCAGCATAGGCATCCCTGAGGCAGCAGGCAAGCTCCACGCACCAAGGTTGGCAGCTTGCCATGGTCGAGATCCCGATCGTTTTTCATCGTGTAGAATCATACCAGGAACATTGTTATCGTAAACATTGCGAGATCTACACCGTTGTTATGTTACAATTATAACCAACATCGACATGATCCAACGGAATGCACGTACGAACCACTCACCTTGAGCTCCGCGCGCCTAGGTGTGCCGCCGGTGCACGGGCGGGCGGAACGTTCGTCACCGATGGCGCTAGTGCTCCTTGGCACCCGTAGTACGAAACAAAAGCGCTCCTATATGAAATCGTTCGTAATGGCAGCGAGACAGTGACTCGCGCAGAGATCGGAACGCGTGGTTCTTCCTGCGCTTTCCGCGCGCGTCTGTTAGTGCACGTACCATTCCGAGACAAGGGGCGCCTGCACACGACGACGCGCGCGCAGGTTGAGCTGAAGACCACGTAATAAAGCGGGGGCGTTTCCGTAGCAGAACGCGCCGCCGTGCCGTGCCGTGCGCGTGCGTGACAGCCGAAAACCGCGGCCAGCACGGGACAAAACACGAAGAAGCGGCCGGTAGCGGTGGCAGGTCTGCGTTGCGTCCCGGCTGACGCTAGGCGCAAGCGCGCGATGGTGTCCACGTCCCTCCCCCCCGCGCGCGCGTTTTAATTTGCGCGTCGCGGGACGGCTCGCTCGCTCGACCGACCGTCGCCCCAACCGCCGCCGCCGTCGCGTTGCATTTAGTGGCGGCCACTGTTCGCGCGACGGTCATGAACCCGCTTCCGAAGGCGACACATGTGTGGCTTTTGCTGCTGAGAGTGGCAGTGTTCTTGTAGGAAATCCTACGTACAGTGCTGATCCGATCTACTCCAGATACGCTGCGGTACTACATTAGGGCTAGAGACGCTGCGGTACTACATTAGGGCTAGAGGTGGGCGTCGTGCCGGCTCGGCCCGGACCCATCGTGTTTCGGGCCGAAACCGTACCGTGCCACGACGGCCCATCGTGCCCACTGTACCGGGCCGTGCCGGCCCGACTCACCTTTGGCGAGCCCAAGCCCGGCCCATTTGCGCTTCATGCCTGCTTCGTGCCGTGCCGGCCCAAGCCCGACCCATTTTTACTATTGTGACAAACAAAAAAATAAAACAAATCACTACTACTAAACTACCTATTTTAATTACATAAGTGACTAATCACATCAACAAAATGTCAAACATAAATGCAATGCTTGAAGATGTTCTGAATCAACAATATCTGCCAACTTTTAGGCCTTAATCCGTGATTTTCGCGTTAAATGCGTCTTGCAAGACGGCCTGGCCTAAACATTCGTGCCGTCTGCGCCCGTCGTGCGTTCCGGGCAGACGGCCGCTGATTGCGTGCCGTGCCGTGCTTTGCACCGTGCCATCCTATCGTGCTTCGGGCCGGCCCAAAAGAGCCCGGCCCAAATGCCCACCTCTAATTAGGGCTGGTATGGACGATGGAGAGAGAGAGAGACCATGCCACACCGTATGTCCACATGACACCACACAGCCATTGTTCAGTTCAATTCAATGCAGCGCCATTGGTCACGCCGAAGAGGTTGCGTGAAATTGATAGCGCAATTAAATGTTAATCGATTCGTAAGGATATACTATATACTAGTCCATTAGTACTAGTAATAGTAGCACTTCTTTTAGACGCTTACGGATAGTGCTTAGCTCTGTAAGTTTGTACAATGTGCATCTATGTGATCGGCAGATTAGGATGAAGTCCTGTTTTGGAGCATTGGAATTTAATGAAGTTGTAACTTATCTTTTTTTGAAGGCATGCAAACTTACAGACAGTGCCAAACCTAAGAAATTAAACTTGGAAATCAATTCTGTGCTTACAACGACTTGGCAAAGCCGACAAGGGCAAGAGAGCGTCGTCAACGTACGATCGTCCGGCATTTCGGCGACGCGGATCGTGATACATGTATATCGCCATACTGATCGACACCGCCGTGCATGTTCATCGTATGTGTAACACACGAGCATATCCATCCATCCATCCATCCCGAGTTTTATTAGTTTCCCGAATAAGGGTGCATTTAGTTCGTGGGATGAGGTTAAATGGGATGGGATGGTCCTGTACCATTTGGTTCCATTATTTTGGGTGAACGAGATGGTTCAGCATCTAGAGGGAATATTCCTCAAAATTGTACCACTTGGTTCAGGATGGGATGGTTCCATTCAACCAACCAAACGCATGGATGAGCTTTTTCTTGAACCATCTCATACATGTACCACTTGGTACATGCAACCAAACACACCCTAAGTCGGCGATGAGAACTACGAGCAAAATGAATGCTGGAGACGACGGTCATATCTCGTACTGTACCAGTATATAAAACGCGTCGCCGGCAGCCGAGATGATAGCTCAGTATGTATAAGAGAGCAATTAATAACTAGCATGGCGATGGTCAAGTATCAGCGGCAAGCTAGCCCGTCGTCTTGCGCTACTAGTACAACACTACAACCGGTGTGTAGTCGCGTAGTGGTACCTTACCTTCCATTAAATTTTCGGTCGACTGTAGCAGCCAGACATTCACACTGCATTTTTGAGTGGGGTGAAAACGGATCGGATATTTCCTATTTGGTCCGTAGTCAGATTCTGCCACAACCAGATTCGGCGACACATTTTAATATAATCGGATCCGGACCCGGACCTAGATAGGTCAATCCGGATTCAGAGGACGTGATATCTACCGGATTTGGATTAGGATCCGGATATCGGGCCAAATTCTATCTGGGTATCCATTTTGGACTAGACTGAGAAAGGCTATTTTAGGCTGGGATGTTACCTAAAGGTAGTATTGAACTTATGCGCGCACGCAGTGGGATTCAGATCCTCTGCATTTGTTAGTATAAATGCACGGTGCATTTTGACATGGTAGGCTAAAGAAATCTGAGGAAAAATTCAAATTGCTACAGTATTTTTTGAAAAAATTTGCGAGATTTAATCAAATCTAGTTTTAAAATATGAATTTCAATCAAAATATCCAAAAATTCAATAAAATTTACTAAAATCTTGAATACTGTAGCAATTTGAGTTGTTTTTTCTCAGATTTCTTTAGCCTGCCAGGTCAAAATGCACCGTGCATTTACACTAACAAAGGCAGAGGATCTGAATCCCACGCAGTGTGCATGAAACTACTGATTCAAGGTAGTACAGAGCATATACACCAAATTCGAATTGATGAATTATTTCTTTATAATATTATGGAAACGACTATTATTTGAAAATAATTAGGAAACTTATTGACATTTCTTCGCACCTAAAACTTTCTAGATTTATATACATTGTTCTTGTCCGAGCCGATGAAAATTTAATTTGTGTAAGACTAATACTATGTACTCATGTTAAAGTGATGATGGTATATGTTTAACATATTTTTCTATATGCACATACTGTCAATATATTTTATCTATTTCCAACCCGAAACAGTCATATATCTATTTTGTATCTATATATCGAATACTCTTTATTTGTGTCAGTATCCAGCTTATTCATAATTAGCTCTAAATAAAAAATTATTAAAATATAAAATAAATAATATTAATCTTTATCCGATCCATCACTATTTTTAGAACAGATAGTCGTAAACTCATACACAACCGCTAGCCGCCGACCCATGCAGGCAACGGTTGCCTTGATCGGGGTCAAATTGACATAAACTGTAATGCGTCAGGTGAAGGAAATGCTCCGGCGACTGGCGCTGCCAGGTTTTATCGATCTAGATAAAGATTCGGTAGTTCGTAGGCAAGCTTGGAATAATAATAATAATATTAACTGCCTGGTGAGCTCACGTGTCCTCCCCGGCGTTTTACGGAAAAGTCTCTCCATTTCTTTAAATCACGAATAGGTCCCTGCAAATTACGAATAGATCCTTTGTGATTTTTTTTAGGGGAAGAAATTCGTTTTCGAATCGCATAGGGTGTTAAACTCGGCGTCTATAGTTTTTTTTTTCTAACTCGAAATCTAATATTTTTCGGAACATGTATTATTATCTTTTTTTTTCAAAAAGACCCGTTGTTTCGCAGATTCGTCGACGGTTTTTACCTAGCGTATTTTTTTTCCAAAAAAAAAACCCAAGCGAACAAAAAGCGCTTGGATCTTCCTGCCTTTTTCCAGAAAAAAAAAACTTGAATCAAATTTTGCACGGCGTAGCGGAGCGCGCAAATCTTACTAGTATACTTGAACGGTTAATCTAGTCGTGGAGTGCTGTAGTGAGTACTACTCCCTCCCATTCAAAATAGTTAAAATCAATATAGTCTTTAAAATATAACTTTAACCGCTAATTTTTATTATAATATATTTATTAAAATTAATAAATTATAATATTATAAAAATACTTTTTGAATAAGTCTATATATAATTTTTCATGTATCTAATTTAAATATTTTAAATAATATTAATAATTAAAGTTTTAAAAAATTTAATCATCACTGTACCCAACACATAACTATTTGAATCGGAGGGAATACAATACTGACAGGTGAATTGACCGGAGTAAACTGATATAGGTAGGTCATTCCAATCACCAGCGGGCTGCTACTCGCGTTAGTTACCATCTGTGTGGACGTCCCATATATGGCCTTATGGATGCATGTAAGTATATAAATATATGTATATATAATATTATAAAATGTAGTCGTTCATTCATGATTAATCAACAATATGCTAACGAAATTATAAGAATAAGAAGGAAAGCACATATAAAGTAGGGGCAAATTCTCTCTCTTTATTAAGTTAGATTTTTCTGCATAAAGGAGTGCTGAATATATAGCAAAGCCAACTAACAAATGAGTTCGGATTCGCCCACCAATAGATAGAGTCATTCCATATTTGGACTAAGATTCTATCTATATCATAACACCCCCATTTGGACGAATACCGCGTAATACACATAGATCCCCTGTCATAGGCTCTAGGTATTAAATAATTGATGGAGATTCATAACATACATAAATCCTCAACTTCTGGTGAGGTCCCATGGTAGTACGCTGTGGTGGAGAGATTGGCATGTATACCGCATAGCCAAATTTTCACAGATGAGAAATACTTAATTCTTTCCATGCACTATCTGTAATGAAAAATTTTATGATGTGCAGCTGGTCTGAATTGAATTAATACCACAACATGCAACATTGCGTGAGTCCAACAACTGGTGGATAGTATTCTATTCTGCAATAGTAGCCAAGCAATATGTTTTATTCCTTTATTAATGACTTTGCAAAGCCATTTTAAATGTGGACATGAGGTATGAGATGCTTTACATTAATTTTCAAAGCTGTACAATAATTAATAAATGCATTTGAGGTAAACTCATCAGTATTATCTATTCGAATATACTTGATCCTTTCTTCTGGAATGGAGGCTCTTAATAATATGATAATATGGGTAATTAATTTAGCAAAAGCAACATGGCATTATCAATGTGTCATACATGAATTTCTAGAATTTTCTATAAAGTAGGGGCAAAGTAGGGTATGGAACATTTAGTGTGTGCTAAATATTAATTTACCAATTTTAAGGAAGTCCATATACTTAGAAAATCTAATTTCTAGGATTTATCATGAATTTTCAAAAATTATTAAATATTTTATGAAATTACAAAAAAATCCCAGGGGCTAAACTATAAATTTTCCTTTTAATTTTTATTTGTTTTTTTCTTCGGGAAAATCTAGCGGGTCGAACGCTGTTTGGGCCACCGAACCCATCTCGGTCTGTGCAAAAGAGGGCCCATTCGGCCGGTTTAAGAGGGTGGCTAGGGTGAGGCCGGGTGCAGAGGCAACGGCACTATCATCGCTAGGGCGTGTGGGCACAGGTGGTCACCGCTACCGGGATGGGCGCCACTGCGGTCAGCTGCGAGCGGTGCCACCGGCTCGCCGAACGCCGCCTCGGGTTGGTCACTGCGGGCATCGTCGCGGTGCTGTCTTTGGCGAATACGGGCACGTGGTCGCCTTCGTGGTGCATGCTGCCGTCTTGACCACCGGTGGGTGCAGGCTACAACCATGTTGGGTGTGGAGTTCGAGGTGCGGTTGCCGCACATTCATGGAAGCCGAAGGGGTGGTCGCCACTTAGGCGCGGAAAACGGTGGGGCAGCTCTCCGTCGGGCACACACGGAATACGAGGAGCTGCGAGTGCCATCAATTCATTGTCTCATCATCAGGTGTGGGCGCTTTGGGCGCTCCACCGGCCACCACTGGGTTTCGGGTGCTGCTGCGCGAGAGTCGGGGAGCCACTGCTGGGTGTGGGGAGGTCACTGTCGGGCGTGATTTTTGCGTGGAGAATGCCATCCACGAGTCGCACATTGGGCGTGGAGGGGAACCACCATAGCTTCTTCAGCTTCATCGGTGCCGTCGCTTGCCTTGGCTTTGCCTCGCCATTACGCATTCTTCAAGATATGGAGGTGTGAGGAGGCGCAACCGACGGGTTCTTGGGGCTAGGATGCTGCCGACAAGTGCGTGGCCCAAAGACACGGCCAGTCGTCGCTGGGCACCGTCGCACGCTTCGGGTGTGGGTCACCGTGAGGTTGGTTGACGGTAGTGGCAGCGCCGGTGGCGACGTTCGCCTTACTGGGCTGAACTTCTTATTTATTTATTGATGAATAGTAAAAGTTTTTTTAAACCTTAGATTAGATCAACTACTAATCTATAATCCATGAAAAATAATATGCAAGATGTAATTTTATGTTCATGTGCAACTAACTCACGTAACTCCAGCTTACGTAGGGCTTGATGTAGTGTGATCGTGTGTGATAGGATGATGTCGATGCAGTGTAGATCGATGAAGACAGATGACCATGATCGGCCTCATAAAAACGTCGTTTGAATACATGGATCAAATAGTGATCAAGTTATGATTAACACAATGAAAATGCAATTGATCTAATCACCAATATATTTAGAACGACATATCTGGATGAAGAGCATTCATACTAATAACGTGTTGTAAAACGTAGTCATTCACCCGTGATCAATCAACAGCATACTAACGAAATCACAAGAACAAGAATAAGAGCACACATTAAAGTAGGGGCAAAATTCTCTCTTTATTAGATTCGATTTTTCTGTACAAAGAGGTGCCCAATATATAGTAAAGCCAACTAACAAATAAGGTCGAATTCGCCCACCAATAAATAGAGTCCTTCCATACTTGGACTGGGATTCTATTTATATCATAACATATATACACTTATATTTATTCATATGCCGCCTGGGTTTGGAGAGCAACCAAGTGGCAATTTTTTTGCGAAAAGGACCTCTATAAATTCTAAAATTACGGTTAGCTCCTTCCACTGATTGTTTGAAAAATATCCCCGTAGTTCCGTATATACACGAACAGGTTTTCTACCGGGTTTTTTCAATCATGGACGACTCCTTTCCCGTGGTTACACAAAAAACGTTGGCGGCTCATAGCCAGCCTATTTTTGAAAAAACACCACTAAGAAAATTAAAATTGCGTGTTTTTATAACAAAAAACATCGAATCAGATTTCGCACGGCACGGCATCGCGCGAAGCTCGACCTAGTAGTATATACGTACCGTACGCGTGTATGCAACTACGAACTATAGAGTTGGGAGTGCTTGGGACTGGAAGATGATGGTTGTACTAACTTGTAAGATGAGATCAATCAATCAATTAGCATGCGCTATCCAATTTATGGAGGTCAAATGTAGACCCGCTACGTACATGCATGATGCACGCGATTGATAGGCATGAGAGAAAAAAAAAACAGAACGATCGAACGGATAGGCAGTATTGATTAATTTGATGTTTGGAATTTGTACGTTGATGATCACTTGATCTCCCTAGCTAGCTACCTAACTGCCCGCGCCCGCCCACCTGCATAGACATGATAGTTATTATAGATTGAGAGATGCATGCATGCATGCATGCCGGGCAGCCATGGGAGAAGAAGACCATGGAGTTATTGGCGAGCTATATATATAAAGCTCGTAAAGAGAAACAGTCATGTGCCATCATATAATGTATGGAAATATCAACTCATATGTTGAAAACCATAGTAACTTGTTATTCAATAGCTCACTCAAATTCTAGGTGTTGCAAGGAACCTCAAATAGATATTCATGATACCACACAAGCTCTAAATTTCGAAAACAAAATAATGTGAGTTTAGAACTTGTAGTATAGTTTGTTTAGGAGTTAGGACCTATTGCAATGGAATTCAAAATAAATACACCAAATGTTCTTCTAAAAGGAAAGCTAATAAGTATACAACTTTATATGTTTCATCTATAAACAACATGAACGATTAATCCATAAACTTGTCCAATCAATAAAATGGGTTAAGGCATTTTATTGCATCACACTAAGGTGGTGCTCATACCATAATTTTTATTTTGTACGCCTATTCTTTAATCTCTTTTGTTTATACCCATCATAAGCTGAAAAACAGATTGAAAATTGTATAATACATGTGTAGCTAGAATTAGTCTTACAAAGTAAGACACAAACGAATAAACCAAATATATTAGAATTTTTTCTGTAAGAAAATTAAACTGTGTAAATAAAAATAAACCACATCTCAGGCTAAATTTACTGACCAAATTGAATTGGCCAAGGAAGAACGATGACCTTTGACAGGATAACTTTTATTTATCAAGAGGAGTTACAGATGAATTAAACATAGTTTCAACTCAAACAAAAAATCGTACTGATATTTTTTTTGAATAAAATCATAGCAATATTTAGATGAGAGAGAGAGAGAGAGAGAGAGCAATATTTGGTAAAATCAGACAACAACTCCTATAATAGAGGATTACATAGCACTGTAAATATCATTGATCTTCAAAAGGCTAAATGAGCTCGATGAGAATTTTGTTGAGTCTGACTTTCCAGTAGTTGTGAATACAATAATTAAGGTATTTAGTTTCACAAATGCATGAAGTTTTCCACTGTTAAACATGGTTTATCGTCTTGCTGCAAGGTTGGACTTCGGCGCAGTTGGTCGGCTGTGTGCCTTCGTGCTGCAGGGTCAGACTACTAACCATGTTCCGCCATGTCACGACTCACGAGACCTTAATCCTTGGTTAAGCTCCGACTATATGCTAAAGTAGCTTGTGTCGATATTTAAGACCCAGGAGTCTCTAAATCGAGCTTACGAATAAAATGCTGGTTGCCTTTGTCTATGAAACAAAGATGGAAAGTAGTAAAAAATGAGATTGCTTCTTTATTGGATTACAGGTGTTTACAGAGTACAGATTTGAGTGAAAAACTAAAGGACTAATGTTGTCTCTATCTTCAATTTCCAGCCCCTCTTCCTCTGAGTCCTTGCAGAAGTCATATTTATAGCGTTAAAGGGATAGCAAATTGTCATCTTTCAAGAGGTATCTTTCCACGAAAAGGTGTCTTCTAGTCGAAAGATGTCTTCTCTCAAAAGTTGTCTTTTAATAAAAAGGCGTCTCTTTGTAGAGAGTAACTTTCAAATGTTCGTCTGTACTTGTCAAAGCGAGCGTCTCCCGCACGCAAGCCTTATGCAGAGGAAACCTCTTCCCCGACTTGAATTGGGTCGGGGTGTAAACTTATCTACATCCGACCTATACGCTGGTCAGGATTATCCGACCAGCATATATCTATTAGGTAGGGATTTTTAGGGCATATCATATCATCTGATCAATATTATATACACTGGTCGAGATATTTCTATGTGACTAAAATTAACTCTGGTTGAAGTCGTAACCAGGTAATGGGCCTTAGGCCTCATTTTTATGCATGTGCTCTTTTTCTTCACAAGATTTTAGGCCTAAAGAATAGAATAGGGTACGTCAATCGTCGTCAGTTAGCCCCAAGGTCCAAGTAAATAAATGTATTGACTTAGGATTTTTCAACTTCTGGGATGTTTTATACGTCATACGCTCCTTAAAAATGGTATGTTAGGTTTTCGATAAAGGAATTTATGTAATTCCTCTTGGTAACTGAATCAACACTTTAACTGCTTGAAAATCTATCATACGGCACTACCGTGGTTCAAAGGTCGGTACTACCGCTGGTTCGGTAGTACCGCTATTTAGTTGCTGGTACATGTGTTCCAGAGAGTGTAATGATTGGAGTTTTTGTGTTATTTAAAAATATCTATGGGTGATTAAATCTTGGAAAAGGGTGGAGATTGTAGCCCTTTTGATAAGCTTTTTATAGAGTCCAAGATCACCTAAATCGAACTTCGGATTAAAAAGTTATTACCGTTTTAGTTGCTGAAATAAAGGTACTTCCGCACTTTACACAGTGGTACTTCCACAGTAGTGGCAGTACCGCATTTTTTGCACAAACGGCTAGTTTTATAGCCGTTGGCCTGAGGGGCGGTGTCGACGATCGGTTTCGCCGGCAATGAGATTTGTGATTCTAGGGGATTTGTGCGGGATCTGAGCTTGATGGTAACACAGGATGCGAGGGCAATCTGTTTTAGACAGGTTCGGGCTCTCTCGGAGGAGATAATACCCTAGTCCTGTGTTCTTGGATATATGAGCTCTCTTTCTTGTTTCTCCCTCCTCCCCTTATATACTGGGGGAAGGGTACATCATAGATGGGCGCCACCGGGCCCTGATCATGGTGGCCTGGCCGACATGTACTTTGTCCTTATTGGCCCTAGCGCTCTACGTCTTGGAGAGGTGGTTATGCTTTCCCCGACCTCGCCGCCGCCTGTCAGTTCCAAAGATCCGCAGCTCTGGCGATGTCGGTGCATGCTTCGTTCTTGGCGGGTTGTTCGGGCGTGGCGCGAAGCTTCCCCGAAGGATCGGAAGTTGCCTTGGGGAACAAGTCGAAAACCTCCTCCGGGCCCGTCGTGGTGCTTCTGGACTTTGGGCTTTCTACTCCGCCCGTCAAGCCCAGTCGGGTGTAGGCCCCTCTTGCGGGACCCCTGTCTCTGACATCCCACAGGCGGTACTACCTGGTTTTTGCCTGCAGTAGTACCGCAAATGCTGAGTTTTTGTGGTTTTTAGTCCCTAATGGCTAGTTTTGGTATGGGGGCTATATAAGGACCCCTTGGGAGGGTTTTTTGCATGTTGTTCCTGCATTCTTGAGTGTGTTTGAGTTTGTGTGAGTTCTTGAGAGGGTGTTGCATGAGTTGCATACCTCAATTTGGTTTTTGAGCTCAAGAGTGAGACTAATTGCATGTGTTGCAATTAGAGTGTGATTGAGAGGATCCTAGTGTGTGTGTTGCACTTAGGAGTCAACGGAAGCGCATGAGTTGTGCTAGGTGAAGTTTAAGCAGAGTACTTGACCTTTTACTCTTGGAGGTTGCCGCCTCCTAGACGGCGTAGGAGCGTCGTGCGCGGAGCTTCACAAGGTTTGTGTGAAGCCCGACAAAGTTTGTGAAGGTTGGAGCTTAGCCTACCCTGTGAGGTAAAAAGCTACCACGAGTGGATTTGAAGCGGAAGGCTCAAGTGAGTGGGCCGGTCCAAAATGAGTTGGACTTCCTCAACGTGGATTAGAGGAGACCGGCAATTCTCCGAATACCACAGTAAAAAGTATCGTGTTCATTGTCTCTTTTACATTCAAGTATTTACCATATTGCAATATTATCTCTTGCTTGATTGTATTTAAAATTGCTTAGTCTTGCTAGTTTAATTAGTATGCAATTCTAGTTAGAGACATATTTAGTTAGTGCACTAGTGAGCCTAGTTGATTTAGGCTTTAAATTGTCAAAACCGTAGTTTACGCCTCCCCAATTTATTTAGGTTTTGACATAGGGGTAATTAGAGAATAATCCCCCCCTCTAGGCGCATCCTCGACCCTACAGTTGTGGGAGAGATGTGATGGTGATGCAGGGATGGCTGCTCTCTCTCTCTCTCTCTCTCTGTGTGTGTGTGTGTGTGTGTCTCCCTCTTGCTCCTCTAGTTGCCTACTAATCTTAGTGCTCCTGTGACCCTAGTGGAGCTTCTTGCTTGCTTCAGATTTGGGTGTTCCTGGGTCTTGTCCATTGTATGCTTGTGAGCTTGGCCTTGTGGTCTCTCTCTCTCTCTATATATATATATATATATATATATATCTATATATATATCGTATGGTATTGAACTTGGCTTGCCTGATGCCTTATTTGGTAGGGACTTGGTTGCCTTAAGCCTTAAGGCTACGTATCGGATAAAAGCTTCAGCCAGAGCTATCCTTAATCACAGTGCTATGTGGTTATCCTATTTATAATGGAGAATTACCTATTTACACGAGAAATTTACTTTCCTATTGCGCAATATTTTAAAAATATGCGCATCTACGAATAATGAACAGGTTTGTATAATTGCCGAGTGATGATATCCAATTTCGTGAGAGGTGCCGATTTGGCCCCGGACGAATCTGGTATATCATTGCATGATACCAAAACCATACGAGACTGACGGCAATTCTAATTCTAATTCAATTATTTATTTTAATTCATTGGTTCTTTTATACTTATATGAATGCAAACTAATATGCATGACCTACATTGAAGATTAGAAGATCAAGAGGACATTGATGTTTTGTAATTTATATTCTTGTAATCTTCATTTTTGGAATGTAATTATTTATTTAAGTGATTTGCAATCAAAATTGTAATCAAGTATTCAAGTGTTACAATTTATTCCATTGTACTCAATTTGTAATAATTTCATTGTAATATTTAATTCTGTAATGGTTAATTTAATTTAATTACATGATTTATTTTATTTTTAATGCCTCATTTGAATTACTTGATTGACCGGGTTATTTCAAGCACCAGCGACATCCATCCACAAGCATCACTCATCGTACACCGGACGGCCACCATGGTAGAGGGGGTAACATGGCGAAGTTGTAGCAGCGATGGAGTCGATGTGAAGAGAGGTGGTGGCCCATGCGAGAGATGGAGGAGGGGGAATGAGGGGAGGTTGCTGGGGAGTGCGGGCGGTTAGGTTGGGGATGCAACTGGAGGGAGCAGTTGGGGGGGGGGAGGCAGTGAGCAGTTTTGGTTGAGGCTCATGTAGAAGAGAACTCGCTCTAGGACTATCATCCAGGGGTGGGACGATCACACCCTTGCCTTGCTCAGCTCTGGCTCGACTCGCGGACGCTCGCCCTTGCAAGGATGCCGGTCGTCGCCGCCACTGCACACATAGGGTTAGCAGCAGGGTATAACTGGAGGCGTTGCCATGCGGGCCTAGGCTGCCGCTTCTATGGGAAGATGGTGCAACGGAGATGGCGTCCCGATGCAACCGCCATGCACCCCATCGCCCGCCGCTGGGCTCTCCTTCTCTCCCCACCGTCGACTCGATCCATTATCATCATGGCAATCGCTGCCCTCCTCCTCCCCGTTGCTGACCGTCGCCTTTCCCTCACCGTCGTAGACCGCCACGGTGGCTACGCGTGGGGAAGTGGACGGCGTGAGGCGGTGCAGAATTGATAATGCAGCGTGAAAAACGGGAAGAACAACATGGGTAGCTCGGCGTTTGGGGTGAGTCGGGGTGGGGAACGACGTGATTAGGGGTTGAGCGGGTCGGCAGTAGTGGTGTGGCGAGGAGGCGATACGAGCAAGGCGATAAGCCAAAAGGGATGGGGCCCAACATGGGCATGTCGAGGAGCGATAGACCGACGTGCGATCGTAGAGGGGGTGGGCGGTGGGGGCGGGCGATGAGCGGCGAGCTCAGGACGAGATCGTGTCAGCTAGGTTTTCTTTTCTGGTCTCTGTCGATTTTTTTCAAGATAAGGTTGGTGCCGGAGTCTGGTAAGTAAATGAATGTATTAAACGCAATCATTTTATTAGTTAAGATATCTTAAGCTCTAGCTAGCTTAACAACACCGAGTACAAGCCGTGTTTAGGGGAGACATCCGTGCTAGAGTTGGGTTCAGTGGTACCTACCTCACGAGGACTGCACATAGCACGACGTAACTGTTAGGAAACCGGGACACGCAGTCCTGCACGCAGCAGCACTCATCAATTATAGACCATCGGCCTACAACATCCATTCACCTATGCAACTAGTGCAAGGGGTCATCCCGAAGATTTCCCATCTTAGAAAATTTGGTTGTATGGTATATGTACCTATACCACCCCACAATGATCGCAATGGGCCCTCTCCGCAAGTCTGGGATATCGTTGGTTATGAGAGTGCATCCATAATCGTGTATTTGGAACCCATGACTCGAGACTTACACACGGCCGATTCGATTGCATCTTTGACGAGGACCATTTCCGTCATTAGGGGAGAGAATCAACCATTGGATGAAAAATGCCGGAAATAGTATGGCATTCCACTTTGGGATCCCGCGCATGACCCTCGCACTAATGAAGCAAATCAAGAAGTCCGTAAGATAATTGATTTGCGAGAATTTAGCAAATGAACCGCTGATCATTTTTGTGATCTCAAGAGCGTGGTTAAGTCGCATGTACCGGCAAGAAATGCACCAGAGAGGGTGGAAATACCAAAGAAAGCGAAGGTATCCCTCATCCTGTTCAGAGGCCTCAAAGAAAAAGAACAGAAATCGGCTTCTCAAACCCAAAGTACCGGAGACGTCTGGGAAAAGCTGGGCAAGAGGACTTACCACGACCAATCACAAAAGTGCCCCAAAGCAAGAAGGGGAGCCAGTTGAGACACTGGCTTTGGAAAGAAGCCTGTGGAAAAGGCAATTCCAGATCTGAACCTTCCATTGGAAGAAGCCAGGAAATAATGTGTGCGCACACATTGGCGGAGAAAAACTAAAGGAACTTGCTCTGGAATGGGAAATAGCAATGAAGAGCAAGTAGAAGTGCACAAGCACCCCATGATGAAATGGCCATAAACTTTGTAATAACGGAGAATCAATGAATAGAGCAACAACCAATGTCGATGCATACTTTGCAAAGAAGATTGCCACGATCATTAATCATGATCTCGAGCCCGCATCTCTCGCAGAGTGCAAGAAAAGGCTCGATTGGGAAGATTGGAAGAAGGCAATCACCGCATGAGTTAGTCTCTCTGAACAAAAGAGAGGTGTTTGGGCACTGTGTGCCGCACGCCTCCCCATATAAACCCGTAGGTCACAAATGGGTTTTTGTTCGCAAGAGAAAGCGAAAACAATGAAGTTGTAAGGTACAAGGCAAGGCTTGTCGCTCAAGGTTTCACTCAACGTCCTGGGGTTGATTATGAAGAAACCTATTCTCCGGTCATGGGTGGAATTACCTTTAGATACTTGATCTCAATGGCGATCAACTTGAAGTTGAAAATGAAGCTAATGGATGTTGTCACAAAGATATTTGTATGGAAACTTGGATTCGGAAATATACATGAAAGTACTGGAAGGTATCCCTATCCCGAACCAAGACAGAGCAAATGAAACCTATACAAGTGTGAAATTGGAGAAATCAATGTATGGGCTAAAACAATCGAGGAAGAATGTGGTACAATTGCTTAAGTGACTTTCTTTGCAAGAAAGGCTACACGAACAGCGAAGATTGTCCATGTGTGTTTATACAACGATCCCGAATGGATTTTGTATAATCTCCGTCTATGTAGATGACTTGAACATCATTGGGACGGATGAAGAAATTGAAGAAGCATGCACATACTTGAAGTCTGAATTTGAAATGAAAGACTTGGGTAAAACCAAGTTTTGTTTAGGCTTGCGGCTTGAACATGTCCAAGGCGGAATCTTGGTACACCAATCTTCCTACACGCAGAAAGTGTTGGAGAAATTTGGTTTCAAAAGGCATACCCGCAAAGACCCCAATGGTCGGAAGGTCACTCCAAGCGGACCTAGACCCGTGCAGGCCTAAAGAAGAGGGAGGAAGTCACGGGAGCAGAATTCCCATACTTGAGTGCAATTGGAGCACTCATGTACCTTGCGAATAGCACTAGGCGGACATAGCGTTAGCCGTGAATTTGCTAGCGCTGATGCAGTCTGAGAACCCACCAAAAGGCATTGGAAAGGGGTGAAGGACATCTTCCGTTACCTTCAAGGAAGCAAAGACCTCGGCTTGTTTTACGTAAGAAACAATGAATTGAATTTAGTTGGCTACGCCGATCTTTGAGTACCTATCGGACCCGCATACCGGCAAGTCACAAACTGGGTATGTTTTCCTTTGCGGTGGAACAAAGAATTTCTTGGAAGTCGTCTAAGCAGACTCTTGTCTCGACGTCGACTAACCACTCAGAAATCATTGCATTGTATGAAGCCTCTCGGGAATGTGCATGGCTTCGAAGAATGGTTCACCACATCCAGAAGTCATGTGGTTTGAACATGGAACAAACCCCCACTATTATCTATGAAGATAATGCAGCTTGTGTTGCTCAAGTGCAAATGGGATATGTGAAAAGTAACCTTACAAAGCATATCAACCCCAAGTTCTTTTATGCTCATGAAATGCATAAGATGAACGAGATAAAGATACTGCATACTAAGTCGTGTGAAAATCTTGCAGATTTATTCACTAAGTCACTCCCGGCATCTTCCTTTGAAAGATGTATTAGAGGAATCGGGATGATGAGGCTTAGAGAAGTGCAGATTTCAGGGGGAGAATTTTCACATACTCCTACATAAATCTCGAACATGAAGTTTGAGTACCCAACGTGAATCTAGAAGATTAACATTGAAGTTTGGGTGGATTGTACTCTTTTCCTTAAGTAAGTTTTTTATTGAAGTTTTCTTACATAAGGTTTTTGATGAGGCAATCCGTGCAACACAGCAAGCGTGTGCTATGTACTCTTTCTCCAATTATTTTTCCCACTGGGTTTTTATGGAGTTTTAATGAGACATATGCATCTCGCAGTGAAGAGTCCAAGGGGGAGTGTTAGGAAACCGGATTCGTATCCGATATGGATTCTTCCTTATCTCTAAGCAGAACCGCTATATATAGGAGGCAGGGGGGTCACCCCATTGGATACAAGCATACAGAATAATAAAGCAGACCCGTTCCTCCTCATATTGTGTCTCTCGCTCTCTCTCTGTTCTCCACTTGAGATCTATTAGGCAACCCCGGACTATTCGATAGCGAGGTTGTCTAACAGTAACGTGCATACGTGACCGTAAGTCACACAACCGAGGCACTAGAAAAGCAAAACAGACCATCAAAACCCAACGGCTCACTGTCCAGGGAACACAACAAAACAAAACCACCCTAGCCAGCGGGACGGTGGGCCAAGCAGCGGCGCATGGTGGGGCCAGGCTGTCATAGAGGCGGCGGGGGAGAAGCACCAGCACGGGGAAGCTATTTTAAAGCGCCCGGCCCGATCGATCCCTCCTCCCCGTCCGCAAGCCTCGCCCGAGCCGGATTCTCCTGCTGCCTCCCGTCCGCCCCCAAAGCCGAACGCCGACGAGCCCAGCCCCGCGCCCGATGGCTGTGGAGGTTCACCGCAGGGTGTCGCCGCCGCTTCGGGAGAGGGAGAGGGTGCGGGTGCAGGCCGGGGACGCGCTGCCGCTGCCGATCCGGCACACGAACCTCATCTTCTCGGCGCTGTTCGCGGCGTCGCTAGCGTACCTGATGCGGCGGTGGCGGGAGAAGATCCGCTCGTCCACGCCTCTCCACGTGGTCGGGCTTGCCGAGATCCTGGCCATCTGCGGCCTCGTCGCGTCCCTAATCTACCTCCTCAGTTTCTTCGGCATCGCCTTCGTACAGTCCGTCGTATCCAACAGCGACGACGAGGAGGACTTCCTGATCGGCTCCGGCGGGGGAGCCCAGGCGCCCCCGCCGGCGCCGTGCTCGCTGCTGGGTAGCTCGGGCGCCGTGCCGGAGAAAATGCCGGAGGAGGACGAGGAAATCGTGGACTCGGTGGTGTCTGGGAGGATCCCATCCTACGTGCTGGAGACCAGACTGGGCGACTGCCGCCGGGCCGCCGGGATCCGCCGCGAGGCGCTGCGGCGGATCACGGGGAGGGAGATTGACGGGCTCCCGCTGGACGGGTTCGACTACGCGTCTATCCTCGGGCAGTGCTGCGAGATGCCGGTTGGGTACGTGCAGCTGCCTGTGGGCGTCGCGGGGCCGCTCCTGCTCGACGGCCGCCGGCTCTACGTTCCGATGGCGACCACCGAGGGCTGCCTCGTCGCCAGCACGAACCGCGGATGCAAGGCCATTGCCGAGTCCGGCGGCGCCTCCAGCGTCGTGTTCCGGGACGGGATGACCCGCGCCCCCGTCGCCCGGTTCCCGTCTGCCCGCCGCGCCGCTGAGCTTAAGGGCTTCTTGGAGGACTCGGCCAACTTCGACACCCTGGCCATGGTCTTTAACAGGTACAAGACTAAATTCCAAACAAATGTCCCCATTGTCCCTTTCAGCCCATGCTCGATGCGCAGGCACAACAAATGGCAGTACGCTAATGCGGCTCTTGTGTTTGACGATACGTCTCTGTGCCATCAGTCCACATCAAAGCAGCAAAATTTTTTCAACACAAAATTGCTTGTACAGTCGCACAGATTCTGACCTTAACGCTTCAAGGTAGGATGATGCGATGACCGAGCCTTTTGGGTAACATTTGTGCAGATCGAGCAGATTTGGAAGGCTGCAGGGGGTACAGTGCGCGATGGCAGGGAGGAACCTGTACATGAGGTTCACCTGCAGCACTGGGGATGCCATGGGGATGAACATGGTCTCCAAGGGCGTCCAGAACGTGCTGGACTACCTACAGGATGACTTCCCTGACATGGATGTCATCAGCATCTCAGGTTACTTCAGCTTGAAATCCAACACTTGATTTAGTTTCTGTTTGTGGTGACATAAGTCCCTCCCTACTACTCATGAATTAAGAATTCTCACATCGACAGGCTCTACTCGATATGAATTAGGCGAAGTTTAGCCGCTGGTTGTTCTCCTGTCAGCTTCTGTCGTTCTCCTTCCAATCGTGGATACCTTTGATAGCTATCAAGAGCCTTCAAAATACCTTAGGCGGATGATATCTAACTTTGACGCCTTCAACGAATAATTAATATAGCTTATTGTCTCCTCATAAACCATGGAAAAGTTTCCTTAAAGTTCAATCCAATTATGCAATTTTTTCTGTCGAGATAGCTAGTGAACCAACTAGGCATGATACATGTTTAAGTTGTAAATTCAGATTCACCTTCTCATTACGCGGTAGAAAAATGACAGGTGAACCATGATAATGTTTTAAATTGAAAAATCACTTTGATGTCTATCACTCTCGATCTGAACTGATGTTGACTTCAGTTATTCTCGTCTGTTAGTTCACGTCCTAGTACTTTCAAGAGATAACAAAAATTCACACAAAAGATTATTCGAAGAAGGCCATTGCATCCTTCTTATTCCTATTATAATTTACTCACAGTTTGGCATGACACAAGCAATACAAATGTCCTTACTTCTAACAGTACAAGCACGACCTACCAACCTGTAAAATTTAAATTGATAGATATCATGAGATAATGAAAAAGGACGCTTACTACAGTGGTAGCTTTTGTCTTTGTTCTTTTAATTTACCATTTGTCGTCATTTTCTTTGAGTGGTGCTTCTGTGTTCTTCCAAAACAAAATTGTGCACATCCGAAAGCAGTATTGTTAGTTGTGGATTGGTGGGTGTTTCAATCAGGCCCTTAATAGGCGGTGGGAGATTACCATAAAGACTACCTTACAGTTTGCTTTTGTAATTTTTATGTGGGTTATTAATACCTGAACTGGGTTTGCATGTTAGCAATGTGCTGGTGATTAGAACTAGATATGACCCCTGACTTTAGCAATACAATTATGTCTTGTATGCATCAAATAGCATGTTAAATTTGTGATTTTTTTTTTTTTTGGTGACATTTTATGCTTTATATTTTGCTGACTAATCTTGTGTAAAAAAACAGGTAACTTTTGTTCTGACAAGAAATCAGCTGCTGTAAATTGGATTGAAGGGCGTGGAAAGTCTGTGGTTTGTGAGGCGGTAATCAAAGAGGAAGTTGTGAAAAAAGTTCTCAAGACCAACGTTCAGGCACTTGTAGAATTGAACGTGATCAAGAACCTTGCTGGCTCAGCTGTTGCTGGAGCTCTTGGAGGTTTCAATGCCCATGCTAGCAACATTGTAACAGCCATCTTTATTGCCACTGGTCAGGATCCTGCACAGAACGTGGAGAGCTCTCAGTGCATCACAATGTTGGAGGCTGTAAATGATGGCAAAGACCTTCACATCTCTGTTACAATGCCATCTATTGAGGTATGAAACAATGTTATCTTTGCAGTGGAACCATGCTCTTCATATTGTTCTTAGCATGACAGTCTTTTGGAGTTTTTGTTGATTGCTTAATGTCCTTACCCGGTATTTGTTTGGTCACATTAATGTTTTTTTTCTCTTTACCTATCTTGTGGTCCCTATTCAGTTGACATGTGTCTTTTGTCGAGAACTATTGATTATTCTAAATAATTAGATGGCGTGCCCTTTGTAAAATAGGTAAATATTATGAATATTTTTACACAGCAAATATACTCTTTTCAGTATTATTGTAACTTATGTTGACCTCATCAAGGAACAGGCATTCTGCAAATAATTTTTCTTCCATGTTAAGTTCGGATCTATATGGAACCTGCAAATATAAATATAAGACCACCATATATAGGACGTTATATATTTTCTCATTGGACACTATGCGGAGGTAGGAAGTACTACATCAAGAACCAAATCAATTTGGGAGATGTTTAGCTATGCTTACATGTCCTGTAGAATGATCTCTTGTCTATGCCAATGCCAATTTATCCCTTTATTCTTCTTGGACCATTAGTTAGTGAGAGGTAGCTTCATCAGCTAGTTTTTATGAAAAGATTCCTTTCAGTTGTTGTTCACTTGCTCTTGTTTTCATCATCTGCGAGCACAGGCTAGATCGGCAGCTCTTATTTGTTCTATTAATGTCTTAATCTTGTCACATTGCCTTTGCTATTGTCGAGAAAGGCATCTATCTGCCTATACTGAACACTTGAGTAGATTGGTTTAATACGATTTATCTTACATTCGCCAACTACATATAAATTGATGAGGTGTGCTGTGATGACCGAAATGCAGGTGGGTACAGTTGGTGGCGGCACTCAGCTGGCCTCACAATCCGCTTGCTTGAACCTACTTGGCGTGAAGGGCGCAAACAGGGAATCCCCAGGATCAAATGCGAGGCTCCTGGCCACGGTGGTTGCTGGTGCGGTCCTTGCTGGGGAGCTATCCCTAATCTCTGCTCAAGCTGCTGGCCATCTGGTCCAGAGCCACATGAAATACAACAGATCCATCAAAGATATGTCCAAGGCCGCCTCTTGAGCTCAGTTTGAACCCTTGCAGAGGAAACAGACAAACCCGAAATGTTAACTACTGTATAATTATCATTGTACCCTTGGGAGAGTGGAGATGGAAGGGTTTGAGGTTTGATTCCTTGTGGCATGCTCAGGAGTTAAAGAAAAAGGGGAAACCCCCAGGTGAACATTTGCCCGTTGATGGTCAGGAGGAAGGGAACCCTGTATTTACCACCTTGGGCGTCCTTGAGTATGACCTATTTATTTGTTGATGTTGTAGCTCATCCACTCAACCACTGCCAGACTGCTGCTTTGTCTGCGTCTTGTTTTGCCCGTCTCCTGGGCATTGGAGAATCTGACCCTGGGTTTTGTCCAAAGCTTACATTACATTTACATCCGTCCACTGGCTGCCTCTGCTTTGCCGTGGTTCCATCGTACAAAACTTGCGTCGGCAGCTGCTGGATCTTTCTGTCTGTTTGACTGCTTCAGCGTGCTTGCACCGTTTTGACTTTGCTGTAGTAACCATTTCACCTTGTCTAAGCGATCTTTTAATCGTGCCCTGGTGAAATCGGTGATGTGGATGTGAAAAAGATGTGGTCCATGACAGTTTTTATCTTCTGTTGTCCCTCTCAATACGATATTACTATATCGTGCTGGTTGCACGGATAAGAGTTCTTTATTGTTTCCTTTAATAAAGCTGGTCTTTTAGCAACGGTTGTTCCTCCTTTTATTACTAGTCTTGAAGGCTTCAGATCCAAGACTGGTATATACTATAGAGTGATGCAATCGCATGCATATTTTTCGCCACATATTTGGTCCCATCCGATCCGAAAATCCCAACAGTTTGCCGTCGTTTGCATGCATCGCGCCTTGTACTGGAGTCTGGTGTGGTGATGCACATGTGGTTACAGGGCAACTAAGTGCAGTGCATGAGCTGCTTGTCATGTGGATCCAGCATAGCACATGATCCCCCAGGACTCTGAATTTAAGAGCGTGACTGCCATGGACTGTGCCCCCTTCTTTCCCCAACCTTCACGCTAATTTACAGGCGCACATGGGAAGGTACACCAATTGGAGATTGGGGAAAGTATCCATTGGAGAGACTAAGGATGCGTCTGGCTCATCAGCCAAGATAGATGGAATGGTCCGTCTTTTTTTTTCTATCCATCTTATTATTTGTTTGAATAGATGGGTGGATGAGGTCATCCAACTCATCCCATCCAACTTTCATCCTATCCATCATCTAACTTTCATCTCACCAACCAAATTTGAATTACCACCCCATCCACTATCTAACTCTCATCTCATCCAACTTTATCCCTCAACCAAACAAAAAATTGGTTTATCCCATCCCTTCAACCAAACATGAGTTTTGATGACTTTATTCGTACCAAACTAGATGGTCTCATCCCATCCACTCTTTGCCCTTGAACCAAACGGAAACCTAGACGACAAGCGCGCGTGCCAATTAAGGCCTCGCTTGCTGTTGGGTGAGACACCGCTCGTGAAGCCCGAGCCAAGCTTCCGGGGTCCGGAACAAGCTCTGCTAGCATGCGACCAAAACAAGTAACACAATAGCATGTCTATGTGTAGGTTGTAAAAAAAAAACCTAAGGCTCACGAGCTTCTCAAGTTTGCCTAAGTGAAGGCACGTGAGCCTAGCAAACTTGAGTTCGAATAGCATGGTATGACTCGAGTAAATGTGTAATAGGATTCGTATGTTCCTTTTTACCAGCACACAAAACCCCTTACACATTCTCTCCATTGAAATTTTATTTTCCGTAAGACCCAAAGCCACCCTTGACCCAACCTATCTGTGAGCTGATCTCGAGTCTGCTTGACCTTTGTGAAAGTTACATATGAAAATATGCATGTAACTTCTTAACGAGTTTACTCGAGCTGAGCTAGAGCCAACGTACTTGAGATTTGGATTGAACTGAGCTGGATCATAGGTTCAAACTCAGACCCCAACTTAAACTCAGCTCCTCGAGCTTAGGTAGACAGGGCTTGCTTGTGCTCTGCTCCTTCAGGGCCCCATTTGCGAGTTGTGACTCACATAGCATGCCATGACGGACGGCTCCAAGGGTAAATCCACAGTGTGGGCTTTGTTAAGCTCTAGCCTACCCTCCGTTAGCCGTAACCCCACCTCCCCTTCCCGATTAGCGGCCATGGAAGTCAAACTTACCCTAGTTGACGGGTGCCAAGGGAAGAAGAAGATATTAGACGAAAATGGGCCTTTTCTTAGGCAGTTAGCCCACAAACCACCAAGTCACAAGGCCCAACAAGCAACTAATCCTCACATTTGATCAATGCACCCACCCAACCAACCAGTACTAGGGGTGGAAATCGAGTCAAATCGTTATTTTTTCGAGTTTTTTTGAAATTGGCATAATTTGATTTAATATGATTTTATTTACAATTTGAAAGTATTTTTAGAGTCAAGCCAACGAGCCGAGCAGAGCAAAAACCAATTTCATTCAAAATTAACCCATTCAATGATTAATCAAAAAACGAGTATAATTAAAGCAATTTTGAACCGAGCCAATAAGCCTCACAAACAAGTTTTTTTTTTCCGGCCCTACCAACCAGCCATCAAAGGAGCAAGACGAGTGGAGCAGGGCACACCTGACTCTGATCGGCGCCCGATGGCCCGCGAGGAGAAACCCTAGCGCAGTGGAATAGTGACGAGCGGCAGCTGCGCAGGGAAGCCAAGGTGACGGGCGGTGGCGGGGAAGCTCGACCAGGTACGGGCCACGGGGCAGATCTGCGGCGGCAACGTACATCGCTCGCGGCCAAGTTTGGGCTTTCCTTCCTGTGTCGCCGTGGTCGTCGGTGGAAAGCGTCGGCTATGCGAAAAGGAGCCAGAGGATCAAGAGCCTGCTCGTACCATCAGTACGACGATTTGGTGTCGATGCTTAGCCGTGATTCGGCAAACCGCATCGGGAGCACCCATGACTGTCCAAACCGTCATGTTGTCGCACCGTTAACGTTCATGTTCGGTAAAAAAAAAAAAAAAAAAAAACTGCTCATTGTGAGTCATAGTACAGGGTTTGGTTGGGGGCTGCGGTTGAATTAAAAAGTTGATTTTGGTTTGTTGAGCTGTAAAGCAGCTGTAGCTGAGGGCTGTGACTTTTCTTGATATGTCGTTTGGCCAACTGGCTGCTGCAGCTATAGTTTTTGAAGGGAAACCGAGCGAGTCCGAGTGAGGAGGGAGTCGGGGAGGCGGTGCTCAAGCCGGAGGGAGTCGAGGAAGCGACCGGGCGGGGAGACGATGGGGCGAGAAGGGAGGCGGAGAGAGCGGTGAGACGGTCGAGTGAAGCCATAACTGAAAAACACCTCCCTACTAGCTGTGGCTTTTAGTGGTGCTTCAGCTGTGCAGCTGTTTTGCAGCTGGGTTGTTTGGGGGAGCTTTAGGCCCAAAGCTAAAACACAGCTCCCCAAACAGGATTACTCTACTATGTAGCAGGGTTCACCTTATCGCGGAAAATCGAGCGAAAATCGTGATTATTGACCTTATCGGTGGGGTAAGTGCAAAAAAATTGGTCGGAAAATCGTTTAAATTTAAAATTTTTGAAAAAAAAATAAAAATTCAAAAAAAAAATTAGGTTGTAAATATCGAGATAATCAGTGAAAATTGAGAGAAAAATTGGCTCTGAGAAGCATTCAATTGCCCAATCAAAATATCGTGATTATCGGTGAAAATGGTGAGAAAATCGGTCAAAAATTACGATTATGGGTAATTTTTTGATTTTTTTTTATTTTTTTCTTCAATTACTCTTATTGATTGGGCCAGTTACCTACTCGGGCTTTTATTGATTGGGCTTGGGGTGCTAAACTGAGGCCCAGGTAGATCAGGGTGTGTGTCATATGCGACAACATGATAGTACGCATTGTGGACCAGCCCAGTCGACAAAAACGGGCCATCCCACCCAACAGAGGGAAGGCACAACTCGGTGTAAATCCTCGCGAAGAAGGTAGGGGCTTTGCCTACTTTACATTTAGGCCCCGTTTGGCAACTTGGAACCGAGGTGTTTCTACTAGAATCTGAGAGAAAACCAGCCAAACGGGCTAAAACTCGGAACGTTTCTCCTCGAAACGTTTCTTATTTTTTCACACCGGGTTGAATCGCCTTCAACCCCGTTTCTACTAGTTTCTATTAGAATCTGGAACCGTACCAAACAGTTTGCAGAAAGTGATTCTGATTCTACCTGAAACGTTTCTACCAAGAATCTGGAACCGTTTCTGTTTCTACTAGAATCTGGAACCGTACCAAACGGGGCCTTAGTTTCTGATGTTGATCATTTAGTTTGTACGATACGTTATGCACATAATTCTTCTCTCGAAGGACTTGATGAACGCATTACTTGATGTCAAACTATGGGTTTTATGTAGGGATGCAAATGGGCCGGCCCAAGGGTCTTCTTTGACCCACTCTAGTTCATTTGTTTGCACTAAAAACTTAATTTTTAGTCCACCTTTTAAGTTTTAGTGCAAACAAATGAACTAGAGTGGGTCAAAGATGACCCTTGGGCCGGCCCATTTGCATCCCTAGTTTTATGTCTACCGCAACCTTAGCATTGACATTAGGTGTTTTTTTTACATTGCAATTCCATGGTGAGAGAGATTAGTGAGAAATCAGTTTAGCCAAGTTGAGCCCGGTGATTAAAAAGAAAGTTTCTTGTCTTGTGTTTATTTTACATTAGCTGCACGCGTTAATATGGTCAACTGCCACCACACAGGATCTTGACTTTGTACCAACCAGTTTAGGTTCGAAGTTTCTATGCGACGCATAAATTAGCTCTTCGACTTTTCTTTTTTTTGAGGGATTAGCTATTTGACTTTGCGAGAGAGCAAACAACACCTCAATTGTTGACATAGCATCGGAACAGGCTTTCTGTTAGTTCTGACTTCTGAGATGGATATTTAGTGCTCTATTGTCCAGCACAAGAGTTCATGTCAGAGATCTGTCTGACAAAAAGGAGTTGGAACAGTTCTAAACTTCAACCATAGGTTAGGGGGGTCGTCTTGCTATCCTGTCGTAAACTCGGTCCAAAAGGATAGGGGTCATTTTTGCTCTACGCGACAATGTTGAAATGTTAGTTTGAACTTGATTTTGGTTTAGTTTGTCATCCTTTCAAAGATAAGCAGGCTTGCAAAGCTTGGTCTTTCTTTCTTCATTTTTTTTAGTAAATCAACGTCAACTCTATTTTTCCTAAGTTTTCTTAAGAAGCAACTCTTTAAACAGTTCTTGGGGAGACAGCGGGTTCATAAGGTAATTGCAAGTTTATAGATACCAAATGATGTTATTCACAGTTTCTATTGACAAGCTGAGACACCGACCAGAGATATGTACCCGCTTTACTGCAAGCAACGGGCCAAATGACAGCAAGTCTTGCGGTTACTTATTCTTGGTGTTCATGGTAGAAATTTGGTAAGCACAAACATTGACTGACATCACTGCCTAGTTAGTGAGCTATGCAAGCATGACAGTAAGTCAGTAATTAATGCATCCGAGCTAGCTATTCGTACAAGCTTTTCTTCAGTGATTTACATGGCTTCTTGCTTTGCTCGGTGCAGTACTGTTGTACCTCAAGTAGATTTTGACATAACCATTTCAAGCATAACTTGTCCGACTTCGCATGCATCATCACTCGGGAAACTGACCTACATCCTTAGATGCTTCATGCTTGGCAATTGCCGGCCATTTCAGCATTTGTAAATTGCAGTATTGACATTGTAGGCAGTTCAGCTGTCACCAAGAATAATCGGAAGGATATGTCAACGAGTTCTTGTGGCGATTGTTGAAATTTTGCCATGTGTGCCAATGTGTTTTACTTTTCTTGTTATATACTCCATTGAGGCTGATTAATTCCAATAATCCAACCCAAGTTATTTTGCTGTTCCTCCTAGTTACCTTCTCTCTAGCCACTGTCCAGTCGTTCATCCATCCGCACTCATGTATTCGCGCACTCAGTCTCAGGTCTCCATGCTTTTGTCAGTGATGATTCAACCATGGATAAAAAGATGTGTATTTTTGCCCACATGATAGTGTTTGCACCAAAATTCAGCGTGCATTGAAATCGGTCTGAATCGGAAAAGAAGTATTCATATAATAAGGAATCGGTAAACGACTCGGAAAAGAAACCGTTTCTAAAAGGAAAGGAAATCAGATAAGAGGCCGATACGGGTAAATGCACCGTATCCATGTACAACTCGGATCGGCCAGGCGTGTTATAAAAGGAGGTGGGCGTCAAGCAAAGAGAGGACCAATCCAACAACACACACACATCTACTTTTTACAAGCTTTTCTTTTACATTGTTTTAGCCTCATAGATCCAGGGTTCAAATTTTCGCCGAAATTTCGCGAAATTTCGGCGAAATTTCGGATTTCGGACCCCCCCGAGTTCCATAATCCCGGTGAAATTAAAAAACCCTAAAAAATTTTTAAAAGTGCTACAAGACTTATAATTTAGTGAAATTTCGGTGAAATGGACCGAAATCTCGGTTTTTTGACCGAAATTTGTCCAAAATTTGACCGGATTGGACCGGATTTGACCGGAGTTTGACCGGATTGGATTCCTCAGGTCATTTCCCATGTCTGACCAAAATTTCAAGATTTTTTGACATCATTTGAAATATTTTCCGTTCTGTTGAATTTTAGCGAGATTTCGGATTTTTGGACCGAAATTTCGGTTTTTTGGACGAAATTTCGGATTTCTCGGTTAAAAAAAAACCGGATTTGAATTTTGGTTTTTGAATTTCGTCCGGATTTTGTCCGAAATTTCCGAATCTCGGCGAAATTTCGGATTTCGGCCAGGTCCGAGATAGAGTCCGAAAACGAAATTTGGATCCTTGCATAGATCTCTCTGCAAGTCGACGGAATCAACATAGTTGCGCATCGCCGATTGTTGATTTTAGCCGATTTCACCCAGGTTTGATTTGCTTCGTTTTGTTGCGCATCGCCTTCCCGAAGCCGATTTTACCTTGTATCCGGATCAATCAGAATCGGTTGATCTAGTTATCTCCTAATCGGTTCTTGCCGACTAGCGAAAAGCCGATAGATCCTTGTTCATCGGCTTTGATCAAATTACAAACTCTACCTTGTCAATTTCAGGTCAAATTGACTGGCACGCTCTGCAAACCCGGCGTTTGTCTTGTGTGTTCAAGGCCGAAAACCCTCCTTCACGTTTTTTGCGCGAACATATTTTTGGCACGCCCGGTGGGACCAACAAAAAGAATGTCGTCAACCGACAAGCCCGCGGTCACCGCCGATATCAACACTGATGCTATAATCGCGCCTCAAATGGCCGATTTAACCCCTGAGCAACGGAAAGAAATCGAAGACCGAAGGCGGTTTCGAGGAAATGATGCTACTTGCAGCCTAAAACACGCCGTGGCGTTACTCAAAAGATTGCACTCCCAAGCATCAATCCTATCGGAGATTCGTCATCTGAATCGGTGGCCGATACGCACCCGCTCAAGCCGATTTATCAAGTATGATCGAGCAATCATCCATCACGCATTGATTAACGATCATCGGCTCTAGTATCCACATTAAAGCCAATGATAGAAAATAGTGTGAAAACAATTGCTCAGGAATTAGCTGCGTCTGGAAGCCTGCTAGATCCACCACAAACCATCCCTACGTACCCAGTATATTCCATAACGCCTAACACCAACACAGTAAACGTGTCGGCTCAAGCACCTATTATGGTACCAACTCAACCTACTGTTTTGAAACCAAGCATACAGAGAGATGGATTCACACACTACCATGGGCAATACCTGATGGGGCCAAGATAAGCGCATCAAATCAGTCAAATGGGCCCTCCAATAGCATCGGATTATCGGCTTATCAGCCGATCGAAAAGGGTCAGGTTCCGCAGTCACGGGGAACCACAACCATGAAACAAGCGCCGTATAGGGTGGTGCCGTACGTCGAACCTTTCGCGCGGGTACCCGTTGTTTTAGGTTTTAATCATGTTTATGTCACTGTGCAAAGAGCTCCTGTAGTGCGATTTGGACAAAGACCGAGTTTGCACTCGGGGCGTGGTACGAACAATGAAAATTGGCAATGTCCTACCGCACCACAAGCCGACAATGTTAATTGGGCGTAACAAATCGCCAATGTCTTGAGAGAACAGTTAAACTACGGCCCGGAGGAAGGATCGACTACAGGAAGCCGTATCCCGATTACATAGACCGAATGCCATACCCCCACAACTTCAGGATACCAGACTTTGCTAAATTCTCAGGTGATGATTCTGTTACCACAATTGAGCATATCGGACGGTTTATGGCTCAATGTGGGGAGGCTGCACAGTCCGATGGATTAAAAATTAGATTGTTCCCTTTATCATTGTCTGGCACTGCATTCACTTGGTTCACGAATCTACCTCCAAATTCAGTTCATATATGGAACGATTTAGAAAGCCGATTCCATGAATACTTCTTTTCGGGAACTATGGAGCTTAGGATTTCTGATCTTAGTTCAGTCCGGCAGAAGTACGGCGAATCGGTCTCTGATTATATCAAGAGATTTCGGGGCGTACGGAATAGGTGCTACAGTGTAACATTACCCGATTATCAATTGGCTGATCTAGCGTCCCAAGGATTAATCCCTCCATTGAAAGAGAAATTATCGGGCCAAGAGTTCCCCGACTTAGGCCACTTACTCCATCGCGTATCGGCACATGAAAGCCGATATGCAGAGATCAAAGGGTTTAAAGATAGATTTAAACCGAACAGCAATGAAAAGGCCAAAATAAACATGATAGAGTACAATTCAAGCGATACCTCGAGGACGGCTGAGGTGAACATAGCCGAGTGGACCAAGGGTTCTAAAAAGCCACTCATATGCTCTCTACTTAAGCCAACGAAAAATAGGGCGGAAGTCAAGTACTCATATGATGTGTCGAAATGTGACAAGATATTTGATTTATTACTACAAGAAAAACTCATAAGGTTACCAGAAGGGCACGTCATCCCATCGGCCGAGGAAATTAAAAAGCGAAGGTATTGTAAATGGCACCATTCATTCTCACATAACACTAACGATTGCAATATTTTTCGACAACAGATTCAATCGGCCATCGCCGATGGCAGGTTAAAGTTTGCGGAAGAATCGGCTATGCAAATAGATATGAATCCTTTCCAGGTCAATATGGTGCAGTGCTCACAGAAAGGGAAGGGACCTATGAAAGATGTTAAGCCGATTGAAAGATTTAAAGCACGATCAAAAGATGAAACTAAGATAGATTACTATCGGCTCAATACAAATAGAAGCCAATAGAAACGGACAAAACTCAAGAACGGTAAAACCAAGAGGGGACTTGGAGGTCGGTAAATGGTATCGGGCTGAGAGGGCTCCAAGAAAAATCGGTTTCAAACCAAAGCCGACTTTCTCACAGCTCCTGGGGAAGTATGAGAGGATAAGTCGAAGATGTAACACTCAACACCAGAGTTTTCATCGACCAGGGCAAAAGAGGGACGAACGTTGGCGGCCAGATATGTCATGTCGGCCAACTACTGAAGAAGAGAAACATCGGCAATGTCCCTTTTGGCAGTTTTGCTGGGAGAGAGGGATGACCTTACCAACAGTCGTATCCTGTCCTATGCAACACTCGTCCGCATACCGGCCAAACCGATCTGTAAAAGATAGGTTGTCTGGACCAATATACAATCATCCAGAAGTAAGCAGGAGGCCGATCCATGAGAGGTTGTCGACGTCAGAGCAAAGCGAATCCTCCCGAAATCAGGAACTATCGGCTAACACAAGTAGAATGGAATTTGACAGCGAGATGAGCAATTTAGCTGGAAAAATAAGAAAGCCGATAGAACCTAAGCCTAGGTGGTGCCCCTCGGGTCTCAGCAAATCACAACGCAGGAGGCTTCAGCGATTGAAGACACAAGAAGAAAGGGAAGTTGAAAAGGAGAGCAAGAGGGATCGGATGTTTAATAAGTTAAGACCAGTACCAGTTTTGAAAAAAGAATGGAGAAAGAAGGAACAGATCGATAGTGATTCAGATCAATCGGTCGAATCCGGTTCCCCAATGATCCGAGATGATACGCCGCCAATGGATATAAACATGGTATTCACTCTACCTACCGAGTTCAAAACCGAAGAATCGGCTGAAGAAGTGTTCACCCAATTGTGCCTCGGAGCACCAGACGCTGTGTTCGAAAAACCACAAGACATGCATCGGCATCTAAAACCATTATATCTAAAAGGATACATTAATGGCCGACCGATATCTCGCATGTTGGTCGATGGCGGGGCGACAGTTAATCTAATGCCGTTAAGTACTTTCAGAAAATTGGGTAAAGCCGATGAAGACTTGATCAAGACCAATATGGTGCTAAATGACTTCACGGGAGACCCAACTGAGGCTAAAGGCGTAATGGTGTCAGAATTGACAGTCGGAAATAAAACTCTGCCGACTGCATTTTTTGTGATTGAAGCCAAAGGCAATTACAGCGTGCTACTTGGGCGGGACTGGATCCATGCCAATTGCTGTATACCGTCAACTATGCACCAAAAATTGGTGCGATTGGAACGATGATACAAGAGAAGTCGTCTGCGTGACACATCGGCTCATATCGCCATGGCTAGCCACGACACCAATTGGCCACACGAAGAAGCCGAATGTATATCGGGAAAGCCTTGGACAATTGCGATTTTATCTGCGTTGAGAAGTCAGATTCAAGCCGATCAGCGTTAAACCCAACACGTTTGATCGGACAGGCAGTAGTAAGAAGATGGAGCACAAGACACTAGCAAAGCTGCAGGAAAGGGCAAGAAGCTATCGGCAAAAGAATACGAAGAAGGCTGTTGAGGATTTTGAAGAGGAAAGAAAAGGGTTAGGATTTACTTCGCCGATTTGCTCGAAGAAGTCAACATTGGGGAAGGTGATAATAAAAGACCAACGTTTGTAAGTGCCAAACTAGAACCCAGTTATAAAGCAAAGTTGGTCGAAATACTCAAGAAATATAGAGATTGCTTCGCGTGGGAGTATTACGAGATGCCAGGCTTAAGCCGACAGCTAGTTGAGCATCGGCTACCAATAAAACCTGGGTATCGGCCATTCAAACAGTACCCTAGGCGATTTAATCCTACATTGTATGACGCTATAAAGGAGGAAGTAGGACGATTGCTAGAGGCAAAGTTTATCCGCCCTGCCGACACGCCGAATGGGTCTCAAACATCGTCCTCAGAAAGAAGAAAAATGGCAAACTTAGGGTATGTGTCGATTTTAGAGATTTAAACAAAGCTACACCAAAGACGAGTACCCGATGCCTATAGCCGATATGCTTATCGATCTTTGCATCCGGGAATAAAATCATAAGCTTTTTGACGGGAACGCCGGATACAATCAGATATTCATGGCCGGCCGATATACCCAAGACGGCTTTCGGATGTCCGGAGCTTTAGGGCTATATGAGTGGAAAGTTATGACCTTCGGTTTAAAAATGCGGTGCTACTTATCAACGGGCCATGAACCATATTTTCCATGATTTGATCGGCAATACCGTGAAATATACATTGACGACGTAGTGGTAAAATCCAAAGAAGGCGGCAACATTTAGCCGATCTGAAAAGATGTTCGAAAACACAAGGTTGCATGGGTTAAAAATGAACCCTCTCAAATGTGCTTTTCGGAGTATCGGTGGACAATTTCTTGGGTTTACGGTGCATGAAGGAGGAATTGAAGTAAACCAAGCCAAAGTAAAAGCCATAGCCGATACTAAACCGCCGAGCAAGCAAAAAGGAGTTGCGTGTATTGATTGGAAAAATCAACTACTTGCGACGTTTCATCTCAAACTTGTCAGGGCGTATTCGTGCCTTCACACCGCTACTGAAAAATAAAGACAACCAAGAGTTCAAATGGGAAGCCGATCAACAAAAAGCCTTCGACGACATAAAAGGTTATCTGATGAGTCCGCCAGTATTGACCGCACCAAAACACGGTATACCTTTTAGACTATATATATCGGCTGAAGGTGATTCGATTAGGCGCTTTAACACAAGAAGCCGATAGGAAGGAACGAGCAATATTTTACTTAAGCCGACGTCTTTTAGATGCAGAAACCAGGTATCCCCTAGTAGAAAAATTATGTTTATCATTGTATTTTGCTTGCACCAAGTTAAGACATTATATGCTGGCTTCCAAATGCGTTATAATATGCAAAACCGATGTAGTTAAGTACATATTATCGGCGCCAATCCTGCGGGGTCGGCTTGGTAAATGGGCATACGCCTTAACAGAGTTCGAGTTAACCTATGAGTCGCTTAAATCTGTGAAAGGACAAGTCGTGGGCCGATTTTATCACAGAAGTGAAACATTAGTAGGAACAACTAGTGTAACTCCTTGGCATTTGTATTTTGATGGATCTGCTTGCCAAGAAGGCGAAGGCATCGGTGTGATACTAGTTTCACCTAGGAAACAGAGTATGACTTCATGTATCGGCTAAATAGCCGATGTTCAAATAATCAAGCTAATCTGAAGCATTGCTAAGAGGTCTACAATTGTTAGATAGCATCGGAGTGAAAGACGTCGAAGCTTTTGGAGACTCGATGTTAATTGTACAAAGAAGTCAAAGGAGAATACCGATGCAACGATGATGCGCTAACTCGATTTACATCAATGCCTCCAGATCATCGAGATGTTCACTACATTTTCTATAAAGTATATCCCCAGAGAAGCTAATGATAAGGCAAACCAATTGGCACAATGTGCATCAGGATACAAGATTGAAAGCCGACAGGGGTCGATCGGACTAAACGTTTGGCCGATTCTATGCGTTCACCCTGTCGACTGGAGAACAGAGATAAGGGATTATTTGTCAGATCCAGCCAAGCCGATCGAAAGGTAAGGTCAAAGCAAAGCACTCAAATATGTTCTACTAAAAGATGTATTGTACTTTCGGACTATGGAAGGTTTGTTGTTAAGATGTCTGAGAACCGAGGAAGCCAAAGTGGCGATGGGTGAAGTCCATGAAAGCATTTGTGGATCACATCAATCGGCCCATAAGATGAAATGGATACTGAGGCGAACAGGATATTTTTGGCCGACGATGTTAGAAGACTGCTTCAAATATTATAAAGGATGCCAAACATGCCAAAAGTTTGGTAATATACAATCGGCCAAAGATCGGCTTTGCATCCGATCATCAAGCCATGGCCATTTAGAGGATGGGGTATAGACGTAATCGGCCAAATATTTCCGTCATCCAGCAAAGGACATAAATTCATCCTTGCAGCCACAGATTATTTCTCAAAATGGGTTGAGGCTGTACCACTCAAGAAGGTTACTAGTAAAGAGCTGATCGACTTTGTAAATGAACACATCGTCCATCGGTTTGGGATTCCACAAACAATTACTACTGATCAGTACTGTGTTCATGTCCAACGATCTCAAAGGTTTTGCGGAAAGTCTTGGGATAAAATTACTTAACTCTTCCCCTTACTACGCTCAGGCCAGCGAGGCCGAGTCGTCAAACAAGACATTGATAAAGCCGATAAAAGAAAAATTGAGGAAGAGCCAAGGAAATGGCATTCAACGCTATCGAGGCTTTATGGGCTTATCGGCTATCTCATCACGGATCAACTAAATTGTCACCCTTTCGGTTGGTATCACGGACAAGAAGCCGCTTTTGCCCGTTGAAATCAACATCGGCTCAATAAGGCTACACGAGCAAGATAAGGTATCGGTGATGAATACAAACAGCGATGCTTGACAATCTAGATGATTTGGTCGAACTAAGGCTGATCACACTAGATCGGCTTAAAAGAATAAAGAGAGGGTTGCTGTGTCGCATAATAAAAAGTGATTTCAAAGTCGTTCAATCAAGCCGATTTGGTATGGAAAACCGTGTTGCCAATTGGGTCTAAGGATAATCGATTCGGCAAATGGTCTCCAACATGGGAAGGGCCTTATAAGATCAATCGGCCGATTGGCGGAATTGTCGTATATACCGAATCCTTGGAAGGGTTCGTCCTACCTAAAGCGATCAATGGAAAATATCTGAAGGCATATCACCCAAGCATATGGGTCGGGTCCTAACTACAGAAAGGAAAACATCAGGATCAATTACAAAAGCACATGCATATAAAATCGGTCATACAGCCGACCGAGTCAGTTTAACACCCATCCACAGATTAAAGTTTACAAAATCGGTTGCATAGCCGATCAAACAAGTGTTCAAAGGACATCATCCCAAGATTAAAGCAATATTACAAAAAAAAAAGATTGGCCACAACCAATACCTATAAATCAAAGGTTTAGTGTAGTCCTGATCCGGGCAAATGGGCTCCCAAAGCCGATAGTGCCGCTGCCGCTTTGCCAATAGTGGCTTGGACACCATCTATAAGTTGTTGGTCGGCCACTGCATCACCCGGAACTGGAACTATTTTAGCCGATTGAGTCTTGACTTGCGCAAAAACCTCGCCGATCTCCCGCCTCTGAACGGCCAGTGAGGATGTAGAGTCGGTGATGCCAATCTAGCAGTCTGCAAGTTCTTTTACAACCAAGGCCAGCTGTTCTTCAAGTTTACTCTTGGTCGACTCCAGCTCTTGAGCTCTGCTTTTAGCCGATTTGAGTGTAGCAGTACCTTGATCGAATATGCTCTTCCGATGTTTGGCATCTGCTATAAGCTTGTCCAAGAGCTGTTGATCGGCTTCTTTGGGCTTTCCTCTGATCAACCCTTATTTTGGCCAACTCCACATCCAACCGGCGTGCGTCCAAGTGATATACCTCTAGCAATGCGTCCATAGCTGCGGGAGGAAGATCGGCCTGCATGGCTGCCATCGCATTCCTCAAAGGTTGAGTGTTGGCCAGAAGAGCCGCTTCCGGTTGCAACACTTCATCTAGGAGGCGATTGAGTCGCTCACGCATACCCGGCGCAATGCGTAAAGAAATGATGCCGAGCAGAGGCCGCTATTATACGTTGGATATCGGCCGATAATCATCGGTGGCCACAATCTCCGGTCGTCAAGCTCGCCCGAGTGAATCCCAAAGAAATCGGCCAGATCGATTGATGGCACTTTGGGGTCATGATCGGAAATATCGATCGTTGGGGCGATGACGGCGGTGTTGGAGAAATAGCCCATGCGACACCTTGGAGATCGGCTAAAACCCCGCTACTTGCAACCGACGAGATTGCTAGGGATTAGAGAGAATAAAAATCAGCAATGCAAGATAAGCGTAAAAATGATATTAAGCAAAGAATAAAGAATAAAACTTACATCGATGGCGAGTGCTCAGGAGAGCCATCGGGTTGTCGCCTCACTGTCCGGGCGGCGCTGGTGATTTCTTCCTCCTCTGCAGTGACCTCGGGTTAGCGCTATCAAAGCAAGGGATATAATGGCTAATGCAAGAGTAGCTTACTTGGGGCACGTTGGCGAGCCAAGTCCGATAAAGATGGACCTTGGATATCCAAGTTGCACTGAAGTATACCCCGTAGTGCCGACAGATTGACCTGGGCGTCGCCGGCCATCGCCGCGAAGCATGGGGATCATTGTTTGCTCACCAATACCGTGCACCGACTGAGGAGATCGGAGGCATTTTAGTAAAAGTCGATAACCAATGTAAAACAGAAGGATACAAGACAACGGTACCTCTACTCATCAAGAGTCGCTTATAACCCGAACTTCGTCTTTGGAACCAGATACTACCGTCGGCTCATGAAAGTCGGGAAGAAATAAGTGAATTATGGCCGACGGAGTCCTGTCCATGAGTACGGCTTCCGATATTCTCGTCCACCATCATGAATGCAAATGACCGACGGAATTAAGAACAAAATGTGGTGTCGAAAGAATTTGCAATCCATCGGCTACTTCGAGAATAACCTCAGCGGCAACGCTGTTGGTTACCCGAGCTCGGGGCTCGACGCAAGATAGCAGAGGAAAGGATGGGATGGTTTGACCAAAACCCAGTTGACGAGCGTAAACCGAAGGGTGGTAGAACTCATAAGATGGCTGAAATGTCCGATTGCGGGTATTCAAGCCGACATGAATGATGCAAGGGGTAAGGAAGATTTTGTACAAATCTAAGGTAGATTGGGGCATTGAAGAACTATCGACATCAAGGTGAAGGAATGATGGGTAAGGGCAATCGGCTAAATCAGTATATGGGAAAAAATCTGGCTGGCCGAAGGAAGTCCTATCCAGGGAAAGGAAGAAATTGAGGTATTTATGAAAGCCGACTGAGTCCATTTTTAGTTCCTCAGCCGAAGACATAATAAACCTCTCGCCGTAGGATTGGCTAGCTCTATACTGTGGGACAACATGCTCCAGGTTGTCCTCCCGAGGAAAAGTGGAACTCCCCGAAGGTTCGGATAAAATGGATCGACTAAACATGCAATAAAGCCATGTTTGAATGAACCACAGAGGGCCCCCTATGTTGCCAACGACGTGTTTGGCAAAACCGGAAAAAAGTCGGCTACGAATCACATATATCATTTGGTATACCGCCCCTAGGAACATCTTGCCAAGAGAAAGCCGACGCCCCTCTACTAAACGTTCCGCCACTAGCTGAAAGGTTTGAGTGGGGCCAAGAGAAGCACCGCAGAAGAGATATCGGTCTAACCAAAGGTTGAGAAAAGCGATATGCTCTTCGGCCGATACCGACCGGTGACTCTATTGTTATTCTCGATATATTTGTGCCACCTCGCCTTTCTTACGGATTAGTTTGAAAGAAGGTTTTCCACCGAAAGCCGATAGTCGATCCCCATCCGCCTAAGGCGACACCAGTTGGGCCACGTCAAGCAAAGTAGGGCCGATTGGGCCTGACGGGAATAAAAAGGCGTTCAAAGAATCGACCAAAAGTAGCATGCCGCAGCCTACCAAGGGCTCATTGGCTTGTGGTCGGCTAGACTCAAAGATAAAGATTCGGCTATACCCATCCTCTCCCATTCTACCCTCTTCCTCGAGCCGACACCCTGATAAACCAAGATCTCCATCCTTTAAGGCTAGTGGGCCAAGCCCTAAAACTTTTTCCCCACTCGGAGATATTGTACCCAAAGAAATTGATAAGGGGAGTCTAGGGATCTCGGTATTGATAATCAAGCTCTGCCGACATACTACCTATCGGTCCTAAGTAGAACTGATTTGAACTTTGAGGAATCGGAATGAATACCGAGAGGGTCCATTTCACCGATTTTGAAAGAACAAGAGAAAAGATGAAGAGCCGATTGTGCGTGATCTGAGAGCTTGAAAGCGTGAAAATGACCGTGGGGGGACCCCCATATTTATACCGCGATGAAAGAAGGCGAGCAGGCGGGAGCAGTTGAGCATTTAAAACGCACCGAGATTTTTACGGCGCGATTAATGGGGAAGTTACCGAGGTGAATCTTAAACGGTAAGCCGATCACGGAGAAAGTGAAGGATTTTTGAAAGATAGCAAGCTACCTTTCAAAAATGGGGGGCATATGTTTGCACCAAAATTCAGCGTGCATTGAAATCGGTCTGAATCGGAAAAGAAGTATTCATATAATAAGGAATCAACGACTTTAAAAGGAAACCGTTTCTAAAAGGAAAGGAAATCGATAAGAGGCCGATACGGTAAATGCACCGTATCCATGTACAACTTCGGATCGGCGGGCGTGTTATAAAAGGAGGTGGGCGTCAAGCAAAGAGAGGACCAATCCAACAACACACACACATCTACTTTTTACAAGCTTTTCTTTTACATTGTTTTAGCCTCATAGATCTCTCTGCAAGTCGACGGAATCAACATAGTTGCGCATCGCCGATTGTTGATTTTAGTCGATTTCACCCAGGTTTGATTTGCTTCGTTTTGTTGCGCATCGCCTTCCCGAAGCCGATTTTACCTTGTATCCGGATCAATCAGAATCCGGTTGATCTAGTTATCTCCTAATCGGTTCTTGCCGACTAGCGAAAAGCCGATAGATCCTTGTTCATCGGCTTTGATCAAATTACAAACTCTACCTTGTCAATTTCAGGTCAAATTGACTGGCACGCTCTGCAAACCCGGCGTTTGTCTTGTGTGTTCGAGGCCGAAAACCCTCCTTCACGTTTTTTGCGCGAACAGATAGCATAATAGTCAGAGCGGATCTAGGCCCACGGCAATATTAAAGGGTTAGATAAGGTCTCATTTATATGCTGTGTCTTTTCCTGTACTGTTCGTACCGTGATCGTTCTCTAGAATGGCCCATGAAAGGGTACAGGTGTAAGCATAATTGTTGCGTGTGATGCAACAGACCGAAACTGCTGCTAGGTGGCTCGATCTCGATCTGTGCGTTCTGCATGTGTAGATGCAGTGCGCACCCTGTGACGCCCCAGGTCGGCGCCCGGTTGCATCTCTACGTCCGAGAGACGGATGCGAAAGCACTTTTCTAGTTTATGATATTTTTTAAATATAATTTTTTTCAAATATAATTATAAAAATAATTCTATCTTTAACTAAATAATTACTAAAATACGTATTACTTATTACGTTCATGCACCGTAGAAGCTCCTAGAGTGCGGTAGCTTCAGTGGCTTGCCGCGGTTTAGAAGCTCAGTAGGGCTTCGTGATACAGAAGCCAGGAGATGTCTTCTACACTTTTGTGATTAAGAATAGACTATATTTGTAATTAGTCTGGAAGGAGTCTATATTTGAAAAGAAATACAGAGATTTAAAAAAAGTGACTATATTTGTAATCAGTCTGAAAGGAGTTTAGATTTGAAAAAAAAATACACAGAGATTTGAAAAAGTGATGACTTCGACGGACGTAGGTGCCGCAGTTAAACCGTCGGCCCCTGCCCGTATGTTTGGCGTTTTCTTCGCAAACTGCTGCTGCTTTGGTGAACTGATGATGCAACTGCAAGACGATGCTAACGTGAATGCGCAAGCCATGAGGCAGGAGCCCTTCTTTCATGGCTCGTTCCGTGCTTGCGACGCAAAACTCACGCGAGATTGGAGCCGGTGGCGCTCGTTTTGTCCAAAACAAGCTGGTATTGCACGCCACAGCGGTCAGCACATGCCGGCCTAATAGTGGTCACGGATCCTCTGTATAATCGCGGGAACGTACTTGTGGATCGCCTTTGTCAGGAACTACCTGAGTGAAAAATGGGCTCTCTTGCAAGAAGAAATCTGCATTTTTTGTTTTGAGAAACTTGTAGTGGCGGTCCTTCGGTTTCCGGTACTCACGCTTCAACGTACAAGGGGATGCTTGGTAAATGCAGTAACATGCCGCAGGGAAGTTAAGCAAGTCTAATCTGTTCACGAGTGGTCGTTTTTCTGAAAGCTGTTTTTGTTTTTTGTTTGGGCTGAAATATAGATGTTGCTTTTATAAAAGATCGTTTGATAAATAGCTAATTTTTCTCAGCAATAAACTGCAAAATCAGGTATAACTCAGCTTTTAGCTTTCAGCTTTCAACTTGAGAGGTCTTACATCTTTCTTCATCTGTCTGAGTTGCAAATCTTGAAGCAAACGAAGGGGTAAGTAATCCTCATCTACTCTTCATTCATGCTTTAATATTTGTGCAACTTTAAAAAGGAAGAGCATAGAAGCACCTCTCTTTCAACTTTTATATATGACTTCTAGATTATCCAAAAACCGTTTAAAAATTGAGCTGTTTGGAGAGCTTTTTAAAAGTTAAAGCTGGATTAAAGCTCTCCCAAACAGGGAGTGTGGTTGGTGCTTGGTTCATGTCTAGCACGCCACATTTATTTAGACACATAGTCTACTCATGGTACACATATTTTCTAATTTGTTGGCCATAGATTGTGTGGTATGCCACGCACTGTCACAATTCTTGTGGCAATATATTGATGCCATCTAATTAGACCCAAAAGCCCAGTTGTTCGTTACCTTGTTCAATCTGGACAACTTCCAGATTGATGTGATGCAGAGCATAATTTTATTTTTTGCATTTTCTTCAGTGATGTGAAGGATCCTTGTGCTCGAAAACGCGCTTTGAACGGAATTTTTTGCGTGCAAGATGATTGGTAGTGTGTGTTGCGGTGCCGCAAACGACGTCTAGGTACAATTACGCCGGTAGAAGTATTGCTAATGCTGGGGTCAACAATTTCCGCTAGTGTCGCCATGTCCTTTCAGTAAGTTCATTCTGCATGGGTAAACGGTCGTAAAGGCGAACGGAACGGGCTCGGTACTAACCGTGCGTGCTAGCAACGGGTTCAACGAATCCTTGAGATCGGAGAAGGTGGATTTATAGCCACTTCAATAATGCATGCACTGTGACAATTCAGGCACACAACTGAATCATGAACCATCCACCAGCTGTGTCGTCTTTCGTTAGTAGGATACCTCGTAAGTAGATTCTGTAAATGGTAATCAAACGACCTTATGATCGCTCGGTTGAAGCTGATGATGCCAGACCTGGAAGACAAACTGAGCTGCAGCTGAGGCGATGCTTCCTACAATCCTACTAGTTCCTATAGCCCCAGCCTCCTCGGTCAAAACGTCAAACGCATCAGTTGCCCGGACGCAAAGCTTCTACCCCGTCTCGCTGTCAGTGGCGTGCGAGCGGCCCGGATATCGCGCCTTTCCCCACATGCCCGCCTGCCCGCCTGCTTGCTTGCCTGCGCCACCCGCAGCTGAAAGCAACCGGCAAAGCGTGCGGGTCGAGAACCCTTTCACCGCAGATGTTACAACTCACAACTGCAAACCAACTAATCAAAATGCTAACTAGTTCTATAACTGCTTAATCTCTCGTTGTAACACGGCGTAATTGGTGAAACGGAGGGGAATATGCCAGTGCCTTTGCGTGCACGGGTCTCGATGCGCGGTACACGTCGTTGCTGTCGACAAATTCCCGGATCAATTAAAGAACAGTAGCCCCTCCAACTAACGCGACGCAGTGCGTACACTTGTTTAGCTCCCGGATCGCGATGGGAGGCGTGCTGCCATGGACGTGTGGTCTCCGCCCGGGACGCCCACCTCCGAGGTGACGCGCCATTCGCAGACCCGGCGCGGCGTCGCTTTCGCGGGGAGCGCACGGGGCGGTGGGTGGGTGCGCGCGCTCTCTCGGCCGCGGAACGGCTGCTCGGTTCGTTGGGATTTGGCGGTCGTACGCGCCGTTTGAGCTGGAAAACCAGCGGAAGACGGTGGAAAACGCAAGGAAAACTCGTGGGCGTGGTGCCGCGGCCCCGTGAGCGGTTCAAGTTGGGGACGCCTAATTCTTGTCTCTTTTGCTGGCCACCGTGCGCGCAGCGCGCTAGTAGACGACGAGAGTTTTGGAGGTGGAGTCACTTCCCCGGCGTTTTGTCCGGTCAAAAGAGGCTCCTATTATATTCCTTCCGGAGCTATATCAACGATCCCTTTCTCACTTCCAATTATGGATGTTAGCCTTTGTTACGGTACGGTGAGAGCAGATCTACCGTGTGGAGTGTGAATTGGGGTAGATACCATGGGTCAGTATCATCTGCTATTCTGCTTAAGCCCCGTGCAGCATCAAGTGTTTCTTGACGTAACGAAGAACCCGATTCGTGTACGACACTACGATATACAGATTGTAAGCAATACGGTTTTGTTCCAGAGACGATTGGATTCTAGTCCCAACATTTCAAGTTTGTGGGTTGTTTTCCAATGTCCATGTGTTCCAAATACACTTCAGTTTTAGGTGTTGGAAAGAAAAAGGAAATACTGGTCCAGAGTGGTCTCGATTTTCACTGTAACTTGGCCAAGAATTTTAGACGTCACCATGAATTTGTTTTCTCCGTAAACTCGAACCCAACTAGAAAATAGGTTAGTATCAGTGTGGTGCAATTCTCTCTGAAAGAATACAAAACTAGGTAAAACCGTGCGGCCGCATCGCGCAAAATTTGGTTCGGAATTCTTTTTTGCAAGGAAACGGCGGAGAAAGAACGTAGTTGTAATTTTTTTGAGTTTTTTTTTTTTGAAAAAGGTGACGTGAAGGATCCGTTCGCGAATCTGCGAAATGATGGGTCTTTTTTTGAAAAATAATCGGAAAAAATCTAGAGATAGAGCTGTACACATATATCTGTTGATGAAAATATTGTTTCCGGGAAAAACGAAGAAAGAACCTAGACACAAATTTCTTTTGACGAATTTGGTTAACACTTTATCATTACCCGACTAACCTCCTTTTGTCGAGTTTAATACTCTATGTGTTAATCGGGTGATAATACATATTTCGAAAAATATTAGAGATGTCAACCCTCTTTTATCGAGTTTAATACTCTAAACGTTCACCGAGTAATAATACATGTTTCGAAAAACATCAGAGATCGAGTTGGGAAAAATTTTTAGAGATTAGAGATCGAGTTGGGGGGAAATCTAGAGATAGAGCTGTACACATATTTATGTTGACAAAAATATTTTTTTCGAGAAAAACGGAGAAACGACCTGGACGTAAGGGTCGGGGACCTGTTTGTTATATTTTTGGACTTGATCGCTATTATGAAAAATTAGAAAATGGCTCGTTCGATATTCGTATTTAACGAGGGGCTTTGCCGTAAAGTAATGAACCAGGGACCTAAATGCAATCAAGAAAAGATTTTGTTATACTCACAAAAAATAGCAAAGGACCTCTTTGTAATTTACAGGGACCTATTCATAATTTATAGAAAAGGGAGGGACCTTTTTGCAAAATGGCATGGGGGTTGAGGTGGCACCCTTGGTTGGCCTGTAAAACTTCCCCACATAATAGATATATTATATGCTGCAAAAAGTAGTCATCAATGAGTTATAATATTCAACAAAGAAAGCCATAAATCAATCAATCAAAATTTGTTTCATACAAACCTAAAGGTCATATATTTGATGGAAGAGGACTAGCTAGTACCTTTGAATTCCTAAAAGAAAAATATATAACTAGCAAAGATACATCCTATTGCCAGAAGCACAGCATGAATGGATCCTCCCGCGCTGTTAAAATTTTAAAGGCGGTAGCAATAAATAACTTTGCCATGCACAATCTTGTCACTGAACTGACATTCTGTAATCAGGAATTTACTGATGCTAAAATGATAGGCAAAACATTATGCACCTTCCATCCCAATATGAGGATACTACTATTGTAGTATCGTCGTGCCAAGTACCACAAGTACTCCGAGCTTATGTGCATTTTGTTAAAGGCAGAAATGCATGATAAACTCCTGATAGAGAATCATCGCGTACTTTCTAATGAGAGTCATACAATATCCGAAGCACATGCAAATACTCAACAGGCTAGCAATGGCCATGACCACAAAAAGGGTCAAAAGAATAAAGGGGATAAGAGAAAGAATGGCAGATTAGATAAGGGGAAGAGGCAATCCATAGTGAAAAAGTAAAGGTAAAGAGCCAGGAGACTTACAGAAGCAAGACTCAGCTAATAAGGTTGCAAACCGTGAATAACCATGTTTTAGGTTTGGATGCACTAGCTATTTATCGTGCACCTATCGCATCCCAAGTATATGATAGACCTTTACATGAAATCCACTGAAATATCAATGAGACCTAGGGGAAAAAATGTTGAGCAATATGTCACCGTTCAACCTGTTGTTGACACGAGCGCTGAGAAGTGTGATGATATGAGTCTTGAAATTATTAAGTTCGAAGAGTTCCAGGAGGACACTTATGACTTATATGTAGACATGGATTAGTCTCCTAAGTATTCCTTCACTTTGCTAGTCAATGTCACATATTTCTTATAAGTCACCTTATCAGTTTAGCTCTAGTTCCTGAATGAATATTTGGTCTACGCTCCTGTTGAGCGATTATCATTTAAAATTGAATAAATAGATATTTCTCAGATATTTGAGTAATTGTGCTATATTTGTTCTATATTCTACAATTTTTTTCTGATGCAACAATTGTTTGATTGCTAAATTATACTTTTAATATAGAACAAAATTAATCCAATGGCGGGGAATGTAATCTATCTAGAAGACAGTTGTACCACACTAAGTGAATTGAGTATATTATAACCATCATCAGAAGCGATGCTCTCATAATTGGTACTGGAAGAATACCATATTATACCTTGAGTCCAGTCGTACTCTCTTAAGTTTTAAAGCCATTTGTCTGAATCGTTTCCATATGGAGATAAAAAATAAGGATGGTACAAAATACCTATTCATGGCTAAGTTTAATGAGTATAATAAATGTGTGGTTGAAAAACTTCATTCGTTCTCCCCGAGTTATACTATGCATATAAAAAACCTAAAGTTTGTGTTGTGATAAAAACCTAAAAATATTTAAGATCTAGCAGATCAACTGGGTTATTCTAAGTTGAATATGAATAAGAAGAATAATTAATAATTTTGTTGGCCATAGCATAACAACTTTCCTAGACCTGGAGATTTTTTATGCCATGTTTGTGCTATAGAAAAGCTTATAGTTATATCTTCTTACCTAAAAAGTTAGGGAAAAATTACTGAATTTCTTAGAGAAAATTCAAGGTGATTGATATTTGTGGCCCATCCAGCCCATGTCAGGCCCTTTAAGATATTTTATGATACTGATAGATGCTTCTACTAGATGGTCCTATGTATATCTCTTATCTACTTGGAACCATGCTTTTATTAAATTAATTGCCCAAATTATTAAGAACACCATTTAAAAAAAACGGATCAAGTCTATTCGAATGGATAATACTAGCAAGTTAAATTCAAAAGCATTTAATGATTATTGTATGGCTCTGAAAATTAATGTAGAGCATTTCAAACCTTATGTCTACACTCAATATGGCCTTGCAGGGTTATTAATTAAAGGAATAAAAATATCGCTTGACCATTCTTGCAGAATAGAAGACTACCCACCAGCTGTTGGAGCTATGCAATGTTCCATACTATGGTATTAATTCAACTCGGACCAACTAGACATCATGAAATTTCCTTGTTGTAGATAATGCGTGGAAAAGAATTAAGTATTTTTATCTGTGAAAATTTGGCTGTGTTGTATACATGCCAAATCTCTCCACCATGTGACCTCACTAGAAGTTGGAGATCTATGTAGGTTATGATTATCCATCAATTATTTAATACCTAAAGCCTATGATAGGGAATCTGTGCACGGCTCAATACGCAGATTGTACTAAGGATTTTTTGGTATTATGGGGGAGATAAGTACCACATTAAAGAATGCCTAGTTCTTAGATCCATGCACTAAAGAGATCGAATTTGAAGTTTAAAGGATTATAAATCTGCAACAAATAAGTTAATAATCTGTCAAATACCTTCACTAATTATAAGGGAATGAAAAGATCTCATATACATGCAGTATATGTATATAAAAGAGTGAAAATACCCAGAAGGGTATTAAACCCACTCTTGACCCTCATGATAAAAAAAGAGGGGAGGCTCCAGGTGCACAGGACTCAATTCCGTGGAGACATCCGTAAAAGTAGAGAATCAAACAAATGAGAACACTACCCCATGCTAGTGGAAGAAGCTCAACATGATATTGAGAAAATATCTGAATTGAGTAATCCTGGAGATGGTAACGTCTCTGAAGTGATCCATCCTGAAGATGATAACCGCAACGTATATTTACGTGCACAATATAATGCAGGGAAGTCGAAACAACCAGACTCCATCGTTGTGAGAAATCACGAGGAGCTGGAAGAAATTAATGAAGAGATATCCCTGAAGTAATGCAGGAGAATTGTATAAAAGAAAGACTGCAATTGACAATACATTTCGCCTCTAAAAATTGATAAAAGCTAGATCCAGAACCAAAATCCATGGCAGAGTGCTAGAAACGCCCAGATAGGGTTAAATGAAAAGAAGCAATTGAGACAACACTCGCTTAATAAGAGAAAATTTTATTTATCACGTCGACCGAACACCTCCTAAAGTGGGTTTTTCATCTGGAAGAAAAATGAAAATATCAAGGTGATGAGATATAAAGCGAGACTTGTAGCACAAGGGTTCATGCAGAGACCTGACATCGATTACAATGAAACCTATTCTCCTATAATGAGGAAATAACGTTCTGAAATTTAATATTAATGGCAGCAAGTTAAAACTTATCAATGCAGTTGATAGATGTAGTGACCGCATATTTATATGGGTAATTGGATACAGATATTTATATTAGAATCCCTGGAGGAAGCTACAATTCTGAATCCTAATAATCGCAACATGTATAGTGTCAAACTGAACAGATTGTTGTACGGATTAAAACAGTCGGGGAGAATATGGTACAATTGACTTAATGAGTTTCTCCTGAAGAAGGAATATTGCCTCTATTTGTTCATAAAGAAATCCAGAATAGATTCTGTATTATCTTAGTATAAATCATTGAATTTAATATCATTAAAACCAAAAAGGAAATAAAGGAAGCAAGTTCTTACCTTATGATGGAGTTTGAGATGAAATATTTGAGTAAAACCAAATAGTGTTTAAGCCTGTAGCTAAAGCATTTTCTAGAAGGAATTTTTGTACACTAGTCTATCTATACCAAGAAAGCATTGGAATGATTTAATATGGATAAATTCCATCCTTTAAAGATCACATGGTTGTGAGATCCCTTTAAGCGGATAAAGACCCTTTCAAGGATGTAAAATAAAGAAGTCTTAGGACCTGAAGTCCCATACTTATGTATCTTGCGAATTGCATAAGGCCTGATATTGCATTCGTAGTAAATTTGCTAGCATGAAACAGTATAGTCCCAATTAGAAGACATTATGCTAGTGTCAAGACTTTACTCTCAAGATCTTGGATTGTTTTCCCAGAAGGACCAAGACTTAATCATGACGGGATATATGGATATTAGCTATCTGTCTGATCCCCACAATGTCAAATCTAAGACTGGTTTTATGTTTTTTTGAGGTGGTTTAGCCATTTGTTAGTGGTCTTTTAAGCAGACCTTGGTGGCTACTTCTACCAACCACTCAGAATAGATTTATATGAAGTCTCATGTGAGTGTGTTTGGATGAGACGTGTGATTAACCGTATCTATAAGTCATATGGTCTTAATACCGTCGATACCCCCACAATTATCTGTGAAGATAATGATGCTTGTGTTGAACAAATGCAAATGAGTTATATAAAGAGCAATATCACGAAGTATATTGCCTCTAAACTTGTTCTATCATCATGAACTCCAAAATAATATTGAGGTAAAGATACTGCAAACTAAGTCATGTGAAAATCTAGCAGATTTGTTTACTAAGTCCTTGCCAATATATATATTTTTCAAAAATATGTTAATGGCATTGGATTGAGACAACTTAGAGATTTACAGAATCCAGGAGCAGTAAATTCCTGAATCATGATTTTTTTTACATGACTTGAAGATCATATTTTATATCTCGAAGATTATAAGTTGTGCTCTTTTTTCCTTAGTGAGTTTTTCTGAAATTTCTCACATGAAGGTTTTTAATGAGACAACTAGTATAACACGCAATGAGAGTGCAATGTACTCTTTTCTACATTCCTTTTTTTTCCTATTGGGATTTTGGGAGGAGTTTTTAATGAGACATGTGCATTACGCGGTATTCGCTCAAGGGGAGTGTTATGTAAGTACAACCTCCATTAGGTTGATCCATTAAGTTGGTTTTGGTGATTAATGAAAAATCCTAATATGAGACTAATGTTTAGGTAATTACTATTTTCATCTCATCAAGGATGATTGATGATCATTGACAAAACTAATTGTTAATGAGACTAACATATTTATTGAGCTTATGTTTAGTAGCCTCACATTTGGATAGAAAATAGAAAACCCAAGGTATGCATTGTATCAATGTTCATTATTTTATTGCATACTTGGGATTTAAGTTGAAGTATGAATTTCTCCACTTCTTTAACCAAAAACTGTGTATCATGTTTCCCAATCCATATATTACATGGATGCACACATTTAGGGGGAGTTCACACTCTAACTTAATGTTTCATTGCATTGATCTATTCCTCATTACAAGATATAAAGGATCAAGACATTGAAACTAGATCTTTGAGTATACATTTAACATGCATAGTTGTAGTATACTCATGGTATCATAGGATATGTTCCAAAGAAATAAAATTGGATACGTGCATATTGATTCAAGATCAATTATATGTATGCACATATCTTTGTGGAGTTTATCTTATAGTTGATGGCTTAGAGTAACGATCATTTCCATACATTCCACATATTATGGATCATTACTTTCCATCAATATGAGTATATGAAAACCTGTGTAGTTATTGTATACTCATATCAATTTAAATGAAGATTTAAATTGAGGTCGTTTATCTCTTAATAATCAAAGAACATTGCATCATGAGTTGATGGTGTTCTTGTGATCGATTAAGGATAATCGATAGTTCTTGAGTATAACGAAGCATTAGTTGCATCAATATACTTAAGACACAAATACAATTATTCATTTAAATTGATTTAGGTTGTGCTCAATCATTATGAAGGCATTCATTATGTGTTAATTGAGTGCAAGGATGATTGAGACAACTATGCATCTTGGACTAACTATTTTCATAAGTGATGATTGAGCCAGGTTAGGTCCAATGATGGTTAAGATAAAGAAACGGGACAAGGACGACATCATGAGGTGATGAACGTCAAGAGGAGATCCCGTTGAGAAGGAAAGAAAAGAATGTTCATCAAGAGGAGATGAACAAGATGTTGTGAGAGCCGGGTGATGATCCGGTAAAAGAGAAGTAGAGTTGTGTGACGATCTTGAAGAGAAGATGATCGTAAATCATGAGGACTTCAAGAGAAGAGCGATGTGACAATCCCGGGGAAATGAGGTATGATTGAAGATCATAAAGGCCCTAAAGGGGATTGATCACGTGCGGCATCAAAGGTAACTAGATAGAGTGTCTTGTTATAGGCGTGCCGTACTATTAAGAGGGATGCAATGTGGATGATTTAGAAGTGTCTCTGTGCTCAAGTGTTATCTATCCTTAAATAGATGAGAGACACAATACACATCACGTACACTGGGATTGTTTGTCTTTTTGTCTGGATCGGATGTTCCAATCCATCGGTAAATCCGGTGGTGTGTTGGTGAGAGTCTAGAACCTCACTGGATTGATCGGAAGTTCCGATCAGGGGATCGGAAGGTCCGATTCTTCGTAAGGTCCGGTGCTAAGTTGTCTAAGTCTCAGGTGCTCCTCTGTGAGGATCGGAAGTTCCGACCCGTGTGATCGGATAGTCCGATCAGGACTTGGAAACTTTTCGAGCTAGTTCTAGTAAGGGTGCCTCTCTGTGAGGATCGGATGTTCCGATCTTTGGATCGGATGTTCCGATAAGTGTTAAACTCAAAAAAGGTGCTCTCTGGTCAAATCGGATGTTCCGATCGTGAAAATCGGAAGTTCCGATCTGTGTTTTTAGTTTGCAAGTGTGCTGATTTTTTGCCTGGTCGGAAGTTCCGATGTAAGTTCCGATGTAAGTTCCGATGTTGGATCGGAAGTTCCGATGTAGACTTAGAAACTTTTTGAAAGGTTTCTGTAAGGTGCCTCTCTGCCTAGATCGGAAGTTCCGATGCAAGTTCCGATGTATCGGAAGTTCCGATGTTAGTTCCGATGTGTTTATTGGATTGAGTTTGTTCTGGAGTTTTTGCCTGGTCGGAAGTTCCGATGTTGAGGTCGGAAGTTCCGATGTGTGTAAAACGGCTAGTTTTCTTGCTCCAACGGCTAGTGTTTGGGTGTGGGGTATAAATACCCCCCTTGGCCGGTTGGGAAAGAAGGTTGAGGATATTGTTGAAGGGCTAAACAAGAGGTTGAGCTAGTGGAATAGAGAGATTACCTTGTGATGCATTTGTTGCTCCTTGGTCATCTCATTAGCTAGAGAGAGCTCTAAAAACTTGTGTTGTGATTAGGAGTGGATTGAATGTTCCTCCTTGCTCCTTCTCCTTTGATCTTAGTGATCCCTCTTTGAGTGAGGTGTGGGAAGTGAGAGTTAGTGCTAAGAGTGTTAGATTGAGATACATCTTGAGCACTAGAGTTCATGTCCTAGATCATCCATTTGTTGGATTCGTTACTCTTGGAGTTTGAAGACTCCTAGACGGCTAGGCGTCGCTCACGAGCAACCAAAGTGTGTGGTGTGCCGTGAGAAGTTTGTTGAAGGTCCGATTTCGCCTCCGAAAGGGAAGAAATCAAGAAGTGAAGCCACATCTCAAGTGTGACCGAGATTGGCGAGGAATAGGGTTGGAAAAGACCCGGCTCAAGTGTGACCGAGCCTCCTCAACGAAGACGTAGGAACCTCCTTGGAGGAAGTCCGAACTTCGGTAAACAAATCATCGTGTCAATCCTTTACTTTTGCTTATTGCTTTACTTTGCTATCTTGTATTGGATTGATCTATCTAGGGTTGATTATTTCTCTAGCTAGCTTTACTACTAGTTGCTAATATTTGTCTGTGCTAGCTTCGAGTAGAAATCAATTTGTGTATAGGCGTAATTCATTTTGCAATTCACTAAACTCTGTTTTAATCGGATATTCCGACCTCGTATCGGACATTCCGATTAGACACCGGAACCTCTGACTCCATATCGGAAGTTCCGATCTTTTTTCCGCTGCTTTGTTTTAGAAAATTGTAAATCGCCTATTCACCCCCCCTCTAGGCGTCCATCCTCGATCCTTTCATGTTATGATATAGATAGAATCCCAGTCTAAGTTTGGAAAGACTCTGTCTATTGGTGGGTGAATCTGAATCTATCTCATGTTGGTTTTACAATATATTGGGCACCCCCTTGTACAGAAAGAATCAATCTAATAAAAAGAGAGAACTTTATCCCTATATTGTTTGTGCTCCTACTCTTTTTCGTGTTATCTCGTTGATGTATTATTGATTGATTGCGGGTGAACAACGTTTTACAACACTTTTAACCTCATCTTAAATGGTGGGTCTCACAGGCCAGAGCCAGGTTGGACCAGAACGGCCCTGCTCATACTTATTAGTGGACATGTAAACAAATGTAATCCCCACCATCCTATCCAAAATATGTGGTAGAGGTACCGGACGCATGGTGCTGCTCACATCATCCACCGAATCTACAACGCTACAACATCCAAGGTAAGCCTAGAGATGGGCACATGGGTCGTGCCCTGTGAGCCAACCCAAGGCACAGAGGCCCAGCTTGGCCCAAAACCTAGCACGACACGGGGTAGGCCGTGCCGTGCCGGTCTAACACTATTCATTATGTTGTGCTAGGCCAAAAAACTAGCATGGCAGGCGACATGGCCAGGCACGCCATACCGGCGGCACGCCGGCATGGCCAGGCACGGCGCACTGCCGCGGGCCACGGTAGGGCATGTCGCGGGAGGAGCGGGGTTGGGGGAGGGGTTGGGAGGAACTAGGTTAGGGGAGGTCGGCCCGGTGAGGGTGCCGGGGGAGGCGAGAACGCGGCAAGGCCAGAGGGAGCAATGCAGTGGGGAGGGAAGGGGCATGACGCTATGGGGCATACTTGGCTGTGTCACCGTGGTCACCCATGTCACCATCCGTGGTAGCCACGCTGACCGGAGTTATTGAACTGCGCGCCTTTGTAAGTTCAAGCTCCATTTGGTTTTGGTGATTGGTTTAGATTAATGCTTAATCTTTGTTTAATGACAAATCTAATCTTATTGAGACTAACATGTTTATTGAGTTACATTCAATAGTCTCATATTTGGATGGAAAATGGAAAACCCAAGGTATGTATGCATATTCATTCTAAGTATTAATTGCATACTTTGGATTTAAGTTTAAGTTTGAATTCTCCATTGCATTAACCACAAAATGTGCATTATGTTTCTCAATCCATATATTACATGGATGCACGTATCTAGGGGGAGTTCACACTTGAACTTGATGTATTGATCTATTCTTCACTCCATATATTTAAAAGGATCAATACATTGGAACACATCAATTTAAATGAATGTTTAAATTGAGTTCATTTGTCTCCTAATCATCAAAGAACATTGCATCATGTATTGATGGTGTTCTTTTGATTGATTAAGGGCAAATGAAGAGTTCTTGAGTATTATGAAGCATTAGTTGCATCATGTGCTCAAGACACATATAAATTCATTGAATTGATTTAGGTTGTGCTCAATTGATATAAGTGGTATCCATTATGTGTTAATGGAGTGCTTAGATGATTGAGACAACCATGCATCTTGGACTAACCATTTTTCATGAGTGATAAATGAGCCAGGTTAAGTCCAAGGATGAAAGAGATGAACAAGCTTATAGAGCTGGGTGATGATATTGAAGATAAGATGATCGAAGATCATAAAGACTTCAAGAGACAGCCAGAGTGATGATCCCGGGGGTACAAGTTGATTGGAAATCATAAAGACCCCAAAGGGGATTGCTAGCGGCGGCTAAGGTATAACTAGATAGGCTAAGGATTTTCCTAGTTTTGTGTCTAGTTTTAGCGCCGTACTATTAAGAGGGGTTGAGTTCCTGCTTTAAGCTTTATCGTTGTTGGTGATCTCAATCCTGTAGTCACTCGAGCTCAAATCTTATTTGGATTTGGTTTTTGCATGGAGCTAACCATTTGGCATGTGTTGCAAATGGGTGAAGCTCGTGCTTGGATTTTGCATAAGTTCTATTTGGCATTTGTTGCAAATAGGTCAAGCTTGTGCTTGGAGTTTTCGCATTGAGCTTTGATTTGCATTCGTTGCAAATAGGATAAGCTAATGCGTTGGCTTTTGCGTGAAGTTCATTTATTTGTATGTGTTGCAATAGATGAAGCTTCATGCTTTGTTTTTGTTTTCTAAACAAAAATCTTATTGCGTTTATTTGGTATTGCTTGGAGCTATATTTGCACGGGTTGCAAACGGAGAAAGCTCAAGCAAGTGTTTAGTGCATGGTGCTAGAGAATTGCAGGAGTTGCAATTAGAGAGCTCATGCACTCTGATTCGATTCGATTTGATTTGGAGTTTTGCTTGGAGCTATATTTGCACGGGTTGCAAACGGAGAAAGCTCAAGCAAGTGTTTAGTGCATGGTGTTAGAGAATTGCAGGAGTTGCAATTAGAGAGCTCATGCACTATGATTCGATTCGATTTGATTTGGAGTTTTTGCTTGGAGCTATATTTGCACGGGTTGCAAACGGAGAGAGCTCAAGTATGTGTTTGGTTTAGTGCATGGGGCTAGAGAATTGCAGGAGTTGCAATTAGAGAGCTCATGCACTCTGATTTGATTTAATTTGATTATGGGTTTCGATCCTGAGTTCATGTGATACTTGCACCGTTGTGTTAGCAAGTCTGTTTGGTCATGGTTTGACCATCACATGGCTAGGAGGATCAAACTCATAGACTCGTTGGTTATTTGCTTAATGATTTTTTGCAAATACGTCTTTGAGTTGATTGCGAAAAGTATTTCCGCAAAGTGTTTGGAGTTTGCTTGGGGCTAGGCTTTTTGCATTTGTTGCAAAAAGAGAATGCTCAAGCATATAATGTTTTGATTGTTTATTTGCGAGTTCGTTGTGCGAATAAACGGGAGGTCTATAGGTTCCGGTCCTGAAAGCATGTGATACTTGCACCGTGGTTTTTGCAAGTCCGATTGGTCGTGGTTTGACCATCACATGGCTAAGAGGATAAACCTTATAGACTCTGGGTTTTATTTGCTTAATACGTTCTTGCAAATATAATCTTTGATTTGTTGCGAAAGGAGTTTTCGCAAAGTTTTTGGAGTTTGGTTGAATTCTTTGAGCATGGTTTAGTGGTGTTGCAAAAGTGTTTTGCAACTAAGTGTGATCGTGGTTTGATCACCTTTCTGGCTCAAAGAATTGTCGGTTTGAAGTTTTGGAGAAAAGTTTTTAGCGAAAAACTGGTTTTTCTCCTGTGGCCGGCACTACCGGAAGTAGTAGGGCGGTAGTACCGTTGAGGCCGGCAGTACCGCTTATGGGAGCGGTACTGCCGCTCAAGTCGGCACTACCGGCCCTATTACGTCGGTAGCAGTTTTCCAGAGAGAAGAGTTTGCTCTGAGTTTTTGATCGGCACTACCGCCCATGTGGGGCCGGTACTGCCGGAGTTGCGGCAGTACCGGGGGTTGAACTCCGGTAGTTGTTTTACAGAACAGGTGTTCTGTGGTTTGCCCTGAGGCCGGCAGTACCACCCAGTGGGGCCGGTACTGCCGCTCGAGCGGCACTACCGGCAGTTTGCCTGCGGTAGTGCCGGGTAACTAGCCGTTGCCGACCGTTGGAGGTCAAGGCCGGCACTACCGGGGCTATGAGGCCGGTAGTGCCGGACTTGGCTGAAAAGTGGCAGTTTTGCCTCCAACGGCTAGTTTTCGTGTGTGGGGCTATATAAGACCCCCTTGGGGGGCATTAGCTGGTTGTTGCTGATGTTTTTGGTGTTCTTGAGCTAGGTTTGAGTTTGTGGGAGGGTTTGCATGGTTTTGACTCTTCCAAATTGATTTTGAGCTCAAGAGTGATCCTAATTGCATGAGTGGCAATTAGAGGGGGATTGAGAGGACCCTAGTTGCATGAGTTGCACTAGGTGATCACCGGAGACGCGGAGGTGCGTTCGGTGAAGCTTGAGCGGAGTGCTCATCTTATTGCTCTTGGAGGTGGTGACCTCCTAGACGGCGTCGGTGCATTGTGCGCGGGAGCTCTCGAGGTTTGTGAGAAGCCCCAGCGAAAGTTTATGAAGGTTGGTGCTTAGCCTACCCGGCGGGGTAAAAAGCAACCTTAGTGGATTCGAGGTGAAGGCTCAAGTGAGTGGGCCGGTCCAAAGTGAGTTGGACTTCCTCAACGTGGAGTAGGAGGGTTATCTCCGAACCACGGTAAAAAGTAACGTGTCCCTTGTCTCTTTTACATTCAAGCATTTACTTTATTGCAATATTATCAATTGCTTGATTGTGAATAGATTTGCTTAGTGTAGCTTGCTTGATCAACCTAGCAATTCTAGTTAGAGACGTATTTAGTTAGTGCACTAGTGAGCCTAGTTGATTTAGGCTTTAATTGTCAAAACCTTAATCTTCCGCTTGCGCATAATCTTTGTGTAGGTTTTGACATAGGGGTAATTAGAGGCGATCCTCGATTAGAGAGAAGAATTTTTAAAACGCCTATTCACCCCCCCTCTAGGCGCATCCTCGACCCTACAGCCTTGGCTGCCGCCTTGGTGAGGGAGGGAGCGGAGCTTGAGGCAGGAGACCAGGGCCGAGATGGTCGGCGACGAGCGCGAGCGTGGGTCACTGATGCTCTCGAGGCGAGGCGAACTGCTAGAGGTGGAAGGCGTGGCCGCGCTGCTGCCACCTCCCATCCTGCTCGTGCGCCACTCCTCGACCCACGCTGCTACTGCCACTCCTCGGCCTGCACCTCGGCCGCGCCAGTTTGCCTCTAGCGCCACTGCCACTCCTCAGCCTCTGTCTCTGCCCCGTTGGTTCACCTCCCGCACCGCGCTGTTGCCGCTCCTCGGCCCACATCGCTGCTGGGGAAAGGGGGAAAGGGAGGGGCGCGGGGTGGCCAAAGCCAAGGGCGCTCATGCTCACTCGAGAGGGGGGAGTGAGGGAGGCGGCGGCACGAGGAGAGGAGGGAGGCAGGGCGCGCGTGAGAGCGACCGAGAGGGAGAGCCGAAGGGGCGAGAGAGGAGAGAGAGAGTGCACGGAGAGAGGAAAAGAGAGAAGAGAGAGGGGCGCATGAGAGAAAAGAGAGATGAGCGCGTGAAAAATCAAAAAAGAGAAGAGAGAGAGGAGAAAGATTCCAACGTTCATCCGAGTAACGTTCAATTTCAACATCTCTTCAGATAGCGCAACATCTCCTCGATGCCGCGTGAGAGAGTAACATTTGATTCCAATGGGTATATAATTCCCTTCTGAGCTCAACGCACATGCAAATATTTTCATACTTTCAACTTGATCTTTCTTACTTTCTCTCCGGAGCTCAACTCACAGTTCTCTCTGTTTACTCTCTTAGCTCTTTTTTTTGCTCTTCCTCCACGAAACAAAATGTTTCGCAAGAGCAAAAGCAGAAGAACACAACCTCGCTCTCTAAGTCCCTCTCGTCGGGATGAAGAGATCGATCCGTGCCAACTCTCCCCAGCATGGGAGACTATGGCATGGATGACCATTATCTGGACGGTATGCACTGCATCGAGGATGCCTCGTACATTTCGGATGCACCGACTCCGATGCCGCCCCATCGGTGTATCCAGGACGGGCGTTGGTATCGGCACCAATGATTCAAATTTCGGTTTCGGGTTTTATCTCGGGCCTGGCCGGACGGTGAAATCTCGGCGAAATTTTGAAAATTCAAACCAAATCCGGTCAAAATCCAAAATTCAAATTTGAAATCCGTTTTTTTTTCTACCGGTAAATCCAAAATTTCGGTTGAAATTTCGAAGATTTTGGCACAATTTGAATCGACCAAAAAATGGTCAAAACTCATCAAAAAAATTTGAAATTTTTTGTGGATGATCCTGACCATAAATCCAATCAAATGCAATGCCCAAAAACTAAAATCTGGTCCGAAAACCCGAGATTTCGGCGAGATTTTAGTAGTTACTATAGCAAATTATTTTTTTTTAAATTATTTTTTTACCCGGTCGGTATTTAGGATCTCGGGGGGGGGGGTCCGAAATCCGAAATCTTGGCCGAGATTTCTGGATTTCGTCCAAGATTTCTATCCATGATCGGCACCGAGCTCGGATGTCGCTAAATTGATACAACCGGGACGGACGTCCATATCTGGCACTCGACGGGCGTGCTGGTGGCTACACATGGATAGAACCATCAAAATTGTGGATGAATATGAGGTAGTGTATGCTGTTTGCAAATACTGTTAAGCTAAATTGTCTACACGTGCATGTGGTGGAACAGGTAATCTGAAGAGACACGCGAAGACATGCTTGAAGAAGATATCGCCAGGGCGGAGGTCGGGCGAGGGCTTCTAAATGCTGCTCAACTTCAACCCTGACGGTTCGGTAAGTATGTGGGTATACAACGCCGATATAGCTAGAGACGAAATTGCTCGTTACATAGTTACGGAGGATCTTCCACATAGAATGGATGAGATCTCTAATATTGAAAGAATGGTGCAACGTGGTTTTTGCCCCCAATACCAGCATGTTAGTAGAAGAACAACTACACGTGACATTTATAAAAAATGTTTACAAATAAACAAGAAATGCTAAAAAATACTTTGATGACAGTTAGTTTTTTCTTTGCCTTAACATCAGATATATGGACTTTCTCACATCAAAGAGCAGCCTATATTAGTATTGTTGCATATTACTTAGATGGCAAATACGTGCTAAACAAAAGAGTTATAGGGTTTAGACCAATCTACAAGTCACACACCGTAGAGGCTATCACTAACCGTATACTTGAGGTTATTACTGACTTTAAAATAGAAAGTAGAATTATTTCTATCACTCTAGACCAATCTTCAAGCTATTCCACAATGTTTTGCTACTATTTTGGATCTTATGAGAAAATTATCTGACTTGCAGGACGTCTTCTATGGAATAGGCGAGGCATTCGATCTTGATTTCTCCGATGTCTATACTTATGTTTATAACGAGTTTTTTTAGAGTTTTTGATAAATATTATGAGCAGTTTAGCACGAGAAGTGAAGCAAGCAGATCTACCCCAAGAATGGAACAAGCACAAGGTAGTTCAACCGCTTCAAACATATGGAAGAAGTTGAAAGGCAATGCGTCTGGCTCGTGTTCCCAATCGCCGAGCAGGTCGACATGAAATCCATAAGTAGAGCTCAACCACTACCTTGTCACACCTTTCATGGAGACTGACCTTGACATGGATGAGGAAAATCAACTCAACTTGCTCCTGTGGTGGAAGAATAACCAACGTATTTACCCCGTGTTATCCCATTTTGCACGAGATGTACTTACAGTTTCGATGTCCACTATCTCGTCGGAAGCCACTTTCAATTTGATGGGGAGGGTACTTGAGCCGAGGATGTCATCTTTCAGACTTGAGATAGTTGAGGCAATTATATGCCTCAAAGATTGGAGCGCGCAGAAGCCAGGACATATCATCAGCCTGAGGATTCAGATATCACGGGAAGCGGTAGCTAACTTTAACAATCTTGGCCTCATGTAGTCTATGTATTAATGTATATATACATAGTTACTGTACTCTTTTTCTTATCGGGGGTACCCCATATTGGGGTGTAAGGTTTTTAACGAGGCAGTAACTCTGTACATGTTCAAAATTGAGCAAAATTTACTTCTTTTTTTCTCCAAAATTTGTGTCCATTGCATCAGCTCTGTGCGTCTTCGGGTTCTTTCCTCTCAATGTAATAGTGTAAATGGGTCAGGCCTGAACCGGCATGGCATGAAGCACAAATAGGCTGTGCCTGGGCTTGTCGAAGGCGAGCCAAGCCGTCATGGCCTGGTACGATTTAGGCCCGAAGCACGATGGGCCCATGCCGGGCCAACCCGGCACGGTATGATGCCCACCTCTATGTATGCCCGTCCAAAATCAATCGACATACCTCGTTCATCACCAACAAAAATCGACAATTGAAATCCAATCACATACAGGGCAGGGCCAGGTTGGACCGGAACGGCCCTGCTCACCCTTATTTGTGGACATGTAAACAAATTTAATCCCCACCACCCTATCCGAAATATGTGGCAAAGGTACCGGGCAGGTGGCACTGCTCACATCGTCCACCGAATCTATAGCGCTGCAACATCCAAGGTAAGCCTGTCCAAAATCAATCGACATGCCTCATTCATCACCAACAAAGATCGACAATTGAAATCCAATCACATATAGTAGTGCACCTGGCTAAAACAGTGTTCGTTGGCTTATTTCAAAACGGAGTGATCCAACCGTGGTGGCTCCAACCCCAAACCGCGGGCAGAGGAGGCGGGAAGGAGTGATGCAGCGAACAGAACCTAATCCTAGCGTGGGGCGACGAATCGTTAGTGGGCAGGGGCAGCAAAGAGGATGCGGCGGCGCCGAGAAACCCTAACCCACATGCGCCGGTGAGGAGGGGATTGAAGAGAGTGAGACAAGCATGTGAGGGTTTTTGGAAAATGCTGCGTGCGTGAATGTTGAGGCAACTTGCAAATTAGATAGTGGGATACTGGGATGGCGATTTTTTAAAATAATACATTGTTTAAATAATTTATTAAAAATAACATGTTAATTTATTTTACAAAAATATAACTCTGCCATTATTTTATTTGGCGACTGAAATGATGACAGATGAACAGTAGCCAATTTGATTGGTGACAGATGTTTGTTCTGTAACTTATTGAATTGGCCGATAGATACTTAGTCGCTGATTCGTTTGGTCGATGGCTAAAACTTCGTCACCACTACTCTATCGCCAATTTATTTAGCGACAGAAGTCCTGTTGCTAATTTATTTTACGACAGAGTTTCTGTTGGCAATTGAAATAGAGGTAGAGGTATATTTTTGTAATTTTTTTCGACGTATTATTTTTTGTAAATTATTTAAACAATGTATTATTTTTAAAAAAATTTCTGGGATGGTAGCATGGCATGTCGAGTCGCTCTGCCGCAGCAGGTGCTGGCCGAGCCTTCGGGTCTTATCACGGTAGGTACTACGGTATTTTGGCAGTTATAAAAAGGATTATTTTTGTAAATATATTCGTAAAAAGATTAGATTTGAATAAATAGGCTAAAGTTGCAAAAGCTCAGGCTCTGTCTCGCCCCGCACCATTAAGGATGTGTTTAGTTGCTTGTATTAAGTGGTACATGTATGAGATGATTCAAAAAGAAAGTTATTCATGTGTTTGGTTGCTTGAATGAAACCATCCCATCTTAAACTAAGTGATACAAATTTGTGAAATATTCTCTACAGATATTGAACTATTCCATTCACCCAAAACAACAAAACTAAATAATATAAAATCATCCCATCCTAAAAAAAACACCCTAATAAAACGCGCACCGGTTGGACCGGGTAGGAGTACGATGCAACGCAAGCAGATCTGGACACCCCAGACGTAACAAGTCTGGTAGTAGACGTACCACTGCGGAGAATTTCCGCGACTGGTACAGTGGTAGATCCGAGTACGAATAAACCGCAACAAAAACCCCTTCGAGGAGCAAAACAGAACACGCCGACGCGGACGCAGGCGAGGGAGACAGATCCATCGCCCCTCCCCTCGTCGATCGAGCTCGCGCTCGGATTGCTTCTTCTTTTCTCGTCCCCCCTTCAGCGGAGGGGAGAGGAGGAGGAGGAGGAGCCTCCCGGATCCGCCTGAGCTGTAAGTAGTTCGTGCCGCGAGATCCTCCCTCTCCGCGTGCAGCTACCGTTTTTGTGTTGTGTCCTTTTGGGGTGACTGGCTCTGTTGATTTGTGATCTGGGGGAGATGGTGACTGACGGGCGAGGTGTTTGCTGGGTTGGTTGGTTTTGGCGTGCAGAATCGTGGCGTGAGCCGCGGGTGAACAGCAATGACGGCCGAGGGGACCGCGTGCAACGGCGCCGGCGAGGCGCCGAAGGCGGCATTCGCGGCGGCGAAGGAGACCGTGGCGACCGCCCCGCCAGGGGAGAGGCCGGCGGAGGAGCGCGAGGGTGAGGGCTTGGGCGGTCCCTTCGTGATCGTGAACGGCGACTCCGACGGTCTCTCCGACCGGGGCTCAGATCTGGACCGGGGGCACAACGAGGATTCCCCTTCGGACGAGGATGATCAGCCACCGTCCAATGCAGGCCGCGGGCGGAGATCACGTGGACGGCGACCCCGACGGGACTCAAATCGGGATCAGAGGTCCGATGGTGATTCCCCCTTGGAAGAGGATGATCAGCCGCCGTCCAATGCAGGTCCGGATGCGGCCGCGGGCGGATATCTCAGGGCCGCTGGTGAGACACTTGGCGCTTCGGATGCCGCCCTTGGTGTTTCGTCGGCCGAAGGGCACGATGGTGCCGCTGCGGAGTCTGAGGCTGGTTTGGGTGAGGGCAAAGGGGAGCACGGTGCCGATTTTGTTGCTGAATTGGTGGAGCAGGAGACTGCTGGTGGAGAGCAGAGTGGGGCAAAGGCTCCGGCAGCTAGCGGAATTGACCATGCTGACACTCCTGCTGATTCTTCTGCACCTGCTGTGGATTCTGAGGTTAACGGCAAGGAGAGCGCAAGGGAAGAAAGTGCTGCTGCTGATGCTGCTGAATTGCTGGTGCTGCATGAGGCTGCTAGTGAAGTACAGGATGGGGTGGATGCTGCTGCGGAGTTGAGTGGGCGGGATGATGCCCTCACACATGCTGAGTCCGGTTCCACTGCCTTGGAGTCTGAGGTTTGTGGTGAGGAGAGCAAAGGAGAACAAGGTGCTGCTGAAGTCACGGAGCCGGTTGAGCTTTGTACAGATGGATCAGGTGCTCCGATGGTGAATGGGCGTCATGATGCTGACATGAGTGCTGATTCATGTGTAACTGCTACTGAGCCTGTGAGTCCTGCTGATGAGGGCAAACAGGAACAGGGTGTCACTAATGTCACGGAATTGGTGGAGCAGTATAATGCTTGTGGAGAACAGGATGATGCTTTGCAGACCAATGGGCATGATCATCTCGACAGGAGTGCTGATTCTTGTACATCTGCTTCTGAGTTCAAGGCTCACGCCGATGAGAGCAAAGGGCAACAAACTGGTCAACAAGAAGGAGCACCGACAACTGAGGCTGAAGTATTACAAGGAATGCTGGATGCAGCTAGCATCGATTGTGGTGCTTATACTTGTGAGGAGCCCATAAAAGAGGAACTTGTTGCAAACGGGCATGGCTATGCTGGGGACAATGCTGTTGCTTCTGGGGGGCTTGAACCTGGAGTTGAGGAGGGAGAGGGTGAAGCCACCCTTGGTGTTCTTCAACTGGAAGACAAAATAGACAAGGACAGTGAGGGTAATTTGTGCGATGGACATACAGCTGATGCTGTTTTTTCTTACAAGGAAGCAAAGCCTCCTATGAAGGAGGGAATAAGTGAAGCTGTTCCTGCTTTAGCTGGTCTGGATGTGATAACTGAGAATAAAATCGAAGAAATTGTGCAAGGTGATGAATTGGTCAAGAATGATGTTTCTGTTGGCATACTTCATTCTGTGAAACCAGAATCAGATCCACTTATTGAATCGAGCAGGGATCAAAAAGTCCAGGTCGATGTTGCTGCAGGTGATGTAAACGCGATGGTTTCTTATGTGAAGGCTGACAGTATGGTGGAAATGAACACAGCAGATAGTGTTCAAACACAGGAGCTCAGTACTGCAGTTGAAAAGAAGAGTATACCACCGCATGTAAATTCCTCCGGCGAAGTTGAGGAAAAGGAGTTAAACAGACCACCTTGCCCTGAGGAGGTAAATTTAGCTCAAAGTGATGATTCTTCTGTACAGACTGGAAAGCATGATCAGTTAGAAGCACCTTGTGTTGGTCTAGCTGATAAAAGTGACAATGGTGTAGTAGAGGCAGAGCCAAGGAAAGAAGCTGAGATGGAGGTTGTTGATGCTGCAGCTTCTACCTTTCATAATGAGCCAAGGTCCGTTGATTTGGTTGATAATGATAGTATGAAGCATTCAAGGCTGGATACTGAGTTCGAAAGTTGTGACCATATACAAACAGAAGAGTGTAGTTCTCGAGAAATATGTAGCACCACTGTTTATCAAGTTGTATCTGGTGCTTCTATGGAACATGGAACTGCTGTGACTGATGATTCCGAACTCAGTTCTGAAACAAGAGATGAATTTCAAGAAAAATCTAGTGAACCTGTTGTTAATCAAGGTGAACTTGTTGCCTTAAATGAAGATGAAGCGGTTCTCATTGATGATGCTCAACCCTTATCTGCTATAGGAGATGAATCTGCTGTGGTTGGTGAAGCTGGTGATATTTCCCAAAAGGATGAGTCGAGTAATTTAGGTGCAGATAGCAAATCTCATAAAGATCAATCAGAAATTTGCGACACACCAACCACGCGTGATGAGATTTCCTTCACAACCGGAGATAAAGTCTCCTCTCCAATAAATGAGCCGGCTTCTTCAATTGAGGAGCCTTGCTTGTCAGATGTAACATTGGGACCTGAGGTTAAGGCTCCTTGTACAGACAAGGAGGCATGCCTGTTAGATGGGACAGACAAAAATATTTGCTTTGGAAATGTAAATGCACACACTAAATCTTCTCATGAGATTGAAACCAAATGTTTGGAAGGTATGCAATCATTATTCATCGGGTACCTTTTTAATTGTTCCAATGTATGAGTTTCCTTCAAGTTAATGCTTATTTTTGTTCTTGTATAACAGCGCTGGAACCTTCGTCCATTGACACAGTAGTCCTGGAGGAACACAAGAATAAATACGAACATGCACATGCAGATGAGGCAAAGATTGTCGAGGACTCCAGTGAGTCACATGTAGATCTTGATAAGACTAATAAGGGAGATACACAGGTTATTAGGCAACAGAGGATCTACCTAATAAAGATCCCGAAATTTGCGGTTGAAGATCTTTGGGCAAAAACACAGGATGCGCAAGTTCATCTGGATCGGCTGACCCAGGAAAGAGATGCAATTAATTTTCGTAAGCAAAAGCAAAAGGTAACGAGCCTCCTAATGTTCACTCTCCTTTTCCTTCCCTAGCATTTTTCTTAATTTTTTTATTAATATATTGCAGGCTGTTTGTGATGAGTACCGGGAAAAACTAGAGGCAGCACGGCAAGAAGAGAGGGAAGCTAGAGCTGCCCATGGTGATAAGAAACATGATTTAAATAGTGTGCGATCAAAGATGGGGAAGTTGAATAAAGCAAATTCAATTGAAGAAATTGATGAGATGGTAAGGATTCTGCGATGGTGTTAGTGCATCGACTTTATTCCCCTTACTTTCATATTACTCTATCGTCATTTTAGATCTGATATCTTGTTCTTAAGAGCATTATGATGATTTAGATTGCAAGGAAAGAGAAGATTATGGAACATGAGACCATTTCTTTAAAGGAAGAGAAGCTTTTTATCAAAGAGATTAATGAACTAAAAGCCCAAAGGAAGCAATTGTGCTCCGATATGGGCTCGAAAGCTGAAATCAGTGAGGTATTCCATCAAAAGGATCACATTCACGAGCAACATAAGGTATTAAACTCAGCACCTTGTAATTGTCTTTTCAATTCAAATTTCATCAATTTTCAGATTGACCTTTGTTTTCTCTTTTCTAGACTTTGAAGAAGGATTCTGATGTTCTTTTCAACAACCTGAAGTCCCTCGAGGAAAACACAAGAAAGATTCAAAAATCTTATGATGACGAAAGAACAGTTTTAAGAAAATTGAATGAAGAATTCGGAGCTGCTAATGAAATACGTCAAAAGGCCTACAGTGATTGGGTTGAGCTGAGAGTGGAGCCAGCCAAGAAGGTAAGAAACTTGCTTCTATTCAAGGGATTCTTGTAAGTTCTTGTTCATTCTGTTGTGTAATATTTTTTATGCTAAATAAACAAAGGAGTTATAAATTATCTTTCCCAAGTTTTACACCATCCACAAATTTAAAGTGTATTGCATGTTTAAATATTCAGAAAGCCCAAAGACCGAATAAACCTGGGTGAGAACCGATTTAGGATTATTTCCAGAACTTGCCTGATTACATGGGACTGATAGCTTGACTTTCTGTTTGTAAAAATATTACCCTTTATTTAGTGTCATCAGTGTACGTAGCGTGCCTCCTGCCCTCCTATCTATCATGCACTCCGTGCTCATGTTACCAAAATTTACCACTAATGTCCGGTTTCTTTGTATATGCTACTACTATGTTTCTGTCTCTATTAATGATGGAGGCAGGGCAAGTTTCCCTTGTTAGGGTACTGCACCAATGACTTCAAAATGCATGTAATTTACTGAGGTAACTGTACAATTTCTGGTTAGTTGTGCTAAAAGCTGAACAGGATCATTCACTTTTTTCGCATTGCAGAACATGTACTTTTTCATGTACAAGAGGGACCGCGGTACTGCATCTGAAAACTTATCAATGGGTGACATGGAGGGACTTCGGTTATATTGTAGTAATCAGGTAAATCACACATCCACCTTCAATATGGTCATACTTATGCATTGGGTAGGATCAGTATTTCTTACGCTGGTCAACAGTACTGATACATTCCATCTCTGCACAAAATGTCTTCCGGTACTTATGGTATCAGTTATCACATAAGTGATTATGTACCATACTCGAATCTACTAGGGAAGATAAATAAGCCTTTGGATGAGAAATTCCTACAGCTAAATATTAAAATGCTGATTTATTGTATCCATAACTCTGCCCTCTGGTCAATACTGGGATCACGAGGACTCATGTCTTGTGCTCTTTTAATTGTTGTTACATTACAACTATTCTTGCACTTTTATGCTTCCAAAAGTGTTTATCAATGTTCTTTTCTCTTTTCTTTCTTGATACTCCAAAAATCTGATGTTCTTCTACTTTGATCAATAAAATTTGTAATGTTCTTTCGCTTGTAGGTAGAGCGAGTTCTGGCAATGTGGAACAAAGATGATAGCTTCCGTAATCTGTACGTTGAAGCAAACAAGTTTAGCACCCTGAGGAGATTGGGGACCCATGATGGAAGAAGACTTGGCCCTGAAGAGGATCCTCCAGTCATTCCGAGCAATTTCAATAGAAGACCAAGCAATCCATCTCGATTGACTGTTTCAAGCCCAGACGTGCCCATTTTAACTTCAGAAGTAGCACCTGAAAGGCCTGTTCCAGTTGCAGTCCCTGTAGAAGAGGACTCCTTTCCTGTTTTTCCATTCCCCCAGATCAGTAAGCGTACCAAATCAAAGGCATCTGGTAGTTCTTCCCAGAAAGAAACAGCTACAGCTCCAATGTCAGAGAGGGAAGATGTAAAACACATTGAAAAGGAAAAGGCTCGTCTGACGGAGGAAGATTTGGAGTTAGCAAGAAAGGCAGAGGAGTTGGCACGAAGGGAGGAGGAATCAAGACAGGAGAGGGCTGCAGCTGAAAAGGAGCGGCTGCGATTGGAGCAAAAGGCCAAAGCTAAGGAGGCTGAGGAGAGGAAGAAGCGGAAAGCAGAGAAGGCTCAGGCAAGAGCTGAGTTCAAAGCACAGAAGGAAGCTGAGATGAAGGAAAAGGTATGCTTCTACAATTTTCTGCTTTGATGTTAGAGCTCATTCCTTCTTGATGATATACTGTAGACTGGCCATGCAACAACTTAACAATTTTACATCCAAATTGTGAAACATATGCAGAAGAGATTAAAAAAGGATAAACGGAATGGTGCAACACCAGCAGACTCAGCACGTGGTAGTGGTGAGGGCAACTCCGCTGCCATAGCTACAACAGACACTGACAGTAGCACATCAGAAAACACTAGGGACGCCGAGGTTTCTCAACAGACCGCCCAAAGGAGAACCTCTAGGCCAACATCGGCAATGAAGCAAATAAACAGGGTACAGCCCATGCCCTTACCCCTGCGCAACAGGGGCAGACGGAAAATGCGGCAATACATTCTGGTAGCTGTGGCCGTGCTATCGGTGATCGCATTGATCATGGCAGACAACTACATACACCTCCCCAGTTTAAAGCCCCTTCTCTTCAAAATTAATAATTAGTACACCCCCAATGGATAACGAGACGATCTGCACACGTACATTCAACCACAACCGTAGGGATATGGAGGTGGTTTGTGATAGAAAACTTGGGGGCGATTCTTTCGTGGGAAACTGTGTGTTTCAACCTAGATGGCTTCTTTTTATTATTTGAACTGTGGGTGCCGTTACTGTATCTATTTTCCCTTATAGATTGTGTTGGGAGAGCATTGTGTTAGACTTATCCAATGGTGGTGAAGTATTCGTTATTATAACATAATAATAATTATATATATATATATATATATATATATTTTTGGTACATTTGTCTGGTGAAGTGGTGATAAACTTGTGTATTTCACTCTCGATTTGTGCAGTTGGCCTGTTGCCGGCCGAACACTCCCCGAACTGCACTGATCTCACTCAAATTTTGGCCGCATCTTTTTCGCCATGTGAACATTCCCATGAGCGGGAGAATCACCGCTCGTTGGTAGGCGGTGAAGCTTCCTCTTCTACTGTGCGCGTAGAGGAAATGCGTAGAGAACATGGCCAACGTAAAAACTAGAGGCATATACTGGCATATTGGACCATGGTCAGCTTAGAAGATTCCAAGAGCATGTGCCAATGACTAATGTTTGGCCATGGTATGATTTTTAATTTTTTACCACATGGTCCCGTTCCGTCCGATGAGTGTCCTTGACAACCTCGCAAGTTGACTGCACGTTAGCGTTCCTCCTTTCTATAGCAACGGGACAGCAAATAAACCGCCAACTTGAGCGAGATTTGTTAGCACTGGCCCTGAGATGGGTGATCTATAAGCATCAACGTGAGATCAAAGTTTCGTCTTCGAATTGTATGACTTGTATCAAAGATCGCTTTTTTATACTTGCATAAACATAACAGCAGGCATCTTCCTCTATAAGGTTTTAAATCACGATTTTCGTAGCTTTTCGGTAAGGTCCCCAAAAAACTACGACAGCTATCGCTAGTTATCGTTTTAAGTATCTTTCATCACGTTTTTAGTATTAAAAAAATAAAAATATTAAATATGTATATAATATAAGTCACATCCAAACAAATTATAAAACTATATTATTTTAGAAGGTATTAATATCTTTATAATAAGAATATAAGTAAAGTCGGGAATCAACAAACATGCTAATGCATGTCAAAGACTATAACTGGTAACTATATTATAATGGTCTTAACAACAAATACTTAATCACTAAGAAATATAAATGACAAATATGCTAATACATGTCAAAGACCATAACTGATAACTGTATCATAATGGTCTTAACAAGAAATACTTAATCATTAATAAATGTGAATGCTGGATTATTGAAAAAGGGCGAGACGAGATCTTTTACTAGATTTTCTCGTAGTTCATACTTATTAAAAAAATCCATTTGAGCCTTCTACTAATATTAGATTTCAAGATTGGTTTAATGTTTTGGCTTGTGGGTATCTATGTAGGATAGCTAGTTACAAACTGCGACATATAGCGGAGCTATTACTAACCATAAGCGTTTGTAGCTAATATAGTAAAACATTAACTCATAGCTTTATGTTTAAGATAAGAAAAAACTACCACAACTAGAGCTATCTACTTAGAATACTGCTCCTCGGCAACCAAACCAGCGAAATGCGACTGCGCATTGACGTGCTCGTTGGATGACACTGAACTGAAGTGACGAAAAACGCTAGCAAATTAAAGCGAATTCCTCTCTAGCCCCAAAAGTAGCTGCAATACTACACTCCATGAAAAACCTAGAGAAACGTACTCGGCGCTCCGGCCGTCTCAGCCCGGAGCCGCTAGTCCTCCTCGGCCTCAATCCGCCATGAGGCATCAGCTCATCCCCTTCACCCGGGCATCACCACCATTTGCAGGGCAGCTCTCCACCGAGCGCCATCGCTCGTCCGCAGTGCGCACCGCACATATCCGCCGAGTGCAGTGTCACCACCACGCGTCCACCCCACACCGCACGCCAAGCCACCAGCAGACGGCATCAGCTCATCTCCGTGGTAAGCCCGGAAGCGCAACGCGCGCGGTACACACGAGCCCGCGCAGCGCACATACTCGTCGCCGAACCGTGTAACAAGCAGACAGTTCCAAATTTCCTTTTCGATCAAAAATCTCGTTACCATTGGTTTAGATAAAATTTGAACGAAATTTAAAAAGTAAAATTTAAATCTGACATTTTTTAAAATGAGATTTTGGGGGAAAAAAAACAAAAATTCGGTAAATTTTAACTAAACGAAAAATGGTTCAAACGAAATCAAAATATTTTGAATTTTTTTTGGATGGTCTTGACACAAAACTAATGTTCGCATAAACATTTCAGATAGTGATCAAGCCCGAGGAAGTTTTAAAAATCTAACAGTGCTGTTGTCTATATAGGAGCGGTACTACTGGAAGTCCGGTAGTACCGATCCTTAGGACAATACCTTTATTTTAGAAAGAGCACCAAATTTCTCAGCTAGTCGTTCAAAGACCGGTGCTACATGGTGGTAGCACCGGCTCTCTAAGTAACGGACCTCACCTACCGCATTAAATAATGTTCCAATCATTGACCAGAGAGGCCAATGCTACTGGTTGGGCAGTAACACCGGACTTACTGATTTTTTATGATTTCTAGCTCCAACGGTTGGATTTATGGGTGGAGGCTATAAATACATCCCCACCAGCAGTAAGGGCACACTCTTAGACATTAATTTCATACTTGTGAGCCCTTGCACTCCTCTCTTCACCATTTGAGCATTAATTGTCTTTTTGAGTGGTGGTTGAGAGCATTCAAGTGTGAGCATTCATTTTGAGCCATTAGATACTTGATCAATCTCAAGCAAGCATCAAGTTTCTATTCCTTTGGAGGTTGCCGCCTTCTAGATAGCTTGGAGGTGTGAATCCGGTGATCTTCTCAAAGGAGTTTGTGAGAAGGCTCGGTGTTTGTGAAGGCCCGAGCTCGCCTACCCGAAGTGGGGAATAGTTACCAATAGTGATCAAGGAAAGGCTCAATTGCACAAGGAGCCGACTTGATTGGATCGAACTTCCTCAATGTGGATTAGGAGAGACTGGTAAGTCTCAGAGTCCACGGAAAAGATCATCTTGTCCATCTCATGTGGTTTGCTTTCTTTTATTCTTGTGTGCAAATTTAAATTTCTAGTATTTTCTTGTGTTTGCTATTTTATCTTGGATTGTGTAATTTGCTAAGACTTAGGTTGTTGCGCACGTAGTGAAACATAGTCATTTTAGACATTAATTGTTAAAATTCTCAATTCTAGTATTACTTGTTTAAATTGTTGCGATTAGAGCCGAGCATTTTAAAAACCTTGTATTCATCCCCCTCTAGTTGGTTATCCTTGATCCTACAGTATGTTTGTGCTTTAATAAAGATTTTTGTAATCACATCCCTGATTCTCGCTCACGATATCTTGTTCTTCAAGTTGTCTGTAGCGAGTATTATCCTTTGCTTCATTTTGTTATGGGTTCTTCATTTCTGCCGGGCTTTGTATTGAATATTGTAGGCTTATGAATACACATTAGTATTAGCCCTTTTATTTCATAATACTTGTTCCTCAGGGCTTGCAATTGGAGATATGAGAGACATATTTAAAACAAGAAGTAGTTTTAACAATGCAAATTCAAATTCCGTCCATTTGAATTCTAGATGCTCTATTTTGATAAATCTTTAGTTACACTTATCTACTTGGCCAACTAATACCAAAATATTCACCATGCTTGCTTTGACAATGATTTGAAAGAGTAAGTAGAATATAGATAAATTTTACAACCCCTTTCATTATTGAAAATTTCTATTTCTTTAATATGGACCAAATTTTCTTATATGGTCAGTATCATCCTACCTTAGCCGAACTAAGAAACAGTACACATCTATTTAGTAGGCGGTGTTGATTATTGACTTATGCATTTTACAGTTATACCAAATTTACAATTTCGATCTGGGTTGATATTCTAGATTAACCGGTAAACTATCAGCTCAATCAGTAGATTCTGTCTTGGTTGATTTTAATCTAAATGGCTGTTCTGATTTGTTAGTTCAGGTGGAGGTTGGAGAACACTAGAGGGCTTTGGGTGGACGAAGAACTCGCACAAGAACACAAGATTGCAAGTGGATTAAGAGGCGGCAAAAATAGGAAAAAAGCTTTGTTGTTCTTCACACCTTGAGAAGGAGAACACGAACCTCAGGCTAAAAAGGAGCACAAAAGGAGGAGGAGAGGGCGCAACAGCAACTGAGGGTGTCGCCATCTCGCCTCTGCACACGGACGGCCGAGACCCGATTGACACTACAACCGCATGTGACCCGCTCGTCCCTCCCTTCGCTCAGCTTTGTGGCTAGGGCATCGTGCCTTGTCCATAGCAGAGTGGGCCGGGTGGACTGGCTTGGCCCGATGGACCATATCATCTCAGGTAGTCTATTCCCCTTTTATTTAATTCTTTTGCATTCAGGTCCCTATCGCCTCATATTTTTTTTGCATTCAGGTCCCTATCGCCCCATATTCAAGCTAGCGATAGGGACCTGAATGCAAAAAGATTGCATTCAGGTCCCTATCACCCTATATTCGGGCGATATGTCCCCTAACAGTGTGCTCCTTGACGGCCATGGACGCCTAGCGACGGCGTTTTTTGCATTCATGTCCCTATCGTCTGTATATAAGGCGAAGCCCCCATATTCGGACGACGGAAACCTATTTTCGTAATATTTTTTTCCGTTGATTATTCTTGAAAAAACGATTTAAAATAAATACTAAATAAAAAAATAAATTCGAGGATAGGATCAAAAGTTTGTGTCGGCTTGGACCCAGGGTTTCAGTTATCGTCGATAATCGTCGATTATCGCACGATTTTCGCAATATCGACGGCGGCCGAAATGCAATACCGAGCGGTAAACCGAAAAAATTCAAAAAAAAAATTCAAAAAATTCAAAAATTCAAAAAAAATTATATGACGCAAATATCGCGATTATCGCCACATATCGAGCGATTATCGCTACAAAAGTCGACCGCACAAAAAAACTCAACATGGATGTCGATTTTCCACCGATAATCGTCGATTTTCCACGTTTTTTGATTTTTTTTTCAAAAAAATCGGATTTTTGAATTTATGCGATTTTTTGCGATTTTCGGCTCGATTTTTGCGATTATCGAAAAACACTGTTCATGCGAAAATCGCATGTAACGATAACTGAAACCCTGCTTGGACCATGCTTCTTGTACCACCAGCAAAAGATTTGTGGCCATGCGCCGCCTAGCTGCCCATTTTGGTGCCAACGTACTTATGTTACTTGCATGGGTCGTAATAAGGAAAGATCTTGATTTGCGGCCCGCAAGCCCTTGAGCCCACTAAAGGCCCACTTACGTATTTCCACCTCCAGACAGTACCCTCAGGAAAGTATTGTGCCACTGGGCGGCATAGATCGGCACGGCCGTCCTTTCCCATTTTTTCAGCGGTCAAACGTCGATCGGGACGCGCGTTGAAGAGTAAGAGAACGAAAGGCGGGGCGAACGTTGCGAACAGGGCGCTTGGTACAGCGATATCTGGAGCGAGCATATATTTATCCCGAATGAGACGGTGAAATACACAGCTAGCCCGGCCGCCTGCACGTGTGCCGTGGATGGCAAGAAATGGCTTAGCCAAGCTACGTACATCAACCGGTCGTTTTCAACGCACCGGCCTGCTTTCTCGAGCAACAACTAGATCGATACTAGTCATGAGTGGCCGTATGTGGCATTTTCGCGTCTCACTCACACAGCACACCAGCTAGCCCAATTGGCAAGAAATGGCTTAGCCAATTCGACGAACAACTACGTGCATCAACCGGTCGTTCTCAATGCACCCGGCGGCTTTCTCTCTTTACCATATGCATTTATTTATTATCACACACACAAAGTATTATCTTTCATCTTACAAGATACACAAAATATTATCTTTCATCTTACAAGATACACATTTCAAGATACTGAGTTTGTAAATTTTGACCAACAAGTAGCCCAATAATATATAGATTATATGACACAAAAGAGATACAGTTAGATTCTTATTTTAAATCACTTTTCTATAGTTATGATTTTGCCACTATGAACAAAGTATTATAAAAAAAAGTAACGATCAAAGTTCAACTTTAAAAATCGCACCAAATCAAACAATGTCTTATAAAAATAACGGAGAAGTAATTAAGTGGGGGTATCTAAGTCATTTTTTCTCATATCTTAACCATTGTGTAAAGTCAAAAAATTATCTATATATTTAATTGTTTAAATAAAAAATTTAAAAAGTATTCTCTATAGATACTGGATTATTTTAATTACCTAAAATGATAAAATCAGACGTAGAAAATAACCCCATACCATTCAAATTACATCCCACCCACCAAAACACACCGGTAATAGGCTGCCGCGAGCCGTGACGACGGACGGCGACGTCTTCGCCTTACTCCTGTACTGCAAGTCTGCCCCTGCGTCAGCCATGACCACCCCCAAGCGATCCATGGCAAGTCGCTGTCACACGCTAACGATGCCATACATCCCACCACTTATTACACTCCGTCCTGCAGCCCACCAATCCATCCCTCGTCCGTGGGCCCCGTGGTGATAGGGGCGGCCCTGTCAGTGGCAGTCACCTAGCACGTGGAGAGTACACGAATGAAAGTACTCGAAGCGTCCCAGATCGAAAGAGTGATCGTTCCTCGCACTTAACATTTTGACCGCTCAACAGATCAGCCGCAGTGCCCTCCTTGTCTCCGTTGACAATACCAGCATGACGACTGCGCCTGCGTCATCGAGCAATTAATCATGCGCTTTGCTGCCCCCCCTATAAAAGTAGCATCGCACTGACTCCATGTGCCCGTATATCCAGACGACCAGATCAATCCACTTCTCAGGTAGACTCGCAGATAAACAAGGCAAGAAAAGAAATGGGCTCCTGCGTCTCGCTCTCGAGCTCGCCGGCGTCGGCAGCAGTGGGGTTCGGGGAAGTAGTGGCCGCGGCCAAGGTGATGGACTTGGACGGCTCCATGGCGCTGTTCGCGGCGCCCGTCACGGCGCGCGAGGCCCTGGGCGACGAGCGCCGCCGCGCGTCCTGCTTCGTCTGCAGCTCCGACGAGCTCTACTTCGACGCGCCCGCCCGCGCGCTGGCCGCGGAGGAGGCGCTCCAGGAGGGGCAGCTCTACTTCGTGCTGCCCCTGTCCATGCTCCGCCGGCCGCTGTCCGGCCAAGACATGGCCGCCCTCGCCGTCAAGGCCAGCGGGGCGCTCTCCGTCGACGGCGCGGATCGCGCCGCCGCCGCGTCGTCGTCGCGGCGCAAGAACGGGGGCGACAAGCAGGGACGGCAGACGGCTCGGGTGGCGCCACTTGTCGTCGTGAGCAGCGAGGGTGTACCAGACGGTGAATGGAATTACCATGTGTACGGCAAATACGGCACGGGCAAGGCAGTATACGGCGGTGATCAGACGGTGGGGAAGACGAGAAAGGGAGCTGGTTACAGAAGCGGCGGCGCTCGTCATCGTGCAGGCGTGCAAAGGTTAAGCGCCATTTTGGAAGCTAGTGAGTGACCCATTGGTTCAATTATTCGATGGCCTGCCCTTTGGAGTTCTGTGGTTGGCTAAATTTTGATCACGAGATAGCTAATTAGTTTAGTTGTTCGACCGTTAATTTGATCCCCATTTGAGGAGGAGAACCCAATCGTGTATAGTATGTGTACATGATGTTTTGATTCTTTTACGTGTATATACCTGTAATGTTTGGATTATGGAAACGCTTATTTGGCGATTCACGATACTAAATGAGAGTACAACTGGTCGAATTAATACACCAGTCAGTTCTGATTCCTCCACTTTGCTTCCTCGGCAGCATCACTTAGGAAGGAGAGGAGACTAACATGGTTACGGTACTCATCACTGATCAGCAATAAGTACTACAATCATTATGGTTCTTTTTTTTGCTAAAACGGTATGTGAGAAGGTATTATCACAAACTATTTTTTTTTATCAGAAATGTCTGTGAAGAGCATTTTTTTGGAAATAAATACAAAGAGCCGCGAGGCTCCCAACCCACTTAGGGTTTTTTGAGCTATTTTTTATGTGGGTGCGATTGTGAGGTGATCTGGTGCAAGGAGACAGTGAAATTAAAAGAGTGATTGTAGATCATTTTGTTCTTGGTGATCTAAGGTTAGTAATTGATTCTAATTGCATTATATTGAAAATCTAGCTTGGTATAAAGAGAGAATATTTGAAGATATTGGTTTAGATCTAGCTTAGTGTAGATCCATTTGTTCTTTGTGTTTTAAAGTATTAATTGGTTCTAATGGTATTATATATACTGAAGATGTAGCCAGCTAGCTAGGTAAAGAGAGAATTGAATATCCATTTTATTCTTTTTTATATAAGAAGCTAGCTAGTTAGCTTGATAAAGAGAGAGATGAGAATTTGAAGATATATATATATATATGCAATTTGAGTTTTGGTACCCTGAAGCTAGCTAGCTCGCTCCTTGGGTGTTCATCCTAAATGTACAACTGAATACCTCTTCGATTACTTGCCTCTGATTTACTTTTCCCTTCAGCCGTCTCATGAATTAGTGCATAAGTGATTTTAGATGTAGCTTGTTAATTTGTGCTCCAATTTAAAAATATGTGCATGTGCATACACTTCTAGTACATACTTTATTATTTAACACTTATTGTTATATACGTAGTGTATATAGATGGACCGAAGCTGGATGTACACTATGAACCATGCGAGTGCTGAGTACATTAATGGCGTCTCTGTTTTTAGAAGAGCTGCAGATGAGGATATACTTAATAAGGAGATCCAATTTATGTCTTGTCCATGCATTGACTACGACAATATGAGGATGTTTGGTTACTCAGCTCAGATCGAAGCACACTAGATTTTACGGGGTTTCAAAAAGGGGCATATATGTTGGACCTATCACGGTGAAAAGTAGATTATACAAGAAGCAAGTAGTACTAATTTCGCCGACAAAGTTGACGATATATTGGATGATATCGATTGTGCTCCCCATGAGGATAGATTGTAATGACAATCTGGAGCAGGCAGAAGGGAATCATGATGATAGAAAGTATGGTAAATTTTAGAGCTTGATGGATGACTCGAAGAAACTTTTGTTCCCGGGCTGCAAGTCGAAATATACAAGGTTGTCGTCTGTGCTTGAATTTTTGAAATCGAAGGCAAGTAACGGTTGGTCCGACAAGAGTTTCAGGGCGCTGTTAACTCTATTAGCGGACATGCTTCCAGAGGGAAACGGGTTGCCGACAACCACATACAAAGACAAGAAGGTTCTTTGTCCCTTGGGAATGAAAGTAAAGTAGAAAGAATACATGCATGTATTAACGATTATCCTCTACCGTAAAGAGTATGCAGACTTGCATTTATGTTCGATGTGCAATGCATCTCGGTACAAGCGTAAGAATCAACCAGATAACGACGATGAGGGCATTGATGTGAAGAAAGGAGCCCCTGCTAAGGTGACGTGGTATCTGCCTGTAAGTCCTCGTTTGAAGCGTTTATTTGCCAACTCAAGGATGCAAAAGAACTGTGTTGTCACTCGGAGGAACATATGAATGATGGAATGCTAAGACACCATGATGATTCTTTCCAGTGGAGAAACATTGATAGGAGGTTTGCAGAATTCGATGAGGAACCGAGGAATATAAGGTTTGGATTGAGTACAGATGAAATGAATTCTTTCGATAATATGAGCAGTTGACATAGTACTTGGCATATGAATCTCTGTATCTACAACCTTCGTCCTTGGTTTTCTATGAAGCGGAAGTATATTTTGCTATCCATACTTATCCATGGGCTGAGGCAACCTGGGAACGACATTGATGTGTATCTAGCGCCATTGGTGGAAGATTTAGAAATACTATGGGTTCTTGGAGTACATGTATGGGATATGTGCAAACGAGAGAACATCACTTTGCACTTCCTGTTGTTCTGCACCATAAATGATTATCCTGCCCTTGCTAACATGTCGAGCCAGAGTACAAAAGGAGCAAAAGCCTATATTCACTGCTTATATGATACCGAGAGTGTGTGACTGAATCACTTGCTCAAAATCATGTACATGCGTCATCGTAGGTTCCTTCGGAGGAATCACCCATATCGTAAGATTAAGAAATAATTCGACGGAAAGAATGAGAACGATTCAGCTCCAAGGGCTTTAAGTGGTGGAGTTGTTTTATGATTTGGTAAAGGATTTGGATGCTATGCTTGGAAAAGGACATAAATCAAGAACCCGTGAGAGGAATATATGGAAGAAGAGATCAATATTTTGGGACCTACATTATTGGAACCACCTAGAAGTTCGCCATTGCATTGATATCATGCACGCAGAGAAGAATATTTGTGATAGCTTGATTGGTTTTTTACTGAACATTAAGGACAAAACAAATGACGGTTATAAGTTATGTTGGTCGGGGATAACTCTTCCAATCACTGGTCAAGATAATTCATATAGTTACTCTGACCAGTTATAACTTATCTTGGTTGGGGATAACTCTTTCAATCACTCCAACCAGCATAAATATCAGTTATAGGATAGCCTTCGCCCCAACCTGGTTGAGGTCGGGAAAGAAGTTGCCTCCACATAAGATAAACGTGCGGAAGAAACTTTTTTGACAGTACAGACAATCGATTGAAAGGTACTCCCTACGAAGGGACATCTCTCTATTAAAAGACGTCTTTTGACGAGAAAACACCTCTTGATGAGAAGACACCTTTTGGCAATGAGACATCTTTTGGTGGGAAGACACCTCTTAGAAGATGACAACTGCCATCCCTTTGTGTGCTATAAAAAGGAGGCTTCCGCAAAGGATTCGAGACAATGATGAGAAGAATCAGGAATACACACAAGAGATTAGCTTTATAGTTTTCCAATTCTCCACTCAAAGTCTGTAGTTTGTAAAACACTCGTGACTCAATAAAAGATACAATCCCATTTTCTACCTTTTTCAATCTCTGGTTTATTAGACAACGGCAACTCAAAATTATATTCGTAAGTTCGATCTAGGGACCCTCTGGTCTTGAACATCGACACTCTCTAAACACCTCATGAATAAATACATATGGTTGAGAGAGAATAAATAATTTTTTTACTATAGTAGCACCTCCTGTATTTTTTTTTTCAAAACCAACCCCCGTGCGATAAAATTTTCAAAAATAGGTTATTCCCTCACCACAAAAGACCCAGCAGGTCACCTACCGCGGTTAGGTAGCACGGGAGGACGTGGTTAGCATGGCTACGCGGTTGAGCGCGCAAGCCAGTCGGGCCCATCAATCTGCCGTGGCCAGGAAGCGTGGCAGCATGTAGCACCGCGCGCGCTGCTCACCCACGTGAGCGTGCCCGCCCCGCCCACACGTAGTGCCGCGTTGCCACAAAGCCAGCCACCTCCTGCACTACCAGACCCAACAGGTAACATGCCGGGTCTTCCACGGTGGGGGAGGTCATTTTTGAAAATTAGAGTTTGTTTTGGAGAAAAAAAACGCAAAAGGGACTACTACAATAAACATTTCTAGAATAAATAGAAGTATAGTATGAAAAACCCGCTAAATTTACGTATAAATTTTATATTTTTAGATAAAATCATTCAAATAAAGAAAAAAATAGCACAGATCTAGTTTGAGGGTGGGGGGGGGGGGGGGATGCGGAAAGCTCTAAGTAAATCACTGATCTTTGGGCGTTCGTGCGGTGTGCCGACCGTCACAGTCACCTGACGCGAGCCGTGACGACGCCAAGCCTTGACAGTTGACGCCCCTCGCTGTCAGCGTTCACCAACGACGCCATATTGCCATGCCACCATCCGCTTCGGCACAGCTATTATACTCGTACCTTTCAGCCCACCAATCGTCGCGCGGCGCCGTGGGTGGGCCACTTGATGCGCACGGCACGGCCTTCCAGCCACAGAAAACGCACGGGGCAAAAGCAAAAACCCCACGTTCCACAGCCGAAGATTCATCGCTTCTCGCCCCCACCCCACTTTGACCGCCCGGCTGCAGTACTGCAGTGCCACTCTCCTCCGTTGACACCGATAGGTGACGCCCTCGCCTGCGTCATCACGTGAGCGTATCGCCATCCGTTTGCGCCAACTTTTCCAAGCAGTACGAGCTCCCCTTACCCTATAAAAGAAGCAGTAGCTACCGTTACCCGCACCTGCGGATATCCACCTCGATCTATCACGAAGTCACCATAGAATCATAGATACAGAGACTCGCAAACAGAGAGACGCATCGCAAGTAAAAGAAATGGGTTCCTGCGTCTCGCGCTCGACGGCGGCGGCGGTGAGAAGGGAGGGGTTCGGGCAGGCGATCGCCACGGCCAAGGTTGTGGATTCGGACGGATCCATGGCTCAGTTCACGGCGCCCGTCACGGCGCACGAGGCCCTGGGAGACGGACGCCGCCGCGCGTCCTGCTTCGTCTGCAGCTCCGACGAGCTCTACTTCGACGCGCCCGTGCGCGCGCTGGCCGCGCACGACGCCCTCCAGGCGGGGCAGCTCTACTTCGTGCTTCCCCTCCCCATGCTCGGTCGGCCGTTGTCCGGTCAAGACATGGCCGCGCTCGCCGTCAAGGCCAGCGCGGCGCTCGGGGCCGCGGCCGCGGCCGTCGACGTGGACCGTTCCTCGGCCGGCGCGGCGTCACAGGGCAAGAACGGGGGCGGGGCAGCCGGCAACAAGCAGCGACGGCAGACGTCTCGAGTGGCGCCGCTCGCCGTCGTCAGCAGCACGGAGAGCGAACCTGCTGCGTACGCCGAGCTGAATTACCACGTCTACGGCGGAGACGACACGCACAAGACGGTATACGGCGATCGGACGAGAAAGGCAGCTGGCCACAGGAACGGCACTACTCGTCGTCGTACGGCCCTGCAAAGGTCGTTAAGCGTCATCGTGGAAGGCAGTGAGTGATCGATCCATCAATTACTAGTTTGATCACGGGTTAATGAGATCATCAAGTTAGTTGCTCCCCACTCGAGGAGGAGATCGGTGTGCAGAGTGTACAGACATTTTAATTTGTATTTGATTCTTTCGTGCGTGCCTGTAATGTTTGGGTTATGGATGGAAACGCATGTTTTGCCCTCGATTCGATGGAGCATTTCCTTTTTGATTCCTCCGCGGCTCCGTGCTGCTCTGCGCTTGTTCATGCTGACTTGTCGTCACCGATGCTTGGGAAACGGCCTATCCCCGCCGAGAGAGCTCTGAACATTTGGGCCGAAAAGCGGCTTAGCCGGCCCATCCATCTAACTCTCGGAATAACGTCACTCAACTGATCGCTTCCACTTTTTGCGTGCCTGTCCTTTTCTAATCGCTTATAGTTATACTCGATTCGATCGAATGGACTTTCCTGAAAAGGCACCATACTCCCAGAGTATTCACCCCCTCCTGACTGATGGAAACATGTTTAATTTGAGAAGTAATTGCCAAGATTCTTTGCCTCCACGATCTATCTTTCCATCAAGATCAAGAAAAGCTGTCGCATTAATGAAGCTTAATGAAGCTGTTTGTTGATTACCTTTAGATGCAGTCGCATTAATTTGTTGGGAAGAAGGCGTCAATGGATGGTGACACTGGCATCGGCTGGAGTCAACTCGTATTTGTATGTTAGGTTAGGTGAGAATGAGATCCCGGAAAAGGAACTTGCAGTCTTTGTGCAAGTGCTCATAAACTCGTAATGCACTATTGAATGGGAAAAGATACTAGTATGCATGACACCATACGAAAATATAGTAGGGGAATTAAATCTGCATACGCATACGGTTGAAAGCAAGCATGCGTGCGTGCTTATCTTACTTTGGATAGGAATCATAGGATCGCTAGGCTACACAATCATCAGATTATGAGACCAAATTGACGATTGAGCAACTAGCCTGGAGTACCTAACTAGAGGTTCCATCCGTACATACATGATAGTACCATCTAGCTAATGCTTGTTCCCGGTGTGATGATTAAGGTAAACAATCTAGCGCGTGCCGCGTGCATGTCATCGACCGAACTAATCAAATTAGTGCAGGCACGATTTCCATGGATATTGTTAGACAACCTCGCTGTCGAATAGTCCGGGGTTGCCTAATAGATCTCAAGTGGAGAATAGACAGGGAGAAAGAGAGACACAATATGAGGAGGAACGGGCCTGCTTTATTATTCTGTATGCTTGTGTACAATGGGGTGACCCCCTGCCTCCTATATATAGCGGTTCTGCTTAGAGATAAGGAAGAGTCCATATCGGATACGAATCCGGTTTCCTAACACTCCCCCTTGGACTCTTCACTGCGAGATGCATATGCCTCATTAAAACTCCATAAAAACCCAGTGGGAAAAATAATTGGAGAAAGAGTACATAGCACACGCTTGCTGTGTTGCACGGATTGCCTCATCAAAAACCTTATGTAAGAAAACTTCAATGAAAAACTTACTTAAGGAAAAGAGTACAATCCACCCAAACTTCAATGTTAATCTTCAAGATTTACGTTGGGTACTCAAACTTCATGTTTGAGATTTATGTAGGAGTATGTGAAAAATCTCCCTGAAATCTGCACTTCTCTAAGCCTCATCATCCCGATTCCTCTAATACATCTTTCAAAGGAAGATGCCGAGTGACTTAGTGAATAAATCTGCGAGATTTTCACACGACTTAGTATGCAAGATCTTTATCTCGTTCATCTTATGCATTTCATGAGCATAAAAGAACTTGGGGTTGATATGCTTTGTAAGGTTACTCTTCACATATCCCATTTGTACTTGTGCAACACAAGTCGCATTATCTTCATAGATAATAGTGGGGTTTGTTCCATGTTCGCACCACATGACTTCGGATGTGGTGAACCATTCTTCAAGCCATGCACATTCCCGAGAGGCTTCATACAATGCAATGATTTACGAGTGGTTAGTCGATGTCGAGACAAGAGTCCGCTTAGACGACTTCCAAGAAATTCTTTGTTCCACCGCAAAGGAAAACATACCCGATTTGTGACTTGCCAAGATGCGGTCCGATAGGTACCCAAAGATCGGCATAGCCAACTAAATTCAATTCATTGTTTCTTACGTAAAACAAGCCAAGGTCTTTGCTTCCTTGAAGGTAACGGAAGATGTCCTTCACCCTTTCCAATGCCTTTTGGTGGGTTCTCAGACTGCATCTGCGCTAGCAAATTCACGGCGAACGCAATGTCCGGCCTAGTGCTATTCGCAAGGTACATGAGCGCTCCAATTGCACTCAAGTATGGGAATTCCGCTCCCAGGACTTCCTCCCCCTCTTCTTTAGGCCTGTACGGGTCTAGGTCTGCTTGAAGTGACCTTCCGACCATTGGGGTCTTTGCGGGGTATGCCTTTTCAAAACCAAATTTCTCCAACACTTTCTGCGTGTAGAAAGATTGGTGTACCAAGATTCCGCCTTGGACATGCTCAAGCTGCAAGCCTAAACAAAACTTGGTTTTACCCAAGTCTTTCATTTCAAATTCAGACTTCAAGTATGTGCATGCTTCTTCAATTTCTTCATCCGTCCCAATGATGTTCAAGTCATCTACATAGACGGAGATTATACAAAATCCATTCGGGGATCGTTGTATAAACACACATGGACAATCTTCGCTGTTCGTGTAGCCTTTCTTGCAAAGAAAGTCACTTAAGCGATTGTACCACATTCTTCCCGATCGTTTCAAATTTCATACAGTGATTTCTCCAATTTCACCTTTGTATAGGTTTCTCGCTTGCTCTGTCTTGGTTCGGGATAGGGATACCTTCCGGTACTTTCATGTATATCTCCGAATCTAAGTTTCCATACAAGTATCTTTGTGACAACATCCATTAGCTTCATTTTCAACTTCAAGTTGATCGCCATTGAGATCAAGTATCTAAAGGTAATTCCACCCATGACCAGAGAATAGGTTTCTTCATAATCAACCCCAGGACGTTGAGTGAAACCTTGAGCGACAAGCCTTGCCTTGTACCTTATAACTTCATTGTTTTAATTCCTCTTCCGAACAAAAACCCATTTGTGCCCCACGGGGTTTATATGGGGAGGCGTGCGGCACACAGGCCCAAACACCTCTCTTTTGTTTAGAGAGACTAACTCTGCGGTGATTGCCTTCTTCCAATCTTCCCAATCGAGCCTTTTCTTGCACTCTGCGAGAGATGCGGGCTCGGGATCATGATTAATGATCGTGGCAATCTTCTTTGCAAAGTATGCATCGACATTGGTCGTTGCTCTATTCATCGATTCTCCGTTATTACAAAGTTTATGGCCATTTCATCATGAGGTGCTTCGTGCACTTCTACTTGCTCTTCATTGCTATTTCCCATTCCAGAGCAAGTTCCTTTAGTTTTTCTCCGCCAATGTGTGCGCACACATTATTTCCGGCTTCTTCCAATGGAAGATTCAGATCTGGAATTGCCTTTTCCACATGCTTCTTTCCAGGCTGTGTCTCAACTGGCTCCCCTTCTTGCTTTGGGGTATTTTCGTGATTGGCTGTGGTAAGTCCACTTGCCCAGTTTTCCCCAGACGTCTCCAGGTACTTTGGGTTTGAGAAGCCAGATTTCCTCTTCTTTTTCTTTGAGGCCTATGAACAGGACGAGGGATACCTTCTGCTTTCTTTGGTATTTCAACCCTCCATGGTGCATTTCTTGCTGGTACATGCGATTTAACCACGCTCTTTAGATCACAAAAATGATCAGGCAGTTTATTTGCTAAATTCTAAAAATCAATTATCTTCTGGACTTCTTGATTTGCTTCATTAGTGTGAGGGTCATGCGCGGGGATCCCAGTGGAATGCCATATTATTTTCCGGTATTTTTCATCCAATGGTTAATTCTCTCCCCCTAATGATGGGAAACGATCCTCGTCAAAGATACAGTCAGCGAATCGGGCTGTATGCAAGTCTCCAGTCATGGGTTCCAAATACCTGATTATGGATATACTCTCATAACCAACGTATATCCCTGACTTACAGAGAGGGCCCATTGCAGTCAGCTGTGGGCGTGGTATAGGTACATATACCATACAACCAAATTTTCTAAGATGGGAAATCTTCGGAATGACCCCTTGCACTAGTTGCATAGGTGAATGGATGTTGTAGGCCAATGGTCTATAATTGATGAGTCTTTGCTGCGTGCAGATCACGTGTCCCCAACAAGTGTTGGGCAAGTTACAACTCTGCAAGAGCGGTCCGGCAATGAACTTAATCCTCTTTATTAGTGCTTCACCTAGCCCATTTTGCGTATGGACGTGCGATGCAGTGCTCAACAGCTTATTCCCGTTCTTTGTGCAATAATCATCAAATGCCTTGGAAGTGAATTCACCGGCATTGTCCATTCGAATGGACTTCACGCGATGATCAGGAAAAGCATTCTTAATTCTGATGATCTGCGAGATCAGTTTTGCGAATGCATGATTCCTTGTTGATAGCAAACATGTATGCGACCATTTCGAGGAAGCATCAATGAGCACCATAAAGTATCGAAACGGCCCTGACAAGGGCTGAATCGGACCGCATATATCCCCCTGAATGCGTTCCAGGAATGCAGGGATTTCATGTTGCACTTTCATAACAGAGGGTCTAGTTATTAATTTCCCGGTGGCACATGCATGGCACACAAAATCTTCGTGATTCGGGAAATTCTTAACATTAATGCCATGACCTTGTGAGTTGTTAACTATATTTCTCATCAATCTAAGACCAGGATGACCTAATCTACAATGCCATAAAGCAAATAATTCAGAGCTTCTAAAGACAGTCTTCAAAGAAGTATACCTTTGCGTGTGCATTTATTTTCGTGTAGTACAACCTGATTCATATGAGGGACATTTTTCTAGTACCATCTTTCCATATTCCAGTGCTTCACAATGCACAAGTGTTCTTTGCCATTTTCTTCATTGGTTTCTACGTGAAACCCATTGGCGCGGATATCCTTGAAACTTAAGAGAGTGCGGGTTGATTCAGTGGTACAAGAGGGCTTCTTCAATTACCAAAGTTGTACCCATTGGCAATATAATTGTGGCTCTTCCTGAGCCTATTATATGCGTATCGCTTCCTGCGATAGTCGTAATCCTTCCAGCGTTCTTCGTGATTGTCTGGAAGTATTTCGACTCTCTTAAGATGGTATTTGTTGTGCCACTATCAACAATGCATATTTCCTCCATTGGGCGCTACGATTTCTAGATGAAAAGAAAAATAATTCTAATCATACAATTGGCTAAGTAATTCAAAATTGCTTGTAAATAAAGAATACTTGGAATAAAGAATAAATTGCAATTCTATTCATGAGAAAAGTATGCTCTTCGAGAGCTTACTATTCATTATGCAATCGATGTCTATGTGAGATAATTCGACAATTCATGTCGGTTCTTCAAAACTCACGTTAGATAATGCCACACCTTTGCACATTCATAAGGTTCTTCCATTAGATTACTACGTGCAATCTAATAGGAAATGGTCGCTAGATTCAATGAAATGCATAATTGAATTCTCATGAGTTTCAAAGAAACTAAAAGAAAATAATAATTGCAAGATACATAAATACATCAATCATAAATATTAAGAAATACAACAACGTGCATGTAGGTGATCGGCCGTGCAAACGATCGATTCATATGCACGATCGGCCAATCGCGATCGATTTTAACGCGGCTTCATGCGGCGTGGTGCGTCGATTCCATGCGCGTCGGCCTTCCTGGCGCGACGGTGGCTTCGTCTTGGCGTGCTTGAATTTCATAATAAATTATATTAAAGCAATAAATACAATGCATGGAACAGAACAATAATTGCACAATTCATAACTTCAGAATAAACGATAATTGCACAATTCATAAATTCATAAATGCGGAAATAAATTCTCAGAAATTTCCGAATTTTTCTTAGTATTTGGCAATTTTCTGTTAATTATACAGCAATTTTCCAAAGATCACTTGATAATGAAAATAAATTGCCACATGAAATAAACATGGCATAAGTCTAATTACAACTTATATAATTCTTGTTGGTCGAACGAAAGCAGTAATGAATATCTCTGTCAATTTGACTCTTGGCCAGTCAACTCGCCCCTAGGGCTCACATGAGGAGGGAGCACTTCCGCTTTAGGGTGCCAATTAAAGAACCAAGCCTCATGTGTGTTTTCCTAGACACCAATTGTCTCATATCTGTTTATTCATTACCAAAATCAAATCCCAACCACTCATGTTCTCATAAACTGTTGTATGAGAAATTCTGGAATTTTTCTAACACTTTTCATAATTTCTGCTAATTTCCAAGCAATTTTCAGAATTACTTTACAACAGGAAATTGAATTTCAGCAAATATCAACATGACATAATTCATAAATTCATAAATTCGAAAAATAAATTCTCAGGAATTTCCGATATTCTAAACGGGGCAATTATTGCAAAAATTCATACAAATATTCATAAATGCAGAAAATAAGGCTAAGTACAAATTCAAAATAGAGCCAGAAATTTTGCTGCAATTTTTTATATTTTTCTGGCAATTTTCAGAATTTTCAGGAATTTTAATCAAATTTCTGAGTTTCCAATTAATTCAGAAACGAAAAAAAATAGAGAAAAGAATGGACTTCATGTCCGATTCAAACAAGTGGACTTCATGTCCAACCAGACTTCATGTCTGATTTCTAGTTATGATCCCCAAACAGACCAATGGACATGAGTCCATCGCACAAGGGGCCAAACCGGGAGGGGGCAAAAAGGGAATTTCTCCTCCCACCCGTGTGCCATCCGCATTGAACTGGATTGGAGTCCGGGCGATTTTGGACTTCAAGTCCAGAGAGAGTTTTGGTTCTTTGGAGCTGATTGGCTGGGTGATGGCGGGCGGCATTGGCCGTTTCGGTTCTTGGCGTGCGTGGCAACCAGGCGCCAGTGGAGCATCAATAGCCGGCGGTCGTCGCACAAACACCGTGACGCAGCCGCGGCGGCGGAGCTGCTCTCGCTTCGCTCGCGGCGGTGTCGGCGTGACATCCAAAGAATGCTTCAGCCGTCACGGCTAGCGGCTTTGAGCGGCTTGTCAGCGGCGAGCTGGGCGCCGGTCGGGAGGACGCGAGGCGTCGAGACCAAGGCCGAGGCTGCGAGGTGGCACTTCGTGCCGGCGTCCGACGGCTTCAAAACCGGAGCCGAGCGTGGCTAAGCACGGGCAGGGATGGTGGGCCGAGCTTCGTGCACAGGTAGCCGGAGGCGCGTTCGAGCCGCGGGGAGTCCGGTCGATGGTGGTACTGCAAGGAGGATGCCATCGACCTCGAGCACGGCGTTCATGGCTTCGTGCCATATGGCCGAGGGAGACGTCGACTATGTGTCGTGGGGCCAGCCGATAATCTGGCGACTTCGCCTCGGCGCTTCGTGGCCGGCGACGGCGGCTTCGAGCGAGCCATCGAACCGAGGTCGGTCGGTGCCCAACGGAGGCCGGCAGCAGTGCTTCGGGTCGGAGGTTTCAGGCGCTTCGTGCGCAGGCCATGCAACGGCGGCAAGGCCAAGGCGGCTGGCGAGGCCAAGGTTGCAAGCGCGTGTCAACAGTCTGGCTTCATGCCAGACCGACGGCGTGACAGATGGGTTGAGCTTCGTGCTCAGATTGGGGCTAATCTGTAGCTTCGTGCTACAATACATCATATGTATAGTGCTAGATTCATAGAACAGTGCTTTGCCGTGTATTAAAACAATGATCTACTGTAGCTTCGTGCTACATAGCATAGATTTAGATGTATGCAAAATACAAACGAGCGATTAGATCAATCACCCGATTCTTACCGTTTCTCACTTTTTCGATCTGCTTTCCGGTAGACTATCGCGTAGGATAGAGTCGCGTAGGACTTTTTCGGCGATCCGATTGGGTGCCGGCTTGATGGCGAGTTGATTGCAGATCGGATCGGGCGATCAATCGCCGGTAGTAGACGTTCGTCGTCGTCGATGATCCTTCGCTTCTTGTCTTTTCTCACCTTTCAATCTTTCTCCGGTAGAGCTGCGGTCGATAACGTGTTAGACAACCTCGCTATCGAATAGTCCGGGGTTGCCTAATAGATCTCAAGTGGAGAATAGACAGGGAGAAAGAGAGACACAATATGAGGAGGAACGGGCCTGCTTTATTATTCTGTATGCTTGTGTACAATGGGGTGACCCCCTGCCTCCTATATATAGCGGTTCTGCTTAGAGATAAGGAAGAGTCCATATCGGATACGAATCCGGTTTCCTAACAGATATGACAGAAAACTGGCGGATTAGCTGTACGTGCCTACTCCCTCTGTCCCACAAAGAGTGCATTTCTAGTGTTCAAATTTTGTCCCACAAAGAGTGCATTTCTAGTCCGTAGGGCCCAGCTGTAAGTGTATGCATACTCATTTAAGTGCTTGTGGAAACCGAAGCACCAGCATGCTTGTGTATGGAGTAATGAGGGTCACATTGGTCATTTCCTTTGCACACTAATCTGTCTTAAAAATCCTAGAAATGCACTCTTTGTGGGACAGAGGGAGTATCTACGATCTCGTGGTCCATCCATTTCGTTTCACAATCTAGAACACAGATCAGTTAAAAACTTACAGTATACCAAGTTACCAACGATACTCATTTGTACCTGATCAATATACACCTTATGAAAATAAAACGTCCGAATTAAGAGACTTACATATTGCAATGTTGTTGTCATAGATTCAAGCCATGTACATGTCCTATGCTTTCTAGCATATTTTTTTTTATATTGCTGTTAGCTTTCCTACTCCCAACTTCCCCAGATGAATTCTGTGAGCTCACTAGCCAGGACAGTGAACCAGCATTAATTGCACGGAAGCGAGTATACGATGCTTCTTTGGTCCATGACAGCAATTGCCTTTTTCCTCGGAAAAGGAAACTGTACTACCAATGGGCATGTTAACGTTCGATCTCATGTCCCCTTCGTATTTGACATGGTCATAGCTTTTTAGAAAAAGTAACTTTCGGCTGTATAGTTAAGGGCTGTATGATTAAAGGGATTTGGTATTTGGCAGTCTGATTCTTAAGTGTGACGGATGCAGATAGATAATAGGGTGAAAGAGGTAAAGTTTAAGATTTTATACTTGATAGAAGAGGGGTAATTTTTTCAACTCTAGTAGCAAAGTTAGAAGAGAATTCTAACCCACCGAAACCGTGAAAAATTACCCTAGACTAGCTTTTGACTTATGGCTATAAAAAAACCTAATGTTTGATACAGTTTATGGCTTTCAGAGGGAGAAACGGTCCCAAACAGGGTTATACTAGTACTGCTGGTACTTTGTTCGTCATTTGCGTTGACTAAGGGTGCGTTTGGTTGGATGTACGAGAGTGAATGGGATGAAATGGTACAAGATGAATGGGATGGTCCTGGACATGATGGTATAGGGTGGGTGTTTGGTTGTCTAAATGAGATGGTACAAGATTTTGTTTGGTTGTTTAGATAGGATGATCCTGGATGGTTCGAGAAGTTGTTTGGTTTCACGGATGAGGTTGGTATCGTAATCTTTCTCACTAGAGGGGGTGGGTTTATCTCTCACAAATATTACAATGAAAATTTGTAAGTCTATTTTTTATTATATGTTCTGTATGTAATAATTTTATATAGCTTAATGAAAAAAATTTATACCGGTTATTTTCGCTTATAGAGGTGTAGGCTTGCAAGTTTGGAACAAAGAAATCATTGTTGACTTGATGGTATGTAAATAAAATAGCCCATATAGATTACCAGGTCTTCAGTTTTCCTAAAACCATGCTGTCATTTGCAACAATTGCGAGATTGGAGATGACCAAATGTATCTTTTGGAACTAGTTATAAGCTTCTATTGATTATCAACTTCATATACAGTCAGCATATATAGAGTGCTGGCTCCATTGCATTGAATAACATGAACTCGGTTAAATTAAAATTTGATGGCATTGTGACCATCAATCACAATTTGTAGATGTCACACTGCACCCAATGCTTGACCATCTAATTACAGGCTCAAGAATTGGATTAATTTTAGAGTTCAAATCCAAACAATGCAATTTACTCTAACTAAACAAGCAAAAAGAAACTGATGCATAAAATGCACTATGTGAACAGAAAAATCAATGGGGTAGACTAATGTATTTGTGTTGGCAAGGTTGTTTAGTGCTGGGTTGACTAATTTACTTGAACAAGATCACAACAAAAATAATCATTCAACCATGAGTATAGCCCCTTCAAATTTTGGATAAAGCACAGGTCAAATCACAACTTAATAGGAAAGTCCAGGGATCTTAAGAACAGCCATCGTGCTATGTTCCTCGTCATCATTCTGCAATCATATCTAGAAATTTCATTATAGATGATGCAACATCCAAGATATTTCTTCATCAAAACAAAAAAAGGCATAATATCTAAATTCAGGTTAATTCAACAGCAACACAACAATCTTAGCTGTAAACACGGAACAAGAAATCTGAGTTGCTAAAACTTCAGCAGAGACCTGCGGTTTAACTCTCACGGCTTACCAAGCAGTACCAATTTAGACAATTTACTTAGAGGCACAAACCCCACGAGACTCAACTGCAACTATCAATAGTACTCGCTGGGGATACAATCTTGCGAGGAGCCTCCTGAAACATCAGCTGCATGTAATCCATTGTTGCGAGATCAATACTTCAAAATGGTCTGCCATCTAAGTTTCATAAAACAGTAGACACAAATTTCGAACAACAGGACCACCAAGCTTCATAAATCGCTAGTTGACATTCTCAGGAGCATTTTGGGGGTCTGGGAATCCCCCACCTCGTGACATTCGGAAGAGCCCTCAGGCTAAGATGGTTTTGGCTTAATTGAAGAGACAGCAACAGGAATACGGTTGGTTTCCCGTCACCATGCGAGGTCATTGACGCGGCTTTTTTCAATGCAAGCACCCAACTCACTCTAGGAAATGGTAAGACGGCCAATTTCTGGACGTCTAACTGGATACAGGGAAGAGCCCCCATGGACATTGCTCCCTTGTGCTTTCGACTGGCAAAGCGAAGACACATTACAGTGCTACAGGGCCTCACTAATAATACTTGGATGATACCGCTAAGGAAAATTCTTTCCAATTCACAGCTTGCCCAATTCGTTACCCTTTGGCAGCTCATTCAGCAGGTGCAGCTGCATCACGACATTCAGCAGGACAGTGGATGGAGCATTCACAACTAGCTCGGCGTACAAGGCCCTTTTCCAGGGATCCATCGCTGATACAACCTGGAAGATTATTTGGAGAGCAAGGGCGGAGAACAAATGCAAAATTTTTGCTTGGCTGCTCATTCGGAACAGCGTGTTAACGGCAGATAACCTAGCGCGAAGAGGATGGCCCCATCACCAAGCTTGCCGCCTTTGTAATGCTGCGAAAGAGACGGCTTTGCATCTCATGCTTGCTTGCCCTTTCGCCGTTTCTTTTTGGGTGTTGTTGTTTGTGTCGCAGGGGTCCATTCTACCGGCGCAGTCCTTGCTTGACCCTCCCTCTTCCGTCAGAAGCTGGTGGTTGCAAAGACGGCTGATGGTGCCTCATCTTGCAAGACGAAATCTGGATGGTTTGATCATTTTCGGCTTTTGGAACCTCTGGAAGGAACGAAATGCGCGCATCTTCCAAGAAGAGGCAGCATCCGCCCAAGTGGTAGTCAGTAGAGCCCGACAGGATATTCTAGAGTTTGCTATTGCCACTAAGAGAGTAACCTAAGGTTTCTTTCCGCTTGGAGTCTGTGGTTGTAGGCCTTTCTTTGGTGCTTCTGTTTTTGCTTAGGGGCCGCTCTTTGCTCGCCCCCTCCCCCTCTCCTTTGTATTGAACTTGTGGTTTTTTCTCCTACTTAATTGATCAGGCAGAGCTCCTGCCATCTCTTTCGAAAAAAAAACATTCTCAGGAGCACCAAATACCGGCTCAAATCTAGCCGAGACAAGAGGAGACAGAAGGGAGAAGGAGAGGCGGTACCATTGGATTTGCGGCACCAGCGGAAGGTCATCGGAGTGAGAGACGAAGCAGATCCGGCGGGAGGGCGGCGATGGCCGAGGTGGGGATCTCCCCCGTGACAGCGCAGCCGGAGAAGTCTAGGGCCTGAGAGGCACGACGGTGAAGCTGCAGGTTGACGCTGGTGGTGGGCGTGGCGGCGAAGCAGTCGGAGACACCGGCGGTGGGAGTGGCGGCGAAGCGCAAGGAGAGGTGTCCAGCCCCATGCGACTGGGCGAGGCGAGTAGGGGATGGTTCGGTCATGTACAGACTGGTTTAGCCAAATTAGCTGCATCAGTTGGTATATTTCATGAGAATATTCCGAGAATCTGTACAATCTTATCCTATATCAATTGGTTTTATTCAACCAATCAAACACAAAGATAAACTTATATCCCGTACAGGATGGTTCCGTTGAACCAAACACACCATAAATAAAAACTGACGGGGGTGGTTGGCTAGTACCACTGCAAGCACCTCATCCCTGTGTACGCACTACAAAATTTCCACAAGATTTGCACATTCCAACCGGAGCCTTCAGCTGGGACCGATAGGGAAAGGCAGGGGTAGAAAACGAAGGAAACATGGAGTAGAAGGGGGCGGAGGTTTGGTGGTCCTATCAATGTCGGAGAGGCCGCGGGGGACGATGAAGCCTCCGGAGGTTGCAAAAGTTGCGTCGCACGCAGGACGTCGGTGTCCAGCAGATGATGGATAGAAGATGCTGTAATCTTGTCTGGCTTTTCGGATCCTCCTAGCAGGCACACTGAATGGATACTCGCTCTCGGATCCTTCACCGACACACGGCGGCGCGCAGAGACTGCCACGGGCAGGTGGACCCCTCGACCCCATGTCGTCACGAGCCACAGGTGTACACACTACACGTTCGTCACGGCCGAGTTCTCGACATCGCCAAGCACAAGACGGCGCAAACACGAAACGCGGCTGAACTTTCGTTACAGTGTGGGTGTTTGATCCATACGATATTTTCGGTTTCTTGATCACGCGGCCTCGTATCGTTCATAGACCGTTCCACTCACGTGACTGATCGACGATGATTCGATGAACATACAGGGGCGGCGGCGGGTGTATGGCCAGCTCTCTTGACGCCGACATGGGCTGTCGCCGCAAGGGCGTCTAGGTGCATGTCCGCCGGCTCGCCACGTCGTCCACCCGGCCCACGGCGACAGCGACGGTCACTCGACACGCACGCACGCACTCCCAAGTCCCAACCTGCAACCGGTGCTACAAAGAGGCTCGGACGCTCGGTTCCGTTTCGCGCCATGCTCCGCTGCCGTTGCCGCTGCATCCGCATGTGTCGGCCGATATAAAAACGCCTTGGAGCCCGGGCGCGGCGGCCCCATTACCGATCTCTGTAGCGTCCCATTTGTTTATCACACCTCGCCGCGTTCTGATGCCATGCCACTGTGATCGCGGCCTAGCGCCTTCTTTTGGGTACTCGTCCACTCGAGTTCAAAATGTCGACGAAATTTTATGAATTTTTGGTGAAATCTTGAACTCTCTCCAAATTTATAATCTCGGAAATAAAAAAGTCAAATTGCTACAGTATTTTTTAGAAATTTCGGTGAGAATTCCGCAAATTTCACCGAAAATTCAGTTTCTTTTTACCGGATTTGATGTTTTAATGACCGGAATATGACCGAAGTTCCCGTGAACGAGCTGGTTTGGAGTGGTGTCTCTCACTCGAGAGACCCGGGTTTGAGTTCCGACAACAAAATAGTTTTTATATAGCAGCATACGCTTATAATATTTTTATACATAATGTCACCAGCAATCGACCGTAGCTCAAATGATACAAAGCTTTCTTATTATGCGGGAGGTGCACGGTTCGATTCCTCATGAATGCACCTTTTTGCACCACCATCTAAAAAAACTGCATGGTCAACAGCAAGACATATTTTCACACGAAGTGCGTACCTTGAGCTCTTCACCGATTGATATGATTGCAAACTTGTCTAGTACCAATCATAACTCAGATAGCCATATGAGATCTTTACCCCCCTTATGCTCTCATTACAAGAAACACTGCATTGTTCTCCAACCAGATATCACCCAAGGATTCAGGCTTTCCACCTGATGGAAGTGCATCGAACTATCTTGACATATCCATGAACTCTCCATACATGTGTGCAACAACAGTTCTACAGAAAGTTGTAGGGATGGGAGCAAAGACCAGCCAGAATCCTATTTTACCATTACTTCTAAAAGATTTCCCAAATAATTTGACTACTACTAGAGATCACATGAACATATCTTCTGGAAGCCAAGGAGATTCACTTGGGAATTCCACAGCTAATAGTGTTTGCATGAAGGCTGCCAAAGATGAGAGCTCTTACATGAGTGGTTGCAGTAATATTCTGATCAACTCTTCTTTTCTGCTCTCATGGCAAATGACTGGTTCATTAGCCACTAGTGTACAAACCTTCATCACGGACGGTTCACAAACCACATCATAGACGATTTTGTGAACAGTTTGTATCGAACTGTCAGTGATGACTTATAGAACTTATAGTCATCACAGACGGTTTTCCAACCGTCTATAAAAAAATCATCACAGACGGTTCTAGTTTGGAATTGTCTGGGATGAGCCCCTCATCCCAAACGGTTCTAATTTGGAACCGTCTAGGATGATGGATCATCACAGACGGTTCTAGTTTAGCACCATCTGGGATGAACCCCTCATCCCAAACGGTTCCAAATTGAAACTGTTTGAGATATGAAGAGCTTATCATAGACTGTTCTAGTTTGGAACCGTCTATGATGTTGATTTTATTTTTTTAGTAATTTAGATTTATTGGCTAGCCTCAGAAAATGCTACCCATACCCTCTGAAACAAAAGATAGTACAGAGCATCACTAGTATATTATTATAGCATACATTTCAGAAATGAACTCGATCGGATCACATATTACAACATACAACGCATTCATTTTAGAAATCAACTCTGATCGCACATTACAATGTACAGCGCACCCATTTCAGAAATCCACTCACATATATAACAGCCAATTGAATGCAAAAATACAACTAACAAATTCACAAACAAGGTTCACAAATTAATCCAAATGGTATCTAACAAATTCACAACTCATCAGGCGAGCCGGGTGGAATTCGCCTTTTGGATTAATGACCTCATGATTCAAGAAGGCATAGAGTTGTCCTCGAATACCTAGCAAGTTAGCCTGTTCCAACGCAGATTCAGCGTATTGCCAAGCCTATCGATGGGAAGAGTAAAGACTTTGCGTGTATATAAATTAATAAGTGAAAATAAATATTTTTAAAATTGACAAACCTCTATGTCATTGGTCTTTTTTGAACCAATGAGGAGTTGCATGTTGTGGCAAACGTAGAATCCACATAGGTTAGTGGACTTTGGCTGCTGGTGGCACTGCTAAAATATAAATATGTTAATTAGTTCGAAGGTTTCATTATGGATTGTGTGAAGGATTATTGCGTACAAGTGGATACCGGAAAGCTATAAGTATGCTTCAGCTTCGCAGGGTCATTCCTTTGTGGCCCTCCACAAGCTTTGTAGACAGAGAACGATACGTCGAGTAAATTTTTGATAGGCACCAAGTCGTGGGTGTCGCCCTTTTGGAATCAAGGTAAATTACTCAGTTTTGTCTTGTTATAATTACGAGTATGTTTGCACCAAAATTCGGCATGAATGGTAAGTGTCGGCCCGATACGAAATATGAAAAGTTTGGTGAGCATACGACAGCTGGGATTTGGAAACTAGAGGTTAAAATGTGACCGACACGGATTCAGTTACCGAAGATATATTTGGAAACCAAATCTCGGATCGTGGCCGATACGGATCGTTCCCAAATTTTGCATTTTTGATTGAAATTTTGGAAATCTCGGTGCAAAAAATTTCAGACTTAAATTTTGCCTTTTGAATTTCATTTGGGTTTTATTCAAAATAATGAGATTTTATCAAACTTTTTTATTTTAAAAGATAATAATATATAAACCGAAAATAAAATTTATAATCTGGCCTCCACTATACCACTACACACGTACTAGGCCTCGTAGATGCTTGATGCTTTCTTTATGGGTTTCTTTAATTTCCTCTTGTTTACTTACCACTCGGCACGCGTGACATAAAATAAGCGCGGATTCGTTGCCCTCCGAACTTGATCCCATCGGATCTTGGCCCATCATCCTTGTCGCTTCGATCTTTGGCTGCTTCTTTAATTAATCAACGGAATAATAATGACCAGCAGTCCTAAATTGGTACTGCTTCAGTTCTTGAATACTCTTCTTTAATACATAGATTAAAAAGATATTGAAAATAAATATACTATATCTAATTATTACTCACTCTGTTTATTTTTATGAAGCGTATTTTGACTTTACACAAGGATTAGGATTACGTTGAAATTGAGAAAATATAAGAGAAAATGACTTAGATGCCTTCACTTTTAATTATCTTTGAAGATGAAAGATATACTTTGTATGGGTGATAATGAATAAATGCAGATGATTAAGAGAGAATAAATAGATGTGCAGAAGGACATGCCTTATTAAATCTAATTGCAAGCTTTATATTTGTGAACAATATCATTCAAGCCTTATAAAAATGAATGGAGAGAGTATCTCTAAGCACTATATTCAATGCCTGCATATAGGGAATATCATGTAAATTTAGATATTTATTAGGAGTACAGTGAAAAAATCACACTACTTTACATTTAAACATAAAAAACCATTTAATAAATACATCATGTAAACTTGGATGAGGGAGTAGATGTTATTATATAATATTGTATTTTCACTAAGTCATATGTACAAAAGACTGCACTATATCTCTTAAGTACCCTCTCTGTCCAAAATTAGTGTGATGTTCCCTATATACTCTTACTAAATGTTCATCTTTACTTTATATTCTTTATATGCATGCATTGAGTATAGTGTTTGGCTATAATAATTAGTGGTAATCTAGTTATATTTTCATTATCTTCTTAGTCTATATGCCAAGATAGACCGAGAAGAAATACACCTGATAAACTTGGACGGAGTGAATAGATCATTTATTATTCATCGGATGATGTAGCTTACCTAGTCCTAAATAGCATTGTTATATAATATCTAAATGGAAAGGGTCTACAATGAAAATATTGTAAAAGTTTACCTCAAAATTATAAAATGACATACATTTAGGATTAAAAATTAAAATCGTAGATACCGAGAAAGAAAGAGAGTGATTAGTAATCTGACGAGATGCATCGCCGTGCACGCAATTATTAATCCGCACGAGCGCAGACTCGCATTCCGTGCAGGGGCGGAAGCAGCTGTAGTGACCCGGTGTCACAGGACACCGGGTCAAAAAAAAATAGTGTATATTGGTCTATATATATAAAAAAATTATTGTATGTTAGTCTATATATATAGTATATGTGAACCTCCTTGATCTAAATCTTGTGACACCGGGAGGCAAATAACGAAGTAAATGATAAAAATAATAAGTTGTTATCATATATATAATGAAGTGGTGAACTCCGATAATTTTTTCTCTAGTTTCGCCCCTGATTCCGTGTGTTGCCTTGCAAGCGCGCACGGATGCTTTTGCTTCCCCATCGCCGTACTCGGAATTTATACGGGCCCTGGCTCACACTGGAACATAGTACTCCACTACACAGTAGACAGTGACACGTCGCTCGTCCCAATTTTCACTGGTTATAAAATGGCACCAACAATTTGCGTCAGGTATTAACTCTGGCGAAGATGCCTGTGTGTTTGTCCCCCCTCCCTCCCTCGCCACTGTGTGCTGTTGTACTTGTACCATTGGCATGGTACAAATAGGTACTGTGAGAAGGACGGTGAAGTAAAAGGTTTGCATCAGAGGCCATGCAAACGCTAAGCTGCGCTGGTTTTTTCTGGGGTCACGGGGAGGAGCAAACGTGACACCGAGGTGTCACTTGCGTGGCGCATAATCTTGGATCGGTACAAGACACCGTGAGTTCAATTCGACCAACAAGCGAAGGGTCCATCAGAAGTTCAGAACTCGCCCGCTCAACCGCATTGCTTCTGTTCCACAGAAAGGCGCAGTTCCCCCCAGTAGCACCAACGAATCCAAGGAAAATTGAGTGGAAGAACAATTTTTTTCCCCAGGAAAATGAACATAGAATTTTTTCTAAAAAAATAAAGGCAAGTTTTGTTTCTAATTTATCGTGTCATCTAGCGTGCGAACAAGGTTTACAATCTAATTTTACGATCGGGCCACGGAGAAACTGTATTGTTGCTAATGCAGCATCAGCGCATAACCTAGGGAAACAATTCACAAAAAAGAAGATACCCAATTTGGGGGGTGGTGATGGAGTGATGGAATAGGTTTGATCGGAGGTGGTGGGCTAGGTAGCTTTGGCATCCCTTCATTTGCCCAAGAAAAACAAGAAATTATAGGAGGTGGCAACCTAATTCCCTTAATTCTCACCTGCCCTCTCTGCCTCCCTCTGCTCCCCCCACCTAATAATACTCTACTCATTCCCAAATCTTCTCCATCGAAAAGAAAAAAGATTTTAGCACCGGAATCTGGTGCTCGCCCCCTTCCTCCTCCTGTTTCTGATGCTACTCGCGCAACTGTTACAGCCATTGCCGTCTCCATCTCGCCATTGATTAGATGGCCGTGGTTTGGGAATCGCTAGCCTTTTCCTGTTCCTTTAGCTAAAGAATTAACAGCGGCGGGGCTGACAGATTGATGCCATCGTTCGATTCTCCTTTCCTTCCTTCTTTTGCTCCCTGTTAAAGCCCTGCTTTTTCTTGCCGTCTTTTCCATTCCCATTTGTTTTGTAGGCTGCGTTAGCTTTTCTCTGCATTGCCTATCACCTCGTGCGCTATCTTCTCCATCCACTCCCTCTCATCTCATTCTTCTAGTAGTACTAGTACCATTGGTACGCAAGAATTAACCATCTTCTCTGTGATTTTATAGCCTTCTCTGCCTTTCCTCCATTGTTCTTGGCTGCTTGCTCTTCTTGTCGTTTGATATCCAAGAAAGCCTCTGCCTTCCTTTCGCATGAGCAAATAAGCTCATTTCTTTGGACGATACCTGGACAGCGAGCAGCCGGACAAAGCTGAGCCACGGCGTCTTTCTTGCTTTACTCATGGGCAGCGCTACTCTGCCGTAACAGCTCAAGGTAATGAATCCCCACTGTTTGATTCCTCTTCCTGGGTTGGATTAATGCGAATTCAATCTGGTATAGCATCGTCGGAACGAGTGATTAGACAGATGCATGGCAGTGGGGATCGCTTGCATTGCACATGCTCTGGAGTTGATGGCAGGTGCTTGGCAGGTGCTTGCTGAGTGGAGCAAAGCTTAGGCAGCCATGGAGAGGGCCTCAAGATCAGGGGTGCTTTCGAAGACGGCGTCTTGCGCCGACACACCGAGGTCTGCTCACTCGTCTTGCAATCTCCAACATCGGCACTCACAGAGGTTAGACTTCTCTCAGCATGTTCTGAAATCTGAATAAATTTGTTCTTCTGGAACTTGTGCGGTTAAAGATCAGTCGGTAGTCGGTACATACCGAAAGAGTATCTCCAATAAGGAAACATTACGGCATATAGGAGCAATCTACATGTTCTGAATATGTGTGAAATTTTTCTAATAAAGAGAACAAATAGACAACTAACTCTATACTCCAATCCGTAATTAAGTTTGGGAACAATCGATGATTTGATATATGGCCCTGAAGTTACATGGCAGCGAGACATATGGGGCAAATGATCAATTGCACCATGGAAAAGAGGGCAAATGCTTTTCAGTTCATCATTCATCTGTACATACAGAATAGTTTTACATTACTTTAGTACAACATCTTATTAATTTGGTGCTGTACTCAGCAACCGTCCTCTTCAGATTGCATTGAATACCTTTAGACCACATGTACGCTACCACTGTACATTGATGTTCAGAGTTCATGTTTTAGAAAATGTTTGATAATGGTATCCTGAAACGGAAACGGCGTAGGCTCACCTTCACTGCGATTAATTTTATAATACACAATTGTAAAAATAATTTTGAAAAAAAATTAAGGATTATTATTCCTTGTAGAATAATTATAGATTAGTGAATCTTGGCAGGAAATCTGATCAAATGATAACTATCTTTATTTATCATACCAGTGCTCTAAAGAAACATGAAGGTGCATTAGGCATATCACCACGATTCTCCTATTGCAAGCCTGTGAGTAAATTGGATTCATCTTGCAACTTTTTCTTTAGTGTTTTCAACTTGTTTCCCATTTTGCTCAAAAGCAAAAGTCTCTCTTAATTTTCTAATATTGAAGAGAGTTTGCACTATTTTATCCAATTTACTTATTGGATTTTTTATCCCATCATGCTGACCACCAATCGAGATAAGATGCTCCACAGAAGACACTCACTTAACTTGCCAGAGCAATTGCCAGGCCATTACTCCAGGACAACAGCAGAAAGAACCCAAAAGGCTACTTCGAAGGTTTGTTGCAACTCCTAGCAAATTGGTTCAAAATTTCGAGTTCTATATATTTTGTCGAAGCTGAATAAATATGCAGATGCATCATGCATGTCTTGTAGTCAATGTATGCTTCTATTCCACTATTGTTTCATTAGTAGTTTAAGTACAGTAGTACACCACTAATATGAATGAAATCATGCTTGTCATATCTGGAAGGGACTGATTGTGAGCCAAGAGGCTCAAGACTACACTTTGAATTATGTATCTGATTTATTCAGGAAAGAAGTTTAAGCTCTGTACAGTTAACACAAATATTTTGTTGCATAGTGAAAAGTGATAAAACTCGAGCTCTTTTACAATACACTAAATGGAATATGAACCGTTCATTCTTTTCGATCCAATGGATCAGATTAACTAGAGTTTACTTATACTTCATTTAGTAGTACGGTAATAGAAACACCATTAACAAATCAACGGTTAGATCTGATTTCTACTATACACTATATACTACCAGTATAATGCACCATAAAATTTCTCTAAAACTCAGCTCAAAAAAAGAAAAGTGAGAAAATCAATACTGGCATGCATGTTCATTTGCACCTTTAATAGATGTATTCTTAGTTGTGACCTTGCAGTTCTGCAGTCCATTGCAGATTTAGTCGAGGAGATTGCAGCCCTCGAGCAAGAAGTCATACGCAAGGAACTGCATTTGCTATCCCTCTATAGAAGAGTATTTGATCAGTATCTCTCCGATAGCTCAAGTGTTGCGAGTGAGGTACATAAGTACATAACTCAGGATGCTAATTAGATCAGTTCTCCAAAGTCGCATGAATAGTACAAAGTCCAAATGTCCAAGAACGTAAGATTAATGTCATTTACAGGTGGATCAAAAAACAATGAAAAATATCGATCAGGGTGCCTTCCGTCTGAGAGAGATGAAGCACTCTGCAGCTTTCAACTTGCCAAATGTCTCAGATTCTAAAATTGTATGAAGTATTTCTCTTCATTTTTTCAGAATACACAATAGCATCTTACAGGAGGTATCAAGATCAGCATCAAGGCATTCTAACTGGAAACTTCTGACACGACTTTCATATCTTACAGGAGGTGTCAAGAGCATCAAGGCATTCTAGTCTTGTGAACTTCTTAAATGCTTCTATTTCTGACTATGTACCTAAGATCTCTTGCAAACTGTCGGAGGACATTTTAAGCTGTATTGCTGCAGTCTACTGCAAACTTGCAAGCACACAATTGCAAGATGCAGACTCTATGACTACACCAAGTCCTTCCGTTTCATCTTCAAGTACATTTTCTCCGAGGCATCGTAATGATACCTGGAGCCCTCGATACAACTTCGATATCACCCCAAGTCCTCGCCACTATGGAATCCAAAAAGAGAATAATGAGCAAAACATCGGCATGATAATTGTTCCAAGGATACATATAGATGCTGACAAGTTTGATTATGCCTCAAAAATGCTGGAGACTGTCAGGTAAGCAACGAAAACAAGAAAAACTGTGATTTTTTCTACTGGGACTGAAAACTTAGGAAAGATGCAAGGCTTCAGTTGTTGATCTATATATTTGTTCATATTGTGTCCCAGGTCCCTGATACTGCGGCTCAAAAAGATTGATCCAACAAAGATGACACATGAGGAGCAGCTCTGCTTTTGGATTAACATCCACAATGCTTTAGTCATGCATGCATTGCTCTATGCTGAAAGCACATCGTGCCTTTTGCAATGTTCACTGTTAACCTCAGAAATCATGTGTAACCTATACTACCTTGTGATATACAGGCTTTTCTGGCCTATGGGCTACATGATAAACGCATGAAGAGCACAGACATGATTATGAAGGTGCATATTATATTTTAGCCTTATCTCTACTATAATATGAATGTGCCTGACCATTTCAACAAATATATTGTCAGGCTGCGTACAATGTGGGTGGCCAATCAGTAAATGCTCAAACTATTCAGAACTCAATTCTTGGGTGCCAATCCCATCGCCCATCATTGGTATGACCTGCTTCTATGATATGCAAAATATGGAATTCCCCATTAGCAAAAGCAAACTCACTAATGAGCATACCATCGCAGTGGGTTCGTGCGCTATTCACACCAACAAAAAGATCCATGGCAGGGACGACCAGACACCCATATGCCCTTCACCATTCAGAACCAATTGCGCATTTCGCCCTCTCGACAGGAGCATTTTCAGATCCACCTGTAAGCTCTTCACAGTCTACTGTTACAGCTTCAACTTTCCCTGAAAAATGTCAACAACACCTTATGTGATCTTACTTTGCAAAACCTTCTTGTAGGTGTGGCTGTACACAGCCAAGAAAATATATCACCAACTGGAGCTAGCCAGGACGGAGTTCATCCAAGCCAACGTCATGGTCAAGAAGCAAGTCCTCCTTCTACCCAGGGTTCTTCACTACTACGCTAAGGACGCCGCTCTCGAGCTGCACTACCTCGTGGAGCTGGTGTGCAATAGCATGTCCGAAACCCAGCAGGAGATCCAGCACTTCCTCAGGAGAAGGATCGACAAGTGTGTAGAGTGGCTGCCGTACAAGTCGTCCTTCAGATACGTTGTACATAGTGATTTAGCTGAGTAGGAACCGAATGTTTTCTTTCCTTTTCAATTTGGGCGTGTTATTACAGTGTAAGTAGCATATTTTCGATAAATCACTGGTGTGGCGTGTGTATAAATACAGACAGACAGGTGAGATTGTGAATTGCTGTAGTTTTTGAGCTGGGCTAGCATACTGGTAGTGGTTTGGAGAATTTTTTTAAAAGATTTTTTTTTAAAAAAACTACAGAAATAATATGTCAATGAATAATAACATAAATACTCACCTAGCTGTCGGTTGATATTTCAAATATCGATAGAGTATGTTGCCATTTTAAATGTCGACAGACTTCATGTCGATATTTGAAATGTCAATAGATGCTTGCCGACAACGGTCAGCTCTGTCAATATTAGCGGAATTTTTTTTGAAATAATACAGAAAAATAAGAGATTACAAAGATAATGCGTGACGACGTGTCAGCCAGAAAGCGGCGTCACAGGTGCACTACTATGACAGGCCCTAAGGTGCTCGGGAGCCGACAAGCTCTAGGAGATACAGGCGCCAGAAGATGTTATGACCACAGTTGAAGAAGTAGAGGACATCCGACGGGGTTGGAAGTGTCCGCCACGCGGCGACACCCATCACAAAAGACCCGGTAGGTAGCAGCCAGTATAGCCGGGCCCCAAGCTAGCTGTGGGATCTCATCCAGGTCGGTGTCGGCGATCATTCTCGTGTATTGGATCATGTGCTTGTCAACGATGTTCCTGTAGGATGAGCAGAACAAGACCCAGCCGAACAACCAAAATAGGTAGGTCTCAAAGTACTGACTCACGATGTAGTCCCCTGCTCCGTTGGTCATCCTCTCCTGCTGCAAACAGTAATGGTCAATTCTATAATGGGAATGCAAAATGTAATGGAAATGTTCGAATTAAATGACACTTACATAGAACTGTATCAGCCACCTATGCATCGAATCGTGAGAGCTAGTGAACGGTGTGTACTGTGAAATCATGTCCTGAAAAATTAGCTTAATGATGAATTTGGTATTGCAAAGTGTTTGTGATCATGGTATGTGTGGTGCATGTGCATGTACTGTTTTAGATAATTATTTGATATGCTTGTGATAGCATGGTAATTGTTTTGCTTGATGCAATGCACTCATGTGAGTGGTTGCATAGACTAACATTGAGTCAAGTCGCGGACTTGTACTCGTACACAGTTTCGTGTTTGTTCATGTGCAGGTGTTGTTTGAGGTCGAACGTGGTCGGAACTAGGTTCATGGCGGAACTGAGGTTCAGGATTAGGTTCAGAGAGGAACCGAGATCCTAGTGGTCAAGTATGTCATGCGAGACATTTGAACTAGAGAACAGTGCACGTGGAGGCTAGTGAGTCACACGGTAGCGGCAGATGGGCCGTATGCGTGCATATGTGAACTTTGGGCTGTGTGCATATATTGGGCCATATGTAATTGGGCCAGGTGGATATACATGCATGTATTTGAGTGCAACTCAGTAAGGTTTATTTAGTATAAATAGGAGGGACTACCTCCTGGTTTTTGGTAAGCCGAGAAGCCACACCAAAGAAAAAAATGCGACAAGTGTGTCTCGACCGAGAGCAGAACAGGAAAAAAAACGAAAACTAGAAGAGCAAGCGCGAGGTCCCGTTGCACGTCCGATCGAGAGACAACATCGTAGAAGGAGAGGAAAAAGAGGTTCGGCTCTACAGTGTTTTCGGCGTTACAGTAAAACCGCTACAGTAATTCAAAGCTACAGTATCACCGTGGACAGTATCTGAAGCTACAATATTCATTTCTTTTCGTTCTTCGATTGTTGCCTATTTTTTATATTGATTTATTATTTTATTGTGATAATTTTGATTTAATCCTATCAAAACCTTCTTAGGACATAAAGTGATTAATCTAAAAAGTTTGATTGGTTAATTCCTTGTAGATTTTGATTAATCTCGTAATTAGAGTTCGATCAATTTCCGTCATTATTAGGTATAGTCAACTTGTGAAAATCATAACTTTTGATCTGTAGATCCGATCGAGTTGATTTTACTGTCTTAGTTTTAAAATTAAATCTAGTTTATACAGTTTAAATTTCACGTTAATCCGACGGTTGGATCGTCAGGAATTAATGTTTTAGTAAATGTATATCAGTCTATTTTTGCTGAAACCGAAATAGTTTTTTAGCTTCCGTGCAATCATTCACCCCCTTTGATTGCTATATTTGTCTATATCGATCCTACATGTACCCTACCTCCTCGGGTAGCACATCCACAAACCTAGCAAGGAGCTTTGTACGCCACTCAGGATGGACGCCGTTAGGCAAAACTGCCTCCCCGGAGCAAGGAAGGCCCAGCAGGTAACTAACATCCTCCAGTGTTGACACCATCTTACTACATGGGAGGTGAAATGTGTGCATCTCCGATCGCCAGCGATCGATGAGAGCGGTTAGTAAGCTCCTGTCTTACGGAAACTTGCTAGAGGCACCACGCTTGTCCTACGTGTTGTAACACCCCAAAATTTTGCTTTTCTTAAATTCATGTGTGATTTGGCACTTTGGTGAAATTTTTGGAATTTTCTGGAATTTATTTGGATTTATCTGGAATTTATTTGAATTTATTCCATTTTGAAATAATTAAAGAATTTAATTTTGCAAATAAAATTTTGTTGGAAATATTTTATTTGAGTCCAAAATGTTCCAAAGTATTTTCCAGAATTTTTCTGGAATTTTTCTGAGTCTTTTGCTATTTTTAATGAATTAAATGAATTCAGGAATTATTTTAAATATTAAATCGCTGGAAAATCAACTCGGGTCTAGTACTGTTCATCCGACCGAAGTCGAACCCGAAGTCGGACTCGAACCGACCGAGCCGATTGGCTCGATCAAACCAAACTCAAAACCCTAATCAATCCCAACCGTTGGATCAAGATCCAACGGCTGAGATCCGCCCGTACCGGTTCGAGCCGTATCCGGCCCGGATCCGATCGCGCCCGTGCGATCGTGGCCGTTGATCGTGCCACGTGAACGGCTGAGCATCATCGTCTCCGCCGAGTCCGAGCCGGACTCCGCCGCCGCGCCCGCCGCCGTGTAGAATTAGGTTTCCGTCTCGGGCACGGACGCCGAGGCTATTTAAAGCCCTGGTCACGCCCCGAGGTTGCCCTCATCCTTGCGCACTGCTTTCCCGAGCCATCTCGCCGAGCCGTCGCCGCTTATTCGCGTGCGAGCTCGCCAGAAGTTGGAGGAGGTGACCGCCGCGTTTTTGTTCGATTCCGCCGTCCGTCGTCTTCCGCCGAAGGAGCCCAGATCCGGAATCCCCGTGACAAGACGCACCCGAAGGGAGGACTCATCTCGCCGGAGCAACCCCGGAGCGCCGTCGGGCTCGTCGTCGTTCTCGTCTCCGGTGGCTGCAGCTCCGCCGCGTCGCCATCGCCCTCGCGAGCTCTGTGGACCGTCCGATCTTGATCGTGCGGTTGAGGTGAGTTCACGTGTTCTAAACCCGGTTAGATCTGGACCGTTGGATCAAGATCCAACGGTTCACAATCGCCACATGCTGTAGTAGTGTTATTATAGGATTAGATCTGGACCGTCCGATCTAGATCGAACGGCCCACGATCATCGAGTAGATTCAACGTGTTAACCCTGGATCTAATCGCGGCCGTCGAATTTCAAATCAACGGCCGGGATTGCGCCACGTGTTGGGAAGTTGGACCGACGCGTCGGTGCCAGACGCTGCGCGTGTGGCGCGTGTCTCGACACGCTGGCCCCGCATGTCGAGGGCCCACACGCGTCGGTAGCGTTTGCGTGAGACCCCGCGACCGACAGTGGGTCCCACTGTCGGCCACCTCGCCCGGTGGACCGGTCCACCGTGGACCAAACCGCGCCGTGGCTGAGCCCATGAGCGGTGACGTCGACCAGCCAATCAGGAGCTGACACGTGTCCATGCTGACGCAATAATTAATTTCCGAAAAAAAAAATGATTTATTAATTCGAATAATGATTTCAGATTTTGTTTCAAACTTCAAACGCTTATAACTTTTGCGTTTCAACTCCGATTTGAGTGATTCAAATTTCTAAATTTGTATAAAATTCAGATCTACTCAAATATGAATTTTATTTAATTTTTGGACTAAAGTTTTTCTCTGTAATATTATTTAATTGATTATTTAAACTTTAATAAATCATAACTTTTGCATTTTAACTCCGATTTGAACGATTCCAGTTCCTAAAAATCCAGAAAATTTTGTTCTCTCTGTTTATGGATTTTATTTGGATGTTTGGATACTTTTTGCCTATTGTTTATTCGTGTATTTGCTATTTGCACGCTTTACGAGTAGACGTTGAAGTGCCGGAAGGATTCGAAGGAGAAGTGTTGACTCAGGATCCAACTCAAGACCAAGAGCAAGTACTTTTTGAAGGCAAGTTGTGCTTTGACCATGTTGATCCTATTTCGAAATCTATTTTGATTTAAACTATTGCATGCTAGTTCAATTAGAAAAATACTTTGTTTAAAACCTGGGGTTAGATAAATACCAATTTGCTATATGACACCTTGATTACTTAAGTATGTGCCATGACCCTTTGTCACCCTAGTTGTGGTTTACTAGTTGGACATTATTAAATTGCCAACATGGGTTTAGACCGTTGTAGTATCGCTTAGACACCTTTACGTGCTCATGACATGATTTTGGACAATCAAATGTTAATATTGACTTAATGATATATTGAACCTGTTTTGGGAAAAGTATCATGTGATGTTGATGGCACGTGGTGCATGGTAATCAAGCGGGGTTTGATAAAACGCTTTTGACCGGGGCATGTGGCAAGAGTAATCAGTGGGCCAGTTGTGGCATTGGGAGTGTTGATTTGGTTTTTCGTAGTCTTGCCCTGGTCACTCTAAGGACTTAACCTTGCAAGCCTTTGAACTGGTCATACTTGCAACCACATGGTCGAATGGGACGGCCCTAGTTGACTAAGTCGCTAAGGACTCGCTTGTGGAGCCTCAGGGTGTCAATTACACCGTTTGTGTGATTGTGCGGGGAGCGTATCGTGGTGTGGCCGATACCCATCTAACGGTGTGTTGGTCCCATACTTCGCCTTGGCTAAGGGAAGGGATGGTGTAGAGCACGAACCTGAGAGGACCACCTGTGTTGTTTGAGGCTTCCAAAGGCTTTGTTACTGAACTTCGCCTTTGTGGTGTTTGACTGTATCTTGTGGGTAAAGTGCATAACCTCTGCAGAGTGTAGAATCTATTTAAATAGCCGAGTCCACGGTACTGGACAATGCTCGGGAATTACAGTCAAGGGTTAGACTTTCTGAAAATAACTTGGATTTGGAAGTTGGTTTGGTTTAGTAATGAAGATGATGGAAATGTGGTTTAGGATGGGGAAAATGTTTATTAAACTTCTTGAAAAGTTATTTATGCTTTACTTGTTTCTACTGCTTTCGAATCTATTTATGATACTTGTCAAATCTTTGTTTCGCAAATATACCTTAAGCTATTCCTTTGTACCAAGCCATGCATATAGTATATTAGCTTGCATTCTCGCATGACTTGCCGAGTACCAAGTACTCACCCTTGCCTCAACACAATATCAGTTGAAGAAGAGACTGCACCAGCTTTGGAGGAGGAACTCCAAGAGGATCCGTCTACTTAGGGAAGCGAGCCCAGTCAGTTGCCTGTGGTATACTGGATGGCGCCACGAAGTTATTTGATTTTCCGCTGCTATTATTTCTCTTTTAATAAGTTTCGCCTTGCAAGGCATACATTTGTAACTTGACCATAAGGTCAAGTAACCCGTTTGGTTATTTAAATAAAGTACTTTGATAATATCGATGGTATGATTGTGATATTTACCGATGTTAAGACTGTGTGCACTAGCGCGTTCCTGGACTAGTGCTGAATACACAGAGGGTCCGGATTTGCAAATTCGGGGTCCCGACACGTGTTGGCGCCTGTTGTCTTCACCATCTGTGCTAGAGGAATTAACCCTGCTGTTCTCAACTTACAGAAAAATATTATAAGTACGATCATTCTATACATACAAGACATCGTAACACAACTATGACAAAAGTGTTCTAACCTCGGAAGCCATTGTGGGTCGATCCGCCATGCTCTCATGCGGGTACGCAGGTGTAGCGAGCTAAGCTCGAGTGGCAGCTCCCCATTTGTCAGCGATAAGGAGGCTAAGCAGCTCTGGTGAGTCGCGTCTGTCGCTGGGTCAAGCAACTCATACTACTCGCCGTCCGTCATACATGCAATTGAACCGTTCAATGTTAGTACGAATTCGATACAAATTAAATAGAATAATTACACATACAAACTAAATATAATAATTACAAATAAAATTGAATACAATAATTACATAAACAAACTCCATACATTAATTAGACATACGAATTCCATACTCTAATTTAGAATTACACATACAAAGCCCATACATTATTTAGATATATACCAATTTCATACACTAATTTGACATACGAGTTCTGTATAATAATTTAACATATTAAGTCCATAAAATAATTTCACGGCCTCCAAATAGTTGGGCAATCTTGAATGTGTGCCCGTCTCCTTGCAAACTGAATATTTCTTCACACGATGCCCACTTTCTGTTGCGTCCATGTTGTTCCTTATACGCATTGTTTGCCAACGCCTTATGCCCTTCAGTTTGCTGACATCTAGAACCCACCGTGTGTGCTCCTAACTGTGATGCTCCGTGAACAAATCGACCACTCAAAAACCATGTATTTCAGCACTTCAAATTGCCGTGACCGCTTCCTTCGTGAAGTATTGACATGATTATGCCCGGATCCATACAGATTGTTCAGTAGGCATCCATGACGTGTGCGTATGGCCAGTGTAACAGACGAGGCTTATTGCAAAGTGCATAACACATGTTTGCCTCTGTAACTTTCCACCGGTTCATCCCACGACCCACCTTCTCTCTGCAAAGTACCTCAAAATGAAGCTCCCTCGTACCCATCCTCAATGCTCTATGCATCTCCTCTTTCTTGCCTTTCTCCTCTATGTATGTAGAAATCATATCTGAGTATTTCAGAGCAGGATCATTCATGCAGACGAACATCATAGCATGATGATTCACAAAGTACTTCGTGATACCAAGAAGAATACCCTCCACTATAACTACTAGGGGAAGGGGTCTCAGGCCCCGCATGACCTAATTATAAATCTCAACCAGGTTTGTCGTTTGACCCCATACCTCACACTATCAGTATCATAAAGCAGAGCCCACTTGTCTCTAGGCTCATGCTCTATCCATTCGAATAAGCATTTCTTGGCCCTTCTGTACATCCAAACTAAGTGTAGAGACTAGTTCACGCCCATTTTCCTCTCATCAACATAGTGACACTGCCCATGCTGTCAATGCTTCCTGAACATCACATTTATTATTGTAAATCGCTCCTTGTCGCACCTCATTTTGATCGTGCTCCCATGTGACGTCTTTACACTCGTTGACCACCAGCCTATCAAATTGACACTTGTCCCACTCCACAGGGAAAGGTTTTTCATCATCTTCATCGTTACTTAAAGCCTCGCAGTCATAGCTATCTGCCTCCATCGCTTCTAACAACAATTCAATATGTTCTCCCTCATCTATCACACCCATTAGTCCCTACAACTATGGCATTAGAACATCAACTTTCTTGCCTTGCACTCCCTCCTGACCCGAACTCACATCCTGCCTCGCTAAGTATTCTGTAATTCGGCTGCTCTCCCCAATTTCCTTCTGTTCATCACTAACAACCTCCTTCTGTGTCACATAGCTGGTATGGACTTTCTGAAATTCTTGCGCCAACAAAACTAATGGCCATCCTTTCTCATTCGTCATTCTTACATACGAGCACTACGAATTCGGCCCCTTCAGTTCCACTAATTCCCAATACGTACAATCTTATCTCCGACACCCTACCCCGTGCAATTTGAGATCATGCAAATCACGATCCAACGAGAATGTGGAACCCCTTCTCTATAGTATATTTTAAATTTTACTCATTTATCCATACATGTCAAGCATTTCATCATTCTTATTACATACACAACGTAATGCTATCAACTCTATCAATACCGCTACATTGCTGCAAGCATATATAAATTTAGTTTTTCTACTACATATTACCCCACACATACTTTTCACAAATTTGTATGTCCAATCCAATCCATACTAAACTATACATGCATCTACGAATGTAAAAATACTTATATATGTGTACATTACTATTGTTACACTATACAACTAATTATTTATAACGTAATTAGTCTGATCACTAAATCATGTATAAAAAACTATTCCTGCTCTACGCAGCTAATTACTTATAAACCTAATTAATCTGATCGCTAAGTCATTTATTTATGTAAATAACTATTGCTACTTTACATAACTAATTACTTACAACCTAACTATTTGGTCGCTAAGTCACATATTTGAACAACTATTGGTACTCTAGATAGCTAATTACATACGGACCTAATTAATCTAGTCGTTAAGTCATGTATCTAAAAAAATTACTGCTATTCTGAACAGCTAATTACTTACAAACCTAATTAATCTAGTCGTTAAGTCATGTATCTAAAAAAACTACTGCTATTCTGCACAGCTAATTACTTACAATCTAATTAATCTAGTCGCTACGTCGTATATCTGAACAAATATTATTACTCTACACATTTAATTACTTACAAATCTATTTAATCTGGTCACTAAGTCATATTTTCGAATTAGAATTGACCTGAGAAAGAAATTTACTAGCAAAAGGAGAATATTTTCTTCCTCCTCTTCTCCTCCTCTTCCTCCCCTTCTCCTCCCCTTCTTCTCATTCTCTTATTCTCCTCTTCTCTTTCTCTTCCTCCTGTCCTCTTTTCCCTCTCCTTTCTTCTCTTCTCCCTCTTTTTTCTTTCTCGATTGGCTGCAGCAAGAGGTCTGGCCGAGCATAGCACTCGGCCATACCTCATATGCGCTCTCTGTCACCATTTCAAATGGCAATAGAAAGCTTGATTGTTGTTGACATGCATTTGTTGATATTTCAAATGGCGACAGACTCTCTGTCGATATATGAAATATCGATATGTGGGTATTCCTGTTATTATTCATTTTGGCATATTATTTTTGTAATTTTTTTAAAAAATTATTTAAAAAATTCTCTAGCCAAGCGTAGCGCTCGGCCAGGCCTTATGTGCGCTCTCGACGATAGAAAACTTGACAGTTGTCGATAGGCCTTTGTTGCAGAGTCTGTCGATATTTTAAACGACGTAGATTCTTTATCGATATATCAAATATCGATAGAAAGTTTGTCGATATTTTAAATATCGATATGTGGGTATTTTTGTTATTATTTATTTCGGTATATTAATTTTAAAAAAAATTGTGATTTGGAAGTGAAACTTCTTTTTCGTGGTGTACTGGCGTACCACACAATCGGTCAAGTCACAAGTGTGCATTCTGGATGATAATAATGTCAAGATAGTTGGGAGAAATCTGTACCTTGTGCATCTGTGAACTCGTTAGCACAGAACTGGAGATGTTGAGACGAGTCCAACGCTTTTCCAGCCTTTTCAACACCTTTTCTTTTCAAATCTAATCCCTTTTAAATAAAATTATAAAAATAATATCATTCTCGACCGTAGAAGACATGATAATTCACCTGTCACACTCCTACGCCGCGACAAAATTCTTGTCGAGCGTGCTTTCCTCGCCACATTCCTATCATCAAAATTCACTAAGTAATCAATTTATTTACGTAATAACTTATTTAACTATTTAATTAATTATTCACATAATTAACCACATATTTAATTAATTAACTCACCTACCTAGCACCTTCGAAGGTAGGAGAGCTCGGTAGATCCTGTTGTTCAGTTCTTGCCATGCGGTAGCTTTGTTGATGAGCTCCTGCTGTGCGGTAAGTGCTGTTGCGGTACGATAATATGGTATATGATATGTATTGTTTACTGATATTTTTGTAATCAAGAAAGAGATTATTTTTATAATTACGTTTGTATATAAGGTAGATATAGGGGGGGAATATATGTAAAGACCTTAGACGGCTAGAAAAACCCTGGACTGTGCTGAGACGACCTCACAACCACCGTACGGAGGCCGGTCATTGAGTTCAGCAATCGGGCGGTGAGACGGACGGAGCCACTTGTCCGCGCCCGCCTCGAGCGGCGCGGCTTTGCCCGTTCAATCCATACTAAACTATATATAGCATATTTCTTTCTTTTTTTTCTTAACAACTCTCATGAGCTTTTAATATATAATAGATATATTGACAAAACTCGACAAAGTTATAATATTATGAAAGTACTTCTCGAGAAAGTCTACACATATACTTTTTATGTATCCAATTTAAATATTTTAAAATACATTAATAGGAAAAGTTTCGAAAGTTTTGATCATCACTATGTCTAAAACATCAGCTTTTTGAAGACTGAGGGAGTACTTCTCAAGAGAAGTCTACCTATATACTCCCTTCGTTTCTTTTTATAAGGCGTATTTGGTTTCGTTAGGACAAGACTTTGACCAACATTACTTCATTAATATATCATTTATGCAATACAAAATCATAATTATATATAAGTACTTTTGAATACAAATCTGCTAATATCAATTTTGTGTCATGAAAATTATATGCTAATAGAGTAATTGTTGGTCAAAGTCTTGTCCTAACGAAACCAAATACGCCTTATAAAAAGAAACGGAGGGAGTAATTTCTATGTATTCAATTTAAATATTTAAAAATATATCAATAATTAAAGTTTAAAAATTTGATCACTACTATATCTTAAAATGATAACTATTTACGGTCGGAGGGAGTAGTATGCATACTCAACACAGGGAATTAGAAGTAGCCAGCGACGCCATGCATGACACACGAACCTTATGGCTTGGGTACAGAAGAATTAGCTTGGAGAAACACAACTTAACTACGACAGCGAAACCGAACAAAATAGGAGGAAGTTCGCAAGTTACCAGCGACATCAGCAAAACACGTGATAAAAGGCAGTTAGCGATAATTCAGGTCTCAAATGTTTCAGTACAACTTGAATCGAATGTAACCATCATCCACAAGCAAAAGCATGTGGAAACATTTCATTTAGTCACTTAATCTGTGAGCGACAAATTGACAATTGCTGTTTAGCTTAGTACAGTAAGGAGCCTGACATCGGAATTACTTGAAGAAAAGAAATGATATGTGAACTGACATGGTGTAGACATGATTGAACTGTGATTAGCCTATGGCTTGTGCATATTACGCCAAAGATCTCTTTTATTATTATAACGGACATTCGAGTAAATGCCCCTGATCTTTCAGCGACTCCACGCAATCATCAAACATCTCTTGCACTCCTCTGAACTCGAAACCCAAACCCTGGAGCTTGGATGTGTTTAGCTGATACGACTGTTTCCCATAGGGGCTCTTCAATCTGCAGAGCAATTCCAAGATACCTACTTCAGTCAAAATTTCGGTCTAAGCTGACAGTGAAATAGATGAAGAAAACAAGTTTGCAGTAAAATTATTCAAACTACTCGTAATTAAGCATCAGAGATATGTATCACATTGACTGACCCCCTTGGGACGGGAAATATTGGATACTGTTTCGCAAGTAGGGCGACCAACTCATTGTTATCCAGCACAGCTGAATTGCATAGATATCTACCCGTAGCTTCTGGTGTTTCGTACACTAGAATGTGGCTGCTTGCAACATCGTCTATGTGAACATATCCCATTCTTCCATAGGACGTGAACCTGTCCGTGTCACCTGCAATAGCATTTCGTTAACACACATTTGATTAGCTGGGTAACTATGGAGTGTAAAGGAGCAGTAACCTTTGGAGATTAATGGTGGTGTTAGAAGAATCTTAAATACCTTGAAGTAAGCCAAGGATATCTGAAGCGGTTACACACAATTCATGGGGTAAACTGGGTCCAATCACAAATGATGGAAGAACAGTCACAAGGTCAATGCTATTCTCCTTGGCAAATTCCCATGCTGCTTTCTCTGCAAATATCTTTGCCAGTGCATACCATAGCTTTGGAGGTGCATGGCGGATCAACATTTTCAGATCAAGGTTTAAGATCATATAGGGGTTTTGCAATTTGTAAACCAAAGTGGAGTTTAGATTGTTCTACATCACCTGTAGCTTTTCGCAGAGTGGCACAGAGCTCCATGCTGTTTCATCAAGTGAGATTTGTGGCTGCTGAGTTTCGTCCCTGATTCTTACCGCAGACGTTGAAGATGTAAGAACAACCCTTTTGAGAAATGGATTCTTCTTGCATGATCGTAGCACATTTAGAGTACCGTTTATCGCAGCACCAAGCATTTCTTCCTTCAACACGGATAGAACATGTGTAAGATAAATAATAAAAAAAAAACATTTGCTATTTTTGTTGCAACGGAGCAGTTAGCTTTCAGGATAGATACATTTCCGCAGAAGGAAACTAGAATGCACAAGATGATATCGAAATCCGAAATTAAATCCCAACTCAATAAAGACAGCAAAGGATGAAAAAATTGTGGTTGTATGATATCGACGACAGAGTAAACTGTATAAAGCAAATGTAGCATGCCTTGCAACTGGAATCAGATTTAGCCAGGACAGGTGATGCAGTATGGAAGACACCCTCACAAGCCATCACAGCATCGTCAAAGCTTCCTTCTTCCAATAGATCAGCTCTCACAAGTTGCAGCCTCTCCTTTGCACCTGGTAATTTCCAAAGGTGTGCCGTTTTTCTGCGATCCCCTGTTAAGTAACAAAAAACAAAAAATCCACCCCAAATATACAGTTCATTAACTCACAGCTATGAGTGATAAGGATGTATACACAATTAATGTTGTAATTAAGAGGAATGCTGCAAAGGAATGATATATAGATTGTAGAGTACCGGTGTCCCTGACTGTCCCTAGCACATGATACCCGGAATCAAGAAGTCTCTTGATAAGCCAAGAGGCAACGAAGCCTGAAGCCCCAGTTACACACACTTTGCCCTTGGTTGAGCTCACCATTCTCTCAAACTGGAAGCGATGCTGAGCTTCGATGCAAATCTACCTTCTCATATAAGCACCACACAGAATGTTCTAGAGAAGGAAGTTCACATCACCTCGTTTTGGTGATCGTAATTAACAGATACAGAGCTGGGTTGGTCGTGGGTAGACACGTTCTAGTTGACAATTTGGTGTAAAGTAGTAATGAGTTTGCTCACTGCTGTGTCAACTTTGTTTTTTGTTCACCCCATGCCCATCAATACCCAGAAGAAGGTTGTACATTCATAGGAATCAGTCACACTAGATGCTTCGCGGTTCCGCACATTGCGGTGGGCGGAAAAAAGTGACAAAACAGGCAAAGACTTTAATAGAGAGAAAAAAATTTCAAAAAATATTTAAAATTTTTGTAGAAAATGGAAAAAAAATAAAAGTACCATAGAAAAATATGACGACGATTGTCTGAGGCATATTAAATGATTATAACTTTTTGAGAAGCCAACCACATCCTCATAAGCAGTGGCGGACCCAGCAAAAAAAATTAGGTGGGGCGAACTTCAGCAACAAACTTAACTAAAAGTAGAAATATACCGCATAGACACCACATTTGTATTCCAATCACACACATTAGAGTGTAAACGGTAAATAAACGACATAGAAGAAGATTTAAGATGATACCTCTCACATGAAGAGTAAAAACTAATTTTTCAACCATATAATTCAAAATTCATCAAATGATCAAAAGATAATAGATATTCCTGTCGATTTAAGAAATAGATCAATGAGGACCAGTGAGATATAATAAAGTGATCATATACTAAAAAGTGATTAATACTATGTAAATACATACCACTACTTAAGCACTAAGCGTGTCTTAGTTGTCTAGGTTTTGTTGGCAAGTCCATTCTCCGGTTTTTGATGGCTTAAAACCTATTCTTAATGTTATCACAATCAAATCCTTTAAAAATGCCCTTATCAATGTAGCGCAACATAAAGTTATTGAGCCAATCATTAGACATTTTATTGCGAAAATCGGTCTTAGTTAAGTGCATAGCCGAGAATGCTCTTTCAACCAATGCCATTGCCACTGGTAGGATCAATGCCAACTCAATAAGGCGATAGACCAATGGAAAAGCCAGATGTTTTTTAGTTTTAACCATCTTCACGGTCAAACTTCCAAGATCATGACAAGTAATAAAATCATCAACTCTTCGCACATGTATAATAAAGATCTTAAGTTGATCCAGTAGCTGGGGCGGCCGCCCCACCATGCCTAAAGGGAGGGTCCGCCCCTGCTCATAAGTCCCATATAACAAAGAAACACATTAAATATATCGGTCAAAGGTTACTGTTGAGCTCGAAAATAATTGCCCGACTAGGAATATAGGTCGGTCGAAACCTGAGCTTCTACCAGGTCGGGAGAAGGCTAGGTCGGCAACAGACCGACTTGGAAACCATTACAGGTCGGACATAGTGTCCTTTATCACACTGACCTAAGCAATGATTGGGTAAATCCTAGTTCCGACCTAAATCAGGTAGGAAAGGAATCTCTGCGTAAGGATCACGTGCAGAAGAAACTTTTTCTGATAGGTACAAACAACCACTTGGAAGTTACTCCCAACGAAGAGACGTTTCTCTGACGAAAAGACATTTTTTGACAGGAAGACATATCCGAAGATGACAACCGTCATCCCTTCGATGCTATAAATAGGTTACTCCGCAAGGATTCAGATATAATTCATAGAATGATAGAGTGTGCACAAGCGGAACAAGGTGTGCAAAGGCGTAATAGCATAAAGTTTTCTGGTGTAAAGAAGTATGTAGTTTGTAAAGAAACACCAGCAATACAATTCACATCCTTTTCCTGTCCCTTTCAATATTTTTTTATAGACAAAAGGCAACTTACAATTATATTCATAAGCTCGATCTAAGGATCCTTGGGTCTTGAATATCGACAAAATATTTAAAATTTTTTTGTAGAAAATGGGAAAAATAAAATTATTGTACCCATTTAAAAATATTCCTTTAAAAAGTTTTTTAAATAAAAATATAATTTTTCTAAAAAATATATTTTTCAATAAAAAATAAAAAAGAACACTGTAGCTCAGGTGTTGTAAAAACTATAGTGCCCCTAAGCGCCACGTGGCAGGGGGACGATTGGGCAACCGTTCATCTTCAATAATAGTAGTAAGTATAGATTTCGTAGCCATTGGTAGACCTGAGCATGTCTCCAGCATGAGCCGCTAGGCGGAATAAAAGCGCAATTTATCTCGGGTCACAACTCGGAACTTGTTGTCCGAGCCAAGATTGAAAATCCTGACGAAATCTTGGATTTTGGCCCTTATTGAGATTCATAATCTCGACGGAATAAAAAATTTGAATTACTACAGTGATTTTGAAAATCTCGGCGAAATTTTGGTCAATTTTGCCAATATTTCGGTTAATTTGACCGGATTTTATGGTTGATTGATCGGATTGCATTATTGATGGGCTGGAATACACACCAATTTTTTTTTTGAAGACAACTATAATACCCAAGCATTGCATAGCTTAGTTGTTAACACACTTCGGCCGCTTTTCAGGAGACCTAGTTTCGATCCCTTCCCATGGCATTAATTTTTTTAGCTGGTAGTATTCAAGAGCTAGTAGTAGTACTCAAGAGTAAGTGGAACCATCATGCAGGGTGCGTTTGGTTGTTTGTACCAAATGATACATGTGTAAGATGATTAAAAAAAAGTCATCAATCCGTTTGATTGCTTGAATGGAACCATCCCATCCTGGATCAAGTGATACAAATTTGAGGAATATTCCCTCCAGATGCTGAACCATTTCATTCACCCAAAATAATAGAACCAAATAGTACAGGAACATCCCATCTCATTCAATCTCATCCCATGAACCAAACGCACCCTAAGAAAGCTGTTTGGTCCAGTTGGTTGGGAAGGTGGTCTCTTGTGCTGAAGACCAGGGGTCGAGTCCTCTCCTTACGCTAATTATGCCTATATTAAGCTCGGGAGCTTCCCAGCCTGCTCAGGCATCCCACGTCACCCCCTGGTAATTTTGTGGAAAAGTCCCTCCATTTCTTCAAATTACGGATAGGTCCCTGCGAATTTACAGATATGTCCTTTGCAATTTTTTGTGAGAGAAATAAAAAATTTTCCGGATCGCGTTTAGGTCCCTCGCTCGTTACTTTACGGAAAGAGCCTCCCGTTAGATGTAAATCGCGAGCGAGTCCTTTTCTATTTTTTTAGGATAGCGATGAGGTCCAAAACTAGGTCCAAAACTATAACAAACATGTCCTCGATTTTTATATTTAGGTCCTTTCTCCGTTTTCCCCGAAAAAATATTTTTGTCAACAGAAAGATATGTACTTTTTTTCGGCTCGGTCTCTATGGTTTCTCGAGCCTCCAAAAATTTTGAAGATACGTCTAAGTAATCTACTTTTTCTCCGGAAAAAAATGCAAAATTATTTTTCGTTCAGCAGCGCACGCCGCGCTTACGGCCCATGTCCTTTCTCCGTTTTCCTAAAAAAAATATTTTCGTCAACAAAAAGATGTGCACTTTTTTTTCAGCTCGGTCTCTAAGGTTTCTCGAGCCTCCAAAAATTTTGAAACTACGTCTAAATCTATTTTTTCTCCGAAAAAAAAAACGCAAAATCATTCTGTGGCTGCCAAGTTCTCTTATTCAGTTTTTCTATGTCAAATCCGAACACACATGAGAAGGAAAATATCGGATCCAGCGCAATATCCTTCAGGTCTGAGACAACAGCATGCCCATCAAATGTTGCAGTCGTTTCACACCACAACATGATCAGACTTCAGAGTCGCAGTCTTTCCAATAAGGTTAACCATAACAACACATGTAAAGACTGGATATTGGTTCCTTTATAATTGCTAGTTGCTAACTTGCTATCCCAGCCCTCGTTACACGGCAGTGTGGAGAGGGATCTATTTCTTGACGGTTGGCCCCAATGAGAGTCCAACATTGTGATTGATGATCAGCCTGTCTGATTTCGATAAAATCTGGCTTAACAAATGAATTACATGTCTTAAATGTACACTAATAAAATGAGACATCTAGTAGGAGCCCATCCTTTTCGTCAAACAGGGGAGAGGGGATAAGAGAGAGATATACAGGCACACGGGATTCGTGAATTTGGAACAACATAATATTATCATATATCTTGATGCTATGCACAACAGAATATTTTTCATGTCTTGATGTTAAGCACAACGATTGCATTTCTCTTCATGGTTTATTTACATTCAGCACACAGTTTCCTCACCCAGATGAGGATAATACCTCAGTAGTTATAAATATTACCACCATTTTTTTTTTCGTTCTGTTTTGTTTTCGCCATCTCTTGCATAAGCTGAAAGCTAACACCTTAAATCATATTCCTCTGGAAATGTTTCTACCTCTTTGCCCTTGAGTCGGAAGGAATAGCAACACAATAACTAATACTTGGGGGATAAAATGAGTTATAAGGAGGATCAGCCACCAGGATAACTGGAAAAAGGTTGTTGTTCATCCCATCATGTAAAAGAGGCTTTCCATAATCCCTTGCAAAACTTGACTGCAGACCCAGTGGCAAAGGCCCACATGATAGCAGCAAGTAAAACCAGTAATGAGACGAAAATCAGTCCACCTCTTCCTCTAACCTGAATAACTGAGGTGCTTGATTCTTCATTTGCAGCTTGTTGTGACCTAAAGCTAGAAATGCGTTGGAATGTTCTGTTAAGAACAGTGTTTTCAGCGGCCAAAGCAGGACTGCTAGGTACAGAATCCAGCAAGGCTGATAAAGCTGCATTGAACCATGATTGTGAAGCACTTGAACTCCCGTCAGGTGGTTCCTCATTCACTGTATGAATATTGGCAGTGCCTGCAATGTTCAGGAGCAATAGGTTCAGATATTGGACAATGTTATTTCTGAAATAATTTTAAGATGATTATATGAAAAGCTTGCAAAATGAAACAAATCATTAAGCACCTGATGCATGTGAGGGCAAGACAACATGGTTATGCTTCATACGGCTCCGCACGTTAAAAGTGACCTGATTATGTGTCCACAATTCATCTGTACATTGAAATCCCTCATTCCGGATTCCACTATCACCAAAATCAACGTATTGGTTTTCATCCACCGCTCCAGCTTTGTCAAACGAGCCAGGTAAAAACATTGGAGCATCAGAGAACTCCAAACTATCAAACACCCCACTGGATGCAGAAATCAAGTGCTCAGTTGCAGTACAACCCATACTCTGTCCTACATCTTCTGGATCAAAGAAATCATTGATTTCAAGGAAGTCCTCATCAGCATCCTGACTGTCGTGACTGACCAACCCTGACACGGAGCGCAACACACTTGTTTCTTCAGTGCAATTTGTTTCCCCACTCGATGGCACCTTGGTGAGAACAGACTCTGCAATTTGATTAACTGGCTCAGCTTGTGGAACAAAACATGTGCTTTCTTGCATCATAGAAGAAAGATCTACAGAATCGAATGTAGCACCGTGACTTCCATGGAAATCTCCAATGCCAACCTACATAAGTCAAAATAAGATAACTTATGAGTCTGGAATTCCGGGCTATTGATGTAGAATAGCTTATGCATATTACTACAAAATATAGTAGTGTTATACAATCCTTCAAAATTTCAAGTCTGTTGCTTTTTAGGGACATAAAAGAAATTATTTGTGCATCTTTCAAACCTAAACTGCAGTAATTGTGTGAACACAAAGGCAGAAATAATTAGCAACTACACAACATATTGAGGATTCCGAATTTCCGATCATCCAAAGGATGAACTAGTACAGAGTATAGACAACAAGACAAACCTGATGACAGTCGTGATGAGCCACTGGTGTGGAGAAATCTGACAGTTGTTCGACATTTTCTTGGTCATTTACTATTTGCAACAAAAGCCCTTCAAGATCACCGTACGGAAGCTCAGTGCCAGTACATTCTGCTGTCACCACAGTGCCACTACTAGTGATATAATCTGCAACACCAACCTTCTCCATGTCAGCATTGAGCCAAGCCTGATGACCATCATGCTGAAGCTGCAATTGGGAAGCAGATGTTGAGAAATCCGAGAACAATTCAGCGGTTTGCTGATCATCCGATATTTGCATCAGGAGCCCCTCAAGATCCCCAAAAGGGAGTTCAGTACACTTATTCTCCGCCACTAACACAGCACTGCTACTGGTTGTAGCAGCTGCAACCTCAGCCTTGTCACCATCATCACTGAGCCAACCTTGACGATAACACTGCTGAAGCTGAACTTGCGAAGAAACAGGTGTCGAGAAATCCGACTGTGGTTCGATGCTTTCCTGATCGTTTCCAATTTGCAACAGGAGCCCCTCAAGATCCCCAATCTGCTCCTCCGCTGCACCTCTACCGCTAGTGGTGGTAGCGATAGGATCAGCAGTCCCCGCGACCCCCTCGTCGTCGTCGTCATCCAGCCAATCCTCCTCCCGGAAAGGCGCGCCGTACTGCTCGCCGTTCTTGGGCCCCGCCCCGCTCTTCTGGAAGAGCTTGTAGAGGGCGTAGACCTCGCGGCACCGCGCAGCAGGCGGGAGTGCGTCGCCGAAGATGGTGTACTCGTGCATCACCCAGTCCGTGCGCTCCCCCCGGGGCGCGCGGCCGTGGTAGTACACCAGCGTCTTCTTGCTGCCCACCGGCCGGCCACCGTTGCAGATGCATCTGTCCTTCCCCGTGGTCTTCCAGTAGCCGTCGGCGGTGGTGCGGCTGGCGCGCGAGCCGTTGGGGTACTTGCGGTCCAGCCGGCTGCAGAAGAACCACTGCTTGTCCCCCGTCCGCAGCGCCGACCTCTCTGCTCCAGCAATTCCACGTTACGAGAGAGATCGCGGGATGGGAAGACGAGGCGATTGGAGGGGGGAGGGAGGCGAACGTACCGGGCAGGTGGGAGGGGTGGGATTTGTAGACGTCGACGTCAGCGATGTAGGTGGTGGGGCGGCCGGAGGCAATCCGGCGCTTCAGGAAGAAGAGGACGAGCTCCTCGTCGGTAGGGCTGAAGCGGAATCCCGGCGGCCAGCGGCGCGGCGGCGGGTCCTCCATTTTCGCCGGCGCGGAGCGATAGTTGGTGGACTTTCGTTGGCGTGCCGTTTGCCGGGTCAACTCGATGCTCCGGCTTTAAAAAAAACTCTCTCGGTGAGCCCCGGCCTCTTGGAAACTTCGCGCTTGTTTCGCTGGGCCCGAACCCGTAGCATGCACAAGGCCTCTGCACTGAGCCCAAGCTCACTCATCCCCACCAATCAGTGACACGGGACAGGTGAACGAGCCTCACGTACTCTTGGCAATTGGCATACAACTCTTTTGACACACAGCAGTAATAGCAAAGAATCTAGCAATGAACATTATAAATCAGGCTTTTTCCAAGCCTCGATACCACAAGGAATTCAGGAGAGAACTGTCATGGGTAATGACATTCTTCACACATGGGCCATAGTCTAAAACATTTATGCACCCATAGACGCATGAAAAAAGAACATGATAATTCATGTACAACACAATGCCGATGGGTCGCTGCCTCAACAGCAGCGCGACACGAACGGCTGCCTGTGCACAGCACAAGGCCGCCGTCGGTGTATGACCGGTTTTGATTACACAAGTGAAGATACCCAGCTGCCGCTTCACTCTGCTACTAGTACAGATGAAGACCATGTAATCATCTACTAAACAAGCAATATTGTACAGAAAGCCGACCCATACAAAACGAAGTTGCTGCCCTCGAAGCAAATTCATGGGACTGAATCCCTCTGCGCACCGGGTGGAGCGGTAGGCATCGGAAAGTTGAACGAACAATAAGCTCCGCCAAACTGAGGGGCCTCCACATATGGGCTCTAAACATAAAGAAGAATAGCAGTTTTCAGTCTGTTGTCTGATAGAGCAATCTTTCATGACCAAAAGAAGGGATCTTGCTCATCAAATAATCATCTTCAATTAAAACAAAAAAAAAATAAAAAATGATCCCTGGTTCGAATTATTTCCAAAAATAGACCCAGAGTACAGTGCCAAACTTTATTTGCTTATTGCACCGCCAATTACATTGGCACCAGGCGAGCTGACTCTTCAGCAGACCATCAAGCAAGGATTCCAACTTCCAACAAGGTGAGTGATATAGGTTACTCAACGTCTTTTGCACTGGCATTGCATGATTTGCTAACATTTTCCAGACACCTTAAAGCTAAGTGTGTGTAGGACTGTAGGTACTGAGAGAGAAAATGTAGGTGTTGGGTAAACGTTAATGCAACATCAATAGCATTGCAGGCAGTTAGCAAATCCGTGGATTGAGTTGTAGTTATAGGTGGACCATTCTTCTGAACACCAGAGCTCTTAATGTCTATTTTGTTTGCTATTGTAATTTTACCATTTGTGTGCTCGTTGAATGTATTGTTGTGTATGGAATTATGGATAGAGTTGTCTGTGTTCATTGTGGAGGTACAACCAATGAAATGAGCAGTGGTAGCGCGTTTGTCGATATGCACATCAGCTCATGTCTGTCATGGATTTTAGTGACTCCATTTTGTCAATTAGGTAAAAGAACAGAAGACAATCTTGGATGGATGAAACAAGGATGTTATTATGCAATGGATAGTTAGGTCTGGAGTGCATGCACAAATGCCACTGATTGGTTGTGATCTTCAACATGAGACAAGGAAAGATCTTTTGCAAAGCTCACAGCGGCCATTAGATCTGGTGGCGGAGAAAGTAATAAAAGATGGTTGCACGTAATTGAAAGTGGAGATAGTATGAAGCTCAAAGCAGCTTGGCCTCAATAGGTCACCACAAGGTCTTTTTTGGAACTTTGATTTTTAAAAATATTATCTAACAATAATTCAAAGAACAGCAGCATATAAAACCTTGCATGTATCAGGTCTAGTTCACACTTAATAACAGTCATCAGGGAGTCTGTAAGACTTGTAACTCCACAGATGTGAGACACAAGAATGATCTTAGAAAAAGGGTAGGCACCTGGGAATACGGTGGGTTTGGATCAAATGACTGCTCCCTGGGAGATTTTGGTGATGAATCCGGAGAACTACCGTCACTGTCATCTGAGTTATTTATTGTATTCTTCATTGTTGCTGCTTCCCCCTCACTAGCATTGAGCTTAACACGCTGTGACAAAAACAAAACCAATTTAGCTCATGCAAGAACACTAGACAACTTACATATCAAAAGTACATGGATAAATATATGAAGAATGGTACCTGGAATATTTTGCCTAAAGTTTTCAATCCTTTAGCTCGAGCTCTCAGTTCCTCTCTCCTGACACTGCTGTCCTGAAGCACCTGATATTGGCAAAGTATTAAAATCCACTGCTACAACTTAAGCTAATGAAATGTGAAATGAATGCAAAAACAACTGTGCAAGAATCATGAAAGGTAACCAAGGCATGAGGACGGACCATCTGACAGACATGTGATAGGGTTGCCTCTATATCAGCAACATTAAGCTTCCATAAGGAATCAACCATAACACCGTTATGGGTCTGCAAGTACGCTTCAAGTTCCTTAAGTTCCTCTTCGGTGTAGGGGATCTCAGCACTGAGATGCTTATTGAAGTCTTCCTGGAGCTGCATAAGAGCTAGTGCACCTGCAGAAACATAAGAACACCGAATTTCAGGAACAAATTACAAATATACGCTAACACCAAGATTGCGTACATTCAATTCTGTATTCGTAGCGATTCAAGCAGACAATAATTAAATAAAATATTTTTTACCTATTGCAGCTGTTACTTGGGATTTAATAAAATGACCTTTGTTCCTGAACCATTCAGCTATAAACGGAACCCCCAAATATATAGCTTTCTTTCCAAGCTCCATGGCAGCTTGTCTTGAATACATATAACCAATAGTACTCAGCATATCAACCCCATATGCTGCAGGATAAGCAAAACAGGGACAGAAAATAACATTGAGTTATTCGAAGTCAGGTTTATGAACATAAAAAAGAATGTGTTGTTGTTTGAGTTATATAGGAAATACAAAAGGAGAAAAGGGTGAAAAAGGTCCCAGAGCTACTGAGTAGTTGAATAGACAGAACACTTAGCAAGTGAGGAATGGATTACAATTAACACTTTAGGGAATGATGAAAGAATTATCATGGACACAGACCTTCATTACAAAGTCTGGACACCTCAGCTTCAGCAAGCTGGATAAATTCCTCTTTGTTTCCTTGCACACAAAGGTGCAATCTGTTTTTCAGTGTCTCTGCAAGTTTCTCCTCTCTTTCCTTTTGTACAACCTGCAGTTGTTGTTAAGTCCTTAAATATACTACAGTACACAAACAGTATGAAACACCAATTAGCGTAACTACAAATTCAAGCACTGAAAAGGAACAGATATTCTGGTTAGCAATTTTTTTTTAATACAGCTACAATATAACCATCAAGCACGCCTAGTTGCAATCTAACAATGAAGCCATCAGCCTCTAGTTTCATCTGATCGTTATACAAAGGTTAAACAGGACTCTCAGTATAAGTTGTAACATGTAAGTGCTGTGGAGGTTGAAAAGCACGAAGACTGATGTTCTGTATGAGAAATGTCATGCGGAAAGAACGCAGAGAGTATTATGTAATGTTGGAGTTTATCTACTTTATCATATATATAGAGCCATAGAGGCTTGCCAGGGGTTGATACAAAAAGTTGTTGAAGCATTGAAAAGTCTAAAAAACATGTAGACTGATACTCCACATGTGAAGTGTAACACACAGGTAAAACATGAACCCCAAAAGACAATAATAACATTCTAACATTCAACTTTCTTTTTTTTGTTGAGCATGAAGGCTTTCCAGAGATTGAAGACTTCCCCTTCCCATCATAATATTTAACAAAACAACATGAGAAATTAGAAATATTAAAAATTCAGTGTCAAACTTTGGTGTATGGACCTTTGTGCAACATAATGTAATACCAGTTAGGAAAAGGAAATGTAAGGAAGAAAAAGTGAAAGATCCCAAATATGTTCCCTAATTTCTCATCATGTTTTGGCTTCTAGTGTCAGGACTCAGGAGAGGCATTGTGCTGAACAAAACTTCACTAGTATTACAGTATGAACCAATAAAATGCCCATGACTTGCTTAATATAGTTGGAAACTACAAGTGGATCGTAGTCTTCTATGCAAAAGAAATATTTCTGAATTTCCAATCAAGAATGAGCATATGTCAGGCATAATGGGATGCCCATAAATCATTCTGTTAAAAGGGCCATACTCGCATTTTCTCTTGCAACTTCCTTGCATCAATCTGTTCCTCTTCACTAATTATATCAAGCGAAGCTATGGATACCATCGCCAGTTGACCAATGTAATCCTCAAAAAGCACACTACCAAACAGCATCGCAAAAATGGCTGCTGGATCAATTATTGCTTCCCTATATAATGTTGACAGGAAACAAGTTAGAATGTAAATCATCTCACAAGATTCTACAGTATATGAGACGAAATCACCAATTACATTGTCAAAGCTACATCTAGGAAAGGAAGAAAATCATTCATTGCATCTATAAGCAGTCAAGAACATTAATAGTTTTCCCTTAGAACCTTCCAGTTCTTTGAAAATTATTTCTACAAGTTCACAGGAAGTATTTGTGAATTAGACTTACGTTGAAATACCAGATTTCCCATATGAATCATACGCTTGATGTTGTGCAGGGTCACTGAGTACTTGGTATGCCTCTCCCACTTCCTGCAGTTACAATAAACTTGCATGATCTATATGAGTATTCAAGATACAAGCTGTCCGTGGTTTAGGACGACGAACCATACAATAAGGAAAAGTGCTGACTGTTGGACATTAGTTTCACATGCTTCTGTTGATTCAGGCATAATCATATTCTGATGCCAGTACAGGATAATTCATAGTGTACAAAGGAGCAAATTGCTGTTGGTAAATTGTTTAGGCCACAGAAACTTCCAGGATCATTTTTGGGGGAACTAGGTTCAGTTTTGTGAATTCTTAAATGCCTAGCAGAAATTGCATATGCTCGGTTATTGCAACGCAAAAATCTGCCATTGAAACACTTAAACTATGAGCTACAAAGAATAAATCATTCATTTCTGATGTCAAACATTATTTATACCATCATTGAACATGGAATTGCAAATGTTTTTGTAAACTCATTTTGTATTCCTGATTTCCCCTCCCTAGACTCCTAGAGTAGTATCAACATGATGGCACGATAACACAGTTATCTGTTTAGCATCAAGTCATCATTCAGTAAGGTTGCAACACTGATGCTCATCGACACACACAACACAGATGTTTTGCTCCCTCCCTCCCTCCCTCCTCTTGGAAATGGGACAACTAGGGTGGGTCATGGGTGAAGAACTTTCACAATGAACAAATTTAATACAGTTTTGTTTTCTACCAGGAATAATTGAACGTCGCAGGAGCAGGGTACATGGCACAAGGATACTCATACTACTACCACAGGGCATTCATCAACCGAATGGTTCACTGTGTCCTGAAAGGCGAAATGTACATTTCGAAACACAGAGCGCCGCACAAAGAAGCAGGATTTCCCTGCGTCCGCAACTAACGATATAATGTATTGTTCTAGCCTACTTCCTGATCAGTTGCGGATTGTTCACCGTAGTTACAGAGGGAGGAATTGCATCATGCTCTCTTGCGGTTGCGGGTTGATCTCGAATATAACTGGAGCAGGAAAGCAACATCAGCATAAAGCGAATACTTGCCTGGAACTTCGCCGCCGCAAGCGGATCATTTGGGTTCTTGTCCGGATGGACCTGTCTCGCCTGCAACACCACCGGCAACCGGAATGAGATCAAATCAAACCGAACTTCACCAGAAGATCATGGGGGAAGAACGTGTGGTACCTTGATGTAGTACGCCCTCTTGATCTCGGCCTTGGTGGCCGACGGGCTCACTCCCAGCACGTCGTAGTACCCCGTCTCTCTTACCATCGAATCAATCGTTTCTCCTCCCAACTCTCCCTTCCACTCCGCCTCCTACCAACAACAATCCCTCTCCGCCTCCCCGCAAACAAAACCCTCGATCTCCCTCCCCCCTCTCCTCTCCCTGCTTCGAGTCGATGTGATGTTAGATCTCCCGCCACACCTCGCCACTCTCCTCCTCGCAGCGGTGGCGATATGATGCGTAGGAGGTGGAGGTGGAGCCGTCATTGCTGTGGCGGCTGGGGATGCCGACCATAAAGCGCGCGGAATAATTCGACTACTTTTTTTCCCTCCACCGCATTTTAATGGGGGATGAGTCACGTTGACATGGAAAACCCAAAGTCCCTGCTGCAGTGGAATCAAGATGAAATCTTTTAGCGTTGGACAGCCTTTTCAATCAAATCGGCGTATAGGACACAGTTCATAAGGTATTACGCAGACAAAAACTATAAAGCAGTGTGGAAAGTGAAATCGGAGAATAAATGTAAAATCTTCGCTTGGCTGTTACTTCGTAACAGCATCCTAACGGCGAACAACTTAGCTTGGAGAGGTTGGCCTCATCACCTTGCCTGCCGTCTTTGCAATGCCGAGGACGAGACAACAATTCACATCATGCTAAGATGTCACTTTGCCTCAACCTTCCGGCGTTTGCTTCTTTCCTTGCTTGGTTTTGGCCTGCCGTCTCCCAACCTCCTCGCCAATCTTGCTTCCATCGAAGATTGGTGGCTACTGCTGTGATCGGCTTCACCGCACCATGCAAGACGCAATCTTGATGGTGCGATCTTTGTCGGTTGTTGGAACCTCTGGAAAGAGCGTAACGCTCGCATTTTCCAAGACACGGCCAGCTCAGTTCACAACATTGTTCGGCAAGCACGGCAAGATCTGACAGAGTTCGCGCTTGCCTCGAAAAGAATAGTCTAGGTGTGTTGTCTCTCGTCTCCCTTCCCCCGTCTTGCTTGTTTGTCTTGCTCGCCTCGCGAGTGGGAGGCTAGCATGCGTTTTGTAAAACTCTTTTGTTTGGACTTCTCTCCTCTCTTCTGAAATGAATAGGTAGAGCTCCTGCCACTTTCTTTGGAAAAAAACCCAAAGTCCAAATTGGGGAAAAAAATTTATATGCAACGGTGCTGCATACCATGGCCTGTGCAGCACTGTGCGGATTGGCGTCACGTGTCTCGCTGTGTCAATCTCCATGCAAAGAACAATTAAGTGATAAGGGTTGAAGTGCATTAAAGTGCTTGGAGATTGATGGATTTTGACAGATTTGCATGGAGATTGACGCAACAGGACACGTAGCGCCAATCCGCACGGTGCTGCACAGGCCGCGGTATGCAGCACCATTGCATAGAATTTTTCCCCCAAATTGGGCTGCACCCTCGGTAAAACCCCATCCAAATATTTGAAATTCCATTCCATGTCCAATGTGCTATCAAATATTGTAATTTCATATATGTGTAGATATTTCTTTTAAACAGACTATTGAGAGTTTTATAATGAAAGTTCTGAGAGTTTTATATTTTGTGCAAACACTACAAATATTAATAAGATAGAGCTATAGGATCTACATATATTGTCTATGTTTTGATCTCGTGTTTATGTGATCTTCATTGATCAATAACGACTTTAATGTGTAACACGTTATCATACAAGAGTACTCTAGAGCGAAGGTCGTTCACACTTCAAACGTTTTTGCTTGATCTTTCTTTGTCAATTCAGTAGCTGGATTTATTTGGTATCTCTCTAATTTTCTATTCTTTTAATCCAGCCAATGTCTCACCTTGGGTGGGGTTAGCATCGACCAAACCCTAGCCATTATTTCGCCCTTTGGCACGATCGGTGTTATTTTGTGGCTTAGCATGAGCCAGGTTTTTCAGTCGTCAATTCACGCCTTGGCGTGGCCACCAAATAAATATAGGCATAGGGTAGCTACTGTGGCACTGCAAATCGATGCATCGACTGTTGGATCACAACGTGGCATGACCGACATCGTGTCATACCTTGTCTACAGTCATTGCCTAACCGATTTGACATGTTGTGTGCCTCGCAGTGCCGAGGACAACGAAACGTTGTCAAGATTGAGTTGTGGCGAGACTTGTTGAGTGCGTTGCCACTACACTATGTGCGCAAATTGCTGATGCCATGCCATGAGCGTGGGGCATCGTTGTCTTACTCACCATGGGTAAGAACACTACTACAGAACTGGGCATCACAAGCGGTATATTACAAGCGGTTAGGTGCGAACCAGTTCTGGCCCACGCACCAGAAGCGGTTCGTGAGCAACGGGCTGGAGGGGGTCCCTAGAAGCGGTTGGTCATACGAACCGCTTGTGTTGACAACCATCACAAGCGGTTCGTTTACCAAACCGCTTATGAATTATCACAAGCGGTTTGAGACCTCAACCGCTTGTAGAGATTTATATTTAGAAGCGGTTCGTGTATCAAACCGCTACTGAAGTCTTGGTTTTAGAAGCGGTTTGTTTGTCAACCCGCTTCTACAAAGTCGGCGGTTTGACATACAAACCGCTTCTAGAACTCAACCTTCGAAGCGGTTTGTATATGAAACCGCTTCTAGAATCCCTCCGCCCAGCGCTTTAAACTTCTTCTTCCTCCCGAGCCAACGATCGATGAGCAGAGAAGGGCCGAGCACTGTTCTTCCGGGAGGTGCTGCCCAAATTTTTGTTTTGAAATTCTTTGGTGATTTAGCTTCAAATTAAGTGTTTTAAGGTCAAGAAGAGCATGTTAGCATCTTTCTCACCTACATATTGCTGTTTTTTATGCATTGGATGTGGAGAAATCATGATTTATTCATGTTGAAATGTGTTGCTTTGCTAGGTAGAACATGTTGAAATGTGTATGGTATGAAGTTGTTCCCCAAAATTTATTTTGTATGCTTGTTTTTGTTATGGTATGAAGATGTATGGTGATCTAGTTCAAAATATGACATTGCAATGAAGTAATTAGTAGTGTATAAAATAAAATAGGAAAACATGTTAAGGATGAAAAAATATTTACAAAGGTAGAAAGGGATAAAAAAAATAATTAGAAAGGTAGATCTTTAATTGCATGAAGTTGTAGGTGGGGTTGTTTTTCTTGGAGAAGAAAAAAATATATGAAATTATAACTTGTTGTAGATGAACCGGCAATGGATGTACAATGCGGACCGTCGATCGAGAGAGTTCATTGATGGCGTGCAGGCTTTTCTCGATGCGGCCATTGCATTCCTGCCTCCAGGCAGCTTCATATGTTGTCCGTGCGTAGATTGCAAGAACGAGAAGGAGCACTCACAGCGATGGCAGGTTATGAACCATTTGATGATGAGAGGTTTCATGCCAAACTATACCAGTTGGACCAACCATGCTATTCCGTGGGAGGTACACTCAGTGACTTTGGTGATGATGAGCTGGACCAGATGCTGCGTGACGGTGAGGGAGACTACACAGATGAAAGACAGTTCGAGAAATTCCAGCGCATGTTAGAGGACCACAGAACTCCTTTATACCCAAATTGTGGGCAGGACCACAAGAAGTTGCGTACAACACTTGAACTTATGCAATGGAAGGCCACAAATAGTGTGTCAGATAAGGGATTCGATGAGTTGTTGACACTCATAAAGAAGTTGCTTCCAGAAGATAACACTCTGCCTGAATCTACATATGAAGCAAAGGAAGTCGCCTGGCATCCTTTGGGACTGAAAGTAATGAAGATACACGCATGTCGTAACGATTACATCCTGTATCGCAATGCGTATGCCAATTTGGATGTTTGTCCAGTGTGCAAAGAATCACGGTATAAGGTGAAGAGAGATGATCCAGGTGAAATAGATGGGGAGCGTAAGAAGAAGAGACCTCCAGCTAAAGTGTTGTGGTATTTCCCTGTGATTCCCCGATTGAAGCGTATGTTTGCTAACAAAGCGCATGCCCAGATGATGCGTTGGCACAAAGAAGAGCGTAAAGATGACGGTATGCTTAGACACCCTGCAGATGGATCACAGTGGAGGAAAGTCGATCGGACGTACCCAGACTTCGCACAAGAGGTGAGAAACATAAGGTTTGGGTTAAGTATCGATGGGATGAATCCTTTCGGAGAATTGAGCAGCAACCATAGCACCTGGCCTGTTACACTATGTATGTCATGGCCCCGAATTCAATTTCGACTCACGCAGCTCATTTTAGCATCAACCAATTTCTAGTTGCGCTTGAGATTGATTCCAGACTTCAGGGAGTATCCTAAACTGCCATGTAGAGGATCCCAAGCTTAACCAAAAGTTAGAGCTAGAAATTTTGGACTGCAAATGTGGTTCCCATCAAAGTTTTGAGCCTAATCCAAGAGCAACCACTAGTTTAAAACATGGTTTAAAGATTTAATCCATGTGCTGAAATATTGGGGAAACTTAGCCATAGCACTTAGTACTTAGTACTAGCACTTGGTCACCTTGTGTGTTGGCTAAGGGGCACCAAACAGCAGCACATGCCAACACAAAACAGCAACCACCACAAAACCAACAAAGACTTAACCCAAATCCCTTTTCCCCAACGTGCATCTCCTCCCACCCTCAAGCCTTCTTCCTCCTCTCTCCATCCCTGGCCGAGCCACTCCTGCAGCTCCCTCCAGCTTGTGCATCCCTTGGAGCTCCACCCAGCAACACCCAAGACCGGCGCCTAGCTCCCTGCTCCTCCAAGCCGAGCTCCCTTCTTCCTCCTCTTCCTCCCCATGGCTCCTTCTTGAGAGAAGCAAAGGTGAGTTCCCCCATGGCTAGATCTTGTGCTAGGGGGTCTCCTCCTGCTGTTTTGGGCGCCCTAGGGTTGGATTTGGGAAAAGTTTGGAGGGAAACCACAATTCTAGGGTTTGGAGCAAAGTTCAGATTTTCGAGCAGATTTCAGAGCTGCTGTTTTTCGTGTTTTTGAGCAAGTTAAAAGCTTCATCTCACTGGCCGGCTGAAGAATTAGTTGTAGATAATCGAGTTATCTTTCATTTCCAACTGGAATCGATCGATTTCGTCAATTCAGCTGAAAGTTATGTCGATTTTAGTGCTTGCTGCTCTGAAATTGCTGGAGATTTCGGGTGGAAACTTGAGCTGTGAATAAGAAGTTGTTAGAGGCCGAATTAGAGATAAATTTTGCCTGTGAAGTTTTAGAAAATTTCTTGTAGATTGTAAAAATGTCATCCTTTACTCCATTCTACTAAGTATAGCAATTTATATGTTGAATTTTGTGCATGCTGTTTGAAACTTTGAAAATACTGAACTCTGAAAACTGCCCTCTGTTGCTGGCTGAACTGGGAGTTACCTAGGCAGAATCTGAGTGTTTGGCCAAAGCTAATTTGTAGGTCTGTGTCTTGTGGTCGTGTAGGCTCTGAGTTTGCTCAATTTGGCTAAGTGATCAAAAAGTTATGGTCATTTGTATACATGCTGTCCTGAAACCGGTGTTTCTGAAAATTTAGGCTTTGGGACTAAAGTTCAGAGTTTAATCGCAAACTTTAAATTTATTTTCTGAATGTTATGATGCATGGTAGTGTTAGATCACCCCCTTGTGGTCTTTTCGAGTCCAAGAAGTCATTTTTGGGTTAGCCAAATAAAAGTTATACTTGTTTAGAGGAATGTGCTTGTTATTTTCAGATTTGTGCTATAGAATAGAAATAGAGAGTAGCATTGTAGTTTTTGTTCTTAAATTGAAATGAGTGATTGCATTATCGTCTTTAATTCTCATTCCATCTCATATGCATTGCATGCATCTCATTCATATGCACTGCTCGTGTAGAGAACGAAACCGCGGAGGGTGACGTGGCCGTGGTCGAGGGGGACATCGGTGGGCAAGTTGCCGTTGAGGATCCGCAGAAGCTGCAGGCAAGCACCTAAGCATATTCACCCCCTTATATGATTTTATCTTAGAGAATTAAATTGCTTATTTGGACGATTAAGTATGCATTAGGATTTGAATGGTGGGAGCAGCGTTAGAACCCATTTGCTGCATACACTCCTTGATAATTGTAGAACACTTCCTTTGGAACGAATATATGGGTAATTATAACGTGTCCATGCTTAGTTTTGCTTAGATGTCGGGTTGGGCCAAGTGGGGGATGGTTCTCCCGCTTGCGGTTATACTAATGGTTACTCTCACACATGATGGGTTGGAATGGATGTGATTGTGAGTTGGAATTGTTAAAATGTGGACCGGGCGGGGAGTTGGTTCATTTGGGTATGGAGACTCAAATGTGTAGCCCCGTCTGTGTCAGTTAAGGACCGATCCGTAAGTGGAATAGGATTGAGCACACCCCGGTTGGTCGCATGCCCGATTATGGTACGGTAAGCCACTCTTTCTCTCATATGGAATCGATGGACCGTGAACTTCCTGTGGTTGGGCGTGGTGAGGCGAGGCTTAGGTCGACTCTCGGCGCCAAGCCGGGCTTGGGGCAGCTCGAGGGTGCTAGGTTTTCGGGCCACGTGAGGACGCTTCAATGATTGGGTATGATTGGGAGGGGGTTGACACTAAGCCCTTGTGGTAAGTGTCGTGCGATCAATGCTTCCCTGCAGGGTTAATAAAGCGATTCGAATTGCCGCGCTCTCGGATATGAGCAAGCTTGATCCGAACTTCTTCTGCGTAGTAAACAACTTGAACTTGTAGCTCGTCGTTGGACTTGAGCTTTAAAATGGTTATGTATTGCCTTACTTTAATTGTTGTTACTTTTAACCTCACACTAGAAGTAAGTGCGGTCTATAACTGCTTTAAATGTGTAATTGGTCTAATTGTCGCACTTATATTACAAATGTTAATACTTTTCCGCACTTTTACCCTAAGCTTACTCCTTGCTACAACTAAATGCATAATCCTTTGGAGTCGGTCGTATATGGACCCCCGGGTAAGTCTTGCGAGTACCTTTTGTACTCATGCTTCTGCTTTGTGGTTTTTCAGGTGAGGATCAGGTTGGGTGCGAGTTCTGCCCGTACTGTCTCTCGGTGACCGGGCGGGGCACCGAGTAGCGGCTCGGCGATGCCGTCTACGCCCGGGAGTGTTCAGGGGCAGAACACTTCCGGGGATTGCTTTACTTTTGTTAAGTGCGATGGTTGATTCTTTTGTTGTATAGATAGGCGTTTCGGTGGGCTTTTGGATTTGGGAAATGGTTGGTCATGTAGATGTCAGGCTCCGTGTGTGTTTTCCTTGACTGCTGATACTATGGTGGTGCTGTGGTTGTTGCTTTTACTTTTGACATATATATATTGAACTGTGTTTTCTTGTCTGCTGAGTGGATGTCCGTAGGATCTAGAAAGGTCATGCCGAAATTTTCCATTTTTGGCGTCTTGGTCCCTTTTTTCTGGGTTCTGGTCTAGTTTAGAGTCTTGGTGTTGTTTTGATCTTGGTTTGGTGGTTGTCGGGTTTGTCTTTGTGCCGATTGTTTTCCGCTTGCGTGTTGGTTCGAAAGTTTCGAGTTTGTTGCCCCCTTTGTGCAAATTGAATTGATAACGACCGTAAACCGGTATGTGGGGATCCTGGCGAAGTTCGGGTCGCATCTGGGGAATACCGGGATGGTCGTCGAATTGTTAGGATGTTTCTTGGAATTGTCTCGATTGGGCTTGGGTGTTAGCACTGAGATCACCTTCGGTGATTCGTTGCTAGGATCCAAATCCGATGGGAGTGACCGTTCATCCAACAACTCGATGACGATCTGGGCGGCTCCTCACAGGCTGGTATCAGAGCAAGGTGCATAAAGACGAACCGTAAACTTGACAACCATTTAGGTGATTGATTGTGGTTTACTTAACCTCTTAGTAGCAATTAACGCTATATTACCCGCCCTATGTCTATAATTAGGGTTGTATAGGTTAAATGGTGAGTGTGGGAGAAACGATCACGTTGGAATCGTGCATTTCATGCCATGCATGTAAGATCCATGTCATACCATGCACGCATATGTTTTGCCATGTTATTTTGCATCTTGATCTATGCTTTTATGTATGTTGGATTTGTAAAGTTCCTTTGTCTTGTCTTTGTTGTCTAGATCATGTTTTGATTCAAATTTTAGCCAAGTCTAAGAACCACCCATTCCCGTGGTTTCGAATACCCGGATGTGTTCCCAATGGAATTGCCAGGATGCCTCCCGATCGGGATATTGAGTTCGTAGTCGAGCTCCGGCCGGATCGCTCGATCTCGGCGGCCGTCTGAATGCCGCCCAATGAGTTGGCCGAGTTGAAGACTCAGTTGAAGGAGCTGATGGACAAGGGTTTCATTCATCCGAGTTCCTCACCATGGGGTTGCTCAGCTCTCTTTGTGACAAAGAAGGACGGTTCTCTTCGCCTGTGCGTCAATTACCGCCCGTTGAATGCGGTTACTATCAAGAACAAGTATCCGCTGCCTCAGATCGACATCTTGTTTGATCAACTCGCCGGAGCACGGGTGTTCTCTAAGATAGATCTGCGGCTCGGATACCATCGAGATCAAGATCCGAGAAGCGCAGCGAAGGATGAGGGTGTGGCCCAGATTCGTGACAAGTTGAACTTGGGCCAAGCCGCTGAATTCCAACTTGACGGTCATGGGACACTTTGGTTCGACAGCGACTAGTTGTCCCCGAGGACCAAGAATTGAAAAGGGTGATCCTTGATGAAGCCCACAACTCGTTGCTCACCATTCATCCGGCAAAGAACAAAATGTACCAAGATCTGACGGCGCTTTGGTGGCCTCGTATGAAGCGTGAGGTGGTTCGCTATGTGTCCGAGTGTGATGTTTGTCAGAGGGTAAAGGCCGAGCATCTCAAGCCAGCCGGCACTCTTCAGCCTCTTCCTATTCCAGTTTGGAAGTGGGAGGATGTTACCATGGATTTCATTACCGGCCTGCCGACCACTTCCTCAGGCCATGACTCAATTTGGGTGATCGTCGACCGATCGACGGTTCGCGCACTTTCTCGTCAGTCGAACCACTTATTCGACCAAGAGATATGCAGAGCTATATATCTCTCGGATCGTGTGTCTCCATGGAGTACCGAAACAGATGGTGTCAGATCGAGGCTCTCAATTTGTCTCTCGGTTCTGGAGAAGCCTACATGAAGCTTTGGGCACGAAGTTGCTCCACAGCTCAGCATATCACCCGCAGACTGACAGCCAAACTGAAAGGGTCAATCAGATCCTTGAGGATATGTTGAGGGCATGCGTCCTATCCTACGGGAAGAAGTGGGAAGAATGTCTCCCGTACGCCGAGTTTGCGTACAACAACAGCTACCAAACCAGCATCAAGATGTCTCCATTCGAAGCACTCTATGGTCGTAGCTGTCGGGCCCCCGAATCGTCCGAGAGTGGTGAGCGTTCATTCCTCGGGCCTGAACTAGTCATGGAGGCAGAAGAAAAGGTGAAGACTATCCAAGAGAATCTGAGAGTAGCGCAATCGCGACAGAAAAGCTATGCTGATCGTCGTAGGAGACCTCTCTCCTTCAACGTCGGTGACTTTGTGTATTTAAAGGTGTCTCCCTTCCGTGGCACCCGTCGTTTTGGAGTTAAGGGAAAATTGGCACCTCGCTATATTGGACCCTTCCGGATCACTGGAAGGCGTGGTCAAGTGGCATATCAATTGGAACTCCCTCCTTCACTCGAGATGGTCCACGATGTTTTCCACATGTCACAGTTGAAGAAGTGCCTCCGTACTCCCTTTGAATCTCTGGAGGTGGATGACCTCGACGTACAGCCTGAACCTGATTTATCTTACCAAGAGCATCCTATTCGAGTTTTGGATGAGGCCGAATGCAAGACTCGAAGGAAGACTCTCAGGTTCTATAAGGTTCAGTGGAGCAATCACACTGAGGATGAAGCAACTTGGGAGCGGGAAGACCGTTTGAAAAGCGAGTATCCTGAATTCTTCCAAACTATGTAAGTGCTTCAGGCCTATCCATTTGCAATCCTTGTCGGTATAAATTCCAGTCCAACTGTGTATGCATTTCTGAATCTCGGGGCGAGATTTCCCTAAGGGGGGAGGATTTGTCATGGCCCCGAATTCAATTTCGACTCACGCAGCTCATTTTAGCATCAACCAATTTCTAGTTGCGCTTGAGATTGATTCCAGACTTCAGGGAGTATCCTAAACTGCCATGTAGAGGATCCCAAGCTTAACCAAAAGTTAGAGCTAGAAATTTTGGACTGCAAATGTGGTTCCCATCAAAGTTTTGAGCCTAATCCAAGAGCAACCACTAGTTTAAAACATGGTTTAAAGATTTAATCCATGTGCTGAAATATTGGGGAAACTTAGCCATAGCACTTAGTACTTAGTACTAGCACTTGGTCACCTTGTGTGTTGGCTAAGGGGCACCAAACAGCAGCACATGCCAACACAAAACAGCAACCACCACAAAACCAACAGCACTTAACCCAAATCCCCTTTTCCCCAACGTGCATCTCCTCCCACCCTCAAGCCTTCTTCCTCCTCTCTCCATCCCTGGCCGAGCCACTCCTGCAGCTCCCCTCCAGCTTGTGCATCCCCTTGGAGCTCCACCCAGCAACACCCAAGACCGGCGCCCTAGCTCCCTGCTCCTCCAAGCCGAGCTCCCTTCTTCCTCCTCTTCCTCCCCATGGCTCCTTCTTGAGAGAAGCAAAGGTGAGTTCCCCCATGGCTAGATCTTGTGCTAGGGGGTCTCCTCCTGCTATTTTGGGCGCCCTAGGGTTGGATTTGGGAAAAGTTTGGAGGGAAACCACAATTCTAGGGTTTGGAGCAAAGTTCAGATTTTCGAGCAGATTTCAGAGCTGCTGTTTTTCGTGTTTTTGAGCAAGTTAAAAGCTTCATCTCACTGGCCGGCTGAAGAATTAGTTGTAGATAATCGAGTTATCTTTCATTTCCAACTGGAATCGATCGATTTCGTCAATTCAGCTGAAAGTTATGTCGATTTTAGTGCTTGCTGCTCTGAAATTGCTGGAGATTTCGGGTGGAAACTTGAGCTGTGAATAAGAAGTTGTTAGAGGCCGAATTAGAGATAAATTTTGCCTGTGAAGTTTTAGAAAATTTCTTGTAGATTGTAAAAATGTCATCCTTTACTCCATTCTACTAAGTATAGCAATTTATATGTTGAATTTTGTGCATGCTGTTTGAAACTTTGAAAATACTGAACTCTGAAAACTGCCCTCTGTTGCTGGCTGAACTGGGAGTTACCTAGGCAGAATCTGAGTGTTTGGCCAAAGCTAATTTGTAGGTCTGTGTCTTGTGGTCGTGTAGGCTCTGAGTTTGCTCAATTTGGCTAAGTGATCAAAAAGTTATGGTCATTTGTATACATGCTGTCCTGAAACCGGTGTTTCTGAAAATTTAGGCTTTGGGACTAAAGTTCAGAGTTTAATCGCAAACTTTAAATTTATTTTCTGAATGTTATGATGCATGGTAGTGTTAGATCACCCCCTTGTGGTCTTTTCGAGTCCAAGAAGTCATTTTTGGGTTAGCCAAATAAAAGTTATACTTGTTTAGAGGAATGTGCTTGTTATTTTCAGATTTGTGCTATAGAATAGAAATAGAGAGTAGCATTGTAGTTTTTGTTCTTAAATTGAAATGAGTGATTGCATTATCGTCTTTAATTCTCATTCCATCTCATATGCATTGCATGCATCTCATTCATATGCACTGCTCGTGTAGAGAACGAAACCGCGGAGGGTGACGTGGCCGTGGTCGAGGGGGACATCGGTGGGCAAGTTGCCGTTGAGGATCCGGCAGAAGCTGCAGGCAAGCACCTAAGCATATTCACCCCCTTATATGATTTTATCTTAGAGAATTAAATTGCTTATTTGGACGATTAAGTATGCATTAGGATTTGAATGGTGGGAGCAGCGTTAGAACCCATTTGCTGCATACACTCCTTGATAATTGTAGAACACTTCCTTTGGAACGAATATATGGGTAATTATAACGTGTCCACGCTTAGTTTTGCTTAGATGTCGGGTTGGGCCAAGTGGGGGATGGTTCTCCCGCTTGCGGTTATACTAATGGTTACTCTCACACATGATGGGTTGGAATGGATGTGATTGTGAGTTGGAATTGTTAAAATGTGGACCGGGCGGGGAGTTGGTTCATTTGGGTATGGAGACTCAAATGTGTAGCCCCGTCTGTGTCAGTTAAGGACCGATCCGTAAGTGGAATAGGATTGAGCACACCCCGGTTGGTCGCATGCCCGATTATGGTACGGTAAGCCACTCTTTCTCTCATATGGAATCGATGGACCGTAACTTCCTGTGGTTGGGCGTGGCTGAGGGCGAGGCTTAGGCCGACTCTCGAGCGCCAAGCCGGGCTTGGGGCAGCTCGAGGGGGTGCTAGGTTTTCGGGCCACAGGAGGACGCTTCAGCGATTGGGTATGATTGGGAGGGGGTTGACACTAAGCCCTTGTGGTAAGTGTCGTGCGATCAATGCTTCCCTGCAGGGTTAATAAAGCGATTCGAATTGCCGCGCTCTCGGATATGAGCAAGCTTGATCCGAACTTCTTCTGCGTAGTAAACAACTTGAACTTGTAGCTCGTCGTTGGACTTGAGCTTTAAAATGGTTATGTATTGCCTTACTTTAATTGTTGTTACTTTTAACCTCACACTAGAAGTAAGTGCGGTCTATAACTGCTTTAAATGTGTAATTGGTCTAATTGTCGCACTTATATTACAAATGTTAATACTTTTCCGCACTTTTACCCTAAGCTTACTCCTTGCTACAACTAAATGCATAATCCTTTGGAGTCGGTCGTATATGGACCCCCGGGTAAGTCTTGCGAGTACCTTTTGTACTCATGCTTCTGCTTTGTGGTTTTTCAGGTGAGGATCAGGTTGGGTGCGAGTTCTGCTCAGATCGTCTCTCGGTGACGAAGCGGGGCACCGAGTAGCGGCTCGGCGATGCCGTTTACGCCGGAGTGTTCAGCGTAACACTTCTGGGGATTGCTTTACTTTTGTTAAGTGCGATGGTTGATTCTTTTGTTGTATAGATAGGCGTTTCGGTGGGCTTTTGGATTTGGGAAATGGTTGGTCATGTGGATGTCAGGCTCCGTGTGTGTTTTCCTTGACTGCTGATACTATGGTGGTGCTGTGGTTGTTGCTTTTACTTTTGACATATATATATTGAACTGTGTTTTCTTGTCTGCTGAGTGGATGTCCGTAGGATCTAGAAAGGTCATGCCGAAATTTTCCGTTTTCGGCGTCTTGGTCCCTTTTTTCTGGGTTCTGGTCTAGTTTAGAGTCTTGGTGTTGTTTTGATCTTGGTTTGGTGGTTGTCGGGTTTGTCTTTGTGCCGATTGTTTTCCGCTTGCGTGTTGGTTCGAAAGTTTCGAGTTTGTTGCCCCCTTTGTGCAAATTGAATTGATAACGACTGTGTAAACCGGTATGTGGGGATCCTGGGCGAGTTCGGGTCGCATACCGGGGGAATACCGGGATGGTCGTCGAATTGTTAGGATGTTTCTTGGAATTGTCTCGATTGGGCTTGGGTGTTAGCACTGAGATCACCTTCGGTGATTCGTTGCTAGGATCCAAATCCGATGGGAGTGACCGTTCATCCAACAACTCGATGACGATCTAGGCGGCTCCTCACAATGTATGTATAACATTCCTCCATGGCTGTGCATGAAGCGAAAGTACATCATGATGCCGTTGTTGATCCAAGGCCCCAAGCAACCTGGAAATGACATCGATGTCTACCTGAAACCATTGGTTGCAGATCTTGTGACGTTGTGGGAGGATGGTGCACGGGTATGGGATGAGTACAAAAGGGAGTATTTCACCCTACGTGCATTGTTATTTGTAACAATCAACGATCGCCCGCTTTGCTCTCGTGAACTGTCTGGCCAAACTATCAAAGGATATAGAGCTTGTGTCCAATGCTTAGATGAAACGGACAGCATGTACTTGAAAAACTCTCGAAATGTTGTCTACATGGGCCACCGTAGGTTTCTTCCTACGAGTCACCCATGGCGGAAGAAGTGCAGGAAATTTAACGGAAAAGTAGACCTTCGTGCTAGGCCTCAGCATCGTACTGGGCCACATGTACTTGCTATGGTAAAGAATCTGAAAGTAGTATTCGGAAAGGGTCCTGGAAGCAAACACATGCGAGAATGAGGATGGTCAGCGCCAATGTGGAAGAAGAAGTCAATATTTTGGGACTTGCCTTATTGGGAAGTCTTGGAGGTTCAACTCACTTGACTTCATGCACATCACGAAGAATGTTTGCTTGAACCTGCTAGGCTACATAGATATGTATGGCCAATCAAAAGATACACTGCAAGGTCGGAAGGACCTTAAACTCTTGGAACTGAGGAACGACCTACATCCGGAAAAGAGAGAAAAAGGACAACATTACCTACATCCTGCGAGCTACACTCTAAGCAAAGAAGAGAAAAAAAGCATGATAGAGTGCCTGAATAGTGTGAAGGTCCCTTCCGGATACTCATCAAATGTAAAGAGACTCATAAACACGAAAGAGAATAAAATCGTACACCTGAAATCCCATGACTGTCTTGTGTTGATGACACAGCTGCTCCCAGTGGCTATAAGAGGTATACTTCCCGAGTGGGTACGGGGGATAATCACAAAGCTGTGTTCTTTTTTCAATGCGATTTGGCATAAGGTCATCGACCCAGATAAACTAAGTAAGCTGCAGGATGACGTGGTACAAAGTGTGGTTTGTCTTGAGATGATATTTCCTCCTGCGTTCTTTGATATTATGGTTCATCTCACTGTTCACCTTGTCAAAGAGATAGGTATTCTCGGACCCGTGTATCTGCACAACATGTTCCCTTTCGAGAGGTACATGAGTGTGCTAAAGAAGTATGTTCGTAACCGTTCTCGTCCGGAAGGATGCATTGCCGAGGGTTATGGGACAGAGGAGGTGATTGAATTTTGTGTGGATTACATTAATGATCTAAATCCGATCGGCGTCCCTATATCACGCCATGAGGGCGATCTGAGGAAAAGGGACAGAGGGAAGGAAAGCAATTTCATGCAATGATCTTCTTTCATTTAAGCAATCAGATTTCCCTGTTTTGTAACAATCATCTGTTGTGGCCACGTATGTTGTTGAGCACTAGAGTATTCTACGCCGTGAATTCCCTGGGAGGTCTCGAGGATTGGATAACATCAAGCACATGGATTCTTTCAAAGACTTGGTTATAAAACTATATCCTTTTCAAAGGGTCGGACAATGAACAATTGCAACGATTGGCACGGGACCTTCTAGTGAAATCGTGACATTCAAAGTGCGAGATAAATGGTTACACATTTTACACGAGATCCCAGGATGACAAGAGCACCAATCGTAACAAGTGTCCGTATAGATGCCGAAGACAACAAAGGAAAGGTGGACACATATTATGGTTTCATAGAAGAGATATAGGAGCTTGACTATGGACCTTTAACGGTCCCTCTATTTAAGTGCCAATGGGTCAAACTGACTTCAGGCGGCGTAAAGGTCGACAAATACGGCATGACAACCGTTGACCTCACGCAAGTCGGCTATAGGCGTGAACCGTTCGTCCTTGCAAATGATGTGAGACAGGTCTTCTATGTAATAGACATGTCAAGCAAGCCTAAGAAGCAGAAAGATAATAATAATAATAAGCCAAAGCGACACGTGGTTCTCCAAGGCAAACGAAGGATTGTTGGAGTTGAGGACGTCACAGATGAGGAAGACTATAGTCAGTTCGACGAGCTCCCTCCTTTTGCGGTGGATGTTGACATAAGCCTCCTGAATGACACAGACCTGGATGCTCCTTACATACGTCACGATCATAACGAAGGAAGACTTGTAAAGACATAGTATGGTACTACTTAAAATGTAGTATTATCAGATGAACTTATTTATTTGAACTTGTGTGATCATTTTTAGACGTGTCTTCTACTGTACGTTTTTATTTGAAATAAACCTCATGAAATAAACCCCAAGAAATAAACCTTATGGAATAAACAATAAATAAATAAATAATATAAACCTACTGGAATAAACAACTCATGAAATAAACCCCAAGAAATAAACCTCAAGAAGTAAAAAAAAAGAAAGGTAAAGAAAGTAAAAAAAAAAGAGAAAGGTTTAACAAATGAAGAATATAAACAAAAAACAATAAAGAAATAAACCTTATGGAATAAAGAATAAAGAAAGTAAAAAAAAGAAAGGTAAAGATAGTAAAAAAAAAAGAGAAAGGTTTAACAAATGAAGAATATAAACAAAAAACAATAAAGAAATAAACCTTATGGAATAAAGAATAAAGAAAGTAAAAAAAAGAAAGGTAAAGAAAGTAAAAAAAAGAGAAAGGTTTAACAAATGAAGAATATAAACAAAAAACAATAAAGAAATAAACCTTATGGAATAAAGAATAAAAAACAAAAAAAGAAAGGTTTTAAAAAAAAAGAATGGCCAGCGGGGCGCGAGTGGGGCTCGAACGGCCGACCTCGAGCCCGCACTCAAGCGCCCGCGCTAGCCAGGGGGGAGAGGAGAGTTCTTGTCAACCGTAATAGGCAACACACTCTTTTAAGTAGTATGTATCGGTTCCAATTATAACCGCTGAGATGGCTTCTACAAGCGGTTCCAATTAATAACCGCTTGTAGAGACAGATTCTACAAGTGGTTTGTATTACGAACCGCTTGTAGAGATCTCTCTCTACAAGCGGTTCCAATTAATAACCGCTTGTAGAGATAGCTTCTACAAGCGGTTTGTATTACGAACCGCTTGTAGAGATCTCTCTCTACAAGCGGTTATTAATTGGAACCGCTTATAGAACATTTTACAAGCGGTTTGTATTAAGAACCGCTTGTAGATCTCACGTTTACAAGCGGTTTGTATTAAGAACCGCTTGTAGAGGTGGCTGCCTTTATACACGCTCGCGCTCTCTCCCTTCGTCACACCTCCAAATTTTCCTAAGTCCCGCGCGCCCTCTGTGCTCGCCTCCTCTGTGCACCGCGCCGACGCCGCCTCCGCCACCGCACCGGGCTCTTCCGCCACCACGCCGACGTCGCCCTGCGCCACCCCACCCCGGAGGAGCTAGGTATAGCTGTGTGTACACCCCCACCTCCTCCTGTTACAGCCGCCCACAAGGTGTTCGATGAAATGTCCACAAGGCATTTTCATGTGTATGTTGTTAATTATGTTCATATATATATATGTATGTTGTTGGTGATGGTGTATGGTATTTGGTATTGTGTATATATATTGAGAGACATTGTATATATATATATATATATATATATATATGTATGTTCTTGGTGATGGTGTATGGTATTTGGTATTGTGTATATATATTGAGAGACATTGTATATATATATATATATATATATATATATACAATGTCTCTCAATATATATACACAATACCAAATATATATATATATATATATATGTATGTTGTTGGTGATGGTGTATGGTATTTGGTATTGTGTATATATATATTGAGAGACATTGTATATATATATATGTATGTATGTTGTTGGTGATGGTGTATGGTATTTGGTATTGTGTATATATATATTGAGAGACATTGTATATATATATATGGAGAATGGCTAGTTTGCTATTGATAGCACAGCCCACTTTTACTACCTACCGTCTAAGCCGTCGGATCTAAGAACTAATGGTCAGATCATCCAGCCCAAAACCGATGTGAGGTCCCACTCGTCGCAGACGCCTCTCCGTTTCCTCGCAGACGCGCCGTCTCGCCAGCGTCTCGTCGCCTCCCGTTCCATTTTTCTCGTCTCTCTCTGGATCGAATCGCTCCTGGATAAAGCATCTGCCTCCGTTTCCTCGCAGACGCCACCGTCTCGCCAGCGTCTCGTCGCCTGCCGTTCCATTTTTCTCGTCTCTCTCTGGATCGAATCGCTCCTGGATAAAGCCTTCTTTTGCTACCAACTGTGAAGACGATCGGTGTATACCTCTGTGGCAAAAAGTGCGCTACTGTATGCTGTGAGTGCCACCCGATTTAATTTTGTTAAGTGTTAATTGATGATTTGCAATAGTTGCATGCAAACATGAAATGCTCAGGGGAAATTGTTAAGTGTTTGAACCCAAGAGAATCGGATCTTGTTTTTTTTTTTATAAAAAAAAACTGTTTCTGATTTTATGCACCGTGGGTTGACATGTTGATTTGATGCAAAGCTTATACTCACAGCATATAGTCGATCAGGTGCTGGTGCACTAATATGCTGACATTCATGTGACCGACTTTTGATTAATATCGCTTTCGTTGTCTTATCAAATTCTTATTTCCAACAGATAAGGAAAATTGTCCGAGGACTGTGAACGATCTCAAGCTTATTAACGCTAGGAAGATACTGGAGAACAACTGAACCCTGTCAAAATGCAAAAGCTCAATTTGTGACTTTTCTGGAATTACAACTATGCATGTAGTAGTTCGTGCTCCTTTGCAAGGTGATGTCTGACATCATACATACTGCTGCTGCGTTTTGTGCTGCCTTTTCAACAGGATGCCTGATCAACTTACTGCTGCCTTTTGTGCTTTCAGGAACATGCGCGGTTGATGCCTGATCAACATACGCGTTTCAACAGAGCTTTAAGGAACATACCCTCTAGATTGCAATGGATGATGGTGTTGGTATCACCGATTGTCAAGACTCGACAGACAACAGGTAATACAGTGGAACCTATGGATCTTTTTGTAGCTGTTATTAACCATTATAAGCTAATTACGTATCACATATGGATGCATAACCCTGTAGAGAACCGATTGTTGTTGGTGAAGACAACCAAGATGCACCATATCCGATTGATGTTAATGAAATTGACCAACATGTGGATTTGGAGTTCACTCCATTTGTCGGAAAAGAATTTTTCTCAAAAGAGGATGCAAAGAAGTTCTACAATAATTATGCTTTTCGGAGAGGGTTTAGTGTTCGTAAAGTAACTCACTACAGGGCAACATCGGGAGACATCACATCTGAATTGTGGGTATGCTCAAAGGGAGGCTATTCAAAAGATACGCGGTCAGCACAAGAAGCAATGGAGAACCCGGTTGAGAAAACAACTCCCGAGAAGGAGGTTGCACACACTCGAACTGGCTGCAAGGCACGTATGAGAATAAAGTTGAGTGATGGGGTCTGGAAAGTCAGTGTGCTCGATGATGATCACAACCATCCAATGGTCACCTCTCCCTCAAAGAAAAGAAACCTACGCTCCCATAGGTCAATGGATGATGAGGATAAGGAAATTATAAAAGACATGCGTGCTCAAAATATTGAGACCGCAAAAATACACGAGTACTTGGGCGTTAAGCACGGGGGTAAGAACAATCTGAGATACAAAAGGAAGGATGTGAGCAATAAGATAGCGTCCACAAATAGAGAACTTGTTGGTATGGATGTGGAAGTAATATTGGTACATTTTCAAAAAAAAGAGAGATGAAGATCCAGAATTTTTGTATGATGTAATGACAGACGAGAGTGGACGCTTGAAGAACCTTTTTTGGGTTGATGGCAGAGCGAGAAGAGCATTCCAAGAATTTGGAGATGTTGTGACCTTCGACACGACCTATCAAACAAATAGGTATGATGTTATGTTGCTGATTTCTAATTCAGCTATTAGGTACTTTACAAATACTATCCCTAAATCAACTATTATTCTTGGTTGAATTCAGGTACAGCATGCCTATTGCACTATTCATTGGTGTGAACCACCATAGAATGTCCATTATTTTTGGAATGGCAATGCTAAGGTCGGAGGATAAAGTCGGGTTTGTCTGGTTATTTCAAACTTGGGTAAAAGCCATGTATGGGAAGGAACCAAAGGCCATTATCACCGACCAAGATCCTGCGATGAGAATTGCTATTAAAGAGGTACTTCCTAACACCATTCACAGATGTTGTCAATGGCACGTGATGAGGAAGGCAAGGGACCATTTGGGAGCCCTCTATAACTTGAAGCCAGGTTTTGAACTTGAGTTAAAGCAAGTGATAAATCGTAGCATGACGGTGTCCGAATTTGAGGAAGGTTGGACAGCCATGCTTCAGAATTATGGATTAGTGAACAACCGCCATCTCAAGGTAATGTATGATAAACGGTCTGAATGGGTTCCAGCATACTTTAGAGGTGTATTTTTTGCTAATATGTCGACATCACAAAGAAGTGAAAGTGCCAACTCTGCCTTGAAAATATGGACCAACAATCATACATCCATACATGAACTTGTCGTACATGTTGAGAAAATGGTGGAAGGTATATGGCAAAAAGAAAGTGATGAGGATATTGCTTGTCTAAATGTTGTACCAAATTTTTCTTCATTTCATCGAATTGAGAAAGATGCATCTCAGGTTTATACAAGCAAAGTGTTGAAAGAGTTCAAGGAAATCTTGAAAAATTCCCAACTTGGCCAAGTTAAAGAGATTGAAAATGATGCCTTATATGAGGTAACCATTAATTACCATCCATTGATAGAAAAGATGGTACCGGAAACCTACATGGTACAAATCAATAAATTAGAGGAAAAAGTCTCTTGTAGTTGCAAGGGATATGAGTTCTCAGGTTTGCTTTGCTCTCATGCCATTAAAGTCATGCACCATGTACAATTTTTTCATCTACCTAATAGGTACATAATGAAACGGTGGTGTAAAGATGCTAATGCAAATGTGAAAAGATCAAAATTAGAGAGGAGTTTGGAATTTGGGGCTACTCAAGAGCAAGAAGCAATCAGATTTGCTACTCTTAAGCCTAGAGTGATGAAATTGTTGAAGATGGCATCAAAGTCACGTGAAAGTTTTAGCCAATTCCAAGGAATATTGGACATGGCAGAGCAACAATTGGAAGGGGTGATTGTTGAGCAACAAATTGAAACACGTGCAGTTGACACCTCGGCAAGCAAAACTTCTCAAATGATTTTAGCTCCACCAATATCTCAATGCAAGGGGAAGAGGAAGCAGCCACAGAGATTTAAACCTCCTTCAGAACCACGATCTGATGCAAAGAAACCACGAAAATGTGGAGTTTGTGGCAGCAAGAAAGGAGGGCATAATGCTAGAACTTGTCCGGTACTTGTTATTGACTTGCATGGTAAAATTTCATTTTTTTTTATTTTAACTACTGCTTACACTTTGTTTTAAATGTTTCAGTTAAAGAATATGAAAGGAAAGGGTACACAAAGAGAACCAAATAGTCCACAAGAATATGAAGACATAGATGATGGATCTGATGACGGATCTGAATAGTCTAATATTGTTAGTTTAAGTTAGCATCGTCATTAGTTTGTCTAAGTTAGCATCATTAATGTACTTCTCTTATAACTACAAATTATATCTCTTTTGTGAACTATAATGAGATGATGTCAATGAAGAGTATCAGGGAAGTGCTGCTACTTTTCAGCTTTTGCTAAAACAACTTGTTCTCAGCAATGTTCCCGTTGGCAGCAATCTACCTATTGATTTGGATTGTTGACCTGGATGATTTATAGATACAAAGATTTGCACAATAGCTCAAGCCAACATATAATGCTACTGGGCTATGCATTATAGCTGGATTGATTGATGATGGATCATTTGGATTGTTGAGGAAACTAAAGTATACAGCCATCTCATCCACAATCAATGGTTCGTGTCTGCCAGGTTGCAAGTGCAACAGCAACATTCGTGATGATGTTCTCCTCATCCCTCTCCGTGGTGGAGTTCTACTTCCTGCACAGATTCCCAATCCCTTTTGGTAAATTCATGGATGCCAAAGTCTGTTTATAAATTTCGCAAACATTGCCAAAGTAACTGTTTTGGATCAATGTGCACTGTTTCCTCCTGCAGCTGTCTACTTGATCTGCGTTTCCATATTGGCTGGATTCTGGGGTCAGTGCTTGGTTCGGAAGCTCGTGCGTGTGCTCAGGAGAGCGTCCCTGATTGTCTTCATCCTCTCCTCCGTCATCTTCGCCAGTGCTCTTGTCATGGGTATCGACAAAAATTCATCGATCATTACTTTTACTCTAAAACAAATCACTCATTGCCGATCAATCTGATTAAAATTCAGCCAACAAACACATTAGGTAAGGTGTCACAGGTTTTACGTAAAAACATCTAAACAAAAACGTCCATTAGGCCGTAAGTAACAAGCATCTTTGGAAGTAGAGTTTAAACATGCTCAAATGAATTACAAAGGACATAGTTGCCTATGCTATTCAGGAAGCATTACAAAGGGGCAACAACCTGAAGCTTCAACCATTACAGAAATCCAACAACCCATTTTTAGGCCTAAAGATCAGTTGATGCATACATAATCTGAAGTATTGACAATCTGAAAAATTGGCATAGCATTAGCTGTTGTTCTTTATTTCACACACATGTAAATCAATTACAACATTTTGCTGTTCATGTCAATTACAATGCTAATACAATCCAACTCAACAGAATATACTTTATGTTACACTATAGCATAAAAAGAAGGGTCTCACACCGACATAGTTCCCATCTGCGGGTCATTCCCATCTCCTCGTACACACTCAAGTTAATCCACGATGAAGTCCTGATTACAGGTTGCGATAGATACCAGAGTTCTCATATCCAGATTTCCTTCAATCGATGGATTGAGGGATTTTATGGCCCAGCCAACCTCAATCCAATCTCTCCACCCAGAAGTTTCTTTGCCAAGGAAAGAGTCAGCTCTTATACCAATTTGTCTGGTCGAGGAGGAGCAGGCAGCGACGGATGGGGCGGCGTCGGGTGGAGCAGCGCCGGTGGAGGAGGACATGGCGGCGCCGGTGGTGGACGAGCAGAGGCTGCAGGGTGGAGGAGCGGCCACCGCTGGTGGAGGAGCGCCGGGTCGAGGAGGAGCAGGCAGCGCGCCGGGTGGGGCGGCGCCAGTGGAGGATCAGGCGGCGGGTGGAGCGGCGTCGGTGGAGGAGCGCCGGGTCGAGGAGGGACGTGGTGGTGCCGGTGGTGGACGAGCAGGTGCTGCGGGTGGAGGAGCGGGCGCCGCCGGGTGGAGTGGCAGGCGATAGGTTTGGGGATTCCTCCGGGTGGAGCGGCAGGCGATAGATTAGGGGATCGAAACGCTACGGAGAGATGGGGGCTGACGGCGCCGTTAGGCCGTTATAACTTAAGACGCGTCGGTTTTGGGCTGGATGATCTGACCATTAGTTCTTAGATCCGACGGCTTAGACGGTAGGTAGTAAAAGTGGGCTGTGCTATCAATAGCAAACTAGCCATTCTCTATATATATGTATATATATATATATATATATGTTGTTGGTGATGGTGTATGGTATTTGGTATTGTGTATATATATTGAGAGACATTGTATATATATATATATGTATGTTATATATATATATATATATGTATGTTGTTGGTGATGGTGTATGGTATTTGGTATTGTGTATATATATATTGAGAGACATTGTATATATATATATATATTGAGAGACATTGTATATATATAAACACATTTATTTGGAATTAGGATAGATGGCACAACCAACACGTGGTGACCTTAATTTCGACGAGGAAGAACAGTTCCTGTTAGACTCCATCTTCGGCAACGAAGGTGATGCTGCAGCCCATGAGGCTATTGGCGCTGCAGCCGCTGTGGCCGGTAACACTGGTTCCGGCGAGAACGTGGACACCGTTGACACCGAGGTATAGTCAGAAGAATATAATTCCCGTGGGCATGTTAATTAATCGCAATTCATTATTAGAATACACTCTAACATGTTATATATATGTTTGTGTACTCAAAGCCTGGTACATCGAGCAACCAATCGAAGAATCGGGGACCTAACAAGAAGCTGTCCACAAAGCATGTGTTTATCGACATTGACAATGATGGGAAGCCGATTGCCCCTCTTTCAGCAATTGGGCCGTTCAACAACGCCTGCAGTTACCACGTCAGGGACCACGTCCCAATTAGCATCAAGAAATGGGCTGAAGTTCCTCAAGCTACCAAGGACCTCCTCTGGCAAGATATTCTGGAAAATTTCACATTTCCTTAAGGGTTTGGAGACAAGGCCAAAAATTATACTTTGAAGAAGATGGCACTCTCATTTCAGTCATGGAAGTCGGCTCTCAGCAAAAAGTACGTGCAAAAGGGAGAAAGACCTGACTTCAACCAATTTCCTAATCTGGCCGATCACTGGGAAGCATTCGAGGAGTACAAGCTGTCAACTGAAGGCCAGTCTGCAAGTCAAAAGAATAAGACCAATGCATAACCTGAAGGCTGTACCGAAATGGGACAAGAAAGAAGAAGAATTATTGGCCAAGGAAGTCACACCGGCTACTGCTTTGTGGGAAGAGCGCCTGCGCAATTGGTTCCTGGGTCATGGGGGTAGCCTTGCAGATGATGGCAGTTTGGTGATGCTACCAACTGTGCAAGATGTTGGCCAGAGAATTGTACAAGCCATCGACCAGTCTCAGTCAGGCGCTTTGGTGGTAGACAGGGAGAATGATGAGCTAACACATGCCCTCCAAACCCCTGAGCACCCGGGACGGACACGAGGTTTGGGCAAGACGCCATGGAGGTACGGTTTCGCTAAGGATGCGCATTAAATGCAGAGCCGCCAGAGAAGCAAAACAAGAGAAGCAAATAAAATGCGCCAATTGGAACAGAGCTTAGAGCAACCAGTGCTAGCATTGGAGATATAGTGGCGCAACAAGTTGCGCAACAAGTGCGAATAGCTCGGTAACTTTCAGGATCAAGAGTCCAATCAATCAGCTGGACGCCGTGATCAGCCCGTCAGCGTGGCGGAGCAGCTGCGCGTCCACTGGGGCCCCTCAAGGGGACGAAGACTTGCAAGCCCATTATCCCGTTGATGACATAAGGGTTCGCCGCCAGTGTGAGCTACACGTCAATGCGCGCAACCTCTCCATCAGGGTGGCTTACGGCATGGCATTGCCGGTGTCACCGGGCCAGACCTTCCACTGCAACACAATACCCATGGGTTACTCGAAGGTCGCAGTGGAGGAGGTGCTGAGTGGATTTGAAGAACTAGTACTCGATATTGCTGGAGGCGACGACGTTACCAAGCTTGGACAGGCCCTCCACAATATCATCCTCTGGCGAAAAAGGTTGATCATATTTCCAGATGGCGTGGAGGCGTCATCTCCGGAGTCGCCGGCTGGAGGAAGCTCGTCTCCTCCACAACGACAACCGACACCTCCTCCACAACGACAAGCCACGCCTCCTCGACATCCGACGCCTCCTTCAGCGTCGCCTCCTCCACAACAACAACCGACTCCTCCTCCACAACAACAACAGACGCCTCCTCCACAACGACAACCGACACCTCGTCCACAACGACAGACCACGCCTCCACCATCTCCTCCGAGGAAGAAGCTCAAGAGCCATACAACTCCACCTGCTCCCACGAAGGCACAGTCCAGCCGGTCAAAAAGGGTAAAGGAACCTCCAAAGAGGGCATATGATAGGACCGACGAGGAGAATTATGCAATCGTCACCAAAGAAGTGGCTGCACACTTCGCACCAAAGAAGTCAGCTGACCCAAACGTACAAGTTGAACCAAAAGTGATGGAACACTTCTTGACCTGTCGTGCAATGCCACTCCCTGTGCCGTCCAACTATGAACGTACAATAATAAAGGCTACACGGAAGAGTAAACGGGTCAAAGCGGCGGCAAAGCGTAAGAGAGATCAAGATCACCAAGGCAAGATCAGGAGAACCTTGAGAGATTTATGAAGGAGGCAGGACTCAGTTCCGTAGCTGGTGCTCTAGGATCAGATGTTCTCCCAATGGCAGAAGTCAGATGGCAATATAAGCTTGGCCGGGAGTTAATTGACCCAAATAAGATAAAGGACCTGCCAACTAAGATGCGACAATTTCATGAATGGTACATGATAGAGTCTGTTCAACAAAGAAAATGTTCCCCCTCCGGTCGACAAGAAGATTTCTATCGTGGGGACAACACCATATGGCTCGAATTCAAGACATATACAATATCTACCATAGCGACTCTATGAACGTGTCTCTCATGAGTCGGTGCCTGTAAGTATCAAGCTCATAACTTTACCATTTACTTCCTTGTACCATAGAAGTGCAACTCTAATAACTTATCCATTTCTACGTAGAATGGAGATACAACGATGTAGAAAACAGAACATATTCAACGTGGGCTTCCTCGACCCGGAAATTGTCAATGAGATCGTCTTTCGATACAGCGCTAAGGCTCTTGAGGATTACGTTCTAGATGCATTCATGGGACAACACTACAAACCATACATACTTCTGCCCTTCAACTTCATGTACGTATATTTACGTGTTCTCATAACGCATTAATAAACTTTTCTTTTCCAAGAAATTGATAATACTGCTAGCTAGTTATATATATGTCGCAATATATGACCAGGTATCATCGATCCTTTTGGTCATCAAGCTTGATAGTAGCAAGATCATTGTTCAAGACTCAAAAAGGGGACCGGTGGAACAATATCAGTATATCATTGATGTCCTAAATAGGTTTATAGCAAATATATATACAATTGTTTTCTTATTATATTGAAATACCTTGCTAATTCCAAGTCTGATAATTGCTATTCATAATAACGCGTCACACAGGGCATTCGCAAGGTTTCGCAAGAAGCAACAAGGACATTTCGAGAATGAATTCACTGTCCAAATAAGCACTCGAGTATTAAAACAGACAGCTGGAAACAACTTATGTGGCTATTATGTGTGCCACTACATGCAAAATATTACCCACGGCGATGTGCCCATAAGCGACAACGAGGTGAGTGCACATATCAATTAATACTTACACTTTAATTACATGCTCAGAGATTTATTAATTTCGTTCTTTGTCAACCCAACATCGATGTGCAAGATGTGAGCCCGCCAAGACCGGGTTGAAGCACTCCAAGAACAACTCATTGGCTTTATTGTCGGTTTAGATTGTATCCCGACGGCGAGTTCCACACACCGGGTTGGAGAGATAGTCCTTCTATGAGGACAGTGAATCGACATCAACGTCGACCAAGGACGTAAACAGCGATGCACGCAAGAATTAAATCAGCTCGAGATTCACCCTTTTATTCTTTCAAACTTGTAAAAGTTGCTTATGTGTAAATCAAACTTGTAAAAGTGTTCATTATTTCATGTGTCCATCAAACCGGTCAATCTTTTAGTCTATTAAGTTCGTACTTTTCTGTAAATGATCTGTGATTATTTCAATGAGTACGCATGAGTAATATATATTTAATTGTATACAAAAACCAAATATTTCTATATATTTTTAATGTCAAAATCCATACATATTGATACCCTACTCAAAAACATATTATATATTGAATATATAATATACAATGCCTCTCCACAACCGGTTATTATCTCCAACCGCTTGTGGAGAGAGCACCTCCACAGGCGGTTTGTAATACGAACCGCTTGTGGAGAGGAAGTCTTCACAAGCGGTTTATAACACAAACCGCTTGTGAAGATCTCCCACGTGGCAGTCCCCCGAGCCTTCCTGAACGCCTTTCGAACCGCTTGTGGTGTCTCACCACGAGTGGTTGTCCTAACCGCTTGTGATACCCCGAAGGGTATCACTCCCGGTTGCTTACCAGCGGTTCTAAAACCGCTTCTGAAAGCGGTTACGAACCGCTTGTGATGACCGGTTCTGTAGTAGTGGAAGTCGAGACATTACCGTAGTCATGTCGTCGTGCCAGGGAGAGCATGGGGTGGCGCTGACAACATGGCCATGTGTGAGAGTAGGATGGACCAAGGTCACTTGTAACACCCCAACATTTGTATATTTAGGTTTAACTAATTATTTGTTATTTATTGATATTTTCTGAATTTTCTAGAATTTATAAATGCCTTTTGCTTTTTTTAGTGTTATAAAAATAATTTACTTGAGAAAAATTAAAGCCAAAGTTATTCTAAAAATAGTTTCCTAAGTTAAAAATATTTCAAGGTATTTTTTAAAAAAAATTCTAGAATTTTGGACTCTATTTGGTATTTATTTAAAGCCTATTTGTATTTTGGTGATTATTTTAAATCAAAAACGAAAAATAAAACCCACTTTTTAATTTTGGGCCGAGCACCTTGCCCGGCCCATTTTTCCCTGCTGTGCCGGCCCACTTGGCCTCTAGCCTATGCACACACCCCAACTCTCGGTCCAAGGCCCAACCGCCCTAGGCCGGCCAAGCCGAGCGAGCCCACCGCGCACCCCTATCTTCGCTCGGCTGACAGGTAGGTCCAAGGTCCCACCTATATGGCCTTCTTCTACCTCCGGTCACACCCCCCTCTCTCCTCCATTTTTGGTCGCACCAAGCTTCAAATGTCCCCTCTTTTCGCACCCGAACTCATCCCCATTTCGGATGCAACCGAAGCCGCATCCCCGCCACCTTATCCCCTTGCTATTTGCTCCTTATCCCTTCTCCATTTCCTTATTCCCGCCCATTTCTCACTGGTTTTCACCGCACCAGCCGCCACCTTTTTCGCCGCTGCACACCGCCCCCTCGCTCTATAAATAGCCCCCCCCCCACACACACACTCCCCTTCTCTCCTCACTCCTCTCCCCCACCTCCCTACTCCTCCCCACGCTCTATTCTTCCTCCAACGCCCTCTTCTTCTCCGGCACCAACACCACCACCCGTCACCACCGATTTCCTGTCGCCTCTATCCTCCGCCATTCCCGTTGCTGCCAGTGCACACCTCCGCTGCCACCTCCCACCCTAGCTGCGCCGTCTCCCCTCGCCATGCGCACTCACCGCACCCTCCATCGTGCACCAGGTGCACGCTGCACTCAACGCACTGTGGACCCAGCCCACGACCCTAGGCCATGGGTCAGTCAAAAGGAATTTATCTGAAAGATCGGAATGGCGATCAGAGGGGGGTGAATGATCCGAAAATAAAACTTCCCCCACCTACTGGACAAATAGCATCCAACTAAAACCTCTCTTGCAAGGAATAAAGATCCTGGAGCAAAAACTCTTTTCTAGGCAAAACTGAAAAGAGCAAATATGTGATTTAGGCTTGCTCGTGGGATTTTGAAGATCAAGATGAACTTGGATACATTCCCATAAGTCACAGCAAGCTAGAGGTCACAAGGAAACTCATCAAAACACGATCAAACAAGGATTCATCAATGGAAGCATAAAAGATCAGTTTCTCGCAAAACTCGAAACAAGGATTGCCTAGAGGATTGGGATATGATCTAAGTGAAGACTCATCCAATCTATCTCTCATCCCTGGCAATAAAAACCCAGAAGCAAGTAGAAGAAGTGGAGGCAAATTCAACTTGCGGAATTTAAATTGCGTAATGTAAAGACTGAATTTAAATTGCGTAATGTAAAGACTGAATTTAAATTGCGTAATGTAAAGGCATAATGAAAATGTGGAATTTAAATTCAGAGTGGAGAAAATGTTTTTGTATTTCTTTTCTTTTGAAGTTTTTACAAAGCCTCACTTCATGTGGGCAAAGCTCAAAGGAGCACCAAAAACTTCACTGAAACTCTCTTAAGGGGAGGCTACCCCTACTCCACTATTTATAGTGTTCTAGGATCAGTTCCCACCCTTGGATGTCTTGCTTCAATCCTAAGCTAACTTCCAAGGGCCAAGATTTGATCCCACACTTACACACACATGGGTTACACTTATCCTGTCTTACACATGCTTTTCCAAAGCACCTTTAAGTGATCAGTCCAACAACCCTGTCACAAAAGCTAACTTGATCACTACTTTAGCTCTAAAGACCAACAACTTCTCTGGTCTACTAGACCTAAAAAGCCTCAAGCTTAGCAAATACTTTGTCTCCTTGCCTCCTTGGACTGCACTGGTTCCATCTTCCGGCGATCTCCGGCCATCTTGAACCTCCGACAACCGTTGCCTAGTTCCGACCTCCCTTCGCCTCACCATGACCATCGAACAGATCCCTGCATCCATCACAGACAAGGAAAACACATCACATAGCATTGCTCAAGAATAATATGCAATTGTTCGTCAAAGCTCAATCAGAGCACAAATCATTTTCGTGATTTTCTCCGTTTGCAAACCTTTTTGGTTCAACATCACTCACGACGAACCGAACAATTGGTCCGGCGTACACAGGGACTAAACCCTGGAATTTGCCGTTCACGCCGGACAGAAACTTTGGTCCGGCGTACATGTCGAACTCTCGGTGAATTGAAAAACTCGATCCGACGCAAAAGCCTCAATTTCACGTTCACGACGGACCAAAGAGAATCGGTCCGGCGCAAACGTGCCACACTCGGTTTCAAAAGACAAATGATCCAGCATAAGACGCTCAAAACCACGTTCACGACGGACTGAGAAATTGGTCCGACGCAAATGCGAAAAGTGGTCCAGCGCAAACATAAGTCATTTCTAAACTTGGTCCGGCACAAATATGAAACTCTCTGTTTCTTGACCCGATGCAAAAAGATGGTCCGGCGTAAATGTAAATTCATTCCCATCTTGGTCCGGCACAAACAGGTCATTTTTAAACTTGGTCCGGCGCAAATGACAAACTCTCTGTTTCTTGGTTCTCATGGTCCGGCGCAAAACAAAATGCTTTCAATTCAAAATCCATTTCAAATCCAAATCAAATCAAACTCAAACCTAAGCAACCCAAGCTCAAAACAAGTCAAATAGTCATCACAAACAAGGATGGACCTCCACATGGTCCTTCATTATCCCATTTATTTTAATCATCAAAATTCCATTTATGACGCAAGCATGACTTCATAAATCAAATTTCTATTTTTTAAAAAAATCCAAAATTTGCCAATGACATCAACATTGCATAATATTTTAATTTTTCTTTAGAAAAATAAATCAAAAAATTCTTTTCTCTCTCAGTTTATGTGTTTTTAAACTTTCGGGAACCCGTTTTATTCCTAAATGCATCTAAAATCCTAAATTTCTATTCTATGCTAGTTTTGAATTTTATTTAGAATTTATTTGAAGTTGGCTTTTTTTCTTCAAAATTTAGATTTTAGAGTGTCGGAACCAATCGACCACCCAGATCACGAAATCTTCGAGCAAGGCAAGTTACACACACTTGATCATGTTGATCCTAGATTTTTAAACTATATTTTGATTTAAATTATTGCATGCATAATTTTATCAGCGTAATTTAATCCTAGATTTAAATGTATAGTTACTCTATTTGTTATGACCTCAGTTGACTTTGATAATCCATGTACCTTGTCACCATAAGCAAAATCTCACTAGTTGATACATTAATATAGTATTGACTTGTGCTATATAGAAAATGGCTTAGACATGTTTATACCTAAATTTAGGATCTTCATGGGAATTTGAGCCAAATAAAGTTTTTTCTAGTAAAATGAAATTATTCCCTAGTATTAATGTGACATGGAATCGTGGGAAAAAGTGATATTGTGCAAAAGAAGATGAAAATGTGATTTAGATCGGGCAAGAAATGGTTGTCAGGTGGCAGCATAATGGTTCTGGGTTTGTGATAAGCTCGCCTAGTCAATTAAGGACTGGTCTATGAGTTGCTAAATGTAAAGTGCAACCGTGCTACCATAAGTCCGGTATGGGACAGGCCTGGCTAATTAATTTGTAAAGCCCCAATGTCGGTTATGCCATTTGGATTATGAGCGATGCAAGAGGGGGTTTCTAGACTGGACTTTCAAACCCTATTGGTGTGGAACCTTAGCGAGGTATGATTGCTTGGGATGGCGCATTATAAAGGCCTTGTGATAATCACTTAGTCGTACGCCTAAGGAAATATTTCATGGTTGATATATTAAGTTGATTATCTCTTGTGGGTAAAGATGTACAACCTCTGCAGAGTGTAAACTAATCGATTAGCCATGCCCGCAGTCATGGGCACGCCGAGCTGGCCTTTTGCAGATTAGACTTTTGTTTTTCAAAGTGATTTCAAAGAGAAAGATTATTTATAGATGGAATGAGGTTCCATCTGAAAGAAAAAAAATTGGGATTAAGCTCCGGGTTTCATCCCGTATTGAAAATTGGTTTAAAACTCAGTTACTATATCAACTATGCCTTAAAATTACTTATTGTATTTGAAATGTTGCTTATTGCTCAAACTAACCATATTATGCCATCCTTTGTTATCCTTACATTAATATTGCATTTCATGTGTAACTTGCGAGTACTTTCAGTACTCACATTTGCTATGTTGTTGTTTTTAGAGTAGTATCCCTATGATGGTGAGGACCAGGATAACTAGGCCGTTACCCCCAATCAATTGCTTGTTGCAATTCTATTGGGCTTTACTAATAGTTTTATTCTCCTTCCGCTATATTAATTTATTTGGCCCACATGCCATATTTATTGTAAACTTTGATTATTAATAAAGTACATTTGATATGTTGTGGTATTAGCTTTGTTTACTATGTGTACTCGCTTTTTCTGGACTAATACAGTATACACATAGAATGTAGCCTAGATAAAATCAGATCGAATGGAATCCATAGCCCATTTGCAAATTTGCAGATAAGCCCTTGGCTTTCAAACGAAATGCAAATAAACCCTTAATCTATTGAAATTAGGTCCTTTCGATATGGGCTTTATAGAAATGCTCATCAATTTTGTGAGAATGAAAAATCTTACAAGTGGGCCCTAGAAATTTCTAGACGTTGTGAATTGGTCCTTGCTGGTTGCAAAAAGTGCACAAGAGACCTTAAAATTCAAGACAATTACACATTAGTGCTTTGACATTTTTGGAATTTTATGAAAAAGGACATGTAAGTTTTATTCACTTATAAAAATACCTTTCTGGTATTTAATCTATTCTAGTACTCATTTCTACATGAAAAGTAATCAAGAGAATTATTTTCTTGTCTTAGAAAATTTCAAAAAAATTACAAAAATTATGGAAATTCATAGAAAAATTTTTAAATCGAGAAAACTATTTTCTTAATGTCAGATGTTTTTATGAATCCCATATGCTCTTAGCATAACGAATTAATGTCCTAATAGCATATTTTTGATATCTATTTGATGAAATAAAATAATATGAAAGATGTGCTTAATATGGTAAATAAAGTTGCCACTTCATATGATGCTTTAATATACTCTTGATATCCAATTAACCTCAAATTAATTTTGATGGATTTGTAATATGTTCTTAAGTGTAATGTGACCAAAGAAGCAAGGGAATTGGGATTCCCTTAGCACTTTGAACTATGATGCGCTGTCGTGATGGGATGAATGAAATATCTTCAATTTAAAGCTGCTATGGTGAGCAGGAATTATAATCGTGCACTATCAAAGCTGAACTAAGAGCTCAGAGGATACTCTCACGCCTGATGAGTGGAGAGTCTGCCAGATATTATAAGAGTAAATATGCATGAAGTTTAGATATCCCAAGATGAATGTATATCCACCTATACAAGAGGACTTATAATGTTAAAAGAATATATAAGGATGCTTGCGGATTTAGGATCTATGATCTACGGAGACTCCTATGGATCAACGATCTATTGAGACAAAATCATATGGTTGATAAATCACTATATACACTTCTATGATATGATTTGCCTATCAGGTGAGAGGTCTCACCAAGAGTTCAGTGGAAGAACGAATAACCTACACTTTTGCATTTATACCTTATAGCGCTGGGATTGCAAAACAACAAAGAATCTATCATTTGGAAAATGGTGAAACATTTGGTTAATATCCACATGAGAGATGGATATAGGGAACAATAGAAATATTATCGTCAATTGTACCTCTATAATAGCTTATATGGATCCAAAACCTAGTCTGCAACAGAGTACCGATGACATTCATAGATGAAGGGTCAAAAGGGATGAAAGCAATTGATGTCAAACTAATATTGCCAAAATCGAATCTTTGAATTCGAATATGATGGGTCATCATAAGATGGTGTAAAGTGATGGTTAGAAAGTCATAAAAAGTGACTTGTTATTTCTCGTGTCAATGAAATAATGTTCCGCTACATGGTTTCTCTAACAACAAATGTTAAATTGATAATGCAGTTAATTGAGCATCGGTAGAGCTCTAAGTTCATATTATGATAAGGATATAAAAGGCAACATGTATAGATTGTTGTTGATGATAAATATAACTTACCCTTATGAGTCTAGTAGAGCCACAAATGAGAGATAAAATATTACCTGAAAAATGGTATCTACATAGAAATCAATTGAATCATGGTGAATCTCTTAATTAACAGTCGAATGCACTTGCAATGATTGTACAAGAAAGTTAATAGTAATTAACCTCATGTGCTAAAAATACAAATGGTCATATAATCCTTGAAATGGATTGACCCATCTATATCAAGTATTGGAACATGTGATTTCATATGTATATATGTTGGCAAGATATAGTGCTAAACCATGATATGTATTGAGAACATCCTCAAAGAAAAAGAGATAAGACCATAAAGTGAACAACGCTTTTAAAAGCACTAGTATGATTCATGAATTGTATTCGTGATTGTTTACTGGTACTATGTAGTGTATCACATACTAAAGGGTATGAAAGAAATGATCTTATATACTCTTAAAGTTCTTTAAAAGAATCGGTCGCATTGGTAGTCATTTGGATTTTTGGCAAACATAAGGAATATCTAAAATACCAAGTCACAAACTAGATATACTATGATGTGGCACAACCATGAATGAGTCTATTTTGGTAGATATTGGTTGTAAATCTTGAGAGAACTAACTAAAGATAGTTGCAATAAATAAAACCTCATATGATTAAAGGACCGGAATGATTATCCAGCAATATTGAGGTAATGCAACTAATACTCTCGTAGTCCTAAGAGAGGACATGAATACTTGTATTGTATAAGATCAAGTATGTGGTAATATAAAAGGGTAAACATGTGAGAATATATTTCCTCCAAAAAAATATGAGAAAGAATGTCGCTCAAAGGTTCTATACACTCGCGATTCCTATAAGAACAATGATATATTAATTTATCATAATGAAACTTGTGGTTAGTAAAGATGAGATGTAGAAAAAATAGAAAAAATAAACCAAACTCAAATATAAATAAACGAAAGAAATCAAATCTTTATTCATTAGATAGTGGCTATTCACAAAGACAAACAACAGATCACACATCAAACTAATCATCATCTACAATATCTAAAAAGAAAAGCTAGTACTGCTGGGGCCCACAAAACTAGCTCAGATAAGTCTTCTTGTCACCGGTCCTTCTCTTCTTCAGAGCAGGGACATGCTTTGAGCACTCTGAAGTCTCTCCCTACACTGAAAAGCCCTCGTCACCAGCATTGTACACTGCCAGCTCCTCCTGCACCTCACGAAGTCTCTGCTAAGTCATCCTCAGCTCGTCGAGTGTGTCCTGGTGGCTAAACTCCATAACCTCCGTGAGTGCCAGCTATCGACGCAGAACTGGGCAACTGCTCGTCGTGTGGAGCGGAAAGAATTGTAAGTGCTGCACTGGCACTTGATGGGGTGGTAGCGAAACTCATAGTTCCTCAACTGCACCTTGTAGAGTCTCTCCATCGTCCGCACAGCCTCATGGGCTACATCCTGGATGACTGTGGTGAAGGAGTCCCGCAGCATCGGTGCCTCGTAGATGTGTGAGATACTTCTCCGTGGTCCTGAGCGAAGATGTGGACCTCTACCCTCCACTGCTCCTGTGAGAATAGCACTGTCTTGAAGCTGTGGTAGACGGGCCTCTGAGTGAACCCGAAATACTGCGCCATATACAACAATATCTTCTTCCAACTCTCTAAGTACATCCCGTATAAAATAGTAGTTGAAAACTTTGTCATCTACAATTTTTGAGAAAGACACGACTTAGAAATAAATTTTATAAATAGAAGGGGATGAGTAGAGGGTGAGAGAAAAGAAGTAAAAGTTTTTGAAAATATTGGCCTTTTTAAAGTAGGGTCCTAGAGTTTAAACTAAACTATGGACACGACCTACAGTCGATATGGCTCTGATACCACCTCGTCGGACCCTGAAAAAATACCTATGAAATCCTTTGTGTATCCTGTACTAGTCCAAGAAAAACTAGTACACACAGTAGAAATGAAATCATAGCATATCTAGCGTATTTTATTAATAATACTTATCTAGGGTTACAAAAAGACTGGCACACAGGCCAACAACTGAATAAACAAAAAAATAAAGGCTGCGGGAATAAAGAACAGTAGAAAAGCCCAATTGAATTACCACAGGCAATCGACTAAGGACGTGGCCCAGTCCAACTGGTCATCACCATCGTAGAACTCCTCAGCTGAAGCAGCAGATTAAGCAAGGTGAGTACAAGCATACTCAGCAAATCACACCTGAAAATGGAGTATTAATGTAACGGTGAGAAAGGAAGGTTATATGGTTGATTTTAGCATAAAGTAGTTATTTTCTAAATATTCTAAGCAATTTCAAATTGCATAATTTTAATGAAATTCTATTTTTAAATATTTTCAACTCAAGAATCCCTCCTGGATCTATCCAATTTTTTCCATGATGGAATCACTCCATCCCAACATCATTTTACTAAACTCAAATTTTAAAATTATCAAATTCTAATCTGTGAATGACTTGCTCAGCATGCCCATGACCGCGAGCACGGCTAATCGATTAGTTTTACACTATGCAGATGTTGTACAACTTTACCCACAAGACCTGATAGTCTCCTTGCGCCAGCACACTTTCTTTGGTGTGCAACAGAGAAAATCATGACAAGATCCCTATAAAAACTCATCCATGTAGTCATGCCTGCTTAGGTTTCACCGCTGAAAGAATCCCTCTATTCATAATCCCCCTCTTGCACTACAGTGGCAACCTTACGCTTTCACCACACCACTACCACCTAATGGCATGACTGTTCATGATATGTTTTAGTACGGCTAACCAGATATGTCCCATTCCAGACTTGTGGTATTACGGTTATGCTTTATATTCAGCGAAACACAGATCGGTCCTTAATTGACTATGCAAGACTTTTCACAAACCCAAAACCATGACCACACCACCTCCCAACCATTTCTCGCCCGGTCTAAATTATATTTTTATTTTAACCATACCATTTATAAATTATACTAAAAGCATGACTATCATTTTAATAGAACATTATTTTGTCACAAATTTCCCAAAATTTTCCAAGTTCAGTTCTAAGCAATTTCTAAGTACCAACATATAATAATTAGCTTCTTCTTAAGGTCATAATGGTATAAGAATTCAATTTCCAAAGGTGGCCTAACCATTCTGGATATAACTATGAATTTAAAATTAGGACAGAAATTATATTCATAACAATTAAGCATGCAATAATTTAAATACAAATTTAAAAACTGGTATCAACGTAATCAAGGAGGTGTGACTTGCCTGATTCGATGAGTAGCTGCTCAAAGTCGTCGCTCGTGTACTCTTCGGACTCTTCAAAATCTATACGCAAAAAACATCTAAATTCAAATAAAATACCAAAATAGCATAAAAACATAAATTTAGGTTTTTAGATGAATTTAGAAAGAAAAATAGAACCAAACAAAGTTCGAACGGGCTAAAACGGGCTCCGAGAAGTTTCAAAACATAAAAAGAAGAAAAATGAATTTTCTTGATTTTTGGAATTATTTTTCTAAAAAAAATATAAATTATTGTGCAATGCCGATGTCAGCGGCCATTTTTAGATTTGTTTAATTATTTTTAAATTGAAAACATATTTATGACGTCAGCGTTTGCATCTTAAAAGGAATTTTCATGAAATAAATTTTAAAAAGAAAAACTTTATTAGGTCGACAGGTGGGGCCCGCATGGACTGGGTCCATGGTGCCACCCCAGTGCACCGTGCACCGGTTGCACTGCGGCTCGCCTGGATGCGCTCGTGAGCGACAAGCCGGCCGGCGCCGGAGGGACGGGATGAGGTTGGGGGGGCGCACCAGTGGCGGCACAGGGAGGGAAGGTCAGCGGTGAGGTCGACGAGTCCAGAGAGGGAGGGAGATGGCGGAGCCGGGTGTCAGGGAGCCGTCCAAACCGTCCTCGGGTTATCGAATGTCCCGTCGTCTACATCGGATTTGGAGGTTAGCAACGGATCGCCGGTGGCGCTCGCAGTGCTAACACCCAAGTCCAATCGAGACAGCGTCACCTCCATTCGATGAACTCGACAACCATCCCAGTATTCCCCCGGTATGCGACCCGAACTCGCCCAGGATCGCCCCGCATACCGGTTCCAACACGATATCAACTCAATTTGCATAAAGGGGGCAACGAACTCGAAACTTTCGAACCAACACACAAGCGGAAAACAAACGGCACAAAGACAAACCCGACAACCACCAAACCATGATCAAAAACAACGCCAAGACTCTAAACTAGGTAAGAACGGGGAAAAAGACCAAGACTCCGAAATCAGAAAATTTCGGCATGACCTTACTAGATTCTACGGACATCCACTCAGCAGACAAGGAAAATAGCAGTTCATATATAAATATCCAAAAGTAATGCAACAACCACAACAGCCATACAACCACAAGTAGAGAAAACAACTCACGGGACGACGACAGAGACTTGAACAACGACGAAACACAAATTAGAAGACTAACTATACAACAAAAGTGAATCAGATCGCAACACATGGCAAAATAAAACTACTCCGGAAGTGTTCTGCTCCTGAACACTTCCGGGCGTGTGCGATGTCGCACTAAGCCTCTACTCGGTGCCCGCCGGCCACCGAGGCGATGAAGGGCAGAACTCGCATCCGCCCACCTGATCCTCACCTGAAAAACCACAAAGCAGAAGCATGAGTACGAAAGGTACTCGCAAGACTTACCCGTGGGTCCATATATGACCTACTCCAAAGTTTATGCATTTGGATGTAGCAAAGAACCAGGCTGAAGGTAGAAGTGCAGAAAGCTTAACATTTGATAGATTAATTACCTAACTACTCAATTCACAAGTTAAGCAGTTGTAACAGCGCCTACTTCTAAAATGAAGTTGCAATCATTAATTCACAACAATTAAACTCATCACCAATTTATTTGGGCTCAAGCTCAACGGCGAACCTCGGTTCAAGTTCTTACTACGTGACTGTGCGATGAAAGAGCTTGCTCATATCCGAGAGCGCGGCAATTCGAATCGCTTAATTAACCCTGCAGGGAAGCATTGATCGCACGACACTTACCACAAGGGCCTAGTGTCAACCCCCTCCCAATCATACCCAATCGCTGAAGCGTCCTCCTGTGGCTCGAAAACCTAGCACCCCCTCGAGCAGCCCCAAGCCCGGCTTGGCGCTCGAGAGTCGGCCTAAGCCTCGCCCTCAACCACGTCCAACCACAGGAAGTTACGGTCCATCGATTCCGTATGAGAGAAAGAGTGGCTTACCGTACCATAATCGGGCATGCGACCAACCGGGGTGTGCTCAATCAAAGGGCAACCATCGAATCGGTCCTTAATCGACTCAGACGGGAACTACCACATCGGGTCTCCTTACCCAATGTCCCAACCTTCCCGCCCGGTCTCAAATTCATCTTTTCTTTTTCAACCACCCATCCATGCCCACTCTTTTTATCATGGTTAAGGTAACGACCTCAAGCGACGGAACCTTCCGCTACTTGGCCCAAATCCCGACCTCTAAGCAATTCTAAGCAGTGACTCATTTAATACCCATACTAGTTCCAACGGAAGTATTCACAAATCCAAGGGACGAATGTGCAGCAAATAGGATCTAACCCTAACCCAATTCAATTCCTAATGCAGACTTATTTCACCAATTAAGCAGTTTATTCACAAAAATACAATTAATACGGGTTCAAGATGCATAGGTGCTTGCCTGATGCTTCTGCTGGAGTCTCAGTAACCACCTGCTCACCGATATCCCCCTCGACCGCGGCCACGTCACCCTCCGCGTGTTCGTTCTCTACACGATTACAATGCATGAATAAGATGCATGCCATGCAATGAAATGAATCACAAATGGAAAACCCCGATGAAACAACGCGACCGAACAACTTGCCCCAATACGGACAGATCAGGTGAACCCGGACAGTCCGGATATTTAATCCGGACAGTCCGGCCAACCCGAACATTCCGGACCTTTTGTCCGGATACTCCGGCCTAGGGCGGACACTCCGGACTGGTCGTCCGGACACTCCGGACCTGGCGAGTTTTACCCAATAACTCGACGGATCGAGGTGCCGCCAAGTCCTATGGCATCACGGGGACCCGATCCACGACTTTCCTACACGTGGTTGAGCTAGAGAAGCTCCAAGCTAAGCCTAACCCACGACGAACGGGCTCATTCTTATCATCTCTAACCAACCTCAAACCGATGCTTAGAACGGCTCCATCTAACCCCGATCCACAACCCTAATACCCAACATTGCCCAAACCAACCCACATCCAACCAACCCCAAAAAAACCTAACACTCCCAAAGTTTACCCCCAACCCCAAATCTACAATCCTAGCCCCAACACCAACTCCTAAGGAAACCCTAGAACTCGAGGACCCACGAGCGGATCCCAAGAAAAAGGTCTCACCTTCAATGGGGATGAAGGAGAGGGAGGGGAAGCCGGGTTGAACTAAGAGGACGCCGGCTTGGGGAGGAGCTTGAGGCCACCGGAATGGAGAAGCCACCGGGGAGGAGCCACGGAGGTTCACCGGCCGGTGGGGCTCGCCGGAGTGGAGCTCGGGGTGGAGGAGACGCACGGGAGAGGTGGGAAAGAGACCAAGTGAGGTGGGGTGAGTGGAGGGCCATGAAATGGGACTTTTATATTAAACCCCCGCAAATACCGGACACTCCGGACTCTAACCCGGAGACTCCGGGTTGGGGTCTTCGGTGGAATCAACCCGGACACTCCGGATCTTCAACCCGGACACTCCGGGTTGAGGCCTTCGGTCAGGACAATCCGGATACTCCGGACAATATATCCGGACATTCCGGGTTGTGTCCGGACATTCCGGATGTTAATCCGGATACTCCGGATGTCGCAGAGTTTTTGGAACCTGGGGCCTTGACACCGGGGCGGCGCCGGAGGCAGGAGAGAGGGCGATGGTGGCGGCCAGAGAGAGATGAGAGTGCGGGGGAGAAGAGAGGAGGAATGCGGGGGAGAAGAGGCGCACTAGGGAGTATTTATAGGGGGTAGGAGGCGGATGGGGGCGGCAGCATGGCCGAGAAAAACAGGGAGGAAGGGATAAGCCGGCATGAGAAAGAGGGAAGGGATGCGGCGTTCCGCTGGCCATGGAGGAGAGGAGAGAGGGAGTAGGAGGAGGGTGGCTGGAGGTTGAAGAAGGCGCCCGACGGGTGGGGCTTAGGGCCCACCTATCGGTGAAGTGAGGTGGGGGGCTCGGTCGGGCTAGCTTGGGCTGAAGGGAGGAGTGGGCCGGTAGGCAATGGGCCGAAGAAAGAGAGGGGTCAATGGACCGGTTCAAGGGATTTTTTTAAATTACAGGCGTTACATCATTTGATTGTGCTGGTTATTAGGGAAAAAAAGGGTGTCTTCAAAACGCATAAGAGCATGTACAATGAGCTGACATCAGCTGTCTATAAGAAATGTCACATAAGATTTTTGATAAAGTGGAAGAGAGAGAAGGAGGAGAAAGAGAGAGTGGTCGTCCTTTCGTGAATAGACGGTCTTGTAGACGACTTTAGACTGTTTGCCATTGTATAGATAGTCTATTAGTTGTATCAGAGATTATTATAAACAACTACAATGAGGTGTCTTTAGGTTTGTCTATAGATGATATAGAAGTATATTATAGAAGATAGCTATTGTGTATATCATTGTACATGCTCTAAGGGAATCGCTCTACTTGGTGCACACGTGGAACTTGGATGGATTTGTCGGAAAGAGAAAAGGAAACTCGAATGAGCGGTGGAGGCAGGCTTACTTCCAGGGTAGTTACATGTGTAAAGTGTATTGTCCGACATTTAAAGCCACTCACTTAGGCCCCGTTTGGTACGGTTCTAGATTCTAGTAGAAACGAAAACGGTTCTAGATTCATGGTAGAAACGTTTCAGGTAGAATCAGAATCACCGTCTAGAAACCGTTTGGTACCGTTTCAGATTCTAGTAGAAACTAGTAGAAACGGGGTTGAGGGTGATTCAGCCACGGTGTGGAAAAAGAAGAAACGTTCCGAGGAGAATCATTTCGAGTTTTAACCCGTTTGGCTGGGTTTCTCCCAGATTCTAGTAGAAACAACCCGGTTCCAAGTTGCCGAGGCCTTAATGTCCTAATCCTTGACTGGCACAAAACTTGCATGCGAAATGTGTTATGCACGGCTAGTATTTAGTACCTACATACACTAGCTTGGCCAGAACACTCCGGAGGATACCAAAATGGGTGGATGGAGAGACGCTTCTGGGCTGTTTGGTTGGCTGCATCTAAGGAGATTTGCATCTGCAGATACAAAAGATGGGTGTTTGGTTGTCTTTTCATTCAACTCAGTCTGGCTCTACAGATGCAAAACACCCCTCTCAGCCTGGTTCCAGGGAAACGAGAAAATCCACCGTTTCCCCAGAGCCAGGCTCTGCTGAGCCATGCATGCATGCTGACATCAGCATTTACTATCTAGTTTTCTTCTTTTCTTTGCTATATCTTTTGATTAGCATCTCCGGTCAACGAACCGATTTCACCTATGTGTTCATGATATTTTTTCGAACAAAACTAGACCATACTTGCTATATAAATTTTAAAAGATTAAAATTTTAGTTTTTCAATTTATTGATTTTCTAAAATATATTTTAAAACTTTTTATTTCCGTTTGTGAAATTATTGATTTTCTAGTATTTTCAAAATTTGTTTCATCCATCTCTTGAATTTGCCTATCACACTTTCATTCCAGTGTAGCCAACCAAACAACATCTCTGTGCATCCTGTCCAACCTCATACGACCAACCAAACAACATCTCGTTACATCCACTCAGCCTGGCTGTCACTAGCCTGGTTGAGCTCATGCAGCCTGGCTGAGTTGAGAAGGCAACCAAACAGTTTATTCATCGCTAAGGCGAAACAACCGGACCGATGCCATCTTTTTTGCTTTGCTTATTAATTTGCAGTGTTCGATCTCTCCAGACCTTAGTTCCGGTTTGGAACGTAGAAAAATAAAGAACTTAATTTCGGCTGCAGTCAAACTATTTTTAATTATTATTTTTTTACGAAATTCGTATGATAATCTTGCATTTCAAACGGAGTATCACGTCTCCATTAAATTCATGTTCTCCGACCTGCACCACAGCATCAGCTTACTTACTTGGTTAGTTGTTGAGCTAGCAAGCAAGGGAGCACAGGAGCTTGGTTCGTGACACTGACAAAGCGAATTGAGACAAAACAATGAACGATGGATTGATGATAGGCAAATCATGGGAAGATTTTTCCTCGATCTCCAGCCTGGATGGCTGATCCTGGATCTGTTCTATTATATTTTCTGAGCTAGTCAAGCTTCTTCCTCAGTCCTCGCAAACCAGCATGTTGCCAACACTGGACAGCACCACCGCACCAGTGATTTAGTTGTTGGGAGCATTATTATTAATAAGTAGTCCTTCCTTCCTGGTACCATCAAGTACTTAATTCGATTATATTATACCTATATTAAGCTCGGGAGATTTGAGAGCTCCTCAAGGCATCCACCTGTCATCCCTTCGGTTTTTTGAAAAAGCCCCTCTATTCCTTCAAATTACGGATAGGTCCATTAAAATTACGAAAAGGTCTTTCGTAATTTTTTATGAGGGGAAGAATTTTTTTCTAAATCGCGTTTGGGTCCCTCGCTCGTTACTTCACGGAAAAAGCTTCCCGTTAAATACAAATCGCGAACAAGCCCTTTTCTACTTTTTTGGAATAGCAGTGGGGTTCAAAAATATAACAATCAGGTCCCAGTTCTTACATTCAGATCATTTCTTCGTTTTTTCCGAAAAAAATATTTTCGTCACGCACGCAGTACCGTGCTTATTGGTTAGTATTATTCATACAACCACCGATATGCTGCGTGAGCTGTGAGCACGTAGTTTCTAGAAATCAAACAAGTACTCTGTCCTAGATAGTTACAGGATGTATTTTTTAAATAATCCTATTTATAAATATATAATGTACTTCGATCATAGTTCAACTTACCGTTTTGAGAGAGAAAATTGAGTAAAGCTTGGTACCGATTTTCTTCTAAAATCATCAAAAATCGCATGGTTTTAAAATCCACATTTTTGAGAAAAAAAAATTAAAAAAAAAAACAAAAATATATCAATTTTACCGATTTTTCTATCAAATTTTACTGATTATTGTATTTAGACCGACCAATTGTGTATTTCTTAAATCCGATTTTTTAGCGATTTTCTCTCGATTTTTATCGATTATCGCGATATTTACATCGCATAATTTTTTTTCGAATTTAACCTATTTATCGACCGATTTTAGATGCTGTATCCCACCGTTATACTCGAAAATCGCGATTTTTGCACTATCTCTACTATAAAGCAACAGTTGGTGGCAGCGGTGAGTTCTACTCACGTCATTAATTGCCCTGCTTAATTGTCCTACTTAATTGCCCTACTTAATTACCCTACGCAAAAAACGAAGCGTTACTTTAATTAGCCAGCTTTCGCAAGAAACGAAGCGTTAAAGATAGATGTTTGATCTTGTGAAATAATTTTTTTATTTTTTAATTTTTATTTTTCGTTATCAATTTTGATTTTCGTAGCAATGCACGGGCGTGTAACTAGTAATAGCCTATATTTGAAACCTGACTCCGATAATCACGAATAATTATTATTTTAAATGTATAATTAAACTTTTAAAATTTTAATTACCAACATTTCTTTAAATATTAAAACTTTGACTGCCCAAAAAGAGTTTTCAGAATTTGACACATTTTAAAATTCGTATTTCAAAAATTGACACTCTGGTCCACTGCAATACACACAGACAGTCTCATATATCATCCAAATGAGCTGAAAGGCTTACGAATTGAGGATCAAATTCTGAAATAACTCCTTTGCCTCACACACTTCATCAATTTCAATTCTTCTCCCACTCTACCACCACTAGATCTCCCTCTAGCTACAGCATTCGACAAGACCGCAACGAAGCACCCAAGAACCGAGATCGAGATATAGCTCGGAGGAGGAGATGAAGGGGAAGACGCGAAGCCGGATCCTGCTGACGGCAGCGCTGGCGGTGGTGCTGATCGGCGGCACGACGGCGCTGATCCTGACGGCGGGGACGTGGAAGGTGAAGGTGGAGGAGTCGCACGAGACGATCTGCAACAAGGGGTGGGAGTGCTCCGGGAGCAAGTACTGTTGCAACGACACCATCACCGGCTTCTTCAAGGTGTACCAGTTCGAGAACCTCTTCCCCAATCGCAACAGCCCCGTCGCCCACGCCGTCGGCTTCTGGGATTACCAGGCCTTCATTAGCGCCGCCGCGCTGTTCGAGCCGCTCGGCTTCTGCACCACCGGCAGCAAGCAGATGCAGATGATGGAGCTCTGCGCCTTCCTCGGGCACGTCGGCTCCAGGACCTCATGTAATCTATCTACCTTCATTACCATTCCTTTCCTTTGCTTTCCATTCTTGGTTGGTGGTCTCTTGGATGGATTCATTCAATTCTTGGGTTCCTCTGCTTCGATTAAAGTCCATTCGATTCAAGATACCAGCTGCGTTCTTGCAGGTGGATACGGCGTGGCAACCAGCGGGCGAACGGCGTGGGGGCTCTGCTACAAACACCAGAGGAGCCCCTACCATCTACAGTACTGCGACAAGACAAACCTACAGTACCCCTGCGTCGAGGGCATCGAGTACTACGGCCGCGGCGCCATCCCCGTCTACTGGTAATGCATCAGTTCATCACTTGCAGCAGTTCTTGCAATGACTAAATTGATTGGGATGTATAGTAGAAATCAAGAAGAAGCTATGGTAAAGCGCCAAATTGATTGTTGTGGCTTTCTTGATGTAGGAACTACAACTACGGCGCCACCGGCGACGGCATCCACGAGGACCTGCTTCGCCACCCGGAGTACCTGGAGCAGAACGCGACGCTGGCGTTCATGTCCGCCATGTGGCGGTGGATGACGCCGACGAAGAAGAAGCAGCCGTCGGCGCACGACGTGTTCGTCGGCAACTGGAAGCCCACCAAGAACGACACGCTCAACAAGAGGCTCCCGGGGTTCGGCGTCACCATGAACGTGCTCTACGGCGACCAAATTTGCGGTCAAGGCTACATCGACTCCATGAACGACATCATCTCGCACTACCAGTACTACCTCGACCTCATGGGGGTCGGCCGCGAGCACTCCGGTGATAATCGCGACTGTGCCGGGCAGGTCGCCTTCAACCCGTCCAACAAGGCGGACGACCAGCAGCAACCGTCAAGCTAGAACACATCAGTTCAGTGCCACACACTTCTCTCCCTGTCCAGTGTTGTATACATATTCTTGCCACTGCCACTGCCATTGCCAAGCTTCCCGAGCTGTACCGAGTTACGGATTCTTCTGTGTGTGGGGACTGGGGACTGTGGAGCTAGTTTGGTATGGTATCGTTTTGAATAGCTGATCTGACTATCTGACGACTTTGTATGTGCAGCCCATGGGAATTGGGGAATTTGTAGCCCTTTTTGTGTACCATAATTTCCATTTTCGCTTATTTGATTTTTGTCAAATACATGTTTAAAAAGGAGAATTCAAATTGAACATACCACAACATTGCTGAACTTTATGTATATCTGCTATTGAAATGTATTCCTTTCATTGGCTTCTTGCAACAAGGATATTTCAGACGCTTTGCAGCTAGTGTGAGCGTGGTATGCAATCATTCCAGTATCGTCATTCATCTCTCAGGAATCTGCTCTTTGTCACCGGTTGAACTTGAGTTCTTGATACATATAGAACTACTCGTTAAGTGCAATAAAAAAACATAAGCAAACAAAGGACAAAAGAACCATCGAATTAAGAAACAATGAAAAAGGAAAAGATTGTGTTTTACCACAAAGTCAAAATGTTGTAATATATATTTAAGATATGGACCATACTGCCAGGTTTAGAATATGCTATTGATGCTCGATGACAACTTGTTGCAGAAACACGAGTGTTATTCATGTTTAAAACGGCATAGATCATACTGCCGAATTAAGGCATGCTAGATGAGCTCAACGAAATTTCTTTCACCACTACTATATATACTAGCTTAAAGAAATTTCCTTCACCTCTACTGTATATATTAGCTCAAAGAAATCTTCACCACCACTACTACCGAAAATATCTAATAAAGAATAGACATTAATTCCCACGTACAACAAAAGCAACGTCCCTACCACATTTCTTTATCTTACAAAGGGACATGATAAAAAAGCTGATATTACACGAGCAGGCTTCCTATCTAAGGACATGGTAAAAAACATACTTAATCTGAGCTAGTTCGACAGGGCTCTCAGATACAACATTTGTTAATTTACTGTCCCAAAACTTTGAATTTTTGGGTCAGACTCTTAAGGTGTCGTAGTACATATAAGGCCAGTATGGCCCCACATTACAGAAAAACTGACTCCCGCAGACAGTGAAAAGCAAATAGAGAACAACAAAACCATGGATAGGGAGCAGTGGGTATCATGATGTTGCAGCTTTCACGTAGAAGCAGCTCCATTTTGAGTATCCTCTAACTTGATTTTCAGTTCGTCACACACATGGTTAGAATTTGCCTCTCCTGACTGAGAGCTTCCCACTTTCCTCTTCCGGGTTAACTCCACTTCTACTGCTTCAAGTGGCTCCTCGACACGCGAAGCTTGTTCAGCTGCCTCACTCTCCTGCTTCGTTGGAGCTGCCCAGGATATGGGGCTCACTGAAGTGAAACACCACAGAGATCAGACAAAATGGTGCATGGCTAAATGCAGTTAATTTGATATGCTATAGAGCTAGCCTTCAGCAAATATACATACAACAACAAATGAAGAGTCACTCGACAGCATAGATATCTCACTAAAGAGTGAATAGAAAATTGTTGCACAAGTTACCACGATGGATTCCTAGGATGGCAGGATCATTAAAATTTAAAACAGTAGGTACCAGTCTGCACTAACCAAATTAGTTCTGAAAAGCACCTGATACTATGCATCTGACAGCTGCTACCAACTTCGTAAATCAATGATTGAAGGAGCTATATCTAGCAAGCAGTATGATTCTATTAGTGTCTACGCTATAAACCAAGGGCAGCACAGAAGAACTTGTAGAACACAGTAGTAGCCAACACATCAGTTATGCAACTAGATTTAAGGAAATTAATTTGAGTTCTTATGTTTACCATTGAACTATTTGGATAAGTAAACTTAATTTTATGACTCCCATTTATGATGAGGAATTGGATCTAATTAAGCAGTCAGAAACCTAGATAGTTACAGTATCCTAACCAATCAGTTTTTTTTCTTTCTTTTTTTTGAATCTCCGCTGGTCTGCTAATATGTTTCGAGTCATACCCATGCATTGTTCAGCAAGGTAAGGGAACGCTTTATTTGAGAATTAATATTTCATTGATATAGGTCCACAAGTCATGATGAGTTTGTTCATACACCGTTACACACCTTCCTCTGGTTGAAGAGACTTCGAAGTTACTATGCTTGCTTCATCACTTGGGCTCGTTAACTTAGGCCGCTTTTTGACATAGTCCTGCCGCAGAGGTCTAGGAATCTGGAATGAAAATTGAGCTAATGTGATACCCTGTGCAACATACTCCGGATTCTCTGAGAGGTACCTGCCAAGTATGACATTGAGAGTTTAAAGCATACAGTGACTGAGTCAACATGTAGAAATTTAAAGGAAAAAGAGAGAGGCAAATACATATAATTTATATCTGCATACTATGTATTTGTGATGTCCAGTCATAAGAACTGGAGAAAAAAAGCAATAAGATTTGCAGTGCAACTGCTGCATAAAGATGCTGTGAGCAATTTCAGGAATCATTATAGCTCAGCGGATAAAGAATGATGTTCAAGGTTAAATTTGACAAAATACGCATGAGATACCTATCAATTTCAACCAATGACCTCAGTTTCCTCCCAGTAGGAGAAGTATAGTACCTGAAAGCAAGTTAAAGAGTGTTACACAGATACAATAAGTTCAGCAAATGTAGCCAGAAATGTAAAAGTGTATGTTACATCACATAAAAATATTTTTTGATATTTTTTTAGAGCAAGAAGGTAGATTATGTTTATTATATAATTAATACTATGTTAAATGGAGCCGTCACATTCACTCTACAAGGCTATAAATTCCTATCCTGCGACAAAAAGAAAAGATCTACACTGCTTAGTTTGGTGGTGTAGATTAGTTTATTTTTATAATTCTACATTATGTACAACTCTTATCATTTTGCTTATTTGGTGAAGGACGAGACGATTTTAATTACCGCCCAAAAAAACCTTTTCTGAGCACAAGAATCCTAACAACATTACAAATAGATTAAATTCAATGGACATCCTACTAGGAAAACAAGGTTTGCTAATTAAACAAGTCCTGTACAAAAAACATAGCCACAACCTGTCAATCTTTGCATTTAGTACATCGTAATATTTGCAATGGTGCGAGTTTGGTTTGTCCTTACGAGTCTTCTCCTATTCTACGTAGTTTATCGCCTTCCATTGTCTTGATTCCCAACTGCATCATCATACATTATTCCGATCAGCAGTCGCTTCTGGTGCCAGCAAGTTAGCGATGGAGCATGGCTTAACAGTGGGTCATCATGTCAAGGGGTGCTGCCAGATCAACTACTGCATTGGTCTCTTTTTTGCAAAGACTGGTGGTGAAGTCTACATAACTAAAACTACATCATGGAAGTGTAAAACTGATAACCATTGGCCTAGATTAATATCTCCTTTTGGGTGCGTGCTTCAAAGCTAATGAATGTAGTGAGAACTGAAAAAAAGTAAAAGACCTAGACCATGCCCTGAGCCCCTGACAAATCTGACTACCAACGATAGTACGATACACTATGAGCCAGGTAGCCAACCACGAGGAGCTCACAAGCTTCTAGGAGTGGCCAAATTCAAGAGTTCGTGTGGCACGATGCACGGATGCCAAACATCAGTACCCTGCAACTCTACATGGAGAAGATCAACTCTTTTCATCCTCAATGACTGACAAAAAGAAATGGCACCAAAAAAGGATGAACAGGATTTTCATGCTAGAATTGCCTTTCCTAGGTTTAGATGGGTGTAACAAGAACAAGTGAAGTGGGCTATGCCGTACAACTCTTGCTCCCTCAAACATACTAAGGGCAACTAGGCGATTGATGCAATGCACCAACTACCAACTAAGCATTTATTCTATGATGATGTGCTTTGCTTTTATACTTGAATACAATTTTCTGGCAAGCTATAGACTCAAATACCCCAGTATCAAGGGGTCACTGACATAACAGTTTTCTAGGTTGTCAACTATAAAATATATTGCATAGATTTTATATTACTTCCCGACTTGAACTCCTCAGAATTGACATATAGAGACTTGATTTATCCAAAGTTAGAAAACATAGTGTGTAGGAAATAGACACAAACAGTTAGTTGAAAAGGAAACCATTAATTGGAAAAATGATACACATATAGGAAACAAAATGTAACAGTTAGTGAGAAAGAAAACAGTAAAACTAGCCGCGCAAATGTACGGGCTACTTGGCTGGTTTCTCTTATTTTTGTGAGCACTAAACACTGATTTTTCAACATACAGAGGAAAGATTGCAGCCAGCAAAGAATGAAATCAATGTCCTTGCAGAAACAACCCGACCGAAGCAAATAGGGTAGTGAATGAAAAGCATTACTCACACATCAGCAAATTTGGTGCCTCCTTCACCTCTTATTCTGATCTGTCTTTCCCATCCAGGAGGGGGTTGTGCAATATTGGGTTTATCAATAGCCCAAAGCCTGCTGCCATCCTGAGATATATCCTCTGGATCATCACATGTTACATCAGGTCTCCAGTCACGGGCTCGTTCGCATTCAAAAGGTTCCTGTGTAATATGCTCACGAATTTCTTCGTACTTCTCTTTTGTTGGAATAAGTCTCCATTTGAAACATCTAGCACATTGGACAGTGAATGCCCCAATAGATGGCAATCCTCGGTTTGACATATTAGACAGGCCAGCTTTCTGCAAAGATGGGGAATGGCTTTCTCCAAGTTCATCTTGCCCTTTATCTACTGTTTCAGAGTTGAAAACAACCATTTGATTTGATGCACTGTCAGATGACAACTCATCGTTGCCAAATTGCTGACCATCAGTATCTGACAATATAATCCGGCTCTTCTTCGATGGTTGAGGAGATTTAGAACTTTCCATGGGTTTTTGCACAAGATTTTCTGGACTAAATTGCAAATGATTAAGGCCTAGGTACCTGCAGTTGGCAAAATAAGAATTGCATGCTGTAACCAAAAGAATTGTTTGATGTGCATGTATGTTCTACATAAAGCAAATGAGATGCTCAATTCATTGCTGGATATGCATAAAAAATTGTAGTTCAAAATAAACAATTCATGTGCATGTATGTCAATATAAAGCAAATGAGATGCTCAATTCATTGCTGGATATGCATAAAAAATTGTAGTACAAAATAAACAACAAAATAATTTTTGCTGCAAGTGATAAAAGAAAAACAAGACGAAGATAAATAAAGATGATCTAGATAGCATTGTCTACAACTCTTATAATTATCTACATGTGATACAAAATTAATTCTACTTGTTTTGCCAATAATTATCTTATATGTTTGTCGCAGTATTGCGCTGTAATTTCAGTAGTAACCAAAAAAAACCTCCCAAATACAACCATAATCCTAGTGTTCTAAATAAAGGCTGTTAAGCCCTTGTAAACGGCCGTTAAAACAGTAAAGGTCCCCTGCCCGTTACGTTTATGGACATTTCAAGGTTTGTCCATTTTATCGGGCCATTTATTTGGGTAAAATTACAAAATTGTCATATGACATGGAACATTATGACATATATGAGATTAATGCCAGCCTTACTTTTCATTGCCACTTGAGTTGTTCATTCATTGAATTATGATTCTTTAATTACATTCGCATCATGTCATCTTTTTTCTTCATGTCACTGCTATGGACAATTGTTGATAGCATGATAGTTCTATGTTGTATGCATGAAAAAAGATAAATTAGATGCTTATTTTGTTACTACAACACATGTATATATTTCTCTAAATTTTACATAGTAAAACCGTTTATAAAGCTGCTTACCGTATAAACACTAAAAGGTGGGATGACCGTTAGTTAACGTTTAACGTTATTTAGAACATTGCATAATCTGATCATGTAACATAGATGAAATACTGCAATGAATGTGAAATTACACACAAAGCCCTTGGAGTCTTGGACTAGTGCAAACAATAGACTGAACACTATATCTTACTGATTTGAACATGTCGTAATTCTAAATTTACACAACAAACAGTATCATTTAAAATTCAGTACTAAAAAAGAAATATAACGTAATGGAAGATTTTCCAGAATCCACACATATTCTGAGTGGATAACAGAGCAAAACATATACCGTAGATGATCTTTTAATAATAAATGCTGTTTCTCCTAATGTTCTTGTTGCTAGTCAACCCCATTTCATAATTTATTGAAAACACTGCAACTTTATAGGAAAACTAATCTTCAGTTGATAAGGAACTATATGTAATTGAATGCTATTACTAGATGTTCAAACCACAATGCTATCCCTCAAATAAATTGAGCTAAAGCCAAATCTTAGTGGTACTAAAATGGGTTAACAACCTGACCAGCTTAAGCAGGGGCGGACCTAACGTGGGGCATAGGGGTTCAGTTGAACCCCAAAAATGTTGGAAAATAAACTGCTATTAGTACTCCACCACGCCACAATCTGCATGCATTGGAGTATCCATCCCAGAGAGAAGGATTTGGATGAGGTTGCTCAGAGGAAATAACTGATCCCCCACAACGATGTTACAGGGGATCTCCGGCTGGAGTTCAACACGCCGGCCGCCGGAGAAGGGGGAGGGGAGATCTGGAGAACTGTGGAATCGAAGGAAGGGGAGGAGAAGAGCTCGCCGCGCTGGCCGCCGGAGAAGGGGGAGGGGGAGATCTGGAGAACGGTGGAATCGAAGGAAGGGGAGGGGAAGAGCTCGCCGCGCTGGCCGCCGAAGAAGGGGGAGAGGGGAGATCTGGAGAACGGTGGAAACGAGGGAAGGGGAGGAGAAGAGCTCACCGCGCCGGCCGCCGGGTTAAGGGGACGCGAACAGTGGAAACGAAGAGGAGCCGGAGAACGTCTCGGTCGCTGACCCGCTCCGCCGGACAGAGCCAACCGCTCGAATATGGACGCGAAGAACACAGAGCTAAGGTCATATTAGTTACATGTACGTGCGTTCCTACGAAAAACAAAATTGATAATGAAAAATAAAGATTAAAAAATAAATAAATAAATTATTTCAAAAGATCAAATATCTATCTTTAACGCTTCGTTTCTTGCGAAAGCTGGCTAATTAAAGCAACGCTTCGTTTCTTGCGTAGGGCAATTAAGCAGGGCAATTAAGCGGCAATTAATGACGTGGGAAGAACGGACCACTGCCACCAAGTGCTGCTTTAGAATAGTAGAGATACAGTGGTAAAGTCTAACATTCCACTAAATTTTAAGTGATACGGAAGAAACCAAAGAAGGAAAAAGGAGAATGAGACAGTATTATAGATAATCTATTATAATAATCTATTGTATGAGTTATTTTTAGATAATATAATGATATACTATAAATAACTGCCATCTATAATATTGTAAGATGTTGTGTGTCATCCGTCAATTAGCATACAAATCTAACCACTCATATGAAATAAACGGTGTGGATAAAGTAAAGACAAAGTTTGTCTTTAGATCACAAAAAGAGAGAAACCCTTCTAAAATATATGGGTGTAAGGCCCGATGTTCCGAACGGAGCAACCAACCTGGTCCAAAGGAGAAGAGGATATAGTGGAATCTCCTTTTTACCATCCGATCGGACCCGTATATGTTTTTCCTGTTTAGGGCTTGGACATGTACAATAGTGTGATGTGTGTAAGATTTTTGATATGAAGAAGATGAAGAGAGAGAGTGGTTGTATCTTCATGAAGAGATGATCATATAGAGGAATAATTGATTATTTGCCCTTATTTACTTATGCTATTGATCATTTGCCCTATGATATCTCACTGAGATGAGGCCCTAGGACAATATGTTAGTGACATATATTGGGCAAATGATCAATTGTACCAATTAAAACAGGCCCAATGATCAATTCTCCCTCATATAGATGGCACAAAACACTATTGTATAAGTTATTGTCTATAACAAATATTTTTTTCATACTATATTTAAAAGATTGTGAGATCACATGGAGACACCCTCGAGATGTTATCTATTGAAGAAGTTATCTTTAGTATTGTCTTTAGGTGATATGACTGAAAATATAGACAACAGTCGTATCTATTAACTATTGTTATACATGCTTTTATTAGAATAATGATAATAAGGATTAGACATGATCTTTTGGATTAGAAGCAATTTTAGTTTATCTTCCCCATCCATCCAAAGGGATTTGATTCCATATCCAAACAAGCTTTCAAGGCCCGTAAAGTTCATAGAAACTGTATAATTCCATTATAGATCCTACAAAAATTTCTGCATTCCTATTTCAAACACGGAAATTTCTAAGATTTATATGAGAATTGAACTGCGTTTTACAAAATCCCATCAAAATCCTGCTTTCCAAACATGCTTTATATATGTAGCAAACTAGCCCAACATGTCGCACTGAAACAACCATGTCCTGATTAGATCACCGGAATTTGATAGTAAATGATGTAAGACTAGGTAACTAAACGCGACGCACTTCGCGTACGCGAACGAAAAATGAATTTGCTTTTTTTTTTTGGAAAAATGGACCACAAAAACATTTTTTTCGGGTTCCGGGAACAAACAAACCATGAAAACATTTTTTTCCGGCAAAAATGGAGAAGGAAAGCCTTTTTTCGAGAAAAAACGGACCTCGAAAATATTTTTTTGGGCACCGGAGAAAAAACGGACCAAGAAATATTTTTCCCGGGGTCCGAAGAAAAAACGGACCACGAAAACATTTTTCCCAACAAAAACAGAGAAAGGACGAACGAAAAATGAATTTGCCTTTTATTTTTGAGGAAAAATGGACCATGAAAACATTTTTTTCGGGTTCCAGGGGAAAAACGAACCACGAATACATTTTTTTCGGAAAAAACAAAGAAAGGACCTAAACGTAAGAAGCAGGGACCCGATTGTTATTTTTTTGGACCCATGCACTATCCCGAAAAATTAGAAAATGACTAACCCGCGATATGTATTTAACGAGGGTCTTTGCTGCAAAGTAACGAACCAGAGACCTAAACACAATCTGAAAAAGTTTTTTTTATACTCACAAAAAATCGCAAAGGACCTATTTATAATTTGCAGGGACCAATCCGTAATTTAGAGAAAGTGGAAGGGCTATTTTGAAAAACGGCATGGGGGTGAGGTGGCATGGCTGAGGAGCCGGCAAATCTTTCCAGCATAATAGAGTAGATATTCATTCAAAAAATACAGTGTTTCAATCCTAGCCTTATACCTAGGCAAAAAGATATTCCTTACTTTTAAGGATTAATTTATCTTATGCCACTGGAATTTATAAAAAATCTATAAATATGTTATTGACATGTCGGATCAGGACACATATTATACACACAAAAAGTGATATATATAACGGATGAGGTTAACTTTCAGTGACATATAAGGTATTGCTCTTTACTTTTAAATCCTTGTACCAAAAATATCCTTAACAAAATGGCCTAACCCAGCACATGCCTAGCCTTGGCCTAACTTAGACGAGTTTAGACTTTAGAACCTAGCCTAAATGAGTGTATCATACTTGTGCACATTTCAATGTAGAATATTGCATAGCAACTTGAAAGGACCTGTCTATTTAACACCTTGTAAATGAGAAAATAGGATAAGGTAATCTAGATTACAAAAGAAAATTTAGTGGTTGAATTTTTTTTCAAAGTAAACCTCATCAATTCCTTAAATAAATAATTCGACATAGATCAAACATCATTTTCATTCCATTAACACAAATGTCATTCATATCCATACATCACAAGTTACACAAATATCAATTACAACAAAAATAAAATCTCCATCCACTAACAGTAATATCATACAAATTTATATATTACAAAGTACACAAATATTGATTACAACCAAAAAGAAACACAAAAGAATTTTTACAAATGATCTACGGAGACCCTTAGCTTCTAAAGAATATAAATGAATCGTAAAAGAAATTAAAATCTCAAAGTTAATTGCTGTCCGACCCATTTGTGAATAGATCACGCTCATCGAGATACCAGACCGTCCAGGGCCAATCGGCACCTCTCACGAATTAGGGTTTCATCATTCGACATTAAACTAACCTGCATTTATTGGGTAACCATAGCCATGCACAAATAGTGACAAATATCCCATAGTAAGATCGTAAAACCTCCATGCTAAAGAGTAAAAGCACTACTACTTAAGAGGGATAAGAACCAACCCCAGCCAAATATACCTCCAGTCCAAGCCATTTCCACACACACACACACACACACCACCACCACCACAACCAAACCTCGGGAAGACAAGCCTCGAGAAGACCAGAAAGCAAGAGGGCCAATAAAAGGCAAGCAAGAGTCAAGGAGCCATGAGCCCAAGAGAATGCTAAGGAGCCACCAAGAACCAGGAGGCCCAAGCTCAAGGCCACACCACCAGCACCTTCACCATCAACAGCCACACCTCTCCAAACCCTTGTTTCATCCTCCTAATCACATGTAATCAACCATCCATAGCCAGTAGCACCAACATAGGAGGTCACAATAGAAAACCTAGCATAGAGTTTTAATGACAGTAGTACAGGCTAGTGGTCTCAGTAGAGGACTATGCTGTAGGGGCTGTGCAATGTGTGCCTGACAACCTCCGAGTGCTTCCCGGCATATGGGAGGCTTCGGGTATCAACACCACACCGCCAAACCCACACATCACCCCAATATACATCAGCAACCAACTTAAAATAAATGTGCACATCATGCAACATCACATAGCAAAAAGGATATGAGATCACCAGTAAGCAAAAATGGGAAGACAACAGGGGCACCACCAAGCTCTGCAGTAGATCGGGGTAGAGGACCACAGGGGCGCAGGCGTAGAGGAGGAGGCGACGCCAAGGTAGGAGCTGAAGGCGCCAACAAATGGGGGGTGCCAAGGGAGCTGGCCCGACGCAGGCAAGGTCGGAGGTGTTGGCGCACACAGGACAAGCAGCAACGGCCATGCGCGGGGAGGATAGCGGTGGATCGGGAGAGGAGTGGGAGGCCGAAGCCAGCCCAAGACAGGGGGAGATCGGGGGGCACAAGCACATGTGCGCGAGGAGCCGAAGCTCGGCGGCAGCACGGGAGTGGCCCAAGCCGAGGCAGCGCGGGGCCGAGATGATGGCAGATTGGCGGCGTGGCCGCATCACTACACGTGAAGGAAGGGGGGGCGGTCGGGCCGACGGGGCCGAAGGTTGGCGGGTGGGTTCAGTGACCGGCGGGAGAGCCGCCATCATGGGGGGGAGGAGGATGGGGATTATGGTAACGTTGGTTGGGTGAGGAAGAAAAGAAAGGGAAGAGAAAAGAGAAAATAGAGGGAAAAAGAAAGAAAAAGAAAAGAAAAAGGGAAGAAAAAGAAATTTTGGAATGAAATAAAATAAAAGGAAAGAAGAAAAAATAAAATAATAATGAAATAATAACAATAGTCATAATAAAAATAACAACAAAATAACAATTAAAATAAATAAGAAAATAATTATGGCAATAAAATAGTAAATAAACTCATAATGAGAATAAATAAGAACAGATAAAGCAGTAATGAAGTAATTAATCTTAGCAACTACCATAATTCTCAAAATAGGAAATTAATACATCTATTTGAAGGAAATCATGATTCAAAATATTAATAAACCGTGTAGATTAAAATACGGCAAGTAAAAATACCTCAAATCTAAAAATGCACCAAGTCAAAATGCGACAAATTAACCTGTCTCAAATTAAAATACGCAGCCTACCTGTATTGATTTAAATCATGTTAGGAAAAGGTTGGACACCATAAAACATATAGTAATTTGATAACCACTTGAAATATAATATTTCATAATTTCTGGAAGTGAGTCAAATACGACATGAGACCATTTTCAGGATCCGAGTGAGGACGATTATTTTTACACAATTCCAGGCAAGTTTTCTTGATCCTAGTTTTGAATCGGTGTTTTATGAAAATTTAATGTTGGTTTTACTGTGATCACTACTTGCATGTTAAAAACCTATCTTTAAATTAAAAAAGGAGAAATTGAGAATTTAAATGAATGGTGGAAAGAATGGCAAGTCCAGCTGAAGGAGCAATTGGCTTGCATATATATTAATATGGTGGGTGGAAGGTGATCATGGTTGTGAATATTTGAGTTGCGAGCGGGGCCCTCACATGTGCTAGAATATAAGGTTGAACAAACTAACACTTGAACAATGGGCCATATGGATGACCACCAAGAAGGTTAATCTATGAAAGGCGTTGTATCTTCACATCAGGTATGTACTCCCTCCATCCCAAAATATAAGGGACAACTGCTTTTTTTTTAAGTCCTAGAATACAAGGTGCGGCGCCTCCTTAGCTCCTGTTCTGGCTTCTCTCCTATCTCTCATGCGCATGCATGCATTAACCTTCTCTCACATCTCTCATGCGCATGCATGCATGCATTAACCCCCTTGAGCTCCGTATGGCGCAATTGCTTCCTTGGTCTCTGCGTTGGTAGGAGTTACGCCTTATATAATAGGATGGAGGGAGTAATAGATAACTAGGGTGGTAAGACCACTATGAACGTAGTGAGGCATATTGGTAAGATCAACTGGTAAGATCGGTAAGGCATGTTGAGGCAAAATCAGTAAGACCAGTGATAGTGGTAAGATCGTAAGGCCTGTTGAGGCAAAAATCAGTAAGACCAAAGATAGTGGTAAGATCGCTAAGGCCTGTTGAGGCAAAATCGGTAAGACCAGGGATGCTGGAAAGAGCGGTGGGTAACGTGGTACAAACCTGCGCAGGGTTAAAATCATGAATTCTGGATTGAAGGCTATGTAAGCTAGTCTGTCTCACATACGAGTGTTAGTAGTTTTTCTTTTGAAATTAAAACTTGCAACATTTTCTAGTTAATAAAACCTATTTTCAGAAAAAGGTTGAGAAGGAGATGTGATGTCCTGGTGTAAGTGGAATTATTTTCTTATTATTGCATATTGCTATTAATACTTGCTGAGTGCATCTGTAGTCACTCTTGCTATTCCTCTCTACTTAGAACCTAGCACATGTGACGCTTGGGGTGAGGATCACCCATAAGATCAGGGTTACGACGAAGAGGACTATCAGGAGGGTTAGATTGTGGAATGAACCATACAATAGTTTTGTCAAATCTACAGGGTACTTAGTACTTGTATTATATTTTTGTGGCACTTGAATCCTATGTATAATTAGTGTACAGGACTTGTAGCCTGCGTGACAATAGATTGTAATAAGTTTCATTTCAGTCTCCAATTAATGTTCCGCTGCAACACTCTGAGCGCGATATATTAACTAATAAAATGTTGAGTGCGCCCGATGTTTTGATTAGCTAATATACTGAGATTCGTATAATTACCTCAGAGTAATGGCTGTGTTACTGTCGTTACCTTGAGCTAATTATATGGGTCGCCACATAACTTGTCTCGATAAGACCGACTAACTAAATAGGTTAGAGTCATCCAAAAGTTTAAGCTAATGAGAAAATATGTGTAGTATACTTCAACACGGTCTTTGTCATCCCGTCTCGACTAACATACCTACATTTTTTCGTTGGGCAGGTTCCTTTGGCTTTTTTTATCTCATAACCTCTTATGTTGGGCAAGTTACGTGTTGGATGCATGTTTATTGATTTTCTGGGCTCATATAAATATTCAGCACGCTTATACCAGATCGTGACAAAACCTCCAGACTACAATTCAGATTGCTGGGGGAAAAAACATGTATGTAATTGGAACATTCAATTTCGAAGATCCATGGTGTATTCCATTGCCTGGGTCAGGTTAAATCGACAAATGGAGATTGGAGGACACGAGGTGGGCTGTGATCTGTCAGAATTTGGACCCTCAACATCCAAGTCAATGAACTGCATAGTCAGTCAGCCGCACATTCTTGGGAAGTGCAAGCATGACAAGTAGCACAAAACATAGCTGAAATTTCAAGCTAATTCCATTAGCTTTGTCGATCAATTTCAGCAGTTAGACATTACTGGGGAGAGCAAGCAGGGACAAAGTGGTGAGACAGCAAAACGTATCAGTTTTTCTTCTGGGGGTTGAAGGAAAGCAGGACGTATAAGTAATACAGAGAACAAGTATTCCACTTGAAAGAGAATTGCACACCACTACTGTATCAATCAACTATGGAAGTGGTATCATAGTCGTACTGTACAATCGCTGACAAGCACGTACGATGGAACTGGAGTGAGCTCTTTGGCCTTTCATTAGAAAAAGAAGAGAGGGAAATCTAGTATTTACACCATGTCCTTTCCATTGATCGATGCCAGAACACGATAAGCTGAGACGAAAATGTGGACGAAACCTCCTTTGATCCAACCAAAATGAAAGAAAACAACATGATCTAGCATTAGCAATGTTCCCAGTGTTCAGATCCCAGGTAGGAAGGAAGTCCATTGACAAGAATTGCACTGCCTCCTGCTAAAACGGACGGCATCATCTCATCTCAAGCCCCCTCCTGCTCAAGGCCTCGCTGCCAAAACAACAAATGGCAACAAGGCAGGAAGCAAACCAAGATCATCATGGAAGTGCACTACTACCAACACTGTGACGGACCGCCTTTTTAGGGGCAAATCCGAGACTCGCAATAGTTACCCAGGATGATTAACTGTTGGAAAAGACAAGAGTATTTGGCCAGACCAAAAGCGAGTCAACTCTTTTTATTAAATATAAGGCCCAAGGGCCAGAATTTTTACAAGGGAAGCGTCAAGAGCTTGAATAAGGTACACTACCAAAAGTAAGCCACAGGCAAGGCCTGAGCGACAGACGAGACCTAAAACCAAACTAAGTCGCCATCTACGACTTCTTGGTAGGCTCCGGCTTCTTCGCATTCTGAAACGGGTGGGGTTGCAAGGGTGAGTACAGAGTACTCAACAAGTCGTACAGGAAACTTCTGAATACTATATGCAAGGGAATTATCCAAAGAATGGCAATAGGGTTGTAAGTATTTGGATGCAGTTTTGTTTTATAAATCATTTTATATTTGAAGCACAAACCATAATTAAGTAGTAAAAGGAGGTTTTCCAAGTTTAGCAACGTTAACCATTTTGTCCCAATTCCATCACATTACTTGAGCGAGGTTCGGGTATCACCCCAATTCAAACTTAACTTCATTAACCGGAAGTACGGCGTAATCGATTACCATTTGATTAACTCTGCAGAGGTGCTCAGCTTTACCCACAAGATATCAACGACCGTTAATGCCAAGCGCTAACAAACATGCAACTTAAATGCATGCGGCCAGGTCGAGACCATCACAGCATTTCGTTAATCATTCCTGTGTTTTAGTTGTTAACCGATAGGTATACAGCTACCTTGGACTCACAGTCCCCATTAGCACCTACCGTTGTGAGAACCAGCGAATGATACTCCGGTCCATCCCTGTTCCACCCCTTCGGTATACTCCCCTGCCAGGGAGGCCGATCCCTATTCCCCACCGGGAATAGTCCACCGATTTATTCAAATTTTATTTCAGGAATGATTAATTTACTGAGCTATGTCGGAGTCAGGCTCGCTGACCATTCCGACTTGTGGTTGAGCGAATACTTAAGTTATTTACTTTGCTCAAGGGGGTTATTAACCTTACACTGCCAAAGACCAAGCCTTTCCATCCACAAACCCATTCCGATACCCACGGTACCGGCCACCAGACAAACCAAGGCATTAATCATCAGTCGGGGATTGGAATCTCATCCACTCGGGACTTATCCAATTCTGTCCCCCAAACTGTAGCATTTTCATAAAATAACCGAGCCAGCGGCTCGACAGCATTTATTTCCATTTTCCAAGATTTTGATATCATACTAACCTGAATAATATCTAACTTAACTAGGCATATATACTTCCTAGGGTTACAAGGATTTATTTGGAATTCAATATTTTTTTCAAGGAAGTTCCATGAGCAATTCGGCATTATCTAGGTATCATGTCATTCTAAAATACTGGATTTCAATAATTCATCATACAGTAAAATAGTGCGGTATAAAATAAGTACTAAGTATTCATGGCATGAATAGGTTCAATATGATCAACGGTGTACGGCTTGCCTTGCTCGGCGGTCGGATCGGCTGAACCGTAGGGGAGGTAGTCGTTCCCGTCGTCCGTCTGGTCCTGATCCGTCTCCAGGTACTGCTCCTGCTCCAACGGCGGCTCGACGGTCGTATCTTGCGCGGAAGAGGCAAAATAACATAAATAAACGAACAACAACGACTGAAAGAGAAAACGAAAACCGAAAACCGGACGAGAAGGAACGGGGCAAACTGGGCATTTTGGAATTTTTGGGAGTTCGGACTGAGGAACGGAGGGCATTTTTGGACTCAGTGGCACGAGACAGTTCGGGAAATGTATTTGTGGGGTTTCTAGGGGTTTTGGAATTTCTCGGGAATTTTCTGGATTTTTAATTGAATTTTCGGAATTAATAACAATTATTAAAATCCGAAAATCGGAAAAATGGTTAAAACCGCCTTGGGCCGGTTTTCGGCTGACTAGTGGGCCACGGCCCATTTCGGCCTGGCAACGGCGAGAGCGGGCGAGGCCCAAGCGGCCGGCCCACGCGAGCGGCTGGGGGGGGGGGTAGGATAGGTGGGGCCCGGCGGGCGGCAACGCAACAGACCGATCGATTGATCGAGAGGAGAGGAGAGGGGGCTCAGGGCTAGGGTTAAGGACGAGGCGGCGGCGGCGGGGCTCAGTCTTGGCCGGAAAAGCATGGCAGGAGCTGGAGGGGAAGGGCACGGGGAGGGAGAGGGCGCTCACCACCGAGAGGAGGGAGCGGGGCGAGTCGAGCGAGGCGGGGCTCGGCGGCTTTTATAGCCGCCCGAGGAGGAGAGAAGGAGGGCGGGGCGGCATGGCGACGGCTTGGGCGACGGGACGGCGGCGTGGAGACGAAGGGACGGGGTAAGGCGGAGGGGATGGCGGCTTAATGGCGGCGTGGTCGACGGGACCTCGGCGTGGAGCTGAGGGGAGGCGACAGGACGGGGGCGTGCGGGGGATGGCGGCATGGCACGGAGGGGACAGCGGCGTGCGCGGGGCGACCGGTCACAAGGGAGAAGCGGGCGGCGGACCAGGCTCAAGGATGAAGCCGGCGAAGGACCGGGCCAAGCGGCGGCGCAGGCAAAGGACCGGAGGTCCGAGCGGGGCTCCAAGGTACATTCAACCACTCCCGTCCAATCCAAAATCTCAAACCGGATTAAGGACGGAAAACCAGCAATAAACTCAAATCGAACTCCAATTAGGGTTTTTGCAATTTGATTTTGAAGTTTTGGGGATGTTTCAAACACACCTGCATTTCTCCTCCTACGGTACTACCACTGCCATCTCGTGCTCTTGTTGTAATACGACAAGCTACCGTCGCCTTGCCGTGCGCTTCACCATGACCACGTCACCGTGCTCGGCTGGTAGCTCGCCGCCGGGAGCGGCGGCTGTTGTACCATGCAGTGCTGCGGCCACTGGTGGAGCTCCTCACCCTGCGCGGCGCCGGCGGCTGCGGGCTGATGACACCTGTCTTGCTCGACCCCCGTGGACGTGCCTTCGCTGTCCTCGATCGGCATCGGCGTCCATCATCTCCGTGACCGTCGTCGAGGCCGTGGAGGCTGCCTGCGATTGGAAGGGCGACCATGGGACCGTGGCCAGGTTGGAGCATGGTGTCTGCATGATCAGATCAGCTTCCTGATCAGTTGTAGTGATTCTGGTAGTTGGAAACATCACAATTGGATCGAAGTGAAAGCTCACAGGTCGCATGACATGAACAATTAAACCGGAACATTGCGATCCGCGCATGCAGTTTCAGGCTTTCAACATCAATCGAAATTAGCCCAGACTAATTGCGTAATTTAGGGAGATGAGCAATTATCTTGCAGAATTAGCCAGGAGGAAGAGGGGGAGGAGGAGGCACGTACTCTTGAGCCCGTGAAGGATCCAGTCGGGGCTGACGGCGAAAGGAACGCCCGACCGGAACGGGCCGAGAAGGAGGCTGCGCGCGGCATCGGCGGGCTTGTACACCACGATCGATCTGTCCTCGCTCGCCGCATATCGGCACCTCCTCCACCCAAACCCCGCCGCCGGCTGCGGCTGCGGAGGAGGCGGCGGCACGCCCCCGCCGGGCACAACAGGTGGCATCACCTCTGCGTCCTGCACACCCAACCTACGTTGCTCGGATACGTGATACACATACTGTGATATGATATTTAATTTCTCAAATACACTGACGTGTGTGTATATATAATAAAAAAAAACAGAAAATTAATAAATTCATGTAGGAAAATGAGAAATTGAGAATACCTTAATATTGATGATGGCTCTACTAGATGGTGCTAGACATGCACTAGTATCGGTGTTGGATGACGCACTCGAGCTTCTAAGTTCACCACCATCAGATACCATCTGCTCCAACAAGTTTGAAGTAATAAGTTCATAGATTCACAATAAGAGAGGTTTAAAACTAATGTAAGCTACGACTTGTTAAAACTTTAACCCAACATCAAGACTAAGCAAACTAGGACCAATCACAGGCCCTTTTGTTAGCCATTTCATTAACAGCTAATAACAGTCAAAGAATACCAGCTAAGCCAAAGAAAGCATTGATGTAAGCCAAAGGAAGCAAAGATGCTTAGTGTTATGATGTAGTTTGAATAATCGCCTGCAGGCCATGCGCGCAGATGGTCGGATCAGGGGAGGGAGATGGCCGGATCGGGGAAGACTCGACTGGAGGTGCAGATGGCTGGAGCGGGGAGGGAGATGGTCGAACTGGGGAGCGCACAGATGGACCGACAGGGGAGGGAGACGGTGAAGACATCGACAGCAGTGCTCAAATGGCCGAACCGAGGAGGGAGATGGCCGGACCGGGGGGGGGGGGGGGGGCGTCGCAGATGGCCGGACCTAGGAGGGAGACCGGGGAAGGCGAGGGCGGCGGCAGCACCGATGGCGGCATGAGGGATGGGGACTCTAGAGCCTAGCGGCTATGTTGAGGCTAGAAGTATCGCTTACACACGTTGAGAAAGGGATTGCGTTTAGGGTTATATGTATCGGGAAAGTATCTGAGAAGTATCCAAAAAGTATTGGATTTTTTTTCTTTTTTCAAAAAATCAGGAATAAATGGATACTTGCATGATACGGGTATGCTAGGTTTCCCAGATATCGGTGCAACGTAGCCTAGAACCAAAACAATCAGGCCACGGGTTAGCAAATTCGAGCGTAGCCCACCTAACTCAGGGTTAGGGAGGGAGCTAGAGCAGAGAACGAGTTTAGTTGCTAGGTGCGTACAAGGCGGTGGTGGGTCTTGGTGGCGCAGGAGGAGACAGGGTCCTCATTCCAGCCACAGCTCTGGCACCTGTGCGCCCTTCCTCATCAGCATCGGTGCGGTTCCCATGGCCAACCCGGCCGATCACTTCCTCATCTGGTTCCGGCACTAATCTAGTGCTGTGGTTTTCGTGTGGACTTTAATTTTGCGATGGTTGTAGCAATGGCGGGGAGGGGTTGATTAAGAGGATGGAGAGTGCGAGAGTTGGAGAAGGTTTAGTTGGCGCTCTCGAGGGCTTTAGAATATTTCTATCCCATTTCGCTTCAATTCCCTTATCCTCTTCTTGATTCCTATGTGGCGTTGTGAGTGCTCCCTAGTCCCTACTGGCTGGAAGAGTGCTGTTAAATAGTGGTGGGCACATGGGGCGTGCCTGTGTGGGCCGGCTACGGCTGAGCCCGACCCAAAACTCGGCACGACATGAATTGGGCTGTGCCGTACCGACCTGACACTATTTATTGGGTCGTGCCGGGCCAAGAAAACAGACACAATGGGTGGCACAACCCCTCACGACCATTTGCGCCGAGTCCATGCCGAGCCAGCACGGCGGCGGCTTGGTGGCACGCGGTGGCTCGGCTGCACGCGCCATTACCACGGCCCACGACAGGGCACGGTGTCTCCGGGTTAATCCGGAGTAGCCGGACAATTTGTCCGGACTCTCCGGGTTGGAGGTCTCGGCCAGAATTCTCTATTCGCTGAATTTCAAGTCGCCTCGCGGCTAATCTTTTTCCCTCGCTTTGTCTGGTCAGATGGATCCGTCTCAGGGTACCTCGGGTGGTGGTGATCCTCCTCGGGGCTCTCCTCCGCCGGATACACCCCCTGGCTCTCCGTCTGCAGCTCCAGCTCCAAAAAGACAGACGGGTTGCGAAGAAGCGACCCACCTCAAAGGGTCCGCTGATGATTGGGCCGCAGCCTCAGCCGCAGCCTCAGCCGCAGTCTCAGGCGCAGTCACCTCCTCAGCCTCAGCCCGATCCGGATGAGCATCCTGCAGACGCTCATGCTAGGCTGAGAGATCAGAAGAGGAGAGACTTCCGTGCTTCTGGCTACTTCATTGGTCCGTTGGCCAAAGCCAAGCCCGTGTGGACCTATCCTATGGGAGTCAACCCAATGAGAGTTATTGACTACAGGACGGGTTCCGGCAAGGGCAAGGCGACAGTTGAGCACAGAAAGAAAGATCCACTCGACTATCATCAGGATGAGTATGTGGACCGACGCTTTTGGAACAGATTCCAGTCGGATTACTATGAGACGGTCCTCTACCCACTTGAGCACCCGGTGGTCAGGATGAAGACCATTGACTGGGAGTACATGGCAGCAGCTCAGAACCTAGTGTTTGATCAGATAGTTGAGATCTGTGAGCTGCATCAGATCAAGGACATCCTGTCTTTCAAGTTTGATTGGAACAACGAGGTGATCATGCAGTTCTATGCCACCTTGTACTTTGACAAGACAGTTGATGCCATTTGGTGGATGACAGACAGAGTCTGGCACACTGCCAACCAGAAGAGGTTTGCTAGAGTGCTCAACCTTCGATTCAATGACAGCCCAAAGCTTCACGCAAACAAAGTTTTGACTCCTGAGGAGATTGAGTCACTGTATGACACATCCAGGAGCTTCACAGTAGGGACCATCAAGGGTCTGAAGGATGTGCCTGCCGTGCTCAACAGGATGCTGAGGGTCACTCTTTGGCCCAAGGAGGGAGATGCTTCTACCATCAGTTCCTATGGAAGGAACTAGCTTTTCCACCTTGTCGAGCGCACCCACTCCTTTGACATTGTCGACTTCATGTGGGAGACAATGAGGCAGAATGCGTAGAGCAACATGGCCAGCTGCAGCTATGCTCCTTTTGTGATGGCTTTGATCACTTCGGTTAGTGGACTGAAGTTTTTCAGGGATGAGGAGCATCTTTCTTACAAGGTCCGACCTCCTACTACTCCTGCTGCTCTAGCCGCCCCTGGTCCTGTTCCTCCTAGGACTCGACGAGGTCGCGCTTCGAGTTCCTCTTCTGCTCCTGCTCCTGCTGTGCCTCCGGCCATTCCTTCTGAGCAGACAGAGATTCCGAGCAGTACTCTTCAGAAGATGTTGAAGCACATCTTCGGTCTTTGCCGTGACATCTCCACCAAGCAAAAGGTGATGCACCGGCAGCTTAAGAAGAATGGTCAGGACATTCGCAGCATCCGCCGCCACCTTGGCGAGGCAGTCTCTCCCAGTGACTCCTCTGGGTCTTCCGAGGAGAGTAGCGGTGCCACCTCTGCAGATCAGCTCTTCGGCATCACCTCTTCTCCTCCTCCTCCTCCTGGAGATGACCCTGGCAGCGAGTACTCTGCTTCTAACGACGAAGGCGACGACGAGTGATTTCTCGTGTCCTCCCTCTTTTGGTGTCTTGATGCCAAAGGGGGAGTGATATCTTTTGTGTGTCGTCGTTTAGTTGGCTTAGTTTCATGGTGAACTCTGTTTTGTTATCATTTCAGCTTGTCGGTTGTGGACTTGTTTAGTTGCCTATTTATGATATGAACTCTGTTATCTTTTTTTATCCATGATTTGTCATTATGTTTATCTTATGCATGGGTTACTTTCAGTTATTTGTGATATATTCTCGGATGCAATGTTTGAGGGGGGAGCTCTTGGTTATTTCTCGTTAAATATGTGCATTTGATTCCACTCAATACTTCTAATGCACACATTTAGGGGGAGCTCCACTATTCTGTTTAGAATATTAACTCCATTTTATTTGCCGTTAATTGTGTTGTCATCAATTCACCAAAAAGGGGGAGATTGAAAGTGCATCTAGGCCCCTCAAATTATTTTGGTGATTAATGATGACACAATTAAAGTGATCTAATGCTTCAACTAAGATTAATGCAGATATCGAGATCATATCAAGTTGGAATGGGATTGGATGCCCCCACAACCTCTTAAAAGTTGAAATGACGGCATCAAGACAAGTTTTGTAACTTTGTTTTATATTTGTGTCTTAAGGATAGCCGTACTATTAAGAGGGTTCGACGTGAAATCGCTTTTAGGATGTGCATGTGCTCAACGTCAAGTCTTGCATCTAAAATTAGCCCTCCTGCATTTTATTTGGAAAAGTTTTAAATTGAAACCGAACTGGGTAACCCGGACTCTCCGGACATTCAATCCGGAGTATCCGGATTCAATCCGGAGTATCCGGACAATATATCCGGAGTCTCCGGGTTGGACCCCTCGGTCACTTTTAAATTCCAGTCGTCCGGAGTATCCTGACATTTTGTCCGGAGTCTCTGGATAACCCGGAGTCTCCGGGTTATTTGTTCGGACACTCCGGCCTGTACAAAAACGAGAGTAATGGCTAGTTTTTGAAAAGACTATTTAAAGCCTCCACTCTCTCCCAACGGCTTGAATCTGGACAGAGCTCATTCATTGCAGCATTCAAGCCTTCTATAACACTCTCAAAGCATTCAATAGAGCCCCCACTTCCTCCCACCATTTGATTTGGTTGTTGATCCATTTTGGTGAGGAGAGGAAGAAGTAAAGTGCTAGGTGCATTCAATTCGAGTTGTTGAGCACTAGTTCATCCTCCAAGCGACTTCCGTGGTGCTATTACTCTTGGAGGTTGAAGGTCTCCTAGACGGCTAAGAGTCACCGGGAGCTACCAACACGTGTGGTGAGCCCCAGTCGTTTATGAAGGCGAGTCTCGCCTCCGAAAGGAAAGAGACAAGAAGTAAAGCCGGCGAGTGCATTTGTGCAACACCGGGAGGAAAGCGGGTTGGAAGAGACCCCGGCTCAAGTGCGACTGAGCCGCCTCAACGGAGACGTAGGATTCCCTTCAAGAATCCGAACTTCGGTGAAAAATCGTGTCTCTCTCTTTTACTTTTTCTTGCTTGTGTGGATTTGTCTTTGTAAAGCTCGGATCTAATTCTTTGCTTAGCTTTAATTCAAATCCACACTAGGTTTTGATCTAGGTTGCTCTTGCTATCTATTTATTGAAGTATATTGTGCTTGTTAGAGTAATCCTAGTCGCGTTCCCGTGCCAGCTAACCCGGAGTATCCGGATTTCATACCGGACACTCCGGACAAGCCGGAGACTCCGGACCAAAGACCCGGAGACTCCGGGTTGACCTGCTCGGCCAGTTTTAATTCCGCTGCGTTTTTTAAATCCGCCTATTCACCCCCCCTCTAGGCGACATCGTTGGTCCTTTCAGGTTGGTAGAGGTAGCTAACAGGGTTTGCTTAAAAGATAGCCAAGAAATTATTGTACTACCAAAGAGAAATACAAATTCAGTCTAAGGTTTGGCACTGTAGGGATCAAACAGATAGCCAACATCCGTATATTCTACCATTGTTGAACTTGGTTATTTCAGTAAAATAAGCCAAGATCTCGTGCATCTTTGAGGTATCTGAGTAAAGTCTTGGCACCAACCCATGTCTTCTGATTAGAGCTGCACTTTGTCTAACTAATAAATTTATTGCGAATGCAATATCAGACATGATACAATTCACAAGATACATAAGTGCTCATATGGTGCTTAAGTATGGAATTTCATTTTCTAAGACTTCCTCATTTTTCTTTCTTGATCTTAATGGGTCTTTATCCACATCAAAAGATCTCACTACCATGAGGTCTTTAAAGTATGAGATTTATTCACGTTAAAATTTCTCAATACCTTCTTGGTATGGGTAGATTGATATACAAAGATTCCTTTGGGGAATTGCTCTAGCTGCAGGCCTAAACATTATTTGGTTTTGCCCAAATCGTTCATATCAAACTCTATCATAAGGTAAGAACTTGATTCCTTTTATGTTCTCTGTAGTTTCAATAATATTCAGGTCATTGATGTAAACTGAGATGGTACCAAATCCATTCTGTAACTTCTTTATGAACATATAGGGACAATCATCATTGTTGGAGCATCCCTTGTTCAGGAGAAAATCACTAAGTTGGTTATATCACATTCTCACCGACTGTTTTAACCATAGAACAATCTCTACAGTTTCACGCTATACATGTTGCGATTGATTTCATTATGATTCGGAATTTTAACTCTTTCTGGGACTTTCATATAAATATCTGTATCCAATGACCCGTATAAATATGCGGTCACTACATTTATCAACTACATTGATAAGCTCATGCTAGTTGCATGCCATTGATATCAAATATCGAAACGTTGTTCCACTTATAACAGAAAAGTAGATTTTATCATAATCGATGCCGGATTTCTGCGTGAACCCTTGTGCTGCAAGCCTCATTTTTGTATCTCATCACCTAGTTGTTCTAATTTCTCCTCCAGATGAAAGCCCATTTAGAGCCTACAGGGAATACTTCTGAATACAATATCTTGAATCCACATAATTTGTGGATATTTCTTTATTAATTTATTCCACCTCCTCGTGATTCCCACAACGATGAAGTCTAGATGTTCCGATCTTCTGACGTTAGATTGTGCGCGAAAATACCCACCGAGTTTGATCGATACGTGCACGGTGCACCCGGATTCTGAGCTTTCTTGACACACAAAATCGCCATGCTTACTGCCTGCTATGCAGTAACTTGTTTGTCACACTGCCGATGCGCATTACATAATTTAGCTTGTGTTGTACGCTCTCTCGAAGGGAAAAAATATGGAGAAGAAAGTTCAGAGCAGTGACGCAAAAAGAAGAAGAAGCAATCTGTGTCAAAACAAAAACAAAACAAAAAATTCCTCCTACCGTGCATGCAAAGTAGTGGTGTTTGCATCGGCTTATTTTTAAAGTGGCCTTATCGCTCCACGTCCTCATGTAGGAAAAGCAGAAGCACTTGGCCTCCGGGTCGGCAAATCAAAACAGTTGCCTACTGGAGGAGTGCACACCTGCTGTTTAGTTGTTATGTGAGGGTGCCAGTAGTCCATGCACAGCTTGTATCGGGGTGGCATACTGACCAGGTTCATTTGCATGTACTCAGCTTAATTAAGAACTCGACCGAGTGTCAGTGCACCCCGCACATACATTAATTGCTTGCTTGCTTTTCTCCTGGATTTCGACTGTAGGTATATGCCGACACGTTACTGCTACTTTCTCCATGTCGCTTTGCAATAAGAAGACATGATAATGATTATTAATTTACTTGTAAAGGCAGCGGTTTGTTTGTCCTGCTTTTGATCAGAAACCGACGAGCTATATAGCCTTATTGGATCGTATACGACGAGGCAACTGGTTTTCGTAGTATAAGCCAGTACTGTCTTTTACTAGTATATACGAGGCAATTGCTATCATCATATGTTACATGACACGCAGCTTTCTCGTCCCAGAATTGCATGTTAGCTACCCCCAATAATTGCCAAGTAAACGGCGACATGCACAAACCCGGACAAGCACCGAACGGACGCCGCCAGGATTGAAGAAAACGTCCAAAACCGTACGGTCATCGAAAAATTCCATGAAATTAGTATTAATAGCTTTATGACATCTGACGTGAATTTTTTTTTTTTGAAAAAACAAAGCTTGGATATTTTTTTGAGCCATTCAAAATGTACAAATTAGAAAATCCAAAAAAGAAATTAAAAATATTTTTTAGTAGCAATATTTGTTCAAGTATGTCAAGTAGCAATATTTACTTCAATATATTTTAGTAACAATGTTTGTTCAATTATATGTAGTAGTAATATTTGTTCAAGTATGTCAAGTAGCAATATGTACTTTAATATTTTTAGTAACAATATTTGTTCAAGTATGTCAAGTAGAAGTATTTATTGAAGTATGCCAAGTAGCAATATTTGTTTAATTATGTCAAGTATCAATATTTGTTGAAGTATATTTAGTAGCAATATTTGTTCAATTATATTTAGTAGCAATATTTGTTGAAATATATTTGGCAGCAATGGAAGGTGTTAAAATGTAAATGGTGTTGATATGTGAGTGCTATTATGCGAATACCTATTTTTGCACTTGTTGAATTGATATGTGAGTAGTATTGAAATAAAAAATTATTTGTTAATGTATTATTGCTAAATGCCTACTTTACAACTTGCAATTATCTAAAATATAGCAAAGGTAATGTCGATTTTTTTTTCATATTTAGGAAAGACCATATCGGATTTTTTGTGTGTTTTCTATACTTTTTTTTAATATATTTCTTAAACTTTTCCTATTTTTTAGGCATTCAATGACTTTTTACAAATTCACAATATTTTTTTACAATTTTTCTCATTTTTAATATTTTTTCTTAATTTTTCAACCTATGGCTGGTTTTCGCTAAAAAACCGTTTGAAATTCGAGCCATTTAGACCGATTTTATCCATTTCATTCGAAATTCGCTCGCCGATTTGGTTAGATTTTAAGTTTATTTAACTTTTAAAATCATTTGATTTTAAGCAAATTTAAAGTTTTTTTTTTCGAATTTCACTACCTCCACTTCCAACCTCCGAGCGATGGATCGATGGATCTCACCAGAAGGGTACTGGCCCCAGCATCACTGCATCTTTTCATAGTTAGTGACCAGTGAGGCAGCCGATCGAGGGTGACCAGCGCTGATTCGTGCGACGTCTCTACCATTAACCAAAGTAGGAAAGTAGGAAGGTGACGAAGACGCCAACCAACTATATATAGTCAACGTACGTACTAGTAAAGACAAATGGCTCATCTAATTCGATCTATGCGCTTCGTGTAGCCAGGGGTAGGGGTGAAAACGGATCGGATACGGTCGGATATTGCTGTTCCCGTATCCTAACCCATATTTTTTTTCCGGGTTCGGAATCGGATACGGTAAGACCGAATACGGATACGAATATGGATATTTCGGAGTTTCGGATATGGTAATGTTGGAGCGGATACATACCGGATTCGGTTCGGAAACGGATAATACAAACGGATACATACTTATTGAAACATTTGACAAGCAATAAATTCATATATATTACATAAATTTGACAACTCACACAACACAAGTATAACAAGGTATCAAATTCATACATAACTTGAACAACTAAATCCCGCTCGCCCAACAGGCCAACACACTGAATTCATGTGGCGGCGGCGGCGGCGGAGGCTCAAGCACTAGGGTTAGTTTTCGGGTTGGGGAATCGAATGGGGAGGCAAAGAATGAGGCTTGCGGGAATCGAATGGGAAGCCCTTGACTCTTGAGTCTTGACTTGAGTACGGAGTACCCTTGTTTTGTTGATTCGGATATCTGGTCGGATAATATCCGGTTACCATATACCGCAGCTATTCGGTCGGATATCTCGTCATCAGATCCGTTATCAGATCCGGTAGCAAGTATCCGGTACCGTATCCGAATCCGGCCGGATACGGATTTTTTTTTCCCGGATACGGTTTTTAACGGATTCGGTACCGGATCGGTCGGGATTAACCCGTACCATTTTCACCCCTAGCCAGGGGTGATCTAATACATTGTTGAACTCGCCACGTCTATATGCACTATTATAGAAATATACATCACGATCGGGTTTTTTTTTATTATCACAATCGATTTTAGTGGCGACACAAAGTCTTTAATTAGACAGTGATGAAGGGGTTCTATCACAGTTGGTTCTCGCGCGACAGTGATAATTTGTCATCATTGTCGGTTCCCACCCAGAACCGACTGTGATGTGGGGTTCATCACAATCGGTTCCTGATGGGAACCGACTTTGATGAGAGGGTTCATCACAATTAAGCTAGGGCTTTAACTTACACATATCCTCAAGAATTTCATATTTTCTCATCTTAATCTAAGTTTTACCCAAGTCTAAATATGTTCTGTTTTTTGGAGCGACGGTGGCTTTTTTAGCTCTACAACACCAACAGAGGATAGTTCATCCCGAAAGTATATAAAACTTAGTGAGAGTCATCACAATTGGTTCTTATTTAGAACAGATTGTGACGACACCTCCTCATCACAGTCGGCTCTCACAATTGGTTCTTAGTTAGGACCGACTGCGATGAGAGGTGACATCACAATCGATTCTAATCAAGAACCAATTATGATGAGGTGCCCCTTTATTACTGTCGGTTTGAAATCAGAACCGATTGTGGTGAGAGGTATCATCATAATCGGTTTTAGATAAGAGCTGATTGTGATGACTCTATTTCCAAAATTTACAAATTACATATACATATCATAATCAGCTTTTTTTATCATAAGTTAGGAATCGACGTAGATGAAACCGTAATGTTGTCCCACTATGTAGTAGTGAGGATTAACTGAACTACATACACAAAGGCGAGGAGGACACCAACCAAACTGTAGCTCATCTGGCAAGGCACTCGTGATTAGTGCTGGGCATCTGGGCCGTGCTTCGATGGGCCGGCCCAAAGCACGCCACTGTTCATCGGGTCGTCTTGGGCCGAGAACTCGCACGGTGGGCGGTCGAGCACGCCGGCCAGTTTGGACTGCGTCGCCGACCCGGCACTGAGGTGGCACGGCGGCCGGGCAGCATGGCAAGGAGACCAAAGACCAGTGGCGTGGGGAGGTCCGAGGGAGACCAGAGGGCTGTGGCGGTGCTGGCACATGGAAGGGAGACCGGAGACGGAGGCCAGCGCCCAGGGCCTCATGCATGGAGATCGGAGACAGAGACAGAGACGGAGACCGGAGTCGAAGAACGGAGTCGAGGGAGACGGAGACGGAGCTGGAGGCGACGAGTGCGCGGGGTGGCGCGCGGGGAGCCTGGAGGTGGCGGGGGCTCGAGTGGCACGCGGGGAGGTGGTGCAGACCATAGGGGAGGAGGGAGAACCGGCGGAGTCGAGCGCGGGGTGCGAGCTCGAGTGGAGATGGGAGGCCTGGTCACCTGGAGCCCTGGAGGGAGTCTAAGAGGCCGATTGTTCGAGGACCAGGCCACCAGGGGCAGGGAGGGGTCCGAGGGGAACAGGGCTGCTGCAGGTCGCGCTGGGCGCCTTTGGCGGCTGGGGAGTGGTCCGAGGGGCAGGGAGGGGTCCAAGGGGAGCAGGGTGCACGGTTCGCAGGGCGCAGGAGAGCACGGGAATCGAAGGGGTAAGAGTAGCACGGCAATCGAAGGGTCAAGTTAATTGTTTAAGCTAGCTAGACCGATGACCAATCAGTGGAAAAGATGAAAAGAGAGTGAAAAAAGAGAGTAAGAGAGAAAAAGATCGGAGAGAGAGGGTAATTTATTTTTTTTCCATTGTCTCGTAGTTTCATAATCACAACGCTCAGCGATAATTGTTAGTGATGTGATGTGATGTGAGATATGATGTAAAGTTAATTTATAAATTTGAATGATCCCATCCCGCGTGCGATTTATAAATTTCACCTCCCTCTCGCTGCTGGCACAACGCAAAACAACATGATTTGATGTAATGCGATGCGACATAAAGCGATCTGATTCTCATGTGCCCACACTTGGATTTCAAACGGTCATTTACCGCTAATTGCTATAAATTCTGTCCGAGAGCTTTCATTCTTCAACATCCCGCTTGCTCTCTCTGTGTTTGCTTAGAACATCCCGCTTGTTCTCTATTTTTGCTTTCCTCCACGAAACAAAATGTTTCGCAAGAGTAAGAGCAAGAGAGCACGCCCTCGCTCTCCATGTCCCTCTCGCCAGGATGACGAGATCGATCCGCACCAACTCTCCCCCGGCATGGGAGACTAGGGCATGGATGACCGCCATCTGGACAGTACGCGCGGCATCGAGGATGCCTCGTACATTCTGGATGCACCGAGCTCTGATGCCGCCGCATCGGTGTATCTGGGATGGGCGTCGGTATCGGCATCTAGCTTGGATGCCGCGATATCGACGCAATCGGGACGGGCCTCCATATCCGGCACTCGACGGGGGTGGTGCTGGCAACACATGGACAGAACCGTCGAAATTGTAGATGGAAGTGAGGTAGTGTATGCTATTTGCAAATACTATCAAACTAAATTATCTGCACGTGCGTGTGCTGGAGTAGGTCATCTGAAGAGACACGCAGAGGCATGCTTGAAGAAGATATCGGCATGATGGAGGCCAAGCGAGGGCGTGCAGACGTAGCTCTACTTCAACACCGACAGTTCGGTAAGTACGTGGGTATACAACGCCGATGTAGTTAGAGACGAAATTGCATGGTACATAGCTACAAAGGATCTTCCACTTAGAATGGACGAGAGCTCTAATTTTGAAAGAATGGTGCAACGTGGTTTTTGTCCATAATACTAACATGTTAATAGAAGAACAACTACACGTGATATTTATAAAATATTTTCAAAAAAACTAGAAATGTTAATATAGATTTTCTTGGCAACTAGTTTTTCCTTTACCTTAACATCGGATATACGGACTTCCCAACATCAAAGAACAGTCTATATTAGTGTTGTTGCACATTACTTAGACGAGAACTACTTATTAAATAAAAGAGTCATAGGGTTTAGATCAATCTCCGAGTTACACACCGGAGAGGCTATTGCTAACCATATACTTGAGGTTATTACCGACTTTAAAATAGAAGGTAGAATTATTTCCATCACTCTTGATAATGCATCGGCTAACATGACGGCTATGGATTATCTCTTACCGCATCTAGAAACTTATGTTGGAGGTTTTGTACTCCAACAGAGATGCGTATGCCATACTATTAATCTCATTGTGCAGACGGGTTTGACTGTTGTCGGGGGGTCGGGTAATTTCCATAAATTACCTCGGATGCCACCAACGACCAAGCTCGCTCCCGCCCGAGCCACCAGGAGGTCGTTACCCTGGGTTGTCTAATCAGAACTTGGAAGGCTACGCATTCCGGCCGATTCGAGTTCGGGCTCGGGTGGGGCGAGAATGCCACGTATTCGATCGATTCCGAGCTCGAGCTCGGGTAAGATGTCCAAGCTCGGTGCCGGTCATCGGCCGACCTTACGCGGTCTCGGGGTCGGTGGGAATAACCACCCGAGCGTAACTTCCGTTGGCCCGTTACGTTTCCCGTGGGAGCGTGGCGGAAAGGTAGGATCCACCAGTTGCCACGTTTGGACGAGGTCCAAACGTGCGGGTAGTGGGGTCGTGGAGTTCGATCCTTTGTAAGCTATAAAAGGGTCCCCATCGTGAGGGGGACACACAACAGCAACAACAACACACAGACAGACCGATTGTAAGACAAGAGTCATACACTCAGACACTTTGCAAGAGTATACAAGAGCTGGAGTAGGGCTATTATCTCTTCCCTGAGAGGCCCGAACCAGGGTAAACTGCTGTGTCCACGCTCGTTGAGATCTGGTGATCCGTTCCTTGAGTAATCCCTCACGCAAGAAGGGGTCACAGTTGGTCCCTCCACCAACAAGTAAGCTCGGCGGGGGCCTGTTCCCCAATCGTCGACAGCTGGCGCCGTCCGTGGGGACCGACTTTCCCTTTCGTGAGGAATCCCGAAGAATGTCAGAATCCCAGAACCACCAGGGGCTCTACGCCCCCGAGATCGGGGAAGAGGACAAGCAGTTCTTCGACAATGGGGCCGGCGACGTCGCCGGCATTAAGAATCAAGACGGTTCCAGAAGCTTTTCCTGGAAGCCGCTACAGCCGGGGCTTGATTCTTTCGCTCCCACTCGGCGCCTCTCGGGACGGCGAAATGCACGAGCTCTACGATGGTCTGGACATCCCGACCTCTACGAGCTCGACCAGTGGGACCGCTTCACGGGAGACACCGTGATGTCCCCTCGCGATCCGTCCAATCCCGTAACGCCTTCGTTGCGGAGGAGGATGGAAATGTCGAGCAAATCCCGGTGACGGCGTCTTCACCGCTACGGCGGCCAAAGAGCACCTGCAGTATCCCTGAATCGGACGACCAGCTTACGCCGGCAAGTCCGAGGTGGCTGGACCGATAAGACCAGGGCCGGTTCGTGAGAATTTCCGCAGCGTCACGGGACTCGGAGCCGTCGACGACGAACGAGCTCGTCACCCCGCGTTCCCCCGAGCGGGGAACGCCTTCAAGCCCTGGCCACGGTGGTGCGCAACCTCAGAGAGTTTCCTGAGCAGGTCGACCTAGAAGCCATGGGCGCGGCCGTGGCCGACGACCTCGAGGAAATCGCCACAGACATAAGGGCGGCGGAGGCCTCCCGGGAAAGGGGCGCCCAGAGCAATTCCTGGGAACGCCGCCGCCGGGCGTCCGAGCGCCACCACCCCGATGACTCACGCACCGCACTCAGAGGATCGGGCGCGAAGGCGACTGCTCGAGGGCACCGGAGCAATTCGGGGGCTCCTCGACCAGCGGAATGCGAGCCACGCGTAACCGGCCGAACATTCCTCGTCGGGCCACTCCCATCCTACAGCGTAGGGAGGTTTTTCTCGCTGGGCCCACTAACCTCGGGCTCGGTGGTGGGGATCGCCGACCGCCGCGCTGCGTGGCGATCGCCCGACAGTCCGTGTTCGGTGCGTGGCGTTCAGCGACATCGCCGCGACGAGTGACCTGGCCGACAAGGTTTAAGCCGGGTCACATCGAGATTCGATGGGACTCGTAACCCCGACGAAGTTTCTCTCGATCTACACCACGGCCATTTTAGGCTGCCGGGGTGATGAAAGGGTGATGGCCAACTTTACGCCTGATCCTGGGCCGGGCGGCTCGGGCGTGGCTATTCAACCGAAGGAGAACTCGATCCGGTCCTGGGCCCGGTGAGCAAAGACTCTCGAGCCAACTTCCGTAGAGTACGCCCGCCGGAAGGAGCGCGACCTTGAGCTGCCTCGACATGAGGCGAGGGCGAACCTGCGCCCGATTCGTCCAGCGCTTCATGCAAGTGCGCAATTCCATCCCGAGCATCTCGGATGAGGCGGTCGTCGGGCTTTCAAGTTCGGGTCCGAGACGACGCTTTACTCAGACCTCGAAATCCACCGGACATCACAGCCAACGAGCTGCTCCGCATGGCTGACCGTTACGCCAACGCGACGAGGCCGCCCAATGGAAGAAGGCTGCTAGACGAGGGAGCTGCCCCCTCGGCCGGGCTCGAAGGGCATCAAGCCGAAAGAGCGTAAGCTCGATCGAAAAAATCAAAAAGAAGAAAAATCCTCCGTCTCGGCATGGTGGTAGCCATCGAAGACAACGGCCGACCTCGCAATGCGTATAGGGGAGCCGAAAGGAAAGGGTCGACCAGGTTCGTGAGCAACGAGCGTAACCGGACGACCAAGAACGCGGCGACCAACGCGGGCGGGCTAGTGCCTATTTACGCCGCTCCACCAGGCGCATGGGCATGACCTTCGAATTGCGAACGTGGGCCTCCCGCCCGAGCAGCTTCTACAATGGTAAGGGTCCCATGCCCACGCTCCCGAGATGGAAGGAGACGTCAAGGGCAAGAAGCCCGCCGAGGAGCAAGACACCGACATGGAGTACCAAGAGCCGAGAAACCACATCGCCGTGATATTCGGGGGCTCCGCCGCCTATGGGTCGCGTCGGGAGTTAAAGGAGGCCGCGCGCGAGGTACTCCGTGTCACTCAGGGGAAGCCTCCTGTTCAGCAGCTCAAGTGGTCCGAGCTGCCGATCACCTTCTCCAAGGACGATCGCCCTCGGGATGACGAAACCCCAAAGGCTTCCGATGGTCGTTAGCCCAACGATCTGCAACACCGCAGATGAGTCGGGTCCTTGTGGATTGCGGAAGCTCCCTGGACTGATATCTGCCAGGGTCTTGGGCGAGATCACATCCTCGCTCCAAGATCAAAAGCCTGGCGGTCCCGTTCTACAGATAGTGCCCGGAACGTCGGTCAGGCCGCTCGGCCAGATCGTCCTGCCAGTAACGTTCGGCAATCCGAGCAACTTCCGAACGGAGCTGATCACGTTCGAAGTGGTCGATTTCGAGTCGGCTTACAACGCGATCCTGGGCCGACCAGCACTCGCCAAATTCATGGCCGCCACTCACCACGGGTATCAATGCTTGAAGGTCCCCGGCCCCGGCGGCGTGATCACGGTCAAGGGAAGCCCAAAAGCAGCCCTAAACTGCGACGAGAGGGCGTTAGACATGGTCGGTCAACTGCCCCAGCGCGGGCCCGAGCAAGAGCCGAGGAGTTCCCGGCCCAAGGCTAGCCTCCAAGCTGGAGGAGAAACCAAGGCCATCCGTTGTGCGGCATGTAACTGCACAAGATCGTACACGTGGGGGCTTCCCTAGATCCTAAATAGGAACTCGAGCTCGTGACCTTCCTCCGGAGAAGCGCGGACACGTTCGCCTGGGAACCGTCCGACATGCCCGGAGTCCCAAGGAGGTCGCCGAGCACAAAGCAGCGCTCGCTCGACAAAAAGCCTGCGGCGGGCAGAGCTCAGCGCTTCTCCCGAGAAGCAAGCCATCATCGAGAGGAACTGGACAAGCTCCTCAAAGCCGGTTTCATTCGGGAGGTCGACCATTCCGAGTGGTTGGCCAACCCGATTATCGTGATGAAAAAGGGGCAAGTGGCGCATGTGTGTCGATCACACGGGGCTGAATGCCGCATGCCCGAAAGACAATTTCCCGCTACCTCGGATAGACCAGTTGGTCGACGCAACGGCCGGCTCCGAGGCGATGAGCTTTCTGGACGCCTACTCAGGCTATCACCAGATCGGCATATCGCCCGACGACGGCGAGAAAACTTCCTTCATCACGCCGTTTGGCACATTCTCGCTACACGACCATGTCCTTCGGTCTAAGGAACGCCGGAGCGACCTTCAGCGCCTTATATGCGAGAAAACCTTCTCGAACCAAATAGGTCGGAACACGGAAGTGTATGTAGACGACATAGTCGTCAAGAGCAAGATGGCCTCGGACCATGTATCCGATCTAGAGGAGACTTTTCATAACCTCAATAAGCATCGAATAAAGTTAAACCCTGAAAAATGTGTGTTCGGGGTCAAAGCTGGCAAGGTGCTCGGATACATGATCGGCCCACAAGGAATCGGGGCCAACCTAAAAGATAGAAGCCATCGAGAACATGCGACCACCGACTTGCACTCGGAGGTCCAGTCCTGACCGGAGAATGGCGGCCTTAAGTCGTTTCATCTCGCGGCTCGGGAACGTGGCCTACCTTTCTTCAAGGCGCTCCGGAAGCACGATTTCGCGTGGGACAGATGAAGCGCATCGCTCTTTCAAAGAGCTTAGCTATATTTGTCAAGACCCGGTCTTGACCACGCCAAGAATGGGAGAGGTTCTCTTGCTCTACCTGGCCGCCACACCCCAGGCGGTAAGCGCCGTCTTGACGGTAGAACGGGACGGGGTGCAGCGCCCGATCTACTACGTCAGCGAAGTCTTACACGGACCAAAGGAGCGTTACCCCGAGGTCCAGAAACTCCTCTATACGCTCCTCGTGGCCTCGAAGAAATTAAGACACTACTTCCAGGCACACAAAATCCAAGTCCCGACCAACTTCCCGCTGAGAGAAATTCTCGGGAATCAGGACGCAAGCGGGCGGATCGCGAAATGGGCCATGGAGCTCGCCGGTCGAGATCGAATTCTCGGCCAGAACCGCGATCAAATCTCAGGTCCTAGCGGACTTCCTAGCCGAATGGACAAACCCCGCCCCGCCCGAACCCGAACCCAACCAGGCCGAGCACGGTCGCTGGGTCATGCACTTCGACGGATCCCGAGCTTACGATTGCTCTGGGTCGGAGTGGTCCTCGAATCCCCTCGTGGGGAGCGGATCGATCGCCTCCAATTGCATTTGGCGCAACAAACAACGCGGCGAATCACGAAGGTCCGCTAGCCAAGGCTTGGGCATGCAAAGCGCTCGGAGTCCAACGACTAATCGCGAAGGGCGACTCGCGGTGGTCGCCAACCAGGTTAACAAGGAGTATCGGTGCTCGATGACTCAATGGCGCTTTACCTGGCTGAAGTAAGGAAGATGGAAAAGTACTTCAGAAACTTCGAAGTACTATACATCCTCAGGAAGGACAATGCCCTGGCCGACCATCTATCGAAGGTCGGTTCCGCCCAGTTTCCCGCCCGGGGGTGCTCATCGAGCACCTCTATAAGCCCTCCATACCCCCCGGGGAGGAGGCAACCGAGACAGGTGGTACCGTCTCCTTCCTCGAGCAGGATGCGAATTGGATGACGCCATTCATCCAATACTTCGTGCACGGGACACTGCCCGAGGAGGAAGCCGAGAAATCCCGGCTAGTGAGGCGCTCCTCGACCTATAAAATGGTCGAGGGCCTCTTATACCGCAAAGGCGCGCTTGGCGTCCTCTCCAAGTGCATCACCCAAGAGGAAGGCAAATACCTCCTCAAGGATATCCATGACGGATGTGTGGAGCTCACTCGTCCTTTAGGACCTTGGTGAGCAAAGCCTTAGGTTGGGTTACTATTGGCCGACGGCCTTGGCCGACGCGCTCAATAGTAACCTCCTGCCCGATCTTGCCGATTCCATGCTCGGAAGGTCCATCACCGGCATACGCGCTCTGAGACCATGCCGCTAACCTGGCCATTCTCGGTTTGGGGCATCGACATACTCGGTCCATTTCCCAGGGGAAGGAGGGGATGTAAATACCTGTTCGTCGCAATCGATACCTTCACTAAATGGATCGAGGCCGAGCCTACATCAACCATCTCGGCACAGGCGGCTAAAAGGTTCTTCCGCAATAATGTAGTAACCCGCTTTGGCGTTAAAGTCGCCTCATTACCGACAACGGCACTCGGTTCTGGCGAGGTGTTTCAGGCTTATTGCGAGGAGGTCGGGACCAAGATATGCTTCGCATCCGTGGCCCACCCACAGAGCAATGGGGCGGCCGAGCGCGCGAACGGGCAGATCGTCCAAGGAATCAAGAAGAGAGTCTTCAAGAGCCTCGATCGGCATGGTCAGGCCTGGGTGGACGAACTACCCCCCGTCCTCTGGTCGGTCACACCACGACGAAGCCGAGCTACGGAGACCCCCTTCAGCTCGTATATGGCGCGTAAGCCGTCCTACCCGTCGAGGTTGTCCTAGGATCCCCAAGGGTGAACCTAGCCGATAGCATCGACGCAGAAGGCGAGCGCCTTCTCGACCTCGACCTCGCGGAGGCGACCCGTGAACGGGTTCTGTTGCGATCCGCGGTCTACCTGCAAGCACTTCGCAGGCACGCCGCTAAATCGGTACGACCAAGGACCTTGCACGTCGGCGATCTCGTTCTGCGACGGGTCCAAGACCATCAAAAGCCAACAAGCTAACGCCAAGATGGGAAGGTCCTTACACGGTCGTCTCAACAGCACGCCCGGGGGCTGTCCGCCTCGCAATGGAAGATGGTCGAGAACTAGCTAGCACTTGGAACATCGACCAACTGCGTAAGTTCCATGTCTAACCACACTCGCCTACCTTTTTAATAAATTTTGTCACCTCGTCTTCTCGTTCTTTCTCTCTCTCTTTCTCCTTTACCTTCGCAAAAATTCTACGATTAAGCTCGACCTGCACAAAGTGTCGTAGGCGGAGTCGGTCGTCAGGCAAAACACCGCACGACAAGAGCTCGACCTCAAGGGCTTCCTTCCTCGTAAGACGACCATCTTTTCGCGGTAGACCTCCGCCGCAAGCAAAGATTCGCACAGACACCCTTCCGAACGGTTCGAAGCTTAAGTCGGCCCGGTGGGCGGCATCGACTGCGTACCCTAAGAGCCACACGGTCCTCGCAGAACTCTACTCCGCCAACGAGGTCGTGCTCGCGATCGCCCACGACCTCCGTTGGCGGCGAGGGCTATAGGGGTACCAAGTGGCCACGACCTCGTGCGGCTCTCACGCGAGGTAGCTACTCCCTAGTACGATTGACCGCTAAGTCACGTAAGGCCGAAGTAAGCCAGAACAAGGAACCGCGACACCAAACAAATCGTTATCATCTCGGACAAAACAACAAAAACGTTTAGAGATAGATAAACGCTCTTTCTATGTTCAATCAAGCGGTTTTCCTTAAGTTTTTTTACAGTAAAGACAGAAAAAGAAAATTACAGGAGCCCGACGCTTCTCGCCCCTGCAGAGCGACGAGCTCGCCCCGCACCGAGTCAAGCTCGGACTCAAGGTCGAGCACCCGCCGCGAAGCTTCCCGACCTTCGCTTGCCGCTGTCGGTCGCTGGACTCCTCCGTTCTTTGGTCGATTGTCCTTTCGGCGCTTCCGGCGTCGCGCAAGGTCGCCACCGTGGCCTCAAGGCCCGACCTTGCTGCTCGCTCCGGCCGAAGTCGCTCCTGGAGCTCGTGCACGGACTCCTCCACCTTCCGCCGGATCTCGGCCTCGTAAGATGTCGGCTCGGCAACCGGCGCTCGAGCTCCGCGATCTTGGCGTCTGCTCGGATTGGTGCTTAGCGACAACCACGGCGCACGGTGGCGGCATGGAAGTCCTTCATGGTGGACTCCGGCACTGCGCGACAAGGTATTTCAGGTCGTGATCGAAGTTTTTTGATAAAAACACATGAGTCGAGTACTTACCCAACAAAGCCGAGCCGAGCCTCCACCGCTGAACATCTCGGCGGGGTCCTCCGTCTCGTCCTGTTCCCCCTGGCGGGCAAGGGATCTCCGCCTCGATCCCTTCTCCTTGATCGGAGGCGGGGCTTGAGCCCGAGCTCCTCATCCCCGAGGGCGAAGGAGCTTTGTCCTGGGGACGACCTCCGCCTCTGGAGAGGGACGACCTCAAGAGCGAGGATCACCTCCGCTCTTCTTCCTCCCGGCAGAGTTGCGCCGGGGCTCCACCCCTTCGGGCGTCTACGGCCATGGGAGCAACCGGGGACACCGGTCGGCATCCGGCCCTTGAGGCTGCAGGCCAGCGTCGGCCGCGGGATCAATCGGGGCACCGAAGTCGGCGGCCGGAAGGTCGGTCCCGATCGAAACGACCTCGGCGCCCGGCAGATCCCCCTTCGTCTTGAAGCTGCCCGGCTCACCTACGGTGGCGGGCTCATCTCCCAGACCAGCGGGTAGCCGGCTCTTCCTCGTTGGGACGAGCTCACTTGAGGGATGGGTCCCCTCGACGCCGGCCTGGGACCCCGGCGTGACGTCACGAGCACGGGGAGACCTCGGCGATCTCTGGAGAGTCGCGGTGATGATGTCGCCGGCGCCGAAGAATCCTCGCGGGAGTTTCGGCGGCTGCTCATCACCATCGACTCCACGACTATGATGTGGGGATGCCCTCCTTCGCGGCTCGGGCATCGGCGTGCGATCTTCCTCCGTGTCTCCTCTTCGAGACACGACCTCTGGTCCCGAGCTCGCGGCGATGGGCTCCCCACCTCGACATCGCCGCCACCGGCCGTGGGGATCGGGCCTCGCGCCTCGGCCCCACTTCGGCCTCGTCGCCCACGACGGCCTCGGCAGCCCGGGCAAGCTCCCTCTCTAGCACGAGGTCAAGAATATCGTCAGCCATCGCTTCGAAATCCCATAACTCCGCACCAACCGCCACACCCACTATAGACGATGTGGGGTTAGTATGGTGCCGGAGGGGAAAGAGACAAACGAGAGGGGAGCAGGAGACTGACCTTGCTCGGCGTCCGCTAGCTGAGCTCGGGCGCGGGCCAGGAGGGCGGCCATGTCCTCGCGCGCCTTGTCGGCCCTGGCGACCGAAGGGTCGGCCTCCCCCAAGCCGACCTCGGAGACGGTCGGCGTTGGGCGCGGTTGAGGCGTGGCAGACGACCTGCGGGACCTCGGGACCAAGGGGGCGGGGTCCAGCTCGTCCTTCTCCTCCTCGCGGTCCCCGGGAGCCGAGCTCGAGCTCACCCGCGCGAGCTCACTGAAGGGCCGCGATCGGCCTTCCACTCGACCTTCCGCCCGGGCCGGCGCCGCGGCCTCCTTCTTCGCCGCGACAATTTGGCGCAAAGCGAGCCATCGGCTGGATTGTCTCGTGTACTCATCCATCCACAATCTTAGTTCGCTCACCTCCTGCCGGTCCGCATACTCCAAGTCTTTGGCGGGGTGAGCGGTCGTCTGGCCGAACGCTGCGTATGCGCTGGGAGGGACGGCGTGGCCGACGGAGATCGAACGCGCGCTTGCGACTGCCGGTCCCTTGGTCTTTCGACCCGCCCCGCCAATCGATCCCTACCGACACGGCGACTTCGAGGGCAACCTTCTCTGTTGAAAAAGAGAAAAACTCAAATGAGGTCGGAAGGCCCTCGCGAAGCCTCGTCCGGACGAAGCTTCAAAGAAGTCCGACCGTAGACTTACCGCCTCGGTCAGGTTAAGGGCGTTGTTCGGGATCTGGCGGCCCTCGATGATTTCCTTGCCTTTAGGGTGCCGAACATCTCGGACACCCTCACATCCACCAGTCCTCTGGCGGAGCTACATACCAGCCAAGGGAGAGGTCGTGAGAAGGGGCATCCTCTGCTCGGAAAAGAAGATCGAGGGCTTACGACATACCCGAAAGCGTGATTCCCGGTGATGTCCTGCCACCCCTCGACCTTGAAGAAGGGATGCTCCCTCCTCCTAAGGGGCGATATCCTGGTTCTGATGTAGTCCTCGGTAACGCCCCGGCGGTCAGCCCCAGGCACGTGAGCTCGTTGATCGTCATGAGGATCTTCTCCTCCTCGGGCTCCACGCAGGCGGTCGGGCGTCTCGGCAGCGCGACCTCTGGCCGAGTAGGAAAGCGTGCCGCCCTCCGCTTTCCTCAAGTAGAACCAAGAGTCGGCCCAACCCGACACCGAGTCCTTGAGCGTGAAGCTCGGGTACTCGTATGGTCGGGGAGGTCGCAGCGGAAATAAGCGGCCAGGCTGCGGCGTCTTGGTGCGAGAAAGGGTGTAGAAGTGGAAGAAGAGGCGGGAGGGGGCTCGACGCCCACGAACCCTTCGCAGAGATGGGTAAAGATGGCCATGATGAGAATGGAGTTGGGGTGGAGGTGAGCGATCTCGCACTCGCAGGAGGCGAGTACGGCCTCGAGGAACTCACTTTCGGCGTCCGGAGTCTGCTCATGGCGTAGAGCTCGGTGGAGACGATCTCCCCTCCTCTTGTGGGCTCTCCTCGGCGCCGGGGACTCTCCATGTGCAGATCAACGCACTCGCTCGCCGGAGGATCTCCAGCCTGCGCCTGTCGAGCTTGCTGACGCCGAACCTCGCCATGAGGGTGGAAAAGATGGTCGAGAAGAAGGATGAGCGCCGAAGCAGGGGAGTATGAGACGCAGCGATCGCAAAACGGCCAAGTGAGTCTAAGGGTTTTCTCTTCGAGTGTTTAAAAGCTCCTCCAGGAAATGGGAAAGCAAAAGGACTTCCCGCCGTTATGGTCGAGGAAGCCCTAGAGGCACAGAGGGCAGTTGAGGCGTTCGCCATTCAGAAAACGACACGTGGGCACGCAAATCGAAACCGTCCTGCCAGAAAAGACGGTTCCCCAGGAAGGACAGTTCAGGCTTCCAGGAGAAGGAACCGCTGAGAGGGGCCCACTTCTGTTAGCTCGAAGCGCGACGAGCTGGGGGAACAAGCTCGTTCCCGGAGGAGGTTAATAGCTCGTTGGTCGCGGCAGTTGTCCGCCGCGTAACCGACATGCACGGAGAACGGTAGGCCCCAGGGGACGGCCTTCCTCAGACCTTTTCCCACTCGACCCTCGGGGGCTCGCTGTCGGGGGGTCGGGTAATTTCCATAAATTACCTCGGATGCCACCAACGACCAAGCTCGCTCCCGCCCGAGCCACCAGGAGGTCGTTACCTGGTTGTCTAATCGAACTTGAAGGCTACGCATTCGGCCAGTTCGAAGTTCGGGCTCGGGTGGGACCGAGAATGCCACGTATTCGATCGATTCGAGCTCGAGCTCGGTAAGATGTCCAAGCTCGGTGCGGTCATCGGCCCGACCTTACGCGGTCTCGGGTCGGTGGGAATAACCACCGAGCGTAACTTCCGTTGGCCCGTTACGTTTCCCGTGGGAGCGTGGCGGAAAGGTAGGATCCACCAGTTGCCACGTTTGGACGAGGTCCAAACGTGCGGGTAGTGGGGTCGTGGAGTTCGATCCTTTGTAAGCTATAAAAGGGTCCCCATCGTGAGGGGGACACACAACAGCAACAACAACACACAGACAGACCGATTGTAAGACAAGAGTCATACACTCAGACACTTTGCAAGAGTATACAAGAGCTGGAGTAGGGCTATTATCTCTTCCCTGAGAGGCCCGAACCAGGGTAAGCTAACGTGTCCACGCTCGTTGAGATCTGGTGATCCGTTCCTTGAGTAATCCCTCACGCAAGAAGGGGTCACAGTTGGTCCCTCCACCAACAAGTAAGCTCGGCGGGGGCCTGTTCCCCAATCGTCGACAACTGTAATGAGAACTAGTTTGGAAAACATACGCAAAGCTATCCAATTTATTAATAATTCGCCTATAAAGTTTGCACAGTTCTCAGGGTATTGTAGGCCAACAGTAAGGACCCAAGAAAATTTAACCTTGATATGAAGGTTAGGTGGAACTCGACGTATATTATGCTAGAGCGGTGGAAGGGCTATGAGCATATTATCACTGTCTTTATCAACTGCAATAATGGTGAGTCGTTGGTTACTGAATTTGATTGGCAAATTGCAGGTCATTTTTGTGATTTTTTACAAACTTTTTACAATGCAACTAAAGATTTATCCGGCGTGTAATACCCAACTTCTTCCTTAGTTATCGAGTGGCTTTGGACTATTGCTAATTCTTTTAAAGAAAATAGATAATTATATTTTACTTCCCATTATAGAACCAATGGAGGAAAAATATTTAAAATATTTTCAAGCTATTCTACATCTTTACTGCTTTGCTACTATTTTGGATCCTCAGAGAAAATTACCTGACTTGCAGGGCGCCTTCCACGGAATAGGTGAGGCATTCGATCTTGATTTCTCCGAGGCCTATACTCATGTTTATAATGAGTTTTTCAGAGTTTTCGACAAATATTACGACAAGTTTGGCACTAGAAGTGAAGCAAGAAGATCTACCTCAACAACGCAACAAGCACGAGGCAGTTCAACCGCTTCAAACATTTGGAAGAAGCTAAAAGGCATAGTGTCCGGCTCTTCCCAATCACCGAACAAGTCGATATGGAATACACGAGTAGAGCTCAACCACTACCTCGACACGCCTTTCGTGGAGACCAACCTTGACGTGGACGAGGAAAATCAACTCAACTTGCTCTTGTGGTGGGAGAATAACGAGCGTATTTACCCCGTGCTATCCTATTTTGCACGGGACGTACTTACGGTTCCGGTGTCCATTGATGCAATCAATTTGCTATCTCTCCCCACCACCCTTCTCTTTATAGGCCCCCAAGTTGAGTGCTCACAAACCAACAAAACATAGCTATTCTCTTAAATTTAATATACAACGGGCTCTGTTTTTTCACTCTTCGTCATGGCCTCATGGGCACCCATGAGACCAAACAAAGTGCGGTGAGTCGGTTACGATGTCGACACAGGCATGAGGCCGTTGTGCCCACGAATTGGGCGTGCCGCGCTGCCGCGCTCCACGCCACGCAAACGCAAACGGGGCAATACCGGCGAGAAGCAATGCGTGAACTGCACGTCAGATTAATATCCAACCAGACATAAACAGAAACAAAACGGCCATGCAATTAGGCCGATCTCCTCTTCTAATCGGCAGTATCCGCGTCAAAATCGAGCTGTAGATTCGATCTGTCCTTAATTAATTTGTGTCTATGTATCTTCCTTCGCTTTGAGTACGACACTTATTGACAAGCAACTAAGCGAGTGGGATTAATTTGTGCATGCAATTCAGGGAATATATATATTCACGTGTGTAGGACAGCAATAGAATCGAATGAAGAATAACGCAGCTAGTACACATTCTTTTATTGTACTGCCTAGCTTGGGTTAAGTCTGCCTTTAACTTACTTGTTTAAGTTGATTGGTCACTAAAGATTGTGGCCGTTGTGTAAGATGGCACTACGTCTCGCACCTTTGCATCTATCACATTCTCACCTAGAGATCATCGCCTATATATCAACACCCAAACATGGACACAGCTCCAGACGCCTGAATACCTGATCAGAAAGCAACGGTTCCCAAATCTGTACGCATCACAAGGGCAACTACGAGTGAGAAAGAAGCACACTACATATAGCTAGGCACAATACTTGTATATCGGTTGATCGATCATGGAGTGGAGGGACGGCTTCTTGGACCTGATGCTGATCCCGCTCAGCCTCCTCGTCCCCATGGCGTACCACGCCTGGCTCTGGCGCGCCGTCCGCCTCTGCCCGCTGCGCACCGGCGTCGGCATCAACTCCGCCACCCGCCGCCTCTGGGCCATGAGCATGATGAAGGTAGTACACTGTAGTACATGTATAAATATGTGGCAAGCATGCATGCATGTGCAAGTAGAATTCGGAGTGAACCGATCGATCGGTGCGTGCAGGACAACGACGACAAGAAGGGGGTGCTCGTGGTGCAGTCGCTGCGGAACGTGATCATGGGGTCGACGCTAATGGCGACGACGGCGGTGCTCTTCTGCACGGGCATCGCGGCGGTGCTGAGCAGCACCTACACCATCAAGAAGCCGCTGAGCGACACCGTCTTCGGCGCGCACGGCGAGTACATGATGGCGCTCAAGTACGTGGCGCTGCTGCTCCTCTTCCTCTTCGCCTTCCTCTGCCACTCCCTCGCCATCTGCTTCCTCAACCAGGCGAGCTTCCTCATCAACACCTCCTCCTCCCTCCTCCCTGCCGACGCCAGCGGCCTCGGCCTGCCGTCTACCAGGGGCTACGTCGGCGAGATCCTCGAGAGGGGCTTCACCCTCAACTTCGTCGGGAACAGGCTCTTCTACGCCGGGGTTCCCCTCCTCCTCTGGATCTTCGGGCCGCTCCTCGCCTTCTTGTCCTCCATGGTCATGGTCCCGATTCTCTACAACCTCGACATGGTGAACATCAAAGGAGACCATAGCAGCTGCGGCAATGGGAAGGTGGACATGAATGGAAGCGAGTGCATGCAAGTCTGATCGATGAACCGTACGCAACAAGGGCAGTTAAACCTGATATCTCCATCATGCTTACGTAATATGATATGTATGATGCTGTAGACTGCCACATTGGCCTTCTTTTCCACACTCGTACGGTGCGTGCGTGCGTGCGGGGTTTGTTGTCAGCAACTAGCTAGTGATCGAGTGGGTTGAAAGTTCTGCTAGCTGGACTGGTACTAGGAATTCTTCCATTGCATGCGCGTGACATGGAACCCATGCATGTAGATGCGCGCAGTTGCCCTTTTTCTATTGTGTTTGCAAGGTCCATGACAATATAATAATACATGCCTGCCTATTCCACTACAAGGCATCTAAGCATATTCCGAGTTGGCTTTATCTCTATGTATATCTTTGAAGGATCAAAACCGGTGATCAGAGAGGTGAATGATATTAAATAATTTTTCTCTCACATGCTGAACAAGAGGTGCCAACAAAAAAAAAAAAAGCAAATCAAATGGAAGCAAAACTCGTTAAATTTGGTATGCACCTTCTTATAAATGTCAGGAACCTATTCTAACCATCAATCACCAACATTGATGTCAAAGTTATGACCTTTTCATGTAAAAGGTAGAGTGCATCAAGATTTGGGAAAATCCAAAATTCGTTGTTCTAAGCTTGCTCGTGGGTTTTGTGATGATCAAGATGATCTCGAATACTCTCTCACTTGTCATAGCAAGCAAGAACAAGAAAAGAACACGCCTCAAACGGCCTAGAACACGATATTAAAAAATTCAACTTCTTTCAAACACAAAGATCGATTTCTTGCAAATAGTTGCACAAGGTTTGCCTAGGTGATTAGCATATGATCTAGAAAAGATCCATCCATTAATCATTCATCCTCGGCAAAAGACCCAAAAGCAATTAGAAGTAGAGGAGGCAAATCCAAACGTGTTGAAAGTAAATTGCAAGAATTTAAAGTGTAAAAAGTAAATACATAATATAAATTATAGAATAGATAATGAAATTAAACCTTCATTGCTTTAAGAGGAAAGGTTTATAAAGCCTCATAATAAGATGGACAAAGCTCAAAAGAGTAAAACCAAAGTCCTTCTCCAAAGTTTTGAGAGAAGAGGCATACCTCTACCCATTTATTTATAGTAATATTGAGGCAATCTTCACCATTTGATAACCTTATTGGCCCTTAAAGAAACCCCATAAAGGGTTGAGATTCACTCCCCCACTCATACATGAGCTAACCCGGCAACCCAATAATATAACGGATTTTACACGCTTATCAAAGCAGACTAATTTGACCGCTACTCCATCCGCGAATCCATCATCAAATAGCCCTCGTTCACTTGAGTAGAGGCTAAGTTAGCATTCGGACCATCCACTTGTCATCCCGGTTCGCAGCAACTCCTATCTTGATCATTTTCGGCGCCACCTGACTGTCGGAACCTTGACTCTCCTAGCCTAGTCCCGGTCTCCTTCGTTGCGCCATGATATAGCTCCGCTATCCTGCAACCATCATAGACAAGCAGACCGTCACCTAGCATTGCTCAACAAAATATTAAGCAACAGTAGTATTAATCATTTCGCTCTGAAAAATAACTACCGCTATATAAACGACGATAGTACCACCATCAGCAACTCAAATTGCTCAAAACCAAAACTAGCTCAATTCAAACTCAAATCTATACTGCAAGCGATCCCCTTTGGGGCTTTAAGATCTTCAATCTTTTCTCACCACGGTCGTGGCATAGCTCCCTTGAAGTCTTTATGATCTTCAATCAATCTTCACTTCAAGGTAGTCACACAGCTCTCTCTTGTTCACCTTCTCTTTTCACGGGAATCATCACCCGATTCTATTATCTCAATTACTTGGACTTAACCTAATTCATCCACAACTCATAGAAAATGGTTAGTCCAAGATGCATGGTTGCCTTAATAATTTGTACACTCCATTAACACATAATGGATGCCACAATGATCCAATGAGCTCAACCTAAATCAATTTAATGGATTTAAATGTATCTTGAGCACATGATGCAACTAATGCTTCATACTACTCAACAACTCTCTATTTATCCTTAATCGATCACAAGAACACTATCAACATATGATAAAATATTCATTGATGATTAGAAGACAAATAAACTCAATTTAAACTTTCATTTAAATTGATATGTTTCAATGTATTGATCCTTTATATATGGAGTGAAGAGTGGATCAATATTTATGAAATTTTAAGTTAAAGCTTGAACTCCCCTTAAATATGTACATCCATGTAATATATGGATTGGGAAACATAATGCACATTTTGTGGTTAATATAATAGAGAATTTATACTTTAACTCGAATCCAAATTATGCAGCGAATAATAGAATAGATATGCAAACATATAAGCTCAATAAACATGAGATTTATACTTTAACTCCCCTTAGATATTCATTTTTTATTCAAATATGAGACTACTAACAATAAGCTCAATAAACATGTTAGTCTCGTAAAAAATAGATTTATCATTAAACAAAGATTAATCATTAATCTAAAACCAATCACAGTAGAGGAGGGGGTCAGTTTTGGAATTCCAAATGCAATAGTGCTATTTTTGGAGAAAAAACATGGATCGGGCCAGAACAGTAAAATAACCCCAAACGCGAGCGCAGGCAAAGCATGCGGGCAGGGCAGGCGCGCTGGCGCAGGAGGCATCCTGCCGCGCCCGGATAGCGCCGAAAGAGCCCTGCCGCGGTGGGTCATGCCCTGCTCTCACGGTTAGCCGAACTCCCATGGCGCCATCCATCTTCTGCGCTCTCTGGATGCGACAAGAGACACATGTTGCCTACCGTGCCTTTCGTGGTAGAGGAGGCTAAATTTGTAAATGCACATGTGGAAAACGAGAATTGAAAAGAAAAAAAGAAAATATACAAGAGGCTATACAAGCAGGATTGCGATTTCGTGTATGTGTAGGACTGGCACTCTGCTGTCAAGATCACAGCAGCGCTTGAATACGGACGGCAGACCGGGTCTAGACATTTAGTAAGTTGTAACTACTAACGCAGCTGTGGTCTTTGGTCGCCTGCTGCAGCCAATGCTTACCAGAAGCTGCCAATTCCTCGTCTACTTCCTGAAAGGTTTCCGTCATCACAATTCACAAAGCACCTCATAATGCAATGCGTTGTTCTGTTCATCGTTGGGTGCAGTCTGTCGTACTGTTTTAATTTATCGTGATCATCTTCCTTTTTAAAAAATTAACCTGATCATCTTATGGACACACCTTACGTTCTTCTGTTCTTTGGAGTGACAAAATTACACAGTGTTTTGAGCGTGTTGATGACGGCGGCCCTGACCAAATGAGGAGCAAGCTCTGGCACATCGTTGATGTCCGCGACACCGCCCGCGTTCTGCTTCTGGTCCACGAGGCACCTGAAGCCACCGGCAGGCACATCTGCGCTCCTCACTCATTTCATCACGCCCGCAACCTGCTGGTGCTGGACATGGTGAAGAGCATGTACCCAGATGATTACCCTTTTATGAGCAAGTTGGTCTTTTCCTCCCTGGCACTTCTCTTCGTTGTTCTTTCAATCATTCATATACTAAATACTGAAAAGCTGGTAAAGTCTAACTTTGATCCATTTGGCAATTGTCAGGATGCCTCCGTACTCTCGGTGGGAGTGGAGGTACAAGGGTGCGCCCTCGGCGAGCAGCTCCGTATGTGCCAAAAGCGTCGGGCAGTGGCTGCATGCGCACGGCTCGATGGCGTCGTCGATAAGGTCGCCCAGATGAGAAGGCGATGGCATCGCCGGATGAGATCTCCACAGCGGCGGCGCAATCCCAAGCTTGCCGGTTCAAATTTCGCACGGCGCGGTAACGCGCGCAACCCTACCTATTTCTCATTACTCCGTAGCAGGTACAACCACGGAGCAGGCGAATTCAGGTATATTTGGTTTGAGTGGTGCTTGTATGTTTCTTGGTTGTATAAATATTAAAACATGAATGAACGGTAGATAATTAATTAATTAATTAATTGTTTGTTTTAAAATTTGTGCAATTTGTATTAAAAAAACATAGAAATACTGTTCGGTGGATGAAGCTAAGAACATCATTGGTGATCCTACAAGCTTGTGTAGTACATAAATGGGGTACCAGATTGCAATCTCGATGAGCCTAAGCTAGTTTAAACACAGAAAAGGTTTTAGTTAATTCCTATATCGCAGCCAGGATACACGCCCTAATTTCTACTGTTACGACCAAGGAAACTCCGTAATATATCCCAGCACGGAGTCATCGACTGCTATAGTTTTGTCTTGAGACATGCTTTTATGCAAAATTCACGTGAACTAAAATTACAAATGTTAATTATGGTGATTTATATATAACCTTTTAGGATTTAGATAGCCATGAATTTTAATAAGATTAGTATTCCTATTTTCTTTCGAGGTATGATCTCTACTTGCTTTGAGGATAACTAAAGGGGCTATATAAATTTATAGAGCGGTCACGAAGAACTGAAACAGCTAGGAAGTCACAAAGTAATTTATTCAAAGCAAGAGGTACACGAGAGGATTAGAAATTAGATTATTCTTTAGCGCTAGACTCTTAATCGAGATGGTTGCGAGAGAGCAATAATCCATTATACTCATTTGTGGTTATGCTTAAGGAAATTATGGTTGGTTTGCCAAATTTCTCTCTCTCATCGTGATTATTTCAATATCGTTATACTAGTTTTCTCTATGAGTTTTAATTAATTTGTTCTTGACACTGTACATACTCATGCCATCACTTGCAAAACTATTATCCGATCTGAGGACTGCTGTGCATAAAAAATGGTATCATAGTGTAACAATAAAATCAATGGTTTTTATATAAAACCATGAAAATTAGAGTAAATACTTTATATAAGTTGGCGATGTAGGATACTTTTCAATTGCGGTAGCTTTTTCTAACGACGCCATTGCACCGTGATAGTAGAAATTTAAAACATTGCTGCACATATGATTCGAGGAAAAACCACGATGCACATAAAGAAAAAAAGGGAGGCGACGTGCATGATATGATCTAAATAGTAGAAAATCACAACGAGGTGGATGTTATGAGCTATAAGATACTCCATGTAAGTTTAGATTCATAGAGCTCCGTTGCGCCCTAGATAAGATTTTTTTTTTTTCATGTGCACGTATCGTTTGTGCAACAACAATACTAGCAATACTAGCAGTATTGCTGTGCAAGAAAGAGAAGTTTGAGAAGTACTAATTGACTTTTGCTATTATGGCATATGGTAGCTTACGTGGCAAAAAAAAATGTTACAATCGGCTCTAAACACAGGAAATCTTCCTTTGGAAAGGTCGGTCGTAGTTGTTAGGAAACTGGTTTCGTATCCTATATAGACTCTTCCTTATCTTTAAGCAGAACCGCTATATATAGGAGGCAGGGGGTCACCCCATTGTACAGGAGCATACAGAATAATAAAGCAGACCCGTTCCTCCTCATATTGTGTCTCTCGCCCTCTCTCTCATTCTCGGTTTAGATCTATTAGGCAACCCCGGACTATTCGATAGCGAGGTTGTCTAACACGTTATCAGCACGAAGCTCTACCCGGTGATCAGATTGAAAGGTGAGAACGGTAAGAATCGAGGATTGAATCTAATCGCTCGTATGAATCTATGCATGCATCTAATCTACGCATCTAGGTACTGTGTTCGTATGTGGCACGAAGCTACAAGATCACAGCAACTTTTACATCGTAGCATGGAGCTACAGTACATGAAGTTACAATACGGCATGAAATTGCCGACCGCCGTCGAAGTATGGCCCTGCGACCGAAGCTTTGGTCGCCGCCGTTCATGCCGTATTGTAACTTCATGTACTGTAGCTCCATGCTACGATGTAAAAGTTGCTGTGATCTTGTAGCTTCGTGCCACATACGAACACAGTACCTAGATGCGTAGATTAGATGCATGCATAGATTCATACGAGCGATTAGATTCAATCCTCGATTCTTACCGTTCTCACCTTTCAATCTGATCACCGGGTAGAGCTTCGTGCTGATAACGTGTTAGACAACCTCGCTATCGAATAGTCCGGGGTTGCCTAATAGATCTAAACTGGAGAACAGAGAGAGAGGGCGAGAGACACAATATGAGGAGGAACGGACCTGCTTTATTATTCTGTATGCTCCTGTACAATGGGGTGACCCACTGCCTCCTATATATAGCGGTTCTGCTTAGAGATAAGGAAGAGTCCATATAGGATACGAAACCAGTTTCTTAACAGTAGTAGCCAGTGGCGGACCCAACAGGGGGTCAAGGGGGGCTAGGGCACCCCCTACCTCCGATAAAACCATGGGTACCCCCTCTAGCACCCCCTATCTATCGTGGGGCACTTTTCGAAATTGTTGTACTTTGTTTGATTTATTTGTCTTATTTTAGTATCGTATCACTACCAGTTAGCACCCCCTAAATTTATGTCCTGGGTCCGCCACTGGTAGTAGCCATTCCTTGTGCTCTTGCAACACGTGTTATACATAGAGGGAAAGAGCATCAGTTCAGTGTTTGCACGTACGAGGGAAAGAACACACGACTCAATGCATTGAAATGATCCAAATCGAGTAGATTTGTGAGTTGAATTTTTTTTTTTGAGTTTAAGCTTTTCAATTTGAATATTTGGATAAAATGACGGAAATACCCCTAACCCCTGTTTCATTCCCCTTCCTCAAGCCGATACCGCGACCGGGAGGGGTTTAAGATGAGCAACGCCGCCGTCCGCCCGCCCGCTAGGGTTTTTCGGATCTCACCTCCTCCTCCTCCTCTCCGCCTCCACACGCCGCCGCCAGCCCGCCAACGGGAGCTAAGCTTAAGCGCCACACATGGCCATCGGATCTCTCATCGCGTCGAGGCTGGCCAGGCCCAGCCATGCCCTCGTTGCCTCCGCCATCTCTCAGGTATCGCCTCTCCGCTCCCCTGCATCTCCCCTGCTTGCATTCCTTGTTTCTTGCTCAAGTGAGTCTTTCTGGGATCGCTGCACGATTTGTAGTGTTACATGTTCATGTGCTGATGTTGATCTGATGTATCTGTGTGTTCCACCTGTGTGATCTGATCAGGCTCCCAGGTCCCGGCACACCACATATCCTCTGCTCTCCAGGCTTGGAGCAGTGGCTCGTGCTTTCAGGTAATTACGGGTTTAAGATGTGTTTCAGCAAACCGTGTACTTCTCAGTTTGCTTTTTTGCTTGTTGGGTGTTGAATTGGGTGTACTGTCTGCAGCTCGAAGCCTGCAGCAGCAGATGTCATCGGGATCGATTTGGGCACGACGAATTCCTGTGTCTCCGTCATGGAAGGAAAGGTGTGCTCTTTTCTAATCACACTGAAATTTATATGTTCTGTTGTTTGTTAGACAGTTGCTGTATCCATTAGTAAGTAATAGAACTAGCATATTTTGAATTGTTGTAAAGTTGAAATTGGATGATGATGCCTTCAATTGGTAGTGAACTAAGGATGCTGCTAGCCTGCTAGTAAAAATTGCCGAGAGGTGCTTCTATGCTTTTCTTTTTTAAAGTTGCACAAATATTAACGCATGAATGAAGAGTAAATGGTGATTACTTATCCCTTCGTTTGCTCCAAGATTTGTGTAACTTGTATTAGGAGGAAAAGCATAGAATGACTACTCAAAATTGCCTGCTAGTAAAAATTAATGACTTTGTTTGTGCAGACACCTCGGGTGATTGAGAATGCGGAAGGTGCGAGGACGACGCCCTCCATCGTTGCCAAGAATCAGAACGGTGACCTCCTGATTGGTATCACCGCGAGTCGGCAGGCGGTGACCAATGCCCAGAACACAATCCGTGGGTCAAAGCGTCTGATTGGTAGGACTTTCGATGACCCCCAGACTCAGAAGGAGGTGAAGATGGTGCCTTACAAGATTGTCAGGGCATCGAATGGTGACGCGTGGGTGGAGATGGGAGGGCAGCAGTACTCCCCGAGCCAGATTGGTGCATTTGTTCTCACCAAGATGAAGGAAACTGCTGAGTCTTACCTTGGCAAAACGGTCTCCAAGGCTGTTATTACTGTCCCAGCTTATTTCAATGACGCTCAGCGCCAGGCTACCAAGGATGCTGGTAGAATTGCTGGACTGGAGGTAATGAGGATTATTAATGAGCCCACTGCCGCAGCTCTGTCGTATGGAATGAACAACAAGGAAGGCCTGGTTGCTGTATTTGATTTGGGTGGTGGCACATTTGATGTATCAATCCTTGAGATTTCTAATGGAGTTTTTGAGGTAATTTTCTTCGCACGATTGTGCATATTATAAATTAAATGTTGAAAGATGTGTTCTGATCATTTTTTTAAACTTCAGGTCAAGGCAACCAATGGAGATACTTTCCTTGGTGGTGAGGACTTTGATGGTGCATTGCTTGACTACCTGGTTAGTGAGTTTAAGAAGTCTGACAACATTGATCTGAGCAAGGATAAGTTGGCGCTTCAAAGGCTCAGGGAAGCTGCTGAGAAGGCCAAGGTCGAGCTTTCATCAACCATGCAGACTGAAATTAACCTTCCCTTTATTACTGCTGATGCCTCTGGCGCGAAGCACTTCAACATTACCTTGACCAGATCAAAGTTTGAGTCTCTTGTGAGCAATCTCATTGAGAGAACCCGCATCCCATGTCTGAACTGCCTCAAGGACGCTGGCATCTCCACGAAGGAGATTGATGAAGTTCTCCTGGTTGGTGGTATGACGAGGGTGCCAAAGGTCCAGGATGTTGTTTCTCAGATATTCAACAAGGCGCCAAGCAAGGGTGTCAATCCTGATGAGGCTGTTGCCATGGGTGCTGCCATTCAGGGTGGCATCTTGAGGGGTGATGTGAAGGAGCTCCTGTTGCTGGATGTCACGCCCCTCTCCCTCGGTATTGAGACCCTTGGAGGCATCTTCACTAGACTAATTCACAGGAACACAACTATTCCAACCAAGAAGAGCCAGGTCTTTTCCACAGCTGCAGATAACCAGACACAGGTTGGAGTCAAAGTGCTTCAGGGTGAGAGGGAGATGGCTACAGATAACAAGCTTCTTGGTGAATTCCAGCTTGAAGGCATTCCACCAGCTCCAAGAGGTATGCCTCAGATTGAGGTCACATTCGACATTGATGCCAATGGTATAGTCAAGGTGTCAGCAAAGGACAAGTCCACTGGCAAAGAGCAGGAAATCACTATTAAATCATCAGGCGGTTTGTCTGAAGGTGATATTGAGAAGATGGTGAAGGAGGCTGAGTTACATGCTCAGAGGGATCAGGAAAAGAAAGTGTTGATTGATCTCAAGAACTCCGCAGATACCACAATCTACAGCATCGAGAAGAGTGTCAGCGAGTATAAGGATAAGGTTCCTGATGAAGTCACTAAGGAGATTGAGTCCACCGTTTCGGATCTGAGAGCAGCAATGGCTGAGGACGATTTGGACAAGATCAAGCAGAAGTTGGAAGCTGCAAACAAGGCAGTTTCAAAGATTGGAGAGCACATGCAACAAGGTGGTGGCAGCGGCAGCAGCAGTAGTGGAGAGCAGACACCTGAGGCCGAATACCAGGATGCAAAAGAAGCTAAGATGTAAATTTCATCTGCATCAAGTTTCTACCTTTTTTGTGTCCCCAGTTTAGGAAGTTGATATCCTTTACCTACCTGTGGCTTTTTTTAGTACGATACTTGTAATTTTTCTTTTTGGCAAGTTTTTGCACTGCGGCTAAATTGTGAGGGAACAAACTCATATCAGTTAAATTGAGCCATTCAAGATTCAGGAAGCATTGTATTTGTTGTAGGGGCCCCAGCCCACAGGGTCGTCAGTAATATCTAGAGGTTATAATAAATATCTAGAGAGGTCATAATGAATATGTACAAATTTGTATGCCCGTTTTTATGTTATATTAAGGAGAAATGTACTAAAATGCCCTTTCTGTGTCGTAGGATGGAGAGGCATTTTGGGGAATGTACTAAAATGCTTTTATATAAAGCCCAGTGTGGTGGGGGGTGGGGGGCTCTCATCTGATGTTTTTCAATCAATCATAATTCGACACACTCAACTCTCATCACATTTTTGCATACTTGTTGCACGTCTAATTATACGATTTACCTAGTTGATTTTAGGTGCTACCTTGTAGCACATTTTTTGCATACCTTGGTGCATGATGACGGCAATAACGCCATAAAGCTCATACTAGTGACATATATACAAGCTAACCTTCGTAGCATGCAAAGACGTCTAAAAGGGCTTTGGCCTCGATGTAGGATGGCGACAACAACGCTACAAAGCTTACACCGGTGGCATATATAAACCCACCATTGTGGTATGCAAAGACGCCTAGAGGGGCTTCGGCCTCGATGTAGGATGGTGGCAATAATGCCATAAAGCCAACACCAATGGCATATGTAAGACCACCACCGTGGTATGCAAAGACACCTGGAAGGGCTCCGGCCTCGACGCACACACCTCGATGTCGACGGCCTCAGTATACCCGGGCTACTAGGGAGTCCCTGGCCCCAAGGCCTCGCCTCGACGGAGAGACCTCGCATGTCGTAGCGCATCGCACAACCTCCTCCCCACGAGGACGGTATCTCAGCTACTAGGGAGTCCTCGGCCTCAAAGGCTTCGTCTCGGCAGGGAGACCTCGCATGTCCTAGCGCATTGCACAACCTCTTCAGCCTCGAAGGCTTCGACTTGGCAGGGAGACCTCGCATGTCCTAGCGCATCGCACAACCTCCTCACCGCGAGGGCAGTATCTTAGCGACTAGGGAGTCTTCGGCCTCGTACGCTTCGTCTCGACAAGGAGACCTCGCATGTCATAGCGCATCAAGCAACCTCCTCGCCACAAGGGCGGTATCTTGGCGACTAGGGAGTCTCCAGCCTCAAAGGCTTCGTCTTGGTAGGGAGACCTCTCATGTCATAATGCATCATACGATGCCCTCGCCGCGAGGGATATAAATGAGGTTGGGGACAGCACTAGGCTTCACCTCCACCCTCGCCCCCTTCGCTGGAGCTAGGGTGTGACTAAAAAGGATTGGGGATGGCGCTCAACATCGCCTCCCCCTGGCCCCCTTCGCTGCGCTAGGGCGCGACTAAAATAAATTTGGGATGGCGCTCAGCTTCGTCTCCACCTCGACCCTTCGTTGCGATACAGTGTGACTAAAAAGATTGGGGATGGTACTCGGCTCCGCCTCCCACCTCACCCCATTCACTACGCTAGGGTTTGATTAAAAAAAGTTTAGGACGGCGCTCGGCTCTGCCTTCCCCCTCATCCCTTCCTTTCACTAGGGTTTGATTAAAAAAGATTGGGGACGGCACTCGGCTCCGCCTCACCCTCGCCCCCTTCGCTGTGCTAGGGTGCGACTAAAAAAGATTGGGGACGGCGCTCGGCTCTGCCTCCGCCCTCGCCCCCCTTCGCTGTTCGCTGTGCTAGAGCGTGACTAAAAAAGATTGGGAATGACGCTCGGCTCCGCCTACCACCTCTCCCCCTTCTCTGCGTTAGGACGACTAAAAAAGATTGAGAACAGCGCTCGGCTTCGCCTCCCCCTTGCACCCTTCGCTGCGCTAGGGTATGACTAAAAAAGATTGGAGATGGCGTTTGGCTTCACCTCCCTCTCACTCCCTTCACTATGCTAGGGCATGACTAAAAAAGATTGAGGATGGTGCTTGGCTTCACCTCCCCCCTCATCCCCTTCGTCGTGTTAGGGCGTGACTAAAAGATATTGGAGACAGTGCTTAGCTTCGCCCCCCTCGTCCCCTTCGCTACACTAGGGTGTGACTAAAAAAGATTGGGCACAGTGCTTGGTTTCATCTCACCCTGACTAAAAAAGATTAGGGACGGCGCTCGGCTTTGCCTCCCCCCTCCCCCCTTCTTTGCGCTAGAGCGTGATTAAAAAGGATTGGGGACGGCGCTTAGCTTCAGCTCACCCCTTGCCCCCTTCACTGCGCTAGGATTTGACTACAAAAGATTAGGGATGGCGCTCAGCTTCGCCTTCCCCCTCAGTCCCTTGCTGTGCTAGGGCGCAACTAAAAAAGATTAAGGATGGCGCTCAACTTCGCCTCGCCCCTTTTCTCTTTCGCTACGCTAGGGTGCGACTAAAAAAGATTGGGGACAGCGCTCAGCTTCACCTCCTCCCTTGCCCCCTTCGTTGCACTAGGGTGTGATTAAAATAGATTCGGGACGGCTCCCGGCTTCGCCTCACCCCTTGCCCCCTTCACTACGATAGGATGCGACTAAAAAAGATTAGGGACGTTGCTCGGTTTCGCCTCCCCCCTCGCCCACTTCGCTGCTCTAGGGCGTGACTAAAAAGTTGAAGATAGCGCTCGACTACGCCTCCCCACTGTTAAGAAGGTTAGGGGGCGGCATGTGAAGTATCTTGCCAAGAGACCTCATTGAGGGAGGTGCTCGACTTCGCCTGCTCAATCGCTCCCCTTCGCTCTGCTAGGGCGCGTGCCCTGCGACTGTAAAGAAAAAAACAAAGGGCCCTATCCATGAGACGATACCATGACCCTCCTCGCCATCTTAGGACACTTATGAAACCAACTATATGTGGCAGGAGGGGGACAGTACTAGGTCTCAGAAGAGCAACCTTATGATCAAAGCAAAACAAAGTCACATAGAATAATCCATGGCCTTTGCACAAGACACTAAAAACCCCGCCTCTTCAAGCTCCACGTCAGCAAGCCGCCTGCCTCAAGGGCCATGCCTCAGCATGGCGACCTGGCATCGATGATGTCACCTTTGTGAGCTTCGCACCTCGCACCGATGAGCTGCTTGCCTCGAAGGCCATGCCTCGGTGTGGCGGCAGCCCAGCACCGATGACATCGCCTTCGCAAGTTTGGCACTTCATGTTGGCAAGCCACTCGCCTCAAAGGCCATGCCTTGGTGTAGCGGTAGTCTTGCACCGGCCACAACGCCTTCGTGAGCTTCGCACTTCGCACCGACGAGTTACCCCCCTCGAAGGCCATGTCTTTGCGTGATAGTAGCCAGGCATGACTGATGTCGCCCTCGCGAGTTTTGCACTTTGCGTTGGCCAGTCGCCCACCTCGAGCGACATGCCTTGGCGTGGCTGCCCGACATCAATGACATCGCCTCAACGGCTTCGCTCTAACACGATGCCCGCCTCGACAGTCGTGCTTTGGTGTGGCAGCACGACATCAGATGCGTTGCCTTTGTGGGCTTCGCTCGGCTATGCTACCCATCCCAAAGACTAGGCTGCGGGATGGCAGCACGACATCTACCAAGATGAGATTGCTTTCATGACTTCACTGCCAGAAGACCTTGAGTGTCCTAACCCCCGAGGGGCTGGTGCAAGAAAATGTGGCGTCTGCTCGCCCCTCTGAACCTTGAAGCTTCCAGACGAGGGGGTATTGTTGTAGGGGCACCAACCCCTAGGGCCGTTAGTAATATCTAGATATCCTAAGCAATATTTACAAATTTGTATGCCTGTTTTCATGTTGTATTAAGGAGGAATGTACCAAAATGCCATTTCCTATGTCATAGGATGGAGGGGCATTTGGGAGAATTTCTCCCTCCTTTCTTCTATATAAAGCCCCAGGGGGCTATCCTTTGATGTTTTTCACTCAATCATGATTCAACACACTCATTCTCGACTCCTCTCCCTCTCACTTGGTCCTCCCAAACAAAGGGTATGAAAATATCCACTGTTTAGTCCCGATGCTACAACAATATTATCCCTTGCCCCCTAATGTTTCATCAGCTTTTTATTTGCTGGTCATGAATCACATCAATGAAGAGTGAATGGTGATTAATTTTTCTTAAGATTTATGCAACTTATATTTATATTAATAGGATGATGCATAGAAGCATTGCTTGTCTAGTTTTTGATGATGTGTGGTTGGAGCATCTGCTCAGTGTATTTTACTGTTTTATGTGATGTGTTCTTTGAGTTTATGCTAGTTCGGTTGTTCTGAGTTGCAGGTGTAAACTTGTATTAGATTGGTGCTAAATTATACCCGGTTATCAGAAGTTTCTATCTGTTTTAGTTTTGTATATGTTATCTGGAACCAGGCGATCTGTTGATTAAACAATTGTTGTACCATAGACTAACTTCTCAAAATCATCATCTTAAATGGAAACCGAAACACCTTGAATATGCTCCACACCATAAAAAGTGCTCCATTAGGTGTGGAAATAAAACTTGAGGCTTGAGCTAGCTCGGCTCGAAACCGACTCGAGCTGGCTCTGCTAGGGCTCATAGTGTACACAAGCCGAGCTTCTGATCCAGTTCATGAAAATTTTGAGCCGAGCTCAAGCCGACTCACGAGCAGCTCGACTCGGTAGGCCTTGCAGGTCAGCCCTGAGGCCCAAGTGCCCAACATTGAGGCCAGCACAATTTGGAGAACCCTACTTCCCGTTGCCATCCCTATCCAGACTCCAGTCCCCACCTCCTTATCCTCCCCATCGCCGCTAGAGTCCCCAATCCCCATCCACCTCATGGGCTAGGGACAACCCTCGGCAGGCTTCACAAAACCGATGAAAACCGCTCAAAAACTGCGGTTTTCGATCGTATCGAGTTAGTTCGAAACCCTAAACTGGTCCAATTCAAAAAAAAAATCAATTTTTTTTTTAAAAAATGTACGATATAAACCGGTCGAAAATCAGTGAAAATCAAATGGTTTTCGTGAAAACCGCTAAAAAAATCGGTCGCCCAAAAAGTTAAACTCGCCGAGCGGTTTTTTGAGAAAATCGACCGGTAATCTATTTTGAATTTTTTTTGTTGAAACGCTCAGTTTGAAAACTCTTCGATTTTTGACAATTTTCGCTCGATTTTCGTGAAAAACTAGTACCGCCGGAACCTCGATTTTCAATTCGAAATCGGTTTTGTTAACCCTGGCCCTCAGGCTTGCCGCGCGACTCTGCCTCGAGGCCACCTGGCACCGGCGGTGTGTATAGGCCTCTTGATGCAGAGGTTCGTTGTCCCGACAGAGTACCTGAAGCATCGGGCGTTCGCGGCGATGGTGTAGGAAGTGGAGGAGGTGTTCGAGTTCTAGTAGGAGGGCGTGCTCCACACCCCCTGCGAGGTGCCCGCCTTTGAAGCCACCCTCAAGGCCGTCGAGAAGAACAAGAAGGGCGTCGCGTTCTGCTGCTGCAACCTGCAATGAAACCACAAAAAATCAAGCTTGCGCAGCCTCCCTCTCACTGTTCCACTGCTCCATGCGAGTCCCCCTCTCCTCACTGCTCTCCCTGATTGGGCTCCTAGCCCTGGAGCGCTCCGAGCTCCTGTGCCGCTACCTGCTCAAGTCGCTGTGGTAGCTGCACCTGCGGTGCCTCTCACTGCTTCTCCAGCTACCTCCATAGTAGTAGTCGTCGTCGCGGTCCCTGGACAGCGATGAGCTCCTACGGTCACGGTCCCTCCAGTAATGGTACGGGCTCCGGCTCCGGCTCCTGCTCAGGTCCCTGCCAATCTCCTTCACATGCACGAAATTGCAGTACCCTCCACGGTTGCAGCTGTTCTCCTCAAACTGCCGGCAGGTGGCCTCGCGGAAGTCGGTGACCGGCGAGAACTCGGCGATGATGAGGCGGCCGGAGACTGTCGAACCTCCCCTGCAGCGCCTGTAGCGCCCTGGCGGCTTGCTCCTCCTCCCTGAACTGCACGTACACGTTGCCGATGATGTGGTCCGCGAGGTTGTCGCACACGTTGAGGCTCTCGATCGATCTCCCCGTACTTGCTGAGCTCGTCGCAGATGTCCTCGTAGAAGTCCTCGAAGTCGCCCTGGATCTTGCGGGGGTCGATGGGGTTGCCCTGCGCGTCGACGCCCGGGGTGATTATGTCAGGGCGCTGGTACATGTTGCAGAGCAGCAGCGTCGGCGAGACGGACGGGCGGTTGTGCAGGCGGGAGCAACGGTCAACGTGCCGGCACTCGCCGATCTTGAAGTAGAAGGGGCAGCTCACGCGGTCCTTCTTCGTGCCAAAGATGGACGGATCGAAGGTGCCCAGCCATGGCCGCGCCAGGATTCTTCTAGCTGGTCCCTAGATATTTCTGTAGTTCCAAGTTTCAACCACAAGGGTCTGTGATTATATACACAAATCGCAACTGGAATTAGCCAAGAACATGTAGAATAATTGACGAGAAGGGCAAGAACTTGGTAGGTAACAGCATCAGTTGCTACAACAATTCCAAACCAGTTTCGGATTCCAATCCCGGTAGAAGAAACATCCTACCTTCAAAGTACCAATAACTGGCCCTGTTTGTTACGGTTCCAGATTCTAGTAGAAACGGAAACGGTTCTAGATTCTTAGTAGAAACGTTTCAGGTAAGATTCTATGAATCGGATGGAACGGGATTGAGACTGATTCAGCTACAGAGTAGAAAAAGAAGAAACGATCAGAGGATAATCGTTTCGAGCTTGCCCGTTTGGTTGAGTTTTTTTCAGAATCTAATAGAAACGGTTTGGTTCCAAATTGCCAAACAGTATCTTAATTTCGGAGCAAATTAATCAACGCACAACGATAAAGAAACGAAACTTAACGAAAAGAGAAATTAATCCATATCTTTTTTTTTCTTTGATTGATTTGTGTGGGGTTAGATCCTATCTTCAGACCTGATAAGAAGAATTCAGAATAATTGGTTATTTACTATAAAGTTGATGTTTGATGATTTATCACGGTATATCTCACTGATATTTGGGTCTAAAAATCACGTATCAATAAACACATAATATGATAAATCATCAAATGCACATCAACTTTATGACAAATAATTAAATCTCTCTAATAATCCACAGAGAAGACACACGAAAGCAGTGGTGGAGCCATGATTTCAATAAACCTCGGGTCAATACTAATACCGATGATCACAAAAAAAGCAAAAGTATACATGAACTAATCAACCGCATATCTATACACAAGAACACAAAAGTAGATATACCGTTCCCTAGTCACTCTCTTTTTTAAATAATATTTTTCAATACAAAATTACACAAATAATATGCCAATTTAAAAATATATAATAAATATACCCCTTTGTAGCCATTTGAAGTAGCGCCAGAGAGTTATCGCCATTTCAATTACCGATAAGCTCTCTGTCGCCATTTCAAATGGCAACAGAGAGCATAACAAGGAAAAAGAGAGAGGGGGGGGGGAAGAGAAAGAAAGCGGGGAAGAAAGAAGAGGGGATCACATATGGATTTTGTTAAAATAAAGAATAAAAAATCAGAAAATAAGTATGCCAAAAACAAGGCAGCGCGGTCTAGGTTTTTTAAAAAATACAGAAACAATATATGCATTAACAAAATTTGATATAAATTCGAGAGGAATATTTTTTAAGTAGAAAATAATAAGATGAAGAGAAATTAACAAGAAAAAATTCGTAGAAGTGAACTGTTACGACAAAGGAGGGGCACGGTCCCCAATCCCATATGGCGGGAAGGAGGGGCACGATGCCAGCCTCGGGGTCCATTCCATGGCACGCGAAGGGATCTCTAGGGTCTGGTGCTCGTGGATGGATCGGGAAGTGGGGAAGAATAGTAGGAGACTCGTGGAGACCACCTGTGGCGAGGTAGTTGGTGAGGCGAGTACGCGAGGTGGAGGCGACGCGAATTATAGAATAGGTTACTGAATCTATACGGCCGATGGCGGTGGGCTAGTGGCTAGGGTGTGGTGGCAGTGGCCGGTGGGGGCGTCGTGAGGAGGACTAAGGAGAGTAGCGAGCACTGCATGGGTGAGTTGCGTGACTGCGTGAGACGTGAGAAGAAGCATCGATGCGGGCCGTGAGGAGAAGAGGCGTCGAGCCAAATTGGCAATGTGGGCCTCGGGCCATCGAGTCGGCCCACTCCATTGGGCTACTGTACTGGTCTACTATGAACTGGGCTAAGACTCAGGTCATTGTCCCACTGGCCCGAGGCCCAGTTCCGCCCTTGCACGAACGCATCAATCCAAATTCCCAATCCAATCTACGCATACATGTACACATCACCTATGACATATGGCCATATGGTTGCGGACGCGGAGGAGGCGGCTTACCGGGAGTCAGTGCTATCATGGCTGGAGGAGGACGGATGATTTGGTGGATTCCTTGTATGAGAAGCATCTAGAAGCACATATAAAGGTCGGCGCAGCATTTCTGACCATCGATTTTTGTATGGACCAAGGTTTCAAATTTTGTTTTCAGATCACATCACGGGGGCGGGTTCGATCAAAATTAAAAAAAATTAAATTTCAAATTCGACATTGTTGAGGAACCCTAAACCAAAATTTCGGTGATGAAATTGATCGAAATTTTGGTGATTTTCAACTCCTGTGAAATGGTCTCTTGAGGCTAGAAAAAATATGAAAAAAAATTATGCAAGCATTTAACTACATTTTATAACTGTTTAAATGTAAAAATACTAAGTATTTGACATAAAATTCCCAAGTTAGGGTTTAGGGTTTAGGCAGAAATCAAATTTAGGGTTTAGGCCAAATGCATCATTTAAGGCCAAAATCCAAATTAGGGATAGGGTTACATAATATGTATATGTATTAATTAGGAGAAGAGGCGTAGAGCCAAATTGGCAATGTGGGCCTCGGGCCATCGAGTCGGCCCACTCCATTGGGCTACTGTACTGGTCTACTATGAACTGGGCTAAGACTCAGGTCATTGTCCCACTGGCCCGAGGCCCAGTTCCGCCCTTGCACGAACGCATCAATCCAAATTCCCAATCCAATCTACGCATACATGTACACATCACCTATGACATATGGCCATATGGTTGCGGACGCGGAGGAGGCGGCTTACCGGGAGTCAGCGCTATCATGGCTGGAGGAGAAGCAGGAGGAGGACGGATGATTTGGTGGATTCCTTGTATGAGAAGCATCTAGAAGCACATATAAAGGTCGGCGCAGCATTTCTGACCATCGATTTTTGTATGGACCAAGGTTTCAAATTTTGTTTTCAGATCACATCACGGGGGCGGGTTCGATCAAAATTAAAAAAAATTAAATTTCAAATTCGACATTGTTGAGGAACCCTAAACCAAAAATTCGGTGATGAAATTGATCGAAATTTTGGTGATTTTCAACTCCTGTGAAATGGTCTCTTGAGGCTAGAAAAAAATGAGAAAAAATATGAAAAAAAATTATGCAAGCATTTAACTACATTTTATAACTGTTTAAATGTAAAAATACTAAGTATTTGACATAAAATTCCCAAGTTAGGGTTTAGGGTTTAGGCAGAAATCAAATTTAGGGTTTAGGCCAAATACATCATTTAAGGCCAAAATCCAAGTCAGGGTTTAAGGTTTAGACGAAATCAAAGTTAGAGATAGGGTTACATAATATGTATATGTATTATTTTTTGCAAAATTTTAACACGTATTCCTCATAAAAGGCATTACAATTTACCACACAAATTTTGGTGTGAAATCCGGTCCAAAAACATAAAAACCGGTCAAAAAGGTGAAATTTCACTAAAAATTATCATTCAAAATCCAAAATTTCGACTGAGAATTTTGAATTCTCGACGAGATTTTAAACCCTAGTGTAGACGACAGAGATGGGGCGGGTTACTAGAACCTTGAATTTTTTGTTATTTAATATTTATTTTAAATCTTTTTTTCAAATCTAATCGATGGAAACACAAAATTGCAAAAATAGGCACCCGTCGCCCCAATATGGGGCGATCGCCCCATATTGGGGCGATAGGTACCTGGATGTAAAAAAAGCACTTGTAAAAATGAACACATGAAGGAGTGGATTTACCAACATATTTTGCATCCAGGTACCTATCGCCCCAATATGGGGTGATCGCCCCATATTGGGGCGACGGGTGCCTATTTTTGCAATTTTGTGTTTCCATCGATTAGATTTGAAAAAATAATTTAAAATAAATATTAAATAAAAATAGATTCCTAGAACCTTCCACCGGTCGTGAGAGTCCGGGACAGAGCCCATGGTCGGCCCGGTCCGGCAAGGGAGGAATAGAATCTTGGGCTTCAATATATGGGCTGCGCGGGACGGCGATGCTAGAAGTACTGTCGGCTCGGGCTCGGCCGCACGTCCGGCCGCGGCAACCAAATCATGCACGCACAACAGCGCGCAGGACACGGGAATTTATGTCCTCTTCGATGCATCCATGCATCGACCCTGCCGATCCGAGCGACGACTACAGTATCTACGTACTAGCACTTCGTCCTAGCACTTCGTCCTGTACCCAGGACAGAGCGCTGCCAATTAATCTACAGCTTTTCCTGTTGCCGCAGCGTCCCGCCAGCAGCGAGTGGCGTAAATGAACCAAGTTGAGTGGTTACAACCACTTAAAACTTAAAAGCAGGACTCCAGTAAGTTTAATGATTTTCGGCAAATTTAGGTAGGTCCTACAAAACTACGGTCGAACAAGAGATAAAAACAACTAGGAGTATCTGCCTACCACTCTCTTATCAAAATCTAAGGTTTCAAAAGGTCGCAAACATATCCTAAGCTCATGTTGCCTCCTACTGTCATGAATGATAAACACATTCAAGGAAATCCCCGACATGCAACATCCTGGTCGAGCAAGACCTACAGACAGAGGCGAGCACTAGCCCATGCGTCCGAACCAAATCGATCTTGTGGCCTTCTTGCGATTCACTTTATTCCCCCGAGCAAACAAACAGTCGTATGCAAGAGAGGACGAAAGGGCGCAGCAGGGCCGAGCACCCCATCTCTCTCTGCATTTGTTGAGAGAGGACGGCCCTACGTTCCGGGCCCTAGGGTGCACGCCCGTCGAGTAATTCCAAGTGTTGGAAAAGGTTGAACTAATACCTAGGTCATTAGAGCATCTCCAAGAGACTCCCTACAACTATTTTCTATCTCAAAATACGAGGAATAGCTAGCACAGTGTCTCAAAAATCCTCTCCAACACCTTCCTTATCCAATAAGTTCCTTAGTCGGATCCCTATCTTTTGGGAGAGGAGGATTCTCTCTCCCTTCCCCATCGTGTTCGCCGTCGGCTCGAAGGCAACGACCGCTCTCCCGTGCCAACGAGGAAGCTAGAGCCCTGGAGGAGTGCCGCTGCTCGATCGTGCGCAGCTCCACCACTCCGTCTCGCGCAACCGCTTGGTCTCGCGCCAACGAGGAAGCCAGAGCCCTAGAGGAGCGCTGCCGCTCGGCCCCACACATTCCCTCCTACCGAATCTGATCGCTGGCTTCGTCCTCGACCCGGTCTACCTCACCATCATTCTCTTTGACCTCAGGTGTCGCGGGATCGATCGGATCTGTAGGTATGAACCCTTCTTGAATGGTTGTGATGACTGATGATTGTGATGCCCCTTTGAGAGTTTTTGGCATCTTTTTTGCTAAACTAGGATGGCTTATTTCACAGCATTTAGAGAGAGAAATGGGATAAATCTGTGCTGACAATGAGATAAATCTAAGCTATTTTTGAATAAGCATAATTTATTTAAGTAGGTCTGTGTTGACAATGGTATGATGCATTGATAAATTAGATGGATAAGCGCAGTGCATGTCTTGCTAGGAATGTTTAATTTTGAATTTGAAGGAAAATTTGTTGTCTTGTGTGAGTCGATGAGATTCGGCAATGTTTCTGTTAGAATATTCTATTAATGCAATGATAAGCGCATGCCCATCCAGTTTGTTTATTTTGGTTTCACATTCACATTCACAATGAACCACTTGTCTCGGTATAGATTCCCTTTTGCGGCAACTTCAGGCTGGATCTTGGTACAAAACACTCACCAGGCAGTAGGAACTTCTTTGAATTGATTAGATTTTCGAATGTTTCTGCCCAATGCTTGTGCTCTTTCTGTAAATGAACCCAGACAAGAGCAAGATTATTTTTTGCTCTTGATGCTGCTACTTGTCTCCTTCTAAATGTGCACTTACATCTCACAATGTGAATTAGGGTGTCTCCAACCATGTGATCCCTCTATTCATGTTTTGGAGGCTTGGAAGCCTTTAACAGTGTACTGTTTCCAAGTGGCCAAGAGTTGAAATTGTTTTCTGCTAGTAGATTTATTTTTTATCCTTCACATGCAGTTTATTACTTCCAAGAACAATAGTAGTACAATCGTAGTTGCATATATATCTCTCATTCCTAGTTTATAGTCATTTATACTTGCCCTTAACGTTAGTATCGATGCAGTTCAACATTAGTATCGATGCAGTTCAAAGGAACCAACAATCTCGTGCCACTTATTGAAAAAGAATATATGACCACTTCCATGAGAATAAGACTTTCACATCCGATCATTCACAGACTTCGCTTACATATCGCCCGGGCCCCGCCGTTAGCCACTCCCGCCACCTGGCCCACCTGTCAGTGCGCCCCCCAACACGTGGGCCGCGCTCACTCGCCCCCCTGTTGGGCCGTCTTGGGCCTCGCACTATGCGGCCCACACCTTTTTTTTTTCTTTTTACAGATTTAAATAATCCAAAAATTACAGAAAATTCCAATAATTCCCAAAAATCCCCTAAAACACAAAAATACATATTGTTGATCCGTTCGAGCCACTAAGTCCAAAAACTCTCTCCACCAAATAGAGTCTCCATTCCCAAAATGACCGAAATGCCCTCCGACTCTTCTCCGGCCCTCATTCCAAATTTCATTTCCGTTTTTATTTTTGTTGTTTATTTATGGATTTTCGTTCTTTGCTCTAGATCTGACCGTCGAGCGGTTCCCGGAGCAAGAGCAGTACTAGGAGCAGGACCCGGACCAGTCCGGAGCCGAGCCTGACTTCAGTTTCTATGACCCAGAACATATTGAACCCATTTTGTCAATAATATAGTACTAATTACTTTTTAATGCATTATTTTCACTCGTATTTTAAATATTGAAAGAATAATTTGGAATGACATGATGCTTAGTTAACACCATTCAATTGTTTAGCCTTCCTTTGTTATTGAGCCTTATTTAACCTTGCATAGCCTTAGATTATTACTTTATGAATTTCCGTAGTTGTTAATTAGTGTTTCACCCTTAGTCTTTAAAAACTTGCGAGTTTCGGCTCGTTGTCTTGGAAAAGTTGTTGCTACGGTCAGGGGACAGTGTTGGGCTACCCACGTGGTGGATGTTAGTCCGTTCCCCGGCTGATGACGGAAGCCATGGTTGGTTTGATGGTTGGTACAGCTGGTACCAGGTTTGTGGTTGTAATAGCTTGGTCTTTGGCAATTAAGGATAACCCCTTGGGCAAAGTAAATAACTTAGTTCCCGCTCATCCACAAGTTGGGGCCGGTCAGTTTAGTTGAACTGTTTCCCAACATAGCTCAGTATATTGTTCCTTCCCTTGGAATACCTATAGGAAGTAGCTACCATTCTCGTGGTTAGAATGGATTGCGTAGCACCCGGGGTGGAATGGAAATGGGTAGCATCAAGCAAGATGCTGTCGTTTGCCGGTTCTCACAACGGTAGGTACCCACACATTAGCAGATCGCGTCTCCCGCTTGGTCAGTGGGTCCTGTGAACTGTAGGTCCTCGAACCTACCGCGTAGGGGCTATCTTGGGGAAATTCAACAAAATGCTATGATCATCTTGGCCCGGACGCATGCATTTAAGTTGCATGTAATCCGGTGGCATTAACGGCCGTAGATATCTTGTGGGTAAAGCTGATTTGCTCTGCAAAGTGAATTATCAATGGTATCCGGATACGCCGTGCTTTCGGTTAATGAAGGTAAGTTTGAATTGGGGTTGCAAATAAAACTGCATCCACAATACTTATAAGCCTTGTACACTCCATGAGATTACCCCTGCATTTAGTATTCAGTATTCCGGTGCGACTTGTTGAGTAATGTTCTGTACTCATTCTTGCTCCCTCCCTCAAACCCAGCAGATCTCCAAGAAGCAGGAGCCTAGCTACCAGGAGTTCATAGATGGCTTTGGTTTGGTTTTAGGTCTTAGTCTGTGCTCAGGCCTTGCCTGTGGTGTTCTTTTGTAATGTAAACTCTATTCAGCGTTTCCGCGCCCCTTGTAAAAACCCGGCCGTTAGGCCTTATATTCAATAAAAGGGTTGGTTTCGCTCTTTTGTCTAGCAATGTGCACTTGGTTCTCGACAGCAAATCTTTTTGCGTAGCTGTTGTGGTATTTAAACGTGCCCCTAAAATGGCGGTCCGTCACATAGCATTATACATATCTTTAGATTACAAGACTCTCAAAACTATTATGACGAAAAATAAGTAGAATTTCATTTTAGAGGAGGCTCACATGGGGGCTCTACCTTCCTTCTCTTTCTTTTTTTTTCTTTCCTTTTATTTTCAGTAGTAATCATGCTTTCGTTTTCCCACTTGTGATTTGACGGTAACCCTACTATATTTTAAAGAGTGTTGATTTTAAAAATAAAAAATGATGAGATTAGTTTGGTTTTTTCTTTGTAATTGTCTATTATGTGGAACTTTTTTTTCCTAACATTTTGGTTTTTCTCTGAAATTGACATGCCACTTGGCTCTACCATAAGTCCCTACACCATTATTGTGCTCAATACAAACAACAATTTTATATCACTTGAATTAAATATAACACATTTTCCCACCAAACTGGAACAATCTATTACGAGGGTGTGAGTCAAGTATATCACTACACTAGCATTTGTCAATAGGCAGAGATGGAGTTTCCAAAAAAGGTCTGTCTAACAGAGAAAATGCTCTAGTACCTAATTGGCATATGCATACCCCATAGACACCTCTCTTTTTCTTGAGGAAAATAAAAAGCACATAAACAGGAGAAATAGTCAATATAAGTGGTCAATTTTTCTCCAGTTTTTCCCGTTTTCCCCACCAATAATTGATTTGCAAGGCAACAGCACCACAGTGGGTGATTTGGAGCCACAAAGACCACCCATCTATCCACTGTCGTCTCTCACTTAGGTTTTTAAAATAACACCAAGATTCCATCTGCTAAAGAAGATATTTTCTTGGGAAATTGTGGCTCCATTTTGTTCTTCTCTCTCTCTCTCTCTCTCTTTCTCGCATGCGTCGAGAAGAGATGAGACGCATGCGTCGAGAAGAGATGAAAAATTGCAACGACATGTTACTTTTGATAAATCTCTCTCTCTCTCTCTCTCTCTTCTCTCTCTCTCTGTCGGATAAGCTTGCCCGCACTAGAACGAAAAAAAGTCAGAACATGAAGATACACGAAAATAAACGGCTTGTGGTTGTATCTAACTGAAAAAAGGAACGGAAAAAGTTGGCGTGCCTATCAGAAAATTGGAGGCAAGTTACAATACATACACTTGCTCCAACTCAGGCTCATTTTAATTTTGTTCTCACTTTGCTTCAGTTTTTACTATGGAAAAAGTAGTCCGTAAGTGCACGCAAACATCACAGTGTGCAATTGTTGCACGCTTTCTGCAAGGGAAACATTTCGCACTAAGTTTATGGTAAATGTCAAATGTGTAGACGGCGACGACGACACTTAATTATATTCTGAGTGATCTTCTGCGCTTAATCTCGGCACTTGGTATCAAGAAAATCTAGCTTCTTGTCGTCTTATTCAAAGATCAAATTTTGAGTGGATTCGTATCGAACGTTTTATTCGAATTAAAATAACCGGGCTAGCTTATCCTAGGTTTTTTTTAACAAGCGTAAATGCAGAGTTCATGAATGTTAACTTTTACCGGCGTTAGGCTAAATCCTGAACTGGAAAAGCCTGCATGTTAGCTCTTCAACGAAAAGTTGATATGTCGCTACATTCTTCCTTTGCCTCCCAGCAATAGCATGTATGTTCATTCTGTAGCTTGTGGTATTGTTTTTCCTGAAGCTTTGAGTTGCACGGTCGACTGTCGATCGTGCCATTTGGACGAGATCCGTGACGATCTTGTACTTGCAGACTTGATTGTTCTGCAGCTGTACGTACGTAGAAGCTGCCGACACACAGGTGGCCATCGAGTATATATATTCTTCTTTCCTTCCACTGGAAAAACTCAGTATATTCTTGCTGCTTCCAGAGATAGGAGCCACCGGGATGCAGATGCAGTCGATGGTGTCATCGTTTCATGCCATTTTGCTCCAGCCTCCACGTACATCAATCATGGCGAGATGCAGTTGATACCGGTAATCAATCTTCTTCTCCTCGGCAAGATGCAGTTAATGCACTGCTGCTCACTGTCCGGAGTTCAGCCTGTCATAACTCTGTCAATGTATTTGTTCAGCAGAATCTCTTGTTTCAAGTTTCTTTACAGCATTTCTTGCCTCCTTTTTGAAGGGAAACATCATTTTTTTTTTTTTTTCAAATATGTCTTTTCATTGTATGGCGTCTGCAAGCTTAGGTCGACAAAAACTATTCCACAACCGACCATATCCATGACACATCAGCCTCTGGTATGAATATGATAATCCAAACCAGTGTGCCTGAATACTGAATTCACATCACACTAGGGGTGAAAACGGATCGGATACGGTCGGATATTGCTGTTCTCGTATCCTAATCCATATTTTTTTTTTCCGGATTTGGAATCGGATACGGTAAGACCGAATACGGATACGAATATGGATATTTCGGAGTTTCGGATATGGTAATGTCGGAGCGGATACATACCGGATTCGGTTCGGAAACGGATAATACAAACGGATACATACTTGTTGAAACATTTGACAAGCAATAAATTCATATATATTACATAAATTTGACAACTCACACAACACAAGTATAACAAGGTATCAAATTCATACATAACTTGAACAACTAAGTCCGGCTCGCCCAACAGGCCAACACACTGAATTCATGCAGTGGCGGCGGCGGCGGAGGCTCAAGCACTAGGGTTAGTTTTCGGGTTGGGGAATCGAATGGGGAGGCAAAGATTGAGGCTTGCGGGAATCGAATGGGAAGCCCTTGACTCTTGAGTCTTGACTTGAGTACGGAGTACCCTTGTTTTGTTGATTCGGATATCCGGTCGGATAATATCCGGTTACCATATACCGCAGCTATTCGGTCGGATATCCCGTCTACCGTATCCGTTACCGTATCCGGTAGCAAGTATCCGGTACCGTATCCGAATCCGACCGGATACGGAATTTTTTTCCCGGATACGGTTTTTAACGGATTCGGTACCGGATCGGTCGGGATTAACCCGTACCATTTTCACCCCTACATCACACTAGAATTCTTCTAGTTTCAGTTATCTCAGGAAAAAAAGAAAGAAAGAAGTCTAATTTCAGGGGTTTATTCCGAAATATTCGCTGCAGGCAGATTCATGTGGATCTTGGACTTAACCACAGTTTCTTGGCCTGCTCACTTTAGACGGCAAAATAAGCAGCATGCTAAATTACAAACCAAACTGCATTAAAAAAATAACAAATGCTAATCATATCAATCTTTTTTTTAGTAAAGCCAGAGAGAGCGATAAGGACGATGCAAACAACACGTGCTGGACAAGTTAGATAAAGAGTGGTGGTATAAATAAAGTGCAAAGCTTTATTCGATTTGCAGGCTAATTCTTGGCATGCACTCAATCTCCAGATAATTTTTCTCAAGCGACCGCAATTATTCCAAAGCACCACGAATGAATTATGAATAATAAAAGAAAATGTACGTGAAAATTTTACTTTGCCGCGAAGGATCAAACATTGCATCATTTGTTGCATGGGACAAGAAAAGCTAAAAAATTGGGAGCAAAGCGGGGCCCACCTGCGCTGTTAGTACAGCTTGTGTTTGGATCTTTAGGGGAACAAAAGCGATCAAATGGAGATGGCGTGTCCTATTTCGATTTCGTTTCCGCCCCAAAATCCTGATTTTTTGGCTTGGTCCAGTGGTTTTGGTGCCGACTTTTTTTCACTGTTTTTGTGTCACCTAACAAACAGAAAGGCTCCGGCACTGAAATTTCCTTATGTTTTTTTATATATATAAATAGAATTGGTTCTCGTGGTCTGCGCTCTCTGATCATGTTTTGTATTTTTTTTATAAAAAAAATAGACTATGTAAACAGTGGTTTCACTTTGTAAAATGAGTAAAATATACGACAGAGCATTAAACTTACTCATATGTGTCAGCTGGGCCACAGTACTCTCAAAATGTACATTCGGGTAACTAATATACATCAAGTAGTTCATTAGCACGTCACAATCACGCGCTGTGGTGTCTCCCGCACACATGGTAGTGCCACATCAGCCTACAAACACATATCATGGCTAGAAAAAATTTTTCTTTACAAAAAAAAATTCTTTCATTTTCCTTCTTGCCTGTTCATTTCCTTTTTCTTCTTTGCTCCTCTCCCTTCTTCTATTTCTTCCTTTGCATGTAGTGAGGTGGGGACCTAGTGATGAGGTACCTTACGGATGTGCTAACCGAGCTTGTCGACAATGGGGGTGAGCTGTGGATGCCGCTGCTATTCCTATTGTTGCTGCTTGTCGACATGGCACAACTATTTGTGTGTGGGGACACTAGTGTTTGTGTTTGTGACTATCCGATAAACCACTTAACACACTTCTGAGACTCAAATGTATATTTGAGAGTACCGTGACCTAATCGACACACCTGAACAAGCTAACTCACCATGTATTTTACTCTTATAAAAATATAGCCATTGGTTTCACATCTACCTTTAAAAGGGAAAGGCATTGGTTTCGGAAAGAAGTCCAAGTTTGTTTTGGAGTTTTGAAATAGCGAGCGGGAATTAAAGCATGTAACTGCGTAACAATTGCTCACATCTAATCGGTACAAGTTACCAATACTTGGGCTCCCTTTTTTTTAGATGTTTTGGATAAGAGAAGTTGCATCCATGCGAGTAATATACAACGATTAGTACCCTCACAATACATCATGACCTCCTTCGCCCTTCTTCGATCCATCCATCAAACCCTACCTCTACCCACAATACACCATGCCGCTGCGCACAAACCCCTCTCTTGTCGTGGTCATGGTGCTATCATCAACACCAAATCTACATGATATTCAAGGTACTTTGACCTCACCGCTCCGCCACCTCTTCGCCGTGATGTCGTCACACTCCCCCTGTCTTTTGGCCTATGTCATAGATCATGCCTCCATAAGTGATCGATGATGCCACTTTGTTGCAACCTACGGTTTGGAGTAGAGGTGCAATCAAATCGGATATATATCGATCGGATCTGTTTGGATCGAATTCGATAGAGGTGCAATCAAATCGGATATATATCGATCGGATCTGTTTGGATCGAATTCAGATAGTCGTGTCGGATAGTTATCGGATTCGGTATCGGTTTCAGATTCGGGAGATCACTATCCATTAGATCGGAATATTCCGATTATATTCTCAGATAATTCCGGATAACTCTATTCGGATATTCAAATTCGGATATTTACAGCCTATTTTCTAGCAGTTTCAATTGGGCCAAACTAAATAGCCCAAGTTAGGCCCTCCCTCCATGGCTCCACCCTCTTGCCGACGTCCCATCCACCATTCTGCTAGCCGGTGCCAGTCGCCAACAAAGCTTGATATGTAAGAATATGCTTCCACTTGTTTACATGAATAACTGGTATTCTTCTATGAAACATAAAGGGATATTTGATGCTTTTGCAATTTTATTAGACTACCTGATAAAATAACTTATTAAATTACGATGATCCTATTGCATATTGAAGTCATACGATTGATTAATTATTGTTATATGCATGCTATATGTAGTATCTGTTTTCACGCGATATCCGACAAAACAATATTTAGTACCGTATCGATTCCGCTCCGTATTCGATTTAAATTCGTGACAGATATTATCCACGGTATCTAGCACTATCTTTATTCGACTCTGAGACCAACAAAAAAAATATATGATTTAGAATACGAAAAGAACAATATTCGACCGAATTTGAACCCGATTACATCCCTAGTTGAGAGCGGATATAGAACCCAAAGGATGGTTGGTACATCATCGATCATACTCGTTGTAGTTTCATCAATGTCGAGTGCACACTGTTTCAACAAAAGGTGTTGTTTGAATATTTATCGTAGCTGTTAATTTTTTTGTGCAATTTTTTAATGTAACACTATTTGGATCATGATTTACCGGCTATAGCTAATCGTGGAAAACAAATTGTCATAGACACAGGGGCATCGATTAACATCGAACAACGATGTTTAACTATTGGTAACCTAGATCTGTTTATCTTATTGCTATCACTTTTTTTTTTTTAAAAAAAAAATCTAATTTAGCCTGTTCGATAAGTTCAGCTTTCCCATGTGAGTCTAGTCAAACAAAACAACGCTCTCTTATTTATGGTTTTGCAAGCCAGTTGGCATGTGGTTGGGACTTGGGAGGGAAATGGTTTGGTTAGGTTAGGTCCATAGTCACAGTGAAAAACAGACACAGCAAAAGATAAAGCCAAAAGCAGGTTACTCACAAAGTAAATAAAATAATCAGACGGGGTCAAATAAGGTAGACCCTTACCAATGCAATCCTGACGTGCTGCACTTACCTGCTTATTTTTTATTTCCGAAATTAAAACCTTTTCTTTTCACAAAAGATTACGTGCGAGGAGGGGAGATAAGAAAAGGAAAAGAAAAAAGAAAAGAAAAATGGAGGCGGGCGCGTGAGGGGAAATTACGTGGGAGATAAGCGAAATCCCTAAATCTCTCTCCTCGCCTTGTTTGGAGTTGTTTGAGTGCTCTGCAAGGGGACTCTTGAGCGAGCTCCATCTTCCCGCATACGAGTGTGCAAAGCTTGCTGCTTGCCTTCTTTTTTCCTGATTATTTTCTTGTTTTTTGTCTATATTTCCCCGATACTATCCTAATTTGTGGTGATTTCTTGGTAATTTTCCTGCTTCCTTGCTCAGGTTGGGATCTGTAATTTCTGTGTTTATTTGCCAAATCCTGGCCAAAGCTTGGATTTTTAACTTATTCCCATTATTTTTCCAGTCTATTTTGGTTTAACATTTCTTCCTCCCATTTTCTTTTTCCAAAATTTCCTCATTTTCTCCGCCCTTCACGGCTTCTTCCCACCCATTCCAAGATATCACCACCATACGCGGTAAAATTTGTGCTCCTCTGTTCGTTGTTGAAAAATTTCGAGCTTTGAGCAACGCGGGGTTTATGGGTTTTTGCAGTTCCTGAGCTCGTCTCACTTCGCCGCTCGTGAGCTTGCCTCTGTAGCGACAAAGCTGCGGCCTTTGGTCCAAGAAATCGCTGTGGATTGGTAGCTCTGCTTCTGCTCGGTGAGGAATGATGGAGGTGGGAGCGTCGTCGGAGCAAGGAGCGATGGCGGGAAGGGTGCCGTTCGGGCTGCCCAAGAACCCGCCGACGCCGCCGTCCTCAGGCACCATGCATAGCGTGCGCATGGCGTACACACCGGACGGCACCCCCATCTTCACTCCGGTGAGCTCCGCCCCGCCGGCGACGGCCACTCACCAGGCCGTGGGCGGCGGCGCGCCTGCTGGCCCCAACGCAGCTGCCGTTGGAGGCAATGGCGCCGCGGCACTCCCAGTGGACGCGGGGGAGCCGGTGCTCAAGAAGAAGCGCGGCCGGCCAAGAAAGTACGGCCCCGACGGCTCCATGTCGCTGGCATTGGTGCCTGTGTCCACCGCCGGGGCGCCAGCGGCGGCGACGTCCGGCGCTTCCGGGCCTTTCTCGCCTGCCGCGGCGGATACTGTGCCATTGGCGTCGCCGGACGGGGTGAAGAAGAGAGGACGGCCTAAGGGCTCCACTAACAAGAAACACGTGCCAGCTCTTGGTAGCATTGGTACATATCGACTCTAAACTACTCCTTTTTTGTTAAAAGTTTCGTTATTTTATGAAGCTCAAGAAGAGGGAGTTTGGAAGAAAATTTTGCCTCTCCCTTCTGCAATTGTCTGTTTAGAAATTAGAAAATTACTGCCTGGACTCTGTGGACTCTGGACTTGCCCAGGATTGCTGACTGGATTTGATTAGATCTGAGGTCCTGGGGAGATATGCTGTATGCAGACTGCAGGTCGAGTGGTCGGGAAATTACTTTTCTATCCTTCTGTTTTTTAAAACAACAACATCATGTTTAGTGTAAATGTTGGATGGCAAGTTTACCTGAATTATCTCTGTGATTTATATAGGAATATATAGTTAAAGATGCTTAATATGGTTACATGTTGAACTATGAAACATCTGTTTAACTGAAAATTTAAAATGTATTACCATGCTTCTTTTTGAGTTCTGTACATGTTTTCAATCTGTATTGATTCAATTACATTTTGCAGGTTCAGCAGGCGCTGGACTTACACCTCATGTTATTTTTGTTAAGGTTGGAGAGGTAAAGCAAATCCTTGATCTATCCTTTCCTGGAATCTTCCATATATCTGCTCACTTCTGTATGCTGCCTTTTGTCATGGGGTTGTACAATATTCATTTTAGATTGTTTTTGTTTGAAGTGATATTTACCACTTTTAGTACGGTTACCATCTTTTTGATTCGGCTATTTACTTTTGAACAATATATCTTTGCATTAAGCTATACAATATTTTTTTTAATAAAAAACTCATTAAGCTATACATTGTGGTTAAAAGCTGGCTATTTTATATTGTAGGTACTAATTCTCCGTTGAATGTATGAGAAATTGTAGCCTTATGCTTTGATTCTACACGTCTAGAGCTGACATTAGTTCAGTGCAGTTTATCTCTTTTTTTCTTCTTCTCTCTGATAATCTGGTATAAACTATAAAGTCCATGTACTGATATACATCATATAATCCTTTAGTAGAGCTAATATGTGGGGTGTGTTACTGGCTTGGATTTTATCTTCTGCTTACAATCGATTATATTGACCATCTATTAGTTATTTTCAAAAAAGACATACCATCTTTCAGGATGCTCATGATTTTTATATTTTCAGTACAGTTCCCATTATCTTAATCATTGCTAATTCTCTGCATTTTGCTGAAATAAATAAATAAATTGTGAGATATGCTATAGGAACATTTGGCAAGTTGTGATTGTATATAGATGCAAGACTGAGGTTGCAGAGATCATTTATTAATAGAGTTTTCCCATGGGAAATGACTTCTATTCTTCTTTTCAGGATGTATCTGCAAAGATTATGTCATTCTCTCACCATGGAACTTGTGGAGTTTGCATTCTTTCAGCAAATGGCACCATATCAAATGTGACACTTCGACAAGCTGCTACTTCAGGTGGAACGGTAACATATGAGGTATGTACTTTTGACCGTCAGAAGTTATCAAGATAATCCAACTCTTTCCTTGAAATGCCAAGCATGGCAGAAGCTGTTAATACAGGGTTCTTATATGGTAAAATATTGTGATATTAAGAGTGATGATCTAACTGAAGTATCTCTGTCGAATAATTATCACTGTAAGTGGTGTGTCTTCTACAGGTAAAATAGGTGATGACACCTTCTTGTTTCTGTACAGGGCCGATTTGAGATACTGTCACTGTCTGGGTCATTCCTTCTATCAGAGAATGGAGGCCATCGTAGTCGAACTGGTGGGCTCAGTGTGTCACTAGCAGGTCCTGATGGTCGTGTCTTGGGTGGTGGAGTTGCTGGACTCCTGACTGCCGCTTCACCAGTACAGGTCCTTTTTCTCACACAAATCTTAAAACTCATTCATCAGATGTGCAGTCATAGTTTCTTCTAGAAATTCTCTTATGTAAGTTTGTTCATTATAATGCTCTGATCTTTTCTACTTCATACTAACTAAAAGTGTATTGTTTTCCAAATTTTGTTCAGGTGTCTTGGAATTTCTTTGATTTCTTTAGCAACATATGCGATGCATATTTGCGCTACATCTTTGTCCTAGATATTTTTGCTTCATGCTGTTTTTGAAAAGGACATGCGTATCTCTGCCTGATGTTCTGTGGACATTGTTGAAGCTGCAGCTTCTTGGTTTTATTTCTCAGTAGTACAATGAGCACAGAGCTGTTGGATTGCTCTGTGCCTTTTCAAGGAAATTGACACCCACCATTTAGTGAGGTATTACACACTAGAGAATGACTAATTACCATCATTATGTCCGCAGATTGTGGTGGGAAGCTTCAACACCGATGGAAAGAAGGAGCCAAAGGATCAAGCTCCTTCAGACCCTGTGTCTGCACCATCAAAGATCAAGCCGATAGGCGGGATGGGACCAAGCAGCCCGCCGTCCAGAGGCACCTTGAATGAATCATCAGGCGGCCCTGGGAGCCCACTGAACCATGGGGTCACGGCCAGCAACCATAGCCAGGCAGGCCTGTCCAGCATGCCCTGGAAATGAGCTCTGCGTCAGTGACCAGACCCAGACTGCGTCTGACCGTCGAAGGACCGGTGAAAAGAATGTAGCTGCTGCACCTTGGTGTGGCGCAAAACCTAACTAGCTCCTATTTGTGTAATGTGTGAAGCTTAATCTGGGAAGAATCAGAAGCTTGTAGGTGTTGTTTACTCTCAGGCTTGTGGATTGTTAGGTCGTTGTTTATTCTTGTCGTCTGGACGCCTTGTACTGGACATGTTCTCTATGCAGCATGTTGGAAGTTCATTGTTTCGATGTTGCGTTTAACTTCATAACTTGTGGTGCGTGCAATTCTTCACTTTTATCACGCTCTGCTGGTTTCGGCCCTGAAGCTGAATGTTTTGCAGATTTTTTCTGGTGTTTTTTCTGCCAAACAATTTGCCAGTACAAATAGCATGGTACTGTGAAGTTGGGACCATGGTTTCAGTTGTGCAAGAGCCGCCCAGCAGTGTGTGTTTGAACAATGGTCTTGGGGCCTTGCTTGCATATCTTTGTTACCCTTGCAGTTGCAGGTATGGTACTGATTTGTGAGAACTCAATGCAGCTTGCATAGATCGAAACTGCCCAACTCCTTGGTAATGCAATGACAGTGTTTCTGCGGCACTCCATCTGCACGGTACGCTTTACGGCTTCATGATAATATATATGTCTTTCTCACGAGGACACGGTCTCTTGATCACAAGAAAGTACAGATGCTGACTCTGTATGCTAAACTAGTTATAGAGTTTGTTTAATTGATTTGTGTCGGAGTCTGAAGATGTAACATCTCAGGTTTATTAGTTTTAAGTTGCCGGACGTGCTACAGTGTCAAGCCCGAGCTGAACTTAAAGTAGTTTTGATTCGAGTCAGTAATTAAGTCGGTTATTTGTAATCTCTAGTGTATAAATATGAGCAATAAAGACCAGAAAAGCTACGGTAGTTTTGCAGCACCAAAATTCTGTTTTTTTTTTTTTTTGTTTTTTTCTTCTGAACATCAAATCGATCGTTGGTTTTTCTTCATAATACAGAAGTGCAGCGTTTCAGCAAAAACAGAGTTAAGGAGTTCAGAAGTGCAGGTTCCTGGTGTGTGTTCTAACCATTGGCAACAGAGCCACTTTGTTGAATCTGTGCAAGCATCGCCAAGCATGTCAAGAACCGGTGGTGAGGCGTCATCATCCGGGACGGCGCTGGCACGAGGAGGTGGAGTAGCGATTCAATACCCGATGTTGAACGACACAAACTATGGCTTGTGGGCTGTAAAGATGAGGATTATCCTGCGATCTCTTGGTGTACGGGCGGCAACTGAAGGGGCTGCACTGATCAAAGAAGAGAAGGACCAGGGAGCTCTTGCTGCAATTTCCCAGGAAGTGTTTTGATGCTGTGATGATGGCCAATTGGCCATCGCAGAGAAGAAAATGGCTAAGAAAGCTTGGGATGCCATCAGGGAGATGCGAGTTGGAGAAGATCGTGTCAAGAAGGCAAGGGTACATGCACTGAAAAGGCAACTCGATCGCATGATCATGGAGGATACCGAGAGCATTGCTGAATTTTCTCAAAAGCTCTTAGCTCATAATCTTGTCGACCTCCGATACAATCCTATCACTGAAGATTTTATCCCGACAACATGTAAGGAAGCATGTTCCGATATATGACATCACAGTAGTGCCTATGCCACGACAATGGCCGGTAATTTATTTGTCATATATTCGAAATTATGTTACCCTATCTACTACCAACATCTGCTCATTCTAATTCAGAGTACGGCAATACATGCAGGACATGTTCTACGTTGTGTTGCTCTCTACTCAAAAACCATCCTATTTACTATGGATATAACAAATTAACAGAAGTAGGTGTTCCGGACACACGTCTTCAGTATACATATTTTGTGTATTGTCTTATATATGGATGTTTCAACATCGTGTTATCGTCGTAGCCTAATATATTGTTCCTTCCTCTATAATCAGATTAGAACAATTATGTACATATACTATACGTTACTTTTGTTGGCCATGAACAAACCACCATATATATCTATTATATACAAATATGCCTATACTATTCCAAAATGTTATATTTATCGATGTTTTTTTGCCAGAGCATGTATACCACTCTCCATTATTATCATCTCACTACTGACTAGCATACACAGTACTAACACCATTCTTAATTCCAAACTATTCTCTACCTCCTTACACAGTACCCTGCGCTCACTGAAGACGCTATCAACCCAGTTCACATTATCCACCTCGAACTCGGCAGGTTTCTTCGCCCTATCAATCATCAACTATTAATAGCCTGTACAGAACGGTACAACGTAGTGCGTCACACTACCTAGTACTCATTACATCTCCACATTATTTAATCAGGAATTTGTAGCCTAGATGCATGTTCCCAATACGATGGCTTCGCTCGAATCGTTCGCAATTGTTACTTCGACGTTTGCTCCAGTCCACAAGTGGAATGTACACCAGTCTGCAACTGAAGCACCTGCGCATGCGTCCCTGCAGAAGAATCCGGCAAAGCACCGGCCTGCTACATGCAAATCCTGTCCACTGGCAAGGTCAAGCAGCCATTCCATCGAAGCGTCTGAGACAAGCATAGCACTGTAGTACATAGCCTTAGGGTGTGTTTGGTTAGTTAGACGAGTCCACTGTGTATTTAGAGTGTGCTTGGTCAGTGGGATAGGTTGAATAAGATGTGATAGTTCTGCAACATTTGGTTCCATTGTTTTGGATGAATGGAATGATTTAGTATCTATATGAAATATTCCTCATATTTGATGGTTCTATTCAAGTAACCAAACACATAAATAATTTTGTTTAATTAGTTTAGTTGCTTGTACCACTTTCATGTAGGCATATGTGTTGCCTAGTGTTCGCGCAAAAAACGTGAAGGAGGGTTTTCGGCCTCGAACACACAAAGACAAACGCCGGGTTTGCAGAGCGTGCCAGTCAATTTGACCTGAAATTGACAAGGTAGAGTTTGTAATTTGATCAAAGCCGATGAACAAGGATCTATCGGCTTTTCGCTAGTCGGCAAGAACCGATTAGGAGATAACTAGATCAACCGGTTACAGTTGATCCGGATACAAGGTAAAATCGGCTTCGGGAAGGCGATGCGCAACAAAACGAAGCAAATCAAACCTGGGTGAAATCGGCAAAAATCAACAATCGGCGATGCGCAACTATGTTGATTTCGTCGACTTGCAGAGAGATCTATAAGGCTAAAACAATGTAAAAGAAAAGCTTGTAAAAAGTAGATGTGTGTGTTGTTGGATTGGTTGGTTGTCTCTGCTTGACGCCCACCTCCTTTTATAACACGCCTGGCCGATCCGAGTTGTACATGGATACGGTGCATTTACCCGTATCGGCCTCTTATCTGATTTCCTTTCCTTTTAGAAACGGATTCCTTTTTTAGTCGTTTATCGATTCCTTTTTATCTGAATACTTCTTTTCCATTTTTAGACCGATTTCAATACATGCCGAATTTTGGTGCAAACATATGCCCTGCTTTTGGAAGATAACTTGTTATTTTCCAAAAATATATCGGCTTTTCATTCAGATCGGCTTTTACAGAGAATTCCTTTTTGGGAACCACCCCATTAACCGCCAGTAAAAATCTCGGTGCGTTTTAAATGCTCAATCGCTCCCTTTGCTCGCCTTCTTTCATCGCGGTATAAATATGGGGTCCCCACGGTCATTTTCACGCTTTCAAGCTCTCGAGATCACGCACAATCGGCTCTTCATCTTTTCTCTTGTTCTTTCAAAATCGGCTGAAATGGACCCCTCTCGTATTCATTCCGATTCCTCAAAGTTCAAATCAGTTCTACTTAGGACCGATAGGTAGCATGTCGGCAGTAAACAGCTTATCAATACCGAGATCCCTAGACTCCCCTTATCAATTTCTTGGGTACAATATCTCTGAGTGGGGAAAAAGTTTTAGGGCTTGGCCCACTAGCCTTAACGGATGGAGATCTTGGTTTATCAGGGTGTCGGCTCAGAAGAGGGTAGAATGGGAGAGGATGGGTATAGCCGAATCTTTATCTTTGAGTCTAGCCGACCACAAGCCAATGAGCCCTTGGTAGCTGCGGCATGCTACTTTTGGTCAGATTCTTTGAACGCCTTTTTATTCCCGTCCGGCCCAATCGGCCCTACTTTGCTTGACGTGGCCCAACTGTGCTGCCTTAGGCCGATGGGGATCGACTATCGGCTTTCGTTGGAAAACCTTCTTTCAAACTAATCCGTAAGAAAGGCGAGGGCTGGCACAAATATATCCAGAATAACAATAGAGTCACCGGTCCGGTATCGGCCGAAGAGCATATCGCTTTTCTCAACCTTTGGTTAGACCGATATCTCTTCTGCGGTGCTTCTCTTGGCCCCACTCAAACCTTTCAGCTAGTGGCGGAACGTTTAGTAGAGGGGCGTCGGCTTTCTCTTGGCAAGATGTTCCTAGGGGCGGTATACCAAATGATGTATGTGATTCGTAGCCGACTTTTTTTCCGGTTTTGCCAAACACGTCGTTAGCAACATAGGGGGCCCTCTGTGGTTCATTCAAACATGGCTTTATTGCATGTTTAGTCGATCCATTTTACCCGAACCTTCGGGGAGTTCCACTTTTCCTCGGGAGGACAACCTGGAGCATGTTGTCCCACAGTATAGAGCTAGCCAATCCTACGGCGAGAGGTTTATTATGTCTTCGGCTGAGGAACTAAAAATGGACTCAGTCGGCTTTCATAAATACCTCAATTTCTTCCTTTCCCTAGATAGGACTTCCTTCGGCCAGCCAGATTTTTTCCCATATACTGATTTAGCCGATTGCCCTTACCCATCATTCCTTCACCTTGATGTCGATAGTTCTTCAATGCCCCAATCTACCTTAGATTTGTACAAAATCTTCCTTACCCCTTGCATCATTCATGTCGGCTTGAATACCCGCAATCGGACATTTCAGCCATCTTATGAGTTCTACCACCCTTCGGTTTACGCTCGTCAACTGGGTTTTGGGCAAACCATCCCATCCTTTCCTCTGCTATCTTGCGTCGAGCCCCGAGCTCGGGTAACCAACAGCGTTGCCGCTGAGGTTATTCTCGAAGTAGCCGATGGATTGCAAATTCTCTCGACACCACATTTTGTTCTTAATTCCCGTCGGTCAGCTGCATTCTCGCAGTGGTGGACCAGAATATCGGAAGCCGTACTTATGGACAGGACTCCGTCGGCCATAATTCACTTATTTCTTCCCGACTTTCATGAGCCGACGATAGTATCTGGTTCCAGCACGAGTTCGGGTTATAGCGACTCTTCAGTAGCTGTAGAGGTACCATTGTCTTGTATCCTTCTGTTTTTACATTGGTTATCGACTTTTACTAAAATGCCTCCGATCTCCTCGGTCGGTCACGGCGCCGTGAGCAAACAATGATCCCCACGCTCGCTGAGCGGCAAGGGCCGACAAATGACGCCCAGGTCAATCTGTCGGCACTACGGGTATACTTCAGGCAACTTGGATATCCAAGGTCCATCTTTATCGGACTTGGCTCGCCAATACGTGCCCCAAGTAAGCTACTCTTGCATTAGCCATTATATCCCTTGCTTTGATAACTGCTAACCCGAGGTCACTGCAGAGAGGAGGAAGAAATCAGCCAGGCGCTCGCCCAGACCCGTGAGGCAGCAACCCGATGGCTCTCCGGAGCACTCAGCTACTGATGTAAGTTTTATTCTTTATTCTTTGCTTAATATCATTTTTACGCTTATCTTGCATTGCTGATTTTTATTCTCTCTAATCCCTAGCAATCTCCGTCGGTGCAAGTAGCGGGGGTTTTAGCCGATCTCCAAGGTGTCGCATCGGCTATTTCTCCAACACCGCCACGTCAGCCCCGACGATCGATATTTCCGATCATGACCCCAAAGTGCCATCAATCGATCTGGCCGATTCTTTGGGATTCACTCGACGAGCTTGACGACCGGAGATTGTGGCCACCGATGATTATCCTACCGATATCCAACGTATAATAGCGGCCTCTGCTGCTCGGCATCACTTTGTTACCGCTGCCGGGTTTGCGGGAGCGACTCAATCGCCTCCTAGATGAAGTGTTGCAACCGGAGCGGCTCTTCCGCCAACACTCAACCTTTGAGGAATGCGATGGCAGCCATGCAGCCGATCTTCCTCCCGCAGCCTATGGACGCATTGCTAGAGGTATGTCACTTGGGCGACGCCGGTTGGATGTGGAGTTGGCCAAAATAAGGGTTGATCAGAGGAAAGCCCAGCAAGCCGATCAACAGCTCTTGGACAAGCTTATAGCAGATGCCAAACATCGGAAGAGCATATTCGATCAAGGTACTGCTACACTCAAATCGGCTAAAAGCAGAGCTCAAGAGTGAGTCGACCAAGAGTAAACTTGAAGAACACCGGCCTTGGTCGTAAAGAACTTGCAGACCGCCAGATTGGCATCACCGACTCTACATCCTCACCGCCGTTCGCAGGCGGGAGATCGGCGAGGTTTTTGCGCAAGTCAAGACTCAATCGGCTAAAATAGTTCCAGTTCCGGGTGATGCAGTGGCCGACCAACAACTCATAGATGGTGTCCAAGCCACCATTGGCAAAGCGGTAGCGGCACTATCGGCTTTGGGAGCCCATTTGCCCGGATCAGGACTACACTAAACTTTGATTCATTGGTATCGGTTGTGGCCAATCTTTTTTGTAATATTGCTTTAATCTTGGGATGATGTCCTTTGAACACTTGTTTGATCGGCTATGCAACCGATTTTGTAAACTTTAATCTGTGGATGGGTGTTAAACTGACTCGGTCGGCTGTATGACCGATTCTATATGCATGTGCTTTTGTAATTGATCCTGATGTTTTCCTTTCTGTAGTTAGGACCCGACCCATATGCTTGGGTGATATGCCTTCAGATATTTTCCATTGATCGCTTTAGGTAGGACGAACCCTTCCAAGGATTCCAGTATATACGAATTCCCGTCAATCGGCCGATTGATCTTATAAGGCCCTTCCCATGTTGGAGACCATTTGCCGAATCGATTATCCTTAGACCCAATTGGCAACACGGTTTTCCATACCAAATCGGCTTGATTGAACGACTTTGAAATCACTTTTTTATTGTACGACCTGGCAACCCTCTCTTTATTCTTTTTAAGCCGATCTAGTGTGATCAGCCTTAGTTCAGCCAAATAATCTAGATTGTCAAGCATCGCCTGTTTGTATTCATCAGCTGATACCTTATCTTGTTCGTGTAGCCTTATTGAGCCGATGTTGATTTCAACGGGCAAAACGGCTTCTTGTCCGTACACCAACTGAAAGGGTGACAATTTAGTTGATCCGTGATGAGATAGCCGATAAGCCCATAAAGCCTCCGATAGCGTTGAATGCCATTTCCTTGGCTCTTCCTCAATTTTTCTTTTATCGCCTTTATCAATGTCTTGTTTGACGACTCGGCTCGCCGCTGGCCTGAGCGTAGTAAGGGAAGAGTTAAGTAATTTTATCCCAAGACTTTCCGCAAAACCTTTGAAATCGTTGGACATGAACACAGTACTGATCAAGAGTAATTGTTTGTGGAATCCCAAACCGATGGACGATGTGTTCATTTACAAAGTCGATCGACTCTTTACTAGTAACCTTCTTGAGTGGTACACTCAACCCATTTTGAGAAATAATCTGTGGTCGCAAGGATGAATTTATGTCCTTTCTTTGGATGACGGAAATATTTGGCCGATTACGTCTATACCCCATCCTCTAAATGGCCATGGCTTGATGATCGGATGCAAAGCCGATGTCGGTCTTGTCGTATGTTACCAAACTTTTGGCATGTTTGGCATCCTTTATAATATTTGAAGCGATCTTCTAACATCGTCGGCCAAAAATATCCTGTTCGCCTCAGTATCCATTTCATCTTATGGGCCGATTGATGTGATCCACAAATGCCTTCATGGACTTCACCCATCGCCACTTTGGCTTCCTCGGTTCCCAGACATCTTAACAACAAACCTTCCATAGTCCGAAAGTACAATACATCTTCTAGTAGAACATATTTGAGTGCTTTGCGCCTGACCTTCTGCTCGGTCGGCTTGGCTGGATCTGACAAATAATCCCTTATCTCTGTTCTCCAGTCGACAGGGTGAACGCATAGAATCGGCCAAACGTTTAGTCCGATCGACCCCTGTCGGCTTTCAATCTTGTACCTTGATGCACATTGTGCCAATTGGTTTGCCTTATCATTAGCTTCTCTGGGGATATACCACTACAAGAATCAGGGGAAAATTCGTGGGCCAGAAACCCACGAATTTAGGCCAAAACCCACGAATTTACTATAAATTCGTGCGCAAACCGTCGAATTTAGGCCACGAATTTAACTCAACGAAATTAATCAATTAAATTCGTGGGTGCCCACGAATTTAAGTTAAATTCGTGGGTTTCTGCCTGGCCCACGAATTTAACTGATAAATTCGTGGGTTTCTTTGGCCCCACGAATTTAATTAGTAAATTCGTGGGTCAGGAAAACCCACGAATTTAACTTAAATTGTAATGCCAGAAAACCCACGAATTTAACTTAAATTCGTGGCCGAAAACTCCATTTATTTAACTTAAATTGTGGGCCGAGAAAACTCACGAATTTAACTTAAATTCGTGGGCCAGGCAGAAACCCACGAATTTAACTTAAATTCGTGGGCCAGGCAGAAACCCACGAATTTAACTGACGCTTAATATATATATATATATCCATATGCATCACACTCAATACATTCAATCATACTTATTCAACATTCAATCAAACACTCAATATATCTCGACCACGCATATATATGGATCGATATGCATGTCATTCAACACAAGCATCTTCACATTCAATCTTATTCAACACATCACAATAAGTCCATCACAAGATTCAAATATATATACTCAAATATATATCGATCAAACATTCAATCAAACTTATTCAACATTCAATCAAACACTCAATATCTATATCTATCAAACACTCAATATATATCGATCGGTATGCATCTCAACATTCAATCAAACACTCAATATCAATATCTATACATTCAATCAAACATTCAATCAAACAATCAATATATATCGATCGGTATGCATCTCATTCAACATTCAATCATGCATGAGAATATCAATATCTATACATTTAATCAAACACTCAATATATATCGACAACTCAAGATTCAAGAGTATTGCGAACAATTCAAGAGTATTACCAACATGATTCAAGAATCAAACTCCACAACGAATAACCAAGTCACCGAAATGTACAAAATTTCGGCATGACCTCTCTAGTAAATAGGACATCCACTCAGCAGACAAAAAAAACATTTGCAGTGATAAATAGGACATCAATCTCTCAAACTAGAAGGAGACATTCTAGCAGATCCTTAGATAATCAATCACACATCCAACGGCAATTTGTAAACTATGCATTACAATCCACATTACAATGTATCCATCACAATACAAATCCGACGACGAAGTCATAAAGTCCAACAGTAATACACCAATCCAGCTCACAATGCAATTCATGTCTCGGGGTTGTTAGAGTTGTGAGCGCTACCACCACCGCCGGAGGGCGAGACTATGATGTCTTCTATGATGTCATCGTTAGTACGTGCTGGAGGGAGTGACCCAGAAACCTGCAAGTTCAAGACTAGGTTGTGTTACAAGTAACATATCGTCGAACTTAGCAAATATCGAAATGATTTGTGCTAAATGTCCTAGGACCGAATCAGTTTTGCACGAATAGGCCAATTTTGTCAAGTTGACTAAGTTTGGATCACAATTGACAGAATTACCTTGTTTCGCAAACTTAGCAACCACTGAGATGAATTTGATAAGATTTAAGCTATATTTGGCTAAATGTGGTAGAATCGACTCTGTTTTGAACGATTGCCTCAATTTGACTAGGGTTTACATCACAATTATCAATTTCCACACGTTTCGCATTCTTAGCAAACATTGGAATGATTTAAGCTAGATTTGCCTAAATGAGCTAGAATCGAATAATTATTGCATAAATACCTCAATTTTGCAGGATTTGACTAGTCTTGACTCACAAATAACAAAGTTAACTCAATTCGCAAACTTAGCAAACATTGAGATGATTTGTGCAAGGTTTAAGCTTGAGTTGCCTAAGTGTCGTAAAATCGACTAAGTTTTGCACGCATAGCTGAATTTGCTCAAGTTGACTAAGTCTGGCTGAACTTTGACAGAATTGAGTTTTATTTGCCTAAATGTGATATAATTGACTAAGTTTTGTGAAGGTAGCTCAATTTACTCAATTTGACTTGGTTTAGCTCACAATTGACAAACTTAGCTCGTTCGCAAACTTAGAATGTTTTTGACATCCATACCTGTGGTGTCGTCTGAGGTGGCTGCATGGCCCAATGGTTGAAGTACATAGGCATTCCTTGGCCTGCCATAGGTGGTGGGTACATGTAGAACGGGTTTGGAGGCTGGGAGCCCTGTAAGGCATAGTTAGGTACATTATGCCACATTTAAATCTTTCGTTCAAATTTTGAATATCGAATTGAACCGATCCATCTTTACCTGTGGTGCCTCTCCTACAGAAGGTAGCTGCATCTGTGGGGTGAACATGTAGAAAGGACGAGGAGGCTGGGAGGCCTATGGATCATAGTTTGTGATATCAAGTATACAGAATAGAGTTTTTTAAAAATAAAGAATGCATGAGAATTTCATATAACCTGAGGTGCATCTCCTAGGGGTGGTGCCTGCATCCCAGTAGGGTTTATGAAGGACGCTGGGGGAGGCTGAGCACCCTGTGATGCTTCTCCTTGTGGTGGTGGCTGCATGTGAGGAGAAAACATGCAGAAATGAGGTGGCTGGGAGCCCTATGACATAATAGTCAAGTTTGTGAGAATCGCGATTTCATTAGCTAAGTGAGTTAGAGTAATGAACTCGAGTATCTTTACCTGGGGCATAATAGGAGGGCGAAACACTGGCACGTTAGGTCCAAGAGATTGTGACAGTTGCTGCATATATCACACAGCACTCTCTATATCACACTCTATATCTCCTTCCTCTCCAACAGCACTCTCTATATCACACTCTCTATTTTCTCTCCCCTGTATTTTAATCATATTCCATAACCGCCATAACAATCAGTAAAGATACATGTGTTGTATTTCAAGAGTACCCAGCATAGCTCACCGGACAAAGACCTTTGGCTACGCCAAGAAAGCCTTCTCAGTCTGCACAAGGGAAAGAATGTCATACATCAGAACCAAGAAACCACTATCCATTGGTTACAGCACAATTCTTTGGATAAATAACCAAAACAGACTTGATTTTAGTATAAAAACGTCGGAACAACACAATTCTTTGGATAAATAACCAAAAGCTTTACTGATTCATTCACGCAACCACAAAACTAACACAAACCAATGTGGGCATTATGGGAGACATGGCCATCTGATTCTAAAGGAAGAGACGAAACGAACCCTCTGTTCATACTACCAGGGCATTATATTGAAAACATAATTTTTAATATCAGTATATTGATTGAAGGGCAATAATAAGAGGGTAATCCTGCTAGTTAAACAATTAAGGGAGACTAGGCACATCATTGTTTGACATAAAGAAGTGGGACAAATTACTATCAATGGGCATAAAAAATTCTATAAAGCTACCTTCTTTAGAAAGCCTGCACCAAATGCTCTAGTGACCTTCAACTGTCCTTTCACTCTATCATTAGATACAGCTTGAGGGTCACCAGAATGTTCTGCCCTAATCCTCAAGACTTCCTGCAGAGCACAATCATTAGATACATTCAATTGCAGTCTATCAGAAAGAAAATTATAGTAATAGTTGCCCTTCTTAAAGTGACCCCCTCTCACTGCATTATGTGTCAAATCTGTTCTTTCATGTGATAAAATTTCAGGGCGCATGATAGTTGTGGTTTTTTCTGAACTATTTGTAGCTTAGGTCCTTGGCTCTTCCTTTTAAGCTGCCAGCTGCACCTCGACCGGATAAAAATGCACCATCTAAACAATCATCGACCTCCAAGGAGCAAACAACAGGTGCTATTTTCACTCACTAGCAAAATCATATTCTACAAAACCTCATAGGTTGCAGACTCAATTCGTTTACTATCTATTTAAGTTTTCTACTCCTCTGGTTGCATTTTTTGCCAAATTTAATGTGAGATGATAGGATCTATTCTTGCTTGCAGAGGTTCTTCTTCTTGAAAGTTCGGATGAAACATCTGAATGTTTTGATTTTGCATTAGTCTATGGTGCTCTTGGTGTGTTTGAAGTGCATGTGCGGCTAATACGAGATTTTAGGTACTCAAATTGTCGACCTTATAGATTTTAGCAATGAAAAGTGTCTCATATGCAGCTTTGATCAAATCCTATACAAGAAACTATATTTCATATCCATTTTGCTCTAGTATGTGTAATTACTAATTAAACAGGCACCATCTATTGTAGTCCACTACAACCAATGAAGGAAGAATTTTGTAGGATTGGCCTCAAAGTTAAGGGCTATAACCAAGCATATTTCCATAGAAAATTAGAACTACACATAAGAATTCCACACTCGTTTAAACCACGATTTTACGCATAGCATCTTGTGCTTAAATAAAACAAACTCTCGGCTAAAATCAAGCATAGGCCAATAAAAGGAACATTGAAACAAACAATGAATAGTACATTAGATTTGATGGTGTAGGTTCAGAGTGAGCTATGCATTGAAGAAAATGATTACCGGTGGTTTTCCGTAAGTCTTGACAATTAACTAGGTACACGTATGTGGATCAAATTATTTCACTAGCATAAAAACACCAGAAGCTAGCGGAGGAACAACATAAAAAAAGACAAATCACACCAATGAGAGATGTAATTAGCATAACTGTACAATGTTAACTGAAAAGTGACTTTTAGTAAACCTATGATGTTGTCAGATGGATCTTTCATATGCCCAAAGAATAGAGAAAATTTTGTTGCCCCATGATATCTATAAAATAGCAGTGGAGGATTACCATCTGAAATATAATGACTTTGCTCCAGCATTTGGCTATTCGTGCCAAAGTTACCAAAGAATGGCCAGCACCTACTCGTCAACATTTGGCTATACAATACTTACATGATGTAAGTTTTAAGACACAAGGGCAACAGAAATGTCATCATAAATCATTTGTTGATCCTGGGATTCTTAGTTCTGACAAAATGTAGGGAAGGAATTGATGCAAATTTCCACGGGTAATTTTTCCAATAATAGTTATTAGTTAGGCAGGTTCTCATTTCCATTTAAATCAACATGCTGATATGATAGGAAAGGATTGTGATAGCAAAATCACGAAGAAACTTTTACAACATACATTGTGCAGTATGGCGGAGGGTCGCCGGAGGCGAGGCTGGATGGTGCTTCTTCACCAACGATGACGGGCAGCGGCGGCTTCCCCACGGACCGTGCGACGACGGCGTGCCTCCTCGGCTCGCGCCCCCTCGGCCCGCTCGGTGGCGCGCCCCCTCGGCACACGCGGCGTCTTCCCCTCGGACTACACGGCGGCGCCTCCTCGGACTGCGCGGCACGGGGAGGGTCGAGGGACGAGGCGTCAGCCGGCGGCAAGAGGGCGAGGGGTCGGGATGGGGCGGCCTTGCGGCAAGAGGGCGAGGGTCGGGGATAGGGCGTCGGTCTGCGGCAAGAGGGCGGGGGTCGAGGCGTCGGGCGGCAAGAGGCGGGGGTCGGGGATGGGGCGTCGGTCTGGCGGCAAGAGGGCGGGGGTCGGGGGACGGGGCGTCGTGCCGCGGCAAGAGAGGCGGGGGTCGGGGATGGGGCGGCGGCGGGGCGGGCGTGTGGGCCGGCGGTGCGGACGAGAGCCACAGGAGTTTTTTTTGGCCCACGAATTTAATTAAATACGTGGGGGTTTTTTACAAACCGACGAATTTAAACATATAAATTCGTGGGTTTTATTAAGCCCACGAATTTAATTAAATACGTGGGTTTATTTACAAACCGACGAATTTAAACGTATAAATTCGTGGGGTTTTTTTTGCCCACGAATTTAAAAAAACCCACGAATTTTTCACTGTTCCTTGTAGTGTACTTTATAGAAAATGTAGTGAACATCTCGATGATCTGGAGGCATTGATGTAAGTATTGAGTTAGCGCATCATCGTTGCATCGGTATTCTCCTTTGACTTGCTGTACAATTAACATCGAGTCTCCAAAAGCTTCGACGTCTTTCACTCCGATGCTATCTAACAATTGTAGACCTCTTAGCAATGCTTCATATTCTGCTTGATTATTTGAACATCGGCTATTTAGCCGATACATGAAGTCATACTTCTGTTTCCTAGGTGAAACTAGTATCACACCGATGCCTTCGCCTTCTTGGCAAACAGATCCATCAAAATACAGCTGCCAAGGAGTTACACTAGTTGTTCCTACTAATGTTTCACTTCCTGTGATAAAATCGGCCACAGCTTGTCCTTTCACAGATTTAGCCGATTCATAGGTTAACTCGAACTCTGTTAAGGCGTATGCCCATTTACCAAGCCGACCCCGCAGGATTGGCGCCGATAATATGTACTTAACTAAATCGGTTTTGCATATTATAACGCATTTGGAAGCCAGCATATAATGTCTTAACTTGGTGCAAGCAAAATACAATGATAAACATAATTTTTCTACTAGGGGATACCTGGTTTCTGCATCTAAAAGACGTCGGCTTAAGTAAAATATTGCTCGTTCCTTCCTATCGGCTTCTTGTGTTAAAACTGCCCCAATCGAATCACCTTCAGCCGATATATATAGTCTAAAAGGTATACCGTGTTTTGGTGCGGTCAATACTGGCGGACTCATCAGATAACCTTTTATGTCGTCGAAGGCTTTTTATTGATCGGCTTCCCATTTGAACTCTTGGTTGTCTTTATTTTTCAGTAGCGGTGTGAAGGCACGAATACGCCCTGACAAGTTTGAGATGAAACGTCGCAAGTAGTTGATTTTTCCAATCAATACCTGCAACTCCTTTTTGTTTGTCGGCGGTTTAGTATCGGCTATGGCTTTTACTTTGGCTTGGTTTACTTCAATTCCTCCTTCATGCACCGTAAACCCAAGAAATTGTCCAGCCGATACTCCGAAAGCACATTTGAGAGGGTTCATTTTTAACCCATGCAACCTTGTGTTTTCGAACATCTTTTCCAGATCGGCTAAATGTTGCCAGTCTTCTTTGGATTTCACCACTACGTCGTCAATGTATATTTCCACGGTATTGCTGATCAAATCATGGAAAATATGGTTCATGGCCCGTTGATAAGTAGCACCGGTATTTTTTAAACCGAAGGTCATAACTTTCCACTCATATAGCCCTAAAGCTCCTGGACATCTGAAAGCCGTCTTGGGTATATCGGCTTCGGCCATGAATATCTGATTGTATCCGGCGTTCCCGTCCAAAAAGCTTATGATTTTATTCCCAGATGCAGCATCGATAAGCATATCGGCTATAGGCATCGGTACTGCCTTTGGTGTAGCTTTGTTTAAATCTCTAAAATCGACACATACCCTAAGTTTGCCATTTTTCTTCTTCTGAGGACGATGTTTGAGACCCATTCAACAGATTTCGGCAGGCCGGATAAACTTTGCCTCTAGCAATCGTCCTACTTCTTCCTTTATAGCGTCATACAATGTAGGATTAAATCGCCTAGGTACTGTTTGAATGGTCGATACCAGGTTTTATTGGTAGCCGATGCTCAACTAGTCAGCCGGCTTAAGCCTGGCATCTCGTAATACTCCCACGCGAAGCAATCTCTATATTTCTTGAGTATTTCGACCAACTTTGCTTTATAACTGGGTTCTAGTTTGGCACTTACAAACGTTGGTCTTTTATTATCACCTTCCCCAATGTTGACTTCTTCGAGCAAATCGGCAGAAGTAAATCCTAACCCTTTTCTTTCCTCTTCAAAATCCTCAACAGCTTCTTCGTATTCTTTTTGCCGATAGCTTCTTGCCCTTTCCTGTAGCTTTGCTAGTGTCTTGTGCTCCATCTTCTTACTACTTCGTCTGTCCGATCAAACGTGTTGGGTTTAACGCTGATCGGCTTGAATCCTGACTTCTCAACGCAGATAAAATCGCAATTGTCCAAGGCTTTCCCTGATATACATTCGGCTTCTTCGTGTGGCCAATTGGTGTCAGGGCTAGCCATGGCGATATGAGCCGATGTGTCGGCCGGTACGACTTCTCATCAGACATCATCGTTCCACTGCACCAATTTTTGGTGCATAGTTGACGGTATACAGCAATTGGCATGGATCCAGTCCCGCCCAAGTAGCACGCTGTAATTGCCTTTGGCTTCAATCACAAAAAATGCAGTCGGCAGAGTTTTATTTCCGACTGTCAATTCCGACACCATTACGCCTTTAGCCTCAGTTGGGTCTCCCGTGAAGTCATTTAGCACCATATTGGTCTTGATCAAGTCTTCATCGGCTTTACCCAATTTTCTGAAAGTACTTAACGGCATTAGATTAACTGTCGCCCCGCCATCGACCAACATGCGAGATATCGGTCGGCCATTAATGTATCCTTTTAGATATAATGGTTTTAGATGCCGATGCATATCTTGTGGTTTTTCGAACACAGCGTCTGGTGCTCCAAGGCACAATTGGGCGAACACTTCTTCAAATTGATTCTTCGGTTTTGAACTCGGCAGTAGAGTGAATACCATGTTTATATCCATTGGCTTCGTATCATCTCGGATCATTTGGGAACCTGATTCGACAGATTGATCTGAATCACTATCGATCTGTTCCTTCTTTCTCCATTCTTTTTTCAAAACTTGTACTGGTCTTAACTTATTAAACATCCGATCCTCTCGCTCTCCTTTTCAACTTCCCTTTCTTCTTGTGTCTTCAATCACAAGCCTCCTGCGTTGTGATTTCTTTGAGACCCGAGGGGCACCACCTAGGCTTAGGTTCTATCGGCTTTCTTATTTTTCCAGCTAAATTGCTCATCTCGCTGTCAAATTCCATTCTACTTGTGTTAGCCGATAGTTCCTGATTTCGGGAGGATTCGCTTTGCTCGACGCGTCGACAACCTCTCATGGATCGGCCTCCGCTTACTTACGGATGATTGTATATTGGTCCGCATAACCTATCTTTTACTGGTCGGTTTGGCCGGTATGCGGACGAGTGTTGCATAGGACAGATACGATCATTGGTAAGGTCATCCCTCTCTCCCAAAGAAACTGCCAAAAGGGACATTGCCGATGTTTCTCTTCTTCAGTAGTTGGCCGACATGACATATCTGGCCGCCAACGTTCGTCCCTCTTTTGCCCTGGTCGATGAAAACTCTGGTGTCGAGTGTTACATCTTCGACTTATCCTCTCATACTTCCCCAGGAGCTGTGAGAAAGTCGGCTTTGGTTTGAAACCGATTTTTCTTGGAGCCCTCTCAGCCCGATACCATTTACCGACCTCCAAGTCCCCTCTTGGTTTTACCGTTCTTGAGTTTTGTCCGTTTCTATCGGCTTCTATTTGTATTGAGCCGATAGTAATCAGACTGCTTTCATCTTTTGATCGTGCTTTAAATCTTTCAATCGGCTTAACATCTTTCATAGGTCCCTTCCCTTTCTGTGAGCACTGCACCATATTGACCTGGAAAGGATTCATATCTATTTGCATAGCCGATTCTTCCGCAAATTTTAACCTGCCATCGGCGATGGCCGATTGAATCTGTTGGCGAAAAATATTGCAATCGTTAGTGTTATGTGAGAATGAATGGTGCCATTTACAATACCTTCGCTTTTTAATTTCCTCGGCCGATGGGATGACGTGCCCTTCTGGTAACCTTATGAGTTTTTCTTGTAGTAATAAATCAAATATCTTGTCACATTTCGACACATCATATGAGTACTTGACTTCCGCCCTATTTTTCGTTGGCTTAAGTAGAGAGCATATGAGTGGCTTTTTAGAACCCTTGGTCCACTCGGCTATGTTCACCTGCTTCGCCCTCGTGAGGTATCGCTTGAATTGTACTCTATCATGTTTATTTTGGCCTTTTCATTGCTGTTCGGTTTAAATCTATCTTTAAACCCTTTGATCTCTGCATATCGGCTTTCATGTGCCGATACGCGATGGAGTAAGTGGCCTAAGTCGGGGAACTCTTGGCCCGATAATTTCTCTTTCAATGGAGGGATTAATCCTTGGAACGCTAGATCGGCCAATTGATCATCGGGTAATGTTACACTGTAGCACCTATTAAATGCGCCCAAATCTCTTGATATAATCAGAGACCGATTCGCCGTACTTCTGTCGGACTGAACTAAGATCAGAAATCCTAAGCTCCATAGTTCCCGAAAAGAAGTATTCATGGAATCGGCTTTCTAAATCATTCCATATATGAACTGAATTTGGAGGTAGATTCGTGAACCAAGTGAATGCAGTGCCAGACAATGATAAAGGGAACAATCTAATTTTTAATCCATCGGACTGTGCAGCCTCCCCACATTGAGCCATAAACCATCCGATATGCTCAATTGTGGTAACAGAATCATCACCTGAGAATTTAGCAAAGTCCGTATCCTGAAGTTGTGGGGTATGGCATTCGGTCTATGTAATCGGGATACGGCTTCAGAATCGATCCTTCCTCTGGCCGTAGTTTAACTGTTCTCTCAAAACATTGGCGATTTGCTCTGCCCAATTAACATTGTCGGCTTGTGGTGCGGTAGGACATTGCCAATTTTCATTGTTCGTACCACCGCCCCGAGTGCAAACTCGGTCTTTGTCCAAATCGCACCTCAGGAGGTCTTGGCACTGTGTCATAATCATGATTAAAACCTAATACATCTGCACGCGCGAAAGGTTCGACGTCACGGCACCACCCTATACGGCGTTTGTTTCATGGTTGTGGTTCCGTGATCGCGAACTCGACCCTTTTCGATCGGCTGATAAGCCGATAATCCGATGCTATTGGAGGGCCCATTTGACTGATTTGATGCGCTTATCTTGGCCCCATCCGTGTGCCCATGGTAGTGTGTGAATCCATCTCTCTGTATGCTTGGTTTCAAAACAGTAGGTTGAGTTGGTACCATAATAGGTGCTTGAGCCGACACGTTTACTGTGTTGGTGTTAGGCGTTATGGAATATACTGGGTACGTAGGGATGGTTTGTGGTGGATCTAGCAGGCTTCCAGACGCAGCTAATTCCTGAGCAATTGTTTTCACACTATTTTCTATCATCGGCTTTAATGTGGATACTAGAGCCGATGACTGGTTAATCAATGCGTGATGGACAGATTGCTCGATCATACTTGATAAATCGGCTTGAGCGGGTGCGTATCGGCTTACCGATTCAGATGACGAATCTCCGATAGGATTGATGCTTGGGAGTGCAATCTTTTGAGTAACGCCACGGCGTGTTTTCTGGAAGCACCGTAGCATCATTTCCTCCAGAGCCGCCTTTCGGTCTTCGATTTCTTTCCGTTGCTCAGGGGTTAAATCGGCCATTTGAGGCGCGATTATAGCATCAATGTTGATATCGGCGGTGACCGCGGGCTTGTCGGTTGACGACATTCTTTTTGTTGGTCCCACTGGGCGTGCCAAAATATGTTCGCGCAAAAAACGTGAAGGAGGGTTTTCGGCCTCGAACACACAAAGACAAACGCCGGGTTTGCAGAGCGTGCCAGTCAATTTGACCTGAAATTGACAAGGTAGAGTTTGTAATTTGATCAAAGCCGATGAACAAGGATCTATCGGCTTTTCGCTAGTCGGCAAGAACCGATTAGGAGATAACTAGATCAACCGATTACGATTGATCCGGATACAAGGTAAAATCGGCTTCGGGAAGGCGATGCGCAACAAAACGAAGCAAATCAAACCTGGGTGAAATCGGCTAAAATCAACAATCGGCGATGCGCAACTATGTTGATTCCGTCGACTTGCAGAGAGATCTATGAGGCTAAAATAATGTAAAAGAAAAGCTTGTAAAAAGTAGATGTGTGTGTTGTTGGATTGGTTGGTTGTCTCTGCTTGACGCCCACCTCCTTTTATAACACGCCTGGCCGATCCGAGTTGTACATGGATACGGTGCATTTACCCGTATCGGTCTCTTATCTGATTTTCTTTCCTTTTAGAAACGGATTCCTTTTTCGAGTCGTTTATCGATTCCTTTTTATACGAATACTGCTTTTCCATTTTTAGACCGATTTCAATACATACCGAATTTTGGTGCAAACACCTAGCTATCACAAATTTCAAACGGGCTACTAAAAGTCTGTCTAAAGCTGAACGTGTTTTTAGTATATTTGGAATACGATGATTTCAAAAGAAAAAAAATAGGGCAAATATTCAAAGAAGGATTTTTACAAATTCTTATAAACCAGGTAACAGAATTAGATCGGGTACAATACAAGATACTGCAAACAATTGAATAGGAAGAAAATTGCAGGGCACATACTCAATAAAACATTAGCCGAAGGTTTTCTGAAAACGCACCACATCGTCCCGTGTCCTCAACCGTCCGATCGCGCGCGCGAGCGGCCGAGTTTTACTTGCAATCCAACAACGGGCGATAGCAACGTGTGATAGATCACACGCACGTAAAAGTTGGAGAAAAAAAAAACGAGCTAAAGGGAGAAAACAACGGTCCGTGACGTCCGTCCAACGCCAACCCATACAATCCATCCAATCTTGTTCAGCTTCCTCCACCAATTCCACCTCATCTCCCCAATTAAAATCAGCCGCGGCCGCCGCCGTCTCCCTCTCCGGCCCTCGAAATGGCGTAACCTCCGCCCCCAAACACCCCCAACCCCCAAGTTCAAATACCTCGGCAGTCGCCACCACCACCCCGTCCCGAATTGCTGAGATCCCCAAATCCCAAACCCTAACCCTAGCCGGTCACGATGAAGGCGTCGATCAAGTTCCGCGACGACAACCGGTCGCTGCTGCGCGCCAAGGTGCCGATCGGCGTGCTCGGGCTGCCCTTCCTCTCCGGCGTCTCGGCCGGCAGCGACGCCAAGGACCTCCGCTTCGACCTCTCCACCGCCTTCCCCTACGGCCCGGCGCTCCGCCTCTCGTACTGCCCCAACGACCCGCTCCAACCCTTCGCCCTATCCGTCCGCACCGGCCTCGGCTCGCTCGGGTCCCCCGCGCGTGCGCCGTTCGCGCTCTCCGCCGAGTTCAACCTCCTCTCCTCCAACCCGCCCGCCTTCTCCCTCCTCTTCAAGCCCCGCATCGGCGACTTCTCCCTCGCCAACTCCGTCCGCTCACCGCCCCCCTCCGATCCCCCCGACTCACCGCCGCCACACAAGCTGGCCGACCTCCCAAACGGCGACGACCGCGACCACGAAGGCCACAAGGCGTTTTCGTTCAGCGGGAACGGATTTGCGGCCAATGTCGCGGCCGCCGGGAGGAGCGGTGGCGGGGTGGGGGCGCTGCTATCCGGGATGCGCCTCACCACCAGTAGCGTGCTGCCGTTGTGGAACAAGGCGAGCCTGCGTTTCCAGTGGGGGCTGCGCGTGCCACCGGAGCTGAAGGCCGCGCTCGCCGACGATGGATACGGGCGGAAGGCAGGGAGCCTGGCCGTCAGCAAGCTGCCTCTGCTTGTCATGAACAAGATCACCATTGAGCACATGCCAGGGCCGCCTCAGAAGTCTGAATGGAACAAGAAGGGGAAGAACGACGCACCGGAAGGTGAGGGAGAGGAATTCTCGTTGGTGAAGAGGCAGCTGGAGGCACTGAATGCGGAGAGCATCATAGTGCGGCGCACCGTGGAGGATCTGCGTGCTGAGATCGGGGGCAGTAGAGCCATTTCAACGCCCGGTAAAGGTGAGGCACGAAGGATGCCAGCGCTGCTGCCGCCTCCGCAAAAGTCTTTTCCGGTGAAGCCTGATCGCCATGGGAATTGCAAGGAGCAGGTGGACAGTGGGCCTAAGCCGTTGCCGGATGAGGCGAGCGAGGAGTTGAAGAAGGCACTGGAGGCCCGCCGCAAGTGAGGCCTTAGGGCTTGCTGACATTGCAAGTTCTGCGATTATAAATGCCTCCTGTGATAGTTTTTGTGGCTTAATAGTAGATTGATAGGCAGTTTGCATCCGTGAGTGGAAGCAACTTAGATTTTTGGAAGGTGATGTAATAACTTTGCCTTATTTTCCATGTCGCTGCTTGTGTTAGGATATATCCTCATGTATAAAGTCGATTTTTTTCGCTTTCGAAGTTCCTGTTAGTAGAACTTTCAACTTTCAGTGGGATGGTTGAAACGCATTTGTTTTCCAGGTCTTCTTCTGGTGACATATTTCGGTTGCTATGATCATCAGCTATGTGCAATTGATTCTCCTGAGTTGCCTGTATCAAGTTGCAGGTAAATGCCACGCCACCTTTTGCGATTTGGCTCGCAAAGTAGTAGGAATGAAGGCTCCTGAAAGGTGGAATTGGCAAAAGAACGAGCTGACATGCCCAGTTCCTTTAAATCTCCGAATCCGTAATGCAATCAGACTTGAAAATGCAGGCTTCATTTCGACTTTGTTTGTCTTCACAGCGACAAAGAGAGGCGTCGGGCGGCCGTTGAAGCGAGGAGCCGCTCAACGATGTTGCCGCTGTCGAAGAGGGCGAAGGTGAACCAGAGAAGGCGTCGTCGACGAAGCACAAGTATGAAGGAAGTAGAATTGGGGTGGTGTAGGCTGTAGCCAGTAGCCGGTAGGAAGTGGTAGTTTCAACTTTCAGCTGTTTGCATCTTTAGGACAGTTTCAGTATATGGTTGTCATAGGGAACGCACTGAACTGACATGTTGCAATGAGACTAACAGATCGATTGTCTTTTTAGTGCCCTTATCATGGGCTGTTTGAAGTTTGAACTAATCACTCAAATCACCCAGGGGCGATGTGAAACTACCAAGAACACCATTTGGTTATCGTCTTCCTCAATTCTTTCGTCACAAGGAGCAGCCATGTGCGGCTGTGCGCCGCTCGCATGGTGGCGCCGCCCGGCCTGTCGGCGCTGCAGGTAATGTCAAATTTTCTATGCTTTGAACTTTTTATTCTCAATTTTCTATGCTTTGGACTCTCTATCCGTCATTTACTCGTTTATGAGGTCTCGGTATTTTCAGCTGTTTGCATCTTTGTGAGTTCCCTGAAAAACCGAATTAACCAAACCAAAATAATTCAGTTAATTTGGTTGTTTTTTCGTTTTAGATGCAGAAATTTGGCAAACACTTTTTAGAAACTGAATTATTTAAAAATCGAATAAAGCAAACGATTTTAACCAAAAAAAAAAACGAATACCCGCCCTACGGGGCTGAACACTTTGTTTGTCCATCTTTTGGATAACTTGCAATCGAAATGTGTTGGTTTATCGTAGGAAGAATACGAAAATATAGAGTTTAAAACACTGCCCCCAACCTAACATAGCAAAAGCAAGGCCTTAAGCGTCAACATCTTATGTCAAATATTTCATAGGATCCACTAGGAAACAAAATATCAACAGAAAAAAAGAACCAAACAAATATGTACGGTGGCGAGCGTCGATCGAACACGCGACCTTCGCATCTTCAGTCTGACGCTCTACCATTGGAGCTATCCCCGCGTTAAGATCACGTACGGTTGATTGGTTCTCTTAGATGCAATTGCAGGATAGAGAAGACGAACCCACACGATGCCATCCCCATCATGATACAACTATTTTACATTACAGTACAACTTTGAAGGATCAATGTGGAGCACAGCCACTGCGGAGTTCAGAGTACATCGAAGAGGCAAGGAGAACGAAGATTAAGCCCAATCCTTGTGGGCACTGAACACAGGAATCCTCAGCTGATTTATGTTGATAACCATCTCTAGAAGATTAGAGTTGCTTCTAGTCTATTACAGAGGAAATACCACCACCACAATCACTTGAAGTGCCAGAAGTTTTTCCACTCCATTGGCATCACCCTTCCCCTCATGTGCTGAATTTTGAGTAGCCAAAGACACTCATCTCTGGGACCAACTGCCCAGTACACCCTCTTTTGGCATGTCAGTTTCTCCACCACATGGTTTCTTTGTCCAGTGATCGGGGCAGGAAGTCCACAAAGTCATGTTAATCTTTCGACACATTGCTGGTATAACTAACAAGCACTGCCGTTCCTACCCATGTGATCACCAGCAGAACCCATTCGGCCCTTCGTGGCCATATCTTCTGCTATATAAAGATCGGTTAGTGAAATAGGTAAAGTAGCAATCTAATAGGTTTGATGTATCAATCAAGGAATATATTTTCTGGTGCTCAAGTAGCCAATAGCTAGGAAGGTTACTGAAATTTCAGTTCAAACTCACCAAGATTCATACAACGTTTGTCGAGACTTTTGGGCAGATTTTCAATTATCCTACTACTTTCTACTGATTGAGATGTGCAGTCAGTACAGAAAACCAACTACACAACGTGTACAATATTACTTGCCCTTTGATGATATTGCTTTTACAGTGCACTTCAAAGGTGGAATCGGCCAGTAACTTACCACTTTCGCTATCTGATGCTTCATCAAGTCTAGCGATTGCATCAAGTAATGACTGCTCCTGGTCCTACAAGGACAATTATTTACGATTCTCAAATAAAGGATAGAAAACTATAAGCAGTTTTTCACCATACACTACTTTCTACATGGAACAACATGGAAACAGACAGGTAACTCACTTTCAGCAGTTTCCTTGCCTTTTCAATTTCATGTATATTTGGATTGGACAATACCCTCTCCACCTGTGCCGGGAACATACAATTGTGAGGAACAAATATTGTCTGACTACCTTTTGATGTCTGACCTCTTGAGAGAAATTTACCAATATCACAACACTCTCAGTGTTAGGTACGTCAATGTGACCAATATTCCTGTTAATGCCATTTTGGGGTGGAGCATAATCCTTTATAGGTTCATTCTGAGATAGCCTGCCTCTCCCCCTGCTCGACAATGCCATGGTACCATTGTTGCTTGGGTGCCTCTTCAACACAGGACCAGAAGGACCCCAACCATCTCGATTTGAGATGCCTTGATCATCACAGTCCCATCTTATATCTTCAGGTGCCATCTGTCAAAGGATTGTTCATCTTCTACTAATTAATTAACCAAAGGTGGCAATCAGCCAGGATAATTTAACATTTTTCATATTCTAGCCAAATCAACAAGTAAAATTTGATTCTCCAACAGATCATACATGCTAATTAAAAAAATCTCCGTACTCTAGTCAACGAACTAAGCAAATTTCAGTCCTTCTATACACTAAACTTCTGGTCAAAGAGATTAATTGTAGAGGGCAAAATTTCAGCCCCAACAGATCATTAAAGGTATTAAAATTATTCCATGGTACCAGTATCAACATAATTGTGACAAGAGATGTGCAGCAATAACAAATCCTTTCCTCTTTAATTTCTATGCTATTGGGCACACGAGCACAGTGACCGGTTGGTTATTAGGGTGCATCAACAGATACTGTAACAGGTATAATATAAAGAATAATTCATAGCCAAGGGTTGAGAAGAAGAAAATTAGTTACGGATGAAAATCAAAACCGAAAAAGAAATGCATAATCAGTTAAAATTGGGAACACACAACTAAATAAGGAGACAACAAGTAAGAAAAAGTAAGATACAGAACAATACAACCATAGCAAACCAAAACGATGCTTACATCACTTAGCCTGACCGACTCCCAAGTCTCGCCCATTGTGCCTTTGTCATAGACAAGAGCATGCTCACCCTGAAAAGAATCAGGAGAGCAGGTACGATTACTTGGCACAGATGCACAGATGCATCAAGGAGCAAATAGTAGTGAAGTTTAAAACAAACCGTAGCAGGATTATAATTGGTTATAGTGGCCTCATAGAAGTTGTTGTCCTTCGGCCATCGAATAAAAATTTTTCGCTGAATTAACAAAGTTGGATCCATGGATGGTAATGCCAGTGGTGTGGTCTGCACATGCATCAATAAAACCGAGAAATCATCATAAAATTGATATTGGAATGCAAGATACGTGATGCATAGTATTCTAAACACACCATCTTTGCCTTCTTGCCCTTTGTTGACGATGGGCCCCACTTTGCAGAAGATGGAACTGAGTGTGAAGGCCTAAGAGGAGACTGGAGGCCTGCAGATTGCGAAGGAACCAAGTGAGATGTCTTCCGCCTCTTGGCGGTCAGCCCAGGTTCTGCATCATGAAGAACTCTACTGCCACGATGCAGACCACTCTGGGTTCCCCCTCGCTGTCTCAGCTCTCTGCAGAAATTTAATAAGTGTAAACAATTAATAACGAATATGATGATTAAGTGAAACATGTGCATAAGAATGAATGCTGTATGCAAAGACCTCATTCTACGGATGGACCCGTCTTCATTAACCTTATTTAATAGCTCCCTGTGTTCCTCATCAGAAACTCTCAGTTCTTTCCTGAGTTCAGTAATCAAACTTTCTTTTTCCTGTGAAAAAGCATATTTAGTTCTCAGCACAAACAGCATTACAAGGAGTGGATACTGAAATTGTCAGCACAAGTTTCATTTTGCTATATGTACCCAGGATATTGCATCAGATTGCACTTTGAATGCTCTAAGAACACCAGTGTACGCCTCTTGCTCAACCCGATGTATTTCGCTCTCCAAATCATTTTGTGCTCTCACATAAGGAAATGGCCCAACAGATGCTCTGCCATTCCCACTGAAAGATCGTCCTCTTAGTCCTCTATTTGTATTTTGTGTCAGGGGGGGATCATCATCCGTCCCTGAAACCAAGGGCAAGGAATCAATACTACAGAAAATTTAAATACACAGCTTGACTGGAAGTCATCATATAATGAAATCCACTAAGGGTGCGTTTGGTTCGCTGTATCAGGTTGAACCGAACCGTTCCGTACATGATTTAATCTCGTTCATGCGTTTGGTTGACTGAACGGAACTATCTGGTACAGGATGAGATGGTACAGATTCCTAGAATATTCCTTGGAGATGCTGTATCGTTTGATACGACGAATTCGACTAAATCGATCGGTACAGGATCCACCGGTACCATCCCATCCAGGATCATCTCATCTATCCTGTACCATCCCATCCCATTCAGCCTGGTACATCCAACCAAACACACCCTAAGAGATCAGAAAGCACGGTGTAAATACTTTTGTGGACTCAGGATCCAACTATGATTAGAATTCACAATTTGGCAGAGGTTCTAGAAGCCAAGAGATGGTCAGGCAAAGCGAGATATTTGACATCAAGTCATCAATGTACACCAAGTGTTTGGCAAAAGGAGCCCTTTTTAAAAATTTGATCAGGACAATGCAAATGAGGACATTGGTTTCCTTAATATAACATAATTTAAACAAAATTTTTATTGGCCCATCTTTGCTAGAAAGCAAGAACTTGCATCTACTGGACATTTACATTACTCAGTGGCAACTAATGGCAATCTTTTCTCAAGACTTTATTCAAGAAGTGGAAAGCCATGATTCACACAAACGAATAACAAAAACTGCTGAATGACTCTCTTTTTTTTTTCGTTGCATTCACCGCCTGGATACAAATTCATGTCTATTTACACCGATACAATCTGTCTAACAAGATAATGTATGCATCTATTCAATTATTATTATCGAAGTAATACTCTCAAAGCATATATACAGTATCAAAGCAAGGCAGCACAACACCAGACCATATTCGAGCATTACAAATCGCGGGAATAACTAACCAATTCTAAGCAACACAAATCGAACGAGACGGCGCTTTCCCGCCCGGCCAAATTTACCCGGACAACAAGCTGGTTAGTCCAGTGAAACTCACCGCTGCTATCGTAGGGGTTGTACCCCATGGCCTTCATGGACCGGGCGGGCGGGCGCGACGAGACGAAGAAACCCTGAAATCAGCCGAGCCTTCTCCGGATCTGGATGGCTCGGCCCGACCGGGATCGAATCCGGGGATATATGGAGCGATCTGAGGCCGAATCGAGCAGCACCTGGAAGGCTTGGGGACCGATTTGGGAGGCTTCGGGCTTGGAATTTGATGAGGATTTGGGGAACGCGATTCGAGGAGAGGGGAGGTAGGGTTCAAGCCGATCGGGAAATTTAGGAAGTGATTTTGCGGCCAGCCCCCTGTAAATTTCAGTTTTTCTCCGTATCAGGCTTCGTATACATACTGAGAAATTTAGGGGCTTTCTACATATGGCGTATCCCACGTGGCCTTTTATAGCCGTGCGGTGTCATGGTTTAGTTGGTCATTACTACGAGTAAAGTGTCATCCTCACTGGCCGAACTAAAAAAAATTCGAGAGGTACACGCTTCCAACTCTACACTAATTTTGTAAAGTTACGAACCTAACAAATATATTTAAAATTTACTAAAAATACAATAAAAATAGTTCTAAGATCTTAAAAATCTTAAGTTACTAAAATATGCCTCAATTTAATCAACAAAACTGATCTATTTAAGATGTGAGCTAGTAGCGTTTCTTAAAATTTTAGAGGTGCCGAGGTATACCCAACATCCTCTAGTTCTGCCACCGGTCATCGTCATACAATGAGATATAGATACGAATACAAGTAGTACTTTGGTTCCTTTTCTTCTACTCCTAGTCTTTAAGAACAATTTTAGTAACTTACCGTTGTAAAATGATGACGACTTTCAAAGATTAATAATGATGCACTGATTGAATAACCAGAACAATCACCAAAAACACACAAGATATATGGAGGCAAAATTTTCTTCTCTTTATTAGATTGATTCTTTTGTACAATGGGATGACATATTTATAGTGAAAAACCTATTAAGGATAAATTCATATTCGTTCACAAAAAGATAGAGTCCAATCATATCTCAATAACCAGAACCAAGAATCCGGTTATATCTTAACATACCCTCTTGGACGAATACCATGTAATGCATATGTCTTATCAAAAACTTCTCCTAAAAACCAAGTGAGAAAAAATAATGAAGAAAATAGTACATTGCACTTTTTGCCTTGTTAAAAACATTTATGTGAGAAAACTTCAGAAAAACTCGTTAAGAGAAAAAAGAGTGCAACTTAAAATCTTTTAGATTAAATTAGTATCTTCAGGATAATACTAAGGGTTATGGTTTAGGGATTTACTCATCCTGAACTTTGCATATCTCTACGTCGTTTCATTCCAATACCACGAACACATTTTTGAAAAATAGATGTCGGCAGCGAATAAATCTGTTGAATTTTCACATGACTTAGTTTGCAAACTCTTTACCTCACTATTCTTCTGGAGTTTATGAGGATACAAAGTTTAGGGATAATATACTTCGTGATATTGTTCTTAACATAACCCATTTGCATTTGTGCAGCAAAAGTAGCATTATCTTCATATATAATTGTGGAGGTATCGACGATGTTAATGCCATATGAATTCTGAATATAGCTAATCACATGTCTCATCCAAACACATTCACGTGAGACTTCGTATAATGATATAATCTCTTAGTGGTTGGTAGAAGTATATACCAAAGTTTGATTTGAAGACCGCAAAAAAATGATTGTACCACTGCTGAGTAACACAAATCCAATATAAGATTTGGTACTATAGGGATCAAACAGATAACCAGCATCCATATATCTCATCATGGTTGAATCTTAGTCCTTCGGGTAAAATAAGTCAAGATCTCGAGTACCTTAAAAGTATCTGAGTAAAGTTTTGACATCAGCCCAATGTCTTCTAGATGAAGATGTATTGTGTCTAGCTATCAAATTTACTGCGAACGCAATATCAGACTTTATGCAATTCACAAGATACATAAGTGTTCTAATGGTGCTTAAATATGGGACTACAGGTCCTAAGACTACCTCATTTTCCTTCTTCGGTCTAAATAGGTTTTTTATCCACTTCAAGGGATCTTACTCAACAATGATAGCAAGACAACAATTTTGATGTGGCAATACCTGAGCATAGATGGCAATGATTCTCTTGGAGCGTAATGGTAACTGGCGACTAGCACAGGGATCTCTTTACATCGAACTTTCCAAATCACCGATGGATCTAATAGACTTCCGAGAGAGCCCAGCGAAGTGGACCAGGACTCCGGTCCAGTCTCTCGATGGGCACCACATGATGCAGTGACTGGTGTAGGGTCAAGGATGCAGACTAGAGGGGGTAAATAGGCGGCTTTAAAAAATCTCTCTGAAATAGTTACTCACCTAAGTACCCCTATGTCAAAACCTTAACAATAAATAATGCAAAAGCGATAAACTAAGGTTTTAACAATCAAAGTCTAAATCAACTAGACTCACTAAGTGCACTAACTAATTAAGTCTCTACACAAGAATAGCAATCCTAATGACAAACAAGCAATTTAATTCTAGGAATAAAAATTGCAACAATAAGAACAAAGAACGCTTGAAAGTAAATTTACACAAGAGAACACACCATTGTTTTATCGTGGTATCGGAGACGTGCCATTCTTCCCTAATCCATGTTGAGGCAAGCCCAAACCACTTTAGACCAGCTACACAAATTGATCACATGCTTTGAATACAATAGTGGTAGCTCATTTCCCTTTTGGGTGGGCGATTTTCAACCTTCACAAACTTTACCGGGCTTCTGACAACCTCCGTTGAGAAGCTCCAGTGCACGATTCCTCTACGACATATAGGTGTCGGCAAACACCAAGAGCAACAAGTTAAGCTTTCTAGCTTAAACTCCACCAAGTGCAACATATGCACAATGATGATCTCCTAAGTGCAACGCATGCACTATGATTCTCCTAAAGTGCAACACATGCACAAGAGGCTCTCAATCCACTCCTAATTACAACATATACAATTAGGTCTCACTCTTAACTCAATAATCAATAGGGAGAAGACAACACATGTACTTCACTCCCACAAACCCTCCAAAAACACAGCAAGCTCAAATGTCGCCCCCCAGGCTCCTTCTATAGCCTGCCACACAAAACTAGTCGTTGGGAGGGCAAATTGGGCAAAAACCAGCAAAGCCAATACTACCGTCCTTCTGGGACCGGTAGTACCGACCTCTTGGCAAACGGCTAGAAAACTAGCCGTTGTGTAGGAAACCCGGTACTACCGCCCTACTGGGCATGGTAGTACCACTCGAGTGGCAATACCGGCCCCCATGGGCGGTACTGCCAGCCTTAGCACAACCTCCAGAGATACCCTCTCTGGTAAATAACTACCAGCGGCTTAGGGCTGAAACTACCGCACCTCCAGTAGTACCGTCCATCTACCCCGGTAGTGCCATCCTTCAAAAAATTGAGAAAACACGCTCTTCTAAAAAAACTACCGGCCTCAAAGAGGCGGTAGTACCGACCTAGTGGTAATACTAGCCTCACAACTGTGGTACTGTCGGATTTCCAGATAAAAATCATATTTTTACACAAAAATCTTTTCTTTTTAAATCAAGATTCAATAAAAATGGATTCTTTGAGCCATGTGATGATCAACACATGATCAAGTCAATTTGCAACACACATTTGCAAACATTATTCTCATGCTCCAAAGAATCGCATTTAAATTCTAACTTATTTGCAAAACAAACTTGCAAATAGACCCAGAACCTATTAGATCCATCCTCTTAGCTATGTGATGATCAACACATAATCAAGTCAATTTGCAAACCCTATTCATATGCTTTAGCACTACAGGAATCAGGGGAAAATTCGTGGGCCAGAAACCCACGAATTTACTATAAATTCGTGCGCAAACCGTCGAATTTAGGTCACGAATTTAACTCGACGAAATTAATCAATTAAATTCGTGGGTGCCCACGTATTTAACTTAAATTTGTGGGTTTCTGCCTGGCCCATGAATTTAACTGGTAAATTCGTGGGTTTCTCTGGCCCCACGAATTTAATTATTAAATTCGTGGGTCAAGAAAACCCACGAATTTAAATTAAATTCGTGGGCCAGGAAAACCCACGAATTTGAGTTAAATTCGTGGGCCAAGAAAACCCACGAATTTATCAGTTAAATTCGTGGGCCAAGAAAACCCACGAATTTAACTTAAATTCGTGGGCCAGGCAGAAACTCACGAATTTAACTTAAATTCGTGGGTCTGGCAGAAACCCACGAAGTTAACTGACGCTTAATATATATATCCATATGCATCACACTCAATACATTCAATCAAACTTATTGAACATTCAATCAATCTTATTCAACATTCAATACATCACAATAAGTCCAACACAAGCATATATATATATCGACCACGCATATATATATCGATCAATCTATATCGACCACGCATATATATATCGATCGATATGCATCTCATTCAACACAAGCATCTTCACATTCAATCTTATTCAACACATCACAATAAGTCCATCACAAGATTCAAATATATATCGATCAAACATATATCGATCAAATATATATACTCAAATATATATCGATCAAACATTCAATCAAACTTATTCAACATTCAATCAAACACTCAATATCTATATCGATCAAACACTCAATATATATCGATCGGTATGCATCTCAACATTCAATCAAACAGTCAATATCAATATCTATACATTCAATCAAACATTCAATCAAACACTCAATATATATCGATCGGTATGCATCTCATTCAATACAACCATCTTCACATTCAATATTATTCAACACATCACAATAAGTCCATCACAAGATTCAAGAGTATTACCAACATGATTCAAGAATCAAACTCCACAACGAATAACTAAGTCACCGAAATGTACAAAATTTCGGCATGACCTCTCTAGTAAATAGGACATCCACTCAGCAGACAAAAAAACATTTGCAGTGATAATATATATATATCAATCTCTCAAACCAGAAGGAGACATTCTAGCATATCCTTAGATAATCAATCACATCCAACAGCAATTTGTAAACTACGCATTACAATCCACATTACAATCTATCCATCACAATACAAATCCGACGACGAAGTCATAAAGTCCAACAATAATACACCAATCGAGCTCACAATGGAATTCATGTCTCGGGGTTGTTGGAGTTGTAAGCGCTACCACCACCGCCGGAGGGCGTGACTATGACGTCTTCTATGATGTCGTCGTTAGTACGTGCTGGAGGGCGTGACCCAGAAACCTGCAAGTTCAAGACTAGGTTGTGTTACAAGTAACATATCGTCGGTTTTTTCTAAATGTGCTAGAATCGAGTAAGTTTAGCAAGAGTCGCTCAATTATCTTCCGCGGCACGGTACCGATTCGTAGGGGCATTCACATTGTGCTTGAGTGCGAAATACTTTGTTGAGAAGTTTGTGATCTCTTTACTTGCATAAGCCTCTGCGATACACCCCTCTACCCTTGCCTTGTTGCGCACTGTAGCTCTAAGCTTTTTCAACTCCCTTTCCTGACTATACATCCATCTCGAATCAAGCAGACCTCCAACCTTCGCTTCCCAAGGCAGATGCACCAACAGATGTTGCATCACATTCATAAAACCAGGTGGGAAAGTTTTTCCAACTTGCATACAAGCAATGGAATTCCCTTCTCTAACTTCTGCATCAACGTCTTCGAGATTTCCTTAGCGCATATCTGCCTGTAGAAGTAACTGAGCTCGGCTAACACCCTCTACAACTCATTATCAAAATAGCCACGAAACATTACCGGAACAAGTCTTTCCACGATGATATGGTAATCATGACTCTTTAGCCCGTTTAGCTTACCGGTGCTGACATTCACAGCCCGTTTTATGTTAGATGCATAGCGATCCGGAAACTTTAGAGTTTTCAACCACCTCAAAATCTGTTTACGGTCTTCTGGCTTCACACAGTATGGAGCTCGTGGCCGGCTCTCATTTCCATTTAAACCAACTTTAACCTCGAGCCACGGCCTAGCACAATGATCACCCATGTCTTTCCTAGCACTCACGTTATCCTTTGTTTTATCGGTTACATCAAACACCATGCTTATGATGCTTTCTGCCACATTGCGTTCTTGGTGCATCAAATCTATGTTATGCGGCAGAATCAAAGCTTTCGCGTAAGGCAGCTCCCAAAGAAAAGAAACATGAGTCCAGTTGTGCTCCTTTCCATAGCCAGTGAAACCCACTTCCGTAGATCGTTCAAGCCGACTATGCCATTCAGCTATCTCCTCTCCTGTTAGTCGCTTCGGCGGCCCTTTTTTAACTTTCTTTCCTTTTCGAAGTGCTTTGACGTCGTTCCTGAAATGGTGCCTCGCCGGAAGCCACCGTCGATGGCAATCGAAGAATGTTATCTTCTTACCATGCGTGAGCCTGAATGCATCAGAGTCAGCCATACAAATTGGACAACACAGGCGACCATGAACACACCAGCCGGCCCAAATGCCATATGCCAACAAATCATGGACCGACCACAGGTATGCGGCTCGTAAGGTAAATTCTCTACCAAAGAACGCCGTTGTATGCCTTTTCCCTCGCCACAACTTTTAGCTCGTCAATTAAGGGCCGCATGAACACATTGAGATCCTTCCCTGGATGCTTAGGACCTGGAATGACAAGAGCAAGGAATATGAACCCTTCTTTCAAACAAATCTCAGGTGGAAGATTGTATGGCATGATGAAGACCGGCCAACAAGAGTAGGGGCTAGCGCTTGTGCTGAAAGGTGTGAAACCGTCCGTGGACAAACCAAGACGAACACTCCTAGGGTCGCTTGCAAATGCAGGATCGAATCGGTCCAATGCCTGCCATGCCTCGCCATCAGACGGATGCACCATCATATCCGGGTCTTGGTCCTCACGTTTACCTTCTTTGTGCCACCGCATATGTTTCGCTGTTTGTTTTGACATGTACAGCCGTTTAAGCCTATCCGTGATAGACATGTACCAAAGCTGTTTAGTCGCGACCTTTGTAGTCACTGATACCCCTTCCTCATCTACCACCTCAACGAATCTACACTTACCGCAATGCATACAATGAGTATCCTTGTCATGATCCTTCCAGAACAGCATGCAATTATTCTCACACACATCAATCTTCTGGTAATTCATCCCGAGGCCGGCCATCAACTTTTTCGACTGGTACAAATCCTTTGGCATCTTGTGGTTAGGCGGAAGGACATCATTCATAAGTTCAAGCAAGGCGTTGAAGCATTTGTTCGAAAAGTTGAACTTCAACTTCATCGACATAAGCCGTGTAACCGCCTGCAGGACGGTCACATTGGTCAAGTCATGCAGCTTCTCATCCGAGGCATCAAGGAGCCTATAGAATTCCTTAACCTCCTCCGGCTGTGACCCCTCCCCCGAGTTAAATTCAATCCCCCTGCCGAGATCATCCAGCATCTCTTCCATCCGATCGTGATCCTCCCCATGGTCCGACTCAATGGCCTGCCCTACGGCCTCTCCATGACGGTGCCACACCAAATAGTTAGGCATGAACCCGTTTTTGCAAATGTGATACTGCACTATATCCTTGCTGTAGTAGCTGTTATTCTTGCAGAGGGTACACGGGCAATACACATATTCAGCTCCTCCAGCGAATGCTTGCTTCAAGAAAGCATCCGTGATCTGCCCCCATTCCCTTGAGTGCCCCCCATCACTCCTCCATCCGTCATACATCGCCCTTCGATCGTCACTCATTCTCAAACCTAAACAAATGAAACGATGTCAACGTACGACAGTGGCTTAGGTGACAAAGACAACCCTATTAGGAAAGATGTGTTCTAAACCCACCCAAGAATGGAGGTCGCTCCAAAGTGACCTGTGATGTGCGCTACGAACCGAACGAAATTTCGGCAGCATAACCCCGCTGTTCTCCAAACGCACGCCTAATGTTGGTGCGTCGGAGAACAACAAGGTTATGCGGTCGAAATCACGTTCGGATCGCTCGCACGTCACAGGCCCCATGCAACAACCAACATTCTCGGGCTGTCCAAAATATTTGGACAATTACGGAACCGCGCACCTCACAAGCAAATGTGAGATGCGCCGTTCCCGAACGGTGACGCCTAGGCTCTCTCGCTCGACGCAAACCCTAAACACCAAACTAAGTCACCGAAATGTACAAAATTTCGGCATGACCTCTATAGTAAATAGGACATCCTCTCATCAGACAAAAAAACATTTGCAGTTATAATATATATATCAATCTCTCAAACCAGAAGGAGACATTCTAGCAGATCCTTAATGCAAACACAAGTGATAAGTAACTAATCAATTACAAGCCACTTCATGACTTAACAGACCATTAGTTGACAAATAGAACAACATTTCCGAAACAAATTTAGTCTCAATGTGAGCATTTCACACTATATCCAAAAGCATGTTGTTCTATAAGTTGTAACCAGCTACAGATTCTACCATACACGAGGGAAAGTGACCACCAAACCATCCATTGCAATTTATAGCATTGACAGATCTCAAACATCATTCAACAATGGATTGTCTTGCAATCAAGATGCTCACAGACAAACAATCACAAACAGTGGGATACAACATTATAACCCTTCTAGGCATTACAACAAACACTTGTAGAAGTAACTAATATATATATCAATCTCTCAAACCAGAAGGAGACATTCTAGCACATCCTTAATGCAAACACAAGTGATAAGTAACTAATCAACTACAAGCCACTTCATGACTTAACAGACCATTAGTTGACAAATAGAATGGCATTTCCGAAACAAATTTAGTCTCAGTGTGAGCATTTCACATTGTTTACCATATGCAGCGAATATAAAATGAGATGAAATAACTTCAAACGAATTAATCATTTCACATTGAGATTACATGAATTTTATGCCCATATTTGAATTGTGACCTATTGCTGGAGATGGAAGCCAAGTAGAAACCATACCACCATGAAATGCATTAGCTAAATATCTTCAACAAAATAGCACCTTAATGCAAACACAAGTGATAAGTAACTAATCAACTACAAGCCACTTCATGACTTAACGAACCATTAGTTAACAAATAGAACGGCATTTCCGAAACAAAACAACTACTAATCATCTTGATTATACTTGACAACCTCAATGCAAAATTAATCAGTGGCCCATAGCAAGCAATCTATGGCATCGAAATAGTCATTTTATCATGTAATTTAGTCTACATCGAAGACACTGACAACATGCCTTAATCCATCTATCATCTACTAAACTCATCCATCCCACAATCAATTTAGTGCAATCGCTCTTCAGTTAATCACTCAAACCCATCTCAGACATCATTCAACAATGGACTGTCTTGCAATCAAGATGCTCACAGACAAACAATCACAAACAGTGGGATATAACACTATAACCCTTCTAGGCATTACAACAAACACTTGGTATGCACCCACAAGAGTTCATCTATGTCGGGACCCCGAATTTGCAAATCCGGACCCTCTGTGTATTCAGCACTAGTCCAGGAATGCGCTAGTGCACACAGTCTTAACATTGGTAAATATCACAATCATACCATTCGAGACTAATAAAGTACTTTTATTTAAATAACCAAACTGGTTACTCGACCTTATGGTCAAGTCACAAATGTACGCCTCGCAGGGCGAAACTTATTAAGAGAGAAATAGTAGCAGCGGAAAATCAAATAACTTCGTGGCGCCATCCAGTATACCACAGGCAACTGACTGGGCTCGCTTCCCTAAGTAGACGGTTCCTCTTGGAGCTCCTCCTCCAAAGCTGGTGTTGTCTCCTCTTCAACTGGTGTTGTATGGTGGCATGGGTGAGTACTTGGTACTCGGCAAGTCATGCACAGAATGCAGGCTAATATACTATATGCATGGCTTGGTACAAAGGAATAGCTCAAGGTATATTTGCGATGGGACATTTGACAAGTAGCATAAGTAGATTCAGCGAGAAACAAGTATAGCATAGATAACTTTTCAAGGAGTTTAATGAACATCTTTCCCATCCTAATCCACATTTCCATCAACATCATTATTAATCCAACCCAACCTTTCAGATCCAAGTTATTTTTGAGAAAATCTAACCCTTGACTGTAATTCCCGAGCGATGTCCAATATCGCGGACACGGCTATTCGAATAGATTCTACACTCTGCAGAGGTTATGCACTTTACCCACAAGATACAGTCAAACACCACAAAGGCGAGTTCCCGTAACAAAGTCTTTCGGAAACTTCTAACAATACAAGTGGTCCTCCCTGTTATTGCACACTAACCCTTCCCTTAGCTAAGGCGAAGTTTAGGCCAATCAACTGTTAGATGGGTACCGGCCTCGGCCCCAGACGCTCCCGCACAACTTACACAAAGGGTGTAGTTGACCTCCGAGGTCCCACAGTGCGTTATTAGCAACTTAGTCAACTAGGTCCGTCCCATTCTGGACATGTGGTTGCACGTTAGACCCAGTTCAAAGGCTTGCAAGGTTAAGTCCTTAGGGTGACCAGGGCAAGACTACCCAAGAACCAAATCAACATCCCCAATGCCACAACCGGCCCATTGATTATTTTTGCCACATGCCCGGCCGAAAAACTATTTATCAAACCCGCTTGATTACCATGCACCACGTGCCATCAACATCACATGATACCTTTCCAAAACAGGTTCAATATATCATTAAGTCAATATTAACATTTGATTGTCCAAAATCATGTCATGAGCACGTAGCAGGTCTAAGCAACATACTACAACGGTCTAATTTCCCATGTTGGCAATTTAATAATGTCCAACCAGTAAACCACAACTAGGGTGACAAGGGGTCATGGCACATACTTAAATAATCAAGGTGTCATACAGCAAATTGGTATTTATCTAATCCCCCATATTTAAATAAAGTATTATCTAATTGAACTAGCATGCAATAGGTTAAATCAAAATAGATTTCAAAATAGGATCAACATGGTCAAAGCACAACTTGCCTTCAAAAAGTACTTGTTCTTGGTCTTGAGTTGGATCCTGAGTCAATACTTCTCCTTCAAATCCTTTCGGCACTTCAACGTCTACTCGTAAAGCGTGCAAATAGCAAATACACGAATAAACAATAGGCAAAAAGTGTCCAAACATCCAAATAAAATCCATAAACAGAGAGAACATAATTTTATGAATTTTTAGAAACTGGAATCGTCAAATTTGGAGTTAAAATGCAAAAGTTATGATTATTTAAAGTTTAAATAATCAATTAAATAATTTTACAGAGAAAAACTTTAGTCCAAAAATTAAATAAAATTCATATTTAGGTAGGTCTCAATTTTATACAAATTTAGAAATTTGAATCACTCAAATCGGAGTTGAAACGCAAAAGTTATAAGAGTTTGAAGTTTGAAACAAAATCTGAAATCATTATTTCGAATTAATAAATCATTTTCTTTTTCGAAAATTAATTATTGCGTCAGCGAGGACACGTGGCAGCCTCTGATTGGTCTGCGGCGTCGGTAAGTCCATGGACTTGGTCCACGCTCGGCTCGGGTCTACCGTGGACTCGGTCCACGGCTCCTCGTGTCACTGACTGGTGGGTCCCCCTCGGGTGACGTCACTTCGGCGTCGGCGGGGCTCGCCGCCTGGCCCGGCAGTGGGACCCGCTGTGACGTCATTGCTGACGTCAGCGCTCGGCTGGGACAGCCGCTGACATGCGGGCCCGCCATGACGTCAGCGTGACGTCATGGTGCAGTTTGGCTGGGCCGCTGACATGCGGGCCCCGCGTGTCAGCGTCACGCCTGCCCAGCGTGGGCGGCAGCCGCGGCGGTCGGCCTTCCCGACGCGTGGCGCAATCTCGGCCGTTGATTTGAAAATCAACGGCCCCAGTTAGATCTGGCTCTCACGCGTTTGGGTTAACGCGTTTGATCTGGACCGTTGGATCTAGATCCTACGGTCGAGATTGGATCTGGGGATTTGGATTGGGATCTCACCGTGAGATGACGTGGCGTGATCTGGGACGTTGGATCTTGATCGGACGGCCGAGAAGCTTCGGCGGCAGCGATGGCGTCTTGGCGAGCCGGGCCGGGCGAGCCGGGACGGCGACACGGCAACGGCGTTGCGGGCTCCTCCGGCAAGGTGAGTGGTCCTTCGGTGCGTCTCGTCGCGGTGAGTCCGGCCAGGGTCAACGGCGGCGGACGGCGAACGAAGCAAAACGCGGCGGAGAAGTGCTACAACTCCGGCGGCGATTGCCAGCGCGTCGAGAACGCTGCGGCGGCGGCGGCAGCTAGAACAGCGAGTGCGCAAGGTCAAGGTGATCCTCGGGGTGTGATCCGGCATTAAATAGCCTCGGCTTCGCGCAAAAAGCGAAACCTAATCCCTCACGGCGCGGAGTCCGGCTCGGACTTAGGCGGAGACGGCGACGGAGGACCATCCACGTGGCGCGATCAACGGCCCACGATTGGCTCGGCGCGATCGGATCCGGTCGGATCGGTGCGGCTTCGATTTGGCCGTTGGATCTTGATCCAACGGTTCACGTGGTTAGGGTTTGGACTTGGTTCGGTCGAGTCACGTGGCTCGGTCGGACTCGAGTCGGACTTCGGACTCGGGTCGATCGGATGAACAGATTTGACCCGACTTGATTTTCCAGCGATTTAATATTTAAAATAATTCCCATTAATTCATTTAATTCATTAAAAATAGCAAAAGACTGGAAAAATTCTAAAAATTCGAAAATATTTTGGATCATTTTGGACTCAAATAAAATATTTCCAACAAAATTTTATTTGCAAAGTTTAATTCTTTAATTATTTCAAAATGGAATAAATTCAAATAAATTCCAAATAAATCCAAATAAATTCCAGAAAATTCCAAAAATTCACCAAAGTGCCAAATCACACATGAATTTAAGAAAAGCAAAATTTTGGGGTGTTACAAACCTCCCCCCCTTAATAGAATCTCGTCCCCGAGATTCAGGGCTTACTAAAGGAATAGGTTTGGAAACTCTTTCCTCAAATCCTCTTCGCGTTCCCAAGTTGCTTCACTCTCCGTGTGGTTGCTCCACTGTACTCTACAGAAATGGGTTAACTTATTTCTGGTCTCTCGATCCATAGTGTGCAAAATCTTTACGGGATGCTCCTTGTAAGTCAAATCTTCTTGCAACTCAATTGACTCTAGCGGTGTCTGTTCCTCAGGTACTCGGAGACACTTTTTCAACTGGGACACATGGAATACGTCATGTACTCCTGCTAACGACTGTGGCAACTCCAGCTGATAAGCAACTTCGCCTCTGCGGCTCAAAATTTTAAATGGTCCAACATAACGGGGTGCAAGTTTCCCTTTGGCATGGAACCTCTTAACTCCCCTGAGAGGCGTAACTCTGAGGTATACAAAGTCTTCTGGTTCAAAACTCAAGTCTCGGCGACGGTTGTCGGCCATAACTCTTCTGTCGTGATTGGGCTATCTTCAACCTTTCCTCGATCACGGCAATCGCTTCTTGACTTCTTGAAGAATATCAGGCCGAAGACACGGCGCTTGCAGGTCTCATTCCAATTCAATGGCGTCCGACAGGTCGACCATACAAAGGCCTCAAAAGGTGACATCTCAGAAACTAGCTTAGTAACTATTGTTGTAATCGAACTCGGCATACGGCAAACTCTTATCCCAAGAGGTAGCATAAGCCGGTGCACACGCTCTTAGCATATCCTCCGAATCGATTGACTCTTTCGGTCTGTCCATCCGCTCTGTGGATGATAGGTCATCTTGAAGTTCAAGCGGGTTCCCATGGCTTCATGCAATCTATTCCAGAATCTTGAGGTAAATTGGGTACCTCTGTCCGATACAATCCTCTTTGGCACTCCGTGCAAACAGACGATCCTGATCATATACAACTCTGCTAACTTATCTCCCGAGTAAGTGGTCTTCACGGGGATAAAATGGGCGACCTTGGTCAAGCGATCCACTATAACCCATATGGAGTCATAACCTCCTTGAGTCTTAGGCAAACCGGTAATGAAATCCATTCCGATTTCCTCCCACTTCCACTCAGGTATTTTCAATTTACGCATGATCCTGCTGGTCTCTGATGCATTGCCTTGACTCTCTGGCATACGTCGCACAATGCAACATGCTCGGCAACTTCACGCTTCATGCTCGGCCACCAGAATCTTTCCTTCAAATCCTGATACATCTTGGCACTTCCTGGGTGAATTGAATATTTGGAGTCATGGGCTTCTTCTAGAATCAACTGCTTCAGCTCCTTTTTGTTCGGTACACAAATGCGATCCTTCATCCATAACGTGCCTTGCTCATCCAACTTGAAATCCTCTGCCTTGCCTTCTTCCTTGATGGACTTAATCCTGCGGATCTTGTCATCAACCTTCTGTCCTTCTCGGATCTGATCCTCTAGGGTAGGCTTTACTTCCAATGCGGCCAAGAATCCGCTAGGTACCACCTCAATCTTCATTCTCTGAAATTCCTGGCATAGCTCATCCTGACTTGTGGCTAGCAACATGCTCACAGTATGGCTTTTCCGACTCAGAGCATCGGCTACTACGTTGGCCTTTCCGGGATGGTAATGGATTCCAACATTATAGTCCTTGATCAACTCTAACCATCTCCTCTGCCTCATGTTCAGATCCGACTGGGTGAATATGTACTTAAGGCTCTTATGATCCGTATACACTTCACATCTGTTCCCGATCAGATAGTGACGCCATATCTTCAAGGCATGCACTACGGCAGCTAACTCTAGGTCATGCGTTGGATAATTTTCCTCATGCGGCCTCAACTGCCTTGATGCATAAGCGACGACCTTTTCATTCTGCATCAGCACACATCCAAGTCCTTGGCGCGATGCGTCACAATAAATGTCAAAGCTTTGATTAGCATCCGGTAGAACTAACACCGGTGCTGATGTCAATCGCTTCTTCAGCTCCTGAAATCCTTTCTCACATTCTAACGTCCATGCAAACTTCTTTTCCTTTTTCAGCAATTGCGTAAGAGGTTTCGCAATTGTCGAAAAACCTTCAATGAAACGGCGATAATATCCTGCCATTCCAAGGAAACTTCGGATCTGGGTCACAGTCTTCGGTTGCTCCCAATGTAACACGGCTTCTACTTTGCTTGGATCAACGGCGACTCCTTCTGCGGTCATTACATGTCCAAGAAACTCCACCTTGTCCTTCCAAAAATCACACTTACTGAACTTGGCGAAGAGTTGCTGTTCCCTCAGCTTTTCCAAAACTCGCCTCAAGTGTTCGGCATGTTCATCCTCTGTCTTGGAGTAGATTAGGATATCATCTATGAACACGACGACAAACTTGTCCAAATATTCCATGAACACCTTATTCATCATATTCATGAAATATCTTTGGCGCATTAAATCGATCCAAAAGACATAATCAGAACTCGTAATGTCCATATCTTGACGAGAATGCAGTCTTCGGGATATCTTCTGATCGGATCTTCACTGATGGTATCCCGATCTCAGATCAATCTTGGAGAAAACTCCGGCTCCTCTCAGCTGATCGAACAAATCATCAATCCTGGGTAGCGGATACTTGTTCTTCACGGTGACTTCATTGAGTGCACGGTAGTCGATGCACATCCTGAAACTCCCGTCCTTCTTCTTGACAAACAAAACTGGTGCTCCCCACGGCGACGAACTCGGTCTGATAAATCCTTTCTCCATTAACTCCTCTAGCTGTTTCTTCATCTCTACCAACTCCTCGGTGGACATCCGATAGGGTCTCTTTGCTATTGGTGCTGTACCAGGTACAAGCTCTATCACAAACTCTATGTCCCTGTCTGGCGGCATACCAGGTAGATCTTCGGGAAAAACATCTGGGTACTCGTTCACTCTTGAGACATCCTCTATGCCGATTGCCTTGGTACTGTTAACCATCAACTGTCCTTCTCTAACTGGCGGTAGCTTGAAATTCCACTTTCTTTCCACACGGGCTCTCAATCGAGATAGTCCTTCGTCCACAATCCAATACGGCCTTGTGCTTCGATAACCGATCCATTCCCAAAATAACGTCTAAGGTGCAGGTCTCCAAAATTATAAGGTTCGCTAGGAACTCTATTCCATCTATTAGTATTCTCACCCTAACATCCTACTTTCGTTCGGAGTTCGGAACCAGGAGTTTGAACTAGAAGCATGCATCTAAGCCTTGCAATCTCCAATTCATTTTTAGCAGCAAAGCCTTGCGAAACAAGCGAATCTGAAGCTCGAGTCAAACAAAAGCTGTAGGTACTGAGTTAACAAGTAACTTACCCAAGATGACGTCAGTAGCATTCTCGCAGTGCATCTGCGGTGACATGGTTGACTCGGCCTCTCACCACGCCTGGGTGTGGCTCTGGTCTTTGGCGCCCTAGCTGGGTGGTTCCTAGATTGAAGCGAACTGGGTCACTCCTGCTTTGTCTTCTTTGGGCATTTGTTGGCAAAGTGTCCTGGCTCGTTGCGGTTGTAGCGGCGTCTCACTTTGTTCCTTCTTTGTGCTGAAGCGGCGTTTCTAAGCGTGGTGGGGTGCAGTAGTTCGATTGATGTGCCTTGGTGCCGTGACGGTGTCCTTGTAGCATTCTGTGGCTGGAATCAAAATTGATTTGGTGCAACTCTCGAGGCCATTGCGTTCCTGGCGTGATCCCCTGTTGCATTCTGCGCTTCTGTTCTCATCCAATTCCTTGCGCTTGTCCTCAAGAATAAGCGCCTTATTCACCAATTCTTGGAAATCTGAAAGGTGTGGGTGATCAATCCCATCTGCAATCCCGAGTTAAGTCCCTTCATGAAACGAGACTGCGGCTTTATCTGCCGCTACATCCTCAGTGCGTAGCATGCTAGCTGTGTGAACTTGTTCGTAGTCGACCATGGTGATTACCTTGCTTGATGCTCTGAACTCCTCCTTCTTAAGGTCCATGATTCCTTCTCGCACGTGATAATCGACTAAACGCACTGTGAACTCTTCCCAAGTGATATCTTGAGGGTTCTCTTGCGTGGCACGTAAGTTCTCCCACCATTCGATCGTTCCTTCCAACTGATGAGAAGCGTAAAGTACCTTCTCATTTCCTATGCATTGAGATATGTGTAGCTTCCTCTCAATTGACCTTAACCAATCATCGGCCTCCAATGGATTGGCATTCCCGGAGAAAGTGGGTGGGTGAGTCCTCATGAACTCGGCAGTCTTGTATTCTCGCGTTGTACGATTAACTTGATTAGCGATGGGTGGCGATGGCGTGTTGCATTTGTTGCATCATAGCATGCATCAATCGAGTCTGAGCAGCAAGAAATGCTCCAAAATTCTGCATATCCAGTGGCGGTGCCGGTGCTCCATCATTGGGGTTTTCACTGGCGCGAGAACCACTTCCATTGCTTCCAAAGTTTCCGCGGGTGTTCACCATCTGTCGATTTGCTCTAGGTTTTAGAGATGAGAGGGAAACAAGAATAGACAAGTAATATGGAACTTATGCGGGGCGAAAGGTGTAACTTTAAGGTCCAACTTTATTAACTAATCAATAGTAACTTGGTATGGTTGCTTACAATGCCTAAGGGCCTTGCAACACATACTGCACACTCAGCAAACAATGAAAATCCAAATCGAACTAACACTGGAGTCTAACGCCTAAAGGTGACTCTTTATTCTATGACGCGACTCGGCGAAGGAGTCTCTCTATAAAACCTACGTTCACTCATCGAGAAAACCTCCACGGCCTGGATACGGATGCTGCGGCATAGGCGCGAAACGATTGCCATGTCCAAAGAATCGTGTCATCTGTGGTAGTCGAAGAAGCGATGTCCTCATCGAGATCGACTCCTCCGGATCTGGCTCGTGTAGCTCAATCTTCACTGCAGTTGCGGTCCGTACAAAGCCATCTCCAACTCGTCAATCCTTCGCGAAGGTGTGACACATACTCTTGAGCTTCCCGCCATCTGTTCTTCTCTGTTGTGATCTCCTTGCGGGCCTTCGTAGCTCCTTGCTTGTATCATCGAGTACATTCTACTGGCGACAACAAGTCGCGGCTAACTGTGTAACCATGGCATCCTCATCCTGAATCGCCTTCGGGTCAAGAAGGTTATCGCTGCGCGGGTGATAACGGAACACCGTGCTTTCCAACTCTCTGGCGTAGATACGGGTAATGTGCCGCATTGCTCGTCGTGATACTTCTTGGATACCCATCTGCATTGTAGACCTCCTGGCAGTGCAGTGTATCGGGCGATTGCCTGGGCCCTTCTTCCTAGCGGATACCTCAATCTTCACGTCACAAGCCTTGATCAATCCTGCTTGTCTGATCACTTCCACTTGGTATTGCGGCTTCTCAAAATCTCCGAGAGTCTGAAGCATATGCCAAAGTTCCGCGGCGTGACCAACCTCCAGATCGACGTAGTTGAACTCTCCCTCCATCTGTCACAAGAGTGCTCACGTAAGAACTCGAAATTTTAAATCGTGACAAGGTAAGGGAATATTCAAAGAAGAGACAAGGAAAGAGAGAAGGGGTAAGTCGAGATGTCATTTCTTATCTTGACAAATTTTTAGCTTTAGAAAATAGGTTTTATCCTCACTACGACCATTCTAGCTAGGGTTGAGCCTCACGGTCAAGATGGCTCGATACCACCTCTGTCGGGACCCCGAATTTGCAAATCCGACCCTCTGTGTATTCGGCACTAGTCCAGAACGCAGCTAGTGCACACAGTCTTAACATTGGTAAATATCACAATCATACCATTCGATACTAATAAAGTACTTTTATTTAAATAACCAAATCAAGTTACTCGACCTTATGGTCAAGTCACAAATGCAATGATTACAGGCTTAAACTTATTAAGAGAGAAATAGTAGCAATGAAAATCAAATAACCGTGGCGCCATCCAAGATACCACAGGCAACCGATCGGGCTCGCTTCCCTAAGTAGACGGTTCCTCTTGGAGCTCCTCCTCCAAAGCCGGTGTTGTCTCCTCTTCAACCGGTGTTGTATGGTGGCAAGGGTGAGTACTTGGTACTCGGCAAGTCATGCAGAATGCAGGCTAATATACTATATGCATGGCTTGGTACAAAGGAATAGCTCAAGGTATATTTGCGATGTGACATTTGACAAGTAGCATAAGTAGATTCGAAAGCGGTAGAAACAATTATAGCATAGATAACTTTTCAAGGAGTTTAATGAACATCGTTACAATCCAAATCCAAATTTACATCAACATCATTATTAATCCAACACAAACATTCAGATCCAAGTTATTTTTGAGAAAATCTAACCCTTGATCAGTAATTCTGAGCGATGTCCAATATCGCGGACACGGCTATTCGAATAGATTCTACACTCTGCAGAGGTTATGCACTTTACCCACAAGATACACTCAAACACCACAAAGGCGAGTTCCCAGTAACAAAGTCTTTCGGAAACTTCTAACAATACAAGTGGTCCTCCTGCTATTGCACACTAACCCTTCCCTTAGCTAAGGCGAAGTTTAGGCCAATCAACCGTTAGATGGGTACCCGGCCTCACCGATGACGCTCCCTGTACAACTTACACAAAGGGTGTAGTTGACCTCCGAGGTCCCACAGTGCGTTATTAGCAACTTAGTCAACTAGGTCCGTCCCATTACAGACATGTGGTTGCACGTTAGACCCAGTTCAAAGGCTTGCAAGGTTAAGTCCTTAGGGTGACCAGGGCAAGACTACCCGAAGAACCAAATCAACATCCCCAATGCCACAACTGGCCCACCTGATTATTTTTGCCACATGCCCCGGTCGAAAAACTATTTATCAAACCCAGTTGATTACCATGCACCACGTGCCATCAACATCACATGATACCTTTCCAAAACAGGTTCAATATATCATTAAGTCAATATTAACATTTGATTGTCCAAAATCATGTCATGAGCACGTAGCAGGTCTAAGCAACATACTACAACGGTCTAATTTCCCATGTTGGCAATTTAATAATGTCCAACCAGTAAACCACAACTAGGGTGACAAGGGGTCATGGCACATACTTAAATAATCAAGGTGTCATACAGCAAATTGGTATTTATCTAATCCCCCATATTTAAATAAAGTATTATCTAATTGAACTAGCATGCAATAGGTTAAATCAAAATAGATTTCAAAATAGGATCAACATGGTCAAAGCACAACTTGCCTTCAAAAAGTACTTGTTCTTGGTCTTGAGTTGGATCCTGAGTCAATACTTCTCCTTCAAATCCTTCCGGCACTTCAACGTCTACTCGTAAAGCGTGCAAATAGCAAATACACGAATAAACAATAGGCAAAAAGTGTCCAAACATCTAAATAAAATCCATAAACAGAGAGAACATAATTTTATGAATTTTTAGAAACTGGAATCGTCAAATTTGGAGTTAAAATGCAAAAGTTATGATTATTTAAAGTTTAAATAATAAATTAAATAATTTTACAGAGAAAAACTTTAATCCAAAAATTAAATAAAATTCATATTTAGGTAGGTCTCAATTTTATACAAATTTAGAAATTTGAATCACTCAAATCGGAGTTGAAACGCAAAAGTTATAAGAGTTTGAAGTTTGAAACAAAATCTGAAATCATTATTTCGAATTAATAAATCATTTTCTTTTTCGAAAATTAATTATTGCGTCAGCGAGGACACGTGGCAGCCTCTGATTGGTCTGCTGACATCAGCCGGTCCATGGACTTGGTCCACGCTCGGCTCGGGTCTACCGTGGACTCGGTCCACGGCTCCTCGTGTCAGCGGCAGTGGGTCCCCCTCGGGTAGCGTCACTTCTTGCGGCGTCGGAGGCTCGGCCCGGCCAGCGAGTGGGACCGGTGGCGTCATTCTTTGGCGTCGGCGCTCGGCTGGACGGCCCGTGACATCTTGAGCGCGCCATGGCGTCGGCGTGGCGTCATGGATGCAGTTTGGCCGGGTCGGCCCGACATCACGGGCCGGCGTGTCGGCGTCCTGCCTGCCTTGCGTGGGCGGCAGCGCGGCGGTCGGCCTTCCAGGCAGCGTGGCGCAATCTCGGCCGTTGATTTGAAAATCAACGGCCCGCATTAGATCTCGCTCTCACGCGTTTGGGTTAACGCGTTTGATCTAGACCGTTGGATCTAGATCCTACGGTCGAGATTGGATCTGGGATTTGGATTGGGATCTCACCGTGAGATGGCGTGGCGTGATCTGGGGCGTTGGATCTTGATCGGGCCGAGAAGCTTCGGCGATGGCGATGGCGTCTTGGCGCAAGCCGGCCGGGCCGAGGGGACGGCGACACGGCAACGGCGTTTGCGGGCTCCTCGGCCGAGGTGAGTGGTCCTTCGTGCGCGTCTCGTCGCGGTTAGTCCGGTCTGGGTCAACGGCGGGGGACGGCGACGGCGCGAACGAAGCAAAACCGCGGCGGAGAAGTGCTACAACTCCGGCGAGCGACAGCGGCGCTGCTGTGGCATCGCGGCGACGGCTAGGGCAACGGCTGCGCAAGGTCAAGGTGATCATCGGGGTGTGATCCGGGCATTAAATAGCCTCGGCTTCCGCGCGGAAAACGGAAACCTAATCCCTCACGGCGGCGGGTGCGGCGGCTGAGTCCGGCTCGGACTCGGGTGGAGACGACGACGGAGGACCGTCCACGTGGCGCGATCAACGGCCACGATTGGCTCGGGCGCGATCGGATCCGGTCGGATCGGTGCAGCTCAATTTCGGCCGTTGGATCTTGATCCAACGGTTCACAGGGTTAGGGTTTGGACTTGGTTCGGTCGAGTCACGTGGCTCGGGTCGGACTCGGACTCGGGTCCGGTCGGATGAACAGTACTTGACCCGACTTGATTTTCCAGCGATTTAATATTTAAAATAATTCCCAGTAATTCATTTAATTCATTAAAAATAGCAAAAGACTCAGAAAAATTCCAGAAAAATTCTGGAAAATATTTTGGATCATTTTGGACTCAAATAAAATATTTCCAACAAAATTTTATTTGCAAAGTTTAATTCTTTAATTATTTCAAAATGGAATAAATTCAAATAAATTCCAAATAAATCAAAATAAATTCCAGAAAATTCCAAAAATTCACCAAAGTGCCAAATCACACATGAATTTAAGAAAAGCAAAATTTTGGGGTGTTACAATCTACCACTTACCACTAGAGAGGAGAGGAAGGAGGCAAAGATGCCGGCCGTGGGGAGGAGCAGCAAGGGGAGGACTCGTCGGCCTGGGGAAGGACGTCGGCCGGGGAGAGGAGGCGGCGCTGGCTCAGGATGGAGGACGAGGGGCGGCGTCGGCGCTTGGGGAGGCCGGCCAGGGCAGCGCCGGCTCGGGATGGAGGGACGAGGCGGCGCCAGGCTCGGGATGGAGGACGTTAGGGGCGTCGATGGGGCGAGGACGAGGGTAGCGCCGGCTCGAGATGGAGGGCGATGGGGCGTCGATGGGGCGTGGAGTAGCCGGAGGAGGCAATCGATGGGGCGTCGGTGAGGATGGAGGCTCTCGGGATGGAAGCGGCCAGCTCGGGATGGAGGCGGCCGAACAAGATGGGGTTAAACCCTCTGTTAAATTAAGTGGGCTAGGGTTGCCCACGAATTTAATTAAATAAATCTTGCTATTATAAAAACCAAGCGAATGTAAATATATAAATTCGTGGGTATTTTTTGGCCCATTTAATTTAATTAAATACGTGGGTATTTTTATACACCGACGAATTTAAATATATAAATTCGTGGGTATTTTTTTGGCCCACGAATTTAATTAAATACGTGCGTTTTTTTTATAAACCGACGAATTTAACTATATAAATTCGTGGGTTTTCTTTTGGCCCACGAATTTAAAAAAACCCACGAATTTTTCACTGTTTCTTGTAGTGTAGGATCGAATCCCATAACCTTCGGCCTATTTGCAAAACACATTTTGCAAAAACACATTTTGCAAACCAAAATACACAATAGCCTTGTGATGATCAACACATGATCAAGTCACAAGTTAAGTCTTTAACGCATGAGCTCTCTATTTGCAACATATGTAAATACCTAGCTCCATTCAAATAACAACCATTAAACTTCAAATTCATGAGCTCTCCCCTTTTTGCCATAGATGCAAATTCATAGCTCCATGCAACATCCAAATCAAATAAGAAGCAAATTAAAAACCAAACATGAACTTCAATATTTGCAACACATGCAAATATGAGCTTCATGCAAAATCTAACCAAGAGAGTGAACCAGATTGAGTTCTTCAACATATGATGAAGCTTAAGCTAAATGACTCAACCCCTCTTAATAGTGCGGCAAACCTAACTAGAAACCTGATCTCCCATCCAAATACCGAGACCGGTAAAAGACCAAGAAAATATCTTTAGCCTATCTAGTTATACCTTTTGCCGTGCACAAGCCACTTGGAGCTTTCATGATCATCAATCAACTTCTCTCCAAGTCGGATCATCTCTTCTTGTTCATCAAGACGTGATGAACCTTCTCCAGCTCTTCCTTTCCTCTTTTCTTCGAGATCTCCCCTTGATGCCCGTCAACACATGATAGCATCTTTGTCCCATGCCTTGACTTGATGGCTACAAATACATGATATCATCCATTCATCATTGTCCGTTGGACTAATCCTATATCCATAACTCATTAAAAATAATTAGTCCAATAAACAAGGTTGTATCAATCATCAATTGCACTCCATTAACACATATAGATGCCCCATGATCGATTGAGCACAACCCAAATCAATTTAAAAATATTAATTGTGTCTTGCGTACTTTGATGCAACTAATGTTTCATTATACTCAAGAAATTTTCGTTTGTCCTTAATCAACAAAGGAACACCATCAACATATGATGAAGTGTTCTTTGATAATTAAAAGACAACCGAAATTAATTTAAATTTCATTTAAATTGATATGAGTATATATTAACTACATGAGTTCCATATACTCAATTTTATGGTAAGTAATGATCCAATTTACATGTGGAATATATAGAATGGGATCAATACTCTGGAGACCGTTAACTATAGAATAAACTCCACAAAAACTTGTGCATATAAATAATTTACTTTTGAATCAATATGCACAATTTCTATTTGAGAAAGCATTGGAGTTTATCCTAAGATACCATGAGGTATACTACAACTAGGCTAGTTAGTCTATACTTAAGGTTTTGTGTCAAAATAATGATCCTTGATATTATTTGGCAAGAAGACATAGACCAATACTATTGAAACATCAAGTTAAAACACGAACTCCCCCCAGATGTATGCATCCATGTAATATATAGAATTGAATCATTAATGCACATCTTGATGTTTAAACAATGATGGAGTTCATTCTTTAACTTGAAACCTAAGTATGCAATACAATAATAAAATGAATATGAGTGCATGCCCTGAGTTTTCTATTTTCTATCCAAATTTGAGGCTAATAAGAATAAAACTCAATAATCATGTTAGTCTCATAATGATTAGATTTGTCATTAAACAGTGATTAAACATTAATCTAAAACCAGTCACCAAAACCAATGGAGCTTGAACTTACAATCTCTCCCTTTTTGGTAATTGATGACAAATCCTATATTAATTCCACATTTGTATGAAAAATAATGAATGAGGGGATTTTGAAGATAAAAAATCGAATAACACAATAAATTTTTTAAATTTTGCAACTCCCCCTTTGGTATTAAAATATAATTCCCCCCTTTTGGCAAATAGAACAAGTTGAAAACAAGGGAGTGAACTTCTTCAGAAAATTTCTCCTCCTTAGCCCATAAAAGCACTGTCAAATGAAATATTTTCTTGTTGCAAACAATGCTCAAACATGGAATTCTCCCCTTCATGTATTTCAATTTACAAAGGATCTCACGCAGAGAGTCCTTGAGACATTGAACTTAGAATTGAGCTCAAAGAGGGAAACTCATATATATGAGTTTGAAATACCATGTGAACTTATAAAAATTCACAGGGGTAATAGAAGATACCACTTGTTAAAACAAATTAATACCCCTTAGCTTGATTTTTGTTTGAAAGGAATGAAACCATTTTAGAGATACCACTTGGAAGCAAATATACTAAAATTGATTTAAATAAGCTCTCATAAGATTCATGAGATGAAACATGGAGCTATTTGCATTTTAACATGCACACGTTATGTTTTGAGAAGTTCTTGCAAAAAGAGAACAAGTGGATACCTCTTGAAATCAATTCAAATGGACCAAGTTGATACCACTTTAAAAATAATTTAAATAATTTGAATGAATGAGAATGTATCAGAGTAAACATTGAAAACTTAATTTGACCATCAAAAGAGGACTCAATAATTGACTATGAGTTCCTTCAAAATTTAGATTTCAATTTGTGACATTCAATCACAAATTAGCTCAAATTCATAAGTTGCTTGATACTAAAAGGAAGATACCACTTAAAAGATTCAAATCCTTTTCAAATGATTTAAAAATTTTCACAAAGTTACTTTGGGATCATAAAAATCTTTTCCAAAAAGAAATTTTGAAAAAGGAAACTCCAATCAAAAGATATCCCAAAGTTAGTCTTGAAGAATCTGAAAATTTAGAGCAAACCAGCCAGACCGACACTACCACGCACATAACATCGGAGAGGCTATCATTGCACATGTACTCGAGGTTATTAGTGAATTTAAAATAAAAGTATAATTATTGCCATCACTCTTGATAATGTATTAGCTAACACAATAGCATCTTGCACTGCACTTGGAGGCTTATATTAGAGATTTTATACTCCACCAGAGATGCATGTGTCACATCATTAATCTCATCATGTAGACAAGTTTGAATGTAATAAAACCTAGTTTAGATAAAATACGCGATGCTATCTAATTTATTATAGCTTCGATGACAAGATACGTCCAGTTCGTGGAGTATTGTTAGGCCAACAATAAGAGGTCAAGAAGATTCAAACTTGATATGAAGGTTTGATTGAACTCTACGTATACTATGCTGGAGCGGTACAAGAACTACAAGTAGATTATCACTATCTTTGTCATTTATAATTCTAATGAGAAGGTGGTCAATAATGCAAATTTGGAAGTTGTTGGTATTTTTCGTGATTTTTTGAAAGTTTTTAAGATGCAACTAATCTTTTATCTCATGTTTACTACACATCTTCTTTCTTAGTCATCTAGTGGCTTTAGACTTTTGCTAATTCTTTTATAAGAAAATAGAGGTAATTATGTTTTAAAAGCGATTCTTTAACCAATGGAGAGAAAAATTAAAATATTTTATAGCTATTACACATCTCTATTTTTTGTTACTATTTTGGATCCTCAGATAAAATTATTTGATTTGAAGGGAGCATTTGAGCGAATTAGTGATGCATTTGATCCTGATTTTTCTAAAGTCTATACCCATGTTCATAATAAGTTTTTTTTTTTACATTTTTGATAAATATTATAAAAATTTTGGTAGTAGAAGTGAAGCAAGATTAACTGCATCAATAACGCAACAAGCACGACACGGTTCGAGCGCTTCAAGTATGTGGAAGAAGTTAAAAGACAAAGCATCTATTTCGTCTCTCAACGTGTTGATCAAGTTGCAATGGAATTCAAGATTAGAGATCAAATACTATCTCAACACGTCTTTTGTGGAGACCGAGCTTGACCTCACGAATGGCAATGAACTCAACCTGTTCTTGTGGTGAAAGAATCCCCAACGTATTTATCATGTGCTATCGCAATTTGCACAAGATGTACTTGTGATTTCGATATCGACTGCCTCATCAAAAGCCACTTTCAAGTTGGTAGGGAGGATAGTTGAACCAGGGAGGTCGTCTCTCATGTATGAGATGGATGAGCAATCATATGTCTCAAAGACTAGGATCCGAAGATCACCGATGCGTCAGGCGACCTCAACTGGTCTATGTATATGTATATAGTTACTATATTCTTTTCCTTACTGGGGTACCCCCCATTAGGATGTAAGCTTTTTAACGAGACTGTAACTATGTACATGTTCAAGAATTAATAAAATTTAGTTATCCCCCCCCCCCCCCCCAAAAAAAAAAAATGATCCATATTTATTTTTTGCACACTCTCTCTAGCCTTCAACCCTCAACTGTCAACACTCAACACAAGTACAGAACCTGCCCCCTTCCCACCACGATCACGCCCGCGACACGCCCAGTCGCCCGCGGTGGGTCGGCGCAGCGATGGCAGTCTACCCATGGCTACGGCAACGGTGATAGCAGCCACACGGCCCACAGGCTAGCACGGCCCGGAAGGGGCCTCGTGCCATGCCGAGCCCATGCCCAGGTTTACTCATGCATCTCTCCGGGGCATTGTTGGCTTATCGCAAATCCGGCTGTGATCGCCGCAGCTTGCCACTTGCCAGCTTGTGCTTCTACCGGTCCGGGAGGCGACCTCAACAATCATTGGATTCTACTTTGGAGACCTATGCGGCTACGTCTCGTACAGTTGAAGAATTCTCTTGTACTATCCAAGCGTTGTTCGATGACCGCTAACATCTGGTTTTTGTACCTTCAGGCACATGATCAGGCATCTTTGGAGAATCCTGCACGGATCGGCGCGGTTTTCATTCCGCTGGTACGTTGAATAAACTGGAGAGAACCGGGAGTGATCTACCATTTAATGAACCACAACCGCTAGAACACTCCCAATCCTCTTGTGTTCTGATGCAGCAAAGTTAGGCTTAGAGAGCCTTATTAACCAGCTTTAACCATCGTATTCGTACTACTGTGCAGTGGGCTAGTTGCGGCTGGCAAGGCTTCTTAGCGGCAAAATGGCTTGCCAAGTTCCGACCTAAGTCACCTAACGCAGGGCCACCTCGTTGCCCTTTCTGCGCTACAATGGCCGCTCCACAGCGACCCCAACACCATGGATTGTATATTTTAGTCCTACATATAATGATATAAATAACCAAGGAGTTGAGAAATAGGGAGAAAGTTTCACGTGTTACTCTGTTCTTTTTAAAATATCATTTTAAGTACACGCTGTTAATATTTTAAATCTTTGACCACTAGTATATATTTTGATTTATTACGTAAAAATAGCAACATGCGAAGGAGCGACCTTGGTCCTCTCTTATCAAGAAACGCGATCTTAATGCAAAAGCTCGCCCCCATGCAGCTGCTCCGTTTCACGCCTATTCGTCCTCATGTCCTCGACTTTTGGCCATGGCAACACACCCTGTGGCCTGTGCTATATCGAAGCCAGCACAAATCATACAAGGGTAGCTTCGTGTCACTTCGCCAAAAGAGAAGGACGGCAATGTCTAATGCAGCACTCTCCGCGTTGCTTCCTCTGGTTTCGCTTCTCTTCTGCTACGCTTACACTGTCCCCTCATCGGCCATGGACTGCGACGGCAACGACCGGGCCGCTCTGCTCAAGGTCAAGGCACAGCTCGGCGATCCCGTCAAGTTATCCTCGTGGCTGCCGTCCACCAACTGCTGCGCCTGGGAGCCCACCGTCTTCTGCTCCGCAGCCGGCCGCGTCACGGGCCTGGCCCTCTTCTCCCTCGACGACGTCTGTGCCCCCGTGCCGCCGGCCCTCGGAGAGCTGTCAGAGCTCGTGATCCTCCAGGTAGACTCCGTTCCCGGCCTGTCCGGCCCGATCCCCTCCTCCTTCGGCAACCTCACGAGCCTCGAGGACCTCGACATCACAGGCACCTCCATCTCCGGGCCGGTGCCGGACTTCCTCGCCGGGACCAACCTCAGCACCCTCGTCATCGCGAACAGCAAGCTCGCCGGGCCCATACCTCGGTCCCTGAGCAGCCTCCCCAACCTCAGGTACGTGGACCTCAGCGGCAACATGCTCACCGGCTCAATACCGCCGGGGTTGCTGCACGGGAGCTTCAGGTTCTTGCTCCTGTCCAACAACCAGCTCACCGGCGAGATACCAGGAGACTACGGCGACGGCAACGTCGACACCGTCGACCTCTCGCATAACCGGCTCACTGGCGACCCGTCGTTCCTGTTCGACATCACGAAGCCGATCGCCAAGATCGACCTGTCGTGGAACGAGCTCGAGTTCGACTTGACCAAGGTGAAGTTCCCCCACCACCTGAAGTTCCTGGACCTGAGCCACAACAGGATCAAGGGGACGGTGGCCAAGTCGCTGAGGGACATTAAGCTTGAGCACTTCAACGTCAGCTACAACGACCTTTGCGGCGAGATACCGGCGGGAAGGTCCATGTCGGTGTACGGATCTGACTGCTACTCTCACAACAAGTGCCTCTGCGGCACGCCCCTGCCTCCCTGCAATGCAGGTCTGTAGAGATAATTCAGGTTATGCGTGAGGAGTTAACAACATTACCTCTGTCCTGGTCAATGCTTGTTATCTGAACTCTGAAGTGCACTTCTTTTCATGAAAATGTCTAAAGTAATTATGCAAACAGCAGAGTTAGAGATTGCTGAATGAAATGTTGGAAGCTGGAAGCCTGGAAGTAGGGTTGTAAACGGGCCGAATTCGAGCGGGCCTGGGGCTGTCAGGCTCGAGCTCGGTGAGGCTCGAGCCGAGCTCGAGTTGAGGTCCGAGCCTAGATCCAGGCTCGAGCTCGGCTCGGTCCAAGCTCGAGTAGGCTCGAGCTCGGCTCGAGTAAGCTCGGTAAGCTGATAAGCTCGAGTAATTTCGGTGAATCTGGTAGGCTCGGTAACAAGCTCGAGTAAGTTCGGCTCGAGTAAGCTAGATAACAAGCTCGAGAAAGTTCGATTTACGGAAGCTTGATCCAAACTCGAGTAGGCTCGTGAGCTATTCGAGCTCGACTCGGTGAAGCTCACGAGCTCGAGCTTTTTTTTACAGCCCTACCTGGAAGTACCACCTGTTAACAGCGTGTTGAAGTGCTAAAACTGTTCCAACGTGCAACGATTGAACCTCGGTCTGCAACTGAAATTGTTCCAAGTTGTAGCAACTGAACCTCACTTTGCAAAGCAGCTCAATATCCTACTTTTTTGGACAAGCAACTGTGAACCACTAATCAACTTTCACTCTGGATCACCTGACGTCTCGTTCAATCATCTCTTATCAACACAATATTTTAGTTTATCTTTAAACAAACAACAACTTCACTTTAACCGAACCACTAGCTCATATCATCCTAAAACTCTAACTTCTCATCATACACTTAACTTCTTAAACATCCACGTGAATCACGCACCCAACTCTTAAGGAAACCATAATTGCTTCAGAAAAGAACAACACCCAAAACACCTTTCCTTCCGGAAAACTCAACCATAAATCACAAGAGAAATCAACTCTTAAATTCCCAAATGCCGACATGCAACTACTCCACGACTCTCGAGATCAACAACTTCCGCGAAGGAAGATGGTTGCAAGAGGGAAAACCAAGCGATTAACCAATTTTTTTTTTCCAGATAAGGCCATAGCCCCAAACTTCAAACTTTCACGAAACAAACGGTTTTTCAAAGATGAATTCCCAAGCAAGTCATCATTGCGATCAAACACCACTTAGGCCCCGACAAGAAGATCGGCACAAAACCGCAATAACTCTTTTAAACCTCGAAAAAAAAAACAAACACAAGAATAAATTGAAGTCTTTCTCCGTAAAGCAACCGATCAACCACATCCTTTCCGACAAAACCTTGACACCTAAATCCATGCGACTTAAATTTTTCATCGGAACTTCAATAACTTCCTTTCAAGTTGGAGAATGGTAACCCAAGAATCAATCTATAAGTTTCTCTATAAGGCAAACAACAAATCGGGCGTTAAAGCTGACAAGGCGACCAAAAGAGGCGCATCCCGAAATTCTTCTTTTGTCTTCAACCAAAGAAGACAAAACCAAAACCATCAAAAGAACCATCGGTGAGTATCCCAAAACGAACACTTTTTCTTTTATTTCAACCAACCAAAAACCAACCAAAACCGTTCGTCAAAACGGCAAAGAAAATTCGGAGGGTCAATCCACAACTCTACTACTCGACTCCAACCAACTACCCAATCTACGACAGAAAGGATAAGCACTCTCCCAACAGGAGGTTAAAAGTCCATCGGTGATGGCACTACCCGGCCACACCGTCAAACCCAACAATACTACAAACAACAGAAGGTGACCGAAACCCCTTTTCGTCACCACAACCCACATAATCTCAATTGTATCAACACAATCAATTCTTTCATAAACATAGCAACATATATTACCAAATGTAACATTCAACAACAAAGCTTAAATACAACATTTAAGCGTAAAGCAATGGTACCCATACCCATTCCTACTGTGCAACAAAGTGTGTCAAGTTTTAAATTAATTATTCCACTTACACAAGTTTTAATGTTGCTATCCTATGGCAAAGTTTTAAGTAAAACCTAAGCCATGTTTCTAGGTTATTCCACTTCATATTTTAGTTGAACCTATAGTTATGACACTAAATACACATTCCAGGGACCTACAAAGCTCTCGATACCAATCAGCAACACCCGGCTTCTACTAAGCCCGAGAATGTCACCAAACATAGACCATAACACATTTAATACCATGATTTAAGATAAATTACAGCAAGTAATCATTTGAATAATTGAAAATTTCGACAGCATCTCCTTTGTTTTAGCATGAAAATGATCGACATAGCATCATATCAATTTATAAGACAAACAGGATATCAACATGCAGTGATAATAATAGCTAATCATCAACTAACACATCAATAGACATCGCTAACAAAAGAATAGGCATCAATTTAAGTCTAGGAAGATATAACAATTCACTCCTTAGCCCCACATGATTCACATGAAACAACCAACATTAAGACCATAAACTAATGATTATTGCAATACTTATTGCAGTGTCTCCAAAAGAAGGTGAATTAGCTAGATTGTGATACTACGTGGAGGAGTGTAGCTAAATCCCTTTCCCGCGCCGATTTCATGGTACCTAAAGAAACAAACAACGAAAACACAAGCGTGAGTTCATCACTCAAAGAAAGTGTATTGCAATGGAACAACAAGGATCAAGATAACAAACCATCATTCCAGTCTCCACCGTTATATCACAACACATCACATTTAACATAATTTACAACCTTTAAAACAACATGGTAATCATCTCATGAGCATCTCATGAGTACTCTCATCATAATCTCATAAACACCTTCATTTATGAAATTCATTCATGTAATGCAATGCACATGTCTCTGGAATACTCATACCGGTATGGTTGAGTGCACACCCGTCGGCATGCACCCTTTTCCCCTTCCATCCCGAAGATGGAGGGTGCCTATCACTCGCTTCCATTCACCTCGGTGAAGGAATCACGATGTAGGACTTATTCGAAAGAATAGCCCGGACTAGTCATAACAGCTTCACCGCCCTACCGAATAGTTATGACTTATCTCACCGATCGGCCATGAAAATATGCCATGTATGCAGAATGGACAGCAACGTAAATATGAATAGAAATATTGCATATCAACACTTGGCATCTTCTCATGTAGGACCGTACACAACAATCGACTTAAACCGTACAAAACTTTTCATGTGAATCATTCATCTACGACAAGCATATGTAATCATGGCATGAGGTCACCATATCATTGATATCATTTAATTCATGGCCTAAGAACATCATATCAAATATAACTTGTAAACCATGGCAACACAACATGTTATCTATTCCAAATGCCATCAAACCAATCTAGCAACACATAAAGCACACAATCCACACAATACACTTGCCTTCAACCACGGGCAACGGAGTGACGAGAGGTTGAGGGCACTCCTGGAGGCACACCACCTGCAAACACGTGCCACACACTCAATTCGAGTCCACAAAACAGCACACATAAATCCCGCTACCCGACTTCGCACAACTCCTAAAATCAGAAAACAGCAAATCTGTCCCTTCGGGACAGCAGCCTTCCGACTATCATAACTTCTGTTCTAGGACACCAAATTAAATAAACGAGTACACCCTCGCGTAGCTTAGAAATTTCCCAACTTTTTCTAGTTATAGGAAAGACTGATTCGGACTCTAAAGTTGTTTAATCTAACGTTGAACACGAACTGTCTCAATCTCGTCACAGATTTGACAGCGCTCGGTAAAACAGGCATAACTTCTAAACGGCTGGGCGGAATTTCAATTTCTTTATATGCACGGAAAGATAAGGAAATTATCTACAACTTCCTAAAAGTCCGTACGGTCAGATTCAAACTAGAAATTGGCGAAAACGCCTGCCCTAGCTCGGGTTCCCAATCTGCCCGAACTGGAACGCGAATACAACTCTAGTTTTCATTAGATCTAACCCATGGCAGCACCTCCCTTGATCTAAAAACATGGTAATCACCCTCTATAGCAGAATAAGAACTACCCCACAAGATCCCCCCATTACCTTCTTGGAGGAACACGAATCGACGGCCGAATCTTCGCGTTCCTTCCCCGGTTTTCCTCCCACGCGCCGATCCCGTCCAATCCACTCGTCGCGGAGCTCCTCCATGGCAAGGGCAGCAGCGGGGCAAGTTGTGGCAGCGAGGAGGCGTCCTTGGGGGCGCAAGGAGGAGGGGGTGGTGCAGCTTGAGGTGGAGGAGGAGGAGATTTGGGGAAGATGGGGAGAGGAGGTGGGGGTGGCGGCTCCAAGGGGAGAGATGGGGCGCATGGGGAGGGGCAGCAGGTGGGGCGCAGGGGGGCGGGGCAGCAGGTGTGCTGCCCTAGCACACCCCCACATGGGCCCAATTCATCCCACTGACGGCCCAAATTGTTTCCCCCACGGCCCGATCACCCGTAAACGGCCCAAAACGACCCCGGAGAGGCCCGAACGCGCTTAAAACGCCAAACCGTAGGGTTCTAAATGTAAAGATCACAAATTATCTCATTTACGACGTCTTATCACATTTTATCATACTTTTAACATATCATCACCTAATTTCAAATCCCGACATTTCGTGGTGTCACATTCTACCCCTTCAACAGATTCGACCTCGAATCTTACACGTCAACTCTAAAATAAAGTCCCCTATGGACTCATCTTCTTTGCGAACTCAACACACCCACGCAAAGACTCAAGCGATAACAACGACAACTCAATTCTCCAAATCCATCTATTAACAAGAGTGACTTGACTTATCTTAACTAAGCACAACATGACATCATTCCTCATTTTCTTCAATATCTATCATGAATAAAAAAATCATAATGACACAATCATCATGAAACACATTTTTTTTTTCACCATTAGTATTAAAACGGTCAACCGAGGTTCCAAACTTGAACCCCCAAAAGACCATTTTCGCAAAACCCCATCTCTTCCAATTATTTGACCCCTTTTCACAAGGAATCAAAATTTACTAATGTTATCTTCGCTCATAGCCTACATCAACCATACTTTCCTTTCGACTGCCAACCACACTACACTTTTCATTCTATACTCTCCCAGGCATAACGCACACCCAGGGACATCTAGCTAAGACAATGTCCACGATAGAGCTATTTTTTTTTTTACATCACAGTTTCTATAACATTTGCTTCCACCAACGATACCTTCAACCAAATTCAAACCACGACATCATCAACCTCCATCATCATCCACCCTCATACCACTAATGTGCAGCACCTAGCCCAAGCTAGGACCGTATCTCACTACCAAAACTCAATTGGCATTTTTCCCCAAGAGGATGTCGTCCTCACAAACAATTCACACAAATAACGAAGCCCACGAGTATAGCTCTTAGATTATACTCAACAATAACTCGAGACCCTTCAGATTCTCACTCCTATCAATAAATCAAAAGAAGTACGATGCTTTTGAATCCAAGTAGACTACCTACAACAACTCGAACCTCAAAGCGCCACAACTCACTTTGGAAACAAAACCGATAACAATGAAAGACCACCCTTTTTCTTCTCCTAAGTCAAGCCACCAAGGAAAACTCAAATCTCCAATCAATGTGATACAATTCGCATCGGGAGCACTCAAACAAATAGAGACTCCACACAATTCTTTTGTGAAGTTCTCAACAACTAAAAACAACTCGACTCGCTTTCACCACATCCAAACTTTTCATTTTAAAAGAAACTAACATTTTTGAAGATAACTGCCAAAAAAACTCTCGAAGAGAAAGGGAAACTCAAATCCCTTGCATAACATAACCAAAATACCGGCATTTATCCATTCATTCCTTTTCATGCTAGAGAGCAATGGAAATCTCGATTCATGACACGAATGCGAATTCTTCAAGAGCACTCGGATTAGTCATATGTCTCTATATGACTTTCTCACCGTCTGGCTCAACAACTCTTTTATGCTAAAAAAGCGATGTCATGAATCTTTTTCACCATTCATTCGTCATGTAACCATGATACCCATTAACCATTCACAAAGAGACTTCATTCTCTTTGTCACATGATTGACCACCAACAACATCGATGGTTGCTCAAGTTCGCATAAACTACGGCCGGCGTTAGCAGAAAAATACCATATCGCATCACAACCCAACATCCATCAGACGCAATGCGTGCAAAACATCGCATTTTACCAAAGCCAATAACATAAGATAGCATCAACTCTCAAATCAAACATCTACGCCTAATAACCGCTACCAATTCACTTAAAGAGAAAGAAAACACATTCCCAAAGAGGAACACTTTACCAACAAAATCACTTATGAAACAATCATAAGATTCACCTTTTGAAACGCCGCAAACACCACACACGCTTTCCCAAATAAATCCAACTCTAGTCACGATAGAGTTACAATTTAAGCGCTTAACTCCGGGGTTACCAAAGATAAATCAGTTGAACAGCTAAAGAGAGCACCCCATTCCAACGCCTTGAGTGTAAATCCATACTCATAGCATAGACTAAACAGATTAGCCCAAATCCAAAGATTGGCATGGTTCAATACCACGCCACATTTGGGACCCATAAGCCATTACTTCAAATACTACTCTTTCATCCATATTTCCAATCATCGGAGTCAAGTTTGTAACTTGGCAAACCGCCACTTAATCAGGAGATTTTATTGCACACTAATCAAAACGCCTAAACAAAGCGCAGCACTCCCGAAAAAATTTATACATTCATTTGAATCAGAAACCTTCAAAAGAAAGCTCGACTCAAATCCCACCATTACTCGCATTCCAATACTCTTAGCCAATACGGATGTCACAATCACCCAAATCCCGAGAAGTCCAACACCGCTGCACACAAGTTACAACATCCGCTCTTGATAAAATCACTTTTCACTGTTCATATAACCACAATTGATTATATAACCAACGAACCATAGACCATATCTACCGTATGACAAGTCATCAAGGAGAACCATGTTCTCACAACTCCAAAGACAATTAACTTATCGCTTAATCCAACATAAGACGATACCAACAACTTCTTTTGGTCTACTAACCACGACGAACCATTATTCATGCAACTTATTATCCCAAGCGTCGCACAACATTTCTTTACAACTATTCCGGCGTAATCAACAATTACCACAGGTATAATCCCTAAGTCACATATTCCATATCACCGATTCATTCCACCAATAATTAATACTAGCCACGCGACACGTTCTCCACTAGACATCCCTCATAAATACGGATCCCGCATGCACATCTATCAAGAATAATTCAACCTTTCCTACAATCATTCCATATATCCTCATTAATCGATTACGTATTTTAAGTCATATTGTTGACCCACAATATTAACTGACCCACCAGCTACAATGGGCAGAATTTCACACCATCTTTTTGCTATAACAAGTTCATCAACCGAGACATTCTATGCTAACTAATCTCAAACATCCATTAGATCCCATAACCCGCATCACTTTGCACACACCACTAATCAACTTTCACTCTGGATCACCTGACGTCTCGTTCAATCATCTCTTATCAACACAATATTTTAGTTTATCTTTAAACAAACAACAACTTCACTTTAACCGAACCACTAGCTCATATCATCCTAAAACTCTAACTTCTCATCATACACTTAACTTCTTAAACATCCACGTGAATCACGCACCCAACTCTTAAGGAAACCATAATTGCTCCAGAAAAGAACAACACCCAAAACACCTTTCCTTCCGGAAAACTCAACCATAAATCACAAGAGAAGTCAACTCTTAAATTCCCAAATGCCGACATGCAACTACTCCACGACTCTCGAGATCAACAACTTCCGCGAAGGAAGATGGTTGCAAGAGGGAAAACCAAGCGATTAACCAATTTTTTTTTCCAGATAAGGCCATAGCCCCAAACTTCAAACTTTCACGAAACAAACGGTTTTTCAAAGATGAATTCCCAAGCAAGTCATCATTGCGATCAAACACCACTTAGGCCCCGGCAAAGAAGATCCGCACAACACCGCAATAACTCTTTTAAACCTCGAAAGAAAAAAAAAACAAACACAAGAATAAATTGAAGTCTTTCTCCGTAAAGCAACCGATCAACCACATCCTTTCCGACAAAACCTTGACACCTAAATCCATGCGACTTAAATTTTTCATCGGAACTTCAATAACTTCCTTTCAAGTTGGAGAATGGTAACCCAAGAATCAATCTATAAGTTTCTCTATAAGGCAAACAACAAATCGGGCGTTAAAGCTGACAAGGCGACCAAAAGAGGCGCATCCCGAAATTCTTCTTTTGTCTTCAACCAAAGAAGACAAAACCAAAACCATCAAAAGAACCATCGGTGAGTATCCCAAAACGAACACTTTTTCTTTTATTTCAACCAACCAAAAACCAACCAAAACCGTTCGTCAAAACGGCAAAGAAAATTCGGAGGGTCAATCCACAACTCTACTACTCGACTCCAACCAACTACCCAATCTACGATGTAAAGGATAAGCACTCTCCCAACAGGAGGTTAAAGTCCATCGGTGATGGCACTACCCGCCACACCGTCAAACCCAACAATACTACAAACAATGTAAGGTGACCGAAACCCTTTTCGCACCACAACCCACATAATCTCAATTGTATCAACACAATCAATTCTTTCATAAACATAGCAACATATATTACCAAATGTAACATTCAACAACAAAGCTTAAATACAACATTTAAGCGTAAAGCAATGGTACCCATACCCATTCCTACTGTGCAACAAAGTGTGTCAAGTTTTAAATTAATTATTCCACTTACACAAGTTTTAATGTTGCTATCCTATGGCAAAGTTTTAAGTAAAACCTAAGCCATGTTTCTAGGTTATTCCACTTCATATTTTAGTTGAACCTATAGTTATGACACTAAATACACATTCCAGGGACCTACAGCCCGCTCTGATACCAACTGTAACACCCCAGCTTCTACTAAGCCTGAATGTCACCAAACATAGACCATAACACATTTAATACCATGATTTAAGATAAATTACAGCAAGTAATCATTTCGAATAATTGAAAATTTCGACAGCATCTCCTTTGTTTTAGCATGAAAATGATCGACATAGCATCATATCAATTTATAAGACAAACAGGATATCAACATGCAGTGATAATAATAGCTAATCATCAACTAACACATCAATAGACATCGCTAACAAAAGAATAGGCATCAATTTAAGTCTAGGAAGATATAACAATTCACTCCTTAGCCCCACATGATTCACATGAGGGAAACAACCAACATTAAGACCATAAACTAATGATTATTGCAATACTTATTGCAGTGTCTCCAAAAGAAGGTGAATTAGCTAGATTGTGATACTACGTGGAGGAGTGTAGCTAAATCCCTTTCCCGCGCGCCGATTTCATGGTACCTAAAGAAACAAACAACGAAAACACAAGCGTGAGTTCATCACTCAGCAAAGTGTATTGCAATGGAACAACAAGGATCAAGACAACAAACCATCATTCCAGTCTCCACCGTTATATCACAACACATCACATTTAACATAATTTACAACCTTTAAAACAACATGTCGACGATTGGGGAACAGGCCCCCGCCGAGCTTACTTGTTGGTGGAGGGACCAACTGTGACCCCTTCTTACGTGAGGGATTACTCGAAGAATGGCTCACCAGATTCCAACGAATGTGGACACAGCAGTTTACCCTGGTTCGGGCCTCTCGAGAAAGAGATAATAGCCCTACTCCAGCTCTCGTTTACTCTTGCAATGTGTCCGAGTTTTACACGATGTGTCGCTATCAAGTTGTTGTTATGTGTCCCCCTCACGATGGGGACCCTTTTATAGCTTACAAAGGATCGAACTCCATGACCCCACTACCCGCACGTTTGGACCTCGTCCAAACGTGGCAACTGGTGGATCCTATCTTTCCGCCACGCTCCCACGGAAACGTAACGGGCCAACGGAAGTTACGCTCGGGTGGTTATTCCCACCGACCCGAGACCTCGTAAGGTCGGCCGATGACCGCACCGAGCTTGGACATCTTACCCGAGCTCGAGCTCTAATCGACTGGAGTACGTGGCATTCTCGGTCCCACCCGAGCCCGAGCTCGGAACTGGCCGGAATGCGTAGCCTTCCAAGCTCTGATTTAGACAACCCAGGGTAACGACCTCCTGGTGGCTCGGGCGGGAGCGAGCTTGGTCGTTGGTGGCATCCGAGGTAATTTATGGAAATTACCCGACCCCCCGACAGCTAGCCCCCGAGGTTCAAGTGGGAAAAGGTCTAAGGAAGGCCTTCCCCTTGGGCCTACCGTTCTACGAGCATGTCGGTTTTGCCGCGGCGGACATCTGCCGCGACCAACGAGCTATTAACCTCCTTCGGGAACGAGCTTGTTCCCCCAGCTCGTCGCGCTTCGAGCTAACAGAAGTGGGCCCTTCTTCAGCGGTTCCTTCTCCTAGAAGCCTGAACTGTCCTTCCTGGGGAACCGTCTTTTCTGGCAGGACGGTTTCGATTTGCGTGCCCACGTGTCGTTTTCCGGATGGCGAACGCCTCAACTGCCCTCCGTGCCTCTAGGGCTTCCTCATCTCCTGGAGGAGTTTTTTAAACACTCGAAGAGAAAAACCCTTAGACTCACTTGGCCGTATTGCGATCGCTGCGTCTCATACTCCTCTGCTTCGGCGCTCATCATTCTCCTTGATCATCTTCCTCATCCTCATGGCGAAGTTCGGCGTCAGCAAGCTCGACAGGCGCAGGCTGGAGACCCTCGAGCGGGCGAAGTACCTCGACGCCGGTACATGGAGAGCCCCTGGCGACGAAGAGAGCCCGCAGCCGGAGGAGGGGGAGATCGTCTCCACCGAGCTCTACGCCATAAACGGGCTCCGTACGCCCGAAAGTGAGTTCGTCGAGGCCGTACTCGCCTCCTGCGAGTGCGAGATCGCTCACCTCCACCCCAACTCTGTTCTCATCATGGCCATCTTTACCCATCTCTGCGAAGGGTTCGTGGGCGTCGAGCCCACTCCCAGTCTCTTCTTCCACTTCTACACCCTTTCTCGCACCGGCACGCCTTCGCAGGCCGGCTGCCTCTATTTCCGCCTGCGTCCTACCCGACCATACGAGTACCCGAGCTTCACGCTCAAGGACTCGGTGTCGGGTTGGGCCGACTCATGGTTCTACTTGAGGAAAGCGGAGGGCGGCACGCTTTCCTACTCTGGTGCCGGAGGTCGCCGTCGAGACACCCCGACCGCCCGTGGAGCCCGAGGAGGAGAAGATCCTCATGACGATCAACGAGCTCACGTGCACGGGTGGCCGTGGGGCGTTACCCGACTACGTCGAGGAACCGGATATCGCCCCTTAGGAGGAGGGAGCATCCCTTCTTCAAGGTCGAGGGGTGGCGAGGACATCGCCGGGAATCACGCCAGGTATGCCGTCGCCCTCGATCTTCTTTTCCGAGCGTAGGATGCCCCTTCTCACGACCTCTCCCTTGGCCGGGTATGCAGCTCGGCAGAAGGATCTGGTGGATGCGAGGGTGTCCGAGATGTTCGGCACCCGAAGGCAAGGAAATCATCGAGGGCCGCCAGATCCGAACAACGCCCTTAACCGGACAGAGGCGGTAAGTTTCGGTCGGACTTTTTCCAAGCCCTTGTCGGACAGGCTTCACGGGGCCTCCCGACCTCATTTGAGTCTTTCTCTTTTTCAACAGGAGAAGGTTGCCCTCGAGGTCGCCGTGTCCCAGCTGGGACCCCAGCTGGCGGGACGGGGTCGTAAGACCAAGGGACAGGCGGGTCGCAAGCGCCGCGCTCGATCTCCGTCGGCCACGCCGTCCCCGCCCAGGCGCACACGCAGGCGCCCTGGCCCGGACGACCACTCACCCCGCCAACACTTGGAGTATGCGGACCGGCAGGAGGTGAGTGAACTGAGATTGTGGATGGACGAGTACACCCGAAACAATCCCGAGCTAATGGCTCATTTGCGCGCCACTTCTTGCTGAGCCAAGAAGGAGGCGCAGCCTGGCCCGGTCAGCTAAGGTTGAGTGGAGGGCGGATCGCGGCCCTTCAGCGGAGCTTGCGCGGGTGAGCTCGAGCCGGCTCCTGGGGACGCGAGGAGGAGAAGGACGAGCTGGACCCGCCCCTTGGTCCCGAGGTCCCGTGAGGTCGCCCCGCCACGCCTCAACCGCGCCTAACGCCGATCGCCTCCGAGGTCGGCTTGAGGAGGTCGACCTGCGGTCGCCCGAGGCCGACAAAGCGCGCGCGGACATGGCCGCCCTCTGCCGCGCCCGAGCTCGTAGCGGGCCGCCGCGCAAGGTCGATCTCTGCTCTCTTCTCGTTTGTCTTTTTCCCTCGGCACCATTCTAACCCCACATCGTCTATAGTGGGTGTGGCGGTTGGTGCGGAGTTATGGGATTTCAAGCGATGGTCGACGATATTCTTGACTTCGTGCTAGAGAGGAGCTAGCCCGCCGCCGAGGTCGTCATGGGCGACGGAGCCGAGGTGGAGCCGAGGTCGCGAGGCCCAGCCCCACTGCCGCCGGTGGCGACGCAGGCCGGCGGAGCCGAGGTCATGAGGCCCAGCCCCCACTGCCGGTGGTGACGACGTCGAGGTGGGGAGCCTGTTGCCGCGAGCCGGGACCCGGAGGTCGTGTCTCCCGAAGAGGAGGCACGGAGGAAGATCGCGGCCGCCGATGCCCGGGCCGCAGCGGAGGGCATCCCCCACATCATAGTCGTGGAGTCTGACGGTGATGAGCAGCCCGAGACTCCGCGAGGATTCTTCCGGTGCCAGCGTCATCATCGCCGCGACTCGTCAGGCGATCGCCGAGGTCTCCCCCCGGGGTCATGACATCACGCCGGGTCCCAGCGCCGGCCCGGCGTCGGGGGCCCTTAATCCTGGTGGGGGCTCGGCCGACGAGGAAGAGCCGGCTACCCCTGGTCGGGGAGACAAGCCCGGCCATCAGTAGGTGGGCCGGGCAGCTTCCAGCGGAGGGGATCTGCCGGGCACCGAGGTCGCTCGGTCGAGACCGACCTCCCGGTCGTCGACCGGTGCCCGGTTGATCCCGCACTCGGGACGCTGCTGCGGCCCAAGGGCCGGATCGACCGGTGTCCCCGGTTGCTCCCATGGCCGTGGGCGCCGAAGTGGTGGAGCCCCGATCGAGGAGGCGGAGCCCGGCGCAACTTCTGCCGGGAGGAAGAAGAGCGGGAGGTAATCCTTGCTCTTGAGGCCGTCCCTCTCCAGAGGCGGAGAGGCTGTCCCAGGGCAAAGTCCATCGCCTTCGGAGGGCGGGGAGCTCGGGCTCAAGCCTCCGAGCTCGATCAAGGAGAAGGACTAAGGCGGGGATCCCTTACGCCCAGAGCGAGGTGGAGGACCCCGCCGAGTTGTTCCATCGTGGGCCAGACCCGACTTTTTGGGTAAGTACTCGACTTATGTACTTTTACCGAGAGCTTCGATTCTGACCTGAAACGCCTTGTTGCGCAGTGCTTTGGAGTCCACCATGAAGGACTTCCATGCCGCGACCGTCGCCGTGGTTGTCGCGAAGCACCAAGCCGAGCAGACGCCAAGATTGCGGAGCTCGAGCGCCGGGTTGCCGAGCCGACATCTTCCGAGGCCGAGATCCGGCGGAAGGTGGAGGAGTCCGTCTGCGCGAGCTCGAGCGCCTCGGCCGAGCGGCGAGCAGCAAGGTCGGGCCTTGAAGCCACGGTGGCGACCTTGCGCGACGCCGCGGCGCCGAAAGGACAATCGACCCGACAGAACGGAGGAGTCCAGCGACCGACAAGCGGCGAAGGTCGAAGCTTCGCCGGCGTGTGCTCGACCTTGAGTCCGAGCTTGACTCGGTCTTGGGACGAGCTTCGCTTTGCAGGGCGAAAGCGTGCGGAGCTCCTGTAATTTTCTTTTTCTGTCTTTTACCTTAAAAAACTTAGGAGAAACTATCCGATTGAATATAGAATGAGTTGGTTTAAATGGGCGTTTTTGTTTTTCCCGAGATGACAACGATTTGTTTCGTGCCGCGGTCTTACGCGACTTAGTGGTTAATCGTGCGAGGAAATGACTATCTCGCTCGAAAGTAGCACGAGGTCGAGGTGACCATTTCGCGAAAGTTGCACGAGGCCGAGGTCGTGGCCACATGGTACCTCTATAGCCCCCGCCAACGGAGGTCGTGGGCGTGGCGAGCACGACCGTTGGCGGAGTAGAATTCTCGAGGGACCGTGTGGCCCTTAGGGTTATGGTGCGTTGGCGCGCGCACCGCCGACTGAGCTTCGGAACCGCTCGTAAGGGTGTCCTGTGCGAATCTTTACTTGCGGTGGAGGTCTACCGCGAAAAGATGGTCGCCTTACGAGGAAGGAGGCCCTCGAGGTCGAGCTTTTGTCGTGCGGTGTTTTGCCCCAACGACCGACTTGCCCACGACACTTTGTCTAGGTCGAGCTTAATCGTAGAATGGGGAAAGAGAGGAGAGAGAGAATGGGAGGGTAAGGTGATAAAGTTTATTAAAGAGGTAAAAAAGCGAGGCGAGGTTAGACATGGAACTTACGCAGCTTGGTCAATGTTCCAAGTACTAGCTAGTTCCCGACCATCTTCCATTGCAAGGCGGACAGCCCGGGCGTGTTGTTGAGACGACCGTGTAAGGACCTTCCCATCTTGGCGTTAGCTTGTTGGCTTTTGACAGGTCTTGGACCCGTCGCGAGCGAGATCGCCGACGTGTAAGGTCCTTGGTCGTAGCGATTTGGCGGCGTGCTGCGAAGAGCTTGCAGGTAAACCGCGGATCGCAACAGAGCCCGTTCACGAAGTCGCCTCCGCAAGGTCGAGGTCGAAGGCGTTTCGCTTCTGCGTCGATGTTATCGGCCAGGTTCACCCTCGGGGATCCTAGGACAACCTCGGCGGTAGGGACGACTTCCGCGCCATATACGAGCCGAAAGGGGTCTCCCGTGGCTCGGCTTCGTCGTGGTGCGGATCGACCAAAGGGCGGGGTAGCTCGTCCACCCAGGCCTGACCATGCCGACGAGGCTCTTGAAGACTCTCTTCTTGATTCCTTGGACGATCTGCCCGTTCGCCGCGCTCGGCCGCCCCATTGCTCGTGGGTGGGCCACAGATGAAGCATATCTTGGTCCCGACCTCCTCGCAATAAGCACGAAACACCTCGCTTGTGAACTGAGTGCCGTTGTCGGTAATGAGGCGACTCGGAATGCCAAAGCGGGTTACTACATTATTGCGGAAGAACCTTTTAGCCGCTTTGTCTGAGATGGTTGATATAGGCTCGGCCTCGATCCACTTAGTGAAGGTGTCGATTGCGACGAGCAGTATTTACAACCCCTCCTTCCCTGGGAAATGGACCGAGTATGTCTATGCCCCAAGCGAAACGGCCAGGTTAGCGGCATGGTGCAGAGCGCGTATGCCGGTGATGGACCTTCCGAGCATGGAACGGCAAGATCGGCAGGAGGTTACTATTGAGCGTGCATCGGCCAGGGCCGTTGGCCAATAGTAACCCAATCGGAAGGCTTTGCTCACCAAGGTCCTAAAGGGCGAGTGAGCTCCACACATCCGTCATGGATATCCTTGAGGAGATATTTGCCTTCCTCTTGGGTGATGCACTTGGAGAGGACGCCAAGCGCGCCTTTGCGGTATAAGAGACCCTCGATCATTTTATAGGTCGAGGCGCCTCACTAGCGGGATTTCTCGGCTTCCTCCTCGAGCGGTGTCCGTGTGCAGTATTGGATGAATGGCGTCATCGATTCGCATCCTGCTCGAGGAAGGAGACGGTACCACCCGTCTCGGTTGCCTCCTCCTCGGGGTATGGAGGGCTTGTAGACGTGCTCGATGAGCACCCGGCCGAGCGAAGCTGTCGCGGAACCGACCTTCGATAGATGGTCGGCCAGGCATTGTCCTTCCCGGGATGTATAGTACTTGAAGTTTCAAGTACTTTTCCATCTTCCTTACTTCAGCCAGGTAAAGCGCCATTGAGTCATCGGAGCACCGATACTCCTTGTTAACCTGGTTGGCGACCGGTGCGAGTCGCCCTTCGCGATTAGTCGTTGGACTCGAGCGCTTTGCATGCCCGGCTTCGCTAGCGCACCGTATTCTGCTGCGTTGTTTGTTGCGCCGAAATGCAATTGGAGGGCGTCGATCCGCTCCCCCGAGGGGATTCGAGGACCACTCCGGCCCGAGCAATCGTAAGCTCGGGATCCGTCGGTGCATGACCCAAATGGCCGTGCTCGGCCTGGTTGGGTTCGGGTTCGGACGGGGCGGGGTTTGTCCATTCGGCTAGGAAGTCCGCTAGGACCTGGGATTTGATCGCGGTTCTAGCCGAGAATTCGATCTCGAATTCGGCGAGCTCCATGGCCCATTTCGCGATCCGCCCGCTTGCGTCCTGATTCCCGAGAATTTCCCTCAGCGGGAAGTTGGTCGGGACTTGTATTTTGTGTGCCTGGAAGTAGTGTCTTAATTTCTTCGAGGCCACGAGGAGCGCATAAAGGAGCTTCTGGACCTCGGGGTAACGCTCCTTTGGTCCGTCAAAGACTCGATGTAGTAGATCGGGCGCTGTACCCCGTCCCGTTCTACTGTGATGACGGCGCTTACCGCATGGGGTGTGGCGGCCAGGTAAAGCAAGAGGACCTCTCCTACTCTGGGCGTGGTCAAGACCGGGGGTCTTGACAAATACAGTTTAAGCTCTTTGAAAGAGCGGTCTGCTTCATCTGTCCAAGTGAAACCGCTGTAGCTTCCGGAGCGCCTTGAAGAAAGGTAGGCCGCGTTCCCCGAGCCTCGAGATGAAACGACTTAAGGCCGCCATTCTCCCAGTCAGGGACTGGACCTCCCGAGTACAAGTCGGTGGTCGCATGTTCTCGATGGCTTCTATCTTCTCTGGGTTGGCCCCGATTCCTTGTGGGCCGATCATGTATCCGAGCACCTTGCCAGCTTTGACCCCGAACACACATTTTTCAGGGTTTAACTTTATTCGATGCTTATTGAGGTTATGAAAAGTCTCCTCTAGATCGGATACATGGTCGGAGGCCATTTTGCTCTTGACGACTATGTCGTCTACATACACTTCCAGGTTCCGACCTATTTGGCCCGAGAAGGTTTTCTGCATAAGGCGCTGGAAGGTCGCTCCAGCATTCCTTAGACCGAAGGACATGGTCGTGTAGCAGAATGTGCCAAGCGGCGTGATGAAGGAAGTTTTCTCCTCGTCATCGGGCGATATGCCGATCTGGTGATAGCCTGAGTAGGCGTCCAGAAAGCTCATCGCCTCGGAGCCGGCCGTCGCGTCGACCAACTGGTCTATCCGAGGTAGCGGGAAATTGTCCTTCGGGCATGCGGCATTTAGCCCCGTGTGATCGACACACATGCGCCACTTGCCTCCTTTCTTCATCACGATGACTGGGTTGGCCAACCAATCGGAATGGTCAACCTCCCGAATGAAACCGGCTTTGAGGAGCTTGTCCAGTTCCTCTCTGATGATGGCTTGCTTCTCCGGGGAGAAGCGCTGAGCTCTGCCCGCAGGCTTTTGTCGTGCCGAATCGCTAGCTCGTGCTCGATGACCTCCTTGGGACTCGGGCATGTCGGACGGTTCCCAGGCGAACGTGTCCGCGCTTCTCCGGAGGAAGGTCACGAGCTTGAGTTCCTATTTAGGATCTAGGGAAGCCCCCACGTGTACGACCTTGTCTGGCTTTGTGTCGCACAACGGGATGGCCTTGGTTTCTCCCCCGGCTTGGAGGCTAGCCTTGGGCCGGGAACTCCTCGGCTCTTGCTCGGGCCCGCGCTGGGGCAGCTGACCGATCATGTCTAACGCCCTCTCGTCGCAGTTTAGAGCTGCTCTCGGGCTTCCCTTGATCGTGATCACGCCGCCGGGGCCGGGGACCTTCAAGCACCGTAGCCGTGATGAGTGGCGGCCATGAATTTGGCGGCTGGTCGCCCAGATGGCGTTATAAGCCGACTCGAAATCGACCACTTCGAACGTGATGAGCTCCGTTCGGAAGTTGCTCGGATTGCCGAACGTAACTGGCAGGACGATCTGGCCAAGTGGCCTGACCGACGTTCCGGGCACTATCCCGTAGAACGGGACCACCATGTTTTTGATCTTGGAGCGAGGGATCTGCATCTCGTCCAAGACCTTGGCAGATATCAGGTCTAGGGAGCTTCCGCAATCCACAAGGACCCGACCTACTGTGGTGTTGCAGATTGTTGGGCTAACGACCAACGGAAGCCTTTGGGGTTTCGTCATCCCCGGAGGGCAGTCGTCCCTGGAGAAGGTGATCGGCAGCTCGGACCACTTGAGCCGCCGACAGAGGCTTCCTCGAGTGACACGGAGTACTTAGCGCGGCCTCCTTCAACTCCCGACGCGACCCATAGGCGGCGAGCCCCGAATATCACGGCGATGTGATTTCTCGGCTCTTGGTACTCCATGTCGGTGTCTTGCTCTTCGGCGGGCTTCTTGCCCTTGACGTCCCCTTCCACCTCGGGGAGCGTGGGCATGGGACCCTTACCATTGTAGAAGCTGCTCCAGCGGGAGGCCCACGCCCCGCAATTCCGAAGGTCATGCCCATGAGCCTGGTGGAGCGCGTAAATGGGCACTAGCCCGCCCGCGTTGGTCGCCAGTTCTTGGTCGCCCCGGCTCTGCTCGTTGTTCCGCTGAACCTGGTCGACCCCTTCCTTTCGAGGCCCCTATACGATCGCGAGGTCGGTCGTTGTCTTTCGATAGCCGCCACCATGCCGAGACAGAGGATTTTTCTTCTTTTGATTTTTTTCGATAGAGCTTACGCTCTTCCTACCGATGCCCTTCGAGCCCGGCCGAGGGGGCAGCTTTCCTCGCCCAAAGCCTTCTTCCATCGACGGCCTCGTCCGCATTGGCATAGCGGTCAGCCATGCGAGCGGCTTCGTTGGCCGTGATGTCCGGTGGATTTCGAGGTCCTGAGTAAAGCGTCGTCTCGGACCCGAACTTGAAAGCCCGACGACCGCCTCATCCGAGATGCTCGGGATGGAATTGCGCACTTGCATGAAGCGCTGGACGAATCGGCGCAGGTCTCGCCCTCGTGCATGTCGACGCTGAGGTCGCGCTCCTTCCGAGGCGGGCGTAGCGACTCGGAAGTTGGCTCGGAGAGTCTTTGCTCGGTGGGCCAGACCGGATCGAGTTCTCCTTCTCGTTGAATAGCCACGCCCGAGCCGCCCGCCCAGGATCAGGCGTAAAGTTGGCCATCACCCTTTCATCACCCCCGGCAGCTAAAATGGCCGTGGTGTAGATCGAGAGAAACTCGTCGGGGTTCTGAGTCCCGTCGAATCTCTCGATGTGGCCCGGCTTAAACCTTGTCGGCCAGGTCACTCGTCGCAGCGACGTCGCGAACGCCCTGCACTAACACGGATCGCTTGGCGCTCACCACGAGCGCGGCGGTCGGGGCGATCACCACGAGCGCGGCGGTCGGGGCGATCCCCACCAGCCGAGCCCGAGGTTAGTGGGCCCGGGCGAGAGAAAGTCTCCCTACGCCTGTAGGATGGGGAGTGGCCCGATGAGGAATGTTCGGCCCGGTTCTGTCCGTGGCTCACATTCCGCCGTCCCGAGGAGCCCCGAATTGCTCCGGTGCCCTCCCGAGCCCGGCCGCCGCGCCGCCAGCCACTGCGCGGCTGCGTGAGTCATCGGGTGGCGGGCGCGGACGCCCGGCGGCGGCGTTCGAGGAATTGCTCTGGGCGTCCCTTTCCGGGAGGCCTCCGCCGCCCTTATGTCTGTGGCGATTTCTCGAGGTCGTCGGGCCACGGCCGCGCCATGGCTTCTAGGTCGACTTGCTCAGAAACTCTCTCGAGGTTGCGCACCACCGCGGGCTGGGGAGCTTGAAGGCGTTCCGCTGGGAACGCGGGCGACGAGCCTGCTCGCCGTCGTCACGGGCTCCGGAGTTCCGTACGCGTGGAAATTCTCACGAACTTCGGCCCTGGTCTTATCAGTCAGGCCACCTCGGACTTGCCGCGCAAGCTGGTCGTCCGATTCGAGGGATGCTGCGCAGTGCTCTTTGGCCGCCGTAGCGGTGAAGACGCGCTTCAGCCGGGGATTTGCTCCCGGCGTTTCCATCCTCTTCCGCAACGAAGACGTTACGGGATTGGACGGATCGCGAGGGTGACATCACGGTGTCTCCCCGTTAAGCGGTCCCCTGGTCGAGCTCGTAGAGGTCGGGATGTCCGCACCATCGTAGAGCCGTCGTACTCGCCGTCCGAGAGGGCGCCGAGTTGGGAGCGAAAGAATCGCCCGGCAGAGCCGCTTCCAGGGAAAAGCTCCTCGAACCGTCTTGATTCTTAATGCCGGCGACGCCGCCCCATCGTTGAAGAATCGCTTGTCCTCTTCCCGATCTCGGGCGTAGAGCCTCTGGTTCTCGGGATTACGACATTCTCCGGATTCCTCACGAAGGGAAAGTCGGCCCCACTGACGGCGCCACTGTCGACGATTGGGGAACAGGCCCCGCCGAGCTTACTTGTTGGTGGAGGGACCAACCGTGACCCCTTCTTACGTGAGGGATTACTCAAGAATGGCTCACCAGATTCCAACGAATGTGGACACAGCTTACCCTGGTTCGGGCCTCTCGAGAAAGAGATAATAGCCCTACTCCAGCTCGTTTACTCTTGCAATGTGTCCGAAGTTTTACAAATGTGTCGCTATCAAGTTGTTGTTATGTGTCCCCTCACGATGGGGACCCTTTTATAGCTTACAAAGGATCGAACTCCATGACCCCACTACCCGCACGCTTGGACCTCGCCCAAACGCGTGGCAACCGTGGATCCTATCTTTCCGCCACGCTCCCACTGGAAACGTGGCAGACCCAACGGAAGTTACGCTCGGGTGGTTATTCCCACCGACCCCGAGACCTCGTAAGGTCGGCCGATGACCGGCACCGAGCTTGGACATCTTACCCGAGCTCGAGCTCGGAATCGACTGGAGTACGTGGCATTCTCGGTCCCACCCGAGCCCGAGCTCGGAACTGGCCGGAATGCGTAGCCTTCCAAGCTCTGATTTAGACAACCCAGGGTAACGACCTCCTGGTGGCTCGGGCGGGAGCGAGCTTGGTCGTTGGTGGCATCCGAGGTAATTTATGGAAATTACCCGACCCCCCGACACAACATGGTAATCATCTCATGAGCATCTCATGAGTACTCTCATCATCATCTCATAAACACCTTCATTTATGAAATTCATTCATGCAATGCAATGCACATGTCTCCTGGAATACTCATACCGGTATGGTTGAGTGCACACCCGTCGGCATGCACCCTTTTCCCCCTTCCATCCCGAAGATGGAGGGTGCCTATCACTCGCTTCCATTCACCTCAGTGAAGGAATCACGATGTAGGACTTATTCGAAAGAATAGCCCCGGACTAGTCATAACAGTTCTCACCGCCCCTACCGGAATAGTTATGACTTATCTCACCGGTCGGCCATGAAAATATGCCATGTATGCAGAATGGACAGCAACGTAAATATGAATAGAAATATTGCATATCAACACTTGGCATCTTAACATGTAGGACCGTACCCAACAATCGACGGAAACCGTACAAAACATGGCATGTGAATCATTCATCTACGACAAGCATATGTAATCATGGCATGAGGTCACCATATCATTGATATCATTTAATTCATGGCCTAAGAACATCATATCAAATATAACTTGTAAACCATGGCAACACAACATGTTATCTATTCCAAATGCCATCAAACCAATCTAGCAACACATAAAGCACACAATCCACACAATACACTTGCCTTCAACCACGGGCAACGGAGTGACGAGAGGTTGAGGGCACTCCTGGAGGCACACCACCTGCAAACACGTGCCACACACTCAATTCGAGTCCACAAAACAGCACACATAAATCCCGCTACCCGACTTAAACACAACTCCTAAAATCAGAAAACAGCAAATCTGTCCCTTCGACAGCAGCCTTCCGACTATCATAACTTCTGTTCTAGGACACCAAATTAAATAAACGAGTACACCCTCGCGTAGCTTAGGAAATTTCCCAACTTTTTCTAGTTATAGGAAAGACTGATTCGGACTCTAAAGTTGTTTAATCTAACGTTGAACACGAACTGTCTCAATCTCGTCACAGATTTGACAGCGCTCGGTAAAACAGGCATAACTTCTAAACGGCTGGGCGGAATTTCAATTTCTTTATATGCACGGAAAGATAAGGAAATTATCTACAACTTCCTAAAAGTCCGTACGGTCAGATTCAAACTAGAAATTGGCGAAAACGCCTGCCCTAGCTCGGGTTCCCAATCTGCCCGAACTGGAACGCGAATACAACTCTAGTTTTCATTAGATCTAACCCATGGCAGCACCTCCCTTGATGTAAAAACATGGTAATCACCCTCTATAGCAGAATAAGAACTACCCCACAAGATCCCCCCATTACCTTCTTGGAGGAACACGAATCGACGGCCGAATCTTCGCGTTCCTTCCCCGGTTTTCCTCCCACGCGCCGATCCCGTCCAATCCACTCGTCGCGGAGCTCCTCCATGGCAAGGGCAGCAGCGGGGCAAGTTGTGGCAGCGAGGAGGCGTCCTTGGGGGCGCAAGGAGGAGGGGGTGGTGCAGCTTGAGGTGGAGGAGGAGGAGATTTGGGGAAGATGGGGGAGAGGAGGTGGGGGTGGCGGCTCCAAGGGGGAGAGATGGGGGCGCATGGGGGAGGGGCAGCAGGTGGGGGCGCATGGGGGAGGGGCAGCAGGTGTGCTGCCCTAGCACACCTCCACATGGGCCCAATTCATCCCACTGACGGCCCAAATTGTTTCCCCCACGGCCCGATCACCCGGAAACGGCCCAAAACGACCTCGGAGAGGCCCGAAACGCGCTAAAACGCCAAACCGTAGGGTTCTAAATGTAAAAGATCACAAATTATCTCATTTACGACGTCTTATCACATTTTATCATACTTTTTAACATATCATCACCTAATTTCAAATCCCGACATTTCGTGGTGTCACATATTAGTTTTGCTATATATTGGGCATCCCTTGTACAGAGAAAATCAATCTAATAAAGAGAATACTTTGCTCCCTATGTTGTGCGTGCTCTTACTTTTGTTCATATGATCTTATTGACGTGTTATTGATTGGTGTGGGTGAACAACTACGTTTTATAACATGTTATCAACACGACGCTCCGCCGAGGCTGATTGAGATCATCTGCTTGCATCAATCTACATGGCATCAAATTCGTTCGGCAACATACGATTCAATCTACTACAAGCTCTACGTAAGTTAATCACATCTATACCAGTCTTGATCCTGCAGATTTTTTTTTCTAATGCATATTACTTGTTTAATTTTATTGAAAAATTAGGGGTCATCAAACCAATGAATCAATTATTTAATCAGTGCATGTAAAATTGTGAGCATGCTATGCTATTTGCTTGTTAGATAATTCATGATATCAAAATCTTTTTGCTCCTAGAATACCACATACAAATTGTTCGTTGTAAAGTTCTACAGAAAGTATAGCTATAGAAGCTTTTGCCATGCTCTATGAATGCGAAGCTGAAATAGGTAGTTCAATGGTTTAATCTCAATTGAATGGCTAGATCGCCATTTGGCTGGTGATTCTGTTCAAAATAAGAACTTAGCAATTTTAATCTGAGAGGTGCTTCTATGCTTTTCTTTTTTAAAGTTACACAAATATTAAAGTATGAATGGATGGTAGATGATGATTACTTACCTCTTCACTTGTTTGAAGATTCGTGCAACTTGTATTAGGTGGAAAAGCATAGAAGCACTGCTCAGTTTTTTTTGAAATTTTGGTTTGACATGAAAAACAACGTGAAGAATCTAATCCGGTCAAAATTTAATCAAAAAATCGAGATATCGGTCAAATTCATCGAAAATTTCAAATACTGTAGCACTTTTGAGTTTTTTTTTTAAAAAATAAATTTCGCTGGGACTCTGAAACTCGAAAAGTCCAAAATCCAAAACCTCACCGAAATTTCGTCAGATTTTGGTGAAATTTTGAACCTCTTACCATCACCGAAATTTCGTCAGATTTCGGTGAAATTTTGAACCTCTTACCATCACCGACCATACCAGAGTAATAGCCCGCATTACCATTCCGCTTCCCTTCCCGTGACCGCGAGCGAGAGAAAGGCTGTCTTTTCCCTGTGCGACCACCGTCGTAGCGCCAAACCTACGGATCATTGGAGCCTTGACCGTGCGCCTCGCTCCCTCTCCGCCGACTGTTCGAACAGGGGCGACTGTGCTAGCCACCTGCACGCAACAGCCAGGAAAGCGAAGCGAGCGAGGGAAGGGGCAGGCGTTGGCACGAGGCTGTCGCCGGCACCAGCGGCAGACAGCTCCGACGCTGCCCGCCCGCTGTACTCCCGTGCCTCCTGATGACTCGCTCTCCTACAAGAAAAGAAGGGGGGGACAACATGTACTCGCTCACCCAGCACTCACGCCGTTCGCATTCATCTGAGCATAGAGACTAATCCTAGATCAGGAGGAATTTTTTTTATAAAGTTGGACCACATGGATTGTAAAAAAGCATTTAAAAACCAACGATGGAGCATTTAAAAATCGGAATGTCCGACCTAACTTTAAAAGAAACCACTCCGAAGAAAGTGCAGGGAATTTGTGTCTTTCAAATAAACTAGTTAGCATTCATCTGAGCATAGAGACTAATCCTAGATCAACTACAATGCATCCCTCTTAATAGTACGGCATGCCTATGACTCGATTAAGATGTAAAATACATTTGAACAACGCCGTTTTTCTTATTCGTTCCTTTTGAGGGTAACCATCGTTCGTAGATGATCTCATCTTGGGACTTTTACCTGTTCACAAACTCATCGAACGCGTTAATCCCTTTAATCGTTTGTCATTAATCATCTAAAACTTCTTTAGGGACCTAGATGTACTTTCACGACAAATATTCGATCTGACAGAATTCGTATTCGGAAATTATTCAGATCAGTCGAAAACTATCCGATCCGTTTTCATCCGTACTCAGAGCCCAGCCTTTGCTAGTCGAGTGCGCAAAAAGACTCCGATCCTAGGACCTCAACTTGGTGATGATACATGCCACTAGGGGTGAAAACTGGGTTGGATATTCCTGCCCGATCCAAAGCTAGATCCGGTCGGGACCAACCGGATTTGGAAAGGTATTTTGATATCCGGTCGGATTCAAATCGAGATCTAGATATTTAAATTCGGATTTCGAATTGGATTCGGAGCATGCATTATCTGAATAATTTGGGACAAGATCCGAATATCGGATATACGGATGATATTGGCCAGCCTAGTCGCCCAGAGGCCAGAGCTACAAGCCCTCATCTCGGTGTCTCGGCGTCTCTCGCACAATCGCACGTCCGCAAATGGCAACTTATATCTCGCCATCCCCAGACCTCCTCCGCCCCCGGCCGCTTCCCCACCCCCACGGCCGTGTCCCCGTCCCCGGCCGCTTCCCCGCCCCCATGGCCGCGTCTTCATCATGAGCCGCCGGCGCCTCGGAATACACATCATGGTTTGACAACCTAATGCAAACGCTAATGCTCTCTTAAGCTATTCTATCTCACCCGTTAAGGGCCAGTGTGTTTGTTTTCCTCTCCAGCTCGAATACATAACGCTAGAGTTATCGTAATCGCATTCAATTCGACTAAGCAACACCATTATTTCTTTGGCTCATTCGTTGAATTCTAGACGGACTTAGTTTTGCATTCAGCATGTTGCACGGGTCAGTTCTAAAAATTAACCATACGCTTCTAACCTCTGCTGAGACCTAAGCTATTTGGCAACTAAAGCATAAGCTAGATTTGTACTGAGGTACTTTAGCTTCGACGTTTCGATACTTTATTCAATATATATAGCCTCATGTTAACTTTGCCTCTAATGCTTACATGGACCTGGAGGCTGGAGTTGCTTTCCCAGTTCGATACAAGCACTTGGGTCATTTGTTTGATCAGCTTTGCCTCCTATTTTGGTCCATATATAAAGCGTCAATCTGATTTGTTCTTGCTGTGTGCATTTTTTTTTACATAAATGGGGTTTGCAACATTCTGTCATGAGCGTTGTTATGCCTCCTGTCTCATGGTTTTTTTCTCTATATACTAGAAAGAACATGATACCTATATCAATGGCACTGCAAGTGTAATTGTTAGTGTTTCTCAATTTGTAATATAATTGTATAAAAAAAGTATATCATTTACTAATGTACATTTTTTTAAAAAAAATAAATCAGATTCTACTAATAAGATTGCATCTATCATCAATGATCTAGAAGTTATGGATACCCGTATTGCTAATATGATGATTGTGGTATATCACTCTTTACTTCTTTAGTTACTAGTTAGCATTTGCTTTTACCTTATGTATTAATTTACTATTTGACAATAAAAAATCATAGGATGAAGAAGAAATAGTTAATAATGAGGATTGAGGAGGAGTTCAGGACCTCTAGGTAATTGTCAGTTTGTCATGTACTCACGTTACCAAGGCCTGTCCAGGATGGTTGGTATGCTATGGAGTATGGAAGTGTTGTCATATATTTTAATTTCTTTTCAGAAATCAGTATGGCATTGCTTCACAAGTTTCACCTGTTTGATATGCTGTTGCATGGAAGAAGGATCTTGTGATATCTTATAGAGTATTATGTTGCATGACTTCTGAATTTGTTTTGCAATCGTGTTAAGCTCTACTTGTTGATGTTGCATTGCTTTTTAAATCTTGTGCTTGCTTCCTGTCATCTAGATTGGATTGCTGATGTTGCATTTATTATCAACAGTAGGTTCTTAAAAAAAAATGGAGATGTCAATTATAGGTTATCAATGACCACTATGATCCTTGCGGGAACCAAGAATTATATTATTGGATAGACTATTTATGTCATTCTTGTAAAATATATTCTGTAAGATTGAAACATTTGGAAGTATTTGGATTTTGGATGTGACTGGTATTTTGTTTAGAAGCGTTTGGACTTTGGATGTGACTGGTCTATTTGTTTAGAATGTTTGGACTTTGGATGTGACTGGAAGTGAATTTTTGGAGTGCAGTGAGTACTGACTACTGAGTATTGATTATGATATTTGGTGATTTGTGATGCTATGCTTTATAGTTCGTTCCCAATTATTTATTTCAATTATATGTACATAGTAGTTTCAGTCTATTAGTGCTCGACTTGGGCTTTAACAATCGGTTTGTTTCTATGTGCTTTGGTTGATAAATAACTTGCTGTTATGGTCATATATTAATGGGAAATTTTTGAATACAGTACAAAAGAGAGCTCGTATTTCTGATTGAACACAACTGTTTTACGTATTTGCACAAAAAAAACAGTTGTATTTGCTATTTGGTATCGCAAAAACATATAAAACCAAACTGAGAAAGCGAATACAATGTAAACGCCGCAAGAAATAGCAAAAACATGTATTTGCCGCACCACATAGCGAATTAATCTGTATTCGCTATGTGGTATAGCGAATACACCATGTATTTGCTATACCACATAGCGAATACAGGTAGCGAATACACCATGTATTCGCTATACCACATAGCGAATACAGGTAGCGAATACATTTTTGTAAGGAAAGCACATGGCATAGTACGATGATACTTCATATTGTGATCCCAACACACCAATACGTATTAGCGAATGAAATCTCAGATTCAATAGATCTATCACAAGTTGCACAACGAAGGGAAAAGGCAACATCAACACACTATATTACTACCACAGCAAATAAAATTATCTGAGGTAACTCAAAGTGATCATTAACCATACCTTCTTAGGATTAAGCAGGTAGTCATACAGAGTGTATTCACCACCGAAAGTGGCTTGGCCGAATCTCCACCTGTATTCGCTATGTGGTATAGCGAATACAGGGTGTATTCGCTATACCACATAGCGAATACAGATGAATTCGCTATGTGGCGCAGTAAATACATGTTTTCGTTATTTCTTGCGGCGTTTACACTGTATTCACTTTCTCAGTTTGGTTTTATATGTTTTGGCGATATGGTATAGCGAATAATTTTTTTTTTGCAAATACGTAAAACAGTTGTGTTCAATCGGAAATACGAGCTCCCTTTTGCACTGTATTAAAAAAATTTCCTATACTCATGTGCTTTGAATCGATATATCCAATGCCGACGGTGAATGGTAGTACTAATCCACGTGTGTACTTGCCTGCTTGTACACGGGAAGCCAGGTACACAGAGACAGAACCAGATGGACAGGAAGACACTCGGCCAGAAAGGCCTCCCGAAAACCGGACCAGAAAGGCATCCCGGCATCCCGCATCCCTTCCCTTTCCATTTCACGTCCGGCCGTGCCGTCCAATCCGGCGTACCACCACCGCCGCTCTGCCTCGCGGAGTCAGGAGGAACGGACACGCTCGTCGCATTTCACGTACGTACGCGCGCCTAGGACTAGGAGAGACGGCGGGGGAGTGGCCCCCCCCCCCCCCCCCGCCCCCAACAGCGCCCTCACGGCCTACCCCCTGCTAGCCCAGCCGTGGACGGAGGAGAGAGTCTAGTTCACCACCTTTTCTTCTCCGCGTGGGGGCCGGACGGCCGAGATGAGCGACTTTTGCGCGCACCGGTCACAGCCCACGCACAGTGCGCGTACTGTTTCCCTGCGGTTGCGGGACAGCGGCGTCGGGCCAGCCAGTCCGCGTCGGCCTGTACCCTCCCCGCATCCGCCGAATCTCGCGCGCCGGGCCCCCGCAACTGGGCGCGGCGCCCGATGGGGGATCGGTCGGCGGCTCGGCACCCTGTCCACGTCGCGTCGCCAGCCTGGTCGGGGCTCGCCTGCATGAGACTTGTGTACCGCGCGCGTACACGGCTAGACGGGCACACCGCACAGTGCGGCAAGCGAGCGCGAAGCTTACGTGATGGGTGCGTGCCCAGCGGAGCCATCGTCGAGACAGGTCGCGGGAGAGTGGGGTGCGTGCGTGTCACGAGTCCTGCCCACGTGCTGGTGAGATGCTTGTAACTGTAAGAGCATCTCCAAGAGAGGCTCTAAATAGAGTCCTATTTTGAAATATAGGGTTTTTAACGAAAAGATCAACTCTAGCAGAGGACCTAATCTGATAAAATTTAGCAAATTGTTTTAGGGCCCTTAGGAGAGTAGCTATATTTAGCAACTCTGTGATTGAGCCATATCTTCGTTGAGTTTTAGGGCCTAATTGCTGAAGTGAATATTTCGTTGGAGCCCTAAATCTAATTAGTTGGGGGTCCTAAATTAAAATTTAAGACTTATTTTTAGGGCTCTCTCTTGGAGATGCTCTAAGAGCCTTACTGGTTTGTATGCACACGAGAGAGGGAGGAACGAGGATACACGACTAGCTTTGTTCGACTGGCACAGTCACAGCTTGTGACTGTGTGAGCATCGAGAGAGAGCTTGCGTGGCATAGGAGCCCCTTCGTCTGCGGCCAATGTGAGTCACACTGCAAGGGCAATTAGCACTGCTCGAATGAGTAAGGTTTGTTATGAGATAACCTCCTAACCGTATTCGGTTAGGAGTCTATCTCTTAATATGTGGGCGAATCCGAATTCTCCTTGAGGGGACTGTTATATATATACCGGGTGCCTCCCATTGTATTTACACACATTGATCAATAAAGAAGAGAGAGCTCCACCCTATATCTTGTGTCTCTTGTTCTTGTGTTCTTGTGTTCTCGTTGATTGCCGGTGTTCGACGTGGGTGAACTACTTGTTTTACAACACGTTATCGGCCGCGAGTCTCTCTTGCAAGAAGCGAAGGATCGTCGACGACAACGAACGACTACTACCGGCGATTGATCGCCCGATCCGATCTGCAATCAACTCGTCATCAAGCCGGCATCCACTCGGATTGCCGAAAAAGTCCTACGCGACTCTATCCTACGCGATAGCCAAATACTTCCGGTATCAAGAACGTAAGTAATCAAGCGTGATCAAATCCTGCAGATTGTTCTCGCTACTTTACAGACTAGAAATCGATCTAATCTGCCACTGGAAAGGAGTATTGTTCTTCATCTGTTACGTTTTAGATCTATACAATCAATATCATAGAGTAATTGACATGCTACTTCTGTTGGCCGGCCTACAATTTTGATTAAACTTGTTGATTAGACATATTCATGACTATTTAAGGGCATCAATGGAAATAGTGATCATGGCTCTTGTCACGGCATCTAGTACCGCATCTAGTAAATTTTTTTTTCATGTGCATCTCTAGTAGAGACAATGCGCTCCTGATGAGCGTCACGCTCTGTTGCGCTGCATGCTGGCAAATCAATCGAGCGAGACCAACGCACGCCCGCGCCATAGTCGCTCCTGTAGAGCGCCAACCACCGACGTTTTTGGATACGTGAAGTATTTGGCTTCATATGCATCATATGCATGGCAACTCAAAGCTAGGCTTGATACGTGAAATATTTGGCTATCGGGCATGCAGTTAGTTATGATGAAAACAGAAAATCCAAACCACGTGCATGCCACGAAGCCGAGCGCCGTGCTCGCCAGCTCATCGCGCTACCGTGGTTGCGCCGCCCCAAGGCCCGGCCGTTTTTCCCCATGTCCTGAGCGTCGGCGCTGCACTGGACTCGACCATCGCTGCGACGGCGCGCAACCATGGCCGGCCGCTCCTACGAGCCAAAACCGCATGGCCCAGCCGCCTGCGCCCTGCACGCCAAACCGCCTTGCGCGCCGCGCGCCGCACTGGACCAATGTCGCTGCGCATGCCCGGTTTTTCCGCCACCGAGCTGCACGTGAAACGGATGGACTTGATGTCCAGAGAACATGAAGTTTGGATATGAACTGTTGGACACGAAGTCCATGGCACCAGGACTCAAAATCGGATTCCATCCGATTGTGCCAGAATAAGCACATGGACATGAAGTCCTGTACCTTTGGACTTGAAGTCCACGTTTTTGCAATTCGGTTCTGAAACCAACGTGCACATGGATATACCTAGAAAGGTCTTATACTCCACGTTTTTTTTTCGCTGTTATTGCTTCATGTCTATTTGTTCATGCCGTGAATCTGGTTTTTCCTTACCATTATGTCATGTTGATATTTGCTGAAATTCGATTTTCTGTTACACAAGTAATTCTGAAAATTGCTTGGAAATTAGCAAAAATTATGAAAAGTGCTAGGAAAATTCCAGAATTTCTCATATAGCTTTTATGAGAACTTGAGTGGATGGGATTTGATTTCGGTAATGAATAAACAGATATGAGACAATTGGTGTCTAGGAAAACACATATGAGGCTTGGTTATTTAATTGGCGCCCGGAAACGGGAAGTGCTCCCTCCCTCATGTGAGCCCTAGAGGCATGTTGACCTGGCCATGAGTCAAATTGACGGAGATATTCATTACTCGTTCTCGCTCCCAACCAACAAGAATTACATGAGTTGAAATTAGACTTATGCCAAGTTTAATTGATGTTGGAATTTTTTTTCTTTTATTTAGTAATGCTGAAAATTGCTAAATACTAGAAAAATTCTGGAAAAAGTATGATAATTATCTACTGAATAGATATAGACCAAAACTTTATTGTTTAAATGAAGATGCATGCAATATAGTATTTTACCTGTAGTAAAATCTCATATTGCTTGCATACAGGATATGTCTGATATTGCAAAAAGGGAATTTGTTGTGCTTGCCCTGGATGGCAAGAATTACCTCACCTGGGCAATGGATGCCAAAATCAACCTAACGACTAGAGTACTTGGAGCTGCTATTGCTCGGCTGAAGCCGGTGCATCCGATGTGCTGAACCCTCAAAATGCGCCGCTTTACATTTCCTAAGGCACCATCTTCATTCGGACTGAAGGCTGAATATTTGATGGAGGAGGACCATTGGTATTGTGGAATTCCTCAAGGAACGCTACAACCAACAAAGATCCGCTTTGTTGCCGTAGCACAACGGGAATGGACCCTCCTACGCCAGACTTCAAATTTGTGGCAGCTTATAATTCTGCAATGCACAAACTTGTCGCTAAATTGATCTTTTGTAACCAGAAAGTTACTGAAGCTGAGAAGATCGACAAAACCTTGTGCACTTTCCACCCCAACATGATGATACTACAACAACAAGATGGCCATGCAAAGTACAAGAAGTACTGAGCTTATTAGTGTTCGCTAGAAGCGTAAAAACATGATGAACTCCTGATGAAGAATCATCATGCAAATACTAATGGAAGTCAAGCGATTATCTGAAACACACGCTACCGCCAAAGGCTAGTAGTAGCCATGGCCGCGGAAAAGGCCAAATGTACAAGGGGAATGAATGGAAAAATGACAGAAACCAAAAGGGAAAAGGCAAATCCCAATGGAAAGGTAAGGGAAAGGGTCCAGGAACCTTCCAGAAGCAAGGTCCAACCAATAAAGCACCGACTCTCAAACATGCTTTAGGTGTGGTTGCGTTGGCCACTGGTCACGCAATTGTCGCACCCCAAAGCATTTGGCGTAACTTTACATGAAATCCACCGAGATTCCAGAAGAATCAAGAAAAGAAGGTTGAGGCACACTACACCGCTCTACCAGATGTTGAGCAAGACGGTGTAAAGAAAGAAAACAATGTCACTAACCCTACAACCGAGTTCAAAGAAAGCCTTCTCGGATATGGTGACTCGCCCATGGATGAGGATGACCTCCTCGGCACTGAGCTTATGGAGCTCCAGAAAGATACCAATGTTTCCCAGGAGATGGAACATGACTTGTATGGAGATCTGGAATAGTCTCCCTACACCCCTTTTGCTATATGTCGCATTTCCATTAGTTGAGCCTCCTTAAGAGCCTCATCAGTTTGAATAATTATGTTCCTGCATGAACATTTGGTCTATGCTCCTGTTGAGCAATTATCAGTGATAATTAAATAAAGTGTTTTCCAGAATATTTTGTGCTATGCCTGTTTGATTGTTATACTATGCAACCTGAAGTTGGTATTGCGATAAAAACCCAGAAATATTTAAAGATCTTGTAGATCGACTGGGTAATCTTGAGTTGAATACTATGATAAAACAATTACTAATTCTGTTGGCCATAGCATAAAGATTTCCTTAAACCTGAAGATTTCTTATCATCTAACCTGTAGATGAATCACTGAATTTTTTGAAGTAAATTCGAAGTAATATCTGTGGACCTTTTCGGCCCCTGTTGGAACCATGCTTCTACCTAAATTAATTGCCCAATTCGTGTGAGCCTCTTTTCCAGAAGAAAGAATCAAGTCCATTCAAATGGACAATGCTAACGAGTTTTACTCAAAAGCATTATATAGCTTTGGGAATTAATGTAGAGCTTTTAATAACTCATGTCCACATAATATAATGGCCTGTGAGTCATTATTAAGGGAATAAAATTTATTGCTTGACCACTTTGCGTAATAGTAGGCTACCCACCAGTTGTTGGGGCCACGAATCTTGCACACTGCGATATTAATTCAACTCAAATCAATCAGATATAATGGAATTTCCCCGTTGCAGATAGTGCATGGAAGAGAATTAAGTATTTCCCATCTGCGAAAATTCGGTTATGTTGTATACATACCAATCTCTCCACCATAGCATACCGTCATGGGACCTCACCAGAAGTTGAGGGTCTGTACATGGTTCGGTACGCTGATTGTACTAAGGACATATTTCGGCATTAGGGGAAGATAAGTACCACATTAAAGAATGCCGAGTCCTTAGATCCACGCACTAAAGAGACCGAACTTGAAGTTCGGAAAGTAATAAATCTGCAACAAGTAAGCTAAGAATCTGCCAAATACCTTCACTGATCATAAGATAGTGGAAAGATCTCATATACCTGCAGATATACACACGAAAGAGTGAAAATATCCTAGAAGGATATTAAACTCCACTCTTGACCCTCATGATAAAATGAGGGGAGGCCTCAGTGCACGGGACTCAATTTCGCGGAGACGTCATGAAATAGAGAACCAAATAAATGAGAACACTACCCATGATAGTGGAAGAAGCTCAACCTGATGTTGAGGAAATCCTGAAGTGAGCCATCTAGAAGATGGTAACATCCTGAAGTGATCCATCCTGAAGATGATAACCTCGGATATATTTGTGCGCACAATCCAACGCTGGAAGTCGGAACACCTGCACTTCATCGTTGTGGGAAATCACGAGAAGTCGGGAAGAAATTGATAAAGAGACATCCCTGGAGTGATGCAGAGAATTATATATAAAGAAAGACTACAATTGTCGACATATTTTGCCTCTAAAAATTGCTAAAATCGATCCGTAACCAAAGTCCATGGCAGAGTGCCGAGCGCTCATCTAGGTTCACCTGAAAAACAATTGAGGTAGCGCTCGCTTAATGAGAGAAAAGTTCTTGGTCCTGTTGACAGAACATTTCCTGAAATATTCCTTGTAGGATCAAATGGATTTTTCATCCTGAAGAGATATGAAAATATCCAGGTGGTGAGATATAAAGCGAGGCTTGTAGCACAAGGGTTTTAGCAGAGACCCATCATCGATTACGATGAAATCTGTTCTCCTGAAATGAGTGGAATGACGTTCCGAAATTTAATATTGATGGCGATAGCTTAAACTTTTCAATACAGTTGATGATTGTAGTGACCGCATATGTATTTGGGTCACTGAATACGGATTAAAGACAGTCGATAAGGATGTGGTACAATCGACTAAGTAGATTCCTCCTGAAAAGGAAATATGATCCCTGAAGGAATAATGTTCCTGTGCATTCATGAGGAAATCCCAGAATGGATTTTTATTTTCCTCTGTGGTGGTACAGTCACTCAGAGATTATAAAGGAAGCCTCACGGGAATATGTTTGGCTAAGACGGGTAATCAACCATGTCCAGAAGTTATGGTATGAATACCGTCAATTCCCCTACTATTATCTATGAAGATAATGATGCTTGTGTTGCACAAATGCAATTGGGTTATGTAAAGAGCAATATCACGAAGCATATTGCTCCTAAGTTCTTTTATCCCCACAAACTCCAGAAGAATGGTGAGATAAAAATAATGCAAATTAAGTCGTGTGAAAATCTAGCAGATTTATTCACAAAATCCTTGCCAAATTCCCCTTCCAAGGTATGTTAATGGCATTGGAATGAGGCGGCTTAGAGATTTGCATAGTTCAGGGGAAGTAAACCCCTGAACCATAATCCCTTTGCATGATCCTGAAGATCATAAGTTGTACTCTTTTTCCTTTGTGAGTTTTCCTGATGTTTCTCACATAAAGGTTTTTAATGAGGCAATAAATGCAACATAGAGAGCGAGTGTGATGTACTCTTTTCTCCATCTCTTTTTTCCCACTGGGTTTTTGAGTGGAGTTTTTAATGAGACATATGCATTACGCGGAATTCGCCCAAGGGGAAGTGTTATGAGATAACCTCCTAACCGTATTCGGTTAGGAGTCTATCTCTTAATATGTTGGCGAATCCGAATTCTCCTTGAGGGGACTGCTATATATATACCGGGTGCCTCCCATTGTATTTACACACATTGATCAATAAAGAAGAGAGAGCTCCACCCTATATCTTGTGTCTCTTATTCTTGTGTTCTTGTGTTCTCGTTGATTGTCGGTGTTCGACGTGGGTGAACTACTCGTTTTACAACAAGGTTCACCTTTTGGGCTGAACGATCGAGATGCCCCAACACCGCTGAAAAATCATGAGCTCATTGATAAGTCATAGTTTTGCCACGTGCACGTCTTACCGATTCCACACTGCCACGGAATACACGTATTAAACGAAAACTCTATCCTACGATACGAACGGGCAATGCCCACGAGAAAACATCCCACAGGCACCGCTATGTACCATCCGATAGATCCTCCATACGTGATCCATGGATGCCTTCGTCAATTCAGCTTGAGCGGCTAATCGTAGACCGGCTGAATGGGTTCCGTTAACGTTGTTTTCGTAGTGAATACAGGGTAGCCATCTTTCGTTATGAGTGTTTTTCTACACTTTTTTTATAAATATCAAAGCATAAATAAATGATAGATGGTTATTACTTATCCATTTGTTTGCTTCAAAATTTATACATCAAAAGAAAAAGTATAGAAGCACTAATAATTTATAGCTTGCTTTCTGCTACATCAAACTTTTGGTAAACCAACTAGATTCATCTAGTTCTCTTCTCACTGTTTGATGGTTTGGTTTATGTACTCCATATGTTCCTAGTCACAGCAATCTCCTGTACAATTAAATTTCGGCTATAAACGTGCTACAGTATTTGTTTGGTTCCTGACTACAACCACGCCGTACGTTTTGCCTGTGACAAAATTTTCGGCCTATCGAATTCCAAGACCAAACCCACCCACACACACACACAACCGTCCCTGACCCAGCCCAGCACGCACAGTCACAGGCACACAGTGACGCCCTAAGACGGGAGCCGCGCGGTCCTGCCCGTCCCTCTCCTTGGCAAATGGCGCGGAGGCCCACGTGCGCCACGACAGCACCCACGCACCAGGACGCACAGTCACCGGTAGCATCAGCATTCAGCAACAGTTGCGGCGCCAGCGTCCAGCGGCAGGCCCGCAGCGCCCCCTCCCTCTCTCGTGTAGTCGCCTGTCCCGCGTCACCCAGCGCTGCCGCCACCTGCTCCCTGCGTTTCCTCGCCACCCAGCGCGCCCTGTAGGTGCGAGAGCGTTTCGCACAATGAAGTCTCGCCGAGATAAATCTCGTCGAAATTGTAGATATCACGCTCCTCCGAATTTTATAATTTCAGTAAAATTTAAAAATTTAAAAAAATTTAAAATACTACAGTAATCTAATGCTAGATCTCGGTAAATTTAACCGAAATTTAAACAAAACTTAACCGAATTTTAGCCGGATTAGATTCTTCATGTCATTTTCAGTTTTCTTGTTGCCACATACGATGTTCCCAGCGTGGGCGCTCTTGTCGCGCACGACGATGGCAACACGGCGCACGACTGTAAACAACTGTGATCCGTCGATGGACGCTTTTATGGAGGGTGTTTACACAATTACACATGACCCGCACGGAGGAATTGCTGATCAATCCACCAGCTCGGTGTTGCATGCTTACAATCGAGAGGTAATTGGATAAATCGTCTTAACTTTTAGAAATGTCGCTGCAAAAGCGTTTCTTTGAAAAATGCCACACCGATCATCTAATACTCGTAGAAATACCATTATGATCAATACAAGACGATTTTAGATTAATACAGCTCCCGTATATCGATCTGTATGTGCGTAAGTGCCCCTCGAGCCATGCTGTGTATTCGACTCAACTCAAACAAACCCAGCTCTCATTTCTTCTCCAATAAAAGCTATTTCGATGCATTTTTTTTAAAAAAAAAAGTTACACAAATATTTAAGTCAAGATTTGTGCAACTTGTATTGAAGGGAGATACGTAGAATCACCTCTTCTGATATACAAATACACAAGGATGGCTCGACGGGGGGTACTTAGGGGTGGGCATTTAGTTTTTTTTATTTAAAAATATTTTGGTTTTTGTAGACCGACTGCCGAAATTTCCACATAAATATGAAAAACCAAACCAAATTAATAAAAAAAATCAGCTCAGTTAATTACAATTCAATTTGGCTTTATGTTATGATCTTTCTGCGGCACATCAAAGGAAGTGTGCTAATATCGATTGCACTAAGAGTTGATCATTTCTTGTGAGTAAAGGTGTACACCTCTGCAAAGTATTTTTTTTTTTTTCGAAAAACCATTCCCGCAGTCATGGGAGTCTTAGTGCGCCAGCACTAGTTAGATGGTTTTCATATTTTCATAAAATGGGTTAGAATTGAAAAATTAATATTGGAAACACATGTTGGAAATTTTACATTTCAGATGATTCAATACTTTGCCAATATGTTGGCAAAGATTGATTTCAGTTGTTATGTCATGTGTTGGAAAAGATTGGTTTTATGCTATGTGTTGGCAATGTATGGTTCAATTCTCACATTCATGGGGAAACTATGAGTTGTTATGATTATATTATCCATACCTGTTATTTTTATATACCTGTCCAATTGCTTTTACAAAATTCCATTTGCATCTATTATTCAGTATTTATAATTCAAATTGGCTTTATACAAAATAACCTAGAAACCTTTCCATTGATACAGGCTGTATTTATTATAGATTTGCAAATATCACAAGTCCTGTTGGGTATGCAATGTACTTAACCTTGCTATTATTGTTGTTTTTAGGTGAACAAACAGAAAACCCCGACGATATTTTCTATACCATAGAATATAGGGAATATCATGATGAGTTTTTCTAAGATTTATACCTTGTCGGTTATCTAAGGTTATGTGGCACACTACAACACTTTCGTACTTCCGCTGCAGTTTATTTTATCTTGTAAGACTAAATTGTATAAACCGCTTCCGCTATTAAATGTAATATATTGTGTATAGATGTGTTATCAATATTGTGAATGTGCGTATTAGCCACTGATCATGGGACTGGTACTGTATGCACATTGAAATCTTCATTCTACGGTATTTTGTACCACAAAAGGCAGGGTCTCACAATCTTTGCACCTAATTTCCATTGCCCCACACAGGTTGATGCGATTTTTATCGTTGATTATGCCACCCGAGCACCCCCCTACCCCTATAAAGGGATCACCGAGAATGCCTCGAAGCTGATCTCCTTCCTGCGCGTCGACCGCCATGCCCCCACGCCGTCGCCGACGCCCTGGTGAACTCTGACCAACTACGAGCACATCGAAATCCCTGTTTTCATCAGCCGACAACCGCGCCCATCTCCTCCTTGAGCCGTCGCCGTTCGACCTTCGCACGCCCGGCCAATGCCGCCGCCATCCTCCTCGCGTTAGCAATGTGCCTGTGCACCACCTCGACGCGCCCCCGTGACCGATTCCATAAGGCCAAGCCCACATGTCAAAGCCCGTGAGGCTTTTCTATTCAAAAATAATTTCAGCCAAAAAATTCTTTATGACATCATGCTTGCGTCATAACTCGGATTTCTTTTAAGAAAATATTTCAATATTCAAAAATCATCTGTTGACGTTAGTATTGCGTAATAAGCCAAATTTTCTTTAGAAAAATAAATCCAAAAATTAGAAAAAATTCCTTTCTTTATCATTTTATGTGATTTAGATCTTACGGGAGTCCGTTCAAACTCCGATTGACTCTATTTTTCTTTCTAAATTCATATAAAATTGTGTGTGTGTGTGTGTATATATATATATGCCAGTTTTGTATTTTATTTGAATTTGGATGTTTTTAACGTATAGATTTCAGAGAGTCGGAAGAGTTCCCCATCGACGATTTTGAACAACAACCATTTGAGCAAGGCAAGTTATACATTTTTTATCATATCGACCCAATTTTTAAATTGTATTTTGAATTTAAATTATTGCATGCATAATTTCTACCTGTTTAGTTTTTATCCCAATTTAAAATAAATAGTTACACCTGAATTGTTAAACCACAGTTGAAATTTGTATTCCCGTGCTATTGCAATCTTAAGAAAATATTCTTAGATATATGATAATACATAGAAATTGCTTAAACATGTTTAGAACTGAAATTAGGATGTTTTTAGAATTTATGCCAAACAAGGTTCTTATCGACGATTGGAGAACGGGCTCCCGCCGAGCTTACTTGTTGAAGTTGCTTACCAGCTGGAGTTGCCGCAGTCGTTAGCAGGAGTACATGACGTGTTCCATGTGTCCCAGCTAAAGAAGTGTCTTCGAGTGCCGGATGAGCAAACGCCCTTGGAGTCGATTGAACTGCAAGAGGATATGACTTATAAGGAGCATCCCGTGAAGATTTTGGATACTATGGACCGAGAGACTAGAAATAAGTCAACCCGTTTCTGTAGAATTCAGTGGAGCAACCATGAAGAAAGCGAAGCGACTTGGGAACGCGAAGAGGATTTGAAGAAAGAGTTTCCAAACCTATTCTGTAGTAGGCCCTGAATCTTGGGGGACGAGATTCTGTTAAGGGGGGAGGTTTGTAACATCCCAAAATTTTGCTTTTTCTAAATTCATGTGTGATTTGGCACTTTGGTGAATTTTTGGAATTTTCTGGAATTTATTTGGAATTTAATTGAACTTATTCCATTTTGAAATAATTAAAGAATTTAACTTTGCAAATAAAATTCTGTTGGAAATATTTTATTTGAGTCCAAAATGTTCCAAAGTATTTTCCAGAATTTTTCTGGAATTTTTCTGAGTCTTTTGCTATTTTAATGAATTAAATGGATTTTTGGGAATTAATTTGAATATTTAATCGCTGGAAAATCAACTCGGGTCGAGTACTGTTCATCCGACCGAGTCGGACTCGAGTCCGACCCGAGCCACGTGACTCGACCGAATCAAGTCCAAACCCTAGCCGCGCGGGACCGTTGGATCAAGATCCAACGGCCGAAATCGAGCCGCACCGATCCGACCGGATCCGATCGCGCCCGAGCCAATCGTGGCCGTTGATCGCGCCACGTGGACGGTCCTCCGTCGTCGTCTCCGCCCGAGTCCGAGCCGGATTCCTCCGCCGCGCCCGCCGCCGTGTGGGCCTAGGTTTCCGTTTTCCGCACGGACGCCGAGGGTATTTAATGCCCGGGTTGCACCTCGAGGACCGCCTTGACTTCCCGCACCTTTTGCCCTAGCCGCCGCCGCTTGGAACACCCTGCCGCAGCCGTAATTGCTCGCCGGAGTTGTAGTACTCCTCCGCCGCGGTTTTCCGTCCTCTCCGTCGTCATCCGGCGTCTCCTGTCACCGTTGAGTCCAGATCCGAGAAGCCCAGGCCAAGACGCACCCGGGAGGCCAACTCACCTCGCCGGAATCACGTCCGAACGCCGTTCGGGAGGTTGCCGTCTTCGTCTCCGGCCAGGCCAGCGCCGCCGCGTCGCCATCAACCTCGCGAGCTCGGACAGCCGTCCGATCAAGATCGAACGCACACGGTGAGCCCACGTTATCCCCCAAACCCTGGAATCCAGATCAGATCTGGACCGTTGGATCAAGATCCAACGGCCCACGATCACCACGTGCCGTAGCAGTGTTAACGTAGGGTTAGGTCTGGACCGTCCGATCTAGATCGAACGGCCCACAATCACCGTGTAGTTTTCAACGTGTTAACCACGATCTAATCGCGGCCGCTGATTTTCAAATCAACGGACACGATCGCGTGCCACGTGTCCGGAGCCGAGCCGCCGCGCCATGCGCGGCAGTGTGGGTCATCGACACGCCGGGCTCAGCGTGTCACGGCTTAGCCGCGAACCGCACCATGACGCCGCCAAAGACGGCCCACCTGTCACGGCCACCCTGCGTGCGGTGACGTCACCCATGACGCCACCGATGGAGTCCCACCGCCGCCGACTGCGGTGAGCCCCGCCGACGCCAAGAATGACGTCACCCAGGGGACCCACCGCCGCCGACACGTGGAGCCGTGGACCGAGTCCACGGTGGACCGAGCCAAACCATGGACCACGTCCATGAACCGGCTGACGTCAGCCGCCCAATCAGAGGCTGCCACGTGTCCTCGCTGACGCAATAATTAATTTTCGAAAAAGAAAATGATTTATTAATTCGAAATAATGATTTCAGATTTCGATTCAAACTTCAAACGCTTATAACTTTTGCGTTTCAACTCCGATTTGAGTGATTCAAATTTCTAAATTTGTATAAAATTGAGATCTACCTAATTATGAATTTTATTTAATTTTTTGACTAAAATTTTCCTCTATAATATTATTTAATTGATTATTTAAACTTCAAAATGCTATAACTTTTGCATTTTAACTCCGAATTTGACGATTCCAGTTTCTAAAAATTCATAAAATTATGTTCTCTCTGTTTATGGATTTTATTTGGATGTTTGGACACTTTTTGCCTATTGTTTATTCGTGTATTGCCATTTGCACGCTTTACGAGTAGACGTTGAAGTGCCGGAAGGATTCGAAGGAGAAGTATTGACCCAGGAGCTAGCTCAAGACCAAGAACAAGTACTTTTTGAAGTCAAGTTATGCTTTGACCATGTTGATCCTATTTTGAAACCTATTTTGATTTAACTTATTGCATGCTAGTTCAATTAGAAAATACTTTATTTAAATATGGGAAATTAGATAAATGCCAAATTGCTGTATGACACCTTGATTATTTAAGTATGTGCCATGACCCCTTGTCACCCTAGTGTGGATTACTAGTTGGACATTACTAAACTGCCAACATGGGTTTGTAGATCGTTGTAGTATCTTTGCTTAGACACTTTCGTGCTCATGACATGATTTTGGACCATCAAACGTTAATATTGACTTAATGATATATTGAACCTGTTTTGGAAAGGTATCATGTGATGTTGATGGCACGTGGTGCATGGTAATCAACTGGGGTTTGATAAATAGTTTTCGACCGGGGCATGTGGCAAGAATGATCAGGAGGGCCAGTTGTGGCATTGGGAATGTTGTTTTGGTTCTTCGGGTAGTCTTGCCCTGGTCACCCTAAGGACTTAACCTTGCAAGCCTTTGAACTGAGTCAAGCGTGCAACCACATGTCTGTAATGGGACGGACCTAGTTGACTAAGTTGCTAATAACGTACCTGTGGGACCTCAGGAGGTCAACTACACCCTTTGTGTAAGTTGTACTGGAGCGCGTCTGGTGAGGCCAGTACCCATCTAACGATCGGTTGGCCTAAACTTCGCCTTAGCTAAGGGAAGGGTTAGTGTGCAACAACCGGGAGGACCACTGTATTGTTAGAAGTTTCCAAAGACTTTGTTACTGAACTCGCCTTTGTGGTGTTTGATTGTATCTTGTGGGTAAAGTGCATAACCTCTGCAGAGTATAAAATCTATTCGAATAGCCGTGTCCATGTATCGGACATCACTCGGGAATTACAGTCAAGGGTTAGATTTTCTCAAAAATAACTTGGACTTGAAAGGTTGGGTTGGATTAATAATGATGTTGATGGAAATGTGGTTTAGGAATGGGAAGGATGTTGATTAAACTTCTGGAAAAGTTATTTATGCCATACTTGTTTCTAATGCTTTCGAATCTACTTATGCTACTTGTCAAATCTTTGTTTTTCTGCAAATATACCTTGAGCTATTCCTTTGTATCAAGCCATGCATATAGTCTATTAGTTTGCATTCTCGTGCATGACTTGTCGAGTACCAAGTACTTACCCTTGCCACAATACAACACCGCTTGAAGAGGAGACTACACGGCTTTGGAGGAGGAGCTCCAAGAGGAACCGTCTACTTAGGAGCGAGCCCAGGTTGCCTGTGGTATCTTTGGATGGCGCCACGAGTTATCTTATTTTCCGCTGCTATTATTTCTCTCTTAATAAGTTTCGCCTGCGTATGATATTTGCAACTTGACCATAAGGTCGAGCAACCGATTTGACTATTTAATTAAAGTACTTTATTAGTATCGAGTGGTATGATTGTGATATTTACCGATGTTAAGACTGTGTGCACTAAGCTGCGTTCTGGACTAGTGATGAATACACAGAGGGTCCGGATTTGCAAATTCGGGTCCCGACAGAGGTGGTATCAGAGCCATACTGACCGTAGGCTCAACCCTAGCTAGAAAGGTCGTAGAGAGGATAAAACCTAATTTCTAAAGCTAAAAGTTTGTCAAGACAAGAAATGACATCTCGACTTATCCCATTCTTTCTTTTCTTGTCTCTTGCTGAATTTTTCCTTACCTTGTCACGATTTAAAAATTTCGAGTTCTTACGTGAGCACTCTTGTGACAGATGGAGGGAGAATTCAACTACGTCGATCTGGAGGTTGGTCACGCCGCGGAACTTTGGCGTATGCTCTGAGACTCTCGGAGATTTTGAGAAGCCGCAATACCAAGTGGGCGTGATCGGACAAGCGGGATTGATCAAGGCTTGTGATGTGAAGATTGTGGTACCGCTAGGAAGAAGGGCCAGGCAATCGCTGATACCGTGACCGCCAGGAGGTCTACAATGCAGATGGGTATCCAAGAGGTGTCACGACGAGCAATGCGGCACATTACCCGTATCTACGCCAGAGAATTGGAGAGCACGGTGTTCCGATATCATCCGCGCAGCAATAACCTTCTTGACCCAAAGGCGATTCAGGATGAGAATGCCATGGTTACACAGTTGGCACAACTTGTTGTCGCCCAGGAGGATGTACTCGATGATACAAGCAAGGAGCTACAGAAGGCCCGCAAGGAGATCACGACAGAGAAGAACAGATGGCGGGAAGCTCAAGAGTATGTGTCACACCTTCTGCAGAGGATTGGAGAGTTAGAGACGGCATTGTACGCACCAGAGCCGGAGCCAGTACTCGAGCTACACGAGCCAGACCCGGAGGAGCCAGAGCTTGAGGAGGACACTGCTTCTTCGACTACCACAGATGACACAGTTGCTGGACATGGCGATCGTTTCGTGTCTATGCCGCAGCGTCCGTATCCAGGCCGTGGAGGTTTTCTCGATGAGTGAGCGTAGGTTCTATAGTGAGACTCCTTCGCTGAGTCGCGTCATAGAATAAAGAGTCGCCCTTTAGGCGTTAGACTCCAGTGTTTGTTCGATTTGGACTTTCATTGCTTGCTGAGTGTGCAGTATGTGTTGCAAGGCCCCTAGGCATTGTAAGCAACCATACCAAGTTACTATTGTTTAAAATAATAAATTTGGACTTTAAGTTACACCTTTCGCCCCGCATAAGTTACATACTACTTGTCTATTCTTGTTTCCCTCTCATCTCTAAAACCTAGAGCAAACCACAGATGGTGAACACTCGTGGAAACCTTGGAGGCAGTGGAAGTGGTTCTCGCCCAGCAGAAAACCCCAATGATGGAGCACCAGCACCGCCAGTTGATATGCAGAATATCGGAGCTTTTCTTGCTGCTCAGACTCAGTTGATGCATGCCATGATGCAACAGATGCAACACATCACTGCTCAGGCCACTGCTAATCAAATTAATCAGGGACAACGCCAGAATACAAGACTGTCAGAGTTTATGAGGACTCATCCACCCACTTTCTCCGGGAATGCGAATCCGTTGGAAGCCGATGACTGGTTAAGGTCAATTGAGAGGAAGCTACACATTGCTCAATGCATAGGAAATAAGAAGGTACTCTACGCTTCTCATCAGTTGGAAGGAACAGCCGCTGAATGGTGGGAGAACTTTGTGCCACGCAAGTGAACCCTTAGGACATCACTTGGGAGGAGTTCACAGCTGCATTCCGTCAGTATCACGTGCCTGAAGGAATCATGGACCTCAAGAAGGAGGAGTTCAGAGCACTGAAGCAAGGTAATCAGCCGGTGGCCGAATACCTGAACAGGTTCACACAGCTTGCTCGCTACGCACCTGAGGATGTAGCGACAGATAAAGCCAGACAGTCTCGTTTCATGAAGGGACTTGTCGACGATTGGAGAACGGGCTCCCGTCGACCTTACTTGTTGAATGGGGGATCAACAGAGCCCCGTCGTGCGGACCAATGAGGTCGTTCGAGCGATGCCAAGGTCGGGAGAAAGGGGGACACGGTGTTTATCCTGGTTCGGGCCTCCCTCCGCCGGGATAACAGCCCTACTCCAGTGTATTGTGTTCTGTTTCTTCGTCGTTGTGTCCTTCCCCCCCACAGACGGGGGGGGGGATTTAAATATCAGGCTTAGAGGTACAAAGAAGGTAACTACCTCTTGAATTTACGCTATATAGTTATCTCCGAGATCTGCGGTGCTTATCCCACGCGCTAATTTGAAAATCGGGTAGGATTCCCCCTGATCTTCGGCTGATTGGTTGCGACCTTCCATCCTTATCGCGTTATCAAGTCCCCCGAGCATATCCCTGGGTGCGGTGTGGATTCCCCGAGCATGCTTGTGCAAGGTCGGTGGAAATGGTCGTGCGGGAAAGGTCGAGCACGTATGCTCGGGTGGTGTTATGCACGCTGTGCGTTCCGAGCATCTCTTGTTGGCGTTGCATGGTCGGCGGTCTTTAGGGCAACCCGAGGGTACCATGGTCTTTTGCCAAATAACCAATCCCCGACAGCCAGCCCCCGAGGTTCAAGCGGGGAACTAACGGGCTCCCCCTTGAGCCTAAGAAGACCTGAAGGAGGGGTTTAATACCTCTTTGGTCGTGCTTATGACCATCTTACGTCGGGACGCGACCTTCTGTCGCGCGTTCGTGTTGGAGCCATGTTCGATCGTTTTTTCAATTCCTTCCTCGAGAAGCCTCCCCTGTAGCAGTTAGCGGTTTCGAAACGCAGCGCATTTCTTGGGCGTTTCTGCCCTTGGCCGGACAGATGTCCCTCTGTGATAGGTGCGGCTTTTAACCTACCCCTTCGCTGTCTTCTTAACTCCGCCCGTTTGAGAGGACGAAGCTTTCATCGCGTTTTCTTTGCTCGTCCTTGGCCAAAAACTTCCAAAAAGCTTCTGGAGCCCAAGCACGTCCTTCGACCTTCTCCCACACCTGGCCATGGCGCGCTTCGGAGTCAGCCACATGACCCGTAGGAGGATCCAAGTGCTCACGGATGAGGGCTACCTCGACCCAAGCACGGGTCGGGCGCCCGGGGATGATGCGGCGCCGGCACCGCTGAGACGGAGATCGTCTCTCGCGAAGTTGTACGCCATCAACGGGCTTCGCCGCCTCGAGAGCGACTTCCTCGCCTCCGTGCTTGCCTTCTGCGGGTGCGAGATCTCTCATCTCCACCCCAACTCTATCCTTTCTCTCGCCATCTTCTCCCATCTTTGCGAGGCTTACGTGGGTGTAGTGCCCACGGCTAGCCTCTTCTTTCACTTCCATTCCCCCTTCCGCAAGGGCGGGATGGCTCCGCCGGTTGCGTTTATCTTCGCCTCCGCCCAACCGACCATACGAGTACCCCTTGTTGCTCACGAAGGACTCGGTGTCGGGTTGGGCCGACCTCTGGTTCTACTGTAAGAAGGCGGAGGGCTCCCGCTGGTCTACACTGGGAACTCGCCCGCATAACGAGGCGCTGCCGCCTGCAGCCCGAGGAGGAGCGGGTGCTTAGGACGATCAGCGAGCTTACCCAAATGGGGCTCACTGGTCGGGACGTTGCCCGGGACTTCATCTTTAACCGGGTATCTCCCCTGCGGCGCCGCGAGCACCCCTTCTTCGAGGTGACCGGGTGGCAAGACATCACCCGCGAGGACAACGCAGGTACGTTCTTGGTCGCTTCCTTGGGCGCCGCCATTCTCTTGGCGTTAGACTTGTTATTTTTTCTTTTAAACCTTTGGTCGTTTCGCAGCCCCGAGGAAGACCTGGGTGGACGAGAAGGTCGCCGAGATGTTCGGCCCCCTAAAGGAGAAGGAGCTGACGCCTAATCGTCAGGTCCCAAAAAATATTTTTGATCGAAGCGAAGAGGTAAGAACTTGGGCTCGCCCTGATCGAGGTCAAAACTTCTTGTGCTCATCTCCTTCTGCTCTTGGTTGCAGGAGAAGGTCTCCCTCGAGCTCGCCGTGGCGAGCGTCGCGCCGCCACCTCGAGCTGACACCCCGGCCAGGAGTTCCCGCAAGAGGACGGCGGGTCGAGGTGGCCGAGCATCCACCTCTCCTCCTCGCGCCAAGCGGTCGAAGCGTCGATCTTCGACCAGGACTCCCTCCACACATCACCTTGAGTACGCCGACAGGAGGGAGGTAAGCGAGCTTTGAACCTGGTTTGATAACTTCAAACGGAGGAAGCCAGAGCTGATGGGTCGCTTGGAACAGCTTGCCGAGCAGGCGAGGAAGGCCGAGGAGGAGGCTAGGTCCCTCCCGACCAAGGAGCGGCTGGAGAGGCAGATCAAGGCCCTCCAGGACCAGCTTACTCGGGTGGTCGATGACCCCGAGGAGGAGGAGGAAGAAGAGGAGGCCACCTATGCTCTGGTCAGAAGGAGCAGGAGGTCGACCTCTCAAACAACCTCGGCGCTGGAAGAGGTCGACATGGACGACGTCGACCCGGCGATGGCACGTGCCAGCGACGCCGCAGAGGAGGGCGTCGTGGTCGTGGCCGAGGCCTACGAGGCCGCCGCGGGCAGGTCGCCCGTGGCCCGAAGCGAGGAGGCCGAGGAGGATGGCGCTGCTCGCCGGGCAGAAGGTAAGCTCCTACTTCATTCTCTTGTTCTGTTCTTGTCTTGCGATTTTCTTCGGGCTAACCCCACCCTGTTTGGCGTGGGCATGATAGCTCGGATGTTGCTTTTGGACTTCCGTCAGATGGCTGAGGAGATTATCGACTCTGCAGTTGACGCCGAGCTCGACCGCGTCGTCGACCAAGTAATGGCCGAGATGGGTGAGGAGTCGGTGCCGGCTGCGGCCTCAATGGAGTCCGAGCTTCCCTCGGCGGGGCCCGAGCTTCCTTCAGCGGACGTGGAACCTACTCCAGCCGCGGAGGAGCAAGAGCCGCAGGGGGCTGAGGACCAAGAAGCCTTGGCCTTGATCCCTTGCGAAGGGGTAAGCGCAAGCGAGCCCCAAGCGACGGGCTCTGATGGTCAAGGGGTGGTGGCTTTTGACCCACCGCCCTTGGCCGCAAGCCAAGAGGAGGAGCCGGTCGCTGCCGGCCAGCCACCTCCAACTGCGGACCAAGGGGGAGATGCGGTCGTGATCGACCAGCCACTTCCAGCCGCGGAAGTGGTCGCCGAGCTCGACCAGCTGCCCCCATCCGCGGACCATGGAGAGGAGGAGGTCGTTGACGACCAGCTGCCCCCAGCCGCGGACTACGGGTCGGAGGTGTTCGTCCTCGACCAATCGCTTCCGGTCGCGGAGGTGCAAGGGGCGGAAGCGCCTGCAGTCGGCGTCCAGCCCCCGAGCGCAGCGGCCGGGCAGGAGGAAGGCGGCCACGAGCCGCCTGTTGACGTGGAAGACCAACCTCAGGGCGTCCTGGGGTTGGTCGAAGAAGGAAACGTCGTTGCCCTCCTGGAAGCATCGGGTGCCCAGGAGGGGCAAGATCCAGACGCGCCAGCTCGGGATCAGGATGACCCTGCGTGGGTTAACCCCTTCTTCCGAGCTGGTGCTACCGACCGCCAGCGGCTCCAAGATAAGTTGGTCAGCCGGGCTCTTTTGGTAAGTCCTTCGCTCCCATTTTTTTTTACCTGAGGCGAGCAATCTTCTGGGGGTTTTTCTTGACTTCCTTTCCTCTTTTGCTCGAAGTTTGCTGCGAAGGCTATGGAGGACATCGACGCCTCCGCAGTTCCAGCAGAAGAGTTCTGGGCGTACCATCGCGAGCAAGACGCCAAGATCGCTGATCTCGAGCGTCGGGTCTCTGAGGTGCGCGAGGCCGACTTGAAGCAGCTGGAGTCGGCGAAGAGCTTCATTTCCGAGCTTCGGGATTAGCTCTTCCGGAGCGAGGCGGCGAAGAGCACTTCAGAGCAGAAGTGCGCCGAGCTCGAGGAGGAGCTGGTGAAGCTACGGCAGGAGGTTCCTGACCAGCGCGCCGACCTTCAGCGAGCTCGGGGCGCGAGAAGCCCAGCTCAAGGAGGCGCAGCGCCTCCGGGAAAGCGCGGCCGAAGGTCGCGCGGCCCGGCGGAAGGTCCTGGACCTGGAGGCGGAGGTCGACTCCCTTAAGGACGAGCTCGCCGCCCTCCAGGCCGAGCGTAGGACTTAGATCCCTTTTTAGTTCGTGTAAATCCTGTAGAAAAGAAAACAATCTTTTGGGTTAAATGAGCAAAGTCGCAGATGTTTGGGTCCTTGCCTGTTTTTTCTTGAGTTCGTCTCCAATATATGCTTACATGATCTTAGTTCTTGAAAAACAAGTCCCTGCATAAGAGCACATAACACATATACGAGCAAAGAATCCTTGGAAGGAAGGACGAAACGTTCCTATCGTACGGAGCCCCCGCCATGGACAAAGGTCGTGCCTTCACTGTTGCGAGCACGAGCTTGTTCATGGGGAAGTTAAGGGATGCTTTGGTCGTAACGATTTTTGAACGATTTAAGCAGGTCGGTTGCGTCGAGAGAAGTACGAGCACAGAGTAGACGAGCTTTAAACCAACAATACGTAGAGCCGCCATACCCGAGTGGTCACTGAACCGGGCTTAGAGTGGATGCCCGCGCTCGAGCCATGCATACAAGTGAAGAGCTACTGTGGAAAGTGGACGATTGGGCGAGCATCGGCCGGGGCCAAGGGAAATGGTGCGCACATACTTGTCGGATAAGCTACTTTGTAGTGTTGGTTGACGACGATGCTCGCTCGAAAAAGGCAAGGACAAAACACGAAGGAAGGGAAATGTTTTATAGGAAAAACGCAAGAGGTGCGAGACAGTGCAGCGCCTAAACGTAGAACTTACGTAGTTGATCGATGTTCCAGTCTTTGGTGAGCTCCCGACCATCCGGCATCGCGAGGCGAACAGCCCGGGCGTCTTTGTAGACACGACCGTGTAGGGTCCCTCCCACCTTGGGGTCAGCTTATTGGCTTTCGACATGTCTTGAACTCTTCGTAAGACCATGTCGCCGACTTGTAGGACCCTAGGTCGGACTATCTTGGCTGCGTGCCTACGAAGAGCCTGTAGGTAAACCGCAGACCGGAGCAACGCCCGTTCGCGTGTTGCTTCGACGAGGTCCAGGTCGATGAGGCGCTCAACCTCTTGATCGATGGAATCGATCAGTTGCACCCTTGGGGAACCCAGCCGCGATTTCGGCAGTGAATGGCTTCCGCACCGTGAGACGAGTTGGAAAGGCATTTCGCTTTGTGGCTCGACTCGTCGTGGTGCGATGCACCAAAGAACGGCGGGAAGCTCATCCACCCATCGCCGTCTTTGGTTGAGGGTCTTGAAGACCCTCTTTTATGCCCTGGACTAGCTGCCCATTTGCTCGTTCGGCCGCTCCGTTGCTCGTGGATGCGCCACGCAGGCGAAGGCACCTTGGTCCCGACCTCCTCGCAGTAACTTTGGAATAGTTCACTGGTGAACTGGGTCCCATTGTCTGTGATGAGACGGCTGGGTATCCCGAACCGAGTTATCACATTGCTACGGAGGAACCTCTTGGCCGCCTGGGCCGAGATGGTTGAGACGGGCTCGGCCTCTATCCACTTAGTGAAAGTGTCGATGGCCACGAGCAAGTACTTGCAGCCTTTCTGACCTCGGGGGAAGGGTCCAAGGACATCGAGTCCCCAGGTCGAGAACGGCCACGAGAGTGGTATGGTTTGCAGGGCATATGCTGGTTGACGGGCTTTTCGAGCATGAAACTGGCATGCTCGGCAGGTCATTACGACTGACCGTGCGTCCGCCAAGGCCGTGGGCCAGTAGTATCCTAGTCGGAAGGCCTTGCTCACAAGCGTTCTGAAAGACGAGTGAGCTCCGCACATTCCTTCATGGATATCACGAAGAAGGTACTGGCCTTCCTCCTGAGAGACGCATCTGGAAAGGATTCCTAATGCGCCTTTTCGGTATAGGTCGCCTTCGATCAGTTTGTACTGAGAAGATCGCCTCGTTAGCCGGGAACGCTCGGCTTCTTCCTCGGGCAATGTCCCATGCGCAAGGTATTGGATGAATGGCGTCATCCAATTTGCACTTTGCTCGAGGAAGGAGACCCTACCGCCGGTCTCTCGTGCCTCCTCTTCGTAGGGAATGGAGGGCTTATATAGGTGCTCGACAAGAACCCCGCCGAGCGGTGGTTTGAGAGGAACCGACCTTAGACAATTGGTCGGCCAGGAATTATCCTTCCTGGGATGTAGATTACTTCAAATTCTTGAAGTATTTCTCCATCTTCCTTACTTCGGCCAGTGCAGCGCCATTGAGGTATCGAACACTGATACTCCTTGTTGACTGGTTCACGACCAACCGTGAATCGCCTTTCACGATCGGCCGTTGGACTCCTAGCGATTTACACGCTCAAGTCCGCCAAGAGGCATCGTATTCCGGCGTTGTTGGTCGCGGCGAAATGTAGTTGGATGGCGTACTGAATTTGTTCTCCATCTGGGGAGACCAAAACGACGCCAGCCCCCGAGCGTTCGTACGCTCGGGATCCGTCGAAATACAAGGTCCAACGGTCTCCCCTTGATCCGGTGGTTTCGCAGGCCGGTGGCGCTGGAGCCGACCATTCCGCCACGAAGTCAGCGAGGACTTGCGATTTGATCGCCGTGCGGGCCGAAAACATTATCTCGAATTCGGCGAGCTCCATTGCCCACTTGGCTATGCGACCACAGGCGTCCTGGTTTTTCAGGATTTCCCTGAGAGGGAAGCTGGTCGGTACCACGATCTTGTGTGCTTAAAAGTAGTGGCGCAACTTCCTGGAGGCCATCAGCAATGAATATAGTAGTTTCTGGACCTCGGGGTAACGCTCCTTTGGTCCATGAAGCACTTCGCTGACATAATAGATAGGTCGTTGGGAACCATCTCTCTCTACTGCTAACACCGCGCTTACCACTTGCGGGGTTGCCGCCAGGTATAGTAGCAATTCTTCCCCCGCTGCGGGTGTGACGAGGACGGGCGGTTTGGAGATGTATTGTTTTAGCTCTTTGAACGAGCGATCAGCTTCCTTCGTCCACGTGAAGCCATCGTGCTTGCGGAGGACTTTAAAGAAAGGTAGTCCTCGCTCCCCTAGCCGGGAAATGAACCGGCTTAAAGCGGCCATTCTTTCGGTCAGAGCTTGTACTTCCTTCACGCACGTGGGCGACCTCATGTTCTCAATGGCTTCAATTTTCTCTGGGTTTGCCCCGACGCCTTGTGGCCTGACCATGTAGCCGAGCACCTTGCCAGCTTTCACGCCGAACACGCATTTTTCTGGATTTAGCTTTATTCGATGTTTATTGAGGTTACAGAAGGTTTCTCCCAAGTCAGCAACGTGACTCGGAGCACTCTTGCTTTTGACAACTATGTCATCGACATAGACCTCCAGATTTCGACCTACTTGGTCTGCGAAAGTCTTCTGTATGAGGCGCTGAAAGGTTGCTCCCGCATTTCTTAGACCGAAAGACATGGTCGTATAACAGAAGGTACTGAATGGGGTGATGAAGGAAGTCTTTTCCTCGTCTTCGCGCGACAGGCTGATATGATGATAGCCCGAATAGGCGTCTAGGAAGCTCATGGTCTGTGACCCTGCCGTCGCGTCCACCAATTGATCTATGCGAGGCAACGGATAGTTGTCTTTTGGGCATGCCGCGTTCAAACCCGTGTGATCGACGCACATGCGCCACTTGCCTCCTTTCTTCCTGACCAGAACTGGATTGGCTAGCCACTCGGAGTGTTCGACTTCTCTGATGAAGCCAGCTTTTAGGATTTTGTCGAGTTCCTCCCGGATGATTGCCTGTTTTTCCGGGGAAAAGCGTCTAAGTTTCTGTCTCACTTTTTTGTCGTCAATCGCTAGCTTTGTGCTCGATCACCTCCCTTGGGACCCGGGCATGTCGGATGGTTCCCGTGCGAACACATCCGAGCTTGCCTGAGGAAGGTGATGAGCTCGAGTTCCTATTTGGGATCTAAGGAAGATCCCAAATGAACGACCTTGGCCGGTTCCGACTCGTTGAGCGGAACAGCCTTGGTCTCTCCTCCAGGCTGGAGGGCAAGTTTAGGCCGGGAATGCTTCGGCTCTTGTTCGGGGCCGCGAACGGGCAATTGGCCGACCATGTCCAAGGCCTTTTCGTCGCAATTCAGCGCGGATTTGTGATTCCCTTTTACGGTTATTGACCCGTTCGGCCCAAGAACCTTTAAGCACTGATATGCGTGATGCGAAGCGGCCATGAACTTGGCCAAGGCTGGTCTGCCGAGGATGGCGTTGTAGGCCGACTCAAAGTCTACCACCTCGAAGGTGATTAGCTCCGTCCTGAAATTGCTCGGGCCACCGAAAGTTACGGGCAGAACGACCTGGCCCAGAGGCTTGACCGAGGTGCCCGAGACTATCCCAAAAAAGGGGACGGCTATGCTCTTGATCTTGGAACGGGGAATCTGCATCTCGTCCAAGACCTTGGCTGAGATCAGGTCCAAGGAGCTTCCGGAATCTATGAGGACCCGAGCAACGCAGCAGTTATCGATGGTGGGGCTCCCGACCGGTGGGAGCTGCTGCGGCGTGGGCGTTCCAAGGGGACAATCGTCCTTGGAGAAGGTGAGGGACATCTCAGACCATTTCAGCTGCTGCACCGGAGGCTTACCCTGGGTAACATGGTGCACTTCCCTTGCGGCGTCCTTTAAGTCCCGGCGGGACTTGTAGGCGGAGGAGCCCCCGAAGATGACCGCTATGTGATTATGTGGTTCTTGGTATTTCATGTCATCCTCACTTTCCTCGACGGGCTGTTTACCTTTGCCATTTTCACCCTGCTCTGGAAGCGTCGTCATGGGACCCTCGCCACAGAAAGCTGCTCCAGGCGGTAGGTCCACGTTCGGCAATTCCGTAGGTCGTGCCCGTGCGCCTAGTGAAGCGGATAGTAGAGGTCGCCCCGTTGGTCTGCTTGGTCGCCTCGTTCTCGAGGCCTGTGTGGTTGTCCTCTTCCTCGAAGCGTTAAACCCCGGCCAAGTACGCGCTGTTTCGGGTCGTTGTTGTTCCACCGGCAACCATGGTCAAGTAGGGTTGCTTTTTCTTCTTCTTCTTGATCTTGTTGTCCACTGCACTCGAGCCTTTTTGCTAGCCGAGGTCTCTAGGCCGGCCGAGGCGGCAGCCTTCCTTCATCCAAAGATTTTCTTCCATTGGGCGGCTTCATCTGCGTTGGCGTGTCGATCGGCCATTCGGAAGAGCTCGTTTGCCGTTAGATCTGGTGGATCTCCAGGTCCTGCGTGAAGCGACGCCCCGCACTCGAACTTGAAAGCTCGGACGACGGCCTCGTCCGATATGTTCGGATCGAGTTTCGACCTGGATGAACCTCTCGACGAACTGTCGCAGGTTTCCCGTCCGTCAGACAAGCGCTCAGGTCGCGCTCCTTTCCCGGCGGATGTAACAGCTCCGAAATTTGCTCGAGCGCTGCGCCGAGCCGCCTCAGGATCGTATGGATCCTTCCTTCTGATTGAAGAGCCACGTACGAGCGGCTCCGTCCAGAACCGTCGGCAGATAATTCGCCATCACCCCCTCATCACCTCCGGCGGCGAGGATGGCGGTAGTATATATTGAGAGAAATTCGTCCGGGTTCTGGGTCCCGTTGAATCTTTCGATGTGGCCGGGCTTGAACCTGTTCGGCCATGCGACATTCCGGAGGGAGCTCGTGAAGGCCTGGCAACCGAAGCTCGGGGTTTCGCGGTGAAACCCTTGGTCATAGCGGCCTCCACGCGGGTCTTCCACCCAACGCCCCGTACGCGGGCCGAGTCGAGAGAATACTTCATGCGACGGTCGTGCCGACGATCGCTTGGTCGTGAAGCGTTCAGAGTGCTCGTAATCCGGGCGATTATAGAGGTGTCACTCCGAGGTTGCTCTGGAACTGTTCCGGGGCTTTTCCCGGATCAGGTTAGCGGTCTGGGGCGATCTCCGAGCATGGCTCCGAGATTCACCTCTGTGCGAGCGCATGGGGGAGCGTTTGCGATGGTCCCGGGAAACACTCCGGGCATCTCGGTCACGGGGAGGATCCGAGACTTTAAGCTCGGCGGCAAGCCTCTCCAGATCTTCGGCCACGACCTTGCCCACGGCCTCTAAGTCCACTTGCTCGGGAAATCACGAGTCACGCACGACCGCCGCCAAGGCCTGTAGCCATTCCCGTTTCTGGTGAATTGGCAGCGGTGAGCTTTGACGGCGCTCCGGGGCGCGATCGGGAGTTCGGTACTCGCGAGAGTTCCTTTCCGCGGAAGCGCGCCTCCCTTTTGCCTGGCGGCGAATGCTCGCGAGGGTCTTTCCCAAAGACGCCTCAGGTGGAGTCCGCCGCCAGAGTGGTCGCGCTTAGCGGCGTCGAGGATCCTTCCCGGGCTCGGACGGCTCCGGCCATGTTGACTTGACGAGAGCGGGATGAAAGCGATGGGGACATCATTGTATCCCCTTGAGATGCGATCTCTGGCCGAGCTCTAGGTCGTCCGGTATGTCCAGGACATCGTAGAGCCCGTCGCAGTCATCCTCGGGGTCCCCGAGGGTAATGTCTGGGGAATGGAGGTCCTGTCCTCGCATTCCCGTGTCCGGGGAAGGGCTCCCAGACTCAGTGTGACCGATAGGATCGGTCACATTGGCCACGCTGTCGCCGGCGTAGTACATGTCGTCATCTTCAACGTGGTCAAAAACGCAAAGGTCCCGAGTGTCTCCCGAGTTTGGCATCCTCGAGGATCTTGATCTGCACGACGGGAATCAAGCCGTCCCCCACGGACGGCGCCACCGGTATCGACGATTGGAGAACGGGCTCCCGTCGAGCTTACTTGTTGAATGGGGGATCAACAGAGCCCCGTCGTGCGGACCAAGGAGGTCGTTCGAGCGATGCCAAGGTCGGGAGAAAGGGGGACACGGTGTTTATCCTGGTTCGGGCCTCCCTCCGCCGGGATAATAGCCCTACTCCAGTGTATTGTGTTCTGTTTCTTCGTCGTTGTGTCCTTTCCCCCCCACAGACGGGGGGGGGATTTAAATATCAGGCTTAGAGGTACAAAGAAGGTAACTACCTCCTGAATTTACGCTATATAGTTATCTCCGAGATCTGCGGTGCTTATCCCGCGCGCTAATTTGAAAATCGGGTAGGATTCCCCCTGATCTTTGGCTGATTGGTTGCGACCTTCCATCCTTGTCGCGTGATCAAGTCCCCCGAGCATATCCCTGGGTGCGGTGTGGATTCCCCGAGCATGCTTGTGCGAGGTCGGTGGAAATGGTCGTGCGGGAAAGGCCGAGCACGTATGCTCGGGTGGTGTTATGCCCGCTGTGCGTTCCGAGCATCTCTTGTTGGCGTTGCATGGTCGGCGGTCTTTAGGGCAACCCGAGGATACCATGGTCTTTTGCCAAATAACCAATCCCCGACAGCCAGCCCCCGAGGTTCAAGCGGGGAACTAACGGGCTCCCCCTTGAGCCTAAGAAGACCTGAAGGAGGGGTTTAATACCTCTTTGGTCGTGCTTACGACCATCTTACGTCGGGACGCGACCTTCTGTCGCGCGTTCGTGCTGGAGCCATGTTCGATCGTTTTTTCAATTCCTTCCTCGAGAAGCCTCCTCAGAACGGTAAAGCGGTTCCGAAAACGCGCATTTATCGGGCGCTTCTGCCGCGCCGGACAGATGTCCCTCTGTGATAGGTGCGGCTTTTAACCTACCCCTTCGCTGTCTTCTTAACTCCGCCCGTTTGAGAGGACGAAGCTTTCATCGCGTTTTCTTTGCTCGTCCTTGGCCAAAAACTTCCAAAAAGCTTCTGGAGCCCAAGCACGTCCTTCGACCTTCTCCCACACCTGGCCATGGCGCGCTTCGGAGTCAGCCACATGACCCGTAGGAGGATCCAAGTGCTCACGGATGAGGGCTACCTCGACCCAAGCACGGGTCGGGCGCCCGGGGATGATGCGGCGCCGGCACCGCGGGAGACGGAGATCGTCTCCTGCGAGTTGTACGCCATCAACGGGCTTCGTCTGCCCGAGAGCGACTTCCTCGCCTCCGTGCTTGCCTTCTGCGGGTGCGAGATCTCTCATCTCCACCCCAACTCTATCCTTTCTCTCGCAATCTTCTCCCATCTTTGCGAGGCTTACGTGGGTGTAGTGCCCACGGCTAGCCTCTTCTTTCACTTCTATTCCCCCTTCCGCACCGGCCGGGATGGCTTCGCCGATTGCGTTTATCTTCACCTCCGGCCCAACCGACCATACGAGTACACCCTTGTTGCTCTGAAGGATTCGGTGTCGGGTTGGGCCGACCTCTGGTTCTACCAGAAGAAGGCGGAGGGCTCCCAGTTGGTCTACACTGGGGAACCTGCTCCGCCTAACGAGGCGCGCTGCCGCCTGCAGCCCGAGGAGGAGCGGGTGCTTAGGATGATCAGCGAGCTTACCCAAATGGGGCTCACTGGTCGGGACGTTGCCCGGGACTTCATCTTTAACCGGGTATCTCCCCTGCGGCGCCGCGAGCACCCCTTCTTCGAGGTGACCGGGTGGCAAGACATCACCCGCGAGGACAACGCAGGTACGTTCTTGGTCGCTTCCTTGGGCGCCGCCATTCTCTTGGCGTTAGACTTGTTATTTTTTTCTTCTAAACCTTTGGTCGCTTTCGCAGCCCGAGGAAGACACTGGTGGATTTAGAGGGTCGCCGAGATGTTCGGCCCCCTAAAGGAGAAGGAGCTGACGCCCAATCGTCAGGTCCCAAAAAATATTTTTGATCGAAGCGAAGAGGTAAGAACTTGGGCTCGCTCCTGATCGAGGTCAAAACTTCTTGTGCTCATCTCCTTCTGCTCTTGGTTGCAGGAGAAGGTCTCCCTCGAGCTCGCCGTGGCGAGCGTCGCGCCGCCACCTCGGTGACACCCGCCAGAGTTCCCGCAAGAGGACTGGCGGGTCGAGGTGACCGAGCATCCACCTCTCCTCCTCGCCAAGCGGTCGGTTGCCGATCTTCGACCAGGACTCCCTCCACACATCACCTTGAGTACGCCTACAGGAGGGAGGTAAGCGAGCTTCGAACCTGGTTTGATGACTTCAAACGGAGGAAACCGGAGCTGATGGGCCGCTTGGAACAGCTTGCCGAGCAGGCGAGGAAGGCCAAGGAGGAGGCTAGGTCCCTCCCAACCAAGGAGCGGCTGGAGAGGCAGATCAAGGCCCTCCAGGACCAGCTTACTCGGGTGGTCGATGACCCCGAGGAGGAGGAGGAAGAAGAGGAGGCCACCTATGCTCTGGTCAGAAGGAGCAGGAGGTCGACCTCTCAAACAACCTCGGCGCTGGAAGAGGTCGACATGGACGACGTCGACTCGGCGATGGCACGCGCGCCGACGCCGCGAGGAGCGCTGGGTCGTGGTCGTGGCCGAGGCTCACGAGGCCGCCGCGGCAAAGTCGCCCGTGGCCCGATGCGAGGAGGCCGAGGAGGATGGCGCCGTCACGGCGTAAGGTAAGCTCCTACTTCATTCTCTTGTTCTCGTTTCTTGTCTTGCGATTTTCTTCGCTAACCCCACCCTGTTTGGCGTGGGCGTGATAGCTCGGATGTTGCTTTTGACTTCCGTCGGATGGTCGAGGAGATTATCGACTCTGCAGCTTGACGCCGAGCTCGACCGCCGTCGACCAAGTAATGGCCGAGATGGGTGAGGAGTCGGTGCCGCCGCGGCCTCAACGGAGTCCGAAGCTTCCTCGGCGGGCCCGAGCTTCCTTCAATGGACGTGGAACCTACTCCACCATGAGGAGCAAGAGCCGCAGGGGGCTGAGGACCAAGAAGCCTTGGCCTTGGTCCCTTGCGAAGGGGTAAGCGCAAGCGAGCCCCAAGCGACGGGCTCTGATGGTCAAGGGGTGGTGGCTTTTGACCCACCGCCCTTGGCCGCAAGTCAAGAGGAGGAGCTGGTCGCTGCCGGCCAACCACCTCCAACTGCGGACCAAGGGGGAGATGCGGTCGTGATCGATCACAGTGGCATTTTTTTTAAGTTGAGACGATATTAGTGTCATTTATCCAGTTACCCTTACAGTCAACATTAGCTTTAGCATTTAGGCGATCTTGTGCAAATTTTCCAAATGGACTTACTTATCAGAGTGCTATGAAAGTATGGAAGCTTTGTTCTATTTGGCTCCCTAGCACATTTTTTTCTTCACTTTTTGGTCTATTTTTGAATGAAATTCCAAATCTAATCATCTTCTCCACCGCGGAAGCACTGACGGGCGACCCACGTTGCCTACCACGGCAGGTTGCCGGCACCGCACCGATCGCGACAAATAAGCTACCACGGTACTTGAGCTCGGTAGGTACATGCGGAGATAGGGGAGTGCGATAGACAACACATGTCACGTGCTGATGATTCTGCGATCGAGAAGTGGCTATATTTGTAATTTCCTTTGGGAGGTAATATAAATTGAAAAAAAAAGTGTGCAGGGGATAAATATACGGAGGCTTGGAAAGTGTGTGGGTGCTCACTGTAAATATGATCCATCTATGGGAAATCAGCCCATGCCGAAAACAAAGGCAACTTGAAGGACAAAAGAAAGGGACAGGACTGCTTGAAACCAGTATTTCTATTCTTATCATATTATTTTCAAAAGACGCCACAGGTGCCAGTGTTTTGTTACCTAATGTATTTCGGCTTACTCGATCATCAATTCATCATAAGACGCACATGGTCACCTGAAAGGTTTGGTTTCAAGTTCGTTCATGATTTCTTTGTGTTCTGTATACTTCTTTTCGTACTTTTTTGTTTGTATATACTAATATACATGCGTTTGTGCAGATTCCTTCCGGAAGGAACCTAGTACAACGCATGGCTCAACGAGCCCCCCACCCCCACAGATTGCACGGTTGCACCAGCTAAGCAAGGACAACCACCGTTATGCTTTGTAGCATCTTCCTTTCCAAAATCTCTAATGAGCCAAGTGACTCTTCGTTTGTACGTACTACCTTCCATCTTATATTAGCCTAAAAAATCTTCGTAAGACGTCATAGGATTAAATCTAAAGAAAAATCTCTCTCTTTATTAAATTGATGGTTTCTGTACAAGGCAATGCTCTATATATATAGTAGAGGACCCCTAGAGATTAATTCGATTCGCCCACCAATGGATAGAGTCCTACCATACAGGGACACGGACTCTAACCATATCATAACACCCCCCTTGGGCGAATACCGCGTAATGCACATGTCTCATTAAAAACTCCTCCCAAAAACTCAGTGGGAAAAAGGGGATGGAGAAAAGAGTACATTGCAATCACACTCCGTGTTACACTAGTTGCCTCATTAAAAACCTTGATGTGAGAAACTTCAAGAAAACTCACTTAAGGGGAAAAGAGCACAACTTATAATCTTCAAGATATAAACTATGATCTTTAGGATCGAGCAAAAAGGATTATGGTTCAGGATTTACTCCCTCTAAACTCTGCAAATCTCCAAGTCGCATCATTCCAATGCCATTGACGTACCTTTGGAAGGTAGACTTTGGCAAAGTTTTTGTGAATAAATCTGCTAGATTTTCACATGACTTAGTTTGCATTATTTTTTACCTCACCATTCTTTTGGAGTTCGTGAGGATAGAAGAACTTATGGGCAATATCCTTCGTGATATTGCTCTTTGAATAACCCATTTGCATTTGTGCAACACAAGCAGCATTATCTTCATAGATAATAGTAGGGGTATCGACGGTATTCATACCACATGACTTCTGGACATGGTTAATTACACGTCTTGGCCAAATGCATTCCCGTGAGGCTTCATACAAAGATATAATCTCTGAGTGGTTGGTAGAAGTGGCTACCAAAGTCTTTTTGAAAAACCGCCAAGAAATAGTTGTACCACCGCAGAGAAATACAAAACCAGTCTTAATTTTGGCACTGTGGGGATCAGACAGATAGCCAACATCCATATTTTCCCCCATGGTTAAGTCTTGGTTCTTCAGGAAAAACAATCCAAGATCTTAGGCACCTTAGAGGTATATGAGTAAAGTCTTGATATTAGTCCAATATCTTCTGGTTGGGACTATACTGTTTCATGCTAGCAAATTTATTGTGAATGTAATATCAGACCTTGTGCAATTCACAAGATACATAAGTATGTGACTTCAGGTCCAAAAGACTTTCTCATTTTTCATTCCTTGGTCCAAATGGCTATTTGTCCGCTTCAAGGGATCTTACTATCATGGGGTTTTTCAAAGGATGAGATTTATCCATGTTAAATCTTTCCAATACCTTCTTGGTATACGCAGACTGGTGTACTAAAATTCCTTCTAGGAAATGCTCAAGCTGTAGGCCTAAACAAAATTTGGTTTTACCCAAATCCTTCATCTCAAACTCCGTCTTGAGGTAAGCATTTGCTTCCTTTATTTCCTTTGTGGTTCCGATGATATTCAGATCATCAACATATACCAAGATGACACAAAATCCATCCTGGAATTTCTTTATGAACACACAAGGACAATCATTATTATTTGAATATCCTTTCCTCAGGAGGAATTTACTAAGTCGGTTGTACCACATCCTTACCGACTGTTTTAATCCGTATTCAGTGACCCATATAAAATATGCGGTCACTACATCCATCAACTGCATTGATCAGTTTAAGCTTGCTGCCATCAATATTAAATTTCAGAACGTTATTTCACTCATTATAGGAGAACATGTTTCATCGTAATCGATGATAGGTATCTGCTAAAACCCTTGTGCTACAAGCCTCTCTTTATGTCTCACCACCTGGATTTTTTCATATCTCTTCATGATGAAAAATCTATTTGATCCTACAGGGAATATTTCAGGTAATGTTCAGTCAACAAGACCAAGAACTTTTCTCTTATTAAGCGAGCGCTACCTCAATTGCTCTTTCATTTGACTCTATATGAGCGTTCCTGGCACTCTGCCATGGACTTTGGTTCTGGATCCAGATTTTAGCAATTTTTAGAGGCAAAATATATCGACAATTGTAGTCTTGATTTATATATAATTCTCCTACATCACTCCAGGAATATCTCTTTATTAATTTCTTCTAGCTCCTCGTGATTTCCCACAATGATGAAGTCTGGGTGTTCTGACTTCTCAGCGTTGGATAGTGCGCACAAATATACGCTGGGGTTATCATCTTCAGGATGGATCACTTCAGGGATGTTACCATCTTCTAAATGGCTCACTTCAGAGATTTTCTCAACATCAGGTTGAGCTTCTTCCACTGTCATGGGTAGTGTTCTTAATTGTTTGGTTCTCTATTTCTGCGGACGTCTCCGCGAAATTGAGTCCCGTGCACCTAGAGGCCTCCCCCTCATTTTCTTATGAGGGTCAAGAGTGAGTTCAATATCCTTCTAGGATATTTTCACTCTTTCAGGTGCACCAGCTTCAGGCTGAGCAATAGCAGCTCCAAGTGCTCTACCTGTTAGGTTGATTTTGGCATCCATTGCTGAAGTGAGATAATTGCTGCCATCCAGGCAAGCACAGCAAATTCCCTTTTGCGATGTCAGACATATCCTATATGCAAGCTATAAAAAATTTTACTACTAGTAAAATATTATTTTGCATGCATCCTCATTGAATCAATAAAGTTTTGGTCTATATCTATTCAGTAGATAATTATCACAATTATCCCATAATTTTCCTAGCATTTAGCAATTTTCTGTTAATTATACATCAATTTTCCAGCATTACTTAATAACAGAAAATAAATTCCAACATCAATTAAACGCGGCATAATGCTAATTACATCTTATGTAACTCTTGTTGGCTGGGAGTGAAAACAGGTAATGAATGTCTCCGTCAGCTCGACTCATGGCCAGGTCAACCCGCCCCTAGGGCTCACATGAGGGAGGGAGCACTTCCCGTTTCCGGGTGTCAATTAAAGAACCAAGCCTCATGTGTGTTTTTCTAGACACCAATTGTCTTGCATCTGTTTCTTCATTACTGAAATCAAATCCCAACTACTCATGTCCTAAAAAATTTCTAGCAAATTTTGCAATTCTCTGTTAATATTTGAGCAATTTTCAAAATTACTTATGTAACAAAAAATCAATTTACCACATATTAAACATGGCAAAAGCTAGAAAATAAACCCAGGGTATGGAGCTTCCAATAGTGTGCTAAACAATATTTTTTTATGGACAGTATCAGATCAAGAACGATCTCTAACAGTATATTAGATCAATACATCCAATGAGACAATCTGCAGGATTTTGATCATGCCCGATTACTTACGTTCTTGATGCCGGATGTGTTGACTATCGCATAGGATAGAGTCGCGTAGGACTTTTTCGGGCGATCCGAGTGGATGCCGGCTTGATGGCGAGTTGATTGCAGATCAGATCGGGCGATCAATCGCCGGTAGTAGTCGACGATTCTCCGCTTCTTGTGGTAGAGACTCGTGTTGATAACGTGTTATGAAACTAGATCATTAACCCACGCCAATGCAAGCACACGAGCAGAAGAAGGAGAAGCACACTATACAAGGGGAAAACCTCTCTCTTTATTAGATTGATGGTTTCTGTACAAGGCAATGCCCTATATATATAGTAGAGGACCCCTAGAGATTAATTCGGATTTGCCCACCAATGGATAGAGTCCTACCATACAGGGACACAGACTCTAACCATATCATAACACTTAGTTATTTGATCGCTCAGGAAATAGCAGCGATGGCCACATCTTTCTTCACTGGCGTGTTCGCTCCAGAAAGGACAACGTCGCCCGAATTTACCACGCTGTTAATTATGCTTAAATATTTATTGCCGCTCCTATGCACCAAAAACCGCGTGGCACAGCGGTAGAGAACGTGCCTATCAAGCGCAGGGTTGCAGCATCGAGTCCCCACTCGCGCTCATGTCTCGCCCGTGCGATTTTTGCTGGGCTAACACGTGGTGTGAGCGAGGCTCACATGCGTGAGGCATGAGCGAAACGCTGTGATGCCAGTTTTTTTACATAAAGGCCCCTAAGAATTTCGATAATTACGTAAATATCCTTTTTTATGAAAAAACCAAAAAATCGGATTTCGGGTGCTTTTTTGGGAAAAGGCCCCTGAAAATTTCAAAAATTATGTCCAAACCCTATTTCTCCAAAAAACAGCCCCACACCCAAATAGTTTTAAAAATTACGTACATGCCCCTCAAAAATTCTAAAGTCAACCTGTTTTGCGAGTCGCCCGTTTTTAACCATCGGAATTCGTACTCTTTTTTTTTTGAAAAAAGGCCCCCAAAATTTTTTAAAATCACATACAGATCCCCTTTTGTGAAAATACACCCAAAAAATTTTAAAATTACATAAAAGACCCCAAAAAACCAAAATTAGCCCTTTTTTGTTAGTCGCAATATTTTTACCATAGAACATGTGGCGGTTAGCGCGGCATGCATCGCGTCTACGTTAGCTAGTTTGACAACAAAAATGCACCGCTCAAGTCATCCGATCAGCACCTAAGTACATGAGGAGCTAGCATTGGATATGCCTCGATCCTTCCTACCCATAAGTTTGTTGGAGATATGCCCTAGAGGTAATCATAGAGATGATTATATTTTCTTATATTCATGATTTATTATTTGTTGCTTGAATAATATCATTATTTTTTATTGGAAAGTATGTGACTTGTTTTTGAAACGCTATATATGGCTTTGCGATGATTTATTCTAAAGTGATTCCTTGCCGATAAACATATGAGTAGCGATGGAACTGGTACAGATAGTTTTTGACCGACCAACCGACCGAATTGATTTGGATGATGATTTGGATAGTTTCATAGATATCCAGTTGATTTCTCGGATAAGGATATGGATATAGATAATTTATATGGATACAGATACAGATATGGAACACTGATTATCCGACGAATACGGAATATCCGAGTTTTTGTTCGGATAATATCCGAATATGACATACGGATATTATCCGAATAACTTGAACCATGTCCATGAGATCAGAGATGAGACTATGACAACATGTAACTGCTGCAAGGTTACATACATGTGGAATTGTGGTTTGTGGAATATGGATGACCAGACGTGGATGTCATATATTCATATGTACTTATGCTATGTAGTTATGTCTATGTGGCTAACTGGCTATGTTTTCTTCTAAAGAATGATTATGTTTGATGTTTGCCAATTGTTGAGTTCAGACGATCATCATTCATCATTCATCAATGACGAACTTGACACTGAAGGTCTATTAGACTATCATTATCCACTAGAGACCACTACTTATAAATTTGAGTAGTTTTCATAGTAGATTAAATAAATTTGATGGTGTGTTAAAAACAAAATTTAAATGTAATTTATTTTTAAATAACAGTTGGAATTTAAATGAAATTCTAAAATTTTTTATTGATCTTTCTCCTAATTTTCAATTTAAATTTAGAAATTTTGAATTTGTACTAATTTAATAATATTCGTGCACAAATTTTGTAATTTTTGACATTTTCTTATTTTTTAAATTTCCTAATTTTGAATTTAAATTTGGACCGATTTTGGGAAAAAAACTGAAATTGGATTTTAAAATATCCGACTAATATTATTCCGATCCGTATTTGATTTGTATTCGTAACCGATATTATCCTGTATAATTCGTATTCGATTCTGTATTCAGCACTATTCGTATTCGATAAAAAAAATGGATACGGATACGAATAGGACGATATTCGACCGTATCCGATCCGATCACATCCCTGCATATGAGGATACATATGAATAGACTAGCATATGTATTGGTTGATGACCATGTTTCACAGGCCATGGATGTAGAGATATCTAACTAATAATATGGACACATGTTAGAGAACATGGAGTTGGATTGACTCATCATGAAGCACTGCGAGAACATTGCAATCTTACTTGCCATCAAGTGTCTCATATATAATGTATATGTTATATCCTTAGACTTGATGTTGATGTGTGTACTCGACATGTGTAATAACTTACTTATGGATTGCCAAATGCTACTCCTTAACTGGGTATTTATAAAGGTGGCTTCAGGTTTGTCGTGAAAGCATGCTACGAGGCATGGTCAATCAAGATGGGATTTGCCCCTTCATACAATGGGAAATATATTTCTAGGCCTCTCGAGTGGTCGGATTTTATAAATGCATGTCTCTTCTACTCGCGGTTAAAGAGTTAACAGTTGTTAAGAATTCTGATTCACGTAACTGAGAAAGAGTGCTCAAGCTAACTAAACAAGGATGGCACATACTTGCCTTGAGTTTGACCGATATCATGAGGTAAAGGGAAATGTATATAACTAAGCATTGTTTAGGTTCGTCCGATGTGCTCTTTACATATACTCTGGACTGCTAGGGACCACTACCGATTAATGGTCGAGTAAGAGTACTCGGGCCATGAACAAGTATACGTAAACCTATAGGGTCACACGCTTAAAGGATTGAGACTTAATTTAGATGGTAATCTGAATTATGATGGGCACGAGTTCCTAATGGGCCTTTAATATAAAGACACATTATGTGGAGTCTATCTAAAGAGAGGGGTGGTGGCTTTAGGGTTAAAAGACACCATAGGAATTCAAAATTTCTGAAACACTAGCTGCCACACCTCCTTCGCCCAGAACTGCGTAACCGGCGTGTGGTGTTCCTGTTCCGTACATGTGGATACCTTGGAGCCGTTATTGTGAGACTTCAAAGCAAGGACGACCTGCAACCTGTGACGGTCATAAGGACGATCCACAACATGTGACAGTCACGAGGATTATCTGCAAGCTGTGACGGTCAAGAGGAGCTGTTGGAGGAGACACAAGGCTAATACGAATACAATTGCACCAGCGTGCTACCTCGACTCTTCTTTCGCTACGGGTCTGCTCGTTTAGTGGTAATTTCGTGATATATAACTTGCAGTGGTTCCTTTGTTACATGATAGAAATTTTTTATTCTATACTAGAGTAGCATACGTGTTCTCCTTCACAATTGTCCACTCTTCTTTCTCCCTCTAATACCCCAACCAGCCTACACAGCTCTCCTGCTCACTATAGTTCCCTTGCATGTCGGCTCATCTCCATCGCCGATGGGAGGGGCTCTGGCGTTTTCTTGTCATCTCCACCATCTACGTGCGCCACCCACGAACTGTCACACCAGGTCATCAGCTGCCTCATCAACAAGGGCCATCTTCTATAACATTGATTTTGATGTGTTGCAGATTATTGAGCTAAAAGTTGAAATTTAGTGATGAGTCTTTCTCCAATTGAGCTGAGTTGAAAGATGAAATCTGTGTTAAAAGTTTTGCTTCTCAACTTGAAAGTTTTTGACTTTCAGAGAGCCGGAGGGGACACGATGTTCACATCGGAGTTCAAGCAACAGGAAAGGGTGTGGAGGGCATGGTATTGAAGGACCAAAATTGCAATTAGAGGGGGGTGGATAATCTCAAATAAATTTCCCCCTACCTACTGGACAAGAAGAGCCAACCAAAGTCAGAGAATCAAAAGGAAGCAAAAGAAACCAAAATCCTTGTTCTAAGATTACTTGTGGGGTTTTGATGATCAAAATGATCTTTGATAGTCACCCACTTGTCACAGCAATAAAAAACACAAGAGATGATGCCCAAAAACACGATCTACAAAAACTTTGTTATCAAGCACAAAGATCGATTTCTTGCAAAGAATGAGACAAGATTTTCCTAGATGATTGGGATATGATCTAAAGATGATTCATCCAACAATCATTCATCCTCTGCAAAAGATTCAAAAGCATGCAGAAGGAGATGAGGCAAATCTAAATGTACGAAAAGTAAATTGCAAGAATGTAAAGTGCGAAAAGTAAATGCTGAATGTATATTTCAGAATAGTAAATAAAATAAAAAAAATTGCACTGCATAGATAGAAGGTTTACAAAGCTACACTACTAAGTGGACAAAGCTCACAAATGAGCACACAAGGAAACCCTAAAACCTTGCTACAAAACTTTAGGGAGAGACACCAGTCTACTCTATTTATAACAACCTCAGAGCGATATCCACCCTTAGATGACCTTATTGGCCTTCAATAAACATCATCAAGGGTTGAGATCCACTCCCTTACTCATACATAGACTAACTCGTAATCCAATAACATCACATGTTTTGTACAATTCTCGAAGTATGTTAACTTGACTGCTACTCCATCCACGAATCCATCATTCAATGGCCCTCCTTCGCTTGAGTAGGGGGCTAAGTTAGCATCGAGGCCATCCACTTGCCCTATCAGTTCGTAGCAACTCCTACCTCAATCATCTTTGGTGCCGCTTGACCGTCTAGACATCGGCTCTCCTAGCCTAGTCCTGGTCTCCTTCACCTCTCCATATAAGTTAGCATTGTCTTGCAACCACCTTAGACAAGGGAAACCCATCGCATAGCACAGTTTACAATATATGCAATTAATTATGTAAACTCAAAAATTACATCTCACTTAGCGGACAAAGTCAGTAGTCCTACCTGCACTGATAGCGAACTAAATTGCTTCAAATTAAAATCCAATGCGAATCAAACTCAATCATGAGCATCACAAACTCAAACAAGATCAATTGCTCATCACAAATATGGATAGACATCTACATAGTATTTCAAGTATCCACTAAGATAAAAATCACCGGATGCCCATTTATTAGGAACTCTTTATGAGCATAACCTAGTCAAAAAATTTGGCAACAACCCAACTTTTGTTGGTCAATGCTGGCTTCAACCGGAACACTGGCTTATCGATTTTTGGAAAAAGAGACTACGGCAAGACGGTTGCTTTGGGACTTTAACACGTGCAGCCTGAATTACTTTGCTTATCGATTTGTGTCCTCCTTTCTCAGATCAGTTTCCTTTTTCCTAGTTCTCGGCTTAATTTTGGAGTAGTTTACGCGTACTCCTACTTTGTAGTTGCACGTCCCGTTGTTTTTGGAGTGTACTGCATGGTCGATCGATTCAACCACGCATCCGCTTACCGTCGACAAGAAGCATGTAAAAAATAACATGAAGCTCAGAACCCCAAACCAATCAATTGCGAGTATTTTGAGGCAAATCCAAAGCTCATTTCTGTGGTAAAGGAGCTCCCTCCGAAAAAAAGAAAGATTCTCCACCAATCCGGACACGCCAAGCCATAACTCAGGCCCAGGCTAGACCAATGGTTAAAATAAGGCAAGAGCTGTCTTGTCGAGCTCAAAAGTGGAAGGATAGAGGCCAAGCACGTCCACGGCTCCATCCTCCATGTAAGTATGTAACCGTCCGTTCTGATACGTTCAATCTTTTTTTCTTCTTCTATTAAGACTGTCTTAGGAAATGATTCCTGGAATCCTGGTAGCCCTTTATCATAATGGACATGAGAAATTGCAGCATCAATCCACCTGGAATGTTGCTGAAACACCAGTAGCCTGTATAACTATTCGTCACAACTTTTTATCCACATTACAATATGTTAAAAGAAATAATCGATGCCATGCTTATCAAAAGAAAGCAAGATATTCAATCTGTAATAGATCAAACATCTATCTTTAACGCTTCGTTTCTTGCGAAAGCTGGCTAATTAAAGCAACGTTTCGTTTCTTGCGTAGGGCAATTAAGGGCCTGTTTGGATCCATGCAGCTAATAGTTAGCTGCTAAAAATTAGCTGGAGTGGATCCAAACACCTCCAGCTAATATATCAGCTAATTATTAGCTGGGTACCCAACTAATGGTTATCTCATTAGCTAGGCAAACCCAACTAATAATAGCTAATAGGTGGTATTTAACAAAAATACCCTTCGCGTCTACCACCAATAGCATTTAATAGCATGGGTATTCTGGACAATAGCATCTATTAGCCACATATTAGCTGGTGGATCCAAACACCCTCCAACTAATAGTTAGCTAGCTAATAGTTAGCTAGCTAATACTCCCTCCGTTTCTTTTTATAAGGCGTATTTGGTTTCGTTAGGACAAAACTTTGACCAACAATTACTCTATTAGCATATAATTTTTATGGCACAAAATTGATATTAGCAGATTTGTATTCAAAAGTACTTATATATAATTATGATTTTGTATTGCATAAATGATATATTAATGAAGTAATCGTTGGTCAAAGTCTTGTCCTAACGAAACCAAATACGCCTTATAAAAAGAAACGGAGGGAGTATTAGCTAGGAACTATTAGCTAGCTAACTATTAGCTGCTAATGGATCCAAACAGGCCCTAAGCAGGGCAATTAAATAGGACAATTAAACAGGGCAATTAAGCGGCAATTAATGACGTGGAAAGAACGGACCATTACTAAGTCTTTCTTTAGAATAGTATATATATATATATATATATATATATATATATATATATATATATATATATATACCATTGTTAATCATATGAGTCCTATTGCGAGGACGTGACTTGGTCCAAATATAGAAAGAATATAACTACCTAGTCTAGCTTGTACTAGGTACCACATGTATATATAGTAGTAAGCTAATATTGTGTACTTAAAACAATTGAATATGTTATACCACCAAAAAGGTGAACACTATTTCGAAATACCACTATTTTAGAATACATCGAAAACCCCCGCATCTATCTAGAAGACTAGAAGCGTATTAAAACCGCTGGAAACCTTTTGAAACAAAAGAATCCCTCTCTCGCAGTTACGCATCCCCTCGTTCCTTCCCTTCCTCGACCACAGGAGCCAGGGTTCACGGGGCCCGCAGCACCCACCAAGAACAGTGCTTGGCCCACACAGCAGGGGCGGCTAGCCCATGGCCAAGAACAGTACGCACGAGCCTGCAAGACTAGCCTAGCTCGCTGCTTAGCCAGCCACAGAGGGCAGAGGCCAGAGGCTTCGTTCCATCGTCAGCAGATACGAGTAGTATTCATTCAGCTGCCGCCTGCAGCAGCAGCAGCTGCGGTGTGTGGACCTAGCGAGGCGCGGGGGAGGGGCCCCTACCGTCCCGAGGCGGGCGCGCAGACGCGGCTACATCGATCAGTCATCCAGTGCGGGCAGCGTCCAGCGGGTGCAGTGCAGCGCGCGCGCAGTGGCGCATGCTTGCGCCCCTCGTGGCCCTCCCCTGTCGCCGTCTCCAGTGCGCGTGATTTGATCGCCGGGTGCAACCGCGCGCGCGCGCGGGCATGCACTCACTGTGCGGCGAATTAAGACGGCACGAGCAGAGGCCCGCGCGGACTTTTCCACGGGCACGCCACACATGTGTGTACTACACCGCCGTCCGAGTGCTACCGCGTGTATAAAGATGGAGCCCCGTATATCCCATATCCCAGGGAGAAGGAGAGCTGCTACCGCTGAGCTATTAGAAAAAGAGAGGCCAAGGTACGAGCCGAGAAAGTAGACGAGTAGAAGCCAAGCAGCGGCGCTAGAAAAGAGGGTGGTCGCAGCAGCAGCAGTAGCTGGGGGGGCGTCAAGTGTGGAGTAGTGGGAGTGCGTGAGGTAGGGGGGGGGAGAAAGAGACACGGCGCACCGGCGCACACGCGCACACGCTGCACCACACACAAAAGCTTCGTTTTAAGGGCGGTGCCACCACTGTTGTCGCCTCCCTCCCCCTCTGCGCTTCCTCCTCCTCCTCCCTGGCTACTACCGCAGCAGGGGAGGGAAGGGAACGGGGCAGCGCCGGACGCAATGGAGACCGGCAGCAGCGGCGGCGGGGGAGACGACGTCCGCGGGCTCAATTTCGGCAAGAAGATCTACTTCGAGCAGGACGCGACTGGCGGGAGCGGGAGCGCGGCGGCGGCGGCGGGTGGCAAGAAGGGTAAGGGCGCGGCGAGCGGCGGCGCGGGGGCGGGTGGAGTCGCCGCCGTCGCCCCCGCGCCGCCGCCGAGGTGCCAGGTGGAGGGCTGCGGCGTGGATCTGACCGGCGCCAAGGCGTACTACTGCCGGCATAAGGTGTGCGCCATGCACTCCAAGGCGCCGCGCGTCGTCGTCGCCGGCCTCGAGCAGCGCTTCTGCCAACAATGCAGCAGGTAATAATAAAACACTTCGCTATTACTGCAGTTAATTCCCACCCCCCGCTCCCTCCCATGGAGTTGGTGATTTCATTGGTTTGTCTGGTCAAGTGCTTATTGCCGCGTTAGATGCGTTGTCCGGCACGGTGGCCGGTGGGCTCGCAATTTGGTCTCCAGCAATTGGCTCCGTTGCGCCTCCGATTACTCCATTTTGTTTCTTCCGGAGTTGCTGCTGCTACTTTCCTCTACTGTTCCACTCGTGATACTCCTACTCCCACCTCAGAAGCTTGCTAGCTATGGTGAATTGGTGATTAGTGTAGTTGTGGATGGATGCCGGTAAAATTCAGAACTGATCCATAGACTGGTTGTAACAGTTAATTAGGTCAGTCTCAGCTTGTGGCTCTTACTAGCAACTAATGTGTTCGAGCTCTGCAATTCGCTCTTCTCAGGACAAGAAAACGAGTCCTGGAATTGGCCGGCCAATCGTATGCATCTTGTAGTAGTAAGGTTCAGTTCAGCTACTTCTTGTCGTAAACAGATTAAGAAATTCAGGAGCTGTGTTCATGGTGAGGTTCATGGGTGTACTTCTGGTGTGCATTTGGTGGATAGCAATTAATATGAAATTTGGATATGTCGAATCTGGCCAGAATAGTAAGGGACATAAAAGTGTACATCCTGAATATCTTGTCTGAGCAGCATATATAGTAAGTCTAGATTTCTTTTTCCTTATTCTACTGTATTGTAGGATATGAATGAATGGGTGGTACACTAGGACTACTAATAGTAACTATTTAATGTATGCCCTAATGATATAGAGGTTGGATAGGGGAGATATTGGGCTGGAACAAATAAAAAAGAACAGTGAAGAATTACTAGTAGTGCTAATTTTCAAATAACCAATTATAACGAACTGAGGCAGCAGTAATCAAATACCAATATTATTCTTATTTAGTTCATCTGTGGTCACGTAATATAGTTATTGTTTCGGGATTCGTTTGGTAGCCTTTGATTACTTTTAGAGAACCATTTATCATTTATTATTTAGAGAGTACTCCCTCCGGCCAAGTTTGTAATTGTATTTTTTATTGGTCTTATTTACAAATATACGACGTATTTCATATTTCAATGCAAAATTAGTGTAATGTTCTCTTTATACTCTTAATAAATCCCTCCGTCCAAGTTTATAAACGTATTTTTTTAATGGTATTATCTACAAATATATGACGTATTTCATATTTCAATTTCAATGCAAAATTAGTGTAATGTTCCCTCTGTACCCCTAATAAATACCCATATTTATTTTATATTCTCCACATGCATGCGTTGAATATAGTGCTTAATGATAATAATTAAGGCGATCTAGTCATTTTCAATATGTTCTTGGTCTATGTGCCAAGAAGAAATACATGCTCTAAACTTGGCGAAGGGATTACTTTTTATTTTGAGAGTACAAGCGTACACCAGCATCCTAAATGGCAGACTGAAGTAAAAGCATGTGCTATATGTTGCACAATGGTTCACTTTTTGAAGTAAAAATATTGTCCTGTACCATTTCGCATTGTCCTGTGGCCTTATGAATCATCAGAGAAGAGAAGGTTCTCGCTGCTGTTTGAAAGATAAAACCTCAATTATGACTATTACTGTACTATGAGCCTTTGCGCGTGTCCACTATCTAGGAATGATTACAGGTGCTCTTTTCACATGGTGACCTTTTATTCTCCCAGTCCTGGTATGGATCTAATCATGAAAGGCGTGTCTTTGGTTGGTGTTGCTGCTTCGAACAAATGCGAATTAGTTTATGATTATGAAAAAACAAATGTTCTGCTTGCATCGACGCAGCTTTTCACGTGGCATGTGGTTTGCTTTTGTATTTATCTTAAGATAAGCAAGTAGCTGATCCTTGATTAAAGAGTTAGCATTTCCCCTCTTTTCATGTGCATGCAGTTTTTTTGCAGTAAGAGTCTCTATTATATGCGATTGATCCATGGATATTCTTCACTCTGCTTTTGTTGTGTGAAATTGACTATTGTTACCGTTTTCAGTATACTGTTTCTAGGAATTCGATATTATTCATCAGTGTAGCTCGTCAGATTTTTCGATGCTGCCTATTCTCGTGTGACTTTGCACTGGTAAAATCTTTTTGTGGAGTTTGGGCCATATGTAATTCCGTTATCCATGTAAATCATTCACAGGTTCCACCAGTTGCCTGAATTTGACCAAGGAAAACGCAGTTGCCGCCGACGCCTCGCAGGTCACAACGAGCGCCGGAGGAAGCCGCCGCCTGGACCTCTCTCTTCACGCTATGGTCGACTTGCTGCATCCTTCCATGGTAGCAAGTGCCTCTCTTTTCCTGTATCCATGCACTTGCAACTCCATTGAATGTGCTAACGCCCTGTTCCTGCAACTTTTGGTCCAGAAGAGCCCGGCAGGTTCAGAAGCTTCCTACTGGATTTCTCCTACCCAAGGGTTCCGAGCAGCGTGAGGGATGCGTGGCCAGCTATTCAGCCTGGCGACCGCATGTCTGGTACTATCCAGTGGCAGGGGAGCCATGAACTCCATCCTCACCGTGGTACAGTTGCAGGATACGGCGACCATGCATACAACGGCCAGGGCGGCTCGGCGGCAGGGACACCAATGCTCCCGGCCTTTGAGCTCCCCGCAGGCGGATGTCTTGCAGGAGTTGCCACGGATTCCAGCTGTGCTCTCTCTCTTCTGTCAACTCAACCATGGGATATTACCCACAGTGCCAGCCCCAACCGGTCCCCAGCAATGTCGACGACCAGCACCTTCGAAGGCAACCCGGTGGCGCCCTCCGTCATGGCGAGCAACTACATGGCTGCAAGCAGCGCCTGGACTAGCTCCCGGGGCCATGAGGGCTCCCGGAACGTGCAGCAGCAGCACCACCTGCCGCACGGGGCGGCGCTGCACGAGGTCCATCCAGGCTCAGTCCATCTCGGTCAGTTCTCCGGCGAGCTCGAGCTCGCGCTGCAGGGAAGCGGCCCGCCGACCCAGCCGCAAGTCGAGCATGGGTCCGGCAGCGCGTTCAGCCACTCCAGCAATGCGATGAATTGGTCTCTGTAGGGATCAATTCGTGACACACCGCCCCTTGTTGTCACGCCAGAGGCATGGAACGTTGGGAGGCCTGATTTTGTGCGCCTTACCGTGCCGTTTCGGTTTTCAGGATGGAGAGGAAGTTCTCAACTGATAGACCAGGAATTTCCTCCCGTGGAGCCCAACGTGTCCATGAACTCAACACCTGATCCTTATATATGTAGAACTGCATGACTTGAAGTTTGAATATGCTTGTCAAGGACTTTTACTTGACCTATTAATCTCGTCGTTCTTGTGCCTGTTCATTGTTTGTCTTAATGTGTTCATTTCAGGGTTATTGTCGTTGACTAACTCCATTAGTGGGTGTCTTGTTTGGTTAGGTTATTGGTAGATTACGTGGCGAGAAATTTTAGTGTATTATACTGGCTAGTAATATATGGTAGGTAGTTGAAATCTGATCTAGCTATTAATTTGTTAAATGTATTTCTACTAATCTACTATCAGAGAAAGTATAAATAAATATTAGCTAATCTGATTCATTGGATCGAAAAGAATGAACTATCATATTTAATTTAGTGTATGTAAAAGAGCTCTACACAGCTGACAAGGGTAAAAGGCACTAGTCACTAAGGGTATGTACAATAAAGCCACTCAGCTGGCTTTTAGACTGTACACATTAGCTTTGATCTATGTGAAAGTCTGAGAAGAGAAACGAGAAGAGAGCTAGCTCTTATTTAATAGCTAGCTTTGCACGAGAACATAGGTACATTATTTATGCACAAGAGATAAGAGATATTATTGCACAATATCTAGAGGTGACTTTTAAAGATTGTACAAACTAGTTTTTAGCTTATTATTAGTACTTCTTCTTTCATTTTTATAAGGCATATTTTGACTTTGCACAAGGATTAAGGTTGCGTTGAAATTAAGAAAAGTATGAGAGACAATAATTTAGACGCCATCACTTAATTGTCTTAGAAGATGAAAGATATACTTTGTGTGGGTGGTAATGAATAAATGTATATGATTAAGAGAGAATAAATAGGCGTATAGAAGGAAATGGCTCATTAAATCTACATGTAAACCTCATATTTGCGAACAAGATTATTTAAAAAATAAGCTTTATAAAAATGAATAGAGAGAATATATAGTAGATTTTATTACTGTCCATGCTCTAAGGGCTTAATCCTATGATAGATTTCCTTTTTCACATTGTACCATGGCCTTATCCTGTTATCCAGACAAATCTTTTCCGGATGAGTGAACTGGGAAAGTGTGCGTTCACTCTTCTTCTCGTACTTGGCTCTAGTTGCGCTATCCAAGTATGCATCGAAAGGGCGTTCACAAAGGAGGCACCAGCTAGCGAACAAAAATGATGTTGAGCGGGTCAGGCACTCAGGCCTGATGTTCTAGAGGTGGGCCAACTCCAAATTTATGGCCCATGTGATCACCCATGCACCTGCGCACAAATGGGCCTTATAGAAGCAAGATAAATTTATGGCTATTACATGTGTCCAAACTAAGGCTCAAAATCTTAATGAAATTTTGAGAATCTTGATCAAGATTTCAGATTTCGACCAGAGACGAGATCCTAAATCCCGATTGAATAAAAAAAATCTAAAAAAAAAAATTCAAAGTGCTTGAGTAACTTAAAATTTTGGCAAAATTTCATTGTAATTTCAAATTTTTGACCGAGATTTGACTAAATTTTGACTGAATGTGCAAGCTAGCAATGGACACAATGGTCATAAGTTTTTTCTTTTTTTTGCGGTTAGCCTTCAGTAGCACTGTTCGCATTTTTAAAAATTTCTCATGCTTGATCATCATATGAAAGATTTATGGAAACATTATGGATGTGTTAGGACCATTAAAAAAAATTTATACGTTTCTTACATGGTTTACACTATTTTTCATTCGATTGAAATTTGCTGGTCAGCCTTTTATCAGGACAGTAGCACTCTATTTTAAAATTCAATCATCGGATCAGAGACATTGTCGTCCTTCTTACCTTCTTGCCTAACATCTGGTTGAGCTTTGAAGTGTGCCTCAACCTTCTTTTCTTGATTCTTCAGGAATCCCATAATGAATTTCATGTAAAGCTCTATCAAATGTTTTGGAGTGCGACAAGTGCGTGACCAATGGCAAAAGCATTCACACCTAAAGCATGGTTGAGAAGGGTTAGCAACCTTATCTGTTGGACCTTGCTTCTGGAAGATTCTTGGACCCTTTCCTTTACCTCTCCACTAGGTTTGCCCTTTCCCTTATATTTTCTGCCATTCTTCCATTTTCCTCCTTATGCATTTGCCCTTTCTATGGCCTCGTCTATTGCTAGCCTACTGAGCATTAGCATGTGCTTCAGGCACTGCTTGACTTTCATTAGAAAGTGCACGATGATTCTTTATCAAGAGTTCATCATGTTTTTCTGCTTATAACAGAATGTAAATAAGCTTATAGTACTTCTGGTAGTAGTTTGCATGACTGTACTATTGCTGTAGTATCCTCTTGTTGGGATGGAAGGTGCACAATATTTTGTCAATCATCTCAGCATCAGTAACTTTCTGGTTATAAAATCTTAATTTTGTGATAAGTTTGTGCATAGCAGAATTATATGTTGCCACCGTTTTGAAGTCTTGAAAGCGCAGGAGGGTCAATTCACACTGTGCTTATGGCAATAGTACGAATCTTTGCTGGTTGTATCGTTCCTTTAATGAATTCCACAATGTTAGTGGGTTCTCCTCCATCAAGTATTCGACCTTCAGGTCCGAATGGAATAGGTGCCTCAGGAAATGCAAAACAACATATTTTGCTGGTTCAGGAACAATAGGGGCTCCAGCTCCAAGTGCTTGAGATGTCAGGATGATTTTGGTATCTATTGCCCAAGTGAGGTAATTGCTGCCATCTAGGGCAAGCTTAGCAAACTTCCTTTTTGCGATGTCACACATATCCTATATGCAAGCAATATTGAATTTTAATACTGGTAAAATATTATGTTGCATGCATAACATTAAATCTGTAAAGTTTGGTCTATATCTATTCAATAGATAATTATCCAAAAATTTTCCTTAATTTTTCTAGTATTTTTCATACTTTTAAGTTAATTTCTAATCAATTTTCAGCAATACTGAATAACAAGGAAATAAATTCCAACATAAATTAAATAGAATAATGCAAATTAATCCAGAGACATGAAGCTTATAATATGCTATCTGAAATTTTCTAGAATTTTCGAGTGCCACCATCCGGCATATCGCGGGCACCTCCGTGGACAGCGAGCTTGGGTGCCGCCATCCGGCATATCGCCGGCGCCACTGCGGCCATGTGCATCGCCATCCGGCATTTCGCAGGCGCCACCGTGGACGACGAGCTTCAAGTGCCACCACTTTGGTTTCATCGTGTGCGCGGCGTGTTTGGCGCTGCTGCCTCTTCGGTTCATCGCGCGCGGTGAATTCGCCCGCCGCCGCTTCTTCTTCCACGCGCGTGGCACATTCAGGCTCCGTCAGCGACGTGGTCGTGGGGAGTGACCTTCGGGGCAAGTGAGTAATTTTTTTTAATTATGAACAGTACATAAATTATCTACCTATACTCCCGTGCAAAACCGACTACTAAATAGGAGACAACTCTCTTATCTCTCCTCTTTTCTCACTCTTCCACATAGACCAAAGCTGGTGGTACAGGCTAAGAATAAGCTAAGGTAGCCTTATTGTACAAGCCCTTACTGAGTCTCGTCTCGTCTCGTCCTATCTAGCCTCGTCTCGTCGACCGAATACGCGCTAATTGCAGAGCATGTTTTTCGTGCTCGTCGTTGAATGGTGATCGACTTAAATGTATCGGTGAAGCGCCTGAGGTACTGGCATGGATTACGCGGGCGTCTGAATCTCCAAGTGACCAAGTCCACATGTAGCGTTCGACACGTGCATCTCATGTCAAATTAAGCTAATCCGACTCAAGTATGTTCAGACTTGATCAAACTTCACTACTTAAACGTAGCAACGTGTAGATGGATCCGACTGACCACCATTAATTCAGCATCACCATCAGGGCATGTCCAATGGTAGAGCCAACTACTGGCTATAAGAAAGCTCCATGTCATTTATAGCTAGCTTAAAGACAAGATCTCCAATGGGTTGGCTATAACATATTCTCCAACATTAAATGTGGGTCCACATGTAATTGTCTTTTATTTTTCTTGAAAAACACTATAGCCTGGCTCTTAGTTAAGAGCCAGCTCTTGTCTCTCTCCTCTACTTCTCTCCTCCACATAAGCAAAAAGATGAGATGGACTCCTTATAGCCTGCTGACATGTCTCCATTGGGGATGCTCTCACGACGCTTCAGCTCAGCTGCTCACGCGCCACTCGCTCACCTCAGCACAGAGGGACCGGCCTGTCCGCTTCTGGCGCGTGCAAGCCAGTACAACATTGCTTCCTTCCTCTATAAATGTGTCCATGGAGGCACATAAAGTGCCAGCATGCAGCGAGGCCATCGGCGAGAGAGCACGGGTGTTGGAGTAGTAATGGGCAGGCAGATTCTCTCTACTCTTCTGTTCTTAGCTCTGGCGGCGTGCAATGGCGCCCATGCAGCGTTCAACAGGCACAGTTTCCCAGAGGGCTTCGTCTTCGGCACCGGCTCCGCAGCCTATCAGGTTCGTCCGTTCGTGTGCAAACCTGAACCCCTAACTAACTGAGTGTTACTGTCAGGCGAGCTCCTGTCTGAGCTCAGAATGAGCAGTTCGATTTGCTAGCGTTCCATGATTGATGGACGATGGTAATTCTTTTGGACGTCTCGAAACAGAGTTTGCATGGTAGCACTGCGACGGGCGCCTGCACTAGATGTCCCCTGCTGCATCTATGCGAATGCGACTACTTCTAGCTTCAATCGGTTGGATTAACGTTGCATTGCTCGCTTCACTTGCAGTACGAAGGCGCCGCCAAGGAAGGAGGCCGAGGCCCGACGGTATGGGACAAGTTCGCTCATACTCCAGGTCCCGATCGATCTACACCTCTCTCTCCCCCCCCCCCCCCCCCCCCCGTACTTGCACTGAGAAGCTCTCATTATGTTATTCTATTTTTTTCGTCTGGTAGTACTTGGTGTCATAGTCCTTGATTGCACTTATTTCTGACTGTTTCATATGGATCACGCGAGCGAAACTAATTAGTGTGACACATCGATTTGTCAGTTCGAAATGAAGTCGTAGGCTGATGTGTTTTACCGGCCCTTTTACGGTACACTAAATTGAATAGGGATCGTTCATTCTTTTCGATACAATGGATCGAATTAACTAGAGTTTACTTATACTTTGTCTGGTAGTAGAGTAGTAGAAACACCCTTAACAAATCAACGGTTAGACGTGATTTCTACTATATATTATATACTACCAGTATAATGCACGTAAAATTTCTCTTTTCCTATTGTCGATCGATAAGGACAGATCAAGCTGCATATAATTGCAAGGAGTCTGGCAATTAATACAAGTGATGGAGACCCCTCAATTGCCACCAGTAGTCCACTACTACGGTGCTATGCTCAAATAGAGAGTCCAATCTTTGCTTACACTTTCTGATTGAGGCTTTGAAAGAAGTTCGGTTTTGTCGCATACTATATTCTGCTATACTTTTTAATTGGTGAAAACATTGCAGTCTTCAACGCGAAGATATAATTTAGTTTCTAAGGTTTATCTTTTGTACTATTTATTTAAGGTCAATCATATAGTGCAACATGCAGGTGCAATCCATGGAAGTATTTTAATCTATAAACTCTACTTTTCCCCAGGAAAGACCGTTTTTATTAGGTAACAGTAACTAGCTGACGAGGTAAAAACTAAAAACTTTATGCCCTGCAGGTAAGATTGCAGACGGTGGCAACGGAGATGTAGCACTCGACTTTTACCATCGGTACAAGGTGGATTTTCTTATATACTGAACTATCATGTTCTTGTGAAAATATAGAGCATTTAAAAATCTTTGAACTGAGTTAAATCCGGAATTACAGGAGGACTTGAACTTCGTGACAGACATGAACATGGATGCCTTCCGGTTCTCCATTGCATGGAGCAGGATCCTGCCAAGTAAGAGTTAAAATCTGAACACACAAAAGCGAGACAAAATTGCCCAAATTGCAACCATTTCGTCGTCCACTTTGCTGCTGAGGACATGTAGCTTAGTTTTGTGAGATTACTACTTGCAGATGGTTCCTTGAGTGGAGGAGTGAACAAAGAAGGGGTTGCTTTTTACAATAACCTGATCAATGAGGTTATAGCTAAAGGTGTTTTTTTTTTCTCCTTTTTTCTTTAAAGTATTTTAGGGCATATATACACAGCATCTTTTCACTAAATATAGCTATTTCTTCAACATGATAGGGTTGACGCCATATGTCACAATTTTCCACTGGGACACACCCCTGGCCCTAGAGGATAAATACGGAGGCTTCCTGAGTGAAAACATTGTGTAAGTTAGTCAAATTACAGTATCTCTTTTTCCCCTAGACAAAGGTTCAATGAATAACAGCTGCCTTAAATAAAACAAGAAAAAGTAAAGAACTAGTGGTACAAAGTTGTTGCAGAAATCAATAGTTGCCTTTGCTTCATCCTTTGTTCCCATTCATTTGGACCAAACGTTTACTCCCGATTGGGCCTCTCAGATGTCAAAATCGGTCGCAGTAATGATACAGGGGTACTGATCAGTGATCGTATTCCATTAATTATTCGTACCACATTTCTCTTTGAAACAATTCGATCTTCCACCGTACAAGGGACTCGTCAATTCATACCATCCAGTTCAAATTTCTGCTGAATACAGAATGAACTCACAGACAAAATTGTTATTTGTTAATCTGCTCGTGAGCGCGCGTAATGTGAAGATCAGCGGTACCTAAAGCACAGTTAGTCAACTCGATGCCTAAACTAAACGCGTGATTGCAGGAAGGACTACATGGACTTCGCCGACGTCTGCTTCAGGGAGTTCGGCGACCGGGTGAAGTTCTGGACGACGTTCAACGAGCCGTGGACGTACAGCACCTACGGCTACGGCAGCGGCGTGTTCGCGCCGGGCCGGTGCTCTCCGCACGTCTCCAAGTCCTGCAGCGCCGGCGACTCCAGCCGGGAGCCGTACAACGTGACGCACCACATCCTGCTCGCCCACGCCGGGGCCGTCCGCCTGTACCGCCAGGAGTACCAGGCCGCGCAGAAGGGCAAGATCGGCATCACCCTGGTGTGCCACTGGTACATCCCCTACAGCAACACGGCGGCCGACAGGGCCGCCGCGCAGCGCAGGATCGACTTCATGTACGGCTGGTACATGGACCCGATCGTGTTCGGCGACTACCCGGCGGAGATGAAGGGGTGGCTCGGCAACCGGCTGCCGGCGTTCACCAAGGAGCAGTCGGCGACACTCAAGGGGTCCTACGACTTCATCGGCCTCAACTACTACACGACCTACTACGCCATCAGCGTGCCCCCGCCGCCCAACGCGTTGGAGATGTCCTACGAGGGCGACAACCGCGCCAACTACACCGGATTCCGTAACGGCAAGCCCATCGGTCCACAGGTACGTACGTACGTAGCCGCACCGCCTACCTAGCCCATGCCTAGCTGTTAACCGATTGATGCTTGTGTGCCCATATCTCAGGCTCACACTCCCTTGCTGTTCATCTACCCGCCGGGCATCCGCGAGCTCCTGCTGTACACCAAGAGGAAGTACAACGACCCGGCCATCTATGTCACGGAGAACGGTAAAAGATTAACCTAATTGATTCGACGTTATCAATCTGTCATTGCACTTGTCACTTGTCAGTACTAGTGAACAGTTAACAGACTGCTACAGTCACCACGAGTGCATCTGAAGGGCAGAAGCTGTTTGTTGTTTCTGTCGGACGCAGGCGTTGATGAGGGGAACAACAGCACCCTGCCGATCTCAGAGGCTCTGAAAGACGACACCAGGGTGAACTACCTGCACAAGCACCTCCTGTTCCTGAACCTCGCCATCAAGTACGTGCTGCTCATTTGGACCATGCATCTCAAAGCTTGCAGCTCCGACATGTACACGAAATACGTACAGTATTATTTCTAACAGAAAAACTAAAAAACGGTATACCGTTGCAACGGTATACCTCTGAAACTCATGAAACTTATGATTTTTTGCGCTGAAACTCATGAAACTTAGCACTAAAAACTGATAAAACATGAAACTGATGAAACTAAACACTGAAACTCATGAAACCAGCACTGAAACTGATAAGTTTCATAAGTTTCCTGGCTATACCGTTGCAACGGTATACCGTTGCCTAGTCATTCTCTATTTCTAACGATCGCGTGCAATCTTAATCTGTAAATTTGCCTTTCAGGGAGAAGGTGAACATCAAGGGCTACTTCTCGTGGACGTTCATGGACTGCTTCGAGTGGGGGGACGGCTACCAGGACCGGTTCGGCCTCATCTTCGTGGACCGCAACACGCTCAAGCGCTACCGCAAGAAGTCAAGCTACTGGTTCGCGAATTTCCTCAAGAAAAGACATCGTCAGAGCGAGTACAATAATAAAATCACCTCAGCGTACTATTAACATGTTGTTGGCATCCGAATTTAGTGACTAAGGTAGTTTCTAGAATAAGAAGGAATAAGCTAATACAAGTTCGGATTCGGCATGATGTGTACTAAATCCGGGAAGTAAGCCGATACGGTTTCGGCTTGAGGAGTCACGAATATTCGGCATGAAGTGTGATAAAAGGAAACCGATGCCGATACAGGTGGGATCAAAAATTAAGGAGGATACGATGTAGCTCAAGATAGTAAGAAGAGATTGAAGCTGATACAGGCATTTAAAAAGGTCGAAAGGAACACGATCAGAGTGAAGACTATAAAAGAGGACGACATGCTACGTCGAAAGGAGGACAGACTCAACTCAACCAACCAATACATTTACTTTTCGTCTTTTTTACATAGGAATAGTTCATAGACTTGTAATCTTTCTTTGTAATTCGATTGATCAATAAAAATTGCGCATCGCTAATTGTTGATCTTGTCGATTTACGCTCAATTCAGGTCTGATTCTTGCTCGATTTTGTTGCGCATTGCCTTCTTTGAGAGAAACAGCCATTACCCCATCCGATCGACTCAACCGAGTAGATTGGATCAGTTATCTTTGTCACAATCGGCTCGTCAAAGCCGATGAGACCCTGAGCCTCGCCTGATCGAGTTCTTTCAATCGGTCAGGTCAATTACTGATATTTTGCCGATTGAGGAATCAAATCGGCTGGCACACCCGCAACCCAGAAATCTGAACCCGGTGTCCGCGTGTGTTGGCAGTTATTAACCCGTCGTCAAGTTTTTGGCGTCAACACACTTTTGGTACGCCCGGTGGGACCTCGAAACAATTAGACATGGCTTCAACAGGAAAATCCGTGGGTGCATTCGACATCAATGCTGATGCAATAATCGTCCCTACAATGGACAATTTGACGCCAGAGCAGCGGAAGGAGGTTGAAGATCAAAAAGCAACGTTTGAGCAAATGGTCTCAGTTGCTACCAAAAATCCGGCGTAGCGTTATGTAACACCCCAAAATTTTGCTTTTCTTAAATTCATGTGTGAATTGGCACTTTGGTGAATTTTTGGAATTTTCTGGAATTTATTTGGATTTATTTGGAATTTATTTGAATTTATTCCATTTTGAAATAATTAAAGAATTAAACTTTGCAAATAAAATTTTGTTGGAAATATTTTATTTGAGTCCAAAATGATCCAAAGTATTTTCCAGAATTTTTCCGAATTTTTCTCGAAGTCTTTTGCTATTTTTAATGAATTAAATGAATTATCGGGAATTATTTTAATCATTAAATCGCTGGAAAATCAAACCGAAGTCGGTTCTCGCTCATCCGATCGAGCCCGAGTCGACTCGAAGTTCGAGTCCGACCGAACCACGTGACTTGATCGAACCCCATTCGATCCTAACCGCTGGATCGAGATCCAACGGCCCGCATTGACCGCACCGGCTCGAGCCGAAGTCTGGTCGGATCCGATCGCGCCACGCCGATCGTGACCGTCGATCGTGCCACGTGGGCGGTGTGCGTCGTCGTCTCCGCCGAAACCGAGCCGGACTCCGCCGCCGCGTAGATCTAGGGTTCCGCCGCACGAACGCCGAGGCTATTTAAGGCCTGGTCACACCCGAGGTCGGCCACGACTTTGCGCACTGTAGCCCCTACTCACCAAGGCGAGCCGCCGCCGCTTAGCCGCGATAGCTCGCCAGAAGTTGAGCGCCGCCCGCCACGGTTTTTGCTTCATCCCGCCGTCACCCGCCCCTAGCCACCGCTGAGCCTGCATCCGTAATCCCTGCATCGAGACGCACTGCGTGGAGCCAACTCATCTCGCCGGAGGAGCCCCGGCGCCACGGAGTGGTCGCTGCCTCCGCCTCCGGCCGCCGCAGCTCGCTGCCGCCATCGACCTCGCGAAGCTCAGGCACCGTCCGATCTTGATCGTGCGGTTGAGGTGAGTTCACGTGTTTCCAAACCCGATTAGATCTGGACCGTTGGATCAAGATCCAACGGCCCACGATCACCACGTGCCGTAGTAGTGTTAATGTAGGATTTGATCTGGACCGTCCGATCTAGATCGAACGGCCCACGATCATCGAGTATTTTTCAACGTGTTAACCTTGGATCCAATCGCGGCCGTTGATTTTCAAATCAACGGACACGATCGCGCCACGTGTCCAGGAAGCCGACCGCCGCGCCACGCGGCGCAAGATGGGTCATCGACACGCCGGGCCCGCGTGTCGGGCCGACAAGACCGCGGACGCCACCCATGACGCCATCGGTAGGTCCCACCGCCGCCACTGCGGCCGAGCCCCGCTGACGTCAGCAGTGACGTCATCCGAGGGGGACCAACATGTCAGTGATACGTGGAGCCGTGGACCGAGTCCACGGTAGACCCGAGCCGAGCGTGGACCAAGTCCATGGACCGGCTGACGTCAGCCAGCCAATCAGGAGCTGACGCGTGTCACCCATGACGCAATAAATAATTTCCGAAAAAGAAAAATGATTTAATAATTCGGTTTAATAATTGATTTGAATTTCAAAACTTCAAACGCTTATAACTTTTGCGTTTCAACTCCGATTTGAGTGATTCAAATTTCTAAATTTGTATAAAATTGAGATCTACCTAAATATGAATTTTATTTAATTTTTGGACTAAAGTTTTTCTCTGTAAAATTATTTAATTGATTATTTAAACTTTAAATAATCATAACTTTTGCATTTTAACTCCAAATTTGACGATTCCAGTTTCTAAAAATTCATAAAATTATGTTCTCTCTGTTTATGGATTTTATTTGGATGTTTGGACACTTTTTGCCTATTGTTTATTTGTGTATTGCTATTTGCACGCTTTTACGAGTAGACGTTGAAGTGCCTAAGGATTCGAAGGAGAAGTATTGACTCAGATCCAACTCAAGACCAAGAACAAGTACTTTTTGAAGGCAAGTTGTGCTTTGACCATGTTGATCCTATTTTGAAATCTATTTTGATTTAACCTATTGCATGCTAGTTCAATTAGAAAAATACTTTATTTAAATATGGGGTTAGATAAATACCAATTTCTTTGTATGACACCCTCGATTATTTAAATATGTGCCATGACCCTTGTCACCCTAGTTGTGGATTATTAGTTGGACATTATTAAATTGCCAACATGGGTTTTAGACCGCTGTAGTATCTTGCTTAGACTGCTTACGTGCTCATGACATGATTTTGGACAATCAAATATTAATATTGACTTAATGGTATATTGAACCTGTTTTGGAAAGGTATCATGTGATGTTGATGGCACGTGGTGCATGGTAATCAAGCGGGGTTTGATAAATAGTTTTCGGCAGGGCATGTGGCAAGAATGATCAGGTGGGCCAGTTGTGGCATTGGGGATGTTGATTTGGTTCTTCGTAGTCTTGCCTGGTCACCCTAAGGACTTAACCTTGCAAGCCTTTGAACTGGTCTAACGTGCAACCACATATCTGTAATGGGACGGACCTAGTTGACTAAGTTGCTAATAACGCACTGTGGGACCTCGTGAGGTCAACTACACCCTTTGTGTAAGTTGTACGGGGAGCGCATCGGGCCGAGGCCAGTACCCATCTAACGGTTGATTGGCCTAAACTTCGCCTTAGCTAAGGGAAGGGTTAGTGTGCAATAACCGGGGAGGACCACTTGTATTGTTAGAAGTTTCCGAAAGACTTTGTTACGGGAACTCGCCTTTGTGGTGTTTGACTGTATCTTGTGGGTAAAGTGCATAACCTCTGCAGAGTGTACAATCTATTCGAATAGCCGTGTCCGCGGTATTGGACATCGCTCGGGAATTACAGTCAAGGGTTAGATTTTCTCAAAAATAACTTGGATCTGAAAGGTTGGGTTGGATTAATAATGATGTTGATGGAAATGTGGATTAGGATGGGAAAGATGTTTATTAAACTCCTTGAAAAGTTAATTAGGCTATACTTACTGCTTTCAAATCTACTTATGTTATTTGTCAAATGCTGTTTTACTGCAAATATACCTTGAGCTATTCCTTTGTACCAAGCCATGCATGTAGTATATTAGCTTGCATTCTGTGCATGACTTGCTGAGTACCAAGTACTCACCCTTGCCTCAATATAACACCAGTTGAAGAGGAGACTACACCAGCTTTGGAGGAGGAGCTCCAAGAGGAACCGTCTACTTAGGGAGCGAGCCCAATCAGTTGCCTGTGGTATACTGGATGGCGCCACGAAGTTATTTGATTTTCCGCTGCTATTATTTCTCTCTTAATAAGTTTCGCCCTGCGAGGCGTACATTTGTGGCTTGACCATAAGGTCGAGTAACCAGTTTGACTATTTAATTAAAGTACTTTATTAGTATCGAGTGGTATGATTGTGATATTTACCAATGTTAAGACTGTGTGCACTAGCGCGTTCCTGGACTAGTGCTGAATACACAGAGGGTCCGGATTTGCAAATTCGGGGTCCCGACACGTTACGCAGAAGAACTTTACCGTTGATTAGTTTCCATCAACGCCCACAGCTGTCAATATTTGCCCTCTGTATTTTCCGGTCAAGAATGTGCCATCCAAGCACAGCAATGGACGACTGACGAGTACCCGTACCATGGGTACCCCCATCAGCCCGGAAACGCGAACGGGCTGACCAACCGCGGCGAAGGCCCAGCACTGCCAAAAGGTACTTGGGCCGCAGAGAGCGGACTCGACTGCAGGCAGACCGACTCGACGGCCGGCGGACTCGATCTCGGCGGTCGGCGGGTTCCGACCGCCTAATATTGGAGCGCCGCCGGCAAGCTCCACCGCGCATGAGCCGCCAGGCCCACGCCGGTGTCGTACCGCCTTGTGCGCGGCGTCCCTGGCATCCGTACCGGGGTAGGCGGCTCCTTCCCAAGACTGTCAGAAGAGCCACCGAAGAAGTCAAGCCCCCGTCCCATCGCCTGGCACACCGCAGAGGAATACGCCCACTCCCGAGGCCAAGGCAAAGTCAAGTGCCATTAAAGCCGCCGAGGCTGACAGGAGCACCACGCGATGCGTCATCCAGACAAAGACTACGCAAGACCACTCATCACAGAGCCACCAACCCCGCCTCGGGGCGGGCAGGGCCTCGGTGACAAGACAGAAACCAGACTCGAGACACGCAGCCCCTTTCCTCGTGGTTTTCCCAAACTCCCGTGTAACCTACCTCCTCCGTCTATATAAGGAGAGGCAGGGCCCGAGAGGGAGGGGCGCGATGGAAAAAACGGTCTTCTAGGTAGCCACAACTCCCTAGCAAAAACACCGAGGGATCGGTCGGCCGACCCCCTGCCTCGCTTGTATACCTCTTGTTCATCGCCCAAAGATCAATACACCCACACCGAACGAACTGGAGTAGGGACGTTCAGCCCGAACCAGTATACATCATCTGACTCCTTGAGTCGACCATTCGGGGAGAGGGAGCGCGCGACCCCATCCGACCACAAATTCGTATTGCCGGTGCACGAAACACCGACAACGACAATGATAGAACACCTTAATGCAAGCTCCGAATGCGAAGAACACTCTCCTCAGATGCCTTTTAGTTGGCTACTTGATTGACGGACAGTCTTGATAGTCATAGTAAGTGCCATGATTTCTTCCCTGAATGCAACTGAGCAGTGCGGGCAGATTGTGGTACGAGTCTTGAAACTTCCCAAACCTCATTTCTAATGCCTTATGTTTCGCCCTCCATGCCTTTCCATAGCTAATTGTGTACTGATATTTGTTCTCGATTGCTCGGATAATAGCACGGGGCTCAAAACTCAGGTTCTCCACTATCTCTGCGTACATGATGTTCGCGACATACCCTGATGACAGGTTCCTGTGAGCTATCATTGTTTCCTCAATTATACAACTATGCTGCTCAACCTTCGAGACAACCAATGGGTGCCCCATTTGGGCCTGTGCGCGTGCACTCTCCACGGACACCCATGGATCTCACTGTCAGGGAGCCGCCCAGATCGTCCTCGAGTTGTTGGATGAACAGTTGCTCCCATCGGATTTTGGATCCTAGCAACCAATCACCAGCAGGTGATCCTGATGCTAATACCCAAGCCCAATGGAGACAACCTTACGAACGTCCAAACGACTCGACAACAACCCCGGTATTCCCCCGGTATGCGACCCGAAACACGCCCAGGATCACCGCATACCGGAAAACAATACGATATCAATTCAATTTGCATAAAGGGGGCAACGAACCCGAAACTTTCGAACCAACACGCAAGCGGAACACAAACGGCAAAAAGACAAACCCGACAACCACCAAACCAAGATCGAACAACCACGCCAAGACTCCAAACTAGGCAAAAACGGGAAAAAGACCCAGACTCCGAAAAACGGAAAATTTTGGCATGACCTTTCTAGATTCTACGGACATCCACTCAGCAGACAAGAAAACACAGTTGCAGTATATATATATATTCAAAAGTAAAGCAACAACCACCACAGCCATACAATCACAAGCAGAGAGAATCCACGGGACAACGACATAGACTAAAACGATTTACGAGGCATAAAGTAGAAGGCTAACTATACAACAAAAGTGAATCAAATCGCAACACAAAGCAAAATAAGACTACTCCGAAGTGTCCTCGCCATCGAACACTTCCGAAGGCAGCGATATCGCGCTAAGCCTCTACTCGGTGCCCCGCCTGTTCACCGAGAGGCAGGATGGGCAGAACTCACACTCGCCATCCTGATCCTCACCTGAAAAACCACGAAGCAGAAGCATGAGTACAAAAGGTACTCGCAAGTCTTACCCGGGGTCCATATATGACCGACTCCAAAGGATTATGCATTTAGTTGTAGCGAGGAGAAAGCTTAAGGTAAAAGTGCGTAAAAGCATTAACATTTGTAGTATAAACGCCGACAATCTAACCAATTACAAGTTTAAAGCGCTTAAAGACCGCACTTACTTCTAGTGTGAGACTGAAATTAACAACAATTAATGTAGAGCAATACATAACCATTTTAAAGCTCAAGCCCAACGGCGAACCACAAGTTTAAGTTGTTTACTACGTGACTGTGCGCTGAAAGAGCTTGCTCATATCCGAGAGCGGCAATTCGAATCGCTTAATTAACCCTGGCAGGAAGCATTGATCGCACGACACTTACCACAAGGGCCTAGTGTCAACCCCTCCCAATCATACCCAATCGCCAAGCGTCCTCCTGTGGGTTCAAAACCTAGCACCCCTCGAGCAGCCCCAAGCCCGGCTTGGCGCTCGAGGGTCGGCCTAAGCCTCGCCCTCAACCACGTCCAACCACAGGAAGTTACGGTCCATCGATTCCGTATGAGAGAAAGAGTGGCTTACCGTACCATAATCGGGCATGCGACCAACCGGTGTGCTCAATCAAAGGGCAACCATCGAATCGGTCCTTAATCGACTCAGACGGGGCTACACATTTGAGTCTCCATACCCAAATGAACCAACTCCCCGCCCGGTCCACAATTCATTTTCTTTTCAAAACCTTTCCCAATCCCAAGCCAACATAATGTAGCGTGTGTATAATAATAACAACCGCAAGTGACAGAACCCTCCGTCACTTGGCCCGAACCCCGACCTCTAAGCAAGACTAAGCGCTGACTCAGTTATATTACCCGTGTTAGCTTCAAGGAAGTGATTAACAATTATCAATGGGTGTATGTGCAGCAAATGGGATCTAGTCCTATCCCACAATTAACTCCTAATGCAAAACGTAACTCACAATTTAGCAATTTATTCTCAAAAATAGAATCATATAAGGGTTCAAGATGCTTAGGTGCTTGCCTTGTTCTTCTGCTGGTGGATCGGCAGCGATTTGCCCCTCGGCAACTCCCTCAACCACGGCCACGTCAGTCGCCGCGGGATCGTTCTCTACACGTTCACAAATGCATAGGGAATGAGATGTATGCCGATGACATGCAATGATAATTGAAAAACAATAAGCAAGCATTCGACAACCAAAAAGGAATACAATTGCGAAACTCCCCAATAAAGGCTAAACAACACTAGGATTGGCTCAACACTATTTAGATCAGAAGCTTTATAGCTGGTGGTTTAATTGCTCATCACCCACTAAGTTTCTTAATTGGTACCCACCCCACGAATGAAAGCGTAAAGACCCCAAGCATAATCCTAAGCATTTCAATCGGGAACACACGACACCCCTCAACTTGCATGACACTTTAATAACACCTTCGCAACACCGACTAAGGACAGTAACTCACCCTTGGGTTATAGCGTCAAGCTTCAACATTTTCTATGCAATGAAACCATTAGCCAAACCGCCGTACATCCATTTATACTCCAATCCTTCCATAATGCTTAGCATGTAACCAAAAACAATCTACCATGTATTGAACCTTGCTAACGCAATTATCATCATGCCCAACTCAAGAACATACAAGCATCAATTCGGGCTAAATCCCCAAATTCCTCACAAACCCTAGCCCATTCATCAAACACCTAGCATGCAAGAACATCCACCTCCTAGTCATTCCATCAAACACCTTACATGCATGAACACCCACCTCCTAGCCATTTCATCAAGCACCTTTCATGCATGGCTAGGGAGAGAGGGGGGGGGGAGAGGGAAGGAAGGGAAGAGAAGGGAGAGGAAGGGGAGGGGGCTTGCCGCCACTGTACCACGAGGAGGGGGCGCCACGGAGGAGGTGGCGGCCGTGCCGAGCCGGGAGGGGCGGGGCGGCCGGTGGAGGGAGGAGGGGATGGCCGGTGGAGGGGGCGCAGGGGCCGCCGAGCAGGTGGCGGCGTCGCCACCGGGAGGGAAGCCGGGGGACGGCGGCGAACCGGTGGGGAGCAGGGGTGGCGGCGCAGGGCCGGCTGGGGTGGGGAGCCACCGAGAGGGAGGGAGAGGGCGTCGGGTGAGGGGAGTGGGGGTGGGGTTTCGGGCTGGGGAAAAAATGGGGAGGGGAGAGAGAGATGAGTGGGGAGGGAGAGAGGAAAAAGGGTGGGGGAAAAAAATTGGGGAGTAAATTTACCTGCTTACCCCCATGACCACACGTAAGAAAAATCAGAACCATGACAAATCCTCCCCCCTTAGGGGAATCTCGCCCCGAGATTCGAAATGCGCACATAGTTGGAAAGGAACTTACATAGACCATGACTATAAGTAGACAGGTTGAAATACTTACATAATTTGGAAGAACTCGGGATACTCATTTTCCAAATGGTCTTCCCGCTCCCAAGTCGCTTCATCCTCAGTGTGATTGCTCCACTGAACCTTATAGAACTTGAGAGTTTTCCTTCGGGTCTTGCGCTCCGATTCTTCCAGAACCCGGATAGGACGCTCCGCGTAAGACAGATCCGGCTCAGGCGCGACTCCGAGGTCTTCTACCTCGAGAGACTCGAACGGAGTACGGAGACACTTCTTCAGCTGGGAGACGTGAAACACGTCGTGGACCATTCCGAGCGAAGGAGGAAGCTCTAGCTGATATGCTACCTGGCCGCGCTTTCCAAGGATCTTGAACGGCCCTACGTAGCGAGGTGCCAGCTTTCCTTTAACTCCGAATCGACGGGTGCCACGGAGAGGAGATACCTTCAAATAGGCGAAGTCGCCAGTGTCGAAGGAGAGGGGTCTCCTACGGCGATCAGCGTAACTCTTCTGTCGCGACCGCGCTATCCTCAGATTTTCTTGGATAGTCCTGACCTTTTCTTCCGCCTCCATAACCAACTCAGGCCCAATCAAGGAGCGTTCCCCACTTTCTCGACCCTTCGTGGCGCCGACAAGCTGCGACCATAGAGTGCCTCGAACGGGGACATCTGGATACTGGTATGGTAGCAGTTGTTATACGCAAACTCGGCGTACTCAAGACACTCCTCCCACTTTTTCCCGTCGGACAATATACAAGCCCTCAACATGTCTTCGAGGATCTGATTGACCCTCTCGGTCTGACCGTCAGTCTGAGGGTGGTATGCTGAATCAGGAGCAATTTCGTGCCCAAGGCTTCATGTAGGCTTCTCCGCACTGAGAAGTGAACCGAGAGCCCCTGTCTGAAACTATCCGCGTGGGCACTCCATGCAGACTTACGATCCGGGAGATGTACCAGTCCGCATACTTCTTGACGCGATACTTGGTGCAAACGGCCAAGAAGTGCGCAGACTTCGCTACCGATCGACGATTACCCAAATCGAGTCATGGCCTGAGGAAGTGGTCGGCAGGCCGGTAATGAAGTCCATGGTGACATCCTCCCATTTCCAAACCGGAATAGGAAGAGGTCAAGGGTACCGGCTGGCTTGAGGTGTTCGGCCTTCACCCTCTTGCAGACGTCGCACTCGACACATAGCGAGCGACTTCGCTTCATGCGAGCCCACCAAAACCGCTGCCTCAGTCCCGATACATCTTGTTGCTCCGGGTGAATGGTAAGCAAGGAGTTATGTGCCTCATCAAGAATCCTTCGCTTCAACTCCTGGTCATCGTGACAACTACGCGATCGCCGAACCACAAGGTTCCTCGATCATCCAGCGAAACTCAAGCAGCCTTGTCCCAATTTCAATTTATCCCAGATTTGGGCAACTTCTTCATCCTTCGACCGTGCCTCTCGAATCCGATCGAGCAACGTAGACTTCAACTCAATATTGGCTATGAATCCTCGCCGCCCATCTCCAAGCCGAGTCTCTCGAATTCGGCACAAAGAGAGACACTCGGGACTGGAGAGTACAGCAGCTTGCATTGAGCTTTGCGACTCAACGCGCCGCCTACCACATTCGCTTTCCCGGTGGTAGTGTACCTCCAGATCGTAGTCTTTGATCAGCTCAAGCCATCTCCGCCGCCTCATGTTCAGATCTGCCTGGGTGAAGATGTACTTGAGACTTTTATGATCGGTGTAGATATTGCACTTGTTCCCCGTAAGATAGTGGCGCCAGATCTTCAAGGCATGCACCATCGCCGCAAGCTCCAAATCATGGGTGGGGTAGTGCTCCTCATGATGCTTCAACTGCCGAGATGCGAGGGCAACGACTCGGCCTTCTTGCATGAGCACACACCGAGCCCAATGCCTGACGATCGCAATACACCTCAAAAGGACTGTGGATATCCTACCGAGTGAGGACAGAGCCGTAGTCGACGTTGCTTCAGAGTCCGAAAGGCGCCTCACAAATTCGACCATCCGAATTCAACTCCCTTCTTGAGCAGCTACCATTGGCTTCGCAATCTTTGAAAAGTCTTGGATGAAGCGGCGATAATACCTACCAAATTTCAAGAAAATCAGCGGATGTCTCAGGACTGCCTTGGTCGCTCCCAATTGAGTACATCCTGCACCTTGCTCGGGTCAATCGCCACGCTCGCCGTAAAGGACGTGTCCCAAGAATGACACTTCCTCACCGTAACTCGCACTTGCTGAACTTCGCATACAGCGATGCTCCCCGAGTCGCCTCGAGAACAATGCGAAGGTGCCTGGCGTGCTCTTCTTCATCGGGCCGAATATATCAAAATGTCGCCAATGAAGATGACGACAAACGAATCCAGCTCTTCCATGAATATGGAGTTCATCGATACATAAAGTACGCCGCGCGTTCGTGAGGCCGAACGACATCACGGTATACTCGTAGAGCCCGTGATCTAGTGGAGAAAGCAGCCTTCTGGATGTCCTCGGCTCGAATCTTAACTGATGGTAGCCGAGCCTCAAATCAATCTTGGAAAATACTCGTGCACCGGTCACCGATCAAACAGGAGGTCGATCCGGGGCAATGGGTACTTGTTCTTGACGGTGACTGCATTCAAGGGACGGTAATCAACACAGAGGCGCAGAGAACCATCCTTCTTGGTCACAAACAGAGCCGAGCAACCCCAAGGTGAGGAGCTCGGACGAATGAACCCTTTGTCCATCAGCCCTTTCAACTGAGTCTTCAGCTCGGCTAGCTCATTGGGTGGCATTCGGTATGGCCGCTTGGAAACCGGAGCGGTCCCTCGGTCGGCTCGACGACAAACTCGATATCCCGATCGTGGCATCCCCTGAGTTCCGCTGGGAACACATCGAAACTCAGACACCACGGAATCGAGTCCAGCTCTTCAACTTCGGCCCCATTTAGTGAACACAATGTGGCCTTGTTCTCATTAAGAATCGAGTGAGTCGGCCGCCTTCTGATTTCTGAGTGACAGTGGTACGACTACAAGAATCCAAAATACCATTGTCGTGTCACCAACTCATCCCCAGGATGACATCTATCCCCAAAGGTCTAGAAGCAACAAGTCGACCGTGAATGGAATCCTCGAATCTGAACTATCGCTTTCAACCATCTCGCTTAACCGTGATCTTCGACCCGGTGCCTCAATCACAAAAGAGGTGACACTGCCATCGACCCTCATCCGATGCCGCCTCGCAAACCCCGTGCGAATGAAGGAATGGGAGGCCCCTGAATCAAACAACACTCTAGCCTCATGCCCCTCAACAAGAAACGTACCAGCTAGCACGGCGGAGCCCTCAGGAACCGCCTCGGCGTCGACGAAGGTGACGCTGCCACGGCTCGACGTAGGCAACGGCGGTGGCGCCGTCGCGCCCTGAAGCCGTGGAGCGCCGGTGCTGGTGCCGCGACGCGGGAAGGGGCAGTCCCGGATGAAGTGGCCCGCGCGTCCGCAATTGTAGCACGGACCGGGACCGGGACCCGCTGCTGCTCTGGCTGCCGGTGGCGGTAGTGGTGGTCGTGGCCGGGTAGCGGCAACCGACGGCTGGGCCGTCGTGACCGACTGAGACGGCGCTGGAGCAGACGGCCTCGGCGGCTGATACGAGACCGCCCGAGCCCGCTGCGAGCTGCCGCCCACTGAGTACGGCGTCGCCCGCTTCCTCTTCTTCTCCTCCTGATGAGCCCGCATCTTTAGCTCAACAGTAATCGCGCGGCTCACCAGGTCATTGTAGTCAGCAAAGTCGCAGACGGACAGCCTATCTTGCATCTTCGCCGTCAGCCCACTCACAAACCGACCTTGCTTCTTCTGGTCAGTGTCAACCTCCTCTGGGGCGTACTGCGCCAGGTAGTTGAACTCCTGCGAGTAGTCAACCACCGACTTGCCGAGCTGTCGGAGGGTGAGAAACTGCTGCTTCTTCATGTCCATGAGGCCCTTCGGGATGTGGTACGCCCGAAACGCCTCACGGAACTCAGCCCAAGTAAATCGGGTGCCCGGCAGTCGCATCACCCGCAAATTGGCCCACCAAGCACCAGCAGGCCTCGTAGCCGCCGCGCCGCCAAGTGAGCCTTCTCGAGCTCCCCAATCGATAAGAGCAAATTTCTCGCTCTATCGCGGCGCAGCCATCATCGGCCTCCAACGGATCGGTGGCCCGTGAGAAGACCTGGTCGCGTGTGCGTGAAGTCGAGATAGCCGGTGGGCCGACCTCGCCCATCACCGCGGCCACCGTCTTTGGACCCGGTCCTGGACTAGCATCTCCAGGATCCGGTTTGTCGCCTCCTGGTGCTGCTCGGTCCGGCCGCAGAATGTCCAACACATTGGGAGGAGGTGGCGAACAAAGACTCCGTCGCTGCCGCCAAAGACCACCCTCACCCCTGAGGTGGAAGCCCCACGGGTCCTCATTCTGTCACCAACGAGACAGACGACACAAAGTTAGACTCCACAAGAGAAAGTAGACTTCAAGATTTTCAAAACCCTAACTTGACCTAGTCAGATCAAGAAGATCCCGCTACTGAGCCCTACAAGCCCATCTTACACAAAAGCACAAAGTATGATGCAAAATGACATAGTAAACATATGCATGCATGACATGATATGAACTTCACATGCATAATATGGATGCACGATTCCAACGTAATCGCTTCTCCCACGCCACCATTTTACGTAACTCTCCTAACTATATACCTAGGGCGGGTAATCGCACTAAGCTCTACCTAATGCATCATGCAAGTCCTAATAAATCACCTAAGTGGTCGTCAAGTTTAAGTTCGTCTTTATGCACCTTGCTCGATACCAACTTGTCGTGAGCCGCCTGCATCGCCCTCGAGTTGTTGGATGAACAGCTGTTGCTCCCATCGGATTTTGGATCCTAGCAACCAATCACCAAAGGTGATCCCGATGCTAATACCCAAGCCCAATGGAGACAACCTTACGAACGCCCAAACGACTCGACAACAACCCCAGATTCCCCGGTATGCGACCAAACACGCCCAGGATCACCGTGATACCTGAAAACAATACGATATCAATTCAATTTGCATAAAGGGGCAACGAACCCAAACTTTCGAACCAACACGCAAGCGGAACACAAACGGCAAAAAGACAAACCCGACAACCACCAAACCAAGATCGAACAACCACGCCAAGACTCCAAACTAGGCAAAAACGGGAAAAAGACCCAGACTCCGAAAACCGGAAAATTTTGGCATGACCTTTCTAGATTCTACGGACATCCACTCAGCAGACAAGAAAACACAGTTGCAGTATATATATATATTCAAAAGTAAAGCAACAACCACCACAGCCATACAATCACAAGCGAGAGAATCCACTGACAACGACATAGACTAAAACGACGACGAGGCATAAAGTAGAAGGCTAACTATACAACAAAAGTGAATCAAATCGCAACACAAAGCAAAATAAGACTACTCCGAAGTGTCCCGCCACTGAACACTTCCGTGGCAGCGATATCGCCGCTTAAGCCTCTACTCGGTGCCCCGCCTGCTCACCGAGAGGCGATATGGGCAGAACTCACACTCGCCATCCCGATCCTCACCGAAAAACCACGGCGAAGCATGAGTACAAAAGGTACTGCAAGTCTTACCCGGGTCCATATATGACCGACTCCAAAGGATTATGCATTTAGTTGTAGCGAGGAGAAAGCTTAAGGTAAAAGTGCGTAAAAGCATTAACATTTGTAGTATAAACGCGACAATCTAACCAATTACAAGTTTAAAGCGATTAAAGACCGCACTTACTTCTAGTGTGAGACTGAAATTAACAACAATTAATGTAGAGCAATACATAACCATTTTAAAGCTCAAGCCCAACTACGAACCACAAGTTTAAGTTGTTTACTACGTGATCGTATGCGATGAAAGAGCTTGCTCATATCCGAGAGCGGCAATTCGAATCGCTTAATTAACCTCGCAGGAAGCATTGATCGCACGACACTTACCACAAGGGCCTAGTGTCAACCCCTCCCAATCATACCCAATCGCCGAAGCGTCCTCCTCGTGGCCGAAAACCTAGCACCCTCGAGCAGCCCCAAGCCCGGCTTGGCGCCGAGGGTCGGCCTAAGCCTCGCCTCAACCACGCCCAACCACAGGAAGTTACGGTCCATCGATTCCGTATGAGAGAAAGAGTGGCTTACCGTACCATAATCGGGCATGCGACCAACCGGTGTGCTCAATCAAAGGGCAACCATCGAATCGGTCCTTAATCGACTCAGACGGGCTACACATTTGAGTCTCCATACCCAAATGAACCAACTCCCGCCTGGTCCACAATTCATTTTCTTTTCAAAACCTTTCCCAATCCCAAGCCAACATAATGTAGCGTGTGTATAATAATAACAACCGCAAGTGACAACCCTCCGTCACTTGGCCCGAACCCCGACCTCTAAGCAAGACTAAGCGCTGACTCAGTTATATTACCCGTGTTAGCTTCAAGGAAGTGATTAACAATTATCAATGGGTGTATGTGCAGCAAATGGGATCTAGTCCTATCCCACAATTAACTCCTAATGCAAAACGTAACTCACAATTTAGCAATTTATTCTCAAAAATAGAATCATATAAGGGTTCAAGATGCTTAGGTGCTTGCCTTGTTCTTCCTGGCTGGTGGATCGGCAAATGATTTGCCCCTCGGCAACTCCTCAACCACGGCCACGCTGGCCGCCGCGGATTGTTCTCTACACGCTCACAAATGCATAGGAATGAGATGTATGCCGATGACATGCAATGATAATTGAAAAACAATAAGCAAGCATTCGACAACCAAAAAGGAATACAATTGCGAAACTCCCCAATAAAGGCTAAACAACACTAGGATTGGCTCAACACTATTTAGATCAGAAGCTTTATAGCTGGTGGTTTAATTGCTCATCACCCACTAAGTTTCTTAATTGGTACCCACCCCACGAATGAAAGCGTAAAGACCCCAAGCATAATCCTAAGCATTTCAATCGGGAACACACGACACCCCTCAACTTGCATGACACTTTAATAACACCTTCGCAACACCGACTAAGGACAGTAACTCACCCTTGGGTTATAGCGTCAAGCTTCAACATTTTCTATGCAATGAAACCATTAGCCAAACCGCCGTACATCCATTTATACTCCAATCCTTCCATAATGCTTAGCATGTAACCAAAAACAATCTACCATGTATTGAACCTTGCTAACGCAATTATCATCATGCCCAACTCAAGAACATACAAGCATCAATTCGGGCTAAATCCCCAAATTCCTCACAAACCCTAGCCCATTCATCAAACACCTAGCATGCAAGAACATCCACCTCCTAGTCATTCCATCAAACACCTTACATGCATGAACACCCACCTCCTAGCCATTTCATCAAGCACCTTTCATGCATGGCTAGGGAGAGAGGGGGGGGGAGAGGGAAGGAAGGGAAGAGAAGGGAGAGGAAGGGGAGGGGGGGCTGCTGCCGCTGCTGTACCACGGGGAGGAGGGGCGCCACGGGAGGAGGTGGCGCCCGGCGCCGAGTCGGGAGGCGGCGGGCGGCCGGTGGAGGGAGGAGGGGATGGCCGGGTGGAGGGGGCGCAGGGGCCGGCCGAGCAGGGGTGGCGGCGTCGCCGGCTGGGGAGGGAAGCCGGGGGGGGGACGGCGGCGAAACCGGGTGGGGAGCAGGGGCGGCGGCGCAGGGCCGGCTGGGGTGGGGAGCCACCGAGAGGGAGGGAGAGGGCGTCGGGTGAGGGGAGTGGGGGTGGGGTTTCGGGCTGGGGAAAAAAATGGGGAGGGGAGAGAGAGATGAGTGGGGAGGGAGAGAGGAAAAAGGGTGGGGGAGAAAAAATTGGGGAGTAAATTTACCTGCTTACCCCCATGACCACACGTAAGAAAAATCAGAACCATGACACTCACACACCACGTCGTAGCAGGTTGGGGTGGATTTCTTAACCCTGAAAGTCCTTCTTAATGATAAGGCCCAATCTTTCACAGCATCCTGCACAGCCACTTTTGTCAGGTACATACTGTTATGCCTAACCTCATTGTCACTATACTGCCAAGGTATATCGTTACTTTCATTGACAATCAACTTATCAAATTGATGTGTGCTCCACTCGGCTGGCACAAGCGGCTCCGTACCTCCATCTTCCTCATCCGACTCATCATCGTCTTTCACTTCTGCTTTGCTGTACTCACAGTCTTCCTCTTCCATCCTACCTGTTATTTCATCAATTTGCTCACCTTCGTCTGCTTGTCCATGCGCTTCTTGTCCAACATTTTCATCATCCTTCCCAAACTCAACTTGTTCACCACTTTGGCAAATGATGTCCTCATTGCATTGCTGAACATACTGCTCACTGCTAGATCCCGTAATTTCGGTGTCACCAAAACTAAACTCATTTTGAGGCTGACTACACTCACCGCCGTCCAACTGCTGCTGGGGCGCAACATCCCTACCATATGCTTACACTAAAAGCACCCGATTCCAACCCCGTTGCTCGACCCCCCTCACATATGATCTCCACAATGCGGTTCCCTTCAGCTCAACTAGCTTATAATAAATAGGATCATTTTGCATACTACATAGGCAAAATACCTTCAGCTGGCACTTCTCTTGTTCCATCTGAAAAGTATAATACAACCACTTCAACACATAAGAAAATGTGCGCTCTTCGACTCTACTCAAACTTCTATCCACATACTGGAAGTTAATTAGACTCGCACCCTCCAAACCATACATTACAACCCCTTCTCCATAATAGATTCTAAATGGAACTCGTTCTGCCATATCTGCAAATCCATTCATTCACCCACTAATTAATTACTTTCCGTAAAAATACTGTGACACTTAACATAACTATATCTATATGCTACAAAAATATAAATCTATCTGTAGAAAACATAACTATATTTCTAAGAACATATATCTACCTACATCTAACTACATTCGCTAGACCTATCCAACTACATTCCTAAGGAATGAATATATATGGACGTACTTATATCGGTATAAAGCATCTATATTCGTTAGATCCATCCGTAACCTTTAAATTTAGTTAGATCTAAAATTATTTCTACTCTACCATAATTTACTGCTAAAAAATTAAACAACGAAATAATTTTGACTCTAACTACATTCTCATGAATATATACGAACGTACTTGTATTGGTATGAAACATCTACATTTGCTAGATCTATCCGTAACCTCTTAATTTAGTTAGGTCTAAAATTATTTCTACTCAACCATATTGTACTGCTAAAAAAACTAAACAACAAAATAATTTCTACTCTAACTACATTCCCATAAATACATATCGAAGTACTTGTATCGGTATAAAACATCTACATTCGCTAGATCTATCCGTAACCTCTAAATGTAGTTAGATCTAAAATTATTTCTAGTCAACCATAATTTACTGCTAAAAAAATTAAATAACGAAATAATTTATACTCTAACTACATTCCTTAGAAATTAAACAAAGAAATAATTTCTACTCTACCTACATCTAACTACATTCGCTAGATCTATCCAACTACATTCCTAAGAAATGAATATATATGGATGTACTTATATCGGTATAAAACATCTACATTCGTTAGATCTATCCGTAACCTCTAAATGTAGTTAGATCTAAAATTATTTCTAGTCAACCATAATTTATTGCTAAAAAAATTAAACAACGAAATAATTTCTACTCTAACTACATTCCTTAGAAATTAAACAAAGAAATAATTTCTACTCTAACTACATTCCCTAGAAATAATTTCTACTCTACCTACATCTAACTACATTCGCTAGATCTATCCAACTACATTCCTAAGAAATGAATATATATGGATGTACTTGTATCGGTATAAAACATCTACATTCGCTAGATCTATACGTAACCTCTAAATGTAGTTAGATCTAAAATTATTTCTACTCTACCATAATTTACAACTAAAAAAATTAAACAACGAACAATTACCTTAATAAAGTCGTGCAGTCCGTTCTCAGCCTTTTTCTCTCCTCCCTCCTCTCCATGAGCTCTCTCTATTTGAAACACAAACAAATCTCTAGCTCCAAGCAAATCACAAATCAAACTCAAATGCACGAGCTCTCTATTTGCAATACATGTAAATCTCTAGCTCCATGCATACCATTTAAAGAAATTTGCTTGAGCTCTCTCCTTTTGCAACACATGCAAAATTTAGCTCCAAGCAAATACTACTTCAAATAAAATTTGATTGAAAAGCAACTATGAGCTAGTTTATTTGTAACACATGCAATCTCTTAGCTTATGCAAGAACCAAGCATGACTACCACATTTGCAACATAAGCAAATATGAACTTCGTACAAAACGAAAGCATAAGTTTCTCCCATTTGCAACACACACAAATCAAAGCATGATACAAACAAACCGATGCATGAGCTTCACCCATTTATAACACATGCCAAATGGTTAGATACATGTAAAAACAAAACAAGAAGGTTAAGCTTGAGTTCATCAACACGTGATAAAGCTCAAGCAAAACAACTCGACCCCTCTTAATAGTATGGTGATCCACCTAAACTAGACACTCTATCTAGTTTACCTTCACAGCGCGTGATCCCCTTTGGGGTTATTAAGATTTTTTATCTTTTTGCTTCTCCCCGGGATTGACACCCTTCTTGTTCATCCATTCTTGATGAACCTTCTCTTCGGGATCTCCTTTTGTCGCTCATCAACACATGATGGGGTCCATGTCCTGTTTCCTTATCTCAACCATTTGGACTTGACCTACTGTCGAATATCTAAATATGGGATATATATGCGCAACGGAAAGACGAAGATCATGCCATATATTTCGTACATCTAGAACCCTATTTCCGTGGGGCGAGATGATAGCAGAAGGAGTATCCCTATATCTGGAATGACTCGATCATGCCCCAAGAATGAGGAGATTGGCTTGAGTACGCCAGGCAATAAGGAAAGTTAGTTACCTTACGAGGATCTCGGACTCAAGGATCCCCCAATCGGGTGTGACTCGGAGTCCTCACCCGAGGATGTCTCCAGAAGATGATGTACCAGCTATAAAAGCAGGAGGAGGCAATTGAAGGGGAAGGGAGCATCTGTTAGGCTGTAGTACAGAGAATAGATTTAGCTTTAACCCTTTGTCTCTATTGTAACCAGAGCCAGACCCCCTTGGTTTGTACTCCACATTGACCGATCTGATAGTGCAAAACCACAGGAGTAGGGTATTACTCGAATCCGAGGCCCGAATCTGTCTAAATTGTGCATTGCCTGTGCTATTGATCCTGCGATCCCTGAAGGTACCCGTTTATAAGTTTACCATCGATTTTACAATCTTTGACACTTACTTTCACAACACATGAAAAGTGTTAGTCCAACAAACATAGTTGTCTCAATCATCTGTACACTCCATCAACACATAATGGATGCCTCTAAGATCGATTGAGCACGACCTTAATCAATTTAAATGATATAAATGTGTCTTGAGTACATCAATGCAACTAATGCTCCGTTATATTCAAGAACTAGTGATTATCCTTAATCAATCAAAGGACACCATTAACACATGATGAAAATGTTCTTTGATGATTAAAAGATAGTCATCCTCAATTTAAATTTATTCAAATTGATATGAGTATATACTAACTACACAAGTTTTCATATACTCATGTTGATGGTATGTATTGATCCATAATATGTGGAATATCTGGAAATGATCAATACAATAATCTATCAACTATAGAATAAACTCCACAAAGATATGTGCATACATATAATTAACTTGAATCAATATGCTCATATTCAATTTGAGAAAGTATTGAAGTTTATCCTACAATACCATTAGTATACTACAACTATGAAAGTTAATTATATACTTAAGGATTGGTTCCAAAGTATTGATCATTTATATATGGAGAGAAGAAATAGTTCAATACAATGAAACATCAAGTTAAATAACGAACTCCCCCTAAATATGTGCATCCATGTAATATATGGATTGAAAATATGATGCACATCTCAATGGTTAAAACAATGGAAGAGTTTTTTTTAACTTAAATCCAAAGTATGCAATAAGATGATAGAATGAATACGAGTGCATACATTGCTCTTCCATTTTCCATCCAAATATGAGACTACTTAAACAATAAGCTCAATAAGCATGTTAGTCTCATTAAGAATTTCCATCCAAATATGAGACTACTTAAACAATAAGCTCAATAAGCATGTTAGTCTCATTAAGAATATATTTATCATTAAACAATGATTAAACATTAATAATAAACCAATCACCAAAACTAATGGAGCTTGAACTTACACAACTGTCATTCATTCGTCTGCTATAAATAGGAGGCTTTCGCAAGGATTCAAGAAATCATGATCTAGATCACACACAAGAGATTAGCATTAGTGTTTTTAAGTTCTCCATTCCAAAGTCTGTACTCTGTAAAACACGTGTAACTCAATAAAAATGCAATTTCATTTCCTACTCTTTTCAATACCTAATTTGTTTGACAAAGGCAACCCAAATTTCATTCATAAGCTTGATCTAAGGACCCCTTGGTCTTGAATATTGACAATTGGTTTGTTTTATTTGTGAGTTTCTATTTGTTTATTATTATCAAAATTTTAAATTCTTCAGTTACTAGATTGATTTACGAATATAGAAAGATTCAATGTATGTATGTATGTATGTATGTATGTATGTATATTCGTTTTAATTCATTTGATAAATTGATGAGGTTAATTTTTGAATAACTTCAATCTTTTTTGCAACCTAGATTATCTTATCATAATATCTTCTTTGCAAGGTGTTAACTAGACGGGTCCTTTCAGCCAACCCATGCACGTGAGAGACAATATGCCAGATGTGAGCGTCAAGAGGCTGAAGGACGAGAAGGGCGGCTTACACTGGGCACCGGGTGACAGCCTTGATGCAGCCACACGGGCAATGGCATCCTTGGGAAGAAGAAGACGCATGCGACAAGTTTCTTCCAGGTGATGTTGTTTGAGTTTATTGAGATGAGTTGAGTTTGTTAGGATGTATTTTATTAGTAGAGATAATATAATTTTGTTAAGATAAAGATAAGTTGATAATTAATTTATTTATTATAGGATAATTTTTTTTATTCAAGATTTTTTAGGGTAGAAGAGGGATTTGATGAGAGGTGAATGGATGTTAGGAAGGTGAAGAATACATCATTTACCACTACTAGGTTCTTTTATAATGGTAAAGATTATATCAAAATTTGAATATTGTTTTACAAGATCAAATTCCTGACGAGTGGGAGAAGCCGTAGCCGTTCACAGAGGGAACCGGAGCAGAGGATCCGCGAAAATACACGAGTGGAGGTCTCGTGTTGGCTTTCGACCCTTTCTGTTTGCTTTGTTTCTTCCCCCGTGCCGCCCTTCTCTGCTGCTTCCTTTCATTTGTCCTCCCTTTCCGTCCTCGAATAAAAAACCCAGAAGAGAAGCGAATCTTTTCCTCTTCCGCCCGAGCAGATCAAGTCGACGAGCGAATTCTCTCGCCTTCGCGTCACGCCGCCCCTCCCTCCGCTTCTAGGTACGCGCTAATTCGTCTGATTAGGGTTCTTAGTCCTCCTTGTGCCCGCGGACCAGCGGCGGTGGGTGGGTTTTTGTGCTTAATCCTTTTGGCTCGTCGGCGTTTTGCGGGGTTTCCTGGGATTTGGATTGGTATCGCCTCCCCAATTGACGCGCGGTTGCGGAACGTATGGATTCCCAGTTTCCCCGTTAGGTGACGCAAAATTAGCAAATGTAAGCAGTAGAGCGGATAGAAATAGAATTTGATTGTTCACATGTCCGCCAAATTTGTTCTCGCAATGATTGACTCTTTTTTTTTTTAGCTTGCTAGGATCCCAATTTGGGTGGGCAATAGCTGCTGCTGTGATGGTTCGCTCGATGGCGCGAGGCAGCTAGCCACCAGGAGAGGTTGAGTGGAGTGGATATCATCGGGTTGTCAAAGCAGTAGTATAGTTCTTCTTATGGACCATCTTGCCATCCTTGCGACGGAGCTGGGTGACCCTTCGGACTTGGAGGTGGACAGCATACAGAACCTCACTGAGAATGATGTCAGCGAGGAGGAGATCGAGCCCGAGGATCTGGCCCGTCGAATGTGGAAGGACAGGATCAGGCTCAGGAGGATCAAGGAGAGGCAGCACAAGCTTGCCTTGCAGCAGGCTGAGTTGGATAAGTCGAGGCCGAAGCCGATATCCGACCAGGCCCTGCGCAAGAAGATGTCGAGGGCGCAGGATGGGATCCTCAAGTACATGCTCAAGTTGATGGAGGTGTGCAATGCTCGAGGGTTTGTTTATGGGATCATCCCTGAGAAAGGGAAGCCTGTCAGTGGCGCTTCGGATAATATTAGAGCTTGGTGGAAGGAGAAGGTGAAGTTTGATAAGAATGGGCCAGCGGCAATCACCAAGTACGAGGCCGACAACCTGGTGGCTGCTAATGCCCAGTGTAGCAGTGTCAAGAACCAACACAGCTTGATGGATCTCCAGGATGCCACTCTGGGTTCACTGCTTTCATCATTGATGCAGCACTGCAATCCGCCGCAGCGCAAGTACCCATTGGAGAAGGGCACTCCTCCCCCATGGTGGCCTTCAGGGAATGAGGAATGGTGGATCGCCTTGGGCCTTCCAAGGGGACAAATCCCTCCTTACAAAAAACCACATGATCTTAAGAAGGTTTGGAAAGTTGGTGTGCTTACAGGTGTGATCAAACACATGTCCCCCAACTTTGATAAGATCAGAAACCATGTACGCAAATCAAAATGCTTGCAGGATAAAATGACTGCAAAAGAGAGCCTGATTTGGTTGGGAGTCCTACAGAGAGAGGAAAGGCTTGTTCACAGCATTGACAATGGTGTATCGGAGATTACTCACCACAGTGCTCCAGAGGACAGAAATGGGGACACACACAGCAGCAGTAATGAGTATGATGTTGATGGTTTTGAGGAAGCTCCTCTTTCTACATCATCTAAAGATGATGAACAAGATCTCTCTCCAGTTGCACAGTCCAGTGAGGAGCATGCCCCAAGAAGACGGAGAGAAAGGGCTAACACTAAACGCCCTAATGAGGTTGTTCCTATTAAGGCAGGAGCAAAAGAACCACCAAAGAGAAAAAGAGCACGTCACAGTTCCACTGTTATTGAGCATGAGGTACAAAGAACCGAAGACGCACCAGAAAATTCAAGAAATTTGATTCCTGATATTAACCGACTGGACGAAGTTGAAATTCCAGGCATGGCTCTCCAGATTACCAACTTCAGTCAGGGAGGCAATACAAGTGAAGCTTTACAACACAGAGGAGATGCTCAAGGACAGGTCCATCTTCCTGGTGCTGGGGTTAATAACTATGATAGTGCCCAAGCTGCGAATGCTACTCCTGTAAGCATATGCATGGGAGACCAGCCTGTACCCTATCAAAGAAGTGGTAATGCCAGGTCAAAGTCTGGAAATACCTTTCCACTGGATGCTAATTCTGGTTACTTGCCCAGTAGTTATCAGGCTTTGCCTCCGAAACAATCATTACCACTATCTATGATGGATCATCATGTGGTTCCCATGGGTATCAGAGCACCAGCTGACAACAGTCCTTATGGTGATCATGTAATTGGTAGTGGGAATTCAGCTTCTGTTCCTGGAGATATGCAGCAGCTCATAGATTATCCTTTCTACGATGAGCAAGATAAGTTTGTTGGAAGTTCCTTTGAGGGATTGCCTTTGGATTATATTGGTATCAGTAGTCCAACACTAGATATTGATGATTTGCTGCTGCATGACGATGATTTGATGGAATACCTGGGAACATAACATGGGTAATTTCATTACTTATCCATTTATTTGCTGTTTCTTCCTCTTTGATCATTGAGCTCCTCCCTTTTCATTTTCATGTTAGGCAATAAAGCCCCTTGCTCTTTTTTCTGACATCCATTTTGTCTTTACCAGGATTACCATTGTAACTTGAGTATGGAAGGCCAAACTTCTCATTTTGCTGTCAATCTTGTTATTTGAGACCATATTTAGTATGGTCAATGATACTTGACTTGCATTCTTTGGAAACGACATATTAAATAATGACCGAATTGTAAATGGGAAAGGTGTAGATGGTTTAAGTTTGAAATATGAAATCTTTCTGGAGAAGATAAATGGTGAAGAAAGGGCAAGTTTTTTTTTTTTTTTGGTAATTTTGGAATCTCTGAGATATTTTTAAGTCTTGCTCTCCTGTATTCTCTCATTCTCACCCTTTTTGCCTTCTACAGGAATATTTTTAAGGATTTATACAGAAACATTGAAATTCAACATTGTATACACAATGAAGAAATGAAATATCATCGGTTGAGGAGATCCCTCTGTATCTCTTATTTTTTTTCCATTTGTTTGTGTTTTAACGAAGTAAAAAATATCTTTTGTAGCAAAAGTGCAAAACAAAGTTCATTGCTTGTGTCACTTGTTCATGGTAGTTACACAACGAAAACTTTGGTTACACAGTAAGACAATTTTTTAAATAACTAATGTTGCAGATAAATTTTCAGAAATCAGCAATACCTAATATAGTAGCACCAACAGGCAACATGGTGGTTATTACTAAATCAAGAGCGACACTAGCCTATCTGTTCTCTTGTGCTATTTGGTATCATCATATTTGGATATGGCAGAGGTAACCCTAGTAATCTGTACGATGGGCTGTTTTGCTGACCTTTTTGGTACTACTGATGGTATAGATTCGAATACCTGTGAAAAATCGTCTAACATGCTGATGATTTTTTAAAAATTTAGTTCTATACTTCTATTCACGCAACAAGAATACATCCATTTGTTGCATAAGAACCCTGGAGCCTCCTTCTGTTGGAGTCCGTATGTGAGTACCTCCTATATCCTCTATACCACAGAATCACAGATCTTCCGACTAGTCTTCTTTGTAAAGATGTGATTTCAGCGTAAAATTCTCCCCAAAGGCTCATGCTATATCTCTAGGCATTTTCTTGTATCCTATAACGTTTCTTTCAATAGTAAACAAAACATGGTTCACCATTATACTTGCTAATGGCTAATGTTTTGCCCCGGCAACAGTTTCACCTTTCCTATGCTTGCAGATTGTCTCACACCCAAAATACCAAGAACGATTAATGCCAAACACTTCCGCATCACATGTTGGATCTTATTTTATTCTACTGATAATATCGTCAGCTGAGCACAGTTTTGCATACCTAGTTTAGATCATTAGACGAAGACCCACCAATTTATGATTAGTATCAGCCCTGAACTGCTGCTCTTTTGCTAAAGTGCAATCTTTTGAGTTTTATATTGATGTGGATCAGCGCAGTAATTTCTTTAGTACCATGCTGATGAACTTTTCGTGTAGTGTGCTTACATTGAAGGACATGTTCTGTCCATGTCCCACTGAGCATGTGGAATCCTAGCTTCTTGCCATGTTGATTATTTTCATGCAATCATGCTAGCTAATTTTTGTGGGCTGCTGGCTTATGACTCAGCTTGATTTGTTCATCAATATATTCCGGAATGAAATATATAAATAAGTTTCAAGGCAGTTATCTTTCCTGAGGAACCATGCATCTTGGCTTTCTTGTGTCATGTATAACTTTTCTCTTCAATGCTTGGGTCTTCTTATCTGAAGACCATGTGCAAGTTCTCTGACCACTGTTATCGCTGATAGAGCTACAATACATATCTGTATTGATTCCACGACCTGCGAGCTGTAGCTTATGGACCCCAGCTATTCTTCCAAAAGTAGAGTGTAAGGTCTCTTGATTTTGACTTTGTTTCAAATGTATCCTTGAGAACAACAGATAGAGCACAAACTTTTATTAACAGTACTCTTTTGATCTTTTCTATGTTATAGCATCACTTTCCTATATCTTTATCCCACACAAACGATCCAAAAAGAAGGAAATTTCTCCAGTTTACTAGTTATTTTGTCTCCATTCATTGCAGTCTGCAAAAGATTTGTTAGCATTTTCCACTGCTTTATGAGTTGCAACAGAAGAAAAAGTGATGCATATTTTATTCTTTTCTTTGGTATATAACTATATATTATGTCTGGTACAAATCAGTAAGTAGTAACTACTCAATTCAGGTAATGGAAGCTTCTGAGGCATATTGAAGTTGATGGCTATTGAAAAATGAGTGACTAAACTGATTGGCTGTTGCAAAACTAAGATATATATGATCATTGTCTGGTAAGATTATCCACGATAGACAATTAAGCTGACTTCTAGTTCTAGTTTAGACTTACAGTGGAAGCGATAAATCAATCTATCGCAAGCATATACATTATGGACAACAGACTGGTAAAAACAATGTGGCAGTTGGCATCTTAATCACTACAGCTCCTGTTGACAGCTGGATTAGATTGGACAAATATTAGATTCACAGACAGTAGATTTGACCCTTTCAAATATTTCTTCTTCCACCAGTGTATTTTAAAATGTATTACTCAGCTGGCTCATGTTTTCCTTTCGTTAATACCATTTGAAATTTTTGTATACTTTGCTTTCATAAAGTCTCTGTCAAATCAGTAGCACTGAACTATTGGTTATTTCTTTGGGGTGGTTTTCTTGACACACCTAAATACTTAATCCAATAATAACCCTCCGAATTGGACCAGATAGGTATTTCTTCTTCAATGTTGACATCTATTAGTCCAAAGCTAAGCAAATATTGTTAACAACTTTGATTGCGACAATGGATTAAAATAAGGGCGCTTAAGTAGGAGTAGGTGTTTGAATTTGAATTAATCTGGATAAATATTTTGCAAAGAAATGCTTGGATATGTAACAGCCTGCAACTGTCTATCACTTGGTATGCTTTGTTGTTAAGGAAATTAAAGAAATTTGTTACTTGCTTTACTACTGAAGTTTTGCAATCATTGTATTTGTAACGTTTGGTGTAAACTGTTATACTCTCTTCTGAGAATATCATGTCATTTTGATCTTCACAATAGTTGATTAATTTCCTTAATGTGTAGTTACTATTTTTCTGTTCAATAATAAAGGTAAGAGATCAAGCCTAGTAATAAGTGTGGTTGTTACCTATGTTGCCCGGATACCCCGATACGTATTATCGGATACGCGATACGGCGACACCGCGATACGACGTTTTCTCAAAAACACCGATAAGGTGACACGTGTGTGTGTATATAATTAATGAATTCTTGTAAGGAAATGAGAAACTGAAAATACCTTAATATTGACGTAGCCAAGTACTTTCTTCTCTAGTTTATTTGCCTTATACAAGCACATCAAGCCGTACTGTCAGGAGAAGAAAACATTAGCCTCGAAATATCTATAACAACATCATTTCTACTTAACTCTAGGTGGAAGCTATTCTTCGATTACATGAAGAAGGTCACATTTCTTAAGAAATCATTTGAAGAACAAATTAATCATTGGTTGTTTTCAGAGAAGTAAGCCTCAAGTTTTCTCTACTCTATAAACATAAGTGCATTTATAAAATCACAGAATTTGTTGAAGATTTTGTTCAAAAGTAGCATCATGGTGTCATGAGAACATCATATTAATTATGGTGTCCTCGCGTGGGCGGATCGGGGGAGGGGAGTGGCGGGCCAGCGACGACAACACTGGCAACGACGTGAGGGATCGCCCGATTGGGACTCAGGAGCCAACGGCTTTGAGAAGAAAGTATCGGGACTGTGTTGAGAATGATATTATTTAGGGTTACCTGTATCGGAAAAGTATTTAAGAAGTATCGGGTTTTTTTGTCTTTTTCTGAAAAATCAAAAATTAATGGATACGTGCAGGATACGTATCTGATACATGCAGGTTACTCCTTTTTAAATTCGAGCCGATGAAGTAGAAGTATTGAGATTAAGATATCAGGCACTGTGTTTGTTATGCATGCTTTTACAACAGGTAAAAGTAAAACTTTTCTTTGGTCGTGTCGCAGCAGTCATTGCTATGTTTTTTTTTGGGCGTGTATGTGTATGTGTTGGGGTTGATAGTACTTATTTTTGTTGCAAAATTTAGTTAATTCAGTAAAGTGTTTAATGCACATGCATCTTTTTTTTATGAGGGTCAGTTTAAGTTGAAGCTCCATTAATTTTGGTGATTGGTTCAAGATTAATACTTAATCATTGTTTAATGACTAATCTATTCTTAATGATACTAACATGTTTATTGAGTTTATTGTTAATAATCTCATATTTGGATGGAAAATTGAAAACCTAATGTATGCTTCGTATTCATTCTATTACTTATCGCATACTTTGTATTCAAGTTAAAGTATGAATTTCTCCATTACATTAACCTTAAAATGTGCATCATATTTCTTTAATCCATATATTACATAGATGCATATATCTATGGGGAGTTTGTAATTTAACTTGATGTTTCAGTTGTATTGATCTATTTCTTATTACCATATACAAAGCATGAAGACATTGAAACCATACCTTGAGTATATATTTAACATACATAGTTATAGTATGCTTATGGTATCTTAGGATAAACTCCAATGTAATCAAATTGAATGTGCATATTGATTCAAGTTAATTATTTGTATGCACATATACTTGTGGAGTTTATTCTATAGTTAATGGATTATTGTATTGATCATTTAGATCAATACGTACCATCAAAATGAGTATATGAAAACTTGTGTAGTTAGTATATACTCATATCAATTTAAATAAAAATTTAAATTGAAGTCGATTGTCTTTTAGTTCCTTTGATTGATGAAGGAAAATCGATAGTTCTTGAGTATAATGAATCACGAGTTATATCAATATACTTAAGACAATTCATTCATTCAAATTGATTAAGGTTGTGCTCAATCGATCTTAGTGGCATCCATTATGTGTTAATGGAGTGCAATGGATGATTGAGACAACCATGTATTTTAGACTAATATTTTCAATGAGTTTGAAATAGGTTTAGTTCAAATGGTTGAGATGATGAATCGGAACAAGGACGCATCATGAGTTGATGGGCATCAAGATGAGATCCCGAAGAAAAGAAGAGAAGAAGTTCATCATGAAGGGATGAACGAGAAGAAGGGTTGCGATCTTGGGAGAGAAGATGATTGAAGATCTTAAAACCCCAAAGGGGGTCGCTCGTGTGCGGCAAGGTACAACTAGATGGGCTAATGACGTTTCGTAGTCTTTGAGTCAAATTTTTGCGTTGTACTATTAAGAGGGGTTGTATACTTTGTTTGAGCTCAATCTTCTTATTTGGATTTTGCATAGAGCTAACCATTTGGCATGTGGTGCATATGGGTGAAACTCGTGCATTGGTTTTTTCATAATGCTTTTATTTATATGTGTTGCAAATGGGAGAAGTTTATGCATTAGTTTTTCGTATGGAGCTTTGATCTACATGTGTTGCAAATAGGAGAAGCTCATGTGTTGGCTTTTGCATGAAGTTTATATTTGCATGTGTTGTAAATGTTGGAGTTCATGCTTTGTTCTTCAATTAAAATATTATTTCAAGTGATATTGCTTGGAGATAAATTTTGCATGTGTTGCAAAAGGAGATAGCTTAAGCAATTTGGTTTTGTTTGGTGCATGGAGCTAAAGATTTGCATGTGTTGCAAATAGAGAGCTCATGTACATTGAGTTTAATTTATTGCTTGCTTGGAGCTAGAGATTTGCATGTATTGAAAATAGGTAGATCAAGCATTTGAGTTTGATTTGGTGTTGCATGAGGCTATGGATTTGCATGTGTTGCAAAAAAGAAGATAGCTTATGCACTTTGGCTTAATTGGTTGCATGGAACTAAAGATTTGCATGTGTTGCAAATGGAGAGCTCATGCACCTGTTGATTTGGTTTTTTCTTGGAGCAATGATTTGCATGCGTTACAAAAAGAAAATTCTTAAGAAAATTGATTGTTTAGCTTTTGCATGGAACTAAGAGATTTGCAATGGTTGCAAATATAGAGAGTTCATGCAAATTGCCTTGATTTGGTTGTTGCATGAGGCTATAGATTTGCATGTGTTGCAAAAAGGAGATAGTTCACGCATTGTGATGTAATTGCTATTTGCAAATGAGCGGAAGGTTATGGGTGTCATTCATAATGCATACGAAGAGAGCATTTGCAATGTGTTTGCAAAGTGACGTGATCATGTGTTGATCACCTCATAGCTAAGAGGATTAAACCCATAGGTTTTTGGTTTATTTGCAAAAAAAAAAAATTTGCAAATAAGTTGAAGTTGTATGGAAAACCAACACTACCGCAGGCTTAAAGCTAGTGGTATCGTCGTATGGGCGTCAGTATTACTGCCTGTTTGAGCGGTAGCTTTTCAGAAAGCATGTGTTATTTGTCTGAATCTTAAAGCCGATACTATCGCTGTGTTAAAGTCAGTACTACCGGAGGTCGGTAGTACCGCTCGTGAAGTGCGGTAGTTATTTTTCTAGTAGCATGAGTTTTTCTCTGTTTTGGAATGTTGGAGCTACCGGAGGGTTGAGCGGTACTTCTGGAGGTGCAGTAGTACCGAAACCTAGTAGCCGGTAGCTATTTTACAAAGAGCTGGTTTTTGTGCGGAGTTTGGATGTTGGTGCGATACTAGGTCCAAACTCCGCACAAAAACTAGCTCCGCACCAACTTCCAAACTCCGCACAAAAACTAGCTCTCTGTAAAATAGCTACCAGCTACTAAGTTCCGATACTACTGCATAAAATAGCTACCGTCTACTAAGTTCCGGTACTAATGCAACTCCGGTAGCTCCAACATTCCAAAATAGAGAAAAACGCGCGCTACTACCGCAGTTTGTGCGTTGGTAGTACTGGGGTACTGTAGCCAATGGCTAGTACCCGGCTGGAATTCGATTGTTGGGTCGGGTCCGATACTACCAGGCTTTTGCCTCCGGTAGTACCGGATTTTGCTGATTTCGCCCAATTTGCCTCCCAACAGCTAGTTTTCATGTGGAAAGCTATAAAAAGAGCCTTGGGGCTAGCATTTAGGCTTGTTGCTCTTTTGGAGTGCTTGTGACAGTTGTGTGCATGTGTTGCCCTTTACAAATTGGTTTTTGAGCTAAGAGTGAGCCCTAATTGCATGTGTTGCAATTAGGAGTGTTCAGAGCCTTATTGTGCATGTGTTGCACTCGAGGAAGATCCTAGTACATGTGTTACACTTATGAGGCCATCGAAGCGCATGTGTTGCGCTAGTCGAAGTTCAAGCGGAAGGCTTGGTTTATTACTCTTGGTTGTTGCCACCACCTAAATGTGTAGGAGACATCGTGTGCGGAAGCTCTCAACGGAGGTTGTGAGAACTCCCGGCAAAGTTTGTGAAGGCCGAAGCACGCCTATCCGAAGCGGTAAAGTTACTACCACTAGTGGAATCGAGGCGGGTACTCAAGTGCTGAGCCGATCTAAAGAGTTGGGCTTGCCACAATGTGGATTAGGGGAGACCGGTAAGTCTCCGAGACCACGAGAAAAAGTAACTTGTCTCTTTTACTTTCAAGCATTTACTCTATTGTATTATTATCAATTGCTTGATTGTATTTAGAATTGCTTATTCTTGCTTGCTTGATTAGTATTGCAATTCTTGCTGAGAGACTTAATTAGTTAGTGCACTATTGAGTCTAGTTTTCTTAGGCCTAATTGTCAAAACCGTAGTTATTTGCTTTCACATTTTGTTTAGGTTTTGGCATAGTGTTGATTAGAGCGTATCTCGTTATAGAAGATTTTTTTTTAAAAAAAAAACACCTATTCACCCTCCTCTAGCCGTATCCTCGACCCAACAAGACACATGCATCTTACCATCAAGGAGCGGGTTTATTGTTGTCTACCTGTGTAATGTGTTTTACTGCTGTTATTTATTTGTGATCTGCAATCAGTTTGGTTGTTTTTGAGCATCGCGCTTTGCTTCCGATGTTAGAAGTAATTTCTAAGTGCTTAGTCTTAAGTCATCATCTAGCCTAAGTCATGGTCACAAGTAAATGCGGAATAGGATCATTAGGACTAACCCGGTGAAGTAGACGCCATTAGGAAGTAGATCGGTGATGTTCTTGATGTCGGTGTGGAAGGAGCAGTGAGGGATTCGCAGTGCCTTCTTAGTCCTGATGGAGAGGAAGCGTCCACCGTGATCCTCACGGTGATGGAGTCGATCTTCGTTAGCCTCAACGCCAAGAAACCCTAATCGGATGGGATTATCGGGAAGTGGTAGACTCGTGAGTATCTTAAGCACACACGGAGCCAGACCTTCCCTCTTAATATAGCGTTGGCCAACGGGACCGAACCAAATAGTTGTTAGCACGTTCCCGATTAAAACGCATACGTGAGTGTGGTGGTCTCAGATCCGAAATTCTCGGATGGCAGTTATTCAAAACGGAAATCACCACTAACATTCTCCCACTTGATTGAAGGTTAATATCATAAGTTCATACTTAACAGAACAGCACGCCAAGATAAAGTATTACAGCAGTTAATAAAATCACCGCTGAAACCTCAGTATCTATAGAGTACAATTCTATCTTAATGGGAGTTGGTTTTATTCTTATGGTCCTTATTTCCAGAATCAGAGGCTTCCCAATAAACCCATGCCGGCAACATGCTCTCGAAAGAGACTGGGTGGTAAGCCTTTAGTAAGCGGATCCGCAAGCATAGACTTAGTACTTATATGCTTGACATCAATTGTCTGATCCTGGATTCTATCTTTCACAACATGATACTTAATGTCAATGTGTTTGGCAGCACCACTTGACTTGTTGTTACTTGAATAGAAAACTGCGGCTTTATTATCGCAAAGATAATGTTAGTGGTTTAGATATACTGTCAACCACTCTTAGTCCGGGAATAAAATTCTTAAGCCATACAAATTTCGCCCAAGAGCCTCATAACATGCCATTAACTTCACCGCATCGTTGACGATGCAGTAAGTGATTGTTTGGAGCTTTTCCACGAAATGGCTCCTCCCGCAAGTGTGAAGATATAACCTGATGTGGATTTCTTAGTATCTACACATCCTGCAAAGTCAGCGTCTGAATAACCCACAACCTCAAGGTTATCAGACTTCTTATATGTGAGCATGTAGTGCTTAGTGCCTTGCAAATAACGCAAGACTTTCTTAACGGCTTTCCAGTGGTCCAACCCTGGATTTGATTGATATCTGCCAAGCATCCCGGTTACGAATGCTAAATCAGGGCGAGTACAAACTTGAGCGTACATAATGCTTCCGACAGCTGAAGCGTAAGGAATCCCCTTCATCTGATCAGTTTCTAATTGATTCCTTGGACATTGGAATGTTCCAAATTTATCGCCCTTTACAATAGGAGCAGGCGTGGCAGAGCAGTTATGCATGTTATACCTCTTAAGCACTCTGTCAATGTATGCCTTTTGGGATAGGCCTAATATCCCTTTGGACCTATCTCGGTGAATCTCAATGCCCAAAACGTAAGAGGCATCACCAAGATTCTTCATGTCAAAATTAGCGGAAAGAAATCTTTTGGTCTCATACAGCATATCCATATCGCTGCTAGCCAACAAGATATCATCCACATAAAGTACTAAGATAGTGAATTTGCTCCCCTTAATCTTAATGTATATGCAATTGTCCACATCATTTTCCTTGAAACCGAAATTTCTTATGGTCTCATCGAACTTAAGATACCATTGCCTAGACGCCTGCTTTAGTCCATAGATGGATTTCTTAAGTCTGCATCCCATATGTTCCTTGCCTTCCACGACAAAACCTTCCGGTTGAGCCATGAAAACATCCTCATGCAAGTCACCATTAAGGAATGCAGTTTTGACATCCATCTGATGTAGCTCTAAATCATAATGAGCAACAAGCGCCATGACAATTCTTAGTGAATCTTTCTTTGAGACGGGAGAGAAAGTGTCAACATAATCTATCCCTTCTCTTTGTGTAAACCCTTTTGCTACAAGCCTTGCCTTGAATCTTTCGATATTTCCCTTAGAGTCATGCTTAGTTTTGTAGACCCATCGACAAATTTCATCGCTTTTGACTCCATCAGAATTTCTACTAGATCCCGTGACGCCATTAATGCTCATAGACTTTATTTCATCCTCGCATGGCCTCAAGCCACTTGGATGAATCCTTAGTCGCCATAGCCTCCTTAAATGATGTAGGGTCATCTACCTTCCCTATATCGCATACATCTTCATTCATGTATACAACATAATCATTAGGATGGTCGATCTTCTTTCCCAGTGATCTCCTTAGTGGTTCATTAGTTATCACAGAAGGTAATTGAGGCTCATCATTAGGTGTCAGATCAGAGAAATCTGAATTCTCGATGGGGACTCAACTCCGTGATTCTCACCGAGGAATAATCAGATGCGGTACAGGAACAATAGTCTCTTGGATTATCGGTAATGGTACATAAGTCCGAACCTCCTCAAGATCTATTTTCCTAGCCTCTGAGCTCCCACTGATTTCATCATTCTCTAAGAATACAACATGGCGGGTTTCCACAAACTTAGTGATATGATTTGGACAATAGAATCGATATCCCTTAGACCTTTCAGGATACCCAATAAAATGGCAACTTATTGTTTTAGGATCCAATTTTCCAAGATGTGGATTAAAGACTTTAGCTTCAGCAGGACAACCCCACACACGCAAATACTTTAAACTCGGTTTCCTTCCAGTCCACAGTTCATAAGGGGTCTTAGGGACTGACTTACTGGGAACCCGGTTTAATATGTGTGCGGCTGTCTTTAACGCTTCCATCCACAGACTAACAGGTAAACTAGAGTAACTCATCATGCTACGCACCATATCCATAAGGGTGCGATTGCGCCTTTCTGCTACTCCATTTTGCTGAGGTTCACCAGGCGTGGAATATTGTGCTACTATGCCATTTTCTGAAAGAAACTTAGCGAATGGACCAGGAATCTGTCCATAAGGAGCATGTCTCCCATAATATTCTCCACCACGATCTGATCTCACTACTTTGATCTTTAAGTTGAGCTGATTTTCTACTTCAGCTTTAAAGATTTTGAATTTATCGAGTGATTCAGATCGATCGCGAATGGGGAAAATATAACCATAACGGGAGAAATCGTCAGTGAACGTAATAAAGGAGTTATACCCATCAACTGAAGTTATAGGAAAAGGTCCACATATGTCAGTGTGGATTAATTCTAAGACTCCTGTGCTTCGTGTGGCTCCTTTCTTAATCTGTTTTACATATTTCCCTTTAATGCAATCAATACAATGATCTGAGTCAGAGAAGTCTAGGGGTTGAAGTATCTCTTCCTTAATGAGACGCTCCATTCTCCCCTTCGAAATGTGGCCTAAACGACAATGCCACAATTTCGATGAAGTCTCATCACCTAGACTTCTCTTTCGCTTATTGGTGGCATCACACACATTCATTGATACAGGAAATTCAGAGAGATGAAGCATATAGAGTTTGTCTCGTCGAGTCGCGAGACCAACATTATTAGAATTAAAGTTTACAATGCATTTATTGTTCCCAAAGATACAAGTGTATCTATCATCATCTAATAAGGAAACTGAAATGAGGTTTCTCCTTATACTAGGAACATAAACGACATTATTCAAAAGAAGGATGAAGCCACTATCTAATACTAATGATAATGTGCCAACGGCTTCAACTTCAAATTCTCCTTTCCATCAAAGAACTCTAAGGCTTCGCTCCCCTTTCTTACCGCTTCACGGTAAGGAATCCTCGCAATGAATTGGAAACGCGTAAAGTGGCACCGAATCAATCCACCAGGTATTGGGAGAATCATTAGCATAAAGGGATTCATCAATAAAAGAAATTTCATCATTACCCTTTTAGCAAGCCATTTTATAAAGCTCACAAGAATCTTTCTCAATGTGTCCACCGGTTTTGCAAAACGATGATGGGCCCATCGTAGTGGGATGTAGCAATGGCTTTCTCCTTTTGCTTTGGCTTGCTTGATTCAAATTTTAGGGAGAAATGCAGCTTCTTTTGGACTTAGCCTCCTTGAATTTCCTTTTCCATGGCCAACATGGAAAACCTGGTCCTTTCTTTCAGCTTTAACCTCTCTTCTTCTTGGACACACATAGCGATCAACTCGCTCATGGTCCACCGCTTCCTTCCGAGTATTATAATTAATTTTGAATGCATTGTACTCGTAAGGGAGAGAGGTCATAATGAAATGGACCAAGAACCCATCGGAAATGGCCATATCCATGCCCTTGAGTTTTGCAGCCATATCATTCATCATCATGATATGCTCACGAACGCTGCTAGAGCCATCATACTTACTCGTGAGCATCTTCATGATCAAAGTACTGGCATAAACTTTTGAGGAGCCCTTCAATTGCTCCTCGGCGAGGCCAAGTACTTCTTAGCGTTGTCGAATCGTGGATTGCTCCTTATCGCAATGTATATGGTGCTCTTCATTATCATCAAGGACATGCGATTGATCTCTCCCACTTCTCCGCTGTTGAGTCATAGAGTTTCTTTTTCTCAGCGAAACTCTCATCATCAGTGGAAGGAGCTACGGGAGCGTCCTCACGTAATGCATAGTCCAAATCCATAATGCCAAGGACAATTTGGACTCTTTCCTTCCAAGAAGGAAAGTTCGTCCCTGTCAGCTGCTCAATGCCGTTCAAATAAGCGGCAACATTAGCGTTGTTCATGGCTGAATCAAGAAAATAAAATATAATCAGTAAACATTGGAGAAAATAAATGTCTTGCATGAAATTAACCCTACGTTGGTCTGATTAATAACATGCTAATGACAGAAAGGAATTGAATTAATTTATGGGTAACACATGGTCATATACAACGTTGGTCAGAATATGATCATGGTTATAACATAATCCCAGTTTTAATTAAATAGGTATGATACATAGTTATAATCAACTTTGGTCAGAATATAACTATGATCACAAAATAATCCCAAAACATTATTAAATCTCTAATTAATATTTCCCGTTGGTTCCATATTAATTAGAGACATACTCGTAAATAAACATGAAATTAATCACAAATTAAATAAATTGCCCACAAATTTAATCGTAAAATTAATCTAAATATTAATGTCCGCAATAATAATCATAAAATTCAATACAAAGAATAATGCCCAGAATTAAAATTGAATAATGATTATTGCTGAAATTAAATAAGACACAATAAATAAATAATGACTTGAGTTAAACAAAGGAATGGGCTCAAAACACAAACGGCCTTGCCGCTTTGACGTGCAAGCCACCCAAAAAGCAAACCGCCCAAAGACCGTGAGCACGAGGCCCAAAAAAAAAACTCGACCCAATCAAGCGCAGCCAAGCGCACGCTGAATCGTGACCGTCGGATCGAACGGACGGTCAAGATCGATCGGGATCGAACAAAAATCCGGCGCCGGAAACCCTAACCCTAAAATCACTTCTTCCACTCGATCCGAAAAACGCGAGGTGACGACGGCGGGACCGAGCGATCGCTCGAGCGAGCGCGCTAACGACGACATGCGCAGCGACGACGGCAAGGCTAATCCGGCGAGGCGGCCACAAGCATGAACGCGGTGAGTACGCAGTAGGCGCACGGCACGCACTTCTGGCGAAGGCGCGACGGGCAGAGACGCTTAGTGGCACAACCGAGCGGGATGATCGGGTAAGTCCCCAATCCCTTTCATGCATTAGGGTTCTTGATTTGCTTCGGGATTTGAGGAGTTTTGGGGATTTAGGGCTCGGATTTGGGATTTTGGGTTCAAATCCGAAGGTATAGGGTCTTTGCTTTCTTATCCCCTCCTTCTAAATGTCGAGGCGAGGCCTAATTAGCCCTAATCCGAACCAAATTAGTGCTAAGACGAGACTAATCCGCCCAAAAACAGCATCAAACGACGAGAAAAGGATATAAATAGGGCTAAGAACACACTAATTGGAACATGCTCAAAGGCTAGTTGGCTCGATACCAAATGTTAGAAGTAATTTCTAAGTGCTTAGTCTTAAGTCATCATCTAGCCTAAGTCATGGTCACAAGTAAATGCGAATAGGATCATTAGGACTAACCCTGAAGTAGACGCCATTAGGAAGTAGATCGGTGATGTTCTTGATGTCGGTGTGGAAGGAGCAGTGAGGGATTCGCAGTGCCTTCTTAGTCCTGATGGAGAGGAAGCGTCCACCGTGATCCTCACGGTGATGGAGTCGATCTTCGTTAGCCTCAACGCCAAGAAACCCTAATCGGATGGGATTATCGGGAAGTGGTAGACTCGTGAGTATCTTAAGCACACACGGGAGCCAGCACCTTCCCTCTTAATATAGCGTTGGCCAACGGGACCGAACCAAATAGTTGTTAGCACGTTCCCGATTAAAACGCATACGTGAGTGTGGTGGTCTCAGATCCGAAATTCTCGGATGGCAGTTATTCAAAACGGAAATCACCACTAACATCCGATGCTGTTGCCATTCCTTTTGTTTTGTTCGTCTTTTGTGTTAAGATACAAGATTCATATATCTTGCCTGGGAGTTGTTGGACTGAGCTTCTTGTGCACAAAGCGGCAGGAGGAGCCAGCAATTGTGTGGTCCTGTAGTCCGAATCCCTTTGCAGCAGCTGCATGCAGCTCTATCACATGGCAGGCCTGCTACACGCTGCAGCATCGAGTGATCAGAATTCAGAACGACTGGATCAGTGAAAAGCTCCGGTGAGTAGAATGTCTACTTGTGAAACGGGATGTCAGGTGACAGTTTGACTTCTACCGGGAGACGCTCTTTAGAGGCCGCGTCGGCAGCGGTAGACTACACGCATGTCTCCCCCTTTTTTTCCTTTGAGAAAACAGGTTGACCCAAGGATGTACCAGAAACCAGAGGAACAACACAAAAGGCATGGGAGAAGTGTCACATCCTTTCTTGTAGAGCCTTTTCACCTCCAGTGACACAAGAGCATCTCCACCCCTATCGAGGTGAGTCGTTTGGCACTGGCAATGATGTTGTATTGAGACTTATTCAAGATTATTATTTTTTTGTTTGAACAGCCAGGATAAGGCTTCCAACATCTCTTTTCATCTTGCACGTCAGGTAAAGAAATAAGTCCTGTGCCGGCCTGCACAATTTATCCAACCGCTCCATTGTGCATTAAATCATGGGAAAGTCTAAAGAACGGTATACCGTTTAAAGCGAAAATAACGGAAGTCTCGCTCAATGTGATCGCTAACGAAAGAAGGCACAGTTCCAAAGCGGTGCACTTCAGGATTAGCTGCCAGCTAGCTGGGTCTACCACCACCCAACACCAGGGGCAGTACTACAACTACACCAGGCCGCCTGGTACACATACAGAGAGACCATTCAATTCCTGGCTAGCGTATGCACGTACGCTACGAGTAAGATGTATAGTAGAATATGGTCGTGACACGATACAGGACTAGCAATCGAAAGCACTAATCGTTCGGAATACACACGTGCCTTAGCCTTTGCGAAGATCTCCGGGTTCTCCTGCAGAAACACGGTAGCCCACATGGTGACGTGGCCGGAGGACTCGTGCCCGGCATTTAGGTACCTGATGAGGACGTCAATGATCTCCTCATCATCCAGACTCAATAAAACCTAATGAAACTTATTTGTGAAATCTGATGAAACTTATCCGTAAGATAAGTTTCATGAATTTCCCTAGTGTTTCATGAAACTTAACACCGAAACTCACGAAACTTATCACCGAAACTCGTGAAACATTATAATGGAACTCATGAAACTTATCACTGAAACTGATGAAACTTATCACCGGAACTACACTGAAACTCATGAAACTTATCATTGGAACTCATGAAACTAAACACTAAAACTCGTGAAACTAAACACTCAAACTGATGAAACTTGTGAAACGTGCTCTAAAACTTTTAACTTTGTCTTTTGAAATTCTTCTAAAAGTCATACTTAATCAAGTTTCATATTTAAAACTGGATGAAACTTATAGTATCATCTTTAAAATCCATTGAAATTTATTGAAACAGGTTTGGATCTCCTTTTACACCTAATGAAACATGGATGAAACCTAGTGAAACCAGGTGAAACTGCTATACCGTTGGAATGCATTCCAACGGTATAGCGTGGGCTAGCAGCACTCTTAAATCATTCAGAAAAACTAAAAAACGGTATACCGTTGCAACGGTATACCTCTGAAACTCATGAAACTTATGATTTTTTGCACTGAAACTCATGAAACTTAGCACTAAAAACTGATAAAACATGAAACTGATGAAACTAAACACTGAAACTCATGAAACCAGCACTGAAACTGATAAGTTTCATAAGTTTCATGGCTATACCGTTGCAACGGTATACCGTTCCCTAGTCACTCTCTAAATCATTTACTTATTGTCGTGGTATTCTCTAAACTGACAGCACTTTGTAGACGAAACGAGCATGTTCTATAACCCGCTTCTTCGGCCCGTTTGTAGGGCACATATATGACGATTGTTTGATAGACCGCAAACGTCCTCTTCGCTATCAAATGCCTTGAACAAATTAATCGGTAAAAGTCTCATCGAACTTTCTCATGTACCATATAGGATGTGTTTTCTAGTAAGCTGACGACAAATTTCCGGTTTCCCCAGCATCAGGCAGCACTTGACGGCTTCTCTATACTCGGTCACATGCATGCGTGTTGCAAGTTCAGGAGCCGATCGACCTGTGTGGTGTGGCCGCCCAGGCTGCAAGTCTCCAGCTGACATGAGCAGCAACTACATATTCAAAGTCTAAAAAGATCAAATTGTCTACATGAGACGAAGAATTAGAAAGAGTCTCGCGATAGTTGGCATCTCGAGATCGCCAATGTCAAGATGTCATACGTACGAACTAAATTCTTCAGAGTTCTGATCGCTCCATGCCAAGCACTGGTAATCAATTATCAAGCACAGGTCCACAAGGTGAATGTAACGAAGAACATTTCGTGTCAGTAAAACTTCTTCAGATGCTCGAAACAAAGATTTTATTTTATTTTATTGGATAGTCTGGAGCAACAAGACGGCGCGATGGCATGCATGGGATGAGAATGAGGTTGCGGCCACGTAACGTGGGAGCGTTCATTCAGCAGACTGATGATTTTGGGAGTTGGGACGTGCCTCGAGAGCAGCAAAGGGAGCATTCACAAACCCCACGAACGGTTCCTTCCTCTCTCTCTCTCTCTCTCTCTCTCTCTCTCTCTCTCTCTCTCTCTCTGAGAGCCTGAGGCGCATGCAGGCCTCAATTTTGGACCATGGCCAGGCGAGCGGTTCTTGTCGTGTGGCGTGTTCGAATTCGGTCAGGCTAAATAACCGCACGGTTTTACATGAGACCACCCCTTTTTAACATCGGAGAGGTGCATGTCATGCCCTTTTCTCTCCGGTGTAATTTTAGAGGTACGTGTTTTGACTAACTTTTACAATACTCGTTCGAATAAGTATTAACTTCTACCGAAAGTCAAAAGAGCTATAATATTTTCTTTTTGCCTTCGCAGCCGTCATCTTTTTCAATTTTTTCCAGGACAATATCTTCGCCCCTCAACTCCGTCGCTCTCTGCAGCATTACCTGGGGCGCATTAGTTGCTCGAAACTCTAATGATTCCAATAATTTAAGAATATAGGCCGGATATGCTTTGTCACGGGGGGGAAAAGAAATAGAGAAAATACATGGATTTCGGTGCAAAAGGGAGGGAGAAAAATTAAAGGCTGCAACGTCTTCTGCTTCACCTGCCCTCTCTCCCTCTCCACAGAAGGGGGGGTTAAAGACTTGAATCAAAGCAAGCAAAGAACGGAAAGAAAGAGAGGAGAAAAGTCGGCTGTTTGTAGTATATCATTAGATGCAGAGAGGGCATGGAGCCAAACAGAAAGTTTGTTTCGCCATTAATGGCGCTCACCTTTCTGGAACCCATAGACACACACAGCAAAAGAGGCTAAGGTCATCGTCACCAGCAAGCATTAGAGGGGAAGCACTAGAGCACGAGTAGCAGTAGTTTGTTGGTACTATGGTCCAAGAGCCATCACGAGCTAGAGTCCTAGATAGATCGAGGTCATGCATGGGGTAGTTTGCTAGTGTGGAGGGAAGAGATAGAGGTGTTCCCTTGGCAGCTAGCCTCCTAGAGTCAAAGCGTATTTAGGTCTCTGGAGTCTGGAGATAGACTGATATATATTACGTATATGGCCCTGTATATGTGTCGGCGTGCGCCTCCCCTCAGATGATGAGTGGCAGCCAGAGCCTGCAGGAGAGGCAGCAGCAGGAGATGAACATCTCCTTTGGGATGAACAACCACCATCACCCTCCTCCTTCATCATCGTCTTCCTCCTCCATGCATGCAGCTGCCGCAAGCTTCATGTACTGCTCTTTTTCTTTCCTGCTTTTATTTGCATGCCTTTCTTGTTCTTGATTGATCCGTGTACCGGAATTCGATTGAATTAGTCGTGCTTTGTCTGATCTTCTTTCTTCGCCTGATCTGTGTGTTTCTTGGCTAGCTTCTTGCACTGTCTCTGGTCTTTCCTTTCGTTCTTTCTTTCTTTTTCTTTTTCTTTTTGTTTCAGAAACCTCTAGCTAATAGGAAGGCTAGGGTACCGGCCTTCTTGCACTGAATTTTCCATTTTCATAATTTTTCCTTTGCTTGTTGATGGAAAGTCGATCGACTGATTCTTAAACTTGTGTGATTGTAAAATTACAGGTCAAACTTATTTCTTAATTTTTTCCTTCTTTTCTTTGTTTCTTCCTTCTTTCATTCCTCTTAGTCTAAGAGGAGGAATGGTTGATGACGTTTAAAACAAGCTCAGATTGAAAATTGGCACTTCTGTTCTAAATAATTGGAGCCAAAAAGTTTTTTTTTTTTTTTGAAGGTTGGAGGCAGATAGTTGAATTGTTGTGAATTAACAACTCACTAATCTTTCTTCTAAATTTTAGAGGCCACTGATTGCTTTCAGAAGAAGGGTATGGATATTAATTAGAACACATAGTATAATTAAGTAGTAACTGATATACAGTATATATATATGTACACCAGTCCATCTTTACATTAATTTTTCAATGAGCATGACTTGTACACATGAAATTTTGAGACTAATTAGCCATGCATATCTCCTGGATTGCCAAATAAATGCTACAAGCTACAGAAGATTCCCTATTATTCTCATGTTCCCACTCCTGCAGAGGTTGGACCAGATAATAATATCATCACACATGTAGGCTTATAGCAGCATGATTTCATGATGATGTGTTGGTGCCTTCAGTTCCTCAAACCCTGTGCATATGCATGCATCTGTATATATATTTAACAAATATACATAACTCATCACCATCAATTCGTTTCTGTTGCATACAACCAGGAGCACCAAGGAGGCGTCAGGAGCTTATGACCATCTGGGAGAGCTGGACCAGGCTTTGTTCATGTACCTAGATCATGGCAGCCAAGCCTCCGCGCATCAAGAGCAAAGGCGTAAGCATGCGAGAGCCTTACAACTCAGTTCACTGATCAAAAATTATTTGCCAGTCCATAAAGATCCACGTCTGTATTCTTGCCAATTTTTGCAGTGTGTCAAATGCAAGTGATCAGCTGCATGCTGTTTTTCTCCTCTTTTCTTTGCACTTAGTAGTAGTGATCACTTGCTGTTTTTCTTTTTTTTTTTTCTTTTCTTTTCTTTGCATTTAGTAGTAGTAGCAGCTAGTAGGCTCAGAAACGTATGCGCGACAATAGTAGTAGATAGCTGTAGGGACATATTCCTCCTCTGATCAGTGCACGCAGAAAAGCGCATCCTTTTCCGGGGTCATGAGGGAAAACGATCATATGGCCGGCCGGCCTGCAGCAGATTCTCAGGTACTCCATTTGACCAGGATCTCCTGCAAATCTGCAGTACTACCCTAGCTTGGAGGACCAGAGAATCAAGAACACATCCATGCTCAAAGTCCATGCATGAAACCAACAAATCTTCTCTTTCTCCCTAGCTTTTGCCCTTTGTTTCTTTTCCCTTCTCTCTCTCTCTCTCTCTCTCTCTCTCCGGCCTGTTGGACTGTGACATGTAACAAACTGCTCAATGATTTCCTTGCGATGGAGCTGCATGTGGCCGCGGCAGAACAGGTCGACGTACATACACGCAGAGGGGATGATCTCCAGTACTACTACGCTTACATGCAGCAGATGCATGGCTGGCCGGCTGCCTTCTCTCCTAGCTCTCCTGCAGCCTGCAGCTAGCTAGCATGCATATGCGTTTGGCCCAATCCTATCCACTTCTCTTCCGGTTTGGGTACAAGCAAGCATGCATGCCTTAGCTGTGTGCATCGATCCCTGCAAGTCCCGTATCTTTCGTACCCCAGCTTTCTCGTGTGTGCCTTGTACTGCTCACTAGCTAGCTGCGCCATGATTGTTTTGTTCCTCACTGCATCAGTAGCTAGCCTTATTTCAAGAGCTCTTCAGAGTTTCAGTAGATATATATGACCCTCTCGGTCTCAGGCCTTTGAGTTTGTTCCTTTGTCTCGTTCATGGATGCAGAGACCCTCAACATCTTCCCTTCCCAGCCTATGCATGTGGAGCCATCACCAAAGGTACAAACTACATCTCACATTAGTTATGATGCTTACGAGTACTTTATGATTGTTTAGTACTGGATCAATATGTGTATTTTCAAATGTATATAGTACTCATGCATAGATGATTGATGTTTGATTGTTCAATATTCTGATCTGATCGGTAGGGGGAGATTAGTTTAGTTCTGTCCCCAGCACCTGTGGGATCCAAGATGCCTAGGTCATCTGACCATCATCAGGAGCAAGCAGCCGTGGAGGAGTTAGCAGGGAGCAGGACACAGGATCACCACCTGCAGCACCAACCGTTCACTACTGCTGATCAGCCTGCAGGGATCAATAAGGATGTGAAGCCGGTGGCCAAGGTTAGTAGCTAGTTGACCACTTAAACAATCAGCCTGCAGCCTAGCTACACAGATTTGCTAAGTGGTCACCATGCACACCGAAATTAAAGCACATTGTTTATGCTCTTGTTTTAACGAACACATATGTATGATCTCTGTTGGTGATTGCAGAAGGAACACAAGAGGGGAGCATCCACCAGTGAACGTGACCCGAAAGTAACAAATTACGATTTTCTCATGTCTTGATGATGAAATTAGTTGTGTATTTCATAGATGAACGCTATGCTTGTAATGTTGATGTAATTGTGTTCAATGTTAGTAATATATAACACCGTAATTAACCAACATGCAATGTTAGTAATATATAACACCGTAATTAACCAACATGCAGACACTGAGAAGGCTAGCCCAGAACAGGGAGGCGGCAAGGAAAAGCAGGATAAGGAAGAAGGTGAGTGAAACAACAGTTTACACAAAAGTAGAAAGAAACAAGGGAAAATAAGACCAGAGAGAGGTCCTATTCATGAGAAATCAAAACCAAGCATTACCAATATTCTTCTCTCCTTGATCAATGCACTCATTGTACAACGTTGATTATTTGAGTTTTCTTTCGAGAATACGCTAATTAAATGTTTGTGCCATTTCATTAACTGATTTTCTCTTGACCGTAACAGGCTTACATCCAGCAGCTAGAGTCCAGTAGAATCAGGCTAGCTCAGCTCGAACAAGAACTGCACACAGCAAGAGCTCAGGTAATTAAATTGTACCAGTAGCTAATTGAACCGCACGGAAATTAAAGCTCCGCATACACGATCTCTCATTTTTGTTCATGTGTATCTACCATTTTTAATCTCTATGTATGCACACTCATCTATTATTATATTAAAAGCTCACGAGAGTTGCTAAGAAAAAAGTGAAATAAGCTAGAAATTCTCAAAAAAAGCAAAATATCTGGCTTTTAATCTGGGCGGATCCGGATTATAACGGCTTAGATTAAAAGAAAGAGTCCAAGAATCTCCACCATCGGATCGGATGTTATTATTTAAAAGAAAATATCTAACCGTCTATCTAGCGGACCCGCCCGGATTATAATGGCTTAGATTAAAAGAAAGAGTCCAAAAATCTCCACCATCGGATGTTATTATTTAAAAAAAATATCTAATCGTCTATCTAGCAGACCCCCGATTATAACGGTTTAGATTAAAAGAAAGAATCTATAAGAAAATATAGTTATATATTAAAAGCCAGATATAACGGTGCATATTAATCTATAGAGATATTGGAGTTATATAACATATACATAACTATAGAAAATATAGTTATATATTAAAGATAATCGTATCATAATATTTAGTCACGCATTACGCGGGTAAATTTTCTAGTGTATACTAATATACCATGTACAGGGAGTGCTCTTCCCTAGCAGCGGCCTCCTCACCGAGCAAGGCATCGCCGGCAAAGGCGTACCCATCGGCGGCATCGACGGCCTCAGCTCAGGTATTCATCCACCATGCTTCACATCTTGTGCTACTAATGTAGTCCCTGATGCTGATATATGTGCTTATACATGTATATATGTTAATTACAGAGGCTGCGATGTTCGACGTGGAGTACGGGCGGTGGCAGGAGGAGCACTACCGGCTGATGTACGAGCTGCGAGCGGCGCTGCAGCAGCACCTGCCGGAGGGGGAGCTGCAGATGTACGTGGAGAGCTGCCTGGCGCACCACGACGAGGTGATGGCCATCAAGAACGGCGTCATCAAGGGCGACGTCTTCCACCTCACCTCCGGCGTCTGGAGGAGCCCTGCCGAGCGCTGCTTCCTCTGGCTCGGCGGCTTCCGGCCATCCGACGTAATCAAGGTACGTTCGTACGTATCACCAGGCAGGTCATCTGGATTAGCTAAACCCCTAACCCTAGAGGTCGGCCACAATCATATCTCGGTGGCGATCGCAGCAATTGACGATGGCATGCATAAATGAAACAAGCTAGCTACTTCCTCCCGTGGCAAACATACGTTGTTTTGGGTCACGTGTAGTTAAATTTTCAAAATTTTGGTAAACAATATATTTTCAAATATTTAAATTGAATATATGAAAATCGTATATATATATTTTTCTCAAAAAATATTTTCATAATACTATAATTTTATTGGGTGTTATAACCATATTACATAGAAACTAGTGGTCCAAGTTACGTTTTGAAAACCATGTCAATATCTAAAACGACGTGTATTTGTGATTGAAGGGAGCATAATTCTTGCCTATCATCGTGTCATGATCGATGCTTTTAAGGGGGAAAAAACTAAAATAGTGGATATATCCTTGGCAGCCCCTGAAACAATTGTTATTGTTGATCTTGTACCCATGCACAGAGGTAAAGGTAGCCCAGGGGACGGGTGAGAAGGTTAAAAACTCTCGTAGAATGGAGAACGAAGTTTTCTCTGTTTCGATGGGAATGCGGCAATTTTATAGAAAACAGAACAATTCTCATAGTATTTATTCATTCTAAACTGCCTATAATATGTGAATTTATATGGACATATAGTCTAGCTAGTTAATTAAGCCTTATTAAAATCCTGCCAATGTACGTCTTCATTCATTTTGCAAAAAAAAAAAAAAAAAAAAAAAAGTTTTATTTTGGCTATGTAGGAGCAAGATAAAAAAAATTTCTAGAAATATAGGGTACATAGGAGCAAGATATATATAACTAAAACAGAAGATGTGTTCCTTTAAAATATATTTTTGGAGATTTCTGAAAGAGGGAAAAAAATCAGAATGTCTCAACTTTTGTTCACAAGGAAAATTGTGACTTTATGTAAGCTTTTACATATATAAGAGATTCATCAAAGCTAATTTAATTCTCCTTTCATGAAAAAAAAACTATAAGTTGATTAATAGCAGCACCTTTCACAAGATTGTGACATGCATGACCTTTCTTTCTGTGGCAGACGTACCAAAATTAAATGTTCTACATGCACATATCTCAAACCACTCCCTCCCTTCAGTCACAAATAGTTATCGTTTTGTAAATAGATGTAATCAAACTTTTAAAACCAATATTTTTTAAAAAAAATACATAAAAATTATTTGTATAGATTTGTCTGATTTTATAAATATATTATAATAAAAATTAGCGATCAAAACTGGAGTATCGTTTAAAGATTATATCGATATCTAAAATGATAATTATTTGTGACGGGAAGGAGTATATCCTTGTCCTGGTCCTGGAAAGAACATCCGGCCGACCCGAACGCCCATGTCACGCGGCATTCAAGTTGAGCAAGAGGAGTTGGTCGAGTAGCAGTACACTAGTGGTTAAACTAGCATATCACGGGCATTTCGATCGGCACCGGATGACGAGTGCCAAAATCCTCTCGTTTCCTACAACGGGCAGGAGAAACTTGCCCGGCCTACTCTTCACACCTCCATAACTCATCACCCACGGATCGATCTGGCCTGGCCGGCCGGGCGATTCCATGGCATGCATGATGCATCGAAACTCCTCGATCTCCGTCGAGCCGTGCAAGCATGCTCCGCCATGTCCGCGCGCGGCCCATGCAGTACGTACATACATGCGATCAACGATCGATCGATCGATGCCTGCATTTCGGGACGCATTAAATGGCAAGATGAGCAGCGCTTGCCCGGTCTGTCTCCCCTACTTGCGGAAATGGATATAGCTAGGCAAGGCACAACTGTTGATGCATTCTAGAAATAAATCGAGCAACTCTAGAAGCTAATCCAGGATCTTGGAGTGTTCTTGCTAATGGAAATTAAGCTCACGCATACCATGGTCGACTTACGTGTAATTAATCAATTTCGTCTTAATTAGTGGGCTTAAGTGTACTAATGTACTACTGCATTTCCAACACCACCAGTCACATCGGCAGGCATAGCATGCATGCATGCTCCTGATCGATCGACCACGTACACTCTCGTGGTGTGTGTGCGTGCGAGTATATATATACTTATATACTGATATATCTTGCTTAATGTGTTTCATACTGTGCACGGTGGTGATTATCGGTTGATTTGGTTCTGTTGTGGATGGATGGATGCAGCAGATGCTGCTGGGGCACGTGGAGCCGCTGACGGAGCAGCAGATCGTGGGCGTGTACGGGCTGCAGCAGTCGGCGCTGGAGACGGAGGAGGCGCTGAGCCAGGGCCTGGACGCGCTCTACCAGTCGCTCTCCGACACCGTCGTCTCCGACGCGCTCAGTTGCCCCGCTAACGTCGCCAACTACATGGGCCAGATGGCCGTCGCCATGAACAAGCTCTCCACCCTCGAGGGCTTCGTCCGACAGGTAAGATTGACCGTCGACACTTCACAATTTAACCCAAGTCATTCGATCCCTGCGTCAACCTCATTACTAGCAAGTGGTCAATTCACACGCATGCATGCAGTATATGTAGTTGATTTGTCTTCAGTAGCTCAGTCCTGACTAATTTCCTGTCGCTTTAGTGGGTTAGTTGGAGCTGCAGCCAATCAGAGCACCATATATTCGTTAGTTGGCAAGGTAGGACGGATGGCTAACCTAACTGAGATCGACACTGCATTTGATTAGGTTAACTACTTGTGCATAGCGCACACGCCGGGTGCAAGCGGCTAGTACTGTCGACATTTGCATATATGGATTAGGTAGTGGCCATTAAAAAGCACCCGACTGTCTCCATCCCAAAAACGGAGAACTGAGGTAGGGTTGATGCGCATGAATATAACAATAAAATTATGCAGGAATAACAAATAGTAGAGGGATCCTTTGTTCATTGTTCTGTCCATGTTGGGTATGTGTGCCTTGATTATTGCATTGTTTAGGTCGCCCTTCACCTGCCCGTGGATGCCACAAAGAGTACTGTGGATATACATTTCATATGCCTCTCTTGCAAGCTGCAATATGTTTAGTGTAAACTAATCCACCTGTCGATTCACGTACACATTACGAATCCTAATACGAAATGCAAACACACAGCAATGGCTGTCTGGCTGATTAATTCTGGAGAGTGACGATGGCAAAACGTCGATCAAATGCTGAAAAAATATTATCGATACCCTCTTTGTTCGTTGTGCACGGTTTGAGTTAGCTTCTGGCCGGTATTATTGGCGAATGTTTGTTAATGCATGGGTATGTGCAGGCGGAGAACCTGAGGCAGCATACACTGCACCGGCTGAACCAGATACTGACGACGCGGCAGATGGCGCGGTCGCTGCTCGCCGTCTCCGACTACTTCCACCGCCTCCGCACGCTCAGCTCGCTCTGGGTCACCCGCCCGAGGGACCAGCAGGGGCCTCACAGCTGATCATCACCGTCGGCATCGTTAATTTCACAAGTTCGATCGATGCATCAGCGCCATGCATGCTTGCTTGCATGCAATGCAATGCAATGCATGGTTTTCGATCGTCGGTTGAAGGAAACTGATCGACCGCGTGCAAGCTTAATTAGCTAGCAGCTAGAGGGGTGAGGAGAGGGAGAGGAACCGAAAGAAACCAAAGAATGTACTTTGTCGCATGGCTTAGTGGTTACTGGTTAGGTATGATCCGTATATCGATCGACTCGGCTGATCGATCTTAACTTATCTTACCTCCGGACGCGTCTTCTTATTCGACTTATGAGATGCAGCGTTTAATTACTGGCTCATGCTCTGGTACAATGGATCGAGTGCTTGATGTATGCATGTGCTCATGAAATATTAATGCTGCTTACTGTAAACTTTGCCGATGAACTTGTCTTCCGTGCACGTACACTACCGTTCGTTTGTGGGCATGTCGCGTGCACGCGCACACAGACACCACCGAACAATCATACGAGATACCAACGAAGCTTGGTCCATTCGGAGCGCAAGAATTCCGGCATGGTAGAACCAATACTATTCCCTTAGAATTCTTGCCGAAATTAATCCTACATAAATTTCACATTCGAAACGTTCACCGGGCCGGGGAGTTGAGGGCCTGTTTGGAACGCGGGAACCGTACGGAACTGCATTTTTTTTTATGCTTCCACGGCTCTTGCGGAATTCATGTGAAGTTCGAGAGTCTTTTATCTCTACTATTCTAAAGCAGCACTTGGTGGCAGTGGTTCGTTCTACACACGTCATTAATTACCGCTTAATTGCCCTGCTTAATTGCCCTGCTTAATTGCCCTACGCAAGAAACGAAGCGTTGCTTTAATTAGCTAGCTTTCGCAAGAAACGAAGCGTTAAAGATAGATGTTTGATCTTGTGAAATAATTTTTTTTTTTTTAATCTTTATTTTTCGTTATCAATTTTGTTTTTCGTAGCAACGCACGGGCATGTAACTAGTAAAGCTAAACTTCCATATGCACAATTCAGCTCGGAAAGCCTGAACTGTGAAGAAGAACGTCAGTCGCAATGGTCAGCGGCACAAGTAAGCTCTCCCAAAATTTCCCCACTGGGGCCTGATGGTATTGTTCTCGCCTTATGTATCCCACGGTGTCAATGGGCCGAACTGCCCAGGCATATGGACATTCCGTTTGATACTTGCTATTGGTCCCGCTGATAGGCCAAGAAATAAAACCCATCACTTTTCCTCCTCGGCCGAATCGCGAGCAGACACGGCCCAGAACCCATATTGCATCTCAGCTTGATATGGGTTGTACGCGTGCACAAACATGGACCTAGCTCATTGCTTGCCCCAGGCTGGAAACACATGTACAGCTAACAGGGTTCACGATATCCGTTTTGAAAAAATCTTTTGAAAATCGAAATTTGAAAATCAGAAATATTGAGTCAAAAATCACTAGAAACTGAAGTTAAAAAATCAAAATTTTTGGAAAAAATTCAAAAATCGACTGTTTTCACTGAAAACTGGCTGATTTTGAACGAAAATCGATCGGCCAATTGAATGTTTCTTAGAGCCGATTTTCTGAGCGTTTTTCGCTTGATTTTCATTGATTATCGAGCGATTTTTACTGATTATTGATCGGTTTACGTCGCATAAATTTTTTTGAATTAGAACGGTTTACTAACCTGTTTCTGATACTGAGCTGGCTCGATACACACTACAGGAATCTGACCTATTTACGTCGGCCAGAAGCCGACGTAAATAGGGCAAAAGCCGACGTAAATGGCTATTTACGTCGGCATGCCGACGTAAATAGGCCGCCGTAAACCGAGCGACGTAAATAGCCTTTATTTACGAGGCCGATGTAAATAGGAATAGTAGACCACGCCCGTCTGGGGTGGACGTGACGTGGCACTTATTTACGTCGGTCATGGCCGACGTAAATAGGGGGCTATTTACGTCAGCCAGGACCAGACCGACGTAAATAGTGAGGCTATTTACGTCAGCCAGGCCAGGCCGACGTAAATAGATGGAATATTTACGTCAGCCACAACCTGGCCGACGTAAACAATCGAGCCAAGCAATTTATTTCAAAGCCCAACGAAGCCTCGTCAACCTCCATTCCAGAGCACCAACAAAAGGCCAAGCCATTATTACATTTGAAGGTTAGCTGCAGTAGAAGCATACATACAACCAGAACAGGACTCGAGTGCCAAAAAAGCCAAAAGAAAAAGAAAGAAACCACGGCATCTTTTTAACCTTGTGTCAGCTTGAATCACTACAAACTTGACCAAGAATGTGTATAAACACTGGTAATACTGAGACTAAATATAAAATCTAGTAGAGTTACAAACAGAAATGTAATCTAAAATTTACAAAGGCCACAGAGAATACCAGATTAGTATCAAGAGGAGGTGGATAATTGTCTTCTATTGTATCGATCCAGCTAAATATCATGTTATGATAGCCATATGGTTTTCCAAACATACTCCGGGCATAGTTCCATGCAGCACTTTCATTGAATCTAGCACGTATATCAGGGTGTAATGGCAAAAGGGCTATCTGAGGGTTTGCTTCATCCTTGAGTGCCATTGCCCACCATTCATCCCAAGTAACTATAGCAATGATTTCTTCTCCCTGTTATTGAAATAGAGTATAGTCAAGACAAATCCTAAAAGGACATAAAAAAATATCCTTGGAATAAGAACAAAGTAGTATATGCACTGTAAGACTAACCTAGCAAGTAAATGTTGACTACCAAAAACATAATTCCAAACATTAAGTTGGCCCAACACAATATCTAAACCAACAGGATGAGTTTACAGAGAAGTACAACACTTACGTTACAATTTACTCTCTATAGTATACTATACATAGAAAGTGAGAAGGATTATAAGCATCACTAATTATGCGATTGTGGAACATGACTAAGGCAAAGATAAGAAAGGAAATGACAACAGCCACAGAATGCTATCAATAGTTAGCATACATTACATGGAGAAAATGAAATGAAAACAACCAAGGTTGTACGCATGGTCTAGCAAGCTACCAATTACCTTTTCATTTTCAAAGCCTGATTCTGCAACCCAGAGATCACCCTTCTCATCTTTCAAGCAAACTACAGTATGCCCAGCAAATGCACCAGTCACCCATTTCTCTAATGTTTCAAACCCACCCCATCGTCCTCGAATTTTTGATAGAGCCAAAAAGTCACCAGATTGTATATCCTCCTTTCTAATATTAGCAACCCAAGGTTGAGAGCGTTTCTCAAATGTAGCTCCCATATGCTTTTCTAAAAAGGCTAAGTTGGAATTTTGACCCCAGCCAGTGTTTGAAAACAAAGGTAGGACATCAATCAAAGATAACAAGGTTCCAAGGATTCCAGATGGCATGAGAAAAACAGAAATACCGTGCTGCTTCACCTTATCACAAACATGGAAATTGAATTGTTGAGTTTAATTGGATGGGGGTGCTGAATGGTTAGGGGAAACAAACTTTCTGAAAGAAAACATACATATTCCAGTTCTGCTTCTTCTTCCCATGACTTGATCTCCAAAGTGTGTTCCCGAGCCGCAAAATAGTAATCCCATGTTATCCTATATGGTGTTGCAAACACATAAAGATCCATGCATTTCCAGCTCTGAGCTGAAGCAGTCTGCATAACAACAAGAAAAATATGTGTTAAGACAAAACTCATGATAACTCAGATCACCTAAAACTGCCAATGTTCACAAGCTCGTCTAGTGCAGATCAAGTCAACCTCGAGATTATGCTTCTAAAATGGCGAGTACAGGATAGGATAATGTGAATATTGAATACATACAACAAAATCGTATCTTATTATTTGCCCAGCAGGCATGTACTAGTTTGCACTTCTGAGATAGTTGGAATGTTAGGGTGTCTTATGTATAGCATGCTCAATCACACACATCCACCCAGACATATAAACACAGTAGCAAACCACACAGAAGCTTCATTACCCCCTATACCCGCCATCAACTGACAAGGTTCCACCACTCCTAATTCTTATATATAAACAAGCAGCAAGGGTGCACTAAAGTAATTCACCCATGCCCTCTCGATTCAATAGTTCCCAGCACGTCCTACTCATATACGGAACCAAGTAGCAACTACATGCCCAGGCAATCCCGCCTAATTTGGCAACATCCGGCAAGAACTAACGCAACACGATCTCGGTTCTGAAGGACAAGCAGAGCTGGGACCGACCTTGAGGCGGAGCACGGCGCCGCCGAGCTCGGTGTCGTTGCGACCGCCGGGGGTGAGCTCGAGCGCGGCCTCGTTCTCGACGAAGCAGACGCCGCTCCAGGCGGCCGGGGAGGGCGCGCCGGGGGCCACAGCGGCGACGAAGGAGGGCAGGAGGTCGACGGCGCTGTGGAGCGTGTTCATCACGGGCCACGCCACCTGCCGCGGAAGGATCGGGAGCATGTCCCCGGGGCTGAACGGCACCTTCAGCCCCAGCCCCACCGCCCTGCCCCGCGGCAGCCCGAGGCCAGCGCGAGGAGGAGGCGGGGGCGTCGAGGCAGCCGGCCAGACGCGGCGTGGCAGGGCGCGGGCCGGCGTGGCGGGGCGGTGAAGGACGCGACGCGCGCGGCGGGGGAGCGCTGGGGCGGCGCGGCGTGGCGGGGCGGCGAAGGACCCGAGCGAGCTAGCTAGAGGCTGCTGGTTAGGGAAGAAAAAAATAGATCGACCAGGTGTCCAGGTGGGTAGGGAAGAAAAGAATTCGCGGATTTACGTCGGCTTCTGGCCGACGGAAATAATTCAGCGTTGTTTACGTCGGCTTCAGCCGACGGAAATAGCCACCTCAAATTTTCAATTTTGTTGGCGCGGGATCACATCCTATTTACGTCGGTCAGGCCGACGGAAATAGGACAATCGGCCGACGTAAATAATATAATCAAGATTTACGTCGGTTTAGCCGACGTAAATACAAGTTTTTACGTCGGTTTGATGTGGCCGACGTAAATACGGTCATGTTTACGTCGGTTTTTTTTAAGCCGACGTATATATAGTTGGCCGACGTAAATATATCAGTTTCCTGTAGTGACAGCCAATAATCGCGATATTCGAGCAATTATAACAATATTGTGAACCTGACAGCTAAGAGCATACCATTAAGGGGAAAAAGATACAGTTACAGGCACTAAATGGGGAAGCTAGGTTTCGCTCGTAAGCAAATATCCAATCAAAAAAGGCAAATGCATCCGGGTTCATGAGAACAAGAAATAGACCATGATCAGTGGCGAAGCCAGGACTAAATTAGAGGGGGGGCTAAGCTAAATATTTCAACTACTAGTAAAAGCAAAATTCATACATAAATAACCATTTAACAAGTGAAACAAAGTAGGAGTTTATAAGATACTCATATAAATGAATTTGCTAGGCACACTAGCTACGAGTTGGATTTGAGGGCAACAGGCAAGCACATTTTACGGGTTTTATTCTTTAAAAGCGATCTATAATTGCTTCATCATCAATAGATTTGAATATTGTTTTCTCGGTGTAGCATACCATTAAGTCATTAAGCCAATCATCGGAGACGTTGTTGCGCAAATTAGTCTTGATAACCTTCATTGCCGAAAAAATTCAATTTTACAAGTTCTCTTTCACATCCATAATTAGGCCCATAGTATGAACAATATCTAGATCTTTTCTTTAAAATTCATTTGACATTGCATTAGTGATGCCTAACAAATCTACCATCAAATGCAAGATGAATAATATCTTGTGAGCGTGATATGTTATCCTTTCTGTCACCGTGTTGGAGCAGGGGCGCACGCCCCAGTGCGCCCCAATTGTGGCTTCGCCTCTGACCATGATCTACTGTCTATTTACTTTGAAAATCTACCAACGCTATAGCCCTGCTATAGTTTTTGAATGGGATAGCTATCAGCTGTTCAATCTGATTTAATTCGACGCTAAGTGACGTTCTCTTGGCTCCTCACAACAACAAACAACAAAAAAGCTACTTTGTTTGGCTCAATGCATTTCACTTTCTCCACATCATCTCTCTCCCCACATGATGCAACGTTGTCTAATTCATCGGTGACAGTGACAAATTTCACGGACAGCGGTGCAATCTATGCCCCGATCGAGTTCACCCTCTTTCAGTCCCGTTGGTTTCCTCCCCCAAATTTGGTCCTATCCTATGCATTTTGTGGGGAATGGCGAGCGAGCTAGTAGGTGTGGTTGTGGATGAGCAAGGGTGGTGGTGACACAAATGCATGGCCTCGACGAAAGCTGCAACAGGTGCGGGGCGCTGATATGTAGCGTGAAGGGAGTGCACTAGCTCATCAGTATGGTGGGGTGGTGATGCTCGAGAACACAAGTGGCCATAGCGGGGCCTGGCGGCCCTGAGCTGTGGGCAAGCAGCGAGAAGTCTGGTGGTAGGCGGGCGGCAGGCAAGAGTCATGTTTTGCTAGGCGAATGGTGGTAGACTAACATGCATGGGTGCAGAGAGCAGGGAAGAGTTATTATTGAGCCCAGGTGCATCCTAGAGGTTGTGTGATTTTTTGATGGGTTTTTGGTTCACTTCTATTATAATTTGTTTGAAATTGTGTTGAAACCTACTTGAAACATAAAGTTGTGATTAGAATTTGTTCGATTTTTTTTATAATTTTGTAAAGATCCAATAAACCTTTTTGACACTTGGTGATTTTTTTTTTGAAAACTCCTAAAACATGTTGAAACTTCTTGAAATGTGTTGAAACTTTCACGAAATCGTTGAAACCTGCTTGAAACATCATGCTAACTATAACCTGAAATCTTTGTAGTTTGTTTTTCAATCTCAACTAAAGCTCTTTTAAAACTCATTGAAACTTTAATAAAATTAACTTTCAAGTTTCTGATTTCAAAATTGTTTAAAACACACTGAAACCCTATGAAACTTGCTTGAAATTTTATTGGAAACATGGATGAAACCTGCTGAAATTTGCATAAAACTTGTATGTGAAACTTGAAGTTTCATTTTTTTTTAAACCTAAAATTCAAAGTTTATGTTTCAAAATCAACAGTCTTGTACCATCTTTCCTTATCCACATTGTTGTTGGTAATAATTATACATGATAGAACAATTTTTCTTAAAATTGTGAACAGAGTAGCATAATTGTGTAAAATCTTGTCATTAAAACAGTATCTGAAATGCTTGTTTTTCATCTGCAATCCACTTGGCTAGTCCAATTCAGGAGAAACACATGTTTTCTTGTAGTTTTTAAGCGTTGCTTGCTTCTAGCAATTAAGGATCCATGTTTAGTTGAGTCATTTTAGATGGAACATTTCCCCTTGTATTGACTGCCTAATGATTTGTTTTGGTGCACTGATATAGTTGACTCAGTGCTAGATTGAAAAGAATTATGTGTGTAGTGAGTGGAAGCCGAAGCTAATCACATTTTCTCAGCTCCTTGAGAGGATCTAATCAACTGACTGTCCTTCAAACTTGACGTATCTAGATCAGCATCCATTGTTTGACAAGGTAGCCAAGCTATCTGACGAGTACCCGTACCATGGGTACCCCCATCAGCCCGGAAACACGAACGGGCTGACCTACCACGGCGAAGGCCCAGCACTGCCGAAAGGCACTTGGGCCGCGGAGAGCGAACCCCGACCTATGCAGGACCGACCTTAGACGGTCGGCGGACTCCGATCCCGGGCGGTTGACGGGCTCCGACCGCCTAGTATTGAAGCTCACGGTCAGCAAGCTCCACTGCTGCGAGCCGATAGAGGGCCCACGCCGTGTCGACAACGCTTGTGCGCAGCGTCCCTGGCGTCCGTCTGGGGCGACGGCTCCTTCCCAAGACTGCCGAGGAGCCACCGAAGAAGTCAAGCCCCGCCCCATCGCCTGGCACACCGCGTAAGAATACGCCCACTCCGAGGCCAAGGCAAAGTCAAGCGCCATTAAAGCCACCGAGGCCGACAGAGCACCACGCGATACGCCATCCGTGACAAAGACTACGCAAGACGGCTCATCACAGAGCCACCAACCCTGCCTTGGGACGAGCAGGGGTCGATCGGACAAGACAGAAACCAGACTTCGAGACGCGCAGGCCCCCTTCCTCGTAGTTTTCCCGAACTCCCATGTAACCTGCCTCCTCCGTCTATATAAGGAGAGGCAGGGCCCGAGAGGGAGGGGCGATGGAAAAAACAGTCTTCTAGGAAGTCACAACTCCTTAGCGAAAACACCAGGGAATCGGTCGGCCGACTCCCTGCCTCGTTTGTACTCCTCTTGTTCATCGCCCTAAGATCAATACACCCACACCGAGCGAACTGGAGTAGGGACGTTCAGCCCGAACCAGTATACATCATCTGACTCCTTGAGTCGACCATTCGGGGAGAGGGAGCGCGCGACCCCATCCGACCACAAATTCGCATTGCCGGTGCACAAAACACCGACAGTTGGCGCGCCAGGTAGGGGTCCTCGCGCGTCTTCACCGACATCCTCATCTTCGGATTCCCATTCTCCTCCCTGATGGCCTCCTCCCACCACGATTCACCGATGTCGAGGGGCTGGATCCGCTTCGGCACCCTCGATTTCATCGTCACCACGGCGGGAGAGCTTGTCCTCATTCCCGCTGCCATCCGGGACCGGGCGTCGTCCGCAAGCCTGGATGCGCGATTCTTGATGTCTCGGCAACCTCCGCCTCGAGGCCCCGCGATGGGCCGGCGGGCCGTCGCCTGCCGACATCGCTTGCTCTGGCGACGCCGCCCACGAGCCGCGGCGGCGGCGGTTCCACCCTCCACGGGTTCTCAACTGTTGGCCATGGCGGCTTCTGGCGGCTTCCCTCCACGACTGTGGCGGATTCCTCCAGCCACGGCTCCAGCCCGACAGAGTATCCCCGCAGGTGTACTCCCGCGAGTGCAACATGACGGCGCGGCGGAACCGCCCTCCACCTCGCTACCCTCGGGACCCTCCTCCCGCGCGACGAAGCGCGGCGGGAGGAATCCCGGCGGAAAGACGACGCACAGCACCAACAACGCTTCGCCGACCTTCGGCAACAGCGCGAGGAGCTAGAGGCCCGAAAGGCCGAACTCGACAAGCTCGAGCCGAGCCGAGCGCCGTCGGCTGACCCACCACTCGCCTCCCGGCCAAGGCCAGCTGCGTCAGGTCACATCGGCCGATTGGTGAGAGGCGAACGACCTTCCGTTCTTCCCTCACGCCAACCAGAACATTGCTGCGGCGGCGATGCTGCTCCGAGGGCTGCCCGAGCCAACAGAGCCCGAAGCCAAGGCCGCCTATCGTAATCCTCCGGATCGGTAGAACGTCTTTGTCGTTCAGCACGCCCAAGGCTCCGGCTCCCGACGGACGGGCGCCACTTCGGGCCGCCTGGGCCACTCCCCCTCACAAGGCCGACGGAGCCCAGCCAAGACGGCCCCGCTCCACGAGCTCCCCCAGGCATCATACACCCCGGTGCGCCACCGCCTGGGGGACAAGTATGATCTTCGCACCACCCTCGAGGCGCGAAGGAGAGCTACCGAGGCAGCAGCGCCCTCGCAGGTCGCCGATAGCGGGCGACGCAACCATCCCGACCCGGGATTCGACGGTCCCGGGCCGCGTGCGTTCACCCGCCTCATCCGCAACGCCGACTTCCCGACCAGGTTCCGGGCCCCGACTAACATAGCCAAATACACAGGGGCCACCAACCCCAAGTCCGGGCTAGAAGACTATCGGCTCACTGCCGAAGTCGGGGAGCGACGGATGACTCCTTCGTCATCCAGTATCTCCCCATCTACCTTGCGGACTCAGCTCGAGCCTGGCTCGAGTACCTGCCCGCAGACACCATCGGCAGCTGGGCCGACCTGACGAACCTTTTCGTCGGGAACTTCCAGGGCACCTACAAACGCCCTGGCAACTCCTGGGACCTGAAGAGCTGCAAGCAGCAGCCGGGGGAAACCCTCCGGGACTACATCCGCCGCTTCTCCCAACAGTGCAATGAGCTCCCCGACATCCGCGACGCCGACGTCGTCGGGGGGTTCATCTACGGCACCACGTGCGAGGCCCTGGTCCACAAGCCGGTAGTGCGAAACCCGGACCACCAAAGAGCTCCTCGACATCGCCACCAATCATGCTCTCGGCGAGAGCCGTAGGGCCATCTTCGAAAGAAAGACGGCCCACAAAACAGCCATCCTCGGGGCGGCGCCCCTCCGACCGCCCGACAAAAGGAAGCGGAAGGGGAAGCGAGGTCGCGAAAGGCGAATAATTGCCCGCTGCCGACCGACCCTAAACAAAGAGGCCAGCCGGCAGACGCCCGACCGATTCGAGAAATCGATGGATAGTCCGTGCCCGAACCACGACTATCCCGTCAAGCACAAGTATCGGATCGCGAAGTCTTGAAGCGGTTTCTCTCGGAAACCCCACGACATCGCGGGGTAAGGAAGAAGCGCGACCCGGCGTCCGACGCCTGGGCAAAGGCGATGAGCCACCGACGAGTTCCCACAACTCGACGGCCGCCTCATGATCTTCGGAGGCGGAGTGCTATGCCGATGCGGCGGTTGAAGCTCGCCCACCGAGAGGTTCACACGGCTACCCCGCCGTACCCACCTACTTAAGGTGGTGAGTGCCCGATCGCTTCGATCGGACCGACCACCCGACCACATCCCGCACCCGGACGCTTACTCCGCTTCGTCGACCCCATCGTGGGGACGGCGCTGACCAAGGTGCTCATGGATCGGCGGCGTTAGCCTCAACATCATGTATGTTGAGACCCTGGATGCCCTGGGAGTCCCTCGCTCCGCCCTCCGGCCGAGCAAGGCGCCTTTCCACGGCGTCGTACCGGGTCAACAGGCCCACCCCCTCGGACAGGTCGGCCTGTCCGTCACCTTCGAGAGCCCGGACAACTTCCGCACCGAGAGCCTTACTTTCGAGGTTGTGGACTTTCCCGGCTCCTACCACGCCATCCTAGGATGACCTTGCTACGCGAAGTTCATGGCAGTCCCCAACTACACCTATCTCAAGCTGAAGATGCCAGGGCCGCAAGGTGTCATCACCGTGGCCGCATCCTTCCAAAGCCTACAATCGCGGCGAAAGCACCGCGAAGTTGGCCTCGGTCGTCGCTTCCGCCGAGCTCGCCCAACTCCAGGAGAAGGCCCCCGAATCCGCCCCCGACTCCAGCAAGTCGGGGCCTACCTCCTTCAAGTCCGCGGAGGATACGAAGGAGGCCGCTGTTGATCCTGAAGACCCCACCAAGATCGTGCGGGTCGGGGCCGCCCTCACCGCCAAATAGGAAGGCGTGCTCGTCGACTTCCTCCGAGCAAACCGAGACGTCTTCGCTTGGAGACCCTCGGACATGCCAGGAGTTCCAAAGGAGGTCGCCGAGCACTCCCTGAACATTCGACCGGGATCCAGACCAGTCGCCCAGCGCCTGCGCCGTTTCGACGAAGAAAAGCGTCGGGCCATTGGGGAAGAGATCGCCAAACTTTTGGCCGCCGGCTTTGTAAGGGAGGTGCGTCACCCCGAGTGGCTCGCCAATCCCGTCCTTGTAAAGAAAAAGTCGGGGCAATGGAGAATGTGTGTTGACTACACGAGCCTCAATAAGGCCTGTCCGAAAGATCCATTCCCATTACCTCGCATCGACCAGGTCGTGGACTCCACCGCCGGGTGCGAGTCCCTTTCTTTTTTGGATGCCTACTCAGGCTACCACCAAATTGCGATGAAGGAGTCCGATCAGCTCGCGACCTCCTTCATCACCCCGTACGGCTCGTACTGTTACGTCACGATGCCTTTTGGTCTGAAAAACGCAGGCGCCACATACCAGCGGTGTATGCAGGCGTGTTTTTCAGACCAAATTGGCCGTAACATCGAAGCCTACGTCGATGACATCGTTGTCAAGACCAGGAAGGTCGATGACCTCATCGCCGACCTGGAGGAGACTTTTGCGAACCTCCGACGGTTTCGCATAAAGCTCAACCCCGAAATGCGTCTTCGGGTCCCCAAGGGCAAGCCGGGATTCATCGTCTCCGAGCGCGGCATCGAAGCCAACCGTGATAAGATCTCTGCTATCACGAGGATGGGGCCAATCAACGATCTGAAGGGAGTTCAGAGGCTGATGGGGTGCCTCGCGGCACTAAGTCGCTTCAGATCCGCCTCGTGACGCGGATGCCACTCTACAAGCTAATGAAGAAGTCCGACCGCTTTTCTGGACTCCACGGCTCGTGAAGCCTTTAGTCGACTAAAGGCCTTTCTGACCTCACCTCCGGTCCTGGTCGCCCCGGAGCCGCAGGAGCCTTTGCTCCTCTACATCGCCGCCACGACTCAGGTCGTCAGCGCGGCACTTGTTGTGGAGCGAGCGGAGGAAGGCCGCGTCTTCAAGGTGCAGAGGCCGGTCTACTTCGTCAGCGAGGTGCTCTCCGAAACAAAGGTCCGATATCCCCGCATCTGAAGTTCTTTGTACTCAGTGCTCATTACCAAGAGGAAGCTTGCCCATTACTTCGATCGACACCCCATCTCCGTGGTGACCTCCTCACCGCTCGGAGAGGTCGTCCACAACCGCGACGCTACCGGAAGAATCGCCAAATGGACTCTCGAGCTCAATGGCCTCGACATATCGTACATCCCAAGGACGGCGGTCAAGTCCCAGGTCTTGGCAGACTTTGTCGCCGAGTGGACCGAGGCGCAAGTCCCTGCGGCGGTCGAGGACCCGGAGTACTGGACGATGTACTTCGATGGGTCATACACCAAGAATGGGGCCGGCGCGGGGGTCGTCATCATCTCCCCACTCGGCAACAAGCTCCGGTATGCCATCCGCCTACTCTTCGACGCCACCAACAATGTCGCCGAGTACGAAGCCCTCGTCAATGGCCTTCGGATCGCCGCCGACCTGGGCGCACGACGGCTCTACGTTCACGGCGACTCCAAGCTGGTCGTCGACCAAGTGATGAAAGCCACCGAGCCCCGTGACGCTCGGATGGCTGCCTACTGCCTGGAGGTCCGCAAGCTCGAGGAGAAGTTCAAGGGTTTCGAGCTCCATCACAGCTACCGACGCTATAACGGTGAAGCCGACTCCCTCGCCAACCTCGCCTCCGGAAAGGGGCCGGTTCCCCCTGGAATCTTCGTTTCCGACCTCAGCAGCCCATCGATCCGGTTAGACCCGAGTGCTGAGGGCGCCACCGACCCCCCGAAGGCGGGCGCTCCCGATGATCTTCGGCCAGATGCTCACCCGCCTGGGTCGGACTTGGGCGTCCTGAGCGTCGAAACCGACTGGAGGCAACCGTTTGTCGATCGATTGACGAACGGGTTGCTCCCCGCCGATACCACCGAGGCTCGGCGCCTCGCTCGGCGGGCTAAGTCTTTCGTTCTGGTCGAAGGCGCCCTCTACAAAAAGAGCCCGTCCGGAATCCTTCAGAAGTGCGTTCCGACCGACCAAGGGAAGCACCTTCTGCGGGACATCCACGACGGGGTGTGCGGGCACCATGCCGCGCCGCGGTCCCTGGTAGGAAAAGCCTTCCGACAAGGTTTCTACTGGCCGACCGCCGTAGCAGATGCGACCCAAATCGTCCGCACCTGCGAAGGATGCCAATTCTTCGCCAGGCAGACGCACCTTCCCGCGCAAGCCCTGCAGACAAACCCCATCACGTGGCCCTTTGCGGTTTGGGGGCTCGACCTGGTCGGGCCCTTCAAGAAGGCACCCGGGGGCTTCACTCACTTACTCGTCGCCGTGGACAAGTTCACAAAGTGGATCGAAGCCAAGCCATTGGCAAAGATCACATCCGCGCAGGCAGCAGGTTTCTTCCGCGATATTGTCTACCGCTTCGGGGTGCCCAACTCCATCATCACCGACAACGGGACGCAGTTCACAGGGAAGGAGTTCCTCGAGTTCTGCGGCGACTTCAATATCTGAGTCGACTGGGCGGCAGTGGCGCACCCCCGGGCCAACGGCCAGGCCGAGCGAGCCAACGGCATGATCCTCCAAGGACTCAAGCCGAATCTTGATCGGCCGATCAAGAAATTCGCGGGACGGTGGGCCGCCGAGCTACCGCCCGTTCTTTGGAGTCTACGAACCACGCCAACCCGGTCGACCGGATTCACACCCTTCTTTTTGGTGTTCGGAGCGGAGGCTGTCCTCCCGACCGATCTTGAGTACGGTGCGCCAAGAGTGCAGTACTACGACAGCGCACGGGGGACCGAGGAACAGCAGGACGACCTCGACCAACTCGACGAGGTTCGAGATGTCGCGATCTTACGGTCGGCTAAATATCAGCAGACGCTGCGTCGCTACCACAGCCGATGGGTCCGCGGCCGCTCATTCGAAGTCGGCGACTTGGTGCTGCGTCAAGTCCAATCCGCGAAGGACAGGCACAAGCTCTCCCCGCCCTGGGAGGGCCCTTTCACCATCGCGGAAGTCCTCCGGCCCAGCACCTTCCGCCTCAAGGACGCTAAAGGAAATCTCGTGACTAATGCATGGAACATAGAGAAGCTGAGAAAGTTCTATTCGTAGTCAACCTCTCCCCTCTTTGTTACCGCTCGACAAATGCTTGAGTGGAGGAAGCCGCAACTCTCGAAAGACCGACCGAGTGCTCTCTCTCTCTCTCTCTCTCGTCTTTTACCTACTGCAAGTACTGCGACCTCCGCCTCGAAAGTTGAGGTCCCGAAGTAGTACTCTGCCCATCGCAAAGACCACGAATGCAAGGACAACCGACCTACAGTAGGTCGGGCCGTCCCATTCCAGTAACAAACATACATTCTGGCACGACGCGAGGAGAAGCCCAGCTGGTGGGAAGGCACGAAGAAGCCAAAAAGAACAAGGGGCGCAACCGCCTCCAATCTACGCTGGATCCGTTGCGATCCCAAAAGACTACGGATACGGGCAAATCACAAGCGCAGAATCCTCAAAGAAAAAAAGAAACAGGGAGCAAAGAAGCACTTTATTTATTCATGGAGGAACATCGCCCCAACCAAGAACGAACCGCCCATTACGATCTTGGTGCGCGCCCCCCCAGCCGAACTCCGCGCGACGTCCCTCGACCACCGCTCGCACCAGCGGTGCCCTCACTTCCCGAAGTCGGGGAACGCCCACGACGAGGACGCCGACTCGCCGTACGTCCTCACGAGCGACCGACCTCAGCCTCCGCCACCTCCTGCAGCCAGGCCTGATGGGCGACCACTTCCTCGCGGGGCTGAGTGTTGCGGTCCGCCATGGCGCACAGGGAGAGTTCGTTCAGTTGCGGTCCTTGCCAAAGCAGCGAGCGCACCGGCGCCTCTCCTTTTATAGCCAAAACAGTGCGGGAGGAGCGGAAGACGGCGCCTTTGGGGTCACGCAGCGCAGAAGACGAAGCGCCCAACATCAGTTCCGAAACCGGCACGATCCCCCAGGCGAGTTAATCCGCCCTTATCTCCAAAGAAAACTTAAATCCTTTTCAAAAAATCTTGTGCGGACTCAAGCGGTGCGTGGCGGCGCACCCTCGATCCCAGCGCACCACTCTGGGCTGCCTGCGACTAGTGGTCGGCGACCTAAATCGATGACCGGTAACCACTCCGACCGGACTACCCTTCTCATAGTAACCTCTTCAAACCCAAAATGCTACAGCCCACGCCCCCCACGGCCACGGCCCGAGGTAGCACTTTGCGCAGAATCTGAGGCTACTTGAGCAAAGGGCGATGGCGGTCGGATGGAGCCTTTCGATTTAGGTCGGACGATCGGCCGATCAAACAATCTCTCTCGTGGCAACCTCAAACCAAATGCTACAACTTAAGCCCTGCATACCGCGGCTCCCGAGTAGCATTTCGCGCAAAGGAAAGTTGCCCGGCGGAAGATAGCTTGATCGACCAGGCGTAACAACCCGGTCGTCGTTAAAAAAGCGTACGAGTCGCTAACCTAAGCCGTACTCCGACCGACCAAGCTATCTACCTCGTGGCTATTTCCCCCGGCCCAAAGTACTACGGCCTACGCCTCCGCGGCTACGGTTTCGAAGTGGCACTCTGCGGGGGAAACAAGTCCTACGAGCAAGAGACGCTAGGGACGGTCGAAGCACCCTCACTCAGGTCCGACCCAGGCACCTCTCCTCCACGAAGCGGGTGCTCTAGGTAGCTTGTCCTATCCCGTGATCTCTTCGAACGGAGTTGAGGCAACACCTACGCTTTCAGGGCACCCCCGTGGGCCCTGTGGCTATGGTCGTAAGATTGCCCAAATTCACAGAGGAAGCACGGGGTAAACGGGCAAGATAACTTAAAGCAACCCGACGCATCGAACTCGGTCAGGGCAATCGTGTTCATTACACTGCAAAAAAGCAAAAAAGCAAAAAATAAGGAAACTAATCATCTCCCTCCTTCCGATGGAGGATTTCTCGCGGCGAGATACGGCGGGCGATCTCTTGGGCGCACGGATCGACCCGGGCCATGAATGCGTCGACTTCTTCGTCGCTTCGATCAGCAGCAACGCCGCTCCCAACCGCCTCAAGGTCGACGCCGTCATAATAAGAGACGGTGTTGACCAGGGCCGAGGAAGCGCCAAGCACCGCCGCTTCCCGCACCGACGCCTCGACACGCTCAGGAATCCATCCAAGTATGGCAGGAATGGCGCCGGGGCCCGGAGTAAGCCCGAACAACCGGTCGCAGACGGCCTGGATGCCCACATGAAGGACCGTCAGCTCGGCCGTCGTATCGGCCGCATCCCTCTTCGCCACCCGCTTATCCATAAGGGTCGAGTCACGTGACTCGACCGCCGCATCCCGTTTTTCCACCGCCACCCTTCGCGACTCCAGCGCGTCGCTGAGGCTTTTTCGCAGCTCTGTAGGGACAAAAAACAGCGTCAGAAGACGCCCATTGCAGTGGCTCCCAAGGGGTTGAACTACTCACCGGCCACGGAGGCCTCCTTGGCGCGAAGTTCCTCCTCGACCTTGGCACGCGCTTCCCGATCGGACGCGGCGCGGTCGGCAAGCTCCCTCGCCGTCGCGAGCTCCCCCCGAGCAAGATCCCGCTCGCCGCGAAGCTGGTCGGCCTCCCTACGGACCGACTCGCACTCCTCTCGGAAGAGGGTGGCCTCCGCCCGAGCGGATCCTTCCGCGTGGACCGCAGAAGTCTTGGCCGCTTCAGCATCCGCCAGGGCCGACCTGGCCTTCTCTCCCTCGACGGTCAACGACTCCACAAGTCGCTGAGCCTCCCGCAAGGCTTCAGTGACTTCACCCAGCCGCTGACCAGCTGTGGCGGCCCTTCCTTGCTCGGCAACAAGCGCCCTCCGGGCGTCGAGCAGCTCTTCCCCTATAGCACTCCCGGCCAGTAAGTGCCGGAGGAACATCGACTTGTCCACCGCCGGATGTCAAGCGCTGCGAATACCTGCCGGTCGGCCTCCGTTCCCGGTCGAGAGATGCACGAAAGACAAATCCCCGTCAGACTTACCGATCTGGCCAAGCGGGACTCCTGAGCAATGGACTTTCTCGCCCTGGACGCGGCGTCGACGGCGCGAGTAAGGTCGGCGTGGATCCTCCCCATCTCCACTTCCAAGGCATTCCAATCCGCGTGTTCGCTGCCGTCCGTAACGAATCGCGCCCTCCGGCCGTCGTGGTAGGGCAGTCAAGACGGCGGCGGCAACCGCCCTACCTCGACTTCCCCGCCGAAGCGTCATGCGGCAGCGATGCGCCCTCCGGCAACACTTGGACCACCGAAGCAGGCGGTGGCCCCGGCGGCGGGGGCGGCAGGACTCGCCCCGCCGGTGTCGCGAACGCCGCAAATCGATTTCCCCGGCGGAGTCGCGCCGACTTCACGGCCGGGCAAGACGGGGAAGGTAAGGATGGCGGAACGTCTCCCGTCGATGCTGCGGACGGTAGCGGTCCCGGTGCCCCCCGGGTGGCGGCGGGACCTCACCGTCTCACCCGGTTTCTTGGCGGCGAGCGCGCCCAGCGGAGCCTCCTCCTGCATTGTCGGGGCCGGCAACGGCCCCGGCGCTCCCCCCTCCGGCAGCGTCCCCTCACCAACAGACCCTGCTGCGGGGAGCGCATCCGAAGGACCCCCGCTCCCGACGACCGCCGCCGCGCCCCCCGCAGACGGGAGCGGAAGGGTGCGGTTCCTCACCGCCGAAGTAGGACTCAGCGCCCTCCACGGTGAGCCCCTGCGCAGGGCCGGTCAGGAATTGTGAAGGAAGAAGCACCGGAGAAGACCAAACTGGGGGCACATAAATCACTTACCGAGAGGAGCGAACGACCGGCACCTGACGAGCCCTCTTTGCCGGACCCCTGCGAGGAGGCGTGAGGGGTCTGCGCATCTTCAGGATATACCCTGCGCCCGCAGTTTCTTCCGAAGAACCACGGTCGCCGGCCCCGCGGCTGGAACCCGCCTCGCAGCCGCCGGAGTCGCCTCCGCCAACCGCTTCCTCGCTGACGCGACTTACTCTTCGTCGCCGCCACTCAAAGTCTCGTCGGAGACCTCCTCGCCGCGCGCGGACCGGTCCGCGCGCTCTTTCCTCTTCCGCTCCTTCATGGCCTCCTTCTTCGCCAGGAGAGCGGCGTCGCGCTGCTCCGTTGCGAGGCGCACGGCCGCTCTCGCCTCCTTTTCCCCCAGAAGCAAGGGGTGGGAGATCAGGCCACCGAGCCCCTGCAAGAACACGCTCGGGTAAGGGGGCGAAGAAACATAGCGAAGCAAAAGCAAATAGGAGCCACCAGACGTACCAAGTTCTGCGGATTCTGCGCCGAGAACGGAGCAGGCGCTTCGCCCGCTGGCTCGGTATCTCCCACGACGGAAACCGCAGCCACACGCGCGAGGACCTCCGACGGGGGAAGCTCCCGCTCCGACGACCTTGCAGGGTCGGTCGGTCCGATGTACTCAAACATGGGGCGCGGCCGATCCTTAAGGGGTTGGATGCGCCTCTCCATGAACGTGCTGAGGACCGCCTTGCCCGTCAAGCCCCGCCGCTTCAGGTCCGCGAGCTTACCAAGGATCTCATCCACCTTCGCCCGGTCCTCGTGTCGTGACCCAGGTCCAGCAAGGATGCGGCGTCGGTAAATTCCCACTGAAGGGCGGGGCACTGTTGCCGATGTTCCGGACGTAGAACCACTCGCTGTGCCACCCCCGGTTGGACGTCGGCAGCTTCACATCGACGTAGGACGACCTGCGGTGGTTGCGCAGTTGGATTGCCAGAGCGCCAAGGAGGCCGGTGGCATCCGACGGCGGCCTCGCGAAGAAGAAGTGGCGCCAGAGCCCCCAGTGGGGTTCGATCCCCAAAAAGGCCTCGCACAGCGTCATGAAGACCGCGATGTGGAGGGCTCCGTTCGGGTTCAGGTGATGAACTTCCCCCCATAGTAGTGCAGCAACCCCCGGACGAACGGGTGGAGTGGGAGGCCAAAACCCCGCTCGTAGAAGGCCGCCAGCGAGACTATCTCGCTGCCTCTCGGTCGGGGACCTCGGTCCGGCCGGCCACCACTGGCCGGATCGAGGCCGCGAAGGAGCTCCTTCCTCTCCAAGCCGAGGTAGCGACCGCCGCGGCCGAGTCGGGTCGACATCCCTGAATGAGCGTAGGAGAGCGGAGGACGGCGCGACGAAGCAGGAAGCTTTTTCTTCTTCCCTTGCGTTTTCTCTCCTTTTCTTTTTGCAGAGGACGCGAGCAGGAGGATTTGCTCCCTCCGCGCCGCCCTCTCCTTCCTTTATAGGCGCCTGGCGGGAACGGACGCGCCTCCGCGCCCAACCGACGCCTCCTCGCGCGGACCGACGCAGTCGCCAACCGTCGACCGCTACCACGCCCACTACTCCGTAACGTCGCAGCCCATTTAAATCCCACTAAGCATTAATCGCTCCGATAGGATCGCCGCCTCGCGCAAGACGCCACAAGCAGCATCGCAGCCCCGCCGATCGCAACGCCAGCGCCCCATGCCAAGAAAGGTACGAAACGGCCACTGGGCCGCCTCCCGGAGAGCAAGCGCTCGCAGGCTCGCACTTGCGCCCAGACCGTGCCGAGGGTTACGAAGGCCGAATCCACTAGCCGAATGAAAGCCGCCCCATCACGTAAAAAGAGCGAGGGGCGGTCGCAGTGAGCCCCAGAGGGCCTCTAGATGGGTCGGCGGACGACCGATCATCGTGGCTGCGTCCGAGACCATACCTCACTCTCCCGCGAACTCATCGATGAGTGGCGGCCAGCGCTCGGGTCGGCGGACGACCCGGCACTCGACCCGGGATGAGTAAGGAAAGGTTTTTATGGAACGCCCACGCCGGCCTGACGCCCACGCCGAGCTACGTCGCTTGGAAACGATCCCCTCGAGGAGATCGCCAAGGTTCCACTCGGATTGCCCGACAAAGAGCCGCGAGCACGACGTTCAAACCGACGAAGGTAAACGTGCGTTCGCTCAAACCGACTCTAAAAGCCCACGAACGACGTGGCCTGCCAGAGTCCGACCGGGCTAAACCCCCGACCGGCTCTCCGACCCGCTCGGGGGCTCTGGTTACACTGACCGGCGCCACAAGACCGGTTCTTTTCTTGGCTAGCGCGGCGACTCCAAGGCATACCACTAAGCACCGCCGACCGGCCGACGGCCACTACCGGGCTAAACCCCGACCGGCTCTCCGACCGCTGGGGCTCTGGTTACACCCACGGAAGGCCACACCGGCTCTTTGAGTGGCACGGCTCCCAAGCAGCCGCGCCGACCTAGCGCCGCCGACCTCCGGGCAGCTAACCCCCCGACCGGCTCTCCGACCCGCTCGGGGGCTACTGACGAGTACCCGTACCATGGTACCCCATCACACCGGAACACGAGGTGACCTACCACGGCGAAGGCCCAGCACTGCCGAAAGGCACTTGGGCCGCGGAGAGCGAACCCCGACCTATGCAGGACCGACCTTAGACGGTCAGCGGACTCCGATCCCGGGCGGTCGACGGGCTCCGACCGCCTAGTATTGAAGCTCACGGTCAGCAAGCTCCACCCGCGCGCGAGCCAAGAGGGGCTCACGCCGGTGTCGATACCGCTTTGTGCGCAGCGTGCCTCTGGCGTCCGTACCGGGGCAGACGGCTCCTTCCCAAGACTGTCAGAGGAGCCACCGAAGAAGTCAAGCCCCCGTCCCATCGCCTGGCACACCGCAGAAGAATACGCCCACTCCCGAGGCCAAGGCAAAGTCAAGCGCCATTAAAGCCACCGAGGCTGACAGGAGCACCACGCGATACGTCATCCAGACAGCACTACGCAAGACGGCTCATCACAGAGCCACCAACCCTGCCTTGGGACGAGCAGGGGTCGATCGGACAAGACAGAAACCAGACTTCGAGACGCGCAGGCCCCCTTCCTCGTAGTTTTCCCGAACTCCCATGTAACCTGCCTCCTCCGTCTATATAAGGAGAGGCAGGGCCCGAGAGGGAGGGGCGATGGAAAAAACAGTCTTCTAGGAAGTCACAACTCCTTAGCGAAAACACCAGGGAATCGGTCGGCCGACTCCCTGCCTCGTTTGTACTCCTCTTGTTCATCGCCCTAAGATCAATACACCCACACCGAGCGAACTGGAGTAGGGACGTTCAGCCCGAACCAGTATACATCATCTGACTCCTTGAGTCGACCATTCGGGGAGAGGGAGCGCGCGACCCCATCCGACCACAAATTCGTATTGCCGGTGCACGAAACACCGACACTATCATTGTTGACTCTCTAGTAAGCGCCTACCCCCGATGTGCATTGGTTGAGAGAGGGAGCCAAAACTGAAGCACCCCAAAAACTGCAGTGGGCAAGGAGATACTTCGATTGTGCTTCGTCCCTACCCTGACCGCACCTCCCTCACCTCCCTCGCTTGGCCACCTCTGCCTCGACCGTGCCTCCCTCGCTTTGGTCGCTCGGTCACCGCACCTCCTCCTCGTCTCCGCCCCGATTGAGCTCAGTCGCCTCACGCCCCCACCGATAGCTCAACTGCCTCTGCCCCGACCTCCCCGCTCGGTTATGGCAGCTACAGTAGCCAACTAAAAGTCAGTTTGCCAAACGAACTATTAAGAAAAGCTACAGTCGTGAGCTACAGCTGCTTTATAGCCTAACAAGCCAAAAACAGCTTTCCAGCCCAGCCATAGCCCTCCAAACAGACCCTAAATATCTTATTTCAGTTGTCAGATTTTACCCATTGACATATCGCAGATAAAAGAGCTCCATGAAGACATTATGGTTCCTGACTACTGTTTTGCTTGGTTTGGTCCGCACACTTAATGCTTTGTTTGGTCCACACGGGACCATGACACCATTGCACCATGACCCACATCACAACATCTTAGCTCAGGTATAACATGAGTATTCATTTTGACTTTTCTTTGTTTGTTTCTATAGTTAATAATTTTTTTTGCCTTTTCTACAATTTGAAATTGGTGCTTGATGTCTAATATGAACAAATGCCAACTGTTTAAGGTGATATGCAAGGAGAGCTCCTCAATCATTTACACATCATGTAATATGGTGGTGTTCTGTTATGTGATTATGTTAGCGGTGAACTGTGTTTTCTTTTAGCTATCAGTTTGTATACAAAGTAGCTCTGCACATTTGGCTTTTCATGGATTAGGATTAGGTGCCCCCCAATGTGACATCTATATGAATTCTCAAAAAGTATAAATCAACTCAAATGGGTAGAGATCGTAGCAACTCTTTGAGTTAGGAATGAAGGATCAGCTAAAAAATATTTTTTGGTTCGATTGTTTAGAGGCTATTCTTCTAATTTATTTAGATCAGCAGCCAGTTACAAAAAAAAAAAAAAAAAAAAAAAAAAAAAAAAAACTGGATCAGAACAGTACAAAAAATTCCCATACATACATGCACACACTCACTCGGCTCAGTCTCCTCAAGGTTTGAACCCAGACGGACAGGCTTCACCAATCACCACGACCAGTCTTATCATCCGATCTTCGGCTGAGTCTCCTCAGGATGCATATTTGTACATGGCGTTTACTGAACCTAAAAACACATTTGGGTGTTATGTTTTTTCAAAATTGAATTTCTTTTTAGGTATCGCTGTTGCATCCTCCTGTTTTTTTCTTTTTCTTTTGACCCATCCAAACGCTCAAAAAGACGCTGCAAACGCTGTCAGCCTGTCAATCTCTTCAAATGTGCAGTTCCCTCCACGGCTCCACCCCACTCACCTCGGCAACAAGCCCACAACCAACCCCTCCCTCTTTCTCTCTCTAAAGAATTCTACTATTCCTTCCTCCCCATTCCTAGTTTCCTACTACTCGCCCATGCTTCTGCTTCCCCCCACGTTTCCAGAATCCCAAGAAACCCTCTCCCGGCTGCGTCTGTCCAGCAGCATCAGCACAGCTTTGGAGCCAAAGACGCAGCCTTTCACCCGCAAGCATCGCCATGGCCATGGCCGCCGAGGCCTCCGACCACATGGCGCCATCCCCGCCTCCCCGCTCGGCCACGCGGCAGGACGTCGAGGCCGTCGAGCTGCGCGCGTTCCACGCCGCGCTCCTCCAGCGCGGCGCTCTCAATGCCAGCGCCAGCCGCAGCCCGGCCACCATCCGCCTCCCGCCGGCCGCGTCCCCTGAGCTCTCCAGGACGGTGGCGGCCGAGGCCATGGCCGCAAACGAGGACTACCCCGTCTTTACTTCGGTGAGCAGAGTTCTTGGACGGTCGCGGCAATCTTGAATATTTGTGCCGCTTCGATTCTTTGCTGGTGCACGTTCTTGGTTTCTCTTCACGGTTTAAGAGGTGTCGGTGGTAATGGTGGCTCGCTTTGATCTGGAATCGCCTCACTGTTTTGTTGCGCCGTTCGTGTGGTCTCTGCGTTTATTGCTCGATGCAGCGGTGGTGTGTTAGTAGAGTATGTCAGCGACCTGATGGAGCCGGCGAAGGAATCGGTGTCCAGCCGGAAGCCTCAAACACAGGGACGGCATGGACTTCAACGGAGTATGTCAAGAGCACCTAAGCCCAACCCACGTTACCATGGGCCGGAATGGGCACAATAGTAGATATACATGTTTACTTACAGAAGATGTGTAATTGAGGCATGACTTGTAAATGGAGAGGAGTATATATACGCCTGGAGAGTGAGGGTTAAGCGTGGCGGATTATGTTGGCGGCGCTGGCTCCCAGAGAGCAGCGAAACTTGGCGGCGGCGATACTTGTGCTCTTTCCGAAATCTTGTAGTCCGTTTGGTTGTTCTTGAGGTTGGTAGCTCACATCTGGTATCAGAGCTAGCGGGAGGGCTCGCATCCTGGCGGCTGAGCATCACCATTTCACTCGGCTGAAAGCGAGATCGGCAGCCATGGCGACATCTCGAGTGGATGATCCGCTCGCTATCATCTTAGCCAAGCTGGAGGAGAACAGTAAGAAGGAGGAAGAGACCCGATCGATGGTAGCAGACGTACAGCACTATGTCCGCCGCGTCGATGAATCTCTGCAGAAACTGGCAGAAGGGCAGGAGCAATTGGAAGCGTGGAAACCGAAGGTGGAGAATCGGGTGACTGAATTGCATACTTCGGTCACCGATCTAAAACAGCAGATTGGACGCGTTCTAGCGCAGATACCCTTTGATCCAGCCGGTTCAAAGACTGATTCGGGAGCGTCACCTTCCGCACACCTGGGAGGTTTGCCGGCTGCGGCGACGCTCGGGTCAGATGACCACCGTGAGGGTTTATTTTACCGGAGAGCAGGCGCTAGGGCCGACGACGCCCAGTTGCCTCCTCCGGTCACAGGTAACCAAATTCAGACTCCGGCTTATCATTCGCAATTTACATCGGGAAATATGTCGAATGCGACCTTTGCTTCTATGGCTCATAGTTTGGGTGCTAATTTACCACAAATCAATTTACCCTCATTTGATGGATCGAACCCAAAACTGTGGAAGAATCGCTGTGAAAATTTTTTCGAGTTTTATTCGGTGCCGGAAGAAATGTGGGTGCGCTTAGCTACTCTCAGTTTTGAGGGTCCGGCTATTTTCTGGATGCAATCCATGGATCAGAAGGTCTTTCACATGAGCTGGGAGGAGTTAGGAATCACTTTGACCAATAGATTTGGTAGAGATCAACATGGCGCCCTGGTGCGCAAATTTTTCCATATACATCAAACAGGCACTGTAGCTGAATATATTGAACAATTTGATATTCTAGTTCATCAGTTAATGGCTTATGACAGAACACTGCATAATGAATTTATGACTGCACGTTTTATTGATGGCCTCAAAAATGAACTTCGATCAGTAGTTGTTATTCAGCGACCTAAAGATCTAGATACTGCTAGTGCGCTTGCTCTGTTGCAGGAGGACGTATTGGCCACCTCACCTCGGCGCGAAAATGGTCGAGCAGAGATGCCAAATATTAACAGATCATTCGACCGTCCTTTGGCTATGCCCCTACCACCACCTCCGGTGTCCCGACTGGCTACAACAAGGGTGATCGATGATAAGAAAGCGGCCACATCACGGCCGAGTCACACAGATGACCGTATGTCTGCTCTGATGGCTTACCGTAAGGCAAAAGGGTTGTGTTTTAAATGTGGAGAGCGTTGGGGGCAGGCTCACAGATGTTCAGCAACAGTACCCTTGCATTTGGTTGAGGAGATGTGGGCGTTAGCTAGAGAGCCAGAGGAGGAGGTGAAGTCTGTAGAAGTTGGTGATCCCCTCAGCTATTCCACACCAGAACAAACCGACGAGCAAGCGTTGGCTATTTCCTGTGAAGCGATGGCAGGTTCAGAGGGTGGCAAAACCATTCGTCTCAAAGGATGGGTTCATTGCCAGGAAGTATTGATGTTGGTTGATTCCGGCAGTTCTGGTAGCTATATTGGTAGTCATCTGTTACCTCTTATGCCAGGTGTCCAGAAAATGGAACATCCAGTGCGGGTTCGTGTGGCTGATGGAGGAATTTTGGACTGCAAATTTCTAATTCCAAACTGCCAATGGATGTGTCAGGGAACTTCCTTTGTAACCGACCTTAAGGTTTTACCGTTGAGTGGGTATGACATAATCTTGGGAATGGACTGGTTGGAAAGGCATAGCCCAATGGAGATCCATTGGGGACGCAAGTTACTATCCTTTCTTTATAAAGAACAGAGAGTAAGATTGCAAGGAGTTACTCCGACTGTCAGCCGGTGCCCTACCATCAGTCAACCTCAACTTAGTGCGTTGCTTAGACAGGATGCCATTGAACATGTCTTGGAAATTTACTCGATTGGTTCTAGCTTGCAGCCAGCCCAACATCCAGACATTACTCGAGTGGTGGCCGACTTTGCTCATCTGTTTCAAGTGCCGACTGGATTGCCCCCTCATCGGAAGTTTGATCATAGCATACCTTTACTACCGGGAGTGCAACCATTTCGGTTAAGACCTTACAGGTATACTCCACAACAGAAGGATGAAATCGAAAAGCAAGTGCTCGAGATGCTGTCTACCGGAGTCATACAACACAGCTCAAGCCCCTTTGCGTCGCCAGTTTTGCTAGTGAAGAAGAAAGATGGAGAATGGCGTATGTGTGTGGACTATAGGCGGTTAAATGCCCATACAGTGAAAAATAAATATCCAATGCCAATTTTGGACGAACTACTTGATGAGTTAGTTGGGGCAACTGTGTTTTCAAAGCTAGACCACCGAGCAGGCTATCATCAGATTAGGATCAAGGAGGGAGATGAATTCAAAACGGCATTCCAAACTCATAATGGGCACTATGAGTATAAAGTGATGTCCTTCGGACTATGTGGAGCACCAGCTACTTTTCAGGGTTTCATGAATTTTGTGCTAGCTCCATTATTGCGGAAGTGTGTGGTAGTATTCATTGATGATGTGTTAGTATATAGTTCCAGTATGGCAGCACATGTAGAACACCTACGGCAAGTATTCAAGTTACTTAGTCAACATCAGCTGCATCTCAAACTATCTAAGTGTTCTTTCGGGCAACCTCAGCTGGAGTTCCTAGGACATGTAATCAGTGCAGGAGGTGTGGCAACAGAGCCAACTAAAATCCGAGCCATACAGGATTGGCCGGTGCCGACGTGTGTGAAGGATATCAGAAGTTTCTTGGGCATGGCCGGATACTATAGACGTTTTGTGCAAGGGTTTGGATTGATCAGCAAACCGTTAACCAATCTCTTAAAAAAGGGAGAACAATTCGTATGGACAGCTCAAACGCAACAATCGTTTCTAGCTCTCAAACTCGCCTTAGCTTCGGCACCTGTGCTAGCGATGCCAGATTTTTCCCAACCTTTTGTGATTGAGTGTGATGCAAGTGAGAGAGGCATTGGAGCTGTCTTACAACAAAAGAATCATCCAGTAGCCTTTATCAGTAAGGCTTTAGGACCAAGAAATCAGGGATTATCTACCTATGAAAAGGAATTCTTAGCGATATTATTTGCTGTCGAACAATGCCGTCCATATTTGCAACATGCCCCTTTTGTGATCAAAACTGATCATCAGAGTCTGACACACTTGCTAGATCAACGAGTTAACTCCTCCTTAGAGAAAAAAGCAATCACAAAACTTTTAGGACTCCAATTTACCATACAGTACAAGAAAGGGCAAGAGAACCGTGTTGCAGATGCCCTGTCGAGACGTCCTGACTTCCATCTCGATGGCAGCGACATGTGTTTGGCTATCTCTACTGTATCTTTGAGCAAACCGGTATGGCTGGAGCAAGTGGTACTGGGGTATGAGAAGGATCCTGCGACTAGCAAGATTTTGGCTGCCCTAGCGGTTGGAGATGAGGTACCGAACTACACACTCCAGGAAGGTGTTTTGCGGTTCAAGAACAGAATTTGGATTGGTAGCAATCTAGAACTACAACAGAAATTGATGAGGAATTTTCATGATAGTGCCTTAGGGGGTCACTCTGGTTTTCCAGTCACCTATCGGCGCATCAAAAATCTATTTGCTTGGCCATCAATGAAGAAAATGATTTACACTTTTGTAACTTCATGCGCAATCTGTCAACGTGCTAAACCCGATCGAGCTAAGTATCCTGGACTCTTATTACCTCTTGCAATTCCAGAGCATGCTTGGCAGACTGTAAGTCTAGACTTCATAGAAGGATTACCGAAAGTTAATTCATACAACTGTATATTGGTAGTGGTGGATAAGTTTTCTAAATTTGCCCATTTCCTTCCTTTAGCACATCCTTTCACAGCCATTACAGTAGCGCACACATACATGTCCCAAGTGTACAGATTACATGGCATGCCTAGGGCTATAGTATCTGATAGGGACAAAGTATTCACTAGTCATCTGTGGCAAGAGTTGTTTAAATTATCTGGTACTACTTTAAATATGAGCAGCGCTTACCATCCACAATCTGACGGGCAAACGGAACGAGTAAATCAATGTCTAGAAGCTTATCTTCGATGTTTTGTACAAGCCTGTCCTAGACAATGGATTAAGTGGATTCATCTAGCAGAATTTTGGTATAATACTAGCTTCCATTCAGCACTCAAGACATCCCCATTTGAGGTCCTGTATGGTCATTCACCCAACCATTTTGGTATTAATCCAACTGAAGTTTGCACAGTTCCAGTTTTAAAGGATTGGCTTGATCAACGTCACTATATGCAGCAGCTAGTGCGTTTCCATCTTCAACGGGCACAGCAACGTATGAAACAACAAGCAGATAAGCACCGATCTGAATGCACCTTTCAGGTCGGAGATATGGTATTTGCCAAGGTTCAGCCGTATGCTCAGACTTCAGTTGCAGCTAGAGCAAATTACAAATTAGCCTTCAGATACTTCGGACCGTATCCAGTGGTGCGTAAGATCAATGATGTTGCTTATGAATTGGAATTGCCAGCTTCAAGCTCTATTCACCCAGTTTTTCACGTATCTCTTTTGAAACCGGCTAAAGGAACATCCCATCAGGTCAGTGCACGTCTTCCTGACTTTGATAATTCTCTGCGGTTCCCTTTATACATTCTAGATCGCCGGTTATGTCGTCGTGCGGCCAATGTGATTCCTCAATTGCTTGTGCACTGGGCAAATTGGCCGGCATCCATGGCTACCTGGGAGGACGAGCAAGCACTGAAAGAGCAATTCCCTCACGCGCCAGCTTGGGGACAAGCTGGCTGTCAAGGAGAGGCGGATGTCAGCGACCTGATGGAGCCGGCGAAGGAATCGGTGTCCAGCCGGAAGCCTCAAACACAGGGACGGCATGGACTTCAACGGAGTATGTCAAGAGCACCTAAGCCCAACCCACGTTACCATGGGCCGGAATGGGCACAATAGTAGATATACATGTTTACTTACAGAAGATGTGTAATTGAGGCATGACTTGTAAATGGAGAGGAGTATATATACGCCTGGAGAGTGAGGGTTAAGCGTGGCGGATTATGTTGGCGGCGCTGGCTCCCAGAGAGCAGCGAAACTTGGCGGCGGCGATACTTGTGCTCTTTCCGAAATCTTGTAGTCCGTTTGGTTGTTCTTGAGGTTGGTAGCTCACAGAGTAGTACCGTAGTACTAGCATCAGCTAGAAGTTACAGCAGTACTCTTCCTCTTAATGAAAGTTTAAAACAAGTGAAGGTAAGTAATCACTCTATCTTTTATTCATGCTTTAATATTTGTATAAGTTTTAAAATAGAAATACTATTTTACGATACTGTTGCAACGGTATAGTATTGAAACTCATAAAACTCGGAAAATTTTTATACTGGAACTCATGAAACTTAGCATTAAAACTGATGAAATATGGAACTCATGAAACTAAACACTGGAACTCATGAAACCAGATAAAACTCGTCATTGAGACTATTGAAACTCAGCTATACCGTTGTAATGGTATAACTTGGCTAGTTCTGCTCTTTTTAAAAAGATCATATCTCTTGTCGTTACTATAGATCTGTAGAGTAGTCTCTTGCTTTTCTGTAACATATGGCCATTGGTACTTGGTGGAACACCAGAACTGGAAGCTTATCACAGAATGGAAATTTGGTAGTATACTAATAGCTCTACGCTGATTTCTGAAATGTGTTGGCTCAGCAGCCGCAGCTGTGGTTTTCTCACAATTTTTCTTAAGCTTATTGTCACTGAATCATTGTCTGCATCATTGCATGATGCGCCAATTCACCCCGTGACACTAGCATTTTTGCCTTGCTAAACTTGTGCAGGCTTACGGCGAGGAGCCCATGGGCCATGGCTGGACTGAGCCACACCTGCCAGGACAACCGGAGTCGATCGGAGAACTGGAGCGGCATCGCCTTGGACCGCGACGGCCGCGACGGGGACGTTGTCTTCCTCGAACAGCGAGGCCCGCTTCCCTTCTTCCAACGATCATCTCCGGAGCAGAGGCCCGTACAGGATCCATCCAGCCTTTCTGCAATCCGCGCCGTCGGCCGAACGTTTCCTCGCGTCTGCCGGGAGGGTGAGCAGCACGGCGGAGCTCAAGGTGCCGGCCTCGTGCAGAGCGTTCCGGCCTGCGACGATGGGCAGGGACCATGGGATCGACATGGGAGCTCTCAAGTTCCTCAGCAGCAGCAGAGTGCCAGAGTGCCATTGTCCAACCACGAACCCTCGGCGCACTCCCGGACGAAGCAGAGAGGGCCACAGATCCTCTCATGGCTCTTCGCGAAGGCGAAGAAGAAAGCGAAGCCGGAGATGTCGCCGACCGCCATCGAACGTGAGAACATGTCGCAGCTCCTGAAGGAGTGCGGTTTGCTCTCGATGGAATCCCTCAAGAAAGAGCTCGAGGAGGCCAATGTGCAGCGGGACGCTGCACTGCAAGAAGCCGCCGAGATGAGGTCGTCCTTGGGAGAGCTGACGACCAAGCTGCTGAGCTTGGAAGCGTACTGCTCGGGGCTCAAGAAGGATCTGAGGCAAGCAACGAACGCGGGCAACACGCAGTCTCTCTCAAGGAGATCGACGAGATCGATTTGAGCAAGCCAAGAACTCCCGATGCCGGTCAGTCACGAAGCAATGGTGGAAGCGTTCTTACGGATTGTGTCGGAGGCGCGACTTTCGGTGAAACAGTTCTGCAAGGCATTGATCCAGCAGGTTGGAGAACCTGACAATGGCCTATCAGACAAGCTGAACCTACTCCTCCAACCGTATCAACTCATGCTTGCAGACAAGCATTGCTTGAAAGTGTTAGAATAGTCCCACATTAGTTGTGGAAGGGCAAAGGACCTAACTTATAAATGGGGCCTCTCACCTCTTAAGCTAGTTTTTGGGGTTGAGAAGGCCCTTACGATCCAACAATTGGTATCAGAGCCCGATTCTAACATCTTTGGCCTGATGGACACTAGGGTGTGAAGGCCTGATGGACCGTGGCCCTAAGGGATCGTCAGTGTATGGTAAAGGGGCGGTGAACGGCTGAGACATACCAATGTGCGAAGGAGGGATTGTTAGAATAATCCCATATTGGTTGTGGAAGGGCAAATGAACTAACTTATAAGTGGAAGTCCCTTACCTCTTAAACTAGCTTTTGGGGTTGAAAAAACCCTTACGATCCAACAGAAAGGCCTACTGTATCATCTGGAGGCTCTCATGAACCAATCGATGTATCAGACTTCGAGAACTGCACATTCCAGAAGAACGGATCACCGAAGTACCTTGACCCCAAGCAAGATAGCCAGGAGAGCTTCGCTTCCTTCGTCGCGCTGCGCAACTTGAGCTGGAACGAGGTGCTGAGGAAGGCCAAGTACTACAGCGAGGACTTCAGCCATTTCTGTGATCAGAAGATGAGCTGCATTGTGTCCACGCTGCTGAACTGGTCGCTGCCGTGGCCCGAACAGCCGCCGGAGTGCTTCTTCGTGGCGGCAAAATGCGTCTGGCTGCTCCACCTGCTGGCGTTCTCCTTCAGCCCGCCGCTGACGATCTTGCGGGCCGAAGAGAACCGAGCATTTGATCAGATGTACATGGAAGACATCCTACTAGACAAGCAACAGGTGCAGAATCCGTGTCAAGTAAAAATCATGGTAATGCCGGGGTTCTACGTCCAAGATCGAGTGCTCAAGTGCAGGGTCCTCACAACCAGATCAGTAGCTTAATTGTGTCATGTCTTAGCTTTCATTGACCAATAGCTAGTGTGGTTCAAGTATAACATTTTTTTTTCAGTTCAGTCCAAAAGTAAAGAAATGTCAGAATGTTGATCCACATGTTTGCCAGTAAATTCGGAATAAACTACTAACAAACCTACCTTAAGTGTGTAACACTTCTTAGACATACGGAAATGATTAGTAAATTCCTCCTTTGTTATGCCATGATCAACAAAAATATTGCATCACAACATGATGTTCAGATGTTATGGAAACCTCCTTTATTACGCCAGAAACCTAGAAAGGATCTGAATATTTCTAGACAGGCACCTACACTTCTATAGCACAAAACTAAGCACACTGCCCTAGAACTAGAGAAAATGAAGACAGAGATATGGACATTAGAAACTCGCAGCATGAAAGGTCACACCCAGCTGCTCCTCGTTGAAAGATCATCGAAACGAAACGACAGATCCCCCACATAGTCCTCTTCAACATCTACTCTAGGCTCAATGCTCTGAACGATGTTTCGGGGTATCTGAGGAAGCACCGAATGTGGGGGCAGTTTCGGAGGACGAACAATCCTCTCCGATGGACCAGTAGGATCCTCCCACATGAGCAGGTGCAGCTGGATGGGGCGAACCGCAAGGCGGTGTAAGGAGAGCTTCTGGCTGAGGGATATGGTGTCGAAGCATCGGACTGAACCTGAACTGGAGATCATCCAGGGGAGGACCTTCTCATTGGACAGCCTTGATATGACCAGCAGTTTCGATGCCTCTTTGGCCCTGTTGAATAGATCGCAGAGCCCTGACCGTGTTGATGGTGCCTCGCTGTCCTTGTCATCGTCGGCCACCGAAGATATATAGATAAAACCCTGGAAGAAAGAAATTTGTCAAGGTGGGTTCCAATGATAGTTCTGGCGGTTGAAGCACAGTATTGTCGGTATTGTGTACAGTAGCAACTGAAAAGGAACCTCTTCAGTACGGCTAATGGCAAATCCTAGCCTCGTGTCACCTTCTTGAAGTGGGATCTCCAGCGGCATTTCCCCTGCCATGGAGCGGTACCAAAGCCGGGCTGCCTTCACCACTCCGATGTCCACCCCATGGTAATCCTCAAATCCATAGAGGGTCGCATTCGTGACGTTCGACAGATCAGACAATGACCCTGAATTGACAGTTGCAGACGCTGTCTCTCCGGATATCTGCACATTTTCAGTGTGTGAAGATGGAACTTTTAGTAAAATCGTTCAAAAAGACATAGAAAATGTTGGTGGTATCCGATCGAATTGAACCTTGCCTACACAAACTAACTGAAGCTTCAAGGTTCAATTTAGCAATCGGCAATTTAGCTGTGAAATGTCTGAAGTCGAGAACTTGCATCTGCACCTTGGTGAGAAGAGCTTCACTCTGCACATTCATGAACTCGATGGGGATTCCCGAGGCCTGCGAGGAGTAGAGCCATGCGTTGGAACGACCCAAGGTGTTCTCGAAGGACTCGTATTGACATGCGTTCGAGTCCAGGGCCTTGGGAAGGATGAGCATCGAGAGGTAGCCGCTGGAGTTGGGCATGCGCAACGAGTCACGCATCTTCTTCTCCCATGGGTATGAGACGTACCCATCCTGAAGTGTTGCCTTGCTCAGTGCTGATGCAACTCTCATGCTCCTTGTGCCTTCATCAAGGGAAAGTCACATGCATATTCATACTCTAATACTCTATGTGAAAATTCAATCGGGAGTGGAAGCATCGATGCACCCTTCAGAAGAACTTTCTAAAGAGTCCGCAAGAAAACAAGCATGCTTTCATTTTAATTAAGATGGACAGCTAGACATTGCAAGAGAGCACTAATAAACATCGACTTGTAGATAGAGTAAAAGTCATAAATGTTTCAGACAAGCCAAATTAGACAATAGTGGAGTAGTACTTTCCCAACAAGAAGCAACAAAAATTCCAGCTTATCATCAGGAAGCCACAAACGACGACTGTTTACCACGACCACAAGTCAATAGTCTAACATACAAATGCCATAATCCCCAACTGAGATGGGAAAACGAGTGAAAATTACGAGACACGAAGGAATTGACCGTCACCTAGACAAACGACCTATTTCCTTGACATTGTTTCAGCAATGTCTTCCCGTCCACCCCACTTTACTACTATTTTCCTTCCACTTTGCTTCCTTTATTTTTCGTTACGTAGCTATCATTCTAGTACATGATAATTACGTGCATGCACCTTAGTTTTCTCCCATTGAGAAAAAGAAATGCGCATATATTATCAAGGAAATTTGGCCTGCAACAATGCGCTGAAAGATGAGCCTATCAGAATATTCTCCGTCTAGTTTGAAGTTCAGATTTGACAGCAAACTTATCTTTTCACAACAGGTGCAAAACACATGTTGATGCATGCATACTGACAGCAAGCTAATATCGCATTTATCTGGCGGATACTGCTCTACGGTTCCAATTTTAATTGCGTTCATCTGAAATGCCTCATATCCACACGTACACGCGTTCCTGACATCGATTTGATAAGTGAAATTATCCAATTCATAACTTAGGGTTTAGTTACACTGTCAAGGCCGTCAAACCCTACGCAATTCAGCTGAAACAAGATAAAATTTCAGTTCTTGATTGAGCTTAAAACAAGATAAAATTCCAGTTCATGATTCAGCTTAAAACAACTTTTTTGGCGGAAATCAGTTGGAACAGCAAAATTAAGGAGTAGCAGAGGTGAAGCAACTCTTCAGAGTGATGTAACAGTCAGTTGTTGCTTACCTTGAAAGACGAGGCACTCGCTCTCGAGGCGGTCGGAGAAGCCGAGCACGTAGTTGGGGTCGTGCAGCGACCGCAGCACGTACTGCTTCCTCCCGCCGCCGTGGGCGCCAACGCCGCTCCCGCTGGCTCCGCCAGAGTGCGGCAGGATGCACGCCTGCAGCTCCCTGCCGCCCCGCACGCGCACGTCGACGGACGTGTCCCCGCGCTTGAACGCGGCGTGCAGCGCCTTCTGCAGCCCGGCCCGGCCGCCCTTGAACGGCGCGTCCAGCGACGCCGCGCCGGAGCCCCGCCCCACCCGGACCGCCTCCACCACGTCCCCCTCCTGCACTACTCCCCCACCGCCGCCCCACTCCTCCGCCTTGGAGCTCCCCGCCACGCACTCCAGCACCACCACCGGCCCCTCCGCCAGCTCCCTCTTTCTCCTCCCGTCCTCCTGCTCCATGATACTTATAACTTTCCCACTCAACGATTACCACGCCTGGGGCTGGGGTGTTATATCAAGCAGGAGGCGGCGGCCGCGCCGCCGCGAAAGAAAACAAACGGATGCAACGAATCCGAGCTCGGCGCGCACGTTCCGAGATTCGATTCTTCGATCTCGTCTTCCTCGTATTTCTTGGTCGACGCACGACGCTGGCGAATGGCTCGCGCACTCCAGAATTTCTCTCTCCTTTCTGCCTGTGCGGGCGCAGCGAGAGATGTTTTAAGGAGGCGGGCAAGTCGCCGTCGGTGACGAAGCCGGCCACTCGCGTGGCGTCAAGTGTCGTTAGGCTGACGTGGGGGCCCACGGGGCGCCTTGCCCGCGTGTCAGAGCGCAGAGATTGCGACCTGGGTTGGCTCTTATTGTTGAAGCTTTTGCCGAGTCTTTGGCATTTTTGGGGTGTCGATCTAACTTTTTTAAAAGTTTGGTTTTTATTTGAAGGAAATTGTTAATGTGATTTCTTCTCTACCGCGAAAGAATCGAAAGAAAACACGTCACCTATCTCTACTATAAAGTGAGAGTTTCTTCCCACGTCATTTCATCAAAATTACCAGTTCTGCCATTCTTTAATTACCCACCTCTTTAATTAACCACTTCAGGCGCGGATGGAAGACAGCACACACAGTTCTGCCATTCTTTAATTAACCTCTTTAATTGTAGAATGTAGACCATTAAGGTATTATTTGCACAACATATTTTTTTTCTTGTTTCATACATGTTATCGTAATAACAGGATAGCCGTTTAAAATGTAAATACCGTTGCAACGCACGGACACCTTACTAGTCATGATATGATACGCGAGTTCTTTTCAAGCCGTTCGTGTTTTATTTACTTTGCGTGCAGCGTTTCTACCAGCTAGATTATAGGTTTGAAGAGCTTCGTGTAGCACTTGATTTATGCCCTTGAATTTTGATCGGGTGGTGAAGAGCTGCTCCTAATGCACCATATTGCAGCGCCTCTGCATTTAAACCTCTAATGCAAAGAATTCAAGTCCTGATCGAAGGCTCCATTGAACAGTAGTCTTGCATCGTCTACATCTACTGCAGAGGAGCCCATTCATGTACAGTAGCCTTCGCGTCCCAAAGGACGGGGATCCGAGCCAACGTTGACAACGGTGAGGCTGCCGAGGAATAGTTGTGAGCAGTGTTTACATTACCCAATTGAGTTGGGTTGTCCCTCCGATGATATCGATTTTCGTTAAAAATTGGTAAAAGACCGAACGAAATAATAAATCAAACTTTTTAAACTCGGCGATTGAACCAAGACAAAAGAAAAAAATAAAAAAAAAAACTGACCGATTTACATAAAAAAATCGGCACGCTCAGCGGAAATTAGAAAAAAAAATCATAGAAATCGAAAATCACTTTTTCAAAAAGAAAATTTCTTGGTAGATGTCAAAAAGCTATTAATACTAATTTTAAGGATCTTTTGAATAATTTTTTTTTCAAATTTTCCAAAAATTTTTAATTTTAATTTGAACTGGACTAAATTATCGACCAGTTCGTTTCTCGAGCTGGACTGATACGGTTGAAAATTGTGATTTTCTCGATATTTCGAATCGTGGTTGTAAGCTAAGGCCGGCTGTTCGGCGAGGGGCTCTGTCTGTCGCGATGAGCGCGCTGTTCCCCGTCAGTTCGGCACCCAGATCGGCCGGCCAGCCAATAACATGCCCCATGTCTACCTGCTACAGCCAATGCCCAATAGGCATTGTCCTGCCGTGCAGCTCTTCTTGCCTGTCTGACATGTGGGTCTAGACGCTGCCTCTTCCATCCAAGGCGATGAAAACGCTCGTTTCGATCATACTTTATGTTTATGTTCCCAAATGTATCGCTATACAAGTTGGATACTTTGGTCCACACTGCCATTGGGCATTGATTAATGTTAATAAGATGGTGATCTGCTGGAAAGTAAAATTGGACGTCTGATAGACAAAATCCAGGTGTAATTCATAGCATCTGGTAGCAATTTTTCTATAAGGGATCAGAAACCATATTAGGAATATAAAGTATTTAGATTAGTCTGCACTCCCAGATTCCAACAGATAAATTAACCCAGCAATTAAATATAAGCGATAGATTCGAGAGCTGAGAGACGCTGACTTTTCAGATCCAAATGACATATAGTATTATACAGCGGAGTAGATACCAATGACGAAGCCAAATAGCACGAATTGGATGAAACAAATTAAGGTATGTAGCAACTTGCATCCATATATCAATATATTATTATTTTACCTGAAGGCAGCAGGAGCCAGGAAGCATCACTGTGACAGATCATCCATCAGAATCAACATAAGCTACCAACCTCGTCTCCTCCTGATCTGAAATGGCGAGAGAATAGATTCACTCCGTTGCAGCAAGAGGGGATTGAAGGTAACTGACTGACTGTTACATCATTATAAGAAATGTTATGCAATGATATTAGTATCGAAGAAGTAAAATGTGCTTACTGCTTACTTAGAAAATGGGCAAACAAGAAAGTTATCTTTGCAGTTGCTGTGTTCCTACATGTGGTGTCATCCTAAAAATCGTTAGATACACAAACTAACAGCTAATGGGATGAAAAAGGGGCAAGGGAAGAAACCAATATCTATAGTGTATCAGGAAATAGAATCTTGGTACATAGTTGAATCAGTTCTCTCTTGAGAAGTGTCTTGTTAATAGAATCTCAAAGTCATTTTTTTGCACTAAATAAGATTGCGTACAGTTGTGATAAGCACCAGCAATGACGATTGAAGACAAGAGGATGCAGCCCAAAAACACTGAATTGATGGAGAAGGAATATCAATTCAACAAAGATGAACTGATCCGAGACATATATTTGATAGATTTCCTAATTCAAGAAGAGATCAGGTTAATTTAGCGCTTCTTACAGTAAGTAGTGTACCTATATGGTAATAACCTCTTCAGTCTAAACTCTAACATCTATTAGAGCATCTCCAGCAGAGCCCCTAAACCAGCCCCTAAACCTTAAAATAGGGAGTGTAGTAAAAAAAACAGATCCAGCAGGGCCCCAACTCAAGCCCCTAAAATTAGGGGGCCCCTAAAATTAGAGGGCCCCTAAATTTGCCTCCTCAGCCCCAATTCCCAGGGGCCCCCAACTCAAGCCCCTAAAATTAGGAGGCCCCTAAATTTGCCTCCTCAGCCTCAATTCCCAGGACACGAGTACAACCCCTATTATTGAAGATAGAGAAATACATGAGAGGCTTCGAAAATTTTATCATGTTTTAAAAATTTTAAATTTAAATTTGAAATATCATGTTTTTAAATTGTAAATGTTAATATGCTTATGTTTTATGTATTACAAATATTTTTTATTGAATTTTAGTGGTGTCAAATGAAGATTATACATAGCAGATATGTCAAAATAGGAGAAAAAGTAAAATAGGGGCTGAGATTTAGGGGTTGTTGCTGGACATGTGTTCTGAAAACAGGGCCTCAAAAAATAGGGGGGCCCTAAATCCAAAATAGGGACCCTGTTTTAGGGGCCCTTGCTGGAGATGCTCTTAGACAGTATCATCCTCATCTTATAGAAGAGTTTGCAAATTGCCTTATATAGAGATTGTTAGCCTTGTATAGATATTGCCTTATATAGAGATTGTTAGTCTTATATAGGTTTTTCTTCTATACTCTTATGTACATATATTTATACTGGTCCATTGGCCTAATGTTCAATACAAGTGCTATTTCTAACATGGTATCAGAGCAGGGTTAGGGTTTTCCTTACCGGCGTTGCATTTGCCCCCTTTTTTCCGTCAAGCTTTTCCTGGCCGTCGCCTCGGCTCTTCTCCCTGCCAAGTTCAACGGTTCCTCCACCTTCTCCAAGCCCGGCCTCCGCGCGCCATTGTCGCTCCATCCTCCGCGCCACCACCGTTCGTTCGGCTTCCGCGCCGCAGCCGTCAATTGCTCGGTTTCCGAGCAGCGTTGTCTCCTCGGATTCCGCTGCCACCAAATCTTCACTGGCTGCACCAGCCACACCGGCCACCACCTCAACTCCGGCCGCCTTCCGACGGCCGTGCGACGCCCCCTCCGCCCGCCCCGACCTCTGGTTGCGGTCGCCTTTGCGCTTCCACGCACCCGACCTCCGGTCGCTGCCACTTCCGAGATGGCCTTCGCGCGCCAGTCCATCTCTTGCTCGCTGGCCACCAACCGCCAGTGACTCCGCTGTTCGACACTGCTGTCGCCAGCCTGCCCGCTTCCGGCGCCCTCATCGCCCGAGTCAGCCTTCGAGACCGAGACCGAGCTGCCTCCGATCAGGAACTGGTCTTAAGGCTTTTCGGGTATGGCTCTGGCTTAGCTTCTACTGGCTCCGGCTTTTAGCCAATTCGGCTCAGGCTTTCTGCGGTTCTAAAAAATATATCATCATCTTCTGGTTCTTCTTCGGGGATTGTTTCTGTTCCTCGATGCTCGGTTATCTTCTATGCTTATGACATCAGCCTAATTCTCTGGGACCGGAGGTTTGTAGCACTTGCCAGTTTGTGCAGTGTTACCACTCTCAATTGGAGCTTTGCTGCATCTACGACTATCTAACATGTCTTTAGATTGAACTTGAGCAGATTCATACCCAGCTGCTTGCTCGTCATCCTCATGTGACCTTGTTGGAGGCTCTTGCAGTTATTCGTACTGAGGAGACTCACTGACGAGTACCCATACCATGGGTACCCCCAACGGCCCAGAAAGACACATGGGCCGACCCAGGCCAGTCGAGGCCCGAAGTCACGATCACGGCCAGTCCGAATCACGACTGTGTCTCCAGATCCCAGAAGCGACGGCATTTATTGCGTGATCGAGCGTATTAAATGCCGCCATAATGACGATGACGTAGCGGCACAAGTTCCCGACCTCGCATTTACTACGAGCGACGCGACTACGGCGACCAGCGAGGCGAGAGGAGTCGGCGGCCAGTCCCATCAGCCCGTCACTTTCGGACGACCGTGAGCACAGGAAGGGAAAGCCCCCTAGGGATAGTCTTTTCCTTTCTTTTCTAACCAACAGTGTAACCTTCCTCCTCGCTTATATAAAGGGGGGAGGGGCGAGCATGTAAAGGGGACGAACAATCAAGAATCAATACGATCCATCCCACACGAACTAGAGTAGGGACGTTCAGCCCGAACCAGTATACATCTTGTGCTCACCTGAGTAAGCCGTTCGAGGAGAGGGAGCGTGCACCCCCCTTCTACCTATACAAATTCACTAGCCGGTGCCCGAAACACCGGCTGGCGCATGCCGCTGTAGGGGCTGCACGTCGTCGCCGTTGCTTTCCCACTTAGCTTCCTCGACGGTTTCTTCTTCAACACCACCATGCCGACAGCGTCGATCCGCTTCGGTTCTCTCGACTTCGTCACCACCACGGCGGGACAGATAGTGATTGTCCTCGCCGCGCTCCGGGGCCAAGCGTCCCCCACGGACCTTGGCGATATCTCCGGCGCTCTCAGTGACCTCCGGCTCGAGGCTCCCGAGCGGGCCCCGACGCCAGGGCACACCGAGAGCCCCACCACCTCAGACAGTGCGCGAAGGCGACGGCTAGCGGCGCCTACGCCCACTATGACTTCGCGCTTCGTGGCGATGGTCAGCCACGTACCGACTCCCGACGCCAACCATTCGGACGACTCCTCCGGTCACGGATCCAGCGGGGGAAGGGACAGGAACAGACCGCGCTACCGCGAGCCCGACACCGCGGCAGGCGCAAATAACCCCTCCGCGACCCCCGTTACGCCGAAGACTCTCCAACTCACCCAGGAGGACCACCAGGCCCGCCGCGCCGACCTTCAGCGGCGGCGCGACGAGCTGGAGGCTCAAAAAGCCGAGCTCGATAAGCTCCAGGCCGACCTGGAGCAGTACCCGCCCGCAGCTCCACCTGCACCTGGCGGCGCGCGCGCTCGCGCGCGTCAGGTCCACCACCAGCTGGCTAAGGGGACGGACGATTCATCGTTTTTCCCCCACGCTGGCCAAAACATCGCCGCAGCGGCAATGCTGCTCCGCGGCATTCCCGAGCCAGACGATCCCGCGGCCAAGGCCACCCACCAGAACCTCCGGGGTCTGGTGGAGCGAGCGGCCGCACAACACGCGCATGGCTCCGGATCGCAGCGTTCGGGCGCCTCTTCAGACGGCCCGCGCCGCGACGCCGTCCAAGGCCGCCGGAGCGAAACAAGGGCGGCGTCACCTTCCGGACAATTCCAGGCATCGCGCACCCCGGTGCGCCAACGCTTGGGTGACGGACGCGACGTTCGTGCCACCCTCCAAGCACGAAGAAGGGCGGGGAACGACCCGGCCCGGTCGTACGTCGTCGACAGCACTCCGCGATATGACCGCAGCCCGAGCCCCGATGGTCCCGGGCCACGGGCATTCTGTCAGGGGATTCGCGGCGCAAGGTTCCCTGCCAGGTTCCGGGCGCCGGTCAATATAGCCAAATACACGGGGGCCACGAACCCCAGTGTATGGCTGGAGGATTACCGGCTCGCGTGCCGGGCAGGGGGAGCAATGGATGACCTCTTCGTCATCCAGTACCTTCCCATCTACTTGGCGGACTCGGCTCGAGCATGGCTCGAGTACTTGCCCGCCAACATCATCAGGGACTGGGCCGACCTCAAGCACCACTTTGTCGGCAACTTCCAGGGCATCTACAAGCGCCCTGGGAACTCCTGGGACCTGAAGAGCTGCAAACAGCAGCCAGGGGAGAACCTCCGGGACTACATCCGGCGTTTCTCCCAACAATGCAACGAGCTCCCCGACATCCGCGACGCCGATGTCGTAGGGGCATTCATCTACGGCACCACGTCCAAGACCCTGGTCCAAAAGTTGGGATGCGTGAAGCCCAGAACCACCAAGGAGCTCTTGGACATCGCCACCAACCATGCCTCAGGCGAGGAGGCCGTAGACGTCATCTTCGACAAAGGGAAGTCGAAGCGAGGGACAGGCGCCGAGGCCAGCCCCTCCTCTGACCGCCCTGACAAGCGGAAGCGCCACGGCAAGCAGGCCCGCGAGGATCGAGTGGTCGCGGCCGCCGAGCGGCCGGGGAAGCCGCAAACCCGGCAGACCCCCGACCACTTCGAAAAACTGATGGAGAATCCGTGCCCGAACCACGGATACCCTGTCAGACACAAGTACCGGGACTGTGAAGTCCTGAAGCGGTTCCTTTCCGGAGCCCCCACGACGCCCCGAGGGAAAGGAAAGAAGCCGGATCCAACACCAAGCGCCGAAAACAAAGGGGCGGACGACGGGTTCCCTGAAACCGACGGATGCCTCATGATCTTCGGCGGACCGGCAAGCTATGCCGATCGAAGGCAGCTCAAGCTCGCCTGCTGCGAGGTTTTCACCGCGAGCCCCGCCGTACCGAAGTACCTTCGGTGGTCGGAATCCCTGATCACCATCGACCGGACCGACCACCCCGATCACATCCCGTAACCGGGGAGATACCCGCTCGTCGTCGACCCCGTCATGGGGACCAAGCGCCTGACCAAGGTGCTCATGGACGGCGGTAACAGTCTCAACATTCTCTATGTTGAGACCCTCGACGCCCTGGGGGTACCCCGCTCAAGTCTCCGACCGAGCCGGGCGCCTTTCCATGGTGTCGTCCCTGGCCAACAGGCCCATCCGCTCGGGCAGGTCGACCTGCCCATCACCTTTGGGAGCCCGGCCAACTTTCGCACTGAAACCCTCACCTTCGAGGTCATGGATTTCCCTGGCTCCTACCACGCCATCCTGGGGAGACCATGCTACGTAAAGTTCATGGCGATCCCCAACTATACCTACCTGAAGCTGAAGATGCCCGGGCCGCGTGGGGTAATCACCATAGCCGCATCATTCCAGCTCGCCTACAACTGCGAGAAAAGCGGTTGCGAGTTGGCCTCGGCGGTCGTCGCGTCCACCGAGCTAGCCAGCCTCCGGGCCAAGACCCAACAGTCTGCTCCCGACTCCAGCAAGTCCGGATCAGGTTCCTTCAAATCCGCTGAGGATACGAAGGCGGTCGAGGTTGACCCCAAGGAATCGACCAAGACCGTTCGGGTCGGGGCCACGCTTCCTGCCAAATAGGAAAGCGCGCTCGTCGACTTCCTCCGCGCCAACCGGGACATCTTCGCATGGAGGCCGTCCGACATGCCAGGAATCCCGAGGGAAGTCGTCGAGCACTCCCTGAACGTCCGACCTGGGTCCAGATCGGTCGCCCAGCACCTGCGCCGCTTCGACGAGGAAAAGCGCATGGCAATAGGGGAGGAAATCGCCAAGCTTTTGGCTGCAGGGTTTGTCAAAGAGGTTCGCCACCCCGAATGGTTAGCCAACCCTGTACTAGTCAAAAAGAAGACTGGGCAATGGAGAATGTGTGTTGACTACACAAGCCTCAACAAGGCATGCCCGAAAGATCCATTCCCCTTGCCCCACATCGATCAGGTGGTGGACTCCACCGCGGGGTGCGAGTCCCTGTCCTTCCTGGACGCCTACTCAGGCTACCACCAGATAGCGATGAAGGAAGCCGACCAGCTCGCAACCTCCTTCATCACTCCGTACGGCTCGTTCTGTTACGTAACGATGCCATTTGGCCTGAAAAACGCGGGTGCTACATACCAGCGATGTATGCAAACGTGTCTTTCTGACCAAATCGGCCGTAACGTCGAGGCATATGTCGACGACATCGTTGTCAAGACCAGAAAGGCCCGCGACCTCATCGCCGACTTGGAAGAAACTTTCGCGAACCTTCGACGGTTCCGCATCAAGCTCAACCCCGAGAAGTGCGTTTTCGGGGTACCCAAAGGAAAGCTGCTCGGCTTCATCATCTCCGAACGCGGCATCGAAGCCAGACAAGACAAGATCTCCGCGATCCTGAGGATGGGGCCGATCAGCAATCTCAAGGGAGCCCAGAGGCTGACATGGTGCCTGGCGGCCCTAAGTCGCTTCATGTCCCGCCTCGGCGAACGCAGTTTGCCTCTCTACAAACTCCTGAGGAAATCCGACCGGTTCAACTGGATGAAGGAGGCTCAGGAGGCCTTCGACGCGTTGAAGACTCTCCTGACCTCCCCCCTGTGCTGGTCGCCCCGACACCTGAAGAGCCTCTGCTCCTCTACATCGCCGCCACGACCCAGGTCGTTAGTGCGGCACTCGTCGTGGAACGAGCAGAGGAGGGACGGGTCCTCCGGGTCCAACGACCGGTCTACTTCGTCAGCGAAGTACTTTCCGAGTCCAAGGCACGATACCCGCAGGTGCAAAAGATGCTCTACGCGGTGCTCATCACGAAGAGAAAGCTGGTGCATTACTTCAACCAGCACCGCATCTCTGTGGTAACTTCTCTGCCATTCGGTGAGATTGTCCACAACCGCGACGCCTCCGGAAGGATTGCTAAGTGGGCACTCGAGCTCAACGACCACGACATATCATACGTTCCTCGGACCGCGATCAAATCTCAAGTTCTGGTCGACTTCGTCGCCGAGTGGACCGAAGCCCAGGCACCACCTCCGTTCGAAGACCCCGAGTACTGGACGATGTACTTCGACGGGTCCTTCACCAAAAACGGAGCTGGCGTCGGGGTCGTCATCATTTCCCCACTCGGGAACAAACTCAAGTACACCGTCCGGCTGCTTTTCGACGCAACCAACAACGTCGCCGAGTACGAGGCCCTCGTAAGTGGTCTCCGCATTGCTGCCGACCTCGTGGCTCTACGACTGTACGTGCACGGCGACTCAAAGCTGATCATCGACCAAGTAATGAAGGCCGCGGAACCTCGTGACGACCGGATGGCGGCCTACTGTCGAGAGGTACGCAAGCTGGAGCAAAGATTCAAGGGGTTTGAGCTCCATCACAGCTACAGACGAAACAACGGTGAGGCCGACTATCTGGCCAACCTTGCCTCCAGCAGAGGGCCAGTCCCACCAGGGATATTCGTCCTCGACCTGCACCAAGCATCCATCCGACCCGATCATTCAGATGATCGGACGGCCGGCTCGCCAAAGGCACCTTCGCCGACCGACCAGCAACCGGAGGCCGAGCTGCCCGAGTCAGGCCGCGACGTCCTGATGACCAGCGCCGACTGGAGGAAACCGTTCATCGATCGGCTGGCCAATGGCTCTCTCCCCGACGACCCGACCGAGGCCCGCCGCCTCGCTCGGCAGGCAAAGTCCTTCGTACTTGTCGGCGACGACCTCTACAAAAGAAGCCCCTCCGGGATCCTCCAGAAGTGCATTCCGGCCGACTAGGGAAGGCAACTGCTCCACGACATCCACGGCGGGATCTGCGGACACCACGCTGTCCACGAAGCCTGGCTCGGAAAGCCTTCCGACAAGGTTTCTCTTGGCCAACCGCCGTGGTCGACTGAACAAATCGTACGGACATGCGAAGGGTGCCAATTCTTCACTCGACAGACGCACCTCCCGGCGCAAGCCCTCCAGACGATCCCTGTTACCTGGCCCTTCGCCGTTTGGGGACTCGATCTGGTCGGGCCCTTTAAGAAAGCGCCCGGGGGCTTCACCCACTTACTGGTCGCGATGGACAAATTCACCAAATGGATAGAAGCCAAGCCGATCGCAACCATCGCTTCAGCGCAGGCGGCGGACTTCTTCCGCAACATTGTTTATCGATTCGGCGTACCAAACTCCATCATCACCGACAACGGAACGCAGTTCACAGGGAATGAGTTTCTCGAGTTCTGCGACAGCTTCAACATCCGCGTGGATTGGGCGGCCGTTGCTCATCCACAGAGCAATGGCCAAGTCGAGCGCGCAAACGGTATGATCCTCCAAGGGCTCAAACCGCGGATCTTCAACCGACTGAAGAAATACGCGGGACGTTGGGCGGCAGAGGTGCCTCCCGTGCTTTGGAGCCTGCGGACCACACCGACCCGATCGACTGGTTTTACACCATTCTTTTTGGCGTTCGGCGCCGAGGCCGTCTTGCCAATCGACCTAGACTACGGCGCCCCAAGAGTTCAAGCCTTCGACGAAACCCGAGGGCTTGAATCCCAGCAAGACACCGTCGACCAGCTCGACGAGGCGCGGGATGTGGCCGTCATCCGCTCAGCCAAGTACCAACAAGCACTGCGACGCTACCACAACTGAAGGGTTCGAGGGCGAGCATTCAACATAGGCGACCTGGTTCTGCGCCAGATCCAGTCTAGCAAAGACAAGCATAAACTCTCCTCTCCTTGGGAAGGTCCCTTCACTGTAGTAGAGGTCATTTGACCTGGCACTTACCGGCTCAAGGGTCCCGATGGCAACGTCACGTCCAACGCCTGGAATATTGAAAAGCTAAGGCAATTCTACCCTTAGTCCTTTTTTCTTTCTAACATATTTACAATCGTGCTCGCATTTACTTGCCCCGGGCAGCCCGACCCACGGTCAAGTCTACGCGTAGCGTTTATACTTAAATCCTTAAACCGATCGGATCGGTTTCCCGAACAGTCGCCAGGTTCACCCGATCGGATGACCTTTCTCTCCCGACCTAAACGCCATGACCTACGCCCTGGAGGCTACGGTTGCGAAGTGGTATTTTACGAAGGAAGAAAGTACCCGAGCCGGATAACACACGGTCGCTCGGAAAACCGACCCGACGAGCAAGGTCGGAGTACAAACGCTCGCGCTAAGTCTCCGCGTGACCTTTTCTGCCTATTTTTTGGTCAAGTTCAAACGCATCGATCATCGCTTCGGACGGTCCCCGCGGACCCAAAAACGACAATCCCAGCACGTTTCATCGACAGAAAACCAAAGAATAGCGGAAAGCGAAATACAAAACTTCTGAGCACCTTTTTATTTCCGATTTAACAACATTTACATTCACTGAAAACAAAAACTCTAACCAAAGATTCTATCCCTATTTGAGGTTCTCCTCGCCGCCGTTGATCTCCGGACTTATCGTCCCGCCTTGCCAGCCTTGAGCTTCCTCAAGACAATTTTGCCGCAAAGCACGGCAGAAATTGGTTGGGTCCCCGAGGTACTGCGGCAGGAGAGGCCCGATCTGCCCGGACGCGCCGGATCTTGCCGACCTCCACGCAGCAGGAGAGGCACCAGAGCTCGCCGATCCCCGCACGATGATCGCACCCTGCAACCCCCCCTGTGTGACCTCTATGGTTCCTGGAGGGAGTTGGGGCCCGTCACGGGAGGATCCTCCGCCGACGAGGAGAATGGCAGCACGATCGGGGCGATCGACAGCACATTTATCAGCGCCGCGTTGATGTCGCGGTAGACTCCAGTCTCCCCGAAGGAGAAGGGGCACGGGGAGGAACGGCGTTCTGTTCCAACCATTGGGGTGCACGCGGTAGCGGCTCCCTCGGATCAACAGCCGCAGCCTGCTGCTCCCGCTCCTCCTCCTCCGCCTCCCGCTCCAGCAACCCCCAATCAACCCCGTCGTTCGACGGAGCCGCGACTACGAAATGGCCGGCTCGCCGTTCCAACTCCTCCTCGTCCTCAGCCTCTTGTTCAAGGGCGTCCCAGTCAATCTCGTCGGTTGGTGGGTTCTCGTCCCTGGAGTGGGGCTGGGAAGGCGGGGTGGCCATGGAAACAAATCAAGTGACAAGCCTTCAACCGAAGATGAAGCCGCAGCACCCGCCGTCCGCCTATTTATAGGCGGCCCGTAGCCAGACGAAACGACGCGCCAAGGCGCCCCCACCAGCATTTACTACGACCGCACCTTTTCGACGCTGATGGTGCGGAAGCCGAAGCACCGCCGATATCCCGCATTGATGAAGATATCCCGGGAACCGCGCGCCCCATCCAACTCCGCGCCCGCGTCAACACCGCGGATGGCGGTAAAAACTTGACAGCACCCATCGTGGAAAGATAAGTGACACTCTTTCCCTTACGCCCGCTGTTACTCCTTCAAGTGGTGCGCGGCGGTAACAACCGAACCACCCCGCACCACTCGGGGGCTACAAGAGTCCCCGTAGGTCGGCAACCCGAACAATTGCCGGATCCTCCCGAACGGCAACCCTTTCAACCAGAAGCACTACGGCCTACGCCCCGGCGGCTATGGTTGCGAAGTAGTGCTTAATGGAAAAAGGAAGTGCCCAAAGCGGAGCGACCCACGATTGGTCGGGAACACCCCTCCTCACGGTCGCACTAACCAAGTGCCTTGTTCCGGAGCTTTCCCTTGTTTCCCTGACTCCACAAAATTGTAATGAACATACCAACCTACGCCCGACCCCCGTGGTCCCTAAGGCTATGGACGGTAAAGTGTCCATCACAAGCGGAGAGCACGGAAATCAAGCATAAAGCAAAACCCTGACAGGCCCGCACGGCCAACCTTTCTTAAGGCACGATTCAGTTCTTTGCAAATTCAAAAAAAATTGTCTAGCTCTTTCTTTACAGGTCCCGGTGAAGGACATCGATCGGGGAGATCTGATCGGCGATCGCCCTGGCGTGTGGTTCGACTCGGAGCTCGAAGGCGTCAACCTCCTCTTCAGACCGGTTTGCAGCGACCCGCTCTTGACAAGATGTCGAGGTCGATACCGTCGTAGTAGGAAAGTGTGCAAACCAGTGCCGAAGTAGCCCCAAGAACAGCGCCGGCTGCCACCGAAGCCTCCACGTGGTCGGGCATGCTGGCCAGGGCGCTCTCCAGCGAACTCGAGCCTGGTCGAGAGCCGTCCGGCCCCAGTGAAAGGATCGGTAAGGCCTAGAGGGGGGGTGAATAGGCAATTTTAAACAAATTAAACCAGACAGACTAAACAGTTTAAAGATAAGATCTAAGCAAACACACAGAATAAGCACCAACAGACTAAGAACAACTTAAGCAATAGTGAGAACAAGAAAAAGACAAACTATCACACAGAGACAAGAGATTTTTCACCGAGGTTCAGAGAGAAATCTCCTACGTCCCCGTTAGAGCACTTCCTCGAAGTATTGCTCCTCCAAGAACTCACGAGGCAAGATCTTGGATTTTTCACTATTGTAACTCTTTTTACCACTTTGGTGAGGTGAGTCAAAACCTCTTCACAATAATAGTGGCCTTCCACAAACACAGTTGGACAGTCGCACTAAAATCACCAAGAAACTGCCTAGGAACAGCTAGTTCCAAGAGTAATAGACCATCCACAAGCCTCTCTCTTGGTTCACTAGAAACAATCAAACTAGACTTTCTTGGGAGCCGTAAGAGTGTAGGATTTGTTTTTCGTAATGGAGCTTGATCTCTTTTGGAATTTTGGCTTTGATGCTAGATGTCAAGAGATGGCAAAAGTTCTATTTTGGAAGAGCCTCTGAATCGCTTAAATAGGCTACAGAAGCAAATAGCCGTTATTTGCAACAGTAGCCGTTTGCCAATGTCGATCAAGTGACAACACGAAATGATTGTATCTCGACAAGGTTTGACAAAAATATGCAAGAGGCTCAAAGAACTACGGACCCAAACCAAATAAAAGGCATTTACGCTTCGGACCAAGAAAGTTGGTCCGTCAGACACATGCTTTGAGCAAATGCTGGTCCGCTGGGAGAGTTTTAAGAACAAGTTTACAACGGACCCAAAAACTTGGTCCGTCGCGAAGGAGAGCTTCTTGGTTATACATCAACAAAGGAATTGGATTGAACACCGTAAACCAAGAAGTTTAATGTTTACAACGGACCCAAAAAGGTGGTCTGTTGTAAATGGAAGCTTTTGGTCCGTTGTAGCTTAAAAGCACTTGAGAGATTTTCAAGGAAAACACAACCGCAATGCACTCCAAAAACTTGGTCCGTTGTAAATGGGAAACGCCTGTTTGAGTTCAGTTAGAGTTTGATTTGAAAAGGATATGAACTCAAACAAGGTTTATTAAAGGAATCTGAAATGATTTAACTTAAGCCCCAAATAGATTTTAAACAGAAATCCTAGGAACCAAGAATTGAACTTGTGCATAGTCCCTCTTTATAGTACAGTTGAAACCCGAAAAGACTTATCTAAAAAGACTTGAAAAGACTTATGAGCTAAAGGACGAAGAATAATGAAACCTTAATCTTGATCCTCTTTTCTGAAGAAATCTGATAAGACTGATTTAGTTGATCATCAAGCACCAAAACCCAACAAATAATTTAAACAAATTATTAGGGGGCCTAGATGCTTTCACCCAGCACCCGATCGCGGATATCCCGGCCGACCGCTCGCAAAGACGTCAGCTCGGCCTGGTCCGCCTCCGACAGCCACCGCGTCGTCAAGGCCACGTCGCGCGCCGTGATGGCTTCATCACGCGCCGCGACCGCCTGGTCACGCACCTCCTCCGCCACTCTCCGTGCCTCTGTGGCGCTCCCAAGGTTCTTCTGCAACTCTGCGCAGAACCAACAGCGCCGAAAGGATGCGGCGAGCCGACCCGAAAGTCAAAAAGTACAGGGCGCCGGAGCGAAGACACTTACCCGACGTAGAAGCAACCAAGGCGCGGAGGTCCTCCTCGGCCTTTACCCGAGTTGCCCGATCACGCTCGCCTCGCTCCAAAGCGGTGTCGCGTTCTGCGGACGTGTCCTGCGCAAGCTTTCGCGCCGCCTCGAACTCCCCGCCGAGCCGGGCAGCGCTCGACTCGGCGCCCTCCTTCGCCCGAACCGCCTTCGCTAGGAGAAGTTCAAGCTCGGACACCCTCTCGTCCGAGGCCTGCTTCGCTCGGCGCTCCCTGAGCAGGACTTCCGCGGCCTCCTGGCGGGCCTTCGTCGCCTCGGTTTGCTCACGGCCCAAGGCTCCCCGAGCACCCGACAGCTCGGAGCGCAATCGGTCGTGATCCAACACGGCGAACGGCCCCCGCTGGTTCTGAACCCGGATATACCCGGACTTGAACAGCGATCGGGTCTTCAAGCTCTACGGACAAGACCATCCGCCGGCCCTCAGCTCGACCGACCAAAAGGGCGAACGTGTAACAATACAAGCAAATTACCTCAACTCTCCGAAAGGTCTCCCCGGAGACAACCCCCAGCCTCGCGTTGAAGGCTGAGCACGGTAAGCGGCGCCTCGCGAACCTGGTCTGCCTCGGCCGTAACCTGCCGGCAGATCTCTCCAACCGCGGTCCACTCGTCTCCCTCCGCCTCGTCATCCAGAACTACCGGTGGCGAGCCCGGAAGGGTCAACGGCGGGATAGGAACGCGAGCAGACGCCCCGGCTGCCCGCGGAGACTCGACGACCACTTCCTCCCGCGCCGTCCCGATGACCGTCTCCGCCCTCGCTTCCCCCGTAGCTTCGGCCGGAAGGGAGGGCCCTCGGATCAACGGCACGGTGAAACCCAGCGCCAGAACCGCGCCCAACGGAGGGGTCCCCGTCGGGGGCGGTGGAAGCTCTTCCCCGCCCGCTTCACCCTTCGAAAGCGAATCCAGCTCGACTCGAGCACCAGGGTCCTCCTCGGACCCCGACACGACCGACGGCTCCGCCGATTGCTCGGCCACCGACCCCGACACCGTGGCGATCATCGCTTCCGCTGCCGGCAGCTCAGTGCCCCCCGCCCCGGCGGGGAGCACCGCAAGCCCCGATCGGTTCACCTTGGCCGACGAGGCGCCTGCCGACGACGCTGGCGGCGGCGGCTCCAACCCCTGCGTGGGAGCCATCTGCGCGATTGCCATCGCAATCGCCCGTGTAGACCACGTGACGCAACGACGAGTCAGGAAACCACGAGGGCAGTCTTGAAGCCCAAAAATTTGCCAGCTGGCAGGAAGGGAGTACTTACCGCGTCGAGTGCCTGCACGATACTTTCCTCCTCCCCGCCGAACCTCCCGGTGGGGATGCGTCGGCCCTCCGCTTTCCCCGAGCATCCGGCACCGCTTCTCTGGGCTCGGCAATGCCGCGGCAAGATCACCCACAGCCGCGCCGCCTCCAGCATCCGACCCCGTGTCAGACGCAAGGGGCCTGCCGTCACCCCCCTCGCCTTCAGAGCGTGAAGACGACTCCGAGTCGCTCGATCCCGTGTCGGTCGTATCGGAGACATCCTTGCCGCGGGACCGCCTCGCCTCCCGCTGCCTCTTCTTCAGCTCGGCCGCCCTCTTCTTCTCCTCTTTACGAGCGGCATCTCGCGCCTCCCTGGCCTCCCGAGCCTGGGCCCTCGCCTCTTTTTCCCCGGGCAGGTCCGGCCGAGAAATCACCCGGCCAAGCCCCTGCGAAGAAACGGGAAAGTCGGTCGAACCGGCCGAAGAAAGAAAGCAGGCGGGGGGGCCCTCTAGCATACCAAGTCAGAGCCGCGACCCGCCATTAAAGGTGCGGGAGCTTGGGACACCGCCATGGACGAGCCGCCGCCCGAGACGAAGAGCACCCGAGCGTCGACCTTTGTCGGGGGAGCCCGGAGTCCAGTATCCTCATGGGGTCGGATGGCCCCGTGTACTCGAACATGGGGTGCGCCCTCTCCGCAAGGGGCTGCACGCGCCTCCATGAGCAGCGCCACGGCTGACCTCACCGTTCAAGCTGCGCTCCTTCAAAACCCGGATCTTCTCGACGATCAGCTGCACCTTGGGCCACTCCTTCCGGTCGGGTCCCCAAGCCCAGCATTCTTCGCCCTTGGGGAGCAGGCCGGAGAAACGCGGGGCGCTGTTTCCCACGTTCCTGACATAAAACCACTCGGGATGCCAGCCCCGGTTGGACTTAGGAGCTCAGTCGATGTACTCCGGCGCCCGCTTGGAGCGCAAGTACAACGCCGCGCCTCCGAAGGCCGCCCCCTGGTTCGTCGCCTTGTCTTTCACCAGACGACTGGAGAAGAAGTACTTCCACAACCCCCAGTGCGGCTCGATGCCAAGAAACGCCTCGCACATCGCCATGAACACCGCGACATGAAGCACGCCGTTCGGATTGAGTTGGTGCACCTCCACCCCATAATAGAAGAGGAGTCCCCGGACGAACCTGTGGAGGGGAAGCCCAAACCCGCGCTTATAGAACCATGCGTGCGCCATGATCTCGTCAGCATGTGGCTCGGGAGCCGCCCCCGTCGTTGGGATCCGCCACCCGGAGACGTCCTGCGGCGAAAGAAAGCCTTTCTTCTCCAAGCCAACTGCGCGGGAGGAACAGGTGGAGCACTCCGGCCACATCCTCAAAGCACAGACTGAAGCGACGACAGGGAACTGGTGAAAACCTTCTCTCTCCCTCTCTCTCTCTCTCTTCCCCTCCTTTTTCATCGCAGGCGAAGGCAAGAGTCCCGAGCGTCAGAAGCGAAAGCGGATGGCGCCGCGGCCTCTCCCGTTCTCCCCGTATATAGGAGGCAGACCAACGGGAGTCGAGCAGACGCGGGTTGAGGCAACCACCCCACGCCGCGATAAAGTGTCACGTCGCTGTAAGTACACCAGTTACCAATCCCCCCACTACGCATTAACTGCTGTCAGAAAACCGCCAGGAAGGACAGGCACCACCTCGAGCAAGACTTCCCAAAGACTCCTCTCGGTCTCTACCTCCGGGTTGGGCCAGAGGCGCGATAAACGACACCGAGGGCCCGCTGGGCTGCTGAGGCTCTGAGGCCACAAGAAGCTCGACAGCTTGCATCCGAGGCCCAGGCCAACGCTGAAAGGTGCAGAAACTCGGCCGCCAAGCGGATCCAGCCCCGCCTCAGCGAAAACGAGCAAGGGGTGAGGCCGAGGCGAGCCCCCAGCGGGCCCCTAGTTGGGTCGACGAACGACCCAATCGCCTTAACTCACGTCCGAGACCATACCTCACACTCTCCCGTGGAGCCCGTCGACGGGCGGCAGTCAACTGCACCCTGGGTTGGCGAACGACCCGGGGACCGATACGGGATCGAGTAAGGAAAGGTTCTTCATGGATCGCCCCCCAGTGGGGTCGGACGCCCACGCCGGGATCGTCCGCTAGGGGACCCCCTCGCGAGGGGGCCTCCAGGTTCCACTCGGATCACCCGCTAGTAGCTCGCGAGAAACGGCGCCGAGCCGACGAAGGCAAGCGCGCGTCTCTCACCCTCCAGGTCCCACACCGCGACGGGCGTAAGCGTGGGATGACGGTAACCCCTCCACCCGATAGCAAACTCGCCAGCCCGGCGTGAACGAGCCACAACTCGCCCGGCCGGCGTGAAACGAGCCGCAACTAGCCCCGCCGGATCAAGCACAAGCGTGGGCACGGGCGCCACGTGCCGCCGGAGCAACCACCTCATACGCCCGGCGCACGGCCGACGCCACGTGTCACGCCGGCGACCATCACATTGGCGCGCTGGTGCCGCGTTCGTGCCACCACCCGGCGACTACCTTTAACACGGCAACGTGGGCGCCCGGGTGCAGAAATATACTGCGATTGGACCTCTTCGACACCGCAAAACGACAACCGAGCAAGGCGTAACCCCCGACCTGCTCTCCGACCAGCTCGGGGGCTCGGGGGCTACTGACGAGTACCCATACCATGGGTACCCCCAGCGGCCCAGAAAGACACATGGGCCGACTCCAGCGGCCGAGGCCCAAGTCACGATCACGGCAAGGTCCGAAATCACGACCAGGTCTCCGGTATCCCAGAGAAGCGATGGCATTTATTGCGTATCGAGCGTATTAAATGCCGGCCATAATGACGATAACGTAGCGGCACAAGTTCCCGACCCTTGCATTTACTACGAGCGACGCAGCGACTACGGCGACCAGCAGCAGGGCAGAGGGAGTCGGTGGCCAGTCCCATCAGCCCGTCACTTTCGGACGACCGTGAGCACAGGAAGGGAAAGCCCCCTAGGGACAGTCTTTTCCTTTCTTTTCTAACCAACAGTGTAACCTTCCTCCTCGCCTATATAAAGGGGGGAGGGGCGAGCATGTAAAGGGGACGAACAATCAAGAATCAATACGATCCATCCCACACGAACTGGAGTAGGGACGTTCAGCCCGAACCAGTATACATCTTGTGCTCACCTGAGTAAGCCGTTCGAGGAGAGGGAGCGTGCACCCCCCTTCTACCTATACAAATTCACTAGCCGGTGCCTGAAACACCGATACTCACCTTCGTGGTGCGGGTCTGCTATTGTCTCCTTCAGTTTTGGCGGTGCCTCGTTCTACTTCTCAGTCAGTGGTGCCTACTCCAGTTTTGGCTGCTGGGGTGGAGGCCTTCACTGCAGCTACTGTGATAAGAACGGACATGTGGAGCAGTTCTGCTACAGGAAGAAGGATCTTACTCGTCGAAGTGGATGTCCTCCTAAGGGCACTGGAGACTCGGGCGTCTCTCCTCAGCGGATTTCTGCTGACTCTGACTCCACTCAGGAGATTCTCACGCTGCTATGTCGCATGGTTGCCTCTACACCGACGGGTTATATTACTCAGTCTTCTAGTGAGAGACTACATTCCTCATCAGGTATCACACCATAGATTCTTGACTCTGGAGCTTATTTTCATATGACATTTGATCCCATGAGTCTCCATTTCATTCATCCTCTTGCTACTCCTATCATTGTGCAAACCGCAGATGGTACTTCTCTTTATGTTATAGGATAAGGCACTCTTTTGTCTTCCTCTTTTCATGCTCATGTTGTTTCTCATGTTCTCAAACTAACCGTGCAGCTCATATCTGCTGGCCAACTCACTGATCATGGTTGTCGTGTTATCCTTGATTCTAACTCTTGTTGTGTTCAGGATTGCCGCACGAGGTCTCTGGTTGGGACTGGCCCTTGCCGTCGTGACTCTCGACGTCTTTGGAAGCTTGACTGGCTTTGTCTTCCTTTCGCTGCCACTGCCAGTCTCTCAGTCTCCTCCACCGCTTCCGCCTCTGTTGCATCTTCTACTAGGTCATTTGCTCAGTGGCATCATCGTCTAAGACATCTTTATGGTTCACGCTTGTTTTCTCTAGTTCGTCATGGTCTTTTAGGATCTCTGTATGGTGATACCAGTTTAGAATGTATGAGTTGTAAGCTTGGTAAACAGCTACATCTTCCCTATCCTTCCAATGAGTCTGTATCCCAGCGTCCGCTTGATCTTGTTCATTCAAATGTTCGGGGTCCGGCTCCTTTTGTTTCAAAAGGGGGACATCGATATTATATTCTTTTTATAGATGATTTCTCTCACCACACTTGGATATATTTTATGTCTTCTCGTAGTGGAGTTTTATCCATCTATAATAATTTTCCACCATGATCCGTACTGAGTTTGATTATCCCATTCATGTTCTTCGTGTTGACTCAGTGGGAGAGTATCTATTAGGAGCCCTCCGTGCTTTTATTGCTACACAGGGTACTCTTTCTCAGTTTTGCTATCCCGGTACTCATGCTCAGAATGGTGTGGCTGAGGCGCAAGCATCGTCATCTTCTTTAGACGTTCGTGCCCTTTTATTTACTTCTGCTATTCCACCTCATTTCTTAGCTGAAGCTGTTTCCACTTCCACTTACTTAATTAACATTCAGCCTTCTTCTGCTCTTCAGGGTGGGATCCCAGTAGAGCGTCTTTGTGGCATGCCTCCCGATTATTCTAGTCTTCGCCTCTTGGGGGGTGCGCTATATTCTTCTTGCACCTCGTGAACGCACCAAGTTGACTACTTAATCTGTTAAGTCTGTTTTTCTAGGATATAGTGCTAAGTATGAGGGATATAGTTGTTGGGATCCTGTTGGTCGACGAATGTAGATCTCTCGGGATGTTACTTTTGATGAGTCTCATCCCTTCCATCCTCGTCCTTCATCCACTCTAGCGTCTCTTGCCGAGTCGCTTTCTTTCCTAACTTTTCCATATACTCCAGTTGCCACTTTTTCCTTTTCACGATTAGTGTCTCCTTCATCATCGGCCTCTCATTTGGTGTCTTCTTCACCACCAGTGTCTCCTCATGAGGTTTCTCCTAATATAGTTCCCTGTTATCCTCTATACTACACTTGTCGCCCACGAGTTGAGGATTCTCCTACTGAGCCATCTTCCTCCGTGTCTCCTCGCTATGCTCTTCGCGATTGCCAGTCTATTCGGTCTTCTGAGTGCCTTGGCTTTGCTGGTGCAGTTCTTGCCGAGCCAATTTTTTACCATGACGCTGTTATTCATCAGGAATGGCAACATGCCATGGAAGAGGAGCTTGCTGCCCTTGAGCATACTGGCATGTGAAATCTTGTACCTCTTCCTCCACGTGTCCGTCCCATTACATGCAAGTGGGTCTATAAGATTAAGACTCGCTCTGATGGTTCTCTTGAGCGCTGCAAAACTCGTCTTGTGGCGCGTGATTTTCAACAAGAGTATGGTCGTGATTATGATGAGAGTTTTGCATCTATGGCTTACATGGTCGCACTCTACTTGTTGTGACCTTTGTTCGTAAGTGGTACATCTCTCAGCTTGATGTTAAGAATCCATTTCTTAATGATGAGTTGCATGAGGAGGTCTATATGCAGCCACCACCAGGGTATTCTGTTCCCAAGGGCATGGTTTGTCAGCTTCGTCGCTTTCTTTATAGGCTTAAGCAAGCTCCTCGTGCTTGATTTGAATGTTTTTCTTCTGTGATCACTACTGCAATTGGTTTTTTTGTTAGTGCTCATGATCCTACTGCCTATCAACTCAATCTTTCCCCTTTCAGAGGAAGTGAAACGCTCGCACTTGACATAATGTTGTTGCAGACTTGCAGGGAGTTCATCTTGTCAAATAACTCATCTAGCTTTTGGTGCATGCTTTGTAGCACCTCATCTGCATGCCGAAAACATTACTTTGCGAGGTCACTTGGATTGCTGCTGCAACTGTCGAACATATAACACAATACTGCGAAAATCAAAATGTATAACCTTGAAGTGGACCGTAATCACCTAGATAATACTTAGTCCAATTGACATGAACTTTTGAGTCCTAGTGCTATTATCGGGGAAAAGAAACAGGGGAGGCCAGGAGGGGGTCTACATAGCATTTTATCGTGTAGAGTGGCCACTAAATATCCAGATAAGATAAAATGGAGGACCCTAAGATGGATCGATCGCTGGAGTTGCTCGATGCGGCGACGACGTGGGAGCGGGAGGAGGCGACAGCGACGACGAGCACAAGGTGGAGAGGGCTGAAGAGCTCCCACGACATCGCCTCATCTGGCGGGAAGCCCTGTGCGGCCACAGCGGAGGACGCTGCCTCCTCAATGCCGATGAGGTGGCCCTGTAGGGAGACCCACGCGTGGCGACACGGGCTCGCCGGTTCGCGGAAGCGGTTCGAGAGGGCGTGGAGGTGCGAGAGGAGGACGAGGGCGAGGAGACGAATACACGGGGACCGCCACCGCGGGCGACGATGGCGAAAAGAGGAGGGTTTGGAATTCGGATTTGGGGATTTTTGTGTGTTTGGGCGGGTTATTTCGGAAAAGTGCTTTTCGAAATGTGACATAGAGACGTTTGCGAAACGGACGAGTCCTTTCGGCCCATCTAAACATTCACAAGTTTTGGACCATAAAGGGGAAGCCATCGTGGAGGCCCATATAAGGATATATACTGGGTTATAAATCCACTTCTCCTCAGGCCGCACGCGTACACGACATGCCCATGGAAGAACCACACGCTCCCGCGGCGGCGGAGGCCGGCGCCGGCGCCGACGGCGACGCCTACCGCATCCGGCCGCTCGAGCTCGCCGACCTCTCGAAGGGCTTCTGCGACCTCCTCGCCCATCTCTCCCCGTCCCCGCCCCTCACCGAGGACGCCTTCCGCTCCCGCTTCGCCGAGCTCGCTGCGCTGGGCGACGACCACCTCATCCTCGTCGCGGAGGACGCCTCCACGGGCCGCCTCTCCGCCGCGGGGACGGTGCTCGTGGAGCGCAAGTTCATCCGGCGCTGCGGCCGCGTGGGGCACGTCGAGGACGTGGTTGTGGACACCGCCGCGCGCGGCCGGGGGCTCGGGGAGGGCGTCGTGCGCCGCCTCGTGGAGCACGCGAGGGGGAGGGGGTGCTACAAGGTCATACTCAACTGCACGCCGGAGCTGACGGGGTTCTACGCCAAGTGCGGATTCGTGGAGAAGAACGTCCAGATGGGACTCTACTTCTGATCTAGGTTCCGTCTTCTTGGATCTCTCCCTGCTGATGTTGTCTCGAGTTGTTGCCTGTATTGATCAAATGTGATGGGGAATATTTGCGCTTGTCTGCATCAGCATTGCTACGAACAGTTGTAGTTAGGATTTATTATCTGTGAATCCTTGCTGCCAGCATGGACTAGTGATCACTGCGGCTTGCATTCGCATTGCCTCTAAATAATTATGTCAAAATGTAGCATACTTATTTAATTCTAATGGAGAGTTCTCGGCAATTATATTGAGATCCAATATCAGGCTTCCAAATGATTTCCGTGAGTTAAGTACTGAAATTGCCTGTCTCAAACAATATTTCCGCTTGCATTACACGTTTGCGATCGTAAAACCTAGAAATATGAAATACATTCTGTGTTCGTACATTGGAGCTTGTGAAAAAGAGGGAGAAAGGGCAAACTAATTGAGAAGACAAACCATTATTTTAACATCTATTGTGAATGTGTGATTTGCAGTGTCCTGGTGTGCTTGGTTTGAAATAAATTATTTTTTAGCGGATTAAGATCATTGCTAGACCAGAAACTCATGGATGCCGGGAGGGAGGGAATGTTCACTGCAGCAAAATTTTAGCGCGGGTAGGAGAGTAACTATCCAATAGTGCCCTGTGTTATTTGTTCTTACTGCTTAGGAAAGTGTGTTCTGGGTTGAGGACTGGGCTACACAATAAAGATAAATAATTTTTTAATGTGTCTACAAATGAGCTATGAAATTTGTTTGTCTACATGTACTGTAGTATTTAGTGGATGCTCTGTATATTTCAGGCACACTTCATTTCTATTTTCTTGTTACACTGCATTTGTTTTATATTTTATTGAATCTTTTTCGTGGGATTGTTTTGCGATTATATAACAGAATATGCTTGTCTAACTTTTTGTCATTGAACTTTTGGTGACTAACTGACTACAGTGTACAGTTCGAATTTCAAGATGATTATTTATGTGAGTGCTATGTTAAAAAGACATGGCTATTGCCTATAAAACACTATCAACTTCTGGCACTACGTGAGTTAGACGACAATGTTAGGGTGGTTGATGCAGAGAAGCTCCGCTGTTTTACTATGAGCACTCCATATTCACTTATATACTACCATGTCTTCCTTCATTTCCATGGCTCCTAAGGGCATCTCCAACATATGTAACCTTTATGGATGCTTTTATCGGAAGATTCAAAGCTTTTAGACCATGCAATGTTCAGTTCCAACAAGCCTATTTTCACTTCAGATGCAGAAGATTTTTCACCCATTTTTTTATCGATAAGCTTTTACTTTCTTACTCTTGAGGCAGCACTTAATCTTTGATTCATGTATACCCATGACTCAGAACTCTAGAGTATTTGATCTACAGTAACTTATTCTTTGATTTCGTACTCAACTATGCTGGCGATCCTGTTAACAAAGGTGATCATATCTGGTCAAATCAGGTCAGGGCAAGGATGACATTTTTGCCTTTGTGTTATAATAGTGACTAGCGAGTAGACAGAACTCATAAGGGCAAGCTGAAAGAAGTCCTAGTGATGGATGAATATTCTGTGAATGACTCGCATTATACCAGTGGTGGTGGGAAGGGCAAGTTGACAATAGTCCTAGGGAAGGGTAAGGTGGATCAATGGCTAAGTAGTGTCAGAAAAGGTCGCATAACTGAAACGGTGGATGGTAGTGGATCCCTGAATCAGCTCGTGCTGGTTTGCTTCTTTTACCTTTTTTTTTGTACTCTTATATGCCTGATTTCCTAAAGTCAGTTGATCGGACTTTTGGTCATAATACTACCAACTGAAGATCTTGTTTGTAAATAGGCCACAGTGCTTTCTGAAATTCAGAGAGCCCAATTTACAGGAAGAACATTATTATCGAAAGTTCAGGCTGTCAAAACCTTCTACTATCCAGCTTTGACTGCTTGTTGTCCTTGTTACAGTTTTGCCTTGTATTCTCTCTTTCATGTCATGCTGAAAAAGATCCATCTTTTCTGGTAGGGAAAAAGTCTATATAACACTATAAACTTTTCCCAAAACTCCGTCTAGCGCTCAAACTATGAAATCAGATATTTGACCTCCCGAACTTTGTAATCCGGTTCAAATAACACCATAACCTAATTTCGTATAGTGGTGTTACCCGCATGGCGTGATGAGTGAGTAATTTTGTCACGTACGATAACACGTTAGACAAGTTTTGGTAAATTCTCAGAGGGGATTCTCTTCTAATTAGAGAGGAAGGGAGTTACATAAGCTAATAGCCATGGAAGCATGATTAGAAGCTTGGTAGGAGAGAAGCACATGTAATCCTACATGTCATTGACCTAACTTGGCCAACGTGTCACGTACATTGCAAAACCGCCTGCTTATTGCGTCACATGGACAATACTACTATAAGAAACTGGATCAGTGTTATTTGAATTGGACTGCAAAGTTTTGTGGTTAAATATCTGATTTTATAGTTTAAGATGTTGGATAAACTTTCAACCAATATTCAGAGTATTATATGGACTTTTTCCTTTCTGGTTATTCTACTCCCTCTTTTCAAGTTTACTTGGTAATTTTGATCTTGAGGCATTAAATTTTAACCAAGATAATTTAAAAAATATAACTACGTCACATATAAATGACTATATTTATAATTATTTAATTTTGTACTGCTTAAAAAACAACAGTCAAAGCCCGACCTATTAACATTAAAATTGAAGTAAATAGGAAGGAAGGAAAGGAGGGAGGCCTCTTTGCTTTGCTCTCGTGAGCTAGCCAGCTAGGTGCGAGTGCCGAGTACCTCCTACCAAAGAGTACATCAAAGGAGACGATTTTGCAGGCTTCATTTTACGCGGACCGCCACGCCACCTTTTTCATATGGAGAATCCCTATGGTTCGTGAAACGTAGTTGTTTACTTGAATCAATCGACAGTAAGTTTATATAAATACATGAATAAAAATAGTAGCGTAAGTAGAAGCATATAGATGTATAGGACAAAGCTCTTTCTTTATTTTTATTTATCTTTTTTTAACAAAAAGATAAGTAGGAGATAGATTTAGATTCGCCCATCAACGGATACAGACCATCCAACTTGGTATAGGAGTCTCGTTAAAAACTCCTCCCAAAAACCCAGTGGGAAAAAGGAGCGAAGAAAATAGTACATTGCATTCGCACTCCGTGTTATACTAGTTGCCTCATTAAAAACCTTTATGTGAGAAACTTCAGGAAAACTCACTAACGGAAAAAGAGTACAATTTATAATCTTCATGATATAAAATAGGGAGGAACTAGCAGCCGGACGTCCGATTTTAATTTTTTTTTTCACACGCCGCACAACATTTTTTTTTACTGTATGAAACATTTTGTTTGAACGTATGAAACATTTTTTTTTACTGTTTATCGAAGAAAAATGTTTCACTACGTAGAAAAAAATGTTTCACGTATAGAAAAAAAATGTTGCAAAAAAATCAGACGTCTGATCCCTAGCAATTCCCTATAAAATATGATCTTCACGATCATGCAAAAGGATCATGGTTCAGGGATTCACCCCCTGAACTATGCAAATCTCTAAGTTGCCTTATTCCAATGCCGTTAATGCATCTTTGGAGAGTAGATTTTGGCAAAGATTTTGTGAATAAATCTGCTAGATTTTCACATAACTTAGTTTACAATATTTCTACTTCACTATTCTTCTGGAGTTCGTGACGATAGAAAAATTTAGGGGCAATATGCTTCGTGATATTGCTTTTTACATAACCCATTTGTATTTGTGCAACACAAGCAACATTATCTTCATAGATAATGGTGGGGGTATCGACTGTATTAATACCACATGACTTCTGGATATGGTTAATTGCACGCATCAGCCAAACACATTCACATGCAGCTCATATAAAGATATAATCTCTGAGTAGTTGTTAGAAGTATCTACCAATGTCTGCTTAAAAGACCGCAAAGAAATGGTTATACCACCGCAGAGAAACACAAAACCAGTATCCAGTGACTCGTATAAATATGTGGTCACTACATCCATCAACTACATGGTTAAATTTAAGCTTGCTATCATTCATATTAAATACTGGAATGTTATTCCACTTATTACAGAAGAATATGTTTCATCGTAATCGATGCCGGGTCTCTGCGTGAACTATTTGCTACGAGCATCGCTTTATGTCTCACCACCTGGTTATTTTCATTTATCTTACGGATGAAAACCCATTTTGATCCTACATGGAACACTTTAGGAGGTATTCGGTCAACAGGACAAAAAACTTTCCTCTTATTAAGCGAGCGTAATTATGTCTCAATTGTTTGTTTCTATTTGACCCAATCTGAGCGCTTCTGGCACTCTGCCATGGACTTTGGTTTTGTATCCAGTTCAAGATTTTTTAGCAATTTTAGAGGCAAAATAAATATCGATAATTGTAGTCTTTCTCTTATATAATTCTCCTGAATCCATATAATTGGTGAATATTTCTTCATTTATTTCTTTCAGCTCCTCGTGATTTCCTATAACGATGGAGTGTGGGTGTTCCGACTTCTCAATGTTAGATTGTGCGCGCAAATGTGCGTTAGGATTTTTATCTTTAGGATGGGTCACTTCAGGGACATTACTATTTCCAGGATGACTCACTTCAGTGATTTTCTCAGCATCAGATTGAGGTTCTTCCACTGTCACAGGTAGTGATCTCATTTGATCGATCATCTATTTATGCGAACATCTCCGCAAAATTGAGTCCTACACACCTGGAGGCCTCCCCCTCTTTTTATCATGAGGGGTAATAGTGGGTTTAATATCTTTCAGGGGTATTTTCACTCTTTTAGGCGCGTTTACTGTAGGTATATGAGATTTTTGTCACTCCCTTGTGATCAGTGAAAAGTCATCTGGCAAATTATTAGCTATTTGTTACATATTTATTATCCTCCGAACTTCAAATTCGATTTCTTTAGTGCGTGGATATATGGATTGAATGCTAGTGACATTCTAATTAATTATCCAGTATTCTTTAATGTGGTACTTATCTACTCCTAATGTTGAAAAATTATCCCTATAAAAAATACAATCAGCATACCGAGGCGTATACAGATCTCCTGTCATAAGATCAAGGTATTTGACTATTAATAGAGATTCATAATCTACATAGATCCCCAACTTCCGGTGAGGGCTCATGGTGGTACGCTGTGGTAGAGAGATTGGCACGTATACAACACAACCAAATTTTCGCAGATGAGAAATACTTGGTTCTTTTCCACACACTAACTGCAAAGAAGAAATTTCATGACATGTAGTTGGTCTGAGTTGAATCAAAGCCGCAGCATACAGCATTGCGTGGTCTCAGCAGCTGGTGGGTAGCCTACAATTCTGTAAAAATGGCCTAGCAATAGGTTTTATTTTTTTAATTAATAACTCTACAAGGTCATTTTAAGTGTAGACATAGGGTACAGAATGCTCTACATTAATGTTCAGTTTTCTTAGTCAAAGTACGAAAAATATTTAGTCTCCCTAAGAATAGAATTTGTGGTGCAACAATCTACAAGATAGATTTTCTCCTCCATCATTGGATTATATGATTGTTCTATATTAAAGAAATAAATTCAACCAATTCAATTATTGCAACAGGTACATATTGAAAAATAGAACAAATACAACATAAATGAGCAAATATTCTGGAAAATGACACTTTATTGAGTTACAAACGATAATTTCTCAATAGGAACGTAGAACAAATGTTCATGCAGGAACATAAATACTAAACTGATAAAATAAGACTTTTAAGGAGACTCAACTAAGGAAATACAACATCAATTTAATAAACCAAAAAGGATAACAAGGAGACTACTGCAGGTCGCCATATAAATCTTGTTCTTCCTCCTGGGAAACATTGGTATTCTTCCTAAATTAGTAATGTTTGGTGTGTGTGTGTGTATATATATATTCAGTAGATAATTATATAAAATTTTCAAAAATTTTCCTAGCATTTTTCATAATTTTTTGTTAATGATTTAGCAATTTGCCAGCATTACTTAATAACAAAAAAATTAATTATAACCTAAATTAAATATGGAATAAAGCTAAGAAAATTAATCTTGAGACATGGAGCTCATAATATGCTATTTGAAATTTTCTAGAATTTTCTAGCATTTTTCGTAATCTTCTGTTAATTACTGAGCAATTTTCAAAATTACTTAAATGACAGAAATAAAGAATTTCAGAACATAATAAATATGGAATAATGCTAGAAAATACACACAAGGTATGAAACTTCCAATGTGTGCTAAATATTAATTTTACAAAAAATTTAAAAGTCCATTAACCTAGAAATTTAATTTTTAGATTTTAATACCAATTTTAAAGATTTATTAATTAATTTCTAAAATTACAGAAAAAACGAAAGGCAAAAATGTAAATTCTCTTTTTTGTCTTTTCTTTTTTATTTTTTTTAGTGGGCAAACACCGGATCAACTTAGTCCATTGAGCCCATGAGCCCAAACACCATTATAAAACCCTAGCCTTCTCCAGTGCGCAAGCGCCGCCTCCTCCTCACACGTGCGCAAGCGCCGCCTCTCCTGGCCATGCACGCACGCCACAGCCTCTGGGGCCGCTGCCTTTGGCCATGCGCGGACGCTGCCTCCTAGGCCACCTTCTCTAATCGCTGCTCTGGGCAATGAGCAGCCGCACCATCGCGCTTCGGGCACTACCGTCACACGGGAACCGAGGGGCCTCGTCGTGGCCATCTCCACCGCTTCGGGGGCTAGAGTCAAGTACGTTGGCGAGGCCATCGCCGCCGTTGTTTCGGGAACCAACGCTGTCTCCGTCATGCGCGAGCGAGGAAGTCGGAGGGTCTCCGGCCGGGTGCAACGGGCGCGAAGCCGAAGAGTCGCGTGCGCGACCGCCTGCGAGCGAGGACCGAGACGTCGGCGGGTGCAGCTACCGACACGCGCACGGAGCCAAGGCGTTGGCGAGTGCGGCCGCCGATGCACGGATTTTTTTGGATGATGAACAATAACATGTGCACAAATGTCGCAATCTACAGGATCAGCAGTACCATAGATGCAATCCACTTATGTAGGCTTGCTGTAGTGTAGATCGGGTGTCGCAGGAAGAATTCGATGCCGTGTAGATTTGACGCAGACAGACGATTATGGTTGGCCTCAATAGAGAATCGTGTTGATAGCGTGTTGTGAAACGTGGTCGTTCACCCGCACCAATCGACAGCACGCCCACACGAACATACAAACAAAAATAGAAACGCAATTAGAACTATACAGATGTATGTGGCAAAGCTCCCTCTTTATTTTTATTCATCTTTTTCTGTACAAGAGGATGTTTAATATATAGAAAAACAAGTAGACGATAGATTCAGATTCGCTTACTAACAGATTGAGTTCATCCAACTTAAATTAGAAGCCTATTTATTTCACAACAGAGGCATTATTGACGATTTTGCAGGTACCGCGTTTTCTTGCGTTTTGCTGAATCACCATTATCCATTGCATCCAGTGTTTTCATTGGACGAGCCATTCGCCCATTCCATCCCAGATCTGTGCGACAGTTTCACCAATCAAACCTGACAAGTCTGAGGTGTCTTTCACGTGGCCAACTCTCCCCTTGTGCTGTTGAAGTCACAGGCTCACAGAGTCACAGTGCAGTACGTTGTATCCTGAAAAATGATGTGTTATGGTGGTGGGCCTGGTGGCGATGGCAACAACTGTGCAGGCTAAATGTTGCGGACGTTAGCCCGTAGGTACCAACCTTTAACGGCTTCTACTCGACTAGAATTATCGACCGTATTAGTATTTTAGGGTCAATGTCTTTTTCAAGAATAGACTCATATACTGTATTAAAGACTCACTTAAGGTTGTAGTTATGTCTATGACTACGATTTAAAAGAAATCGATAATAAGCTGATCGAAAGCTATGACTAGTTAAGATCAAGAAACAATAAGTCCTGGCAATGATGACCAGTCGTACGGTTTTATAAGTTTCAAATAGTTAAAGTGGTCGGGAATCATGTCGGTTTTTTATATGATTAATATGAGAGTGGTTATTGTCATATCTAACAACTTACAACGATTGACTAAAGAACAGACTTTACAAAGACATACGCATGAAGATATATAAGAGACGTCTATAATAGTATTGACTATCACCCCATCTAGACATAAATAAAGTGGCATGTATGCTTTAAGAGGACAATCTCATCTCGATCGAATTGTATTCTATTTTGAATTCAACCATATAATATTCTTTCCCTCCACGACAATAAAGTTATGTAAATTCGATAAAGTATCATATGTTCCGGGTCATCGACACCACTGCCGCAGTGGTTTTCTCAATCATTATTCCCACTCGTAAGACGCTTACGCGTTTTACCACCTTTTGCATTCCAAGTCCAACTCTTCTTCCGCGCGTACTATTTGCCAACTTCAGACCAAGCCTACCCAGCCACCATCCCTTCTCAAGACTGGTAGGCAAGATGGGATTCCTGTACCGACCACATCACCTACTTAATTCAGGGCAAAAGAGGGCCTACGGGATCATTGTCGTCCACCGGGTAGAAGCCTCTTTAGGTCGCAACCGTGGAGTAGCGTGGATCCACGAACTTTTTGTGTCCGGCTACCAATTTTTTGCTGCCATTCAGGTCGAGCAGACGGAGAGGTCGTTCAAACCGTATACCAACCGCGTCCATCTAAAATAACTAGCCGTCCAAAGGCAAGCCCTGGTCCATCCATCATCCCCACTCGCGTTGTGCTCCGATCCGACCAACACCGTGGAGCGGGCGGCGCGTATACGTACGTACCCAGGCACCCAGCCAGCCAGCCAGCGAGCGAACCGTTGAAAGACCGGGCAAAGCTAACGGTGCCAACCCGAGCGCGCATCGATCGCACGCGGGCGCTTCCAAGCATCATTAAAGCGCGCGGAGCCGTCGTCTCGGCTGCCTTTCACTGGATCGCAGAGCCTGCACCGCACCGCATCGCGCGGCCGTGGTCCTGGAAGCGAGTGAGGAAAAAAAGCCTCTCCTCTCGGCACTAGTTTGGCTAAGATGACAATGATTTGTAGCATTCCGCGGTGCACATGTAGGATGCCGCAGCGTCGTCGATGGATGGATGGATGGATGGCTTCCACGGTGGGAAAACGCGAGCCCGCTTTACGCCTTGGCAGCCACTACCGCCACCCGCGCGAGCGCGCGGGCACTAGCGGGGAGAAGCGCGGCTCGATCGATCGGCGGCCGCGCGCTTGCTTTCGCAGAGGTCATCATCGCCCGTGCGGATGGCCGGGGCCGAGTGACGGTGGAGTGGATTCGTACGACGAAATTGACCGATTGTTGTGCGTGCCCTGTCCCATTTTGGCGCGTGGTGTCCGAGTGCCCTCCGTCCTCAGTGCTACTCCTTTCCTTTCGATCAAGTTTATAAGTCCTATTTTTCTTTAACAGATAGACCAAAGAGGTATTGGACATAACTAAGTTATCTATAATTATTATGTCTAACTATTATATTCATGATATGTATGTAGAGTAAAGCTGGATATTTATCAGGGGTATGGGGAGAGATCACCACACTAATTTTATATTGAAATGTGAAATATAATTTATATTCGTGAACAAAATCGTTTAAAAAATACGTCCTACATTTTTGGACCGAGGGAGTAAATCGAGGCAAAGAGCTTAGCCTCCGCGGTTAATACTACAAGGCGATGGGATCCGTTCCAAATCCAATAATAATACACTCTTTAAAGTGGAATGAATTGGAGGCCACTCATGCCTCCTCTTTCTTTGCTATAAACTCAAGAAATTCGAAATTATGAAGATGTCCTTTCGCCCGCTCTTTTGCGAAAAAACTCCCGTGGTTTCACATATTCGCACGTGGGTTTGGACTGAGCCATTTCACAAACATATCCTCGTGTTTTCGTAAATTCGCACACAAGTTCGGACCAAACCTTTTTGCAAAAAATCTTGCGGTTTCAGAAAATTGCGTAGATACTTTTCTTGCCAGACAGTCTATCAAAATTCACCCGGCAAAATAGAGCATGCGGATCTACCTAGTATTCCGAAAATTATCCCTAAAAAAAACCAATATTCCAACCATTCAGGGTTGCATGTGTAGGTAGGGCTCGTCGGTGGCACGGTAGTGTAGACTTCTCAAGTTCTTGACTAGTAGTACGACCCACGGCCTAAAGTTAAGGGGCCTAGCCGTTCCATCGTTGAGATCCTAAAATGGACTAAAGTACGAATTAAAAGGACCAAGAATTCACGGTGAAATCTAACCGTGAGTTATTGTTCAAGCAGCAATTGCTCCTTGTTTCTAGTGTCAGCTATCTAAAACTGTCAAATCAAAACGAACCGTTTCTCACTGAGAATTCGCCGAACTGTTCGATCGATCACAATGCTACGTAGGGTTGCTAGCTGAATGTTTGTGCTGACCGGCCAGCGCTACCGCGATGGCTCAATTTAGCAAAATTTTCTTTCGGTTAGTTTCAGTGTATATGCTGCAAGTTGCAGGTTGTATTGCTTCGTGGTGCATTCAGTAGCCCTGTAATTTGGTCTAGACTCTAGAGAGCTGGCCGTCAATAGCTGCCTGCAGGTTTCACTTTTCGTTTTGAACTCAAATTTCAATGTTCCTATAGTACCGAAATTCGCGAAAAACAGTTTGAAATTCACTCAAAACCACTCGGTTCAAAAATCAAATGAATTTGAAATCTAGTCAAACCACAAAGCAAAATTCGCGTTTTTCGAACGAAAACCGCTCGAAAAGGCTCGAAATTCTCTCGAAAAGCTTGAAAAACCGCTGGTAGTTGAAAAAATGAGGAGAAATGTAAAAAACTTAGGAAAAATTGTTGTAAAATTTGTAAAAAGGCATTAAAGGCCAAAAATGATATTTGAAGAATTACTTCAACAAATATTGCTACTAAATATAATTGAACAAATATTGAAACATGTAGTGTGTTGTGGAGGTGTAATCCAAAATTCTGATTCAAATGTTGCATTTATTTGATCAACTATGATTTTTGTAGGCTGTAGCATATCTTGTACAATGTATTTCCATTTATTTTTTATGCACTACAGTTGACTGTTTAATACTTGCATTCATATTAAATATGTAGTTATGATATAGCTCTAGCTCTCTCTCTCTCTCTCTCTCTCTCTCTCTCTCTCTCTCAAAATAATAGAAAGGAATGATGAATGGTTTATCACTAGAGGTCTCATATAATTCTATATTGATTGTTAACAAGTTAAACCGGGGATTTTGATTTACTCTAATGATCTTTTAGCAGTTTACATGTGATTTTAAGAAAAACTCAGATATACTTTCTGAATACAAGTCATGATTTTATGGATAGTGCCCTTCTTGCCTCATGCTATTGATTTTTACAAGGAAATATTGGTACCAAATATACGTCAACAAATATTGCTACTAAATATATATAATTCAACAAATATTGCTACTAAATATAATTAAATGGCTCAAAAACATCTCTAAACTTTGTTTTTTCAAATAATATTCACATCAGATGTCATAAGGCTATTAATACCAATTATAGAGAAATTTTGGATAAATTTTTCAAATTATTTGAATTTAAATTTGAATTTGAGCAAAATTCGAAACGATTTTCTTTTTCGACTGCAAGCGATATGAACAAAATTCGTGAAATTTCATGAATTTCATTTGAAAAGTGGAACCCTGGCTGCCTGTGACTGACTCGCGCACACATACATGAGAGTTGGCTTCAAATTCTTCTACTCACCTGTTGCACACACTCAAATATAGAATTTTTTTAAATAATTTTATAAAAATAATAGCAAAAATTAATAATATATACATATGTCATCATTTTATTTGGCGTCAATTGAAATGGTGACGGATGTCTATTTTGTCACCAATTGAATTAGCTAACGAATTATTTTGTTGTGGATTCATTTGACCGACAAGACTAAGACTTATGTCGCCAACTGAATTGGCGATAAAGCTTTTGTCGCTAATTTAAATGATGAGAGGGGTATATTTTTGTAATTTTTTGGGGTATTATTTTTGTAAAATTATTTTTAAAAAGTGTATTATTTAAAAAAAACCTCAAATATAATTTAGTAGGAATTTTATAAGGTCCTAGATTTATCTATGGGCTCTGTCTATTTAGACGTGTGCTAAGAGGATACACTCACGTATAGAATTTTTTGAAAATAATATATTTTAAAATAATTTTACAAAAATAACATCCCCAAGAAAATTTTTCAAAAACATACCTCTGTTTCCAATTGAGCTTTTGTCGCCATTTCATTTGGCAATAAAAGCTCTATCGACAGAAGTTTGTTTTATCGCTGATTGAATCGACCAACAGATTATTTTGTCACGGATTCATTTGGTCGATAAGATTGGGGCTTTTGTCACCAAAAGAAAGAACCCTCTTACCATGAAAAGGAGGATTGAACTTGCCCAAATAATAAGAGAAAATCTATAATATACCATTGAATGTACTACATGATCTATAATATATTATTTTATGATGAGGCTGATATACAAGTCTAGATCAATACATGACATCAATGATACATTACATATGGTAACATATCTAGTGTAAACCTACCATAGGATATTACCCATTCAACCCTCAACATGAACCACCTGATCTGAACTCAACGTGCGAGATGGAGGTAGGATGAACTCCTACCAATTGAGACATTTTTGTCGGTTACTGACGAGTATCCATATTATGGGTACCTCCATCAGCCCGAGACCTCGAGCGGGCTGACATCCTTCAACAGACCAGCTCTGGCGAAGGTTTGTGGGCCACGAAGGGATGACCTGGCACCGTTTGGAGCCAGCCCCAGGTGGTCGGCGGACCCGGACCCCCCAGGTCAGGGCGCATGGTCGGCCGGCTCCGGTAAACGCTCGAAGGACCAAGACCCGTACTGGTGAAGGGCCAACCGCTCTATGTGCGTAATGCCCTCTGACGTCCGTACCAGGGTAGACGGTCCCTTCCCGAGAATGTCAGAAGATGTGCCAAGAAGTCAAGCCCCGGTCCCATCATCACTGACGCACCACAGAGGAGCACCCCTTCCCGAAATCAGGCCAAGGTCAAATACCATTAACCACCGAGACTGACGTCCGTACGGAGCAGCACGCCATCTCGTCAGCACAATCGAAGACTCCCCGTCATAGGGCTACCAGCCCGGCGTGGAGGCAGTTGGAGCCCGGTCGAACGACAAGACAGAAGACCAGACTCCAAGGCGTACAAGACCCCTTTCTTTTTTCTCTCCAAACTCCCACTGTAACCTGCCGTCTTCGGATATATAAGGAGAGGCAAGGCCCCGGGGAAAGGGGGGAGGAAAAAAAACCAAACGAAAGAGCCCGACGAGCACAAGGAAGATCGATCGGATCCCTCGTCTCGCCTGTAACCTCCGTTTCACCTCACAAGAACAATACACCCCAACGACCCGAACTGGAGTAGGGACGTTCAGCCCGAACCAGTATAAATCCATGGCTTCTTGAGTCAACCATTCGGGGAGAGGGAGCGTGCGACCCCGCTAAACCAAAAATTCGTACTGCCGGTGCACGAAACACCGACAGTTACTCCCTAAACTTTTCAACCATCTTACAAAAACATCTTAAGTGGTTGGTATCTCACCTATATCTCATCCTCCCTGCCCTCTCAGGGCATGTGCAATGTTATAGATGGTAGCTGTCTGTAATATACATCTATATCATCTATAGATAGGACTAAAAATAACTTATACAATAGAATGTCTATATGGCTGTTTGTAATGATCTCTCATACAATTAATAGACTATCTGTACAATGATTTACACAGTATAAAACTGTCTATAAGGCCATTTGTTAAATAGTAGATAGCATTTTCTCTCTCTCTTACTTCTCTCCATATCATCCAAAATCTCATGTTACATACTGTTATAGACATCTGACATGTATCATTATACATGCACTTAAAGCAAATCAAACTTTAAGAAAGTACTCTAAAAAAGCGTTTTTTCAACAGTAAAAAAACATAACTCTTTATACTTTGATGCTCCACTTTTACATAATGACTAGCCAACAATAGTGCTCGAAGAACGAAAATGTTCCTATGTGAAGCGAAAAAAAATGGGTGGAGATTCGCTCGCACGGAACGGATGGGCATCATCCAAGAAATCGTCATCACGGGAACACCTTTCGCAGCCGTCTGATTGGCCGAGCTAGGAATCCAACGGTTACTTTTGCACCCGGACGGCGGCCGGTGATGCAGACGTGCACCCAAGAGCCGCCGCCTCTAGGAAATCCGTAAGTCCACACAGGGACCGCCTCGGCTTTCCCAGTCAATCAAAAGAAATAGGAGCGCGTCAGCGCTACCCTGGGGATGGGTTTTTTTAGAAATTTTACGTTGGATAATATAGGTAGTAAATAGTGGTAGTAGAAATCAAATTTAACCATCTATTTTTTAAGGGTATTTTAATTTTTTTTTACATCCATTCATCAGAGGTATTTTAGATTTTTCCTAATTCGTTCACAGTTTTGGATTTACCGAATACCTGATGATCTTCAGATGCTTCTTATCCATTTATTCGCTATTCATTAGGATCACAGGACGTGTTTTACCGTAGATGGCAAATAATATGATAGAATTTTTTACCCTTTTACCCCTCTCTGAATTTTACTATCAATACTATAGGTGGTAGTATAACAAGATCTAAATTAATTTCAACCATTAGATTCAAAGGAATGGACGACTTATATTGATTTTAATCCACTATAAATGAGCTCTTTTTTTTGGTACGTGGAGTCACTTGAGTGTATAGTTCAAAAGATGAAGTAGTAGTTGATGCTACATGGTAGCACCAATTTGTTAAGATAAATGATTGTTAGGGTACTAGCATTTGCGTTAATAGAAAAATTTTGGCGAATCATCAGTAATAGCGTCACCATCACTATGACATTTTGAAGCCAACAATCTCAGTTATATATATATATATTCTACTCCCGGGAGTAATTACTCCCTATGCCGTATCTCAAAATGTAGGAAGTATTTCGCGCAACGGAGAGTATGTACGTGTAGTATGTAAGTATATAAGATCATCTAGGTGGTATTTACATTTTTTCGGAGGTGGTATGTACGCTTTTTAGACATACTCCTTTTTATGTACGTATATGAAGGTATTTGCAAAATATGCTAAAGTACTTTGTACTCCCGGGAGTAATTACTCCCATCTCTGAAATACCACCCAAATGAACTTGAAATACTCTTTTATCACTTTGGATACACTCATATACTAATTATAAGATATTCCAATGAGATCCACATGAAAAAATTGCAAGGGAGTACATAGTTTTTAGCATATTTTGCAAATACCTTCATATATGTACATAAAAAGGAGTATGTCTAAAAAGTGTACATACCACCTCTGAAAAAATGTAAATACCACCTAGATGATCTTATATACTTACATACTACACGTACATACTCTCCGTTGTGCGAAATACTCCCTAAGTTGTAAGATACGGTATAGGGAGTAATTACTCCTGGAAGTAGAAAAGATTATCTCACAACATAGAGAGTATCTCGCGCAACGAAGGGTATGTACGTGTAATATATAAGTATATAAGACCATCTAGGTGGTATTTACATTTTTTTCAGAGGTGGTATGTACACTTTTTAGACATACTCCTTTTTATGTGCGTATATGAAGGTATTTGCAAAATAGGCTAAAAACTATGTACTCCCTTGCAATTTTTTCATGTGGATCTCATTGGAATATCTTATAATTAGTATATGAGTGTATCCAAAGTGATAAAGGAGTATTTTAAATTCGTTTGGGTGGTATTTCAGATATGGGAGTAATTACTCCCAGGAGTAAAAAGTATTTTTCATATATATATATATATATATATATATATATATATATATATATATACATGCATGCATGCATGTTACTGTACACTAACTAGTATGATAAGATCGGGTGATATTAGCTATTTGTTGGATATGCCATCGAGTGGACCCTTCTTGAATCCATTGGATCATCCCTTAATCGAGTACTTCTCCATCCAAATTTACAAGTCGTAATTTTTTTATCATATAGACTAAGAAAACATTAAAAATGATTAGTTATCTCTAATTATTATCACTAAGCATTACACTCAATGCATGCATACAGAGAATACTAAAATAAAAATGGAAATTTATTAGTGGTACAGTGATAACATCACATTAATTTTCTATTGAAATATGAAATACATATTATATTTATAAATAAAATTATTTAAAAAATAAACCTTATAAATTTAAATGTAGAAAATATTAGTAAGTATTTGTGTATCTGCTATCTAGTCTAGGCAAGTAAACGGTTAGGACGTGGCCACCAATTCCCCAAATCGAGACAAGAAGGAAGTACAAATAGGAGGTGAGAGCACCCGCATATTTCTGAAAATTTTGTATTTAATACAATTTTTAGGTTGTATTTATAAAATAATACAACAGTTTTGCGTATTTCTAAAAAACCAATCATCTCCGGTACCTAAAAAACCGAAATTGCATATCCGGTTCACCAAAAACCGGACATAACGTATTTGGTTTTCCAGAAACCGAACATCACGTATTTTCGAATTTTTTATTCCTTGTTCGGCATATGGAGAACCGGATATGGTTGCCACCTCATCTCCCAAACATAGAGAACCGGACAAGGAAGGAGCCAGAGCCGGCTAGCGATACCCCCCTTGTCTAGTTTCCCATGCACCGAAGAAGGTTTGTTCAGTTTCCCATGCGCCAGAGAAGCAATTTAATATTCGCAAATACTCTATGTCCGGGTTTTTGGGATCCAAATACGTTATGTCCGGGAGATGCAATTTTGGTTTTTCAGGTTCCGGAGATCATTGGTTTTTTTGTAAATACATGAAACTCCTGTATCGTTTTGTAAATACGAGTCACTAGTTGTATTAAATACGAAATTTTCCGCATATTTCTTTACCGATTCTTTTTCCTCTTCCCATGTTAATTTTATAGCGAGAGATACAACTGCTCTCACAGTTTACACCCCCATTACTGTCGCACTCCCACCGTTCCATTATGGGAAAATTCCATAACACACATATAAATCATCTACTTTTTTTAATTTGCCTCTCATATGTAATTATTGTTTCCCTCACAAGTTAAGTAAACGTGCAAATACTTCAGGCCGTATGTTAGCACTATTCCTCTTGATTTTCATTGTTCTTTTGCACTTGTATTAGTGGTGTCAATACTTATTTCAGATAAAACCAAGAGAAAATAGTGCAAACATGTAACGTAGGGGTATTTGCAAGTCAACTTAATTTATGAGAGGCAAATTAAACAAAAATGGGATATAAGAGGCAAATTGAAAAGATATATAACTTATGATGGATTTTCCCCTTGTATTATTTATTTCTTTCTTCCTCCCTCAACACCGAAAGGAAATAGCCAGCCCAAATACTTCGGACGATTAGCATGGTCAGGGTACTGGACATTTGGCCACTGTTTCTGCGACAGTTTACGGGCACTACCTACCGACAAACAATGGCCACAGTTGCATTCTCTCTCTCAGATTTGGAACAGTTATTAGTATGGTCATCTTAGATTCGCAACCTAGGGGCTTATTAGGGATGGCAACGGGTCCGGGTACCTCCGGGTTCAACCTCCGTGGACCCGGACCCGAGACCCGAAGTTTGGACCCGGACCCGGACCCGAAGTTAGTCACGGGTCCAAACTCGGACCCGGACCCGGCGGGTACCCGGACCCGAAAATATAATTCTATTTTCATTTGTTCGAGTAGCTAAAGTTTATAGGATTTGATTAAATTTAAGACAAATATTTTCCTTCATTACTCGGATTAAGAAATAGACTACATGCATATAATAACAAAGCAACAATAGATGATATTTGTTATCTACAATTCTATTTTATACAATGGATATTTTCTTGTCGGGTCCGGGTCTGGGTACCCACGGGTCCAAAATGAGACCCGGACCCGAAATAACATACCCGTGGGTCCAAATTTGGACCGGACCGACCATCTGCCCGTACTCCACTGCACCGGACCACGGGTATTTTTGCCATCCCTAGGGCTTATTGTTGGGATCAGGGTTTACCTTTTCGACGAAATTCGTCGAAAATCGACCGTACCGCTAGGGTTCGACATCAAAAACCGGTCGATAAACCGGTCCGATTCAAAAAAAATTCAAAAAAATTCAAAAATTCGAAAAAATTTGCATGTCAAAAATCGGTGGAAACCGGTCGATTTTCGTCAAAAATCGCTACCAAAAGTCGACCGCACAAAAAGTTCAACATGGTTTTCGATTTTCCATCGATAAATCGTCGAATTTCCATCGAAATCGTCGAAATTCCATCGAAATCGTCGATTTTCGACGATTTTTGAATTTTTCCCAAAAAAATTTGGTTTTTAAATTTATGCGATTTTTACGATTTTCGGCTCGATTTTTGCGAATATCAAATTTCACTGTTCATTCGAAAATCGGCAAAACGAAAAGGTGAACCCTGGTTGGGATGAGTTTGAAATGGATGAAATAGTTCTATACCATTTAGTTTTATTGTTTTGGATGAATGGAACCATTCAATATTTATAGAGAATATTTATCAAATTTGTATCTAATCATCCTGGACCATCTTATACATGTAACATCCCATATGAATGAATGGAATGGATGGTTCCATTCAAACAACCGAACACATAAATAGCTTTATGTTGAATTATATCATATATGTATCACTTGATATAAATGACCAAATATACCTTAACCGGTTGCAGTTGTATTTTGTTGGATGGTCTGATCAGATCATCAATGGAGTAGTTTGTATCAAGATACCAAACTCGGTGATGAAACTTGAGAGCGTCACTTTTGATGGATCCAATAGCCAAGACTCGATAGTTTTGGCAGATCCCAGCACTCAGACAGTAGGACTACTGGACTAGGTTCACTGATGCGCGAATTGACCAGCCCGCCGAGCGACGGACCCAAGCATTTATAACTGCACAAACCAAGCCAATGCAAAAATAATCTCTTTCATCATCGCAGAAGTGCCGACAGATAACATATGTTACTTGTCGCGCTTGAGTACCACGATGGAGACGCAAAACCGCTATCAGTCAGGTGCCGAGCACCATAGACGCGGCAGCAGGGATGCTGGGATAACTCGGCAACTTAGGAAACATCTGCCACATTATACGAGCGCAGCAGGTGACTACGGACACTATAGCTGTGGGTAGGAAGTTATTTTTATAATTACGTTGGTACGAAACTATATTTGCAAAAAGAAAAAAAAATGAGAGAGGGATAGAAATGCTTTGGGTCCTGCAGAAACAGCCGCGCGACCAACCCACGGTGGGAATAGGCGCCGCCGCCGCCACGCGAGCGGCCGTGGTTTTTCAGAGGCATATTGGAGCAGATGAGGGGACAGTGACAACACAAAGAAACAATTCGACGAGCCCTCTATTGCTCATTCGCTGAACCTGTTCCCTCAGCATATCGTCAAGGAAAGCGGAATCGATCAATCAATCAAATGGTACTCACAGCCAACCCTTTGCATGTCAAACCAATCTTTTTAGTAAGACTAAGCCCAGTTCAAAACAAAGATTAGTTGTGTAAAATTATTTCAAGATATGTATTACTTGAAAAATAAACCAATCTTTTTAGTAAAAAGTGTTGTCACAGGGGGAGAGAATCAGGGAATAACCCGGCCGGAGGGAGCGGGTGTGTGTAGGAAGAGAGATATAAATAATTGATTTCTTTTTGGTACACGAGAAGCGGAGGAGCATGTCACCGTCCGTAATCCATATATTTGCTGCTTTTTTTAAAAAAAAATGAGAAGGAAAAAGGTATGACCACTGCCTACTTATCTCTACTATTCTAAAGCAGCACTTGGTGCCAGTGGTCCATTCTTCCTACGTCATTAATTGCCGCTTAATTGCCTCGATTGCTACTTAATTGTTCTCAGCACTGTTTTACGTAAGAAGCGAGCGTTGCTTTAATTAGCCAGTTTCAAGAACGAAAGCGTTAAAGATAGATGTTTGATTTTGTGAAATAATTTTTTATTTTTAATCTTTATTTTTAGTTATCAATTTTGTTTTAGAAGAACGCGACGGGCATGTAACTAGTATATATTTATATACTAGTTATATGCCCGCAAGGCTGCTATAAAAACAAAATTGATAACGAAAAATAAAGATTAAAAAATAAAAAAAGTATTATTTCATAAGATCAAATATCTATCTTTAACGCTTTGTTTCTTGCAAAAGCTAACTAATTAAAGCAACGCTTCGCTTTCGCGTAAGCAATTAAGTAGAGGCAATTAAGTGACAATTAATGCTAAGAAACTCTCACTTTATATAGTAGAGACTAGTAAAGATTACCATGGAGGGAAGGCATCGGACGCGGGCATGCATACAGTTGCATGTATGTACTATAACGGCAATGACATGACAGAGCTATACATCTCTGGTTTCGCCTTTCCTCTGAACCAAACTAATCAAGCTTGCAAATTGTCACTCTATCACTAGCATGTCGGGACCACGTTTTCGTGGGCCTAGCTGCATGTCAATGGCCTGCATGTACAAACCCGATCTCATGTCCTCTCCTTTTTACATCTTGACGATGCTACCGCTCCATTGCCCTACCCTACGTACGTACACAAGCATTTCAACTGCTTAATAGCTAGGACCGAAAGGAGGGTGCGGGTCTCTCCCAACCTTGCGTTGCGGCCATGGCGCATTGCGCCGTCAAGCTTTGATTAACCGGCGAACTGCTGCTGCTTGTTCCCCGGGCAGGTGCAACGGGCGCGGCTGTCGTTCAACACCTTCAATGAATTAACAGGATCACGACGAGCAACTTTGAGGGAAATCGGTTAATTTTATGAGTTGAACCGATCTCAAGCTTCATATATGTGTTCGTCTCAATCTCAAAATTGTCAACAGACTTTGTTTCAGAAAGTAATGTCGACAGGAAAACATGCCGGTGCATTATACTAATGGTATACAGTGAGTAGTAAAAATCAGTTCTAACCGTTGATTTGTTAAGTGTATTTCTACTACTCTACTACCAGATGAATTATATATAAATTTTAGTTAATTCGATCCATTGGATCGAAAATAATAAACGGTACATATTGAATTTAGTATACCGTAAAAGAGCTCTAATCCTATTAAAATTACCTCTTGCCCTCATTCAGAGGGCAAATCTACTTGGTTTTAACATTTCTGATAGAACAGCTAGAGCGATCGTCACGCTGATTGCCCAAGCTACAATTTTGAAGAGGGAAGTACAGCGAACCAAAGCATGCATACGGACATACCTTGACCTGCTTCTGGAGATCCTTGATGTAGTCGACAGCGAGATCCAACATGTCAGCCGTGTTGGTTTGCTGCAGTGATAGGAACCAAGTTATGACCAGTCAGCTAAGGTGGCGTTTAGTTATATGGATGAGGGTGAATGTGATATGAATATTTTTAGATTTAAAGTCATTCAATTGTTTGGATGAGTGGATGGATGAGATATGGTTTTTCAGTTTTTTTTAATATTCCCACGATATGCTGAATAGGGCTATTCAAAAAAAGACCGGACGGGTTCATCCAATTTGTTCAAAAATTCAAATTTTCTCCGGAAATTTAAATTTTGGTTAATTTTTAAATCGCAGCCAAATTTTGTCCGAAACATTTCCAAAAGTTCAAATTTTATTCGAAAATTCAAATTTTGGCGAACTTTTGTCCAAAAATTTCTAACCAAATTCGAAACCTTGATTACAACTAGCCCATCCATACTCATCCATCTAACGAAATAAAACATTGGCTTATTCCATCTATTTTCATCCATCCAACCAAACAAAAAAGTATAGGTATCTTCCGGATGTTTTTGTTTTAAATAACATCTAAGTTTTGGATTGTAGGATTAAAAATTCAACCGTTGGATCAAATCATAGGATCGGATGTATTCGATACTCCCGAATCTCAACAATGATCCAATACTCTCAGATTTAGGTGATTTCAGCAAATAAAAACATCCGAATGATGTTTATCAAATCCCAACAAAAAATTGACTTATTCTTATCTATCAAACCAAAGAGCCGTTTGGATGGCTCAAATGGCTATATCCTATTTAACCTCGTCCAGCTAACATCATAAGACCAGCACAGGTCCTGGACTCGTGGTCCTTACCCAAGGCGCACACCAAGGTACCATTCCCAATAGGGGAAAGAAAATCAATCATGCATGCAATATTCTACGATTTTACTACTACTATTAGCTTCAGGGAGCCCCTTGCCGGACTGCCGGTACAGTCTGACAGCTCGCTTACCTTTTCCATGTTCGGGACGAGCTCCTGCAGTTTCCGTATCCGCTCGCTGATCCGCGTCCTCCTCACCTGCACCACGTCAACTGGTCAGACAGGCACAACGAATTGTTGCAGGAATGATTGGGGTTGGGTTGGGTTGTGCTGCTACGCACCCGCTCGGCGATGCTGCGCGGGTGCGTGGCGCAGCCGCGCTTGGCGCGGATCTTGCACGGCACGGCGTCCTGGAACTGCAGGAGCTTCTCTATCGCCGACATCTCCGGCGAGGCCCGCTTGCTGTTGTTGGGCAGGCTGAACTGGTGCTTCAGCTGCGCACCGTTGGACGCCTTCTGCCCGGCGGGGACGTCGTTGGGGCGCTTCACCCCGGACAGGCTCTCGGACAGCAGCGACGGCGACGGCGATGGAGAGGGATCCTCCCAGCCGGATGAGGCGCCCACCGGGTACCCGGGGATGCTGCCGTATCCGCGCGCAGCGGCCGCGCCGTTGTTGCCGGCCTCGGGGCTGCTGCCGCCGAGCTCCTCGCTACCCATCTCCGAGATCTGTGACATCACCGAGCCATGCCGCGACGAGAAGCTGAGCTGCCCCTTGAGCCGCGCGTCGCCGTTCCTAAATCCTCCGACGCCGGCGCCGGCGCCGCCCATGCCAGCTCTGAGCATATTCCCGAATACTACAGGTAGTATTCCATTAATTGCACGACGTGTCATTTCCAGAAACGGAAAGCTAGTATCGAGTTAGCTAGCTCATGATTGCTACTTGGCGAGAACCAAGAAAGCTCGAGGAGGACAGAGCACCAACCGTTGTCCATGTTCAAATGATTGAGGAACCCGCCGGGGGAGCTGCTATGCCGGAGCAGGCTGTTGCTTCCACCGCCAGCGGCCGGCTCCGTACCGCCGGAGCTGAAGGTGCGGTACAGGCCCTCCATGGCAGCCATCTGCTGCTGCTGCTGCTGCGACTGGTACATGAGCTGCTGCTGCGAGGCCATGGAGGCGGCGTCCTCCGGGAAGTGGGCCGCGGCTACGGCAGGGCGCGGAGGCTTGTCCCGGACCTCGGGGTGGTGGCCGGCGAGGAAGCGAGCGAGGACGGTGTCCGCGGCGTGGTCCGGGCTGCCCGGTCGATGCCCGGCGCCGGCGCCGGCAACCGGGAGGAGGTCCCCGCACACCTCGCCAAGCAGAGTGCTCGGGGCCGACCTGTACCGCAGCAGGCCAGGGGAGCTCATCTGCGGCGGCGTCCGTACACCGGTAGCTAGCTGCGGCTGGGCTGGCAGGTTGAGATCCTTGGACACCGGCGCTCCGTACATCACCCGCCTCGCCTCCCCAAATTCCACCACCTCTCTTCCCAAGAAAACACCAGCCGCTGTACAACACCCAATACGAGTACAGTATAGCTCGAGCAATACTGCACACGATCGGATTAAAACCTTTGACTTGCTCTGCTCGCCGGGGGGGGGGGGGGGAGCACGTAGGAGGAAGAAGGGAGGGAGCGGTACCTGCTTCGGGGACTGTGTGTGGGAGCAATTAATGGTGCAATAGCGGTGGAGGTGCTGATTGGGGGCGTGTAGCAGTTTAACATGTGGGAGTGAGAACTCGGCGCTATTTATAACGCTGGAAGTTACTGGACGCGAGTAAGTGCCCTCGTGGTTTGGGTACGCTTTGTCTTGGGCCGTCCCGGGAATCCATGCCGCTGCGGCGCTGCCAACGCCATAGCCCACCTCTCCCTTCTATATTTCTCGTTCAGAGCAAGTACAATAAGGCCACGTCAATTAGCTTTTAGCCTGTACATGTCAGCATTAGTCTATGTGGAAGAGTGAGAAACGATGAGAGAGAAGATAGCTGGCTCTTATTTAGTAGCCAGCTTTGCACAGATGCATAAGTAAATCATTTATGTACAAGAGAGAAGAGGTAGTTATTGCACAACATCTAGAGACAACTCTTAGAGACAGTTATTGTATAAGCTGGCTCTTTTACTATTGTACTTGCTCTCATCGGTGGTTAATCTGTAGCTCTAAAACTCGATCCATGTTGTTTAAAATTTATCACTATCTTGTTAGGCTAAAGGTGACTAAATGTGCATTCTACTTGCATTGCGATCCCCCCCCCCCCCCCCCCCCCCCGCCGGGCGCGCCCGAGCGAACAGATTGCTCCAATTCACTGTCGAACTTTCGTCAAAGCATATAGCTCAAAATTAATCTCTCCTGAGCAAGCAAATTTACTGGCCAGTTTCGGCCCAGCGACACGCCCTCCGTCGATCCCACTTTACATACCGCGGCCCGGCCCAACCCGGCCCGCAACCACTCGAACACGTGGACCCACCGCTGCCACAGCACAGCAAGCGAACACCTAAAATCGAATTCTGAAAGAATCGATTAAAATAAAACTCTCGATTCACGAGGGAAGCACATGTGTGCAAGCTCGGCAGAGTGATCTGGGCATGGGCAGCCTATCGCCTTCCCCTCTTCACAAACACCTGAAAAACAAAATGCTAAAAGCTCATAATGGTACTATTTAAGTCGATGCTAAGCTGTTCATGGACCGTTTAATTCAAGATACTGAAATCAAGACAAAAAAAAAGTGTTATTTTACTCATCTTGTTGACCAGAGTCACCATGTTTGAGCAAACAAACTGACCGATGTGAGCAGCAGAACAACTGAATGATAAGACAACTCACAACTGTCGCTGCAGGGGAGGCTCATCACGAGTTGTTTTCTACTATGTGGTACAGTTCAGCTCGTTGGATTTGGATGATGGATACTCTCCCTTGGTTTTACGGGTGCAGCATACAACTTGGAACGCACGAACTTCATAAGAAGTTTGCATGCATTTATAACGAACAATGTAATTTATGCAGGATTTCTATAGAGCGTTCCGGTGTTCCAAAGATGATTACACATTTGTAGCTGGCACTAAGCAGCCCTAGCATCTTATTAAGGATGGCTGTATTTACTTGTAAATTTCATCTGTTCTTAAGGGTGTGTTTGATTGCTTGTACCAAGTAGTACATATATAAGATTGTTTAAGAAAAAAAAAGTCATTCATGGTTTTGTTGCTTGAATAGAACTATCCCATCTTAAATGGTAGGATACAACTAAACACACCCTAAACCCCAGTCGTGGTCCCTACCCTGTACTACAAAAGAGGCTGGATCTAGCCTAACTAGTATCATAATGACACAATCAAGTACTCCTACTCAACTACTGCTGCCTCCTGCCATCTTCCTCGATGCGATAAATCAAACCCCTAATTTGATTCCATCTGAAGGAATCAAATTAAGGAAATCCCATCCTTTTCGCCCAACGCATAAGATCTTGTGAGAACCATGTGGCTCCACATGAGCGCCAAATCCCCCCCCCCCCCCTCTTTTGTGCTAAGCTTGTGTTTTACTGTTCCATCATCCATGCAGAGATGAGACGCAAAAGGTGAACAAGAAGAAGGAAAAAGTTGGTGTGGCTCCCCCACTTTTGTTTGCTGATCCAACAAGAGACAAAAACAATAACAAAATTTGCATTGGCTTCCTCGCACAGCCGCCGCCCGTCACTATTCCGCTATGCTAGGTTTTCTCTTCTCGGGCTAGCGCTGCTGAAATAGCCCCAAAATTTTTAAAATGTTTTTATTTGGATTTTATTTGGTTTTGGGTCTCTTTTGTTCTTGGGCCATTTCCCTGGTGCGTTCCTTCCCGGCCTCCCTCGCCTGCCGGCCCAGCTCCCTCCGGCCCATCCCGCCTCCCCAGCCCAGCCCAGCCCGCAGACATCGCCCCCATCCCCTTCGCCTCCAACAACGCGCCTGCATTGCTCGTGCATCGCGCCGCTGCTCGCGCGTCCCCGCTCGCGCGCCACCACCACCGCAGATCTCCCCGCGGCCCGCCCGTGGTTGAGCTTCCCCTGCAATCACTCGCCGCCTTGTCTTTCCCGCACGACCGCCGCCCATCACTATTCCGCTGTGCTTGGTTTTCTCTTCTCAAGCTGTTAGGCGCTGCTCAGTCAGGTGAACCCTCCTCCACTCCATTGCTGGTGAGGTGGGTGGATTGGATAAAATGAGATGATTAGTTGCTTGTTGAGCCTTGTGGATTGATGGTTTATAGGCTAACTACTTGAGGAAAGGCCCATCTTCTTCCTCCCCTCGGCAGACGCCAGCCAGAGCAAGCTCAGCTTCCATGGTCATTGATCAGAGGAGGAGAGATCGGGTTATGAATAGAGGAGTAGTGGCGGAACTAATTTTTTTTTGATGGGGGTGCACGGTCTATACATATAACTCTACAGTATTGCACAATGATTTCGTACTATAATTAATTCAACACACACACACACACACACACACACACACACACACATATATATATATATATATATATATATATATATATTTGAAATTTTCTAAAAGTATAATACAAATAGTTCTAAGGTCTTAAAAATCCCAAACCATCAAAATCGAAACTAATTCAATTAAAAAGTTTAACCTATTAAAAAAATAATAATTTTTTTGTGTTTCTCAAAATTTTAGAGGTACCCGGACATACCCAGCTAGTTCAGCCTATGTAGCGGAGAGTAGGTTAGAGCCTAACAAAGCTCTCTTGGTGAATTCCACAATGATCAGGGGGTTCACCTAGCAATTTGGATGACATAAGAATATATTGTGATTGATTCCTTTTCATTTTTATGAAGTAGGTGATTCCCATCAGTCTCACACAAGACAAATCTAACCGTTTAACACACATAACACATGTAACTACCACTAATCAGCATTTCAAGGTTAGAAATATCCGAGCTGATGTACACAATTTTCTCTATACATATTGCATTATGAAATCCATTTGTTGCGAGGAAATAAATGTAATCCAATTTGACTAGACATACACATATGGATATGCATGTGTTCACTAGGCATTATAGTGTATTATAGAAATTAGGGGAGAAATTCATGTTTTTGTTTGTTTGTCAATTTCTCTACTTCTTCTATTTGTACTTCACTTCTTGCATGCAATCGGATGAACACATTTCTTTGATGGTTCCTATGTGGGAGTGTGCCTCAGATCATGTATGTCCCCGCGTGGGATCGGCCCTTAAAAAGCTTTGTCCGTGGTCCAAGACTATTGTTTACTCCCTCCATTCTCTAATATATACTAGGTCAATAAGCGCGGCGCATGCCGCGCGCGTGAACGAAAAACGAATTTGTATTTTTTCGGAGAAAGGATTTGGACGTAAGGAACAGAGACCTGTTTGTAATTTTTTTTGACCTAAGCGCTACCCTAAAAAATTAGAAAATGGCTTGCTCGAGATTTGTATCTAATGGTTGGTTTTTTTCGTAAAGTAACGAACGAGGGACCTAAACGCTATTTGAAAACATTTTTCTTACCCTCACAAAAAACCGCGAAGGATTTTTTTTATAATTTGTAGGGACCTATCCGTAATTTAAAGAAAACGGAGGGGCTTTTTTGCAAAATCGGCAGGAGGACAGCTTTTTTTCCCCAAAGCTCCCATCTTTAATAGGTTTTTGTTATTCTAACTTAATTTTAAATTCTGTTTTCTAAATATATGTTATTCTATAATTTTAATATGACTTTTTACTGCCTCTCTTTTTCGTTCTATGTTCCTCTCCTTTAACTATTTTTAATGTCACTTATTGTTATAGAGTAGAGTAAGACACATCATCCAAAGATATATGAAGAGAGATAATATGGTCTTTTGTAGATGTGTCTTGGTGGAAATGCAAAAACATAGAAGATACCCCCGTCCAAGTTTATAGGACATATTTTTTTAATAACCATGTTCACAAATATATAGCATATTTCATATTCCAATGCAAAATTAGTGTGATGCTCCATCTACATCCTTAATAAATATCCATCTTTACTATTATATTCCCTATATGCATACATGCATTGGATATAGTACTTATAGGTAATAATTAGTGGTAGTTTAGTCACTTGCAATATATTCTTTGTTTATGTGCTAAGAGAAAATATATCCAAATTCACCGAGGGAGTATCCATTTAGAAACGAAGGGAGTACATCTATATCCACAAACTGAATTTAATTGTTCTATAACATAATTTATGGGCCATCATATATACAAAAAAATTTCGATGAATCTATTCTCGAGAATTGGCACATGAAGAATCGTGTGTTGCGGATTAAAAGTGACGAACCATATCCGAGGATGCTATTCCTCGAGAATCCAACGGCGTACAAGGTGCCCCATCGAGTGTGTGTGTGCATAAGATAGCATAATTATCGCGATACGGATTTCTTGATGACACTCATAAGGTATCTTTGATCAACGAGAACGACTTCCCCATGCATGGATCGATGAAGGCTGCAAGCAAGAAATTCCAGAATTATCTGTAGTTATCTGGTAGAATAGGCCATCAGCAAATTAGTGCTGGTGAAATATATATGGCCTTGTTTGGTAAAGCTTTAGTTTCACTAGATCCGTGGATCTGATGGAGCTGGATATTTCTAGCTCCACAAGATTCATGGAGTTAGAGCTAAGAATGTTTATGTGGATTATCTTGTTTACATTTTATAATAAAAATATAAACTTAATTCATTTTATTTTAGCATACAACTTTCAGATCTGAGGTGGAGCTAGGATCTGAAGCTCTGCCAAACAGGACCGTAGCCATGCATACATGCTTCATTATTTTCACAAGGTTTTGAGGGCAGCACTCCCAATGCAAAATTTCTCTAGTCATATCTACAACCATCTATATTATTAATAAATAGTACTAGGTACTACCCTTTCAATCATTTGTATCTTATTAGCACAAACACATAGAGAACATCAAATAAATACTCTCTCCGTTTCACAATGGTTGAGTATTCAAAATTTTTATCAAAATAGTTGTAGTTCTCACATTCCAATGCAATTTTAGAGGCAACGTAACATTTGTACCCTTCATCAATACAGCAATCTGTTTAGCTACCCTTCATTAATCACAAAGAGGATGAATTAAATGAGGGTAGACAAGTTATTTTTCACTTATACTTCAACAACTTCCTCCGTTTCACAATGATTGTAGTTACTCAATATGGTATCAGAGCCAATAGGTCTTTGAGTTTAAGACCCGGTTTGTGCAATTAAAAAATAATAATTATAGCCCACTTCTATTCCACGTCTTAGGTTTAAGGAATCCTACACGTGAGGAGGAGTGTTAAAGTATAAGTGAATTGCTCGTCTTTCCTCATCAGCTGAAGCTTTTGGGTGAACTGGCTGGTGCATGCAACCCAATAGAAATATCATACAACATAAAGATACAATTCTCAACTTTCCAATGCATGTATTTTTTATTGTATCTTCCTTTGATTTATGTGCCCAAGTTATTTCTCATATAAGAAATGGTTTACATCTCCCTTTTCTTTAATCTTCTTTCTACGCCAGCATTAATCATACATGGCATATTGAAAAAACTGCTAACACAAGAGCAATATTGAGAATGACCTGATCATTTCAGGAATCTAATGTTCCCATTATTCCTACCAGTGGAAAATACCGGCAATAATGGCGCCTACCATTTTGTTCGTACAGACACGCAAGAATATATCTGCATTATTATCTGAAGCAGTCCATATATGCCTTTTATTACTAATGTTCCCTGATATATTGCAGCGAGAATATTAATCCGTGAAAATTTGATGGCAAATGCGATTTTTGTGCCTCAAAAAGTCGCGGTGGAAGGCATAACTCTCCGCAGCCAATTACCAACGTGATCGTAGCAAGAACTCTATTCCTCTCGCTACCTAAAATCACGTCATATTATTCCTCCAGGGGATAAGCTCCCCATTCTTGGCACCTTCCATCGGTTAGGAAAGAATCACTACAGGAGCATGCACCCAATTGTGCTTGTACGTTGAAGAGACGTTTAAACAAGCAATCTTATTCGGGAATTGCCAGGGATCAGACGTCTGATTTTTTTGTAATATTTTTTTTCTACGAGTGAAACAGTTTTTTCTACGTAGTGAAACATTTTTCTTTGACAAACAGTAAAAAAAATGTTTTATACGTTAAAAAAAATATTTCATACGTAAAAAAAAAATGTTACGCGGCGTTCGGAAAAAAAAACACAAATCGGACAAGCGGCTCCTAGTTTCTCTTATTCACATACCAGGGCACCCCATGCCTAGGCTTATTAATCATACCTATAATGTTGGCTAGACAATGGAGACTAGACCCTGGTATGCGGTGCTATCTGATTATGTAACAATCACAATTATTTTTGAATTAATTCTTTGTATGCCATTAGAATTATAAGTGGTATAAGAGGTGCCCCATTACGACGTATCATGTATACATACACAAGATTTATACGAGTATGTAATGGCACCTCTTATGCCATTAGAATTAATTCTTTGTATGCCATTAGGACGTCGTAATGGGGCACCATGGTTGAAAAAATTTATATGAGTATACAACCATGTATACATACGTACGTACGTATGTATATAGGACGTATGTATCTTAGAATTATCTTAGAATTATTTTTCCAGTATATAAATCTTTATCACTTTCAGTATATTCCAATAATAATTCTAAGATACTCCAATGCGACATGGTTGAAAAAATTCATCGAAACCCTTTATTTTTAGCTATATACATTTTTCCATATGTAAAAAGAGTATATAAACAAATTATGCTATAATGAGTGGACTTTGATGAAATTTTTCATGAAATTCACTTTGGAGTATCTTATAATCAGTATTAGAGTATACTCAAAAGGATAAATAAGAATAACAACATCATTTAAGCGGTATACTGAAGGTGGGAGTATGTACTCCCAGAAGTATGGAACCATTTTCATATACATACATATACATATACATATACATATAGTACAATTACCTGGGCACTATGATCCAAAATAGGTATTTTTCCTATTTATTTGCATTCGAATTTTTTTTGAAAATTTTAGGATGTTCAGTTTAACCAGTTTACTAACTAGTTCAAACAAGTTTGAACTGAAATTTGAACTAGGGCTTCTTTTCTTGATGATAGTTTGATTGTAAGTGTGTATTGAGTATATATATAAATCAGCAACGCATGTAATCTAAATTCGTTCGAATCTTTGAATTCTAGTATATTTTTTTCAAAGGTATGTGTTCCATTTGAATTATTATAGATGGGTATATACCCTAAAACTGAAAGTTTCAAAAAATATACCCAAATTTGACTTGAATTTGTGCATTCAAAATCACATGGGCACCATGGTGCCTCAAATTCATAAATTCATGCTAAATTTGGGTATATGTTTTGAAACTTTCAGTTTTAGGGTATATACACATATATAACAATTCAAATGAAACACATACCTTTGAAAAAATAAACTCAAATTCGAAGATTTGAACGAATTTAGATCACATGCTTTGCTGATTTATATATAAAATCAGCACATACCTACAATCAAATTTTTGAAATTTTTAGGATGTTGAGTTTAACTAGTTTACTAACTAGTTCAAACAAGTTTGAACTGAAATTCGAATTAGAGTTTCCTTTTTTATGATAATTTGATTGTAGGTATGTGCTGATTTCATATACAAATCAGCAAAGCATGTGATTTAAATTTGTTCAAATCTTTGAATTTGAGTATATTTTTTCAAAGGTATGTGTTTCATTTGAATTGTTATAGATGGGTATATATATATCTTAAAATTGAAAGTTTCAAAAAATATGTCTGAATTTGACTTGAATTCTTGTATTTAAAATCATGGTGCCCATTACAATGTTATATATATATATATATATATATATATATATATATATATATATATATATATGAAAATGAAAGCGTACTACCGGGAGCATGTCTTCCCTACTTCCTATATAATATCTGATGTTACACAGGTGGAACATATTCAATAAATGGAAGCCTAAATTTGACTTGAATTCATGCATTTAAAATCATGGTGCCTCATTACAGCGTCATACACACACACACATATGTATTGTGAGAGAAACGGCATACCGGCAGAGACATGGCAAGATCAGATCATGAGTTTGTGTTTCTCCCCACGCGAACAAGAACATGTGAGGGCGAGACTAGGATGTCGTATTTTTATACGTGGGCATTCTAGCTGGGATCTACGAACTACCTTAATTCGTACTTAAATATTCATGTCGCCGATCTCGTTTGTACCGGCGCATTAACCTTCGATCCCTCGCGTAAGCTAGACATGTGATGGTGCGCTCAGGTACTCCATCATGCAAGGTAAAATAATAATATCAGTTGCATATGCATTAAATCAAGCGAAAATATAAGTAATCCGTATTCACCATTTATTTATGATTTAATATTTATATAACTTTAAAATAGTGATGTATTATAATATCTCCTATAATAGAGGTATGCTTGTCGGTTTCTCGTATTTGTGTTCTTACACTACGGCTGATCATATATAGGACTAATCTCTCCAGAAAATCTAGGACCTATTTGGAACACTATAAGTTTTTCTAATTGAGAAGTGTTTCTATGTTTTTTTTTAAAAAGCTACACAAATATTAAAATATAAATGAAAAGTAGATGATAAAGATTTACTCTTTAGCTTGCTTTAAGATTCATACAACTTATGTGGAGGGAAAAACCGTAGAAGAGGAGAGAATTTTCTGCTTTTCGAAGACCCTTAGTTCAGAGCTTGGACCCACCACCAGCGGTCCATACGGAGGCCGACGTCGCCTGATGAATGGACGTGCCTGCTGTTGGACTGTTGGTACTGTTAGACAACCTCGCTATCGAATAGTCCGGGGTTGCCTAATAGATCTATACTGGAGAACAGAGAGAGAGAGGGCGAGAGACACAATATGAGGAGGAACGGGTCTGCTTTATTATTCTGTATGCTTGTGTACAATGGGGTGACCCCCTGCCTCCTATATATAGCGGTTCTGCTTAGAGATAAGGAAGAGTCCATATCGGATACGAATCCGGTTTCCTAACACTCCCCCCTTGGACTCTTCACTGCGAGATGCATATGCCTCATTAAAACTCCATAAAAACCCAGTGGGAAAAATAATTGGAGAAAGAGTACATAGCACACGCTTGCTGTGTTGCACGGATTGCCTCATCAAAAACCTTATGTAAGAAAACTTCAATGAAAAACTTACTTAAGGAAAAGAGTACAATCCACCCAAACTTCAATGTTAATCTTCAAGATTTACGTTGGGTACTCAAACTTCATGTTTGAGATTTATGTAGGAGTATGTGAAAAATCTCCCTCGAAATCTGCACTTCTCTAAGCCTCATCATCCCGATTCCTCTAATACATCTTTCAAAGGAAGATGCCGGAGTGACTTAGTGAATAAATCTGCGAGATTTTCACCACGACTTAGTATGCAAGATCTTTATCTCGTTCATCTTATGCATTTCATGAGCATAAAAGAACTTGGGGTTGATATGCTTTGTAAGGTTACTCTTCACATATCCCATTTGTACTTGTGCAACACAAGTCGCATTATCTTCATAGATAATAGTGGGGGTTTGTTCCATGTTCGGACCACATAACTTCGGATGTGGTGAACCATTCTTCAAGCCATGCACATTCCCGAGAGGCTTCATACAATGCAATGATTTACGAGTGGTTAGTCGACGCCGAGACAAGAGTCCGCTTAGACGACTTCCAAGAAATTGCTTTGTTCCACCGCAAAGGAAAACATACCCGGTTGTGACTTGCCAAGATATGCGGGTCCGATAGGTACTCAAAGATCGGCGTAGCCAACTAAATTCAATTCATTGTTTCTTCTGTAAAACAAGCCGAGGTCTTTTCTTCCTTGAAGGTAACGGAAGATGTCCTTCACTCCTTTCCAATGCCTTTTGGTGGGTTCTGCACTGTACCGTGGTAGCAAATTCACGGCGAACGCAATGTCCGGCCTAGTGCTATTCGCAAGGTACATGAGCGCTCTAATTGCACTCAAGTATGGGAATTCCGCTCCCGGGACTTCCTCCCCTCTTCTTTAGGCCTGCGGGTCTAGGTCTGCTTGGAGTGACCTTCCGACCATTGGGGTCTTTATGGGTATGCCTTTTCAAAGCCAAATCTCTCCAACACTTTCTGCGTGTAGGATGCTTGGTGTACCAAGATTCCGCCTTGTACATGTTCAAGCTGCAAGCCTAAACAGAACTTGGTTTTACCCAAGTCTTTCATTTCAAACTCAGATTTCAAGTATGTGCATGCTTCTTCAATTTCCTCATCCGTCCCAATGATGTTCAAGTCATCTACATAGACGGAGATTATACAAAATCCATTCGTGGATCGTTGTATAAATACACATGGACAATCTTCGCTGTTCGTGTAGCCTTTCTTGCAGAGAAAGTCACTCAAACGATTGTACCACATTCTTCCTAACTGTTTTAGCCCATACAGTGATTTCTCCAATTTCACACTGTATAGGTTTCTGTTTGCTCTGTCTTGGTTCGGGATAGGGATACCTTCCGGTACTTTCATATAAATCTCCGAATCCAAGTTTCCATACAAATATCTTTGTGACAACATCCATTAGCTTCATTTTCAACTTCAAGTTGACTGCCATTGAGATCAAGTATCTAAAGGTAATTCCACCCATGACCGGAGAATAGGTTTCTTCATAATCAACCCCAGGACGTTGAGTGAAACCTTGAGCGACAAGCCTTGCCTTGTAGCTTACAACTTCATTGTTTTCATTCCTCTTCCGAACAAAAACCCATTTGTGCCCCACGGGGTTTATATGGGGAGGCGTGCGGCACACAGGCCCAAACACCTCTCTTTTGTTTAGAGAGACTAACTCTGCGGTGATTGCCTTCTTCCAATCTTCCCAATCGAGCCTTTTCTTGCACTCTGCGAGAGATGCGGGCTCGGGATCATGATTAATGATCGTGGCAATCTTCTTTGCAAAGTATGCATCGACATTGGTATTTGCTCTATTCATTGATTCTCCGTTATTACAAAGTTTATGGCCATTTCATCATGGGGTGCTTCGTGCACTTCTACTTGCTCTTCATTGCTATTTCCCATTCCAGAGCAAGTTCCTTTAGTTTTTCTCCGCCAATGTGTGCGCACACATTATTTCCGCGGCTTCTTCCAATGGAAGGTTCAGATCTGGAATTGCCTTTTCCACAGGCTTCTTTCCAAAGTGCTGGTCTCAACTGGCTCCCCTTCTTGCTTTGGGGCACTTTTGTGATTGGTGTGGTAAGTCCTCTTGCCCGATTTTCCCAGACGTCTCCGGTACTTTGGGTTTGAGAAGCTTGATTTCCTGTTCTTTTCTTTGAGGCCTCAAGCAGGATGAGGATACCTTCGCTTTCTTTGGTATTTCCACCCTCTCTGGTGCATTTCTTGGCTGGTACATGCGACTTAACCACGCTCTTGAGATCACAAAAATGATCGTAGTTCATTTGCTAAATTCTGCAAATCAATTATCTTCGGACTTCTTGATTTGCTTCATTAGTGCGAGGGTCATGCGCGGGGATCCCGGTGGAATGCCATATTATTTCCGGCATTTTTCATCCAATGGTTGATTCTCTCCCCTAATGACGGAAACGGTCCTCGTCAAAGATACAATCGTGAATCGGGTGTATGCAAGTCTCGATCATGGGTTCCAAATACGATTATGGATGCACTCTCATAACCAACGTATATCCCGGACTTGCGGAGAGGGCCCATTGCAATCCATTGTGGGGGTGGTATAGGTACATATACCATACAACCAAAATTTCTAAGATGAGAAATCTTCGGATGACCCCTTGCACTAGTTGCATAGGTGAATGGATGTTGTAGGCCGATGGTCTATAATTGATGAGTCTTCTTTGCGTGCAGAGGCTGCGTGTCCCCAACAAGTGTTGGGCAAGTTACAACTCTGCAAGAGCGATGCGGCAATGAACTTAATCCTTTTATTAGTGCTTCACTAGCCCATTTTGCGTATGGACGTGCGATGAGTGCTCAACGATTATTCCGTTCTTTGTGCAATAATCATCAAATGCCTTGAAGTGAATTCACCGGCATTGTCCATTCGAATGGACTTCACGCGATGATCGTGAAAAGCATTCTTAATTCGATGATCTGCGAGATCAGTTTTGCGAATGCATGATTCCTTGTTGACAAGCAAACATGTATGCGACCATTTCGAGGAAGCATCAATGAGCACCATAAAGTATCGAACGGCCCGACAAGGGCTGAATCGGACCGCAAATATCCCCTGAATGCGTTCCAGAATGCAGGGATTTCATGTTGCACTTTCATAACAGAGGGTCTAGTTATTAATTTCCGGTGGCACATGCATGGCACACAAAATCTTCGTGATTCGGGAAATTCTTAACATTAATGCCATGACCTTGTGAGTTGTTAACTATATTTCTCATCAATCTAAGACCAGGATGACCTAATCTACAATGCCATAAAGCAAATAATTCGAGCTTCTAAAGACAGTCTTCAAAGAAGTATACCTGCGTGTGCATTGATTTTCGTGTAGTACAACCCAGATTCATATGAGGGACATTTTTCTAGTACCATCTTTCCATATTCGCGTGCTTCACAATGCACAAGTGTTCTTTGCCATTTTCTTCATTGGTTTCTACGTGAAACCCATTGGCGCGGATATCTTTGAAACTTAAGAGAGTGCGGGTTGATTCAGGGTACAAGAGGGCTTCTTCAATTACCAAAGTTGTACCCATTGGCAATATAATTGTGGCTCTTCCTGAGCCTATTATATGCGTATCGCTTCCTGCGATAGTCGTAATCCTTCCAGCGTTCTTCGTGATTGTCTGGAAGTATTTCGACTCTCTTAAGATGGTATTTGTTGTGCCACTATCAACAATGCATATTTCCTCCATTGGGCGCTACACGATTTCTAGATGAAAAGAAAAATAATTCTAATCATCACAAGGCTAAGTAATTCAAAAATTGCTTGTAAATAAAGAATACTGGAATAAAGAGTAAATTGCAATTCTATTCATGAGAAAAGTATGCTCTTCGAGAGCTTACTATTCATTATGCAATCTGATGTCTATGTGAGATAATTCTTGACAATTCATGTCAGTTCTTCAAAAACTCACGTTAGATAATGCCACACCTTTGCACATTCATAAAGTTCTTCCATTAGATTACTGCGTGTAATCTAATAGGAAATGGCTGCTAGATTCAATGAAATGCATAATTGAATTCTCATGAGTTTCCAGCAAACTAAAAGAAAATAATAATTGCAAGATTCATAAATACATGATTCATAAGTACGGGATTCATAGATACAAGATAAATGCAAGATTCAGATTCATAAATATTCAGAATAACAATAATTGCACAATTCATAAATTCATAAATGCGGAAATAAATTCTCAGAAATTTCCGAATTTTTCTTAGTATTTGGCAATTTTACATTAATTATACAAAGAATTTTCCAGCATCACTTGATAACAGAAAATAAATTGCAACATGAATTAAACATGGCATAAGTCTAATTACAACTTATATAATTCTTATTGGTCAGAAGCAAAACAGTAATGAATATCTCTGTCAATTTGACTATTGGCCAGTCAACTTTGCCCCTAGGGCTCACATGAGGAGGGAGCACTTCCCGCTTTAAGTGCCAATTAAAGAACCAAGCCTCATGTGTGTTTTCCTAGACACCAATTGTCTCATATCTGTTTATTCATTACCAAAATCAAATCCCAACCACTCATGTTCTCATAAACTGTTGTATGAGAAATTCTGGAATCTTCCTAACACTTTTCATAATTTCTGCTAATTTCCAAGCAATTTTCAGAATTACTTTACAACAGAAATTGAATTTTCAGCAAATATCAACATGACATAATTTATAAATTCATAAATTCGGAAAATAAATTCTCAGGAATTTCCGATACTCTAAATAGAGCAATTATTGCAAAAATTCATGCAAAAATTCATAAATGCAGAAAATAAGGCTAAGTACAAATTCAAACAGAGCCATGTAATTTCTGGATTGTTCTAGACATTTTTCATAATTTTCTTGAATTTTCTATTCAATTTTCCGAATTCTTAATGCATTTTTAGGAAATAAAAAGGAAATAAAATAAAAGGAATAAAACCGGAGGGTAAGGGGGTCTTTTCCCCTTCCCTATGCGTAACTACCGGTTCCAATCCGGTTTTCTGCCTTTTACACGTCCATCCAGGACTTCATGTCCTTCGCTTTTTGGTGAACTTCATGTCCAGGAGTTTGGAGTCCTTTACTGGAACGCCTCGAGCTTGCGTCCGGCTCGTCGTCCGGGCGACGGAGCGCGCGGTCCCGGTGCGACGACGCGGTAGACCGGCGCGGGCGTGACACGCGAGCCTTGGCGGCGGCGGCAGCGGCGGCCCGGCGGCGCATCGGCTCGGTGCGGCATGCATTCGGCGTGGCAGCCCGGCGGTGGCGCAGCGGCCCGGCGTGGCACGCAAGGGTCCGGCGTAGCAGTGGGTCCCAATGAGCGGCTAACGTCTTGCGGCGAGTCTGTGGCGGCGACGCATGGTAGCGGCAGTCGGCGGGCAGGCCTGCGAGGCCGAGGCGGCTGGGTGCGCGAGGTGACGACCTGCGAGGACACGGTGATATACCGGACGGCCACGCTGGCGGGCCTGCAGCGACCCACGTTCGAGATGGCGATGGCGGTCGGCCAGCGCGCGACAATGACCCGACGTTTGGTGGCGTGTGGCGACGGCCCGGCGCTTCGTGGCCGGGGCGCGCGGCAGTGGCTCGACGTTTTGGGGTGAGGCCGGCTGGCAGTGCCGAGGTATCTCCGGTTGGTGGCTTCATGCCACGAGATGCGTGCGGCGATTCATGCCGGAGTTGCGATGGCGGGTTCAAGCCAGGCAGCAATAATGGCTTCGAGCCATACTCTTTTCTTTGTGCTGTAGTTTTAATGGCTTCGTGCCAATCCTTCCATCAAGACTTCATGTCCCAGCAAGGCAGCAGGGATTGGATGGCTTCTTTGCCCTTGTGCGTTGGATGGCTTCATGCTTTGATGGCGCAGTCGGCTTCGAGCCAAGGGGATAGCGCTGCGAGCGCAACAGGGAGGCCGGGCCGGCTGCTTCGTGTATGGCTGCCAGTACTGGACGGTCTTCGAGCCGATCCAATGATATTCCCCGTAGCTTCATGCTACGTGATAGTTGCTCTGTTTTTGTAGCTTCATGCTACTAGTACCTAGATGCATAGAATAGATGCATGCACAAATTTGATGAGCCCCCGTTTCTCATCTCACCTTTTCTCACTTTTTCGATCTGCTTTCCGGTAGACTATCGCGTAGGATAGAGTCGCGTAGGACTTTTTCGGCGATCCGATTGGATGCCGGCTTGATGGCGAGTTGATTGCAGATCGGATCGGGCGATCAATCGCCGGTAGTAGACGTTCGTCGTCGTCGATGATCTTTCGCTTCTTGTCTTTTCTCACCTTTCAATTTATTCTCCGGGTAGAGCTTCGTGCTGATAACGTGTTAGACAACCTCGCTATCGAATAGTCCGGGGTTGCCTAATAGATCTATACTGGAGAACAGAGAGAGAGGGCGAGAGACACAATATGAGGAGGAACGGGTCTGCTTTATTATTCTGTATGCTTGTGTACAATGGGGTGACCCCCTGCCTCCTATATATAGCGATTCTGCTTAGAGATAAGGAAGAGTCCATATCGGATACGAATCCGGTTTCCTAACAGGTACAGCAGAATTCGCGCAATACAGGCTGCGTGAGTAGACGCCAATGCTGCCTTCTTTTTTCCTCTCGCCGGAATGGCGGCTCGCCGCTTTTTTGCCAGAACAGCCCAGAAATGCGACGCGCGTGGTCGGGTCTCTTCACACTCCGACGGACAAAAACCAGCGTCACTTTGTGCACACCGAGCCTCACGTGCAACAAACCTTGCACGACCGTACAAGAGATGTACACGCTTATTCTACTGTGATTAGAGTTTCAAACCTAAATATAAGCACAGGGAAAAAAGATTCAGAGCTAAAATTTCACCGCTCAGACTTCGAGATCTGCAGCCGCTATGGGAGCCATTCAACAACTCAGCGAACCCATACCCTTGACGGTGAAGAAATCAACTATAGTTTCAACCCTGTAGGAGTGCAACATATACAGTTTTTTTTTTACGTGTAAAGGCTGACCAACATAAAGAAGTGAGGTGATCTTTTCCCTCCGACTTTACAATCACATAGCCAAAAACAAATCGCCAATAAGGTTTTGCGTCGAGGACCAGTGCACAAAAACACAGGGCTCGGTTCCTCTTAAATTGCTGGGTCGTTTCAGAACACAGAGAAACCCGGACGCGTCTGGAGGTTGTGATCAGAGTTGCTCTTCATTCCTTGGGCAGCTCCAGACATGCAGATGGATTCTGATCTGTACTTTGCCAAAAGAAAAAAAACCAGTCACACAAGCTGTGCGTTGGATCAACCATATCCCCGCGAGCCACTGCCTGCCAAGAAAACCACTGACAAAGCTCAGTGGTTTTTAATTTTACATGAGCAATTGGAACAGACAACATCTTTCATAGTTGTGAAAAAGCTATGGCAAATTCTGATTATATCTGGACAGTAAATGTATCTGGATTTGGGAAAGAAGTGAAGAAGGCATTGCTCCAAAACTTACAAGATGTTTTTAAGCTACAAAGGTTACAATCTTGACCTCGGACCACTCTTTCCTGGTATATGTAGAGCATCATAATGGCCAAAACCATGATAAAGAACTTGAATAGGATCTTCTTTCCCATACTCTAGGCCATATTCAGCAATTGCTATTAAACCACCTGCCTCTTCATCATGCATGTAGACAGTGATTGGCATCCTACCAACACAGCAATGACAAACTTACTGCTTTCGTACTTCACAGTTGCTAACACGGACCAAATTTAAAATGCCAGGCTACAAATGATATTGTCCAATATCTCTTTTCAGCTATAGTAATACACTCTTGTCAACATGACAACCAAACATTTCTCCAGTATTGACTTGCTCGGGTTGCGAATGCTACTAAGGCCCCGTTTGGCAACTTGGAACCGAGTTGTTTCTACTTGAATCTGAGAGAAACCCAGCTAAACGGGCTAAAACTCGGAACGATTCTCCTTGGAACATTTCTCCTTTTTCCACACTGTGGTTGAATCACCCTCAACCCCGTTTCACTAGTTTCTACTAGAATCTGGAACCGTACCAAACGGTTTGCAGAAAGTGATTCTGATTCTACTTGAAATATTTCTACCAAGAATCTAGAACCGTTTCCGTTTCTACTAGAATCTGGAACCGTACCAAACGGGGCCTAAGTGTGCATTAACATTACAGAAAAAGAAATGAAAAGCAACTTATTCCATAAATCCTATATAGATATGACTAGAGAGTAAAAGTGTTTTATTAGGATACTGCAAAATGTGTAGTTCACCTTGCAACAAAAATGTATAGTTCAGCTAAAGTAGCAAACACTGAGAACATATTCAAAAATCATGGCTAATACTCACTGAAGAACATGTGAAGCCATGAACAATTCTGGTTCACCTCCCAAGACATGTGGCTTCCTAATCTGGGAGACATATTTATCAAAATCCCCCTCAACAAACCTAGATATTTGGGCCACAACAAAGGATAAGCATGTATAGCTCAACAGCCAACATCATCCCATGTGAAGAACAAACAGCTACGTGTGGAAACATAAAAACTAACCATTCAGTCTCTGCTCGTCTCTTGACAAATTCATCAGCAACCTAACAGTAGCAAAATTTGTATATGGGTTTTAGATGATGAGACTAATCCCCAAATAACGATCACTTTAGTGTTGAAGAACATTAATCATCAAAAGCTTGAATACTTGAACAAACCATTATAAGCATACCATTGCTCTCAAGTCATCGGCCAGCTTTCTCTGAAGATCCTCATTAGGTATGGGTTTTCCTGACCGAATGCATGCACGATGGGCCACAGAACGGAACAAGCACCTACCATCTTCAGGAACACCTACAAGGTCCCATGTGAATCAATCACAAATGTCTAGTTGATGTTATGCCTTGACCATGTACATATTGTAAAATCAACAAAAAGTTTCACACCCTCACCAGTGACAGAATAATCCGTGTAAACTTTCTTCCCATAAGTTGAACCAGCAGATGATTCGGTAGTTTGTGTGATATCGATGTTATTGTCCACAGGACCCTCAGCATTTGCCATCCCACAAAGTGCACAACTAAAGCCAAGTCCAGTGGATGTACCCCTTATTCTTTGTTTCATATTTTTCGAATTCCAGCTAATAGTAGAGATCTTTTGGTGTGAGGCTATATCAAGCTTTACATTTAGCATATGGTCTCCCGCTGATAGTCTGCAGTGCAATCGTTGCCCCAAACTAAAAAGGCATGCTGCATCTTGCAGACCAGAAGATTTCTCCTTCTTAAAAGAAAAAACAACTAAACCAGACTTTGCATCACTATTGATTGCTTGTGAATGAGAATGCTTCCATAAAGCCATGCTCTGTGTGAATCCTCCTTGTAACTGACTAGACCTAGACTGACAATACATGCTATAAGTTGTACAACGCTGCAAACAGACATAAGGTGTGTAGAGCAGCATCTGCTTCAAGTAGTGGTGTAGTACCAAGTATAAACTGAAAAACATGTTTGGAGAACCAGAATTAAGAATTAGTGGAACATGAAACCATTGTTTTGGTCTCCAAATTAAATAAGATGGCACATTGAAGATCTACCATACCCAATAGTCCTGTAGCATGCTAATGTAAAAAGCAGCATCGATTAAAGAATAGTAAATTATATTTGAACATGGTTACAGATGATACACCCAGGAAATGCACATGTTAGGATAAAACTACAGGCGCAGGAGAAAGAGGGAATAAATGTTGTCGATGACATCAACCTCTAGCAAATTACCACTTTATTTTGAGCTTTGACGAAACAACGGGAGGGAAGATCCCTATCTGAATATAGTGAATTACCTGCTAGTTTGGACATATTGAGCACACGCTTACTAGAACATAGCAAGTTGTTCTCTTCATCGTTTTTTTCCTTGCTCACACTTGATCAGAGAATTCATGCTATCCTTATGAATTTCTCAGAATATGCTACAAAGAAACTGCCCCTCCCAAATCCCAAACATTTGAAGCATAGACAGCAACGAATCACCAGGAGACCATTCTAAATTCGGATTATCCGAATTCATATCTCGGCCACAAACCCACAATGCCTAGCTTGGTGCTACCAAGACTGTCCCTATCAGTACATGGCTATGGTAAAAAAAATTTACCACTAATCCAACAACATTCAACTAGTCAACCATGCTGTAATTGCCCTCTTCATAAGCCGCCCACAACCCATAAACCCTAGGGTTACCACCAAGAAAAAACCAACAATGGAACCCAAGAGCGATCCATGCCTCAATCCAGCAAGTGGTAATGCACCCAACTCTCACGCACAACAAAGAATCGACGAGATAATTTCAGATTGGTCTCAACAAGTAAGGGCAAACTGATAGATTATTTTATTGGGAGATTTGATTATTTACCATAAAATTGATGTGCTCTTGATGATTTGCAACACCATGTCTCATTAACATACGGTACTTAGATCTAAATATCAGTGAGACATAGCATAATAAATCATCAAATGCACATCAACTTTGTGACAAATAATCAATTATTCCTTTTTTTACCTTCGCTCTTCAGATTGAACAAACCGAAGAGTAAAAACAGGCCGCAAAAAAGGAATTTGAGAAGACAGGGGTCCAAATTTAGTGATGAAGCGGAGGTTCTTGCGCGGGAACGGGAGGGGAAGAGGAAGGGATGTATAGTGGAAGCGGAAGAGGCTCAGCCGCTCAGCTCGGGTTAAGAGGCGAGGCGGCTACAGCAGGAAAGATGACGACGACTGAAGCTACCTGGGCTCTTGTGGGCTTAAGGCTCTTGTTGGGCTACAGTTATTTCATGGAGACTGCATCGTCTATTCTTCCTTGGGCATTTTTTCTCAGACTGCAACAACTGCAGATGTAAATCATATGATAATTTAACATTAGTTCTGGTAGGAATCTCCCCAGATCAAATAGCTAAATTCGACGAGCAGCTGTGATTCTTTATATATATATATATATATATATGGGGGCATATTCAGTGCAAACCCCCCTTATCGTGAAAACTCCGTGAAAACCACGTGTAAAAGTTTTGAAAAATTCTCAAAAAATTACCATAGGTAGGGGAGGTGAGGTTCTACAACCCTGTAAAATTTGAAGACCAAACTCAATCGCATTTGTAAGATATGAAAAAGACAAATTCAATATGAATAGTAATTTTTTACTGTTTAGCACTATTCAGTTTGCAATTTGTCTTTTTCATATCTTCCAAATGCGATTGAGTTTGGCCTTCAAAATTTACAGTGTTGTAGAACCTCACCTCCCCTACCTATGGTAATTTTTTGAGAATTTTTTAAAACTTTTACACGTGGTTTTCACAGTAAGAGGGTTTTGCACTGAATATGCCCCCTATATATATATATATAGTTTGCACAGAAACGAAAATGTGGGTGCTTCAAAATATAAACTCCTATTAGAGAAATGCAATGTGCTACATGTACTACAAGTGTAACCCCACATGTCAACAAGATTCGGCAGTCAATAGATCCCGGGATCAAATTCTGGAATCCATAGTTACACCAGAAATTAGCCAGATGATAGCTACCACTTATGTTTTTTATAAACTAAAAATTTTAGGCCTTGGTTAAACTCAGAAACTTCACGGGAAACAGTTTCAATTGAAGCAGGAATTGGAAAAAAAATAAATCCAGCATTTCAAAGGGAGACTTTTTTTTCGAAATGTTAGTATGATCGCTACTATTCCAAGAAGGTTATTAATGGACTAGAAGTTATTCTAAATAGCCAAAGTATGGTAGGTTTGCTACCATTCTTCCTATCTTGGCCGAAATACAAGAGCCAAGCAGGAGTTTCTTTTATCTTAGTATTGTTCATGAAATACGAGTACCCGTACCATGGGTACCCCCATCAGCCCGGAAACGCGAACGGGCTGACCCACCGCGGCGAAGGCCCAGCACTGCCGAAAGGCACTTGGGCCGCAGAGATCGAACCCCGACCTATGCAGGATCGACCCTGGACGGTCGGCGGGCTCCGACCGCCTAGTATTGAAGCTCACGGTCAGCAAGCCCCACCCACACGCGAGCCAGTAGGGCCCACGCCGGTGTCAGATGGCTGCCTCGTGCGCAGCGTCCCCTGGCGTCCGTACCGGGGTAGACGGCTCCTTCCCAAGACTGTCAGAGGAGCCACCGAAGAAGTCAAGCCCCCGTCCCATTGCCTGGCACGCCGCAGAAGAACACGCCCACTCCCGAGGCCAGGGCAAAGTCAAGCGCCATTAAAGCCACCGAGGCTGACAGGAGCACCACGCGACACGCCACCTGCATAACACTACGCAAGATCGCTCATCACAGAGCCACCGACCGCCTCGGGGCGGGCGGGGGTTGGTCGGACAAAACGAAGCTTGAGACTTCAAGACGCGCAGACCCTTTCCTCGTGTTTTTCCCAAACTCTGTGTGACTGCCTCCTCCGTCTATATAAGGAGAGGCAGGCCCAAGAGGGAGGGGCGCTGAGAAATCTTCTAGGTAGCCTCAACTCCCTAGCAAAACATCAAGGGATCGGACACCGACCCCCGCCGCTTGTACACCCCTTGTTCATCACCCAAAGATCAATACACCCACGCCGAACGAATCGAGTAGGGACATTCGGCTGAACCAAGATACATCATCTCGACTCCTTGAGTCGACCATTCGGGAGAGGGAGCGCGACCCATCCGACCATAAATCCGTATTGCGGTGCACGAAACACCGGCTTGGCGCGCCCAGTAGGGGTTCTCGCTGCGTCTTCACCGACATCCTCATCTTCGGTTCCCATTCTCCTCCTCGATGGCCTCCTCCCACCACGATTCGCCGATGTCGAGGGCCGGATCCGCCGCGCCTCGATTTCATCGTCACTACGGCGGAGAGCTTGTCCTCATCCTCGCTGCCGTCCGGGACCGGGCGCCCTCATAGCCTGGATGCGATTGCTGATGTCTCAAGAACCTCCGCCTCGAGACCCCGCATGATGGCGCGGGCGGGCCGTCGCCCGCCCGGCACCGCTCTAGCGACGCCGCTCGAAGTTATGCGGCGGCGGCTCCACCGTCCACGGGCTCTCAACTTCGTGGCCATGGCCGACTCTGGCGGCTTCCCTCCACGACTGGCCGACGGACTCCTCCGTACGGCTCCAGCTCCGACAGAGAGTATCCCCCTCGCAGGGTATACTCCCGCGAGTGCAACATGACGGATGCGGCGGAGCCGTCCTCCACCCCCGCTACCCTAGGGACCCTCCTCCCGCGCGACGAAGCGCGGCGGGAGGAATCCCGGCGGGAGGACGACGCACAACACCTACAACGCTTCGCTGACCTTCGGCAACAGCGCGAGGAGCTAGAAGCCCGAAAGGCCGAGCTCGACAAGCTCCAGGCCGAACTGGAGCGCCGTCAGCCTAACCCTCCGCTCGCCTCCGGCGCGCGCGCCCGCGCGCGTCAGGTGCATCAGCAGTTGGCTGAGGAAACGAACGACCTTCCGTTCTTCCCTCACGCCAACCAGAACATTGCTGCGGCGGCAATGCTGCTCCGAGGGCTGCCCGAACCAACGGAGCCGTGGTAAGGCCACCTACCGTAACCTCCGGGGCCGGTGGAACGTCTTGTCGTTCGGCCGCCCAAGGTTCCGGCTCCGACGGACGGCACCACCGGGCCGCTGGGCCACTCCCCTCACAGTGGTCGACGAGCCCGACCAAGACGGCCCACTCCACGAGCTCCCCAGGCATCATACACCGGTGCGCCACCGCTGGGGACAAGTATGACCTTCGCACCACCTCGAGGCGCGAAGGAGAGCCACTGAGGCGCCAGCGCCCTCGCGGTCGCCGAGAAGCGGGCGGTGCAATCATCCCGACCGGATTCGACGGCCGGCCGCCGCGTTCACCCGCCTCATCGCCGCGCCAACTTCCCGGCCGATTCGGGCTCCACCAACATAGCCAAGTACACGGGGCTACTAACCCCGATGTCTGGCTAGAAGACTATCGGCTCTTTCGCCGAAATGGGAGCGACGGACGACTCCTTCGTCATCCAGTATCTCCCCATCTACCTTGCGGACTCGGCTCGAGCCTGGCTCGAGTACCTGCCCGCGGACACTATCGGCAGCTGGGCCGACCTGACGAACCTTTTCGTCGGGAACTTCCAGGGCACCTACAAACGCCCTGGCAACTCCTGGGACCTGAAGAGCTGCAAGCAGCAGCCGGGGGAAACCCTCCGGGACTACATCCGCCGCTTCTCCCAGCAGTGCAACGAGCTCCCCGACATCCGCGACGCCGACGTCGTCGGGGCGTTCATCTACGGCACCACATGCGAGGCCCTGGTCCACAAGTTGGGCTGTGCGAAGCCCCGGACCACCAAGGAGCTCCTCGACATCGCCACCAACCACGCCTCCGGCGAGGAGGCCGTGGGGGCCATCTTCGAAAGGAAGACGGCCCACAAGATCGCCCGACCTCGGGCCGCCTCCGACCGCCACGACAAAAGAAAGCTAAGGGGAAGCAGGTGGTGCAGGTCGAATGGTCGCCGCCACCGACCACCGCTTAAAGAAAGCCCGGCAGACGCCCGACCGATTCGAGAAATCGATGGATAGTCTCGTGCCCGAACCACGACTATCCCGTCAAGCACAAGTATTGGGGACTGCGAAGTCCTGGCGGTTTCTCTCCGGAAACCCCACGACATCGCGGGGTAAGGGGAAGAGCGCGACCGTCCGACGCCGGCAAGGGCGATCAGCCAGCCGACGAGGTCCCACACCTCGACGGCTGTCTCATGATCTTCGGAGGGGCGGAGTGCTACGCCGACAAGCGACTGCTGAAGCTCGCCCACCCAGAGGTCCACACGGCTACCCCCGCCGTGCCCACGTACTTGAGGTGGTCGGAATGCCCGAACGCCTTCGACAGGACCGACCACCCCGACCACATCCCGCACCCGGGGCGCTACCCGCTCGTCGGCGACCCCATCGTGGGGACGAAGCGCCTGACCAAGGTGCTCATGGATCGGCGGGCAGCCTCAACATCATGTATGTTGAGACCCTGGATGCCCTGGGGGTCCCTCGCTCCGCCCTCCGGCCGAGCAAGGCGCCCTTCCACGGCGTCGTACCAGGCCAACAAGCCCACCCCCTCGGGCAGGTCGGCCTGCCCGTCACCTTTGGGAGCCCGGACAACTTCCGCACCGAGAGCCTCACTTTCGAGGTTGTGGACTTTCCCGGCTCCTACCACGCCATTCTGGGACGACCATGCTACGCGAAGTTCATGGCGGTCCCCAATTACACCTATCTCAAGCTGAAGATGCCTGGGCCGCAAGGTGTCATCACCGTGGCCACATCTTTCCAGCTCGCCTACAACTTCGAGCGAAGCAGCTGCGAGCTGGCCTCAACAGTCGTCGCTTCCGTCGAGCTCGCCCAGCTCCAGGAGAAGGCCCCCGGATCCGCCCCCGACTACAGCAAGTCGGGGCCTAGCTCCTTCAAGTCCGCGGAGGACACGAAGGGGGCCGCTGTTGATCCCGAAGATCCCGCCAAGACCGTGCGGATCGGGGCCGCCCTCACTGCCAAATAGGAAGGCGCGCTCGTCGACTTCCTCCAAGTAAATCGAGACGTCTTCGCTTGGAGACCCTCGGACATGCCAGGAGTCCCAAAGGAGGTCGCCGAGCACTCCCTGAACATTCGACCGATCGGACGATCGCCGCCAGCCGCGCTGCTTTCGACGAAGAAAAACGTCGAGCCATTGGGGAAGAAATCGCCAAACTTTTGGCCGCCGGCTTTGTAAGGGAGGTGCGTCACCCCGAGTGGCTCGCCAATCCCGTCCTTGTAAATAAAAAGTCGGGGCAATGGAGAATGTGTGTTGACTACACGAGCCTCAACAAGGCCTGTCCGAAAGATCCATTCCCATTACCTCGCATCGACCAGGTCGTGGACTCCACCGCCGGGTGCGAGTCCCTTTCTTTTTTGGATGCCTACTCAGGCTATCACCAGATTGCGATGAAGGAGTCCGATCAGCTCGCGACCTCCTTCATCACCCCGTACGGCTCATACTGTTATGTCACAATGCCTTTTGGTCTGAAAACGCAGCGCCACGCATCACGGCCGGTGTATGCGAGCATGTTTCTCGAGACCAAATTGGCCGTAACATCGAGGCCTCACGTCGGCGACATCGTTGTCAAAACCAGGAAGGCCGATGACCTCATCGCCGACCTAGAGGAGACTTTGCGAACCTCCGACGGTTTCGCATAAAGCTCAACCCCGAAATGCGTCTTCGGGTCCCCAAGGGCAAGTTGTGGGATTCATCGTCTCGAGCGGCATCGGCCAACCGAGATAAGATCTCCGCTATCGCAAGGATGGGGCCAATCAACGATCCAAGGGAGTTCAAAGGTCGATGGGATGCCTCGCGGCACTAAGTCGCCAGATCTCCGCCTCGAACGCGGATGCCACTCTACAAGCCGATGAAGAAGTCCGACCGCTTTTCTGGACCAACGAAGCTCGGGAAGCCTTTAGTCGACTAAAGGCCTTTCGACCTCACCTCCGGCCCTGGTCGCCGAGCCACAGGAGCCTTTGCTCCTCTACATCGCCGCCACGACTCAGTCGTCGTGCCAGGCACTTGTTGTGGAGCGAGCGGAGGAAGGCCGCGTTTTCAAGGTGCAGAGGCCGGTCTACTTCGTCAGCGAGGTGCTCTCCAAAACAAAGGTCCGATATCCCCAGATACAGAAGTTGATGTACTCGGTGCTCATCACCAGGAGGAAGCTTGCCCATTACTTCGATCGACACCCCATCTCTGTGGTAACCTCCTCACCGCTCGGAGAAGTCGTCCACAACCGCGACTCTACCGGAAGGATCGCCAAGTGGGCTCTCGAGCTCAACGGCCTCGACATATCGTACGTCCCCAGGACGGCGATCAAGTCCCAGGTCTTGGCGGACTTTGTCGCCGAGTGGACCGAGGCGCAAGTCCCTGCGGCGGTCGAGGACCCGGAGTACTGGACGATGTACTTCGATGGGTCTTACACCAAGAACGGGGCCGGCGCGGGGGTCGTCATCATCTCCCCACTCGGCAGCAAACTCCGGTATGCCATACGCCTACTCTTCGATGCCACCAACAATGTCGCCGAGTACGAAGCCCTCGTCAATGGCCTTCGGATCGCCGCCGACCTGGGCGCACGACGGCTCTACGTTCACGGCGACTCCAAGCTGGTCGTCGACCAAGTGATGAAAGCCACCGAGCCCCGTGACGCTCGGATGGCCGCCTACTGCCTGGAAGTCCGCAAGCTCGAGGAGAAGTTCAAGGGTTTTGAGCTCCATCATAGCTACCGACGCTATAACGGTGAAGCCGACTCCCTCGCCAACCTCGCCTCAGGAAGGGCGGTTCCCCACTGGAATCTTCGTTTCCGACCTCGGCAGCCCTTCAATCCGGTTGGACCCGAGTCGAGGGCGCCGCCGACTTCAAGGGCGGCGCCCCATCGATCTTCGGCCGGATGCCCACCCGCTGGAGTCGGACTTGGGCGTCTGGCGTCGAAACCGATCGAGGCAACCGTTTGTCGATCGATTGACGAGCAGTCGCTCCCGCCGATACCACCGAGGCTCGGCGCCTCGCTCGGCGGGCTAAGTCTTTCGTCCGATCGAGGGCGCCTCTACAAGAGGAGCCCGTCAGAATCCTTCGGTGCGTTCCGACCGACCAAGGGAAGCACCTTCTGCTGGACATCCACGACGGGGTGTGCGGGCACCATGCCGTGCCGCGGTCCCTGGTAGGAAAGGCCTTCCGACAAGGTTTCTACTGGCCGACCGCCGTAGCAGATGCGACCCAAATCGTCCGCACCTGCGAAGGATGCCAATTCTTCGCCAGGCAGACACATCTTCCTGCGCAAGCCCTGCAGACGATCCCCATCACGTGGCCCTTCGCGGTTTGGGGGCTCGACCTGGTCGAACCCTTTAAAAAGGCGCCCGGGGGCTTCACTCACTTGCTTGTCGCCGTAGACAAGTTCACAAAGTGGATCGAAGCAAAGCCATTGGCAAAGATCACATCGGCGCAGGCAGCAAGTTTCTTCCGCGATATTGTCTACCGCTTCGGGGTGCCCAACTCCATCATCACCGACAACGGGACGCAGTTCACAGGAAAGGAGTTCCTCGAGTTCTGCAACGACTTCAACATCCGAGTCGACTGGGCAGCAGTCGCGCATCCCCGGGCCAACGGCCAGGCCGAGCGAGCCAACGGCATGATCCTCCAAGGACTCAAGCCGCGAATCTTCAGCCGACTGAAGAAATTCGCGGGACGGTGGGCAGCCAGAGCTACCGCCGTTCTTTGGAGTCTACGAACCACACCAACCCTGGCCGACCGTTCACACCTTTTTCTTGGTGTTCGGAGCGGAGGCTGTCCTCCCGACCGATCTTGAGTACGGCAGTGCGCCAAGGGTGCAGAACTCTGACAGCAAGACGGGGACCGAGGAGCAGCAGGATGACCTCGACCAACTCGACGAGGCTCGGGATGTCGCGGTCTTGCGGTCGGCTAAATATCAGCAGGCGCTGCGTCGCTACCACAGCCGACGGGTCCGCGGCCGCTCGTTCGAAGTCGGCGACTTAGTGCTGCGCCAAGTCCAATCCGCGAAGGGCAGGCACAAGCTCTCCCCGCCCTGGGAGGGCCCTTTCACCATCGCGGAAGTCCTCCGACCCGGCACTTTCCGCCTCAAGGACATTGAAGGGAATCTCGTGACTAATGCGTGGAACATAGAGAAGCTGAGAAAGTTCTATTCTTAGTCAATCTCTACCCTCTTTTGTTACCACTCAACAAACACTTTGAGCAAAAGAAGCCGCAGCTCTCGGACGACCGAGTACTCTCTCTCATCTGAACTATTGCAAGTACTACGACCTCCGCCTCGAAAGCCGAGGTCCCGAAGTAGTACTTTTCCCGCCGCAAAGACCACGAATGCAAGGACAACCGACCTACAGATGGTCGGACCGTCCCATTCCAGTAACAAACACACATTCTGGCGCGACGCAAGGAGAAGCCCAGCTGATGGGAAGGCGCGAGGAAGTCGAGGAGAACAAGGGGCGCAACCGCCTCTAACCTACGCTGGATCCGTTGCGATCCCAAAAGACCACGGATGTGGGCAAATTGCAAGCGCGAAATCCTCGAAAAAGAAAACAGGGAGCAAAGAAGCGCTTTATTTATTCATGGAGGAACATCACCCCAACCAAGAACGAACCGCCTGCTGTGGTCTTGGTGTGCGCCCGCCAGTAGAGCTCACGTGGCGTCGCTCCTGCCACCGCTCGCGGCAGCGCGCCCTCGCCTCGGTTGGGGAACGCCCACGGCGAGGACGCCAACTTCGCCAGACGTCCTCACGGACAGCCTCGGCCTCGACCTCGCCACCTCCAGCGGCCAGGCACGATGGGCAATCACTTCCTCGCGGGCGGCGTCGCGATCCGCCATGGCGCGCGAGGAAAGTTCGTTTCTTTGGCGGCCCTTGCCGAAGTAGCGGCGCCGGCGCCTCCTTTATAGCCAAAAGCAGTCAAGGGAGGAGCGAAGACGGCGCCTTGGGGTCACCTGTGGCCTTGAAGACGGCGCGCCAAAGATCGATTCGAAATCGGGCGATCCCCAGCGAGTTAATCCACACTTATCTCCAAAGAAAACTTAAATCCTTCGGACTCAAGCGGTGCGTGGCGGTGTACCCCGATCCCCACGCACCACTCGGGGCTACTTCCCGGACCTCGAAGTCGGCGACCTCGAGGTCGGCCGACCTAGATCGATGGCCAGTAACCACTCCGGCCAGGCTGCCCCCTCATAGTAACCTCTTCAAACCCAAAACGCTACGAGCCCACGCCCGCGCCACGGCTCGAGGTAGCACTTTGAGCAAAAGGGAGGTTACTTGAGCAAAGGGCCAAGCGGGCGGATGGAGCCTTCGATTTAGGTCGGCAAGCCGACCGATCAAACAAATCTCCCTCGTGGCAACCTCCTCGAACCGAATGCTACAACCTAAGCCCCAACGGCTATGGCTCCCGAGTAGCATTCCACGCAAAAAGGAAGCCGCCCGAGCAGAAGATAGTTTGATCGACCAGGCGAACTCAACCCCGGCCGTCGTTAGAAAGCGTTGGTCGCTAACCCAAGCCGTACTCGACCGACCGGGCTATCTACCTCATGACTTGTTTCCCCGGCCCAAAGTACTACGGCCTCGCCTCGCTGACTCACGGCCAAGTGGCACTCTGCGGGGGGGAAACAAGTCCTCCGAGCAAGAGACGCTAGGGACGGTCGAAGCACCTCCGCTCGGGTCAGCGATCTAACCTACCAAGCGCAAGCTTCGCAAAGAGGGCGGTCCGACCTAGGCACCCCTCCGCAAAGCTATCGCTCGAGATAGTTCGTCCTATCCCGTGATCTCTCCGGACGGGATTGAGGCAACACCTACGCTCTCAGGGCACCCCCGCGGGCCCTGTAGCTATGGTCGTAAGATTGCCCAATTTCATAGAAGAAGCACGGGATAGACGAGCAAAATAACTTAAAGCAACCCGACACTTCGAACTCAGTCAGGGTAATCATGTTCATTACATACACTGCCAAAAAAGCAAAAAATAGGGATACTAATCATCTCCCTCCTTCCGATGGAGGATTTCTCGCGGCGAGATTCGGCGGGCAATCTCTTGGGCGCACGGATCGACCCGGGCCACTGGCGTCGACTTCTTCGTCGCTTCGGTCAGCGACGCCGCTCCCAACCGCCTCAAGGTCGACGCCGTCATAATAAGAGACGGTGTTGACCAGGGCCGAGGAAGCGCCAAGCACCGCCGCCTCCCGCACCGACGCCTCGACACGCTCAGGAATCCACCCAAGCATGGCAGGAATAGCACCGGGGCCCGGAGTAAGCCCGAACAACCGGTCGCAGACAGCCTGGGTGCCCACACGAAGGACCGTCAGCTCGGCCGTCGTATCGGCCGCATCCCTCTCCGCCACCCGCTTATCCATGAGGGCCGAGTCACGTGACTCGACCGCCGCATCCCGTTCTTCCACCGCCACCCTTCGCGACTCTAACACGTCGCTAAGGTTTTTTCGCAGCTCTGCAGGGACACAAAAAAAAAAGAGAGACAGCGTCAGAAGATGCCCGTCGCAGTGGCTCCAAGGGGTTGAACTACTCACCGGCCACGGAGGCCTTTTTGGCGCGAAGTTCCTCCTCGACCTTGGAACGCGCTTCTCGATCGGCCGCGGCGCGGTCGGCAAGCTCCCTCGCCGTCACGAGCTCCCCCCGAGCAAGATCCCGCTCGCCGCGAAGCCGGTCGGCCTCCCTGCGGGCCGACTCGCATTCCTCTCGGAAGAGGGCGGCCTCCGCCCGGGCGGATACTTCTGCGCGGACCGCAGAAGTCTTGGCCGCTTCCGCATCCACCAGGGACGACCTGGCCCTCTCTCCCTCGACGGTCAACGACTCCACGAGTCGAGCCTCCCGCAAGGCTTCGGTGACTTCCCACTACGACTGACCTGCGTGGCGGCCCTTCCTCGCTCGGCAACAAAGCGCCCTCCGGCGTCGAGCAGCTCTTCCCCTACGGCACTCCCAGGTGCAAGTGCCGGAGGACCATCGACTTGTCCACCGGTCGGGATGTCAAGCGCTGCGAATACCGCCGGTCGATCTCCGTTTCCCGGTCGAGAGATGCACGAAAGACAAATCCCCGTCAGACTTACCGATCTGGCCGAGCGGGACTCCTGAGCAATGGACTTTCTCGCCCTGGACGCGGCGTCGACAGTGCGAGTAAGGTCGGCGTGGATCCTCCCCATCTCCACCTCCAAGGCATTCCAGTCCGCGCGTTCTGCCTCGTCGTCCAGAACGAACGCGGGCCCTCCGGCCGTGTCGGGGCGGGCCAAGTCGGCTGGCGGTTGGCAACCGCCCGCCTCGACTTCCCACCAAAGCGTCTGCGGCGGCGTTGCGCGCTTTCCAACAACACTTGGACCGCCGAAGCAGGCGGTGGCCCCGGCGGCGGGGGCGGCAGCACTCCTCCCGAAGCAGTCGAGAACGCCGCGAATCGATTTCTTCCCCGGCGAGTCGCGCCGACCCCCACGGTCGGCAGTGCGGGGAAAGGCAAGGATGGCGGAGCGTCTCCCGTCGATGCTGCGGACGGTAGCGGCCCCAGCGCCCCCCCGGGCGGCGGCGGGACCGCACCGCCCTCACCAGGCAACGGCACGGACGGGAGCACGCCCGTGAGCTTCGCCACTGCTTAGCGTCGGCGGCGCTCCTCGCACCCTCCCGTGGCGTCCTCGCCGACAGACCACCACGAGGCGCGATCCAAGAGGCCCGCTCCCAACGACCGCCGCCAAGACGCCGCGGATGGGACCGGAAGGGTGCGACTCCTCACCGCCGAGGTAGGACTCGGCGCCCTCCAGTGGTGAGCCCCTGCGCCTGCAGCGATCGGTCGAATTGCGAAGGAAGAAGCACCAGAGAAGATCAAACTAGGGGCACATAAATCACTTACCGGGAGGAAGCGAGCAGCCGGCACTGACGAGCCCTCTTCGCCGGACCCTGCGAGGAGGCGTGAGGGTCTGCGCATCTTCAGATATACCTGCGCGCAGCATTTCTTAGAGGAACCACGGTCGCCCGGCCCGGTGGGACAGCGTCCACAGCCGCCAGAGTCGTCTCCGACAACCGCTTCCCCCTCGCTCGACGACGACTCCTCGTCACCGTCACTCGAAGTCTCGTCAGAGACCTCCTCGCCATGTGCGGCTCTGCGCGCTCTTTCCTCTTCCGCGTCTGGTGGCCTCTTTCCTCGCCAGAGGAGGGGCGGCGTCATGCTCCCTGGCGAGGCGCTCGGCCGCTCGCGCCTCCTTTTCCCCCGAAAGCAAGGGGCGGGAGATCAAGCCACCGAGCCCCTGCAAGAACGCGCTCGGCTAAGGGAGCGAAGGAGCAAAGCAAAGCAAAAGCAAATAAGAGCCACCAGACGTACCAAGTTCTGCGGATTCTGCACCGAGAATGGCGCGGGCGCCTCGCCCGCTGGCTCGGTATCTCCCTCGATGGAAACCGCGGCCACACGCGCGAGGACCTCCGACGCAGGAAGCTCCCGCTCCGACGACCTCGCAGGGTCGGTCGGCCCTGTGTACTCGAACATGGGGCGCGCCCGATCCTTCAGGGGCTGAATGCGCCTCTCCATGAACGTACGGAGGACCACCTTGCCCGTCAGACCCCGCCGCTTCAGGTCTACGAGCTTTTCGAGGATCTCATCCACCTTCGCCCGGTCCCTCGTATCGGGACCCCAGGTCCAGCAAGGATGCGGCGTCGGCAGATTCCCGCTGAAGGCCGGGGCGCTGTTGTCAATATTCCGAACGTAGAACCACTCGCTATGCCACCCCCGGTTGGACGACGGCAACTTCACGTCGGTGTAGAGCGACTTACGGCGGGCGCGCAGTTGGATCGCCAGGGCGCCAAGAAGGTCGGCGGCGCCCGACGACGGCCTCGCGAAGAAAAAGTGGCGCCAGAGTCCCCAGTGGGGTTCGATCCCCAGAAAAGCCTCGCACAGCGTCATGAAGACCGCGATGTGAAGGACTCCATTCGGGTTCAGGTGGTGAACTTCCCCCCCGTAGAAGTGCAGCGGCCAGGACGAGCAGGTGGAGTGGGAGGCCGAAGCCCCGTCGTAGAAGGCCGCCACGAGACTATCTCGCCGTCTTCCGATTCGGCGACTTGGTCGGCCGGCACCGCCACCGGATCGAGGTCGCGAGGAAGGAGCTCCTTCCTCTCCAAGCCGAGGTAGCGACCGCCGCGGCCGTGCGGGTCGGCCGACATCCCCAAATGAGCGTGGGAGAGCGGAGGACGGCGCGACGAAGCAGGAAGCTTTTTCTTCTTCCCCTTGCGTTCTCTCTCCTTTTCTTTTTGCAGAGGACACGAGCAGGAGGATTTGCTCCCTCCGCGCCGCCCTCTCCTTCCTTTATAGACGCCTGGCGGGAACGGACGCGCCTCCGCGCCCAACCGACGCCACCTCGCGCGGACCAACGCAGTCGCCAACCGTCAGCCTGCTACCACGCCCACTACTCCGGTAACGTGCCGCAGCCCATTTAAACCCCACTAAGCATTAACTGCTCCAACAGGATGGCCGCCTCGCGCCGCACGCCGCGCCGCATCGCAGGCCCCGTCGGCTACAACGGGCCAGGGCGCCCCCATGCCAAGTAAGGTAAGAAAACGGCCCACTGGGCCGCCCGGCCTCGGGAAAGCAAGCGGCGGGCTCGCACCGAGGCCCGCACCGAGGGTTGAGGATTCTGGCCGAATCGGCCGGTGGAATGAAAGCCGCCCCAACACGTAAAATAGAGCGAGGCGGTCGCGGTGAGCCCCGAGGGCCTCTAGATGGGTCGGCGGACGACCCAATCATCGTGGCCCGCGTCCGAGACCATACCTCACACTCTCGCGGAGCTCATCGATGAGTGGCGGCGGTAGCGCTCGGGTCGGCCAGACGACCGGCAGCGGCACCGGGATGAGTAAGGAAAGGTTTTTATGGAACGCCCCACAGCGGGTCGGACGCCCACGCCGGGAACTACGTCCGCTTGGAAACGATCCCCCTCGAAGGGGATCGCCAAGGTTCCACTCGGATTGCCCGACAGCAGCTCGCGTGAGCACGACGTTCAAACCGACGAAGGTAAACGTGCGTTCGCTCAAACCGACTCTAAAAGCCCACGAAACACGTGGCCTGCCAGAGTCCGACCGGGCTAAACCCCCGACCGTCTCTCCGACCCGCTCGGGGCTCGAGCTACACTGCCGGGTGCGCTCGCCGGGTTCTTTTTCTTGGCTAAGCGGCGACTCAGCGATCGCCAGACCAAGCACCGCCGACCTCGGGTCGGCCATGCCTGCCGGGCAAAACCCCGAGCCAGGCTCTCAGGCCGCTCGGGGCTCGAAACTACACCCAGGTCTTCATGGCCTTGCAGGGCTCCTTTAAGTGGTGCGCCACCCAAGCGGCCAGCCGAGCCTTGCGCCACCAATCTGCTGGGCAGCTAACCCCGGCCAGGCTCTCAGGCCGGCTCGGGGGGCTGAGAACTCTTGGCAGTACCGTACCATGGGTACCCCATCGGCCGGAAGCGAGCAGGTGACCCACCATGATGAAGGCCCAAAGATCGCCGAAGGCACTTGGGCCGCAGAGATCGAACCCCGACCTATGCAGGACCGACCCTGGACGGTCGGCGGGCTCCGACCGCCTAGTATTGAAGCTCACGGTCAGCAAGCCCCACCCACACGCGAGCCAGTAGGGCCCACGCCGGTGTCAGATGGCTGCCTCGTGCGCAGCGTCCCCTGGCATCCGTACCGGGGTAGACGGCTCCTTCCCAAGACTGTTAGAGGAGCCACTGAAGAAGTCAAGCCCCCGTCCCATCGCCTGGCACGCCGCAGAAGAACACGCCCACTCCCGAGGCCAGGGCAAAGTCAAGCGCCATTAAAGCCACCGAGGCTGACAGGAGCACCACGCGACACGCCACCCAGACAGCACTACGCAAGACTGCTCATCACAGAGCCACCGACCCTGCCTCGGGACGGGCAGGGGTTGGTCGGACAAGACAGAAGCCAGACTTCAAGACGCGCAGACCCCTTTCCTCGTGTTTTTCCCAAACTCCTGTGTGACCTGCCTCCTCCGTCTATATAAGGAGAGGCAGGGCCCGAGAGGGAGGGGCGCTGAGAAAACAGTCTTCTAGGTAGCCTCAACTCCCTAGCGAAAACATCAAGGGGATCGGACAGCCGACCCCCCGCCTCGCTTGTACACCCCTTGTTCATCACCCAAAGATCAATACACCCACGCCGAACGAACTGGAGTAGGGACATTCGGCCCGAACCAGTATACATCATCTGACTCCTTGAGTCGACCATTCAGGGAGAGGGAGCGCGCGACCCCATCCGACCATAAATCCGTATTGCCGGTGCACGAAACACCGACACATAGTTACACCAGAAATTAGCCAGATGATAGCTACCACTTATGTTTTTTATAAACTAAAAATTTTAGGCCTTGGTTAAACTCAGAAACTTCACGGGAAACAGTTTCAATTGAAGCAGGAATTGGAAAAAAAATAAATCCAGCATTTCAAAGGGAGACTTTTTTTTCGAAATGTTAGTATGATCGCTACTATTCCAAGAAGGTTATTAATGGACTAGAAGTTATTCTAAATAGCCAAAGTATGGTATGTTTGCTACCATTCTTCCTATCTTGGCCGAAATACAAGAGCCAAGCAGGAGTTTCTTTTATCTTAGTATTGTTCATGAAATACGGGAGGCAAATTTGGCGGCTCATCTTTGTGCCAACTACCAAAGAATGGTCTCCGTCATTTTGGGATGTGTTTATTTAAAGGGTTAATTCCTTGTATGTCACTGAAAAATTCCAAAATCATTGATATAAATGAACTTCTTATTCAATAAAGCTTAATGTTTTTGCTTCCAACCTCTAAGCCTTCTGGAATAGTGAGAACTTTTTAAAGAAAGCTTTGAAGGATAGTTTTTGAATTAGCCTGAACCTCATGTTGTACTTGTATTTTGCATTTCTGCCTTTGCATAAAATTATAAATTGCTTTGCTACCATGGAAGTTTATCCAGCGGTGATACAGAATTTTCAAGATTTCGGCCGAAATCATCGATATTTTGGTCAAATTAAACTGACCAAAAAATGGTGAAAAACACGTTAAAAATTTTTGAAATTTTTTGTGGATGATCTTGACCCTAAATCCAATCAAATTCGGCCCACAAAAATGAAAATTCGATAAAAATTCCTGAGATTTTGGCCAAAATTACCGAGATCTCGTCGAATTAAAAGGTACTGTAGCATTTGAATTTTTTTTACCCGGCCAAGATTTAGGAGGGAAGGGTCCGAAATTCGAAATCTCGACCGAGATTTCCGAAGTCTCGACGGGACTTGAATCCATGTCTACATCACCACCTGTCCAAGGGACCCAGATTCCAAAGAAGGTGCCATTTCAGACATCCGTTTCATCAACATCCCATCGGTATCAAACGGAGTTTTCTTGGTTGGATCGAGGCACGGCCTGCTTCGCAACCTGAAGTTCAAGAACGTCAACCTAACCTACAAGAGATGGACAGACTACACGGCCACACGGGAGGGCTGTATGATTGCTGGCCTGGGTGCCAGGAGACGATGAAGCACAGGATCGGTGGTATGATGTGTTAGAAATTGGTCCATGGGTGGTCCATTTCCTTTAATTCTAAAGCATGGTTTAATACCATATTGCCTAGCCAAGTGAAGGAAAGACAACTTAAAAGGTGGAGTCCTTGCCACCTCTTGGTTAACGTGACACTTGGCATGACAATGGCATAGGGTGGATAGTGGCTAAACACACATGAGTGTGCATTCGTGTATTTTTAAGTGAAAATCCACGTCATAGAGTGTCTCTTGGCACTTTAAATTCACCTTTTGATTTGCTGAATCTTGCAATTATATCTCTATTCACTCTGTTTAAATGCGATTTAAACATTCTATTTTAATTCGGTGTGTCATAAACGCTGTCAATTTCTAGTGAGTTAATTGACATTATGCAGTCAGTTACTAGTAACTGCCGCAATCAACTAACATAACGTGTCAGTTACTGATGTGCGTATATAAAAACACATGGAGACGTCCAGGCTAGCCACGCTAAATTCTTCCTCCATTCTTCCTACTCTTTGAATAGCTGTACTGTTGTGTTGAGTAGTTAAACCGCGCCGGCCTTCCTCCTAGGCGGGCACCGTGAAGGAGGGTGAGCGGTATCTCCGAGCTATTGCCGCAGAGTTCACCTGCACGGGGCGGCAATATAGGTTTCTGGGTAGCAATTTAGCGCGACCGCTTTGCTTCTTCCTCGTCATCGACTACTTCCACGATCGCCTCTGCGCTGCACTGCTTCCTATACTTCAACAAGCCCAATTGTAAGTTGTTCATGTGATTGATCGACTCTGTTAATTTACAATACTTAAGCATATTGTGAAGTATAATGTGTTACTTGTGTTTTATGTTCTCTAGTTTTTTGTTATATTTGTCTCAGTATAAAATCTAGAATAAAAATATTGTGCATATTTCCAACATGAAGCTGGAGCACATCTCCTGCCTGGAGATCGGCAGTGTCAGGATGATATGGTCGAGAGGGAGCCTGAATGGGTGGGATGTTAACACGCTCCTCTTCTAGCCGTCGACAGTCGACAAGCTGCCATTCCATGACTGGCAGTTGTTGGATGTTCGGTAGCAGACCAAATGAATATGAAGTTGTAAATAGCATTTGTACGTGTATCTGTATCATGATGAATAAGTGGTGTTTTTTTTTTTGGGTTTGAAATGTGTGAATGAAGGATCCTAACTGTATCTGAAACTTCTGCAAATGGATGAGAATACCTGTAGCAATTGTGTGCAAAGATCTGAATTCTAGCCTAGGGAGAATTAACCTGAAGCCCTAAGCTGAACTTATGCGTACATTTCGATCTGGATTTCAATCAAATATACAGAAGCTAAGATCATGTGAAAGTAAAAAAGAGTCAAACATAGAGGACATTAATGCCAAATGCCACTCAAATTCCAGTGAGCCATTGCATCGTGAAGAGAAAATAGAAGTCTTAGCCTATACTGGCTGTGCAAAGAAGAAGTTGGGTGCAATTTCTTCTATCCAAACATCTTTGACCTTACGCATTTGTGATTTAAGTTTCAATAACATGCTTTTGCATGGTCTTATTAGTATTTCGATTCTCCACAAGGAAAATGAAGATGAAAGAGACATTTCCTTACATGAATTAGAGTGATAGAAAAATAGATCATTCTATTTTAATGCCTTTATAATAATGCTCATAGGGAATTGCAAATAGAAATGCTATGCAGAAGAAAAGGAGCAAGTGGCCATTGGTTGAGGAAAGGTTAGCTGTTTCTCTTGCATATCTTGCTGTTGGTAGGATTGTGGCAAATTGTTCTGCAATACATGAATGCCATGTCAATGCCTTTTATTGATTACTATGTCCCAGCTGGATGCTGATGTTGAAGTATTTGATGCTGTTTTTCATATTTATAGTCATTTCCCTTTACTCTATTTTATTGAATGTTCATGTCATCACTTAAATAATTGTAAATGATTAGTATTGTTACTTCTCTCATGATTCGATAAAGTTATTTATGCGATGATTATTTACATGTCTATTCTGTATGTCTTATAGTAACATGCAGTGGCGGACCTAGGAATTTTTTAGAGCCCGGGCACGCTTAAAGAAGGACAACAAGTCCAAAGCTATTTAAATTTTAGTTGTTAAGTTTTTATACAATTTAGGATGTTTTTTACAAGACGCTAGTAAAGCTTGTAGATTCAGGCTCTATATTTTTATTTCTGATTTGAATATTGTACTTGCCAGGTTGCGTGAATATGAGATTTAGGATGTTTGTTACATGGGTTGAGCCCGGGCCCGGGCCCAGGCTGGCCGGGCCTTGAGTTCACCCCTGGTAACATGTGAAATGTTAGTAGCACTTTGAGCAACTCCGTTAGATCCTCTGTTACTGAATATTATTAGGTATAAGAACTTGATTCCACACCACATCACAATCTATTCTAACATAGAATTGACTGTGACGACCCCTGATCAGAAAATTCGTAAGAATTTTTAGCGACAAGTCTTTGGTAATTCTGATCAAAATCCCTCGTTCCAACATAAAAATCCGGCCCATTAAGCCCACCCGCTTCTTTCTAGCGCGGCACAATCAACTTCGAGAAAAGCCCAGCCCGGTTACGCCACCTGCTGCAACCTCCACACCACAGCCTCGTCTCCGCAGAGTGAAGAACACCGCCCCCGAATCGGCGACGTCTCTCTCCGATCTCCACATCGCGCGCACGCACCAACCGAGCTCGATGCGGGCGATCTCGTCGGCGGCAGGAGGGATGCTGCGGGCGCGTCTGCGCAGGGCGGCGCGCACCCGCGGCGGCCACGGCGAGGGCGCGGGGCGGTGGACGACGCCGGGGCACGAGGAGCGGCCCAAGGGGTACCTTTTAAACCGCCCGCCGCCGCCGCCAGGGGAGTCGCGCAAGTGGGAGGACTGGGAGCTTCCCTGCTACCTCACCTCCTTCCTCACCGTCGTCATCCTCGGCGTCGGGCTCAACGCCAAGCCCGACCTCACCCTCGAGACCTGGGCGCACCAGAAGGCGCTCGAACGCCTCCAGCAGCAGGAGCTCGCGGCTTCCGCCGACGCGCAGGTGGAGTGACCCGCACGCGCCCCAGGTCGCTTCGAACTCTAGAGTCTAGACTGCTTTTGTCTTGCTTCCAATAAGATGGTTGCGATGTGCGATTCTGATATGGATGGAACACGGGCTAAACACTGTGCTATTGTTTCTGTTTCGTTGTGGAATTTACCTGATGACGGCGAATGCCCTAAACATTTTGAAATGCTTTGTATTTGTATTATCTTCTTCATCCTTTGGTTTTACTAGAGATAATTGCTGATTTGCCCCGAAGTTGACGTGCAATTGATCATATCCTCCATGATATCTCATTGACATATGGGTCTTGGGGTCACATGTTAGTGAGACACACGGGGCAAATGCAAATGATCAATTGCACATTAACTTCTGGGCAAATGATCAAATCCCCTGTTTTACTATACTACAAATTTTCCTGAGCATAATTAAGATATGTGAAATATTTCATAGATTGCATTTGACCGACTCAATTATAGCTTTTTAGAACTTAGACATGGTTCTTGCTTTAGGGGGTTGCTCTTAAATGGATTATTGCTGATATGGCATACTCTCTCTCTTCTAAGCGCCTCTTGCATTGAATTAGTGCTAAAGCGATACAAGAAGGTAATGTGCAATGTGTTACTTAAGTATATGTTCTAGGCCCCATGGTTGTAGACGAGACAGAGCCAAGATATGTTGATAATTACTAGCTACAGGTAGAGTCTTAGCTTATGTGGTAAGCTGGGCATTTATTTGGTCGTAATAAAAAAAAGTAAAGATGCAAGTTGAGTCGATATGAGGAAAGTAAAATGTTAGTTGAACATTTTGTTGCGAGTTGTGATGAATCCTGTGGTCTAACTTTAAACTCAAATTATTGAATTGTTATCATGCATACTTGAATTTGGATGATCCTGTGAAGGTTGAATAATCTCACTCTATGCTGGATAGCACGGTTGGTTAAATAGATCTAGAGTTCTTGGATTAGTAAGGTATCTGATAGTATAGCAAAATGTCAGGAGGGATAACTTTGTACTGAACTATCCCTTGTTCAACATTACTCTTGTGTATGGATGTTATCACTACCAAGAGCATACCATTTACTCTGATTATTATATTATCATAAAAAAAATAAGTTTACTTCCATGGTCACCCGGTACTTCCTTGAAAATAGATAAGATCCCTAGTAACGTGGAGTCATCTCTACTACTGTGGAGATTTGGCTTTTCATATATACTTTTTACTCATATGTTTAGGTAGCTTGTTTTCTCTTTATCTTCTTCCGTGAGCATTCCAAAATGCTTTTTTTTAAAACGAAAATTACTCTTGTTGATACTTTCTCTGCCAAGCTTTGAAGAAAAATTATAATGAAAATAATACAGCGGAGAGTGACTGCATATCTAGGCTTGTATTGATAATTGAGTAAAAATCAACGTTCTGAATAATGTTTAGTGGCTGCTGGGCTACCTTGAACATCTTAGAGGGTACACATGTGGCTGTAGAAAGCGGCTACTATTCAGAACATTCGAAATAATAACTATTTCTTTTTCTCTTTTCTTAAAACCGCTGAAGGAGTGTTCACCATTAAGGGGTTGTTTGGATCTTGCATTTTGTGGAAACTGGATTTCCTTAAACTGGTGTTAGCCCCAATTCTAGGAAAACTCCGTTTGGATATTGCAACTAACCCTGTGGATAAGAAAACTTGTTTTTCCATAAAACCAGAATTTTTGGATTTATCAAAAACCAGTATATGTTGCTTTTCTCAAAATGATTTTCCTCTATCCTTATTCTCAACATCCCAACACATCCTAAAGTAGTTTGTGGAACATATATTAATGATGTTATAGCTTTCACATAAGGTTGTGGGTTGTAAATCATGAAGTATGGATCACTATATTTCGGAAAAGGGAAAATTGAAGGGCTTTGAAATCTCTCAATGTAGAAGAAAGTTCTATCCCCTGCCCCCTTGTCTCCAAGCAGTCCGTTGTAGTTCACTTCATTTTTTGCTGCAAGCCTGCAACTATTAACTGGGCAATTTGTAAACTGTGTTTGGTTCATCTTTTGTGCGCATGGGCATGTGTAACTGTCAAATTTGAATATTTTGATTGGGCAGATTTATTATCGTGACAAATAATTTCCATGAGCGTGGCGTTTGTGCTACTTTTTTTATTGATTGCCTGCCTTCTCTACAATGTTTCTTCTGGCCATGTTGTCCATTGTCTGCCAGTCATATGAAGCTGCTGATTCATATGTCAAGATCCTGCTTTTGTGTGCTGTCTGAGCTGTCTTTCCTCTGTTTGAATTGTTTATTGTTGACTTCTTTTGCATACAATAGCATGTATTGCATAATTTTGATTACTCTATCAAATGTTCATATGGCCATCAAAAGTTATGTGAATAACCATTGTGGGCCACATTCACTTTCTTTGATATTATTTTTCATTGAATACTGGCTGTTTTCTAATAGCCAATAGTAGCACTTCCTTTGGTGCTTTAACCTAGCTCTAGTGATTAGCTTGGCTTTGGAGGATTTGACTTCGTGGAAGCTTCAATATTTTCCGGTAATAGTGAACATAAATCAAGGCTGTTGTAGGCTTGTAGTCCAGTAGTAATCAGTAAGGTGCCATGTGTAATGTGTTTGATTTAATCATTGTAGTATTGTACTTTTGGAGCAAAAAACTGTTCAATATTGGATGGAAAAACATTGCACTATTGGAAGTTTCCTAGTAGGAACGCCTAGTTCAAATGCATGTAGTTATGGAAATGCCTGTCAAGGCAGCCCTTGGATAGCAGACGGTCTAAGAAATTTTTATTACTTTCCTGGTGCACAGACTAGAGAAGAAAGCTTTATTTGATGTTATAATTGTTGAACATGATATAAGTTAAGCTCAGCTTCTATGTGCATGGTATTATCCCCATGTGTCCGAGCCAGACATATGTCAAGCATAATTTCGGCCCAGCTAAGCTTTACAAAAAATGAAGGGCCTATGCACAATTCAGGCCAAGATAGTATGTGCACAAGAGGTTAGAGGTACACGAATTTTGTGGCTAAAATTTGACATGCCTTGTTTGGTAACCCACAATTACAATTTTTTTTATCCCAAGCATCCTTTGTTATGCTTCCTGTCTTTATGTTGCTCTATTGAGCATTGTTTAAATGATTAGTGTACCCTTCTTCATGAGCATTCTGCCTTCACATGCAAATGGTACCTTGACCAAACACTGGATGCTAGCTGGCAAAAAAAATTCATCCTCTTATGTAGACAGGCCATATGATGCAGTACTGACGCTTCTCTATAATGTTTGATTCATACTTGCTCAACTAACGCAAGAGGTGTAACTAAGCTACCAAATCAATTCTGCATCATATATCTTTGCAACACTTTTCAGTTAGCAGTTTTGCTGTTTCTCATTTTTTTTTTTTTGCAAGTGCTTCTCAGATAGACCTCTGTTAGACTAGAAAAAGTTTTGCAACTTAATTGCTCTTCCTTCGTTAAATAATCATGGCATGCAACAGAATATCATGTCATGCGGCTTAGACTGTAGATCTGAACAGTTCCTGTATCTTTTAAGGACATGTTCTTCACTTTAGCTTTCGTTATCCATGCATTCATTTCTCTTGCTAATGGTATGATTGGCCTGTGTAGACTGTGGACATCAATACTGCCGCTGCAACTTTGTTCACATAAATTGATTACCTTCTTGAAAAAATGTGCTGTGTTTTTCATGCATGCCATTTTTTTTGTTACAAGTGACATGTCAGCGAAGTTTTTTTTAACTAAATGAGCATTCTAATTTTAACTAGCTATGGTGCTGTAATCTGGATGAATTTGAGAGCAAAGGTGTGAGCTGAAAATTCTAGCTATGCAGAAAATAGTGGGATGAATGTTATGCCATAAAAATGTGAAACCATACTGGTTCTCCTCAGTTGACAGCTTTCTGAACAAAGCAGCAAACTGAGTGATTTACAGCGAACTGAGTGATTTAATTTGATTGCTAGGGACCACAAATATCGGCGTGAGGCTGGTAAAGTGGAGAATTGATAAATGTAACGACTGATTCTTGTTTCCTTGCAGTTTTATAGGGGTTCAAGCAGCTATCCTATCTTAAGAACATATTACATACCCTTGTACCTAATGAACTGTATTAACCGCTGTGAGCCTGTGAGTGGAATCATATGTAATCCGGGTGTACTAAATAAAGATGTCTCCTTTCCACGTTTGTTCCTTAGTTTTACAGCTCTAAACTTGAATCTTTTGGGCAGCTTATTCGTCACACAGGTAGTCATGTGCAGATTTAGTCCGCTTGCTTTGTTTTGTCATCAAATGCATCTTCGTACGACCTTTTGGGTGTAGGAGTTATACATATATAACCTTCATATGAGTACAATTGGTAATTTTGGCGTAGATCCAAAGCCACAGCATGTCTTTCCTGTGTTTTTGAACGGGCTCCGACGTTCTTTACTGGGTTCCTCTTGTTTACTTCTTCCGGTCACAAATAGGTATCGTTTTGGACATCGACACGTTATGGATGCAGGATCGAATCTGTGTGCCAAACAAGAAGAAGCTGAAGCAGTTGATCTTAGAGGAAGCCCATGATTTTAAGTATTCAATTCATCCAGGAAGTGCTAAGATGTACCAGGATTTGAAGGAAAGATTCTAGTGGCCGAGCATGAAGCGTGAAGTTGCCGAACATGTTGCGTTGTGCGACATATGTCAGAAAGTCAAGGCAATGCATCAGAGACCAGCAGGGTTGCTACAGCCGTTGAAGATACCTGAGTGAAAATGGGAGAAAATCGGAATGAACTTCATTACCGGTTTACCCAAGACTCAAGGAGGATATAACTCCATATGGGTTATAGTAGACCGCTTGACTAAGGTCGCCCATTTTATTCCAGTAAAGACTACTTACTCGGGAGATAAGTTGGCGGAATTGTACATGATCAGAATCGTTTGTTTGCACGGAGTGCCGAAGAAGATTGTACCGGACAGAGGTACTCAGTTTACCTCAAGATTCTGAAATAAACTGCATGAAGCCATGGGAACCCGTTTGAATTCTAGTACAGCATATCATCCGCAGACAGATGGGCAGACCGAAAGAGTTAATCAGATATTGGAGGATATGTTAAGAGCGTGTGCATTGGCTTATGCTACCTCTTGGGATAAAAGTCTGCCGTATGCGGAGTTCAGTTACAACAATAGCTACCAAGTCAGTTTGCAAATGTCGCCATTTGAGGCATTGTATGGCCGACCCTGTCGAACACCGTTGAACTGGAATGAGACAGGTGAACGCCGTGTCTTTGGACCGGACATTCTTCAAGAGGCCGAAGAACAGATTGCCATGATCCGAGAAACACTGAAGATAGCACAGTCAAGATAGAAGAGCTACGCCGATAACCGTCGCCGAGACTTGAGCTTTGAACCAGAGGATTTCGTGTACCTTAGGGTTACACCACTCAAGGGAGTTAAGAGATTCCATGCCAAAGGAAAACTTGCGCCGCGATATGTTGGACCATTTAAGGTTCTCAGCCGTAGAGGTGAAGTTGCGTACCAGCTGGAGTTACCGCAATCACTAGCAGGAGTGCATGACATGTTCCACGTGTCCTAGCTGAAGAAGTGTCTCCGAGTACCTGATGAGCAAACACCGCTAGAGTCAATCGAGCTACAAGAGGATCTGACTTACAAGGAACACCCTGTCAAGATTTTGGACACCATGGATCGAGAGACGAGAAATAAGTCAACCCGTTTCTGCAGAGTTCAATTGAGCAACCATGCAGAGAGTGAAGCAACTTGAGAGCGTGAAGAGGATTTGAAGAAAGAATTTCCAAACATATTCTTTAGTAAGCCCTAAATCTCGGGGACGAGATTCTGTTAAGGGGGGAGGTTTGTAACACCCCAATTTTTGCTTTTCATGAATTTAAATAAGATTTGGCACTTTGGTGAATTTTTGGAAAATTTTCTGGAATTTATTTGGATTTATTTGGAGTTTATTTGAATTTATTCCCTTTTAAAATAATTAAAGAATTTAATTTTACAAATAAAATTTTGTTGAAAATATTTTATTTGGGTCCCAAATGCCCTAAGATATTTTTTAGAATTTTTCTGAGTGTTTTGCTATTTTTAATGAATTAAATGAATTTCTGTGAATTAATTGGATTATTTAATCGCTGGAAAAACCTAATCGGTTTTACTGTTCATGTGACCGAGCCCGAGTCGGACTCGAGTCCAAGTCCGACCCGAACCCAACCCACGCCGCCTGGAAAGCCGGACCGCCCAAATTAACCCTAGGATCGCGGCCGTTGGATCACGATCCAACGCGGCCAGGCGCGCCACGCCACCCGAAGAGCTTGTTTCGCGGCGTCCCGATCGCGCTCGTGTGATCCGGCCGCCGATCGCGCGCCACGCGGACGGCCTCGTCGCCCACGCCACCTCTCCGAGTCTTCGTCGAGTCCGCCGCCGCGTGTGGGCCTCGGTCTCGCGCTTTTCACGAGCCGAGGCCATTATTTAATGAGCGCCGCCACCGAAGCCGACTTCCGTGCGCACCGTAGCCCTAGCCCACGTCACGAGCCGCCGCCGTTTGCCCGCTAGAGCTCGCCGTGAATTGCGCTTAGGTCTCCGCCGCATGATTATCGCCGTTTCGCCGCCGTCGCCGTCCTCCGCCGCCGTTGAGCCTGGTCGAACCGCAAGGACAAGCGCGTCGGAAGGACCTTTCACTGCCAGCGAATCGCGCCCAAACGCCGTCGGGCGTGTCGCCGTCCTCGTCTCCGGTGAGCCAGCTCCGCCGCGCGCCATCGCCGTCGTTCTAGCTCCCTCCACCGTCCGATCCAGATTCAAGGGCTCAGAATCGTCCACATCATCGCCGGTAAAACCTCACGTGTTAATCTCTAGATCTATTTCCAACCGTTGGATCTATATCCAACGGTTTAGATCGTGCCACGTAGCCGTAACTGCACCGTGTTAGGATAGATCTCAGCCGTTAGATTTAGATCGTACGGCTAGCGTTAAACCACGTGATAGCGTTAGATTAGATCTTGACCGTCCGATCAAGATCGAACGGTCCTGGTCAGCCGAGTAGTTTCCTATTGCGTTAAGCCAGATCCAATCTGGACCGTTGATTTTCAAATCAACGGCCGAGATCTAGCCACGTGGGCGGAAGTCTGACCGCGCAGCGGCTGATCGCCCGCCGCCTGGCCGCCGACGTCACGTATGACGTCGGCGTGGGCAGCGTGTCGGCCAACCCGGCCAAACCGCACCATGGCGTCATGCGGCGTCACGGTGAAACCCGGTATCGGTATCCTCAGCCGTGCGTGATGACGTCTCTGCTGATGTTATCCGAAGGGCCCACCTGTCAGTGAGACACATGCGCCGTGGACCGGCCGTGCGTGATGACGTCACTGCTGACGTTATTCGAAGGGCTCACCTGTCAGTGAGACACATGCGCCGTGGACCGGGTCCACGGTGGACCAAGCAAAACCGTGCGCCGGGTCCATGGACCTGAGGCGACGTGGCGGCCTCTGATTGGTCCACGTGTTATGCTGACGCAATAAATCATTTTCCAAAAAAGAAATTATTTATTTAATTCGGTTTATTGATTTCAAATATAGATTCAAACTTCAAACACTTATAACTTTTGCGTTTCAACTCCGATTTGAGTGATTCAAATTTCTAAATTTTTATAAAATTGAGATCTACCTAATGGTGAATTTTATTTAATTTTTGGACCAAAGTTTTTCTCTGTAATATTATTTAATTGATTATTTAAACTTTAAACGCTTGTAACTTTTGCATTTTAACTCCGAATCTGACGATTCCAGTTTCTAAAAATTCATAAAATTATGCTCTCTCTGTTTGTGAACTTTATTTAGATGTTTGGACACTTTTGTCTACTGTCTATTTATGTATTGCTATTTGCACGCTTTACGAGTAGACGTTGAAGTGCCCGAAGGCTTCGAAGGTGAAGTGTTGACCCAGGAGCCAGCTCAAGACCAAGAACAAGTACTATTTGAAGGCAAGTTGTGCTTTGACCATGTTGATCCCATTTTGAAATTAGTTTGATTTAAATTATTGCATGCTAGTTCAATTATAAAATGCTTTAATTAATTTTGGGAGATTAGTTAATTACCTAGTTGTCGTATGCCACCTTGACATAGACAATTGAATGCCATGAACCCCTTGTCACCCTAGTTGAGGATTAAATAGTTGGACATTATTAAATTGCCAACATGGGAATCTAGATCGTTATAGTATATTGCTTAGACCCGCTACGTGCTTATGACATGATTTTGGACAAACAAATGTTAATATTGACTTAATGATATATTGAACCTGTTTTGGAAAGGTATCATGTGTTGTGATGTTGATGGCATGTGGTGCATGGTAATCAACTGGGGTTTTGATAAATAGTTTTTGACCGGGGCATGTGGCAAGAATGATCGGGTGGGCCAGTTGTGGCATCGGAAGCGTTGGTTTGATTCTTCGGGTAGTCTTGCCCTGGTCAACATAAGGACTTAACCTTGCAAGCCTTTGAACTGAGTTAATCGTGCAACCACATGACCGGAATGGGACGGTCCTAGTTGAGTAAGTTACTAATAACTTGCATGTAATACCTTGGGTGTCAACTACACCCTTTGTGTAGCTTGAAGGGGGAGCGTACCGATGCGATGGCATGGTACCCGTCCAACGGTATGTCGGTCCCATACTTCATCTTTGATAAGGGAAGGAATGGTGTAGGGCAAAAACCGAAAAGGTTCACTTGTGTAGTTAGCCGTATCCGAAAGGCTTTGTTACGATCACTCGCCTTTGTGGTGTTTGACTGTATCTTGTGGGTAAAGTGCATAACCTCTGCAGAGTGTAAAATCTATTCGAATAGACGTGTCCGCGACATTGGACATTGCTCGGGGATTACAGTCAAGGGTTAGACTTTCAATGGAAATAACTTGAACATGAGAGGTTTGGTTTGTTTAAATGATGATGTTGATGGAAATGTGGACTAGAAATGGGAAAGATGTTTATTTAACTCCTGGAAAAGTTATTGATGTTATACTTGTTTTTACTGCTTTCGAATCTACTTATGATATTTGTTAAATGCTGTTTTATGCATTTATACCTTGAGCTATTCCTTTGTATTGAGCCATGCATGTAGTATATTAGCTTGCATTCTGTGCATGACTTGCTGAGTACCAAGTACTCACCCTTGCCACAAAACAACACCAGTTGAAGATGAGGTGACGCCAGCTTTGGAGGAGGAATATCAGGAGGAGCCGTCTAACTAGGGATCGAGTCCCAGTCAGTTGCCTGTGGCATATTGATTGGCGCCACGCATTTTTCTTTATATATTCCGCTGCAGATTTTACTGAATAAGTCTTAGCCCTGCGAGGCGTACCTTTGTAACTTGACCATAAGGTCGAGCAACCAGTTTGGTTATATTAAATAAAGTACTTTATTATTAACGATGTGTATGATTGTGATACTTACCAATGTTGAGACTGTGTGCACTAGCGTGATCCTGGATTAGTGCTGAATACACAGAGGGTCCGGATTTGCAAATTCAGGTCCCGACAGGTATGGATGGACTCTTAGTCCTAATTGTCTAAATATGGTTGAGCTCTATCTTGTTGTTGGCAAATTCGAATATATCTCTTGTTGATTTCTACTATAAATATAACACCCCTTGTATAAGAAAATCAATCTAATAAAGAGAGAGCAGTTTTGCTCCCTATATCATATGTGCTCCGTGTTTTATGTTTACTATTCTATTGGTGCATCATGGTTGATCTAATGATCGTTTTACAACAATACAAAGCGGTTATTGGTGGCTCTGCGTTGGTCTCTCCTTTTTTTCTCTCGTCAGAATTTCCTATTAGGCAGCTGGTAATGGAAGTCCTCTATTTCATAGGATTTAATGGGAATTCAATCTGAGAGATCGAATGCATGCCCCAGTTGATGCAGTTCTTTCTTCAGTCAGTACGTTTCAATTTCACATTCCCAGTATGTACCTTCTGGTGTGTAAATGGCCGATGATGCGTTTGATCTTAAGATTAGCATGGGATTCGGCTCGTTTGTATATCACCTGTGAAGGGTAGCTATGGAGTTAATTGACGTGATTTATGGAGACGTTGGGGCCATTTTGGTAAAGCAGCACAGCGGTGTCGGTAGCACGTCTCAGCTGCGACTGCGAGAGGTGATAGATGGTACGTGTCATTTATCAGTGTTTTTGTGGTTGATGATAAGATTATTTTTATAATTACGTTTAAAAAAGAGCTAAATTTATATAAAAAAAAAACTGTTAAGAGGCTACAAAAATGATGAGAGTGATCGCAAATCGCAATCTCTGCATCTCTGCGTGTCATGACTCATGAGGCCCCTCCGGCCAAAATACAGTAGTCTGGAAGCTGTAATGGTCGCATCAAATCTTCAATACAACAAAGCTCATGAAGACAACTCTTCTTCTGGTACCAGTACGACCATATACGAAGCTCTTGGCTCTTGCCTCCAAGAATGTGACGGACCGCCTTTTTAGGGGCAGTGCGAAAACTCACAACAGTTACCCAGGAAGACTAACTGTTGAAAAACAAGAGTAAAATTACTTGGCAAAAGCCAAATCAACATTTTTATTCAATATAGCTGGTCTAACGACCAGATTTTACAAAGGAAGCGTCCAAGCTTCTAGACTTACAATACCAAAAGAAGGAAACCACAGGCAGGGCCTGAGTGAAGACAAAGACCTAGAACCAGACTAAATCGCCATCTACGACCTCCTGGTAGGCTCCGGCATCTTCGAACTCTGAAAGGGCGGGGGTTGCAAGGGTGAGTACAGAGTACTCAACAAGTCGTACGGAACCACTGAATACTATATGTAGGGGTAATCAAGGGATGGTAGTAGGGTTAAGTATCTGGATGCAGTTTTATTTACAATTCAATTTACATTTGAAGCACAAACCATAAAATAAGTAATTGGAATTTCACAAGTTCAACAATACTTTTAACCACAATTATCCAAATTCCAAACAGTAACTTGAGCTTAGTTACGGGTATCAACCCCGATTCCAACTTAACTTCATTAACCGGAAGTACGGCGTAATCGATTACCATCAAGATTAACTCTGCAGAGCGGCTCAACTTTACCCACAAGATATCTATAACCTTTATGCCAATCGCGAGTTTCATGCAACTTTAATGCATGTGGCCCAGTTTTAGATGATCATAGCACTTCGTTTAATCATTCCCGTCCTTTAGTTGTTAACCGATAGAGACCGCTACCTTGGACTCAGGGTCCCCATTAGCGTACTGCTGTGAGAACCAAGAATGTCGCCGGACCATTCCCGTTCCACCCTCCGGCCCACTTCCTGCCGGAAGGCCCTGGTCCCTATTCTCTCAGAGAATAGTTCCACCAAACAGTTCAATTATTATCTCGAATGACTAACTTATCGAGCTACGTCGGATCTGGGCCCTCCGACCCGATCCGACTGTGGTTGAGCGGGAACTAAGTTATTTACTTTGCTCGAGGGTCATTAACCTTACACTTTTGCCAAAGACCAAGCCTTCATCCACAAATCCAACCCGGTACTCACAAGATCTGCCACCTGCATCAACCAAGGCACTAATCACGGTAGGGATCGGAATCTCATCCACTCCGGATTAATCCGACATCGCCCCTCGATCGTAGCACTTTTATAAACATCCGAATCGGAGATTCGGCAAAGATTTTCTTTAAATCCAGGTTTGAACTAACCTAGCAGTATAATCTAACCTATTCATGGCAATAAGCAATTAACTAGGGTTCCAAAGGATTTAACAGGATTCAATATTTTCAAGGAAGTTCCATGAGCAGTTTGGTATTATCTAATTATCATGTCATTCTAAAATACTGCTTTCAATAATCCAACATACCGTAAAGTAATGCGATATAAAATAATTATTACTATAGCATGGCATGATTGGATCAATATGATCAAGGGTGTACGGCTTGCCTTGCGCGGCAGCTGGATCGGATGAGTCGTCGAGGAAGTAGTCGTACTGCGCTCCCGTCTGGTCCGACGTCTGCTCCGGGAACTGCTCCGACTCCAGGGACTGCTCCGGCTCTGCTGGCGTCTCAACGGTCGAATCTAACGCGAAAAGGCAACCAGCATAAGTAAACGACAAAAACAATAACCGGAAAAAGAAACGGAAACTGAAACGGAAACCGGAACCGAGTCGGAAGAGAACGGAGGGTGAAACTGGGATTTGGGAATTTTCGGAGTTTCGGATTTGAAAACGGGTAGCATTTCTGGACTCAATGGGTCGAGACGGTTCGGGAAAAGTATTTGGTGGGGCTCTGGGCTTTTCCGGGATTTTTCTGGATTTTTCGGGCTATTTTTGGAATTAAAACCGAATTTCGGATTTTAATAATTAAATTAAAATCCAAAATTCGTTTACTGTTCTGGGCCGACCCCAACGGCCTAACGGGCCGTGGCTGTGGCGAGCTGGCGTGTGGCGGCCAGCCAGGTGGCCGGCGCGAGGCGGGAGCCACCAGCGGCAAGGGAGAGGGGTGACGGCGGGGCCACACAGCGTGAGGTTAGGGCTCTGAGGGCGGGAGGCAGGCGGGCGCGGCTGGCGTGGCGGCCGGAGCGGGGCAACGCAGGCGAGGAGGAGGAGCTCACCGAGACGAGGAGAGCGAGAGTGAGTTGAGAGCGGGAGAGGAGGCGGCTTTTATAGCCGGCTGCGAAAGCGGCCCGGGCTCGGCACGGCGCGGCGTCTTGTGAAGCGCGCGGCGCGAGAGGCGGGCGATCGAGGCGGCCGAACACCTGCCGGAGAGGCGAGCGGCGGCAAGCGCAGCGGCGGCGGCGGCCAGCGGCATGGGGGCAGCGTGGCGCGGCGCGACCATGGGAGCGGCACCGGCCGGAGGAAGGCGGCGGCCCAGGCGAGCTAAGCGGGAGCATGCCGACGAGGAAGCGAGCGGAAGGCCCACGAAGAAGGAGAATTCGGCCCAACAGGTAAACACAAATTCAAACTCGGTTTTTCCAATTTCCAAAATTCAAACGAAAATTCAAAGCAAATTCGAACAAATTTATTTTGAATTTTGAGGTTGTTTCAAAGAACATTCCGGGCCTGTTTGGTTTTATAATAAATCTGGCTCACTAAAGTTTATCAAAATTTGATCTTGCCAAAATTTAATCAAAATTGGCCACAATAGGCTGTTTGGTTTGATCACAAATTTGCCAAACCAAACCTTATCAAAAATTGGCATACCAAAATTTAGTCACCAAATTGATTGACAATGTTTTGATCAAAGATTGGCAAGAAATGAACTAGAGAGTCAAGGTAGAAGGTAAGTTTGCCAAAGTTTGGTTGCAAATCAAATGCTTGCCAAATTTGGTTAATATTACCAAAATTTGATAAGGCAAGCATCGGCAAGCATTGGAAACAAACCAAACAACCCCCAATATTTTGATCAAAGATTGGCAAGAAAATGAACTAGAGAACCAAGGGAGAAGGGAATCTTGCTAAAATTTGGTAGCAAATTGTAGGCCCCCGGATCGGCTATCCGGAGTCCTCTGTGCATTTCTATACTAGTCCCAGATCAGTAGCTAGTACACACAGTCAAAAGTGATGAATCAACAACCATATCACGAGTACAAATAACTAAATAAGAATAATACCAAATAAAAGCAAAGACCTTAAGGTCAAGGTTTACCATTACGGCCTGAACAGGCTGAAAAACTTGAACAACTGCAGCGGGAGACGAAAACACCAGAGCGACCCATCCAAATGCCCACAGGCAATCGAGTGGGGAGCGCGCCCTAGTCATTGGAAATCTTGAACAGCTTCTTTCACTTCTGAGAGAGGATTAGAATGTAGCACGTGAGTACATAAAGTACTCAGCAAGTCTGGGAAATTATGCATAATGTAGGCTATCCAAGGATGGCTTAATATGGTTCTTTTGCATAAAGCCAAGTTTCATCAAATCATAATTGTTAATAATTTTTACAAAGCATATTTGAGCAATTCTTTTTAATAATTGAATTATGTAATATTGTAGTGAAGGTTCTAACCACCACTCACTAATATACAGGCTCTATCCGCCACATCTCAACAAAATCAGGGTTCCATCCAATCACATGGCTCTGTCCGCCATGGTTCATAAAATCAGGTTCCTTCCACCTACCTGGCTTTAGCCGCCAGAAGCACACCCGAGAGTTCTAACCGCTCCCGGATCCCAAGACGAAGCATTGTTTAGTTTGAAACCAAAACCAAAGTCTACCAGTATGAAAGCATTCAGCAAGCTTTGCCTTTGACCGTAGGCACGGCTATTCGAATAGTTTTAACTCTGCAGAGGTTGTACAGCTTTACCCACAAGACATGATATTCCCTTGATGCCAAGCTATTAGCACACTTCCTTAGGTGTGCCGGCAGGGATATCATGACAAGGCCGTTACAATGTATACGCCTAACCCGACCCACCCGCTGAGGTTTCACCGCTGTTAGGGTTCCGTCCGCCCAGTACAGAAGCCCCCTCTTGCGCCGTGTGAGAAAAACAACAACAACAACCACAACAATGCCTCCTTCCGGCTCTCACACAACAACCGAATGGTGAGTCTAAGTCAGGTTTCTACAAATTAGTTAGCCAGGTCGTGCCCACTTTGACATGTGGTTGTACGGTTATGCTTAGAATGGAGACAGTCATAAGCGTCGGTCCTTAATTGACTTGGGGCGGTACTTGCACAAAAGAACCAAGGCTTGGTCCGCTTCCACCCGACATTCCATGTCGCCCCAGTCGAAATCATTTTTCATTTTATTTTTACTTTGCAAACCAACGGCAATACTCCTTGCCTATAACTTTCAACACCAGGTTTTCAAAAGATAATTGAAATTCCCACCCATAGGTGTACATTGACCGAGTGCGAGTCTAAGCATTTCTACCGGACTATTCTATTCCACCAATAACTTATTTTATAAAATACAAAGCTCAGGGTTTGATGACAATCCTTATAACCAATTCTGTAATCTCCAATAATCATTAAATTGTCCTAATGGTACAATCCGATGAATAATCCGATTCAATATAGTATCCATCAAGTATTGAGTATATCATGGTAATATTCTAACTCTCAAAATCATATTAAACCCCAATCAAGTTTGTATCATTCCCTTGAACTATAACTTGTATTAATGATTTAACCATCATTCTTACAGCGATCACTCTTATCATCCACAAAGAATATTTCACAAAATCATCTACTAACCCACCGAGAATACTTCACAATAGCCTCTCTAATCATCTCGAATACAATCTACCGATAATACTTCATATTATCCTATATTTAATCCTTCACCCTATCACCTCTAAAGCTTCTACTTTAATCCACCAATCAAATGTAATATTATCATTTACTAAACCGCCCAATATTATTCCATTTAATCCATCGAGCATGTTAGATAACATCATTTACCAATTCACCGATCATCATTCTCAACATCATTTAAATACCCTTCACATTGACATCTCTAGATCACATAGTGTACTGGTTAAAATCTCCGAGTATGTTTCTCCAATCACTCGACTTGATCCCCAAGTATGATCCTCAATGTGATTGATTTAATCTATCGACTATTATTCTCGATATCATATATCTTTTCATTTCCCCCAATCCATACTCATTATGTTGTGAACTACTATCACAATCCAACTCCTCAACATTTAAATGACCACCACCATAGATCAATTTCATAATAACAATCCTCACATTATCACTAATATTCATCCGTCTCCAAATTACATTGCTCCCGATTTGCTCTATTCAACTCTCTTCCAAATAGTCATTTTCCCCATCAAAATGTATTTTATTAAAAATATTTATTATGGTGGATCCCTGTTCTAGGTCGACAAAGGGTCATGGATAGCAAATCTCAAGGAGGTATAAACAACAGGTATAACTAACAACTCAACGTTCAATATCATCCATTCTATAAATAGCCATGCAATTTGTAAAACATTGTAAAGCATTTATAAATCATAGGTTCAAGATGCGTCAAGGAGACTTGCCTCGGTCCCAGCGAGAAGGTTGAACTCTCTGAAGTCCGGCGGCGGGGTCGGCGGACTCGGCGGAAACGACGACTACGCGAAAAACGAGGCAATAAATAAATAAAAGAAAATAAATAAAATCCAAAAATTATAAAATTAGTACTGGCAGGTAGATCTTGATTTTAGACGAATTTAGAAATTTGAACGGGACCAATCGGAGTTCGGACGGAAAAGTTATGAGCTTCCGAAGTTCGAATCCGGAAAAATTGGAAAACGAGGGAATATTCCTGGAATATCCCATTTCTATTTTTCTGAATTTTTAGAGGGCAATTGTTTCTATTACATGTGGACCAACCCTGTCATAGACTAGGGGGTGCTTCTTCAAGCTTTGGCTATAGCCCAAGAAAACAGAGGAGCAAAGCTCCATATAGGAGCCGGCCATGGGGGCGACGGCGGGTGGCGGGGAGCGGCCGGCCAGCGGCGGTGGGGAGCGGCGGCAGCCGGAGGGTGGCGGCGGGCGAGCGCCACAGGCAGCGGCGCCACGCCGGCGCAGGAGCTTCGGCTTTCGCCGCAGTGGCCAGCGTGGCGGCGGCGCAGCCGGCCGATGGCCGGAGAGCGGCCAGCGGCAGGGCGAAGTCGCAGCGACCTCGGCCGGCGCGGAGCGCGCAAGCGCAGCGGCGCAGCGGCGCAACGAGCGGCGGCAGCGGTGGCGATAGCGGCGCCGGCCGGCGGCGGCGGCGGCGGCGGCGGCTCACGCGGCCATGCGCAAGAACAGAGCAACCCCACAGAGAGCCCCCAAAATTGGAAATTTGGAATTTTTGCAATAAAGTTGATAGATGACCAAGCAATTTGGATGTAGATCTCATTATAGAATATCTAGAGGAACATAGAGAACCAAGGAATTAGATCAATCCTCACCGGAGATGCTAAATTCGACGAAGAACGGAGCTCCGGCCGAACGGACAAACACTCGAAATTCGTCATCAATTCTCGATGGAACCTAAAATTGAAGGATGGATTAGAAACTAGACATCCATACGAACACGAGGAATCAACCGGAGAAGAGATTGACCCACCGGAGAGGAAGCTATGCCCAAGAACACGAAGAACGCAAAAATGGTGGGTTCTCGCCGGTTTTCTCGATCTCACGGAAGAATGAGTTGGAGAGGCTTAAGGAGGACTAGACTACCGGGAAGAGCATTCTCCCACGGAGCTTTGAGAGGTGGTGATGCGCCGTTTGACGAAGAAACGGCCGAGTAATGGTCATTGAAGCCCTTTTCGGATTCTCCTTAATAGCCAGCTTTAAGCGTGATTTGAAGCGATTCGAGTCCAAAAATGAGTTCCCCTCGCCGTTTCCATTCCAACGGACCCGGCCTTAATGGATTTGGTGCATTGAAGTGGAAGTTAGAGGTGATTAAAGAGTATGCATCCTTGCTTGGAGAGAGAGAGCTCCCCCCTCTGGAAGAATAGCACGATACCATGGGGAAGATGAACAGTGCCTGCCACGTGGCGGCTTCCGGTTGGCCGGTTAATACGCAACTGAACCGCCCTAGAGAAAAATTAGGAAAAATGGCCTAAAAATTCCAGAAAAATTCCTAGAGCCATTTTAGATTATTTGGAACTCAATGGAATTGGTTTGGTTGATTTTGGATGAAATCCGTAGAATTAAATAATCTGGAGCGAATTGCGGGCATTAAACAAAAGCCGTGCGAGATAAAATAGGAATGGAGGTCCAACAATCCGGGGAATGATTCCTAAAATCATTTTGGAATATTTTGAACACATTAGAGGTGGTTTGGGGATTTTTGGAGCATTATTGGACTCGGGTGAAATTTCGGGTACCGGCGGGAACTGGAAAATTCGAATTTTCGACCGGAGGGGAATTGAATCCCGATTTTGGATGGGAAAGGATGCCAGGTTAATATAAACACCAAAGAAACTCCAAGTTTTGAATTTAATTTATTTAAATTAGGTTTTTCTCCAGAAAGCGAAAACTAGGGTGTTACACAAATCAAATGCTTACTAAATTTGATCAACACTACTAAAATTTGGTAAGACAATCATTGGTAACCATTGGAAGCAAACCAAAGAGCCTCTCCATTTCCACCGCCCAAATGTCAGGTAACATCACTGTTAAATATGGTGACTCAAATCTAGCCTTTTAGGATTTAAAAAGGTGTGATGGATGAATCCTAATAGGATTAGGATTCCTAATCCTAATAGGAGTATGATTCCTATTTGGTGTGGAGGAGAACTAAGGAGGCTATATAAACCTAGGGTGGTTATGGAGAACCTAAGCAACCAAGAAACCACAATCCAACTCATCTAGAGCAAAAGGAGCTTGAAAGGATCAGATGCTAGGTTATTTTTTAGCACTAAATTCTTATACAGGGCAGGCCTCCAAAGATCCTAAAAGGTTTGAGAGGTTAGGAGAGAGCAACAATCCCTTGTACTTTTTTGAGCTTGTGCTTAAAGAATTTGCAGTATGTTTCCAAATCTTTCTCTCTCGTTGTGGTTGCTTTAACATCGTTATTTTGGTTCTCTATGAAATTCATCTTCTTTATTCTTGAGATCATGCACGCCCGTGCCTTATCTTAAAAAAAACTCTGATCCAATCCGAAAATTGTTGTGCATAACGAGAGATATCAAACTATCAAAGTGTAACACGCACTATGTTACGGTACATGCATTTTATTATTTTCGTAATCTTTTTAACTGAAACGTGGGGCCCCTTCACAGAAGCCCCGGACAAGGGCAACTGGACTTTTGTGATTAGTCCGTTTTATTACAGCCTGATTATGCTCTGGCCTCTTTTGTGGACAGCTAACATTGGGGTGTACCGTTCTCAATTATTTCGTACCAATTTCCAAAGACTACATGAACATATAATTCTTGGTATTGAAAGGCTTTTCAAGTTAATTTTCAACTGGAGAAACTTAAGGTATAGCTTCGAAGAACTTCCATACATGTACAACAATAACTTCTAATAATTCACTTCAGTTCCAATGAAAGACGTTTTTTATACCCCCCATGGTCATATTGATCATGGAATAGCCCCTCTCACCGACTGTTAGCAGATCTATTTTTGGGGTTGTTGGAGAGCCCATAGGGCCAAAAGGAAACTATAGAAAATAAAGGTAGGAGAAAAAACATATAAAAAGTGAGTACTCATACTATAATCTACAGAGACCATAAATACTACCTCCATTATGTTGAGGAGAAACTCTCCTCAGAGAGCCCTTCCACCTGTCCCACCCCCTCTCTCTCCTCTTTTTGCGAAAAAGCCCCTCCGATTCTTGAAATTACGGATAGGTTCTTTGCAATTTTTTGTGAGAGGAAATTTTTTTCCCCGATTCGCGTATAAGTCCCTCATTCGCCGTTTTACATAAAAAAAAATACATCAGAGGGACCGCGTAGGCAAGAGGAGACCTCAGGCCGGCCATCGCCTAAAAAATACAACAATTTTTCGATGTTTTATAACCAAGAGAATCGTGATGTTTTTCTGTAGTAGCAAATGAAGCCTTTGATTAGTGTGGCTACCCTTAGCTTTCTGCCAAAATACCCACACGTGTGTTTGGAGTGTTCAGCTACGTAGTACATTACGGTACAGCCGTATGCTTGCAGTGCCTGGCGTTGTATTTATACGCTTAGCTGTATGCGCGTACGTGGCGAGTGTTAGCCGGACCGCCACCCTAGCGCGTCCGGATCCCAGGTCGTTGGGCTGCAGCACACACTCGCAGGCCCAACCCGAGCAGCGGGCCAAGGTCTATTGGGCCATCTCCCCCCAAAAAGCTAGCTCAATGAGGGGGGCTCCCTCACCCTTATAAATCATGCTCATGCCCTCTCCACAACTAATGTGGGACTATTCCCAACAATCTCCCCCTCACACATTAGTCCGAGATTATCTAGGAACCACCTGAGGCACCTGGGCTCTGATACCACTTGTTAGCCGGACCGCCACCCTAGCACATCCGGATCCCAGGTTGTTGGGCTGCAGCACACACTCGCATGCCCAACCCGAGCAACAAGGCCAAGGTCTATCGCCATCTCCCCAAAAGCTAGCTCAATAGCGTGCTCCTCACCCTTATAAACTACGCCACGCCTCTCCACAACTAATGTGGGACTATTCCCAACAGCGGGCCCCCGGGGAGAAGTGGGCGGCGTCATGAGATGTGACGCCGCGGCGAGACGAAAGGGTCATGGCGCCGGCCAGCCACCGTCCGCACAGCTCGCCGTCGCATGGCAACCGCGAGGGACCTTTTTTTTTGGGTCTATTTAGCCGGCTAATGAGAGCAACATGGTGATTTCAAGCCGCCTAATCCGATTGTGTGACATCGACGGTCACCTGGAACCGCCGGTGGCTCTCATGAACAAAAGCTTTTCTTCCTGTTCATGCCTCTTTCGACAGAGAGAAGAAGACGACGAGAATCGATTTTCTTCTTTTTTTTTTTTTTTTTTTTTTTTGGGGGGGGGGGGGGGTACAAGGTGATCGAAGAATCATGTCTTTTTTGGCCAATTTCAAAATCTTTATTTTCCTATCTTGTTGTTGTGATATATATATCTATCCAAGAGTGACATAAGGAGTAAATTAAAGATCACCTCTCGTAGCCATTATACTCATGTATGCATGCTTCCTGTCATCCTGTGGTGTCCATGTCAAGTCTAGACGGATTGGGCTTGTTGCCTTGTTCTGTACCAAAAATAGGCAAATCATCGTTGAATAGCTTGTCCTAAGGCTATTATGCGAGGATATTTGGAAGGAATACGTCGAGTTAGCATAAGCTAAAAGGCTAATAAACAAATGTTTTCGGCGTGAAAGTGAATGCAATGAGGAAGGAAGAATCACATGGTGCACTGAACTGAAGACTGAAGAGAATAATAATTATAAAAAAGCACCGCCACAATTCCGTAACCCCATCAAATATATTGTATAAAGAGAGTAACCAAGATCTACAAAGCTAGTTCATGTGCTTGACCAACCAATTAGCCTGATCATTATATGGTTTAACAAGATTTGTTTATGCATCTATGCAACTTATGTGGTTTTCTCCACCGAGTTCCAAATATACCCTCACATCAATCAACCGCTCGTACACTTTAGAGTTGAAAACGAAACAGAAAGTTTCCGATCGTTCCGAAGAAAAACGATAACGAAAGCTCTTTTTCAAAAACAAAAACAGAAAATACCAGTACGAAAATGAAAACAGAATTTTTTTATCAAAAACGGAAACGAAAACGAAAGAGCCAATTCCAACGAAAACAGAAATAGAAATTCCGTATAAGTGGAACCGAAATTGAAAAACAAAAACGGGCCAAAAAGGGAAATGGGCTTGGCCCAAAAAGGAGAAGTGAGAGTTTATATTTATTTTTGAATTAAAATAATTTTGTAAATATAAATAGTTTTATATAAAATATCAAATAGAGTTTAATTTTTTTGAAAAAATTCTCAAAAATACTTTAAAACATTTTGAACATAGGAAAATCATTTTCAGCATAATTTTATTTTTATTTTTTATAAATAAATTAATTTTATAAATCTAAAAATAACAAAATGGTATTTGTAAACTCTAAAAAAATCCAAAATAAATATCAGAAATATAAATATTGAACAATAATATATAAATTTTAAGGTGTTACACCTTTGTAATTGGTGGAGCAAGAGGATATCGATGATAATGATGTTGAGGTGGACATGATGGTCTGATATGAGAGATAAATAACGAACATTTAGCTGATAAATTTGAGAAAAAAACTTTATAGTGATACTAGTGAATATAACACTATTTTTGTGTCCACCTTGGAGGTTAAATGAGTTATATTATTCTTATGGTCATGTATATTGTGATTTTGTACTATATTCTTATGGAATTTTTCTCTTTCGTTTACGTATCCGCTAAGTTCCATTCCGTATTCATTTTCGTCACTATCTATTTTCGTATTCATTTACAGTGTTTCCGATTTCATTTCCATTACTAATATAAAATATAAAAACGAAAACGAAACAACCATTTACCAATTATTTCCGTACGTTTTAATCCTACTCATACTAGAGCAGTAGTAGAAACGATTCGGATCCTCTGCTTTTGCTACTCAAAATGCACTGATCTGCATTTTGAGTAACAAAGGCTAAAAAAATTCAAATTGCTACAGTATTTTCAAAAAAATCTAGTTTTAAAATATAAATTTCAATCAAAATATCCGAAATTTCAATGAAATTTACCAAAATCTTGAGTACTGTAGCAATTTGATTTTTTTCTCCAAGTTTTCTTAGCCTTTTTGAGTAGCAACACAGAGCATCCCAATCGATGTAGAAAGCAGTTGATAGCCTCACCGTGTGGTACGCCGACCCGGAGGCCTCGAAATGCACGTTGATATAAGGAGGGAAAGCTCAAAACCACCACCCCACCGTCCCACGTGGTGCCGCCAGTGACGCTCGCCGTAACGGCCGCATCCGTCGTATACTCCTGCGCCGACCACCGCACGCTGATCCAAGCGCCCCCCGCCCCCTCGGGAAGCTCCCAATTCCGCTCGGCATTAAACCCCGCGCCGCCATTAGAAAAAAGAAAGAAAAGAAGAGGCAACCGTTTGCGCGCTTGGTTTCGCATCGCTTCCCCCGGCTCCCGCGCGCATCGCAGAACTGAAGCGGCAACTGCAAGGACCCCCGGTGAGGACTACTCTGCTCTGCTTCTTGCCGTTCCGCTTCCCCAAATCCACCCCCAAATCTTGTTCTTGTACAGTGGGGAAGATTTCTGTGCTGTAGTATTCGATTCAAGATGTGGTTGTTGGTTTCCTTTTGCTGTTCTTGGTTCTTGCTTTCTTCTCTTCGTACTACGTTTCGTTGCTGTACCTGTAGCAGGGGATCTTGGTTTGAAGAGCGCTACATTTAGTCCGTAATGTGTCCCAACTATCTCTGGTTTGTGTTGAATTAAGCATTTCTTGTATGCTGTCGGAGCACTCGTGAGTGGACTTCTACCCTTATAGCTTATTGGTAGTAGCTTGTGATCTGCATTCGCGGATTGAGGTAACCGAGCAGATAGTTTTTTGGGATACATGGTCTGTTTCTTTCTTGTTCCTGTTCCTGAGATGGGTGAGCATTTTCTTGCAACAGCAGTTACCCGATAAATTCCACGCGGATCAGGCATCTTGAGGGTGAATTTTGGGTCCATTGGTTAGTTATCTGATAAAGTCTTTTTTTAAGGTGTTTTTATACTTTTTTTTAAGTCGTATAAATATTACTCCTTCCGCTCATATAAATAGTTGTTGTTTTGAATATCGACACGGTCTTCAAAACATAATTTTGACCTCTAATTTTTATTATAATATATTTATAAAACTCAATAAAATTATAATATTATAAAAGCGCTTCTCAAGATAAATCTTAAGTATCCAATTTAAATATTTAAAAATATATTGATAGTCAGAGTTTCGAAAGTTTGACCACTACTATGTTCAAAACGACAACTATTTATGACCAGTGAGAGTAAAGTATGAATGAAAGGTAAAGTGTGATTACTTATCTCTTTGTTTGTGTTTGCTTTGAAATTTGTGTAATTTGTATGGAGTGGAAAAGCTTTAAGATTTGTATAATTTGTATTGAGTGAAAAAAGATAAAAGCACTGCCTTTTCATGGTGCATTGTTTTAAGATGGTGATTACTTATTTTTTTCCGGATATTCTTGAACTTTTCCATGGTGAAATTGCTGTGGTCATCTGTTACAACCATAGGAATCGAAGTACTGCACTTGCCTATTTAGTTGCTTTGCGTGGTGATTGGTAATTCTGGTAACGATTAGCACTTAGTATTTGCTGTGGAATAAGGTACTGGATATAGCTCACTGGTGCCGAGTTTACATTTCATCATGGATCGTTGTTACCTTTTCCATATCTGTAGCTTGTCAGATCTGTATGTAGTCCATTTGGGTACAGCTTTATTATGTCTGGGGCTCCTCCGTCCCATTGGGACCTATTCTCCAATGCAATCTGGTCTCATGGTGGTCCAAGATCATCGTGTCCCACCGCCATGTGCCTCCCAGCTACCTCCTCAAGCGAATTACACAAGGAGACATATTATTTGTACCGAATTCTCTTGTTAGAGCATTTATTTTGCTTGAGATGTTTCTTAAGGTGGAAGTTTTGCCTAGCTGTCGTATATCTTGTTTTACGATATGAACATTTGCTTCTTAGTATGCTAGCCAGGAACTAAGCAACTAACAATCATGCTCTAATTACAAGCTGCATTTTACGTCGACTGCAGTGGAAGTTACTTGTCTGCTCTGAACTTCTACTGCACTTTTTACATTTTCTTCAGTTGAAGCAAGTTTTATAGTCATATGCAAGTTGTTCTCTGTGTGCCTTTTGCCATGACTTGATCATTATGTTGGACCATCCTTGAAATCACTTTTGCTATCTTGCCTATTGACTTTAGTCAAGTTGCTGGAACTTTGCCCTTGTTACTAACTTGGTTGATGTTTTGTGCAGGTATCAAGTTTTCTAATACATTAAACGACTGCTGAAATGGGCCCTAGAGAGAACGGGGAAGGGAGAGATGACCGCTCAACTGATGTGGGACGAGATGGTAAACAAGGGAAGGAAGCCGAATCAGACTATGAACCAGCTAGAGATCCCCTTTCATCTCAAGGTGAGGCTAACAGTAATGAAGATACTAAAGTGAAAAGAGTCTCAAGGGTTCCAAAGAGGCTAGCAAAGAAAGAGTCAAACGGAAACAGCCCACGCTCGACCAGGAGTAATTCCAATCGTGAAGTCCACACTAAGCTGCAATACATATCGTCAAACAATACTCAGAACAAATCTCCAAAGCCAAACAAAGTGGTTAGTGGTGCTAAAACTATTGAAGTGAAAAGGCCAGAAACTGTGAATGTTCCTTCTTGTCCTTCATCTGAGGTGTCGGAGGAATCAGATGAGAAAGCCATTGAGGATAGAGCCACTGATGATAACGCCATTGAGGGTAGAGCCACAGACGATAAGGCCATTGAGGGTAGTGCAACTGATGATAAGGCCATCGAGTCTGTAGCAACTAATGATAAGGCTACTGAGGGTATAGCGACTGATGATAAGGCCATTGAGGGTAGAGCGACTGATGATAAAGCCAGTGAAGAGGCAAAGGAGATTGATGTATTGGATGAAGCTCCAAATTGTGATACTGACGATGAAGTTGCTGATACTAAAGAAAACATAGTTGATGATGACAAATCAGTTGCATACGAAAAGAATGAGGAAAATATTGAGGAATTAGAATCAAAAATTGAAAAGTTGGAGCAAGAACTACGCGAAGTTGCTGCCCTCGAGGTTTCTCTCTACTCAATAATGCCCGAGCATGGATGTTCATCTCATAAGTTGCATACACCAGCTCGGCGTCTGTCTAGGTTATATATTCACGCATCAAAGTTTTGGTCCTCAGATAAGAAAGCTTCTGTCGCAAAAAATTCTGTTTCTGGGCTTGTGCTAGTTGCAAAGTCTTGTGGCAATGATGTTTCAAGGTAAATTAGTCTATAGAATGTCTAACTTAATTTTCTGCATGTGGCCATCAGCATTAACACTTTTCAATTAAGATTTAAGAATATAATGTTGATGTAGGTTGGCATTCTGGCTATCGAACACAGTTGTCCTAAGAGAGATCATTGCACAAACCATTGGTATTTCACGCCAGTCAACTCCAGTTATGAAGGCTTTCAGCACAAACAGTGCAAAGAAGCTTGACAGGAATTCCCTGCCAATGCGATGGAAAAGGAACTCCAATGGGAAGTATGGTGGACAGGCTGTCATGCAGCTACCGGATGATTGGAAGGAAACGGGTACTGTCTTGGCTGCATTGGAGAAGATTGAATCTTGGATCTTTTCTCGTATCGTCGAGTCTGTGTGGTGGCAAGTAAAAGTTCACCTCATACTATCTTGGCACTTTTTCAGAACCCTGAATTTAGCTTGCTTGCTGTAAAAGAGGATTAGTGAACAATATATCCAATTCATTCATGTTGTCAATATTCTGAAGGGTGCTTTCTCTTCCCAGGCACTGACACCCCATATGCAAACTCCAGTGGAAGATTCATCAACTTTGAAGGCTGAGAGGTTGTTAGGGTCTTCTTTGGGTGATCAGCATCAAGGCACCTTTTCTATCAATCTTTGGAAGACTGCATTTCGTGATGCCTTGAGCAGAATATGTCCTCTTCGTGCTGGTGGACATGAGTGTGGCTGCTTACCAGTATTGGCAAAACTGGTATGCTTTAAGATGGATTTTTTATTTGAAAAGAATAATCATTTTTTGAAGTATATTCATGAGTTGTTATGTTATTATCAGGTGATGGAGCAATGTGTAGCCCGTTTAGATGTTGCTATGTTTAATGCCATCCTTCGTGAATCAGAGAATGAGATACCATCTGATCCTATATCCGATCCGATTGTTGACTCAAGGGTTTTGCCAATTCCAGCTGGAGACTTCAGCTTTGGATCAGGCGCACAGCTGAAGAATTCTGTATGTACCTAAATTGCAAATAAACTACAACATCCTTAGATTAAGACCACTTTATTTCAGATTGATGCTTGCAATTGCATGGAGAAGGAACAAACTAGAATAGGGACTTTTCGCGATCTTCCTCCTTGCAAAAAAAAAAAAAAAATCTATCTTTCATGAATGAAATGCCTCTGCAGATCGGAAGTTGGTCCAGATGGTTGACAGATACGCTTGTCATGGATGCTGATGACTCCGAAAAGGATGGTGAAGATGCTGGAGAAGGTCATGACAGAAGATATGCAGCTGAATGTAATTCTTTTGAACTGCTCAATGAGTTCAGTGATCTTCTGATGCTCCCGAAGGACATGCTTCTTGAAAAATCCATCAGGAAGGAGGTCAGTGTTCCTGCATAGCTCCTTCCTTTCCCCCAAGTTCTAACCTGCAATCTGCTAAACTGTTGTCGTTCTTTTTTACATAACCATCATATGTGCTGTAGTCAACGTTTTGAATTTTGTGTTAGGTCTGCCCGTCAATTGGCCTTCCATTAGTAACAAGAATACTCTGCAACTTCACCCCTGATGAGTTCTGCCCTGATCCTGTTCCTGGCTTAGTTTTAGAGGAGCTGAATTCTGAGGTATGGTTTCTCTTGCTGAAGTACGTTCCCTTATGTTGCAGTGCTACAAACATCACGTTGGGCATTGCATTCAAAGTGTGATGTATCAAAACACCTAGACACCACACTGACTCTTGCGGTGATTGATGCTGTGCAGAGCTTGCTGGGACGCTTCACAGAGAAAGATGTGATCAGTACATTCCCATGCATTGCTGCTCCTGTTGTGTACTGCCCCCCTTCGTTGGAGTATGTAGCAGAGAAAGTAGCAGTCACCGGTGGGAATGCAGAGCTGGACCGAAGGGCCTCGATGGTCCAGAGGAGAGGTTACACAAGCGACGACGATCTGGATGACCTAGACTCGCTCCTGACGCCCCTGTACGATAAGGGTGCTCCACACGCGCCTTGCAACGGAGCTGCGCATTTTAGTACTCCGCAAGGAGGCTCCATGGCAAATGCAAGATACCAGCTCCTGAGAGAAGTATGGGCGGAGAGGCTGTGATTGAGCAACCTGGAAAACCTCTTCAATCGCTGCTTTGTAAAAAGGATGGTATTGCATTTGAAAAGAATAATATATTTTTTAAAATAATTTCACAAAAATAATACCCCTAAAAAGTTACAAAAAAGCGCATCTGTCTCCAAATAAAATAGCGACAAAGCTTCTGTCACCAATTCAATTAGCGATATAAGATCTATCGTCAATCGAATTGGCGACATGTGTCTGTTTTTTGCCACGAATTGAATTGGCTAACAGTTTATTTTGTCGCGGATTCATTTAATCAAGAAGACTGAGACTCCTTTTCACCAATTTATTTGGCGACGGTTTGGCAACGGAGATGTAGTTTTGTAAAGTTTTTTTGGGATTATTTTTGTAAAATTACTTAAAAACTGTATTATTATTTTAAAAAAAAATCCGGCGTGCAACTATAGCGGCCGAGGAGCCGCACGGTTCACGGCCTACGCATGACCAGCGGGTGGCTTTCCAACGTCCGACCCAGCCGTCAGCCCAGCTCAACTCACCCCCACCGCTGGGCTAACTGTGCACGGGCGCCTCGACCAAAACTACTACAGCCCACCAAATAGATCAGACGCCAACCCCTGAAACCCCCGCCCGTCTCGTTACGCAGGGACCGCACCTTGCCGTCCGTGTGGCCCAAACCAAAGCCGAAACCCTCCGAATCGCTTCGCCGCGTGCCCAGCCGAACCACTCCCTCCGGCACAGCCGGCCACGGTCCACCGGCACGGCACCGTCGATCGACGACATTGGATTTCCAACTAAGAGCAGCCTGTTCTATATATCTTCTACGTACATATGTCTTTGTTTCCTAGATTGTTCTAAGACGAGATTTTCTTCTTGTTGGATGCATGGTAGATTTATTAGTGTGTTCACAGAGGCCCCAATGCTGACCCTTTCTCTCTCCCTCAATTAGATTCCCTCACATTCATACGCGCGATCGTATATTCTATGTACGCACTTCTAGCGGTGCATAGCCGGTCAGTGACTACAAGTGTGCACAAATTCACACTTGTCCGAATCGTTGGCACCGCACATCGCCATCGGCTGGTCGATCGATCGTAACTTTGTCAATCCCCTCGCAGGCAAATAACATGTTGATCTCAAGCAGGACCCACAGGCAACAAAGTGCACATTACTCTCCAGCTGTAACACGAAGGACGCCGGTTAAACCACATAATATATCTCAGTTGTTTTCCCTGAGAACCTGAGAAGTCACATGCTACATATAATTCTTTTTTTTTAAAAAAAAATGGTTAGCTATATATATAATGTGCATGCAAAGCTAGCTTAATTTCTTCAATTGTCGTCGTCGAAGCTTCCTTTCACATGCTTCGTTACCTCTTGTGAGCCTGTGAGCTAAACTCATCCCCAGTAGCTATATATACTTATCTGTTGCAGAGTATGCTACTACATCTCTGAAGAGTAGTATATCTGCAGTCCGTAGCTTCCCCCTCTGAATCTCTGGTTCTCCATTGTGTATAGCTTAAGCTGCCGCCATGCATGCAAGCATGTGGCGCGCTAGCTGCAGATCGAAGACAAAAATTCGAGTTGCGTAGGAGCTAGCTATACGTACTACTGCTATGCACACACGTGTGATCGATGTGTACTAGCTAGCTACCTCTTCGTAGATGAAGTACTTCATATATAGAACACGTACGTAGTTGCGGAGGCCAAAGCTTGCAAGGTGTGCGACAGAAAATGAGCACGAGCATGCAGGGCCATGCTCCGGTGTTTTTTCTTGCCGGACAAAGTTGGTGACGGCCGGCCATGGCCATCTCTCTATTGCGACGTGCATGCATGAGCTAGCGCACCTTAACTTGCATCACCGCATCAGCATCTAGTACCACTGTCTCGCCGTACGTACCTAGCCCATATATATATGTGATGCGACTGCGCCTTGATCTGCGCGCGCGAATTGTCGGGCACATCAAGAGATCATTAAACAATCCATGTGTAGTGTTGATCAATGGAAAGCTACACACATCTTCACTTCCCGGCATGTAATTGGAAATCAAATTACCGAAAAAGAGAAAGGGGCGAGTTACTTGGTTTAAGCTGGGAATTAAGGGGGGCTTTTGCTCTTTGTTGTTGTTGAGAGAGAGAGAGAGAGAGAGAGGAGAAGGGGGGAAACTTCTGCGTGAATTATCTTTAATCTGAGCCAAGTGGGAAGTGTTGGATAAAGATTTCACTAGGTCCATAATGTTATCCCTTTGACAACATCAAGCAGGGATTGATCGAGCAATAATTGAGCAAAAGCATGCAAATGGTAGTACATGGATATGATTGATAAAGTTTGCTTACTTCACTAAAAGTGAGGTCTGCATCAGTTGCTTAAATTAGGCTGTAACTAAAACAGAACGATTAGCCGAAACTTTTTCATTACAAAAGCTACCTTGTGCACGGTGGCCCATGCATGTATAACTACCCCTCAATTTGTGCACACAAAAGCAAAGCCCCAATGTCTCCTAACCCTTGAACATTCTCCATCAAATCCTCTCGATCGCACTTGTAAATTATGTGGCTAAAATTAGCCTGTTGATTAGTTTATGCCGCAATGTCGCCTATTATATCGCCTTGTTGATAGGAAGCTAAGAAGTGGCTGATGTAATTAGCCGGCTGCGAGCGAGTGCCCACATTATTCTGAACTTTTGTTTGAGTACTGGTCGGTCACTAAGCGCCAGCCTTAAGCAGTTAACAATACCTTCGTTAATGGTGACCTTCCTGCACGCGCAACATCAAGTATATCGCCTAATATTATCGCTAATTCGGCAAATGATGCCTAAGACAAGCAAGCCATACAGGGTTGACTTTTTTCCAGTAAGGGTTGTCTGACACTTGTCAGTGTTACAGCATCACCTAACAAGTACCAACGAGTAAATATATCGGATTTTGAGCAGAAATCTAAGCGCTCCACTGCAAATGACTGAAGGTCTATCGAAGAGCATTGGTCCATTGCACACAGAGCTGAAAGACATGAAAGCAACCGTAGTCTGGCCGTACATAAATTTGCATGGCCATGGAATGCATGAACTAAGGCTATTTCCAGTGAACGGTGACGTACTTCAAAATCCAAAACAGACACGTAGCATATATAGTATGATACTGTTTGGATGAAACACCCTCTTCAGTGCATAGTATCATGCTACAGTATCCAAGACAGCATGTGTCCATTAAATTGCTGCGTAAACCAAGACGCGCCAAAGGAAAAAAAAACGCGTGGAGAAGACACCGTAGCCACCCCAGTCCGGTGTCGTCTGAAATCCAAGGTGTTGGATACGGAGCTGGAGCAGTATCTCCAGGATGATATCGCACTGTTCTCTCTCCTCTTTAACTCATATGCCACATCAGCAACCTATCCTAGGAGTATGTAGCAAGCATTAAATGAGGATAACACCATACACTAAAAATAGCCTAAAACAATTAGTTGGAGTTCAACAACCGTAGTTATGGACGTATGGCTTGGAGTTCAACAACCGGCAGCTGAAAGCACCAGCACTGATTAATTGAACAGACAATGTACAGACCAGCGATATGAATTACCATACGTACATGGTCAAACACAGAGACAGAACTTAATTCGATCTTGATCCAATAGTATATTATAGTAACTACTCCGTCAAAGCTTTTCTGAGGATCTAATTGTACAGGCAAATACCAGTCCGTGCAAATTGTAATCGATCGGCGGCATTTCTGCCAATCTATATGACTCACATAAAAAACTATTTAACAAACCAAATAAAATGCAGAGTTCCGTACAAAAATAAAATGCAAAGCTTAGTTTGCACAAAAATTCAGAATGGCGACACTTCCAACAAGCAGTAAAATACAGGAAAATTTTCACTGGGGTTACGTTGGTTCCCACGTGGAGAGACACTCTCTACAGTCGTCTGATCAACCAATGTAGTAAGCTCGGGGATTAACCCTTCAGAAAAGTACGTATTTTCAATCACTCAGGAATTAGTACCTTGCAGTTTTAGATGATTGAAAGACAAGAAAAGTTAAAGTTGGAAATTGGCAAAACTGCTAAAGAAAAGCTCTCTCACACACGCACACATATGTACCATATGTATCCATCCTCTCCCAAAATAGTCATACTTCCTCAGAGCGAGGAAGCTAGACGGCCATATCCTCCCCATCCCACCTTTCATCGTCTCCTCCCCGAGTGCACCCCTCCGCTTGTCATAACTCATAACCTCTGCTCCCTCCTCTACCCGAGCAACACCGTCATCGTAAGCAGATAGCAGCACTGCAGCCTCCATATCTCCCTTCCTATCCTACCCTTCTCAGCTCATACGATTGGGAAGACGCAACGGCGGCGGTAGCCAACCGACGACTGGGGTTAGCTGCAAAGAGGCATCGAGACAACCGCGGGAGGCCAGATTAAGCGGCGGCATGGCTAGGGACTGCCGGATCCGGCAGCGATATGGGAAGGACGAGGCAACGTAGAAGGTAGGCAATGGAGGGAGGCGACTGAGGCAAGCGGTGGATGTGGCCTGTGGGGACAGCCACGGTAGGTCAAATACGGCGTCGGCTAGACAACCATCCTATCCCCTACCCTACCCGTGCGGCCATCTTCCCTGTCTTCCTTGACACCTCGGCCTTCCTTCTCCCCCATCGACTCCCCGTGCCGCACCTACCCCTCCTCGCCTCCTCGGTATCAGTCACCTTCCCATGCAACTCTCTCCCCTCCCTATCATGGCCTTCCTGTGCCGCTTCCTGCTGTTGACATCAGAATCTGGCGTATGACCGATTTGGTAAAAGATTGTTAGTTTGGTATAGTTATTTGATTAAGGACAATATCGGTTCTGGAAAATATTATTTTAGAAGGTCATAAGCCCATACAAGTTATCGCAATATAATCAATATCAGTTCTAAAAGAAAGTATCTCAAGGAAAGTTGAAACCGATATAGAGTGTTTTACGAGTCCAAGGAAAATACGGTCGATCCGGGTGCTATCACTACTACATAAGAGATTATATTAGACACCTCATCACTGACCGTTTTAAACAAAAACGTCTGTGATGAGTCTCGGGCACATTGCAAACGGTTTTATAAACAAACCGTCTATGATGAGGTGCACATCACAGACGGTTTTATCCACTAACCGTCTGTGATGTGTCCCCGAACATCACAGACGGTTTTATCCAAAAATCCGTCTATGATATTCCACTCATCACATATGGTTTTAAACCTCATCACCGACGGCTCGTGGTTAAAATCGTCTGTGATGTGTGTCCTCATCACAGACGGTTCAATCCATGAATCATCTGCAATAACCTCCCCAACATTTTATAACCTACGCGCATGATTCCCCGATCCTTGGCGGCAAACCCTACCTACGTACCCCTTGTGGCGAACATCCCCCTCCATCCCCCCCCCAGTGGTGCACTTCCCGGCCCTCCGTCCTCCCCCTCGGCACATCCCCCCTCCCGGTGAGTCCTCCTCCTCAACGACACACATCCCCCTCCCGGTGAGTCCTCCTCCTCGACGGTGCACATCCCCCCTCCCGGTGAGTCCTCCCCCTCGGCGGCCCACATCCCGGCCCCTCTGTCCTCCCCCAACTGAACGGCGCACATCCCCCCTCCACGACGCACATCCCCCTCCGTGGTACATCCCTCTCCCGGTGAGTTTCTCCTCTTGGCTGTTTTAGGCAGCCCGACATCTGAGAACGCATGACAGTTTGATGTTCATAAACTCTTAATTGGTTCTTTGAATCACTCTTACTATTTTGTTACCTGTAGGAATTGCTCTGTGATGATATTGGGTAAATTGGTGATAATGATAATTATTTTTGTGAACTAGGGCTTGAACCAGTAGACTTTATATTGTTTTTGCTTAATCTGATAAGTATTAAATATCTGCCATTGCTCACTGTCAGTGTTACTTCATTGTCTTTATACTGCTCTGTTCAGTTGATTACTTGGTAAAATTGCTAGCTAACAATTCTGAAATCATTTGATGATTCGCTTAGTAAATATTCAATATGTTGAACTGAATATAATCTGTTAACACTGAGCTTGATTATCAATTCTTTAATGTGCATGTTAAGGTGGTAAGGTTCGAGGCCTTATTCTTTTAATTAATTGTTGGCCCATTTGTGATTGAGGTTGAAGATTTCAAATCTTCAATTGAGCCCTATTTTTAGAGCAATATAAAACAAACTCCCATTTCTTGTCTTCAAATCTTCAATCGCACAGGTAACTTGATATAAATATAACGGAAGCCATTGTCTGGTTGCCCAATTCTTGTCTTCAACTATGGAACCAAATATTTTTCCTACACCCCTTAGCAGAACTTCCACCATTAATATCTTTTGTTCAAAATTTTCATCTGCTTAAATATTTCTGCAATGACATTTATAAGGCACAACCAGTTGTATATTTTGTAATTGAATATCTAAACATCCTAGATGCATTGAGACAACATCTTGTCTAATCAGGATCGTCTTAACAAATGAAGTTTTGTAGCGCTTTCATCTCCTTTCTTATTATAATATTGATGGATTCTAAGGCAAAATCCATTTCATTCCACAGTTCGTCCTGAAAGGTGTCATGCACGCTAATTTATCGCTATCACTTTATACTCATCGCTGAATGAGAATACTATTGGCAGCCATGCTTCTTGAACTGTAGCTAGAAGAATAAGGCTAGAATCGTAAGAGCTTATAATAAAAAGTTATGCCTAAGTCATTTGATGAGACCGATTTAGTATGGAAAACAATTTTGCCTGTTGGCTCGAAGGACAGTTGATGTGGAAAGTGGTCTCCTACTTGGAAGGGATCGTATAAAGTTAATAGGTTAGTTCATGGAAATTCTTATATTTTGGAGATATTAGATGATGTGTTGTTTACTAAGGCAATCAATGGGAAATACTTGAAGAAATATTAACCAAGTGCCTGGGTTGGATCTTAATTGGCTAAAAGTTTTAAATTGACTCATTGCAGTCATTAAAGTTTTACTGGTTGATTAAAACAAAGAAACCAAATTAACTCATTATAGTTAATTCTAGATATGTGTGTGTATGGCCGATGAAGTATATCGTCCTTAGAACAAAATCAATGACAAGCAAACGTGTGATAAGACCATTAACATCAAATTGGTTAAATAGTCGATTTATAAGTTATAAGCATTCAAAAGTAAAATATCATTCACGGGAAGCCCAAGCATTCACTACATAGCAAAATGCAATGATAAAAGTTAGTTCAATAGAAGTTAAGGGTTAATCCCCAAACCCGACAGCACAGCCAAGGCACTGGCAAGGATCTTGTCGATTTCATTAATGATCTTTTGATCCTCTTCAGCCATGCCAGGGACAGGGACAACCTTGGCCAATTGGGCTCGGACTGCCGTTATACCCTTTGCCAAGGCAACCTTTTGCTCCTTGAGCGAGGATGAGAAGTTCATCATTTTTGGGGCTGCATCGGTCAGGGTTCACAATTTCGACGAAAATTGTGTGATTTTCGCCCGTATCGCCGCGGTCCAGTATCAAATACCGATCGATAAACCAATTAAATTAAAAAAAATCGAAAAAATTTACATGTCATAAATCGGTCGAAATCGGTGGAAATTGCTCGATTTTAGTTAAAAATTGATGAAAATCGCTCTAAAAAAATTGACCGCAAAAAAGTTCAACAAGTTTGTCGATTTTCCACGATAATCGATCGATTTTCCACAATTTTTTATTTTTTTCCAAAAAAATTTGAATTTTGAGTTTATGCGATTTTTAGCTATTTTTGGTGCCGACGCAGTAGCGAAATCCTTGTGTTGAAAGGTAAGGTGAACCCTGGCATCGGCCAGTTGGGTGTTAACTTCGAGGAGCTCCTCTTCAAAGGACTTCTCGGATGCCTCTAGAGCCTATACAAGCTCTTTGGTCTCCTTACAGTCCTTGTTGTCCTCATCGAGCTTGGCTTTCTTGGCCTTGGTCTCCGCCACCAGTCGATCTAGTAGCTTTTGGTGCTCCTATTGTGCAATGCGATGCTCGAGTCTTTGCTTAGCTTCATCAACAGACTTTTTCTTATCATCAATGAAGCAAGCTTCAAGGAGTGCTACTTAGAATGCTCAAGGAGATCAGGCTTTACGACATCGACCGTATCCTAGATTGCTTGGGCATCTGCAAGGTCGGCCTTGGGGTTGAGTAGAACTTTGCAGAGATGCTTGAGCTTCTCTTCGGCCCTTGGGGCTAACATAACTTGGGCCGATACGCCCTCTACCTCTGCCAAGATGGTGTCGGTGATGGTTAGCGGGCAATCTTCCTCTTTGCTCTTGATGTCCAACAAGTCAAATCCGAGAATGTACCACTCCCACATCTAATGTACCACATAAATGAACCTGTTATACTCTTTTATCACTTTCGGCATACTCCAATAATAATTCTAAGGTACTTTAATATGACATGGTTGAAAAAAATTTGTCGAAACCCTTTATTTTTGGCTATATACTTTTCTCCGTATGTAAAAAGAGTATATAAACAAATTATGCTATAAAGAGTGAACTTTGATGAAATTTTTCGTAAAACTCACTTTGGAGTATCTTATAATCAGTATTAGAGTATACTTGAAAAGATAAAGAAGTATAATCATTTAAGATGTATACTGAAGGTGGAAGTGCGTGTGCGTCTCTCTCTCTCTCTCTCTCTCTCTCTCTCTCTATATATATATATATATATATATATATATATATATATATATATATATATATATATATATAGGAAAAATACTTTTTACTCCCGGGAGTAATTACTCCAATCTCTGAAATACCACCCAAAAGAACTTTAAATACTCATTTATCACTTTGGATACGCTCATATACTAATTATAAGATATTCCAATGAGATTCACATGAAAAAAATTGCAAAAGAGTACATAGTTTTTAGCCTATTTTGCAAATACCTTCATATAAGCTCATAAAAAGAAGTATGTCAAAAAGTGTACATACCATCTCTGAAAAAATATATACGCATAGTTGAATTAGTTGTTATTACTTCTTCAACGAACTAATTTCATATATTGACGCACACGCATTATTGATACTGGATTATCAAGGCAAACAAAAGCATTATGATGTTTTACATTTTCTCTCATTGTCACCTTTCGTTATTGTTGGTCTTAATTTCCTACCCATAGCCCGAGTGATCGTTGAGGAATGTAAGCGTGACTGATTTGATGGCTGAGAGATGGCGCCACTCCAGCATGAAGAAGCGTGGGACCGGCCGAGAAGGTTTACGGGGTGTCGGTGCCAAGCAGGGAAGCTTTATGGCAATGGCTGTGCATTTCATTAAATGTATAGGTATCATTCGAATGTTTTTATCTCAAAAAAACATCCAAACTTTGGACCGTACGATCAAAACACACATCTGTAGGATCAACCCACCTCGAATTCAGGAGGGCCGCGCATTGATATGAAAACAAATCAAATGGTCAGGAATTTAAATGATGGTTACTAAAGAAAACATTCGGATGAAACTTATCAAAACCCTTCATTAAAACATGGATTTACCTTGACCTACTTAGGTATTGCCTTTTGGTCACAACGTGCATGTCAAGTTTGGATACTTTATATTTTATATAAATAAGCCCATTGTTCAACTTCAACATTTATAGAGCCATTTTGTCATCCGTAAGAATGAGTGTTATCGACATGCTAGGTAGCAAACAGGGCTGAGGAGGGGAGCATCTTGAAGAAGCAGAACTGCAGAAGAAGCTCGTGATTGCCGAGGAAGGGTAACTACATAAAATTTGTACTCTAAATTTAGAAATTTTTCCAGGTTTGTTGCCATTCCCTTCTAGCCTTGGAGCCTCCTTTATGTGATTTCATACAGCAAATTAATTACCTGTAAATAGATTGCCGCTAATTAGCTTTCAATATCTCCTATTACATTGCATTTTCCAGCTCAGGTTCGATTAAATTCATTTATCATGAAGTTTGTAGTGGTTCTTCGGACCACTTGGTCCGTGAATTTCACATATGTTTTCATGGCTACTGGAACAATACAAACGTTTAGATAAACTAGTTTTGCGGAAGGAAAGTGCTTGCATACGAACATGTTTTTTTTTTTTTTTTGCAACTTCATTAATGATTGTACATGGATTAAGATCGCCTCGGTGACTCCCATAGTCCCATTGCCGCCATGGCCATCGACACCGCCAGCTTCCTCTTCAGATCGCTGGTGAGTAGTCCTTGTTTTCTTCTCGCACCATCGCACCATCCGGTAAGTGTATATATATCTCATTCTGTTGCAGCACACGAGTATCTTACTGGTACACATACATACAACTGTACAGGTAACCTCTTACCACAGGATATACTGACTTTGTAAGGTCCAAAACGAAAAAAAAAATGGAAAATAGTTCGAGTGAAACAACCAACGTCAGAACACCGGCAAGAACTCTGGCGATTTCTCCGGCTTCGGCGGTGGCTGGTGAAGCTTATTGAAGTAATCTACCACGCTGAACCCCTCGCAGTCGACAATGTCATCGGCTGGCGGAGGGATGTACGGCGGCCGGGACACCTCCCCGAGCAAGTCCCACGTCACCCCAGCGAAGAACGGGTGGGCCCGGACCTCGTCGGCGCCGCCGGTGAAACCCAGTCTCCTCGCGGGCTCCTTATCCAGCAGGCACGAGATGAGGTCGGTGAGCTCCGGCCATCGCCGCCGGGCGTCCGCGGAGAACTCTGGCGCCCGGAGCAGCACGTTCCGGAAGGTCTCCTTCCGGGTCCGGCCCCGGAACGGCGTCCTCCCATACGCCATCTCGTAGACGAGCACCCCGAGCGCCCACCAGTCGACGGCGAACTCGTGCCCGTCCCCCCTCACCACCTCCGGGGCCACGTACTCCTCCGTCCCCACAAACGAGAACGACCTCTTGCACGAGCCGCCGCCGCTCGCGGCAGAGCAGAAGCTCGCGCGTTTCTTGCCGCGACCCACCGGAGACACCCTGGCCGACTTTGCCTTCTTGAACTGGTCAACGCCGCCGTGGCTTCTCTTAAGGAACCAGGCCAGGTTGTGGCTCTCCTGCTGCCCGGATGACGACGCGGCCACCGAGGACTCACTCCTTGCAAAGATTCGCCTCAGCTGGAGGTACTGCCTCCGGCCGTGACCATGGAGCTGTGGCGGCGGCGACGACGTGGCCGAGCACGATGACGAGGTGGACGTGGAAATAGAGGGGGACTTTGGTGGCAGCAGCCGGGAGAGGTCAAAGTCGGTCAACGTGACGTGGCCGTCGGCGCGGAGGAGGACGTTCTCGGGCTTGAGGTCGCGGTACGCGATCCCGGCGGCGTGGAGCTCGGCGAGCGCGGAGACGAGCTCGGCGATGTAGAACCTGATGGCGGCGGGGGAGAAGACGCGGTCGGGCTGCGCGTGGCGCAGCTCGTTGAGGTCGCCGCCGGGGCAGTAGGGCACGGCCCACGCGAGCAGGTCGGGCGTCTCGGCGTGTCCGAGGAGGGACGGGAGGTGCGGGTGCGCGAGACGGGACAGCACGGACACCTCCCAACGCGCGCGTCGCGCGGCGTCCTCGGGCCTGGACGCTGCCGACGCGGGGGAGCGCTTGTCGAAGACCTTGAGCGCGTAGGCAGCGCCCTGCGCCGCGCCTTCCGCGACCAGGAAGACGGTGCCCATGGCGCCGCGGCCCAGCACGCGCACCGCGCGCACGGCGTCAAGGTCTATGTCCATGCCCGTGTCCATGGGTTGCATGGGCTAGCTAAACCTGCCAAGCTCTGCGTACGCGCGCACGTCGTGTGTGCGCGCGCGCGTTGCTCGCGTTGTGACTCGTGAGTGTCGGGTTGTGAACGGCGAAGGCGTGTTGCGTGGATATAAGGGAGGGAGGCGGGTAGGGGCCGGCTGATCGTAAGGTGGCAGCTTAATTGGTTTGTTCGTCTTATTTCCCTGCAAAGAAAACACAAAGTGGCAAGGCCACTTCAAGAGTTTTTTTTATTGTTGTCTCCGGCATTTTGTCGTTTTTATCATCAGTTTTATCCACAGGCGAAACAGGAGGGCTCTCTCGCGTGTCTCCTGAGCCGCTCTATGGCGATTCCAAGGCTGCCGTGTCTAGCCCTCCCTCAGCGCTTCCCCACGTCGCTGCCGCCACCGCTCGGCTACGGCGGCGGCGAGGCTTTATGCAGACGACGTTCTCTTCCTCGTAAGGCAGAAGCTCCCGTGCTCCTGTCTATTGGATGAATTTGATTTTTAAGCCTAACTGGACCGGACCGGCCTATATAACCGAACCAACCCATCCGCTGAGGCTAAAGCACCAATGCGGTGCCCTAGCCTCAGATGGCCGAGTGATGCTCAGAGGGAGCGGGTTAAGGCGGTAGCGGCGGCGATCGAGTTCCCCAGCTTGGCCACCTCGAGCATGGCGTTGGTAGACATTGTCATCTGCTTGAGTTGAGCCGACTCTGCTTCCTCCTGGGCTCCATTTATTCCAAAGGTTCATGTTCTTCAAGAACTCGAGTTTTTCCCCATTTTGGCTAGTTCTCAATCCACTGCTATCACGTGTTCTTGGGCAAGATCTTCATCCACTTGAAACCCTCTTGTGTTTTCCATCCTCAATCTGAAATCAATTAATTTGTGGTTGCCTCTTTTGTGAGTAACCCGAATTGATTGGAGAAGATGATTGAGTATTGGGCGAAGACTTGAAGTGCTCAATGGAATTGAGTAGCACTTAGTTCATGCTTTTGGTGGTCGTCTATGGGCTTGCTGGCTAAAGTTGCTGGTTTGGCTCTCTCTTGTAGTGGTTTGGCTCGGCTGTTTGTTGCCTCTTGTGAGGAGCCGATCCTTCGAGGCTGGTAATTCGACAAAATCATCCCCTCGGCCAAGGTGTTGGTTCTGTGGTCTCAAGTAGTTTTTAGGTGCATCTTGGGTCTCCTGGTAAATTGTCTCACTTTGGGGATTTGTGGTTTTGTATCTCTGAAACATTCGTCAGTGATTTCCGCGGAATTGCAGTTGCGATATTATTTTCTGGGACATCGTTATCGATGAGCCTAGCTGGTTAACACTGACATCCTGTCGGTGTTTTGTGAGTATTCTCAAACTCTTGTGATTACATTCTTTACTGTATTGCAAAGGGGCTAAGACAATCCGATTGTCTTGGGGACCTTGCATGAGGGGGAGGCTATTGTTCAATGAGGAGTTGGACTAGATAGACAATTTGTGACAACATTGATTAATTCTTTACACCTTGAAATACTTGATTATATCAATTGACATCTTCCCTTAGGTGCTTATATATGTTGGATCATAATTGCATACTGTTAATTCTATAGAGTTGGCTACTGTCCTTGCTTCCTTCTTGTTGTCGTCAGTCTCTAATTACTAGCTTTTGTCGGCTATTATGTTGTAGATTCAGTAAGCATTCTTATTTATTAATTCACACACACATATAGTTGTAAGATAATCAATTGATTAGGTTTATTAACTGTTTAAGTATTGATCTTGTCAATTTGTGGTAAGATTGTCATAAATTAGTCTAAAATCTTGTCCCTAGTGGCGATGAGGCCTTTTTAAGGTAGCCCAACATCTAAGAACACTTTTTAAAATCAACCCGAGCCTTATTGCTAGTTGTATGCCTCTGTTTCTGTTCATTGTCATGCATATGCTTAAATACCTGATTATGAGTATATATGCTTTGATGTTGTCAAGTATCATATTTTGGTATATTTGCATATGCTTTTATGGCAATATTGATATATGGTTTTACTTTATGCTTGAAATTAAAGTAATAAGACATTTGCTAATACCGAAATATTTCCAACATTCTCCACTCTCTCACTGGCAATTAATGCCCTCGTACGGTGTGTGTGTGCACTGTGCCAGCTCGTTTGTCCCTCCCCATCCTCGTTGAGCTCGTTTGTTGTGCCCGCTCTTGTGCTGCGCTCTGGTGTGCAGAGTGGTCTTGAACTCTCCCATATCTATCCCCTCTCCTAGATTTGGGTTCGCCAGGGGACATTCGCGCATCCGGGACTAGGCATGTAAATGAGCCCTCGAGTCAGACTGGCCACCTAACCTCAAGCTCTGTAAAGGCTTGAGACGAGCTTGAGTTAGGGTACGAGTCTAGATCTAGGCTCGAGTAGACTCGAGCTTGGCTCGAAAAAAAACTCGGTAACAATAAATAATTCAATATACACTAATTTTCAACAATAAAAAATGCTCAAGCTCAAGTTCGGCTCGAGTAAGCTTGATAAGAGTTAATATATAGTTATATTTAACAAGTGATTCATAAATTTACTAGACTCACGAGCTATTTGAGCTCGGGTCGGTAAAACTAGTGAGTTTTACCGAGCTGAGCTCGAATAGCTCGCGAGCCTCGAGCTTTTTTAACGCCTATCAGGGACACAGTAGTCGTGAGAGCACTATGACATGTAGTGTTTGCGAGGTGCTTATTCATCGCAGTGTGGTCATATCGCCTTCTACCGATCTGATCGAACCTGAAGGCGATGACGAGCCACTCAAGGACACCGGTGATAGTGTTTTAGTTTTGGGAGTCTTTCCCCGGTGTTGACGTCTCTTGTGGCACTGTTGGTGTTAGTGTCTTGATGTTTCCTCTTGAGGATTCATATAATTTTCTTCTTGTTGAAATAAATGACAAAGCTCTTATCATTAGTTAAAGAAAATAGTTACTTATACTCCCATATTAGTACTTAATTAGTAGTATATCCCAGTGAAAATTAACAAATTTGTCCCAGTAGCTATGTATGAATTATGATTGCTACGTGGATAGATAATAAAACCTGATAACAAGAGGGATGTTGAATAGTTTTTATACTTCAGAATGGGAATCAGAGCAACCGGATGCTACAAGGATTTTTGTCGTGGCTCTGCAAAGAATTTAGAGGTGTCTAGGAAGAATCTAGGTATTTTTTTTCTAATAGTATTCAAATTTTGAGCCTTCAAATCTAGATTCAATGGATGAAATTAATTTGCCTCCTCATCAAGAAATACTTAATTTTTTTAGATATTGGATGTGGAAGCCTTTTTACAACAATTATATACTAGTTTTACAAAAATTAAATTATGTAAAAATGATGTGACAATTTGTAAAAAAAGGTATTATTCTTTTTTTTGTATTCCTTTTTTTACATCAATGATATACTAGTTCTATACAAATTAAATTATAAAAAATGTGATAATTTGTAAAAAAAAAAAAAAAAAAAACAAACTATAAGGAACACAACAAACAAAAATGTAGACTACAAAGTCAAATATTGACAAAGTCAAAATAATAAAGAACAACGTGGATTATAAAGCAATACTAGTTATATGTCCGTGCGTTACTACGAAAAACAAAATTGATAACGAAAAATAAAGATTAAAAAATAAAAAAAAATACTATTTCATAAGATCAAACATCTATTTTTAACGCTTCGTTTCTTGCAAAAACTGGCTAATTAAAGCAACGCTTCGTTTCTTGCGTAGGGCAATTAAGCAGGGCAATTAAGTAGGGCAATTAAGCAGGGCAATTAACGTGACGTGGGAAGAAACTCTCACTTTATATATAAAGCAATATATAATAGATAAAAAAGTTAAGTACCCACAAATAAATAAAACATCAATATCTAATAAACAAAAAATTAAGTGCTAAAAATTAGAAAAATACTCGAGCATCATTTAGCTATTTGCAAGAATTTGTCGTTTCAGTGGGTGGTTTGATACAAGGTTTCAAATTTCATTTTCGGTTCACATCTCATCACCCTCTGAAATCCAAAATTTTGGCAAAATCTTGTTATTTCGGATGAAATCTAAACGAAATACAAAAACCAAAATTTGAATCTAGTTTTTTTCCACCAAAATTTCTGAGATCCTGGACGGAAGTACCGAAATTTTTGGTTTAATAAACCGATATAAAAAGTGTTTAAACCGTGTTAGAAAATTTCAAAAAATATTTGTGTGCTTCTAACACATCACTAATGTTCCCATGACGATCAAGCCTGAGGAATTTTCAAAATTCCAACATTGCAAAATATTGTAAAATGGTATCCTGCGGCTACAAAAAAAAAATGGAAAAAATTAAAAAATTATGAATGAATTTATGTGAAATTTCCTATTTGTTTGAATGCAAATTACTAAATTTCTAAATTTTTGCACACAAAATACCCTACACTTATAAATTTTGGCAGCATTTCGCCTAATTTTTGGATTCAAACACTTCAATTAGGCAACATAATAAAATTAGTACATAATATGATCACAAATAATAAACATGTAAATTACATTCACCAATACCATGCGTTTTATCCATCACAATTTGTTTCAGATATAATTCACGAGACAAATACCTGTTGAAGCATGGATGACGCCGCAACCCACCGTACACCTGCAAGAGGCATAATTAAATAAGGAGTATGAACATTTATTGCACAGAGGAGTGTTAAAAGAGTGGAATGATCTTATGAACAACTATGCATTGACGTACCTACAAGTAGTAGTAGGTGTATGGTGCAACCTCCATCTCTGTATCATTAACAATGATCTCGCCATACTTCATGTCGTGCCCTTGCTTGTAATTCCCCCAAGTCACGTCCCGCGGTAGCCATGCAGACTTCTAATGTTCATAATGAGATATCTAGGCTGTAGGTTACTCTGACTGGTGCAAGTACCTGGTAGGCATATATCGTGTGTATCGATCAGTGTAAGGATTAGTGTAGTCAAACAAAGATGATCTGCTTAATCCATCGTGACTCTGGCAGTGACCGTACACACCCTGATTACCTCTGTAGTTCATCGAACTGTACCCTAACATGTGGTACCCAGACTGCTCAATGGGGAAGCCCCAATGGTTTGCTAGACTAGTTGCTAGACCACGAGGTCATGTCATCCCGGGGCTGTTCTGCCTACTATCCACCCCGCCAGTCATTGTGTCCTTTCCTGTACTACGGGTCTGCCTTTGCGAGCCCTTCCTTGGGGCAGTTTCCCCCTGTTGTGATCCTCCCGGTGTTGATGGTGTGAGTAGGGTCAGAGGGAGTAGTGAGCATCGTTGCCTTTAGAGTCTGTCGCTGAGCTGCTATCAGCAAACTTTTGGTAGTGTGGAACCCCAGGGGGTCTTTGTTTCGTCATCACTGTCCACATCTGGCTCATCATTGCTTCGAGTTTGTCCTTTTCCCTTGCCACGCGGACTGGCCGACAACTTCAATAACCTGCCTAAAACACCCGCCAACATGTCCTTGTTGTCATCGGTGCCATGCTTCCTCTTCCCTATGTGTGTCACCAATGGAGGATCAGCCCAATCTGGGAGGCTCTTCCCACCTGCAGCCAGTTCGAAATAATATAAAAACCATTGTGTGATGCCACGCGTACATGACTAACAATTTGTACAAGACATAATTAGCCGTACCTGTGGCCTTGTTGAGCTCTGCCTCTGGGCTGCTGCCAACCACAAATCTGGCCGACATGGGTGGGTCGTACTTAGTGTTCTCGTCGAGCAAAAGCTTTGATACAGACATGGATGAATCAAACCAGTCTGCAATCGGGTCCCTACCGGAGTACATCACATCCTCAATGAGGCGATTGAATAGTTCAGCGTCTTGTGGATCACAGGTCGATTCATAGTCCCTTAGCTAAAGTCAGATATTGTAGTGGACGAACATGAGCTTCTGGAGTTTTGAGTAACTTAATCGATTACTTAGTTGTGTGTGCACTAAAGCAAATGTGCTCCAATTTTGCTCGCAACTGCTGGATGATGCACACTATGACACTAGCCTCATGGCGTACTTCTGCAATACCGATGTCTCATTCCCAAATGCCATTCACCATTGTGCTACAAACAACAATACAACAAAACTAAATAATTCATCAGTATATATGTGTCGAATGTTACATTAAAGTACTAGTGTTCCACCCCCATGACACATAAGGAGCATTATCTGGAATTATTAACTTACCAGCTGACATGTCGGGATCGCTGGCGCTGCTCTCTGCTAGCTGGGAGCTGAATCGTCCCCTCCTCTGGCGGTAAATTTCACCTCCCCTTATGGCCTGCACCGTGATGTCGTCCTTGTCAGCTAAAATGCCTAGGGTAGTGGATAGATGCCCCATGAACAATGGAGTGTTTCATATGTTGTACTCGTAATGAGACCATCAGTCCATGACAGATGTTGCAATGGATATCATATTTTCGAGTTAGTACAACACAAACGAACATACCAAGGTCAAGCGAAAAGTATGTATTTCATTAACCTGCTTGGATGAAGGTTCCAGCCTTTATGTCAGTCATCCTCTTCTCCAGTACTTTAATGAATGGCTTGTAATGGTCACCACACTCTTGCCTAAGCTGCTTGTACTCAGTAGCAGCAAGGGCATACTGCAACACGACTCCATTGATCATTAGCAACTTGTCTTGATCCGTGAACCTCAATAGCATGTACATTGATTCAACGGCCCCAACGCACCACTCCAAAAGGTCCCACCAACCCCTGTCAATGAGGTGGTCATATGTGAACTTGCCCTCTTCCATCTCAGCCCACCTGCTACTTATCCAGTCATGATGGGTCATCCCCTGCTAGCATTGCTCCTTCTTTTCCTTGAAGCTGTTCAGGAAAACGAAGGTCATGCCAAATCGCGTGGCATTTGGCCTGACCAACTCCCCGTGTATGTGCTCCCTCATTTGCGGGTGCAAATTATTGTAGTTATAGAAGAAGCGGCAAATCCTCTTCACCACTCCTATGACTCCTCTGATATATGGTAGCTCAGGCACGTCTTTGAGCATAAGGTTCACCATGTGTGCCACGCATGGCTACCAGATAAACTATGGGTACTGCACTCGTAACATCTGGCATGCTTTGTTGCTGCGTTGTCAGTAACCACCTGAACCACGTGCTCGACCCTTATTTCCTCTGACACCACAGTCGTAATCTCCTTTAACAAGTACTTGTGGTCTTGAATCTTGCCTGTGCAATGTAGACACTGCAAGTTAGTACGCATACTAGGTACATTTCCATTACTATCAAGACACCAAATGCATACATGTGGCATTGACAGACTTATGGAAGAACATGACGCCGTTGCAGAACACTATGAAGTTGACAATGCTAAGCATTGTCGGACCAGTCCAGGCATCACACATGATTGTGACAACAAATGTGGCCCAGTCGGACTTGAACTTTCGAAGGTACTGAACAATCTCCTTCTTGTTCTCGTCGAGGTACTTCCCATCGATCTCGTAATCCCATGGTGCACTAATCCCTAGGCCGAGCTCCTACGTCAGCTTAACTGCACCCATTCATAGCAGACGTAAGAGGTTAGTACAATCAATAATGGATTTTTAACTTAAATACCATAACAGTGTTGCATATCTGTGAAGTATGGACACTCGACCTTCCTTCCTGGGATTGCATTTGCATGAAACCACTTCAACCATGCCCTCCCAAGCTTTTGCCTCACCCCTTGTCTGAATGAAGTGTCAATACGGGGTTGCTGCGACATACAACTCCGAGCTAAGTCATCATCGATGGGCATAATGACTTTCTCTCGTCGATTTAGACCTGCCTAACATTACAATGATAGTGGATTGGATCATAGGCCTCGCTGCACCACTCCCAGACCCCGGTCCTATGGTCAAACCTTGGTTCCTAAGGTAAGCCTTTTCTTTGGAGGCCCTTTATGGCCATCGTGAGCTTCTCTTGCTCAGTACGATAGTTGGTGGCTCAATCGTCGCAAGCCTCCTCCTAACGGAGGCGTAGCACCTCCTCCTTCTCACAACCTCCACAGAGTTCCATCAACATAGCCTACTTAACCATTTTAGATATACCAGGGCAGGCCCTCGCCTTGCCGGAGCAGCCATCAAGTTGTTCCTTCAGACGAGCCATGCCTCCACCCTTCATGACATTGGTACATTAATTGCACTTAGACTCCTAGTCGACGCGCTCCTCATGCTCCCAGATGGTACCCACATGATCTGTCATCACCAGATTCTATCCATCCTAGTCTCCTAGCCTCACAAAGCTCTTGTGTAACACCCTAGTTTTCGCTTTCTGGAGAAAAACCTAATTTAAATAAAGTAAATTCAAAATTTGGAGTTTCATTGGTGTTTATATTAACCTGGCATCCATTTCCCTCCAAAATCGGGATTTAATTCCCCTCCGGTCGAAAAAACGATTTTTCCAATTCCCGCCGGTACCCGAAATTTCACCCGAGTCCAAAAATGCTCCAAAAATCCCCAAACCACTTCTAAAATGTTCCAAATATTCCGAAATGATTTTAGGAATCATTCCCCATATTTTTGGACCTCCGTTCCTATTTTATCTCGCGCGGCGTTTGTTTAATGCCTGCGATCCGCGCCCGAATATTCAATTTCACAAAAATCATCCAAATTCAGCGGAACCAATTTTACTGGGTCCCAAATATTCTAAAATGGCTCTAGGAATTTTTCCGGAATTTTTAGGCCATTTTTCCTTATTTTTTCTCTAGGGCGGTTCATTCGCGTAAAAGAGAACCAACCGGAGCTTGCCACGTGGTGGGTACTGTAGCATGGGGGTACTGTAGCATCGTGCTACTGTAGCTCGTAGCACTGTTCGTCTTCCCGTGCGATCAATCTGTTCGTTTACAGAGAAGCAGCTCTCTCTCTCATTCATGGCCATAAGGATTCAAATGCCCATAACTCTTGCAATAATGATCCAAATCATGCAAGGCCGGATCCGTTGGAACCGTGACGACGATACCTTTCCATCCCCGGTGTCCTTTCCGCTTCCACCTCGCCGGAATACGCGCAGTTTACAAAAAAACCGAAATGGCTTTGATTGCTCATAACTTTGCCGTTTCAACTCCAAACGATGTGATTCCACCTCTCAAATCTCCGTATAAGAATCCTCCTTCCGGGCATAGGCTTCTCTTTCCCTCTACTCCATCCATTTGGCCGTGATATCGAGAAAACCGACGGTGTGTCGCACTTTTTCGGTATTCTTCGTGTTCTTGCTCATAGCTCCTTCTCCGGTGAATCATTCTTCCTCCCGTTCGTTTCCTTGTGTTCGTATGGGAGTCTAGATTCTAATTTATCTTCCAATTTTAGGATTTCTCAACCGTGGGCGACGAATTTGGAGCTTTTGTGCATTCGGCAGAACCTCCGTTCTTCGTCGATTTCTCCGATTCCGGTGAGTTTTGGTTCAATCCCTTCCTCCTAGATGTCCCTAAGGATGTTATCTATTGATTCTAGGCTTTTGTTTGGATCAATTCCATGCAAAAATGAGAAAGCAATTAGATTTTTGGAGATAGTAGCTTCTTGTGTTTTTTTTGTTTTAGCTTTCTGTTTCTTTGGGGGTGCACTGTGATTGGGCATGCTTGGGCCCGCGGCCCGACGGGCGAGCCGCCGCCCGCCCGCCCGCTGCCCGCTGGCCAGATCAGCCGCCGTCGGCCGCCACCGGGCGAGCCCCCTCACACCCCCACACCCCCAAGCTCCTCTCTCCCATCCATGGCTTCCTTCACTATGGCATGAACCAAGGCTTGGAGAAGAAGCCTCCTCCCCAATGACATGGTGACCCCATTTGCCATAGACACTAGCCATTCCCAGTCAAAGTCAAGTCAAAGTCCACGTTTGACCAGTCAACCCGAGAGGGAATATTCCGGGAATATTCTCGGTTTTCCAATTTATTCAAAATTCAAACTTCGGAAGTTCATAACTTTCTCATCCGAACTCCGATTGACTCCATTCAAATTCCTAAATTCATCTAAAATCAAGATCTACCTGCCAGTACTAATTTTGTAATTTTTGGATTTTATTTATTTTCTTTTATTTATTTATTGCCTCGTTTTGCGCGTAGTCGACGCTTCCGCCGAGTCCGCCGACCCCGCCGCCGGACTTCAGAGAGTTCAACCTTCTCGCTGTGACCGAGGCAAGTCTCCTTGAAGCATGTTGATCCCATTGTTTATAAATGTTTTCCACTGTTTTACAAATTGCATTGCTATTTATATTAAATGGATGATGTTAACGTTAGCTTATTAGTTATACCTGTTGTTCCTACCTCCTTGACATTGTTATCCCTGACCCTTTGTCGCCCTAGTATAAGTACTCCACCAATATAAATGTTTCTGGAAAAACTGTTCTTTAGTTAAGGGGAAAGACTATTTGACAGACATTTTAAATGGATCAAATAGTATGGAATGCAAATTGGAGTTAGGTGATTATTAGTGATGATGTGGTAATCGTCAGTCTGAAAGTAACCTGGGAATGGTGGTAGTTTAAATATTGCTGAGTTGGAGTGTGGTAGCGAATCGCGGTATGATTGGTATGAACTGGGAAGTGTTGGAAGATGTATGATATGAAGAATAATGGTCGGTAAAGTTAAATAAATAATATTGAGGGTCATACTTGGGGATCAAATAGAATAAATGGGAAATCATATTTCGGTGGATTGACCCGCATACTATGAGATTTAGAGATGACAATGTGAAGGGTTACAACAAGTGGTATCGAGAATGATACTCGATGATTTAGACAGCTATATGATTAAATGTACTCGGTGGAGTAAATGGATAGTATTGAAGATCATACTCGGTGGTGTAGTGGATGACTTTGGGGAATATGGTCTCGCGATAACCCATTATGTGGAATCATGAATAATCTGAATTATGGGTGATTTATTTAGTAAACGTGGTATCATTGGTTATGGAAATGCTGTAGTCGATGAATTAATGAAGTCTTGGATTTATAGAATCTTTCTTGAAAGATGCTTGGGGTAAGATTATGAATTATTCGTGGTGGATTAAAGTAGATGATTTAGAGGTGATAGTATGAATAATTAAATATATGGTGTTATGAAGTATTATTGGTGGATTGTATTCTAGATTATTAGAGATAATATTGTGAAGTAATATCGGTGGATTGTATTCTAAATGTTTAGAGGTGTGATATTGTGAAGTATTCTCGGTGGATTAGTAGATGACCTTGTGAAATATTCTTAGTGGATGATAAGATTGATCGCCGTATGATTGGTGGATAAATCAATATTTCAAGTTAGAGTTCAAGGGAAAGATTTCCTATACAAATATGATTGTGGTTTAATATTGTCGGTGTTTCGTGCACCGGCAATACGAATTTATGGTCGGATGGGGTCGCGCGCTCCCTCTCCCCGAATGGTCGACTCAAGGAGTCAGAAGATGTATACTGGTTCGGGCCGAACGTCCCTACTCCAGTTCGTGCGGTGTGAATATATTGATCTTTGGGAGACGAACAAGGGGTGTACAGGCGAGGCGGACGGTCGGCTGCCCGATCCCCTTGGGGTTTTCGCTAGGAAGTCGAGGCTATCTAGGAGACTGTTTTCTCTTTTCTCCGCGCCTCCCTCTAGCCCCTGCCTCCTTATATAGACGGAGGAGGCGAGTTACACGGAGTTGTGAAGACTACGAGGAGAGGGGTGCATGTCTTGAGGTCTGCTTCGTCTTGTCCGGCCAACCCCTGCCTGTCCCGAGGTAGGGTTGGTGGCTCTGTGGCGTACAGTCTTGCGTAATACTGTCAGGGTGGCGTGTTGCGTGGTGCTCTTGTCAGCCTCGGTGACTTTAATGGCGCTTGACTTTGCTTAGGCCTCGGGAGTGGGCGTACTCCTCTGCGGTGTGCCAGGCGACGGGGCGGGGCTTGACTTCTTCGGTGGCTCTTCGGCGGCCTTGGGAAGGAGCCGCCTACCTGGTACGGATGTCGAGGGGCCAGCTGCGCACAAGGCGACCACGACAATGGCGTGGGCCTGCTGGCTCGTCTTGCAGTGGAGCTTGAGCTTCGATATTTGGCGGCCGGCGTGTGCCGACCGCTCGGAACCGGAGTCCGCCGACCGTCCGGGGTCGGCCCCGCACAGGTCGGGGCTCGTTCCTTGCGGCCCAAGTACCTTTCGGTGGTGCCGGACTTCCGTCGTGATAGGTCAGCCCGTTCGTGCTTCCGGGCTGATGGGGGTACCCATGGTATGGGTACTCGTCAGTAGCCCCCGAGCCCCGGAGCGGGTCGGAGAGCCGCTCGGGGGTTTTAACCTGGCGGCGGTAACCGTCGACCCGGAGGTCGGTGATGCTAGGTCGTCGTGGCTGCCTGGGAGCCGTGCCAGCCTAAAAAAGAGCCCGGGTGCGCGCGAGCGCACCGGCGGTGTAGCTCCCGAGCCCCGAGCGGTCGTGAGCCGGCCGGGGTTTACCCTTGGCCGGTGCGCGCGACCCCGAGGTCGGTGATGCCTTTGGTCGGGCCGCCGCCGATCATGCCCGCCAAAGAGCCCGGTGCAAGGCATGAAGACCGGTGGGTGTAGCCCCCGAGCCCCCGAGTGGGTCGGAGAGCCGGTCGGGGGTTTAGCCCGGCCGCGGTAGTCGTCGACCCTGGAGGTCGGTGGCGTCTGGGTCGGCGCGACTGCTTGGGAGTCGCACCAGCCTGGAAAGAGCCGGTGCTTGTGGCGCACCGGTGTGTAACCAGAGCCCCGAGCGGGTCGAGGAGCCGGTCGGGGTTTACCTGCCGAGAAGTGGCGCGGACCCTGGTCGGCGACGCCTTTGGTCGGGGCCGCCTCTCGTCGGTCGTGCCCGCCCAAAGTGCCCGGGTGCGCGCGATGGCGTAACCCCGGCGGTCGAGGAGCCGGTCGGGGTTTACCGGTCGGACTCGGCGGGCCACGGTGTACGTGGGTCCTTAGAGTCAGGTGAGCGGACGCGCGTTTACCTTCGTCGGTTTGAACGCCGTGCTCGTGCGAGCTACTATCGGGTGATCCGAGTGGAACCTTGGCGATCCCCCTCGAGGGGGTTCGTTTCCAAGCGGACGTAGCTCCCGGCGTGGGCGTCCGACCCGCTGGGGGGCGTTCCATAAAAACCTTTCCTTACTCGATCCCGTGTCGGACTGCCGGGTCGTCCGCCGACCCGGAGCGCGGCTGGCCGCTACTCATCGATGAGTTCCGCGGGAGAGTGTGAGGTATGGTCTCAGACGCGAAGTCACGATGATTGGGTCGTCCGCCGACCCAACCGAGGCCCTCTGAGGGCTCATCGCGACTTCGCCTCGCTCTTTACGTCTTTGGCGGCTTCGTTCGGTGGTGGGTCGGCCTTCGTAACCCACAGCACGGTGCCGGGCCTCGGGTGCGAGCCTATAGGCGGCTTACTCTCCCGAGGCCGGGCGCCCAAAGGCCGTTGCATACCTTTCTCGGCGCGCGCCAGCCCATCGTGAATCGGGCGTGGCCCGTGATGTTTGTGCGGTGTCTGGCGCGAGGCGGCCATCCTGTCGAAGCGATTAATGCGCAGTGATTTAAATGGATCGCGCACGCGTTCGGGAAACGGGCGAGGCGGCAGGCGGACGGTTTGCGACCGCGTTGATTCGCGCGAGGAGGCGTCGATTTCGGCGCGGAGGCGCGTCTGTTCCCGCCTGGAGCCTATAAAGGAAGGAGTGGGTGGCGTGGTAGGCGCCAAGCCTTCTGTTCGTGCGCTCTGCAAAAAAGGAAAAAGGGAGGAAGAAAACGAGGGAAGAAGAGGAGTCTCCTGCTTTGCCGCGTCGTCCCCTGCTTTCCTTCGCGCGATTGGAGATGTCGCTGTACCCGCACTCGGCCGTGGCGGGTCGCTATCTCGGTCTGGAGAGGAAGGAGTTCCTTCCTCCGCGGCCCGAGTCCGGCTGGCGAGTTCCGCCGACCGGGGCCGAGGACCCCGAACTTGGGGACGGCGAGATAGTCTCGCTGGCGTCCTTCTACGAACGGGGCTTCGGACTTCCACTCCACCCGTTCGTCCGGGGGTTGCTGCACTATTACGGGGGGGAGGTTCATCATCTGAACCCGAATGGAGTCCTCCACATTGCGGTCTTCATGACGCTGTGTGAGGCCTTCCTGGGGATCGAACCCCACTGGGGGCTCTGGCGCCACTTCTTCTTCGCGAGGTCGTCATCGGACACCAGCCTCCTCGGAGCTCTGATGATCCAACTGCGCAACCACCGCAAGCCGTTCTACGTCGATTTGAAGCTGCCGACGTCCAACCGGGGGTGGCATAGCGAGTGGTTCTATGTCCGGAACCTCAGCAACAGTGCCCCGGCCTTCAGTGGGAATCTTCCGAAGTCGCATCCTTGTTGGACCTGGGGCCCTGACAAGAAGGACCGGAAGAAGGTGGACGCGATCCTTGAGAAGCTCGCGGACCTGAAGCGGCGGGGCCTGACAGGCAAGGTGGTCCTCAGCACGTTCATGGAGAGGCGCATCCAACCTTTCAAGGACCGGTTGCGCCCCATGTTTGAGTACATGGGGCCGACCGACCCTGCAAGGTCGTCGGAGCGGGAGCTTCCCGCGTCGGAGATCCTCGCGCGCGTGTCCGCAGTCTCCATCACGGGAGACACCGAACCAGCGGGCGAGGCGCCTGCGCCGTTCTCGGCGCAGAATCCGCAGAACCTGGTACGTCTGACGGCTCCTGTTCGCTTTTGCTTTGCTCTGCTCCCTCGCCTCCTTACCCGAGCGTGCTCCCGCAGGGGCTCGGTGGACTGATCTCCCGTCCCTTGCTGCCGGGGGAAAAGGAGTTGAGGGCGGCCGCGCGCCTGGAAAAGGAGAAGCAGGACGCCGCCCTGCTAGCGGAAAAAGAGGCCACCAGGACGCGGAAGAGGAAAGAGCGCGCGGACCGAGCCGCGCGTGGCGAGGAGGTCTCGGAGGAGACCTCGGAAGAGACCTCGGGTGAGGGTGACGAGGAGTCGTTGCCGAGCGAGGGGGAAGAAGTCGCCGGAGGCGGTCTTCAGCGACGCGAGTCCCGATCAGCGAGTCGGCGACCGCGGCTCCTCCGAGAGACCGCGGGCGCAGGTTTATCTGCGAGCGTGGAGTCCCGATCGCCTCCTCGCGAGGTCCGGCAAAGAGGGCACGTCGGTGCCGGTTGTTCGCTCCTCCGGTAAGTGACTTGCGCAATTCCTCTGCGCCGACTTCTTCTGCAATTCTCGACCGATCAGACGCAGGGCCTTACCGGCCAGGAGGGCGTTGAGCCCTACTTCGGCGGTGAGGAACCGCCCCCTCTCGGTCCTGTCCGCGGGGCGTGCGGTGGTTGTCGGGAGCGGGGATCGTTCGGATGCGCCCCCCGCGGTAGGGCCCGTCGGCGAGGGGACGCTGCCCGAGGGGGACGCATCTGGGTCGCTGCCGGATGCACGGGCAGAAGCTCCGTCGGGTGTGCTTCCGCCCGTGTCGTCGACCAGTGAGGCCGGCGAAGTTCTGCCGGCCCTGCCTTCCCCGTCTTTGCCCGACCGTGGAGGTCGGTAGCGAGCTGTCGCCGGAAGCATTGGGATTTGCGGCGTTTGCAACGCCGGTGCGACGAGATCTACCACTCCCGCCGCCGGGCCGCCGCCTCGGCGGTCCGAGTGTCGCCGATGAAGCGCCTGACCGACCGCCACGCAGCGTTCCGTCGGCGGGGAAGCAAGTCGTAGCGATCGCCGATCGCCGGCCCGGACTTGGCGATCTGACCGGCCAGGTCCCGCGTTCGATTACGGGCGGCAGCGAGCAGCGGATTGGGATGCTCTGGAGGAGGAGATGGGAAGGGTCCACGCCGACCTTACCCTTGTTGTTGACGCCGCGTCTAAGGCGAGGGAGTCCATTGCTCAGGAGTCCCGCTCGGCCAGGCTGGTAAGTTTGACGGGGATTTCTCTTGTGCATCTTCTTGACCGGGAAATGGAGACTGACCGGGCGGGCACTTGCAGCGCTTGACATCCCGAGCGGTGGGCAAGTCAAAGTTCCTCCGGCACTTGCACAACCGGGAGTGCCATAGGAAGAGCCGCTCGACGCGGAGGGCGCTTGTCGCCGAGCAAGGAAGGGCTGCCTCGGCGGTCGGGCCGGTGGAGGAGGTCGCGAAGCCTTGCGGGAGGCTCGGCGACGTCTTGGTCGTTGGCCACCGAGGGAGAGAGGGCCAGGTCGTCCCTGGCGGATGCTGAAGCGGCCAAGACTTCCGCAGTCAGTGCGGCAGCATCCGCCCGGGCGGAGGCCGTCCTCTATCGGAAGGAATGCGAGTCGACCCGCAGGGAGGCCGACCAGCTTCGCGCCGAGCGGGATCTCGCTCGGGGGGAGCTCGTGACGATGAAGGAGCTTGCCGACCGCGCTACGGCCGACCGGGAAGCGCGTGCCAAGGCCGAGGAGGAACTTCGCGCCAAGGAGGCTTCCGTGGCCGGTGAGTAGTTTAGTCTTCCGGGAGTCACTGCGGCGAGCGTCCCCTGACGTTGTTTTCGTCCCTGCAGATCTGCGAAAAAACCTTACCGACGCGCTGGAGTCGCGAAGGGCGGCGGTGGAGGCACGAGACGCGGCGGTCGAGTCACGCGACTCGGCCCTTTTGAATAAGCGGCTGGCGGAGAGGGATGCGGCCGATACGACGGCCCAGCTGACGGTCCTCCACGTGGGCGTCCAGGCCGCCTGCGACCGGCTGTTCGGGCTTACTCCGGGCCCCAGCGCCATCCCCGCCATGCTTGGGTGGATCCCTGAGCGTGTCGAGGCGTCGATCTTGAAGCGGCGGTGCTTGGCGCTTCTTCGGCCCTGGTCAACACCGTCTCTTATTACGACGGCGTCGACCTTGAGGCGATCGGGAGCGGCGTCGGCCGACCAAGCGATGAAGAGGTCGACGCGTTCATGGCCCGGGTCGATCCGTGCGCCCAAGAGATTGCCGGCCGAATCTCGCCGCGCGAAATTCTCCGTCGAAAGGGGGAGGAGGATTAGTTTTCCTTCCGTTTGCTTTTTTGGCAATGTATGTAATGAACAAAACTGCCCTAGTCGAGCTCGACGCCGGGCTGTTTTTAAGTTACTCTGCCCGTCTATCCCGTGTTTCTTTTATGAATTTGGGCAATTTTTCAACCGTAGCTACGGGGGTCCACAGGGTGCCCTGAGAGCGTGGCGTTGCACCCATTCATGCGAAGAGGACACGGGGGAGGGCGAGCTGCCTCGAGCGATTGCTTGGTGAAGGAGGTGTTGGGGTCGGACCACCTCCTTCGCGAAGCTTTGGCGGGTTGAAATCTAACCTAAGTGGGGGTGCTCCGACCGCTCATAGTGTTTCTTGCTCGGAGGGCTTGTTTCCCTCCGCAGAGTGCTACTTCGAAGCCGTAGCCGCGGGGGCGTAGGCCGTAGTACTTTGAGCCGAGGGAAATAGCCGCGAGGTAGATAGCTCGGTCGGTCGGAGTGCGGCTTAGGTTAGCGACCCGCGCGTTTTTAAATGATGGTCGGGTTGGGCCGCTGGGGCGTAAGTCGTAGCATTCGTCAACCTATATCGAAAGGCTCCATCCGACCGCCGCTCGGCCCTTCGCTCAGGTAGCCTCCTTTTTGCACCACGTGCTACTTGAGCAAGTAACCGTGGGGCGTGGGCCGTAGCATTTTGGTTTTGAGGAGGTTACTTTAGGAGGGGAGCTCGGTCGGAGTGGTAACCGGTTATCGATTTAGGTCGCCGACCCCTGAGGTCATGCAGCCCCCGAGTGGTGCGTGGGGACTGAGGGTGCAGTCGCCACGCGCCGCTTGAGTTCGTGGTGGGTGTGCGATTTTTTCCGAAAAGGAATTTTATGCTTTCGGGGATAAGGGTGGATTAACTCGCCTTGAGGACCGCGCCGATTTCGGAGCTGACGCTGGGCGCTTTGTCTTCTGCGCCGTTGCGTGACCCCAAGGCGCTTCGTCTTCTGCTCCTCTCGCACCGCCTTGGCGACTTGGGGCGCTTCGTCTTCTGCGCCGCAGGTTATAAAAGGAGAGGCGCCAAGGTGCTTGTTACTTCGCCAAGACTGCCGCCAAACGAAGTTGCTTTGTGCGCTATGGCGGACCGCTACACACAACTTCGAGAGGAGGTGGGCGACGAACAAGCACAGCCGCGAGTGGTGGCGGAGGTCGAGGCCGAAGCCGTGCGTGGGGATGCGTGGCGAGTCGGCATCCTTGTCGCGGGCATTCCCCGGCTGTGGGAGGTGAGGGCGCCGCTGATCCGGGCGGTGACTGAGCGACGTCACGCGTCGTTCGGCTGGCTGGGCGCACACCAGGAGGAGTTCCGTGCCTTTGCCGAGTAAAGGGACCTTGGCGAGTGGTTCCTTTTTTGGGTTGGGCTGGTGTTCCTCCTGTAAATAAATAAAGTGTTGCTTCGCTTCCCGTTTCTTCCTTCTTCTCTGAGGACTTTTTTGCGCTTATGATTCGCCCATATTTGTAATCCTTTGGGATCGCAGCGGATCCAGCGTAGGTTGGAGGTGGAATTTCTTGCATTTTTTGCCGCCGAGATGACCCTTCCAACCGTAGGTTGGTTGTTTCTTGTGTCAGCGGTTTTTGCAATGCGCAGAGTACTGCTTCGGGACCTTCGCTTTCGGGGCGTAGGTCGCAGTGCTTGCGGCAGGCAAAAAGATGGAAGAAAGAGGGAAAGCACTTGGTTGTTCGAGAGTTGCGGCTTCGCTTTGCTCAAGTGTTTTTCGCGGGGTACAAAAAGAAGAGAGAGAGACCGACTATGGGTAGAACCTTCTCAGCTTCTCTATGTTCCAGGCGTTTGTCACGGGATTCCCCTCGGTATCCTTGAGGCGGAAAGTGCCGGGTCGGAGGACTTCCGCGATGGTGAAAGGGCCCTCCCAAGGCGGGGAGAGCTTGTGCCTGTCCTTCGCGGACTGGACTTGGCGCAGCACTAAGTCGCCGACTTGAGCAAACGACGCGGACCCGTCGGCTGTGGTAGCGACGCAGCGCCTGCTGATATTTTGCCGACCGTAAGACCGCGACGTCTCGAGTTTCGTCGAGTTGGTCGAGGTCATCTTGCTGTTCCTCGATTGCCCGTGCGCTGTTGTAGTTCTGCACCCTTGGCGCGCCGTACTCAAGATCGGTCGGGAGGACAGCCTCCGCCCCGAACACCAAGAAAAATGGAGTGAACCCGGTCGACCGGGTTGGCGTGGTTCGCAGACTCCAAAGCACGGGTGGTAGCTCGGCGGCCCATCGTCCCGCGAATTTCTTCAGTCGGCTGAAGATTCGCGGCTTGAGTCCTTGGAGGATCATGCCGTTGGCTCGCTCGGCCTGTCCGTTGGCTCGGGGGTGTGCCACTGCCGCCCAGTCGACTCGGATGTTGAAGTTGTCGCAGAACTCGAGGAACTCCTTTCCCGTGAACTGCGTCCCGTTGTCGGTGATGATGGAGTTGGGCACTCCGAACCGGTAGACAATGTCGCGGAAGAAACTTGCCGCCTGCGCCGATGTGATCTTTGCCAATGGCTTTGCTTCAATCCACTTTGTGAACTTGTCTACGGCGACAAGCAAGTGAGTGAAGCCCCCGGGCGCCTTTCTGAAGGGTCCGACCAGGTCGAGCCCCCAAACCGCGAAGGGCCATGTGATGGGGATCGTCTGCAGGGCTTGCGCAGGAAGATGCGTCTGCCTGGCGAAGAATTGGCATCCTTCGCAGGTGCGGACAATCTGGGTCGCATCTGCTACGGCGGTCGGCCAGTAGAAACCTTGTCGGAAGGCCTTTCCTACCAGGGACCGCGGCGCGGCATGGTGCCCGCACACCCCGTCGTGGATGTCCTGCAGAAGGTGCTTCCCTTGGTCGGTCGGAACGCACTTCTGAAGGATTCCGGACGGGCTCCTCTTGTAGAGGGCGCCGATCGGGATTTAAAGACTTAGCCCGCCGAGCGAGGCGCCGCGCCTCGGTGGTATCGGCGGGAAGCGACCTGCTCGTCAATCGATCGACAAACGGTCGCCTCGATCGGTTTTCGATGCTCGGGGCGCCCAAGTCCGACCCAGCGGTAGTGGGCATCGGCCAGAAGATCGCGAGGCCGCCCCGCTTTGGGGGTCGGCGGCGTCCTCGGCACTCGGGTCCAACCGGATTGATGGGTCGTTGAGGTCGAACGAAGATTCCAGGGAACCGGTCCCTTCCTGAGGCGAGGTTGGCGAGGAGTCGGCTTCACCGTTATAGCGTCGGTAGCTATGATGGAGCTCGAAACCCTTGAACTTCTCCTCAAGCTTGCGGACCTCCAGGCAGTAGGCGGCCATCCGAGCGTCGCGGGGCTCGGTGGCTTTCATCACTTGGTCGACGACCAGCTTGGAGTCGCCGTGAACGTTGAGCCGTCGAGCACCCAGGTCGGCGGCGATCCAAAACCATTGACGAGGGCTTCGTACTCGGCGACATTGTTGGTGGCGTCGAAGAGTAGTCGTATGGCATACCGGAGCTTGTTGCCGAGTGGGGAGATGATGACGACCCCCGCGCCGGCCCCGTTCTTGGTGTAAGACCCATCGAAGTACATCGCCCGATCTCGGTCCTCGACCGCCGAGGACTTGCGCCTCGGTCCACTCGGCGACAAAGTCCGCCAAGACACAGGACTTGATCGCCGTCCTGAGGACGTGATATGTCGAGGCCGTTGAGCTCGAGAGCCCACTTGGCGATCCTTCCGTAGCGTCAGCGGTTGTGGACGACTTCTCCGGCGGTGAGGAGGTTACGACGGAGATGGGGTGTCGATCGAAGTAATGGGCAAGCTTCCTCTTGGTGATGAGCACCGAGTACAAGAACTTCAGATTCGAGGATATCGGATCTTTGTTTCGGAGAGCACCTCGCTGACGAAGTAGACCGGCCTCTGCACCTTGAGAACGCGGCCTTCCTCTGCTCGCTCCACAACAAGTGCCGCGCTGACGACCTGAGTCGTGGCGGCGATGTAGAGGAGCAAAGGCTCCTGCGGCTCCGGGGCGACCAGGACCGGAGGTGAGGTCAGAAAGACCTTTAGTCGGCTAAAGGCTTCCTGAGCTTCGTTGGTCCAGGAAAAATGGTCGGACTTCTTCATCAGCTTGTAGAGTGGCATCCCTCGTTCGCCGAGGCGGGATACGAAGCGACTTAGTGCCGCGAGGCATCCCATCAGCCTTTGAACTCCCTTCAGATCGTTGATTGGCCCCATCCTTGCGATAGCGGAGATCTTATCTCGGTTGGCTTCGATGCCGCGCTCGGAGACGATGAATCCCAGCAACTTGCCCTTGGGGACCCCGAAGACGCACTTCTCGGGGTTGAGCCTTATGCGAAACCGTCGGAGGTTCGCAAAAGTCTCCTCTAGGTCGGTGATGAGGTCACCGGCCTTCCTAGTTTTGACAACGATGTCGTCGACGTAGGCTTCGATGTTACGGCCAATTTGGTCTCAAAACACGCCGCATACATCGGTATGTGGCGCTGCGTTTTCGGACCAAAAGGCATCGTGGCGTAACGATGCGAGCCATACGGGGTGATGAAGGAGGTCGCGAGCTGATCGGACTCCTTCATCGCAATCCGTGATAGCCCGAGTAGGCATCCAAAAGGAAAGGACTCACACCCGGCGGTGGAGTCCACGACCGTCGATGCGAGGCAATGGGAATGGATCTTTCGGACAGGCCTTGTTGAGGCTCGTGTAGTCAACGCACATTCTCCATTGCCCCGACTTTTTCTTTACAAGGACGGGATTGGCGAGCCACTCGGGGTGACGCACCTCCCTTACAAAACCGGCGCCAAAAGTTTGGCGATCTCTTCCCCAATGGCCCGTCGCTTCTCTTCGTCGAAGCAGCGCGGCTGGGCGATCGGTCAGATCCCGGTCGAATGTTCAGGAGTGCTCGGCGACCTCCTTCGACTCCTGGCATGTCCGAGGGTCTCGAGGCGAATACGTCTCGGTTTGCTTGGAGGAAGTCGACGAGCGCGCCTTCCTATTTGGTGGTGAGGCGGCCCGATCCACACGGTCTTGGCGGGATCCTCGGGATCAATCACGACCTCGCTTCGTGTCCTCCGCGGACTTGAAAGAGCTAGTCCCCGACTTGCTGGAGTCGGGGCGGATCCGGGCCTTCTCTGGAGCCGGGCGAGCTCGGCGAAGCGAGGACCGCCGAGGCCAGCTTTTGCCCGCTCATGATTGTAGGCGAGCTGGAAAGATGTGGCCACGGTGATGACTCCTTGCGGCCCTGGCATCTTCAGCTTGAGGTAGGTGTAATTGGGGACCGCCATGAACTTCGCGTAGCATGGTCGTCCCAGAATGGCGTGGTAGGAGCCGGGGAAGTCCACAACCTCGAAAGTGAGGCTCTCGGTGCGGAAGTTGTCCGGGCTCCCAAAGGTGACGGGCAGGCCGACCTGCCCGAGGGGGTGGGCCTGTTGGCCTGGTACGATGCCGTGGAAAGGCGCCTTGCTCGGCCGGAGGGCGGAGCGAGGGACCCCTAGGGCATCCAGGGTCTCAACATACATGATGTTGAGACTGCTGCCGCCGTCCATGAGCACCTTGGTCAGGCGCTTCGTCCCCACGATGGGGTCGACGACGAGCGGGTAGCGCCCCGGATGCGGGATGTGGTCGGGGTGGTCGGTCCGGTCGAAGGCGATCGGGCACTCCGACCACCTCAAGTAGGTGGGCACGGCGGGGGCAGCCGTGTGGACCTCTCGGTGGGCGAGCTTCAGCCGTCGCTTGTCGGCGTAGCACTCCTCCCCTCCGAAGATCATGAGGCAACCGTCGAGCTGCGGGAACTCGTCGGCCGGCTCATCGCCCCTTGCCCCGGATGACGCTGGTCGCGCTTCTTCCTTACCCTGCGACGTCGTGGGGTTTCCGGAGAGAAATCGCCAGGACTTCAGATCCGATACTTGTGCTTGACGGGATAGTCGTGGTTCGGGCACGGACTATCCATCAACTTCTCGAATCGGTCGGGTGTCTGCCGAGCCTGCTGCTTGGCAGGTCGGTCGGCAGCGGCGACCATTCGGCCTTCGCGGCCCTGCTTCCCCTTCCGCTTTCTTTTGTCCGGCGGTCGGAGGCGCCGCCCAGGTGGCTGTCTTGTGGGCCGTCTTCCTTTCAAGATGGCCCCATGGCCTCCTCGCCGAGGCGTGGTTGGTGGCGATGTCGAGGAGCTCCTTGGTGGTCCGGCTTCGCAGCCCAACTTGTGGACGAGCCTCGCCGCGTGGTGCCGTAGTGAAACGCCGACGACGCCGGCGTCGCGGATGTCGGGGAGCTCATTGCCTTCTTGGGAGAAGCGGCGGATGTAGTCCCGAAGGGTCTCCCCCTGGCCGCTTGCAGCCTTCAGTCCCAGGAGTTGCGGGCGTTTGTATGTGCCCTGGAAATTTCCGACGGTAAGGTTCGGCCAGTCGGCCCACCGCCGATGGTATCTGGCGGCAGGTACTCGAGCCATGCTCGAGCCGAGTCCGCAAGATAGATGGGGAGGTCTTGGATAACGAAGAGAGTCGTCTGTCGCTCCCCAGCTCGACAGCGAGCGGTAGTCTTCTAACGGACATCGGGTTGGTAGCCCCCGTGTACTTGGCTATGTTGGTCGGAGCCCGGAATCTGACCGGGAAGTCGGCGTTGCGGATGCGGCGGGTGAACGCGCGCGGCCCAGGACCGTCGAATCCTGGGTCGGGATGCTTGCGTCGCCCGCTATCGGCGACTTGCGAGGGTGCTGCCGCGTCGGTAGCTCTCCTTCGCGCCTCGAGGGTGGTGCGGAGATCATACTTGTCCCCCAGGCGATGGCGCACCGGGTGTATGATGCCTGGGAGTTCGTGAGGCGGAGCCGTCTTGGCCGGGCTGCCGCCCTGTGAGAGTGGCCCGAGCGGCCGAAGTGGCGCCGGTCGCCGGGAGCTAGAACCTTGGGCGTCTTTGAACGACAAGACGCTCTACCGATCCGGAGGTTACGGTAGGTGGCCTTGGCCAGGCTCCATCGGCTCGAGCAGCCCTCGGCGGCATTGCCGCGGCGGCAATGTTACGGTTGGCGTGAGGAAGAACGGAAGGCCGTTCGCTTCCTCACCAATTGTCGATGCACTGACGCGGCGGGCGCGCGCCAGGCGGTGGTGTGGTGGCTAGGCCGACGGCGCTCGATTCGCCTGGAGCTTATCGAGCTCGGCCTTCGGGCTTCTAACTCCTCGGCTGCCGGAGGTCAGCGAGCGTTAGTAGGTGCTTGTCTGTCGTCTTCCCGCCGGATTCCTCCCGCCGCCGCCGTCGCGGGAGGAGGGTCCCGATGGTAACGGGGTGGAGGATGGCTCGCCGCTCCGTCATATTGCACTCGCGGGTGTAGGCCCTTCGAGGGGCACACTCCTTGTCGGAGCTAGAGCCGTGGCTGGAGGAATCCGCCAGCAGGTCGTGGAGGGAAGCCGGCGCGTAACCGGCCATGGCCACGAGTTGTGAGCTCGTGGAGGGTGGTTCCGCCGCTCGCCCGCGATCTTGTGGCGGTGTCGCCAGGAGCAATGCCGTGGCGACGGCAGCGCCGCCAGCGGCTTCTTGCGAGGCCTCGAGGCTGAGGTTGCTGAGGACGTCAGCAATCGCATCCAGGCTTGCGGAGGGCGTCCGGTCCCGGACGGCAGCAGGGACGAGGACAAGCTCCCCCGCCGTAGTGACGATGAAATCGAGGGCGCCGAAGCGGATCCAGCCCCTCGACATCGGCGAAACGTAGTGGGAGGAAGCCATCAGGGAGGAGAATGGGAACCCGAAGATGAGGATGTCGGTGAAGACGCGCGAGAGCCCCTACCTGGCGCGCCAACTGTCGGTGTTTCGTGCACCGGCAATACGAATTTATGGTCGGATGGGGTCGCGCGCTCCCTCTCCCCGAATGGTCGACTCAAGGAGTCAGAAGATGTATACTGGTTCGGGCCGAACGTCCCTACTCCAGTTCGTGCGGTGTGAATATATTGATCTTTGGGAGACGAACAAGGGGTGTACAGGCGAGGCGGACGGTCGGCTGCCCGATCCCCTTGGGGTTTTCGCTAGGAAGTCGAGGCTATCTAGGAGACTGTTTTCTCTTTTCTCCGCGCCCCTCCCTCTCGGGCCCTGCCTCTCCTTATATAGACGGAGGAGGCAGGTTACACGGGAGTTGTGAAGACTACGAGGAGAGGGGTCTGCATGTCTTGAGGTCTGGCTTCTGTCTTGTCCGGCCAACCCCTGCCTGTCCCGAGGTAGGGTTGGTGGCTCTGTGGCGTACAGTCTTGCGTAATACTGTCAGGGTGGCGTGTTGCGTGGTGCTCTTGTCAGCCTCGGTGACTTTAATGGCGCTTGACTTTGCTTAGGCCTCGGGAGTGGGCGTACTCCTCTGCGGTGTGCCAGGCGACGGGACGGGGGCTTGACTTCTTCGGTGGCTCTTCTGACAGCCTTGGGAAGGAGCCGCCTACCTGCACGGATGTCGTGGGGCCAGCTGCGCACAAGGCAGCCACGACATCAGGCGTGAGCCTGGCTGGCTCGTCTTGCAGGTGGAGCTTAAGCTTCGATATTTGGCGGCCGGCGTGTGCCGACCGCTCGGAACCGGAGTCCGCCGACCGTCCGGGGTCGGCCCCGCACAGGTCGGGGCTCGTTCCTTGCGGCCCAAGTACCTTTCGGTGGTGCCGGACTTCCGTCGTGATAGGTCAGCCCGTTCGTGCTTCCGGGCTGATGGGGGTACCCATGGTATGGGTACTCGTCAAATATGATTTTGAGAGTTAGGATATTACCAGGATATACTCAATACTTGATGGATACGATGGTGAATCGGATTGTTCATATGATTGTACCACTAGGGCAATTTAATGATTATTGGAAATTACAGAATTGATTATGAGGATTGTCATCAAACCCTGAGCTTTATATTTTATAAAATAAACTATTGGTGGAATAGAATAGTTCGGTAGAAATGCTTAGACTTGCAAACGGTCAATATGCACCTATGGGTGGGAATTCCTTTTAACTCTTGAAAACTTGTGATGGAAATTATTAGGCAAAAAGGTATTGCCGTTGGTTTGCAAAATAAAAATGAAAGGAAAAATGATTTTGACTTGGGCGGCAGTGAATGTCGGGTGGGAGCGGATCAAGCCTTGGTCCTATTGTGCAAGTACCGCCCCAAGTCATATAAGGACCGACGCTTATGATTGCCATTTTAAGCATAACCGTACTACCACATGTCTATAATGGTACGACCTGGCCCACTAATTTGTAGAAGCCTAGTTTAGACTCACCACTCGGTTGTTGTGTGAGAGCCGGAAGGAGGCATTGTTGTTGTTGTTGTTGTTTTTCTCACACGGCGCAAGAGGGGCTTCAGATCTTGGGTGGAGAGAACCCTAACAGCGGTGAAACCTCAGCGGGTGGGTCTAGCTAGGTAGATGCATTGTAACGGCCTTGTCACGATCTCTCTGCCGGCACACCAAAGGAAGTGTGCTAATAGCTTGACATTAAGAGTTGATCGTGTCGTGTGGGTAAAGTTGTACACCTCTGCAGAGTTAAAACTATTCGAATAGCCGTGCCTACGGTCAAAGGCAAAGCGAAGAATGCTTTCATACTGGTAGACTTTGTTTTTTTGGTTTCAAACTAAACAATGTTTTGTTTTGGGATCCGGGAGTGGTTAGAACTCTCGGGTGAGCTTCTGGCGGCTAAAGCCAGGTAGGTGGAAGGAACCTGATTTTGTGAACCATGGCGGACAGAGCCATGTGATTGGATTGAACCCTGATTTTGTTGAAGCTGTGGCGGATAGAGCCTGTATATTAGTGAGTGGTGGTTAGAACCTTCACTACAATATTACATACTTCAATTATTAAAAAGAATTGCTCAAATATGCTTTGTGAAAATTATTAACAAGTATGATTTGATGAAACTTGGCTTTATGCAAAAGAACCATATTAAGCCATCCTTGGATAGCCTACATTGTGCATAATTTCCCAGACTTGCTGAGTACTTTATGTACTCACATGCTACATTCTAATCATCTCTCAGAAGTGAAAGAAGCTGTCAAGGAATTCCAACGACTAGGGCGCGCTCCCCACTCGATTGCCTGTGGGCATTTGGATGGGTCGCTTTGGCGTTTTCGTCTTCCACTGCAGTTGTTCAAGTTGTACCGCCTGTTCAGGCCGTAATGGTAAACCTTGACCATAAGGTCTTTGCTTTTATTTGGTATTATTCTTATTTAGTTATTTGTATTCGTGATATGGTTGTTGATTCATCACTTTTGACTGTGTGTACTAGCTACTGATCTGGGACTAGTACAGAAATACACAAAGGACCCCGGATAGCCGATCCGGGGGCCCACATCTTGCCAAGAGCAAAATAATCCTCAAGAATCTTGAGTTCACTGGATCCTTCACTGATGTCTGGATATACAACTTGTGCTATCCTATCCAGATTAAAATACAAAGCCAAATCAATGGAAAGCACCCGAGATTATAGTCATGCACATACCTGAGATTTCTCCAAAATAAACTGAGATTTCGACTCCTGGGTCCGAGATCTCGTCCTCTAAGAATGAGATGTGGTGCAGTGGTCACCGGGCACGGCCGGATCTAGCTAGACATTGGGCGGAGCTGAGGCAAGAATGTCACCAGTGAGAAGATTGTGAGTGAGTAGGCTCTTGAGCCCGTGAGGAAATGAGGAAAGGTACTTTTGTTCCTCGGTCAGGACATGAGGTGCATGCTACAAAAGTTGCAAGACATGAGGTTCAGTTGGTCTATTGCGGTGAGATAAGGCTCGGTGGTTGCTAGGGCGTGGGTTCGAATCCCACTTCCACTAGTTTTTTTTTTTCATTTTTTGCATGTATTCCTCATACAAGCCATTGCAATGCTCCAGACAAAAATCTCATACTAAATCCGTTTCAATATCATTGCCATCCGGTCAGAAAAACAACAAAATCCAAACTAAATACCAAAATCTTGGTAAATTTTACCGAAATTTCGCCGAGATTTCCTAAGTTATTATAGCATTTTGAAAATTTTGAATTTATCCGAGATTTAGAATCTTGTCAGCGACTGAGATCCGAGATTTCGCCGACATCTCATAAAATTTTACGATATTTCATTCCTTGGTTCGATACCGTCGGTCCACCTGCTAATCCGTGTTCATGATAAGCTAAAAATATGATGCTTGCAGTATCGGTTGCTCGATTAATTCTGTGAAGAAGAAAGATCATTGGGCGTGGAGCTCAAGGTGATAAAGGCGGGCTTTACAGGTGTGGAGAGCAGCAATAATCGGAAAATTTCTTTTTAGAAACTCTCCAAACAAGAACTACACAGAGGAAAAGAAAATAGTAACACAAATCACCAATCATAATTCTTCCATTATCTAAAAAAAAGTCACCAATCATATGATGCAATGGGACGGGCATATTCCAATGTGGATATCGTAAGGGCTAATCGAGGGGCTAAAGCGTTGCGGTTGCACATTACAAAAGATGATGATTCTGATTGAACGTGCCGTACCCTGATTTTGCTGGGGATACGGGTTTTGATTTGTGTTATTTTACATATACCATGTACTGAACGAATCTTAAAATGCAATTATGGAGCCAAATTACAAGAAAACCGTCCCTGGAGTCAAATTTTGTGAGGTACGTGGTATGATCTTGCAAATTGGTGACGAAAGTGGTTTGATCAACGCCGAGTAAAATATGATCAATGCACACCTAACATGATATTGCTTCCTCTCTTTCTTTCTTTCTTTCTTTTTCTTTTTTGGAGAGGAATACTGCTTTGAGTTGAAGATTGCTGCTTAGCGTTTTGTATGAAAGAAAAGTCAATACCTTTTCTTTTTCATGAGTCAGCTCTGTGCATTGTTTAATTCATGGCTAGCTTTACTTTCTGAATATGCTTCGTTTTAAATCGAGTCTGCTCCCCACGGTGAGCCGCATGTGACGAAAAACAGAGCTGAAGTCGACATTATGCTTAGGTGTCACCAAATCACAGTGCTGATAGGGCCTGTATATATATTATTACCACTTGTGCATTTAGCTAGTGTGTATGTGTCGCTCCTGTCTCCTCCTGCTGCTGCTTCAGTGATGTTCCAAATCGCAACAACCAGATCATATTGGCTTGCTTCAGATATGTCTAATGGAATTGAACTTCCCTACTAGTTCCTTCTCCCATACAAATGTCTGTTTTTTTTCATGGAGATTTCTCTGTGCAATACGAGGAGCTTCATCGCAGTATGTCACAATAATTCACTGGTGAGCTCTTATGGCAGAAATGGGTCCTAGATCATTGAAGTAGGTGTCACAGCTAATTAATTTTAGCTGCCGGAGTGCCAGTGTACCACTTGGTCTACCACAGTCTTCGGTAACAGTGTTCGTCAGTGCTGTGAATCTGTTTGATAAACAAGGCACTGAAAGCCCTATTTATTTCAGCATGGAACAGAGCCATCAGCCATCCATAATGGCCTGAAATCCAGCGTCACGTTGCCAAAAGAAAAATTTTCAACTCAGTTCACTGACAAAAACAGCACAGTCATCGTGGAACATGAGTCTATATTACAGGGTAGTTCGTAGTACAAGGATGTACTTGTTTGAAAACCTTATGTGGAGTTATGTTGAAGTTGTGTGTCAGCTACTTTTGTTCTTTTTTGAGGGGAGGTTTGATTGCTAAGTGGAGTACTAATTGGGATGGAGAACATATGGTCTCAATTCTGTCTTTACTCCAAGCTATATAATTCTTCGTGGAGCCCAGCCTGAATTTGAGGGTAACCTTACATAATCATATTATTCATGAAAAAACAAGAAACCTGTACCTATAATTTACAAGTTGCATCTTGACACTTCAACCAACAACCAAAAGCTCCAATTCGGTAGGTTTAAATTGAGATGATGGATAGATGGGAGGAACCGGTTCCTCTGACGTTGGGCCCACATGTCAGTGATCCAACGTCAGAGGATCTCATTTCTAGATGGGAAAGCACAAAGATTTGAAGCATTCTCTGATAAACTAGTTAGTCATCCTTGTTCTTTCTTTTTATTTGCGATGAAAAACTACGAGGTCAGCCTACTGTAGTGTCAAAATTCAGACGACGAGTGTTGAAGTATGAGTAGAACGTCAGTAGCTCTTTTACGGCACACTAAATTTAATAGAGACCGTTCATTCTTTTTGATCCAATAGACTAAATTAGCTATTATTTGTTTGTACTTCCTTCGCGAGTAGAGTAGTAGGAATACCCTCAACAAATCAACGGTTATATCCGATCTCTACTACCCACAATATATTACCAGTATAATACACTAGAAATTTTCCCTTTTCATAAACAGCTTTACCCCAAGTAAATTAGCACCTTTTAGAACCAAGTAAACTATCACTCGAACCGGGGCGAGAGCTTTACGTGGTATTAGAGCCAAAAACATCCGACCCAACAGTTGCCAGGAACATGTGCAAGGAAACATCAACAATGATGGTTGGATGCTCATGCTCCAGTCGATTTCGAGCTAGATCACTGAGAGGGTGACCAGGCCCCGGCCTGGTCAAGGTTAGACCCTGTTCGGTGGTTGTCACTACTCATCAGCTTCGAGCCGAAACCTTGTTTGTTTGTTCCTGAGAACAATGATTAATTACTCAAAAACAAGACCGGAGAACGTGGTTAAGCGTGGCGTGTTTGTACGTGTCACGCGCCTGCGGCCGGGGGCTCCAGAATCAGGTTGCTTCATGCATGCTAATTAAATACTACGCAGAGCCTTCGCGCCAAGGGATACAGAATGCCCCTGACAAGTCTTGGGATCAGCGAGACAAATGCATATATGTGGTTCAGTGTTGCCAAGGCGTGAGGTTAATTTGCTGCCTCGATGCTGGCCACGCATGTTCTCTCATCAAATTGCCACCGCCATTATTGAAGCTAAGCTCCCTTGGTGTCTGGCATCTTCTTGTTTCCTTTTGACACAAGATCGAGGCTGGTGCTGATCGATCGTCAGTTACCAGATGGAGCCCTGGTCTTTAACAATTCGCAAGTGGAATTGATGCTGGAGTCGTAAAGTTAATAAGTTGCTAACATGTTAGCCCGCACTAATAATGTAAGGGCTTAGGGTAATCAAACGCAAGCTTCTCGTTCTTTTTATGTAGGTGGTTAACTTTGGTCGGCCATTACGTCGAGTGTTCTAGAGCAAAGGGATCCGATTAACATTTATTTTGCCCATCATCTGAATAATGCATGGTATCTGGCCATGTAAAGGGCGACACAGATAGGAAAGGCTTTTCATCTCTTGGGTCTGCTCTAGTCGTCCCTTGGAGTGTGATGAACTGATGATTTGAGAAGTCTAATTAATCAGTATCTCTTTGACCTTTTGCGCCAGCTGAAAATATTAGGGGGCCGTTTGGTGTTACCCTTGCGGTTCAAATCAAATAGAGAGTGACTAGGGAACGGTATACCGTTGCAACGGTATAGCCATAAAACTTATGAAACTTATCAGTTTCAGTGCTGGTTTCATCAGTTTCAGTGTTTAGTTTCATCAGTTTCATGTTTTATCAGTTTTTAGTGCTAAGTTTCATGAGTTTCAGTGCAAAAAATCACAAGTTTCATGAGTTTCAGAGGTATACCGTTGCAACGGTATACCGTTTTTTAGTTTTTCTGAATCAAATATCGGTAACGTCAATGAATTTTTTTTGCTGTTTGATTTGTTTCCAAATTTTGGTAACGTATCAACCCGATTGGCAATCCAAACCGCTCGACAAATCATTTAAATTCAGAAAATTCGAAATTTTTGAAAAAAAATTATCTGAAAACTCTCTAAAATTAGTATTAATAGAGTTTTCACATTTGGGATGGAATTTTTTTGAAAAACCGATTTTATGGGATGTTTGTGAGCCAAAATCAAATATAGATAATTGAAAAGGCAAAAAAAAGGAAAAACAGTTCCAGGCTGCAGCTCATAGGAGCTAGGCCCAATAGTCCGGTCCAGCCCATGACTATTTAGCACAAAATATATGCCATTTCGGGATGGTTCCGACCGCATTATTGATCTTCCGACAGCCTTGTCTATCTTCCCGTTGCTCTCGCGCCGCCTTCGGTCAGATCTAGTGACTGGCAGGTGTGAAGCTGAGGCATCAATGATTTTCCACAAAAATCGATCGATTTGCGGTTGAATCCGAGCGATTTTCGGTGAGATTTTTCGATTTTCAGTTGAATCTTGTTCGATATGCAGTGCATGCTTTGATTTACTAGGCATTCTCAGTATACATGCAACGTGTGATTAATATTGTGTTTTTACCAGCAGAGATTTGATTAAGTAAATTAACAAGTTAGAAGATAGAACATTTACATGCTATTCATGTTCATGTGGGGATGATCAATTGGGAGTTTGGGGCAAACCATGTATACTGCGATGTGAAGGCATCGTCGATGCTGCATCATTGTAGAATGATTTTACAAGCTTGTGCCCAATGTATGAAAAAAATATATGCATTGATGGATATTGGGCCCCATAATAACAAAGTGAAATGCACAATATGTAGGGTTGTCATTCTGCCCCACGCATTTGTTTTTGGTTCATGTGGTAAAGAATTGAATGTTCTCATGCAGTCCCTTGAGTAATCTCTATGTCGTTCTGAATCCATCATGGTGGTTGGTACTTGGTAGATGTTCTCAATATTGGAAATGAGGAATTCAATTTAGAATTTTGGCTAATACTTTCTCCATATCTACTCTCTATTAATGAAGGAAACTTGAATTATGGCATAAAATTCTTGTTGTAACTTGTACGTACAAGTTTTTCTTATTGTTTTGTATTAGCATATGGCAAAGCAGAGCGGCGTTGTATGGGGGCACAATGACAAGATGAGGACTGGATTTTGATGCAAGTATTGTCGCTAAGAGAAGAAAGAAAATGGTGCAACCCGACTCAAGTACCATTTGGCAGGGTGCGGTACAAATGTCATCTATTGAAGTCAAGTTCCTAAGGAGGTTTGCCAGTACTTTTAACACGACTTAGACATGATGAAAGATAAAAGGAAGGGACAAAGGAACGAGAAGCTCAGAAAGGAAGCTACAGCTACACAGTCCTCGTTGAAAACAAGTGCATGTGAAGAGTACACGGATGATGCTGATGAGGAGGAACAACTACAACACGCCATGGCTGCCTCCAGGGTGGAGGCAGAATTTATCAGTTGGTCAGGTGGCAGGTATGAGCAGGGTGGTGGCACCTCTAGGGGGTGCTAAAGGAGGGGGCGGCAGTGTGTTGCCGAGGATGTTTCGAAGTTCCTCACAACAAGAAAGACAGCCCGTGGGGGATTACAATCTTGGTACGGCCCGTGACCCTGTGCAAACAAGGTTTGACATTGGGAGCTGGACAAACAAGGGGAGGAATGCGAAGTAGGCGATTGGCTTGGCTTGAGCTAATTTTTTTCACACGGCTGGTATCGTAGGGAGGAAAGCAGACAACCCTTACTTCATTAACGCTGTGAGGGAAACTCAAAAACTGGTAGCATTCGCGGGGTGGTCGGAGCCCGCCGTACCAAGAGTTCAATGACAGTAACTCCAAGATGGACAGCCATGACAGTGAGTCTAGTGACAGTGCCCCAGAACAATAGCGTCTCATAGAATTTATACAGGAGTCCCAGTACACTCATGCCACACAAAACAAATACCATGGCACTCCACAGTCGTAGAGGATGACTAATTCCAAGAAGAAAATGGAGCATCGACGTAGCTATGACGCACAGTAGGATAGCTCTAGAAACGACTAGCCCATGGATGGAGCAAAGTTGGCACGAATACAAGACGAAATTGCTAGCTACCTGAGGATTAGTGATGATGTCTACAGAGGAGTACAACATGGGCAACCAAGTTGTCGACGATTGGAGAACGGGCTCCCGTCGAGCTTACTTGTTGAATGGGGGATCAACAGAGCCCCGTCGCACGGATCGAAGAGGGCGTTCGAGCGACGCGAGGTCGGGAGAAGGAGGCCGGAAAAGAAAAAGGGGGGACGCGGTGTTTTTTATCCTGGTTCGGGCCTCTCACCGCCGAGATAATGACCCTACTCCAGTGTATTGTGTTCTATCTTTCATGTGCCCTCCCCTATTCTGAGATCTTGAGGGGTTTAAATACTATGACTAGAGATGCGAAAAAGTAATCGCCTCAGGATCACGCTATGTATCCATGTCCGTGATGCTGCCCTTGATTCCCGCGTTATTTGAATTTGGGTATGATTTCCCTTGATCTCCGGCTGATTGGTTGCCTCCTTCCTTCCTCACAAGCGCTCATTGAGCCCTCCGACCAAAACACCCGAGCAGGTCGTGGCCTCCACGAGCATGCTTGCTCGTGGGGGGGTGTGTTTGGTGCTTCTGCGAACGGAGGCGCAAACGCGTATGCTCGGAGGAGAAGGAGGGATGCTCGTTTCGTTCTCCCGAGCATCTTCCCTTAGTGCCGCTTGGTCGGCGGGTTTAGCTTTTCACGGGGGTACCGTGGTCTTTTGCCAGATAGCCAATCCCCGACACAAGTGTATAACTAACAATACTGCCCGTAGCCTCAAAGGTAATATTTCATTCATTGCAACTTGATTTTTTTTCACTAACATAGCGTTCACAACATGGTATATGTGCGACAATGGAAGGGCGCCGAAGCTATGTCAAGTGGGAACATTCATTTTCAATGAGAAATATTGATTTGAAATGTCATATGCCATGGTATTGAAATGAATGTTATTGAAATATGGACTTGTTGAATTGAGTTGTGAACGGTATTGAAATGAAATGTTATTTGTTAATATATTATTTCTAAATGCCTAGTTTACAACTTGAGATTGTCCAAAATATAGCAAAGATCATGCCGAAATTTTTCATAGTTTTGCTATTATTGCAAAATATGTACTTTACAACTTCACGTTGTCTTAAAATGCAGGAAGGTCATGTCCAAATTTTTTCATAATTTTTTGTATTTTTTATACATTTTCCTGATTTTTTGGGCCTTTATCGGATTTTTACAATTTTTTCACAATTTTCTGCCTTTTTCATTTTCTTTCTTATTTTTTCTTCATTTTTCATTCTGTCACCAATTTTCCTTCAAAATTGCTTGATGATCGGTTAAAACCAGTCAATTTTTCACCTTATCAAGTGATTTTTGATTATTTTTTTTTGACTCGGTTTGATCGCCGGGTTTGACTTTGCTAACCATTCGATTTTGAGCGATCTTCACTTGATTTTCGTGGCAAATCAGTATCGCCAGGTATTCGATTTTCAACCCTAAATCGATATTAGGCCATGTTTGGATGGGCTAAAACTAATTGTTAGCTGACTAATGGCTAGAGCTAATTGTTAGTCAGCTAATAATTAGTCCATCTAAAATTAGCCTAGGGCTGTTTGGATACATGGCTAATGGTTGGGCTAATTTCTTAGAAAAGTCATGTTTGCCCCTCATAACGGACTGGGGAGTGGACGCACGAGTGAAGAAGTGAGGATAAGGCTAGCGCGAGGGTATTTCAGACTTTTTTCAGCGTGTTTCCTACTATTAGCCCAAATTAGCTCCCCTCCACCAGCTAATGGACTAATTGTTAGCTGAGGGGTTGGCTAAAAATTAGCCTACCTATAAGTCTTCTTGTTTGGATAGACTAGGACTAATTTTTAGCCAGCTAACAATTAGTCTTGAGATCCAAACATGGCCTTATTAACCTTGCTCGTAGGGGGTGAAAACTGAATGTTGAGCAGGGCTTTAGGCTTCAGGGTACCGCAACCCGCCACTTCACCACGAATCAAGAGTCAAGGCACCAACCGTGGTTAATTTTGTTATGAGATATGACTCTAACCGTATACGGTTAGGAGTCTATCTCTAATATGTGGGCAAATCCCTAATACCTCTTCTATAAATACTGAAGGGAATATGCCCGAGAGGCAATAATAAATTGTTTATTATCTTATTCCATGTTTATAATAGATGTTTATTTCTCATGCTAAAATTGTATTAACCGGAAACGTTGATACATGTGTGTTTAATAAACAAAAAGGTTCCTAGTAAAGCCTCTCTTTTAAACTAGCTCGTTGATTAACTGATGATCAAGGTTTCCTGATCATGAACATTGGATGTTGTTAATAATGGGGTCACATTATTAGAAGAATGATGTGATGAACACACACCCAAGTTGGTATAGCAAATTCGATCAAGTCATTAAAGTTTGTTCTTTATCTTGAACATATACAAAATAGCTCTTTTCCTTAGACCATGAGATGATGTCAATCACTAACTCCGGAAGAGTACTTTGATGACATCAAACGTCACTCCGTAACACGGTGACTATAAAGATGGATTTGGGTACAATGAAAGTATTAGTTGAGGCTCATGCATCATAGTGGGATTTGTCCATCCAGATGACGGAGAGATATACTCTAGGCCCTCTCGGTGATATCACATTGACATCGCTTGCAATCACGTGACTAGGTCACAAGAATGTCATATCACGGAACGAGTAAAGAGTAATTGTCGGTAACGGGATCGAACTAGGTATAGTTGATACCAATGATCGAATCCCGGATAAGTAATATATCGCGAGACAAAAGGAATTGGTTATGTTGTTTTTGGTTCACACGATCACTAGTTCATCGTTGAGTAAGTGGGAGTCATTATGGATCTCCAGATCCCGCTGATGATTATTGATCAGAGAGGTGTCTTGATCATGTCCATTTTATTCACGAACCGTAGGGTGACACACTTAAGGTTCATCGACGCTTTTGAGTGGATACGGAACACCGGAGAAAAGTTTGGACAGCACCGGAATAGTTTCGGGATATCGGAATAGTTCAAGGGGGTATGTGTTATTTTTTGTTAATTAAAAGAATTAACAAATATTAAATAACAGAAATAAAATTGTTTATTTATTTAATGGAGAGTCCATTCACATGGAGAGAATGGAGAGTCCATTCACATGGAGAGAATGGAGAGTCCACTCACTCCTATAAAAGGGAGGGTGGAGCTCCTCTCTCATGTACTAATCTCTATAACCCTTTGGTTGGTCCTTTCTCCCTCCTCCTGCTGTTCCACCTTTCAAGCAGTAGCTTAAGCGAAGCGCTGCTGAAATAGTTTCTCCATCACCACCACTAAGTCGTAGTGTTGTTGGAGTTTCCCGTGGATCCTCTACTTCCGCTGCCTACCGGATCGAGGGATTGGAGGTCGTCGTTGTTCCGTACGTGTGACCAAGTACGGAGGCGCTGCCGTTTGTGGCGCTCATCTTCGCGACTTTGAAGTCGGGCGTGTACCTCTACTTCAACCACGTTTGTTTGTGGGAACGTTATTCCCGCTTTCGGTCTACGAGGGTGAGTCCTTCTGAAACCGTTTGCATGCATCTCCTAGATATGATCTTGGTGTTTGGTTGCATTCGTAGGAAAATTTTTTGTTTTCCATGCTTAGAACCCATCAAATACCGGGTGCCTTCCATTGTATCGATACACATTGATCAATAAAGAAGAGATTGTTCCACCCATATCTTGTGTCTCTTGTTCTTGTGTTCTTGTTGATTGCCGGTGTTCGACGTGGGGAACGACTTGTTTTACAACACGTTATCAGCACGAGTCTCTACCGCAAGAAGTGAAGGATCGTCGACAACAACGAACGACTACTACCGGCGATTGATCGCCCGATCCGATCTGCAATCAACTCGTCACCACGCCGGCATCCACTCGGATTGCCGAAAAAGTCCTACGCGACTCTATCCTACGCGATAGCCAACACTTCCGGCTTCAAGAACGTAAGTCGAAAAATCCTGCAGATTGCTTCGCTAGATGCATAGATCTAATCTATTGTTAGAGAACGGGGATTGATTGTTCTAATCTGCCGTTAGAAAACTAGATTGATTGTTACTGTTGTAGCATAGATCTAACCCGGCGAATTCCCACGATCTGCCGACCCTGCGCCTGAAGCGCTCGCGGGAGCCTACCCCTTCTGACCTCGCACCACGACGCTGGGCCCATAACCCCATCGCCAGCCGCCCACACCCTGTTGTGGCTCCCGTGATGCATAATATGCATGCACTTTTGCCATGACGCATCATGCATACAACAATCATCCTATCAACTGCACGCGCCAACCTGCACAGAAAATGTTTCAAACTAATCAGTGGGTTCACTAAACCAGATCGGTGCAGAGAAAAGATGTCTTGTTTCTCTGACCTTTGCGCCGGCGACGGTGTTGGTCCTGTAGAGCCGGACGTTGTCGATGAGGTCGCAGTACATCCGGAAGTGCATATTCATTGGATCGGCTCGAAGACCGTCCAGCATTGACATTCGCACACGAAACTGCCGGCTCGGTCTCTCCATCTCCTCGGCTCGAAGCTGATCGCTCCACCGCTGCACGGTGCCTGTAGCAGCCACTGAACCGACCGGCTACTCCGTCGCCAAGCTGTAGCGCTTGCCCAGTCGCTGCGCCCGCCGCCGCTAACCGCGTCGCACCTGCACATGCACGAAGCTGCCGGCCTGCGTCGGCCCACTGCCCTCCCCTGGCCTGCGTCGACCCACTACGCGCCGATCGCCTGCAGCGCAATTACCGATCGGACTTGAAGTCCTTTAGCCAGCCGTTTTTTTTCTTTCAAACCTCTCCACGCGATGCTGTTTGGAGCTTTGTTAAATGAGCCTAATGACGTGTGGACTAGAAAGTCTAGGCGGGCACGAAAGTTCTGCAAATGACGTGTTTCTTTTAGTTCACATGAATATTGATGGCAGCAATTGAAGCCTAATAATTATTTATTTACTGTGTTTCTTTTAGAAAACTGATTAGAATTTCCGGAAAATGATTAGTAATCCTGAAAATTGCACAAATATTGACAGAAAATTGCATAATTTGCTAGAAAATTATGATAATATTTTTGTTATTTATTCTTTTTAGCATTATGTCATGTTGATATTTGCTGAAATTTAATTTTTCTGTTGTAAAGTAATTCTGAAAATTGCTCGAAATTAGCAGAAATTATGAAAAATGCTAGGAAAATTCCAGAATTTCTCATACAACAATTTATGAGAACCTGTGTGGTTGGGATTTGATTTCGGTAATGAATAAACAGATATGAGACAATTGGTGTCTAGGAAAACACACATGAGGCTTGGTTATTTAATTGGCGCCCGAAAACGGGAAGTGCTCCCTCCCTCATGTGAGCCCTAGGGGCATGTTGACCTGGCCATGAGTCAAATTGACGGAGATATTCATTACTCGTTTTCGCTTCCAACCAATAAGAATTACATGAGTTGAAATTAGACTTATGCCGCGTTTAATTGATGTTGGATTTTATTTTCTGTTATTTAGTAATGCTAAAAATTGCTAAATACTAGAAAAAGTCTGGAAAAAGTGTGATAATTATCTAAAGAATAGATATAGACCAAAACTTTATTGATTAAATGAAGATGCATGCAATATAGTATTTTACCTGTAGTAAAATCTCGTATTGCTTGCATGTAGGATATGTCTGACATTGCAAAAAGGGAATTTGTTGTGCTTGCCCTAGATGACAGCAATTACCTCACATGGGCAATGGATGCCAAAATCAACCTAACAGCTCGAGGACTTAGAGCTGCTATTGTTCGGCTTGAAGCCGATGCAATCGAAGTGCTTGAACCCGCAAAATGCGCCGCTTTACATTTCCTGAGACACCATCTTCATTCGGACCTAAAGACCGAATACTTGATGGAGGAGGACCCGCTGGTATTGTGGAATTCCTTGAAGGAACGCTATAACCAGCAAAGATCTGTGTTGTTGCCAGAAGCACAACGCGAATGGACCCTCCTACGCTTTCAGGATTTCAAATCTGTGGCAGCTTATAATTCTGCAATGCACAAACTGGTCGCTAAATTGACTTTTTGTAACCGTAGTTAATGGGTTTGAAAAGATCGACAAAACTTTGTGCACTTTCCACCTCAACATGATGATACTACAACAACAGTACCGTCATGCAAAGTACAAGAAGTACTCTGAGCTTATTAGTATCCTGCTAGAAGCAGAAAAACATGATGAACTCCTGATGAAGAATCATCATGCAAATACTAATAGAAGTCAAGCAATGCCTGAAGCACATGCTACCGCTCAACAGGCTGGTAGTAGCCTTGGCCGCGGAAAGGGCCAAAAGTACAAGGGGAATGAATGGAAGAATGGCAGAAATCAAAAGGGAAAAGGCAAATCCCAATGGAAAGGTAAAGGGACGGATACAGGAACCTTCCAGAAGCAAGGTACAGCCAATAAGGCACCTGACTCTCAAACATGCTTTAAGTGTGGATGCGTTGGCCATTGGTCACGCAATTGTCGCACTCCAAAGCATTTGGCAGAACTTTACATGAAATCCACCGAGATTCCGTAAGAATCAAGAAAAGAAGGTTGAGACACACTACACCGCTCTACCAGATGTTGAGCAAGAAGGTGGAGAGAATGATAGCAATGTTTCCCAGGAGATGGAACTTGAATTATATGGAGATCTGGAATAGTCTCCCTATACCATTTTTGCTATATGTCGCATTTCCATTAGTTGAGCCTCCTTAAGAGCCTCATCAGTTTGAATAATTATGTTCCTGCATGAACATTTGGTCTATGCTCCTGTTGAGCAATTATCAGTGATAATTAAATTGTTTTCCAGAATATTTGATATTTTAAGCTATGTTTTTCCCTGATGCAATAAATGTTATTGGAATATTATGAAACCTGAAGTTGGCATTGCAATAACCTTGAGTTGAATATTATGATAAAATAATTACTAATTCTGCTGGCCATAGCATAAAGACTCCCTTAGACCTGAAGTTTTCTTACCATCTAACTTATAGAAAAATCACTGAATTTCTTGAAGTAAATTCGAAGTGATATATGTGGACCTTTTCGGCCCCTGTTGGAACCATGCTTCTACCTAAATTAATTGCCCAATTTGTGTGAGCCTCCTTTCCAGAAGAAAGAATCAAGTCCATTCAAATGGACAATGCTAACGAGTTTACCTCAAAAGCATTATATGGCTTTGGGAATTAATGTAGAGCTTTTAATACCTCATGTCCCATAATATAATGGCCCTGCAGAGTCATTATTAAGGGAATAAAATTTATTGCTTGACCACTTTGTAGAATAGTAGGCTACCCACCAGGTGTTGGGGCCACGCAGTGATGCACACTGCGATATTAATTCAACTCAAATCAACTGTATATAATGGAATTTCCCCGTTGCAGATAGTGCATGGAAGAGAATTAAGTATTTCCCATCTGCGAAAATTCGGTTATGTTGTATACATGCCAATCTCTCCACCACAAAGATACCGCCATGGGACCTCACCAAGTTGAGGGTCTCAGACATGGTTCGGTACGCTGATTGTACTAAGGACATATTTCGGCATTAGGGGAAGATAAGTACCACATTAAAGAATGCCGAGTCCTTAGATCCACGCACTAAAGAGACCGAACTTGAAGTTCGGAAAGTAATAAATCTGCAACAAGTAAGCTAAGAATCTGCCAAATACCTTCACTGATCATAAGGTAGTGGAAAGATCTCATATACCTGCAGTATATGCACCTGAAAGAGTGGAAATATCCTAGAAGGATATTAAACCCATTCTTGACCCTCATGATAAAATGAGGGGGAGGCCTCCAGGTGCACAAGACTCAATTTCGCGGAGACGTCCACAGAAATAGAGAACCAAACAATTGAGAACACTACAGATGAAGCTCAACCTGATGTTGAGAAAATCCCTGAAGTGAGCCATCTAGAAGATGGTAACATCCCTGAAGAGATCCATCCTGAAGATGATAACCCCAGCGTATATTTGTGCGCACAATCCAATGCTGGGAAGTCGGAACACCCAAACTTCATCGTTGTGGGAAATCACGAGAAACTGAAAGAAATTGATAAAGAGACATCCCTGGAGTGATGCAGGAGAATTATATATGAAGAAAGACTACAATTGTCGACATATTTTGCCTCTAAAAATTGCTAAAATCTGGATCCAGAACCAAAGTCCATGGCAGAGTGCCAGAAGCACTCATCTAGGTTCACTTGAAAAAGCAATTAAGGTAGCGCTCGCTTAATGAGAGGAAAGTTCTTGGTCCTGTTGACATAACATTTCCTGAAATATTCCCTGTAGGATCAAATGGATTTTTCATCCAGAAGAGATATGAAAATATCCAGGTGGTGAGATATAAAGCGAGGCTTTTAGCACAAGGGTTTTAGCAGAGACCCATCATCGATTACGATGAAATCTGTTCTCCTGAAATGAGTGGAATGACGTTCCGAAATTTAATATTGATGACAGCAAGCTTAAACTTTTCAGTACAGTTGATGATTGTAGTGACCGCATATGTATTTGGGTCACTGAATACGGATTAAAGACAGTCGATAAGGATGTGGTACAATCGACTAAGTAGATTCCTCCTGAAAAGGAAATATGATCCCTGAAGGAATAATGTTCCTGTGCGTTCATGAGGAAATCCCAGAATGTATTTTTATTTTCCTCTGTGGTGGTACAGTCACTCAGAGATTATAAAGGAAGCCTCACGGGAATATGTTTGGCTAAGACGGGTAATCAACCATGTCCAGAAGTTATATGGTATGAATACCGTCAATTCCCCTACTATTATCTATGAAGATAATGATGCTTGTGTTGCACAAATGCAATTGGGTTATGTAAAGAGCAATATCTCGAAGCATATTGCTCATAAAGTTCTTTTATCCTCACGAACTCCAAAAGAATGGTGAGATAAAATAATGCAAACTAAGTCATGTGAAAATCTAGCAGATTAATTCACAAAATCTTTGCCAAATTCACCTTCCAAAGGTATGTTAATGGCATTGGAATAAGGCGGCTTAGAGATTTGCACAGTTCAGGGGAAGTAAACCCCTGAACCATAATCCCTTTGCTTAATCCTGAAGATCATAAGTTGTACTCTTTTTTCCTTTGTGAGTTTTCTTGATGTTTCTCACATAAAGGTTTTTAATGAGGCAACAAATGCAACATAAGGAGCGAATGCGATGTACTCTTTTCTCCATCTCTTTTTTCCCACTGGGTTTTTGAGTGGAGTTTTTAACGAGCCATATGTATTACGCAGTATTTGCCCAAGGGGAAGTGTTATGAGATATGACTCTAACCGTATACGGTTAGGAGTCTATCTCTACTATGTGGGCAAATCCCTAATACCTCTTCTATAAATACCGGGTGACTTATATTGTATCGATACACATTGATCAATAAAGAAGAGATTGTTCCACCCATATCTTGTGTCTCTTATTCTTGTGTTCTTGTTGATTGCCGGTGTTCGACGTTGGGAACGACTTGTTTTACAACAAATTTCACTACTGCTATACGTTAGGTATAGGATGGAACCAGAAACAACGATCTGTGCTTTTGTGCAGATGCATGACAAAGGCCCAGTTAATCGGAGTATTTTTGTTCTAAAAAAAACCGAGTATTTTGAACATGTATTTCAGTTTCCATCCTACTCATGGCCCATGGCCTGTGCGCGCGTTTCTTCAGTGGTAAACCGGCGAGTTGCCACACGGCCTGGCTGCCCGCAGGTGTATGGGCCGCGCCCAAGGGCAAATTCCTAACCACCTGCCGCCCACCCTCATGCAGCCCACGGGCCACGCGCACGCAAGGCTGAAAATTTTGCTAGTAAAACAAATTTGATGATGTCAGCTCCCTTCAAAAGTTAATTTGAAAATTCAAAATGCTGTAACTTTTAAACCAAGTATCTGTTCCCAATCCGTTTGAACCACTTTGTTCCTTAGGATGGAATCTTAAAAAAAAAATTCCACTTGCATATATTTTAAGGTTTTTTATTTGAGATTTTTTTTTACTAACATATTTGAATTTGCTCACATTGCCCTACCACTGGAACATGGCCGATGAACTGTTGGAATATTGACACTAAAGGCGTGAGACATTGGAACATTTTCTCATTGAACTTAATACGTGGAACAACATTGATGAGCTATTGGACCATCGAAACCTACGCATGGAACATTTCATCTTGTCTATCAAAACATACAACGCCTGCTCGATGCATTCCTCATACCTAATTTAAAATATACGCGCCAGAACATCATCCAGGAACTACTGAAGCATTAGAAAGTAATGCACGAAATATTGTGTATAGCTATTGGAACATGTGCTACATAATACTCTATCCCTTCATTTCGCCTTATTTTAACTTTGCATAAGGATTAACGTTGTGTTGAAATTGAGAAATGTATGAGAGAAAATGATTTAAATGCCGTCACTTAATTGTTATGGAAGACTAAAGATATACTTTGTGTGGGTGGTAATGGATAGAAGATGCATAAGGTTGAGAGAGAATAAATAGAGATATTGAAGGAAAAGCTTTATTAAATCTATATGCAAGTCTTATATTTGTGAATAAGATTATTTAAAAAATAAGCCTTACAAAAGTGAACGGAGGAGTATCATTAGGAAAATCTCATCCTAAGGAACACAGTGTTCGGACATATGTGAATCGGACACTTTTGTCTAAACAAATACGACCATTTCAAATTTCGTATTGAAAAAAGGCCGCCTCGAGCTGCTTGCGCGTGAGTTGATGGGCTGATTAGCCTGGGCCGGAGGCGGGAGGCAGGTGATTTCTTGCCGCGCGGGCGGCATATACGCCCCTCGAGCCCAAGTGCCATTTTAGGTATATCCCCTACCAAACCGACGTAGAACTCGACTCCGTGATGGGGGAGATTGTCGCCAGCGACACTCTTTAAAATTCGCGTTTTAAAATCTGACACTCTATCCCACAGTCATACACACAGATGGTCCTGCATGTCATACACACAGCCAGAACGACACACGAATTAAGTGTCGCGTACCCGATTTTCCCCCGTGATGGGGCTAAAAACGTACGCGCTGGCCGTCCACGCAGCCGAGAGATTGTGGGCTACATGTGCGCGTGGCCCAGTGAAGACATCAGCTGTGGCTGCGGCGGGATTTATTACAAATCTTTTTTTCAAAATTAATCGACGGAAAAAAATATTGGATCTTGGCTCCTATCGCCCCTGAGTGGGGCGATCGTCTGTGCCTACGGTGATAGGTTGCCTGCTGTGACAGCGTTAAACGTTGTCGTTTGTGCCGTGGCGGCTATCGCCCGAAGTAGGGGCGATCGCCCCATGCATGGGCGATAGGTGCCCTTTACAACAAGCCACTCACGGGCAACAGGTGCCCTCCACATCGGGCCCAAGTACAAAAAAAAAAAGAATTTCACATGTCGCAGCAGCGAAAAACGCCTGTTACGCTTCGGTTTCAGTTGCCACGGTGGGATTTCGGCGCGAAACGTTGGCCGTGTTGCTTTTTGCCGATGCCGACGGTCGGTATCCAATTTCATCGCGCGTTGGGCAGAGATGACGGGGAAATCCCAGGTATGGCCCTTGGATATACTAAGGGGTGGTGCCACGGTGGCGTGAGAACGACTGCCGCGGCAGCCAAAAAGGCTTGTCGCGCTCGGGTTTCAGTTGCCATGGCGAGGGTTCGACGGGAAACGTTGACCGTGTTGCCGTTTGTCGATGCCAACAATCGGTATCTAATTCCACCGCGCGCTGAGCAGAGATGACGGGGAAATCCCAGGTATAGCCCTTGGGTATACTAGGGGGTGGTGCCACGGTGGCGTGAGAACGGCTCCGCGATAGCCAAAAAGGCCTGTCGCGCTCCGGTTTCAGTTGTCACGGCGGGGTTTCGACGGGAAATGTTGGCCGTGTTGCCGTTTGCCGATGCCGACGGTCAGTATCCAATTCCACTGTGATTTAATAATTTACATTAAGAATGATCTAGCGATTAGCGATTTAACAATTTACATTAAGAATGTTCTAGCGATTAGCGATTTAGCGACGCAGCGACTTAGTGATTTAGAAACTCAACGACTTAGCAACTCAAGCGACTCAGGGACTACCATAAAAATGTCGATAGGGGCCCTGTTGTAAAAATATCAGGAACTACCGTTCAATACCGTCAATGCTGTCAGGGGCACACTGCCCGGGGTAAATATCGCCCTAATATGGGGCGATCACTCCATATCCGGGCAATCACTCCATTTTCGGACGATATCTACCTTTTATAACATTTGTTCTCACTCGCGGTCTCGCAAAGGCAGCAGTGAAAGAGGACGAAAGAAAAGAAGAAAGAAGGGAAGGAGAGGGAGAAAAAAAGAAGTAGAGGAACAATCCAAAATGCCGAGGTGTGCAAGTGGAAAGGGAAAAGGGAAAGCAAAGGAAGAGGGAAGCGTTTGGCCGCGCAATTCAGCGTACCAGGATCTCTTCCTACCTATTGAAGCTGTACCACTGATGTGTATGGACAGAGATCCTTGCAGGCTTATCCGCTCTTGGGAAATGCCAACTTGGAAGAGGAGGTATTAGAAGTGCCGCAACTACGTCTTCGACTCGCCGGAGAAGAGCCTGAAGAATCGCCAGATGGTAATAAGCATACTTGTTTCGCAATATTTGTACATGAAACTTTGCTAATTTATGTTTCATGTAGTCGCCTTTGCCACTATGTGAATTTGACGAATGGTTTGACATGGAGATTAACCCCAAAGATAAAGGCTCCTTGATTAAGCCAACCAGGTCGAGGAGTTCACGCGGCAGCTTCAAGAGCAGCGTGATGCCGCACGCGAGGAGGCACTTAGAAAGGAAGCGGAGGAGAAGGAGGTCGAGAGAGAGGCGCGTCGTGCCAGAGAAGTCCCACTGGAGGCATGGGTGAAGGGGAAGTGGCCTAGAAGCGCTCAGTAGACGTCTAGTTGTAACTATTATTTTTCTTGTTCGTCGTACTCCTTTCAGTTTTAAGCCATAATAAAGAGTGTGGCCTACCTTATTTTCCGCAGTAACATCTAATTTGTGAATCGGCCTCTCTCTAATCTCCCTCTCCCACCCTCGTTCAGTGTTTCATTGTTGTCGACTATAATAGTTAGGATTATTACACTAGTAGAATTTAGATGCAAAGCAAGGTGTAAATAAAATATTTTCCCAGAATATGGTAGTCTGTATATCAAAGAGCAAACCTTGTCAAAGAGCAAGGTGTAAATAAAATATTTTTCTAGAATTGGATACCGATCGTCGGCATCGGCAAACAGCAACACGACCAACGTTTCCCGCCGAAACCCTGCCGTGGCAACTAAAACACGAGCACGACAAGCCATTTTCGCTGCCGCGGCAGCCGTTCTCACGCCACCGTAGCACCCCCCTAGTATACCCAGGGGATGATTGGTACCAAAGAGGGGCACTATTTTTTTTGCCATTCATGAGGAGGATTTCCCTGTCATCTCTGCCCAGCGCACGGTGAAATCAGATACCGACCATCGGCATTGGCAAACAGCAACACGACCAACGTTTCTCGCTGAAACTCTGCAGTGGCAACTGAAACCGAAGCGCGACAGTCGTTTTTCGTTGTCGTGGCAGCCCTTCTCACTCCACTGTGGCACCACCCCATGGTATACCCATGGGCCATACCTGGGCCTGGGACCCTAAGGGATGACTTAGCCCCAAAAAAAGTCGCTAAGTCGCTATAGCTGAGTCGCTAAGTCGCTAAATCGCTAAGTCGTTAGGTCGCTAAATCGCTAAGTCGTTAAGTCGCTAAATCGCTGAGTCGCTGAGTCGCTAAGTCACTACGTCGTTAAATCGCTTAGTCACTATCGCTATGTCGCTAAGTCACTCAGTCGCTAAGTCGTTGAATCGCTAAGTCGCTGAGTTGCTAAATCGCTAATTAATCTAATCGCTAAGTCACTAATTAAATTCAAACGAACAAGGAATTTACCTGCGATAGCCTTCCTCCTCCTCCTCCTCCTCTTCTTCCTCTTCCTCCTCTCTTCTTCCCCTCTTCTTCCTTCCTTTCTTTCTTCTTCTGCTTTTGTTTTCGTTTCTAGCTTCTGTTGCTGGCCGCGACGCGAGGGAGTGGATAAGGGGTCCCTATCGCCCATGTATCGGGCGACAACTACCTATCGCCCCTTCATCGGGCGATAGCAGCAATGACACTGCCACAACAGTAACGGTAGAACACCTATCGCCCCAATGAAGGGCAATCGCCCAAAAATCGGGCGATAGGAGGCTATTCCTGCTATTTTTTCCTGTTGATTACTTTTAAAAAAAATATTAAAAATAATTATTAAATAAAAAAATTCACAAAATTTACAGGCAAATTGGCTACGACGATTGGTACCAAGTCCGTGCAAGTTTTGACTCTTCTGGGCTTCTCTTCTGAGATGGTTTGCGGTGGCCCGCGATGGATAGAAATATGGCCCATCTTTTAAAGGAGCTAAATCTTAACTACGCATCTTTTCCCTGTTTGCATGCGCTTCGCTTGCAGGGAAACAAATTGCTCCACACTAGGGCTGTAAAAAAAAGCTCGAGCTCGCAAGCTACTTGAGCTTGGCTGGGTCCAGGCTCGGTTCGAGCTCCAAACGAGCCAAACTCGAGCTTGCAAGCTTCATTGAGCCGAGCTCAAATAGCCCGCGAGCCTACTCGAGCTTGGATCGAGCCTCCATGAACCGAGCCTACTCGAGCTTACTCGAGCTTGTTACTAAGCTTACCAGGTTTACCGAGCTTACGCGAGCCTACCGAGCTTATTCGAGCTTATCATGCTTACCGAGCTTACTCGAGCGAGCTTGAGCCTGGGAGCCCCAAGCCTGCTCGAGCTCAGCCCGTTTACAGCCCTACTCCACACCACATCCATATCTCCACCCACACGTCTCCCTATCCTACCCTCCTGTAACATTTGAAAAATTTGCATTTCTATTCATTTTATTTTATTTGATTTTTCTTGTTACTTTTCATGATTTTATGGATTTTATAAAGCCAAATATAATTTTTTGAAATATTAAAAGAATTTTTGCAAAAAAATTATATTATGAAAAATTCTAAAATTAATTTTATTAGGTTCCAAATATTTCATAGTATTTTAGAAAATTTTGAGCCTTTTTACTATTTTTATCATATGCACTTTTCTTCTCAGCCTATTTTTATTAAAAAAGAGAGAGAGAAATGACAGATGGGACCGAACCCCACCTGTCATGTTTCTTCTAGCTTGGGGCTTGTCCTTCTCTCTCCCTTCCATGAAAGCTTCAAGAAGCTTCAAAAACTCATCCGATTAAGCACCAAAAATATGCAAAAAAAATATATTTAAAATCTTCGCGATCCACTATATCCATTCATGGCCAATTTGCCCGAAAAATCTTTATCTTAAATGTTGGATTCCTCTCCCCATTCAAATCGCAAAAATCTCGTTACTTTCCATCCATTGCAAGCTCCCCACGCCTATAAATCCCTCCTCGAGGACCCCCCTACCTCCACAACTTAGTGCTCACCTCCACAAATCAAATCCACGCTTGCAATCTTCAATTTTTTTGTGCAAGGTGAGTGTTCTTCGTTTTTCCAGCCAGCTTTCCTTTTCCAAGCACCGCCTCCATCCGGCCGCTCCTCTCACATCACCGGCGCCAATGAAGCTCGCCGCCACGGCTACCTATTGCCAATCGGCTACCCTCACCCTCGGGGCGACGCCAGAAGTTACAGCCGAGGCACGTGGCGCAATGGAGACGCCAAAGCCAACAAAGAAGGCGATAACAGATCGGGCAGAGATCGCATGGCTTCGGTGGAGTCGCAGCTGCGTCGCGGCCCATCGCGATGCGTGGCTAAGGCAAGCCGCATCGGTGGGCGACATCGGCTTCAGGCCGAAGGGATTTTCCTTTGAAGATGAACAATAGCTGATTTTTTCGCAACATAAGATTAGATCAAATGTTAAATTTGTAAGTAGCATAAAGCAATCTTCATGATTTTAATCACTGTTAACACATGATTACTTACGTAGAGCTTGGGGCAGCGTAGCTTACGTGACGCGGGGAGAGCTTGATGCCGTGTAGACTTTGACGCAGGCAGACGATCAGCGACTGACCACGATCGGAGTGTCGATGCGATGAAGATCGACGCAGTGTAGATGATTTCGATCATCCATGCGTAGAACGATCGTGTTGATAACGTGTTGTGAAAAATAATCGTTCACCCACGTCAATTGATAGCACATCAATGCAATCACAAGAACAGGAATGTGAGCACACAATGTAAAGGTTTTCTGTACAAGACAATGTTTAATATATAGAAGAAAAACTCTTGAAGATTCATTCAGATTCAGCCAGTAATAATAGAGTCTTGAGCAGTGCTTCTATGATTTTCCTTCTAATACAATTGCACGAATGTTGAAGTAACCGAAGGGGTAAGTAATCACCATCTACCCTTCATTCATGCTTTAATATTTATGCAACTTTAAAAAAGAAGAGCATAGAAGCACCTCTCTAGAGTCTTTCTATATAGAGACAAAATCCTATCTATACGGTAACAATAACAAGTACCAATCGTGACGAGTAGAAAATTTTTCAATACAGTACAAAATAGATCTCGTATTTTCAATTGAACACAACTATTATGCGTATTTGCAAAAAAACCAAGTGTATTCGCTATGTAGTATCGTGAAAACTTATAAAACCAAAATAAGGTAGCGAATACAGGTTAAACGCTGGACAAAATAGCGATTTCATGTATTTGCAAAGTGATGCAGTGAATACAGGGTGTATTCGCTATGTGGTATAACGAATACAGATGTATTCGCTATACCACCGCTATGTGGTATAGCGAATATATGTGTATTCGCTATACCACATAGCGAATACAGCCCGATCAGCAATGCCCAGCACTTTCCAGCTAAAATTAAAAACCGAAGTAAAAAGAAAGGGAAAAACCTGCGGATGTATTCGCTATCTGGTATAGCGAATACAGGGTGTATTCACTATACCACATAGCGATTACAGCCTAGGGTGTATTCGCTACGTGATATGGCGAATACACCCTGTATTCGCTACATCATGCTGCAAATACATGAAATCACTATTTCGTCTAGCGTTTAACTTGTATTCGCTACCTTATTTTCGTTTTATATGTTTTCACAATACCAAATAGCGAATACACCTATTTTTTGCAAATACGCAGAACAGTTATGTTCAATCAAAAATTCGAGGTCCTTTTTGTATTTATTAAAAAATTGCTAAACGAGTAGGGAGGGAAAGGAGGGTGGCATGCGTCTCCACCCGGGTAAGGCCATGTGGCGTCCACAATAGTAGCCCGTGTCACGGGCCAACAACACTGTGATTCCATTATAACCGGGCCCAGCGTATAGTCTTTCCTCTTATAATTCTTGCTGTACAAAAGACCCCCTTTTGGTGAGATGAGAAAGATTCGTGCTAAATGTAGTACTATGTCATGGGATTTTTTTTGTCTGAAAATCTAGTAAATCAATGGGTACACTATTTGCTACAGTGTTATGGTTGCCGATTACCGACCTGGCCAAATAATTGCAAGAGTGAAGAGAAATACCCCAGAAGGGTTCCAATATAAAAAGAAATACTATGGAATTGGCTGATATGATATTGCACCAGCCAACAAACTGTTTGGTAATCTAGCTACTCATCTTCGTTCCTCCAATGATTGAGCAATCATCATGCTAGTGTTCTGTATGAAAATAAGGGCAAATGTCGAATAGCTTTGCATAAAAAAATGGGGTAGAAATTGTGAGACCGTCCATTACACACCCAATCCATTTCTTCCTCGTGTCCCTCGAGGCCTCATTGCCTCAACGACCACTACATCACCATTATTATCGCACTACTCTTTTTCCCCCTCTTCTCCTCCCATTTCCATTAAACAATAAAAAGGAAAACACTTGCAAGAACAGCATAATAACAACACCCCACACCTTTAATTTCCATTTTTTTTTCTTCTTGGCCTCTAAAGCTCTTTTTTTCTTTTTCTGTCAGAACCTAACGATCTTGGCCGCGCGCACCACCGGGTTCTCCCTGGCGATGGCGTCCCTCGCCGCGGCCTTGTAGTCGTAGCTGCAGCTGTGCCGGTCCGAGTAACGGTGCTCGCCGCAGAACTGCTCGCCGCACCGGCACCGGAACCCCGTCAGCCCCACCCGCTTCCGGCACCGGGAGCACCGGTTCACCGACGTCCTCGCCGCCTTCACCTCGACCGCCGGAGCCCGGTCAACGGCTGGACAGGCCAGCTCCACCGGCGCCTCTACAAACGGTGCGGGCCTCGGCTTGTCGACCACCGGAGTGGACATCGCCGGCAAAGAAGAAGAAGACGACGACGACGACGGAGAAGGCGGCGAGGAATTTGACGCCGAGGCTGCCAAGAAGCAGTTCTGGCAGAGGTTCTGCGTGGCCGGGTTGCCGGGGAAGCCGCAGCTGTTGGCGCACAGCGTGATCTCCGGAGCGCGGAGCTCCGTGGGCTCCTCCTTCTTGTCGCGCTGCGCCATGGCACGTACGGTGGTGGCCTGTACGTAGCTAGAACCGAGAGAGATTTCTACGAGATACGATCGAGAGCTTCACGGGAGGGGAGGGGAGGAGAGGAGAGGGGAATTTGGAGGTGTATTGGTGGAGCTCGAGCGTTGTCCTTTTTATCGGGGAGGAGACGGGGACGCGTTCCTTCGAGGACGCGCAAGCGCAAACGGCGACAGCGACCCGCCCCCGCCCCCCGCGCGTGTTATTTCCGGCAATAGCCTCGTTGGCGCGGCGCGGAAACGCCAGAAATTGGCGACGCTGCCCTCGGTTTCGGCCGTGTTTTGGTTACCGACGCACGGGTGGATTCGCCCCGATAAGCTTGTGGCTGCACACCTGGTAAAGGCACGGCCGTAGAAACGGCAATGGAACCCGTGGCTCGCCAGTCGCTACGTGCCAGTGCCACAGACAGATTTAGGCCCCTAGGCTGGATCCAGAGAGGCGTTGTACTCGTCAAGCTGGCGCAGGGGCAGAATGGTCAGGCTGTGTGCCTGTTTCGAGCACACGGACGGGTCGTGTGCTGGTTGGCCCGGCTCGGCCGTGTGTGGGGTGCCTGCACCTGCCCTGGACCTGGGCAAGTACGTAGCCGCCCGAAGCTGACCCAAGGAAATGCGCACAACCGAAAGACAGCGGAGGACGAAAAGGAAACCAACCAAACCAAGCCATCCGCACAGGCGCACACGCACCACCGCAGCCTCGGGTCCTTGGAAGCCGTCGTCGCGTTGGCCATCCACCGCACGTTCTTCCCGAGGTTCCGATTAAAATTAAGCGAGCTCTCACCGCCCGCCTCGTCGCTTTCCGCCGTGAGCTGTCTGGATTAGCACGGCCATTCCTTCCCCTCCTCTCTCTCCCTTGCCCGTGTCAGTGTCTACGTAACACACACTATCTACCAAATTGCTAAACGAGAGTACTAAATTGTGTGTCCTCGCTGATCCAATCTGCATGTCGACGTGGGGAGTTCGTGGACCCGTTTCGCTCCGATCGCACGGCCCTGCCGCTTTCCTACGCATCACGGCTAGCTGTTGGACATTTTTAGACGGGAAATACGGTTCCATTATGATATCCTTTCTACTGCTCACACTGTTGATTTCTCTGGAGAAAAAGATGAGATGATTTGGGAGTTAAGTTCATCTGATACTTATAATGTTCAGTCCTTATATGCTTTGATTAATTTCACAGGTGTGTATCTCCCGTTTTATATTCCTTCTGCGTGGAAACTTATCATACCTCCAAGAATTCATTTTTTTCTCTCTTGCTTCTAGCTCGTAATAAGATACTAACTATAGATAATCTTATTAAAAGACAAGCGGTTCATGGTACCACTTGCTTATTCTGTAGTGAGAAAGAAATTGTGATACATCTATTCTTTAACTGTACTGTGTCGAGGAAGCTTTGGAGAGAAGTATCTGACCTAGTGGAGACAGTCATAGGTTGTGATTTGAATCTGTTTCTAAGTAGTGGATTTGAAATAAATCTCATGCCATTCTAAACATGATTACTTCGGCTACTACGTAACGCTGTGTTTTTTGAGCACAAGAAATAGATCGGAAAGCAGGTATTATGGAGCCGGATTGCCACAACCTTCAGAGCATGATTCTCTCTGATGAGAGTAGTATAGAAGAGTGTGGTTGGCTCAATGATGCCGTGACCTATCTTTTTGTTTTGCTTTTTTCTTCTTCTTAAATATAGACTTGTGCCAGATCATGAATAGTGATTGAAACTGGCTGCATTTATAAATGGAACCCGAATGAAAAACATCGTCTGTTTTTTTTTTATAAAAAAGATGATTCCATTAACTAGTCAGGTTGGGAGACTGCACGGTGGCCAATCAGGGATGGACAGGCCTACAGGTGCGTTCCGGATAAGCAGATTCTCTCAGGGAGGAAAAGACGTCGGAACGGCAGCGGCAGCGGCAGCGGCACGAACCAACTTTCCCCAGCTCGCATCGCATCGGCGGGACACAACTCCCTACCATCCGATCGAATGAATCATGAAGCGAGGAAAATATGCGCCCATCTCATCTGCGATGCAGGCGGGTGGATTAATCAGGCTTAGCTAGCTAACTAGGTTGGAAGATGGTTGTGATCATGATTACAGGCTTAAATGTGCGCGCTGCCGACAACGAGTCGACCGGCCTGCAGGACCTCCCGATCGATCACCAGCCATCTCAACACATGATTTGTCCGGCCGAAATACGTTCCATCCGTCCAAATTTCCAAATTTATAAGACGTATTTATTATTATTATATATATATTGAAAAGATATTAAAAATAACTAAATTACTTCTGATTATTAGCACTAAGCAGTAAACACTATACTCAATGTATGCTTGTTGAGAATATAAAATAAAGATAGATATTTATTAGGGACATAGAAAAAATATCAAATAAATTTTGTATTGGAATATGAAATATACCCTATATTTATGGACAATACAATTAAAAAAAACGCCTTATAAACTTGAACAGAGGGAGTATTACTAGTGTGTGTGTGTATGAAAATGATTCCATACTATTGGGAATACGATACTCTCACTTTCAGTATACCATTTAAATAATATTGTTATACATCTTTATCCTTTTGAGTATACTCTAATAATGATTATAAGATACTCTAAAATGAGTTCTATGAAAAAATTTCTTTAAAATTCACTTTTTATAACATAATTTATTTATAAACTCCTTTTATATAGGGTATAAAGTAAAGATAGATATATATTTATTAGGGGGTATAGAGAGAATATCACACTAATTTGTATTGGAATATGAAATACGTCATACATTTATGGACAATACCATTAAAAAAATATGCCTTATAAACTTGAACGAAAGGAGTATTACTTGTGTATGTATGAAAATGATTCCATACTATTGGGAGTACAATGCTCTCACTTTTAGTATACTATTTAAATGATATTGTTATACATCTTTACCCTTTTGAGTATAATAATAATTATAAGATACTCTTAAGTGAGTTCTACGAAAAATTTCTTCAAAGTCCATTCTTTATAGCAAAAGTTAAAGGACTTCGATGAATTTTTTCCAACCATGCCACATTGGAGTATTTTAGAATTATTATAGAAGTATACAAAAGTGAGAAAGGATTATAACACATTCATTTAAATAGTATATTGAAAATGGGAGTATGTGCTCCCATGAATAAAAAAAAAGCATGGTTGAAAAAAGTTCATTGGAGGCCTTTATTTTTGCTATACACCCTTTTCATATGTATAAGGAGTATATACAAAAAATTATGCTATAAAAAAGCGAACTTTAAAGAAATTTTTTATGGAGCTCATTTTGAAATATCTTATAATTATTATTAGAGTATTCTTAAAAGAATAAAGAGGTATAATTTTTTTTGTTTAAGTGTTATATCAGTCATGGGAGTACCTACTTCCAAGAGTATATAACTATTTTTCTATATATATAACTTTCAATATACCGCTTAAATGATGCTGTTATACATCTTTATATTTTTTTAGTATACTCTAATATTGATTATAAGATACTCCAAAGTGATTTTCATAAAAAATTTCATCAAAGTCCACTCTTTATAGCACAATTGTGTACATACACCTTTTTATATTGAAAATGTTATATAACAAAAAATAAAGGGTTTCAATTAAATATTTTCAACCCAACCAAATCACATTGGAGTATATTAAAATTACTATTGAATTATACTAAAAGTGATAAAAGAGTATAACACTTTTGTGGTATATTAGAAGTTGGAGTATGTACTCCTAGGATTCTATGCGTGCGCGCATAATTGGCTATTCTACGCACGTGTCGTAACCTATGTTGGCCATATGACTGCGTCCAAACCATACATGTGTGCCTACTTCGTGTGTTGACTAAGCCTATCAGTTAAGTGCATAATCAACTAGTAAATATGTTTCCTTGTTTGTACATAAATCTTTTTTCTTTGATTTAGTCATAACTTTTTTATTGGCAGTTCTGATTTATTAACAATTTTCACCAGTGGCTTACTAACAATAAGAGCAACATAATGATATAAACCTCGCCACTAAATGCCATATGAATGAGATTTTACTGCTAAAAGAACACAAAATTCTTGATGTGTGTAAGATTTTACTTCTACACAAACTCCACAAGTTAACTTATTGTACTATCATGACAAAGGGTTCAATAGCTTGTGGAGCTTGTATAGTAGTGAAATCTTACAATTTATAGATCTTACTATCCACAAAATAACATTTTTAATAGCTATTACTAGTGACACCAAAATTTGGCACTCTTGTCCGATCGAGCAAACTGACCGATTGGGTAATTTTAAGTTAATTTAGAAAGAAAGTTGGATATAGATATGAGATAAAATATGACTATCGATTTTTTTTGGTAAAAGATTTATTTTGAGATTGAAGCCGACACGTACTTTCACGGGAGTTGGAAAAGGATACAATCGGTCTAGACGCTATAAAAGGGTCGATGAGCAAGAGAAGGGGGACAACCAATCAATCAATCTGTCGGTGTATTCTACACCAGGTTGCCCACTACACCTGAGTAAGAGCCGCCTAGCGGACAGGTGGCGTCCAGGCAACGCCGCTGGCGGGGTGATGGCCCAGCGGACACGTGGCGTCCAGGCCACGCCGCTGGCGGTCAGAAAGGTGGTCGCCAGGCGGACGCACGGCGCCCAGTCCATACCACTGGCGCTCAGCTCCCGAGGCCACCTGGTAACCCGTGCCGCCACACAGAAGGTCAAAGACATTTAATGCGTATCGTGCGCATTAAATGGGGGTAATGAAGGCCACAAGCCCACAGTATGGCGGCGCGTGGTCCCAATGCGCGCCATTATTGCGAGGGGTGTCACGGTGCAATTTCCCACGCCGGTAGAGCGGGCGGAGCCGGTAGGCGCGGGGCCCGAAGCGGAGGAGAGGATGGCTGTGCCAGGGCATTAAGTGTGCTGCAAGAACAGTGACAGGTGCATTAAATGCTGTATGACATTATAATGAGTATGGCACATTAATGTAAGTCCCCCATGCGCCCCAGCTAGCCCAAGTATAAAAGGGAGCCGGGGTGCATGGGAGAAAAGGTTCGAAGACATTTTCCGGGTGAAGGATTTTAGCCTCCCCCAAGAACACAAGTAAGAACACCCAGACAGGACTAGGGATATTACTCTCCGGAGGGCTCGAACCTGGATAAACCTCAGCGTCTCCTTGCAAGCTTCGGCCGATCCCCTTTCTCCATCTCTTGAGCAATCTCCACGAAAGCCCCCCGTTTGAACTTCATACACACCCCGCTTCGGAAGGGGTCTGTTAGCTCATACGCTGACACAATCAACTTGCATCTACTTTATTTACTTTTTGTCAACTAGGAGTAGTTTTTAGACTTGTAATCTTTCTTTTGTAATTAGTCTTAATCAATAAAGTTGCACATCACCGATTATTGCTTCCATCCACTTAAATCACCCAAGTCAGTTTTTTCTCCGATGTTGTTTCGCATCGCCTTTTTCGGGAAGAATATACCTTTATCCTTGTCCAATCAGTCTAACCAGGCTGATTAGATCTATCGGTTACCTTTTATCTAATCGGCTTGAACAACGGGTTAGATCGGATCGTTACTGAAAAATACTTATTGGCCTAAGGGCCGATTGAATTAAATCTTCTTCTTGCCGATTGCAGGATCAAATTAGCTGGCACGCCCACACCCAGAAATAAACCTGGTGTTTGCGTGTGTTGATTACCGATTAGCCCCCTTCACGTTTTTTGGTGTCAACACACTTTTGGCACGCCTAGGGGACTCCGTTCGTCAACAATGTCTTCTACAAGAAAGTTGATCGTTCCGTTCGTCAACAATGCGCTCCACTTGTTTCTCCCCTGCCCCCTCCGTAACCACGCCAATGCGTATTTCGGATTTAAGTGAAGGAGTGATCATTCCCTCACCGAAGGACGATGAGGGAGTATAATCAAGTTGAAGACTTTGGAGGAAATCCTCTGAAGACGAGCTTTCATGGTGGTCATTGATGTATTGATGAATTCGTTCACAGTCGACCTTCATAGGGCATGTACCCTGGTTCTCTACCTTTGAGATAGGGACATGTACGGAGTCACTCTGGTTTCCTGATTAGTCCTCAGGAATCGGTGCTCCTGACGTGGCCTCATCCTGATCGAATGATTCTGCCAACTTGGATGCCTCCACTTCTGAAATGTACTCGGAGTAGAAATTACACTTACATTCTTCTTCCTCCAAGTAGTCGTCGGCGGAGAAATGCGAGTAATTGGCGAGATCAAATGAGTTTTCCTCATCCATGGCTTGCAACGACTGCACATTAATCCTTTCAAAATCAAATTGAAAAAATGCAAGCCCTCCCTCTAGCGTCAACTGTCAATGTTCAGAACCTGAGATCCCTAGATCGAGCTTACAAATGTATTTTGGGTTGCCTTTATTTATTCAAATGAAATTGAAAGGGGAACTAGGGATGGATGAAAATGGTGTTATATTGCTCTTCTCTAAACGGAGTACAGAATGACAGATTACAAGACTACCTAATGCTATCTTTCGTTGCCTTGTCCTTGTCGGAAGAAGCCTATTTATAGCCTTGAAGTGATGGCAGTTGTCATCTTAAGAGATGTGTCTTCCCATCAGGAGGCATCGTTTGGTTAAAAGGTGTCTTCTCACCGAAAAGATGGCTTTTCGTTAGAAATGTGCCTTTTCGCTATTGGCAACTTTCAAACGGTTGTTAGTACCTGTCAGAAAAAGCTTCTTCTGCACGTTATCTCTGCGCAAAGGATTTTTCTTCTGTCCGACTAGAGTCTAGTCAGAATGACTTACATCTAGGTCGGCATGGTAAAAGACATCATAGCCCGACCTGAATGGTTTTTCAAATCAGGCTACCGCTGACCTGGAAACGCTTAGTTGCCGCCTGACCTGATTTTGGTCGGGTGGTCTTTATGTGGTCTACAAAAACTTTGATCGATTATAATATTAGCGTGTCTCTTTGCCATATGGACCGCATTTATGAGGATATAACGGGCTCATTGAGAACAAGGATTCAAATTTCGTTTTCGGACTCCATCTCCGACCTGGCCGAAATCTGAAATTTCGCCGAGATTCGGAAATTTCGGACAAAATCCGGACGAAATTCAAAAACCAAAATTCAAATTCGGTTTTTTTTTTAACCGAGAAATCCGAAATTTCGTCCAAAAATCCGAAATTTCGGTCCAAAAATCCGAAATCTCGGTAAAATTCAACAAAACGGAAAATGTTTCAAACGATGTCAAAAAATTTTGAAATTTTGGTCAGACATGGGAAATGACCTGAGGAATCCAATCCGGTCAAACTCCGGTCAAATTTTGGATAAATTTCGGTCAAAAAACCGAGATTTCGGTCCATTTCACCGAAATTATAGGGTACTGTAGCACTTTTAAAATTTTTTAGGGTTTTTAAATTTCACCGGGATGATGGAATTCAGGGGGGTTCGAAATCCGAAATTTCGACGAAAATTTGAACCCTGATTGAGAACCGTGACCATTAATGGGCCTCAAGACATATTTAATTATCATCATCATTACGTACAACAAAAATTACTTTCATAATGTTCAAATAAATAAGTTTGATCACTTTTTACTATTTAGAAGCTGTAAAATTACTACATACATAACTTCTATTTACTATATGGTTATGACATTTATGTCTGCGGTCCAAAGTCCATTTGAGCAGAAGATTTTTTTTTAACGGGTCATAAATCAATTGACATATCATGCTGCAAAGCACAATGTAGTAGGGAATTATAAAAATTTTTTGCAAGTAACATGGAAGTTACTATAAAAATTATGTGAATACACCCGTAATCTCGTAACTTCCTCGCATAATATATAACTCAGGCATTAAAATCATGCAATCTAAATGGGTTTTAAGAATCATTGTCCGTTCGGGGCCATATAATATCATTCACATCAGATGCGGCTCGGTTGCGCTGGGTAAGAGGATTCAGTCGGTGTTGCATAGATGGCTGGCGAGGGATATTCTACCCGTTGCATAGATGAACACGGGCTGCTTGGAATGTGACATTTCGCGGTTAAGAGTTAAGACGTTCTTCCTCAAGAGTTTAGAGTGGTGTTAATATCACATGGCTAGTTTATAAATCGTAGCAGAACTCTACTGCTACAATTGTTTCTTTTACATGGTAGCTGGATTGGTTAATTTGATTTGGTATGATCTCAGCTTAATTTAACGAAGTGCCGGGTGCCCTAACAGTGAAATGTGGCGGATCCCGTGCGCTAGATTTTTTATTTTATTTTTTTATTTGAAATCCCGCGGTGACCGAGCGCTGGATTTTATTTTTTATTTTTTTATTTCAATTTCCGCAGTGGCCGAACGCTTAATATTTTTTTACTCATTTTTTAGAAGTTTCCAGCAGTGTCTGACTGCGGGAAATTTTTTTTTCTCTTTATTTTCCAGCGATTCCCAGCCGCTGGATTTGAATGTAGTTTTTTTTCTTCATTTTTTTAAAATTTACAGCGGTAGCCGACCGCTGAATAAAAGTGGAAAAAAAATGAAATTTTTATATATGCAGCTCTTCCCCACCGCTTGAAAATTTTGAGTTTTATTTTATTTATTTTGTTTTTTTTTTCAGTTTAATTAATCTGAAAAATTTCAAAAATAAAAAAAAATACATATTGTTGATCAGTTCGAGCCACTGAGTCCAAAAATGACCTTCACTATGCCAAATGAAGCCTCGAAAATCTCAAAAATGACTAAAATACCCTCTCAACCCCTTCTCCGGCCCCATTTCTGAAAAAAATTTACAGAGGAGGCTACAACAGTAAAAAATTCGGATCTAGCCTTTTGCCGAACGAATTTGCAAAAATAGCTCTGTAACAGTACAATTCCGCGGGTTGCGGCCACGGAATTTTGTTTTTAATTTTGCTGAACAAAATTGCAAAAATAGCCCTGTAACGTCACCACCACCTCGATGTTCAGGCACGTACCGTTCAAGCAACATTGCAAGAGAACATTCAACCAGAGGGCTAGATCCTAACCATACAAATGACGGATGACGATGATTTCGTATCACCACCACCTCGACGTTGAAGTCCTTTGGTATGTTAGCTGTTGTTCACAAGCCATGCTATTGTAATGACCAGATGAAAAAGCGATGTGTGTATGAAACGCAAGCAGGTGAACGAAATAAACTAGATTTAAATGGCAAACTATTAGAAGTTGTAACGTAAGACTACAAGTTCTAGAGCAACACGTAAAATATCCTGTTTGAAGGTAGTTTTTCTAAAGAATGGACTAGGTTCGCTCTTTGATGTACGGATTATCATATTCTGCGAAAATATTTCATTTACACATTTCTTTGCATCTTAATTCTACTCGCGCAATAGCCATAGGTTTTATAGTCGCGCACAAACGATAACTTTTAAAGCCTTTTCGGCAGCCCGTAAAATATCCTGTTTGAAGGTAGTTTTTCTGAAGAATGGACCAGGTTCGCTCTTCGATGTACAGACTACCATATTCTGTGAAAATATTTCCTTTACACCTTTCTTTGCAACTTAATTCTAGTCGCGCAATAACCCTAGGTTTTATAGTCGCGCACAAACGATAACATTTCACAAACTGCAAACTGGCTCACATTACATTTAAACATGATATTTTTTGCAATTTTATGATTATCATACGTACATTAATTTCTTCATAACTCCAAAATTTTCATTAAAAAGTATAAATTTATCATGCGATATCCGAAAACGCCACTTTTTTAAAAAATTCCGGAAACAGGGCCGGGGAAGGGGTCGAGAGGGTATTTTAGTCATTTTTGAGATTTTAGAGACTTCATTTTGCGGAGTGAAGGTCATTTTTTGGACTCAGTGGCTCGAACTGATCAACAATATGTATTTTTTGATTTTGGGGATTTTTCGGATTAATTAAACTGAAAAAGGAGAAAAAAAATAAAGCTCAAATTTTCAAGCCGTGGGGAAGAGCTGCATATATAAATTTTTCCGGTCACCGCTGGATTTCAAATAAAAAAATAAAATAAAAAATCCAGCGCATGGGATCCACCACAGTTCATTATTATGGGGCTATTTTTCCAATTTATTAGGATGAACGGCTAGATCTGAAAAAACGAAATTAGAAGGACCTACAACAGTAAAAAAATTCGCATATGTAGCTACTGAACTGCGCAGCGCACTGCTGCTCAAGTGACTGACAGGTCAAGGAGATAGCTCGCTAGTTTACTTTTGTAGGCCGTCTTTATCGACGAATAATCCTCAGCTGGAGAGCATGAGAACCAAGAAGGCCATATCCACCAATATATTATTTGGATTGTTAATCCTGTGACACATCGACAACTTGTACATGCCACGAGCAACAGAGTCAGATGGTTGGGATGGAATGGGTATTGGATAGCTATCCTAGAAAGTCTAGAGACACCTTCGGTTAACATCTGAAAAATCCAACCGCGCACTGACTGTAATGCTTCCTATTCTCATACAGGTTTTTATCACCAGTACAGTTATCACGTCACAAGATTTTGTAGATTTTTGTCAAAAGCGAACTGTTTTGTATGGAGTTTCTGCGGATTTCCTTCGTGCATGAGTAGCAGGGCCTTGGACGTGGCAATCCTGAAAGGCCAGCGGCCAGCTGGTGTAATTAACATCCTCCGAGAACGAGAATACCAAGACGGTGACGCTGATTAAGCTCCGGGCGTGCGAAGCCCACTACATCAACCGTGGCCTATACGCCTCACACGTGTGTGATCTTCGTCACCACGGCCACTCGCAACGATCGCCAGGCCGACACGGAGACACTACAGGAAAAGCACGCGTCGACGCTTCCTACCTGCCACGCCGATTTGAGTCCTTGGATCGAACGGCCCGGCGCGGCAGCTGATCGAGTCTCGGATCGAACCAAGCATGCCGATTTGACAGGCAAGCAGCACGCCGCAAATACGAGATTTTTTTTTTTGAAACGGTTGTGAAACTAACGTTCATCCACGTTGATTGCCAATCAACGACACGCCAATACAAGCACACGAATAGAAGAAGGAGAAGCTGTGACGGCCCGCCTTTTTAGGGGCAGATCCGTACGCCTCGACAGCTACCCAGGATGATTAGCTGCCAGGAACAAGCATATTATTGCCAGGCAAAAGTCAAATTCCAACATTTTTATTCAATATAAGGCCTAACGGCCAGGGTTTTTACTGAAGAGGGCGCAGCAGGGCCCGAATAACTTACAAGCAAAACACCGCACAGGCAGGCCTGAGCAAAAGACTAAGACCTCAAAATCAAATTGCCATCAACGCATTCCTAGAACGCTCCAGCTTCTTCGAACTCTGAGAGGGGGTCGGGGTTACAGGGGTGAGTACGGGAGTACTCAACAAGTCGTACGGAAAACACTGAATATTACATGCAAGGGTGTAGCACAATATTGGTACAAGGTTAAAGTATTTGTGGATGCAGTTTTATTTGTAACATCATTTTACATTTAAAACACAATCCATAATAATAGTAATCCAGGGGGAGTTCCATTCACAAAGTCATCACCATTAAACCACATTCTCAAACATGCACCAAGATCTACTTGAGCTAGGTTACGGGATTCACCCCCAATTAAACTTAGCTTCATTTACCGGAAGCACGGCGTATTCGAATACTATTTATTCACTCTGCAGAGGTGTTCAGCTTTACCCACAAGATTCCACGATCGTTAATGCCAACTCGAGTTTAACACGCAACTTAAATGCGTGCGGCCGGATTGAGGTTATCATAGCTTTTCGTTGGACATTTCCCTATTTAGTCCCTATCCGGTAGAGTTTTGGTCCACATTAACCCGGGGTCCCCACTGGCCAGTGTGGAGTTTTTGGTCCCGCTTACTGTGGACACCTACCGTTGTGAACCCGAAATGCCACAGTTTCCTCGTGCACACTTTCGTTTCACCCCTCATAACCTTGGACCATCTCCCATACCCGGGAAGGTAACCCTGCTCCTATAGGTATTCTGAGGGAAAGTACAATGTACCGAGCTATGTTGAGTCAAGCCAACGAAGTTGACCGACCCAACCTGTGGTTGAACGAGTTTTTAAGTTACTTACTTTGCTCAAGAGGAGTATTAACCTTACATTGCCAAAGACCAAGCCTTTTCCGATCCACAAACCAATCCGGTACCAACTGTACCAGCCACCACAACCAACCATGGCATTAATCATCACCGGATTGGAACTCATCCACTCCGGATTTATCCACTGTCCCCCAAACCGTAGCACTTTTCCAAATGTAACCGAACCAAAGGTTCGGCAGCCTTTTATTTCCATTCTCAAAAACATTTGACTAAACTAACAGGATAATAATAATTAATACCGGAATATTAATTAACCTAAGGTTACAATGATATAATTAGGTTCAATAATTTTCAAGGAAGTCTCATGAGCAAATCGGCATTAACTAAGTATCATGTCATTCTAAACTAGACAGATTTGCAATATTTCAATATACAGTAAAGTAATGCGGTAGAAAATAGTAATTAACTATAATAAGGCATGAATAGGTTCAACATGTTCAAAGGTGTACGGCTTGCCTTGCTGGCGATTGGATCGGACGAAGTGTCGTTGACGCGGTCGAAATCGGCTCTTTGTCGGGTCCGGCTCCTGCTCCGGGAACTGCGACGGCTCCTGAAATCGTCCAACGTCCGGATCTAACGCGAAAAGGACGAATGACAATAAAGAAACGAAAAACGAAAAGAAACTGAAACGAAAACGGAAACGGAAATCGGAACCGGGCCGAGAGAGAGAAAGGAAGGGCGATTTGGGCATTTTGGAATTTTGGAGACTCCGGATTGAGGAACGGAGGGCATTTTTGGACTCAGTGGCTCGAAACGGTTCGGAAAAGTATTTTTGGGGCATTTTTGGACTCTCGGATAATTTTGGGTATTTTTGGGGTATTTTTGGATATTAAAAAGAATTAAAACGAATTTCTGGAATTAAAATCCGAAAAGGAAAATGAAACAGGGCACTATTCATTTGGGCCGCGCTGGGCCGGACTTGGCCTGGGCTTTAGCGCGCGCGGGGGAGGCTTGCTGGGCCGGCCCAGTTCCATGGCAAGATCGACGGCGTCTTGGGCAGGCGGCAGTGAGGGAGAGAGGGGGGCTGGCGAGGCTGTCGAGTGGGGCCCGGGCGGAACGTGCGTGTGACACGCGGGCCCGGGGCTGCAGTGAGAGGGAGAGAGAGGGAAGAGAGAGGGGTGACTGTGGGTGGGCCAGGGGTGCGGGGGTGAGAGGGAGGAGCTGGCGTGGGAAGGGTTAGGGTTAGGTTTGAGGGCGAGGCGGCGGGGCTCGGCTTTGCCGGAGCTGGGGGAGAGAGAGAGGTGCTGAGAGAGGGAGAGCTCACCGTGGAGCGGCGAGGCGGGACGGGGAGCAGCGGGCGAGGGCGGAGGCCTTTTATAGCGCGCGAGGGCGAGCGGGAGAGGCGAGTAGGGCACGGCTGCGGCGGGTCACGGGTGCGACGGCGGCGATGGACGGACAATGGCGGCGACGGATCGGGCAGGCAGCGGCGCGGCTCGAGACGGCAGCGGGTGAGCTGGCCGTAGGGCACGGAGTGCCCTACGAGCTTAGGCGGCAACAAGGTCACGCAGGCGGGCGCGGAGCTCTGCCATGGCAGAGGTCACGGGCGCGGCGCGCAGCGGCGATGCGACGGGTGGCAGGCCAGCGGCAGGCGGAGTCGCAGCGGCGGCGGCGTGCTGGCGGGAGGCGGCCGAGCGGGGCGCGTGGCGACGCCGGCACAAGGCGGGCAATGAGTTGAGCCGGGGCGCGCGAGGCGGCGTCGGAGGCGGTGGAGACGGCCGGCAAAACGGCCGGAAGGCCCAAAAAGGTAATTGGCCCAAAACCAATTCAAAAACAAATTCAAATCCAAATTTGATTCCAAAATTTGAATCAAATCAAATTTAATTTTGAAAATTCGGGGTTGTTTCAGAAGCACACCATACAAGGGGAAAACCTCTCTTTATTAGATTGATTGTTTCAGTACAAATCAATGCCATATATATATATATATATATATATATATATATATATATATATATGTATATATAGTGGAGGAGATTTGGAGATTAATTTGGATTCGTCCACCAATGGATAAAGTTCTACCATATAGGAACACAGACTCTAACCATATCATAACATTTCCCCTTGGACGAATACCGCGTATTGCACATGTCTCATTAAAAACTCCCGCCAAAAACTCAGTGGGAAAAAATAGATGGAGAAAAGAGTACATTGCAATCGCACTCTGTGTTATACTAGTTACCTCATTAAAAACCTTAACGTGAGAAACTTCAAGAAAACTCACTTAAGGGAAAAAGAGCACAACTTATAATATTCAAGATATAAACTATGATCTTCAGGATCTAGCAAAAAGGATTATGGTTCAGGATTTACTCGCCCTGAACTCTGCAAATCTCTAAGTCGTCTCATTACAATGCCATTGACGTACCTTTGAAAGGTAGACTTTGGCAAAAATTTTGTGAATAAATCTGCTAGATTTTCATATAGCTTAGTTTGCATTATTTTTACCTCACCATTCTTCTGGAGTTCGTGAGGATAGAAGAACTTAGGGGCAATATGTTTCGTGATATTGCTATTTACATAACCCATTTGCATTTATGCAACACAAGTAGCATTATCTTCATAGATAATAGTAGGGGTATCGACGGTATTCATACCACATGACTTCTGGACATGGTTAATTACACGTCTTAGTCAAACGCATTCCCGTGAGACTTCATATAAAGATATAATCTCTGAGTGGTTGATAGGAGTGGCTACCAAAGTCTGTTTGAAAGACCGCCAAAAAATAGCTGTACCACCGCAGAGAAATACAAAATCAGTCTTAATTTTGGCACTGTAGGGATCAAACAGATAGCTACATCCATATTTTTCCCCATGGTTAAGTCTTGGTTCTTCAGGAAAAACAATATAAGATCTTAGGTACCTTAGAGGTATATGAGTAAAGTTTTGATATTAGCCCAATATCTTCTGGTTAGGGCTACACTGTTTCATGCTAGTAAATTTATTGCGAATGTAATATCAGACTTGTGCAATTCACAAGATACATAAGTATGGAACTCCAGGTCCAAAAGACTTTCTTATTTTTCATTCTTTAGTCTAAATGGGTCTTTGTTCGCTTCAAGGGATCTTACTACCATGAGAGTTTTCAAAGGATGAGATTTATCTATGTTAAATCTTTCCAATACCTTCTTGGTATAGACAGATTGGTGTACTAAAATTCTTTCTACGAAATGCTCAAGCTGCAGGCCTAAGCAAAATTTGATTTTACCCAAATCCTTCATCACAATCGATATATACCAAGATGATACAAAATTCATTCTGGAATTTCTTTATGAACACACAGGGAAAATCATCATTATTTGAATATCCCTTCTTCAGGATGAATTTACCAAGTCTCTGCTAAAACCCTTGTGCTACAAGCCTCAATCCGATGGATCTTAATTAAAACTAAGCTATAGTCATTATTAGATGTTATTGTTTAAAGATATATTATTTTGCATTTTTTAAAGGAAGATGTCCTTCCTCGGAAAAAAAGAAGAAGACAACCTTGTGTACACTGCATCGTAAAGAAAAAAGAGGCACGACAGAAAAAAAAGAAGAAAAAATTCCCATCTTTCAAATGGACCCTAATTAATATAATGTGTTGTATATCAGATACAATATATTGGTAAGATAGATCAAGAGAGGTTCTTAGTTTCAAAATTCTCGCATTCCAAACTAACGATAACTAAATTCTCCCATTAATCGACCAAAACTAGTGGTTGCTACAATAACCTTAAAAACTTTTTAAAAATTCTGTCACTAATCAAGAGAAATAGGAAGAGTTTACGCCACGTATTTTGTGATGCAAGATTATATTAGTGTAGAACAATATATACATATATATTATAATGGTTGTAGTTATACAACACGTACGCACATATAACTATATTTTTAATTGGAAGAACTAAATTAGTAGTATAACAAATACAATTATATCTTAAAATATAAACATATATATGATAGCCAGCCACACGATTGTGCGGACCATTTTGCTAGTTGAGTAAATAACAAGCGTCATTCACGCAAATGAGCGGGAGCGGAATTGGGTATTGGCACGCTAACCCAAATCCAAGGTTCAGTTGAGTTAGAAGGCCATATCCAATGCAAAATGTTTAGATACTAGAAAGCTAGCGTGGCATTGGTTATAATTTTTTTTGGAAGCTTTTTGTGAGTTTGTTTCGTAAAAAAACAGGAATTACATGCAATTTCTTGTTTTTTCCGTATTTTCCGGGGGTTTTTTTCCCATTTTTCGGAGTTTTTTTGTGGTAAGAAAGGATTTTTCAAAAAATAGGACCCACATGCAATTTCTTGTTTTTTTCGGATTTTTTGAGTTTTTTTGTGGTAAGAAAGGTTTTTTTTTCTTTCAAAAAATAGGACCTACATGCAATTTATTGTTTTTTCTCGGATTTTTTGAGTTTTTTTTTTCATTTTTCGGAGAGCTTTTGTGGTAAGAACGGATTTTTTTCGCAAAAAGGAAGGACCTATACGTAATTTCGAAAACCCAGAGGGGGCCTCGGCAAAAAACCGGCTCGCCACGTGGGCGCGGGCGCAGACGGGCCACGCGTCGGGCCGAGAAAATCGCACGCGCGTGAGCTCTGGCGGGGCTCAAACCCGCGCCCTACGAAGCGGCAACGCGCGCCGTTACCGCTGCGCTACGAGCCCCGCTCGGGCAAGCAAACGGCGGGCGACTCCGTTTTATGCTATAGTTTGACGTGGGGCGACGTGGAGCGATCTTGGCCGCCCGCATGTGCGATCGGATGGCTGCGAAATAGGGGCAACGTGGCCACGGTGCACTCTCAGGAAACCTTCGAACTTTTTTTATCTGAGTATGTGTTCAAAGAGAGAAAAATAATATCATATCATAAAGCATTTTTTCAAGAGTCAAGATCTCTAATACAAATATTATTTTTTAGAAACTTCTATACGTATAAGCACCTGCTAAACATGGACGCTTAAGTAAGCATCGATACATCAAAATAAGCATCTTATATATTCTATGTAGCAAGAAAAATCAATTTTTTATTGTCAAGCATTCCGTTAATCACCTGCATTATACATGGCCTGAGTGAGTCTATTCCTGCAATGATTCGAAGTTTCGAACGTAATAGCATAGTTTTGTTGGCACTCTGCCGGACAAAATTTCCACTACTGTTTATACATGGTTTCATCCAATATCCCAGGAACTTAGTTGCATCCATTCGACATTACTAGAAGTAAAAGCCTACAAGGGCATCTTCAAGTTAGAAACACAAAAATATCCAACTTATACAACTGGAGCCTCTCGAAAAGTTCATACAGCTGCAGAAGGTTTACAGTATCGAATTTCAATTTTCGACCGGTTGAAAATTGGCAAAAACCGATTGAAAATCGGTAGAAATTGAATGAGTTTAAAGTTAAATTTTTTAAAATTGACAGTCAAACTTCATTGAAAAAAATAAAAAATCGACTGATTTTTGACCGTTTGTTTGATTTTTTTTACCGGTTTTCGATTTTTGACCGATTTTATTCAATTTTTGATACACTGAAGGAAAAATTAAAAAAACAAGAAAATTTGGGAAAAAAAATATAAAATCAGAATAAATCATAATTAATCTATAAAACACCTCAAAGAGATTTATTTTTTTTAATTCATTTACTGCTTCTAAAAACCAAAAACATCAATTAATGAAAAAGAATAGAGACACTGTCAGATTTTTGTAAAACCTTGCAATATTTATAATGTTCTAAAATTTTAATAGTAACATAAAGATTTTCCAAGAATCATGTAGTAATTCTTTTTTTAAATATTAGACTTCATTTAGTGCCCTTAGAAAATAAAAAACAGAAGAGCATATACAAAGATTGTATCACTGTCAGAATTTTAAAAAAATACTTAGGTCCGACCATTATCTAAAAATTTTACAGAATTATTAGCATTAACTCAATACCTCACACAAAAATTTTCAAAAATTTTAGGAAATTTTTTCCAAATTTCTGGAATTTTTTAATTGAACCTGTATCAAATATCGAGCCGGCTTGATAAAGTCAAAAATCGTGATTTTCGTCAATTTTGTGAACCCTGAGCTAGAGTTTAGAGCAACTCATTTAATTATCATGTCGAAATCGTGCAAATCAGCACAAATAGAACATATCAATACTCCCTTCATCTCTGAATACATATCATTGTAGATTCTTGCGCTTCCGATCAAGACACATCTAGAAAATACTACATTACTCTATAGTAAATAACATTAGAAATAGCTAAATTTGAGAGGTAAAAGAGAGAGAAAACGGTAAAAAGTTATCTTAAAATTATAAAATGATGTGTATTTATAAAAAAATTTGAAAGATAATATGTATTCGAAAACCGAGAGCTCTTGTCACTCAACTAACTGAGAACCTGTTTAACTAGGTTGTTGACGGGCTCGTGCGTTGCTGTGGGCGGAAAGAAGCATCGAGACAAGCAAAGATTTTAACAGAGAAATGAATTATTTTTTGAGAAAATTTTTTTTTTGAAAAACAGTCGTAAATAAGATATGAAAAAGGTGAAAAAATAGAAAAATAATTTGTAAAAGGAATATTTTTCAGAAGTAAAAGTATTCCAAAAATATTTTTTCAGAAAGATACTGATTTTTAAACAAAATTAAAAATTGTATTTTAAAAAATTAAATATAAAAAGGTAAAAATATTATAGAAATATTTTTTTTTTGGGAAAAACTGATTTTAAAAATAAAAAAGTAGTGTAGCTCGAGCACGTAGTTTCGATGGTGCCAAGGTACACATGTCAGGCCCATGTGCTTCTCTCCAAGAATAGTATAGAATAGATTAAATTTTGCGTGTTGCCACGAACGGACCGTTAATTCTAACGGAGAGCAAAAAGTTTTTGAAAAATTTGGAACGGAAGAAAATTTATCTCAAAATAAAAAAATGAAAATTTAAAAATTCTAAACAATTCATTAAAAACTAATGTAGCTCGCACTACAGTTCTACATATGGACACGTGGTAGATCCATAAGCTTCTCTCCAATATACTAACAATAGTATAGATATATTTATAGATTTCTTTCTCAATAAAGGCGCTGGGCTAAATTTTGTGCTAGGGCCACAGCCCATAGAGGCAAAAACATGGCTTGATCAGTCATTCAGCTGCCGTTTGCCTTGCCCACGGAGTGGTGTTTTTGGTTCAGGCCTGGTGTGCAGTTCAGTTAGCTTTTGTTTCTGCAGATTTTGGTGAGATTCACATTCAGATTTATGTAAACAAGTCGATCTTTAGAATTGTTCTGATCTTACAATATTACTTATTTTCAACTTGACCTGCCAAAAAAAGTTCAAACGTTCAGGTTCCTTGCCTGAGACGTACTACCTTTTAATTTGTTCAGACTTCAGAGCTGGGGATTGCCTGAGACGTACTACCTTTTAATTTGTTCAGACTTCAGACTCTGTTCAGAACTTGCCTTAATAAGGAAAAAAACTTATATTTCCTTTACACAATATAAATGATCAAATGAAATTTTACAAGCAGATTGAAACTACATTGCAACACAAAAGTGATTAAAGTAAGTTCTCCTAGTTATAGTATACCATCAGAATAGTTTTTGTTCTCTTCTGAACAGAGGAAAGAAACGTATCCAAACGAAACAGTTTGCCCCAATTTCTGACGGTCTCATTTTCTTCCCGGCCACAGACCAAACGGTCCACAGGAAGGGGAGCTCTGGGCAGAAGAACCAAACGAACCATGTTCATGATTTACCAACTTCAGCGTATAAGATTCGAACCCATGCGGATCACAATCAGGCTGGGAGTACAGTTCATCATAGGGTTTTTAGATTCTGCAGGTTTTGCTCTGATTCGCGTTCAGGTTTGTGAACACTAAGTTCGTCTTCAGAATTGCGGTCGTTCAGTCTAGTTCAGGTTACTGTTTTGTCTTAAGATCACTGCTTAAATCATATGTTCAACACTACTATTGTTTCACAATTCGCCCTAAAATATGCTGTTCAAAAAGTAACAACTTCCCAACTTTGTAAAGAATTTTGCTCAGAAATTTGTTGAGGTTTATGGATCTCAAACTAATCAATCAATCTTAAATGTTTATTGTTTGCACGAACGTCTCCGCGAACCGCCGCATCACAATACAGGCGATGTGCTCGACGCCTATGAAACGCACTAGCAAGATCACTCTGTACATAAGATTTGCCATCCCTATTTCACTGATCAATAAACCTACTATTTAAACATGGTTTCATCCAAATATCCTAGAAACATAGCAGTAACAATTCGACATTGCAACCAAAAGAACAGCTCCCATTGGAAAACAAAAACTTCCAGGCCGCTTTTCTGCTGAGATTCACATGTTGCTTTGTTCAGACTTCTTAGTCCGGACAGCATAATTTGTGTTGTTTCTTTTCTTTTAAGTAAGCTTCTTGTTTCGGATTTTGCCACAAAATTCAACATATTTTGTTCAGAAACTTGCTCAGTTCACAACTTTCTACAGAATCTGTTCATAACTTGCTGTGAAACGTAAAATACAATTATACAGAGTAGACGCGGACAGTTTTTCAGATAATTGTAAACAAGGATGACACAAGCTTCAGAAATCAGAAAAGCTGGCAACGAGGGTCAGACGGACAAACACCAGCCATGTTGTGTTAGGAACTGTATTTTCAAATTTCAGATGACAACACGGTGACGCTAATTAAGCTCCGTAGGTAAGAAATCAACTAGCTTTGTCGTGGCCAATACGCTTCACACATGCGTGATCTTTAATCGCTTCACACATGCGTGATCTTTGAAGCTAACCATGCACTTGCACGAGCCAGACCGCCACGTTAATCGCTTCGATCGAACTGGTGAATTCTGGTCGGTGTGGCATATCCACAGCTGTTTGAAATCAACACTCAACAGTAGTATTCATTTAGCAAAAGTTATTTGTCTAGATGGGAAAAAAAATCCATCGCATCGCCATAATTAACGTTTGGCAATGGTTCAGCATGTTGCATGCGGTATACTGTCTATTGCATGGTAAGCATGATGAAATGACAAGTACACTACCACATCGAAAATACAGAGTTCTACACTATTTGCAGCTCTTAAATTTGGGGAAACTGGTAATATATATGTTGTCTTGTCATATGTCTATTGCATTCTAAAAAAGCCGATATATTTCAGTAAATAACAGAAAATTGTGCGTACTATCCAACCATATTGAACAAAATGTACAGGTATAAAATAAATACTTTTTTCTTGGACAAATACAAATATATTATAAATAGTAACAGACTTCAACCTCCACTAATTCGCCTTGACATGTCTTCCCGATGCATTTGCACTTCTTTTCTACAAATTGTCACTTCTTTCTCAGAGTCATCAAACATTCAACAATGAGATTCTTCTTCTGGAGCCCGAGCTTGAGAGACACTTTAGGGCTCAATTTAACTGGGCAGACGGCCTCTTTCTGCGGGCTGCAGCTGATATTGGCAAACTTGCAGTACCAGTAGAGCTGTATCCGGTTGCCATAGGGATCAGTGGTCTTGTGATAAAATTTTTATTGCAGAAATTTAACAAGTCGGCAGATAAGATGTTTTCTTGTGATACAAAAACCGTCAATTCTGATACATTCATCTCACAAACTTTCACCACTACCGTATATGAAATTTACTATTTGATGACTCTAAGAATGCAGTGACAGCGTGGTGGTAGAAAAACTAAAGATATAGGATGATAACAGATGATCAGTTAGCGATTGCCGATTGGGATCTTTCTCTAGTTTGCAGGTGTGTGTGGCTCGTCGTCAGCCAAGTGAGAGCAATGGGCAATTTGTTCATATATGGTTCGGAGAACTTGGTTCCATTGAACCAAGTAGTGCTGGGCAGTGGGCACTCGCTCAACAAAATTTACCTAAAGGCACTTGGTTTACTCCGGTATCTCAATCCTCAGACACCAGAATGATCCACGTCCAAATTTTCAGCACGATCAGTTAAATAAAAAAAGGCAGCAACACGTTTCATAATTTTTTAGAGATCATGGCTGTAACTTGGGAGAGGCTAAAACTAGCAGAGCAAACACGCCCCGTTTATTTGAACAGAGCATGCAACTCATCTGATTATCACACCCCAGATCCAGATCATGCAAATGCGATAGATCAGTCATGCAGGCAACATGGGCAAGATCGTAAAAGTGCATCGTTATGGTAACTTCTGCAGTGGCTTGTTTTTTTTTTTGGTACAAATTTACAGTGTACAGCCCTGCCCTGTACTGTACAGGGCAGGGCGGGAATCGATCACATTACAGGACGTGCTAGCTAGAAGAGGGTGAAGCCGTCGTCGTAGGAGACGTGCCATCCGCGGCGGCACGGCGGCGCGTCCTCGTCTCGCTCCTGGCAGCAGCTCCACCTCCTCTTCCAGTTGTCCCGCCCGGTGTTGGGCCGGCTCCCTCGGTCGTTCCACCTGTACACGATGACCCCGCTCTTGTCGCTCCACTCGCCGTCGATCCCCTGGTGCGGCGGCGACAGCGAAAACAACGCCTTCTCACCTGCAGTACCAACACGTCTGCATTCTCAGATGAGCCTAGGTACTGTGGCCTATGGGCCCTAAGATTCTGTGCCTCGGGAGTGCCTGGACCTTTTGGCCCAGGAGAAGAGAAGGTTCGTGATACAGGGCCAGATAGCCACGAGTCCAGAAGATATTATGCAGCCGGTGCAGTGGCAGTGTGGCGCCTACCTGTGATGTGGCCGTGGAAGGCGCAGGCGGTGGCGGAGTTGTCCTCGTCCAGGTACAGGGTGCCGCACCTCAGGCACCTCTTCCTCTCCTTCTTCCTGCTCCTGTCCTCCTCCATCGCCGCCGCCGCCGCCGCCGCCGAGGCAGCATCCTCACCTGGAGTTGCTCTCGTCCGCGCGCGAAGCGGCCATCGGACGGCCGCAGCCTTGCGACGAGACGGGCCGCACGGTGGCAGGGACAGCTTGGGCGCCAAGAGGGTCGGCGTGGGAGAGGGACAAGCCATGGCGTGAGGCAGTGGGATTCGCCTTCTTCTGGAAACCGAGCTCGCAGCGATATATGTATGTATTCTAGGACGTGATTTGGGCTTCTGAGCCGAATGGCGTTGGACGGCCCACTACCAAATACCGAAGGAGAACTGAGCCAACTCTTGCGTTGCCAACGTCGAGAGTTCCCAGCTCAAGGAACTCTGCTTACTCGAATTATGGTGCAGAGGGTTTACCCTCTTCCTTTGTAACTCCCCCAAGGTTCTGGCTCCTGCACCTTGTTTAACCCTCTTTAAACCTTTCTACTCGTAATTTAATTTCGGCTTCGGCTATTTTTCAAAAAAAAAAAAAAAAAAACCATTAACTACAGCAACGGCTATGGTTGGCACTTGGTAGCCCATCTGGTTTTTTTGACCTTGGCGCTGGCTGACACCGTCGTGACATGTAAGATGCGATCAGGAAGGAGGTGGTGGTCCAAAGAAGTACACCGTAGTACTGGTAAGAACTGCAATTAGTTTTAGCTGATGCTGCGTGGACGACGGCCTAGCCCCCTAGCGAAGCAGCGGCGCAGACGACGACGAGCAGCGGCTGCAGTCTTTTGCTGCGTCGCGTTCGGTTCTTGACTTTCCCAGTTGGGTTCCTGACAGCCTTTTGCCCTTCCTCTGCCCATCCCTCCACTGTTCTTTCACAGTTCACCTGGTCTCTACGTTTACAGCAAACAAACAGATACACCCGTTCGATGGTCAGAAAGTAATGGCATTTTTACGTCTCTCCTCTGGCCCTCTTCCCTCGTCTCTGCTGCTCGTTGGATCAGACATCCGTCTATGGGTGACCTACAGAAAAACCGGGCATTTAATTATGACGATCTTCCAGCCTAGCTTCGACGTTGGCTTGCAGGCCCCCTTGATTCGACACACTAATCGCGTGCAAAAGCAGCCATCCCATCGAGCGCGCGCACAAGTAGTGCCCTGTACCACTAGCCACCATCGCACACGTTCGTTACATACATGCAGGGGCGGAACTAGAGAAGAAGTCAGCGGGGTTCACCACTTCATCATATATATGATAATAACTTATTATTCTTACCATTTGCTTGTTATTTACTTCCCGGCGTCACAACATTTAGATCAAGAAGGTTCACATATGCCATATATATAGACTAACATACAATAATTTTTTTATATATAGACTAACATACACTAATTTTTTTTTTACCCGGTGTCCTGTGACACCGGGTAAACACATGTACTTCCGCCCCTGCATACATGCACGTCAGTGTCTCACACCTGACTTGCCTTAGAGCATCTCCAACAAGGGTCCCTAAAACAGGGCCTCTATTTTGGATTTACGGACCCCTCCTATTTTTTGGAACCCTATTTTCAGAGCACAAATCCAGCAACAGCTCTTAAATCTCAGCCCCTATTTTACTTTTCTCCCTATTTGACATATCCATTATGTATAATCTTCATTTAACACCGCTAAAATTCAATCAAAAATATTTGTAATTCATAAAAATAAGCATATTAACATTTACAATTTAAAAACATGATATTTCAAATTTAAATTTAAAATTTTCAAAACATGATAAATAGATAAATAGAAACTCCGAACAATGAGTCAAACTACGAAACGCTGTGAATTTAAACTCGGTGAACGATCCCAAGGTGCGCGCGCGAGGAAACCGCTCGAATAGGGGTTGTGCTCGCGTCCGTGGGAATTAGGGCTGAGAAAGGAGGGGCCCCCAAAATGTCCGTGGGAATTGGGGTTGAGGAGGCAAATTTAGGGGCCTCCTAATTTTAGGGGCTTGAGTTGGGGCCCTGCTGGATCTGTTTTTTTACTACACTCCCTATTTTAAGGTTTAGGGGCTGGTTTAGGGGCTCTGCTGGAGATGCTCTTACAAAAATCAAAAATCACCACGCGCGCAAGCAAATCACGGGGGTAGAAGGTGTTTCGTGTTGCTAAGTGCAAGTACAATGGTAAAACTTACTACTTATTTCATCTCTTATTTATATCTTTTAAAGTAAACAAAATATTAGTTTGTACAATAATTATCTTTAAAGGTTGTCTTTAAATATTGCACAATAACTATCTCTTCTCTCTTGTAGATAAATAATCTATCTGTGCTTCCATACAAAACTGGCTTCTAACTAAGAGTCAGCTCTTTTCTCACTCTTCCATTTAGGACAAAGCTGACGTGTACAAACTAAGAGTAAGCTAAGATGATCTTATTATACTTGCTCTAATTGAGGTAGGCAGAGGCATCAGGCAGCTTTTCTGAAAGCCACATCAGGCAACTTGACATGGTCGTTAAGTTATTTTACGCTGCTCGGTACGTTGTGCCCAAGACAACACGTGCTATAGTATGTTCCCTGTGCGAGACTGTTCACTAAATATATACTGAACTAATATCAAAAGTTTAAAAAAATGGTAATTTGATGGTACATTATGATACTTAAGAATTGTAGAAACTTGTTCATATGCTTGTCCATAGCTTGGGCTGTTGTGCACTTATATGGTTATCCTAGTCTACGCTGGGATACATACGTGGGTAATGCCCAGCTTAACACTACTATAGAAATATATATCATAATCGATTCTTTTTCGTCATCACAATCGGTTTTGGTGGTGATAGAAGGTCTTTAGACAGTAATGAGGATGCACTATCACAGTCGGCTTTCGTCCGATTGTGATAAACAATCATCTCAATCGGTTCTAGCTAAGAACCGATTGTGATGTGGAGTTCATCACAATCAGTTCTGAGCTAGAACCGATTGTGATAAGGGGTGAGCCCATTTGATGCTAGTTGCCCTACCTGAAGCACTGGAAGCTGGTTCTCTACATAACACTAATAACATTAGGATACCTACCCTTTTTATGGAACATTTATGCCGTGACATATTCACTACAACATAAGAGCCTATAGAAAGACAGATTAAAAGACTATAATTCAGACTTAACAAATTGGTGGATATAAACTTGTTAGGCAATATGATATATATTCATTGTCTAGCATAATATGAAATGCTTTTACACCATATGATTTAAATTGTACAATAGTCAACAAAATACAAAGTATGCCAATGCTTTTATTAGCACTTGACAACTTGTATCTTGACAATGCTAGATTTCAAAACTAATTGAACAACATCACAATTGTTACATAGTTCACTATACCATTTCTTATGGAAAGATTATGCTCAATCTATTCCAGCATAAAACAAATGGTGCTATCTTGTAGACTGGGATAGGATATTTTACAATTTGTAAAAGAGTATCTCATGGATTTGCTTACACGTTTAGGATTGTTCACATAAAGTTTTTGAACAAACCTACTTTAGTGATTGGCTACACATGAGAATATAAGCCAGTTGATTCTGAAGCTCCTGTTGCCTCTTTACTTCTTCCAATTTCTTCTCTTGAGCCGCCATAATGTCATTAGGAAGGTCTTGAAGAAAGAAATATACAACATTACCATCTTGCCAACAAGGTTGAAAGAAAAGTAGGGCTAATTGGCTAAGGCTTATGTTTGTAATAATTAAAACCACAATGACAAAATCTTGATTCTTGAAAAGCTCAAAGTGCGATGGTTCACTTACCTCAGCATAGGCTAGATGATAAAGTGGAATGGACTCATAGCTCATAATCTCTTTTTCAATCCTTTTTTCTATATTAACTATCCCTATTAAACCTTCCAACCCTATTATACCCTGACCAATGCCTTGCACAGATTATATTCCCCAGAGCCCCTAATGCATTGAACACCAAACTCTATGTCTCTTATTTTCGACGATTGGGGAACTGGCCCCCGCCGAGCTTACTTGTTGAATGTTGGATCAACCGAAGCCCCTTTTTGCCAAAGGTGTAGCATCGAAGACGCTAGAGATGGTCCATTAGAATAGACAGAAACGCAAGGATTTTATCCTGGTTCAGGCCTCTCATGATCGAGATAATAGCCCTACGTCCAATCGCCTAGTGGCGTTTTTTTGTATTGGAATGATGGATACAAGTTTATGGATCTCACCCCGGGATCCCCCTCCTCTCATGATGGAGAGAGGATTAAATACAAGGTGCACATGTACATACATGGTAACTGTTTTCTAAGATTGTGCCCGTTGCCCTCTTTGGACGTGTCCTTAATTCTCGCCACGTTTGAACTCTTGGTACAACTTCCCTAGATCCTTGGCGAAATAGTCGCCACTTTCCTGTTTTACGGGTTGACCATGTTCTCCGGCAATCTCCGAGCATGCCTTTGATCTGGCTTTTGCCATCCCACGCCCTTTTCGAGCATGGTTGCTCAGGCATATCTTTGAGACCTATAGCCGAACATGCTTTGCCTCGATATTACGTGTATACTTGTGCCCGAGCATGAGAATGCTCGGGGCTCGCGCTTGGGTATCGCATCCAAGCTGCTCGGTTGTCGGGGCAGAATAGTCCTTATAGAAAATAGTCCAATCCCCGACACTTATGGATTCCAAAATTTAAGATTTCAAAGAGTAAACAGAGGTATTAGTCAAAAGCTTGTATTCATAAAACAATAATATCTCAATTAGTTAAGCAACATGTTTATTGCTTCAGATATCAGGCCAAGCAGAGTAAAAGATCATGCTAAAATAGCATGCGGACCAATTAAAGTGAAATTCTCTGTCAGTGAAATTGAAGTGCAGTAATATGTAGCATGATTGATTTCCAATGTGATATCAATCTCAGAGATAAATCCAACTTTAGAAACATAAAATGTGTAATCTTACTTACAATGAGATGACAGAATTTTACTTTGGCAACAATGCCATATGAAAGCTCCACCAGAAAATCAATCGACAAGCTAAGCTGTTGTATCTCATCCTCACAGTTGAACTCTACACAATTGAACAATTGAAACTTAGGTTCAAGCGGTTAAAATTTTTCCTATGAATATCTGAAATATGGAGTGGTAATAGGTAATAGAGAAATGATTAAAACAGTAAAGCAGAACCATATGGTTTAAGTAACATCCACCCATCAATCTACTCCTTAGAAAAGAACCATCCACCCGCCGCCGCTTCTCCTTCCACCGCACTGTTGCAACAGAATTACAGAACAAAACTGTAAAATTGTACTAGAAACTAATTTGTTTCACGTCTCAATCTCAAACTCAAGACCGTACCCAATCTGAGGAACCTCCTTCGCAGCACCTTGTCGACCCAATGCTCCTCACCATCGCCCCCCGGTGACAGCGGCAGGTCCCTGCACTCGTCAAAGAGGTGGCACCAGCACGACGCAACTGGTGGCTCCATCTCCTCCCCGCGCGCCCCATCTGAGCGCACAACGCATGGAAGTTATCCGCGCGACCCATTTCTATCGGTTGTTTCTAGGAATCGATAGCAATAAGGTATCAGCTCTATCAGTTTTTTTGTTGGAAGCGATAGAAATAAGTGCTACTAAGGGTTTAAGAATACATGAGTATATAATCCCTAAATTTTTTAAATATAGTTGAAATTATTTGAAATATTGCAGAACATACTTTGGGATACTACAAAACTTTTCCAAAAAGATTTTTTTGAAAAAAAAGTCTCCATTCAAAAGATATGCCAAATTTAATTTTGTAGGCGCATGATTTTTGCGTAAAGAGTAGAAAAGTCAACCTTTTCAAATAGAGTTCAAATTGTTTGAAATATTTCAAAAATGAACTTTAGATTAGTTAGAAAATATCTCAAAAAGAATTATCTCAAAAAGGAATTTTTTCAAAAGATATGATAAAATGCGCTTTGTGTGGCATATAAGATCTATTTAATGCCAAATTTGTTATTTTGTTTCTACCATACGGATTTTTACTCCGAAAGTATTGTAGAATATTTGACATACATATTTAGAACTTTTACAGATATTTTCACAAATAAGGGCCTTTTAAACAATATTTTTGACGTTTAACCAAAGAGTCTTAGATAAAAAAAAATATACGTGCATATATAGGGTTTTCAACATCATTTTAAAGAAATATCAAAAGAAGGAAATAAGAGCATATTTGATTTGAATTGGTATATGTGAAATCATGTGCTGAAAAATTGGCTTTGAACTGAAAAATTAACTTAGATTTGAATTTGCAAAATGTGTTTGTTCATGTGTTTTGACAATTTGACAAGAAACAGTAAGTTACGCATTAGCGCCGGACAAAGTTCTCAAGAAACAGTAAGTTTCCCATCTGCGACGGACAGTGTTTTTGGGTCTGTTGTGAACATGTTTTTGAGCCCATGACCGAAGTCATTTTCACATGTACAACGGACAGTTTTTCTTGGTCCGTTGTGAACAAGCTTTTTCGGTTTGGATAATTCCTTGGAACCAAGATTTTCACATGTACAACGGACTAATTCTTTTTGTCCGTCGTGAATGGACTTTTTCTAGGGTTTTACTTTTGTGAAACCGAAGGCGTACGCTTGCGGACAAGCTTCCGGGTCCGTTGTGAACTTGTTTTGAGCTCATGGATCAAGCCATTTTTAGATGTACAACGGACCAACTTTGTTTGTCCGCTGTGAACGATGTTTTTCCGCTTGGTTGGCTTCTTGGAACAGAAACTTTTCCTTATACAACGGACCAACTTTGTTTGTCCGTCGTGAATGCGTTTTAAGCTCAATTAGGGTTTTGAGCGATTTGGATTTGAATTTTGAATGTGAATTTGAAATTTGTAATGATTTCATGATGCTTCTTTTGAAGTGGACTTTATGCAATACTCATGTGAGTAGTTGCATGGATTGACATTGAGTCAAGTCGTGGACTTGTGCTCGGATTTGTTTTAGGTTTGTTCATGTGCGTGTATTGCTCGAAGACGAATGTGGTCGATGACGGACCGAACTAGGTTCATGGAGGAACTGAGGTTCGGGACTAGGTTCAGGAGGAACCGAGGTCTTGGTGGTCAAGGATGTCATGCGGGACGTTCGGGCTAAGAGAATGGTGCACATGAAGAATGGTTAGTCACGTGAGAATGGCAGGAGGTCATTCGCGTGCAAAGTGTTAGTCACGTGAGTATGGCGGTGGCCATACGCGCGTGCAAAGTGTTAGTCACGTGAGTATGGTAGGGTTGCCATACAGCGTGCACGAGTTGTACTCGGCCTGGTTGGGCCAAGTAGAGTTGAGTTGGATACGGATTCCTTCTAGGGAATAGGAATCGTATTCAGAACTCTTTGTGGGTTGGTGCTTTAAATAGGTGGGGGGTCTCCTGTTGAAAGGCACCAAGTAGAGCTGAGCGCATCAAGCTTTGAGCTTGGTTTTAGGGTTTGTACTCTTTTGATGAGAGTATTTTAGACAAGAAATAAAGATCAATTCTTCCAAGATTTTTGCGTGCTACAGTAACCACGTCGCTACTGATTTTCTGCTTTGGTTCTTGTTTGCATGCTTGTTCTAGTTCTAGATTGGTTTTGTTCTTCAAGTTTTATCTTGATTTGATCCATCAAAAACCTCTCTAGGGTATTGATCTAGTGTTTCTCAAAGTCTAGTTGATCAATCTTTTGTCGTTCTTGTTTAATCTTAAAGTTTTGATTAGATTGATTCTCGTCAAATTCTGGATCAGCAAGCTTGCAAAGCTCATAACTTTTGATCCGTAAGTCCGATCGAGCTGATTCTTTTTGGGTTCGATTCGTATTGGAATCTAGTTTCTTGTGTCCAAATTTCAGATCGTTTCGACGGTTGGATCTCCGGGAATTCTCGTTTTACCAAACCTCTATCATTCTGTTTTTGTCGAAAACGAGGCAATTATTTGGTTCTGTTTTGGGGTGAACTTTTAATAGGTCAAGAATTTGGTTTTAGCTTCCGCACAATCATTCACCCCCCCTCTGATTGCTATATTCGTATACTTCGATCCTACAAGTGGTATCAGAGCAAGGTTTTTCTAATCTATCTTAATCGGTGATTAGATCAATGGATCATTATTCGACAAAACCTTGTGTGTTCAATGGTGTTGATTTTCAGTTTTGGAAGGCCAAGATGGAGGCGTTCATCCAAGCTCAGGGATTCGCAATTTGGGAGAAGGTCTACAAACCATATGATGTCCCTGCAAACGACAACGTCAACGACACCAATCGCGCACATGTTGAAGCAAATAGTAAGGCGCGCAACTTGATCATCCAAGGCTTGGGACGTAGCGACTTCGATCGTGTGATTCATCTTCGATCTGCATATGAGGTATGGAAATCTCTTTGTGATTACCATGAGGGTTCTAACACTATTAAAGAGGTTCGTCAAGATCTTTACAAAAAGAAGACATGCGATTTGAGATGAAACCGGTGAGTCGGTAGATGACTTCTTTGCACGTTTTAATAAGATTCTTAGCAATTTGCGTCTTTGTTGGAGTTAGCTTTGATGATGCTGCTAATGCTAGACAATTGCTTAGTGCTTTGGACATGTCGGTGTGGGAGATGAAAGTAACATCTATACAAGAATCTACTACCATGAGTACACTTACTTTAGATGTTCTTTATTCTAAGTTGAAAACTCATGAATTAGATGTTTTTGCTAGAAAGAATGATCATAAATCAATTGCTTTGACATCTCAATCTAGCATATCTCATAATGGTGCTGCTTCAAGTTTTGCTCTATCTTTCTTGTCTTCACTAACCGATGAACAGATTGAGCAATTCCCGAGAAGACTTGTCACTACTCTCTTCTCGCTTTAACAAAGTTTTGCAAAATGTGATAAAGAGAAAGAGAGGTGGTGGTGATCCTCCAAGATGCTATGAGTGTGGTGATCTCGACCATATTCGTCCAAACTGTCCAAAACTTGCAAGTAAAGCATCAAGGGAGGAGAAGGACAACGACAGAAGAAAAGAGAAGAAGAAGTTCTCTCCAAGTGATAGAAAGAAGAAGAACTTCATCAACCGCAAAGTTGTCCATCGAGTTCTTTCCGCTCTTGAACAAGTCAATTTGAGCGATGTGGATTCGGAGAGCAATGAGGATGATGCAACTCCAAGCAAGCATGAGTTGACGGGTTGTGTCTCATGGCCAAAAGCAAATGATACTTCACCGAGGCGATCATGACAATGACTTCAATGAGGTAGATCCTTCTTACGATGAATTAGCTATTCTTTGTTGCTCGTCTTGGTAAATTGCTTGATAAACGTGACAAGAAAATTAAGAAACATGATTTTGTTGTTGAATCATTGAATGCTGAAATTGCTAGACTTAAAACTTTGATTCCTGATGATGATGCTTGCAAATCATGTGACTTAATTTGGAATGAGCTTACTTCGCTTAGGAAAGAACATGCTTCCTTGATTGAGAAAATTAATGCTGAAAGTGAGAAAAATGAGAAACATATTAAACATGCTAGCTGTTTCACTGATGATTTGCATGGTTTAACTTCTTGTTCTAAATGCTCAACTCTTGAATTAAAATTAAAAGATGCAAATGCTAAGGTTTCTCAATTGATGATGATCCGCTTACACATGAGGTTCTTTCATGCTCAACTTGTCGTAAGCAAAAAGGAAAAGTGAATGTTCCTTGCAATAATTGTTTAACTCTTTCTCGAAAAGTTGATTACTTGGACAAATCATTAGAACGTTTCACTAAAGGAAAGAAGAACCTAAACATGATTCTGGATCAATCAAAAGTCAGCACTCATAACAAAGGTTTAGGTTTTGATTCTTATGCTCATCATAAATCACATGCTCCCACTGTTGTTAAAACACTTGACGGAGGAAAATTTGAAATTGTCAATGAGCCTAAGAAAACTGTCTTTAAGTCTCTTTGAGTGTTATCTTCTACTATGATGAATGCAAATGTTGCTTCTACTTCTAAAGCCAAACATCCTGTTAAATACACTTGCACTCATTGTGGTAGAGATGGACATTTAGTAGATTTTTGCTTTAGACTAGCCAAACAACAAAAGAAAGAAAGAGCTAAGGCTAGGTCTAATTTCAGAAAGGCACGCTTTGCTTCTCACTACGTGCCTAGGGTGATGCAAGCACCTTTTGTTGCTAGAAACACGGGAACAGGCAAAATTGATTTTGTGCATAAGATCGCTTGTGTTGTGCCTATCGTTGTCCGTCGTGTGTCTCAAGATCGATTCCTAAACATCTTATTTCTAACCCCAGTATCGAGACCTCGACACTTTCTGCTTCTATGTAGGCTTCTCACGCGAGGAGGGAGAACATGTGGCTAGTGAATTTCGGATGCTCACTTCATATGTTCAGTGATAAGATTTGGTTCTCCTTCACTCGTGCATCTCATGTTGAAAGTGTTGCCTTTGGAGATGCTTCTTCCACTTCTGTTTTCGCAAAAGGCACTAGTTCAAATGATGCAGGTACACGTGCATATGTTCAGGGGGAGAGTGTCTTTGTTCATAAAGATGATGATAATGCTGTTGAGGACGAGATAATTAGAGGTTTACATGAGAGACTCTTCCCACGTGCTTGTGTGTGCTTGTTTTCAAGCTTCCCACGTGCGTCACATCGACAAGCTATCAAAAGGATTTTCAGGTATCTTCATAGAACTCAAGATTTTGGCATTTGGCTTTCTGCTTCCTCATGGATTAGTTTAAGAGCTTTTTCTGATGTTGACTTTGGAGGGTGTTGATTTGATTTGGTTCGTGCCACCTCTTGAGTAATCCCTTTTCTTGAGCATATTGATATTGGATTTCACTTTCTTAAAGATCATGTTGAAAAAGAAAAAATTGTGCTTCACCATGTGGATACCGAACATCAATTGGCGGACATTTTACAAAACCTTTGTCTTCTTCTCGTTTTGCTTTTATTCGGGAGAACTTGGAATTGTTCATCCAATGAGATTGATTTGAGGAGTTTCTTTGCCAAGTTCTTTCACTTAATGAGCTCACTTTATCATATTTCTTTATATGTTATGTAATTGAGCTAATATATGATAATCTAATTATCTCACTTGAACTAAAAATGACATTGCAGAATTCCACTGGATTGTTTACCTATAGCTAATTACTCTGTGATATCTTACTCTTCTAGGCTTGATATTGAATCCTCTTGACAAATTTGGGCTATGAAGCAAGTGTGGTTTCAACTTTACTCTTTCATAAGACCTTTTAATCACTTTTGCATGTTTATAATCAAAGAAAAATGAAAAGAAAAGGGAATCAATAAAAGGGGTTGTTAAAAGCAAAAACCTCAAGTTATGTGCTTCAGGGTGCTTTCCTAAAAGATAAGATGTATGCTTCAAGCATGCCATTCCCTCAAAGATAAGATGTATGCTTCAAGCATGCCACTCCTAGAAAATAAAAGAAGTATGCTTCAAGCATGCCACATGCAACTTATTGTTTAAAGATTAAATTGGTCTACTAGATTGGAGTTGAAACTACTTGCTCGCCTCTAAGTTGTTAGTTGCTTCAATTTTTAAAGTCTTGCTTTTTCTGCTAAGATCTTGCTTAGTACTTGGCTATAGTTGACTAAATTGAGGTTGAGATGCATGTCATTCCCTAACTTGTTAAAATCACATCAAGATCATGTATTTTGCATATTATGTGATATATAAGGTTATATGATCGAATGAGCTCATCTTTTCCTATCTTGGCACTCCCTTGTTTCTCTTTGTGAAATCATTGTTTCAGGAAAAATTTTGAACCTGTTCTCTCTTTTACTCTTGATGAATCCATTGTCAAAGGGGGAGAAATTTGGAAATCTTTCTTTGAAAAGTTTAAAGAAAAGGGAGAGTTGTATTTGGAAATTTGAGAATTTTGGGAGAAGTTTGGAGAATTTTTGAAATTTTTGGGCGCATTGCACATTCACACACATTTTCATTCTCGTGGAGATTTTGTTTTGCATTTTGGTCAAAGAGGGATTTCTGTGTTTTCTTACTTTGGTCTTTGATCCTTTGGATTTCAAAATCTTTGGTAAAGTGAATGCCAAATGATCAATTCTAAGTGGTGTTGCCAATGTTTTCATCAAGGGGGAGATTGTGAAATCATGTGCTGAAAAATTGGCTTTGAACTGAAAAATTAACTTAGATTTGAATTTGCAAAATGTGTTTGTTCATGTGTTTTGACAATTTGACAAGAAACAAGAAGTTACGCATTAGCGCGGACAAAGTTCTCAAGAAAGCAAGAAGTTTCCCATCCGCGACGGACAAGTGTTTTTGGGTCTCATGTGAACATGTTTTTGAGCCCATGACCGAAGTCATTTTCACATGTACAACGGACAGTTTTTTTTGGTCCGTTGTGAACAAGCTTTTTCGGTTTTGGATAATTCCTTGGAACCAAGATTTTCACATGTACAACGGACTAATTCTTTTTGTCCGTCGTGAATGGACTTTTTCTAGGGTTTTACTTTTGTGAAACCGAAGCGTGGCACGCTTGGCGGACAAGCTTCGGGGTCCGTTGTGAACTTGTTTTGAGCTCATGATCAAGCCATTTTTAGATGTACAACGGACCAACTTTGTTTGTCCGCTGTGAACGTGTTTTTCCGCGTTTGGTTGGCTTCTTGGAACAGTAAACTTTTCCTTATACAACGGACCAACTTTGTTTGTCCGTCGTGAATGCGTTTTCGCTCAATTAGGGTTTTGAGCGATTTGGATTTGAATTTTGAATGTGAATTTGAAATTTGTAATGATTTCATGATGCTTCTTTTGAAGTGGACTTTATGCAATACTCATGTGAGTAGTTGCATGGATTGACATTGAGTCAAGTCGTGGACTTGTGCTCGGATTTGTTTTAGGTTTGTTCATGTGCGGTATTGCTCGAAGACGAATGTGGTCGATGACGGACCGAACTAGGTTCATGGAGGAACTGAGGTTCGGGACTAGGTTCAGGAGGAACCGAGGTCTTGGTGGTCAAGGATGTCATGCGGGACGTTCGGGCTAAGAGAATGGTGCACATGAAGAATGGTTAGTCACGTGAGAATGGCAGGAGGTCATTCGCGTGCAAAGTGTTAGTCACGTGAGTATGGCGGTGGCCATACGCGCGTGCAAAGTGTTAGTCACGTGAGTATGGTAGGGTTGCCATACGCGTGCAAGAGTTGTACTCGGCCTGGTTGGGCCAAGTAGAGTTGAGTTGGATACAGTTCCTTCTAGGGAATAGGAATCGTATTCAGAACTCTTTGTGGGTTGGTGCTTTAAATAGGTGGGGGGTCTCCTGTTGAAAGGCACCAAGTAGAGCTGAGCGCATCAAGCTTTGAGCTTGGTTTTAGGGTTTGTACTCTTTTGATGAGAGTATTTTAGACAAGAAATAAAGATCAATTCTTCCAAGATTTTTGCGTGCTCTGATAACCACGTCGCTACTGATTTTTACTGTTTTGGTTCTTGTTTGCATGCTTGTTCTAGTTCTAGATTGGTTTTTGTTCTTCAAGTTTTATCTTGATTTGATCCATCAAAAACCTCTCTAGGGTATTGATCTAGTGTTTCTCAAAGTCTAGTTGATCAATCTTTTGTCGTTCTTGTTTAATCTTAAAGTTTTGATTAGATTGATTCTCGTCAAATTCTGGATCAGCAAGCTTGCGAAGCTCATAACTTTTGATCCGTAAGTCCGATCGAGCTGATTCTTTTTGGGTTCGATTCGTATTGGAATCTAGTTTCTTGTGTCCAAATTTCAGATCGTTTCGACGGTTGGATCTCCGGGAATTCTCGTTTTACCAAACCTCTATCATTCTGTTTTTGTCGAAAACGAGGCAATTATTTGGTTCTGTTTTGGGGTGAACTTTTAATAGGTCAAGAATTTGGTTTTAGCTTCCGCACAATCATTCACCCCCCCTCTGATTGCTATATTCGTATACTTCGATCCTACAGTATAAGAGCTGAAAATGACAAAATGCTAGATTATCAATAATTGTCCATAACGGTCACATAAAGAACAAATATGATCTACTTTATCATTTCTATCTTTCCTAAGAACATAGCATGAATCATAAATATTATTCTTAAGACCTTACCCAATGGGTAATCATTTGCTAGATGTCCCACATCGTAACACTTATAGCAGAGCTTCCCGTTGGATTTGACAAACCTTGGAGCATTGTTGCTCATTTTCTTACCTTTCTTCGGGACAAACCCAAATCCCTCCTTGTTATATGAGCAATGTTGGCTACTCAAAATGTTGTCTAGTGTTTCCTTACCTTTGAAACAGCGGTCCAAGATCTTGTTTAGCTTGGCAATTTTCTCCTTGAGCTCATTGTTTTCAACAACCAATTCATGACTATTCTTAATAGAATATGAGCTAGAGCAAGAACTAAAAGGCATGGAAATCAAGTCATCACATGATGTGGCTATGCTAGATTTGGAAATATTGCAAGAAGAATTATCTATTCTAGGCATAGCATCAATTAAATCACAAGAGACTCCTATACCAATTTTGGATTTAGAATGATCCTTGAGGAGGAGAGACTCATGAGCTTCTTTTAGCTCCTCACAAGAGTCCTTGAGAGAGGTAAGTCCTTGCCAAAATACTCATTTAAATCTACAAGCATATCTAGCAATTCATCACAAGTGGGATCATCATCGTTATTGGATTTTACCTTATCTCCTTTTGCCATAAGACATAAAGAAGTGATGAAGAGTGATGATGCTTCCTTGATGGTGACTCCGTCAAGACTCTTCTTCTTGGAGGGAGTGTCCTCATCGGAGGAGTTGGAATCCGAGTAATCCTCTTCGGAATCCCACTCCCCTATGTGAGCCTCGCCCTTGACATCTTTGTGAAGATTCTTGAAGAGCTTCTTCTTACCATGAAATTGCTTCTTTTTGGATGACTTGCCCTTGTCATCCTTATCCTTCTTCTTAGGGCAATGAGAGGCGAAATGCCCTTTCTCATTACACTCGAAGCACCGAACAATTGTAAATTGATTATTGCTTGAGTGTTCCCCTTTCTTTTACTTTTGAGGAGCACTAGAGTTTGAGCACCTCTTCATGAATCTCCTCATTCTTCTCACGAGGAGGGTCATCTCTTTCTCGGTGTCATCGTCGGAATCATCAAGCATCTCCTCGCTTGATTCTGCTTTGGCCTTGAAGGCAATGTTCTTCTTCTTCGAAGAACTTTGCTCCAAGAGCTCCTCCTTATCCTTCTTGCACAACTCTTTTGTTATGAGATTGCATAAGAGTGCGGTTGACGTTATTCTTGTCAACTCGGGTGAGTTAAGGAAGAGCATCACCAATGTCTCATATTTGTCCGGTAGAGCCCAAAACATCTTACGAACAACATCACGGTCAGTTAATGAACGTCCAAGGACTTTGAGCTCATTCACTATATTGTTCAGTCGTGAATACATCTCAGTGATGTTTTCATGGGGCAACATAATGAAACTCTCATATTTGATCCTAAGCATATGCAATTTGGCCTCTTTTACTGTGGATGTGCCCTCATGAATTTTGGAGAGGGTTGTCCAAATCTTGTGAGCGGTCCCATGGTTGCTCACGCGATTGAACTCATCTGTGTTCAAAGCTTTAAAAAGAACATTCATAGCTTGAGCATTGAGATGGGAGTTTCGCTCATCTTGATCAATGGTGGAAGTGGGATCAAGTGCTATAACGAAACCTTCACCTACAATTCTCCATATGCTTGGGCTCATGGCCTTAAGACAAACAGCCATGCGTATTTTCCAATACTCATATTTTGTGCCATCAAATAAAGGTGTCTTGCCTATGAAAACACCCTCACTAGCCATCCTTTTCTCTCTAGACGATGAAGTCTGAAATGAGAGACCAAACTCTGATACCACTTGTAGGATCAAGGATAACTGACTAGAGGGGGTGAATAAGAGATTTTTAAAATTCTTGGCTTTAATTATACTAAGTAAGCAAATAATGCTAGAAATGAGAATTTTAAGAATCAAGGCCTAAATCTTCTAGGTTTCGCTAAGTGCACCTACAATGCTATGTCTAAGCAAACTAGCTATTCTAAATAAATGATCACTAAAGTATATTAGAATTTCTAGTAATTAAATTGAGCACAAAAGAAGCAAATCACAAGATGATGACACAAGGGTCTATCCCGTGTATCGAAGACTTGCCAATTTTCTCTAATCCACGTTGAGGTAGCTTGACTCACTTCAAGTCGGCTCCTTTGCGCAAAAGATCCTTCCTCAATTACACTGGGTAGCTCTTCCCACTCCCAGTAGGCGAGCTCCGTGCCTTCACAACTAACTGGCCCTTCTCACAATCTTCTTTGAGAAGATCACTGGTTCCACAACTCAAGCCGTCTAGGAGGCGGCAACCTCTAAGAGAATAGAATAGATGACGCTCACTTGAGGTTGATTTGAGTTTCTAATTGGCTCAAACAAAATTAATTCGCTCGAATGCTTCTAACTCCTCTCAAGAGATGAATTTAATGCAAATGGGATATAGAAGACTTGCTAGAGCTCAAGAATATTCAATAAGTCACCAAGAGGCTCTATGAATGCAAATGTGAAGATATTTACAGCCTCCACCAACCAATCTAGACGTTGGGGAGATATTCCTTAAAAATCAGCATTCCGGTACTACTGTCAGCTAAAGTCTAGTAGTACCGGCCCATGAAAATCTGCCCCAAAGGTCGGTTTTTTGCATTAAAATCTTTGGCATTTGCTGATTACAGAGGTCCGGTTCTACCAGCACTCAATGTGCGGTAGTACCGATAATTAAAATGAGATTCTGCTCAAAATGGGTTCTCTATGTAAAATAAGTATCGGTACATTATGTGCGGTACTACCGACGTCCGGTAGTACCGATCTTTTCACAGCGGTAGTACCGATCTTCAAAATAGAGCAAAAGTCCCTAGAAACACCCCTTTCTGTAAAATAACTACCGCTCATGACTTCGGTACTACCAACCTTTGGTAGTATCGCTTCTTGTACTGCGGTAATACCGGTTCTAGAAAAAATGAAAAAGGTGTCTCTATTATTTAGCTACCGCTGGTCGGTAGTACCACGTTAATAACGGTAGTAGCTCCGGCCAAAGAAAAACAAAAAGAACTTGAACTCTACCTTCTCTTGAAAACACCTACCGCCATAGTAAATTCGATAGTACCGCTTTGTGGTACTACCGCGATTTGTATGGCGATAGTGCCGGAAACTTTGATGATGTTGGAATTGAATTTAAGACTAGGACTAGATGCTACTAGTATGTGTTCAAAAGGATTTGAGCCAATTAAAATCTTTATCAAAATCAAGCTACTAGTCATTACTCCCTCTTTATATTACAGTGGCTAATCTATTAAACCGGTCTTTTCTTCTAACTCCGAGATTGGTAAAAACATAAAAGGATCCTAACTACTTTTGTATCTTGACCTTGAGTTTTTGACCTTCTGATCATAATCCTTTTCTTCTTTCACATGCTTTGAAGTGGACCAACCTATTATCACAAACTCAAGGGAAATTATTAGTCCATTAACATGATTGTCATTAATTATCAAAACCAAATAACATTTAGGGCCTAGATGCTTCACCAGGCCCTCCACTCCTCCAGGCTCCAGCCTCCACGACGACACGGATAGGTTCATAGGCCCCTCCAGCCTCCATGCCCACAGCGATGCGCTAGCGCGCAAGGCCTCGGTGACTCGATCGATCGGCATCTGCTCGATGTCACGCCTCCTCACCTCACCTCCCTAGATGGATGGATCCCTCCCAGATCCTACTCTCCTTCGGCAGCAACCTAGGCCTCGGTGGCTCGGCTCCTCGCTGGCGCTTGTGGCGAGCGGTCCATTGGCAGTGGCCGTCTACTTTGGCCCCTAGTCCCTTCCTTCTGTTCTATATCGGCCACACGGCCCTCTTTCAGCCTTACTACTCTTGGTTGCGCTGCTCCACCTCCCGCTAGATGAGATCTATACTGTAGTTGACGATTTGGGGATTTTGGAATTATGGATTGGATATTACCAATTTAGGGTACGATTTAGCCTTGTAGGTTTTGGCAAAGGGCAAAGGCCCACTTCTCTATTTTTCTTTCTTTGTTTCTTCGTTCTGATTATCACCGTGTCTAGGGATAGCCGTAAAGGTGGGCACTTGGGTCGGGCTTCTTTGGGCTGGCCCGAAGCACGATGGGCACGGCACGATCCAAGTCCGGTCCGACACGTAAGAGGGTCGTGCCGTGTCGGCCTGACACTGTAGCTCGGGCCGTGCCGGGCCTGGGAACCGGGTGGCACGGCTCGGCACGCCAGCGGCACGTGGCCCGCCGCCACTGCCCCTCTTAATTATGTATTCATTGAAAATTCAAACTTAAATTACGGGTTGTCAGACGCAGAAACTGTATTTTCAAACCTTCTGTGTTTACGGTGCTAGTCCCATGATCAAAAGCACATTAGTGAGAGAGGGAGCAACGGGCGAGAGAGAAAGAGGGGGGATATGGGCAAGAGAGAGGGGGAGCAACGGATGAGAGAGATGGGAGAGAGAGGGGGGCAACAGGCGAGAGAGAGAGAGAGAGAGCTGAGAGAGACGGGTGAGAGAGATGAGAGAGAGAGAGAGTGAGCAACGGATGAGAGAGAGGGAGAGAGATGGGCGAGAGACAGAGAGAGAGCTGAGAGAGACAGGCGAGAGAGCTGAGAGAGAGAGAGTGAGCAACGGACGAGAGAGAGGAAAAGAGATGGGCGAAAGAGAGATGAGAGAGATGGGCGAGAGAAGAGCTGAGAGAGTGAGAGAGAACGAGAAAGACATGCGAGAGAGAAGAGAGAGCTGAGAGAAATTGTGAGTAATAGGTGAGAGAGAGCGACTTCTTGCAATGTACAATAGTACAAGTCTTTGTACTAACTACTAAGGAGTATCGTGCGTATCTAGATCCTTTTTGTCTCGTCACAATAGTGTAAATGGTCGGGCCTGGGCTCGCCAAAAGCGAGCCGGGCCGGCACGACGGGCCGACACGGTTTAGGCCCAAAACACGATGGACCCGTGCCAGACCGGCCCGGCATGACACGACGCCCACCTTTAGACAGCGGTCACTAACCGTCGATGAGAGCTTGGGGTGGTTCCGACACCAACGCAGAGAATACACTCCAGTATAATGGAGCCCCATTAGATTTGGCCGAAACTTGTTCGGAGTGCTTACGTACGAGACTAGTTTAAAAACAGTTTTGTCTTTTTTTTGGAATTATGGATTGGGGATTATCAATTTAGGGCACGATTTAGCCTTGTAGGCTTTGGCAAAGGGCAAAGCCCACTTCTCTATTTTTTTTCTTCTTTGTTTCTTCATTCTGATTATCATCGTGTTCAAGAACAGCAGTAGAGATCAGCACTTGGACCGAGTTTCTTTGGGCTGGACTCCAGTATAATGGTGCCCCGTTAGATTTGCCCCAAACTTGTTCGGAGTGCATACCTCTGAGACTAGTTTAAAAACAGTTTTGTCTTTTTTTGTTTCTGAAGGAAATTAAGTAGCCGGGGCGTTTGGTTGTACTTTCGGGCACCGGCGCATATCCAACATATCACGACAAAGACTGAACCTGGCTGGTGATTAGACCTTGCATAGCAGGACAATAATTTCGTCTTCCCCTTTTCTTGCCACGAAAATATTCAGGTAGATATTTACCAGGGAAAAAGCTGCACTTCTGGTGCAGCGAGCGGCTGACTGGCCGATGAGAGAGAGAGAGAGAGAGAGAGAGAGAGAGAGAGAGAGCACGGATGGGTTGAGGGAGAAGGAGACAAGGATGGCTCAGAGAAAGGGTGGAGTCTCGGTCACGTTGCTGGCCCTGGCCGGCCTCTTCTCTCCTCCTCCTCTCTGCCGCCGCGCGACCTACACGACCGAATCTTTCCAAAGCGCGCGCACGCACCCACGGTCCATTCACACATCGCCACAGCCAATGGACGGACGGATGGATTGTGCCCAGTGAGATGACCCTTCGAGCTGCCACGCCGCATTGCCTGCTCCTCTCGCCGTGCTTTGCACGCCGGATCATTGCAGGTCCACTTCTCTTTTCCTTCTTTTATTCTCCAAAAGAAATTCCTAGACTATAACCGATGCATTTAACTCAAGACTTACAAAAACGGTACCGATTTAGCGTTCGGAAATGATACGTTTCGTATTGATCCATACCGACGAACCGTTTCGGGTTTGGTATAAAAATATATATTTATAAGTATGTACATGTTCAATTATATGTACTTAAAATTCACTTATAATAGTACTCTAAATACATAGAGTATTATAAAATATAACGTATAGTTCAATAGATCGTATTATTAATTTCACCGGTATGACTGATGTTGATCAGCATCGAAACCGGTATGACCGGTATCAGATAGGTATCAAAGTTGGTGCGATATATAGATTGTACCAGTAGATGCCGAAATGTGATTTAACCTGCTTTCGCATTTACAATTTTTAACTTCACAGGACGCTAATTAAACTTTCTTAAGTACTCCAAGTTAGTTGGGCTACATGTGGTAAACAAGGACGATTGACAAAAATGTGGATCTTTCGGATCGGTGGTGCGCACAAGTCTGCACTGCTCCTGATGTGCACGTAACACCAAGTCTCCCTCCAAATCCTCCATCCGTCGCCTACATGCAGACCACAGCATCCCTTCTGACAGGAAAGCAACTCCTCCATGCCTGCAATAATAATATCCCAGCAACTTCAAGCCCCTTGCGATATCAACGATTCTCTCTCTCATCTTTCCCTTTCTATCCGAGATGCAAGAGAAAAGCTCATCATTTGACATGAACATCTCATGGTACGTGTTGTGTGTGCATCTGATGTTCCATCCATCAAGCTTGCCTATACATATTTTTGTCGGCCATTCCGCGATCGAACCATCAAGTGCGCACAAAAAGTTGATCTCCAACTCCTCTCTCATGGTTACTTTTCTTATTGGTTTTTTAGCTCTTTTATTATGCATAAAAATCAATATGACCATCCATTCTCTTCTTTGACGATACACAAAAATCAATATGGCCGTCCATTCTCCTCCTTTACAATACATAGAAATCAATATGACCATCCATTCTCTTGATCCAATGGTTCTTACATATAGTTTAGATTTAGTTGTACTACACATGATAGTATGAGTAAGAGAAATTGAGGAAATCAACATTTTTCTGGCCCACCATTGCTTTTTTTTTTTAAAAAAAAAATAGCTCCCTCGTGAACGAATTTACAGGTTTAGCCTCCTCCCCACTACGGAAGGCACTCCCGCACATGAGGAGTGCGGGAGAGGGTAAACCGTAGCAGTGATTTCTTTCAAAACCAAGAAATGCAAAAACCAAAATCCACACCTCTCATGAAGTAATCCTTCCATCCCATTGCCTGACTGCCTTCACCTCGGCTCCTCTCTATCCCTCCCTCCCTCTCTCATAAGTACTGGTGAGCACAAGGGTGTGTATAAATATATAAGGGATGTGTGGAGTGGTTTTTCCAGCAAAATTATTTTAAAATTGTAATCCATTCACACCCAAATTTCACTTTGACGGGACTATTCTGAGCACATCACAATTGGTTCTGAGCTAGAAGTGATTGTGATGACACCCCTTATCACAATCGGTTTTTAGCTAGAACCGACACAGATAAGAGAGATCACTCATCACAGTCGGTTCTTAGCTAGAACTAACTGTGATGAGAGGCCCCCTCATTATAGTCGATTCTTAACTAGAACCGACATATATGACGGGCCCCTTCATCACAATCGGTTCACTATGATGAGGGACCCCCATTATCTATGTCGGTTCTAGCTAAGAATCGACTGTGATGATACCCCTCATCATAATCGGTTCTTTGCTAGAACCAACTGTGATGAGCCCCTCATCCCCATTTCACTATTGTTGATTGGTTTACAATATACACATATCACATTTATAATATATATAGAACACAAACACTTTACAATATATATTCACCAAATCAAAATTAAATTAAATTTCTAGTACAAAATTGAAGAGATTTGAAGAAATACTCACATTTTGAAGAAAACTATAAATGAGGGGAAATATCCTCAAGCTAGGGTTTCAACCTTACCCTCAAACCACCATCTCGTCGAGGATTTCATAATTTTTCACTCATATTGATTTCAACCATAGCACTAATGACAGGTAACACATTCACCAAATCAAAATCGAATTTCTTAATGCAAAAATTGAAGTGATTTGAAGAAATGCTCTCCTTTTAAAGAAACCACAAGTGAGAGAAAATATGGTGGAAATGTCCTCAAGTTAGGGCTTCAACTTACCCTCTTAACACATATCCTCAAGGATTTCATATTTTGTCACATATGTCTAAGTTTCAACTAGAGTATGTTCTATTTTTTGGGGCGCCGACGATTTTTTTATCTAGAACACCAACAGAGGAAAGTTCATCCCGAGGGTATATAAATCCAAACGAGGCTCATCACAAGCAGTTCTTATCTAGAACCTAGAACCGACTGTGATGAGGGGCCCATCATCTGTGTCGGTTCTAGCTAAGAACCGACTGTGATGAGGGTTGTTATCACAATCGGTTCTAGATAAGAACCGATTGTATCTAGAATCGATTGTGATGACTCCATTTCAAAAGTTTACAGATTACATACGCATATCACAATCGATTTTTCTCAAAAGTTGGAAACCAACACAGATGAAGCGATAGTGTTCTTCCATTATGTAGTAGTTTGTGGTCAGTCGTGCGGACCTTCTCAGTGGATCCCTCATACTCTAAGACCACGTTTAGTAGAGCTCTAGCTCCTGGATTCTTAGCCAGAGGAGTCACAACTCTACCGAACGCCCTCCACTCCCCCTCGCTAAAGTGGAATCAGCACAGAGCTATTCTCCCATTTACACTAGATGCAAGAATCAACCTTGGGGTCGCTCTTTCGGATTCTGCTCCAATCTCCCCGATGCCACCATCCCCGCTTGCCTTCGACTCCCCCTCCCTACTCGGCCCCTTGAGCGCTACGCTGCCTCAACTCCCCCGAGCCCAACGCCGCCGTCCTCGTCTCAACCCCATCACCTGGTGCGCCGCCTCCAACACTGTTGCACCGAGCCCAAGCGATTCCGTTGACCCCGAGCGCCGCTCCATCAACCCCGAGCCTCTGCCTCCATCACGCCAAACTCCTCCTCGACCTCAAGCCTCTGACCTTCGCCTCCAACTCTGTCGTGCCGAGCTCCTCCTCGACTCCGAGCCTTCGACCTCCGTCTTTGAGTTTGTCACACCGAGCTCCTCCTTGACCCGGAGTGCTACCTGAAGAGCCACCGGAGCACCGTCGTTCTTGCCTTCAGCGCTGCTATCCCCGCCTAGAGCCGCCACCAAGGTAGCACCGAACTTCCTTCTCGACTCTCTGCTCTCTCTTCCCTCTCTAGAATCCCAAACACCAAGCCGAACAATCCCTCAAACAACTCTTGATTCTTTACAAGATCAAAATCAAGAGGAGTCATAGCAGAATCAGGATGGACCAGGAGCTCGATTCCTACCGAACAGGCCCTAAATCTAAATCTTCCCTATTCTTCATCCCCCATCGTGTGTTGCTGGAGGGCTGCACCAAGAGCGGGCATCTACACATCACAATTGGCGAACAGACTCCTATAGGTGGAATATATCCAGACTAGCAGCGGCCATGAAGGCGCACCTAGAGGAGACGGACACCACCAACATGCTCCTTCGCATGCGCATCGTCTTCCTAGGCTCCCGGTAAGTTTTTTCTTTGTCTCCCAAATCCCATGCGTGCATGTTTGTTCTGTTCTTGTATTTGTATGTTAAATTGGTTGTATACAATTTTCTCATTAGGTGCTACATTGAGCAAAGCAAAATAGTTTGAAGTGTTCTTTTTTTGCTTGAACCAGTGAAGATTACGGGCGTGATTATTGGAAACTAGGAATGGTATTTCAATTTAGAAAGTCAAGAGAGACATAGAATCCCAGTTCATCATTTGAACCAAGAACATAAAAAGTAGGGCCTCCTGGTTTGCCCAAGTTATCATTCCTTAGAATTCTGGCATTTATGCTCATATGGTATAAGTTCACAAAATATGGTAAACTTTTGATGCCTTAGCGTGGTAGCTTTGAAGTAGAAAATATAGAAGTGGAAGTAATTAGTTTAGTAGTTGTAAATAATTATCCGTATTTTTATATGTTACCAATACTGTCCTCTAGTCTACATTATGTGACCGTACCTCATTGTCCATGTTGTTGTAGTAATTGACATCTTTATACATTTTCCCGTTATCTTTTTCACTTCCTTTTTTTGTGCAATTTGCCTAAGGTTTGTAAATTGAATATACTATTAGTCATTTTGGGTACCCTACGGACAATTTTCTTCTAGTCTTAGTCTTGCGGTCATGTGAGGTCATGTTATCTAATGTAACATTGGAAGATGCTTGAAATATTTTTTAGACTTTTTCTTTTGACTAATTATTTTGTGTAGTCCTAATATATAATAGAGGCTACATTGTTAGTATACTATTTTTGCTTCTTTTCCCTGTTCAGTTGACTTACTACTTTTAAATTGGTCTTTTAGTTATTTATTCGGCATTGAAGATTCTATGAAAGGTGCATTTATTTGATTCGGATAATTAGCAATGATGATGTTGGGAATCATTTTTCAATGGAGAAGTTCATATAACACCCAAACTTTATTCGAAAGTTCGTCAGACACCCCAAACTTTGAAACCATACATTTGACTATCTGAACTTTGAATTTGGTTCAAATAACACACTGAACCAGTGATGTGATGAGTAGGTGGTTTTACCATGTAGGATGGCATTCTGAGCACGTTTAGGTGAATGACAGGTGGAGCCCACAAGGGCTTTTCTCCCAAATTGAAATAAATTGGGAGGGAGCTAAGGGGCCGATAGTCATGGAAGAAGCATGGCTAAGAGCTTGGCGGAGGAGAAGCCCCTGTGGGCCCCACCTACTATTGACCTAACTAGGCCAACGTGTTATCCTACATAGCAAAACTCATAGCGCCTTACGGATAATACCACTACACATAACTGGGTTCGGGTGTTATTTGAAACGGATTGCCAGGGGGGCGTGAAATGTCCGATTTCATAGTTCAGGGTGCTTGATGGACTTTTGGCCAAAGTTCAGGGTGTTAAATAGATTTTTCCCTTTTTCAATTGGAGGTTCTGAATAGCAATGCAGCAATAATGATAGTTAACGATTACATGGATAGTAAATAAGTTTGCATCATATTGTATGACAAGAAGTGACAGAATAAGTGAAATGTGTATTGGAACTAATTGCTGTTAAAATATAGGCTAGTATAATTGCAATTGTACAAAGTCTAGTCCTTTGTCTTGTTGTTACTAGTTTGTTTATTAGACTTCAGGCTTCCAGTAATCTTATTTAGTGGAAAGTCCACCATGATGAATAATAATGTCCATCTGAAATTGTTTATATCCTCCTGCATAGAAGGAATGTTAATTGTTACAGAAAATTTACCATTTGATATATTACCATGCAAGGAAATCAATCTTCTACCTATGTAAAACTTTGAGATAGCTTAGATCGCGTCCAATATTCCATGAACTTCAACATGTAAAGAGATTGCAGGATATGCTAAAAGATTGCATAATCATTAGTAAACCATTAGTTGAGTGAATAAAAGTATTTTTTTGAAGCAATGTAATGTACCCATCTTTCTGACAGCAATGTAATGTACCCATCTTTCTGACCTTTTTCTATGTAATTTACTTGTGATAGGCCAAGATGCAATGTCTTGGTCAAGCCAATTAGTATTTTGAACTGCATGATGATCTTCTGAGAGCTCAAAATAGATCTGCATTCCATGCAGATGTTAAGTTGTAAATTTTAAATGGAGAGATCAAATAGGAAATAATTTTTAAATTAGTAGGATTACGAAGTAAGAACTAAGCTGGTCACATATTTGAATTCGAGGCACTCTATTTCACCATTGCATAGTGTGTCGAGCAACTAGATCTCACATTGTCGGGATTTGACCACTGCTAAGTTTCAATGTTTATTGTCGTAATTAACTAGGAGGAAGATCTGCAGCAAGCATTTTGTATGTCTTTTTGATAGGTAAACAATCAATAAATTTCATTAGAGTGGGTAATATGTGTTACCATATTATGCTCTAGATAATTGGCTGCCATTGCTACAATCGTGCTATGCTCAATACAATTTCGGCTACTTCACGTATGCCATCTCTGCATACTAGTTTGGTCATAAATGTCTTCTCTAGTAAGACTTTTCCACCAGCCCTAGTGTCTTCTCCATGGTATTTATCCTGTAGTTAACATATGTAAGCATGATGACCTAAAGTTGCAAGTAAGAATTTAGTCAAGATAAGCTTTCCATGTCAAAATAATAGTAAGTTTACATGGATGTACTTACATCATCATTCAACCATCTTTCCTTGCCGTAGGGCAAAAGCCTATTTGTCAAGCATTACATTTTTTCTTGGGATACGATGACATCATCCATATGCACAAAATCCTTATTTTTTTGGTGAGGAGTTAATGTAGTCAATAATGAGATTGTCTTCCTCTATGCACAAATCCTCTACAATGTTTTAGTTAAGTGGAAAAATAATTACTTGCATATTTTTAACTATTAAAAATATATGATAATAACTAAAGATGAGTTACCTTTTGAGGTGATCTTTGTAATATCCCAATTTTTTATTTTATTACATTTAATGTGCCTTTTGAATTTTTGAAATTTATTTGGATTTAAATTGAATCAAGCCTCTTCTTTGAATTAAATAAATAATTGAAAAGTTTATATAAAGTTTTATGGAACATATTTTATTTGGGTTCAAAATATTTCAAAATACTTTTCAGAATTTTTTTGGAAATGTTATGATATTTTTACTATTTTTCTTGACTTATTTGAACTTGTAGAATTATATTAAATAGAAAATCAGAAAATCCTAAAACCTAATCGGGCTGAACCCTAACGGGCCCAACCCATTAACTCGCATAGGCCCAACCCGATCCACGCCGTCGCTCACCCAAACCCTAACCCTAATGCCGCGACCGTTGGACTTCAATCCAACGGTTGAGATCTGCCCATGTCCATGTTGTGCATGAGTATGAACCATCAGATCTGATCTACATGGAGGGCTGGGATTTTGCCATGTTAGCTCATTGTAGCCGAGCCGAACTCTGCCACTACGCGTTTTGCTCTGTGAAATCCGGGCCAAATCTGCAGCCCTAAACGCTATAAATGCCCTAGCCGTGTTCACCACGTCACACTCTACACATTACCCTAGGTTCCAAAGACTAAGCCACAGCCATTCAGCCAGAATTACTTGCCAGAGCAGTTCAGAGCACTGCAGTCGGGTTTTATGGCTTTCCGTCGCTGTCCACCGCACCAGGGCCCAGATTCAGCTTCCTCGCGATGAGTTGCGCCTAAGCTGACACCTCACCTCAACGGAGGGACCCTAGAAGGCCGAGGGTTTGGTCGTCGTGTACAGCTCCGATTGAACACTCACCGCCGCACCTCCGCGAGCACCTCTAACCATCAGATCAGCATCGGACGTTCCAGGCAACGCCGCGTGTCAAGATCTCATCACATCTCACCGTACCCGCTGGATTAGATCTAAGCCATTGGATCCAAGAACAAGTGGCTGTGATCAAGCCATGTGGACAAGATGATGGATCGCCACATAGCAGAACATCATTGGAGATTAGATCTAATTCTAGTCGTCCAATCTGCAGCGTATGGCTTAGATCATGCCACATAGTTCTCATCACCGTATATTAGATTGGATCAGAGCCATTAGATCTTAGATGCATGGTTTAGATCAATGCCACATGTCTAGTCGAATGCTGCGTTAGATTTAATCTGAGCCATTCAAATTTGACTGTACGGTCTAGATTCAACCGTGTAAACCAATTAGAGCTTGCCATGTGGACGCACGAAACCCGAGGTGTCACAGCTGTGCCGCTAGGTTGCGTTACATCAGCCGTGATGTCATCATGACATAAGCAGCGAAGTCATAATTCCCTTTTCTAATAGAAAATTAATTCATTTTTGAAATTAAAATCATTCGAGACACATGTCAGCGTAGGATTGGTCCACGTGTCATGATGATGTCAGCATGACATCATATTTCAAATTTTCCATAAAAAATATTCGGCCAAAAATCTATTTTCGGTGATGAAATCAGCGTGACATCATTGTTTAGAATTTCTGGTACAAAAATAATTTGGTAAATTCGGTTTATTCTTTTATTTATATTTTTGAACTTCAAATTGCGCGTTCTCACCCATACGAACTCCAGTTGAGGTGATTCTAGAGCCTAAAAATTTATAAATTGTGCTCTATTTAACGATGAATTTTATTTAATTTTTAGAGTTGAGTTGTTCTCTATTTTTTGTATTTATTTGTTTATTTATTTATTACGCGTAGATGTTGAAGTGCCCGAGAGATTCGAAGGAGAAGTGCTAGTCCAATAACAAGGTCCAAAATAGGAGTACTTAAGAGCTTTTCTAAGGCAAATTGTGCTTTGATCATATTGAGCCCATGTTTTAAAAGTTACATTGCTTTAAACTATTGCATGCTTATTCAATTATCACTGTTTCAATTAAGTTTGGAATTATCTATTCAACCAATTGAATTTATGTCTATCTTGTCACTTGTATACCATAAGTTCTTGTCAACCTAGAATGATTCTTTATTAGTTGGTGAAAGATTGAGATAACGATCAGAGGGGGATGAATGATCCCAATTTCAAATTCCCACCTCTTGGTCAAGATTGATGCTTTCTTCAACAACAAGCCCCAAGAACAAAATCAAATAATCAAACCAAGTAATGAACTCTCAAGAATCAAGAGCAACCATCTTAAAGACAGCAGCCCATCCCTCTAGTAAAATTGCCATGAATAAAAATTTATGGCTCATATGGTCGTGGGGATTTTTTATGTGGTATTAATGGTTGTTGAGAGTCCAATTGTCGGGGATTGGGTAATCTCCGTATGGACCGTTATACCCCGACAACAAGTTTCGGCCGACCATACATGCCCTTGGATGATGTATGTCCCTAAGGAGGACCCTCGAATAGGGTAGCCGGCTGGCCCGCCCTATTGGACTAGGCCCAATGCTCGGTCAAGAGCACCAATGCTCGGCCACGAGCATCTATGCTCGGTCGTGCACACCATGCTCGGTCCAGGCTCACCCGCGAACATATGAGCTTAGAAACATCGGGCAAAGCAAGAGAACTTCCCGAGCATAATTGAAAGGTCATGTTCTCCCGTATAACGCTTAAATAGCGATAATTACGCCATGATCTGAAGCCGTTATGCCCACGATGAGAATGTGGTGGGAATCAAGGCTTGAGTTGCAGCCACGGTTAATCAGTAAAGAGCGCATTATTCGATTGCAGTTATGATAGATATTTTTTAAGCTATAAGTACCCCCTGGATCAATGGTAAAAGGAGGGTCGCGGAAAAACACATCGACGACAAGCCGATAATCGAACATGCGCACACGAATTTTCCTGTAAAAGAGTTCGACAGCAATAGCGAAAACCGCCGGAGTAGGGTTATTATCTCCACTATGAGAGGCCTGAACCAGTATAAACACTTGCCCATTTTCTGAGTATCCTATTCCCTCCCGAGCATTCTTTATACGCAACCCTTCGTCGGAAAATGGACCTATGTTGATCCCTCATTCAACAAGTAAGCTCTGTGGGGACCCGTTTCCCAACCGTCGACACCAACAAAAAAGTAATTAATTCAAAATCATATTTAGAAAAATAGAGATAAATAATACAAGCTCTTCTACTTTTGAAAAGCAAAAGAAAATTTTCAAGACAAAAGTAGCTAGGTCGAAAGGTGATCTCACCAAATCTGTGACTCATTTGAATTTCAAATTTTTTATCTGATGAGGTAATGGAGCACAGAGCTACCCACCAAAAATAAGATCCAGATAGAACAAATTAAAATTATAATGAAAATAACAAGTTCTGCCACACAAGGAACTCAAACTGAAAATTTGGGGCTCGGTAAAATCCTCATAGCTCCAAAACTGTAATTCATATGAACTTCCCGCTTGGAGGATAATGGGTACGAAAGTTGTTCAACTTTTTCAACAAGAATCACCCTAATATCAGATCCTATGAATTTTCTATCAAATAATCAAGGACTGCTGCATAGAGGAAACAGACTGCAGAAAGAGGCTGTGTAGAAACCTCAAACACGATCTACAAAAGAAATCTTCATGGAAGAGCCAAAAGATTGGTTTCTCGCAAAGATGAAGTCAAGTTTTCCTAGCGGATTGGGATTTGATATAAGAGAAGATTTATCCAACCAATCACTCATCTTTGGTAAGAAGAAGCATAAGCAAGTAGGAGGGGAGGCAAATCCAACTTACATAAATTAAATTATGAGAATGTAAATGCGAAATTTAAATACTGAAATTAAATTACATAAAATTAAATTCGCATTGTTTGGAGCGGAGAAATTTCAAAGCCTTACAACTAGGTGGCAAAGCTTTCATTAAAGCAACACAAGAATTCCTCTTACAACCTTGGAGGAGAGCACACCCCTCCCCTCTATTTATAGTGTAAGGGAGTCATCCTCCACCCTTGGATGGGTTGCTTTAATCCTAAGCTAACCTCCAAGAGTTAGGATTTGATCTCACACACTTTTCTATTGGCCTAACCCGAAACCCACTAACAACCGGGTTTTTTCCACTAGCTAACTTGACTGCTACTCTATCTCCTAAAACCCATGACCCAATGGGTTTCTTCACCCGATAACTTTAAGCCAGCATCCACAATGTTCCCTTGACCTTTTGATTTGCACCTGCTTCATCTCCGGCCATTTTCCGGCGATCACCGACCTTCCGGACCTTTGACGCACCTCGCCTAGTCCCGGCCATCCTTTGCCTCACCATGATCACAGAATGAAGCCCTACAACCAACAAAGACAAGGAGCCACCTCACATAACATTGTTCCACAACAATATACAATAATGATTCAATTACTCACAATTAATCATGTCTCATTCATCATGTTGGTACTGTACCGCCAGCCATAGGACGGTAGTACCACAAGAAGCTGATACAACTCAAATTGCTTCATTTTGAATTCCAATTCAAATCAAACTCAAACCTAAGCACACCTTGCTCAAATAAAATCAAATTCTCATCACAAACATGGATGGACCTCCACATGGTCCTTCAATCTCTCCCCTTGATGAGTATATTGATAAATCACACAAAAGGCATAAATTTGAGTTTGAAAATAAAAGAAGAAAAATAATTTGATTGCAAAAATCATACTTAGTCCAATTGAAAGAGAAAGCAAGTCCATGACTAAGTATATTTCTTAAATTTTAGAGCTTATTAAGAAAAAGAACAAGTTTTCAACAAAAACTCTAAAATCCAAGAAATCTCTCAAAAAAACTCAATTTTGCTCATGATCCAAATGCAAGATCAATTGTTTAACAAGATCATGAGAAAACATTTTTTTTTAATTTTACTCCCTCTAAGATGTCTTTTCTATGTTTTCTCCCCCCTTTTGGCAATATAGGCATCAAGAGAGCAATTAGGAATGAAATGTAACCTAGAAGAGCTTTAAAGATTATGCAAGTGACCACTTAGACAAAGTATGACACCAAGCTACTCAAGTTCAGATTATATCATCCTAAGTCGTATCCAAAGGCATATTTCAATCTTTTTCTAACTAGCTTGAAAAGAAGTTATACTAATTTTGATTTCAACAATAGCAACACTTAGAATAATTTCAAGACTAGAAGCAAAGCCAACCTAAAGATCAAATTGATATACTAGAGTTCAACCTAGTCAACATTTTGGGAGGCTACAAGTCTATTAGGGAACCCTCATGCTTAATTATCTTTTAGATGCAAATTTTTTCGATTAACGCTCACAAAGCGGTTCTAAAAGTTAAGCCTAGTGAAGCACATTCTCGACTAGGAGCCATCGACAAAGGCTTTCTAAGCTTCACTCTCATCCGCAAACCTTTGAGGTGTAAAGAGTTTATCATAGTGAAACACAACATTGGCTAGGAGCCATCGACATAGGTCTCCTAGGCGTCACACTCTTCCTTTAGTCTATTTTGCATTTTTCAATTTTATTGACTCCAGCCATATTCATCCATCTCAAGCAAGAAGCTTAAATGAGTGGTTTTGGTCGTACACAATTCATTCCAAGTTCATCCCAAGTGCAATGGGAGGCAATCTCAAGAATGTAAAGTGTTGAGTTCAATTTTAGCACAAATAAGTCGATTTTTTTTATCATTTTAGCACTTAGATTCATGAGCTTGTTGAGGATCCTAGAATAAAATAATATATCTAACCCAAGTTGCTCTATAGACTTTAGTAGAAACCCACTATTTCACTAATCATGATATAAGCATCTAGTGAAGAAATATAGCAAGTAAAGGCTAAGATTCATCAAGTTTTTCAAAAATGATCAATTTTAAATGATGGCTAACTTAACATGATAAACCAAAGTGGATATGATCTAGATTAGCAAGAATCTTAAAAAAAAGTAGCTAGGTGCAACTTATCACAATTTTCTCCATTGCATAAAAGACAGCTCAAGAATGAAAAATAAGTCTATATGCAATGCAAGAAAATCAGTTTCAAGAACTCCCCCTCAATATGTGAGTCAATTTTAAGCACAAATCTGATTCAAGTTGAGTTATTAGCAATTTTGATTTCAAGAAATAAAGAGGAACTCAACTGAAAGCAGAAAGACATAAATAAGAAGAGGGAAACAAAAAACTGACAACTGGGTGATCTAAGAGCATAAAAACGATGGTAGAGACACTACAGCTCAGACTCGCTCTCATCTTTCCCATATGACTTACATAGGAAAACTAGCTCTCAAACTCCAGCCAAGGAGCAAACACAGACCCTGTCTACCTAGGGGCCCCAACATCTGCTAGACCTATAAGATTGTGAGTGAGCTCAACCGAGAAGAAGAGAGTAGCATCCTAAAGTATAAGATGAGAGGTCCATGTCGAAGCATGCCAAAAGTCTAATGAAGTGGACTCAACAGAAAGAAAAACAACCCAAAGACACCCAAAAAATGCAAACAGAAAGGAAAGCATATGATACATATAATATAGACCAGCACCCCCTCAAGATATGCCATATGGGCTCATAACCCCAAGCTCCCCTCTCAAGGCAACAAACCTAGAGCTATCCAAAGGCTTGGTGAAAATATTAGCCAACTGATGGTCACTCTTCACAAACTGGAGCACTATGTCACCCTTCTCCACATGGTCTCTAAGGAAGTGATATCGAATATCAATATGCTTGGTCTGAGAATGTTGCACTGGATTCGTAGCAATGTGAATGGCAAATGTGTTATCACAGAAAACTGTAACACAATCTACTGCTAACCCATAGTCCCGTAAGGTCTATCTCATCCAGAGTGCCTGGCTGCAGCAACATACTTGGCCTCAGCGGTGGACTGTGCTACTCCGGACTACTTCTTAGATGACCAAGAAACAAGAGAAATGCAAATGAATTGGTAAGTGCTAGATGTGCTCTTCCTATCTATCCAATAGCTGGCAAAGTCTACATCAAAAAAGGTTCTAAAGGACAGACAAGAGGAGGAAGAGTACCAGATACCATAGTCAATGGTAGCTCTAAGGTACCTGAAGATGCGCTTCATCGCCTGGAGGTGAGATGCGCGAGGAGAAGCCTGAAATCGAGCACAAAGACATACTGTGAAATGCATGTCAGGTCTCGAAGCAGTGAGATACAAGAGGGAGCTGATCATGCTCTGAAACTCCTTCTGATCAACTGGCTCACCATCCTCATCAGGCTCAAGGACAGCAGTGGTGGCTATAGGAGTCATGACTAGCTTCCTGTTAGACATAACAAAGTGCTTCAGGAGGTCTCGAGTGTACTTGCCTTGATACAGGAATGTACCCTCCTGAGTCTGCTTGATCTGGAAGCCAAGGAGGTAGATCAACTCGCCCATCATGCTCATCTCAAACTCAGTACTCATCACATCTGGGAACTGAGTAACGAGCGAATGTGAGGAGCCACCGAAGATGATGTCGTTGACATAGATCTGGACTAGGAGAAAGTTCAAATCAGAATGTCTGACGAACAGAGTCTTGTCCACTTGACCCATATGAAAACCATGACTCAAGAGGTAGGACTTAAGCCTCTCATACCAAGCTCGTGAAGCTTGCTTAAGTCCATGCAAAGTTTTGAAAAGCTTGAATACATAGTTAAGGTACTTGGGATTCTCAAATCATGGAGGCTGTCTGACATACACCTCTTCCTCAATGAAGCCATTGAGGAATGCACTATTGACATCCATTTGATAAAGCTTGAAGCCATTGGATGCCGCGAATGCGAGCAGGATCCTGATGGCCTCTAGTCTAGCTATAGAGGCAAAAGTCTCCTCAAAGTCGAGACCCTCGACTTGAGTGAAACCCTGAGCGACTAGCCTAGTCTTGTTTTGAACTACAACCCCATCCTCACTTTACTTATTTTTTAAAACCCATTTAGTCCCAATGATGTTGTGACTAGAAGGGGGCTCGACAAGCTTCCAAACTTTGTTTCTCTTGAAGTTTTTAAGTTCCTCATGTATAGCATTAATCCAAGATTCATCAGATAATGCATGAGAAACATCATTCGCCTCGAAAGAGGCAACAAAGACAGAGTGAAGGCAGAAAGTGGATATACCTGCCTTAGAGTGAGTAACTCGCTCAAACAAATCTCCAATGATCTGGTCAGGTGGATGAGCCAGCTGAATGTGGTGGGGAGGTCCAAAAGCAAAAGCGACACGCGACAGCTCACTAATGGCTTGGTACACGGTGAGATCTAAACCGTACAACTCAAATCCAACAGCCGAGATCACGCGGTTCACAAGCGGCGACGAAGACACATGGCAGACTAACACCATAGCCACGTGGGTAGATCTGTGTTGTCGATCCTAGATCTAACGGTCACAATTAATGCGAATTTATAGCGAAGAACAACGGCGAGAAGTTACGGGATTGCAACACGCAGCGCTACTAGGATCACCCGATCTAGGTCCTTTGGATGCAGAGCAATAGAGCGACAGTGAGCAAAGTGATGATGAGCCCTTACCAGACTTGGAAGAGATGACGAGCCCAACAGCGTTTTCTCATCGGATGCGCTTCGGTTTTGCACGGATCTGAACAAGCACTTCGCGGTGAACCCAATGAAGTTCTCGGCTTTGTCCCAGGCACGGTGGAAATGGCGAGAAGATGAAGCAACTTGTGGCAGGAGCTACGAACTTTGATGACAAATCATGGGGTGCACGGCGACGACTTAGGCGATGACTCCTAGGGCAAAGTGCACAACTCTAGACGGCAAACATGCAGAAGCATGAGGCGCATTAAATAGCCTCGGCTTCCATGCAGAAATCGCGACGCAGCTGTTGTAGCGATGGAGTTTGGTGATGGCATGGCTTGGCTAATGCAGCGCGGTCGTGGTCGTCCACGTGGTTCCGATTGAATGCCTCGCAACGCGCACGCAATGTGAAAGAATCCCGATCGTTGGATCGAAATCCAACGGTCCAAGATCTTGCGAGCTACGATTAGCGGCTGATCAGGCCAGGCGACAGAATTAAAAAAAAACGTCATTTAGGGCCTCAAAACGGCTTCCGAAGTTTTGTACCCATTTTGGAGTATGACAACACTAAAATATAGCTCAAAGCGTGTTCCGGGTATGAGAACATTAAAATCGGTATTCGGGTGCTCTGCGGGATTAATGGGAGAGGGACGCGTTACACATAACATGCGATCATACCAGCACTAAAGCATTGGATCCTATAAGAACTTTAAAGTTAAGTTTGCTTGGATGAAAATAGTATTAGGTGGGGTGATCTCTCGGGAAGTTAAATCCAAGCCATAAATTTGAAGACCCAAAAGCTCGGGATGGAAACCCCTTTGCTTTTGGAACTATCTCCACCTACATACCTTGCCCACTTTTCCTTTTCTAGGGCATGCAAACAACGGGACAAGTCTTAGACCCGACGTTGGGATGGTTGCACAGCAAAGAACACATAGCTATAGTAGAAGCTTGACTGATACAGGAAAGACAGGTTAAGGTTTTCCACATGTAGATGCACAGTAGTGGTGAAATTTGACCTTATGACAAATATTGCAAAGATGGTAAAGCCAATAGTACGCTTGGCAATAGGACAGTAGCACAGTACCATGTAGGAGAGCATGTGTCAAACTTATCCATTTGCATATTATATATAACCATTTTTTTCTTCTGGAAGAAGATGTTGCTACAAATTAAATAATGGTTACTAATCTAGAAAATATGCCTGTAGTAGTCTTTGAACAGTATTCAAAAGAATATTCTAGCGGAAACTTGAGGCCTTCTAGAGAAACACGAGAATTTGCGAGACACAGAATTAATTGCATAAGGATGCACTCTCCCATAAGCATTTCCTTTGAATACATGCTACTCCGTGATTAAGTATGATAGAGCAACAGTATTCCACCCACGTACATTTTGAAAACGAGATAAACGATTAAATTGACGCATTGCAGCCGCTTTCTGGATTCTAGAACGACGATTTGATTAGTTACTTCCACCATCACAAATAGTTGTCATTTTAGGTAACTTTTAAAACTTTGGCTATCAATATTTTTTAAATATTTAAATTAGATACATTGAAATTATATCCGTATATTTGTCTCGAAAATAGTTTTATAATATAACAATTTTATTTGATTTTATAAATATATCATAATAAAAATTAGTGGTTAAAGCTACGTTTCAAAGACCATATTGATATTAGAAACAACTATTTGTACTAAAGGGAGTATTTTAAAGATGAAATAAACCATGCAAACTCGCGCTAGCTAGCTAGTTACGTACGTTCATATATACAGGTACATTACTACTACAGACCTACTTCAGAAGCTAGCCAAAAGCTGATAAAATCTCGACAGATTTCCATGATCGAGTCAAAGCTAGGCTTGATCCATTGAGATCACCCTAGCAAATACAAGCGGTGAAACTACCAGATGGAGTACTAAGTGCTAACTAGAGAACAAACAGTACCAAGAGAAGAATAGCAGCAGCAGCAGCCAAATCAAGAGCAACTCATCAGCTCGTATACAATTCTACATAGTCTAACTGCACGTGCGCACAGCTAGCACTGGCCGGCCGTATGGTACATATCCTTGCATGGCGATCGATGGATCGTTCACAGCGATCTGGCGGCGGCGCCGTCGTGCTCGATGTCGGAAACGGCGCCGTCGTCGTCCTCGTCGAGGCCGTCGATGCCGCCGTTGCAGCCGAGCGCACCGTGGCCATGGCCGAATGCGCGGGCGTGGTCCTTGAGCGAGCGCTTGTGCTTGAACTCGGAGCCGCAGAGGCAGTACCAGAGCTTGCCGCAGTTCTTCTCGTGCGTGCGCCAGTCGCCCTTGACGGCGAAGGCCTTGCCGCACTTGCGGCACAGGAAGGGCTTGAGCCCGTGCTTGCGCTTGTAGTGCGTCTGCAGCGTCCGGAAGTCCTTGAGCGGCTTGGCGCGCGGGTGGTCGATGTTGTTCCGGCACCCCAGCGCGCAGCAGAAGCACGGAAGCCGCAGCATCGCCGTCGGCTGGATGCCGCGCAGCGACTCCGGCCCCTTCCGATACTGTGAACCGTGCCCCCACATATGCATCTGCAATACTCGCTCGTACGTTGCATACATACAAAAGCACAGATCAGCATACTATTTACTATAGTACCAGTACTGGACACAACATGCATCTCATGATCAGAACTTGTACACATTAACATTAGGCACTACTGTACGTACCTAACACGCATGTTAATTCAGCAAGAACTATTTCCACAAAAAAGTTGCATTGCGTGATCAGTGCTGGGCTGCTGGCTATGTATGAACTACATGCATGAATCATGATCATATGCTTGCATTTTAAGGCAGGGTTCGAGTCATCGTGGTTCCCATGTGAGCATGAGGCGAGATGTAAAAATTAGTGCTAGAGCTGTTCATTTTACTACATCGCATGCTCGCGGAAAGTAAAAACATATACAACTGATTGCATTCACAACCCATATCAACACCACTGAATGTGCATTGAGATTTGTGCTGGTGGAGTACATTTTTCTCTTTCAACTCATTTGAAACTACAAATGTGGATGCACTCATCTTGATGCAAGATGAACAGTATAGATATAAGTTATATCAACTCATTTGAAATTTCAAATGTGGATACGCTTATCTTGGTGCAAGATAAACAGTACAGATATAAGTTGTATACACAATTGGTTCTACAGAAATACCTACTCCGTATTCTCGGCTGCTGGCAGCTGGATTTTAATGCGTCGCTCACAGTTCGAGATGCATATGGATGTTTTTGGCGTTAGTTGCTTATGATCAGAGAGGCTGGTCGGCCTCATCAGTCTCTAGCTAGCTCACAGACTTTCCTCATGCCGTGGCAGCAGTCAGTGGGTGAAACCGGAGAAGCCGCATGACTGCAGACGCCTTTTGAAAGTGAGGGCTCTACCAGACCAGTAGGCCCTTGCTTGTATATGTGTTTGTGTTTTTTCTTCCGAAAGAGTTGAGAGAGAGAGAGAGAGAAAGAGAAGTGCACATGTGTGTGTGGTGTGTTTGGGTCTGGTGCACAGTAGAACTGGCAGAGAGTCAGGGACAGTAGAGGTAAGCTACAGCAAGAGTACTGCAGATCTCTTGCAGTTCTTGGGAGTTGGGAGGTGTAAAGGGTGTAGCATGCATACATATCCCAGCTCATTATTGCTAAGTGAGAAACAAAGAAAGAAAAGGTTATTTGTCATCTAATCTAGCTAAGCAAAGCTCATAGTACATGAAAGATCAGTGCCGAGGAGTGGTAGCGGACTGCGAGATCGGATCAAATCAGATCATCAGAGTAGTGTAGTAGAAAGCAGGAGCTGGGCTGGCCCTGTGCCTGCAGCAAGCTGCGGCTAGCTAGCTTTTGCATCAGATCAGACGCTAGCTGCATGCTCATAAGCCATAAGATCTCTTTCCATGCATAGATATATCTGGCGACCAAGATAGATGCATCTATGTATGGAGAAACAAAGGCGAAGTGAATAGTTCTTCACTGGGATCTCCACAGCGCCATCCACCACTCGGTATGCATTTCCAAAAGGCCCCGAAAAGCTAACACGCTCCCAGAAAAGCATAAAAGTTGCATGCATGGCTCACCCTGGCCATATCTGTCTTGTACTCTTGTTCAATACTTCAATCACACGAAAAAGCAGCCACTGTGCAGCTCCTGAGCTTAAACTCCGGTCAGAGACAGGCCAGACACGAGCACGTGTATGCATCAACCTATCTATCTATCTATCTATCTATCTATCTATCTATCTATCTAGTTTCCTACCTCCTCTTTCACATGAGAAGCTAAACCAAGAGACACCGATGGAAGAACTGTTTGCTTCATGGACAGAGTTGCCTCCTCGGCTCCTCCAGGCTCCAACGAAGCAAAAGAGCTAGGGAAAAAACATTATTTCAAATGAAATAGCAGAAGTGACCGAATATTTGGAGTGTGTAGCTAACTTTGGATCGATACAAATCACTTACGATTCGCTAAATACCTGAGTACGGCCGTTATCAGGTTATGTTACATTATTGGTTCAGATAAGGTGTCGTAGTTCGTACGAACTACATAGACGTGAAAAGTTTTAGCTATATACTATATACTGTCACTGCAGGGTGTTAATAAATTCAGATTTTAGCACCAGATTTTAGCTATATACTACATACGGTAATGGGATCAGCAGGTAGTATTGCATAACTTTATTTTCGACAAAAGAACCCCCAAGTAATTACACCCAACAAGCTGTAGTGTTCGTTCTTGTTTCATAACGTGTTTCACAACTTTTGAACTTTATTTAACCTACTGCCAATATCATTTATTGTTAGGTACTTCCAATTAGGATCTATCGGTGCTGGAAAACCCACAAACTCCAAAGTTATTTTGTCCCAAAAGAAAAGAGTTACACAAAAAAGTATATATTTGGTTATGAAGTATGAACAAAAATGGGGGAAAAGAAGGGTAGGAAGAACCACCGGCCCAATTCGTGGATCATGGTTAATTTCCAGCTGGAAATATATCACTTTGTTAATTGAGGCAAAACAAAACAAAAACTAACAAGAAAAAAAAGATAGTAAAAGGAGGAGAGAAAAAACAGACAAGAAGCTAGAGCCTGGAGCAGCAAGCATATAGAATTAACGTGGCTGGTGGCTCACCTGCATGTTGTTGTATCGGTTGAAGGTTTTGAAGCAGACGGGGCAGGAGAACTGCGTCGGGCCGATGAGGATCTGGGACGGCGTCGGGATCCAGTACTGCCCCTTGTTCAGCCGCCCGATCGCCGTCGACGGGAACCCTAGAGGCGCCACGGCCCCCTCGGCCTCCCCGTCGCCGCCGCCGCCGCTCTCCCTGCAGTCGTCCTCCTCCTCTTCCTCCTGCGCTGCCCTCCCGGTCGAGAGCCCCGAGATGAGGTCGGCCGCGCCGGCGCTAGGAAGGCCGATATGCAGCGCCACCGTCATGTCCCCCGCCGCGGCGCCGGAGCCTCCTTCCACTTCCATCGGATCGCCGGCCGCCTTGGAGTTGAGGTCGGCGAAGAGCCGTCCCGCTCGCTGCTGGTGGCTATTACTGCTCGCGGGCCCAGGCACCTCCTCCTGCTCGTCGTCGCCTTCGTCGTCGTACTCCGGGCCGTGCTGCTGTTCTTGCGGGCTGCGCGAGGCGGGGGTGAGGGAGAGGAGAGGCAGGGCTTCCCGGAGCGGAGGCGATGGAGGGCCAGCAGGAGGCGTTGGAGCAGGCGGCGGGGGCGGCGTCGTGAAGAAGGGGATGGAGTAGGCGGAGAGAGGAGGAGCCGCCGACCCCGGCGCAGCCGGAAAGTAGTAGCGGTGGTGGTGGTAGTTCTTGAAGAAGCTTGTGTAGGGGTTCTCCATGGCGAGTAAGCTAGGCGTACGGTAACTTGCGCTTCTTGGCTTGTATGGTGGTGTGGCGTGGTCGTTGGCGAGGGGTTATTATAGGGTGCGTGCTGTGTGTTAAGGGAACGGGTACGAGTATGTAGACCATCTTCGGCAGTCTTTTTTTAAATCTGAATTCTTATATTCTCGTATATATATACACACACACGGAATTCTCTAAAAAGTATTTTTCCTATATCTCTTTTCTTTTCAACAGCATTTTCTAAATCACACTCTCTATTTTCTCCCTCCTATATTATAATAATATTTCATAACTGTCATATAAGCAACGTTTATTTTTTACCGAAAAAATTCAAACAACTATTTTGAAATGCGGGAACTTAAAATTTAAAATTTATTCTAACGGCCATTGTAACGGCTATATACTAATTTATATGTTATATGTATTGTAATGGGAGTCTTTATATAAAGAAGTTTATGACAACTATAGAAAATAAACTCATAAGTTCGTACAACATAAGTTTATAAGTTCATACAACGTAGGGTATGCTCAACCAGACCTGTTACATCTTTTAGCTATTATGTCACTCTCCAAGTTCATATAGCACTGTTTTGTGGCTCAGTTCAGCGACTTAGATCAATCCCCATAATTCTTTCCTCCTCAACCATTTTCTTGAATTCAAGTTCAAACTTCATTAATTCAAGCCTCTCTTTCAGCTTAATCCTCACTTGTTCTTGTGCAATCCTCTCCGGTTCTTGTGCATATAGTCGTTCATATCGCTCATGTTTTTTCCACTCTTTCATAATATCAAGTTACCTCCTTTCATTTCTCAAATTTTCTATTGCCTCCATGTAAAGATTTACTGTTGGAATAGTTTCTTTACATCGACGTAATCGTTCTTTCGCCACCTTACGTCCAATTGGTCTGCTTAAGTCATCATTTTCTACATTAGGAGAATCCTCATCAAGATGAACTGCATTGGAGCTAACAGGACTGTAAGATTTCGGACTTGCACTACTTGATATCTTTTGCTTCTTCTGAGATAACCGAGCACACCACTTAGGATGGTGTTGCAAAACATTCTGGCAATGCAAGAACACAAACGATCGCCCTTCTTCCTCCTGGTACACCGTTTTAGATTGCATAATCTGTACAACCACACAAACAACTATATGAGCAAGCCATCTATTATAAAAAAAGAAAGAAAGGGATACAGATCATGGACCAACTTTATCCTGCTCAGTTATCCCGCTTTGATTTCGATGCTCAATCTGATCATGATACCTTCAAAAACTTGTTAACCGCTTCTTGAATAACGTACCAACGATGTGTAAACGAAGTCTGTGAATGATCTAAGGTGAAAGTCTTGTTCTCATGAAAATAGTCATATGTTCTTCTCCAATAAATGGTACGAGATTGTTGATTCTCTTTAACTGCATCGTAATGTTAAGTCATGCAAACACCAACAAATTATCTTCCTTCTTGAATTTTTTTTTATCCTCCTATACCACTTGCTGCCAGGTTTTCAAAAGACTTAAACCTCAACACCATCAGGCAAAAATTCATAAGTTATTGTGCAATTTGTAATTATATATAATAACAAATTCACAAGTTCTTTATGCACTAAGAACTAATAATATACTAGGCAGAATGTGCGGCGCATACCGCACCGTGTAAAATTTACTCTATTTTTTTCTAAAAAAAGATTGCAGGAGGACCCAAACATTTTTTTTGGAGCGATCTTAACACTCTATACATTCACGAGTGAATAATACATTTTTTGAAAAATATTATAGATCGAGTTGCAAAAAAAACTATAGAGATACAGCTATATACATATATTTCTTATTCCGGAAAATATCAGAAATCGAGTAAAAAAAATAGAGAAATAGAGTTGCACACATATTTCTTTTGACGAATTTGATTAACACTTTATTATTACCCGGTCAACCTTCTTTTGTCGAGTTTAACACTCCATGTGTTAACCGTGTAAGAATACATGTTCCGAAAAATATTAGAAACGCCAACCTTCTATTGTTGAGTTTAACAATCTATGTGTTTACCGAGTAATAATACATATTTCGAAAAATATTAGAGATCGAGTTGGGAAAAAAGTCTAGAGATTAAAGATAGAGCTGCACACATCTGTTGATGAAAAAAAATTTCAGGAAAAACGGAGAAAGGACCTGGACGTAAGGGCTAGGTACTTGTTTGTTATATTTTTGGACCTGATCGCTATCCTAAAAAAATTTAAAAGGGCTCGTTCGAGATTTGTATTTAGCGGGGGGCTTTTTCATAAAGTAACGAACCAGAGACCTAAATGCAATTTGGAAATGTTTTTTTTACCCACACAAAAATCGCAAAAGACCTCTTTGTAATTTACAGGGACCTATCAATAATTCAAAGAAAAAGGAGGGGCTTTTTCGCAAATCAGCATGGGGGTGACGTGGGTAGCCTGAGTTCTCTCCAAATCCTTTACATAATAGATGTAATACTAGAAACGCAAGCGCGGCACACGCCGCACGCGTGAACGAAAAATAGTTTTTGTTTTTTTTTCGGAGAAAAAACAGACCACAGAAACATTTTTCCCATGCTCCGGAGAGTAAACGGACCACGAAAATATTTTTTTCGAGGAAAACGGAGAAAGGACCTGAACGAAAAGTGGAGGGACCTATTTGTTATAATTTTGGATTTGTTCGCTATTTTGAATAAGTAAGAAAGGGCTCGTTCGCAATTCGTATTTAACGGGAGGCTCTTTGTGTAAAACGGCGAACCTAAACGCGAATCGAGAAAAAAATATTTTACACTCACAGAAAATCACAAAGGACTTATTCGTAAATGGAAAGGATCTATCCGTAATTCCAAAAAATCGGATGATTTTTTTGCAAGAAAGGAAGAGAGAGTGGGTGGGGATGAGGTGGCAGCGTGAAGGCTCAGGAAACCTTCCAGCAATATAGAGATGAGTATGAGTATGGCTAGCTGCTCCCGATTTAGTAAGGGTGCTAATATTAGCAGATGCTTTCAAGCATGCATGCTTATTGTTAGACATAGAGTAACTACGTACAATGATTTGCCATCTAAAACAACATCAAGTAAAAATCTACAGGACAGCAACAAACTAGAGTATTCGATTTGAATATAAGATCTAGCATTGCTAATTGCTACAGTACATCTTTTTTTTTTTTCTTCTAAATTAGTAACGAAAAGTAAACGCAACAAAAGAACAAGGAGAACAATTTCAATGTAACATATTCGAAAAAATCGTGAGAAATTGGTAACAGAGTAAACACAACAACAAAAAAAAAGGAGACAAACAATTTCAATGTAACATATCTGAATACATCCAAACCACCACCGTCCACCAAAAATCGCCAAACTATCCCGAGTTTTTCGATCTCATGCTAGTAGCGTAACCCCGAGATGCTAATCATCAGTGAGAATATACCTCAGATCACCCCAACTGAGCTCTAATCCGTTGCAATATTGAGTTCATGCCTCACATCCATTAGTATTTAGGGTTCATACCTAGCAGATCCACTTGATCCTGCGGCTATAGAGATTGTCTTGAAGATGGCCTTACAGTGGAGCTTTTAGCTAGTGCGTGTCTGGAGCAGGGTTTCAAATTTCGTTTTGGATTAAATCTTGTCACCTACCGAAATCCAAAATTTCGCCAAGATCTCGTTATGTCGGAAGAAATCTGAACGAAATACAAAAACCAAAATTCAAATCCGGTCAAGTTTTAATCAAATCTCGGTCCATTTCACTGAGATTTCGGTCCATTTCACCGAGATCTTGGCAAGATTCAACGAGATCTCGGACTTTGAATTTTTTAGAGTTTTTTCAATTTCGTTGAAATTATGATCTACGGACTATCCCACATGGGAAACGACGCGAAGAATCCAATCCGGTCAAAAAAATTTCAAATCTCATTCAAAAAACCGAGATTTCGGTCCATTTCACCGAGATTTCGCCGAAATTATAGGGTACTGTAGCACTTTTAAATTCTTTTTAAGTTTTTTTTAATTTCGCCGGGATTATAGAATTCGGGGGGGTCCGAAATCCGAAATTTCGCCGAAATTTCGCGGGATTTCGGCGAGAATTTGAACCCTGATCTGGAGCCCTGGACTGGAAGAGGAACTATGTATGCTCTTTGTTTCTAGTAGTTTGTGTGAGAGGGGTGTGTGTGGTGCTTTGAATGCAGTTTAAATTCATTAAATATGTGGGAATCTAAAAAACATATATTATGTCTTGTTTCATCTGGCCTGGTCCGAAAATAATTTCAATGTAAATATCGGGGCTTCCTTTGGTTCGGAGTTAAGAGGCGGCTTCAAGATTTAACCCATCAAACAACTTTTATCTCAGATCGATAGATAGGTTAACCTAGGAATATGCTAACCTATGGACTAATTAATGTTGTTACGCATGAACTCAATCTCCTTTTCGCTGTTAACTCAGCTAACTCACATAAATGGGTTCGCTGAAAGAAAATTCTAGATTAAACTAAGCAAGCTATATAGGTTAGAATTATCCAATCCATATAAATATTAAAAAATTGGTGAGATTAAATCAGAAAACCTCAAAATTCCATCATTAATCAAAAGTAAATGAGAAAGATCTATGTAGTTTACTTAATGGGACTCCGCTATAGGACTGTAAAAAAAGCTCGAGGCTCGCGAATTGCTCGAGCACGGCTCACTTCGAGTTGGACTTGAGCTCCAAATGAGTTGAGCTCTAGCTTGATCCCGAGCTCGCGAAATTTAACAAGCAGAACTCGAAAAGCTCACGGGTCTTGATAAATTTACAGATTACTTATTAAATATTATTGCATGTTAACTCTTACTGAGCTTACTCGAGCCAGTTAGAGCTTGGGAGATCAGGCCTTCTCGAGCTCATCAACTAATTTATAGCCCTACTTAGTTATAACAAACACAATGAATTATATATTTGTATTGTAACACCTGGTCACACAGTCATGCATGATTTATAGAATCAAGCCATGGCAATATGCAGTTTATGTTAACATCTTGAGTGGTCACATTGATATGGACATATATATGTCGTTCATCGTTCCAAGTACTATCATTGGTTTCACAAACTTTACTAACACGTAACATAAAAATTAATGAATAAAGTTACAAATTTGAGACAATGCTAATCTTAAAATACGCACGCACTACTAGAGAAAGAGCCTTCAGTACCGATTGGGGAGGGCCTTCAGTACCGATTTTTTGAACCGGTACAAGCCAGTCGGGACTGATGCTAGAAATGCTTCAAAATATGGGAGAAGTGGGACTCGAACGCACAACCTCGTGATTCCAACCTCACACTTCTAACCAACCCACCCATCATCGCGTACTGATATATATAGAATATGCACTCCTTTTAAACTTTTCTGAAACGAGGCATCAGTACCGGTTCGTGTTACCAACCGGTACTGATGCCCTCACAGTACTGGTTCGTAAAACAAACCGTTTATGAACCGGTACTGATACCTCATTTCAAGAAAGTTCAAAATGAACCGGTACTGATGCCCTCATTAGTACCCGTTCAAATCCAATTTGGACTGATGTGCCGATACTAAAAGCTCTTTCTCTAGTAGTGACGTTTTGGACCGGAGGGAGCTAGTCATACTTGAGGCGAAAATTCATCTGTGTCGAGAACCTCTAGGTACAATTGATGGTACGTACATGACCTGTTATGTGTTTGGTCCGGTTTTTAAATTTTTTATGGAGGAGTCTTGACCGGATCGAGGGTTTCTTCCTCAATTTGTTCCACCGGGGAATAGTTAATTATTCGCACTGTTGATTCTTGTACACATTAGCATGTCGTTAATGGCCATTTCGTTTTCTCTGGGCCCACAAGTCACGGATTAATGATGATGCTATTTGCCATGTTGTGATCAGTACACCGACCAGTAAGACACTCACTGTCAAATGTCAAAGTGGTCATATCGGGATATATCTAGTGTAAACCATCTCTATTGTATAAATTCTGAAAAAATCATGTTTAAAAGTTTTAAAAAAATCTCAAAAAATTACCATATGTAAGAGATGTAAGGTCTTACAACCCTATGAAATTTTAAAACAAACTCAATTGCATTTGAAAGATATAAAAAAATTGCGAGATGAACAGTGCTAAACAGTAAAATCACAGTTTATGTTGAGGTTGTCTTTTTCATATCTTTAAAATGCGATTGAGTTTGGTTTTCAAATTTCACAGGGTTGTAGAAGCTCCACTCCTTACATATGGTAATTTTTTAGAATTTTACAAAACTTTTACATATAATTTTTACAGACTTTACACGATAAAAAAAATGTTTATACTGCATATTCGCCTGGTCATATGACCTTCAGGTCGTGGTCGTTGTGCTATGTTTACATTGTGGAGCCTAGTTAGCTCAAGGAATCTTTGTGAATTTTAGTAAGATCGATTTTGATGTCACGGTTCTTAGACACTTTCAACTAGTTGTATGATCTAGTGAGTAAAGACAAAATCATATAAGTAAAGAGACATGCCATGCATACACAAGTATATGTTTAGCCTAACTTTCGTGTCACATACTAGCAAAGGCGGCGTTATATGATTAAATGGGCAATAATACTGCTTCTATGTGTGACTAGATAGCACAGGTGGTAAGCTCCGTCCATATTTTTCATATGATACACAGGCACTACCCTCCTGCGTACTAAAGAAATTAAAGCACGTATTACGAGTTTGATTCCATCATTGTAAACGGTTTAATTTTGTTTCAAACGTAGACCAATTTCTTGATGTTTGCACAATAATCGGACGGAACTTTAACATCATGCAAGCACTTGCAAAGGTATGTTCTCTCTCTTTCTTGGATAGAGTGTAGCAAACTGGGGGGAGATAAAGTTTACCTTTCCCGGTGTCTTGATGATGTAGTTCGGCTCTGATTTTCATATCTTCCAAGTCCTTTCGTGCTTTGAGTCCATCGGTTCCATTTACAAACCAAAACTAATAATTGAAAAAATATTTGTGTCGGTTTGTAATTACAACCAACACTAATAAATTTTTCTTTGTGCCGGTTCTATCTACACACTACTAGAAAAAAGGGCTTTCCTACCGGCACATAAGTCCAAATTAGATTTGAAGCGGTACTAATGAGGGTATCAGTATCGGTTCGTTTTGAAATTCCTGAAATAAGGCATCAGTACTGGTTCGTAACACGAACCGGTATTGATGCCCTCACATTAGTACCGGTTCATAACACGAACCGGTACCGAAGCCACAGGGCATCGTCGGTACCGGTTGGTGTTACGAACCGGTACTGATGCCTCGTTTCAGAAAAGTTCAAAAGGAGTGCATATTCTATGTATATCAGTACGCGATGGTGGGTGGGTTGGTTAGAAGTGTGAGGCTGGAGTCACGAGGTTGCGCGTTCGAGTCCCGCTTCTCCCATATTTTTGAAATATTTCTAGTACCATCACTACCGGTTCTACGAACCGGTACTGATGCCATCAGGCATCAGTCCCGGATTACATGTACCGGTTCAAAAAACCGGAACTGAAGGCCCTCACCAACCGGTACTGAAGGCTCTTTTTCTAGTAGTGACAAACCGACACAAATAATATTTGTTTAGGTTTTAATTACAAACCGACACTACTAATTAACTATTAGTGTCGGTTTCAATTACAAACCGACACAAATAGTCTTGCCACCCCTTTGGGTTTTAGAACTGACACAAAAAATTTTACGGTGTCGGTTCCAAAAAAAACCGATATTGATAGACCGACTCCTATTAGGTGTTCTGTAGTAGTGCTATAAGAGTACTCCCAATGCTCCTATATTAATAATTTCTTCAATATACTATATAGAATTAATACTTGTATGGTGAGAATTAAAAAAGAGAGGTAGAAGCTATTTCTTGTATGAGAAATAGCTTGAGCACACAAACCAAAGAAGGATACAACAAAAACATGTATTAGGAAGGGAAAGGTGGTATCTATGTCTTACATGATATTTATTTGATATTCTCTATGTATTTGTGCTAAGATACAAAAAGTTAGAGGGATACTCTCTCCGGTCTGGTAATATGTGTCGTTTTGGACATCGACACGGTCTTCAAAATACAACTTTGACCGCTAATTTTTATTATAATATATTTATAAAACCCAATAAAATTATAATATTATGAAAGTACTTCTCGAAACAAATCTACACATATAATTTTTATGTATCCAATTTAAATATTTAAAAATATATTGTTAGTCAAAGTTTCGGAAGTTTGACCATCACTATGTCCAAAACGACAGGTATTACCAAACCGGAGGGAGTAGTATGTAGTACTACTTATTAATAATATAGATATTTTTAGACATGGCTATAGAAATCGATCATGCATTGAAAGTGCCCTAAAACCTGCATCAAATTAAAGGAAATGGCAGAGAGTATTACGAAGGCAACAGTGCAATTACTGATCATCGGAGACTTTTCCCACGACATTTTACTGGTCCGTGGAGCAAATTACTCCCCTGCCCTGCATATACATCAGAGACAAAATACACGTGCACGGTGCTCACTTGTTGAGCTGTCTGCACACGATCGAGCAAGAAACGGTTAAAAGAGAGGAGACAAGAGCACCATGCAAAAGCGGAACGAAATTAAGGAGTAAGAGCCAATGATTAAACCCACCCAGGAGTGATTAGCTAGATAATATCTGTTTCTAGTGTTCCTTTTTGTTTTGCTCTAATCGATGGGTAGACGTAGACTTGATCGATCACTTGCATGACTGGGATGGGAAAGGCGCATGCATGTACAGGTCGGTGCTTGGACCAGCACCTGCCTCTGGATTCGTGCGCCACGGTCGGTCAGGCCCGAGCCAGGGCCGGCCCTGGGGTGGGGTGAGCGGGCGGCCACTCCGGCCCCCAAATCACCGGGCTCTTCCGTGACTCCATCTTAATGTGAAGACTACACACCTACACGAGAGTTGAGAGCAATCGGTGTTGGTAATCAGTCCAAAAACTAGATGCCAGCGATAAGTTTTCTGTTCCTTGTCTGAAAACGCTCCGGCCGGACACGCTTCGGCTGAAACGTTCGTGTGCAACTCTTGGTTGAAACTAACTAGCAAAAGCTTCAGACTTGAAAGCTGTTTTCAGAGAAAAACAACAATTAAACTAAAACTACAGAACAGACTTGTTTTCGCGATGTGAAAACTGCTCACGTCTTTTCTGATTTCATTGCAATATATAGACTCAATTACAAGAGTTGGGCTGCTTCGCATCAAAGCAGAAATCGAAATAAAACTAGACTGGACTTCTATTTTCCATCGCGGGTACTGTAGCACATCCGAGACAGAGACCGAGCACAACACATAGTGTCTATCTAAAAACTGAAAAACTGTGCGGCTACTGTGAAATTGTTCTTTATCGGATCTTATTTACTGTACCGGTAACTATGGCATCAACTGAAAGAAGCTTTTCAAAATTGAAATTATTGAAAAACTATTTAAGGTCTACAATGTCTCAAGAAAGGTTAAATGGTCTGGCAATTTTATGTATTGAAAAAAAAATTATTGGATGACATTAATGTTGAGGCCATAATTGATGATTTTGCATCTAGAAATGTTAGAAGATATTTCGTAAGATGATCTCACTTTTGTACTTTCATTTATTTATTGGTAACAATTTCTATAATACACTGAATATTATCTTTTCAGTTGATACATGGTAATATAAAAATATTTCGATGCTTATATTATGGAGAGCCTCCATTTATAATTTCATCCTGGATCCCTAAAAACTCAGGACCGACCCTAGCCCGAGCCGAGCCAAACCAGGTGCCCGCGATGATCCCCATCGCGACGAGCACGTACCTACTCGTGTTACGCGCGCGCGCGCGCACCAGTTACCGGGAAAAAAATTCTACAGAATCACTCTCGGATAAAGACATATAGTCTATATTAAGAGAGATAAAAATTTAATTATTTTAAGATCTGTGTTTATCGTAATCCAATTTTTACAAGAGATATTATAAGGTGTCATAGAATTTTTTTTTCCAGTTACCAACCACCTGAGTCAAAAGTAACAGTCGGTGTGATTAACTTACCAAGTCAAAAGTGGTATACTCTAAAATCGTATTTGACTATCTATATATAATATCCTGATTTAAAATTTGCTTAATGTCTAGTCCACATATAGGGTGAATCCACGTACGTATAGCACCGTACTTACATTTTTATCATCGTTTTGTGTAAAAAGGTTAACCTGAATATATTATGTTTAGACTCAACATGCGTTATATGTTACTACAACTCGCTTTAGACAAGTACTGTGGGACTAATATCACCACTATTCCACATGGGTCTTGACAGTAACATATCAGTGTATTACACTCACCCTCCTTAAGGGCTAACGCCCTCAATAGCACACCGTATACACGGCAAATGCTCAGAATCTCAGTACACGTCTGCATGCCCAGTGCCAGCGCTTACACCGTACCATGTGTTCACTATGAGCCCACACCATATGCACGTGTCCGTGCAATGAATGCTGATGCTCTGATTCCATCTATAGCACACTGTCCCAAAATTCGTTCAATGCACAGCTCATCCGTGAGGCGGACTCAAGTACACATAGCACCACACTTACACTTTCGTCATTGCTTTGTGCAAAATGATTAATCTAGAGGTGTTATGCTTGAACCCAACAGATATTACTCCCTCATTCAAGTTTAGAAGGCGTATTTCTTCTTGGCACATAGACTATGAAGACATTGAAAATCAAGAGATACGGTTAGGATACGGTTGCTTGCGGCTACGGATGGAGGGATGGCACACAAATACACAATAGATCAGAGGAACGGACGTTTCAAGAACAAATCAAGATAAAGGATGGAGAGCAACAGGATTAGCTAGAAAAAGCAGCAGGGGACCAACACTAAATGTCATTCTTGCCATAGAAAGCAAACGGTGGTTCTTGACAACAATGTACAGGGACCGTTGTAATTGTTGTAAATGTGGGCCGGATGTGGTCATAGCAGCATATGATTCTAGCTGGATACAGGACAAACTGTTTCTGTGTACAAGAGCTAGCAGTGATAATAGATGTAGCCAATTAAAACTCTTGGTTTCTACAGCTAGCCTGGGAAATTTTACTCCTCGACTTATTTTACCTCACTTTCACTCGAGTCTTCTCCAGGGTTCAAAAAATCGATAAACATAGTTTGATTTTTATGATTTTTGTCCATATCGATGCGGTCCGACTTCTAAAACTTCTCAATAAACCGATTTAATTAAAAAATTTCGAAAAAACCGATCAACAATCGGTGAAAATCGCTCGATTTTCGTTAATTTTTGATGAAAATCGCTTCAAAAATTGACCACAAAAAAGTTCAATTAGTCTGTCGATTTTTCACAAAAATCATCGATGTTTGAATTTTTTTTTCAAAAATTTTGATTTTTGAAACTATAAATTTTTTTATGACTTTCAATGTTTTTTAACTCGATTTTACCAATTTTTGAAAATCGGTTTTCACACGATTTTCTATAAATATGGTAAGTGAAATCCTGATCTTCACTCCAAACGCTCCAAGTAAGGGAAACCATATGAGAAGTTGGGCTACGTACTATCTCTTGTTATAAATATGTATCCAATGCGCACGTATACAAATGCGGAGTAGCACAATTTTGTTGCACTAGAAACAACTGCACCATTTTTTTAGGAGGAAACAACTCTGCATCTTGAAAGCTGAAACTCCAACCAACTAGGATGAGCTAGTGAAAGTACACTCGGTGGTTTCCTAAGTTCTTTTATACATATAATTCCAGACAGATCCAAACTTGTACACACATACAAGGCACTGAACAATTCAAAGGCAACATGTACACATGAAGAGGTGGGCATCGGATCGGTTTTTTCGGACCGGCCCGTGGTACAGCCAATCGGCCTGGCCCAAGGCTTGATATAGCCCGCATGCGAATGGGTCGTGCTGAACCTACCAACCAAGCACGGTGGGCGAGACGGCACGGCAAATCAAGCTGGGCCATGCTCGAGATGGCATGGCCTACCATAGTGGCGAGCGTGCCGCGGCACAACACGGAAGGCTCATGGCATGCCAGCACACACACGGCATGGTGCACATGGCAGAGCATGCGGCCGACGGTAGGGCACGCGGCAGGAGAGGCATGCGCACGTCGTCCAGGTCGCCGCACCCACAGCAAGGGAGAGCCCGCTTGCACTTACACGCGGCAAGGGAGGGAGTGAGCGTACCTGGCTGTCACACTCCCACCACATGCTCTGCACCCATGCTCGCTCCCCACGCTTGCGCCACACCCCGCCTATGGAGGGGCGACATGGGAAGCGGAGAGGTGAGGGGGGAGAGGGAGGCCAAGGAGGCTATCATGGGGGCGACGGGGACCAAGGAGGCAGCCGAGGGGGGAGGGGAGGCGATAGTGGGGGTGGCAGAGGAGGCGGGAGGTGGTGGGGAATACTGTGGCGACGGGGGAGGTGGGGATGGAGAGGCGGAGGAGGCCGAGGGTGGTGGGGGGCGACGGAGGCCGAGGAGGCAACGGGCGTGGCGGTGGCTACTGGGTGAGATGGGGATTAGCGCTAGGTAAGGCGGGGGGACTTATACATGAGGTGGGGAGAGAAGAGGATGTATGCTTGGATTTTAATCCAACGGCTATAAAAAGGTTTCTTTTAAATAGTAACTGATACCTAGATTATGCCTTTTCCAAACAGAATTGATACCATCCGTATCGGATGCTTCACTATTAGCGCCCTCTCACAGATATGTTAATTCTCGAGCCCATCACCTCCACTGTACTTTCACATATATCCTCATCCCCTTTCCCTCCATCCCTTTATCCTCCCATTATCACCCACTTCCCAACCCTCCCCAAAGCTAGACTCCTCCAGCCATGCTGCTCTCAAGTCCCATATTGCCTGCCGCCGACAACATTCCGACAGCCATGATTGTTGCTGCTGATGCGCCGTCACCGCAAGTGGTAGTAGATCTCCTCTCCTTACCTCTCCCCATGCCTCTCCCCTCTTCATTCTATCCCTAGCTCGATGAGGAGAGGATGAGACACTAGACTAGTCTTGCCTAGGGAGATTTAGGGTATTCTAGTGAAGCCCACTGACAACGATTGATCTATCTAAGGCCCATAAATGGTTACATTTTTTTAGAAGGCAGTCACATCCTCACAAATTCGGCCCACATTAAATATCCCACGATCATTCGATCAAAGTTACTGTGGGCCACGTAAATAACTACCCGACCTGCAATGTAGGTCGGACGAGAACTTATCTTAAATCTGATCTAAGCCACTACCAGGTCGAGAACAGTTTGACCTGTGAATCTTTATAGGTCAGACATAATGCCCTTTATCATACCGACCTAGATAAGATCGGGTAAAGGATAACCTTCGTCCCTACCTGATTCAGGTCGCTAAGGAATCTCTACACAAGGATAATGTGCGGAATAAGCTTTCTCTAACAAGTACAGATGTCCATTTGTAAGTTACTCCCTACAAAGAGGCATTCATCTGATGAAAAGACACCTCTTCAGTGAAAAGACACATTTTGATCAAAAGACACATTTTGATGGGAATACACCTCTTCGAAGATAACAAGTGCCACCCCTTCGACACTATAAATATGATACTCCCACAAGGATTCAGAGATAGAGTCTGTGTTGAGCATGGTCTATTGTGTATGGTTGAAGAGAGAGTATGTAGTCTGTTTTCAGAATAGTTTGTACACTGAAAGAAAGTTCGTGATATAATACAGTTCCCATTCCTTTCCTACCCCCTTTAAATATTGTTTTACAGACAAAGGCAACCAGAATATTACATTCGTAAGCTAGATCTAGGGACCCCTAGGTCTTGAACATCGACAGTAGGCGCTAGAGGGAAGACTCCATCGTAATTCAACATTGAAAGTGGTAATGTGCTCTGTCAAATCTGGATTTCGCATTTGCGCAGTCACGAGTGGAACATGAACACCGTAAAGCTCAAGAAAATTTCGCCCAAGAGAAGCACAAGAGTCTCACGATTGCCAAGCAAAAGCATGTGGAAGAGGCGAGACGTCTAAACCAACTTGTGGATAGAGACAATGTACCACTCTTGAGATCACTATTTTCTTATCTGCAAGAAACTGCTGCAGAAGTACATAGCGTGTCTCCTTCCATGAGAACTTTGACTGATTCCCACATGGAACATTCCTCATCGGGTTGATGTCAACAGAGCACAAACCATCAATAGAGGGGCAATCCAAAGTGAAGGAGTGTTTTGATAGGCTTGGCCCAATTGAAAATATTAATCATGGTCGGCGACGACCTCATTTTTTTGATTATACAGATCAAGTACATAATGTACAAACATGTTTGAGATTGTATACAGGATGCAAAGCCTTTTCTCCTGGACTCAAAAATATCACTTGGCCTAAAAAATTCAAGCCAGATCCTTTAGAAATCTACGATGGAACTCAAAATCTATCAGAATTCCTTCAAATTTATACCACCGCCATCCAAGCTACTAGTGGCAGAAGGTAGTGGCAAATTATCTCCCCACTGTTCTTAAAAGATCTGCAAGAATTTGGTTATTTAATCAGCTAGTAGATCTAATTTTAGTTGACAAAATTTATGCCATGCCATATTAAATAATTTTAAAAGTTGTTACGCAAAACTCGATAAAGAAGATGACATGCATCATCTTTGCTAAACCTCTAACGAGAATTTACATCAGTTTATCAAGAGGTTTGTAGAGGTCCGTAACACGATTCCTAATATATCTAATGATTCTATGATTCGTGCATTTAAGCAGGCTATACGCTACAAGCATTTCACGAAAGACCTAAACATTCACCCGCCATCCATCATATCGGAACTCTTCAATATGGCAGATCGATATTCTGATGCCCATGAGGCGGTTGAATAAAATAGTATGGTCGACAGCGGTCATACGCCACCTAAACCAGGTTTGAAGATTTTTGAAGCTAATAAACCTAAAAAATCTTTCACACTGAAGACCAAAAAGGTAAAAGTAAGAAAAAAAAGGTAAAAAGATCTCTTAAAGACAGGTCGCAGGCGTCTCTGAACGACCTACTTATTCCAAGAATAAAATACCTTGAAAGAAGAAGCCTAGTCGAACAGATGACCAATCTAACCCTAAAACTTCCACTTCAAATAGAGAGAATGGAAGGTGTGTCCTCTGCATAACGCACTAGGACACGATTTGCGGAATTGTAGAACATAGTAAAAGTGCATGGATGAATTCTACTTTGGTAAAGGTCCTATCCCGACCTTGCCAAAAGGAAGAGGTATAAAGGATGCAGATGGTGATGAAGACATGGGTTATCAAAAAACAGATCATTATGTTAACACGATCTTCAGTGGATTATCCACATATACCTCAAAACGACAGTTCAAGTATACCCACAGAGAAGTCAACAACATTGATTCCCGACTAGGAAAATCGGAATTCCAAAAATGATTGGATCTCATGATTACATTTAGCAAGGATGATTGTCCAAAAGGTGCATCTACTTCTCGTAAACTTCCTTTAGTTGTATCCCCTACAATTAATAATTGCAAGGCATGGACAATTTTAGTTGATGGGGAAGTTCTTAAGACTTTCTTTTTATCAATACCCTTGATGAAATGCAAATTCCTCGCTCTAAAAGTCGACCTATAACAAATACTTTCTTCTGAATTGTTCCTGGTCCCTCGGTAACTCTAATAGGACAGATTGTTACTTGTCACTTTTGGAGATGCTCAAAATTTTAGAACCGAGTTAATTTCATTTGAAGTTGTTGATTTTGAATATGCATATAATGCTATTTTGGGTAGACATTCACTCATTAAATTCATGGTAGCTACACAACATGCCTACCAGAGCATAAACATACCTGTTTCAAAAGGCGTGATCAGTGTGCAAGGTGATCTAAATACTGCACTGAGTTGTGATAAAAAAATACTTAAAATTGTCGATCAATTACCATTAAAATATGCTAATGATATAGGAAAACCTTGCAAGATTGATAAACTAGGCAAGTCAAAAAAACTGAAAGCTACTCCTCAGCCGAATGAACAAGTGCAGCTCATTACCATCGATCCCACCGACCAGTCTAGACTGTTCAGATAGGGTTAGGCATGGATGCCAAATAGGAAGACACGCTCATTGCCTTCCTCCAGGCTAACATAGATATATGAATAACCTTATTCCATGGTGAGTTTCTAGAAAAGTCAGTGTCGGAGTTATAGTTTGCGCGATCCATTCAAAGTATGAGTTTCTATAAAATTCCTTCCTCACCAAGCAGTCTTCTTGGCCCTCAAAAGGACACAAGCAAGGACCACCTTACAAGGCTAAATACTCCTGGGTGACCGATAGCGAAGTAGTACCATGAGGGAAAGGTGAAAAGAACCCCCAGTGGGTAGTGAAATAGAACGTGAAACCGTGCTGAGCTCCCAAGCAGTGGGAGGGGAAAGTGATCTATGACCGCGTGCCTGTTGAAGAATGAGCCGACGACGCATAGGCAGTGGCTTGGTTAAAGTAATGGAACCCACCAAAGCCGTAGCGATCGTACTAAATAGCGAGCTAATGAATTCCCTTCTTTTTGCCATTGGATTTTCCAATCAAATTGGTTGTAAGACTCATAAGGATCAACTTTATGAAGATCCCATTGTATTCTAGAAGCTCGTAATATTGGTCACAGAAAGAAAGAGCGTGGAGCCCCGACCCGATCTGTAAGCCCGCTAACGTAAAGCGAGGAGTTGAGCCAGAACTGGCGAACCAAAGTCACTAAAGTTTCGACCTCGAGACCGATAGGGATGGAAGCTAGACCGGGTGGGTAAGCATAGTTTGTATGAGCCGCACAAAATGATATGTTGGAGAATGAATGAGCTGACCACCTTATGGGCCTGACTTGACTTATTAATAAGAAAACTACTCACTAACAAAATAAAAGCAGTTTACAAAGTCTCTTGCCCCTACAAGAAGAACTCTCAAGGCTCCACTAGTCTATCATCTTCAGTCAAGGCGAAAGCCACTTTTTGGCTCACCCCGATATCTTCCTCTGCTGCCTTTGGAGAAGTAACAACCTCCTCTGCAGTTGTAGATGACCCACCGACCTCGAGTCCCTTCTCAACAACTGGGGAAATTTCACCCTAAGTGTTGATCGACCCAGTTTATACACCTTGCGCACTCGGCAAAATCTCCTCAACAATAGGCTCCAAAGGCGGATCTGCATTGGTCGGTTCATTACCAACCAAAGGATCCACCTCAGATTCTATTAGAATCTAAGGAGTAGCCGGGGGCGAAAAGAAAAAAGAAATCGATACAAAGAAAAACTTACTGGTTCTAAAAATTAAAATTTTAGAGCTAATAAAAAGACAAAGGACTTTCTTGTAGAATACTCTAAAATCCATTTGCCAAGAGATCCAAGGAGTTTCGGTTTCCCCAAGGTCGTGACGGGAGCTTTCTTTCTTTTGATGACAAGAGGGATGTCATCATCACTCTCGTCCTCCTCACCCTAAACATGTGAAAATATGAGATAATTCTTATATGGAGTATCCTATACACCATATCGTCTTTTGTTATATACTTATGAGGAAGTTCTTTGTACTCTAGCCGAAGTTCTCTAGACTTGAGGCTGGTTAGTATTGTCCCTAAGAGTGTGTGCTCCACACCAGTCTAGTGCTGGTCAGATTAGCATCGACTATTGTGGTAGATGTCGTATCCACCACATCCGAGGTTGTTCTGTCTATAGCTATTTTATTCTTCTTCATTGCAGGAGCCCTGACAAAAACCATAAATTGGTCAGCGATACGTTTTCGGCTATGCATCTAAGGATGACAAAATAAAACAAGAATTCAGAATAAATATCAATTTGATTCTAGAACCAATTGTACTATTTGGTACTTACCTCGATGTGTTCATTGATGAACTCATCATTTTTACCAATCAAACTAGCTGGTTGCTTGTCCAACACAGCTTGATTGGATCTATCCGAAGGAATATGCAAGATTTGCGTAACCTTCGCATAGACTTCCCTGCCAATCAGGATTAAAAAAATACACAAAAAAATATGTAAGTATAATTCCTTTATCAAGTAAAGAAAAAACAAAGGTTGGAATCTAAAAATTCTTACCTACAAGTTCATCCTTAGTCAGATCTTGGTCACCCTCGATCCTCTAGGGGAATCGGAACCACCTTTTTAGAGGGCTCAACTTATGGAACAAAAAATCGTAAATGATTTTATAATCCTATAAGCCCTCCTTCCAACAAATTGAAGATAGCATCGATGATCTTGCTTTCATCGGTGAGTACCAAGGAGTCTCTCTCTTCTTTCAATTCCGCCTTTGACCAGGTTGGAGCGGCCTTACGGTGAACCGAAGGCGACTGCCGCTTGGGATCTCTGAGTAAAACAACTTCTTTCGGTAGTCCTTCCATGTATCCTTGATTGAGAGCAAGAGATACATGATATTGGACTAAAGCTTGAAATATACACTTCCAAAAACTTCAGGAGTTTTGTTATTTCTTGTGTACTAATAGAATAAACAAAAAGATGAATGAGAGAAGGAATACCCAGAAAAGCCTTGCAAAAATGCGAGAAGACACTCAAAATCAAAATAGAATTAGGGGGGAAGTTGATGGACCTTGATATCACAATGATCAAGTACATTGGCGAGGAATTCGCTATCAGGGAGATGAAATCCTGACATAACAAAGGCAACGAAGAGAACAATCTACCCCTCTTGAGGAACGGATTTCACGTCCTCTCCGCTGGGATCCCATTACATAATGTCATGTGGTGGAATCAAGCCCTCATCAGCAAGCTCCATAATCTTCACCTTAACAAGGACTGACTTCTCCATTATAAAAAAGCAAAGAAGGAGGATAAAGTACTCAGGCGAAAGATGAAAAGCTTCAAGAACCAAGAGGAAAGCAACAGAACTCAAATCAGTTTTCAAATGACTGGCAACGTGAAGCGTCCAAAGGAAGCCTCTCCCCTATATTTATAGTTTTTACCATTGCTTTGGTTACTGAAGGAAATCAAAAAGATTTTTTGAGACGCAACCTGCGGCATGATTAGTGCGACATCCCAAATGTTTTGAAAGTTGAAAAGCTTTAAGAGAATACACACGTTCTCTCAAGACTTTGGGGCTAGCTTACGACGATTGATTTGTCCGAGGCCCATAAAGGGTTACTGATTTTCAGAAACCAGTCACATTCTCATAAATGTGTCCCATATTAAATGTATCACGATCATTCGGTCAAAGTTATTGTTGACTACGTAAATAACTATCCAACCTGCAATGTAGATCGGATGAGAAATTATCCTTAATCTCTTATCTGAGCCACTACAAGGTCGGGAACGGTCTGACATGTGAATCTTTATAAGTCGGACATAATGCTCTTTATCACACCAACCTAGATAGGATCGGGTACAGGATAACCTTTGCCCTGACCTGATTCAGGTCGGCAAGAAATCTCTGTGCAAGGATAACGTGTGGAAGAAGCTTTGTCTAACAGGTATAAATGACCTTTTGGAAGTTACACCCTAGGAAGAGGCGTCTCTAGAACGAAAAGATATCTCTTTAGTGAGAAGACACCTTTTGACCAAAAAACACCTTTTTACAAGAAGACACTTCTCCGAAGATGATAACTGCTATCCCTTCGATGCTATAAATATGATACTCCCGCAAGGATTCAGAGATAGAGTCTATGTTGAGCATGGTCTGTTGTGTATGGGTGAAGAGAGAGTGTGTAGTCTGTTTTCAGAATAGTTTGTACACTGAAAGAAAGTTCATAATATAATACAATTCTAATTCCTTTCCTACCCCTTTCAATATTGTTTTATGAACAAAGGCAACCAGAATTACATTCATAAGCTCAATCTAAGGACCCCCGGGTCTTGAACATCGACACCGACCAACCTCCTCTTCCTTTGAATGAGCTTTGGATACTAGTCGTTGTTGAACTTCCCCTGCATCAGGTTTGCTTTTGTTGCAACCACTATCTCAACACATCAATATTTGTTCAAGAATGAATAAAATTTAGTTCTTTTTCCATAATATTTGTGTCCACTGCCTTAGTCCCATGCAATTCCGACTCATTTTCTCACGTCACAATAGTATAAATGAACCGGACATGAGCCGGCACGGCATGACTCGCTAATGAGCCGTACCTGGGCTCACCGAGAACGAGCCGAGCTGGCACGACATAGTGGACCGTGGCGGCACGATACAGTCAAAACGCACAGCCTGCCGTTCTCGTATCGGCACCGCACGATACCCACCATAACACCATGATAGCACGATACGATCTAAACACATGACCCACCATGTGAGCACCGGTACGGGCACGATGCCCACCGTAACACATCGATGATCGATCCTTGCGCTTGTCCTGTGCGCGTTTACTGTGATCACCTCACGTACATCCCATTCTACCGTGACCAGCACAGGGTTTCAAACTCTGTTTTAGGGTTTTATCTCGACACCCTCCGAAATCCAAAATTTCGGTGATATCTCATTATTTCGAACGAAATCCAAAAAGCAAAATTCAAATCCGGTTCTTTTTTGACCGAGATTTCTGATATCTTGCCTAGTTTTACCGAGAACTCTACAAGATTTGCCGAGATCTCTGTGATTTTTAACCGAACAAAAATTGGTCCAAAATCATCAATTTTTTTTGAAATTTTGGTTCGCCTTGAAAAACGACATGAAGAATCCAATCTGGTCAAATCTGATCAAATTTTGATCAAAAAAACTGAAATTTCAGTTAAATATGCTGAGGTCTCGCCAAGATTTTAGGTATTGTAGCACTTTGAATTTTTTTTTTTTAATTTTCTTAATTTCGCTAGGATTATAAAATTCGAAGGGATCCAAGATTTCGTGAAATCTCGACAAGATTTCATTCCCTGGACCAGCAAGAGCTAGTAGGTACTTACTGCCTTTCGTCTTTTTTATTTTACTTTGACTTGCTTTACAAACTTTATACTCAGATATACTAATAAAATTATATATTTATAAAAATATTTTAACGATGAATCTAATTGTAATATCTTTATATATAAAATTATAAATTATTTTTAACGAGAGATATAATTCCAAAAGAACTTACACACAGCTAGCTAGCCAATATGCATCATGTAGTACCTAATTAATTCTGGGAGTCCTATATGCTTGCTTTTTCTGTAGTCCACACAATGATGCACACATTAACACATGAAAAGAAAGAAACTAAAATGGCCCGTGATTAATTACTTATGGACTATTCAAACTAGCATTCAAGGCGTGCACAGCATTGTAGAGGCGGCCTTACCAGCAAGCCACTGTTCCAATTAGTTAGGACCAATTTATTTTTGTTTTGGATTCTCTAAAAACTGATTCTGAATTGTGGTTATAGAGAAGTTAGTTCTCCAAAAATTAAATCCAAAAGTACATATGAAATGGATTGTCGATTCTAATGTATATGGATGAGCTGGATTGTAAGAATCGATTTTTAGAATCGAACTGTTTGTTTTGTATTCAGCTTTTGAGACCAGAATCTAGAATCAAAAGCAAAAACAAACAGACCCTTAGATAACCCGTGCAATCCCTGTACATGCTAGTGATGAAGGGCTTAAGCCCTGTGGAATCAAGGGAGCATCACTCTCTTCATCTAAGTTTATAAAAATATATATCTTCTCTGTTATATAAACCAGACCATATTGAAAATAAGTAGACAACTCCTAATTATTATCTCTAAATACTATATTTAATATATACATGTAGAGAATATCACATAAATCTGAATATTTATTAGGGTTATAAAGAAAATATTATACTAATTTACATTGAAACATGAAATCATATATTTATAAGAAAAACCATTTAAAAAACACACATGGTAAATTTGGACGGAGGGAAGTACTCCCTCCGGTTTGGTAATACATGTCGTTTTGAACATAGTGATGGTCAAACTTTCGAAACTTTGACTAACAATATATTTTTAAATATTTAAATTGGATACATAAAAATTATATGCGTAGACTTATCTCGAGAAGTACTTTCATAATATTATAATTTTATTGGGTTTTATAAATATATTATAATAAAAATTAGCGGTCAAAGTTGTGTTTTGAAGACCGTGTCGATGTCTAAAACGATAGATATTACCAGACCGGAGGGAGTAAGAAACAACAGCAGGCCATCAATTAATTGATGGATCTACACGTACCATTCATCTTCAATAATTATATACATGCATTGATTGGCGATTAGAGGAATCTTAGTTATGGTTCTTGCTAACCTGGACTTAATTGTGTACACCTAGACATACGTACGATGCTCACTTGCATGCATGCATGGTGCAGACTTGCTAGACAGTAGAACAAAATTGTTGTATTCAATTATGAGCTGTTCACTTAATTTAGAACAAGTGTCAACCTTTCGTACATGGATATACTCTGTATGTTAAATCTCCAAGGTTTCAGCATCCTCGATGCATCCACGTCATTTCTAACCGATGCGTTCGCTCCAAAAACGACCACATCATCTATAAATCTGTGCCTATTGATTCGCCTCAAGTATTTCATCACCGTCGATATACGTAAACGAATAAAGGTAGAGCTCTTCGTTGCCGAGCCAGCGACGCGGCTTCGAGTCCTCACCACGCGCACTCGCGTCACCCGGCCGAATTTTTGCCCCCACCCAGTTAGTTAATTAGGCAGCTGATGATGGCATTATTGGCTAAGAACTAGACAGATCGAATTATAGAGGAGGGAGCATTCAAATTTAGTGCGCACAGTGCGTGGGTGACATAGACGTCTAGCCATCCACTGTTCCAATCAATTAGGCAGTTGGTGCGATCACTGTAGCTAGCCGGTGGGGATTTAAGTGGTAATTGAACCTGAGGTAGGGATCCTATACCCAAGGTTCGAAATCTCGACTGAAATTCCAAATCTCGGTGGGATAAAAAATTGAAAATTTTCAAATTGTTACAGCAATTTTAAGGTATGTTGGTAAGATTTCAGTCAATTTTACCGAGATTTTAGCTTTTTAGAATGAAATTGCTATAAATTCGACAAGTTTTGATGTTTTTAGGACCGAATTTAGCACTGTGAGGCCCCCATTTTTGGTACATAATACTAACAATGTATTCCATGTGCATACAGTACTAGTCCCATGATCAATGGCTAATACGCATATTTACAAAGTTGAAATCAAATTCATACACAATGTATTACATATAATAGCGGAAGCATTTATACAATATAACATGTAAGGTCGATTAGAGTACAGCAGAAGAATCAAAAGTCTTGTAGTGTGCCATATAACCCTCAGACAATTAACAAGGTATAATCCCTAGAAAAACTCGTCATGATATTCTCCATATCCTGCGACATCATAGGGTTCATCGAGGTAGTCTATTTCTTTACCTAGAAACAACAACAATAGCAAGTTGAGTACAATACGTACTCTCAAGACATAAGTGTTTGCAAACCTATAATAAATGCAGGCTTGTATCTAGAGAAAAGCTACCATTGTTATTTTGCATGAAGCCAATTTAATTTATAAATACTAATTAGTAGATTGAAAGCAAAATTTTACAAAAGCAATTTGATAGGTATATAAAATAACAAGTATGTAAGCATAAATATAACAACTCACAATCCTCCATGACGTGAGCAACAATTCGTTCAATCCCTGCCAACACATGGCATAAAACTAATCTTTGCCAACACATGGCACAACAGCTGAAAACAATCTTGCGAACCATGCCACAATATTGAATCATTTGTAGGATAAACTTTCCAATCCAATTTTCTAATTTCAACCCATTTTATGATGACTTTACCAAGTGCTCTTGTGTAACATCCTCTTTTTGGCTTTCTGGAGAAAAACCTAATTTAAATAAAGTAAATTCAAAAGTTGGAGTTTCTTTGGTGTTTATAATAACCTGGCATCCTTTCCCCTTCGAAATCGGGAATTAATTCACTCCCGGGCGAAAAATCGGATTTTCCAGTACCGCCGGTACCCGAAAATTCACCCGAGTCCAAAAGTGCTCCAAAAATCTCCTAACCACTTCTAAAATGTTCCAAATATTCCGAAATGATTTTAGGAATCATTTCCCGGATTTTTGGACAACCGTTCCTATTTTATCTCGCGCGGCTTTTGTTTAATGCCTGCGATCCGCGCCCGAATATCCAATTCCTCAAAAATCATCCAAATTCAACCAAACCACTTCCATTGAGTTCCAAATATTCTAAAATGGCTCTAGGAATTTTTCCGGAATTTTTAGGCCATTTTTCCTATTTTTTCTCTATGGTGGCACGTTTACGTAAAAGAGAGCCAATAGGAAAGTGACACGTGGCAGCCACTATTCATCATCTTCAACCTCTTGCCATGCATGAACTTTGGAGCTCCAAGCAAGCAAAAATGGTGGAAGCTCTCTTTAAATCCATCTAGCCCCTCCAATACAACTCCAAATCGCGAGCAGTAGGATCCGTTGGACTCACAACGGACTCCTCTTTCTATCCATGGGGTTGTTGCACCCGAAATCGCGTTGGTTTTTGAACGGTTGCGAGAAATCCGAAATCTACTCTTTTGGTGATTGCGCGGCCGTTTCTAATCCGTTCCGCGTGATTCCACCTCTCATCTCTCCGTATAAGAACCCTCTTTCCGGTGGTATAGCTCTCCGTTAGCCTCTCAAACCCAATCGGCCGCAAGATCAAGAAAGCGAAGCGAACTTTTGTGTTCTTCGCGTTCTTCGTGTTCTTGCTCATATCTCCCTCCTCGGTGGTTCAATTTCTATTCCGTTTCTTTTGTTGAGTCCGTGAGGGAGTCTAGATTCTAATCCTTCCATTGATTTTAGGTTTCATCATCCGTGGGCGACGAATTTCGCGTTTTCATCACTTCGGCCGAACCCGTGTTCGTCGTCGAGTTCATCTTCTCCGGTAAGAATTGGTTCGATTCCTTCCATCCCTAGGTTCCTTAAGGGGTCCTTTGCATGATTCTACAATTAGTTGTGGTGGTCATGTTCAAAATTTGGAGAAAATTTAAGTTTTTGGGCAAAGTGGGGCTTCCCTGTTCTTGGCTTGCGCCCGCGCGCCGGCGAGCTCCTCCGCCGCCGTCGCCGGCCTGTCGGCGCCCTGCCGCCGTCGCCGTCGCCTCGGTGCCAGCCCGCCCGCCCGCCGGCCGTCGGCACCGCGCCTCGGGTCTCCTCGGCCGCCGCCGCCGTCGGCTTCCCCGCCGCGCTTCCCGCCTCTCGGCCAAGCCCGCCACCGCCAGCCGCCCCGCACCGTCGCGCCGCCGCCGTCGCCGGCCGCCTCCCGCCTCCGGCCTCGGCTGAAACCCGCCAGCCGACTCGCCTCCAGCGCCGGTGCTCGCCCGCCCTCGCCTCGGCCACCGCCGCCACTTCGCTGCCGGCGCCGTCGCCAAGCGGCGCCCGCGATAACCCGCCGCGCCGCCGGTCAGCGCCTCAGCGCCGCGCCCGGTCCCGTCGGACCGTCGCCGCCGCCCGCCGTCAGCCGGCCGGTCGCCGGCCGCCGGCCGGCCTCCCTCCGCCGACGCACGTGGAGAGGATGAGATCCTCTGTTCTCTAGCTCAATGGAGAAGATGACCCCATCTCCATGACAGGGTGGTCCCACATGCAAGGGAGACTAAGTCATAGTCAAGTCTGTGGTCAAACCTTGACCCAGTCAACGGTGGAATATTCTGGGAATATTCCCGATTTTCGATTTATTCGAAATTCAAACTTCGGAAGCTCATAACTTCCTCATCCGAACTCCGTTTGACCTCATTCAAATTTCTAAATTCATCTAAAATCAAGACCTTCCTGCCAGTACTAATTTTATAATTTTTGGATTTTATTTATTTTCTGTTATTTATTTGTTGCCTCGTTTTGCGTGTAGTCGACGATCCCGCCGCGACCGCCGATTTCGCCGTCGAGCCTTCCGAGTTCGACACCGCCGCCGCAACTGAAGGCAAGTCTCCTTGATGCACTTTGCTCCTATGTTTGCGAAATGATTTAAAATTGTTTATAAAGTTGCATGGCTATGTTTAATTAAATATGTCAAATATAAGAGCTAGTTATTCCGAACTTGTTGTTTCCTCCATGACATTGTTAATCATATCCATTGTAACCCTAGATCATTGTTTATACCATGTCTATGTTTATATGGTATCCGTTGCTATGTAGTACGGTAGAATTGCTTAGGACCTTTTCCGACCAAAACAACCCATGGGTGGGATTATTCAAAAAGAATGTCATTAAACGTGATTTGAAAGTTATTATTATGATTTTGGTCCTGTTTTCTAAAATAAAAGAAAAGTAAAAATGATTTTGACTTGGGCGGCCTGGAATGTCAGGTGGAAGCGGATCAAGTCTTGATCCTTTTGTGCAAAGTACCGCCCCAAGTCATATAAGGACCGACGCTTATGATTGCCATTTTAAGCATAACCGTACTACCACATGTCTATAATGGTACGACCTGGCTCACTAATTTGTAGAAGCCTAGCTTAGACTCACCACTTGGTTGAATGTGAATGCCGGACGGAGGCAATGTGGTTTTTCTCACACGGCGCAAGAGGCGTGCATCTTGGAGTGGAGGGAACCCTAACAGCGATGAAACCTCAGCGGGTGGGTCTAGCTAGGTAGATACATTGTAACGGCCTTGTCAAGATATCCCTGCCGGCACACCTAAGGAAGTGTGTTAATTGCATGGCAACAAGGGTATATCTTGTCTTGTGGGTAAAGTTGTACACCTCTGCAGAGTATAAACTATTCGAATAGCCGTGCCTACGGTCAAAGGCAAAGCGAAGAATGCTTTCATATTGGTAGACTTTGTTTTTGATTTTAAAACCGAAAAGTGTTTTTGTTTTGGGGTTCGGGAGTGGTTAGAACTCTCGAATGTTGTTTGGCGGAAAGAGCTAACCAGGTGGATAGAACCTGTTTACCTTTGACGGATGGAGTCACATGATTAAATCTAATCCTTTAAACTGTTGGCAGATAGAGCCTTTACGCTAGTGATGGTGGATAGAACCTCACTACGATAATAAATAATTCAATTATTAAAAAGAATTGTAAAAGATGCTTTGTGAAATTTATTACTTAAGTATGACTTAATCAAATGTGGCTTTATGCAAATAAACCCTATTAAGCTTCCTTTGGAAAGCCCCTCATGATCATACTTTCTGACTTCTTTGAGTACTTTTGTACTCACGTGCTACACCAACATTGTAATCATCAGAGATTTATCAAGATGCCGAGGAAGAAGAGGAGTTCTTCGAGGAGGATTGCCAGGAGGACTAGTTGCGTTCCTAGTAAATGCTTTGTGGCGTTGTGGCGTTAAGCTCGTTGCTTTCTTTTGCTTCATTGTTTTGAGTGTCCGGTCGTTGGACCGAGTATTGTAATAAGTGGCCATGTGGGCCCATACTTGAATATTTACATTACAAGTTTCGTTATGTCCGGCAATGATGTATCACTGTGACTGTGTGTACTAGCTACTGATCTGGGACTAGTACGGAAATACACAGGAGATTCTGGATAGCTGATCCGGGGTCCCACAATGTGGTATCGAGCACAGACGGCAGAGGGCGTGACCTAGTTAGCATGGCAAAGCCTTAAGGACTTATATTTCATAAAAATGTAATTGCAAAAGTTTAAGTTTCTTTGCTTCTATCTCTTCTATCTTAGTGTCTTGTGCTCGTCCTCTCTTTTATTTAAAATTTTGGTTACTAATTCTGTCTTCTTTCAAAATCTGTAGATGTCGGTTTTCACCACCTTTGCCGGCGAGGCTGGAGGCTTTTGCGAGGAATCACATCGATGCTCCGAGGTGGGCTTTCCCCATCGCCGAGTATCGCTACCAGTCAATGCCTGGTCTTGTCCAGGACATGTGGCAGGTCCGCTTGCTAGTCTTCGCGAGGAGCCGCCTTCGCGTTGAGGACCGGCCGTTCTACTTCACGGCCGAGAGACCGATTCTGGCGTACGCGCTTCAGGACGCGGCCAGAAAGGCTATCCTCATGTTGGGGCAGAGCTACCGCGACATGCTGGAGAACTCTCGTCTGCATTTGTTTCCCGCTTCCGAGTTGGGCGAGTGTCTGGGGGTTTAGGAGTTTGGCCCAAGAGAGGGACCCGACCGTGGTGCACTTGGGGTCACTCGTCCAGGCGCAGGATGAGGCCTACGTCCGGATGTCTGACGAGCTGCTGGGTCTGCGTCGGGACTTGACGGCAGCGAGAGAGGATCTCGGCTCGAGGAGGAGAGGAGGAGCCTCCCGTCACCTCCACCGCCGTCTGTCAGGCAGAGGCACAGCCCGTGGTGCCGCCGCCACCAGCCCCGGTTCGGGAGGAACCGCCGGCCCGCGACATCCCAGAGGACGCGCCGCCAGCCAAGCGTCATCAAGGTTTGAGGCTTCGGACTACTGCGCGCAAGTCCGTTCGTCTTCCTTCGCCGCCAGGGTTTTCTCTGATTGCTTTGGCTGCCGCTGAAGGAGAAGGATCTTCGGCAGCCGCTTCACCTTCCCGCAGCAGGAGCGAGGAGGAGGAGGAAGAGGAGGACCCGTCCCCGCGCGTCTTTGGTAGCGACGCGAGTTCTTAGATAGTTTTAGTCTGCAGGATCTTAATTTTTGTCGCGTTAGAGCGTTGAATAAGTGATTGCTGGATTGTATCGTGCCCTTAGGCATTTGTGAATCTGACCACCTCCAAAACTATTTGATTTTAATTGAAGTTCGGTTGGTTTTTCCTTCGGGTGTGTGCTCTTGTGGTTGTGCCCTTGTGTTGAGGATGTGGTTTAGTTACCCGATGCTTATCTATTCTTCTCCCTCTTTACTTGTGCTTGACAGCCTTTTGCAGATGGAGAAAGTTGGTCGTGGACGTGGTCGTGGAAGGCCCGCAGCCGTGGTAGAGGCCGTGGGCGAGCCCGTGGACCGTGCACTTTCAAGAGGAAGCGAGTATGTGGAGCCACCGCATCCGCAAGGACAAGAGCAAGTGCAACACCCTGCCGCTCAGCACGATCCGCCGCCGGCCCCACCACAAGCTCAGCCGCCCAATATGGAACAAATGATGGCGATGCAGCTTCAGATTCTTCAGCGTTAGCTCGAACGTCTGAACCAACCCCAAGCTGCGATACCGGCTCAAGCTCAACCGCCCCAATCTAAGTTTGGGGAGTTCATGAGACTCGACCCCGACTTTTCTTTGGATCCGCAGATCCGGATGCGGATGGCGGCTCAAGGAAGTTGAGCGTAAAGCGCACTTGGCTCGGTCGCGATGACATAGAGAGTGTGCGATGCATCTCACCACTCAAAGGAACTGCAGCCTAAGCGGTGGGAAAACTCTTTGTGCCGCCCATCTTGACCATGAGAACATTCCATGGAACGAGTTCGTGGAAGCCTTCAGGGCTACTCATATCCCAAGGGGATTATGGAAATGAAAGCGCGGGAGTTTCACAAGCTTCAAAGAAGGAAACATGTCGATGTCGGAGTACCTTAACCGCTTCACACAAATGTCCCAGACGCGATCGCAGATGTCGCCATCGATTTGAGGCCAAGATTTGGCGATTCATGGAGGGCCTTGACCCCAACTTGAAGGTACAGTGGTTTCAAGCGACTACCGTCGTTCAAAGACATGATCAACAAGGCGCTGGTTCAAGAGGATGCTCGGCGTCGACTTTTGAGTCGCGCAAGAGAAAAATGATGTTTGAGACTCGGTAGCGGTGCCGGTGGTTCTAGGCCCCGCACTTTTCAAAGAAGCAGCGATCTAGCAGGCCAGCAGCGGTGGCCCCGGGACCCCAATGTCTACCCGCGCCCCCTTTGGACAAACCCCTGCCGGCAATCTTTGGAGCTCAAGCTCGAAGAGTGGGGACGGCAATGGCGAGTGCGATGCTTTAATCTGCGAGGAGATGGGGCACTCGCCAACAAGCGCCCCGAAGCGTCGGCCGTCACCCGGTGAGGTTCAACCTGGGATCGACGCCACCGCGCCCTACGCCGGCTCAAGGAAGAGGAACCCCTCGGACTCGCGCCACGCCAAGCTGCGAGGAAGAGGGCATGTGAATCACATCACCGCGGAGGAAGCTCGGAGATGCGCCAGGCGTGGTCTATGGTAAGTTCCATGTGAACTCGATGCACATACATTACTGTTTGATTACGGTGCAACCCATTCTTTCATATCGAGTACTTGGTTAAAAAGCATAAGCTGGAACACCATACGCTTAAGAAACCCTTTGCTAGTGCAATCACAGAAAAGAACTAAGAACAACTCTTGCATCCGAAGATGGATATAGTAATAAAAGGGGTAAAGTTCCTAGCGAACTTAATACTTGTTGGATACTAAGGGTATAGAAGTAATCCTTGGAATGGGTAGCTAACCAAGTATAAAGTCGATAGACTGTGCTAGTAGAGCTATCTCTCTTACCAGCCCTGAGGGGATTAGGGTGGAGTTTTTGTCTAATCTTACCTCTAAGGGGGGTAGCACCCTAAACCGTTTGAAAGGTACTTCGTTGCACTATACGACGGTTCACTTACAGCGACCTACGGTTGGTTGCTAAAAGCGGCTTCAGCGACCTACGGTTAGTCGCTAAAAACCATTAGCGACCCATAAGGATGGTCGCTGTAAGTGCCGTCGCTAAAGGCTTTAGCGACCGACATCTTTTAGCGACCGAGCGTAGGTCGCCGAAGTTGTATATTTAGCGACCAAGCGTGGGTTGTTGTACTATAGATTTAGCGACCAACCGTGAGTCGTTATACTATACATTAGCAACCAACGAGAAAGTCGCCCTCTTCTGATTGTTATTAATAATAATATACGATTAATTATATATACAAAAGCACCACAAATCACAGATTTTTATACACATAATCACATAGACATACAAAGTATAATACCACAATCATAGATCCATCACATAAACACAAAAGCACCACAATTAGATATTCACAAAAGCACCACGGTTATATTACTCACAACTAGATCATTCACGAGATAGCTAGCTAGATCATTCACAAAAGCTCCAGAGTCGATCAGTCACAAAAGCACCACAGCTACATCACTCCGACTTCAAGCGGTTCAAAAGCCCACAACTACATCGAGAACTTTGCCTCGTTAGTCTTGTTTAGTCTTTAGGAAATGTTTAGAGCTTTATGCCTCTGACTTACGCAATTTGCTATAGAGATGCAGAGAACGAATTCTTAGTTGTTTGGAGACTATCATTTAAAGTACATCTATATGGCGCATAGCTTAGAGCATAAGAAGATAGTAGCAATATTGAAAGGAAGAGCAATGAAAAGCGATGTAAGCAGTAAAGTAGAGGAAAACGTAAACAAACATATGTAAGAAATAGGCGCTGTAGGTATTAGAAATAAATCTACGATCACAAAAAGAAATAGCCAAATTATGCATGGAGGAAGAATTACTTTATCTGGAAGCTCCTCTTTGATTGGCTTCAACTTGTCACGCGATCCAACCTTTGAAAGGGAGAAGGATTTGTGAGGCTACTCAAGTGGTTGTCTTACCTCCTCACAAAACATATTCCAATCCATCTCACATCCATATCAGGCAGAATCAAGTATGTATGAAATAACCGTTTGCTCTTTTATTTACTTGTTTGCTCTGCGGAAATGGTAGAATACACTATCATGTCAAGCTATGAACTTCATAAAAGGTCAGAGGAAATATTAAAATGAAAACAACAACTCACTGCAATTTTCTTGAATGAGAGCTCCATTTTCTGCCACAATTCCCATTGAAGTATATTGTGCATCACCCAAGCACCTAGAAATATTATTGTGTATGTGTTTGAACAATGATTATATCTTCTACAGCTGATAGATTATCTACTGGAAGGTTCAATCTTTTTGACAATTGTGTGATACTTTGATGAAAATGCCACTGTAACACGAGATGAAGTGCTGAAAACAAGAGGTCACATGTTATTCTAGTACAAGAGGGAAATTATGATCACACATAGCATTTTTTTATTGGATGCATAGCGAAATTCAGCAAATGCATGTCGGCGTGCTCATCATCATTACTTATCAAAGCGATACCTGGTTAACACTATCGATATTAGCCGCCTAGCTCCGAGGGAGGCCTCATCGTTGCAAAGTTTCTTAGTGTCTTATCACTACAGGTAGCATATCTGAACTAATGGGATCAGAGACATTCGATTCAATTATTGTTGCAATAGCTAAACAACCTAGAGCCCAAAACTTATTGTTGTCATTAGAAAAATGAGGGTCTGCCACTAAAATGGGGTGCACTCGAGGATTTGCCACTACATTGTCTCATTGACATGTAGGCCAGGACCCACTTGTCAGTGATGTATCGCAAATATTTGCAATGGCAAATCCTTGGTTTCGTCACTTAGCATTTAATTCACGGTGCTGCTCATCCTGATGTTCAAGAGCATTTGGTAGAGTTTCAATTTATCTTGAAAGAACTTTAATTGAGACACAGGAACGACACTACAAAAATATCACGAATTAAGTATAAAAATAAGAAAAACAATATGCAGTGGAGATGGGGTACAAAAATATGCAGTCAATTATTGTGACAGTGGTTGGTTTAAGCATTTGTACAGAGGTTACTAAGTCGATAAAATAGGAAAGTGCAAGTGAAAAAGAACCTGTAGAATCACTAACATAAAACAGAGAAAGAAACACACTTGAAGGTGATGTTAGGTACCTACAAAATATTGACAATATAACTACAGAAAACCCAAATTGGCAAGACTAAACGAGAACATTTAGAGAAGTTTGAGATTTATCAACAGCAGATTGCCATTTCAATTCCAGTTTTGCCATCTCTTTCCTTATAGTATCAAGAAAGCCGTCTTTTGCCTGAGTTAATATCAGCTAAACTGGCAAGCTTTTACCCTATGGATGAGGATGTACATACCATTAAATGGTACCTAAACAGCATGTATCAACCAATTAGCCATTTCAGTATATAAAATTGATCAAGGAATGGAGGACCCAATAGCCAAGAACATAAACAAAACCAATTCTTGTACTCAAAACTAAATAAGACTATGATAATGATATAAATAAGGCCATTTCTCCCTAAGAACCAATGCATAAATAAGATCACCTCGACAAAGAAGATCTAATTTTGTCGCATGAATCCCATTATTGTACTAAAAATTAACAGCAAAATTAACTCTTGCATACAATCCTAGTTCGTTTTATTTTAAAAAGAAATTCCAAAGAATGATTTCAAGCGGCTAGAAATAATAGATGTGAATGGTTTAATGATTAAGAAACTGCGCTTGTCAACAAAGGGAGAGATTCAGAAACAATAAGAATGAGCAATGGAAAGCACATCCGAGTATCCACCACAATTGCATCAGCTCAACTACCTACTCTGCTCCAACATGATTGGCAAAGCGAACAAGCACAAGATATCGAATCTTAATCTAAAGCCACGACTGCGAGTACTCAGTAGTTCGTTTTATTTAAAAAAGAAATTCCAAAGAATGATTTCAAGCGGTTAGAAATAATAGATGTGAAACGTTTAATGATTAAGAAACTACGTTTGTCAACAAAGGGAGAGATTCAGGAAACAATAAGAATGAGTAATGGAAAGCACATCTGAGTATCCGACCACAACTGCATCAACTCAACTATCTACTCTGCTCCAACATGATTGGCAAAGCGAACAAGCACAAGATATCGAATGTTAATCTAAAGCCACGACTGCGAGTACTTAATTCACTGAAGTAGACCAAAAAGCTGTTATGTTAACATGAGAAAAAAGCTTGAGATGCCAATCGTAATTAGAGGGGGGAAATGGAAGAAAATAGGTAAGCGGCCGGAGCGCAAAGGCGAGCTCGCGCTTCATGGCCTGAGGCACTGGAAATGAGCCGCCGCCGTCGCCGGCAGAGGAGCCGGGCATGGGAGAGGCCCCCCCTGCGATGTAGCCCTCCGCCTCTTGGTGCCGCTTGTTCCTGAGGGGACGGAGGAGGAGATGGCGGGCGGAGTGCGTCGAGGAAGGCGGCGATCTCGGAGAGCGACTGGAACGCGAAGGCGAGCCCGCGCTTCACGGCCCGTGGCACCGGAGATGAGCCGCCGCCGCCGCCTCTTGGCGTCGCTTGCTCTTGTGGGGACGGAGGAGGAGATGGGCCGGAGCGGGTGCGGCCGGGGGAGGCGGGGATCTCGGAGATCGAGATCGAGGGGAGGCAGGAGGCTGCGCGATTCGACATAGGGTTTGGAGACGACGGGGACGGGAACGGAGGCCGGTGGACGCGGCGACTGGGACGGGGACACGGCGACGGGGACGGGACGCGACGGCGGCGACGGACGGTGGCGGCTAGGGTTGGGAGGGACTGGGGCACGGACGGAGCGGCTAGGGTTGGGGAGGGACTGGGGGCACGGGACGATAGCGGCGCCCTTGTGACGCTGACGGCTGGGTGGGTCCACCGGTCCAGGGCTCCAAGTAGTGACCCCTTCTCTATAGCGACCCACCGTTGGTCCCTAACGACATCTATAGCGACCAACCATAAATTGTTAAATTTCTAGACTTTTAGCGACCGACTAACCGTCGCTAAAAACTCATTTAGCGACCAACCGTCGGTCCATAAGTTTTAGCGACCAACCATCGGTCCCTAATAAGGGTCGCTAAAGATCAACCGTCGTATAGTGAGAAGGTACCGATCGTCAATGAGTACCCAGATGTGTTCCCGGATGAGTTGCCTGGTATGCCACCAGATCGAGATGTGGAATTTGTGATTGAGCTAGTACCTGGTACCGCTCCAATCTCGAAGAGACCCTACCGTTTGCCTTCCAACGAGTTGGTCGAGATGAGGAAGCAGATTGAAGAACTGCAAGAAAAAGGATTCATCAGACCCAGTTCGTCGCCTTGGGGATCGCCTGTGATCTTTGTGTCCAAGAAGGATGGTAGTCTGAGGATGTGCATAGACTACAGGTCGTTGAATGAGGTCACAATCAAGAACAAGTATCCGTTGCCTCGGATTGATGATCTGTTTGATCAGCTGAAGGGAGCTCAAGTCTTCTCCAAGATAGATTTGAGATCGGGATATCATCAGCTGAAGATAAGAAAAGAGGATATTCCGAAAACAGCCTTCACCACCCGATATGGACTGTACGAGTTCACCGTCATGTCTTTTGGGTTAACCAATGCTCCTTCTTATTTCATGAATCTGATGAATAAGGTGTTTATGGAGTATTTAGACAAGTTCGTCGTAGTATTCATCGACGACATTCTTGTCTATTCCAAGAGCAGAAAAGAGCATGAAGACCATCTACGGATAGTTTTGGAAACGCTAAGAGAGCATCAGCTGTATGCTAAGTTCAGCAAATGTGACTTCTGGTTGAAGGAAGTGTCTTTCCTGGGTCATGTCATTTCTGCTGCAGGAGTAGCAGTAGATCCAGCGAAAGTGAGAGATGTTTTGGATTGGACACAACCCAAGTCAGTCCCGGAGATCCGAAGTTTTCTTGGATTAGCTGGTTATTATCGGAGATTCATTGAAGGTTTCTCGAAGATAGCGGACCTCTTACTCAGCTTCTAAAAAAGAAAAGAAGTTTGAATGGACTAAAGCACAGTGGAGCAAAGTTTTCAGGAGTTGAAAAAGAGATTAACCTCAGCCCCAGTGCTTATTTTACCAGACATCCATAAGGGCTTTGAAGTGTATTGTGATGCTTCGAAGCAAGGACTTGGATGTGTTATGATGCAAGAAGGAAAGGTAATAGCCTATGCTTCAAGACAACTGCGACCTCATGAAGAAAACTATCCTATTCATGACTTGGAGTTAGCCGCAGTGGTGCACGCACTCAAGATATGGAGGCATTACTTGATCGGCAATAGATGTGAAATCTATACGGATCATAAAAGTCTAAAGTATATCTTCACCCAACCTGATCTCAACCTGAGGCAGAGAAGATGGTTGGAATTGGTGAAAGATTATAATCTGGGAATTCATTATCACCCTGGAAAAGCGAACGTTGTTGCGGATGCTTTGAGCAGGAAAGCTCACTGCAACAATATGAGAGTGCAACCGAGCCAACCGGCGCTTTACGATGAATTTCGGCACCTTAACCTGGAATTAGTAAATGAAGGGTGCATTTATTCTTTAGAGGTCAAATCAACCCTTGAGGATCAGATCCGAGAAGCTCAGAAGGACGATAAAGGTATTGCCAACCTGAATGAAGGTCTAAAGAAAGGAAAGCACCCCGGATTTTCAGAAGATGACCAGGGAACTGTTTGGTTCGGGAAAAGAATAGTGGTCCCTAACCAAGAAGAAATCAAGAATATGATCTTGAAAGAGGCTCACGATTCAGTTTACTCCATTCACCCAGGAGGCACCAAGATGTATGCAGATTTGAAAGACAAGTATTGGTGGTCCAATATGAAAAAGGAAGTTGCTGACTTCGTGGCACGTTGTGATGTGTGCCAGCTGGTAAAAGCCGAGCATCAGAGACCAGCCGGTCTGTTACAGCCTTTGCAAGTACCCGTATGGAAATGGGAAGAAATTGGAATGGATTTTATAACTGGCTTACCCAAAACCAAGTCCGGTTATGATTCCATCTGGGTTAGTGTGGATCGATTGACCAAAGTGGCCCACTTTATCCCGGTAAAGACCACCTATTCGGGAGATAAGCTTGCCGAGTTGTATATGGCCAAGATTGTGTGTTTACACGGTGTGCCAAAGAAGATTGTGTCGGATCGAGGTTCCCAGTTCACCTCGAGATTCTGGCAGCAATTGCATGAGGTGTTGGGCACGAATCTCAATTTCAGTACTGCGTATCATCCCCAGACGGATGGCCAGACCGAAAGGGTCAATCAAATCCTAGAGGATATGTTGAGAGCTTGTGCTCTAACATATAAAGGCTCGTGGGATCAGAATTTGCCCTATGCAGAGTTTTCCTATAACAACAGTTATCAAGCCAGTCTGAAGATGGCGCCTTTTGAAGCTTTATATGGAAGAAAGTGCAGAACACCATTATATTGGAAAGAAACCGAAGGAGGACAAATCATCGGACCCGATGTTCTGAAAGAAGCCGAAGAGCAAGTTAGACAGATTCGTACAAATCTGAAGACAGCTCAGTCCAGACAGAAAAGTTATGCGGACAATCGTCGAAGGGAATTAAGCTTTGTACCTGGAGACCATGTGTATTTGAAGGTATCCCCGATGAAAGGAATGAAACGATTCCGCGTCAGTGGAAAATTAGCACCCCGCTATATCGGACCATTCAAGGTGATTGCCCGAAAAGGCGAAGTTGCTTATAAACTGGAATTACCGCCACAGTTGTCAGGGGTACATGATGTCTTTCATGTGTCTCAGTTAAAGAAGTGTCTCCGAGTGCCCGAGCAGCAGATGCCGTTGGAAGACATGGAACTCAAAGAAGACTTGTCTTACCCGGAGTATCCCATCAAGGTTTTGGATGAAGCCGAGCGTCGGACCCGAAGCCGAGTAATCAAGTTCTGCAAGGTTAGTGGAGCAACCATTCTGAGAAAGAAGCTACTTGGGAGCGTGAAGAAGATCTTCGAGCAGAGTTTCCTAACCTTTTTCTTTCTCCGTCTGAATCTCGGGGACGAGATTCTCTCTAAGGGGGGTAGGTTTGTAACATCCTCTTTTTGGCTTTCTGGAGAAAAACCTAATTTAAATAAAGTAAATTCAAAAGTTGGAGTTTCTTTGGTGTTTATAATAACCTGGCATCCTTTCCCCTTCGAAATCGGGAATTAATTCACTCCCGGGCGAAAAATCGGATTTTCCAGTACCGCCGGTACCCGAAAATTCACCCGAGTCCAAAAGTGCTCCAAAAATCTCCTAACTACTTCTAAAATGTTCCAAATATTCCGAAATGATTTTAGGAATCATTTCCCGGATTTTTGGACAACCGTTCCTATTTTATCTCGCGCGGCTTTTGTTTAATGCCTGCGATCCGCGCCCGAATATCCAATTCCTCAAAAATCATCCAAATTCAACCAAACCACTTCCATTGAGTTCCAAATATTCTAAAATGGCTCTAGGAATTTTTTCGGAATTTTTAGGCCATTTTTCCTATTTTTTCTCTAGGGTGGCACGTTTACGTAAAAGAGAGCCAATAGGAAAGTGACACGTGGCAGCCACTATTCATCATCTTCAACCTCTTGCCATGCATGAACTTTGGAGCTCCAAGCAAGCAAAAATGGTGGAAGCTCTCTTTAAATCCATCTAGCCCCTCCAATACAACTCCAAATCGCGAACGGCCGGATCCGTTGGACTCACAACGGACTCCTCTTTCTATCCATGGGGTTGTTGCACCCGAAATCGCGTTGGTTTTTGAACGGTTGCGAGAAATCCGAAATCTACTCTTTTGGTGATTGCGCGGCCGTTTCTAATCCGTTCCGCGTGATTCCACCTCTCATCTCTCCGTATAAGAACCCTCTTTCCGGTGGTATAGCTCTCCGTTAGCCTCTCAAACCCAATCGGCCGCAAGATCAAGAAAACCGACGAACTTTTGTGTTCTTCGCGTTCTTCGTGTTCTTGCTCATATCTCCCTCCTCGGTGGTTCAATTTCTATTCCGTTTCTTTTGTTGAGTCCGTGAGGGAGTCTAGATTCTAATCCTTCCATTGATTTTAGGTTTCATCATCCGTGGGCGACGAATTTCGCGTTTTCATCACTTCGGCCGAACCCGTGTTCGTCGTCGAGTTCATCTTCTCCGGTAAGAATTGGTTCGATTCCTTCCATCCCTAGGTTCCTTAAGGGGTCCTTTGCATGATTCTACAATTAGTTGTGGTGGTCATGTTCAAAATTTGGAGAAAATTTAAGTTTTTGGGCAAAGTGGGCCTTCTCTGTTCTTGGCTTGCGCCACGGCCGTGAAGCTCCTCCGCCGCTGTCGCCCGCCGCTGCCGCGCTGCCGCGTCGCCGTCTGTGGTGCCGCGCCTCCGGCCGGCGTCCGCTGCCTCGCCGGGCCCAGCCGCCATGGCTTCGCCGTCGGCGCCCCGCCGCCGCGGGTCTCCTCCGGCCGAGCCGCCCCCGCCGCCGTTGGCTTCCCCTTGGTCCGCCGCCGCTTCCCCGCCTCTCGGCTCCCGCCACTCCGCCAGCCGCCAAGACTGCACCGCCGCTGGCCGCTCAGCCAGGCCGTCGCCCGGCCGCCTCCCCGCCTACCGGCCTCGGCCGAGCCCGCCGCCGGCTCCGCCTCCCCGCCCCGGTGCTCCGCCGCCCCTCGCCTCGGCCCACCGCCGTTGATTGTGGGAGCAACTTTTCAAAAAGATTTACGCTCTGCAGATGTGTACAACTTTACCCACAAGTCATAACCTTTTTTTTTGCCTCTGTTTTCATGCTCCCTTTAGTGTGTGACCAGAATGTTCATGACTAAAACCTTTACATTAACTAGGTTAACTTTGCACCAGCCCGATGACGACAAACCCTTACTATGATAGTAGAAGATATTTGTACATCCATTGTACTCCCAACAGTTCACTCATGTTGAGTACAATGTTGTACCCTTAACAGTTCACTCCTATTGAGTCCCCACTTCCCCCATCATAGCAAGGCGTATACCGTTATATCGGTAAATGTTTGTTCCATAATTACCTCGGTGTGGACATCCCTTCGAGCAACCTCTATCCGGAAGCCCGTACTACTCCAGCCTTCCAATATACAAAGTTAATCTCGATAACTTAATTGGTTTAAGACCATCCCATACCAGTACTTTTGGTTGTACAGTTGTCTTGGCCTGATAACAACACAATAGTTCGGTCCTTAATCCAACCCAGGCGAGAAATCCCCCTATCTACGTGTAAATCCCATGCACTTCCGACCATCGCCAATACTCGCCCGCGTCAAATCAATAGTTTTATTTTTATTTTTATCAAAATACCATTGATCACATTATCCATCATGTCCAACATTTATTTTCATCACGAATAGTATAGCCAGTCATTCGTATTCCCAATTCTAAAGCAATGCTAAGCATATGCATGTATAAACGTGTATACCCATTTTGATATCAACGTATGTCTATCCATAATCTAGGATACCACCTATCACTATTGATTAAGGAAAACCATCAATGAGGGTTATATCCACCGGTACACATAATATAGCAATTTTATGAAACATAGCGCATGTATAAAAGATTTGACAAAATATTTTTGAAATGCTAGGATCAATATGATCGAAGGGGGTGCTTGCCTTGCTGATTGTTGTTTACGACAATGTCGACGTCGCAGTTGGTGTTGTTGACGACGGAATCTGGAACGTCGGATTCTACACGTCATTCATCAAGAAATAAAGTAAATAGCAAATAAAAACTTTTCAATAAGGGTAGAAAGAAATCAGATATTAAGCCAAATTGAAATCTTTTATATGTACGCACTTTACTATGTCTTTTAACTCTTAACTTATTTAATGCTTAGGACATGGTTTTTTTTTGTAGATTACTTATTCTTATTTTTTTTATTTCAAGAAGCTAAAATTATATATATGTGTGTGTGTTTGTTTATGAATTCAAGAGGCTAAAATTATTTGGATACTTAAACTTAAGACATAAGTCATCACATGGCATGTTATGTGCAATTAGTGCATGATTTAAATGTTTTTTGTAGACAGAGATAGTTGTACGGTTAGGCTTTATCTGAACTTCTACTCGATGTTGGCCTTAATAGGAAATTGGGAGGAGTAAGGTTCAAGCTCAATTATATTGTGAAATCCATACAAGGATAGCATACGTACATGAGGACATAGTTGATGTTTGGACTAATTAGGGTTTTACTTTATTTTAGGTTCTGCCATTTTGGTTTAATGACTAACCAAATCAAGTTTACTAAGCTAACTTCTTATTAGGGTTTTTACATGATATGCATGTATATTCATTTATTAAAAGGTCTATTAAAACTTAATCGAATTCTATTCAAGACATTTACAATGGCTCTTAAAATAGTAGCACCTCCAAAGAAATGTTAGCATAGTAAACGTAGTATAATGATGCATGCTACAATTAATGGAGAAGGCATGATAAATGGACTATTATATTCTATGGTTTTTACTGTGTATGAAAAGAAGTTCCAATATACAGCACCTGGTCTGGTGGTTGTATAACTTATGGGTTATCTTTAACAGTTGTTATTGTAATAATTTAGGTTAAGATTTAAATGCAAAGAATATATATAAGTTTTCATATAACATTAGGTGGTCTAGACCTAGGAGCATTTACAAACTAATTATATATATTATCATTTATTTGTGTGTTTATTTATATTCCATTCATATGCGCATGGAGATTAAGCTCACTTACAAACATGATTAAAACTTAACCAAGCATAGAATATTTTTTCATACACATGGTTGTTATGTTCTTATCTAGACCTAGGAATTATTTCCATTATATTTGAATTTACAAATACTATTTGGTTATTATTTGAGATCTCAATGCATTGGAAAATAACCTATTACAAATTTAATTCAAACTAGACTCAAATCTAAATGTTTTTACAGAAATGGGTTGCTTACAATCTAAAGAACCTAACAAAACTTGTCTCATTCAATTTGGTGTTCGTTTGCAAAAATTTGAATTTCAAATAATGCATGTTTTAAACTTCTCTTTAAATTTGAATTTCAAGATTACACAGTGATCAAATTCAAAATGTTTTTGCATATTTGGAAACTACATGACTTAACATGAATTTATTTATTTATTTGTCGTATTTGGATCTATGACACAAAAGTTATGTGCATTTTATGTTCTAGGTTTTTATGACGTTCCCCAAAAGGAAAATGCACTTTTAAACTCTGAAAACATATTTCCATTCTCAGCTAGCTTTTGAATTAGCCAAGCTAACCGGTGGGGCCTAGTTTGTAGTGACTCGATGTGGCCTTTATGGCTGACTGGTCGGGCCTGCAGACAAGTGACAGAGAACAGAGGGGTGGAGGCGCTGCTCACCGGTGGCGATGTGGGCCCGGAGGGATGCGGCCGAGGGTGGTGTCAGTGAGAGGTGGTGGCGGTGGACCTAAGGCGACGGTCGACGAGGGCTAGGTGTGGCCGTAGGGTCGTTGGCAATGAGGTCAGAACGACAAGCTCGGCTGGTAGGAGTTCAAGCAATTCAAGCAAAAATTAGCTTAGATGAGCACTAATTAAGCATCAATGGAGTTATAGGGTCCCATTTTACCTACTCTTGATGGTGGGAAATGGGTAAAGTAGGTTGCCAATGTGCGCTGACCGTGGGGAAGAAAGGCATTCGTAGTGGTGGCGTTAGGGGCAGTGGGAACTACAATCAACCGAGGGGTTTTAATCTCTACAGGTCTAGGAAGCCATGGCTCAAGTGAATTGGAAAAAGAACTATGGTGGTTGCTCAATTGAAGTTCTCTCCTTGCGGCATTGCTCAGCGGCAATGGCGAGTTTGGGTGTTGCAGTGGGTTGGGTTCGGCATTTTGAGGAGGTTAGGGAAAATATGAGAGCTTAGGAATGCATTTTTTGGTCTTATATTGGCCATTATGGTGGTGCAAACAAGGTTTGGACGGAGCATGCTAGTGGCGGCGCCGCATTCGAGTGATGTTTTTGACAATGGTCGGGAATGAACTACGGAGGGCGGCTAGATTTTGCGGGATTGATGTAACAGGGATGATGGGGACTCTCTTTGGACGCATACAAAGCCTTGAGTTGGTGATAACTTGGTGCTCTGCTTGGTCTTGACTGGAAGGAGACAAAGAAGGGCAGCTGTGTTGTGGCTTGGTATTGTGGGTAAGGAGAACAAATATATAGAGCTGGGACCTAACAGGTGGGGCCGAGTAATGATGGGGTGCACTTGACAGTCAACAAGAGAGAGAGAGAGAGAGAGAGAGAGAGAATATTCCCCTGGTCGGTGGGTCCAGAAAAAGGCCAGGCCTGCATGTAAGTCACAGAAGGTGGGCAACTCAATTCCTCCTTCTCAGACAATATGTGTTTAAGCATTTATTTGGGCTATCAAATCATGTCTCTAATTTTATAAAAATTTTGTAGGAAGTCACAAGAGAGTTATCCAAAGTTTATAACATTTTTGAGTTAAAAACAAGTATACAAAAATTCTAATAATTATAACAAGCAGCACTGTCCAATTCAACCTTTGATATTTTTCATTTATTTGAGGATTGGGCTAATATCAAAAATTTTACTAAATTTTTGGGAATGTTATCTACGGTCTAATTGTTCTCCTATAAAAATTTCAAGTTGATAACTTGCATATTTATTTTCTAATAAATATGACATTGCAATTTCTAGATTTTCTAGTTTTTTGTTTTAGAATTTTAAAAGGTAATAAATATGAGTATTAATTTTTTTATATTTTTACTAGAGATTAAAATTAATCTTAGGAAGTTATTTTAAAACTTTGAGCTTGAGATAAACTTTTTATATGTTTATAAAAATCTAACAAGCCACTGTTTTCAGTCAAAACCCTATTAATTTTCATTTCTTATCATTAATTAATGTGTTCATATTTATTTTAATTGAAATACAGAGCTCTAGAGGCTTTTATATTTTAATATAATTTTTGTAGATTTTTATTTATGTTTATTTTTTACTTTCTTACATTTACTTTTTGCTAATTCCATATAAATGACTTTTCTTTAGAGCAAAAATCCAAAAAGATCAAGAAAAGCACATAAAATTCAAAATTAGGTACATTCAAAATTTTAAATTTCTTTTTTTATTTTTCTTTAAATTTTTTATTGTTACAAGCACCAATGTTTTTTGAGAATGGTAATATCTTTTATGAGGAATACATGTGAAGATTTTGCAAAAAAAAAGATACATATACAAATTGTAAGTCCCACTCTTATCTCGTATCTAGCCTCCATTAGTAGTAGCTAGCTAGTTATATCTTAATTTCATCATATTAATTTGGTACGTACTATATTGCCTCGAATCAGTGCTGATTAGCTAGTGTTCAATTAAAACATACTTGAATTCTGGACTCAAACCATAAGACTATTTCTAAAGAGAGGGTGAAACATATACATTTTACATGTAATCTTTAGATTCATCTTATAGGCCGAGACTTTCATAATCACTTGATGGTTCGATGTCAGTAATCACTTATTTTGATCTTAAATAACGATAGCCACACGCACATAGTGGAAGGCAAAAGCTGGGCTCCCTCCTTTGGTATGCGACGATTCAGACTTTGGGATGAACCAATCGATTGTGCATGCTGAGGTAATTACGGCAAGTGTAAAACGCAGATTGCCTTGGGTGAAAGCTGTCGGCCTGCTCATGATCTTGTCTCACTTCTAGTGCTGGTGAATCATCGTTCAAAGACAGATGAATTGGTGCTATTTGCAACCTATTACGTGCATCTTCGTTTGAGTGGACGAGTTTTAGAGCATCTATGGCTGGTAATAATAAATCACACCATAGTGGTGTTTGTCACTCCATATTTTAGGGTTGAAAAGGGTCAAAATTTTGGCAAATTTCACTGAAATTTCGATGATTTCAGCTGAAATTTTTGTTTTGCCACCCTCAAAAATACCGGATTTGAAATTTTGTTTTTAAATTTCATCTGAAATTCAAACATATCATCAAAATTTTGGATTTCGGCTGTCCACAAGATGTGATTTGAAAGCAAAATTTGAAACCTTGCCTATACATCGCTTCCAAACATAGTTAGCATACTTGTCAGGTCCGGTGGGCCAAGAACCCCAACTAAAAAGAGAGTGTGATGAATTGAGCATTCATTCGTAGATTTAGCATAGCTTCACCTACGATCAGGGTTTCACTTTTCGTTTCGAACCCAGATTTTGATGTCCCGGTGGTATCAAAATTAGCAAAAAAATAGCTCGGTTCGAAAGTCAAATGAGTTTGAAATCTAGTCAAACTGCCAAGCAAAATTTACGGTTTTTGAATGAAAACCACTCGAAAAGTCTCAAAAACCACTCCAAAAGGCTCGAAAACCGTTAACAGATGAAAAAAAAAATTAGTGAAATGTAAAAAAAATAGGGAAAAATTGCTATAAAATTTGCAAAAAGCCATTAAAGGCCAAAAATGATGTTTGAAGAATTACTTCAATAAATATTGCTACTAAATATAATTGTACAAATATTGGCACTAACTATACTTCAATAAATATTGCTACCAAATATACTTCAACAAATATCACTACCAAATATACCAAATATAATTCAACAAATATCGCTACCAAAAATAATTCAACAAATATTGGTGCTAACTATAATTCAACAAATATTGCTGCTAAGTATAATTCAACAAATATTAGTGCTAAGTATACTTCAACAAATATTGCTGCTAAGTATAATTCAACAAATATTGGTGCTAAGTATACTTCAACAAATATTGCCACTAAATATAATTGAACGGCTCAAAAACGTCTCTAAACTTCTTTTTTCAAATAATATTCACATCAGAGGTCATAAGGCTATCAATACTAATTATAGAAAAATTTGGATAAATTTTTATCAATATTTTCATTTGTTTGAATTTAAATTTGTATTTGAGCAGTAAACCGAACAGTTTTCTATTTGGAATCAGAGCGGTAAGTTCGAAATTCGCAAAATTTAAACAAATTTCGTCAAAAAATGAAACCCTGCCTGCGATTATGATGTGTGTTTTACATGTATTTTGTCTACTTAACCAATATCCAAGTTGCTCTGTCTACTTAACCAATATCCTAGTCATTTGTTCATGCTTATCCAACTAACTACGTGGTGATCACTTCTAAATGATATCACTCCGAGTGTCTCCTGAATTTTTAGGATTTGATCGCGTTAAGCCTGTTATAATATGGTTAGAGTCCGTGTACATGTATGGAAGGACTCTATCCATTGGTGGGCGAATCCGAATTAATCTCTAGGGGTTGTCCACTATATATATACGGCATTGCCTTGTACAGAAAAATCAATCTAATAAAAGAGAGAGCTTTTCCCCTACATTGCGTGTGCTTCCTCTTGTGTTTTCTACTCCTGTTCGTGTGATTGCTTTAACGTGCCATTGATTGACGTGGGTGAACAATCTATTTCACAACACGTTATCAGCACGAACACCCTACGCGGAGCTGACCAAGATCGTCTACACACCATCAACAATTTGATCATGGCCAGTTGCTAATCGTCTGCCTGCGTTTAGTCTACACGGCACCGAGCACATCCAGCATCACGCGATCTACGCCGCCTCGAGCCCTACGTAAGTGCAACTATGCAAATTTTGATCCTTCAGGTCATCACACCAATCATAATTTCGCATGGTTACTGTTCATCAATCCTTTGAAAAAACATAACAAAATGGCGGCGCGATCCACGGTTGCGCGGCCATCCGCGCACTTGCTGGGGTAGGTCGCCTCAGTAGACCTCGGCCTATGTCTCCATGATACACTTGCTTGAGATCAAGACAGAGATCGCCGTTTGCATCTTTTGTTGGATATTGATTATGCTAGTTTATGTAATAACAAAAGAAATCCATATAGAAACTTTCAATCTTGGGTTGAAAATAATTGGAAGATGGCAAAGATCAATGCAAGAACTCGCTGCTCCCGCCGAGCAGCAGCAGTGCTGTGGCCACCACCTGCGTCACCAGGGCCTTACACTGCCTGTGCTTGCGGTATATTTTGCACTCACCCGCCTGAAGTTGAGCCGGTCTGACGTCGTATGCGCTACATGTTGGCATCGCAGCCCGACTCCACCTCGGATACACCGCCACCAGGGAGACCCCATCATGCCTGCGCCCAATGAGCCGCCACTCGTCGGCTTGAAGCTGTGCCGCCACCTATCGGCTGCGCTGCCCGGTCCTGCCGACCGTGCCGACCAGCAGCCGAGCGCTACCTTCGCGCCAGCAGCGGGCCACCCTGATTTCACGCCAGCTTCTGTGCACGTTGACAGCGGTGGCCGCGCTCTCGTCTCCTCGTCCTGCGCCACCGGCCGGCTCCTGAAGAACGACGGCATGGTGTACTCCGGTCGAACAAGCGGCGGCGCCTATTTTGCTTCGGGGTAGAGATAGTGGCGGCTAGGGTTGATAACCTAGCCGTCGGATCCTTGTACTGCCGGACACAAGCCGTACGGGCCCAAAGGGAGCAACGGCCCATTAGGCTGCACGGGCCAAATGGGCCACTCTGTGTCACACCTGAAAAATTGGAAAATTACAATGTTGCACCTCGGTTTTCCTGTAATTCCGAGAATTAGTGAATAAAATCTGAAAATTGAATTTAAATACGTAAAAAAAATAGATTTTTAGGTTTGTGGACTTCCGAAAATTTTGAAAAAATTATGTTGTAGCACACTTTGGAAGTTCCATACCCTAGTTTTATTTTCTAGCTTTTTGCCATGTTTAATACGTGCTAGATTAATTTTCTGTTATTCAAGCAATTCCGAAATTTGCTTAAATAATTGACAGAAAATTGTGAATATTGCTAGAAAATACAGAAAAATCATGTTGACATCTTTCAATGACATGGCTTTGGTTTTATTTTCCTTAGCATTATTTCATGTTGATATTTGTTGAAATTCAATTTTCCTGTATTAAGTAATTCTGAAAATTGCTTGGAAATTAGCAGAAATTATAAAAAATGCTAGGAAAATTCCAAAATATTTCATATAGCATTTCATTAGCTCTATATCTTTGGATTAATTTTCTTAGCATTATCCCACGTTTAATTGAGGTTGAAATTTATTTTATGTTATTAAGTAATGCTGAAAAATTGTTGTATAATTAACAGAAAATTGGTAAACGCTAAGAAAAATTCTGGGAAAATTATGATAACGATGTGGTACAATAGACTTAGTGAATTCCTCCTCAAGAAAGGATATTCAAATAATGATGATTGTCCCTGTGTGTTCATAAAGAAATCCCAGAATGGATTTTGTATCATCTGGGTATATGTCGATGGTCTGAATATCATCGAAACCACAGAGGAAATAAAGGAAGCAAGTGCTTACCTCACGATGGAGTTTGAGATGAAGGATTTGAGTAAAACCAAATTTTGCTTAGGCAGCCTGAGCATTTGCCAGAAGGAATTTTGGTACATCAGTCTGCCTATACTAAGAAGGTATTGGAAAGATTTAACATGGACAAATCTCATCCTTTGAAAACGTCCATGGTAGTAAGATCCCTTGAAGCGGATAAAGACTCATTTAGACCAAGGATGAAAGATGAGGAAGTCTTAGGACCTGAAGTTCCATATTTGAGTGCTATTGGTGCACTTATGTATCTTGCGAATTGAACAAGGCCTGATATTACATTCGCAGTAAATTTGCTAGCGAGACACAGTGTAGCTCCAATCAGAAGACATTGGACTGGCGTCAAGACTTTACTCAGATACCTCCAAGGTTCTCAAGATCTTGGTTTTTTTTACTGGAAGAACCAAGACTTAACTATGGTGGGATATACGAATGTTGGCTATCTGTCTGATCCCCACAGTGCCAAATCTCAGACTGATTTTTTATTTCCCTATGGCGGTACAATCATTTCTTGGCAGTCTTACAAACAGACTTTAGTAGCCACTTCTACCAACCACTCAGAAATTATATCTTTGTATGAAGCTTCACAGGAATGTGTTTGGCTAAGATGTGTAATTAACCATATCCAGAAGTCATGTGGTATGAATACCGTCGATACCTCTACTATTATCTATGAAGATAATGATGCTTGTGTTGCGCAAATGCAAATGGGTTATGTAAAGAGCAATATCACGAAGCATATTGCCCCTAAGTTCTTCTATCCCCACGAACTCTAGAAAAATGGTGAGATAAAAATAATGCAAACTAAGTCATGTGAAAATTTAGTAGATTTATTCACAAAATCTTTGCCAAAGTCTACCTTCCAAAGGTACGTTAACGGCGTTGGAATGAGGTGATTTAGAGATTTGCAGAGTTTAGAGGGAGTAAACCCTGAACCATAACCCATTTGTTCGATCATGAAGATCATAGTTTATACCCTGAAGATTATAAGTTGTGCTCTTTTTTCCTTCGTGAGTTTTCCTGAAGTTTTCTCTCATGAAGGTTTTTAATGAGGCAACTAGTGTAACACGGAATGCGAGTACAATGTACTCTTTTCTCCATCCCTTTTTTCCACTGGGTTTTGGGAGGAGTTTTTAATGAGACATCTGCATTACGCGGTATTCGCCCAAGGGGTGTTATAATATGGTTAGAGTCTGTGTCCATGTATGGAAGGACTCTACCATTGGTGGACGAATCTGAATTAATCTCCAGGGGTTCTCCACTATATATATAGGGCATTGCCTTGTACAGAAAAATCAATCTAATAAAAGAAAGAGCTTTTCCATACATTGCGTGTGCTTCCTCTTGTGTTTTCTACTCCCGTTCATTTGATTGCTTTGACGTGCCGTTGATTAACGTGGGTAAATGATCTGTTTCACAACAAAGCCATCTCTTATTCCAAAAGAAACAAAGGAGTGGCAATGAATTTTGAGCATTGGTTGACATTCTTTGGGTATAATATCTAATGTTACACTCTCTGATCAAAAATAATTATTGTTTTTTATATTGACACGATCTTTAAAACACAACTTTAATTATTAATTGTTATTATTATATACTCCCTTCGTTTCTATTTGTAGGGCGTTTTAGTTTTTGTTGGAAGTTCCGTTTTGTAAGGCGCATGCATTAACTGGCGCATGCATAAGCAGATTAATTGGCAGTAATTACCAACCGCATGCATGCATAGGTGTGGCCAATGGGTGCTCCCAGAAGTAATTACCAACAGCATGCATGCATGAGCATGGCCAATGGTCACTGCATGCAGAGTGAACGAGGCAGAATTAATCATGGTTAATTAGAGAAAATCCGGAAAACAAAACGCATTGATGACTTGTATTGGTCTTTGCAAAAAAACTTATACGCCCTACATATGGGAATAGAGGGTGTATTTATGAAACCTAATAAAATTATAATATTATGAAAAGTACTTTTTATGAAAATCTACATATATAATTTTCATATATAAAACTTAAATATTTTAAAAAATATATTAGTAGAGAAAGTTTTAAAAGTTTAATTATACCTATATCAAAACAACAACTTTTGTATTGAGTATGAGTAGACGATCCGTGCAGACAGAGTGGGTTCAAGGTATAAGCAATAAAGACCCAACAGTGAGACCATTAAATGGGAAATAGTGGCCAGAGAACAAGGGTGTGGTGGTGTGATGCGTACAATAGTGAAGTGGTTGCACAGGAGTAGAAGCTAGGGGGGACTGGATGCATTTAACTAACGACAAGGAAAAGGAGAATTTTTTAAATAATATTGTTAATATTAAAAGAAATAGTAAAAAAATACAAATAAAAAACTGCAGCCCATATGTCAACATAGCTCTGATCAATATTATTTAAAAACAACAGAACTCTTATCACCAAATGGTACGACGATAAAGCTCATATCGTCAAATGGAATAGCGATAGGCTAAGAGGCATCTTCTATCGTCATTTCAACAAAGGCTTGTTGGCCAATTGAACAATGTAGCACAAATAAATCGACGACAAAGCTCTTGCCAGCTAATTGAATTCGCCAAATGAATTAGTGATAAAGCTTATGTGGGCTAATTCAATTGTTGCTAAATGACGACAAGAGCAGCCACGTCAGTCTGTCACCAAATGGCGATAGATGATTATTTTTGTAAAGTTTTTTACTATTTATTTTTATATTATTAATAAAAAATTGTATTATTTAAAAAAAACTCAGGAAAAAGCGAGCGAGAGGTAAGAAGGTGGCATCCGTTCCAATCCAACTCCAACCAGGAGAGGGCGTCGCTCGCTGCATCTGCGTCTCTCTCGATCAGTCGCAGTAAAGGCACATTTCATTTCTCCATCCTTTTCTCCTGCTACTAGGCAACTAGTGTCCACTGGCACCTACAAATCGGTTGCTCATGTGAATTGAATCAATCAATCGGTTGGACTGAATTAATTCATGTGGGTAGGAGAGGTTTCAACTAATTTAATTATGGTGTATGAGAAAGTATTATCCCTTTCGTCAGGGTTTTTTGAGAGTCGTGGTGGGAAAAGGTTGTTCTCGTAGCTACAGTTAGACTTGCTCCTACTTAATACTCCATCCAGTTTACAAATACTTATTGTTTTGGAGATGTTCTAAGTTAAAGTTTTAGAACTTTATCTATAAATAACTTTTAAATTATTTTGGATTGAACACATCAAAGTTACATAAATAGATTTGTCATGAAAAGAGTTTTCAAAATATTACAATTTCAATGCATTTTATAAATAAAATGCAATAATTTTTAATGGTCAAAGTTGTATTTTAGAGACCGTGTCAATGTCCAAAACGATAAGTATTTGCAAATGGAGGGAGTACAAAAATTCTAGCCTTTGATAGAAAACCTGTATGGCACACCGGTTAGTCAAATCATCCAGGTTGGCTTGTCCAAGCATGTTGCGCTAAGTTCTTTAGTGGCCGTTGTTTTCAAGAAAATCAAGGAGACAGCCTTTTGTTTAGGGGTAGCTAGGCAAACATTTGACTTGGAAGAGTAAGCTAGGAAGCTAGAGTGGATTCGCATATGGAGTACTCCCTCCGTTTATTTTTATAAGGCGTATTTGGTTTCGTTAGGATAAGGCTTTGACCAACAATTACTCTATTAACATATAATTTTTATGACACAAAATTGATATTAACATATTTGTATTCAAAAATACTTATATATAATTATGATTTTGTATTGCATAAATGATATATTAATGAAGTAATCGTTGGTCAAAGTCTTGTCCTAATGAAACCAAATACGCCTTATAAAAATAAAACGGAGGGAGTACAAATTAATCATGTAGGGAATAATAAACACCTGCCTTAAATTGGCACATCACAGCATGTATAATAGTAAAGGTAATTGTTGTTTATATACTCTATATACCATTTAAAGATAAAGCTAAAAACAACTTTTATAATAGATGATATCTTAAAGTTGTATCTATGAGATCCCACAATCTTTTAATTATGGCATGAAAAAAGTGTTTGTTATAGACAATAACTTGCACAGCGGTGTTTATATTGTCTATACGATTGTATCTTCACAGAACTTTGTCAACAAAAATCTTACGTGGCAAAATTTACAGACGATTGACATCGTGCCATTTTATGTCTAAAGGAACTTACTCCTCTATACCACATTCCATAGACAAGTAAGGAAAATTCACTGGTGTTTTGCCAGAATCATTTTTCAAGATACACCTCATAGCTAGCATGGCAATATTGCCCGATTATCTACCAACCCGTGGGTAAAAATCCTACTAGAGGTAGGTATATTTCTCATTTATTGCCTATAGGCATGTTTGTAGGGGACAAATCTTTGCTTGATGGGCAAATAGACACGGGCATATGGGAGCTTCACTTGTACCCGTTCTAACCAATTACCCCACAATAAGCGTCACATATAGGCCATGTTTGAAAAACAAAAAGGCATCCCATGGTCCCACCCCTCGCAGCCCATGATTTTCCGCCATCAAGTTAATTTTGCTTTCATTCCCTATCCTAAATCCCGATCTATTACTTGTGATTTGTCTTGTGTTGCTTGTGATTTGTGTTGAGTTCTCATATATGTAAGCTATATTACATGTTTTTCATATGTTGACTCTGGAAAGTAATAGCTAACCTAGGTTGAACTGATGTTTGTCTTTTAGTAAGTTCATTGCCTTTTTATGATGAGATGTTGGTTGCATGAAGTGGTGATGGGCACATGGACATACCCGTGGGTATCGGGTACCTACGGGCAACGGATATAGACGAGGTTCTTTGTCCGCCACCCTTCGTTGTGTATGTCCGTGGGGAAGATTTTGGCTGATAGATATATGCAGGGTTAACAATATCGTTTCAACCTTGGATTACTGAAATTCGCGAAAAAAAAACTAACGAAATTTATGAAAAATCAAACGGTTTCAAAAGTCAAACAGATTTGAAATCTGGTCAAACCCAGCGTAAAATTCGAACAAAAAGGTTGAAAATCGCTCAAAAAGCAGTGAATTTCGAGCGGTTTTCAGCGAAAATCGGTGATAAGTTGTACAATTTCAAACTTCGTTTTTTTCAAAAAAAAATATTCACACCAAATGTCATAAAGCCATTAATACCAATTTTAGAGAACTTTTGCATAAATTTCTCCAAATTTTTAATTTTTTTTGAATTTAAACTTAAACTTGAACGTAAACCAAACGAAAGCCTTTTCTGAATCGGAACGGTACGAGCGAAATTCGTCAAAAATAAAACCGTACGTGGATATAGGCATAGATGAGGACTACTCGTGCGGGTCCCATTGCCATGCCTATTCGCCCCGCCTTTCAAGATGAATGCATGTGCGGTCATTCTGAACACTCAAATGGGGAGGAGCACAATCCGCTCGAACAAAAATGCGCAGAAACGCACCCACCCTTGCCCATCCCATGTCATGGCCATAACGGCAGCCTGCTCGATCGTATCAGCCACCGCCGCGCCCACAGCACAAAATACGTACATAAATCGGCTCTTCCATCCGTCCTGCCTCACTTTCTCCTTGAAGACGCAACGCGGCACAGCAACCACGGCGACGGCAGTCGGTACGCCATTAATATGCTCGAACTCCGGCTTTAACACGTCGACGCCGTTGTGCACGCATCGCATCCCCACACGCACCAATTATGTATGGTCTACAGTGTATTACCAGACAAAAGGAACAAAGTACGCAGGCAGTAGCTGGATGTTATGGCGCCATCTCACCTTCCGCCCAAGGTGACCCCTCCTCTCCTCCGGTACTGCAGTACGTACTGTGCTGTGAGCCCTCCCCACCCACACAGACAAAGGCAAACAACAACGCACGTAAATACATTGTACGTTTCATGTTGACAAAATTAAATCTAGCTACAGGGTGGGTCAGGAAATTTACTCATAAGTTTCGATCAGCTTTGGCTTAAGAGCTACATATTCGGTTCCGACTTCCGAAGCTAACCGTAGTTAGACCACAGCTTGTAGATAGACTATACTCTCCCTAGCAATCATATCACTATATCAGCTGTTCGTTCTCGTTTGAAGGTGCATATTGGAGATTTTTTATTTACACTAAATTTAATATGGGTCGTCTTTCGATCCGATCAATCAGAATTGCCATAAAATTTTATATTTCCTCGTAGCAAAAAGTAAAAAACATTTAAAATAAATTAATGACTATTAGTATAATACAATGTAAAATTTCTCGCACATACCGGAAAAAGAGACGGATCTAGCTGTTTGAACTGAAGGCAGAAGCACAGCAGATCCGTAGAAACGGGAGCAATCTGATCGAGAACAGTGGATGCATGCATACCATGATGCAGAGATACATTTAGATGTGAAGCCAGGAGCAGATTGCAGCGGACGGCTGTGGGGATCGAAGAGCGTACGTACATGTGCAGGAGCTTGTCCAAAACCGCTGAAACGTCGCGGGCAATCAGGCATGGGAGCTTCTCCAAATCAACCGCCGAGCGATCAATGGCGTCGGAATGAATCGCAGGGAAACAAAAGCTTCAATCAGCATGGGCCGCGCTGGCCCCTGGGGGCTAGCTATCTTCTTCATGATGAGCACGCACTCGAGTTGATCAGAAAACGCCTCTCCGGTTTCATACTTTGATGCAGCATCCGAGGCCATCTCGAATTTTCGATCGGAATGGTTATGGCTCGCCCGATCGCATAAGCGCCCAGCAGTAGATTTATCGCATGATTCATCCACGCAACTTGTCGCAGCGGACATTCATTGGCGACCTCCTGTTAGGGACTATGCTATAAAATAACGCAACGGAAATGATCGATGTTCATATGTAGGATGAGAAAACTGCCAATCTACAAAAGTACAAGACACTCGTAACAGCGTCAAGATGTCGGCTTGTACGGAGTATGTTCTTCACCAACAGATCGTGAAAGATCACGTGGGAGTCTATTTTTGTTGGTAATGAGTAGTTGATTATGTTTAAGCATATGGTGCTTAGATTTGAGTTTGATTTGAATTAAATTTAAATAATGAGTTTTTGAGGTGATTATTGCGTATCATTTTGAACATTACTATGTGATGTGGTTTTTTGTTTTTGATGGTTGCAGAACGTCGGTGTGATGTCATAGTGTCGACGATTGGAGAACGGGCTCCCGTCGAGCTTACTTGTTGAATGGGGGATCAACAGAGCCCCGTCGTACGGACCGAGTAGGTCGTTCGAGAGATGCTAGGTCGGGAGAAAGGGGGACACGGTGGTTTATCCTGGTTCGGGCCTCTCACCGCCGAGATAATAGCCCTACTCCAGTGTATTGTGTTCTATCTTGGGATCCCCCCTATTACAGATCTTCAGGGGGGTTTAAATACTACGACTAGAGATACAAAGAAGGTAACTACCTCCTGGGATCGCGCTACGTATTCATAACCGCGATCTGCCATCCTTGATTCGCGCTTTATTTGAATTTCGGGTAAGATTTCCCTTAAACTTTGGCTGATTGGTTGTCTCCTTCCTTCCTCGTAGTGCTCGCTGGGCCCACCGACCAAATACCTGGGTAGGTCATGGTCTTTACGAGCATGCTTGCTCGTGCGGGTGGTGCTTGATGTGACCGTGAGTAAAGGTGCGGACCGTATGCTCGTGGGAGGAGGAGGGATGCTCGTTTCACGCCTCCGAGCATCTTCTTTCAGTATTGTTTGGTCGATGGGCTTGGCCTTTCACGGGGGTATCGTGGTCTTTTTGCCAGATAGCCAATCCCCGACAGCTAGCCCCCGAGGTTCAAGCGGGGAACCATCGGGCTTCCCCTTGAGCCTAAGAAGACTCAAAAAAGGGGGGATTGGATTTCTTTTGGTCGTGGTTTACGACCATTTTACGTCGGGAGACGACCTTTTTATTCGCCGCGCGCTTGCTCCGCGCGGGCGCGTCGTTCGGTTGTCCTGAGGTTCCTTCTCTGAGAAGCCTCTCAGCATGTGATGCAGCTTTCGGAAAGTGCGCCACATCGGGCGATGTCGCCACACGAGCGGGTAGTGATTTTAATCTGTCTCTTCGCTGCCTTTTTAACCCTGTCCGCCGGGAGAGGTCGGAGTTACACTGTGTTTCTTTGCTCGTCTTCGGCCAAAAATCTTCTAGGAGCCCTAGCGCCCAAGACCCTTTTTCGTTCTCCTTCCTCCTTTGGCCATGGCGCGTTTCAAGATTAGCCAGATGACCCGTAGGAGGCTCCAGGTGCTCACGGACGAGGGCTACGTCGACCCCAGCTCGGGTCGAGTGCCTGGAGCCGATCTGCGGCCAGCGCCATGAGAGACGGAGATCGCTTTCTGCGAGTCAGATGTTGTCAACGGGCTCCGCCTGCCCGAGAGCGACTTCCTCGCCTCCGTGCTTGCCTTTTGCGGGTGCGAAATCTCTCATCTCCACCCCAACTCCATTCTCGCCCTTGCGGTCTTCTCCCATCTTTGCGAGGCGTTCAGGTGTAATGCCTACCGCCAGCCTTTTCTTCCACTTCTACTCTTCCGCACCGGCCGGGATGGTCCCGCCGCCAAGCGTCTATCTTCGCTTCGGCCCAACCGACCATACGAGTACCCTCTCGTTGCTTTGAAGGACTCGGTGTCGGGTTGGGCCGACCTGGTTCTACCGTAAGAAGGCGGAGGGGTCCTGGGCTTGGTCTATCTGGGAGGACGCTCCGCCTACCGAGAAGCGCGCCGCCTGCGGCTGAGGAAGAGCGGGTGCTCAGGACGATCAGCGAGCTTGCCCAGATGGGGCTCATTGGTCAGGACATCGCCCGGGATTTTACCTTCAACCGGGTGTCCCCCCTGAGGCGCCGCGAGCACCCCTTCTTCGAGGTGACCGGGTGGCATGACCTCACCCGTGAGGACAACTCAGGTATGTTTTTGAACCTCTTCCCCGACCACTGTTGCCTCCTGGTGATTGGCGCTACTTTTTCTTTTAACCCTTGGTCGTGACGCAGCTCCGAGGGTGGACTGGGTTGATGAGAGGGTCGCCGAGATGTTCGGCGCCCCGAAGGAGAAGGAGCTGACGCCCAATCGTCAGATCCCCAAGAACATTTTTGACCGCGGCGACGCGGTAAGTACGTCTTTTTGCTTCCGCCCGAGGGCATATTTTCCGAGCTTATTTCTCCCTATTTCTGTTTGCAGGAGAGGGTTTCCCTCGATCTTGCCGTATCGAGCGCCGCGTCGCTCCCGCGGGCTGATACCCCGGCCAGGGGTTCTCGCTAGAGGCCGGCGAGTCGGACCCGCCAAACGTCTCCCTCGCCTCCTCGCGCCAAACGGTCGAAGCGCCGAGGTTCGACCAGGACTCCTCCCACTCGACATCTCGAGTACGCCTACCGCCGAGAGGTAAGCGAGCTTCAAATCTGGTTTGATGACTTCAAGCGGAAGAAGCCGGAGCTGATGGGCCGACTGGAACAGCTTGCCGAGCAGGCGAGGAAGGCCGAGGAGGAGGCTAGGTCCCCCCCGAGCAAGGAGCAACTGGAGAGGAAGATCAAGGCTCTCCAGGACCAGCTCGCTCAGGTGGTCGAGGACCCTGAGGAGGAGGAAGATACCTATGCTCTGGTCAGGAGGAGCAGGAGGTCAACTTCCCGATCAACCTCCGCGTTGGAAGGGGTCGACATGGACGATGTCGACCCGGCGATGGCGCGAGCCAGCGAGGCCGCGGAAGATCGCGTCGTGGCCGTCGCTGAGGCCTACGAGGCCGCCGCGGGTAGGACGCCCGCGGCGCGAAGTGAGGAGACCGAGGAGGATGACGCTGCTCGCCGGGCGGAAGGTAAGTCTCGCTTGGTCCCCTCGTTTGATTTCTTCATTCTTGTCTTGCATTTTTTCTTCTCCGGGCTAACCCCACTCCGTTTGGCGTGGGCGTGATAGCTCGGAGGTTGCTCTTGGACTTTCGTCAAATGGCTGAGGAGATTATCGACTCTGCAGTTGACGCCGAGCTCGACCGCGTCTTCGACCTAGTAATGGCCGAGACGGAGGAGTCGGTGCCAGTTGCGCCCTCAGCGGAGTCCGAGCTTCCCTCGGCGAGGCCCGAGCTTCCTTCAGCGGACGTGGAACCTACTCCAGCCGCGGAGGAGCAAGAGCCGCAGGGGGCTGAGGACCAATAAGCCTTGGCCTTGGTCCCTTGCGAAAGGGTAAGCGCAAGCGAGCCCCAAGCGACGGACTCCGAGGGTCAAGGGTTGGTGGCATTCGGTCCACAGCCCTTAGCCGTGAGTCAAGAAGAGGAGCCGGTCACCGCCGACCAGCTGCCTCTGGTCGTGTCTCCGTCTGCGGAGCAGCAGTCGCCTCCAGCCGCGGACCAGGGGCAGGAGGTGGTCGTCCTCGACCAATTGTCTCCGGCTGCGGAGCAGCAGTCGCCCCCGGCCGCGGAGGTGCAAGAGGCGGAAGTGGTCATCCTCGACCACTCGCCTCTGGTCGCAGAGCAAGGGGCAGGTGCGCCCGTAGTTGGCGTCCAGCCCCCGGGCGTGGCGGCCGAACAGGAGGAAGGCGGCCATGAGCCGCCCGTTGTTTAGGAAGACCAACCCCAGGGCGACCTGAGGTTGGTCGAAGGAGAAAACGCCGTTGCCCTCCTTGGAGCACCGAGTGCCCAGGAGGGGCAAGATCTTGACGCGCCAGCTCGTGATCAGGATGATCCCGCATGGGTCAACCCTTTTTTTCGAGCTAGCGCTACCGACCGCCAACGGCTTCAGGACAAGCTGGTCGGTCGGGCTCTTCTGGTAAGTCCTTTGGTTCTATCTTTTTCCATAAGGCAGGCAATCTTCCAGGGTTTCTTTCTTTTTCTTTTTTTTTGACTTTTCTCCCTTTTTTGCTCGAAGTTTGCTGCGAAGGCTATGGAGGATATTGACGCCTCTGCAGTCCCAGCAGAGGAGTACTGGGCGTACCACCGCGAGCAAGACGCCAAGATCGCCGATCTTGAGCGCCGGGTCTCCGAGGTGCGCGAGGCTGACCTGAAAGAACTGGAGTCGGCGAAGAGCCTCATCGTCGGGCTTCGGGACCAGCTCTTCGAGAGCGAGGCGGCGAAGAGCACTTCGGAACGGAAGTGTGCCGAGCTCGAGGAGGAGCTGGTGAAGCTTCGGCAGGAGGTCCCCGACCTGCGCCGCGACCTTCAGCGAGCTCGGGAGCGCGAAGAGACCCAGCTCAAGGAGGCGCAACGCCTTCGGGACAGCGCGACTGAAGGTCGCGCTGCTCGGCGGAAGGTTTTGGACCTGGAGGCAGAGGTCGACTCCCTCAAGGAGGAACTTGCCGCCCTCCAGGCCGAGCGTAGAACTTAGCTCTTCTTTTTTTTTTGGCTTGTGTAAAATCCTGTAAGAAAGAAACAACCTTTTTGGTTAAATGAGCAAAATCACATGTTTTAGGACCTTGCCTGTTTTTCTCGAGTCCGCTTTCAATGTATGCTCGCACGGTCCTGGTTCTGCAGAAGAAAGACCAAGTCCCTGTATAAGAGCATATAATATGGATACGAGCAAAGAATCCTCGAAGAAAGGACGGAACGATTCTATCATACGGAGCCCCCGTCGCGGACAAAGGTCGTGCCCCTACGATTGCGAGCACGAGTTTGTTCACGGGAGATCTGAGGGATACTTTCGATCGTAACGCTTTTTGAAGATTTTAGACAGGTCGATTGCGTTGAGAGAAGTATGAGCGTGAGCATTGTTACGTGCGCAGAGTAGACGAGCTTTGAACCAACAATACGTGGAGCCGCCATACCCGAGTGGTTACTGAACCGGGCTTAGATGGATGCTCGCGATCGACCACGCATACAGTGAAGAGCTACTGTGGAAAGTGATCGAGTGGGCGAGCATCCGGCCGGGGGCCAAGGGGTATGGTGCGCACATATTCGTCGGATAAGCTCGTCCGCAATGCTGGAGACGACGATGCTCGTTCGACAAAGCGAGGATAAAAAATGAGCAGGAAAAGAAATGTTTTATAGGAAAAACGTAAGGGGCGCGAGATAGGGGTACGCGTCTAAACGTAAAATTTACGTAGTTGATCAATGTTCCAGGTGCTGGCGAGCTCCCGACCATCCTCCCTCGCGAGGCGAACAGCCCCCAGGCGTGCTGTGGACACGACCGTGTAGGGTCCCTCCCATCTTGGGGTCAGCTTATTGGCTTTCGACAGGTCTTGAAGTCTTCGTAAGACCATGTCACCAATTTGCAGGGACCTTGGTCGGACTGACTTGGTCGCGTGCCTACGAAGAGCTTGTAGGTAAATCGCAGACCGGAGCTGCGCCCGTTCACGTGTTGCTTCGACGAGGTCTAGGTCGAGGAGGCGTTCAACCTCCTGATCGACGGAATCGATCACCGCACTTTGGGGAACCCAAAGACGATTTCGGCAGTGAGAATGGCCTCCGCACCGTAGACGAGTTGGAAAGGCGTTTACGCTGTGGCTCGACTCGTCGTGGTGCGAATCGGACCAAAGAACGGTGGGAAGCTCATCCACCCATCGCCGTCTTTGGTTGAGGCTCTTGAAGACCCTCTTTTTTATGCCCTGGACTAGCTGCCCATTTGCTCGTTCGGCTGCTCCGTTGCTCTGTGGATGCGCCACAGAGGCGAAGCAGACCTTGGTCCCGACCTCCTCGCAGTAACTTTGGAATAGTTCACTGGTGAACTGGGTCCCATTGTCTGTGATGAGACGGCTGGGTATCCCGAACCGAGTTATCACATTGCTACGGAGGAACCTCTTGGCCGCCTGGGCCGAGATGGTTGAGACGGGCTCGGCCTCTATCCACTTAGTGAAAGTGTCGATGGCCACGAGCAAATACTTGCAGCCTTTCTGCCCCCGGGGGAAAGGTCCAAGGACGTCGAGCCCCCAGGTCGAGAACGGCCACGAAAGCGGTATGGTTTGCAGGGCGTATGCTGGCTGACGGGCTTTGCGAGCATGGAACTGGCATGCTCGGCAGGTCGTTACGATTGACCGTGCATCCGTCAAGGCCGTAGGCCAGTAGTAACCCAATCGGAAGGCTTTGCTCACAAGCGTTCTGAAAGACGAGTGAGCTCCGCACATTCCTTCATGGATATCACGAAGAAGGTATTGGCCTTCCTCCTGAGAGACGCATCTGGAAAGGATTCCTAATGCGCCTTTTCGGTATAGGTCACCTTCGATCAGTTTGTACTGAGAAGATCGCCTTGTCAGCCGGGAACGCTCGGCTTCTTCCTCGGGCAATATCCCGTGCGCGAGGTATTGGATAAATGGCGTCATCCAATTTGCACTTTGCTCGAGGAAGGAGACCCTTCCGTCGGTCTCTGGTGCCTCCTCTTCAGAGGGAATGGAGGGCTTATATAGGTGCTCGACAAGCACCCTCGCCGGAGCGGTAGTTTGAGAGGAACCGACCTTAGACATTTGGTCGGCCAGGGAATTATCCTTCCTGGGAATGTAGATTACTTCGAAATTCTTGAAGTATTTCTCCATTTTCCTTACTTCGGCCAGGTACAGCGCCATTGAGGTATCGGAACACTGATACTCCTTGTTGACCTGGTTCACGACCAACTGTGAATCGCCCATCACAGTGAGCCGTTGGACTCCTAGCGATTTACATGCCCGAAGTCCGGCCAAGAGGCCTTCGTATTCCGCCGCGTTGTTGGTCGCGGCGAAATGTAGTTGGATGGCGTACTGGAGTTGCTCTCCATCCGGGGAGATCAAGACGACGCCAGCCCCCGAGCGCTCATATGCTCGGGATCCATCGAAATACAAGGTCCAGGAGTTTTCCCTTGAACCGTTGGCTTCGCTGGCTGGTGGTGTTGGAGCCGACCATTCTGCCACGAAGTCAGCGAGGACTTGTGATTTGATCGCCGTGCGGGCCGAAAACGTTATCTCGAATTCGGCGAGCTCCATTGCCCACTTGGCTATGCGACCACTGGCGTCCTGGTTTTTCAGGATTTCCCTGAGCGGGAAGCTGGTCGGTACCACGATCTTGTGTGCTTGAAAGTAGTGGCGCAACTTCCTGGAAGCCATCAGCAATGAGTACAGTAGCTTCTGGACCTCGGGGTAACGCTCCTTTGGTCCATGAAGTACTTCGCTGACATAATAGATAGGTCGTTGGGAACCACCTCTTTCTACTGCTAAAACCGCACTTACCGCCTGCGGGGTTGCCGCCAGGTATAGTAGCAATTCTTCCCCTGCTGCAGGTGTGACGAGGACAGGCGGTTTAGAAATTTACCGTTTTAGTTCTTTGAATGAGTGGTCAGCTTCCTCTGTCCACGTGAAGCCATCGTGCTTGCGGAGGGCTTTGAAGAAGGGTAGCCCTCGCTCTCCCAGCCGGGAAATGAACCGGCTTAAAGCGGCCATTCTCCCGGTCAGAGCTTGCACTTCCTTCACGCACGTGGGCGACCTCATGTTCTCAATGGCTTCGATTTTTTCCGGGTTTGCCCCGACGCCTTGTGGTCCGACCATGTAGCCGAGCACCTTGCCAGCTTTCACACCGAACACGTATTTTTCTGGATTTAGCTTTATTCGATGCTTATTGAGGTTATAGAAGGTTTCTTCTAAGTCAGCAACGTGATCCGAAGTGCTCTTGCTTTTCACCACTATGTCGTCGACATAGACCTCCAAATTTCGACCCATTTGGTCTGCGAAGGTTTTCTGCATGAGGCGCTGAAAGGTCGCTCCTGCATTTCTCAGACCGAAAGACATGGTCGTATAGCGGAAGGTACCGAACAGGGTGATGAAGGAGGTTTTTTCTTCGTCTTCGCGCGACAGGCTGATCTGATGATAGCCTGAATAAGCGTCTAGGAAGCTCATGGTTTGCGACCCCGCCGTCGCGTCGACCAATTGATCTATACGAGGCAACGGGTAGTTGTCTTTCAAACATGCCGCGTTTAGACCCGTGTGATCGGCATTACGCGCCACTTGCCTCCTTTTTTCTCGACCAGGATCGATTGGCAATCCACTCGGAGTATTCGACCTCCCGATGAAGCCGGCTTTTAGGAGTTTGTCGAGTTCCTCCTGATGATTGCCTGTTTTTCCGGGAAAAGCGTCTAAGTTTACGTCGCCTTTTTTATCAGTCGAATCAAGCTAGCTGCTTTGTGCTCAATCACCTCCTCGGGACCCGGGCATGTCGGATGGTTCCCGGTGACGCATCCGAGCTTGCCCGGAGGAAGGTGATGAGCTCGAGTTCCTATTTGGGATCTAAGGAAGATCCCAAATGCACAACTTTGGCCGGTTCCGACTCGTTGAGCGGAACGGCTTTGGTCTCTCCTCCAGGTTGGAGGGCAAGTTTAGGTCGGGAATGTTTTGGCTCTTGGTCAGGGCCGCGAGTGGGTAACTGACCGACCATATCCAACGCCCTTTCGTCGCAATTGAGTGCGGACTTGTGGTTCCCTTTTACGGTTATGACTCCGTTTGGTCCGGGAACCTTCAGGCACTGATACGCGTGGTGCGAGGCGGCCATGAACTTGGCCAAGGCCGGCCTGCCGAGGATGGCGTTGTAGGCCGATTCGAAGTCTACCACCTCGAAGGTGATTAACTCCGTTCTGAAGTTACTTGGGCCGCCGAAAGTCACGGGCAGGACGACCTGCCCCAGAGGTTTGATCGAGGTGCCCGGGACTATCCCGAAGAAGGGCACGGCTACACTTTTGATTTTGGAACGAGGAATCTGCATCTCGTCCAAAACCTTAGCTGATATAAGGTCCAAAGAGCTCCCGGAGTCTATGAGGACCCGACCAACGATGGTATTGCTGATGGTGGGGTTCACGACCATCGGAAGCCTCTGCGGTTTGGTCATTCCAAAGGGACAATCGTCCTTGGAGAAGGTAAGGGACAGCTCAGACCATTTGAGTTGCTGCACTGGCGGCTTACCTTGGGTGACTTGGTGCACTTCCCTCGCAGCGTTCTTTAAGTCCCGGCGAGATTTATAGGCAGAGGAGCCCCCGAAGATAACCGCGATGTGGTTCTGTGGTTCTTGATATTCCATGCCATCTTCGTTTTCTTCGACGGGCTGCTTGCCCTTGCCGTTTTCACCACTCTGGAAGCGGCGGCATGGGACCCCTACCATCAGAAAGCGCTCCAGGCGGTAGGTCCACGTTCGGCAATTCCGTAGGTCATGCCCGTCGCCTGGTGAAGCGGGACGATGAGAGGTCGCCCCGTTGGTCTGCCTGGCCACCTCGGTCGCGAGGCCTGTGTGGTTGTCCTCTTCCCCGAGCGTTAAACCCCCGGCGCTGCGGCTGGGTTGCTCGGGGCTGTTGTTGTTCCACCGCGGCGACCATGCCTGGTGGGGGCTGCTTTTTCTTCTTCTTCTTGATCTTCTTATCCACGGAGTTCGAGCCCTTTTTACTGGCGGAAGTTTCTAGCCCGGGCTGAGGCGGCAGCTTTCCTTCGTCCAGCATTTTCTTCCACTGGACGGCCTCATCCGCGTTGGCATACCGATCTGCCATTCGGAAGAGCTCGTTTGCCGTCAGATCCGGGTGGATCTCCAGGTCCTGCGTGAAGCGCACGTCCCGTACCCCGAACTTGAAAGCTCGGACGACGGCCTCGTCCGATATGTTCGGGATCGAGTTTCAGACCTGGATAAACCTCTGGATGAACTGTCGCAGGGTTTCCCCGTCCGTCTGTATCAAGCGCTCCAAGTCGCGCTCCTTTCCCGGGCGGATGTAACAGCTCTGGAAATTTGCTCGGAGCGCAGTGCTGAGCTGCCCCCAGGATCGTATGGAACCCTCCTTTTGGTTGAAGAGCCATGTGCGAGCGGCTCCGTCCAGAACCGTCGGCAGATAATTCGCCATCACCCCCTCATCGCCTCCGGCGGCGAGGATGGCGGTAGTATATATTGAGAGAAATTCGTCCGGGTTCTGGGTCCCGTTGAATCTTTCGATGTGGCCGGGCTTGAACCTGTTCGGCCATGCGACATTCCGGAGGAAGCTCGTGAAGGCCTGGCAACCAAAGCTCGGGGTTTCGCGGTGAAACCCTCGGTCATAGCGGCCTCCGCGCGGGTCTTCCACCCAACGCCCCGTACGTGGGCCGAGTCGAGAGAAGACTTCATGCGACGGTCGTGCCGACGACCGCTTGGTCGTGGAGCGTTCAGAACGCTCGTAATCCGGGCGATCGTAGAGGTGTCGCTCCGAGGTTGCTCTGGAACCGTTCCGGGGCTTTTCCCGGATCAGGTTAGCGGTCTGGGGCGATCTCCGAGCATGGCTCCGAGATTCATCTCTGTGCGAGCGCATGGGGGAGCGTCTGCGATGGTCCCGGGAAACACTCCGGGCATCCCGGTCACGGGGAGGATCCGAGACTTTCAGCTCGGCGGCAAGCCTCTCCAGATCTTCGGCCACGACCTTGCCCACGGCCTCTAGGTCCACTTGCTCGTGGAAACTGCGTAGGTCACGCACAACTGCCTCCAAGGCCTGTAGCCGTTCCCGTTTCTGGTGAATTGGCGGCGGTGAGCTTTGACGGCGCTCCGGGGCGCGATCGGGGGTTCGGTACTCGCGAGAGTTCCTTTCCGCGGAAGCGCGCCTCCCTTTTGCCTGGCGGCGAATGCTCGCGAGGGTCTTTCCCAAAGATGCCTCCAGGTTGAGTCTGGCCGCCTCGTAGTGGTCGCGCTTAGCGGCGTCCGAGTATCCTTGCCCGGGCTCGGCACGGCTCCCGGCCATGTTGACTTGACGAGAGCGAGATGAAAGCGATGGGGACATCATTGTATCCCCTTGAGATGCAGTCTCTCGGTCGAACTCTAGGTCGTCCGGTATGTCTAGGCCATCGTAGAACCCGTCGTAGTCATCCTCGTGGTCTCCGAGGGTAATGTCTGGGGAACGGAGGATCTGCCCTCGCATCCCAGGGTCCGGGGAAGAGCTCCCGGACTCGGTGTGACCGATGGGATTGGTCACATCAGCCACGCCGTCGCCGGCGTAGTACATGTCGTCGTCTTCGACGTCGTTGAAGGCACAAAGATTCCGAGTATCTCCCGAGTTCGACATCCTCGAGGATCTTGATCCGCGACGGAATCAAGCCGTCGTCCCCACGACGGCGCCACCGCCGACGATTGGAGAACGGGCTCCGTCGAGCTTACTTGTTGAATGGGGATCAACAGAGCCGTCGTGCACGGACCGAGTAGGTCGTTCGAGCGATGCCAGGTCAGGAGAAAGGGGGACACGGTGGTTTATCCTGGTCCGGGCCTCTCACCGCCGAGATAATAGCCCTACTCCAGTGTATTGTGTTCTATCTTGGGATCCCCCTGTTACAGATCTTCAGGGGGGTTTAAATACTACGACTAGAGATACAAAGAAGGTAACTACCTCCTGGGATCGCGCTACGTATTCATAACCGCGATCCGCCGTCCTTGATTCGCGCTTTATTTGAATTTCGGGTAAGATTTCCCTTGATCTTTGGCTGATTGGTTGCCTCCTTCCTTCCTCGTAGTGCTCGCTGGGCCCACCGACCAAATACCTGGGTAGGTCATGGTCTTTACGAGCATGCTTGCTCGTGCGGGTGGTGCTTGATGTGACCGTGAGTAAAGGTGCGGACCGTATGCTCGTGGGAGGAGGAGGGATGCTCGTTTCACGCCTCCGAGCATCTTCTTTCAGTATTGTTTGGTCGATGGGCTTGGCCTTTCACGGGGGTATCGTGGTCTTTTTGCCAGATAGCCAATCCCCGACACATAGTGAAGAGGAGCATGACTGGGACTAAGCGAGGTGCGTCGAAGGTCCATACGGTTGAGAATCGCCAGAGGATAGCCGGAAATAGAGTCTTTACGTGCCAAGAAGACAAGAGAACAATTGAGATGCAACTTGGAGCTACTTGGATCAAGGAGAACCGTTGGATCACGGTTTAGAGAATGGGCTAGCGGTCAAGTTAGCTTAGTGAATAAAACACATTTGTTAGTGGGTTTCGGGTTAGCCCATGTCTGAGTAGTTGAATCTCAACACTTAATGAGATTTTTTTTTAGGACCAAAAATGTTATCCAATGGTGGAGATTGCTCTTAATGTTTGAATCAATCCTAACCCTTAGGGGTTGCTTAGGATTGAAGCAACTCATCCAAGGGTGTAGAATAATTAATGAAGGCTATAAATAGAAGGCGAGAAGGATGTCTCTCTTGAAGGTTTTGGTGCTCATTTGAGATTTTGCCCACCTTCATCCAAAGAACTAAAAATTTATTTTCTTACTTCTGAATTTAAATTTCGTATTTACATTATGTCTTTATATTTTGTAAGTTAAATTCAGTATTTACTTTTCTGCAATTTAAATTTCGCACATTTGGATTTGCTTTCCCTCCTTTTAAATGCTTGTGGATTTTGTGCCAAGAATGAGTGATTAACGAATGAATCTTCCTTAGATCATATCCCAATCACCTAGGGACCACCTCTCTTGTTTCTCTTTAGAACCGATCTTTTGTTGCATTCTAGAGAAATCTTTGTAGATTGTGTTCTTGGAGTTCTTCTCTTCAGTTCTTGCTTGCTTTGACGTGTGGAAGGTAGCCCAAAATTATTTTGATCATCAAAACTTCATGAGCAAGACCAAGACCAAGATTTTGATTTTTGGTGCACTCTTCCTTCAATCGAGAAAAACATAGAACTTTGACGTCAATCCCAAGAATTGAAGGTTGGAATAAGTTCATTTCAAATTTCGTAGATTTTGGACCAGCCAATCAAGAGATCCTTTAGTTTTACCTTTGTGATCGTTTTGTTTCTGCTTTTTGTTCTTGAAGCAAGTACTACCGCTCAGAATCAGTCGGTAGTACCGACCTCCAGTACTACCATTCCTTGTACCACGATAGCACCAGCCAGAACAGACTCTTCGGTTTTTACTCTTATGTGCTTCATTGCTTTTTGTTTTTGAAGGGAAGAATTTCAATTGGTATCAGAGTTGGTTTTGCTTTTTCATAGATGTTGACCGGTCTCAAGAGCCATGGCAACGGACAAATATTCAACCAAACCTCTGATTTTCTCGAGCCTTGACTATCCGTTCTGTAACTCAAGAATGGAGTCATATATCACTACCTAGTGCTTCCTGTGAGACCCTCCCTTTTATGCTACATTATAACATAAAAGAAAGGCTCTAAAGTACATACTGTGCTAGTCTTATGATCAGTATCTAGCACACACTTTCACAAATTGAAATCACAACCATACATGATATTTAATTTCATATAATAGCGGAAGTATCAACATAATATGACCTGTAAGGTCGATCAGAATTCAGCAGAAGAATCAGAAGTATTGTAGTGTGCCACATAATACTCAGGCAACTGACAAGGCATAAACTCTAGATAAAATCATTATCATAATTCTCGTAACCTGCATCAAAGTATGGTTCTTCGAAATATTCTATCACTTCACCTAAAAACAACAATAATAGCAAGGGTGAGTACATTTCGTAGTCAGCAAGACTTGAAGTGTTTGGAAACCTATAACAAATGCAGGCTATATCAAGAGAAAGGCTACTACGGTTTATTTTGCCTGGAGCCAAAGTGAATTGTAAATATAGAATAATAGATTGAAAGCAAAATTTTGTAAAAGCAAGTTGACAGATATATAAAATAACAAGTATGTAAACATAAAGATAACAAGTAAGAATGACGTAAAAGTAATAAAAGACCCACAGTCCTTTGTGAGTTGAATCATCCATTCCCAACATAATAATATCCGAAATCAGTTTTGTTGCCAACACATAGCATAATAGCTGAATTTAATCTTGCCAACACATGTCAAGCATTAAATCATCTGTAGGGGTAAACTCACCAATTCATTTTATAAAAATATTAGATCATCTAACTTAGTGTCAGTTCACCAAGTTACCCATAACCGCGGGTACAGCTTTCAAAAAGATTTAAACTCTGCAGAGGTGTACAACTTTATCCACAAGGAATGATCATCTCTTTTTGCAAAGCTATTTAACACACTTACTTTGATGTGTCGCAAAGCGATCATACATAACTGTTACATTATCCAAACCTAGCTTTGCACCAGCCAAGTGACATTAAACCCTTGCTATGGTAGAAACAAACAATCGCATGAAACATAATAATCTTTGAGCTAAATAAAAAAAACCATTTCTCCTTATAGCCAGGCGTACACCGTTGTATAGGTAAATATTGGTTCCAAATCACCTCAGTGCGGACATCCATTTGAGCAAACATACCCGAAATGCCTGTACTACTACTGCATTCCAATATACAAAACTAGTTTTAAATAACTTATTAGGTTAAGGCCATCACATACCAACCCCTATAGTTGTACGGTTAGTTCTTGGATCATGTAACACTATATTCGGTTCTTGATCGACCCGGGGGATAAATCTTCGTCTATCTACATGCATATTATTTGCACTTCCGGCTATTGCCAATAATCGTCCGCGTCAAAATCATAATTTTATTTTCAGAAAAAAGAAAATATCAATAATCACACTATTCCAACATGTTCGAGATTAAAGTTCATCATGTCCAATATTTTAATTTAATATATAAAATTCATTATGAATAGTAAAACCATCTGTTCGTAACCCAATCTAAAGCATGGCTAAGCGTATGCAAGTAATAATCGAATATACCCATTTTAACATCATCAAGTGTTTACCCATGAGCTAAGGTTGTCAAGGTTCACATGTTAATATTAATTACGGTAATCCATCATGAAGGTTATATCTACCAGTACCCATAAATAGCAATTTTATGAAACATAATGTATGCATGCAAGTTTTAATCAAAATTTTAGTTAATTATAAAAAACTGGGATCAATATAATCAAGGGGATGCTTGCCTTGCTATTTGTTGGCTTCAACGATGAAGTCAAGGAAGTAACTAGGTGTCGATGACGACGTTGTTGGAAACGTCGGTGTCTACACGTCGTTTGTTGATAAATAAAGCAAATAGCAAATAACAACTTTTCAATAGTGGCAAAAAGAAGTCAAATATAAAATCAAATAAAAATCATTACATAAAGCAAGCAGAGTTGTAGGTTAGGGTTTCGTGATCTTATAAGAGCATGTTACTTTTACGTTACACTCTTCCTTATTATTATTAATAGTCTGGGTTGCATAGCACACCACACTTGTTCTTTAAGATCTATTCTATTTTATTTTACAAATTCAAGAAACTAAGATTATAAATTTAAATATGTTTAATTTCAAATTCAAGATGCCAAAATTGTTTATATTATTATAAATTAGTACATAAAATAGCAGGAGTAAAAGCAAGTATAAGTTGCATGGTTAAACTTATGTGAATACCAGACACTAACAATCAATCACCTATGCATATAAAGGCTTAACTTAAGTTACTAGTTATAAGTTTATGATTTTAGGGAGGTGTCGGTGATAATAACATTTTAATCACTAATTTCTTATGGTTTAATTGCATGCATTTGTATTATGAATTTTAGGATTTATGTTACGCAGGGCTAGGCTTTCGATAGGATTCAAATGCAAAGTATATTATAATAGAAATATTTCTACATAATGAGATAGTCTAGCTCCAGGGGGTATTCTAAAGCTAATCTCAATAATATTTTACTTTCAATCACCCATTTCCTGATTTCTTAAGTATGTTATATCCTTCATATGTAAGCTTACGTTGATTAAGGACTAAGTGTTCACTAAGGCTATAATCTAATTTACAAATGAAAACCAATATAGACTAGGGTCAAGTCTAATCATTCTTGTAGTATTAAATTGTCTTGTACTATGTATCATACAAGATAAGTTCTATATGTATTACTACTCATATATTTAAGTTATAACTATTTGGGTTTCTATGTATTGTATAATGATCTATTCATTGATTTAATTCAAACAAGGTTCAAGTATAATATTTTTGTATATTTGGAATATTCATGACCTAAGGAACATTATAAAATTTATTTCATGAATTAAGAAGTTATAGTTTACAGTAACTATATCAGGATTATGAATATCACAGGGCATAAAGCAACATATAAAAGTTCAATGGTACACCCTAAGTATTTTTGCAAAATGGGGTTGTTCACTGTCTAATTAATACTAGGAAATTGGTTGCACCTAATTTGGATATTATTTGAGCAAGTTATGAATTTTTGAATATCAACACATTGAAATCAATCCTAATTGGAAAATGGTACAAACTAAATTAAAATTTAAATATTTTTTATATATTGGGTTCCTAATGACTTAAGAATTCCAATAAAGTTAGTTTCATTTAGTTTGGATTTGATTTGCACATAATTTATATTGAGCATATTTTAAACCTTTTCTTTAAATTTGAATTATGAATCTGTACAAGGGTCAAACTTAAAATATGTTTGCATATTATGAATCTATAGGATTTAACTTAAATTTAGAAACTTGTTTCACTGGAATTTAACTTAAAATGTTGTAGCTATTAACATATTTATCTTGTCAGTTTTAATAATCATCCTAAAATAGAAAATACTCTTTCAAATTGGGAAGGCACTTTTTACCCTTGGTTCTCTTGGACTGGCTGACAGTAGAGGCCTACCATGAAGTGACTCAAGAGTAGGGGAGCCCGGGCACGAGGTCATCAGTGGCAAGGCGAGGTTCGAGCTGACCCAGTTGAGGTCCAGCAAGCAGGAGCAGATCGAAGAGGACCATGGGGATGGCTTGGTTGGGCTTCGACAACGGCTGAACAGGACCCGTGGCGAGGTTATACGGAGGCGCAACGATGACATGCCGTGCCGACGGAGGAAGCTAGAGAGCAGTAGGCGCTGATGGGGAAGCACAGCGGGGGCTAGTGGATGTCGTAGGAGATCTCAGTGCTAGAGAAAAATGGCTGAAGTGGTGGGTCACCATGCGGTCGAAGCTCGGAACAAAGAGCGGTCACGGCTATGGAGCTACAAGCGCCCAGAGCAAAAATCGGCTGAGGAGAAATGTTAATTGAATGTTCAAGAGGCTAACACAAAAAGGAATTGAGCAGTAAGCTACCAATTTAGCCGAATTAAGTTCCAACCCCCTTGCTTGGAGCTTGCGGCAATGGTGCAACTAGCGGTGCTCTTGAGCTTGTCTCGGGCTAGGGGAGGAATATGGTGGTTGGGGAAGCTAATGGAGAGCTCAGCTGGCACTTTATAGGTGGCATGAGGTGGTGGGAGCAATGGTGTGAACGGGGATGGAGACCAGCTGCTGGCTCTCGAGTGCTCTGGAAGAAGAAAGAAGAAAAGAGAGGAAGCAAGGAGAAGAGGCTAGAGAAGAAGAGAGGAAAGAGTATGCCATGTGCGAACAGGTAAGGATAGGGGTCCAGTGGCAGCCACATGGGCAAAGATTTGGCCGGTGGGTGCAATGAATGAAAGGGCCCACATGTCAGTCAAAGAGAGAAGGCAAATCTGATTTGGGTTTTCCAGACAGCATAGATAACATGCATTTAATTCACACATCAATGCCTATCTACAATTTTTGGGAATTTTATTTAGGGTTCTCCAGAAGTTTTAACACTATATAAAATTTTGAAGTCAAAATTCCTGTTAGATTAATTATTAAAATTCTCACAATAGGAACTGTTCCAAAATTTTATTTCTACAAATGATTTATTTGAGGGAATAAATTAGCGTAATAATTTTTACAACTTATACAAAAGGTTTTAAATTATGTCATTATACTACCATAAATATTTCATATTTATATCTTAATTATTTATTTTCTAATAAATGTTTTATTCCAATTTGTAGATTTTCAAAACTAGAATAAATAATTTAGAATAAATAATAAATTTTATTATTATTTTTACCAATTTTACCAGATCTATACAAGATTCTAACAACCACATGATAAAAATTTTAGCTTCAGGAAAGGTCAATATATTTCTAAAAAAATCTTTTACCAAACTGTTCAGAGTCAAAACATATTAATATAATTAATCATTTCATTGATTTAATGGGTTCACATTGATTTTTGACCACCAAAACAAGCTTACAGATATGTCTAAGGGTTTTGCAGCATTTTGGATATTTTTCTTTTATTTTACTTTTTACCTTTTTATCTTTTTTATCTTTTACCTTTTTACTTCTTACCTTTTCACTAAATGACTTTTCAATGAGAAAAATAGTTAAATGATTTAGAATTTCATAAAAATTATTCTTAAAGCAATTTCATATTTTAAAATTTTATTTGCTTAGTTTACTCAAATTAAAAGAACGGAATTTAATACTACGATTATTCTTTTATTAAGACTAGAATTGAAGAAATGGATAAAAGATATTATTTTGAATAAATCTTCATGAAAATTTTTATTCAATCATATTTATAAATTTTATTTTTTTATTTTTTAAAAGTTCGGGATGTTACACTTCCTAACTTGGCGGAAAGTGAAGCTCCCGTATGAGATTCCTACCGATGAGAACGTCACGGCCGCAAACATGGCTGACGTTGAGGTAAGTGTTAAGGAAGGAACATCCTCATATAGGGCTTAAGCCGCAATGAGTAAGACTGGATCTGTTGCCTACAATCTGCTCATCAGATTTGGTTGACCCACGATGCTTACCATGAGTGCACCACTCAGATTAAAACGGTGAGAAAAGATCAGTACAAGCGTGACTACAATAAGTTTGAGCAACACATTGGTGAGACTCTTGATGAGTGTTTTTGCCATTTCACTAATATCCTTAGTGATCTCCGATCAATCGGTTTCACATACTCTGACTCAAAGAACGCTAGGCATTTTCTGACAGCACTCGATCTACGAGTGTGGGAAATGAAGGTGACTACCATCAAGGACACCGCAAATCTTTCGACTTTGACTCTTGACGAGCTTTATTCTCGACTCAAGACTCATGATATCAATGCCGTATCTCATAAGATGAAGTCACAGTCGATGGCTTTAGTCACCAATCCTACAGGATTCATTTCTGATTCTTCGTCTGGTTTCTCCCTTTCTGCTCTTTGCGAGCTAAGCGATAGACAACTAAACAAGTTTTCAGAAAATGATCTTAATCTTTTGGCTCGCAAGTTTTTCTACCCATATAAGAGGGTGAGGGACAAGAAGAGAGGTGGCACAATCACCTGCGAGTGTGGTGGCCCCAACCACATTTTAAAGATATTTGAGAAAGAGGGTTCTTTTATGCACAGTTGCTTTCTAATGTGTTGGCTAGGTTGAACCCTAGTATATCCATTTGATCCTTGTATGTCTTTGCTTCTATTCTTGAAATTATGCTAAGTGCTGCTCTTGTTATTATCATGCAAATTAGTACATTTCTTTTTCAGCTTGCTAGCGAAAAAAATAAAAATATGCAATTGGATATGACTTAGCTTGACATAATCTGAATTGAAATAGCTTGGTGTCATATTTTGTCTAAATGGTCACATAGATAATCTTCAAAGCTCTTTTAGAATGCATTTCATACTTACATGCTCTCTTAATGCCTATATTAACAAAAGGGGGTGAAAACGTAGAAAATGCATCTTAGATGAAAGAAAATAAAAAAAAATATTTTCTCATGATCACGTCGGTGCGAGGTCATGGTGGGGCGGAGGATGACCGGGACTAGGCTAGGTGCGCCGGAGGTCCAGACGGTCGAGGATCACCGGAGGATGATCAGAGATGGAGTCGCTGCATGCAAGAAGACAAGGGAACGGTTGAGATGCTAACTTGGAGTTACTTGGATCAAGGAGAGCCATTGGATCGCGGTTTAGAGAATAGAATAGCGATCAAATTAGCTTAGTGGATAAAACCCGTTTGTTAGTGGGTTTCGGGTTAGCCCATGTGTGAGTGGGTGAATATCAACCCTTAATGAGGTTTCTTGAGGGCCAAGAAGGCCATCCAAAGGTGGAGATTGCTCCTAATGTTTGAATCAATCCTAGCCCTTGGATGATTTGCCAAGGATTGAAGCAACTCATCCAAGGGTGTAGGATGATTCATAAATGCTATAAATAGAGAGGGAGGGGTGTCTCTCTCTTGAAGATTTTGGTAGTCTTTTGAGCTTTTGCCCACCTTATTGTGAAGCTTTGTAAACCTTCATCCAAAGAAATAAAAATTTATTTCCTTACTTTTAAATTTAAATTCTGCATTTACATTATACCTTTACATTCCGCAAGTTAAATTCAATATTTACTTTCCTGCTATTTAAATTCCGCATGTTTGGATTTGCTTCCCCTCCTTCTAAATGCTTGTGAATTTTGTGCCAAGGATAAGTGATTGATGGATGAATCTTCCTTAGATCATATCCCGATCACCTAGGCACCACATGCCTTGTTTTTCTCTCTAAAACTAATCTTTTTGTTGCATTCTTGAGAAATATTTGTAGGCTGTGTTCTTAGAGTTCTTCTCTTGAGTTCTTGTTTGCTTTGACGTGTGGGAGGTAGCCTAAGATTATTTTGATTATCAAAACCCCACGAGCAAGATCAAGACCAATATTTTGATTTTTGGTGCACTCTTCCTTCAATTGAGAAAATGTCAAAACTTTGATGCCAGTCCCATGGATTGAAAATTAGAATAAGTTCCTGACCTCTATAAGAATGTGTATTTCAAGTTTCGTGGATTTTGAACTAACCGATCAAGAGATCCTTTAGGTTTACCTTTGTGGTCGTTCTGTTTCTGCCTTCTGTTTTTGAAATCGGTACTACAACTCAGAATCAGCCGGTAGTACTGACCTTCGGTACTACCGCTCCTTGTACCGCAGAGTACCGGCTAAAACAAACTCTTCGGTTTTTACTTTTTTGTGCTTCATTACTTGAAGTGGGATCTTTGATTGGATTTTTATCAAATAGAGAAATTTTAATTTGTGTTATTCAACCTCCTCTTATCACTATTTCGGTCCTTCAGCAGTTCAGCTCGATATGCTGCGAAATCATTAGGCCTGTACTGTTCTGTGTAGAAATCTGAGGCAGCAACGAAAAAAAAAAAAAAAAACTGGACCGGTTTGGCCGGGTTGGGCGGGTAACGATAGCTACGTAAGGTCGCGAATTTTTTTGACCAAGTAGCCATTTGAGAACAGCCCAGTCAAATCCTCCAAAACAGCCCAACCTGTGCGTTTTGGGCCGGGCCGTTTGGCATTTCATGAAGGATTGTTGCTATTTACTCTCTACTCATTACACTCGGAATAGGATACAAGAAAAACCTTAGAAATTTGTTATATCTAACGAGCACCTTAATCCATGTTCTCTGTACGGCCATCGGCAAGTGTCGACACGCAGAGGGGATAAGATCTGTCTCTTGTTCACGCTAATGCACGATGATAAGGTTCGATGCTTCATTTCATTTCTGGCAGTGGTAAGATGACAGGGAAAGGTTCCAGTTATAAAGGAAGGCATTGTTTGGAACTTTCTGCAACTTGCTCCTCATTATGCAGTTGTTTATAGAGAGGGCAATTATACGTTCTGTCATTCTCCATCCCTGGTTCGTCTTTTTTTTAAGCAATCCCTGCTTTGCCTTGTTGTTTCAGCTACTCTTCAGACGAAAGAAGTTTCAGAAAATGTGCACTAGATTAAAATAAAAACACGGAGGATTACAAAATTTATATATACTCATATGGAACCCTTCAATACAAATCTCTATACTGGCTCGTAGATAAAGAATAGGACCCCATATCCTTCATGAGGTAATGGACATTGACTACATACTGTACAACCTGCACATCCTACTAGCTTATCCACGTTTAGATGATAACCTACAGTCTACAAATTCAGATGTTCAAAACATCCAATTGAATCTTAAGTATGTTCCTACAACTTCTGATCCATGCCAAAAACCATAGAACCTGCATCCAAGAAAAGCAAACGAGTAAGTTACCAATGTAGGAGTACCAGGTGGTAGTTTTTTTCACTGTCTGAATTCTTGGTTGTGCAGGAGTCGTCAGTTAATTACCTAACGTTGGCAGCAGGATTGTGAGAGCTGCAACGCCGACAACTTTCAGGGGCATTCCAGTGATCACCATGTCCTTGATGGTGATGTACCCGGTGCTGTACCCGACGACGTTGCCGGGCGACCCGGTGGGCAGCAGGTACGACAGCTGCGCGCCGACCGCGCCGGGGACCATGAGCAGCAATGGGTGCACGCCGATGGTCCTGGCCAGCTCGGCGAGCAGCGGCAGCACCAGCGTCGTGGTGGCATCGTCGGACGTGAACTCGGTGATGACGCCGCTGAAGACGCAAGCCACGGGCGCGATGGCCAGCGCCGGCGCGCCCCTCAGGAAGCCGAGCCCCTCCGAGAGGATGTCCGTCAGACCGCTCGCCTTGAAGCCGTCGGCGATGGCGAAGCCCGCGCCGAGGAGGAGGATGATGTTCCACTGCAGCTTCCTGCACTTGCCCCAGTCCATGAGCTTCTCGCCATCGTTCTTGCCGTTCGGGATTATGAATAGCAACGTCGCCATCATGATCTGCATTGCGATCAACTCGCTGTCCCGTGAGCTAATCTGACATGTAGTCTCTGAAAAATAATCAAAAGATGTGGAATTCTCGGTGGGCTTACAGTGACTGTTCCATCCCCAACTTTGCCTTGGAAGAGGACTGCCCACCCAGGGATGTCGTCTGTCAGGCTCCTAGTCATCCATAGGACAATCAGACCCTGCAAGAATTGATCCATTGAGTTTTCGGTTTTGTTACACAGGCCAAACACTGTGTTTCTAGGGTCGGATACAAACTGGCTACATATTGGCTCAGAAAGTACAAACAGAACTTACTCCAAAAACGGCTAGAACCATCTTCTCGGCAAAAGCCATTGGACCTGTCACAAATCCAGATGGAGACCACCATCAGAAAACTAAGGAATTGATTACACTAGAGTTGTTTCAGTGATTGCCAAAGAAAAAGGGGGCATTTGATTATTTATCCATGGTAATTGGGTCTGTCTTACCGACATGTGGCTCTAGATCTAAATATCAGTGAGACAAAGGACGTAACAAATCATCAGTTACCATCAACTTTGTGACGAATAATCAATTATGCAAAGAAAAGGGCCAAAAATGCGGTTCATTTCAGAGTTATCCAGACTTCACAGCAAGTTTGACCAAAGACTGTCAGAAAGCCAAAACCTTGACCAGATCGTTAATGGATACTAGTATTAGCCATTGCCCTCAAGTAACAACTAAAAAACAGAGCAACAACTAGAACTTACCGAGCAAGTTGAGCTCCCTCCTGAGATGGCTCCTGTCCAGATAAGCCGAGAGCGCCCTCCCGGTGTTCTTGGAGCAGTACATGAGGCAGAGCGTGGCCCAGAGCGCCACGAACAGGACGAGGGACATGGGGAGCCCGAAGGACATCCATGAGCTGAAGGTGATGGGCTCCTGCTCCGGGAAGTACGTGGACCACATCCCCACCAGTATGATGTTCACGCCCGTGCCCGTCAGCGTCGCCATCCCGCCGATCGCCGACGCGTACACCACGCCGAGCACAACCGCCTTCGAGAACCGCTGGACCTCCCAGCCGTCGGAGCTCCCCGCCGCCGCCTCGCCACGCGGGAACCGCTGCAGGATCCCCGTCGCCACCGGCATCATCATGACGGTGCACGGCGTGTTGTGGATCCACATGCTGATGAACATGGTCGTGCCGCAGATGCCCAGTAGCAGCAGGGGTGGCTTCACCGGGTCACCGCAGAACAGCGACGTGATCTGCGCGTTGGAACGAGCTGCACAATGTTAGTACTCTGTTCTTGAACGCGTGGTTTGAATTCGTTTGATCGAGCGGGAGGAATTGGCAAAAGGCTCGCGGGCGAGCGCGCACGTACGTTGAGAGCGAGGCGGCGGTGGATGTTGTAGTGCTCGATGGCGAGCGCGAGGATGAAGCTGCCGAGGACGAGGGATATGACATCGTCCATGTAGGCCTTGGCGACAGCGTCGGAGGAGGAGATGCCGAACACGGGGAAGAGGAACAGCGGCGCCATGGACGCGACGGCGAGAGGCACGGCGTCGGTAAGCCACCAGAGGAACACCCAGGCCAGCACGCCGAGCATGTTGCGCGCCGCGGTGTGCCCGCCGAGGTCGACCAGCGTGCAGATCAGAGCGCACGCCAGCGGGCCGGCGCCGACTGCCAGGTACTTGTTGGCGAGCAGCGACTTGAGCGCGGAGCAGGATCGTTCAGTCGACCTGTCCTCGTGCAGCGGCAGCAGCGGCGCCGTTACGTCCTCCGACGAGCTCTCCCAGAGGGCGCGCCGCGGATCCATGGCCGAACGAAGAAATCGTTATGAAGCTCGTTAGCCTGTTCAGCCCGCCGCGTTCGGTTGCTTCTTGCGGTGTGGCGTACAAAAAATTTGGCCGCTTTTATAGGCGCGGGAACAAAAAACTGTTGGAAAACTGAGCTTGTGAGACCACATGCCGATTTACACGTAGGGAAAATGGCTACAAAATTACAAAACTCCAAGCAAGACTCCACGTCAGATATTATTTCACTACGGCAGCCTTTATTCTACAATGTAGTTATGGGATTGCTTGATCCAAATGACAACAAAGAATCGACTTAGATGATTATTTCTGTAATCGTGACGTAGACTTTTGTTACGAGCGTTCCCCCCAAATTGTTGCAGCATTGTCTCTATTATTACAAGTACTATTTTTGTTTGTTGCAATATATCTTTTTCTCAAATCATATAGCAAATTGTTTTTAATGGGAATATGTTGCGCTTGTTTTTTGTGTTTTTTATTCTGCAATAAGGTAGTTTTTGTTTGTTCCACGATTGTTTTTAGGGGGGGTGTGATGCAACTGAAGCATGATGGATGCATCCCTGTCGAAGCTCTTAATGCGCACGAGGAGCACCACGGCTGTTGATAGAGTTTACTCACTGTGGGGTGCCATCAGATTGGTTGAATTTGTTGGGCTCTCAATTAGACTACTTTGTTACGACAATTGGAGGCAAAGGCCTTGCAAATGGATGATTTTGTGGTAGGAGCTCAATGCTTACAGATCAGGTAAGCCATGGTGACAGATTTCACAAAAAGTTTTGAATCTCGTGAGCGAGATTGAAGAAGAACCCCACGAGCCGAACCGCGTGAAGAAGAAACAAGTAGGGCGAGTTATGTTTGTGCTGCAGGGGAATCAAACAGTGGGAAGTCACTTGCGGTAGGATCCGATGGCTAATTTTAATCACGCGTATGGCATACGTCTGGTCTGGACGCTTGTAGGGACCCTTCGGCGTCCAGATAAGCACGGTCACCGGTTGAAGGTCGGATAAGACTCCGTGCATCGACGCTGACGTGTCTCCGCCGCGCTCGCGCCCCTGTCGAACCAGCCGTTGCGCGACCGAAGAGCTGGGCGCGTTCGGTGCACGGGGCGACCTGCCCACGCAAGCCTCCCCGGTCATGGCGGCGATCACCATGCAGATCCGCGCGCGGCGCGGTCTTATCCTAGCATGTCGACATAATCAGCTCCGACACGAACGTTTCCGTGCATTCCACGCACGTTTGCGATGTGCCGTGTTTTGAATTTGCTGTGTCCGGTCGCGGTGACGTCCCCTGCAGCCCGCCCGCCGGGCCCCGCCGCCACGAGGTCGATCTGGATCGGCCGGGCGACGACGGAAGAAGGTTGGCTGGACCACACCGGTGCGCGGCAAACGGCAGGTGCGAGCCCCACGCGTGGCGTGGTTGGCGCCTCCCCCAGATGCCACTGCGCGCGCGGCGGCGTTACGTCGTTTCGTGCTCCTCGACGGCAGAAGGTTGGCCGGCCAATAATTTCGATGTGCTCCACGCCGTCATTCAGCTCGAAAGTGAATCGATTCTCCGAGCTGCCGCTCCGCCCCGACACGATCGAGTCGAGCATTATTTTCTGACGCGTCGATGTGCACGATGCAACTGTCCTTGACGGTGGTGGATCGCCGTGTCGTGGCCCGAGGCATTGGCTTTCCTGATCGGGGCAGGCTGTCCCGCGTGATTCTTCGGTTCTCTGTCGCGCTTCCGTGGTCGTAGCACACGTGACACGTACTTGTGCACGTGTCAAACAGACTGGCGAATTATGTTGCGTAACGGCTCACGAGTGACTGGTCCTGAAAGCTGTCATTCCATGATTTCAAGATTATCTTTTATCACTTCTTTTTCTTTATATACCTCTTTTCTTTGACTATATTCAGTAGTAAAATATACCATTCAAAGATGCAATAAATATAAATAATACAATCTTTTATATATGTGCTTCGATAACAGTGGAACATATATAAAACGATATCTAGTCAAAATTGATGGAATGGTTAGCTACAAGGGAGAAACGGGAATATCTGGTGCTGATTTGGATGAGTATTATACAAGTATTGATTCGTAACGAGTCATATAACTATCCGTACAAGTTAGAAGCTTGACTTGTTCATTACCTGATAGTTTACATGCATATGCACAAATTGCAAACCGCTGCAAGTAGCTTAATCGCGGCAGTCTTCGCAGCCCTGCTTCCATACTGCATGACGTCGAATCGAAGCAGGCCAGCGGCAGTCGGTTCCAACAGATCGGTCCAAAATTCCTGAGAGCGATCGAAACCGCATTGAGTATACGAGTAAGTTCCGAATCTCCTTTTTCATCCGGTCTCTACGTGAAACTGAATATTGGTCCAGATGATTGGCGCGCTGCTTCTTTATTTGCTGCCGTGCGTTCTCGCACCAAGTTCACAGCCGCTCCCATTAGTTACTGCCTTATTCTGGCACGTAGTGCAGACATTCTGTGTCCAAACAAAACGTCTGTCCTGCAGTTGTGCCCACAAGAACGTTTCGTCCTGTAGTCGGTACGCAGTTCTACGTCGAGTTCTGCAAGTTCTAGAATATGCCAAGGGTGCCTTCTTACGACACATAAGCAAATAAGACGTTATAATAAAGATAGAATCTCAGCTCAAATTTAGAAGGACTCTATCTATTGATGGGAATCCGAGCATATCTCATATTGTTTTTACTATATATTAAGCATCTTCTTGTACGGAGATATTCAATCTAATAAAGAGATAGAACATTGCCTCATACTTTTTGTGTGTGCTTCTACTTTTGTTCGTACGTTCTTGTTGGCGTGATGTTGATTGGTGCGGATAAACAACTACGCTTTACAATACGTTATCAACATGAAGTTCTATCGTGACCGTTTGTGATCATCTACATGCTCAATCGACACTGCATCGAGTTCATCCTAAGACACGCGATCATCCTACCATAAACCCTACGTAAGTTCGAACTAGTATGTCGATCGCACATGAGCAATCAAACTAAATAATCCAGATTAGTATTTGTTAATTAGATTACTTGTTAATCTAATCTGTCATCGTGTTCAATAGTTACTGTCCATCGCGAAATTACTGATCATAATTTAAAAAATCGGCCCAGATGGCCGCACTTCGCAACCTCACTGCCGGCTAGCCCTGAAGGCTGTCGTTCGATGCACTCGTCGGAGCGCCCACATTGAAGACGAAGCGACAACGCTTCGGTCTTCGTGCGCGCTGGCGGCAGCGCCCGCATTGTCGACAATCGTAGAACACGCCGCATGCTCGTCGGCCGCAGCGCCGCTGCGTCTTCGCCTCACCGCCGACCGCCAGAGTCCACACTGCGAACTGTAGGAATCCACGCCGCCACGCCGCCGCTGTCATCATGCAACCGTGTCGCACTCGCCACGTGTTTGCCATCGAAACTGCTTGCGCGCTCACCGACGCGCCCACTAGAGTCCGTATCAGCACGCCGACCGATTCTCTGCATCCCGCGCCAGCAGTGACGAATGGCGGCTAGGCTCCTATGCCCGCATGGCGGTGACCGGCGACCGGCGACACATCGATCCCGTGCCGCATCCCGAAGAACGCAACAGCGGTTGTGCTTCGCCTCATCGTCTCATGCGCACACCAGAAGACGCACCTAGCTGCATCGAATTCTGCGCTGGTAGCAATCGTGCCCGTGCCTTTTTGTTCCCGTGCGTAGCAGAGGTGCTTCGGTTTCCACGTCGGCTACAGGCATTCTCACACCTACGCTGAGGCGATGGTGGCACCCCTGGCGATGGCAATAACAGCCTCCGAAGCGACGGCGCAGATGCCTCAACGGCTGCTCCTGAAGAGGCGGCGACGGCTCCAACCTCCGAGGCGGCAGCATTGGCTTTGCCTGTGGCTCCGGATTCCCCGGCAGTGACTGCTGCGAAAGAGCCAGCGACGGTATAATTCCATGTTTATATATGTTGAATTTTTATTTTTATGGCACTTGGTAATTCTAAAAATTATTGGATAATTAGGAGAAAAACTAGAAAAAATTGCTAGAAAAATTCTGAATTTTTTTTATATAATTATCTACTGAATAGATATAGACCATGCTTGATAATAAAATAATAGATATAGAAAAATTCTGGAAAATTTTACTATAAATATTTGTGATTCGAGAAACCGGGACAACCTTGATAACAAAAAAAAAAAAAGAGGATATTTTATTGAAAAAGGGGCCTATAAGAGAACAAAATCTTGTATTCCTTTTAGATAATCTCGATAGGTATTTTTTTATATGATTATTTTTCTAGAAAAATTAGCAATGGAGAGTCACATGATAGAAAATGGCTGGTTTATTCTAAACATGTAGACAAAGTTTATTGCTTTTGTTGCGAGCTTTTTAGATCTAATAACAAAAAGAGTTTCTTTGCTTCTGCCGATGGATTGAGACACTGAAAACATCTTAGTGGGAGGCTCAAAGAACATGGAAGTAGTATTAAGCATACTGCTAACATGAACACTTAGAATGAATTAAGAATTAGTCTTAGCAAAAATCAAACAATTGACAATAATTTGCATCAGCAAATCACTAAAGAGTACTTTGTATTTTTATGATGTATTAAATCTAATGGCTACTGAATTGAAATTTATCTTTTGTAATTGAAAGAAAATGTATTGCTACATGTCTATATTAGAATGAATGGCCTTTACTTTTATCATGCCAGAGGGAAATGTCAGGAATGGCCCTGGGAGAAGCAACGGGCAAACACGATAAATCGACCGTTCACTTGGGTTACCTCGTGTAGAATTTGTCCTCGTAATTAAATTCGGGGAATTTTATTAACACGTGTTCTTGAGATGCTATATTAATTGTTGTGATGGTATGTATCACTATCTCTCTCTCTTTTTGAAAAAAGTATCACCATCTATCTATTCAGACTTTTAGACTATTCTTCTTCGTACATGGAAGCAACAAAGAATGAAAGAATACATTACTTAGAGGACAGGGATGACAAAGAAGCCGGATGAACTGTGGATGATCAGATATGGGTGACTGTAATTAGTCAAAATCCAACATTGCTTCTTTCAATGATATCATCATGATGATTAGATGTGTGGGCGCGGCGCACGCCGCACCACCCGCAACGCGCCTATGCATCAATAGAATAATTTCTGAATGTCTTCTTACAATTTTAAAAAGTGTGTATCAATAAGAATAATTTCTGATGCTCTTTTTACAATTTTAAAAAACAATTGGGGATTTTATACAAAAAACCTTATGAAACCCGGATTCGGTGAATTCCCGAAATTTTATGGGACTTGTACGTAATTTTAAACAATTTTAGAACCCTACGGAACACGGATTTGATGAATTCCTGAATTTTTGTGGGCCATCTACGTATTTTTAAACAACTTTAGGGACCTTTTTTTTAGGAAAAGGATCTATACATAATTTTCAAAATTTGCAGGTGTCTTTTCCAAAAAAACAGATAAATTCCATTTTTTGGGGCTTCCTGCAAAAAATCCAGCCCCACGCACGGTCGCGACATGCGTCGCGCTGCAAAAATCGGGCCCTTGCCCGCTCGCACGAGGTTCGAAGGTGCGCCACTTGGTTCGCATGGAGGAGACTTTTCACTGCATAACGATGGCCTAGCGCTCAAATGAGCTAGACAAAATATTTAAGATGTATAAGAGGATGAGTCAAGCGAGCAACGCGGCGCAACAGTGAGTGATCATGTCGGCCCGAAATCGATGTGGCCGCGCAAGAAAACCTGAAACTTACCGAATTTAATATAGGTAGTATTCTAACCATCGCGCTTTTCCTTTTGCCGTTTTTTAATAATTCCTTTTTCATTGTTCCATCCTGACTTCTTCCATTTAGGAAGTTCTATGGCTAGTTTGATGGCTTCCTCTCTAAGTTATATATATAACAACCTTAGAAAAATATATACACAACTAGAGAAAATGACGGCATATGAGTCGAGACTAGAGAGTGGGAGATATGTGCTTGCAATTAAAAAAGAAGGAAATAAAACAAAGAGAATAGAAGAGTAGAAATGTAAGGTCATCTTCGAAATCAAAGGAGGCCGAATTAAAAGCCTAGCTAGTGGTTGTTTGCAGGGTGACAAAATCGTTTCGAGGTGGAAAATCGAACCCAACTTGGCTTCGGTTTTTCGTGAAAATCGGTCGAAAATCGTCAAAAACCGAAGATTTTTGAAACTGAGCGTTTGAACAAAAAAAATTCAAATCAGATTTTAAAAAAACAAAAACCGGTCGGTTTTCTCGAAAACCGATTGGTTTTCACCGTTTTCGATCGGTTTTCTCGAAAAACCGCTCGACAAGTTGAACCTTTTGGGCGATTGGTTTCTTGAGCGGTTTTCGTCGGTTTTCTCGAAAAACCGCTCGATTTTCATCGGTTTTCATCGCATAATTTTTTTGAAATTTTCAAATTTTTTTGAATTGAACCGGTTTACCGACCGGTTTATGATTTCGAACCGGCTTGATACGGTCAAAAACCGCGGTTTTCGACCGGTTTTCGACGGTTTTGCGAACCCTGGTTGTTTGCTTCTTTGCACTCTTACATAGTCTAGGTCAAGCAAGGCCGAATCACGTAGCTGATTTTTTTTATTTAATACTTATTTTTTAAAAATAAAAAATAATCAACGGATTTTCTTTTTTTATGAAAATGAGCTCCTGTCACCCGGATATGGGGCGATCGCCCTATATTGGGGCGATAGGTAACTGTATGCAAAAAATATAGACAAATCCACTCCTTAATGTGTCTATTTTCACAATTGCATTTCTTGCATCCAGGTCCCTATCGCCCCAATATGCATATACAGTCGACAGTAGCCCATTTTCAAAAAAAAATCCGTTGATTATTTTCAAAAATAAAATAAAATAAATATTAAATAAAAAAACCTCCTTGGTAGCTTCATGGGCTTAAAAGCATACACCACAAATATCAACCCATACCACGAATGCCATCAGTGATGGACCAAACTATAACTAGATGAGCCGAACAAAGCCCATCTGAGCCTATGTCGGAGTCATTTTGACTTCTTTTATCGAGCCCAACATTGAGAAACGCTCGGCCCAAATCAACAAATCTCAGATGCCATTAGGGGAAATCCCCAAAAACCTGAGAATTTTTTTCTCGAGTTACTATGGTATAACATATGTGTGCAATATTAATATTAACTTATATTAAAGACCCTACGGTTCGCGAGCTCAGGGCATAGCCACGTCGCCGGTCTTCGCGCGTCGGTCCTCGACTTTTTCAGTTTTTGCGCGAGGCTCCTTCGGTTTTGCCGATCCCCATCCAGCTTCTTATCGCGTGTGCCGCTCGTGGCTGTCCACGTGGCCGTTCGCCGGCTCGTCAAGCATCGTTCCGCGCCCGTGCCGTCATCGCCCTCGGCGCTTTCCCCACACCAGCGCCTGCTTCGCCCCCGTCCTTGCCCACCGCACCCGTGCCGCGCTCGCCCTCGGCCTTTTCCCCTCGCGCGGTTTGTCGCCGTCCTTCGCCTCTGCTCCCCTGCCCTTTCCCCATCGTCCTCGCGGTGCCCTCCGCCCATTCCTTTCGCACGAATCGCCGCCATCGTTCGCCTCTGCTTCTTCATCGCCATCTCCGCACGGCTCATCTATTGGGTTCACGCCAGGCGAATCGGAGGTACCGACTTCCTCCTTCTCAGATCTTGCTCTCTGCAGGTATGATTTTTGGTTTTTTTATCTGGCTATTTTTTTTTGGCTTAGCCCTGTCTGGGGTCCGTTGGCATCTTGGTGATGTGCTTGACTGGAGTGGAGTCCATAGGTCTTGTTCCTCCAATCCCTGGTGCTCCTCGGCGAGTAGCGGTGATGGACCGTAGCGGCAGGGAGGTAAAGCAGAGAGCGGCGCCGGGTTCGAGTAGCACGGCCACTCACAGCTCTACTACCACGCCAGGTTCCCCTCAGTGAAGAAAGAGAGAAGGAATCTCCTCAGATCCCCGTCCTGCGCAACTCCTCCGCGCCTGCACGTCGCTTCGCCTCGGTTCGCCTCCTCGGCTTCCCCTCCGCTGAACTTGAGCTCCATCCGTACTGCGTGTTGTTTCCTAGACCAGTATGATCTGGTTTAAAGTTTCTTGGTTCTTCACCTTTTTTTTAAGTTGCAAAATCGTAGCCTGCTTGCTTCAAGATGTTAGGCCTAGAAGACTAGGACCATATCCCCTCAGAGTCATTTTAGTGGTTTCATGTCCTGGACTATAAAGTTTTATGTTTTGAATGTGCACATCTTAGTTTTGGAACTATTATTATCGTTTAAGTTGCTTATCTCAGTCCCAGAGTCTCATTCTGCTGTGGTCAAGACAGCAAGCGAAGACTATCGCAAAGTATACATAACATAAACGCTTCTGTTTAAATATCACTGTCTTTTAGTGCATTGACCTCAAGTCAGATTGATATGGTACCAATTAGTGTCTTGTTTTCATAATTGCAGGCAATTGATGAAGACCTATTGCTGATAATTCCTTTCTCCGCTATCTTTGAGTGCTTTCAGGTATTGCATATCTATTTCCTATGATCAGCCATTGCCACATTTAGATTTTGCGCATTTTGTCATTCAAATTAGATTTCACATTTTGTCATTCAATTTAGATTTAAGCTCGACTGTTGTATATTCTTGAGATAGACAAATCAGTTTGATCCAGTGCATAAAACAACCCATGTGACAGGTCCATTTGAAGCTCGGTTCTTTTCAGTTTTCAATTTTCAATTGTTACAATATGATCGAACTGATTTTTTTATCTCAACGAAATATTGAGCTTGGTTAGGAATCATATTTTTGAGGTGCAGTAAGAATATTAGGTTTTTGACCCTTTTATTTGTTGATGGAATCCAAACATGGTTAACATCGTGCAAAACGTTTCTTTCTGAGACATTTTTTCCATGTAGGCTGAGTATTGATGTTTTGTAGGTGAATGACACAGTTGGCACATTGGCTCATGGGAGGTATATGGATAATGATGTAGTTGCTGCCATAATATTGGGCACTGGTACAAATGCAGCATATGTTGAGCATGCTAATGCTATTTCTAAATGGAATGGTTTACTGCCTAGACCTGGAAATATGGTTAGTGTTTGAATTCCTTATGCTTAATAACAACATTCGTTGAACCATTGGATGGTCTTACGCATGCACTGTAACTTAAAATACTATATAACCTTGTGATTATTTGGTATTCTCTAGGTAATCAACACGGAATGGGTTGGGTCTTCAAAATCAGGCAAACTTCCTCTTTTAGAATTTGGTAAAGCCATGGATTTTGAAAGTTTGAATCCTGGAGAGCAGGTTTGGCTCCCTGGTCTTTTCCTTTCCTTTTTTGTTTTGTTAGGTGAACCGCATTAATATATGTTGAAAACTTGTGTATGTCAGATATATGAAAAAATGATTTCTGGAATGTATCTGGGGGAGATTGTGCGTAGAATCTTACTGAAACTGGCTCATGATGCTTCCTTGTTTGGTGATGCTGTTCCTCCTAAGCTGGCGCATCCATTTGTGCTGAGGTATTCTTTCTTGTTCAATTGATTGTTGAGTTTTTCGTGGCTACTTCCTGTCAGGGCAAAAGCTGTTCTACTTTTTCATTAGCTAACCAGCTGATCAAGAATTTTAACAATTTCTACGATAATCTGCCTCAGATAAGAATGTGCATGACAATGAGTTTGGCTTCTTTTCTTCGGTCACAAAAGAATGCCGTTTTGGGATACGTGCAATCAAACTTTTTAAACTTTGGATATAGATATCTTTTAAAATATTTAAATTGGGTACATGAAGATCATATGTGTATATTTGTCTCGAGAAGTACTTTCGTAGTATTATAATTTTGTTTGGGTTTATAAATATGTATTACAATAGAAATTAATGGCCAGATTTGCGGTTTGGGGACTGTGTCTATGTCCAAAGCAACATTCTTTTGTGACTTGAGGGGAGTAGTATTTAGGTTGGTGACAATAATAATCGTGGCTGAATAAATTGCAGACAAGGAAGTTGTGTGTCTTCTAAAGTTATGATGTTACATCAGTTGACCAATCCATGGAAGGTGACACATACAAAATTAAATGTGGATTTGTCCTCTTTATTGACAAAATATTTTCTTCTGGTCAACTCAATTTTGTCTCAACTCTGTGCAACTCGATGCTGGGCCCCTTTTCTTATATGATGTATTGCCATAACTACTTGTGTGTCAATTGCGCGGCTAGAAAAAAAAATTATGCACAGCTTAATGTTATACCTGAGTACAAAAGGTAAGGTTAATATTTTTTCCTTTTAGTCAAATGGCTCATAAAATCTGAGCAGTGTGTCCTAATGAGAGTAATAAAGGAAAACTTATGGTTCTTTTTTCCCCTTTTAGCCAAATAAAATCTGAGCGGTGTCCTAATGAGATTAATGTTCCTTTTCTTTTCCTTTAGTGGGAATTGTGAGGTACTTATTTGAGGCCAAATAAGTAATAAATAGGTTACTAATAAATAGATGCGTTGAGTAGTATAGCATACTTGAGACCAATGATTGTTGACAGTTTCTATGGCATACTTTTTAAGACAGATTACAGTGGTTCCTTGGATGGTATAAACGTTCATGTAATACTGTGATATAATCTAATAGCATATTTAGTTCTACATTTACCCATCATTCCTTTTGGAAACTTGCAGTTAGAAAATGATGGTGACTTCCTCTACTGACTAGCAGACGCTGCAACTGTTGCAGTACCCTCTGTGTACATTTTTTGGCTTTATTGTCTGTTGGAAATGATTTTTTATTGAAAACCTATACCTTTTGCAGTTCCCATATGGTAAATCTCCATCCAATCGTCACCTCGGCTAATCTATTTTTTTTCTTTCTGTTATGAAGTTAATTCCTCTTATTTTCAGTCCATTTGATGACGCTGTGATTGGTTACAAGAATGCCAAGAATCAAGGAGGAATATGTGATTGCTTTCTGTTCCTCTTTCATTTCTTTCCTGGCACCTCATCAAATCACTTGAGCAGCAGTCATCTTCTTTAAAATGCAAATGTCACTTATGATTTGGTTAGCATTTTTATTGTCCTTAACTAATGGATAACTGCAACATAATTAATTGTGGTGAAACCTAATTACCATTTCAGAAGTTTTTGCAAGGGCACTGAACCTAATTACCAGTTCCTCAGCCTTGTTCTGTTTGTCATGACTCATTCAGATGAGTAATTTTTGCCCTGGCTCATTCTAACTTTTGCTTATTATTATGGTTTATGACTGCTAAGTTGTATTAAAGTATGTCATGTGAAAGCATGCAACTGCGTTTTTGTAATGCTCATATCATATGCTTTAATGCTTTTGTTGCATATGGTCTATCTTTGATCAATATCCTTGTTTATTCTTCCTCTGCAATTATTTAACTGCGTCCTAGGCTCCTATCAGTACTTTAGAAGGCCTGATCCTACAACACAAGATGACCCACTTTGTCCAATTGCACTTCATACTGTATCAGTGATCAATGATACAAAATTGTTAAACATAAAGCCTATCTGGTGCTTAGATTTTTGTACTGCGCTTTCCCGATGTTTCTACTTTCCATTAAAACATGAGTTGTTTTTCTTTTGATATTTTAATATTTTGATGATAGATTATTTTGGAAGCTGGAGATGATGTAAATATAGAAATTGCTCAAAACATAACACCACTTCATGTTGCGTTGGACAGAGGCGCAAACTCATGCGCTGGGCATACTTTTATTACCCGGACTAGACTGCAGTCTATAGGTATCGTATCTCACTGCCTTTTCCGACATTTTTCAAAGATAACGGTCCAGTCTACAAGCTTAGTTCAATAAAATGCTCTTGTGCCTTTTCTGACCATTTTCAAAGATAACAGTACATAGTCTACAAGCTTAGTTCAATAAAATGTTCTTGTGGAGGTGGATGGCGGGAATTATATGGTATGGCTACTAAATGGGAACTGTTGTTAATCTCTTCCTATTCTATTTTTCATTTTTATTCACTTATTTACGATTTGTATTTGATTGATCTTCGAGAATATTTCAAGAACTTTTCGACCGAATGCCCATGGAATGGCAATTCAAAATATGCACAAGCTGTATGTGACAAGTATCACTCAAAATTTCCAACTGAGGCATGGTTTTGCTCATTTCTAGGAAATTAAAACTGTGTAGTTTTCCATGCAAATTGCATGGGTTAATATATCACTATCTGGACCTGATCCTTGTTATGTATTTTAAATCAAACATAAATATATGCTTCAGAACCATCTTTGCATATAAGTATGTCAGTTATAGGATACCTTTATTTGGTCTTTCCTAGAATTGAAATTCGAATGTATAACTGTCATTACCATCTAATGTGAGCTAGGCTTATTCTATTTGTAATGTTGCAGACCTGTTGTTAACAAGAAAATGAATATTTTGTCATTTCACTGTCAACATTTCTTGGAGTATTGGTACCAATGTTTACTCATGCTGCGGATGTGCTGGAAACTTGCTAGATGCAGGACATTTTTATTGACTAATGGAATGCGAATCAGGCTGGTTCTTATATGATTAGTACTAATGAGATTGCGTAAAAAACCATTACCTTTTCTATCTACTCATAAAACTTTAGAGACGTAATGCACCATCAACGGCGCAGCGTAGCGCGCTTTTCACACTAGTTTATATATATTTGACAATTGACATACGATTTACTCATCTTCCACTAATCATCTACCAGTGGGAGTGGTGGGAAACGGAGGTTTACAAGCATTTTTGTAGCCATAAGTTGAAGTTGTATGCGCCACAGTCATTTTTTTCTTGTGTAACAACAAACAACTTTTGCTTCTAAGATCGAGATATCTGAATCCCGTCTTGTGGTGTTAACCAAAAGCAGATAACCTTATGCCGGGTATGTACACAAAGCGATCGCTGAAGAAGAAGAAGAAATCAAATTAAATAAGACAACCTCCTCGTACAAGAAAAGAAAGAACTGTCCTTGTTTCTTCAGTGTGTGTCGTGCGATCGTTTCACCCTACTCTACGCCTAGCGCCATGAGCGCCTGCGACTTCCAATGCTTGGCCTTCTCGAATCCATTGATGTAGTAATCGAAGTCGTTTATGGTCATGTCGATCTCCTCCTCGGTGTTCATGACGAACGGGCCCAGCTGCGCCACGGGCTCGCCGATGGGCTCGCCGCCGATAAGCAGGAACCGGAGCGGCTTGTCTGACTTGTTCCACACCTCGACGCCGCCGCCCTGCCCGAGGAGCAGCAGGTGGTGCGGCCCGGCCGGCGCCGACTTCTCGGCCCCGAACACGCCCTCGCCTTCCAGGACGTACGCGAACGCGTTCCACGACGCGCACACGGGCTGCCGCACCGCGGCGTGCGGGCGCACCGTGAAGTCCAGGTACATGGTCGGCGTCCGCGTGGACACCGGCGACCGCACGCCCATCGATTGCCCCGCGATCACGCGCACGGTCACGCCGTCGGCCGACGTCGACGCGATGTCCTTGCTCTGTATCTCCTGGTACCTCGGCTCGATCCTGCACGTACGCCATCTTGCACACGTGTCAATCGTGTTCCAGGCCTCCCGGTTGCATTGAAGTGACAGATGTGGCACTTGGTACTTGACACGCTGCTTCGTGTCGAAACACGAAAGCAGGAAGAAAAAAACGCTCACATTTTGTTGTGGGAGGAGAGGTTGACCCAGAGCTGCAGGCCCCTGGACGTGCCGGGCCCCGCCGGCATCTCCGAGTGCACGATGCCCCGTCCGGCCGTCATCCACTGCACGTCGCCGGCCTTGATCGTGCCGCGGTGGCCCTCGAAATCCTCGTGCGTCACGGCTCCCTGAATAAGGTCAGGGCTAATTAATTAATTAGGCCATCATGTTCCGGTAAAAATTGCTACTTTCTGACCCTTTTTCCCACGACTTGATCGATGGGATTTGGGCCAAGATACAATAGCAAGTACAACAAAATTTACTTCAATTTACTGTAAACATATACACATTAGTTTTATTCTATACGGAAGAGTGAGAAAATAGAGAAGAGCGCCGGCTCTAATGCACTAGCCAGCATCGCACGGGAAATAAAATGGAATAGTTATGTGCGAGAGAGGAGAGATAGTTATTGCACATTATCTAAGGTAAATAGTTATTGTATATACTGGTTTTAGTGCATACTTTATATGATATGAATGCGAGATAGAGTAAGTAGTAAATTTTGTTATTGTATTTACTCTAATAGTGTTGATTTTGTGCTAATCCTTTAAGCGTGCGCGGAAGGAAAGGTATAAGGCGACGCGGGGTAGTTGACCTATGGCGGCTACCAAAAGCAGGGCCCCATTCGGATGGATTCTTCAAGTGGCCGGGAAGAAACGTTCCGAGTAGTAGCTAACATCTCTGGTCGGCGTTGTTAACGAATGGAACGCGCTTAGTTTCCTTTCATGCTTGTTTGGGTGTCAAAGACGAGACGCTGCTGCCCTTACAGCTCAATGGGAATTAAGTAAGGAAGGCTTTAGGATGCTAGCTGCGATGCTGCAAGGAATTTTCATTTTTATTAAGGAAGGCTTTAGGATGCTAGCTGGGATGCTGCAAGGAATTTTCATTTTTGTTCTGTCGACTAGTGGATTGGATTTATCGTGTATCTACGCGGTTAGATATTATTATAATACAATTCTTTGATATACAACTTTACTTTTAATAATTAAAATAAAATTTAATTTGTTATGTAACTCTAATATTTATATAATTAATTTGCGCCGTTATAATTTGAACCCATCAAAAATAAGCGTTGTGGGTCTTTTTTTTTGTTTCGATCAATATGAAATTTTTTAGGATTTTGTCTTTTTTAAAAATTATTGTGAGATTTTCTTGCCATTATAACAAACAAATTATCTTGAATATTATTGTTATTTTTATTTATATGGATATATAGATACATGGGTTGCTCGGTGCCTCACTTCATTTTTCTCTTCTACCAACGAACAAAATACCAGGCAGAAAAAAAAAAAAAAAAAAAAAAAACTAGAATCGTATATACCTCAAGCATGTACGTGACGGTCTCGAAACCTCTGTGTGGATGGTCAGGGAACCCAGCAGGAGCAGAAACTGCAACAAATTTGGACAAGAAAAGATCACAATCTCATCTTAATCACTTCAATCAAAATGGGACATCTGAAGCAAACCAAGAAAGAACGAAACGCCGCCCACCTGAGAACTCATCGAGGACCAGGAAAGGATCAAAGTACCTCAACTCAAACCTGTACAAAAACCAGTTCCATCCCAATCAGCAACCAAGCCAAGCAATGGTGTTCTACAGCTTCACCATGGCCAATTACATGTTGACATGGCAGCTCAAATATGCCGATACTACTCACCTCCCGATGCTGCGGCGGACGACGGCGCCGACGCCCTCGTGCTGCGGCCGGGCCAGGAACTTCCTCACCACCTGCCGGGGCTTCTCCATTGACATACCAGGCGGTAATCTTTAAGACCTTAGCTCGTCGTCTCCTCCAAATATTCCAGCTGCAGAGATGCGTATGGAAGAACGACGGCTTCGCGCGGGCTCTTAGGGGCTCGAATTCACCTTGATTCCGCTATGGCCCGGGACGCCTCTGCCGCTTTCCGGGTCAAAAGTAACAGCTCGATCGCTCCGTCGGTGTGGCGAATTGCCCTGCTCATTTCTTGGCTCTGCAGAATATATAAAGCCTTGTGCATCTCTCGAAAGTCGTGTTCTTAACAGCTCGCTGCTGCTGCTGCTGCCGCCTTCGGTCACGCTGACGCCATGCGAACGCACGGAAGCTCGTCCCATTCTTCTCCCCCCCGTGTCCCTGTCGCAGTTTTGCATACGTGTGCCTTGTGAGAGCGTCGCATCAGCAATTCAGCATGGGGCTATCGTTCGCCTTAGGTTAAACTCCTCGCTGTTAAAGCGCCACGTTACTGCTTCAACTACTGGTCATAGTTCCTTCAGCCATGTTAATATGCTACTTCTTCCATCCAAATTCATAGGACGCATTTTTAAATAGTCTTATTTATAAATTTATAATATATTTCATATTTAATGTAAAAATTAGTGTAATACTTTTAATAAAGAAGGAATTTTACGGTGCATTATACTAGTAGTATATAATGTGTAGTATAAATCATATCTAACCGTTAATTTGTTAAGGACGTTTGTACTACTCTATCACCACACGAAGTATAAGTAAACTCTAGTTAATCTGATCCATTGAATTGAAAAGAATGAACGATTCATATTCAATTTAGTGTACTGTAAAAGAGCTCTTAATAAATATCATATTTACTTAATACTCTCTGTATGCATACGTTGAGTATAGTGTTTAGAGATAATAATTACTAAGAGTCTTTATTTTCAATATCATTTTAGTCTATACGTCAGAGAAAATACATGGAAGTAGTATTAGGGCCTGTTTGTTTTTTTGCTTCGGATTCCCTAAAAGCTGATTTTGGATTGTGGTTGCAGAGAAGCTGATTCTCCAAAAATACATATGAAGTGGATTGCGGATTCTAATATACATGAGTGGGCTAGATTATGAGAATCGATTTCTAGAATCCATAAACAAAAGCAAAAAGATGGTAAAAAAAATGGCGTCTTGCTCATACAAGGCAAAATTACCAGATGGTAAAAAATTGTTGTTGCAGATATTACCACATGAAGTTAATGGAGTGGAAACGGGACATGCGTAACTTGGACGGGCACCCGGGAAGAACCGAGGATCGTCGTATCATTGCCCAAGTTCTTGTTCTTCCAAGCAACGGCTCCATGATCACGTTCCTCACGGCTCTGACGGAATATTTTCACCGGGCTGGCTTGTGATAACTGATAACATGACGTACAAGTGAGCTCACGGCTCCGGCTCCTGTTCTCCCATGTCCATCTGTTCAGCTTCGTGGAGCTTTCGTGGCTCCGACAATTGCCACGTTCCTTTTGGTGCGATATGTCATCCACTTGCGTTGACGCGATGGCACCCTGAACTTCTAATCGCCGGCTAATTTGTTTCATTAGCTTTATAATGTGCAGGTGAAGTATCTCGCTTGGATTGATTATATGGTTCGTTCCTCCTAGTAAAGTTTGTGGACTGTTTGAAGTGCAAAGTGGGCAGCGCAGATTAATTAGCCGGTAGGATCCTTCTTTTCTGGCCACCAAACGTGCCCCGCCCATAGATTAGTCGTCTACTTCCTTTCCAACTTCTGATGAACTTATTCTGCGGGCATAGAAATTAGAAAGTAGCCCTGACAAGACACCTAAAACGGGAGGTTTTGATGGATTACGATTGGAATGCGTAAGATATCACCACATGATCAAGGTGCCCATAATTTTAGAGCTCTTTTATAATACACTAAGTTGAATATACATCGTTTATTTTTTTCGATCTAATAGATCAGACTAATTAGAGTTTACTTATACTTCATCTGGTAGTAGAGTAGTAAAAACATCCTTAACAAATCAATGGTTATGTCTGATTTATACTGCACACTATATACTATAAGTATAATACATCGTAAAATTTCTCTAATTTTATGCTGCAAGTCATTTTGACTGGATTTTTTAAAATTCAAACACTAGCCAAGAAGATGATCACAGACATGCCTGGAAGGGACGCCATCAATCGTCAGACCGTGACGAACGGACTGGACAATTGGCAAACGGCAAGAGATTTTCTTGAAGGCGAAGATGAAAAGGAGTTTGGTGGCTGAGGATCAATGCCTGTACGAGTTCTTATCAGCTTACCCAGAGTCATAGCTTGACATCTCCATGAGTCATGCCTACGTTCTCATGCTGGATACAAAACCAACGAAAAACAATGGGGTACTTGCCATTTTGCCAAAGAATCCAACAAAAATAATATATGGGGTGAGACGTCCATGTCTATTATTCGCACTTTTCTCTTCTCCAGACCATCACCATAATGGCCGATTAGCTTACTCCAAGAAAGGTAAGAGGTTATCATATGTGCGTGTTGCTGCTTAAAGGCCTAAACTTTATGATACAGTTTATGCGTTGAGCTTATAGTTCACGTATAACCCGAATAAACTAACCGACCTGCATCATGCTCAGGTGAACCTGGTTTATGAAATGAAGTAGCATAAGCCGAGCTTAATCATAATTAATTGCTTTGCAAACTCACCGACTTCCAGGAATAGTCTTACTACTTGTCAGTGTCGACATGCAAGTCACAGCATTGTGGATACAAGGGTAAACACGCTTGATGCCCAAACGCCTCAGATTCAACCGTTTTAGTGTGGAGCCGGAGTGCCGGTGTCATTGGGTCTCTCTCAATCTCTGTTCGGCTTGACGAATTTGTGACGAGCATCTAACCGCGCGAGGACACACAAAGCTAATGTGCCGATCCGTTCTTGGTTACACTTCAATCCGGCTTTCCCGTGGTGCCACGACCCACGATCGATCCTCGCTGGCTCATTTCATGCTCACCTCACCTGCCGATCGAGCTGTAGCTGTCGTCCTGGCGTAGCGGTGTTGCTGTGTGCCTGTGTCTTCTAGAAACCTTCGGGCTCGCTCGGACCACAGCGATTTGACGGTGATTGGGTACTTCCAAGTCCCATCCACGAATATTGGATGGGAAAGACGATCCAAAGCTGCTGATTTGATCTTGCAGCGAGGCATTCGGGGACTGTTAAGCTGCCGATTGTTTTTGGTCATTCTCCGACGATTATGAGCTGTTTGGTTGCCTTCTCAGTTCAGCCAGGCTGCATGAGCTCAGACAGGCTGGTGGGAGTCAGGCTGAGTGGATGCAAGGAGATGTTGTTTGGTTGATCGTATGAGGTTGGAATGATTTGCATTGAGAGATGTTGTTTGGTTGGCTGCACTGGAATGAAAGTGTGATAGGCAAATTCAAAAGAGGGATGAAATAAATTTTAAAAATACTAGAAAATCAATAATTTCACAAACGAAAATAAAAAATTTTAAAATATATTCTAGAAAATCAATAAATTGAAAAACTAAAATTTTAATCTTTTGAAATTTATATAGCATGTATGGTCTAGTTTTGTTCGAAAAAATATCAGGAACACATAGGTGAAATCGGTTCGTTAATCGGAGATGTTAATCAAAAGATATAGCAAAGAAAAGAAGAAAATTAGATAATAAATGCTGATGTCAGCATGCATGCATGGCTCTGGGGAAACGGTGGATTTTCTCGTTCCCTGAGCCAGTGAAAAGTGTTTTCAGATCTGTAAGTAGAGTGAGTTGAATGAGAAGACAACCAAACACCCATCTTTTGCATCTGTAGATGCAAATCTCTTTAGATGCAGCCAACCAAACAGCCCATTAATTACCCTCGCGGCACGGCGGCGCGGCTCCTGGGCGGTGCGTGGCGGCACGCGCACGGCGCCAAGCTTGCGGCCGCGTGGAACAGGTGCAACTGCGACCGTGGCGCGGCAACCGTTACAGCTCTCGAAGCTATTATTTTTCCAGCCTTTTGTATTTTTTTTGAAAAAAATTAACTCTCTCGAATGGAATTACAAATCTAGCCTCCTCCCCACTACGGAACGTGCCTTCCTCGCTCGCCAACCAAGGCAGACTGACTCCCGCACCTCAGCGCTGCTCCCGCACCCTTCGCCACCCACCATGCTCACTGGCTGCCGCGCTTTCTATGGTGGAAAAAGAGGCTAAATTTATAATTCCGCTTCGGAGAAGACTAAATTTTAAAAAAACAGATAATGAATAAAAAAAGTGATCACTCCTCAACTCCCAACCCACACGCAACCGAACTCGTGCAATTGGGCTCATGCCACCGGCTGGTTGGAGGCGATTGGATCGTCTCGTGCGGCCAATCGAACCGCACGGTCAGAAGTTTGGGAGGCCACGCAGCTGCGCCTACGGCTCCACAGACCAAGGTTCCCAAAATAGACAAAAATTGCGTAGTTTTCGCGATTATCGCCCATATCGATGCGGTCCGGTTTCAAAAACCGGTCGATAAACCGATTCAATTCGAAAAAATTTACGTATCACAAACCGATCGAAAATCGGCGAAAATCGCTCGATTTTCGTCAAAAATCGACCACAAAAAGTTCAACAAGCATGTCGATTTTCCATCGAAAATCATCGATTTTTTTATTATTTTTTTCAAAAAAAATTGAATTTTGAATTTATGTGATTTTCGCTTGAAAATCGACAATTTTCAGTGCCGACACAGTAGCGAATTTCGTGTATATAAGGTAAGGTGAACCCTACCACAAACTGGGCGCCGCGAATGGTGAGGGATTTTGTGGACGCCGCACTCAGCACTAGGAATGGCAATCGGGTGGATACCTCCGGGTACAAGTGTCTCAGACCCGAACTCAAACTCGTGCTGCTCACCCGAACCCACTAAGCATATCGGGCACAAGGGTTGTAAATGGGTCGAACTCGAGTGGGCTTGGGGCTCCTAGGCTCGAGCTCAATAAGGCTCGAGCCAAGCTTGAGTTGGGGTCCAAGCCTTGATCTAGGCTCGAGCTCGACTCGGTCCAAGCTCGAGTAAGCTCGGCAAGTATGATAAGCTCGGTAGGCTCGTGTAAGCTCGGCAAACCTGGTAAGCTCGGTAAAAGGCTCGACTAAGCTCGGTTCACGGAAGCTTGATTCAAGCTGGAATAGGCTCGTGAGCTATTTGAGCTCGGCTCGGTGAAGCTCGCGAGCTCGAGATCAAGTTCGAGTTCGGCTCGTTTGGAACTCGAATCAAGCCTGGACCGAGCCGAGCTCGAGTGGCTCGCGAGCTCAAGCTTTTTTTTACAGCCCTATCGGGCACAGATCTGTGTCTACGCCCGAACCCGATGGGTACCCGATACCCAATGAATACCCATACCCGCCAAAGCTATGAAGCTTGCTAGATGTTCCAAGCTTGGAGAACCAACCTAGCTGCTGCATACTCCTTTCTTGCCTATATTTTCTTTCTCAAATTAAAGAGTTCCAACATGGTGCTATTGTGCATTTAGAATTTTAGATGAGCTACTAGTACAGCATACTAACTAAGCTAGAAGCAGCAAACACCAATCTTAACAGAACATAACATTTATTCATGTATGTTTATGCATGCATGAACTAAAGTAAAATGTGATCTCCACTACTGAGACAAAGTGCTAACATGGACTATAGGTGACCAATGACACTCCAGTTTATTTCATTTAATTAGCGCATCATGATGGCCTATAGGTGACCAATGATACTGCAAGTTCAAGTACGCACATATAACATATTTGATGGCAAATAATACACCAATAAATGAACAACAATCAATTAAAATATCTAAACAGCTGGAATGTAGGTAACAAAGAGATAAGCTGATAGTCACCTGAACCACTGTAAATTGATATCTCTCTTCTTCCTTCGGGCGAGATCCTCGAACCCAAACTCTTTGTTTAAATCGGTTCTATTGGCACAATCAGATCAAGAGTAAGATTTATATCAGCACGAAAGCTTTCATCTGTTTTGTACTACTTTCTGTGAATCTCTTCTTTAAACAAAGAAACAAGTGTCGAGGGGAAAACCAACCTCTTCAACCAATAAACTACTCAATATTTTTCTTTCTTTGTGGCCAAGCAGTACTCGGTAAGTTGAATGGTGAAATATCCGCCGGAAACGTTCAAATTGGAACAACATTGGTGGCAATTACTAAGGGAAGTAACTATGATTAACAACAGAGATTAGAAGGAAAAGGTTTCTGGCCTACATGTCCTAGATCAAACTATCATCCAAAATAAGTTGACCTTTCAAAAGGATCAAAGCCTGCAAAACTAATAAGAGTATAAGACCATATAGACTTGTCAAACAGATCAAGCTGAGTTTCATCAACACCATTTTTTAGGGAAATTCATCAATACCATATATAAGGAAATGAACAATTCTCATGCCAGTGCTATTACCCGGTACATGACTTTTATCTCATAGTCTTGTCGGGCTTGATCATTGTAGTTTAAGGCCTCAAGCTGGTATTCCACTGTTTCTTTTGCATTAAACTAAAAGATGGAATCATGCAGCAATGCCATTTGTTTCTAAGTTATTTACGCAATTCTTAGGTAGGACTGGAAGCAAAATGCCCAAGGCAAATATATGAAACAAGAGTGCCTGTTAATCATATCAGTTGACCAATAGAGCTAAAATTTTGACAAAAAGAAAGAAAAAGACTAACAAAAAAAAAACAGTTGTGGATGTAATGGATCTTGTAGGAGAAAGTGAAAAGCACCAGGTGGTATAATCATACACAATCAGAGCTTCTAATCCAAAGCCTACAAGTGATGTAGTATTACTAGTTTAGTCAACTGATTTTGGGTTTGTGAATTGGATGAACCTATCATTGTTCATTAACCGTACAAAGTGAAAAAAAGAAGTGTTCTATGTTTCATTGTCCCAGTCCCATAGAGAAATCGCTTGAGCAGTCACGATAATCACCGACCAACACACACACACACACACACACAAATCACGCATTATCTCTGCATTAGTAATGAATTAGTTACTCTAGAGGCCATCACACTTAAAAACTCATCAGTAATGAATTAGTTACTCTAGAGGTCACAGTGAAACCGAGTTACCAAATGTAAAAGTTTGTGCTAAAGGTATTGGTACCAGATCAACAAACAAACCACCAATGAATTAAATCTCATATGCACTACAATCAACCAGATTTGGCGGAGATTCACCGTTACCTTTGGGATGGACTCTAGCGAGAAGAACTCTAGCGAGAAGACGTAGGGGGAGCTAGGGGAACTGGGCTGGGCATAGCTGCCAGCCGCGTAGGGGGAGCCTGGGGGAATGGGAGGGAGCCAGGGAGGGGGTTACGGCGGTCGACCGGGTGTAGCCGCACAGGAGGACTGGAGGAGCCGGCCGAATGGGGGGTTGCAGCGTTGCGCCGACGCGCCATTGGCCTGTTGCGGCGGTCGGCGGCCGGCGGGGCGTTGGGGCGATTGAGTTAGGGTTTGCAGGAGTGGAATGCTAATAGCAGCCACGCAATGGGGTATCGGGGTTTTGGGGGAGGGGATCAGGCGATGAGGAGAACTAGACAGTGCAGCGCGCTACGCAGCGCCGCTGAGACCCATTAATGATAGCAACGGTAAAACTGAATAGAAAGTAAAAGGATTACAAATATTAGACGGCAAACAAAGAATAAGATAGGAGGAACCAGAGGCAACACTCATCATCAAGAGTATAAAGTCATGCACTATGCAATGACAAAACAGAATAGGCACTAAAAGGATCATAGTTATTACTCTGTGCAGTCGATAAGGGACATAGTAAGCAGAGTTGGATGGTAAAACTGAATAGATAGTAAAAGGATTACAAATATTAGACGGCAAACAAAGAATAAGATAGGAGGAGCCAGAGGCAACACTCATCATCAAGAGTATAAAGTCATGCACTATGCAATGACAAAACTGAATAGGCACTAAAAGGATCATAGTTATTACTCTGTGCAGTCTAAAGGATAAGGGACATAGTAAGCAGAGTTGGATATCTGAAAGCATGGAACATGACAAAATATGTTAAGCGCAAGACTGTACACCATACAAACGCTTTGTGCATAACTATATATCACACAATTGGTACGAAAAATACATTGAGCATGGTCTTTGCCATCGACGAAGTCAAAGCGCCACGAGCTACCATCCCAAGTCCTGGTTCGCTGTGAGGAGAGGATGTCCCAATGAATAGTGATAGAAACAACAAATCAAAATGTAATTAATCAGAGATAGTGCTGCCTATAGAGTACCTCTTTCAATGTGAGTTGCTTCCTTTGTCCAGAAACAGTCTTCTTTTAACTGAAGCTTTTTCTTCGGTAATGCTGGAAACAGCTATCATAACGAAAACATCATGTTAATATTATATTACAACTGACTACAGCAGAAATGCACATTTAGTTATCCATAGAAACATAACCCCATGTTGCCTTTAGGAGCGGCCAAATCGGAATCATCAGTGCACAGCGGTCATTTCAGGGTAGATTCTAGTTCTGGTAACATCTGCAAGCCATGGAGATGAACTACGAAATAATATTTACTTTGTAGGTTCACAAATAAGAAATATTGTCATCTAATGATTCGAATTACCAACCTATGGTAACGGCGGTGTTCTTTCAGGCATGACAGTAGGCGCTACATTGTAGATTTGGAATAGCTAATTCGCTATGAAGTGTACTGCCAGCATGTATAACAATGAACAAACACCCCAATCGCAAACCATCACACTCAACGAATTGAAGGGTGGAGGAAAAAAGAGGGAAAGGATGAGTGCTGACCGTTATGCTGTTTAACTATCAATCCAACTAATAGAAGGATGATCGGCTCTCAACGTGATTCACATTGGATACCATGAGCGTGAAATCCGATTGCATGTGGTCCCCACAATGTGATCTCTGTGTTTTCTCTATCACATAAAAATGTTAGTATATGAATATGCACTAACCACGGTAATAAAAGACAATACGTATTAAAACCTTTTGAGATGCAAACACAAAAAAATGAGCAGTCCATCTTGACCACAGAAACATGTTTATCTATAAATAGCAGAGGTAATATATGTTAGCATAACCACACCTGCCATTCGTTATCTGAATGTTTTAGATTGGCTTGGGAACTCCTTTGATAGTAACTGCCTTTATAAGCGAGATAGCTGTGACAAGTCCCACAATATCTATGTTATGATAGTTATCAGCAGAAAATATATAACGATACAACAAAGAGTATCTATTTTTGATCCAATGGTAAATAGTATCAGATAATAGTGCCTGTCATTTATTTCGGTCGTAGTAGTAACCTATCGGTCAGCCTGTACAGTGCACACATAAATGTAGTAGTACCTAATTTGGAAAATGGTGAAATCTCCTTGTATTAGATGTGGTATTGCATAACGAAATAGCAAAGTACAAATTGGGTAAGTAAAAATACATAAAGCAATTAGATAGCTAAAAGAAACTCTCATCATCCAAGAAGAAATCTCGTTGTGCCATTTTGATCTATCGGTGGACAAAGGAAAGAATGACAGGCAAAGCATGAATATGTATAGAAGCTATGCATGTTAGGCAAAGTCTAAGACACGAACACTTGCAGGCCACATTTTTTATATCTCAGAAAACTTGGGTTAATGTGCCGCCTCAGAAAGGAATGTGAGTATGATCGTTATCAAGTTCTTTGATGCATCCCTTTAAGGCAAGCAAACTTTTATTGATCTCAGCACCCTCAATTCTGCATTGTATTCTGAAAAGAGCAGTTCAGTACAACAAAACATCTAGATATTCATGACGTACTTTGGACAATGATAGAAGAAAAAAGTTGTAAGAGATGACCTTCTTTGTTTATCATTGTCAGTTGTATCAACAATATGCTCATTGGCTCATTGCCCACAAGCAGGTCAATAAACGCCAGCTTGCCAACTAATCTCGGTGGCTTGAAGTCATTGCCATCAACATGCTTTTTAATATCAAGCTGAAGAATGGTATGAGGCCTTGAGGATGCTTCGTTTGCACCAGTTGTACCGGTACTTCTGGTGGCATTGCCTTTTTCAATCAACTCCTTGATAGTTTCAACATTAGAGACTATATTCTTGCAAACCGACAATGCAAGCTTTCTGTTTTTCCATCCTCTCTCATGAAAAATTTATCGCATGGAGAGATTCGTACTGAAAACAAGGGGGACATTACTGCCTTTCTGCATAAACACTATTTCTAAACGTCAAAGATTTGGGGAAAATTTACCTCCTTTCACTGAGAAGGTCAAATTTTCCAACCATATATTTGAAAGAAACTGACAAATAACTTAAAGCCTTGATTGTGGTGCATATGGTGCATCAATCTAAGAATGTCTTGAGAGGTCTTAAGAGGAAGTGGCCACATAGTATAGGTCTTTCCACTACCTGATTGGACAATATGAGTTAGAAATAGTCTTAAGTATGCAGCAAATATACACAAATATGCAGAGAAGATTAGACAAATACCAGTTAGTCCATAAGCAAAACAAGTTGCCTTTGTACGATTAAAAATAGCAGGAACCACAGGTTCCACAGTTTCACAATACACATGTAAATAAAATGAACCAAGTTGTTGAGAATGGATCTACGATACCTAACAACACTAAGTATAAAGAGTATGCGGTTTATAATCACCTTGTCATTTGAGACTTCCTCATCTAAAACAGCATCAAATATGAATTCATTCTTTTCAACATATTCAGTGAGGTCAACCTGCAGAGTAATGTACCAGGCACTAAGGAATGAGTATAGACTGCTAAAATAATTGCAGAGGAAGAAAAACAAAAGTACGAAAGTATATGAGCATCACAAAAACGCAGTTCCATGCTTTCACATGACAGACTTCAATACAACCTAGCAATCATAAACCATAACATAGCAAAAGCTAGAATGAGTCACGGCAAAAATTACTCATCTGAATGAGTCATGACAAATAGAAAAGCCTGAGGAATTGGAAGCGTAGAAGCCGTCGTGGCCGTGGAGGACGGCAGCGAAGGAGAAGCCGTGGAGGAGGGAGCCAGAGCAAGGTACGACGCTGACCAGCATGGGGAACTCCAAGAAGAAGACGGGGAGGGGGGGGGGGGGACGGCGCGGCGCAGAGGAAGGACGGAGGTCGGCGATGCGAGCGGTGTCGCCAGCAAGCGCGGCCTGGTCGGACGGCGGAGGAGGGGTGGGCTACGCCCAGCGCTAGGCGAGGTCACCGAGGTAAAGGAGCACGGCGAGGAGGGCGGCATTCGAAAGGCAAGGCGCCAGGACGCACGGCGAGGTGCGATTGGCCGTCGCGAGCAAGATGGGAGCAGCGGCGGCGGTGTTGGAGAGTAGGAGTGAAGGAGGCGGAGACGATGGAGGCGCTTGGAGGAAGGGCTGGCTGAGACCGCCGCCTGAAGGGCTCGCGAAGATCACTCGCTTGCGGACAGGCGGAAAGCGCAAGCGGGGACGGCTGCGGAGGTGAGGGCGAGGGCGGCGATTCCCACGAGAGGAACAGGCGGAGGGCGAGGACGACGGGGAATAGAGGGGCTGGTTCTCGATGGCTCCGCGGACGGCGATTTCTTGGCGATGTACGTGCCAGCGCTGGGTACGCGTGGACGCCCGGATCCGCACCACCATGAAAGATCAACGGTAGCTGACAACCTGGACCTGTACGCAAATAGCAAAATTTGGAGGGCCTTTCCACTCAAAGCGCTGACGTGGGTAGGCTGAGGGCTCGCCAACTCTTTGAGACTTAATAGATAGTACTAGTTAGAGTCGCGCGCGATGCCGCGCCGTGCGAAATTTGATCCAAGTTTTTTTTAAAAAAAATGACCGGTGTAAGGACCTAAACGCAATTTAATTTTTCGGAGGGACTTTCGGTGAATAGATATATTTTTCTTGGGAAAAGCAGAGAAACGATCTTTTTTTGGCTACTTTAACACCCTATACGTTTACCGATGAATAATACATGTTTCGAAAAATACTATAGATTGAGTTGAAAAAAAAATATAGAGATACAACTCTAAACATATTTCTTATTACAGAAAATATTAGGAATCGAGCTAAAAAAAAGAAAGACAGTTGCACACATATTTCTGCTGACGAATTTGTTAACACTCTATTACTATCCGGTCAACCTTCTTTTGTCGAGTTTAACATTCTATGCAAGTCAGGTAAATAGGTGACGGACCACATAAATGCTATACCTGAGACTGCAGAATAAGGTAGATTGTGTTGCACACATATAGTGAAATTGTGGATTTTTCGTGTAATTTCATAATTCCAGACTCCCGAGTCAAGTGGCCTAAGGCATTTCTGAAGAACACAAACAATCGTGAGGGTGAAGATCACACATGACGCCGCCTGCGACCGCCGACCGAGGCAAAAATCCGTAATTTTTTTAGGTTTTTTAAAAGAAAGGATTTAGATGTTTTTTTTTTTAATTTCAGAGGTTTATAAAAAAATCGTTTTGTGAAGTTATTTTTGGTGTAGTTTGAGAGGGAAAAGAATTTCTTATGACAAGTTGGAATTTTCGGGAAAAATTAGAAATCAGCCCTATAAAAACTTTGAAGATGGTAGTTTTAGAGGGGAATTGCAAAAGATTAAAAAAAAAGGGGGGGGAAATTTTAGAGGGATATTGGAAAATTTTAGATCTTTATGTAATTTTAGAGGGGTATTGGAAAAGTTTGGACCTCTATGTAATTTTTGGTATTTTGAGGAAGAAGTCTATTTAAGGCGATGGATGAAGCTAGCTGATGTGAACGGACGGCTGGGAAAGCTAGATGGCAAGTCCTGAAAATGCCAAAAAATGAAAAAAGATATGAGACTAATTTAAACCTTCAAATCCTATTCTACAATACATCTATAGTAATTATCCGATGTTTGGCAAACAGATCAAACCATCACAGCTAAACAACAAAGAGCAAGCATACATCACAAACTTTCAGATAATGTTGCTACAACCAACAGAAACCTGCCTACATGCTGAAGCGTAAGATAAACCATTGCTGCAGATGTGCAGATGTCCGAGTTAAGACACTTAAAATAATAGAACCAGCACAAGTTCTCAAAGTTACGCTTTTACTAAGGAAAGGCTGGAGAAACGAATAAGACTGGGTTGTCATGATGCTAACCAGGCAAATATAGTTTAACCGTACGGTAATGTGGATGTGTTGTTCTAGGTGGAAGATAAGCTAATGCCTCAAGATTTAAGAATGTCCATCATGCATGAAATAACTGCATTAGCTGAATATTCGAACCACAGTAGTTTAGGGTGCACAACTTTAGACGAAATGTTAATCAAGAAACACCTACCATAAATGGTCTTTCGAGAAATATGACAGGCGGAACTTTCAGAGCACGAACATCAACATTTTTGCTTGTGGTGGGCTGCCAAAAAGAAAGGGTTGTCAATAATATAGCGAACGATTAAATTCAGAGCAGCTCAACAATAATAATGTTTACAATTTTAATAGGAAAATAGACTCGTTATCACTGTAACTAACTTTATAAAGCTTGTTTTCAGTGCTCAAATTACCGTATTGTAGATTTCACCACTGAGGGATGTTCATCAGCTTCCAATTTTGTAGCTCTCCATTGTTGGGCAGGTTAAAAATTAACCTGATCCATGTAAAGATTAGATTATGTATGATTCTCTATGCAGGCTTCCAGATATGTAGTGTCCTGTCAACATGGATGAGCTATATAGAGTTCAAGACTGACACGGTGAATTAATAAGTGGACAACAAGGGAATAAGCATTGAACAGTACATGTTAACATTTTAAAAGGGATTAAGTCTCACCGCTTAAAGTTAACAGCTTGATAAAAGAGATCAGAAACAAACAGGTTTCTCTATTTTTAGGGAAATTCAAGTCGGCAATAAGCATGTGCCAGAACCAAAAGAAGTTTATTGATTCTCTTTTAGTTTTTTAATATATCTTTTCTAGTAGGAGTCTCTCCTACTATTTGCGTAGGGGTGGAAACGAGCCGAGCCGAGCCCGGCTCGGCTCGGCTCGGTGCGGCTCGGTCTAGTGGCGAGCCGAGCCAGGCTCGGCTCGGCCCTGAGGCGAGCCCAAAAAACCGGCTCGGCTCGGCTCGGGCTCGGCTCGCGAGCCGGCTCGTTGGCTCGCCGAGCCAGAACATTTTCTCAGAAAATTAAGTATTTATACAATAATTCATATATTTGCAGTGAATAATATTAACTTACTAGTTACTACTAAATAATAGTAGTTGCTTAGTTGCTCTATATCACACTTGTAGGATATGGAATTGTCTCAACATCATCTTTTTCCTAAAAATATAAGTCATTAATCATACTAAATTCACTGCATGGGCTGGGCCACCGAGCCAATTTGGCTCATGAGCCGGCTCATGAGTCGAGCCGAGCCGGCTCGGTGTTTTTGCGAGCTGAAAAGTAGGCTTCGCTCGAGCCCGAGCCGAGCCACGAGCTCAGGCGAGCCGAGCTGTCCTGCGAGCCCGAGCCGAGCCACGAGCCACGAGCTTTTTTTCCAGCCCTATATTTGCGTGAAAAAAAATAGATCATCGATGATTCAGACCAGATATTGTGAGATGGCAACAATAAACAAAGAAAAATCATGGCAAATATGAAAAGAAAAAAAGGACGGTATATTGATACCACGAAAGAAGAGAGATCAAGACTAAATAAGGAAAATAATCATCTAATTGCAAATGTATACCGATCTTTGATAATATATACATTTTAAGATTTCTAAAGTAGACACCTACATTTAATCTAAGGACTTACAGCTATTGTTTGTACTTGCAAAACAACAGGTAACCTACCTTGATGGTGCGAAGCTGGAAAAGGAAACGGCGAACCCAAATTACTGATGTGCCCCACTCCATAAGCTGAATCTTCTAGGACCTTTGTTGTAGAAGATTGTCACAGATATAAATAGGATATATAAAAATATGGGTGGAGAACTAAGTACCTTTGTTCTAACAGACAATGGATTTGAAACAGTAAACTTAAAGAACTGAGGAAGATATTTATGCTCAGCATCACCATCATTATATAGAGCAGTACAGACAAGCCCAGATTTAATCTCTACATGAGCAAATTAACAATAAGGATTGCTATCCTAAAAGAAACCAATATGTAATTAAAATCGATAGGAAAAGGCGCATTCTTTTTGCAAGTAACAACGGAATATGTTTAAATGCAGTAAGGCTTAACTTTGTAATGTAGGATTTGGCTTAAATGCAGTTTAAATACATTTTGAATGGCAATTGTTTCAGACCTATGTCTCCTAATCAAGTGTCCTAACGTGATATTTGCAGTGAATTGTTACAATCAGATCATATACCTCTGGTCTATATTTCCTATGACCTATGCCAAACAATTAACTCAGAATACCTTGCTATCTAAACCTATATTTGCAGGTTTTTGCTATAGGAACATGCAGTTACTAATTGAAATGAGAATATTATGGCACAACTGCATAGGTAGGATTCAGCTATTATTTTCTAAACTGCGTCCACAGAAGAGCTTGCAGAGAATCCATCAAGTCTAAAAGGTTTCACTCATGAACATTAATAAACTTTAACAACAAGCTCTCCCACAAGGCGCAGCATCAGGACACTTGAGCCTTTGTTCATCTCTCCTGAACTCAACTATTATGGCACAATCGCATAGGTAGGATTCAGCTGTTAGCCTGTAAAAAAGAGAACGTAAGGTCGGAGAGAGAATAGTTTTTTTTTTGTTTCTTTTATTCTATTGTGGGATTCATGTTTTGAAGTTGAGTAAGAGGCTAAACATTGGAGGGATAGGAAACCTAGCATTGTTCATGCCCTGAGAAGGTGTAGTTCCATGCTAGCTAGTGTATGTATATCCATCTACACTCTGAGAAACCTAAAAATAGCTCGAGATGGCAGCCATCCGCACACCCAGTTTGCCATTATTATTGATGTACCCATATAGAACTCCACAAAAACAGAATCTAGACGAAGAAGGTGCTTATCCAGATAGATAGAAACAGGCAGATCAATGCAAGTTCATATCACTCATGTGTATATATTGTTTACCTGATTCATTTTCAAAAGAAGTATTGTACCTTGTAATTTGGCCGTTCGCATCAATTTCTTCTTCATCTAGAATGAAATCTGCCATTTCATCATCATCTTGATCAACCTCATCTTCCCCTGCCTGCTAATCCTGCTCAACAACTCTATATTCTATTGCGGAAATATTAACTATCTTATAATAGGCCGTGGATTAACAACCGAAGCTAAGAGCACAAGTTGATAATAGGCCACCGAAAAGATCATCCAATCGGGGAAATCCATAGGGAAACCGCCAGAAATCACCAAAAAATCCACACTCGAAGAACCCCCATCGCAACCAAATCTTTGGCACAAGACGATGAACCGGCGAGCTTACAGCAAGCGAGCAAGCAAGCCAAGTAAATTCAAGCGAAAAAAACAAGGAAGCAGTTTGTTAGGAGTAATAGGGAGAGAAATATTCATATCGGGAAAGTAGAGGCCGTCGACGGCCCCGAACTCCAGCGATCAGAACCACCACGCGGGCCTGCCGTCCAGCTATGGCGCCATCTCTCATTCCGCCTCCACTCGCTAACGAAGAGGGAGCTCGAGGAAGGAGAGACCCGGCGGGGGGGCCACGCAGAGGAGGCGGAGCCATGACCTCGAGGAAGGATAACGGGGGGACGCAGAGCAGGCCGTCGACGGCCCCGAACTCCAGCGATCAGAACCACCACGCGGGCCTGCCGTCCAGCTATGGCGCCATCTCCCATTCCGCCTCCACTCGCTAACGAAGAGGGAGCTCGAGGAAGGAGAGAACCGGCGGGGGGGCCACGCAGAGGAGGCGGAGCCATGACCTCGAGGAAGGATAACCGGGGGGACGCAGAGCAGGCACGGCCGATCTGGCGAGGGTTTCTTTGTTTGGTGGCGGCGACGGCAGATAGGCAGCGCGGAGGAACAGGAGGAATGGTGGGCGGCGGGCTTGGTGAGGCGCGCGGCCAGGCGACGCGACGCTGCAGCGGCGGCAAGAGGTTGAATGGCGGGCGGCGCTTGGTGAGGCGCCGCGTCAGCGACGCCGCGACGCGCGGCAAGAGGTTGAATGGCGGCGGCGGTTCGCTGCCGCGCGCGCTGCCGACGCGCGCGAGCGGAAGGAAGAGAGGGCGTTGGCGATGCGACGCGCGCCGGCGGGCAACAACACCGAGGGCGCACGATGGCGGGGCGCCGGCGGCTAGGTTTTGCCGAGGACGCGTGGAGGACTCGCGCGCCGCTTTGGTGGCGCTTACAGTCAAGGGCGCCGACACGCTGCGGCCGTGGATGCGCACCGACGAAAGGAACTGACGGCGCAGAAGCAAGCAGGAGGCGAACGCAAATACGAAGACTAACCGGGACCGTTCCGCACAGCGCGCCGACGTGGCACACGGCAGAGCTCACCGAGGCATTCCGCCTCCACTCGCTAACGAAGAGGGAGCTCGAGGAAGGAGAGAACCGGCGGGGGGGGCACGCAGAGGAGGCGGAGCCATGACCTCGAGGAAGGATAACCGGGGGGACGCAGAGCAGGCACGGCGGATCTGGCGAGGGTTTCTTTGTTTGGTGGCGGCGACGGCAGATAGGCAGCGCGGAGGAACAGGAGGAATGGCGGGCGGCGGGCTTGGTGAGGCGCGCGGCCAGGCGACGCCACGACGCGGTGCGAAGCAGTAGGTTGAATGGCGGGCGGCGGGTTCGGCTGCGTCGCGGTTGCCGACGCTGGCGCGCGAGCGGAAGGAAGAGAGGGCAGTGGCGATGCGACGGCGCCTGCGCCGGGCGGGCGACGATGGTGGGGCGCGAAGGCGGGCTAGGTTTTGCTGAGGACGCGTGGAGGACTCCACGGCGCCGGCTTTGGTGGCGCTTTACAGGCTGGGCGTCGAGCACGCGTGGGCCGTGGATGCGCACCGACGAAAGGAACGGACGGCGCGGAAGCAAGCAGGAGGCGAACGCAAATACGAAGACTAACCGGGACCGTTCCGCACAGCGCGCCGACGTGGCACACGGCAGAGCTCACCGAGGCGTTCCGCTATAAGATATTACATATATGGGGAATGGGCTTGCCGCTGCTGTGTGGGCGAAGGAGTAACAGAGTTAGGGTTTGCTGGTTTGATCTCTCTCTAAAAAGTGGAGCCCACATGTCATAGGATACCTATGGGTATCCATGAGTAAAAATTGACATCCACGCCCATCCTATGTCCTTGTCGGGTACCTAAACCCGAAAACCAGTGGGTCTAAAGTGCTAACCATGGCCGCCCTTATAAGGTCGGGTACTTACGGGTACTCGAACCCATGGGTAAAACTACCATCCCTACTAGCATGCACCACCATCTGCCAGGTCGTGCGGAGGATGCTTATGTCCAATTTCAATACATAGATGAATCACACTAGAAACACAATATGGTATGAACACAAAATGTGGGAGAGCACCTAGAGAACTTTTATCCTATCATCACCCCTCACTACACAATAATGAGCCTTATTTATAGACTAATAGATGAAACCCTTCAAGGTTGGTATTTGGGTAATTGCCCACATAAACACTAGGTTTTGTAACACTTCCTCTTGAACAAATACCACACAACGTATATGCCACACAACGTATATGACCGGTTAAAAACTTTATAGAAAACTCGTCAGGGAAAAAAAATAGAGAAAAGAGTACATAGCACAAGTTAAGTTGTATTGCACTTATTTGCCTCGTTCCAAATCAAACCACGTTTCTCTTTGATTCTCCCCTCTGCACTAAGACAGGTCCCGTATGTACTAGAATTTTTTTGTCTACATCTACTATAGTCGTTATATTGTGTCTACTACAATTTTATATCTCTGTGTACCGCAGTTTGGTTATGCATACCGCAAAGTGATTATGTGTCCATTGTAAATTTTAATTTATGCTTGCTGCAGTCGTTGTTCCTATGTCTACTGCAGTTTTGATTAGTTGTGTACTAGATTTGTTGGTATATGCTACTAAAATCGTTGGTCCTATTCCACTTCAATTTAGATTTATATGTATCGTAGAGCAGATTGTTATAGTGTTGGAGTGGATCGGATGCTTAAGAAAAGGGTGAATTGATATTCTTTTTCACGGGGTCTAGGATTTGACTACCTGGAGCATACACAGGCACATCCGCCGACAGTTGTGTGTGCTTCCAAGAGTAGAGAGATCGTAGTTGCTCTACAGACGAGCACCACTATGTTTAGATCAGTTGGGATTATTCACGGGACTTTTGACGAGAAGGGTATTTTTCCTGTTACTTCAACCTCTAAGGCGAAGTATATTTGCACCTTCTGATAGAAGATGGATACATTGTTGATTTCTGTTTCAAACATGTCAAGATCACACGGCGTGAGTGTGTGCATGCCCTTAAGGGTATTCAGGGTAATCCGCAAACTCTGAGTGCTTGTAAGGCACCCACGACTGATAGGATAGATATGTTAGATAGTCCTATTTTTTTGACAGCGTTCGAGACTTGGTTTTCAGGTTTCTATTTTTGACTTTCATCCCGGAGCTGTCCATAGTCAGTCTTTCTGTCGTCCTTATGATATTTCTCATTCTTCTCATCGAGGTGAATATCAACGGTGTGAGTTTGCTTCCTCCAGTAAGAGTTTGGGCAGCAGCATTGGGATGGTTCAGCCTTTGCACATCGGTGGACCAACCCAGTATCTGTTCCTAGACATCCTAGGAGCAGTTTCTGAGTTTGTGAGAGTAGAGTCAGGATGAGGTGCTAGATTGCATTTTTCTACTCCTTTGACTGCTTCTTCTGCTCGGGTGACTCAGTATTGCATTCCTAGATCTGCACTGATATGTCCTAGTACTGAGTCATCTATTTTTTGCTATCTTTAATTCAGGTCCGTAGATGGGGAAGGGAGATGTTTGGATCGTAGACTTTGGCTATTCTCGACACATGATCGGAGACTCTCGTTGGTTCTCTTCCCTAGTCCGAGCTCTCGGTGATGAAGTGATCACTTTTGGGGATGCTTCTTCAAGTAGAGCCATCGTTAAAGGTACTGTTTGCATTCATGATCATTTTATTCTTAAGAAAGTTGCCTTAGTTAGTAAGCTGCAATATATTTTATTTTATATTTCTTAGTGTATCGATGATAATTTTGAGGTAAGTTTTAAGAGTAGTGCTTGCAGAATTCTCGATTCTTTTGGAGGGTTAGTTTGTGGAATTTTTAAATTTTGGAGAGTCTTTCGTGCTGGTTTTTCTTCTTCTGGAGACTCTCTCCGTTGCTTGATTACCTCAGAGTCCCGTGATCTCTCCTTCTGGCATAGGATAATTAGTTACATAGGCTTTGATCATTTGTCCCGAGTTAGCGGCCATGATCTTATCCGTGGTCTGCCTAAGCTCAAGATGGTCAAAGATTTTGTGTGTTCTCCTTGCCTACATGGAAAAATGGTTGTCGCTTCTTATCCCCCAGTCACCCTTGTGATGACTAATGCACTAGGATAGCTTTATACATAGACACTATTGGTCCAGTTAGAGTGCAGTCAACGAGTGGGAAGTGTTATATCCTTGTCACTATCAATGATTTTTTGAGGTATTTTGAGGTGTTTTTTATGGCCTAGAAGGATGAGTTTTATTTTTTCACATTTTAAGGGTTTGTTCTGTAGGTTGTCCATTGAGCTCTCAAGTGCCTTACGAGAAATTCGCAGTAATAATAGCACGGAGTTCAAGAACTCCTACTTTAACAGCTTCTATGAGGAGTTAGTCATAGAGCATCAGTTCTCTTCTCCATACATCCCTCAATAGAATAGCGTTGTGGAGAGGAAGAACAAGACCTTGGTAGAGATGGGCAGAACGATGCTTAATGAATACAACACTCCTAGGAAGTTTTGGGATGAAGTTGTAGATACGACATGCCATGTTTCTAATAGAGTCTTTCTTAGGTTACACTTGCACCGCACTTCTTATGAGCTGAGATATGGGCAAAAGCCCAATGTTTCGTATTTTCGAGTTTTTGGTTACAAGTGCTTTTTTTGAAATCTGGGAACCTAGATACGTTCGAGCCACGTTTTGCCGATGGGATCTTTTTAGGTTACTCGACTTCTTCTCGTAGTTATAGGATTTATGTTGTAGAGTTGGGTAGGATGACAGAGATCTGTGAGGTGACATTTGATGAGGCTAGTGCAGTGCTAGACTAGACATTTCAGGTTCTTCTCATCTTTCTCAGTCTATCTTTGTAGAGGATTAGGATGATGGAGATAAAGGTGTTATGCCTGATCTAGTCCCCTCTGCACCTAAGGTGCCTCCAGTCTCCATTTCTGCACCCCAGGCAGACCAGCCTTTATCCTCAGACTCTTCAATAGTTAGTTACCCTGTTCCTACTTCTTCCATGCGAGGAGTAGATGTCACTTCTGCTTCTAGACCTCTCCACCACATTCGGAGGCGTCATCCACCTGATTAAACTACCACTAGACGAAGCAAAGTTTAAACTACCAAAACTTTATTATGAAAGTTGTACTCCGCACCACTAATTATATTCTATACTTATTTTATTGTACAATGTGCAATTTGACATAAGCAATTTCTTGCAAATAATTCACACAAGTAATTTCTGTAAGGTATTGAAATGTAAATGGTGTTGATATGTGAATGGTATTGATATGTGAATAGTATTGGTATGTCATTATTTGAATGCCTATTTTTGCACTTGTTGGATTAACATGTGAGTAGTATTGAAATGAAAATTTATTTTTTGATATATTATTGGTAAATGCCTAATTTACAACTTGCAGTTGTATAAAATATAGCAAATATCATGTTTAAATTTTTTCATATTTAGGGAAGATCATGGTGGAATTTTTTTTCATGTTTCTCCATTCTTTATATATATTTCTTATGTTTTTTCTATTTTTGATCTTTAATGGCTTTTTATGAATTTTACATCATTTTTTGCAATTGCTCCTCTCTCTCTCACTCTCTCTCTCTCTTTGCATTTTTCCTATTTTTTGAGTCTTTTGGAATGGTTTTCATTTAAAAATCACGAAAATCGCTAGATGGTTTAACCAGATTTCAAATTTATTTGGCTTTCGAATCATTCGATTTTGAACAAATTTTGTTACCGTCGAGACGTCGAAATTAGCACTTTTGTCATAACGCACGGCAAAGTCGTGGTTCGGTTGATGGACACGGTTTCTCACTCTCGCTTTGCTCTGTTGTATTTGGACCGAACAGGGCTCGAGGGGAGGAAACCGCGCCGGCGCCGCCGGGCGAGCTTCCTTGCTACGGCCCGCAGGACGGCAGGAGGAATTGGAGCCGGACCGTCGCAGTACACGAAAACGCTGTAGGAATTGTTAGGAAACCGATTGACGTATCCTATATGGACTCTTCCTTATCTCTAAGCAGAACCGCTATATATAGGAGGCAGGGGGTCACCCCATTGTACAGAAGCATACAGAATAATAAAGCAGACTCGTTCCTCCTCATTTTGTGTCTCTCTCTCTCTCTGTTCTCCAGTATAGATCTATTAGGCAACCCCGAACTATTCGATAGCGAGGTTGTCTAACACATTATCAGCACGAAGCTCTACAGGAGAAAGATTGAAAGGTGAGAAAAAGACAAGAAGCGAAGGATCGTCGATGACAACGAACGTCTACTACCGGCGATTGATCGCCCGATCCGATCTGCAATCAACTCGCCATCAAGCAGGCATCCACTCGGATTGCCGAAAGGAAAGTCCTACGCGACTCTATCCTACGCGATAGTCTACCGAAGAATAGACTGAAAAGGTGAGAACGAGGATTGAATCTAATCGCTCGTTTGTATTTATGCATGCATCTATCTACGTGGCACGAAGCTACGCAGCGATTTTGCAGATTGTGGCACGAAGCTACAAGTACCCGTCAATCTCTCAGATTCATGGTGCGAAGCTACTGTTCTGTGAACCTAGCACTGTGCATCTACCGTACTGTAGCACGAAGCTACAAATCGATCCCAACACGGACACCACCAATGCGAAGCCGCCGGCACCGTGAAGCCATCGGCCATGAAGCATTGACCGGGCGCATGAAGCTCGCCGGAGGACTGGCGCCCGAAGCGCCACCCGGGGACCGCGCTTGCCGCCGTCGCCGCTGCCGCCACGCTTGCTCGCGCCAAACCGCTTTAGCACCGTCGAGATCCGCGCATTGGCCTTGATCAGCTTGCCTCGCGCCGCTGAATCGGCCGCTGAACCTAGCATCCGTTGCGCTCCCAGCACGAAGCCGTGCATGAAGCGCCACCGATCGACCATGAAGCTGTCACCCTGCGCACGAAGCGCCGCCACGCCCGGCCGTCAGCTCGAAGCTACCGAGCCGCCTCCTCATCGTTGCATCTCGGCCACACGCCGAAGCACTCCATGCCGGCCACGAAGCGCCAGACGAACTTCGCCGCCGCCGGCTCTTCGCTGGTTGCCGCGCCGCGGCCCGAGCCTTCCATCAGCGACGAAGCGGAGCCGCGCTTCTTCACTGGCGCCGTTCTGCCAACATCGCTGCCGACGACCACCGCCAGATTGCTCCGCCGCCCGAAGCTCTTCGCGCCGCAGCCACGCCGTCCCACGCCGCCACAAGCCTCCTCGCTGGCTCCGCCCAGAACCATCGAACTGACCGGCCAAGCCTTCGCTTAAGCCGCCATGGGCCTAACGCGTCACTCCGGATTCGCTGCGTTTCACTCACGCACGCAGTTCGCTGCTGATCGCTATCGACCGACGCCGTATCAAGGCCTGGTCTCACAAGACGCTGTGACCTCCAGCCGCGGCCGCCGTGTCTAACCGAGTGATGCCGCAGGTTTGGCCCCGACACTGGCTTGGCCGGTCGCTGTCGCCTCACCGCTTGGCCGTCGCGCTCGCACCCGGCAAGAGGCAACGCCCTGCTAGCTCGCCGTGCTCCATCCGGCCGCCTGGCCACCTCGCCTTGCTCCCTTATGTGCCAGATCGGCCCTTGTCCATACCGAATGGACATGAAGCTTTTGTCTTTGCTTTTTGGGACACGAAGTCTTTTGCCTCCTCGACATGAAGTGAATACGCATGAAGTGCTTTTCCATTTGGACATGAAGTCCCAAAACTTGACTTGAAGTCTGAAGGAAACAGGAAGCCCACGTGATGTCCTAAGCGGGTCCGAAGCAAACCAAAACCGGATTTAATTCCGGCTGGCGCACGGGGAGGGGGATTTTCCCATTATGCCCCCGAAAGAATTTTATCTCTTCTCAGTTTCTTTTCTTTATTTCCGAAAATCAGTTACAGAATTCAGAAAATTGATTAATAATTCGGAAAAATGATTAGAAAATTCTGAAAATTCTCGGAAATTTTCAGAAAATTATTTGACTCTGATTTAATTTTCCGTAGCCTTATTTCCTGCATTTATGAATTTTTGCATGAATTTTTGCAATAATTGCTCTGTTTAGAATACTGGAAATTCCTAAGAATTTATTTTCGTATTTATGAATTCATGAATTGTGCTATTATTGCCCTGTTCCATGCATTTGTATTTATTGCTTCATGTATATTTGAGTTTTTCTTTTCTTTTTCTCTAATATACACATGAAGCACGCCGCACGAAGCGGCCACCGTCGCGCCAGGAATGCCGACGTGCATGGAACTGACAGCGCCAAGCATGAAGCCGCGCTATGCCGATCACACGAAGCCGATCGTGCACGTGAAATCGATCGCACGAAGCCGATCACACGCATGAAACCGATCGCACGAAGCCGATCGCGCGCATGAATCTTATCGCATGCACGAAGCTGTATTTATGAATCATGTATTTATGAATTTTGTATTTATGAATCTTGAAATTATTGCTTTATTTTAGTTTACTGGAAATTCATGAGAATTTATTTATGCATTTATGAATCTTGCAACCACTCTATTAGATTACACGAAATAATATAATGAAAGAATCTTGTGAATATGCAAATACCTAGCATTGTCAAAAGTAGAGATGGCCAAATGGGCCATGCCAAACGGGCCGGCCCGAGGCACGACATCGCTGGCTAACGGCCCGCGCACGCGAACTAAGCGGTAGGCCGACGCAGCGATTAGGCGTGCCGTGCTTGGGCGCAGCACTGACGGCGGCCGCACGTTCGCCGGCCGAAGACGGCACGCCCGACGATTACGCCCGGCACGATTAGGCACGGCCCGGCACGATTAGGCACGGCACGGCCCGTTTAGCCCGTTAATTTGAAATATAGCCGTTTACAGTGGTGGCATGAGCACAAGATAACATATCCGGTGCTTTCCATATTAGCACGGGATGTGTTAACAGTTCCTGTCTCTACAATTTCTTCGGAGTATGCTTTTAGTCTATCTGGAAGAATAATCGAGGAGAGAAGAACAAATATGACAAGTGAGATGGTGGAAATACTTCTCACTGTGAAAGATTGGGAACTAGCTGAACAACGAGCTTAACACACTACGGAAAATGTTGAGCTGGCGGCAACGTTTCAAAACATTTACCTTGATCAGGAAGAATAATTGTAATATTCACTTTTTCCCTGTACCACTGAGCTAGGTTGTACTCTTTTTTCTTTGCCAAGGTTTTCTCGTGTTGAGTTTTTACTTGGCAAAGTTTTTAACGAGGCAACCAAACATCAATAAAGCTCATTATTTAATTCTAATTATTTAGCTCATTTTAGAATTTATTTTATATTTTTAGCTTTTCCTTAATTTATATATATTTTTAAAAGTTTTCCTACATTCTTGAGTTTTTCTAATTATTCTAACTTTTATCATTTATTCTGATTTTTTTTGGAATTTTTCCAATTTTTTTTGGATATTTTTCAATTTTTTCTGATTTTTTTTTCAAAATTTCAATTTTTATGCACTAACGGGCCGACTCGTTGCTTAGTCCCGTTGGCCAGCGTAAGCATGGTAAGACGCACGCCCGCTTGGCAACCGAAAGTGCTTGGGCTAAAGACTCAAGACGTACGCAAGACGCACGGCCCGTTTATTAGCCGGGCCTAAACGGGCCGGGCCGTGCCGGGCCGCCCATTTGGCCATCTCTAGTCAAAAGTGAGTTTGAAGAACTGACCCCGAATGGTCAGAACTATCTCACATGGGCATCAAATTTGAAGATCATGCTTGCGAGCAAGAATCTCCAAGCTGTCACCGGCTTAGGATCCTCGAAGGACACGCAACCTATTGCCGAGCAAAACGATCAAACTTTGCCCCTTCCTCAGGCATCACCTTTCAGCCACTCTGAAGAATGAATACATGGCTGAGGTGTGTGTACTTGAGTTATAAACTGCACTTCAGAAGCGATTCGAGAAGCTCAAGTCCACCATCTTGCTCTAAGCATAGCAAGATTGAGTTCGCTTGAAATTTTGCAGACTATAGAACAGTGGTTGTTAATGAATTTTGAATAATGAATTGTAAGCTCTCGAAGAGCATACATTTTCTCATGAATAGAATTGCAATTTATTCTTTATTCCAGTATTCTATATTTGCAAGCAATGTTTTGAATTACTTTGACACTGTATGATTAGAATTATATATCTTTTCATTGAGAAATTGTGTAGCACCCAAATAGAGGAGATATGCATTGTTGATAGTAGACAAAGCTAATACCATCTTAAGAGAGTCGAAATACTTCCAGACGATCACGAAGAACGCTGGAAGGATTACGAAAATCGCAGGAAGCGATACGCATATAATAGGCTCTGGAAAAGCCACAATTATATTGCCAATAGGTACAACTTTGGTAATTGAAGAAGCCCTTTTGTACCCTGAATCAACACGCACCCTCTTAAGTTTTCAATGATATCCGCGCTAATAGGTTTCACGTAGAAACCAATGAAGAAAATTGCAAAGAGCATTTGTGCATTGTGAAGCACGCGGAATATAAAAAAAATGGTATTAGAAAAATATCCCTCATATGAATCTGGGTTGTACTACACGAAAATCAATACACACGCAGTGTATACTTCTTTAGAAGCTATGAATTATTTTTCCTTTATGGCATTGTATATTTAGGTCATCTTGGTCTTAGAATGATGAGAAATATAGTTAACAACTCATAAGGTCATGGAATTAATGTAGCCAGACCGCTCTTGCAGAGTTGTAACTTGCCCGACACTTGTTAGGGACACGCAGTCCTGCACGCAGCAGCACTCATCAATTTTCGACTATCGGCCTACAAAATCCATTCATCTATGCAACAATTGCAAAGGGTCATCCCGAAGATTTCCTATCTTAGAAAATTTGGTTGTTTGGTATATGTACCTATACCAACCCCGCAATGATCGCAATGGGCCCTCTCCATAAGTGCTCGATATACGTTGGTTATGAAATTGCATCCATAATCAGGTATTTGAAACCCATGACTGGAGAATTGCATACAGCCCGATTCGCTGACTGTATTTTTGACGAGGATCATTTTCCCGTCATTAGGGGGAGAGAATCAACCATTGAATGAAAAATGCCGGGAAATCATATGGCATTCCATTGGGATCCCCGTGCATGACCCTCGCACTAATGAAGCAAATCATGAAGTCAAGAAGACAATCGATTTGCAGAATTTAGCAAATGAACTGCCTGATCATTTTTGTGATCTGGAGAGCGTGGTTAAGTCGCATATACCAGCAAGAAATGCACCAGAGAGGGTGGAAATACCAAAGAAAGCAGAAGGTATCCCTCATCCTATTCAGAGGCCTCAAAGAAAAAGAACAGGAAATCTGGCTTTTCAAACCCAAAGTACCCGGAGACGTCTGGGGAAAAATGGGCAAGAGGACTTACCATAGCCAATCACAAAAATGCCCCAAAGCAAGAAGGAGAGCCAGTTGAGACCTGGCACTGGAAAGAAGCCTATGGAAAAGGCAATTCCAGATTTGAATCTTCAATTGGAAGAAGCCGCCGGAAATAATGTGTGCGCACACATTGGCGGATAAAAACTAAAGGAACTTGCTCCTGGAATGGGAAATAGCAATGAAGAGCAAGTAGAAGTGCATGAAGCACACCATGACGAAATGGCCATAAATTTTGTAATAATAGGAGAATCTATGAAAAGAGCAACAACCATTGCAAGGCTTGTTGTTCAAGGTTTCACTCAACGTCCTAGGGTTGATTATGAAGAAACCTATTCTCCGATCATGTGTGGAATCAGGGGCGGATCTAGAAAAATAGATCATTGGGGTCGTTGGGGTCGTTACAATAACTTATAGTCTATATATGCTTATATGCTAATAGAATACAATTAAATTTACATGTGATTTTGATAAAATCATTGGGGTCATTTGACCCCACTAATAGTATGCTGGATCCGCCCCTGGGTGGAATTACCTTTAGATACTTGATCTCAATGGCAGTCAACTTGAGTTGAGAATGAAGCTAATGGATGTTGTCATAGCATATTTGTATGGAAACTTGGATTCGAAGATTTATATGAAAGTACCGAAAGGTATCCCTATCCCGAACCAAGACAGAGCAAACAGAAACCTATACAGTGTGAAATTGAAGAAATCACTGTATGGGCTGAAGCAGTTAGGAAGAATGTGGTACAATCGCTTAAGTGACTTTCTTTGCAAGAAAGGCTACACGAACAGCGAAGATTGTCCATGTGTATTTATACAACGATCCACGAATGGATTTTGTATAACCTCCGTCTATGTAGATGACTTGAACATCATTGGGACGGATGAAGAAATTGAAAAAGCATGCACATACTTGAAGTCTGAATTTGAAATGAAAGACTTGGGTAAAACCAAGTTTTGTTTAGGCTTGCAGCTTGAACATGCCCAAGGCGAAATCTTGGTACACCAATCATCCTACACGCAGAAAGTGTTTGAGAGATTTGGTTTTGAGAAGGCATACCCCGCAAAGACCCAACGGTCGAAAGGTCACTCCAAGCAGACATAGACCCATACAGGCCTAGAGAAGAGGGGGAGGAAATCCTGGGAGCGGAATTCCCATATTTGAGTGCAATTGGAGCGCTCATGTACCTTGCGAATAGCACTAGGCCGGACATTGCGTTCGCCGTGAATTTGCTAGCACGATACAGTGCAGAACCCACCAAAAGGCATTGGAAAGGGGTGAAGGACATCTTCCGTTACCTTCAAGGAAGCAAAGACATCGGCTTGTTTTACAGAAGAAACAATGAATTGAATTTAGTTGGCTATGCCGATGCTGGGTACCTATCGGACCCGCATACTGGCAAGTCACAAACTGGGTATGTTTTCCTTTGCGGTGGAACAGCAATTTCTTGGAAGTCGTCTAAGCAGACTCTTGTCTCGACGTCGACTAACCACTCAGAAATCATTGCATTGTATGAAGCCTCTCGGGAATGTGCATGGCTTCAAGAATGGTTCACCACATCCGTAAGTCATGTTGCTGAACATGGAACAAACCCCACTATTATCTATGAAGATAATGTACTTTGTGTTGCACAAGTGCAAATGGGATATGTGAAGAGTAACCTTACAAAGCATATCAACCCCAAGTTCTTTTATGCCCATGAAATGCATAAGATGAACGAGATAAAGATCGCATACTAAGTCGTGTGAAAATCTCACAGATTTATTCACTAAGTCACTCCCAGGCATCTTCCTTTGAAAGATGTATTAGAGGAATCGGGATGATGAGGCTTAGAGAAGTGCAGATTTCAGGGGGAGAATTTTCACATACTCCTACATAAATCTCGAACATGAAGTTTGAGTACCCAACGTGAATCTTGAAGATTAACATTGAAGTTTGGGTGGATTGTACTCTTTTCCTTAAGTAAGTTTTTCATTGAAGTTTTCTTACCTAAGGTTTTTGATGAGGCAATCCGTGCAACACAGCAAGCGTGTGTTATGTACTCTTTCTCCAATTATTTTTCCCACTGGGTTTTTATGGAGTTTTAATGAGGCATATGCATCTCGCAGTGAAGAGTCCAAGAGGGAGTGTTAGGAAACCGATTGACGTATCCTATATGGACTCTTCCTTATCTCTAAGCAGAACCGCTATATATAGGAGGCAGGGGATCACCCCATTGTACAGAAGCATACAGAATAATAAAACAGACTCGTTCCTCCTCATATTATGTCTCTCTCTCTCTGTTCTCCAGTATAGATCTATTAGGCAACCCCGGACTATTCGATAGCGAGGTTGTCTAACAGAATCAAGACGAAAAACGCAACGGGCCCAGGAGCTGTTGCTATGAGCGCGTTGGGCCGTTAAGCTGTTACGTATACGTGCACGTATTTGCGTGTCCTGGCGATTTATCAAGGACGGGCTTCCTCGGCGAATCCCCTGGACTGCCAAGCTACCCACCAAATCTAAGCCGATCTCGCACGGACAGATGCCAGGCCGCTCTTGGGCTGATGTGGTTGTCCTCTCTTCATGCATGGGCCCCTATGAATCGCTCATCATGTGTTGAAATGTTTATCTATTTTGATCTCCTGTATAAGATTTTGCGGAAGCTGGTCCATCGATTTTATCGCCCTCGCACGCGCACTCCCTGATCCCTCCCTATGTGCATGTGGTCAAGGATTCAATTTTCGTTTTCGGACTCCATCTCGGGCCTGGCCGAAATCCGAAATTTCGACGAGATTCGGAAATTTCGGACAAAATCCGGACGAAATTCAAAAACCAAAATTCAAATCCGGTTTTTTTTAAACCGAGAAATCCGAAATTTCGGTAAAAAATGACGAAATTTCGTCCAAAAAACCGAAATCTCGGCGAAATTTTTTAGGGTTTTCCAACTTTCAAATTTTTAGGGTTTTTTTCAACTTCGCGGAAATTATGATCTACCGACTGTTCCACATGGGAAATGACGTGGAGAACCCAATCCGGTCAAAATCCGGTCAAATCCGGGCCATTACGGTCAAATCCGGTCGACTTTTATACAAATTTCGGTCCGTTTAACCGAAATTTCGGTCCAAATCACCGAAATTTCGGCGAGATTTTAATGTACTGTAGCACTTCAAAAAAATTCTAGGGTTTTTTCATTTCGCCGGGATTATGAAACTCGGAGGGGTCCGAAATCCGAAATCTCGCCGAAATTTCGCCGAATTTCGGCGAGATTTTGAACCCTGCATGTGGTCGCCTAGTTTTCATCTTGTGTAGGTGTAGCTCCTCCGCTCAAGCAGTGTAGATGTTGTGATTGACGAAGCACGACTCTGGATTTTTTTTTTAAAATAACAATATTTTTATCAATATTTACAGAAATAATATGCCGAAAATAAAAATAGCAAAACTACCACCCTGTATCCATTTGAATTGGCGACAGGGTCCTGTCGCCAATTCAATTGGCGACAGGGGCTCCTATGTCCATTTCAAATGGCGACAGGGGGCATCCCACTGCTACCTGTGTGGGCTCCTATTCCGATTTTACCCCCTGTCGCTGTCGCCAATTCAAATGGACACAGGGGGGTAGTTTTGCTATTTTTATTTTCGACATATTATTTTTGTAAATATTGATAAAAATATTGTTATTTAAAAAAAAAATTCCACGACTCTGTACCTCAAAAGAGGCAAAGGATGACGCTGATCTCCCAAATTGCACTTGTATAATTAATGCCTTTGCTTGTAAATTATTATGGTCTAGTGACTAATGCGCATCTTTGCCTGACTTTTTTTTTTTGGCATGTAACACGCAGCCTTTTGTGAGCATCCTAAATTCCGGGCATAACATAAACGCGTACACTTTTTTTTCCCCTCCCGAGATCACATGTTAGCTTCGTTGTAGTCTCACTCACATGTTGGTGATCTCAAAGAACAATAGAAGCAGAGCTCCTTTGTTGCTGCTGCGTTTTCCCCCCTCGCAGATAGATTTTGAGATCTCCTTCTATCAAAATTAATTTTAAACTAATGCCACAGTATCTCTACTCGAGATATCTATCAATTTAATTTTAAAAAAATTTAATGCTGTGGTATCTCTACTTGCACTCAAACGCAAACATGGTACGAACTTCGAATACGGCGAAGTAAAAAAACTAGTCCAAGCAAACCAGAGAAAATCGATGGACACAAATACAGTGACACGATCAATGTATCCTGGCGCATGAGGCATACACGATACACGGCGACGCCACACGAGATGGAGCCAGGCGAGGTAAAAAAACAACGATACAACCCGATAAAATTCATCAAAGCTCAAGGCAAGAGAAAAATGCCCAGGGGAGATGAGAGGAGGGGAAGCAAAACACCAAAGCGATCAAAGGAGGGGGAGGAGGGTGGAGAGAGAACCCCGAGCCACTCCCCCAACTTTCCTTCCTAAGTATTTTTTTGTCACCTTTTTCTCCTCTTCGGCTTAATTTTTGTTTCTACTTTTGATCCATATCCGAAAGAAATTACAAATAGTCTTTTTCTTGATCGTGAAAGGATAAGAAACAATATGGGTTATATGCCGCACTATGAGATTGTAACAAGGCACCTGTCATGGTATACAACCGCAACAACGGTAAGTCCATCTGTCATGGTTGAAGAGCAAGATAGATACCTACTATTATATAAAAATATGGTAGTAACCGGCATAGTTAAACATGGACTATATTTGTAATTTCGTTAGAATATAAACCAAACTTGCAAAAAAAAAAAGAGCAGACGCCTGAAAAATTTTTGCTTCTTCCTTCCCCTCTTTATCTCTCTTCCTCAACTTCTCCCCCAAATTCCGCTCCTAAACCCTCCTCCGCCGCCGCCCTCAGAGCTCGCGATTCCTCCCCACCCCGATGCTTCCGATCTAAGCATGTCCGCCGCCGCCTTTGCCTGCCGCCGCCGCCCCTCCAAGCGCCGCCGCGACGCCCCCGATCATGCCCTCCCGTCCTCCAAGCAACCACTGATGATTCACTCCGATGCCGTCTCGTCTTCCTCCGAAGGGGCCACGGACGCCTCCGCCTCGGCGTCGTCCTCCTATGCGTTGCCGCGCAGCGTCCATTTCTTCGTGCGCGCCACCGACTCGAAGACCATCGCGATGCACGCGGCGTGGGACGACACTGTCGGCGCGGTGCTCGGCCACCTCGCCGCCTGCGGCTACGGCCGCGATCTACGCCTCCTCTACGGGGGGAGGCAGCTCGCGCCGGAGGCCACCCTTGCCGCGCTCCGCCTCCCGCCGGACTCCACGCTGCACCTCGCCTCCCGCCTCCGCTCCACCCCGCACCCCGAGGCGTGGCAGCTCGCGTCGCACATCGCCGCCACCGCCGCCGGCGCGGATTCCGAAGCTGCCTCCGCCGCCACCGTCGCCTTCTCCCTCGACGACCTCGTCAAGGAGTACATCTTATGCGCCCACCGCGCCAACCTCGGCCCTCGCCATGATTGCGGCACTCCCGACGGCGCCGAGGCCACGGGGGACCACTCGGCGGAGTTCATCGACATTTTCCTCCAAGCGGGCGCCCCATTCGCGCTGGTTCGCCTCTACCTCTCGAAGTCCTCTTTCTTTCGCTCCTACGCGGAGCGCGCCATTAGATGCTTTCTCACCACGGACCCTTTGTCCTTACCGCCTGACGTGCTGCCCGTGACGGCGCCAGTGCTGCTTGAATTCTGCCGCTTGCTTTCTTTGGCTGTGGGCAACAAGGATTTACTCTATAGATCATGCCGTTCCAGTCTTGCATCAGTACTCTGCTTGCGCCCCTCGCTCCCCCCTTCCATGAAGTCGCCTACTAGGGTGATCGAGCAGGTCCTCCCGTTTGCCAGAGAAATAGGGGAAGTGGTCCTGGACGGACTTGCATCGGTGTCCATGACGGTGACAGCTGTAGACCTTGAAGAGTTCTCAAACTTCTTTAAAGTGTTGCGCCAGCAGGCATGCTGTTGGATGCCCAACGGGCCAATGCCCAAGAATCTGTACAGCAGGGAGTGTGAGCATGGTGACTCATGGGTATGGAAGTTGCACGAAATGTCGATGAACCTGTTGAAAAGGGTGGATGAGTGCTTGAAGAGGTTGGAAATGGATCTGTCATTGTCATCGGAAGGTAAAGGGGTCATCGAAAGTCAATCCCGATGGACCAACCGATCACATATCCTGGTCATCTTGACAGAACTGGATTTCATCTCAGCTATTTACGAGGATGTGGCGCACAACCTGCGGTTTGTGTTGCTGGCACACGAAGCACCGCTCAATGCCCTTGTGCGCTGTTCCAAGAGGAACGAGCATCTCCAGTGGCTCAAGAAGCATAAGGATCTGCTTTGCTTTGAGGCAAGGAGGAATTTAGTCTTGATGATGTTTCCTGAGGGGAAGGATGACTATGGGGAGTTGCATGAGATGTTGATCGATCGCTCGCATTTACTGGATGAGTCCTTTGAGTACATCATACGGGCAAAACCCAGTGAGCTTCGCAGTGGGCTGTTTATGGAGTTTAAGAATGAGGAAGCTACTGGCCCTGGCGTTCTGAGGGAATGGTTCTGCATGGTGTGTCAAGCTCTGTTCAGCCCACAGCAAGTTCTTTTCTCACCTTGTCCTAATGATAAACGGAGGTTCTACTTGAATGGAAGTAAGTTTCCTCAGTTCTGACTTATAACTTTAAATCCTGTTCTATTGGTATGACACTATGACTGAGCAACTTGAAAACCTGAATTAAATAAGCTGTTGACTGTTGCTCACTGGTGGATTCAGAACTTTTTACATGCAGGATATAATATACAACTACATATCTCAGTGGGGTGACTGGGATCCATTCATTTCAAATTTCTACAGTACAGAGTGTATGCTCCCCCCCATAAATTTGCATATATTGTGGCCCGCTACAGGCTCTGCCAGTGGTTTAGATGGGTGTTGGATGATGGATCAATTCCCAGTAGTATAAACTAACTGAAAAATCCTATGCTTTTCAATTGGAAAAAGTTAGTGATTCCAAAATGTGATTCTTTTTTAGCAGTTTATTGAAGCATTCACTTTCTAATCGTAGCAGGTCTTGCAAATCATATGTCTGCTTATGGGGCTACATTTTAACACCAATAAAGGACTGCTGTTGTTGTCCAGACCACGTACTGGTACTATAGTTTGTTGCCATGCACCATGCTGATGATCTAACATACAAAACCAAAGTCGGGCTCATAAAGTCTTACCTTTGCTTTGCTGCTTGGTTCAGCATATGACGCTAAGGAGATGATGCCACTGTTTTGTCCGTGTTTGTGCCTATTACACTCCGATTAACATATGTTTGTTCGGACACACAGTTATCTTGAATACGGTGTGTCCCGGTCATGGTAAAGTTTCCCTCAGGCACGCAAGGTGTGAGGGTATAGTGAATGTTGTAACTGTTTACTGGCAGCTCTCTCTCTCTCTCTCTCTCTCTTAGTCATAACTCACAGGTACTCCTGGTTCATTTGTTTTTGGTACTTGACTACTCAACAAAAAAAAAGTTAAGTTTATTTCTTGTTTATGTAATGGACGGATACTCAGATGCTCTCCATTTTGTTTTGTCTTTTTTTTTTTTAAATAATGAGTTAATTCCCTTTTCACCTAAATACAATGGTAAGATTTTTTGTCATCGAACCAACATGAAAGCAAATCTCTGGCTGGCCAAGTATCAACTCAGCTGTTTACCTGTAGACTAGACATGTAGTTGGTTAGTAGCACATTTTATTTTCAGAACTGAACTAACACCAATGTAGCCCCAAACCACCACCAGTTCACCACCCAAGGTTTGTTATCAATATTGGCAATGAAGTTCAAAATTAATCTTTCTAGCTCAATATTTCCATGATTCTTGGCATTCTAAAACTCTTGATTAACTCGGACTTGTCATTGGTGCAAAGTCTTATGATTTTAATATGACATATCCCTCCTTTCGCTTGTTTATCTTTATTGCTGTGTTACATATCCTTTTCTGTTTTGATAAGATGTCCTCTATCAAACCCTTGTAGAATACACTTTTCTCTGTTGGATATCGTATTTTTTTAGTGTCAACGCTCCATGGTAACTTTGTTGAAGAGTTTTTGGTGAATTTCACATATTTCAAATCTTATGATAGATAAATTATGTTACATGCTTGTAAAACCTTTTTTCCCAGAGAAAGGAGGATAAACTCCTGGTTCCCATTTTCTGTAGAAACCAAGTAATCTCTTACAATCCGTTATTTTTTGTATAGGAATAACAAATGGAAAGCATGTGAACCCCACGTTTTGAGCCTAGCAGGTTGCAACAAGCTCAACTACTTCAAACTTCAAAGATAACAAAAGGCAGCAGCGAATATAGCATTCCCAACTTAGCTGTCTCTCTGTCACACCTAACCATGAGAACAATGGAAAATTTTAGCTGCTACTTGCCGTAGCTGTGGCATGCTGCCCTTAAGTGATTTCTCACCCTTCGAGTCTGTATTCAAGCCCAGTGAGACATAGTAAATCACATTAATTGGGCCTAGCTGCGATAATTACTCATTCCTCATTGTGGACTTTTGAAATACTCTCAGTCCAACAGACCAAAGGAATACCAACTGTTTTATGGATAGCATCCCCGCCAATTGGATAAGTAGTTGCTATGGTAATAACCTTCAAGATAGACGACATCATTGTACTGGTTGTAAACTTGCAATCTGTCACACCTGCACCACGGTGTTCAGAGGGAATTTGTTGTCTATGGCAGATGTTCTTGCACAAATACGGGCCCATTTGGCAGAGCTTAGCTGTAGCTTATTCCAAAACAAGCTAGTATGCTCCACCAAATGACATGCTTACTTGCAGCTTAAACGGACAGCTCCAGTTTATCTTTGGCAATAAGCCATAACCATTGAAGCCCAGCTTCTTAAGCTTACCAACAAGTCGATCCCCAAATTGCTATCTCGCCTGTCCTTATCTGTCCTACTTCTAATTCGCTGTCTCTCCCATGCGTGCGTGCTATCCGTCCTGCTGTCACACCCACTTAAGCCATTGCACTGTTGTACCCACAAGAGCCCATGCACTGTTACACCCGTCGGAGCCGCTGCGCTTGTTGATGATGTCTGCCGTCCAGTGGCGAATCTAAAAACTTTATCCTGTGGAGTCAATTATCACTATGGCATATTTAATGTGGTCCATCACTCATTTCTACAAAAATATTATGTATTTATATGTAAATTTCAAGAAGTAAGGTATTTTGCGAAAAAACTGTGGGATCAATTGACCCCAGGGCTATTACATTGCTCTGCCACTGCCGCAAGACACCCATCCTCTGGCGTGCCCTTTGTGGAGGCTTGTTTCGACTCCAGTGGGAGTCACCACACACCCCGTATCAAGGCTGGAGCTTCTTTGTAGGTGGGTTGGTGCCTGGAACATTTGCAATCTTGATTCGCAGTCAGCACCGGTCCGCTCATTGGCAAAGCTCATTGGCAAAGGATGAGATCTGCAAAATGCTGTGAGCCTTTGACATAGCTGCCCAACTAGTTGTTGGGCTATACCTGCAGTGCAGTCACATCTGTCTCCATAGTCTTCCCAATGTGCATCCTAAGTGTACAAGTGATATGAATGTAATAGGAACATCAAGATTAAGACATGTTTCCCATTTTGTGCTTACAAAACAAAAAGGCGAAATTTGCAAACTTTTGGCATAGAAGCTGCTAAATAAGAAAAAAAGTTCTACCAAGTCGATTATTGAGATTATCATATAAGTCGTTTTTTTAGCTTATGAGTCATAAGCCTGCAGGGCTGTCTTATTTGGTAAGGCTAAGCTTGACCAAAGAGGCACTATGACACTTGTTTTAGTTGACAGTGAGGTGTGCTGCATTCTACAAGGAGGATGAACACTTGCAGCTGTAATAAGTTTTTTTTTCCTTGAAAGGGGCAGTGAGTATTATGATGTAATTTTTAAGTTGGTACTCCATTGAGAAAGGAAGCAACCATAATTTATTCTAGCTATTTGTGGCATCTTTTGTTTTTTCTTTCTTCTATTTAATTGTGATTCTTATTCATTCAGTATCTGTGATACAACTTATGTCCACAAACCACAATGATGTTGACTGAATATCCTCTAATCTTTGATAATTGTCTGTACATTGCAGCATCTGCTGTGGATCCACTGCACCTGAAATACTTCATTTTTTCGGGACGAGTAATTGCATTAGCTTTGATGCATAAAGTGCAAGTAGGCATTGTTTTGGATCGTACATTATTCTTGCATCTTGCTGGGAGAAGTATTATATTGGAGGATATTGCTGTTGCAGATCCTGTCACGTATGCAAGTTGTAAAAGAATTCTAGATATGGGTGCTGCTGATATTGATGAGCTAACACTAACATTTTCTCGAGAAGTTCATGACTTGGGGTCTCGAAGGACTATTGAGCTTTGCCCAGGAGGGAAGGACATCTCTTTGAATATCAGGAACAGAGAGCATTACATTGATCTTTTTATAAAGAATATCTTCATGGACTCTATTTCAATGCAGCTTACCCATTTTGCACAAGGATTTAGTGACATACTAGTTGATCCAGAACTCCAGAAAGAATTTTTTGAGTGTTTGGATCTAGAAGATTTTGACCGAATGCTAGGGGGAAGCAACAACATTATAAATCTGAAAGATTGGAAATCACATACTCAATATAATGGCTACAAAGAAAAAGATCGCCACATTATCTGGTTCTGGAAGGTATGCCGTGTAACACTGTACAAATGTATTTTCAGTCATGAATTTTCATCCGTTTTATGCCATGATATGTTTTGATCATCTGCTCTTCCAATGTTCTCAATTTATCGTGGGAAACATACCATCTGTTACCAAACTCCATGTTAGACTTAGAGCTTGCTTGGGAAGCTCAAAATCCTGCCCCCCCTAATCCTAATATACATGTATACACTAACAGAATCCATTCGCTTGTGAAACCTAGTTTTTTTATATGTGCTATTCTATACCATAGTTACCAGATTCGCTGTAAATCTCTGCGAATTGCGAACCTGATTCGTCTAATCCAAACCGGTTTAGAGTTAGGGATTCGTGTTCGCAGTGGAAATTGGAAGAAAAAGTGGTGAACCGCGAACCTGAGTCCCGTACCACGACTCGGACGAACCGCGTTTCTGGTAACTATGTTCTATGCATTCCTGTCCCAATAAAAATGTTGAAGCAGATGCTATCACTGCTGAAAATATTTTTTTTAGCCAAACGGTTTCTTTTCTCTCTTTTGCTCTTTTCAGTTGTGCTTCTAATGTGGCTGCAGAGCAGTTCACGAATTTATTTTGCCTTCATATATTAGTTGTCTCTTCCAACATATGACCCAGCCATTACGTCCTACAGTCCTAGTATTTGTTTTTAGGTTAGATCTCAAATAATTATAGGATTTCCCTGAAATTTGAATATGCCTTTTTTCCCTTCTTTTTGTTGTCTTTGTTCACAATCCCAACAGATTCTGAACCTGTAGGGCATCAAATGGGGCCATGTGAAAACTAAGTGAAACAAAGGCTGAGTCTTGTTTGTGTCTGTTACATCTTCAAATGGAAGTTGTTTTAAAATGACTTGCCATGAAGGTGGATGTTAATGTTATGGCATATTTAGTTAATCCCATGTTGAGTTGCACTAGTTGGCCAGGCTCATCATACAAGGATTTTGCTTTTGTTGCCCTTGATCCCTGTATTTCACACATCATTTTTTACAAGAGCTCTTAGCATTTTATTTTCACTCTGTGATGGTGTATGCTCATTACCTTCATTCTTTATTGTCTCTAAGCCTGACTGATAAAGCAACCAACCAAAGCCTGGCCATGGGCCTTGGTGCAAATAAGGCGAGGTCAATTGATAACATAATATGTTACATGACTGTTAACCATCATATGTGGTTGTGTACCTTAAAGCACCAACTATACCTGAATGCACCATCTTTTTAATAAATTTTGTTACTCATCTGTCGGAACTCGGAAAAATACCTCCGAAATCCTCTGTGTATCATGTACTAGTCTAGGAAAAACTAGTACACACAGTAGAAGTGAAATCACAGCATATCCAAAGTACTTTATTAATAATAATTATCCAAGGTTACAAAATGAATGTCACGCAGGCCAACAAATAAATAAACAAACAGATAAATAAAGGCAGTGGAAATAAAGAACAGTAGAAAAACCCAATTGAATTGCCACAGACAATCGACTGGTGACGCGGCCTAGTCTAACTGGTTCTCATCGTCGTGGAACTCCTTTGAAGTAGCAGATTAAGTAAGGGTGAGTACAAACGTACTCAGCAAATTACACCAGAAAATGCAGTATTAATGTAAAGGTGAGAGAAAAGTTATATGGTTGATTTTTGCATAAAACAACAATTTTTTAAATACTCTAATTTCAAATTGCATAATTTTAAGAAAATTTTTAATTTTAAATATTTTCAACTCAGGAATCACCAGTCTTATTACAACGTCGCTTAGGCGACGCCTACTCGCCGTCTAGCGGTCAGAGGGGGGCGCCATGGCCTAGAGGGAGCCAGGTGGCCGCTTGGACGTCCAGGCGTCGTGGCGACGGGGCTGGAGGCCAGTGCTTTTGAGGATTGGGGAGTCACGAGCTGTCGGGATCGATTGCTTTTGAGGGCATGGAGACGAGGAGCTACGACCAACCGACGACCGGTGACACTAGATCTCCCCCCCCACCGCCAGCAGCTGCACCTTCACCGACCGGCGACAGGTAATCCCCCTCCATCTCCCCCTCCCCCTCCCCCTCCTCTGCCTCCCCATCAAGCCTGCTCCCTCTGCCTCACTCCTCTCCTCCTCCCTCGCCACTCCTCTCCTCTCGCCTCCTCGCTTTGATCTTTCTTTGTAGGCGGAGGAGGAGGAAGAGGGGGAGGCTTGATGCTATAGGCGGAGGAGGACGAAGAGGGGGAGCCGTGGTCATTTGATGCTAGCGGAGGGGGAGCCGGGGAGTCGGGGACACTTGTGCTGGCGGGGGAGGAGGATGTTCAGTCGTTTTGATAGAGTGACTTGAAGGTGAATTTGACTTGAAGGAGGATGCTGTGAGCCTGTGCTGCTCGACACTTGATGCTATGAACGACTGGACGTGATGCTTGATGCTATGCTCCAATGGTCGCTTAACTGGCGACTAGACGGGCGCCTAGGCGTCCAGGCACCCCGGAGGCGACTCGCCTCATCGGGGTGACGTGATAACCATGGGAATCACTCCTGGAACTATTCAAATTTTCCCATGATGGACTCACTCCATCCCAAACTCATTTTTATAAACTAAATTTTAAATTTGTAATTTGTGGAAGGCCAACTCGGCATGCCCATGACCGCGGGCGCGGCTAATCGATTAGTTTTAATTCTGCAGAGGTTGTACATCTTTTACCCACAAGACATGATTATCCCCTTGCTCCGACACATTTCCTTTGGTGTGGCAGAGACACACAAGGCCCCAATAAGGTTTCATTCTAAGTAATTATGCCCGCTAAGGTTTCACCGCTAGTAGGGTTAAAACCGCTCGATTCCAGAAGCCCTCTCTTGCGCCGTGTGGCAGACTAACCATCCACACACTCAACCCAATGGCATAATTAACATTGAAATGGCACAAAATGGATCGCTAGGTCTGTCCTATACTAGACTTATGGTAGCACTGTTGCGCTTTATGTTCATGAACTTACAGACCGGTCCTTAATTGACTAGGCAAGCTTTCAAATCCGAAAACCACCAATCTAACCATTCTCGCCAAGTCCAAACCACATTTCATTTTAACCATAACATTTTTGAGGAATAATAGAATCATGACTTCTCATTTTAACAAAATTTTCATTTGGCATAAAATTTTCCAAAATATTTTAAGTTCAGTTCTAAGCATGTCTAAGCCATTTCTAAGTACAAACATATAATAATTAACTTTTTCTTAAGGTTGCAATGGTATAGGAATTCAAATTTCAAAGGTGGTCTAACAATTCTGGGTATAACTATGAATTTAAAATTGGGACAAATTACATTAATAACAATTAAGCATGCAGTAATTTAAATTCAAAATACAAATTTAAAAACTGGGATCAACGTGATCAAGAAGGTGCAACTTGCCGGGTTCGACGGGTAGTTGCTCAAAGTCGTCGCTCACGTACTCCTCAGACTTCCGAAATCTATACGTGAAAAACATCCGAATTCAAATAAATTCAAACAAAATACCTAACTAGCATAAAACGGAAATTTAGGATTTTAGATGAATTTAGAAAGAAAAACGGAGCCAACGGAGTTCGAACGGGCTCCTGGAGGTTTAAAAACAAATAAAATAAAGAAAAAAAAAGGATTTTTCATATTTTTTCCAAATTATTTTTCTAAAGAAAATCCAAATTATTGCGTATTGCTGACGTCACTCACCAACGGCAATTTTCGGATGTATTTTTAAAAGAATCGAATTATGATGCAACGGTGTCGAGACGAGGTCGGTGGTGGGGCCAGAGGAACGGAGGGAGGCGGGCGGCGTCGGGGACGACAGCGCTGGAACCGGAGAATAGAGAGGCGGCGGTGGCGACCGGAGAGAGAGTAGAGCGCGTGGGAGAGAGGGAGTGCGGGGCTCGGGGGGTTTTATAGGGGTGTAGGGACGGATAGGGGCGGCGGTCGGTGCGGCAATGACTACCGGAAAAAAGGGGGATAAGGGCGGTGGGGTTGACGGGGGCTTATCCGCGCGGGAAAGGCTGGAGGTGGGCGCACGGGCGGCGGGGAATGCGAGTGGGGGCGGCAGCGCCAGTGAAGGAGGCTAGGTGGGAGGAAGGAGAGAGGAATAAGGGGGAGCTAGGTGGGCCGGGCCGGGAAGAAAAGGGAATGGGCTAGTTTCGGCCGGCCCAAGGGGGGAAGGAATTTTTTTTAAATTGCGGGTGTCACAAACCTACTCACCTTAAAAGGAATCTCGACCCCGAGATTTGGACTGGCTAGCAAAGAGTTGGGGATACTCGGACTTCAGCTCTTCCTCTTTTTTCCATGTTGCTTCCTTTTCTGAGTGGTGACTCCAATGAATTTGCAGAAGCGGATGGTCTTTCTCTGAGTGTCGTGTACGATAGTCTCGAGAATCTTGATTGGATGTTCTTTATAAGTCAGATCCTCCTGAAGATCAATAACGTTGAGCTGTGCCTACTCTGTGGGGGCTCGAAGGCATTTCTTTAGTTGCGACACATGGAAAACATCGTGCACTCCTAACAGTGCCGCAAGTAGATTTAGCTAGTAAGCAACCTCCCCTTTCCTTGACAGTATAGGGTATGGGCCCACATATCTTGGTGCAAGTTTTCCTTTATTTTCAAACCGTACCGTCTCACACCTCTAAAGGGAGTGACTCTGAGATACACATGATCTCTTGGTTCAAAAGCCAACTCTCTTCGGCGGTTGTCTGCGTAGTTCTTCTGTTTGGATTAGGCTACCTTGAGTCTCTCTTGGATAAGCTTGACATTCTCTTCTGCCTCATTGAGGATGCTTGGATCGAATAGTTGTCGCTCTCCAACCTGGTCCCATAAGAGTGGTGTCTTGAATTTCCTTCCATTCAATGTCTCAAAGGGCGACATCTTCAAACTGGCTCGATAACTGTTATTATATGAAAATTCAGCAAATAGGACACTTATCCCAACTGGCATTATAGTTCAAGGCACAATCGCGCAACATATCCTCCAATATTTGGTTCACCCGCTCTGTTTGTCCATTTGTTTGGGTGGTATGCTGTGCCGAAATTCAATCGGGTCCCTAAGACTATCTTGATCAGAAACTCTTCTTAGGTATTTCATGTAAACACACAATCTTGTTTATATAGAGTGCCAGTTTATTACCTCCGTACTTAGTATTCACGGTATAAAGTGGGCTACCTTGGTGAGACGATCCATTATTACCCAAATAGAATCATGGCCTGCTTGGGTTCTAGGAAGTCCAGTAATGAAGTCCATTCCAATCTCTTCCCATTTCCATTATGGGATCGATAATGGCTGCAAAAGCGTGCTGGTCTCTGATGTTCTGCTTTGACTCTGACACACATCATAGCAAGCAATGTATTATACAATTTCTCTTCATGCTGACCCACCAATGCTTTTCCTTCAAATCCTGGTACATCTTTGTACTGCCGGGATGAATGGAGTATGGAGACTCATGTGCTTCCTGAAGAAGTACCTTCTTTATCTCTTAATGGTCTGGCACACACAACCTATTCTCAAACCAAATAACATCATGTTCATCTTCTGATAATCCCGGAGATTTTCCTCATGTTCTTCTTAATCTCTTGGATATCTACGTAATGGTCTGGCACGCACAACCTATTCTCAAACCAAATAACATCCAGTTCATCTTCTGATAATCCCGGAGATTTTCCTCATGTTCTTCTTAATCTCTTGGATATCTACGTCCTTTTTTTGAGCTTCTCTAATCTGATCTCGAAGCATGGGCTGCACCTCGAGTGCATTCACTGATTCATGAGCGACTATCTCTAGATTTAGACGTCTCATGTCCTGACACAACTCTGGTAGATCTTCCCTAGCACTAATCATATGGACATGGCTTTTTTCTCTCAATGCATTAGCTACCACATTGGCTTTCCCTAGGTAATAATGGATACCAAGAGTATAGTTCTTTATCAGCTCTAGCCATCTTCTTTGCCTAAAGTTAAGCTCGGTCTGGGTGAATATATACTTCAGGCTCTTATGATCAGTATATATTTGCAACAATTACCGATAAGGTAATGTCAAATCTTCAGAGCATGCACAATCGCGGCTAGTTCATGAGTAGGACAATTTCCCTCATGAGAATTTAGCTGACGTGATGCATAGGCTACCATCTTGCCTTCTTGCATCACTACACATCCCAAACCTTAACGGGCGGTGTCGGGGAAGGCGGCGCTGGAGCCAGAGAAGAGAGAGGCGGTGGTGGTGTCCAGAGAGAGGAGAGCGCGAGGGGGAGAGGGAGGAGAGGAGGGGGGGTTCAGGGAGTTTTATAGGGGTTAGGAGCGGATAGGGGCGACGTTGCGTGCGGTGGCGGCCGGTGCGGCAACGGTGGCCGGAGAAGGTGGTGGCGGGGTCGGGGGCGGCGGCGCTGGAGAAGGAGGTGGTCGGGCGGGAGGAAGAAAGGGGTCAAGCGGGCCGGGCCGGGAGGAAAAGGGAATGGGCCGGTTTCGGTCGACCCAAGGAGGGGAAAGGGATTTTTTGTAAATTGCGGGCGTCACATCGACAATCCCTGTTGCTCCTTTGTGTGAATGAGTTGAGTATAACCAAACAGTTTTTTCTCACTTTTTGCGCATGCAGCCCGGTGACCCATCACCTGGAGCTGGTGATGCTGCTGATATCAACCAGTGTTTTAAGTATAGTGGATTCCGTAGTGTAGTGGTAAAATGTCAACAGATTGCTTCGCTTTGGCATTGTTTAAAACACCGGTATCAAACAAAAGATGCCCCTTGTTATCTTGCGTGCATATCTGTCTGTCTTATCTTTCTTATCTAGCATAACCATTATGTATTTCCAATCAGTTTTGTGTATGCTTGGATAAGCAAACTTATTTATTCACACGACAGGCTGTCGAGAGCATGCCAATTGAGCAACAGAGGCAGCTCCTCTTCTTTTGGACTTCAGTGAAATATTTGCCCTCGGATGGTTTTGGTGGGCTGGGATCAAAACTGTACATATACAAGACATCTGACTCAGCTGACCGTCTCCCATCATCGCATACCTGCTTTTACCGCCTCTGCCTCCCTCCTTATCCAAACCTCAAGACGATGCAAAACCAGCTGCAGAAGATCACTCAAGAGCATGTGAGCTGCAGCTTTGGTACATGGTAGATGCTGCCCTTATGGAATCCAAACTGGTATATTTGTACATATCCAAGTTAGTGACAATCCTACCTATCTCATTAAATCTGTTACTATAATTTAAAAGTAATAGGCTGTCATGGTTTGTTTTGAATGTATGGAAAGTTAGTGTTCTGGGTCATTTAGCCTAATTTAGGTGGAATCAGAAGAGAGCAGGTTCATTTCATTTCCCCCTCTTGCTAATTGGTCATGATTTTCTGAAGAAGTGAAACGGGCACAATTTTTTAATCCTGTATAGTTCCACCGGTACTATCCCAACAACAGATGCATTTAGCTGCAGCAGGTCTCTCAAGCTCCGGTTACCAGTGAATGGATGAAGCCGTGCTATACAGGTAATTACAATGGGTAGTAACTCTAAAGTTTGGAAGCTGCTGGTTGATTTGATCTTAGTTGGTCCTTAACAATGTTTTACATTGTTACTGGACATAATTATGATATTACCTTACATTCTGAAGGTAGTTGCTTATGGGTAACACTAGTATACTGTTTTTTTCCCCAGTTTTGTTGAACTGGTCAAAATTGTTCAGTTAGCAAGTGGTACTATCAGTAGTTTGCTGCCGGTTTCCAGCAAACTCCTAGACATGTTCATGCTAATGTCTGCAGATATTGTCTGAAACTTTAAGCTTGAAACCTGTAGCACGGCCGCGAGAAACATTCCCTAGAATGGGTTCTCAAATCTCAAGCCTTAACATTGCGTTGCTTGTGTCTGAAATTCTGAATTTCAACCATGTGCTTGCAATCTGAGTCGCAGATATATGTGTATGCTCAATGCAACCGGACGCCAAGTGGATATATTTGTGTTTTGTATGTTTTTAATGTTCCACTGGACTGAAGAACTTCAGTTAAATTCTTCCGCCGAATTTCCGTTGTAATGGATGTTTTCCTGACTGCTAAGGGCTTATTTGAAATGCAAGAACTTGGTAGGATTTTTGCGGGAATTGGACTGCTTGTGAAATTTTAGTGAAATTTTAGTGAATTGAACTGGAGCACCTTGCAGTTTCTTAATTTGGTCTTGTGACTGGAGCAGTAGCGAGTTGCCGATGACTTGATCAGGATGGATAAAGTCATCAACCGAGTGCATTACCGCGGTTATTTGGACAAGAATATCAACTCTCTAAAGTGGGAAGAAACGGAGCGCTCTCAGGCCTCTAGTATAAACAAGACATCAGGAGATTAGGGCTTTCGTGATCATGTCCATGATCAACCTCCACTGGATTAGTGCAGAATCCCCAGTCTCAAATTTCTGTAGTAGCCTAGTAGCAGTTTCTCGGACCTTGCTCTCAAGTTTTGCACGATTAATGCAGATATTATTGGTGTTGAAGCACAAATGACACATAATTCTGCGATGAAATCTGATCTGATCACTAAGCCTGCTGAGAGTATGATAGTTTAATGAGAGAGTACGATAGTTTAATGAGCTCACTCTAAGTAGGTCATACAGAGAATTTTGTTTTATTTAATATTTATTTTAAATCTTTTTTTCAAAAATAATCAACCGAACATAAAAATAGCAAAAATAGGTGCCCGTCGCCCGAGTATGGGGCGATCGCCCCATACTGGGGCGACAGGGACCTAAATGCAAAAAAATTTTAGCGTTTTTTGCACTCAATCTTCAAATGAATAAAAAATGGTTCAAACGACGTCAAAAAATTTTGAAATTTTTTTTGGATGATCCTGATACATCACTAATATTCTCATAAAAATTTCAGACAATTATCAAACATGAAGAATTTTTTAAAAATCAGAGACGGTCGCGAATATGAAAAGACTGTTAGATTTTTAAAAAATTCCTCATGCTTGATAATTGTCTGAAATTTTTATGGGAACATAAGTGATGTGTTAGGATCATTCAAAAAAAGTTTCAAAATTTTTCGACATTGTTTGAACTATTTTTTATTTATTTGAAGATAGAGACCGAAAATGCTGAATTTTTTTTTTTTGCATTTAGGTCCCTGTCGCCCCAGTATGGGGCGATCGCCCCATACTCGGGCGACAGGCACCCATTTTTGCTATTTTTATATTCAGTTCATTATTTTTGAAAAAAAGATTTAAAATAAATATTAAATAAAAAAAATTCGTCATACAGATATCATACCGTGGGCCTAATAAAAAGCCCAAGAAATCGGGCGAATAGGTCAGGCCTGAACAGCACACTCTCTCCCACTCCCACTCGACCCGCCCCTTGACCCGCTCGATGAGCGTGGCGCCGCCGCCGCCAGAATTCGCGAAACCAGCGGAGCAGCCTCAGATGGAGCGAGCGGTGCGGGAGCTGTGGGCGGAGTCGCGCGACCTGCTGGGTCTGCACTCCCTGGACGAGGCCGCCGCCGCCGTCCCGCGCGCCGACCTGCCCCCTGCGCCGCTCGCCTTCCTCCGCGACCACGTCTCCCCGGCCCGCCCGCTCATCGTCTCTGCCGCCGCGACGCGCCATTGGCCCGCTGCCTCCCTCTGGCCCACCTCCTCCTACCTTCCCGACGCGCTCCGCTCCACCGCCGTCTCGCTCCACCTCACCCCCGACGGCCGCGCCGACGCCCTCGCCCCGCATCCGCAGCTTCCGGGCTCCAGGTGCTTCGCTTCCGCGCACGTCCGCCGCGTCGACTTCCCCACCGCCGTGCGCCTCATCAGAGGCTCTGACCCGGCCGCGGGGCTGGTGGCGTACGCGCAGCAGCAGGACGACTGCCTCCGCGGGGAGTACGCGGCGGTGGCCGGTGACGTGGACGCGCACGTGCCCTGGGCCAGCGAGGCGTTCGGCTGCCTCCCCGAGGCCGTCAACCTCTGGATCGGCAATTCCTTCTCCGTCACCTCCTTCCACAAGGATCACTACGACAACATCTACGTCGTCGTCTCCGGCGAGAAGCATTTCCTCCTCCTGCCCCCCACCGAGCACCACCGCCTCTACGTCCGCGACTACCCCGCTGCCCGCTACGTCGCGGAGCAGGAAGGAGAGGGGGAGTTGAGGCTTAAGCTGGAGATGGAAGAACCCGAGAGGGTCGTGCCGTGGAGCAGCGTGGACCCGTGCCCGGCGTCACCGGAGGAGGTGCCCGCGCAGGCATCATCCTTCCCGCTCTACTTCAAGGGGCCGAGGCCCATACGCTGCACGGTCCGCGCCGGCGAGATGCTCTACTTACCGAACATGTGGTTTCACCATGTCAGCCAGAGCCCCGGGCCTAACGGGCTCACAATTGCAGTGAACTACTGGTATGACATGCAATTTGACATCAAGTATGCCTACTTCAACTTCTTGAGGTCACTGGAGATCAGCCATTCTTCGTCGGACTACAAGGATGATTTGGAAGGTGATCTCGAGGAGAAGATCGATTGAGTTGACAATTGTGACTTTGTTCGGTTTCAGATCGATGTGGTAAGGCCAGCATGAGCAGTACATGGCTCAGTTTTTCTTGGCCATTACCTGACTGTTCTTTAAGCTTTGGAAGTAGTTGCTCAATTCATGGATCTTGATAACCGGCTGTGTATGTTGCACAACATTTGCAAGTGCCAAATGGCCTATCCGGTTTGATTTTGTTGCAAATGGAACATTTTTATGGCAATGTTTTACTTTTTGTTCGGAAAAGGAAGATGAATTCTGGCCATGTTTCTTCTCTGTTCAGATGGTCATACTTACATTCTGCCGACTGCAGGTCTAAAAATGGCAGTTTGCGCAAAATATGCACGTTTCAGTACCAGATGGATCAGATCATCAGAGGGAAGACACGGGCAGCATCAAGCTCTTCTGTCTGACAGTGTTAAGTGTGACGTTGGGTCAGAGGATTCAACGTCAGAGGATCTCAATACTTCTACATTGTACATACATAGCTGTTTCGTTTATTTATAACAAAATTCCGTAAACTTGTACTGATATGAGCTGTTGAATTGAAATGTACTTGATCCAATTTGCGGTAATTTGATTCTTCCATATGACTGTTCTGAAATTCATTTTGAAGATTTTGTTTGTTTAATTGTTCTCATCATTATAACAAAATCATAATTCAAGATTACTAAACGCAGAATACTCCAACTCTAAATTCCAAAACTGCTAGTTTTATTACCTCATGTAGGCTTTCACAAGCATAGCCACACAACGTTATCATCTGTTTAACTAGCTTGCGAATTACACTATAACCTTCTGGCTTCTGCCCACATCTCACTAAATAGGTACGAGTAACTAGCAATGAAATAGCTCAATCAACAAGATTAGCAATACAAAATTATAAATCGTAAACCGTGTGAAAATTTGTTGCAAACAGTTCTTCAGGCTGCTGTGGCCAGCTCCCTGCCCACAGCCACCTTCAAGAAGCTGCCTTCCTCGACCACCACCTGCACCGGCAGGAACCCGAGCCGGCGAGCCCAATGGCCACGACGAGCATCACCTCCTTCATCTCAGCCCGGAACTCCTCCAGGTCCTTTCTGGTAGAGTAGTATCTGCGTAGGAGTTCCCATGGCAGTGTCAGAAACAGTCACTACTTCTGCGGCTTCTGCCCTGGTGAATTTGAGTAGCATGTGGCTTAATTCTCTATGTGCGGTGCGGTTAGTCCGTTACAATATTTGTCTCTGTTAGACATGGCTATTCTGCATTTCCAATTGTGAATGCGGAGGATTACAGTACCTCTCTTCATTTTTGTTCTCCCTTCAACGGTGAAACTGCTATACTGACATGCTAAAGTGCATCTACAGTGGCAGTCTACGTTGAAAATGTACTGTTGATGTACTGCCTTTTCACTGTTCTTCTTTTTTGCGTTTAGACTTGAGCTCTAGACGGTCCGTGTCTAGCAAGCCCCACAGTACCATCGCAGTATGCAGACTAGAGCTCCAGACGGTCCGTGTCTAGCAAGTGCTACAGTACCGCCGTCCAGATCGTTATGGATACTGCAGTAAGTACATACAACATACTGCGATAATGATACTGCATGTCGGCATGAGCTAGAAATCCTTGTGGTACTTGGTTTGCAGGTCTCCAGACGGCTCTCTCCGAAGTCCAAACAAAAAGGCTGAGCAATGGAATTCAGAGGGCAGAGGAAGTCGCGGAAATGCCAAAGAATGGAGTTCTGCACTTTTGCTGAAGCGGTTCCCTTCGTTAAGGTGTGCTTCACTGAACTTTATTGTGGTCAGTGATTTTCATTTCATAGCTTGTTGCTTAACTTGTATGTGGCGATGTGCAACTGCCGCTGAAACACAAGGACGCTTCAGTTGACCTTCTTGGCATCTCTGTACACATGATCTTATATTCAGGTGGCATGAGGGCTGCATTTCTGTCAGTCTTTCCTATGGACACAAACTCTGAATTTGTGAAGTTATACTCAGTCCAATTCACTCAATTTGTTGTCAAATGTGTTAGAAACGGTAAGGAAAAAATAACAAATCTTGTATATGAGGCAGACTTAGTTTTTATAGCCTTCAATCCAGAAGACATGCATGAATTCATGGTTTTAACACTACGCAGGTTTGTATCACTTTACTCATAGTGATCCCCACAAGAGAGGCCCCATAATGTTTATCACTAATCCAATATTAGATCTCCAAACTTGCTACTCAAGTTGGAGACACCTATCTCAGGCTGTCCCACCAGACTCGCAGATAACAGTTGTACTCCGACCAACCACCGACAGTAACTCGACCTATGCCTTCAAATATACCGCCACCTGTTGCAAACCCCCATGGGCATACCGACGTATCCCACAAGGGTGCACTTAATTTTAATATTGCCCAATATGGAGACCCTAATACCTTCATAGGACAACCTCTTCCGACCGATTTCATACGCTATGGTTGATACTGAAATTACAGCTCATTGTCCAAGTGTAGTTGTTTATCCTTATATTCTAGCCTATATAGAGGGCCTCACTGGCGAACAGACCCTTCTCATCAGCACCCTCTATTGTAACGTCCCTATTTTTTGATTTTCTTGAAACTATTGTGTTTTTTTTAATTTTGAGAATTTTCTAGAATTTATTAGGATTATTTTAAATTTATTTGAATTAAGCCTTTTGTTAAAAGTATTAAAGAATTTAAAAAGTTTAAATAAAGTTTTATTAAAAATATTTTATTTGAGTTTAAAATGTTTTAAAATATTTTTTAGATTTTTTTTTTGAAATTTTTAATATTTATTTTGGCTTAATTTATTTTTTAGAATTAATTCAAAAAGGAAAATCAGACAAATAGTTAAAAGCCATTCAGGCTGAAACCCTAATCGGGCCATGCCCAAACTCGCGTCGGCCGAGCCCAACTCATCGCCACCAGCCCCTCACCACTAACCCTAGCTCACGCGAATCCGGATCATTGGATCTTGATCCGACATTGAGGACCGTCCATTTTTGCTTGTGCAGTGTGGCCCTGTTTGATGCACGCCACGGGATGGCTCGGATGAGGTTGCATCACCTCACCGTGTCTCAACCAGAGTCCACCGCTGCCCCAATTCCACTGCGAATATCGCATCGTTCACGCCTTCCTAGGGGCTATTTAAAGCAGCCGCCTCGCGCATTAAACTCGTCTCATGCCGCTTCATTTGCCTCGCTCCTCGATGTTTGAGCTACCACCGTGTGCACGAAATTGCTCGCCGGAGTTCACGAAGGTAGCCGTCGAGGTTTTCCGTCCATTCCGTCGCCGTCAAGCCTTGTTTCGCCGATTTGGTTCCAGAACTGGTCTCCTCGCATCATGTCGCATCAGATCTGCACCTCTTCATCGCCAGAACATCGTTGTAGTGCCACACCCGTGGTCGTCTTCCCTGTCTCCGGTGAGTAGCACCGCTGATCTCATCGTCGTTCTCCGATGTGGAACCTTGGCCGTTGGATTTGAGCTCAACGATCTAGATCATGCCACGTAACCCTACTGCTTCGTCTAGCGCCGTGTATGCTCAACCATTGGATGTAGATCTAGCGTGCTAGATTTTGCCACGTCACCGCCGTAGCTCGTGTTAGCCGTGACCGTTGGATCTTTTGAATCGTCCAGATTCTGCTGCGTGGACATGGTGTTACTCTGCCATGTGTCCTTGCTATCGCTGTTGATCTGTGCAATCGCAATCATTGGATTTGAATTGCATGGTCGAGATCTCGCCATGCACCGCACCAATCGTAAGCCACCGCATGTCATGAGCAAAAATCGAGGCGTCACCACACCGTAGTCACCGCTGATGTCATCCATGATGTTGGCTGTTCCCACGTGTTAGTGGTGTTGTGCCGTGGACTGAGTCCACCGTGGACTCAAGTAGGTTCGTGGACCCGGTCTATGGACCGTGGGCCCACATGCCGGTGTAATGGATATTTTCTAGATTTATTTTATTTAGTTAATTAGATTTATGACATCATAAATTAGCTTTTTTGGTAGAAAATTTATTCAGCCAAAATCTTATTCGGTGCTGATGCCACAATGACGTCATAATTCATATTTTTAGTATAGAAATAATTCAATTAATTATGTTTTATTATTTTCTTTTATTTCAAAACTTAGAGAGCTCGTTCTCCCTCATACGAACTCTGATTGAGGTGATTCTAGAGCCTAAAAATTTATACAATCAAGCTCTATTTAATGATAAATTTTATTTAATTTTTGGAGTCTTATTTTCCCTCTATTTTGGTATTTATTATTTATTTGTTTATTATACGTAGACGTTGAAGTGCCCGAGGCATTCAAGGGTGAGTTGCTACTTCAAGAACAAGCTCCAGAGCAGAAGCAAGAAGTTTTCTAAGGCAAATTCTGCTTTGACCATATTGATCCTATGTTTTAAAATTATATTATTTTAAACTATTGCATATTAATTCAAATTAAAATGATTTCAATTAATTTGGGAGTAGTTAATCAACCTAATAGTAGTATATCCACCTTGTCATTTGTATGTCATGTTCATTTGTCACCTTAAGATATTTTAATGTTAGTAGGCTGTTAATAATTGCAAACATGGGTTGCTAGAACATGTTAGTGTGCTTAGACATGCAACGAGTCATTAATATCATTTCGAAAATGCAAAGTTAATTTGATTGATGGAATATGGAATGTGTTTCTAAAATAGTGTGTCATGTGTTGCCACACGATGATGTTGAATTGTAGAGACGTGTGTTGTCCTACATGGATGTTAACTTGTTGATGGCATGTGTTGCAAAATAATCAACTTGGGTAGTAAATAATTTAGATGGAAGCAAGTGGCAAGAGGCTTTGCGCCATGGTGGGCCTTAGTGATAATGGGTTGATGAGTGGTTGTGAGAATTGTGTGCCATTTGAGCTTTTGGTAGTCTTGCCTCGGTCAATTAAGACTTAACCTTGCAAGCCTTTGAATTGGGCCAAATGTACAACCACATGTCCACAATCGTACACCACATCTTACAACCAATTCCTCAATTCCCCCAATTTATCAATTTTCTAGTTCCATCCAATTATCCACTCTTAAATTCATTCAATCATCCATTCCTCAAATAAATACAACTATTAGTTCCTCAACTCAGTGAACAGTCCATAATCCAACCGAGTCCAATTTAAGATTTTTGACATTTAAATATATGTTTTCTCATGCATGAATGATACACATATATATACTGAAATTCAATTTAAATACGTTTAATGGAAATTTGATCAAAAAGGAAACTTGCTTGGAATAAAACTGGAATGTACAGCCTAGCTCGAACTTTAGGGTGGGTGGTCTGACTGGTTCGATTCGGGTCCTGACAATAAAAAGTATTAATCTACAGCAATAAATCTATAGCAAATTTTTATGGTGTCGAACTTTTTTGGGAAAGCTACAAGCAAATACAAGGGGGCTGCCCCTTAGCTGAAATATATTAATTTGACCCCAATACTCATTATTTTAGCAGCATTACAATCAGTAATTTAATTAATACAAGAATTGCAATTTTAAAGATTAACTACCTAATTAATTGCAGTTGTTTGAGTTATTTTCAAAAATCGTACGATTATAAGATGACCAATTTAAATCTAGCGCGTTTCGCAATGGGGACCAAAATTCTAATTTTTTCTTCTTTTTCTCCATTTATTTTTATTTCTTTTCTTTTCTCTTCTCTTCTTTTCTTTTCTTCTTTTTATTTTCTTCCACTTCCCTTCTTTCTTTTCCCCTGGCTCCCTACGGTTTTTCTCAGTCTCTCATCTCTCTCAGTTTCTTCTCCTCTCCCCTAGGACCAAGATCCCTGCTTCAGCTCACCAGCCTAATCGTCGTCTCCTCTCTCCTCTCTGGCCAGGCCATTGCCTCCTCTCTCCTCTCTCCTATCGGCTTCCTTTCTAGCTATTGTCCCCTCTACTCTACCTCTCCTCCCGCTTTGGCCAGCTCTACTAGCCGACTAGCCCCTGGCTGCCGGCCTCTACTCCGACCTCCCTCTCCCTCTCCTCTCCTCTCTCCTACTGCTTCTAACCCACCTGCCTTCTCTTCTACTATCGGCTGGCCCTAGCGCTGCCCTCCTCTATGGCCGACTTTACTCCGGACTCCTCTCTCTCTCTCTCTCTCTCTCTCTCTCTCATCCCTCCCCTACACTATACTGGCCGGCTCTAATGCGGCCTCTAACGGCTGCTACACTGGCTCTCTAGCAGCGCTACCCTACTCAACTTCACAGTACCGAACTCCCAAAATGCCAATCTACTTTTAAGGGAGGTGATCTATATGGGTTTGCTTGCTTTTCGTTTTGGCTCAAGTTTTGATTTGGCAAGGATTGGATCTATGATGTTTGTGGGAGCTCTAGGCTAGATAGCATGGCGATGATACCCATGGTTCTTATTGCGCCAGGGGGCAATAGGGTTCACGGGCATGAGTCATGCAACTCTTAGGGCTCCTCTACTAAGACCGCTATGATTCCCCTCCCGATCTGCCCATCCAAGCAACCTATGATGCTAGAGATGCTACTGCTATGGTTGTGCACCTGAGGTCGGGTTTGGGATGAAGTTGTTGCTGAGGCCGGTGATGGGGAAGGAGATGTCAGGGTGGCCGAGGTCCAGTTCTGGCTCCTTCGGTCTCCTGGCTTCTTGCTCGCCCGGCCTCCCCATCTGGTTCCTCGTGTGCTCCGGCTTGGGGCTCCTTCTTGCTCTGGCTTGGTCTCCTTCTTGCTCCGATTTGGGCTCCTTCTTCGATTTTGCCTTTGGTTTTGGGTGGTTGGCTCTCGATGGTTTTGCTCTCCTTGCTCTCGGTTTGGCTGGGAAATGGTTGTGTGTGCTGTTTGATTGCCTCGGCTGGACTAGGGAAAAGAAGTGCGCTTGCTGCCTTTGCTCCCCTCGGTTGTAAATGAAGGGCATGGCTCTCTTGTCCCTGGCCTCGATCACCATGAGCTAAGGTGATGCATTTGGGCTGGATGACTGGTCTTTGGTTCGTCAAAATTACCATGCCACCCGTTGCCATTTACTAATTCATCACATGTGGAATTGTTAGTTGACTCCTAATTGCTAAGGATACTTGTAATCCTAAATAGGTTTGTATCTGTTGCCACGTGATGAATCCCGTACTAGCGAGAGGTGCCGACCTGACCCTAACGAGTCTGGTATCTCGGTGATTGATACCCTCTCTTGCAGGTCTGATGGCAATCCTCCTCTTTACTCTATTCATTCTACTTGCAAATTTTAAATGTGTAGAAATGAAATACGCGGATTACTATACTAATCACTATCTAATACTCTTATTTAGCTAATTAATACTCTAGGTTGTTTCATCGTATGGTATATTTGCATAGATGATTGGACTGTAAATATCTATACTATATTGTTTTTTTTTTGTAGTGATGAATTTTACATTTTGTTCGTAGATTTGCAACAATGGAAAAAAACTTTACGTAATATTTCACGAGCAATTCAAGTAGTACTCCTGAATCGATGAGGCTTCGATTAGAATTTAATCATAATGAAATTATTGCTGATCCTACACATCGCATATCAACAGAATCATGAGATGCTTCTAAGGTATGAAAAACTCACGTAATGAATTTGTCTCGTGATTCAAGCTAGCGCGGTATGTTTCGTTTATTTTGAATGTTCATGATCATTTATAGTTTACAAATGGCATATCTACTCGCTGGAAGCTTATTTATATGGCGTAGGGATGCGCTTTCCATTGGTAATGTATCTTTTTTTCGTGTTTCTCTTCTATTTATGTATAAATTTGGATTGCACAAAAGTTAAAAAAAAACTATGTTTGTATCAATTTAACATAGTCATCACATCCCGTCCTTTATTTTTATCTTAGCTTCGCAATCTTACACAATACTCAGTTAGTCTACTCGGAAGCACAGAGAACTCCTGTAAAGACACCTGCAACTCTACGGCAAGTTTAATAGTACCATAGAATCTCTGATGAACAGTGTAACGCCATGAGCCCATGACCATGAGCAGACAGCCGGTCAGGCAGTTCTGGCCAGCTCCCTCTCGACAGCCATCCTGAGGAAGCTGCCTTCCTCGACCACCATCTGCACCGGCAGGACGCCGAGCCCGCTGGCGACGGCAAGCATGACCTCTTTCATCTCGGCCCGGAACTCCTCCCGGTCCACCGTGCCGTCGCCGTCGCGGTCGAACAGCGCGAACAGGCCGCGGTACAGCCCCACGAGCTCGGCGTCGCCCATGGCGGCCTCGTCCGCACCGTAGTGCCTCTCGAGAACCCGGAGGCTCATGAGCTCCTTGGCCATCTCGGCGTACGACAGCCGGCCGTCGCGGTCCGCGTCGAGCGCCGCGAACCGGTCGTCCACCGACGAGTTGAACGCGCCCTCGTCCTCCACGAAGCTCAGCACCATCCCCCCGTCCAGGACCTCCACGCTCATCTCGCAACTCCTTTCTTGAAATCTTAGCTACACTAGTTTCAGAAGCTAGCTTCCCGGTCTCGGTTTGAAGAAACGCGACAAGGTGTTGGCCGCTATTTATTGTGCCTCCCATCGCTTGTGCCGCGCGCGTTGGCATGTCATGTGAGTCAGTGCATGGCTTTCGGTTTTTGGTGCTAGGCTCCTTCTTTTGTCCAGTGGTCTATGCCAATTTTTTTTTTCTGTCTAAGTGGTAACCTAGCCCATCTAGACGGCATTTAGGCGCTGAACGTCGGTCTGCCATTAGACCAACGCGTAGCTAGCGTTGGGGAAACATTGGTGCTCGGTAATATGCTGTGGGATGCGCCAAAGTTGACGAGCCGCGCTTTGCCAGGTGCAGTGATCCAATATGCGCTTGAGATGTAAGCCATGTTTTTGTTCTTGTCAAGATATCAGTATACTATCAAAAAGCAAAAAGAAGCCCATGGATTCGTATTCGGGCGCTGCCAATTCTGGTGGTCTCGCTTGCACCATGGTGTTGACAGCGACGCCGCATCGCAGAATACGCGGGGAATGTGCGCGCGCGCGGAACGTGGGCGGTGGTGACCGCCACGCGCGCATGGCGGTCTGGGAAGCTTTCAAGCGAGCCGCGTTCGTGTTCGTCTTCTTTTCTCGTTGGGATAACTGTTAAAGTGGGGCCGCTCAAAGAGTTGCAGGGGCGTAGTCGTCCTAGAGCACCTTGTCCTTGTTGCAGTCTGAAACCTTGCTTGTGTTTCTCAAACGGTTCCAATGATTTTCAGCCGTCGGTTCGATCGTGCGTCCTGACCTGAAATTTATTGAGCAGCTCGCTTTTCCTCTCGATACAAATTTTAAAGCAAATAAAACGATAACTCATTCGTACTTTAATATTTGTGTAACTTAAAAAAACCCCGCAGAAACACCTCTAAAAAAATTTGTCCATAAAAGAGCAGTTCTGTACTGTCCATCCATAAACAGACTTCCTAGACTCTAGAACCATGCCAATCTACGTCATTCTAATACAACATGGTTACATAAGGGAGCAGGAAAAAAATAACAAGATAACGAGGGCAACAGGAGCTCTCCTCGGTTAAGTCAAACAGCTAGCAAATCAGGTTTGTTCCAGCAGCCGGAACCCCATCACCATTCAAGGCTAGATTTCACGTTTGGCGCCTTCACTTTCAGGAAAAGATGTTGAGCACCAGCATTCCGGCGATTGCATGTAATCCGGCACCAGCAAGTTGGGTTGAGACGGATACCACGGGGCTGTGCTCTCTTATTTTGATGATAAATTTGTCTCATCAAACCTTATCAAAAGTTAATATTATCATAATTTGGTGACCAAATTGATTACCACTTTTTGGTCAAAGATTGGTAAAAAAAAATAAAAATTAGAGAACGAAGAAAGAAGACAATCTTGCCGAAGCTTATGAGCAAACCAAATATTCACTAAATTTGATCAACGCTGATAAAATTTAATAAGATAAACCATTGAAAACAAACCAAACGGGCTCCGAAAACAACAGCTACATGCCAACTTCACCTTGCCATACCATACCAATTGTGCTAAAACTTGTGCCAATTTGGTTTGGTTTACCGACATCGCGATATCACATCGGCCACCGGTTTCTCCCAATTGCGGCCGTAACTCTCAAGAAGCTTCTCTTCGCATTCCCATGCTGTGCTGTCCCTGTTCTTGCGACGGCGACCAAGAAATAGGTTGGCATCCACAGATACATAGGCCGACACAGAAGCTTAGTCAGGGCCGGCCACTGGCCCAGCCAAAAACAAAGTAAAGCCTAGCCCAAGTCCAAGGGTGAAGGCTGGCATGGCCGAAATAAGTACCCAAAGCCTGAGACCACACCCATATAACCCGTTTAGAAGTCCAGATTTTTTCGTAATTTCTGTAGGACTTAAATTGTTTCTCGTCCAATTCTTACCTTTCAAACAGGCTGCAAACTTTCATCCAAGAAGAGGGGCCAATCACTATACTTTCGATGCTCTTAAGAGACCACGGCATGGCATGTCTTCCAAGATAATTAAACTGCTTTTGTCATCCTTTCCTTCTTGCGTGGATGGATGCACCTGTTGAAGATGGGAGGGAGATGTGGATGTTTGGCCGGCGAAGCTTGTACTGCATGGTAAACATTTATCCCCATTCTACGTCAAACATCTCCCTTTCTTGTTTTCATTCTGGTGGTTCTCGAGTCATTTGTCGCCAGTAATTGCACTCTAGGGACGTCTCCACGGCCATGCAGCGATTGAACAAGATTGTGTTTTCTTTTTCTAATTCGCATGCAAATTGTTAGTTCTAATTGCAATATATATATGTGTGTTGGTTAATTTGATAATAATATTTGTGAGTGCGTCGTGATTAATTTGACAACAATATTTGTGATGGATTACAATATTTGTGAAAGAAGATATTGTGTGGTTTGTTGTTTATTTGCACAGGTGTTGCAGCGCAGGCAACAGGAGGTGCATCGCAGGGATGCTAAATGCATGTTGTAGCACAGGCGGACGCAGATGGACGCATGTGCATGTATTGGACTATGTGTAATTAGGTCAGGTCGATATGCATGCATGTATTTGATTAGAGATAAGAATTTAGGGTTTACTTAGAATAAATAGGAGGGAGTGCCTCCTGGTTTGTGTAGCCGCATGAAAAAGGAAGAGCCGGGCAAGAAGCTTGGGTGTGTGGTGGCACAAAGAAAAGAAGAAATTGGCAGTCGTAGTAGAAGAGGAAAAGGGCAGTGCAAAATACCAGAAAGAGCAAAGTGGCGCAAGAAAGAAGAAATTCGGGAAGCGACAGTGGACGGCTTCTTACAGGCGCTGCACAGCGTGGGCAGACCAGGGTTCAAAAAATCGACGAAAATCGCTCGATTTTCGCGATTTTCGGCCATATCGCCGCGGCCCGATATCAAAAACCGGTCGGTAAACCGATTCAATTCAAAAAATAATTCAAAAAAATTCGAAAATTCGAAAAAATTTACGTGTCAAAAACCGGTCGAAAATCGGTGGAAATCGGTCGATTTTCGCCAAAAATCGTCGAAAATCGCTACAAAAATCGATCGCACAAAAAAGTTCAACAAGGTCGTCGATTTTCCACACGAAATCGTCGATTTTCCACGAAAACCGGTCGATTTTCCACGAAAATCGACGATTTTTGAAATTTTTTTGAAAAAATTTGGTTTTTGAATTCATCCGATTTTTAACGATTTTCGGCCGATTTTCGACTCGATTTTTGCGATTATCGAAAATCACTGTTCATGCGAAAATCGGTCCAACCGATTTGGTGAACCCTGGGGCAGACAACTTGGAATCAGATGTGAATGCGGCAGTGCAAAACAGGGGATGCGCAGGGTTCACAAAATCAAAATCGTTATTTTTGAATGGTTTACAATTTTCGATTATCGCAAAAAAATCGCTCGAAAATCGCCTAGAAACCGAAGGCTATAAAATTAAAAAAAAAATTTGGGGGGGGGGATTCAAAAAAGAGAGCAAAAATCGTGATATTTAAATTTTTGCCAATAATCACAATATTTTCTCAATAATCGTGATATTTATCTCGATAATTGTGATATTTGCCTCGACCAACTGAATTTCTTTGGCGGTCAATTTTTTGAGCCATTTTCGCTCGATATTCATCGATAATCGCAATATTTCCTTGATAATTATGATATTTGCGTAGCATAATTTTTTTGAATTTTTAGATTTTTTTAATTTAATAATTTACCGATTGATTTTAGATGTCAAGCTGGCTCGATACGATCAATAATCGTGATTTTCGAGCAATTTTTCGTCAACCCTGGTACGCGTGGCTGCATTATTGAATGAAAAGTAGAGGTGGGCGTCGTGTCGCGTCGCCGGCCGCCCGCCCATCGTGCCTTGGTCGCGTGCCACGACGGCCCATCGTGCCACCGTCTTGGCGACTCACTTTTGGCGAGCCCAAGCCCTGGTCCATTTGCGCCGTGCTCGCTTTCGTGCCGTCTTGCCCAAGCCCGACCCATTTTTACTATTGTGACGAACAAAAAAATAAAACAAATCACTACTACTAAACTACCTATTTTAATTAACTAATCACATCAACAAAATGTCAAATATAAATGCAATGCTTGAAGATGCCCTGAATCAACAATATCTGCCAACTTTTAAGCCTTAATCCGTGATTTCGTGCCCGTTCGTGCCGTGCCGGCACGGGCCCGGCCCAATGTGAGACCCTCATTTTTATGTCAGTAAATAACATAAATATGAGGCTCTTTAAGTGCATCCTGTGCCATTCCCATGATCAGTGGCTGGCACGCACAAACACAATTTGGAAATTACAGCCACACAGATACACATTTTTATTACATCACCAGTTTTATAGTGTTATTACAATACCAAAAGTAGCAGGAAATTAAAACCATGTCTCATAGTATGCCAACTATTCCATAACTCCACAGGCAACTGCTGAGATGAACCTAGAAAGATCAGTCGTCGCTAAAATTCGCAGGTTCCTCATATTCATTTCCGTCATTATCGTAATCTTGCTCATCACCTAAAAACATTGTTGAAGCAAGTTGAGTACATTGGTACTCGCAAGACTTTGTAGTGTATGCAATTCCTGGAATATATGCAGGCTGAAATAGAAAGTGGGTTTCTACGGTTGTTTTGCATAAAGCGGAAAATTTGAATTGTAAATACTGAATAGTAATGGAAAGCATAACTAGAAATTTAAAACAGTTTAATAAGTAATTCAAATAACAAGTAGTAAGATGAAATATAACAATCTACTCACGGCCCTTTGTGAGTAAATTAACGAAAAAGACCCTCCATGGTCTTATATGGACAAAAGTAACAATGAGTGACATAAAAGGGTGTAAACCATTTCTCAAATCTTTTAATTAAAGGTTTTTGAAAACAGAAACAACTAACTAGTGTCAATTCGCCAAGTCATCCATGACCGTGGATACGGCTATTCGAATAGTTTTAGACTCTGCAGAGTTTGTACTGCTTTACCCACAAGATATGTTCTCCCTTTTTGCAAGCTATAAGACACACTTCCTTTGGTATGCCCGAGGAGTTCATAACGAAACTGCTCGATTACTTGAACCTTAACTTTGCACTAGCCCAGTGGCGTTACCCCGACTATGATGGAAGCAAACAAGCGGTGAAGCAATAGAATTGAGCCAGCGGCTCAAATGGTACAACAATGACCCCAATTCATAGCCAAAGACACCGTTACAACGGCAGATGCCAACACCTCGGTGATGACACCTCCCTCGAGCAAACCAATACCCGGAATGCTCGTGCTACAACTGCCTACCAATGTGCAAAGCTAATTCCCAAATAATTTAATAAGTTAAGACTGTCCCAGTTCAGTACTTGTGGATGTACGGTTTACTTGGATCATGCAACACTACGTTCGGTCCTTAAAGTGACATGGGCGATACTCCACCCTAGCTACGTACACGTTAAAACATGTACAACCGGCTATTGCCATTAATCACCCACGTCAAAACAGTAGTTTTATTTTCATTTTTATCAAACTACCAGTATCCTTTACTGCTTAAATAAACCATAAAAGATTTCATAAAGAATGATGTGTGGGTGTAAACATTTCCAACTTTGACCTAACGCAGTGCTAAGCATTTGCAGGTTAATAAACGATTATACCCAGTTTAAAGAACTTAACCAGTCCTATGGTTTTCATGGATCGTATGTCAACGTGATTAAGGGAATCCATCAATTTGGGTTATAACTACCAAGTGACCAAAATAATAATTTATCAAATTATGAGCATGCAGGGAGATTCTTAATCACATTTTATCTGGTTGTAAAATCTGGGTTCAAGAATGATCAAAGGGGTGCTTGCCTTGCTCCTCGGTGGTGTAAAATTTGGATCGATTAATAAATCGAACGGCGTAGTCGGCAGTCTCAGCGTCTATTTGTCGAGTACGAACATGGCAAATAAGATACTTCAATATCGATAGAAAAAGCAAATACACAAACAATAAAGACAGCAATTGAAGGATTCAAATAGAATCATTTCAAAACAATCAAGATAGCAATCAATTTCAATCATCATTTCAAGTATGAACTAAGATATATGGTTCTAATCTAAAGATTAAAGCTTAGGGACATATAACACAGCTACCTTCTTTGTGTATTATTTCATTTTAATTTACGAATTCAGGAAGCTAAGATTGTAGGATTATATTTAACAAAGTTCATTTGCAGGGTGTATGATTAGTTGTACTAATACGAATTAGCATATAAAGTAACCCTAATCATATTTAATGAAAGAACATGGTGCATCTTAACTTTCATCTTACCATCTGATCCTAATTAGTGTAATGAGCACAAAGAAACAAGTTTCATTCATGTTGGATGATTTTTGATCAAGTTATTGCAATCATATTAAATTTATGCATTAAATAAAGTCCTAATATGAAATTTTCACAAACTAGCTCCAAATCCAAATCTAATTACATATTTGAGTAGTATTTGACCTAAGGATTCCAGCAAAGTTGGTTTCGCTCAAATTGGACTTTATTTGCAAAATCTCTATATGCTACATATCCAAATTTCACTCTTTAAATTTAAATTCAAGTTTAAATTGCTAAACAAGTTTCAAATGTTTTTACATATTATGAAACTAGATGATTTATGATGAATTTACAAACAAGTTTCACTTGATTTGGAGTTATAGATAAAAAGTTATATGTATTTTTATATGTTCGGTTCTAGAAAACCAGAAAATAAAGGAAAATACGTTTTCCTTAAGGGAAAACGTATTCTCGACATTTGGCGCGGCTGGTTTTGAATCGGCAGCTGCCACTGATAGCTGGGGTCCGCCCGTCAGTGACTTGCGTGCGAGCACACGCGCTGGTGCGCGCGACTGCGCGGCTGGGACCACATGGCAGCGAGGCGCGGGTGCGCGGGCGGCTGACAGAGATGGCCCACAAAGCAGCGACGCGGCTCTCCGGCGACGTCGATCGACTTTGGATGGCTGCCACAGCTTCAGTGGACCACGACGATCCTAGGGGTGTGCTCAGTTATGGGTGGTGTTCGGAAGAAATGAGCGCACGGCGGTGACCGGCGGCGCTTCACGGTGGCGCAAGGTGCGATGGCGCTAAGGGGATTCTTGAGCTTGAAGAACATGCGCGAAAGCATCTAGAGGTCCTAGGGACTCTATTAGAGTTCTTGGATTGGAGGATGGGTGGCCGGACGGTGTTCTCACCGTGCAGAGGTAATGGAGGAATAAGGCGCACGGTGCGGGGGTTCTCCGGCGTGATTCGGGCTGAAAGAAGAGGCGCAAAAGCTTTGTGAGTACCCAATGATGCTCTAAGACCATTCAATTTGGATGCTTCCTTACCGAGTCAAGTGAATTTGGAGTTTCCCCCAAATCGGGTCTCGCCGGCAACGAAGAAGAAGAGCTCGGTTTGGGTGGCTCTGGGCGCGTGAGGGTGAATGACTGGGTGTTATGGGTTCCACTGAGTTTGGGGGTTCTTTTTGTCCGGTTAAATAGATAGGAGAGGCGGTTTGTTGAGGGTTGGTCTGTAGAGAGGAATGGCGGTGATCTCGGGCGGCTCTGGAAGCTCTCCACGGCTTAGTCAGAGCATGGGCGAGGTTGGAAGCTGGCAGCGGCTCGCCAAGGTGGCCTCGGGGCGCGCGAGATTGCGGCGCGGAAGCGACAAGGATGGAGGCGGTTCCCGGTTTCCGTCGAGAGTGAGAGAGAGCAGAGAGGAGGAAGGAGATGGAGCTGACCTTCGGGGTCCACAAAGCAGAGGGAGAGAAGAAGGAAATAGAGGAAAGGGAGAAGCTGACGCGTGGGGCAGGAACCCTCTGGGTCCCTGTCGGCAGCGGTGCCGGCACGCGGCTGGCTGGACGCGTGGACCCACACGTAAGACCAAGGGAGAGCTCTAGAGCTAATCTTCCAGACAGCGCAAAAGGGCAATTAATTCACGATACAGATCAGATCAAGATTTTTCAAAACTTTTTGACTAAGCTGATGGATGGATTATCTACCTCGGGTAAAATTTTGAGATTAAAATGAACTATAGTCATTTAATTAAAAATCTGACAGTAGGTTCTGCACATGAAATCCAACTCGATTTTCAGCTTGGTTAAGGGACTAAATCAACCTATTTAATTTTGAAATTTTTACTGGAGGTGTGTTTTTACAATATGTATCTACCATAAAAATTTCAACATTAAAGTCACATTATTTATTTCTCTAAAATTCTTTTACTGTTTTCTGCAGAATTTCAAATCTGCTTTAATTAAATGCTAACTCATAGCAAAATTGCTTATTAATTTTTGAAACTTTTTGAGGGTGAAGGTGATATGATTGAGGTCTTATGGTAAAAATTCCAAGTCCTAGATTGCTCCACGTTTTTCTCCATAATTCTGACATGGATCAGGGCAGAGATAATATTTATCATTTTAATTTGTTTTCTTCACTAGAAAATGCATTCACATGGTCTTTTGACCATCTAGAGATATTTTCTAGGGCTTGGCCAGGTTATACAAAATTTTTACCATGGTAATTTCATTTCTTACCATTTTGCCATTTTCTCTTTTCCTTTCTTTTCTTTCGTAACTCCATTATTCATTTCAACAAATAATTCAACCAACACATAAGTAATTGCACAAGAAATCAAGAAATTCAACAATGAAAAGATTTCACATTTTTAATATTGGATTTTAAACTTTTATAAATTTGAGGATGTTACACCCAAGCTGTCGTGTCGTGCCGTGCCGCCCGTCGTGCCTAGTTCGGGCAGCCGCAGGTACTCTGATTAACGTCTTGGCCGGCCCGGCTCGAAATCGTGCCGTGCTGTGCTTTGCACCGTGCCATACCATCGTGCTTCGGGCCGGCCCAAAAGAGCCCGGCCCAAGTGCCCACCTCTAATGAAAAGTAACAGAGGCCTTTGTTGCTTCCAGCGACCAGCGCAAGCAAGGACAGAACAAAGGGGAAACATGAGAGAGAAGTAAAAGAATAAAGAGAAGGAGAGAGAAAAGAGAAGAAGAAGAAGAAGAAGAAGAAGAATTTCATAGATTATTTGAGGGTTGTGCTTTTATGTAAAGGAATCCATATGCATGTTTTTTTTGATGAAAATCAGTAAGTATGGATTCTGATATACTAATTCATGTTTACATATAATTGCTTTCTAGTTTGCATGTTTAATCTAGTTTTTCTTTTATGGTCTTAGATCAATTGTTCTAGATTGATTTTTTTAGGTTTGATCATTATTTTAGTAATATCTAGAATTATTAAAAATAAAAAAATAGGTTTAGGTGTTAGTTTACACCAATTCACCCCCCTCTTGGTGTGTCTCGATCCTTCAATTGGTATAAAAGTGGGTTTGCTTTAGATTTAATTTAACAATTAAAAAGCATGACGCAAGTTACATCTTTTTCTTTGACTAAACCTCCTATTTTTAGTGGTGATGATTATCCTTATTAGAAAGTACGCATTGAGTCATTTTAAAATCCCAATGGTATGAATTGTAGGAAATGGTAGCTACAAAATATGTAAAAACCAGAAAATGTTATATCACTAAGAAAGAAAAAGAGCTTTACACCTTGAATCAAAAAGCCACGAGTTATTTTTATGGTGCATTACCTAGATTGACAACTGCTCATGAAATTTGGCGTTCAGTTTAATAGAATTTCTACATTGACAACTGCTCTTGAAATTTGGTATGCTTTAGAGATTATTCATGAAGGTAGTAATGATGATAAAAATAATAAAATTAAATTTATACGCGTGAGTGTAAGCTATTCAAGATGAACCATGGAGAGACGATTAAGGATTTTGGTACTCGCTTTAATGAACTTGTTGCTAAATTTTCTACCCTAGGAAAAGTGCTCTCACAAGAAGATAAAAGCAGATAATTGATTAGGTCTTTAGATCAGAAAATTTAACATGTTAAAAGTGACTACAATAAACGAGTCTAACGAATTAAGCTCTTTGAAATTAGATTCTTTAATTGGTTTTTTGATGACATATGAGATGAGCATGAGTCAATATAATAATGATCTTTCTATTGATACTTTCATTGCTTTAGCCACCATTGAAAAAGAAAAAGACATTGATGATTATGTGTTTTGATGAGCTCTCACTTTTGTCTAAAAGAATGAATAAGGTTTTAAGAACAAAGTTTTCTAATACACAATGCTTTGAACGTGATAAATTTGGTCATTACAAGAGTGTTGTCCCAAGCTTGCTAACAAGAAGTCCATTTTTTTTTTTTTTGCAAAAGTAATTTTTTAGGCAAGAAGATGAAGCAAGTACTTCATAAGACATTTTTTAAGATGGCAAAAGAGCTTGAACTCTGAAGTGATAGTGATGAGGATGATCCATTGGCGTGTCTTGGAAAAGATGATGATGATATTGCTGGTCTATGTCTCATGGGGAGGAACATGAGCAATGAGGACATCGACGATGACAATGAGGTACCTAAGTCTGAAATTTTTGAAGATTTTCATGCATAAGAAAGAATTTCAAAAGCATTGATGAAGAAGTATAAAGTATTAAAATCAGAATAAGATATGCTTCTTTCTACCACTAGTAAAAAGGATGATAACTGTAACTTGAGTAGAATTAAAAAAGAAACTTGATATTTCTTGTAAATCATGTGAAAAATTTTGGAAAATAAAATTTTTGATCTTGAGAATGCTTCATGTGATATATGTGAATTTCATAAGAGTGAGAATGCTTTGTTAAAATCTAAGTCTTCACTTTGTGATAATTGCACTACTTTGCAAAAAGAGGTAGATTCTTTGAAATATTTTTTTGGTAAAAATTGATCCAACTTAGACAATGATATAAATAAGTTAGCAAAAGAATTTTATTGTGAGGATTTTGCTATAATTAGGAGAAAATTAATTGAACTTGAAAAGCGTCCTTACACATTTTTATGCAATAGATGTCTTGATCTTACTAAAGAAAACAATTATTTGAAAATATCTTTGGAAAAATGACAAATGGTGAGAAAAACTTGAATTTAATTCTTAATACATTAAAATGTTCATTTAAGAAGGAAGGATTAGTCTTTGATAAAAAATCTATCTCACAACCAAGCACGTCAAAGTTTATTCCAAAACCGCATGACTTTCAAAGTGGCATTTCTACGAAAAAGATTCAAAATAGCATTGCGAAAAAATATTTTAATTATGGAATTTGTACATATTAAGACCAATTTATATTCTAATTTAGGTCCAAAATTTTGGAATAATTTTTATAATGTGAAGTGCTACAATTGTGGTAGGTTTGATCATATTGCTAGAAATTGTTCTGTGCATTCTACACATTGTTTTGAGGCTAATAAAATTAATTTTTAGCAAAGAAAAATAGTTAATTTTGATCCTAAAACTCCTCAAAAACAGTAAGCAACTTTGGGCATTTCACCTTCATATAATGCATATCGAACTAGAACCCCAATTGAGTCATATAGAGCAAAAACAACATGGGTTCCAAAAAATTCAATAAAAACAGCAAGGTATCAAAAGTGTGGGTACCTAAACATCTTCTCCTAGTTTAGAATAACTATAAAGGACTTGGAAACCGGTGGGTAATTATTTTGTATTGCACTTGACACATGACATGACATGAGATAAATAAATTTGTTTTCAAGTCTAGAAAGTGTGAAGAATTATGGTAAGGTGTTTAATGTTGAAACTAAATGACTTGATGAGTCACATGGTGTTAATTTTGATGAGTCTAGCCAAGGTTTCAAATTTCGTTCTAGGGTTTCATCTTGGGACCCTCCGAAATCCAAAATTTCGGTGAAATCTCATTTTTTTTCAGACGAAATCCGAACGAAATACAAAAAGGAAAATTTGAATCCGGTGATTTTTGAACCAAACTTTCTGAGATTTTGGTTAAGATACCGAAATTTTGGTCCAAAATACCGAGATCTCGGCGAAATTTTAGGTGTTGTTGCCCTTTGAATTTTTAGGGTTTTTTTTAAATTTCGCTAGAATTATCATCTACCACTGTCCCACACGTAAGACGACATGAAGAATCCAATCCAGCCAAAATCCGATCAAATTCGGTCAAGTTTTGTTCAAATCTCGGTCAAATTTACCGAGATTTCGGTCAAAAATGTCGAGATCTCGCTGAGATTTTAAGTTACTGTAGTCTGTATCTCTTTCAATTTTTCTAGGATTTTCTTAATTTCGGCGAGATTATGAAATTCAGAGAGGTCCGAGATTTGAAATTTCACCGAGATTTCGCGAAATCTCGACGAGATTTCATTCCCTGAGTCTAGCCCTATATTAGAACTATTTTACAAAGTACATGTTTGCAAATGTCAGAACAAGATAATGAGCCTACAGCAACAAGTCTTGAACATGTAGTTAATACAAATGCGAATGGAGAATCAATGAATTGAATAAGGTACATGTACTTTTGGCTTATGGTATTCGCATGACTCTCTTTTAGAACTTGTTGGTTATTTTTATGCTGATTTTGCTTGTGATAAAATTGATATATGACATCATTTTATTAGAGATCATATGGAAAAAGGTACAATTAGAATTATTTTTGAAAAAAACTGAGAATCAAGTGGTTGATATTTTTACTAGACCTTTGGCATATTCTGAGTTTGCAAGATTAAGAGGGGAATTGTTATTATTCATGCAAACAATGTACTATAAATGCAATAATTGAGGAGGAGCATATGCATATGTTTTAAATAGATGCATTTATTTAGAAGTATTGCGTGCAATATTTTTTAAAAAAATCTATTTATATGTACATATATGTTGATATATGTTCTTGATAGTGGTGTGTAGCAAGCTATTTTGGATTGTCTAGTACCCATTGGTTCATGACCGAGTTTCTTACTTATTGAATGTTGGATACTTTTATTATTTATTGAGCAGTATTGGAGACTTTCTAAAATCATATTTAATAATACCATAAATGTTCACTAGTATTTGAGATTTAGTGGGTTATACTAAATGTAAGTTACTTCCATTACTTTCTAATACCATGGTAGTTGTCGACATATGCCCAAAATAATATGTTCCTATGTCAAGCCCATGACTATAAACTCAAAAAATTAGGGTAGTCATTAAAAAAAGCTTCCTCAAAGTGGTATAAGTGAACAAATGTTGTGGGCATACTAGATAAATACCTGTGGTATGAGTAACTGGGTGGAGTAAAATAATTATGTATAGCCTTCTATAATCTTGAATAAAGGTTCTTGCTTATGCTACACTAAGTTTTATTATGTAGTCTTGATTTTTGCTCATGTGTAAATGAAATGGTTAGTTTGATTTGTGAGTTGAAACGAGGTATGTTCTAGTGGAAGGTTTCTAGATGTTTAAATGTTTCTTTTCTATCACTCACTATTGAGTAGATGTTGTATGAGTATTTGTATTTTATATTTAACTCGATTGCTCATGATATATTCTGAATACATGGATTTATTTTAATTATTTATCTCTCTAATAACATTTTTCATTCATTTTTTATGTGTGTTTTGCCAAAGGGGGAGAAATAATACACTACAATGTGCTTAAACAGAGATAATATTCTCATGGACATAAAGTGAGATAATATGATTTGCACATGTTTATGGGGAGTATTTGAATGATAAAAAGTATGGATTATTTATGTGTTGCCAAATCACTCATTAAGGGGAGATTGTTAATTCTAATTGCAAAAATATATATGTGATAATTAATTTGGCAACAATATTTGTGATGGATTATAATATTTGTGGAAGAAGAAAATATTGTGTGGTTTGTTGTTTATTTGCAACAGGTGTTGCAGCGTAGGCAACAGGAGGTGCATCGCAGGGATGCGAAATGCATATTGTAGTGTAGGCGAACGCAGATGGATGTACACTACAAGTTGGGGAGAATCCGAGCAAGTGGCACGTAGTCCTAGGAGCAGCACGCGAGGGTTGCAGGTGCAAGTGTAGTACACGAGGTCGCTAGGGATGGCAATCGGGCGGGTAGACCTCTCGCAGACCCGAAACCCGAAATTCATACCCAAACCCGAACTCGAAATCTCTCACGGGTACATACCCACACCCATACCCGAACCCGATGGGTACCCGAACCCGAATGGGTACCCGAACCCGAAATTAAATTCACCTCGCAATCAAATTTTCAACCATCAATTGTCAATCAATTCATTTGTAATTTTTATGTTTAAAGGAAAAATATATGGTTTATATAATCATGAAAGTTACCGCATCTTACATCTCGAACGATGCTTGAAAATCTTGAATTAACTTATCATTATTTTAATTTATATTAATTAATTCGGGTACCCATGGGTACCTGGTGCAGAATCAACTCAACCCGAACCCGAACCCAAACCCGAACCCGAAATTTGAAACCCGCGAGTCTGAAATCAAACCCATACCCGAACCCATCGGGTCGGGTACCCACGGATACCCGAACCCACAGGTAATTTTGCCATCCCTAGAGGTCGCAGAGGTGCTTATGGCACACGAGGTCATAGGTGCATGAGGCGCAGCACGCGAGAGATGCAGGTGCAGCGAGACGGGACGCGTAGAGGTCTACACGGATGGACGAAGCAATGTAGCGGCCAGCGGGTTGTGCAGGCAAGCGAGTCACGCAAGAGCGGCAGGTGGGCCGTACGTGTGCATGTGTGAGTTTTGGGCTGTATGAGTATGTATTAGGTCATGTGTAATTGGACCAGTGGATATGCATGCATGTATTTGATTAGAGATAAAAAGTTAGGGTTTGCTTAGAATAAATAGAAGGGAGTACCTCCTGGTTCGTGTAGCTGCATGAAAAAGGAAGAGCCAGGCCAAAAAGCTCGGGCGTGCGGCGGCACAGAGAAAAAAAGAAACTGGCAATCGCAGTAGAAGAGGAAAAGGGTGGCACAAAGTACCAGAAAGAGCAAAGCGACACAAGACAGAAGAAATTTGGGAAGCGACGACAGACGACTTCTTCTAAGCGCTACGCAACGTAGGTAGACAACTTGGAATCAGATGTGAATGCTCAGGTGGCGCGTAGTCCCAGGAGCAACACGCGAGGGTCGCAGGTGCAGATGCAATACGCGTGAGTCACAGGTGCAGTTGTAGTACACAAGGTCGTAGGTGCATGAGACACAGCACGCGAGAGACACAGGTGCAGCGAGACGGGGCGCGTAGAGGTCTATGCAGATGAACGAAGCAGTGTAGCGGTCAATGGGTCGTGTAGGCGTACATGTGTGGGTTTTAGGCTGTATGTGTATGTATTAGATCATATGTAATTAAATTAAGTGGATATGTATACATGTATTTGATTAGATATAAAAAGTTAGAATTTATTTAGAATAAATAGAAGAGATTATCTGCTAGGCCAAGAAGCTCGTGCGTGCGACGGCACAGAGGAAAGAAGAAACTGGAAGTAGAAGAGGAAAAGGGCGGCACAAAATACCAGAAAGTGCGAAGCGGAGAGAAGCGACGGCGGATGACTTCTTTCAGGCGCTGTCTAGTGCGGGCAGACAACTTGGAATCAGATGTGAATGCAACAGTGCAAAAGCGGGGAAGTGCGCCTGCATTAGGCTGAACCCAAGGATGGCCTGAAAATCCAGGCCTCTACGAGCCCTGAACAGTGCAGCATGCATTCGATTTGGGTCTTTATATTGGATCGATTCCTAACCAAGGCCTGAACTATCTTTCGCACATAGCACACGTGAGAACGGCCTCTACATATAGAGATGAACCCCTCAGGCCTCTTTGATAGAGGCGCACATAGCACACCCCCTTGGGATGGCTACAGGCCTGAATAGGCCTCTAAATATCCAAAGAGGCCACTTTCCAGGCCATCCTTGGAGAGAGCCTTATTGAACGAAAGTGACAGGCGGCATTCGTTGCTTCCAGCGACCAGCGCAAGCAAGGACAGAGCAAAGGAAAACAGGAGAGAGAAAGAAAAGAATAACGAGAAGGAGAGAAAAGAAGAAGAAAAATTCACAGAAAATTTGAGATTATTTGAGGTTTGTACTTTCATGTAAAAAGATTCATATGCATGTTTTTATGAAATCCAATGAGTATAGATTTTGATTTACTAATTCATATTTACGTATAACTACTTTTTAGTTTGTATATTTAATCTAGTTTTTCTTTTATGGTCTTAGATCAATTATTCTAAATTGATTTTTTAGGTTTGATCATTATTTTAGTAATTTTTAGAATTATTAAAAATAAAAAAATAGGTTTATGTGTTAATTTGCACCAACTCACCCCCTTCTCAGTGCGCTTCGATCCTTCGCAAATCAACTATTTAGTAGTTTAACATTAAAATGCCCCTAAAAGATTTTTGTATCTTTTTTGTATTATAATATATTTTCTCAAAATTTGCTAGTTCCTCACCTAATCATGGATTCATGGAACAAAGTTATCAAATGCAATCTTCTTCTTTGGTGTGATGGGATGACTTAAAAAGAAATGTGATTGCAAACTCCCTGGTCTAAACTGCGGAACTGATGGGATATTCAAGAGATATATTTGTCTACCACGTTTCTTATGTTGTGATCCTTAGAACGGCCGTAATGTAAACTGAATATTCTGGTGTTTGAGGTTGGTCAAAACTGCAAGAGGATTAAACCTGAAGTTCTGAAGGAAAAAATAACAAAGATCTACCTTCTTCTTTAACATTCTTGAATAAAAGGCTTGCTTCACCCTGACAGTACACAGGGGGTAGGCTAACTCGAAGTAGTCCAGAAGGGAGCAGCCTCTTAAAAGTTAAAACAAGTTTTTTATTCGAGAACATTAGAGAAGTGATTAGAAGTGAAGAGTTGTGCCTTTATGGTATTGACTAGTACAGTCTTGAAGTAGGCATTGAGTGTTTATAGTGAAAGGAGGAGTCGACAGTCCTAGAAGAAACAAGACCTCAGTTTTTCAAGTAATGGCTCTAACTGAGAGAGGGTAATATTTCACTCAATGTTGACATTTCCTGAAAAATAGAAATAAAGGCAACAGAGTTGAAAATTTGTGTGCTGGATGCAACTGATTGAGTCGGTATCAAATTTATTTACAGAGAAATTTTACGGTGCATTATACTAGTAGTATATAATGTGTAGTAGAAATTAAATCTAACTATTGATTTGTTAAGGGTATTTTCACTACTATACTATCGGAGGAAATATAAATAAATACTAGCTAATCTGATCCATTGGATCAAAAAAGAATGAATGTCCCATATTGAATGTAGTGTATCATAGGAGAGCTCTATTTATAACCTGCTGGGCATTTTATTTCCATTTTGTGATATACCTACTAACAAATCTCAATGTACCTCCAGTCAGAGGCACCGTATCAGTATGCACAAAATTTTTTAGCATTGTGTTGGAGATAGTTGGACACAGTTATTTATGTTTTCCTTTGTACAAATATTTTTTTCATTCCTAGATAATAGTCATTTGTAACTGAATCGTTGATATGGATATGAAAATTCCACTATGCTGTCAAATCCATTGATTTTGCAGTCTATGAATGTCACGCATGTTACTTGATTGGGTACGATGAAATGGTACTAAATCTGATTTTATTTCAAAGCCTAATTGAGCATGACAGCTCAAGAAATGAATTTTCGTTTCCTTTGATGGTTAAGGAGTTGTTACCTACCGCTGAACAATCATTATTCTACATTTGATGCTAAGGAAGATGCTTAATCCCACCAGATACGAGCTAAGTGGCCGTGTCTCACCGACACTGCAATATCGGCTCAAGTAGTCCATTCGGTTATGAGTTCATATTATCAAATCCAATTAATACCTCAGTTCAATATAGTTTCTGATCAATTATGCTCCCCACTATTATTTAAAAACACAAGGACTCTCTTATAGGACTATTCGGGAAGCTCTTCCACTCTAACCAAGAAATATTTCATTATTTCTAGGAAGGTCATCCTCACGAGGCAAAAAGTTAGATGATAGCAATTTGACAATTTGTCATATTTTGTCATGAGGAAAAGTTTTGTGCTTGGTTCCTTTAAGGAAAATGAGTTTGGTAATAACACTTTTAAGTACTATGCAAGTTGGACGAACCTTTGTGATAGAAAAGGAGCATTGGTTGCATTGTCAGATTTGTAAACAACATTGGATGCACCAGGCTTGACTTGGAGTCTTCCTGGAAGGCTGGAATAGCCCTAAGAACTGCTGCTGTCTTCTGTATTTTTGTAGTAGTACATGCATGGTCTATGCTACAGCTCAGAGGATTTCCTTAAATCCAGAAATTACTTCAAATCGGAGTTTCTGTGCTCTGAGGTTCTGATCAAGTCCTGATTATCTATCATAATTCGAATATCTGCAGTATTTGCTTTTGCAAGCATTACTTCTGATCACATTACAATCTTAATTATGTGCCCTATATAACCTTTTCCTCACGAAAATGCAAGAGCAAAATCTATTGGAGTCTAATGGATCTCGTGATCTCATCACCAGACAATGAATAAACAAGTTTACATTAGTCATTCGTCCTGTAGTTTTGCACAACAACTGTTAAAAAATACAGAAGTATGAAACTTGATTTTAAGAAATCAAAATTTGCAAAGAAATACACAAGGGGCTTTACAAGGAAATTAGCGTCCCGATTGGTCAGATGACACACAGTGCTGACAGAATTAAGAACTGTTGAAAATACCATATTTCATACACGAATGCTTATGTCCATATTTCAAACACAAAAAAGGCACAAAATTTCAGACATCAAAATGAAGAGGAAAATTATATAATGTCAAATACTAATGCCCTAGTACAGTAGTATTGTCGAAAAACATCAAACGAATGAATTGAGAATGGTCATGTACACTTATGTATGCGTACTGCAATACGGAGGAAGTACAGAGCATAAAACTAGAGAAATTTTACAGCGGATAACTAGGTAGTAAATAGTGGTAGTAGAAATCAAATCTAACCATCCATTCCTCAAGGGTATTTTTTAGATTTTTTCTATCCATTGATCAGAGGTATTTTAGACTTTTCGTAATTCGTTCACAGTATTGGATTCACCGAATACCTGATGATCTTCAGAGGCTTCTTATCCATTAGAGGACAAATAATATGATAGAATTTTTTACCCTTTTATCCCTTTCTAAATTTTACTATTAATACTACAGGTGGTAGTATAACTAGATCTAAATTGATTTCAACAATTAGATTCAAAAAAATGGACGGCTTATATTGATTTTAATCCACTGAAAGAGCAGAACAGAAAGCAAGACCAGAAAGAAAGGGAAGCTAATACCTGCCCAGCTTTCATTATGCACCTCTTAGTTGAGAGGGCGGGTACCTACTGACCCGCAACAACTGCCACCCATATGAACCTCATTATTTATTCTCTTCTTCCCTACACAAACATTACCTTTCTATATAGCATCCCCTCTTCTCAACACTCTTTGCCCGTTGCCACCATCTCTTTTTCTCTCCACCTCCGTTCCCTGCCCTGCTCAGGTTTGCGTCCCTTGAATTCTCTTCAGCATTTGCAATGCAATGCCATTATACGATTTTTAATGTTCTTTTCATGATTTCATCTACTGCAAATTTCATTTCATTAGTTAGATTGGAGCTAGTAGCTCTTCAATGTACTTTGATTCTTGTGAAGCCTGGAGCATCAGAATTTCTATGCTTATGTAGCACACCATGATATTTCTTTTTCTTCAAGTGGAAGCAAAGGTTGTGCAAGGCTTGGTGTAGGTTGTTGAGTGCTCAGCTTGGTAGTTGGTTATTGCCTTTTTTTTGTCTTTCTGCTGAGATCTGCAAGACTTTGTTTTTGTTCAAGCAACTAGTTCATCTGGTTTCATGATTTGGTAGGTGACACAAACTACTATAATGCGCCACCTAGACTGGATGTGATCCTGATGTCTGAAATGATTTGTCTTCTCGGCGATAGCGAGTGGATCAATAACCGAATACTGGAACTGTATTATCCCAAGTAGGCCGGTAATATATCATACGGACGTGCTATTGGTGTAAAGCCACATCTTAATCACTCGGATCAATCTATCGAACACTATTCTTCTTCTGAGTTGTAACGCTCTCTGTGTTTCCTGCATGGTCTCAGGGATTTGGATCAGGGAAGAAGAGAAGGGAAGCAAACGGTGCATGATGGAGTTCAAAGCAGCCATTTTTACCACCGCCGTACTGGCCGTTCTCCTCTCGCCCCCGGCTTTGGCTCAGAAGAAGAGTCCACCCGCTCCGGCGCCAGTGTCACTTCCCCCGACTCCCGCGCCGGCACCGGCGCCGCACTACGTGGACCTCGCCGAGCTCCTCAGCGTGGCCGGCCCGTTCCACACCTTCCTCAACTACCTGGAGAAGACCAACGTCATCGAGACCTTCCAGAGCCAGGCCAACAAGACCGACGAGGGCATCACCATCTTCGTCCCCAAGAACTCGGCGTTCGCAGAGATCAAGAAGTCCACCTTCTCCAACCTCACCGGCGACCAGCTCAAGACGCTGCTCCTGTACCATGCGTTCCCCAAGTTCTACTCGCTGGCCGAGTTCAAGAACCTGAGCGCGCTCAACCCGGTGAACACCTTCGCCGGCTCGCCGTACACGCTCAACCTCACCGACAACATGGGCAGCATCTATGTCCAGTCCATGTGGTCCAAGCCCAAGATCTCCAGCAGCGTGTACGCGACGGACCCGGTCGCGGTGTATGCGCTCAACAAGGTGCTCCTGCCCATGCAAATCTTCAGCAAGGACCCACCGCTCGCACCGGCGCCGGCGCCGGCGCCGGAGTCCGGGGCGTCCGATCTTGCCCCCGGTCCGGCGTCCGGCAAAGCAGGCGGCGGGAGCGGTAAGGCGGACTCGACGAGCGCCGCGTACAGCGTCGGCGTCAGTGCTGTGAATTGCTTGGTGCTGGCTACCGCAGGTGTCTTGATGCTCCTGTGGTGAGATCAGAAAGGAGGGTTTGATCTTATCATTTGTAAGCACAGTGTTCATGCTTCCCCACACTTAACTTTGTTTTAAATTGGTTGATGGAGTCATTCTTTTGGACATAGTAGGCAGGCATGTTGTTAGGATTGAATTGGAGTACTTTACATCATAAAACTCTCATGATCATTACTCATCCGTTGATGGATGAATAGCTATGGAAAAAAGGTTTCTTACTACTACGTATTTCTCTTCTCCGTGTTACTTCTGGTCCCTCTAATCTCTATACAGCTAATGATCCATATAATGGCATATCGGTAGTTGTTTATTCAACGGGGAAAAAAAAAGAGAGAGGGCATTAAAACACTTGAAACCGGCACGTAGTTCTTCGATGAACCAGTCCTCAGCTCCGTGAATAATTCACCTATTGATGCTCGATCAGCGGTCACGTGAGATGTGGCTCGAGTCTACAGTGATGAGTTGTTCTGGCAGCAACAACATGCAAAAGATTAGTAATTGTTCATTGAAGCGGTTGTACTGGATTGCAAGATTCACACATGCATAGTTGTTTTGAACTTGGGTTCTTACTTGCCATTGGCATGTCTGTATAGAAATAATAGAAATTTCCATGTGCAGCGGGCGTGGTTTCTTGTTCCCACATGCAATTAATTTTCTGTGTCAGGAGAACCTGTTTCAGTGTAAAACGTCTCGGTTCTTCGGCTTGTCGATGATCATGAACTATTCATTCAGTCTCCATTTGACCCTCTAAACAATTCTCTTAAGCTTTTTCAACATGTGTTTGGTTTCCTGCTGGGGCAGGAATGCATCGGTGACGGAGAACAGCCAAACAATGCCGATTGATGATTAGCCGCTGCAAACAGCACGAGTTGCCTACTTGCGCGGATGGCGCCTGCTGCTAACCGCGACGGCAGAAATCACCACCGAAGCAGTAGTACTCACCAGTCAGTCACCACTCACCACCGAGCCAGTTTCGCCCATTCGGGTGCCCACGGCGCGGAGAAACACCGTGCGCGCGCTTGTGGATCCAGGGAGAGACGAAACTGACGAAGCGATGAGCGGCCTGATTGGTGAGTGAGCAGCCGTCGCCCGCGCCGCAAGTGCCGGGCGCTAGGACATCGCCGCGCCGTCGTTGTCCGCGGAGGAGTCCGAGCGCAGTGAGCGAGCCCATTGCCACCCCGTGCCGAGACCCGGCCGCCGGAGTCCGAACGCGCGATCCACCACCCACGGCGCCTCGCGCCGGGCCGCTGCAACAGCAGTACGATGCACACGGAGTCGGAGACGCGCCGCGGCGATCATCCGCTGCTTTCCTTAGCTTTCTCTCGCCGTCCCACGCGGGCACGCGTGTGTGATCTTCCACGCCGTCACCGCGAACGGCCGCGTCAGCCCATGTATAGGAGTCCCACTACAACGGGCCCGTCTAGGCCCACCCATTACGTGTCACCTGCACAGATTTTTCGTTGCGCAGTCTAAAACAATGATGGCTCGCAGAGTCCATTGTTTGACCCACGCGCGCAAAAGACGAAGGCCCGTAGCTGATAGCAGTACTATCTCCGTTTCCAAATTATGTCATTTTAGTTTTTATTTTTATTTATAATACATATTATTCTATAATTTTAACGTGATTTTGCATATTTTTTATGCCTCTTTCATTTAGCTATTTTAATGTAATTTACTACTACGAACTAGGGTAAACCACATCATCTAAATATATAATAAAAGGAATAAGCCCAAATAACATATCGAGTTTTGGTCGAAAGTCCATCCAATATCCTGAACTATGAATTAGATATTTTTTTTTTAGATCAAAAGGGCATCGAATGCCCCAGTTCCATTAAATGAAACCAAGAAACAGTTCAACATAAAACTAGTTTTTGTGAAATCCACCGCTCACACCATTCCCCTTCAGGGAGCCAAAACGAACTCTATCACCGACAATCCACACAAAAACTGCAGCATACGTAGAGTACAAAACATCAACTCATGAGTGGAAATCATCAACACACAGCAAAACTAACAGTGACACAACTCAGCTCCAGAATTATTCTCTTCCATCTTTAGCAAAGTTTCTCCAAGTCTTCACTGTGTCCAATCACTCCTTACGTCCAGCATGAAAGGTCTTTGGATTTTGGCATCTAACCAATCACAAAACTGCATCATACGCACCATCATCACTTCTTTGAAGATCGGTTTCCAATTCCTTAGATTGACAAGAATCTTTCTCCAAATCGTTTTCATGCTCATCCATTTCTGAGAATAGAAAATCAAGTTATTTCTAGTATACCACAAGCTCCAAAGAGTGGCTGAACAAACAGTATCCAAAACCATATTTTTTTATTACTCAACCAAAAACGAGCTATTGATTCAAAATCATAACCAATTGTAATATCAAAAAACTCTCCAATTAATTTCCAAGTATTTCTAGCCACAATACATTCAAAGAAAAGATGGTTAACAGTTTCGCAATCATTACAGAAGCTACAATCCATCCCTTTGTCCAAACCTCGATTCCGCAGATTATCTTTTGTCATGATTTTGTTGTGAGCAATAAGCCAAAGGAAAAAATGAATTCTAGGTGGAACAATAATACTCCAAACTGCAGGAACAAAGATCGGGCAAACCCCCCTAAAGTTTATAACGGCATAAAGAGATTTAACAGAATAAACACCATTACTATTGTATTGCCATATTAAAGCATCGTCATCATCAACAAGGTTTATGCTCTTAGCAACTTCTAGCAACTCAAGCCATCTTACCATCATTTCTTCTGAGAAAGTCCTTCTAAACGTACATTTGAGAATATTACCATCCCATATTTCCGCAATAGTAGCTACCTTCTCATTGACTAATTTATATAAGTCCCAAAATTGAGTAGCTAAACAGGAGTTACCGAACCAAATATCCTCCCAAAATCTGATTTTCTTACCATTACCCACATTCCATTTATACCCAAACTTGGTGGCTTGCATAGCCCATAATATGCCTTTCCAAAAAACCGAAGCATGCTTATTATCACAAAGAAAGATATTCGGATTATTAATTTTATACTTAAACTTTATCAAGTCTTTCCATTGATTGTTCTCTTTGTTACATAACCTTTTTAACCAGGAGGCCAACAAGCACATATTTAAATCTCTCATATTCGGCAATCCAAGCCCACCATAACGCTTCTCCATACAAACTAGATTCCAATTAGCCAAATGAATCCTATTATGACCTTCAAAATCATTCCATAAGCAATTAGCCATATGAGAATTAATCAGGTTTAAAGCCCATTTTGGGAACTTAAAAAAGGAAAGCAGGTAGAGAGGGATACTGGCTAAACAGGATTTAATCAGGATTAAACGACCACTATAAGAGAGAAGTTTACCCCTCCACCCCGCAATTCTTTTCAACATCTTATCAACAAGAGGTTGGAAATCATTTTGTCGACGATGGGGGAGCAGGCCCCCGCCGAGCTTACTTGTTGAATGGGGGATCAACCAAAACCCCTTTCTACCGAAGGTGTAGCATCGAAGACGTGGGAGACGGTCAATTAGAACAGACAGAAACACAAGGATTTTATCCTGGTTCAGGCCTCTCATGATCGAGATAATGACCCTACTCCAGCGTAGTGTGTATTGTATATGTATTAATTTCGTCTCCCCTCTCCCTCCAATATTTGGGGGTATTTATAGTTTACAAGGGTATCGTGTCGATTCTGACCCACGCCATGCACGTTTGACCGTGTTCGAGCATGGTCGTGAATCGAATCCTACATTTACGCCACGTCCGAGTCATGAGCGCAACGGTCCTTCGTGGTGGCGCGATTATCGCCGTAACCGTTAGTCGCAACCCTCCGACCACGCAGCCAGAGCTCGAGCTTGGGCCGAGCTCATTTGACTCCGACCCGAGCAAGTTCACCCGAGCAACGTGCTTGGGCATTAACCGAGCAAGGAGCCCGCACCGAACGGGGAAGCCGAGCAGCGGTGCTCGACCATCCTTGGGTCATCCTCGGGAACAACCTCCGAGGTGCCCGAGGTCGGGACGAGCTCGACCGTCGTGGCATTATGGTAATTAGGGGAATTATCCAATCCCCGACAGCTAGTCCCCGAGGCTCAAGTGAGATGGGTCATCTTCTTGAGACTGAGAAGTCCAAGGAGGGATTGAATTCTTGATGGTGAAGCACTTACCTCATCATCTGGGCACGCAATTACCAGGAAAAGAAATTGATAGATGAGGCAGGCTCACACTATCACATCACGAGCGAACCATGCTCGGGAAAAAGGTCGCACGAGCTGCACCAACGAGAAAATAAAACGCGGTCGAACCTGCGTCACGAGTATGGATCGGATGCCCAGGAAACTAGGCATGGATCGGATGCCTAACATAAATATAACTAGCGGTTGTGAACAAACACATGCCGCCGCATCCCATGCATAGATCGATACACAGGGAACTAGGCATGGATCAGGCGCCTAGGATAAAGGTAACTAGCGGTAGTGAACAAACACATGCCGCCGCATCCCATGCATGGATCGGATGCACAGGAACTAGGCATGGATCAGACGCCTAGGCTACTAGCGGATTGCGGCGGACTCACATAGCCACATCCCGAGCATGGATCTAATGCTCGAGGAATCGGCAGACGAGCCAGGCTCGAGCCGCATCCTGGACATGGACCGGACATCCAGGGAAACTAAATCGAAGGACTCGTGCTCAAACACGAGCGTGTTCGGCGCGAATACCAACCGTCTCCGGCGTAACGCTGCGTGCTCGAAGGAAGAGACTTCGCGCCGGCGCAGCTCGTGCCCGGCGCGGAACAGGAAGAGTCCCCGAGCGAAAAACATGCTCGGAGGAAGACACTCGCGCCCGAGCGAAGTGCGTGCTCGGCGCGGAACACGAACAGTCCCCGAGCGAAAAACATGCTCGGAGGAAGACAGACACTCGCGCCCAAGCGAAGCACGTGCTCGGGGCGGAAAACAAACAATCCCCGAGCGAAAAACATGCTCGGAGGAAGACATACACTCGCGCCCGAGCGAAGTACGTGCTCGGGGCGGAAAACAAACAGTCCCCGAGCGAAAAACATGCTCGGAGGAAGACACTCGCGCCCCGGCGAAATGCGTGCTTTCGGCGCGGAAAACAAACAGTCCCCGGCGAAAAACATGCTCGGAGGAAGACAGACACTCGCGCCGAGCGAAATGCGTGCTCGGGCGGAAAACAAACGATCCGGCGAAGAACATGCTCGGAGGAAGACAGAACACTCGCGCCGGCGAAATGCGTGCTCGGCGGAAAACAAACGATCCGGCGAAAAACATGCTCGGAGGAAGACATACACTCGCGCCCGGCGAAATGCGTGCTCGGGCGGAAAACAAAAGCGATCCGGCGAAAAACATGCTCGGAGGAAGACACTTCGCGCCCGGCGAAATGCGTGCTCGGCGGAAAACAAACGATCCCCGGCGAAAAACATGCTCGGAGGAAGACACTCGCGCCGAGCGGCACGTGTTTCGGCGCGGAAAACAAACGATCCCGGCGAAAAACATGCTCGGAGGAAGACAGACACTCGCGCCCGGCGAAATGCGTGCTCGGGCGGAAAATAAACAGATCCGGCGAAGAACATGCTCGGAGGAAGACAGACACTCGCGCGCGGCGAAATGCGTGCTCGGGCGGAAAACAAAGCGATCCGGCGAAAAACATGCTCGGAGGAAGACAGACACTCGCGCCGAGCCGGCACGTGCTCGGGCGGAAAACAAACAGTCCCGAAGCGAAAAACATGCTCGGAGGAAGACACTCGCGCCCGGCCGAAATGCACGTGCTTTCGGCGGAAAACAAACAGATCCGGCGAAAAACATGCTCGAGGAAGAGCGCCCGGCGAAGGCGTGCTCGGCGCGAACACGAAACGATCCGGCGAAAAAACATGCTCGAGGGATAAGAGCAATTTCCAAGATATAACAAGATCAATTCCCGAGCGCAATGCCCGCCCGATGTGAAAAACACGCGTCCGAGCTAAAAATTTACTCTTCACAGATCCGAGCGAAAAGCCTGCTCGGGCAAAGGGATGAAACTTGCTCCCGAGCGAAGAACTTGCTCGGCGCAAAAACAGAAACAATTCTGCTAAGCACAGTTTTGTTTGAGGTAAATAACTCTTTTCACATATCTCACATCATCATAAATTGTGTAGTATCGGTCATCGGATGTGGAAGATGACGCCTTCGGGATTCCTTTGGCAAAGAATCCGTCGATCCCCACGGACGGCGCCAGCTGTCGACGATTGGGGAGCAGGCCCCCGCCGAGCTTACTTGTTGAATGGGGGATCAACCAAAACCCCTTTCTACCGAAGGTGTAGCATCGAAGACGTGGGAGACGGTCAATTAGAATGCATAAACACAAGGATTTTATCCTGGTTCAGGCCTCTCATGATCGAGATAATGACCCTACTCCGGTAGAGTGTGTATTGTATATGTATTAATTTCGTCTCCCTCTCCCTCCAATATTTGGGGGTATTTATAGTTTACAAGGGTATCGTGTCGATTCTGACCCACGCCATGCACGTTTGACCGCGTTCGACATGGTCGTAACCGAATCCTACATTTACGCCACGTCCGAGTCATGAGCGCAACGGTCCTTCGTGGTGGCGCGATTATCGCCGTAACCGTTAGTCGCAACCCTCCGACCACGCAGCCAGAGCTCGAGCTTGGGCCGAGCTCATTTGACTCCGACCCGAGCAAGTTCACCCGAGCAACGTGCTTGGGCATTAACCGAGCAAGGAGCCCGCACCGAACGGGGAAGCCGAGCAGCGGTGCTCGACCATCCTTGGGTCATCCTCGGGAACAACCTCCGAGGTGCCCGAGGTCGGGACGAGCTCGACCGTCGTGGCATTATGGTAATTAGGGGAATTATCCAATCCCCGCCTTTTAATCTTATCCCAATGAAGAGGAATGCTCAGATATTTAATAGGGAAAGAACCGATTTTACAACAAAGGGTATTAGCATAACTAACTATCTCATCTCTTTCGCAGTTAATAGAAATCAATTCACTTTTATGAAAATTAATCCTCATACCAGACATTTGCTCAAAACAAGTAAGATACCACTTAAGATGCAAAATATAGCTCTTATTATTCTTAATAAAAAGAAGTGTATCATCCGCATATTGAAGACTAACAATTCCCCCAGGACAAAAATCATCACATAAGCCATAAATCAAACCAACTTTAGCAGCTTTGTACAAAATTCTGGTAAAGACATCTGCTACTAGATTAAAAAGGAGCGGGGACAGAGGATCACCCTGTCGCAAACCTTTACCAGTGTGGAAGAAATCACTTTCAACATCATTGACTTTAACTCCAACCGAACCTCTATCTAAAACCGAGAAAATCCAAGATTGCCATTTATCTCCAAAACCTCTTTTCCTCATAATGTCCATTAGAAAATTCCAATTTACCTTATCATAGGCTTTTTCATAATCAAGCTTAAATACTAAACCTTTGCTATTCTCACGGTGAACTTTATGAATAACTTCATGAGCAGTAACCACACTTTCCAAAATAAAACGATTCTTAATGAAAGCGGTTTGATTTAAAAGAATGATTCTATTGCAAACCGAACTAAATCTATTGGTTAGGACTTTAGTAATGATTTTGTAACTACAATTTAACAGACTAATAGGTCTAAACTGTTTTATATTGCTAGCATTGTTTTCTTTCGGGATCAACGAGATCATAGCAAAATTCAACCTAAACAGATCTAAATCACCACTTTCTAAATCTTTAAACAAATCCATAAGATCATCTTTAATAATATTCCAAAATTTCTGATAGAAAATAAAAGAGAGTCCATCCGGGCCCGGAGCCCCATCAGAATAAGAATCAAACACAGCTTTTTTAACCTCATCTTCAGTAAACGAAGCTTCTAAATTTTTATTTTCCTCAACCGAGATCATGTCATCAATATTAAAGAAATCATCATCTACATTGATATTGGGTTTAGCCTCGAAACCGAATAAGGATTTATAATAATCGCAAGCAATGTCAAGAATACTTTTTGTATCATAGATGGGCCCTTCAGGTCCTTCCAACATATCAATATATTTTTTCCTCCTTCTTTGATTCGCCACCATATGAAAATATTTAGTATTCTTATCCCCTTCTTTAATATCCCTATCTCTAGCTCTTTGTCTGGCCTTAATCTCTTCAACTGCCCAAATTTTTTCTAATTCTTTTTTATTAGAGATTAATCTAGCCTTTTCATCACAACTAAGCATTCTAGATTCAGAAAGAATATCTAATTTATCAAATTCATCCAGAAGCAACTTCTTTCTTTTTTTGATATGAGATTCAACGTTAGCACTCCACCCTTTGGTAATTTTTCTAACATTTCTAACCTTGATTTGCCATTTATCAATGGCCTTCACCCCCTCCACAGGGATGTTCCAAGCTTTGTAAATAATGTTAGCAAAATCCTCTTGTAATAACCACCATTTTTCAAACTTATAATACTTTTTAACCTGAAACATCCTATCCCCTGAATTCCAAAGGATAGGAGTGTGATCACTTCCTACTCTAGCGAGAGAAGACACTCTAGCCAAAGGAAATTCCTCTTCAAAGTAAGTATTACAAAAGATTCTATCAATTACGGACATAATTGGATTATCTTGATTGTTTGTCCAAGTAAATTGCCTTCTCGTTAAGTGCAACTCCATAAGACCCCACATATTGATCCATTCATTAAACTTATCACACCATTTATGATTCACTTTGCCATTATTCTTATCTACACAAGATCTAACCAAATTAAAATCACCTCCCAACAAGATAGGAGTGCGATCATCTGTAATGAAAATCTCATGAAGCTCTGAAATAAACTTCTGTTTACCTTCCTCATACGGGGAACCATACACCGTCACAAGTCTCCAGGTGAACTCATTTTCTTTGGTCTTAATCAAAACTTGAATATAAAACTCCCTAATCTCCACACGCACAATTTCCATAATATCCAAATTAATTCCAACCAAAATACCACCTGCAGTGGCTTTGGAAGGAAGCCAGTGCCAACCAAAATTCCTAGAAACACTAATAGAACTAAGGAAAGAAGAACTAAAATTCTCCCTTTTTGTCTCTTGAAGCCCAATAAAATCTACTCTATTATTCCTAACAACATCCATTATACATTGAGTTTTTCCATTTTGGCCAAGACCTCTAACATTCCAAAAGATTCCTCTCATTTTCCTCTTTTTTCCATGGGGTGCTTTCCCCGTTTATGTTTACCAACCATAGTCCACCCAATTAAGTTATCACTTTCATCATCACCCTCCTTCAGAGGGGTAAATGGTATATCTTTCTGACCATCATCATTCACTATCACAATGTCATTATTTTCAGCATCTTGACTACTACCAACAGTGCAATCTCCAACAGAGATCTCCTGTTCGAACATAGAAATTCTCATGGCATCCATTTCCTTGCAAATATTGATGTTATCTATTTTTTCTAATTCTGAAGAACCCATCTCAATATTAACTTTTTTGGCTAAATCATTTAATTCATGAAAAGTAAAAGAATCAAAAGAGCTTTTGGATGATATACCTGAAGGTTTGGGGCGATCCTCCAAATTTTTTTTCTGTTGTAGTTCCTGTGCTTTCTGCAAGATGCTTTTGCCTTGATCATCAACCCTTCTACTCCTTCTCACATTTGGCACAGGACCCCACTGGTGTTGTCTTTTAAGTTTCAATCTAGTTTGAATGGAACCACTATTGTCATCTTTTTGGCCGCTATCCACCATGTTAATCATATAGCTCTCTACATCCCCAACAGCCCTCTCTTGTTCATTCTGGACAGGCAGTTGTTGTTCAGGAAAGACCTCTTCCTTATAATCTTTGGATATCTCTGAGACACAAATATCTAATGGCTTCTGAGAGTCTGTCTCTGTTTGAAGTTCATCAATTTCATCATCCGAGCCAAACAACTCTAATTCTCTTAGAATCCTGTAACAGTTTTCTCTGCCTACATCATTATCATTGTAAGCTTTTTTAGTATTCTCTTGGAACATCTGAAACCAAGATTTCTTTTCATTATCGACCAGAGTCATAATAGGCTCTTCAATGCAGCTCAAGTCAACCCCCTGAATGTTTTTCCCTTTAGAATCCTCATTCCTATGAACCTCTTTATTAACAGAACCTGACCGTTTCTGACCAGCAGCAGAATGATATTGTTCAGTGTCCATTTTATCTCCCTTATCCCCAGATTTTTTATCCCCATCACTCAAATCATCAAGATCCTCATCATCATCATCATCTGGGTCAATATCACCAACAACTTTAGTTTCCTCATTCTTCTCCACCACTATGTTTATCAAAAACAAAATCCTCTCAGCCCCCATCAATCTTTGTTGAGGTATCTTCGTGGGATCTCTACAAGCAATCCGAATCCTAATCACCTCATAAAAGCTTTTAAACATGCCAGTCCAATCAATATTAACTAAAATTCCAAAGCATGAAGCAATCTGTTCAAAGACCTTCCAAGAACACCTTCGACGACGATGGCTGCCACGGCGACGGCAGTGGCGAGCGTCTTCGCCACCGACCCCTCGTCGGTTCCTTGTTCCAAGGTACATGCTACACCCGATCGATCGTCGCCACCTGTAGGCTTATCTGCGGAGCTCGATGTGAGTCGTCGATTGGGGGATCCGGTCGAGGAAGGGCATTCTCGGAATTGCATCCGCCATGGCCCAGGGACAGTTGAAGGAGGTGACGAAGCCATAGAGGATTTTTTCGGACAACTCTGGAGTATTCCCAGCCCTCGTCCATCCCGATCTAGGGCCCCGACGGCGCGTGAGGCGCTTGTGTGGGTTCGTCGAGATCTGATTTCGTCGGGGAAGTTCTCGATTTCGGATTGCTATCCTATTTCTTCGAGAGATTCGTTACTCCCTAATCCCCTTTCTCTAAACTTTGCGAGAGATTTTTGTGGAAAAGGGAAGGGCAATCCGTCGTTCGCTTCGGTGGCAAAAATGGCGGACCAGAACTGGAATCATTGGGGAAGAGGCGGAGGAGGAGGTTTCGGGCGCGGTTGGCGCCCCCCACCTCCGTTCCGAGGTCAGAGAAGCTTCCGAGGTCGTCTCCCCCAACGAAGCCAGAATCATTGGTTTCCCCCAGGTCAAGTGCAAAACCGACCTCCACAACTTCAATCTCAACATCATCAAGTGAAACATACTCCTGGGATCCATCCTACGCCATCATCTTCTGTGAATCAATTGAATCAGGTGGAAGGTAACCCTGTTTCTGATGTTGTTGAAGTAAACCCTTCGTATGTGAAGTCCATCTGCTATAATTGCGGGGAACCGGGCCATCTAGTGGGGAATTGTAAGAACCCTAAACTCTGTTTCATATGTGAAGAAGCTGGCCACCAGGTAGAAGTTTGCCCATTGCGTCTGGAACCTCAACACATGGCTAAGTTCTTAGGAAGTGCTGCTAATGGGCTTGGGTTCTTTCATATAGAGGTGCCTGAATCTAGCAGGAGCTCTTCTTTTAGATTCAAAAACTGCGGGTTGATTACTATTGATCAAGGGGAAATCTCTCTGGATGAATTAGAAAGAAATTTGGCAGACATCTTTGATTCTAAATGGCCTTGGCAGATTAGGCAATTGGAGAGTTTCAGATTTTTGGTTCGCTTTCCCCCGCAGAAGAAAGTCTCGGATCTTGCTCTTCTCCCCAGTTTTAATCTAAACAAACCGGGTGTTACGGTGTATGTTGAAGCTTGGAAAGGGGAGATGGATGTTTTTGAGGAACTCAAAGAGGTTTGGATTCAGGTGAGGGGGATTCCACCTAAGTGGTGTTCTTGGAAGGTCTTTGAACAGATTGCTTCATGCTTTGGAATTAGATATTTAGCTCTCAAATTTTGCAATCCGATTCAAATAACATCCTGACGTGGTTTTGCATAATGGCATTGCTCGTTTGGTGTAATGAGTGGACGATTTTGCTATGTAGGATGGTATGCTGATCAAATTAGATCAATAATTACCGGGTCCACATGGGTAATACCATTAAACCTGAATCAGATTACAGAGTTTAGGATTTTAAACTATAGAGAAAAATTTATAGTGTTGTATGGATTTTTTTTTTCCTTAATGAAAGTAGTCTCTGGTACTAGATGTGTTGGACGAGAGTATACTTAGGCCATGTTTGGATGGGCTAAAGCTAATTGTTAGTTGGCTAATGGCTAGAGCTAATTGTTAGCCAGCTAATAATTAGTCCATCTAAAATTAGCCCAGGGCTGTTTGGATACATGGCTAATGGTTGGGCTAATTTCTTAGAAAAGTCATGTTTGCCCCCTCATAACGGACTGGGGAGCGGACGCACGGGTGTGGAAGTGAGGATAAGGCCGAGGGTATTTCAGACTTTTCCCAGCGTGTTACCTGCTATTAGCCCAAATTAGCTCCCTCCCACCAACTAATGGACTAATTGTTAGCTGAGGGGTTGGCTAAAAATTAACCCACCTATTAGTCTTCCTGTTTGGATAGACTAGGACTAATTTTTAGCCAGCTAACAATTAGTCCAGGGATCCAAACATGGCCTTAAAGTGCTATCAGATGTAGGGCGAGTGGGAGAGGGATAGCATCTAGATCGGCGCGGCGGTGAATGCCTGAACGGTATGGAAGTCTCGGACGAGGCATCGGAGGAAGAGCCGGGCCGAAGTTGCGGGATTCGGTCCCGGAAACGTACGACCGAGCCGCTCCGGGCGGCGAGACCCGCACGTGAGGACGTGAGCACCGCACCCGGCCTGCGCAGAGCAACGCAACGGCCTCTCTCTTTCCTTCAAAAAGCTCGAGTCTGCTCTGTTACTCTGCGCCTGTGCCCCCTGGGGTTGTGGAATCCAACGTGGTCCTGCGACTGGGCCCGCTACCCACCACCGGGGTGTGGATGAGGCCCCACATGGCATGTGATGTGACAGAGATCATGAAATGGTGGTCCATGCGGCATCTGGATGGCCGATCCACCGATCTGTGCACACTGCGCAGCATGTTGAGGTGGTGCATAGACTCTAGAGGTGCGCAATCGGGTCTAGATTTTTGGATCGTCGCGAGACACGGTGAGATGGCTGGGTTTAAACTCAGATATGATATAGCAGGTCGGTATGTAACTGTAGTACGGGTTATGTCGGGTTTGAGAACTGAACACGATGGGCGGTATGGCCGGTACAGTCGTTTGGGCCGGTCCCGAGCCAGCACGGCTAAGACGGGCACGGAGTCACAAATTAAGATTTGGAAGTTGGCAAATATTGTTGATTAAAGGCATCTTCGAGCATTGCGTTTATGTTTGACATTTGTTGATGGGACATGTTGATGTGATTAGTCTCTTATGTGATTAGAACAGGCAGTTTAGCAGTAGTGATGTGTTTTATTTTTTTTTTGCTCTACAGGTTGTCTGTTTGCTATATACAAATAATGATTACATTTTTGGCTCTTGGCTCTAATGTTGTTCATAATCTGAGAAAGATGGGCAAGAGAGAGAGAGAGAGAGAGAACTGAGAGAGATTAAATATACGGGCGAGAGAGTGGAAAGAGATTGAGAGAAATGGGCAAGAGAGATTCAAGAATAAATAAAATTTAGTTACTTTCCCCCTAATATTTGTGTTCATTGTTTTAGCCCCGTGTGTCTCTGGCTTCTTTCCTCTCATCGCAATAGTGCAAATGGGACAGGCCTGAGCCGGCACAGCACGAAAGCACAAATGGGTCGTGCCTAGTCTCGCCAAAGGCGAGACAGGCCAATACGACACCACACGGCGGGCATGATGTGCCATCGCGGCCTGGCATGATTCAGGCACAAAGCACGATGGGCCCGTCCTGGCATAGCACGATGCCCACCTCTACATGGAGGACCATGGCGATCATCCTTTCACAAAGTGGCACCTCTATTTTTTTATTAATTCCTCATATACCATTGAAATTTAGAGTAAATTCATGAATATGTCACAAACTTACGAGGTCAGGGTCCAATACAATGAGTGGCATATAAGGGACTGGGTTAACTTTCAGTGGCGATATGGAGTTACCTCCTTTTTTCGCGATAAGTGCACCTCTAATTAACCTCTCGTTTACTTCGTTCTAAAAGATTGCCGAGAACGCATGATGCGAGCTTTGAATTATTGCTAATAGAATAAATATTAACTTAGTTTAATTTCTTCCTTTTTTTCAAGTACCAGAGCCTATTATTGATGTTCGGGACCCAAGGGTCCTTAGATCGAGTTTATGAATGTAATTTAGGTTGACTTTGTCTAACAAATCGAAAACTAAAAATAATAGGAAATGGGATTGCTTCTTTATTTAGTAGCATATTTTGACAGAGCACAAACTGGTGAAATTGGGAATGGAAAAAAATAATGTTGATCTTATTCTTCTCCTGTGTTCTATTGTATCTTCTTCTCCTGTGTTCTGTTGTATCTCCTTCTTCTGAATCCTTGCGTAGGCTTCCTATTTATATCTGGCGAGGGGATGGTAGTTATTATCTTCTAAAAGGTGTCTTCCAGCCAAAAAGTGCCTTCCATCGGGAGGTGTCTTTTAGTAAAGAGGCATCTTTTATATGGAGTAACTTCCAATCCATTATATGTACCTGTCAAGAAGAATCCTCCATATACTTATCTTATACTCTTGAGTGCTAAAACCTCTTTGAGTTATTTGCTTTCTTTCTTCTTGGTTCTTTAGGATTTTCATCTTCGATTCTTTTTTCTCACATTTGAGAATTTTGATCAAGCAACGAGGTAAAAAGTCTGAAAAAATTGAAAAAAAAAAGTTTGAAGATTTTCACCTTTCTAGTTCTTTTTCATTTGCAATGGAGAAATCTATTTTCACCGACAGCAAGATCCAAGAAATCAAGGATCGGTGCTTGATTCCATCGTGCGAAATGGTGCAGTGCGATCCTAGCAGAGAAGACATGAAGCCTATTCCCCAAGAGGGGCACATTGTGCTCTTTGCTGCTTTCACTAGGTTAGGTTTTCGTCTCCCTGAGAGCGAATTCCTAGCTGATTTGCTTGATCATTACGAGATCGAGCTTCATCACCTTCCCCAAATTCTATTTTGATTGTAAGTGTTTTCTCGCATCTTTGCAAGGCTTTTATTGGTATTCATCCTGTGTTCGGTTTTTTCACTTCTTCTATCAATATACTAAAAATAATAAAACTCAAGATATTTTTGGGAGCGTTTACTTTAAGCTCCAAATTGGCGTTCAGTATCCTTCCCTTCTGACTAAGGATACATGGAAGAATTACCGCCGGGAGTGGTTTTACTAGAAAATCCCATGAGGTAGCCATCTCTGGTTTACTGGGAAAGATGGCCCTACCTAGACGAGTTCAGAGGCGAAAAATGAAAAAGATTCCCTTGAGCTGACCGACGAGGAGAGGAAGATCGTGAAGGTCATGTTCAAGTTGGTATCAGGGGGCTTATCAGGATAGAAGATCATTTATGATTTTCTGTACCATAAGTTGAGTCCCCTAAAGAGGCGATTCATATACGCTTGGAGGATTGAGGGCGACCAAGATCCTACCCAGGATGTACCTAGAGGTAAGAGATTTCCAATCCCCGACCTCATTTCTCTCTTTTTTTAAACTTACTTACTTATATATATATATATATATATATGTGTGTGTGTGTGTGTGTGTGTGTGTGTGTGTGTGGTTTTGTGTTCAATTCTGACTGCCAGTGAGACTCGTTCAAATGTTGCAATTATTTTACGCATTCCTTCGAATGGATCTGATCAAGCTGCTTTGGACAAACAGCCAGCTAGCCTGATCGGACAAAGCGATGGGTTCATTAACGAACGCATTGAGGTAAGTACCAAGTAATTCATTTAATTATTGAATTAAATCATTATATATTTTAATAATAATTTAAAAATTTTAGATGCATGATTATCGAATTTAGATGCATGATTGGAAGCGTGCCTTGAAGGTGGTGGGTTCGACCTCCACCGTAGGGATTCGTGCTGAACCGACAAACACTGGTCCGATCAAAGGTACATACTCTAAGCATGTGCAAGATCCACCTCAAACCCAAGAGAAAAGAGCTGGAACTTCTACGAGGAGGTATGGTACATGGAATATTCCATATAAGAATTATTCCTTGTTTCAATATATTCAGGGTGATGAGGATAAGAATGAGGAGGACAATATTCCTCTCATCATGAGAAGGAAGAAGAAGACTCCTCCTTTGGATGTAAGGGTATCTGATACTCCCTTCAAGTAAATTTTTTTAATTACTTCTTAGTTACAAGTATTTTTATTTTTTAGAAATAGTATAGTTTTTTATGATGTTTATTTCTCTTTTTAGCCCTTCGGCTATATCTCAGGTTGAAAATCAAGCAGACCCTGAGGTGGACCCTCTGGTTAGTGCTGTGTCGACCAATGCAGAGCCACATTTGGCTCCCTTCTAATGAGGTTGCCGAGGAGATCTTGACAGGTGCACTAGGCATGGGGGCAAAGCCAACCAATGTTGAGGATGAGAATCATTTGGTCATTGGAAATGAACCTCTGGTCGATGAAGCATCTATTTCTGCCGAGGAGGTTGAAACATCTCCAAGGGCGACAGTGGAAGAGGTCAGGGCGACCAATGAGATGGTCGTTGCTCCAACCAACGAGGAAAAACCAGTGGATGTGGTTATGACAATGACCAGAACCACTGAGACTGAAGCACCATCCACTTCCGGTGTCGCCGACCAGGAGAGGATGTATGAACAAGTTTTCAATAGCTTGCTATCAATGGTATTCTTTCTTCTTTCCCTTGTTAAATCTTAATAAAAGGAAAGAGTATATTTAATTTATTTCACTTTCTTTTCTTGTTTTGTAGTTTTCACAAGAAGCATCTGACCTGCTAGGTCAGCAAGTCTAGACTTTGGCAAAGGCTAAAGTCGAGAAAATCACAAAAAAAGTAGGTTTGAAGAACAACTCTTTTTTGTTTTCTTTTTTTCATTCTAATGTTAACTGTTTGAAAATAGATCAGTGAAAAGAATAGAAGAGCTGGAAAAGCAACTCTTGATGGCTCACAACACCGCTAAGAATTACCAATTTAATCTTGTCAAATTAAATGACAAGTATCAAGATAGTGAAGAAAGGAGTTCTAGACTCCTTCAAGCCTTCAAGGAGAATGATGAGCGAGTAAAGAACCTCGGTCAAGAACTCTAGGTCATTATTCTTGAAAGGGAGGCCGAAGTAGAAAGTAAGGAACTTTTTCCGACCTGGTGAATTTTTTATTGTTTGGTGTTTTTTATGGAAGAAGTAATAATAATTTGATCTTCACTTTTGTTAAAATTAACAAATAAAATAAAGGCCAATGATCTCCAGCTCTCCCAATGAGAAACAGATAAAAAGAAGCTGGTAGAGTTGGGTTCCAAGGCACATGAAGAAGTGAATAAAATGAATGACCAGATGAAGATCATCAATGAAGAAACAAAATGAATTCAAGGAGTAAGTAAATCTACCATGAGTTTTATTTTTGTTCAATTAAAGAAGATATTAGCAGATTTGAAAGGAAAACAAGTTAAACTTATAAATTCAAATCCATCGGTCGATGAGCTAGTTGCGGGAGTGAGGGATCAAATGAAGATTCTCAATGATCATATCCCTACTATGGCACAAACTATCAAGATAGCACTCTAAGCTTCAATTGCTTTCCAAGTCAGTGCCCTCTTTATCAAGTTGAGGCATTTCTACAAGGATGCAATCGACTTGGAAAAATTGGCACACAACCTGCAGTTCTCATCTGAAGAGGAGATGAATAGGACATGTGCAGAAGTACAATCTGCTATGGATATGTACATGAATAATATAAAAATTGCTTATAAATGAATGAAAATCTTTTCTGTGTCAATTTCATTTGTGTTGAGTCTATTCTATTACTTGTCTGCTTGTGAATAGAATTTTTTAAGTGTATCAATATGTAACATCCCCAATTTTGGTCTTCCATCAAAATATAATTTAAACTAATTAAATTCAAAATTTGGATTTTCCTCGGTGTTTAGATTAACCTGGCATCTCCATCCTTCCGAAATTGGAGTTCAATCTTTCTTCGTCCGAAAAATTGAATTTCCGGATTTCGGTCCGTACCTGAAATTCCACCCGAGTTCCAAAATGCTCCGAAAATCCCAAAACCTATTGCATTAGGTTCCAAATATTCCAAAAACATTTCGGGAATTTTTCCAAGATTTTTGGAAACCCGCTGGTATTTTATCGCTCGCAGTCTTTCATCAATGCCCTTTATTCGTCCCAGAATTTTCTAAAATCCAAATTTCATCCAAATTTCATGAAACCAATTTTATTGGGTTTCAAATATTCCCTAATATTTCTAGGAATTTTTCCAGAATTTTTAGACCATTTTTGCTAATTTTTCCCTCGCGTGTTTCCTCTCTCTTACCTTGGACCAACGGGAGGTCACCACGTGGCATGTACTGTGCACCTTCTTCAACCTCATGATGGAATCATTCCAGGAAAGAACAGAAGGCCCCCCATTCATGGCTTCTCTCCATTAATCCTCCATAACTTCCTATTTAATGCCTCAAATCTTGCATGGCCGGATCTGTTGAAAAGGTAACGGCGAGGAGTTTCCATTCCCCACATTCATTAGCCCTAAATCTCGCCGGAATTTGAACAATTAAGCAAAAACCGAAAATGGCTTAAATGGCAATAACTCGGCCGTTTCAACTCCAATTCGCACGGTTCCACCTCTCAAAGCTTCGTGGTGGAGTCCTCTTCCCGGTGCTATCACTCTTCTTTTGCCCCTCCTCATCATTTGCCCGGGAGATTGCGAAACCGGCGACCACCACCGTCGTTCTTCGCGTTTGCCATCCTATCTCTCGCTCTAGTGAATCAAACTCGATTCCGTTTGATCCATTGTGTGCGTATGGATGTCAATATCATAACCCCTCAATCAATTTCAGGTTTCCTCAAAGTTTGAATCCGAATTTCGAGTTTGAATCGCTACGGCCGAACCGACGTTCGTCGTCAAATTTGTCGTCTCCGGTAATCCTCTTCACGATCCGACGCCACCATTGGATTCGCATCGTCGAGACCTTTCCGGGGCTTACCTTCTTCCATCCCGTCACCCCTTCCATTGCAAGTTCCCCATGTTCAAACCCTAGGTTCAGTGAGCTCTATTCTGGATGCCAAATTCGCGATTTACTGTAGCTACAGTAACTTTTCTTTTTCCTAGGATTTTCTTTCCAATTCGACTTCGAACGCTCATATCTTTTCCGTCCGAACTCCGATTCACTCCGTTAAAATTTCTAAATTCATCTAAATTCAAGATCTACCTGCCAGTATAATTTTTATAATTCTTGGATTTTATTTATTTTATTGTTATTTATTCGTTGTACCGTTTTGCGCATAGCCGAGGATCCCGCCGACCCCGCCGCCGAACTTCAAGGTTCCGAGACCTTCGCTGCGCACGAATTGCTGTCAACCCCTTGATTATTGTTATCCATGTTTATTTGTAACCCTAGGATACTTTACTATGTCATGCTTGAATAATATTGTGACACCTGTTGTTTAGTACGGTAGTATGCTTAGTTGCAAAGTGGATTAAACTGACCCATGGGTGGGATTATAATAAAGTTATGATTTGGAATGTGATTTGGGAATATTAGTAAAGTATTTGCTACTATTTTTATAAAATAAAAATAAAATGAAAAATGGTTTGGACTTGGGCGAAATGGAATGTCGGGTGGGTGCGGATAGAGCACTAGTTTTCATTGTGCAAGTACCGCCCCAAGTCAATTAAGGACTGACGCTTATGACTGTTCTCATTCTAAGCATTATCGTACAACCACATGTCAAAGTGGGCACGACCTGGCTGAATAATTTGTAGAAACCTAACTTAGACTCACTAGTCGGTGGAATGTGAGTGTCAGATAGAGGCAAGACTGTTTTTCTCACACGGCGCAAGAGGGGGCTTCTGTACTGGGTAGATAGAACCCTAACAATGGTGAAACCTCAGTGGGTGAGTCGGGTTAGGCGTATACATTGTAAAGGCCTTGTCATGATATCTCTGCCGGCACACCTAAGGAAGTGTGCTAATCGCGTCTTGTGGGTAAAGTTGTACACCTTTGCAGAGTTAAAACTATTCGAATAGTCATGCCTACGGTCAAGGGCAAAGCGAAGAATGCTTTCATACTGGTAGACTTTGGTTTTGGTTTTGAAAATAAATACGGTTTTGTTTTGGGGTTCGGGAGTGGTTAGAACTCTCGGATGTTTAATTGGCAGATTGAGCCAACCAGGTAGATGGAACTTGTTTTGATCATGACGGATAGAGTCATGAATTGGATTACCATAATCTTTTAAAATATGGCGGATAGAGCCTTTATACTGGTGATGGTGGGTATAACCTTCACTAGACTATTAAATACTTCAATTGCTAAAATACTTCTTAAAATGTGCTTTATGAAAATTATTATTAAGTATGGTTTGATGAAACTTAGCTTTATGCAAAAGGAACCACAATAAGCCTTCCTTGGAAAGCCCTACATGTGCATACTTTCCCAGACTTGCTGAGTACTTTTGTACTCACATGCTACACAAATGTTGTCTTCAGAAAACTACCAGGATGCAATTGAAGATGAAGAGTTCTATGCCGAGGAGTTTGATGAAGGTCGCCAAGATAACTGAGCGCGCGTTCCTAGTCGTCGTCTGTGGTGTTATTTGGATTTTGTTACTCGTTGTTTTATTTCCGCTGCCGTGAACTCTGGTAATGTGACCTTATGATGTAATAAATAGCCATGTGGCTGATACTTAATGTTTATTATTTTATTTCATACTGTTCGGTAAAGATTCATCACTGTCTGACTGTGTGTACTAGCAACTGATCTGGGACTAATACAGAAATACATAGGAGGTTCCGGATAGCCGATCCGGGGTCTCACACAATACTAGCCTCCAACTGTTTGTGTATTGATCATTACCATGATTGGAAGACAAACAGTTATTTGTGGACTACCGACCAGTTCACTCTTTGCTTTATACTTAGTATTAACTGGCAACATGTCAAAGACAAAGTCAGTCTAATGAGTTTCAATGCAGTAAGTATTTGCTTACATGAAAATGCACTATTAGAAGTCATCTCACAACCCGACCAACAACCTTGTATTTTGCTTACATGAAAAGGATCTATTACCCCCCTTGGAACTCCAAGCATGTTGGATGGTTTCCACGCAAATACATCTGCATTAGCCTGAAGGAAGGCATAAGAGCGTCTTCCTATTTGGCATCCATTCCTGACCCTATCCAAACAATTTTTGACTGGTCGGATGGATCGATGCGGACTTGCTTTATTTGCTTGTTGGGATGAGGATTTTCCTTTAGCTTCTTTGTCTTGCTAGGTTTATCAACCTTGCAAGACGTATATGTATCATTAGTATCTTTTAATGGCAATTGATTTATAATTTCAAGTAATTTTAGATCACAATTCAGTGCAATAGTTGGATTACCTTGCACGTTTATCACGCCTTTTGGACTAGGTATTTTAAGACTTTAGTAGGCATGATGCGTAACTGCCATAAATTTAGTGAGTGAAGGTCTACCCAAAATGGCATTATATGCTGATTCAAAATCAACAATTTTGAATGAAATCAATTTTGTTATAAAATTGTCAGTATTTCCAAAGGTAACATGTAACACAGTCTATCCTATTGGAGTTACCGAAGGACTAAGTACAATTTTGAAAAATGGATTTGTAACAAGTCAGATCTTAGAATGAGGAATTTGCATTTCATCTGAAGTACGAATAAATAGCAAGTCTAAAGAACTTACTCCATCAACCAGGACTCTTCCTACTTTGCAATTACTGATAGTAGGGGAACTAGTAAATTAAGCTTACGAGAAGTAGGCATACCTTTTGGGCAATTGTTCTTACTGAAGGTGATTATGACATCCAACCACTTTTGGAAGTCCGGCCTTACTGGTCGGCTATTTATGTTTTTAACCTCCCTCCAAATAGATTTAAATTGCTGTTTCGAAGAATATGTAGATGATCCTCCAAAGATCATATTGACATAATTGTAAGGTTTCTAATAACCCATGTTTTTGTCACCATCTGCATCTTTGTCATTCCGACCTTCTGATAAAGTTGTCATGAGACCCTTTCTAGAGTAAAATTCATACATGCGCCTTGCTATGTACAACAATTGCATAAGTCATATCCTGGTGCATTATGCAGAGGACACCATCGTCTGTTTCCACTATTCGAAGTAGAATTCTTGGAAACAAACAGGTCGTCTAGCCGACCAGGTTTCTTCTTCTAAGGAGCTTTACCTTCGGACTAGACAAGTCATTCAGAAACGCTCGCAACCTCTCTTTGAGAGATCTTTTTGTTTTTTTTTCTTATTTTTACCCTTACATCTTTGGGTGTGTCGGCTTACTGGCCAACAGGCACCCTAGGATTGGGTGCTTGAGAGATTCGGACTGGGGGCTTTTGTGGCAACCGCTCCAAAGACAGGAAGAACGGGATGCTGGGAGCAAGCAAGAAGACGGTCGAGTTTTACCCAGGTTCGGGCCCTCCAAAGGAGTAATAACCCTAGTCCTGCTTGGTGGTTTCTTCTGCTTTCAAAGTTCTTACAAGGCTGGGGAAGGAGACCCTCTGAGGTCCTGCCAACCAAGGATCAACAACCTTTCTCCCATGCACCCCAGCTCCCTTTTATACTCGGGCTGGCTGAGGCGCATGGGGCTTACAAGCTTGCGTAAAGCAAGCGTCTGACACGCTACTACAGTGCATTTAATGCACCCGTCACACTCTCTTACATCACATTTAATGCCTGTCCTAGCCGACTTAGACTTCGCCTTGGGTCCCTTTGTCTGTCACCCTGCCAGTTCGCCAGAGAGAGGGGATGTCGATTCGGGCCACCCATCATTAATGCGGCGCTGGGAAGACACGCCGCCATACCGCTGCCTACACATCCTGCATTTAATGCGCACGTCTCGCATTAAATATCCTTGACCCTTCGCCTCAGAGCACAGTTGCGGGTTGCTTCTTGGGAACTACGCCCGAGGAGTGGCTGAACGCCACTGCCCCTGGCGAGCACCTTTGCTGGTCGCCCGGAGGAGTGGCTCGAACGCCACTGTCCTGGCGAGCACCTTTGCCGGGTCGCCCTGAGGAGTGGCTCGAACGCCACTGTCCCCTGGCGAGCACCTTGGCTGGTCGCCTGAGGAGTGGCTCGAACGCCACTCGCCCTGGCGAGTACCTTCGCTGTCGCCTCGAGTGGCTCAACGCCACCGGTCCTCTTGGCGAGCACCTTTGCTGTCGCCTGAGGAGTGGCTCAAGCCACTGCCCTCTGGGCGTGAGTACTGTCTGGTCGCCCTGAGGAGTGGCCTGAACGCCACCTGCCCTCTGGGCGTGAGTACTTAATGCGGCTGCGTGGGTACCCCAGCGTTTAATACGCTGACAGTAGCCCCCGGGCCCACCCAGGAGTGTCTTTATTCTTTTCTTTTCTTTTCTTCGTCGAACGGTTCAATCTCCCGGGTGGGGCCCATAAATGCCCACGCACGCCGCGGTCTTTAAAAACTTGCCTCTTTTTCCGGCCCCGAGGTGGATACTGCAGCCGTTTCCGAGGCTTCGTGGGACGTGCCCACTTCCTTTGAAAAATACTTTGGTTTTCCCGCATCCGAACTGCCGCGTCTCTTCGACTTTTTCCCACCAGGCTCTTCCTTGAATTCTTATAAATAAGCAGGCGACGGGGGGGGCATGTTCCGTTTTGCACCGCCTCTGCTCCTTCCTGCCTTAGCTTCCCTTCTGCCTTAGCTGATTCTGATGGCCTCTCCGACTCCTGTTCTCCCTCCTTCAACCGTGGAAGAGAACGCCGCCGCTAAATGCTCCAAGGTGATCGCCCGCGACGCTCTCCACATGCGGCCGGATCGCCGCTCCCCACGCCCGGCCAGGAAGTCATCTTCTTCGTCATGGCGATGATGGCGGGCTTGGTCCCGCCCATCTCGGACTTCTACATCGCCGTCCTCAACTTCTACGAAATTCACAACATCCACCTTCCGCCTAACTCCATTGTGCTCCTCTCCGTCTTCGCCCACTTCTGTGAGATGTTTATAGGGGTAATGCCCAATCTTCTCCTTTTCCGCTACTTCTTCTCGCTCCGCGTCAGCCAGGGCTCCGGATCTCCGGTGCGCCATCTGCGACTTAGAGACGGGGCCGTTGCGCTACATTCCAATGGAGAACCGATCCACTGGAAAATGTGGCGCCACGAATGGTCAGACGTTGAAGACAGCGGCATCGAAACCACTGGGCTTCCACCGGAAGCGGTGGGCAGCAAATCTGATCAGGTATCTCCGGTCGCCGACACGCCCAGAGCTACTTGCAATGTTGGCTCGGGTTGATCGGCGGATAGCGGTGGCCGGAGGCATGGTTCTCGGGACCGTGTCCCGGAGGATTAGTTTCTTGCCCGCCGCCTTGACTTGGCACTACCTGGCGTGGGCAGCGGGACTCGGACGGTTCCAGGAGGTAAGCTCTTACGCCTTCCTTCTTCATCATCATTCTTCTCTTTTTTTTTTTTTTTTTTTTTTTTTTAACATCGCCTTCTTCTTCTTTTTCTTTGTGTCGGTAGTGGGAAAGGCCGGACGCCGCGCAGATCGCTTCCTGGATGGGGCGACCGGGCGATCGAGCAACGTTCGCCTTCCCGAGGCTGCGCTTCCACTCTGCGACATGCGACCTCTGGATCGGCGGGGATCGTCAAGGCGATGCCCAAGATGGACGCCATGGGGCGCCCATCATCGTCCATCAAGGGCCCCCGATAATCCGCGGCACTCCTACGGTGGCGACCAGGAGGAACAAAGCGTCTGCCGGCGACACGCCCCCTGGAGCGTCCGGTAGACCACGGCTATCGGGGCGGCCGTCGGCTGGCCCGGACCTTCCACAGCCGGCCCGCCCTCGGGACTTCCTCTCACCGGTGCGGGGCTCTTCATCACCGGTCGCGACGCTTTCGCCTCCGCCATCACCGCCTGCCCGGTTGTTGGCGCCGCCACGGCCGACCGCGCCGCGCCTTCCTCCATCGCCACCGCCACCCGCCGGCGGTGACCCGCCGGCGCGCTACCAGCCAGGACCGACCGGCAGCAACCTCCGTCGCCACCGCCATCGCCGGCGGCTGATCGCCCGGCGCGGCGAGTGGACCCACCGGCAGCCTCTCGTCGCCACCGCAACCGCCGGTGACCGACCACGGCGCCGCGATGGCGGACCCACCGGCGCAGCGTCCTCCGCCGCCACCGGCACCGCTAGTGGCCGACCGCCAAGATCGCCGATGGCGGACCCACCGGCGCCATCGCCGCCACCGCACCGCGGCCGACCGCCAGCCACCGCGATGGCGGACCCACCGGCAGATCCTTCGCCGCCACGGCACCGCTAGCGGCCGACCGCCAGCCACGCGATGGCGGACCCACCGGCGCAAAGATCCTCCGCCGCCACCGAGGCCGGTGCCTCGAGGGGCTGGTTCTCACTCGGAGTGCCTCGGTTTCGAGGTCTCGGCCAGTACTGAACCCTTGATACACACAAAAGAAGACGGTAAAACTTTTAACCTTCGAATGGAGCCTTACCTTTGCTTGCTTTTGCTTGTTCCAGGCACCGCTGCCGACCCCAGCGCCTCCCGTGGTGGCGGCCGGGCGGTAGCGGACGGGCGGCAACTGATCCGCCAGGACAAGAAGAAGCCGGCGATCGACATCTGGCCAAACCCGGCGGCTGTGCAGCCCGAGGCCCAGGGCCACGGCCCACTCCGGATCCTCCGCGGACTCCGTTCCTTCGGCCAGGCCTTGAATGCACCTTGGCCGCCCTTGGACAGCTCTACTCCACACCACCGCCTTACGTCGAGCAAGCAACGGTGGCCGACGCCGCCATCGAGATCGGCCGCCTCCGGCGGTGGCTAATTTACATGACCGGATGGAAAGGCGGGAAGCGGAGCTGGTGGGGAGCGGGAGCGGGGGCGCTTCAGCCGAGCTCATGGAAGAGCTCGAGGCGCGGACACCGCATCGATCAGGCGGACACTCTGCAGATCTTTGAGGTACGCCTTTGGCCGGATGGAGGACAGCCTCGCTCCGCCGGTTGGTGCGGCGCTCTTGGAAAGCCGTCGCCTACGCCTTACGCCTCGGTCGGATTGCGGACTTCACCGCCCGGCTTCCCGCCGCCTGGCGACCGGTCCACCCAGGAGGGGCAGCGCGATGGCAGCTCTTTGCGAAGTTCGATAGCGTCTTTGCGCGTCCAAGGACGCCAACTTTGATCCTCTGGCTGCCGTCCGAGATTGAAGGAAAGCGAGGCGGAGCGCGAGTGCGGCATTTCTTGACCACGTCATTGCTCGGTGGAGATGGCCAACCCTGTATTTGGAGGACGCCCAGAAGAGGTGGCAATGGCGCTGGGCGTCGGGCCCCTCGCGGAAGACCTGCGATGCGACGCGATGGCGGACGAGGAGGAAGAAGGATAGGATAACCTAGACCCTTCTCCCCTTTTGCCCTTTTAACTTGCTGGCCTGCAACAACTTTTGTAAAGCACTTTCATGGAATAGACATGACACTTTTTAGACTTATTCAGCAATGTTTAACTTGTCTTCTTAGCCTTCCACCTTACTGACCGCCAGCATTAACTTGAGTGCTACTGCCCGGCTTAAGGCTTAGAAGGAAAAAAGAAGGGAGTAAAGTATCCCTTGTGTCCGGGCGATTCTTTTCTCGTTGCCTTCTGATCCTGCAAACAACACGTACCCTTGTGGCCTCGCGGGCGGATCTGATGTAAGGCGTGGCAGGGCGTAGGCTTTTGATAGCAAGATGTTTAAATCGCCATTTCACGGGGACACCCGGAGTGTCATGACCGTGTCGGGAGCTGAGTTCAAACCAGCCGCCCAATTGCCCAATCCTGTTCGCCGCACTTACATAGTGGTCCCGCCTTTGCCACTGGGCGCTCGCAGGACTGAGCGGACTAGAGTGATCGCCCGAACACTTTGCCATAAAACACAGAACCGGAAAGGCATGAAGTAACTGCTAGAAATAACAGAACTTAATACTTAATTTCTGAACAACGGTACATTCCCGGCTAGTCGAGCGGCAAAGACAGGCATGATTCGACCGGCACGAGGAACAAAACCTGAAACTTACAACCGTTCAAGGGTAGAACTTGCGCAGGTTCTCTATATTCTGTGAGTTCGCCAGTTCCTCCCCGCCCTCAGTGGCCAACCTGACCGCCCCGGGTCGAGAGACTGAGACCACCTTAAAGGGGCCCTCCCACTGGGGAGACAGTTTGTGCAACCCACTGCGGCCCGAATCTTTCGCAAGACCGGGTCGCCCACGCGATGTTCTCTCACCGACCGGGTGGCGTGGTACCTCCTGAGGCTTTCTTGATACCGGCGGCGCAGGCCGCACGATCCGAGCTTCTTCCAGGAGATTGGCGTCGTCTTGGCGCATCTCTTCACGATCTTCTTCCGCTGAACGCAAGCGACGCGCGACCCAAATGTCAATTCGAAGGGAGGACAGCCTCCGCTCAGTAAACCGTAAAGAATGGAGTCTCTCCGTAGCCCTTGGGAGTGGTCGGAGTGACCACAAAGATCAGCCGGAGTTCTTCAACCCACCGTGAGCCACGCCGGTGAAGCCGATCAAACGCCCGAGTCTTGAGGCCCTTCGGCGCAGTGCATTGGCTCGCTCAACTTGGCCGTTGCTTCTTGGATGGGCAGCGGAGGCAAAGCGAACCGTGCCCATTTCTTCGCAAAGTCCGAGCGGCGCCGGTGAAGCTGGGCGCCATTGTCGGTGATGATACGGTTGGCGACCCGGCGGGCGAAGATCCTCGCATGAACTTGACCGCGGCTGCAGCCGGTAATGGTTCTCACGGCTCGGCTTCCACCCACTTGGTGAACTTGTCAATGGCGACGAGCAGATGAGTGTAGCCTCCTGTGGCCAGCGAACGGACCCGGGATATCCGGCCCCAGGCGCGAAGGGCCATGAGAGCGGGATGGTTTGCGAGCTTGGGCTGGTTGGTGGATTTGCTTGGCGTGGAATCGCACGCCTCGCATCTCCTCACCGGCTCATAAGCATCCTGGAGGCGGTTGGCCAATAGAACCCGTGGCGGAAAGCTTTTCCCACCAGGTTCGATCGAAAAATGGCTCCCGCACACGCCTCCATGGATATCGAAGCAAAATGCTTCCCTCTTCCCGAGTGATGCACTTCAAGAACTCCGTTTTCACCCCGGCGATGCAGGTCCCCATCTACCAGGGTGTAGCGCTTGGCCTTCGCGCTATCTTCTCGGTGACGCATCATCGTCGGGGCATACTTGATCCCGCAGTAGGCCAGGATCGGGTCCATCCATGTGCCTTCCGGTCAAGCACGGCGACCACGCAGTGATCGTCGGGTACTCCGCCAAGCGTTTCGCCGGTGCCACTTTTCCTCCTGCAACGTGGTCGGGCGGCGCCACCATCGTCCCACCGAAGCGGGGTTGCGATAAGCGGCGTCGCCTTCCCATCCGGCGAGGGCTGAAGCGGCATCACCATCCTCCCCACCGAGGCGAAGTGAGATGGACGGTCGCGTAAGCCTTTCTTCAAAGACTCCGGCCGAACAGGGGCTCTTGTCGAGGCGGTGAGCGAGCTCGTCAGCTAAATAATTGTCGCGCGGGGTATGTGCGTATACCCTAGCCCTTCAAGTGTCTCTCCATCTTTCTAATCTCCGCCGGGTAAGCCGCCATGACGGATCGAGCAGGTGAAGTCCTTCCTTGCACGATTGATGACCAAGAAAGAATCGCCTTTAATCTGTCGGCGCCGTATGCCGATGGCTGCGGCAGCTCGAACCCAACCGAGAATCGCTTCGTATTCCGCAACATTGTTGGTGGCTTTAAAGTCCAGGCGACTATATATTTGAGGGTCCCGGTCGGGAGACCAGGAGGAACCCAGCCCCGCGCCGAGCCTGAAGGATCCATCGAAGAAGAGCGTCAAGGCGTGGGCACGGGACTTCCTTATCTTCCCCATCTGCCGGAGTCCATTCAACAATGAAGTCCGCCGATCTTTGACTCTTGATAGCGATCACGGGGCAAATTTGAAGCCAAATTCCCCGGCTCGGCCAGACCACTTGGCGATGCGACCTTGACTTCACGATTGTGAAGGATCTCCCTTGAGAGGATACGAGGAGACCCACAGTGATCTCCCTTCCTTGGAAATAATGTCGCGACTTTCTTGATGCCACCAAAGACAAAGATACACCATTTTTGGGCACAGGGATACCTAGTTTCAGCATCATGCAGCACCTTGCTCACATAATAGACCGGCCAGACGCCCTCTCGCTCTGCTACTAGTGTCGCACTCACCGCCGAGGGGCTTGCCGCTACATAAAGGAGAAGCGGCTCACCAGGCTCGAGGCGACCAGCACAGAGGCGAAGAGAGATACTTCTTGAGATCTTCAAATACTGCTGGGCTTCCGGTCCACTCGAAGGAATTAGTCTTCTTCATCGGCTTGAACAATGGGAGACTTTTCTCCCAGTAAGACTATGAACCGTAGAGGAGGCCAGGCGACCAGCTAAGCAGAAGCTGCTTGAGCCGGACAGTGGCTTCATTCGTTCTATTGCTTCAATCTTGTGCAGGTTGGCTTCGATCCATGGTGGAGACCAGGAAGCCAAGCGACTTTCAGATGACACCCGAACACGCACTTCTCGAGATTGACTTTAGCGGTAGTGCCGAGGTGGGAGAAAGTTTCCTCCAGATCTTCAACCAACCCATCGGCCTTAGCTTTTATCACCAAGTCATCAACATATACCTCCGAGTTCTTCCCAATTTGTGACTTGAATACAATATGCATGGCTCATTTGGTAGGTAGATCCGGCATTCTTCAACCCGAAGGGCATTCGAGCGTAACGATATACACCAAAAGGGGTTACAAAGGCCGTCTTTTCTTCGTCTTCCTGCGCCATTCTAATCGATGATATCCTGAGTAGGCGTCTAGGAAACATAGAGCTTCACATCCTGTAGTAGAATCGACAACGAGGTCAATCCTTGGCAGAGGGTAAGGGTCCTTAGGGCGAGGCTTTATTGAGGTCGGTGAAGTCTATACACATTCGCCACTTCCCATTGGACTTCTTCACGAGTGCGGGTTAGCGACCACTCAGGGTAGGCGGCTTCCCGCACAACTCCGGCTTGCAATAGCTTCTCCACTTCTTCTCGAATGGCCTCTTGTCGCTCTGGCGCCCGCCTCGGACCTTCTGCCAGGTGGAGTGCGCTCCAGTAGCGTTGCCAATCGGTGCTCGATCACCTCCTAGGGACCCGGTCATTTGAGATGGTTCCCAGCGAACACATCTAGATTAGACCAGGAGGAAGGTGACGAGCGCGTCTTCCTATTTGGCGCCGAGATAAGCGCCCGATTCTCACTGACCTTGCCCGAGCCTTCCTCACCCACGGGGACCACCTTCACCTCACCCAAGGGACTGGGTGAAGCGGGCCTTGGCCGAGAGGCGCTCGAGGGGTCTTCGTGCCACGCGCCGAACAGCGGCTCAAGTCTTGCACTTGCTTACCGAGGCGCAAGGCTTCGAGCTTGTCCACCTTTACCACAATTGGGCCCTCGGCCAGGATCTTCATCGGCAAATAAGCATGATGCGTAATCGCCATGAATTTGACTAGCGGCCCGGCCAAGCGAGGGCATTGTAAGGGAGGTCGAAGTCGGCGACTTGAAGTTGATGAGTTCCGTTCGGAAGTTTTCAGCGCTTCCGAGCGTGGACAGGCTGGACTTGTCCCAGGGCATTAGGCCCATCCGGGGCAATTCCATAAAAAAGCGGTCGCGGGCGCAGTTCTTCATAAGGTATTTGGAGTGCTTGATACGCCGACCGACAAAGAGTTGATGGCACTTCCTCCATCAACGAGTACTCGCCAAGCTTCGCATTCCTGGCCGTAGGGGCGACCACGATCGGGAGATGGTTTGGGCCTGAAGTGTTCGCCGGTGGTCGGCCCGATGAAAGTGATCGATTGATCCGACCACTTCGCACCGACTCGCCCCGGCTCGCATGGTGGCACACACTGTCTCGGCTCTCGCTTGTACTGCGAGTTGGAAGAGTAGGTGGCCGAGCCCCCATGAATGTACGCCACCGTGTGCTCGGCTTGTTGGAAAGCCAGTGGGGTGTCATCTTCGTCGTCATCATCTTCGCGATCCTTTTCGCGGCGCTTCTTGAGCCGCTTTTCCACCAACTTGGACACAACCTGGCAATCTTCCAAGTCGTGCCCATTTGTGCGGTGGATGGGGCAGTATGGCTTGCCCCTATCGTCTTCACGGCGGGGAGAACGGCGGTCCTCGCGATCGCCTCGCTGGTCCCGGCGATCTCTTCTTCGCTCCTGATCGTCGCGCCGCTGAGGCTTGGCTTCTGGATCGGCCACCAAAACCTCTCGGGCGACGGCCTCCTTGCGCTTCTTCTTTTTACGGTCGGAGGACTTCGACGCTCCGGCCGTCGGGGTTTGAGGGCCTGCTGCACCTTCCGAGCCTCATTGCCGGGCACACTTGTGAGCCGAGAGAAGAGCTCGGAAGTGGTAGCGGCAGTCGGGTAGCCATCTTCTCCCGCATCTTCGATCCCTAACCCCCTCCGAACGCAATAATAACCGCTTTCGAGAGATCCGGGATCGTGTTGCGGCAATGGCTAAACCGCCGAATAAACCCCTCGAGGACTCCCCTCCTTCGCTCCAAAGCGTGGAGGTCGTCCTCCACACCGGTTGAGCGTAGGAGCCCTGAAAGTTGGCGACAAAAATGTCGCACGCTTCCTCCCACGAGCGTCATCGAACCTCGAGGAAGGTTCGACAAAGAGCGGGCGAACTGTCGGCGACATCGGAAGTAGTTGGCCATAACTCTATCTCGACCCCGGACGCACCACCGTCGTATAAATCTGCAGGAATTCTTCAGGGTTGGTGGTGCCGTCATACTTCTCGATGGCGCGGGACGAAATCTTTACAGCCACGCCGATTGGCGTGACGGAGAAAAGCGCCTGGCACCCAACATTATATGGGGAGTGGTGTCGCCCACCAGCCCCCTGACCCTGAGATGGGGTCGAGGAGTGCGAGTCTACACTCTCCCCAGAGTCGGAAGGGGAAGCTCCCTTCTGACTGACCGGCAGCGGGGGTTCGGCGCGTCGTTGCGGATGACGCCTCCGAAGAACTTGACGCAGATCATCACCCCGCTGGAGCCGCCCTTGGCGTGCCCTTAGATCCCAGCGGTTCTCCTCGGCATGGGAGTACCGCGGGAAGATCTGAAGCTTGTGCACGTCCCCTGTTGCGAGAGGGGCTGCGGCCGATACTCCTTCCCTTTATCCGGCCTCGCGGCCGGGAGAGGTCGCTAAAGAGCGGATCGAAGCTTGGGCATCCACCATACGAACTCCTTGGCGGAGGCCCGGAAGCCCCGGCTGAATTGCCCACGACAACTCTTCTTTGGTGAGTCCACTAGACGGGCAATGTCCTGGAGCCAAGGGGTGGCTGAGGTGTCGCCGCCTTGATTGGGCCGGAGGATGATCCGAGAGCAGCGGGCCGCATGAAGGCTTTGCATTGGGGTATCTTCCCCCAACAAGCGCCCCGGACCGGGCCGAACTCGGCTTGGATGCGACTCGCGCCCCTCCGCCCGCGAAGGACCGTGACGGCCGACTCCCTTCTGGAGCCGAGATCGGCCGGCGCCGCTTTCCTCGAGGGCGCTACGCTGGCGATGAGATTCCGCCATACCGGATGATCTTCGGATTCTTGCAAACTCCTCAAAAAAGGAATGGAAGAAAGGAACGATCTAACCACTAAGCCCCTACCTGGCGCGCCACTGTCGGCTTACTGGCCAACAGGCACCCTAGGATTGGGTGCTTGAGAGATTCGGACTGGGGGCTTTTGTGGCAACCGCTCCAAAGACAGGAAGAACTGGATGTTGGAGGCAAGCAAGAAGACGGTCGAGTTTTACCCAGGTTCGGGCCCTCCAAAGGAGTAATAACCCTAGTCCTGCTTGGTGGTTTCTTCTGCTTTCAAAGTTCTTACAAGGCTGGGGAAGGAGACCCTCTGAGGTCCTGCCAACCAAGGATCAACAACCTTTCTCCCATGCACCCCAGCTCCCTTTTATACTCGGGCTGGCTGAGGCGCATGGGGCTTACAAGCTTGCGTAAAGCAAGCGTCTGACACGCTACTACAGTGCATTTAATGCACCCGTCACACTCTCTTACATCACATTTAATGCCTGTCCTAGCCGACTTAGACTTCGCCTTGGGTCCCGCCTGTCTGTCACCCCTGCAGGCTCCGCCAGGAGAGAGGGGATGTCGATTCGGGGCCACCCATCATTAATGCGCGCCTGGGGAAGACACGCCGCCATACCACTGCCTACACATCCTGCATTTAATGCGCACGTCTCGCATTAAATATCCTTGACCCTTCGCCCTGTAGCACAGATTGCGGGGTTGCTTCTTGGGAACTACGCCCCGAGGAGTGGCCTGAACGCCACCTGTCCCCTGGGCGAGCACCTTTGCTGGTCGTCCAGAGGAGTGGCCTGAACGCCACCTGTCCCCTGGGCGAGCACCTTTGCTGGTCGCCCTGAGGAGTGGCCTGAACGCCACCTGTCCCCTGGGCGAGCACCTTTGCTGGTCGCCCTGAGGAGTGGCCTGAACGCCACCTGTCCCCTGGGCGAGCACCTTCGCTGGTCGCCCTGAGGAGTGGCCTGAACGCCACCTGTCCTCTTGGCGAGCACCTTTGCTGGTCGCCCTGAGGAGTGGCCTGAACGCCACCTGTCCTCTGGGCGTGAGTACTTAATGCGGGTCGCCCTGAGGAGTGGCCTGAACGCCACCTGCCCTCTGGGCGTGAGTACTTAATGCGGCTGCGTGGGTACCCCAGCGTTTAATACGCTGACAGGGTGTGAAGATCTTTGTAGATTTATTATCTTCTTTTATGTTCAACCCGGGTTGTGGTGGAGTATAGCCTTTGTCAACCATACGGTTTCATTCAACCACCTCATGTGCATCTGAGTATCGGCCTGCCATATCAAAAAGTTCTTATATAGTGGGTGGCAGATTAACATTGAGGTCCTCCGTGAAACACTTGTAATGCACCACCTGTTTAAATGCACAAATCACAAAATCAATAGATATGTTTGGAATTGTGTTACGAACCTCTACAAACCTCTTAATGAACTGATGTAATTTCTCATCAGAAGTTTGACAAAGACGATGCAGGTTGTTTTTTTAGCTGGCTTAGCATAACAGCTTTTAAAATCATTTAAAATGGTATGATATAAATTTTTTCAACTAAAAATGGATCCTTCTGGTTGGTTAAACAACAAAGTTCTTGCAGACTCTTTTAAAATAGTAGGGATGTAATTTGCCATTACCTTCTCGTCGCCACAGCAACTTGGATGGTGGTGGTATAAATTTAGAGGAATTATGATGGATCATGAGTTCCATTGTAGCTTTCAAAAGGTGCTAGCTTAAATTTCTCAAGCCAAGTGACGTTTCTGAGCCCTGGGGAGAAAGATTTACATCCTGTATATAATCCCAAACACATTCATACGTTAGGAATTTTCTTTTCATATTAAGGAGAATGAGGTTGTCGCTGACCAAGGTTAGCATTTTCACATGGGACAAGCCTATTGAAGACACTTATCCATCGTGGTCCAAACAAAGCATTCATTGTTTGATCATTAAGGTGTGAGTTTTACTCATCTTGATCGATTGTGGATGTAGGATCAAGTGACATGGTGAAACCCTCACGAACAATTCTTCATATGCTTGGGCTCATGGCCTTGAGATAAACGGTCATGCGTATTTTCCAATACGTATAATTAGTTCCATCAAAGAACGGTGCTTGCCTATGGAAACACCCTCATTGGCCATCCTTTACTCTCTAGGCGGTAAAGCCCTAAAAGGGAGTCCAAGCTCTGATACCACTTGTATGATCGAGAATAACCGACTAGAGGGGGTGAATAGGAGGTTTTTAAAATTATTGGCTTTAATTTCAATAATTTAAACAAGTAATATAAGAAATGAGAATTTTGACAATTAAGACCTAAAAGTTATAGGTTTATCTAAGTGCACCAATAACTTAAGTCTAAAAAATTTAAAATTCTAGAACAAAGATCGAACACAAAATAAACTAGGAATGTAAATTGTACAAGTAAACAAAAGAAAGAAAACCACAATAGAGATTGACGCAAGGATTTTTATCCCGTGGTCTCGGAGACAAGTCAGTCTTCCCTAATACACGTTGAAGAAACTTGATCCACTCAAGCCGACTTCTTGCGCAAATGAGCATTTCCTCGATCACTCGTGGTAGCTCTTCCCCGCTCTGGATAGGCGAGCTACTTGCCTTCACAAACAATCGGGCATTCTCATAATCTCCTTTGAGAAGATCACTGGTTCCACACCTCCAAGCCGTCTTGGAGGGGGCAACCTCCAAGAGAATGAAGTGATGATGTTTGATTTACGTTAAATTAAGTGTCTAATTGGCTCAATCAATAAAAATCTCAATTGAATCCTCCAAACTCTCTCAAAGAATGAATTGAATGCTCAAGGGAGAAAAAAGACTTGCTAGAGCTCAAATGTATTCAGTGAGTGTCCAAGAAGCTCTATGAAGGCAGGTGTGGGGGTATTTATAGCCCCACCAACAAATCCAACCATTGGGGAGAAAACTCTAAAAAATTCAGCATTTGTGGTACTACCGGCATGCAAATACTGGTAGTACCACCCCATGCCCAATGGTCGAGTCAGAGCATTAAATGTGGTAGTTAATAATCGTTACAAGAAATCTTGTACTACCGACGTGCAATGTGCGGTAGTACCAACTTTTGAAGTGCGATTAGCTCAAAAATAGGTTCTCTCTGTAAAATGAATACCGGTACTTTATTTACGATACTATCGAGTCTCGGTAGTACCACTATTTTCACTGCGGTAGTGCTGGTGTTCAAAAATAGAGAAAATCACCCAAAAATACCCCTTTGTAAAATAACTACTGCTCGATTTTTGCAGTACTACCGACGTCCGGTAGTACTGCTCTTTGTACTGTGGTAGTTTTGACTATGAAAAGTTCGCAAAAAGGAGTGCTTCTGTTAAATAACTACCGCCTAAGGCTCGATGTTACCACCAAGGGGTAGTACCGCATTTTGCACCGCGGTACTTTCGGTCTAGAGAGAAAGGGTTTAGCACAGAAAAATCCCTCTCTGGAATATACCTACTGCCGTATGAAACCTGGTACTACCGCGTTTTGTATTGCGGTATTGCCGAAAATGCTGAGAATGCAAGATCAATTTTAAACCTAAGACCAAATGCAACCATGTATGATTATTAAAGCATTTTGAGTCAATCTAAATTTGATCAGTTCAAACTACTAGCCATTACTCCGTCTTGATAGTACGGCATCTATTCTAGGAAATGATCTTTTTCTTCTGACTCTAAGATCAATAAAAATATAAAAAGATCCTAACTACTTTTGTATCTTGACTTCAAGCTCTAAATATTCTTTTATTGACCCCTTTAGTTTGTAATATTTTTTCCTTTTTCATATGTCGTGATGAGAACCAATCTATTCTCACAAACTCAAAAGAAATTGTTAATCATTTAACTTAATTGTCATTAATTAACAAAACCAAATAAAATTGGGGGCCTAGAAGCTTCAGTCGACCAGATGAGGAGTGTTCCATACAGGAATCGATCTGAGACTTGGTGGAGGGAGATCCGCCCTATATTTCTGCAGTAGCTTCTTGCAGATCAGCAGCTATGGATCTTATAAGTGGCAGATTATCTCTATTCACAGGTTGCTTTAAAATTGCTTTAGTTATTATACGAGGCCTATCCACAAGAGTTTCCTCTTGTGAATTACTTAAAACCAAGTTTAGGCCCCTTAACACCACCCTTTGGATTGGCTGCGTGACCGGAAGGATGTGTCGGTGACGAGTCCCAAAGGGATCCGGTTTGCATGATATCCCTAGTTGGTTGTTATGGTATAGGCATATTGCCTCTTCCACAGCATTTTTTTAGCATTTACGAGGCTATCGTGTTGCTCCTGGGCTACCTTTCCTGCCATTTCCTGAGCTTCACACTGCTCACGTTCCACCCGTTGTACCTCTGTCTCACCGTGACCGCACAGATACGAAATCTGAAGTGGACAGACGGGATAAGCACTCCATCCTTATCTGAGGATGGGGTGTAATCAAGTTCAAGTCCTCTAAGAAGATCTTCTAAAGATGAACTTTCATGGATTTTATCATCATTTTGGTGAATTCGAACATTGTTGACTCTAATTTCATCCTTTGGCCACCGAACTCTAAGTACTCTCTTTAGCACTAGCACTCCATTTTTAGCATAGCAGTGGTGAATGCACACGCGGTCAAACATGGCTAAAGGAAGAAGAAGCTCTGCTAGGTGGTGAGCTACTTCGTGGGCCATGTGGCTTGCTAGGGTGCTGCTTGTTAAAAGCCTAATTTGGCAATTGGTAACTTCGCTTACTATCTGCAAAACTGGACTCAAACTCTAGACACATGCAAAGATAGGAGAGAGGGTGGAGGCTCGATATCTCTCCTTCGCGAGGACATGGTAACCCACAGATTCAAGGGCACTTGACACACGTCGCGAGAAGTTGGCGATTGCGAGGGCACGACGAGAGCGTCGAGTGGATGCCAGGGAGTCGATGAGGGCGCGAGCGTGCGGTGACGGACAACCCACCACAGAGACAGTGAGCAGGCAGGGAAAGCGATGCAGAGTGAGTTGGCGAGTGCCTGATCGGCTGAGTGGGCTAACCACAACAACAAATAGACAATGTAAGCCCTTCTTATGATATATGATTTTTTTTATAAATTGTAACAGTGTCAATGGATTGAATAAAGACAATAGCCTATTGTTTGTTTGACTGGTGTAAACTTGTTCATAGATTTTCAAAAGTTTGACAAGTGAACGTTGCACGAGTATTTCTCAAATAATGAAGTGCTAGTAATAACCATTGAACCAATAAGAATTTGATACAAGTTATTTAAACATGTTTGTCTCAATTGAGCCTAATCTTGTGAGTCCACTTACTACTACACAAATGCTCATCACAGATGGTTCTAAAACCATATCATAGTCGGTTTTGTGAACCGTCTGTAAACATGTGTTAGTGATAACAACGGCACATCATAGCTGATTTTTGAACCATTAGTGAAAATTAATATCAAAGATGGTTCTAGCCTAGAACCATTTGTGGTAGCTATATATACCTCCAATCACCTGTGAGAGCAAATATTGATGGATTCCAAAGTAAATTCTAATCCATCCACAGTTCGTCCTAAAAGTTGTCATGCTCCGACTTATCCATCCACTCCATCTTCAACCACGAATGAGAATACCATAGGTAGCCTATTTTTACTCTGGTATTGTGCATAAACAGGATTATTTTCATGGTTATCTATTCCGTCAAATGTAAAGTTAATTAAGCCATCAGAAGTACGATGATTTAATCAACTCTGTATTTCATGAAATAGAGAACCATCAAAATAATCATGTTTCTTCACAAAACTAGAGTGAAAATAGATTACCTATGGTATTCTCATTCGGGGGTGAGAGGATGAAGTGAAAAGATAAACCAGAACATGGTAACTCTCAGGATGAACTGTGGATAGAATTAGATTTTGCCTTAGAATCCATCAACATTTGCTCTCACAAATGCAAGGAGGTACTTAGTAAGCAAGACACTATTAAGTTATTGTATTCAAGATGAGTAAATATTAATGATTAAGTCAGGTGACAATACATTGATGAATTGAATTATATGCACTCAAGCTAAAAGTATTAATGCATCATTGAAAACAGTTAATATTTTTTATCATTAGCTCCCATTAATAAGAAAAGGAGAAATAATTCTAAAGTAGATAAAGTCAATCTTACATCTCCAGCTTTCCTTTGCACTTACCAAGTTTTACTCTCATGATTCTTTTTTCTGAGTGGAATTGAGAAGTAACAAAATCTAGCTTTGCCATGAGATTCTTTAGTTGTTTGTTCCAACAAGCAAGATACTATTAAGTTATTGCATTCAAGATGAGCAGATATATATTAAGGATATTGTCAGGTGACAATACATTGACAAAATATGATACGATTACAAATTAATGTTCCGGTCTCACCTAACAATGCTATGGTTGTACAGAACATTTGAAATGAGCTAGATTCATGAGTTATACAATTATTGTAATATATTGATGCATGATGGTTTATACTAGAAATTGGATGGTATATGGAGAGAGCCAAATTGTTAGATTTTGAGCCTAGTAAACATGTAGTATACAATTCAATTTTGAGCCTAGCAATCATGTACTGCATCTTGACGCATCCTGGTACTCCTGCAATCTTTTATGATCACATCTTTTCACACTTACAACCAGGTATTGCTAGATTAATCTCTATCAGACGTCACCAAAAGATCCATTACCAAATCAATGTATAAAACATGTACAAAAAAGTGGCTAAACAAATTCCTACTGCTCATTTTCCTTCTGTATATGTCATCTTCGTAAATGCAGCAAGAAACTAAGAAAGGTGATAGTGAGGTCAATGAAAGCATGTCCCGCAGCAAGGATTTCACTAAAGTGAAACTATGTGTATACAGTTGCACATTTAATCTATGCAGAACCACCAGTAGTGCATTATTTGCTTGCTCATCTATCCCTGTGTCTGCTTATTTGCATAGATACATCCACTATGTTAGAGTCTATCAAACATGAGTAAAGGGATTCCATAAAAATAATATTGTATACCTTCTCAAAGAGGAGGTGGTGTCAGGGAGGAGGGGGCCGGAGAGGAGGTGGTGCCATGGAGCAGGACACTGAAGGGGAGGTGTGCCAGGGAGGAGGCCGAGGAGGTGGTGACGGGGAGGAGGACGCCAGACATGAGGTGGTGCTGGGGAGGACTCCGGAGAGGAGGTGGTGTTAGAGAGGAGGATGCTGGGGGCTAGGGTTTGGGGGAGGCAAAACGCGCTGGGACTTGGTGACTGCAACTATGTCCAAAACGATAACTATTTATGAATGGAGGATCTCCTCCCGCCCTCCCTCTCTACCAAATGCGTGGTGATGGCATATAGCTACAGTCTAGACCTTGGCAATTGGACATTCCTCTTTGGGCTGGCCCTCGGTACGGTTGGCCCAGCAAGGCCTAAAGCAAGACACAACACGGATGTCTTCGAACCAGACCAGCACGACACGAATGATGGACCGTGCCAGGCCTAGAAACTCGCCACGATGGACAGCCTGGCCCCCATCGTGTTGTGCCTGGGCCTGCACGGCACGAATGCGACTCATTTGTAAAACACACCCTATATATAGCCTAGGCAATTATCAACTACCTTACCCCAGTAACGCATCACATCATCAAATACTATCTCCCCCTTTCGTCACCTCCCATTACCCAACCTACACAGTGGATGTCGCCCTGCGTCTTTGTTGTCTTCTCTTCCTCTTCTTTAGCCCTTTTCACCCCTACTTCCTCCCCCCGCTATCTCGGTGCCGCCGACAGCTACGTCCTCAAGGCGCCGCGCCACCAACTTCGCTGGCCGTTCAGAGGAAGAAGATGATGACCGATCTCGACGATCCCCACCGCCTTAGCAACCAAATCCGCTTTTCCCGTACCGCATTAGCACCGTTCCCGACCACCATGTGTGCTTCTTCCACAATGCCAGCATCTTCCTCGCCTCCAACTAAGCTGCATTCTGTCCCGTGACCACGCCGATACGTGTGTCCCCGACTCTATCTAGATTCGCCGGCAATAAGTCGGACTAACTAGAATTGTAGCAACATGGGACAGGGATCACATGCAGTTACAATAGCAACTGCAACTTAAGCAGTTGCGTGCGAGCCGTTGGATCGAAAAACGACGTTTCAGATCGATCCGAAGTACACCAGCAAAATACTGCAGCAAACAGATTTGGATAATTCAGATCGTTCAGTCGCTCGATCGGACGGCTCACACCACACGCAACTGCTTAAGTTGCAGTTGCTATTGTAACCGTAAATGATCCCTGTCCGGCCCAATGCCAAGTCTACTACGGACTACGGATCAGCGCACGGGCAGGCGAATAATCGCCGCGCTGCGTGGATGCCAGCCCGACACGCGAAGGAAACCTTCGTACGTGCGAGGGTACATGTACGCATGGAGGCAGCGGCAGGTTTGGTTCTGGCATGCATGCACCGATGCACGCATCCGCTTGCGGTTGTGTTGCCCTCTGCGCGCATTGATTAGCTCTGGGAGCACACGGATCCCGATGCGTAACGCACGCGCGCAGGACATGCCGTGCGGGCGGCCGCGCCACACACCGCACATGCGCGCGCGCGCGCGCCCGCAGATGATCGAGCGCGATCTCCTGAGCCGGCGCCTCTTCCGCTTTCCTGTCTTTAAAAGGCTCTGAAATATTCCGAGGCAGACGCGGCAGCATCGGCATCAACCCGCAAAGAAACATTTCCTTCTTCTCCCCCCACCTCTCCCTCTGAGCTCTGCGCCGCTCACCTCGTCGTGTGTGTTTCGCGTTGACATTTGTAGCCGCGACGACATGAGCAAGGATGAGGAGGGTGTGCTGCTACTCGGTGCCGCCGTCTCTCGCGAAGCACGGAGGGAGGCGCCTCTGTTGCATGGCTGCGTGCTCGCCGTCTCGGCGGGGAGGCCGGCCGTTTTGGTGATGATCTGTTCGTCTCCTTGTCCGGTGCGGTAGGATACGGGGGATCAGCAGACAGGATAGGCCAAGAAAATGGAGGGGAGTTTTGGTGGTGGAAGAAGTTGTTAGTGATAGAGGTCGGTCGATCGGCGGCATACACGGGAAAGCCAGGCATTTTCTCCGCAGTCCAAGTACCTTTCTTTAGCTTAATTTCCTCCCCATGGTAATGGTTGCTCTTATTGGTGTTGTTTTCCTCCCTCTTTTTCTGAGATTAATTAGTTTACATTTTAGTTTGTTTAAAGGTGGCCATTGAGACCAAAATTCGTGGTCATGTATAACTGTACTAATTTTTCCTGAGGTGCGATGATATGATACAACTTGCATCTCAATATTTCAGGTCTCTCTCTCTCGTTTAACACTTTGTTCTTGGGATAATTAATGATCACGGAGCATGAGAGACCCACGTATTTAATTAGTCCTGACGCGAACTGCACCTAGCCTGTACCTGTAGTAGTATCTTGTTCCTGAGGTGCGATGATATGATACAACTGGCATCTCAAGATTTCAGGTCTCTCTCTGGTTAACACTTGCTCTTGGGAGAATTAATGATCATGGAGCATGAGAGACCCACGTATTTAATTAGTGCTGATGCGAACTGCACGCAGCTTGTACCAACTACTAGTATCTAGCTTGTTCAAGCTAGTGTGTGCATATATGGAGCGACAAGTCCAATTAAGCAGGATCGTTAACATACAGTACGCAAGATTCCTGCTCTTCATTTTCTTGCTTGTACGTACGTAGTACCATTGTACTAGTACTACATTTTGCATTTAGAGGAGGATCTACAGGACGGTTCTGATCAGATTTCGCGGTGCGTGCAATAGATTCCTAGCTCGTCCTTGGAAGCTCCATTAATGGAGCGAAGATAATGCGGGCTGGTGCTTGTTTTCAACCTTATCTACGTTCTCTTGTCTTTGGTTTCTTCCGTGCCTTCAGCGTGCAGTCTTCACTCTTGACTGTTGAGCTCCAGTACCACGTACGTGCGCTTGGTGTTTATAGTTCGCAGGTTCATGATTAATGTGGTATAGTTGCGAACTAGTTCTGTCTGGTTCGCGGTGTAACTATATTGCACCTCGTTTTCTTAAGGCCTTTTTTAATGCTAGTTTTCCTGCTTTAAGGTGCATGCTGACGATGCATTGGTTGATTCTATCTACTACTATACCTCTGCGGCTCAGCAGCTGTTTGTGTGTGCGCCTGCTTTGCATGACTAAAAAATTAAATTCCCATAGCTTGCCTTTAATTTCATGTCTCTCGAACAGATTCCTATGCCTCAATGCACCCTTAAGAACCAAAGTAACGTGCGGGTCTTTTTTCCTTTCTAATAAGCTAGCTAGGAACCTTAACGTTGCTAGTGTTTGGAACATGGTAGTTCTGTAGGGATTTTGGAGATAGGAAAACATTCAGGGCCTGTTTGGCAAAGGTTTTGCAAAACTATGGTTTAGGGATTGTCATGACATAAAAACCATGGTTTTACCAAACCCCATTGAAACCATGGTTTTTCTTAGAACTCCCAACTGTTTGGCTACAAAGTTTTTGGTTGACAAAGTCTTGGAACAAGAGTTGTTTTGGCATTAGAACTCAGAAAAATTTGCCCAAGACCAAAGTTTCCAAAACAGAGAAAAAACCATGACCAAAGTTTGCCCAAGACCAAAGTTTTTAAAACAGAGTTTTTTGAAGGGCTACCAAACACCTCTTGGTTTCTAAAACAGAGTTTTTCTCCAAAACCATGGTTTTTGTCTCGAAACTATGAAAAAACCTTGTTGTCAAACAGGCCCTCACTCTCACCTGATGTAAAGACTACAAAATTTCTATGATAATCGTGCGTTTCTAACATGATTTCGTACGAATTTCTCTGTTGGTACAAAGCTCCCAATAATTCCACATTTTTAGAGCATGTACAATGTATAGACGGCTGCTGGTTATAAGAGTTGCCATGTCACCTATTTGCTAATGTGGATGAAAGAGAAAGAGGAAAGAGAAAGCAGTTGTCTATACATTTTTATTCGACTGTAGCATCGAAACCAAGGTGGTTGTGTCTAGAGATGAGTTGTCTATAAAAAAAATGATTGTCTATACCTTTGTATAGTTGTTATTAAGGTTGTCTATAGGTGACATATCAACTTGCTATAGATAGCAGCTGTCTATAGCATTGTACATGCCCAGCTTCATATAAGCAAAATCATAAAAAAAATGTAAAAGGAATTTCATGGTAAGAAAGGGGGAATTGAAATCCCTGTTCGTAATTTGCTGCAAATCCTTCATTGGTCAAATCAGTGTTAACAATATCGATTTTAAAAAAACCGCTTGAAAACCAAAATTTAAAAATAAAAAATATCGAGTCGAAAATTGTTAGAAATCAAAGGGTTAAGAAATCAAATTTTTTGAAAGAAATTAAAAAAAATAAAAATTCAACTAGTTTTCACAAGAAAAACATCAATTTTGGCCATTTTTACCGAAAATTGACCAACAAATCGAATTTTTGTGACGGCTAATTTTTTAAACGATTATCGAGTGATTTTTATCGATTATCTGGTGATTTACCATTTTTTCAATTTTTTTAATTGGACACGGTTTATCAATCAGTATCTTATGCTAAACCGACTCGATACCGCTAACAATCACCATATTCAAGCGATTATTGATGATTATTGATGATATTGTGAACCTGGGTCCAACCACAACCGTAGACCTACTAGTTCGTTTCAGATTATGGGAATACGTGCTACTAAGGATGAAACACTGGTAGAGATGGTCTGCATCAGCAAAGAAAGGCAGAAAGCTATGGGCTTTGATAGTTTGAGTGAAACCGAAGCAGTAGCAAGAATAATCCATGAAAATCTTGAACTACTTATTTTGTCTAAAAAGCTCCCGCAAAGGAAGAATCGAGAGAACTGAATCTACTGAAAGATATCTTTTTGCGAATCGGCCAAAGTTACAAGAAAATCTATGTTTCGTTCCGAATAGTGCAGTTGCTGTGTCAATTGTCAAAGTGTTATTTATCACTGAATTAGAGAAGGAAAACAAGAGAGTCGTGAGTCCGTGAGTCACCAGCTGTTATTAGCTTCTCACCTTTGCATAATGTAATTACACTAAAATATATAGGTAAAAATACATGGGCTGAGAGCCCCTGTCTCTTGGGGGCCAGGGCGGTTGCGCCTACTGCCCTACCCAGGGACGGCCCTGCTTTTAGGGTTTGGTTGGTTCGATAAGGCTATTCTCAATGGGTCGTATCATACTCATTAATTAGTTGCCACATAGGATTTTTTGTTGATGTGGCAAAGCAATAAATAGGAGGGAGAAGAAAGCTGTATCTTGAGCAAGATACAGCTTTGGCACGATATCTTAGGCCATGGCACAGAATCTAATGCTCTGAGTCCACTTTCATAGACACAATATCATATCAATTAATCTCTGCTATTATAAAGCAACAGTTGGTGGCAGTGGTGAGTTCTACCCACGTCATTAATTGCCCTACTTAATTGCCCTACGCAAAAAACGAAGCGTTGCTTTAATTAGCCGACTTTAAGAAAGCCGCGTTAAAGATAGATGTTTGATCTTGTGAAATAATTTTTTAATTTTTTAATCTTTATTTTTCGTTATCAATTTTGTTTTTCGTAGCAATGCACGGGCATGTAACTAGTTATTTTAAACATATAAGTATGATACTATGCATTGTAGAGAGTGTTTCTTCAATGCAGTATCATACTTTTCATCCTATGTGGCATTCTTAGATATTGGAGTATGACACTTTGCACTGGGAATAGCCTAACTAGCCCCCATTGCCTGACCAAAATCATTATCTCATCTGGAAAGCAAAAACAATGAACAAGTGCAGGTTTTTCGTCTTGTTATTACTTCAAAACAAGTTACAGACCGCGGACAACCTAGCCTTGAGAGACTGGCCTCACAGTCCAATTTGCAGTCTTTGTGGTTCAGGGGAAGATTCAGCTATCCATCTGATGTTGACATGTCCCTTTGCCAAGCAAACCTGGACTATGACTTCCAGCTGGCTGCATGCAGCTACAGCCCTTCTCGCAGCCTACAGCCAACGCGCCGGCGACGATTTCCTCTTGGTGGCAGGCCATTCACAAGGCCCAACCCAAGGGACAACGCAACAGAGTGAATGGATTCCTGATTTTTTTTTTTTTGGAACATTTGGAAAGAGCGGAATGTGCGCATCTTCAACAGCCGGTACTCTCTAGTGTCTGCAGTTGTTCCGCAAACCCTAAGCGATATCGTTGACTTTAATCTAGCTACGGGCACAACCTCGGTTGAGTAGTCTTTTGTTGTAAGCAGGGAGCCGGGTGGAGTTGACCCTTTTTGGTTGCTTTTCCCGGCGGTTGTTTCACTCTAGCCTGCCTGTTTCTCTGTTCTGGAACTTTATCTTCTTAATTGATCAATGGCAGAGCTCCTACCTTCCATTTCAAAAAAAAAAAAAAGCTAGCCCCGACTAGAGATTGCAACGTTCTGTACCTGGCGAGTATTATCATTCTGTTTCTGTACCTGTGTTAGTAAATTTTACCAGCTACAATACCAATATCTGCATGCGGGTATAAAATTTACTTGTACCTGTACCCGTGTGGGTAACAGGGACCCGGCGGGTAACCCGCATCCGCATTATGAACAGATGCCTCTGCAAGCTGCAACAGCATATTTTATAAGGTAATTCAATGAAAATGCAATGGATATCCATATTAAAAAATTAAACATTATACTAAAGTTTATAGTTGGACCTTGGGCAAGATATCTTATAAGACAGTTATGATTTAGAGATTTTGATGAGTTGACCGGCTAGGCTACACAGTTAGGTCTTGAACAATTGGGCCAGATCGCTAGTAGACCAGACCCACGGGTGAACGGATACGGGTAATAGCAGAACGGACCCGTACCCGCTTTACCCGCTGGGTAGTATATTTTGCCCGTTAATAAAACCTACTGGTATGAAAAGTGGTTCATACTTGTCCTTTAATAAAATAAATACCCATCAGGTTTCGAGTTCCTGTTACCATCTCTAGTCCCAGCCTGTGTGAATGATGCATCATGTATGGTATGTTTGTAATGTTGCATGCCTCTGTTGCTTTTTTTTTAGTCCATCATACAATATTCTATCTTGTGGTGTTCTGTGTCATACGAGTCTACATTAAAATTTCTTCCTATCGAGAGAGGGCCGTCTGCTTTTAATTAGGCTACTGTTCTTTCAATGTTTTGCGGCTTGCATCACGCACCGCATTGACTTTCTGCCTCCTTGTAGTAAAAGCAGCCTTTTATACTAGTTTCTTACTCCCTTCTTATTTTTATAAGACTTATTTTTTTAATGATTTTGTTTACAAATATAAGGTTTGTATGTAGATAGTTTTATTTGGCAGAGCTCCAGCTTCATCAGATCTGTGGAGCTGGGTATTCCTAGTTTCATCAGATCCGTGAAGCCGGAACTATGGGTATATTAAGAATGTTTAGATGGGTCATCTTGTTTACATTTTAAAACAAAAATATAAATTTAATTTACTTTATTTTATCCTACAAGTTTTAGATATTACGTCTCAACCATATACATTTATTCATTACCATACATGCAAAACATATCTTTCATCCTCCAAGAAAATTAAGTGCTTCCAAAAGAATTAAGTGGAGGTATGTAAATTATTTTCTCTGTTACCTTTCTCAATTTTAACGCAATCTTTATACAAAATCAAAATACGCTTTTATAAATGGAGGGAGTACTTGATAGTAGTACTCCTTTTTGTGCCATGTTCTTGGTCCTTTTGGTTCAACGAAACCTCAGCTTGGACACCTTGTGCCGCAAAAACTCTGGGTCATCGGCATTGGGATCCAGGCATCCAGCCCGTTCCAAACACACAGTCACACAGTGGTCTGTGATCCCGGCGCTTGCAGCAAACCGGAACAACACCTTCGCAGCGTACGAGCGGCCGTCCTCTCCACCGCCGCTCCGGGAACATGCTGCCAACCTGAGCCTGTTCGTTTCAGACCATTCGCAGAGGCGAGTAATTTACTGGGCAACCGGAGAGAATTTTTTACGTAGCCCAATTGCCGAGCCAACCCTGCAAGCCCAGAGCTGGCGAGCATCTAATGGAAAAGGTTTCGAAATCACAGCAATGGAAAAGGTTTTGGAATCACAGCAATAAGAAACGCTTCTAGTCTTAACACAGTGGCCCAAGAGCCCATGCACACAGTGCTACAAACTATACAGAGTCCACACCCCGGTGAATTGGTGATAGATGTACCGTAAAGTGTAAACTGATGCAGCAGCCTCCGTCGGGTAAGCGACTCCGCGTTAATATCCACACCACATAATCCAAAGAATTGAAATAGCATTTCTAAGTCACTGAATTAGCACGAGTTGACTTTAGGGGTGATAATAGGCTGAAGATCAACACAAGTCTGATCCAAATCTAAATTTTTGTTTCTTTGATCCAGCCTAGTCTAAATCTAAAACTAATAAGCCTAGGGCCAATCCAGGCTCAAATAAAGACTTGGACCTTGATCCAAGATATTTACATGTAAAATATTAATGTAGATGTGACCAGAATTAATACATAATATATAACATACAACGATTTAGTAGAAAAACGTAAAGTCTAAACCTGGTCCAAATAGCTATAAATCCAAAATGAGTCCAATCTATTTACAGTTTTGGACCGGTCTAATCCAAAAATCTAGACCAGTCTAAACCTATTGTCTCCCCTAGTTAACTTTGGACGTGTGATTCGATAGTAACCGCGTGAATTCCTCAATACACGATGGAGCACAATCCACAGCAAGAAACCAGTGTCGTACTTGGTGGATCGCAGAGGTAGAGAGTCCTAGCCCAAATCTTCTTATGCATTCATGCTATTCGCAGGTTGCATCTTGGCTTCTAGTTCATGTTACTTACAGTAAACAGGAAAGGGAATTTTGTTCTGTTCGTTAATTTCTTACCAAGATAGATTCATATATCATTATGGGAACGATAGTTTTTTTATAAAAAAAAAAAAAAAAAAAAAAAAGGGGAAAGATGACAGATTTCATGTTACTCAATATATCTACCTTACCTTTTTTCTTTGTGACGAATATAGTACCTTACCCGATCTTGTTGAAAAAATAATCAGATCATCTGTAAGTTGCTTAATTCTATTCTTTCGAAAAGCAGAATTTAAGAGAGAGAGATGGCCGAGCTAGCGGTTGCTGCTGTGTTGCAAAGGGTAGGCACCGTTCTGATTCAAGAAGCCACTTCTCTGCATGATGTTCCTGCCAAGGTGGAGGCCCTGAAAGCCGAGCTTCAGCGCATGCAGTGCTTCCTCAGGGATACCGACGAAAGGATGGAGAGAGGATAAATGGTGACCGACCTGGTATCAGAGGTCAGAAATGTAGCTTACAGAGTTGAGAACATCATCGACATCGCCAACATCTTGGCAAGGGAGAACAGCAGAGCATGATCCTTCACGGGTGCCATATCAAAGTGTGCTCATTACCCCTTCCACTGCATGAATCTGTACAGAATTGGCAAAAACGATTGATCAAGTGACAACAAGAATTCATGCAATATTCCAAGACTTCACAAAATATAGCATTATTAGTGCTGGCCTGAGTGAAATACCAAGATATAGCATGGAAGAGAGTGAGAATTTGCACGCTAAGCGAATGATACTTCCAGATTTCGTCGGTCATTGGCTTTTACAGTGAAATCAACCAAATCAAGGATGAATTGCTTGACTCAGAGAACAAGGATTCCACTGCCATCTCCCTTGTTGGTCCAGGGGGTGCAGGGAAATCAACCATTGCTAGGAAAGTCTACAATCTTGTTGCGAAAAAACATTTCAATTCATATATACTGATATGTATCTTGCAACAATTTATAGTTTATGGTCTACTAAAGGATATTGTTAAAGGGACCATGGGAAATGATTATTTTGAAGAACCAGGAACGATGAAAGAGATGGAGGTTAAAAAGAAGATCCACAATTTTCTGAAAGAGGAAAGGTACCTGATAGTTTTATATGATGTCCGGAAAATTGAAGCTTGGGATACGATTGAAGCCGCCTTCCGGATGTCAAAAATGGAAGCAGGGTGATTATAACAACTCGCAATTCAGCAGTTTCCAATCATCCTAACAAAAGAAAAATAAGGCACAAGCTAAAGCTTTACAATGAGGAAAGTATTGATTTGTTCAATTGGAAGGCATTTCCTCCCTATGTTTCTTACAAAGCTATGGATCGCAGAGGGTTTCATACCAAATGTGCGTGGATGCTCCCTGAAAGAAACAGCACTCAGGTATGTAGAAGAACTGGCACAACGCTGCATGATCCTGATCGAAGGTAGGAGCTCTGGGTGGATCAAGACCATAAAAATTCATTATGTGCTGCGTGAATTGGGACTTGGTAGAGCTCGAAGGGAAGGATTCTTCAAAGACTGCAGTTGCCACAATGATGTGGACACAGCATATTCAATGAAGTGAGAGCTCTCAGAGTGGTTCTCCATGGTTTTGTTGGCGTAAAGGTTTGCGTTGCTATACGAAATCTGCACGCCTTTGCTGCTCTTCAATGCAACCAGACTGGAAAGGAGTGACTTCTCTTTACGAGGCTTAAATTAATTGCAGGTGCTCTATTTTGATGGAATGAGAGGGACATGGGAGCTGCCTAAAGAGATTGGCAAGATGATACATCTGAGGTATCTTGGCTTGAAAGGTGGCACATATATACTTCCTGCTTCTATGAGCGGCCTCACAAACTTGCGTACTTTTGAGTTTTGATGCAAGAGATGCCACAGTGGATGCACTCCCCAGTGCTCTCTGTCTCTGGAGCATTCCGACATTGAGGCATGTCCATGTCTACAAGGTGCAGGCCGATTGATTGGTGCTGAAGATTAACATGCAAAGCAACCTGAAGTATCTTTTCGTATTTCTGGGATGCAACGTGCAAGAGCAATGGTATGCCAGAATGGAAAGGCATCCCTCCTGGTGCTTTGGGACGAGTGTCAACCGGCGGGAAATGGTTGGGGCATGCGAGCATGCGTTTGGTCCGCCCAACAGCCTACATCTTCCTGATCTCATATCCCTCCCGCACAACCTGAAACAGCTGAAATTTAGCTGCCCTAATTTGCTGAATGATGAAGACCCCATGCCAACAATTGTGAGTTGGCTTCAGTCCCTGAATGTTTTGGAAATAGGGTCAGTCCTTTGTGGGAGTGTATAGGCATCATCCGGATGTTTTTGTCCCAAAAAACATCCAAACTTTGGACCGTACGATCAAAACACGAATCCGTAGGATCAACCCACCTCGAATTCAGGGGGGTGTACATTGATCTGAAAGCAAATCCAATGACCAGGAATTTGGATGATGGTTTCTAAAGAAAACATCCGGATGAACCTGCCCTTCTGGTGGGTTTCCACAAATGTACTGTGTGGTACTCCACGATCTAGATGTTGAGTGGATACTGGAGGATGAGGCCATGCCAAAGCTCAGAATACGGACTCTCTAAAAGTGGATCAAGCTGAAGGCACTGCCAGAAGGATTGCATCACCTGCAGGAACTTAGGAAGATGAAAGTGGTAGCGATACCTAAGTTGTGCCAAGATGTACGCAACATACTCCGCAAGGCAGGACGCAAGATTGTCATCATGCCAAGCGAGGATGACTTCCAGCATGTACAGATCCCGTAAGTACACTCTGTGCTACATGCCACCATTGTCAGCTAGTGGAACAATGCATGAAAATGGAAAAATTGTAAATTCGATCATATAATTGGATCCACCAGATTATTAACTGTCCACGAAGAAAAATTAAATACTACTGAAAGCTGTACTGTAATAAAAGACTTCAAAAGGATCAGCAGCTATAATTCACCTGAAACCATAGTGTTTAAATTTAGCATGTAACATGCTATCTAAAGTGCCACCATTTTTATTCTGAACTTAACACTCATGAGTAAAGACTAAAGTACTCTGGTCTGGTATGTCCTCTCATGCAGTAAGGATGACACGTAACACAAACTGACATCCATGGATCATGCGGAGTGGGAGTAATTTAACTTCACTTCCATCATACGCGCCGAGTAGCACGGATATCCTTCCAGGAGGTGCAAAGATTTCTTCCATGAGCTACTGCCCTCATTCTTGGCTTAGATGCCAACATACTGTCAATTGTGAGTACTAATTTCTTTTGACGCTGCTTAGTCATACATGTCTGACGTGTATACTGTATACAGTATTCAGACCCAGAGTTTTAACACGTGTATATTGGGTAACTCTAATGCCTATGAATTACAGTTTGTATTTTGTGCTTGCGTAAATTACTGGTGCTGTGAAAGGATAAGTACAGAATAGTGCTCATGAACAATCGGAATTCCGCTTCCAACATTGGTGGACTGGTTACAAGGATTGTACAGAGTCACAGACTACTTGCGATTTAACCAGATTAGGAGACATTCTACGGTGCAGAAAGTCTTACCTCAGGGAGGAAGTTCACCGTTTCTTTTCATCCCCTCTCCGGCTCTCCCAACCGAGAAGGGCAATGTCGTAGGGGCTCAAACCTTCTCCTTGATTTACGCCTTTCATAAGCTCCTAAAGAAAGAAAAACACAGCATTCTCCTTCAATAAACATCTATGTTTTCGAAGGTCAACATGAATTATTACAAGTGAAAGCTGCATAACATATCAAAACCATTGCCATATGCTTGGCAAACACGATGAAACTATTGGACAATAAATTATGCATGATTAGGGAGTGCCAATTGGTACATTGACTTGCTATGTGGAAAATGAGGTTTTAGAATCTCATCAAAAGCATTGTCCTACATTTCATACAGTATGGAAGAACTAAATACAAAATGGAATGCCTCTATATGCATAGTATGACGGAGCAGATTAAGTGTAAATTAAGGTGACAAAAAAATCTGATCCGTGTGCGTCGTTTTACATCTCATCAGTACAAATGCAATGTGTTTGAGCAGTTAGGAGTCGTACATGCAGATTTATAAGCATGTGCTGATCACACATGGGCAGCATTAACGCTCTTATTAGCCTATTGCCAACTTATTAGCCAATGATTTAGATCATCTGATGATCAATAAAGCGAGACAAATAACAAGGTCGGATGCTTAGAGCCGAACGTCAGAACACACGGTATTACAAAATCTACCGACCTGGAGCTCGGCCAATACATCCGACAAGCGGCCATTCCGCAGCACGATCGAGCCCGTCAGGCCTGCGGAAATACCAAATCACCATGTCAGGATCAAAACAGCAGCCAAATCGAAGAGATCGGATCGAAAATTGTTAGATTCTATGGGGGGAGCGAGGGATGAAGGTGGGATGAAGACCTGCGCCGACAAGGATGAGGACCTTGGAGGCGGCGACTAGGGATGAAAACGGGTCGGATACGGTCGGATAGTAGGTGATCCCGTATCCTACCCTAATTATTTTTACTCGAATACGGATCGGATACGGATAGATCAAATCGGGTACGGATACGGATACGGGTAACGGGTATCTATAAAAGGGTAGAAAACGGGTACCGGATAGTATACGGACGGGCATAATACGGATATCGGGTAATTAGTCGGATAGTATGTGAATTGTGTAGCATTAAAATTTATGATAAAAATAATCTAACCAAAGCATATACCGACACAAATAATACAAAACATACAGTCGAACTAACGCGTCAAAGGGCATAAACCATATAACATAGCACTAGCACATGAAAATTGACAAGTATACAACACATGACATCTTCATATAGCAGTCCATACATATATATAGTACCATATATATGATTTTTTCTGTTGCTCAAATGAAAAACTTGTCAATATGAAAAAGATGTGTCTCAAAATTCTCTACAACTTTCATGTAGACCATATAATTTTTCGAGCATGGGAAGACCTCCAAAAACACGAATTACTGCATGGTGTAAAAGTTGGTCCGTCTTAAACATGAATTTCTCTATTACTCTTCCCGATTTTCTATGATTTTTTTTGTTGCTCAAATGAAAAACTTATCAATATGAAAAAGATGCTCCTCAAAATTCTCTACAACTTTCATGTAGACCACAAAATTTTTCGAGCACGGGAAGACCTCCAAAAATGTGAATTACTGCTGTCCTGTATCCGGGTACCCGATTTTAAAAATTATCCGGGTACCCGTATCCGACCCGAAAATCCGGGTATTTACCGGGTATCGGCTGTCCCGTATCCGACCCGTATCCGAAAGAAAATTATCCGGGTAATTACCCGTATCCGACCCGACAAAAAAATACCCGTATCCGAATTTTCGGGTAGAATTTTGCCGGGTACGGATACGGATCGGGTATTACCCGACCCATTTTCACCCCTAGCGGCGACTCCCGTCTGCCTCGGCATGCCCTTCCGCTGCTCACGGGCTTCCCAGGACGCCTCTAGAGGGTTCTAGAAGGGGGTCGATGGCGAGTGGGGGGTAGGGTAGGAGAGGCAGGTGCGCAGCTTCGGGAAGGAGAAAGCGTACGTGGGGAGACGGGGTGTTGGACAGTGGAGTTCAGGGTTTTACTTTTCGTTTTGAAGTCAAATTTCGACATCCGGACGGTATCGAAATTCGCGAAATTCGATTCGAAATTCGCTTAAAACCGCTTGGTTCGAAGTCAAATGAATTTGAAATCTAGTTAAAAAGTCTCGAAACCTCCGAGCGAAATTCGGTCGAAACGGCTCGAAATTCGCTCGAAAAGCTTGAAAAACCACTGGGTTCGAAAACCGTTCGAAAAGACTCGAAAAACCGATGGTTGTTGGAAAATGGGGGAAATAAAGAAAAAATATGGAAAAATTGTAAAAAAAATTGTTGTAAAATTTGAAAAAAGCCATTAAAGGCAAAAAATAATATTTGAAGAATTACTTCAACAAATATTGCTACTAAATATAATTGAATAAATATTGAAACACGCAGTGTGTTGTGGAGGTGTAATCTAAAATTCTGATTCAAATGTTGCACTTATTTGATCAACTATGATTTTTGTAAGCTGTAGCAGATCCTGTAACAATGTATTTTCATTTATTTTTTATGCATTACAGTTGATTATTTAATACTTGCATTCATGTTGAATATTTAGTTATGATATGACTCTCTCTCAAAATAATAGAAAAAAATGATAGACGGTCTATTACTAGAGGTCTCATATAATTCTATATTGATTGTTAACAAGTTAAACTGAGGATTTTGACAACTAAATATACTTCAACAAATATTTATACTAAATATGCTTCAACAAATATTGCTACTAAATAAATTGAATGGCTCAAAAACGTCTTCAAACTTCATTTTTTAAAATAATATTAACATCAGAGGTCATAAGGCTATTAATACTAATTATGGAGAAATTTTGGATAAAATTTTTCAAATTTTTTGAATTTAAATTTGAATTTGAGCGAAATTCAAACCGGTTTTTCTTTTCGCATGCGAGCGGTACGAACGAAATTTGCGAAATTTCACGAATTTCGTTCGGAAAGTTGAACCCTGGTGGAGTTGGACCAGGCTCCCGATGGTTAGAGATGACCGTTTTACTTGCGAGCAGTGAGCCATTGACGGATTGAACAGTGTTCAAAGGCTAGGGCACATCTTATCTTTGATAAGATGGTATTCGAATTTTTTTAAAATAATATATATTTTAAATAATTTTATAAAAATAATACACCGAAATAAATTTTACAAAACTACATCTCTGTCGTCATTTGAATTGGCGACATGGGCCTGTCGCTAATTCAAATGGCGACAGAGACCTCATCTTTATCGACTAAATGAATCCACGACAAATAAACCGTTAGTCAAGCCTCTGAAATGGTGACAGAGATGCATTTTTGTATTTTTTTGTATATTTTTTTGTAATTTTATTTAAAAAATATATTATTTCAAAAAAAAAATCTTAGGTATTCCCTAGCACCTCCTATCTACTGTAGGGCGTTTTTAGAAATGATTGTCCTTTGTTTTATTTGTTTATCTTATTTTAGCATTGTATCACTACCAGTTTAGCACCCTTTAAATTTATGTCATGGGTCCGCCACTACTTATGAGTTCGATTTATGGGTAGAACCACAAATTTTCGGCTTTGGGTACTTGATAAGGTCATAAGATGAGCATGGGTGTCAATCTGTATCCATAAATATCCAATGTGTATTATATGATATGTGAACCCTACTTTTCAGAGATACTAACTCAGTTCTTCCATACTTCCTCCAGCCCTCCATGGTCCAGGCCACAAAAGCCAGGAGATACCTTCTCCTATTTATTCTCAACAAACCTTAACTTCTTATCGCTAATCAAATACATACGTGTTTATCTACCTGACCTAATTACACATGGCCCAATACATGCACATCCCAAAACTCACACATGTATTTGTGTCGTTCTCGCATGACTCACTCGCCTACACCACGTGCACGGTCACCTGCCGCTCACGTGGCTCACTCACTTGCACGACCCGCTGGTCGCTACACTACATCATCCATCTGCATATACCTCTACGCGTTCTTTCTCGTTGCACCTGCGTCCTTCGCGCGCTACGCCTCTTGCACCTGTGACCTTGCATACCACCTACACATCTGCGATCTCACGTGTTGAGTCTACACCTGACCCTCGCGTGCTAATCCTCGGGCTACGTGGCACCTGCGTGAAATCTCCCTAACCTGCAGTGTACGTCCATCTACATCTGCCTGCGCTACAACGTGCATCTCGCATGCCAGCTGTGATGCAGCTCCTATTACCTACACTGCAACTTCTGTTACAAATAAACAACCAACCATTAACCAAACACAATATCTTCTCCCCAAATAAATTACTCTTTCATAAATATTATTATTTTCCATCTCAAATATTGTTGTCCATTAATCATTACATACTCATAAATATTGTTGCCAAATTAATCATCATATATATATTTCGCAAATAGAATTAACTCTGTTCGAAGAAAGTTGAAAAAACCGTATGCGCGCTTGAAGGGTAATGAAATTGAAGCAATCAGGCGCTGAGGTGAGCTATTGACCTAATCCCAATTAGTAATATTTCTTATGTTGTTATTCAGTTCATATTTTTGTATTAGATTACAGATACCATACTGTACCTAGAAGTTGTCTTTACTGGAGATATTAGGCCCAGTTCGTTTCAGCTTCTGGATTATGGATTATGGATTATGGGAGAAGCTGCTTCTCATTATGGGAGAATCGGGCCGAGCTGACTACAACTTCTAGGTTTCGGACCGAGCCGGCGAGAATTAGCAAGAATCAGTGAGAATCATGTTTCAGCCAGATTCTAATTCTATACAGAAATCAGCTTCTGATTCTTGTAGGCCCCCGGATCGGCTATCCGGAGTCCTCTGTGTATTTCTGTACTAGTCCCAAATCAGTAGCTAGTACACACAGTCAAAAGTGATGAATCAACAACCATATCACGAATACAAATAACTAAATAAGAATAATACCAAATGAAAGCAAAGACCTTATGATCAAGGTTTACCATTACGGCCTAAACAGGCTGAACAACTTGAACAACCGCAGCGGAAGACGAAAACGCCAATGCGACCCATCCAAATGCCCACAGGCAATCGAGTGGAGAATGCACCCTAGTCGTTGGAAATCTTGAACAGCTTCTTTCACTTCTGAGAGAGGATTAGAATGTAGCACGTGAGTACATAAAGTACTCAGCAAGTCTGGGAAATTATGCACAATGTAGGCTATCCAAGGATGGCTTAATATGGTTCTTTCGCATAAAGCCAAGTTTTATCAAATCATACTTATTAATAATTTTCACAAAGCATATTTGAGCAATTCTTTTTAATAATTGAATTATGTAATATTGTAGTGAAGGTTCTAACCACCACTCACTAATATACAGGCTCTATCCGCCACAGCTCAACAAAATCAGGGTTCAATCCAATCACATGGCTCTATCCGCCACGGTTCACAAAATCAGGTTCTTTCCACCTACCTGGCTTTAACCGCCAGAAGCACACCCGAGAGTTCTAACCGCTCCCGGATCCCAAAACAAAACATTGTTTAGTTTGAAATCAAAACCCAAAGTCTACCAGTATGAAAGCATTCAGCAAGCTTTGCCTTTGACCGTAGGCACGGCTATTCGAATAGTTTTAACTCTGCAGAGGTGTACAACTTTACCCACAAGACATGATATTCCCTTGATGCCATGCAATTAGCACACTTCCTTGGGTGTGCCGGCAGGGATATCATGACAAGGCCTTTACAATGTATGCGCCTAACCCGACCCACCCACTGAGGTTTCACCGCTGTTAGGGTTCTTTCCACCCAGTACAGAAGCCCCCTCTTGCGCCGTGTGAGAAAAACAACAACAACAACAACAATGCCTCTTTCCGGCTCTCACACAACAACCGAGTGGTGAGTCTAAGTTAGGTTTCTACAAATTATTCAGCCAGGTCGTACCCACTTTGACATGTGGTTGTACAGTAATGCTTAGAATGGAGACAGTCATAAGCGTCGGTCCTTAATTGACTTGGGGCGGTACTTGCACAAAAGAACCAAGGCTTGGTCCGCTTCCACCCGACATTCCATGCCGCCCAAGTCGAAATCATTTTTCATTTTATTTTTATTTTGTAAACCATTGGCAATACTCCTTGCCTATAACTTCCAATACAAATTTTCAAGAGATAATTGAAAGTCCCACCCATAGTTGAATATTGACCGATAGCGAGGCTAAGCATTTCTACCGTACTATTCTATTCCACCAATAGTTTATTTTATAAAATACAAAACTCAGTGTTTGATAAAAATTATGATAATCAGTTCTATCATCTCCAAAATCCATGAGACCACCAAGATTCCCCCATTATTATCATGGCACTATATAATCCAATCCAATTTAGTACTCCAACAAGTAAAATCTATACCATGTGCCATCATAACTCCAAAATCATGCTAAGCTACTGACATCATTGTATATGAAACAATCTCCTCAAAATATAAGTCTTCTTAGGGGTTACCCATCATCTATACATCGCTAAATCTTGTAATCTACTTGATCCACCGAGAATAATTCATAATCTCATCCCCGAGCATATTTCATGAAAGATTATACAAATCCAAGATTTCATTGATTCATTGCCTATAGCTGTTTCCCTAAACAATGACACTAAGTTGACTAAACAAATCACATACAATCCTCATTATTCATAATCCCACCTAGATGGTTATCGCAAAACCATACTTCACAAAATCATCTACTAAACCAACGAGTACGTTCTCAATATTATTCACTTAATCCATCGAGTATATTCAATAATATCATTGACTAAATCATCGAGAATACTTCAAAATATCAACTCTAATCCTTTAGTGTCGGGACCCGAATTTGAAAATCCGGACCCTCTGAGTATTCAGCACTAGTCCAGGAACGCGCTAGTGCACACAGTCTTAACATCGGTAAATATCACAATCATACCACTCGATACTAATAAAGTACTTTAATTAAATAGTCAAACTGGTTGCTCGACCTTATGGTCAAGTTACAAATATACGCCACGCAGGGCGGAACTTATTAAGAGAGAAATAATAGCAGCGGAAAAATAAGATAACATCGTGGCGCCATCCAGTATACCACAGGCAACTGACTGGGCTCGCTCCCTAAGTAGACGGTTCCTCTTGGAGCTCCTCCTCCAAAGCTGGTGTAGATTCTTCTTCAACTGGTGTTGTATTGCGGCAAGGGTGAGTACTTGGTACTCAGCAAGTCATGCACAGAATGCAAGCTAATAGACTATATGCATGGCTTGACACAAAGGAATAGCTCAAGGTATATTTGCAGTAAGAGCGTTTAACAAGTATCATAAGTAGATTCGAAAGCAGTAGAAACAAGTAAAGCATAAATAACTTTTCAAGGAGTTTAGTAAACATCTTTCCCATCCTAATCCACATTTCCATCAACATCATTATTAATCCAACCCAACCTTCCAAGTCCAAGTTATTTTTGAGAAAGTCTAACCCTTGACTGTAATTCCCGAGCGATGTCCAATACCGCGGACACGGCTATTCGAATAGATTTTTCACTCTGCAGAGGTTATGCACTTTACCCACAAGATACAGTCAAACACCACAAAGGCGAGTTCCCGTAACAAAGTCTTTCGGAAACTTCTAACGATACAAGTGGTCCTCTTCGGTGTTGCACACTAACCCTTCCCTTAGCTAAGGCGAAGTTTAGGCCAACCAACCGTTAGATGGGTACCTGGCCGCAGCCCGATGACGCTCCCGTACAACTTACACAAAGGGTGTAGTTGACAACCTGAGGTCCCACAGGTACGTTATTAGCAACTTAATCAACTAGGTCCGTCCCATTACAGACATGTGGTTGCACGTTAGACCCAGTTCAAAGGCTTGCAAGGTGAAGTCCTTAGGGTGACCCAGGCAAGACTACCCGAAGAACCAAAACAACATTCCCGGTGCCACAACTGGCCCACCTGATCATTCTTACCACATGCCCCGGTCAAAAGCTATTTATCAAACCCCAGTTGGTTACCATGCACCACGTGCCATCAACATCACATGATACCTTTCCGAAACAGGTTCAATATGTCATTAAGTCAATATTAACGTTTGATTGTCCAAAATCATGTTATGAGCACGTAGCAGGTCTAAGCCACATACTACAACGATCTACAAACCCATGTTGGCAATTTAGTAATGTCCAACTAATAATCCACAACTAGGGTGATAAGGGGTCATGGCACATATTTAAGTAATCAAGGTGTCATACAGCAAATTGGCATTTATCTAATTTCCCATAATTAAGTAAAGTATTTTCTAATTGAACTAGCATGCAATAATTTGAACCAAAATAGGTTTCAAAATGGGATCAACATGGTCAAAGCATAACTTGCCTTCAAAAAGTACTTGTTCTTGGTTCGGAGCTGGCTCCTGGGTCAACACTTCTCCTTCGAATCCTTCCGGCACTTCAACGTCTACTCGTAACGCGTGCAAATAGCAATAAATAAATAAAATAGTAGACAAAAAGTGTCCAAACATCCAAATAAAATCCATAAACAGAGAGAACATAATTTTATGAATTTTTAGGAACTGGAATCGCTCAAATCGGAGTTAAAACACAAAAGTTATGATTATTTAAAGTCTAAATAATCAATTAAATAATATTACAGAGAAAAACTTTAGTCCAAAAATTAAATAAAATTCATATTTGAGTAGATCTGAATTTTATGAATTTTTAGAAATTTGAATCGTTCAAATCGGAGTTGAAACGCAAAAGTTATAAGCGTTTGAAGTTTTGAAATTCAAATCAATTATTAAACCGAATTATTAAATCATTTTCTTTTTCGGAAATTATTTATTGCGTCAGCGAGGACACGTGGCAGCCTCTGATTGGTCTGCTGACGTCAGCCGGTTCATGGACGTGGTCCATGGTTTGGCTCGGGTCTACTGTGGACCCGGTCCACGGCTCACGTGCGGCTGACAGGTGGGACCCACTGGGGTGACGTCATTGCTGACGTCAGCGGGGACTCAGCCCACGGTGCTGACAGGTGGGACCCACTGTGACGTCATGGGTGACGTCACCTTTGCCGGTTAAATTGGCCCGGCGGGTGGGCGTCTTGGCGTCCGCAGTGCGGTTGTGGTGGCGCGTGACATGCGGGCGGCGTGTCGATGGCGCGCTTACGCAGCGCATGGTGCGATGGTGGGCTCGTGGCACGATCCGGGCCATTGATTTGAAAATCAACGGTCCTGATCGGATCTGATGACGCACGTTTGGGGGTGAACGTGGTCAATCTGGACCGTTGGATCTAGATCCAACGGTTGAGATTGGATCTGCGAATCACACGTGGTTCTCACCGTGGGATGACGTGGCGCAATCCGGGACGTCGGATCTTGATCGGACGGTTCAAGGAGCTCGCGGGGCGGCGATGGCGCGCGGTGGAGCGGAGTGCACCGAGAGCGGGGGCGGCGACCAAGGGCGCGGCGCTACGAGGCTCCTCCGGCGACGTGCGTGGTCACGTTCGAGTCGCCCTGGCTCGGGGATCCCGGATCTGGCCTCCTTCTTCACGGGCGACGGCGGACGGCGGCGGAAGTTGAGGAAAACCAAAGCAAGGCCCTAAGCAACTACGACGAGCAATCCCGGGCAAGCGGCGGCTAGGGTTTAGCGAGCTAGGGCAAAAGCGGCCATGGGTCAAAGCGGTCTCGGCGGGACCGGGCTTTAAATAGCCTCGGCTCGCTCGCGCTCAATCAGTAACCCTAACGGATGCGGCGGAGAACGCGGCGCGATCGATCCGGACTCGGCGGAGATTTAAGGCGAGCGGCCGTCCCACGTGGCGCGATCGGCGCCACGATTACTGGCGCACGGATCCGAGCCGGATCCGATCGAAACGGTGCAGCCCAATCCTGACCGTTGGATCTCGATCCAACGGTCGGGATCGATTAGGTTTAGGGCTGGTTTGGTCGAGTCACGTGGCTCGGGTCGGACTCGAGTCCGACTCGGGTTCCGACTCGGTCGGATGAACAGTACTCGACCCGAGTTGATTTTCCAGCGATTAAATATTCAAGTTAATTCCCAGAAATTCATTTAATTCATTAAAAATAGCAAAAGACTCAGAAAAATTCCAGAAAAATTCTGGAAAATATTTTGGAACATTTTGGACTCAAATAAAATATTTCCAACAAATTTTTATTTGCAAAGTTTAATTTTTTAATTATTTCAAAATGGAATAAATTCAAATAAATTCCAAATAACTCCAAATAAATTCCAGAAAATTCCAAAAATTCACAAATGTGCAAAATAATATTTAATTTTATGAAAAGCAAAAATTGGGGTGTTACATTTAGGCTACAATCCACTGATAGCACTTCATAACGTCATGTATTTAATCCTTCACATTATCACCTCTAAATCATCTACTTTAATCCACCAAGAATATGTAATATTATCATTCACTAAAGCACCAAACGCTCTGGATTATTCACAATCTCCATAAATGATTATTACATAGTATTCTTGTTAAAATCCACCGAAATATAATTCACCACTTATTCTATTTGATCTATAAGTATGACTCCCAATATCATTTATTTCCTTTCACCGACTATTATTCCTGACATCATACATCTTCCAATATATTCTTCCAATTCACTCCAATTATATAGATTCCCATTCATAGATCAATTCCATAACGACTACCCCCACATCGCTAATAATCACGAACTCACCAATTTACATTTTATACCACTTGTTCCACCGATCGTGTCCTCCCAATAGTCTTTTTCCCTAAGTAAATATTGTTTTTCTAAAAACATTTGTATTGGTGGATTACTATACTAGGGCAACAAAGGATCATGGATAACAATATCAAGGAGGTAGGAACAACAGGTATAACTAATAACCTAACGTTAACATCATTCTTTAATATAAATAGCGATGCAATTTGTAAAACATAGTAAAACACTTTAGAAAGTTGTGAGAGGAGCCGCCCAGATCGTCCTCGAGTTGTTGGATGATCGGTTGTTCCCGTCGGATTTGGATCTTAGCAACAAATCACCGGAGGTGATCCTGATGCTATTACCCAAGCCCAATGGAGACCACCCTACGAACGACCAACGACTTGACAACAACCCCGGTATTCCCCCGGTATGCGATCCGAAACTCGCCCAGGATCCCCACATACCGGTTCCCAAGTCATATCACAACAGTTCCCACAAAGGGGCATCGGGCCCAAACTCACTACCAGAGACGCACGAACGCAGCGGAAGCAACAAAACACACACGGCACCACGGAAGCCCAAGGGCGACCAAACAAGCAGAAGCGAAGAGCCGAGGTTCCAATACGTAAATAAAAGTGCAACAGTTTACAAAAGTAAAGCCGACTATTCTATGCAACAAAAGTAAAACACCCGGAAGTGTCATGCCCTGAACACTTAGGCGCCTCTGTGTGACGGCCTCTACTCGGTGCCCCGCCCGGTCACCGATAGGCAGTAGGGGCAGAACTCACACCCCTCTGGATCCTCACCTGCAAAACCACAAAGCAGAAGCCTGAGTACGGAAGGTACTCGCAAGTCTTACCCGTGGTCCATATATGACCGACTCCAAAGGACATGCATTTGGATGTAGCAAGAACCAGGCTGAAGGTAAAAGTGCAGAAAGCTTAACATTTGTTATATTAATTACCTAACTACTCAATTCACAAATTAAGCAGTTGTAACAGCGCCTACTTCTGAAAATGAAGTTGCAATCATTAATTCACAACAGTTAATCTCAACACCAATTTATGTGGGCTCAAGCTCGACGGCGAACCTCGGTTCAAGTTCTTACTACGTGACTGTGCGATGAAAGAGCTTGCTCATATCCGAGAGCGCGGCAATTCGAATCGCTTATTAACCCTGCAGGGAAGCATTGATCGCACGACACTTACCACAAGGGCCTAGTGTCAACCCCCTCCCAATCATACCCAATCGGCGTCCTCCTCACGTGGCCCGAAAACCTAGCACCCCCTCGAGCTGCCCCAAGCCCGGCTTGGCGCTCGAGAGTCGGCCTAAGCCTCGCCCTCAACCACGTCCAACCACAGGAAGTTACGGTCCATCGATTCCGTATGAGAGAAAGAGTGGCTTACCGTACCATAATCGGGCATGCGACCAACCGGGGTGTGCTCAATCAAAGGGCAACCATCGAATCGGTCCTTAACTGACACAGACGGGAACTACCACATCGGGTCTCCTTACCCAATGTCCCAACCTTCCCGCCCGGTCTCCAATTCATCTTTTCTTTTCCAACTACCCATCCATGCCCACTCTTTTTATCATAGATAAGGTAACGACCTCAAGCGACGGAACCTTCCGCCACTTGGCCCAAATCCCGACCTCTAAGCAATTCTATGCAGTGACTCATTTAATACCCATACTAGTTCCAACGGAAGTATTCACAAATCCAATGGACGAATGTGCAGCAAATAGGATCTAACCCTAACCCAATTCAACTCCTAATGCAGACTTATTTCACCAATTAAGCAATTTATTCACAAAAATACAATTAATATGGGTTCAAGATGCATAGGTGCTTGCCTTGTTCTTCTGCTGGTGGATCGACAGCGATTTGCCCCTCGGCAACTCCTTCAACCACGGCCACGCTACCGCCATGGATCGTTCTCTACACGAGTACAATGCATAATAAAAATGCATGCAATGCATATGAATGAAGTACAACTGAAAAACCCCGAAGAAATAACGCAACCGGACAGACCAGCCTAACCCGGACAGTCCGGGTATTTGATCCGGACTCTCCGGACAATCCGGACTCTCCGGCCCATTCGGTCCGGATACTCCGGGCAGAGCGGACACTCCGGACGGGGTGTCCGGACACTCCGGACCTGGCGAGTTTTACCCAATAACTCGACGGATCGAGGTGCCGCCAAGTCCAACGGTATCACGGGGACCCGATCTATGACTTTCCTACACGTGGCAAGGCCGAAGAAGCTTATAGCTAACCCAACTCCACGAGGAACGACACTAGCCCATGAAACCACTAACCAACTCCAAACGACCCTTGGATCGGCGCTACTACTACCCGATCAACCACACTAGCACCCACATTCATCAATCCAAGCCCCACACTAACCCTAGGATCACTACACCCAAAACCCTAGAGCTCAAGACTCAACTCCGAAACTTCAAATCTAAACCTAAGCTCTAACTCCCACCATTGATGACCCTAGAACCCAAGAATCCCACGAATCTACTCCCAAGAGAGAGACCTACCTCCAAGGAAGATGGAGAAGAGGCAACGCCGGGTGGAGGAAGAAGGATGCCGGCTTGAGGAGGAGTTCCCGGGGATGGAGGAGCCGCCGGGGAGGAGCCACGGGAGGGTCACCGGCCGGTGGAAGCTCACCGGAGAGGAGCTAGGGTGGAGGAACGAGCTCACACGGGTGGGGAACCAAGTGGGGAGAAGAAATGAGGTGGGGAAATCAAGAAACGGGACTTTTATACAAAATCCCGCACCATCCGGACTCTCCGGACGCTCAACCCGGAGACTCCGGGTTGGGGTCTTCGGTACAGTCAACCCGGACACTCCGGACATTCAGTCCGGACACTCCGGGTTGGGGCGCTCGGTCAGCCCAATCCGGATACTCCGGACATTTTGTCCGGACATTCCGGGTTGGATCCGGACACTCCGGATGTAGATCCGGATACTCCGGATGTCCCAGCACTTTTCGAACTTGGGGACTTGACAAAAGTATAGGATCAACATGCGTCAAGGAGACTTGCCTCAGTCACAGCAAGAAGGTTGAATTCTTTGAAGCCCGTCGGCGGGGTCGGCGGACTCGGCGGAATCGTCGACTACGCGTAAAACGGGGCAATAAATAAATAAAAGAAAATAAATAAAATCCAAAAATTACAAAAGTAGTACTGGCAGGAAGATCTTGATTTTAGATGAATTTAGAAATTTGAATGGAGTCAAACGGAGTTCGGACGCAAAAGTTATAAGCGTTCGAAGTTGGAAAATGATGGAAAATCAAGAAAAAGAGAAAAGTTACTGTTTGCTACAGTAACTCGCGAGAATTTTGGTTCCAGAACAGACCCAAAACTTCAGAGCCCCCTTTTCTTCCCAAAAAACGGATTTTTGCCCCATTTTTGCACGGATTTGGATCAAACAAAAGCCTAGAACCTCTAGATAACATCCTTAGGGACATCTAGGAGGAAGGGATTGAACCAAAACTCACCGGAATCGGAGAAATCGACGAAGAACGGAGGTTCGGCCGAATGCACAAAAGCTCCAAATTCGTCGCCCACGGTTGAGAAATCCTAAAATTGATGATTGGGTTAGAAGCTAGACTCATCCACGGTCACAAAGAACCAAGTGGCACGAAGAATGGCTCACCGGAGAAGAATCTACAAGCATGAACTTGACGAACACCGAAAAAGTTCAACCCAACGTCGGTTTTCTTGATCTCACGGGCGCAAGGGTGGAGTAGAGGGAAAGGGGAGCACACTCCCAGAACCGGGATTCTTATACGGAGTGAAAGGAGGTGGTGGTGCGCCGGTTGGAGGTGAAACGGCCGAGATAATGACGTTTTAGTGCAAATCGGTTTTTCATTAACCCGGCCGTTTCCGGTGAGATTGGCGGCGAGTGAAGGTGGGGAATGGCAAGAGATCGTCGTTGCGGATCCAACGCAACCGACCGTTCGCGTTTTGGAGTTGAATTGAGGGAGTTATGGGTGTTGGAATCAAGCCCTAGCCATTGTTGCACTTGCAAGCTTCTCTGTTCTTTGGCTTGGCTGGAGGTTGAAGATGACCACTATTCCCTTGCCACGTGGCAACGTCTCATTGGTCCGCCTTTACGCAAATGATTCGCCCTAGAGAAAAATGGGGAAAAATGGTCTAAAAATTTCGGAAAAATTCCTAGAACCATTTTAGATTATTTGGGACCCAATGAAATTGGTTCCGCTGAATTTGGATGATTTTTGTGGAATTGAATATTCGGGCGCGGATCGCAGGCATTAAACAAAAGCCGCGCGAGATAAAATAGGAACGGAGGTCCAAAAATCCGGGGAATGATTCCTAAAATCATTTCGGAATATTTGGAACACAATTGAAGTGGTTTGGGGATTTTTGGAGCATTTTTGGACTCGGGTGAAATTTCGGGTACCGGCGGGAACTGGAAAATCCGATTTTTCGACCGGAGGGGAATTGATTCCTGATTTTGGAGGGGGAACGGATGCCAGGTTAATATAAACACCAAAGAAAATCCAAACTTTTGAACTTAATTTATTTAAATTAGGTTTTTCCCCAGAAAGCGAAAACTAGGGTGTTACAATTCTCAAAGAAGCTGTCCAGAATCCTCCCGTTCGGCAAATAATCCGCTTTTTTCTAAAGCAGAAGCTGTCCAAAAACTGAAACGAAAAGGGCCAAAGGCTGATTTTATTCTTGACCCACGAAGTGCAGATGCCCTGAGAGCAAAAGTTCTAATAACTTCGGTATTAGCTTTAGTTTTATTGTGCCTAGAATTTTTTTTTTCTTGAAAGCACCTTCCAAGTGTAGCATGTTTGTACTTGCTCCAAAACCTATCAAATATCAATAGACAAGAAATAATAGGATAATAGAATAGTGTTCCTTGAAATAACCCAAATTTTTGTTCAAATAAGTTTGAATTAGACTCTAATTGCATTTTGTAATTTTTTCTGAATTTTTTGGATTTTATTTGGAATTGTTTGATTGAATTACGAGATCTTGCCGTTTTTGGAAAGTTTCAGCGCTCTTACGCCTTCCTTTCTCGGCCTTTGCGCCTCCCTCCTCCCTTTGCGCCTTGCCCCGCTTGCTGCCTCCCGCCTTCGCTCGCGCCCGCGCCCGAACCCGCGTTCGCCTCGCGCGCCGCGCCCACGCAGTGCTTGGCGTGCGCCTAGCTCTTCCCGCGTGAGCACGCCATGGCAGAGCTGCCGCTCCGCCCGTGACTCTGCGCCGCTCCGCCGTCACGTCGCCGCTGCCCTAGCCCCCGTAGGGCACTCCACCTCTCGCCGCTCCTCGCGACTGCCTTGCGCCAGCGCGCCAGCTCTGTGGCCGTCCGTCGCCGCGCCCTGCTTCCCTCTCTCTTCTCCGGCTATAAAAGCCGCAAACCCCGCAGCTCCTCCTCGCCTCTTCCCTCCCTCCGCCCCTCGGTGAGCCCCTCCCTCCTACCCCGTCTCCGGCAACCCCCGCCGCGCCGTACCGCGCCGCTGTGGCCGCCCCGCAGCCCCGCCGCCACCTCTCCCCTGTTCCCAGCCAAAACCCTAACCCTAGGGTTCCCTCTCTCTCTCGCTGCAGCCTGGCCCCACATGGCAGCCGCACCTAGCGCAGGCCCCACCCACCAGCCCTCTCTCCCTCTCACGCACGCACGCCCGGGCCCGCATGTCAGCGTGGCCTGGCTGTGACGCTAGGCCGGCCCAGTAGCCCCCTCGCGCGCACTTGTGTTCGCGGGCCAAATTCGATTTTTGCGCAGCCCAAGTGAACAGCGCCCTTCCCTTTTCCTTTTTCTTCGATTTTCAATTTCCAAAAATCGTTTTAATTCATTTCAATATCCAAAAATGCTCCAAAATTATCCGAAAGTCCAAAAATGCCCAAAATACATATTCCGAACCCTTTCGAGCCACTGAGTCCAAAAATGACCTCCGTTTCGCCAAACCAAGTTTCCAAAATTCCGAAAACGCCCCTCCGACCCATTTCCGGCTATTTTCTCTCTCGGTTTCTCTTTTCTTTTCTCTTCTTTCTTTTCATATTATTTATTGTTTATCTTATGGTGTTTGTTTACGCAAGAACCGACATCCGAGCAGTACCAACTCCCGGAACAGGAGCAGGAGCAGTACTTGGAACAAGAGCCGGACCAGCGTGAAGCCAAGTACGACTGCACCAACTCTGAACTAGGGAACCCCTCCGCCTCGCAAGGCAAGCCGTACACCTTTGATCATGTTGAACCTATTCATGCCTTATTATAGTTAATTACTATTTTCTACCGCATTACTTTACGGTATGTTGAAATATTGCAAATCCGTTTATTTTAGAATGACATGATACTTAGTTAATGCCGATTTGCTCATGAGACTTCCTTGAAAATTATTGAACCTAATCATATCCTTGTAACCTTAGGTTAATTAATATTCCGGTATTAATTATTATTATCCTGTTAGTTTAGTCAAATGCTTTTGAGAGTGGAAATAAAAGGCTGCCGAACCTTTGGTTCGGTTCTGTTTGGAAAAGTGCTACGGTTTGGGGGACAGAATTGGATAAATCCCGGAGTGGATGAGTTCCAATCCCCGGCTGATGATTAATGCTTTGGTTTGTCTGGTGGCCGGTACCGTGGGTATCGGAATGGGGTTGTGGATCGGAAAAGGCTTGGTCTTTGGCAATGTAAGGTTAATAATCCTCTTGAGCAAAGTAAATAACTTAAGAACTCGTTCAACCACAGGTTGGGCCGGTCAACTTCGTTGGCTTGACTCAACATAGCTCGGTACATTGTACTTTCCCTCGGAATACCTATAGGAGCAGGGTTACCTTCCCAGGTGTGGGAGATGGTCCAAGGTTATGGGGGTGAAACGAAAGTGTGCACGAGGAAACTATGGCATTTCGGGTTCACAACGGTAGGTGTCCACAGTAAGCGGGATCAAGAACTCCACACTGGCCAGTGGGGGCCCCGGGTTAATGTGGACCAAAACTCTACCGGATAGGGACTAAAGAGGGAAATGTCCAACGAAAAGCTATGATAACCTCGATCCGGCCGCACGCATTTAAGTTGCGTGTTAAACTCGAGTTGGCATTAACGATCGTGGAATCTTGTGGGTAAGCTGAACACCTCTGCAGAGTGAATAAATGGTATGCGAATACGCCGTGCTTTCGGTAAATGAAGCTAAGTTTAATTGGGGTGAATCCCGTAACCTAGCTCAAGTAGATCTTGGTGCATGTTTGAGAAAGTGGTTTAATGGTGATGACTTTGTGAATGGAACCTCCCTGGATTACTATTATTATGGATTGTGTTTTAAATGTAAAATGATGTTACAAATAAAACTGCATCCACAAATACTTTAACCTTGTGCCAATATTGTGCTACACCCTTGCATGTAATATTCAGTGTTTTCCGTACGACTTGTTGAGTACTCCCGTACTCACCCTTGTAACCCCGACCCCCCTCTCAGAGTTTGAAGAAGCTGGAGCGTTCCAGGAGTGCGTAGATGGCAATTTGATTTTAAGGTCTTAGTCTTTTGCTCAGGCCTGCCTGTGCGGTGTTTTGCTTGTAAGTTATTCGGGCCCTGCTGCGCCCTCTTCTGTAAAAACCCTGGCCGTTAGGCCTTATATTGAATAAAAATGTTGGAATTTGACTTTTGCCTGGCAATAATATGCTTGGTTCCTGGCAGCTAATCATCCTGGGTAGCTGTCGAGGCGTACGGATCTGCCCCTAAAAAGGCGGGCCGTCACATTCCTCAAGTGTCAATAAACCTTTTCTTAGAATGGTGTTCAATGCAAAACCTTTTCTTAGATGTTCTCCAGCTTTCAAATAACAAGGTGGAAAAATGTCTATTACAATACTTAAAACCGCAGTGCAAAATGCACAAAAGTACATATACTTCTGCATGGAATGTAATGACTCCTAAAGTGGCATATAGTATATTACTATACTACTTGATAAACCATCAATGCAGGCATACACTCCCATTATCGCAGCACCGTGTCTTCTCTGAAAAAATTGATCCAGCGATGGGTTTGTTCTCTGCAAACCCCCCTTTTCTTCCAGTCCGCTAGTTTTGATGTTGCTAGGACAGCGTGCCTGCTAGTACCTGGTTACAGCATAACGAGCTCTCTTTGCATCGATGCCTTCTTCGCTCGCGCTCCCCGTGGATTCATCACCGGTGGAGTAATCATCGGGATCTTTGCGTGCGGGAATGATGAATATGTCGGATTCATCGGGTGATCTGAAGCTGACTCTCCTGGCTATGCTGTTTTGGCTCCTCAGAGAGATTCTGTCGATGGAGAAGCTATCGCGAACATTAAGAGAGTGCCTCCGAGGTGATGGTGGTGCCCCAGTTGCCTCCGCCTCCAAGCCCTGCGGAGAATACAGAATGTCTCGAAGAGTGGCTTGCCTCACCTCTGCCCTGGCTGCGATGGTCTGGTAACGCCGCTGCTTCCCTTGAACGCATCTGGGGCCGAAAATTGCTTTGACAAGGCAGTAACCGCAGCTCCGTAAGCCCATCTTTTCCCCTCCCTCTTAGGTGGTCGAATGGGATTGTATATGGCTTGAGCAGTCCATGTTTTAGCGCCCTAACAAATGCATTTATAGATAGAGAGTGACTAGGCAACGGTATACCGTTGCAACGGTATAGCCATGAAACTTATGAAACTTATCAGTTTCAGTGCTGGTTTCATGAGTTTCAGTGTTTAGTTTCATGAGTTTCATGTTTTATCAGTTTTTAGTGCTAAGTTTCATGAGTTTCAGTGCAAAAAATCATAAGTTTCATGAGTTTCAGAGGTATACCGTTGCAACGGTATACCGTTTTCTAGTTTTTCTGTTATAGATATGGCATGTGCAAATGCTTGGTACCCTGTCTGTTTGTCTTGCGTCATTGCGTGGACTTAGCCTATGCCAAAACATTGGTAATGTTAAAGTAGGGGACAAATCGTGGTGATGAGAGCAAAGAACGTGTAGGAGGAGACAGAAACACCTAGTTTGGATTAGCTTCGGCAAGGCTGTTGGTATTTTAAAATGAACTTCAAAGATCATCGCGGTGATATTGTTGTTGTCATCACTGCCAATGAGAGATGTCAATCGTGATAACCCTGCCTAGATTTGGAATTTAGTATAGACATTAGCGGAGTATATGAAGAGCTGTTTGTAATCCTGACAAGAAAAATGTGGGTGGTAGCAGGGTTTGAAATATCGACGAAAATCACGATTTTCGATCCGACAGGATAAATGGAACCAGTCGATAAATCTGTCCAATTCAAATTTAAAAAAAAAAATCAGGAAAATTAGGAAAAAAATTATCCAGAAGTTCCGTAGAATTAGTATTAATAGCTTTTAACATCTGCCATGAAATATGGGGGGAAATTTTGACAAATTTTTATTCAATTTTTTCCGATTTTCCTTGAGTTTGCCGATTTTCGATGCAAATCGGACAAAATCGGTAGAAAATTGGTCAAACCGGTCGGTTTTCGAATTATTTTGCCATTGTTTGACTGCCGAGTTCAAAAGTTTGACTTTGAATTTTGTTCGATTTCTACTGATTTTTAATTAAAAAAATTGATACCGATGGGGGTGCAATTTCTGAGCTTTGTTCGGTTACATAAACATGGGTGGTACCGTGGTAGTGTGTAAACTAGGCAATCTTGTCAGTACCTGTGTTCAGCACATTGTGATTGTGTTCGAAGTCAATTGAAATATCCACTGCTGCCACTGCGTAAAGGAAGATTCATAGAAACAAAAAAATTCAAAATATAGGTTCCTTCACTGTCCTAACATCATTGTTGTTTACTCTTCTTGGTCTCTTGCTTGTAGATGTTTTTAAATTGCGCGGTAATAGTGAAATGCTTGCGGTGATCCGCATAACTAGTCTGAGGTAATAATAGTAACACTACCATTACACCAAGTTAATTATGCGACTCTCGGTATAGTAGCTAACAAAGTATTATGCTACCTGACACTTTACCAGTTACTATACCATATTCAGTGTTGTAGCTAAACAATAATTAGAGACTGAAATTGAACCTTTATTACAATCCATTGAGCCACGCAGGGCTACATGTTCATTACCATAATTATACATTAGATCTAAGTACAATAAAAATATAATACAACCATCTATTACCCTAATGACCTCTCAAAACTGGGACGTTGTCTACAAACCCCCTAGTCCTCCTGATAGTAGAAGTAGTCCTCCTCCTGTAAGACTTGATCCAGCGTACAATCCTCACCACACGCCTCATAGGTGGATCCATGGAACTCACCTTCTAAGCAGAGGTGGATTTAAGCAAGAGTGAGTACGGGAGTACTCAGCAAGTATTATTAGCAAAAATGCAATAGATGAATTTTTCTCTCAATCCAAATCAAATCCAACAGTTGAACACATTCCCTTAAAATCCATTTTTATAGAAAGTAGATTTCCTTTAAGGGTTATTTATTTTAATTTTCTGAAAATAGCTACTAATATTGTATATGAGACATACTTAGCTTCTGTAGTCTTCAATCCAAGAGACTAGCATGAATTCATGGTTTTACCATGCACTGGTTTGTATCACTTTACCCATAGTGACTCCATCTTGTGAGGCCCAGAACATTTATCACTAATCCAGTATTAAATCTCCAACCCTGTACTTGAGTGGGGGATGCCTATTCCAGGCTGCCCCACAACCTTGTAGATACAATTGTACTCTGACTATCTGTCGTCGGCAATAACTTTACCCATAGCTTCAAATATACTACCACTACTTCGGCCTGCACCTCCGGGCCTACCGCCATATCACAGAGGTACACCCTAGATTTCTTACCCAATGTGGAGATTCTAATATAAATAGGACAACATTTTCTGATCGATTTCACACACTATGGTTAATACTGAATTTATGGCTTATTGCCCACGTGTTATATGTTTGACCTTGTATTATAGCCTATGTAAAAGACCTCATCGGTATGACAATTCTTCTCATCGGCGCCCTCTAACTCTCTAACAACCATAATAAATATATGCCAACTACTCCATTCACTAGATGAACCAGTCCATTATCAATCCAAATATCAATCCATCAATCCATTTCTCAATCTATACTATCTATCCACATCCAATCTAAGGTTTTTATTTGCAATATAAGTTTTTCCCATGCAGTGATGATGCATGTAATTATATAAAAACATTTGAAAATATTTAATAAAACATGATCAAGGGAAGCTTGCCTGGTATAAAATTTGAATGTTTAGACTCGCTCGAATGTTGAAGATGGGGGTCTAGTTGGTTCAATTGTTGTCCTAAACATTATAGAATATTAATTTTATAGGAAATAATTTTGAACATGATTCATGGCTGTCGGCGTAGTAGCCAACAGGCACCTCCGAGACGGGTGCTTATGAGGTTCCGACGGGGGGGCTTTCGGGGCAATCGCCTCGGAAGGGAAGACGGTGACGATCGGGACACCGGGAGGCTCAGGCTAACGGGAGGACGCAAAAAGTTTTTTACCCAGGTTCAGGCCCTCCGAAGAGTAATAGCCCTAATCCTGCCTTTCTTGGTATTGCTTGCGCTCCTGCTAGAGAGGATGGAAATCTTACAGTCTTTCGAACCCCTTCTCCCATGCACCCCGGCTCCCTTTTATACTCGGGATGACGGGGGCGCATGGGAGGCTTACACTGCCAGCCATCATCATTGCACTGCTACGGGCGTATTTAATGCGCCCGTCACTATTCTTAAGTCACATTAATGTCTGTCGCATCTGTCACAATCCTGCCTTGGGCCCCATGTCCACCAACGCCGCCCGTTCCGTCACGGGGTGTGGTGCAGTCTTGACGTCTCCCAAAGCCATGATGCGCCTGGGGAAGGTGTGCCGCCACGCTGCAACTTCCATGCTTTCACATTCAATGCGCACGATTCGCATTTAATGTCCCTGATCTCGACAGGACTATCCTGGGGATGGTGCGCCAGCGGCCTGGCCTGTACGCCACGTGTCCGCTGGGGCGACCACCTTACTGGTCGCCAGCCGCCTGGCTCAGACGCCACGTGTCCGGGCGACCACCTTATCGTCACCAGCGCCTGGCTCAGACGCCACGTGTCCGGGCGACCACCTTCTTGGTTGCCCGCCTGGCTCAGACGCCACGTGTCACGGGCGACCACCGTATGGGTTTTTCTCTTGCCGTGGTAGTGGGCCCAAACACGCCCTGGCTGCCACTTGATTCCTTTTTTAGCGCGGGGGAGCGGGTACCTTGGTGTTGAATCGCCGACAAGAGCCCCGGCCCACCTAGGAGCGCTTTTGGTCTTCTGCTCTTCTTCTTCTTTAATTGGCGGCTTGAGAACTGCTCCGGCTCCTGGGTGGGACCCTTCAAAGGTCCGCGTGCCTTGCAAAAAAGATCTTCCGGCTTCTCCGATTCCCGAGCGGTTTGCGCGGTTACTTCCTCCTTGTAACCGCCGCACGTTCCTTGGAATGCGCCCCATTTATGAGGCTCTTAAACTTCCTCTTTTGAATCGCCGCCTTTTCGGTTTTCACGGTTCGCCTTTCCGCGGCCTTATAAAAGGCCGATCGAAGGGGGAGTAGTTCTTCCCCCTTTCAACTCTCTGCACTCCACCTCTTTCCGACGTTTCAGGCTTCCTCGCTTCATCCCCTTTGCGATTACGCTTCGAAATCCCTATCCTCCGATGGCTCCGTTGCTTCCTTCTTCGATCATTGAGGAGGAGAGGCGCTAGGTTCTCCTGAACATCACCGGCACCCTTCGCCTCCGCGCCGGATCGCCGAGCCCCACTGTCGGCTGGGAAGTGATTTTCTTGGTGGCAGCTCCTTGCCGGCCTACTACCGCCGGTTTCGACTTTTATCTTTCTGTTCTCAACTTCTCGCCATTCATCACATTCACCTTCCTCCCAACTCTGTTATCCTCCTTTCGCCTTTGCTCACTGCGAGATGTTCGTGGGAGTGCTGCCCAACCTTCTTCTTTTTCGCTTCTTCTACACCCTTCGCGCCAGCGCGGCAGTACTCACGCCCGGTTTCGAGCTGTCACCTACGGCTCGGGGACGGAGCGTTAGCGCTATATCCCATTGGACTGCCGGTCCAAGCTGGAAGGGATCAAGCGCAGAGTGGTCAGACGTCGAGGGACGACAGCGGCATTGAAATCTTTGGAGCTTCCGCCCGCCCCGGCGGTCAAGAACCCCAACTGGGGCTCCGGTGGCGATGCGCCGAGCCTCGAGCGATGCTGGCCGCGTCGACCCGATTCGCGGACGGCGGGCCTAACGGGAGCCATGGTGATCCGGGATTTTATTACCCGGAGGCTGTGCCCCCTGCGCCGCCGCGTCCGCCCGCCCAGCCTGGCAGTACATGGGCGTGGGCGATGGGACCCGGAGTATCCCCGGAGGTAACCTGCTCCACTCTGCGTCATTCCTTGCTACTTCTGTTTCTCTTCCGCAGAACTCGATTCTTCTGGCGTTTCTTTCCTCCTGCGATTTCTTTTCCTTCTCGTGCAAGCGGCCGAATTTGGTGATAGCGTGATCGACCGGTGGATGCTGCAATCAGGCCTATCCGCCCCGCCCCGCCCGTTTCAGCGGGCGCGGTCCCACTTTGCCGGCTGTCCCCGGGGAAGCGCGGCAATAATCCGCGCCACGCCTCGATGGACGCCATGGGCTCGCTTGTCGTGACACGCCAGCGCCCTTAACGATCCGGGATCCTCCTCCCGCAGCGGTCGTGAGGGGCGACCGAGCGAGGCGCAGCGTCCTGGACGACGACGACGGCTCCGCCCATCCTTCCGAAGACCCGCCTCCTGGGCGGCCGGGCGGGGCTTCCACGCCGATCATGGGCTTCCACGTCGGCCGCGGGGGCTTCTTCGGTTGCGGCAGCGGGTTCCTCCGTGGTGGCGGGGGGCTCGTCGACTGGCGGGGGGTCGTCCACCCTCGCCCCTGCCGGGGGCGCGACGTTGGACCCTCCGCCGCCAATACCTTTTGTGCCGCCACCGCCACCAGCAGCGGTGGTCCTTCCTCGGCCTCCGTCTTCGCCGCCAGCAGTGGCGGGTCTAGCTCCGCCTCCGCCTCCGCCGCCAGCAGTGACGGGTCTACCTCCGCCTCCGTTGGCTGCGGCGGATCCGCCCCCGCCTCCCCGCGGGGGGCTGGTCCTCGTTCCGAGCGTGCCCCGCTTCCCAAGGCCAGCGCCCAGGTACTCACCTGAAGATGCAAATACAATAAAAATTTTCGTTAAGATTAATCCTTACCGTTATTTCCTCTTTTGTCCAGGGTTCCTGCTCCGGGTACCCCATTTGCTCGCGAGGGGCGGCCAAGGTGCCTTGTTGGTCGAGCTGCGCGCGCCGGTCGCCGAGCCCAGGGCAGTCGGCCGTGAGACGAATCTCGGTGCATTCTTTGCGGCCGTCGGTCAGGACCAAGGCCCGTTCGGCCCCGTCCCTACCCCTGAACTTCCCACCGCCTCCGTTCCCTCGGCGGACGCTGACGCCCTGCTGGCGGCCCTCGGCGAGCTCTGCACGATCGGGGGGCGGGGCTGGAGCTGCAGCTACGGAGGGAGCGGGAGCGGCAGGAGCAAAGCACCAGCCGCGCTGAGCGTCTCTCCGCGGAGCTGGAGGCGGAGAGAGCTGACCGGGCTCAGTCGGAGGTGGAGACACTGCAGATGCTGCGCCACGCCTTCGATCGGACGGTGGCCAGCCTTGCTCCCTTGGGGCTGGAGCAACCGGGCCCGCGGGAGGAGAGGCCCGCGGCATTCATATACGCCTCTGCCCGGACCGCGGACTTCCTCACGCGCCTGCCTGCCGCCCTTTCCGCTCGGTCCGCCCAGGAGGGGCGCGCGATTCTGGCGGCTACGGCAAAATGCGTCTTTGGCTTGCTGCGCCCGGCCGTGGCGCTAACTTCAATCCAGCGATTCTTTGTCCAAGGGCTAGAGGCGGCGAGCGCAGCGGAGGAGCGAGTTCACGAAGCCTCCGAGCGAGTTGCCGCCACTAGCGATGGAGAACCCCAGATGGAGGCGGTGGCGGAGGACGTGGCGATGGTCTTTGGGCGTGGCCCCTCATGCTGAAGATGCGGCGGCAGCCGAGGAGGCGGCAGATGACCCGGAGGACCCTCCGGCGCCCCCTCAGTAGCTTTTCTTCTTTTCTTTATCGGTGGTGACTTTGCCTGCAAAACTTTAGGCAATTGCCACTTCGAATGAAATAGTAGTGTAAACTCCCTGCTAAGTTGCCTAAAGACATGCTTTTGCCGTAATTTTTTCTGGTTCCACACGAACGAGCACATAATTACTTAAAGACTTAAAGCCTTGCGCCGCGGGACCTCGGCCCTCAAACCCCTCGCCTTAGCAAAATTTGCCTCCCCGGTAGCCTCTAGGGAACGAGCACTTAGTGAGTCGTGACAGGACCTTGGGCTTTTGGCAACGGTGCTCGAGGCGCCGACCCCCACGGGGACACCCGGAGTGTCATGGCCGTCTTTGAGGTCGTCTTTGAACCAGCCCAACCGCCCGATTCAGACGCGCTCTCACTTAGCGATTCCGTCTTTACTCTTGGGTATTTGCAAGGCGGCAGGGCATCGAAGGCGAGTGCCTTGGCGCCGCCAAAGATGGGCAAAAGACCAAAGAGAGGGCAGAAAGAACAAATGCTTCAGATAAAGAAAGTGAATATTTAATTTTAAACACAAGGTCTCCCCCGACCCACGGCGGAGAGGAAAACATTCTCCGGCCGGTCGGGGGACAGACCCTAGGACTTACAACCGATCAGGGGTAGAACTTGCGCAGATTTTCTATATTCTGGGAGTTTGTTAGCTCTTCACCGTCTTCAGTGGCCAGCCTGACCGCCCCGGGACGAGAGACTGAGACCACTTTGAAGGGTCCCTCCCACTGGGGAGACAGTTTATGCGACCCGGCATGCGACTGGATTCTTCGCAAGACCAGGTCGCCCACTGCCAGCGTTCTCTCACTGACCCGGGAGGCGTGGTACCGCCTGAGACTTTGTTGGTATCTTGCGGCGCGCAAAGCAGCTCGATCTCGCGCCTCTTCCAGGAGGTTGACGTCGTCCCGGCGCAGACCCTCCTGCTCCTCTTCTGTGAATGCCGCGACGCGGGGTGATCCCAGCTCCAATTCAGAAGGGAGAACAGCTTCTGCGCCGTAGACCAGGAAGAAAGGAGTTTCCCCGGTAGCCCGGCTCGGAGTGGTCCGAAGTGACCACAACACAGCCGGGAGTTCTTCGGTCCACCGGGCGCCACGCTTGTGGAGTCGGTCGAACGCCCGGGTCTTGAGGCCCTTTAATACCGGTAGCGTTGGCCGCTCGACCTGGCCGTTGCTCTTGGGGTGGGCGATCGAGGCAAAGCGGACTTTGGTGCCCATCTCCTCACAGAAATCCAAGAAAGTCGCTACAGTGAATCATGCGCCGTTGTCGGTGATAATGCGGTTGGCGACCCCAAAGCGGCGAAAATCCCTTGTATGAACTTGATCGCAGCGGCGGTGATGGATCTCATCGCCTCGGCTTCCACCCACTTAGTGAACTTGTCGATGGCGGCGAGCAGGTGGGTGTAGCCCCCCTGGCCCGCGAGCAGGCTCAGATATCCAGCCCCAGGCAGCGAAGGGCCAAGAGAGCGGGATAGTTTGCGTGGCTTGGGCTGGTTGGTGGATCTGCTTGGCATGGAAGCGCACGCCGCATCTCCTCACCGGCTCGCAAGCATCCTGGAGGGCGGTTGGCCAATAGAACCCTTGACGTAAAAGCCTTTCCGCCATCGTTCGTCCGACATATGGCTCCCGTGACACGCCTCGTGGATATCGAGAGCAAAGCGCTCCCCTCTTCCCGAGTGATGCACTTTAAGAATTCGTTCTTACCCGGCGGTATAGATCCTCGCCCACCAGGGTATAGCACTTGGCCTTCGTGCTACCTTCTTCGCCGACGCATCATCGTCGGGGCATTCTTGATCCTCGTAGGCCAGGATCGGATCCATCCATGTGCCTTCCGGTCAAGCACAATGACCACGAGGTGGCCGTCGGGCATTCTCCGCCAAGCGTTTCCGCCGGAACCACTTTCCCTCCAAGGGCGAGGGCTGAAGTGGCATCACCACCGTCCCCGTCCGAAATGGGGGCTGCGATGGACGGTCGTGGAAGCCTTTCTTCAAAGACCCCGACCGGCACAGGAGATCTGGTTGAGGCGGTAGGCGAGCTCGTCTGCCGAGATGGTTGTCGCGTCGGGGGATGTGAGTATACCCCAACCCTTCAAAATGCCTTTCCAACTTCCTGACCTCCGCCAGGTACGCCGCCATGACGGGGTCAGGACAGGAGAAATCTTTCCTTGCCTGATTGACGACCAGCAGGGAGTCGCCCTTTACTTGCAGGCGCCGGACGCCGACGGCTGCGGCGGCCCGCAGCCCAGCCAGCAAGCCCTCATACTCGGCGACGTTGTTAGTGGCCTTGAAGTCGAGGACGACCACGTACTTGAGGAGGTCCCCGGTCGGAGAGACCAGAAGAACCCCAGCGCCTTCAAGCCTGAAGGACCCGTCGAAGAAGAGCGTCCAGGGGGAGGACGCGGGGACCTCATCGGCTTCGGGCTCGGCTGGAGTCCACTCGACGACGAAGTCCGCCAGCCTTTGACTCTTTATCGCAGTACGAGGAGCGAACTTGACACCGAACTCCCATTTCGACGGACCACTTTGCGATGCGGCCCTCTGCTTCTCGGTTGTGGAGGATTTCACGCAAAGGATATGAGGAGACCACTGTGATCTCCCTCCCTTGAAAATAGTGCCGCAACTTTCTCGATGCTACCACCACAGCATAGACCATCTTCTGAGCCTGAGGGTACCTTGTTTCTGCGTCGTGTAGCATTTTGCTGATGTAGTAGACCGGCCGTTGGACACCTTCCTGCTCCGCCACCGGCCGCGCTCACTCTGAAGGGCTAGCCGCCACATACAAGATAACGGCTCGCCGGATCGAGCGACCAGCACTGGGGAAGAGAGGTACTTCTTCAGATCTTCAAATGCTCATTGGCTTCGGGGTCCATTCAAATGAGTTGGTCTTCTTCAATAGCTTGAACAATGGCAGACTTTTTTCCCGAGCCGATATGAACCGCCCAGGAGGCTAGCCGGCCACCAAGCATTGCGATTGCTTGAGCCGGGTAGGTGGTCGCATCCGCTCGATCGCTTCTATCTTTCCTGATTGACTTCGATTCCACGGTACCGAGACCAGGAAACCGAGCAGCTTTCCAGATGAAACACCAAACACACACTTCTCGGGATTCAACTTCAGACAGTAGTTTCTGAGGCGAGAGAAGGTCTCTTCTAGATCCTGAACGAGCTCATCGGCCTTTTTTGTTTTTACCACCAGATCATCGACATACACTTCCAGATTCTTCCCTATTTGGGGCCGAAACACTATGTGCATGGCCCGCTGATAGGTGGCGCCAGCGTTCTTCAGCCCGAAAGGCATCCTGACATAACAGTACACACCGAGGGGAGTCACAAAAGCAGTCTTTTCTTCATCTTCCTGCGCCATGCTGATCTGGTGGTAGCCGGAGTAGGCGTCGAGGAAGCATAGAGCTTCGCACCCCGCCGTGGAATCGACGACGATGTCTATCCGCGGCAAGGGGTACGGGTCCTTGGGGCAGGCTTTGTTGAGGTCAGTAAAGTCGATGCACATTCGCCACCTCCCGTTGGACTTCTTTACAAGCACGGGGTTGGCCAGCCACTCCGGGTAGGTGGCCTCCCGCACGATCTTAGCAGACAAAAGCTTTTCCACTTCATCCCGAATGGCATCCTGTCGCTCAGGCGCCTGCCGCCGGATCTTTTGCCGAACCGGGTGCGCTCCAGGGAGCGTTGCCAATCGGTGCTCGATCACCTCCACAGGGACCGGTCATTTCTGAAGGTTCCCAGGCGAACACATCCAGGTTAGACCGGAGGAAGGTGACGAGCGCGTCTTCCTATTTGGCGCTGAGGTCAGTGCCAATCTTGACGACCTTGCCCGAGCCATCCTCGCCCACGGACCGCGCCGCCTCACCCAAGGGTCTCAGGCGGAGCGCGGGTCTTGGCCGAGGAGGCCGGGTTGTCGCCCTTGTCGCGCGTCTTGGCGGTGGCGCCGCCAGATCCTGCGGCACGCTGGCGAGGCGCAGGGCTTCCAGTCTATCCACCTTCACCGTAATTGGACCTCCAGGCCCTGGGATTTTCACTAGCATGTAGGCGTAATGGGCCACTGCCATGAACTTGACCAGGGCCGGGCGGCCGAGCAAGGCATTGTAGGGGAGGTCGAAATCAGCGACCTCAAAATCCACTGACTCTGTCAGGAAGTTCTCCGAACTTCCGAACGTAATCGACAACCGGACTTGCCCCTGTGGGTAAGAGGCCCACCGGGCAACTCCGTAAACAATGAGGCAGGCGATTCCTCAGTATGGGATTTGGAGCGCCTGGTACGCTCCAACGGATAGCAGGTTGATAGCACTGCCTCCATCAACCAGGACCCGCCCCAGCTTCGCATTGTGGACCGTGGGGGACACCACGATCGGGAGATGGCCAGGGCCGGAGGTGTTCTCCGGGTGGTCACCGGTGAAAGTGATCGGCCGCCCGACCACTTCAACGGCCGGCTCGCCGGAGGATGACGTTGTGGCGCACACTGCCTCGGATCTCGCTTGTATCATGCGAGTTCGATGAGTAGGTGGCGAGCCACCGTGTATGAACGCCACCGCGGCGCTTCCACTGGAAGGCTAGCGGAGCTGCATCTTCGTCGTCTTCGTCTTCGTGGTCTTTCTTATGGCGCTTCTTGAGCCGCCTGTCGACCAACTTGGACACAACCTGGCAGTCCTCCAAGTCGTGTCCGCTTGTCCGATGGATGGGGCAATAGGGCTTGCCACCATCGTTTTCGCGGCGGGGCGAGCGACGGTCCCTGCGGTCGCCGCGCCGGCCCCGGCGCTCGTCCCGTTGGTCCTGATCATCATGACGCCGGGACTTGGGCTCCGGCTCAGCGACCAAGACCTCCCTAACGGTTGCCTCCCGCCGCTTTTTCTTTTTCTTCTTGCGGTCGGAGGGCTTCGAGGCGCCAGCATCGCCGGAGTCAGAAGGTCTTGTCGCGCACTTCCGAAGCTGGCCGCCTGGCGCACTTGTGCGCCAGGGAGAACAACTCAGGCGTGGTTGAGATGACGCGCGTGTGGCCATCTTTTCCGCATCTTCCGGTCTCGGACCCCCTCCGAAAGCAATAATCACCGACTGCTCTGAGATCCGGGGGATCGTGTTGCGGCAGTGGCTGAACCGCCGGATGAACTCTCTCAGGGACTCCCCCTCTTTCTGCTCTAGAGCGTGGAGATCGTCCTCCACGCCTGGTTGAGCGTAAGAGCCCTGAAAGTTGGCGACAAAAATGTCGCCAGCTCCTCCCACGAGTGTCTGAGCCTCGCGGGAGGTTAAGCGACAAGACTGCAGAGCCCGTCAGCGATGTCGGGAGGTAGTTGGCCATTACTTTTTTGGATCCTCCCGCCGCACGCACCACCGTGGTGTAGATCTGCAGGAACTCCTCCGGGTTGGTGGTACCATCATACTTCTCGAAGGAGGCGGGGCGGAACCTCTCCGGCCATGCTTGCCCTTAGAAGAGAGAAACGCCTGGCATCCGACGTTATAGGGGAGCAGCGTCGTTCGCCAGCCCCTCGATCCTGAGGAGAGGATGAGGAGTGCGACCCTGCGCTCTCGCCAGGGTCCAAGGGAGGAGCCCCCGTCTTGCACCCCCGCGGCGCTCGCGGAGGGCGTGACGCAGTCATCACACGCCAGCGTTGCCTCTCGTCAAAGGCGCGATCGAAGGTCTTCGCGGTTCCCCACTGGACTCGGGGACCGCGGGAAGAAGCGGAGTCACGTGCCCATCCCCCCGTTACAGAGGGGGTTGCAACCTGGACTCCCTTCCCCCTGTCCCGGCCCTTGGTGCCGGGAGAAATTGTCGTGTGGCGGCTGGAAACCGGCGCGTCGGTTCTTGTGAGCTCCTCGTCGCCTCATGCCTAAGCCCGGTGGTCGCCGCTTCAACTTGTTCTTTGGCGGCATCCACCAGGTGGACGATATCCCGCAGCCAAGGAGTGGCCGGTGTCGCCCCCGTGGTTACCGGAGGATGATCGAGGAGGAGCCGGGCCGCCTGAAGGCTTCGCGCGGGGGTGTCGTCCCCCAGCGCCAAGCGCCGTTGGACCGGCTGACCCCTGGGCGTGGGAGCCAAGTGCACCGCTCCCGCGGCGGAGGGGCCCGGGTGGCCCGACCCCCTCTCCGAACATCGGGACCGGCTACGGGCGCCCCTTACCTCGGGCGGATTGCTGCGCTTGGAATGCGATTCCGCCATGCAGACAAGCGCCCCTACTCCTGCTGAGCCCCGAACTGAGAGTGAAAAAGAGTAGGCAATCTAACCACCAATAGCCCCTACCTGGCGCGCCACTGTCGGTGTAGTAGCCAACAGGCACCTCTGAGACGGGTGCTTATGAGGTTCCGGCGGGGGGGCTTTCGGGGCAATCGCCTCGGAAGGGAAGACGGTGACGATCGGGACACCGGGAGGCTCAGGCTAACGGGAGGACGCAAAAAGTTTTTTACCCAGGTTCAGGCCCTCCGAAGAGTAATAGCCCTAATCCTGCCTTTCTTGGTATTGCTTGCGCTCTTGCTAGAGAGGATGGAAATCTTACAGTCTTTCGAACCCCTTCTCCCATGCACCCCGGCTCCCTTTTATACTCGGGCTGACGGGGGCGCATGGGAGGCTTACACTGCCAGCCATCATCATTGCACTGCTACGGGCGTATTTAATGCGCCCGTCACTATTCTTAAGTCACATTAATGTCTGTCGCATCTGTCACAATCCTGCCTTGGGCCCCATGTCCACCAACGCCGCCTGCCTGGCCACGGGGTGTGGTGCAGTCTTGACGTCTCCCAAAGCCATGATGCGCCTGGGGAAGGTGCGCCGCCACGCTGCAACTTCCATGCTTTCACATTCAATGCGCACGATTCGCATTTAATGTCCCTGATCTCGACAGGACTATCTCCGATGGTGCGCCCAATGCCTGGCTCAGACGCCACGTGTCCGCCGGGCGACCACCTTATCGTCACCCTGGCCGCCTGGCTCAGACGCCACGCGTGTCACGGGCGACCACCTTGCCGTCGCCCGCCTGGCTCAGACGCCACGCGGTCCGCTGGGCGACCACCTTATCGGGTCACCCGCCTGGCTCAGACGCTTCACGTGTCCGGGCGACCACCTTATCGTTGCCCGCCGCCTGGCTCAGACGCCACGCGGTCACGGCGACCACCGTATGGGTTTTTCTCTTGCCGTGGTAGTGGGCCCAAACACGCCCTGGCTGCCACTTGATTCCTTTTTTAGCGCGGGGGAGCGGGTACCTTGGTGTTGAATACGCCGACAATGGCGTCCAACCATTTTTAACCATAACAATATTATTTTAAATAATGGTGTTAATTCTTATTTTGAGCTGTTCATGCATTTGCGAGTTTTATGCAGCTGTTTATTTAATTAAATGAGGCTATTTACTTATCGTTTTGATTTTCTTAAACGTTTAGCTAGAGGGTAGATAAATTGATCGCAATTCGCGATGATCAACCCATTTTCTAATTTCCCCCTTCTCTTTTCTTTTCTCTCCTCTCTTCTTTTCCTTTTCTCTCCTTTCATCTTTTTCTCCTCTGCTTCTCCTCTCTCTCTTTTTCTCCCGGTCGACTCTCTTTGGCTCTCTCTCAGTTTCTCAGCTCTCGATCTCCTCTCTCTTCTCTTGGCTCCCTCCACTACTCCTCTGCTCGACCGACTTCCCCATGGCTCGGTACCAACCTACTGTTGCCCGGCAGCACCCAGCTCCGGCCTCGGTCTTGCGGCTCCTCTCTCCCTTTCTTGCGGCCTTACGGCCTCCCAACCTACCCCTGGCCGCTCCCTCTCCTCTACCTAGCGACTTGGCTAGGCTGCACCCGGCCCTGCGCCGCACCAGGCCTTGGCTCGGCCGCCTGCATTCGAGCCTCAGCACCGACCGCCAACTCTCCTCCCCCCTTCTTCCCGTGGCTCTATCTGGTCTGACTCTAGGGTTCCTGCTATTTACTATTTGGATTTGGGACTTTTGCTTTCCAAATGATTTTGCTGTTTCGGTTAACACGATGAGGAGGGCTCTTAAGTGATGTCTGCTGTTATTCAAAGGTGAGTTTGGGGTCTGTGATGATCATAGGAGTGGGATCCTAGGTTTGAGGGGTGTGGTGACGACATTAGCTATGCATGCACACCGGGGAGTACACAGTGATGGCCAGGGCACTCCTCGTAGGCCCCTAGGGTTACCCTCCTACTGAGACCACGGTGGTTTCCCCCTAATCTACTTGCTACTCCACCCGATCTACTTGCTACTCTAGCCAATACACTCATTTTGCATACTACATTACTATACTACTGCTGCTGCTGCTGCTACTACCTTACTTGTGCCCCTAATGGCTTGGTTCAGTTCTGTGGAGAAAATGATGGGGTCGGCAGTGAAGGGGTGTCGCGGTCTAGGTCTCGATCTAGCCTCCTCTTCCAGTCGCCCTTCCCTTCTTGCTTGCCCTGGCTTCGGGTGGACCTCCTACGGGCTTCTCTTCTTGGTCTTCTCCTTCTTGCTCCTAGCTTCAACTAGAGCTCTTGTTCTTGCCCTCCCTCTAGGTTTGGAAATGTGGCGATGTGGGAGAATGCTGCGGTCTCTGGCTGGAGGAGACGCAAGGAGAAAGAATGGGTTGTGGCCTGGTTGTCTCTCAATCGGCTCTCGTTTTTTGCACAGGCAAGGGAAGTTATCACAGTGGCTTGGTTCTTATCCCTTTTACTACATTGTGATCCTCTTTTTACCTTTCTATTTTTGAGCTTCCTATTGGATGCATGAGGTTATAATGATCACTTTAATTCCTTGTGCATAATATTGGTCATCAAGCTTAATTGCCTGCTATTATACTGATTAGATGCTTAATTGAATTTTTAGGGTCCTTACATTGACAAGGCAATCCTCTTAAATCCGTTGTTAATTAAACCAAGCCTCTTTTCTATGCTAACTCAAACATCATTATTGTTTACTCCATATCTCTTCTTGGTATTACATAATTCTAAAGTGTAGGGAAGTGAAATGCTTGAAAACTACTGAAACTCGCCGATTAAGTTAGATATGCTATGTCTGGAGATAATTTCCTAGGCATGTAATATGACATAATGTCCATATGTATAAACCATTTGTTTTCTGTTCACTGATGACATTTTGCGAACTCGGGGTATTTGAAGATGAGCTATTAACATTTTCTCCATGTTGTTGCCTAAATATAAGGCATGCTAACTAGGAGTAGCTCTGATTCTGAAAACACAGATACTATTGAATTCATATTACTGATCAAGGTGACGATGAGTAGTTAAGAACAAATAGTATTTTGTAGTGTATTGAAGGACCAGAATGGCGATCAGAGGGGGTGAATGATCTCAAATAAAAAATTTTCCACCTACTAGATAAGAAAAGCCTATGAAAAAAACTAAAAAAACCAACCAATACAAAACTTACTTTTAAAACTCGGTACACACCTCCTTATAGATATATCAAGAACCTACTCTAACCATCAATCGTGAAGATTAATGTCAAAGTTCCAACCTTTTCCAAATCGAAAAAGAAGTGCATCATTGGAAAGCAAAAACCAAAATCTTGGTCTTGGACTAACTCATAGGATTTTGATAACCAATATGATCTTGGATATCCTCCCACTTGTCACAACAAGCAAGAACACAAGAAGCAAAAACTACAAACGCGATCTACAAGAATGCCTTCGTTTCAAGCAAAAAGATCAATTTATTGCAAAGTTCAAGAAGAGATGTATCTAGATGATTGGGATATGATCTGAAAATGATTCATCCAACAATCTTTCATTCTCGGCATAAAATCCACAAGCATTTAGAAGGAGTGGAGGCAAATCCAAATATACGGAATGTAAATTGCGGAAATTAAATTGCTTGAATTTAAACTGCGGAATTTAAGTATTGAATTTAAGATATAATGCAAATGCTGAAAGTAAATTCAGAATAGTAAGGAAATAAAATTTTTATTTCTTAGATGGAAATGCGATCTCCAATCGTCTAGACCTCGGCGCACATCGACTAGTCCTCATCATCCTCCGTCTCACCATGATCTCGCATTTTTGTCCTGCAACTATCAAAGAAAGAAAACACATCACGTAGCATTGCACGATAAATATGCAATTAATCAATTATAGTAAAAATCATAACTCAATTCACAACAAAAATTCGGTAACACCCTGAAACTGCCAGCACACCAAATTGCTATAAATTCAAATCCAATTCAAATCAAACTCAAACATGAGCACCACATGCTTAAACATAGTCAATTATTCATCACCAACAAGGATAGACCTCCAAATGATCTTTCATGTATACACAAATTTTGATATTTTAGAATAATATTTTTTAAAATAAGATTAGAAAAAAAAATACGTTGAAAAAACAATTACATAAGTATACTTCTATCGCCAATTCATTCAGCGACGTAAGCTTTCCATCAGCCTCAATTCATTTGGCAACCACCAAATTTCTGTCGCTAATTCATTTGACCGACAGGGCCATTTATCACTCATTCATTTGGCTTACAGATCAATTTTTCTGGTAGACTTTTGTCACCAAACGAATTGGTGACAGATATATATTTATGTAATCGGTTTTTTCAACATGCTTTTTCCTGTAATTTTATTTAAAAATGTATTATTTAAAAATGCACAAATTCTTATCAAAGTTCCATGCGTCATCTACTTGACAAAATCACGAATGATCTATAACAATAGTAATCACAAACAGCATAACTAGCTCTTCACGCTTCCCATAATTATACGCTCTATTTTGCTTAGGACATAAGGACATCGAGTGGCAGGGCTAGCAGCAAGATCACCGTGGAAAGCCTGCCGATGGTAAGAATTCTTGTTCCATGCTGTATTGCCTGCTACTGCTAGTTTCGCCATTGCTCATTCGAGTTGGTGTACAGTACACCTCAACTGAACTCCCTTGTTCAATGTCTCCTAATCCTACCAGCCTTTCGAGCCTCACCTCCACTTGCCGCATTGTTGGCCTCTCTTGCCCCTTCAAACTTAGACACGTCGATGCCAGTGATGCAACTTCTCACCCATTGTCCATGCCCTCTGAGATCACTTAGGGTCTAATATCTCATAGAGCTTATCCTTTATTATTAGCAAGTTGAATAGTGCAATTAGACTGACATGATCTGATGATGTGAATACAGTTGGCTTCTTCCTTGTGAGCATCACTTTTATCGATCAATCTACTTGTTCGGTAGTACTCTGGGTCCGGTATCCAAACGTGCCTTCAATTGCTGTTGTCACACCTCCTTGATCGATTGCAATACCTCGAGAGGCTCCAAAGTCCGATACTTTTACTGTTAAGCGATCATCGAGTAGAATGTTAGCAGACTTAACATCCCTGTGAATTGTTGATACAGAAGCAAATGAATTTAGATAGGCCAAAGCACTTGCAGCTTCAAGATCAATCCTCAGTCTGTCCATCCATAACAAGAATTTTAGGTCAGCATGGAGATGATCGGAAAGAGTCCCATGTGAGATGAACTCAATCCAGAGTTCCAGACAACCGCACGACATTTCGACGATTGATTTGTGAAAGGATGGCAACCTCATTTATGAAATCATCGATCTCCTTTTGGACTGTAATATTTTATTTCTTGATGGCAACGACACGCTAGTTTGGTAGGATGCCTTTGAAGACGGTACCATGGCCGCCACTGCCAAGTTTGCCCATCTCGTCAAATTGGTCTTTTTGCCTTCTCGAGCTCTTCTAAGCTAATTAAAGATCATCCTTTCAACTATATATCATTTCATCAACCAAAGCTCCTTACTAAAGTACGAAAGAAGGATAGATAGTGATTGCTTATCTCTTTATTTGCTTTAAGATTTTTATAATTTGTATTGGAAGAAAAAGTACTTATTATAATCCCGGTTCTCCTCGAAGAATAGTGCTTCAGTTTCTTGGCCCTCCGTGCCTTGAGCATGTACGTGGGAACGGCTATGCCGCAGCCCGCAGCTAACTCCTATCGCCAGTTCGTCGCATGAAAAGTTGTGAACTGGAGCAAATAACAGCTCTGGATTTGTTCTACAACAAAATAATGAAAGGATCGATAAAAAAAACTTGTGAATTTAAGATAATTTCTTTGTATCGGTTGGTTCACACCTGCCCTCATTTTGGGGCATAGAGATCACCTGCAGTTTGCGACTATAATTTAAGGACTGCATGCGATTTCAGCCATCCAATTTCAGCTATCCATTTTAATAATCAGCGGCTCGGAACTACTACTATAGTATATATTAACTCTGTTAACGAGGAAGGGATTGCCGGCTCCTCAGCCATGCCACGTCAGTGGTCCTCGCGAAAAGCCCCTTGCAATTTTGCTAATTGCATGTAGGCCCGGATTTGCTGCCTGCTGTCCGTTCTCTGTACCGCCTCGGATCCGGCCGTCCACGCACGCACGAGTGGTGGCCTACGGGTCGCGAACAAATCGCTGCCCGCGAAGCGCTCTACGTCTAGCCTTCCTTTCCCCATCGCCCTCGCTGCTCCCTCGATGTTCCTCTCGCAGGAATCGCCGCCCCCCGCCCCGCTGTGCTGCCCTCGCCCTCGCTTCCCCGATCATGCCCGCTCGCGCTCTGCGCCAGTCCGCCGTGGAATGGCTGGCCGCGATGGATGGCGAGGTTCTGTGGCGGCGGAGGTCACCCGTCCACCTCTTCCCGTCGCGGGAATCGCCACCCCGGCCCCGCTCTGTCGCCCTCGCCTCCCCGGTCGTGCCCGCTCGTCTGCCCGCGACCGACCGCCTGCTCGTCCAGCCGTCCACGCGTCCCAGACCTCATCCGTGTCGCCGCTCGTTCTCCGCATGCCCCTTCATTGGCCGATAAAGGGCCGTCGAATCCGGTCTCGAGGAGCGCGAGATCCCCCGGTCTTCGTTGCCCTACTCGCATCCTCCTCTTGCTGCGCTTCCGTCCCTTCAATGGTTTGCCGCCCTTGTCGTGCCCTCCGCCCGTCGCGCTCCTGCGTCGCGGAATCCTGATTGATTCTCATTTTTTGGGGGTTTCTCGTTCCCCAGCCGATTCCTTATGATTTTTCGGTTCGTCTCGGTTGCTCCTACGTCGTGCTTGCTTGATTCGTTTGCTTCTTGTTCCATCTTCTCGGCTTTTTGGGTCATTTTCCTTCGCTTCCGGGGAGCCCTATGACCCTAGCAGCACCAACTTCCCTGGTAGCATGTAGCGGTGCCGTCGTCGGCACAACGCGGATGGCACCATGGAGTACTGATTGGAGCCAGCAGAGCTTGCGGAGGTGCGGCGGTAGGCCGGTGTCTGATCCATACTAGGTGCCGCCGCCGGGGTGGAAGCCAGGCGATGACTTGTCCCCAGTTGCCTGTGACTTCCTGGACAAGAGGCAAGTGGATGAGCTCGCGGAGGAGGTCTATGGCGTCAAAAGGTCTCCTTTTTTTACTCTCCTTTGCGATTTCCACTTCTTGCATTGGTCTGTAGCAGTGCAGTGCCGCTGTTCTATTAAGGTTTACGAGTTTTGTGCTAAAATTTACTTGTGGACTTGTATTGATGTGAAGGCACATGGAGCAGCTAAGTTATAACTTGGTGCAACTAGGCAAGGAAGCGAAATCTGAGATAGAAAGAGCTCTCAGTTCCTGGAAGGTAGCCAAACGATCCTGTGGATTTTTCCCTTTCAATCATTTCCCCCTTCTATCTGCTGTTCCTCTACTTTTCAAGAAAAGTGATGTTTGTTGTTTGCAGCTTGTAATTGAAAATAGAGAGTCGTGCTTGATTGCAATATTCATCCGTTCTTGATTCGGTTGACATGTAACTTCAGTGCATGTTCTGCAGATACAACTGCATGCCGGTGAGGAAACTTACCAATCAATGGGTAAGGAGTCAAGTTTTATGATTTTCTTACATGAATTGCTGGTGCTTACGTTACTCACCATGTTAGTTTAAGAAACAAAATAGATTTTGATCACGAGATTATATGAATAATTCTATAGGCAAAGAGCATGCACTTGTCATATCAAATCATTGTTGCGACATTGATTGACTTATTGGATGGATTTTGGCGCAGGTTATTATATCCCATCTTGTTGAACATTTGTTAGAAACTTATAAATTTTACTGGCAATTCACTATGTTGATATCTGTCTGTTATAAATCTTCTGAGACTCCTTTTGTGTGGGCATGTGGTCAATGCTCAGGATGCCTTGGAAGTACAATGGCTGTCATGAAGAAATCGCTCTTAGTTCCTGGAAGGTAGCCAAACGATCCTATGGATTTTTCCCTTTCAATCATTTCCCCTTTTATCTGTTGTTCCTCTACTTTTCAAGAAAAGTGATGTTTGTTCTTTGCAGCTTGTAATTGAAAATAGAGAGTCGTGCTTGATTGCAATATTCATCCGTTCTTGATTCGGTTGACATGTAACTTCAGTGCATGTTCTGCAGATACAACTGCATGCCGATGAGGAAACTTACCAGTCAATGGGTAAGGAACTACACTTTAAGTTTTCCCATGATTACCAAAAGCTAAAAAATTTCCTTAGTTCCCCTTTTGTGATTTGCATTGCTTTGGACTTGTCATGTTAAATATCTTGTCAAGGAGGTAGATCTATCAGATGTTATCACCGGATGGCTGGAAACAATAATTATGGATGGTTAAGCATTTTTATTGTGGCCATGTGAGGACACTTTTTTGATGGTTGATACAAGAAAGATATCCTTTGAGAAAAAGGGACCTTGTGAACTATTTTGCACCAAACTGTCAACATATTCTGCTTTGTTTCTTGATTCCTGCTTGTTTTGGATTCATGAGATTCCGTTCTCATAAGCAGGGCCACACAAGATTCAAGGAATTGGAGCTGGTTTTATCCCTGGTGTCTTGGATGTTGACCTCATTGATAAAACTCTACAAGTACGTTTTCCTCCTGTATTAAGTTGAGCTGTAGAGAAGACACTATATAAACAATTTCTCACCGAATTATTTTTTGCTCACTTGGTTCATAGTATCACTTTTATCCTGTGCGAATAGAAGTTTGCGGTAGATTTACATCGTTCTTGACTGTCTTTGCTTTCATCTGCATCTTTTACCCTGGTGCCAATTCCCCGCTTTTCCATCCAGATTTTTTCAGGAACAACAAAACTATTGTGAATATTTGGGCTCATTTTTTTGTTTCAAAGTGGTTGTGCAAAATTTTTGGGTGAGCTAGCATTAGCATTTGCAGGTTTTCCATATATATATTCAATATAGTCATTGTTGTCTCACTATATTGATATTATCATCGTCACCTTTTGTCGACGATTGGGGAGCAGGCCCCCGCCGAGCTTACTTGTTGAATGGGGGATCAACCAAAACCCCTTTCTACCGAAGGTGTAGCATCGAAGACGTGGGAGACGGTCAATTAGAATGCAGAAACACAAGGATTTTATCCTGGTTCAGGCCTCTCATGATCGAGATAATGACCCTACTCCAACAGAGTGTGTATTGTATATGTATTAATTTCGTCTCCCTCTCCCTCCAATATTTGGGGTATTTATAGTTTACAATGGTATCGTGTCGATTCTGGCCCACGCCATGCACGCTTGACTGCGTTCGACATGGTCGTAACCGAATCCTACATTTACGCCACGTCCGAGTCATGAGCGCAACGGTCCTTCGTGGTGGCGCGATTATCGCCGTAACCGTTAGTCGCAACCCTCCGACCACGCAGCCAGAGCTCGAGCTTGGGCCGAGCTCATTTGACTCCGACCCGAGCAAGTTCACCCGAGCAACGTGCTTGGGCATTAACCGAGCAAGGAGCTCGTACCGAACGGGCATGAAGCTCGCATCGAACGGGGAAGGAGCTCGTACCGAACGGGCAAGGAGCTCGCACCGAACGGGCAAGCCGAGCAGCGGTGCTCGACCATCCTTGGGTCATCCTCGGGAACAACCTCCGAGGTGCCCGAGGTCGGGACGAGCTCGGCCGTTGTGGCATTATGGTAATTAGGGGAATTATCCAATCCCCGACAGCTAGTCCCCGAGGCTCAAGTGAGATGGGTCATCTTCTTGAGACTAAGAAGTCCAAGGAGGGATTGAATTCTTGATGGTGAAGCACTTACCTCATCATCTCGGCACGCAATTACCAGGAAAAGGAATTGATAGATGAGGCAGGCTCACACTATCACATCACGAGCGAACCATGCTCGGGGAAAAAAGGTCGGCACGAGCTGCACCGAACGAGAAAATAAAACGCGGTCGAACCTCGTCCTGAGTATGGATCAGATGCCCAGGGAAACTAGGCATGGATCAGATGCCTAACATAAAGATAACTAGCAGACTGTGAACAAACACATGCTGCCGCATCCCATGCATAGATCAGATACACAGGGGAACTAGGCATGGATCAGACACCTAGGCTACTAGCGGATTGCGAGCGGACTCACATAGCCACATCCCGAGCATGGGTCTAATGCTCGAGGAACTGACAGACGAGCCAGGCTCGAGCTGCCGCATCCTGGACATGGACCAGACATCCAGGGAAACTAAACTGGAAGGACCTATGCTCAAACACAGAGCGTGTTCGGCGCGGAATACCAACCGTTTCCGAGCGTAACGCGTGCTCGAAGGAAGAGACTTCGCGCCGAGCGCAGCTGCGTCTGCCGCGGAACAGGAAGAGTCCCCGAGCGAAAAACATGCTCGGAGGAAGACACTCGCGCCCGAGCGAAGTGCGTGCTCGGCGCGGAACACGAACAGTCCCCGAGCGAAAAACATGCTCGGAGGAAGACAGACACTCGCGCCGAGCCGGCACGTGTTTCTGGGCGGAAAACAACAGCCCCGGCGAAAAACATGCTCGGAGGAAGATGTACACCCGAGCGAAGAACATGCTCGGAGGAAGACACTTCGCGCCGAGCCGGCACGTGTTTCGGGCGAAAAACAGCCCCCCGGCGAAGAACATGCTCGGAGGAAGACAGACACTCGCCGAGCCGGCACGTGCTCGGGGCGCAAAACTAACAGTCCCCGAGCGAAGAACATGCTCGGAGGAAGACACTCGCGCCGAGCCGGCACGTGTTTCTGGCGGAAAACAAACAGCCCCGAGCCGAAGAACATGCTCGGAGGAAGACAGACACTCGCGCCGAGCCGGCACGTGTTTCGGGCGGAAAACAAACAGTCCCCGAGCGAAAAACATGCTCGGAGGAAGACAGACACTCGCGCCCGAGCGAAGTACGTGCTCGGCGCGGAAAACAAACAGTCCCCGAGCGAAAAACATGCTCAGGGGATAAGAGCAATTTCCAAGATATAACAAGATCAATTCCCGAGCGCAATGCCCGCCCGATGTGAAAAACACGCGTCCGAGCTAAAAATTTACTCTGCACAGATCCGAGCGAAAAGCCTGCTCGGGCAAAGGGATGAAACTTGCTCCCGAGCGAAGAACTTGCTCGGCGCAAAAACAGAAACAATTCTGCTAAGCACAGTTTTGTTTGAGGTAAATAACTCTTTTCACATATCTCACATCATCATAAATTGTGTAGTATCGGTCATCGGATGTGGAAGATGACGCCTTCGGGATTCCTTTGGCAAAGAATCCGTCGATCCCCACGGACGGCGCCAGCTGTCGACGATTGGGGAGCAGCCCCCGCCGAGCTTACTTGTTGAATGGGGATCAACCAAAACCCCTTTCTACCGAAGGTGTAGCATCGAAGACGTGGGAGACGGTCAATTAGAATGCAGAAACACAAGGATTTTATCCTGGTTCAGGCCTCTCATGATCGAGATAATGACCCTACTCCAGCGTAGTGTGTATTGTATATGTATTAATTTCGTCTCCCCTCTCCCTCCAATATTTGGGGGTATTTATAGTTTACAATGGTATCGTGTCGGTTACGGCCCACGCCATGCACGTTTGACCGTGCCCGACATGGTCGTAACCGAATCCTACATTTACGCCACGTCCGAGTCATGAGCGCAACGGTCCTTCGTGGTGGCGCGATTATCGCCGTAACCGTTAGTCGCAACCCTCCGACCACGCAGCCAGAACTCGAGCTTGGGCCGAGCTCATTTGACTCCGACCCGAGCAAGTTCACCCGAGCAACGTGCTTGGGCATTAACCGAGCAAGGAGCTCGTACCGAACGGGCATGAAGCTCGCATCGAACGGGGAAGGAGCTCGTACCGAACGGGCAAGCCGAGCAGCGGTGCTCGACCATCCTTGGGTCATCCTCGGGAACAACCTCCGAGGTGCCCGAGGTCGGGACGAGCTCGGCCGTTGTGGCATTATGGTAATTAGGGGAATTATCCAATCCCCGACACCTTTTTAGCTAGGGCCCAACAAAATAATTATTTCGTGTTTGTTTTCTTTTAAATGAGGATGTTGCATATGGCTGAGGGTTTGGCTAACAAGCGATGACCAGAGGCTTGGCTTGCTAACTTTATCTCTTCACATTGTTGGCAAATTGGCATGCCTTATGCTTTGTTCAGTGCCGTTATATCAGATGCTTATTTTCGGATGGTGTTATATCAGCTTTGTAGAAACATTTAACCATAACCTCAGCTTTGTTGGCTTTTACATGTATCATGTACGAAATGTAATTTCTGCGTATACTACCTTAATTTATGTAAGATCACACATTAGACTATGCCTCAATGTGTTCTTCTAAATCTACTTCCCAGTTACGCATCATACAAATATATTAAATGCAATGTGTCAGTTTTGTTTTGAAGTGTGAACATTTATCTTTCTTGATTTTGACGATGTTGTATTCTACTTTTATGTACTGTATTGTACGGCGCAGCGAAGCGCGCCTACCTACCTAGTGTATTACATTGTTCGGACTGATTTAGACCATCCGAATTGGATTCGGCAATGGTAGTGCAACTGATTAGGCCTTGTTTGGTATGGCTGAAGCTTTTCTAAAAAATACCTTTTAGATGAGCTATATGGCTGAAGGGCTACACGAATGAATGGCTGGGCTAAAGAGAGTTTCCCCAACAAGTGGGTTTCAACTTTATTTGTGCTGATAGTAGTATTTTATATTTATGAATGAACAATATTATATCATTTGAATATGACATGTGTACTATGAATGTGATATGTTTGTGTTGGGAATGTGATGTGTACTGTGAATGTAAATGTCATGTACTATGTATAAGTATTGTGAATGTTCTGTGATATTGTCATATTGCGAACGTATGTGTATTGTGATACTGTGAAATTAGGGTTGTTTTCGGATGGCGAGCAGTTGTAATATAGTCATCACAGTCAGTTCCCATCTAAAATCAACTGTGATGATTGATTATCACTGTCGCATGAGAACCGACTGTGATACAGCCTTCTTATCACTGTTTAAAGACTTTGTGTCACCACCAAAACCGATTGTAAAAATAAAAAGAAACCGATTGTGATTTATATTCTTATAGTAGTTGTATATTCCTATAGTAGTGATTATTATACTAAATCTGAATAGTATGTATGTATAAACCAGTACCAGAACATATTATTTTATGAGTTGAAACGGTATAGCCTCCGGTACGGCATAACAATCACTTTTTTATTCTCATGCCATGAACCCAAGGCATTAATCACTACACCCCACCGGCGCCGGCAGTGACCACGGCGCTCTTGACGTCCTTGCTGTAGCCGGTTTGCACGTCCCAGAAGCGGTTCCACAGCATTATCCCGCCGTAGTTGCTCGACCTCTGCACGATCGGCAGCACCTTCAACTTCAGCGTCGCCGCCTCGATGTACCCGTTGCCCGCGGCCTTCGGCGCTGCCGGGAGGCCGAGATAGACGGAGCTCCGTGGCAGGCTGCTCGTCCACATGTTCCAAGCGCGCGTGAACGCCGCCACGTTGTTGGCGGCATAGTTGCAGACGGGGTTGTTGTAGAACTGGACGTGCACGCGGTCGAAAAGCCCCGTCCGGAGTGCCTGCCCCAGCAGCCGGTCCGGGAACGGGCACTGCGGCGCCGCCGTGATCCACACCTTCTTCTTGCCCTTCTTGCTGTAGTCCGACAAGTACCTCGCGAGCTCGTCGTAGTGGGCGGAGCCCCCGAGCTCGATGTCGAAGTCCACGCCATCGAGCACGGCGTCGCCGAACGGCCTGGAAGGGGAGCTCCCGCCGAGGTAGAAGCTCCACAGGTGGTCGGCGACGGCCTTGGCGTCGGCGGTCGACGAGAGGGAGTACTTGCCGACGCCGCCGCCGATGGAGAGGAGGACGGGGATATTTTTGGACTGACAGAATTTGACGTCCGTACCGACGCCGCTTCGGGGGTGGCCGGCGAGGTCGAGGTTGTACTTGCCGCCGCCGAAGCCGTTGAGGAAGGAGAGGATAACGGTGGAGTAGAGATTACTGCTGCAGGCCGCGCGGAGGGTGCCCTCGTTGCCGTTCTGGCCCCAGTACACCACAATGTGGCCGGTCTTCACAGCTACAGTGCCTCCGACGGAAGAGAGAAGCAACACCACAACGACGGCAACTCGGAATGTCCAACGGCTGAAAGACATGTTGTCTATGGTGCCGGAATATTGTCTTGATTGAAACTGTGTGTGTGTGCGCGCACGCATGTTTTGTGTCCTTGAGCTGATACTTTTATAGTGGAGTAGGGTGAGTACTTAGTTTCCAATCGAGTGAAGCAAGAGAAAAATGATTAGAGGATATAAGGTAGAATTATGACAAAATCAATAGGAAAGTCTTGAGAAGTTTCTGTAGTGAACCGTGTTAATTCTATTTACGATATATAATATAATGATTAATTTGATAATATTATTTATGATAGAAAATAATATTTGTGATAAATTATAATATTTATTATATAATAATTTATTTGTCGAAGATCCAAGTAATGTGTGTGTTTGGTTTTTCATTTGTGGAAAGTAACGTAGACGTGTGTGATGCACAAAGAATCCAGACAGGAGATGCGTAGCCTATATACAGTACGTGAGGGTCACGAGTACAACAAGACAAGATGTGAAGATATCTACACGGATACATAATACAGTATAGTCATCAGCGGATCGTACAAATGAGTGAGTTATACAAAAGTAGTGAGTACAATATGCGCGTAAATATGTATATTTTGGACTGCGTGTGTATATATTAGAACGGTTTTCTTAGGCTAGATGTATATGTATGCATGCCGTGTGCTGTGGTACCGGGGTTGTACAGTGTACGCCTTAATTACTTACCATCTTGCGGAAGCAACAGTATGAAAAGGCCGCGTCGCTGCAGGAAAGAAGAAAGAGATGCTCTGTGCCGTGCGATTGCCGAAAAGGAGAAACCAAGTTACGTACGGCAGCAGTAGCAGCTGTTCCCTGCAGCTGCAGCAAAGCAAAGAAAGGGGCAGCAACAGGAGGCATCACGTGCTTACGGTCATGTGTTCCAGCTGCTGACGGAGACAGCGAGTAAAAGAATTGAGAGAAGACAAGAGATGAAAAAAGAAAATTTTGAGATATTATTTAAGATTCCGTACTATTCTAAAGCAGCACTTGGTGAGTGGTCCGTTCTTTTCACGTCATTAATTGCCGCTTAATTGCCCTGCTTAATTGCCCTACGCAAGAAACGGTTGTCATTGCTTTAATTAAATTTTCGCAAGAAGCGTTAAAGATAGATGTTTGATCTTGTGAAATAATTTTTTTTATTTTTTAATCTTTACTTTTCGTTATCAATTTTGTTTTTCGTAGTAACGCACGGGCATGTAACTAGTATGATTTTATGTAAAAAAATTTGTGTATGTTCTGTATACCTAATTCAAGAAATAAATCAGTAAAGATTAATTCAATCTACTAAATTGTTTTTTAGGTTTATAAATAATTGCTTTCTAGTAAATATATGTAACTCGACGTCTAAAGGCAAAGGAATATACATGCTTTCCTGCTTTTTACCTAGACACCCATTTGTAATGTAAGGGTTGCCTTCGTACCCGCACTGGCACGAGTAGCCGCCATGAGAACCGTTGGTAGAGTAGCGGCAGAAGCTATTGCTGCTGCGACATGCCGTGCCAGATCCACATCTCGGACACCCCGACTTCCCTAGCGCCCAGTCCAGCACGGCCGGCACCACCGGTTGGTCTCCATCGCCGCGACCGTCCACTTGCCTCACGAGCTTATCGGCGTTCCCGCTGAACCACACATTGTCCGTGATGAACACCAGCACGGATTTGTTAAACCAGGAATGGCCGGCGTGGTGCTTCCGAAGGAGAACTACTGAATGTCGTACGACGTGAGGCCTAAGTAGATGAACACTGGTAGCAGCCACGCACGAGCCCGCAGACTACTCCGCGAACGCGTGCCGATCGGGCAGTGGTTGGCCACCGTTCGGCCGCGCTTAGAGTCATACTAAGTTGAGTCACGTGTAATGCTGTGACATGTGAAATTTGATTCTCTTGTTATTAAAAGTATAAATTCGGTTTTATCGGTAGTGTTATTTTAAAAATTGGTTGGTCAGGAGGTATGTGAAATTTGGTCAGAGAATCTTGTTTATGTAAATTCGGTTTTATCGGTAATGTTATTTTAAAAATTAGTTGGCTAAGAGGTGATTTGCGTAACCACATGATCCTTTGTGAAAAAACCTAGTGGACTATCTATTCGTGAATTTGCAGAAGGAAAAAAAATGTAATTTTGGTTTTCTTGGTTGTGTTTTTTTTTAAAAAAAATGGTTAGCTAGGGACCGTCGACGAATTTGTGTAACCGTGAGGTTCTTTGTGCAAAAAAACCGGTGGAGAACCTGTTCGTTAATTTGCGGAACCACGTGTCCTTTGCGCCAAAAAACAGTGGAGGACCTGTTCATGAATTTGTGGAAGGAAAAAACCTAACTTTGGTTTTATCGGTGGTATTTTTATAAAAATTGGCTGACTATGAGCCATCGACAAATTTGTGTAACCACGGGTTCCCTTATGCAAAAAAAACGGTGGAGGACATATTCATGATTTTGCGGAAACACGGTCTTTTGTTTGGAAAAAATAGTTTTCTGCGATTGCCAAAAAACCGGTGAAGAACCAGTTCGTGAATCTAAGGAACCACATGTCTTTTTTGCAAAATTATTGGTGAAATGATTTGAACATAATTTTGGATTTTACAGGGGCCTCTCCGTGGAAATGCTGACATGGCATGCCTCTCCAATCTTCAATTCCACCAGCTTTAAAGATGAGCATATAACCTCGAAACTAAATACTAACAGTAATATTAGACTCTGGGGAATTAAGTGGTGCGTGCTTAAGGTGAATACAATATATCTCTATCTCTACTAATATAAAAGAGGAGTTGTCCATTGTCCCTCCACATGCGTATATCACACCCCACACATCCTCCTCTGAAAAACTAGATAAAAAAACCAGCGAGAGACGATTGGAGTTTCTCTCATCAGTCGGTCTAGTTCACAACGGAAGGAGAGGGGGTGTTGTTTGCTTAATTGATAAGCGAAACTCGCATGAGAAGCCGAGGTGAGCAAATCAAACAAGGCATCGACGGTGACAAAGAGAGGACTCCTCCCCGTTGTCGCGTTGTTTCGGATCCATATGTAGCATGTCGTAGGAGAGCGGATGCCCCTTTAGAGAGGGAGATGTTGGATCCGACGACTCTATTGTTGAAGGCAGGAAAGACAGTCAGATCTGGCCTCCCCCCTTAGAGAGGGAGATGGTGCGGACCTTGACGATAGTGGATACAACGTCGGCGGGCTCGGGGACGATGAATCCTGTCCCAGAGGGCTGGGGAAGGCAGTTCTGGCCACAGCGGGCTTGGGAACAGTGAAACCAATGGCGGTGGGCATGGCTACAAGGGAGGAGGTGGCTGTTTGTGCATGCCCGCCCTGCCAACTACGGCCAGCCTTGCCACCCCAAGATGACCTTATTGAAGGTACGTCTACCATCCCTAGATCTCCAGTGAGCTCTCTTCCCTTGCTTCTTCCTCTCCATCCCTATTCCTTTGGTTTAATACCCTCCAATTGTTTTGAGGATTTGGTCCTGTGGGCCAAGGTGTCCTCATCGTCGTGCCACCACACCATCATCGGTGATACCTCTCTACTGCTACTATTCGATTCACAGATAAGTGCCCAAATACTTTCATCATCTCTTGCTCTCTACTATGCTACTACTACTATTTTCTCCAAGTCTTAAAATTGATTTCTAATGATCTCTTGTAAATTATGATGTGTAAGTGCTATAGCTTAGTGTCGGTGTTTTGTGCATCGGCAATACGAATTTTTGGTTAGTAGGGGTCGCGCGTTCCCTCTCCCCGAATGGTCGACTCAAGGAACCAAGGATATATACTGGTTCGGGCTGAATGTCCCTACTCCAGTTCGTGCGGTGGATGTATTTTGCTTCCGGGAGCAAGTAGATGCGGGGTGTTACAAGCGGGGAAGTGTCTCTTGTATTTGTCCGACCGGCCTCTAGCTTGATCGATCGGATCTCTCTTTTCTTCGGGGTCCTGCCTTTCCTTATATAGGCGGAAAAGGCAGATTACATGGGAGTTTGGAAGGAAAAAGGAAGGGGTACTATATGCCTTGGAGTCTGGTTTTCTGTCTTGTCGCTTGCCAAGCCCCCTGTTTCCTCACGACCCGGGTTGGTAGGCTCGCCTGAGGGGGTCGGTGACTCCCCCAGTCAAAGAGGTGACACACTGCTTCGTTCGTCTGTCTGGCGCTTGCGTCATCACGTTTGACTCTTGGTGCTCCCTCGGGAGGGAGCGTCCCACCCTGCTGCGTGCCAGGGTGATGGGACCGGTGCTTGACTTTTTAGTGGGTCTTCTGATGTCCTCGGGAGGGGGCCGCCTTCTCTGGTACGGACGTTAGAGGTCGTCACGCCCGTTGAGCAGTTGGCCGAACGCAGGCTGGGGACTCGGTGTCCCGATTGCTGGAGAAGCCGACCCCAGCTGGGTCGGATTAACGGGCGGCCCGACCAAGCGGGGTTGGGATGCGCCGAACGCTCCGACCCGAGGGGTCGGAGCCACCTGAGTGCTCGGACCTGAGGGGTCGGAGCGCTCGAGGCCTGGCCCAAGTCGGGGCCAGGTCGCTTTCGGGGCCCATGGGCCCTTTGTGGGAGCCGGGCTCTTAAGAGGCAGCCCGCTCGTTGTTCCGGGCTGCTGGAGGTACCCATGGTACGTATACTTGTCTTTTAGATTATTGTGGCTTATGTAATCAGTTATGTGCTGGTGTAATTATTATATTTAGATGATTCTAATGATGCATAGATAGGGTTAAAAGTCAACATGAGGTATCTTTTTATCTCACCAATCGAAAACATTAAATTGTTTATTGTAAAATGATTATGTTCAATCATATGCATACATAGGGTTAGACGTGAGTTTTGAGAAAATGCATTTAACCTTTTTTAAATGTGGTCTTGATATAATTGTACAATCTTTTCCCACCATTTTTTATTTGGTCGATTTTACGTGCTATCGAAAACACTCCACTACTCGTCGATGGAGAAGAGGGAGAGAATGGGAGACTAGTGGAGAGAGAGTGAGGAGAGAGAGATGGGAGGATGCTTTTATGAGTGGTGCTCTTGTAGGTCTGTGATAACACATATGCATTCAACTACAAAGATTTTATTGTATTATGTACTAATTCTGATGTTTTCTTAATATTTATGTTGGACAAGAAACAATATCAATCACTAAATATATACTTTACGTAATATATATGTATGAAAATTTTAATATTCATTATACGAAGTCACGCTAGATATGCATTATTCTATTTTGAGACCCGCAGACACACTTACCAATGAGACGGAAAACAGGAGTTTCCTTCTGTTACAATCGTAGGACTAAGGGTCTGTTTGAATCCATTAGCAACTAATAGTTAGCTAGCTAATAGTTCCTAACTAATATTAGCTAGCTAACTGATAGTTGGAGGGTGTTTGGATCCACCAGCTAATATGTGGCTAATAGATGCTATTGTTCAAAACACCCATACTATTAAATGCTATTGGTGATATACGCGAAGGGTATTTTGGTTAAATGTCACCTATTAGCTGGGTTTAGCTAGCTAATGAGATAACCATTGGCTGGGTGCCCAGCTAATAGTTAGCTGATCTATTAGCTGGGGGTGTTTGGATCCACTTCAGCTTAAGGGTGAAAACGGAGCGGATAATATCCGGACCGTATCCGTATCCGATATCCGTTTTTAGGAAAATGGCAAAATAATCTAATATCCGACGGATACGGATACGGATAATTATCCGGATCGGGCAGCCGGATACGGAGCGGATATGGGGGAGGAGATATCCGACGGATATGAAGCGGATACGGATATCCGGTATTCGGATATCCGTATACGGTGGAATGCCAATTGATTGAAGAGTGAGGAGTTTGCAGTGCAGACCGGTAGACCCAGCCTAATGGTCCCGGTCCGGCATTCGCTCCCAGAGTCCCAGCCTCCCCTAGCCTTCGCTCCAAGCCTCCGGCTTCAATAGCCCGACTGCCTGAGCCCCGAGCCCGAGTGTCCTCCAGGCTCCAGTCCGGCGCTCCTACAAACCCTAGCCACCGCCTCCAATCCTCCCTGCCACCGGACGACGCCGGCTGGCCATCACGCCACTGGGCGCTACCTTCCGCCCACTTCGGCGCCGCCTTACACCACCTCACCGCAGCGGCCGAGGGCGCTGGCCGAGGAGGCCCACCCGAGCAGCCCGCCACCTCCAATCCTCCTCACATCGGACGCCGCCGTGCTGCGCTCTACGCCACCTCGCCGCAGCGGTCGTAGGCGTCACCGAGGAGGCCCCACTTGAGCAGCTTGCCCTCCTCCCCGGCGTCCTCCTTGGCCCACCATCGTCGCGGCACCCAGTTTCTCCCATCCTCCTCGCCGCCTCTCTTGGTCTGGTTTGGGCTCGGCGGTATGGCTCCTCCTCCCTTCCTCTACCCACTTTCTTAGTTTCTCCTCTACCCAATTGTCTGATGGTAACCAGTTGAGTAGCCGACGCCATCCATTTCAAAATTACACTATGTTCTAGTAATCTGGTTCATATTCACTCATTTTACTGGGAAAAGTTAATTCTTTTTAAAAAAAACCGTTAAAGTAGTACTAGCATGAGGGTCATATGAAGTTTATAAATTAGCTCACCTAATTGTTTGATGGTTTATTATGTTTGTGGATTATGTACTCAGTACTCTAAATCCTAATATTCTGTGTTGAAACTTATGTTTTGGTGTTTACATATTATCCGACTAAATATTCGGTTTCGTTTCCGTTTTCGATCCGACTCCGATTATTATCCGTTTTATTATTATCCGATATCGATTCAATATCCGATCCGTTTTTAAATTATCTGTATCCGTATTCGCATCCGGGTGAAAAAAATGTGAGCGGATATGAAAATGTCACTATCCAACCGAATCTGCTCCATTTTCACCCCTACTCCAGCTAAACTTTAGCAGCTAACTATTAGCTGCATGTATCCAAACAGCCCACTAACCCACGTGCTGTACATTTCTACGTAGACCTTTTCCTTCACACGACGGCACGGCCCCACCTTCCAGTGTCTCTTCCAGCGTCCAGAAGCTTCTAAAGCACGCCAAAAATATGGAACCGACGAGGCTTGGTGGCCCACGAAGAGCCTGACGGCCCATTACCATCCCAGACGAGCAAGAAAATTCATCTCAGCGACTAGTCAACGCGCGCCGCGGCCTTGCCGGCTTCTTGGCCCATGTGGAACCTTCCAGAACCGCACCAACCGATAAATACTCGCCCACCCCACGATCTCCTCGTCCTCCCAAAACCCCTCCTAACCCTAGCCGCCTCTTGTGCGCTTCTACTCTTGCTAGATCAGAGCTTAGGACGGGCGCCATGGCGACGGAGACCGAGACCTTCGCCTTCCAGGCCGAGATCAACCAGCTCCTCTCCCTGATCATCAACACCTTCTACTCCAACAAGGAGATCTTCCTCCGCGAGCTCATCTCCAACTCCTCCGATGTAAGCACCCCTCCAAATCCCTCTCTGGCTTCCCATCGCGCCGCGAAATCTGTTTGCATATCTGTTTCTGCTGTTTTACGCGTTGATCTGTGAATATGATGTATTCGGAGCACCGAGAAGTGAGTTAGATGCGTTGACTTGTGAGAAGCAGTTGATTGTGTTGTAGATCTGTGTGTTTGTGGGCTAAATGGTTGCGTTTTTGTTGTGATTTTCGCAGGCGTTGGACAAGATCAGGTTCGAGAGCCTCACGGACAAGAGCAAGCTCGATGCGCAGCCGGAGCTGTTCATCCACATTGTCCCCGACAAGGCGAGCAACACTCTCTCCATCATCGACAGCGGCATTGGCATGACCAAGTCGGACCTCGTCAACAACCTCGGCACGATCGCGAGGTCGGGGACCAAAGAGTTCATGGAGGCGCTCGCCGCCGGCGCCGACGTGTCCATGATTGGGCAGTTCGGTGTCGGATTCTACTCCGCCTACCTCGTCGCCGAGAGGGTCGTTGTCACCACCAAGCACAACGACGACGAGCAGTACGTGTGGGAGTCACAAGCCGGTGGCTCGTTCACCGTTACGCGTGACACGTCCGGGGAGCAGCTTGGCAGGGGTACCAAGATCACCCTCTACCTCAAGGACGATCAGGTATGCAGAATCTGTCCAAGCAAGCCTGTCATTTGATCTGTGTTCTATAGTGTGTTTGGCGTACTATTCATGTGATCCGTTAACTGCGATAGTAGTGGAAATAGTTTTTTTGCCATAGCTACTCATATTATGCTTTTAGAATGCACATAATTTTGTGTCCCACCGATTGTTTTCTATATAGGATTATTATTATTCCGTCAACATGCTATTAGTTGACTTTTATACCTGCCTCAGTCGAAACTTGAAGGTAGCACTGCTTGAACAGCTTACTGTTCAAAAGTGTAATGTTAGCTCCCTAGCTATTATGTGTGGACAGAAACCTAAAGTCTTGTCATCAGGATTAGTGGTTTCTTTTGTGGTAGTTTAATTCCTGTTCTTGCTGTTACCTCATTGTGTTTTAGTCTGTTAAGGGTTTTCTGTATGCCGTCTGTTCTTCGTCCGATTCATCCTTCCAATCACTTGCAGTTGGAGTACCTTGAGGAGCGACGTGTCAAGGATCTGATCAAGAAGCACTCTGAGTTCATCAGTTACCCGATCTCCCTGTGGACCGAGAAGACCACTGAGAAGGAAATTTCTGATGATGAAGATGAGGAAGAGAAGAAGGATACTGAGGAGGGCAAGGTTGAGGATGTTGACGAGGAGAAGGAAGAGAAGGAGAAGAAAAAGAAGAAGATCAAGGAGGTTTCTCACGAGTGGTCCTTGGTCAACAAGCAGAAGCCCATCTGGATGAGGAAGCCAGAAGAGATCACCAAGGAAGAGTATTCTGCATTCTACAAGAGCTTGACAAACGACTGGGAGGAGCATCTTGCTGTCAAGCACTTCTCTGTGGAGGGTCAGCTGGAGTTCAAGGCTATCCTCTTCGTTCCCAAGAGGGCCCCCTTCGACCTGTTCGACACCAAGAAGAAGCTCAACAACATCAAGCTCTATGTGCGCCGTGTCTTCATCATGGACAACTGTGAGGAGCTGATCCCTGATTACCTGAGCTTTGTCAAGGGTATTGTTGACTCTGAGGACCTTCCCCTCAACATCTCTCGTGAGACGCTCCAACAGAACAAAATCCTCAAGGTCATCCGCAAGAACCTCGTCAAGAAGTGCATTGAACTCTTCTTTGAAATTGCTGAGAACAAGGAGGATTACAACAAGTTCTATGAGGCCTTCTCCAAGAACCTGAAGCTTGGTATCCATGAGGACTCCACGAACCGGAACAAGATCGCCGAGCTCCTGAGGTACAACTCCACCAAAAGTGGTGATGAGCTAACCAGCCTCAAGGACTACGTTACCAGGATGAAGGAGGGACAGAACGATATTTACTACATAACTGGTGAGAGCAAGAAGGCCGTGGAGAACTCTCCCTTCCTTGAGAAGTTGAAGAAGAAGGGCTATGAGGTTCTGTACATGGTTGATGCCATTGATGAGTATGCTGTCGGTCAGCTCAAGGAGTTTGAGGGCAAGAAGCTCCTCTCTGCCACCAAGGAGGGCCTGAAGCTTGACGAGAGCGAGGACGAGAAGAAGAGAAAGGAGGAGCTCAAGGAGAAGTTCGAGGGGCTATGCAAGGTTATCAAGGAGGTGCTCGGTGACAAGGTGGAGAAGGTCATCGTTTCTGACCGCGTTGTGGACTCGCCGTGCTGTCTCGTGACTGGCGAGTACGGCTGGACCGCCAATATGGAGAGGATCATGAAGGCCCAGGCTCTGAGGGACTCGAGCATGGCCGGCTACATGTCGAGCAAGAAGACGATGGAGATCAACCCGGAGAACGCCATCATGGACGAGCTCCGCAAGCGCGCCGACGCCGACAAGAACGACAAATCCGTGAAGGACCTCGTGATGCTGCTCTTCGAGACGGCCCTCCTCACCTCCGGCTTCAGCCTCGACGACCCCAACACCTTCGGCACCAGGATCCATCGCATGCTTAAGCTCGGCCTGAGCATCGACGAGGACGAGTCCGCTGAGGCCGACACCGACATGCCTCCGCTGGAGGACGACGCCGGCGAGAGCAAGATGGAGGAGGTCGACTAAGCGCCGTGGCTGTCTTTGGTCCTCCCCCCACCTCCACCTCTAGTTTCCCTGCTGCCAGTGCTTATCTCACTACCGTTCGATATTTTGGTACGTTAGCCGTATCGGTTTTGTTTTTGCTAGCCAAAAAATGAGTGTTGGTTAAGCGGTTATGGTACTTTCTCGAACAGATCGTCGTCGTTGTTGGTAATTTCATGTTTGTCTACTTAGTTCTCTGCTACTTTGTGCCGTTACTCGCCTAAATTAATCCATGGACTTGTATGCCATATTTGTGCCTTTTCTCGAGTAAATGCAATTTGCTAGACGCATGACCTAAGAACTACGCCTTTCGGTCATATATAGGTGTAATTAAATTCAAATTTTAACTGTTAATACCTTCTTTTTAATTATTTAAATTGGATACATAAAATTGTTTTGAATATAGGTGTAATTAAATTCAAATTTTAACTGTTAATACCTTTGTTTTTAAAATTTTTAAATTGGATACATAAATTGGATACATCGCCAAATCTGAATTTATTAGTCACACGGCTGACCAAGTCCCGTCCGTAATAATATACTAATCACCCCGTCCATCGTGGCAGCTTTTACTGATAGTCCGAATTCCTTTGGTGATGGCCCGCGCAACACCGTGCTGAAGGGCCTATGCAGTAAATGTTCGGAAGAAAAATGGGCACTGCGCCATGCCAAGGAAGTTGAAAGCCGTATATGTACATGCTTTCAGATTTTAACATTTTCGGAGGAAAAATGGGCACTGCAGGCATCAAGCTCTCATGTTTGACTTGGGGCAAACACAGAGCCTTCACATGGTCGATATAAACCGGCATGCAAACGAAACAAAAAAAATCTGGCAGAGCTATCAGCTAGCCTAGCTAGCTCCCTTTGTCTCGCCTCAATCTCAATAGCATCAAAATATGCTGCCAGCTTCGTCTGTAATAGGAGCGGCCTTGCTGTTACATGCAGACACTTACCAGTTGGGTAGTGCTCGCGCTTGACATGACCTTGCCGGGATGCCCGAGCTCCTGCGGCGCGACATAGCCATCCCCGACCCGTTCGGCATCGGCCCGGGCTGTTCCTCCACCCACCCTCCGAAGCTAGCTGCTCCTCGGCGACGGCACCGACGAGCTATCCCTCGAGGGCGCGACGGGGTGCGCATCAGCAGCATGGTCCACCCTCGAAACGACGTCCCCGGCCTTTCTGGCGGCGACTCCGGGGACGATGGGCATGGGGGCGGGCGGAACGCCACATGGGGCCGCGGCCTTGGGAACGGCGGCACATACCACCTCGCGGAGCGGAGGAACCGTCTCGTCGTGACAGGCTGCAACGTGCAGGCCGTCCTGCTTGCTGCACGGGCCGAACGACAACACCATCGCGCCATGCACCGCCGTCTGCGCGGGCACGAGAGAGGACGCCCAAAATGACCAAAACCAAACGTTCTTACATGCCTCAAGGTACTGTTGGTTGCTCTGGCGTAGGCGGCAGCTGTCAGACGACCACCTTCCTGGCCTTCGCCTTGTACAGAATCCTCCTGTACAACTTAGCCAGGACAAGGATTTGTTTAAGTAAGTTTTTTTTTTGTTAGAGATGTTTGAGACATAGGTTCGCCTATTGACGCCAAACTTTTTATGAGAATGGGGTGAATGAAAGACCCACCAACCACCGTTACATTGTTTTATCCTTTCTAGAAGGATGATTTGTGAAGCTGGTTTGTTGCTTGACTTTGTAATCTTATGGTTTATTCAAGTATCTATGAGTGCACACGCCCTGACGCTTCTCCGTGCTTTGGCAAATGCAGAAATGTGCGAGGACAAATACTGGGAAATTCTCCGCAGGTAAAGAGCTATATATACTTCCTCCGTACTTTTTTCCTATCATTTTGAATATCAACACAATCTCCAATATGCCACATTTGACTACTATTTTTTTTTTAATTATATGTTAGAAAAAATTGGCAAAAAGTGAACCGATAACCAAATGGTTCTTGTATTTTGGAACAAAATAGGTTTAAAATGTTAGCAACAAATCCTAATTTTATAATCAAATGTGGTTTAAAGCCATCCATGCAATCTATTTCACTTGCGGTTGTTCATACTTCATAGGTGGGTGCGTATCTAGGAGGAACCAACTCAAATATCAACCAATGAATACAACTTGAGTGGATGGCATATGTCAGGGAGAGTTGGCCATATTACTAGATGATCATGGAGTATAGTGATGAGACCATGCTCATCATGGACAGAACTAACACTGCATACATATGGTCATCACCAAGTATTGTTACAGTTATATCAACTGCATGGTTTCATCGACCCCCACCTTGGCCAGGACCATTAAGTTGGCGACACTTCACGGCATCCTCTACTTCGTATACAACTACTACGATGGCTCCATCTGCATGGCTTTATCGACCCCCACCTTGGCCATCCTTCTACATCTTCATCGGTTCAAGGACCATTGACTCGAGCTCGAGCCCGTCAAATGAATTATCAGATCTAAAGACAAACTTGGGAGAAGATGATGAACTTGAGTCGAGGACGACTCAAATGCAAGAAGGGGAGGATGATGAGGACATCACTACCATGCATACGGCCATGCCTACAAACCCAATTGAAGCCAACAATGTAATACAAGGGCCAATTACTCGAGCTCGCAAGACGCCAATTCAATTACCAGGTGAATGCTCCTCGGGTTGCATACAAAAAATTTAATGAATGGAATGCTATTTAATCCTTGTGATGATTTTATTGTCCTTAGGAACCAAGGAGAAGGACTCCCAAACGTCAAGCATGAAGCCAATTCTTCCGGTGCACAAGTTCAACTCGGATTCGGCCTCCGGGACAGCACCAACTTCAAACGACCATAACTTTTGATCCACAAGGGTGTTTGAGGTCTATGAGTACTGGTTTGAAAGGTTTCGACGTCCTCTTTCCAACGGATCTGGCCCCACCTCCAAATTCCTTACGAGTCAACGGGAATCTGCAAAACAAGTTCAACTCGGATTCGGCCTCCGGGACAGCACCAACTTAAAACGACCATAACTTTTGATCCACAAGGGTGTTTGAGGTCTATGAGTACTGGTTTGAAAGATTTCGACGTCCTCTTTCCAACGGATCTGGCCCCACCTCCAAATTCCTTCCGAGTCAACAGGAATATGCAAAACAAGTTCGGTCATGTTTCCAAATCCGAGACAAACTAGGAATACGAGTCATATTCTGCCATGGATGTGTTTTGGACGCCACAAGCATGGTTTTGGCCTCTTATTTCTCCTATATATAGCTAGGTAGTCCCCCAAAATAACTTGGGTTTTGGTTATTTGATAGTTTAGCCTTTTGCTACTATTTTGAGTCTTTTAGACGTGCTCAACTACGCCTAACAAGCTCCTTGTATCGGAACCCCAACTTTTCAATACTTCATCTATATTTGCAATTTTAGATTGCTTTTGCCTTGTTCTTGCTTGTTCTTCGATTGCTTGCAGGAATTGATCTTCGTGATCAGGTTGATCGTGCCCACGGCAAGGTCAATAACCCTTTGGAGTTGCTTTAGCGATTGCTAAGGCGCATCGTCGTTGTAATGCTAGTAGTCGGATCGTCAAAGTCGTCTCCACCCAAATCGAAGGTTATCATTCTCATCGAAAGATCGGGACACCCAGTGTTACATCAAGTGGTATCAGAGCTTCAGTTGATCGGTGAAAATATCAGTGTCTTAGGTTAGTTTTTGATTTCTGTTCTAAATTGAAAACTACTCCACAAAACTTCAACCTTTAGTTTCAATCTGTTATTTTTAGTGAGTTTTGTTAGGTTTTGATCCATTAGAGTCCATGTTTTAGTTGCTGATCTTTCCTTTCCTTTGCGTAGCTTCAATTCTTCAATTCTGTCCAGTTTGGTATTTCAAGCATAACTTTCACATACGAACTCAGATTTTTGTGTTCTTGCACTCTATTGAAAGCTGAGGATATAAGCTTCAATTCCTTCCATAATCAACCAATCAAATTCGGTGATCTTCAAACATTAATCTAGGCGACAAGTTTGCTGCCCTAGAAAAACATCAGTACACCTACCTTTGGGAACCAATTCATCCTTTGTGAACACTTTGATCCTATTTGAGACCAGCTTGTTGATATTGCTTAGGGCTGCTCTACTTGATACATTGCACAATCTTCAGTTATCATATCATATTATCTTGTGACACCGAGTTAGGGATTCAAAAACTTTGTTCATACTAGTGTTGGCCGAAAGTCACCAAAAGAAAGAAAAGAGAAAGAGCCAAAAGGCCAAAAAAAAAGGAAAAGAAAAAGAAAATTGTGGCCAGTCGCACTACATTGAGCAAAACCCTAATTTGTGTTCGTTACTTTTAGGTTGTGCAATTTATTAATTAGTGAGCAATCTTGTGCCCTTTTTACTTTCCCAAAGCATAAGTTAGCATCTCTCTACGACTTGTGCAATAGAGCTTTTGGTGCATCACTTATATTTTATAGCTCATTCCTTGATTGCACAAGTGCCATTATCTTTGCGTGTGTGTTGCCTTCAAATTCACTTATATCTTTGAGATCGGCAACTAGGGCTTGTGAATTCTAGTTTGGATCATTACTTATCATTACAATAACTAGAATTATCAGATTGCATAGGAAATAAATATTGCCTATCCAAGCTCCACATCCAACCTCGTACATTTGTTCGGTCCCTTGGCAATCGCTTTATCCAAGCTTCGGAGAACTTTTGACCACGCCAACGGCCGTCAACACCTGCTGCATGTAAGAACTTGTAAGAGCTTTGGTTATAGGCTTGAATGTTGAGAGAATTGCCACCACCTCCTTGTAGTTGATAGGAACATTATACTTGTTATATTGTTTTCTTTTCTTCTACTAACCATGTTAGGTGATGAGGATTCGATGCATCACTCTCTACACGCAAAGGGAATTGTTGCTAGAATGTTGATGCAAGAAGACCGCCTTCGGTCTATCGAGACCGCTCAGGGAGTTGCTAACACTAATCTTGCTACTATTTTGTCTAGACTTGATAAGCTTGCAGTGCATCGCCCCGGAACTTCCAAATTCTCCACCTCATCTTCTAAGCAACAAAAATGGCATACTACATGCTCAGTACATGTTGATGATGATTCCCTAGATAAGGTTAAATTCGCCATTCCACCTTTTAATGGTCATTATGATCCTGATGCCTATATTAATTGGGAGATAGCAAGAGACAAAGAATTTGGCAAGTATGATTTGTCTAAAAATGAAAAGATTAGGATTGTTGCTAGTGTGCTAAATGAATATGCATTAACATGGTTGAAACATATTTGTAGAAAAGATAGAAAACCTGATATTGGAATGCAATGAAAAGACTTATGAGAATTGATTATGTTCCCGAATATCATTCTCAATTTTTGTATACTAGACTCCAATGCTTGAAACAAGGAAATAAGTGCGTTAAGGAATACTATGAACGATTGCAAAATCGCTTGTTGCGTTGTGGTTTAGTTGAAGGTGAAGAAGCAACATGAGCTTAGGTTCATACGTGGACTTAATCAAGAAATTCAGGATGCTCTTATTGATGATACATATAGTTCTCTTTCGTAATTGGTTGTATGGGCTTGTAGAGTTGAAAATATGCTTGATGAATCCATGAAAGAATCATTAGCTTCATTTGAGGCCCCCATTGTTGCAACTTCTTTTGTAGCTAACATTTTGCGTAAAAGTGAGCACCATCGAGAGAATGATGTAGAAGTGCATATGGAGAAAGAACTGATCAAGATTACCCCATGTGTAAGTGAAGAGATAATAGTTGAAGAAACACCTACAACAAATTGATGAGAACTTACAAGGTAATATAATGTATGGACTTTACACATGGAGAAAATAATTTTGAAGAGCTAAAACTATCCACAAATCATGCTATCGTAGAGCAACTAATAGTGGAACCAATTGCTGATTTTGCTTTGTTACAAGATGATTTGCTTGCTATTTCTTGTGATAAAGAAGAGTTGTGTGATAATACTTCACTTATATTCATGACACAACTAGCAAATGGACATGTCACTTTTGTTAACACACTAGACACTTATGCTGAAAACAAACATGTTATTCACATCACAAGCGAAAATGATGAGTTGAAATTGATGTCTTCTTTATATACATTAGGCTACATTGAATTTGATGTTCCGTGTGATCTGAATTATTTAGAGGAGAGCCTTTTTGTACATTCTGATTTGTCATGGTTATCACGAAATATCTTTTATGTTATTGGCAAAAATAGTGAGAAAGGAGAGTATAAAGCACATCGAGTTTACATTTGTTCAGATTTTAAACCTCCGTTTGCAATGCAACAATGTCATCAATTTAATAATTGCCATATCACTAATCATGTCAGACCAAGTACATTTGGTTCCATTCACAAGTTACATGATAGTTTTCAAGAAAGGGAGGATACGGTTGATAGAAATTCTCGATCCATTGATTTCATTGCAAATGTGCATACTGCTTTGTTTCCTGTCATTACTAACATTTCACAGGACAATATGATGGAGTCGAGGACGACTCCACTTCAAGAAAGGGAGGATGATGAGACCATGCTCATCATGGACAGAACTAACACTGCATACATATGGTCATCACCAAGTATTGCTCTGATTATATCAACCGCATGGTTTCATCGACCCCACCTTGGCCAGGACCATTAAGTTGGCGACACTTCACGGCATCCTCTACTTCGTATACAACTACTACGATGGCTCCATCTGCATGGCTTTATCGACCCCCACCTTGGCCATCCTTCTACATCTTCATCGGTTCAAGGACCATTGACTCGAGCTCGAGCCCATCAAATGAATTATCAGATCTAAAGACAAACTTGGGAGAAGATGATGAACTTGAGTCGAGGACGACTCAAATGCAAGAAGGGGAGGATGATGAGGACATCACTACCATGCATACGACCATGCCTACAAACCCAATTGAAGCCAACAATGTAATACAAGGGCCAATTACTCGAGCTCGCGCACGTCAATTCAATTACCAGGTGAATGCGTTCCTCGGGTTGCATACAAATAATTTAATGAATGGAATGCTATTTAATCCTTGTGATGATTTTATTGTCCTTAGGAACCAAGGAGAAGGACTCCCAAACGTCAAGCATGAAGCCAATTCTTCCGGTGCACAAGTTCAACTCGGATTCGGCCTCCGGGACAGCACCAACTTCAAACGACCATAACTTTTGATCCACAAGGGTGTTTGAGGTCTATGAGTACTGGTTTGAAAGGTTTCGACGTCCTCTTTCCAACGGATCTGGCCCCACCTCCAAATTCCTTCCGAGTCAACGGGAATATGCAAAACAAGTTCGGTCATGTTTCCAAATCCGAGACAAACTAGGAATACGAGTCATATTCTGCCATGGATGTGTTTTGGACGCCACAAGCATGGTTTTGGCCTCTTATTTCTCCTATATATAGCTAGGTAGTCCCCCAAAATAACTTGGGTTTTGGTTATTTGATAGTTTAGCCTTTTGCTACTATTTTGAGTCTTTTAGACGTGCTCAACGGCCGCCTAACAAGATCCTTGTATCGGAACCCCAACTTTTCAATACTTCATCTATATTTGCAATTTTAGATTGCTTTTGCCTTGTTCTTGCTTGTTCTTCGATTGCTTGCAGGAATTGATCTTCGTGATCAGGTTGATCGTGCCCACGGCAAGGTCAATAACCCTTTGGAGTTGCTTTAGCGATTGCTAAGGCGCATCGTCGTTGTACGTTGTAGTCGGATCGTCAAAGTCGTCTCCACCCAAATCGAAGGTTATCATTCTCATCGAAAGATCGGGACACCCAGTGTTACATCATATAGTGCAATAATCCAAGGGTCTTTGGAAAAAAAACGGTGGCTTTTAGTAGTTCATCTGAACAACTAGATTTAATCAAATGGATAAAAATGCTAGTTTTCATTACCCTATTTCAAGATTTGTTCTCATTTGATACGTTCCTGTTCACAGGTTTACTTGGAGAAAATTGGTTATTTACCACTTCAAAGAAGTGGCTTCGCATCTTTACCACTACAAAGATGGGCTTCGCAAAATTGCCATTTACATCGTATACACGTTGTTTACTTTGTCATTTTCTCCATTTTACTGATTTTTAATCCGTTTTCTCATTTCAGCCGCCTGAAAGGACTAAAGTGCCCTCGTGTTGATTGCATGGGTTATGGGGATAAGAAACGTCTATTCAGCCCCCATAAGAAACGCCTACAAGCCGGACGCACTTCGTCTCCCATCTGTCATCGCGCCGCCGGCCGCCGATCGCCGTGGATCAGGACGCGCCGCCGATCGCCGTGGATACGCGCTGCAGGCTGCCGCCGATCACGAGTCAGCCGACCTCCACACGTATGCACTCCATTGTTTTCTCTGATATCGTTATCTCTTTGGTAGTATGCAGATGAAATCAATGTCGTATACAACATGGCAGTGCAGAAACCTTTGTCTGTATACAACGTTTTCTCTTTGGTAGTATGCAGATGCAGATGCAATCAACGTCGTATACACGTATGCTACTCCATTGTTCGTAGCAGTGCAGAAAACGTATGCTACTCCTTGGCTTCTAGCTTGAATCTACACATTAGCATAGAAAAAATTCTGAAAAGCACAGCACTGAACATATTCAGTTGAAATTGAGAAGCGCCTCTGAAACTGCCAGCCTAGTGTCTTTCAAGCCTCTGAAGCGCCATTTGCTGTTACCTCTGGATTTACAAATTGCTCTATTTTTCTCAGGAAATCTCCATGTTGTTCATTTATGTGTGTTGGTCTTGAAATTTTTGGTGAATCTGACTATTGCATTCTGAATCTGAAGCTTTACTTAAACACACACGAAATCTCCTGATAAAACACTGGGCAAGTGAATAAAAGTATTAGCACATGTCATTATATCCCTGAGGCTACCCATTCACCATTGTTTTATTTATTTACTTAACACAAACCATCATACTTGCGTAGAATTTGCTGCTGAAAAGAATTGTCCCTCCTATAAAGCTGGGTAATTCGCAAACAGTAGATCCTTCACATCAATTCCCTCCTGTAAAGCTGGGTAATGCATGAGAATGTTTTCACTCGTCATCAAGACCTGGTATGTACAATAAGTTGACATCGAATATGACAGGGCTGCTTGGAGCTATTCTTGGCCTTCCAGGAGCTGAAGTAAGCCCCTTAGGAAATGCTAACTGTTCAAAAAGAAAATTATCATTATCCTGTCCAGATCTCCAGGCTATGTAGCAAAAATGCCAGATCATAATAGAAAGGGCGAAGCTGTTTTGCTTACTTGTTGGGAGAAGGTAGTTCTTCCCAAACCACCAGAACTACACTGAAGATGACTCCAAAGAGGAAGCTTCAAATTGGATGATTGGTCTTCAAAGCTTCAAATCGGCATACTTCTTATGTGGGGTGGAACTCACAATTATTTAGTGAGATGTGAACTCAATTTTATTTTGGAGATCTTTGATTGCTTAGTGAGATGTGAACTCAATTTTATTTTGGAGATCTTTGATTGCTTAGTGAGATGTGAACTCAAGGTCATTGTAATGTGAGCTGTGAACTCACAATTATTTTTAGCTGGACATCTTCCATGTGCACAATCATTTGTCTTCAGACAGATACATTTCACTCTGAAATTGATGATCTAGAAACATTTTGTGAGACCCCGGATCAGCTATCCAGAATCTCCTGTGTATTTCCGTACTAGTCCCAGATCAGTAGCTAGTACACAGTCACAGTGATACTTCATTGCCGAACAAAACAAAACTTGTAATATAAATATTCAAGTATGGGCCACATGGCCACTTATTACAATACTCGGTCCAACGACCGGACACTCAAAACAGCGGAAGCAAAAGAAAGCAACGAGCGAACGCCACAACGCCACAAAGCATTTACTAGAACGCAACTAGTCCTCCTGGCAGTCCTCCTCGAAGAACTCCTCTTCTTCCTCGGCATCTTGATAAATCTCTGATGATTACAATGTTGGTGTAGCACGTGAGTACAAAAGTACTCAGCAAGTCGGGAAATTATGATCATGAGGGGCTTTCCAAAGGAAGCTTAATAGGGTTTATTTGCATAAAGCCACTTTTGATTAAATCATACTTAAGTAATAGATTTCACAAAGCATCTTTTTACAATTCTTTTTTTATAATTGAATTATTTATTATTGTAGTGAGGTTCTATCCACCATCACTAACATAAAGGCTCTATCCGCCAACAGTTTAAAGGATCAAAGTTAATCATGTGACTCCATCCGTCAAATGCAAAACAGGTTCTATCCACCTGGGTTGGCTCTTTCCGCCAAACAACATTCGAGAGTTCTAACCACTCCCGAACCCCAAAACAAAACACTTTTTGGTTTTAAAAACAAAATCAAAGTCTACCAATATGAAAGCATTCTTCGCTTTGCCTTTGACCGTAGGCACGGCTATTCGAATAGTTTTACTCTGCAGAGGTGTACAACTTTACCCACAAGACAAGATATACCCTTGTTGCCATGCAATTAACACACTTCCTTAGGTGTGTCGGCAGGGATATCTTGACAAGGCCGTTACAATGTATCTACCTAGCTAGACCCACCCGCTGAGGTTTCACCGCTGTTAGGGTTCCCTCCACCCAGTACAGAAGCCCCCTCTTACGCCGTGTGAGCAAAACAACATCCACAACAATGCCTCCGTCCGGCTCTCACACAACTACCGAGTGGTGAGTCTAAACTAGGCTTCTACAAATTAGTGAGCCAGGTCGTACCATTATAGACATGTGGTAGTACGGTATTGCTTAAAATGGCAATCATAAGCGTCGGTCCTTATGGGACTTGGGGCGGTACTTGCACAAAAGGATCAAGACTTGATCCACTTCCACCCGACATTCCAGGCCGCCCAAGTCAAAATCATTTTACTTTTCTTTTATTTTAGAAAACAGGACCAAAATCATAATAATAACTTTCAAATCACGTTTAATAACATTCTTTTTGAATAATCCCACCCATGGGTTGTTTTGGTCGGAAAAGGTCCTAAGCAATTCTACCGTACTACATAGCAACGGATACCATATAAGCATAAGCATGGTATAAACAATGTTCTAGGGTCACAATGGATATGATTAACAATGTCATGGAGGAATCAACAAGTTCGGAATAACTAGCTCTTATATTTGACATATTTCATAAAACATAGCCATGCAACTTTATAAACAATTTAAAACATTTTGTAAACATAGGAGCAAAGTGCATCAAGGAGACTTGCCTTCAGTTGCGGCGGCGGTGTCGAACTCGGAAGGCTCGACGGCGAAATCGTGATCATGGCGGGATCGTCGACTACACGCAAAACGAGGCAACAAATAAATAACAGAAAATAAATAAAATCCAAAAATTATAAAATTAGTACTGGCAAGAAGGTCTTGATTTATGATGAATTTAGAAATTTGAATGAGTTCAAACGGAGTTCGGACGGAAAAGATATGAGCTTCCGAAGTTTGAAATTTCGAATAAATCGAAAACCGGGAATATTCCGGGAATATTCCCTTCGGGTTTGACTGGGTCAAAGTTTGACCGCGGACTTTGACTTTGACTGGGCTGGTTAGGAGTGAGTCTATGACAGTGGGGCCTAGGTGTCATTGGGAGGGAGTAGCTTCTCCATGAAGCTTCCCATGCCATGGCAATGGAGGAGAGAGAGATTGAGGGAGAGAGAGGGAAGGGGAGGGGGGCGGCCGGTGAGGGGGCAGCGCGGCGGCGGGTCGCCGGCAGCGAAGGCGGCCGGCATGGCGACGGACTCACTGCCGGCGGCGAAGCGGCGCGGCGCGCATACATGGCGCGCACGGCAGCATGACGAGGCGGCCAGCGCGGCACCGGCGGCGGCGGCGGCGGCGGCGGCCGGCCGGCGGCGGCGCTGAGCTCACGACGGCAAGGCCCCATGCTCACTAGAACAGAGAGCAACCAAAAGAACAGAACACCACTTTTCCTCCAAAAACTTGATTTCTCTCTCATTTTTGCATGGATTTGATCCAAACAAAAAGCTAGAACCTCTAGAGGACCTCCTTAGCAACATCTAGGATGAAGGAATTGAACCTAAACTCACCGGAATTGGAGAAATCGATGACGAACGGCGGTTCGGCCGAAAGCACCAAAACTCCAAATTCGTCGCCCACGGTGGATGAAAGCTAAAATCAACGGAAGGATTAGAGACTAGGCTTCCATGCTAACACAAAGAAACGAACGGGAGGAAGAAAGATCCACCGGAGTGGAAGATATGAGCAAGAACACGAAGAACGCGAAGAACAACCAAAGTTCGTCGGTTTTCTTGATCTTGCGGCCAATTGGATTTGAGAGGCTAACGGAGAGCTATACCACCGGAAAGAGGGTTCTTATACGGAGAGATGAGGGGCGGAATCACGCGAAACGGATTAGAAACGGCCGCGCAATCACCATAAAGGTCGATTTCGGTTTCCTCGCAACCGTTCAAAATCCAGCGCGATCTCGGGTGCATTATCCCCATGGATAGAAAGAGGAGGCCGCTATGATTCCAACGGATCCGACTGCTATTGATTCGGAGTTGTATGGAGGGAGATACATGAATTTGAATCTATGGAGGAGAGAAGAGAAGCTTCTCTGTTCTTGGCTTGCACGATGGTAGAAGAAGATGAACGGTGCATGGTGAGGTGGCGCTCTCCCATTGGCCGGCTAATACGCAAAAGTTCCGCCCTAGAGAAAAATAAGGAAAAATGGCCTAAAAATTCCGGAAAAATTCCTAGAGCCATTTTAGATTATTTGGAACTCAATGGAAGTGGTTTGGTTGAATTTGGATGATTTTTGTGGAATTGGATATATTTGGCGCGGATCGCAGGCATTAAACAAAAGCCGCGCGAGATAAAATAGGAACGGATGTCCAAAAATCCGGGGAATGATTCCTAAAATCATTTCGGAATATTTGGAACATTTTAGAAGTGGTTTGGAGATTTTTGGAGCACTTTTGGACTCGGGTGAATTTTCGGGTCCCGGCGGGAACTGGAAAACCCGATTTTTCGCCCGGGAGGGAATTAATTCCCGATTTCGAAGGGGAATGGATGCCAGGTTATTATAAACACCAATGAAACTCCAACTTTTGAATTTACTTCATTTAAATTAGGTTTTTCTCCAGAAAGCCAAAACGAGGATGTTACACATTTTGAAGTGAAAATCTTCATGTATATTCATTACATCTTGACAGAAGGAGAATTATATTATGCTGATGTAACAGCAAGGAGAATTACATTGATGATCTAGAAACTCCTTTGGTTCAGAAGTAACAGCAAGGTTCTATTAATATAGAACAGCAAGATTCCTCATTTCATCTAGCAATACAGAACACAGATTCTATTAGTGCAATTCTATTTGTTTACTAAATCGGCTCATGTACACACAATTTCACTCCTACATTGACGATCTGCAAAATTTAGCAACCAAGCTTCAGCTTCATCGTAAGAACTAGAGCTGGAGACCGGGAGTGCGATGTCAGCGCGAGGCCGAACGTCAGCGCGACTGAAGCTGAAGACCGGGGGAGCGACGGCCTCCACCAGGCGCAAGCGATGCCGGAGGCCGGCCGGCGTCGAGGCCGGGCGTCAGCGCGAGGTCGCAGAGGGTGCTGGAGGAGGAGGAGGTCAGGATGCCCGAAGAGGCCATTTGCAAGGACCACCGAAGCTATAGCCTCATGCTCAACCTGTAGCTTGGCATAAGGCAATATTAATGCGCTCTCTCGCTGCTGCTTTTCCTAGCCCTTCAAATGATCTGAGTCTCAATGTTGCTTCGGTCTCCGTACGTGCTTGTAGCTATTCGGTGGGGAAGTCATCGGCGCTGCCGTTCAAGGAGCTCTCGGCGTCGGACTTTGACCCGCGGGAGAAGATGTGGACACGGTTCCCGCCGGAGGGGTCCAAGTTCACGCCGCCGCATCACTCCATGGATTTCCGGTGGAAGGACTATTGCCCTGCCGTCTTCAGGTGCCATGGAAGTTTAAGCGGCGGCCGGGAGAGCGACGAGCGGCGGACTCGATCGGGCGGCGGTGCAAGCGACGCCGGAGGCCGGCCGGCAGCGCGATCGAAGAGGGAGGCCGGGTAAGCGCAGGCCTCGACCGGGCGGCGGCGCGATGTTTCATATCCACCGTGTCAAATGGAGAAATGGCAGAGGGGCACTTTAGTCCTTTCAGGTGGCTGAAAATGAGAAAACGGATTAAAAATCAGTAAAATGGAGAAAATGGCAGAGTAAACAACGTGTATATGATGTAAGTGGCAATCTTGCGAAGCCCATCTTTGTAGTGGTAAAGATGCGAAGCCACTTCTTTGAAGTGGTAAATAACCAATTTTCTCGGTTTACTTGTGGGCTTAGGAGTTGGCGGTGGAATGGGTCTTCTATCCCCTAGTGTTTGGTCTTTGGTGCTATACATGTAATGCAGAAGGTCAAGGCACGGCGGGCCAAGAAACTGAGAGCAAGATTCTTCAAGCAAAATCTAGGGTTGTTACTTCAGAAACTGGTTGACAAATATATAGCTGAAAGGTTGATCTTTAGCTTAGATGAGCTCGAGACGGCAACAAGTTTGATGAGGTTCGCAAGCTTGGCGGTGGCGGCCATGGAACGGTGTACAAAGGCATCTTATCAAACCAACGTCTAGTTGCCATCAAGAAGTCAAAAATTACATTCCGAAGGGAGATTGGTGATTTGGTAAATGAGGTTGCCATCCTTTCTCAGATCAACCATCAAAACGTGGTGAGGCTATTTGGATGTTGCCAACAGACACAAGTCCCATTGTTGGTTTATGAATTCATTTCAAATGGGACCCTTTCTGATCATCTCCGTGTTGAATGTTCTCAATCCTTGTCATGGGATGACAGATTGAGAATTGCTCTAGAAACTGCAAGTGCTATGGTCTATTTACATTCATCCGTAGAGATATTAAGTCAACCAACATCCTACTTGATGCTCGTTTAACTGCTAAAGAATCAGATTTTGGAGCTTCCCGACCAGAGGTATCCCAATCAATCAAGCTGGAGCGACCACAGCCATCCAAGGTACATTTGGATAACTAGATCCTGAGTACTACCAAACAAGTAGATTGACTGATAAAAACGACCTTTATAGCTTTGGTGTCATACTTGTGGAGTTGCTCACAAGGAAGAAGCCATATGCTTCCATGCCATCAGCAGATGCTAGCCTAATTTGACAGTTCAACTTGATAATGAGTCGGGATAAGCTCTGTGAGACATTAGATCCTCAAGTGATCCTGGAGGATATGGAAGATGCAAAAGAAGTTGCAGCACTAGCATAAGCATGCCTAAGTTTGAGGGGGGAAGAGAGATCAACAATGAGGCAAGTGGAGATGAGACTGGAAATGTTGTTTGGATCTAATAAAAACACCGAACAAGCGCATTCAGCTGAGCTAAACTGTACACCAATTCAAATAGGCAACAAGAATGACAACAATAGCAGGCAGTACAGTACAAAACAGGCATTCTTACCATCAGAGATCTTTTCTCGCTCATCTTGCTGCCGCCTACCAGCTTTCTTGCCATCCAATGATTTAATGCTCTTGATTATGACTTATGTTACTAACATAATAGAGCTAATTATCGAAGTGTGAAGAATTACTGATTCTGTCTGCGATTACTACAGTTATTTACTATTGGTGATTTGGTTGAGTAGATGGCCTGTGAAATGTCTTTTAAGAAGACGTGTAATGTTAAGATGATGTAAAATTTGTGTGCACATTAGAAATACCATTTCTGTTTTATCATCACCATGACAAGTAATATGAATTCAATAATATCTCTGTTTTCAAACAGAGCACGACACATGCCTTAATTTGGACAAAAATAAGTAGCAAATGTTATGTTAACAAGCTCTTCTTCAAGAAAGCTAAATGAGTTTGCAACGTTATCAGCTTTGAGAAATTGCACATCTTTATCACACTGCATACACTAAACAAAATGTCTTTACTAACTGAAATCTAGAAATATGTTGAATAAATGTGTAATTAACACGGTAGCTGACAATAACCCATTTTAGCTACCAAGTCCAGTTTCAAAGTTAAGTACAAAATTATCTGACGATGATTAATATGTCCTTAAAATATAAAGTGTAGGTCTATGCACTCATAAATAAAAAAAGAGCCCATAAATAAAGGCTCGGCCCAAAACCCAATACTTGATTACAATTTTCAACCAGAGTTAAAATATAGACACGTGGGATTATCACCGATCAGTTATACATACACTAGTCGGTAACAATACATTCTATTACTCTGACCTGGTTTTGGTCGGATATAGAATAGTTCTCACCCTGATCCAGATGAGGTCAGGAAGGAAGTTATCTCTTCGCACGGATAACGTGCGGAAGATGCTTCTTTTGACAGGAACAGACAGAGACGTCTCTTCAAAGAGATGCCTTTTTAGCGAAGAGACACCTTTTAGACAAAGAGATGCCTTTTGTCAAAAAGGCACCTTTTGGCGGGAAGACATCTCTCCGAAGATTACAACTGTCATCCCTTCGATGCTATAGATAAGAGACTTCCGCAAGGATTCGAGAAGAATGTAATGTACTGTGATACTTGTAAATAGTGTGTAACGGTTGATTAGTTTGTATTATGTGATCTAATAAAGAAACAATCCCATTTCCCACTCTCTTCAATCTCTCTTTTTTTAACAAAGGCAACCAAAATCATATTCATAAGCCCGATTTAGGGACCCCCCAAATCTCAAACATCGACAGATGACGCTAGAAGGAGGACCTCCGTCAAAAAGAAGATTGAACATCAATGCGTTGTCGCCAGAAGCTATGGATGAAGAGAATTCACTCTATCTAGCTGGCTACGCGCACCTCACCACCGATGACTTTATGGAGGAAGAAGAATATAAGTGTGAACTATACTCCGAGTATGTCATTGAGGCGGAGTTGTCAGAATCGTCAGCCTCAATCAAACTGGACGAGGCTGCATCAGGAGTTCCACTTCTTGAGGGAAAATTAGGAAGACAGAGCGACTTTATACCCGCCCCATTCTAAGGGGCGGATATCCATGGATTATGTCTTATGGGAGTCGACAATCTTCAACTTCTCCAGGATGGTGATAAAATCCATGAAAGTTCATCTTCAAAAGATTTTCTCAAAAGACTAAAACTTGACTACAACCCATTATTATCTGGTGGGAAAGTGTTCACCCCCTCCGTCAATTCCAGAATCCGCGTTTGCGCGATCAAGAAAGAGACAGATGTACAACGAGTGGAATGTGAATAACGTGAAGTTCAAGAAAAAACTGTGCAGGAGCAACGCGAGAACCTCACGATTGCCAAACAAAAGGCTATGGAAGAGGTGAGATGCCTTTTCCACAATTACCAATCAGGAGCCTCGTGAAGGCCAGGTCCTACGGGAAGTCATCCCCAATCTACCCTTCCGACCTTGCGGTAAGTTCCCAGGGCACCTGTAAGGGACCTAAATTTAGTTCTAACTAATTCACAAGAGGAAAATCCCGCAGATAAAATTCGCATTATCTCTAATGCAATTTTAAATCAACCCATGGATGCAGATAACGTGCCACTTATAAGATCTTTAGCTGCTATCTGCAAGAAACTGTTGTAGAAGTTCAGAGCATATCTCCTTCTATGAGATCTTTCATTGATTCTCGTGTGGATCATTCCTCGTCTGGTTGACGTCAACAAAACTTCGACCACCAACCAAGGAATGAGCCACGATGGAGAAGTGCTTTTGATAGACTTGGCCCAAGTGAAAACATTAGCCGTGGTCGGCGATGACCTTATTCTCCTGATTACACTGAATAAATACCTAACATGTGAACACGTTTGGGATTTTATACAGGATGTAAAGCCTTTTTACCAGGGCTCAGGAATGTCGCCTGGTCTGAAAAATTCAAGCTAGATCCTTTGGAAAGCTACGATGGAACTCAAAATCCCTCAGAATTTATCCAAATTTATACCGCTTTCATCTAAGCTGCTGGGGGCGATGAGAAGGTAATGCAATTTATCTTCCTACTATTTTTCAAGGGTCTGCAATAACTTGGTTATTTAACCAACCAGGAGGATCCATTTTCAGTTGTGAAAATTTGTGTCATGCCATACTTAATAACTTTAAAAGTTGTTATGCAAAACCGAGTAAAGAGGACGATCTGCATCATCTTTGCCAAACCTCCAACGAGAATTTATACCAATTTATTAAAAGATTTGTAAAGGTTCGTAATACAATTTCAAATGTATTTGATGATTTCGTGATTCGTGCATTTAAGCAGGCTGTAGGCTACAAGAGTTTTATGGAGGACCTCAACATTCACCCCCCATCTATCATATCAGAACTCTTCGATATGGCAGATCGGTATTCTGCTGCACATGAGGCGATTGAATGGAACCGTATGGTCGACAAGGGCCATACGCCACCTCAACTAGGTTTGAAGATTTCTGAAGGTAGTAAACCTAAAAAAATCTTTCACACCTGAAAATTGTAAAGGTAAAAATAAGAAAAATGTTAAAAAGGCCCCTCAAAGAGAGGTTGCAGGCATTTTTGAACGACCTGCATTCTCCAAGGATAAAACACATTGGAAGAAGAAACCTGATCGGGCCAATGATCAGCCTGTTGCCAAGGGTTCCACTTCAAAAATTGGAAACATGCGATGGTGTTCCTTGCGTAATGCGCCAGGGCATGACTTGCGCAATTGCCGAATGTGGCAAAGGTGCATGGCTGAATGCTAGTATGGAAAGGGTCCTATGCCAACCTTACCAAAAGGACAAAGTGTTAAAGATACAGATGGAGACGAAGACATGGGTTATCAAAAACCAGATCATCATGTCAACATGATCTTCAGTGGATCATTTGCATATACCTCAAAACAGCAGTTCAAGTCTGCCTACAGAGAAGTCAATAACATTGATTCCTGACTTGGAGAATCATAATTTCGAAAATGGTCGGATGTCACGATCACATTCGGCAATGACGATTGTTCAAAAGGTACGTCTACTTCTCATAAACTTCCTTTAGTCATATCCCCTACAATCAGTAACAGCAAGGTAGGAAGAATTTTAGTTGCTAGAAGAAGTTCTCTGGACTTATTTTTTATCAATACCCTTGATAAAATGCAAATTCATCGTTCTAAAATCTAACCAGTAACAAATCCTTTCTTTGGAATTGTTCTCGACCCCTCGGTAACTCCAATAGGATAGATTGTATTACTTGTCACTTATTAAATGTATAGCAATTACTCATTATGCCTACCAGAGCATAAAGTTACCTGGTCCAAAAGGCGTGGTTAATGTGCAAGATGATCCAACAACTGATCTAAATTGTGCTCGAAAGTTACTTAAAATTATCGACCAATTACCATTAAGATATGCTAATGATGCAGATAAGCCTTGCAAGGTTGACAAACCTAGTAAGTTAGAGAAGATGAAAGCTCATCCTCAGTTAAATGAGCAAATAAAGCCTATTCCCATTGATTACATCAACTAGTTGAAAATTGTTCAGATATGATCAGGAATGGATGCCAAATAGGAAGACACGCTCATTGCCTTCCTCCGGGCTAATGCAGATATGTCGGGGATTGGCTATCTGACAAAAGACCACGGTACCCCCGTGAAAAGCTAAACCCGCCGACCAAGCAACACTAAAAGAAGATGCTCGGGAGAACGAAACGAGCATCCCTCCTCCTCCTCCGAGCATGCGCATTCGCACCTTCGCTCGCAGAAGCACCAAACACACCCCCCCACGAGCAAGCATGCTCGTAGAGGCCGCGACCTGCTCGGGTGTTTTTGGTCGGAGTGCCCGGTCAATGCCGCGAGGAAGGAAGGTGGCAACCAATCAGCCGGAGATCAAGGGAAATCATACCCGAAATTCAAATAACGCCCGGGTCAAGGGCAGTAGATCGTAAGTACGATTGCGCGGCGCAATCCCGTGAGGTAGTTACCTTCTATGTACCTCTAGTCGTAGTATTTAAACCCCTCAAGATCTCAGAATGTGAGGGACACCAAGATAGAACACAATACACTGGAGTAGGGCTATTATCTCGACGATGAGAGGCCCGAACCAGGATAAAAACACCGTGTCCCCTTTTTCTTCTTCTCCCGACCTCGCATCGCTCGAACGCCCTCTTCGATCCGTACGACGGGGCTCTGTTGATCCCCCATTCAACAAGTAAGCTCGACGGGAGCCCGTTCTCCAATCGTCGACAGCTGGCGCCGTCCGTGGGGACGACAGTTTGATTCCCGTGCGGATCAAGATCCTCGAGGATGCCGAACTCGGGAGACACTCGGGACCTTTGTGTTTTCGACCACGTTGAAGATGACGACGTATACTACGCCGCCGACGACGCGGCCAGGGTGACCGATCCTATCGGTCACACCGAAGTCTAGGAGCCCTTCCTGACACGTGAATGCGAGGGCAGGGCCTCCATCCCCCAGACATTACCCTCGGGGACCCCGAGGATGACTGTGATGAGCTCTACGACGGCCTGGACATACCGGACGACCTAGAGCTCGACCGAGAGACTGCATCTCAAGGGGATACAATGATGTCCCCATCGCTCTCATCCCGCTCTCGTCGGGTCAACGTGGCCGGAAGCCGTGCGGAGCCCGGAGAAGGATCCTCGGACGCTGCCAAGCACGACCCCTACGAGGCGGCCAGACTCCACCTGGAGGCGTCCTTGGGAAAGACCCTCGCGAGCATTCGCCGCCAGGCAAAGGGGGGGCGCGCTTCCACGGAAAGGAACTCTTGTGGGTACCGAACTCCCGATCGCGCCCCGGAGCGTCGCCAAAGCTCGCCACCGCCAGTTCACCGGAAACGGGAACGGTTACAGGCCTTGGCGGCGGTCGTGCGTGACCTGCGTAGTTTCCCCGAGCAACCAGACTTAGAGGCCGTGGGGCGTGGTCGTGAGCCGAAGATTTGGAAAGGCTTGCCGCCGAAGCTAAAAGTCTCGGACCCTCCTCGTGACCGGATGCCCGAGTGTTTCCTCGACTGCCGCGAACGCTTCCCCGCGGCGCCGCAGAGGTGAATCTCGGAGCCATGTTCGGAGATCGCCCCAGATCGCTAACCTGATCCGGGAAAGGCCCCGGAACAGTCACAGAGCGACCCCGGAGCGATATCCGTATAATCGCCCGACATTACGAGCACTCAACGCTTCCACGACCAAGCGGTCGCCAAGACGACCGCCGCATGAGGTTTTCTCCCGACTCGGCCAAGACGGGCGTTGGGTGGAAGACCCGCGTGGAGGCCGCTATGATCGAGGATTTCACCGCGAAATCCCGAGCCGCTGCCAGGCCTTCACGAAGCTCCTCCGAACGCCGCATGGCCGAACAGATTCAAGCCCGGCCATATCGAAGGTTCAACGGACCCGTAACCCGACGAATTTCTCTCGATATATACCACCGCCATCCTTGCCGCCGAGGCGATGAGGGGTGATGGCAAATTACCCGCCGACGGTTCCGACGGAGCCGCCAGACGTGGCTTTTTAATCGTAAGGAAGGCTCCATACGGTCCTGGGGCAGCGGCTCAGCGCGCCCGAGCAAATTTCCGTAGCCGTTACATCCGCCGAAAGGAGCGCGACTGAGCGCTTGATACAGACGGACAGTGGAAACTCGCGACAATTCGTCAGAGGTTTATCCAGTCCGAACTCGATCCCGAACATATCGGACGAGGCGGTCGTCCGGCTTTCAAGTTCGGGTATTTAGACGCGGCGCTTCACGCAGACCTGGAGATCCACCCGATCTAACGGCGAACGAGCTCTTCCGAATGGCCGATCGATACGCCAACGCAGATGAGGCCGCCCAATGGAAGAAGATGTCGATTTAAGGGAAGCCGCCGCTTCAACCTGGCTTAGAGACCTCGCCTAGCAAAAAGGGCTCGACTGTGAGACAAGAAAATCAAGAAAAAGAAGAAAAGCACCCTCGCCACCATGGTAGCCGCGGTGGAACAACAACAACCCGAGCAACCCGGCCAGTCACGGGGCTTAACGCCGGGAAGAGGACAACCACACAGGCCTCGAGGACGAGGCGACTGGCCGGACCGACGAGGCGACCAAGTGGACCGACGGGCGACTCTCATCGTCCGCTTCACCGGGCAAGACGGCACGACTCACGGAATTGCCGAACGTGGACCTACCGCTGGAAGCGATTTTACAATGCAGGGGCCCATGCCAACGCTTCAGAGCAGGTGAAAATGACAAAGGAAAACAGCCACGAGGAAAGTGAGGATGACATGGAATACCAAGAACCAAGGAATCACATAGCGGTCATCTTCGGGGCTCCTCCGCCTACAAGTCCCGCCGACTTAAAGGAGGCCGCAAGGGAAGTGCACCATGTTACCCAGGGTAAGCCTCCTGCAGCAAGAAATTAAATGGCCTGAGGTATCCTCGACCTTCTCCAAGGACGATCGTCCCCTTGGGATGACCAAACCCAGAGGCTTCCGATGGTCGTGAACCCCACCATCAAGAATACCGTCGTTTGGCCGGGTCCTCATAGACTCCGGGAGCTCTTTGGACCTTATTTCAGCCAAGGTTTTGGACGAGATGCATTCCTCGCTCCAAAATCAAGAGTGTGGCCGTGCCCTTCTTCTGATAGTTCCGGCACCTCGATCAAACCTCCGGGGCAGGTCGTCCCGCCTGTAAGTTTTGGCGGCCCAAGTAACTTCAGAACGGAGCTAATCACCTTCGAGGTGGTGGACTTTGAGTCGGCCTACAACGCCATCCTCGGCAGTCGGCCTTGGCCAAGTTCATGGCCGCCTCACCACGCTGCATCGCTGCCTCAAGATTCCCTGACCGAACGGAGTTATAACCATCAAAGGGAACCACAAGTCCGCACTCAATTGCGATTTAAAGAGCCTTAGATATGGTCGGCCACTACTCCACTCGCGTCCCGACCAAGAGCCGAAGCATTCCGGCCTAAACTTGCCCTCCACCGAGGAGAGACCAAGGCTGTTCCGCTCAACGAGTCGGAACCGGCCAAGGTCATTCATTTGGGATCTTCCTTAGATCCCAAATAGGAACTCGAGCTCGCCACCTTCCTCCGGGCAAGGTCGGATGTGTTCGCCTGGGAACCATCCGACATGCCCGGGGTCCCAAGGGAGGTGGTCGAGCACAAAGCTAGCGGTTCACCGACAAAACCAAAGGAGACAGAAACTTAGACGCTTTTCCCTAAAAACAGGCAATCATCCGGAGGAACTTGATAAACTCCTAAAAGCTGGCTTCATCGAGAGATCGAGCACTCCGAGTGGCTAGCCAATCCAGCTTCGTCAGAAGAAAGGAGGCAAGTGGCGCATGTGCGTCGACCTACGGGTTTGAACGCGGCGTGCCCAAAAGACAACTACCCGCTGCCTCGCATAGACCAATTGGTGGACGCGACGGCAGGTCACGCACCATGAGCTTCCTAGACGCCTATTCAGGCTATCATCGATCACTGTCGCGCGAAGACGCAGGAGAAGACTTCCTTCATCACCCCGTTCGGTACCTTTCCGCTATACGACCATGTCTTTCGGCCTGAGAAATGCGGGAGCAACCTTTCAACGCCTCATGCAGAAGACTTTCACTGCACCAAATAGGTCGAATTTGGAGGTCTATGTCGACGACATAGTTGTCAAAAGCAAGAGTACTTCGGGTCACGTTGCTGACGTGGAAGAAACTATTTGTAACCTCAATAAGCCTCGACTAAAGCTAAATCCAGAGAAATGCGTATTCGGCGTAAAGGCCGCAAGGTGCTCGGCTATATGGTCGGGCCAAATGGCGTTGGGGCTAACCCGAGAAAATCGGCCATTGAGAACATGAGGTCGCCCACATGCGTAAAGGAAGTACAAGCTCGACCGAAGAATGGCCGCCTTAAGCCGGTTCGTCTCCTACCGGGGAGCGAGGACTACCTTTCTTTAAAGCCCTCCGCAAGCATGATGGCTTTACGTGGACGGAGGAAGCTGATCGCTGCGTTCAAAGAGCTAAACAAGACCTCTCCCAACCGCCCGCCCTCGCCACACCTACGGCCAGGAAGAATTGCTATTATACCTGGCGGCAACTCGCAAGCGTAAGCTCGGTGTTGGCGAGAGAGAGATGGTACCCAAACACCTATCTATTACGTCGGCCAAGTACTTCATGGACCAAAGGAGCGTTACCCCGAGGTCCGTAAACCATCAGACTCATTATCGATGGCCGCCTAAGTTGCGTCACTACTTTCAAGCGCACAAGATCGTAGTGCCGACCGGCTTCCCACTCAGGGAGATCCTGAAAATCAGGACGCCAGTGGTCGACAGCCAAGTGGGCAATGGAGCTCGCCGAGTTCGAGCCGGTGTTCTCACCGCACGGCGATAAAATCACAAGTCTTGGCTGATTTCGTGGCGGAATGGTCGGCTCGGCTCCACCACCACGGAACCAAGGATTCAAGGGAAAACTCCTGGACTCAGATTTTCGATGGATCCCGAGCTTACGAGCTCGGGTCGGGCGTCATCTTGGTCTCCCGGATGGAGAACAGCTACAAGACGCCATCCAACTACATTTCGCCGCGACTAACAACGCGGCGGAGTACGAAGGCCTTTTGGCCGACTTGGCATGTAAATCGCTAGGAGTCCAACGGCTCATTGTGAAGGGCGATTCACAGCTGGTCGTGAAACCAGGTCAACAAGGAGTATCGTTGTTCCGATACCTCAATGGCGCCAGACTGGTGAAGTAAGGAAGATGGAGAAATACTTCAAGAATTTCAAGTAATCTACATCCCGTGAAGGATAATTCCCTGGCCGACCAAATGTCTAAGGTCGGTTCCTCTCAGACCACCGCTCCGGTGGGGGTGCTTGTCGAGCACCTACATAAGCCCTCCATTCCCTCTGAAGAGGAGGCACCAGAGACCGGCGGTAGGGTCTCCTTCCTCGAGCAAAGTGCAAATTGGATGACGCCATTCATCCAATATCTTGCGCATGGGACATTGCCCGAGGAAGAAGCCGAGCGTTCCCGGCTAATAAGGCGATCTTCTCAAGACAGATCGATCGAAGACGACCTATACCGAAAGGCGCATTAGGGATCCTTTCCAGATGCGTCTCTCAGGAGGAAGGCCAGTACCTTCTTCGTGATATCCATGAAGGAATGTGCGGAGCTCACTCGTCTTTCAGGACGCTTGTGAGCAAGGCCTTCCGACTAGGGTACTACTGGCCGACGGCCTTGACGGACGCACGGTCAATCGTAACGACCTGCCGGGCATGCCAGTTTCATGCTCGAAAAGTCCGTCAACCTAAGATATGCCCCGCAAACCATACCACTCTCGTGGCCGTTCTCAACCTGGGGCTCGATGTCCTTGGACCCTTCCCCGAGGTCGAAGGCTGCAAGTATTTGCTCGTGGCCATCGACACTTTCACTAAGTGGATAGAGGCCGAGCCCGTCTCGACCATCTCGGCCCAGGCGGCCAAGAGATTCCTCCGCAGTAATGTGGTAACTCGGTTCGGGATACCCAACCGTCTTATCACAGACAACGGGACCCGATTCACCAAATGAACTGCTCCAAAGTTATCACGAGGAGGTCGGGACCAAGGTCTGCTTTCGCCTGCGTGGCGCATCCACAGAGTAACGGAGCAATGAGCGAGCAAATGGGCAGCTAGTCCAGGGCATAAAAGAGGGTCTTTAAGACCCTCAACCAAAGACAAGCAAAGAAGTGGGTGGATGAGCTTCCCGCCGTTCTTTGGTCTCATTCGCACCACGACTGGGCCGAGCCACAAAGTAAACGCCTTCCGACTTCGTCTACGGTCGCGGAGGCCATTCTCGCCGAAATCGTCTTTGGGTTCCCCAAGGGTGCAAATCGATCGATTCCGTCGATCAAGAAGTTGAGCGCCTCGTCGACCTGGACCTCGCCGGCGACACGCGAACGGGCGTTGCTCGGCCTGCGGTTTACCTACAGCTCTTCGTGAGGCACGCGGCCAAGACAGTCCGACCTAGGGTCTCGCAAGTCGGCGACATGGTCTTACGAAGAGTTCAAGACCTCGCCGAAGGCCAACAAGCTAACCCCAAGGTGGGAAGGACCCTACACGGCCGTGTCTACAAGACGCCCGGGCTGTTCGCCTCGCGATGCCGGATGGTCGGGAGCTCACTAGCACTGAACATCGATCAATCACAGAATTCTACATTTAGACGAGTACTCCTATCTCGCGCCTTGCGTTCTTTCCAATAAAACGTTTCCCCCTTTCTCGTGTTTCGTCCTCGCTTTGTCGAACGAGCATCGCCGTCTAGCAAAGATTGCGCATTTAACTTATCCGACAAGTATGTGCGCACCATTTCCCTTGGCCCCCGGCCGGATGCTCGCCCAATCGTTCACTTTCCACAGTAGCTTTTCACTGTATGCGTGGTCGGGCGCGAGCATCCACTCTAAGCCCGGTTCAGTGACCATTCGGGTATGGTAGCTCTACGTGATGTTGGTTTAAAGTTCGTCTACTCTGTGCTCGCATTTCTTCTCGACGCAACCGACCTACTTATATCATTCAAAAAATCGTCACGACCAAAGCGACCCTTAAATTTTCCCATGAACAAACTCGTGCTCGCAACAGTAAGGGCACGACCTTTGTCCATGGCAGGGGCTCCGTATGATAGGAACGTTCCGTCCCTTCTTACCAAGGATCCTTTGCTCGTATCCATGATATATGATCTATGCAGGAACTTGTTTTCTTTGCTCGTATCTATGATATATGCTCTATGCAGGAACTTGTTTCCTTTTTCTGCAGAACCGGGATCATATGGGCATATGTTGAAGGCAAACTCAAGAAAAACAGGCAAGGACCAAACACCTGCGAGTTTGCTCATTTAACCCGAAGCGTTGTTTTTTTTACAGGGTTACACGAGCTAAAAATAAAAAAAAGGAGCTAAGTCCTACGCTCGACCAAGGGCAAGAAGTTCCTCCTTAAGGAGTCGACCTCCGCCTCCAAGTCCAAAACTTTCCGCCGAGCGGCACGACCTTCACCGCTGTCCGAAGGCGCTGCACCTCCTTGAGCTGGGCCTCTTCGCGCTCCGAGCTCGTTGGAGTTCGGCGCAGTCGGGACCTCGGCCGCAACTTCCCCAGCTCCTCGTCAAGCTCGGCGCACTTCTGCTCTGAAGTGCTCTTCGCCGCCTCGCTCCGGACGAGCTGGTCCCGGAGCCCGGCCATGAGGCGCCTCGCCGATTCCAGCGGCTTCAGGCCGGCCTCGCGCACCTCGGATACCCGACGCTCAAGATCGGCGATCTTGGCGTCTTGCTCGCGGTGAATGCGACCAAGACTCTTCTGCGGAGACCGAGGTAGCGTCGATATCCTCCATAGCCTTCGCGGCAAACTTCGGGCAGAAAGAGAAAAGAGAAGGGAAAAAGCTGAGCAGACTCCCAGAAGGTCGATCACAGGAAAAAAGAAGGAACATGAAACTTACCAGAAGAGCCCGGCTGACCAGCTTGTCCTGAAGCGGTCGGTCGCGCCAGCCCGAAAGAAGGGATTGACCAAGTCATCCCGGACCGGCGCGCCGGGGTCTTGCTCCTCCTGAGCACCCGGTGCTCTCAGGAGAGCAACGGCGTCACCACCTTCGACCAACCCCGGGTCGCCCCGAGGCTGATCCTCCTCCACAGCAAGCGGCTCGTGGCCGCCTTCCCCCTGGTCGGGCACCGCGCTCGGGGGCTGTACGCCAACCACGAGCGCTGCCACTCCTTGCTCCGCGGCTGGAGGCAGTTGGTCGTTAACGACCACCTCCGCCTCTTGTCCCTCTGCAGCCGGAGGCGACCAATGCTCTGCGACCGGAGGCATTGGATCAAGGGCGATCACCTCCGCCTCTTGTCCCTCCATAGTCGGAGGCGACCGATGCTCCGCGGCCGGAGGCGTTTGATCAAGGACGATCACCTCCGCCCCTTGCACCTCCGTGGCCGGGGACGCCTGGTGCCCCAAGGCCGAAGGAGTTAGGTCGGGGACGACCTCCTCCTCTCCTTGGCTCACGGCCAAGGGCTGTTGGTCGGCAGCGACCAAGCTCCCTTCCTCGGGGCTCGGCGCCTGAGCCTCGCCCGCAGTCGTCTCTTCGCAAGGGACCAAGGCCAAGGCGTCTTGGTCCTCAGTCCCCTGCGGCTCCTGCTCCTCCGCGGCCGGAATAGGTTCCGCGTCCGAAGAAAGCACGGTCCCGGGCCGAGGAAGCTCGGGCTCACTGGTCCGTAGCGGCGCCGGCTCCTCCCCATCTCGGCCATCACTTGGTCGACAACGCGGTCGAGCTCGGCGTCAATCGGCAGAGTCGATAATCTCCTCACCATCCGGGCGGAAGTCCAAAAACGACATCCGAGCTATCACGCCCACGCCAAACAGGGTGGGGTTAGCCCGAAGAAAATCACAAGACAAGAACAGAGTGAGAGAATGAAGCAGGAACCTACCTTCTGCCCGGCGAGCAGCGCCATCCTCCTCGGCCTCCTCGCTTCGGGCCACGGGCGACCTGCCCGCGGCGGCCTCGTAGGCCTCGGCCACGACCACGACGCGCTCCTCCGCGGCCACTGGCACGTGCCATCGCCGGGTCGACGTCGTCCATGTCGACCTCTTCCAGCGTCGAGGCTGTTTGAGAGGTCGACCTCCTGCTCCTTCTGACCAGAGCGTAGGTGGCCTCCTCTTCTTCCTCCTCCTCGGGGTCATCGACCACCCGAGTAAGCTGGTCCTGGAGGGCCTTGATCTGCCTCTCCAGCCGCTCCTTGGTCGGGAGGGACCTGGCCTCCTCCTCGGCCTTCCTCGCCTGCTCGGCGAGCTGTTCCAGTCGGCTCATCAGCTCCGGCCTCCTCCGTTTGAAGTCATCAAACCAAATTCGGAGTTCGCTTACCTCCTGACGGTCGGCGTACTCAAGGTGCGGCGTGGGGGTCCTGGTCGAAGCTCGGCGCCTCGACCGCTTGGCGCGGGGAGGCGAGGCGGATACTTGGCGGCCTCGACTCGCCCTTCTGCGGGAGCCCTGGTCGAGTGTCGGGCTTATGCAGGCCAGGCCGACACCGCAAGCTCAAGGGCGACCTTCTCCTCGCAAAGCAATCGGGAGGAATGAGCTCGGAAAACATGCCCCGAGCGGAAGCGTAAAGATGTACTTACCGCGTCGCCACGGTCAAAAGATGTTCTTGGGGACCTGGCGATTGGGCGTCGGCTCCTTCTCTTCTGGCGCCGAACATCTCGGCGACCCTCTCGTCAACCCAAATTGCCCCTGAGTCGCTGCGTCGCAACCAAAGACTAAGATAAAAGATATATATATATATGCATAGCACCGATCACTGTAAAGCAATGATGCTCGGGAAAGAGGTCCAGAACATACTGCGTTGTCCTCGCGGGTGAAGTCATGCCACCCGGTCACCTCGAAGAAGGGATGCTCGCGGCGCCTCGGGGGACACCGGTTGAAGGTGAAGTCCCGGCGATATCCCGACCAGTGAGCCCCATCTGGGCAAGCTCACCGATCGCCCCGAGCACCCGCTCTTCCTCAAAGTTGCACGCGCGGCGCGCTGCCTCGATGGCGGAGCGCCCTCCCCAAGATAGACCAATCGGGACCCCTCCGCCTTCTTCCGGTAGAACCAGAGGTCGGCCCAACCCGACACCGAGTCCTTCGTGAGCAACGGCGGGTACTCGTATGGTCGGTTGGGCCGAGGCGAAGATAAACGCAATCCGGCGGAGCCATCCCACGGCAAGTGAAGGGAATAGAAGTGAAAGAAGAGGCTAGCCGTGGGCATTACGCCCACGTAAGCCTCGCAAAGATGGGAGAAGATTGCGAGAAAGGATAGAGTTGGGGTGGAGATGAGAGATCTCGCACCCGCAGAAGGCAAGCACGGAGGCGAGGAAGTCGCTCTCGGGCAGACGAAGCCCGTTGATGGCGTACAACTCGCAGGAGACGATCTCCGTCTCACGGTGCCGGCGCCGCATCATCCTCGGCACTCGACCCGAGCCTGGTCGACGTACCCCTCGTCCGTGAGCACCTGGAGCCTCCTTCGGGTCATCTGGCTAACCTTGAAACGCGCCATGGCCGAAGAAGGAAGGGGAACGAAAAGGGTTCTTGGGCGCTAGGGCTCTTGGAAGATTTTTGGCCGAAGACGAGCAAAGAGACAACGTGACCCCGACCTCTCCCGGTAGAAAGGGTTAAAAAGACAGCGAAGGGGCAGGTTAGAATCGCCGCCTATCACGTAGCGACACTGGCCGAGAAAGCGCTTTTAGAAACCGCCCTGCGTTACAAGGAGGCTTCTCAGAGAAGGAACCGCAGAACAACCAAACGACGCGCCCACGCGGAGCAAGCACGCGGCGGGTAAAGAAGTTCGTCTCCCGACGAAAAATGGTCGTGAGCCACGACCAAAGGAAATTCAATCCCCCCTCAAGTCTTCTTAGGCTCAAGGGGAAGCCCGAGGGTTCCCCACTTGAACCTCGGGGGCTAGCTGTCGGGGATTGGCTATCTGACAAAAGACCACGGTACCCCCGTGAAAAGCTAAACCCGCCGACCAAGCAACACTAAAAGAAGATGCTCGGGAGAACGAAACGAGCATCCCTCCTCCTCCTCCGAGCATGCGCATTCGCACCTTCGCTCGCAGAAGCACCAAACACACCCCCCCACGAGCAAGCATGCTCGTAGAGGCCGCGACCTGCTCGGGTGTTTTTGGTCGGAGTGCCCGGTCAATGCCGCGAGGAAGGAAGGTGGCAACCAATCAGCCGGAGATCAAGGGAAATCATACCCGAAATTCAAATAACGCCCGGGTCAAGGGCAGTAGATCGTAAGTACGATTGCGCGGCGCAATCCCAGGAGGTAGTTACCTTCTATGTACCTCTAGTCGTAGTATTTAAACCCCCTGAAGATCTGTAACAGGGGAGGGACACCAAGATAGAACACAATACACTGGAGTAGGGCTATTATCTCGACGGTGAGAGGCCCGAACCAGGATAAAAACACCGTGTCCCCTTTTTCTTCTTCTCCCGACCTCGCATCGCTCGAACGCCCTCTTCGATCCGTACGACGGGGCTCTGTTGATCCCCCATTCAACAAGTAAGCTCGACGGGAGCCCGTTCTCCAATCGTCGACAAGATATGTTTGCGTGGAAACTATTTGACATGTTTAGAGTCCCAAGGAAGGTGATTGAGCACATGTTAGCTATCCGACCTAAAATAGGACCAATGAAGTAAAAGCTATAGCAATTTGCTCCTGATCGGCGAGAAGCCATTCGACAAGAGTTGGACAAACTCTTAGAGGCAGGTTTTATTCATGAAGTCGATCATCCAGATTGTCTTGCGAATCCGGTTATGGTCAAGAAGTCAAATGGTAAGTGGTGAATGTGTGTCGATTTCACCAACCTAAATACCGCTTGTCTAAAAAATAATTTTCCTTTCCCTCGAATAGACCAGTTGGCCGATTCAACCGCGGGTTACGAACTAATGATTTTCCTGAATGCATACTCAGGTTATCATCAAATAAGCATGGCAAGAGAGGATGAAGAGAAGATTTCCTTCATAACTCCTTTTGGAATCTACTGCTACCAGAAGATATCATTTGGGCTGAAAAATGCTGGAGCCACGTACTAACGCCTCATGTAGAAAACTTTCATAAGTCAGATAGGAAGAAATCTAGAAGATTATGTTGATGATCTCGTTGTAAAGAGCAAGAAAAACTCTAACCATTTCTTGGATTTGGGTAATTTGAAAAAACATGGAATAAAATTAAGTTCTGAAAAGTGTACATACAATAGTTGGTAACAATTCATTCTATTGCTCCGACCTGGTTCTAGTCGGATATAGATCAATAGTTTTCACGCCGACCTAGATGAGGTCAGAAAGGAAGTTATCTCTGTGTAGGGATAACGTGCGGAAGACGCTTGTTCTGACAGGAACAAACAGAGTCGTGTCTTCAGCGAAGAGGCATCTTTTCAGACAAAGAGACATCTTTTGTTAAAAAGACACCTTTTAATGGGAAGATATCTCTCCAAAAATAACAACTGTCATGCCCTCAACGCTATAAATATGAGACTCCCACAAGAATTCGAGAAGAATGTAATGTAGTTTGATACTTGTAAACAATGTGTAACAGTTGATTAGTTTGTATTCTGTGATGTAATAAAGAAGCTATCTTATTTTCTACTCTCTTTAATTTCTCTTCTTTTTTTTTTGGCAAAATCAACTAAATTCATATTTGTAAGCTCGACTTAGAGACTCGGGTCTTGAACATGGACACTACCAATAAATTTGTTACTCATCACATCGTCGCTTGAGCCATTTCGAACAAATCAGAGTATGAGATTGGGGGATGGGAATATACCGAAAAGGAGGGAGGCGCTGGCCTCTGGGAGGTAATTTGTGGTGGTGGCTGGAGGTGAGGCAGGTGGCCGCGATCAAGCACGCACGAGAGTACGGCCGGCAACGCCATATGCGGTAGGATCCCCATCCTCCGACGCCTGTTGCTCCTCCACCGTCCCTGCCCCCGTCGCCGCTGTCCTCTCGCTCGTCCGTGCGTCCGCGTCCCCTGTCGGAGTTTCACGTGCCGCTGTTCCATTTCCACGTATGGATTTGTGTGTGTAGGAGTCACAAATGGACGGCCCTGGATGCATTTGTCTGTTGGTTTTCTTTCAGTATTGGAGTGTGGCGATGTGCTAGGCCGAGGCAGTGGTTCTTTGGCCCAAAATTCGACCAAGGGAGACGGGCCATCGTACACTTTGAGTCCCACGCATGGGCCATCATTGATGGCTGTCGGTTGGTCTCCTTTTGTGGCGTCGGTGGTTGCAGATCGCAGAGTTTGTGAAGAGAACACGATTGGAAAGGACAGCGGTGAAAATGGGTCAGACATTTCCGTCTAATACAGAACCAGATCCGATTGAGATCGGTTTCGAAAACATATTTGGATAGGTCAATTCAAATTCGGGATCGTATTCGAATGACATGATATTTACCAAATTTGAATTGAGATATAGATATCGGGCCAAATTCTATTCGGATGTCTATTTTGGGTTGGGTTGAGAAAGGCTATTTTGGGCCGGGCTGCTACCTAAAGTAGTATGAAACATATGCGCGTATGAAGTGTGTACGAAACTATGAATTCAAGATAGTATAGAGCATATACAAACATATGCGCGTATGTAGTGTGTACGAAACTATGAATTCAAAATAGTATAGAGCATATACACCAAATTTGAATTAACCGTTTATTTCTTTCTAATATTATAGAAATGATTATTATTTAGAGATAATTATGAAAACTATCACCATTTCTTTGCACCTTAACTTTGTAGGTTTTATATACATTATTCTTGTACTAGCCTATAAAAATTTAATTCGTGTATGACTTATACCATATACTTGTGTTGAAGTGGTGATGGTATGCATTTAACATTTTTTTCTATATCCGCATATTTTATCTATTTTCGTTTACTCATGTTGAAGTGATGATGGTATGTATTTAACAGTTTTCTATACGCGCACATTATATTTATATTTTATTTATTTTTTATCTGAATCTGTCATATATATATATAATATATATATATATATATATATATATATATATATATACGTACGAGAGGTGCTTCTATGCTCTTCCTTTTAAAAGTTGCACAACTATTAAAGCATGAATAAAGGGTAGACGGTGATTATTTACCTCTTCGCTTGCTTTAAGATTTGTGCAACTTGTACTAGAAGAAAAAGCATAGAAACACTGCTCATTTCGTATTTATTAGTATCTAGTCTACAAGTATACACTTCTGAATTCAACGAAAATAAAATATAAATTAGAATGTAGAGTAATATCCGTCCCTACGTAACCCATTTTCACTCAGAAAAGGACGCCACTCCATGAGCCCCATCAGGCTTCAGCTGCGTCGAGACCCTAGCACGACTAATGCATTGGTCTAAGCGCAGTCAAGCTACGTGCCGGCAAGCAAAACGCTACATGCCACGTGCAGAAGAGGGGCACACGCTCTGCTCGCCACCTCGCGTTTGCATACGGCTTAGGTGTCCTGAACACCTGCAGTGTTCGACCAGTATAAATGGAGAGTAGCGGCGTCGCGCCGTGGTGGATAATTACGAGAGTGTAGTGGATATAGATCGAGCAAAGAAAGCACAAACCATGGAGGCGACGAAGGAGAGGCAAGATCAACCGAAGGTAGCTGACGCCGGCGACACCGTGCAGCTGCCGATTGAGACCAGCCCGTACGTGCAGTACAAGAAGGACGACGACCTGGAGGACTACAAGATGCGCGGCTACGGCGCGCGCGGCCACCTCCCCGTCTCCGACGTCCCGCACGGCGGCACCGGCAGCGAAGCGCCCACCATCCCGGGCACCGCCGTCCCCACGGCCACGCAGGGGCGCCAGCCGCAACGAGACCAAGGAGGAGACGCAGGGGCGCCAGCCGCAGCCGCGTCGACACGGCCACCGACACCATCAATCGCCAAGGCGTGCCGTAGCCCATGGTCCATGGATATCTAACCAGAGTTTATCCACGTTGTGTATGCTGCTGCTGTTGCAGACTTGCATTGTTCAGTCATTCAATGTGTGAGGAAAAATAAAGTTTGCAGTGTGTAATTCCCTAGCGGGCATACTGTAATAGTAGCTCGTTTCAAGAGTTGACTTTGTACTTGCATTGTCCCTACTGATGATGCTTAATTATTCGATTGACATCCATATCGCGCTACAACAAAATGGTGATCAATTCATCTTGAACATCATCATCTCTTATCGAATCACTGTCTACACACATACTAGGCCGAATCCAAGAGCGAAATAGGAGTAATCAGCTGCAGCCTTTGGCTCCGAATCCGATCTTCTGGTTGGCCACGTCGTATACCACGGCGAACGTCTTCTGCTGCGTGTTCCCGAGGATGGCGACGGACGTCTCGTCGCCGTTGGACGCGAACGCCAGGCACGTCTGCGACACCTTCGACACGTACAACACCCCGCTGAAGTCGAGGCTCACGGTGGCGCCGCCGGCGAACACCAGCGCCACCGACGGTATCTGCACCGTCGTGTGACCGGTGAAGTCGTAGCACGTGTCCAGGATGGACAGCGCGGGCGCCTTATTGTACTTGCGCATGAACCGCGCGAACGCCGACCGGAGCGCCGCGTAGGCGCTCTGGGGCAGGCGGGTGATCACGGTGCCCGAGTCGATCACCGTGCCGGCCGTCGAGAACACGACCGGGGAGATCTTGATCGCCCGGCCGGCGACCTTGATGCCGATGAGGTTGAGGTAGTAGAACGACGGCGTGTCGTGGCGGATCACCATGGCCGTGAACCGCGCGTTCGCCGGCGCGGCTCCGCCTAGGGACAGATACCCCGCGGCGCTCGACGACGACGGCAGGCAGTAGGAGAAGACCGCGCCGTACTTGCCCCCGGTTTGTGAGGACAGAGAGACCTTCGCGCGGCCGAGGCCGAAGAGCCCGTCGGCCATGCCAAACAGCCCGGAGTCCTCGTCGCCGCACCCGAAGACAAAGCCCGGGAGCTTGTCGGACGGCGTCAGCGTCAGCGTGTCGCGCACGAGGTTGCCATCGGTCTGCGACTGATCGCTGTACACGACCTCGTACCGGCACTTGTTGTCCGATGAGCAGCTCTGCGAGTCGAGTTCCTGGCAAACCTGCGCGTCGCAGGGCACGGCGGAGTATGTCGACGACTGCGCCGGGTCGAAGAGCGGGTCCTGCTGCTCGTAGCAGTCCGCGCACGGCTTGCACTGCACCCACGACAGGTCGCTGCCGGTGTCGAACACCACCGTGAAGTCTTTGGCCGGGGTCCCGAGACCCACCGACACGACGTAGTTGCCGGTGCCGAGAGATATGCCCCTCTGCGCCGGCAGGGTCACGCCCTTTGAGGCACGGGCCGTGTCGATCACGGACGCGGTGGCGATCTTGCGGTGTATGGAGTCGACCCTGACCTGGTCGTGGTCCAGGATCTCGGCATGAGAAGGTTCGCCGCCGCGAGACTGCAGCGGCGAGCACGGGCCGTGCCGGTGCACGACGTTGAGAGCCGCCAAGTTTGACGCCGCTGCATGACCACAGGAACGAAAACGAGCGGGTGTTATGGTAACCTGTTTTTGTGTGTCCATAGATCCACTCTATAATGTCACACAAAGTATTGTGGCCGGAGAATTTCTAAATAGCACTCGAGTGTAAGCACTTAATTTTTTTTGTTTAAACAATACTTAAAATATGAGGAGAGATAGTAAATTAATTTTATTAATTGAATCTAGATCTAATTGCTCAAAATTTAAGTGCTATTTAACAAAAAAAACTCAGATGCTCCTATACATTAATTCTATTTCAAAAAGTACCATCTCTTTTCTTTTTCCTTGATATTTATGATTTTTTAGGGTCTCCAAAATATGACTTTAACGGATACTTTTTTAGCTTTATATCAAAATGTACTAATAAAATTATAAATATTATAAAAATATTTTTAACAATAAATCTAATTATATCATTTTCATATAGCCAGATAGTTTCAAGGTGGTTGGGACTGCCTACGCATTATTCGACTGAAAATATTTTGGTTTTCAGTCGAATTGTGCAACGTACGATCAAATTGGAGCACCTACATATTTGTGACACGTCGCTAGGTGTTCTGCACCTTATCGAGCTCGTAATAATAATGTCTTAATGGATCGCTGATTAACAAAAATGAAATCTGGATTAACACGGTGATAAAGAAATAATTTCATTCTAAACTACACAAAATGAAACTATTCTGGTGGTGAACCCTACAATAAAAATGATAACATAGATTAACAAAAAAAAAAAAATCCAGCTTACTGGCACTAAAACTATCCTAGTGGTTAATCCTACAATAACAATGACAAAACAATGATACAAAAAGAGTAGACAAGACAATGACATAAAAAGAGGAGACAAAACAATATGATTTGAGAAGCCCTCAAAGACATGTACACAACCAGTCTACCTAAATCAGTACAAAATTATGAATATAAACAAACAAAACTTTAGGATCTGCAAACCCCACAAAGTAGACAACCCAGCAGGTGTCCAATCTACTAAAAATCACGACACAAGACTTGACCAAATCGGAACAAACAAAAGCTGGATTTATTAGACAAATCAACAAATCACATAAGACCTTGACCAAATCGGAACGAACAAAAGCTGAATTTGCCACACAAATCCAAATAGGTTGCAATTTTGGGAACGATACCTATGACATGAGATATTCCTCCCATGCACAGCCCTGAGCAGCTCGTTGGTTGGGACGTCGTCGGTGCTCACCACCCTCTCTCTCCCTCTGTGTGTGTGTCTCTCTCTCTCTCTCATTCACACACACAGGATGCACCTAGCTAGCGCAGCTCTGCTTGGAAATGGGGAACGATAAGCTTCCAGGTCCTTCCTAAAAACGGGTCTGGATGACGACCCGTAAGCAAAATAAAGTATTTCCCGTTGCCCGCATCACATGACAACACAAATCATAGAGCGCATCGGACGGCCTAGAAAGTGACTGAAATCTTTTTTTTGTTAGTTGCACAAATATTAAAGCATGGATAAAGGGTAGATGAGGATTACTTACCCCTTCGTTTGCTTCAAGATTTGTGCAACTTGTATTAGGAGGGAAAGCATAGAAGCACTGTGGTAGATGAGGATTACTTACCACTTTGTTTGCTTCAAAATTTATGCAACTTATATTAGGAGGGAAAGCATAGAAGCACTGCTCTTGAAAAAAAAACATGCGACAGATATTTAGCAGTTTCGTAGTTTTAAACATAGATCCAGCATGAATTCTGGGTGGAAGTATACAACTGGAAGCAAAGAAAGTAGTTCAATAGCATTTCGACTTTGCTCATATCGCACTGCACTACAGAAATATTGTAGTCATCGGCATGCCAAAGCTTGTATTAGCAACAAGAAGTTATCAGGTAAAGTGTAACCCAAGAACATAGAGTCTTTGTATACTTGTATTTTGGGTCATGACATGATCACCATTAAGATCAATTTACATGACATCACTAAATCAGATATTCAGAGCTATGTTGGGACCAGTCCAGACTTCAGACTTCAGACGCATTACTTGTATACAGACAGAATGGCCATTATTCCGTTCACTAGGGACCAAAGTGACCTAACAGCAAAACAACGACCCTTGAACTGGCTGTGACTTTTTGTGGCTTAGTATGACCAAATGGCCTTTGATTCAGTTCTGGACGTTATTCGCCAACCTTGTTGCGTTTTTTCCCCTCTTGACAACTTCAGTTTCACATAGTTGTGAAAGCAGACGGTCTGCAAAATTCCTGGCAGTGCTTGTTCTACAGTCGTTGGATGGTCACATCAAGAAATTCTCCTGTGAAAACGCTGTCGTCTCATGGTGAATTCCTTTTTGACTAGTTTGTGCACCTAACAGTGGTGGTTAGCGGCGCAAACCACCCTTCGTGTCAAATTGCCTCGTTTTATTGACTTGATCTAAAGCTAAAAGTCGCCCACTCCCAGGCCCAGCTACTATCACATATGCTGATATGCACATAGCAAAACACCGGCAGTTTTATACACTATTTGTGCCCACATTTCGCAAAGAATCTTTATACACGATGTACGTGTTTTCTTGGAATTACAGCAAGAATCGACGAGCGAGACGAACAACGGAACAATGTAAAAAAGTGCGGCAAGGAGGCGACCGGTCCTACCTTTCGAGGCCGTGCAAACCGCGCTCGGCAGCAGCGAGCTGACGCTCACGGCGTGCCAATCCGGGCCGCTCGTCTCGGCCGCCGACGCGCCAAGACGGCGAGAAGCGATCAGGGCCAGTGCAGCAAACAAAACCAAGGCGCTGCCATGAAGCAGCAGAAAGGACCGCACCATGGAAGCCATGAAGTGCTAGCTAGCTAGCGAGCTCTCCGGTTTGTTCTGTGCGCTCGAAACGATGCTACGAACGCTACTTATATAGTGGTGGTTAGCCGCGCCACCACCACCACCACCACCACCACGACGACACCACCACACGGTGTCTGGTGGTAGAAAGTCGTCCGCCGTAGAAAATTAGGTAGTGTGCGGTGTGCCACAGCCGGCAGGCAGCGCGCGCTCGATCGAAGAGCACGATGAGACGACGACTGATGAGGGTTTCAACTCGAACGTGATCGTTCGCGCACACGCACTGAGCTCTGAAAGCCGGCGGCCGGGCGTCGTCAAATCTGCGCCTTTTTCTCGCACGAGATAAGCATCGTTCCTCTTTCGTCCCGATTTGGTTACGATCCAAATGAGTGGGAAAATGACGCCTCTTCCCATCTAAAGGCGTCGAAATCGCGAACAAACCGATCGACCTGTGCCACATGCTTGCAATTGGTGATGAATGCGACGGTGTTGGAGGTAGCTTTCGTGCCTCCACCATGTGAGAAAAGCATGCAGGACGGCAGCGCCGATGGCCCGATGCAATGTCGTGCGAGCCTTCGAGGTGTACGTCATGGAAGTTGTTTGCTTGATGGCCAATGTAAGCCAAACCAAAATTTTGGCATAGCTAAAATCTAGGTAAAACCAAATATTGGCAAAAAAAAAAGAGAGAAATTTTACGGTGGATTATATTTGTAGTATAAAATGTGTAGTAGAAATCATATCTAACCGTTGATTTGTTAACGGTGTTTCTACTACTCTACTATCAGGTGTAGTATAAGTAAACTCTAGTTAATCTGATCCATTGGATCGAAAAGAATGAACGGTTCATATTCAATTTAGTATACCGTAAAAGAGCTAAAAAAAAAAAGTTGTTTGGATTGTGATCAAGCCAAAATTTGGTGAGTGATTTCTTCGCCCTCGATTGCCCGCGTGCGACATTAGATTTCATTGGCGTTACCGAATTTTCGTAGATGGTCCTAAATTTTGGTAGCATACCAAACAATAGCCAATTTTCATTGGTGTTACCATGCAATATTTGGTTTGGTTTGCAAGGATAGCAAACCAAACAGCCCCACGATACTTGAGAGTTGAGAATCATGACAAAAAAATAATCGTATAATGATCGGTACAATACTGAAATCTGCAAATTAATGGAAAGTTTCGAGTGTTGCTAAATTGGGAGTATTGCCTCAGCTGATAGTACAAACCAGAGATAAACACTCTTCACTCCTACAAAGTTACAAACTATACAACGCAGGTATATTCAGAACAAAACAGAGGATCAGAGACATGAGTACATAACTGTTGATTAGTTGCATGACCAGGACTAGATAGTATTCTTCATAGACAACACCACATTCGACCCACTTGTTTAATTAGGTGCTCGAACAAAATTCACGTGTTTAAATGCATGAACTAAGCCTAGCCTATATACTACATTTCCCCAGAGTACATATTTCTTTATGCAAGCGTGTCTTCTGGCATGCAAATGCAAGAGTGTATAGGCATCATCCGGACGTTTTTGTTCCAAAAAACATCCAAACTTTGGACCGTACGATCAAAATATACATCCGTAGGATCAACCCACCTCGAATTCAGGGGGCCGTGCATTGATCTGAAAGCAAATCCAATGGCTAGGAATTTAGATGATGGTTGATAAGTTTCATCCGGATGTTTTCTTAGTAACCATCATCCAAATTCTGGACCATTGGATTTGCTTTCAGATCGATGCACATCCCGCCTGAATTAGAGGTGGGTTGATCCTACGGATGTGTGTTTTGATCGTACGGTCCAAAGCATGTACAAAAATGTTAGTAAGCGTCTGGTAGGTCTTCGTTCAGGTCTGGGCCATCTGGCTAAGTATCTTCCACGGAGCAGAATAATGGTAAGAAATTACTAGCTGCTGGTCCAAAACTAGTGGGCCCATGGTTAGGTCATTAGGTGCAATTGGTCATGGAGTAGACCAAACTGCAGCTTGATTGGTCCAGCTTTGCCATGGCAACTACGAGCAAATGCTTCTTGCTTGTGTTGTCGTGCGCGCGCGCGCGTGTCTGAAGTCTGAACAAACGGCAAGCATGCAAGTGTGCTGCATTTGGTTACATTACTGTTATTGCATTGGACATTCGGTTAGTCAGCGACACACAAATGGCCAAAGAAGTGAGAGACTAGCTAACAAACCAGTCACTAGTGAAATCCAGGCTATTTTCCATCGGTTACAGTGCAGAATCACATTCCAGGCGAGTGGTTGTTCTCGTCACTCGTGCTCACACACTCAAAGGTGTGCTTATTTGCATGTTCCTTTGATCCTGCGTTTCGTGTTGCGTACTTTCACAGATCAGAAGTGTAGTACTAGTACACGTACGACCGTTGCCCATGTGTGACTGGTCATCCAGTTCATCACTCGTCATACAGATGCAACAGCAGCTAAGGATGGCAACGAGGTGCGGCGGGTATATGTAGTGCTCGTTCATACTCATGTTCATCAGCCAAAATCTTCCTCACAGATATACATGCGAAGGGTGGCGGGCGAATAATCTTGTTCATACCCGTCGCTTACGGGTATCCGATACCCACAGGCTTACCCGCTACCATCAATAATCCTTCCATCCAAAAGGTATTAGGAGCTAATGAGCTATGGTATTGATACAATCCTTTTGATGCAATTATGGAAATCAGCTACATTCTATGGATTGAAGAATGATTATCAATTATTCAAAAATTTAGATGCACATGGAAATAAGAATTAAAAAAACACATACAAACTAATGACGCACAGATGCTCAAGTTCAACAATTAAAACGAAAACAATTTATCAGTCAACACACATGCTCAAGTTCAACAATTAAAATAGAAACAATTCATCAGTCATTACACGCATAACAAATCACCCTTTACCTCTCTGCAAATATGACTTGTTTGGCTATTGATAACGTTGTCAAAATAGCCCTTTACAACGGACTTATCTAACTTTAGACAGAAAAGCTTGTCTTGAAGTAAGCAAATGTGCCTTTATGTGCTCGGGTGATATTCCGGTTGATAACTCACGGCTCAGGCAAGTCTCAAGCCTCTTAAGAAGATTGCCAGCTATGGAGTCGGAGAAGTTCCTAGATGACTTCTTAATGGTATGCTAAAGCAGCACTGCTGGTTATTATTCATCTTGATGCAGGAAACAAACTTGTGTGGAAACTCTGCATTGCGTTACTAAGAAAACCTTGACTGATTAGGATTAATAACGGACAGTTAATATTTTGTTTACATCATATATCCACATGATATTGTGTATCATCTACTGATGATTTCCCTTTTATCTGTAGGAATACAATGAAACGCTCCTCATTCGGAAAGGATCCCGACCGGTTTACATGTAAATTTCCTGCCGTGCCTTCGGTCTGGGTTTCGTCCTCTGTGCCTCTGGACTGGAGATAGCCCCGCATCTGTGGCGCTGGATTTTGCGTTCAGTTTGTTTAGGAAGTGTAGTAATAATGTAATATACCCCAACTAAGTTGGCAGCTCATTTTAATGGCATTGCCAAACATTGCGCTTGGGTGCATAGGTGATCGATGCATCAATGCGACCAAGTACCCAGCTGATCTGTTTAATATATTTGAGCAGCAATTATCCCACGGTTTAATGTATTGATATTTTTGATCTGCTGTTAAGTAAAGCTGCACTCTGTTTCGCCGCTGAAAGAAAAATACAAGTGCAAAGCCGAGAACAGATGTGTGAGACATGGTCCATGGACGTGTTTGTGAGCAGAGCACTGAGCAGTGAACTCTACTGAACTGGCCAATAAAATTCCTTGCCCTCCACTTGAAAAGATAAGGAGGTCCACCCGGCAGTGTCTGCGCTCCACATCCGCAACGGCCATGGCATTCATCGCCATCCACGCCGGCCTCGCCTTCTCCCCTCCCCTCCCCGCCGCCCCGTCTCTCTGCTCCGCTCCCGCCCGTGCCCACCTCCCGCCCCTCAGAACGGTGACCGGAAGCGGCCGCAGCGCACGGTGCCGGCGCCGGCCGAGGCGCGTCAGCTCCGCAGCCGTCATCACCGCGTCGCTCGAGCTCACCGAGGACAACGTCCGGCAGGCCCTCGTCGAAGCCAAATCCGAGGCAAGCCAGCTTCCTTACTTCACCTCATCCCCTATCGAAAACCAGGCACGAATCACGATGCCAGCCTCTGACTGACGCCATTGCTGGTCTCTTCTGCACTGCGCTTCAGCTGGGCCAGCTGTTCGACACGTCGGTGGGCATAACAGGTGAGAAAAGCCAGACCGATTCCATTGATCCACTGCAGCAGCAGTTGGAGCACGATTCGATTTGCTGATTTGCTTCTCCTTTGCGTGAATGGTGGCTGGTGGCAGGGCAAGTTGATCTCGCGGAGCTGGACGGGCCTTTCGTGAAGCTCCGCCTCAAGGGCAAGTTCTGGCACACCCGCGCCACCGTGCTCGCGCGGATCGGCAACTACCTCAAGAACCGCATCCCGGTGAGCTTCTCTGCTGTTTAGTACTCTTCTTCCTGCTTGCGTCAGGGGCAGTGTAGGAGACAGACTTTTAATTGATGAAGAGGTTTTTGTTTGTGCAGGAAATCTTGGAGGTGGAGATAGAAGACGAGAACCAGCTTGACGACAGCCCCGCGGCTTTCTGAGGTATCCCTGTTGGTTTTAGCTTAGGATCGTGAATACATACATACGAACATAACGAAAAATACAATAGCACACAGAGAGAATACTATTTGTGACGCCATATAATTAGCACTTTTTGTATTTTTTGCTATTATTTTTCTCGTAGCTTAAAAACAACCATTGCCTTGATTGTATAGTAGTAGTAGTACTAATCTACTAGGAAACAAATTACGTTTTCTACATGTACAAGATTAATTATAACATTCACCTCTTTAATCTTGTAACATCAACTAGCTATAATTTTTGACACAACTCTAATTTGTTAAGGCAGTTAGTCTCACCTACGACTTACACAACATTTACTAGACATCAGACCCAACAGGATGATGTTCATGATGACGAGACACATCTTCTTAATATCTTAGACTCAACTTCAACTTGCACTGCATACATAACAACCAACAGGATGACGTTCATGATGAATCAACATCCACGACAACTCCACCCAATCTTTCTTCCGAAACCCAATCCAATCTATCTGTTGATTCTAAGCCCTCCTCCTTCCCTTCGTCATCAGAGCCAGCCCCCAACCACGAGCCCTCGTCGTGGAGCCGCAAACACCTCTGTAGCTGTGCTCGATGCACTATTGAATCCCACTAAACACTACATCTCTAAGTGACGATAGCCTACTCCAAGGCGCCACAGTGATGGCCTCCCTCGGGGCAAACACGACGCCAATATTAGATCCTCGCTCTGATACTAATTATTGGTTTTAATCCTGGATCATAAACACACATACACAAACACAAGGAAGAACACAATAGCACACAAAGAGAATAATATTTGTGATACGGTACAACTAGCACTTTTTGTTTTTTCTCTCTTCTTTTTTCTCATAACTTATAAGCAATCAGCGCCTTGGTTATATAGTGATAGTAATACTAACATACTGGTAAACGAATTCTACTCAGAAACGAATACGTCTCTTACTCGTACAAGATTAATTCTAACACCCCCATGCATCAATGTCAGTGTTCACCAAGTAGTTCAATCTTCTGGATTTTTGTTGCCCTAGCAGCGGTGGTTGGCATAGCACTTGCATTATTAAGGGTGTGTTTAGTTGCCTGTACCAAGTGGTACATGTATGAAATGGTTCAGGAAAAAAATCATCAATGTGTTTGGTTGCTTGAATGGAACCATCTCATCTGGACCAAGTGATCATACAAATTTGAGGAATATTCCCTCTAGATGAACCACTCCATTCACCCAAAATAATATAACCGAATGGTACAGAACCATCCCATCCTATTCAACCTCATCCCATCAATCAAACACACCCTAAGTCTTTAACCACCCCTTTTTTTTGTCAACCCTTGGCACACAACTCCCTGACGCTATCAACAATGATTCATGGTGACATGAACTCCATGTTCAGTCGATCGTTGCTGCGGTGCAGATCAGCATATTCCAATGACACCCACCACCTCGAAGGGAATTGCCTGACTTGCTGAAGTGAAGTTGAAGGGAAAAGTGTACTAGAACAGACTATTCTGCCGCCTTCCATTTCTAGTCATGGTTTCGAACTGCAGGGATTTGTAGTTGCATAGATGGATTGGTCTGCACCAACTACATTCTGATTGCAGAGATCCAATATTTGAAAGTATTTGTTCAGTATAAAGAACCTGCAAGCTATTACTGAATGAACCTACTTTTGGCGAGGTCTAGCGGGCTTTTTCGATACGGGTTTGGTAGGATCATCTTTTTGTGTGTGAAAAAGATCTAGCAACGATGTACTCTTGTGCTGATTATATGTTTACATGTTTCACTCTTGCAGATGATGTTTAAGTTGTGGTCATCATATTGCATTTGGACTACTACTGAATCAGTATGCTCCTGTGTTAACTGTTTATGTCTTCTGATGTGGACAGCCCTGTGGTAGAACTAGAAGCCGGCTGCAACTGTAGTCGCTCACAGAATTGCGTGTCCTCCATCGTAGAAGCGTCATGGTAATTCAATTTTCATTTCTAAATATAGCTGTATGCAACATTATGCTATTCCGATATCTTGTTTTCCCACTTCTTACGCACTCGCACAATACTTGCTTTTTTATGTTTCAAGAACTACCTGAAAAGAATTTGGTGTTTTAAGCTGATCTCTACAGTCATGTGCGGCCTTTGCGAGGGAGTGTGGAACTGAGCACACACCTGCGGCTGCGAGTACAATTGCATTGGCTGTCCCTTGTCTTTAGTCTGAGCCACAGTATCTTGCTATGTAAATTTTGGTTGATGCTCCTGCGGCCTATTTCAGAAGTCCTGTCAATTGTCAAATGTTTAGGCAGCAGCGAACCGTCTGACGAGCAAGCCATTCAACAATTCTTGCCTGTGGAACAAACCATTCCATTTCAACGATTTTTTTTAAAATAGCACATTTTTATTCAATTTTACAGAAATAATACACTCTTTTTTTTTACAGAGACAAATCTCTATCGCCATTCGAAATGCCATTTTGAATGACGATAGGCCGACGTAACGTACACGGAGGATACCTGTCGCTAATTCAAAGGACGATAGACTTTCTGTTGTCGTTTGAAATGACGATAGAATCTATGTCGTCATTTCAAAAGACGATAGAGAATCTGTCGTCAGTTGAATCGGTGACAAAACTCTGTTGTCGTTTGAAACGACGGCAGTGAGTCACGTTTCTGTTCTTTTTTTTTAAAAAAAAAAAAATAGGCATATTACGAAATGCGAATTTTGTTGTAGTCGGCGTTGATACATCGGAACAGAGTGAAATGTGAAGGAGGAGTTATGCAGAGACGATTCATTAAGGAAATACGGTTACATGGCATGTTTGGTTCATGGGAGTTCATTCTTCTTGAGTACACACACATACGGGAGGAACGGCAAGGCTTGGTACCTTACGAACTGCACTACAACTAGGTCTAGGTACATACATGCCTTTAGAAAGAATGATACGGGAGATATATACGGAAAAGACGTTGCGGGCGAATGTCCCTAAGGCGAAAAAGGGACACCTCTTCTGCTCATAATGTTACATACATGCACTACAACGGTATGGCATTTTGCAATGCCGATAAGTTCAATCGCCTCCCACATGGAGTGATCTAAGAGTATACTTCTGCTCAGTCGTTGCTATCTGCCACATCTTCACTCATGAAGCACGGCCGACTACAGCTAGACTTCCCAACATCTTCGACATGAGCTGAGGGATGTTTATGAAATGTTTGGGCAAGCATGACTAGAGGTCATCTCGCCCTTTTGCCAATAGCATGTACGAGCTCCACAACTTTGGCTCTTCAATTCTAGTAACTCCCAGCAAGTGTGTTGCCGTGCAAGAGTAGTGACATCGTGTAACTTCAGATTATGTAGCTCATGGTCTCGTGAGAACATCTGATGCAACCATCTCATAACGATGTCCTAGGATACTGCTTTGCACGAGACAGGCTAGCCATCGTAAATGGAAAATGACTCAATGCAATCCTTTCTGTGTCCATCCGGTGAACATTTTTTCCATAGTGTATTTTAAAGTATACTTGCTCATCCATGTTTGTCGAGTATTTTATGTCATGTCAAAGACTTTTGCCCGTTTCACCAAACAAATACGTAAACACACCCCACACTTCTACTGCACAATGAAAATTAATATATATAACTACAAATACCGCTTACTACCACATGAATCTTTCTAGCATTCGTAATGCCAACAAATCCAACTAGTCATAATGTACCCTACATTACGTATACTACGTTTTCAACAATACCACATTTACTGACATAATTCTAGCGAACTACACAACCAGACACCATCACATAGTTACATCAGATACTACACAAATGTAACATATCATACTAGAAATACCACGACGTCTAATAGTCACAAGAACCTAATCTCTAGTGCTACATATCTACACCATTACATAAGATCTACTAGGCTTCTTTGCTAACCTATCAGGTTCGAACATTAAATATGAAATACTTAAAAAAAAGACTTCCCTCCAAACTAAGATCCTCTGTTGTTCTTCTTCTCTCCCCCCTCCTCTCCACTCTTTTCCTTTTTCCCCTTCCCATTTCCTTCCCTCCTCCCCTCTCTTTTTTTCCCTTTCCCCTTTCCTTTCCTCTTCTCCTTTCCTTCTTGTTTCCTTAGCTCCCCTCTCTTTGCTGTGCTCACGGTTGGAATGTGCACAGGGCCAGTTGAGCAGCCTTTAAGCACAAACTTCTATCGCGCATTTCAAATGACGACAAGAGCTTTTGAGATCTTTGTTATCATTTCAATTGACGATTTATTTACTCTACTGAATGACAATAGAGACCATCGCTGCTTCAATTAGCTACATATGTTGTGGCAAGCACACGTGGCTGCCACACGTGGCATTCTGTTATTGGTTCAAATGGCGACAGGACCTCGTCGCTATTCAAATGGCGATAGAGCCTTTGTCGCCAAATCTACTAGCAACAGAGGCTCTACCGCGATTTTAAATGGTGATAGAGGTCTATTTTTGTAATCTTTGTGTATTATTTCCGTAAAATTGAATAAAAATGTATTATTTAAAAAATACCATTTCAACAATCTTTTAGTGAGGTTATCTTTTTCCCTCTTGTTTTCTTTTTGAGAGAATGTTGGTACATGCATATTTGGCTCCTGGTTTTCATAAATATCAATGGAAACTGGAATCTTTGAATTGAATCTAGATGAATTGACGACCATCGGAGAAGCTGGAAGCTGTTGTTATCAGATATAGGCTCCGTTCATTTCAACTTCTACACAGCTTCTCTGAGAATCAGGAGCTATCATCTACATAGAATCAGAATTCGGCTAGAACCCGATTCTTACTGATTATTGCTTATTCTCTCTGGCCCAGTTTAAAACCTAGAAGTCGCAGCAGACTCAGCCTGATTCTTCTATAATCAGAACTAGCTTCTTTCATATATTAACTACCATACTTGTGAAGAGAATGCCGTCCAACCAGGGCACCCACGTGTCCGCCGGCGTTTTGCGAAAAGGTCCTCGGTTTCTTCGGAATTACGTTCAGGTCCTTGCGCTATTTCATGTGAGAGGGAGATATTTTTTTGTTTCGCGTTTAGGTCCCTGGTTTGGCGTTTTGCGTTGAGGACCTCCCGTAAAGTACAAATCGCGCGCGAGTCCTTTCCTATTTTTTCAAAATAGCGAATAGGTCCAAAATTATAACAAATAGGTCCTCGCGCTTTACGTTCGGGTCCTTTCTCCGTTTTGTCCGAAAAAAATGTTTTCGGGGTCCGTTTTTTCTCCAGAGCATGCGAAAAATATTTTCGGCAGCCGTTTTTCCCAAAAAAAAAATGTAAAACCGTTTCCTTTCTCCGTTTTGCCCGAAAAAAAATATTTTCGTGATCAGTTTTCCCTCCAGGGCATGGGGGAAATGTTTTCGGTAGCTATTTCCCCCAAAAAAAAATTGGGAGACCGTTTCCTTTATCCGTTTTGCCGAAAAAAAAATCGTCATCCGATTTTTCTCCGGAGCATTGGAAAAATGTTTTCGTTGCCCGTTTTTCCAAAAACAAAAAATATGGAAAACCGTTCCCTTTCTCCGTTTTGCCCCGAAAAAATGTTTTCGTGATCCGTTTTTCCTCCGGAGCACGTCATCCGATTTTTCTCCGGAGCATTGGAAAAATGTTTTCGTTGCCCGTTTTTCCAAAACAAAAAATATGGAAAACCGTTCCCTTTCTCCGTTTTGCCCCGAAAAAATGTTTTCGTGATCCGTTTTTCCTCCGGAGCATGGGGAAGATGTTTTCGGTGGCTATTTCCCCACAAAAAAATATGGAAAACCGTTTTCTTTCTTCGTTTTGCCTTAAAAAATTATTTCCGTGAACCGTTTTTTCTCCGGAACATGGAAAAAATGTTTTCGTTGGCCGTTTCCCCCCAAAAAAATGTTAATTCGTTTTTCGTCAGTCGTTTTTCCGTTTTTTCCCACTTTTCCTCATTTTTGGATCAAATTTCTCACGGCGCGGCGGAGCGCGCGGCTCTCACTAGTAATTCATATACCGAAAGGAATTGGACCATAGGGAGAAGAAGGCCGTGTGTCGCCAGACTAATGAACCTTACTGTGTAGCACTAGCATTGGTTCAGAACAGCAACTGCGCATTTCAGCATCAAAGTGAGATGTCTAGTTCTAGAAAGAAACAGATTACCGAAAGAAATTTGCATGGAAGCTACATCTAAATGGCCCTTTCATCCGTCAGCATCTTGGACAGAAATTATTCGGCAACCAACTTATTCCAATCTATTTCTTGATGTATGCCGATTTTACATCGAAACGATAACGATTGGCATGTGTTGCTGGTCCAAAAAGTGATTTTTTTTTTTTAAGGAAGCAAGAAAATGATGAAGGAGGAAATGAGATCCTCTGACGCGAGATGACATGTCTAGCCATGCACACCAAATACTAGCAAATTTCATTAAAATAAAATAGGCATAGCAGAGAAACTGACAGAACAACTGTGCCAAAAAAAAAATCTCAGATCGAGCCCTCTGAACATCTGACATACCTTAAAACTTGCTTATACTGAACTACAGTGGGCATTGAACTGTGACTCCCTGGGTGAAATGGCCACCAAACACCAAACTCGGAACCTCCAACTGTTCAGTGTCAGGATAACATGTGCCAAACTTGGGACGGCTGGTTCCAACTTCATTTCATCACTACCATATCTGCAGAAACGTCCTGTAAATCTGACAGAGATGCCGAACAAGTGCTAGGTTCAGAGCCTTGCAGATTCCATTGCAAAGTCCAAACAGCCTTGCCAGTATCACAGTACATACAGTCATACACATCGCTTTTGTCCCGTAGAATGTTACTGTGTGGTCCTATTAATTAGGCCACTAGTCCCTCTATCCCGAGCTAGTACAGTGCTAATACCATGATGTGTTGCTCTAATCACCAATGGCTAATCATTTGGGTGGTGGCGTAGTGGTGTGTTCAAAGAAAGAATCTTTTATTTAGTTGCTAAGCTCCGAACTGGTTTTTTTTTTCCTTTGCAAACCAAACCACATCATTGAGCTGAATGAATCCTTCGTTTCTTTCCATGGAAAGAAGGAGTGCACAGTGCTCTGGTTGGTCGCCGCCACCTCCTCTGGTTGCTTGTTACTAATATAATCTGGTCCATTGCTTAGTCTAATCCCTATTTGTCGGCTGCATTAGCGAGGATCTGGTTCCATGTCAGGCCAAAAGGAGAGGAATAATCAATCAGGGGCTGGAGAAAGACGCGGCTTTCGTTTTTCTTGGATGGAGGGGTTGAGTTACCCAAGTAATACGGGGGAGATTAAGAAATGCAAACGGGATTAGTTTTTGGTGGTGTTAACCGCTAAGTCTTGCTCTTACGTGTGACCCACGTGAGGCGATCTTATTTCCAATGCTTCCAGAGCGAGACAAGAAACAAGTAGCAGCTGCACCTATGCGCATAAAATCCGGGGGTTTTTTTTTTATTTGAGACCATTTTACGTGCTTGACCGTGTTCAGTTGTTCTTTTGCGCTGATTTTTTTAACCCGAATCAAACGCAGCCTAAGGCCATGTTTGCATGGGCTAAAACTAATTGTTAGCTGACTAATGGCTAGAGTTAATTGTTAGCCAGCTAATAATTAGTCCATCTAAAATTAGCCTAGGGTTGTTTGGATACATGGCTAATGGTTGGGCTAATTTCTTAGAAAAGTCATGTTTGGCCCTCATAACGGACTTGGGAGTGGACGCACGGGTGAGGAAGTGAGGATAAGGCCAGCGAGGTATTTTGACTTTTTCAACAGGCTAGACTAGGACTAATTTTTACCAAATTATGATTAGTCGGGAATCAACGTACTAAGTGTGCAATTATCGTCCCTGGATAAAGTTTGCAGATATATTGGTATCATTTTCGCGCTACGAGAAAACAAAATTCTGTGTCGTTTTCAGCGGGTATCGAAGTTAACAGGGAAAAGAAACCTGGTTTTGTGATTTAGTTTTTTTTCATCCTAAGCTTACTCCAGTTCATTGCACCATGTCTATGCCATCTAATTGGACCGACCAAAGGTAACTAACCATCTTGTACTGACGCTCTGTTTGTTTGGGTTTTTTTTTTAAAATATTAAATCGTAATTTTCATGGCTTCACGGCAAGGTCCTTAAAAAAACTATTGCAGCTATCACGAAAACTATCCTTCATCACATTTCTAGTATTAAAAAATTTAAAAAATTAAATATGTATATAATATAAGTCACATCCAAATAAATCATAAAAATATGGTACTTCTATTTTTATAATAAAAATATGAGTCAAGTCTGGAATCAGCAACATATTAATACATGACCAAAACCATAAATGATAACTATATCCTAATGTTCTTAACAACAAGTATTTAATCACTGAGAAATATGAATGTTGGATTATTGAAAAAGGGCAAGATAAAGTCTTTTGCTAGTTTTTTCATAGTTCAGACTTATAAAAGATGCATTTTAGTATTTTAGTAATGCTGGATTTCAAAATAGCACCAAAGTTTTGGTCTATGTGTACCTATGTAGGATAACAAAGCTATCACTAGCTACAAGCTAGTCAAATAGTGAAGCTTTCGTTAGCTATATCGCTTATAACTAATATAGCAGAACATTGGCCCGTAGCTTTGCGTTTTGGGTCCAAAAAATTATAGCATAGTTATAGCTAGCTATTTAGAACACTGATTTTTTTTCCACTGACTTAAAAGTCAAAAATTCAAAGCCTAAATAAATGGACGCCTTTTTATCTATGCTATTTCAAAAGCTATAAGGCTTTATATAAACAAAAGCCACCGAAGAGCTATTTTTAGTTTATTGAGGATGATTTTAAACTAATATTACTGAAGTTAGAGTAAAATTATTCACCTCTATCATGTGTAAAAGTCAATTACTTTTAAGCTGTTTAAATAAAAAAAACTAACTTTAAATTATAAATAAAAAAATCTAAACCTAAACAATTAAGACCTAAATTGACGTCGAGCCATCACAATCAGGTTGCCGCGGTGATCATGTGACCTGAAGAAGACAATTGCTTATCATTTCACTAAACTGTGATGTAGATCTCTAATTAACCAAGTAACCATGTGCCACCTATATATATGGATGAAGTCCCTTTCCATACAAATTGTATAAATCTTAAAGCAAATGAATAGAAAGTAATCATCATCTACTCTTCATTTATGTTTTGATATTTATGTAATTAAAAAAAAGCATGAAAGCATCTCTCGTGGATGACTATGGTGTGTGTCACTGAACAAACTCAAGTAGAACTGAAAAGGTTTCTTCTCTTTTCCTGCGTATAACGTGTTATCTCTTCCTAGGATCAATACATTTTTTTAACAGTAAATCCATATCTTTTTCTTTCTGGGATCCATCAATCGGCAGCTCCGAGGAAGATTAGAGGTAGAATACAAGCCCAATAATTTAGTAAGATTTTTAATAACATAGGAAGAGAGAAGGATGAGAAATACTCCCTCTGTCCCACAAAGAGTGCATTTCTAGGTTTTTTAAGACAGATTAGTGTGCAAGGTAAATGACCAATATGACCCTCATTACTCCATACACAAGCATGTTGATGCTTCGATTTCCACAGGCACTTAAATGAGCATGCATACACTTACAGCTGGGCCCTACAGACTAAAGATGCACTCTTTATAGGACAAATTTTGAACACTAGAAATGCATTCTTTGTGGGACAGAGGGAGTAGTATAGTTATCTCTTCGTAAAGAGATAATTATATAGATAAAATAAAATATTAGTATATGATTTATTATCTATAACAAAAACTTTTATGTACCTTAATTAATACTCCCTCTATTCATTTTTATAAGGTATATTTTAACTTTGCACAAGAATTAAGGTTGTATTGAAATTAAGAAAGGTATGAAAGAAAATGACTTGCATGCCCCCACTTAATTGTCTTATAATATGAAATATATACTTTGTGTGGGTGGTAATGAATAAATGCGTATGATTGTGAGAGAATAAATAGGGGTATAGAAGAAAAAATCTCATTAAATTTACATGTAAGCCTTATATTTGTGAATAAGATCATTCAAAAAATAAGCCTTATAAAAGTGAACGGAGAGGGGTAAATTATAGGATCTCATAGAGACAACCTTGGGATATCATCTATTGTATAAGTTATCTTTAATTTTGTTTTTAGATAATATAAAATATATAGACAACAGTTACCTCTGCGACAGCATTTGCTCTAAATCTGTTGGTGCCCCTGGATTCTGGATTGTGATTTGGGCGGTCTTTGTTGCGTCATGCAAAGATGCGCATCAAGTGAAGAGTTTGGTTCCATCTAGGGTTCAACTTTTCGACAAATTTCGCTTGAATTTCATGAAATTTGAGCTTACCGCTCCGGTTCAAAAATGTGTACCATTTGATTTACCGCTCAAATTCAAATTGAAAATTTTGATAAATTGTTAAACTATGATCCTTTTGCATGATCTTGAAGATTATAAGTTGTACTATTTTTCCCTTCGGTGAGTTTTCCTACAGTCTCTCACACGAAGGTTTTTAATGAGACAACTAGCGCAACACAGAGTGCGAGTGCAATGTACTCTTTTCTTCATCCTTTTTTCTCCCACTGGGTTTTGAGAGAAGTTTTTAACGAGACATGTGCATTAAGCGATATTCGCCCAAGGGGGAGTGTTGTGATATAGATAGAATCCTGGTCCAAGTTTGGAATGACTCTTTTTATTGGTGGGCGAATCCAAACCTATCTCTAGGTGTTTCTACTATATTGTGCATTGTCTTGTACACAAAAATCAATTTAATAAAGAGAGAGATCATTGTCCCATACTTTTTTGTGTGCTTGTACTTTTGTTTGTGTTTGTGTGGGCGTGCTGTTGATTGGTGCGGGTGAACAACTACATTTTACAACAGTAGTTGTACTACTCCAGTTTATTATGTCTCGAAAGAAGCTTCTGTTCTCATCGTGTAAGGCAAAATCAGGGTTCACCATATCGATATTGTGATAATTGAACAATTTTTAACTTTCGATTATCGGCAAAATTGGGTTGAAAACCGCCAAGAAAACAAAGAGATACAAAATCAAATTTTTTGGGGAAAATAGCGATATTTGCCTCGATAATCAGCCGATCAAGTGGCGATGGAGTTTTGAGCGATTTTCACTCGATATAGCTTTATAATTGCTCGCTATGCCTTAATAATCGCGATATTTGCGTTGTATAATTTTTTTTTTTCAAATTTTCAATTTTTTTTAATTTAATCAGTTTACTGATCGGTGTCTAATATCATACCGGCTTGTTAAAGTTGATTATCATAATATTCGGATGATAATCAACATAAGTTGAACCTGAGCAGAATCGCCAAGCCAATTGCCACCCGTGATTTGTCCCTTTGCACCATTGTTGGGCACAAAAACCATTTCTGTAGTCCTGTGCTCGATTTTCTGGATGAGAGCAAGAGTTTGATTCACATCAATTGTTATCCTTAATACGCTATTCGATTGAAAATTAATGGTCGAAACTTGTTGCGAATAAAAGTGGGTGAGCCTACTAGGGTCTCGTATCATCTGGCCTAAAATACTTCAAAAGCTTTCCCATCTACGTTTATCCCGAGTAACAGCTGCCGGGTGCCACACTTAATGGTTACTATCGAGTTCAACACTTTTCTGGCCCTTCCCGTCTTTCTTTTACAAAAGTAGCTCTATATGAGCATAATTATAACAATAGTTTTTTCTCCAATCGCAAAAACGATAACAGGTGATACATATCACCTGCTGCGTTCATATTCAGGGTAACGATGAGCCCACCGACTTAGCGAGCTTTTAGTGCTCGGTAGCACCTCCCGAGCTAATGGTAGTTCAGCAACACTTAATCACTCAAGTAAGTGAGTGATTACTTGACTTAATTTAATGAATCATTAATTAATTAAGTGATTGATTAGATGTTTACTTGAGTGCACCATTGCTCGGGAAGTGCTGCTGAGCACCAAAAACTCGTTAGACCAGTGGGTTTATCATTGTCACCTGCATGAGTGTGATAGATGATATATATCACTATTGATATTTTTATAGTCGAGAAGTGAACTATTTTAATAATTACGATTCATATAAAACTAAGTTTGAGAAAAATACAAGCATGCTAGAAAAGCGTTCAATATGGTAATATGCCATCTGAACGATAGACGGAGTCCAGATTCGGTTTCAGTCGAGTCGTGAGCAGCCAGCAACGGCCCGTGAAAATCGTGGTAGCCAAATCACATGCACTGCATTTCAGCCGGAAGACAAAAGGAGCGGAAAGCCAGTTGAGTTTGGGGCTCTGAACCTGGGTGAGATATCAGTAAAGGTATGTATAGTGGTGTAGATAGTAGTCGTCTATAATATATGTTTATATTATTTATAGATAAATTTAAAGACAACTCATACAATAAGTTATCTATATAGTCATTCTCTTTTTTATATCAGATCTGTTAGCTGCCACGTGAATGATGGACGATGATGAGTCCACATAGACCTGTTAGCTGCCACGGACAACACGATATGCTCTCTCTCTCTCTCTCTAAGCTAGGTACATGCATGAGCTCTTGAATGCCTGGGAGGCTAATGTGACGGACCGCCTTTTTAGGGGCAGTGCGAAAACTCACAACAGTTACCCAGGAAGACTAACTGTTGGAAAACAAGAGTAAAATTACCTGGCAAAAGCCAAATCAACACTTTTATTCAATATAGCTGGTCTAACGACCAGATTTTACAAGGGAAGCATCCAAGCTTCTAGACTTACACTACCAAAAGAAGGAAACCACAGGCAGGGCCTGAGCGAAGACAAAGACCTAGAACCAGACTAAATCGCCATCTACGACCTCCTGGTAGGCTCCAGCATCTTCGAACTCTGAAGGGCTGGTTTGCAAGGGTGAGTACAGAGTACTCAACAAGTCGTACGGAACCACTGAATACTATATGTAGGGGTAATCAAGGGATGGCAGTAGGGTTAAGTATCTGGATGCAGTTTTATTTCACAATTCATTTTACATTTGAAGCACAAACCATAAATAGTAATTGAATTTCACAAGTTCAACAATACTTTTTAACCATAATTATCCAAATTCCAAACAGTAACTTGAGCTTAGTTACGGGTATCAACCCCGATTCCAACTTAACTTCATTAACCGGAAGTACGGCGTAATCGATTACAATTAAGATTAACTCTGCAGAGCGGCTCAGCTTTACCCACAAGATATCTATAACCTTTATGCCAATCGCGAGTTTCATGCAACTTAAATGCATGTGGCCCAGTTTAGATGATCACAGCTTTTCGTTTAATCATTCCTGTCCTTTAGTTGTTTACCGATAGAGACCGCTACCTTGGACTCAGGGTCCCCATTAGCGCTTCACCGCTAGAGAACCAAGAATGTCGCACTGGACCATTCCCGTTCCACCCCTCCGGTACACTTCCCTGCCGGGAAGGCCCGGTCCCCATTCTCTCCAGAGAATGGTAGCCACCAAGACAGTCCAATTATTATATCAGGAATGACTAACTTACTAAGCCATGTCGGATACGGGTCCACCGACCAGTCCGACCTGTGGTTGAGCGGGGACTAAGTTATTTACTTTGCTCAAGGGGATTATTAACCTTACACTTTTGCCAAAGACCAAGCCTTCATCCACGAACCCAACCCGGTACCCAAAGTACCGGCCACCAGACCAACCAAGGCATTAATCACCAGCCGGGGATCGGAATCTCATCCACTCCGGGATTAATCCGATCATCGCCCCTCGATCAGTAGCACTTTTATAAACATCCGAATCGGAGATTCGGCAGCATTTTCTTTAAATCCAGGTTTTGAACTAACCTAGCAGTATTATTTAACCTATTCATGGCAATAAGCAATTAACTAGGGTTCCAAATGATTAATAAGGTTCAAATATTTCAAGGAGGTTCCATGAGCAATTTCGGCATTATCTAAGCATCATGTCATTCTAAAATACGGTTTTCAATAATTCAACATACAGTAAATAATGCAATATAAAATAATTACTACTATAACATGGCATGATAGGATCAACATGATCAAGGGGTGTACGGCTTGCCTTGCGCGGCGGCTGGATCGGATGAGTCGTCGAGGAAGTAGTCGTACTACGCTCCCGTCTGGTCCGACGTCTGCTCCGGGAACTGCTCCGACTCCAGGGACTGCTCCGGCTCCACTGGCGTCTCAACGGTCGAATCTAGCGCGGAAAGACAACCAACATAAATAAACGACAAAACAAAAATCGGAAAAAGAAACGGAAACTGAAACGGAAAACCGGAACCGAGTCGGAAAGGAACGGAGGGCAAAATTGGGATTTTGAGAATTTTCTGAGTTTCGGATCTGAGAACGGACAGCATTTCTGGACTCAGGGGATCGAAATGGTTTGGGAAAAGTATTTGGTGGGGCTTTGGGCTTTTCCGGGATTTTTCTGGATTTTTCGGGCTATTTTCTGGATTAAAACGAATTTTCGGAAATTAATTAATTAATTAAAAATCCGAAAATCCTTTTCTTTATCTTTGGGCTCGCTCATTTGAAGCCAATTTAGGCCCACTTGGTCGGCGCGTAGCGCGTGGCGTGGCAGCCCGAGCTGCTCGGGTTAGGGTTAGGATTTACTGGCGGCGGTGTGTGTGAGCCAGCGGCCCGGCCGAGTCGGGCGGGACGTGGGCAAGGAGAGGGAGGGAGAGCTCACCACGAGGAGAGGGAGCGGGCGAGTTGAAGAGAGGGCACCGGCGGCTTTTATAGGGCAAGCGGGAAGCGGCGGCCAGGGCTCGGCAGCGAAGCGCCTTGTGGCAGTATGGCAGCGGGCGGTCAGGCGGCCGGCGCCTGCAACTCGAGAGGCGGCGGCGGCAACCTGGCAGGCGGCCACGAATCGGAGGAGGCGCGAGCGGCGGCGCCGGCTGGCGGCAACCATGGCAGGGGCGCGCGGCGCCGGAGGCGAGGCGGGAGGCGAGGCGGCGGCCCAGGCTGGGCTGGAGGGAGCGGGCAGGCCGATGGGCCGAGGGAGACTGGGCCGCAAGGCCCAAGAAGCAAGGATTTGGCCCAAACTGAAAAGTTCAGAGAATTTGGAGAATAGTTTGGGGCATCGCACCAAACAAGGGCGAGCTAACTATTGTATTTATACTCAGTAAGATTCATATCTGGTTACAACAGCATGAGCTACAAAGGTGGATCACCAACAACTACTAACAACCCGAGACTCCAGACGGTTAGACGTTTCCTAAGGTTGTTATCTTAACACCCCCCGTCAATCCCAACACTAACAAGGTTGAGATTGAAGCGACTCCGGTTAAGATCTGATGTTGAAACTGCTTTGGTAAGACTGTCAGCAACTTGATCTTTAGAAGGAATGAACCGAACATCTAGAGCTTTATTTGCTACTCGTTCTCTCACAAAGTGGAAGTCTACTTCAACATGTTTGGTTCTGGCATGAAACACCGGGTTTGCTGATAGGTATTTCGCACCTAGATTATCACACCATAAGACGGGAGGTCGATGCTGATATACCCCAAGCTCTCCAAGCAAGGATTGGATCCATACAAGCTCTGCTGTTGCATTTGCTAAGGACTTGTACTCAGCCTCTGTACTAGACCTGGATACAGTGGCTTGCTTCTTCGAGCTCCAAGACACTAGATTGCTTCCAAAATATACTGCGAAACCTCCGGTTGACCTACGATCATCAGGACAACCTGCCCAATCTGCGTCTGAAAACGCACTGATTAACTCTGATGAAGATTTGCCAATGTGCAATCCAAAGCTTCTTGTATATTTCAGATAGCGAAGTATTCGTTTGGCTGCTGTCAAGTGTACTTCTGTGGGTGAATGCAAAAATTGACATACTTTATTGACAGCAAAGGATATATCCGGTCTTGTGAGAGTTACATACTGGAGTGCCCCAACAATGCTTCGATACTTTGTAGCTTCTTCTGCCTTCAAAGCTTTCCCTAGCTCCCTTGATAGTTTTTCTGAAACTGCAAGTGGAGTTGTCACAGGCTTACAATTAGCCATGTTTGATCTGTCTAGTATGTCAGTGATGTATCTAGATTGACTCAAGACCAGGCCATTTTCACTTTTCTGAACTTGTATTCCCAAGAAGTAATGAAGATCACCTAAGTCCTTGACAGCAAATTCTCCCTTGAGCTTCTGAATCAACTGCTCTATTGCATGATCAGAGGATCCAGTGATGATGATATCATCTACATAAACCAAGATGTAGATTATTAGGTCACCTTGATTGTACACAAACAATGAAGTATCTGCTTTGGATGTACTAAAGCCAAACTCTTGAAGTTTCTGACTTAGTCTTGAATACCATGCTCTAGGTGACTGTTTGAGGCCATATAATGACTTATCCAGTTTGCATACTGCCATAGGATTATTTCTATCCTTGTAACCTTCCGGTTGTTTCATATAGACATCTTCTTCTAGCAGTCCATGCAAAAATGCATTTTGTACATCCAACTGCTTCATCTTCCAGTTTCTAGAGATTGCCAAAGCAAGGATAAGTCTTATAGTCACTGGTTTCACCACTGGACTAAAAGTGTCCTCATAATCTATACCATACCGTTGCTTGAAACCCTTTGCCACCAATCTGGCCTTGCACCTATCAACTGATCCATCTGCTTTCCTTTTCAACTTAAAAACCCATTTGGAGTCAATAAGATTCATATCTGATCTATATGGTACAAGATGCCATGTCTTGTTTTTGATCAGTGCAGTATATTCCTGATCCATAGCTTCTCTCCAGGACTCATGTTGTGAAGCTTCAGAATAAGTGGCTGGTTCCCTCGTCAACAAATGCACACTCTGTCCAAACGGGACAGTGCCATCAGTGCGAACCTTAGGCTTGCGTATGTTGTCCTGCAGCCTTGTACGCATGCCATGTGGCCGTTCTGAACCATTGCCATCGACAGTGCCATCGACGCCAGCGACACCAGTGCTTTCAGCAGGGGCTTCTACTTGTGCAGCTGCGTCTGACGATTGAACCGCTTCTGTATCCCCCGTGTCCGCAACAGATTCCTGTACAGATGCATCAAAACCAGAGGGATCTGGAAACCCATGTGAGTCCTCAACATACACAGGATGCTCATTATGCATAAGATTATTCTCAGGGAAATAAGGAGGACTCATGGAAGGAAGTTGTTGTGGAAGAAGAATAGCAGATTCAGTGGATTGTATTGTAGGCGTTTGTGATGGTGTGGCAGAATTGGTCAGAGAAGGAAAGTGTAGTTCATCAAAAACAACATCTCGAGAAATGTACACTCGTCCTGATTGTCGATGATAACACTTGTACCCTTTATGGAGACCACTGTAACCAAGGAAAATACATTGTGCCGAGCGAAATTGAAGTTTCCTAGTGTTATAGGGTCTCAAATTTGGCCAGCACGCACACCCAAAAGCTTTAAGAAAGGAGTAATCAGGCACTCGGCCGAAGAGTTTTTCCAAGGGTGTGGCCATATCGATGGTTGGAGTTGGCAACCGATTGATAAGAAAGCATGCAGTAGAGAAAGCCTCATCCCAAAAGGACATTGGCAGACCGGATTGTGCCAGCAAGGCCAACCCTATTTCAACAATATGTCTCAGGCTTCCTTTCACCAGGCTGCTCGTTGATGTGTGTGTGGGCATGATACTCGATGAGTAACACCCATGGACTGCAGAAATGTGTTAAGCTTCTGATATTCTCCACCCCAGTCAGACTGAAGATGGATGAGTTTTGCATTCAGCAGACGCTCTACACGATTCTTAAACACTGGAAATATCTTATAAACATCAGCTTTTGATTTGATAGGATATAGCCAGGTGAAACGACTATAATGATCAATAAAACTCACATAATATTTGTAGCCACCGAAAGAGGTGACTGCAGGTCCCCACACATCTGAGAAAACAAGTTCAAGAGGACGAGCGGAAACATTATTCGAAAGGGAAAAGGGTAACTGATGACTTTTTGCACGCTGGCAAGGATCACACACATGAGTGTTATCTTTATTACTACGACATGGAAGTTTATTCTTCAAGATGACTTGCTGAACTACTCTAGAAGAGGGATGACCTAGCCGAGTATGCCATAGAGCTTCATCCGGCAGCACACTGACGGAGTGAGCTTCTTTGCATTGAATGGAATTGATCTGACCAAGAGGATATAGTCCACCCTTACTGGAACCGCTGAGAAGAGTCCTCTGCGTGATGCGATCCTTGATAAAAAAATGATCAGGATGAAATTCAAAGAACACGTTATTGTCTCTAGTGAGTTTGTGGACTGATAAGAGATTGCGATGAGTATCTGGTACATGTAAAACATTTTTTTAACAGCAAGGGTTTTGACAAGGTCCTGATCTGAGAATAACCAATATGCATAATTGGCATACCTGAGCCGTTGGCAGCATGGATTTGATCTTTGCCACCGTATTTCTCACGTATTGTCAGCTTGTCGAGATCGCCAGTGATGTGATCAGTAGCCCCTGAATCGGTGTACCACGCAGGATCTGCAGTATAGCTTGCACTAGCCATGGCTGCAATTCTTGGATCTTCTTCTTGGAAAGCATGGTTGAATCGATTGTAGCAGCGGAAAGCAGTATGGCCTGGCTTGTTGCACAATTGGCAGGTGGGCCGAGGCTGATCTCCATTGAAGCTATTGGAGTTGGGGCTGCCACGTCCACCTTGTCCTCCATGACCACGGCCACGGCCGCGGCCACGACCGTCTCCTCCACGCCATCCACGGCCACGAGAGACCGTGTTTGCTGATGCAGCAGGATTGTCGATGGTGATCTGGTTCTGTTGTTGACGAATCTCATAGCTCACCATGTGAGCGTAGAGATCACTGAGTGTGGTCCGAGCCGGGCTAGTTGCGACGGATGTCACCAGCGGATCGTGCTCGGAGTCGAGGCCAGACAACATGTAGATGGCCACTTCTTCTTCATCCAGCGGATGTCCAGCAGCCGCCAGAGAGTCGGCATAGCCCTTTACTCGATTGAAGTAATCAGTCATGGACTGAGACCCCTTGCGAGCAGTAGCGAGCTGCCGGCGAACCTGAATCAGGCGCGCCCGAGAGTGAGAGGCGTACATGCGCTCAAGCGCATCCCATACCTCGGCCGCCGTTGTCAGGAAAAGTACTCTACCGAGCACATCCGGCTCCAGCGTGGACAATATGGTGCCAAGCACCGTTTGGTCCTGTCGGATCCAGTGGGTATACTCCGGATTTGGAGTATCGATCTCCTCGCCTTTGGCGTCGCATTGTTTCACCGTAGCTGTCGGCGCCTTCGCCGTGCCGTCGACGTATCCCAGGAGTTGTTGCCCACGGAGATACGGCATGAGCTGAGCCTTCCACAGGAGATAATTGCTCTGGTTTAACTTGATGTTCACCAGATGATTAAATCCTGGGCTAGCCGTGCCGCCGGTGATGGATGACGATGCCATGCTTTCAGTGGGAGACGTCATGGATGGCGAGACCACAGCGGAATTCCTTCGGCTCTGATACCATGAAAAGTTCAGAGAATTTGGAGAATAGTTTGGGGCATCGCACCAAACAAGGGCGAGCTAACTATTGTATTTATACTCAGTAAGATTCATATCTGGTTACAACGGCATGAGCTACAAAGGTGGATCACCAACAACTACTAACAACCCGAGACTCCAGACGGTTAGACGTTTCCTAAGGTTGTTATCTTAACAGAGGTTTGAATTCAAACTTGATTTCAATTTCCAAATCCAAATTCAAACGCAAATTCAAACAAAACCGAACAAATTCATTTTGAATTTTTGAGGGTTGTTTCAGCTAATACATTGAGGCCCTGTTTGAAACGTGGGATTTACCAAATTTGTAAAACTCTACAAATTATCTTGTTTGGTGTTCTTGTGTCCAAACCGGCACTGTTTGGTATTGCAATATGGTTGGAATTGAAATAGCGCGTAGTTGCAATTCAATACGTTAATATTATCTAAATTTTGTGTGTGTGTTTTTTTTCACTTTGAGGGAGAGGAGCACTGAAGCACTCCACACATATTTACGTTTTGATTGGCATTTCCCACCAGCTAAAGGTAATTAAGTGTAAAAGGATTCAAGCTTAATCTTCCAAAATTGAAAAAAATGATGTCTTGTCATATTCTAGCTACGAGACAATTACACCAAACGTTAACATTTTTTTCCCTTCCCCATAGAAATGTTAGTTGCATCGGAGATGTTCGCTGTCTCGCTCGAGTTTGGTACTGGTACATGCGCTTTGGACATGATTCAGCTTCACCTGAGAATGCTTGGGAAGGAATGGCACTTTTTTTTTTCTAAAATAATTCTCATAGGAGCTATAGGCCTTTTTGGAATACAGAACTTCGCATAAACTTTCAGGAAACAGTGCAATTCGTATAGATTCTAAAAAAACCCATCTTCCAAATTCCAGGAGAACCCCTATCACTTTTTTTTTTTTTTTTGGTTTTTCTTGACACAATTTTTGTTCTGATCATCATCTCCTACCAGCAAAAGATGAGAATAAAAGAAATCAAACTTGATCTCAAGGTTAGAGAGAAGTCATGTTAATAATCTTGCAACAAGGTTAGAGAGTTTTCATGTTAATATGACATTAGAACTCTCCTGCTGGAAAAAAAATTTTTGTTGCCCATTCACCAACCATGCACTCACGCCAAGAGCATATTTTCCATGCCAAGAAAAAGGCATGGACCCAAATAGCGCCTTTTCCGACCTAATTTGTTGAAACTGGTCGCAGAATCAGAAAAGTTCCGTTTGCATTTGGACAAAAACATATCTGAAAATGACCTCCACGCTCAGCAACAGTGCCATAGCTTCGTATGGCCATATCCAAATAATTGCGTTAACGCTGGACCCAATAGTAGATATGTAGTATGCATCAATGTAAACAAACACCTCCGGTGCAGATCATGAAAACTCACGGTAGCAGTGTCGACAGGATAAATTTTTCTACAGTCATTTTTTGCCACCTTTATCTTAAGCATCTCTCTCTCTCTCTCTCTCTCCAAAAAAGCTGATTTTCAAAAATACAAAACAAATAATAAAAAAATTCAAAAAAATACGAAATTTATGTGCTCATAAACAAGAAGCATGCATTATTTGACAGCGTTTTACTGGTGATATTGAGAGCACGTACCGTTCATCTATTTTTCTGTTCCTAAGCCATCAAGAGTGATGCTTCCAAAGTGGCAAAGTACTACTACTACTTGTTATATTGTAGTATTTCTATATACTTCGAAAGGTGCTTTATAGTTTCTTTAACCCTGTGCTCGACTATTATAATAATTATGGACAAATGCAGGATTCATCCCTAAGCATTCACAAAATATCACATTTGATCCCTGAATATTTTCTCTGTTTATTTTGGCTACGAACCCTCTATTTTGTTATTTTTGGTCCTTCAAATACTTTTTTTTTTTAAAAAGAAATCAAAGGTGTTTTCATCGTTCGGTGGCTGGTAGGGGTGAAAACGGAACGGAAAGTTTTCGACCGTTCCGAAGAAAAACGGAAACGGAAGTTTTTTTTCGGAAACGGAAACGGGAGAGCCAATTCCGGCGGAAACGGAAATTCCGTATAAGTTGAACCGGAAACTAAAAACGGAAACGGGTCGGAAAGAGAAATGGGCTTGGCTCAAAAATAAGAAAGGAGAATTTATATTTATTTTCGAATTAAAATAATTTCATAAATACAAATAGTTTTATATAAAATATTAAATAGAGTTCAAAAATTCCGAAAAAAATTCTCAAAAATACTTTGGAACATTTTGAACCTAGAAAAATTATTTTCAGCATTATGTTTTTATAAATAAACTAATTTTATAAATCTGAAAATAGCAAAATGGTATTTATAAACTCCAAAAAATCCAAAATAAATTTTAGAAAATCATAAATGAACATCGAACAATAATATACAAATTTTAGGGTGTTAAACCTTTGTAGTTGGTGGAGCAAAAGGATATCTATGATAATTATATGGATGAGGACATGATGGTCTGATATGGGAGACAAATAACGTACCTTCAACTGATAAATTTGAGAAAAAAATTTCTAGCGATACCAGTGAACATAACACTATTCTTGTGTCCACCTTGGAGGTGGAATGTATTACATTGTTCTTGTGGTCATGTATATTGTGATTCTCTACTATGTTCTTGTTGAATTTTTCGCTTTCGTTTCCGTATCCGTTCCGTTCCGTTCCACATTCGTTTCCGTCACTATCCGTTTCCGGGGTTTCCGATTTCGTTTCCGTTACCGGTAAAAAATGTGGAAACAGAAACGGCACAATCATTTACCGACCGTTTCCGTACCTAGTGGCTGGGATCGAACCTAAACATCTTGTTCGTGTACCACCCTACAATTCGTTACCCGGAACTCGTCTAGTCACATGTTCCCGAACTACTTCATTATTTCATTATGTTGACTTATGTCATTCCTGTTGGAATCAAAGCATACTTTGTCACTAATTCAATTCCAGACTTTGTAACAGTAAAGTAATTGAATCAAGTACTTCTAACGAGTTGCAAGAATAAGAAAATCACTCTAAGGAAATCAAAATTACGTTAAGATCCTACTATTATTTTTTTTTAAAAAAAAATCTCAAAGCAAATTTCACACGACGTGGCGTAGCGCACGACTCTACCTAGTAATAATTATTTTATGAATCATTGATGTTATCCTGCATTTTTCATGTCTTCTGTAACCTACTCTTCCCGTTTCTTGAATTCATTTAGATCCTAACTCCACTTCTAATATGTTAGATAAGTCAAACCCTTATCTGTACACTTAGGGTTAGAAAAAAAAACTCGTTAATGTTTGAATCAAAATTGATTCAGTTACGGTAGTTAATAAGTTTAAAAATAAAATGAGTCTATTTCAAACGAAAAAATATTGGAAGGCTTGCCTTGATAGTGACTTGTTAGTTTAAATTTATAATAATCACTTAAATGATAAATAAAATAATTTATATTAATCTATATTAATTTTAAAAAAATTCCATAATAACTCGTTAAACTCTATAGCTGGCACTACGAACGAGTAGCACAAATACTTCGCATCCACTTAAAACATGGTTCATACCCTAGGGAACACCATGAATGGCAGAAAGAAATGACATTTACTCTCTATTGCTACGTAACGAAAAGTAAGAAACCATTTCCCGTTAATTGTAGAGGAAAATAAGTCGCGAACACCACAAGCATTAGGGCTAGAGTTTCTATCCAGATACTTTGTTGGCTTATTCCTATTAAATTAAAGCTGCTCCCTCCGATCTTCAAAAAAATAACGTTTTAAATATAAAGATGATCAAACTTTCAAAACTTTAACTATCGATATATTTTTAAATATTTAAATTAAATATATAAAAATTATATGTGTAGACTTGTCTTGAGAAGTACTTTTATTATATTATAATTTTATCAAGTTTTATAAATATATTATAATAAAAATTAGTGATCAAAGTTATGTTTTGAAGATGGCATCAATGTCCAACACATTAGCTTTTTGAAGACCGAATGAAGTATATAACTACAGTGTGTACTAAAGATAATATGCGTGGTGCGGATTAAGGCTCTGTTTGGCAGAGCTCCAGATCCCAGCTCTACCTCAGAGCTGAAACTTGTAGGCTAAAATAAAGTGAATTAAGTTTATGTTTTATTCTAAAATGTAAACAAGGTGACCTATCTAAACACTCTTAGGGGGTGTTTGGCAGAGCTTCAGCTCCACCAGATTCGTGAATTTGGTGGAGCTAGGTATTCCTAGCTCCACCAAATCTGTGAAGCTGGAGCTGTGTGTATATTAAGGGCCTGTTTGGGAGAGCTCTGCTCCTCAATTTTCAGCTCCACTCCAACTTCGTGTAGCCAAACACCTCAGCTACACAGAACTCCGACTTCAGAAAAAATGCGAATCTAGGGGGCTGCTTCATGGTTTTTGTGGAGCTCCTCAAGGGGTACTCCAAGAAACACTGTTTCATACCCACTCGTGAAGTTCATAGGTAATTACCCACCTTTGCCACTAGTTACACATATGAGGTAATTACCCACCTCTATTCAACATCCAAGGGCACAAATGGGTATCCACATCAAACCCATCTATTCTTGAAGCTAGATCTAATTTGCAAGCCAAACACCTCACTTCCCTACTTCAACTTTATGATGGAGCTACTCTATGGTGAAGTTGGTGGAGTGGAGCTGATTTTTTTAGACTGGAGCTCTCCCAAACAGGCCCTAAGAGTGTTTAGGTGTGTTATTTTGTTTACATTTTAGAATAAAATATAAACTTAATTCACTTTATTTTAGCCTACAAGTTTCAGCTCTAAGGTGGAGCTAGGATCTGAAGCTCTGCCAACCAAAACCTTAATATATTCACAACTCCAGCTCCACAGATTTGGTGAAGTTAGGAATACCCAGCTCCACCAGATTTAAAAATTTAGTGGAGTTAGAGCTCTGCCAAACACCCCCTAACTCTCAAGAAAAAAAAAGATGAATCAACAATCCTACCAGCAAAGCTTGTGCACGAGTGCTAGAGTATGAGTAACCCCGTCTCTACAATATACATGTCAAATACCATAAGCTATACCAATTTGGTTCTAAAAACAATACATTTCGGTTTCAATCCATACAACATACCGTTTCAAATTTAATATAACAATATATATATTTATAAGTATACACATGTTTAAATATATGTATATCAAATTTCACTTATACTATATCTTTAAATAAATAGTAGCATTATCAAATATAACATATGGTTCAATAAACGATATTATCAATTCTATTTATATGACTTGTATTGTATGGTATCAAAGTCAATGTGGTCGGTATTATTCGGTATCGAAGCCAGTATAGTCGATATTAATCAGCATTTGATATCAAGACCAATACAATACATAATAAATTAATAATACTTTACCCTGGTTGAGGTACCAAAATAAAATATACCGGCTCTATCAGCTGTACGGACACGGTCCATAGTCCATAGGAAGAGAACAGTAGAAGACAGCTTTTGCCATTCAGAGCGCGTCACTGGCAACAAAATCCTCCAAAATTTTCCTCCCCTCTCCTTCTCCTCGGTCAAACTGCCTTTCTCTCTTCTCTATCTTTCCCTTGAAAAAAGTAGCAACCGGAGAACCGATAGGCTGGGAAACGACGGCTTAATCTCTCTCCCTCCCTCCCCTTTTGATTTTACAACAGAGTTCTTTTGGTATTTCTGGGTTTTCTGGGGTTCTTGATTAGTGGGGTAGAAACCTAACTTCATTTGTTCGGGCAAGATCTTTAGTGCCCACGTTTATCGGCTCTTGGTTGGTGAAAGAACCAGAAAAAGAATCGAGAAGGCCAAAGTTTTGTCCAAAATTCAGTACTTTTTGAAGGAAGATTTTCGGTTGATACTTCGGACTGTTTCTTCTCCTTTATTGATAGGAGTAAGCAGACATGATCTGTATCTGATTCTGACTACCTTGTCGCCGCTCTCTGCTCCAATCCATCCATCCACCTTCGCCTTTGGGAAGAGAAGAGGGAGCAATCATTTGGCATCGAAGGCCTCGCCCACTTGAGGTGCCAGTTGGAATTTCTTTTTGCTGCTTTTAATTCGTTGGGTTGTACTTATCGCTTGCATCTGTGGCTCTGTGGTCGGGTCTTATGATGAAGGCGACTACTTTGGCACCAATTTTGCTTGTTTGGGAGTTGCGAATGTTTGGTTAGATGGTTTCGGCTGCAAAGTTTGCATCTTGGTTCGGATTTTCCTCATTTATATAGTGGATTCTCTCCATTTCGCATCAAAATTTAATCTTTGTGGCTTTGTGGGCGGGGATTTATTGCTTTGTTGGGGGAAGTTTGCAACTTGGTCTGTAATTTGCGTACTTGAGCAGTGGATTGGATTCTCTATTTCATATCAAATTGTGTTTTTTGGGTTCCTGCGCATGGATTCCGAGGCTATGGGTGTAAAATTTACAGCTTAGGCTGCAATGGGTTCTCTCGCATGAATTTAGTGGTTTAATGCGTAACGGTTGCAGTTTCGTTCGATTTGTTTGTCCATCAATGTCGCTTTTTTTTAGTTTCTAGTGGACTTGAGTTGGTGTGTGTAGTGTGTTTTGGTCATGTACGATTGGTTGATTGGATTTTATGTCCTTGCATCTATTCTCTTGCGTTTATGAAATTTCATTGGCTATATGATTCTGATCAGCTATTCATTTGCGTTTTCTGTTAAGAAATCTGCTCTCTCTTTTTTTGTCTCAAATTAACTATCAAATGGCCCGATGTTTCAATAAGACTGATGTGGTATACCGTGTGACTTATTTCAGTTGAGGTAGATTTCTCACTCGCATGGCGGGCACCAGCGACCGTGGATCCCTCATGGAGAACTGGATGCCCCCCACACCTAGCCCGAGAACACTCATGTCAAGCTTCTTGAATGAAGAATTCAGTTCTGGTCCATTCTCCAGTATTTTCAGTGAACATGGCAGCAGCAAGCCCCAGGATCAATCGAAAAAGAGCAGGCAACTTGTAGATTTGAGCGAGGACGTTCCTGCTCAATCGGCAAAAACCACATTCCAAAAGGATATTTCCATGGAGCCAAAATTGTTCAATTCTAATCAGAAATCAAACTCACATGGCGGTCTGGCAGTGCGCATGGCTGCGAGAGCTGGTTTTAGTATCCCAAAGATCGATACATCTCGCGTTGGTTCGTCCACAGTTATTCGATCACCTGTAGCAATTCCACCTGGCCTTAGTCCAACTACTCTTCTCGAGTCACCAGTTTTTCTTTACAATGCTATGGTATGCCATGTTTCCTTAACTGGTTCGCTAATGTGATATGCTCCCAAGATTTATCTATTAATCGAGGTTGTGACAAACCGTACTTGGAGTTAGCATTAAACACATGAAAGTTGCAATTACCAGACATTAAGTCTTGTGCAGTATAGAAGAACATTGATTGATGTCTATTGTTTTTTCGAAAAGCATTTTATGTTGCTGTGTAGAACATGGTTTTGTGCAGTATAGAAGCATGCGAGTACAACATCTATTGATGCCTATTATGTATAATATTGTTGTCCAAGAAATAACTCTCTGACTGGAAACTTAGAAGTTTGGTTTTATTTTGATTGTATAGCTGCTAATTTTAATTCAACACAAAAGTGTCAAATATATATCTGTGCTTACCATATGATATTTGCTATGTAAATGTAGCTGTAATTGATTATGATCTGTTGCAGGCACAGCCTTCTCCAACCACCGACAAATTGCCATTTTTGATAGCTACAAATGCTAAATCAACAATACCACCAGCTATCAAGATGACTAAAGATTGCACATTTGGTAATGATGTTTTTTCCTTCCAACCCCACGTAGGTTCGAAAGCACCAAGTTTCTCAAATGTGGAAAAGGTAATTTCCTTTACTGCTAGTGTCTGCCATTATTTTCCTTCCAGTGTTATGTAGTGTTGTTCTCTTTATTTTATTGCATACCTCACCACCAAAATAACTTTCTTCACTTTTTTTATGCGTTTATGTTCCTGAAAACAAAAACTTGTGTGGTACAGGGTTATGATGCTTGTCACCAAAACCAGTCTTTGTCAAATATTCATCAGCAGGAATCCAGTCTTCAGTCAAGCTTTACTGCAGTCAAGGATACCACTGACGAAACAATTGTTATACCGAAGATGTCTGACTCCATGTTTAATGATTCTACTGATGAGGAGGAAGATGATGAGACAAACCAAAATGGAGAATATTCTTCTTTCGTGATTGGCATCCCAGCTGAGGATGGATGTAACTGGAGAAAATTCGGACAGAAGCAAGTTAAGAACATTGAGCATCCGAGGAGCTACTACAAGTGCACACATCTGAAATGCCCTGTCAAGAAAAAGGTGGAGCATTCTCGAGATGGTCAGATAACTGAGATAATTTACAAGGGTGCTCACAATCATCCTTTGCCACCTCCAAAGCATAGGTCAGGTGTCCCTTTCCCACACATCGATGATCCACAAATCAATGTCATAGAGAACCCTGGTTCGCAGGCAGGACTCAACTCTGCATCTTTGTGGGAAAATGCTAAAAATGGATGCCTCCAAGATGTGCAAAGTGATGGTGTTGAGGCAAGACCAGCTGCTTGTCTTCCTGTATCCGCATATGGTGATACATCTATCATAGAGTCCCAAGATGCAGTTGATGTCTCGTCAACACTGTCTAATGAGGAGGATGAAAGGGCAACACCTGGCACCATTTCTATAGATTGTGATGCCGATGAAGATGAGACTGATTCTAAAAGAAGGTTAATGTCATCCACCACTGAACTAATTACACAGGCATGATGTTGCATTCATTTATGGATCCGGTTCTTTTTCAGGAAGCTGGATGCATTGGCTACTACTACTATTACTACTGCTGCCACCACCAGTACCATTGACGTGGGAGCTGCAGCATCCAGAGCTGTCCGGGAGCCTCGCGTTGTTGTTCAGACAACAAGTGAGGTCGACATCCTTGACGATGGGTATCGGTGGCGCAAGTATGGGCAGAAGGTTGTCAAGGGCAATCCAAATCCAAGGTCAGTTTTGATGCCTTTACCATTTCTTGCATGATCTGATCATGCAGTAGCCATTCTTGGGACTTATGTAACATGTTCTTATTTGTCTGCAGGAGCTACTACAAATGTACGCATCAAGGCTGTTCAGTGCGCAAGCACGTGGAAAGAGCGTCGCATGATCTGAAATCCGTCATCACCACATATGAGGGAAAGCACAACCATGAGGTTCCAGCCGCCAGAAATAGTGGGCATGGGAGCTCTGGTTCTGGCAGCGCTCCACCATCTGCACCACATGCTAATAACTTTCAGCGTAGGCAAGAACCGCAGGCCAGCTTTGCTCAGTTTGGTGGCACTGCTCCTTTCGGTTCATTCGTTCTCCCACCGGGAGGCCAGTTAGGACCAGCGGCAGGAAATTCCCACTTCGGGATGATGCAGGGCTACCCGAGGCTCGTGATGCCGGCCGGAGAGCTCAAGATGGAGCCAGGTCTGTAATCCGGCTTCCCAGCGGTAAATGCAGCTTCATCAGCTTACCAACAAATGATGAACAGGCCTCCTTTTGGCCATCAGATGTAAATAATAGGAAGGAAAGAAAGATAAATGTGCTTCAGCTTGTATACATGGTAGCAATGCTACAGCATAGCTTTGTTCTAGTTTCCTTTGTTACTCTTTTTTTTTCTTCTAGGCAAATTTTGAAGCAAAGAATGCAGAAGGTGATTCTCGAATCTTTCGGTTGTACTCAGAAAAAAAAGGATAGCTTTCAAGACAATGGAAAATGAAAGTCAGTCGATCAAAACTTTTGGTTGTGAATACTATGATCATTTGTGTTGTGCGAGTAGCTTATATCATGGGCAAGTGCTACACTTTCTGCTATGTAATGCAGGAGGCATAAGGGCATTAAGCTCACCACTGGTTCTTCAGGTCTCAAAACTGACGAATCTCGCAGGGCACATCTTGTGGACAGGCTTCAGGTAATCAGGTTGTCAGTGACATGCCTGTGTACGATGTATTTTGCGCCGGTCCACACATCAGAAACGGCGTGGAAAAATAGCATATAAATGTACGATACAGATAGAATCCCTGTTTCATTATGAAATGACTATTTATTGGTGAACGAATTCGAATTGATTTTCAGAGGTTTTTCTACTATATATTAGACATTGCTTTGTACAGAAAAATCAATGTAATAAAGAGAGTTTTTCTCCTTATATTGTGTGTGCTTCTATTTTTGTTCGTGTGTTTCTGTGGGTGTGCTGTTGATTGTCGTGGGAGAACGATTACTTTTCATAACACGTTATCAGCACGATCAATCTACGTGTGGCCAGTCGTTGATCGTCTGCCTACGTTAATCTACACGGCATCGAGCTCACCCTGCGACATGCGACCTACGCTACCGTAAACCCTACGTAAGTGGACTACATCTACGATATTATTGATCCTGCAAGTCGCTTTTGCAGCTGTAATATTGTTTATAGTAGATTACTGCTCATAAAAAAGGGATCGTTTCTTAATACCGTAAACTGCCATAGCCGATAGTAGCAGGCGATAAACTGTCGTCGCGCTCGCCGTTCGCACCCGCCGCGCAGCCACTCGCCTCGGATCCCGGACGGCGTTGACGACCGACCCGACGACCGCGCTGCGCATGAATGGCCCCAACGGCCATTGCCCGACCGCACGAAGAGCGGCAATTGCCCGCAGACGACGCCCGCACGCCGCCATTGCTGCAAACCGCAGAGGCGCTCGCCATCGTTGGAAGGCGAGGCCGTGCACACCACCGCAGGCCGCCTCCGCGCGTGGCCCCATCGGCCGCTCCAACCCGCGCCGCGGCCCTGTCAGCTGCTCCTGCATGCGCTGCGGCTCCCCTAGCCTCTCCCCACGCTATGCGGCTCGCCGGCTCCCTAGCCTAGCTGAGGCAATGGCGGCTAGGATTTTTCAACCGTCGCCGCTGGGTTTTTATGACAGCATATTAGGCCCTTAAGACCCAATGGGTTTTCTAGCCCATTTGGCCGATCAGCATATTAGTTTTTCGAAAAGAAAGAAAAAAAATAAATTTACCTTTTTGCCCCTCTTATTTTTCTATAATTTCGAAAATCAGTAAATAAATTTAGAGAATTGATATTAGATCGTGAAAATTAGATTTTTAGGTTGGACTTTCAGAAAAATTTGAAAAATTATTATTTAACACACACTGAAAGTTTCATACCCTGGATTTGTTTTCTATCTTTTGCCATGTTTAATATGAGCTAAATTATTTTTTTGTTATTCAAGTAATTCTGAAAATTGCTTAACTATTACTCGCTTCGTTCATTTTTATAAGGTGTATTTTGACTTTGCACAAAAATTAAGGTTGCGTTAAAATTGAGAAAGGTATGAGAGAAAATGAATTAGACATCCTCACTTAATTATCTTGGAAGATGAAAGATATTCATTGTATGGGTGGTAATGAAAAAATGCATATGGTTGAAAGAGAATAAATAGGGGTATAGAAGGAAAAATCTCATTAAATCTACATACAAGCTTTATATTTGTGAACAAGACCATTCAAAAAATAAGCCTTATAAAAGTGAACAGAGAGAGTAACAAAAAATTATGAAAATTGCTAGAAAATTTTTAGAAAATCATGATGACATATTGTGCATGCCATGGCTCTGGTTTTATTTTCCTTAGCATTATTTCATGCTGATATGTGCTAGAATTAAATTTTTTCTGTTATTAAGTAATTTTGAAAATTGCTTGGTAATTAGCAGAAATTATGAAAAATACTAGAAAATTTAAGATAGCATATTATGAGCATCATGTCTCTCGATTAATTTTCTTAGCATTATTTCGTGTTTAATTTTTTTTCTATTATTAAATAATGCTGGAAAATTACTAAATAATTAATAAAAAATTATGAAAATACTAGAAAAATTATGGGAAAATTATGATAATTATCTACTGAAAAGAGATAGACCAAAACTTTATTGATTTAATGAGATCCATGCAATATAATATTTTACCAGCAGTAAAATTTCGTATTGCTTGCATAAGGGATATGCCTAACATCGCAAAAAGGGAGTTTGCTGTGATTGCCCTAGATGGCAGCAATTATCTCACTTGGGCAATGGTTGTGAAAATCAACCTGATAGCTAGAGCACTTGGAGTTGCTATCACCCGCCCTGAAGCTGGTGCCCTTGCTATTCCCGAACCCACAAAATACAATGATTTGCATTTCTTAAGGCATCATCTCCATCCGGACCTAAAGGAACGTTACAACCAACAAAGATCTGTGTTGTTGCCAGAAGCACAGCGCGAATGAACCCTTCTACACTTTTAGGACTTCAAATATTTGGCAGCATATAATTCTGCTATGCACAAACTTGCCACGAAATTAACAATTTCTAACAAAAAATTAATTGATGCTGAGATGATCAACAAAACTTTGTACACTTTCCACCCTAACATGATGATACTACACCAATAGTACCGTCATGCAAAGTACCAGAAATACTTTGAGCTTATTAGTGTTCTGCTAGAAGCAAAAAAATATGATAAATTCCTGATGAAGAATCATCATACAATTTCTAATGGAAGTAAGCATTGCCTGAAGCACATGCTAATGCTCAGTAGGCTAGTAATAGCCAAGGCCGCAGAAAGGGCCAAATGCATAAGGGAAATAAATGGAAAAATGGCAGAAACCAGAAGGAGAAGCGCAAATTTCAGTGGAAAGGTTGTGAACCAAGTGAAAACTACCCCTGTCAAAGACAATGGGAACAATTTCACTCTTAAACCGTCGGAGTGGGCTGCTTCTCCACATTGTGCAATAAAGCGGCCAACATGCTCCAAGGTGGTGGTGCAATCGTCTCCTAAAATTTTTGCAAAATCAGGGACTCTAAAATTATTGGGATATGGTATTCGATCAATATAATCAGGATACGACTTTCTATAGCCGATTACTTTTCCCTTGGGCTGCAAGCCGAATTGATCTCTCAAAACGGCAAAAATTTGATCGGCCCGATTAACGTTATCGGCTAACGCAACATTAGGGTTTTGCCAATTGAGGTAACTGGCATCCTGCCCCCCGAGTGCAAACTCGGGTGGTCGGCTAGCTCAGGCCGACTGGGCGTTAGACTTATGCCAATTGTGGTAACTGGCATCCTGCCCCCCGAGCGTAAACTCGGGCGGTCGGCTAGACAGAACCGGCTGATATTGGAGTGACTGGTTGTGCTCATCTCTCTTTACGGCCGGTGAATCGGGTATAGAAACAAAGGGTTCGGTGTATGGGACTACCCTATGCGGGATCGGCCCTTGAGATTGAGGAACCCCAACTGACTCAATCGGCTGAGGAACCGATTGGACGAAAGCGTTGGCCGGAACCACCGATGGCAAGTTGGTCGTTGTGCCAAACTTTGCCGCATCGGTGTATGCATGGTAATGCGTAATCCCGTCCAAACGAGCACTGGGTGCCAACACCGTAGGTTGGGTCGGCATCATCGCAGGCGTCAGAGCCGACCTTTTTGTCGTACTGGTGTTTTGTGCTATGGAGAAAACGGGGTACGATGGGAGTGGCTGCAAGGGGTCTAGCAGTCCCCCAGATGAAGCCAATTCCTGGGCAATTGTCTTGACGCTATTTTCAACCATCGGCTTTAAAGTTGTAACCAAAGCCGATGACTGGTTAGTTAATGCATGATGCATAGATTGTTCAACCATAGCCGATAACTCGGCTTGATCCGGCATGTATTGGCTTACCGGCTTGGTCGGGATGCTGTCGTTGCCGATGGGGTTGAGCGTTGGGAGCGCGGTCTTCTGGGTAACACCCCATCGGGTTTTTTGGTAGCACTTCAGCATCATCTTTTCCAGTGCGTTTTTCTGATCTTCAACCTCCTTTTGTTGTTCAGGAGTCAAATCGGCCAGTGTAAGCGCGATTATCGCGTCTAGGTCGATATCGGCTGTCGCTGTGGATTTTCCGGTTGACGTCATGTCGATCTTCTGAGTCACACCGGGCGTGCCAAAATATGTTCGCGCCAAAAACGTGAAGTAGGGTTCTCACGAACACACGATCTCTTATCGAACACACGAGACAAACGCCGGGTTTGAGCGTGCCAATCGATTTGACCTGCAATCGATAAGGTAAAAGTTGTAAAATCGATCTAAGCCGATACCGCAAGGATATCGGCGTAACTCCGATCGGCTAAAAGCCGATTAGGGGATAACTAGATTAGCCGATCAGGGCTAATCCGAGGATAAAGGTAGATTGGCTTTGAGAGGCGATGCGCAACAAAGCAAAGCAAACCTGACCTAGGTGTATTCGGTAAAGATCAACAATCGGCGATGCGCAACTTTATTGATCAAAACGAATTTCAGAGAAAAGATTCTAAAACTAAAAGACTACTCCTAGTTGACAGGAAAATAAGGAAAAAGTAAAGCGTGTTTATGGGTTGGCTCAGGGCGTTTTTCCTTCTCGCCTCTGGTCCTCTTATATAGCACTCGGCCTGAACGTATCCTCCTCGGTCTCTTCAATCATCCGTATCGGCCTTAATCTCTTCTTACCGTGTTAAGTCCGATCGTATCCGACTCAATCTCTTATCCTACCCGTATCGGACTCAGTTTCCTTTAAATCGCGGCCCTCCAATCCGAAACGGTATCAACTTGCTATAACCGACCTATCCCTTATCAAAACCGATCTCCACGAGATCAATCTTGCCAAATTTTGATGCAAACAGTATCATAGATTTGATGCGTCCGTCGTTTCGGTAAAGTTTGTCCTCTTTTTTCTGCTACGCAATGCAGTACATCTTGGACACGACGGTGCTGCCGTACAAGCAAGAATCGTACGTGCGCCACTCTCTCTCTCACGAATCATCGAGATTGTGTCGATTTGATACTGCTCTTGTGCTATGCTGCGTCATGAACTGATGATGCGTCGAATTGTTACGGCCATGATGGCGTCGCCACCCGACGAGGTGACTCTAATACTTCAGAAGTCCTGAAGCTGCAGGCTAGAAAAAGTAGAGCTTCGCTGTTTTGTTCCATCCAGGTGGTTCTGCTGTGCATCGCCGTCGGGACCTTCGTTGCGCTGTTCTTGCCCGCTTCTCCAGAGTTCATACCTACTTGAGGTTAGAAAAATTCTCTACCAATGAGCCTTTGTGTAATTGTGTGGGCATTCTTGAAAAGTTATTTCTTGTAATTTATTAGGCATTGATGGCCTTGCAAATTCTCACTTTGTAACACGAACTCCATTTTGCTAGTAATCACTTCATTACTGTACTGTACTTCGTTGCGAATCTGCTTCTTGGTTATATGGATTATGGTAATGTTAATGTTACTATATCGATGGAAATGGGAGATGGAATTTCAACATCCCAGTGTTCATGCTGACATCTTCTCTGCTGTTTCATGTATTCTTTGCAAGTCATGAAGTAGTATAATATAAACTGGCTTATGCCACACGTACTGAAAATAACTGAAGACACGGGCATAGAGCAAGATCAAACTGACAAATTCATGTAGCCAATATATATACACACGCGCTTGCACTACTTGTCGAAATTAATTAATCTTTCACCATCTCACATACATCACCACGTAGAACCAAGCATGACAGATTACAAGCTCCGGCTGGCACGGGATCAGAAGAAGTTGGGGTCGTATCCGTTGCTGCAGGTGGCGAGGATGTAGTAGGCGACGATGTGGCCGAGGGAGCCCCAGGCGAGGACGTCGACGAGGTTGAATCCGACGGGGTCGTTGGACTTGAGCAGGCCGGCGTACTCCTTGGCGCGCTCGTCGCCGGCCTCGAAGTGCGTCTTGCCGTTCTGCGCGGGCACCTGCTTGGCCACGTTCTCCCGCTGGAAGTTGAAGAAGACGAAGCGGCCCAGGAAGAGCGACAGCCCCGTGCTGAGGCTGATCACCACCGACGTGTTCAGCTCGGCCCTCGCCGCGACGGACCTCCTCGCCGGTGCGGCCCGGAACGAGACCGAGGAGCGCGCCGCACGCGGGGACGGCGCCAGGCGAAGCCCGGCCACGGAGGGCGGGGACAGCACGGCGGCGGTCGAGGTGGCCATGTCTCACTCACTGGTCAATGCGCTTCTTGGAGCTGAAGTGCTGGGACCTGCTGGTGCTCTCGATCTAGGTAGCTACGTGTTATTTGCTAATGGAGGTATATAGGGGGAGTGGTGACGTGGTAGATATGGTGGGGGCGTGGCAATGCGAGGTTAGTGGCGGAGGAGGGGAGGAGGATCCCGTGGTGTCCCCATGGAGTGCGGCGATTGGAGGACGCTGGATAAGGTGTCCAAGCCATCCATAACTTCCCCACTTTTCTTCTTCTTCTTCTTCTTCAGTGCTGTACCTCGCTGTCTTGTGCCTTTCAATAGATACTTGGTTGGTCAGGAAGTCAGAGTGAATGCAGTGGCTGTGAGACTTGGCAGCATTGCATCCAGGGGTTTTTAGCTTCAAACCGGTGGCATTTTACGGGACGAATTCAACTTGGCCTTGTTCAGATTGATTAATGTAAATTTTGCTACTTTTAAAGATGATAAAAAGACTTTCTTTTTAAAATTGCACAAATATTAAAGCATGAATGAAGAGTAGATGAGGATTACTTACTCCTTCGTTTGCTTCAAGATTTGTGTAACTTGTATTAGAAGAAAAAACATAAAAGCACCTCTCAAGAAAGTCTCTTTAGTTTGAGATGTTCATGCTTGTTTTCCTCCAAAGCATAGTTGTGCTGAGAGAAAATCCACAAAGGACATCAGCTCATCTTGGGACATGAGATTTTTTACAGATTCATAGGTAATTGAACTGTTTACATGAAATTCTCACGTTTCAAACGGCGCCTCAATCTGTTTGACAAAAGCAAATGAAGTGTATATGTAAATTAGTACTTCATCCGGTCATAAATAATAGTCGGTTTGAGATGTGTACTTTCATAATATTATAATTTTTTTTTGAATTTTTTAAAATATATTACAATAGAAATTATTGGCCAAAATTGAGTTTTAGAGATTGTGTTGATGTCCAAAATGACTACTATTTGTGATCAAATGGAGTACCATACTAAGTCAACTTTTCCAGAAACCTCTAGAGTCCAAAATCTGAAGCCCTTTTTTTTTTACAGAAAACAGTATGAGAGGCTCTTACTGTACTATATTAATAAGATTAATATACAAATACAAGTGAATAAAAAAGGATTAAAGGGATTCTATTCAGGAAATAACAAGCGGTCTAATATTGTCCTTCACTCTGTGCAAATACATAGTTTTTTTTTCGAAATTAGCGGCAAAAGCTCTGCCAATTCATTTCAGTAAAGGAAGGAAGCGTTGTCGTACAGAAAGAATAAAAGAAAGACCACGAGACACCAGAGGCAGCCCGCCATCACAGAAGAAAACCTAGGTTACGACAATAGAGTTTACAACGGTTTGGGCGAGGAGCTGCTGTAGATGGAAGGGTATTTCGTCAGTCGTTTGACGTCGTGACGACGGCAAAAGTGGACAGGTCTCGGAGAGTTGCTGTAACGACGTTATGGACGGAGGAACAAGTTCCCTGAAAAATGCGAGCATTACATTCCTTCCACATGTTCCAGAATCCAAAAATTATGACACCATTTAAGGCTCGCTGTGCCTCCTTAGGTGTAGTTGATTGAACTCTTTGCCACCAATCAGTGATAGAAACCTGGGAGTCGCTGATCAAGCTGGTCAGTCGTGGAAGGCCGTGCTTTGAAAAGAGCAGGAACCAAAAGAGTCGCAAAGGCACAGTGGATCAGGAGATGCTTTGCCGTCTCTGGTTCTGAGCTGCAAAAACAACATAGGGGGTTATGTGGCCAACCTCTACGAGCCAAATTGTCCGCTGTTCGAAGAAGTAACCACGCGAAAAACTTGCATTTATTCTGAGTCTTGGCTTTTCAAACTGCATTGGAACAAAGGTCCAATTGTGATTTGTAAAATTGCGCCCTGTACGCCGACTGTGCAAATACATAGTGCAAATACATAGTTATATCCTCTTTGGAACAGCGCTTCCAGTTGTCGATGGAAGGAGTAATTTGTTCCAAAATCTCAAGCCCTTGTGACAAAAGCACGGATTCATGCACATTTTAAGAAAAGTTTTCATCCACAACAGCTAAGAGAACAGATTATTTGGTTGATTGCCTCCCTGTGCAGAATTCAGATATACAAATATGGCTGCAAACTCTTGCGTGCAGCAGCCAGTGGTACAGAAGCACAGTTGGTTACAAATACAAGGTTCTCTGACTACAACGATCAGCCGTCCAGCTCTGATCAAGACAGCAGCATGGACACAGACAAGGCGGCGACGCCGGCCACGACGACGGTCACCGGGGCGGCGCCAGCGGCCCTTTCGCCAGGCTGAACCTGCGGGGTGTCCTCGGGGCAGGCGAGGCCGTTCTCGTCCTCTTTGCAGGTGTTGGCGAAGAGGCCCGGCAGGTACTTGCCGTAGAGGTTGATGTAGCTGAACATGGTGGAGGCGCAATTGGTGGTGACGTCGTTGATGTAGGTGGTGTACGGGCACGCGAAGTCCTTGAGAGCCGCGCAGCACAGCGACGGCGGGTACAGGGGCCCCTTGCATCGGCTCGTGATCACCGTGTAGTTCGCGCCCTCGAAGCTCACCGGGCAATCTGCCGCGAAAACGAACCGAGAACCCGTATCAGGCAATGGCTATGCATGCGCACTGTCACTGATGCGTTGCTCAAATCAGATGGTACGTACGGATCAAGAGGATTTGAATGCAGACATGTCAAGAGATGCAGTGTACGAATGAATCTGATACCTTTCTTGGCCTGCAGCAAGCTCCGCGCGCCGCTCCTCTGCCTCCTCCCTGACCAAACGAGCCTTCTTCCCGGGCCCGCCTCTTCCGGTCTCGGGGTAATGGAAGAGGGAGGGAGAGGGTGGCAACGGGTAGAGGTGGTGAGTTAAACGAGTACTTGCAAACTCAGCTCGAACTCGTTTCGTAACAAGTCGAGTCAAGTTATGATTTGAACTCGTTTAGATAACGAGTTAAACGAACTAACTCGTGAGTTAAATGAGCTAACTCGCGAGTTTAATGAGTTCTCCAAGTCGGCAAGTATAGCTGTATATGTGTGAGGCGAGGATGATAATACATGTATACTATATAGTCTCAACAGCAACCCTCCTCTTATATAGTAATATCGAGTTTAATGAGCTTAACGAGCTAACTCGCGAGTTTAACGAGTCGAGTCGAACTAAGATTTGAGCTCGTTAAGATAATGACTCAAGTTGAGCTGGCTCGTTATCTTAACGAGTTTGATCGAGTTGAGTCGAGAGGCGGAGCGAGGGAGAGGGGCACGGACGCGAAGGCGGGCAGAGGCTGGCGCCGGCGCGCGCGGCCGAGTCAAATCGGAGGGGAGCGTTTAAAAATAGGCGGTGGTTTCGACGGCCAGAAACGCCGAAGGCTGGATCCCAACTCTGCCACGGCCCATGGCCAGCTTATCTGGGCTACGACGGCGCACAAGCCTTCCCTCAAAAAGTAGTAGTAGCAGCAGCAGCAGTGCATCTAAAAAAAACAAGTAGTAGTGGTAGTAGTGTACTGCACAGGAACCATCAACAGCAATTGTAAACGGAGTCTTGTCGTACTTTTATCGCATCAAAAGCAGCATTTACATGGGGATTTGGAGCAGAAGAGCTTTGGAGTCCTTTCAGCCTATGGAGTCATGCACTGGAGATTCTCCTTTCAGCCTCCAAGGCGAGACCGCGGCGTTGCTGACAAAAGCAGCACTGACCTTTAGCGGGCGGTGCATGCTATGCGGTGTTCGCCGAGGCGCAAAAGAGGATTCGGGCCAGCAGCTACAGAAAGGGATCGGCGTGCTACAACGCATCAAAAGCCAGCAACAGAGCACCGCGATCTTTTTGTCTGCGCAGGACTGAACAAGTCGAGTCAAAAATCGCACTGGCAGCTTCAATCTTCGAGGTCAATGAATCCAGGGAGCATACGGTGTGACAATAATCTTCATCTTATGAGCAGAACAATCTCCTCTGCAGAGGTAATCAAAGTGATGTATAGTTCAGTACCTCAGGTTCAGAAGATCAGATAAGTTGCACTCACAGTTTCGCATGCCTAAATCAGAAACATAAGTATGTGACTTACCCTGACACTAGAGGACTGGTACCGCAGAGCCTCCAAAGTCTCCACCATTTCCATCTGCTTCACCACGGCAGCGTGCAACACCTAATGGCAAATGCAGCAGGGAGTTAGAACTGTAAGAGAAATGTTAGGCATGGTTCCATGCTGTCCGATCGAATGAACAAATCATGGTGAAACACAAGTGGAAAACACAGGAGGGGATCCGGGAAGCATGCTGAACAGTTATACTACCACAGGAAGCTAGAAAATAACAACATATCATTCATCATCTCAGGTGCCTATCAGGTATAGGAGGTATGTTGGTCTACCAACCAAAAATGTTTGTTCTCTAAACCATTTGCCATTTTAAAACGTCCGCACTCCGCAAGGCCTCATTCATGCCATGCAGATAACTAGACATGTCATTGTTGAGAAAGAGGGCAAGCACAAACAAAATAGGAACGAAGACAAAACAAAAGCATAGGGAATTGGAATATGACATTTTGCCTAGGAAATGTGTTTTTGATTGATCTAACATTTATGACATATAGTAATAGACGACATATAAATCTGCAAAATAAATTACTGTCCAAAACAACTTACATTTTTCGTCCTCTCTAGGTCAGCCTCAAGTGATTTTATCCTATCGAAAGACTGCAACAGTAGACGCTCTTTCTCCTTGGGCATACCCGGCGGTTTGCTCTCAAGATGATTGCATAATGACTCGAGCTTTTCAATGCGTTGTAAACAAGAACTCATGTCATTATCTCGTACACTTAGAGGCAGTGGTTGCTCTGCTGCTGTAGAAGGATGGGCATTCTCTAGCATTCTTTCTCTTCTACGAACAAAAAGGTGGAAGAAGGGTGATATCCTGATTAAGGCTGTGGCTACTCCTCTAACAAGATTCTCCAAAGTCCTTCCAGCCGATGTACCATGCAAAATAAGGGCAATGTTCCCTGCCAATAATTAAAGAGGAACAAAAATTCGCAAACAAAGTAAATAACTGTCAGCTGTAGTAAGTGACTATAACTAACTATGTGGTAAAAGAACACGGAGGCAGAAAAAAAACAAATTCTGATAAGAATTATTTACTGTGCAAAGTTATTTGAACAAAATGGACAGTTTTTCCTATAAAAAAGGACAATGTTTACTGTTATAAAGCTGAAACTATAGTGACAAACAAATATATTTTTGATGACATATAACTTATCACGAAAAAGAAGAGGTACCTAAATTATGTAGCCATCCGATGGTGGAAGAATGTTTCTGATGGGTCAAATGTTGGGGCACCCTTTTTGAACATTGTTGTACACCTTGAGAAGATTGGGGAGTTATATCTGGGAGACCATTCCTGTCACAAGACTCACATCTACAGAAAGTTGAAGAATCTGACCCCTTAACCTAAGACAAGCATTTGATAACAAAATCAGCTTAAGAAGGTATCAAGGATAATTCAACAGGATGATTTATCATTTAATAGAATAAATAAGCACAAAACCTCTTCACGAACTGGAGTAAGGAAACTGTAGTCAGTGCTTCTTTGAACAACTGAGAAACCAAGATCATCAACATCTGACTCTGATTCAGCATTTGATGCGTCACTAATCATGCCCTGCTACCAAAAGAAGCAATAGCATAAATTTCGGCAAACACTGAGCAGCAATCACCTCTTTGGAGTTTTGAATGGTTTAAGGCAAATGAAAATTTCAGAACCTTGCCTTTAATTTTTCTGCCCTTAGAGAAGAGCCACTTCTTTCTTCCCCATCAGAAACTTGCTTGATTTCCCTCATACTACCACTTCCCATACTGCGTATCAGCTACAAATGAAACGTCTGTATTAGTAGTTTGCCTGTTAAAGGGACATTCATCTGTAGAACGCTAGAAATATCATGTTCAAAGTGAACAAATTTCCTGTTAGCCGAAAACGCCTGGTAGATAGCATTTCTGTAGTTTTGTTGGGCAGACAAAGATGTGTTGCAAAAAACATGAGCATAAAAATGTTCGCTGAATCACAACATTTGGAGTTACCTTCAAAATAACAGGATCATTCCACGGCCCTTTGTTAGAACCAAGGCAACCACCCTTGTCGCTGCAAATGCATGAACCACCAAGAAACTCTGGCAATTCACTGTGAAAAGACAAACATTGCCCAAACATGGTAAGCCAAAAAAACATATCTGAATAAACATGTATACACAAAGAATTTGAATGGAAATATTGCTAGACACATTAAGTTGACACCAACCTTGAGTCAATAACTTCAAAAAGTCTGCTCTGGTAGTTCGAACCAAGAACCTAAACAGCAGAACAGTTCTTTTTGCAATTATAGCGCACATTGTTAAGGAACATAAACATTCTTAGATGATCTGTCATGGAGCTTACATGAATCTTGGAAGAAGTTTTTGGATCAAGAAATCCCTTCACACTGTTCCAGATCAACTTGAACCCACTGCCCGCATTCACAACATACATTTGATGTAGCGTCTGCAAATTCATTTACACTTAGAAAGTCTACTCAACCAAAACAACACTTGGCACAGCACATCCATTGAAATATGAAATTACCTCAGGATAGTAGTCGCTGTCTATTTTCTGCATACGATGAACGAGCTCCCTTGCCGTTTTTGAGAAATTCTTTAACCCCTGAAACAGCAGCAGCAGTTTGAAAAAAAAAGCCAAATCAAACAGCACAGACAAAACACACATATGCAAACAAACATAAATGTTGGAGCTCAGCCATTGGCATACCACACCATGGACATCCAAGATGGTAGTTGTGGAATCAATATGCCTCTTGGCTGCCAATGTGCAGGCAGGGAACCGTTCCCTGAAAGCCCTCTCGAACTCCTGCACATGGTACTTGATGTACCGGTCCACCGAGGTGATCTGCATGAGCTTGTTTGTATCAACCTTGCCGAGCCTCTCGATGTACACCGGCCTGCCTTCCCGATCAACGCCGTGGTAGCCCTGAGGGTAGTACCGGAGCACATCATCGAGCTCATCAAACTCAAACTCCTAACCACATGAATCCAGAAGAACATCAAGAACAAACCAATCAAACAGATATTACTGCTTATCAAGTGTAATGCACTGTGAATTCAGATCACCTCCAAGATTGTGTCAGCTCCAAACCCTTTCCTCCATCTCAGCATCTCTGCCCACATTTGCATTGCCTTCTCGTAGTCGAACTTCCTAGCCTTCAGAAATCTGCATTTTACAACGAGAGCAACCAGGACGGAGTTATTAGCAAACGCCAAAGAAGCAACTGTCATAAAAGAGACGTTTTTTATTCTTTTCTATCCAACCTTAGCATCATGTGGTAGTAGTCGTGCTTGTCGGGGAGGAGGCCGTGCGCGGCCAGGCGGTCGCGGAACGCGGCAACGGCGCGCTCCTCCTCGGCGTCGCGGACGTCCTCGATGGAGATGGCCGCCGGGAAGCGGAAGTCGACGCGCCGCCTGCCGCGCTTCCGGAGCGCGTGGATGGCCTTCCGCCGCAGAGACCCCATCTTCCGCCGGCGCCGGTCGTCCTCGGAGTTGGGGTCGCACAGCGATATCTCGTGGTGCTCGGCATGGCTCACTGCAGGGCGGCGAAATCCGTTTCAGCCGAAAAAAAAAACGCAAGAAGTATGCAAACTGTAGTACCAAGAATTGCTTTCTTACCTGACATTGTCGCGTTTTTGTATCAAATTTAGGTTCTTGGTCAGCCTCAGAGCTCGAGTCCAAATGTCCAATCTTGAAGCTTATCTAGGGAAGAAATGCAGAAGGCTTAGATGGTTGCAACTTGCAAATACTGCAGAAAACGCAGATCCTGACTGAAATAAACCGAGAAGGAAAATCAAATATTTGAAATTATGCGGTTTCTCCCTAGAAAAAGAGCGTTTTCTAGTACCAGCGAGGAACTGGCAGTGGTTGCTGGGAAAAAAGGTCTCCTCGTCCAAAGGAATAGCAAATGGTACCACATTTATGGATCCTACGAACTCGCAAAGAAAAGAAACAAGAACTGACAGAAACAGCTCAACTCACACCGAAAAACGAACACGAAAACCATTAGACAAATCTCTCACTAGTACTATCTCAGTCCTTTGCTAGGACTAGAACAGATCCATGAAAACAAAAATGGTAATCCAAACGCTGAAATACTGGATCAGATTGGCGAAAAATTACACTTTTTGATCCACTCCGCACGATCGGTGGTACAGGTAAAGACTAAAGAGTGAGCGCTATGCCCTCTTCCGTTTGCTGCTGCGGTTTGGTGACCGAGAAGTCCGGTAGGGCAGTGGCCGCTGATCATAACAGTTCTTTGTACGTGTCCTGTGTTCTTCTGTGGAGTGGTATACAATACGGTACGATGACCGTATATACTCGGAGATGTACGTGTCGGTGGGGCCACTTCTGCATCACATCGGAGTCTGTACTGAAAAAATGTTTCTTTTGCTCAAAACGATGGCACATTACTTTCAGACATGAGGAGAAAGTATGAAACCTAAGCTGCTCACGGAAGGCCATTCCATTCCGATGTCAGAATTCTTTAGAGCTCAAGTTTATAGTGAATCAAACTCCTTTCCGTTCGAACAACAGATGTTGTAGTTTAGTCGACGAATTCGATCGTATCTGCCTTATGATTATTCATTTTCATTGCAGTCGGTAGACTCGGTAGTGAAGTCAGGGTGGACACACATTTTTCCCTTGTCATTATTTCCCAGCGAATAAACTTAACTCATCAGAATCTCTCACTTCTCAACAAGTCATTCAAAACGTAGACGTCACTCGTGGAATTTGTTCCAACTTCTTAGATATGATCAGGCCATCAGGGTTCCAAGTTTTATCGAATTTTGAATGAAATTCACGAATGTTGTCCTTACCGATCCTCAGCGACAAGAAATTTCGTTCGGTTTTTTGCTCAAATTCAAAAATAATGAAAAAATTGATAAAATTTATCCAAAATTTCTCTATAATTAGTATTAATAGTCGTATGACCTCTCGTGTGAATATTGTTTTTAAAAAATAAAGTTTGGAGATGTTTTTAAAGCGTTCAAAATGTAGAAAATAGAAAAAATTAAAAAAAAAGAAAAAGAAAAGAAATTTGAAGTATTTTTAGTAGCAATATTTGCTCAAGTATGTCAAGTAGCAATATTTGTTGAAGTATGTCATATAGCAATATTTCTTTCATTATGTTAAGTAGCAATATTTATTGAAGTATATTTAGTATCAATATTTGCTCAATTATATTTAGTAGCAATATTTGTTGAAGTATATTTAGTAGTAATGGATGACACCTAAAAATGGTCTTATTTGTTCAAGTAACGATATTTGCATGCATAAAAAAAAATCTTGCTATGGTATATTTTAATATGTTAATGTTATCCACTATTGAAAATCTTGCTTGTATTGATATGTGACAACTTTTAATTATTTAAAATATAGCAAAGGTATGGTATATTTTAATATATTAATGTTATTCAATATTGAAAAACTTACTTGTATTGCTATGGTATATTTAATATGTTAATGTTATCTTGCTATGGTATATTTTAACATTTTAATTATGTGAATGCATATTTTTGCACTTGTATTGATATGTGACAAGTTTTAATTATGTGAATTGCCTTTTACAAATTTTATTATATTTTTTTCAATTTTTCTCATTTTTTACATTTTTCTTAATTATTTAACCTATCGTCGAAATTCGATGCTTTTCGAGCAAATTTCGATGCTTTTTGAATGAAATTCGAGCTTTTTGATTGAAGTTCGCTCATATGTTTGACCAATTTTCAATTTTATTTGACTTTTGGAATCCTTCGAAATTTTGTAAATTTCCCTACCGATGGCTGAGTGAAAAACGACTTCGAAACGAAATGGTTAACCCTAATAGGATAAAGGGTTTGAACGAACTCACATAAGACCCCAAATTAGACGTCTAAACTCCATATAGTAGTATCTTTAAGGAGTTTTTCCACTACAGCTCTTATTTTCATACAGAGCTCATTTAACGGAAAATGTATTTTTTAAGATTAGAAAATGTATTGTGAGATACAAGATATGCCTTTCATCTCTCCTAATTTAACTTAGCAGTTGATAATTTTTTCACTCCCTTTGTCTAAGTTTAGAAGACATATTTTGTTAATGATATTGTCTACAAATATATGGTGTATTTCATATTTCAATGCAAGATTAATGTGATGTTCCCTTTATACCCCTAATAAATATTCATCTTTACTTTAGTATTCTCTATATGCATCATTGAATATAGTGCTTAGTGATAATAATTAAGGGTAATCTAGTTATTTTAATATATTCTTGGCAGTGGCAGACAATAGAGGGTGCGCAACGGGGCTAGCGCACCCCCTCTACCCGTCACACCCCCTGAAACCAGATAGCATCATCACCATTTGTTTTGGTGCTATACAGCGGCGGAGCACTGGCTATGGATGGGAGGAGTGAGGAGGAGGCAGGGGAGCGGGAGCTAAGCCAGAGAAGGATCGGAGGTCGAGAAGAGAAGGACCGCGTCCAGGCGTCCAACCATCTACGATTCGGGTTCGGGTGTGGTTGTGCCAGATCACACTAGCCAACTAGACATAGTCTCTCACTTGAACTCAAACTCAAATCAATCTCCATTCGGCCATTCCTTGATTCTCAAATCCTCAGATCCCTAATCCATCGTCCATTATCGAGTGAGAAGAGGACTCACCGGGTGAAGAAGGGGCGACGAGCTCGTCGTCACCTCGCCGGTCTGTTAGGTCGAGGATGCCAACTGGAGGGGGTGAATAGGCGGTTTTAAAAAATCTCTACGACTAATTACTCACCTAAGTACACAAAACCTAACCTGTAGATAATGCAAAAGTGATAAACTAAGATTTAACAATGAAAACCTAAATCAACTAGGCTCACTAAGTGCATGAAAAAACTATGTCTCTAAACAAGAAATGCAATCCTAATGACAATCAAACAATTTAATTCTAGGAATGTAAATTTCAACAGTATAAATAAAGAATTGCAACGCACAAGGAGACACACCGATATTTTACTGTGGTGTTCGAAGACTTACTGGTCTCCCCTAATCCACATTGAGCCAAGCCCAAACCACTTTGGATCAGCTCCACGAATTGAGCACCCGGCTCTAATCAACTAGTGGTAGCTCTTTCCTGCTCCGGGTAGGCGAGCTCTGGTCTTCACAACTCTGCCAGGGCTTCTCACAACCTCCGTTTAGAAGCTCACCACACACGACACCTCCACACGCCATCTGCGTGTTGGCAAACACCAAGAGTAACAAGTTAAGCCCTAAGCTTGAACTCCACCAAATGCAACACATGCACAATGGTGATCTAAGTGCAACATATGCAATAGAATCCTCCTTAAGTGCAACACATGTACAAAAGACTCTCAATTCACTTCTAATTTGTAACACATGCAAATTAGACTCACTCTTAGCTCAAGAACCAAATGTGGGAGTGCAACACATGCACAACCCCACCCAAATACTAAAAAAGCTAGCAACTCCACCCTTGCCCCCCATGGGAGTCCTTTTATAGTCCCTACACAAAAACTAGTCGTTATGGGGCAAATTGGGCAAAAATCAACAAAGCAGGTACTATCGACCTACAGGGGTTGGTGGTACCGATCTCCATGCCAATGGCTAGAAAACTAACAGTTATGCAGGAAACCCGGTACAACCACCCTACTAGGCGCGGTAGTACCGCTTGAGCAGCAATACTGGCCCCCACGGGCGGTACTACCGACCTATCCGCAACCTCCAGAATAGCCTCTCTAAAAAATAGCTACCACCCCATAAGGCTAGTACTACTGGACCTCCGATAGTACCGCCGCTCCCATATGGTCGACATCTCCAGCCTCCAAAATCTAAAAAAAAACACCCCTTTTGAAAAATAACTACCGACCTCAAAGGGGTGGTAGTACCGACCCAGTGGAAAAGCTCTTGCAATTTACAACCTCCTTCTAAGTGCTTTTGGGTCTTGTGCCAAGGATAAAAGATTGATGGATGAATCTTCTATAGATCATATCCCAATCATCTTAGCAATTTACAACCTCTTTTTTCAGTTTTTGCAAGGAATCGATATTTTGTGCTTGAAAGAGAAAGATCCTTGTAGATCGTGTTCCTGTCTGTTTGAAGGGTTGTTATCTAGTATTCTTGCTTGTTGTGACTTGTGAGAGGTCATTCAAGACTATCTTGATCAATAGATCCCTACAAGTAAGCTCAAAATGAAGTTTCTGTATTTGACCCATTTTTTGTGCAACCTTCACTAAACTGAAAAAAGGTCAGAACTTTGATATCAATCCCTGCGATTGAAGGAAGGAAAAAGATCCTCACATCCATAGAAAAGATGCACACAAAGTTTCAAGGATTTTGGATCAGCCGATCAAAAATTATATTGATTCTTGTTTTTGAGATCATGCTGATTGTACTATTCATTCTATTATTGTTCATTCGAGCTTTGTTCACACTGAACACTGTTCATCTGATCAGGTCGGAGTATTGTTCATCCAAAACTATTCACCCGAGCACTGCTCATTCGACCTCAACTGGTCAGTGGTACCGTTCATCCAACCTCAACTGGTCGGCAGTACTTTCATCTGAACTCAAATGATCGCGTACTATTCATCCGATCTTTTTGTTCGAAGCACTGTTCATCCGACCACCTGTTCGGATTGTATAGATATTTTGATCTGTTCTTTTGGTTGTTTGGTTTTTACGGATTTTTTTTTATTTGGCTCCTATTCACCCCTCCCTCTAGTCACCTTTTCGGTCCTTCACATATATGGGCATTCGGGATGGTACATTCATTGCCAGAGTATCTTATATGTATTTTACATGTTTACTTTGACTTTTGTCTATTTACGTATAAATTTCGATTGCTCTAATTAAGTATTTTGAATTGCATGCATTTTAATGTGGTTTTCTTCGGTCTACTATGAACACTCCCTCTATTTTTAGAAAGGTGCTTCTATGCTCTTCCTTTTAAAAGTTGCACAACTATTAAAGCATGAATGAAAGGTAGATGGTGATTACTTACCCCTTCGTTTGCTTCAAGATTTGTGCAACTTGTACTAGAAGGAAAAGCATAGAAGCACCTCTCCTATTTTTATCTTATGTATGCGCACTGATTCTTGATATATGTGACCAAAAAAAATACTCTTTTAAACTTCGACCTACGGAGTAGGTAAATATTAGATTTTCAGCACTAACACTTGGAATTTCGCGTTACACTAACTCTAGAAAAGTTCCCGCACACAGTCTCACATGTCTCTGGTCTGAACTCTCCAGGACACATTTTCCGATCAACAGAACAGACAAGCTAGAACCCCAAAAAAAAAAAACGCAAATCTCACAGCCGTGTGCAAGGGAGATTTAGGGCTCGCGCTAGCTGCCATGAAAGTACGCAGCTCCACCGTGAGAACCGAGCCGGTGGCGCTCTCCGAGGAGGACGCCGGATGCGCGCGACGCCGGCGGCAAGTAGCGGGGCCACGTACCTACGATTTTTGCCTGCTTCGGCCGGCGCGGCAGCACGGTGGCGAGCGGCAGCACGCCGGTCCGGTACACATCCGCTAACTAACGTAGGTCCTCAACCTCTGCTTAGATAAGACCTGGATTTTATATGCGCGTAGGTTTTGGGACGTGGGATTTAAGTAGGGTTTGGACTGGCGCTGTAACATGGGTTTGTACTTCTTTGTCGCGTTATGGTCTGTTAATTCTCGTGAAGGTACAGTGGTTTGTCTTTCTTTTTTTAACTAGCTGAATGCTTAAATCTAGTCAAAATTTCATTGTTAATATTGATTCTTTTGTTACAAGAGCAGTCAAGTGAAATACCCCAAAATTTTCAAACTTGGTTTAAATTAGATTTTATTTGCTTTTTATAATTTTTCCTGATTTTTTTGGATTTTTTTCGAATTTATTTGGATTTATTTGATCACATTACGGGTTTTTGCCATTTTGGGAAGGTTTCGGCGGCGATACGCTTTCCCTTTTCGGCCTTTGCGCCTCCCCTCTCTCTCCCGCGCCTCGCCCGCTCGTCCGCCTCCCCACGCTCGCCCGCGCCCTCGCACGATTGCCGCTTTCCACCTGCACCCGCGCCCCATTGGCTTGCCCGCGCCCTTTGTGCATCTCCCTCGTGGAGCTCTGCCATGGCAGAGCCTGCAGCCCCGTGACCCTGTCCCGTCGCCGCCCTAGCCTCGTAGGGCACTCCATCTCCGCCGCCATTACTGCTGCACTGCTTCCCAGAGCCCCCGCGCGCATCCGCCGAATCCATCGCTGCTGCTCCGCTCGGTTCTCCATCGCCATCATTGAATCCGACGACCCCCGAGCTCTCCTCGGCTATATACGCCTCCCCCAGCCGCCATTCTTGGTCCTCTGAGTTCGTCGCACTCTCCTCTCCCTTTTCCTCTCTCTCCCGTGCCCTCCCACGGCTGCTCCGCAGCTTCTTCCTCACCTCCGGCCAAATCTCCGCCGCCGCTCGCCCCCTCCCGTGCCGCGCCCTAGGTTTGGGTGGACTCCCTCCCCCTTTTCTCCTAAGTCTCGTGCGCCCCCGTGCCCCAATCGCGTTTTCGCCCTCTTCTTCCCCGCCTCCGGCGCCTGCTCCGCCTCGCCTTGGCTCAGCCTCGCCCCACCGTGGCCCGACAAGGCGTCCCCACGCGCCAGTCGCCTCCTCCTCTCTCTCTCTCTCTCTCTCTCTCTCTCTCCGCTGCCACCAGGCCCCACCTGCCAGCTTCTCTCTCCCTCTCTCTCTGCCCGCCTGGGCCCGCACATCAGGTGGCCTGACCCCAAGTTGGGCCGGCCCACTGGCCTCTCTCCTCGTATTGAGCAAGACGATTCGGTTTAAGCGGCCCAAATGAACAGTAACCGTTTTCATTTTCTTATTCGGATTTTAATTTCCAAAATCCTTTTCAATTCATTTTAAATATCCAAAAATGCTCCAAAAATATCCGAAAGTCCAAAAATGCCCAAAATACATATTCCGAACCGTTTCGATCCCCTGAGTTCAAAAATGACCTCTGTTTCGCCAAACCAAGTTTCCAAAATTCCGAAAACACCCCTCCGACCCATTTCCGGCTTATTTTCTCTCTCGATTTTTCTCTTTTCTTTTCTCTTCTTTCTTTTCGTATTATTTATTGTTTATCTTATGGTGTTTGTTTACGATAGAACCGACGCCCGAGCAGTACCAACTCCCGGAACAGGAGCAGAGCAAGATTTGGAACAGAGCTGCATCATGAAGCCGAGCTCGACTACACCAACTCGGAACTAGGGAACCCCTCCGCCTCGCAAGGCAAGCCATACTGCATTGATCATGTTGAACCTAATGTTTCCTAGAATAATTCATAATTATTTTCTACCGCATTACTTCCGAACTATATGTTGAAATATCACAAAGTCGGTATGTTTGAATGACATGATAGCTAGTTAATGCCGAAAAGGCTCATGGAACTTCCTTGACAAATATTGAATCCTAATAATCCTTTGTAACCTTAAGAATATACTATTGTCAGTATTTCGGCTAGATGTCACTACTATAATTATTCACCATTTTTATGAAAACATGAAATGTCGATGGAATATTGATTGGAATGTTTATAAAATGTTGCGGTCCGGGGGACAGTATCGGGCTAACTACCGGATGGGTGTTAGTCTGATCCCCAGCCGAGGACTAATACCAAGGTATGAACGGATGATGGTACTTTGGATACCAGGGAAGGTGGAACGTAATGGTTTGGTCTATGACAATGTAAGGACTTACAACCTTGGGCAAAGTAAATAACTTACGAAATCGTTCAACCACAGGTTGGGCAGGTCAACTTCGTTGGCTTGACTCAACGTAGCTCGGTACATTGTACTTTCCCCGGAATACCTATAGGAGCAGGGTTACCTTCCCGGTATGGGAGATGGTCCGCAGTTATGGGGGTGGAACGAAAGTGTGCACGAGGAAAATGTGGCATTTCGGGTTCACAACGGTAGGTGTCCACAGTAAGCGGGATCGCGAACTCCACTCTGGCCAGTGAGGACCCCGGGTTAATGTGGATCGAAACTCTACCGGATAGGGGCTAAAGGGGAAAGATCCAACGAAAAGCTATGATAACCTCGATCCGACCGCATGCATAAAAGTTGCATGTTAATCGCGTGGCATAACGATCGTGGAATCTTGTGGGTAAAGCTGAACACCTCTGCAGAGTGAATCAAATGGTATTCGAATACGCCGTGCTTCCGGTAAATGAAGCTGAGTTAAAATGGGGTGACTCCCGAACCTAAGCTCAAGTAGTTTTTGGTTTAACAAGTATGGAAGGAGATAACTTTGGAAACCCCCCCCCCCCCCCTTATTCATATTATTAGTATGTTTACGTTTTAAACATGAAATGTCAAATATTATGAAAACTTGCATACACCAAATGAGACATATGGCTATCTCTTGTTATCCCTTGCATGTGGTAATCAGGCTTCACTGTGTGGCTTGTTGTCACCCTTGCTTAATTAACCCATTTTAGAGTACCAAGATGTTAGTGATTTCCAAGAGATCGTGGATGACGAAGCAGTGTGGTTCTAAGTCTCAGTCTCCGCTCAACTTGCCTGTGGATTTTACTTTTGTGCTGATTATCTTTTGTGATGTAATATATAACTTGAAGCTCGTCGCTTCCTTCGAAAACTCTGGCCGTTAGGCCCTATGTGATGTAAAAACAGTTGTATCGTTCTTTTGCGGGTAATGTACAACTTGGTTTCCGATGACTAAACTTCCTGGGTAGTCATTTCGGAGTTTAAACGCACCCCTGAAAAGGCGGTCCGTCACATCAAGTCTTATCTAGCCACTACAGGAGCAACATTTCGCTTTACTAGATAGATAAATCATATTTTCTTAGCATATCGAGTCAATATCGTGATATCAGGTTGCCCCCGTCCCCTCACAACCTCGATTAGTATGGGAATAAAGCACACGGCATGGCCATACATGCAGAACTGCCGATGTGAATCATGTGATATATGGTCAACTCTCGCTGTCATGGCTCGTTGCCGGTTAGGTAACAGGAGCCTGGTCTAGCTCTCCACCAGTCGCCGGCCGGTCCGCCGCTGACGGGCCACGCACGTGACGCGCTATTACTTGGCCGTCGATCGAAAGGTAGTATCTTGGTTGTTGGTGAGCTTCAGATCTTTTCATGCCCGTAGACAGAAGAGCAGGAAGCCTTTTCTCGTTGCTGTTTCCTCTGCCCCGTATGCTCCTTTCCTTGCTTGTCCTCTTGCCTATGGATCCATACGCCGGAGTCCCGCCACCCATTCATGGCGGCGTAAAACAGGGGTCAGAGTTTCAGCATTTGAAGCCTACTCGCGCGATCTCCAGCGGTCCAATGTGAACTCATAGTACCACTGGAGAGTCCTCTTCATATATAGTATTGACTTAGTTGGGAATACTACCATTTGCATTTGTTGCCAAATTGCTTGGGTTAACAACTTTTAGGCAAAAGTTGGTCTATGCCCTTTGTGTCTTTGATTTCCTATTGTTGTCTTTTGCCTTGTTGGTTTTGTGCCATTGACATTATAACCTTCTTCTGAAAATACCGCTAGTGACTCAAATGCCAGAACTGCCCTTACCATCCTATTCTCCCGCCTCCCTCTCGTATTGTCTCCAGGACCCATCTGTATTTTTCTTTCCTTTCTAGGTGTGAAACAAGCAAGATGGCAATTGGATATAAATTTTGTGAATTATAAAGGGCACAAGGGTCATTTTGACGTAAGTAGGTGGAGTAGGAAAATTTCTCCATTCTCGCTTCTCTCTCTCTCTCTCTCTCATACAGTATACATATAAGTGTAGATGGGCCTAATGATCCGAAATACACACATACACACATACAACCCAACAATTTCAGCTTGGTCAAAGGCGTTTGACGTTGCCCCGGTGGCGTTTCCCAAAGAAGTTTGCAAGTTCATAAACCAATACGACCAAAAAAAAAAAACAATAGCTAGCAAAACCGAAAAGCCAGAAAACATCAGTGGCACAGACCGAATTTTCTCGAACTTTTGAGACCGATCAGGTTTCGAAGCAAACAACATTATAGGCTTCTATGAAATTGTAATAGCGAGCTTCATTTATAGTTATATATACTAGTATCAGAAGCCAGAAAACATGTACACGTCGAAGAACATAGCGGATGTACGTACATCGATATCACCTGCATGCATGCGACCTGTGACAGATCGCTGATCGGGAAACATCGTTACAAAGGACAGTAAATTCTTCTATTCCGAGGATGGTTAGGTCGACCGCACACCCCCGTTTATGTTACCGCTCGATCCTACCACTACCAGTATGCGTGCCACATTTTCGGTCTTCGCCGCTTAAACTAGCTTGTGTTTGCACGTACGTACTGTCCTCCCCTGCCGGTCGATCTCCCTGTGCATCGTCGCATGCATCACACGCCGCTCACCTCAGGCACCCCAGCTGCATGCACATAGGGTGTGTTTTGTTGGTTGTATGTCTCTAGTCTAGTCCGTATTAAGTCATACTGGTTGATAAGAGATAAGCTAGGTAGATGTTACAGAAGACATATGTTGTATTTACTTATATCACGCAGACAACATGCAAGTAACCAAATACACCAATTAGTTACAAAATGAGATACTCTGACGTCGCGCCTCTAACTTTAGGTCACTAACGTGTGGGCCCAACGTTAAAGGACGTGACGTTAGAGGAACCACTCCCATTACTTACATGCATATGCATTGACTGCCGCGCCTAAATCGATTGGTGTGCTCGATCGGTGACCTCGTCACCCCGCCGCAGCAGTAGCCAGCTGTATAGTAGCCAGTACTCCGCACTCGTGTACCTGCATGCAGCTGCATCTATGGGTAGCGGCAGTGTCACGTAGCTGTCACATGCGCGCGTACGTACAGTATACATGCATACGTACGTACACCAGGCGAGCACACAGCCACAAACATCGGCTTTTTTTAACTGTCCCGAGACCCGGACGCTTGTCAGTGTACCGCCTCTGTTTCGTCACACCGGACACTTGGTTTTTCACGTCCCCGAGTTCAAATTTTAACCGTAAACTCTATACTAATACATTTATAAAACATTGTAGAAGGACAACAACGTCATGTCAATACAATCAATCTACGTATTTAGAAAATAACCAGTATTAGTTGAAGGCGACCGTGTTTGACCGGTTTAAGTCAACGGTGCTAATTATTCTGACGCGGAGGGAGCAGTATAATACTGCGTGTAACTGACGGCTCGTGATGCCCTTTGGCCGTATATCCCGGCTCGGCCAGCACGTTTCCCTGCACGGTGGGCCCTCTGTGTCAGTGAGTGCTGAGCGGTGATAGACACACACACACGAAGCGCAGGGACGAGTAAGACAGCCAGGGGGCAAGACAAGCGTCGTCGAAGCGCGGGGGCCCACGGGTCAGAGGGTGCGCAGCGCCCCACGTATGCCTCCATGATTAGCTCGTGATTGGACGTTGCTTTGCATGCCGTTACAGCCGCGAATGTCGGCATGCGTGCTGATATCGGTGGCTAGCTCGATCGGTCGATCGATCGACCCGTCAGGCCGGCGGGGCAACGGCATGCAGGTGCCTGTGGGTATTTTAAAACCAAAATTGGAAAACTTATCTGCATTAAGTTGAATTGAATTAATTAAAAAAAATCGGTTTTTTGATTTTCGATTTACGGTTTGGTTTTAATTTCGATGTAACTCGGTTTACGATTTTCGATTTGATTTTTAACTATCGTAAACCGAATTAACCATAAAACCAAATGCTGTAGCCGCGTAGCGCACGTTCACAAAATCCCCTTTTTCATCGAACGTTCGGTCGCTCAGCCTGAAATTCCCCATTCTGGTGCCCTTTCGCGTCTGTGGTTCTGTGCAGCTCAACGGCGATTTCGCCTACATCAACGCAGGCACGCAGCTCCTCAAGACCTCAAGCGCGACCAGATTCGGCGGTGTGGAGGCACTCAGCAGGACCTCTATGCCGCGCCACACACTAGGCCTCCTCAACTGTGACCAGATCCGACCAGATCTGGTACGTGGAGGCGGTGCAGAGGCACTCGGCGGAGACAACGACGGCGGTAGCCTCAACCGCACGGTCCTCAGGCGGAGGCGCTCGGCGGCAGCGGAGTTGGGTTCGTGGAGGCGGCTGAGGCGGCGTCGGCCTTGGTCGCGAAGTCCTCTGGCAGAGGCGTTGGGCGGACGATAATGACGGGGCAGCGTTCAACAGCTACGCGGGAGCTAGAGCGAACGGGATCTGGCGTCCGTGCTGGCGTCGCAGCCGGCAGTGACGACAGGGATGGCGCCGACGGCCACAAGGAGCTGCATAAGCATCTCCTCCCATCCTCTGGCTACTCATTCTAGTGTTTGTTCGTCTCCGCCTCCCTCCCGCGCCCCCGCGGACTGCCTCCTCCTCGTACGCGCTCCCTCCCGCTCCCTCGCCTCCCTCTGCCACCCCAGCCTCCCCCTCCCCTTGCCCCTCCGGTGTGGGTGGGGCGTGGCACCCCCGCCTCCCCTTCCCCCTCTGGCGGTATGGGTGAGGCGACGGCGGTCAAGGTGGGGTAGCGTGGGCGAGCGCCGAGCGCGCACAACGTTGGCTTGGAGAGCGACATCTTGTTGCCCAACGCTAATTCGGTTCTCCGCAAAACCGAACCGAAAAAATCGGTTAATTTGGTTCAATTTCCTTTTTTGAATCAAGAATTTCGGTAACTAATTTTTGAAAACCGAAATTTTTTAAATAAAAAAATCAAATCAATTAAACCAAACTAACTGAATTTCGGTAGCTAGCTCGAGATTAACTCGCGTCTCTCATCTCATGGGATGGCCTGGTATTTGCATGGTTGGTTAAGTCTTGCATCGCATAGGATCGATCGAGCAGGGGTGTGCAGGTTGTTTATTACTACTACGTCTACATGACTACATCAATTGTATATCATATATACGGCTATATGGGTCGTACTCGATCGTACGTACCTGCATTTATTGTTATGTAATTTAAGTCCAGATGGGAGGAAAGGCACACCGGCCGGCCGGCAAGGCAGCATGGCGGGACATGCATGTGAGCAGTGAGCACGCACGGCACAACTGCACAGGGGATAGAGAGAGAGAGAGAGAGAGAGAGAGAGAGATTAATGGTTGTTGGAGGTTAGTGCATTGGTTACGATGGGACGGGGATCAACACTATTGTACAACAACCAGCCCAGAAACGCAAAGCGGCCGGTCCCCAATCCCCGTTTTCTTGTAAAAAAAAAAAACCCAATCAGAAAACCATCAAACGCTCGAGATTTTCGTGTTTGCATGAGGGCCGTGTCTTTATTAATTGACATTGCATGCTACCACTGGATAGTACAGTACAGGGCGTACATGTGTTATTTATTACCGGCCTCAGAATGTTTTTCACGTCGGATTCCATATGCAAGTAGCACGTACGGGGCATGCATGTGCAGTGCAGGATAAACTTGCAGCCAGCCATCGGATGCAGTGAGCGCACAGTGCATCGCAGTACGTGCAGGGAAGACGCCCACACAGCTACATGACGGCCGGCCTTAACTACGGCTGCAGTCTTACATTTTGTAGGAGAGGGGGGGAGAGAGAGAGAGAGAGAGATCTGGGCATTTGCTACCTGCTAGCTCGATCGATCGTCGCCGCACGTACGTCACCTACTAGCTCGCGCGCAGTACTGTTCATCCACTGTCCTTACGGGTGTGTTTGGTTGCCTGCATGGTGCCTGAATCGCATGAGTGGATGCAACTGTATCTATTAGACGCATGTTTGGTTTCCTGTTCATCCTGACCAGGTGGATGCAATTGCACTCACTCATACAGGATGGAGAAAACACAGAAATTAGTCTTCTCTCTAATGCAGGCCCATGAGATGCACAAACAAGCAACCAAACAACTTAACTTGCATCCACTTAGTCAGGCCAAGGTTAACCTGGATGGCTCATACGAAACAAGCTAGGATGGTGCAGATAACCAAACACACCCGTACATGTCCCACCGGCTGCTGCGCTGCAGGTGTCAGAGATCACGCTGTCTCTACGCATGGCTCAGAGTTTGAAGCTCGGTTGCTCTTAATCTATTATTACTACTAGCTAGTCGCCGGCAACAAGCTGTGTCAGGAGCTAGTATTAAATTTGCGATTCTGTCCATACACGGTGTCGTCAAGTGATCTAGCCTGCAATTCTTACTCTTTTTAATTGACTATACTAGCCGGGCCAGCCCTGTGTACGACGTACTGTACTCTCCTCACGCGCAGCGTATACGTAGGTGTTGCTTCATTGCTGCGGCCTGGCTGGCCTTCATCAGAGATCCAAAACACGTACGCGATCTTGTTATCGCGCTAGTGCGTGCGTACGTACTGCGCGGGCCTAGCTGCACATGCCACACTGCAAGGAGTAGGGTTAGCGCAATGCGTGCAACTGCAACACGATCGAGCTGCTTCGGCAAAACTGACGGAGGAGATGTGTTTGGCGACCGGCACGAGAGGTGGTCTCTGGGCTCCGGCCTGTCCATGCGTGTATTCCTTTGCTTCCAAGTTTCTGTACATCCACGGATGTTTACTTCCAGGTTTTGAAGTTGTACGCAAATCTCCGGCTGGAAAAGGCATCGACCGAGTTACTTGGAGTTTGGATCGAAACAGGGACCGTCTCCAGATTGTGTCTTGGAGGCAGGCAACTATTATTGTCGGCACGATGGCCCCACCCCCACATTGATATTTGGCAATACAAGGAAAATGGTGCCACTGCCCTGGCTTGGCTACACTACACTCTACTCCGCGTCACTGCATGGGCCACGACTACGCTGAATAAAGCTGGGTGTTTTAGTTCCGTGGGCTTTCCTTTCCGCGGACGTTGAGCCGGACCTGGCCCATAAGGACACGAGCGATCTGGCTTGTCTAAGGCCGAGGCCCGAGAGTAGCGAGGTCCAGGAATTTCCATGACCCTACATGAATTGAACTGTCTTGAAATTCCCTGTGTTCTAAACAAGTCTTGGAAGGGTAGGGTTTACAGGTCTATTTCTTCGAAATTCCTGTGGAATTGTTATCTTACGAACAGTGCCGAGTAGCGTGAATACTGTTATTATTTGAACATTCTACAAAGAGAGAGTCATTTTTGTTCATCTTGTCGGGTTCTTCTTTTTTTTTTAAAAAAAAAAAAATCCGTATTGGTCATTTCATGGTCAGGCAATCACGGCCTATTGATCTTCTTGGACGGGTACTGGGTACGCAGAACTTACTTGGAAAACAAAACAATCATGTGAACAAGCACAAACATCCTTTATTTCAACAATCAGACATCACTTTAGACAGCACATACAGCGGAACAAATGAACAATGCAGCCGCGACTAATACACACGTTACACGGGCGCATAGCAGTTAGAGGTCCGGCTTACATTTGGCGAGACCAGGCACAACTCATTTTTCGAGCCTGCTTTATGTCGTGCCGATTTAGACCCGGCCCATTTACATTATTACAACGAGAGGAAATGAGCTAGAGACACACAAAACTGAGATAGTTGACATAAATATTGGGGGGGGGGGGGGATAAAGTAAATTTTATTCATTTTTCAACAATACAGAGTGGCATTGTAGTACTTGCATGAGTACACGATGCTCCTTAGTACAAAGATTTGTACATTGTGAGAAGCTGCTTTCTCTTGCCATTTTCTCTCAATGTCTCTCAGCGGACCTGGAAGTAATGCCTCCCAATCATATGCGTAAAACACACTGATCTAGAATTGAGCTAGTGTACACAATAAATAAAGTTGATAATACAACACATCAAACGTACTTTTATTTAATAATTGACATAGTCTTTTACAATATGATTGGCCCGCAATACAAATAAGAGTAAAGCAGTGAAAATAGAATAAATTGTAATAAAACCCAATATATTTGCCAGACTGGAGTAACGGTCCTAGTTATCTTGGCCCTCTCCATCGTAGAACTCATCCTTTGAATCAACAGAGTAAGCAAAGGTGAGTACAAAAGTACTCCGCAAGTCACACAGAAGATGCAGTGTAAATGTAAGGAATAACAAAGAATAGTTGTATGGTTATTTCAGTGTAAAGCAGTAAGTTCACAAATATTCTAAATAATTTTCCAAGGCACAATTTATAATCACAAAATAAATTATATTATTATAATATTTCAAAGTTCAGGAATCACTCCTAGAATCAACTCAGGAATCCCCCTGGAGCTTAACCCAAATTTCCCATGATGGATTCCCTCCATCCCCACTAATCACTTTCTCGAAAACCATTTTTGTAAACAGTAAAATCTAATATTTGAAAGGCCAGCTCGGTATACCCATGACCACGGTACGGCTAATCGATTAGTTTTACACTCTGCAGAGGTTGTACAACTTTACCGACAAGACATAATTGTCCCCTTGTGCCAAAATACACACTTCCTTTGGTGTGCGGCAGAGAAAAAATCACGATAAGACCCCATATAAAGCTCCATTCATGTAATGATGCCCGCTAAGGTTTCATCGCTGAAGGGATCGCCCTAATTCAGAAGCCCCCTCTTACGCCAAGTGGCAGTTTCTCGCTCACACCACTTTCCTCCTAATAGCATGACTGCCCGTGATATGTTGCAATACAGATAACCAGGTCTGTCCCATACCAGACATGTGGTAGTACAGTAACGCTTTACGTTCAGCAACTCACAGACCATTTCTTAATTGACTAGGAGAGCTTTCACAACCCAAAAAACCACCACACTAGCCTGTCTCACCCAAACTAAATCATATTTTTAACTTCATCATGACATGACATAAAAGTTCATGGCACAATTATCAATGATCCTCAACAATTATCAATGATCCTCAAAACATAGTTCTCAATTTTAATAAAATCATCTTTTGGCATAAATTCCCAAAATAACATAAATTCAGGTCAAAGCAAGACTAAATATGTCCTAACTATTTTGATAATCATCAGACATCATAAACATAACCTAGGGTTACAATGGCACAAGTAATTCAATCATCAAATGTGGCTTTAACAATCATGACATAACTATTTGATTTAAAACTGGAGATTGGAATATAATTATAGAAACTAGGCATGCAATAGTTTAAATTCAACATAACATTTCAAAGATTGGGTTCTACATGATCAAAGATGTGTAACTTGTCTTGGTAAAGTCCTTACTCTGTTTCTGGACCTTGCTTTTGAGTTCATACTTCACTCTCGTACTCTCCTGACATTTCAACATCTACGCAAATAGAGAGAAAATACAAATAAACATAAAAAATAGAGCAAACAAACTCTAAAAATCAAATAAAATTCACTATTAAATATCTCAAAATTCTACAATTTTGTAGGCTCTAGAATCGCCTCAATCGGAGCTCGTATAAGGAAGAACGGGCTTTTGAAAGTTTGAAAATAAATAAAAAGAATAAATACTAATTAATTGAATTATTTTTCTAATGAAAAATCAAATAATGACATCACTGCGATGTCATCCTCGATTTTTGTTCTGACCAATTAAATTTCTAAAAGAAAATCGATTTAAGACGTCATGCTGACATCAGCAAGGTTGATTAACCAAAAATAAAATTAATCTAAAAATTGCTATTAGACTGACAAGTGGGCCGGGTCTATGGATCCAGTCCACGCACCTTGCCGGTTCACAGTGAACACGGTCTATAGAAGTTTGATCGGCGACGACAGTGACGCAAGTGGTGACACGGGCGTGACGTCACGCAAGCGAACATGTGGCGGAACGTGGGTGTAGCCACGTGGCGAGATTGTAGCCATCGATAGTAGATCGGACGGCGGAGGCAAACCGTGGCGGTCGATGGCAGCGTGTTCACTGGCAGCGAGGACAACAATGTGGTCCGCATCACTCCGGTGTCTTCCCAGCGACCAGGAGTAGTGGATTTGCAGCGTCTCAATGGGAGGATCCCATATCTGAGCGTAGATGTGGAGGAAGAAACTCAACGACAGCGGAATTGGCGAGACAAAGCGATGTCGCCTTAATCTTCTCTGGTGAGCGATCTCATACGATCGATAGCGTCTCGAGCGGCGTGGAGCAGGGTAAAAGATGCGACGGACAACGCGGAACCCGGCTCGAGGTAGTGGCATAATAAATAGGCCTAGGCATCTGTGTTTGGTGCGAAGATTGCAGACGCGGCGATGGAATCCGGCTTGGGCACGATGAGTGACGTGGCAAGATTTGGGGCCCTCCACACGATGCCGATCGGACGGTCACAGTGCAAGCGCTACGCGGACAAGCTTCGACTGTGCGATCGCGATCCAACGGTCCACGATCGAAAGAGTTAGGGTTTGCATGTGAGCGGGCTAAACGGGTTGGGTTAGTGCAGTTCAGGCCGAATTAGGCTAGATTTCAGCCCACCGCACTATTTAAAACATAATTCAGATTTTCTCATTTAAGATAATTACATAAATTCCTTTAACTCAAAATAAATAGGAAAAATACTCTAAAAATTCTAGAAAATATTTTAAATTATTCTGAACTCAAATAAAATATTTTCAAACCAAACTTTATCAAAAATTTTCAAACATTTAAATTAATTTTCACAAAGTCTAAATTTCAAAAATAGCAAATAAATTCTAGAAAATAAAAAAATTCTCAAAAATTCTTTAATAAATAAATAATTCAAAATTTTAGGGTGTTACACATGGAGATTCAGAGGGGATGAGCAACGACTAAATGCAAACAAGCACCTCCATGGCACAGGAAAGCATGCGCTCAAACACCCCCACTAATTTTCCTCCCAAGCATCCCAAATATTTAAGTACCCATTATTTTACTTAATTAATTGAATTTACAATTTTATTTTAATTTTTCTTTTCTCCTTCCTTTTTCTCTTTTTTCATCCAACTATTTCCCCTTTCTCCTTTTTTTCCCAATTCCCCTCCCATTTTCCCCATTTCCTCCACCCCCCTCTCATTTTATTTTTTCCTCTCTCTTTTCTTCCACCTATTCCCCCTTTCCCTCCCATTTCCTCCCATCCTCCCTGCGCTCTCTCTCCCGCCTTATTTCCCCCCTCCCCTTTACACATGTTCCCCCTTTTCCCCCACAGGCACCGCACCCTCACCTAGTCGCCTCCCTCCCCACCCCTAGGGGTGGATAACGAGTTGACTCAGCTCGACTCGACTCGACTCGGTCAAACTCACGAGTTGGCTCGTTAAACTTGATATTGTCATCTAAGAAGAGGATTGCTGTTGAGATTATACAGTATACCATGTGTTATCATCCTCACCACACACATATAAAACTATACTTGCCGACTTAGAGAACTCATTAAACTCGATATTGCTATCTAAGAAGAGGATTGCTGTTGAGATTATACAGTATGGCACGTGTTATCATCTTCGTCTTACACATATACAGCTATACTTGCCGACTTAGAGAACTCATTAAACCCACAAGTTGGCTCATTTAACTCGTTATCTAAACGAGTTCAAATCACAGCTCGACTCGGCTCGTTAAGGAACGAGTTCGAACCAAGTCGAGCCGTGTTTGCGTGTACTCGTTTAACTCGTGAGTTTCGAGTTTTTTTCCACCCCTACCCACCCCACCCCACCCTGCCACGCATCGGCTCCCATCCCTTTCCCCCGCGGTGACACGACGACGCGACGCAGCGACGAGCGAGGTGACATGACGGCACGACGAGGTGCAGCGGAGGGACTAAGGCATGAAACGACGAGGCGAGGTGGAGCGGAGGGGCTGAGGCGCGGGCGCGGCAGGGTGGAGCAGAGGGGCCGAGGCGCGAACACGGTAGGAGACGCCGAGGCACGAGCAGGGAATGAAATTTCGGATCTCGGACCCCTCCGAGTTTCATAATCCCGAAGAAATTAAGAAAACTCTAAAAAAAATTCAAAGTGTTACAGTACCTAAAATCTCAGCGAGATCTCAGTATATTTGATCAAAATTTTAGTTTTTGACCAAATTTTGACCGGATTGGATTCTTCACATCGTTTTCCACGTGGGACCAAAATTTAAAAAAAAATTGATGATTTTTGGACCAATTTTCGTTCGGTTAAAAATCATTGAGATCTCAGCAAAATCTCGTCGAGATCTCTGAAATCTTGGTAAAAAAAAACAGATTTGAATTTATTTTTTTTTGGATTTTGTTCGAAATTATGATATCTCGCCGAAATTTTGGATTTCGGAGGATGTCGAGATGAAACCCTAAAGCAAAATTTGAAACCCTGGGCGCAAGCGCGAGGTGAGGCAACACGATGCGAGCTCGGCAAGGCAACGCAGGTACCCCCTCCTCTCCCCCACCTCCTTGTCGCGGCCGTTGTGTCCTGTAGCGTGCCGTGCCGCCCACCGTGCTCGATTTCTGGGCCCAGCATGACCCGAGCAACAATGTCATGCCGGGCCTTGAGCCGGGTCATGCCCTCCGTGCCTCGGACCGACCTGATGCCCACCTCTACGTACGCCCTCTGGCACATGGCCAAAAATGAAAAATGTCCTCTTATGGAGGTTATTTTTGCAAAAAAAAAAAGTTGGCAAGAGAGCTACGGAAGCAAAATTTTCTGTTATGTCTGGGTTAGTTGCCATACTACCTTTTGATACGCGCACAACGAATGGATTCTACATGATCAAACAAGAAAAATAATAGCGTCAAGCAATGTCTTGCAGGCGGGGTTCACAAAACCGCGAAAAACTGCTCGAAAATCGTGGTTTTTGACCTTACGGCCCCGGTTCGAGATCCAAAACCGCTCGCTAAACCGGTTTAATTTAAAAAATTTGAAAATTTGAAAAATTTTATGCGTCTAGTTTTTCGTGAAAAACCGTTGAAAACCGTTTTCGAAGAACATTCAATTGGTTGCAAGCGGTTTTTCATGAAAACCGAGCGGTTTTCTCGTGTGAGTTTGACCCAAATTCAAATTAGTTTGGAATTGCGCATCGTTCGGTTTTCATGCGGTTTTTCACGAAAACCGGTACCGCAGGACTAGCGAAATTCGCGTTCGAAACGGTTTTGTGAACTCTGCTTGCAAGTAGACATAAAAACAAGCGGTTTCGTTTCTACATTTTTTTTACCAGTAATAGAAACAAAATCAAAGAACTTGGAAACGGATACGAAAATAGACAGTAACAAAAACGAAAAATTCCATCCATATATGTTCCGAGTTGTAACACCCTAAAAATTTGCAAATTCTTTAATTGAGCATTTAATTTGGATTTTGTTATTTTTCTCTCTAAATTTTTAGCATTTCATTAATGAATTTTGCTATTTTAATATTTGGGAAAAACAAAACCAAAATCTTGCCGAAAATAATTTTTCTAAGTTCAAAATGTTATAAAATATTTTTGAGAATTTTTGTAGATTTTTTCAACTCTATTTGACATTTTATATAAAGCATTATATATATTTCTAGTATTATTTAAATTAAAAAATAGAATTTTCGGTTTCATTTATACGAATTTTTCGTTTCTATCGGGACTGGCTCTTTCCATTTTCATTTCCATACCAATATTTTTCATTTCCATTTCTAAAAAAAACCTTCCATTTTTATTTTTCTCCGGAATGGTCGGAAATGTTTCCGTTTTCAACCCTACTTATCCAAATCCAATTTGCATCGATAAAATAAATCCAAATTTACTATTTAAATAATTGCAAATTTTTTGTGTGTACGATATTAGAATAACTTTAAAATAACTTACATAATTTTGTATTTTTCCTGATCAGAAAAATACATGGATTTTTTGCTCTTTTTTTAATTTGATTTGGCATTATTCAACAAGAAAAAAAGATAAATTTTGATAAATTCCTTTTTTTAAAAAAAAAATATGTGATAATTATGAGAACCAATGCCACTACTTCTCATCGCGGGTTTCGTACTTTTCATGCCCTCAGCTTCATGCCCACAGCTAGAAAGGAAGCCACTTTTTCACATAAGTATGAGAAGAGCTTTAGTTATCTTACAAGAATAAGTGAGAATCTCACCTAAAGCAGGCTGCGGAGCGAAGCTGACAGGTCTCCAACGAGGTCAGGGTACCAGACTTGTTAATGTTGCAAAACTAACATGATACCTACATCCCCGTCCATGTTTCAGGTATTTATATTTCAAGAACGTTTTCAGCCAAATAACTATTGAAATTTTGATATATGCCACTACTCAGTGCTAATTTTAGATATATAACACTCCTCACGTACTTATTTGAAATATGCCACTCCTAAGTTAGGGTACTCTGAGAAATACCATTATGGAGCTTTTGTGCAAATTTCCCCTAAATACAAGCCTTGTATTTGAACAAGTATATTGGTCTGGACAAAAATGCCCTTACTTAGCCCAACCAAACCATCTCAATTCAAGCCAGGTTCGATCCAAAGAGGATCGCGACATCTATCCAAAGAATTCAGAGTAAGCAAGAAATACCACTGCTGACTAATAGGATATCAGAGGAAACTATAGTTAGATGACGTCACATTTTCAGGCGACTACATTAGTATATGAAATTAAAGAAGAAATGTCCCAAGTAAGTGAATAATAACAAGGTTCACTTTGCTTCAGAACGCAATAGTACAACGAGAAAGCCAGCTAAAATCAGAAGTTTTTTTTTCAAAACCAAAAAGAAGTACCATGGAATGCTCATGCTGGTGGATGATCCAAAGTAGTCATCTTTCTGTCCATTATAAGCATAGTGAACATCTCATATATAAAGGTGAACCGATGATGTTTTAAAGCATCACACGGCACAGTTCTAAGATTTGAATTGACCACTAATGCATGAGTGGCATGTCCAACTTAAAAGTCTCAAGATATCACCAAATCCAATCAGTAAAACAGTTTAACAATGCAAGATGTGTACTCTCCATGCATATTTATCAGTAAAACAGTTTAACAATGCAAGATGTGTACTCTCCATGCATATTTATAATACCGATGGTTCTATATGGGTAACTGCGACATTACACTAATTTGGTGGAAAAGGACACATGTTACACTAATTTTTAATTTAGTGGAAAAGAAACACATACCTGAGTTTGTGAGGGATTCAGTGGCACATAGGCCACAAAGGATTCACACTTGCACACGACATCAATGGTCTAAAGTCAACAAGGTTTTCCAAAACCATGGTTATGCAAAACCATGGTTTTGCAAAACCATGGTTTGGGAATTGTCTTGGCATAAAAAACATGGTTTTACCAAACTCCATTGAAACTATGGTTTTTCTTGGAACTCCCAACTGTTTGGCTACAAAGTTTTTGGTTGACATTTTCAAAGTTTTTGAGTTGTTTTGGCGCCATTGCTCAGAAAAATTTGCCCAAGACCAAAATTTCCAAAACAGAGAAAAAACCATGATTTTGTGAAAACCATGGTTTTTAAAACAGATGTTTTTGAAGGGCTACCAAACACCCCATAGTTTCCAAAACAGAGTTTTTCTACAAAACCATGGTTTTGTCTCGAAACTGTGAAAAAACCTTGTTGCCAAACAGGCCCTAAACTTTGAACTCTGGAAAAACAGAATCCTGGAGAAATAAACATAGGTGTATTTCCAGGTCTAATAAGACCCATTGCAGACTCCAATTATTTGCATTCCTTATGTCCTAGGAATGCATAACAAAAATTACAAACAGCCTGCAAATCTAAAAGTTAAACTAACCACCCTTAGATAAATAGGTCAGTCATCGCAGTTGCACAACCGATGATGTAGTGTATTATACACAGCATATGAGGGATGCTACTTCGACATTTTGATTTTCAGTGTTTAACAATAAACCTTGATTGAAAACAATCGCGTGGGAACAACAAGATATCAATCACGAACCAAACAACCATCGTATAATCACATCAATATGAAGCAAAATCTTACATCAATTAAGTATACTCACTCAATTTACCAAAAGTTTCCACATTTTGGCTTCAAAGGCATAACAAAAACAAGCCTTTCTTGAAAGCATGCATGTGAGAACCTTCTATTTTCCAAGAACATTACAAGTGAGAACCTCGCAACCTAAAATGCAGTGCTCACAATTCATAACACGCCACTGCCATAAATCATAACACAACCAGCAAGGACGAAGAAGGGAAATTGCACAGCAAGGATGAAGAACGGAAATTCCATAGTAATCATGAGAGACAAGACAACCGCATAATAATTATCGACCATCTGACGAGTTAGACATGCACTACCAACACAATCATACGGCCTCCCCTACAAGAACAATCTTACCCTGATACTAGAACTAAACAGCCCAATTCTTTAGCTCGGGGGAGGCCCGTAAATGATCAACGCATCTTATTACGCGGCAACAACGTCAAATACAGTCACAAAACAACACACCCTCCGCTTAGGAATGCTTAAAAGGGCACGATGATACATTACTGCTGGGGGACATAGTAGTAGGCCAGCGGGTCGGTGGCGGGCACGCCAGCGGCGGGGTGGGGGATCCCGGCCACCGCAGCGGCGGCGGCGGCCACGTCGGCGTCCTTGGCGTCTTCGCGGGGCACGATGTCTACGAGGAAGTCGAAGACCTCGGTGCGGGCGATGGCGGCGGCAATGTCGGACTTCTGGAGCGTACGGCGCTTGTTCTCCTCGGCGTGCGCCCAGCCGCGGTGGGTGAGCTCGAGGATGAACATCTCGCAGGCGCGGGCGAAGACGACGGGGGCCTCGGCGGCGATCATGCGGACGTCCTCGTCGGCCTTCATGATCTTCTTGATGCGGGCGAGCGGGAGGTTGTGGTTCTTGAAGTCGGTGGTGGCCTCGATCTCGCCGTACTGCTCCGCCCAGAACATCTGCAGCTGCTGCTGCGCCGCGGCCGCCTGCTGGGCCGCGGCGGCAGCCGGCGGCGCGTAGAGCTGCGGGGCGTAGGCGGCCGCGCCCGCCGAGGCCGCGGGAGGGTACGGTCCCGGGAAGCCGACGGGAGCGCCGATGACCGGGGGCGGCGGTGGGGTGCTGGATTTGGTGGGATCCATGGATTTGGGGATTGTTAGGGTTGTGGAGAGGGAGGAGGGGATGGTTCTTTTCAGCTGGGTTTGCTGGTATTATTCTATTTTCCTCCGAGAAACGGTGGAAGCTATATTAATTTGGAATAATTGTTGGATTAATCGATGATTTACTCTTATTTATTTATTATTGGTCATTTGTCCTATGATACCACTATATGAGCTCTAAAATCATATATCAGTAGTATATACAAGACAGATGATTAATTGTACTAATTAAAACAGGGTAAATGATTTATTCTCTCTATTAAATACTCGAGAGGTGTTTCTATGCTCTTCTTTTTAAAAGTTACACAACTATTAAAGCATGAATGAAAGGTAGATGGTGATTACTTATCTATTCGCTTGCTTCAAAATTTGTACAATTTGTACTAGAAGGAAGAGCATATAATCACATCTCTAAATACTCACTGACCTGTTCACGCTTCACGCATGGTGGGAATGTGGGATTACTGTCATCTCCGTCCCACCACATCAGCTTCACAAATTTGAAACAGATGTGGGATTACTAACATGACGCCGAAATGATACAGTAGCTCAGACTTCAGCTACTGTACGGTAATAACATCTTTTTGTGTTTTTATCCTTGCTTTGAGGTAAAAATGTTGCGTTACATTTGCCAAATCTGGCCGACTAGACTTCTGGACTCTACGCACACGCAGGTCCATCTTATTGTTTATTCGATTTTCGGAAAAACACTAAAATTTAATAATCGTAAAAATCGAGCCGAAAATCGTATAAATTCACAAACTAGATTTTTTTTGAAAAAAATTCAAAAATCGTGGAAAATCGACAGCATGTTGATTTTTTTTTTGTGCGGTCGACTTTTTGTAGCGTTTTTCGATGGTTTTTGACGAAAATCGATCAATTTGCACCCACGTAATTTTTTTTGAATTTTCGGTTTTTTTTTTGAATCGAACCGGTTTTTGATATCGAACCCTAGCGATACAGACGATTTTCATCGATTTTTGAATCCCTGCGCACACGTTGAACCAAAGCCCATGCCAGAATCCATACACATTCCACACGTTGAGTAATAAAAGATGTTTTCTATTTTCGCTAGAGCGAGGTACCATTTCGTCATTAGGTTTCTGATTTGGCTAATCGCATATTGGACCGCGGCCAAAGCCAATGCCAAAATCCATACACATTCCAGGGTTCGCACCTCTGAACTCACTCTAGTCTTCCATCCAACACTGCTCATGCGTACGCTTTTGAACATAGGCTGTTAAGGATAAAAAAATAATTTCTATAGATACTGAACCATTTCATTCACTTAAAATAAAAAATTAAATGATACAGAACCATTATGTCCCATTTCTCATTCTATAAACCAGACGGCGCTAAATGAGCCGGGTGTCGCAGTCAAATGTCTCCGTGGGGCGATTTATTCCTGCGGCCTCATCGTCCACGAGAGGCTTGCGTGAGCGAGTTGGCTCGGATTGACATCGAGAAAGCTGTTCCAACTCCCAACCAACTCCTGCAAATTGCCCACTTGAAAAAAGATATTTGCTCGATTGTGCTCGACAGCTACAAGCAGCAGCAGGCAAGAAGCATCTGAACTGATCTCTCTGCAGGAAGCAACACAAGTACCCTTTTTTTTTTACTTTTCAGGTAAGATTTCATGCCATTCAAGAACCAATTTTGCAGCTGAAAGCACTGATCAAGTAAGAAACGGAGCATCAAGAAATCCACACACGATCAAGAGGGGGAAACCAGAAGCTCCATTGTTGAAACCAAACCAGGAGTAAACATACGCTCCCTCTTATTGTCTTCACAAAGGGGAGCTCATCTCACCAGCTAAAGGCTAGAGCCTCACAACATCGGGGATTCACAATATGTTCACGCTTACACAAGTTACTCCACCTCCAGGTCCGGCTACTAATCCACGCAGGAGCCGCACGGCCCGTACCCGCCGCTGCACAGGGGCCCTGTGCCGTCGCAGAGCCCGGCCGCGCCGACGAACACCGGGCTGCCTCGGGTGCCGCGGCGCCTCCGCCTCCTCCCGCGCGCGTCTTCCGTGTCGTCCACGCACGTGAAGATGATCCACGACACGACGGACAGCCACAGGATCACGGCGCAGTAGAGCGCCTCCCCGCCGAGCCCCCCCTCGGCCGTGCCCAGGAACTCCACCGGCGCGGCAGCCATTCCGGACATCATGGGCGCGCGCGCGTACGGGTGATGTACCGTAGCCTGGTCGTGTGAGGCGTGTCACCGCTGATCCGCGGCGCCGGCTTTATAGCCCGCGGCGGGCGGTTGGGTTGGGGTGGCGTGTCGTGACATCCAAGCGCGCGTACGTCCGCCATCGCGTGCGGACGGTGGGAAGACGGTGTGGTGCCGTCACGGGGAGAAACCTTAGCGCGGAGGAGTTGGTTGGTTGGTTCGGCTCGGCTGCCACCTGTCCATTTCGAACAACGCTTCGTCACCTGCCCTATACGCTGCGGCTCCGTTTTGCTGGTGATTACTGAAAAAACCAGATGCATATGCTTCGTTCTGATTCTGTATTTTGGACCGGATAGAAGTGTAGTATAGATCGCAATCGTTGGACGGGTAAAGTCTCTGAGATTTTTGTTTCCAAATAATATAGTAAGTAGCAGGGTTCGCAAAACCGTCGAAAACCGGTCGAAAATCACGGTTTTCGACCGTATCATGCCGGTTCGAAATCATCAACCGGTCGGTAAATCGGTTCAATTCAAAAAAAAAAATTTTGAAAATTTGAAAAAATTTATGTGATGAAAACCGATCGAAAACCGGTGAAAACCGAGCGGTTTTTCGAGAAAACCGACGAAAACCGCTCAAGAAATCGATGGCCCAAAAGGTTCAACTCGTCGATCGATTTTTCGAGAAAACCGATCGGTTTTTGTTTTTTAAAAATCTGATTTGAATTTTTTTTGTTCAAACGCTCGGTTTTAAAAATCTTCGGTTTTTAACGATTTTCGATCGATTTTCACGAAAAACCGAAGTCGAGCTGGGTTCGATTTTCCATCTCGAAACTGTTTTGTCAACCTGGTAAGTAGTACGTATATCATGTGGACATGGCATGGAAGACGTAGGTAATCGAATGGTCTGAGCTAAGCAAACGTGATCCCTTTCAGAAAGGGGAATTTGACGCTGCGGTCGTGCTGATCTTGGGGGAAATGATGGCGATCGAGCGCAGATTACTTAAGAATTAAGGAAGAGGCGACGAGGCGTACTACTAATCAAATACTAGTACTCCTACTCCAGCACCACTACTACAATACTAGTGGTACGGTACTTTTAAATGAATTTTGCGACACAGCGCCACAGCGGTGGGCAGAGCAAATTTGTCACGGAGTGTGAGGAAGCAAATTAATGCTCGTTGGCATCAGGCGTAGTACTAACTTTCTCGTGCTGGCCTTTCTGTTTGACTACCGCCGTTTTCACTCGTCAGATGCAGTGAACTTGCAAAACGGAGCGCTGATGACGGGGGCAAAGTCAAGCCATCTCCTTGACTTATTATTTCAATAAAATCTAGACAAAATTTAAAATGTAAAATTCAAATCAGAAATTTTTTGGATCGAGATTTTTTAAATTTCGTCCAGAATCATCGAAATCTTGGTAAATTTCAACTGAATGAAAAATAGTTCAAACGATGTTAAAAAAATTTTAAAAAAAAATTAGATGGTCCTGACACATCACTAATGTTTCCACCAGCTAATATGTGGCTAATAGATGCTATTGTCCAGAATACCCATACTATTAAATGCTATTGGTGGTAAACGCGGAGGGTATTTTGGTTAAATGCCACCTATTAGTTGGGTTTGGCTAGCCAATGAGATAACCATTAGCTGGGTGCCCAGTTGATCTATTAGCTAGGGGTGTTTGGATCCACTCCAACTAATTTTTAGCAGCTAACTATTAGCTGCATGGATCCAAACAGGCCCCTAATGACACTGCTGGGAATCCGGCTGTTTACAATTGTCGGTGTTTCGTGCACCGGCAATACGAATTTATGGTCGGATGGGGTCGCGCGCTCCCTCTCCCCGAATGGTCGACTCAAGGAGTCAGAAGATGTATACTGGTTCGGGCCGAATGTCCCTACTCCAGTTCGTGCGGTATGGATGTATTGATCTTTGGGAGATGGACAAGGGGTGTACAAGCGAGGCGGACGGTCGGCTGTCCGAACCCCTTGATGTTTTCGCTAGGGAGTCGAGGCTACCTAGAAGACTGTTTCTTCTCTGCCCCCCCTCTCGGGCCCTGCCCCTCCTTATATAGACGGAGGGGGCAGGTTACACAGGAGTTGGGAAAACTACGAGAAAAGGGGCCTGCACGTCTTGATGTCTGGTTCCTGTCTTGTCCGACCGACCCCTGCCCGTCCCGAGGCAGGGTTGGTGGTTCTGTGATGAGCAGTCTTGCGTAATGTCGCCTGGTGGCGTGTTGCGTGGTGCTCTTGTCACCTCGGTGGCTTTAATGGCGCTTGACTTTGCCTTGGCCTCGGAGTGGGCGTACTCCATCGCGGTGTGCCAGGCGACGGACGAGGCTTGACTTCTTCGGTGGCCCTTCTGACAGTCTCGGGAAGGAGCCGCCTACCCCGGTACGGATGCCAGGGGACGCTGCGCACAAGGCAGCCGCCTGACACTGGCGTGGGCCCTGCTAGCCCGTGTGCAGGTGGAGCTTGAGCTTCAATATTAGACGGTCGGCGCATCTGCCGTCCGGCTGAATCTGAGCCGTCAGAGTCGGCCCCGCCTGGTCGGGGCTCGTTCGCGCCCAAGTACCTTTCGGTGGTCTTTGGGCCTTCGCCAGTGATAGGTCACCTGCTCGTGCTTCCGGTGATGGGGTACCCATGGCATGGGTACTCGTCGAGAGCCCGAGCCCCGGAGCGCCTGAGAGCCGCTTCGGGTTTAACTCGGCGGTGGTAGCCGTCGGCCGAGGTCGGTGATGCTAGGTCGTCGTGGTCGCCGGGGCCGTGCCGCCTTGAAAGAGCTCCGGTGGCGAGCGCACCCTGGTGTAGCTTAGAGCCCCGAGCGGTCGGAGAGCCTGGTCGGGGTTTAGCCCGCCATGGTAGTCGTCGACCGGAGGTCGGTGGCGTTTAGGTCGGCCGCGATCGCTTGGGGAGCCGCGCCACTTAGAAAGAGCCCGGCAGCGCACCGGCGGGTAGCTCGAGCCCCGAGCGGGTCGGAGAGCCGGCCGGGTTTATCTTGGCCGGACTCTGGGCAGCCACGGTGCACGTGGGTCCTCAGAGTCGTGAGCGAACGCTTACCTTCGCTCGGTTTGAACGCCGTGCTCGTGCGAGCTACTATCGGGTAATCCGAGTGGAACCTTGGCGATCCCCTTGAGGGGTTCGTTTCAAGCCAGGCGTAGCTCGGCGTGGGCGTCCGGACCCGGGGCGTTCCATAAAAAACCTTTCCTTACTCGATCCCGTGTCGGATCGCCGGTCGTCCGCCGACCGGGCGCCGGGCCGCTACTCATCGATGAGTTCGCGGAGAGTGTGAGGTATGGTCTCGCGCGAGTCACGATGATTGGGTCGTCCGCCGACCCATCCGAGGCCCTCTGGGGCTCACCGCGACTCGCCGCCCTTTTTTACGTCTTTGGGCGGCTTGCCCACCGGCCGATTCGCCTTCAGAATCGTAACCCAAAGACGGTGCCGGGCTCGGTGCGAGCCTATAGGCGCTTGCCCTCCCGAGGTCGGCGCCCATGGGCCGCTTGCATACCTTTCGGCATGGGCGCCACCATCGTAATCGGGCGAGGCCGCGATGTCTTGTCTTGGCGCGCGGCGCGAGGCGGCCGTCCTGTCGGGGCAGTTAATGCGCAGTGGGATTTAAATGGACTGCGGCACGTTACCGGGGTGACGGGCGAGGCGGCAGGCGGACGGTCTGCGACCGCGTTGATTTGCGTGAGGAGGCGTCGATTTCGGCGCGGAGGCGCGTCCGTTCCCGCCTGGCGCTTATAAAGGAAGGAGTGGGTGGCGTGGTAGGCGCCAAGCCCTCTGTTCGCGCACTTCTGCAAAAAGGAAAAGGGAAGAAAGAACACGAGGGAAGAAGAGGAGCTTCCTGCTTCGCCGCGTCGTTTCCTGCTTTCCTTCGCGCATTTGGAGATGTCGCTGACCCCGCACTCGGCCGCGGCGGGTCGCTATCTCGGTCTGGAGAGGAAGGAGTTCCTTCCTCCGCGGCCGAGTCCGGCCGGGCGAAGTTCACGGCCGGGACCGAGGTCCTCGAACTTGAGGACGGCGAGATAGTCTCGCCGGGCGTCCTTCTACGAACGGGCTTGGACTTCCACTCCACCCGTTCGTCCGGGGGTTGCTGCACTATTACGGGGGGGAAGTTCATCACCTGAACCCGAATGGAGTCCTCCATATTGCGGTCTTCATGACGCTGTGTGAGGCCTTTCTGGGGATTGAACCCCATTTTGGGCTCTGGCGCCACTTCTTCTTCGCGAGGTCGTCACCGGACACCACCGGCCTCCTCGGAGCTCTGATGATCCAACTGCGCAACCATCGCAAGCCGTTCTACGTCGATTTGAGGCTGCCGACGTCTAACCGGGGGTGGCATAGCGAGTGGTTCTACGTCCGGAACCTCGACAACAGTGCCCCTCCCTTCAGTGGGAATTTACCAACGCCGCATCCTTGTTGGGGCTGGGGTCCTGACGCGAAGGACCGGAAGAAGGTGGACGCGATCCTTGAAAAGCTCGCGGACCTGACAGGCAAGGTGGTCCTCAGCACGTTCATGGAGAGGCGCATCCAACCCCTCAAGGATCGGTTGCGTCCCATGTTTGAGTACGTTGGGCCGACCGACCCTGTAAGGTCGTCGGAGCGGGAGCTCCCTCCGTCGGAGATCCTCGCGCGCGTGTCCGCAGTCTCCATCGTGGGAGGCGCCTGCGCCGTTCTCGGCGCAGAATCCTCCGGACTTGGTACGTCCGGTGGTTCCTGTTTGCTTTTGTTTTGTTCTGCTCCCTCGTCCCCTCATCCGAGCGCGTTCTCGCAGGGGCTCGGTGGACTGACCTCCCGCCCCTTGCTGCCGGGGGAAAAGGAGTTGAGGGCGGCCGCGCGCCTCGAAAAGGAGAAGCAGGACGCCGCCCTGCTAGCGAAAAAGGTGGCCTCCAAGACGCAGAAGAGGAAAGAGCGCGCGGACCAGGCCGCGCGGGGCGAGGAGGTCTCGGAGGAGACCTCGAGTGAGGGTGACGAGGAGTCGTCGCCGAGCGAGGGAGAAGAAGTTGCCGGAGGCGATTCTGGCGGCCGCGACGCGGGTCCCAGTCGCGGGGCCGGCGACCGCGGCTCCTCCGAAGAAACCGCGGGCGCAGGGTTTGTCCTGCGGAAGCGCAGATCCCTGTCGCCTCCTCGCGGGGGTCCGGCAAAGAGGGCACGTCAGGTGCCGGTTGTTCGCTCCTCCCGGTAAGTGACTCACGCAATTCCTCCGGTGCTGTCTTCTTCTGTAATTCCTGACCGACCGCTGTGCGCAGGGGCCTCACCAGCGCTGGGAGGGCACTGAGTCCTACTTCGGCGGTGAGGAATCGCCCCCTTCCGGTCCTGTCCGCGGAGCGTGCGGTGGTCGTCGGGAGCGGGGATCGTCCGGATGCGCTCCCCGCGGTAGGGCCCGTCGGTGAAGATCTTTGCCGGAGGGGGCCTGGGCGGCTGCCGGATCACGGCCGTCGGGCGAAGCTCCGTCGGGCATGCTTCCGCCGTCTTCGTCGACCAGTGAGACCGGCGAAGTCCTGCCGGCCCTGCCTTCCCCCGTGTTGCCGACCGTGGAGGTCAGCGCGAGCCCGTCGCCGGGGGAAGCATTGGGGTTTGCGGCGTTCGCAACGCCGGCGGGACGAGATCTGCCGCCCCCGCCGCCGGGGCCGCCGCCAGCTTCAGCGGTCCGAGTGTCGCCGAAGAAGCGCGCGGCCGCTTGAGCGTTCCGGCCGGCGAAATCAAGTCGAAGCGATCGCCGATCGCCCTGACTTGGCGCCGACCCGGCCGGGGTCCCGCTCGTTCGATTTACGACGGCGTAACGCAGCGGATTGGGGCGTTACGGAGGAGGAGATGGGAAGGATCCACGCCGACCTTACCCTCGTTGTTGACGCCGCGTCCAAGGCGAGAAGTCCATTGCTCAGGAGTCCCGGCCGCCAGACGGTAAGTCCGACGGGATTTGTCTTTGTGCATCTCTCGGCCAGGAAAAGGAGATCGGCCAGGCAGTATTTGGCGCTTGACATCCCGGCGGTGGGCAAGTCGATGTTCCTCCGGCACTTGCACAGCCGGGGGAGTGCCGTAGGGAAAGAGCTGCTCGACGCTCGGAGGGCGCGGGTTGCCGAGCAAGGACAGGCCGCCACGGCAGTCGGGCCGCCGGGGAAGCCACCAAGCCTTGCGGGAGGCTCGGCGACTCGTGGAGTCGCTGGACCATGAGGGAGAGAGGGCGAGTCTTCCCTGGCGGATGTGGAAGCGGCCAAGACTTCGCAGACAAGGCGGGCGATATCCGCCCGGGCGGAGGCCGCCCTCTTCCGAGAAGAATGCGAGTCGGCCCGCAGGGAGGCCGACCAGCTTCGCGCCGAGCGGGATCTCGCTCGGGGGGAGCTCGTGACGGTGAAGGAGCTTGCCGACCGTGCTACGGCCGACCGGGAAGCGCGTGCCAAGGTCGAGGAGGAACTTCGCGCCAAGGAGGCTTCCGTGGCCGGTGAGTAGTTCGTTCTTCCGGGAGTCACCACGGCGAGCGTCCCCTGACGTCGTTTTCGTCCCTGCAGATCTGCGAAAAAGCCTTAGCGACGTGCTGGAGTCGCGAAGGGTGGCGGTGGAGGCACGAGACGCGGCGGTCGAGTCACGCGACTCGGCCCTTTTGAACAAGCGGCTGGCGGAGAGGGATGCGGCCGATACGACGGCCCAGCTGACGGTCCTCCATGTGGGCGTCCAGGCCGCCTGTGACCGGCTGTTCGGGCTTACTCCGGGCCCCAGCGCCATCCCCGCCATGCTTGGATGGATCCTCGGCGCATCGAGGCGTCGGTGCGGGAAGCGGCGGTGCTTGGCGCTTCCTCGGCCCTGGTCAACACCGTCTCTTATTATGACGGCGTCGACCTTGAGGCGGTCGGGAGCGGCGTCGCTGCTGACCGAAGCGACGAAGAGGTCGACGCGTTCATGGCCCGGGTCGATCCGTGCGCCCAAGAGATTGCCGGCCGAATCTCGCCGCGCGAAATCCTCCGTCGGAAGGGGGAGGAAGATTAGTTTTCCTTCTTCTCTCTTTTTTGGCGGTGTATGTAATGAACATGATTACCCTGACTGAGTTCGAAGTGTCGGGTTGCTTTAAGTTATTTTGCTCGTCTATCCCGTGCTTCCTCTATGAAATTGGGCAATCTTACGACCATAGCTACAGGGCCCGCGAAGTGCCCGAGAGCGTAGGTGTTGCTTCAATCCCGTCCGAGAGATCACGGGATAGGACGAGCTATTTCGGCGATAGCTTTATGAGGGGTGCCTAGGTCGGACCGCCTTTTTGCGGCTTGCGCTTGGTAGGTTAGATCGCCGACCGAAGGAGGTGCTCCGACCGCCCCTGGCGTCTCTTGCTCGGAGGACTCGTTTCCCCGCAGAGTGCTACTTGAAGCCGTGAGCAGCGAGGCGAGGGCCGTAGTACTTTTTGGGCCGGAGGAACAAGTCCCGAGGTAGATAGCTCGGTCGGTCGGAGTACCGCTTGGGTTAGCGACCACTGGTCGATCAAACTATCTTCCGCTCGCGGCTTCCTTTTGCGTTGAATGCTACTCGGGCCGTAGCCGTTGGGGCTTAGGTTGTAGCATTCGGCTCGAGGAGGTTGCCACGAGGAGATTTGTTTGATCGGTCGGCTTGCCGACCTAAATCGAAGGCTCCATCCGACCGCCGCTCGGCCCTTCGCTCGAGTAGCCTCCTTTTGCGCAAAGTGCTACTTGAAATCGTAGCCGCAGGGCGTGGGCCGTAGCATTTTGGTTTTGAGGAGGTTACCATGAGGAGCTCGGTCGGAGTGGTAACCGGTTATCGATTTAGGTTCTGAGCCCCTGAGGTCACAGGGCAGCCCCCGAGTGGTGCGTGGGGACTGAGGGTGCAGTCGCCACGCGCCGCTTGAGCTCGTGGCGGGTGTGCGATTTTTTCGAAAAGGAACTTTATGCTTTCGAGGATAAGGGTGGATTAACTCGCCTTGAGGACCGCCGCCGGATCGTGTGTCGGGCGCCGTCTTCCGCTCCGTTATGCGACTCTGATTAGCCGTCTTCCGCGCCTCCCACACTGCCTTGGCGACTTGGGGCGCTTCGTCTTCCGTGCCGCAGGTTATAAAAGGAGAGGCGCCAGGGTGCTCGTTACTTCGCCAAGACTGCCGCCAAACGAACTTGCTTCGTGTGCTATGGCGGACCGCTACACACAACTTCGAGAGGAGGTGGGCGACGAGCAAGCCTGGCTGCGGGTGGTGGCGGAGGTCGAGGCCGGTTGCGGCGTGGGGATCTTGCGCGAGTCGGCATCCTTGTCGCGGGCATTCCCCGCTGGGAGGTGAGGGCGCCGCTGATCCGGCGGTGGATCGAGCGACGCCACGCGTCGATCGGTGGCGCACACCAGGAGGAGTATCGCGCCTTTGCCGAGTAAAGGGACCTCGGAGAGTGGTTCCTTTCGGGTTTGGGCTGATGTTCCTCCATGAATAAATAAAGCGCTTCTTTGCTCCATGTTTTCTTCCTTCTTCTTTGAGGACTTTTTCGCGCTTATGATTCGCCCATATCCGTAGTCTTTTGGGATCGCAGCGGATCCAGCGTAGGTTGGAGGCGGAATTTCTTGCGTGTTTGCCGCCGAAATGACCCGTTCAACCGTAGGTCGGTTGTTCTTGTGTCAGCGGTCTTTGCAATGCGCAGATCTTTGCCGGACCTTCGCTTTGGGCGTAGGTCGCGATACTAACGGCGAGCAAAGATGGAAAATAAAGAGGGAAAGCACTTGGTCGGTAGTCCGAGAGTTACGGCTTCCCTTTGCTCAAGTGTTTTTCGAGTGGTAACAAAGAGGGGGGAGAGACTGACTAAGAGTAGAACTTTCTCAGCTTCTCTATGTTCCATGCGTTTGTCACGAGATTTCCTTCGGTGACCTTGAGGCTGAAAGTGCCAGGTCGGCGGACTTACGCGATGGTGAAAGGGCCTCCTGTATGGGAGAGCTTGTGCCTGTCCTTCGCGGATTGGACTTGGCGCAGACTAAGTCGCCGACTTGAGCAATGGCCGCGGACCCGTCGGCTGTGGTAGCGACGCAGCGCCTGCTGATATTTGGCCGACCGCAAGACCGCGACATCCCGAGCCTTGTCGAGTTGGTCGAGGTCATCCTGCTGCTCCTCGGTCCCCCGTGCGCTGTTGTAGTTCTGCACCCTTGGCGCACCGTACTCAAGGTCGGTCGGGAGGACAGCCTCCGCTCCGAACACCAAGAAAAAGGTGTGAACCCGGTCGACCGGGTTGGTGTGGTTCGTAGACTCCAAAGAACGAGCGGTAGCTCGGCGGCCCATCGTCCGCGAATTTCTTGATCGGTGAAGATTCGCGGCTTGAGCCTCTTGGAGGATCATGCCGTTGGCTCGCTCGGCTTTGTCCGCTGGCTCGAGGTGTGCCACTGCCGCCGATCGACTCGGATATTGAAGTTGTCGCGAGAACTCGAGGAACTCCTTTCCGTGAATCGCGTCCGTTGTCGGTGATGATGGAGTTGGGCACCCGAACCGTAGACAATATCGCGGAAGAAACTTCGCTGCTGCGCCGATGTGATCTTTGCCAATGGCTTTGCTTCGATCCACTTTGTGAACTTGTCTACGGCGACAAGCAAGTGAGTGAAGCCCCGGCGCCTTTTCGAAAGGTCCGACCAGGTCGAGCCCCAAACCGCGAAGGGCCATGTGATGGGGATCGTCTGCGGGGGCTTGCGCAGAAGATGCGTCTGCTGGCGAAGAATTGGCATCCTTCGCAGTGCGACGATTTGGGTCGCATTCGCTACGGCGATCGGGCCAAGAGAAACCTTGTCGGAAGGCTTTTCCTACCAGGGATCATGGCGCTGCATGGTGCCCGCACACCCGTCGTGGATGTCCAGCAGAAGGTGCTTCCCTTGGTCGGTCGGACGCACCTCAAGGATTCCGGATGGGCTCCTCTTGTATAGGCGCCCTCGATCGGGGCGAAAGACTTAGCCCGCCCGAGCGGCGCGCCGAGCCTCGGTGGTACCGGCGAGGCGGCGACCGTTAAATCAACCGATCGACAATCGGTTGCCTCGATCGGTTTCGACGCCAGACGCCAAGTCCGACCCAGGTAGTGGGCATCTGGCGAAGATCGGTGGGGCCGCCCGCCTTTGGGGGTCGGCGGCGCCCTCGGCCTTCGGGTCCAACCGGATTGAAGGGTCACGAGGTCGGAGACGAAGATTCCAGGGGAACCGGCCCTTCCCGGAGGCGAGGTTGGCGAGGAGTCGGCTTCACCGCTGTAGCGTCGGTAGCTATGATGGAGCTCGAAACCCTTGAACTTCTCCTCGAGCTTGCGGACCTCCAGCGATGGCGACCATCCGAGCGTCCACGGGGCTCGGTGGCTTATTACTTGGTCGACGACCAGCTTGGAGTCGTCGTGAACGTTGAGCCGTCAGGCGCTGTGTCGGCGGCGATCCGAAGGCCATTGACGAGGGCTTCAGATTTCGGCGACATTGTTGGTGGCGTCGAAGAGTAGTCGTATGGCATACCGGAGCTTGTTGCCGAGTGGGGAGATGATGACGACCCCCGCGCCGGCCCCGTTCTTGGTGTAAGACCCATCGAAGTACATCGTCCAAGATTCGGTCCTCGATCGCCGCGGACTTGCGCCTCGGTCCATTCGGCGACAAAGTCCGCCAAGACACTGGACTTGATCGCCGTCCTGAGGGCGTCACGATATGTCGAGGCCGTTGAGCTCGAGAGCCCATTTGGCGATCCTTCCGGTGGCGTCGCGGTTGTGGACGACTTCTCCGAGCGGTGAGGAGGTTACCACGGAGATGGGGTGTCGATCGAAGTAATGGGCAAGCTTCCTCTTGGTGATGAGCACCGAGTCTGATAACTTCAGATCTGAGGATATCGGACCTTTGTTTCGAGAGCACCTCGCCGACGGCGTAGACCGCCTCTGCACCTTGAGAACGCGCCCTCCTCCGCTCGCTCCACAACAAGTGCCGCGCTGACGACCTGAGTCGTGGCGGCGATGTAGAGGAGCAAAGGCTCCTGTGGCTCCGGGGCGACCAGGACCGGAGGTGAGGTCAGAAAGGCCTTTAGTCGATTAAAGGCTTCCTGAGCTTCGTTGGTCCAGAAAAAATGGTCGGACTTCTTCATCAGCTTGTAGAGTGGCATCCCGCTGTCACGAGGCGGATACGGCGACTTAGTGCCGCGAGGCATCCCATCGACCTTTGAACTCCCTTCAGATCGTTGATTGGCCCCATCCTTGCGATGGCGGAGATCTTATCTCGGTTGGCTTCGATGCCGCGCCGAGACGATGAATCCCAAAGAACTTGCCCTCGGGACCCGAAGACGCATTTCTGGTTGAGCTTTATCTGCGAAACCGTCGGAGGTTCGCAAAGTCTCTTCTAGGTCGGCGATGAGGTCATCGGCCTTCCTGGTTTTGACAACGATGTCGCCGACGAGGCCTCGATGTTCACGGCCAATTTGGTCTCAAAACATGCTCGCATACACCGGCATGCGTGGCGCTGCGTTTTGCACCAAAAGGCATCGTGACGTAACAGTACGAGCCGTACGGGGTGATGAAGGAGGTCGCGAGCTGATCGGACTCCTTCATTGCAATCTGGTGATAGCCCGAGTAGGCATCCAAAAAAGAAAGGGACTCGCACCCGGCGGTGGAGTCCACGACCTGGTCGATGCGAGGTAATGGGAATGGATCTTTCGGACAGGCCTTGTTGAGGCCCGTGTAGTCAACACACATTCTCCATTGCCCCGACTTTTTCTTTACAAGGACGGGATTGGCGAGCCACTCGGGGTGATGCACCTCCCTTACAAAACCGGCGGCCAAAAGTTTGGCGATCTCTTCCCCAATGGCCCGTCGCTTCTCTTCGTCGAAACGGCGCAGGCGCTGGGCGATTGGTCTGGATCCCGGTCGAATGTTCAGGGAGTGCTCGGCGACCTCCTTCGGGACTCCTGGCATGTCCGAGGGTCTCCAAGCGAAGACGTCTCGGTTTGCTTGGAGGAAGTCGACGAGCGCGCCTTCCTATTTGGTGGTGAGGGCGGCCCCGATCCGCACGGTCTTGGCGGGATCTTCGGGATCAACCGCGACCTCCTTCGTGTCCTCCGCGGACTTGAAAGAGCTAGGCCCCGACTTGCCGAGTCGGGGCGGATCCTGAGGCCTTCTCCTCGAGCCGGGCGAGCTCGGCGGAAGCGACGATCTTGAGGCCGGCTCGCGCTTTGCCGCTCGCTTGATTGTAAGGCGGCCGAAAGATGTGGCCACGGTGATGGCACCTTGCGCCCTGGCATCTTCAGCTTGAGGTAGGTGTAATTGGGGACCGCCATGAACTTCGCGTAGCATGGTCGCCCTGAATGGCGTGGTAGGAGCCGGGAAGTCCACAACCTCGAAAGTGAGACTCTCGGTGCGGAAGTTGTCCTGCTCCCAAAGGTGACGGCAGGCCGACCTGCCCGAGGGGTGGGCTGTTGGCACAGTGCGACGCCGTGGAAGGGCGCCTTGCTCGGCCGGAGGCGGAGCGAGGACCCCAGGGCATCCAGGGTCTCAACATACATGATGTTGAGGCTATCTGCCGCCGCCCATGAGCACCTTGGTCAGCGCCGTCCCCACGATGGGGTCGACGACGAAGCGGGTAGCGTCCGGTGCGGGATGTGGTCGGGTGGTCGGTTCGGTCGAAGGCGATTGGGCATTCCGACCACCTCGGTAGGTGGGCACGGCGGGGTAGCCGTGTGGACCTCTCGGGCGAAGCTTCAACTGCCGCTTGTCGGCGTAGCACTCCGCCCCTCCGAAGATCATGAGGCAACCGCCGAGCCGCGGAACTCGTCGGCCGGCTCATCGCCTTCGCCGGCGTCGGTGTCTTGGTCGCGCTTCTTCCCTTACCCCGCGATGTCGTGGGGCTTCCGAGAGAAACCGCCAGGACTTCGCAGCCCCGATACTTGTGTTTTACGGGATAGTCGTGGTTCGCACGGACTATCCATCAACTTCTCGAATCGGTCCGCGTCTGCCGAGCCTCGCTGCTTATAGTTTCGGCAATGGGCGACCATTCGCCTTTCGCGTTCTGTTTCCCTTCCGCTTCCTTTTATCGTATGTCGAGGGGGCGCCGGCTCCGAGGTCGCCGACTTGTGGGCCGTCTTCCTTTCGAAGATGGCCCCCACGGCCTCCTCGCCGGAGGCGTGGTTAGTGGCGATGTCGAGGAGCTCCTTGGTGGTCCGGGGCTTCGCGCAGCCCAACTTGTGGACCAGGGCCTCGCACGTGGTGCCGTAGATGAACGCCCCGACGACGTCGGCGTCGCGGATGTCGGGGAGCTCGTTGCACTGCTGGGAGAAGCGGTGGATGTAATCCCGGAGGGTCTCCCGGCCGCCGCAGCTCTTGAGTCCCAGGAGTTGCCGGGCGTTTATGCGTGCTCGAAATTCCCGACGAAGAGGTTCGTCAGGTCGGCCCAGCTGCCGATGGTGTCCGCGGGCAGGTACTCGAGCCAAGCTCGGGCTGAGTCCGCAAGGTAGATGGGGAGGTACTGGATAACGAAGGAGTCGTCCGTTGCTCCCCCAGCTCGACAGGCGAGCCGATAGTCTTCTAACCAGACACTGGGGTTGGTAGCCCCCGTGTACTTGGCTATGTTGGTCGGAGCCGGAATCGGCCGGAAGTCGGCGTTGCGAATCGCGGGTGAACGCGACGCCCAGGACCGTCGAATCCTGGTCGATGGTTGCGTCGCCCGCTATCGGCGACTTGCGAGGGCGCTGCTGCATCGGTAGCTCTCCTTCGCGCCTCGAGGGTGGTGCGGAGATCATACTTGTCCCCCAGGCGATGGCGCACCGGGGTGTATGATGCCTGGGGGAGTTCGTGGGGCGGGGCCGTCTTGGCTGGGCTCCGTCGACCTGTGAGGGAGTGGCCTGTGGCCGAAGTGGCGCCCATTCGCCGGAGCCGTAACCTTGGGCGTCTTGAACGACAAGACTCTACCGATCCGGAGGTTCTGATAGGTGGCCTTGGCTTCAGGCTCCGTTGGCTCAGGCAGCCCTCGGAGCAGCATTGCCGCCGCGGCAATGTTCTGGTTGGCATGAGGGAAGAACGGAAGGTCGTTCGCTTCCTCAGCCAATTGCTGATGCACTTGACGGGCGCGCGCGCCGGAGACGGGTGGTGGGTTAGGCTGACGGCGCTCCAGTTCGGCCTGGAGCTTGTCGAGCTCGGCCTTTCGAGCTTCTAACTCCTCGCTGCCGCCGGAGGTCAGCTGCGTTATAGGTGTCTTGTCGCGTCGTCTTCCCGCCGGGATTCCTCCCGCCGCGCTTCGTCGCGCGGGAGGAGGGTCCCGAGGGTAGCGGGGGTGGCGAATGGTTCCGCCGCACCCGTCATGTTGCACTCGCGGGGATATGCCCTGCGAGGGGGGTACTCCTTATCGGAGCTGGAGCCGTGGCTGGAGGAGTCTGTCAGCAGGTCGTGGAGGGAAGCCGGCGCGTAGCCAGCCATGGCCACGAGTTGTGAGCTCGTGGAGGGTGGTTCCGCCGCTCGCCGCAGTCCGTAGGCGGTGTCGCCAGGAGCAACGCCGGCGCGCGTCGGGCCCGCCCACGCGGCCCGTGCGGGGGCCTCGAGGCTGAGGTTGCTGAGGACGTCAGCAATCGCATCCAGGCTTGCGGAGGGCGTCCGGTCCCGGACGGCAGCGGGGACGAGGACAAGCTCCTCGCCAGTAGTGACGATGAAATCGAGGGCGCCAAGCGGATCCACTTCGACATCGGCGAATCGTAGTGGAGGAAGCCATCGAGGAGGAGAATGGGCACCGAAGATGAGGATGTCGGTGAAGACGCCGCGAGAGCCCCTACCGCGCGCGCCAACCGGTGTTTCGTGCACCGCAATACGAATTTATGGTCGGATGGGTCGCGCGCCTCCCTCTCCCGAATGGTCGACTCAAGGAGTCGAAGATGTATACCGTTCGGGCCGAATGTCCCTACTCCGATTCGTGCGGTATGGATGTATTGATCTTTGGGAGATGGACAAGGGGTGTACAAGCGAGGCGACTGGCTACCGTCCGAACCCCTTGATGTTTTCGCTAGGAGTCGAGGCTACCTAGAAGATCGCTTTTCTTCTCTGCCCCCTCTCTCGGGCCTGCCCCTCCTTATATAGACGGAGGGGCAGGTTACACAGAGTTGGGAAAACTACGAGAAAAGGGGCACACGTCTTGATGTCTGGTTCTGTCTTGTCCGGCAAACCCTGCCGTCGGCGAGGGTTGGTGGTTCTGTGATGAGCGATCTTGCGTAATCTTTATGCAGGTGGCGTGTTGCGTGGTGCTCTTGTCGGCCTCGGTGGCTTTAATGGCGCTTGACTTTGCCTTGGCCTCGGAGTGGGCGTATTTCCATCGCGGTGTGCCAGGCGACGGACGAGGCTTGACTTCTTCGGTGGCCCTTCCGGCGCCTCGAAGGAGCCGCCTACCCGACGGATGCCAGGACGCCGCGCACAAGGCAACGCCGACATCGGCGTGGGCCCTGCTAGCCCGTGTGCAGGTGGAGCTTGAGCTTCAATATTAGACGGCCGGCGCATGCCGACCGTCCGGAACCGGAGTCCGCCGACCGTCCGGGGTCGGCCCCGCACAGGTCGGGGCTCGTTCCCCGCGGCCCAAGTACCTTTCGGTGGTGCTGGGCCTTCGCCGTGATAGGTCAGCCCGTTCGTGCTTCCGGGCTGATGGGGGTACCCATGGCATGGGTACTCGTCAACAATGGACCACAAACCAAAGTTACAAATTTTGTTTTCGGACCATGTCTCGAGAGAGGGTCAAAATCTAAAATTTTAACAATTTTTCAGAATTTCGGCCGAAACTCAAAAAGCAAATTTGAAATCAAGCAATTTCGTTGGTGGGAATACCGAAAGGAACCAAAATTTTCGCATTTTTTGAACCCCTGTGAAATGGTCTTCCGAGGCTAGAAAAATTATGCAAGCATTTATCCACATTTTCTATCAATTTTAATGCAAAATATTAAGTATTTGAGCATAAAAGATCCTAAATTTAGAAATTTTGGTAACATTTCGACTGATTTTCGGATTCTAACACTTACATTTGATAACAATCAATATATACTATGATATTATTTGATTTGCATTGTTATTTGGCAGTGATCAATATATACTACTTTGCTATACTCAATGCATGTGCCTTGTGCTTAGTAAAAACTAAAGAGCAGCGTAACCTAGCAAAGTCCGGCCACATACAATCAACTTTAGACTTAAGCTAGCAAAGTCCGGCCAGATCCGGCCATCAACAACACCAATTCAGCACATAAAAGCATCAAGTGGGGATAAATAAACAAAATCTCGCCAACATTTGATGAAATTTCGAACCATTTAGCGAGATTCCGGTTACCTTCTTTGTTAACGCCATGCATGAACGTGGTATATGTAGTATACTTTTCTTGTTCGTTTCTTTTTTTCCTTATTATATGATCATCATTGGATGGATGAGTCATGAGTATCCAAGCCACACATGATTGTTCATGACACCATAGATCAAAGATATATTAATTTATATATGTATTTTTTTGTAAAATTTTTACATATGTATTCCTTATAAAATGCATTACAATTCTTCAAAAAAAAATGGAGCAAAATTCGATCATAAAAACATCAAAATCGGTAGAATTTGTGGTAATTTCGGTCCAAAAGGCCGAAATCTCGGCGAAATTGATTGAAATTTCATCGAGGTTTCTTTAAATTACTATAGAAATTTCAGTTTTCAAAAGGCTGATGTTTTGGACATAGTGATGGTTAAACTTTCGAAACTTTGACTATTGATAAATTTTTAAATATTTAAATTGGGTACATAAAAATTATATGTATAGATTTGTCTCGAGAAGTACTTTCATAATATTATAATTTTATTGAGCTTTATAAATATATTATAATAAAAATTAGTAATCAAAAGTTGTGTTTTGAAGACGGTATCGATACTCAAAACATCATCTTTTTAAGACTGAAGACAGTACTATTGTCCATACTCTAAAATTAACATCACATCACACCAGATCAGATGACGAGACTACCTTATCACTAATACATCCATTAATATGTTGTCCATGCACAAGCAAGACACCGCAAGAACCCGCCCGCTCTAGCAGCCGCCTCCACCACCACCGCACCCGCCGCCACCATGGCCACCATGGCCGCCGCTGCATCCACCGACGGCAGCACCACCGTACGTGGCCACGTACATGCCGGTCGTGTCAACTGCCGTCCCGGACCTCGCCGCCGACCTCGTTTTCGTGGTCGTCTTGGGGAGGTCGCCGTCGGCGCCCGAGCTGCGGCCGCAGAGGAAGACGGCGAAAGAGACGATCAAGACGGAGGCCACGACCATGCAGAGCCCCAGGAACAACGGCGCCCCGAAGCCGGCCGCCGTGGCGCCAGCGGACGCGAGGAGGATTCTCGCCATTGTGAACGGAACAGATCAGAACGAGGTGTGTACTACTACTTCCGTTACGTACTACTGTTGCAGGTTGTAGAAGCACGTTGCGAACTCATGCAACCACCAATATATAACGACGTGGATTGGCTGCTTAATTGCACCGAAACCAAACCCTTTTTTTTATGGGAACACCGAATCAAATTTTTAGATCCCCTATCTTTAATTAAAACCGTAGTTTTAATAAGGCCTTATTGTTGAGATTTGTGCCTAGGTTATCGTGTTGTTGAGATAAGGCAGATGTTGGACCCGCTTTCGTTAGGATTGCTTAGCTTCAAGTTTGATAGCGTCAAGAATATCCAGGACGGTTCGTTGCTTGAAGTCCAAGCCGTCGTTTGCACGAGTGAAGTTGGGTGGGATACAAACGGATATTGTCCATCTTAAATTCTAATTTAATTTATTCTTAATATATGATATGATAGATCGGATATAAATTCGGAGTATTCAGGACATCGATACACTATGTCTATGGATTAGATTGGAAACGCCTGAACATGCTGAAACTGTTAGGAAACCGGTTGTCGTATTCTATATGGACTCTTCCTTATCTCTAAACAGAACCGCTATATATAGGAGGCAGGGGGTCACCCCATTGTACATAAGCATACAGAATAATAAAGCAGACCTGGTTCCTCCTCATATTGTGTCTCTCGCCCTCTCTCTCTGTTCTCCACTTTAGATCTATTAGGCAACCCCGGACTATTCGATAGCGAGGTTGTCTAACACGTTATCAGCACGAAGCTTTACCACGAGAATAGATCGAAAAGGTGAGAAGCGAGCATTAATCTAATCGCTCGTCGAATCTTTGCATCTAATCTACGTGGCACGAAGCTACGGTTCGCTGTAATTTCACAGATCATGGCACACAGCTATGATTATGCAATTTTACGGAACAAAGCATTGAAGCTACGATAAAGGAATTGGCTTGAAGCCATCATCGCAGAACGGCATGAAGCCGATGTCGCCACACCTTGGTCCGCCATCGCCATGCGCCGCCGTGTACACGCATCACCGCCGAAGTTGCCGCCGCGGCGTCTGCGCCGGGCCGACTCCACTTGCTCTGCCGCCTGGCGGCCACGCTATCGCCACGTGAAGATCGCCAAAGTTGCGGCCGCCATGTAGCGCCACCGGCCGACTGCCAGACGGCCGGCCGCATCGCAAGACGGACCGCTTAACGCGCGACGGCGCCGCGCCGCCGCCGACGCCGCCAAATCGCCATAAACTTCGCTGCCTCGCACAGACGCACCGCGATCGGCCTCGAAGGTCGGCGCCGCCACCCGACAGGGCTCGAGGTCGCGCCGCGCCGGCCGATGCCGCCAAGACGGCTCGACGCAGACGGCCGCCGCTGCCGAGCGCTCCCAAAGAACGGCTTGAAGCCGCCTCATTGCCTGGTCCACATGCACGGCCGCCATCGCCGCCGAATCGCTGCCAGGCCTACAGCCGCTCTATCGACGCCGCCGAACCGCTGCATCAGAAGCGCCGCTGCGCCGCCGACCCGGCCAAGACGCGCCGCTGCGATCGCCGGTTGCAGCCGCCACTTGAAGACCGCATACTGCCACCACGCCGGGCTGCTGTCGCCGGACACGAAGCTCCCAGTGCGCAGTTTTGGACTTGAAGTCCAGTTCTAAACGTCCGGTTCTGGACTTCATCCATTTGGCCTTTGAGGCTTTGAGCCATAATCACAAGTCACGAATAAAGGCAAAGGAACCATGTGGGCCCCATGACCTGGACATGAAGTCTCGCATGAAAAGATGGGCATGAAGTCCAGAGTATTATTTTGATGGATGTCTCCAACAGACATGAAGTCCAACTCTTGGACATGAAGCCAGAGATTCAATCTGGCTTTGGAAATTCTCGGGCACGAAACCCAGGTAGGGGTGAAATTACGGTTTAGCCCCCGCCCCATTATTTATTATGTTTCCTTTTTTTTCCCGAAAATCAATTACAATTCAGAAAATTGATTAGGAATTCGGAAGATTGATTAGAAAATTATGAAAATTGCCAGGAAAATATGAAAAATTGCAGAAAATCTTATGGCTCTGTTTTTATTTTTCCTTAGCCTTATTTTCTGCATTTACGAATATTTGCATGAATTTTTGCGATAATTGCCCTGTTTAGAATACTGGAAAATCATGAGAATTTATTTTCCGTATTTACGAATTTATGAATTATGCAATTATTGTTTATTCTGAATTTATGAATTGTGCAATTATTGTTTATTCTGAATTCATGAATTGTGCAATTATTGTTCTGTTCCATGCATTATATTTATTGCTTTAATATATTTCATTGAAAATTCAAGCACGCCGCACGAAGCGGCTACCGTCGCGCCAAGAAGGCCGACGCGCATGGAATTGAATGCGTCGCGCGCATGAAGCCGCGCTAAACTGATCGCATGCACGAAGACGATCACGCACATAGCAGCAGATCGCACGAAGTCGATCAAGCATATGAATCCGATCGTATGCACGAAGCTGTATTTATGAATATTTATGAATCTGTGTATATATGAATCTTATAGTTATGAATCTTATATTTATGAATCTTGTACTTATGAATCCTACATTTATGAATCTCGCACTTATGAATCTTGCATCTATGAATCTTGTATTTATGAATCTTGAAATTATTGCTTTCTTTTAGTTTACTGGATATTCATGAGAATTTGATTTATGCATTTATGAATTTTTGCAACCACTCTCTATTAGATTACATGAAGTAATCTAATAAAAGAATCATATGAATATGTAAATACCTGGCATTGTCATATGTGAGTTTTGAAGAACTGGCCCGAATGGTCAGAACTATCTCACATGGGCATCAAATGTGAAGATCGTGCTTATGAGCAAGAAGCTCTGAATTGCCATCGGTTTAGGGTCCTCGAAGGACAAGTAACCTACTGCCGAGCAAAACGATCAAGTTTTGTACTCCCCAGGTATCACTTTTCAGCCACTGTGAAGAATGAATACATGGCTGAGGTGAGTACACTTGAGTTACGGACTGCACTTCAGAAGCAGTTCGAGAAGCTCAAGTCCACCATCTTGTTCCAAGCACAGCAAGATTGGGTTCGCCAGAAGTTTGCACGCTACAGAACAGTGGTTGTTAATGAATTTTGAATAATGAATTGTAAGCTCTCGAAGAGCATACATTTTCTTTTCTCATGAATAGAATTTCAATTTATTCTTTATTCCAGTATTCTATATTTTTAAGCAATATTTGAATTACTTTTATATGATTAGAATTATATTTCTTTTCATTTAGATATTGTGTAGCGCCCAATGGAGGTGATATGTATTGTTGATAGTGGCACAACAAATACCATCTTAAGAGAGTCGAAATACTTCCAGACGATCACGAAGAACGCTGGAAGGATAATGAAAATCGCAGGAAGCGATACGCATATAATAGGCTCAGGAAGAGCCACGATTATATTGCTAATGGGTACAACTTTGGTAATTGAAGAAATCCTCTTGTACCCTGAATTAACACGTACTCTCTTAAGTTTCAAAAATATCCGCGCCAATGGGTTTCACGTAGAAACCAATGAAGAAAAAGGCAAAGAACACTTGTGCATTGTGAAGCACGCGGAGTATGAAAAATGGTATTAAGAAAAATATCCCTCATATGAATCTGGGTTGTAATACACGATAATCAATGCACACGCAGTGTATACTTATTTGAAGACTGTATTTAGAAGCTCTGAATTATTTTAATTATGTCATTATATATTTATGTTATCCTGGTCTTAGATTGATGAAAAATATAGTTAACAACTCACAAGGTCATGGCATTAATGTTAAAAATTTCTCGAATCACGAAGATTTTGTGTGCCATGCATGTGCCACCGGGAAATTAATAACGAAACCCTCTGTTATGAAAGTGCAACATGAAATCCCTGCATTCCTAGAACGCATTCAGGGGGATATTTGCGGCCCAATTCAGCCCTTGTCAGGGCCGTTTCGATACTTTATGGTGCTCATTGATGCTTCCTCGAAATGGTCGCATACATGTTTGCTGTCAACAAGGAATCATGTATTCGCAAAGCTGATCTCGCAGATCATCAGAATTAAGAATGCTTTTCCTGATCATCACCTGAAGTCCATTCGAATGGACAGTGCCAACGAATTTACTTCCAAGGCATTTGATGATTATTGCACAGCAACTGGAATAACTGTTGAGCACTCTGTACCGCACATCCATACGCAAAATGGAATATCTGAAGCATTAATAAAGAGGATTAAGCTCATAGTCCGATCACTCTTGCAGAGTTGTAACTTGCCCAACACTTGTTTGGGACACGCAGTCATGCACGCAGCAGCACTCATCAATTATAGACCGTCGGCCTACAACATCCATTCAACTATGCAACTAGTGCAATGGGTCATCCTGAAGAATTTGAATGAATGGTATATGTACCTATACCACCCCCACAGCGAACTGCAATGGGCCCTCTCCGCAAGTCTGGGATATACGTTGGTTATGAGAATGCATCCATAATCAGGTATTTAGAACCCACGACTGGAGATTTGCATACAGCCCAATTCGCTAATTGCATTTTTTGACGATGATCGCTTTCCCGTCATTAGGGGGAGGAAATGAACCATTGGATGAAAATGCCGGGAAATCATATGGCATTCCATTGGGCCCCGTGCATGACCCTCGCACTAATGAAGCAAATCATGAAGTCAAGAAGACAATCGATTTGCAGAATTTAGCAAATGAACTGCCTGATCATTTTGTGATCTGAAGAGCGTGGTTAAGTCGCATATACCATCAAGAAATGCACCAGAGAGGGTGGAAATACCAAAGAAAGCAGAAGGTATCCCTCATCCTATTCAGAGGCCTCAAAGAAAAAGAACAGGAAATCTGGCTTCTCAAACCCAAAGTACCCGGAGACGTCTGGGGAAAAATGGGCAAGAGGACTTACCATAGCCAATCACAAAAATGCCCCAAAGCAAGAAGGGGAGCCAGTTGATACCTGGCACTTGAAAGAAGCCTGTGGAAAAGGCAATTCCAGATTTGAATCTTCAATTGGAAGAAGCCGCCGGAAATAATGTGTGCGCACACATTGGCGGAGAAAAACTAAAGGAACTTGCTCCTGGAATGGGAAATAGCAATGAAGAGCAAGTAGAAGTGCATGAAGCACACCATGACGAAATGGCCATAAATTTTGTAATAATAGGAGAATCTATGAAAAGAGCAACAACCATTGCAAGGCTTGTTGTTCAAGGTTTCACTCAACGTCCTAGGGTTGATTATGAAGAAACCTATTCTCCGGTCATGGGTGGAATTACCTTTAGATATTTGATCTCAATGGCAGTCAACTTGAAGTTGAGAATGAAGCTAATGGATGTTGTCACAGCATATTTGTATGGAAACTTGGATTCGAAGATATACATGAAAGTACCTAAGGTATCCCTATCCCGAACCAAGACAGAGCAAGCGAGAAACCTATACGAGGTGAAATTAGAGAAATCACTGTATGGGCTGAAGCGATCGAGGAAGAATGTGGTACAATCGCTTGAGTGACTTTCTTTGCAAGAAAGGTTACACGAACAAATGAAGATTGTCCATGTGTGTTTATACAACGATCCCCGAATGGATTTTGTATAATCTCCGTCTATGTAGATGACTTGAACATCATTGGGACGGATGAAGAAATTGAAGAAGCATGCACATACTTGAAGTCTGAATTTGAACTGAAAGACTTGGGTAAAACCAAGTTCTGTTTAGGCTTGCAGCTTGAACATGTCCAAGGCGGAATCTTGGTACACCAATCTTCCTACACGCAGAAAGTATTGGTGAGATTTGGTTTTGAGAAGGCATACCCCGCAAAGACCCCAATGGTCGGAAGGTCACTCCAAGCAGACCTAGACCCATACAGGCCTAGAGAAGAGGGGGAGGAAGTCCTGGGAGCGGAATTCCCATATTTGAGTGCAATTGGAGCACTCATGTACCTTGCGAATAGCACTAGGCTGGACATTGCATTCGCCGTGAATTTGCTAGCACTGCAGATCTGAGTAACCCACCAAAAGGCATTGGAAAGGGGTTAAGGGCGTCTTAGTTACTTCCAAGGAAGCAAAGATCTCGGTTTGTTCTATAGAAGGAACAATAAATTGAATTTGGTTGGCTATGCCGATGATGGGTACCTATCGGACCCGCATACTGGTAAGTCACAAACCGGGTATGTTTTCCTTTGCGGTGGAACAACAATTTCGTGGAAGTCGTCCAAGCAGACTTTTGTCTCGACGTCGACAAACCACTCAGAAATAATTGCCTTGTATGAAGCTTCTCGAGAATGTGCATGGCTTCGAAGAATGGTTCACCACATTCAGAAGTCATGTGGTTTGAACATGGAACAAACCCCCACCATTATCTATGAAGATAATGCAGCTTGTGTTGCTCAAGTGTAAATGGGATATGTGAAGAGTAATCTCACAAAGCATATCAACCCCAAGTTCTTTTATGCTCATGAATTGCACAAGATGAACGAGATAAAGATACTGCATACTAAGTCGTGTGAAAATCTCGCAGATTTATTCACTAGCATCTTACTTTGAAAGATGTGTTAGAGGAATCGGGATGATGAGGCTTAGAGAGGTGCAGATTTCAGGGGGAGAATTTTCACATACTCCTACATAAATCTCGAACATGAAGTTTGAGTACCCAACGTGAATCTTGAAGATTAACATTGAAGTTTGGGTGGATTGTACTCTTTTCCTTAAGTAAGTTTTTCATGGAAATTTTCTTACATAAGGTTTTTGATGAGGCAATCCGTGCAACACAGCAAGCGTGTGCTATGTACTCTTTCTCCAATTATTTTTCCCACTGGGTTTTTATGGAGTTTTAATGAGGCATATGCATCTCGCAGTGAAGAGTCCAAGGGGGAGTGTTAGGAAACCGGTTGTCGTATCCTATATGGACTATTCCTTATTTCTAAGCAGAACCGCTATATATAGGAGGCAGGGGGTCACCCCATTGTACATAAGCATACAGAATAATAAAGCAGACCTGGTTCCTCCTCATATTGTGTCTCTCGCCCTCTCTCTCTGTTCTCCACTTTAGATCTATTAGGCAACCCCGGACTATTCGATAGCGAGGTTGTCTAACAGAAACGACTACCTATGGGCTAATGTTAGCAATAGCATGTTACTGCTTTTGAGATGAACTGACGAGATAATGTTACTGCTGCATAGTGCATACACTACGAAATCATTGACATGCTCATCGGGTGATCAGGTACCGCCGCCGCCGACGAGTAACGGGCACCTTTGCCTGCCGACCTCGTATCCTACTTCCCAGCGTTGGCATCGGCTTTCTTCACCGAGCTGCGGCCGCAGGGGAAGATGGCAAATGAGATGACCCAGACGGAGACCACGGGCATGCAGAGGGCCACGAACCACGGCGGAACAGAGAACGGAACAGAGAACGGCGCGTACTACACTATTACGTAGTAAGATTGAAAAAGCACGTCCCATTTAGGCAAATCTTGCTGTTATCTCTATTTAACTATATATAAATTGATTTGAATCATGGTTTTGATCACGTCTGGATATCCAGAACATCTATATGCTTCTAGTCCAAGTTGTTGTTTGCAACAGCGGCGGAGTCAGCCCATGGTCAGATCTCATATCAGGCCAGCTGGTCTATTGGGCCATAGCCTGAGAACAGTTAGTCCACCAGACTGAGACCATAGCCTTTTGATCCTAGGCCTTGGATCATAGGCCGTAGCCCGCCACTGGCAACCTGGAAAGTAGAACTATAACCGGCCAACCTAATATTGCAGAGATCCTAAACTGATCAAAATGCATGAGAGGAAGAGCAAACAATATAGTTCTTTTAGCATTGTGCCTTCTTAAACAACCAAAAGAAATACAATTCCCTAACATCTGATAGTGCAATTGCACAAGTTAGAATTATTCCGGGCTCAGAACATTTTATTGTCCTCCAGGAGAAAAAAAGGCAGATATTCTCGAACTACAACTCTGCATTTTATTGTTCTTCAATGGCTCTTAAATGGCGAGGCCGCAGATGCGCTTGACGAGGGGATGGTAGAAGGGGTTGAAGGGGAAGTTAGAGAAGACGTCGAGGACGCACTTGTCGCCGATCTTCTCCAGCACCGAGCAGCACACCTTGCTGACGCGGATGTCGAACAGGACCAGCGACTGGACGATGTCATGCACGCAGTTCTCCGACGCCAGGATGGACTTCCAGCAGCCCGTGACGACCGTCGACGGTATGGGCACGTTTGTGGGGGGATCGTACAACTTTGGCAGCTGTTGGAGCCGGCGATGTGGGGCGCCACCTGCGGCCGTCGTCGCCGTCGCTGTCACCGCGCCGACGGCGAGGAGAAAGCACAGTGAAAGGAGTGCGTAGTTAGCCATTGAAGCGTTCGCCTGGGTCAGTAGTACTATTATTTGGCTATGTGTAGTTGCGTTTTCTTATGCTGATGGGATGTATGCCCTGAGAGAGGACTGGTGTTTTTGAGTATTTGTAGACGGGGAGAGAAAGAATGGTTACGAGTGGTTTGAATGCGCAATTTGGAAACGGCACAGTGAAAGAATGTTGCTGTTAAGTTTGCCTCAATTGTGCGTGAGTTACGTTTGTCTCAGTTAATCTCCCGTTACTGAAAGAACAATGAAGCATTGATGTATGCATTTGTATCAATGCAAGACAGAACAATAAAAACCGTGTGAGCATGCTGATTACAGATCAATACATGCCAGATCAATGGCTCCATGCCAGCAAATCGTGAAATTGTGTTTCCCTTCACCTCTTTCATGGTCCTGATTCTTTCTTAACACGAGTCGATAAGAATTGGTATCAAGAGCCTCCAATATAGGAATCATACTAACATGATGAATTGAACATAGTTCATACACAGCCATGCCAACAGCTATAGCAAATGGCCATCGTGTACATATGCAGGGATAACACACATCACTACTTCACTAGCTTAAGTAGTAAAAAGAAGGGATCAAACTTTGTTATTTATAAATGTTCTTGCATAGCACTAATACAATCAAACAATTAACTATACTAGCATCAGTAAGGACAAAATGTAATATAGCGTTTGTGATCCTCAATTGGAGTGTGTGTGGTACTCTGGTCCAAAGCCCACCGCTAAATTGCTGGCACCTATACGATTGAAAAGAATAAACGCTCTAGACAGCTTAAAAGACCTAGAGCGTAAAGAATTAATCTAGCAAGTAAAAACAAAAAAACAAAATCATACACCCGTGTTTGCCACTCAGGGATTTTTGTTGCACTCCCTTAGGAAGACCTGATCAAAATTAACATATTTTGACCAGTATTTGGATAACCCAATCTCAAGCCAGGGTTTCCGATTTCCATTGTAGTGGATGACAGATTTCCAAAATGTTACGAGACCAGCAGAGAAGGTACCTAGGTTCCAAAATAGCCCATGTTCATTCTGCACAAATGAGATAAGTCATCAGTGAAATATATATAGGACAAAACAAGAAAACAATACAGCACTGAAGAATGGCATAATCGCAATTTGGGTGAAGTACAGGAACTTCCTTGTAGATCTAAATATAGCAGAATAGCAGAAAGCTTACAAGAGCGTAGTGTGCTCAGTTCTTGGTGAAACATTTGATAGCAAATTCAATAGTGTTGCATTAGCTCGTGTTCTCAATTTCAGTTTACGCAGTTCATTGCATATTTCATGATAGCACAGGGATCTAAAGCGCAATTTTGTCGTAACACTTTGTTCATAAGCTCATAACTCACCAATTTCTGCCAGGTGTGGTAGACATCAGTGATGTTTTGCTTTCTCCACTCGGACAAATCAAACATGTTCATGCCATATGCCCAGCCGCAAGCATGTGGATGAAAATTGTTGGCAATAAGAGGATTTGAGAAGTTGAGGTATATCAAACCTACGGAAGTCTCTCATGTACACCAATGTTCGCTTATAATATTTTTATAAGTATATACATGTTTAATTATATGTACACCAATGTTCGCTTATAATATTAATTCAAACATATAGTAGTAATATCAAATATAACATATAGTTCAATAGACTATAGTATTAATTCTATCGGCATGACTGGTATTGGCCGGTATCGGACCGGTATGGCCAATATTGATCGGTATCGATCGGACCGGTATGATCTGTATTGATGGTATCAAAACCGGTACGGTACATAGGGATACGTCGTACTGGTTTATGTGCCGAAATAGTTCATACCGGCCATATACAGTGTTCAAAAGGCGCAACAGGCGCAACTAGGCGGCGCCTAGGTAGGCGCTCGGCGGCGGCCCTCCGCCTCGCCTAGGCACAAAATCGTGCTCTAGGCAGAGGAGCTGCCTAGGCGGAGTTCGGCGGCCTAAGGCGGAGGTACAGGCGGGCGGATGCGGAGTTGGGCGGACGCTAGGCGGAGGAGGCGGCTGCCTAGGCGCTCGGCATGAGAAAAAAGAGGGGGGAAAATGGAGAGAGAGAGAGAGGAGGCTAGGATTATTCGATTAGAGGCCTCCCGAACTCATCCTTGCGCCACCTGAACTCCTCCCTGCCACCGAAGCAGCCGCCCGAGCTCATCCCCGCGTCGCCTAAGCTCCTCCCCGTCTCCGAACCAGCCGCGCGGTTGAGCTCCTAGCTCCCCGCCAGCGGTTTGGTCGTGGGTTTGCGCGGGTGCGAGTTTTTGGAGGCCCGCAACGTGAGATCGGTGCCGTCCACAGCAAGAGCATGATGCATCGGTTTGGTGGACCTTGCTTTGCTTTTGCCAAGGTAGATCACAAAAAGCGGCTAATTTTGTAGAGCAAATTCATCCGTTTGGCTAGTTGTATTTGGTCCGATGATAATTTCATGTGTTTTTTTCGTGATTGTTTACTCAAATTTAAGGAAGAGATACAGAAAATAATCAGAGCATTTAGTAAAGGGTTTTGATAAGTTTCACCCGGATGTTTTCTTTAGCAACTATCATCCAAATTCTGGATCATTGGATTTGCTTTTAGATCAATGCACACCCCCCCTGAATTAGAGGTGGGTTGATCCTACAGATGTATGTTTTGATCGTACGGTTCAAAGTTTGGATGATTTTTAGGACAAAAACATCCGGATGATGCCTATACACTCCCGTGCTTTAAACTTCCTCTCCATCATCCGGTCAAAAATCAACTCTCCATATCTAGCGCTACAATGCAACCGTCTGTACTGATCAATGCATTATGATTTTACTCCACATCGTAGAACAATGCAAAACAATACTTATATATCTACATTACCCTGTGGTACAGTTATTTGCAATTGTTACTCTGTCGTATTGCAGAGGATCCAAATCCTATATTATGACAATTATTTCGGGAACTCTTTCTGGCTGTAACCGCATGGTTTTCTAGGAAAAAGCTGTCGAGTTTCTAAATGTCCAATTCACCTATTCAGATCACCTGATCCATGCCAAGCACCATCGGTTCGATCTCCAAGCCTATCGCCGCCATGCATGGTCTCGCGCGCGCTTGCCTCCTGACCTCCGAGCTCGCGCTCGCCTCCTCCCCCGTGGCACCTCGCCGGCGCTTCTCCGGAGATGGGGGCAGGCGGTGCACAAAATTTCCGAACGCAACCGAAGGCTAGAAATTAAAGCGAAATCTCAAAGGAAACATGCGACAAGTGTATAGTATCTTGATTTTACTTTAGCGCTTGAAAATGGCTGCGAATCCTGAAAATTTTATCTAGCCTGTTGGTGCATGCACAAGGGAGTAGTAGCTGGCAAAACCGGTGTCCCAGTGAGCCAAGTTCGTCTCAAGAAGAGATACTAACGTATATCGAAGGACACTAGTCTATAGATATTAAAGGAGGCTGTTGTAGTTGTACAGATGATTGTTAGAATAAAGAAAGATTGCTGGATTGCTCCCCCGGCCAACATCTTGTGTCTATTTGTTCTTCTATTTTGATTATTGATTATATGGATCGCTCGACGATGCTAGTTATTTAACACATCACCAGCATCGACCGCTATACAAGCCACGGTATGTCGATCGTCAGATTCATCCGCCGACCTTCTTCTAGGACTAAGAACTAATCTTGAAGATTAATTGTTCGTCCCTAGTTGTTTTTATTTCGTCTGCACGAATCGACGCTCTCTTGTGATCAGTCCTGTCCTAGGATTTGTCCCCCAGTGGATGCAACTGGTGAGTTAGCGGCTCATTTCCTCGTATGAGACGTGTGTATCAGCGATGGTTCGTATTGCAATATCGCTCGTCAGCCATGCGCACCCTATCGTTCTCATTTTCCCTAAATAAACCTACCATGAAAATCTACGTTGGAAGCCGAATTCGCCGCCGAACGACACGCCGACACACATCACGTGCCTGTACGTGCACATCCCAGCAACGGCAATGGCGACAGCACGCGTTGCCGCATCGGAGGCTCGCTGCGACCTATAGACGGCCGGCGCGTTATGTACATTGGCGCACCACGACGTCCCGCACAGCACTCCCGACCTCGCCGACTCGCTGCCACCGCGCTCTTGAAGCCGTCTGCACGCGCGCCCCATCGCTGACGCACAGCCTCCTCGCGCCGCGCCGCACGGTGTCCCCCGTCTTCGCCGTGCCGCATCGCCGCGGAGCTCCGCCTCCACTGGCGTGCATCCCATGCCGCCGCATTTTTCGCCTCCCACCATCGCCTCGGCTCGCCCCCCACCATCGCCTCGGCTCGCCCCCGCCGCGCACCATTACTCCAGCTCGCCTCACAGCGCCACCGCTACTCTGTTCTCTTCGTGGCCACCACACGCCACGCTCGTCGTAGACTTCTGGTGACCGACGCATGAAGAGGGGCCATCGCTGTCCAATCTTCGTCCACCTCCACCACCGTCGCACGGCATCGAGGCTTGCAGCCTGTCAGGCATCATCAAGCTGAGGAAGAAGAACAGGAGTATTCGGCATTCAGTGTAACGCTTCGTCGACTTCATTAAAGAGACATCAACGGTGGAGATCCGACCTAACTGGCCAAGGAAGCATCTAAAGGCTGGATGACGAGCTACAGTAAATCGTCATTTTAACTGCCGAGCAGAAGCTTCGTCTGAGTTACTTCTTCCTGTCGTTTTCGCTATTTTCACTGAATTACTTTCTGTAAACACTTTATCTGTAATGACCTGCTATATAAACCTCTGTGGGAAGAAAGAGAGGGATATGATTCCGCATATCTGGAGTACTTTAGTTGGTTACCTAGTTTGTTATCCTGGTTCTTGTTCTGTTAGCTTTCGTGCTCTACAAGTTCTTCTAGTTTCTGCTTTGATCTGTTGGATCAGTGGTGATCGTTCGGTTTTTCCTCTCCGGGTCCTGACAAATTGGTATCAGAGCATCCACTTCCTTGGCGTGTGGGATTTATCTTGACTGGGAAGAACAGTTTGGGTTGGATCATCCGTAAAATCCCCAATCTGGCGTCTGAAGAAACCTCCATGGATGTTCAAGAGGAGATTGAAAAGATTCAGGTACGGCTCAATGATCTGGAAGCTCTCAAGTCAGATGTGGCGGAGATCAAGCAATTGTTGTTAAGCAGATCGGGTATGTCATCAAATCCAGTTGAATCTTTTAACTCTTTAGCAGTCCCTGATGGAAATCCATCCCAGATAGTGATGGAGGCAAACAGGAATGAGTCTGGACTTAGTTTATATGAGTCTGGATTGATGGAACCCCGGGGATTGGGACATAGTGTATCACCGGTTCTTACTTCTGCTGTGAGAACATCAATACCACCTCATGCAAGAACATCTGGAGATATGAATATACAGGGATATACTGCCAACATGAACACACAAGTGCAACCACAACTGAGTCCGGGAAGGCAGTTTGGGAATTGGAATGGAAATCAGTCTGCATCACGGTATGTACATCCAGCATTACCACCCATTTATTCTCAGGCATCCACTCATACTGCTATGGGACGAACTCAAAATATACATTATCCTGGCGTCCAAGTTTGGGATGCTCAAAAGAACATGTATTGTGGGGGAAACCACAACGCTCATCAGTATGCAGAAGCCGTCATTAAAGGTCCCAAGTTAGAGCTATCATTATTTTCGGGAGAGAATCCGATTGGATGGATTGATCAATGTGAGAAGTTCTTTGAGATGGCAGGTACTCCTTTAGAGCAATGGGTGAATTTAGCAGTTGGTCATCTGGTTGGTAGAGCAGGAACGTGGTACAGAGGCATAGGAATACCATGGCAATCGTTGACTTGGTTACATTTTAGTGCATTGATTTGTGATCGTTTCTCGGAAGCTAATGCTCATGAGGCTGTGGAGAATTTGCAGGGAATCTAGCAATTGAGCACTGTCAATAAGTACATCGACTACTTCGAAAAATGTGTTGAATTGGTGAAGAGAGATCATCCATATTTACAAGAGAATTACTTGTTAAGTTGTTTTATCGGGGGACTAAAAGATGAGATCAAGTACAGTGTGAGCAGTCATCAGCCGAAGGGTTTACTTGAGGCATACTGGTATACTAAACTAGAAGAGAAGGCTTGTAATGCAAAGAGGGCAGCTCACTCTGGAGGAACTTCAAAAACAAGTATGTATGCACCTCCGAAACTCAGCAATCCAAAAGTATTTGAGCAGGAGAAAAGGGAAGACAAGAAAGAAACCCAAGAAGAGAAATTAAACAAAACTTGTTGGCACTGTAAGGAACCTTGGAAACCTGGGCATAATCAATTTTGTAAAGTCCGGAATGCCTTACACACACTCCTGATGCAAGGAGATGAAGAAAATACGTCAGTGAAAGAAGAGGAAATAGCTGAAGACACGAGGGAGTTTATGACCGCACCAGATAGTCCAAAACAGGTAACTAAGGAAGCAACTCCAGAACAATTATTGCAAATCTCAGCTCGTGCAGCCCATGGAATATATGAGCCAATTACTTTTTCGTTAGTTGTTGTTATTGGAAACAAACAAGCCATTGCTTTGTTAGATAGTGGAAGTACTCATTCTTTCATGGATTTTGGATTTGCTGTCAAACATGGGTACAAAATCAAGTTGGTTCCATCAAGGAAGGTTCAAGTCGCTGGGGGAGGTGAAATTTTTTTTTTAGATCAAAAGGACATCGAACCTGATGTCCCGGTTCCATTAACGAAACCAGAGATAATGGTTTACAGAGATAATGGTTTACAGATCAAACGTAGAAAAGTCTCGGGGGGTAAGCTCACCCCTTACAAGAATAGCATAACAAATATTCAAAGCCGATAAGCAGAACCAAAATCCCTCCTACGAAATGCCAACATTTAGTTATTCTATAAAAGGACTTCAATTCTTCTGGCCAAAAGACCCTTCAGATCTTCGTATCGCCACCAACATCATCCATGTCCAGTAGATCTTTTTGCCTCCAGAATGAAAGGCCATCCAGCTTTTGCAAGTCGAACAGCTACAATATTCAATCCAAGGCGTAATATTCAACACCATTTTCAAGTTACTGGAACTAGGAAATTTTGATATAATTTTGGGAGCTGAGTGGATATATGAACATAGCCCAATTGAGTTAGATCTCAAAGAAAAGAAGTTGACTATTAGCAAAGATATGCAGTTAATTCAATTAGCCGACTATACACAACCTGGGACTGGTTATCTGATGAGGGCTACTCAACTGCAAAAACTGGTACAAAGGGAAGGAAATGGGTTCCTCATACAAGTCAATGTATACCAGAAAGAGACTAAATCCAGTGAATTGAACCCAAAAGAGGTAAGCACTGCCAAAGCTGTTGATGGATCCAAGACAAATGGTCTTTTATCCAAAAGAAAGGCAAGGAGGAAAGAAGATGAGTCATCTGAAGAGGAAGAGCTGGGACTTGCTAAAACTTCAACTGGAAAGAAGCGCAGAAGGAAGAGTGAAGACAACACCGATGGCCATTCATTGGATGAATCTGTCGGAGAAGAATGCGACTTGGGAAGACGCAACATTTATTCAGAAGCTTTTCCAGGTTTTTCGCCTTGAGGACAAGAGCGGATTCGAAGGCGGGGTATTGTCAGGCATCATCAAGCTGAGGAAGAAGAACAGGAGTATTCGGCATTCAGTGTAACGCTTCGTCGACTTCATTAAAGAGACATAAACGGTGGAGATCCGACCTAACTGGCCAAGGAAGCATCTAAAGGCTGGATGACGAGCTACAGTAAATCGTCATTTTAACTGCCGAGCAGAAGCTTCGTCTGAGTTACATCTTCCTGTCGTCTGAGAATATAATATGGATGGATTCCAACCACAAAACGATCCAATCATACTTCACACAACCATAGATAGGTGGCCTATGAGAGGCTAAGATCCGGTTCGTTTTAGCTTCTAATTATGGATTCTAAACTATGGAAGAAGTTTTTTCTGACGTTTCAGCTTCTGAATTATGGATTCTAAACTATGGAAGAAATTGCTTCTAATTATTGGAGAATCGGGTCGAGCTGGCTGCGATTTCTAGGTTCCGGACCAAGCCGACGAGAATCAGCAAGAATCAGTGAGAATCAGGTTTTAGCCAGAGATTCTGATTCTATGTAAAAGGCAGCTTTTGATTCTCGTAGAAGCTATCTAGAGTCCCTCCGTTCGACAAATAATCCTTTTTTTAAAAGCAAAAAATGTCCAGAAGCTAAAATAAATGGGACCTAAGTAATAAGTATGAGGCCTAGGAGTTAGTATTGCAGTATCTGTAGTGATCTCGCATTTAAGGCATGGGAAAACCTATTATGGAACATTGGAAACGAAATTGTCTTGCCTTCAAGGAACTACTATTTATATCGAAAAAAAACGTACTAGGAGCTTTAGCACCGATGTTCACGTTGTCACCATACATCCCTCAGCATTTACTAAATTTTGCACCGCACGTACTTTAGGTTGTTTCTCTTCTACCACGTATTAAAAAGAACTAGCACACTCTTAGCTGAACATAATCCACTATTAAGACAACTAATAATACGATAATGATCAATTTATATTGTAAACACAAAGTACTTATACATAGACAAAAAAGGTATATGTAATCAGACACATACTGAATTAACAAAGATGATTCTCCGAAACACTTCGTAGAGCCGACCCTACACTTATCCTCCTTACATGGCTACTATTACTCCACGACACTACACAACGGTGTGTGTGGAATGCATGGAGAATCAGATGAATGAGGTTTTTATTTGAGAGGAGGGGTTGGTGCCCCTTTTGTAGCCTTAGCTGGCCAGGCAAGGTCGGTTAGGCTGGCTCGGCAGGTGGCATCCATGTGTGTATCACTTGTTTTGAGTGGGCGGAGTGGAGGTGACGTGGCCGACCGAGGAGCGTCGATGGGCGAGCTAGTGTACTTGGATGACAACGATTGGCAAAAAATAGTGTGAAGCCAAGTTGCATGCACACTGCTGGGGGAGCTGACTAGGCCAAGCAGCCAACTCGGGCTTGACTTGGTTTAGGTTGGTGGCGCCTCGAGCCTAGGTAGTTGGGCCGACTGACCAAGTGGGCCTAGCCGCTTGGCCTAGTCGTGCCCTGGTTGAGATAAGGTGGAAGAAGTGGGCCAATCAGGTAGTGGGGCCTTGGCCCATCCTGATGACTTGTTAGGCCAGTTGGTCGGTTGGCCCACTGGTGGCTCTATGCCTCTTTTTCAAGAGGTGTTTATATGCTGTATTTTTTAAGTTGCATAAATATTAAAACATAATAAATAGTAGATAATGATTACTTATCCATTCATTTGTTTTAAATTTTGTATAATTTGTATTGGGAAAAAAATATGGACTCTTTTTCTCTTTCTTCATTTTCCTTTTTTTTATATAATCTGACATGATTAGTGTCAGCTAAAACACAATGCATGCTAAACACAACATATCCCTCACAAGTGACCGCATGTGTAATTGTCAATTGAGCTCCTGGCAGGGTTTTGCCTTGTCACCGACGGTCTGTGTCGGCCACCTAATGTACCCAAGATTTTAAATTTCAGTTTTGGATCGTATCTCGAAGATGACCGAAATCTAAAATTCCAGCGAGATCTTGAAACTTCGGACGAAATCCAAAAAGCAAATATCAAATCCGGCTTTTTTTGGACCAGGATTTCCGAGATCTCGGTGAGAAACACCGAAAAACTTAAAATCCAGTCAAAATATCTCATGTTCACATCGCAACAGTTTTTGGCTAAAATCGTCTATGATGTAAACAAAAACCGTCTGTGATAACTCATCACATACTGTTTTTGTTTAAAATGGTCTGTAATGTGTATTTTTGAAAAATGTTAAGTTCTTTTTATTTCGCTAGAATTTAAAATCTCATTCTCGATCGAAATCTGAAATCTCAACCGAAAATTTCAAATTTTCGTCGAAATTTTGAACCTTGAACTACCTAGCTTTGCCGAAAGCAAGAAACACCGGCTGGCGGTGGTTTTCGCCGCCACAGGCCGCGTGCCGGTGGCAAGGTAGGCATAGCCTGGCCCAATTATGAAGCCCGTGGCTCCAGGCTAACTAAATTGTGCACTTAGACCACTTTGGGTCTGCCCCACAAAGGCTTTGTATTAACACAATAACTCAGCATTCATGCCCCAAAAGGTGACCGTATAATGGGCTAAGCTCAGGACAAATCTTCACACTTGATTCCCGATCGCTCGTCTATCTTCAGAACATCGAGGCACCTCAAGCCACGCCAAGAAACTCACCTGGATGATTGGACCCCTTCGTACGTGCAAGTAAGCCACGAGGTGACCTTTTTGGGGGGCTGAAAACAGCTACTAGTACAGGCCCACTTCGTTTTAGAGGATCAATATCCATACCAGAGGAGCACCTATTCCCTCGTAAAGCCGAGGGGCCCTTCGGAAGAATTTTTTTATTTAATATTTATTTTTAATTTTTTTTTTCGAAAATAATCAACGGAATGAATTTTTTTATGAAAGTAGGTACATGTCGCCCCAATATGGGGCGATCGCCCCATATTAGGGCCATAGATACCTGGATGCAAAAAATGTAATTGCAAAAATGGACACATGAAGGACTAGATTTGTCGACATTTTTTGCGAAAAGGTACCTCTCGTCCCAATATGAGGCGGACAGACCCAGCACGTCTTTCTTTCCTGGCAACAAAAGATGCACAAAGTGGTTTCAGTAGCACTACCGAGTTCGCGTCAGCGATTTTCTCACCAATGAAATCAATGGGTTTTGTCAATGAATTAATCTACCGTATTGGGGCGACGAGTGCCTACCTTCGCAAAAAAATCCATTCCGTTGATTATTTTTGAAAAAAAAAGATTTAAAACAAATATTAAATAAAAATAAATTCCCCTTCGGAATCTCTGTAAGTATGGAGATAACAATCGCGTGCGACGAATACGGATAAAGCTCATCTGTATCTATGTTCGGTAGCTAAAATATTTTTCATAGATATATCCACAAAGGATCATGGGTGAAGAATTTAGCCCATACCCGTCTCCCGCGGGCACCTAATACCCACGGGTATACCCATTTACCCATCACTATCAACAATCCTTCCAACTAAATGGGACTAGGATCTAATAAGTTGCGGTACTGATACAATCTTTTTGATGAAATTGTAGAAATCAACTATATTATATGGATTGTAGAATGATTATGAATGATTCAAAATTTCAAGTGATATGGGAATAAGAATTAAAATAACACGTGCAGACAAATGATGTACAGATGCCCGAGTTCAATAATTAAAATAAAAACAGTTCATTAGTCATCACACATGCTCAAGTTTAACAATTAAAATATAAATAATTCATCAATCATCACGCATATTACAACTCGCCCATTATGACAACATCAATCACAAATTACTAATATATGAGGTGCCACAAATTAGGGATCAAGGGCCAACTGGAGATGACAATCCTGTGAAGAAACCATCATCGCCCCCACCGTGCCTAGTTGCATCTAGTGATAAGCTAGGGAAAATTTGAAGTGGGGACGGATTTTATCCGAAAAGCACTATTCTTTATAGCATTTGTGACAGCAAAGATGTACTATATTTATGCGACTCATCACCGGAAAAACCCACACCTAGGGGTGAGAACAGGTCAGATATTTTCCGCCCGATCTAAGAAGGGATTTGGCTATTCGGTCGGATCTAGGACGGGATCCAGATACTTGAATCCGGATCCAAAATCGGATTCGCAGCAGTCAATGTCTGACAAATATGGGATGGGGTCCAGGTATTCGGATTTTTCTATTCGGATATGCGGATTTTTCCTATTCGGATATGCAGATCTTCCCTATTCGGATATCATGATTTCTTTGTTCTCATTTGGTTAAATGTGATATGCATAGCATTCTACTTAAACTTATAATTTTATTTGGTTGTTGAATTCATAGAATTGAGATATCAACCTATTATAATAGGTTTATGTCTCAAACATCTATACTTTGGTTTACATATAACTTGCTATTATGGTCATGTTTCATGTTGTTTGATCAACATATATTACTCTATATATACGTGTATTATTCGTATATTTTTATTCGTTCCCGATCTGAATTCGTTACATTTCCAGGATACGAATAACCCGAATTCATATCATATCCAAATAACTGTATCCGATTCCAAATTAAAAAAAAATAATATCTCTACTATTCTAAAGCAGCACTTGGTGACAGTGGTCCGTTCTTCCCACGTCATTAATTACCGCTTAATTGTCCTGCTTAATTGCCCTACGCAAGAAACGAAGCGTTGCTTTAATTAGCCAGCTTTCGCAAGAAACGAAGCGTTAAAGATAAATGTTTGATCTTGTGAAATATTTTTTTTATTTTTTAATCTTTATTTTTCGTTATCAATTTTGTTTTTCGTAGCAACGCACGGGCATGTAACTAGTACATCCTTATTCAACACGTTTTCACTCCAGTGACGTAACACCACCCAACCCAACCCAACCCAACCAATCGGACGGTTTCGGCGCACCCGATTCCCCTTCTCCCGACTCTGAACAGCCTAGCCGCCTTTAATAACCACGAGACCGGCAGCGCGGACGGGCACGCAGGCCCAAACCTCACAGCTCCCGCGGGCCAAACGGAAAGCAACACAAGAGCGAGCGAGCCCCCATTCCAAGGCTGAGTGTTGGTGCGAGCGGCCGCAGCGTGAGCAGAAGAGGAAGGCCAACCGGAGGAGGCGAGATGTGCTGCTTCCCGAGCAAGGCGTGCTGCATCTGCACGCTCATCCTGCTGGTGCTCGTCGCCGTCGGCCTCGTCTTCGGCTTCGGCATCTACACCCGCGGCTTCCACAAGCTCACCAGCGGCGCCCACCTCCAGGAGCCCTACGCCGGTGGCTCCTTCCGCGCCTACCACCACCTCACGCCGCCGCCGTACTAGTGCTCCCTGTTCCTGTGAGACCTAGGTGCCTGGTGGGTGGGTGATTCATTTCCACCACCACCGTGGGGATGGAGTGGTAGCACTTGCTGGATTATTATCTGCAGGAAAGGAATCTTGGGACTTGGGAGTCGCTACAGTTTGGTTGCGGTCGATCGATTGGCTTCCTGTTGGTTGTTTTGTTCCGTTCGTTCGGGTTCTTGGAAATTAACACCACTGATCGAGGCCAGATACTATTTTTTTTTGCCTGCGTGTTGATTCGTTAACGTGCGGCGCGGCGTCAATTTGGGCGTGTTAATTGCTCGTTACTTTGGTTCGCTGAATAGTGAATCGTGAGTTCGGCCGTCGGGCACATGGGTGGTCGGCGTTGGATTTGTGATCTGCATTCCGAAAAGCTCAACAGGTGGCACACCAACTACAGTGCTCAAGAGTCGATTCAACATCTACTACTCAAGACTCAAGAGTCGATTCAACATCTGGGCACGCCAACAGGTGGCACACCAACTACACTGCTCAGGAGTCAATAAGCGCTTTCCAGAAAAAGTGGGGAAGTGACGTTTACGCTAATCCATCCGTGCGTTGTCGTGTACGAACAACAACCCAAAAAAAAGACCCATCTCTAAAGCTTTCTTTTCTCCTCTCCTTTCCTTTAAAAAAAACAAGGATTACTGTAGCACAAAAAAATGACAAGAAAAAATGACTCCAAGAGATCACCTATGTTCATCCCTATCTTTAGGGATAGTCGCCTTCCTCATCCCGCGATGGCATTGTCTTGGAAGCAACGGCCAAGACGCGAGGATCCTGCAGGAGGGTACGCGAGGATCCTGCAGGAGGGTAGTGTCACTGCGTCCTCTTTCGCCGTCGCCGAGACGACTGGACTGAAGAGGAGAGGAGAGGTGGTATGGCCGTCGCCGCCTCCTCGACCTCTAGCTCGCCCCCTCCTCCCCCATCTACGCTGTGGCGATCTATGTGTTTGATCCCCGACTCCAACGTTGACGCCGACGCCGCCGGCCTCCCCATGGAGGTGCTATCGCTGATAGACGTCGCCGCCGAGGACAACCTCCTCCTCGACTTCGCCTCGCCATCACCACATCGCGACCCACCTCACGCAGGTCAACGAGAGAGCCATTTCTGTTTGTTCCATTTGGGGGATCTATGTGGCATTTGGTTGGTCAGCATCTTAGTTACCCACAACTTTTGCTCTCCTATGACCTAATCCCACAAAGAGTGCACCCACAAAAAGTGCATCTTTAGTTCGTAGGGTCCAGCTGTAAGTGTATGTATGCTCATTTAAGTGCATGTGGAAACCGAAGCATCATCATGCTTATGTATGAAGTAATAAGGGTCACATTAGTCATTTACCTTGCACACTAATCTGTCTTAAAAAACCGAGAAATGCACTCTTTGTGAAACAGAGGGAGTAAGCAAATTATGGCCGTGTTTTTATAGCTGGTGCACCTTCAGTTATGTAACTTGTTGGCATGGATAGCACTAGCAGGCTCAAATTTATTTAATTTATTAACTAGATCCTATTTTCTAATTGCATCTGCTGAGCCTTGAAGAGTGATGAAGTGAACTCTCGTCACCTGACATGGTTAGTTGATGACAAGGAAACAAAAACCACAAGTATAATGTTCCTATCAACTACTAGGTGGCAAGTCTCTCAAGCGCTCAAGCCTATGACCCAAGTTCTTACAAGTTCTTACAATGCAGCAGGCGTTGTCGTAGATTAGCGTTGTCAAAGGTTCTCAGAAGTTTGTGTAGAGCGATTTCCAAGGGATCGAACGCTGTGCGGGTAGAAAGTGGAGCTTGGACAAGGCTTAATTTAGTAGCAAAAGGTTAGCAATAATCCAATCGGTGAATGCAAAATTGAAGAATTGTTCAACGTCTAGTCACTAGTTCTTTGACTCGAGGCTAGCAAGGATCGTGACTCAAAAGCGTGGTCGGCGACAAGATGCAGTTCCACAAAGAGATGAAAAAAACAAAAAAAACTTCGCGAAAGAAGGGAACTATCTCAAAAGACTGGGAATCTTGTGAAACAGGTTTAGCACATATTATTATTATTTTTTTTTTACGGAACGATCCGACTCCTTTTTCTTTCAAGTGCTATGCAGGCGGAAGACCAGTCGTGTGACCAGTCGGACGGCCAGTGGCGACGATCGGCTATCGAGAGGCGACGATCGAGCGACGATGGGCTATCAAAGGCGACGATCACGGCGACGATCGAAGCGACGATCGGCGGCGACGATCAGGCGACGATCAGGCAGCGACGATCAGGCGACGATGGGCTATCAGTGGCGACGATCGGAGGCGACGATCGGGAAGGCGACGATCGGCGGCGACGATCGGAGGCGACGATCGGCTAACAGAGGGCAACCTGGTCGGACGACCAAGTGGGCGACGATCAAGCGGCGACGATCGGATGAAAAGAAAACTTCGGTCCGAACACCTTTTCTCTTTTTTCTCAACGATTCGAGACCGACACGGAACACAACTCAAAGCGGAACACAACTCAAAGCGGAACACAACTCGAAACGTGGGAGACAAAAATTTCTTCGACCTGGACTCCAACTAGACTAGAATTCAGCAACTCGACACGACGATGCAACCAAAAATTCAATAACGCAGTGCCTTTGGAAAGGAAAATGCGAGGCTCAAATTGTTTTGGTATGGGGAGATCCAATCGATGGCGTTTCTCTGGACTATAGGAAAGATATCAATCTACTAATCTAGGGTAAAGAATTCTCACCGAGCAACCTGGTTTGCTCGATACCACTTGATGGCGCCGTGATGGCACTATGGGTGTCCCGATCTTTCGATGAGAAACACCACGATCGATTTGTTAGAGTCGACTTTGACGATCCGACTACACCGCATTTACGACGACGATGCGCCTTAGCAATCGCTAAACCAACTCCGGCGGGTTATTGATCTTGCCGCGAGCACAATCAACCTGAACACGAGGTTCAATTCCTGCAAGCAACCGAAGAACAAGCAAGAACAATAGTATAAGCAATTTGAAATTGCGGATAAAAGCTGAAGCGAAACAAAGTGGAGTCTTATTGACGATCTTGACAAGGTGGTCGCCCAAAGACAACTCGCAGGATCAAGTTTGCACTTGGCTAAACTAATCAAATAAAAACCCAAAACCCTAAGGAGCCGATGTCTGGCTATTTATAAGAGGTAGGGGCGTGGGAAACACGTCCAAAGCGAGGATACCAACTACAACTCTATTACAAGGCCCAAAGCCCACGTCTTCTCGATTTGGAAAAGTGACGCCAATTGTTTTGCAGATTCCCGTCGACTCGGACGGAATTTAGGGATGGGGTCGGATCCGTTGGAAAGAGGACGTCGAAACCTTTCAAACCAGTACTCATAGACCCCAAACACCCTTGTGGATCAAAAGTTATGGTCATTTTAAGTTGATGCTTTGTCCGGAGGCCGAATCTGAGTATAACTTGTGCACGGAAGAATTGGCTTCATGCTTGATGTTTGGAAGTCCTTCTCCTTGGTTCCTAAGGACAATAAAATTATCACGAGGATTAAATAGCATTCCATTCATTAAATTATCTGTATGCAACCCGAGGAACGATTCACCTGGTAATTGAATTGTCGTGCCGAGCTCGAGTAATTGGCCCTTGTATGATATTGTTGGTTTCCATTGGGTTTGTAAGTATGGCCGTATCCATGGTAGTGATGTCCTCATCATCCTCCCTTCTTGCATTTGAGTCGCCCTCGACTCAAATTCATCATCCTCTCCCAAGTATGGTTTCAAATCGGTAATGTTGAATGTGGGACTAACCCCAAAATCTGCAGGCAATTCAAGCTTGTATGCATTATCATTAATCTTTGCCAATACTTTGAAAGGACCATCAGCCGCGGCATCAACTTAGATTTTCTTAATTCGGGAATCGATCTTTTCGCAAATGCAACCAAACTAAATCGCCCGGTTCAAAAGTTACATGTTTCCTTCCCTTACTACCAAGTAAGTTTATATTTAGCATTCATGCGTTCTATGTTTTCTTTAGTTGTCTCATGCAGTTTCATAATCAAATCAAGACGTTGTTTAGCATCAAGATTCAATTTCTCCAAGATGGTAGAGGTAACAAATCAATTGGAGCATGAGGTACAAATCCATATACAATCTCAAAAGGGCACATCTTAGTAGTAGAATGCATAGACCGATTATAAGCAAACTCAATATGAGGCAAACATTCTTCCCACAATTTAATGTTCTTTTTCAAAACAGCCCTAAGCATAGTAGATAAAGTTCGATTAACGACCTCGGTTTGTCCATCGGTTTGGGGATGACAAGTAGTAGAAAATAAAAGTTTAGTCCCCAATTTAGCCCACAAAGTTCTCCAAAAGTGGCTTAAGAATTTAGTGTCACGATCTGAAACTATTGTGTTAGGCACACCATGTAAGCGAACAATTTCACGAAAGAATAAGTCAGCAATGTTGGTAGCATCATCGCTTTTGTGACAAGGTATGAAGTGTGCCATTTTAGAAAATCTATCCACAACGACAAAGATACTATCCCTCCCCTTCTTTGTTCTAGGGAGTCCTAAAACAAAGTCCATAGAAATATCCTCCCAAGGCACGTTAGGAACAGTGCAGAGGCATGTATAAACCATGGGGATTAAGTCGTGACTTAGCTTGTTGACATGTAGAACAGCGGCGATGAAACGTTCCACGTCTCGTCTCATTCTGGGCCAAAAGAAATGGCTAGCGAGTATGTCCTCCGTCCTTTTCACACCAAAGTGTCCCATCAATCCTCCTCCATGCGCTTCTGTAGCAATAACAAACGAATGTAACTAGCTGGAATACATAGTTTGTTTGCTCTAAACACAAACCCATTACTGAGGACAAATTTGTTCCAAGTTTTTCCCTCTTTACAATTGAGCAACACATTTTTGAAATCATCATCATGCACATATTGCTCTTTAATCGTTTCCAAACCAAAAATTTTGAAGTCAAGTTGTGAGAGCATGGTATATCTCCTAGACAAGGCATCAAGAATGACATTATCCTTTCCCTGTTTGTGTTTGATGACATAAGGAAATGACTCAATGAATTCAACCCACTTTGCATGTCTACGGTTCAGTTTAGCTTGACTTCTAATATGTTTTAACGATTCATGATCCGAATGTATAACAAATTCCTTGGGCCATAAATAATGTTGCCATGTTTCTAAAGTTCGAACTAGCGCATATAACTCCTTATCATAAGTAGAATAATTCAAACTTGGCCCACTCAATTTTTCACTAAAATAAGCAACATGTGTTTTCCTTCTTGTAATGAACACCACCCAAACCAATTCCACTAGCATCACATTCTAGTTCAAAAGTCTTAGAAAAGTCCTGGAAGCCGGAGTAAGGGTGCATGGGTTAACTTAGCTTTCAGAATGTTGAAGGCATCTTCCTGCGGCTTGCCCCAAGCAAAAGGTACACCCTTCTTGGTGAGCTCATTCATGGGTGCAGCGATGGTCTTTGAAGTCCTTCACAAAAGCAGCGATAGAATCCAAAGAAGTCCTAGAAAACTTCGCTTTGTGTGGACCGTGTTAGGAGTCGGCCAACTCTGTATTGCTTCAACCTTGGCTTGGTCAACTTCAATTCCTGTGGAGTAACAACATAGCCAAGAAAAGATACTCGATCCGTGCAAAAGGTGCACTTCTCAAGGTTACCAAATAAGCGTGCATCGCGTAAAGCATTAAAAACAGCACGTAGATGTTCAAGATGATCCTCTAAAGATTTGCTATAAATCAAGATATCATCGAAGTAAACTACCACAAATTTTCCAATGGAAACACGTAAAACCTCGTTCATCGGGCCTCATGAATGTGCTAGGAGCATTAGTCAACCCGAAAGGCATTACTAACCACTCATATAACCCGAACTTAGTTTTAAATGCTGTTTTCCATTCATCTCCTAACTTCATGCGAATCTGGTGATAGCCACTACGCAAATCCACTTTAGAGAACATAGTAGAGCCACTAAGTTCATCAAGCATATCGTCTAACCGAGGAATAGGATGGCGATATCTAATGGTGATATTATTAATTGCTCTACAATCCACACACATGCGCCATGTTCCATCTTTCTTAGGTACTAAAATGACTGTACAGACAAGGACTAAGAGATTCACGTCGTACCCTTTATCAAGCAATTCGTGAACTTGGCGTTGTATCTCTTGTGTCTCTTCAGGGTTGGTTACGTAAGGTGCTCGGTTGGGCAAGGATGCCCCTGGAATGAGATCAATTTGATGCTCAATCCCTCTAATTGGCGGCAGCCACTGAGGGGATGTCCTTTGGAAAGATGTCGGTGTATTCTGCAAAGGTTAGTGACAACAGAGGCAAAGAGAGGGACATCTCCTCTAGAGAAAACAAAATTTCTTTGCAGACCAAAGCATAGCATGTAGACCTACAAATAGCCAACTCATTCAAATCAGATTTTGTTGCAAGAAAACAAGCACCTTTCAATTTAATCTCATTCGGCTTAGCACAATCAATGTTAGATTCTCTCTGTTTATGTTGTTCAAGTCCTTTGGTGACAATCTGATTTTCACTCTTAGAATTCTCTCGATTTTTCTCTTTGCTAGATCTAGCGATTTCATCCTTTACAATGGCATCAAAGCGACATTGGGTGTAGCACAATTTTCTTTTCTTTATGCACAAAAGAGTATTGATTTGTTCTACCATGATGTAAACAATCCTTATCATATTGCCACGGTCTACCTAATAACATAGAACATGCTTGCATAGGTACGACATCGCAATCAACATAATCATGATAGGAACCTAAAGCGAAATGTACTCTTACCATGCGAGTTACCTTGAGTTTGCCGTTGTTGAACCATTGAATGTGGTAGGGCTGAGGGTGTGGTCTAGTGGAGAGTGCTAGCTTCTCCACCATGTCCATGCTTTGGCTAGATTATTGCAACTCCCCATCAATGATTATTCGAATGGATCGCTCCTTGATGACGCCTTTTGTGTAAAACAAGTTGTGGCGTTGATTTGGATCGGCGCGAGCAATCGAGCACTAAGCACACGTTGTGCAATAATACTCAAATATTGGTCAAGATCACCAGCTCCACGTGCACTTGCGTGCTCGGCATTTGGATCGCCGTCTTCATGTTCAGCGAGCAAAGCATATGTTTCTTCATCAAGATCACTTGTCGAAGTCATACTCGCCGTCTTCACGGATTATTAGCACACGCTGTTCGGACACTCCTTCATCATGTGACCGAAACCCTTGCAGCGATGGCATTGAACATCTTTAGTGCGTCCGTTGATCGGACCAAGCGACGGCGAACTATTTGTAGTAGCTTGTGTGGCATTTTTCGTCGGCGTTGGTTGTGGTGCCGAATTTGCGGTGGTGGGCGCCGTTACGTTGATGGAAGAGGTCGGCGTGGTAGTATGGCGGCGGGGGCAGCAGGGGTGCGCGGTGTCCACGAAGTAGTTCGACCGCGAAAAGTTAGTCTTTGCCCTTGATTGACGACCCTGCACTTCACGTTCAGCTTTGCAAGCAAGATGGAACAACCGAGTCATCGAATTATAATCCTTATAGTCTAGAATATCCTGGATTTCTCGAGTTAAACCACCTAAGAAACTTGCAGCCATAGAAGCTTCCTCATTCTCAATTAATCCACAACGCAACATGCCAATTTGCAATTCTTGGTAATATTCTTCCACCGAATTCTTACCTTGTTGTAGGCGCTGCAATTTATTCAATAAATCTCTAGCATAGTATGAAGGAACAAATCTATGCCTCATTAGCAATTTCAAGGCTTCCCAAGTGGTGGGTATATTATTTGGATGAGCACGGCAATGTTCTATCCACCAAACATAATCAAAATCGGTGAACTCACTTGTGGCAGCTCTAACTCTTCTATTCTCGGAAATCATGGCACGCAAATTTTTGATCCACAAGTAATTCCCAACTAAGGTAACCATCAGGGTCATATTTACCTTCAAACGGTGGCATGTTGAAATTTACCTTAGGGAAAACATCATCTCGTTCTCGTTCCCTTGGTCGTGGAGGATCACGTCGCATACCTTCTGATTGAAGCGTGGCCGTTGATGGTTACGATCATTATCGTAATGGATGGGGTTGACCTCCTCCGCATCGATGGTGTCATCATATTCGTGCTCTTCGCTCGTTTCTTCTAAATCTGTTGGGGACCTCCCTGTGGAGCTGAATTGTTGCTTGGACGACGGGAGGTGGATTGGAAGCACCAGATGCAAAGCCTGCAAAAGTATCAAGTCTAGCCAAAATAGTAGCAAGAGTAGTGTTAGCAATCCCTTGTGCGGCCTCGATGGATCTCGAGACGGTCTTCTTGCATTGACATACGCTCATTAGTGAGCCGTACATCCTCGCTAAGACCATCGGTGGCTTCCTCGTCATTTTTTGGAAGTGAGCAATGATGCCCTTGGTTCGTGGAGAGTGATGAAGTGAACTCGTCACCGACATGGTTAGTTGATGACAAGGAAACAAAAACCACAAGTATAATGTTCCTATCAACTACTAGGTGGCAAGTCTCTCAAGCGCTCAAGCCTATGACCCAAGTTCTTACAAGTTCTTACAATGCAAAGTGCGTTGTCGGCCGTTAGCGTTGTCAAAGGTTCTCCAAGTTTGTGTAGAGCGATTTCCAAGGGATCGAGCGCTGTCAGGTAGAAAGTGGAGCTTGGACAGGCTTAATTTAGTAGCAAAAAGGTTAGCAATAATCCAATCGGTGAATGCAAAATTGAAGAATTGTTCAACGTCTAGTCACTAGTTCTTGACTCGAGGCTAGCAAGGATCGTGACTCAAAAGCGTGGTCGGCGACAAGATGCTCCACGAGATGAAAAAACAACGAAAAAATTCGCGAAAGAAGGGAACTATCTCAAAAGATCGGGAATCTTGTGAAACAGGTTTAGCACATATTATTATTATTTTTTTTTACAACGATCCGACTCCTTTTTCTTTCAAGTGCTATGCGGCGGAAGACGATCGTGTGACGATCGGACGGCCAGGTGGGCGACGATCGGCTATCGGGAGGCGACGATCGGCGACGATGGGCTATCAGTGGCGACGATCGGGCGACGATCGGCGGCGACGATCAGGCGACGATCAGGCAGCGACGATCAGGCGACGATGGGCTATCAGTGGGCGACGATCGGGAGGCGACGATCGAGGCGACGATCGGGAGGCGACGATCGGCGGCGACGATCGGGAAGCGACGATCGGCTAACAGAGGAGGCAACTGGTCGGACGACCAAGTGGGCGACGATCAAGCGGCGACGATCGGATGAAAAGAAAACTTGGTCCGAACACCTTTTCTCTTTTTTCTCAACGATTCGAGACCGACACGGAACACAACTCAAAGCGGAACACAACTCGAAGCGGAACACAACTTCGAAACATTGTGGGAGACAAAAATTTCTTCGACCTGGACTCCAACTAGACTAGAATTCAGCAACTCGACACGGCGATGCAACCAAAAATTCAATAACGCAGCGATTACCTTTGGAAAGGAAAATGCGAGGCTCAAATTGTTTTGGTATGGGGAGATCCAATCGATGGCGTTTCTACGACTATAGGAAAGATATCAATCTACTAATCTAGGGTAAAGAATTCTCACCGAGCAACCTGGTTTGCTCGATACCACTTGATGGCGCCGTGATGGCACTATGGGTGTCCGATCTTTCGATGAGAAACACCACGATCGATTTGTTAGAGTCGACTTTGACGATCCGACTACACCGTCACGGCGACGATGCGCCTTAGCAATCGCTAAACCAACTCCGGGTTATTGATCTTGCCGTGAGCACGATCAACTGAACACGAGGTTCAATTCCTGCAAGCAACCGAAGAACAAGCAAGAACAATAGGATAAGCAATCTGAAATTGCGGATAAAGCTGAAGCGAAACAAAGTGGAGTCTTATTGACGATCTTGACAAGGTGGTCATCGGCACAACTCGCAGGATCAAGTTTGCACTTGGCTAAACTAATCAAATAAAAACCCAAAACCCTAAGGAGCCGATGTCCGCTATTTATAAGAGGTAGGGCGTGGGAAACACGTCCAAAGCGATAGGATACCAACTACAACTCTATTACAAGGCCCAAAGCCCACGCGTCTTCTCGATTTGGAAAAGTGGCGCCAATTGTTTTGCAGATTCCCGTCGACTCGGACGGAATTTAGGGATGGGGTCGGATCCGTTGGAAAGAGGACGTCGAAACCTTTCAAACCAGTACTCATAGACCCCAAACACCCTTGTGGATCAAAAGTTATGGTCATTTTAAGTTGATGCTGTCCCGGAGGCCGAATCCGAGTATAACTTGTGCACCGGAAGAATTGGCTTCATGCTTGATGTTTGGAAGTCCTTCTCCTTGGTTCCTAAGGACAATAAAATTATCACGAGGATTAAATAGCATTCCATTCATTAAATTATCTGTATGCAACCCGAGGAACGCATTCACCTGGTAATTGAATTGTCGTGCCCGAGCTCGAGTAATTGGCCCTTGTATGATATTGTTGGTTTCCATTGGGTTTGTAAGTATGGCCGTATCCATGGTAGTGATGTCCTCATCACCATCAGGCCATCACAGGGTCATTGATCAGACTTTCAGAGGAAGAAAAACAATGTTCTCTAAATAGTGAACGGTTGATTATGTGAAATAGAAGTTTGCAACTCATTTCCTGAATACACATCACTGCAATTTATTGGATAAGATCTGGCTTTTAATAAAAATAGCATCACGAAGATGCTGCTGTGTTGCTGTGATTCTTTCCTTGTGGCAATACATTTTTATGCTCTTGTTGTTCTTTTTTTTTCCTTTCTTGGGAATGTTGGTTTATGGATGCTGGCTCCTCAATTTTACCTATCGATGCCATCATCTCTTCCTGTTGTAAATGTTAGCTGCTTTATTGCTTTCCTTGATCATTTCACTGTGTCATTTACCAGCCAGCCATTTGGGATGACGTTAACTTTTTCCCTGTTTACAGCAAAAACCAAATTTAGTGTGAGATGAAATTTAGTATTAGTGCGGGTGATTATTCAACTATGCAGCTAAATTTAGTATTAGTGCCGTGTTGCATTTGCTGATTTGAGGGTGATGGATAGCCATATGAGATCTCAAATCCAATGGTTCTGCCATGCAGGGTAGAATATGGCGACCAAGGAGTCGGTGTCGTATCACAGCAGCTATATACTTCACTGACGAGCCTCCAGATGGGTCATGTGGAGGATCGGATGGGTTGGACCGTGCAGCTAAATTAGTAACGAGTCACTGAATGATCTCCAGGACATGTTACCTGAATGAGTGTGATCATCAGTTTTGCAGTAACTCTTAGCTTAGCTGCCCATGAGTTCCTGACCAAGAAGACTGTTGATATGTTCCTGGTCGTTAGAATAAATTTCAAATTTTCGTATTTAAAAATAGCCGTTCGAATTTTCTTAATAAAAAATAAGTGTTGTTCATATGACGATTTATAATATAGGAGAGCGAAAAATAGAGAGTGGGATTTGAGGAATGCTGTCAGAGAGGGAAGAGATATAGAAAATGAATCTTTTTAGAGAATTATGTATATAGAGTCTAAAAATTATGTATATAGAGATAGAGATTCAAATTTAGGAAACGCTTCTGGGGATGCCTGATGATCAGTCGAATCGGTAGTCCGCCAAAGGGTGGTTTCGTCGCCTTTGCGAGTTGCAAGTTTGCAACAACGGCCCCGTTATCCCGCGACTGCTAGTGCGCGCAGTGATGCTTCCACTAACCGGCGAGTAAAAGCCTGGAGCCTGGAGGTAGTAATCGTCCGGCAAAAGCGTTCCTGATTGATACAGTTGACCATACTTCACTTTTCGGCGTCTGCCATGGAAGCTACGTATTAGTACTATCAACGACGATGAAGTTAAAAGAAGATTCGGATCAGAAGAAGAATCCCCTGCGTGTGGTCAGAGAACAGCACTGACATGATCACGATCTCTGTCATCTCGTCGTCAAAGGTCGCGACCAATCTGTTCCGAACCATTTCTAGCGCCCGCCCCACACTTTAAGTCTCTAATTTGTTTGTTCCGAACCCTTACTCGCAGATCTCGTATATATACACACGTGTGGGTGTGTTCTTTGCAATGATTTTGCGTTTTCGCTAGTAGGATGGTTGTCACAGAAGCATGTACGGCGCGTTTGTTCGTGTAAGAAACGTCGATTGCCACGGGCTGGACGGTGGAGAACACGTGAAAACTGAAGGGCAGTTTGTGTAATGGGGACATCAAATCCCTTCAGGATGGGATCTGGACACGGTATGTATAGCCTAATAGCCAACACGAGACATCTTTTTTTGCACAAATTTGTACGAAGATGTCTGTCTCTATCAGATGATAGATGTACTTTATTTTCTTCTTATCAAGGAAACGAACAGTATTCTTTGCAATTAGAAAAGGTCGCGACCAATTTGTTCCGAACCATTGCTAGCGCCCGTCTCACACTCTTAAGTCTCTAATTTGTTCCGAACCCTTACTCGCAGATCTCGTATATATATACACGTGTGGGTGTGTTCTTTGCAATGATTTCGTGTTTTCGCTAGTAGGATGGTTGTCACAGAAGCACGTACGGCGCGTTTGTTCGTGTAAGAAACGTCGATTGCCACGGGCTGGACGGCGGAGAACGACGTGAAAACTGAAGGGCAGTTTGTGTAATGGCGACATCAAATCCCTTCAGGATGGGATCTGGACACGGTATGTATAGCCTAATAGCCAACACGAGACATCTTTTTTTGCACAAATTTGTACGAAGATGTCTGTCTCTATCAGATGATAGATGTACTTTATTTTCTTCTTATCAAGGGAACGAACAGTATTCTTTGCAATTAGAAAAGGTCGCGACCAATTTGTTCCGAACCATTGCTAGCGCCCGTCTCACACTCTCTAAGTCTCTAATTTGTTCCGAACCCTTACTCGCAGATCTCGTATATATATACACATGTGGGTGTGTTCTTTGCAATGATTTCGCGTTTTCGCTAGTAGGATGGTTGTTACAGAAGCACGGCGCGTTTGTTCGTGTAAAAGAAACGTCAATTGCCACGGGCTGGACGGCGAAGAACGACGTGAAAACTGAAGGGCAATTTGTGTAATGGGAAGTCGGACCCGTCGGTTTCTACCAGACATCAAATCCCTTCAGGATGGGATCTGGGCATGGTATGTATAGCCTAATAGCCAACACGAGACATCTTTTTTTGCACAAGTTTGTACGAAGATGTCTGTCTCTATCAGATGATAGATGTACTGTATTTTCTTCTTATTAAGAGAACGAACAGTATTCCCTTCGGATGTTCTATTCCTTGCGAACTTACGCGGCAAGAAAAAAAACGTTTTCTTATGTTAAGCATCTCTTCAAGCACCTACAAGCATATACGATGGTATAGATGACAATTGTATGTTGTAGGATCAATATAGACTAATACTAGTTACATGCCTGTGCGTTGCTATGAAAAACAAAATTGATAATGAAAAATAAAGATTAAAAAATAAAAAAAATATTTCATAAGATCAAACATCTATCTTTAACGCTTCGTTTCTTGCGAAAGCTGGCTAATTAAAGCAACGCTTCGTTTTTTGCGTAGGGCAATTAAGCAGGGCAATTAAGTAGGGCAATTAAGCAGGGCAATTAATGACATGGGTAGAACTCACCACTGCCACCAACTGCTGCTTTATAATAGTAGAGATACCAAACTTCTGTCTTTTCGTCCCAATCAACGGATCATAGTGAAAGTACATTTCAAGACAGATATATACATATAATTTTCATGTATTCAGTTTAAATAATTAAAAACATGTCTATAGTTAAAGTTTTGAAAGTTTAATAATAGGCATCCCGGAACAACATATATTTGTGATCGAAGGAAGTATATGTTTAATTATTACTCAATTAAAAAAAATCATTACAAAAGTGCAATACTAAGCTGATAGAGATTTTCTAAAAAGAGTACAATTAATCTTTCTAAAATCCAGATAGTTTCATAGAAACATCTAGGTACTTAAAATATTTTATTTGAGAAAATTTGATTGTGCCAATTGTCATGAATCTAGTGATAATAAGAATTTTATATAGTCGTTTGAATAAAAAATATACATCATTTCGAGAGTTGATTTTGGTTTTCAAATATTTACATTTCATTTTTTAAAAGCAATATGCTCAACAAAATATTCGTGTTAATTGTTATTCTCATGGAGAGGTAAATCATTAATAAAGACAGCATATGTCAAAAACAAAAATATGTACTAATTCATTTTATAGGTGTGTAAAAATACACCCTTTAATATGTTAACATATAAGATAAGAATGGAGCATAAGGGTAAGGTTATTATCTATTTAAGAATAAAATGCACCCTTCTGTTGCTATCTGAAGTTGTAATAGTTTAACTCTAGAAAACCTGTAATTGTGTTATCACCAAACAAAGTGTTAGTATTAGCTTATTACTTCAATTTTTTTCATTGTTGTTGACTTTCAATGGACTTAGAAATGTGATACAATATAAGTATATATTAAAAAATGTAGCACAATGTAATTAGCGAACACCCATTCATAAAATCCTAAATCGGCCACGATGTCGTAAGTATTCATATTTTGTTCATCAGCGATGTCTTCATCAGATGCAAGGTATGTGTAATTGGGAAAAAAAATTCTATGCAACGGTGTTGTATATCGTGGCCTGTACAACACCATACGGATTGGCGCTACGTGTCCCGGTGCGTCAACCTCCATACAAAAAATAATTAAGTGATAAGGATTAAAATGCATTAAAGTGCTTGGAGATTGATGAATTTGCATGAAGATTAACGCAGCAGACACGTGGCGTCAATCTGCATGGTGTTGCACAGATGACTGTATGCAGCACCGTTGCATAGAATTTGTTTCCGTGTAATTGCCTCATAGACTCTGGATGCAAGGTATGTGTAATTGCCTCACGGACTCAGGATATGCTGCTCGCCAAATGGGTGAGGACCTCGAGGTTCTGGTGCTTGCCCAAAGATGAGGAGATAGAACATCAGGCCTAGAGTAATATCCCATGAGTCCAGCAGATCAAAGGGGTTGGAGGGGAATAGGTGCGAGGTCATGGGCCTCAAGGTACCCACTCGGCATAATCTGATAGCGGGAACACCGCGGCTTCTGTTGGAGAAGAGTGGAGAGGTCGATCGATACCTTAATATGTGGGCTAAGGTGTCAGAGGGGTTGGGGTTTGAGGCGGATAGAGCCACCGATGCCACCGCCGACGCTCTCTTCGGAACGCATTGGTTGGTTTGTGCTTGCGTCCAGGGCTCATAATAGAGTAGTTATGTGAGGACCAAACATTAGCCGCTTGCTTCCATTGTTGAGCTCAATCAGAGCAACTGCTTTGGCGGAAACAACCACTGAAGACGAACACAACAGCGACCTGCGGATCGGAAGACCAAGGAGGGCTCCGTCGTCTCGAAGGGGCGCTCGAGGAGGTTGGAATTGGAGCCTCTCTGTCACCTCCTCTGCATACACTTCCGTGGAGCTCGAGGAGGTTGAAGCTGGAGCCATCACCTCCTCCGCCTACGCTTCCACCTGATCCATTGATCCGAAGTCGATTCAGCAAGGAAGCCGGGCTGCAACTGGATGACGCAGAGGGAGACTTGCGATAGCTCAGCCGGAATGGCTCGGTGGCGCTCCTGATGGACCAGATCTGGAAGAAGAACCGAACTCGGAGAGGAAAGAGGAAGGAGGGAAAGCTAAGGGGAAGTGGAGATGGAGTCGCGGAAAAAGCCCTGCCGCTGCTGTCGGACACTAACGGCGGCAGCGAGGAAGGAGATGAAGTGCGAGGGTTGCCCGGCTGGGGATTTGGAGTCGCCCTCGGATGGCTCAGGAGGACCACTTCCCACGAAAGTGGAGAGCTAGCAAACAATTTTTGTTAAGCACGATAATATAGTCTTTTCCGTTGCATTTCAGGGTGGCGAACCCATCTTTATTTGGGCTTCCTACACAATGAAGCTATTGTGATGGACCGCCTTTTTAAGGGCACGTCTAAATACCACAACAGCTACCCAGGAAGATTAGCCGTCGAGAAACAAGCATTCATTGCCAGACAAATAATTAACACCAACTCTTTTTATTGAATATAAGGCCTAGCGGCCAAGTTTTTACAATAGAGGGCTCAGCGGGGCCCAAAAGATTACAACCAAAACACCGCACAGACAGGCCTGAGCAAAAGACTAAGACCTTAAAACCAAACCAAATCGCTATCTATGAATTCTTGATAAGCTCTAGCTTCTTGGATCTCTGAAAGGGTCGGGTTTAAGCAAGTGTGAGTACAACAGTACTCAACAAGTCACATGGGAAAATATTGTATACTATATGCAAGGGATTAACAATTGATTGGAATTGGTTTAAGTATTGTGGATGCAATTTTATTTGTAATATCATTTTACATTTGAAACTCAAACCAATAATTAAATAGTAACTGGGGGGTTTCCACAAGTTTAACACAACTTAGCCACATTCAACAAAATTCTCCAAAATACTTGAGCTAGGTTACGGGTGTCACCCCAACTCAAACTTAGCTTCATTTACCGGAAGCACGGCGTAATCAATTACCATTTTATTTAAGACATGCAGAGCTGCTCAGCTTTACCCACAAGATATCTACGACCGTTAATGCCATGCGCAAATCGCATGCAACTTAAATGCATGCAGCCGGGCCGAGATCATCATACCATTTTGATTGAACATCCCCATTGTAGCTCCTACCGATAGGTCCTTGGACCCACTGTTCTTGGGACCCCATTGGCCAATGCAGGGGCCTCGCTCTAATACTGAGTGGGTACCTATCATTGTGGGTAAAGCTGAGCCATGTTGGAAAACGGTTCAACTGACCGGTCCGACTTGTGGTTGAGCGAGATCTTAAGTTATTTACTTTGCTTAAGAGGGTTTCAACATTAATTTGCCAAAGATCAAGTCATACGACCACAAACCCATCTGGTACCTGCACGTACCAGCCATCCAAACCAATCATGACATTAATCATCAGCCGGTGATCGGACTCACATCCACCTCGTGGCTAGTCCAATACTGTCCCCAAGACTGTAGCACTTTTAAAACAAAACCACCGAGCCAATTGCTCGACACAATTCTTTCTCTTTTTAAAGAATTTGAGTAAATCTAATAAGATTAATATCTAACTATAGTTGCATAATTAATAGCTAGGGTTATTCAAGGATTTAACAGGGTTCAATAATGTCAAGGAGGCTAAGAGCAATTCGGCATTAACTAAGCATCATGTCATTCTAAATTATCGATTTTTAATAATTCAACATACGAGTAAAATAATGCATTAGGAGATAAATACTTATAATATCAGGGATGATTAGGTTCAATATGATCAATGACGTGCGGCTTGCCTTGCGGGCGGCGGAATCGCCTAAATTGTAGTCGACATAATCGTACTTGTCTTCCATCTGGTCCGGCTCCTGCTCTTGGTACTAGTGATGCTCCTTGAACTGCTCAATGGCTGGATCTAGCGCAAAGAATGAACAACGATAAATAAACAATAAACGAACGAAAAACGATGAACAAAAACGGAAACAGAAACCGAAACCAAAAACGGGCCGAGAGAGAGTCGGAGGGCAAAAATGGGCATTTCGGGAATTTTGGGAGCTTCGGATGGCGGAGCGGAGGCCGTTTTTGGACTCGCTGAGTCGAAACAATCAAGAATATGCATTTTTGGGAATTTTGGGTTTTCTGGGATTAAAAAGGAATTTTGGATTAAAAAAACCCAAAATTAAAAGAAGAAAGTAAAACAGTGTTGGGCCGCACGGGCACCAATTCAGCCCACGGCCTGGCGCATGTGTGTCTGGCCACTAACGGCGAGGTCAATTTGGTGACAAAGCGGGCCTGACAGCTGCCAGTAGGTGGGGCCAACACGAGCGAGCGAGGCGGCTGCTAGGGTTAGGGGCACTGGTGTGGGGCGGCTGCAGCGCTGAACGGCGTGGCGGCCGAGGCCGGGAGAGAAGGCGGTGGGGAGGGAGAGCTCACCCGAGGGGAGGGGAGGCGAGGCGGGGAGAGGGAAATGGCGCTGTGGGACGCAACTTTTATAGCCTTGCGCGAGAGAGAGAGGCGGCGACCTGCGATCGGGGCCGGGGCCGGAGGCGGAGGCGGAGGCGACGTGGGGCGGCGGCCGCGGTCGGGGGAGCTGCCAGGCGCGCGGGATGAGCGAGGCGGTCGTGAGCTGCCGAAGCGGCGCGCGTGCCGTGAGCCGAAGGCACCGGGCAATGGGCGGGTCGAGCCGGTCAGTCCGGATGGGTTGGGCCGACGGCGAAGGCAGGCTGGGCCGGAGGAGAGGAAGAGCAGGCCGGAAGGCCCAAAGCAAAAGATGGCCCAAACGGAAAATTTGAAATCAATTCGAAATCCAAAAAACAATTCAAATAAACTTCAAAAGAAAACCAAAGCAAACCCTTTTGAATTTTTGGGATATTTCAGCTGTCGCCTGAGCAGTCCACACGGTCCGGGCTTGCCCGCATGCTGCAAGAAGACATCCTCACTGACATCACCATCAATGGAGGCATCAGGGCACACAGTGCTGTCTTGGCAGCCCGCTCACCGGTGTTTCGGAGCATTTTCTCACACAACCTTATGGAAAAGCAGCTCTCCACAGCAGACATCTCTGACATGTCCTTCGACGAGTGCCAGCCAGGCCTTCGTCGATTACATGTACGACAATCTACGTGAAAAAGTGTTCTCTGCTCACCGACTTGCCCTCCTTGGAGCCGCAGACAAGTATGATGTAGGGATGCAAATGGGCCGGCCCTAGGGTCATATTTGACTCACTCTAGTTCATTTGTTTGCACTAAAACTTAAAAGGTGGATTAAAAATTAAGTTTTTAGTGCAAACAAATAAACTAGAATGGGTCAAAGAAGACCCTAGGGTCGGCCCATTTGCATCCCTAGTATGATGTCCCCGACCCCGACCTCAAGGAGGCTTGCCACAAAAGCTTGTTGCATGACGTTGACACAGAGAGCTTGCTTGAGCGGCGCTTCAGGTGGTGCACATGTACCAACTACCAGCGCTCAAGAGGACTTGCATAAGGTTGCTCGTCGATATCAGTAAGCTATACGAGATTCGTGACGATTTCGATGCCTTCGTCAAGACGGCAGACAGGGATCTTGTAGTTGAAATCTTGCTATATGGTATTGGTAGTAGGTTCACTGGCATTCTTTGAAGATGGTTCCCCTAGAGAATCATGCACAAGCACATCTATTTAAATGTAAGCATAATTTGATCAATAGTATCAGCATCTGACAACAGAGGGGCTTTTTGTTTCAATTTGTCCACTCTTAATCGTAAGGACTAGTCATCCTTGTTTCTCAGCATTCTTCACAAGTAGGTACATGCCTAGTTCCTAGAACTTGTTAGATCATGGGAATTTTGAGTGCGACTGCACTTTTCAACTCTGAATTTTGTCTTGAGGTTCTTTTACAGCTAAGTTTACTGCAAATGCCGGAGAGATGAAAATACTATCTATCCTTCAAAAAAGAAAATCGTAATTCCTGCCAAAGTCTCCAAGAATGCAACATAGCCGCAGTTCTAAGCAACAATTAAGTTACTAGAAAACACGTTCATCACACGAACAAACGATGCTACGCAGCAAATACTGAATTTTCAAATTCCGATTACATATCTCTTGGAACGCACCTGGCATCTCACGAAAGAACGTTTTGAGTAAAGAAAGCGAGCAAGAGATCAGGAAACGCTGTACATCATTTGTCAACCGCTAACTAAACTGCAAGGCTTGAGGTTTTGAGTTTCTGAGTTCCTACGGATGTCCACTAAAAACAGGTGGTAATCACATAGACGACAATTGTCTTGTGCAAGGCTGCTCGATCAGCTGCAGCAGCCGCCGGCTTGAGAGGACTGCCTGCCCTTGGAAGGGCCTGAGGCTATATAATTTCCAGGTTTGATACCAGTAAACTGCAAGAAACAAAGCAGGGAAATAGGCTGGTAAGTACATGGCAACCAATGAGAAGAATCTGCAGAATGGAATCAATGCGAGGCCAAGTAATGTACAACTGACATCGTTCATATCAAGAGCACCGTCCTGAATTTTCCTGTATATCGCTGACGCGGTTCGGATGAAGGCATGCATGAAAAGCCCATGTTAGAAAAGCTACCACAGACTAGCAGCAGTTATGTGCACCATTCTTACGAGCAAGAGAGAAATGTCTTAAGTTGCCTACTTCACCTTCTTCAGTGCTAACAGCTCGGTTGCGAGCCAAGTCGGATTTGTTCCCAACCAGTGTAATAGTCATGTTGGTATTCACTGCTTGGTGCCTCACTTGTTCTAGCCAGCTTGCGACATGGTTGAGGGTCTCTCTCCTGTTCATCACAGAGCAGAGAAAACAGTCACTGCCTGCTAAAAGTGTAACAGAAGACTAAGAGCAACTTAATCTGATTCAGAAATTGCAAGGTGGGTAATTGGGTACCTGGTGACAACATAAACCATAAGAGCGCCATCAGCACCTCTGTAGTAGGATCGAGTGATCGACCTGAAACATTCCTGACCTGCCTGCAGTTCAACAGAGAGTCACAGAGCAAACAAATGTACCTACAAGCGTACGGCATCGCTTCCCAATCCGAGCCCGCCCTACATTGGACGGACCGAAAACCTCGCAGGTTCCGATCGGGGAGAAGAATTTTGGTGCGAGGCGCCAAGTTTGACAGGTGGTAACCGCCAACGCCGTCGCAGGGAGGTGCCAGTCGCCGGGTGCCGGGGGGGCATCGCTTGTTACGGAGTTGCCCATATGCTTGGTAAAGCAAGGTAGAAGGGCAAAAGAATCTACAGTGGTCGATTATTCTCAGTGGCACAATTCACCATTGTTCACCAAGCCAGAAAAGCCAATTAACCTTCTTTGGCCAGGCTTAATTCATTCTTGCTCATCGCCAAAATAAAAAGAGAGTGACTAGGGAACGGTATACCGTTGCAACGGTATAGCCATGAAACTTATCAGTTTCAGTACTGGTTTCATGAGTTTCAGTGTTTAGTTTCATCAGTTTCATGTTTTATCAGTTTTTAGTACTAAGTTTCATGAGTTTCAGTGCAAAAAATCATAAGTTTCATGAGTATACCGTTTTTTAGTTTTTCTGAAATAAAAAGTGCTAACAAAAACTCATGAAGCGATGAATACACTCTTCTTCTTCTTCTTCTTCCTGCTGACGACTCTCACCACGACCGGGCTCCTCACGAGGTGCCTCCCGGTCCCGTCCGACCACACCAGCCGCCCGAACACGTACTCCCGCGGCAAGAACCCCGCCTTGGCCCTGAACGTGACGGCGAACCCCCTCTCCTCCCGCGCTGCAGAGAACTTGAGCCGTCGCGGCCGCACGACCACCGACACGCCGGGCGGCTCCGTGACCCTCGCGTCGTACGCGGCCGGCGCGGCGCCGACGTTCCTCACCCTCCTCGTGACGGTGTGCTGCTCGCCGGACGGCGACAGGTGCGGCACCGCGATGGACGGGTAGTTGAGGTCCTCCAGCTTCGGGGGCCTCGCCGGGCAGGCGTACGGCGGACTCTCGTCGTCGTCGTCCGGCTGCCCGCTCATGAACGTGGCGATCACCGACGAGTTGTAGCCCAGCGCGCAGAGGAAGTCAAAGTAGTCGGTGGCGTGCATGTCGTACACGAGGCCCGGGTCCGCGGCGCGGTTGGGCTGCACGTGGCCGGCGCCGTAGCTGAACGGCGTCGCCCGGAGGAACGACGAGTTGCTCATTGGCTTCCTCGTGTTGTCCCGCACCCTCGCTGCAAATTAAGATCGAACAACCTCTTGTCATCGGTGAACAAGATACGAGCTAATAGTTGGCAACGTGAGATGTTTACGCTTTCGATTACCGGTTGTCATGATGGCCGACTTGATTGCCGCGGGGCTCCAGTCGGGGTGGAGGGCCTTGAGGAGACCGGCGATGCCGGCGACGTGCGGGCACGACATGGATGTGCCCGACTCGGAGTTGAAGAGGACGCGGCGGTTGTCGAAGGCGAGGCCGGTTGGGCCCGCCAGGCCGGTGAACGCTGCCAGGATGCTGACACCCGGCGCGGTGATGTCTGGCTGCAAATTAAGGTGCATACATACAGTTATGGGTTAGGATGCGTGGAACTGGAGATTGCATTGGTTGATCGATCGATCACACTGAGGCAAGATCTGAACAATGCGTAATTGAGAATGTTTGGACCTTGAGGATCTGAGGAGTGACGGTGTTGGGGCCCTGGGAGGAGAAGGCGGCCATGATCGGCGCCGGCTTCGTGTCCAGCGCGGTGTTTGGGGCGGTGATGTGGCCTGACGCTGACCTGCGCAAGAAGGTCGAAGTGGCCTTAGATGACAATAGAAACCGTAAGCAAAATTGGAGAAAACACTTAAAACACATTAGCTGGAGCAATCATCAAGAATGCAGCCGAATAAAAAATTTACCAATTATGACTGCTGAAAATAAGTTAAGCGAAAGAAAATTATGGATCAAAATAATTAAGCAAGCATTCAATTGCTTAGAAAGAAGAAGAAGAAGAATAAGAGATTTTACTACTTGGGCCATGAAGGTGTGGAACCTGCGACCTTCGCGTTATTAGCACGACGTTCTAACCAAGTGAGCTAATAGGTCAGCTGGTTCATCTCTCAAAACTCAAAACTTATCAATAAATCTTAGAAGCCTACCTGGTTGAATTCATGTAGGCGAGCAGTGCGACTCCATCAGAATACGTGATGTGAGTGGCCGGGAGCACGTGCGCATCGGCAATCATATCATTTCCGGTGGCCTCATCGTTCGCCAGCACCATGCCAACCCCGCCGGCCCGACGAACCGCCTCGCCTTTGTCCACTCGCGCGTTCTTCCCACGCATGCACACGACGATCTTCCCTTCCACTTTCGCCTTGTCCAGTGACCCCTCAATGCACACTGTCCTGCAGAATCAGTCGTTGAACAAACTTTACATGGCAGCAATAAGATTATAGTTTCAGGTTTGGCAAACATTAATTGCAAGTTTCAGCTCAAATGGCAACAAGTTCTTACGCTTGCGCAACTGTTGCATTGTCGGCCTTGGCTTCACCAGAACTGATCAGCGGGTAACACTCGTCGTCAGGAAGGCGCACCGGCGAGAGACTTTGCCCCTGTGAAAAAAAATAAAATGTTTTGACACAGCAGAAGCATTGGAAGATAATTGGAGCTATCTGTTACCGACTTTGATCCGCTTCTTGTTGTCAAGCACGAGGTACGCCGGGAACTCCCTGTCCGTGGTGCTCGCGCCGACGGTCATGAGCCACGGCGAGGTGTTGGACACCGTGCCCGCGCCCGGCCCGGAGTTCCCAGCCGAGCAAACCACGGTGACGCCGTTCTTGACCGCGTGAAACGAGCCGATGGCCACGCCGTCCCTGAAGTACTCCGCGGGCGAGCCACCGAGGGATACCGAAAGGACGTGCACCCCGTCGTGGATGGCCTCGTCGAACGCCGCGATGATGTCGGCGTCGAAGCACTCGCTGCCGTTCACCGGGCGCCAGCACACCTTGTACGCCGCGACGTGCGCCCTCGGCGCGCCGCCCTTCGCCGTGCCGTTGCCGTATCCGAAGAGGTTCGCGCCCGGCACGAACCGGCCGGCCGCCGTCGAGAGCGTGTGCGTGCCGTGGCCGTCGCTGTCCCGCGTGCTGGCCGGGTTCGCCTGGCCGACGGTCGCCAGGTAGCCCCTGTTGAAGTACTGTGCACCGATCAGTTTCCTGCAGTGTATATATACAACGGCATCAACAGCCTGAACACTCAACTGTGCATCTTCATCAAAATGAAGAGCACAAAACTGAATTAGCCAGCACAGTAACAATGCTAATTGCTAAAACGAAGAGCACAAAACTGAATTAGCCAGCACAGTAACAATGCTAATCGCTAAACACTACGTACGGCTCTACTCATTGTTCCAGGAGAATCTTGCTTGATGAAACAAAAGATTTGAGAGGGGAGCAATGCGATCTGAATGGTCCATGCAGACATCACAAGCTGTGCTCTGAGCGTTCCCTCATGAGTGCATTTCTTCAGGTTGTGACAGTGGCAGTGGCAGCGCAGTGCTGCATTATAGATTGTCTAGTTGCACCACATGATCATAATAAATAAAGCGCATGATGCTTGTGCAGTAGCCATGGACCCCAAGCATCCAGCTCTGCCTATGTGTACCAAGGCCAAGCTTGTGCATGGATTAACGCATCTTTTGGGATCTTTTTCTGAAGAAATGATGTGGCGTCTATCCGCTAGCAGCTTGTCGATACCTGAAGCTAGCGCTGTGCAGCATCATAGAGGAGCTACTCTACTGGGATGTATACATGGGGGAGACAGATTTGGTTTGGCACGTACTGCTACTACTACCAAGCACGATACCCGAGGAGGAGACAGAGTGGGTGGGGGATCATGTAATCATGGGAAAGCGCATGACGCAGGGACGGAAATCTTTATAGGATGAGAGCAATACTTTTATGTTTTTTTTTTAATACGAGTTACATAAATTTTAAAATAAATGAATGAGTAAGTAATTATCATCTACTTTTATTCATGTTTTATTACCTATGCAATTAAGAAAAAAAAGCATAAAATTAAGCATATCTCTTACGGAGGAGCAGTGCTGTGTCGTGTCGTTTGCTATCGATGACGATGGCCAGCTCTGCCCCTCACATGATTCACAGCGAAGGCTGGGCGACTGGTAGAGAGAATATGCACAGAGGAAAGCTGGAGTGAGGTGTTCGTAGGTTTTTGTTGGCTATATTCGTTGCCACTTTGCACCTTGTTCATGTTGATGTTTTGAACTAGCATCGTGATACCAAGTAAAAGCTCATTGTAGTTCCTCTTTCTCACAAAATTTAGTAGCCAACGCTATTTCAGAATTCGTACTAAGCATTGTAAGATGAGCGGTTACCGCGAAGTTAAGGTTTGTTTGGACTTTGCTTAAGCTATCATAGCTACCTATCTACTTTTTTTAGCATAACTCTAAAATATAAGGCCCCTGGTTATTTTTTTTTTTAGAAAAAAGGGCCTTCGTTCATCATTGAGAGGCTGAAGTAGGAGTGGTTTGATCAAGGACATGTTACTGCTATCTCCGGTCATAAATCGTTGTCATTTTGAATATCGATATGATTTTTAAAATACGGTTTTAATCATTAATTTATATTATAATAAATTTATAAAATTCAATAAAGTTATAATATTATAAAAATACTTTTCGATACAAATCTATACATAATTTTCATGTATCCAATTTAAATATTAAAAAGATATTGATAATTAAAATTTTGAAAGTTTGACTATAACTATATCTAAAACGATAATTATTTGTGACTAGAGCCTCGACGTAGTTTTTCTTGGCAATAAGTTGAGTACACCCAAATAGCCCTAAACGATTCGCATCCTCTGCTTTCTTTGCCGTTCCCTGATTCATGGCTGTCGGATCAAGCAATGGATGGTTAGGATCGAGGCCATCGAGGTATACTTTTCTTTTTAAAAATTGTATAAATATTAAAACATGAATGAAAAGTAAACGATGATTACTTATTCTTTCACTTATTTTGATATTTACATAACTTGTATTAGAAGAGAAAATATAGAAGCACTGCTCGCAACAAAGAGAAGCACCAACGGAACCCATCAGGATAACGCAATGCTTGGTTGGTAACTTGGTATTGTATTAGCTCCAAGAGGGATGGAGGCACATAGGTTAAACTACGATGCTCAGAGAGAGAGAAAGAGAGAGAGGGGTTAAGCAATGGAGGGCAGGGTTAACAAAACCGAAACCGAAAAAACCGATGGAAAACCGAAATTGGAAATTCGAAAATATCGAGCCAAAAACCGCTCGAAAATCGTTAGAAACCGAAGAATTTCAAAACCGAGCATTTGAACAAAAAACATTCAAAACAAATTTTAAAAAAAACGAAAACCATTCGGTTTTCTCGAAAACCCATCGGTTTTCTCGAAAAACCGGTCGGTTTTCTCGAAAAACCGATCGACGAGGTGAACGTTTTAGGCTATCGGTTTTTGGAGCGATTTTCGTCGGTTTTTTCGAAAAATCGCTCGGTTTTCACCGGTTTTCGATCGGTTTACATCGCATAAATTTTTTCAAATTTTTTGATTTTTTTGAATTATTTTTTTAATTGAATCGGTTTACCGACCGGTTTAGGATTTCGAACCGGCTCGATACGGTCGAAAACCGCGATTTTCGAGCGATTTTCGTCGGTTTTGTGAACCCTGATGGAGGGATGCAAGGAAGGAGCCAGAGAGAGAGAGAGACCTGTTGCAACGAAGCTGCGTGTCAGAGGACTGGTCCTGGCAGATTCCCCGCCACCCCGCGGGCGCGGGGCCCATGCCGTCGTCGCCGAAGCTGCCGGCCTCCGGCCACACCCCTGCACGCGACGCACGCGCCCCCACGGCGCGCAACGCAGACAATCCTTGTTTAGTAAATCACATGCGGACATGCAATGCAGGCCCCGGGGATACTATAGGGGTGTGTTTGGTTGCCTGTATGGTGCCTGAATCGCATGAGTGGATGCAACTGTATCTGTTAGACACATGTTTGGTTTCCTGTTCATCCTGGCCAGATGGATGCAATTGCACCCACTCATACAGGATGGAGAAAACACAGAAATTAGACTTCTCTCTAATGCAGGCCCATGAGATGCACAAACAAGCAACCAAACAACTTAACTTGCATCCACTCAGTCAGGCCAAAGCTAATCTGGATGGCTCATACGAAACAAGCTAGGATGATGCAGGTAACCAAACACACCCTAGTCGCCCGTGCGCAGGCCGGGATGAGGAGGAGGAGGGATTTGACTCTACATTTGGGGATTCCTTGTCGCAGCCGTGCCTGTGACCCCCCACGAAGAGGCCGCGCAGGCGCAGCAGCGGCAGCAGGCGTGGAAAAGAGCGCTCTTGAATCTCTTTGATGCTTTGAACACCACTCAGTCTCACTGTTCGGTTTGTAACCAAACCAAATATGGGTGACGCCAACGAAACTTGGCTGCTGTTTGGTTTGCTATTAAAATTTTGTAACGCTCACAAAAGTTTGGTACAAGAAAATCAGTTACCAAAATTTTGGTAATGCTGAAATTTAGCTTGGGCAGGATCGAAACAAAGTTTTTTTTCCCCCTGCCAATCAACCCTATGTATACATGCTACTCACTGCACTGTTCTTGTAAAATGAGAAATGAAATAAGCTTTCGGTATTTTGTTGATATACATCATTGTATATCTAGTAGCCAAGTACTAGTCTTTTTTAGCCAAATGATAGCTAGTAGCATAGTACTCCCTCCGAAAGTTTATAAAGCCTATTTTTGTTGGCACATAGACCACGTCAAGTTTATAAATGTATTTTTTTTGGTACATAGATTAAGAAGATATTAAAAATGATTAGATTATCCTAATTATTATCATTAAGTACTATATTCAGAAAATAGGTACGTAAATATGAATATTTATTAGGGATATATATACAGGACATCAAACATTTTATGTTAGAATATAAAAATATTTTCTATATCTATGAATAAGACCACTCAAAAAATATACTCGATCCCTTTGTTGATAAATGTAAGATGTATTTTGACTTTGCATAAGGATTAATATTACGGTGAAATTGAAGACATATGGGGAAATGACTAACATACTCTTCTTAATTGTTTTGGAAGATGGGAGATAATACTTTGTGTGGGTGGTAATAAATAAATGCATATAGTTGAGAAAGAATAAATATGTGTATAATAAGAAAAACTCATTAAATCTACATACAAGCCTTGTATTCCTAAACAAGACTATTTAAACTATAGTCTTTATATTTATCAAGCGAGGGAGTATCTTGTAAACTTCAATGGAGTAAATACTACTACGAACTGCATGCTTCCAAGTCCAAACAGCCATAAAAATGGACGACGCCACAGACAAGGCAGGCAGCGACGTCCGTTTCCACGAGAGTAGGAATAAGGGACAATTAACCCTCTACTCTGTACTCCATCCATTAAAGCCAAAAGGTTTACGTCTGGACAGATTCTAATCGCAGCTGCTGCTCCTGCGCGCTCTGCATGCACACTGCACACATGCCTAATGAACCAGCAGACTTTTCGACTGGTATTTTGGGCTTAACAACACACATGCTCGGTATTTGGTACTCCCCGTGTTTGAATGTCCGATCGTCTTATGATAATCCCTGTGCCTGAATGTCTGATTGTCTCGCGATTTATGAGCAGGTTAAGGTAGATTGCATGATTAATTGATCCTAGGTTCTAAAAGAAGAAATAACTGATTCTAACTCGGTGAGTGAAAGGGCGTAGCAATTGGTGGTAACTGCCGAAACAGTGAGATCTTGCGAAAGTGAATGTATGTACCAGTGTCTAGATTGCCAATGACGATGCCTTCGCCAAATCTTGCTTTGGCCCAGATGGAATTGGCCTTTACGCGGCCATCTTTCTCCATCCGGAGAAACTCCCATGAACGGGTCGTGTGCAACCTATGGCCTCTGTTTGGAAAAACCGAGATGACGCTCGGATGCTCTGTGCAAAGGCCAAACATATCATCAAAACGAAATCTTACATAAATAAAAATGAAGTGAGGACAGCGATATAAGGGGGGAAACGCAGACAGACTTGAGATCTCCATTGCCTCTTCTTCCTCCAGTGTGGCAGCGAAGCCATTGATGTACTTGGTGTACGAGTAGAAGATCGCATCTTTCGCCTTCTCCTCACTGCGCTCACACGATCAACCCGAAAGCCTTACTTGCATTTGCAGCAGATGCGTCAACTAGAACGAGCAGATTGATCACTAGGATGTTGTTACCTTCCCAGGACAGAGCCCAAGAACTCGTAGTGCGAGTTCTTGGCGCGTTCTTGGTTAGAAGCCAAGGCGGCTCCCTCCCGGCCATGCGAGTGGCCTCCGAGGTAGACAACGTACGACTGCAAGAATCAAGAAGGCAACTTTCTATCAGCCAAAACAAGAATAAAATCAAAGGAAGAAGAAGGGAAAACAAGAAGAGAACCAAACGAAGAAAACGATCAAGAACCACCATCCTATATATTTACCTTCTTCTCGGCAGAGGCCGGCTGCTGCAGGAGCACAAGGCTAGCGATGATCAGCAGGACCAGAGCAAGGGCAGCGGGGGGGTTCTTCAGAGAGGAACACATGTCACACGTCTCCTTTGGATGCTTTTTATGGACCAATGGTCAATTGTTAGAGGAGGCTGCAATGGATTGGGACCTCACCTGAGAGACTGCGCTGTGAATGTGCCTGGGCACTGTTGGTTTTTTATAGGCGCAAGTGCAAAGACGGCATGGGGTGTGTCTTGTCCTCTCCTCTCCTCTCCTCTCCTCTAAACAGAAAAGGGGGGGGGGGGGGGGCTTTCTGTTTCCCAAAAGCGCCGTTTGGCGAGAGAAAAAAAAAGGCTAAAAACCTTTTCAGGTTTTCAACTGAAGATATCATGATGTCCTACCTTAACTCATGAAAGAAATGCGAATCCTGCAAACCCATTGGAAAGTGGATATGTATTTCTGTATCACCATCCGCCTGCGGTAACCTGCTGCGTTTCTTCAGAGTTTTTTTTTTCTTAGCGAGAGCATTTGTTCAGAGTTCATACCACGAATGTGAGGCTTATATTTCAGATTCTCAGTTCGAGCCTTACATCATGTGGTGACGCACGTGAAACTAACCATGTAGGCGGAAGGGGAGAAGTTGAACAAAAATGTAGGCGGAAGGGAACGGTAGTTTCGGTATTGACGTCTGCTAGTAGTACCGATCGAGCTGCAGGGGGCGCACCCCTACCGTTGGCTAGCCCGTGGGTACTCCTACTAGGATCTTAGCTCAGCCATCTATTAGAGCATCTCCAGCAAGGGCCCCTAAAACAGAGTCCCTATTTTAGATTTAAGGGCCCCCCTTATTTTTGGGGCCCTGTTTTCAGAGCACAAGTCCAGCAACAGCCCCTAAATCTCAGTCCCTATTTTACTTTTTCTCCTATTTTGACACATCCGTTATGTATAATCTTCATTTGACACCACTAAAATTCAATCAAAAATATTTGTAATACATAAAACATAAGCATATTAACATTTACAATTTAAAAACATGATATTTAAAATTTAAATTTAAAATTTTGAAAACATGATAAAATTTTCGAAGCCTCTCATGTATTTCCCTATCTTCAATAATAGGGGTTGTACTCGTGTCCCTGGAAATTGGGGCTGAGGAGGCAAATTTAGAGGCCTCCTAATTTTAGGGGCTTGAGTAGGGGCCCCCTGGGAATTGGGGCTGAGGAGGCAAATTTAGGGAGCCCCTAATTTTAGGGGCTTGAGTTGGGGCTCTGCTGGATCTATTTTTTTTTACTACACTCCCTATTTTAAGGTTTAGGGGCTGGTTTAGGGGCTCTGCTGGAGATGCTCTTAGGCGCAATGACTGCATGGTATCAAACTTCATCAATGAATCTGAATTTCAGAGACAAAAAAGGACTAAGAGATTTAGAAGGTGTTTGGCAGAGCTCCAGCTCCATCAAATCTTTGAAGTTAGTGGAGCTCGGTATTCCTAGCTTCATCAGATTTGTGGAGCTGGAGCTACGAATACATAAGAGTGTTTAGGTGGGTTATCTTGTTTATATTTTAGAATAAAATTATAAACTTAAATCATTTTATTTCAGTCTATAAGTTTCAACACCGAAGTAGGGTTAGATCTAGAGCTCTACCAAAAGGCCCAAACCTCGTACCTGAAACAGCGGCCCAGAATACACAATCGGTGCTACAACCGAGTCGAACTCGCTGCCGTGGCAACCTCTGATGCAACCTCGAGTCCGTTTTGTTAGACAACCTCGCTATCGAATAGTCCGGGGTTGCCTAATAGATCTAAACTGGAGAATAGACAGGGAGAAAGAGAGACACAATATGAGGAGGAACGGGTCTAGGTCTGCTTTATTATTCTGTATGCTTGTGTACAATGGGGTGACCCCCTGCCTCCTATATATAGCGGTTCTGCTTAGAGATAAGGAAGAGTCCATATCGGATACGAATCCGGTTTCCTAACACTCCCCCTTGGACTCTTCACTGCGAGATGCATATGCCTCATTAAAACTCCATAAAAACCCAGTGGGAAAAATAATTGGAGAAAGAGTACATAGCACACGCTTGCTGTGTTGCACGGATTGCCTCATCAAAAACCTTATGTAAGAAAACTTCAATGAAAAACTTACTTAAGGAAAAGAGTACAATCCACCCAAACTTCAATGTTAATCTTCAAGATTTACGTTGGGTACTCAAACTTCATGGTTGAGATTTATGTAGGAGTATGTGAAAAATATCACAATGAAATCTGCACTTCTCTAAGCCTCATCATCCCGATTCCTCTAATACATCTTTCAAAAGAAGATGCCGGGAGTGACTTAGTGAATAAATCTGCGAGATTTTCACACGACTTAGTATGCAGTATCTTTATCTCGTTCATCTTATGCATTTCATGAGCATAAAAGAACTTGGGGTTGATATGCTTTGTAAGGTTACTCTTCACATATCCCATTTGTACTTGTGCAACACAAGCTGCATTATCTTCATAGATAATAGTGGGGGTTTGTTCCATGTTCAGACCACATGACTTCTGGATGTGGTGAACCATTCTTCGAAGCCATGCACATTCCCGAGAGGCTTCATACAATGCAATGATTTCTGAGTGGTTAGTCGACGTAGAGACAAGAGTCTGCTTAGACGACTTCCAAGAAATTGCCGTTCCACCGCAAAGGAAAACATACCCAGTTTGTGACTTGCCAGTATGCGGGTCCGATAGGTACTCAAAGATCGGCGTAGCCAACTAAATTCAATTCATTGTTTCTTACAGAAACAAGCCGAGGTCTTTGCTTCCTTGAAGGTAACGGAAGATGTCCTTCACCCTTTCCAATGCCTTTTGGTGGGTTCTGCACTGTACCGCGCTAGCAAATTCACGGCGAACGCAATATCCGGCCTAGTGCTATTCGCAAGGTACATGAGCGCTCCAATTGCACTCAAGTATGGGAATTCCGCTCCCAGGACTTCCTCCCCCTCTTCTTTAGGCCCGTACGGATCTAGGTCTGCTTGGAGTGACCTTCCGACCATTGGGGTCTTTGCGGGGTATGCCTTTTCAAAGCCAAATCTTTCCAACACTTTCTGCGTGTAGGATGCTTGGTGTACCAAGATTCCGCCTTGGACATGTTCAAGCTGCAAGCCTAAACAGAACTTGGTTTTACCCAAGTCTTTCATTTCAAACTCAGATTTCAAGTATGTGCATGCTTCTTCAATTTCCTCATCCGTCCCAATGATGTTCAAGTCATCTACATAGACGGAGATTATACAAAATCCATTCGTGGATCGTTGTATAAATACACATGGACAATCTTCGCTGCTCGTAGCCTTTCTTGCAGAGAAAGTCACTCAAACGATTGTACCACATTCTTCCCGATCGCTTTTAGCCCATACAAAGTTGATTTCTCTAATTTCACACTGATAGGTTTCTGTTTGCTCTGTCTTGGTTCGGGATAGGGATACCTTCCTACTTTCATGTATATCTCCGAATCCAAGTTTCCATACAAATATGTGTGACAACATCCATTAGCTTCATTCTCAACTTCAAGTTGACTCGCCATTGAGATCAAGTATCTAAAGGTAATTCCACCCATGACCAGGAGAATAGGTTTCTTCATAATCAACCCCAGGACGTTGAGTGAAACCTTGAGCGACAAGCCTTGCCTTGTACCTTACAACTTCATTGTTTTCGCTTTCTCTTGCGTAACAAAACCCATTTGTGACCTCACGGGTTTATATGGGGAGGCGTGCGGCACACAGCCCAAACACCTCTCTTTTGTTCAGAGAGACTAACTCTGCGGTGATTGCCTTCTTCCAATCTTCCCAATCGAGCCTTTTCTTGCACTCTGCGAGAGATGCGGGCTCGGATCATGATTAATGATTGTGGCAATCTTCTTTGCAAAGTATGCATCGACATTGGTCGTTGCTCTATTCATTGATTCTCCCGTTATTACAAAGTTTATGGCCATTTCCTCATGGGGTGCTTCGTGCACTTCTACTTGCTCTTCATTGCTATTTCCCATTCCAGAGCAAGTTCCTTTAGTTTTTCTCCGCCAATGTGTGCGCACACATTATTTCCGCGCTTCTTCCAATGGAAGGTTCAGATCTGAAATTGCCTTTTCCACAGGCTTCTTTCCAAAGGCTGCCAGTCTCAACTGCTCCTTCTTGCTTTGGGGCACTTTTGTGATTGGGTGTGGTAAGTCCTCTCGCCCGCTTTTCCCAGACGTCTCCGGTACTTTGGGTTTGAGAAGCCGATCTCCTGTTCTTTTCTTTGAGGCCTCGAAACAGGATGAGGGATACCTTCTGCTTTCTTTGGTATTTCCACCCTCTCTGGTGCATTTCTTGCTGGTATATGCGACTTAACCACGCTCTTCAGATCACAAAAATGATCAGGCAGTTCATTTGCTAAATTCTGCAAATCAATTATCTTCTGGACTTCTTGATTTGCTTCATTAGTGCGAGGATCATGCGCGGGGATCCCAAAGTGGAATGCCATACTATTTCCGGTATTTTTCATCCAATGGTTGATTCTCTCCCTAATGACGGAAATGGTCCTCGTCAAAGATGCAATCGGCGAATCGGGTGTGTGCAAGTCTCGATCATGGGTTCCAAATACCTGATTATGGATGCACTCTCATAACCAACGATATCCTGACTTGCGGAGAGGGCCCATTGCAGTCCATTGTGGGGGTGGTATAGGTACATATACCATACAACCAAATTTTCTAAGATGGGAAATCTTCTGATGACCCCTTGCACTAGTTGCATAGGTGAATGGATGTTGTAGGCCGATGGTCTATAATTGATGAGTCTTTCTTTGCGTGCAGAGGCTGCGTGTCCCCAACAAGTGTTGGGCAAGTTACAACTCTGCAAAAGCGGTCCGGCAATGAACTTAATCCTTTTATTAGTGCTTCACTAGCCCATTTTGCGTATGGACGCGTGCGATGCAGAGTGCTCAACAGCTTATTCCCGTTCTTTGTGCAATAATCATCAAATGCCTTGGAAGTGAATTCACCGGCATTGTCCATTCGAATGGACTTCACGCGATGATCGGAAAAGCATTCTTAATTACGATGATCTGCGAGATCGCTTTTGCGAATGCATGATTCCTTGTTGACAAAGAAACATGTATGCGACCATTTCGAGGAAGCATCAATGAGCACCATAAAGTATCGAAACGGCCCTCGACAAGGGCTGAATCGGACCGCAAATATCCCCTCGAATGCGTTCCAGAATGCAGGATTTCATGTTGCACTTTCATAACAGAGGGTCTAGTTATTAATTTCCCGGTGGCACATGCATGGCACACAAAATCTTCGTGATTCGGGAAATTCTTAACATTAATGCCATGACCTTGTGAGTTGTTAACTATATTTCTCATCAATCTAAGACCAGGATGACCTAATCTACAATGCCATAAAGCAAATAATTCAGAGCTTCTAAAAACAGTCTTCAGAGAAGTATACACTGCGTGTGCATTGATTCTCGTGTAGTACAGCCCAGATTCATATGAGGGACATTTTTCTAGTACCATCTTTCCATATTCCGCGTGCTTCACAATGCACAAGTGTTCTTTGCCATTTTCTTCATTGGTTTCTACGTGAAACCCATTAGCGCGGATATCCTTGAAACTTAAGAGAGTGCGGGTTGATTCAGGGTACAAGAGGGCTTCTTCAATTACCAAAGTTGTACCCATTGGCAATATAATTGTGGCTCTTCCTGAGCCTATTATATGCAGATCGCTCCTGCGATAGTTGTAATCCTTCCAGCGTTCTTCGTGATTGTCTGGAAGTATTTCGACTCTCTTAAGATGGTATTTGTTGTGCCACTATCAACAATGCATATTTCCTCCATTGGGCGCTACATGATTTCTAGATGAAAAGAAAAATAATTCTAATCATAAAGTGGCTAAGTAATTCAAAAATTGCTTGTAAAGAAAGAATACTGGAATAAAGAATAAATTGCAATTCTATTCATGAGAAAAAGTATGCTCTTCGAGAGCTTACTATTCATTATGCAATCTGATGTCTATGTGAGATAATTCTGATAATTCAGGTCAATTCTTCAAAAACTCACGTTAGATAATGCCACACTTTTGCACATTCATAAGGTTCTTCCATTAGATTACTACGTGTAATCTAATAGGAAATGGCTGCTAGATTCAATAAAATGCATAATTGAATTCTCATGAGTTTCCAGCAAACTAAAAGAAAGCAATAATATCAAGATTCATATATTCAAAGATGAATGCAAAATTCATAAGTACAAGATTCATAAGTACGAAATTCATAAATGCAAAATTCATAAGTGCGAGATTCATAAATGCATGATTCATCAATACAGTATTCATAACTGCAAAATTCATATATACACAGATTCATAAATATTCATAAATACGGAAAAAAGAAATCCCACATAAATTAAATGCGGTGTAATGCTAATTACAATTTATGTAACTCTCGTTGGTTGGGAGCGAAAACAGGTAACGAATATCTCCGTCAATTCGACTCTTGGCCAGGTCAACCTGCCCCTAGGGCTCACATGAGGGAGGGAGCACTTCCCGTTTCCGGGTGCCAATTAAAGAACCAAGCCTCATGTGTGTTTTCCTAGACACCAATTGTCTCATGTCTGTTTATTCATTACCAAAATCAAATCCCAACCACTTAGTTTCTCATAAAATGCCGTATGAAATATTCTGGAATTTTCCTAGCACTTTTCATAATTTCTGCTAATTTCCAAGCAATTTTCAGAATTACTGTACAACAGAAAATTTTAATTTTAGCAAATATCAACATGACTAATTCATAAATTCAGAATAAACAATAATTGCACAATTCATAAATTCAGAATAGACAATAATTGCACAATTCATAAATTCATAAATACGGAAATAAATTCTCAGAAATTTCTGTTATTTTTTAATCAAATTTTCCGAATTATTAATCAATTTTCTGAATTCTGCAACTGATTTTCGGGAAAAAAAAACGCACTACGTGCAGCTATAAATCTAAACCATACCGCACTCCCCCTTCCATGTGGGGTTGAGCTGCAGGTTGTTGCATGAATCTTGACGTGCATACAAAGGCTTGTTCTTCCAGTGCTTTGGCCTTGATAAAACAAGTACCGATGCCATGTGTTGCCCCTCATGAAAAGAGATAAAATTCTTTCGGGGGCATAATGGGAAAATCTCTTGCCCTCATGCCTATCCGGACTCCACCAATCTCCAAAAACCGGTTGGCTTCAATGAACTTCATGTCCGATCGGGAAAAGAGGAGGGCTCGGGCCTTCGGTCCAGCCGGTAGGGTCCGGTTGCTTGCGAGGCGCATGGGGCAAAGCTAGGCGCGACGGGAGCCGGCGGCTGCGGTGGCGCGGCTTAGAGCCGGCCAGTGGCGCCCAGCGACAGCGGCGGCAGTGTCCGGCGCGGCGGCGGCTCGGTGTGGTCGAGCGGCACGGCGCGGCAAGCGACCTCGGCTGGAGTCGCGGCGGCCTCGCAGTCTGCGGCAGTCGGTAGCGGCAACAGAGCTCGACGCTGGGCTACGACGGCCGGGCGATCTAGGTCGCAACCGCGCGTAAGCGGCGGCCAGCGTCGCGGCTAGTGCGCTTGCGCAGCCGAGGCGCCGGCAGCGCGCGACGTCGACAGCGGCGCCGTTCGTACAAAGCTGGTCGAGCCATTCTTTTGGGCGCGTTACAGTGGTGGCGGTCGGCCGAGCGGGAGCAGCTTCGTGCTGGCTTCGAGGTGGCGGCCGAACGACACGGCCTGCGTGGCCGGGGCGTGCAGTGCTTTGGGGATGGCTGCGAATTGGCGATGCTGCGTGCGCGGTGGGCTCTGGCGGCGCTTCATGCGCGTACATCGGCGGCCGAGGGGGCGCGACGGCAGGTAACCGAAATCGTGCGTGGTGGCGGCAGGGTACCGGCTTCGTGCCGTGGACGCACGCTGCAATGGCTTCGTGCCAATCTGCAAAATTTATCTATAGTAGCTATTAGATACGAGTAGCTTTCCCTTGCCTCGTGCAAGCTATTGCAGAAGATTGCGAAACGCAGCTGCGCCACGCATTGCGTATGTATTCGACCAGATCGTAATTTCATGTACGCATTTCATATCGCGATCCGTAACGCCGCTCAGATCGTAACCGTGCTACTACATGCGTAGATTAGATGCAAATACAGACGAGCGATTGATTCAATCCTCGTTCTCACCTTTTCTCACTTTTTCAATCTGCTTTCCGGTAGATTATCGCGTAGGATAGAGTCGCGTAGGACTTTTCTTTCGGCAATCCGAGTGGATGCCGGCTTGATGGCGAGTTGATTGCAGATCGGATCGGGCGATCAATCGCCGGTAGTAGACGTTCGTTGTCGTCGACGATCCTTCGCTTCTTGTCTTTTTCCCACCTTTCAATCTTTCTCCGGTAGAGCTTCGTGCTGATAACGTGTTAGACAACCTCGCTATCGAATAGTCCGGGGTTGCCTAATAGATCTAAACTGGAGAATAGACAGGGAGAAAGAGAGACACAATATGAGGAGGAACGGATCTAGGTCTGCTTTATTATTCTGTATGCTTGTGTACAATGGGGTGACCCCCTGCCTCCTATATATAGCGGTTCTGCTTAGAGATAAGGAAGAGTCCATATCGGATACGAATCCGGTTTCCTCACACGTTTCACTTGCACCTCCGGAAAACGCAAGCGCCGAAGCGCGATATGAGTCACGGGCCACGGTTCAGCGCTGAATGGGTTCGCTTCAAATGGAATGGCTCCGAACGAACGTGACTCGCACTGACTGCACTCCTACGTAAGGCTGGCGTCTGCTTCTCGTGTTTGGCAAATAGTAGTTTGTACGGTGCTCTCCTCATGGTGTCCTGTAACTGTAAGCTCTGTAAATTGGTCCTGTAACTGTGGTGCATGCCGTGGCTCAGAATCGCGGGTTACAATATCCCCTGGACTCTTTAAGACACGTTCGCATTGGCAAAACATTGTTCGTCTTGCATAGCCAAAGTTCCTGTGCTGAACTTTTGTAGCCTTCAAAGAAAGAAGGATAAACAAGTACAACAAAGCACTTAGATGACACTGCACTCGTACAGATCATGAGGCTTTTAAGGTTTATGCGCTACTAGCTTCGGATTAGGGATGATAATCGGATGCGGTGCATATAGGTAATGCTCATCCATACTCATATCCGATAGCCAAAATCCTCCACGGGTATACCCGCGAAAGGTCGCGTACGAAGAATCTCATCCATACCCGTCTCTCACGGGTACTTGATACATGCAGGTATACCTGTTTACCCATCACTATCAATAATCCTTCCAACCAAATAGCATTAGAAGCTAATGAGATATGGTTCTGTTGCAATCCTTTTGATGAAATTATAGGAATCAACTACATTCTGTGAATTGAAGAATGATTATCAGTGATTCAAAATTTCAAGTGACTATGGGAATAAGAATTAAAATAACACATGCAGACAAATGATGCATATATGTTCAAGTATAGCAATTAAAATAGAAACAATTCATTAATCATCACATATATTACAACTCACCCATCACGGCATCACCAATCACAAATTTAAGCAGACAAGTAATAAAACAATTTCAATATAAATGAGATTGATAAAGAAGAAAATTTTCAGTCCTCGTACACGTTTACCCGTGGGTCCTTGCTGCACAACCTTAAGGTCCTTACTGAAGCTCTCGTAGCATCGGCACCACCTTGGGTCCATACACACTGCCACGCGTGGAGCGAAGACGTACGATACGAGATCCCGATGGCCCTGTCCTCCAGCGCGACTGCCGCTACGATCTTCTTTCCTAGCTCTGGATCCCTGAGCGAATTAAGCAGTGAAGCTTACCATTTTGGTCGTATATATGCCGGCTATGGCCAAGGTGCTGCACCATACTCTACACGCAGAGGACTAGGCACACCATACATGCCTTCTCAACTAATCTAGACCATTGTTTTGTTGGCTCATCGATAACCAATCAAATTCCAAAATTTCAACTACACTCAAACTATAATCCAAATGCATCAATACCACTTCCTGACCCGTACATCTCAGATCTCATAGGGCATCTTGCCATGCGGGTGTGGGTTACCCGTCGGGTTCCGTGACGCCCATGCCTTTTGCCACCACCGTGACGCGCATGCCTTGGCTGCAGTACTGGTCCCACGACCAAGCCCAGGCGGGCGCACGCGGCACGCCTCGTGCTCCCGAACCTCGAGTTGCTTGGTGCGGCCGGTATGGATAGTCGGCTGGGGTGTCGTCTTCGTCATCCGGCACACAGTTCTCGAGTTCGATGATGAAGAGGAGGTGCTTCCGTTCGTGATCCGGTGTAAACTTTCCCTTCGCAGTTGTAAGTTGACTGGCCGAGTTGCTTCCGTTCCCGCCATCTGCTGCGCCGGTGTGAGCATGCAAAGGAACACGCGCAGCTTGCGGACGCCAGCGATCCGCCCTTCCTCTGCTGTCTTCTTCGGGACCACTTGGATCGGAGCAGAGCCGCGCCCAACGAAGGGCGCCTTGGTGGCCGTCTTGGACGTGGGCGCGGTCGAGCGCTCGGCCACGACGGTGGCGCGTTGTTCGTAGGCCCTGGCAAGGCCCATGTCAACCTCAAGTGACTGGGGCCCTGGAGTTCGACGTCGATGCTCAGTAGCTCCTGGACGGCGGCTGCAAACAGCTGGACTCGCTGTTTCGGTGTCAAGGGGCCGGCGCAGCTGAGTCGACCGACGAATTGGTCGACGAAGTCGTCCACCGTGCTGGTGCGCTTGCTTCAGCTGAGCCGGTTCGTTCAGCGGGTTATGTCGCATGCGGGGCCAAAGCGCACGTTGACGAGCTCCGGCCTCCGAGAAGCGGCGCCACGGAGACGTATCCTCCTTGTGTTCTAGACGACTATACCACCATTGCGCGCTACGGATCACGTGGTAATTACAGAATGGAGCAGAAGTTCAGAAGTTCAGAAGCAGAACCAAGACAATGCGCACTATGAGTATGCCCTCACTGGTTTACTGTACCAAATCTGACAAATGAAGTTCAATTTACTTTTGGTAATCAGATGAAAGGCCAGTCTGGTGATGATAACCAACGCTCCAAATTGAGCACCCCATCTTTGTTGTTTTGGCCCATATAAAAGTATTAGTTAGAGTCGCACGCGATGCCAGGCTATGCGAAATTTAATCTGCAATTTCATTTTTCTCGATGGGTTTTCAAAAATGTGCAGGCTAGGAGGCGTCAACGAATTTACATAACCACGTGGTCTTTTTTGCAAAAAGAAAGATGGATGATCCATTTATGAATCTGCGGAACCATGGATACTCTTTGAAAAAAACGGTAAAATCTTAATGTAATTTTAATTTTCTCGGGAGAGCTTATTCGCTAAAAAGGTGACGTAAAGGCATTGGCTGCGCTCCGATCCTTTGCCGCGTAAGAGTAAGAGTAAGATATATATATATATATATATATATATATATATATATATATATATATATATATATATATATAGAGAGAGAGAGAGAGAGAGAGAGAGAGAGTACGTTGATGTACATACTAGCAATATTACACCGAGCTGCACTTCTAGAGTCTTTGCCCATTTCTAGGCAATGCTACACTGGAAGCTACGTATTGTTCGTAATTTTCTTGCACGAGGGCGGTAACAGATCAATAGTCGCGTTACAATTAACAAGCAGATGCAACCCTACTTCAGATACACCAATGACGTTGGAAGTAGTCGTACAGGAGAGAGAATGCTTGCAAGTAGCAACCATTCCCTTCCCTCCGTAGAACAACAAACCCTTGGTTCAGGCTTATCACTGTACAAGTTATACACCAAAATAACTAGCCTGAGTCCCAAAAGACAGCTCCATTGCAAAAAGAGACTTGGCTGCCTAGGTGCGTATCGTTACACTAAACAGGTAGAGATAACAACATCCCTTGGATTGCTGTGGTCAGCCAGTTCTTGCCACACAAAATGGCTCTACCTGTATAGCTTCGACACGAAAAACATACGATATCAAACGTAGCATATCTTGGAAGGTCAAATTCTTCTATTCTAGTGATCCTTGTAACAGAGACGCATACACGTCCCAACAATCGTTCACCATCTACCGTACAATGCAATCATCCTTCGCAACCACTCCTGCTTCTCAGCAGATTCCCTGGAGCGATGCTCCAGGAAGGCAGAATAACCCAAGCTGGCTCCTCCGGGCATAACTTGCCTGTGAATTTGATACTCCCTCTGCAGACTCCTTCGGTATTCCCGGGTAAAGTAAGAGTAGTCACCTCTTCCTAGTGGATCAACAATTGGTCTCTGTTGATACCAAGGCTGCTCCTGAGGTGGGCTACCACTAGTGATTCCGCTTATTGGTGGAGGTATGCCACCTAGAGTGGGCAAAACATTCGGCAGTGGCTCTGGGATTCTGAACATTGGCTCGATAGTGCCCTGCTGCTGAAAATAAGGAGCTCTCACTATACCATCGAAGTTGACAGGTTGAGAAATTTCATGGGGGTAAGGCTCAAGAGTTATTGGCATGCGAACTGTGTGAATTGCTGGAGGAATATGTGGCAGAGGCCATGCTGGAACAGATGGAAGCATATGAAATGGTCTCCGATCGGTTACCAATATGTCAGGATGGACTTTGCTGCCTCCAATGGGTGGGATTGAACCAATCCTGTTCCTGCGCATTTTCTTCAGCTTCTTTACATCTCCAATGCAGAACTTGAAAGTGCAGCAAGCACCTAGATTGAAAGGTTGATCACACTTCGCGCCATCTCCTCTCTTTTGGGTATAACCAGGGTAGTCTTCTTTTTTAAAACCAACTTTCTCAACCATAACAAGAGAATACTCAGAGGCTAGTTGCTTGATATCCCATTTGTCGTACGGCCCTCCTGTCTTGTGGCTAACGTGGATTTCACCATAAGGCATAAGCAAGTGTCTCGCATTGTCAAAAAAAACCCTCACCAGTTCCTTATGCAAGCTACAGGTAAGAGCAAAAGGGTAACAAGAAGTTAACTAAGGAACAGAAGGTCCTAAAACAATAACTTGTCGATTTTAACTAAATGCAATAAGAAACAGCTAACTACTTTATAACCATTGTCAGACAAAAATTAATCCTCTTATGGTCAATCCCATCAACCTTACCACATGTGTATGGAAAAACTACTTCTTACATGTTACAACAACAATTTCATGCTGTAATTCAAATGCCTTTCATTAGCATAGAGTAAACTAGTTATATGTCCGTGCGTTGCTACGAAAAACAAAATTGATAACGAAAAATAAAGATTAAAAAATAAAAAATACTATTTCATAAGATCAAACATCTATCTTTAACGCTTCGTTTCTTGCAAAAGCTGGCTAATTAAAGCAACGCTTCGTTTCTTGCGTAGGGCAATTAAGCAGAGCAATTAAGTAGGGCAATTAAGCAGGGCAATTAATGTGACGTGGGAAGAAACTCTCACTTTATATAGTAGAGATAGAGAGAAGCAACTAGCAAAGACTACAATAAAGTGCTGCACAAAGAGATACACGCAAAGGTCCAGGAATCCAACAAAAAAACGTTTTTAATTTATTCGTCTTGCACTAAATGTTGGGACATGGGATATTTTTTGGCTATATGATAGATCTGAAGCAAAATGTCCTCTTGCCTATAGAGGACAGATAGCTGTGATATGTGTAACTTATCTAAAATGTTATTTATATTTATAGTAAGCATAAAGAGCTACAGTACATTCCAAACAATGAAACTATGTGATGTGGGAGAGCTCAACCTCAAGTTTAGCAGTATGCAACAGTAGCTACTGACTAGAATCAAAAATGAAAAATGAGACAAATTCCCGGAGATTCTATCCAATGTCACTTGCATCTGTGCATAGGTTATCTAAACAAAACCACCAAAAGGCATAACTCCTCAAACACAGGTGTAACCTTAGAAATACTAAATCAAATTTAAGCTAAAGGAACTCGCTAAAGACAAATTACAACCAATCCACATGAAAAACAACAGTAAGTTCTAAAGCCAGGAATTAACCAAACATAAATTGCAACAAAAATAACCAGAGCAAGAGAGTGAATATACTTGATCATCTGAACCCAGTCCTCTTTTCCTTTGAACCCAGCATGAGGAAAATTAAAGACAATCCGATCGAACCGTCTCATCTTCAGGTCAGTGTGAAGCTTCATCGTTTTTGCATCGACGCCATGCAAAACTGTGGCCCCCGATCTTTTCAGTTCCATTGTATTTGACTCTGCTTTGCTGTACTTACTCTTCAAATTCGCTGTCCAATAGGAATGCCCACAAGAAATACAGAGAAAATAGATAAATATAACTAACAATGATCACAAAATTACACGAACAATATTATCCCTTTAAGCTTATAAGTTAAGCAGGGGCAGATCAATGCACACGGAGGACTTACACCAGAATTAGGAATGAAACACATATGAAACTTTGAAACTATTGAAAGATGGCAAATTTTCCAACAAAAAAAGACCAACAGTGATGACTACACGGAGTTAAATCAGGATATGTTTATGAGATAGACTGATGTATGTTTTTTTGTTGAATGCTAATGTTCTCACTGGTTCATTATCGTTTCTTTGTTCCAAGAGTATTTTTTGGGGGTCCTAAAGCAATTGCTCTAGTGGCTTAACCCTTGGTTCAACCTTGTCACAAAGAAGTTGCTAAAAACCATAATAATGTGGATATATTGGGCTGCATGATGCAAAACAATATGAAAGCAACAGAGAGGCTACTCCAAACCGCTGATCAGCAAAACAGATCAACAGATCTCAGTGTCAAAAGATAAAAGTGAGTAACCAAACCTAGGCCCATCCAACTGTACGACCAACAAGGCTCATAAACACACGTTGTACTTATTCAATTTACAGTGTTCAGGTTCCAACAATGCAAAATGCAGAAGAGAACTACAAATAGAAATAATGCTTGTTCAATACACGTGTTCCTTAATCCTTCCACAACATACAATTTGTAGCAGCAAGAAAAAATACATCACACGGATACGAATTTTTTTTCTTCACAATTAGTTTCAGTGAGATCACACAAATCCTTAACAAAATCAATGATGTTCCAATGTATATATTAAATTATTTCCACCTCATGTTGTAGTATGTTGCATTAGCTCTTTTATCACTGCAATGTGTAGCCGTTTTAACATAACCTTGATCTTAAAGGAGTAAATTAAGTGCGTCGAATCCTTCTTTAACCAACAGAAGATACCAAATTCTCCTGGAAAATCCTCAAATTAACACATGGTATTCTTGTATGCACCCCATCCCTCCATGGTTCCATTTATTCCCCATATGCAAGGGTCGAAAAGCCAAAAACGCATCATACAAAATAGTATTAGTACATAACAAAAACTGCATCTTTAGTCCTTTATTACGAGAAGCAATAGCAAGCGGAAAGGATCAAACCGTAGGAATCTAGGGATGTCGCGACGAGGTTCTTGCCGGAGCCGAACGCGGTGGCTAGCGCCAACGAGAACGAGAAATCTCCATCCCCGACGATCAGTATACTTTGCATCGAGGAGTAATGATTCAGCGACTTCACCCCCTCCTCTTCCTCCTCCGCCTCATTATTCCCCTCCGCGGCGATCGCCTGCACTCCCTCCACCACCGGTGCCTCGCCATTCCCGACGGCGGCGGCGGCGACCACCAAAGCCCCTTGCTTTGGTGCCTCGCCCTTCCCGTCGAGGGCGATCACCCGAGCCCCCTCCGCGTCCACTGCGGCCTCCTCTTCCAGTGGCGCCTTCTCCCCGCCAGTCGCATTTCCCTCCCCCAGCGAGGGCAGGGCGATCGCCATGCGCATGCGTGCGTCAGTGCGCGTGTGCGTGACGAAGCGTGGTGGACTCGAGTCCAATGCTCCAATCCGAGAAGAGTTCACTTTGTCGTAAGATATAGCTGTTCTGCCATACTAATCGACGTAAGCTAATAGATCTCATAAATAAAAACAGGAAGCACAGTAACGTAAATGAGAAAAACTCTCTTTTGTTTAATTAGATTGATTATTAAAGAAAAAAAGGCACAACTTATAGTCTTCAAGATACAAAATATGATCTTTAGGATCATGTAAAAGGGATTATAGTTCAGAAATTTACTCTCTTTGAACTCTGCAAATCTCTAAGTCATACTTTTCCAATACTTTTAATGCATTTGTGGAAAGTAGACTATGAAAAAAAATTGTAAGTAAATTTACTAGATTTTCATATGATTTAATTTGCATTATTTTCATCTCACCATTCTTCTGGAGTTCATATGGATAGCAAAATTTAAGGGCAATATGCTTTGTGATATTACTTTTTACATAACCCACTTGCATTTATGCAACACAAGCAACATTATCTTCATATATAATGGTGGGGATATCGATGATATTAAGATCACATGACTTCTAGATATAGTTAATTACATGTCTCAATCAAACACATTCACGTGAGACTTCATATAAATATATAATCACTGAGCGGTTTGTAAAAATAGTTACCAAGTTCTGCTTAAAAAACTGCCAAAAAATGGTTGGATCAAACAGACATAAAACTAATCTAAAATTTGACACTGTGGAGATCAGACAGATAGCCAACATACATATATCTCACCATGGTTAAGTCATTGTTCTCCTGAAAAAATAATCCAAGATCTTAAGTACTTTGGAGGTATATGAGTAAAATCTTACACTAGCCCAATGTCTTTTGGTTGGGACTATATTGTTTTATGCTAGTAAATTTACTGTGAATGCAATATCAGGCCATATCCAATTTGCAAGATACGTAATTATGGGACTTTAGATTCTAAAATTTTCTCATTTTTCATCCTTGGTCTAAATGAGGTCCTGTTTGGGGGAGCTGCGCTTCAGCTTTGGGTCTAAAACTCCACCAAACAACCCAGCTGCAAAGCAGCTGCACAGCTAAACCACAACTGAAGTACCCCTGAAAGCCACAGCTGGTAGGGAGGTGCTTTTCAGCTGTGACTTTGCTCAACCGCCTCCTCACTCGCTCCGCCTCCCTTCTCACCCCATCGTCTCCCCACTCGATCGCCTCCTAACTCCCTCCGGCTCGGGTACCGTCTCCTTGACTCCCTCGTCACTCGGGCCCACATGATTGCCCCTAAAAGCTACAACTGCAGCAGCTAGTTTGCCAAAACGACATAGCAAGAAAAAGCCACAGCCGTCAGCTACAGTTGCTTTACGGCCCAACAAGCCAAAAGCAGCTTTTCAGCCCAGCCACAGCTCCCCCAAACAGGCCCTGAGTCTTTATCCGCTTCAAGGAATCTCACAACAATGTGGTTTTTAAAAGATGAGATTTGGCCACATTAAATATTTTTCAATACTGTGGAATATAAAAGCCCCAGGTATCTACGTGAAAGGCTGTGAGGACCGACCAAAAAGGGATGAGCCGGACCAATCGCATGAGATCAAACATCGCATGGACCATCTGCAATATCAAACATAACAAGAAAAGTCATAAGATGGCAACTAATTCTTGTTAGAAAAGATATGATTGTAAACATGTCCAGTAAGAAAAATATAGGGATAGAATCTTATCCCGTAATCAATTGGTATTTCCACCTTGTAACCGACTAGAGTATTACCTTTTATAGGGGGGGTCCTTAGACACATAGAAAGAATACGCGAGAAGTATACTGCTCATAATCCCAGAACACAGGATTAGGGTATTACCTCCACCGTCGAGGACCTGAACCTGTATAAACCCTTGTCTTGTGTTACCATCGAATTTGGATCCAACGCATAACCCCATATTCATTATTACCCACATCAGAAAAGTAGATTCCAACATGAATTAAACATGGAATAATGCTAAGAAAATTAATCCATATACATGAAACTCATAAAAGTTATCTATAATTTTTTTAGCATTTTTCATGGTTTCCTATTAATTATTATGTAATTTTTAAAATTATTGAGTAAAAGAAAATAAATTTTAGCACAAATAAGCATTAAATAATGCTACTAAAAATAAATACAACAACATGACGCTATCAATGTGTCATCATGATTTTTCAAAAAAAAAAGCAATTTCTACAATTTTCTGTTAATATTTAAGTAATTTTTAAAATTACTTGAATAATACAAAAATTAATTTAGCACGTATAAATCTATTTCATAAAATAGGAAAAACCCATGGGATAGGAGTGTAAATTTGCCCTTTATTTTCATTTGTTTCATAAATTAAGGACCAGAGAAGGCCCAATCAGCCATGAAGTGATGGCTAGGGTTAATAACCCTAACCACCGCTTGTCCTTCTGCTACCGAGTGGTGGCGACGCCCCAGGCGCTGCTCCCAGCACTTGCGGCCAGACACGACAGACAGCGCAGGGGCCGAGCGAAGCAGGCCGGCGAGAAGTACCACAGGCATTGGCGCGACAGTGTGCTACCGGCGAGATAGGCCGACGAGCGGCGATGAGGCAACTGGGACCGAGGCCGCGCGCTTCGGGCAACGGCACTGAGGCCAGGAGCGAAGGCGGCCAAGCGCTGTGCGGGGCCAAGAGCGGCACGACCTTGCGGGGTCGAGGCGGGCACTTGCATCTGGAGGTGCCTTCGGCGCCGCTCGGCCAGGCGTGATGGTGAGCTCCAGGCCGCCACTTGGCCATGCGCGGAGGTGAACTCCGGGCATCACTCGACCACACGCGGATCGAGGCAGGCTCCAGGCCGCTACTATTGCCCGGGCAAGGTGTCTCGGCTTTCGGGCGAGCGCGGGTGCGAGCCGCCTAGAGCGTGAATGCCATCTCTGTTGTCGGTGTCACAACATGCAGGGCGAGCACCGCCAGTCATGGGGGGTGCGGTCTTCAGGATCGCCCAATTTTTTTTGAATGATGAAAGCAACCCCGTGATTGCAACGAGTAATCTGCAATTTGACAAAAGAACAATCTATAGGCTAAAATTGATTGTTCATGTGTGATCAACTTACGTAGGGCTCGCTGTAGCGTAGATCACGTCACAGGAAGTGTTCGATGCTGTGTAGATCTAATGCAGGCAGTAGATAATAGTTGACCTCGGTAGAGATTCGTGCTAATAACATATTGTAAAACATAGTTCTCCCACACCAATCAACAACAAGCCTATAGATCTCACGAATAAGAACAGTGAGCACACTCAACGTAAAGGAAAAAAATTCTCTCTTTATTAAATTGATTTTTTTGTACAAAGCAATACCCAATATATAGGAAAAACCCCTGGTGATCAATTTGGATTCGCTCAACAATGGATAGTGTCATTCCATACAGGAACAAAGATTCTATCCATATCATAACACACTTTATTGGGCCCTCGTTTTTTCTTTACAAAATTAACATTCGTGCAAAGTAATTTATAAAAATAACCTTTTGATCCACACCTCTCACACCAGGGCAGGGTTCACAAAATCGATTTGACGATTTTCGGATGAACAGTAATTTCCGATAATCACAAAAATTGAGTCGAAAATCGACCGAAAATCCTCAAAAATTGAAAAACTCAAAAACCAAATTTTTTCAAAAAATAAAAATAAAAAATCATCGATTTTCGTGGAAAATCGACCGGTTTCGTGGAAAATCGACAACCTTGTTGAACTTTTTGTGCAATCGATTTTTAGTAGCGATTTTCGACGTTTTTTTGACGAAAATCGACCAATTTCGACCGATTTTTGACACGTTAATTTTTTTTTCGAATTTTCGAATCGGATCGATTTATCGACCGGTTTTTGATATCAGGCCGCGGTGATATGGGCGAAAATCGTCGATTTTGTGAACCCTGCACCAGGGTGTGTTTGGTTGTTTGAATGAGATTGAGTGTGATATAGCCATCCAGCATATATGGGATGGAGCTATCCACGTGGTTGTTTAGCTGGATGGATATGAATGAGCTAATTTTTTGTTTGGTTAAATAGATAGGACGAGCCAATTTTTTATTATGTTAGATGGAGGAGAATGGATGAGTTAGTTGTAATAAAGATTTCGATTTGAAATTTTTAGACAAAATTAAACCGAAATTTGAATTTTTAGGAAATATTTGGACTTTTGGAAATGTTCAGACAAAAATTGAACTTTCAGACAAAAATTGACCGTAATTTAAATTTTCAGACAACATTTTACCAAAATTTGAGTTTTCGGACAAAATTTGATCAAAATCTGAATTTTTAAACAAAACTTGACTATATTTTGATCGAAATTTGAATTTGAACGAGTTTACCTCTTCATACCACAAACTAGATGACCCTGTCCGACCTTTTTTTAGAATGACTCTGTCTAATATATTAAGAAAATATTTAAAAAACTATCTATACATCTAAATAATTAGATAACTTTAAATCTAGACTCAATTATATCTCATCTATCCGCATCTATCGAACAAAACACCACTTTAGAGAAGCACCCTACCGCATTCGTAGAAGGGATTCAAATTTCGGCAAGATTTCCGAAATCTCGTTGAAATTTCGGACCCCTCCGAGATTCAAAATCTAGGCCAGGTAAAAAAATTTAAAAAAAAATCAAAATGCTACCATGTATATACAAATTTCGGCGAGATCTCGTCAATTTCGCCCGAAATCTAAGTATTTTTACCCGATTTTTATTTGTTTTGGCCAGGTATGATTGGATTTAGGTTGAAGACCATCTACAAAAAATTTCAGAATTTTTTTGACGTGTTTTGATCATTTTTTGGATGGTTTAAAATGTACCGAAATCTCGATGATTTCGGTCAAAATTTTGGATTTTTTGATAGAAAAAAGGGATTTAAAATTTAAAATTTAGATTTCATCATATTTTATTTGAATTGCAAAAATATCATCGAGATTTCAAATCTGCTTCGTCGTGCACCGAACTCCGGCGGGCGAGCTCGGGCAGGAGCGCGCGCGTGAACCGAGGGCAGTGGCCGGTACGCGGGCAGGTGCGCAGGCCGAGGCGCGTGGGCGCTAGCGTGCTCGCGTGGGGGTGCAGTAGCATGGTTGTTGAGCGCTGCAGCTTGTTTCTACGGTCGTTTAGCATCGAAGAGGAAGACGCGAAGCGAAGGGTCGCGACTCGCGGCTACTTTGAAGTTTGAACTACGGAGCTGCGAGTCCGACGGTATGTGGGGTCCACATGGCAGGGAGACCGATGTCTGGGTCCCGTTGGGATTTTGCTCTGACACGCGATCTTGAGCTGGATTCTCCATTTAACGCTGCTGTTCATGGGAACTCGAAATGCCAGGGTGATGCGTTCACTGTTCTGAATGCTGCTGAGCTATTGTAGCTCTACTGTTCGCTGTAATGCGTATAGCTCTTTTAACCGAGAAAAAACATCACATAGACAAATACTCGAAATGAAAGCTTATATAGACCCTGGCACTTTTTACTTTCAAGTCCAGCATTGCGTGGATTTATAAATTTGGCATTGCGGCGGTGACACATGTACCTTGCCACACTCAGGGCATATGCAATGGTGTAATCAACTACTCCTTCCGTTGAAATTTAGAGGGCGTATTAGGTTTCGTTAGGACAATGCTTTGACCAACAATTACTCTATTAACATATAATTTTTATGACACAAAATTGATATTAGCAGATTTGTATTCAAAAGTACTTATATATAATTATGATTTTGTATTGCATAAATGATATATTAATGAAGTAATCGTTGGTCAAAGTCTTGTTCTAACAAAACCTAATACGCCCTCTAAATTCCAACGGAGGGAGTACTAGCTATAAAAAATATACATGCCATCTATAGATAGCTAATAGACAACCTCTCCAATGGACTAGCTATAGCATTGTCTACAAAATTAAATATGGATCCATATGTAAGAGGTGATAAATGCCTTGGAATCAGCTATAGCCTGATTATAAGTTAGTAGTCAGTCTATATCTCTCTCTTCTTTTTCTCTCACCCACCTAAGCAAAATGCTGAGTTGACATCCTTATAGTAAGCTGAAGTGGCACCATTGCAGACGCCCTCAGAGAGTATGGATTTCGGCTGATGCTATGGCATCATGTGAGGGAGCACGGAAGCCTTTGTTGCCGTGATCGGGTAGCGCAAAAGCCCTCTTGCCATGATAACCAATGCTGCTCTCGTGTTTGGTCGAACTCTAGCGGCTTCTATGCTCCATAGGCTCGGCAAGGGATACATTTCGCCTACCACGTCACCCACGGTGAGCGAGGAGGTTAAATTTGCAAATCCACCTATGTGGATTAGATTTGCCAAAAAAAAAGAGAGACACCGGAGGCTAAATAAACAATGACTTCTTTTCATCATAAATTTTAGAGATTTCGCATAAATAAATGCAATTCTCATATGATTACTATAAATTTCATGTGTTTAAAATAGGACTTCAACGGGTACTTAGACTATCTCCAGCAATTTCTTTTCATTCCATTCCCTTCCCTATATTCATTCTCTTTATTTCCTACCATCTCCAACAGCATCCCCTCGAAGGGATTTCTCTCTGGGATTAGAGAGAGAATCTATTTCTAAATGGATTCTCTCTCCGAATCCCTTCTGAAGGGAAGGCTGAAGGGAATCCGCTGGAGCACTTGGGATCCGTTCGCAAAGGGATTGAAGGCTGAAGGGAATCCGCTAGAGATAGTCTTAGCATGCTCTCGCATTAGGACCTGTTGGTATAGTTAACTAGCAACTTTCTACCGAAATGGTGTGTTGAAAATTGAGACGACTCGTAAGCACTAATTTAAGGCGCGATTATCGTGGTATATGGTGACCAGGGTTTGAATTTTCGGTTTCATCTCGTCACCCTTCGAAATAGGGGTGAAAATCAAGCCAAATCGTTGTTTTTTTGAGCTTTTTTTGAAATTGACACAGTTTAATTTAATATACTTTTATTTACAATTTGGAAGTATTTTTATAGTCGAGCCAACGAGTTGAGGCGAGCCAGAGCAAAAATCAATTTCATTCAAAATTAACTCATAATGATTAATCAAAAAACGAGTGTAATTGGAGCAATTTTGAACCGAGCCAACGAGCCCTACAAACGAGTTTTTTTTCCAGCCCTACTCTGAAAGACAAAATTTTGGCAAAATCTCGATATTTCGGACGAAATCCAAACGGAAATCAAAAAGCAAAATTTGAATCTGGTAATTTTTTAAACTAAATATCCGAGATTTCGGTTCATTTAGACGAAATTTAGGCCAAAATTCCGAAATCTTGACGAAATTTCCCGGTAATATCACACTTTGAATTTTTTTAGGGTTTTTTCGATTTCGCGGAAATTATGATCTACCGACTGTCCCACACGGGAAATGACATGAAGAATCCAATCCGATCAATTACGGTAAAATCTGGTCAACTTTTATACAAATCTCGGTCAATTTTACCGAGATTTCGGTCAAATTCACCGAAATCTCGGCGAGATATTAATGTACTGTAGCGCTTTAAAAATTTTGTAGGGTTTTTAGTTTCGCCGGGATTATGAAACTCAGGTGGCCCGAAATCCGAAATTTCGCCGAGATTTTGACCCCTGATGGTGACTCGGCGAAAAAAACCACTAGAGTTATTTATTGAAGTAGTCTTCTCCATTTTTTTAAGCAAAATTAGTCTCGTGCCAAATAAAATTATAAAAATAGTCATCTGCCCCACCCCTACCACACCTCGGTAAGGCAGAAGCCACATTCCACTATGGGATAGCATGGAAGCAAGCTTCCGCTCTACCCAGGCGCGGTAGGGCAAGCATGCACCCTGCGCCAAGGGCTCATCCTCACGTTAGCCTGCCCCACGACACGCGCCCATGCTCGGTCTCGAGCGCCTCGCCCAGCACCATGTGGTCGCCCGCACACGTGCCTAGCCCTACCGCGCACACACCATGGCTCCCCCGTGCCACGCTTCCGTTGGCGGCTAGCCGCTTGCTTGCTCATTGCGTTCCACCCGTGCTGTATGCAAAAGCTTTGCATCCATGCTACCCATCGCGAAAGGTGGCTTTCACGGTACCCGAGCGGGGCAGGGTGAGCAGGGGGGTCATTTTTGTAATTATATTTGGCACGAGTGTAGTTTTGCAATAAAAAAAATCGATGATACTATAGTGAATGTGGTACTATTGACAAGATGGTAATTCTATTGTTTTCTATGTTACTCCTACCGTTCATTTTCACAAGGCGTATTTTGAATTTGCATAAGAATTAAGGTTGTGTTGAAATTAAGAAAAGTACGAGAGAAAATGACTTTGATGCTCCCACTTAATTGTCTTGAAAAATGAAAGATATACTTTGTGTGGTTAGTAATGAATAAATGCATATAGTTAAAAGAGAATAAATAGGGATATAGAAAGAAAGATCTCATTAAATCTACATATAAACTTTGTATTTATGAACAAGACAATTCAAAAATTAAACCGTATAAAAGCGAATGGAGATAGTACATAGAATACAATATGAATAGGAAAAAATTTATAACAAGAATGATGGACACACAAGCTTAGCACTTTTCAGGTAAATTCAATATTTGACTAGAAAGAATTATTTAGTCATGTTAAATATTGTCAGGTGCACTTTAATTTAATTGGTTTTTTATTGTTTATATTTTGATATGCAGATCTACCATTTTATTCAATTATGTATAGATCCATATTTTATTTGTACGATTATAAAGTGAAGATGCATTTAAAAGACCGAAAAAGTAGTATTGTTTATCTGGCACTATTACGAAAATTTCTTCAAACCGATTTTTCCTATACGTCGAGCTCCAACGCAAAAAGATGTGGAAATGAACCCGCGCACCAAAACAGTATCGGATTGTCACAGCATCGCTCGATTGCTACAGTGTTCAGGATGACAGTACATAGCGGGAAACGGAACTGTACCGAACTCTAGCGCTACAGTACCAGACCACGTGACTTAGGCTGTGTTTGTTTAGGCTGGTGATGGAGGAGAAGCTGCTGGAGCTGGAAGAAGCTAGTTGGCCTGCTGGAGCTGGAAGAGACTTGATGAAGGGGATGGTAATTTTTCGTAAATAAGATCAAGTTGCAAGGGTACCAGGGAAGTGGGATTTTCAGAAGCTCCAGCCAGCCCGAGAAGCATCGTTTTCCTTGCTTCTCTCGTGCAGTGCAAATTGGGCTGGAGCTTCTTCTCTCCAGCTAGCTGAAAAATTACTGTTTGTTTTGGCTTGTGACTTATGAAGGCCTAGAAGCCAAATAAACCTAAGTAGAAGCCCAAATAAACACAACCTTATACTATTAAAATGGAAAGAAAAAAATCAGGATATATATATAATATGAGAATGAGGGTCGTTTAAAGAAATTGAGTGAGTTCAACGGTGGAATCAGAAAATTTTCGTTGGGGTCCACAATTCACATATACAACTCTGTAGTCTTCTACAATTATTTCATAATATCATAAATCTAAGACATATATTTAAAATTTGTTAAAAACACAATATAAATAGTTTTAAGGTCTTAAAAAATCTCAAACTACAAGAATCAGAACCAACTAAATAAACAAATTTAGAACATTAAAAGGTGATCTTATACAACTTTTCAAAAATTGCGGGGTGCCGCGGTATACTCGGCGCCCTTGTTATCGCCCATGTATCAATTTGAGAGCATCCACATTTAAAATGTGAGGGATACATCTAAAGAAAAGGTATGTAAGTGATAGGCCAAGTGGCGTAGGCCCTATTTGGCAGAGCTTCAGATCCAGTTTCACATCAGATTTGAAACTTATAAGATAAAATAAATTGAATTGAGTTTATATTTTTATTCTAAAATATAAACAAAACGATCCACCTAAACACTAAGGCCCTGTTTGACAGAGTTCCAAATCCCAGTTCTACCTCAGAGCTGAAATTTATAGGCTAAAATAAAGTGACTTAAGTTTATAATTTTATTCTTAAATGTAAACAATATAACCCACCTGAACACTCTATACCCACAGCTCCAGCTCCACGAACTCCACCAACTCCAAGAATTTGGTAGAGCTGGAGCTCTGCCAAACACCCGCTAATATACCTACAGCTCTAGCTCCACGGATCAATCTGGTGGAGCTGGAGCTCTGCCAAACAGAACCTTAGTCTTTATTTCTAATATTTTTCTCATATTGTACATGTTGACAAGGTAGATGAGGAGTTGAATACTAAACCATCGGAACAGTTGAAGAAGAAAGATAAGGAGATAATCATGGTTGAAGATGGGACACTTGTCATCACATGGTTACATCGTGAAGCAACGCTACATACGGCATTTACGACAATTGAGGAGGACGCTGAATATAATACCAATGATGCTGAGTTAGCCCAAACGATGAGTACTTGTTTGAATTTTTATGCTCAATTGGAAACTCCACATTTTGAATTTAATATGTTTAACTACATAAGGTGAAATTGGTTACTCGTAAAGAAGTTCTTATTAGAATATCTCTCCAAGATTCTTTCTACTATATCATATTTGATGAATTTATAGAGCTATCTAGTGTGATTGAAAAGGTTTTTGATATTGCATATACAAAATCATTGGTTAGTACCTACACCAACAATTATAAATTTAATTTAATTGAAGATTATGGTTTGTTTTGAATAAACCATCTTTTGTGCCAAACTTAAGTGATCAAATAGCAGAGTTGAAGCATGAAAAGTATAAAAAATTCTCACCTGTAAGAAACTATTCGATGTGGTGTTGTCTGCTACTAACTTGTATGCAGGTATAAAAAAAGGTGAGGACGGTTTTTCTAGACATGAGGGGAACTGATGTGGAAGATATACATGTTGTTACTTATACGTCTTACGGCTATTCTGCTAAATACATCGTGCAAAATAAGAGGAACAATATAACAACCGAAGATAAGTATATACGTCATGTACATACGTTATTATCTTTATTCCGCGTATTTTAAAGTAAGCAAAAGCCGAGAACGATTTTTCTTAAAGAAATAGAGGATGATGTGGATGCACACACTTAACAGTTTTTAGTCAAATTCATTATTTAACTGGAAATAGTTATTGAGTCACATTAAATATTATCAGGTGCACTCTAATTAAATATTTATATTTGGATGCAGTGCTACTATATTATTTAATTATGTATAGGTCCATATTTGATTTTATAAGCCTAAAGTGAAAATATATTTGGAAAGCCCATAAAAAAAAGAAGAATCATTTATCAGAATAAATGCTACCATTACAAAAATCCTCTCTAACTGATAAAAAGATATATTATTTGCAATACCTGTAGCTCAAATATAAGTGATCCGAAACGATACCCGCGCACTGAAAACACTACCGGATTGTCACGGCACCATGCTATTGCTACAGTACTCAGCAGGAGGTTGGTCTTTGCACAACGGGAAACGGAACAGCACCAAACTTTCATAGTTGATGCGGCGCATGCGCGTGAACAGTTTTCGTGATTTGATGCCGTAACGGAAATTCCATCTCTCCTTCTTTATAATAGATGGCTGTATGCGGTGCTAGTCATCGTGTGGCCGGCGAGAAAAATTTGCTTGATATTGTTTTTAGGGCTTTTCGTAAAACGGATTTATATGTAATTTTATAAATTTTTAGTGGCTTTTTCACCAAAAAAAAAGAAATTTTTGAGAGTTCTTTTCGGTAAAAGTGGACATAACGTAATTTTGGATTTTTCAAAGGGATTGCGGGGGGAAAAAAAATGAGATTTGCCTTTTCTTTTCTTTTTTAGCAAAAAGCGAGTGAGAAAATGAATTTTGGCATCTTTTTATTTTTTGGGAAAAAACGGGCGAGAAAAACTTTTTTTGTTTCTTGGGGGGTTTTTGCAAAAAAAATTAGGAGCAATTTTTTTAAAATATAATCGGGTGATAAAATGGATATTGGATTTTTTTTTTTTGCTTTTTCATAAAAAAAATGGATGGGAAAAATGTTTTTTCTTAGGGATTTTTGGAGCTTTTCGCAAAAAATTGGACAAGATTTTAATGTAGTTTCAAGAATTTCCGAGTGGTATTCTAAAAAAAAGGTGGAACTGGACGTATTTTTTGAATTTTCAGAGGGTCTTTCGGAAAAAGAGCCTTTCCGTAAAAGGAAGGACTTGTATGCACTTTCAGAAATTTTCAGGGGACTTTTTGCAAAAAAAAATGTGCGTGACGTGCGGTGTGGAAAAAAACTCGACGGGGCGACTCTCGCTTGAAGGCGCACCATGAGCGTCATAGCGAGCGCTCTTTCCGCTAGGTCATGCAGCCTGTCGGCGTATTTTACACCAAGGTACCCGCTCCCCCGCGCTACAAAAGGAATCAAGTGGCAGCCAGGGCGTGCTTGGGCCCACTGCCACGGCCAAAGAAAAACCCATACGGTGGTTGCGCCAATGACACATGGCGTCTGAGCCAGGCCAGGCGACCCGGCAAGGTGGACGCCCGGCGGACACGTGGCGTGCAAGCTAGGCCATCGCGCACCATCCCGGGATAGTCCTGTCGAGATCGTGACATTAAATGCGAATCGTGCGCATTTAATGTGGAAGCATGGGAGCTGCGGCGTGGCGGCGCGCCTTCCCTAGGCGCATCATGGCTTTGGGAGACGCCACAACTACACCTCACCCCGTGACCAGGCAAGCGGCGTTAGTGGACATGGGGCCCAAGGCAGGACTATGATAGATACAAGCAGCATTAATGGATGTAAGAACAATGGCGTGCGCATTAAATGAGCCCATGCCGATGTAATGATGATGGCTTGCGATGTAAGCCTCCCATGCGCCCCGTCGGTCCGAGTATAAAAGGGAGCCGGGTGCATGGGAGAGGGGGTTCGATTCGACTCATTGTGAGTAGGTTTTCATCCTCTCCAAAGAAAAACACAAGCAATACCAAGAAAAGCAGGACTAGGGCTATTACTCTTCGGAGGGCCTGAACCTGGGTAAAAACTCTTTGCGTTCCCCCGTTAGTCTGAGCCTCCCGGTGCCCGGATCGTCACCGTCTTCCCTTCCGAGGCGATTGCCCCGAAAGCCCCCCGTCAGAACCTCATAAGCACCCGTCTCGGAGGTGCCTGTTGGCTAGTACGCCGACAGTGGCGCGCCAGGTAGGGGCTATTGGTGGTTAGATTGCCTACTCTTTTTCACTCTCAGTTCGGGGCTCAGCAGGAGTAGGGGCGCTTGTCTGCATGGCGGAATCGCATTCCAAGCGCAGCAATCTGCCCGAGGCAAGGGGCGCCCGTAGCCGGTCCCAATGTTCGGAGAGGGGGCCGGGCCACCCGGGCCCCTCCGCCGCAGGAGCGTGCACTGCCTCCGCGCCAGTGGGTCACCGTCTAATCTGCGCTTGGCGCTGGGGACGACACTTCGCGCGAAGCCTTCAGCGGCCCTCCTCCTCGATCATCCTCCGGTGACTGGGATTTACACCCACCCACTCCTTGGTCATGGATATCGCCCACTGTGGATGCCGCCAAAGAACAAGTTGAAGCGGCGACCACCGGGGCTTCGGCATGAGGCGACAGGAGCTCACAGAACCGACGCGCCGGTTTCCACCGCCACACGACAATTTCTCCGGCACCAAGGACCGGGCAAGGGAAGGGAGTCCTGGTTGCAACCCCTCTCAGAACGGGGATGGGCACGTGACTCGCTTCTTCCCGCGGTCCCCCGAGTCCAGGGGGAACTGCGAAGACCTTCGATCGCGCCTTGACGAGAGGCAACGCGTCGTAGGACGGTGACTGCGTCGTGTCCTTCGCGAGCGCCATGGGGTGCAAGACCGGGGCTCCTCCTCGGACTCTGGCGAGCGCAGGTCGCACTCCTCATCCTCTCCTCAGATCGAGGGCCGGCGAACGGCGCCGCTCCCCTACAACGCCGGATGCCAGCGTTCTCTCTCCGCCGACAAGCCGCATGGCCGAGAGGTTCCGCCCTGCCTCCTTCGAGAAGTATGATGGTACCACCAACCCGGAGGAGTTCCTACAGATCTACACCACGGTGGTGCGTGCGGCGGGAGGATCCGAGAAAGTAATGGCCAACTACCTCCCAACATCGCTGACGGGCTCTGCCCGATCTTGGCTGCTTAACCTCCCGCGAGGCTCTGTACACTCGTGGGAGGAGCTGTGCGACATTTTTGTCGCCAACTTTCAGGGCTCTTACGCTCAACCAGGCGTGGAGGACGATCTCCACGCCTGGAGCGTAAAGAGGGGAGTCCTCGAGAGAGTTCATCCGGCGGTTCACCCATCGCCGCAACACGATCCCCCGGATTTCTGAGCAATCGGTGATTATTGCTTTCCGGAGGGGGGTCCGAGACCAGAAGATGCGGGAAAAGATGGCCACGCGCGTCATCTCAACCACGTCTGAGTTGTTCTCCCTGGCGCACAAGTGCGCCAGGGCAGCCGAAGCTCGGAAGTGCGCAACAAGACCCTCTGACTCCGGCGATGCTGGCACCTCGAAGTCCTCCGACCGCAAGAAGAAAAAGAAAAAGCGGCGGGAGGCAACCGCTAGGGAGGTCTTGGTCGCTGAGCCGGAGCCCAAGTCCCGGCGTCATGATGATCAGGACCGAAGAGACGAGCGCCGGGGCGGGCGTGGCGACCGCAGGGACCGTCGCTCGCCCCACCGCGAGAACGATGGTGGCAAGCCCTATTGCCCCATCCATCGAACAAGCGGACACGACTTGGAGGACTGCCAGGTTGTGTCCAAGTTGGTCGACAGGCGGCTCAAGAAGCGCCGTGAGAAAGACCACGAAGACGAAGACGACGAAGATGCAGCTCCGTTAGCCTTCCAACAGGCAGAGCGTACTGTGGCGTTCATACACGGTGGCTCCGCCACTTACTCATCGAACTCGCAGTACAAGCGAGATCTGAGGCAGGTGTGTGCCACAACGTCATCCTCCGGGGCGAGTCGGCCGTTGAAGTGGTCGAGCGATCGATCACTTTCAAATGGGCCGACCACCCGAGAACACCTCGCCCTGGCCATCTCCGATCGTGGTGTCTCCCACGGTCCGCAACGCAAAGTCGGCGGGTCCTAGTTGATGGAGGCGGCGCCATCAACTCGCTATCTGTCGGAGCGCATCAGCGCTCCAAATCCCGTGACGAGGAACTTCGTCCGCCCATTGCTTTTACTGAGTTGCCCGGGTAGGCCTCTTACCCCTGGGCAAGTCCGGCCGCCGATGCTCGGAAGTTCGAGAACTTCCGGACAGAATCGTGGATTTTGAGGTCGCTGATTTCGACCTCCCTTATAACGCCTTGCTCGGCCGCCCGGCCCTGGTCAAGTTCATGGCAGTGGCCCATTACGCCTACATGCTAGTGAAGATCCCAGGGCCTGGAGGCCCAATTACGGTGAAGGTGGATAGATCGAAGCCTCGCGACTCGCCAGCGGTGCAGATTTGGCCCGGCACCACACCTTTCGGCGCGACAAGGGCGACAACCGGGCTCCCCTCGGCCAAGACCGCGCTCCGCCCAGGCCCTTGGGCGAGGCAAAGGCGGTCCCGTGGGCGAGGAAGGCTCGGGCAAGGTCGTCAAGATCGGCACCGACCTCGGCGCCAAATAGGAAGACGCGCTCGTCACCTTCCTCCGGTCTAACCTGGATGTGTTCGCCTGGGAACCTTCAGAAATGACCGGGGTCCCCAGGGAGGTGATCGAGCACCGATTGGCAACGCTCCCTGGAGCGCACCCGGTTCGGCAAAAGATCCGGCGGCAGGCGCCTGAGCGACAGGATGCCATTCGGGATGAAGTGGAAAAACTTTTGTCTGCTGAGATCGTGCGGGAGGCCACCTACCCGGAGTGGCTGGCCAACCCCGTGCTTGTGAAGAAGTCCAACGGGAGGTGGCGAATGTGCATTGACTTTACTAACCTCAACAAAGCCTGCCCCAAGGACCCGTACCCCTTGCCGCGGATAGACATCGTCGTCGACTCCACGGCGGGGTGCGAAGCTCTGTGCTTCCTCGACGCCTACTCCGGCTACCACCAGATCAGCATGGCGCGAGAAGATGAAGAAAAGACCGCTTTTGTGACTCCCCTCGGTGTATACTGTTATATCAGGATGCCTTTTGGGCTGAAGAACGCTGGCGCCACCTACCAGCGGGCCATGCATATAGGGGGTGTTTGGCAGAGCTCCAGCTCCACCAAATTCTTGGAGTTGGTGGAGCTAGGTGTTACTAGCTCCACCAAATTTGTGGAGCTGGAGCTGTGGGTATATTAAGAATGTTTAGGTAAGTCATCTTGTTTATATTTTAGAATAAAATTATAAACTTAAGTCACTTTATTTTAGTCTATAAGTTTCAGCTCTAAGGTGGAGCTGGGATCTGGAGCTCTGCCAAACAGGGCCATAGTGTTTCGGCCCCAAATAGGGAAGAATCTGGAAGTGTATGTTGATGATCTGGTGGTAAAAACAAAAAAAGCTGATGAGCTCGTTCAGGATCTAGAAGAGACCTTCTCTCGCCTTAGAAGCTCACCTGAAGTTGAATCCCGAGAAGTGTGTGTTTGGTGTTTCATCCGGAAAGTTGCTCGGTTTCTGGTCTCCAACCGTGGAATCAAGTCAATCCGAAAAGATAGAAGCAATCGAAGCGGATGCACGCCTTACCCGGCTCAAGCAATCGCAATGCTTGATCGTGGCTAGCCTCCCTGGGCGGTTCATATCCGGCTCGGAAAGAAGTCTGCCGATGTTCAAGCTCTTGAAGAAGACCAACTCATTTGAATGGACCCCAGAAGCCCAACGAGCATTTGAAGATCTGAAGAAGTACCTCTCTTCCCCCAGTCTTTGGTTGCTCCTGAGCCGGCGAGCCGTTATCGCCAGATGTCGCGGCTAGCCCTTCTCGCCGTAAGCGCCAGCGGTGGCGAGCGGGAAGGTGTCCAACGGCCGGTTTACTACATCAAGAAAATGCTACACGACGCTAAACAAGGTACCCTCAGGCTCAAAAGATGGTCTATCTTTGTGGTGGTAGCGTCGAGAAAGTTGCGGCACTATTTTCAAGGGAGGGAGATCACAAGAGTCTCCTCATATCCTTTGCGTGAAATCCTCCACAACCGAAGCCGAGGGCCGCATCGCAAAGTGGTCCTGGCCGAGCCGGGAGTTCGGTGTCAAGTTCGCTCCTCGCACAAATGATAAAGAGTCAAAGGTCGGGCGGACTTTGTCGCCGAGTGGACTCAGCCGAGCCCGGCCGATGAGGTCCCCGCCCTCCCCCGACGCTCTTCTTCGACGTCCTTCAGGCTTGAAGGCGCGGGGGGTTCTTCTAGTCTCGCCGACCGGGACCTCCTCAAATGCGTAGTCGCCTCGACTTCAAGGCCACTAACAACGCCGCCGAATACGAGGGCTTGCTTGGTGGCTGCGGGCCGCGCCGTCGGCGTCGGCGCCGCAAGTAAAGGGCGACTCCTCATGGTCGCCAATCGTGCAAGGAAAGACTTCTCTGCCCCGACCCGCCATGGCGGCGTGCACCGCGGAGGTCGTGAAGTTGGAAAGGCATTTCAAGGGTTGGGGTATACTCACATCCCCGACGCGACAACCATCTGGCAGACGAGCTCGCCACCGCCTCAACCAGATCTCCTGTGCCGGTCGGGGTCATCTAAGAAAGGCTTCCGCGATCAGCCCATCGCAGCCCCCATTTCCGGCGGGGACGGTGGTGATGCCGCTCATTCGCTCTTGGAGGGAAAGTGGCTCCGTGAAACGCTTGGCCAAGCGGAGTACCCTGACGGCCACCTCGTGGTCGCTGTGCTTGACCGGAAGGCACATGGATGGATCCGATCCTGGCCTACCCGAGGATCAAGAATGCCCCGACGATGATGCGTCGCCAGAGAAGGTAGCACGAAGGCCAAGTGCTATACCTGGCGGGCGGGGATCTTTACCGCCGGGTAAGAACGGAATTCTTCCGAAGTGCATCACTGGGAAGAGGGGAGCAGCTTTGCTCTCGATATCCACGAGGCGTGTCAGCGGGAGCCATATGTCCGACGAACGATGGCGGGAAAAGCTTTCCGTCAAGGGTTCTATTGGCCAACCGCCTCCAGGATGCTTGCGGTGGTGAGGAGATGCGGCGTGCGCTTCCACGCCAAGCAGATCCACCAACCAGCCCAGGCCTCGCAAACTATCCCGCCTCATGGCCCTTCGCGTGCAGGGCTGGATATCCTGAGCCGTTCGCGGGCCACAGGGGCTACACTCCACCTGCTCGCCGCCATCGACAAGTTCACCAAGTGGGTGGAAGCCGAGGCGTTGAGATCCATCACCGCCACAAATGCAGCCAAGTTCATACAAGGGATCTTCGCGCTTTGGGGTCGCCAACCGCATTATCACCGACAACGGCGCACGCCTACCAAATGACCTTCTTGGATTTCGTGAAGAGATGGGCACCAAAGTCCGCTTTGCCTCGCCGCCCACCCCAAGAGCAACGGCCAGGTCGAGCGGGCCAACGCTACCGGTATTGAAGGGCCTCAAGACCCGGGCGTTCGACCGACTCCACAAGCGTGGCGCCCGGTGGACTGAAGAACTCCGGCAGGCTGTGGTCACTTCGACCACTCCTAGCCGGGCACGGGAAACTCCTTTCTTCCTGGTCTACGGCGCAGGCCGTTCTCCCTTCGAATCGAGCTGGATCACCCGCGTCGCGGCATTCACTGAAGAGGAGCAGGAGGTCTGGCGGGACGACGCCAACTTCCTGGAAGAGGCGCGAGATCGAGCGGCTTTGCGCGCCGCAAGATACCAACAAAGTCTCAGCGGTACCACGCCTCCCGGTCAATGAGAGAACATCGCGCGTGGCGACCCTGGTCTTGGCGAAGAATCCAATGCATGCCGGGTCGCATAAATCGCTCTCCCAGTGGGAGGGACCCTTCAAAGTGGTCTCAGTCTCTCGTCCCGGGGCGGTCAGGCTGGCCACTGAAGACGGTGAAGAGCTAGCAAACTCCCAAAACATAGAAAATCTGCGCAAGTTCTACCCCTGACCGGTTGTAAGTCCTAGGGTCTGTCCCCCGACCGGCCGGAGCATGTCTTCCTCTCCGCCGTGGGTCGGGAGAGACCTTCTGTTTAAAGTTAAATATTCGCTTTCTTTATCTGAAGTGTTAGTTCTTTCTGCCCTCTCTTCGGTCTTTTGCCCATTGCTGGGCAGCGCCAAGGCACCCGCCCCTGGTGCCCTGCCGCCTTGCAAATACCCAGTAGTAAAGACGGAATCGCTAAGTGAGAGCGGCGTGCAGAATCAAGGTTGGGCGGCTGGTTCAGCACGACCCCCAGCACGGCCATGACACTCCGGGTGTCCCCGTGGGGGTCGGCGCCTCGAACACCGTTGCCAAAAGCCCAAGGTCCTGTCACGACTCACTAAGTGTTCGTTCCCTAAAGGCTACCTGGGAGGTAAATTTTGCTAAGGCGAAGGGTTTGAGGGTCGAGGTCCCGCGGCGCAAGACTTGAAGTCTTTAAGCAATTATGTACTGCTCACAGAGAACCAGAAAAAATTATTACGGCAAAAGCAAGTTCTTAAGCAACCTGGCCGTAAATTTTACATTACTACTTCGTTCGAAATGGCAATGGCCTAAAGTTGTGCAGGCAAGGTCACCACCGAGAAAGAAAGGAAGAAAAGCTATCGAGGGGCGCCGAGGGTCCTCCGGTCATCTCGCCGCCTCCTCACCGCCAAGATCTTCAGCATGAGGGGCCACGCCCAAAGACTGGGCCACGCCCTCCGCCACCGCCTCCATCTGGGGTTCTCCATCGCTAGTCAAGGCAACTCGCCGGAGGCTTCGTGGACTCGCTCCTCCGCTGCGCCAACACCCTCTAGCCCTTGGACAAGAATCACGGATTGAAGTTACGCCACGGTGGCGTAGCAAGCCAAGCACGCATTTGGCCAGAGCCGCCTGCGATCGCGCGCCTCCTGGCGGACCGAGCCGAAAGCGGCAGGAAGGCGCGTGAGGAAGTCCGCGGACCGGCAGAGGCAAAAGGCGTAATGCCGCGGGCCTCTCCTCTCGCGGACCCGGTTGCTCCGATGGAGCAAGGTCGCCACCGCCCAATCGGCGTGACGCAAAGCATCCGCAGCGTCTCCACCTCCGATCGAAGTCCGGCCGCCTCTCTCCGCCTCCAGCGGAGAGACGCTCGGCGCGGCTGAGCTTTGCTCCCGCCGCTCCCGCTTCCTCCGCGAATCGCAGCCTCCGCCCCGCCTCCCGATCGTAGTTCGCCACCTCGCTCGCGGAGGCGGTTGATCTCGGCCTCGCTCACTAACCGCTCCTGCTCGTCACCGACGATTGCTCGTGGCCGAGTAGAGCTCGCCGAGGGCCGCCAACAGGCATCGGGCCCGCCGAGGAACGGAGGCGGTGGAAGTTCAGGGTAGGGACGGGCCGAATGGGCCTTGGTCCTGACCGGCGGCCGAGGCAACGGCGCTACCTGAGATGCGCCCGCCGGCCCCGATCGTCTGGGCTCGGCGACCCGGCTAATGCAAATCGACAATCAAGGCACCTTGGCCGCCCCCGTCACGAGCAACGGGGGTGTCCGAAGCAGGAACCCTGAACAAAAGAGGAAATAACGGTAAGGATTAATCTTAACGAAAGTTTTTATTTTTGCATCTCCAGGTGAGTACCTGGGCGCTGGTCTTGGGAAGCGGGGCACGCTCGGAATGAGGACCAGCCCTCCGCGAGGAGGCGGAGGCGGATCCGCCGCAGCCAGCGGAGGCGGGGGTAGATCCGTCACTGCTGGCGGCGGAGGCAGAGGCGGAGCTAGACCCGCCACTACCGGCGGCAAAGGCGGAGGCGGAGGAAGGACCACCGCCATCGTAGCGGTGGCGGCACCAAAGGGATTGGCAATGAGGGTCCAAATGGCCGCACTCAAAGAGGGGCAAGGGCGACGACTCGCCGGCCGACGAGCCCCGCCACCGCGGAGGAACCCGCTGTCGCAGCCGAGGCAGCCTCGCGCCGACGAGAAGCCCCCGCGCCGACGAGAAGTCCCCGCCGACGGCCCAGGAGGCGGGGCCTTCGGGAAGGTTGGGCGAGCCGTCGTCGTCATCCTGGCGCCGCGCTGCTCGGCCGCTTCTCCTCGACCGCTGCGGAGGGGGATCTCGGATTGTTAAAGGCGCTGGCGTGTCACGACGGCGAGCCCATGGCGCCCATCGAGGGCGTGGCGCGGATTATTGCCGCGCGCTTCCCGGGACAGCCGGCAAAGTGAGGATCACCACGGAACGGCGGAACGGGGCCGGATAAGCCGATTGCAAGCATCCACCGGCCGATCACGCTATCAGCCAAATTCCGGCAGCTGTTTGCACGAGAAGGAAAAGAAATCACAGAGGAAAGAAACGCCAGAAGGATCAGTTACACAAAAGAAAATGTAGCAAGGGATGACACAGAGCGGAGCAAGTTACTCTCCGGATACTCCGGTCCCATCGCCGCGCCCATGTATCGCCAGGCGACGCGGGCGCAGGGGACACAAACCTCCGGTAATAAAATCCCGGATCACCATGGCCTCGTCAGGCCCGCCGTCCGCGAACCGGCCGACGCTGGCCAAGATCGCTGAGCTCGCTCATCGCTCACTGGAGCCCCCAGCTTGGGGTTGTTGATCACTGGCCGGGCGGAAGCTCCAAAGATTTCAATGCCGCTGCCGCCCTCGACGATAGCCATTCTCAAGGCCAATCCCTCCAATTGGACCGGCAGTCCGGTGGGATATAGCGCGCCGCCGCCGCCACGGCCGCAGTGACAGCTCCTCGAATCGGCGGAGTACTGCCACGCGCCGGCGCGGGTGTAGAAATAGCGAAAAAGAAGAAGGTTGGGCAGCACTCCCACGAACATCTCGCAGAAGTGAGCAAAGGCAGAAAGGAGGATAACAGAGTTGGGAGGAAGGTGGATGTGGTGAATGGCATAGAAGTTGAGAAACGTAAAGATAAAAGTCGAAATCGTGGAAGCAGGCCGGCAAGGAGCTGCCACCCGAAGAAAACCACTTCCCCAGGCCGACAGTGGGGCTCGACAGTCCCGGCGCGGAGGCGAAGGGCGCCCCCGGTGATGTTCTGAGAGAACCTAGCAGCTCTCTCCTCCTCAATGATCGAAGAAGGAAGCACCGGAGCCATCGGGAGGATAGAGATTTCGAAGCGCAACTGCAAAGGGGATGAAGCAAGGAAGCTTGAAACGTCGGAAAGATGTGAAATGCGGAGAGTTGAAAGGGGGAAGAACCACTCCCCCTTCGATCGGCCTTTTATAAGGCCTCAGAAGGCGAATCGGCGGGAAAACCGAAAAGGCGCGGTGATTCAAAAAAGAGGAAGTTTAAAAGCCCCGTAAATGGGGCGCATCCCAAGGAACGTGCGGCGGTTACAAGGAGGATGTAACCGCGCAAACCGCTCGGGAGTCGGAGAAGTCGGAAGATCTTTTTTTTGCAAGGCGCGCGGACCTTTGAAGGGTCCCACCCAGGAGCTGGAGCAGTTCTCAAGCCGCCAATTAAAGACGAAGAAGAGCAGAACACCGAAAAGCGCTCCTAGGTGGGCCCGGCTACCGCTTGTCAGATTTTACACCAAGGTACCCGCTCCCAGCTACAAAAGGAATCAAGTGGCAGCCAGGGCGTGTTGGGGCCCATCGCCACGGCCAAAGAAAAACCCATACGGTGGTTGCGCCAATGACACATGGCGTCTGAGCCACGGCTGGCGACCAGCCGGTGATCGCCCAATGACACGTGGCGCCGAGCCAGGCTGGCGACCACCAGTGATCGCCCAATGGACACGCGTAAAGCCGAGCCAGGCGACCACCGGTGATCGCCCAGACACGTGGCGTCTGAGCGATCTGGCGACCAAAGGTGGACGCCCGGCGGACACGTGGCGTGCAAGCTAGGCCATCGCGCACCATCCTCGGATAGTCCTGTCGAGATCGTGACATTAAATGCGAATCGTGCGCATTTAATGTGGAAGCATGGGAGCTGCAGCGTGGCGCGCGCTTTCCCTAGGCGCATCATGGCTTTGGGAGACGCCACAACTACACCTCACCCCGTGACCAGGCAAGCGGCGTTAGTGGACATGGGGCCCAAGGCAGACTATGATAGATACAAAGAGCATTAATGGATGTAAGAACAATGGCGTGCGCATTAAATGAGCCCATGCCAGTGTAATGATGATGGCTTGCAGTGTAAGCCTCCCATGCGCCCCCGTCAGTCCGAGTATAAAAGGGAGCCGGGGTGCATGGGAGAGGGGGTTCGGTTCGACTCATTGTGAGTAGGTTTTCATCCTTTCCAGCAAGAACACAAGCAATACCAAGAAAGGCAGGACTAGGGCTATTACTCTTCGGAGGGCCTGAACCTGGGTAAAAACTCTTAGCGTCCCCCCGTTAGTCTGAGCCTCCCGGTGCCCGGATCGTCACCGTCTTCCCTTCCGAGGCGATTGCCCCGAAAGCCCCCCGTCGGAACCTCATAAGCACCCGTCTCGGAGGTGCCTGTTGGCTAGTACGCCGACACAGCCGTTGTGCCCGAGCGGGGAGGGGTGGGAATCTATTTAAGCTTATCGTCTGAGAGAGGCGACCTGGATTGTCAAAACCACGATTGGACTGCTTGGAAGCGCGGGTCGACACGGCGCTGGGAAATGGTCGGAATCTTATAAAATGAAATATAGGAACTATTGACATGTATTCTATTGTAAAAAAACCAAACACCAATTGAAATAAGGTAGCTATTGCATCTGTTAGCGTTCTTCGTTTGTTCTTTCTTATTGCATGTGCATAGAGCAGGTGGAACTAGACGACTTCTCTTAAAAAATGTTCTTTCTTCCCACTTGGAATTTGGAGATCGAACTTTACTTCTTGTCCTTAAAGTACAACAAGCATATGATTTTAACGTATTGAAGAGTTGCAAGCCCATTGCATCTCGCAGCGAGGGATCAAATAGTGTTCATCAAGAGAGCATGTGAGTTTTTCCAAATCATACGTCGTAAAGATCAGAGAAATCCCGTATCACTTTGGTACTAGAACATCAGGTTGACATATTAGGTTTTGATTTTTTTTTAAGTAATACTTTTTAAAAATGAATTGCGGTATTAATACATGAAAAACAAAAATAACACCTATTCGCCAAACGGTACGGTGAAATAGCTATTTTCGCCGAACAGTGCTGCGACCACTGCTTAATTACACATCCATAATATTCCTATAAAATTTTTAGATGGTGATCAATCTTGAGAAATTTTAAAAAATTCGAACAGTCCTAGCTGACAAATTGAACTGGCCAAAAAATGGTCAAAAATAGGTCAAAAGTTTTTAAATTTTTTTGTGGATGATCTTGACCCTAAATCCAATCAAATTCGATACATAAAAATTAAAATCTAGCAAAAAAACACCAAATTTCAGCCAAAATTACCGAGAAATCCAAAATCATTGTAGCAATTTGAATTTTTTAAATTTTTTAATTCGGCTGAGATTTAGGATCTCGGGGGGGGGGGGGGTTTCCGAAATCCGAAATCTCGGCCAAAAAATCCGAAATTTCATCTGTTTTTGGATCCTTGTCCTAGAGGCTAACGCAAAGCATATATTAGACATACACCACAAATCAGACCTAGCATTTCTGGGCAAAGCATAAAAAAATCAAACATCACTCCGTGCTAATTGGAGATAGTTATATTGCATATGTATGAAATTTCTAAGGACAACAAAATTGGGCGAACCAATTTTAGTGGCTAAGGAATATACCATCTGTTGTCGTGGTTGAGCGGACCTATGCGAGAGAGGGGGAGCCACCGGCGGTGGAGGACGACGTCGAAAGCGAGAGGGATGACGGTATCTATCAGAAAAGCGTCTTCCGCGCGTTATTCTTGCGCAGAAATTCCTTGCTGATCCAAATCAGGTCGGGGTGAAAGTTATCATTTACCCGATTTTATTTAGGTTGGTGTGATAAATGGCATTATATTAAACCTATAAATGTTCATAGGTCTGACCATTTTTGACCTTATGAAAGCTCAGATCAGAAACATAAGATGAGTTTTTGGCTGACCTATATTGCATGTCGGGGGATTGTTTACGTGGCAACAGTAACTTTGACTGAATAATCGTGAGACATTTAATGTGTCTCTTCGTTTTTAAAATGACGACATATGTGTATTTTTGTAAATTTTTTCAGCATATTAGTTTTGTAAAATTATTTAAAAATATATTATTTTAAAATAAAAATCCAGAAATGTGTGTGGACTCTGGAGAGTAGCAACGGACGAGAGGCAGCAAAAGATTCAGTCTTATGTGCTTTTCGGCCCATCAGCAACACAAACAGGCTAACTAGAAGTAGCCCAAATGTGAGCCCATGGAATACAAGCACATCAGGCCGACAAATACAAGGCCGTTGGCTGAGCCTAAACAGGTCCATCTGAGGCCTCATAAATTCTTTGGATTCAGCCCATTTATCCCTAACCATCCGAAGCGCAGCACTTCGCCGATGGCCGGCGAGCACGAAGCATGTTTCCTCTGTCCTGCATCTCGATCTCCTCATCCGCATGAAATGGACGCGCGAACTGCAGCCGAGAGAATAGTACACTGTGCACGATCACATGAGCGACAATTCCAAAGGCACGGCACCTGGACAGCGCCCATTCGTCCGCGTCACACGCCAATCATTAGCAGCAACATCCGTCTCGATCCAGCGAGCAACCCTGGCTGGCTCCCGGCCGGTCCAGGTCTCAATTCGGAAAGGATGCGTTGCTTAGGTTAATGTACAAGGGTAGAACACACATAAGTACAACATTACTGCCGCGTCCTTAACTAATCAACAAATTATGGAGTAATTACTGGTACTTGCTACCTCACTAACTTCACTACACCTGCAAGAATTTGCGCCCGTACGTCAGGCGGAGTAGTCCGACACGGCGAAGGAGCAGCTCGACGAGGTGGCCCCACTCAATCGCGCGCTCCGTACCGGCGAGGCCGGCGCGGCCGCGGCAGCGGCAGCAGGCAACGCGGACGACGTGTGCTGCTGCCGCTGCTTGGCGTCGTCCACGGCCGCGGGGCGCCTGATCTCCTTGAGCAGCGCCACGACGTCCTTCATCGCGGGCCGGTCGTCCGCGCGGTGGGCGACGCACAGCGCGGCCACCGAGAGCACCTGCCGCATCTCGTGCACGTCCGCCTCCGCGCTCCCCCTGAGCCGCGCGTCCAGGACGTCCTCGCGCTTCGCCGCCTGCAAGCGCTCCCGCACCCACCGCACCAGATGCGCCCCGCCCGGCAGTGTCGGGTCCAGCGGGTGCCGCCCCGTCAGCGTCTCCAGCAGCACCACGCCGAAGCTGTACACGTCGCTCTTCTCGCTAATCCGCTGCATCGACGCGTACTCTGCGTAAGCAAAAAAAAATGTCAGAAAAATGCTTAAAAGATGTACTAGTAGGATTTGATAAATTTATCGCTGAAATCACCTAAATCTAGGACCATCGGATCATTATTGAGATTCGGAAGTATCGATTACATCCGATCCTATGATTTGATCTAACGACATCCGGATGATACCTCCCAAGATAGAATTACTAGGTGTAAGGAAGGCCCCACGAAATTTTAACCTGGTGCGATGTAGCCGTACGAGCCGGCGATGCGAGTCGGCTTGGAGGACGCGCCGGACAGGACGCGGGCGAGGCCGAAGTCGGCGAGGTACGGCTCGTACGCCGGGCCGAGCAGCACGTTCATGGCCTTGATGTCGCCGTGCAGGATGGTCGGCACGCAGTCGTGGTGCAGGTACGCCACGGCTTGGGCGACGCCGAGCGCGACGTCGTAGCGCGCGCCCCACTCGGACGCGGGCGCGCCCTTGGCGACGCCGCCATGGAGGAGGCCGCTGAGGCTGCCGTTGGGCAGGTAGCTGTAGAACAGCAGCCGGGTGCTGCCGTTCGCGGCCCACCCGATAAGCCGCACGATGTTGCGGTGACGGATGGAGCCTAGCGCCGCGATCTCGCTGCGGAAAGCGGCGGTGGTCGTCTCATCCGACGACCACATCTTCTTGACGGCAAGGGTGTAGCCGTTGGGGGTGTCCACCTTGTACACCACGCCCGAGCTGCCGGTGCCGATCACGTTCGCCGACGTCAGCCCGTGGAGCACGTCCTCCATGGAGATGTCGAGCTTCTGGTACAGCGTGACCTCCCACGTGCCATCCCCGTGGATGATTCTCCCGCCGCCGCCTCGGCGAGTGCGAGCGATCATGTAGGTCGCGGACACCAGAAGCAGCGCGCTGACAGCGGCAACGACGGACAGGGCTACCTTCAACGCCGAGATGGCCCCGCGCCGGGAGGACTCGTCAGAGCGATCGCCAACGATAAGGTGGCGGTTGCCGGCGAGGTTGCTGAGGGGCAGCTTCCGGAAGAATGGTGTGTCGGGCAGCTCGCCGGAGAAGGCGTTGTAGGAAATGTTGAGCATGACGAGGTTCTGAAGCGCCGCGAGTGGATCAAGGCTCCCGGATAGCTCGTTGTGCGACAGGTCGAGGCTGCCGAGCTTGTCAAGGCCAGCGAACTGAGACGGTATCTCACCGGAGAGCTGGTTGTAGCTGAGGTTGAGCGAAATCTCCAACGACGGAAGCATCCCGAGCTCCGGAGGGATGCCCCCGGAGAACACGTTGTCACCGAGGTCCAACAATTGGAGTTTCTCGCAAGAACCGAGCTCCGGCGGTATGCCGCCGGTCAGCCGGTTCTTTCCCAAGTTTAGCTTCGCCAACTCCGGAATTGACCCAACGCTGGAGCTCAACGGTCCGGCGAGCTGGTTGTCGGAGACGTCAATGAGCTGGAGACTGCGCGGCAACGCGTCTGGCAATGCGCCGGACAGAGCATTGCAGTGCAGGTCGAGGAAGTCGAGGCTGCCACACCCTGAGATGGCCGCAGGCACCGGGCCGACGAGGTGGTTGACGCTCATGTCGAGGAAATTGAGATTCTTGAGGTTGCCGATCTCGGCGGGTATTGTACCGGACAGCCGGTTGCCGTTGAGCCGGAGTCGGTAGAGATTGGTACAGTTCCCGATGTCCGGCGGTATGAACCCGGACAGCTCGTTGTTCAGCAGCAGCAACTTGGTCAAGTTCTGCAGCCCGAACAACTCCTTTGGGATCGGACCGGTGAGGTTGTTATACGACAGGTCTACCGCCTGAAGGCTTGGGCACTCGGCGAGGCTCGCCGGCACGGCGCCGGTGAGCCCGTTCTTCCACGCGTAGAATAGGGTGAGATTGCGCAGCCTCGGGAAGTCGATGCGGATCTCCCCCGACAGCGCGTTGTTGTCGACCTCGATGTCCGTCAGTGACGTGCAGTTGGAGAGCTCCGGCGGGATGACGCCGGTGAACTGGTTTGTGCTCAGTTGCAGTTGCTGGAGATTCGGCAGCCCGCCCAAGCTGGCCGGTATGCTCCCGGTAAGGGAATTCAGCGACAGGTCAATGAGTGTGAGCTCCTTGCACTGCCCGAGCTCCGGCGGTATCGCGCCGACGAGCTGGTTCTGCCAAAGAAGCAGCGTTTGCAGCTTCGGGAGCCAGCCGAGCTGCGCCGGTATCGGCCCGGACAGAGAATTCTGGTAGAGGTACAGGCTGGTGAGCTCAGTGCAGTTGCCGATGGACTCCGGGATCCGGCCGGAGAGCAATGTGGTGTAGATGGCAATGGTCTGGATCTTCTTGAGCTGCCCGATCGTCTCCGGGAGGCCCCCGGAGACGCCGGTCTCGGCGAGACCGAGCATGGTGAGGTCGCTGCAGCCGCCGATCTCCGGCGGCAGCGGGCCCTTCAGCCCCGGGTTCCCGCCGGCGCGGAGCACCTGTAGCTTCTTCAAATTGCCAATGCTCGCCGGTATCGGCCCGCTCAGCTCATTGTCGTAGAGCGTAAGGTACGTCAGGTTCGTAAGGTTGCCGAGGTCGTCGGGGATGGCGCCTCGCAGGGAGTTGGAGTTGAGCGCGAGCAACTCAAGCTTCGTGAGCCGGCACAGCTCGGTCGGGATCGCGCCCGCGAGCTGGTTCTTGCTGAGGTCAACGGTGGTCAGCTCGCCGTACCCGCTGATCTCCCCCGGGATCGCGCCGGTGAGGTTCGTGCCGGAGAGCACCAGCGTCCTCAGCGAAGACGCCAGCGGCTGCAGGTTGGCGGGCAGCGGGCCCTGCAGGTCGACCGACGTGATGCTCAGCCCGACGACGTCGCCGCGAGCGTCGCACGCCACGCCGAACCACCGGCACGGGCTCGTGTCCGAGGCCTTCCACGACTCCAGCGCGTCGCCCGTCGGCCTCAGCGACCTCTTCCATTGGATCAGCGCCTGGCCCTGCTCATTGACGCAGTGGCACGGCAAGATCAGCAGCGCGAATTCGACGGATACAAGAAGCGCAAGCCTCGCACTCGCAGCAATGGCGCAGAAGCGCGGCGGCATTGGCGCCCACCTCGGTGGTGAGGTGGGTGGGTGACGAGAGGCGAGGAGGGCAATGCTATGGGTGGCTTGGTGATGTAATGTGGCGCCTCATGCTAGCGTTGGGATTGTAGAGGGGGAGACCCCATGGTTTGTTTATACAAGAAAAGTATAGGAGGTCTGGGTCCAAATGAGCACTAAGCAGCTAATAGCTTCTGCTAGCTGTTTATTTTAACAAAGAACAGATTTGGTTGTTGCAGTGTTGTGTGTACCAAGTGCAGGATTGATCACATCCTACGGATGTGTGTTTTGATCGTAAGGGTCAAAGTTTGGATGTTTTCTTGGACAAAAACATCCAGATGATGCCTATACACTCCCAAATTTTTTTATGTTTTTGAAGTTTTTAATCAGAGAAAGGATAATGCAATCGGATTTTATAAGTGATGCGAAGCTGAAAGGAAGGTGGTGGCATGCGCTAGGTGTGGACTGTGGTTGCGGCTGCCATCATCTGCGTATGTTTATCCCTAGTTGGCGTACTTATTACTGCTGCCATTACAGTGTCTCTGGATTGTTAATTGCTCTCGCTGTCTCTGGAGGTGAAAACGTCTCTTCTTTCTCGTGTTCTGTGAAAACAGGATGCTAATTCTCTCGGTAATCCAACTTTTATCCATTGTTAGATGTAAGAGCATTTTCAGTGTCAGTTACTTAAACCTTGTTTCCTTGTACTGCATTTGACAGTGGCTGTTACTGCAGGCGTTTGTTTCCTGTTGTTTTTGCATGCAAGCTCCTTAGTCCTTTTCTAGGTGTAACCTTCTACTCCCTTGTTCCCGGATAGTTGTTATTATATATTTTTGCACTTCTGTCAAGATACATCTACAAAAGACACTTCTACCGAGACATATCTACAAAAGACTGGAATATCCCTCTTTATTTTATATTTGAACGGTATGGCTTACTCTAGTATATGATAGTAAATAATATTGAAAATAGCTTTCTAGGAAATGGTATAGAATGAAAAATGGTAGAAAAAAGTCACGTAGTAATTGTAGAATGATATATATTTAGACACAAATTTGAAAACTATAATAACATGTATTCAGAAACAGCGGAAGTAAATGTTTCTGATGGCCCGCAGAGCTGCTTTACGGCTACCTCTTTGCAAGATGGAAGTACTCTTCTGCAGATCTGCTCCTTTAGAGTGACATTAAGGTAAGTACAGCTGTAAAAAAAATGCATCTTGAACTGCATTATTGCCCAATATACTATCTATTATAGCGGAGGGAATTGCCTCACAGCCGGCACGCCCACGTGTCGGCTTGCGCAGGCAGGCCCCCGGAAAAAAAAATTAATTACAAATAGGTCCTTCCGAGAAAATAAAAAAAATACAGATACGTTCTCCCGAGAAAATAAATAATTACGGATGGATCCTTCCGGAAAACATTTTTTGTGCGGTGCGGCATTGCCGCACGGTTCTGCCTAGTTACTATCCACCCACGAGAACAAAACTACTACTTGCAGGTGAAACATCTTGTCTTGCCAATAAAATATTTTGAGCAGCGTTTTTGTGCTTTCTCTTTCAATACAAGTTGTATAAATCTTAAAGGAAACAAAGGAGTAAGTAATCACCATCTACTTTTCATTCGTACTTTAATATTTATGCAACTTTCAAAAAAAAAAAGCATAGAAGCACGTCTCAAACATTTTAGTTGTCATGTTCCCAATTGCCTTTCCATCAGGAAGTTTGTCTTTCTGTTACCTGCATTCATCTTTCTCTGCAGTTACGACAAATCTGCAAAAGTTACGCTCTTCAGTAGTTGCCAGGAATAATTGCAAATACATTGTCATTTTTCACGCCTCTCTCTTGCTCTCTTCTGAAACACTTCATGCTTCAATTTTGTACGCGGGTATCAATATGAATTGGGATTGTAAATTCTGAAACCTATGATAATTTAGTTCTATTCTTTGACAATTATAATGTCACAACTCAGAAGAAACTATCCCGTTTTTACATGTACAATATCATCATGTTATGAAGGTACAGCATGATACAGTGCTTCTTTAATGTAAATTTTTAATTACTTGTTAGTTAATGCCCACCAATCAGTGTGTTGATCTCAAATTGCTCTTTCTGCAGCTTCCTAATAGGTATTGTTGTGTGGAGTTCAGAAGCATGTTCATGTTACATGCCTAAGTTTCTGAAAAGAACACTAGGATACAGGAACCGGCAAATCCTAATTACTTCCTGTGAACTCATCATGGGCATCAGACAGAGGCTTGTTGGTTAAATAACTGGAGTAAAACAGAAGGAGTAAGAGAGGAATCTTATGCTGCACATGGCAGTAAAGAGGTGAAGGTTAGTACCATGCCCATAAAACAATTTAGCAACTTACCCATGTGAATAGGTGGCTAACCACTGGAAAGTAACCGAAAAGATGAGATGCTAGAACATGTACATGTCTTTGAGTGGAAGGGACGATGAGGAATAAGGTATTAAGATAGCATTTGTTCATTTTAATTCCCTCTACCTATTGTAAAAATATATCCTCTTGTTATTAGTTAAATAAACCAATCTATCTCGACTTAGCATAATCACTAGTGGATCTCTGGGGTTTTGAGTGAGACCATTTCAACATCAAACTTACAACCTTTTAAAGTGCAAAGCACAATCCTTGAGAAAGAGCTGCTTATTTCCACTGTGCGGTGGATTCAATTATTTCATTATGGGTCCTACTTTGTGGTTTCAAAATTTTCAACCAAACTTTTGTTGATTCAAACCAGATGATCAGAAATATTGTCACCAATGAACAATTTTCGAGCTGCTAAACTAGAATTGCAATATATTCTAACTCTCCTTCTAATATATGCCCGGCATTTTGCTGGTTTCAAAAAAGAAAAAGAAAAAAGAATTGCAATATATTACCTAGCGATATTGTCTATATGACTTATTACCTCGTATCAGTAAAATTGTTCTGAAGTTGTAAACTATGCCAGATTAACTTTGTGTCAGTACCAATGTAAAGAAAAACAAATAATTCACACCAATCGGCCACCACTTGCGCCTAACGTGATGTTAGAATGCGGTCACATGGGTGATGATGGACAGACTAGGAGACATGTTAGGTGTCACACACATGATTGATAATGTTTGAGTAATATGGGATGGTAACATCAAGGGAATATGAGGATGGTTTGGATTCAGATCCCATCAAGGGTGTGAGGACAAGATGGAGGCATGGAGCACATGGTTAAGTGGACTTATCATGAGATTAACTACGATAAAACATGTACCTTGCTCAAGCTGTCGTGCAGTTCTTTCACAGCTAAGTCTTCCGTTAGTTCTCTGACATCAGGACATTTCTCAGGCCTGCTTGCAGCCAAGATCTGATCATAAGCCTTATGTTTACTTCAATAAAAAAATTCTAGTCCTAATTTTACAAAATTCCATCAAACTTTACGCGGATAGATCCAATTGTAAAATGCCACTAGGCGCACTGTCGAAAGGTAATTAGAATTGATGGTCGGTTCAGAACATTCCGTCACCGAAAGGTTGAAAGAGAAACAATGCTGCAGAAAGGATGTATTTTTTTTTTAACTTCTCAGCATTTCCTGCTCACAAAGAGTAATGCCTATGGAATGCTAAGAGTAGCCGTTAAGATTTCTAAGCATCTAGCTAGTACATCGTTAAAAGGCACTTAGTCACTACAGCTTTTGGAATCACATTCTCCAAAATCAGAACAGTTAAAACATTGCTGCACAGGGATAAGCTATTTCAGTGTCTCACATTTGTCACTCCTTTGAGGTACCTACAAGGCTACAATGCTAGAGCTAGCAACTCAAATTACTAGCAACAATGCTCAATTATAACTGTAATCATCAGGTTAACATTTGCAGGGTGATTTCTGTCGGGTAAGAACATCCTGTCACCAACAAACAGCAATAGTTAAAGGTGGTAGCATAATGGATTTTACATGTTTGAATTTGAGGTCCTCTCATTCAGCCACTACTTCCCTGCAAAATGTGGTACCTATGAAATGCTAGAAGTAGCCGCCCAATTTTTGATCCTGACCACAGATGGACACAAATGGATGAGTTTGGGGCATCTGTGATCTGTCTGCCTCACTGGGCGGCTGGGCCTATCTGCATCTGATAAGAGCTTGTCATGATTTGCCAGCTTCAGATTCATCCCAGGGCATGGTAAGAACATAAATTAATTTCAAACTGATCTATATAGAAATGAAGATTAGGGCAAGATGTAATTAATGTCTGATGAATGATGCACAGCTTTTGAAGATCTATAGTTCTCCACTGCATGACAACATAAGGTTTACACAAAGCAAGAGCTTAGAGCCAGAAGTTGCAAGTGAAAGCCAAAGTTTAAGGATCAAATAACTCTTAGCGAATCTTTATGCCTTTGTTAGGTCCTCACATGCGTATCACTAGAATTGAATTAGGACACCCTAGATTTCCATGTGCATTTTCACGATACAACTCCATAATCATATATGCTTAACTAGTTATGCTTACCATCAGCATTTGATTTAGTACTATGCAACCAAAACCTCTTTTTACATTTTAATTCAATCAGAAAGGAAGAGCACTTTTCACTCACTTTTTTGTCCAAAAAATGTGATTCCACTAGCATATTGTCCTGATGCATTTGTGTTATCAGCAAGCTGTGGACTACCACTTGGCTGCCCTACTTCGGTAGTTCAGGCGGCACTACCCCATGTTTGGTGTTTTCCCCCGAGGAAACGTTGCAAAGAGATCGATTTGTCGTACGCTTTGGAGCACACAAGAGGCCCCATCCGTATCGCACTGCCTGACGTTTCCATGTTTGCATTGGAAATCTGAAACTTTATGCATAGTGTGCATGTTAATAAGCAAAAAATACTACGATGATCTGTTGCTAGTTGCCATAGTTTGCAAAGCTTCAGCCTGTTCCTCTCTTTCTTGGGTCATTTCAGTGTCCCCTAGGCACAATGCCTAGTGGTTGGAGATGATATATTGCTCTCCTTGATTTCGGGATTTTGCTCTCTTAATGCACACATATGGCACACCTGGATTTATCTTTATGTCCATCTCTAGGGGTTTTTCTTTATGGGGAAAAGATTGCAACTGAGGCACCAAGACTTGTTAGTGCCTCAGTTGAGTTTGGATTATGCATTATCATAATATGCTTAGCTCAGAGAGAAGATCCGGAAGATCCACTCCAAGAAAAAAAAAAAAGAAGTGCATGAATATACGAATTTAGCAAACATGTGCAAAAAGGAAGTGGATGACATTTTGACTAAGTGTGCTTTTATGAGTGGGCCTGTTTGGGGGCAATTATCTTAGCTGATCTGGTGACCAACTCTATGATTAAATCACCAACCTTGGATGCATCTCATATAATGTATTCCAGTAAGCAATTTTGTCATTTTTCAGTCAAGGTTTCGTGTATTAATTCTTTTTTCATTTAACATGTTTTAGTTTGTAGCTTTGGATTATTTGCTAGGTTAGATCCTACAGAATTATTCACGAGGAAAAAGTTTGTGTTTTTCTAAATGGTATTTGTTTTTTGGAGAACACGATAAAAGACTTGCATCATTTCATTAATAGAAGAGGAAAAAGTACAGCCAATCACCTAACCAAAATAGTCAGGTGAGAAAGTACAACAAGGCTTGCTCAGGCTTCTCTCCAAATCAGGAGCCGGAAAAAGGAAACATAAGGGTATGTTTGGTTGGTGGAATCCTCTAGGAATTCTCAGAAATCCTTTAGTAATCCTATGAGATTACCTTGTTTGGTAAAACAATCAGTAATCTGAACCAAAAATCTACCTTGGGAACCATATTACTATAATTTTCAGGAATCATTTTCCTGTATAAAAGGTTGTGTATCTTATATTACCGAGGGAAAGGAACATTTACTATCACTTTATAATTAGCTTTAATTTTTCATAGTCAAAATATGAACTTTTTTAATCCAAAATCCAAATTAAAAACCATTTTTTTTTTCAAAAATAAGATTTTGAAGCAAAATATCTAAATTTGAATATTGAATTTTGTTATATTAAATTCAAATAATTTACATTTTAAAAATTAAGCTTTAAAGATTGGTTTTTAATTTTTTTAATTCTTTTGAATCCTAGATTTTAAAAATTCAAGTTATAAAAAACTTAAAATTTATAAATTCGAATTTGAAAGTTTAATTTTTTAAATTTTAGACGTTAGAATTCTGAGAATTCAAATTCCAAACCTCAAATGTTAAAATTTCAAATTTCAAAAATAAAAAAATTAACTTTTGAATAATAAGAATTGAATTTTTAATGTCACAATTTTAAATTGTGAGAATTTAAATTGTAAAATTCAAATTTTAGTTATTACCCTAACATTTATAAATGTTAACCTTTAAGGTTTGAAATTTCAAATTCTATATTTTTAAATTTGTGGACTTCTTGATTCGGGTTATAGAAAGTTTGAATTATTATAAAGACAATTTTATAGTTTCCTTCAAATCAGCCAAACGTTAGAACCTTATATTACTAGTAATTAGATTGCGGGGAATATTATATTAAGAATCACGCTTACCTGCCCTGTGTTCTTCGTTTTTTTTGGGAAATCTAGCCCCTCCATGCATGCATTTGCAAATTTGACCCTCTTCCCTACCGCAAAAGGTGCGGCATATAACACATGTCACCTGCTGCGCCCAAGGATGCGGAGGGTGGCTGGTGCCGCGACAGGGTGAGCAACCGCGGGAGCAGGCGCTAAAGCATGGGAGGAGTGTGCACCACGATAGGCGGTTCCTGAGACCCACCTGCCACGCTGTCGCAACTCGACAACGCCCACTCTTGTGGCCCCTCACCTTGCCATGATGCCAATCACCTTTCGCGCTCCCCGAGCGCGATAGGTGATATTTGTCACCTACCACACTATTCGCAGTGGGGGGGAGGGGAGCCAAATTTGCAAATGCATGCACAAAGGGAGGCTAGATTTGAGAAAAAAGAACATGCATGAAATAACCCTGGCAATCAACCATGCATAGGAGCTAATTAAATTAAAACAACATGTTTAATTAAACCAATTAATAAAGTTGAATCACATAATTCAATTGTTACTGATTGAATACAATGGAATAAATTACAAAATTCAATAATTCATTACATTTCAAATCACGAATTTCATAAATAATTAATTGCAAATAAGGTTATTAAAATAAAATAAATCACATAATTAAATCAAACTAATTAGCGAATAATTGTTATTTCAACTTAACTATCAAAAATTGAGCGCTATAAATTATAACGTAATTACTTAATTACAATTTTGATAGCAAATTACAAAAATGAATAATTACAATGCCAAAAATGAAAATTTTAAGAATATAAAATATAAAACACCGGTGTCTTTTTGATCTTCTAACCTTGAAAGGATCGGTATGGCCTAGAGGGGGGGGGTGAATAGGCAATTTAAACAATTTAAACTAAACAGTTTAAAGATAAGATCTAAACAGATAAACTGATTAAGCACCAACAGACTAAGAACAACTTAAGCAATAGAGAGATATGAAAAGACAGACAATCACACAGAGACAAGCGAGATTTTTCACCGAGGTTCAGAGAGAAATCTCCTACGTCCCCGTTAGAGCACTTCCTCAGAAGTATTGCTCCACCAAGAACTTCGCAACAAAGAAGATCGGATTTGTCACTAGTGTGACTCTTTTACCACTCCGGTGAGGTGAGTCCAAACCTCTCACAATGACAGTGGCCTTCCACAATCACGGTTGGACAGGTCGCACTACAACCACCAGTAAACTGTCTAGGAACAGCTAGTTCCAAGAGTAATAGACCATCCACAAGCCCTATCTCTTGGTTCACTAGAAACAACTGAAACTAGACTCTACTTGGAGCTGTAGGAAAGTAGGTTTTGATTTTCAGAGTTGAGCTTGATCTCTTTGAGGGCTTTTGAGCTTTTTGGAATGCTAGATGTCAAAGAGATGTAAAGTTATATTTTGGGAGAGCCTCTGAACTGTTTAAATAGGCTACAGGAAGGAAATAGCCGTTATTTGCAACAGGTAGCCGTTTGCCAATGTCAGACTGAAAAGACAACTCAAAATGATTGAATCTGACAAGGATTGACAAAATATACAAAAGGCTCAAAGTACTACGGACCCAAACCAGCGAAAAAGGCATCTACGTCGGACCAAGAAGAGTTGGTCCGTCGTACACATGCACTGAGCAAAAAGGGGTCCGTTGAGAGATAACGAAATGCACATTTGCGACAGACCTAAAAACTTGGTCTGTTGTAGAAGGCAAACTTACTGATCATGACTCAAGAAAGGAATTGGATACAAGCAGCAAACCAGTAAGTTTTAAGTTTACTACGGACCAAGGAAAGTGGTCTGAAGCAAAAGGAAATTTTTTGGTCCGTTGTAGACTTAATACACTCAAGTTGGTTTCAAAGAGAAAGCCTATCTGCACCGGACCCAAAAACTTGGTCCGGCGTAAATGGGAAACGCTCGGTTTGAGTTCAGTTAGATTTTGACTAGAAAGGGATATGAACTCAAGACAAGATTTTTAGAGGAATCTGAAAAGATTTAACCTAAGCTCCAAGCAGTCTTGATAAAACGTCCTAGGAACCAAGATTTTGAACTTATGCAAAATCCCTCTTTATAGTACGGTTGAAAACTAGGAATAACACACCTAAAAGACTTGAATCAACTCCCAAGTCAAAGAACTAGGAATAAGGGATCCTTAATCTTGATCCTCCTTTCTGAGGAAATCCACTAGAAACTGATTTAGTTGAACATCAAGCACCAAAACCCAATAAATAATTTAAGTAACACAATAGGGGGCCTAGATGCTTTCAAACCTTCATTTGTAGGTCCTGCATATTAATTGCATGTGTATAAGATTAAAAGAATCAACGAATTAAAATCAAATACATGACTTATGTTAGAATTGCTGTTAGACCCGTATGATTTGGTATCGTGCACTGATATACCAGATTTGTTCGGGGCCAAATCGACACCTCTCATGAAAATGGGTATCATCACTCGGCAATTAACAAACCTGTGAATTTATTCCGTAGACACGTGTATTAAGAATATCGAACGGCAGAAAAGTAAATTTTCGTGGTAAAGAAGTAAAAGCCACACTAGAAAAGGATAATCATGAGACACTATAGTTTAGGATAGCCTAGCCGAAGGATAACCATTCCAGAGCCTTAAGGCATAAGGCTAGTTGTTTGATGAATTTTTGTACGCAAAATTCATTAAATAAAAGAAATAAATAAGATAAAAAAATCAATGGCCCATATATCAGTAAAAAGTACGCATCATAAGAGCAGTATGCGACGTACGAAATTCCTCGGATCAATTCTATGACGTGCTGGCCCCACGTGTCGCAAAATATTTTTCTACACGCAACCTATCCAATATTAGACTCATTTGGAAGGGTTCGTTGTAGGGAGCGCGGAGGTTCAAACGGATTGTATATACGACGTTTGGATTAAAAGATATAATCTCCAGAAGATCAGATCAAATGTGTACAAAGTAAGAAAATCAAGCAACTTACTAGATCACGTCACCATGCATGCTTACGTACATAATCCAGGCTAGAATCAAAATTGATCTATGACCCGTGCATGTATGTGCATGCCTGGCCGATAAAAGCTCACGGTATAATAGAATGGAAAGCTTTGAATAGTATCTCCTCTTGATAGAAAGAATTAATTTATATCTTCTATAAATAGAAGTATTTAGTCACCACATCTCGGTTGAATGGAAAGAATATATTGTGATAGCATCTTTTGAATGGAAAGGAAATAGCCTCATGAAGCAATTGTGGAGCAAGGAAATGGTGGTTTGATTCATGCGATCAAGCAAGGATATCCTAGCGCCACATCGGTCAAGATCGCCGGCTGGCCGCTTGCTCCTTGCCTCTTGGCTCCTCCCTATAAAAGAACTCGCACAGCAACCCGAGGGAGGGGGAGAGACCGGTCAGTACACAGACAAGGGATTGAGAGAGACGCAAACGCACAACCATTCCCTGACACACAAGCACAGCCATCCAAGGTGGCACGCACGGGAAGTCACAGCGTCAAGAAATCTCCTCGCTGGCGAAAGGTGTATGCACAAGCGGAGAGTCGAGCTGTAGCAACGAGGAAACTATAAAGAATATTGTGTGAAACAAAGAAGCTCAGCAAAGGAAGTTATGATCAGCAGTGCAATCCACAGGCCAAAGGCCATGGCGTGCTGTGGTGAGTTTTAGTTTTATCTAATCTATCTCTTTCCATCATCAGGCATTCATGAACTAGCCAGCATGGAGGTGCCCCTTGGAAGGCAACTACTCTAGCTAGAGATGTTACCGAGGCCCACGTTCATGACCCGGCCAGATCATCGCTAGCTTTCTTGCGATCCGATCAACATTCACCCTGGTGCTCCAGAACGCATCGCCAGGAAGCCCGTGATCGTGTTGTCGAAGTCGATGCGCTCATCACCATATATTGAAGCCGCTCCATCAACACTGGCGCATCTGTCCATTGTTCAGGAAATTTATTCTATGCTCCATAAGACGGTGTCCTGCTCGGAGTGACGCCGAAATTGTTGCTACCACTGACGGCTAAGCCCGTTTAGCTGGGCCACAGACCTACTGTTGGAGAGGTCACTGCCATCCTCATCAGCATCCGTTGATGTCCTCAAAATATCCATAGGCAAGATTGGCGAACTTCTCAACCTGAAGGCAACGGCATACATCTATGAGCTCTATAACAATCAAGAAGATGTGGAATAATTCGACTAGAAGACTCCATGATGTTTACGCCATGCCAGAGATGCCAACACGCAACCAATAGCCGTCAGTCACGGCTTTGGACGTGAGCGCCCATCTTCATCGATTCCCTACTGTAGCACTACCCACACGACAGCATGGCCTGCCTAGTGCTAGCGAAATGTGCCGCTGATCAAGTTAATCTATTCAAGCACTGGTCTCTATCAACCTTATTCCTATACAAAGTCCAGTAATTTACTCCCTGATGCAGCTGTCATGTCATCGGATCAGTCTAGCTTGGCAGGAACTATGCAAGCCGTACAACCACTTTATCTTCTATTTACCGTTCGTGACCGACGAGGCCGAACGGCGAGGGCAGGTGTAGCCAGTGCAAAGGCTATGCTTCTAACGGCCCCATAGACCGACGAGGCTATGGATCATGCCATTCCCACATCTACACAATCATTCATCACATGCATGGAGAATGTGAAGCGAAGACCGAAGACGACGACTAGCGCGCAGCTTAATCGGAGGTATCTTGCGGGTTCACCTCGCGAGAGTAATTAACTGGGAGCCTTTCGAGGCCCTAGGAATCAGGAGACCACATCGCCTATGTCAGATCTGCTATACCGAGCAGGCTATAGAGCGCATTAATTTAAAGGGAACTTGTAATTTTGTGATTCTGCAAAGAATTAATAAAATACATGTTTTCCCATCTTTGTGTTTATTTATTTGTGTACTTTAGTACACTGGCACGCCCGCAACTTTAATCCCCGCGCATTAGAAATCCCGAAGCGATTTCTCGTGTCAAACACTAGTGCCCATATAACTCAAGCCTCAGTTCAAATCTCTCAAGCCACATACTAGTCAAGCCTCCAAGGTAAGCCAACACCACATCACAAGTTCATACAAGAGAGCAAATCATTCCAGTAGCTCATGTGGAGTCTCACGAAGCAAGGCATTAGGAGAATCAAATACCAAGGAGCTAGGAGCATAAGCCTCAAGGAGCAAGCATCAAGCACTAGGGAATCGAAGGTCCAAAGGAGTAAGAAGAGGAGCAAGGCATCACCTCTGCATCACCATCACCAACACAAACCACTCACCGCCAACACCATCTTTCACTCATCACCTTCCAGGTAAACCACATACTTGACCACTAGCAGTAGTACCAACATAGGTTAGCAGTAGCAAAAATCAAGTAGAGGCTAAACTCAATAAGGTCTCAGCTAATTGATGCCATGGGGGTTGCATCAAGCATGCCCATTAAACCATCCATGCTCCCCGGCGTACTATGGATTATTAGTTGTCGTCATGGCGCCATCCATCCCACGCATAAATTAGAGAATCATCATAGACCATGTGGATCATTTGATAGAACAGGTAAATCAACTATATGTATAAACTATGATTCTTCAATACTACAAACCATCCATTAGAGAGTAGCAGAGAACTAAAAGTAAGAAATTGGGGGTGGGGAAAACTGTCATTAGACAACTCAGCGCCAGCCAAGGGGGCCATGGTGCAAGCGCGTGGGCCGTGGCATGGAGCTCGAGAGGCTGATAGACAGGTAAGGAGGCTGAGCTTAGCCTGGTCGCAGTAGGCGGGGTCAGGCCCAAGACCAACCACGGTGCGCAGATCATGCAGCGTGCACGGGTAGAAGGTTGGGTCAAGGCGCTACGCAGGCCAGGAACCGATAGCACGGCGGTGGCCAGAGGTGCAATGAAGGCAAGCGGCCCAGGCGCGCCGAAGGGGAGTCAATGAACGATGGCGGTGGTTGGTGTCGGTGGCGCAACCCAGGGGCCGAGCGAGTCCGAGGCAGGGGAAGATCGAGAGCAATGCGCCAGAGAGGAGAGCCGAGCGGCACCGGAGAGGCGGTCGGTGGTTGGTGATGGAGGGACCCCAAGGTGATGGATCGACCGGATCGGGAGAACGTAGAGAGAGAGAGAGAGAGAGAGAGAAGAGCTAGGATGGGGGAATGGATAAGGCGTCCCAGGTAAATTTGTAAGGAAATAGGAGAAAAAGAAAAAGAAAAAAAGGGAAGAAGAAGAAGAAAAAATAATAGACCCATTTTTGTAAAACGTAAAATTGTTTATTCGGTTGCAAGAAATAATAAAAAGTTGAATTCAACATTAGTAATTGCGTAAAAAATGGCTATAATTAATTTGCTTAAAAGAAAACAAGAGAAGAGAGAAGAAAAGCAAAAGACAAGAAAAATATATTTCCAGTCAAATTAGTAAAATTTTGAATCAAATTGTTCATGTGAACAATTCAACTTAAAGCTAAATCAATTAAAACTCTGCTAAACCAATTAATCTAGTCAGTCGAATGTTCCACTCAAGCGGCTAATGAAAATGGTATTAAGTCCTAAAAAGGTGAATGTAAAATTTATAAATATTAAAATAATGATCCTTTGATTGGGTAAGGAAATTTTGATTATATTTAAATTACAATACATATCAATTCACGTATATAAATATACGGTATGCATTTAACAAAAATTAAAATAAAAGCTAATTTAAGTAGGTGATCAATAGAAAATTAAACACTCATTAATCATTATAATAATTAAAAGTAAAAGGATAATACCTTTATTAGAAGGAAATCATGACCCAAGTTTTATTGATCAACGTAGATTAAAATACACCAATTTAAGGTACCGCAAGTTAAAATGTCTTGAAATAACATATGCCAAGTCAAAATACGACAAATTAATACACACACATATTTACCAAATTTAAATAAACAACATACATGTTTCGAATTAAATCAAGTTAGAGGAAGGATAAAGACCGACCAGTTGAGAAAGAAAAGAAGATAATAAAATAATAATATTAATAATAATAATAAATAAATAAATAGTAGTAATAATAATGATAATAGTAACATGGTTAATGACTCAAGAAATTAAGGTAAATCAAGACATCTAAATAATAACCATAATATTGATGTTAAAAGTTAAAAAGAATAAAAAGGTATATGCACGCAAACAGATGAGAGGAATAAAGAAGTAAATGATACTAGCAACCTCTTTTCAATTAAATAGACAGAGAGCACGAAAGATTGAGTAAGCTTGTGATCAAATCTTAATGATCGAGAAAATAAAGCTAAGTATGTGAGTATAACCTTCTATAATCTAGAGAAAAGTCGGATTACATGGATTACTTAATAAATCAATCGTAAATTTAATTGGTAATATGCTATTTATTTAAGGAAACAAAATTAACCACGTAAGAGGGGAATGAACTCGATCAGATAAAGAAATTGAGAATTTACTAATATTAGCAATCATCATACTAATTAAAGCAGTCAAGTCCTACATAGGCTAAAGTATAATTCAAATCAAATTAGAATCAAACTAAAATGTAATAAGTCAAATCATTCCAAACTAAAATACATCCAGTTAAAATATATCAATTTAAAGTACCCCAAAATGAAATACAAAGGAAGCATTCAATAATTTAATAGAAGTTAAAGAAAAGGATGGACACCATAAAATATATCAAAATCTATTAGCCACTAAAATATGGCATCTTCAGCCTGACCAGTGGTCATCTTCAGCAACCATGAGAGGACGGTTATTTTCATCAAAATCCAGGAAAGTTTCTTTGGCCATATTTGTGAAATTGCTTTTGAATGTTTTTCGAAATCATCGCTGCATGGGAAAAGTCTCTTCAAACTCTAAATCGGGTATTTTTGGGAAATGGGCATTGATGGACTGCCGATGCAGTCTGTGAGTTTGTTAATAGATTGTCGATACAGTTTGAGAGTTTGTTAATAGACTGGTGCGGTCAGTGAATTTGTGAGTGTATGAGTTTGGTTCACCCGACAGATGAAGTCGTTGTGGTATATATATGAGGTGGGTAGAGGGTGCCGTTGAAGGATTATCATGCCGGTAGGACCCTCTACATAGGCTATGATATAAGGATAAACAAACTACACTCGGACTATGAGCCGTATTAATCATATCAACCATAGTGTGTAGAAATGACCAGAAAATGTTGTCCTATTGTAGGCCCCCGGATCGGCTATCCGGAGTCCTCTGTGTATTTCTGTACTAGTCCCAGATCAGTAGCTAGTACACACAGTCAAAAGTGATGAATCAACGACCATATCACGAATACATATAATTAAATAAGAAATAATACCAAATAAAAGCAAAGACCTTATGGTCAAGGTTTACCATTATGGCCTGGACAGGCTGAACAACTAGAACAACTGCAGCGGAAGACGAAAGCGCCAATGCGACCCATCCAAATGCCCACAGGCAATCGAGTGGAGAACGCACCCTAGTCGTTGGAATTCTTTGACAGCTTCTTTCACTTCTGAGATAGGATTAGAATGTAGCACGTGAGTACATAAAGTACTCAGTAAGTCTGGGAAAATATGCACAATGTAGGCTATCCAAAGATGGCTTAATATGGTTCTTTTGCATAAAGCCAAGTTTCATCAAATCATACTTGTTGAAAATTTTCACAAAGCATATTTGAGCAATTCTTTTTAATAATTGAATTATGTAATATTGTAGTGAAGGTTCTAACCACCACTCACTAATATACAGGCTCTATCCGCCACATCTCAACAAAATCAAGGTTCAATCCAATCACATGGCTCTGTCCGCCATGGTTCACAAAATCAGGTTCCTTCCACCTACCTGGCTTTAGCCGCTGAAGCTTACACGAGAGTTCTAACCGCTCCCGGATCCCAAAACGAAACATTGTTTAGCTTGAAACCAAAAACCAAAGTCTACCAGTATGAAAGCATTCTTCGCTTTGCCTTTGACCGTAGGCACGGCTATTCGAATAGTTTTAACTCTGCAGAGGTGTACAACTTTACCCACACGACACGATCATCTCTTAATGCCAAGCTATTAGCACACTTCCTTGGGTGTGCCGGCAGAGAGATCATGACAAGGCCGTTACAATGTATCTACCTAGCTAGACCCACCCGCTGAGGTTTCACCGCTGTTAGGGTTCTCTCCACCCAGTACAGAAGCCCCCTCTTGCGCCGTGCGAGAAAAACAACAACAACAACAACAACAACAACAATGCCTCCTTCCGGCTCTCACACAACAACCGAGTGGTGAGTCTAAACTAGGCTTCTACAAATTAGTGGGCCAGGTCGTACCATTATAGACATGTGGTAGTACGGTTATGCTTAAAAATAGCAATCATAAGCGTCGGTCCTTATATGACTTGGGGCGGTACTTGCACAAAAGGATCAAGGTTTGATCCGCTCCCACCCGACATTCCATGCCGCCCAAGTCGAAATCATTTTTCCTTTTATTTTTATTTTGTAAACCAACGGCAATACTCCTTGCCTATAACTTTCAACACAAGGTTTTCAAGAGATAATTGAAATTCCCACCCATAGGTGTACATTGATCGATGGCGAGTCTAAGCATTTCTACCGAACTATTCTATTCCACCAAGAGTTTATTTTATAAAATACAAAGCTCAGGGTTTGATGACAATCCTTATAATCAATTCTGTAATCTCCAATAATCATTAAATCGTCCTAGTGGTACAATCATATGAATAATCCGATTCAATATCATATCCATCAAGTATTGAGTATATCCTGGTAATATCCTAACTCTCAAAATCATATTAAACCCCAATTAGGGGTGTCTATTTCCATTGAACTATGAATATTATTATTGATTTATCCACCACTCATAGGGCGATCAATCTTATCATCCACAAAGAATATCTCACAAAGTCATCTATAAACCACCGGGAATACTTCACAATATCAACTCTAATCATCTAAAATACAATCCACCGATAATACTTCATAATATCGTATATTTAATCCTTCACATTACCACCTTTAAATCATCTACTAAACCTTTGAAAATACCTATTATTATCATTTACTAAACCACCAAATATTATTCCATTTAATCCATCGAGTATGTTAGATGACATCATTTACTAATTCACCAAGCATCATTCTCAACATCATCTAACTACCCTTTAATTGACATCTCTAGATCACATAGTAGTCGGTTAAAATCTCCCGAATATGTTTCCCCAATTACTCGGTTTGATCCACAAGTAGGACTCTCAATATTATTGATTTAATTTACCGACTACTATTCGTAATATCATACATCTTCCCATACTCCCGCAATCCATACAAATTATATTGCGAACTGCTATCACCATCCAACCCCTCCATATTACAACTATCACTAATCATAGATTCATTGCATACTGACTAATCCCCATCAACACTATTATTTAGGTCATCTCTAATCAAGTGGGGTTCTAGCTCCAATCTACGCTCTATACTAATATGTTCCAATCGACATATCTTCCAAATAGTCATCCCCTTAATGAAATAATATTTTCTCAAAATTATTTATTATGGTGGATCACTGTCCTAGGGCGACAAAGGGTCACGGATAGCAATTTCAAGTTTCAAGGAGGTATAAACAACAGGTATAACTAATAACCTAACGTTTAACATCATCATTTTATGTAAATAGCAATGCAATTGGTAAAACATTATAAAACAGTCATAAAACATGGGTTCAACATGCGTCAAGGAGACTTGCCTTCTGTCTCGGGTAGGTCTTCGTACGCGGGAAGTTCGGCGGTCGCGGCGGGATCGTCGACTACACGCAAAACGAGGCAATAAATAAATAAAAGAAAATAAATAAAATCCAAAAATTATAAAATTAGTACTGGCAGGTAGATCTTGATTTTAGATGAATTTAGGAATTTGAATGGAGTCAAACGGAGCTCGGATGAAGAAGTTATGAGCTTCCGAAGTTTGAATTTTGAATAAATCGGAAAACCGAGAATATTCCCGGAATATTCCTCTCTGGTTTGACTGGTCAAATGTGGACTTTGACTTGACTTTGACTGGGTTTGAGGGTATGGCAAGTGGGCCCTAGTTGTCATAGAGTGGAGGGCTTTCTTCAAGCTTGGAGCTTTTTCATGGTTGCCATGGAGGAAGAGAGAGCTTGAAGGAGAGGGTGGAGGAGGGGCTCGCCGGAGGGGGGGAACCGGCGGCGCGGCAAGGGGAGGTCGCCGGCGGCAGGCCGGGCGCCGAGGCGGCGCAGCGACGCTGGGCAGATCTGGGCGGGCGGCGCGCCAGACGCGCCGGCGAGCCAAGCGCGCGGCGCTGGATTCGGGCGGGCATGGTGGCAAGAGCCGGCCGGCCGACCGGCGGCGGGGCGCATGGGCCCAAGTCCACCCACACACGCAGGGAGCTCCATCCAAAGCAACAGAGAAGAACAAAATGGCAGAGGACATGCCTAACCCCAAAAAAATCGATTTCTCCACCATTTTCGCATGGAATCGATCCAAATAAAAGCCTAGAATCAATAGATAACATCCCTAGCAACATCTAGGAGGGAGGAATTGAGCCAAACCTTGTAGGATTGGGAGAAATCGGCGACGAACGGAGGTGCGGCCGAAACAACGAAAACTTGAAATTCGTCGCCCACACTTGATAGAACCTAAAATTGATTGTTGGATGAGCTTCTAGACTACCTCACGGTCACAAGGAACCAAGGAACAAGAAGAAAAGCTCACCGGAATGGGATCTACACCCAAGAACACGAGGAACACCGAGAAAGTGCACCCGGCGTTGGTTTTTCTTGAGTTAGAGGATGAACGAAGGGGATATGCCAAAAGAGGATCATACCACCGGGACGGGGGTTCTTATACGAAGAGATTGGAAGTGGAAACGCGCGTATTGATGAAGAAACGCTCGAGTTATTGCCATCAAAGCACATTTCGGTTTTTGGAAAACTGCACGCATTCCGATGCGAGTTAGCGCGGGAGATCATGGGGAATGGCAAGAGGGCGACGCTACGGATCCAACGCAACCGGCCAATCGTGATTTGGAGTTGCATGGAGGAAGTTAGAGGGATTTGAATCCATGGAAGAAAAATGGAGGTGCTCTGTTGTTTTCTCCAGAGAGCAGCCATCGTGCAAGCCAGAGGTTGAAGATGATGTTTACTGTAGCGCCACGTGTCACTCTCTAGTTGGCCGGTTAATACGCGAACGTGACGCCCTAGAGAAAAATTAGGAAAAATAGCCTAAAAATTCCGGAAAAATTCCTAGAGCCATTTTAGATTATTTGGGACCCAATAAAATTGGTTCCGCTGAATTTGGATGATTTTCGTGGAATTGAATAATCTGGAGCGAATTGCGGCCATTAAACAAAAGCCGCGCGAGATAAAATAGGAACGGAGGTCCAAAAATCCGTGGAATGATTCCTAAAATCATTTCGGAATATTTGGAACATATTAGAAGTGGCTTGGAGATTTTTGGAGCATTTTTGGACTCGGGTGAATTTTCGGGTACCGGTGGGACTGGAAAATCCGATTTTTCGCCCGGGAGGGAATTAATTCCCGATTTCGGAGGGGAATGGATGCCAGGTTAATATAAACACCAAAGAAACTCCAAATTTTGAATTTAGTTTATTTAAATTAGGTTTTTCTCCAGAAAGCCAAAAAGAGGATGTTACACCTATGAAGGTATTTGATCTCCACATTGGGTAATAGTAGTTAACTAGGGTTGTAAAGCTGGGTATGTCGGAGGCCCAGTGAGGGACAAGATTATAGCCAGCAGGCTATCAATAGATAACCTTTGTATAGGTTGTCCTATTTTGGTGATCAACCAGCGTAGGTTGATGTACCTGGGCGCTATATCTAAGCCATGAGATGAGTACTACCGACAGGAAGTCAGAGTACAAATGTTAGTTGCGATTCAGTGGGATTACTTGGGAAGGTATCCTCGGCTCGAGTTAGCAGGGTTGGAGATCTAATATCGAAGTAGAGATAAACATTCTGGGTACTCAATTGCGGTTGAGTTCACTATGGATAAAGTAGTACAAACCTACGCAGGGTAAAATCGTGAATTCATGCCTGTCTCCTGGATTGAAGGCTACGAAAGTTAATTCTACCTCATATACGAGTGCTAGTAGCATTTTTGGATAATTAAAATCAACAACTTTTCTAATAAAACTATTTTCTGAGAATGGTTTTGATGAGAGGTTACACCAAATGGTTATGGAAGTATTTGAGATGGATATGGAAGGAAAAAATTCATATATTGCATTTCTCTATTAATGCTTGCTGAGTACTTCCGTACTCATTTTTGCTAAACCTCCCTTTGCTAGGGAAAAAGCTTCGGTGGTCGAGCTTGTGAGAGGAAGTATTACCAGGAGGGCTAGATTGTTGAGATATACTGTACTCTTGCTTGATCAGCTCTTGGGTAAGAAGTAATTATGTAACATATTTTTGTTGTACTTGGATTCTATGTCTAATAAATATACTGAACATGTAACCTGTATGGCCATGAAATGTAATAAAGTTTCCATTCCAGTCTCTAATTATTTTTTTTTGTTGCAACACTCTAAATACAGTGTATTAACTGATAAAATATCGGGTCTGCTCGAGATTTTATTAGCTAATATACCCAGATCAGTGTAATTATCTTAGAGTAATGGCGGTGGTTACTATCGTTGCCCCGGGCTAATTATCCGGGTCGCCACGGTACATGGGCCAAATAAGCGAAAGTTTTATGAAATTATGCATACCAAACGCACCATAAAAGACTAATCAACAACTGACAAAAGCAACCCACCTACAGTGTCCAACTGCAATGGCAAGAAGCTCTCGCTAACTCCATAACAACCCATCTTGCCGAATAACCTCCAGAATAGCTTGCAAGGAGCCATACTTAGACCCTGCTTGGATGAGTGGTAATTTCTTGGGAGGTTTTGGGATTTAGTTCAAATTTGAACTAAATCCTAAAATATTCCAACGAAATACCCCTAATCCAAGCACCCCCTTATTGTTGAATACTCTTGCATTTCATTCCTTCCATAATTGCTAGAAAAGTTTGAATACCCTTGCATTTCTAAATTAGTCTATATATGCTGGAGCTTAAAAGAACAACAGATCGAGGTGCACGCACTTCATTTTTTTCAATAATTAAAAAGTGCTTTGAGATTAAAAGAAAAAATATTATGATATTACAAACATATATTCTAAGTAAAGCTAATATGCACTAGCCAATTCTAAAATATACGTGATTTTCTTGAGGTGTCTAGGGAGAATCTGAGTGTTTTCTTGCTAAATAGCACTCAAATTGTGAGCCTTCATATCTATATCCAATTGATAGAATCAATTTTCCTCCCTCCTTCCCTTTAAATACTCTAATAGACAAACAAAATTAAGTGCTCACAAACCCAAAAAAAATTAAGTGTCATTTAACAATTCCCGATTTTCTTTTAGAATGGCTAATGGAAGTACTCTTCAAACCACATATAGAACACGCTTAGCTTCAACCTATAAGCATAGGGCAAGTTCATGGCTGTTATGAAAATCAGCTATGAATATCTAGTATACTATTTGGCAAAATCAAGTAAAGTTTAACAAAATCCATTATAAAGTAGCTGATCACTCCATATTTCCTCTCACGTGGACTTTTCTTTCCTAACTATTCCTCTTTTATTTGAAATGCAAAAATATCCCCTTTTTGTAATGTAATTCACAAAATGCAAATAACGAACACCGAAATATTTGAGAGTAGTTCCGCTAAGGCTCAGTAGGCTGAATTGTTTTTGATGTTTATTAGAATGTTTAGGCTCTCACTATAAGTGCACATGAACTTAATAGCAAGGGGCTTAATGAACTTTACAAGGTGCAAGCCAAGCTTGCAACCAAAACAAGCAAGTTTATTATTAAGCGACGGCGAGGTCCCCTCAACAACCTCTTCATCCCTGACAAACAAACCTGCTAAGTTGAGTAGGGAACAAAAACTCTAAATGAAGTTTCCTTCATTAGCCCCCCCACCCCTCAGACCATGAAGTAACACGTCCAAACCTTTTGTGTAAAACACACCGATTCAGATCGAGTAGTGTACACAATAAACAAAGTTGATAATACAACATATCAAACATATCTTTATTTATTAACTCACAATCTTTCATAATAAGATTGGCTCGCAGGCCAAATAAATGTAAAGTAGCAGAAATAAAAAAAACTGGAGTAAAACCTAATAGATTTGCCACTAGCAATCAACTGGGGTAACAGTCCTAGTTATCCTAGTCCTCACCATCATAGACATATTCCTCCTATAAAAACAACAATAAAGTAAGAGTGAGCACTAAAAGTCCTAAGTAAGCTACACAAAAAAATATTAATGTAAAGGATGACAAAGGAAGGTTGTATGGTTATTTTGGCGTAAAGTAACAAGTTCACAAATATTTGAAGTAGTTTTCCAATGCATAATTTTATTTACGTAGTAAATTCTATTTTCAGTATTTCTCGATTCAAGAATCACTCCTACAATCAATTCATGAATCTCCACTGGAACTTAACCTAAATTTATCATGATGGACTCACTCCATCCCCACTGAACACTTTCTCGAAACCATTTTTTTAAAAAACAATAAGATATAATCTGTGAAAGGCTAGCTCGGCATACCCATGACCCCTGGTGTGGCAAATCAATTAGTTTACACTCTACAGAGGTTGTACAACTTTACCCACAAGACATAATTATCTCCTTGTGCTAAAATACACACTTTCTTTGGTGTGTGGTAGAGAAAACCATGACAATGTCCCATATAAAACTCTATCCATGTAGTCATGCCACTAAGATTTCACCGCCGAAAGGATAGCCCTAATTCAGAAGCCCCCTCTTGCGCAAAGTTGTAGCATCACGCTCACACCAATTCCCACCTAATGGCACGACTGTCCATGGTATGTTGCAATACGGATAACTAGGTCTGTCCCATACCAGACATGTGATAGTATGGTAACACTTTACATTCATCAACTTATAAACCGGTCCTTAATTGACTAGGCAAGCTTTCACCAAACCAACATGTCTCGCCCAATCTAAACCACATTTTCAATTTTATCGTAACATTACATGACATAACACCTCAAAACATAGTTTTTAATTTCAAGAGAATCGTCATTTGGCATAAATACCCAAAATAACCTAAATTCAGGTCTAAGAAAGACTAAGCATGTCCTAACTGTTTTGATAGTTATCACATAAACATAAATACAATCCTAGGGTTACAATAGCACAAGGGATTAAATAATCAAATGTGGCTTTAACAATCATGGTATAAATATCTAATTTAAAACTGGGATTAACATACATTCATAAGAATTATGCATGCAATAATTTAAATTCAACATAGCATTTCAAAAATTAGGTTCAACATGATCAAAGATGTGTAAATTGCCTCGAAAAAGTTCTTGCTCTGGTTCTGAACCTTGATCTTGAGTCCACGCTTCACTCTCGTACACTCCCGATACTTCAACATCTACGTGAATCGAGAAAAATAGCAAATAAATATCAATAACATAGAGCAAATGAACTCCAAAAATCAAATAAAATTTACTTAAATAGAGTTCAATTTTACAAACTTTTAGGAACTAGAATCACCTCAATCGGAGCTCGTTGAATGAGAACGGGCTCTCGAAAATTCGAAATAAAAGAAAAATATATTCTAATTATTGAATTATTTTTCTACTGGAAAATCAAATAATGACATCACTGCCGACATCATCCTCTATTTTGTTTTCGGTTGAATTAAATTTCTAAAAGAAAATTCTATTTATGACATCATTATGATGTTATAAACCTAATTTATCGAGAATAAAATAAATCTAGAAAATTGCTATTAGACTGACCCACAGGTCTATGGACCTGGTGCACGAACCAAGGCTAGTCTATGGTGGATGCGGTTTACGCAACAGTTTGATCGGCGGCGAGGCTGATGCAAGCGGTGACGCATGTGAGGGACGCGGGCGTGACACATGGGACACGTGGCGCACATCTGACTATTCCTGTCGGATCCAACGGTTGAGGACACACGGCGATGGAGGGTGGCAGTGCAACACTGGATGAGAGGATGACAACAAACCAGATGGCGCTACATCGACTCACCGACGACGAAAATTGGTGGATTTGAACGATCTCGATGCGAAGGCCCCAAATCTGGTCTCACTCGCAACGTAAAAAGGCTCGATGGCGACAACAACGACAAAGGAGCACGGCAGCGCAACCTCCAACTTCGACGAGCAATCTCGCGAAGCTGACAATGGCTCGGGCAGCGAGAAGCGAGGCAAACAAAGCGGCGCAGCACGGGGGATAAGGCTCAGAGGTCAGCGCCTTAAATAGGCCCCTGGGCAGGCGTGTCGAACACAAGATTAGCGGCGAAAACAGCGCAACGGCAGAGTCCGACTTCGATAGGTGGTGGCGACGCCGACATGGAGCCTCCCTAGCCATCCATGCGGTGCACATCGAACAGCCCCAAGCGCTAGCGCTATGTGGCTTGATCTTTGACGTCAGATCAAGATCCAACGGAGACAGATCTAAGGTTAGGGTTTGCTGCGGTGGTGAGCTGAGGTGGGTTGGGTTGGTGCAAGGCAAATGGGTCGGGACCCTTGGGTTTTGGCCTGAAGGCCTAAAACTCAATTTTCAACGTTTTACTAATTAAATTAATTCTAGAAAATCTAATAAGTTCATAAAAATAGCAAATAAATCTCAAAAATTATGGAAAAATTCACAAAAAACTTTTAAGATATTTTGAACTCAATAAAATTATTTTCAACATAATTTGAATTTTATTCTTCTTAATTAAATTCTTTATTTAAATTCAAAAATAGGAAAAAACTTTTAAAAACTCCAAAAAATCAGAAAATCTTTAAAAATTCATAAATAAATAATTAAGCCAAAATTTAAAATTTCAAAGTGTTACAATCTCTCCTCCTCGGTGCTCCCTCATTGTGCTTGTGTTCGTATCCCCAGAAGAATACAACACAACGCAAAAAGCGTGTGCAGCCACCACTGTACCACGCCATACCTGCACTCGATGACACCTGCACGCTGCACCTCAGCACCTGCACGTCTCGGTTTGTGCCTCCGCAGCGCTGTCTTGAAACGAAGGAACGCCACAGCGGCGCCATGCCGTGTCGCCGGTACTCGCCCAGTTTGCTGCAGAAACCTGTGGTTTCGGGTCATCTGGCACTGGGAAACTGAAACATATGCGACTGCCGGTGTTACTTGGACACGGACACAAAATCAAAATTCGATTTGGATTTCCAATTTAGAAACAAAATTAGACATAAAAAATGCTACTCGGAATTGAAATATAAATATCAAAATTTAGCTTGGATTTAAGGTATCTGATTCAGCAAACTTTTTTCTTTTTGATATAGACGTCCGAGTAACACCGATGACTGCATACGATGAAGATGCAGGAACTGAAGCGGATAAGAGGAGGCTGATATCAGGTCAGGGTCAGGCCGCACCATCCATACTTCACGTCACGGCAGCCAGGACATCATATGATCATAATATTTGTCGGTCTCTGAGCAGGCAGGGATGATGAGAACATAAGATATCTTCAGAAAGACATTATGTGCAGGTAAAAGGATTCCGGCAAGTGGCGTTTACAAAAGAAAAAACAAAGAAAGGGGGAAATATCATAAACATGACGAGACGGTGCAAGAGAAGTTAATGCTTTTCTGGCAAGAATTGAACGGGGGTATATGTTTAGTTTTGAATATTAGCACCCTTATAAGGGAAGAAAACCGAGAGCAATGGGAGTGCCCACGTGTCAACCTTCTTTTTTGCGAAAAAGCCCTCCGGTTCTTCCAAATTATGAATAGGTCCCCGCGCGATTTTATGTGAGAGCAAAATCTTTTTCCCGGTTCGCGTTTAGGTCCCTCGTTTGCCGTTTTATAGGAAGAACCTCCCGTTAAATATGAATCGCGGACGAGCCCTTTCCTAATTTTTCAAAATAGCGAACAGATCCAAAATTATAACAAATAGGTCATCGCGTTTTACGTTCGGGTCCTTTCTCCGTTTTGCCCGAAAAAAATGTTTCCGCGGTCCGTTTTTCCTCCAGAGCATACGAAAAATATTTTCGTTAGCCGTTTTCAAAAAAAAATGGAGGACAATTTCCTTTCTTCGTTTTGCCCGGAAAAAATGCTTTCGTGATCCGTTTTTACTCCGGAGAATGGAAAAAATGTTTTCGCTTGCCGTTTCCCCCCCAAAAAAAAGGGAGACCGTTTCCTTTCTCTGTTTTGCCCGGAAAAAATGTTTTCGTTATCCGTTTTTTCCTCCGGAGCATGAAAAAAATGTTTTCTTTGGCCGTTTTTCCAAAAAAAAAATGTAAATTCGTTTTTCGTCCGTCGTTTGTCCGTTTTTCCTTTTCCCGTGAAAATTGTTTTCGTGGCTCGTTTTACCCGGAAAAATGTTGTTTTCGTTGACCTTTTTTCCAAAAAAAAAAACGTTTTCCGTACGTCATTTCTCCGTTTTTCCTCGCTTTTCCCGGTGAAAAATCAAGGGAGATAATTTTTTTTGCAGTTCGATCCCTTATATTACCCGGTGAATGCATAGGGTGTTAAATTCGGTATCTATAATTTTTTGTCAACTCGAAATCTAGATCTCTAATATTTTTCAAAACGTGTATTATCTTAGATATTTTTGCCTTTTTTCACAAATAAAAATTTAGATCAAATTTCGCACGGCGCGGCGTAGCGCGCAAATCTTCCTAGTTGTCTACAAGTTAAAAGGGAACTCGAAAAGCTCTAGTCTCTTAACATGTGATCACCACTACAATTCGAAAAAAAACATATGCGATCACCACCATCCTTACGGACTAGAAAAGTAAGCAGTCCAGCTCGAAGAACCCAGCGAATGTGAGAGTAGGCCAGTAGGGATTAAATACAAAAGGAATTTTGTAATGTCATGGCAGAAAAACATAGCGTGTCTATCATGCTTCATCTCTACTATTATCTCTACTATTATAAAGCAACAGTTGGTGGCAGTGGTGAGTTCTACCCACATCATTAATTGCCCTGCTTAATTGCCCTACTTAATTGCCCTGTTTAATTGCCCTACGCAAAAAACGAAGCGTTGCTTTAATTAGCCAGCTTTCGCAAGAAACGAAGCGTTAAAGATAGATGTTTGATCTTGTGAAATAATTTTTTTATTTTTTAATCTTTATTTTTCGTTATCAATTTTGTTTTTCGTAGCAATGCACGGGCATGTAACTAGTACTATTATAAAACAGCAGTTGGTGGCAGTGGTGAGTTCTACTCACGTCATTAATTGTCATGCTTAATTGCCCTGCTTAATTGCCCTACGCAAAAAACGAAGCGTTGCTTTAATTAGCTAGCTTTCACAAGAAACGAAGCATTAAAGATAGATGTTTGATCTTGTGAAATAATTTTTTTTAATCTTTATTTTTCGTTATCAATTTTATTTTTCGTAGCAACGCACGGGCATGTAGCTAGTTTACCCAATATACCTCCAAGCCCAGAATATCTTATATTTTTCCTTTTTTTTTACATAGAAAGGATGCAATCAGGGGCGTATCTAGAGGGTGGTCCCGGTGGGCCATGGCCCACCCAAAAAATCCTCAACCTAAGACCCAGTGATACCTAAACTAGTATAGAGTAGTTCAGTAGTTCTGTTCCCGTTCGTGACATGCATGTGTTAGATGTTGTCGTTCTTATAATAGTTCATAAATTGCTAGTTGGTCAGAATGTAAGATTATATATCGATTGGGCTACTGTTCTGTTAATCTTTTGAAATAGCAGCTATGTTATTTACTGTTGGCATTAAGCCTTTTTTTTCGTTTGCAGCAGTAGGCATCTACTAATTAATCGATTGATTTGAGCATCTTTTGTCATAAGTTAGGCGTGTAGCTTCTGTTTCTGCTACTCTCGCTAGTAATTTTTCTAGCTCTTTATGAAGGGCAAGTACTCTAATTTCAGAGTTAAGAAACTGAGTTTTAATTGTGCTTATAAATTATGTGCGATTGCTAGCGATTACAGTCTGCACTTGCACGGTATTTAAAAAATTTATACCAAGTTGGACCGCCCATACTCAAAATCCTAGATACGCCACTGGATGCAGTGTTGGTCTACAACCATGTAAAATGTCGTGACTTGACTGTTCACTTCAGAAAATTTTTGTAGATGTACCTTTTTGTTTCTGAGCTGAATTAAAATACGTACTTGAAACTTTTACCTGGCAGTCCAAGTTTAGAACTACTCTCTATATCAACTGTTATGGAAGGAATATGAGGGGGGCGGAACAACAAACAACTTTGGGAGATTTGATTATTTGCTACAAAGTTGATATGTATTTGATAATTCATGTCTCACTGATATGTTCCTAAGACCCAACTGTCAATGAGATATGGCATGACACATCATCAAATGTACATCAACTTTGTGACAAATAATCAATTATACCTAATAAATATCTGTTAAGGGTAATGACAGTTTAGCCCTATGAAGCCAAGTTCTTGGGTCGAGAGGGTCAAGGAACGGGAACGCGGGACGAGAGACGAGAGACGCCACTTTGAAAATTATGGTACAAATGGAAACGGGAACCCTAAATCCTAAACACCCTAAAAAAATGCTCTAACATTATCATCCTGTCCTTCATCCCCCCCCCCCCCCCCCTCATGTACCAAAATTGATATTTACAACTCAACCATACACTTCTCCTTTATCAAATAGAAGGAAGAGAGAGAGAAAGATGTGTTTCCTACAGGATCTGCACATTCGCACGCAATCACCTGAACTATCAAGTACAAATAACAGACGTGTCCTCCTCCCTCCATCCGGCGCCTCAAGCCCGCAACTAACGGCAAGTAGAAACCCTAGCCACCATTACAGGTAGAGGAGCATAAACGAGCAAAGCATTGCGGAGGAATCTCATAGTCCACAAGCAAAACAGGAAATCGAGGGGACTCACGAGCACTGTCAGACGAGCTCCGAGATCGCCGCCATGCGAGAGCTCTCCGCTCGTGGTTGGCTGTTGGCTCCGAGAGTTTTCAGAATTTGACACACTTTAAAATTCGCATTTCGGAATTTGACACTCTGGCCCACTGTCATACACACAGACGGTCCCATATGTCATCCAAATAAGCCGAAAGACCTGCGAATTGAGTGTCAAATTCTGAAATTACACGTTGGCTCCGGGGTTTAGACGAGGAGGAACAACAAGGATAGAGAATTAGGTGCACAGGCCTAATAAGGGCCCACCTAGCCCAATGGTATAGTACTGTCATTCCCCATTGCAGTTCAAGAAAAGACGCTTTCGCTACCGCCTTCCGGCTTCTAGTGGTTACTAATCCCGTTGTCCTTTTACTTCGCGTATTTCGGTGTATCAACTTCGCCGTCCGTTTAGAGGCATTGCGCATCGGTGGACTATGTACGCTGACAACTTTTGTTTTTCAGTTGCACAGAACTTTATATACGTACAATAATTGAGAGGTGCTTCTATACTTTTCCTTTTAAAAGTTGCATAACTATTAAAGCATGAATGAAAGGTAGATGATGATTACTTACCCCTTCGCTTGCTTCAAGATTTGTGCAACTTGTATTAGAAGGAAATACATAGAAGCACTGCTCACAACAATTTTGTATTCACAAGTATTTTGTGAAACTTTGATTGGATATAATTATAAAGTCTGCACACTACAAACTTTGATAAATCTTCACAAAAAGAAAGTGCATCCATGCTGTATTAACTAAAGCAACAGAAGATGGGGGCATATTCAACATCCTTGACCTATCGAGCACAGTTTCTAGATTTAGTGGGAATTTCTTATCGAACTATTATTTGGAAGGCAAGTTTTTTACTTGGTTGATGCTGTAAGGCAGGATATGGACAGCTCAAAGGTTGTAGCCTTGAGAATGGCCAAACCAATACTTTTGCCAAATATGCAATAGAAATCTTGAAATTATAACACACCTCTTCATTGATTGTTCGGCAGTCTGGCAAACATGAACCCGAAAAGCTCAATTGCTCCACCTGCCTATACTCGATCCAACAAACTAGGAACCGATGACAACAATTGAGGATTGGTGGCTCCAACGGGTGCACTCCCTACCGGCTTTCACAAAGGTCGCGAGCATACTAACCACTCTTGCAATTTAGCAATGGTGAAATGAGAGAAACAAACATGTATTTCAAAACAAAATATTGACGCACCGTGAGATCCTAGTCCTCATCAAGAAATAGGCCAAACTTTAAGAGATGGCAGGAGCAAAATGATTAAAAGAGTTAACACCAAGGACAAACAATGTTGTGTAGCAATCAGTGTCCACCTTCTCCAAGAGCAGCGTCCTTCCTCACAAGCGCTGCTTATGTTATCTGTAACATAACTTGTATTTATTTTTATCCTTCCTAATATATGCCACGGCAATTGCTGACTTAAAAGAAAACTAAAGCAGCAGCAACACCTAAAGCAGTATCAACACTGTTAGAGATTCACAACCACCAATTCTTAAAATCTACTCCGAAAATTACACCATAATTTCTGTTTCAGGCATGACCAGCTTCTGAACTTACAAAAGGCATTCTGTTAGCTACCTCTTGTTCCAGGATCCTAAGAACACGCAGGATTGTGCTCACGACACTTGCCTGCCAAAACTTCCAAGTGCAGGAGGAGCCTGGTACAATCTAATGGCAAGCAAGTGGTGGAGCTGAGAGGCCAATGCGGTGCGCAAACAATGGGCGCCCCCTGCATAAACATCCAAGGGAATAAAAGCCTCTTCGCAGAAGTAGGACCGCGTCTCGTAGAATCTGTAAGGTCTGAAGCTTAACAGCTTCACTTCCCCGCTGTGCTCAATCTGCAAATTCTGGCATTGCAAATCGTGGCAGAAAGAATTACTGTCGCGATCTTATCCCTGTGGATGAAGCATGGCTGAGTGAGTGAGGAGCATACTTATGTTCGATTTGACTTTCAAGAATCCATTCTATCGGAAAGCTCTGCACAGTAGCGGCGCCACCGAGGTAGATGGCCGTGGAATTGGACTCAAGTGGACAGCTCCGACGGACAGCCCAGCAGCGGCGGGCCCCGACCACACTTGACGCACCCAGAGGACGACGGACGACAGGCGTAGCCCAAGTTCACCGCTCCACAGGGCCGTAGGACACCGACCGCCCTCCGCCCTACACTCCACCCGCACCTAAAAACAAACAGAGAAGGAAAAAAAAAAAAGCGAACCACGTGGCAGCCACGTGACCGGGCGGGGGGCGGCTCGCCTGCCGCGCTGGGTGCACCGCACCGCTCGGGCGGCGCCGGAAAGCAACGCCGACGCACACGTCAGCAGCGACCCGTCCGCCTCCGGCCCAACGACCACGCCGCTGGCTGCGGGTTGCGCCAACCGGTCACCCAGCAGAACACGATTCGCTCATCTGGGCCCAGTTAGTCGTGCCCTTCGCTTTCATGTACTAATGAGTGAATGTGTGATCGAGTTCATTTATTTATTTTAGATAAAGGAAGGTTATATCTTTCTTGTACCATAAGATATACATGGCTAAATCAAGTTCATTTTATTGCATGGGCTAATCATCTATTGTCACCACAAAATAAACTAATCATCTATTATAGACATATTTTACCGAAAACCTTTGCAAAAGCAGTTAACTAGAAGCTTCCAAATCAAAAAATAAATAATAATAAACAGTAAGTAGAAGTAGGGATAAAAGCCCTGTTTGTTTCGGCTTAGACTTTTTGATTTTTAGTTTAAAACTAGCCTTTTAATTTAATGAATTTTTAAGCCGTCGGCTTTTAAGTTGGCCAGACCCAGCAAGTTGGCCAGAAAGGGAGGAGGCATCGGATTCCAATCGTGGATCAGCGCCGCCCACATCACCCCCAAGTACTAGTCCACACGGGCAAAATCTCCGGCCAAATCCCGCTTAACCGAGTCATTAACTAGAAGCATCCATCACTAATCTAATATAATCGGCGCCAACTAAACTAATCCTTGGTTCTAGTCTCCTCTCTCGTTCACACTGCCACGCGGGTTCGTTAATCCGGCCGCTTAGGCGCTAATCACTCCCAACACTTGCATGTGCCGGGGCAATTAGAAGAACAACGCCAAATCCGCACAGGTTCATAGTACTAGGCTACTAGCCCGCTGCCGGATGCTTGACGCAAGCAACACCCTTGATTATTAGATCGGGATTCGGCAGCGGAATGGAATCATGCGACGTATTCACGCTGTCGGGACGCACTCCAACGGCGAGAATTGCCGTGAGTCCCCTCGTTGCTCGAGGCGAAAATGGTTACTGGATGATAGTTTTATCGTATTTATTTTTATTTTTTTTAATATGAATATGGATACAGATAGTCCAGGTACAAATACAAATATAGGTAATATCGAATGCAGATACGGATCGAATACGAATTGAATCAGATACAGTTACGAATATTTATCGGAACATGATAACTTCTTATATTGTACATAAAAAAAATCAATAAAAACACCATAACTAGTTGGTTTTATCAAAACATAATTTTGAAAGTTGAACAAATATAAGCATTTTTATTTACTTAGACAATATTTAGATATCATGTCGCAAACAAAATGATGTAAGACTTACTTCATCACACGCATACGATTAGTTCATCGAACATGTAGATCAAACCACAAAATGAATGTGCTTCTTGCTTAGAGATACAAATAGAAACAAACACAAAACACACTAAAAGTTTGACAATACTTGGATACCATATCTCTAGAAAAAATATATAACACTTACATGTAATGATACAAAATTTGTAATCTTTGTTAAATTATGTTTAAAATAATAAATTATGTATTTATAAGTTTTTATGTATTTTTAGTTACTTATTTAAAATATTTTCCTATTAAGAAAAGCATCTAGATACAACCTTTAATTGACTTTTTATTTACTCTAGATGATATTGACGAGAGATAAACTATTGTATTTGCCGTAAAACTCGCCAACAAATTTTGGTCACTCGTCACCGGTCGGTCCATCACCCCTGGGCATCCACTCGCCCGCCGGCCTATCCTCTCCCGCCCTTCCCCTGTTCTTATCATCGCGTCATTTAAAACTGGGGCTCCCAGGAACGGGCGCGTGACAGGTTGCGGCATCCTGGATCGCCGGACTCCGCCGCGCGGGGCGACCTGGCGAGCATCCGCGCGTCGAGCCGCCGGTGGGCGCGGCCTCCGCGGTGGCGCGGCGCACGGGTCCCTCCCTGTGTCCGCGGACCCCGCCGCGCCCGCGCGATTGGCACGCATCAGTCGACGTCTCACGTCCCCGTCTCGCGCGCGCGTCGAGTTGCAGTAGCAGCCGTAGTTGCTGTTGAGTGGACGCATAGGAGACGGCGGACGCTCCCAAATTGGTACAGTGTGATTGAGACTGGTATTCACTCGGATCAGCTACAGTCGTGCAAGAGTCGTGTGTCCAGCGGATACTTGGTTGGACGGCAAGTTAACCCTCGACTCCTCAGATCGATCGGGAAAGGACGAAGTAAATGATGAGTATTCTTTTTTTTTTACTGAATCTGTGATATGTGATACGAGTCGTTCTTGTCACGATTGGATTAGATGGTCGAGTACCGACCGTGGCAACAATGGCCGCAGCAAAGCCGCGTCCGAGTTATCGGGACGAACTGCGCTCTACAATGTTTGCGTCGCGTCGCGGTCGCGGCTCGCTTTCACTTTTCTGACTGCATTTGTCCGGAGGCGATCCCTGTGGGATGTCCCCTACTAATTAATCCATGCGCAAATTATTGGCCACCCACGAACCGCACATGTGGGATGTCCCCTACTAATCGGACGTCCGGATGCACACCATCGCACAGATCCAACGGCGATGGGAGCTTTCAGTAGAGAGAGAGAGAGGCAGTAACAAGTACTACTAGTAACGCGGGTTGCGTTACACCACCCGAACAAGTAGAGAAGCGGCGCCACCAGCCAGCTATAAATGCGCTCTCTGAGTCCTATTCGCTCACTGTATCCGCCACCACCACCACGCTTGCCACCGCTCGCGTCGATACCATCTCGAAAGAAGCGGAAATTGCAGAGTCCACGGATCCCCGATCCCTCCGCACAAAGTCCGAGATTCGCCGCCGAGATGGGCATCTCCAGCATACCGGCGCCCAAGGACAGCCTCCTGACGTACCTGCTCTACAACGCGGTGGTCTCGATCGCAGCGCTGGCCGGCGTGCTGCGCGCGGCGCTGGTGTTCCTCGGCCTCCCCGCGCCGCCGCCGCTGCTGTCCGGGGAGGACGGCGAGGGCAGCGGCGGGGACCAGCTCGCGGCGGCGGCGGGGACCAGCCTGGCGGGGAGGTTCAGGAGCAGGTTCCGCCCGGAGCGCTTCGGCCGGAGGCGCGGCGCGGCGGACTGCCGCGTCTGCCTGGTGAGGTTTGAGCCGGAGGCCGTGGTGCACCGCCTCCCTTGCGGCCACCTCTTCCACCGCGCCTGCCTCGAGACCTGGCTCGACTACGATCACGCCACGTGCCCGCTCTGCCGCTGCCGCCTCCTCCCCGCCGCCGACGAATTGGCGCCGCCCCCCCGCTTGGCCTGGATTTAGAGAGATTCGACCGTCGCTCCGGCTATGTGCCCCCTCCGTGTGGCCTTCTGTGTGGGCGTAGGAATTTACAAATTTTTCTTCTTCTCAATTCTATAGCTGTACCGTGTAAATATTCGCAGCAGAGAGTGCTCCTACGGGTGGAAATGAGATCCTCTGACTTCACCCCTCTGATTTTGGATCACTGACGTGTAGGCCCTCCCAGCGCATGGGCCCACACGTCAGTGATCCAACTTCGTGACGTGACGTCAGAGGATATCGTCCCCTACGGGTGTAGCACTTCGTGAGCTCCTGTACAGTCTTCTCGGGAAAAGGAAATCGATGGAAAAAATAGTTTAAACCCAAAAACAAGCCGAGCTGCTTCTGTTCTTGCCATGCTCTGTTTTGCACAGGCTTGTCTACGTTTCCAAGCTTACCGTTGTGTTCTGGCTAATTGCAGGAATCGGCAGTTGGTGGTAAGTACTCCTGTTTAACGAGACCAAGAAATTGTTTGGGTTTTTCTTCTCCAAAGAAATGGCAAGGGAATCTTCAATCTTGGAGCAGTCGTGGAGGGTTGGTTGGTTTGTTGAATTGTTTTTGGGGTGGAGGAGCTGCACAGCCTGCAGGTATCCCGGAGCATTTCGCCGAGGGAGGGGGACAAGGCGCTGAAAGGCGCGGCAAGGGAAGCGGTTGTTTATGCGGCGGGGCGCACGGATACGTGCTTATCAACGTGCCCCGACTCGCCGTGTCCGCATCGCCGCTCTTATTCTTCGGCCCCCTCGACTCCCCTCTCGTTGAGCTCACGGTCTGCCGTGCGGAAAGGGTTCATATGCGGTTATAACGGAGACTATAACTTAAACAGTTTCAACCATTGGCACCGTTTGATCGGACGACGAAACAAATCTCAGCTACAGTATTATCTAAATGGTACTATGAAAGATCGGATCCATGTTTTTTAATTCAACGGTCGATTTTACAACTGCTAAAGTTACCATCGTCACTAGGACGACATTGGATTTCTTTCCCTGCCATTACAAATATGTAGGCTTGTTTGGTTGTTTGGTCAGAGGCTGGGCAACTTGTCTCGTAAAAAGTGCTTTCTACGAAGGCTAAAAATTTGCTGATTTTTTGGACTGTTCATGGCAAAACATGAAGCCCAAGATAAAATAAAAGGGAGTGTATAGGTATTTAGGTATATTCCGGATATTCTTGTCTTAAATAATATTCAAATTTTAGATCGTAAGATTAAAAATTCAATCGCTGGACGATACTTCCGAATTTCAACAATGATTCAATGCTCCCAGATTTGGGTGATTTCAGTAAATAAAAACATCCGGATGATATTTATCAAATCCCAAATAAAATATCACAATTATGGTGTCGATCAAGATAGAATAAAATGCGTCGATATGGAAGCCTGGTGTCGAGGCTCCCATTTTCCGTAAGCCTGGATCAGGCAACTCATGCCTGGCCTGGACATGGAAACTGAGAAAACGGTTCTGTAAGTAAATATCAAAACGACATTTGTTTGTAAACCAAATCTCGTCTAGTAAGACTCTATTTGGCAAAGCTCTAAATTTCAGCTTTACCTCAAATCTAAAACTTTAGTCTAAAATAAAGTGAATTAAGTTTATATTTTTATTCAAAAATATAAATACGATGACTCATCTAAACACTTTTAGGGGGTGTTTGGCCAAGCTCCAGCTCTATCAAATTCGTGAAGCTGGGTATGCCTAGCTTCACTAGATCCGTGGAGCTGAAGCTGTGGGTATATTAAGACTGTTTAGGTGAGTCATCTTGTTTACATTTTAGAATAAAATTATAAACTTAAGTCACTTTATTTCAGTCTACAAGTTTCAGCTCTGAGGTGGAATTGGAATCTTGAGCTCTGCCAAACTCTCGCTTAATATACTCATAGCTCTAGCTCCACGGATCTGGTGAAGTTAGGAATACCCAGCTTCACCAGATTCACGAATCTAGTGGAGCCGAAGCTCTGCGAAACAGGGCCTAAACTAGACGAAGATTGCGGTGTGAAACACGTGACCGTTATGCAATAGTATGTATAAGAGAGTCGAGACACGTTGCTACAGTAGACTGCGTTTGCGTGCATGCCTGAGACGAAAGGGCGCCATCGGATTCTTCGGAGATAAGTAGCCTGCTTGATTGCATGCATCAACGATCAGCCGTGCCTTTTTGTCGCCTTGCGTGAAGACCGCTTCTGATGACTTGTGTCCAACGTTGTTTACAAGGCCCAGCATTGGTCGTTGTCGAACCAGGCTTGCAAGTTAGACATCTACGACTTCTCCGGCGTCGGCTCATCGTACTGCATTGCTGGAAGTGATAAGTATTGCCATCCCAAGGAAGCGAAATCGCATTTTTGCAGGCACAGTAGGCGGCCAAAGACTTCTGTCTGTGTGAACTGCAAAGTTTCGTTTGTTCACTTGTTTTCGATGTGTGCAACTGAATTCGTGAACATGGAAGAAACAAACGCACCTCATTCCATTAGCATTTAGTAACGACGATTAATATGCAGTATTCTACTTTTTGAATGAAAAAAGCCTATGAGAAAAGATAAGGCGTAAGTCCTATTATCTGATTACGATTTTGATCGGAGTCAAGATTAGTCATGTGAAAAAAATCCCGACGAAGATAAAGTATGCCCTATTTACCCCCGAACAGCTATGTATGTACTGGTCGGAGATAGCTTATTCGATTATCCCGACCAGCTAAGTATACGCTGATTGGAAATAACTTATTCAGTTGCTCTGATCAGGGAACTGGTCGAACATTGAATAGCCTTCGCCCTGACCTGAAACTGATCAGAGAGTCAGTTACCCCTGCACAGGACTAGCGTGCGAAGGATTCTTCCTGACAGGTACATATAATGGATTAGAAGTTACTCCATTCGAAGAGACGTCTCTTTACTAAAAGACACATTCCGATGAAAAAGTAACTTTAGCAGGAAGATACCTCTTAAAAGATGATAACTACCGTCTCTTCGTTAAGTATAAATAGGAAGCCTAAGCAAGGATTCGGTGATATAGAACATAGGAGAAAAACAATATTGGCATTAATATTTCATTCCTAATTCACCAGTTTGTCAAGGCATGTGACTAAATAAAGAAGTAATCCTATTTTCTGTTCTTTTTAGTCTTTGATTTGTTAGACAAAGACAACATAAGTTACATTCGTAAGCTCGATCCAGGGCTTTTGATTTTGAACATCGACATTATCTTATTGAGCTACAAAAGTATCTCTTTCTAGGTTAGATTTACTGATTTTTTTTTTAGAAGACATATAAGAGATGGAAGTAAAACTGCTGGAAGCTGAAACCGGAGATTACCTAAGGGCACACTGTGGGTTTTGGTTCTACACACTTGGTCAACGACAAGGATTGCGCCATTCTGGAGGACCTTCGTATAATCGTATGCACTACCTTTAGTACTTACCTCCTTTTATTCTACAATGTCATCAACTAAATTAAATATATATTGCCCAATATTCAATGGAACTATTGCTTTGCTATACGATTGCAATTGAAGGAAGAGCTTTCATCGTGTAGCGTATATCAATTTATCAAGAAAATCACAAAATGAACCACCTTTTTTTTTTATCTTATGTAGGTATGTGATGGAAAAAGATGTTCAAAATAATGTGCTTTTCGTATCACGGAGCTACTATTCGCTGGATAAGAGGAGGCATACATTTCGTGTTGGATCGCTAAACTGGTTTATCAATTCCAAACCTGCAAACAATGAGCAACTCAAATGTAAGATACCTAGAGTTGTACATATGGCGACCCACATAATTAATCCAAAATAACGATAGTAATTTTATCATTAACTCTGAAGTAATTATACCGATCTGAATATATTAGCTAATAAAACATTGAGCGGATCCGGTATTTTATCAGTTAATACACCATATTCAGAGTGTTGCAACAGAAACAATAATTATAGATTGAAATGAAAACTTTATTACATTCCATTGCCATGCAGATTGCAAGTTCAGTACTTTAATTATACATAAAATCCAAGTACAACAAAATATAGTACCAAAAGTTTAATTACTCCAACGCTAACTAAGTTGAAGCACAATCCACCCAACGTCCTAACCCTCCTGATAGTCCTCATCACAGTAACCCTGATCTTGCGGGTGCTCCTCACCCTATGCCTCGTAGGTGAGTCCACTGAGATCCATATCCCAACCGGAAGATTGATCTCATAACCATTCTTTAAGCAAAGGGGGAGTTAGCAAGAGTGAGTACAAAATTACTAAGTAAGCATTAATAGCAAAATATATGATATGAATTTTCCCACTTTACCATCCATCTCAAGAACTTTCCATAACCATCTGGTGAACCTATCCTCAAAACCATTTTAAGAAAATATAGTTTTAATTAGGAAATTAGTGTTGTGAATTTTAATTATCCAAAAATGCTATTAGCACTCGTATATGAGGTAGACTTAACTTCCGTAACCTCCAATCCAGGAAACATGCATGAATTCATGATTTAACCCTGTGTAGGTTTGTACCACTTTATCGATAGCGAACTCAACCACAGTTGAGAACCCATAATATTTATCACTAATAAAGTATTACATCTCCAACCCTGATAGCTAACAAGTAGTGGTGTCCTCCATTGGTTTCGCCTACTCTCAACATACCAGTTGTGCTTCGTCTAATTACGCAGTATAGTACTCCGACTAAAACGTAGTACTATGCTCCAACTATTACGTAATGCAGTACTCCGACTAATAACGTAGTACTATACTCCGACTATTTTCGTAGTACAACACTCCGACTAATAACGTAGTATTGTACTTTGTTTGTTTATAAAGTACAGTACTCTAACTAACAACGTAGTACTGTATTTCGACTAACCACATAATACTCATCTCATGGCGTTTAATATAACACCAAGCCATCCACAGCTGATTTTGTGTTTCTCACTAGGCCTCCGGCGTATCTCAGCTTCATACCTCTCTTAGTTATTTACTCTTACCCAATGTAGAGATCAAACACCATCATAGTACAACCTTTTCTGACCGTTTCCATACATTATGGTTGAATCTTTTATATTTCATATCCCAATCATCTAGACAATCTATAATCTCTTCGTTTTAGTTTTTGCAAGAAATCAATCTTTTGTGCTAGAAAGAAGAAAGATCCTTGTAGATCGTTGTCGGTGTTTCGTGCACCGGCAATACGAATTTATGGTCGGATGGGGTCGCGCGCTCCCTCTCCCCGAATGGTCGACTCGTGGAGTCAGAAGATGTATACTGGTTCGGGCCGAATGTCCCTACTCCAGTTCGTGCGGTGTGAATGTATTGATCTTTTGGAGACGGACAGGGGGTGTACAGGCGAGGCGGACGGTCGGCTGTCCGATCCCCTTGAGGTTTTCGCTAGGGAGTCGAGGCTACCTCGGAGACTGTTTTCCCTTTTCTCCGCGCCCCTCCCTCTCGGGCCCTGCCTCTCCTTATATAGACGGAGGAGGCAGTTTACACGGGAGTTGTGAAGACTACGAGGAGAGGGGTCTGCATGTCTTGAGGTCTGGTTTCTGTCTTGTCCTGGCCAACCCCTGCTGTCGAGGTAGGGTTGGTGGCTCTGTGGCGTCTGATCTTGCGTATCTTGTCGAGGGTGGCGTGTTGCGTGGTGCTCTTGTCGGCCTTGGTGACTTTAATGGCGCTTGACTTTGCTTAGGCCTCGGGTGGGCGTACTCCTCTGCGGTGTGCCGAGCGACGGGCGGGGTTTGACTTCTTCGGTGGCTCTTCCGACAACCTTGGGAAGGAGCCGCCTACCTGTCTGGATGTCGAGGGCCAGCTGCGCACAAGGCGGTACCGACATCGGGCGTGGGCCTCGCTGACTTGTCTTGTGGGCGAGCTTGAGCCGATATTAGCGGCCGGCGTGTGCCGACCGCTTGGAACCAGAGTCCGCCGACCGTCCGGGGTCGGCCCCGCATAGGTCGGGGCTCGTTCTTTGCGGCCCAAGTACCTTTCGGTGGTGCCGGACTTCCGTCGTGATAGGTCAGCCCGTTCGTGCTTCCGGGCTGATGGGGGTACCCATGGTATGGGTACTCGTCAGTAGCCCCCGAGCCCCGGAGCGGGTCGGAGAGCCGCTCGGGGGTTTAACTCGCGGCGATAACCGCCGACCGAGGTCGGTGTGGCTGCCTGGAAGCCGCGCGCCACCTAGAAAGAGCCCGGTGCAAGGCGAAGCGCACCGGCAGGTGTAGCCCCCGAGCCCCCGAGCGGGTCAGGGAGCCGGTCGGGGGTTTATCCGGTCGAAAAGTGGCCACGGACCCTGAGGTCGGCGACGCCTTTGGTCGGGGCCGCCGCTTGTCGGTCAAGCCCGTCCAAAGAGCCCGGTCTTGTGAAGCGCACCGGTGGCGTAACCAGCCCCGGCGGGGGAGCCGGCCGGGGTTTACCTGGCCATGGTGGTCGTCGACCGGAGGTCGGCGGTGTCTAGGTCGGCGGATCGCTGGGAGTCGCGCCACTGAAAGAGCCCGGCTTGTGCGCGCGCACCCGGTGTAGCTCCAGCCCCCGAGCGGTCGTGGAGCCGGTCGGGGTTTCTGGCCGAAAAGTGGTCGCGACTTTGAGGACGGCGACGCTTTGGTCGGGGCCGCCGCTTGCTCGGCCAAGCCTCGCCCAAAGAGCCCGGTGCGCGAAGCGCATCTCGGCATGAGCTCAGCCGGTCGGGGTTTTACCCGGTCGGATTCTGGCGGGCCACGGTGTACGTGGGTCCTTAGAATCAGGTGAGCGGACGCGCGTTTACCTTCGTCGGTTTGAACGCCGTGCTCGTGCGAGCTACTATCGGGTGATCCGAGTGGAACCTTGGCGATCCCCCTCGAGGGGGTTCGTTTCCAAGCGGACGTAGCTCCCGGCGTGGGCGTCCGAAACCGGGGCGTTCCATAAAAACCTTTCCTTACTCGATCCGTGTCGGACTGCCGGGTCGTCCGCCGACCGGGCGGTGGCCGCTACTCATCGATGAGTTCGCGGGAGAGTGTGAGGTATGGTCTCGGGCGTGAGTCACGATGATTGGTTCGTCCGACCCAGCCGAGGCCCTCTGGGGCTCATCGCGACTCGCCTCGCTCTTTTTACGTCTTTGAGGCGGCTTTCGTTCAGGCTGGATTCGGCCTTCGTAACCCACAGCACGGTGCCGGGCCTCGGGTGCGAGCCTATAGGCGGCTTACTCTCCCGAGGCCGGGCGGCCCAGTGGGCCGTTTGCATACCTTTCCCGGCGCGGGGCGCCTTGGCCCATCGTAACCGGCGAGGCTCGCGATGCTGTGCGGCGCGCGGCGCGAGGCGGCCATCCTGTCGGAGCAGTTAATGCGCAGTGGGATTTAAATGGACTGCGGCACGTTACCGGGGAAACGGACGAGGCGGCAGGCGGACGGTTTGCGACCGCGTTGATTCGCGCGAGGAGGCGTCGATTTCGGCGCGGAGGCGCGTCTGTTCCCGCCTGGAGCCTATAAAGGAAGGAGTGGGTGGCGTGGTAGGCGCCAAGCCTTCTGTTCGTGCGCTCTGCAAAAAAGGAAAAAGGGAGGAAGAAAACGAGGGAAGAAGAGGAGTCTCCTGCTCCGCCGCGTCGTCCCCTGCTTTCCTTCGCGCAATTGGAGATGTCGCTGTACCGCGATTCGGCCGTGGCGGGTCGCTATCTCGATGGAGAGGAAGGAGTTCCTTCCTCCGCGGCTGAAGTCCGGTGGCGAGTTCCGCCGGCCAGGCCGGGGACCCGAACTTGGGGACGGAGAGATAGACTCGATGGCGTCCTTCTGACGGGGTTTCGACTTCCACTCCACCCGTTCGTCCGGGGGTTGCTGCACTATTACGGGGGGGAGGTTCATCATCTGAACCCGAATGGAGTCCTCCACATTGCGGTCTTCATGACGCTGTGTGAGGCCTTCCTGGGGATCGAACCCCACTGGGGGCTCTGGCGCCACTTCTTCTTCGCGAGGTCGTCATCGGACACCAGCCTCCTCGGAGCTCTGATGATTCAACTGCGCAACCACCGCAAGCCGTTCTACGTCGACTTGAAGCTGCCGACGTCCAACCGGGGGTGGCATAGCGAGTGGTTCTATGTCCGGAACCTCGGCAACAGTGCCCCGGCCTTCAGTGGGAATCTTCCGACGTCGCATCCTTGTTGGACTGGGGCCACGACAAGAAGGACCGGAAGAAGGTGGACGCGATCCTTGAGAAGCTCGCGGACTGAAGCGGCGGGCCTGGCGAGCAAGGTGGTCCTCAGCACGTTCATGGAGAGGCGCATCCAACCCTTCAAGGACCGGTTGCGCCCCATGTTTGAGTACATGGGGCCGACCGACCCTGCAAGGTCGTCGGAGCGGGAGCTTCCCTCGTCGGAGATCCTCGCGCGCGTGTCCGCAGTCTCCATCACGGGAGACACCGAACCAGCGGGCGAGGCGCCTGCGCCGTTCTCGGCGCAGAATCCGCAGAACCTGGTACGTCTGACGGCTCCTGTTCGCTTTTGCTTTGCTCTGCTCCCTCGCCTCCTTACCCGAGCGTGCTCCCGTAGGGGCTCGGTGGACTGATCTCCCGTCCCTTGCTGCCGGGGGAAAAGGAGTTGAGGGCGCCGTGGCGCTGGAAAGGAGAAGCGGTGCCGCCACGCTAGCGGAAAAAGAGGCCACCAAGACGCGGAAGAGGAAAAGCGCGGGCCAGAGCAGCGTGGCGAGGAGGTCTCGGAGGAGACCTCGGAAGAGACCTCGAGTGAGGGTGACGAGGAGTCGTTGTCGAGCGGGGGAGAAGTTGCCGGGGGCGATTCTGGCGGCCGCGACGCGGGTCCTAGTCGCGGGGCCGGCGATCGGCTCCTCCAAGAGACCGCGGCGCGAGTTTTATCTGCGAGCGCTGGTCCCGATCGCCTCCTCGCGGGGTCGGCAAAGAGGGCACGTCAAGTGCGGTTGTTCGCTCCTCCCGTGGCGACTTGCGCAATTCCTCTGTGCCGACTTCTTCGCAATTCCCGACCGACCGCCAGACGCAGGGCCTCACTGATCTTTGGGAGGCGCCGAGCCCTACCGGTGGTGAGAATCGCCCCCTCGGTCTGTCCGCGGGCGCGTGGTGGTTGTCGGGAGGATCGTTGGATCGCTCCCCGCGGTAGGGCCCGTTGGCGAGGGGTCGCTGCCCGAGGGGGACGCATCTGGGCCGCTGCCGGATGTGAGCGAGGCGAAGCCCCGTCGGGCGTGCTTCCGCCCGTCTGTCGACTTGAGGCCGGGCGGAGTTCTGCCGATCTGCCTTCCCCGTCTTGCCGCCGCGTGGAGGTCAGCGAGCCGCTGCCGGGAAAGCTCGATTCGCGTCGTTTGCAACGCCGGCGGGACGAGATCTGCCACCCCCGCCGCCGGGGCCGCCGCCAGCTTCGGCGGTCCGAGTGTCGCCGATGGGCGCACAACCGACCGCCGCAGGCGTTCCGTCGGGCGGGGAAATCAAGTCAGGGCGGTCGCCGATCGCCGCGCTGACTTGGCCCGGTCCTGACCCGGCCGGGGGCCCCGCGTTCGTTCTGGACGACGACGCAGAACGTGCGGATTGGGACGCTCTGGAGGATGACATGGGAAGGATCCACGCCGAACTTACCCTTGTCGTTGACGCCGCGTCCAAGGCGAGGAAGTCCATTGCTGAGGAGTCCCGCTCGGCCAGACTGGTAAGTTTGACGGGGATTTTTCTTGTGCATCCTCTTGACCGGGAAAAGGAGACTGACCGGGCGGGTACCTGCAGCGCTTGACATCCCGAGCGGTGGGCAAGTCAAAGTTCCTCCGGCATTTGCACAATGGGAGTGCCATAGGGCGAGAGCCGCTCGGCGCCGGAGGGCGCTTGCCGTGAGCAAGGAAGGGCTGCCTCGGTCGGGTCGGTGGGGAGGTCGCTGAAGCCTTGCGGGAGGCTCGGCGGACGTCTTGAGTCGTTGGCCACCGAGGGAGAGAGGGCAGGTCGTCCCTGGCGGATCTTTGAAGCGGCCAAGACTTCCGCGATCGGTCTTGGCGGCGTCCGCCCCGAGGCGAGGCCGTCCTCTATCGGGAGGAATGCGAGTCGACCAGCAGGAGGCCGATCACCAGCGCCCGGCGGATCTCGCCGGTGAGCTCGTGACGATGAAGGAGCTTGCCGACCGCGCTACGGCCGGCCAGGAAGCGCGTGCCAAGGCCGAGGAGGACCGGCGCGCCAAGGAGGCTTCCGTGGCTGGTGAGTAGCTTAGTCTTCCGGGGGTCACTGCGGCGAGCGTCCCCTGACGTTGTTTTCGTCCCTGCAGATCTGCGAAACAACCTTACCGACGCTACCGGAGTCGCGAAGGCGGCGATGGAGGCACGAGACGCGGCGGTCGAGTCACGCGACTCGGCCCTTTTGAGTAATGCGGTGGCGGAGGCGGACGCGGCCGACACGACGGCCACCGGTGACGATCCTCCACGTGGGCGTCGGTATCTGTGGCCGTTCGGGCTTACTCGGGCCCAGCGCCATCCCCGCCATGCTTGGGTGGATCCACTGGCCAGCGTCGGCGTCGGTGCGGGAAGCGGCGGTGCTTGGCGCTTCTTGACCCTGGTCAACACCGTCTCTTATTACGACGGCGTCGACCTTGAGGCGATCGGGAGCGGCGTCGGCTGGCGGCGGCGATGAAGAGGTTGACGCGTTCATGGCCCGGGTCGATCCGTGTGCCCAAGAGATTGCCGGCCGAATCTCGCCGCGCGAAATTCTCCGTCGAAAGGGGGAGGAGGATTAGTTTTTTCTTCCGTTTGCTTTTTTGGCAAAGTATGTGATGAACAGAATTGCCCTAGTCGAGCTCGACGCCGGGCTGTTTTTAAGTTACTCTGCCCGTCTATCCCGTGTTTCTTTTATGAATTTGGGCAATTTTTCAACCGTAGCTACGGGGGTCCACAGGGGTGCCCTGAGAGCGTAGGCGTTGCACCAGATTCATGCGAAGAGGACATGGGGGAGGGCGAGCTGCCTCGAGCGATTGCTTGGTGAAGGAGGTGTTGGAGTCGAACCACCTCCTTCGCGAAGCTTTGGCGGGTTGAAATCTAACCTAAGTGGGGGTGCTCAGGCCGCTCGTAGTGTTTCTTGCTCGGGGCTTGTTTCCCTCCATGAGTGCTACTGGCCGTGGCAGCGGGCGAGGCGTAGTACTTTGAGCCGAGGGAAATAGTCGCGAGGTAGATAGCTCGGTCGGTCGGTCGCGGCTTAGGTTAGCGACCGCACGTTTTTAAATGATGGTCGGGTTGGGCCGGGAAGTAAGTCGTAGCATTCGTCAACCTATATCGAAAGGCTCCATCCGATCGCCGCTCGGCCCTTCGCTCGGGTAGCCTCCTTTTTGCACAAAGTGCTACTTGAACCAGTAGCCGGGGCGTGGGCGTAGCATTTTGGTTTTGAGGAGGTTACCTTAGGAGGAGCTCGGTCGGAGTGGTAACCGGTTATCGATTTAAGTCGCCGCCTCGAGGTCATGCAGCCCAGTGGTGCGTGGGATCGAGGGTGCAGCCGCCACGCGCCGCTTGAGTTCGTGGTGGGTGTGCGATTTTTCCGAAAGGAATTTTACGCTTTCGGAGATAAGGGTGGATTAACTTCGCCTTGAGGACCGCGCTGATTTTGGAGCCGACGCTGGCGCTTGCCTTCATACGTCGCGTGACCCCAAGCGCGCTTTCGCTTCCTCTCGTATTGCCTTGGCGACTTGGGGCGCTTACCTTCAGCGCGCGGTTATAAAGGAGAGGCGCCAAGGCGCTGTTGCTCCATGCGCCATGGCGGACCACAATGCTCGGCCAGCGAGGAGGTGGTTGCCCATCAGGCCTGGTTGCGGGAGGTGGCGGATGCTGAAGCCGCGGCTGTTCGTGAGGACGTGCGGCGAGTCGGCGTCCTCGTCGTCGGCGTTCCTCGGCTTCGAGAAGTGAGGGCGCCACTATTGCGGGCGGTGGTAGAGGCACGCCGTGCGGAGCTCGGCTGGCAGGGCGCGCACCAAGATCGCAATGGGCGGTTCGCTCTTGGTTGGGGCGATGTTCCTCCATAAATAAATAAAGTGTTCGGGTTTCCCTTTTCGTTTCGCTCCTTCTCTTTTTGTGTTGAGATCTAGCCCTCGTTCTTTCGCACGTGATCGAAGGAGGACAGCTTCGGGACCTCTGCTTTCGGGGCGGGGGTCGCAGTGCTCATGATCAGCAAAACGAGAGAGGTTCGAGAGAGAGAAAAAACCACTTGGTCGGTCGTCCGACTGCTGCAGCTTTCTTTGCTCGAGTGTTTTTTCGTATGGTACAAAGAGAGGAGAGAGGCCGACTATGGATAGAACCTTCTCAGCTTCTCTATGTTCCAGGCGTTTGTCACGAGATTCCCTTCGGTGTCTTTGAGGCGGAAAGTGCCGGGTCGGAGGACTTCCGCGATGGTGAAAGGGCCCTCCCAAGGTGGGGAGAGCTTGTGCCTGTCCTTCGCGGACTGGACTTGGCGTAGCACTAAGTCGCCGATTTGAGCAATGACGCGGACCGTCGGTTGTGGTAGCGACAAGCGCCGATACTTTGCCGATCAGGACCGCGACGTCTCGAGCTTCGTCGAGTCGGTCGAGGTTATCTTGTTGTTCCTCGACTGCCCGTGCGTTGTTGTAGTTCTGCACCCTTGGTGCGCCGTACTCAAGGTCGGTCGGGAGGACAGCTTCCGCCCCGAACACCAAGAAAAAAGGAGTGAACCCGGTCGACCGGGTTGGCGTGGTTCGCAGACTCCAAAGCACGGGCGGTAGTTCGGCAGCCCATCGTCCCGCGAATTTCTTGATCGGTGAAGATTCGCGGCTTGAGTCCTGGAGGATCATGCCGTTGGCTCGCTCGGCTTTGTCCGTTGGCTCGGGGGTGTGCTACTGCCGCCCAGTCGACTCGGATGTTGAAGTTGTCGCAGAACTCGAGGAACTCCCTTCCCGTGAACTGCGTCCCGTTGTCGGTGATGATGGAGTTGGGCACCCCAAACCGGTAGACAATGTCGCGGAAGAAACTTGCCGCCTGCGCTGATGTGATCTTTTGCAATGGCTTTGCTTCAATCCACTTTGTGAACTTGTCTACGGCGACAAGCAAGTGAGTGAAGCCCCCGGGCGCCTTTCTGAAGGGTCCGACCAGGTCGAGTCCCCAAACCGCGAAGGGCCATGTGATGGGGATCGTCTGCAGGGCTTGCGCAGGAAGATGCGTCTGTCTGGCGAAGAATTGGCATCCTTCGCAGGTGCGGACAATCTGGGTCGCATCTGCTACGGCGGTCGGCCAGTAGAAACCTTGTCGGAAGGCCTTTCCTACCAGGGACCGCGGCGCGGCATGGTGCCCGCACACCCCGTCATGGATGTCTGCGAAGGTGCTTCCCTTTGGTCGGAACGCGCCGAAGGATTCCTGACGGGCTCCTCGTGTCGAGGGCGCCCTCGATCCGGACGCAGGCCGGCGCCCGCCGCGCGAGGCGCCGAGCCTCGGTGGTATCGGCGAGCGACCCGCTTGTCAATCGATCGACAAGCGGTCGCCTCGATCGGTTTCGATGCTCAGACGCCCAAGTCCGACCAGCGAGGGCATCGGCCAGAAGATCAGTGGGGCCACCCGCCTTTGGGGGGTCGGCGGCGCCCTCAGCATTCGGATCCAACCGGATTGATGGGCTGCTGAGGTCGGAGACGAAGATTCCTGGGGGAACCGGCCCCTTCCCGGAGGCGAGGTTGGCGAGGGAGTCGGCTTCACCGTTATAGCGTCGGTAGCTATGATGGAGCTCGAAACCCTTGAACTTTTCCTCAAGCTTGCGGACCTTCAGGCAGTAGGCGGCCATCCGAGCGTCGCGGGGCTCGGTGGCTTTCATCACTTGATCGACGACCAGCTTGGAGTCGCCGCGAACGTTGAGACGTCGTGCGCCCAGGTCGGCGGCGATTCGCAGGCCGTTGACGAGGGCTTCGTACTCGGCGACATTGTTGGTGGCGTCGAAGAGTAGTCGTATGGCGTCTGAGTCTGCATTGCGAGTGGGGAGATGATGACGACCCCCGCGCCGGCCCCGTTCTTGGTGTAAGACCCATCGAAGTACATCGTCCAGTACTCCGGGTCTTCGACCGCCGCAGGGACTTGCGCCTCGGTCCACTCGGCGACAAAGTCCGCCAAGACACAGGACTTGATCGCCGTCCTGGGGACGTACGATATGTCGAGGCCGTTGAGCTCGAGAGCCCATTTGGCGATTCTTCCGGAAGCGTCGCGGTTGTGGACGACTTCTCCGAGCGGCGAGGCGGTTACCACGGAGATGGGGTGCCGATCGAAGTCATGGGCACGCTTCCTCTTGGCGATGAGCACCGAGTATAGCAACTTCATGCACTGGGATATCGGACCTTTGTATCGGAGAGCACCTCGGCCGAAGTAGACCGGCCTTTGCACCTTGAGAACGCGGCCTTCCTCCGCTGCGTTCCACAACAAGTGCCGCGGCGACTGAGTCGTGGCGGCGATGTAGAGGAGCAAAGGCTCCTGCGGCTCGGCGACCAGGGCCGGAGGTGAGGTCGAAAGGCTTTTAGTCGACTAAAGGCTTCACGAGCTTCGTTGGTCCAGAAAAGTGGTCGGACTTCTTCATCGGCTTGTAGAGTGGCATCCTCGTTCGCCGAGGCGGATACAAAGCGACTTCGGTCAGCGAGGCATCCCATCGACCTTTGAACTCCCTTGGATCGTTGATTGGCCCCATCCTTGCGATAGCGGAGATCTTATCTCGGTTGGCCCGATGCCGCTGAGACGATGAATCCCGACAACTTGCCCTTGGGGACCCGAAGACGCACTTCTCGGGGTTGAGCTTTATGCGAAATCGTCGGAGGTTCGCAAAGTCTCCTCCAGGTCGGTGATGAGGTCATCGGCCTTCCTGGTCTTGACAACGATGTAAATCGGCGTGAGGCTTCGATGTTACGGCCAATTTGGTCCGAAAAACACGCGCATACATCGTAGTGCGTGGCGCTGCGTTTTTAGACCAAAAGGCATCGTGGCGTAACAAGATGAGCCATACGGGGTGATGAAGGAGGTCGCGAGCTGATCGGACTCCTTCATCACAATCTGGTGATAGCCCGAGTAGGCATCCAAAAGGAAAGGGACTCACACCGGCGGTGGAGTCCACGACACTGTCGATGCGAGGCAATGGGAATGGATCTTTCGGACAGGCCTTGTTGAGGCTCGTGTAGTCAACGCACATTCTCCATTGCCCGACTTTTTCTTTACAAGGACGGGATTGGCGAGCCACTCGGGGTGACGCACCTCCCTTACAAAACCGGCCAAAAGTTTGGCGATCTCTTCCCCAATGGCCCGTCGCTTCTCTTCGTCGAAGCAGCGCGGCCGGGCGATCGGTCTGGATCCCGGTCGAATGTTCGAGGAGTGCTCGGCGACCTCCTTCGGGACTCTGGCATGTCCGAGGGTCTCCAAGCGAAGACATCTCGGTTTGCTTGGAGGAAGTCGACGAGCGCGCCTTCCTATTTGGTGGTGAGGCGGCCCCGATCCGCACGGTCTTGGCGGGATCCTCGGGATCAACAAATGACCTCCTTCGTGTCCTCCGCGGACTTGAAAGAGCTAGTCCCGACTTGCCGGAGTCGGGGTGGATCCGAGGCCTTCTCCTGGAGCCGGGCGAGCTCGGCGAAGCGAGGACGGCCGAGGCTACCACTTCGCTGCCGCTCATAGATTGTAGGCGAGCCGAAAGATGTGGCCACGATGATGACTCCTTGCGGCCTGGCATCTTTAGCTTGAGGTAGGTGTAATTGGGGACCGCCATGAACTTCGCGTAGCATGGTCGTCCCAAAATGGCGTGGTAGGAGCCGGGAAGTCCACAACCTCGAAAGTGAGGTTTCGGTCGCGGAAGTTGTCCTGCTCCCAAAGGTGACAGGCAGGCCGACTTGCCCGAGGGGTGGGCTGTTGGCCTGGCACGACGCCATGGAAGGGCGCCTTGCTCGGCCGGAGGGCGGAGCGAGGACCCCAGGGCATCCAAGGTCTCAATATACATGATGTTGAGATCGCCGCCGCCGCCCATGAGTACCTTTGGTCAGCGCTTTCCCCCCACGATGGGGTCGACGACGAAGCGGATAGCGTCCGGTGCGGGATGTGGTCGGGTGGTCGGTCCGGTCGAAGGCGATCGGGCACTCCGACCACCTCAGTAGGTGGGCACGGCGGGAGTAGCCGTGTGGACCTCTCGGTGGGCGAAGCTTGGCCGTCGCTTGTCGGCGTAGCACTCCGCCCCTCGAAGATCATGAGACGGCCGCCGAGTTGTGGGAACTCGTCGGTGGCTGGCTCATCGCTTTGTCCCGTCGGGCGGTCGCGCTTTCTTCCTTACCCCGCGACGTCGTGGGGTTTCCGGAGAAACCGCCAGGACTTCGCATCCGATACTTGTGCTTGACGGGATAGTCGTGGTTCGCACGGACTATCCATCGGCTTCTCGAATCGGTCGGGCGTCTGGCCGAGCCTGCGCTTGGCGGTCGGTCGGCAATGGCGACCATTCGGCCTTCGCGGCCCTGCTTCCCCTTCCGCTTTCTTTTGTCAGGGCGGTCGGAGGGGGCGCTGGCCCCGAGGCTGGCTGTTTTGTGGGCCGTCTTCCTTTCGAAGATGGCCCCCACGGCTCCTCGCCGAGGCGTGGTTGGTGGCGATGTCAAGGAGCTCCTTGGTGGTCCGGCTTCGCCAGCCCCAACTTGTGGACTGAGCCTCGCACGTGGTGCCGTAGATGAAACGCCGACGACGGCGTCGGCGTCGCGGATGTCGGGGAGCTCATTGCACTTCTTTGGGAGAAGCGGCGGATGTAGTCCCTGAGGGTCTCCCATTTCGCTTGCAGCTTTTCAGTCCCAGGAGTTGCCAGGCGTTTGTATGTGCCACTGGAAATTTCCGACGAAAGGTTCGTCGCCAGTCGGCCACCGCCGATGGTATCTGCGGGCAGTACTCGAGCCATGCTCGAGCCGAGTCCGCAAGATAGATGGGGAGGTCTTGGATAACGAAGGAGTCGTCTGTCGCTTCCCCACCGACAAAGCGAGCCGGTAGTCCTCTAACCGGACAGGGTTGGTAGCCCCGTGTACTTGGCTATGTTGGTCGGGGCCCGAATCGGCCGGGAAGTCGGCGTTGCGGATCTGGCGGTGAACGCACGCGGCCCAGGACCGTCGAATCCTGGGTCGGGATGGTCGCGTCGCCCGCTATCGGCGATCTGCGAGGGTGCTGCCGCGTCGGTAGCTCTCCTTCGCGCCTCGAGGGTGGTGCGGAGATCATACTTGTCCCCCAGGCGATGGCGCACCGGGGTGTATGATGCCTGGGGGAGTTCGTGGGGCGGGGCCGTCTTGGTGAGCTCGCCCGCCCTGTGAGGAGTGGCCCAGCGGCCCGAGGTGGCGCCGCTCGCGGGAACTAGAACCTTGGGCGTCTTTGAACGACAAGACGCTCTACCGATCCCGAAGGTTACGGTAGGTGGCCTTGGCTTCAGGCTCCGTTGGCTCGTGCAGCCTCGGGCGGCATTGCCGCAGCCGGCAATGTTCAGTTGGCGTGAGGGAAGAACGGAAGGCCGTTCGCTTCCTCAGCCAATTGCTGATGCACCTGACGCGCGCGGGCGCGCGCGCCGGAGGCTGGTGGTGGGCTAGGCTGACGGCGCTCCAGTTCGGCCTGCAGCTTATCGAGCTCGGCCTTTCGGGCTTCTAGCTCCTCGCCGGGCCGGAGGTCGTGGCGTTATAAGTCTTGTCGTCGTCTTCCGCCGGATTCCTCCCGCCGCTTCGTCGCATGGGAGGAGGGTCCCGATGGTAGCGAGGTGGAGGATGGCTCCGCCGCACCGTCATATTGCACTCGCGCGTAGGCCCTTCGAGGGCACACTCCTTGTCGGAGCTAGAGCCGTGGCTAGAGGAATCCGTCGGCCAGGTCGTGGAGGAAGCCGCGCGTAACGGCCATGGCCACGAAGTTGTGAGCTCGTGGAGGGTGGTTCCGCCGCTTCGCCCAGCGTATGCGGTGTTGCCGAAACAACGCCGGCGCCGTCGAACGCCCAGCGGCTTGCTTGAGGCCTCGAGGCTGAGGTTCTTGAGGACGTCGGCCGATCGCATCCAGGCTTCGCGGGCGTCCGGTCCCGGACAGCGAGGGCGAGGACAAGCTCCCCGCCGTGGTGACGATGAAATCGAGGGCGCCGAAGCGGATCCGGCCCCACCGATCTGGCGAAACGTAGTGGGAGGAAGCCATCAGGGAGGAGAATGGGAATCCGAAGATGAAGATGTCGGTGAAGACGCGCTAGAGACCCTCCCTGGCGCGCCAACTGTCGGTGTTTCGTGCACCGGCAATACGATTTTATGGTCGGATGGGGTCGCGCTCCCTCTCCCGAATGGTCGACTCGTGGAGTCGAAGATGTATCTTGGTTCGGCCGAATGTCCCTACTCGATTCGTGCGGTGTGAATGTATTGATCTTTTGGAGACGGACAGGGGTGTGCAGCGAGGCGACGGCCAGTCCGATCCCCTTGAGGTTTTCGCTAGAGTCGAGGCTACCTCGGAGGCTGTTTTCCCTTTTCTCCGCCCCTCCTCTCGGGCCTGCCTCTCCTTATATAGACGGAGGAGGCGGTTTACACGGGAGTTGTGAAGACTACGAGGAGAGGGGTCTGCATGTCTTGAGGTCTGTTTCTGTCTTGTCCGCCAACCCCTGCTGTCCCGAGGTAGGGTTGGTGGCTCTGGCGTCTGATCTTGCGTATCTTGTCAGGGTGGCGTGTTGCGTGGTGCTCTTGTCAGCCTTGGTGACTTTAATGGCGCTTGACTTTGCTTAGGCCTCGGGAGTGGGCGTACTCCTCTGCGGTGTGCCAGGCGACGGGACGGGGGTTTGACTTCTTCGGTGGCTCTTCTGACAACCTTGGGAAGGAGCCGCCTACCTGTACGGATGTCGAGGGCCAGCTGCGCACAAAGCGGTGCGACATCGGGCGTGGGCCTGGCGACTTGTCTTGCGGCGGAGCTTGAGCCGATATTAAGGCGGCGTGTGCCGACCGCTTGGAACCGTGAGTCCGCCGACCGTCAGTCGGCCCGCCTGGTCGGGGCTCGTTCTTTGCGGCCCAAGTACCTTTCGGTGGTGCCGGACTTCCGTCGTGATAGGTCAGCCCGTTCGTGCTTCCGGGCTGATGGGGGTACCCATGGTATGGGTACTCGTCAATCGTGTTCTTATCTGTTTGAAGAATTGTTTTCCAGTGTTCTTGCTTGCTGTGACTTCTGGGAGGTTATTCAAGACCATCTTGATCAATAGAACCCCACGAGCAAGCTCATGGCAAAGTTTTTGTATTTGACCAGATTTTTGCGCAACCTTGACTAAACTGGAAAAAGGTCAGAACTTTGACACCAATCCTTGAGATTAAAGGTTAGAATATGTTTCTGACATCCATAGAAAGGTGCACACAAAATTTTAAGGTTTTTGGATTAACCAATCAAAAGTTACATTTATTTTTGCTTTTGAGATCATGCTGATTTTACTGCTCATCTGACCTCAATAGGTCGGCGGGTACTGTTCACCAAACGTTGTCCATCCGACCAGTGCAGCACTGTTCATCCTGACCTCCACTGGACGGTGTTATTGTTCATGCAACATCAACTGGTCAGTGGTACTGTTCATCGACCTCAATTGATCGTGTACTGTTCATCCAACCACATATTTGGATTATACATTTCTTATGATTTGTTCTTTTGGTGGTTTGGTTCTTAGGGGGGAATTTTATTTAGCTCATATTCACCCCCCCTCTAGTCGTCTTTTCGGTCCTTCACAAACTTTTGCAAATATATGAACAGATTAACACTAATCAATCAAATAAATTGGTTATTGTCTCTTTTCAATCCACTGACAAAATTTTAATTGGCAAAAATAAAATCATAAGTTAGAAGATAGGCTCGCATTACATATTTACTGTTGTGGTTAGCTCACTTAGCCAGTCAGGCACTCGTCAACTCACGTTGTGCCGCCTTCCCTGCTTGCTCACCGTCGTTGCACGTCCGTACCCTCGTCGGCTCCTCAGCATCCACTTGAAGTCCTCGCCGTGCCCTAGCAATCACTAACTCCCCGCGACGTGCGTTAAACGCCCTCGACTTTGTGGATTGCCATATCCTTGCGAAAGATAGATGTTGAGCCACGCCCTCTCTCTCTATGGTCTTTGCGTGCATGTAGGCTTCGAGTCCAGCTATGCAAGCATCAATCGAAGTCACTTATTATTAAATTAGGCATTCAATAAGTAACAGCTTATCCATCGAGTAAAACTTCTTTTTCCTTTAACCACGCCCAAATACGTATATATTTACTGCTGCTATACAAAAAAGAAAAAGAAAAGGTCAATACTAAAAAAGAGTACATATAGGGTCCCGGTAACTACTTGAGCGGAACCCCACCTGTTGGCCTGCGTACAAATCAGCGTCATCTTCCAGTCGGATTTCTGCCCTGCTTCCGACGAAGCCAATATGTTTATATACTGACCTCCTCCTTGTCCGAACCTGACTGAAACTTTAATTCATGTTGGTAGTAGCAGGGGGTGTACACTGTGCATATGTACCTTTGGTCAAAACGCTTAGAATTCCGAAGGAAAACTCATGCGCCATGCAATGTGACGCCTTCTCAGAATCAACTTCAATTCTTTTTGGTGCTTTCTCTCTTTCCATTTTGAGGGGGGGAATCATTTTCAAGACCTAGTTTGCAATCTGGTTCGGATTTACCTAGCTTGGGCCGGCCTGGGCTCTAGTCTCGTGAGTTTGTTCTCTCTGCTGTGGCCCGTGCAGCTTCACTTGGCATGGGAGGTATTTCTTTGATGGGCTGTTATTGTGTGCATCGCAGATTCTGGAACTGGGATGGGCTGCATTTGCATTTTCATTCGGTAGAAATTTGCATTGATCAGGACAGTAGCATGTCAGAATTTTTAAAAATTTCTTAAGCTTGATCATTTTATGAAAATATTAGTGATGCATGAGGACCATCTACAAATTTGTTTAAAATTTTCTAATGTAGATTGAACCATTTTTCATCCAGTTGAAATTTGTCACAGTCTTCAGTAACACTATCCGAATTTTTGAAAATTACTCAACATTGATTATCATCTAAAAATTTTATGAGAATATTATGGATATGCCAGGACCATTCACAAAATTTTTCAAAAGTTTCTAACATGGTTTGCACCCTTTTTCATTCGGTTGAAATTTGCTGGTCAGCCTTTCATCATGACAGTAGCACTGTTATAATTTTTAAAAATTCCTCAAGCTTAATAATCATCTGAAGTTTTTATGAGAACATCAGTGATGTGTGTCAAGACCCTCCAAAAAAATTTTAGAATTTTTTGATATCGTTTAAACTATTTTTCGTTCATTTAAAATTTATTGAGATTTCGACAATTTCGAACGGAATTGTGGTTTTTTGAATGAAATTTTGGAATTTTCGGTACAAAAAAGTTTGAATTTAAATTTTAAATTTCATTCAAAACAATGAGATTTCATCAACATTTTAGATTTTAAAGCTAACCAACGAGAAGGAAATTTGGAACCCTCCCAGCCACGCGCGGGCCATCCGTGGCAAGCGGCAAGCGCGAGCGGCACACCCGCGCGGCCGCCCACGCAACAACGCATGCGCGGCTGCGCGCATCTTCCCATCCGCCAACCACACGCACGCGCGGTCCCGCCGGGCCGTATCACACGGGCGGACGGCCGCGCGGCCCGCGATCCACCGCTGACAGCCGGCGCTCGGCAGCACGCCGTTATCAAGCAACAAACATGCTGATACTTGTTTCTACTTTCTATACATGTCGCAACCAATAATAATAGAACTGTAGTGGCAACTGAGATACTAACAAGTAACATCTGCAATGTCAGCTACAGGTATCAGCAGAACAGGAGATATGATCAAAGAAGAAGCATCACTTACAAGGTACAATAACGATTACATTGACAGCTCAAACAAGTACCCCTCAAATCCATTCAAGTACCACAGGTGGTATCGAAAATTGCAAAATGCATAAGAGTACGGACTAGAGTTAAGCAGTTCAATGGAGAATAACTTGGGTTTCCAGAGATGAGCTTACAGTCTACAACAGAAGAGTGCCTCCCAACCAAGCACATGCCTAGAGGTGCTCCACATCTTCACTTTCCTTGGCACATCAGTTCAATGCACTGTTTCAGATTCAGAACCACAAGAAGCCTAGAAGAATTCAAACTCTAGATAATTATCTGAGCCCTTTTGGTTGGCAGCTGGTGCAACCTTCCCATTTGTCAATGGCACTTGCTTTGGGCGGCAATCGAGCTCAACAGGCTTTGGTATGTCTGGAGGGCTCGCACACCTTATCAGTGCCCAGTTCACCCCCTCGAAGAAGGGATGCTGCTTTATCTCAGTAGCTCCACGCTTGAAGCCGAGTCGGTGCTGAGGGTCCTTGACCAGTAATCCCCTTATCATGTCCCTTGCTGAGAAGCTCACTATTGGGGACTCAGGGAACCGCAGCGGCTGACCAACAACATTGAAAAGCGTAGCCCGATTGCCTGAACCCTTGAAAGGGGTCTTGCCGAACAATAGCTCATACAAGAATATGCCAAAGGTCCACCAATCCACCGCACTTCCATGGCCCTCCCCTTTTATTATTTCTGGGGCCAAGTACTCATGGGTGCCAACAAAGGACATGGACCGAGCATCAGTTGGTTCAGCAATGAGCTCCGGGAACAGGTTAACTTGGTTTGTAACATCAGGCTTTGACTTCTCCTTCTTGGACTTGGATTTAGATTTGGACTTGGACTTTGAGAAGAACCGGGGCCCAAAGCATGTCGTTGGAGCAACACACGATGGCTGAATGCAGGATGGCTGAATGCAAGCAGGCTGGACACAGTATGCTGCATTATTCCTCTGCGGTGCATCTAAGCCAGGATTTGCAGACTTGATCACAGTTGGGCTCACCGAACAGCGAAGAGAGAGGTCAAAGTCGGACAACATGATGTGGCCATCCTCCCGAACTAGGACATTTTCTGGCTTGAGATCACGGTATATAATCCCGAGCATATGCAGGTACTCCATTGCAAGGAGTACTTCTGCTACATAGAACCTGAAACATCAAGAGATCGAGTGCCAGTATAAGTTAAATGCTTTAGCAAAGCTATTCAGTGAAGGTTGATTCAGCACAGATTGATAGACAAGTCAAAATTTCACCATAAACTCTTTGAGACCCATGAAATCAACAATGATTATAAGCACTTCTAATCAAAGCATTGTAGAATTGTGCAGTACTAGCATGCAATTTTCAATGACATACTGCACCTTCCTGATTATCGTATGCACAATAAACAGTTATGCATTAGGATGCAAAAATACATAAATATACTGACACCTAGTAAACAATGCTAACCAACAACTTATTCATTATGTTGAATTTATCATTAGCAGAAGGAAGTATGTACTTTGCTGCTTGCTCTGAAAAATGTTTTCCAGGCTGCCTTTGTCGAAGAGTGTGCAGGTCCCCTCCGGGGCAGAACTCCATAACCAGACATGAAAATTTATCTGTCTCAAAGTGAGTATATAGGGTTGGTAGAAATGGATGATCCAGGGACTGCAGTATATCCCGTTCAGTCTGTGCTCGAAGCAGCTTCTTCCGACTTGCCAAAGATGCTTTATCCATGACCTTCATTGCAAAGTAACTCCTCGTACCACTCAATTCAGAGAGATATACACTGCCAATATCACCAGAACCTAGCTTCTTGAGCAGCCTAAATTGGTTCAAACCAAGAACACCATCCCTGGATTTGACTACTTGGATAGCTTCCCACCTTGAATCATTCCCTTTGTGCGGCTTTGTGGTGGCGCTGCTCATGCTGCTACATGAGCTCTCATCACTTATGTCGCTGCTTGTGCTCGGGCGGCACATGCTGCTCTTCCCGCTCTCAGTAAAATCAGCCCGGTCACTCATCTTAGCACTACCACTGGTCTTCCTCAAACTATTTGTCCCATCACTCACTTTAGCAGAAGCAAAGCTATCACTTGTACTACTCTTTTGCGACGTCTTCTTTTCCTGATTCCCATTACAATCCAAGTTTTGAATCTCTTTCAACTCACCAGAATCTCCCTGTGAGGCTAATGGCACATCCAGGACCCCAGAATCTGAAGAGAGGCCTGAAGGTTCCTTGTCTATCATAGAAGCTGGAGACCCTTGCAGCTGGTGAGATGGCATCGGCTCCTCCGAAATCTCCTCAGCAGCAGGTTCTTGCCTGTCATCTTTCCCTTTTTCCTTTAGCTTTGCTGCTTGCCCGGTCATACTTTGTGAAGCCGATTTGGAAAACATGAACTGAGCACCTGATCAGAAAAACACGCAAACGAACAATCTAACAGGCCAGTGAACGAGCTCTCCAACTCCTCCAAACTCAGTACTGATTAAATAATCCCCAACTTCTCATCTGAAAATCAATTTGTCCCCATTAGCATACTTACAGAATAAACAGGATTTGTTTGACAGAAGTCGCAATCTTCTATCAAATCTATTCACACAAATCATACAGCAACATATGCACCAAAAAATAGAAGGAATCAGAACATCGCCAAGAAATCCAAACCACTGGGTGAACAATCCAACAACAAAAAAACCCAAAAAAATGAGCACTGGAACAACAATCTACAACGAACAAGAGAGTTTTGGGAAAAGGGGAAATCTTTCCAGAAAACTACGAACAAAGAAATCACCTTGCAGGCACATACACAAGCTGCAACTACGCATTTGACAGATCCATCCAGCGCCCCACTTCGTCGCATCAACACCCCCCACCCAAAAGGCAGAGCACAAGAAAGAAGGCCTAGAACTAAAAATCACTCAACCCCCCACCCCAGTGCCGCATCTCCCACAAAAACAGGGCGCGGTGGGCCAGAAGCAGAGATTAATAACAAAAGGAGATCCTTTAGATATCCCCAAAGAGGAGAAGGAAAGGCAAAAGAAGGAGCAGTACACACATTGCAACCTGGAACAGCTGCAAGCTCACAAGGCACACAACCCTTTGCTCCCCTTTTCTCCCCCCCAAAAGGAAGAAGCAGGTATGATGGAGGAGCACACCGGAATCATATGAGCAACAGCACAGTGCATACACATGTGGTGTGCCGTGTGCACACCCACATCCACATCAAGACATGGGAGCACTAACTCCAGTGGCCATTGAATGCAGCAAACAGAAGATTTACAAATGAAGTATAGTGAGGGGGGGAAGAAAGGAAGAGGTAGATTAGATCTAGAAAGTGATGGGTGGCATTAAAGCAGCAGCAACAGATCAAGAACGAACATCCCCACCTGAGGAAAGTGACACCTTAATCAATCAATCAATCAGCCAGCCAGCCAGCCCGGGAGGAAGATGGCCAAAGCAGTGCCTACCTTTTCTAGGGCCAAGAGGCCATGGTGGCTGGAGGTGCTCAGCTCAGCTCAGCTCAGCTCATCTGCTGGCAGGTTGTGGGAGGGGAGATGCACCGCCTACGGGATATTCACAGAGGTGAGCCATGGCAATGGCAAAAGGCAAAACTGGAGCTGCATGCTGGCCTGTACTGTTGGACTAGTGACTAGTGATTTTGATCTAAAAAAACTAGTGACTAGTGAGGGTACTAAGAGACAAGTGTGGGGGTGCTTCAGGGCTCAAGCTGCGAAGTGCAAAGAGACAAGTGTGTGTGTGGAGAAAGGAATGAACGGGTCAAAGGTGGTAAAAAGCTGGGCTTTTGGGGCGCATAAACAAGAGCGGTTAGTGACACACTAATCTAATCTCGGTGTCTTACGGGAAAAAAAATCCTAGGAAATCAGGTCTATTGCCATATCTAATTGGACCCCTTCTAAACCATGACAAATAACAGCACAAATTTTGAAGTATCTATCCCACAAACTTCCCTGTTAAACTAGGAATTCCGTTAGGCTACGTTCGATGTAGACGCTTAAAAAGATGTTTACCAATGAAAAACTGATTTTTCTTGTCATATAAGATAGATAAGATGTTTATTTTGAAGCATCGATACTTAATTAAGCGTATATGTTTAGCAGGTGCTTACATGTATAACTATATATGATTAATAGATGATATAATATCTAAACATCTATAACAGAGATATTTACATTGAAGGTCTTGACTCTCAAATAGATGCTTTATTAATATAATATTGTTTCTCTCTCTCTTTAAGTATCCATCTAAGGTTTTTGTAATAGGCATGATCTTAACCCACACCATGTTCTTGATTTTGTCGGCAACAATCTCTTAATGGTGCATTTGGTTGATGAGATAAGGTTGGATGGGTTGGGATGGTTCTGTATCATTTGGTTTTATTATTTTAGATGAATAGAATGGTTTAACATCTATAGAAAATATTCCTCAAATTTGTATCAATATCCAAGATGAGATGGTTCCATTCAAACAACCGAACACATGAATGACTTTTTTCTTTAAACCATCTCATACATATACCACTTAATACGAACATCTAACCACATCCTAAGTATTTGACACAGCTTCTCCAACGACCTTGCGACCGGCACGCAATAGCGCACGGCGACGGGCACACGACTTCGCGGAACGGCGACCGGCACCACGACCTCACGGCACGGCGGCTGGCGACCGGCAAACTGCTCCGTCGTTAGGCCTTGAGACACGATCAGATCGAACAAAAACTCACCGATTATAGCTCATTTCCCTTTTCCATGATCTATGTATAGTGTTTTGCTGTACGAATTGTTGTTATCTGATTTTAGCAAATACCGCTCAGATTTTGTTTTTGTTTTTTGTTTTTTAAAAAAAGATCACTTTGAATTTATTTGCGTGCTCTCACAAATCTGGAATGAAGTATGTGCTCCAAGAAACTACATATGAGATTTCGTAAGGATGAATGGCATGAACACCATCAAGCTTATCTCCTGGACATGAGCAGGGAAACAAATTTATCTCAGAACCAAGATATTTTTTATTCTGAAAGATTGAACCAAGATAAATTTTGAGTGTACGTTTGTTCTACTTTGTCACCGATTCACCATCAAGATTGTCAGGATCATCCTCGTAGACGTGGTTAGGGACAACTGTGTCGCCAATTAGTTGCTCATGAGCCGAGCTCGTCGAATAGCTAGAATCCTAGCGTGGCATCAAGAATCATGCCGGCTTCGTGCTACAGTGACATCTGCGTGCAATTCTCTATGTTCAACCGGTGAAGAAGAGGCGGCGAACTTGGAGATGAGAAGACGTGCGTCGTATCTGTTTATTTGCCCATGGAATTGGGAATGACTAATGAGGAGTGGTTAATAATGGAATTTCTAGATCAATAGGAGAAGTTAGTGGGATGGATGCTCGAAGATTTGTGTTGCCACTTGTCATAGTTTGGAGGGGGGTCGAACTTGATTAGGGAATGGACCTGATCTTATAGGATTTGGATTTTCTTCCCTGTGCTTAACTGCTTGGGGTTGGGATTACTGGATTAGGGTTTACAAAATCGATTTCAACCCAAAAATCGCTACCAGCTCGGCATTGAAAATCGCTAGAAATAGCATGAATGCCGAATTCAAAAACTTTGAACTCGGTGATAAAAAAAATTCAGAAAAAAATGAAAAATCAGGCGATTTCTAGCGAAAATCGAGCGAGCATTTGAAATTTTAGGGTTGTCATTTTTGAGCAATTTTTCACCGATTTTCATCGAAAATCGACGATTTCCACCGATTTACGTCGTATAAAATTTCTTGAATTTTTTTAAAAATTTGTATTGATTTATCGATCAGTTTTGGATATCGTACCCGTCGATACGGGTGAAAATCGAGCGAAAATCAATGATTTTTGGAACCTTGGTTGGGATAACCGCCGGTACAGCGTGCAGGGCGTGGCCTCTCATGGTCATTTTTGAATTTCAGTGCAATTTCTGATAAAGCTGCATGTTTTGTGCCAAATTTACGTAAAATTTATTCGTTCCGAACAAGGTCTTGAATCTTTGATATTTCACGCAGTAATAAACAGACTCAACTAATGACCATGTATTGTTAGTTCAACTTGCAAGGCACATACTCCCTCCGGTTTGGTAATATCTGTCGTTTTGGACATAGTGATGGTCAAACTTCTAAAACTTTGACCATTGATATATTTTTAAATATTTAAATTGGTTACATGAAAATTATATGTGTAGACTTGTCTCGAGAAGTACTTTCATAATATTATAATTTTATTGAGTTTTATAAATCAGAAAAACTAAAAAACGGTATACCGTTGCAACGGTATACCTCTGAAACTCATGAAACTTATGATTTTTTTGCACTGAAACTCATGAAACTTAGCATTAAAAACTGATGAAACATGAAACTGATGAAACTAAACACTGAAACTCATGAAACCAGCACTGAAACTGATAAGTTTCATAAGTTTCATGGCTATACCGTTGCAACGGTATACCGTTCCCTAGTCACTCTCTTTATAAATATATTATAATAAAAATTAGCAGTCAAAGTTGTGTTTTGAAGACCGTGTCAATGTCCAAAACGACAGATATTACCAAACCGGAGGGAGTAAGTTTTACGTCCTGATATAAAGTTTCTTTTAAAATTATTGTGTTCTCTAAATGGTGCCGAGTAGCAATAACCTTTCAAATAATCACCGCTGATTAATTGGTCTCCAGTCCACGGCCGGCAGTTTCGATAATGGAGGATAAAGTATGGTGCTACTATCAGCATTCCCTAATCTCCAACGTCCAAAGCAGCCTTGGAATCATATACTTATCTCAAATTTTCGAGTAGAGTGATTTAACTCATTACCCTTGATTTGATGGTTAATCTTGATTGGGGTGCACCAATCTTGAGGCCTAGCAATGAAGCTAGAACCAAGAAATTGAAATCATAGCTGCTAAGGCCGAGGTCTTTCTGCTTAGCCTCATACAGACAGGTGTATTAACTTACTAACAACAAGAACACGAGAAAAAGAACACTTCCATGTACAAACTGAAGACATACACAGAAACTATACTGCTTATTTGGTTTCAGAAAATAGCTAGTTAAACTATACTGCTTATTTGGAATCATATACACAGAAACTATACTGCTTATTTTGCCCCCATCATTTGATTTGCTTAAACTTTGCTACCTGTTACCGGTTGCAACTTCATTAGAGTGTTTGCCCCCATCATTTGATCAGAATCTCAAACTTCATACCATTACCTAAGCAGTCAATAAAGCAGACAGACCGCTAAACCAGGTTCAGGCAGAGACGAAAAAAAGAGAGGTCTTTCTGTGTTTTTCTTTTTGAAAATAGTACAACTATTAAAGCATGAATAAAGAGTAGATAGTGATTACTTACACATTCACCTACTTTAAGATTTGTGTAATTTGCATTAGGAGGAAATGCTAAAAAAAAATCTGAAAACTGCATGGAAATTATACGAATTTTCGACCATTTCCTAAGCATTTCTTGGTTGTAACCTCCATATCTGTTATCCTTTTGAGCATTGCAACTGGCCAAACGATCGATTTGGCACCTCGAGCAGACAGCAACCTAAAAACTGCCAATCGACGAGCAAAACGGCGACATTCTTAAACACATGCCATCTCTTTTCTGTCTCCTCTTCTTTTCGCTGTCTTTTCCCCATCACTGTCCCTTTCCGGCTATTCTACGTGGTTCATGGATCTATACATACATAATATGACACATCGTGGAATCTTTGAAGGGTCAGATATTCTGGGAAACAAAAACTTTAAGTGTTAGGTAAGTGACTCAGTGTTAGGTTATGTGCGCAGAATACTTGACCATTTCCTGGCTATTTGCCGGTTAACTTTGCAGAACAATGGCGCAGTAGTCACTCGCCGGCTGGTGCGATCGATGTCTAGGCCGGCGTAAACAAACGGCGACGCTTTGTTTAATCTCAATACAACAAAGCCTAGGTTTGGAGCCATGAGCACTGGCACATGGAGCCCCTCATGGCCAAAAGCCAGCATCAATTAACAACTCAACTAAGATGGTCTCAAACCAGCACTAGCACTGTTTAAAACTCCCAGACTGCAGCGTTCATGTGCAGTGGCACAAGCTGGATGGATACATCACACAAGGCTTGGGATTTTGATGGCGCAGAGACAGATCAGAGCAGGCAATTAACTGCGAGTTTAAGTACGCATCGAGTGATAAGTACACGGGCAGACAGCATGGCTACATACGGAGTACTTGTCAAGCTGATGCAAAATCACAGATGATGTTGAACGGTGCAACGGCCACCGACGAGGTAACGGCCAGGTTATTCTGCCTCATCTGCACAATGTGATTATTCTGTCCCAATAAGTGACGATGGTCGGTTAAAAAAAAAAGAAAAGGAAAAAAAAAGTGATGATGGGGATAGACAGTGGCAGGTGAAAGAAAGGCTAGTACTGCTAAAGACTATTACTTTGCTTGTTAGGTTTAGGAGCACGGCGAATAACGGAGACACATGTTTAACATAAAAAAACCTTTGCGGGAAAAAAACCCACAGGAAATAATTCACTATATCAGTTCAAGGATTACATGTACAAAGGGCTAACTCATATAGCCAAAGAGTCTAAGTTGTAGAAGATATAACTCATAACAAATTAGGAATAAAACCAACAGATATGGTAGTTAGAGATATTTGAGTTGTCTCCAACAAACCTCCTCTTAACTCAAAATCCATAATGAAATTGTCTTCGAAAAATCGCAAAAGGTAATTGTCGACGATTGGGGAACAGGCCCCCGCCGAGCTTACTTGTTGGTGGAGGGACCAACTGTGACCCCTTCTTACGTGAGGGATTACTCGAGGAACGACTCACCAGATTTCAACGAGCGTGGACACAGCAGTTTACCCTGGTTCGGGCCTCTCAGGAAAGAGATAATAGCCCTACTCCAGCTCTTGTTTACTCTTGCAATGTGTCTGAGTCTTACAGTCTGTGCGTGGTATGTTGCTGTTGTCGTTGTGTGTCCCCCTCACGATGGGGACCCTTTTATAGCTTACAGAGGATCGAACTCCATGACCCCACTACCCGCACGTTTGGACCTCGTCCAAACGTGGCAACTGGTGGATCCTATCTATCCGCCACGCTCCCACGGGAAACGTAACGGGCCAACGGAAGTTACGCTCGGGTGGTTATTCCCACCGACCCCGAGACCGCGTAAGGTCGGCCGACGACCGGCACCGAGCTTGGACATCTTACCCGAGCTCGAGCTCGGAATCGACTGGGATACGTGGCATTCTCGGTCCCACCCGAGCCCGAGCTCGGAATTGACTGGAATGCGTAGCCTTCCAAGTTCCGATTAGATAACCCAGGGTAACGACCTCCTGGTGGCTCGGGCGGGAGCGAGCTTGGTCGTTGGTGGCATCCGAGGTAATTTATGGAAATTACCCGACCCCCCGACAGCTAGCCCCCGAGGTTCAAGTGGGAAAAGGTCTAAGGAAGGCCTTCCCCTTGGGCCTACCGTTCTACGAGCATGTCGGTTCTGCGGCGGACAACTGCCGCGACCAACGAGCTATTAACCTTCTCCGGGAACGAGCTTGTTGTTCCAGCTCGTCGTGCTTCGAGCGAACAGAAGTGGGCCCTTCTTCAGCGGTTCCTTCTCCTGGAAGCCTGAACTGTCCTTCCTGGGGAACCGTCCTTTCTGGCAGGACGGTTTCGATTTGCGTGCCCACGTGTCGTTTCCCGGATGGCGAACGCCTCAACTGCCCTCTGTGCCTCTAGGGCTTCCTCGACCATAACGGCGGGAAGTCCTTTCGCTTCCCCATCTCCTGGAGGAGTTTTTAAACACTCGAAGAGAAAACCCTTAGACTCACTTGGCCGTATTGCGATCGCTACGTCTCACACTCCTCTGCTTCGGCGCTCATCCTTCTCCTTGATCATCTTCCTCATCCCCATGGCGAAGTTCGGCGTCAGCAAGCTCGACAGGCGCAGGCTGGAGACCCTCGAGCGGGCGAAGTACCTCGACGCCGGTACATGGAGAGCCCCTGGCGACGAAGAGAGCCCGCAGCCGGAGGAGGGGGAGATCGTCTCCACCGAGCTCTACGCCACGAACGGGCTCCGGACGCCCGAAAGTGAGTTTGTCGAGGCCGTACTCGCCTCCTGCGAGTGCGAGATCGCTCACCTCCATCCCAACTCCATTCTCATTATGGCCATCTTCACCCATCTCTGCGAAGGGTTCGTGGGCGTCGAGCCCACTCCCAGTCTCTTCTTCCACTTCTACACCCTTTCTCGCACCGGCACGCCGCAGCCTGGCCGCTTTCATTTCCGCCGACCTACCCGACCATATGAGTACCCGAGCTTCACGCTCAAGGACTCGGTGTCGGGTTGGGCCGACTCTTGGTTCTACCTGAGGAAAGCAGAAGGCGGCACGCTTTCCTACTCCGGCGCCAGAGGTCGCGCCGTCGAGACGCCCGACCGCCTGCGGAGCCCGAGGAGGAGAAGATCCTCATGACGATCAACGAGCTCACGTGCACTGGGTCGACCGGCCGGGGCGTTACCCGACTACGTCCAGGAACCGGATATCACCCCTCAGGAGGAGGGAGCATCCCTTCTTCAAGGTCGAGGTGGCAGGACATCACCCGAGTCACGCTCGGGTATGTCATCGCCCTCAATCTTCTTTTCCGAGCAGAGGATGCCCCTTCTCACGACCTCTCCCTTGGCTGGTATGCAGCTCCGCCAGAGGACTGGGTGGATGTGAGGGTGTCCGAGATGTTCGGCACCCCTAAAGGCAAGGAAATCATCGAGGGCCGCCAGATCCCGAACAACGTCCTTAACCGGACCGAGGCGGTAAGTCCCCGACTCGGACTTCTTTCAAGCTTTTGTCCTGACAGTTTCGCGGGCCTTCCGACCTCATTCGAAGTTTTCTCTTTTTCAACAGGAGAAGGTTGCCCTCGGTCGCCGTGTCCCGGTAGGATCGCGATTGGCGGGACGGGTCGAAGACCAAGGACAAAGTAGTCGCAAGCGCCGCGGCCGATCTCCGTCGGCCACGCCGTCCCGCCAGCGCACACGCAGCGTTCGGCCGACGACCGCTCACCCCGCCAAAGACTTGGAGTATGCGGACCGGCAGAGGTGAGTGAACTGAGATTGTGGATGGACGAGTACACGAAACAATCCCGAGCCGATGGCTCGTTTGCGCCAAATTGCCGCGCGAAGAAGGAGGCCGCAGCCATGCCGCCGGCCCAAATGGAAGGTCGAGCCGAGGGCTGATCGCGGCCTTCAGTGAGCTTCGCGCGGGTGAGCTCGAGCTCGGCTCCGGGGACCACGAGGAGGAGAAAGACGAAGCCGACCTCGCGCCTTGGTCCCGAGGTCCCGCAGTCGTCCGCCACGCCAACCGCGCCTAACGCCGATCGTCTCCGAGGTCGGCTTGGAGGAGGTCGACCCTTCTGGCCGCCAGGGCCGACAAGGCGCGCGAGGACATGGCCGCCCTCCTGGCCGCGCCCGAGCTCGAAGCGGACGCCGAGCAAGGTCGATCTCCTGCTCCCTCTTGTTTGTCTCTTTCCTCTCGGCACCATACTAACCCCACGTCGTCTATAGTGGGTGTGGCGGTTAGTGCGGAGTTATGGGATTTTGAAGCGATGGTCGACGATATTCTTGACCTCGTGCTAGAGAGGAGCTTGCCCGGCCGCCGAGGCCGTCGTGGGCGACGAGGCCGGCGGAGCCGAGGCCGCGGAGGCCCGGGCCCCACTGCCGCCGTGGCGACGACGCCGAGGTGGGGAGTTCGCCGCGGAGCCCCGGGACCCGGAGGTCGTGTCTCCCGAAGAGGAGGCACGGAGGAAGATCGCGGCCGCCGATGCCCGGGCCGCAGCGGAGGGCATCCCCCACATCATAGTTGTGGAGGATGACAGCCCGGGGGAGTCTGATGGTGGTGAGCAGGCCGCTGAAACTTCCGGCGCCAGCGACATCATCACCGCGACTCTTCAGGAGATCGCCGAGGCCTCTCCCCGGGCTTATGACGTCACGCCGTGCCCCAGCGCCGGCATGGCGTCAGGGGACCCCAATCCTGGCGGGAGCTCGTCAAACGAGGAAGAGCCGGCTACCCACTGGTTGGGGAGACGAGCCCGACCACCGTAGGCGAGCCGGGGCAGCTTCCAGACGAAGGGAATCTGCCGAGCGCCGAGGATGCTCCAGTCGAGACCGACCTCCCGGCCGCCGACTCGGTGCCCCCGGTTGATCCCGCTGGCCGGACGCTGCTGCAGCCTCAAGGGCCGGATACCGACCAGTGTCCCCTGCTGCTCCCATGGCCGTAGACGCCGAAGGTGGAGCCTCGGCCGAGGAGGCGAGCCTCGGGCCGAGGAGGCGAGCCCCGGCGCAACTTCTGCCGGGAGGAAGAAGAGCGGGAGGTGATCCTTGCTCTTGAGGCCGCCCTCTCCAGAGGCGGAGGTCAGCCCCCAGGGCAAAGTCCATCGCCTTCGGGACGGGGAGCTCGGGCTCAAGCCCCCGAGCCCGATCAAGGAGAAGGGACTAAGGCGGGGGATCCCTTGCCTGCCCAGAACGAGGTGGAGGACCCCGCCGAGTTGTTCCATCAGGGGCTGGAGACCCGACTTTTTTGGGTAAGTGCTTCTGGCTTATGTACTTTTACCAAGAGCTTCGACATTTACCTGAAAACGCCTGCAAGGCAGCCGGAGTCCACCATGAAGGACTTCCATGCCGCGACCGTCTTGCCGAAGTTGTCGCTAAGCACCAAGCCGAGCAGACGCCAAGATTGCGAGCTCGAGCGCCGTTGCCGAGTGACATCTTCCGAGGCCGAGATCCGGCGGAAGGTGGAGGAGTCCGTGCACGAAGCCAGGAGCGCCTCGGCCGGAAGCGAGCAAGCAAGGTCGGGCCTGGAAGCCACGGTGGCGACCTTACGCGGCCGCTCGGCGCCGAAAGGACAATCGACCCGACAGGGAGGAGTCCAGCGACCGTCAAGCGGCAAGCGAAGGTCGAAGCTTCAGCCGGCGGTGCTCGACCTTGAGTCCGAGCTTGACTCGGTCGCGGGGCGAGCTCGTCGCTCTGCAGACGGGCGAAGCGTCTGCTCCTGTAATTTTCTTTTTCCTGTCTTTACCTGTAAAAAACTTAAGGGAAAAAACCGCCCAGTTGAACATAGAAAGAGCGTTATTTTTAATGGACGTTTTTTGTTTTTCTCCGAGATGACAACGATTTGTTTCGTGCCGTGGTCTTACGCGACTTAGCAGTCAATCGTACGAGGAAATGACTATCTCGCGCGAAAGTTGCACGAGGTCGAGGTGACCATCTCGCGCGAAAGTTGCACGAGGTCGAGGTCGTGGCCACATGGTACCTCTTTAGCCCCCCGCCGCCAACGGAGGTCGTGGGCGTAGACTGCGAGCACGACCTTGTTGGCGGAGTAGAATTCTGCGGAGACCGTGTGGCCCTTAGGTTTACGGTGCGTTGACGCCGCCCACCGGCCGACCTGAGCTCGGAACCGTTCAGAAGGGTGTCCTGTGCGAATCTTTACTTGCGGCGGAGGTCTACCGCGAAAAAAGATGGTCGTCTTACGAGGAAGGAAGCCCTCGAGGTCGAGCTTTTGTCGTACGGTGTTTCGCCCCAACGACCGACCTGCCCCTGACACTTTGTCTGGGTCGAGCTTAATCGTAGAATGGGGAAAGAGAGAGAGAGAGAATGGGAGGGTAAGGTGACAAAGTTTATTAAAAAGGTAAAAGCGGGTGAGGTTAGACATGGAACTTACGCAGTTGGTCGATGTTCCAAGTACTAGCTAGTTCTCGACCATCTTCCATTGCAAGGCGGACAGCCCCCGGGCGTCTTTGTTGAGACGGCCGTGTAAGGACCTTCCCATCTTGGCGTTAGCTTGTTGGCTTTTGACAGGTCTTGGACCCGTCGCGAACGAGGTCGCCGACGTGTAAGGTCCTTGGTCGCACTGATTTAGCGGCGTGCTCGCGAAGAGCTTGCGAGTAAACCGCGGATCGCAACAGAGCCCGTTCACGAAGTCGCCTCCGCAAGGTCGAGGTCGAAGGCGTTCGCTTCTGCGTCGATGTTATCGGCCAGGTTCACCCTCGGGATCCTAGGACAACCTCGGCGGGTAGGACAGCTTCCGCGCCATATACGAGCCGAAGGGTCTCCCCGTGGCTCGGCTTCGTCGTGGTGCGGATCGACTGCAGGACGGGGGTAGCTCGTCCACCCAGGCCTGACCATGCCGATCGAGGCTCTTGAAAACTCTCTTCTTGATTCCTTGGGCGATCTGCCTGCTCGCACGCTCGGCCGCCCCATTGCTCGTGGGTGGGCCCACAGATCTGGCATATCTTGGTCCCGACCTCCTCGCAATAAGCCTGAAATACCTCGCTCGTGAACTGAGTGCCGTTGTCGGTAATGAGGCGACTTAACGCCAAAGCGGTTACTACATTATTGCGGAAGAACCTTTTAGCCGCTGTGCCGAGATGGTTGATATAGGCTCGGCCTCGATCCATTTAGTGAAGGTGTCGATTGCGACGAGCAGTATTTACAACCCCTCCTTCCCTGGAAATGGACCGAGTATGTCGATGCCCCAAACCGAGAACGGCCAGGTTAGCGGTATGGTCTGTAGCGCGTATGCCGGCTGATGGACCTTCCGAGCATGGAACTGGCAAGATCGGCAGGAGGTTACTATTGAGCGCGCGTCGGCCAGGGCCGTCGGCCAATAGTAACCCAATCGGAAGGCTTTGCTCACCAAGGTCCTAAAGGACGAGTGAGCTCCACACATCCCGTCATGGATATCCTTGAGGAGATATTTGCCTTCCTCTTGGGTGATGCACTTGGAGAGGACGCCAAGCGCGCCTTTGCGGTATAAGAGACCCTCGACCATTTTATAGGTCGAGGAGCGTCTCACTAGCCGGGATTTCTCGGCTTCCTCCTCGGGCAGTGTCCCGTGCACAAAGTATTGGATGAATGGCGTCATCCAATTCGCGTCCTGCTCGAGGAAGGAGACGGTACCACCCGTCTCGGTTGCCTCTTCCCCGGGGGGTATGGAGGGCTTATAGAGGTGCTCGATGAGCACCCCCGCTGGAGCGGGAAACTGGGCGGAACCGACCTTTGATAGATGGTCGGCCAGGGCATTGTCCTTCCTGGGGATGTATAGTACTTCGAAGTTTCTGAAGTACTTTTCCATCTTCCTTACTTCAGCCAGGTAAAGCGCCATTGAGTCATCGGAACACTGATACTCCTTGTTAACCTGGTTGACGACCAGCTGCGAGTCGCCCTTCGCAGTTAGTCGTTGGACTCCGAGCGCTTTGCATGCCCGGCTTGGCTAGCGGACCTTCGTATTCGCTGCGTTGTTTATTGTTGCGCCCGAAGTGCGCTTGGAGGGCGATCGATCCGCTCCCCGAGGGGATTTGAGGACCACTCCGGCCCAGAAGCAATCGTAAGCTCGGGATCTGTCGAAGTGCATGACCCGGCCCGGCCGTGCTCGGCCTGGTTGGGTTCGGGTTCGGGCGGGCGGGGTTTGTCCATTCGGCTAGGAAGTCCGCTAGGACTGAGATTTGATCGCGGTTACGGCCGAGAATTCGATCTCGACCGCGAGCTCCATGGCCCATTTCGCGATCCGCCGCTTGCGTCCGATTCGAGAATTTCTCGGCGGGAAGTTGGTCGGGACTTGGATTTTGTGTGCCTGGAAGTAGTGTCTTAATTTCTTCGAGGCCACGAGGAGCGTATAAAGGAGTTTCGGACCTCGGGTAACGCTCCTTTGGTCCGTGTAAGACTTTCGCCGAGGTAGTAGATCGGGCGCCGCACCGCCCCGTTCTCTTTGTGATGACGGCGCTTACCGCATGGGGTGTGGCGGCGAGGTAAAGCAAGAGGACCTCTCCTACTGGCGTGGTCAAGACCGGGGTCTTGACAAATATAGTTTAAGCTCTTTGAAAGAGCGGTGCCTTCATCTGTCCAAGTGAAACTGGCTGTGCTTCCGAGCGCCTTGAAGAAAGGTAGGCGCGTTCCCGAGCCGCGAGATGAAACGACTTAAGGCCGCCATCCTCCCGCCAGGATCGACCTCCCGAGTGCAAGTCGGTGGTCGCATGTTCTCGATGGCTTCTATCTTCTCAGGTTGGCCCCGATTCCTTGTGGGCCGATCATGTATCCGAGCACCTTGCCGGCTTTGACCCGAACACACATTTTTCCGGTTTAACTTTATTCGATGCTTGTTGAGGTTATGAAAAGTCTCCTCTAGATCGGATACATGGTCGGAGGCCATTTTGCTCTTGACGACTATGTCGTCTACATACACTTCCAGGTTTCGACCTATTTGGTCGAGAAGGTTTTCGCATAAGGCGGCTGGAAGGTCGCTCCAGCGTTCCTTAGACCGAAGGACATGGTCGTGTAGCGAGAATGTGCCAAACGGGCGTGATGAAGGAAGTTTTCTCCTCGTCGTCGGGCGATATGCCGATCTGGTGATAGCCTGAGTAGGCGTCGTAAAGCTCATCGCCTCGAGTCGGCCGTCGCGTCGACCAACCGTCTATCCGAGGTAGCGGGAAATTGTCCTTCGGGCATGCGGCATTCAGCCCCGTGTGATCGACACACATGCGCCACTTGCCTCCTTTCTTCATCCACGATGATCAAGTTGGCCAACCAATCGGAATGGTCGACCTCGAATGAAACCGGCTTTGAGGAGCTTGTCCGGTTCCTCTCGATGATGGCTTGCTTCTCGGGAGAAGCGCTGAGCTTCTGCCGCCTGAGGCTTTTTGTCGCCGAATCGCTAGCTTTGTGCTCGACGACCTCCCTTGGGACTCGGGCATGCTCGGACGGTTCCCGAGCGAACGTGTCCGCTTCTCGGAGGAAGGTCACGAGCTCGAGTTCCTATTTAGGATCTAGGAAGCCCCACGTGTACGACCTTGTCCGGCTTTGCGTCGCTGCACAACGGGATGGCCTTGGTTTCTCCCGGCTTGGAGGCTAGCCTTGGGCCGGAACTCCTCGGCTCTTGCTCGGGCCGTTGGGGCGATTGACCGACCATGTCCAACGCCCTCTCGTCGCAGATTCAGCTGCTGGGCTTCCTTGATCGTGATCACGCCACGGCGGCGGGGACCTTCAAGCATTGGTACCGTGATGAGTGGCGGCCATGAATTTGGCGAGCGCCGGTCGGCCAGGATGGCGTTATGGCCGACTGAAATCGACCACTTCGAGCGTGATTAGCTCCGTTCGGAAGTTGCTCGGATTGCCGAACGTTCTTGGCGGGGCGATCCGCCGAGTGGCCTGGCCGACGTTAAGGTACTATCCGTAGAACGGACCACCATGCTTTTGATCTTGGAGCGAGGATCTGCATTTCGTCCAAGACCTTGGCGGACATCAGTCGAGGAGCTCCAGATCCACAAGGACCCGACCTCATGCGGTGTTGCAGATTGTTGGTCTAACCACCCACTGGAGCCTTTGGGGTTTCTTCATCCCCGAGGGCGCTGTCCTGGAGAAGGTGATCGGCGGCTCGGACCACTTGAGTCTGGGCAGAGGCTTCCCTGAGTGACACGGAGTACCAGCGCGGCCTCCTTCAACTCCCGACGCGACCCATAGGCGGCGGAGCCCCCGAATATCACGGCGATGTGATTTCTCGGCTCTTGGTACTCCATGTCGGTGTCTTGCTCCTCGGCGGGCTTCTTGCCCTTGACGTCTCCTTCCATCTCGGGGAGCGTGGGCATGGGACCCTTACCATTGTAGAACTGCTCCAGGCGGGAGGCCCACGTTCTGCAATTCCGAAGGTCGTGCCCATGCGCCTGGTGGAGCGGGCGTATAGGCACTAGCCCGCCTGTTGGTCGCCAAGGCTTGGTCGCCCCGCTTCGTTGTTCCGCTGAACCGGTCGACCCTTTCCTTTCGGGGCCCCCCCCTATACGACTGCGAGGTCGGCCGTTGTCTTTCGATGGCTGCCACCACGCCGGAGACGGAGGATTTTTTCTTCTTTTTGATTTTTTTCTCGATCGAGCTTACGCTCTTTCGGCTTGATGCCCCTTCGAGCCCGGGCTGAGGGGGCAGCTTTCCCTCGTCTAGCAGCTTCTTCCATTGGACGGCCTCGTCCGCGTTGGCGTAACGGTCAGCCATGCGGAACAGCTCGTTGGCTGTGATGTCCGGGTGGATTTCGAGGTCCTGAGTAAAGCGTACGTCTCGGACCCCGAACTTGAAAGCCCGGACGACCGCCTCATCCGAGATGCTCGGGATGGAATTGCGCACTTGCATGAAGCGCCGACGAATCGGGCGCAGGTCTCGCCCTCGCCTCAGACGACGCTCAAGGTCACGCTCCTTCCCCGGGCGACGAGCTCCGAAGTTGGCTCGAGAGTCTTTGCCACCGGGCCCAGGACCGGATCGAAGTTCTCCTTCGGTTGAATAGCCACGCCCGAGCCGGCCCGTCGGGATCAGGCGTAAAGTTGGCCATCACCCTTTCATCACCCCGGCCTAAAATGGCCGTGGTGTAGATCGAGAGAAACTCGTCGGGGTTATGAGTCCCGTCGAATCTCGATGTGGCCCGGCTTAAACCTTGTTGGCGTGTCACTCGTCGCAGCCGACGTCGCGAACGCCCGCACCCGAACACGGATCGTCGGCGATCACCACGAAGCGCGGCGGTCGGGCGATCCCCACCACCGAGCCCGAGGTTAGTGGGCCCAGCGAGAGAAAGTCTCCTACGCTGTAGGATGGGGAGTGGCCGATGAGGAATGTTCGGCCGGTTACGCCTGCGTGGCTCAGATTCCGGCCGTCCCGAGAGCCCCCGAATTGCTCGGTGCCCTCCGAGCCGATCGCGCTCGCGCCAGTCACTCTGGGTGCGGCTTCGTGAGTCATCGGGGTGGTGGCGCTCGGGCCCCGGCGGCGGCGTTCGAGGAATTGCTCTGGCGCCCCTTTCCCGAGGCCTCGCCGCCCTTATGTCTGCGGGCGATTTCCTCGAGGTCGTCGGCCACGGCCGCGCCCATGGCTTCTAGGTCGACTGCTCAGAAACTCTCTGAGGTTGCGCACCACCGTGGCCAGGGCTTGAAGGCGTTCCCGCTCGGGAACGCGGGGTGACGAGCTCGTTAAATGTCGCCGCGAACTCCGAGTCCCGTGACGCGTGGAAATTCTCGCGAACTTCGCCCTGGTCTTATCGGTCGAGCCACCTCGGACTTCTTGCCGCGTAAGCTGGTCGTCCGATTCGAGGATGCTCGCAGGTGCTCTTTGGCCGCTTCAGAGCGGTGAAGACGCCGGTACCGGGATTTGCTCCCGGCATTTCCATCCTCTTCCGCAACGAAGACGTTACGGGATTGGACGGATCGCGAGGGGACATCACGGTGTCTCCCCGTGAAGCGGTCCCCTGGTCGAGCTCGTAGAGGTCGGGGATGTCCGCACCATCGTAGAGCCCGCCGCATTTCGCCGTCCGAGAGGGCGTCGAGCCGAGCGAAAGAATCGCCCGGCAGTGGCCGCTTCCAGGAAAAGCTCGGAACCGTCATGATTCTTAATCTGGCGACGTCGCCGCCCCATTGTCGAAGAATCGCTTGTCCTCTTCCCGATCTCGGGCGTAGGCCCGGTGATTCGGATTCGACATTCCTCGGGATTCCTCACGAAAGGGAAAGTCGGTCCCCACGGACGGGCGCCACCGGTATCGGCGATTGAGGGAACAGGCCCCGCCGAGCTTACTTGTTGGTGGAGGGACCAACTGTGACCCCTTCTTACGTGAGGGATTACTCGAGGAACGACTCACCAGATTTCAACGAGCGTGGACACAGCAGTTTACCCTGGTTCGGGCCTCTCAGGAAAGAGATAATAGCCCTACTCCAGCTCTTGTTTACTCTTGCAATGTGTCTGAGTCTTACAGTCTGTGCGTGGTATGTTGCTGTTGTCGTTGTGTGTCCCCCTCACGATGGGGACCCTTTTATAGCTTACAGAGGATCGAACTCCATGACCCCACTACCCGCACGTTTGGACCTCGTCCAAACGTGGCAACTGGTGGATCCTATCTATCCGCCACGCTCCCACGGAAACGAATTCGCCAACGGAAGTTACGCTCGGGTGGTTATTCCCACCGACCGAGACCGCGTAAGGTCGGCCGACGACCGGCACCGAGCTTGGACATCTTACCCGAGCTCGAGCTCTAATCGATCGAATACGTGGCATTCTCGGTCCCACCCGAGCCCGAGCTCGGAATTGACTGGAATGCGTAGCCTTCCAAGTTCCGATTAGATAACCCAGGGTAACGACCTCCTGGTGGCTCGGGCGGGAGCGAGCTTGGTCGTTGGTGGCATCCGAGGTAATTTATGGAAATTACCCGACCCCCCGACAGTAATAAAGCACTGAAAGTCTAAAGGACAATCCAAACACTTCTTGCGAAGCAAAATTTGAGCACACCACCAGTAGGTTGTGAGAATGACTGGAACAGTCAAACCAACACAGCTATAACAAAGCAGACGAAGAATCTGAGTCTGTGCAACTAACCTCCTGAATAAAATGCCCAATCATCAAATGGCATAAGCCAAGACATCACCTGTGGCGCTTGATAAATAGCGAAGAATTCATCTTATGAAATTGACATGCTCCATCTGAAACAATAAATTCGGCAAAAAAGCTCATTGAAAGAGCAAATTGCACATGTAGTCACCACGTACGAAAAACTGCCTATTGAAATTTCATGGCATGGTTGAAATCACTCCTGCAAAATTATCAAGATGAAAAGAACTGTCGTGCTGTCAATAGAATAAAATTGCAATAGACCCGCCATATTGACCTAAGACAACAAAACAATGTTGTAATATCCACTAAGAAGCAAAACTCCTTCTTACACTTTAATACTTCATCTCAAACTGAATTAGAGCAAAACCTTCACTAGAAAAACTCCGAAGAGTATAATATTACCAATAGGGTGTTATTAAGTTCCTGAGGATTAACATTGACAAAACCTCCTTAACTGACATTATGGATTTTGAGTTAAGGAGAGGTTTGTGGAAGATAATTCAAATATTTCTAACTACCATATTTGTTGGTTTTATTCCTAGTTTGTTATGAGTTATATCTTCTACAACCTGAACACTTTGGCTATATAAGCTAGTCCCTTGTACATGTAATCCTTGAGCTGATATAGTGAATTGTTTCCCTTGATTTTTTTCCTGCAAAGATTTTTCAAAAAAAAAAAAAATTATTCGCTATTTATCAAGCCCCACAGGTGATGTCTTGGCTTGTGCCATTTAATGATTGAGCATTTATTCAAGAGATTGGTTGCACAGACTTAGGTTTTACTGGGGTTATGAATTGAAGACTCATATTCTTTGTCTGCTTTGTTATAGCTGTGTTGGTTTGACTGTTCCAGTTGTTCTCACGACCTACCTGTGGTTGCTCAAATTTTGCTTCGTAAAAAGTGTTTGGATTGACTATCCCAATCTTTCATATCGCACTGTCCTTTGAACTTTCAGTACTTTATTACCCCTTTAGGGTTTTTTGGAGACAATTTCATTATGAATTTTGAGTTAAGGGGAGGTTTGTTGGAGATAACTCAAATATCTCTAACTACCATATCTGTTGGTTTTATTCCTAGTTTGTTAGGAGTTTATCTTCTACAACTTAGACTCTTTGGCAATATAAGTCAGCCCCTTGTACATATAATCTTTGAAGCGATATAGTGAATTATTTTCCATAATTTTTTCCCACAAAGATTTTTTTTCACGTTAAATCCATGCCTCCGCTATTTTACCGTGCTTCTAAACCTAACAGTGCATACGCAAAAGATGCCCAGAAACAAACATTACCGATCTTTACCGGTCACCTACAGGTAAAGATAAAAAGGTAAAGAGACGATTAGGAAAAGCAAGGGCCAAGGGGAAAAGAAAAGAAGAAGATTTCCGCAGTTCCACGCATAAACACGTTACACGCATCAGTGCATCACCAACTCAACTGACGCATGAAAACATCAGGCCAGTAGGCAAGAAAGCGATCGCACGGATGGATCCAAGAAGAAGTCAGGGGAAATGTTACGCAATTGCAGAAACCAGAAAGCAATTAGGCGGATGGATGGAATGGAAGTCACGGGAGTTGAGTTGAGTTGATCCGGGCATGGATGAGTATAACTGACGGACACACGACAACCTGCCAGCGACGTGGTCGTTCAGCGATGTCTCGCTGTCTCCCTCTCGATCTCCACGGTTTGCAACGATCTACACGAGCTGATACGCATCACATGCGGGTGGCAAAGTTGCAGCTCGGTTTCCTTGCTTTCGGAAAGACGGACAAACTGGCTGCTTTTTGGGAGCAGGGAAAATGGGCATATCTATTTGTTTGTTCGTTATCTAAAAAAATATATATTTGTTTGTTATATATATATAAAAAAAAAAGATGTCAAGAAAGGTGTAGGTAAAGAGCAATCTCATCCAGAAAAGCACTTTCACTCACAAAGCACGCACACTTAGGGCCTGTTTGGGGAGGTGTAATTTGAAAAACTGACTTCTTTGACTGTAAAGCCATTGTAGTAGCCGGTGTGGCTTTTCTTGATATGTCATTTGGCAAACTAGCTGCTGCAGCTTTTGGGAGGCAACCGAGTGGGCCCGAGTGAGGAGGGAGTTGGAGAGGTGGTGCCCGAGCCAGGGAGTCAAGGAAGCGGCGGGAGGATACAACGGGATGAGGAGGGACACAGAGCGGCGGAGAGGCTGGCGAAGCCCACAGTGAAAAGAACCTCCCTACCACCGTGGCTTTTAGGGGTGCTTCAGTGGCTTAGCTGTCTGCCAGCTTCTTGGTGGAGTTGTTTGGGGGCTTTAGGCCCAAAGTCAAGATGCTGATTAAAGCCTCCCAAACAGGGCCTTAGTCAATCAAGGCTGTAGAGGAGGACCAACTTGGCATGTGTTTCCAATTCAACAGTATATAGTCCAAACACCGGTGTCTAGTAAATGTGATGGTTTTCCAAAATGAATACAAAGAGTACAGGTAAATAAAAAGAACAATAAGAAGTAAAAAAAAAAAAAAGGATAAAGGAGCATTTTTTAAAGAGAGAGAGAGAGAGAGAGGAGGAAAATTAAGAAATTGGCCCAGGTCTTATACCTGGGTGGGGTGCAACCCAAACTGCTAAAGCGGGACGAATAGCCAGATTGGGCCAAGGCCCATTGGCGGACTTCTAACCAGTAACTCCTGGCCCATTTGGCGTTCGTGTCTTGCGGTCTTGCCTGAGTCGCCGGCGGCGTGGAGGCGGGGATGTTGCGGTCGGTGCTGCGCCGGGGAGGGGCGGCCGTGAGGCAGGCCGCATTGGCGGAGGGATCGACGGGGACCCTTCTCCGGCTGCGCGTGGAGGAGCGGGAGCGCTTGCGGCGGCGGCGTCGCGACCCGGGCCGCGACGAGTTCTTCGTGCCGACGCCGGAGTCGCTGGCCTGGCTCGACTCGGTCTCCCTCCCCATGGTCCTCACCGCCGCCGCCGTAGCCCTCTTCACCAAGCTCCTCATGATGGTTGGTATCCTCTACACCCTACGTCTTGTCGGTGGTGTCTCCTAGGGTTAGTTGCCGTTGCAAGTACTATGGATTGGCTTCAACATGAAGTGAATCAAGTGATGAGTGCACTGTATATGTGTCATGAGCTACACTTTATCTTGGTGCGAAAGTGTACAATCTTCGGATTGCAAGATATGGGCGTGAAGAGTTGTAACCTGCAGGAACAAGCATAATTTTTTAATTGGTTTATGCATGGAGTGGTTGTGTCAAACGACTGCATACAAAGGATTTTTAGATGAGAAACTGCAGGCTTTCCTATTAGTTGTCGATGTCGCTTCTTGGTGTGTAAAGTGTTTTTCTCTATCTATGGTAGAGCCTGTCTAAATTTGTTTTATCCAAACATGGCTTTGCAGTGTAAAATCCGTTTGATGTTACACTTCAGTTCGCCCTTTTTTCCCCCCTATGGTTCAGTTCTAAAACGTTTTTCCGATTTCAAGTTATTTATTTATGAACCAGTCACCTTAGATTTTTATTACCAGCCTTGAACATTCTTCCCTTGTAAACTAAAGCATCAAGATCACTCTTTGAAATCAGGGTTGATTATGTTCCTACCAGCGGCGAAGCTAGGATAAAAATAGAGGGTGGGCTCAAAGAATTAGGCTAAATTGAGATAAACATATTAAACAGTTTGTGTTGTGTTCTCGTTGCTTCGAGGATTACTGCTAGTGCTTCATTATTTTGTTAAATATGTGCAACGATCGCTTATCATACTTTTAGAAATCTACGAACAAGTTAACACTAATCCATCAAATAAATCGGCTATTATCTCTATTCAACCCATTGACACTGTTACAATTGACAAAAAAAAAATCATATATCAGAAGAGAGACTCATATTGCCTATTTGTTGTTGTGGTCAACCCACTTAGCCGGTTAAGCACTCACCAACTCACATTGTGCCGCCTTGCCAGCCTACTCGCCGTCGCTGCGGTAGGTTGCCTATCGCCGCACGCCCGTGCCCTTGCCGGCTCCCCGCTATCAACTCGACACCCTCGCCGTGCCCTCGTAGTTGTCGACTCTCCACGACATGCGTTAAGCGTCCACGACTCGATGGGCTGTTATGTCCTCGCAAAGAAGAGGTGTCAAGCCGCCCCCTCTCTCTCCATGGTTTTTGCGTGCGTCTAGGGTTCGAGTCCGGTTTTGCAGATATTAAGCAAAGTTACCAATTGCCAATTAGGCCTTCAACAAGCAAGTAGTGGCCCACCAAACCATATAGTCTGGGAAGCAGCTCACCACCCAGCAAAGCTTCTTCCACCTAGCACGTGTGCATTCGCTGCTGCTATGTGGAAAACTGAGCGCTGGTGCTAGAGAGGTACTTAGGGTCCGACAACCGGAGGCTGGGCTCGAGCCCAACGGATCCCCTCTGTTGGCTCGAGCCCAATGGATCCCCTACTGCATAACGTGCATGGTTATCAAACAAGCACAAATCAACAGTGTTCGCTTCTAAATTTCAGAGATTCTTGTTGCTGTTTGTTGGGAAATTAAATTATGTTCTGAATGTTATTACTTGCATGTTTTGTGGGAAGGAACATGAAGCAACAGATCAAGAGCGGAGAGAGCGCAAGATAAAAAATAGTCACCCTGATCAAGGAAAAGTAAGGATGCTTACTCGTGAAGAATGGGATGAGATCCAAGAAGTCAGGCCAAGGACCCCTTTTGAATCGAAGTTAGCTCGTCCACATGCCCGTATAAGAACTGGGGAACCAGTACGGCTGGTAGTAGCTGACAGAACTTCCTTATTATCTGTTCACCCACCGTTTTGCTTCCCTACTGACAATAGATACTTTGATAAGTCATAGTGGTCAGTGGATGATACTGTGTACACTGTTGTATGTTTCAACAGCTTACAGCCGCAATACTTCCTGACATCTTGATTTTACTGGCATTATCAACTAATTAACTACTTTCTTTATACTGTTTTAAGCTTTGAACCAGAACCACCTTTTGTTTTATAGCTTGTTCTAAGACTTATCTTCATATCCCTGCTTTGTAGGACGATGTCAAGGATTGGGCTATTGATGTGATCACGGATGCTTTTACTAGATCAGAAGATATTGCTAAGCAAAAATGATTCAGCAGAATTCTACAACAGCCAATACAACTCCTGCTTGGAGGTTTTCTTAAATGCATAGCTCACGAGCTCCTTTTGAAATTTGAGTTTCCTGTAAATGATAACATCTGTGATGAATTATGCCTTGTAGAATAATATTTCTGTACTACCAATACATGCTTTTGGATCTGTATCATAAGCTTTCCCCGTGCAGTTCTTCACTTCTGTTTTGGCCTGAACAACAGAAAAGGCAAGTTTATATCATTTTCCCATGTGCTCACTAGTAAATTCTAGTAGGGAGGCTCTATACTTTGAACACATGTTATGTTTAAATTTCTGTCATGCACTGGGAGGTCTTAGCAACATTCCTTTGCTATCCAACGCACTGTTGAATACACATGACATGACCGAGGTTTGTTCAAATTTGCTGTCGGACAGACATAACATTTGCTGCTTGCTTCTTGTTGCCGATGCATGGCATGCATGGCTTATTTGCAGTGCCTACATTTGCAAATCAGATGCCACCTGGGTGCCTTGGTGTAAGTTGGTATTTTAGCAGCCTAGGAGCCTATGGTTGGGTTGCCTGAGGCAGTTGAGAGGTGCTCGGTCAAGTCGGCGTCGGCGCCACCGCCTGCAGTGTGCAGCGCATGCAAGTTCAAATCCCTTGAGTGATCGTTCATTTCAGATCCAGCGCACTGGAGCGTTCAGAGAGTTTGTCAATAATAACCATCCTTATGACCTCATCCGGTGAAAGGCAATCCAAATGTCAAATCAGGCATGAATAGACATACCATATGAACTCCGCATATGCCACTGAAAGATCTCTCTCCTGGGAATCCTTGTCAAGCGCACAGGGTCGCACAATGTCGTTTTCTACACCAAAATCTCCCCCTTTCCACTTACATACTGTTGTCCTTCATGAAAGAAGGTGTTATTATTGCTCAAATAATTGAGGAACCAGCTTCAATGAAAGAAATCAGGAGCTAATTGGTTTGCATTAGTTGTTTCTTACACCAGTGCTGCACAGGCAGAGCAAAGTATTACTGTAGTACTTTTAAATTTTTTTAGGATTGATGCAGCGCACCTTACAGAAGGAAACTGTCGACGATTGGGGAGCAGGCCCCCGCCGAGCTTACTTGTTGGTGGAGGGACCAACCGCGACCCCTTCTTGCGTGATGAGATACTCAGAGGGGTGACTCACTGGACTTCAACAGGCAGAGACACTGTAGTTTACCCTGGTTCGGGCCTCTCAAGAAAGAGATAATAGCCCTACTCCAGCCAGTGTATATCTTTGTGCAGAAAAAGTTATCTGTCTGTCCCCTTCACGGTGGGGGTGCTTTTATAGCTTACAAAGGGGCGTGCTTGTTCAAACCCACTAACTCCACGTCCGACCAGGTCCAACGTGGTAACTAACGGATCCTACACTCCTGTCACGTCCCCGCGAGGATCGCAACGAACTAACGGAGGTTACGCAGCGGGTGGTTACCGACCTCGGGATCACGTCAGGTCGGCTAACGTCTAACTTCGAACTTGGCCACCCCGGCCTGAGCACGAGCTATCGGTCCACCCGGCCATGCGACCTCCTAAAAAGGGTCCCGGCTAAACCGTCCCTTGGAACAACTCCTTGCGACCAGGACGGGGACGACCTCGTGCTGCTCGTGGCGCCCGACTAGATCGTCCAGGGGAACGGCCTTCCGGTAGTTCGGGCAGCAGTGAGCCCGCGCCCCTCGTGGCACCCGAGGTAATTCTGTGGGGTCTACCCGACTCCCCGACAGCTAGCCCCCGAGGTTCGAGTGGAAGAAGGTTTTTAAAAAAAACCTTCCTCTCGGGCCTACCGTCTCCCGAGCCAGCCAGGTTGGTCGCGACGAACAGCTGCCCCGACCTCCGAGCTATTAGTCCGCCCCGAGAGACGAGCTCGGTCCCTCCGTGCCTTGGGCGTGCGAACTAGTTCCCATCCTACCGACGGTTCCTTCCCTTGGAAGCTTCATTCCGTTAGTACGAACCGCTCCCCCTCGGGAACCGTCGCCCAAGAAGACACTTGGTTTATGCGTGTCCACGCGTCGCTCCCCGTGTGGTGGACGTCTCAACTGCCCCCTGCGCCTTTAGGGCTTCCTCGACCATAACGGCGGGAACCTCTTCATTCTCTCGTTTGGTTTTTAAACCCCAGAAGAGAAACCCTAGATCCACTTGCCCTTTCAATCAACGGTCGCTTCCTACTTCTTCGCTTTGGCGCTTCATCCTCCTTTCCGATCATCCTCCATCCTCATGGCGAAGTTTGGCGTCGGCAAGCTTGATAGGCGCAAGCCGAGATTCTCGAGCGCGGCGTACCTCGACGCCGGCACATGGAGAGCCCCCGGCGCCGACGAGAGCCCCGAGCCGGAGGAAGGAGAGAGTGTCTCCACCGAGCTCTACGCCATAAACGGGCTTCGCGCGCGAAGCGAGTTCGTTGAAGCCGTGCTCGCCTTCAGGAGTGCGAGATCGTCCACCTCCACCCAAATTCCATCCTTATCATGGCCATCTTCGCCATCTCTGTGAGGGGTTTGTGGGCGTCGAGCCTACTCCCGCCTCTTTCTTCACTTCTACACCCTTTCGCGCCTGGCACCCCTCGCAGGCCGGCTGCCTTTACTTCCGCCTCCGACCTACCCGCCGTCGTGCAGTACCCGAAGCTTCACGCTCAAAGACTCCGTGTCGGGTGGGCCGACTCTTGGTTTTATCTCGAGGAAGGCCGAGGGCGGCTCGCTTCCTACTCCGGAGCCGTGGGTCGTGTTGCCGAGACCCCGACCGACGGTGCAGCCGGAGGAGGAGAGGGTGTTCTTCTGATCAACGAGCTCACTTGCTCAGGGCTGACCGGACGGGATGTCGCCCGGGACTACATCAGAGCCCGGGTGTCGCCCCTCAGGAGGAGGGTGCATCCCTTCTTCAAGGTTGAGGGGTGGCAGGACATCACACGGGAGTCACGCTCAGGTATATCACCGACCTCGGCCTTCTCTCCTATGCAGAGGACATTCGGTCTTACCACTTCCTCTTGCTCGGTACGCAGCTCCACCGGAGGATCAGGTGGGCGAGGGTGTCCGAAATGTTCGGCACCCCCAAGGGCAAGGAAATCCTAGAGGGTCGTCAGATCCCGAATAACGTCCTCAACCGGACCGACGCGGTAAGCTTTCGATTTGGCCCTCCTTTCTTGACGTCCTACTTGGTCCGAGTATCTCCAGGGTGCCCCGACCTCATAAAACTCTCCCTGGCAGGAGAAGGTCGCCCTCGAGGTCGCCGTGGATAAACTAGCGTCGCAGTGGGGACGAGGTCGTAAGACCAAAAAATTGGCGGGCGCATAAGCGCGCGACCGATCTCCTTCGGCCACGCCGTCTCCGCCTCGGCGTTCGCGCAGGCGTCCTGGCTCGGACGACCGTTCACCCCGCCAGCATTTGGAGTATGCTGATCGGCAGGAGGTGAGCGAACTAAAACTTTGGATGGATGAACATACCAGAAAAAACCCGGTGATGGCTCGTTTCGTCGGCTTCGCCGCGGCGAAGAAGGAGGCCGCGGTCCGGTAGCGAAAGGAGGCCTTTGGAGAGCGGATCGCGGTTCTTCGTGCAGAGCTTCGCGGGTGAGCTCGAGCTCGGCCCCTCTGGATGACGAGGAGGAGAAGGGACGAGCCGATCCCGTCCCCTGGTCCCGAGGTCCCGCAGTCGCCCATCGCGTCCCAACCACGCCCAACGCCGACCATCACCGAGGCCGACTTGGGAGAGGTCGACCCTTCCGTCGCCCAGGGCCGACAAGGCACGTGAGTACATGGCTGCCCTCCTCGATCACGCTCGAGGCCAGCTGAGAGATGCCGAACGAGGTCAGCCTCTTAGCCCCATCTCGTTTCTCTCATCCCCCTCCGGCATCACACTAACCCCACACCGTCTGTAGTGGGTGTGGCGGTAGTCTTGAGTTATGGGATTTTAGAGCAATGGCTGACGAAATTCTTGACCTCGTGCTAGAGAGGGAGCTTGCCCGCGCTGCCGAGGCCGTTGTGGGCGAGGAGGTCGAGGTGGGAACCGAGGCGCGGAGGCCCAGTCCCCCCACGAGCCGCCGACGGTGACGGCGTCGGGGCGGAGGAGCCACCGCGGAGATCCGGCCCTCGGTCGTGTCTCTGAAGAGGAGACAAGGAGGAAGATTGCGGCTGCCGATGCCCGAAAGCCGCGAGGAGGCATCCCCATATCATAATTGGCGAGGGCGACGATATGGGGAGCCTGGTGGTGATGATGACGCGGGGAGCCGGTGGTGGCGAGCATGTCGTGAAGTTTCCGCGAGGACTCGCCGGCCAGCGACATTATTGCCGAGGCGCCAGGAGATCGCGGAGGCTTCTCCCCGAGCTCACGACGCCCGGCGGACATCAACGCCCGGCCCGTCGGGGACCTCAACCCGAACGGGGCCCGCCCGACGAGGAAGAGCCGTTGTCGCCGAGGCCGCCTCGGTCGACGCCGTCCTTCCGGTTGCCGACCGGTGCCGAGTCGGCGACCTCGCGCCCGTGGATGCCGTGCCTACCAGGAGGAAGTTCCTCCATTTGCAGACGCGCGCCGGCGGAGTACCCGCGGACCGGATGCCGAAGGAGAAGCCCGAGCGAAACTCCTGTCCAGGAGGAAGAAGAGCGGGAGGAGCCCCCGAGCGCAACTCCTGCCCGGGAGGAAGAAGAGCGGGAGGTGATCCTCGCTCTTGAGGCCGTCTCCGGTCAAGAGATGGAAGCCGATGCCCAGGGCCAAGACCCTCTGCTCCCGAGGGGCGAGGAGCTCGGGCTCAAGCCCTGTGCCGTCGAAGGAGAAGGGATTGGGGCGAAGGATCCCTGCCCGCCCAGGGAGAACCAATCGGGGCGGAGGACCCCGCCAAGTCGTTCCAGGAGGGGCTGGAGGCTCGGCTCTTTTGGGTAAGTTTTCCTCGCACTCGTGCTTTTGTCCTAAAAAACCGATTGTAACCCGAGATACCCTGTCGCGCAGGTGCTGGAGACCACTATGAAGGACTTCCACGCCGCGACCGTGCCGCCAGAAGTCGTCGCAAAGCACCAGGCCGAGCAAGACGCTTAGAATCGCGAGCTCGAGCGCTGGTCGCCGAGCCGAGGTCTTCTCGAGGCCGAGATTCGGCAGAAGATGGAGGAGTCCGCGCTCTTCCTCAAGGCGCCTCGAGCGAGCGGCGGCGAGTCGGGGCTCGAGGCGGCGGTGGCGTCCTGCGTGACTCCGCCAAGCGCCCGAGCGGACGATCGACCAAAGAACGGAGGAGTCCAAACGGCCGTCAAGCGGCAAGCGAGGGTCGTGAAGCTTCGTCGGCGGTGTCTTTGGACCTCGAGTCCGAGCTTGAGTCCGTGCGGGACGAGCTCGTCGCTCTGCAGGATGAGAAGCGTGCCGGCCTCCTGTAACCTGTTCCTGCAAAAAACTTTAGCGAAAAAGCTGCCAAGTTGGGCATAATACGATCGTGTTTAGTAGATGCCTTTTATTTTTCTCTGTTTTGTCTTCCTTGGAACGACAACGATATGTCCACGTGAATTTCGAGGTCCTGAGTAAAGCGTACGTCTCGGACCCCGAACTTGAAAGCCCGGACGACCGGCTCATCCGAGATGCTTGGGATGGAATTGCGCACTTGCATGAAGCGGCCCGAATCGGGCGCGAGGTCGCCCTCGTCTGTATCAGACGCTCAAGGTCGCGCTCCTTTCGGCGGGCGTAGCGACTCTGGAAGTTAGCTCGGAGAGTCTTTGCTCACCGGGCCCAGGACGGATCGAAGTTTTCCTTCTGGTTGAATAGCCACGCGTCGAGCCGGCCGTCAGGGCGATGGGCGAAAGTTGGCCATGACCCTTTCATCACCCCCGGCGGCTAGAATGGCCGTGGTGTAGATCGAGAGAAACTCGTCGGGGTCCTGAGTCCCATCGAATCTCTCGATGTGACCCGCTTGAACCTTGTTTCGGCCAGGTCACACGTCAGAGCGACGCCGCGAACGCCTCGCACTAAAACGGATCGTTTCGGACGGCCACCACGAAGCGGTGGCCGGGCGATCCCCACCACCGAGCCCGAGGTTAGTGGGCCCAGGCGAGAGAATATCTCCTACGCTGTAGGATGGAGAGTGGCCGAAGAGGAATGTTCGGCCTGCTCGCCTGTGGCTCGCATTCCGTGGTCCCGAGGAGCCCCCGGGAATTGCTCCGGTGCCCTCCCGAGCCCGGCGCCACAACGGCCACTCTGGGTACGGCGTGAGTCGTCGGGTGGAGGCGCTTGACGCCGGCGGCGGCGCGTTCGAATTGCTCTGGGCGTCCCTTTCTCGGGAGGCTTCCGCCGTCTTTATGTCTGCGTGGCGATTTCCTCGAGGTCGTCGCCACGGCCGCGCCCATGGCTTCTAGGTCGACCCGCTCAGAAACTCTCCGAGGTTGCGTACCACCGTGGCCAGGGCTTGAAGGCGTTCCCGCTCGAGAACGCGGGGTGACGAGCTTCGTTAAATCGTCGCCGCGAACTCCGAGTCCCGTCTGGCGTGGAAATTCTCACGAACTTCGGCCTTGGTCTTATCGGTCAGGCCACCTCGGACTTGCCGCGTAAGGCGGCGTCCGATTCAGGGATACTGCAGTGCTCCTTGGCCGCCTCGTAGCGGTGAAGACGCCGCTTGGCCGGATTTGCTCCCGACATTTCCATCCTCCTCCGCAACGAAGACGTTACGGGATTGGACGGATCGCGAGGGGGACATCACGGTGTCTCCCCGTGAAGCGGTCCCCTGGTCGAGCTCGAAAAGGTCGGGGATGTCCAGACCATCGTAGAGCCCGTCATACTCGTCGTCCGAGAGGCGTCGAGCCGAGCGAAGAACTGCTCGGTCGCGGTTTTCGCGGAGAAGCTCCGGGAACCGTCGTGATTCCCAAGGCCGGCGACGTTAGCGGCCCCATTGTCGAAAAATTGCTTGTCTTCTTCCTCAATTCCGGGGGCGCCGAGGTCCTGGCGATCTTGGGAATTTGTCATCCTCCGGGATTCCTCACGAAAGGGAAAGTCGGTCCCCACGGACGGCGCCAGCTGTCGACGATTGGGGAGCAGGCCCCCGCCGAGCTTACTTGTTGGTGGAGGGACCAACCGCGACCCCTTCTTGCGTGATGAGATACTCAGAGGGGTGACTCACTGACTTCAACAGTGAGACACCAGCATGGTTTACCCTGGTTCGGGCCTCTCAAGAAAGAGATAATAGCCCTACTCCACCCGGTGTATATCTTTGTGCGAGAAAAAAGTTATCTGTCTGTCCCTTCACGGTGGGGTGCTTTTATAGCTTACAAAGGGGCGTGCTTGTTCAAACCCACTAACTCCACGTCCGACCAGGTCCAACGTGGTAACTAACGGATCCTACACTCCTGTCACGTCCCCGCGAGGATCGCAACGAACTAACGGAGGTTACGCAGCGGGTGGTTACCGACCTCGGGATCACGTCAGGTCGGCTAACGTCTAACTTCGAACTTGGCCACCCCGGCCTGAGCACGAGCTATCGGTCCACCCGGCCATGCGACCTCCTAAAAAGGGTCCCGGCTAAACCGTCCCTTGGAACAACTCCTTGCGACCAGGACGGGGACGACCTCGTGCTGCTCGTGGCGCCCGACTAGATCGTCCAGGGGAACGGCCTTCCGGTAGTTCGGGCAGCAGTGAGCCCGCGCCCCTCGTGGCACCCGAGGTAATTCTGTGGGGTCTACCCGACTCCCCGACAGAAACCAACGACGTGTGTGTGTGCGTGCGTGCGCGCGCGCAACCTACCTAGGTTTTTAGACTAGGTTGGCCCAAAATTAGAAATAGATTACATCAGTTTTGAATTTGTTGTTTTTTTGGGGCCAAAGCTGGGTTGGATTGGACCAGGCCATGAGACTCTTTTTTTGTACTGGACAGTACATATAACACTTTCACAATATTTGGAAAGAGCCTATCGTTTTGAGTTCACAAGAAGCGAAAAATTTCATGCCTCTACTTGCGTCACCTCCATCAGCAACCAAGCCACGCGTCTCGACTTGCCTCCACCACACCGCACCCCTGCAGAGCCATAGCTAGAGGAGGCGGAGCAAGCAGGGTTGTTCAGGTGAAGTAGGGGTGAAAATGGTACGGATAATTTTCGACCGACAGAAGTGTCTCGGATAGCAATTCGGATAATTTTTCGGATATCCGAATATCTTGTTCGGATATAGATCGGATACGGATAAAATGTCCCGGATACGGATACGGATACGGATACTGATACTGATATCTCGGATAATTCTGACCATTTTTTCGGATAATATCCGAATTCTAAAAGCATATGTTTTCTGGATTATTTGATTTATCCCAAAACCATTGTTGTAGGTTTTTAGCTAGCATGGAATGTTGCTAATTAAACAATTAAGGGTTGCATGCAATATTGCTAATTAAACAATTAAGGGTTTGTGCTCAAGATTTTTTTCCTCATCCTAATTATTTCTAATTTTTCTATGTATTATTTCCGATACAAAATTTAATAATTTTATGTTGCTTTAATGCTTCACATTTCAGGTATCTGTGTATTTTGTGATTATATGGTGATGCTGCATCTGAAGCTAGGATGTCATGTTTTGTGCACCGAAAGTTTGATCGCTTCTTTTGCTTTCACTTCAAATCTCATGGGTGTAAAAGATGAGCATGGAGGCCATCGCCCGTAATGGCCTGACTAATGCTTAGTGACATGCATGTGTTTTGTTACTTTTGTATACTTCTATGAATAGTGTGCAACTTCTATGGATGATGTAAAAGTACAATTCTAAGAAGTGACTCAGTGTATTACTATAAACTGTATGCTTTTAATGGTCTTAATCTCTCAATGTCCTATACAATTTATGTTGGTTTCTTATCAACAATATTCGTTGTAGCTCATCACTCCGTTTGTATTTAGTGTTTGCGCGTATTATTCGAAAAATATCTGTTCCGATGATTATCCGAACTTATTTTATCCGTATTCGTTCGAATATTATCCATATCTGTATCCGGCACTATCCGTGTCCGAATCCAATCCAATAAAATTATATGGATCAAATACAATATGAGTGTTTTTCGATCCATATCCAATATGTTTCACCCCTAAGGTGAAGCACTAATACGGGGTACTAAATCTTCATGGTATAGGATCAAAATAATTTGCGCAAAACTTGATGAACCATAGATAATTCAACGCTGGCAATACAATGGGCTTGTAACTCTTTAATTCGCCTTATCAAACCTGCGAAGTTAAATCCACTGATACCTTCCAAGTGAATGATATTAATCTCATTTCCCAACGGAAAGACAAAATTATCTTTGGAAGAAGACGCCCAATTCCGCCTATTAATTGCGGCCATACCATGCAATGGGAAAGAACAAGCATGTAACGCTAGTAGATGCAATAGCAATATATAAAATATATTAATCGTGGTCTAAGTTTATAATAGAAAATAACACAAATATATAATAGAGACTAGGGAGTGGCGTGCAACCTAGCCTAGGGCTGGCCAAGGTGGGTCCCATCCTCATAGTCTCTATTTCCAACTCTAATTCCTATTCTAATTCGGTCTGAAGATGATACTCTTCGGCTAAATTAAAGATAGAAAAAAAAAGCCAATTCTGACCTTGTTGTAATTAAGTAAAACAGAGAGGACTCTCCATGCTTTTAAACAAGTTGAAGAACGCATCAATCCGAGTTCGAACACGAGAGTTATGGTTTTTTTAAGACTGACTAGTTTGGCAATATGAGTTGGTCTCTTTTGCTCTTCAAATCTAATTTAATCTTATTTCTTTCTTTCCTTTTTTTATCTTGGCCCACTTGTCATTTCCCTCTTGGGCCGGTCAAATTGGGCTGGAACCCTCCTTGGTTTCACATTATAGCCTCATGGATGCACTTCCATTGGGCCCATACGCCTCACCCCCCCTCCCCCGTCCCTCATGCTTGGCCATGTGCTTTGGGCTCACGCCGCATGGAGGGTGGTTGACTGTACGAAGTATGTACATGCAGTCTAAATTGTCTTCTATTTTTTTTTTTTTATATGGGTCTTTCCTTGCCTGGAGCTGGATTTCACCATGGTTTATCAACACAATTCGGCTTCATTTATTATTCTTGCAATCTTCATAAGTAGCAACAAGCAATCACTTGCAATTAAGTAGTATATAATTCTTATTTAAATATAATGAAGATTGTTTAAGGCTAAGATTTACCTGTGTATATTGGATATGTCTTAGTAATTCTTTCTAATTAATTAATATATTTAACTGAAAAATACTAAACGTAAGTACATCCTGATCAAGCACGATGAAGAAGCGAGAGAGATTGGAGAGGGTTTTCTTGGGCGAGGACTACCAAGGCGACACGACCCTGTAGAGCCTGAAGAGCGCAGTGGCGAGGCTTGATCTTGAGGATGTAGGCGACGAGGTCGGCGAACTCGACGGTGGTGGGGTGGATCTCACGCGCAAGTGGCAGTGATTTTAGCTGGGAGCACTGGCTCAGCCGTCGCGCCGTGCTACGGTAGAAAGGACTGGCTGCCACGCCGTGTTCAACACCGAGGGCGCCATTGACAAGTACGTCGTCCAAATCGACCTTGCTGGTGCCACCACGCAGCTACGCGTTCGGGACAGGCTCTCCGGCGAGATCTCGGCCACCAATACCCAGCTTAAGGAGATCATCAGGAACGACGATAAGTCAGGCTAAGGCCGAGGCCAGAGTTTGGAAATAGACCCGGCTTGGGCTTTGACAATTTGGGCTGGATTGGATCAACCTTTTTATTATTTAAATTTTCATTCGGACTAGAATTGTACCCAGCCTTGGCCCAGTAGCAGGCCTAGGCCATACGTCATTTTATTTATATCATTCTATAGGTCGGCAGTCGAAAAAGATGATATGTTTAGTGAAAAGTTAAGACTCATTGCATGCAGTCACAAGTTTTTCCTACTGATGTGTATTTGTGTATACTCTCTCCGTTCCATAATATAATTCTAAATCACTATGCGTAGGACGAAGGAAGTACTAAATCTAAGGAAAACTAATTTTATTAGACCATACATACTTCTATTAAATGACATGCTACAACCACTCCAGATATACTCTTTTTTGTATTGAAATAGAGATATTGGGTAGAAATATTGCAATAACTACAATTTAGTTCTTCCAATGAATTGATATTATGAGTATGTATATATTTAGCAGAACTTGAACTCGAACCTAGGCCACTTATTACGAGGTCACACCATGGGGCGACAGTGGCTTGTATCTGAAGCCATCATGTTTCGGTTATTCATTGTGCTAAAAAAAAGGAGCATCTGAATTCTGAAACGGTAGGCGTAGTCTTTTCGAGCTTCTATCTCGTCGGCACAGCACGCTTCACGCACTAGGAAACACACGGCACAGCTAATTAAGTAAAGCATTGCAATGCATGCATGGCCATTTCGTTTAGGTTACTACTTACTCGGGTTAATACTTTGTCGCGTCACTTCGCTCTGGCTAAGTCGTGAGCCGCAGAGCGACAGCCGCGTGCCAATGGCGTCCTCCTCCTCCTCCTCGCAGCGCGGCAGCGATCTCATCCTGGTGGCGACCCACGGCCGGCAAGTCGCGGCCTACGACGCGCTGTCGGGCGACGTTGTGGCCGAGTTCCCAGCGGTCAACACTCCGCGGCACGGCCTCGCTGTCTCCGCCGGCGCTGCGTTCGTCGCCGTGTCCCACGTCTGCCCCGCTACGGGCGCCGGCTCGGTCCGCCTGCTACAGTGGTGGTCCCCGGCGTCCGCCCGCTCACTGTCCATCCCCGAGCCAGTCGCGCCGCTCGTGGCGACACCGTGTGGTTCCCACCTCCTCGCCGGCGGGGTGTCCGGGCGCGTTCACGCCCTCGCGCTCCCGTCTGGCGACGCCGCCTGCTCCTTCCGTGCCCACAAATTTGGGGCCGTCTCCTGCCTCGCGCTCAACGACGACGGCTCGCTCCTCGTCTCCGGTGGAGAGGACGGCGAGGTGGTCGTGTTCTCGCTCCTCCGAATCCTCGACGTGGAAAACGTAGACACCGCGAACAACAGCTCCAACCTCGCCCTCTACCGCATAGGCGCGCACGTCGCGCCGGTGACCTGCGTCTCGTGCGGGCACGGCGGGTGCAACGCCGTCGTCGCCTCGGCCTCCACGGACGGCACGAGCAAGATCTGGAACATGGCCAACGGCACCCACCTCCGGACCCTCACGCTCTCATGCACCGCATTCTCCCTAACCTTGGACCCCACCACCTCCCACCTCTACGCCGGCGGTTCCGACGGCTGCGTCCACGTCGCGTCCCTGAACTCCCGGGACACAAACTCCGCGACGAGCACATGGCACGCAAGCGACCACACCAACGCCGCAGTCGTTGGGGCGGAGATGACCAACGGATGCAAGAACCTGGTGTCGTGCACGGAGGACGGCGAGGTGAGGGTGTGGGACCTAGCGAGCGGGCTACTCGCCAGCATGTTCTGGATCGGCGGCGCGGTCAGCGACGTTCTAGTGGTTAAAAGGTTCGCCGGTGACATGGTCAGGGACGGCGGCGAGAGGTTCAGGGTTTACGACGGTGATGCGTGGAGGAGGGCCATCGAGGCGGCGGAGATGGAGCATACGCTGCACGCGTCAGAGGTGGAGAAGGCGAGGTCCGTGGAGCTGATCGAGATGGCCGTGGCCACGTACAAGAGAAGCCTGCGGCTGATGCTTCGGGAGGTGACGACCGTGGCTAATGGCCGCCGTGCGAATGGCGGCAAGGCAGACAGTCATGTCAACGACTGATCGATTTTCGGCCCGAGAAGGATTTCGCGATCGAGATTGTTAGATTTCGAAAGATCGTGTACTAATTAAGCAAGTTTTAAATTTGTTTTTGGAGGATTTGATCGAATCACAGTACCTCTTTGACGGTCGTGACTTATGAATCAAATCCCGCAACCATGTGGCTTGGATGCAAAGAAAATTAAGCATTCCTCCCATCAGAAAGCGATGCAAAATATATTAAGCGTCTCTCATGAACGAATTTATTTTTATTTAATATGTATTTTAAATCATTTTTTCAATTCTAATCGATGGAAACAAAAAATTGTAAAAATAGGTACCCGTCGCCTCAATATGGGGCGATCGCCCCATATTGGGACAATAGGTACCTGGATGCAAAATATGTTGGTAAATCTACTCATTCATGTGTCCATTTTCACAAGTGCATTTTTTATATCCCGGTACCTATCGCCCCAATATGGGGCGATCGCCCCATATTAGGGCGATGGGTGCCTATTTTTGCAATTTTTTATTTCCATCGATTAGATTTGAAAAAAATATTTAAAATAAATATTAAATAACAAAAAATTCCTCATGAACTAGCTATATGCGTCGATCGATTCTAGGTCGTATGACCCACATGCCGGGTACGGCGCTAGCTCTCACGCGGATGGTGACCCGCCCAGGCTGCGTGTAGCGGTGCAGGCCAGCTTATCTTCGCCGCGCTGCGACCTGCACGAGCTGCCACAGTTGTCGCGGGCCGCGCGGAATTAATTCGCGGCCGGGAACGCACGAGCGCGCGGCCCCTGACTTCACAGGCCGAATTAACGCGCGTTCGCCCCGATCCCTATCGCCCTCCCGCAAATAGTCACTGTGGCGGCCCGGCCGAGACCACGTTCTCCGTACGTTTTGGGGCAACCCGGAGTTAACACGCTCCCGCATTCAGTAGCTGGCTCCCCGCCCGGCCAGCGCTTATTTGGGAAGGCTAGGCAAGGATCCAGATCCACGTGAGATCTTAGAAATCTCGGCCGTGATGTCGGATTTTGGATCTTTTGTGATTCTAAATTTTAGCCGGGTAAAAAAGTTTAAATTGCTACAGTAATAGTCCAAATTTTGGCGATGTCTCGGTGATCCTGACCGGATTTTAATTTTTGCGAGCCGGATTTGATTGGATTTAGTGTTAAAACATCTACAAAAAATTTCAAAATTTTTTGACTTTTTTTAATCATTTTTTGGTCGGTGCAAATGACCGAAATCTCGGAAATTTCGGTTGAAATATTGGATTTCCCTTTTTAAAAAAGACTGGATTTTAAATTTGGTTTTTAAATTTTGTCTAGATTTTATTTGAAATTCCAAGATCTCGTCGAGATTTCGGATTTCGGGCACCTTCAAGATAGGGTCTGAAAACGAAATTTTGAGCCTCAGTTTGTTTTGCCTGTTGCATAATTTCCACCCCCCTTTTTTATTCTCTTTCGAACGAAATTGCAAATTTAGCCCTCTACTGATACTAAAGCTAGGATCACTATCATGTGGTGAACCATACCGAGAGAAAGAGCAATGAAATGAACCATATCGAGCATGGGTCTCACTCTTGACAGGTACCTGCTGAGCTCGGGTACCGCGGTAGCTCGTTTGCCATAATAGGTGCAGTGCCGATGACTTACCGTGTTAGGGGAGCGTGGTAGGTAACACCTGTTGCCTATCGATGCTTCCTCGGTCGTGAAAAGAGTTGGATTTACAATTTTATTCGGAAAAAAAAAAATGTGAAGGGGGAGCCAAATGGGCGAAAGGCTTCCTTATTTCAACCGTGATGGATAGCTTGCTCGATCGATCTCATCACACGCTCCTTGTGTTGCCACCCGACGAGCTGTGCTTTCAGCCAATCAGACTGATCAGAAGTTATCGTTCAAAATTCGAAAGTTAAGTTGCTGCTTTTGGTGCGCATGCATGAACAGTATCGAACGGTTGTTTGATCGATCCTTTCTCTTTTATCTTTGTGCAGGAAACATTCTCGAGGGAGTGAGGCTGAGTGAGGTGGCGAGGGATAGATGGGCCGGCACGGAGGAGGGTGGACCGGTTTAGAGTGATGACAGAAGAGAGAGAGCACAACCCAGCACCAGCGAGAACACCGACCGCCGGCGGTCGGTCGCTTCTGCGAGGGCCGTGTGCTCTCTGCTCTCACTGTCATGGCCATCTGACGGACCACCCATCTCCCGCCCCATTGGCATCTCCCTCGACCTCTTCTGTTCTCCAGCCACCTGTAGACTCTAGGAGTCTATAGGTACGTACAGGTGTGTATATACACGCACGCATGTACCAGGAAGCTCATGTTAATTTGATACTTCTTGTGGTTGTTTTGTGCGCAAATTAACAACGCGCGCGACGGCGTGAGTGCAGCCGTGCCGTAGCCGGGAGGGTCCTGGCGGGACGGCAAGGTCGGCGTGGCGGGGAACACGGTCCGGGCGGACAGGTACGCACAGGCGGCGGGACGAGTGTTCATCAACCTGAGCATGGTGCCGATCATGGTGACGAGGGCGCGCGGACGAGTTGCCACGGCTGGCCATCCTCAAGGGCTTCGTCGTGGTCGACCTACTCGCCGCGCGCGGTGGGCGCCTACGCCGCGGCAGGCTCTACGTACCGCACGCGACATGCAGTCCACCGCCGTAGTCCTCAACTCCTGCAGCCCGCCTGCAGTTCGTCGACTCGAGCGACACCGATCGCCGGCGCCACCGATAGATATCCAAACCGATGGACCGATCGAAAACCATAATTTTTTTTTTAAAAAAAAAAAAACGAGAGAACATACACTTCTGAATGCATGCGTCCGATGATACGAGGGTGTTCTTCGCTCTTTCCCTTTCCTTTTTTTCCGCCGTTTTTTCCGCTGTATTTTCAACTGCTTCATTCGACAAGAAGGAAGTGCTTACTTCGTTTGTTTGGTTTTGTGCACTGCCGAGTTATGACTTGTAACAAATCGATTTTAACCGGAAACAATTTGGAGATTTAATTAGACCCTGTTCGTTTGAGCTTATGTTTTTTGATTTGTAGTTTAAAGCTAGTTTTTTTTTTTTTTTTGCTTAAGCGTGCTTATCTTTTAAGTCAAGCCAGGGTATTCGGTAATTTAGATTTTTTGGCTTTTAAGTTATGACTTATTGTTCAATTGTCTGAAATACCTATGATTGAAATGATAATTGGTTTAATCATCAACAAGGGAAAAAAATAGAAAAAAAACGGCAAATTACATGAAGAATTTTGCTGCAGTCCAGTGGATTGTTTCGCACCTGCTCATCACAAATTGCTCAAAAAGTTACACAATTGCTTTTCTCCCCTAGCTTAGCCAAGGCACAACACTCGCTGGAACCCAAAAATTCTGGAACACAGACATTTTAGAGCTTCAAAAAACTATACCACACTGCTTCAACAGTCACACAGGCCATGGATGAAGCAATTAGATTTCACATATATTATGCAAAAGAGACAGAGGACAAAGGCAAACGACACATACTTTTATGTCTCATATTATATTGTATGCATAAATGATTTGGTAAATTTACGTGCCTTAGAGATTGAACATCGTATATACAAGGGACATCTACGAGCATCAGTATACAATCGGAATTTTTTTTAAATAATACTTTTTTAAAATGTATTGCGGTATTAATACGCGGAAAACAAAAATTACAAAAATAACACCTATTCGCCAAACGGTACGGCGAAATACCCATTTTCGCCGAACGGTACGGCGAAATAACTATTTTCGCCAAACAGTGTGAAGACAAATGCCTAATTACGCAGTTAACCGTTAGGCGATAAATTCTACGGGAAACGAGGGTATTATCGCCGAACCGTTTAGCGAAAATAGAGTTGTCGCCATACGGTACGGCGACAATAGCTTCTTTCCCCTAACCCTGATGGCCAACTGTTAACTGCGTAATTAGGCATTTGTCGCCACACTGTTTGGCGAATGAATGTTATTTTTGCAATTTTTATTTTTCGCGTATTATTACCGCAATTTATTAAAAAAAAGGTATTATTTAAAAAAAAATCGTGTACAATCCAATGCAAGAATCTTCTTATGCTCCGAGGACTTCTTGTGGACCCTTTTTTCAAGCAAATTCAACTCATTCATAGTAGGAGCATCATGTACTAGACTATTAGTATTGTATTTCTGGAACAAATCGTTCAGTCATCATGTAGCTACATTGCTCAACTCCAATTTTCATAAAGGAACAAATAAAATAGAAATATAACGAATTAGCAATTGAGCAAATGTTGATATGCTTGGTGTACTTAGAAAATAATCAAAGAATGTTTTGTGCATTGGTGCACTTAGAACATAATCAAATAGTATTTCTTTGCATTGGTGTACTTGGAGCTAAATAATCAAAGACCAATTTTTGCATTGGTGTATGTGGAATACTACAATTTACAGAAGCAGAAATAAACACACAAGAATCAGCAGTAATTTACAAAAAAAGTTGAGTACTAATTTAAACCTGAATGCATGAGCATTTCCATGAACACAACAATCATAGTTCAATTCAGAAAAATAAAAAATCCTTGTCAAAACCTAACCGATCATCGCCGAGGTAGGACGGTGATGGCCTTCTTAGGGCAAGACAACGGTAACTAACAAGCATGAGTGCAGTTGGAGAGGACAAGGGATATGGGAGGAGGACGGTGGAGTCAGGAGACGTGATCACCAGTGCCAGCCTAAACGCTAAAGGGCTCACCAGTCATGAGAGAGCAGGCGAGCTGAGGGAAAAACCGAAGGATGATTAACTTATATAGCGATGGTATTTGCGGGTAATTTCATTGAAGTTTAATGATAAAAGTCTATTTTTATCCCATAAAAGCTCAAAAAAATGCTTCTATACTAGCTTATGGTCTATAGTTACATGGTAGCGTAGGCTTTTTTAAAAGCCCTTCCCTTTGTTTGGACTTCGAATTTTTTGGCTTTAAGCTGAAGAAAAAAAAAGCTCGAACAAATAGAACTTTAGATTGATGAACAATGAGTCCATTTCAAATCGCATGTGTCCTTTTGGAGAAAAATAAAATAAAATCTGAACTGCATGCTGGTGCACGTAATCTCCCTTTTGTAATTCATCATCTTAATGTGTACATTTGCAGCTAATATCCCTTTTTCTTTTAGAATTATTTCATGACACCATAGATTATGAAACAATGGAATTGATTTTTACAAGTAACTAGTTACATGCCCGTGCGTTACTACGAAAAACAAAATTGATAACGAAAAATAAAGATTAAAAAATAAAAAATATTTCAAAAGATCAAACATCTATCTTTAACGCTTCGTTTCTTGCGAAAGCTGGCTAATTAAAGCAACGCTTCGTTTTTTGCGTAGGGCAATTAAGCAGGACAATTAAGTAGGGCAATTAAGCAGAGCAATTAATGACGTGGGTAGAACTCACCACTGCCACCAACTACTACTTTATAATAGTAGAGATTTTACTGATACGGTGCTACTTGCCTGAGACCTTGGTACACATGAGTACAACTCCGATACATATCAATTATCTCCGTCAAGATTGCTGCGACAAAAGTCTTTACAAACAAATTAAAATTGTGCGCAACATGTATAGATGGAAGGATAGTAAAGTGGTACAAGAATGATCTCCAACATAGATTAATTTTTAGCATACAAGAGAGAATGCTGATCAGCCTGTACACATCCGCTGACAAAGCAAATTGGCGATGCCAGAAAAACAGAATGACGTATTACCAATAGTTCGCCAAATGGAAACTTATCTGAATCCACGTTGCGGAATGTGGGCCGAAAGAACTGCAGACAACAGGCAGGCCTCAGCACTAGCAACAACCAAAATAAATTTATTGATCAAGATAGTGATGAACCGGAGGTTACCGTCAGATAGGTTGAAGGAACACTTTTGTGCAAAAATCTCTCTAGGATCTAAAGTTTGATTGGATAATAAGATTTTATCCAAGTTTTCTTTCCTGCAAATCAGACATGGCAACTATGTAATTAGCAAGCTTGAGGATCGCTATGATCATACAGAAGCAAAAAGTAGAAAAAGGTTGTATGCCATTTCTTAAACAAGAATGATAGAAAATGCTTCCATTTTGTCAGTAACATCAAAATCCTAATCAGTATTAAAGGAGAGAATCTGTTTGTCAATTATGTAAGGCAAATTCACATAATACTTCACATTGAGCTCAAAAGTAAGGCAACTGCAATTCATGTAAGCTTCGCAACAATAATTAGCAGGAAGCTATGCTGTATCCCACAATCCATAACTCATGAGCTTTGACATTAGGCATCACATCTGACACACAAGTTATAAAGAATAACTCCTGTTTAAATAGGGAGTTGGTAAGTAAGACACATACCGAGCCCATGAAGGAATCAATTTCCTTCTACGTCTTGATTCTTGTTCATGTTCGAAATCATCATCGTCCTCTTCGTCAGAATCTTTATATGGAGACATGTTGTAGGACTGACAAAAGTTTCAGAAACAATATATCAGATAATTCAGTATTAGAACCATAGTTGACACGAGTGAAATCTATGAAAAGCACTACGAAGTGAAAGTGTGAAACCAAAGGTGACATGAGAAATCAAACAAACAAACAATCCTCAGCTCGATAATCTTTTTTGTTTCACCCCATACGCAATGAAGTTACTGGTTTTTGTGTGTGTGTGTGTGTGTGTGTGTGTTCTAGCAATTTGCCCACTTTCTAATACTTATGACCTCAACTGGAGAAGATGTTTAAATTACAGTAACCGATATCCTCCAAAGACTTCTTTTACAATGTTATTTGTTAGAGACAGAGTCATATTCCTTGTATACATACTTGGTTACAGATAGAGTCCTATTCCTTTACCTCATGTATATATACGCCCTTTGGCCTCATGATGAATACAAGTGCTATTCATAACATGGTATCAGAGCCAGGTTATGGAGTACATGTCACTATCAAGTGAGTTTTCTAAACCCCGTGTCCTTAGAGATAGAGTCATATTCCTTGTATACATACTTGGTTACAGATAGAGTCCTATTCCTTTACCTCATGTACATGTATATATACGCCCTTTGGCCTCATGATGAATACAAGTGCTATTCATAACATGGTATCAGAGCCAGGTTATGGAGTACATGTCACTATCAAGTGAGTTTTCTAAACCCCGTGTCCTTAGTGGATATGCGATTTACATTGACTCATAATAGCTGTTGAAAATTAGCAAGCATATTAACTGGAACAATATTCAAGATGAACAAGCAGTATCATTGCATGCAGATTTACAGGCACGTCCCTCCTTACAAGGAAGTTAAATGAAGAGTGTACCTCCACGAGACTGCTTGGGATACTTTCTTTAGCATGAGATCCAAAACTTGCAGGTCTCTCGTCTACTGCTACACCCTTCTCGTTGTTACTTTCATTGGCTTTGTATTCAAGAGCAGGTTTGGTAGTTTCATCATGTTTTATTTGGCTTTTCCCCGTATCAACCAAATTCTTCGTCAGCTCCTTATTATCCTGAAATGATTAAAGTATTAAAAAAATGTTTTAAGAAACACAGAGATAGAAATAAAATGTATAGCTTCTACTCACAGAAGCTTTTCGACAAGCATCTTTCTCATTGTTCACCGCATGCCTTCTATCCATTGACTGCTTCTGTTGTTTTCGAGCTTCATCAATGCATTTTCTTTTTCTCTCCTTTTCCCTCCTTTCCTCCTCTTCCCTCTGCCTCTTCCTAGTGGCCACACCAGCATCCTGCTTCTTCCTTTTTTCCTCTTCCTGTTTATGTTTTAATTCTTTCTCTTGCTTCAGTCTTTCGCGTTCTATTTTTGCAGCTGCTTTGCGCATTTCACGCTCACTTTGTTTCTTTTCTTCGAGACGTTTTGCAGCTTCAGCTGCCTCAAGTGCCTTCACTCTAACATCTTTTTTCACTACAAGACAGAAGCCCCATATGTCAAGGCCATATAAGAACACCATTGAACATTCTCTTTAAGCTCAGAGCATCACTAATGGATTTAGTATACATTTTTGGAAATAAATGATACAAGTAAACAAATAACACTTACCGAACGCTGTTTTAGGTTGCAGCTTTGGTTTTACAAGAGGTATAAAAGAAGTCATATTGGCAACAACATTGCTAGGCTTAGATTGTTTGTCAAGATTTGCTTCACTCCTGTGTCTTTCATTTCTGTAATCAAGCATTTCTGTCCTGCTTAATCCATCACGAAGAGAATGAGAAACTTTCCCTCCTCTCTTAACTGAAGTAGCACGATTCTCTTTTGGCTTCTTGCTGTCGTGATCATTTCTGATATTTGAATGATGATTGAGCTCGCTACTGCAAGTTTCTACAGTCAAATCTATCTTATCTGTATCCATGAATCTTGTGGAAAGAGAGGAAGAATTTTCAGTGTTTTGACATAATCCAGTGATATCCTGAAGTGCTTTTCTGCCAGATGGCCACTGGTGTGAGTAATTTGTATCTCCAGATCCGGGTAATCTGTCTTGGTACTCATTTTCCTCCGCAATGCTGCTGTCTTCATCAATTCGGAAGCATTCAAGTTCAGGAATAGAACCCATATGTTCTGAACCAGATCCAGCTCTTGCAGAAAGTTTGCCCAGGCTATATTTTTCAACTGATGGGGTCAATGGATTTTCGATGTTCTCTTGTCTGTTGCTAGCATTTGTAGAACATGAGGCTGCGGCTTCAGAAATAAAAAAAGAGCCATCAAGTCCCAATTCACATGCACGAAAAATGTCCATTGTGCTGCTACCATTACTTGCACTGTATTGGCATAAATCATCAGGGAGGGAACAGTTTGTAGGTTTCCCGGACATAGTTGCAAATAGCCCATGCACACCACCCGCTGTGTTAATATTATACTTCTTTGGGAGATCTGAACTGAAGGTGACTAATTGTCTGGAATCACAAAGGGCCTCAAATGTCCTTTCTCCAATAATTGGGCTGTCAAATTGGACAGGAACATCAAAGCTCTCGAATTCTGGCATTGTATCATCACAGTCGACAAATTCATCACCCTCTTGCCTTGGAATAGCAGCACCAGACAATAAACATTCCTTTGGATCATAACTTTTACATTTCCTATCAAGTTCTACATTGGAGCCGTAACTTAATGTGTCATGAAACAATGCATTCGGAGCAGATGCTTGTTCACCATGTTGATCCAGAGCATAACTTGGAAATATAGTAAATGAGTTTGTTCCAGAAAAATTTTCTGGATTTAATATTACGCTCCGAGATGACATATCATTCATATGAAGAGCCATTTGCTTGTCTGCCACACTCAAATTAGTGACATTTGGGTCCTGACCTTCTAAGCTAGGATTTCCCTGCCAACGAAGAGGGTAAATTGTTAATGCACTAGAATTCACTAGCACCCCATAAAATAGCAAGTACATTAGACTGAAGAGTGAACATTGCCAACTTGACCAGTTGAAAATTCTAATAAATTAATTTCCGATACTAACAAGTGTAATAATATATTAAAAGGACCATCAAACCGAACTGCATGAATGTTACCCTGCTGTATGCGAAATTTAGTTGTTCATTAGTACAAAATCGTAATAAAAAACCCAAGAGAATTCCTATCACTTAGAAAAAAACAGAAATGGACAGGCTACCAAAGCATCCAAAGAAGAGGCTGGACCAATCCTGCGGCCAGACTGAGTATTACCACTAGTTCACTACTTCACCACATACTATTTCGCAATCAAAAAGCATGATTGAGTCTTCCGGATTAATTAAAATTGGTATGATTTCAGAGCAGAAAGGAACTGGTACACTTGCTGTACACATACCTCTTGTGTGCAGTGTTCATCAGTACAAGATAGGATACTGGAGCAGCTAGGCAAAGGAGCAGTTGTCACAAACTCAACTTCTAAATTATTTTGTGACTGTGCTTGCGAATTTTCGAAGACCTTTCCCACAATTGCATTCCTGCTGCTGCTAGATCTAGGAGAATTATGAAGGACAACATCTGATAGGCTAGTTCTGTTTCTTCTTTCGGGAGAAGAAATCCCATTTTCATGAACATCACTTGCAACTGGCATCTTACGGTTACTTACAGCATCCCTCCCCTCTGACTTGAGAGACATGAGTCCACAGGATCCTGAAGTCCTTAAGAAGTAACGACCAGAAGGTTGTGATTTGACTGATTTCTCTGAGAAATTTGCCACAGTTAACATTTGACCGCTAATGCCAACGTCATGGTTATTCAGAGACAATGAATTTGTGCGAGGAGACCTAGAAAGGGCAATGTCTGATTGGCCCGTTATTCTTCTCCTTTTATGTGACAAGCCGCCATTTACTTGAACTCCATGTGCAACTGACCTCTTCTGGTCACTAGCAGCCCTGCTTCCGTCTGACTGGGGCAGATTAATTATCTCCGAAGACTTAATATGTTTATTGTTCTCTGTTGTGCAAGAATTAGCATTGATTTGAACAGCATTCTCAAAAAGAGAGGCCTCTTGTTCTGTTCCTGCAAGATTAGAAGCTACGTAAGGACATGCAAGAGTGACACTTGCTGTAAAAGACAACTTACAAGTTACAATAATCTACAAGTTGCAAGGATGGTACCATCTTGTTGCAGATTTACTGTGCATTTCTCGGCTGAAGTCGTACTATTCCTTTCTGTTGTGTGCATCGCGCTGGTTCTTCTAGCTGAAATAATGCTCATAACTTCTGGCACCGCGGACTCATTCTTTCTGTTCCCAACAGAAACATCACATGCTTCAGTCAAAGCCGAGAATTTTACCTGAACATCACCCAGATTTCCTGAATGGTAGTTGACAGCATCAGATGCTATATTTCCATTGAGAGCCTCATTTTTTGTGCCCAGAGGAGGGTGGCCCAAGGGAGCATCCGCATCTGCAAAGCTCCCATTGAATTCTAAAGATGGTCTAGTCAATAAATATTGCTCCTGAGATAACTCGTTTTCTGCAGATACAGAGGCATTCACAACAGGACAACCATTGGAATGTGTGTCATTACTTTGTGTTTTATAAGAAGAAAGGTTTGGCTGATAAACATCACCCGAAGTAACAGTCTGAGGTGGAAGCTGCTCTGGAGATGCAGCAGACCTGGCTTGGGAGCATTGGCTGTTTGCATTATTTATAAGTGAACGCGAGGGGTCGTCACACCCATCCTCCTCTAACAAACTGTCTAGCAACATTCTTGATGATGCAGGAGGCCCAGAACTAGTATCAGCTGGTTGGGTAGGTAGCTGCAAAGATCCACTGTATGGAGGATGCAAAAGATGAGAATCAGAGCACTGTTGTTCAAGAGACTTGGAATTTCGAGTTACCATTCGATCTGAAAAACCATCAATTTTTATTATTCTTTCAGTATCTTCTACAGTGTGCAATGTATCCCTTTCAAGCAATGGATTGACCGCAGAACAAGACCTTTTGAAACAGTTGCTTTCAACACTACTTAAATTTTCCTTTGCAAGCGGTGGGCTGACTTTAGAACATGACCCTTCCAGAGATTTTGTCTCGGAAATATACCGGGTATCCTTTTCAAGCAATGGTTCGCTCATAGACTTAGGTACTTCAGAGCGACTGGACGGAGATGGGTCCTCATTTCGAGAATGCATGCCAGTAAGACCAAGGCTGGCATATTCCAAAGCATATTCCCGGTGCTGCTTCACAGGTTTGACAAGGTTCAAATATCCTGATTCAACGCCACCAAGCAATGATCTGCCCATCGAACGAGGCACTTGAGAACAGCTGGTAGAAGATGGGTCTTCATTTAAAGGGTGCGCCCCAGCAAGATCAAGATGCACACATTCCAAAGCACACTTCGGTTGCTGCACTGTTTGTTCACTTGCAGGATTCATACAAACTGACTCGACACCATCAAATTGAAGTTTTTTTGGCTCAACCAACAGATGAGTTTCAGGGAGTGGATGTCGCGCACTATCTGCAACTTGCACTATTAGCAAATTTCTAACGGAACAATTATTAGGAACCTTGACGTTATTTTCAGAATTGACAATCTGGTTTTCTAGAATCAGAGATTGAGAACAATCTAAGTGAACTCCTTGATTTCCAAGATCATCATCTTTGCTGCACTTCAAGAATTCCGTTGACCTACCCTGATTGGTATAAAAATCATTCTCCAGACCTGGCAAAGAGGACGTTGTTCCAGCATTGTTTGCGCTATCATCACATGGTTTCGAGGATAGCGATGTCGAGGTTCTGTTCGACCCTATAGTTGCAAGGTTAGACCTCTGCATCCTGTTTTGCATACCATCACTGCTTCCACTGTTTGCAGCTTGATCCTTTTCACGTAACTGATCTTCAATATTCCTTTGCCTTGACCTGGAACGCTGTATCCTGGAAAACATGTTGACTTCAGCGCTAGCCTCGGCAAGCTCCTGGTTAACTGAAGTCTGCTTTTGCTGAGGCTCTTCGTGTTGGTTAGTATCCGGAGCAGCACAAAGAGTCTCTTGGTGGGTAAATCCATTTGGAATCCCCACCTTTCTGTGTTGGTTAGTATCCGGAGCAGCACAAATGGTCTCTTGCTGGGTATATCCATTTGGAATCCCCACCTTTCTGAAGAAAGTACTAGGAACAGCTGGAGGCTGAAAGACAGTTCTATTGGTTGCAGGTGTAGTAATCTGGCTTCCAGGGAAAACTAACTCCGGAATGATTGGTTTGCCATTCAGCTCTACACGTAAAAGGAGTATTTCGGTGTATGAATAAAATGCAACATAACAGCAACGTGCAAAAGAGTAAAAACAGACAACATGGATGGACAAAAGACTAAATAGAAATTGAGGTACAAGTGTTCCCCTAGGCGGCTGCCTAGCACGCCTAGGCGCTAAGCTACACCCTCCCGTCTAGACCGTCTAGCTGATTTATCCCGCCTAATTGGCGATTAGGTGTTAGGCACCGGTGTGCCGCCCGCCTAGCGTCTAGGGGAACATTGACAATTTCCGGTGTTTTTTTTTCAATCACTACGTAGCCAGTTTGTAAAGACTTTCTATAGCCTGAGTGTGTTCCTCCCGAATTCCTTTTTTTTTTTTAAGCTTGAGTGTGTTCCTCCCAATGGCACCAAATTGGCGCACTCCCCCCACTCAAACTTTCTCCAATGCAACAAATAAGAATATAAGATGAACGCTAACCAAACTAATCCTCTACGAAACGTTGACAACAATAACTAAAATCATGTGGTAGCTAGTATACGCAAATATAAGATTACATCACCAAAGATATACCAAACAGCCAATCAAACTGCACAATCCTCAACCTGAATGGAAACCAAAGTCCCAACCCAACCCTCACGAACCACCAACCGGACGGCACTAACCCACAGGCGGAAGTGGAAGTGAGCGAGGGACACAGGCACACAGCACGCACCTTGCGGCTGACCGGCGCAGGAGGGGAGGAGCCACGGAGGGGGGCGGTGGCCGGCGGCGACGAGGGTGCAGGCGAGGGACTGGGCGTCGGAGTCCACCTGCTGCCGCATCTGCGCGGCGACCCAGTCCCGGCGCTCGAAGACCTGCATGAACAGCTCTTCCATGGTTGCCTGCTGCAGTGGTCGCGGAGGTGGCCAGGGGGCTAGGGTTTGGGCATGGAGGTGGAGGTGGAACGGCTAGTGGCGAGGGGAAAGAGATGGCGGAGGGCTCGGAAATTTTGAATTGGGGAGGAGGGGGGTTTGGGGAAGACGAGATCTGAGGGGCGGTGCCGGTGAGGTTACCGCTACCGCACGGCGGCTGATGTCGCTGCGGGATCGGACGGCCAGGATCGCCGCTCTCTTTGTGGGTGCGAATGTGATCGGGTTTTGATTCGTTTTGGGGTAATAAGTTTGAACTCTGCGGGAGGCGTCCGACTCACTGACAGGATGATCCCGTGCGAAATTTTCAATACCGTCTGACTGGTGGGTCCATCTATCGGTAGACCCTACTTGTCCTTGTATACACACCACACTGCCATATACTCTAAAGTCTACCCTCAGTACTGCCACCAAGTCTGCTCAGAGTGCTCTTTTTAGTGTCAAAGTTTCGCAAGACTTATGCCGCCGTAGGCTCAGGTATCCTTCTCCTTCCATTTGTGCATTGTGCCCTACAAGAGAATAAAATTCCTTTCTCTAAAAATAAAGACATTGTATTAGTCTGCAATACGTGTCAGCATGCCAAGAGCCATTAGCTACCCTTTTATGTTTCAATAAAATTTCCTCATCACTTCTTAAACTTATATTCTCTAATGTATGGAGCCCTGCCCTTATTCAGTCAATGGAAACAGATACTATGTGAGCTTCATAGATGACTTCAGTAAATTCACATAGGTATATCCTATTAAGGCAAAAAAATCAGATGTTGTTCATGTCTTCCTTCGGTCTAAAAAGTATGTAGAAAAATTTCTAGACAAGAGCATTCTCTCCTTTCGGTCCGACTGGGATGAGAATATCAATCTCTGCATATTGTGCTGTAGAATGCCGGCATTAAGCACCTTGTTTCCTATCCTCACACTCATAAGCAAAATGGGTCTACAGAGAGGAAACGTAGGCAAATTGTTGAAGTAGGACTCTCCCTGCTACCTAAAACATCAATGCCTTTGGTTTTGGGATAATGCTTTTGAGATAGCAAGCTTCCTCATAAACTGGACTCCAAGTCGTGTCATAAACAATTCTAATCCTTTACAAAAGTTATTCGGCACACAACCAGATTACACTTTCCTTAGAGCCTTTGGGTGTGCTTGTTGGCCGAATCTACAACCATATAATGCAAGGAAGCTGCAATTTCGTTCTTAGCAGTGTATCTTCATTGGATACAGTGGCCTGCACAAAGGGTACAAATGCTTACATAAACCATCTGGACGAGTCTATATATCTCGTGATGTTATTTTTGATGAGTCAGTATTTCCGTTTTCTCAAACACATGATCCTGTCAATTCCTCTTTTCATCAAAATGATGTCCTTCTTCCTTTATCTCTGCCATCCAATCTCAGCAAACCAATTCTGTAGCCAACTCCTTGCTAATCTTCTTCTAAAAATACTTCTTCGAATGATCATGTTGACAATAACAATCATTCTGCTTCTACTTCTACAAATCCTACAGATACACAAACATATTCATATCCTGTTGCTTCTGATCCAAATCACAATGAGGTTGAAAAGCAGAATTCGACTACGTATTTGGTTGAGTAATAGAATTTTACAACCAAAGTAGTATACTAATGGTACCGTTTGGTATCCACTCAAAGGAAGTGCATTGGTAGCTATTAGTGAGCCAGAGACTGAACTATCAAGTCATGTCGAAGCTGCAACTCATACAGAATGGTGTCATGCTGTGGATGCTAAATATGAAGCATTGTTGAAGAATAATTGATGAGGACAGCCCTAATCCTCCTAACCCTAGGGCAAGAACTCTACAACAACAGGTGAATCTTTTCCTTCGTCAATTTAATTTTTCACATGAGAATTGTATACTACCTAATAGCGGGTGTTTACTTGTTAGATGCGAAGGTATTGAAGAAATTTCAAGAGAGCCGCAATATTGAACTACTGGAAAGACCCAGATGAAATAACTACAAGGATAAGTTGCTGTTACTGCCACACCGTCCATCATACTGGTTGTTTTGCCATGCGTGCCAGGCCAAGTTCCAAGCATGGCGTCCATGCATGCATACGCACTATTGTTGCCGTGTTTATGCATAGAAAATATGCTACATGAGAAGGCCAGTACACGGCGCATGCTGAAGCTATATGGGCTACATAAATCCAAACAGTACTTGCATGCTACAGGAACCAAGCCGTGCATGACACAATCTGTTGGAAGTTTGGAACCGAACAGATATTAGGAATATTTAATTAGACTTAATTGTCCAGTAGGTATCGGATTAGATTGCGTCAGTTATTTCCTTTGCTTCGAACCGGCTATATATACATATGCAGTTTCCTACGTGTGAGGGGGACTTCAGATTTGAGATTAATAAGATAGCTATTTTGCATCTATTAAGCGTTCTTCGCTTGTTCTTCCTCATTGCATACGCATCAAGAGGGGGAATTGGGCGACTTCTAACAAAGATTGTTCTGCCTTTCCACTGGGAATTGGGAGATCGATATACTTCACCAGGAGTCCGTGGAGTTCAGCGCGTGTGATCTAGGCGAATCGAAGAGTTGCAAGCCCATTGCATCTGGCAGCGAGGGATCAACTAGGGTTCATCGAGAGTGCATGTGAGTATCCAAATCCTACGCCGTGAAGATCGGGCAAACCTCGTATCAATAATACATGGCATTTGGTTCCGATCATGTCCATCTTGGTCTCTTCGGTCGCCCGTATCAACCTCGATCTCTTACCATCCTGGGCGTGGTCGTATCTCTGATCTTGCCCGTATTGGCCTCGGTTTCCTTTTTAACAGACTCCATACTACACAATCGTGACACCTCAATCCGAAACCGTGTCAACTTTTACGAATCCGAAACCGTATCAACTTTTCCATGAACTCGGTATCGGCACACAATCCGAATTCGTATCAGCTTATCTTTGGTTACCAAATTCGGGTGCTAACATATGCCCCCCGATTTTGGGATACGTGTGAGCGTGTCCCAAAATTTTACTTCGAAAACCGCTGCTACACGACGTCGTTCCTAGCGCTTCGTCTTCCCCATAACTATCTCCTCAGGACACTGTGCTGCCATTAAATTATCACTTGCTTGCAAGCGAAGCCGCGTCGTGTTCCTCTGCATTTACCCAGGAAACACCTCGTCTTCCACAACATGACGCTTGAACTGCCCGATTTACCCTATAAATCCCTAGTAATCTGTAATTTCATCATTCATTCTCACAGTAAATCTTTTGCATCACGTCTTCTTCACATTCCTCGCCTTCTGATTACTCCTTTTCATCCGAGTCGTTTGAAGAAAACGACTCAGCAATCGCCGCAGCTCTTCAAGAAGAGTTATCGGCTCAAATACGCGCAGAGGAAGAAGTAGCCGACGACGAGGCTATTGTCAGCGCGCTTCAGGAAGAACTTGACGCTGACGTAGCTGCTGCTCCTGCAGAGGCTGCCCCCAAGGCCACCGATCCTCCTCCAGCCGACGCTGCGGAGGTGGTCCCCGAAGCCGCCGATCCTCCTCCAGCTAATGCTGTGGAGGGAGAAGGGTCGGTTGGCAGCGCTTCTATGGTCACTACGACCATCATCATCTCCATCAGTTTCGACAACGAGCTAGCGCCTACACCAGCCCTCGCTACCGATGCTGCTCTCCAGAAGTCATCCAGCTCCAACAGCAGCAGCTCAAGAAGTGACGCTGCCACCAGCCCTGGCTGGAAGCGTCGTCGGCTTCACTAGGTTTTCTTAAGTGTCGCAACAATTCCTGAGCACCTTTCATTTCTTTTTTTCTTCTTTTTATTTTTTAGTGTTGCAACAATCCCTGAGCACCTTTCCTTCGGGGATTGTTTGCATTCTATCGAAATCTACCTTTTCCTTCTCGATGTAACTTTTCCAACTTTTTACTCTTTAGCCAATGTGTAATCAGTTTCCTTACTGCTTTAGACGATGATGTACCTAGCCTCTTAATACAAATGTCAATATTTGAATGTTGAATCTATCACAGTCATCGACTTCACTTATTCTGTGCTTAATTATGTTGGCTTTTATCCTTTGGTATCGGCTTTAGTAGCATCAACGATACCAATGTCTTACTGTTTCAACTACCCGTCGGTTTTCGCGCCAATTTTCCCGCGTAACTGCATGTTCGGACGCTTTCACTCACTAATTGCAGTAAAACCCGGCCGAAATTACCCGCTTCTGCCACTAGATCTACCCCCTTATAAATATGAGGCTTTTACCCAATCACTTTCACACGCACCTTCTCTCGCCTCTTTCGCTATTAGCTTCTCAACTCTTATCGGCCTTCAATCTCAACTCACCTCAATGGACTCTCATCAGGTATTTATCCCTGTGCCCCATGTTGATTCCCATTATTACCTCGATCCATCTTGTAAAGTAAATCCTTCCGTCGTAATAGACCAAGACCTCCCGCGGCTTCCCTTGAACGCCCAGGATTTAACCTGGAGGGATGGGACAAAAGCTTCAGGGCTTGGCCGATTGCACTCACGGGGTGGCATAGTTGGTACCAACGAGTAGCAACCCAAAAATTGCTGGTTTGGGAACAAATGGGAGTAGCCGAGTGCCTCCCCCTTTCCTTAGCAAATTCTTCCCCAAATGAACCTCTTATTGCCATGTCCTGATACTTTTGTTCCGATACTTTCAATGCATATTTCTTTAGAACTAGACCCATCGGTCCCACCCTCTTGGATGTTACTCAGCTCTACTGCTTAAGGCTGGATAGTGACCAGTTATCAGCTTTTAGCGCCAAACCAACTTATAAATCAGTATCGGCCAAGGGTGAAGGTTAGGGTAGATACCTTGAGAATAATGTAGGAACCGGCCCGATGTCTGATAGGGAGCATGTTGTCTTCCTAACCATGTGGTTAGACCGATTCCTCTTCTGTGGGGCTCCCCTTGGCCCAACTCAGACTTACCAAGTTATAGTCGAGCATCTCGTGTGTGGACATCGGCTTGCGCTTAGTAAATTGATCCTCGGGGCAATTTACCAAATGATGCATGAGATCAGATGCCGCCTTTTCTCGGTCATGGGATCATTCACAGTTGGAAACATTGGTGGACCTTTGTGGTTCATCCAAATATTCATGTACTGTATCTTTAGCCGATGCCTCAAAATCGATTTGTCCGAAATGGCCCCCGTCCCACTTGAAGAAAACCCTGAGGATCAGCCTGCAGCCTTTCGCAATAGCCGATCTCTTGGTGAGCGATAGTTCCTCATTCCGGGTGATGGGGTAAAACTGACGTTACCCGAGGGTAAGAATTACCTATCATTCTTTTATCACCTTGAGCCCAAGTTTCTCACGAATGCCGATTTCTTCTATTACACCGAGTCAAATAACTATCCCTACCCTTCCTTCTTCCATCTGGTAGCCGATAGCGAGGAAATGCTCAAGGAAACACTCGAACTCTTTCAGCATTTTATATCTCCCAACATTCTTTCGGTTGGCTTGCGCACGAGAAGCCGCACCTTCCAACCTTCTTATGAGTTCTACCACCTCTCAGTGTACGCTCTCCAACTCGGGTTCGGACAAGTGATGCCTGAGTTTGTTCTTCTTAAGAGACTACAGCCATGTGAGCGACTTTGTCGGGCTACATCAGCCGACATAGTCTTCGTATGGCCGATGATCTTTTCCAGCACACTCTCCCCCACTTCTGCCTTCACAGCATAAGATCCAACTGCTTCAAAAGGTGGTGGTCGGCCATTTCATCAGCACTGTTTTCAGTCGACCGTCCGATAGCACCTGTACTTGCTGTTTCTTTCCCGACCACTCGTCGGAAGCGATAGCTAGAATAGAGTCAAGTAGCTCATCTTCGAGTACTTCTAGCCCATCAGGGTACACCGATTCCAGCATGATAGATATCATGGGCGAGGTACTCTTGCCTACAAAATCCTCGAAGTTTTTCCTTCTTGACCCAGCTATACTTACTTGTTTTATGCCTCCGCGTAGACCAAGGCAGTGGGGACAAGGGTGACTGATCCATCCGGTGGTACACCATCGAAGAAAAAGATGATCACTTTGTCCTCATCGGGTACTCTGGGCATCCAACCTCCTCCTCTGTCAGACTTGGAGCGCCAGCACCAGCAGCCCTATAAGTTCCCTTTACCCTCAAAAACTCTTTTATTGACGCTTGCCCAATGACTTGAGCAAACTCTCTTTGCAGAAATCTACCAAGAAACCAACCCAGTGGAAAAAAATCCTCCATCCAGGAAGGATCAGCTGAGAGCTCTCCGAAGGCTTCTGCGACCGGCGGGGTGAATTGTGTTTGTGCTTTTATTTACAATAATTGCAATCAGCTAACACCTTGTATATCCGTAGCATGCGTCTCCACCGCCAACCCCTTTCCTGCCGATTGATCCGCTCTCACAGAAGGGGACAAGTGACCTGCCACCGCCCTCGTCACATTTGACGCCGCCAATGCCGATGTTCTCCAAGGCCATTGTCAAGATGGCATCGAGTGTCCATGACATGCTTGGCTTCGACATGTCCTATATCGAGAGAGTTGGGGAAGAGGACGAGAGTGAGCTGACAATTATCACGACTATCCTCTGGGAAACTCAGGCAGAAGTGGGGCCCGCCTTATCAACACCAGACGTGAGGGATAAGCTCTACCACCTTATGCGCATCTTCTTAAGTCCAAAAACAAGTCTCCTGGAGGACTCCCAGCAGGTTTAGGATGCGATCGATGCGGTGAAGCCGGAGCTCCTAGAGCATGCTACCATCGCTCTTCCCGAGGCTTGCTTTATCGATAAGGAAAAACAGGCGATCGATGAAGCGGAGCACTGCTTGCGGCTCAGGTCTACCCAGGGGCAAGACGAAGAGCTGTTGGACTAGCTGGTGGCCGATACTAAAGCCAAGAAGGCCAAGTTCGATGAGGACAACAAGGGCCTCAGAAACCTCAAGGAGCGCGTATCGGCTCTGGAAACTTCCAAAAGGCTCCTGGAGGAAGAGCTGTCCAAAGTTAGTGCCGATCTTGCCGACGCGACCTCCAAGACCACAAGCCTTTCGTATTCGCTGAAAGAGCATAAGGTTGCCCTGGCTCAAGGCGTCGACTCCGTCCGGGTGCAATCGGCTAAAGTGACCCAATACCTGACACTGCTAGGGAGGATCACGCAATTAATCATAAAATCAATGACATCCTCGCCTGTGCTCTTGCTGTGTTGTCGGGTTTGGGTGTCAACCCCTAAATTCCGTTGTTGCTCACTGGTGTCTGTGTACGACTCTTGTGCTTCCATTCTTGTGACTTTGTAGAGATCGCAATTTGTACTTAACTTTTGAGCACTTTTAAATCGGCTTTTTCGACCGATTTTACTTGTAGACTCATTTTGGTTCTAAGGTTGATACATTGTATTAGCCATACGGCCGTAATTAACCGCATCGAGTTAATTCGGCCCTCCCAATTGACTCACATCGATCCTTCAGCTGCACTAAATCGACTAGTACAACGACTATGATCCGACCCACACGCTAGATAATACTTTTTCAGGTATTTCCCATTAATAGCCTTAGTCAATAGTTCCCCATCCAAAGTTTCCAACATATACGAGTTACCTAGGACTAGCCGATTAACTTTATACGACCCTTTCCATGTAGGAGACCATTTCTCATATCGGTTATCTTTTACCCCAACGGGCAGGATGGTTTTCCACACCAGATCGCCTTCTTCGAACGATTTTGGTACAACTTTCTTGTTGTGTGTCCTCGCTACCCTAGCTTTGTTCTTTCGGATCTGTTCTAGTGTTTTAAGCCTCAATTCTGTCAAATCCTCTAAGTTATCGGCTAGTGCGTCCTTATAATCTCGAGCCGATAACATGTCCTGCTTGGCGATCCTTAGTGAATTTATACCGATTTCTATCAGCAACACAACCTCTTGCTCATGTGCCAACTCCTGGGTTTATCGTCGATTTTTCTCTTGATTAATTTAATCAACGTCTTATTCGATGACTCAGCTTGCCCGTTGGCCTGTGTATAGTACGGCGAGGAGTTCAACAATCTGATCCCAAGGTTTCTGGCAAAATTCTGGAATGCCTCCATCATGAACATAGTGCCTTGATCGGTCGTGATTGTTTGTGGGATTCTAAACCCATAGACGATGTGTTCCTGCACAAGAACTATCACCTCCGAATTCGTAACCTTTTTTAATGGGATTGCTTCAACCCACTTAGAGAAGTAATCGGTTGCAGCCAAAATAAAATTATGCCCTTTTGCTCAAGGCAGGATGAATTTGCCCGATTACGTCTGTACCCCACCCTTGGAAGGGCCATGGCTTTATGACCGGATGTAAGGTTGTCGTAGGTGCATCTGCACATTCCCGAACTTTTGGCAATCTTGGCATCCTTTGTAATATCGGAAGCAATCTTCTAACATTGTCGACCAATAGTAACCGGTGCGCCTTAGTAACCACTTCATTTTGTGAGCCGACTAATGTGTCCCGTAGATTCCTTCGTGGACTTCCCCCATTACCATCTTCGCTTCTTCGGCACTGAGACACCGAAGCAGCAAACCTTCTAAAGTCCGATAATACAGTGTATTATCAATCATGACATACTTCAGAGCTTGCCTCTTGACCTCTATATTCGTCGGCATTGAGGGATCTGTCAAATAAGCTGATACCTTTGCGCGCCAATTGGCTATCGCTGAGCACATCACTGTTTTCTCGGTCGGCTCGCAATCAACTAACCGATCAAAGACTTTGTATCCTGATGCTTGCTGCGCTAATGCGTTAGCTCGACTGTTCTGCTCCCGGGGTATGTAGTCGATTGCGAAAGAGCCGAAGGATCCGATCAGCTCTCGACATTGTGACAAACATTTGGTCAAGATCTCATCGTAGCAATTGAAATCCCCTCGCACTTGCTGGAATATGAGCTGGGAATGGCCGTAAGCTTCAATAGAATCAACCCCAAGACTATGCAGCATACATAGTCCCCTGAGCAAAGCTTCATATTCCGCCTGATTATTTGAACATCGGCAGTTGAGTCTGAATGCGAATTTAAAGCTATATCCTTTCGAGGATATTAGCATTATTCCAATGCCATCTCCTTCCCTGCATACCGATCCATTGAAATACAGCTGCCAAGGGCAATGTTTACTAATCCACAAGTGGGAGTATGATCCGCAATGAAATCGGCCACTACTTGTTCTTTCACAGCTTTAGCCGATTCGAACGTTAGGTCGAACTCAATAAGCCTGCAGGCCCACTTTCCAAGTCGACCTTTCATTATAGGGGCAGACATCGTATACTTCACAACGTCAGCCTTGCAAGCGACCGTACACGTTGATGCTAATATGTAGTGTCTTAGCTTTGTACAGGCGAAGTATAGAGACAAGCAAAGCTTCTCGACCGGCGGATACCTGGTTTCAGCGTCAACCAGCCGTCAGCTTAAGTAAAATGTTGGTTTTTCCTTGCCGCCCACTACCTGCATCAATACTGCTCCGATTGCTGCTTCTTCTGCCGATATGTACAATTTGAATGGTACCCCTTTCCGTGGTGCTATCAACACCGAGGGTTTTGAAAGATATCTCATGATATCGTTAAAAGCTTTTTGCTGGTTCTCTCCCCATATAAACTCTTGGTTTTCTTTTATCCTCAGCAATGGGGTGAAAGCATTAATCCGACCAGATAAGTTCGAAATAAACCGCCTTAAGTAATTGATCTTACCGATCAACTTTTGGAGACCACTCTTATTCTTTGGTGGTTGTGTATCGGTTATAGCCTTGACCCGTTCTTGGTTCACTTCAATTCCTCTTTTGTGCACCATGAATCCGAGAAACTGCCCAGCCAATACCCCAAACACACACTTCAAAGGATTCATCTTCAGACCGTGTGATCGCGTCTTCTTGAATACTTCTTCTAAGTCGGCCAAATGTTGATGATCACCTGTCAATTTCACTACGACATCATCAATGTATATTTCCACGACATGACCAATTAATTCATGAAAAACCAGATTCATGGCCCTCTGATACGTAGCTCTAGCGTTCTTTAAGCCGAACGTCATGACAACCCATTCAAATAACCCCAGTGCTCCGGGCATCGAAAAGTTGTCTTATGAATATCGGGTTCGGCCATAAATATCTGGTTGTACCCTGCATTTCTATCGAGGAAGCTAATGATCTTATTTGCCGATGCAGCATCGATAAGCATATCAGCTATGGGCATTTAATATTCATCTTTGGGCGTAGCCTTATTTATGTCTCTTAAATCGATGCACACCCTAAGCTTGCTATTTTTCTTCATTACTGGAACGATGTTGGAAACCCACTCAGCATAGCGACAAGGCCTAATGAACTTGGCTTCCAACAAGTATTCTATTTCTTCTTTATTTTATCGTATATGGCTAGATTAAACCATCTGGGAGACTATTTGAACGATCGATATCCAAGCTTTATTGGTAGCCGATGCTCAACAAGCTGTCGGGTTAGTCCTGGCATCTCATGATACTCCCAAGCGAAACAATCTTTATACTCTTTCAAAAAATTTACAAGTTTTTCTTTATATCTAATATGCAATCTAGAGTTGATGAAGGTTGGTCTTTTTCGATCGCCATCGCCTATGTCTACTTCTTCTAGCGGATCGGCTGACGCAAACCCTTGCCCAAATTTCTCAGCGTCTTCGAAGTCTTCGATGGCTTCAAAACTATCGATCGTCTGCCGACAACTTTGTGCTTTCTCTTGCAACAATTTTACTGCTGACTCGCTTCCATCACGCAGAATTTCACTTGTCCGATCAAGTGCGCTTGGTCTTACGTTGATCGGACTGATCCCATCTTGGTTGACGCAAACAAAGTCACAGCCTTCCAATGTTCTGCACAAGATACATCTTGCTCCCTCGTGCGGCCAATTGGTCTCCGAGCTGGCCATAGCGATGCGAGCTGAAGTATCGGCCTCCATAACCTCTATTGCATCACCATTCCATTGTATCAACTTCTGATGCATAGTCAACGGGATGTAGCAGTTAGCGTATATCCAATCTCTCCCTAGTAATACGCAGTAACTCCCCTTCGCGTCGACCATGAAAAAGGCAGTCGGCAAAGTTTTGCTACTGACCATTAGTTCGGTTACCATGACACCCCTGGTCTCCGTAGGATCTCCTATAAAGTCATTCATCACCATATTGATTTTAATGAGATCCTCGTCGGACTTACCTAACTTCTTGCAAGTTGAGTATGGCATCAAGTTGATGGTCACTCCACCATCTACCAACATCCTGGATATCAGCTTGCCGTTAATATGACCCTTCAGGTATAGTGACTTTAGGTGCCCATGGTCTGCCTCGGGTTTCTCGAAGATGGCTTCCTGTGATCCCAAACACAATCAGCGTACGTGGCTCCGGATCGTGTTGCTCGTGTTCGAACTCCTGGCCAAAGATGGCAAACACCATATTGATATCCATCGGAGGTAACCCAAGGATTCAAATTTTGGACCAGCCGAGATTTCGGATTTCGGACCCCTCCGAGATTCAAAATCCCGGCCGGGTAAGAAAATTCAATTTTTTTAAAAAAAAAATCTAAATTTCGGATTTGTTGGCGAGATCTCAGCGATTTCGACCGAACTTTGGTGGTTTTTTGCCGGATTTTAAATTTTGTGCATTGGATTTGATTGGATTTAAGGTCAAGATCATCCACAAAAAATTTTTAAAATTTTTGACATGTTTTTGACCACTTTTTGGTTGATTCAATTTGTTGGTTAAGACTGTCCGAATTTTTTAAAATTTTTCATTATTGATTATCATCTGAAATTTTTATGAGAATATTATGGATGTGTTAGGACCATTCACAAAAATGTTCAAAAATTTTTAAAGTGATTTGTACTATTTTTCATTTAGGTAAATTTTGTTGGTTCGTCTTTAGAAGCACTATTTGAATTTTTTAAAATTCCTAAGGATTGATTTTCATCTCAAAATTTTATGAGAATATTATGAATGTGTTAGGACCATTCACAAAAATTTTCATAAGTTTATAATGTGGTTTGTACCATTTTCCATTCGGTTGAAATTTGGTGGTCAACCATTTTATCAGGACAATGTCACTGTTAGATTTTTAAAAATTCCTCATGCTTGATTATTTTCTGAAAATTTTATGGAAACATTAGTGATGTGTCAAGACTACTCAAAAAAATTTCAAATTTTTTTGACGTGTTTTGGACCATTTTTTGGTCGGTTCAATGTGGACCGAGATCTCGGTGATTTCGACGCCGAGATCTCGGATTTCCTGGTTGAAAAAAAACCGGATTTGAAATTTGGTTTTTGCATTTCGTCTGGAATTTGTCCGAAATTTCCAAATATCAGCGAGATTTCGGATTCCGCCCACCTCTGAGATTTATACCAAAACGAGATTTGAAACTCTGAGGTAACCCCTCAAATAATTTCAAGTTTGGTGAACCGTAGACGATGAATTTTGAGTTTTACCTAAGTATGTTCATCGTTGTTCATCGCATTATTGTGTCGCCATCCATGCCTCCCTGCTGTCACTGTGGCCGTCTTTAAGTTCGTTGCATCGCAATCTTTCCCGTGCTCCCTTAATCCTTTGCCCTTTTGCTTTGCTTTGCTCCCTTCTTTGTCCAAGGAGCCAAGCAAGAAAGAGAGAGTCAGTTCAGGGAAAAAAAAGAGAAAAGGGAAATGATAAAAGAATGAAAAGAAAATTTTGAAATTTAAGATTCAAGTTTATGATATTTTACAGTAGATCAAAATTTTATTTTTCTTGATAAAAGTAATTTTTAAAATTCAAAAATATTTTCTTTAATGCTTTATGTGCTTTAAACTTTCAAAAATCCGTTCCCCCCCATATGAACTCCGATTGAGGTGATTCTAGTTCCTAAAAAATTGTAAAATTAATCTCTACATTCCAAAGTCATTTATTTTTTTACTTTTGATCTTGGTTGAGTCTCTGTTTTGTATTTATTTATTTATGTTTATTGCTTTTTTCTGGTAGACGTTGATTCCCAGAGAGTGAGCGCAAGATTTGAAAATCAAGACTCAGCAACAACAGTTGATCAACAAGACAAGTCATAGTCCTTGACCATGTTGGAGCCATATTTGCAAAAGTAATTTGTTTAATACAATTGCATGCTATTTGTTTACAAGTATTATTTGCCGGGAATATCTAAAAACATTATTGTTATTATGCCACATTGAATAATTGAAATGCCATGTATTTATTGTCAACCTTGGTTGAGTCATTTAATAGTTGGACATGATTGTAATACCAACGTTGCGTTATCACAACTATGCTTAGACATGCTTAGTTATGCGATGGTTTCATGTCACATGATAAATTAATAATCTTGACTTAATAAGATATGAAATTGTGGTGGGTAGACATTGTTGTAATATTTATTGTTGCATGAGAGAAGGAAATAATGACCAACACCAACTCGTATTTATATATTAATAAAAAAATTTATGAGTGTGTACTGCTAACAGCTCAAGAAAACACTCCTCTCAAGTCTAAAGCACGGATGGCTTCTTATGATAATCGACGCAAATAGAGGAATTAAAAAAAGCAGAAATGGTCGATCGAAATTAGTAGTACTATATATGATACGAACTAAGAAAGATGACAACATGGCGTAATTCATAACCAAAAACGAAAAAAATTAGGACGACCATAGTAACTACAGGTCGACACCCCTTACACACATTATTGTTTGCAAATCAAATCCGACGATCTTGCTTCTGTCCCGCTCCAAATGAAATGGATTGTTCAAAGAAACCACTCCGATCAATTCAATCCGAATCGTCGGTGTCATCCGAGAGGCCGTCAATACCCTTGGCGGGGCCAGGGGCAGCCGCTGGCCCGCTGGGCCCCTCTGCAAGCGCGTCGGCAGCCGAGGACGGCGCATCAGCAGCTGGTGCATCGGCGGACTTCTTCTGGGCCTTGGCCAGCGGCGCCACGGCGACAGCGACGAGGAGGAGCACGACGAGGGCGAAGGCGGCGCGAGCCATGGGTGTGTGCGTGCACACGCGTGATTCTTGGCGACTTGTTGATGTTGTGCACGTAGTGAGCTTGCTGGTTTCCCTGTGTGGTGGTTGCGGCGTGGGGGGAGAGGAGGTGGCCAGGTTTATGTACTAGTGGGATGTGGCTATTTTTGGGCGTGGCTGCCTGGACGCCGCATGGCCTTCGGTGGTGGTGCGCGGTTGTAGCCGTGGGAAGAGCGTTCAAGTTTTGTCCCGACCATGGGATTTCGTCGGGGGACAGACTTCGTAATTGGTATTTGTTATTTTGATTACACTTGTATCCTTGATAGTTGAGACACGTACCATAATCTGGCTTCTTCTCTCTCTCTCTTTCTCTCTCTTTCTCTCTCTCTCTCTCTATATATATATATATATATATATATATAGAGAGAGAGAGAGAGAGGATAGCTAGTGTACTATCGATAGCACAGATCCTCCGTGCTATAGGGTTGTCTTTGCAAAATTTGAAGATGAAAATGTTGATCCAAACCGTGCATTCTGTTCATCTCATTGAAATCTCACTACCCACCAAATTTTATATATTTTGAACTTTTTCTCCTATTTATTTTGTATTTTTAAAAACCGGCTTCATTGGACGCCCCACAACTAATTAGATCGTGGATTTTTAAAAATACAAAATAAATAGGAGAAAAAGTTCAAAATATATAAAATTTGGTGGGTAGTGAGATTTCAATGAGATGAAGAGAATGCACGGTTTGTATTAACATTTTCGTCTTCAAATTTTGCAAAGACAACCCTATAGCACGGAGGATCTGTGCTATCGATAGTACACTAGCTATCCTATATAATATATATATATATAAAGCCTTTTCCGTACTCTTGGAGTACATACTCCCACCTCCAGATACCACTTAAATGAATGTGTTATACTTCTTTATCACTTACATTATACTCCAATAATAATTCTAAGATACTACAATGTGATTGTTGAAAAAAATTTATCTAAGCCCTTTATTTTTTGTTTTTGCTATATACCATTTTTCATATGTAAAAAGAGTATATAAACAAATTGTGCTATAAAGAGTGGACTTTGATGAAATTTTTCGTGGAACTCACTTTGTAGTTTCTTATAACCTTTTTATTCTTTTAATTATAGTATAATTAAAAGAATAAAAGGTTTAATAACAACATTTAAGTAATATATTGAGAGTGAGAGTACATACTCCTAGGGGTATGAAGCCATTTTCATACTCTCTCTCTCCATCTCAAGGCTTCAAGTATCTTTGTGCTTTGTGCATCGGATCAACCTAGTGGTGCTAATGGGTTTGGACCGGGGCTTTTAGATTAGACCTGTCAAAAACTGCAAATGAATTAGACTTATTTTGGATCTATAGCTATTTGGATCAGATTTAAGTCAAATTGAGCCAGACTTGAACCATACATTTTCTACTAAATCACGGTATCGCACACCATCGATCCAACCATAGCTTTCGGTCATTGCCTCATCGGCGCTTCCGGTCCAACCGTAGCCTTTCGGTCATTGCCTCATCGGCGCTTCAGTGTTTCTCACACCGCCACCAAGAAACAATCGCGCCGCTAGCAACCGTCTCCATCATCCATCGGTACAGATTGAATTGAAAGCCGACATCCTCCTCCTTCAAGGTGTAATTGACTAACCGTCGCCTCCACGTACTCGGCTCTTCTCCATCTCCCGTCTATGGGAAGCAGAAGTATAAGGTGCCTCTACCCCCATCAAGTTTTGGAATGCTGCTGAGAAGGTACCGAGTGATGCTGCTTGGAGAAGAATCTAGGGGTTCGTGGGTTGTGTGATGTTTTGATGTTTCCGTGAACCAACAAATGATTCCAGGATGTTCTTTTGTTAAAGAGATTCTTGTGCTTGTAGAGTACTATGACATAACATAAACTAGGCTGAGTTAATTTTGTGTTAATTCTGGTCAAAGTGTAGATGCATGAATGCTAGCCAGCCAAACCAGTTTATTTGGTCAAAGCATAGTAGGACAGGATTAACACAGAAATGCATGAATGCTTGCCATCCAAAACAAGGAAATGCACGCATCATATGTTAATTCTGGCCACATGTACGTAAACGCTATACATGTAAATGGCTTAGATCAAATTCCAAGCCTTTATTTGGGTTTGGATTGGACATATGTTTATTAGTTTTTTAGGCTTGGACTGAACTGGATCACAAAAAAAAAATAGGCTCGAATAAGGTCAATTGTAATGAGGTCTTTCCTTTTATACTCCTATTTATTCTCTCTTCATACTGAAATGTGCTCACCTTCGTCTCATCCTGAGAAAGTGAAATGTGCTTAGAGTAGTACTAGGCATTTCCAAGCAGCAAACCGAAGAACCCAAAAGAATGCAACCCAATTAACCTGCAATAGAATGGTGAGATGCAATTACTGCAATAGGCTTGAATAGCATTATGCTATCTCGGAATTAAGTGAAGATTTTTTAGATAGCATCATTTTAATTGAACAAGTTTAATTACAAAACTAACTGTAGGTATATGACACATAATTCCTTAAAGCAACTTAAATTGCACTAGCTCTGTTCATCTTTTTAGATCAAGAATAATATTCTCATTTGATATGTGGCGTTATCTTCCAATTTAGTTCTTTAGCTGGCGCCTGCTGGTGAGTTCTTTAGGCAAAAATTGGTCATGTGTGTAAACATATAGGTCAATGAAGGAAGTGTCAGTGCCAGTGAAATTTTAGCTGGAGCATTAGATGACAATGGCCGTGCTATTCTGGTTGGACATAAAACTTTTGGTAAAGGAAAAATACAGTCAAGACCAGTTTCTCTAGACCCTCATGTTACTTACTGTACAGTGTAAAATGCTGCTTGGATTTCTTTATGTATCAAAAACATCTTTTTTTTAGAACACAAACATGTATAATTGAACTGGATGTCTAAACCTGATGTTTAACATTCCTTGGTGGAGAGCGTGACCAAACTGGATGCTGGATCTGCTCTTTTAATCACGGTCACGAAATATCTCTCTTTAGCACTGCATGAAATCGACCAAGTAGCAATCAAACCTGACATACAATGCACCCCTAATATGCTTTCTTTGCCAAGAGCACCTTCGCTAAGAGAAAACAAGAAGGCCACTAGTTTGGAGATGGATTCCCTTATCATGGTGGAAGAGCAAGCATTGCTCAGGTTAATGGCGAATGGGTCTGCATATGACAGCATTGGTTGCTCAGGTTAATGGCAACATCTACAGATAGAATTCATCAGCATGTTGGCTATATGTATATTGTTGTATCCCGCATTAGATTGTACAATTGGTAGTATAGAGTGAAAGTGTTATAATGATATATAGGCTGATCCTGTGATGTTAGAATTTTAGGTGATGAAGCATTGGATAGCTACTTGGTGCTTCGCGGGTCATATGCATGTGTCATTGATTCGACATACCAATTAGACATCAGAATTGTAGCTCGCATTATTGTATTGCATTTGGCCGATTGGCTGCTGCCCATCAATACCGTGTCATTGGCTATTTGTTCCACACACTTATGAGTTCATAGAAAAAGTGTTTGCCTGGGTTTCCACAAATTTCTTAGCATGTAGTGAACACGTACGTGTGTATGCCAATGTGTTGTGATTGGGTATACATCCTGCTTATACTGTTTAAAAATCCACACACTTGGATTTTATTTAATTAGGTTATCGTCAAACAATTATGTTAAATTTCAACTAATGTTCCATGTGTTATTTCACTTTTGCTATGTTATTGCAAAATTTAAAAATATAATAGACATAAATTAGTACACACATAGAAAGAAACATGAAATAAAGAAAAATGAAGAGTTACAACCAAGAGTAGCATAGTCTATTTGTCTTCATTCCTCCCTTCAAGATCTCTGGAGCTAACCTCCTAGCCAAACGCTTTTGTCGGACGGATCCAGCTCGTCAGTGAAGTAGATCTTTCAGGAAGCAAGATCCGAATCTAAAAGACAGGATCTAGAGCCCTACCAAACATACCCTAAATCACAGGACAAAGGTCCACAAATTGATCCGAGATGATCCAAAATAAGTAAACACTGTTCCAACTTAGATACATGCATTTAACCATTACTTTTTCTAGTTATATATTATAAAAAATGTAATGATATGAAAGCATTTTTGGTGACAAATCTAGTAATCTCATTTCTACATGATAAATCTAAAAACCTTTGTATATATTAGAGATCAAATTTACAGAAGATTGACCGAATGCATTCTAAACCAATATTACAAAAAATGGAGGAAGCATTATACTCTCTGTACGCGATCACTTTACAGAAGAGTGCCATCCTATATGGTAAAGTATTATGTCAGGACATGTCATAAAGCATCTAGCATGGGATCAACGAAATATATGAGATGATACTCGAAAGATTTCTTTTCCATATTAAAAGGGAAAAGGCCAAATGGTATACCAGTGAAGAACATTTAAGTACTCACGCTCATGTATAATGTCGCTGTTTAAAACTCTCTCCTTTCTGTATGGCTGCACGGCGTTTGGGTTGGATGAAAGCTGGAATTACGTTCTCACATGGTATGCACAATATATACACCAAGACGTACGGAACGAAAGACACAGATTAATTTCCTGGCAGCTTTCTGTTTTCGCTCAAGAATTTCAGCTTTCTGTATGGGAGATTTGCATTGCACTGCCGTTTTTTGAGAGGTTTACAATCATAGCATCGATCTCAAAGGTACAACATGTTTCTGAAAATCCAGTTTATTTCATATCAGAAGCCAGCAGTGTCTACAGTGATCGATCTCAAGAGCACGTCAGGTGTGGCACTTCCACACTGACAGAGTAACAAAAAAAGAAGAAGCAAAGGAAACGTAAACCGATGCATGCTTTGGTTAGCCGCGGGCGTCCGGCGCCGGGTCGGCTGGGATGCCGCTGATGGCGGAGGGTTAAGTCGGCACCGCTTTGGCGGCGGCCGACTTATTGCGGACTCAAAGTGGCGAACTCGCCGGCGCCGGGATGGCGTCGACGCCGGCCGCGGCGGCGAGCGGAGCCACCGCGACGGTGGCCAGCAGGAGAACCGCGAGGGCGAGCGCGCGAGACATGTCCGTGGTGGTTACAGCTTTTTGCAGGCGTGGCGATCGATGGAGCTGGCGATGGCAGGACGGGAGAGAGGGTAGCGTATGGGTGGGTATATATCAGCGGGGAGGGAGGGAAGGCGAAGGTGCGTGTGCGCGGTGGTGGTTTGTCTCACGCGCGCGCGCGCAAAGGGAGGCTATTTGTTTGGTGATCCAATGGATGCGTGGACACGTGCCGGGCTGCCGGCTGCTTCTTGAATCTTGAGCATGCTAAGGACCCATTTGGTTTGAACCTAAGTTTGTCACGCCCAAATTTAGTCATGCTAAAGATTTTCAAATAGATGTTTAATTCATTGCTACATGTCATAGGGACGACCAACTCCCTCTATGGCCCGATGAAGATCAACCAGTGAAAACACCCCCTTGTCACAAAACCAAAGAGGCGTGCTACGAGACTGAAGCCTTCAAGAGCACCCCAAGGGTCAAGAAAGCTCAGAAGGGGCATATACCCCCTTCGGCGAACATCGCTAGGCGATCCGAAGGGGGTATATCGAGGAGGGCCAAGGACCTCGGAGGAAGAACCTATGACACTAGCAATCATGACACCTACCGGCTAGTCAGCAGAGGAGGAAAATACCGCAAGACCCCTATGGTCCAAGGGGCTTCGTAGCGGCACTATTGTAAAATTACTTCACCAAGCTCGAGCCCCTATAAATAGCCCCAGGCTCATTGTATGCGACACGGTCAATCTTTTTCGGAATAATACATAGCCCCACTTTATACATCTCAATATCTCATTCATCCCCTGCATACTTCAGATTTTTCGAACGTACCCCCTTCGTAGGAGATCGATATAAGGACCTCACTTATCTTACTTTTGGTCTGTAACCACAGCACCACAATTGGAGATTGTCACATTTTTTTTAGCCTCATGTCCCACACGTCATAAACTCATGTTTTTGTTAAACTTTGCCACACTTGTAACACTGAATTTTGTTGCCATAAAAAGTACGACAAATTACACTCGTCTAAGGTTAATTATGAGAAAACAAGCTTCAAACCAAATAGGTCGTAGATTGCTAAGATGGAATTGATCACTTGCTCCAAAGTTATACAAGCTTCAATGATTTGCCATTATATCTAAATGTAACGGAGATTATACTCCAGAGTTGAGGGGCCAATTGACTATTATACCTTTTTTTTGCATTGTGAATAAATTGATAATTGGTTTTCAGGGTTAAAAATTTCGTTTTAGGGCAAATCTCGTCAACGTCCGAAATCCGATTTTTCGCCGAGATCTCGTTATTTCGGACGAAATCTGAACGAAATTCGAAAAGCAAAATTTGAATCCGATTTTTTTTAATCAAAATTACCGAGATTTCGGTCCATTTAGCCGAGATTTCGGTCCATTTAACCGAGATATCCACCAAATTAAAATGATCTAAAAAGTGTGCAAAATTCGTTAATTTTTTTTTGAAATTTTGGTCAGACATGGAAAACGACTTGAAGAATCCAATCCGGTCAAACTCCAGCTAAATCCGGTCATTTTTTTTTGTCAAATTTCGGTTAAAAAAACCGTGATTTCGGTCCATTTAGCCGAAATTTCGCCAAAAAAATAGGGTACTGTAGCACTTTTAAATTTTTTAGGGTTTTTTAAGTTTCGTCGGGATTATGGAACTCGGGGGGGTCCGAAAATCGAAATTTATCGGGATTTCGGCGAGAATTTAAACCCTGTTGGTTTCCTTATCTGAAATGATCTCCTTTCTCGTCTTCTTTCTTCTCCAAATCCGGTCGGCCAACTCACTCTCCCCACGAGCAGGTCAACGTCTACCGGAAAAGCCACAGGAGTGGCGGGGCCCAAACCCTACAATGATGGGCACAACCGTTGTCCTCCTCCACCACTCGCCGGTGGCGCGCGCCCTCCTATCGCCCACACTCTCCTCCCGTCTTGTCTCCTCCAGGCCCCACTCCCACGCGCCCGTACTGCTGCCATCATCGACGAAGCCCGCCAACACCAAGACTTTCTAGCTCTACCGGTGGGACCTCGGCCCACCTTCGATGAAGCCCTGCCTTAGGGGCTACCAAGTTAACATCTCGACTGCCGGCCGACGGTGCTCGACACGGTCCTCAAGATCAAGAACGAACAGGAACGTCCCTCACCTTCTGTTAGAGCTGCCACGAGGTTATCTACGACAGCTGCGCTATGAACATCGACGGTGACAACCGCGTCGCCTACCTCACCCTGCACGAGTGGACAACGGCATATACGATTGCTTCCTCTGCTCCTGCCACTCCACATATGCCCATCCTACTACTCATGGCGCGACAACGAGGCGGCCAGCCGGATTTGGAGAAGAAAGAGGAGAGAGAAGGGGAGGCAAGGAAGAAGCAGCCGGAGGAGCATATTTTTGTTTTAGTTAACATTTAAATTTTGGACCGTTAGATACCTATCATCGGAGGACCGTTAAATCAAATCATAGGATCGGACGTAATCGATACTCCCGAATCTCAACAATGATCCGATGGTCTTGAATTTGTGAGATTTGAGCAATAAAAACATCCGAATGATGTTTATCAAATCCCTTCTACCAATTTATGTGGGGGTTAATACGAAAACAGATTATAAATTGATTTAAAATGCAAAAAAAAGGCAAGCAGTGAATTGGCTCCTCAACTCTGGGGTATAAAGTTCATTATCCGTTACATTGGATAGGATAGGATGGAAAATTGTTGAAGCCTATAAAACTTTGGGGGCAAATGATCAATTCCCTCGGTTGCTAATGGCTTGACCATTTCTTGGTGTCACGCATGCATAGACGGTTTCACCTTGTGTTTATGGCATTTGGATTGTTACAGGCTTATGGCCGTGAGAATGTAAGGATTACGAGTACATACTTGGAGCTGTAGTCGTTCTCATCTAGATATAGTCATTTTATTGAACAAAGATGAGCATTTTCCATGGAAATGTCACTTCTTTGTGAGTATTGAATATGTACGTGGTGGAATGTTCATTTTAAATTTCTAACAATATATGTCGGAAAATTCGAGACATGTTCAATGATAAAATCACATCTTTACCATTTCATAATTCCTACATTTCTCAAGAAAAGTTTTTTTTTTAAAAAAAAAGCTGATCTAGAACTGATGTACTCAGATGATCAGAGTAATGGATCAAGAGATCACTCGCCTTCGCCGATCTATGATGTTGTCATCATCTGCATTTCACAAGTTCTAGCGCACTAGGCCTGTCTTATTTGTGGGTTTACTAGTCGAGCAACGGAGACATATTTTTTTGAACAAAATAATCACATCATGCCATTTATTTATAAAAAAATAAAATTACACTTTTGCGTTGTCATCGAAAGAAAGAAGTGGCTAATGACCCAACCAGAGAGAGCGGATATGAGCAAAAAGAGAAAGATGTAGTTGGTATCATACAGAGAAGGAGAGGAAGAACGAATAATCGTCATCAACTCATATTTATATATTAATAAAAAAATTTATGAGTGGGTACTGCTAATAGTTCAAGAAAACACTCCTCTCAAGTCTGAAGCACGGATGGCTTGTTATGACAGTCAACACAAATAGAGGAATTAAACAAAGAAAATGAGGTCGATTGAAATTAGCAGTACTATATATGATACGAACTAAGAAAGATGACAACATGGCACAATTCATAACCAAAAACAAAAAAAATAGGATGACCATCGTAGCTGCAGGTCGCCACGCCTTACACATATTATTGTTTGCAAATCAAATTCAGCGATCATGCTTCTGTCCTGCTCCAAATGAAATGGATTGTTCAAAGAAACCACTTCGATCAATTCAATCCGAGTCATCAGTGTCGTCCGAGAGGCCGTCGATACCCTCGGCGGGGCCAGGGGCAGCCGCTGGCCCGCTGGGCCCCTCCGAAGGTGCGTCGGCAGCCGAGGCCGGCGCGTCAGCAGCCGATGTGTCAGCAGACTTCTTCTAGGCCTTGGCCAGCGAAGCCACAGCCACGGCGACGAGGAGGAGCATGGCAAGGGCGAAGGCGGTGCGAGCCATGGGTGCGTGCGTGTGAGCGCACAGTTCTTGGTGGCTTGTTGATGCTATGTGTGTAGTGAGCTTGCTGGTTTCCCTGTGTGGTGGTTGCGGCGTGGGGGGGAGAGGAGGTGGTCTGGTTTATGTACTAGTGGGAGGTGGCTATTTTTGGACCTGGACGCCGCATGGCCTTCGGTGGTGGCGCGCGGTTGTAGCCATGGGAAGAGGGTTCAAATTTTGTATCGACCATGGGATTTCACCGGGGACAGACTTGGTAATTGGTATTTTTTTTGTTTCAATTACACTTGTATCCCCGATAGTTGAGACACATCGCCACCTACCATCCAGTAAAGTACTTCTGGCTTCTTCTCACTCTATATATAAAAGCTTTTTCCGTACTCTTGGAGTACATACTCCTACCTCTAGATACCACTTAAACGAATGTTTTATACTTCTTTATCACTTTCAGTATACTCCAATAATAATTCTAAGATACTACAATGCGATTGTTGAAAAAATTTATCAGAGCCCTTTATATATTTTTTTTGTTATATACCCTTTTCCATATGTAAAAAGTGTATATACACAAATTGTGCTATAAAGAGTGAACTTTGATAAAATTTTTTTTGTGAAACTCACTTTGTAGTATCTTATAATCAGTATTAGAGTATCCTTAAAAGAGTAAAAAGGTATAATCACATCATTTAAGTAATATATTGAGAGTGAGAGTACATACTCCCAGTCCCAGATGTATGGAGCCATTTTCATACTCCCCCCCCTCACTCACTCACTCCAGGCTTCAAGTATCTTTGTGCTGTGTGCATCGGATCAACCTAGTGGTGCTAATGGGTTTGGACCGGCTAGGATTTTAGATTAGACCTGTCAAAAACTGCAAATGAATAAGACTTATTTTGGATCTATAGCTATTTGGATCAGATTTAGGTCAGATTGGGCAAGACTTGAACCATACATTTTTCTACTAAATCGCGGTATCGCACACCATCGGTCCAGCCGTAGCTTTCGGTCATTGCCTCATCGGCGCTTCTGGTCCAACCGCAGCCTTTTAGTCATTGCCTCATCGACGCTTCAGTGTTTCTCACACCGCCACCAAGAAACAAACATGCCGCTAGCAACCGTCTCCATCATCCGTCGGTACATATTGAATTGAAAGCTGGCATCATCCTCCTTCAAGTTGTAATTGACTAACCGTCGCCTGCATGTACTCGGCTCTTCTCCATCTCCCGTCTATGGGAAGCAGAAGCATAAGGTGCCTCTGCACCCATCAAGTTTTGGAATGCTGCTAAGAAGGTACCGAGTGTTGCTGCTTCGAGAAGAATCTAGGGGTTAGTGGGTTGTGTGATGTTTTGATGTTTCCGTGAACCAACAAATGATTCCAGGATGTTTTTTTGTTAAAGAGATTCTTGTGCTTGTAGAGTACTACGACATAACATAAACTAGGCTGAGTTAATTTTGTGTTAATTCTGGTCAAAGTGTAGATGCATGAATGCTTGCCAGCCAAACCAATTTATTTGGTCAAAGCATAGTAGGACAGGATTAACACAGAAATGCATGAATGCTTGCCATCCAAAACAAGGAAATGCACGCATCATATGTTAATTCTGGCCACATGTACGTAAACGCTATACATGTAAATGGCTTAGATCAAAGTCCAAGCCTTTATTTGGGTTTGGATTGGACATATGTTTATTAGTTTTTTAGGCTTGGACTAAACTAGATAAAAAAAAAACAAAAAAATTAGGCTCGAATAAGGTCAATTGTAATGAGGTCTTTCCTTTTATACTCCTATTTATTCTCTCTTCATACTGAAATGTGCTCACCTTCGTCTCATCCTGAGAAAGTGAAATGTGCTTAGAGTAGTACTAGGCATTTCCAAGCAACAAACCGAAGAACCCAAAAGAATGCAACCCAATTAACCTACAATAGAATGGTGAGATGCAATTACTGCAATAGGCTTGAATAGCATTATGCTATCTCGGAATTAAGTGAAGATTTTTTAGGTAGTATCATTTTAATTGAACAAGTTTAATTACAAAACTAACTATAGGTATATGACACATAATTCCTTAAAGCAACTTAAATTGCACTAGCTCTGTTCAACTTTCTAGATCAAGAATATATTCTCATTTGATATGTGGCGTTATATATCTTCCAATTTAGTTCTTTAGCTGGCGCCTGCTGGTGAGTTCTTTAGGCAAAAATTGGTCATGTGTGTAAACATATAGGTCAATGAAGGAAGTGTCAGTGCCAGTGAAATTTTAGCTGGAGCATTACATGACAATGGTCGTGCTATTCTGGTTGGACATAAAACTTTTGGTAAAGGAAAAATACAGTCAAGACCAGTTTCTCTAGACCCTCATGTTACTTACTGTATAGTGTAAAATGTTGCTTGGATTTCTTTTTGTATCAAAAACATCTTTTTTTAGAACACAAACATGTATAATTGAATTGGATGTCTAAACCTGATGTTTAACATTCCTTGGTGGAGAGCGTGACCAAACTGGATGCTGGATCTGCTCTTTTTATCACGGTCACGAAATATCTCTCTTTAGCACTGCATGAAATCGACCAAGTAGCAATCAAACCTGACATACAATGCACCCCTAATATGCTATCTTTGCCAAGAGCACCTTCGCTAAGAGAAAACAAGAAGGCCACTAGTTTGGAGATGGATTCCCTTATCATGGTGGAAGAGCAAGCGTTGCTCAGGTTAATGGCGAACGAGTCTGCATATGACAGCATTGGTTGCTCAGGTTAATGGCAACATCTACAGATAGAATTCATCAGCATGTTGGCTATATGTATATTGTTGTATCCCGCAATAGATTGTACAATTGGTAGTACAGAGTGAAAGTGTTATAATGATATATAGGTTGATCCTGTGATGTTAGAATTTTAAGTGATGAAGCACTGGATAGCTACTTGGTGCTTCGCGGGTCATATGCCTGTGTCATTGATTCGACATACCAATCAGACTTCAGAATTGTAACTCGCATTGTTGTATTGCATTTGGCCCATTGGCTTCTGCCCATCAATACCATCTCATTGGTTGTTTGTTCCACACACTTGGATTTTATTTAATTAGGTTATCGTCAAACAATTATGTTAAATTTCAACTAATGTTCCATGTGTTATTTCACTTTTGCTATGTTATTGCAAAATTTAAAAATATAATAGACATAAATTAGTACACACATAGAAAGAAACATGAAATAAAGAAAAATGAAGAGTTACAACCAAGAGTAGCATAGTCTATTTGTCTTCATTCCTCCCTTCAAGATCTTTGGAGCTAACCTCCTAGCCAAACGCTTTTGTCGGACGGATCCAGCTCGTCAGTGAAGTAGATCTTTCAGGATGCAAGATCCGAATCTAAAAGATAGGATCTAGAGCCCTACTAAACATACCCTAAATCACAGGACAAAGGTCCACAAATTGATCCGAGATGATCCAAAACAAGTAAACACTGTTCCAACTTAGATACATGCATTTAACCATTACTTTTCCAAGTTATATATTATAAAAAATGTAATGATATGAAAGCATTTTTGGTGACAAATCTAGTAATCTCGTTTCTACATGATAAATCTAAAAACCTTTGTATATATTGGAGATCAAATTTACAAAAGATTGACCTAATGCATTCTAAACCAATTTTACAAAAAATGGAGGAAGCACTATACTCTCTGTACGCGATCACTTTACAGAAGAGTGTCATCCTATATGGTAAAGTATTATGTCAGGACATGTCATAAAGCATCTAGCATGGGATCAACGAAATATATGAGATGGTACTCGAAAGATTTCTTTTCCATATTAAAAGGGAAAAGGCCAAATGGTATACCAGTGAAGAACATTTAAGTACTCACGCTCATGTATAATGTCGTTGTTTAAAATTTTCTCCTTTCTGTATGGCTGCACGGCGTTTGGGTTGGATGAAAGCTGGCATTACGTTCTCACATGGTATGCACAATACACCAAGACGTATGGAACGAAAGACACAGATTAATTTCCTGGCAGCTTTCTGTTTGCGCTCAAGAATTTTAGCTTTCTGTATGGGAGATTTACACTGCCGTTTTTTGAGAGGTTTACAATCACAGCATCGATCTCAAAGGTACAACATGTTTCTGAAAATCCAGTTTATTTCATATCAGAAGCCAGCAGTGGCTACAGTGATCGATCTCAAGAGCACGTCAGGTGTGGCACTTCCACACTGACAGAGTAACAAAAAAAAAGAAGCAAAGGAAATGTAAACCGATGCATGCATTAGTTAGCCGCGGGCGTCCGGCGCCGGGTCGGCTGGGATGCCGCCGATGGCGGAGGGGTTGGGGTCGGCACCGACCGCCTTGGCGGCGGCCGACCCCATTGCGACTCAACTGGCGAATCGCCCGGCGCCCGGGATGGCATCGACGCCGGCCGCGGCGGCGAGCGGAGCCACCGCGACGGTGGCCAGCAGGAGAACCGCGAGGGCGAGCGCGCGAGACATGTCCGTGGTGGTTACAGCTTTTTGCAGGCGTGGCGATCGATGGAGCTGGCGATGGCAGGACGGGAGAGAGGGTAGCGTATGGGTGGGTATATATATGCGGGGAGGGAGGGAAGGCGAAGGTGCGTGTCTTGATGGTGGTTTGTCTCGCAGCCTTGTATAAAGGGAGGCTATTTGTTTGGTGATCCAATGGATGCGTGGACACGTGCCGGGCTGCCGGCTGCTTCTTGAATCTTGAGCATGCTAAGGACCCATTTGGTTTGAACCTAAGTTTGTCACGCCCAAATTTAGTCATGCTAAAGATTTTCAAATAGATGTTTAATTCATTGCTACATGTCATAGGGACGACCAACTCCCTCTATGGCCCGATGAAGATCAACCAGTGAAAACACCCCCTTGTCACAAAACCAAAGAGGCGTGCTACGAGACTGAAACCTTCAAGAGCACCCCAAGGGTCTCAAGAAAGCTCAGAAGGGGCATATACCCCCTTCGGCGAACATCGCCAGGCGATCCAAAGGGGGCATATCGAGGAGGGCCAAGGACCTCGGAGGAAGAACCTATGACACTAGCAATCATGACACCTACCGGCTAGTCAGCAGAGGAGGAAAATACCGCAAGACCCCTACGGTCCAAGGGGCTTCGTAGGGGCACTATTGTAAAATTACTTCACCAAGCTCGAGCCCCTATAAATAGCCCCAGGCTCATTTTATGCGACACGATCAATCTTTTTCGGAATAATACATAGCCCCACTTTATACATCTCAATATCTCATTCATCCCCTGCATACTTCAGATTTTTCGAACGTACCCCCTTCACAGGAGACCGATGTGAGGACCTCACTTGTCTTACTTTTGGTCTGTAACCACAGCACCACAATTGGAGATTGCCACATTTTTTTAGCCTCATGTCCCACACGTCATAAACTCATGTTTTTGTTAAACTTTGCCACACTTGTAACACTGAATTTTGTTGCCATAAAAAGTATGACAAATTACACCTGTCTAAGGTTAATTATGAGAAAACTAGCTTCAAACCAAATAGGTCCTAGATTGCTAAGATGGAATTGATCACTTGCTCCAAAGTTATACGAGCTTCAATGATTTGCCATTATATCTAATGTAACGGAGCTTATACCCCAGAGTTGAGGGGCCAATTGACTATTTTACCTTCTTTTTTTTGCATTGTGAATCAATTTATAATTTGTTTCCCTGTCTGAAATGACATATATGCCCCCCCAGGTTCTTCTTCCATGCCTGCCCTTTTGTTCTATCTTCTCCTTTCTCCTCCTCTTTCTTCTCCAAATCCGATCGGCCAACCCACTCTCCCCATGAGCAGGTCAACGTCCACCGGAAAGGCCACAGGAGTGGAATCACCGGTGATGTTAATGCTGGCGGGGCCCAAATCCTACAATGATGGCCACAGCCGTTGTCCTCCTTCACCACTCGCCGGCGGCGCGCGCCCTCCTATCGCCCACACTCTCCTCCCGCCTTGTCTCCTCTAGGCCCCACTCCTACGTGCCCGTACTGCTGCCATCGTCGACGACGCCCGCCAACACCAAGACCTTCTAGCTCTACCGGTGGGACCTCGGCCCACCTTCGATGAAGCCCTGCCTCAGGGGTGAAACAACCTCAAATTTCAAAACGAATTGGAATTTGAAATTTTAATTGCAATTTCAGTTTGAATTTGAATTTGTTTTTTCGTTTGTCGGTTTTGGGCCAAATCCTTGTGGGCCTTTCGGCCCATTCCCTTCTTCCTCTGCCCGGCGGCCCGCCGCCGCCTCGACTCGCCGGCCTGGCGCTGCCGCCGTCCGTCGCGTCGCTTCACGCCCGCGTCGCGTCCCGCACGTCACCCCGTGTCCTCCGCACGCTATGCTGCCCCCGCGCCGCCCGTGACGTGCCGCCCACGTCGCCCACTTCCGCCGCCGCCCCGCCCGCGAGCTCGCCCTCTCTCTCCACCTGTGCCGGCTATAAAAGCCGTGCGAGCCCGCCTGCCCTCCTCGCTCCGTCTCCTCCGCCTCGCTCGCCGGTGAGCTCCACCCTCCCCTTCCCCGTCCTCGGCTCCAGCCGCCGCGCCGTCCCGCACCGCCGCCACCGAGCCCCGCAGCCGCCGCAGCCCCCGCAACCCTAACCCTAGCTCGCTACCGGTAGCGTCGCGCGCGTGGGCGAGCCCGATCTTGGCGCTACTTCGCCGTAACGACCAAGCGGCTGGCGATTCGGCCCATTGCTGTTCCGCCGATTTTCGTTTTTTTCGGATTTTAAATTAATTATTAAATCCGAAAAATCATTTCTTAAAATCCGGAAAAGCCCAGAAAAATCCCGAAAAATTCCGTGAACCCCAAAAGTCCACCAAATACATTTTCCGAACCGTTTCGATCCACTGATCCCAAAAATACCCTCCGTTCCTCAATCCGGAGTCTCCAAATTTCCAAACTGCCCAAACTGCCCTCCGTTCTCTCTCTCAGCCCTGTTTTCTTTTCCCGTTTCCGTTTTCGTTTCAGTTTCTTTTCGTTTTTCGTTTCTTTATTGTCGTCCATCCTTTTCGCGCTAGATCTGGTCGTTGGACAGTTCCAGGAGCAGACATAGTACACGGAGCAGGAGCCCAGAACAACTACGTCGACGACAGTTCAGCTGATCCGACCGCCGAGCAAGGCAAGCCGTACACCATTGATCATGTTGAACCAAATTATGACATGTTATACTTAGTAATTATTTTATACCGCATTATTTTGCTGTATGTTGAATTGTTGAAATCCGCTATTTTAGAATGACATGATACCTAGATAATGCCGAATTGCTCATGGAACTTCCTTGAAATATTGAACCATATCAAATCCTTTGTTAACCCTAGGTTATTGCTTATACCATGTTAGATTAAGTACTACTAATGTGGTTAGCTAGCCAAATTGTTTTTAAAATGAAAATAAATGTTGTCGAGCCGCTGGCTCGGTTGTTTTGGAAATATGCTACAGTCTGGGGGACAGTATTGGATTAATCCCGAGTGGATGAGATTCCAATCCCCGACTGATGATTATGCTTTGGTTTGTCTGGTGGCCGGTACTGTGAGTACCGGAATGGGTTGGTGGATGGAAAGGCTTGGTCTTTGACAATGTAAGGAAAATAAATCGCCCTTGAGCAAAGTAAATAACTTAAGTGCCCGCTCAACCACAGGTCGGACTGGTCGGTAGGCCTGTCTCCGACATAGCTCAGTAAATTAATCATCCCTGAACTAAAATTGGATTAAATTGGTGGTACTATTCTCTGAGGAGAATAGGGATCGGCCTTCCCGGTAGGGAAGTATACCGAAGAGGTGGAACAGGAATGGTCCTTAGTGTCATACCCTGGTTCTCACAACGGTAGGTGCTATAGCTGGAATAACCAGGTCCAGGATAGCGCGAGCCTATCGGTTAACAACTAAACAACAGGAATGATTAACGAAATGTTGTGATGATCTCGACCCGGCCGCATGCATTTAAGTTGCATGTTTGTTAGCGCTTGGCATTTACGGTCGTAGATATCTTGTGGGTAAAGCTGAGCACCTCTGCAGAGATAATCTTGATGGTATTCGAATACGCCGTACTTCTGGTTAATGAAGTTAAGTTTGAACTAGGGTGATACCCGTAACCAAGCTCAAGTAATTGTTTCGGAATTTGGAGAAATTGGTTGGCGTTGTTGAACTTTGGAACCCCCTTACTATTATTTATGGTCTGTGCTTCAAATGTAAAATGATTTGGAAAAGAAAACTGCATCCAAATACTTAAACATGTCCCTTCCATTGAATAATTCCCTGCATATAGTATTCAGAGTTCTCCGTACGACTTGTTGAGTACTCCCATACTCACCCTTGCAAACCCCGACCCTTTCAGAGTTTGAAGAAACTGGAGTGTATCAGGAATACGTAGATGGCGATCTTGTTTGGTTTTGAGGTCTTAGTCTTTTGCTCAGGCCTGCCTGTGCGGTGTTTTGCTTGTAAGTTATTTGGGTCCCGCTGCACCCTCTTTTGTAAAAACCCTGGCCGTTAGGCCCTATATTGAATAAAAAGAGTTGAATTCGTTTTTGCCTGGCAATATACTCTTGTCTTTCCCGGCAGCTAATCATCCTGGGTAGCTGTCGAGGCGTACGGTTCTGACCCTAAAAAGGCGGTCCGTCACAAGGGGCTACCAAGTTAACATCTCGACTGCCGGCCAACGGTGTTCGACGTGGTCCTCAAGATCAAGAACGATCAGGAACGTCCCTCACCTTCTGTTAGAGCTGCCACAAGGTTATCTACGACAGCTGGCTATGAACATCGACGACAACAACCGCGTCGCCTACCTCACCCTGCACGAGTGGACAACGGCATATACGATCGCATCCTCTGCGCCTGCCGCTCCACATATGCCCATCCTACTACTCATGGCGCGACAGCGAGGCGGCCAACCGGATTTGGAGAACAAAGAGGAGAAGAGAGAGAGAAGGGGAGGCAAGGAAGAAGCAGCCGGAGGAGGATGTTTTTGTTTTAGTTAACATCTAAATTTTGGACCGTTGGATACCTCACCCGGATATCACCGGAGAACCGTTAGATCAAATCATAGGATCGAATGTAATCGATACTCCCGAATCTCAACAATGATCCGATGATCCTAGATTTGTGTGATTTCAGCAATAAAAACATCCGGATGATGTTTATCAAATCCCTTCTACCAATTTATGTGGGGGTTAATAGGAAAACAGATTATAAATTGATTTAAAATGCAAAACAAAGGCAAGCAGTGAATTGGCTCCTCAACTCTGGGGTATAAAGTCCATTATCCGTTACATTGGATAGGATAGGATGGAAAATTGTTGAAGCCTATAAAACTTTGGGGGCAAATGATCAATTCCCTCGGTTGCTAATGGCTTGACCATTTCTTGGTGTCACGCATGCATAGACGGTTTCACCTTGTGTTTATGGCATTTGGATTGTTACGGGCTTATGGCCGTGAGAATGTAAGGATTACGAGTACATACTTGGAGCTGTTGTCGTTCTCATCTAGATACAATCATTTTATTGAACAAAGATGAGCATTTTCCATGGAAATGTCACTTCTTTGTGAGTATTGAATATGTACGTGGTGGAATGTTCATTTTAAATTTCTAACAAGATATGTCGGAAAATTCGAGACATGTTCAATGATAAAATTCACATATTTACCATTTCCTAATTCCTACATTTCTCAAGAAAAGTTTTTTTTTTTTAAAAAAAAGCTGATCTAGAACTGATGTACTCAGATGATCAGAGTAATGGATCAAGAGATCACTCGCCTTCGCCGATCTATGATGTTGTCATCATCTGCATTTCTAGCGCACTAGGCCTGTCTTATTTGTGGGTTTACTAGTCGAGCAACGGAGACATATTTTTTTGAACAAAATAATCACATCATGCCATTTATTTATAAAAAAATAAAATTACACTTTTGAGTTGTCATCGAAAGAAAGAAGTGGCTAATGACCCAACCAGAGGAGCAGATATGAGCAGAAAGAGAAAGATGTAGTTGGTATCTTACAGAGAAGGAGAGGAAGAACGAATAACCGTCATCAACTCATATTTATATATTAATAAAAAAAATATGAGTGTGTACTGCTAATAGTTCAAGAAAACACTCCTCTCAAGTCTAAAGCACGGATGGCTTGTTATGACAATCGACACAAATAGAGGAATTAAACAAAGAAAAAATGGTCGATTGAAATTAGCAGTATGATACGAACTAAGAAAGATGACAACATGGCACAATTCATAACCAAAAACAAAAAAAAATTAGGATGACCATCGTAGCTGCAGGTCGCCACGCCTTACACATATTATTGTTTGCAAATCAAATTCGGCGATCATGCTTCTGTCCCACTCCAAATGAAATGGATTGTTCAAAGAAACCACTTCGATCAATTCAATCCGAGTCGTCAGTGTCGTCCGAGAGGCCGTCGATACCCTCAGCGGGGCCAGGGGCAGCCGCCACCCCGCTGGGCCCCTCCGCAGGCGCGTCGGCAGCCGAGGCCGGCGCGTCAGCAGCCGATGCGTCGGCGGACTTCTTCTGGGCCTTGGCCAGCGGCGCCACAGCCACGGCGACGAGGAGGAGCACGGCAAGGGCGAAGGCGGCACGAGCCATGGGTGCGTGCGTGTGAGCGCGCAGTTCTTGGTGGCTTGTTGATGTTGTGTGTGTAGTGAGCTTGCTGATTTCCCTGTGTGGTGGTTGCGGCGTGGGGGGAGAGGAGGTGGCCGGGTTTATGTACCAGTGGGAGGTGGCTATTTTTGGACCTGGACGCCACATGGCCTTCGGTGGTGGCGCGCGGTTGTAGCCATGGGAAGAGGGTTCAAATTTTGTCTCGGCCATGGGATTTCACCGGGGGACAGACTTGGTAATTGGTATTTTTTGTTTCGATTACACTTGTATCCCCGATAGTTGAGACACATCGCCACCTACCATCCACTAAAGTACTTCTGGCTTCTTCTCACTCTATATATAAAAGCTTTTTCCGTACTCTTGGAGTACATACTCCTACCTCTAGATACCACTTAAACGAATGTGTTATACTTCTTTATCACTTTCAGTATACTCCAATAATAATTCTAAGATACTACAATGCGATTGTTGAAAAAATTTATCAGAGCCCTTTATATTTTTTTTTTGTTATATACCCTTTTCCATATATAAAAAGTGTATATACACAAATTGTGCTATAAAGAGTGAACTTTGAAAAATTTTTTTATGAAATTCACTTTGTAGTATCTTATAATCAGTATTAGAGTATCCTTAAAAGAGTAAAAAGGTATAATCACATCATTTAAGTAATATATTGAGAGTGAGAGTACATGCTCCCAGTCCCAGAGGTATGGAGCCATTTTCATACTCCCCCCTCACTCACTCACTCCAGGCTTCTAGTATCTTTGTGCTTTGTGCATTGGATCAACCTAGTGGTGCTAATGGGTTTGGACCGGCTAGGATTTTATATTAGATCAGCTAGTGATGACACTTTGACCACTAAATTAATATGCAGTGCAGCGAAAGAGGAGCTGCGCGAGGCGATTATGCATTGCTGCGAGTAGCTTCCTAACAGATTGGACGGTGCAGTAGTTTAGGATACAGGTTAGGATAAAAGATCCGACAAAATGCACGAATACAATGACGGACGGCATAAACGAAATGTTAGATTAGTTGTACGAATAAGGTCCAAGCGTGAAAGCAAGAATAAGTTCCTTTCAGAGTTCAGACTCAGGATCGATTCAGTCTTTCCGAGGACACGTTGAACGCAAAGCAAATATTGAACGTTGATCCTTCAAAAGGAAAACGGAGAAACAAGAGGCATAAAAGGAAGGCAAAAGATACATGAAAAATAGTAAGATCGATCACTTCACATCTGGCGTGAAGAATTGGATGCCGAAATAGGACGCAAGACGCCGTGATTTCAAATGCACAAATTGAAATCAAATTTGGATCTATTTTTTTTTAAAAAAAATTCAATTCTAGGGTATATATATACCCATCTACAGCAATTGAAATGAACCGCATGCATTTACAAAAAATATACTCAAATTTAAAGATTTTGAACGAATTTAAATCACATGCTTTTTTTATTTATATATAATCAGCAAATACCTACAATCTAACTATTAGAAAAAAATGCAAATATAGTTTGAATTTCAGTTCAAACTTGTTTGAACTAGCTAGCAAACTAGTTAAACTCGACTTATATCATTATGTTCCTCTTATCATCAGCAAGCTACGGGTGAAAGTCATTCGTGAATCGAAATTGCCAATAAAAAGTTACGGTTATATCAAAAAAAATCTGGTACAAAAAGAAATCATATTTATTAGTTTGTTGGCTTCGTAACTCATTGGTTTAGTAAACATACGAAGTGGACGTACGTAGGGTGATTTGGTCGTAATTGTTTGGCCAACGCATAGAATAACTATTCTACGCTCGGTGAAGATTAGCGTGCACGCACGCACGCACACATACACATACACAGACACACACATACACACACACATATACATATGGTACAATTACTTAAGGCACCATGATCCAAAACGGGTATTTTCTCTATGTATTTGCATGCAATTTTTTTTAAAATTTTAATGATGTTGAGTTTAACTAGTTTAATAATTAGTTCAAACAAGTTTGAATTAAAATTCAAACGGGTAACTTTTGATGGCAGTTTGATTGTAGTTATGTGCTGATTATATATATAAATCAACAATGAATGTGATCTAAATTCGTTCAAATCTTCGAATTCGAGTATATTTTTTCAAAGATATGTGTTTTATTTGAATTGTAATAGATGGGTATATACCCTAAAATAGAAATTTTTGAAAAATATACCTGAATTTGGCATGAATTTACGCATTTAAAATCATGGTGCCCAGGCGCTATGGTGCTCCATTCCGCCGTCCTATACATATATGTATGCATTTCTTACCCCCTTTGTCTGCCTTAAGATTTGTGCAACTTGTACTGCGAGAAAAAGCATAGAAGCATTACTCATATATACACGCTGAAATGGGGCACCATGGAGCCTAGTCTCTGTGATTTCAAATGAGCGAATTCAAACCAAATTTGAGTTTTTTTTTAAAAAAAATGAGTTTTAAAGTATATACCCATCTATAGCAATTCAAATGAAACATGTACCTTTAAACACGTACCTTTAAATTTTCAAATCTAGGGTGTGACGAGTATCTCACTGCAAGGCAACCTTCACCCCACGTAGGTTGGAGGTTACGGGCGGCTCACTCCAAGATGACCATCACGTCCATCATAGACAGGGCCCGACGGGACAAATTACATGACCTCGACGTGACCTAATGGCACCCCATATCACACACCATTACGATCGGACCCCTTTGTAAGCAAGACACTACTTGGACAAGTCAAGGATGACCTCGCAAGGACAGAGGTGGAGCCCGCTCGTCAGCCACATCAAAGACATTCTACCCTTAGCCATCTATCCCATCAACATGTATTCTAATCTTTTGTACAAGACCATAAGCCTATAAATACCCCGTGGAGCTCATTCGTAACTTATCTTAACAATGACTACAACATTCATCAATTGGTGTGGTTCTTCCTTGCTTAGAGGTGAACCATCAGAAGTAGGCCACCCCTGTCAGATATCGAACATATATAAATCACTGTGTCAACCACTTCTTAGTACATCTTGGCCCATGATCAAACGACATGTACCCCAATTGATGTCAAGATTTCATCATACGACAAACCTTGTTTCTTTATCTTTCATATTTTTTGTGTGTCTGTTATAGAATAATGTGGGTTAATTTCCCCCCTAAGGACATAGTATGGAAGAAGTTTGACACTGTTTGTCTCAGACCTTTTTACAAATAGATCGGCTATGAAAAGCACAACTGTAAGAGTAGCATAAATAAAGTACAATGGTTTTTTTTTTCATTTGGTATTGTAAAACTAATGCGAAATTTATTTTGAATGAAGTGTACGTTTACTTTGCTTTGAAGGATTTTGCTACTATAACAAATGTTTACTCATTACCATCAGCTAACATCTCAGTTCTTATTATTATCTAGTGCCTATTGCAACCATTCGATTTGAGTTATATCATATCTATCATCCCATAATTAGAATTCCCTAATTCAAAACATATGTGATTAGTGTTGGTAGAGTTCAGATTTGTTTTAAGTTACAAATGCAACACATGAGACACTTGTATATATAATTTTAATGGGTTACAAAAGTAGAGATTGATCGTAATTTAACTATTACATATTTTGCTTCCACAAATTTTCGACAAATCAAGCTCGAAACTGCAAATAAACCAAAAGTGTCTCAAGCCAAAATGTTCATTACAATTCTACACTTTGGTCAACTATAGGCGACATAAAAATGTTCATTCTAAAGATTTTAAAACCAACACAGTTTGTGTATTTCCTTTTTAACATTTATATTCGTACATTTATGTTATATTTATCAACTTGTTTCTAAAATGGTTCAACTCATTTAACACCTATTTCTAATATTCTATAGGATCTCTTGAAGAATAGATATGGTGTTCATAAATTATGGGATGAAATGTGTTATTTACAACAAATGGATTGTTATATATGTTGTTATAGCTTGCTCACATGTAGATGTAATATTTTAGATTAGTTTCATTTATACAAATTCATAGCCTTGGATTTCTTTGTCATGTTCTTCAACTGAGAGATCTTGTCTTTGGGATACCATAATAAAGATAATTATCATAGAGCGATATATCTCCACAAAATTTATTTAGACAACAATTTAAAATTGAAATCAACATGTATTTTTAGGGAGTCTAGGGATAATTCCTTCTACTAATATTATAATCAAAGATGTCTAAGCAAGGTTTATCACCGGAGAGATCATACTTACACGAGATAACTGAACTCTTTATTTTAGTACATGACTGATACAGCTATGTACGCTCTTGATGTGGCTATTTCTATCACTCTTAACTAATAGTCACCCCAATGGCGCACACTCGTGTCTCATGCTAATGCTAATGGTGGCCTGGTGGCGTTATGGTAGCTCCATATGTGGTGCCAAGAGACAACCGTCCAAAACCTACTATAACAAATATCTTTCTTTAGAGTCATATGATTTGATTTAACGGCTGGATTTTATCATTTTACCATCCAGAATTTAGATGTTATTTAAGACAAAAACATCCGACTCCGTTCACAAAATATAATTAACAAGTAGCCTGGCGGGAGGAGAGGATGCGGCTGGGGATCGTGGTCGGCGGCGGCGTCGGTAATGGTGGCGGCCATCGAAGCGTTTGGATTTGGAGGCAGATGGGATGGAGAAGGAGAAGCGCGGAGTTCTCAGGATCGATCCATGGCGGCGTCGGATTGCCGGAAAGCCCTGCTAGTAATTCGGTAGGTTTAGGAATAGATTCTATGGACGCGAGAAGTACAATCTCAACCCACCTTACGATCATCTACAGTCCCGTGTTCAGGCCCGTTGATGGCCAAGTGCCACGTAGGCACCGGCACAGGGCCCCTAAAATTATTAGGGCCCCCAAATCAGAGTTCTGTTGGAACAAGAAACCTAGAAATTTTAATGTTGGAATTAATCTTGTAAATAAGAGAGGAGTCCGAATCCTACAAGGAAAATGTCTTTTTCCTATTAGGATTGTTGAATCCTATTCCGTTTTTTAGGGCTGTATTTTGGATATAAATATAGGGATAGTCATGAGTTTTATAAGAAAGAAGCAAGCCAACAAGAGAGATAAAGAAGAGAAAATTGTTTCAAGATTTCTGGGTGTCCTGTTCCAACAAATTCAAAGCCATTAGCAACTCCCGCAGCCTGGTCCACCTTGATTAGTTTGTTTGCTCGCATAGTACCAAGGGCGATGCCAATACGGTAGTACCACGAGTCCACGACGATGGTTTGTATGCCTACTCGATCTTCGCGAGGACCATGACCCCGTCTGACGCCCTAATCGATTTTGACGTGACCGGCGAGGCGGTGACTCGCGACTCCATACGCAAATACGCCTATGCACACTGCGCGGCGACCGGTCAATGGGTTGACAATGATAGCACTTGAAAATGATGTTTTCGAGAAGATTAACTATGAAGATATAGTTGAAGATTTTATTTCAAGAAATACTAGGCGGGTGATGCTTTTTAGTAGAACATGAGGTCAGTACTATCTTGACTCTTTTAGCATTGATATTTGATATGTTTCCTAAATTTTGTAAGAAAAAGCACATATTAAAGATATATAATTATCTAAAAGTATGTCTTATTTATAGTACACATGAATTCTTTAAATTTTAGAGTCTCAATTTGCATTTCGCTCCGGGCCCCAAATTTCTGGAGACGGCCCTGCCCGTGTTAGAATCATGCAAGTACTTCTCCCCGATCGAGCTTACCTTCACGATTCATGCAAGCAGCAAAGAAATTGCACACCATGCATCTCAAGACTAGCTTGCATAGTGTTTGATTAGATTCGTCCGGACGTTACCAAATACCAAGCGTTCCAATTACAAACTAATCCAGAACATGAGAATATGACATCCAAAAACGAAAAACCTATTCATAGGGCGGCCATCCAAGCAGGCTACCATGCCCTACAGGCATTATTGCTCCAGAATCCAGATAAACCATTTAACCAGACAGATCGTTTCAAGAAACCACTTAGATCAGTCCGAGTCGTCGGTGTCGTCAGAGAGACCGTCGATACCCTCGGCGGCGCCGGGGGCAGCCGACGGCCCGCTGGGTCCCTCCGCCGGCGCGTCGGCAGCTGAGGCGGCGGGCGCGTCAGCAGCCGGTGCGTCGGCGGACTTCTTCTGGGCCTTGGCCAGCGGCGCCACCGCTACGGCCGCGACGAGGAGCACGGCGAGGACGAGCGCTGCGCGAGCCATGAGTACGTATGGTTTGCTGATCGGCGTACGTGCGTGCGGCTACTGTGGTGTGACGACGGCGAGCACGTACGCGGGCGTTATATACGGCGAGGTCGCGGGTTTTTTTTAGGAGGCGTCGCGTGCGTGGCGCTTCTTGGCCTTTGGTGCATCGGTGGTGGCGCGCGCTTGCAGCTGGCCGTGCGAAATTGGCGCGGCTATTTCTCGCCGTGCTTTGGTGTGGCCGTTGGATTCTGCCGCGTGGAAGATCGTGCGGTTGGCACAGGTCGACTTGTCGGTCAGCATGCCCAGTTTTCTCGACCGCTGCAGCAGAATTTGTGCCCAGAGCCCCACATGTCAGTCTCTTAGAGGTGGCTTCATGTGTTATGATGTAAACTAACCCTATGGCGTAAACAATTTCCTAGGAGAGCAAGACCTAATCCACCATTGATTGACACAAGATTGATGTTCGTTGTCTTGTCTTTTTAGATGGAAATGTTTAGTTTCCAGTAACCATGAGGCACCGTCAAATCGTTGGCCACAAGAGACAGTAGTACATCATTTGGGACCGACTCGTGTCACAGGATTACGTCTATGGTTTCGAATTTCGTCAAATTTTCACTAAATTTCAACAAAACTCGGTTATTTCTGTGGGTTCTGAAATATATTTATCCTGATTATATTTCAGTCGGTTCATTTGTTTTTTCTCCAAAAATTCAATTTTTGTTTGAATTTTTATCCAAAAATTCAAATTTCTCAAATTTTGTCACAAAAATTCAAATTTTTTAGACAATCATTTCGTCCCAAAAATTTCAAAATGACTGAAATTTGAAACCTTGACTACAAAACCGGATTCCATAAACTACCCATACTCAGCTAGGACATGAGCTACATTATTTGTTGTTAAAAAGTTCGTATAACACCTTAAACTTTAATTAAAAGTTCGTTTGTCACATCGAACTATAAAACTTGACCCTTCGAAATTTGCAATCTGGTTCAAATAACACCCTGATCCAGTTTCGTATAGTAGTATTACCCTGCATGGCACGATAAGTTGGTGGTTTTGCCATGAAGGATAACATGCTGGTAGTTTAGGTGAATTATAGGTAGTGCTTACAGCAGGGTTAACCAAACCGATTTCGAATTGAAAATCAAGGACCCAGCGGTACCGATCTATCGCAAAAATCGAACGAAAATAGTTAAAAACCGAAGAGTTTCAAAACCAAGAGTTTGAAAATAAATTCAAAACAAATTAAAAAAAATGAAAACCGAACGGTTTTGTCGAAAACCGTTCGGTTTTCTCGGAAAATCGATCGGCGAGTTGAACATTTTGGACGACCGATTTTTGAGCGGTTTTCACCGATTTTCCACCGGTTTACAGCACATAAAATTTTTAAAATTTTCTATATTTTTTTTAACTGGACCAATTTTCAACCGCTGTAGGATTTCGATATGGTCGATTTGTGCGAAAATCGTCAAAAATCGACCGGTTTTGTGAACCCTGATTTATAGGGGCTTCTTTTCAAATCAAAAGAGAGAGGGGGAGCTAAGAGGCCGATAGTCATGGAAACTCGATTGGCGCTCGGTGGGAGGAAAAGCCCTTGTGGGTCTATCTATCATTGATCTAAATTGATCAATGTGTCAGTCTATATGGTAAAATCGCTTATTTATTGTGCTACACAGGCAATATTACTATATAGAATCAAGTCAGGGTGTTATTTAAACTAAATTACAAAATTTGAAAAAGTTAAATATTTGATTTTATAATTGAAAATATGGGACGAACTTCGTATTGGAAGTTCTTATTGTCATGTCTACGGACAGTCCAAAGTACTTTCTGGCATCAAAAGATGTTCGGCCTATGCTTGGCACTCTGTGGGTGGTGGCCTCCCAGTGTTGGAGCCTGGAGCCACTGTGCCGTCGGTGGGCGGTGGCACTGTAAAGGCTTGTTTTCCATATACGCACACCAAAAAATTGGCTAAGATAGAAATGGAGGTGTGCGATGCAGCCCAGATCAACCTTTTCACAGCCCCTCCTTCCCAAAGCGCTACCGCTGCATTTCTTAATTTTACAGTTACTTGTGATGTGTGGTTTGGGTTGTTTGACCTCTTGAGTCGAATACTAGCATCCACCGACAACTGAAGTCCCAAGTAATGAATGCTAAGTTGCACTCTGCTCGGAGCAAAGGACCCATCGATCAATTTGTATATGGGCTCTGATGGGCACCATAGATCTAACCAAGCACATTCCAAAGGTTATAACCATGAATCTCTACTCCCATAAAGAGATGCAACGAGGAGATGCAAAATGTTGTTAAGCGCTTAAGTTTGCAGCATATAGCTGCATTTCGACCTCCAGGCTGCTTATAAGATGCCAATCTCTCATGATCTAGCAGTAACAGGCAGCAACAGCAAACGAAAAACATCTAAGAAACAAGACAAAATATGCTGCAAACTTCCAAGAAAGGAACACACATCTCGCAAGCACATCAACACGCCATCACACCACGATCACTCCAATGGATCAACACCACCCAAACGAAAGAAAGAAAGAAAGAAATGTGCTAAGACAATGTGGAGGCCACGGCCACAGCCGCCAACGCCGCGGCGAACCACCGGACACACGGCGTGCCAGCCGCCGTGCTCTTCTTTGAGTCCTTCTTCTTGTCCGCCGGAGGAGAGTCGGCGGTGGCAGGCCCAGGCGCGTCCGCAACGGAGGGCGCAGGGTGGCGGGCAGCCTTGCCGGCCTTGGGCGCGTCCGCCGCCGGAGCAGGCGCGGGCGCTGGCGTCGGCGACGGCGCGGGCTTGAAGAGCTCCATCGGCTCGATCACCGTGTCCACGACGAAGACGGCGACGGGGTTCTTATCCAGCGCCGTGGACTTCACCCGCGCGACGGCGTCGGAGGCACCCGTCTTGATGGTGACGACGTCCCCCTCGTTCTGCACCGTGAAGTTGTAGTTATTGGCGGAGCCGTCGGTGGCGAGGGTGTTCATGACGCCGTTGTTGGACTTGAGGCTCCCCAGCGAGAAGTACACTGGCACGGCGTGGAACAGCAGCAGCGACGCCTTGCCGTCGGCGGTGAGATTCTTGTACTTGGGCAGGAACGCCTTGACGGCCTCGTCGGAGGGGCAGAACACCGTCATGCCGCCGTCCACGGCCGAACGGTACGTGGATGCCGCGTCGGGCGAGGCCGCTATCAGGTCGGCGAAGTCCTTGCACCCGCCCTTCGCCATCGCCGCCGTCACGTTGGGCGGCGCCGGCGGAGCCGCGGGCGCCTGCGCCGCCCCCGCGGCGGCCGCGATGGGGAGGGCGACGAGGAGGAGGAGCGCGGCGAGGTGGAGGCGGCGCATTGTGCGGAGCGAGCTAGGCCTAGGTGCGAAGTGAAAGGTGCAGTGGGGTGCGTGCCGCGTACCGGTGAGAGTGAGGGCCGTGGGAGCAGTATAGAGGTTAGCGTGCACCTGGCTGGATATGTAAGCGTGACGCCCCTGAGGTTTAAGGCAACGGCAACGCCTGCCATTTCCCATCATCTTGTTTTTTTCTCAGGTAATTACTCCATGGAGTGGCTAGCTTTTTCCCATCTTTCCTTTCTTCTTCCCCCTTTATTTGGATCTTGTGGTGTTTGATGTGGCAGTGACGAGATGACCACATACGTTGTATTTTAGTGTAGAAATAATAAGTGTGCGTCAGCATCTACATTGTTTGAGATATAATTAAACTCTAAGATTCAGTGAACGAATCTCAAAACTCACTATAAGAGGTTTTGGTTATAAATATAACACCCCATTATACAGAGAATCAATCTACAATCAATAAAGAGAAAAAGAGTTAAATCCCTATATCCATGCTTATTCATTGTGATTGTTCTTGAGATATTATCATTATTAGATCATTAACAGTAAAATCGATCCACAGCGATCAATTTATTATTTAACAAGCAGGTAGCTACTATACGGTGTGCTCCACGCATAGTTTGCTCATTTCTTCGTTGCGGCGTTCTGGCTGCCTGTGCCTGTGCCTATACACTTATCTATTTAGACCATTTCCAACTATGTTCCCTTCATTTCATTCTCTTCCCTGTTCTCTTTCCTTATTCCCATTCCCTTTATTTACCCTCATCTCCAACAGATTCTCTTTAAAGGGAATTGTATAGGGAAAGGAGAGAGAATCCCTTGCTAGAGGGAATGGGAGAGAGAATCCCTTCACGAAGGGAATGCTGAAGGGAATCCGTTGAAGCGCTGAAGGAAATGAGAATCCCTTCGCGAAGGGAAAGGGAGATGGGAAGGGACACGGTTGAAGATGGTCTTTAGATAACATGGGGGCAAAAACTACGGACTAGTATAGGCATTCGGCCGCAACTTGCTGCTCTTTTCGAGCATGCGAAGGACAATCGAGAAGAATCATGACCGGGGGGTGGCCAATTGGCAGGAACAGGAACGGCGGGCCCAGCAACAAGCGAAACAAAATTCGCACGGCTACTAATTGTGTCCTACTCCAGTCCGCATTACTACTCATGAACTGCGTATACGGATTTCATAGCCTGTCTAATCCGTCTGCGTTAATGCTGTGCCTGGGACAAATTGTGCTTTACTACTCTATATATATATCAGGCTTTAACTGCCGAGCTGCTTTTGTTGAGGCAGCGTAGTGTGGAGTGTGGAGGAGGAGAGGCTGCCAGAACGGATACCGAGGCATCGTGTTTGCAGGGTCAAAAGGGCGTCTCTAGATCCGGTCCATAGATGGGGTGAGAGCTTGCTTTCTCAACCGTCATCAACTGCCATGGCCGCAGGTCCCAACTGCCACCGAACTTCGGTTGTCCTAGACTAGTTGGTGGGTGCACACATCTTCCATTTCGATTATGGATTAGGGTTTTGATAAGTTTGATCATCCAAATTACTGGTCATTGGATTTGCTTTCACATCAATGCACACGCTCCCTAAATTCGAGGTGAGTTGATCCTACGGATGTGTGTTTTGATCGTACGGTTCAAAGTTTGGATGTTTTTTGCGACAAAACATCCGGATGATGTCTATACACTCCCGATGGATTATTAGCGTCGCTTCTTGCAAGCCAATGCAACGCAATATTTTGGGTTGCGATGAGAGTATCTGTATCGCAGAAGAGGTTTTTGTTTTGCGAGGTACAGAAGCGCTTGTTAACGAAGGTTTGTTCGCAACCATCCCGTAGGATCAAGATCAGGTGCCATCGTATCAAATAGTGGTCAATTTTGTTTTTAGAATCGTGATTTTTTGGGTAAGATCCCGTGTCATGCATGATCCTATGAGCAAATCTTGTGATCCCGTCGCTGCCAACAGGAAAAACAGAAAAGAAAATAAAAACTTTGGAAAAACATCAAAAAAAAAAAATGCGTAGGCTTTTATGTTTCCTACGAGATTTGAATACGCTCGTGTGAAATTTATGTGTTTCAAGCAAGGTCTTACTCTACATAGTATTGTCATACTCTCTGTTTGCGGAACGAGTCACCTCTATGCTAGATCTACTCTAGCATGCAAATATTTTTGTGCAAATTAACATACTCTTTACCAGTGACTCAGTGAGAACATTAATTATGTTGCAGCTAGCGTGTCATCTTCACAGGCCTCCTCCAGTTCCAACTATTGCCAATGGGTTACTGATGACTCCCGTTAGCTCTCTCAGGTACACAAAAATCAATGTGGCCTATTCATTCTTTTTAATCCAGTGACTAAAGCTAGTTAGAGTTAGTTAGGATTTAGTTATACCTTTTGCTAATTGTATGAGTAGTAGAATCCCGAAAGGAGTAAAAGTGTAAAGGGTGGCACATGAGTAATTTTAAGCAGGTAGTTTTGGTATGGGGTTCTACCCATCTAATGGATCCATGTGTGTTGGATTTCGGTGAAGATATTTTCTGTCCAAATTTTTATTGTTTGGTCTGTGTAGTTGGGAATGTTGCATCCTATGGAATCAGTACTATTGGGCAAACGGGCACCCGACAAGCAAGGAGCAACTTGAAGCATAAAATTGGCAGGAACCGCCATGCATCTACATCCCTAACGCCATTAGCTCGACCCTTCCGACCTCATCCGAATAAAACCTAGGGTTTGGGATAGGCATTTAATTGGTGCCTTTTTTTAGTCTCACTTTTGGTGATGTAAGAACATCTCCAACAGTTTCCTATAATTTAACTCCCAATAATCCTGGATTAGGAGCTTCCCAAAGTTTTTGGGCCTTAAAAAAAAGGCTATTCTCCAACAGTCCCCATTTTTTGGGAAAGCACATGAGTGGCCAATATCTGGCAACTTCGGCCAGAGTTTTTGGGCGTGCAGAGATATTGGGATCCGGATAGGGTAACTGTTGGAGCGGTAGTTTTTCCATTTGTTCCTAAAAAATGATTTTGGGAATAAGTTTTAGGAACTGTTGGAGATGCTCTAACGCAGTGCATTGAGGTACCAAGTAAATGTTATAATTGGGATAGGCATGTTATAATGAACCAAGTAAATGTTTGTGAATTGAAGCGTAAAATTGCGTGAGCAAATGTGGTGCCAAAGCTGGAATCAGTGGATTGTGTGTTTGAAAGCATTAAATTTGATGTTGAACACTAGTTTGAATAGTATCATTGCCATCCTTCCAACGATATCAATGTACGAATAACTAGTGTGCACCAATAGCATATATCATAATTAGAAAATAATCTTTCATAGCTAAAATTTGAGAAAGGGAAAAGGATATAAAATTAGAACAAATGGGAAAATGAAATAGCCAATCCTCTAGTAACATATGCTAAGGAACAAATATATGCTTATAGTGAAGTTTCCTTTTGAGGACTTCTGGTCTCCTAGACAGCAACAATCTGCACAGCTTATTACATAAACTAAGTCATGAAAACTAGTTATACCATATAGGCCCTAGCCATGAAAGCCGTGGACATTATTTACTTGGTCAAAGAGCCATATAGTTGTTACAGAGAACAACTCAATCATTCAGAAGTAACTATATTGACAAATCACTAGAGTAAATATGGAACAATTTGATCTAGTTAATAAAAGACTAACACTTTACAATTTCACGGACCACAATTTGCACAAGCTAAGGTCAACACAGAAAAGGATTACTATGCTATATTAATAGAGTCAATACATAATCACAACATCTCTAACTCTGAGCAAGAACAGAGAATCGACCACTACAATCAAATGGATAATTTCACAGTGCATATATGGTTAACAGAGATAACCCAGTATTTTATGAACAACAATGGAGCAATTTACTACTAATTCTAACACATCAATAGACTGAGAAATTGTCAGTTGAATAGGGTAATAACTGAGTCCCAGAGTGACGAATCATATAAGGTAGAAATCAACCACAAACAACTAAATGAGTAACGTAGAAATCAACCACAAACAACTAAATGAGTAACGTAGAAATCAACCGCAAACAACTCCTAAATGAAAAAAGTCCATACCAGCCCTGAAAAAAATTAAGGATCATATGTAATTTTTACTACCAATAAGATGTATCATAAAAATTACCAGCTCCCAACTCCCGAGAACACAACCACGTTCGACTACTAGCCTATAGACCAGGTGCATGAGTCGACCAAAGCATGCGCAGTGGACGGTGCACGTGCCGGCGTCGCCTTCCGCCGGATCCGCAGCGGAGCGGGCTGAGCTTCTAATAAAGCCCAGAAAGCTCCGAATCCGATGCTGACCTCGACGTACGGCAGGGCGGAGCCAGTTCTACGAGATCTCGAATGATTATCAGCGGTCCGATCCCTCATCCGACGGTCGTGCCCGAGTCGGGGCGCTCGAAGCACGTGAGGGGCAGTTTGGTACAGTTCAGTGGGTCTGAAGCTTCCAGCCTGCCCCCACCGCTTGCAGCGAGCCGGGAGGCCGGGAGAATTCCACGCGTACGGTGGCTGGGCTGGCTGCCAAAGCCACAAAGCAAGAAATGCCCATTCCACGAGCAAGCATGGCAAAGGACTGTACTCTACTAATTGTTATTCCACTGCCTCTCGCCCAAGTTTGCGTCTAAATTTTTGAGATGCTTCTTTATAAATCATAATAGCTGGAATTGTTTTTGGAAAAGATTTAAAATTGAATGGTGGTGGGGGAATACATGAAATATGGATGACAATGAATCTAAAAGTGAGAGATAGATAAGGGGAAAGGAAGAAAGCTCATAATACCATCGAATCAACCGGCCAGCAGAATGATCTTTTTTAGCCTGTTTGGATGCTGCGCTCGGTGGAGCCTGGCCCGCGGGAAACGGCCGCGCGCGCCGTTTCCGCGCGTGAAGGCCTTAGTTGCATCGGCGGGGCCAAACTCGCGCGAGCCAGAGATGGGAACCAAACACGCGCTCCGGCGTGGTCAACGCACGAGCGGAGCCAGGCTGAACGCGGCGCAACATCCAAACAGTCTATTTAGTGCTTTTACGGTAAGCGATCTTGTAAATAATTTTATTATTTAAAATTCAAATAAATATATGCATGTGTTTGCGGTAATAAAAAACCATCTAGTTCATCTTCTTTCATGCAAGTAGAATGAAACTACTACTATACTATCAATAATTGCCGCAGCGATGACATGAAGGAAAAAATGACATGATGTTGATGTAACTAAATAATTGTAATTGAATGAATGAATGTTTCAAGTGGCAATAAAAAGCAAAGCTACCATTTATCTCATATATGTCAAAATATTCTACGTCATATGGCAATCTCACAATTTTATCCAAACTAGTTACATGCCCGTGCGTTGCTACGAAAAATAAAATTGATAACGAAAAATAAAGATTAAAATATAAAAAAAATTATTTCACAAAATCAAACATCTATCTTTAACGCTTCGTTTTTTGCGAAAGCTGGCTAATTAAAGCGGCAACGCCGTTTTAACTGCGTAGAGGCAATTAAGCAGGGCAATTAAACGGCAATTAATGATGTGGGAAGAACGGACCACTGCCACCAAGTGCTGCTTTAGAATAGTAGAGATAAACAGTCCGTTAAAACAGGTTTGTTAAACGTTAACGGTCGTTAAACCGAATAAATAATTAGATAAAACAGATAAATCTTAAAATAACTGCCTTTATTTAGAACAACTGAACAAGTGACCACCGACGAGCGGTGGACGTCTCCGTCTGGGGCTGACATGTCGATCTCAGTGACAGTCAGTTACTCAGCTGCAGGCGCTGTGTCAAGTCTTGGTGGACCCGCATCACGGTACGTACCGAAACGTACTAGTCTGCGTGTGCGTGGGGACCAAAATGCACAGGACAGCGAAATCACTCGAGATTTGCGAGGCTTTGGTAGTAGTGGGTTAGCGGCAGTAAAAAGCGCAGAAGATGACGTTGGAAATTGGAACGCTGTGGCCAAATGGGCGTCATTTTTTTTTACTTATTTGGGAACGGAGGGACATCCCCGGCCGCTTTCCTTTATCGAAACCATTTTTCAACGAGTGATAATTTTTTGAGAGATTTTAAGATTTAATGAGTGATAATAAATTTTTAATGAGTGATATTTCTCAGCTTCGGTGGAATCACGTGGTGGCTACTTGTGTTTTAGACGCAGCCGAAATCGATACCAACGAAATGGGCTCCATGTTCTAGGATGCCGAGGGGGGCCAATATTTTCAAGGTAAAACAAACTTTAGTCGAGGACTGAGCTAGCTCAGTTGAGTATCTCACCCGTTCGGTTTCGATTTCCGCTCGATCCGTACGCTCACGAGGGTCGAGTGCACGCATGGCGCGTATGTTATGTGTCATATGTGTGCGCGTTTGTAACCTAACTATTGTTCTCTTTCTTTAATGAATACTAGTTATATGCCCGTACGTTGCTACGAAAAACAAAATTGATAACGAAAAATAAATATTAAAAAATAAAAAAATACTATTTCATAAGATCAAACATCTATCTTTAACGCTTCGTTTCTTGCAAAAGCTGGCTAATTAAAGCAACGCTTCGTTTCTTGCATAGGGCAATTAAGCAGGGCAATTAAGTAGGGCAATTAAGCAGGGAAATTAATGCATCGCTTCGTTTCTTGCGTAGGGCAATTAAGTAGGGCAATTAAGCAGGGCAATTAATGTGACGTGGGAAGAAACTCTCACTTTATATAGTAGAGATCAGGCTTCTAGCCAATTTTCAAACAAAAAAAAAACTATAGTCGTTGCATGCTGTGTCATCTACTTTGAGGCCAGCAACATTGGATGCCCAAATTACAGACGACGCATGAATATTCATCGAAAAGGATAGCCTGATATTAATATAGGTAGCCCGGCCCAATTTCTCCACCACCCGGCGCAGGCCGAAGCACACTTGCTCCATATCAGTGGCGAAGCCAGGACTAAATTAGAGGGGGGGCTAAGCTAAACATTTCAACTACTAGTAAAAACCAAATTCATACATAAATAACCATTTAACAAGTGAAACAAAGTAGAAGTTTATAAGATACTCACATAAATGAAGTTGCTAGGCACACTAGCTACGAGTTGTATTTGGAGGCAATAGGCAAGCACATTCTACGGGTTTTCATCCTTTGAAACCAGTCTATAATTGCTTCATCATCAATAGATTTGAATATTGTTTTCTCGGTGTAGCACACCATTAAGTCATTGAGCCAATCATCGGAGACTTTGTTGCGCAAATCAGTCTTAATAACCTTTATTGCCGAAAAAATCCTTTCAACAGAAGCAGTTGACACAGGAAGTATCAGTGTTAGTTCAATAAGACGATAGACCAATGAAAATGTTTTATGCTTTCCAAGTTGAACCATCTTTTCTGCTAGCATATGGCAACATCATTGCATTCATGAAATTCCACACTTCTCCTGACATTGAGAATATAGATTTGCAATTCGGTTCTCAATAATATGCGATCACCAAAAGAGAAATCATCAGCATAAATCTATGCAAGTCGCATAAGCTTGTCCACATCAAACTTGGAGAATGAGTTTGTTAGATCAAGGGAAGACATGCATAGAAATAGCTTAAAAACTTCATCAAAGCGATGATTAAGTTCTGACTTAATGGTATCCATGGCCGCATAAAAGATGTCTACCCGATAAAAGTGATCAAGGGTCACTGTATTGCCATGACGTGCCACTCGACCCATAATTGATGTGCTCTCATTCAAATTTTTATTCAGAAATTTTTATTCAAATTTGACGCACCCATAACTGTATTGCCACGACGTGCCACCGACCGAGACTCGCACCGAGTTGTTTGACGCAGGCTGCAGAGGGTAATGAACTGCGGGTTGCGTTGGAGCAGGGGCGCACGCCTCAGTGCGCCCCAATGCTCCCTTCGCCTCTGCTCCATATCAAATCTGCTGTAAGCTTTCTTCTATCCTCGCTTGAGAGTTGGAACATGTCACACTTTATGCACCTTCAGATACGGGACGAGAACAGAAGCAAAAATATTGGTGTGTTCTGCCAAGCTCATCGCACAATTGAACAAAATGACGAGATCGCTTGCATGCACTCGGTGGAACAAATCAGTGTATACACTTGCATGCATGAGAATGCACGGCGCATGCCATGCAAACATTGGCGGAGAGAAACCCCCTCCGAAGAAACGACCCAATCGGTATGGTATGGAAGTTGCTAGGGTGATTGAAGAAGTTTAATTCTAGACGTGATAGGTATTGAAGTTGCTAGGCCACGCTATATCGTTAGAATGCATTTTTAATTGTATAATAGTTTTACGAGGTTTCGCTTGTATAATATGTGTTTTGTAAGTTTAAACAAGTTTCAGATTTTTAGTTTGCAGCAAGTCCCAACGAATTTTAGGTTCTTGATTTCGGAAGGTTTCAGCAAGCTCCAAAGTTTAAGACCCAAGTTTCAGCGGCGTTCCACCTAGCACGAAAGTCGGGTTAAGGCTCATAGGTTTCTATTGTTAGGGGCCTTGCTCTGGAAGGCTCGTGTTGTTTCCTCTTTTTTATGACTTGTTGATTTTGTGACTTGTTTCTTTTGTTCGGTCCTAGGGACCCTTTTGTATGTTACTTTCTTCTTAATGAATCGGCAAAGCTCCTGCCACTATTTCGAAAAAAAAAAGTTTCAGCGGCGTTTAAATAAATTTCAAGTTCAGATCGTTGTGTTTCAGCAAGTTTCGACTAATTTCAAGTTCCAGAACGCCTTGTAGGCAAGTTTCAACAGGTCCCATAATCAAAATTCATGCAAGATTCACACAAAGTTTCAACAATTACAGCGAGCTTCGGTCTTAGAACTGAAATGTCAAAACCTCGAGATGAATTTCAGGTTCAAAAACTGAAACCTCCCAGTTTGGAAGAGTTTCAACCAAGTTCCAAAAACTAAGCTTCAAGTTTCGGAGAGTTGGAACAAATTTCGAAAAATTCGTGCGAGTTTTATGCGAGTATCACAAAAAAAAAGACATGTTTCAACGAAGTTTTTTTAAAAAAATATCCAAATTTCAGCAAACTTAGCTCACAGAGGACGAAACGTAGCCATGCTCGCTCACCCGCGGCAATCGTTACTGCTGGCTTGCCGCGGAAACACCCGCTCGCTGCCGCGGCTGTACCTGCTCACCCACAACCGGCTGATGTCCCGCTGCCGCCTAGCCGATTCTCGCACAACCAACGCGGCTGCTCGCCCGCCACCGCCGTGCTCGATTGTTCGCCCGTAGGGATCGTCGCTGCTGGACCGCGACAGCCTTGCCCGCTCACCCACAGCCATCTCATTCGCTGCAGCCATCACATTTCAGAAAAAAAAAAAAAACTTAATTAAATTTTGCACGGCGCAGCAACGCGCGCTACATTGCCGGGTAATACATACATCTAAACTTGGCTCTCCAAGCACCTGTATATTAACATGACTGGAGGTGCACCAGGTCGACAACTATGAGGTAGGCGACCAATTAGCACTGTTTGAAACAGTACACATGCATAAGGATATTTTATATCAGTAAAAGAAACATTTTGCTTATCTGAATAGGCTAGATAAGCCAAACATGGCAGAATAACGAAAGAGTCCCCTTAAAGAAAACATGCAAGTTCATCTTTCTAGAGAAGTCTAAAAATTGACCTCAAGCCTAATTCTGAAAGGCAGAAAAATAAACCAAACAATCAAGTCAGAGTAAACTATTGAAGCACAATAGATGAAATAAACCATCGAGCAAAAACTGTGATATGCCTTACTATGGAAATTGGATGGAGTCATGGAGACTACGCCCCGTGGCTCCCATATCTTAAGAACTCAAAAGATACACAGCTAAAGGCAATCTAGGTTGGATGTCCATCACTCAGCAGCTACCTAGGATCCTTGGCTAGAAATGGCTACATACAGTTGAGTAAAGAGAAGACAGCGTTTTGATCAGCTCCAATATTACCGTAAGCTTGCCAGGTGCCTTGTAATTTCCTAAAGTTGTTTCAAGACTTTGTCAACCAAAAACTTTGTAGCCAAACAGTTGGGAGTTCCAAGAAAAACCATGGTTTCAATGGGGTTTGGTAAAACCATGGTTTTTATGTCATGACAATCCCTAAACCATAGTTTTGCAAAACCTTATTGCCAAACAGGCCCTAAGAGTGTTAACGTTCTCCCTCTTCTTACAAACAACTTTGCAATAGATACTCAATTAGTGCCTAGACTAACTAACAACCTCAGCATAGACATTCAGTTAGTGCCTAACATCTACCTCTTAGGATTTCTACGTGCAAGGAACATGTCACTGGCTCACTGCAATATACTGCTCTAAATTAGTCACTAAAATGAGATTCACATAATTATAGGCTTCGCTCAGATTTAGTGGGAGGAAATTAATAGAAATATTTGATTACCTGAACAAGACATGCCATCCGTCCTGTATGTTATCTCCAGCTAGCAGGAGATCTGCTTCTATAACTGAACTGCATCATCCATGATGAAACAGAAAACGAAGAAAAATAGACAAAACAAGGAATCAATACTATCTATGAAAAATGGGCCAAAAGATCGAGCTTCTAGCACACCATGACTAGGGCTTTAAAAAAAGCTCGAGGTCCAGGCTTAGCTCGAGCTCCAAATGAGCCGAACTTGAGCTCGATCTCGAGCTCGCGAGCTTAAGCCGAGCTCGAATAGCTCACGAGCCTACTCGAGCTTGGATCGAGGTTCCGTGAACCGAGCTTACTTGAGCTTTTTACTGAGCTTACTTGAGCCAAGCATACTCGATCTTGTTACCAAGCTTACCGAGCTTACGCGAGCCTACCGAGCTTATCATGCTTACTGAACTTACTCGAGCCTACTCGAGCTTGGACCGAGCTGAACTCGAGCCTGGATCAAGGCTGGACCCCAACTCGAGCCTTACCAAGCTCGAGCTCGGCCCATTTACAGCCCAAACCAGGACTAGTCCCATGATAAACAAGTAAAAAAACCAAAAGGGGAGCACACCGAAAATACCAGACGATAGAAACATGAATGTGGAGACAAAGCAAGGATTGCGACGTCGTACACCGACACAGGCCACAAAGACATCACAGCGCTGGATCTCCACCGTTGAGGCGGCGACAACGCCTGCTACATGGTGGAGTGAAGGGGCAGTTCGAAAACCACGGCACATCCTTTCCACCCCATAAATAATGGTGTTCGGCGGCCATATCGCGGCTCTATATAGTCCAGTCGATGCCCTCTTGACTACAACACACCCATTGCGGACTTGACACCATGCCACCATGCCGTAGCTATGGCCAACATCACCTTGACAATCGAGGGGCAGACCATCGGCTCGGCGGTGGCGCGGAAGGCCGATGCCATGGGGTAGAAGGAGGAAACAATATGGAGGGACGAGACCAGGAGGACGCGAGGGCGAGCCGAGAGAGAAGATAACTGGTAGTGGCCATGCGAATGAAACTCTTTGCCATTACAGGCCACGTGGTGGCAACCTTAGGGGAGGGGATGGGGATGACACAAGGATGAACGGTTGGCAGAGCGGTAGTGTAGTGGGAGAGGGAGGAAGAGAGCAAGAGAGGAGCGAGGTAGGGTCGACGGCGATGGTGAGGGCAGCGTGGGCGAAGGAGAGGAGCGAAGGGAAGGATAAAGCAACCTCAGGGGATGGAACCGGGAGACGCGAGGACGAATGGCTGGAGGAGTATCGGTGATGGCCTGGAAGAGGGAAGAAGACAGCAAGAGAGGAGCGAGCTTGGGGTGACGGCGATGGGGAGGGTAGCAGGGTGGCCATTCAGTTTTTTTGTCAGTCTATTCAGTTTAAAAATAATTTATTTTTGTAAATCGGCTACCAAAACTTTTAGATCAATATTAAAAACCGAACCAAATTAAACAAAAAATAGGTTTAATTAATTCATTTTTTTGATTAATCAAAATCTGGCAACACCATTTATATCATAGAAAACTGCATAAGTCAAATAAGCATTCTACAGTAGCAGTCATAGAAGTTAACCAAAATCCCCAAAAATTTCTTTGGAAACTATGCCAAACATACTAATCTCAGCAGCCCTAAACTCCACCAAAGGACCCAGCAAAACACCTCCCTAATGTAGAGACTACTTACAGTTGACAATTAAACATTTAACATCCTCACATCCTAAGTTTACGAGGTCACGGTCGAGGTAAGCAGGTAGGTAGCAAGTCCTTGCGTCACGAAACTCACGGATCTAGCATAATTCACCAAAAATCAAAGAGGGCAATGTAGAGATCAGTGACCTTCTTCAGTGCGAGGCGCTACAACTTGGGCAAGTCCTCCTCGAGGAGCTTGGCCTTGGTGCGGGGGATCTCAGCATTGAATGCAACCACCATGGCCCGGTTCTTCCCCTGCTTCGCCGACTCCGCTTTTTGAAACAGACCCGAAAACCGATCAGATTCAGATCGACAGGAAGCAGCCAGATGCCACCACCACCGGCAGCCACAAACAACTAGAGAAAAGGAGAGGATGGGATATTTACCTCGATGTATTGGCAAATGTCAACATCGACGGAGGCGTAGAGGCACGCGCAGGGGTTGTCGCCGGTGATGTTGGTGCCATTGAGCCGGTTAACGTCATACTTATCGTACTTCTGGATGATGGCGTCCACCCCTGTTAGGATGTCCATCATACTCTACGTGAAAAAAATTTCAAATCAGAAAGTTTTAACTTGAAAATTTTCAAATCGAAAAGTTTAAAATTATAAAGTTTGAAATCGAAAAGTTCTAGCTTGAAATGTTTTGAATATTTTTTTTTTCAAATTAGTAAGTTTCAACTCCGAAAGCTTTCAATTCAAAAACTTGCGGTTCAAAAAGTTTCGATTCAAAAAAATTTTGCTTCAAAAATATTCTATTTAAAATTCAACTCAAATCTTCCACATAAAAATTTTAAATTGAAAATTTTCAAATTATAAGGTTTAAGTTTGGATAGTTTCAACTCAAGAAAAATATAAATCGAAAAGTTTTAACTCCGTAAACTTTCAATGAAAATACTTTTGATTCGAAAAGTTTCTATTTAATAAACCTTTGGTTCGAAAAATATCAATTAATAAACTTTCAAAAGTTGTTAAAAAATATTTGTTTTTTAAAAAAAATTGAAATACAAAAACTTTTTTGAGTTTGAGGGTAAGTGAATGGAGGAAGAAAGGAGGATGAAGGGGATGGTGTCACGACAAGAGAACCTTTGATAGGGGAGGGAAGTGGAGGAATGATGGAGTCGCTGCCACTTGTCACAGGGAGAGTGTCTTTGAAGGAGAAGGAAAATGATAAAAGGAATGATGTGCTGCCACTTGTCACAAGGATTTGTGTCCTCGCCAAAAAAACTCGATGCGAGCGCTTTCAAATTAGTAATATATGCAGAAACACTACTTTACAGTAGCCTATAGCGCGCACGTCGTGCGCTCACTAGATGAGTGCTCCACATGGAGCTCCATGCGCTTTGGTGCCTTTTTATAGCGAGGCTAGGGCGTCACAAAGAGGGCGAGCAAAGCATGACGCTGTGACGCTGTCCAGTTTGGATTATCAAGTAATCGGTTCACACCGCATTGGATTATATCCCATGCAAAACCAATCTAGTTTAGATCGCATTGCTTTTTTGAATCAAATACGAAAGTTTTGGATTTTAATTTTACAAAATTGAAACTTTTTGGATTTGAATTGTTTGAATGAAATTTTTTAAATAGAAATTTTTTTATTTATTTTTTCCATGTTGAAACTTTCTGATTTGAAAATTTTTTACTTGAATTTTGAATCAAAACTTTTTGAACCAAAATTTTTTTGAATCAAAACTTTTCGAATCGAAAGCTTTTTAATCGAAAGTTTGTGAGTTGAAACTTTTCGATTTAAAACTTTTCAAGTTGAAACTTTATTATTTGAATTTTTTTTATTTAAAACTTTTCATGATGAAACTTTTCTGAGTTGAAACTTTTTTATTTGAATTTTTTTGAGTTGAAAATTTCTAATTTAAAACTTTTTGAGTTGAAACTTCCTAATTTAACATTTTTGAGTTAATTTTTTTCGAGTTGAAACTTTTTTATTTTTTTTAAAAAAGTTTAGATGTTCTAATATTAAATTTTTGAGTTAGAAAGAAAAGAAAGGGTGAAGGAAGTGAGTAGGGAAAAAGAAAGGAGATGGATAGAGAAGATGATTTATTGCATACTAGATAAATAATATTAAATTTGCTAGTTTGAGGTAAATCTCAAAATAGTGGTACTCATATATATGGCTCTGTTTGGTAGAGCTCAGCTCCATCTCAGATCTGAAACTTATAGGCTAAAATAAACTGAATTAAATTTATATTTTTATTCTAAAATGTAAAAAAAATGATCCACCTAAACACTCTTAGGTCCTGTTTGGCAGAGCTCTAGCTCCACTAGATCTGTGGATCTGGTGGAGTTGAGTATCTTAGCTCCATCAGATCCGTAGAGCTAGAGCTGAGTATATTAAGAGCATCTCCAATAGAGAGCCCTAAAAACAAGCCCTAAACTCTAATTTAGGGCCCCATGTAATTAGAATTAAGGCTCCAAATAGATATGCATTCCAGCACTTAGGCCCTAAAACCTAACTACCAGCTCATTTTCGCGGTTATGCATTAGCTCCCGGGTGAAATTCCGTGTTCCCGCGCTTGTTCCCTCCGTGGCCACCGGTTTGCGCCGTCGTGCTACGCGGCTCCAGCCCGTCGCGCTTGGCGGCTCCAGCCCGTTGCCCTTGGCCGCTCCAGCGCGCGCCTCCAGTGCCGGCCGATCCAACTCGTCGCGCTCGCTGCCCCTCGACTTTGCGCCGTTGCAGCCCGTCACTCCAACAGACGGCTCGCCTGCACCTACAGTGCCCGTCGCTCTCGCCGGTCCTCCAGTGCACGCCGCTGCAGCCCAGGTATTCTTGTTGCTCCTCACAATGGATGATTGAACTTGATGATTGAGTGCAATTACAGACGATTGCAGTTAACTAATACATGTTGACCTCCTCTTTACAGTTATTTTGCCTACAGAAGAACCATGTCAGCAAGTAGATTGTGTACGAATAATCTTGAGGATGATGACATAGATGATGAAATTGACTACTTAGCAGTTCTTTTAATGGGCGAATATCGAAAGAGAAAACGTTAGTTATATTCAGGGCATCGTGGTTCAGTTCTTGGTCGTAGGACAATTATTCAGGATAGAGAAGACGGTCATAACAGATTATATCAAGATTACTTTGCGGATAATCCAACTTATCATGAAAACATCTTCCGACGAAGATTTCGGATGAGGCGCTCTCTATTTAATCGGATCAAAGAAGCCGTTCAAGAGAACGATCCATACTTTGTTCAGAAACGAAATGCCGTGGGGATTCTTGGTTTATCTTGCTTACAGAAGGTCACTTCAGCTTTTAGACAACTAGCTTATGGTGTGTCGGCAGATACTGTTGATGAATATGTGTGGATTGGTGAGAGCACTGCTATTGAGAGCCTAAGAAAGTTTGTGAAATCTGTTTGTGAAGTGTTTGGCGATGAATATCTAAGACCTCCCAATGAAAGTGATACATCTAGGTTGCTTCATACAGGTGAACAATGTGGCTTTCCTGGAATGCTAGGTAGTATCGACTGTATGCATTGGAAGTGGAAGAATTGCCCTACTGCATGACAAGGTATGTACTCTGGTCATGTACATGAGCCTACAATTATACTGGAGGCAGTGGCTTCAAATGATTTATGGATATGGCATGCATTTTTTGGGTTACCTGGTTCGCACAATGATATAAATGTTCTTCACCGATCACCTCTGTTTGATAGACTAGCTCAAGGTCAGGCTCCAGCTGTGAACTATACCATTAACGGGCACAACTATAATATGGGTTACTATCTAGCCGATGGAATTTATCCTAACTGGTCGACATTTGTGAAGACAATAAAAGCCCCACCAAGTGTGAAGACAAAACATTTTGCTACCATTCAAGAGGCACAGAGAAAAGATGTTGAACGTGCATTTGGAGTACTACAGGCTCGCTTTGCCATAGTGCGAGGTCCAAGTCGGTTTTGAGATGAAGAAACACTTCGAGACATAATGAAATCATGCATCATAATGCACAACATGATAGTTGAAGATGAACGTGATACCGAATATCATGACAAACCGTATGATGAAGAAGCTACTGATATCAGAAATGTGATCTCACGTGAAGGAACAACTGATTTCTCAAATTTCATTAGCCACCATAAACAAATCCGCGATCCCCAAATGCATAATCAACTACAGGAAGATCTAGTTGAACATCTGTGGGAGCGGCATGGGGAGCAGTAGGATAGCAATGTTGGTTTCATTTTTTGTAATGAAGTTTAATTAATATAATAATCATTTTCTGTATTTGGCACGAAGCAAATATACATTTTGATTCTCTACATTTTCTGTAATGAGCATGAAGTTTGTTTAGAACTTTAATAAATTTGCAATATTCTATTTTTATGTTGATGGATGCACTTTTTAATCAGATTCGCATTACTATACATGCGAGTGTAGTGATGCATTATGTCTGCGCAAAGTTGAAAAGCAATACTGAAAAACAGAGCACGTCACATGTTGACTATTTTTCATTCCTGAACATACTGAAACAAATGCCTTTATTAGTATCAATATCATGGTGCAACAAGTCTCAATCACAATATTTTATTTCAGAATTCAGAATCAGAATCAGGAATGAAACAAATGCCTTTATTAGTATCAAGATCATGGTGCAACAAGTCTCAATCACAATATTTTATTTAAGACTACAGAATCAGAATATGAACTTCTCATTTATTCTGAAGTAAAACAATCTGAATAAAAATGTTGTGTTGTAACAATTCTATCACATATGAATTGGAACAATAATCTAATTAAACCATCACATATCAAGATACAAGCTACGGCTGGCTATCTCCGAAACGACGAGCTAAAATCTCCTCCTTCATCTTCTTGAAGTATTTTTTTGTATCATCTTCCATTGTGCTTGTATCGGTTTCCATTATTTTTGTGTCATGTTGGTCTTGCTCCAGTTGAAATTTCTTCTTTTCAATCTCATAAATTCTGTCGTCACGCTCCTTCCGTTCTTTCTCTATCTCCTGACGTACTTCTTTGAATTTCTTCACTTCATCGATGAAAGGGTCAAAGTCATCATCACCTCGCTTCCGCACTCGTCGAAGATGTTCCTTCTCTGCTTTTCTTCCTGTTGGTCTGTCCACATTGGGTAGCCCTGCATCGTCCACATTGACTGTGCTTGATTCAGGAATATTATTCTTTTTTGTGTTACTGTTGTTGCATTTGGATGATCTAGAAGCTGTCCATTTTGGCTCAAGACGAAGTATATTCCATACATGGAAGACAGAAAATGATTTTTTATATAGTTGATGGAACATTGCTTTGGCATCCGCAAGCTACAAAACAAAACAATGTGTTAGAAATTAATTTTATTACAGTGGAAAGGAACAAGAGGTAATTAGACATTATACTACACCTTATCATTAATTGTCTTTCCACTTTCATTTTTCCTTTCAATACTGTCATAACAACCTTGGAAAGCATTGACATCCTTTTGCAATGCTTGCCACCGATGCTTCAACGAAGACCAATTACAATCTGACTCAAACTTCCTATGTTCATGAAAATACTTCTCAATCCTCATCCAAAAACTGCCATTTTTCTCGGGACCTTATGTACAAAGATCTCAGTACTAATGTTCAGATATGCAGAAACCAACAAAATGTCTTCTTCTTTACTAAAGTTTTTTTGTTCTACCCTTAGTTTTTGATTGGGAGCACATGATAGTGACTGGCGAGGACTGACTAAGATCAATTCCAAAGTCATAGTTACTTTGATTTCCAAAGTCATCTTCAACAAAGTTCTGGGTCAGTAAAGAGGTGAAAGGACCATTCATTGCATCCTCCATATTGCTGCAACACAAAATGTAGACAGTGGTGAGTTTACTCATATCTTAAGGTTAATATTGTGGATATGAGGCCACATATCACAACTGGGCGCCATAATAAAGATCCCATATCAGTTGGATAGGTAATCATTCAGGGAGGGCTTAATTGTGCTACAAATTTGTGGCTTCATCAATTTCCCTTTTCACCAAAGCATTTCCAAAGTTTATTACACTTCAACTAATTTTGATTATAAATTATAAGAATTATTGCACAACTTGACCGCATTGCTAAGCATTATATACAGAAAGCAAATTTCAAAGTCATTTGCAGATGTGCATAAACTGAATTGGCCATTGCTGATGCTGCAAATGTAGAAAAGGATATTTACAAAAGGTCTAATATGAATTCAGTTTATGTGAATCTTTGTTCTCAGCCTACTCGCCAACGTACCAAGGAAAAATCTATGGATGATACTTCAACTCTAACTGAAAAGACTGAATTATGCGGTGATCCAATATGACAGCAAGTGACAACTACAAATACCAAATTTGGTGGCAGTGATGTAGAAGAAGCTCAACATATGGAAGGCCTCTTTTATCCTCCAAATGCTCTTTGGACAAAGCGAAAAGAGTGGCCTAGGCGGTGATCTGGCGTCGAGAACATGCTATGAACTATAATTCGACAAATTCCGATAGGAAGACCATCACAATTGAAGGTAATTCGATCTGATTTCCAATTCTCCAAATTTTTCCCAAAGGAACTATAATTCTGAAAAGCATCAGAAGTTGATGCCGAACAGAGAAACTACATATGCAACAACAAATATTTCCTTCTCAGTGAACTAATCTGAAACCAACATATCTAAATCAAAGTACTTACTGAACAAAGTGCTTCTTCAATCTGATAGATATATCTGAAAATATTATTCTACAATTATCTACAGAACAATAGCCTTGACCTTGAGACCCTATTCGGTATTGTCTGAACCCAAAAAAAAAACCCAACAAATCATGGTATGCTTGGTGATAAATTTATTCTTCAGAACGCTATCTCCTAGTTGTTCAGAGAGTACATACAAGAACGCTTTCTCAATTGAATTAACTGCGACACAGTGTAAGAAGCATTGCCGCACTCCCTGATCAACGGCAAGAACTACAGCATTTGCAGACTCTAAGAAGAACTACGAAGAGCCGAATAGTACCAACATTCGATATCCAATTGGATCGAGAAATTGCACATACCTGAATCCCGTCGGCGTGGGCGACGGAGACGCCGATACGATGTCGATGAGGGTCTCCAAGTTGACTGGTAGGGCGCTGGGTCCACCGGCCGCGACGGAGGCGGTGATGGCGCTGAGTCCGGCCGCGACGGAGGAGGAGGTGGGAGGCGCTGAATCTGCCGGCGCATGACGGAGGAGGCGCCATGGGGCCGGTGCGGCGGCGGTCGCGACGGAGGCGTGGCGGCGAGGAAGCTGCGAACACGATACGGGCGCCCTCTACGCGACGGCGACTGGGGGAGCGATGCCATCCGAGACGAAGGTGGCAATGGGGTGATGGCGTCCAAGATGCTGCCTCTCGAGGTAGTTACGACGGAAAGGTCCGAGCGACGCGGGAGTAAGATAGGGCCGATTGCTATCGTTGCTAAATATAGCTACCCAAATCAGAGTCCTAAAACAATTTGCTAAATTTTCTCAGATTAGGTCCCCTGCTGGAGCTCATCTTTTCCTTACAAGCCCTATATTTCAAGATAGGACCCTATTTAGGGCCTCTATTGGAGATGCTCTAAAAGTGTTTAGATGGGTCATCTTGTTTACATTTTAGGATAAAAATATAAACTTAATTCACTTTATTTTAGATTAAAAGTTTTAGATTTGAAGTGAAGCTGACCTAAGGCCTTCTAGTTGAAGCGCTGCTAATGATCATATACCCCATAGCTCTAACCGGATGGATCTGATGAAATTTAAAATATCCAATTCTACGGTTGGATGGAGCTGAAATTCTGCCAGCCAGACCTATGTGTACTAGGTTGTATCGTTTTTACCTCTCCACCTCGCGCTCTCTCTCTCTCCTCTTCAAGAGTTCTAGATCCAGCCCATAGAGTTTGCCGCGGCGGAAGCTTGACCCGCCATGGATCCCGACGGAAACGGTGCCTTCCACCGCAGCGAGGCCATCTCCGCCGTACAGGACGTCGACCAGTACTACGGCGACGACGACGACTACGATGACCTCTACAACGACGTCAACGTCGGGGACATCTTCCCCCACTCCTCCCACCCGCCGGCCCAGTCCCAGCCGCCGCGGCCTCCCAAGCAGCAGCACGAACCCCCTCCGCAGCAGGCACCGCAGCCGCAGCTGCAACAGCAGCAGCTTCCCCCTTCGCTCCCGCCTCCACCGCCTCAGGGGCCGCCGGAGAAGGTCCACATCCCCGGAGTCGCAGCCGCCCCCGCTCCCGTTCCCGACCGGCCCAACCCGTCCCATCTCCCGCCTCCTCATCCTCCGGTGGCCGCGGCGCCGCCGCCACCTCCGCAACACCAGATCCAGCCAGAAGGAGGGGGCGGACTCAACGGGTTCCACCGACAGGGAGGGGGCAACTACGGCGGCGGCCCAATAGTGGTCGGAAACGGTGGGGGTGGTGACGGCCCTGGCGGTACGACGCTCTTCGTAGGGGAGCTCCACTGGTGGACGACGGACGCGGATCTAGAGTCTGAACTGAGCAAATATGGCCAGGTCAAGGAGGTGAGGTTCTTCGACGAGAAGGCGAGCGGGAAGTCTAAGGGATACTGCCAGGTCGATTTATTTGATCCTGGCGCTGCCGCCGCCTGCAAAGAGGGCATGAATGGCCACCTGTTCAATGGCCGCCCCTGTGTCGTGGCCTTTGCCGCCCCCCACACCGTGCGCCGCATGGGTGAAGCTCAGGTGAAGAACCACCAGGCGATGGTTCAGCAGAACTCGTCTGTACAGAAGGGTGGTAGGGGTGGTGGTGCAGCTGGAGGTTCGAGCGGGCCTCAGGTGGGCGGGAATTATGGTGGTGGCCGGGGAGGAGGAGGAGGAGGAGGAGGTGCAGGTGGTGGGAATTGGGGGAGGGGTGGTGGGGGGATGGGGGGTAGAGGCCCGGGTGGGAATATGAGGAATCGGATTGGTCCGGTGGGTGGACGGGGAATCATGGGGAACGGAGGGATCGTGGCTCCACCACCAGCGATGCTGCATCCCGGGGGGATGCTGGGGCAGGGTTTTGATCCAACCGGCTATGGCGCAGCTATGGGAAGGATGGGTGGCGGGTTTGGGGGATTCCCTGGTGGACCTGGGGCTGCACCGTTCCCAGGCTTGATGCAGCCATTCCCACCTGTGGTTGCTCCTCATGTAAACCCAGCATTCTTTGTGAGGGGAGGCGGTATGGTCCCTGGTGGGGTTGGGATGTGGCCAGACCCAAGCATGGGGGGTTGGGGCGGGGAGGATCAATCAAGCTATGGGGATGATGCAGCATCGGACCAACAGTATGGAGAAGGTGGGAGCCATGGTAAGGAGAGGCCATCAGAGCGGGAATGGTCGGGGGTATCAGAGAGGAGGCGGGAGAGGGAGAAAGATTTGCCCCCACCACCAGACTGGCCAGAGAGGAGGCACCGGGATGAACGGGATATGGGTCGTGAGAGTGAGAGGGACAAAGACAGGGAAAGGAAAAGAGATCAGGACAGGGACAGAGATAGTAACAGGTACCGGGATGATAGGGATCGCCATGGTGATTATTACAGGCACAAGGAGCGTGAGTCCGGTCGCAATGAAGACTGGGATAGGGGAAGATCATCTGGGAGGCGCAGCAGGTCAAGGGATGCTGAACACTCAAAGCGGCGGCGGATGTCGCCCGAGTGATGCAGCTGGATGGGGCTGTGTCTAGTGTAGGGGCATCGGCGGTCCGAGGTGGCATAATTTTTTCACATGCCAACTTGCAACTGTTTACTGCTTATAACTGCGGTGGATTTTAACTGCTTGTGTCTCCAGGGATCTGTTGTAGGATTAACTGAGATGTAAGTTCTGCTGAATCTGTTCTCCTTTTCTTTTAAATGTAATTATTCTTTCATTTGGTTGTATACCTTTATATAACTTCCTGATGTTAGATACTAGTGTATAGCAGCATATTCATGTAAATCATCATGTATACCAATATATGTTGCTCACCCTGATTGCTGTTGTGTATAATTATTTTTTCAATAATTCTTTTTTTGTAGCTGAAAGGCATTGTTCAAGCGAGGAATGTAACTTAGTTTTGTAACTTGTAATATGGTGTTGTAGGAAACCTCCTTGTAATTCAATTGCTGAATATATGTATACGCAAAAAGAAATTGTAAAGGCTCTTTTCATGTACTCTGCAAATGGTATTGTTACCAGTGGTGTTTATGCTCCAGAATTTTGATTAGTATTCCAGAGTTGACCTGGAAATTAATGTAAGTTTGGTAAAAAGACCTGGCTATATTGTTTTGGAACTTGGAATTGCTTGTATCATCCCATAGGTTATGGGGAGGATCCTATGACAATTAGACGCATGATCCTGCTATCGGCAGCAATGTCAAAGTACTTCTACAATGAGATATTGAACACGTACTTATAGAAGTGCACAACTTAAAGTTAGATAGCATCACATGAAAACAAATTCGGGACCAAAATGGCTCAATAAATTGAGTGCAAAAACTGGAGCTCTCTTGAGGTAACAAATTCTACATCTACTCTAGTATTCAAGTGTGTAGTAGGCTAATTGCTAGCATAAATCAAACTAAGAATTAGTTAACTTTTATTTTACACATCTGTACTTAAATGTACACGATGAAAGATGAATATTTGCCGAATGTAAAGAAAATCTTTCACAATTAAAAGAAACATTGTCAATGTGAATCTTAATATAGCATGCTATGTTTCGGCAGCTGGACTTGGCACTTATCAATATAATGATTTCCATGTTATACCTGTGCTGAACCAGGCTGGATTGCTGTGCAATGAATGTGTTGATAATTATCATATTTAAATTCATTCTCGAGTATAACTCATTACATTTCATTATGAATTGACACTTTCATGGTTAGTTGTATTTCCAGACACCCTGCTTGTAGCCAAGGAAAAGCTTGTGACTCGGCTTGTCGGCCATATAGGTTTATTATACCAGTATACTTCTTTGCATTCAAGTAAATTTTGTAGCAGGGAAAACTTTGTTTTTCCATCACTTTCTAAAGTTTGTTGAAGGCGGCCAGAGGCACTATCAATCTAGATGCATAAAGTGCTGTTGCCAATAAATTGTTTGAATATCTAGTGGGAAACATATATGTTTGTCTAAAAAAACCTAAAATTTTGCAGCTTTTCTTTTCTGCATGCATCCTCTTACGTACTTGTTGAGTGAGAATATCAAATTAAACATTTTTGTATTATGAAACTGATGAGTGGTGACTACTAGTCCCCATTAATAGGTGATCTATACATACATTGATTTCCTATTTTAGGAAATTGTTTGCTGACTATAGGTTTCTGAGGCAGTTTGTATTTAAGTCATCTAATTTCAGTTTTGAGGCTTGCTTTGGTAGCTTACCAGTGGATGAATAAATAACATCAAACTTTTTTTGGCTGTATGAGCTGTTATATGTTTTCTATGAACTTAGTAATTTTTTGTGTGGTTTGATGTCAATATGTTTGTTTTGGGCCTTTTGGCTGTAATGAGTTTGTATATTTTTTCAATCCATTTATATCATCCTTTTTATAGTATGCTTGTTCTTAATATTGTGATTTTTTAACTATAAGTCTATATCTTTCACGACATTGTCATGCTATGAGTAGAGTTACCCTCTTAATATTTCTTTTCTCCTGCATGTTCATCTGTTAGTTTTGTGGTATAAGTACAGTCCAGTTGGCCTTTAAGGACGATTGTTTATAGCAAATAATAGTATGTTCTGGATTATGGTTGGATAATTTGCTTAATCATTTGATGTTAAGTACTTTCTTAATGTTGAAATGAAAATTTTCCAGATAAAAAAATATGCTGTTTGTTTCAAAATTTGCATAAAGACCAATGGTTCTTAACTTTTTAAAACAAATGCATAGATGGACCATCCATTAGTTTCATAACAGCAAATGTTTGTGGGCATCTACCATGTACTCTTAACTTATCTCAAGTTCGAGAAATGTTGTACCATTCGTAGGATGCAAGATTGTACTTTTATCTATTTAGCATTAATCACTTGATATAGTGTATATCATCTTGACTTGGAACACCATTAGTTTCACTAAGCTTTGTTGAATGAGGTATGGAAAAATAGTAATGTGAAGTGCAGAAAATGGTTACTGCAAGAATAAGTAATCGTCGGTTAATTGTTCCTCATGTAGAGCATAAATGCCTTGTTCCCATGTAAGTTTTATGGTCAATGTCTAATCGGCTTGATTTGCGTTGTCTTCAGAGATAATTTGCTGGCTTCTATTTTTGTTCCCAATATTTCTATTGACTGAAACCCGCACCTGGGTACATTGCATGGAGTGCATTTTGGTTGTCTATTAGTTTTACCCAAGTTCTAGACTTATAGACTTCTTCCAGCTGGTGTCAAGAGATTTATATGTGTTAGTGTTGTGCTATATCATCCCAGCTGCTTAATAACCTAATGTTCCTATACATGAATATTCTTATTAGGATAATATCAGGCGAGAGGATGATACAAAAGTTTTTCCCCTACTTATATTGTTATTTCGTTATTTATTGCAATGCCTACCTGTATGAACGTTGCATGCAATATTGTAGTGCAGACCTTATTTTTAGATAGTTTGTCGTAAAATCGTAAAATGTGTTCATATGTTTATCATACTGTACTCTTTTGCGTATTAACTTTTCTATGTATTAGGTTTCATACGTTACATTGAGTAGAATCTCTTATTGATACACTGTTACTTATGCTTTAAAGAATTAAAGATAGTTCTTACTAAAGTAGTATTAGGATTTAGGAGCGTTGCTGTGCTACGTGCTCTGGTGTTATCTCTTTTTACCCATTTTTGTTCCTTTGCGGCTACCGAGTACTGACTTTTGTTCCCTTTTTTGCAGTCATAAAAGCAGTTGGAAGAAGGCTAGCTATGATTGCAGCTTCCTCGGATACAAGATGTAGCTGCTGGCCGCGGCCCTAGTGTCCCTACCTTTAATATAGTAGTCGAGTGGCATAATATGCCATAAAAACTGTCAATGTATTGTAATTCCCATTAATACTCTTTGCTTTGTTTACTTGGGAGAGGAAAGAACAGTGGGACCGTACTATTACACTGTATTAGGATGATCAACTGGTCTGTATTATGACTTTATGCACTTTTCCCTCCTGATGGTGGTGGACAAATGATTCAACATTCAGCATTCCTGTGGCTCGCCCTTCCCTGGAGGTAGCTTGGCAGATTTGATTTTGCTTGGTTTGATATGTGCGGTTGTGTTGTACTAACTATGAATGCTTATTAGTATCTGGCCGAAAGGTTGGGACCCAACCGTTCGGTATTGTGTTTGTGGTTGTAGTAGCTTGTAGCAGTAAGAATGTAAATAGGCAGGATATGAATCTTGTTAGCTTTGTTAGAACATCAACCTCTGTATCCACTCTTTTTCGGTAGACATGATACATGAATGATTTTCCGTTCTTAATTAGAGTTATCTGTGTTAATTTCTCCTATTAAAATCCATTACGTGAACATCTCTGCATGGAATTTTTTTTTTTCACTTCTGAAGTGGACGTGGTTTTGATGTATATTACGTCTGCTTTTGTGATATTATGTGTGCTATGGTACCGATATGATGTGGAAACCTTGTTCTGCGTTGTGCGAGCGGTATGGTTCCTTGCGTGCCTGCATGTTTTTGCATTGGTTCGAAATGTTCGTCATGGCGGCCAGGTGGGTCAGCAGGTGGTAGGCGTTGGCGCGTTGCCGCTTGCATTGACAATCATAATTTTTTTTTCCCCAACTTCCGATTCATGATTTGATACGATATCTGCACTGACGAAGTGAATAAATTTTTGTCATCTATTGTGGGAGCTATCAGCTGTGCGCATCTGCTTCTGACAAGCCGAACTTAGCGCATGAACTGTGACTTTGACTTCTGACGCAACGATAAAACGGAGTAATTGCCCAAAATTGCAGAACAAAAGCCAAATTGCGAGTACTGCAAGTAGTTCAGACCACTGAGACTAAGAATCTTTGGGTCGTCATCTGGTGTCCACTAAAATGGTACATGGTGACATCTACTATGACGTCCAGTCATATACTTCATAGTTCATAATACCAGTCATGTTACAGCAACAAGCTAAGAGAATACAAGCATAGGTCCTATGCAATGTAAGACCCAGAAGCGAGAACTGCCAGCTTGGATGCATAATACCAGCATAACACAGTGACCACTCAAGCGTCATAGAGCTGCTCCTTCGTGTAGTAAAGAGCACGGTCAGTGTTTCCAGCCAAGTTAGAGTACAAAAGCTTGGAGTCTTAATCTTGCCTCAGTTACTGCCTTCAGGAACTCTTCAGTTGGATTGTCTTTTGCGGCTGCTAGAGCCGTGACGTAGGCCGACATTTCCTGCTCCATCTTCTCCGTGTCAATATCTCCTACCGTGTCCTGCCTCGTAACAGATAGGAGGATCAATCAAACATCAAGCAAAACAATCTTTAGACAATTCCATTCGGGAGAAAAGAGGTCCATTCATACTTTCGTCGGGTGAGGAGTACAAGAAAACTTATTGTGCTGAAGAGTGGAAGGAAGTTGTAACAAGGAAAACGTGAGCTTACATCGAGTTGAACTGGTTCACATTCCAAAGATGAATCATCGGTTCTCTCCCTGGGACAAGGAGCTCGGTCGTTCTCTGTTATTTTCCTAAATAACTTCATTAGAGCAGAGATTTCAACATCCATAGAGGCTACATCCACTTGGAGTTCTTCAACCTTTGTACTTGATACCTTTGCCTCCCATTCTAGCTTCTCCAGTGCTGCTTGCTTCTCTGCCAACATAATCTACAATAAATAATAGTCAATCAACAAGTAATTAGCAGTTCTGTTATAAAGAAGTGATTATGTTTAGTACATATTAATTATGACAAGGAAATAAAGGGTGTGAAGGTGGTTCCACATGATGTTTTACATTACACTGTTAGCAATCTATCTTGTGACACGAACAAGCATGAATACATAATTCAGAAGTAGCGAACTTCGTATTATCGTAGATTGTCAGACATTTCTTTTTCTTTCAAGTCTTATCAATTAACATTTACAAAAATCAGGAGACACATAGGCATCTTTAACATGGCACTGAAACACAGTGATGGAAACATATATTTCTAAACAAGTAGAAATATGCAAGTAGAGACCAATTCATGCTTCCATTTGCATTTGTTGCACCCATGGAACATCAGCATTGAATGCCGAGCAGCAGCGTAGTTAGAACCTCAAATCAGCATATCATAGGTTTCTTTCTTCAGTGCAGTTCAGTGCGAATCAATAATTGATGATACAAGGACGGACTAACTAAAGTAGGATCATTATGGGCTTAGGAAAGATGATGTACAATTAAATATCTAATGGCATCATTTTCTGATCAACTGTTTTAAATGAGATGTTACTCGGGCTACACCACCTTCTTTATCAAAACCATACAGCGTAAAAACAATGAGAGAAATTTTGTCCTCTAGATAATTATAGTGCCCTGTAGTCAGAGGTAATGCAACTGTAAGACACAAGTCCTACACCATTCAGCAATCGCGAACTTCATTGGTGTCAAATTTTAATAGACGATAATGTGGTAGCTAGGCTGGTGTTTTCTTGAATGAATCAATCAAGGCACTGTGTTACCGGTTATGCATTAATAGAGCTTTAACGATGTAAAAATGCAGTGCAATACCAAAACTATCAACCAAATCCAAATTCACCTTTGCACCATGCAACTCCGAACCAGTAGATTCGATCAGCGATTCCTTCTCAGAAAGCAGGCCTCTCAGTTCATCAACCGCAGCATTTGCCACACTAATCCGGCCAATCAAGTTCTCCGCGGACCTCAGAGCTTCATCTTTCTCAAGCAGTTTGCTTTGCAGGCCACTAAGCTGATCTTGCAAAGCAGCGAGCTCTTCCCTCTGCTTATGCGCCTGATCCAGCTGTTGCCGCTTCTTGGCCGGTGTGGTTCTAGTCGTCTTCACAACCTTTGGGTTCGAAGCCTGCACATGGAGATGTCGGTAGAGATTAACCACTGGTACAGCGGTAACAGGCACACATTTTAGGTAAGTGCAGTGGGCACTATTTATGGACAATTCCTCTCTTCAATTCAACACTCCTTGGCACCAAAAAAAGATTCAAACTTTGAACGCAAGAACTCACCATTTACCGAACAGAACAAAGAAGTGATTCCAAAAGCTAAAAAGCTCAGGGGGGAAAAAAGTAGCAGAAATTTAAAGAAGGGATCAAGGAGAACTGACCTTCTTGGCCTGATTCGGAGCCGCTGTGTACGACATCGAACCCACCCTCCTGCATCAAGAGACACCGAAAGAACGGCTACAACAACTTTGAAAAAAAAAAAATTCAAACGAAACCGACGCAAAAACGCAGATCGAGTGAGGCGAGACCTCGAGGAGGGCGCGGAGGCGGCGAGCCCGCCTCGGATCCTCGTCCTTGGGGTGGGGCCCACCGGCTTCTCGGCCATCTTCTCCGCCGGCGGCGAGGGGACGGCCTTCGGTGTTTGGGCTATAGGGGGGTTGTGGACCGGTTCTATCGCGCACCGTGGTGGACCCGTGAAATGGCTGGATGCCAGTACTGTTACTGCACTGCTGCTGCTACCTGGCTGGGCCGTGGACCCGTGAGATGGTTAAGCAGTACTAGCACGCCAACATAAGGATTTCGTTTGGAATTTTAACCTTTCGTTCTTGGGTGAGAATAAATGTTTTGCAGTCGGGTCACCATCACCATCCAGCATTCCCAAGCCTACGTGTGGAGCACCTCAGGAATTATATTTCTGTAGAAGATAATACTGTTGAAAGGATTCCTGGCCCATTTGATACATACAAGATGGAGGCACGCTTAAACCTCCGGAATCAATATGAATTCAACGAATCAAACAATTTGAAGTCGATGAATTCAACAAATCGAAGTAAATCTTCGCGAGGGGAAAGAATTGTGACTTGGATTCAAGGTGCTGCAGATGTGAATGGATGGCAGGAGATGACCGGGAGAGGTAGGCTAAGCTAGTAACGGGGAGGCGCCAACGTCTGGAGCTAGCTAGGGCATGCCACCTCCTCAGATCTGGCTGGAGCATGGCACCTCCTCCCTCACCACCGGTGCGCTCTGTCGAGTCCTCCCTTTGCACCAGGCTAGGCCGCGCCATGCTTTGGTCAATGAGAGATGAAGTAGAGGGAGGGTGAGAGCGAGGGGGGGGGGTGAGGGTGGGGTGCTGCCCACCGGGGACAGAGGCAAGGAGAGAGTGAGAGGATGGGAGTGATTCCTCAAGGGCTCTGCTTGGCCCGATTTCGTGGCGATGAGAGACGGGGATGAGTCAGGGCAACCAGAGGAGCAATGGAAGGGAAGGCTAGCGGCCGATGACGGCGATGGTTGTGGCACGAGCAGGGGCGACGACAGGGGTAAGGCGAAGCGCAAGAGGAGAAAGTGGAAATAGAATCGGCTCCTCGAGGGTTTTGCGCCACACGATTTCGTGGCTAGCAATGGGTCTAGTCCCAGGGACGCGTGGAACGGCGCACAAGAGGCGATCTTGGACGGTGAAACGTGAATTCCTTCCGCTATATGAGTAGTAATATATGAACTCTACAGGAAATATTAAAGGATCGTTGCATTCACAATTTGTATTACTTGCTCCTGTGAGCTAAGAATATGTTGTTTTAAAGAGCATGTAGTCAAATTTTCTTAATTTTAACTACAAACATAGTTGAAATGCTATATAAAAAGTGTACAAGCAAAGTGTTTTTGAAATAAATGAACAAAACAAAGCGTACTCCAGAAAAGTGAACAAAACAAAGAATGCAGCGGTGCTTGTTTCTCTTGGCATCAATTAGCTCTGTTCGTTAGGTTTCCCCTATATCCTCCCAATCCAACTCCAAATCTTTCCCAATTTGCACCAAAACTTCTCAGGAGAAGTAGGTCACAAATCAACAAAGTATTTAAATTAGTCATACAAAAATAATGTTAGTAAACCGTCGTAGAAAGTTCCATGACAATATATGCGGTGCAGAGCCTCCACGGTCACCGGTTTCAATTATCTCAGTAACACACTTTTCTTATTATCCATGGAGAACACCTAAAATCCATGTATTATAATGTAGCCCGAGACAATTTTGCTATTTTTAGATTCTCTTTTTATTCACGGCTGTACAAGGGCCGGCAAAAAAACCAGTTAAGGCTTGAATCAAAATCACTTTGATTATAGTAGTTAATGAGTTTAAAACTGAAATGAGTTTATTTCAAACTAAAAAGATGTTAATGATGCTCAACTCGATAGTGACTCACTGGCCGAATTTGAAATAATCATCTAAATGATAAATAAAATAATTTTATACTAAGTTATATTAATTTAAAAAAAAATAATTCGTTAAGCTCAATACCAACTGTCGGGGGGTCGGGTAATTTCCATAAATTACCTCGGATGCCACCAACGACCAAGCTCGCTCCCGCCCGAGCTACCAGGAGGTCGTTACCCTGGATTGTCTAATCAGAATTCGGAGGGCTACGCATTCCGGTGATTCGAGCTCTCGGGCTCATGGGACCAAGAATGCAACGTATTCCAGTCGATTCCGAGCTCGGTGTCGGCCATCGGCCGACCTTACGTGGTCTCGGGGTCGGTGGGAATAACCACCCGAGCGTAACTTCCGTTGGCCCGTTACGTTTCCCGTGGGAGCGTGGCGGAAAGATAGGATCCACCAGTTGCCACGTTTGGACGAGGTCCAAACGTGCGGGTAGTGGGGTCGTGGAGTTCGATCTTTTGTAAGCTATAAAAGCTTCCCCATCATGAGGGGACAAAGCAACATACCACGCATTGCATCAGTAAGACTCGGACACATTGCAAGAGTAAACGAGAGCCGAGTAGGGCTATTATCTCTTTCTGAGAGGCCCGAACCAGGGTAAAGCTGCGTGTCCACGCCGTTGAAATCATGAGTCGTTCCTCGAGTAATCCCTCACGTAAGAAGCGGGTCACAGTTGGTCCCTCCACCAACAAGTAAGCTCGGCGGGGCCTGTTCCCCAATCGCCGACAGTGGCGCCGTCTGTGGGGACCGACTTTCCTTTCGTGAGGAATCCCGAGGAATGTCGTAATCCCAACCACCGGGGCCTCGCCCCGAGATCGGGAAGAGGACAAGCGATTCTTCGACAATGGGGCGGCGGCGTCGCCGCATTAAGAATCATGACGGTTCCGAGCTTTTCCTGGAAGCCGGCTGCACTGCCGGGCGATTCTTTCGCTCGGCTCGACGCCCTCTCGGACGGCGAGTACGACGAGCTCTACGATGGTCTCGACATCCCCGACCTCTACGAGCTCGACCAGGGACCGCTTCACGGGAGACACCGTGATGTCCCCTCGCGATCCGTCCAATCCGTAACGCCTTCGCTTGCGGAGGAGGATGGAAATGTCGAGCAAATCCCGGTGAGCGCGTCTTCACCGCTCTGAAGCGGCCAAAGAGCACTGCAGCATCCCTGAATCGGGCCGGCCGACTACGCCGGCAAGTCCGAGGTAACTGGCCCGATAAGACCAGGGCCGGGTTCGTGAGAATTTCCACGCCAGACGGACTCGGAGCCGTCGCGGCGACGAACGAGCTCGTCACCCGCGTTCCCCGGCGAACGCCTTCAAGCCCTGGCCACGGTGGTGCGCAACCTCGGGAGTTTCTGGCAGTCGACCTAGAAGCCATGGGCGCGCCGTGGCCGACGACCTCGAGGAAATCGCCACAGACATAAGGCGGCGGAGGCCTCCCGAAAGGGGCGCCAGAGCAATTCTGAACGCCGCCGCGCCGGCGTCAGCGCCACCACCCGACGACTCACGCAGCCGCACTCAGTGGATCGGGCGCGACGGCGACGGGCTCGGGAGGCACCGGAGCAATTCGAGGCTCTCGGGACCAGCGGAATCTGAGCCACGGCGTAACCGGGCCGAACATTCCTCATCGGGCCACTCCCCATCCTCTGGCGTAGGGAGATTTTCTCTCGCCTGGGCCCGCTAACCTCGGGCTCGGCTGGTGGGGATCGCCCCGACCGCCGCGCTCGTGGCGATCGCCCCGACAGTCCCGTGTTCGGGTGCAGGGCGTTCGCGACATCGCTGCGACGAGTGACCTGGCCGACAAGGTTTAAGCCGGGTCACATCGAGATTCGATGGGACTCAGAACCCCGACGAGTTTCTCTCGATCTACACCACGGCCATTTTAGCTGCCGGGGGTGATGAAAGGGTGATGGCCAACTTTCTGCCCACAGTCCTGGACGGGCCGGCTCGGACGTGGCTATTCAACCAGAAGGAGAACTCGATCCGGTCCTGGGCCCGGTGGCGGCACTCTCGAGCCAACTTCCGGAGGCTGCTACGTCGCCGGGAAGGAGCGCGACCTTGAGCGTCGATACAGGCGGAGGGCGAACCTGCGCCCGATTCGTCGGCGCTTCATGCAAGTCGCCAATTCCATCCCGAGCATCTCGGATGAAGGCGGTCGTCAGGGCTTTCAAGTTCGGGGTCCGAGACGACGCTTTACTCAGACCTCGAATCCACCCGACATCACAAACAACGAAGCCGTTCCGCATGGTGACCGTTACGCCAACGCGGACGAGGCCGTCAATGGAAGAAGCTGCTAGACGAGGAAAGCTGCCCCTCGGCCGGGCTCGAAGGGCATCAAGCGAAAGAGCGTAAGCTCGATCGAGAAAAAATCAAAAGAAGAAAAATCCTCCGTCTCGGCATGGTGGCGACCATCGAAGACAACGGCCGACCTCGCAGTCGTATAGGGAGGGAGCCCCGAAAGGAAAGGGTCGACCGGTTCAGCGGAGCAACGAGCAGAACCGGGACGACCAAGAGCGCGGCAACCAACGCGGGCGGGCTAGTGCCTATTTCTGCCCGCTCCACCAGGCGCATGGGCATGACCTTCGAATTGCGAGCGTGGGCCTCCCGCCTGGAGCAGTTCTACAATGGTAAGGGTCCCATGCCCACGCTCCCCGAGATGGAAGGAGACGTCAAGGGCAAGAAGCCCGCCGAGGAGCAAGACACCGACATGGAGTACCAAGAGCCGAGAAATCACATCGCCGTGATATTCGGGGGCTCCGCCGCCTATGGGTCGCGTCGGGAGTTGAAGGAGGCCGCGCGCGAAGTACTCCGTGTCACTCAGGGGAAGCCTCCTGTCGCCCGGCTCAAGTGGTCCGAGCCGCCGATCACCTTCTCCAAGGGCGCAGCGCCCTCGGGGATGACGAAACCCCAAAGGCTCCGTTGGTCGTTAGCCCAACAATCTGCAACACCGCATGATGGGTCGGGTCCTTGTGGACTGCGGGAGCTCCCTGGACCTGATGTCTGCCAAGGTCTTGGACGAAATGCAGATCCCTCGCTCCAAGATCAAAAGCATGGTGGTCCCGTTCTACGGGATAGTACCCGGAACGTCGGTCAGGCCGCTCGGCCAGATCGTCCTGCCAGTAACGTTCGGCAATCCGAGCAACTTCCGAACGGAGCTAATCACGTTCGAAGTGGTCGATTTCGAGTCGGCTTACAACGCCATCCTGGGCCGACCCGGCGCTCGCCAAATTCATGGCCGCCACTCATCACGGTACCAATGCTTGAAGGTCCGGCCGGCGGCGTGATCACGATCAAGGAAGCCCGGCGACTCTGAGCTGCGGCGAGGGCGTTGGACATGGTCGGTCAACTGCCCCAACGCGGGCCCGAGCAAGAGCCGAGGAGTTCCCGGCCCAAGGCTAGCCTCCAAGCTGGGGGAGAAACCAAGGCCATCCCGTTGTGCGACGCAAAGCCAGACAAGGTCGTACACGTGGGGGCTTCCCTAGATCCTAAATAGGAACTCGAGCTCGTGACCTTCCTCCGGAGAAGCGCGGACACGTTCGCCTGGGAACCGTCCGACATGCCCGGAGTCCCAAGGGAGGTCGTCGAGCACAAAGCTAGCGCGATTCGGCGACAAAAGCTTGCGGCGGCAGAAGCTCAGGCGCTTCTCCCCGGAGAAGCAAGCCATCATCAGAGAGGAACTGGACAAGCTCCTCAAAGCCGGTTTCATTCGGGAGGTCGACCATTCCGATTGGTTGGCCAACCCAGTCATCGTGATGAAGAAAGGAGGCAAGTGGCGCATGTGTGTCGATCACACGGGGCTGAATGCCGCATGCCCGAAGGACAATTTCCCGCTACCTCGGATAGACCAGTTGGTCGACGCGACGGCCGACTCCGAGGCGATGAGCTTTCTGGACGCCTACTCAGGCTATCACCAGATCGGCATATCGCCCGACGACGAGGAGAAAACTTCCTTCATCACGCCGTTTGGCACATTCTGCTACACGACCATGTCCTTCGGTCTAAGGACGCTGGAGCGACCTTCCAGCGCCTTATGCAGAAAACCTTCTCGAACCAAATAGGTCGAAACCTGGAAGTGTATGTAGACGACATAGTCGTCAAGAGCAAAATGGCCTCCGACCATGTATCCGATCTAGAGGAGACTTTTCATAACCTCAACAAGCATCGAATAAAGTTAAACCCGGAAAAATGTGTGTTCAGGGTCAAAGCTGGCAAGGTGCTCGGATACATGATCGGCCCACAAGGAATCGGGGCCAACCTGAGAAGATAGAAGCCATCGAGAACATCGACCACCGACTTGCACTCGGGAGGTCCAGTCCCTGACTGGGAGAATGGCGGCCTTAAGTCGTTTCATCTCGCGGCTCGGGGAACGCGGCCTACCTTTCTTCAAGGCGCTCCGGAAGCACGACGGTTTCACTTGGACAGATGAAGCAGACCGCTCTTTCAAAGAGCTTAAACTATATTTGTCAAGACCCCCGGTCTTGACCACGCCCAGAGTAGGAGAGGTCCTCTTGCTTTACCTGGCCGCCACACCCCATGCAAGAGCGCCGTCATCACAAAGAGAACGGGGCGGGTGCGGCGCCGATCTACTCGTCGGCGAAAGTCTTACACGGACCAAAGGAGCGTTACCCGAGGTCCGAAACTCCTTTATACGCTCCTCGTGGCCTCGAAGAAATTAAGACACTACTTCCAGGCACACAAAATCCAAGTCCCACCAACTTCCCGAGAGAAATTCTCGGGAATCGGGGCGCATAGCGGGCGGATCGCAAAATGGGCCATGGAGCTCGCCGGGTCGAGATCGAATTCTCGGCCGAACCGCGATCAAATCTCAGGTCCTAGCGGACTTCCTAGCCGAATGGACAAACCCCGCCGTCCGAACCCGAACCCAACCAGGCCGAGCACGGCCGGGTCATGCACTTCGACGGATCCCGAGCTTCACGATTGCTCGGGGCTGGAGTGGTCCTCGAATCCCCTCGGGGAGCGGATCCGATCGCCCTCCAAGCGCACTTCGGCGCAACAAACAACGCAGCGAATACGAAGGTCCGCTATCCGGCCGGGCATGCAAAGCGCTCGAGTCAACGACTAATCGCTGAAGGGCGACTCGCGGTGGTAAATCAACCAGGTTAACAAGGAGTATCGGTGTTAGATGACTCAATGGCGCTTTACCTGGCTGAAGTAAGGAAGATGGAAAAGTACTTGAAACTTGAAGTACTATACATCCCGGGAAGGACAATGCCCTGGCCGACCATCTATCAAAGGTCGGTTCCGCCGGTTTCCCGCTTCGGTAGGTGCTCACCGAGCACCTCTATAAGCCCTCCATCCCCGGGAAGAGGCAACCGAGACAGGTGGTACCGTCTCCTTCCTCGAGCAGGGCCTTGAATTGGATGGCGCCATTCATCCAATACTTAGTGCACGGACACCTTTGCCCGAGGAGGAAGCCAGAAATCCCGGCTAGTGAGGCGCTCCTCGACCTATAAAATGGTCGAGGGTCTCTTATACCGCAAAGGCGCGCTTGGCGTCCTCTCCAAGTGCATCACCCAAGAGGAAGGCAAATATCTCCTCAAGGATATCCATGACGGATGTGTGGAGCTCACTCGTCCTTTAGGACCTTGGTGAGCAAAACCATACGATTTGGTTACTATTTGCCGAAGGCCCTGGCCGACGACGCGCTCAATAGTAACCTCCTGCCCGATCTTGCCGATTCCATGCTCGGAAGGTCCATCACCGGCATACGCGCTCTGAGACCATGCCCCTAACCTGGCCGTTTCTCGGTTTGGGGCATCGACATACTCGGTCCATTTCCCAGGGGAAGGAGGGGTTGTAAATACCTGTTCGTCGCAATCGACACCTTCACTAAATGGATCGAGGCCGAGCCTATATCAACCATCTCGGCACAGGCGGCTAAAAGGTTCTTCCGCAATAATGTAGTAACCGCTTTGGCGTTAAAGTCGCCTCATTACCGACAACGGCACTCGATTCCACAAGCGAGGTGTTTCAGGCTTATTGCGAGGAGGTCGGGACCAAGATATGCTTCGCATCCGTGGCCCACCCACAGAGCAATGGGGCGGCCGAGCGCGCGAACGGGCAGATCGTCCAAGGAATCAAGAAGAGAGTTTTCAAGAGCCTCGATCGGCATGGTCAGGCCTGGGTGGACGAGCTACCCCCCGTCCTCTGGTCAGTCCGCACCACGACGAGCCGAGCCACGGGGGAGACCCCCTTTCAGCTCGTATATGGCGCGGAAGCTGTCCTACCCGCCGAGGTTGTCCTAGGATCCCCGAGGGTGAACCTGGCCGATAACATCGACGCAGAAGGCGAACGCCTTCTCGACCTCGACCTTGCGGAGGCGACTCGTGAACGGGCTCTGTTGCGATCCGCGGTTTACCTGCAAGCTCTTCGCAGGCACGCCGCTAAATCGGTACGACCAAGGACCTTACACGTCGGCGACCTCGTTCTGCGACGGGTCCAAGACCTGTCAAAAGCCAACAAGCTAACGCCAAGATGGGAAGGTCCTTACACGGTCGTCTCAACAAAGACGCCTGGCCGTCCGCCTTGCAATGGAAGATGGTCGAGAACTAGCTAGTACTTGGAACATCGACCAACTGCGTAAGTTCCATGTCTAACCTCACCCGCTTTTACCTTTTTAATAAACTTTGTCACCTTACCCTCCCATTCTCTCTCTCTCTCTTTCCCCATTCTACGATTAAGCTCGACCCAGACAAAGTGTCAGGGGCAGGTCGGTCGTTGGGGCAAAACACCGTACGACAAAAGCTCGACCTCGAGGGCTTCCTTCCTCGTAAGACGACCATCTTTTTTTTCGCGGTAGACCTCCGCCGCAAGTAAAGATTCGCACAGGACACCCATACGAGCGGTTCCAGAGCTCGGGTCGGCCGGTGGGCGGCGTCAACGCACCGTAACCCTAAAGGGCCACGGTCTCGCGAGAATTCTACTCCGCCAGCAGTCGTGCTCGCGATCGCCCACCACCGCCGTTGGCGGCGGGGGGCTATAGAGGTACCATGTGGCCACGACCTCGACCTCGTGCAACTTTCGCGCGAGATGGTCACCTCGACCTCGTGCAACTTTCGCGCGAGATAGTCATTTCCTCGTACGATTGATTTGCTAAGTCGCGTAAGACCACGACGCGAAACAAATCGTTGTCATCTCGGAGAAAAACAAAAACGTCCATTAAAAATAACGCTCTTTCTATGTTCAATCAAGGCGGTTTTTTTTCCCTTAAGTTTTACGGTAAAGACAGGAAAAGAAAATTACGAGGAGCCTGGCACGCTTCGTCCCTGCAGCGACGAGCTCGTCCCGCACCGAGTCAAGCTCGGACTCAAGGTCGAGCACTCGCCGGCGAGCTTCCCGACCTTCGCTTGCCGCTTGACGGTCGCTGGACTCCTCCGTTCTTTGGTCGATTGTCCTTTCGGCGCTTGAGCGTCGCGTAAGGTCGCCACCGTGGCTTCCAGGCCCGACCTTGCTTGCTCGCTCGGTCGGCGCTCCTGGCTTCGTGCACGGACTCCTCCACCTTCCGCCGGATCTCGGCCTCGGAAGATGTCGGCTCGGCAACCCGGCGCTCGAGCTCGCAATCTTGGCGTCTGCTCGGCTTGGTGCTTCGCGACAACTTACGGCGGCGCAGTCGCGGCATGGAAGTCCTTCATGGTGGACTCCGGCACTGCGTTTTCAGGTCGTGTCGAAGCTCTTGGTAAAAGTACAAAAGCCGAGAGTACTTACCCAAAAAGTCGGGTCTCCGGCCCCGATGGAACAACTTCGGCGAGGTCCTCCACCTCGTTAGGCGGGCAAGGATCCCCGCCTTAGTCCCTTCTCCTTGATCGGGCTCGGGGGCTTGAGCCCGAGCTCCCGATCCCCGAAGGCGATGGACTTTTGCCCTGGGGACAGCCTCTCCGCCTCTGGAGAGGACGGCCTCAAGAGCAAGGATCACCTCCCGCTCTTCTTCCTCCGAGCGAGAGTTGCGCCGGGGCTCGCCTCCTCAGCCCAGGGGCTCGCCTCCTCGGCCAGGGCTCCACCCCTTCGGCGTCTCTGACCATGGAACAGCAGGGGACAAGGTCGATATCCGCCCTTGAGGCTGCAGCGTCAGCGTCCGGCCAGGATCAGCACCGGCACCGAAGTCGGCGGCCGGAGGTCGGTCTCGGCCCGAGCGACCTCGGCGCCCGGCAGATTCCCTTCGTCTGGAAGCTGCCGGCTCGCCTCGGTGGTCGGGCTCGTCTCCCCAACCAGTAGGGTAGCCGGCTCTTCCTCGTCGGACGAGCTCCCGCCAGATTAGGGTCCCCTCGCCGGCGTGGCCAGGGCCGGCGTGGCGTCATAAGCCGAGGAGAGGCCTCGGCGATCTCTGAAGAGTCGCGGTGATGATGTCGCCGGGCGCCGGAAGTTTCACGCCTGCTCACCACCATCGACTCCCGGCCGTCTAGGGTCGCAAACGAGCCGAGCTCGAGCGAGCTTGCCCTCTGGCTCGAGCTCGAACAAGCTCGAGCCGAGCCTCAAATTAGGTTCGAGTTCTGACAGGGCTCGGTTCGAGCTCGAACAAAGCTCGAGTAGGCTCGAGCTCGGCTCGAAAGCTCGATAACATTTGTTTATATACAACAAAGAGCAGATAAGCACAAACAAAAGCAACAAATCAAAACATCCAGAGCGTATATGCAATGCACCAATTTAGTGAGCATTTGCATGCAACAATTTTCATCAAGAGAGCATTTGCATGCAATAATTTTCATCAAGTGAGAGCATTTGCATAACTTAAAAATCACATAACCCATGCAACAATTTAGTGAACAAAGCTCGAGTAGGCTCGAGCTCGGCTCGACTGGGCTCGCGAGCTTGAGACCAGGCTCGATTCGAGCTCGAATATAGCTCGAGCCGAGCTCGAGCCGAGTCTCTGACGAGCCGAGCTCGAATAGTTTGCGAGCCTCGAGCTTTTCTTGCAGCCCTAGGGCTGTCATCCTCCACAACTATGATGTGGGGGATGCCCTCCGCTGCGGCCCGGGCATCGGCGGCCGCGATCTTCCTCCGTGCCTCCTCTTCGGGAGACACGACCTCCGGTCCGGGGCTCATGACAACAGACTCCCCACCTCGACGTCATCGCCACCGGCAGTGGTGGGCTGGGCCTCAGCGGCCTCGGCTCCGCCGGCCTCGTCGCCCATGACGACCTCGGCGGCCGGGCTAGCTCCTCTCTAGCACGAAGTCAAGAATATCGTCGACCATCGCCGAAATCCCATAACTCCGCACCAACCGCCACACCCACTATAGACGATGTGGGGTTAGTATGGTGCCGAGGAAAGAGACAAACAAGAGGAGTAGGAGATCGACCTTGCTCGGCGTCTGCTAGCCGAGCTCGGGCGCGGGCCAGGAGGCGGCCATGTCCTCGCGCCTTGTCGGCCACTGGCGGCCAGAAGGGTCGACCTCCTCCAAGCCGACCTCGGAGGCGATCGGCGTTAGGCGCGGTTGAGGCGTGGCGGACGACCTGCGGGACCTCGGGACCAAGCGCGAGGTCGGCTTCGTCTTTCTCCTCCTCGTGGTCCCGGGAGCGAGCTCGAAAGCTCACCGCGAGCTCACTTTGAAGAACGCGATCAGCCCTCGGCTCGACCTTCCATGTTGGGCCGCGCTGACTGCGGCCTCCTTCTTCGCCCGCGCAGCAAGCTGGCGCAAACGAGCCATCAGCTCGGGATTGTTTCGGGTGTACTCGTCCATCCACAATCTCAGTTCACTCACCTCCTGCCGGTCCGCATACTCCAAGTCTTTGGCGGGGTGGCGATCGTCGGCCGGGGCGCTGCGTGTCTTTGGCGAGGACGGCGTGGCCGACGGAGATCGGCCGCGGCGCTTGCGACCCTTTGTCCCTTGGTCTTCGACCCCGTCCGCCAATGCGATCCCACCGGGACACGGCGACCGAGGCAACCTTCTCCTGTTGAAAAAGAGAAAAACTCGAATGAGGTCGGAAGGCCCCGGCGAAACCTGTCCGGACAAAAGCTTCGAAAGAAGTCCGAGTCGGGGACTTACCGCCTCGGTCCGGTTAAGAACGTTGTTCGGGATCTGGCGGCCCTCGATGATTTCCTTGCCTTTAGGGGTGCCAAACATCTCGGACACCCTCACATCCACCCAGTCCTCTGGCGGAGCTGCATACCACGGCCAAGGGAGAGGTCGTGAGAAGGGCATCCTCTCGCTTTAAAAGAAGATTGAGGGCGATGACATACCCGAGCGTGACTCGGGTGATGTCCTGCCACCCTCGACCTTGAAGAAGGGATGCTCCCTCCTCCCGAGGGTGATATCCGGTTCCTGACGTAGTCCCGGGTAACGTCCCGACCGGTCAGCCCCAGGCACGTGAGCTCGTTGATAGTCATGAGGATCTTCTCCTCCTCGGGCTCCACGGGCGGTCGGGGCGTCTCGACGGCGCGACCTCCGCGCCGGAGTAGGAAAGCGTGCCGCCTTATACGCTTTCCTCGTAGAACCAAGAGTCGGCCCAACCCGACACCGAGTCCTTGAGCGTGAAGCTCGGGTACTCATATGGTCGGGTAGGTCGAAGGCGGAAGTAGAGGCAGCCGGCCTGCGAAGGCGTGCCATTGCGAGAAAGGGTGTAGAAGTGGAAGAAGAGACTGGGAGTGGGCTCGACGCCCACGAACCCTTCGCAGAGATGGGTGAAGATGGCCATAATGAGAATGGAGTTGGGATGGAGGTGAGCGATCTCGCACTCGCAGGAGGCGAGTACGGCCTCAACAAACTCACTTTCGGGCGTCCGAGTCTGTTCATGGCGTAGAGCTCGGTGGAGACGATCTCCCCCTCCTCCGGCTGCGGGCTCTCTTCGTCGCCAGGGGCTCTCCATGTACCGGCGTCGAGGTACTTCGCCCGCTCGAGGATCTCCAGCCTGCGCCTGTCGAGCTTGCTGACGCCGAACTTCGCCATGAGGATGAGGAAGATGATCAAGGAGAAGGATGAGCGCGAAGCGAGAGGAGTGTGAGACGCAGCCGATCGCAATACGGCCAAGTGAGTCTAAGGGTTTTCTCTTGAGTGTTTAAAAACTCCTCCAGGAGATGGGGAAGCGAAAGGACTTCCCGCCGTTATGGTCGAGGAAGCCCTAGAGGCACAGAGGCGATTGAGGCGTTCGCCATCCGGAAACGACACGTGGGCACGCAAATCGAAACCGTCCCGAGAAAAGCGGTTCCCAGGAAGGACGATTCAGGCTTCCGGAGAAGGAACCGATGAGAGGGGCCCACTTCCGCTCGCTCGAAACACGGCCGGAACAACAAGCTTCGTTCGGAGAAGGTTAATAGCTCGTTGGTCGCGGCGGTTGTCCGCCAGAACCGACATGCTCGTAGAACGGTAGGCCCAAGGGAAGGCCTTCCTTAGACCTTTTCCCACTTGAACCTCGGGGGCTAGGCTGCCGGGTCGGGTAATTTCCATAAATTACCTCGGATGCCACCAACGACCAAGCTCGCTCCCGCCGAGCTACCAGGAGGTCGTTACCCTGGATTGTCTAATCGACCGGAGGGCTACGCATTCACCGGTTCGAGCTCGGGCTCGGGTGGGACCAAGAATGCAACGTATTCCATCGATTCGAGCTCGGTGTCGGCCATCGGCCGACCTTACGTGGTCTCGGGTCGGTGGGAATAACCACCCGAGCCGTAACTTCCGTTGGCGAATTCGTTTCCGTGGGAGCGTGGCGGAAAGATAGGATCCACCAGTTGCCACGTTTGGACGAGGTCCAAACGTGCGGGTAGTGGGGTCGTGGAGTTCGATCTTTTGTAAGCTATAAAAGCGTCCCCATCATGAGGGGGACAAAGCAACATACCACGCACAGACTGTAAGACTCAGACACATTGCAAGAGTAAACGAGAGCTGGAGTAGGGCTATTATCTCTTTCCTGAGAGGCCCGAACCAGGGTAAACTACTGTGTCCACGCTCGTTGAAATCTGGTGAGTCGTTCCTCGAGTAATCCCTCACGTAAGAAGGGGTCACAGTTGGTCCCTCCACCAACAAGTAAGCTCGGCGGGGGCCTGTTCCCCAATCGTCGACACCAACCCTTTTTAGAGTTTACTATGTGTTTCAAAAGGCTTTTTTGTTTCCATGTAGGTTTAGCTAGTGGAGTTTACAGCAGGTGCGCACTACTATCCGCATCCGATCCTCCCATACAGCGGTCAAAAATTTCTTGTTCAAGATCACAACGTCCTGGTCGGTAGAGACACACAGATACTGTTGGATTATTTGGGCCAAGCCCATTTAATTGAGACAATAAATCCTAGAAAATCTCAAAGGCCCACCTCATGAAGAGGCATGTGCACTAGCAATAGTACCACATTGCTAGCCTAAAGTGGTGAACACTAGTTTAAATAGTGGAGTGTGCTCCACCATGGTAGAACCATGTGGAGAAAGGGAGAAAGAATACACACGCGCGCGCTCGCCAAGCCGGGCCGGGCTCGGGCGAGGCGAGAGGGGCGCGGGCGTCTGGCACTGCGTGAATGGTCCGCCGAATCCGGTCCAGAGCTTTGCGTAAGCGCAGCCTCCTTTTGCGCTTTTTATTCTTTTGCTACCGGGATCGCCACGGTTGCGAAGGGATAAGGAAACCGTAATCGACTCCGTAATAGACTCCGATCGTGGCACGTCTTGAGTCGTGTTCGATTCTGATCGTTACCAGGCTATTCCTTTATATCTTTGCGCGCCGCTGCCGTCCGGAAGAGCACGATACACACCACGTCTAGGCTTTTGCTATTTTCCTCTCGCTGCGCCGCCATCAAGTCTGCCTCGTCCCGTACGCCGGCGTGCACCAACGAACGGAAAGCGGTGTCTCGAAACCGTCGGCCCTCGCGTTCTTGCACCGGAGAGGGCGAATCGAGTTTTGGGAAGCGCTCGGCGATCGCTTCCACGTCACCGTCACGGCTCGTCTTCCTCGGCGTTCAGAGCGGTGCTCGGCATCGCGCTCGGCTGCGACGCGCTTCGCTCCTCGGCAGACGCGCTACAACGACTCATTGCTCCATCGCATTACCTAACAAGATGCGTTACAATGTTTCTACTGTTTATTTTCAACCTATTGATTGTGAGCACATTAGATGGATATATGTGTAGTCTTCTAGCATATGCATCTATGGTATGCTCCTGTTATTCGTTACCGATAGTCAATCACATGTTGTTCATGATTTACTTTTGGATTAAATTAAACCTAAATGTGCCTTTATTTCTAACAGATACAATTTGTTATTTCTTAGAGCAGAACACAACAGGATTGTGTGTCTGAGCCTAAGGACCGAGACCAAGATCGGCGACTGGATTGTAGTACAGAGTCCTGTAGATGGGGAGGCCCACATGAAGAAGGGGTGATATTAACTTTATATTACTTGTCTAAAGTGAAAATATAGTATCTCCTGTTTAGCTCTTTTACACGAAACGATGATAAAAATATAACCAGAGTACTATGTATACACGGATTCACCTCAAGATGGGCTGGGATATTGAGCGAATTTTGAGCCAGTGTACTATAGATGGCATCAAAGCATCAACCTTAACTGTACGGGCGCATGTGAGGTAGGAGCACGAGCATATGGCGCATGATACGTATGGTCTTGGAGTGGCCGCACGGTATGGCATGTCCTGACATTGGACGTATGGATGTATATGGATGTATACCGAAATGGTGGTTCTGGTGGTTCTAGGTATAAGTCGCGTATGCAGTGCACTGCAGAAGGCGTCAGCCCTTAAGAGGGTGAATGTAATACCCCGATCCGTTAATGTAAAGGTAGATATAATCAATGTAAGGCCGTGGTAGAATTAGTCCTATATTATTTATCTAATATATATTATATACTAGATTTAATCTATATTATATATTATAGTAGTATATAATATATATTAGATTTAAATATAATATTTAAATATAATATTTTTATGCCCACTCTTTTACACGAAAGGCTAATGCAAATGTAAGCAAGTGCATGGATCCGCGTCCGGTTGACCCGGCACCAAGCGAAATTTAGACCGTGTACTACATGGACACTGTGTCACCAAACACTACTCGGTGGCTGCACTAGTTAAACGCTCGGCGACGCTGACACCGTGCCGTCCACCGGTGCTGGTGAAGAGCGAAACCGCGCAGGGCGTCGGCAGTAGCACTCGCGCGCGAATGAACCGGTCGCCGTCAGCCGCGATGTGGTCCACCACGCACGTCGCGCCACGGGACGACTGACCTTGACGCGACCCTGACACGGCGCACGCCCCGTCGCGGTCGGAATCAAGAGACGTCGCCGTCGGAATCGAGACGTTGCGTACTAGTACGTGAGCAGCTACCACCGAATCTAATAATTCATGGCTTATGGCACGATCTCCTCGGGCCGGATGCACGGCACGAGTTCATGCCGCCGTTGCTCTGGAATTAGCAACCACTCTACTACTCAATACTCATCTGTGAATTGTGATCATTGTGTGTGGTGATCAAAGTGATAACCGAACTAGGTGTACGGGATGGTGGTTTTCACTTAAACAAAAAAGATGTGCTAATTTATTTATTTTTAAATTTTTTTTTTTCAGGAACATGGATGACGTGCTTTTGACTTGAAATTTACAGTCAGCTTTTTTTCTTAAGTAGTCTATTAAGTATCTAGCTTTTAAGTCGAGCCTTGTGTTTGGTAACCTGGTTTTTTTCATCTACGGTTTGTTGTTGACTTGTTAGATATACTTTCTCCATTCGTTTTTATGAAACATATTTTAATTTTATATAGAAACTAAGATTACGTTGAAATTGAAAAAGATACGAAAGAAAACAACTTAGATATCTTCACTTAATTAACTTGAAAGATGAATGATATATTTTATATGAATAGTAGTAAATAAATGTATATATTTGACAGCAGGGCGGATCCAGAAAAATAGATCATTGAGGTCGCTGGGGTCATTACAATAACTTATAGTCTATATATGCTTATATGCTAATAGAATACAATTAAATTTACATGTGATTTTGGTAGAGTCATTGGGGTCATTTGACCCCACTAATAGTATGCTAGATCCGCCCTGTTTGACAGAGCATAAATAAGGATATAGAAAAACAGACCCAGTTAAATCTACCTACAAACTTCACATTTATAAATAAAACCATTTAGAAAAATAAATTTTATAAAAGTGAACAAAAAAAGTACTCCTATCCCAGAGACGGAAGGGACAGAGAGCACACGAGTCACGACTCACGAGAGAGGGAGGATAAGACATGTAGGTCGGAACTTGGAACCAGAGAGGATGGGGAAGAAAAACGAAAGAGAGCTTACCTTATATAGTTATATTGCGATGGCATTTATAGGTAAATTCAATGAAATTTAGTGACAAAAGGCCATTTTTGATCCCGTAAATGCTCGAAGTATATCTTAGCTGGCTTTTAACTTGTAGTATAGGAAGGTTTAAAGCTTTTTTTTTTTGTTACTTTTAAGTGAAAAGGGCTAAACAAGCAGTGCCGAAGTACATTTCCAAGTTCCAACAGCGCTAGTTTTTTTCGGTGAGAACTGGGTTTTCTGTTTTCTGCTGGTAGCAGAGGCCGGAGATGTGCAATGTTATTGTCCATTATCAAAAGTGAGTTCAATGAAGAGAAGATAGATAAGTAAAAGGAGTCATTGATTCTCTAATTAATTGCAAAAGGGAAGAAAGAACAGCCGTTCTCCTTGCAATTTTTCTTACATCTTGTAATTTTGAGGGCCTGAAACACCAAACCACCCAGTACCGATTTATACAGAGCAGCTTCCAAGTTAGCCTTCAGAAACTAGAAAAAGACTAGAGATCCCTCCACTGAAATCGCAGGAACCCACAGCCAGCTCGATCTATCCATCCTCTCGTAACGATTAATCAACTTGACCATGGTGTACTCACTCACAGTCACAGAGTCATGAGCTCGATCACGGAAGGTTAAGGAACAGCGCCGGATCGGTGTCGGCGAACACGCTGGTCGCCCAGTAGGACCCCAGGTCACAGCCTGACGGCCACTCGAACGGGCTCGGGTCCGAGCGGTCCTTCCCGCCGGCATCCGTGAGGCCGAGCCCGAGCGCCACTGCCGGGTCAGCGAAACCTCCGTCCACCGCCGGGGGAGCGGGGGGATCGTCCGCGGTGCCCTTGGTTGCGGCTTCCGTCGGTGCTGCGCCGGCGTCGGTGCTGGTCGCGGGCTCAGGGGACGGTGCGACGCGGCGGCGCTTGGAGTTCTTGGAGCGCTTGGGGTTCTTGGGGACCGACGACGAGGAGGAGCTCTTGCGGGAGCCTCCGCCAACGGGTACGTTGCGGAGAGAGCCGCCCTTGGTCCAGTAGCGTCGGCACGACTTGCAGAAGTGGCGCGGTTGGGAGGTGTTGTAGTTGTTGTAGTAGCAGAACTTGGTGTCCCGCGACTCGCACCGCGGGCACGGGTCGCCGGCCGCCGCGGCGGGCTCTGCCGGCGGCGGCACCGCCACCTTCGCCGGCGTCGACGCAGGGTAGCCCTTCGGGCGGCGGAGGTCGACGCCGGCGAACGGCGGCGTGGTCCGGCGTCCGGCCTCCTGCATGCGCGGCGCCGTGAGAGCGGGACGCGCTTGTGCACGTAGCGAGGAGCTCTTGGCGGTGCAAGGAACAGGCGACGAAGCGTCTAGCTCACTGCGCGGTGCTATCCCCCCTCTCTCTCTTAAGGCATGGGGACTGGGGAGTCGGTGGAGCAGGTGTGCCGTGTGCGTAGTTCTTACGGTTTTACTTTTTACCGCAGGGCCGACGCGTCAGTAGCAGCGGGAGCCCCTTATGTCGTGCCGTGCGCCCGTGCGTGCGGTACGGTGGTGCGTAAGGTCACGTAACATAAGATTATCTCAGTTTGTTTTTAGTTTCTATATATCCATTTTATTTCAAAATTCCATTATGACTAGTTTTTCTGTCAATACCGAAATATATTGTATCATTTCGTGAATATAAGCTAACTCTTGTACTATATACGAAAATTTTCTAAGTCGGACAAGCGAACCAGCAACAAGGATTTTGTGACTTTTGTCCAGGGACGGGCGGTGCTATACACGACGGTGACCCACACGGTCACTGGAGTAGTTATCATTCGTATCCTCTAACCTATAACCTAATTGTGTCTTACCAACCCCGCTTGTCGATTTCAGATTAAGTTTCTCTCATTTGAAAATTGAAAATTGGAATTGGAATTTAGTCCATTTAGACCCAGTTTGTTTTAGCTTCTAGAGTATGGATTTTGGATTATGAGAGAAGCTGTTTCTGATTATGGGAGAATCAGGTCGAGTCAGCTGTGAAATATGGACTTAGCCAGTTGTCGGTGTTTCGTGCACCGGCAATACGAATTTTTGGTTAGTGGGGGTCGCGCGCTCCCTCTCCCCGAATGGTTGACTCAAGAAGCCAGAGGTTTATACTGGTTCGGGCTGAATGTCCCTACTCCAGTTCGTGTCGTTGGGGTGTATGGTATTCGGGAGATGATTTGAAGGTTACATGCGAGACAAGGGGTTCGATCGATCTCCCTTGCGCTCGGTGAGTTCTTTTGCTTTCTTGCTTGATCGGTCTCCTCCTCTCCCCGGGGCCCTGCCTCTCCTTATATATCCGGAGGTGGCAGGTTACAATGGGAGTTGGAAAGAAAAAGGAAGCGGTACTGTATGCCTTGGAGTCTGGTCTTCTGTCTTGTCTTCCGACCGGGCTCCGACTACCTCCACGCCGGGTTGGTAGCCCCGTGGCGGGGAGTCTTCGACCGTGCTGACGAGGTGACGCACCGCTCCGTATGGACGTCAGCTCCGGTAGTTAATGGTATTTGACCTCAGCTTGGCCTCGGGGTAGGGCGCCTCTCTCTGCAGCGTGTCAGGTGACGGGACAGGGGCTTGACTTCTTCGGCGGGCCTTCTGACAATCTCGGGAAGGAACCGCCTACCCTGGTACGGATGTCAGGAGACGTTGCGTGCGTGGGGCGGTTGGCTCTCCACCAGCGCGAGGCCCGCTCCTCCGGGCGCTAGTGGAGCCGACCAACCGCATGCCCTGACCTAGGAGGTCGGGGTCCGCCGGTTGTCCGGGGCTGGCTCCGAACGGGGCCTGGCCCACTCTTCGTGGCCCACATACCTTTCGCCGGCATTGGGCTTCCAAGGAGGTCAGCCCGCTCGTGGTTCCGGGCTGATAGGGGTACCCATGGTATGGGTACTCGTCACCAGTGACAATCAGCAAGAATTAATGAGAATCAGGTTTCAGCCGAATTTTGATTCTATGTAAAAGACAGCTTCTGATTATCAAAGAAACTGTCCAGAAACCTCCCATTCGGCAAATAATTCGCCTTTTGTAAAGCAGAAGCTAAAACGAACGGGGCATTATACATAATAAAAAATGAAAGTTGAAAGTGGTTCATGTAGGTTACGGTTCTGACTATCACTAAGATAAAATAAAATTGGCCTCTCTTATTAAGTATAAAATTTCAAACCTTACCCTTATTTTTGATCCATGCCCTTTATAACTAAAAACTAGCCTATCAAACACCAAACTTCTTCAACCTAATCGATCAATCATACAGCCCTTCAACTATGTAACCTCAACCACGTTAATCTACTTTAAAGAGTTACCGCCAAGGTTCTCTCTTATTAAGTATAAAATTTCAAACCTCACCCTTATTTTTGATCAATGCCCTTTATAACTAAAAACTAGCCTATCAAACACCAAACTTCTTTAACCTAATCAGTCAACCATACAGCCCTTCAAATATGTAACCTCAACCATGTTAATCTACTTTAAAGAGTTACCGCTAAGGTTCTAAATTTCGTTTTCGGTTCACATCTTGTCACCCTCCGAAATCCAAAATTTTGGAGAAATCTTGTTATTCGGACGAAATTCAAAAAGTAAAATTTAAATATAAATTTTTTTGGACTGAGATGTCCAAAATTTTGATAAAAAATCTAAAATTTCAACCAAAATTACAAAAATCTTGGTAAATTTCAACTAAATGAAAATTTGTTCAAACAACGTTAATTTTTTTTTGAAATTTTCTTGGATGGTCATAACATATCACTAATATTCTCAAAAGAATTTCAGATGATGATCAAGCCTAAAGAGTTTTAAAAAATTCTAACTGTTAAATTTCAATCGAATAGAAAATGATGCAAATCACGTTAGAAACTTTTAAAAAATTTTGTGTATGATTCTGACACATCCATACTATTCTCATAAAATTTTTAAATGATGATAAAGCTTAAGGAATTTTCAAAAATTTGAAAGTGCTACTGAAGACTGACTAGCAAATTTCAACAGAATGAAAAATGGTTCAAACTATGTTCAAAAATTTTGAAATTTTTTGTGAATGGTCCTAGTACATCATTAGTATTTCCATAAAGATTTTGGATAATGATCAAACTTGAGAAATTTTTAAAAATTGTGGCGTACTGTAAAATAGTCTCTAACGGCTAGAAAAAATGCAAAAAATTAAAAAATATTATGAAAGAATAGCTTGATAACATAAATCATATAGTTATCTTTTTTAGTTGAAACATAGTATACACATACCCTTCATTGACAAAAGATGCATCACATCACATTCATATATATATATGTGTGTGTCTATATATATATAAATAATTTGTATATATATATTGCAAAAAAAATTACATTTATTCCACATAAATGGTATTCTAATTTTTTTAAAAATTGATTCCGAATTTGCCACAAAAACATAGCAATTCGGCAAAAAAAAAACATAAAATCTCGCTAAGAATTCAAGTATTGTAGCAATTTAATTTTTTAAAATTTCGTCAGGTTTATTAATCTGGGGGGGGGGGGGGGTCGAAATCTCGCAGGGCTTTTGAATGTTGGTTACCGCCATAGTAAACAGGACCTTAACTGCCACATGGATTAGCGGCTCAACTTTAGGACCTGCCCCGGTCCTAACTGTCGGCGAGGTGGTGCCACAGGTGCTGCTGCGCCTACGAGAAGTTCAGTTTTGACGAGGCTAGTGGGGCGCTTATCACCTCGAGCAAGGGGCCACGGGCGGACCCACGAAGGCCCAGGGGTTGCACTGGACACCCTTTCAGATTTTTATTTTTCTCTATGAATTGTATATAGACATCTTTAGGTGACACCTTCGGCCCGTTTATTGTGACGCCCTAACGCAGCATGTCAGCCCAGCCCATAGCACAGCAGCACCAACCTAGTCTAACCGCCCGAGATTGAAGTACGCAACGACCCGATATGTATGTAAACACCCTGATATTTCGTTATGGGTCCGCTACTGCACAGGGCGTTGTGCCTGTGCGCGCTGTTCGCCATTGGGCACGCACGGCGCCCACATGGGCGGGGCGACAGGGTGCTGCTCCAGCACTAGTCGACACTGCCAAAGTGAGACGTGGGCAGTGCGTCTCTTATGTAAGTGCCGGGAGGGTCTCGGCCAGGGTTAACCAAACTAAAAACAAAAAAACCGATGAATAATCAAAATTCAAAAATCGAAAAAATTGAGTGAAAAATCGCTCAAAAATTGTTAGAAACCGAACAGTTACAAATTTAAAATTAAAAAAAAAAGATCGGTTTTCAATAGTTTTGCCCATCCGATTGAACACCGTAACGTTGCGACACGATTTTGACTTAAAACTGATCGATTTTTACCGAAAACCGATCGATTTGTACCGAAAATCGATTGATTTTACGTCGTACAAAGTTCTTTTGAATTTTTTTATTTTTTAATTAGATTAATTTATCATTTGATTTTAGATAACGAATCAAATTGTTATGATTTAAAATCACCATTTTTTAAATGGTTTTGGATGATTCTGTGAAGCCTGCGGCGACCCGTGCCGGCGATGTGAGCCCACAACCCGACTGCTCCTCGAAGCCGAAGCCGAAGGCTCCAGGCCAGGGGCGGCCGGATTCGGGTCACCTGGTACGCGCGCGGCGCGCCTGTTTGGCTGATGTGACGGACAGGAGCGCGCCAGTTGATTCGGTACGAACGAGCGAGCGCCGTGCGACCCGTGGGCCCAGTAGGCCTGGGTGGTGGAGTGCATGCGACGTGCGATCGGTTCGTTCAGCCGTGCAGGTGCGTCGTCCTCGTGGCCGAGCAGCCGAGCGCGTCAATGTCTCGCCTATCGAAATGACGGTAGAAGCAGAAGCACGCGGTCTCGACCGAAACAACCCGTGTCTTCGATTTTGGAGATCTGCTGTCGAAAGCTAATGATTCAACGGATTTCATGACTAACATTTAACATACGACGATGGAGCTCATTCATTGCTCACGATGGGACGCTAACACTTGGCTAATACTACTACATATATTAGACTAGTTCCATGCCAGGGTTCAAAATCTCGCCGAAATTCGGCGAAATTTCGGCGAGATTTCGGATTTCGGACCCCTCCGAGTTTCATAATCCCGGCGAAATGAAAAAACCCTAGAATTTTTTTGAAGTGCTACAGTACATTAAAATCTCGCCGAAATTTCGGTGATTTGGACCGAAATTTCGGTTAAACAGACCGAAATTTGTATAAAAATCGACCGGATTTGACCGTAATTGACCGGATTTGACCGGATTTTGACCGGATTGGGTTCTTCACGTCATTTCCCATGTGGAACAGTCGGTAGATCATAATTTCCGCGAAGTTGAAAAAAACCCTAAAAATTTGAAAGTTTGAAAACCCTAAAAAATTTCGCCGAGATTTCGGTTTTTTGGACGAAATTTCGTCATTTTTTACCGAAATTTCGGATTTCTCGGTTTAAAAAAAACCGGATTTAAATTTTGGTTTTTGAATTTCGTCCGGATTTTGTCCGAAATTTCCGAATCTCGTCGAAATTTCGAATTTCGGCCAGGCCCGAGATGGAGTCCGAAAACGAAAATTGAATCCTTGTTCCATGCCCGCAGGGTTCACAAAATCGTTTGGTGCGATTTTCGTATGAACAGTGATTTTCGATAATCGCAAAAATCGACTCGAAAATCGGCCGAAAATCGTTAAAAATCGTATGAATTCAAAAACCAAAATTTTTCAAAAAAATTTCAAAAATCGTCGATTTTCGTGGAAAATCGACCGGTTTTCGTGGAAAATCGACCGGTTTTCGTGGAAAATCGACGATTTCGCGTGGAAAATCGACGACCTTGTTGAACTTTTTTGTGTGATCGATTTTTGTAGCGATTTTCGACGATTTTTGGCGAAAATCGACCGATTTCCACCGATTTTCGACCGGTTTTTGACACGTAAATTTTTTCAAATTTTTGAATTTTTTTGGATTATTTTTTGAATTGGATCGGTTTACCGACCGGTTTTTTATATCGGGCCGCGGCGATATGGCCGAAAATCGCGAAAATCGAGCGATTTTCGTCGATTTTTTGAACCCTGCATGCCCGTGCGTTGCTACGAAAAATAAAATTGATAACGAAAAATAAAGATTAACAAATAAAAAAATTTATTTTACAAGATCAAATATCTATCTTTAACGTTTTGTTTCTTGCAAAAGCTAGCTAATTAAAGCAACGCTTCGTTTTTTGCGTAGGGCAATTAAGCAGGGCAATTAAGTAGAGCAATTAAGCAGGGCAATTAAGCGGTAATTAATGACGTGGGAAGAATGAACCACTGCCACTAAGTGCTGCTTTAGAATAGTAGAGACTAGTAAGGTGCTCGTGCGTTGCAACGGTATCTACATTTTGAACGGCTGTCCTGCTATTACGATAATATGAAACAAGAAAATATGTTGTGCAAATAATACCTTATACAGTAGGATACTATTGAAGCAGTATTTCTATATTTCTATGTAAATGAAGCATTCTGACGCTTCGTTTCTTGCGCCTGGAGTGGTTAATTAATTAAAGATATAGGTAATTAAAAAATGGCAGAACTGGTAATTTTGATGAAATGACGTGGGAAGAAACTCACTTTATATAGTAGAGATATGGGGGCTTCCTGGTGACCTCCAAACGGTCTCCCTCCGAGAAAGTTACCTAAAGAATTTCATAATTATGTTAGGTCCTTTATTCTTCGTGAAAAGATGACAAATACTAAGTTACGCTAAACAAATCCGTAATTATCCAGCGTGTCTACGTATATATTACATTTAACTCCAATGAAAAGCATGCACTTCGAGTTTAGACACCACTGATTTTTTTTTTTTTTGGTGTATCTCAACCAGAATTTATCACATGTGGATCATTGATTGCTTAACCTTACTAGATGCGTGAGTGCGGCACATGTTGCGCCTGTCGCCATGTGATCGAGGGAAAAAAATTCGCGCAATTTCAATTTTTTGGGGGTCTTTTGCAAAAAAAATTGTATACACATGGTTTGTACATAATTTTATAAAGTTTTTAAAAATATTTTCTAGGCAAATATGCAGAAAAAAGGGAATTTTGGAAGTTCCAGAGATCGCAAAAAATATGAACTAATATGTGTTTTTAAAAAGATCTAAGGGAAGAAGGAAATCTCGAAAGTTCTATGGATCACAGGAAAAAAATATGAACTCTTCGCCAAAAAAAGGAGTAATACGCAATTTTAGAATGTTCTCCGTAATTTTTGAGGGGCCTCGACGAGAAAAAACAATTTTTGGTAGTTTTGGGGGCCTTCCTACAAAAAAACAGACTAAGATGTAATTTTAGAATGATACACATAATTTTCGGGAGGGGGGGGGGGGCTCGACGAAAGAAAATAAAAATTAAAAAGTTTTGGGGGCCTCCCCTAAAAAAATACGAACTCCCCGCAAAAAAATGGAGTAATACGCCATTTTAGAAAGCTCCCTGTAATTTTTGAGGGTCTTTGGTGGGGAAAATAAATAAATTTCAGTAGTTTGGGGGGCCTTGCCGTAAATAAAGACTAATACACAATTTTAGAAAGATATTCAAAATTTTCGGGTGCCTCAACAAAAGAAAATAAAAATTCAGAAGTTTTTGGGACTTTCCTATACAAAACCAGACTAATATGTAATTCGAAAAAAATTCGGACGCCTTTTCCCAAAAAGATGCGTCCCCTCAGTGGTTGCACTAGGCGTCGCACGAAAAAAATCGCGTGTGCGACACGAAAGCGCGTGCAGGCAGGAGTTGAAGTGCAGCCACTGGCGTGCGAGCAAGCAGAGTTACCGCGGTGCTGCTCACTCTGTGCACATAGACTGTGATTATTTACTTAAGGTGTATCAATAGGCAAGAATTTTTGGGCAACATGGCCGCTTCCGGAGCGAGCACGTCGCTCAGAATTGATGTGGCATCGCGTGGTGGCTGGAAACATATAGGGTTTAATATGTTGTAAAACGTAGTCGTTCACCCGCAACAATTGACAGCACACCAATGCAATCATACGAATAAAAGTAGAAGCACACACAATGTAAGAGGGCAAAATACTCTGTCTTTTTATTGGATTGAATTTTGTGTACAAGGTAATGCCTAATATATAGTAGAAAACCCTTGGAGCTAAATTCGAATTCGTTCACCAATGGATAGAGTCCTTCCATACTGGAACAGGGATTCTATCTATATAATAGCACTCCTCCTTAGGCGAATACCGCGTAATGCATATGTCTCATTAAAAACTCCTCCAAAAAACCCAGTGGAAAAAAAGAATGGAGAAAAGAGCACATTACACTCGCACTCCGTGTTATACTAGTTGCCTCATTAAAAATCTTTATATGAGAAACTTCAGTAAGACTCACTAAGGGGAAAGAGTATAACTTATAATCTTCATAATAGAAAATATGATCTTCATGATCATGTAAAAGGGGTCATAGTTCAAGGATCCACTCCCCATGAACTCTGCAAATCTCTAAGTCATCTCATCCCAATACCGTTAATGCATATTTGGAAAGTAGACTTTGGCAAAGATTTTGTGAATAAATTTGCTAGATTTTCACTTGACTCAGCTTGCATTATTTTTACTCACTATTCTTCTGGAGTTCGTGAGGATAGACAAATTTTGGGGCAATATGCTTCATGATATCGCTTTTTTACATAACCCATTTGCATTTGTGAAACACAAGCATCATTATCCTCATAGATAATGGTGAGGATATCGACGTTATTAAGACCACATGACTTCTATATATGGTTAATTACACGTCTTAGCCAAGCACACTCACGTGAGCTTCATATAAAGATATAATCTCTGAGTGGTTGGTAGAAGTAGCTACCAAGGTTTGCTTAAAAGATCGCAAAGAAATGGCTATACCACTGTAGATAAACACAAAACCAGTCTGAGATTTGGCACTGTTGGGATCATACATATAGCCAGCATCAGTATATACCACCATGGCTAAGTCTTGGTTCTTTCGGTAAAATAAACCAAGATTTTGGGTACCTTGAAGGTATCTGAATAAAGGCTTGACATCGGCCCAATGCCTTTTGGTTGGGGCTACATTGTGTCTTATTAGCAAATTTACTGCGAAGGTAATATTAGACCTTGCGCAATTCGCAAGATATATAAGTGCACCAATAGCACTTAATATGGGACTTCAGGTCCTAAGACTTCCTCATTTTCTATCTTTGGTTCAAATGGGTTTTTATCCGCTTCAAGGGATCTCACAACCATATGGATTTTTAAAGGATGGGATTTATCCATATTAAATCTTTCCAATACTTCTTGGTATAGGCATATTGGTATACAAAATTTTCTTCTGGGAAATGCTTAAGCTATAGGCCTAAGCAAAATTTGGTTTTTCCCACCAAATCCTTCATCTCGAACTCCGTCGCAAAGTAAGCACTAGCTTCCTATACCTCAAATGCATTTAATGATTCTGGTACAGCTTTGGGCATTAATGTATATCATTTAGTACCTCATGTCCACTCACAAAATGGTCTTACATGATCATTAATTACAAAAATAAAATTTATTGCCCGGCCACTCTTATAGAATTGTAGGTTACCCACCAGTTATTGGGGCCACGCAGTATTGTACGTTGTTGTATTGCTTCAACTCAAACCAACCGTATACCATGAAATTTTTCATTTGCAGATAGTGCGTGAAAAAGAACCAAGTATTTTTCATCTACGAAAATTTGGCTACGATATATATGTGCCAATCTCACCACCATAGTGTACACCGTGAGCTCTCACCGAAAGTTAGGGATCTATGTATGTTATGAATACCCATCAATTAGCAAAAACGTAGAGCCTACAATAGGGGATATGTATACAGCTCGGTATACTGATTGTAATTTTGATAAGGATAATTTTTCGGTATTATGGGGAGAAAAGTAAAACACTAAAGAACATCAAAAAATATATTGGAATGTCATTGGCATTCAATTCTTAGAACCACGTACTAAAGAATCTGAAATTAAAGTTTGAAGGATAATAAATATGTAACAAATAGCTAATAATTTGCCAGATACCTTCACTGGTCGCAAGAGAGTGATAATATCTCATATACCTACATTAAATGCACCCAAAAGAGTGAAAATACCCCAGAAGGATATTGAATCCACTCTTAACCCTTATGATAAGAAGAGGGGGAGGCCTTCAAGTGCATGGGACTCAATTCCGCGAAGACGTCTGCAAAAATAAAGAACTGAACAAGTGATAATAGTATCCAAGATAATAAAAGAAGTTCAACCCGACATTGAGAAAATCCCTGTAGTGAGCAATCCTAGAAATGGTAGTTGCATCCCTGAAGTGAGCTATCCTAAAGATGATAACTCTAGCAAATATTTACACGCACAATTTGATGTTGGAAAGTAGGAATACCTAGACTCTATCGTTGTGGAAAATCACGATTAGCTAGAAGAAATTAATGAAGAGATAGCAACTAATTATGTGGACTTGGGAGAATTAATTATATAAAACAAATACTACAATTTTTGACATAAATTTCACCTTAAAAATTGCTAAAACTCTTAAGCTGGATCCAGAATCAAAGTCCGTGGTAGAGTGCCCGAAGCGTTCTGATTGAGTCAAATAAAAAAAAGCAATTGAGACATAATTGCGCTCGCTTAATAAAAGAAAATTATTTTGGAGTCTTAATACCATGTATATAATGTTTCATAACTAAGTGCCAAATAAATAACATAATTATATCTTATTGAATACTCTAATTTGAATTCAACAACAATAAGAATCATTCAAAATTCTTTTGTGTTGGATTTGACAGCCCTGGCTAGCTTATATCCGCGCTCTATGGCTCTATGCTGGCAACTTCAAATTTTTTCATAACCGAATTAAAAAGCATTTGTAATTTTGTGTGCACTAGGAATCCCTTCAATTATTCTTGTATCTATTCCTTTGTAATTTGATGTTTGGAAACAGTTCTTCATCATGTTATACAAACTTGCTTCAGAGGAATCAAATCAAAAAATGAGCTCCAAAACAAAGATGAATATGGGGGAATAATCAACAAAAGCTAGCGAATCCAAAAACGATCTCCAAATAAAGTTGAATACCGGATTCGAGCTTGATCGTGAAAGAGTAGGTAGGGTGGCGGCGCTAGCAGTGGAGGAGAAGATAGGGATGTCACCAGCGGTGGATAAGGTGGGGGAGGCACCGGAGTTGGTGCAGGATTTGTGTCGCCTCCTCTCGTTGGTAGCTGCGCAAATCCACTCCAGATTGGAGAGAGGAGGGAGAGAGTGGGAGTTCACCCTGCATCTCCTTTCCCTCGCCACCACCGCTGCCAATGAAGTCGCCGTTGTGTATTCTGAGGTGCCGACACTAGGATCTCGTCACTGTCGCCACCGCTGATGAGCTCGCCAGCGCTCTCGATGACCCCACCCTCTCCTCTAGGGTTCCTCATGTAATGATTTTGGGCCTAAAACTGGGCTTCCAAGTAGGGCCTCTTTTCCACTCGGTAGTCGGTAGAATAGCCAATAATCTTCAACATGCCGCCACTAATAATCAACAATTCAATATGCACTAATTTTCAATAACAAAAAAAATACTCAAACTCTTGCTCAGCTTAAATAAATTTGATAAGAGTTAGCATGTAGTAATGTTTAACGAATAATTTATAAATTTATAATTTGTGAGCTATTGGCACTCGATTCAGGGAAGTTCGAGCTGTGCTCGTTTAGAGCTAGAATCTAGCTCATACCGAGGTTAGAGGGAGACGAGCTCTGCCAGCCTTGGGCTTCTTCTTACGGCCCTACTCACCAGCAAAACTGCAAAAACGGTAAACCGGCACGATGTTCCGCCGACGCCAGCCCCTCCTCCGCCTCTTCTCTGCCTACAACCGCCGCCACTGCTGCCTCCCCACGCCCCAACACCTTCCCGCAGCCGCCGGTACAAAGAAGGTCCCCTTCGTGGGAGAAAATTGATATTATGCCACTCTCAAGAGTGGCGCAAGCCAAAATGCCATTCTGGTCGTTGTCTTTGTTAAAATGCCACTCCTGTCATGTCCTCCTCGCCAAAATGCCATTTTCGGATTTATAAAATCAATTTTGCTCCTGTGTGCAGTTTTATCCATTGGAAATGACCATCCTACCCTCTTCTCTTGTTGACTCAATGTGCTCCATCCCTTCAGTTGTGCTCGAACAGCAATGTCCATCGTCTCCTACTTGGTTCATGTTGCTAATTTGCTCTCTTATTATCACCCTCCATTATCGAAGTTCCACATATGAACATACAACTCCATCAACATGTATTATCCATCTCATCCCTAAAATATACACTCTCAATCTTGTTAACCTCACAAACAAAAAGAGAAGAAACTTGCACAGTCTTGTGTAGTAAACAGATAACAGCTTAAGTGACCAACAATTGAAATTTGCAAGATCAACAGTTTTGCTGCTGCAGTAATCACCCTGCGAGGTCTTGTGTAGTAAACAGATAACAGCTTAAGTGATCAACAATTGCAATTTGCAAGATCAATAGTTTTGCTGTTGCAGTAATCACCCTGCGAGGTTTCATAGCTGCTTCAATCCTTTAGAGAAGAAAAGCTGAATTGTGCCATCTCGGCCTCGGCAGCACCACCCCGATCTCAATGGACACTAGCTCCACCTTCTTCGGCTGGCCTAGGCCGAGGTCGGTGTCGTACACGCCAAGAAGCCTCGGCGGTGGCGCAAAGCGTGGAGCCTCTGGGGCCTCATACACCGCAGGGCCGCCGGCAGCAGGAACGGCGCTGACGACGAGATGCACGGCGAGGGTGCACCTGCGGCGGCTGGTGGTGGCTCCCGCTACCGGAGACGAAGACGACTACAGATGAAGACGGTGAGGACGAGATTCCGGCGGATCCAGCCGTCCCCGGCCATGAGGTCACCGGATCAGGCCGCCCTGCTTGCTTCTTCCCTGTCGATGATAGCGGCAGCTGATCTCACCGTCTCCGGCGATGGCCCTGCGGATCTGGTCGTCCCTGGCCACGACGTCGCCAGATGCGACCGCCCTGCTTGCTCCCCCTCCGGTGCTCGGTGATGGCGTGAAGATGGAGCAGATCCGCCGACCGCCCTGCTTGCTCCCCGAGACTGATTCCTTTCTCCGGGACAAAATATTGAATTTCACACATTTAGTGCTTGGGATGCGGACATGCGTGGAAGATGAACATAAGAGAGCTCCGCCCTTGCGGCGACAGTGACGGGATCTAACGGTCGGACAAGAGGGGGATGCCGGAATAGTCCTTTGCCTCTGCCGTCGCTGATGGGGTGGAGAAAGAGAAAGAGATTGGATTAGATGGGTTTTGTACTCATGTAGGTTGTAATGTGCGAAGAGAGGGCTCCCATTCTTGTGGCTCGGGGTAGGAACGACATTTCCAGTTGCTCAATTGGTAGATAAAAATGAAAATTATTTTATAAATTCGAAAATAGTATTTTGACGAGGAAGACACGACAAAAATGGTATTTTAACAAAGACAATGACGAGAATAGCATTTTGGCTTAGCCACTCTTCAGAGTAGCATAATATCAATTTTCTCCCTTCGTGGTGTCGGCGCACAGGAGGCCGTGGAGCGACTCCTATCACTGGATGAGCGAAACCTCCGACCCCGTCCTCGCAGCCTCGGTGCGCGCCCGGCCGCCCCCTTCCGTCACCTCCCCACCACAGCCCTGGGGCCCTTGGTTCGTTACTGCCTGCGCTATTTCGTTTGGTCCATACTGTATGGATTGGAATCGTCTCACTATGGCCTGTGAATTGTGATGGCCTTATGGTGTTAGTTTTGGAGATTACTTTAGCGTGTAGCTGCCAATATAGTACTGTGATTTATGCATGTATTTGTGAAAGTGCATCTAGGCCCCTCAATTTATTTTGGTGATTAATGATGACACAATTAAAGAGATCTAATGTTTTAACTAAGAATAATGCAGATCTCGAGAACACATCAAGCTTGGAATGAGATTGGACGCCTCTACGTACGTTAAAATTCAAAAGGACGGCATCAAGACGAGATTTGTAAATTCCATTTTCTTTTGAGTCTTAAGGATAGCCGTACTATTAAGTGGATACGATGGAAAATCGCTTTTAGGATGTGCATGTGCTCAAGGTCAAGTCTTGCATACAAACTAGCACTCAAATACTTGCATTTCCCAAAAACAGCAATTTCCAACCGAGCCATCCAACCCGGAGTATCCGGACTTAGTCCGGAGTATCCGGACAATTTGTTCGGAGTATCTGGGTTAACCCATTCGGCAAAAAAAAAGTCACATTCCAGTTTATCCGGAGTATCCGGACATTTTGTCCGGATAGTCCGGATCATCCGGAGTGTCCGGGTTAAATTGTCCGGAGTGTCCGGACAGTTTGAAATTGGGAGTAACGGCTAGTTTTCCAAAAGAGTATTTAAAGCCCCCACTCTCCCCCAACGGCTAGGATCTCTATTGAGCTCATTCATAGCAGCATTCAAGCCATTCCTAACACACTCCAAGCATTCAATAGAGCCCTCACTTCCTCCCACCTCTTGATTTGGTTGTTGATCCATTCTTGGTGAGGAAGGAAGAAGTAAAGTGCTAGGTGCATTCATTCCAAGTTCTTGAGCACTAGTTCATCCTCCAAGCGATCTCTCGTGGTGTTTTTACTCTTGGAGGTTGAAGGTATCCTAGACGGCTAGGAGTTACCGGGAGCAACCAAGGATTGTGGTGTGCCCCGGTCGTTTGTGAAGGCGTGTCTCGCCTCCGAAAGGGAAGAGACAAGAAGTGAAGCCGGCGAGTGCATTTGTGCAACACCGGGAGGAAAGCGGGTTGAAAAAGACCCCGTCTCAAGTACGACCGAGCCACCTCAACGGAGACGTAGGATTCCCTTCAAGAATCCGAACTTCGGTGGAAAATCAAGTCTCCAACTTCCTTTCTTGGTTCTTTCTTAACTTGTGTAGATTTATTCTCTTAGAGCTTAGATCTAGCTTGTGTTACTACTTTGCTCTAAATCCGAACATGCTTAAAGTTCTAGGTTGCTTTTGCTATCTTTTATTTGAGTAATTAGTTGCAAGTTTAAGAAGATTCAGTTTCGTTCCCGAGCCCCCTAACCCGGAGTGTCCGGATAAAATACCGGATAGTCCGGACAACCCGGAGTATCCGGACAAAATATCCAGAGACTCCGAGTTGACCTGCTCGGGTAATTTAATTCCGCTGCGTAATTTTTTAATTCGCCTATTCACCCCCCCTCTAGGCGACATCTCCGGTCCTTTCAATTTGTGTAGCTAATCTAGTTGTGGTTTGGCATGACAACATTTGGATGTTGTATTTGTTTGGTGTTATGATTGCTTTTCGCCTCCGAGATTTTGTGTAGTGCTGAAAGGAGTTAATCACTTAATCCTTCTAGTGCATCATCATGGTTAGTTTTCCAATCCTTGTAGTGTAACATTATTATCATTATTATTTTTCTTGGCCTTGCACGATTATAATATTAATTTTTTTTGGTTCTTTTGGTTAGTAATGGAAATTGGAATGCCGTGTTGGTATGTCAAATTTCATTTGCTAGGTTAGGACATGTTTGTAGGGGCTGGATTTGGCCTAAACTCCTTGGACATACTGCATTTTGTGTATATGCTTCTGATTGGAAACATAGCTTTGACACTTCTGATTGGAAACCTAGTTTTTTATGCATCTGATTGAGGAAAAAAACTGAAAAGTGCTAACAAAAAAGACAGGAAAACAAGGAAATTTACGTTATGTTTTGCAGTGAGTTTAGAATTTTCGGTGCTGCAATATTTGTGCAAGAGTAAATGGTACTGTACAACAAATTGTGCATATTTATAAATCCAGAGTTAGAACATAGCTTGTTTTGTGGATTCAGGTTATACCGCCAGTATGTTCCAGAGGGGAAGGAATATATGATTTTGTCCAGAAAGTTGAGGCCTTCTGGTGGTCTAGCAGGAGCTCTCCTTGGTTACCTTTCTGGTTCGGATAAGGAGCAAGTATTGCTTGACTGGAATGAGATTGCATAAAAATTTGGTAAGTGTTGCATGTAAGCTGTCTTGTCTGATCTCCACATGCTTAACAAATCTTGATACTAATATGATCTCCTACTGCCTGCTGTATACTTTCATATCGTTTGATTATTTTGTTCCTGCAATTAATTTTTGGACATTGCTTATTTGCTCTTATTTATTGATTTCTTGTAGTGAAGGCGTTTTTGCTTAGCTATGAAAATTTATCATTTGGTATTTTTGAAACTTATTGAAAGGACCCGCCTATTTAACGCATTGTAAATGAGGAATTAGGATAAGATAATCTATATTACAAAAGAAAAACTAGCGATTTAAGTTATTTCAAAGTAAACCTTGTCAATTCCTTAAATAAATCAACCGGTAATTTATACAAACTTGATAGTATTGCGGGTATCCATAGCAAAAAAGAATAGTAAAAAAATATGATATAATAAACAGTAAAAAGAGCCAAGGGTAAAAAGGTAAAGGAGCCCCTGTAACTTAGGATAAGACCAAGCCTCAGTCGAGCAAGCCCTCTTCCAAACACTTCCCACACACACACAGCTCATTATCCACCATCCAACCCAAGCCACAAGCCAAGAAGACCAAGAGGAAGGGCCAAGACCAGGAGCAACCAAGCAAGGCTGAGAGCAAGAGAACCAGGAGCACAGCCAGGAGGCTAGGAACAAGGCAGCCACGGTAGGGAGCAAAGCAAGCACCCAAATCACATAAGCAAAGCTCGAGGACAGCCGGCCAAGAACTTCACCCCAAGCAACCAGGGAGACATATAGGAGGACCAAGCCGAGCTAGAAGGAGGAGGTAAAGATCTGACCATATCCTCATCAATCCACCCCCAATCGATCCTTAGTACAGAACCGCAACCATCTCACATTCTCAACATCACAGGTACACCACCCTGTATTTGCTAGTACTAGGATCAATGGTACCTGTATGAAGTAGTGAAGTATGCAACCAATAGAACCATGATCTATTAAGGGTTTCAGTGGAGTAATCGTGTTAGAGGGCGGCGTCGTGTGTGCTTGACAAACCCCACATACTCTCCTGCATATGAGAGGTTGTAGGTATCAACGCGATGCCACCAAAACCCCAATCAATCACTCAATCACCATCAACCAGAGCATAACTAAAATCAACGCATCCATTTAAGTAAGCAAACAACATGGAGGGGCAGTACGCAGTAAGGGGGATGAGAGTAAAAGAAAGAGGGAAGAGATCATTGCTGTCGGAACCAGATGGCCGGTACGGCGCCTAGGCCAGTTGAGGAAATCGACCAGAGAGAGAGAGAGAGAGAGAGGTGAGGTGAGGGGGAGCGGCGGTGGCCAGACCGGAGGACAACAAGGGGAAGACTAGTGGGCCGCGGCACGGGGCCGTAGGCTAGCCGCATAAGGGGAGGGCCGGGCCACCGTGGGCACAACAGAGATCTGGTGCGACACCAAGGAGGAGCTGGTGGAGGGCAAGGCCGGCAAGACTGGGGCTGAGAGCGTGCAAGCGGTGGGCCTGGGACGGTGCTAGACAGGGGAAGGATGGAAGAACCGGCGGTGCTAGCCGGAGTAGAGGAGGGGGAGAGCCGACTGGCAAAGACCAGAGGAGGCCCAGCGGCGGTGAGGAATAAGGGGAGGAGGAGATCTAGGGAAGAAGGAAAGGAGGGAGGAAGAGAGAGGATTGGGGAGGGGTTGAGGATGCCCAGGTGAGGGGAAGAGGAAGGAATGAGAAAGCCGGCCTAAAAAAAGGAGAGGAGAGGGAGAAAAGAAAAGAGAGAAGAAAAGGGAAAAAGAAAAGAGGGGAGAAAGAAAAGAGAGAAGAAGAAAAATGAGGAAAGAAGAGAAAAGAAGGGGATAGATATATATAATATGTATGCATGTAATTATGAACATTGCACACTGAAATAAACCACATAAGACCCCACCGTAATATTAGAGAAACTAAAAAAAACAGAACAATAGCAGCGAATGACAAAATAAAGAATCATGTAAAACACGTCTGCCAGAATAATTAAAAAAGGGAAATAATGCCTCCACTCAAATAAAAATTCAAACCAATCTCTCAATAAACCGTGTATGCTAAAATGTACCAAATCAAAAATAAAATTATTTAAGAATCTTAAATTGAAGTAGATAAACTGACTGTACCAAATTCCAATTAATTCAAGGGATGTTGGACACCATAAAAACACATAATAAATTGATAGCCATCGGAATTTCATACTTTATAATAGTAGGAAGTTAATCAAATTCTATAGGTGACCCTTTTTGGAATCCGGGTGAGGACGATTATTGTTACACAATTCCAGGCAAGTTTCCTTGATCATATTTTCGAAATATGAGAAAATTAAATATTTACTATGGTCATTACTTGCATATCAAAAACCTGTTTTTAAATTAAAAAAGGAGGATTGAGAATTTAATGAAATGGTGGAAGAATTGGCAAGTCTAGCCGAAGGAGAAGTTGGCTTGTATGTGTATTAGTATGGTGGGTAGAGGGTGCCCATGGTTGGGAATGTTAAATTGCAAGCGGGACCCTCTACATATGATAGAATATAAGGTCAAACAAAACTAACACTTGAGCAATGGGCCGTATAATGAGTACCAACCATAGTTTGGATGATCACCCGAGAAGGTTGTTATATAAAAGACGTCGTATCTCCATAACAGGTATGTAATAGATTACTAGGGTGGTAAGACCGGTATGGACCTGGTAAGGCATAGGAGTAAAACCAAACTATGAAAACTATGTGAACTAGGAGTGCGTTTCCCCAAACGATTACCTGTGGCATGTCGAATGGTCTAATTTATTTTATTTCCGCTGCAAGAATTTATTTATTTCTTAAAACCCTGTGAGGCATAGTTGTCTAAACCTTGACCATAATATCTGTTGCTTCTATTTAATAATGATCTGCTACTTTCTTAGTTAATTCGTTGAATGAAATGGTATTTTATCTATGTTGCCATTGTGTGCACTAGCGTGGTCCTATACTAGTGAAATATACACAGAGAATTTCAAATTTGGTAATCCAGGTCCCGACAATCATCACCAGTGGTACAACAATCCCCCTTATATGTTCTTATCCCTCGTCTATGTGAATGGGCATCTCCTTATATTTTATGTTCACGTCGGTTACCTTCAGCTTTCTTTGTTTATTGATTACCAGGATCTCATGCTACTATTTACATTATATAATCCAGGAAATTATGTTGTGCACTAAGACTTGTGTTATCCCTTGCTACTCACATAGTGCTGCACAGCTTCACTAAAATGGATGGATTTTTTTTTAAAAAAGGTGAAATTGAACAATAAGTTCCATCATTTTTTTTCTGGCTGCGTATTATGTTAATTAAGCAAGTGTATAGTACAGTGCATCTGATGTGTTGTTAGCGATAATGTAACATCCCCAATTTTGGCCTTCTAATAAAATTTAAATTAAATTAAATTAAAATTCAAAATTGGATTTTATTCGGTGTTTAAATTAACCTGGCATCCTTCTACTTCCGCAATTGTAGCTCAATTCTCCTCTGTCCGAAAAGTCGAATTCCGAATTTCGGTCCGTACCCGAAATTTCACTTGTGTTCCAAAATGCTCTAAAAATCCCGAAACCTATTGCATTAGGTTCCAAATATTCCAAAAACATTTTGGGAATTTTTTCAAGATTTTTGGAAACTCTCTAGTATTTTATCTCTCGCGGTCTTTCATCAAAAGCCCTTTATTCGTCCTGGAATTTTCTAAATTCCAAATTTCATCCAAATTCCGTGAAACCAATTTTATTGGGTTTCAAATTTTCCCTAATATTTTTAGAATTTTTTCCGGGATTTTTAGACCATTTTTGTTAATTTTTCTCTCGCGTGTAACTCTCACTTACTTCGACCAATGAGACGGCGACACGTGGCATAGCACTATTGGGGCTTCTTCAACCCACGATCTGCTTGTTACAGAGAGGAGCTTCCTCACCCCAGTAATGGCGCCTCTCATTCAAAATTGCATAACTTCCCATTTAATGCTCCAAATCACGAACGGCCGGGTTCGTTGGAAAGATATCATCGAGGAGATTCCATTCCCCATGACCATTCACCTTCAATCTCGCTAGAAATGGTTCAATATACCAAAATCCAAAAATTACAAAATTACTCATAACTCGGCCGTTTCAACTCCAATTCGAACGGTTCCACCTCTCAAAGCTTCGTGTGGAGTCCTCTTCCCGGTGCTATCACTCTTCTTTTGCCCCTCCTCATCGTTTGCCCGGGAGATTGCGAAAACCGGCGACCACCACCGTCGTTCTTCGCGTTTGCCATCATATCTCTCGCTCCGGTGAGTTAATCTCGATTTTGTTTGAACCATTGGGTGCATATGGATGCCAAGATCATAACCCCTCAACCAATTTCAGGTTTCCTCAAAGTTTGAATCCGAATTTCAAGTTTGAATCGCTATGGCCGAACCGCCGTTCGTCGTCAAATTCGTCATCTCCGGTAATTCTCTCCAAGATCCGACACCACCATTGGATTCGCATCGTCGAGACCTTTCCGGGGCTCTACCTTCTCCAATCCCGCCGCCCCTTCCATTGCAAATTCCCCATGTTCAAAACCTAGGTTCAGTGAGCTCTACTCTGGATTCCAAATTCGCGATTTACTGTAGCTACAGTAACATTTCTTCTTCTTTTTGATTTTCTTTCCAATCCAACTTCGAAACGCTCTCGTTCTCTTCCATCGTAACTCCGATTCACTCCGTTCAAATTCCTAAATTCATCTAAATTCAAGATCTACCTGCCAGTATAATTTTTATAATTTTATTTATTTTATTGTTATTTATTTGTTGTACCATTTTGTGTGTAGCCGAGGATCCCGCCGAGTCCGCTGACCCCGCTGCCGAACTTCAAGGTTCTGAGACCTTCGCTGCGCACAAAGACAAGTCTCCTTGATGCATTTTGATCCCCATGTTTGCAAAATGATTTACAAGGTTTTATAACGTGCATTGCTATGTTTAACATCGTATGTCAAATATAGACTGTTAGTTATTCCGAATTGTTGTCACCTCCTTGATTGTTGATATCCATGCTTATTTGTAACCCTAGGACCCTTTGTTATGTCATACTTAATTCATATTATGACATTTGATGATTAGTACGGTAGTTGTGCTTAGTTGCAAAATTAGCTGAATGACCCCTGGGTGGGATTTTATCAAAGTTGTGTTTTAAAGTGTGATTTGAGAATTATTGTAAAGTATTTACTACTGTCTTTGAAAAATAAAAATAAAATAAAAATGGTTTGGACTTGGGCGAAATGGTTTGTCTGGCGGGTGCAGATAGAGCACTGGTCTTAGTTTGTGCAAGTATCGCCCCAAGTCAATTAAGGACCGACGCTTATGACTATCTCCATTCTAAGCATTACCGTACAACCACATATCCATTATGGGTACGACCTGGCTGAATAATTTGTAGAAACCTAACTTAGACTCACCAGATGGTGGAATGTGAGTGCCGGATAGATGCAAGTCTGTTTTCTCACACGACGCGAGAGGGGGCTTCTGTACTGGGTAGATAGAACCCTAACATTGGTGAAACCTCGGCGGGTGGGTCAAGTTAGGCGTATACATTGTAAAGGCTCTGTCATGATATCTCTGCCGGCACACCTAAGGAAGTGTGTTAGTCACGGGGCACTAAGAGAATATCATGTCTTATGGGTAAAACTGTACACCTCTACAGAGTTAAAACTATTCGAATAGCCGTGTCTGCGGTCAAAGGCAAAGCGAAGAATGCTTTCATACTGGTAGACTTTGGTTTTGGTTTTGAAAATAAATAAGGTTTTGTTTTGGGGTTCGGGAGTGGTTAGAACTCTTGGATGTTTAATTGGCGGATTCAGCCAACCAGGTAGATGGAACCTGTTTTGATCATGACAGATAGAGTCATGAATTGGATTACCATAATCTTTTAAAATGTGACAGATAGAGCCTTTATACTGGTGATGGTGAATAGAACCTCCACTAGACTATTAAATACTTCAATTGCTAAAATAATTGTTAAAATGTGCTTTATGAAAATTATTATTAAGCATGGTTTGATGAAACTTAGCTTTATGCAAAAGAACCACAATAAGCCTTCCTTGGAAAGCCCTACATGTGCATATTTTCCCAGACTTGCTGAGTACTTTTGTACTCACATGCTACACAAATGTTGTCTTCAGAAAATTACCAGGATGCAATTGAAGATGAAGAGTTCTATGCCGAGGAGTTTGATGAAGGTCACCAAGATAGCTGAGCGCGCGTTCCTAGTCGTCACCTGTGGTGTTATTTGGATTTTGTTACTCGTTGTTTTATTTCCGCTGCCGTGAACTCTGGTAACGTGACCTTATGATGTAATAAATAGCTATGTGGCTGACACTTAATGTTTATTGTTTTATTTACTGTCTGACTGTGTGTACTAGTAACTGATCTAGAACTAGTACAGAAATACACATGAGATTTCGGATAGCCAATATGAGGTCTCACAGATAAGCTTTGTTCCCATAAACCTTTATTTTGCTTATTGTAGACTCCAGACTTAACTGTGGATTATGATATGAGAGAAGACTTTTACCTTCCTTCATTAAGAGGAAGTAACTCGCCTTTCTTCAAGTCTATGCACAGTTGGGCTGCAATCCAATGTTTTAAGCTTCCAACAGAACCTGCAGCTTATTGAAGATTCGCAAAGTTGGAGCGATCTTCCCACTATTTTCTTGTGAAAGGGTCCAAGTTATTTTATATGATGGTGTCTGAATACCTTTAGTGATCCTGTATCCACATGAAGCACAATGTCATGGAGATTCACCTGGGATCTTATAGGGATATGGAGCTTATGGAGAAGATCTGGATAAAGGCTGGTGTTCTGATAGGTTAAGTCTACTTGCTTAGTTGGGTTCTTGCATTTGCAGATGTTAGGTACAGTTTGATGACTGCACTTTCCATCATCTTTCAGTTTTTCCTAATTCATCTTATTGACTTCTTGCAACTTCTGAAGTTGTGCCTTTTCATTTTATAAATTTGATTATTTTTAAATTGTCAACCAGACTGGCATACCTGCACCTGTGACTGGAGTTACTGCAAGTCTTCAATACAACATCTCTATTCACCAAATCTTACAGTATTAGGGACTGTCGTTTTTATCTTTCCCCGAAAGAGACATTAGATGCTAGCTTATTGAGATAACAATGTTTCATGTCGTGCAAGTAATGCCCGATTCGCTGTTCTGGAATAGAACAAGTTTCTGATCCGGTGATCCCTATCACAGGGGAAATCGGTCTGAATTCTGAAAGCTAGCCAATTTTTAGGGCGCGTTTGGTATGGATCCAGATTCTAGAAGAAACAGAAACGGTTCCAGATTCTTGGTAGAAACGTTTCAGATAGAATCAGAATCACTTCATAGAAACCGTTTGGCTAACTGTCTGAATTCAGATTCTGGAAAGAGGATAAAGAGGTGAAAATGACCGAAGTGCCCTTTGTAGTTGTGATGGATTTGTAGTACATTTTAATGTAAGAAATAATGATGAAATACATGCATCCATAATAATCTCATTACAGAATTTTTATATCAATGTCCGGCCATTCAAATACAAGGAAGTAGCAAAATAAATCATTGTACTAATATTACAAAAATGATAAATTGAACTACGATCTAGATTCCATAATTGCTTTTGCAAGATCATCACGAAATCTATCCATATTTATGTCATTTGCATCGGATGTAGCCGTATTCGATGAATTTTGAGACGGCTGATGTCTCGCATATCTTTGTGGTATTGTTGGCATGTAATCCAGATTCTCATCACACATTCGAAAATCTGTGTCAAGCGCATGATTTTCACGAATGTAGTTATGGAGACACATAGTTGCTGCAACAATCATCTTCTGTTTGTTCATCGGGTACGTAGGCATCTTTAGAAGTATCCTCCACTTCATCTTCCATACACCAAAAGTACGCTCAACAACATTACGAAGGCTAGAGTGCAAATAGTTGAATACCTCTTGTTGACCAGACGGCGCCACACCTCTTCTCCAGTCAGGTACATGATACCTCTGTCCTTTGTACGGTGCTAAGTACCCCGGTCTGTTTGGGTAACCGGCATCCACAACATAATATTTGCCTAATGAAATACGAAGTAGCATAAGTCTCCACAACATAATATTTGCCTAATGAAATACGAAGTAGCATAAGTAATGTGACTGACAATAGATTTATACAATGTAACAACAATTTTTACCTAGGGGAGGATGTGGAAAGACTTGTGTATCATGTTCTATAGCATGATAGAGCACACTGGTGTCATGCATAGATCCTGGTTGTCCAATAGAAGCATACGTGAAACGCATATCAAAGTCAACCACCGCCATCACATTTTGGGTTGGAGTCCCTGATCTGCCAATATATCGAACATAATCCCTGGACTGTGGTGTCGCTAAGATATGTGTCCCATCAATTGCTCCAATGCAATCCTTAAAATGCGGCCACATCCTTTGATCACCACTAATTCTACTATGCACCTCGGCAAAGTTACGGTCCTTAGGTCTTATGCAATCTTTAGCCATTCGAACTAAGCATTGTAACACATCATCAAATTTTCTACTGATTGTCTCCCCTGAATGCTTGAATGTATTTTGAATCGAACTATTGGATCTATTTTGGCCGCATATACACAGAAAGATAGCAAGCGACTCTAATGAGGTAATATTGATGGATGATTTTAGACCGTAATTGCTTACCAATAAGTCATGCAAACTGAAAAAAAGACTTTCATTCATCCTGAACATTCTGTGACTTTCTCCAGGTGTGTGCAACGTCTCCATAATCCATCCATAACCACTGAGTTGTGAAGTCCTTGGTGGATTCTTGTCATAATGCTTCATGTAATATTGATGTAAAACAGTCGCAGTTGCAAGCAAGTTGGTCTGCAATATTTGATGTTGACGTATAACCTCCGCATCAACCTCGCTATCACTATCACTTTCACTTGAAGACATCTTTAACATAGAAAAAAAAAACATTAAACAACATATATGCCAAGTGCAAGATTCAACATTTAAACAACATATATATCGCAACACAAATCAACATTAAGCAACATTTTTGGTCTTAACAATAAACGAAAAACAAGTGTAAATTGCAAACAAAAGAAATAAAATTGAACTAATGTTGAATCACTTTTATTAGTCTATTCTTATTCTATACCCTATTAATGAATTTCCCTAAAAAGTAAAACATCATGGTCCATATTTGACAAAGTGCTTCATTGAGAGCCATGCAAACCGGTCTTCTGGAGTGTCCAATGTCATAAACATATCTCTCTCAGCACGCTTTATAAACAATTCAGTAGCGATGAAGTGTTGCTTTGTCCCAGGAATCGCACCACACTCCTTCACAATGGTCATTACTGCCTTGATGGAATTCTCATCCTTGTTTGCAAGCGACTCAACAGAAGCAGCGGACCTCTCACTCAAAGTCACCATTTTACTAATCTGTTCTTCGATCCACTTGCCTCCATTTTTCTTGGCTCTCCTTGTCTTCTCTTTGTCATCACAGCATGATCTCTTGCCTTTGCCCTTGCTAGTTGGAGTTATTTCTTCTGGATCACTTTCGGGCTCTGAATCCATTGATTCACGACAATCAATTGGACTTTGAGGAAAGAGACCAGACGAAGCACCAAAATGATCATCACCGGTATTCCTAAGGTCTTCAAACATAACCTTCAAGTCATCCTCATTTTGAATTCCCTTGTCTTTAAACTTTCCACATCCTGGAATTTTCTGCAAACATGAATACATATGTCAAAAAAAAGTCATATTGCTCCAAACAAAACAAGATCAAATATAATGTGGTTTGCGCACTTACTTTTCTCATCATCTTCCACCAATCATTGTTCATGTCAACTGTTCCCTTCCTCTCATCCCAACCTATACCTGTTTGTTTCAACAACTCCTTCCAAGCATTGTACTCTAGCTTCAGTTTGGCCCATTTATTCTTAAATTGCCCCCTAGTGTACAAAATCCCTGTCTCCTCATTGAACTTTTCAATCACATTTTTATACCCAAGATTGTTCAAATGGGTGCTAGAACGATTTCCGCACCTCACTTGTTCGGCGAACAATCTACAAACAATTCTAGTGTGTTCTTCAGACCATTCAGCTTCAACCATCTACACAAGCATTTTTGAAAAATCTATTATTGGCCCGGACTGCACACCTAATACTAAGGCCAATGCCAAACACCTCACAACTTCTAGGGTATGGATGAATGGATGAGAGTGAGTGAGTGATAGATGGAACAGGAGAGACAATATGTTTATTTCACATGCAGATGACTTCACAGTCCATAAAAGAGGGGATGGAATTGACAAAACTGCTAATACCTTGACTCCTTGACAGTAGCCGCATAACTCAATCGGCGTCTTGGGTGGGGGTGGGGAGACTCCGGTTCCAAAGTCGTGGTGGTGATAACAAAAAAAGTGGTTAAATCATAAATGTGACCAAATGCATACAGAAAGCTAACTCAATCAGAACAAAATAGATGGCCAGATTTGATATATAGAATTGTAGCCATATTATTAATGGCACTACCTTCAAGTGAATAGTTCAGTATGTCAGGAAATAGCTTGGAGGGGAATTGCCATAAGACTAAAGTTTATGCACCAAGTGGCAGGATGTATCAAATTCTAATGTTCTTAACCAGTAATTTGCTTGTCAGTTGAGTTGTCAGTTGAGTTCACTGATAGTTTAAACAACATACATGAATCGTGGTCATTACAGAAACAATGGTTGAACGTAGACAAATGCATCAATTCATCATTATAGAAAGCACAATCTCCTCTCAAAAAAGAAGAAGTAAGAAGGCACAATCAATTAGAATGGTATATCAACAGGACTGTAGAAGAGGTTAGGATCATCTGGTTGTTATATCCAGTTTAATGAACACAATGTTTACCTTCCATGCTATATTAGTCATCAAGTCTGAAGGGCCAGACGTACACTCGTAAATGTTATAAGTTTGCTGCTATGCACTGCTAAGATATTAGCAAAATTTCGAGTTCGATTTAAAATACTCTTGTTAACACTTTCAATCTGTGTTCTATTCTAATATTTGTTCTATTCTACTGTACATGTAGCAAATTCTTAATCTGTGTTCTATTCTACTGTACATGTAGCAAATTCTTGAACTTTCAGTTACAAAGATTTTTAATATGCACTGCTAAGATTTTTAATATGCACTGCTACATGTACACTGCTAAGCTATGCACTGCTAAGATTTTTAATCTGTGTTCTATTCTACTGTACATGTAGCAAATTCTTGAACTTTCAGTTACAAAGAGGGATGGGGGAGGGAGAGTATAATGATCATTGATCAGATAACACAGACCTGCTCATCTCATCAAAAGAATAAAGCGCTATATTTTACATCCTATGACTCAAAAATGCTTCTTCTTTTTTGACTAAAAACCTAAAAACACTTAATTTTATTGGCATTGCCTCAAAGTAAATCTGCAGGAGGAAAGTGATGCCCCAAATTGATGATTAGTGTTTCAACTTTCAAGTTTTCAACCACGGCTATACACCAAACAACCAAAGAATGGCATAAACTAGGATAGCAAGTATCAGCAAGATGCAATCCATGGCTAGACTTCCTGACTCCAAGAATACTCTTGAAATGCTACAGTTGAGATCCCTCATCCATGAAATGCTCCCAGCCCTTATCACTGACTACAGAATTGGGAATCTGAACCAGGATGAACTGAATAATCTATTGATCATGAGGCAGATTTTTTGATGGCTGTCAAAATTTCGTAAGTGAACATTGCATAGCTGTCAAAATTGATAGCCATACTAGCTAAGATGCCATGTACCTGCTCATTACAAAGGGCAGCGCCCGGTTCCAACGTCGGCAATGGCCGGGCAGAGGCGGCCGGGGGAGTTCGAGGAGAGCGGAGTCGTCGGGGAGGGGCGGCCTTCCGAGGAGCGGCGGCGCGGCCAGTGGGCAGGTGGCCGGGGAGTTCGAGGAGAGCGGAGTCGTCGGGGGGCGGGGTGGCCTTCCGGGATGGCGGGGGCGGCGGCGGGGGGCAGAGGCGGCCGGGGGAGTTCCTGGACTGCGGAGGCGTCGGGGGGAGGGGCGGCCTTCTGGGATGGCGGCGGCGGCGGTGGCCACGAGGCGACGAGGCGACGGGAGCCGATCACGAGAGGAGTGAAGAGGGCAGAGCCTCGGCCGAGCTGACGAGCTCGGTGCGAGTGCGATGGGGAGCTGCGAGGAGCGATGGGTAGAGGGGTAAAAGAGATCCAAGAATCGGGAGGAACGGGTTTCTGCCGGATTCGGCTTCTTCGTAGAAAAGCAAGAAACGATTCCAGCAGAATCGCTCCGATCCGTTACGCGTTTGGATGATTTCATCGGTGATTCTACTCGAAACCGGACCGTTCCGAGTGGCCAAACGGCCCCTTAGTCTTCAAATTCTAGTTTTTTTTTTTTGCATCTACAGTCGTTTGGAGGTATGAAGCTATGAATGGTCCACGTGGAGTTTGGCTGAGCTGACAACTTCGATGTGGCATGATACCAGCTTCCTTTTTTCTAGCTCGCTTCACAATTAAAAAGAGAACAATATAATTGTTTTCTCTCATTTTTTTGGGATATTTGTTGTTTACCTATTTATATTAATGCATTTTGAGAGGTGCTTCTATGCTCTTCCTTTTAAAAGTTGCACAACTATTAAAGCATGAATGTAGGGTAGATGGTGATTACTTACCCCTTCACTTGCTTCAAGATTTATGCAACTTGTACTAAAAGGAAGAGTATAGAAGCACCTCTCATTTTATAATCGGGCACTTCAAATTATATTCTCCCTATTAACTGTAATTCGTGAGCCTAGTCATGTAGGGGCGGAGGGGTCCATCATGGCATATGGTAAAAAGATAAATTCAATTCAAGATTTTGTGGCGTGTGGTATGCATCTCATCAAGGAAGGCTTTGTTGGAAAAATGGCTCAAATATACAACATGTAATACCAAATTTCAAAATTATACAACATTTAAAAAAAATATCAAAAGTAGCACCGTGGCCGCCATGCGGGCGGCGCCGGCCGGTCTTGCGGCGTCGACTGTGCCGCCAGGCAGCGGCGACCAGTGGCGGCTCAAAGACAGCAGCCCCTCGCCGGTCCCACATGGCCCTGGCTGCCGCCACAAGGCGCGGCGACCACCCGCCGGCCCCTCCACCTGGCGCGCGTCGAACTGTTGCCGCCACCCATCTGGCGGTGCTAGGTGCCACACCTTTCGTCGCCGACCCCTGGCCCCTGCGTCGACTGGCGGCGACCCTCGTCGCCGGCCCCTGCGCGTCGCGCGTGGAACCACTGCGCGTGGGATAAATGATGCATTGGTACTCGTTTTTGGTTGCTAATGCCATTGCCTGGATGCTTTTGCCACCGAAGCGATGCATGTGGGAGAAACAGGAACGGTGGTTGAAATAGCACGACATATCACGTCAAGTCAAATCGAGTTCAGATCCGATGCAGCATAAAGTACAGCTTTCACGGCTTAATTTGGTTATAATCAATGTAATTAAGAATAAACGACATGATTATGCGTAACATAAATCGTGATTAATGTAAACGTAGCAGTAATGACTTTTGAGCCTATAAATGGAGGTGCTGCATCGCTCTCCTTGCAGTGTGCGAGAGCAGAGTGTGAGGGAAGAGTGTGAGAGCAGATTGTATTGTAGTGCATGTTAGGAGCTTGAAGGGAAGGCCAACAAATCGAGAGCGCGAAAACAGAAGATTAATTAGTCGGTGGTTATAGTTTTTTGAAATTATCGCAAAGTTCAATCATTTTGCCTTACTACTTCTTGCCACGTGACTTCATATTGTTGTTTTTGTTTCGTGTAGGTACCGACGACGTTCAGAAACTTCGAGCAAGGCAAGCACCTCCTTCAATCATGTTCATACTACAATTTTTCGTAGGTTTTGTTGTTTTGAACAAATGTTTGTATTAAGTATTCTATACTGTGAACCTGGTAGATATGCCCTATACTGTGAACCTGGTAGATATGCCCCCGCATTCCATACAAAAAGTTCAATTAAGTATTCTTGCATGAAATAACAACCATCTTTTGGGACTCTAAGTATCTCTAGAGGTCAGGACCCTCTGGCGAGCTTCCACTGGAACGTTGAACTGTCTCGGGGGTCTGGACCCTCCGATGACCATTGGACTGTATTTATTCCGCATTGTTCATATTTTGTTGATGTAATCACTACGTGGACCCTCCGATGACCATTGGACTGTATTTATTCCGCATTGTTCATATTTTGAATCTGGTAGATATATACCCACATTCCATATAAACTAGCAATTAATCGTAGCACCTAGAAATATCTATGTTAGTAGAAATATTCAAACGGAGTAAAAAAGTTGAATTAAATATTCTTGCATAAAGTAACAATCATCTTTTGGGTGTCTGAGTATCCCCAGAGGTCAGGACCCTCTGGCGAGCTTCCACTGCAACGATTATTCGCTTAAGTGAAGGACTGTTATTATTTTTGGACGTAAGCACTACTTGGACCCGAAAGGAGTTGAGCTCCTTTCTGAACTTTACAACTCGAACGAAAGTAGCCGCTTAATCCGACTTAAATATGGGTGGCGCGGGCTTCTGGACATTGGTAAGTTATTTTGGCTTATTACATATTTCGCTTCTTATTGTGGTTTTTGCTTCGTGTAGATACCGACCTTGCAGATAGCGCACACGCAGACCTGTACGCCGGACCAGAAAACTCAGAGCAAGGCAAGCACCTCCTTCAATCATGTTCATACCACTATGTTAGCCAGATTAAGTTGTTATGAAGAAATGTATGTACGCATGTGTTACATTCAATTAACACCCTATATATGGCGACCTACTTTAGTACTGTGTGGTTTGTTTATTTTTTCACAAAGTTTAATAATTTTTGTTTATTTCATACATGATTTGTATCTTGCAGGTATTTTTGACGAACATTTATTAGTTCAAAGCTCGAGTTTTTTTGATCTTCTGTACTACTTGGAGAAGGTTAGTTACAAATCTTCATAAATAATAGCATGTTTTGGTCAGTGTTGTTTTAGTGACGAACTTGTTAGGTTAGATTGCCGTATTTACGTTTATGCAATGTATTATTGTTGAGGATAGTGTAGTGTTATGCTATAGTGAAATGTTACGACGGTATTAGGAAACATTAGTACAATGCTATTATGACATTATGTGTGTAGCAGTAATCTATGTGATATTTTGTGCGGAGAACGTGAATTAACCGTGACACCTAAAAATGTTTACGTAAGTAAGAATATTACATGAATTAACAACCTTATTTTGGGACCCTCTGCCGAGGTAACCTTGTGCTGTCTGGGGGGGCTGGACCCTCCGACCTGTCTGTATTTCACACGATCTTCACCTTAAGAATAGGACTGTGTTTTTTTTGGACGTAATCACAACTTGGACCCGAAAGGACTTGACATCCTTTCTGAACTTAATTACTCGAACCAAAGTTGCTGCTTAATCCGACTTAAATATTGGTGGCACGAAGTTCTGTACTGTGTTAAGTCATTTTGCCTTATTACTTATTCGACTTCGTATTGTTGTATTTTTTTTGGACGTAATCATTACTTGGACCCGAAAGGAGTTGACCTCCTTTCTGAACATAACAACTCGAACCAAAGTAGTTGCTTAATCTGACTTAATTTTTTTGACCCCAAAGGAGTCTCTGCAGAGGTCAGGACCCTCTGCCGAGCTTATGCTCGAACGTTGCACTGTATTTATTTCGCATGATGATTCGCTGCAGCGAAGGACTGTTTTTCCGGACGTAATATCTACTTGGACCCGAAAGGAGTTGACCTCCTTTCTGAACTTTACAACTCGAACCAAAGTATCCACTTAATCCGACTTAAATATCGGTGGGCCGAAGTTCCGCACCATTGTAAGCTATTTTCCCTTATTACTTATTGGACTTCGTATTGTTGTTTTTGCTTCGTGTAGGTACCGACACTGCAGAGACCGCAAACGTTGACCTCGACACTGTTCTAGAAAACTCAGAGCAAGGCAAGCATCTCCCCTTATATCATGCTGCTAGCACACTTTTACCAAACTTATGTTGTTACGATGAAATGTATGTATGCATGCGTTTCTCCGAGTGAACACCATATATTGCGAACCTGGTAGATAAATCCCCGCATTCCATTAAAATTGCGAATTAATCGTATCACCTAGAAATACATGCGCACAAAAAGATCGAAAAAACAGCCAATTAATTTGTTAGCTACGTATATTTGTTCGACTTAGTTCGTACGAACCTGCAATGTAAAGTATACAATGCCTTTCCGTGTAGTAGTATTTTACATGATATTATGAGTGTGGAATGCGGTTTTAGGATTTCATAAACTGCATATGTCTTGTGATAGTATATTATACAACATATATATAATTATATGTTGGCATACATTATAACTGTACGTAACCATAACATTTATTCTTTCGTAATTAAAATTTGAGTAATGCCAACATGTTTAAATATGTTAGCGGTGCGTGTGTGCAATTATTGATGACTACAATTATGTAATGCTACAGTCCTCGATGGCGATTCCGCTTCATATATGGCACGGGGGAGCCCGCAAATTTGCAGGGCCCATTTGTCAGCATGCATAATTGCGCACACATAGAGACAATCAGAATCCACCGATAGAGTTGCGTCTGATGCAAGAGCGGTACCACGCGCTCTTAGTGTTGACCGTACATTGTACAAGCTCGTGGTAGATGGGGTTAGGCCCCATGTAGTGCCAAATAGCTTGCTTTACGTGTACTGACCTATTCGAGCTCAGTGAGAACGAGTGCTGGCGATTCTACATGGAGAAGGCCGCCTGAGGAAGGGTTTGCACTAGGTGTTTATGTGAAGCTGGTCCTCGCACCCCGGGAGGCGAGGACGAGCCGAGCCTGTGAAGAGGACATGGGGGTCGATCTTGGACGAACAACCCGAGCCCGAAGAGGAAATTGCCATGAGCTCGCAGCAAGTCCCGGTCAAGGGGCTTGGCGAGGATCTGGCGAGACGGATGCGCCCGTCCCTGAGGTGGATGCGGATGCTCTAGGGATGACCCTCACCCTACTTACGGTGATGGTCCTGGCGAAGATGAGGACCGGGGCGGCAATCGCATTTTTGCACTTGCCGAACCCGCCGATCGTGTTCTGGCCCGCTTGGAGGATATTTCTAAGCGTGGGCAAGACCATAGCGACATAGAACTCGACCAGGAGTTCGCCACAAAGGAGGAAGCGATGCACTTCTGCACTAATTACGCTGTGGTGACCCGGCGTGACCACCGCGTGCATCGCTCGGACAAGACTTGCTTCGAGCTTACATGTAAGAAAGGGCGGCGGTCACGAATACTATGTTCGTGCTCAGTGCCCTAAACATCAGGACCATTTCATTATACGGCGGTACACACCGCACACATGCACAGAGGCGCTTGTTCGGAACACAAGCGGCGTGGTGAAATCAAGATTCATCGCGGAAATCCTGTTAGACGTGCTGAAGGCCGACCTTGGTCTCAGGCCCGCAACCATAATTGCTGAGATGCAGAACAGGACAGGGATGTCCATAACCTACCTACAGGCTTGGCGAGCAAAGCAGATGGCTTTGAAAATGATGTTTGGTAGTTTTATGGAGTCATTCAATTGGGCTCCACGCCTACTGAGGCGGATAGCTGCAACAAACCCGGGCTCCGAATATGCTATTGCTGTTGAACCCGTGCAGCTTCCCGATGGAACGACTGCTCCAGAACACTACTACCTCCTCAGGGTGTTCTGGGCGTTCGGTCCATGCATCACGGCATTCAGCAACTGCCGTCCTGTTATATGCGTGGATGGAACATTTCTATCCGGCCAGTACAATGGCACCCTTCTTACCGCCATAGCTGCCGATGCAAACAACCAGCTACTACCGCTGGCTTTCGCCGTGGTCGAGAGCGAAAGCAACGACAGCTGGTACTGGTTCCTGTCCCTGGTGAAGACCCGTGTGGTGCGGGATAGGGCCAGGGTGTGCGTCGTATCGGACCGTAATGCAGGGCTGCTGAACGCCCTCGATAGAATGGCGGAAGATGAAGATTGCCCTTGCCTGTGGAGAGACGTCCAGCGTAGATGGTGCATGCGTCACTGAGGCGAACACAGCACACCATGTGCAGGAACAAGAACATGGTGAAGCTATTCAAAACCCTATGCATGCAAAACCAACTGCGCAAGTTCGATACGATATTTAACCAGCTGAACGAGCGCTCAAAGGAACTGGTGGCGGAAGAGACCATGGAGGGCACACAGGTAATTGGTGGCTCGGAGGTCTCCGTACGGCGCAAGATGACATTCGCTCAATGGATAGCTCGTAAATCCGCTGAGAGATGGGCCTGGGCGCCGCGATCTGACGGTGCTCGGTAAGATAATGCCCTCTCTAGTACGGTACCACATCATTTGACAGCACTATTTTGCACCTAAGCGGTATGCTTCTCTTCTGCAGATACTCCATCATGACGACGAACTTTGCCGAGTCGTACAACAATGTGCTGCGGGGGGCTCGTTGCCTACCCATTTGCCCAATCATTGAGCTGACATTTTTTAGGACCGCGAAATACTTTGTTGATCGCCAAAGGGCGGCGTACAACTGCGGCTCAACCTTCGCTCCCCGTGTCGAGGCTTTGTTGCAGCGTCGTAGGCAGAAAGCTCAATTCCACCGCACGCGCATGATGGACCCTGCGCAGAACATTTTTCTCGTCGAGTGCAAGCGCAAGCACCGTTCGGGATACTCCGCGGGGGACACAAACCAGAGATGCCAGTTCGGCCTGTATGAGGCGACCTGCTCATGCAACAAGCCTCGCCTAGAGCACATCCCCTGCTCGCACGTGCTAGCAGCGTGCCGTGATATGGGGGACAACGACGGCACACAATATGTCACACCGTACTACCGTATGGATGCCGTTAGAGCAACATGGATGGGCCATTTCGAACCGTTCAACATCGGCACGAACTACAAGACCTCCGAACCCCCTACGTGGCTCCCGTACCCCACACTAAGGCGCGATACGCCGGGTAGACCGCGTTCCGCGCGGTTTGAGGGTGACATGGATGCATCTCAGCGAGATGATGGCCTTCGGCGTTGTCGCATCTGCAGGCAGACAGGGCATGACCGTAGAGGCTGCCCAAACAGAGGGTGATGTTGTCCAATGTAATATTTCAACTATACGCATTAGACATGCAACATCTTCTTACTACCTTCATTTTGCATTCTCTTCGTGAAATTTCAGTTATGTAATTTATGAACCTAAATTTCTTTGGGTATGTACAGTGGTTTTCTAATTTCTTCTGATGTTATTTTTTTGTATTTCATTGTTTCATTCCATGGAGATTATGCAGGCTTGTGATGGAGTTGCCAGAGCTATTGCGATCGAAGTATGATGACGACCACAGGGCCCGTAAGTGGGCCTCCGGCCAGATGGTAACGTCATTACTACACTGTCGTAACGTATCGCAAGCGTACGTACCTTTCGTTATGCTCAGTACGTTTACTTGCTTTGTCCTTGCAGCTTAACACTCTCCGCATGCGTGGCTCCCGTAACATTAAGACATTGGACCCTCAGTTCATATACGGCCTGGGACGGACGGGCCTGTTAGCTTTCGCATTTATGGTGCGTGGAGCCTACGAAGGAAGGGGCCGATGACCCCGATGCCTGGATCGACGGGGCCCTTATCACCGCGTTGGTCGACAGATGGCGTCCGGAGACGCATACTTTCCACCTCCCCTTCGGCGAGATGACGGTGACCCTCAAAGATGTCGCCATGTTATTTGGCCTTCCACTTTCCGGTAAACTCCTCGTAGTGCGCAAGCCCTCCAAAGAGGCATGGAAGAACTATGTAGAGGAAAGGTAATAAATGTGAAAGCACACCGACCACACTTATCTGGGAGCTAACGTGATTTCCTAACATTTGATTTTCTTCTATGCAGTTTTGGCACAACGTGCACGAGGAATCGTGATCGTGGAGTCTCTTTCACATGGCTCGGCAGTCTCCCTGAGGTCGGACCATGTCTCAAAACGCTGACCCTGGTCAGATCCAGAGGCATTTCGAGGTGTACCTCTATGTCCTCCGTGCAGGAATTTTATTTCCAAACGGAAATGGTGATTCCGTTGCGCCCCACCTCGTTTGGGTCGCTCGGGAATTAGCCGAGCAAAGTGCGAAAGATGCAAGACCGGACTTCTACGGTGGGGCTCGGCGATTCGCAGACACATATCGCGAGATGTGTGCGGCTTGGCCACGGTCACAACCAACTTCAATAATGGGAGGTTGCCCCTGCTTCTCTGATTGTGGTCCTGGTCGTACCTACCCATAGCGCGACCAAGAGTGTCAAAGCGGTACTACCCAAAGTGCCCATCGATGAAGCTAACGTGCATCCGCTCGCAAGGCCAACCTTGGGTTACAAATGGATGCATGCCCGGACTCCGATGGGCCCAGAATCGACCGTGGCTCCTACCCTCGTCTCGTGGGGACCTAGACTTCCCGACATCGGGCCGCAGTCACGTGGGATCCCTTTTCCACCCAGGCGCGGAGGAGGTTGCGTCGGGAGGCCATATCTCCAATCAGGCACGGGGAGCCTCATTATTGGATGACGAAATGCTTCCTCCTGTGCATGAGTGCCGTTGAGCCATACTCTCGGAGCTGCGTTCGGCGTAATTTGGGTACCGGCAGTCTTTCCCTCCACCGCCTCCGACAGACTCAAAGCTCCCATGGGTATGTCGCTACATGTCACATTACTTTCATGCTTACTGTGGAAACCATTAATAACGTGTTGGATTGATCCGCAGGAGGAGTACATCGGGGCACAACTACAACTGGGTCGCACGGAATAGCCGGCATATTGAGAGGTGGAACTCGATGGCCACTGAGGACGTCTGGAACCCATCAGGCGCAGCCCACGAGACGGACACACTTGGGTACCTTGACTGGTACAGACCTCGCACACGGGCGGTGCTCCTAGACAGGGGTGTGGCGATGCCAGTGCAACATGGCTATGCTGAGGAGTACGCAGAGCGCATGCACACACTGGTACGGATCACACCTATCACATATTAAAAACGGGGGATATACCCAATTAAACATTCGATACGTGTTAATTTGCAGAGGCGTGAGGCGGAGTACATGCATGACCAGGCGGAAGAGATCCTCACGCAGTCACAGGCGCAACAACGTCAATCAAGCAATCCTTTACGGAACCTTCTTCGCCGCACGGGCCACCGCATAAGAAATGCGGTCAGAGATGTTGGTGGCCATAGACCGTCTACCCAACATGATTACGAGGATGTACCTGCACGCAGGCGCCGCCGCACCGAGCCCTCGATGAGGAGCATGTCCATGGATAGGCGTGCAGCGCTGTGCCTCCTCGGCGCCAAGACCAACCCAGAGCATCGACTTCGTCCCGGTCCCGAGCCATGAGAGCGGCCGGGGCCATGGAGGCGGCTACGTTGAAATAGGTGCTGGGGGTGAACGTTGAAGGAGGAGTACACATCAACATGTCACGTCCCCATCAGTGCCGCAGGAGTCTTTTAGTACCCCCGTCCAACATCAACAAACATGGGAGGACGTGTCGCGGGCGTACGATGACCTTATGGCATCGGGGACTACATTCACAGATTTGCTCGCGACGACGTGTTTGCAATCCCTAGGGTTGCATTCGCGTCCCAGTAACCCCGAGGAGGCCGGTGGATCGAACTGGCAGGAGCACCAGCCTCCGAACGTACTCCGCGCATCAGGGTACCATGCGACCCGATCGATGGTCGGATGGGGCATCCACAAATGACACGTCGTACTCGGTCCCCCCAGTGCGATTCGACGCTGCAACGCGAGGTGCACGGTTAGGTCCAGCGCAGGCGGCTGGACTACGTATCCCCCAACGGCCCCAAAATTTCACACCGTCCGACTACGATAACCAGGAACGTCATGGTAGGGGGACGCGCAGGGGAAGAGGAAGGGGGAACACTAACCCAGAAGGCCGTTGAACCGGTTATTGATCAACCCGTTCGTCTGCATTATTTTTCTTTCAATGTAATGTTTTAATATGTGCAAGATTGTGCTCGGAATGAAATGTATTATGGCACTAAGTTGTCTTTGCCACTTAGTTGTACTGAGGCCTTTTGCACTGGCGTAATTTGCATGCATCGTGTGAAAACAATATTTGCTACGTGCTGACTAATATTCCTATTTCTTGCAATAAATTATGCGATGCTGGTATTTTGAGCCCATTTGCAGTATTGAAGACAAAAACCGAAATTGGGGATTTTGAGCTTCTATTGTTTTTTTTAAATCTGGGCACTCCTTCAAACCGGCATAACTTACTCCAGATTCATCCAAAATAAGCAAACAAATACATTTTTGAAATCTACTCGAAATTCCCTACAAGTTCTCAGGCAAAATTTTTTCCAAATTCGGCCTTCAAATAATTCAAATTCGCAGCTCAATATCCAATTCACCAATTTCGTCCATTTCGGACAGTCGAAACTAAACACGGCATAACTTTCTAATGGAATGTCCAAATGGATTGATTCCAGTTGGAGATGCTACATAATTTCACCCTCTACAACTTCGTAAGCAAATGTAAACTCCAATTCGGCCTCTAAGTAGCTCGACCGCAGAAAACTGAGAGCAAAAATCTGCCCGACCAAGCAAACTTTCATCTCGCGGTTGTGTGGTGGAGGGAGGAAGAAGAGGAACAACTCACGGTTTGGGAATGAAGTGGCTGCCACCCACACCACATAACCCACACTTTCATCTCCCCAAAATACCCCCAAGCAAACCAACCAAATTGGCTAAGTCCTCCAATGTAAAAACAGCTAGATTCACTTTTTGAGCCAAGTTTAAAATAAGTGTTTGACACGGATTGGCGAGATGACTCCACCACTATATAGAGAAATGTTTTTACTTCGCAACCATCTTTGTCTTGAAAGGTATTGCTACTCCATTTGTTTTCTACATGGGTCGCAAGGTTATATTACGGTGAGAAGTATTTACGTGCGTATCTTTTAATTCGCAGACATTTTTTACGGGATAAGGAGCATAAACATTTCATTGGTGTTTTTGTGTTGGAGACGTTGTTTCCTACTGCTGGTTGGAGAAAACTCCGAGTAAGGCAAGCACCCGTCGATACCACTGTTTTACCTTGATTATGTTTTTTTCATGAAATCATGTATGCATGTATAGCTCCCAGTAAACATCATATATTCCGAACCTGGCATATATATCCCTGCTTTTCATCAAAATTGCCAATTAATGGTAGCATAAAGTAATAACCTTCTAGCATAAAATAATAACCTTCTTTTGGGACTTCCAGTCTCTACAGAGGTCAGGACCCTCTGCCGAGCTAGCACTATAACGTTGAACTGTGTCGGGGGGGGCTGGACCCTCCGATGACCAATGGACTGTCTTTATGTGGTACGATTATTCGCTTCGGCGAAGGACTGTGTTTATTTTTGGACGTAATCACTACTTGGACCCCAAAGGAGTTCACATCCTTTCTATACTTAATAACTCGAACAAACGCGGCAATCGGTAAATCTGACTTAAATATTGGTGGCCCGAAGTTATGGACCTTGGTAGGTTATTTTGACTTATTGTGATTCTTACTGATGTGTCCGCTTCATGTAGATACCGACTTCAGTATTTCTCGCTTCTGTCAAAGCCATGTCTCACGGGTCGAGCTCAACGGTTGCCAATGCAGGGCGCGTAATGTGCCCTAACTGTCATGTGGAAGCCCAAACCTGGTACTCCACCACTACAGAAAATAACGAACGGGCGTATTATAGATGCCCTAATTTCTCTGTACGTCTCTACGATTTTTCAAAATCTTCATGTTTTCATGAGTACTCTCCTGCTCAAGTTTGATATAAGCATGTTAATACTATCGTGTAGCCTACAGGATGCCAATATTCTCGATGGCGGACCCTCACGAATACATCGGACAAGATGCAGACGGAGGCCTGCCCAGGGTAGAGAAGAGGATGGACGTCGGGCAGGAACTTAAGAGGTTAACTGTACGTGAATTACCGCAAAGACACGGAGTACGTCCTCAACAACTAGAGGACCCTCAAGCTTACGATCGCTTCCTTCACCGCGCCATAGAAGATAACCACGAGGCTGTAAGCCCTAATTTGGTTCTTCCGACTGACTACCATAGTGATGATGACGGCAAACGTGATCGTTGGCAGTTTTTCGAAGAGGAGGGTGTTGACATCGATAGTGACGATTCGGGAAAGTTCTAATGCTATTATGTGTTTCTGTTGTATCGTAATGCAGTTTGTACTATGATGAAGCTTTTTGTTATGTTCACCAAGTTATTCGAAGTTATTTTTTCGGTTGAATGGAGCATATTTTTTATTACATGTATGTAAGATCATATTCACCGACAACAGTCATTCAACCATGCGTTCTTTCGTATATTAGCTGATATGCGACAAAGCTGAATAGGGCGATATGACAAATGAACTGCAAAAATATTTCCTATACACCTTTCTTTCCATGTAAATTATAATTGCGCAATAACACTAAGTATCATAAGCTGCACGACCTGTCACCCGCAAACAAAGCTGCACGACCTGTCACCCGCAAACAAAGCTGCACGACCTGTCCCCCCAAAGCGAAGGAAATCGCGTGCCTTCGACAATGCGTTCACTGAGACATTTGGTGCCGACTTTGGATTATGTAGCTTGCTGCAAACGCCTTTGGCTGGAGGGTCTAACTGCTTATCTTCGACAGGTGGTTCACAGTTGGTGCCACGTGCCGCTTTCATGTCCCGTCCCCTAAACCGCTGCGGCGCTAACGTTACGCCACCTGGTCGCCACTCCCAAGCCATCGCCACCGCAGCGATTCTACAGCCAGGCCCCCCGTACCACACTGCACACGCTGCCACCTGCTGATTGCCTGTCTTGGCCCCTCGCCCTGCAGGCTGATGTGTCGCCAGCTGCGTCGTTCCTCCCTCGCTCCCTGCTTATAAATATCCCAGAGTGCATAAAGGTTTGAGTGAGTTTACAAACCCCATAACGCGTAGAGGAGAACTGGTAGATTAGCTTTCTTTTTTTCCAGTATTTCATTCCGGCTACGTGTTTTAGAGGTATTATTTACAAAATAAATTTTGTACGGTGAGTCACATTGTACATTACCTTGCTGATATCCTATTCTTCCTAATTACACTTGTGCGTTCTTCAATTGTGTGAAGGCCATGTCTCAAACGTCGAGCTCAGCGAATCGGAGAGCCATTGCACTTGCCAATGCTAGGCGGGTCGATTGCCCTAATTGCCATGTGCAAGCTAATGTGTTGTACTCCACCACTTCGTCAAATTACGGCCGGGTGTTTTATAAATGCCCTAATTACTCTGTAAGTGGGAATGTACTACGATTTCTCCAGCCTATGATGATTGTTCTCTTCTTTGAGTAGTCTCTTATGAGTTCACAGCTCTTTACACGGTCTGAAAATATGTTGACATTGTTTGCAGTCTGCAGGATGTCAATATTTTCAGTGGGCAGACACCCTGAATACATCGATGGAGCGTCGTAGTACCGCAGCACCAGCGGGGATGCTCCCCGGCGTAGAGCAGCTGATGGACCCAACACTCGGCGGAAGGATGAACCCAACGCTAGAGCAGAGGCTTAACATGCTGACATTAAAGGTGGAGCGCATTTTAGATCATATCAAGTGGGTAGAGAAGATGTTGTATGTAGTTATCCTTGTCATAATTTTGTCTGCAATTGCGAACTAGATCATGCAATATGCGTCAATTATGTTAACTTTATTCATCTATGTCGTCCAATGCAATCGTTCCATTTGTGTTATCTATTCTCTCTCATGTTTATGCATCAATATTATAGTATATTAAATATATCTCATGTTTTGTATGCGTCACATATGTTTACTATTGTCTTTTTTTAGAATGGATGAGATTTGATATATGATATATGGAGTACCGTTCTGTACACATAAATTTCGTTTACACCTTTCTTTACAAGTAAATTGTAGTACCGCAATATCCCCAAGTATCGTAGCCGATAACCACTTTTCGCGACTATTATAATTAGCACTTTTCAACTATCCGAAAATTCATACAACAGAAGGTGTAATCAAAATATTTTTGCAAAATATGGTACTTCGTATAGTGAAGAGCAATCCAGCTGCATGCTTCCAAAAAAACGGACTCAAACGGGACATTTTACCGCCTGCCGATTATGCTCAAGTTGTCATATTTGTACGCGACTATTATAATTAGGCCTTTTCAACTTGCCTGAAATACATACAACGGAAGATGTAATTACATTTTTTTTCCATAATACGGTAGTCCGTATAGTGAAGAGCAAATCAGCTGCATTCTTCCGAAAAAATGGACTCACACGTGATATTTTACGGCCGGCCGAATATGCTTAAGTTGTCATATTTTTCCGCGACTATTATATTTAGCCCTTTTCAACTATACGAAAGTACATACAACGGGAGGTGTAATTACAATATTTATCCATAATATCGTAGTCAGTATACATAAGAGCAAATCAGATGCATTCTTCTGAAAAATTGGATTCACAAGTGATATTTTACGGCCGGCCGAATATGCTTAAGTTGTCATATTAGTTCGCGACCGTTATAATTAGCCCTTTTCAACTATACGAAAATACATACAACGGAAAGGGGAATTACAATATTTTTCCATAATATCGTAGTCAGTATACAGAAGAGCAAATCAGCTGCATTCTTCCGAAAAAATGGACTCACACGTGATATTTTACGGCCAGCCAAATATGCTTAAGTTGTCATATTTGTTCGCGACCCTTATAATTAGCACTTTTCAACTATACGAAAATACATACAACGGAAGGTGTAATTACAATATTTTTCCATAATATCGTAGTCAGTATACAGAAGAGCAAATCAGCTGCATTCTTCCGAAAAAATGGACTCACACGTGATATTTTACGGCCAGCCGAATATGCTTAAGTTGTCATATTTGTTCGCGACCCTTATAATTAGCACTTTTCAACTATACGAAAATACATACAACGGAAGGTGTAATTACAATATTTTTCCATAATATCGTAGTCGATACGTAAGAGCAAATCAGCTGCATTCTTCCGAAAAAATGGACTCACACGTGATATTTCACGGCCGGCCAAATATGCTTAAGTTGTCATTTTTCCGCGACTTATAATTATCCCGGCCGGCTGAATATTCTTAAGTTGTGATATTTCCATAATTATAAGTTGTCATCATCCAAATTCTTAAGTTGTGATATTTCCATAATTATAAGTTGTCATCATCCAAACTTTCGTTGCATTGGCACGAGGCGTCTGTCAAAGCAACTGTGGCAAAGTTTGCGGGACATATCATGTCATCAAATGCATGCGTGGCGTAGAATGCCTTAGTCGTCTGTCAAAGCATAGCTGCCAAAGCCTGGATCGCACCTCCTACCAACTACAAAGCTGCATGCATTTGTCGCCTAAGCACAGCAGTAGCCGCAAACGAATCGGATGCTCGCTTTATCAAGTCTGTTGCTTTATCAATTCAAGCTATTTAACCCCTTCCTGGCCGCAAAGCATTGCATCAACCGAACGATCGCTCCAATACAACAAAGAGAACCATCCCCGCAAACCAAACGGCAAAGAACAATGGAGTTTCCCTCGCCCCAAGGCACAGCGTTGTCCAAACCATCCCCGAAGGCACGGAGGTCCCCATGTGCCTATGCAGGGATCCTTGCCGCTTCCGGCAGTCCATAGACAACTCATACACATACGGTATGAGGTACTGGAGCTGCCGCAACCACGACTCTGAGCCAACGCTGGGGATTCGGCTGCGGCGGAGAAGCCCGGTATGTTCGTAATCGCAGTTACTGTTGCAACGATCCTGCAAGCGTATAACACCATGTGATGTAACCAATTGCAGCCTCCACTGTGCGAGTTTATCCGATTCTACGACGCGGAACAAACTATCGAGATGGAAAGGATGCGAAATTGGGAGTACTCGCATCGGAGGGCTATGGTGGAACAGCAGTGGTGTGAGCAGGATCAGGAGGAGAAGCGCAAGCAGCGTCTGGAACTGATGCTTGCACAGAGGGAGGCCGAACGGGAGCGCCATGCCGCGGAGAGGGAGGCTGAGTGCGAGAGAAAGCGTGAGAGGGCAGCTAGGGCCAGGGCGGCAGGAACTGAAGGGTTGTGTAAGGGAAAATATCCTCGCTGCTCTCAGTAAAGTGTACGAGAAGGGCCGTTTTGTTGTTCACTTTCCCTAAGGCATATTAGGTTTAGTCCGTACATGCCATTGTTGTTTACCATTTGTAAGCCGTATGTAATTTATTACATTCTTATTTCTGTCCATCTATCGGTAGAGTGTACCGTACATATATTTCACAACTTTGACAAAAGCTACACAAAGTCTCAAAAAAATTATTACAAAATTATCTTTACAAAATTATCTGTGACAAAGGTACACAAATAATAATTATAACTACAATTCAAAAGCGTATCCTTAATTCATATGATTTATTAAATTTGGAGTTGTATAGCGAAAGTTATTTGCATTTCAATCGGATCCGGTCGATTAACCAGAGAAAACTCAAAAATTTCAGCGAAATAATGAAACAAAAAACAAGTGTATTTTTCTGTAATTTTTTATTTTTGCTATTTTTATTTTTTGTTGTATATTTCTGCAATTTTTATTTTTTGTTGTATATTTCTGCAATTTTTAATTTACAAGTGGTATATTTCAGCGTTTTTCCACCTCCGGACATGGCCAACCGCTCGAATATGGACACCAACAACAGACGGTAAAGTCATATACAGTGGTAATGTCTAACATTTGGAGTATTTTTTTCCTAATTAATAAGTATATTCTTAATAAGCATGATTTTACAAAAATTTGTAATCGAAATGATTTTTCGAAAATTCAGACAGTTTAATTTATTCAATTTGGAATTGAACGGAAACTAATTTGCATTTAAAAAATATCGTTTAGAGAAAAATAAAAACCCAAAAATAAAAAATGACACGTGTCAGCGCAGGGCGGAGATACCTGGCTGCCGCCAGGGGGTGTGGCGGCCGCCACGTGGCGCGGCGGGAGCGGCTGGTATTTTTGCTATTTTATTTTTTTGATGTATATTTCTGAAATTTTGATTTATATGTTGTATATTTAGGCATTTTTTCCAAGCTTTGTTACCAAATGTTGTCTTTGTGCTAGAGGTGGGCACTTGGGCCGGGCTCTTTTGGGCCGCCCCGAAGCACGACAGGATGGTTCGGTGCAAAGCCCGGCACGCACTGTAGCACGGACCGTACTGGGCCTGAGAACCGGCACGATGGGCGGCACAACCCGGCACGATCGTTTGGGCCGAGCTCGTGCCGGCACGGCACGAACGGGCACGAAATCACAGATTAAGACCTAAAAGTTGGCAGATATTGTTGATTCAAGACATCTTCAAGGATTGCATTTATGTTTAACATTTTGTTGGTGTGATTAGTCTCTTATGTAATTAAAATAGGTAGTTTAGTAGTAGTGATGTATTTTATTTCTTTGCTCGTCATAATAGTGAAAATGGGTCGGGCTTGGGCCGGCACGACACGAAGCGCAAATGGGTCGGGCCTGGGCTCGCCAAAGGTGAGTCGGGCCGGCACGGTGGGCACGATAGGCCATCGTGGCACGACACGGTTCCGGTCCGAAGCACGATGGACCCGGGCTGTGCTGGCACGGCACGGCACGACGCCCACCTCTAGTTTGTGCTATAGGCTGCAGTGCTGGTGGTATGCTGGTTGGTGCAGTCATTAATTTGCTGCCAGACTTATTTCCTGCTTCACTTCTCAAGGTAAACCTTTGATTTCATCTGCCTAATGCGTCAATATAGTTACACAAGAGCATTCTTGGGTAAGTAAATAGATCCATTTAACACTGGGATTTGCTATGCCTTTTCTCTTCTCTCCCTACATATGCTTCTGCTGGAAAATGATTTGTCTGGGTTTTCGTATATCAGTAGCATGTATTTATACTAAAAAACAGGTACCTTTTCTTGATATTCGCAATGCAATGTTGGATTCTACTTTACCTCTCACCATCTTGGACTACTAAGAATTTGGTGACCCTGATTTCCCAGTTGAATTTGATGCAATCCATAGTTACTCTTACTCCTTACGACAACTTATCTCCTCTCCTGGCATGTGTTATCCTCTGGTTCAGGTGACTGCCTCATTTAATGATACAAAGTTTTTCCTTACTACATTATACTCTTGAGATGCTTTTACATACCGTGGATCAGATTGATCACAGTCCAACTAATTAGTTTTTGAAAAGCCTCTAATTTGTGGGTTCCTGCATTGCAGATTGTGAACTTGTGCTGTCAGAATAGCACAGATGGATGTTTTATCTAGGGACTCAATGCTCTCCATTAATTAAGGTCAGTGGCCAGGAATCCTTGACATAGTAGCATACTAGCATTAGTACAAATCTTTTTTTCTTCTTGAAAAAAGGGGTACAAATCTTTCTAGAACAATAGAACATGTGGTATCTAGCATCCTGATTGTCTAGCAATTCTCAGCTATAAATGATATGGTTATATATTATTGGTTGTATCAAGCCAGTCTTTTTCCTCGTAGGAGATCAATCATCATGAATTATGATCAATTTGGCTCTAACATGATATATCATGCTAGTTGAGATGCTAATGGTGCTAGAAATGGAGCCGTTAATCAAATAATGCTTATAACTCAGGTATCACGTTAGTGTATGTTGCTTTCTTATTTTTATCTCCAGCAAATGAGATCGTATGTTTGTAGGCTTCCTTAAATTATGATCAGCTTGCATGTAACACTCATGTATACATTTTTTAACATTTTTTTAGTCCTTATTTCTATGAAACTTACAGCCAAGGCAATAATAAAAAGCAAGTGATGACTTGTTAAAACGTATTGATCACATTTCTCTGAGCTTATTCTAGTTTAAGATTCGGCTTTCCGTAGTGATGTAATTATTTAGGCTTGTAGTGCACGGTGCATTCTCCAATAAGTACCAGTCGGTGCATGTGGGTCCGTGATATAAGGGTGCGTTTGGTTCATTGTACCAGGGTGAACCGAACCGTTCCGTACAGGATTTAACCTTCAATACGGCGTTTGGTTGACTGAACGGAACCAACTGGTACGGAACGGGATGGTACAGATTCCTGGAATATTCTCTGAAGATGCTGTACCGTTCGGTACTGAGAAATCAGCCGAACCGATCGGTCCAGGACCGCATCGTTCACCCTAGCCGAACTCCAGTCGCCTCGCTCGCACCCGGCCGTCTCGCCGCCATAGCCCATCGCCGCCTCGCTCACACGCCTCGCCCATCGCCGCCTCGCCCCCATCGTCCTTCGCCGCCTCGGATCTGCCCATCGCCGCCTCGTCCCCTTCCCCGCCTCGGATCCGCCCATCGCCGCCTCGCCCCCATCGCCGCCTCGGTTCCTCCCATCGCCCATCGCCGCCTCGGATCCGACCATCACCGCCTCGCCCCCATCGACGGATCCGCCTCGCGACAAGGTGCCGCCTCTCCTTCTCCCTTCTCTTTCCTCTTCTCTCGGCCAGATCTGACCAGTCACTGTGCAGGTAAGGGTGGTGATCTCTCGTCGGCGTCGGCCTTTCGTACGGTGGTGACCTCGTCGGCGACACACCTCAGCTCCCAAGGTGCCGCCTCTCCTCCCTTCCATATCATTGTAATCTATTTGGAGTAAACTCCCCGTGTCGTGTTATATGTGTTTGATTTGCATGCAGTTAACTGGAGATTGTAATCTGTTTGGAGTAAGCTCCAATTGGATTTCAAATTTTAGTTTTGCCGGTGCAGATGTTGAATTGATTCATTTGCATTTTTCCTGTTCAATCTCGTGGTTATTGTGGTTAACGATCAATCCTGCGGTACTTCAGTATCATCCCATCCAAGCATCCCGAACCATCCCATCCATTCAGCGGTACCAAACAGCATCCCGAACCATCCAGGATCATCCCATCCAACCAACCAAACAAAATCTTGTATCATCCTATTCAGGCAACCAAACACCCTCCTTGTACCATCCCATCCAGGATCATCCCATCCATCCTGTACCATCCCATCCCATTCAACCTCATCCCATGAACCAAACGCACCCTAAATAACTGTCATGGCTACACGATTTCTAACGCTTAACAAATCTCAAGGCCTAAATTGTTCAATTCAAGTTGTCTTTGTTTTCGTCATGCGAGCTCAGTTGTGATATGTAATTGCAGGCTATGCTTATAGTTCTATCCATATCGTTCTTTCAGTCTACAGTGCTGCAAAATCATGCTCTATTCATTTGTTGATGTGGTTAATGGTTATCTGTACCAAGGTTTCAAATTTCATTTTGATATAAATATCGGAGGTGGTCGAAATCCAAAATCTCGACGATATTTCGGAATTTCAACAAAATTCGAACGAAATCCAAAAACCAAATTTGAAATCCGTTTTTTTTTTCAACCGGCAAATCCGAGATTTCAACCGAAATCACCGAGATTTTGGTCCAATTTGAACCGACCGAAAAATAGTCAAAAACAAGTCAAAAAAATTAATTTTTGGATGGCCCTGACACATCACTAATGTTCCCATAAAAATTTCAAATAATAATCAATCCTGAGGAATTTTTTAAAAATCTAACATTGTTACTGTCCTCGTAAAAAGGCTGACCGGTAAATTTCAACCGAATGGAAAATGATGCAAACCACGTTAGAAACTTTTGAATTTTTTGTGGATGGTCCTAACACATCCATAATATTACCCTAAAATTTTCAGATGAAGATTAATCTTGAGGAATTATCAAAATTCGAACAGTGCTACTGAAGACTGATCGATAAATTTCAACTGAATGAAAAATAGTTTAAACCATATTAGAAAATTTTAAAATTTTTTGTGGATGATCTTGATGCATCACTAATATTCTTATAAAATTTTCAGGTGATGATCAAGCGTAAATTTTTAAAAAAAATTCTAACAACCGAGATACTTAATTAATGACCGCGAAAATTAGTGTGCATAGGCTAATTGGATGATCTACCAACTGTTCTGTATGGAAAATGATGTAAAGAATCCAATTCGGTCAAATTTTGTTCAAAAATCCCAAAATTTTGGTCAAAAATAACAATTTTGTGTTACTGTAGCAATTTGAATTTTTTTCCCCCAAACTTTTAGATTTTGCTGGGGTCTTGAATCTCAGAGGGGGTCTGAAAACCGAGATTTTGGCGAAAATCCGAATTTCGACGAGATTTGAATCCTTGTGTGTACCACTGCTGAGTGCTGTGCTAATTTGCCTGACAAGAATCGCTGTGCTACAGGTGTTCTAGCCGACTACTCGAAAACTAAATCAAAATACATGCAAAATACCACAAAATCATAGTACTAATCAAACTGCGAAATGTTTTGTTACTGAACTCTCATTTTTTCATATTCTATCTTGGATCTTTACATTTTGTTTTTCGGCCACTACATATTTATTTTCCAGAAACAACCCGTCTCTATATAAGATCTTTCACTCTTTCTGCGTTTGCAATCATGTGGTGCGTGATGGGCTCTATCCTTGAGATTTATCCTTGATGAAAATTTAACGAAAAAAATGGGAGGGGCTACTAGGCTAGGCGAGCTTCTCCATGGGCTCCACCATGGGTGCGCTGGTTGATGCTCCAACTCAATCATGGGATTCATGGCTTGCTTGGAGAACGCGATGAATGGCCTCTTACTGCTTCCAGTTTCTGAGTGCCGATCTACTCCGTGCCTCACTTGATTTCATCATCTGCCATGTACTCATGATTGACACATTTGATCTGACGATTCTAGAGGACACGGAACTTTTCTTAGATTGGATATGGAGCAGTTGGTTGCATAACTTTGTGACGGCGATAAGCTACTTTGCTTGGTGAAGATGCCGTGTTGGTCACTAACATTGTAGGTACAAAACTCGCTCTCCTCGTGCTCCCGCCCGCGTGCTGCCATGCTTGTTGTGCGCAGAAGCAAGCTTCAGCGCTCGCTAGCCGCGGCAAGTTGGCGGGCTCGGCTAGCTTCTGCACTCGACTATGCAGCTTCGTTGATCATGTATTTTCACGCTACAAGACCGTGGTAGGTGACACACATCACCTGCCGTGTCACCGTCGCGTCTTTCGCACGCAAACAGAGGCTATTTTTGTCGTACAGGGACTAATTTTGGAGGAAAAAAAATGCGGGATACGCTACTATAGTAAAAAAAAACTCTTCCGATAATGGAGCAATAGGCAATAAGCTACATCTCAACAGTTCACTACACCAGACTATTGCAGTTAAGATGTTTCATTTCACAACTCTGGATCAAAAGGGGAAAAAACGTAGGAAATAAATCATAACAAAATTAATTAACGCATGGAATTGAGCAAGAATCAAAGGTGCAAACATCAAGTGAAACAATAAGCATGAGTGATCGGGAGCCCCCCTACACCTCAAGTCCCAGAATTTAGGCTGTGAACTAGCTCCTAGGGAATTGTGCGCGGTTATCTTGAAGATGCAAACCATAAACATTGAAAATGGAATTGCTGTGAAGGGAATAACAATGGTGTAAATGTGGTGTTCTCACCTATGTGGCTATGTGCTGAATAAACAATGTGACGGACCGCTTTTTCAGGGGCAGTGCGAAACTCACAACAGTTACTCAGGAAGACTAACTGTTGTAAAACAAGAGTAAAATTACCTGGCCAAAAGCCAATTCAACACTTTTTATTCAATATAGCCGGCCTAACGACCGGATTTTACAAGGGAAACATCCAAGCTTCTAGACTTACACTACCAAAAGAAGGAAACCACAGGCAGGGCCTGAGCGAAGATAAGACCTAAAACCAGACTAAATCGCCATCTACGACCTTCTGGTAGGCTCCAGCATCTTCAAACTCTGAAAGGGCGGGGGTTTTGCAAGGGTGAGTACAGAGTACTCAACAAGTCGTACGGAACCACTGAATACTATATGTAGGGGTAATCAAGGGATGGCAGTAGGGTTAAGTATCCGATGCGCTTTTATTTCACAATTCATTTTACATTTGAAGCACAAACCAATAAATAAGTAATTGAATTTCACAAGTTTAACAACATTTAACCAATTCCTTCACAAATACCAAAACAGTAACTTGAGCTTAGTTACGGGTATCAACCCCGATTCCAACTTAACTTCATTAACCGGAAGCACGGCGTAATCGATTACAATTAAGATTAACTCTGCAGAGCGGCTCAACTTTACCCACAAGATATCTATAACCTTTATGCCAATCTCGAGTTTTCATGCAACTTAAATGCATGTGGCCCAGTTTAGATTATCACAGCTTTTCGTTTAATCATTCATGTCCTTTAGTTGTTTACCGATAGAGACCGCTACCTTGGACCCAGGGTCCCCATTAGCGTCTACCGTTGTGAGAACCAAGAATGTCACTCCGGACCATTCCCGTTCCACCCCTCCGGTCCACTTCCCTGCCGGGAAGGCCCGGTCCCCATTCTCTCCAGAGAATGGTAGCCACCAAGACAGTCCAGTTATTATCTCAGGAATGACTAACTTAATGAGCCATGTCGGATACGGGTCCACCGACCAATCCGACCTGTGGTTGAGCGGGAACTAAGTTATTTACTTTGCTCAAGGGGATTATTAACCTTATACTTTTGCCAAAGACCAAGCCTTCATCCACAAACCCATTCCGGTACTCACGGTACCGGCCACCAGACCAACCAAGGCATTAATCACCAGCCGGGGATCGGAATCTCATCCACTCCGGGATTAATCCGATACTGTCCCCCTGACTGCAGCACTTTTATAAACATCCGAATCGGAGATTCGGCAGCATTTTCTTTAAATCCAGGTTTTAAACTAACTAAGCAGTATAGTCTAATCTATTCATGGCAATAAGCAATTAACTAGGGTTCCAAAGGATTAATAGGGTTCCAATATTTCAAGGAGGTTCCATGAGCAATTCGGTATTATCTAAGCGTCATGTCATTCTAAAATACTGGATTTCATTTAATCAATATACAGTAAATAATGCGATATAAAATAATTACTACTATAGCATGGCATGATAGGATCAACATGATCAAAGGGTGTACGGCTTGCCTTGCGCGACAGCTGGATCGGATGAGTCGTCGAGGAAGTAGTCGTACTGTGCTCCCGTCTGGTCCGACGTCTGCTCCGGGAACTGCTCCGACTCCAGGGACTACTCCGGCTCCACTGGCATCTCAACGGTCGAGTCTAGCGCGAAAAGACAACCAACATAAATAAACGACAAAACAACAACCGAAAAAGGAAACGGAAACTGAAACGGAAAACCGGAACCGAGTCGGAAGAGAACGGAGGGCAAAACTGGGATTTGGAGATTTTCTGAGTTTCGGATTTGGGAACGGACAGCATTTCTGGACTCAGGGGATCGAAACGGTTCGGGAAAAGTATTTGGTGGAGCTCTGGGCTTTTCCGGGATTTTTCTGGATTTTCCGGGCTATTTTTGGATTTAAAAACGAATTTTCGGAAATTAATAATTAAATTAAAAACCGAAAATCATTTTACTGTTCCGGCCGGAACGGGCCGAAACCGACCGGGCCACTGGGCCACGGCCCACGGGCGAGCGCGCGTGCGCGGGGAGCTGGCTGGGCTCGGCCCAGCACGGCGCGGAGCGGGAGGGAGGGGGCGGGGCCACCGGCAGGTGCTGGGAAGGGGGCTGACGAAGGCCCGCTCGCTGGGCACGCGCGAGGAGGGGTTAGGGCACAGGGAACAGGGCGAGCGAGGGCGCTGGGCTCGGCGGGCCAGCGGCCGAGCCGGCAAAACGGAGGGAGGGAGGAGGAAGCTCACCTCAAGGCGAGGGGCGGGCGAGGCGAGGCAGCGGGCGCGCGGGCGGGCGGGCGGGCGGCGACGCAGCGCAAGGCGGCGGGAGTCGGGCGCTGGTCGGGCGACCGAAGCCGTGGAGGCGGCGGGCGCGAGGAGCGACGCGGTCGGGCGACCAATGGAGCGGCCATGCACGGCGCAAGCGAAGGCCAGAGGCGAGGTGGCGGCCACTGGCGGGCCAAGAGCCGGCCGGCGAGCTGGGCCGGGCCGGAGGCAGGCCGGCGGGAGCAGGTTGGACCGGAAGGAGATGGGCCGGGAGGCCCACGAAGCAAGGAATTTGGCCCAAACACGGTAGGAAATTCAAACTCTGATTTCCAATTTCCAAATTCAAATCAAAAGCAAATTCCAACAAAAATCGAACAAATTCGTTTTGAATTTGAGGTTGTTTCAACCTACCCCACTTAAAGTGGAATCTCGTCCCCGAGATTCATTTCGCCTGGGAAAATAGGTTGGGAAAATTCTGCTGCAATTCCGATTCCTTCTCCCAAGTAGTTTCTTCGAGCGTATGATTCTTCCATAACACTCGGCAGATCCTGACATTCTTGAACTTGAGTTCCCTTTCCATTGTCTCCACAATTTTGACTGGTTCCTCATGATAAGTCAAATCCTCCTTCAGGTCTATTCCTTTTAACTGCACTTGCTTTGACGGCTGACGGAGGCATTTCCTTAACTGGGACACATGAAAGACATTGTGTACCCTTGATAGCTCTGGACTTAGCTGTAACTTGTAGGCTACTTCTCCAATTCTGTCAGTCACAGGGTATGGTCCAATATACCTCGGAGCTAACTTTCCTTTTATCTGAAAACGGCGAACGGGCTTAAAGGGTGTCACTTTCAGATAAACGAAGTCTCCAACCTGATAACTTATATCTTTTCTTCTCATATCAGCATAACTCTTCTGCCGGACTTGAGCAGTTCTCAGGTTCTTCCTTATGATTCTCACATGAGCTTCTGCATCATGAACTAGCTGAGGTCCAAAAAGCTGTTTCTTTCCGGTCTCGGTCCAATTCAACGGGGTTCTGCACTTCCTTCCATATAGGGCTTCAAAAGGTGACATGTCCAGACTGGTCTGGTAACTGTTATTGTACGAGAACTCCGCAAATGGCAAACACTTGGCCCATGAGGCTCCGTATGCTAGAGCGCAGGCTCTCAGCATGTCCTCTAGTATCTGGTTGACTCTTTCTGTCTGACCATCTGTCTGAGGGTGATAGGCCGTACTGAAATTTAGGTCTGTACCCATAGCTTCATGCAGACTTTTCCAGAACTTGGAGGTGAACTGGGCTCCACGGTCTGACACGATCTTCTTAGGGATTCCATGTAATCTGACAATCTGGGTCAGGTACAACTCTGCCAACTTGTCTCTTCCAACGGTCTGCTTTATAGGGATGAAATGGGCTACTTTGGTCAGTCTATCGATGATTACCCAAATGGCATCATATCCTTGCTGAGTTTTGGGCAAACCAGTGACAAAGTCCATTCCAATCTCTTCCCACTTCCATTCTGGCACTGGAAGGGGTTGCAGTAATCCTGCTGTCTTCTGGTGGTCTATCTTGACTTTCCGACACACGTCACAACATACCACGTGTTCGGCTATTTCTTTCTTCATTCCATTCCACCAGTATTCCTTCTTCAAGTCCTGGTACATCTTAAATCTTGCCGAGGATGTATTGAGAATTGTGACGAGTGAGCCTCTGTCAAAATCAATCCTCTTATATCCTTATCCTTCGGAATGCATATACGATCGCGGAATCGTAGTATGCCTTGCTTGTCTTCCGAGAACTCCGAGGGACTAACTTCCTTCATCAACTTTCTCAGATTCCAAAGATCTCTTCATCTATCTGCTGAGCGGCTTTGATCTGCTTCAGGAGATCTGACTGGATTTCTAGAAAATGCACTGATCCTTCTGACACTATCTGCATGTTCAACTCCTGTACCTCTGACTTTAGCTGGGGAGAGATAGTCTCGACTTGAGCTAAGTGATGACATGCTTTTCGGCTCAAAGCGTCTGCTACCACATTAGCTTTTCCTGGATGATAAAGGATTTCTAGGTCATAATCCTTAATCAACTCCAACCATCTTCTCTGTCTCATGTTCAGATTGGGTTGGGTGAACACGTACTTCAGGCTCTTGTGGTCTGAAAACACTTCACATCGGTTCCCCAACAGGTAATGTCTCCAAATCTTCAAAGCATGCACTACTGAGGCTAATTCCAGGTCATGCGTTGGGTAGTTCTCTTCATGCGGTCTGAGTTGTCGCGATGCATACGCAACCACTTTTCCTTCCTGCATTAACACGCATCCCAATCCTCTTTTGGAAGCATCACAGTAAATCTGGAAATCCTTATCCGGGTTTGGGAGGGTGAGGACTGGGTCTGATGTTAACTTGGTTTTCAGCTCCTGGAAACTTTTCTCACACTTCTCAGTCCAAACGTAGGGGCTGTCCTTTTTGAGAAGCTGAGTCATCGGTTTGGCTATCTTGGAGAATCCTTCGATGAATCTTCTGTAATATCCTGCCAATCCGAGAAAACTTCTGACTTCTGTCACTGACACAGGCTGTTTCCATTCCAACACTGTCCTGATCTTCTCGGGATCCATCTTCACGCCATCCTTGGTGATGATGTGTCCTAGGAAAGCGATTTCATCCAACCAGAAATCACACTTAGAGAATTTTGCATATAGCTGATGTTCTCTAAGCCTTCCTGCACTAAGTGTAGATGCTTCTGGTGATCTTCTTCGATCTGGGAGTAAATGAGTATATCGTCTATGAATACCACGATGAACTTGTCCAAGAACTCCATGCATACTTGGTTCATCAGGTTCATAAAGTAGGCCGGGGCATTTGTGAGACCAAATGGCACCACGGTGAACTCATATAATCCGTACCGAGTAGCAAATGCTGTCTTCTCTCTGTCTTGTTCTCTGACCTTCAACTGATGGTATCCTGTCCTTAGATCTATCTTCGAAAAGATCTTGGCTCCTTTCAACTGATCGAACAGGTCATCTATCCGGGGTAACGGGTACTTGTTCTTGATTGTTGCATCATTCAGAGCTCTGTAATCTATGCAGAGTCTCTTGCTTCCATCTTTCTTTCTGGCAAATACGACCTGCGCGGACCAAGGGGAGATACTTGGCCGTACAAATCCTTTATCCAGCAATTCATCCAATTGCTTTCTTTAGTTCCTTTAACTCCAAAGGCGACATTGGACGGGATCGCTTGAAGATAGGGGCTGTTCTAGGAACTAATTCTATTGCCAGTTCTATGCCTCTGTTCGGAGGTTTCCCTGGTAACTCTTCTGGAAAAACTTCAGGGTACTCCCGAACTACGGGTATGCTGTCTAATCCATTGGCGACTGCATTGATGATGCTCTGACTTCTTTTGATCAACCTCGGATCATTCTGAACTGTCACTTTCTGACCATAACCATTCCTGAGTGTCACTGTCTTTTGAGCACAATCCAACTGAACATGGTGCCTAGATAACCAGTTCATTCCCAATATGACATCTAGACCATCCATCTCTAATAACAACAGGTTGGCTCTGAACTCAATCCCTTGGATTTCTATCCTCATATTACTGCAGCCGAATCTTGCCATTAACCGACTTCCAGGGGTGTGGAAAACACAAGGAGAGGGCAAAGGAGAATAGGGCACCCCACTTTTGCAAGCAAAAGCCAAAGAAATGAACGAGTGGGTTGCACCGGGATCAAAGAGGGTTAAGGCCAACTTGGTTTGGACGGGAAACTTACCAACGATAACATCTGTGGCTTCAGCTGCCTCTGCTGCTGACACATGGTTGATTCTTCCTTGGGGGTTCCTTGGCGGATTGGGTCCGCGGTTGTTTGAATATCCCTCGGTCTTGACTGGTGCCCTTAAATAACCTTGATGGGGCGGCTGAGGTTGACGAGGTGCTGGCTGTCTGTTGGCGGAAGCTGACGCCTGAGCTTTTGCCACATCACTTGGCAAGTCCTTCTTCGGGCACTGCTGCCTGAAATGTCCGGGTTGTCCGCAATGGAAACAGGCTGAACCTTTCTTGGGACACACATTAGAGTAATGGTTCCCGTTGCAGGTAAAGCATCGAACATTCCCAGGCTGAGCATTGGGCGGAATAGGTCGGGATCCTCCCACTGCTTGTCTCTTGTTTGGAACGCTGGGGTTGAAGGTATAAGTCCTTCCCTTGAACTGACTTGCTGCTGACATTCTCTGTTGCTGGGCCTTTCTCTTTCTGGTATCTTCCAGGTCATTCCTTGTCTCTTCTGACACAATCAGCCTATCCACCATAGCTGAAAAATCCTTGAACTCCACGGCTGAGACGTGGAACTTGAGATTCTTCTGCAGTCCTTCATAAAATCTTTCTATCTTCTTCTCTTCTGTGTCTACCTCCCTGGGTGCATAGCGAGAAAGGTTGTTGAAGTGGTGTAGGTATTCCATCACTGTCCTTCCTCCTTGATGGAGAGACAGGAATTCCCTTCGCTTGGAGGCCATCAAGCCTGCTGGAATGTGCGTCTTCCGGAAGGCTTCTTCAAACATCTGCCACGAAATCTCTTGTCCTGCCTTCAGAGTCTGGAAGTTAACCCACCATGCTGCTGCTTGTCCTTGCAGTTGGTGAGAGGCATAGAGCACTTTCTCCTTCTCAGTGCACTGTACCGTATCCAGCTTCATTTGGATAACCGTGAGCCAATCATCTGCTGATAATGGCTCGGTTGACACGGAGAAAATAGGGGGCCGGGTCTTTTGGAAGTCAGACCAGTGTGACCCACCTAATAATCCATCCTGTCCAAAGTTGTTTCCTTGGGGGTTCATCTGTGGTCTTGCGGCAAACTGTGCCATCATCATCTCAATCATCTGATTCTGCCTCTGTTCTGACTGGTATCTATTCCTTTCCATAGCTGCCAGTACTTGAGCCAAGTTAACCGGGTTCCTGGCTGGGTCTACCTCATTCTCATGACCTTGGGGCTGTGATCCTTCACCTTGATCCATTCTGATTATCTTTAGGTCTTGCTGCAGGGTTTTGGTTAAAGCAGAAGATAAGTAAGAATTGAGTAGGGGTGCAGAGAGATAGAATAGGTGAGAGGCGAGACGAAATGGGAAAGAATTAGTGGAATTAGGCCGAAGATATAAGGATAATAGGGCAAACAACATACAGAGATAGGAAACTTAATTTTACTGATAGCATAGATTGTTTACAATACCGTCATACTAAGGTAGGAAACAACCTATTTTACATTACAAAAGACTACTCCAAAAGGGTAAAACCAACTTCTAGGACTAACGCCCTATTCTAAGACTGGGGTCTTCAATCGTCGTCGGAGATGTAGATGATGCGCTCCTCTGGATCTTCTTCCACATCTTACGCCATGGGCCAGTCGATCCACGGTACCGACGGACCATCCACGGACATCTCTTCTCCGGGCTCATACTGGGGCTGCATCTGGTCTATCTCTTCACGAAGCTCGTCGATCTCCATCCAGGCATTGCTTAGCTGTCGCTGAAGATCATCGCGCTCGATGAGAAGGGTAGTGTACAGGAAATCCTTGTTGACAAGAAGTTCTGCAGCTTCATCGACACGCGGATCTGCCTCGTCCTCTGGAACAGAGACGATCACCGTGCCGGGGGCATCCCCCCTCATGGGGATCAACTGAAATCGACCGTCGTCGAAATCAGCGGCGAAGAGACGACGCAGGTGCTTCACTGCCCGACGGGCAGAGTCCTGGATAGCGTCAGACTCGTAGACGCGGTGCCCTTGGAAATGGCGCGGGATATCTGGATTATTTGGCAGGGGATCCAGATTGAACCAGGCTCTCCACTCAACGCGGACGACACCCTGGAAAAGCTCCTCCGTGTGAAAAACGGGGACCTCAATCTGATCAGCTCCAACATGCTGTAGCATTCTCCACAGCAGTCCAGCCCATCCTTCGGGAACCTCGGGAAGTGGGTAGACGTGGTGCACCATCTGCCAAAACGAGAATCTTTTCAAGTCAGATGAGCGGAAAGGCTTTAAATGAGTTCAAAGGAGAGAAAAGAATTTTTAAGGAAAAGGTGGGAAACAGAGAGAGGAGAGAAACAGGATTATAAGAATAGTACTTACAGTTTTCGAAACTCATTTTGTAGTTTGAAATAATTCTTTCGAAAAAGACTCCTTAAGCCAACTTAGGTCTCAGTCTACGGTCAAGCCTAGGCTCTGATACCACTTGTGACGGACCGCCTTTTCAGGGGCAGTGCGAAACTCACAACAGTTACCCAGGAAGACTAACTGTTGTAAAACAAGAGTAAAATTACCTGGCCAAAAGCCAATTCAACACTTTTTATTCAATATAGCCGGCCTAACGACCGGATTTTACAAGGGAAGCATCCAAGCTTCTAGACTTACACTACCAAAAGAAGGAAACCACAGGCAGGGCCTGAGCGAAGACAAGACCTAAAACCAGACTAAATCGCCATCTACGACCTCCTGGTAGGCTCCAGCATCTTCAAACTCTGAAAGGGCGGGGGTTTTGCAAGGGTGAGTACAGAGTACTCAACAAGTCGCATTTTAACCACTGAATACTATATGTAGGGGTAATCAAGGGATGGCAGTAGGGTTAAGTATCTGGATGCAGTTTTATTTCACAATTCATTTTACATTTGAAGCACAAACCAATAAATAAGTAATTGAATTTCACAAGTTTAACAACATTTAACCAATTCCTTCACAAATACCAAAACAGTAACTTGAGCTTAGTTACGGGTATCAACCCCGATTCCAACTTAACTTCATTAACCGGAAGCACGGCGTAATCGATTACAATTAAGATTAACTCTGCAGAGCGGCTCAACTTTACCCACAAGATATCTATAACCTTTATGCCAATCTCGAGTTTTCATGCAACTTAAATGCATGTGGCCCAGTTTAGATTATCACAGCTTTTCGTTTAATCATTCCTGTCCTTTAGTTGTTTACCGATAGAGACCGCTACCTTGGACCCTGTGGTCCCCATTAGCGTCACTGCTGTGAGAACCAAGAATGTCACTCCGGACCATTCCCGTTCCACCCCTCCGGTCCACTTCCCTGCCGGGAAGGCCCGGTCCCCATTCTCTCCAGAGAATGGTAGCCACCAAGACAGTCCAGTTATTATCTCAGGAATGACTAACTTAATGAGCCATGTCGGATACGGGTCCACCGACCAGTCCGACCTGTGGTTGAGCGGGAACTAAGTTATTTACTTTGCTCAAGGGGATTATTAACCTTACACTTTTGCCAAAGACCAAGCCTTCATCCACAAACCCATTCCGGTACTCACTGCACGGCCACTGCACTCAACCAAGGCATTAATCACCGGTAGGGATCGGAATCTCATCCACTCCGGATTAATCCGACATCGCCCCTCGATCGCAGACTTTTATAAACATCCGAATCGGAGATTCGGCAGCATTTTCTTTAAATCCAGGTTTTAAACTAACTAAGCAGTATAGTCTAATCTATTCATGGCAATAAGCAATTAACTAGGGTTCCAAAGGATTAATAGGGTTCCAATATTTCAAGGAGGTTCCATGAGCAATTCGGTATTATCTAAGCGTCATGTCATTCTAAAATACTGGATTTCATTTAATCAATATACAGTAAATAATGCGATATAAAATAATTACTACTATAGCATGGCATGATAGGATCAACATGATCAAAGGGTGTACGGCTTGCCTTGCGCAACAGCTGGATCGGATGAGTCGTCGAGGAAGTAGTCGTACTGTGCTCCCGTCTGGTCCGACGTCTGCTCCGGGAACTGCTCCGACTCCAGGGACTGCTCCGGCTCCACTGGCATCTCAACGGTCGAGTCTAGCGCGAAAAGACAACCAACATAAATAAACGACAAAACAACAACCGAAAAAGGAAACGGAAACTGAAACGGAAAACCGGAACCGAGTCGGAAGAGAACGGAGGGCAAAACTGGGATTTGGAGATTTTCTGAGTTTCGGATTTGGGAACGGACAGCATTTCTGGACTCAGGGGATCGAAACGGTTCGGGAAAAGTATTTGGTGGAGCTCTGGGCTTTTCCGGGATTTTTCTGGATTTTCCGGGCTATTTTTGGATTTAAAAACGAATTTTCGGAAATTAATAATTAAATTAAAAACCGAAAATCATTTTACTGTTCCGGCCGAACGGGCCGAACCGACCAAGCATCGGGCCACGCCACGCGAGCGCAGCGTGGCGCGGAGCTGGCCGGGCTCGGCCTAGCACGGCGCGGAGCGGAGGAGGGCGGGGCCGCCGTCTTTGGAAGGGGCCGACGAGCGGCCCGCCACGCTGGGCACGGCGCGGGGAGGGTTAGGCACAGAGGAACAGGGCGAGGGCTGGGCTCGGCGGCCCACAAGGCCGAGCGGCGAACGGAGGGAGGAGGAGGAAGCTCACCTCAAGGCGAGGGGCGGGCGAGGCGAGGCAAGGGCGCGCAGTCGGCGCGGCGGCGACAAGCGGCGCGAGGCGGCGGAGCCTGGCGCTGGTCGGGGCGACGGAAGCCAGTGGAGGCGGCGGCGCGAGGAGCGACGGCCGGGCGACAATGGCGGAGCTTGCCACACGGCGCGGGCGAGCGCCAGAGGCGAGGTGGCGCACGGCTGCCAGCCGGCCGGCGAGCTGGGCCGGCCAGAGGCAAAGCGAGTTGTTGGACCTGAAGGAGATGGGCCGGAGGCCCACGGGCAAGGAATTTGGCCCAAACACGGTAGGAAATTCAAACTCTGATTTCCAATTTCCAAATTCAAATCAAAAGCAAATTCCAACAAAAATCGAACAAATTCGTTTTGAATTTGAGGTTGTTTCAACCTACCCCACTTAAAGTGGAATCTCGTCCCCGAGATTCATTTCGCCTGGGAAAATAGGTTGGGAAAATTCTGCTGCAATTCCGATTCCTTCTCCCAAGTAGTTTCTTCGAGCGTATGATTCTTCCATAACACTTGGCAGATCCTGACATTCTTGAACTTGAGTTCCCTTTCCATTGTCTCCACAATTTTGACTGGTTCCTCATGATAAGTCAAATCCTCCTTCAGGTCTATTCCTTTTAACTGCACTTGCTCTGACGGCTGACGGAGGCATTTCCTTAACTGGTACACATGAAAGACATTGTGTACCCTTGATAGCTCTGGACTTAGCTGTAACTTGTAGGCTACTTCTCCAATTCTGTCAGTCACAGGGTATGGTCCAATATACCTCGGAGCTAACTTTCCTTTTATCTGAAAACGGCGAACGGGCTTAAAGGGTGTCACTTTCAGATAAACGAAGTCTCCAACCTGATAACTTATATCTTTTCTTCTCATATCAGCATAACTCTTCTGCCGGACTTGAGCAGTTCTCAGGTTCTTCCTTATGATTCTCACATGAGCTTCTGCATCATGAACTAGCTGAGGTCCAAAAGTCGCTTTCTTTCCTGGTCTCGGTCCAATTCAACGGGTTCTCGCACTTCCTTCCATATAGGGCTTCAAAGGTGACATGTCCAGATCGGGTCTCGTAATCATATTGTACGAGAACTCCGCAAATGGCAAACACTTGGCCCATGAGGCTCCGTATGCTAGAGCGCAGGCTCTCAGCATGTCCTCTAGTATCTGGTTGACTCTTTCGTCGACCATCCGTCTGAGGGTGATAGGCCGTATGAAATTTAGGTCTGCACTCCATAGCTTCATGCAGACTTTTCCGAACTTGGAGGTGAACTGGGCTCCACTGGCCTCGACCACGATCTTCTTAGGGATTCCATGTAATCGACAATCTGGGTCGTACAACTCGCCAACTTGTCTCTTCCAACGGCAGCTTTATAGGGATGAAATGGGCTACTTTGGTCGATCTATCGATGATTACCCAAATGGCATCATATCCTTGTTGAGTTTTGGGAAAACCGGTGACAAAGTCCATTCCAATCTCTTCCCACTTCCATTCTCGCACCGAAGGGGTTGCTGCGTAATCCTGCTGTCTTCTGGTGGTCTATCTTGACTTTCCGACACACGTCACAACATACCACGTGTTCGGCTATTTCTTTCTTCATTCCATTCCACCAGTATTCCTTCTTCAAGTCCTGGTACATCTTCAGATCTGCCAGATGTATTGAGAATTGTGACGAGTGAGCCTCTGTCAAAATCAATCCTCTTATATCCTTATCCTTCGGAATGCATATACGATCGCGGAATCGTAGTATGCCTTGCTTGTCTTCTGAGAACTCCGAGGGACTAACTTCCTTCATCAACTTTCTGTATTCCAGTATCTCTTCATCTATCTGCTGAGCGGCTTTGATCTGCTTCAGGAGATCTGACTGGATTTCTAGAAAATGCACTGATCCTTCTGACACTATCTGCATGTTCAACTCCTGTACCTCTGACTTTAGCTGGGGAGAGATAGTCTCGACTTGAGCTAAGTGATGACATGCTTTTCGGCTCAAAGCGTCTGCTACCACATTAGCTTTTCCTGGATGATAAAGGATTTCTAGGTCATAATCCTTAATCAACTCCAACCATCTTCTCTGTCTCATGTTCAGATTGGGTTGGGTGAACACGCATTTCGTGCTCTTGTGGTCCAAAACACTTCACATCGGTTCCCCAACAGGTAATGTCTCCAAATCTTCAAAGCATGCACTACTGAGGCTAATTCCAGGTCATGCGTTGGGTAGTTCTCTTCATGCGGTCTGAGTTGTCGCGATGCATACGCAACCACTTTTCCTTCCTGCATTAACACGCATCCCAATCCTCTTTTGGAAGCATCACAAGAATCTGAAATCCTTATCCGGTTTGGGAGGGTGAGGACTGGTCCGATGTTAACTTGGTTTTCAGCTCCTGAAACTTTTCTCACACTTCTCACCCAAACGTAGGGGCTGTCCTTTTTGAGAAGCTGAGTCATCGGTTTGGCTATCTTGGAGAATCCTTCGATGAATCTTCTGTAATATCCTGCCAATCCGAGAAAACTTCGACTTCACATCGACACAGCTGTTTCCATTCCAACACCATCTCGATCTTCTCGGGATCCATCTTCACGCCATCCTTGGTGATGATGTGTCCTAGGAAAGCGATTTCATCCAACCAGAAATCACACTTAGAGAATTTTGCATATAGCTGATGTTCTCTAAGCCTTCCCAGAATTAAGTGTAGATGCTTCTGGTGATCTTCTTGATGCAGGAGTAAATGAGTATATCGTCTATGAATACCACGATGAACTTGTCCAAGAACTCCATGCATACTTGGTTCATCAGGTTCATAAAGTAGGCCGGGGCATTTGTGAGACCAAATGGCACCACGGTGAACTCATATAATCCGTACCGAGTAGCAAATGCTGTCTTCTCTCTGTCTTGTTCTCTGACCTTCAACTGATGGTATCCTGTCCTCAGATCTATCTTCGAAAAGATCTTGGCTCCTTTCAACTGATCGAACAGGTCATCTATCCGGGGTAACGGGTACTTGTTCTTGATTGTTGCATCATTCAGAGCTCTGTAATCTATGCAGAGTCTCTTGCTTCCATCTTTCTTTCTGGCAAATACGACCTGCGCGGACCAAGGGGAGATACTTGGCCGTACAAATCCTTTATCCAGCAATTCATCCAATTGCTTTCTTTAGTTCCTTTAACTCCAAAGGCGACATTGGACGGGATCGCTTGAAGATAGGGGCTATTCTAGGAACTAATTCTATTGCCAGTTCTATGCCTCTGTTCGGAGGTTTCCCTGGTAACTCTTCTGGAAAAACTTCAGGGTACTCCCGAACTACGGGTATGCTGTCTAATCCATTGGCGACTGCATTGATGATGCTCTGACTTCTTTTGATCAACCTCGGATCATTCTGAACTGTCACTTTCTGACCATAACCATTCCTGAGTGTCACTGTCTTTTGAGCACAATCCAACTGAACATGGTGCCTAGATAACCAGTTCATTCCCAATATGACATCTAGACCATCCATCTCTAATAACAACAGGTTGGCTCTGAACTCAATCCCTTGGATTTCTATCCTCATATTACTGCAGCCGAATCTTGCCATTAACCGACTTCCAGGGGTGTGGAAAACACAAGGAGAGGGCAAAGGAGAATAGGGCACCCCACTTTTGCAAGCAAAAGCCAAAGAAATGAACGAGTGGGTTGCACCGGGATCAAAGAGGGTTAAGGCCAACTTGGTTTGGACGGGAAACTTACCAACGATAACATCTGTGGCTTCAGCTGCCTCTGCTGCTGACACATGGTTGATTCTTCCTTGGGGGTTCCTTGGCGGATTGGGTCCGCGGTTGTTTGAATATCCCTCGGTCTTGACTGGTGCCCTTAAATAACCTTGATGGGGCGGCTGAGGTTGACGAGGTGCTGGCTGTCTGTTGGCGGAAGCTGACGCCTGAGCTTTTGCCACATCACTTGGCAAGTCCTTCTTCGGGCACTGCTGCCTGAAATGTCCGGGTTGTCCGCAATGGAAACAGGCTGAACCTTTCTTGGGACACACATTAGAGTAATGGTTCCCGTTGCAGGTAAAGCATCGAACATTCCCAGGCTGAGCATTGGGCGGAATAGGTCGGGATCCTCCCACTGCTTGTCTCTTGTTTGGAACGCTGGGGTTGAAGGTATAAGTCCTTCCCTTGAACTGACTTGCTGCTGACATTCTCTGTTGCTGGGCCTTTCTCTTTCTGGTATCTTCCAGGTCATTCCTTGTCTCTTCTGACACAATCAGCCTATCCACCATAGCTGAAAAATCCTTGAACTCCACGGCTGAGACGTGGAACTTGAGATTCTTCTGCAGTCCTTCATAAAATCTTTCTATCTTCTTCTCTTCTGTGTCTACCTCCCTGGGTGCATAGCGAGAAAGGTTGTTGAAGTGGTGTAGGTATTTCATCACTGTCCTTCCTCCTTGATGGAGAGACAGGAATTCCCTTCGCTTGGAGGCCATCAAGCCTCTTTGGAATGTGCGTCTTCCTAAGGCTTCTTCAAACATCTCGCCACGAAATCTCTTGTCCCGCCTTCGTAGTCCGGAAGTTAACCCACCATGTCTTTGCTTGTCCTTGCAGTTGGTGAGAGGCATAGAGCACTTTCTCCTTCTCAGTGCACTGTACCGTATCCAACTTCATTTGGATAACCGTGAGCCAATCATCTGCCGATAATGGCTCAGTCGACCCGGAGAAAATAGGGGCCGGTCTTTTGGAAGTCGACAGTGTGACCCACCTAATAATCCATCCTGTCCAAAGTTGTTTCCTTGGGGGTTCATCTGTGGTCTTGCGGCAAACTGTGCCATCATCATCTCAATCATCTGATTCTGCCTCTGTTCTGACTGGTATCTATTCCTTTCCATAGCTGCCAGTACTTGAGCCAAGTTAACCGGGTTCCTGGCTGGGTCTACCTCATTCTCATGACCTTGGGGCTGTGATCCTTCACCTTGATCCATTCTGATTATCTTTAGGTCTTGCTGCAGGGTTTTGGTTAAAGCAGAAGATAAGTAAGAATTGAGCAGGGGTGCAGAGAGATAGAATAGGTGAGAGGCGAGACGAAATGGGAAAGAATTAGTGGAATTAGGCCGAAGATATAAGGATAATAGGGCAAACAACATACAGAGATAGGAAACTTAATTTTACTGATAGCATAGATTGTTTACAATACCGTCATACTAAGGTAGGAAACAACCTATTTTACATTACAAAAGACTACTCCAAAAGGGTAAAACCAACTTCTAGGACTAACGCCCTATTCTAAGACTGGGGTCTTCAATCGTCGTCGGAGATGTAGATGATGCGCTCCTCTGGATCTTCTTCCACATCTTCTGCCATGGACAGTCGATCCACAATGACGGACCATCCACGGACATCTCTTCTCCTGCTCATACTGGGTGCATCTGGTCTATCTCTTCACGGCTCGCCGATCTCCATCCAGGCATTGCTTAGGTATCGGCCGAAGATCATCGCTCGATGAGAAGGGTAGTGTACAGGAAATCCTTGTTGACAAGAAGTTCTGCGGCTTCATCGACACGCAGCGGATCGCCTCGTCCTCTGGAGCAGAGGCGATCACCGTCTTGAGGGCATCCCCCTCATGGGGATCAATCAAATCGACCGTCGTCGAAATCGGCGAAGAGACGACGCAGTGCTTCATCGCCCGACGGGCGTAGTCCTGGATAGCGTCAGACTCGTAGACGCGGTGCCCTTGGAAATGGCGCGGGATATCTGGATTATTTGGCAGGGGATCCAGATTGAACCAGGCTCTCCACTCAACGCGGACGACACCCTGGAAAAGCTCCTCCGTGTGAAAAACGGGGACCTCAATCTGATCAGCTCCAACATGCTGTAGCATTCTCCACAGCAGTCCAGCCCATCCTTCGGGAACCTCGGGAAGTGGGTAGACGTGGTGCACCATCTGCCAAAACGAGAATCTTTTCAAGTCAGATGAGCGGAAAGGCTTTAAATGAGTTCAAAGGAGAGAAAAGAATTTTTAAGGAAAAGGTGGGAAACAGAGAGGAGAGAAACAGATTATAAGAATAGTACTTACAGTTTTGAAACTCATTTTGTAGTTTGAAATAATTCTTTGAAAAAGACTCCTTAAGCCAACTTAGGTCTCGATCCTACGGTCAAGCCTAGGCTCGATACCACTTGTGACGGACCGCCTTTTCAGTGGGCAAGCAGGAACTCACAACAGTTACCCAGGAAGACTAACTGTTGTAAAACAAGAGTAAAATTACCTGGCCAAAAGCCAATTCAACACTTTTTATTCAATATAGCCGGCCTAACGACCGGATTTTACAAGGGAAGCATCCAAGCTTCTAGACTTACACTACCAAAAGAAGGAAACCACAGGCAGGGCCTGAGCGAAGACAAGACCTAAAACCAGACTAAATCGCCATCTACGACCTCCTGGTAGGCTCCAGCATCTTCAAACTCTGAAAGGGCGGGGGTTTTGCAAGGGTGAGTACAGAGTACTCAACAAGTCGTACGGAACCACTGAATACTATATGTAGGGGTAATCAAGGGATGGCAGTAGGGTTAAGTATCTGGATGCAGTTTTATTTCACAATTCATTTTACATTTGAAGCACAAACCAATAAATAAGTAATTGAATTTCACAAGTTTAACAACATTTAACCAATTCCTTCACAAATACCAAAACAGTAACTTGAGCTTAGTTACGGGTATCAACCCCGATTCCAACTTAACTTCCTTAACCGGAAGTACGGCGTAATCGATTACAATTAAGATTAACTCTGCAGAGCGGCTCAACTTTACCCACAAGATATCTATAACCTTTATGCCAATCTCGAGTTTTCATGCAACTTAAATGCATGTGGCCCAGTTTAGATTATCACAGCTTTTCGTTTAATCATTCCTGTCCTTTAGTTGTTTACCGATAGAGACCGCTACCTTGGACCCAGGGTCCCCATTAGCGTCTACCGTTGTGAGAACCAAGAATGTCACTCCGGACCATTCCCGTTTCACCCCTCCGGTCCACTTCCCTGCCGGGAAGGCCCGGTCCCCATTCTCTCCAGAGAATGGTAGCCACCAAGACAGTCCAGTTATTATCTCAGGAATGACTAACTTAATGAGCCATGTCGGATACGGGTCCACCGACCAATCCGACCTGTGGTTGAGCGGGAACTAAGTTATTTACTTTGCTCAAGGGGATTATTAACCTTATACTTTTGCCAAAGACCAAGCCTTCATCCACAAACCCATTCCGGTACTCACGGTACCGGCCACCAGACCAACCAAGGCATTAATCACCAGCCGGGGATCGGAATCTCATCCACTCCGGGATTAATCCGATCATCCCCTCGATCGCAAAGACTTTTATAAACATCTGAATCGGAGATTCGGCAGCATTTTCTTTAAATCCAGGTTTTAAACTAACTAAGCAGTATAGTCTAATCTATTCATGGCAATAAGCAATTAACTAGGGTTCCAAAGGATTAATAGGGTTCCAATATTTCAAGGAGGTTCCATGAGCAATTCGGTATTATCTAAGCGTCATGTCATTCTAAAATACTGGATTTCACTTAATCAATATACAGTAAATAATGCGATATAAAATAATTACTACTATAGCATGGCATGATAGGATCAACATGATCAAAGGGTGTACGGCTTGCCTTGCGCGGCAATTTGGATCGGATGAGTCGCCGAGGAAGTAGTCGCATCGTGCTCCCGCCTGGTCCGACGCCTGCTTCCGAATCGCTCCGACTCCAGGGACTGCTCCGGCTCCACTGGCGTCTCAACGGTCGAGTCTAGCGCGAAAAGACAACCAACATAAATAAACGACAAAACAACAACCGAAAAAGGAAACGGAAACTGAAACGGAAAACCTGAATCGGAAGAGAACGGAGGGCAAAACTGATTTGGAGATTTTCTCGAGTTTGGATTTGGGAACGGACAACATTTCTGGACTCAGGGGATCGAAACGGTTCGGGAAAAGTATTTGGTGGAGTTCTGGGCTTTTCCGGGATTTTTCTGGATTTTCGGGCTATTTTTGGATTTAAAAACGAATTTTTGGAAATTAATAATGAAATTAAAATCCGAAAATCTTTTTACTGTTCCGGCCGGAACCGCCGAACCGATCGCCATCGGGCCACGGCCACAGCGAGCGCGCGCGGCGCGGAGTCGGCCGGCTCGCCTAGCACGGCAGCGAGGAGGGAGGGGCCACCGGCAGTCTTTGGGAAGGGGCCGACGAGGGGCCCGCTCGTCGAGGGCACGCGCGCGAGGGGTTAGGGCACAGGGAACAAAGGGCGGCGAGGGCGGGTTTCGCTGGCCATGGCCACAAGGCCGAGCGGCGAAACGGAGGAGGGGAGGAGGAAGCTCACCTCAAGCGCGAAGGGGCGGCGAGGCGAGGCAGGGCGCGGCGCGGGCGGGCGGCGACGCGGCGGCGCGAGGCGGCGGAGCCTGGCGCGGTCGAAGCGACCGAAGCTTGAGGCGGCGGCGCGAGAGCGACGCGGCCGGCGACAATGGCGGAGCTGCCAAGGCAGCGCGAAGGCTTGGCGGAGGCGGCGGCGGGCCAAGCAAGAGTGCCGGCGAGCTGGGCGGCCGAGGCTCCGAGGCAAAGCAATGAGCAGGTTGGACCGGAAGGAGATGGGCCGGGAGGCCCACGAAGCAAGGAATTTGGCCCAAACACGGTAGGAAATTCAAACTCTGATTTCCAATTTCCAAATTCAAATCAAAAGCAAATTCCAACAAAAATCGAACAAATTCGTTTTGAATTTGAGGTTGTTTCAAACAATGGTGCAAATGTTAACTTGATTATACTCGCTCGTCTCAAATAGCATGTCACTACTCGCTTTGGACGCTGCAAGCCTGGAACAAAAATTATATCCACCGCTTGAAAGTCGGAACAGAAATCAGTTAAGATTTGGAGCAGAAATCTGGAACATAAAATATGTACAACAACAGTGAGCTGGACCCACATCGACCGATGGCACGAAGGCTTCCTCCGCTGGTCGGCGTGCTCGAGTGGCCGGAGCAAGGAACAAGTCAAGCTTGATCTGAGGTGGGCACTTGGCGGGTCTTTTAGGATCGGTCTGAGGCACGGTGGTTCAGTCTGGTTCGAAACCCGACACGGCACGGGGGTGAGTCGTGCCGTGCCGGGCCTAAGATAAAGGCACGATGGACGGCACGGCCGTTTGGACCAGGCCTGTGCCGGCCCTGCATGGCAGAGGCACGGGCACACCGCGGCATGGAGATCTACGGGCGAGAGATGTGAAAGAGCTGAGAGAGATTGAGTATACTGGCGGGATCGGCTCAGCTGGGACACTTTTGTAGTCTCAGGTATGTGTAATTTATAGCCTAGATTCAATCCAACATCCACATATCTACTGTCACAATTTTGTTGTTGTTGATGTCTATATTATATCACTTATCTACAATGGTTTTATTTCACTAGATTTTTAATGTTGTCGAGTTTATGAGTCTGATGATCTTTTTGGAGAGAAAATGTACTGTTGGCCTTTCTACAGGTGACCATCTCTCATTCTCTCGTCGGCCGAGAGAGAGAGGGAGGCAACATATGAGAGAGAGATTGAGAGAGACGGTGGAGAGAGAGAGAGAGAGAGAGAGAGAGCCGAGAGAGGGTGCAACGGGCGAGAGAGATTGAGAGAGATGGACGAGAGAGAGAAAGCTACGAGAGGGAGCAACGGGCGAGAAAGAACTGAAAGAGATTGAGCATCGTGTCTCTGTCTCTTTCCCTCTCGTTACAATAGTGTAAATGGGTCAGGCCTGGGCCGGCACGGCACGAAGCGCAAACGAGCTGTGCCTAGGCTCGCCGAAGGCGAGCCGAGCCGGCACGGTAGGCACGACGGACCGTCACGGTTTAGGCACGACGGGCTGTCACGGTTTAGGCACGAAGCACGATGAGCCCGTGCTGGGCTGGCCCGACACGGCACGATGCCCACCTTTAAGCACGATGAACTGCGGCTGTCGAGCTCATCGATGGTGAGGTTAGTGCGTGCATCAGTCTGGAGCCTAGATGCAGAGCCTGACCTAGAAGCGAATCGCGAGCACGGGGCTGTCGTCATTGCAAACCAGGCATGGGCTAGGCATTTGTTCAAGCGTTTCGTGCGCAAACCAACCACAACCTCCTCTCACCAGTAGGGCTGGTTCGAAACCCTAAACCAGTCGGTAAACCGATTCAATTAAAAAATTCAAAAGATTTGGAAAATTTTTTGCTATGTAAACAGGTGAAAACCGAGCGGTTTTTCGAGAAAACCGACGAAAATCGCACAAAAAATCGATCGCTCAAAAGGCTCAACTCGCCGATCGGTTTTTCGAGAAAACCGGTGGTTTTCGTTTTTTTTTAATCTGTTTTGAAATTTTTTTATTCAAACGCTAGATTTTGAAACTCTTCGGTTTTCAATAATTTTTGATCGATTTTCACGAAAAACCGGTGCCGAGCAGGATCCAATTTTTAACCTCAAAACGACTCTGTAAAACCCGCTCACCAGCACCAGCGGCAGCCGACATGAGCGTGGTTATCCTGGACGGCTCGACGGTGCGCTCCTTCGTGGCGGGCGAGGCCGCCTTCGCTCGCAGCGTCGACGGGCGTCCGCGCAGGGAGATCGGAGGAGGTTGGTGCAACCAGGAGAGATGCGAGGGGAGTAGGGGGAGGGTGGCTTTACCATCTAGTTTTTTTTGAAGAGTAAAGATTACTGAGGCTACTTGCTCATATAACCGTTGGGGTACGTATCTGAATGTATCTTCAGCTACTACGTTGGTAAATCTTATCCATAGCAACCACTTGTTTCAGTGTGATTTAGCTCCAACCGGTTGCTATGATCTACCTTAGTTCCTGAATGTTTAATTACCTAACTGGACAGGTCGATTGGAGAGCCATCCAATTCGTAATCTGCTGTCGGAAGCGGGAAATCGAAAGCTGTCCGATCGTGTCACGCTTGAGATATCTCTTTGATCTCAGATGGTGATTTGCAATGTAACATCTGTTAAAGGCTTAAAGCTGATGTTCACGTTAATAGAATCTTTGACAATATAGTAGCCAACCACATGTTTTCTGATTCTGCTCAAGGGTTACCAAAATTTAGCGACCAAAGTTTGGCAGTGGCTTGTTTCAACTTTCAAACCAGTGTCACTTCAATGGCAGGGCAAACTGATGCTAATGTGAATAGAGTCCTGACAAGTTTTTTCTTTTGGGTAACAAATCAAATGCTTACCGATTCACACCAATAATACCATAATTTAGCAACTTCTCATGAGACGATGAAAGCCTGCTCGTTCGAGGCGCTTGATGTTTCGGGTGGTTTTGAGTTGAAGCTAATCTTCTCGAAGAAGAGACCAAAATCATCCTGCCCTAGCACATTTCCGTTTTCCGCCCTCCTTTGCTACTGCATCCATCTATATCATTTTTAATGGAGAGATATGGAAGGTGACGCCACACCTTCGAACGCTGTAGTTTCTATAGTATAAACTACAATGTTTTTATTTTTTTTAGAAAAGTTTAAAGAAATGTACTTTTTATTTCCTTTTTAAGGTATATCTGAAAATAAGCAACTGGTTACTGCACGTTCATACTGCGAATCTCTACAATTTAAGGGCATTTACGACATGTGTAGCCGAAGTCTATGCCTACCCCACATGCCAGTGACCCTAAGCACTCGTCATACATGGCTTCAAGGTCCACCCGGCGCGTCGTAGTCAAAAGTAGAATCCTCCTACACCCACTCCACGCACCAAACCCGATCACACCCACTCAACTCCTCCTCTGACTCCACGAGCCCACCCGCTGGTCCTCTTCCAGCGGTCCATAGTCCCTGCTCACTTATACCTTCTGCTTCTGTACGGACAGCACCCGTGTTGCCGTGAGCATACAAATAAGCCAACCTGGCAACGCACGCACGCTTTGACACGCGCCTCGCCTCGCCTCCTCCTCGCCGCCGGTGGCCGCGGCGGCCGTACGGATACGTCACCCTTCGCCGCGCGCGCGCACGGGTTTTGGCAAGAAGCGAAGAATTAGGAAGGCAATAAGCGCTGACTGAGAGATACTGAGAGACATATAGAGGGAGAGAGGCTAAGCTTTGATCACGCGACGCAAGATTGCAAGAGCCTTCCGGTCTGGATAGTGCTTTACATTTAGGCGACGAGGAGGGCGGCGCAATCCTTAGGTGCGTGTGTTGCGGCGCGCGTCGGATGAGATGCGCGGGGGCGGGAAGGCCGAGAAGGCACGGCAGGCGGCGCGGGTGAGGCTGTGGGCGGCGCGCGCGAGCACCACCGTGCTGCTCTGGACGTGCGTGGTGCTTCTCGCGGGCTACGGGGAGCTGTTGGCGCTGAGCGTGCTGGGGAGCTGGTACGGCTGCCCCACTCAGCCGCTCGTCGTCCTGCAGCCGCCGTCGGAGGCGGCGGGCGGCGAGAGGGCAGCGGCCGCCGTCGTGCTACCGCCGAAGAGTAAGTTGGTCGTTTCTTGGTTCTTGGCTTCTCTTTTCTTTCATCCTTTCGTTAGGAATATTGGAGCATTAGGCTTCCCTTCTATCTTTGGTAGGAATATTTGAGCTTTCATCAGTGCTTTTTTCTCCTTCCATTTTTACCTTTTTAAAATTCGTTTCGAAGATTTTGATTGGCTTAACATTTCCGTTTTGGCGGATTTATGAATAGTTTGAAGGGATTGTTTCCATTCCATGCCCACGTTCATGCCGGATTAATTCTGTTGAATGATCCGATCAATCAGTTCATGTATTAACTCTGCGAGTTTTCCTACTAATTCCAACTTCGTTACGGCCTCTATTATTTCAAGATATCCATAGTAACATGGCCAGCCGTTTGATTTGATCGGTTCTATGTCCAGGGATCTACAAGAACAATGGCTATTTGATGGTCTCCTGCAACGGTGGGCTTAACCAGATGCGAGCCGCTGTATGTTCTGCGCGTGAATATATCTACTGCAAAGTTTATTTTTCTTGGCAAAAATACTGAAACTGAGGCCTTAAGGTTCCACTTCTTACTATCCCGTGAATCAGATTTGTGACATGGTGACGATCGCAAGATGCTTAAATGTCACTCTTATCGTACCAGAGTTGGATAAAGCTTCGTTTTGGGCTGATCCTAGGTGAGCCTTTCTTCCTGCAGTTACCGCGATTCGGTTAAGATTTGCCTTGGTGGTAACCTGGCTCTTCTGGTGCTTTTGTTGCAGTGAGTTCCAAGATATATTTGATGTGGACTACTTCATAGCATCATTGAGAGACGAGGTCCGGATACTGAAAGAGCTACCTCCAAGGCTGAAAAGAAGAGTTGAACTGGGATATCTTCGCTCCATGCCGCCCGTCAGCTGGTCTGATATATCTTATTACCATGATCAGGTTTGGCTGCATCTCCCTTTTTCAATGATGCATAATCATGAACTGAATATCATATGCAAAACCAGGGGAAGATTGTAAATATTTATTTGGGGAAAACAGATTCTACCACTGATACGGAAGTACAAGGTCCTTCATCTGAACAAAACTGACGCTCGGCTTGCGAACAATGGCCTACCCGCGGAGATTCAGAAACTGAGGTGCCGTGTCAATTTTGCTGCATTGAGATTTACCCCTGAAATAGAAGAGCTGAGCAGGCGTGTGGTCCAAATTCTAAGGCAGAATGGACCCTTCGTGGTTCTTCACCTAAGGTACGAGATGGACATGCTCGCCTTCTCTGGGTGCACGCATGGTTGCAGCGACGAGGAGGCTGAGGAGCTCACGAGGATGAGGTATTAAATTCCCCTCCAAAATTTTCTCAAGCAATTTTGTAACCTGTTAATCTGTTATAACAAATGGATTGTGTTCTAAACTCTGAAGGTATGCTTACCCATGGTGGAAAGAGAAAGTGATTGACTCCAATGCGAAGAGGAAAGATGGGCTGTGTCCATTAACACCGGAGGAGACTGCAATGGTATTAAAGGCACTCGAAATTGATGGCCGTTATCAAATATACATTGCCGCTGGTGAAATATATGGTGGACAAAGAAGAATGGCTGCTCTTACCTCAGCTTATCCCAATGTGGTCAGTTTAGCATCTTCAATGCTAGTGCTACATTCTTATTATGTCTTCTGTTTCTAAAATCTTTATTATCTGGTGATGATCAGATAAGAAAAGAGACACTATTGTCTTCAGATCTCAGGTTCTTCCGGAACCATTCTTCCCAGATGGCAGCACTGGATTATATGGTATCCTTGGAGAGTGATATTTTCATCCCCACTTATGACGGTAACATGGCTAAAGTTGTTGAAGGTCATCGAAGGTACTTTTGTCAAGCTCCAGTACTCCAGACATTTTAACAGTACTTTTTCAATGCTTATAAACTCATAGTCATGGTTATCCTGACAAGTCATCATTGTGCTTCATAATTTTGCTATATTATGCTTGAGAAACATTTCCCCCTTGTTATGCCTACACTATCTTCCATTGTTATGGACTGTCTTTTTTAAAAAAGAAACTATATTATGCTATACTATCACAAATACATAAGTTAGGCCCTTCGAATAAAAATCAAGGAACATTTAGTTCCTGTGGCTGTACATGATTTCAATGTTCTCAACCTTTTTCTAGGGGTGGGATGTCCCCAAATCCAAACTTTTACAATGACTGCCCCACTTCAATTTCATGAAAGTAGTACCGCATGTCTGAAACTGAAAGTATGCTGTTGTATATATAGTTTTTGCGTTCTTAGCAATAGTTATGTTTGTAAGCTAAAACTGATGTATCACAATCTCGCATCTGAATAAAGCTTTTGCCCCTTTTTCATTCAACTGCTAATAAGATCATGTCTTATTGTTCCTATGAGCGCAGATACTTGGGGTTCAAGAAGACGGTACAGCTAGATCGGAAGCTTATAGTTGAGCTCGTTGATCAGTATAAAAACGGCACATTGAGCTGGACTGATTTCTCCTCCGCTGTGAAGGCATCACATACCAGCCGCATGGGCACACCATCTAGGAGGCAAGTGATTCCTGAAAAACCTAAGGAAGAGGATTACTTCTACGCGAATCCTCATGAGTGTTTGTACCAACCAGACGAGCTATCAATTTTGTGATGCCTGCCGTATATACACATTCTTTCAGGGCCATGGACTGGCATTTATTATTTGTCTGATTGAATTGGCAATAATTGGAGGTCTGGTTGTATTGATCAACAGCGCGTAAGAGATAACCTCCTACTTTTGTTAGGCGACTATTCGATGCAGAATTGCAGATTGACCTAGTTTACCGGTCTTTTTGTTTCAAAATGAGCAACATATATTTTTGTTTTGTACAAATGAACGTATGAGTTAGAAGAAGATACATGAGTGGATTTTTTTTTGGTTTCTGAATTGAGCTTGCATTTGATGCGTATACACACTGATTGATGATAGTCAAAAGTTCTTCCATTTACATTTGGGTAATTGGGTTCACGATAGTCGATAGAGGTGTTTGGTTCTATGACTTCTATCCATGATGTTTGTTTCTGAATTGCAATAAAATCCTTTGTCCAGGTACTACTATTTCAAGACTCTGTTCCATGTTGATCTGAAGCTTAAGTAGATAACGAGTACATGAACCAATTTCTGAAACAGGTTTCACGTGCCGCTCTTTAAGCTACGCAACTGAAGCAGCGCTTCTCCGAATTCAAGTCATTCTGCAAGCAACAGCGCATGTGCCGTTATTAACCATTTAGCGTAGCGTTCGAACGAAGAATGATTCCTTCTATAATCAGTGCATCACTCGTATCGAAGGAGAGATTAAAAAAAAAAACAAGTAGAACAATGCGGCTTTGTTTGCACCTGCGTCGGCACACGAGCAATTCGTCCGGTTGCGAGTAAGATTTTCATCGAGATCGGCTTCTACGCAACCTTCCAGTGAGTATGTGCAATAATTTATCCCTAAAGATTATCTCTAAAAATTTTAATCTACTTAGAAACAACACTAGAGATAACATCTTAAATAGTTATCTCTAAAATCATTCATCCTTATTATATTTTTTCCCTCCCACACGCAATCTCACACACTTTTGCGTGATCAGATTATCTCTTGTATAAGAGACGACATAATCTGTTTCCTCATCATCTCTCTTCTCCATGTAACATTTTGCTTATAGGATATAATTAAGAGACAGCTGAAGTAACACTAGAGACAGCTAAAATGGTACTTACTCGCTCCCCACACTGAGGTACGTGCGATGCGAGTTTTCAATGGAACGGAGCACACGTCGGAATTGGCACACGGGCACGGCGTCCTGAGAGAGCCAATTTGGGCTCGTGATGTTTTGGTCAGCACGGCGAAAAAGATGGCGCCGGCGCGGCGGCCACTTTGTCGTGCGTTTCGTGATGCGGATCCGCACGATTACGATAGCGTTAGCATGTGCGGAAGAACATCGGCAACAGTCACCGGGTTTTATTTTTCTGAGACCTTTGATAGCATTAGCATGTGTGGACTTCCTCTTAGGACAGGTCACAGGCTCGATTTCATCCACGGAATCCTTCCATCCACTTTGCCTGTGCCGTGGTGCGTTTCGGAAGGGATAAGGGTAGACCCGCACTAATTTGACAATCCATAATGGATTGCATCGGCCACTGATTACGTTTACTAAGACTTTCTGTAAGTAACGTCATATCGCAAGCTTAGCTTCCCACCTCAATACCAAAGTCTTATCCGGCTGCGTGTCACCTTTGCGTCGGTATTCGGCTATTTTGTTGGATCACAGAAAATATTTCGGAAATTCTTTATGTAACCTGTACTATTTTAGGAAGAAAAAAAAATTAGTACACACAGTAAAAATGTTATCACAACATATCAAACACACTTTATTAATTAATTATTTAAGTTTACAAAATAAGTGGCACGTAGGCCGAAAAATGAAAGCAGCGGATATAAGATAAATAAAAGTAAAGCTTAAAAGATTTGCCACAGGCAATCAACTGGGAAGCGGCCTAGTCTGACTGGTCCTCACCATCGTCGTACTCCTCTGAATTAACAGAGTAAGCAAGGATGAGTATAAAAAATACTCCGCAAGTTACACAGGAGATGCAATAATAATGTAAAGGATACAAAGGTAGATTATACGGTTGAGTCTAGCGTAAAGCAGCAAGTTTTTCAATATTGTAGGTATTTTATAAAAGTATAAATTTAAGAAAGATGTCCTTTTTAAATTTGTTTCAGCACAGAAATCCCTCCTGGAGTTAACCCAACTTTTCCCTATCTGAATCACTCCATCTGAAACCATCTTTTTAAAGTCATTTTTAGAAACATTAAAATTTAATTACTAATAGCCAGGTTCGTCCCATTCCACACTTGTGAAAGCACTGTTGCGCTTTACATTCATCAGCTAAAAGACCGGTCCTTATTTGACTAGACGAGCGTTCCACAAACCCAACTTCCGTGCATCACGCACCCACCTAACAACCAACCATTCTCGCTTGGTCTAAACCATATTTTTAATTTTTATTTTGACAACACAAGTAACATACATTTCACTTGAAATGATATAGCATTTGAATGGAACTTTATTTGACTCAACTTCCCAAAAGGTACTAATCTCGATCCTAAGCATGTCTAAGCATATTCCTAATCATTTTGATATTTGTATATATATCTTAGGGCTCCAACAGAATAAGATACTTCCAATTTTTCAAGGTGGCTTTAATCAATTTGGAGATTAACTATTTATCCCCCCCCCCCACGTGCGGCTTGCTCATGGCCTTCACGTGCGCCTTGCTCTTGCCATGGCACAAGGAAGGGAGGGGAAGGCCAGGGGGCGGCCGGCCGGTTGATGGCAGGAGGCGCGGTGGGAGGAGCGGCTAGCCAACACAGTCGGGAAACGAAAAAAATAGTGGTTAAAAAAATATGAACTCCCACTTTGTGCAAAAACAAGGATTGCAAGTATGGGATTACTTTGTGGAGGTGGGCACCGGGTTGAGAAGGTAGTGGGGGAACCTAAGGGTGGCTTTTATAGTCGAGAGGGGCAAGAATAAACATGGAAAGTTCAAAATCGGGTTGATTCGGATAAGAACAAAATACCGGCGATTAAGCGCATGATTGGAGCGATTATGGCCATGGATGAAAAGAGGAGATCGATGCGAATTCGAATATAATTTTTTTCGAATTTTGGATGCACAAATGGAGTGGATTTGGAGTTTCTTTTATGCTTCAATGGTGGAGAGAGAGGGACAGTATTTCACTGGACAATGCTTGAGGTAGAAGACGAAGCTACAGGTGGGTCCCACTTGTTTTTTCGGATTTATTTTATGACGAGAAGAAAAGCGCTTTAGATAAAATAGTAATTAGTCTATGCGTGTAGTGGGTTGTGGACAAATATTACAAAATAGAGGGAGTACAATCATAAAGTTTCCATGGCTATCAGTCAGAACTCAGAAGCATCTTGGCCCAGACTCTCGTCGTTGTCATATGACCCATAATGTCGTGTGCCAATGGTTAGGCTTCTATCCTACAACCGCCGCAGCGTGCCACCCAAGAGTGGCTGATCGCATGGGAAGCGTAGGTGCTCCACCACTCTAGATGCAGCAGCTGACAAAGTGGCACACGCACAGCTCACGTTGGCTTTGCCATCCGTGCCCACGTGTGTCCGAGACGACATCTTTAAGATGGCTCACTTTAAAAGTAGTGTTATCACTTATTTAATTTTCTATTGTAAAATAATGATGACTATCATAAATCAAACATAATACTCATATGCTATGGACTTTGGTTTAACTCCAGCTTACGTGAGGTTTGAGAGACTACAATTGTCGACATATATTTCACCTGAAAACTTGCAAAAACACTTGAGCTGGATCAAGAATCAAAGTATATGATTGAGTGTGAGAAGTGCTCAGATTGGATCAAATGAAAAAGAAGTAATTGAAACAAAATTGCACTCGCTTAATAAAAAAAAAGTATTCGATCCTATTGACCTAACACATCCTAAAATGTTCCCTGTATGATCATAAAAGTTTTTCATTTGAAAGAGAAATGAAAATAATCACGTAATGAGATATAAAGGCTTGTAACACAAAGATTCATGTAGAGACCCGGTATCGATTATGATAAAACTTACTCTTCAGTAATGAGTGAAATAACGTTATGATATTTGATATCAATGATAGCTAGTTTAAAATTATCAATACATTTGATATATGTAGTGATCACATATTTATATGGGTTATTAGATATGGATATTTGTATGAATCCCTTAAGGAGTCAAAAATTCGTATCATATTAAAGGTAATCGCAACATGTATAGCGTCAGATTGCAGATATCGCTATAAGGATTAAAACAGTAAGGGAGAATATGGTGCAGCCAACTAAGTGAGTTCCTCCTGAAGAAGGGATTCTCCAATAATGATGATTGTTCTTGTGTGTTCGTAAAAAAAATCAGAATGAATTCGGTATCATCTTAGTCTATATCGATAATCTGAATATCATCGGAACCACAGAGGACGAAGCAATTTCTTACCTTATGACAGAGTTTGAGATGATAGATCTGGGTAAAACCAAATATTTCTTAGGTCTGCAGCTAGAGCATTTTGCAGAAAATTTTTTTGTATACTAGTCTACCTATACCATAAAAGTATTGGAAAAATTTAATATAGATAAATCTCATCTTTTGAAGACCCATTATAATAAGATCTCTTGAAGTGGATAAACACCCTTTCAGACCAAGGATGAAAAATGAGAATACTTTAAGGCGTAAAGTCCTATACTTAAGTGTCATTGGAGCATTTATGTATCTTACAAATTACCTAAGGCCTGATATTGCATTCGTAGTAAATTTGCTAGTAAGACACAATACAGCTCCAACTAGAAAGTATTGGACTAGTGTTAAGACTTTACTCGGATACCTCCAAGATACTCAAGATCTTGGCTTATTTTATTAGAAGAACCAAGACTTGATCATGATGGGATATACAGATGCTGGCTATCTGTCTGATCCCCACAGTGACAAATTTTAGACTGGGTTTGTATTTCTTTGCGGTAGTATAGCTGTTTCTTAGCGTCTTTTAAGCAGACCTTGGTAGTTCCTACCAACTAATTAGAAATTATAGCATTATATGAAGCCTCGTGCGAATGTGTTTGACTGAGATGTGTAAATAGCCATATCCAAAAGTTATGTGGCATTAGTACCATCGATACCCTCACAATTAGCGATAAAGATAACGTTGTTTGTTTTGCACAAATGCAAATGGGTTAAGTTAAGAGCAATATCATAAAATATACTTCCTCTAATTTTTTGTATCCTCACGAACTCTTGAAGAATAGTAAGATAAAGATCCTGCAAACTTAGTTATGTGAAGATCTAGCAAATTTATTCACTGAATCTTTGCCAACATCTGATTTTCATAAATGTGCTTGTGAAATTGGAATAAGATGATTTAGAGATATGTAAAGTTTACGGGATGTAAATCCTTGAACTATGACCCTTAGTATGATCCTGGAGATGCTAATTTAATTCAAAAGATTATAAGTTGCACTATTTTTTCCTTTGTGGATTTTTTCACATGAAGGTTTTTAATGAGACAATAAGTGCAACATAATGTGCGAGTTAAATATACTTTTTTCTCCATCCTTTTTTCTCATTGGGTTTTTGGGATGAGTTTTTATGAGGAGAGCATATCCTGTGCACATGGAGGTGCTGTGCACATATGCAAACATTAAATCTGGATCGTTCAAATCCCATCCAACGGTGGCTCGAAATCACATGTGCAAACATTTCGCAATTACCCCCCCCCTGAAGCTACCGTTGGATATGATTTGAACGGTCCAGATTTAATGTTTGCATATGTGCACAGCACCTCCATGTGCACATGATATGCTCCCTTTTATGAGACATGTATTATGCAGTATTCGTCCAAGGAGGAGTGTTGAGATACAATAGGACTCTTTGTTCTGGTTGTTCAAATATGATAGGACTCTCTTTTTGTGGGTGAATTCGAATCTATCTCTAGTAAATTTTTACTATAAATATAACACCTTATTATAAAAAAAATAATCAATATAATAAAGAGGAGAGTTTTGACTCTACATTGTTTTTTATGACTATTAGTGCATTGTGTTTGATCCAGGTGGTGTCAACTGATAGTTCTTTTGGATTCTTGACACCTCAGCCGGGGGATCAAGAAGCCGAACGGTTTAGAGATGCTGCCTTAGCAATGCACGCACGGCCAGCATGGGCCGCGGTTGAAGGGTACAGACTTCAGAGACACCCGCAAGGCGGGGCAGCGGAACGGCGTGATCACGGTGGTCAGTTCATCCCTGAGCGGTCGCCATCATGGCAACAACGGCTTGCACAATTCATTGCACAGAACGTAAGAGCAGAGATAGTAAAAACGGAGATAAGCGTATAAGCTTCACCCGAGATGGTGCACTGAAACGCTTAACATACTCCAACGGGAAGACTTAACGAACAGGTAGAGCTGATCGAGTTATCTTACAGGTTACAACGGAGGACTGATTATCAGGGGGGCGAAACTTCTCATATGAATGGAAGCCTGTGTACAAGGGCAGCTTCACAATCTGCAATGGAAGCTTCTTCGCTTGTTTTTTTCCACAAATAGGGTGGCCAAGTGTTTAAATGAAATAATACGCCAAGGTCTTGCTTGTCCTGAAGCCATCACAGGTAACGTAATGCACATGCAATCTGAATTCCCCAGCCGGTAGGGAGGAAAGAATGATCAATCGGTCCTGGATGCAAAGCGAGAACCACCATCAGGTGTTGCTCGGTTTATGCCGCTTCGTTGCGTGTGGATGTTCTTCAGCACCACCACCCAACATTGTCAGCTGATGATTTACCGTTTCGTGATTAGACGCGGGGTCGATAAATTCCTACATGGATGTAACATACCATATCAAATTAGAAAGCTGTAGAGATAAATGATGTAGATGAAAAATGATTGGAGCATTTGCAAATTGCAAGAACTGCTTGAGGTGTGTATGGGGCACTGGCCTTCAGAGTTAAGGTTATGCAAATCGCTACTAAGCATGAATAAGCTATTGTCAAACATTCAACTGCATTGCGCAGTTCCTCAGAAACTCGAAATGGTAGCATAGAAATGATTGAACTTATTTGAATCTTGCGGGCACGGTGTCTTACCTTATAACTGGAGGACGCAACAGCAGCAGGTCTCTTGACAGCCCGCTTGCCCAGGTTGATCTGCACAGAGATGCTGGCTTGGGACAAATCTATACCCGAGCTTTGAAGGGCATGAGTCAACGTATTAAGTAACCTGTTATGAGTCAAAAAGAAAACCTAAATGTATCAATGCACTTTGTTTTGGCAATGGTGAGATATTTTATTTGTCCATTACCCAAAACGACATGGTCTCTAAACTCAACATAAGAACATAAATAGATAAAATATAATCGAGATCAATTTGGACTCAAGCATTGTGAAGAAATCTGAAGTACATAACGAAATTACAACAAAAGAAAGCAACCATCATAGCTATTAACATAGATGACTTATGATCCTAAAGTATGGACAAATAATACTAAAGAAGGGACTGATATTTTTTACAACATACTCTTGGGAATATTGGCTTGACAAGCTGATTGTTCCTTCATCGATTTTCAACTGCTGGTCGTTAAATGTGTCACTGTTCACTGCACAGTCATCCACGCCAGACGGACCTACCCATTGGGGTTGGGACTGGGATGTAACGTTATCTACACACATAAAGAGAGATTCATTCATGAATAACCAATGCTGCTTCCATTATCGGAAAGTAGCACACGAACTATTGCAGAATCATAGGTCGATCATTGATCATACTCGTAATATTTGCCAGAGTTTCTGCTGATCTGTATGACACACTAGCTATGTGATCAGTCTCCACCTGATCTTGTGCCCCTGAGGCAGCTGCAGATGCTACCATGGTGTGATTATCATCAAGTTTGCCTGTGAAATTTAATCCGGGGGAGGACTCATTTCTGATGAATTGTGAAGGGTCAGGTAGGGCATCGTCTGGGATCTGACCTTTACTCTGTAACGCAAGGATATGAGTGTGGAAGAGGCTTGTCAGAAACTTCGAATTTAATCTAAGATTCATTAGAAGATGGCATGCATTATTAGCAACAAAAAGTCACCTGTGCATTTTTCCAGAATGACCGAAAATATATGTTTGACTGCAAAATGTAAAACTATGTTAAGAGTACAGACAGCCAAGAATTGACAGTTAAATTCAACACAATAGTAAGAACGTATTGCACATTTGGAGGAAAATACCCATGGAAGTAACTTCGCATTTTCTTGGTTCCATTCTGGGAACGCAACCTCATATTTCTGTACTTTCTCTTGCAAAAACCGTATATATTCAATAACCTGCATTACACATGGTGTCAAGAAAGAAGCAAGGTAATCAAACGGGAGAGACCAAGGTTTAAAATCCCAGCGAAATTTTGGAAATCTCGGGCAGGGATGGGATCCTAAATCCCAGCCGGATAAAAAAAATCTGGAATTTTTTTTTTCAAGTGCTACAATAACTTGAAATTTCGGTAAATTTCACTGAAAATTCGGTTTTTTTAACTGGATTTTGACCGGATGTGCAAGGTAGCAATGGTCACAAGTTTTTCTCTTTTGACGTCAGCCTTCCGTAGCACTGTCCGAATTTTTAAATATTCCTCAAGCTTAATCATCATATGAAAATTTTATGAAAACATTATGGATGTGTCAAGACCATCCACAAAAAAATTCAAAAGTTTCTAACGAGGTTTGCACCATTTTCCATTAAGTTGAAATTTACCGGTCAGCCTTTTATTAGGACCGAGCACGGTCATAATTTTTAAAAATTCTTCCAGCTTGACCATCATCTAAAAATTTTATGATAAAATTAGTGATGCATCAGGACCATCGACAAAAGTTTTCAAATTTTTCTAACATAGTTTGAACCATTTTTCACTCAGTTAAAATTTACCGGTCTACCTTCAGTACCACTGTCCGAATTTTTTAAAATTCCTTAAACTTAATCATCATATGAAAATTTTATGGGAACATTATGGATGTGTGAGGACCATCCACAAAAATTTCAAAAGTTTCTAATGTGGTTTGCAACATTTCCTATTCTGTTGAAATTTACCGATTAGCCTTTTTATCGCGACAATAACACTGTTAGAATTTTTAAAAATTCCTCATGATTGATCATCGGCTAAAATTTTTATGGGAACATTAGTAATATGTCAGGACTGTCCACAATAAATTTCAAAATTTGTTACGACATATTTTGGACCAATTTTCGTCCAGTTAAAAATCATCAAGATCTCGGTAAATCTCGGCGAGATCTCGGAAATATCGGTGGAAAAAAAATACTAGATTTGGATTTTGTTTTCTGGATTTCATCCGAAATAACGAGATTTCGGAGGGTGACCAGATGTGAACCAAAACGAAATTTGAAATCTTGGGAGAGACAACTCGAATCAAATAGAATGATGTTGAGAGCCTTACCTCTAAGAGAAATGTTGCTTTGTCTCTCTTTTGATCACTGTGCGGTAACAGCTCTCTAAGTATTTGAAACCTGTAAATATGATTTGTCAAAACACAAATTTGTCTAATATTATATGGATAACCTTTATGATCTCCAAAAATAATTTCATATAAGCATCTCATTCCATAGGTACCTATACCTATGATTTGTCAAAATACTAATTTGTCTTAACTTTATACAGATAACCTTTATGATCTCAAAAAATTATTCTAGTTGTTCTATCATGAGCATGATTCAACAATTTACTTACAAAACTAGGACTACAAGAGATTTGTCAAACATGAACTTTCCCGTTAGCCTCTTTCAGAAACTAGTAAAAGATCTCTGACCAATTGCAGATATATTTAACAGGCCTTGCCTACCCAAATAATTCATGTTAGATCATGCATTCACTTAAAGCAAGGCAAAAGGCCCAAATAAAAGCTAAAAATATTTGACTGGGGAACAATGAGCTTTTTTTCCCTTTCAAATTCACTGGAATTAATAGGTACTAACAGTATCCCAACAAGTATCCGTTCACCAGAAATTTTTCCTAAGTTTCCTGAGCAAGCATTCTATTTCAGCAGCACTTTCTCCTCATCTAGGAAAACATCTAGCAATCAAACTAAATCTATAGCATCAAAGGTCCTGCACACAATCAAATAATCAACTCATGAACCTGTTTAAGTTACTGGAATTTCTGACTAACTAAAAATATCTCCAATATAATTGATGTGATCCCTTGGATGTTTAATTGCCATGGAAGAACATGGCGGCACTTTGCACTGCTACTACTGATGAACTGTGATCTTCTGCACAAACTATGGGACTACAGGAATCATCACCTGTCATTGATCTTGCTGCGGCGGCGCTGCTCAGTGGCGGAGTGCTTTGACCGTGGCGTGTTTGGTCGCTGGTCCGTGCCGCTGCCGCTGCAGCTCCCGCCCTTCCCATCAAACCTCACCGTCAACTCTGCTACATAAACACCACCCATTAGTTCAAAAAACCTATTTTACTTGTTTGAAAAAAAGTTGGTTCAGGTACCACATTTTTGTGTGGGGTGGGTGGGTATTGGGGAGGGGGAGGGGGGGGGGTGAATGCAGATTTTTTTGTAACCTAGTATGTTGTTTCTTTTGTTGGTTTCAGTGCTTGTCATGAATTGTACCACAATTGCATTACAGGAACAGGACACAAATAACAGAATTCAAGTTGACTTTGATATTCTAAGTGAAAGAATTACAGGGTATGAGCAATTTTGCCTAACTACAAAAAGGGGCTCAACAAGTTTCATGTCCCCCTCCAGCTCCAGTTGGAGTTGGAGAAAGAAGGCAGAGTAAGGCAAATATCTCAGCGGCCCTTAAGTGCGAGTGATCCCAGGCATGGAAGGTGTGCATCTGTCCATCGACCTCGATGGAGCTGCATCCCATCACCTTGGTGAGGCCCCTCTCTCTCATAGTGACCCCCACAGCAGCAACATGGCTCCACATCCTTGCAAATGCGTACATGGAGCAAGGCGCCCCACACGCTCATCTCTGGCTTGATGGGCATGCCCAGTATAAAACAATAGGCTCTGTCAAGCTGGCCAGCACGGGTGAGCAGGTCCACCACACAAGCATAGTGCTGGTGTTGAGGCTCGATGTTGTAGTTGGGTTTCATGAAGTGCAAGTACCTCCACCCTTTCTCCACGGCACCCGTGTGGTTGCATGCTGACAGGAACCCCAGGAACGTCACGTCGTTTGGTTTCACCCCAGCAAGCTTCATGTCCTCGAACAAGGCAACAGCCTCTGTGACACAGCCGTGCACCCCGTACCCTGTGATCAGTGCACTCCAAACTACCACATCCCGCTCCTGCGCGTGCATCCGTTCAAAGACTGCACGTGCACGTGCAATGCTCCCTGACTTGGCATACATGTCAATCAGCACTGTGTTGACAAGCACATCCTCCCTGTACTCAGTGCGGTGTACATAATCCTCCATCCATGCAGCGAGCTCGGTGGAGCCAAGCTGTGCACATGCCAAGATCACGGACCGTAACCTGACAGAGTCAGCGGTCATGCTCCTCGCAACCATCTGCATCTGTTTTGAACAAATGCACCGCCTCACTAGCAAGCCCATTCTTGGGGTAACCTGATATCATGGCATTCCAGAGGATCACATTCACCCATGGGGGTGGGACCCTGTCGAAGAGTGCCCTCGCAGCCACGGTGGACCCAAACTTGGCATACATGGCCGTCAGCGTGATCACCACATCTTGTTCATCGTCGAACCCACCCTTGACCGCTAAGGAATGAGCTGATTTGGCACCCTGTAAGTCATCGAGCTCCATGTACGCCTTCAAGACAGTAACTAGCAGGACAAAGTCAGGGCAGACCTCACAGCGCATCATCGCTGCAAATTTGCAAGGGGCTGCCATTTTGCACCAGCCCTGAGATGAGTGAGGTCCATGAGACGACATCCCGGCCACGCATTCCCTCAAACACAATACATGCACGCCACGCATTCCCTCAAACACAATACATGCACGCTCAGTGTCACCACAGGCAAAGTACATTGCGATAAGTGTGTTGTCCAGGAACCGAGTGAACTCGGCGTGGGCGGTGAGCCGTAGCACGTGGGCGTGCGTGGCACGGCCAGGGATGGATTTGAGAACGTCGGCGAGGGCGGGTGCAGGTCCGATGAAGGCCGGGTGGCGCGCGCGGAGGACGAGGTAGTGGCGGAACGCAAGGGAAGGCAGGCGGAGGTGGGAAGCGAGGCGGGCGGCGGCGTGGAGGAGGTGAGGGGGCGATTGGGGAACGTGGTCGAGCAGGTGGTGGGCGAGGGGGCGAAGGCAGGGCGACGCGGCAGGCGGAGCGCAGCAGCACGAGCGCAAGGGCTGGCGAGCCGCCGAGGAGGCGGCCGGAGACTAGGAGGTGGGCATGGAGCTGATGGACGTGGGATGGCTGCGCGCTCTGCGAGGCCATGAGCTCGTGCGGACTCCTCCCTTCCCCACTACTCTTCCTCTTCCTCCCCTCCTCACCGTCAACTCTGCTACACAAACACTACCCCATGAGTGCAAGTATGGGGCGTTCTCACAAGAATAAAAAACAGTACAAAAAATGGGGGAAACAATGGTAAAACTCCACAAAAATCGCGGCTTTCCAGCGCCCCCCGACCCAAACGCCACCAGAACCAAATGTTTGCGGGATTAACCGGAAATGGAGGGAATTTGGTACCTTTGAGCGAGGAGGAGACCTCGCGGCGCGCGGCGAGGCCGTCGTCGTCGTCGAAGCCGGCGCCGCCGCTGGATCTCGAGCCAGAGTCCATGAACCCGCCGCCGCCACGCCCCTTCCTCTCTGGAGGCTGCTGCCTGGGCGCAGTAGCCACCTGTCCGGCGCCGGCGAAGGGGAGCGTCCACTGGTGCCCTGCGAGGTGGAGAACCCAAAGTAGCCACCTTCAGCTTTAACTCCCCTCTGGCCTTTTTCACAACAGCTGGTAGTGCCTTATAGGGCACGTATAATGATAGATGGAAGAGAAAGACCATTTCTACTAACGATTAGTTTTATATTATACACATTATTATAGATAATTTATTATATAAATTACTTTACTTTTAGTTCTATTTATATCTTTTACTTCCTCTTTTCAGGTTTATACGATATTTTTTTTAGCATATAGAAAAAAACTATGAAAACCAGATTACTTCTAATTATTACGACTAATCACTATATTCAATATATATATAGAATAGGAAGTAAAGATGAATATTTATTAGAAGTATATAAAAAATATCATAATGATTTTGTATTAAAATATAAAATATATTCTATATTTATAAATATAATTATTTAATTTATAAGACAAAGGAACATTTCATTGTAATGTGTTTAGAAGAAGAAGAAACTGTTTGGTCCCAACGTCGTGGGTGGAGCGTGGGGATGAGTGTGTGGCACGGGGCCCCGGGCCGGCTGCTAAGCACCTGGCGTTCACGTCGTGGGACGCGTGAGCAAGGACACGAAGCTCAGTTGCACGGCAAACATGGGCCCCTACCCGGCCCATCTGACCGATCCACCAGCCCACCCACCGAGGCATAGCTTGTCCTCCGCGCACGCTCTCTCTCTCAACACGCACGGACACACGAGTCACACGGAACTTTGCGCACTTACGAATACAAGGCAGTGTGGTGTGTGCCAAGCATGTCAACATCGATGACCGAAAGGCAAAACGAGGCGAAGCAGCGTCGCCGCTTTCTTCGTCAGAACACCACGCCGCACGAGAGAAAGGGAGAGCTCTCTCGGCTCCGCCCTGCTCCTGAACTAACAAAGCATGCATTGTTCGCGCGGTCCTGCTTGCAAGCACGGTACTAGTGACCCGGATCGATGGGTACCGAGAAAAAAAAAGCCTGTTAAGGCTAGAGTCAAAAATTCTATTTTTAATACGTTTAAAATTAAAATAAAAACATTTTGAGCAAAACAAAATTAATAAGAACCAGCTCGGCTCGTTGAATTTAAAATAATATAAACAAAATAATTTTATCATAAACTATACCAAAAAATTAAAACAAAAATGATAATAACTTGTTAGACTGTATAGCAAACCCACGGCTAGCTAGCCGGAAGTGTACACGTACGAACCTCGTGCGGCGTCCGGGTGTGTCGCTGCGGGCTGGCCCCACAGAACTAACGGCGGCTCGGCCTTGACCACCGCCTCGGCGGACGGCCGTGCTCCGGGCACGTGGCTGATGCTGAACGCGTCGACGCTGCTGGGCAGCGCGTGATGCTTCGTCGGCTGCTGCTGCCTGTCCGCGCCGGACGGTGGCGCCGGCTTCTCCAACGGCTGCAGGAAGTCGCGCGTCTTCAGAAAGAAACCTGCAGTAACTTTTGTTTCTTAGCACTAGAAGCAGGAATGATATCGCAAAACAAAAAGAAGAAGAAGTAAATCAAAACTAGGGTTATGTGCGGCTAATCATGGTTAAGCCCGTGGGTTGGGTGGGCCCCAGCCAGATTGGATGGAAGGCCGTCGACGGCTCCTTGCGTCCTACCCACACGTGATCCGTTCGTTCCTTTTGGCTGTCGCTTCTCATCACGTAAACACGAAATTTGAACCCCAATCATCACATGCGACAGTAATAACTGGATTATGTACTAACTAATTAATTATACTTGGCTAACTTCCTTCCCACGCCCTTTTGATCTCCCAAAGGATTGCCAACTTCCTCGCAGATCTACCAACCTACCACTTCCAAGGCCGAGAGAGAGAGAGAGAGAGAGAGAGAGAGAGAGAGAGAGAGAGAGAGAGAGAGAGAGAGAGAGAGAGAGAGAGAGAGTAATAACGATGAGAGGGTAGAGAGAGTGGAATTGGGATGAGGAGAGAGGGAGAGGAAAAATTGAAGTGCAGACCTTGAGAGGGAGGAAGGGACTTGGGGTCGTGAAGCTGGAGAGACGAATCCTTAGCAGCAGCGGCGGTGTACTGCGAGAGGAAGTCTTGCTCGTGCGTCGTCGCCTTGTTCCCTGCACATATTACACTCGACGAATTAGGCAACGTAGCGCCACGGATCCACGACAAAGACAAGGGATCGGAGGCCATTAACCATGCGTGCATTTCAATCTGCACGCCCGGCGTACGTACGTACGTACCTTGGATGCCCATAATTCTAGCACATCAAACAATCAACCCCATCGCCTCGCCGCCGTCGCCGACAACTCGTCGCCCAATTCTCTTCAGCACGACCATCACCGGAAGAATCTACCCGCGGCGCCGTAAGCACACGCGAAACGTCGGAGAATTCTGACGTGCTCTCTCTCTCTCTCTCTCTCTCTCTCTACTAGGACTCCGACCTTGCTTGGCTGCGCTTTCGCTTCTCCTGAGTCCTGAGCAACCTGCTCGTGTGACCGGTGGGGAGGATTTTATACGGCATGCGCGCCCATCTACCAATTAGGCAATTAAGCCCATCATTTTGGCTACGCCGCGAGACGGCGTTACGTGACGACGACGGTAAGCGGCGCACGTGGGCCGTGGTTACTTTACCCGCCCCCGCGCGGCTGTACCGTACTGTCCCATTGGAGATTAGCGTGATTGATCCCGAGGTGGGAGGATTGACGGGGGATGGTTAGCGAGCTACGCGGATTAATCCCCGAGTGCGGCGGGGAATAAGTGGGTCCCGCGACGTTGTGGGTGGGGCCCGCGCGTCGGCCGGGCAGGCACATGAGGCCGGAAATTGCGGGCATCCCGTGGATGGAGACGGGGGGTCATGTGCGCCAGATTCGGCCAGGCCACACTTGCATCCCTGTTCCTTCTTTAAAAATTTAGACAACACACTAATAAAGGATCCATTGGCTATCTGCTCTCTATCCGATTATTTTTCTTGCATCTTGATTACTCGTCGTAAATAGTTATTATTTTAGACATAGATACAATCGAATTTTTAAAATTTTGATTATCAATATCTTTTTAAATTTTTATTGTATAAAAATATCATATGGTAGATTTGTCTTGAAAAATACTTTCTTAATATCATAATTGTAATGGGTTTTATAAATGTATCATAATAGAAATTAGTGGCCAAAATCATATTTTAGAGAATGTGTTGATATCTAAAACAATAAACTATTTGAGACTACATGTAGAAGTTGGAAATGAATGATGCGGGGAGTAGATAGTTAAACAATATAGCAAGACAGTAAACTCCTATGGTATAGTAGTGTAGTTGCGTTTCCCAACTTGCTGCCGGCGGCACGCGCGTTATCAAATTATCAACATATCAACTATTTTTCTTTCACATCTGCTTTTCGCTTTCCATGTGCTCGTTTAGAGAAGACACGATCACGCCTGCCCCTCGTGGTTTACTTATTGCCTTTGGCTTTTTACCGCAAGCACTTTCTTCGTCTTTTAACTTTAAGTCTTTATTTGTCAGACAGTCGGTTTCTTGATTGTCATCGAAAAGATTATGTTTATTACCTTGCCGTTCCTCTGAAAATCATCACCCCCATTTGTCACAACCGTCACTTCCTTTTACCCGATCGCCATTAACACTTTCAAGACCTGCATGCCAGTAAGATATCATGGAGCAAATAATCAATGACGCATGTTAGTAAGAGTAAATCATCAATTGATCATTTTTCTTATTATGCCCAAATTGACATAATCCCAAGTCTCACATAAGCTCCTCTCTTCTTCATTTCTACCCTCTCGATCTATGTGTATTGTTAGCACAAAATACCGATATCCAAGAAAAATGTTGAAGAAGCACGAAACACAACCGATACTTTTATTAGTACTATGCCTTCTTGCTTACAAACTTCAAAACTACCTAAGAATTTATACCATTAACCTATAGCTCTAAGAATTAGAAATGGATTCAAAACCTGAATCAGAATCCGACTCTTTTCTTTTCCTATTCTGTTCAGACTATAATCAAGTCCAACTAAAACTCCGGCCCACACAAACTTATTACAAGATTATTTCTAACATTTACCTCCTTATCTTATAACATCAACTAGTTCTAACCGAGAAAGTCGGCCTCAACTATCGACACAGGATGGCAAATACATCTCTTCAACATTCTGGACCAAACTTACTTACTTAACTTAAGACGGCGAACACACCTCCTCAATATCCTGAACACAACTTAGTTACATGACTCAGGAGTTAGGATGGTGAATGCATGTCCTCAACGTCCCGAACTCGACTCGCGATGAACTTGATCCAGCATCAGAGCAGTGTCGGTTGGTCTTCAACATCTACCTCAATAAAATGCACCTCCGCTCTCTCCTTCCTCGAATTACGATATTTGGAAGCGAAGTGCCCATAGCCCTAACAACTGTAGCATCACACCTTGTCTTGTCAAACTTTCTGTTGAGTCCGTCGACCTTCGCCTCTTTCGCCTGCCACTCAGCATGGGTGAACAATAAATGTTCCTAATAAGCACCTCCATTGTCATGGTCTTAAGGTCGACAAATTATTCGATAGTGGAAGCAATCTCAAGAAACTTACGAGAGACGAATGGAGAAATTTCTTAACGGTGTACGTCACCTCGATCTCCTCACCTAGCGTCCGAATCTTGTCAACCGGACTGCAAAATCATCAGCTGTCGGGGATTGGCTATCTGGCAAAAGACCACGGTACCCCCGGGAAAAGCTAAACCCGCCGACCAAGCAACACTAAAAGAAGATGCTCGGAGAACGGAACGAGCATCCCTCCTTCTCCTCCGAGCATACGCATTTGCACCTTCGCTCATGAAGCACCAAACACACCCCACGAGCAAGCATGCTCGTGGAGGCCACGACCGCTCGGGTGTTTTGGTCGAGTGCCCGATCAATGCCACAAGGAAGGAAGGTGGCAACCAATCACCGGAGATCAAGGGAAATCATACAGAAATTCAAATAGCGCCGGTCAAGGCGTTGGATCGTAAATGCGATTACTGTGCGCGATCCCAGGAGGTAGTTACCTTCTGTGTACCTCTAGTCGTAGTATTTAAACCCCCCCTTTGAGATCTGTAAAAGGGGAGGGACACGGAGATAGAATACAATACACTGGAGTAGGGCTATTATCTCGGCGGTGAGAGGCCCGAACCAGGATAAAAACATCGTGCTCCACCCTTCTTCTTCCCCCGAGCTCGCGTCGCTCGAACGCCCTCTTCGGTCCGTACGACGGGGCTCTGTTGATCCCCATTTCAACAAGTAAGCTCGACGGGAGCCCGTTCTCCAATCGTCGACATCAACTAATTCCAACTCCGTAATGCGCAGCCACTCAAACTCGGACTTGGGGATTTGCACCTTGGTCGCCTTTTACACTCTTAGATCCCATATACATGATCTTCAATGCCTCACATGCCTCCTTGCCTAGCTCCTTTTCGCCCAACTGAAAGAGCATATCTTTCGGTGTCCCTTGGTAGATCACAGGTAATGCAATTTGGTCTTTGCGTGTGTCAATAACACCAGGATTGACGGCATTTCACACCCTTTGTGCCTTCATGTATGCATTCATCTTGATTGCCCACATAGCATAGTTACTCTCTGAGCATCGAATATTGCAGCGAAACGGAACCCTCCTTCATCATGCTTCTTTCTTCGTCATTTATACCCTTAATCTACATATCTAATAATAGAAACGGATTCAAAAATTGGATGAGAACCTGGTCTCTGTGTATTCGCGCTCGCGCTCATGCTCGCTCTACGGATCCGCATCCTCCATCCAGAGGCGGCAGACCCCAGATCCAGGGCCCCCAGCCAACGGCGACTCGAGGCGGGGGTGGCGAGGCGGGAGAGGTTGAACGACCGGAGGCGAAGGGAAAGACGGAGGCGGCGCTGGCATGGGAGGTGGGGACAGGGACGACGGTGTGTGGGAGGTGAGTGCGGTGGTGGCGCCGGTGTGGGAGGTGGGGACCGAGCCGACGCCGGCATGGGGGAGGTGGGGAGCGGCACCGTTGAGCCACCGTCGAGCACGACGACCTCCCCAACTTCGGCGACGACGGTGGAACTGCGGACATTGGCATGGAAGTCGGCTGCTTCCTCCGAGTGGGACCGCCGCACCAACGCCCTTTTCGACAACTTGCGCTCGTTCGTGGTGGCGGAGGCAACATGGATCCAAATCTGTCGTTGTCGTCCTCGCCGGGGACGCGCAGTGCCGAGCCGTGCCCATCTCCCTCCCTCCCTCTCTTCACGGCAGCCTAAAGAGCAATGACGTGCCATGACTCTCTCTCTCTCTCCTCTACTCCAAAGGAATTTCTTTCCCCCATTTAGCGGCTCCTACAGGAAGCATAAATTAGTCTTTCCACCACTCCACCGGATTGAATCAAATACAGAAAGTTTCCACCGAATTGAAGGCCAGGAATGAGGCTGCAAGACTCAGAAGCACTAGAATTGTCTACCAAATTAGTTGAAAAAAATTATCGGGCCCCTTCTCCGCAACTCTTGCCCCCATCTGCCATCTGCCGCCATGAGCTTCGCTGCTTCCCTAGTTCCCTGGTGCGCAAAACAGGCAAATAAACGAAGAAATGAAAGGGCGAAGAAAGAGGGCAATAACGTCTTTTCTTATCTAACGTACTCTCTCTGGTCACAAATAGTTATCGGTTTAGGATACGATCGTTAAACTTTTGAAAGTTTAGTTATCGATACCTTTTAAAAAATATTTAGATTGAATGGATCATCTTAACATGTATTTTTCATAATATTATAATTTTATTAGATTTTTAAAAATATACTACTTAGAAATTAGTGGTCAAAGTTTAATTTGAAGGACCATATCGATATCTAAAACGGCTACAATTTATGACCGAAGGGAGTAATAACCAACTCACGGTCACAGCCGTGGATAAACAAAGTTGACAAAAAAAAAATTGAATAGTAGAAGAGAAAAACCGATAACTTCTTATGATAAATAAATAAATTTGTCTTAAAATAAATGGATCTACGCATCATGTAAAGGCCGGTAAAAAGCATGGATCCACCTATATCTGGGCACCATACCATTCCGTACGGCACAGGAATGGTGTGTCGTGGGTCTAAACAGTATTGTGCCCCTACAGCTCAGCCAGCCCATCATACCGGCTCACCTTGTTGCCGGCAAGCTCAGGTATGATCTATTAGCATGATGTGCCACTTTCGTACCATGTCGATTCAGATCTAGCTCATTTGCATTATTGCAAGGAGAAGAAAGGAGCTAAAGACGCACGTGACCAAGGCAGTGGATATAAAATATGGGGAAAAAACTAAAATGTATTCATTCTACGCAAAATGCATGTTGAGATAGCGATTGATCTCTTCGTAAATTCCATTGCAACCTGCTTAGCGGTTCAGAAGATGAACTAGACGCCTTACCTTTTAGCTTCTACCTCACGTTTGAAGTGCTCGAACCACCTTAGTAGTTATTCTTACTTCACTTATGCTGCCAAACTTTTCATGATATTTATCGAAAACTATATAAAAAAACTCATACCAAAGCCATATCATACTTGCGTCGTGCTCACCAGCCCTGTAGCATACCATGCCGACTATAGCACGGCCCTTCGAGGCGTGTAATGCATCCCATCGTGTCTGGTCATCAGGCCCAGCATGGTATTGATAATCGTACCGTACTAATCCAACCCATTCAGCATATACATATATATGTTGTGCTGCATCTGTCGCAAGGATTCAAATCTCGTCAAGATTCGACGAAATCTCAATTTTCGAACCTCCCTAAGATTCAAAATCCCAACGAAATTTTAAAGTTTTTAAAAAAATCAAATTACTACGGTAACGAAATTGCCACGAACGAACATATTCTAAATACTCGGTCCTGGGCCCACGTCCTACACCTGCAACAAGCGCGGGCCCTTTTTCACGTCGCACCTACGTACAAAAGCCTGGCTAGCCACTCTTTTACCCCGCAAAATAAGACCATGCATCGGCATCGATCCATCGCTTCCTGGTAAATTAACCGCACGTGGTCTCGATCAGCTTTCACCTGTACGTGCCTGCGCTGCGCGCAAGTTAACCCCGAGAAATTCCACACGACGCAATCGATCGTGCGATGGCATCCGAGCAAGCAACAGGCCGACATTACGCTTGCGTAGCGCGCATTTGTGCCGATTAACACGCGACGACGCGGACGCGAGTGGCATGCGTACGTCCCGTCGGATCGATCGGTAGCGCGCGGTGGAGAGATGCCGCCGTGTCGAGCCATCGCATGGATGGGCGTGGGTGGGTGGGGTTTTGCGGATTTGGCGTGCGTGCGGTCTCGGTGCCTGCCGGTGGTGGACCTAGATCGAACATTAGAAGATGCTTACCGGACTGGTTCGCCGAAAACTCTCTCCGCACGCCGTTCGGCTGGTACACGCCCGTCGCTCGCAGCCTCGCACCCGTCGTCGTCCACCGGCTGGGATGCTAGGAGGGTACCCATAGCGCGCCAGCCGCCTGACCCACCGCTTGGTGTCGTAGCCGTATGCAACCTGCGAGGGGGCCGGCCGGGCCGGACCGCCTACGTCTACTGCCTACATGGCTACGTGCTTCGTCCGCGCGCGCGTGCTTCGACCGCGCCAAAAAAGCGGATCTGTGGGGGGTCAGGTCAATCTAGGCCAGGCGTCGTGTCCTCCATGTCGCGTGCGTGCCGCATGGCCACCTCCGGCGCCGCTCGCCGCTGCATTTGCTTTTCCAGTTTTCTTTCCCAGCAGCCATTGGTTTCCCGACTTCAATCCGTCTGGGTATATACCGGTAGATAAATAAGCAATTTTAGGTATAAATCGAATAGTAGATAATTCATGAACAAAGAGTGATTGCAAAGCCTACACATATATCCTTCTGATATACTGGAACAGTAGCAACAAGATTGAAAATAGCGAAGGCATTGAAACGTACTGGTTTTCTTGAACAGAACTGGAGGCGTGGAACAAAGCAGAGTACCCCGTTGCGGCGGGACGAGACCGATCACGAACACGAACAGAGAGAAAGTAGATCGCGAGCAGTCGTGCGGAGCGCTTCCCAAAAACCTTATTCGCCCTCTCCGATGCAAGATCTCAAGGGCAATGGATTTCGGAGACCTGCTCTCCCGATGACCAGCGCACCTTGGAGCAGCGGAACGAAGCAACCTATCGGTGGCGGCGCGGTAGAGAGAAGGAGGGAAAACTTGGTTTTTTGTTATATTTCTTTCTCAAACGGAAGCCCGTGTTATATAGAGGGGACAACCGCTGTTGCTCTACTTCAACTAGTAATGTGGTATTGAAGAGTTTTACACCTTCTCCATATGGTGAGCCTTTGAGATTTACTTAATTATTCTCAACTATTTATAGGCTTAGCCCATATATTCCAACATATACGTATCCCCGTGCGTGCAGATTCGCTGAAAAAGTTTATTACGCCTTGAATTTGAACCGATACCAATTGTATCTTGCGGCCAATTTGGGCTTTTAGCTGGTACTAACTCCTAATCTATCGTCATTGAAAACTCCAAAGTGTGTTATCCAGTGGTACATGCATGTATCGATGATGCATGACAGATGCATGCGCATGGTTCTTTCTGCAACCACGATGTAATTAGCACGACGAAAACATGTGCGACTTTGTGTCAAATTTGTAGACGCCGTCCTAACTCCGTAGACATAGGGAAAAGAAGAAGAAAAAGGCACAGAAAGAATGATGTGCCACTCTATTACTCCTATACCTTGGGCTGAAACACATGCCATACTTGCTTTCAAGATCGCGCCACTGCCTAGCTTTGCTCGAACTGTTCACCGATATAGCCTTGTGTATCTTGCTTTTCCTAAAAATAGTATCCTCTTAAATGTTTTTTTTATATCAAAAATAGCCCTCTCCTCTATCACGATAGGCACGCTGCCATGTTCGAGAAGCACGGGAGGTGCTGGCTAGCGTGGGAGCGTGGGAACTGAGCGGGGCAAAAGGTCCTTCCACACTACTAGACCGCAGAAGGTGACACGTTTCACCTGTCGGATCTTTCACGCTGTGATAAAGGACTAGTATTAATGCCCTGTTTGGCAGAGCTCCATATCTCAGCTCCACCTCAGAGCTGAAACTTGTAGATTAAGATAAAGTGACTTGAGTTTATAATTTTATTCTAAAATGTAAACAAGATGATCCACCTGAACACTCTTAAATACATTCACAGCTCCAGCTCCACGAATTTGGTGAAGCTAGGAAGAATACCTAGCTCCACCAACTCCAAGAATTTGGTGGAGTTGGAGCTCTGCTAAACACCCCCTGATTAAGAAAAAAAAATGTGGAACTAGCTAGTGCAGTAAAAAAAATTCGCTTTGCTCCTCCTATAGTTGCATCTCTCCTGTGAGCAATGTAGGTGATGTACGAATGATCAGCTGAGTTCGTGTGTGTGGTTAGACCTCAGATTATCCAAACCATGATCCGAGATGTAGAATAAAGAAGATCATAAAAAAAAAATCACCAGAACACGTATCCATCCATCCATCTAAGAACAGCTCGTCCAGTCGAGACGCGGGGGCCATGGCTGATGGCTGGCTGGCTCCCCTGGCAGAGTTAGCGGTGGGGGGAGACAGGGGCGCGTGCGCTCGTGCAGGCCGCATCGGCAGACATCTAAGCTGCCTCCAACAGCAACGAACAGCACCGCTTTCATAGGACACGATCGAGCACGGCCCTTTATGGGGCCTGGCCTGCCGCGCTGCTGCCTCGATCGGCTCGGCGCGAGAGGACGACGATTTCTGGAATCGCTGCAGGGGCGGGATCAGAGGTCGCTCACGTGTGCGCTGACACGCGCGCACGTGCCAACAGTGCATGCATGGTACGCCGTGCGCGCTGCGAGATCGGAAGACAGCGAGGCCACAGGCGTGGTGCATGGATCAGCCCTGGTTCGAGATTGAGCCCTGCATGCCTCCGCATGGATGATGGATTTGGATCCTGAAGCAGAAAAAAAACCGAGTAAAGTCTGGTATTGATTTTCTCTGAAAAATCGTCAAAAAAATCATTAAAAATCGCATTGTTTTGAAATCTATTTTTTTTAAAACCCATTTTTTTGACCTGCAAATTGAATGTTTCTCAAAAACCGATTTTTTTGAGCGATTTTCTCTCGGTTTTTCACTGATTTTCTGTCGATTTTTACCGATGACCGCGATATTAATTTACGTCACATAATTTCTTTTGAATTTTTTTGAATTTAACTGATTTATTGGCTGATTTCAGATGTTGTATCCCACCGACATATTTGGAAATTACAATTTTTATACGATAATCATCGAAATTGTGAACCCTATTCTGAAGTAATACCCCCGTATGGATAAAAGGCAAGCCAATCACACGCTCACACGCATAGAGCGGTGTGTTTTAACCGTGTTTCGCTGGACTCGTCGCCCTTTTTTTTTTAAGAGACGGCAGGAGCTCTGTCACTTCATTAAAGGATGGAGAAAAAGTCCAAGAAACAAAGAGCAGTCAGGCAAGCCCAACTACGAAACAACATGTCCAAACAAAAAGAAAAAGGCCAAGCAAAGCCTAGGAGCCCCCCCCCCCCCCAAACGCTACACCCTAACTAACCGGCTAAACGCAGGGCCATCTTTGCGAGGTTACTATCGTGGATGGCCCTTCGCACAACTTCTAACACCGTGGACCGAGTCCCATTGAAAATTCTCGCATTCCTCTCCGAATGACATATATAACATATATAACATGAACAACTCGTCGCCCTTTTTGTTAATCTAGCTATTATATCACCGAATGTCATATATAACATGAACAACCCTAGATCTTGGGAAACAAAAAAGACCAGAATACACAGGTGGAACACTGTATCTTAGATTTAAAAGGGGGGGATTGCACACTTATCGCATCCTTGGCACCGGATTCAAGCTAACTGCGTATTTGACACTTCAAATGTGGGAAATAAGGAAAATGCGGACTGCACTTGAACTCATGACTTCCACTCACTGCTTCACCACACGGGTGCATGTCATCAAAACAACACTAGAATCATAGAGTAGCTTTCGCCCTTCATTGAGTTGAGTAGGAAAGAATATTGTTCAAACCAATAACGAATATGAACAAGGGTAATCATGTACCGACGTGCATGCATGCAGTCATGCAGCTGTTAGCTAGCTGAAGGTCCAGTCCAGCTGCAAAGCAGTTGCACAGTTAAATCATAGTTGAAGCACCCCTAAAAGCCACAGCTGGTAGGGGCTGTGGCTTCGCTCGACCGCCTCCCTTCTCGCCCCGTTGTATCCCCACCCGGTCGCCTCCTCGACTCGTTTTGGCTTGAGCGTCGCCTCCCCGACTTCCTCTTCGCTCGGGTCCACTCAGTTGCCCCACAAAAGCTACAGCTACAGCAGCCAGTATGTCAAACGATATATCAAGAAAAGTCGCAGCCGCTAGCTACAGCTGCTTTATAGCTCAACAAGTCAAAAGCAGTTTTTCAGCCCATCCACAGCCCCCAAACAGGCCCGAAATGTTGCGTTTATATATATGTAGTAATTAGTGGACCTGGATTGATCTTGTCAACAGCAAAGCAAATCATGTGTCCCTTTCGTCTTTAATATATCTTACTTCGACAGCAGTATCTACTTGTCAGACAAAGTGCTCCGGGCTAATTATTTCGACTAAAACTTCGCCCTATGTCCATAGTGTGCAACAAACACAACAAATTATTGTGTACGAACTTCATTTGCTTGCGTTATGCTGGAGTTTCGTTTTTAAATTGAAACAACTATTAGCTTAGAGCTTTAGATCCATATATAGCACCATCATGCACGCAGCATCCCAGTGATCCCACCATGTGTGCACGGCCTTGTTTAGTCTAAGTTTAATGTATGCTATACTTTACGTCACGAATCAAATACAAACACTAACACACACGTATAGATAATCTTGTAGAGACAAACAAGATTTTGGAATTATACTCCATCAAGTGCTAACTTGATCTGTTTTCAGTGCTAGCCAATAATACGAGAATTAACAGAACATGGCTATTAATTACTCCATCCTCTAGTTGCTTATTTACAGGGAATTCCATCATATATACTCCGTCTTGCTGTATAAACAAGTATTGTACATGTGTATAGAGTGGCAAAAACATAGCATTAATATGAACGTGGAAAAAGAAAAAGAAAAAGTGTGGGAAAATTACAGCGTGCAGCTAAGAAAAATCATAGTCATATGACCACTACAAACCTAGCTACTTACCCATCTACTGAGAAAAAGAAAAAAAGATGAGACGCTCATAAGGTCATGCCACGCCATCTCTCGCGCAAAAGGCAGACAAACCAAGCATAAACAAAGAGCACATCACGCATTTGCTGCACAACGTAGCTAGGGATGCAAATGGGCCGACCCTAGGGTCTTCTTTGACCCATTCTAGTTCATTTGTTTGCACTAAAAACTTAATTTTTAGTCCACCTTTTAAGTTTTAGTGCAAACAAATGAACTAGAGTGGGTCAAAGATGACCCTAGGCCGGCCCATTTGCATCCCTAAACGTAGCGAAGCTTCGTCCTGTTGGCTAGCAAATTAAGCAAGCAACTCCCTTAATTAGCTTCCACCCGTCGCAAGGAAACACAGCAAAAGCGATCGATCGAGTCGTGTATGGTTAACAGATTGTTTAGTTTTGACTAGATTAATTAAAGTAATTAAAGCGATACCTTGACAGAGCGGAAGATTCCAACAGATAATTAATTAAAAGGGCAGGAGCTTCGGGGTTTTTTTAATACGGGTTTACAGAGAGGAGCAGTGTACTTACCGTGGCTTAGACATTCCCCTGAGCAGGGGCGCAGGGCCTTCTGTTTCTTTAAGGAATCGGTTTAGGGATCTGTAAATAAATGGGAGAATAAGTACGAACCCATCGTTGCTTTGGACGCAAGGATTAATTAATTGGTGATGCGCTTCCACTGATCTCGGGCTTAGCTCTTAAGTGCATGCATGTGATGGTTAACTTAGGTGCATGCGGCGGGGTTTAATCGCTTGCCGGTTAGCTAATTAGCGCGGGGCATGTGTAGGAGTCGCGGGTGGCGGCAAAATCGGTTAAAATACGTCATCTGACTTTTAAAATGGACCTATTCTTTTCGCTAGCAAAAAAAAAAAAAAAATCGAATTTGACGTATGCATTACGCCACAATGGATTTCATTTAACAAAAAGGTAGGATTCACCTTCATTTTTATATTAAAAAACGAAAATGCTTAATCGATACCATCAGAGAAAGGTAGTTTTCGATCTCAGCAGCTATGGATTGGATCGGATCGTCCCCATCATGATCGAAGCAACTTATTAGAACGGGCCCGATGCTACGCTGACGACCTGACGGGGCGACGGCTGGGCGGGGAGAGAGAGCGAAAGAGACCGGTGGTGGCGGGAAACCGGGCCACGGCGCAGGCGCACCACCACCACCACCACCACCACCACCACCCCTCACGTCTCGCCGTCTTCGAATCGTGGGCGGGCGGGCCCGCACCCGGATGAGAAACCTGAAGCGTTTAATGCGGTCACGTGGCCCAGCCCGACGGCGACCTGCACGCCCACGACCCCGGGCCCGGCCGTGCCCTCACGTGAGCCCCTAACTCGTCCCTGTCCCCGGCGAAGACCTGACGGCGAGCCACGTTTCGCGAGGTTGAAAGCTGGTCGATGGAATTGCAGCGTGATGCGTGTAGGATGGACGGTGACCGGCAGCGTCGTGGGGCCAAAAGCTTCCGATGCGTACGCGCCAACTGCTGCTCGTTGCGTTCAGGCGTGACCACTGCGCGCGGAAGGACGTGATGGAGGCCAGCCATCTGCTGCTCGTGCTGGCGACTGTTGCGTGCCGCAGGGCAAAAATTTTAACAAATGGGATCATCGGAATTGGGAAGCAGTGAAGCACACGGAGGAGGAGGAGCAGTGACAACCCAGATAACGGAGGCTAGTGCAGGTAGGATAGGTAATTAATATCGACTATTTATTTATACTTTAATATTAATATAATTTTATAACAATGATAATAAAAGCGCCTTTCCACGTAATTCTACCTCTAGTCATAAAAAATCGGATCCAACGGGCTTCTGGCCGCGGCGTGCCGTTGTCTGCCCAGGCCATGCTCTGTTTGGACGTGATGGGTCGTGGAAGCTGTTGCTGTTGGTTTGTCGTCGTGGACGTCACAGGGACGATGAGCGAGCGCTAACCGCCGGCAATGATTCGATACACACAATTGTTTGGAGAAAAAGAACTAAAATTTATTTAGTCATTAAGAAAAAGACCGTTGGATCCAACATCGATGCGGTGAGGATCGCTGAGATCCGGTGCCATCGCCCGTCTTTTTTATCGGGACGATCGATGCAGTTGGTGATGCGGTGCGGCAAAGCCATATCTGATGGCGACATGATTAAAGACCGCTGGATTTGACATCGAGATGTCAAAGGACAATAAGAAGGGGATGGTGTGGGAGGGCAAGGAGAGATGGCAATATTGGGAGGAAGCATATGTAGAGGAGGGTGAGAGGAGACAAAGGAGGTACGGGGAGACGGTGACTGTGTTGGATAAGTCATAAGAGGAGACAAAGGAGAGATGTAGTATTTGATGATGGGTTAGACCGCTGATAGAAGGTAGTTGATGGTGAGTTAAGCTGCATATAGGATGCTTTTTACGAAAAAACCAGTTTTGTGCTAGACGCCTAGACATGACCTAATCGATTGTACCGTATCGCCTATCATGTCGAGTTTCATACCCAACACAACCAATCATTCGTGCTATACCGGCCTGACCTCAAAACATATATACCGTGCTGCGTTTTGAATCGTGCTAGCTGGCCGTGCCCAGGTCTTGACGAGATGGATGAAGCAAGAATGCAAGAGGACGCATAGGCTACCGATGAAATCAGGAGGGAATTGGTAAGTGAAAACAAGAAAGGCTGGATCAGTCTTAAGCCCAGGTGGTTGAATCAACCAATCCGTGAATTGTTTAAAAAGTTCATGGACCAAAATATTTTGTTTGCGTTGGATGTTGAGATGGGCTAAACCGCTAAACCTCGCCCAATATCCACCCGGGATTTGAAATGACCTCTCGCCCTTGTTTGTGCGTAAAAGATTAATTTGGTCGATCAACTTGTGGATTTTAAAATTGTTGTCGTTCTTGTGCAAAAGCTGTACAGCGGAAACAAATTGGGTGTTGGTGGTGGGATTATGGGAGCCCTAAGCTTGATATTTTTCTTCCAGTATTAATTGTCTGTTTCCTATCATAACCTCACAGCATTGCAGGCGAATCGGGTGCTACTGCTTCAGCGGTTAAAAAAACAGAAAAACTAACCTACGGTATACCGTAGGAACGGTATTCCTCTGAAACTCATGAAACTTGTGAATCTTTACACTGAAACTCATGAAACTTAGCACTAAAAACTGATGAAAACATAAAACTGATGAAACTAAACACTGAAACTCATGAAACCAGCACTGAAACTGATAAGTTTCATAAGTTTCACGACTATACCGTTGAAACGGTATTCCATTCCCTAATCTCCCTCTAAAATAAAGGGCTCCCTGCCGACAAGATGACCATTGATTCTAGTTCCCATTGTCTCAACGGAATTCAGGGATCAGAGGCATAAGATGCTTATCAGACCACACTAGAGGATTGCTTCAACTATTATGCTTCCAAATTCCAATTCTAGCTGTGGAACGAATTTTGCGTATTCCTCTGCAATTTAGTTCTTTTATCTGGTCTGTCCAGTACATTTTTCCTCACATTACCATGGTTTATGGCATCTATGTTACAGTGCAGGTGCTAAAGCTGGTGGAGTTTTATATTCACATGTCAATATGTCATGTACTACGATCTGAACCTTCAGAAGCTGCATGTTTATTTCGATTCCACAGCTACATTCACTCATTTGCCCTATCCTATTGTACAAGGAAAGTACATGCATCCCAATTATTGACACAAATGCATGTACTAGACACAAATACTGTTACGAAAAAAGGGGCTTTTCCCAAAAGCTCCTATAGAAATGTCCAATCTACTGACCAAAGCCACGTGCCAATGCACTTTCTTCCGCTGTTATGTAGCGTACTTTGAGCATTAGACTATCTCCGGCAGCCTCCTTTCTCCCTCCAAATTCTTTGACGAACAGAAGTGCTCCAGCGGATTCCCTTTATGATCTCTCTAGAAAGATATTCTCTCTCCAACCCCTTCACAAATTCTTTCAAGGATGCTGCCCGTGCTGCCTGCGTGTCTCATGCATTTGCAGCATTTCTACGTTTATGGAGGTGCTACTGCTATCCTAACCTCACCTTCGGTACGAAAGCACCGGGCTCGAATGGACATGCAGGTGCAAAAAGAAAGAGCATTGGATCCTGCCACCAAAGTTGACCACATTCTGCAAAAATCTCTCTGGCGTTGGGGTTAAGACGCTTAAGCTTGAACCCTGCAGTTGGTACAATGTCGACACCCGTTATCTTGATAGTTGGCTTACAAATGCTGTTACACCTGGGAATGGGATCCAAGAACTCACCATGTTGCTGCTTTCACGCAATAACATAAGGCAGAGTACGACTTCCCGTGCTCACTTTTTTTTCTGATAGGACCTGCAAGTCAATTTGCACCAAATCTGCCAAACGAGGCATGCATGCATGATCTGAAACTTTAGATTAGTAGAGTCCAGCGACGTGGATGCGCTAGTATTCATATCATGTGTTGTAACAATTAATCTGAGGCATCTCTCTCTTCAGAGGGTGAATACACCAATGGTGGCTGGCATTCCTCCCACCTCAAGTGCTTGAGTATTTCACTTCGCAGGACTTCGCCGTTTGATGGTTGTTTCTATCTGTTTTCTTTCCTTAATGCTTCTCCTGCCTTGGAGACTTTCATCTCATGGGGTAAATCACTGTTCGCCTTGCAAAGCTATCTTGCATCATCATATAGAGTGATTTCACACTATACCCTGATAGTTGAGTTAATAACTTCACTACATACCTTCTCATCTTGCAAAATTCCCTGTACAGTTGACTTGCAAGTTGTGGAGCCTTGCAGCTCGTGCCTTGCGCACATCAATTTAGACAATCTCTAACTTACCATAATAATTGTCCAATGTTCAATTATGTGACATTGCATGGGTTGTGCTTTAATTGTCTCAAATTATCACACCCGTCCGATGCTTGATTCTGTATGACATCAAGTATGTTGTGTTCCGGACAAGTCCATGTTATGATAGTCGATGTTATCTAGTCTAATGATGGACAATCCGTGTGCCTGCAGCATGCAGTCTGCATGAATGCATGATGGATGTCCTGTCCTCCTGGCTTTCCGGAGAAGCAAAGAAATGCATGTGACGCAAACTTTCAGGGTGGTACTAAATCTCTGCAGTGGGCTTCAAGGCCGGCCATACCAGCCCGGTAAAGAAAAGAAGTTGGAATCTGTGGGCTTACTTCTTTTCCTGTTAGGACTTATGAGGCTCACTTTTTCTTTCCGGCCTTGCCTCTAGCCCTTTACCCTCTCACATTACAACGCTACATGCGTATGTGTATATACAGGACTAGACGCAGGTTTGCGTTTTTAGAGCACTATATACTGCAAGACAGTACTGGCTAGCCTGTCTACAAAAGTACATTGGACCACTCTCGAAATTCACAATGGTTGCACTCGTAATACTAGCTAGTAATAGTATACTGCCCAAATGCTCAGAAAGGAAACGAAAGCTTGCACTTCGATCGTCTGCATCTTATTTCACTTTTTTTTCCAAGTGAAAATGCCATCTTACCATTGGTATTAGCATGCTGATACACAGTGGCGGAGCCAGGATTTTTACAAGCCTCGGGCCGAAAATAAACGACTACTACTGTTGTAAAAAATTACGGACATTTAGGTATAACAAAGTATAGTAAAATAGAGAATTAAAGATAAATTTAACTTACATGCTTAACATTTCAATAAAATTGATAAAATATGTCAAAATAATATAACATAGTGGAATGGCAGAAAAGTTAATACCTAATCAACGGAGGTTTGTTGAATCCGATTGATTAATCAATATATTCAAATCTAGCAACTAATACATATTTAATGATTCACAGTTGCATCAAATGGAGAGTTCCTAAAATGTGCATCAATTAAACTATTGAAGAAGGCAAGAAATTACCTTGCGCCTAGGCTTGCGGTATCTGTAGAAGTAGAAATGTAGAATAGAACTAAGAACTAAAGTACTAAATGTCTAAACCCTCACTTCCTCTGTTCCTCATCAAGCACTAAAGCACTGAAGCACTAAAGTACTAAATGTCTAAACTATTGATGAAGCACGGAAGAACTAAGAAGGCTATTTAGACTGGGCCTCGGGCCCAGGCCCCAGTGGCCCGAGGCCCAGCTTCACCCCTGCTGATACACAGGAAGCATGTCCTATCCAGCCTTAAACCGAACACACTTTTCCTAACAACACAGCCGCAGCATGTTCGGCGATAATAGAGATCTCAGTCTACCGCCATTTGGATTGGCAACATTTAAAACAATATTACTAATTTAAATGGTGATAGAGTTGTATTTTTATAATTTTTATTTTCGGTGTGTTATTTTTATAAAATTATTTAAAAAAGTATATTGTTTTTTAAATAAAATTTCCAGACGACCGGTGAGCTGAGCCGTCCAAATCACATCATCCAACAGTCCCTGTGCCGACCGCCGACCGATCGAGAGCAACCATGAAAAAGCGGAGATCGAGAGCTGCCTCACAGCCGCACTGCCACGGCTTGATTAATCCTCAGCTTCTCCGGCCGCACGGTATTACCGTGCATTATTATAATAATATAAATCATCAATTTATCGATAGTATTCCTGCCACTCTACCATAGAAAAAAGTAAATAAATTAGATCTAATATGATCTATTATATTAAAAAAATAAATAGTCCACGTTAAATTTAGCGTGGTGTAAATAAAAAAGGAGAAACTAGCAGCCAGACGTCTGATTTTTGTTTTTTTTTTCGGACACTGCGCAATATTTTTTTGAATGTATGAAACATTTTTTTACTGTTTATTGAAGAAAAATGCTTCACTACGTAGAAAAAAATATTGCAAAAAAATCAGACGTCTGGTCCCTAGCAATTCCGAAATAAAAAACTACTGGCCAGCCGCGGCGGGGACCCGGCGGCCATGTGCACGGCTCCCTCGCGACAGCGCCGTCCGTCGTAGCGGCGCACCTAACGCCTGCCACGTACGAACCCGACCCGGCCTGCTCTTATCCCAAGCCACCCACCGCGCGTGCATGGCCCATGTGATCGACGCGCGTAATTAGTGCGTTACCTGCCCTCCCAGCACTGGATTAGGAACGAAGTAGTGAGTAGCAATTAAACTGCGTTAAGCGCTTGATTTGTGAGGACTAGGGCGTGGTGATCGATCGATTGCTTTTGAAAAGTTTGAGCTGTCGGGTCGGAGGAGGACCGACCACCGCATGCGCAAATTCACCGGGAGTCCGGCACCGTTCGGATCTTCTTGATTATGCGTGTTCCTTCTTCTTTTTTTCTTTTTTTTTGCCTTCGTTCTCTGAACGTATCAAGTATCAACTGGAATTATGTGTCTTTTCAGCAGCTTCATGCGAGGTTCCGAGCGTTTTCAGTAGCACTAGCTTCGTGCTTGCGTATTTGAAGGCCGCGCGAGTGATCTCATCTGCTCTTACGGGATTGCACCGCCCATGCGCTTGCATTTGCGGGTGGCCACACCAAGAAAAACACGACCCCATTTGATTATTTGAAGTGCGTTGAAACGCGCACGAACATGCTCCACAGCAAATCACACAGCCCGATCGAAAGATGCGCGCCAACGAACATGCGGCGGTCCTGTTGCGAAGCAAATGCGCAGCCGGCCGGTCCGTTCGGACGGCTGAAATGCTCGTTTCTCTTTAGATGGCCGCTAGAATTACAACGGCAGAGCAAGCGCTGGGAAACGGGAAGCCCTTCCACGTCGTGCCTTCGAGAACTTGTGCGTCCTTGCTTCCGTAGGTGCCCGATCGCGCGCTGACCTCTATCAAAGATCGATGGAAACTCCGAGTTTGCCCACTTTCTTTCTCCTCTATTTTTCACTCCCTCAAATAAAATTATAAATCTAGTCTCGTTTATAACCACACAAGCACTGATAAATAATATATAGAGTATCATTTACCGAGCTTCCGTGCCGCAGCATGTCACAAACACCACAACTCTTCTTTCTACCAAACTCGAGTACCAAGGAATAGCTTTATTTCAACAGAAATCTTTGTTTAGCACAAATTCCTAGAACTGTCATAATTTCAGGTCTATGCTTGTCTAAGCCATTTACTATATAGCATTAGTTAATACTGTATTAATGTATCAACTAGTGAGATTTGTCTTAAGGTGACAAGGTATATGAATCGTTAAAGTCAAATTGGGTCATAACAATCATTTAAATCTGTGATTTAAACTACACTGATAAAATTTATGCATACAGTAATTTAAACTAAAATATAATCTAAAATTCTGAGATCAACATGATCAAAGGTGTAACTTGCCTGGATTGAAGGGTAGGTGATCAAGATCGTCGATAGCAAGTCTTTTCGGCTTTCCAAAATCTATACATTAAAAATTAATTAAATTCAAATAAAATCTAAATAAATTAAAATAAAATACAAAACTAATATAAACAGATATAGTCTAATTTTATATAAATTTAGAAAGAAAAATAAGATCAATCGGACATAGGACGAAGGAGATCGGACCTTTTGAACTTCACATAATATGATGAAAACCTAAAAATATAGCCTCTCGTCGTATTTGGAAAAGAAATGGTTGCTGATGGTGCTCCAATGGGGATTTTCAAAGTCTGATTTAACCCAAGATAGAGGGCACCTAGAGGAACCTTCAGTAAAAATTTGAGGCTAAATGGAGGTTGGGAGAGCTCGCCAAAAGTTTGCCAGAGTTCAGAAATAACGGTTTGTCCAGGGAGATCCGGAGGATGGATTGCAAAACTCAAAGCTAAGCATATGAAGAATGAGGATAGAAACATGTGACTCAATTTATAGGGCCATTGGACCATCGGATCATCAGCAAACGCTCGCCCAAGTTTAGGCTAAAATAGTAATCGAATTCGTCGGAGTTAAACGGTTGGATTTTAATGCGGGTTGGGGCTGGTTAGGTTTACATTAGCTAACCAATGGGTCGAAGGAAGTGCATCGGATTGGATAAACAGTGACCAAAATAATTAATTCCGAAAGCAAATAATCTTCCATTGAAAATTTGAATTAAATTCAAAAATAGCAATTAAATCATCATAAATTTGTAAATTTTCAAAGACAACCGTTTCACCAAATAAAAAATGAATAAATATTTTTAAATAATATAATATTGATATTTTTCATATAGTAATTAATCTTAAAATGCTAAAAATTATTTTTAACTTTGAAAAATATCAAATAAAGCTTAAATTTTGAAAATAAATTCACAAAAATTCCCAGATACATTTTCAACTTTAATCTGTTTTTTAATACATAAATTAATTTTCAACTTAAAAATTAGAAAAGCCCTTTTAAAAATTCATAAATTCAGAAAAAAAATCCCCAAAAAAATTCAAAATAAATATTAGAAAATCTAGAGAGTTAAATTATTCTTTGAAAATTCACCGCAGCCAATATTTTAATTTTAATAAAACATCCTTTATTTTTAAAAGTGAAATTCTAAGATGTTATACCTCAGCACTAAACTCTTGTCACGGTCGCTTAGGCCACCGCGGGCCCGGCCACCTGCCGTATACATGGGACGCATGCTGCTACTTTTATGTTAGGAAAAACTATTTGTTATAAATTTATTAGCACATGGTCACATTTGTAAAAAATAGAAATAAAACCAGGATTCTCTAAACGCAGGCATGCCTCCGTGGCTCCGTCCAACTAAGGTAGCATGTCCCTGTCCCCCGGCACATGCACCCATCCGCTTTGCTTGCGCACTTCCGTGGACTGGATGCTGGCTGCATCTAAAAAGATTTGCATCTACAGATGCAAAAGATGAGTGTTTGGTTGTCTTCTCATTCAACTCAGCCTAGCTCTACAGATGCAAAACACTCCTTTCAGCCTGGCTCCAGGGAAACGAGAAAATCCACCGTTTCCCCATAGCCAGGCTCTGCTGAGCCATGCATGCATGCTGACATCAGCATTTATTATCTAATTTTCTTCTTTTCTTTGCTATATCTTTTGATTAACATCTCCGATTAACGAACCGATTTCACCTATGTGTTCCTGATATTTTTTCGAACAAAACTAGACCATACTTGCTATATAAATTTCAAAAGATTAAAATTTTAGTTTTTCAATTTATTGATTTTCTAGAATATATTTTAAAACTTTTTATTTTCGTTTGTGAAATTATTGATTTTCTAGTATTTTTAAAATTTATTTCATCATTCTTTTGAATTTGCTTATCACACTTTCATTCCAGTGCAGCCAACCAAACAACATCTCTGTGCAGCCTGTCCAACCTCATACGACCAACCAAACAACATCTCGCTCAGATCCACTCACCGACTCCCACCAAATTGCTCGCGCAGCCTCTACCGAATCGGTGAGCAACCAAACAGCCCACAAAGCACAGTTGTGCATGCATGTAACGGATAACGAACCGCACCAAACTATGCAGGCCGGCTTAATTAGCAGGATATTTTCGTGTTACTAAATCCTCTCGTGCCAGCCTAATCCATCGACTCCAGTGTAGTTTGCTTCTCTAAAACCGATCGAGTTTGCAATAAGTCGCGCTCAATTTGGTCGATCGCCTGTGCGTTGCGGTTGCGGAGGACGACGGGCGATAGCGTCCGATGCAATGCAAGAGACTCCAGAGTCATAGGGTACGTACGTAGCGGTGTGTGTGAGAGAGACGTAGTATTCAGTTGGGTTTGATAGGCTCGCTCAGGTCCGGGGCGTGACGGCACGGCGCCTTTACTTACCAGCGCATTGGTCAGGATCCTTTGCGTCCTGCCGGGCTTCACGCTACGTATAAACGTACGCACAAGTAATAGTACCTCGTACTTATCTGCTTTAGTACTCGTTGGCGCGTCTATCTATGGATATATCACGAGAGAGCAATTTTACATTGGGGTACAAAGCTTTCGTCGATGAATTAAGTAGAGAGATCAAGGCCTCATTTGCCCTTGATTTGTCATGGAACACCAGTATTTCATCTCATTTTCGTGTTCGGCGGCCCGTTCGGATTTCATCCCGGAGATTTTATTAGCTGTTGGACACCGTTAATTTCTTCTTCTTGAAAGGATATGCTTCATATTGTCCGGTTCGAATTAAGGGAAAAATCGGGCACACGACACTCAATTCGTGTGTCGTTACGTGTAATGTATGGCGTGCGGGCAATGCATTGTGTATGGCCAGTGGTAGGAGTGTCAGATATAAAAACACGAATTTTAAAGAGTGTCGCTGGCGCCAATCTCCCTCGAATTAAGTTTGTTAGCGCCTAGCAGTCTAGCACTGTTTCCTTTACTTCCAAGTGATTCTCTTGGCACTGGAACGATCGATCGAGCAGGTAGGTTTGCCCCCATCTTTTCACGGACAGGTGTGCAGGTTCTTTGTTCCATCAACACAAGACACGCACGCCTTTTCTTTAGCGTTTGTAAATTGGGTAATTGAAATCTATATAAATAAAAAGAACAGTTGATTTTAAGGGGGGAATCCCACAATAATTCTAAAAAAAGAAAAATTCTAGAAATCTTCACATTAATCAAAAGAAAAAAAAGAGAAATATCTCCACTGCTTATTTTGGTAAGATCAGATTATAACGGTACAGATTAATCATATACAGATATCAGAGTTACACAACAAATACAATATTATAGAGAGTAAAGTTATGTATTGAAGACACTTATATCATAATGTTTAGCCGTTAGTTGTGCGGGAAACTTGCTAGTTTCCTTACAATTTCAAACCTCACATTAGTACACTATGCACCTACTTAATTTCGCCTAGCTAGATAGACATTAGTGTACCCATAGGTACATCTATATAATTGTAACACCCTAAAATTTTAGGAATTTTTATAAATTTTTGAGATTTATTTGCTATTTTTTTTTGAATTTAATAGAATTTCTAGATTTAATTTAATTAGTAAAACGTTGAAAATTGAAGTTCTGGGTCTTCAGGCCGAAATCCGTTTGGGCCTAGCCTATTTTTTCGTGCCAACCCAGGCCATTGTAGCCCAGCTCACAACAAACCCTAACCCTGGCATTTTCGGCCGTTGGATTTTGATCTAACGCATGAGATTGCGCCACGTAGTGCATGTGCATGGGTCGTCAGATGCTTACCACGTGGATGACCACGATGCTGCCGCATCACCGCTGCCATATCTCAACTGGATTTCGCCACTGTGTCTGTTGCGCCACAAATTTCACGCCCATACGCGCTCATCGAGGCCTTATTTAATGCGCTAACCCTGTCTCGAGGATCGCCGTTCCACGCCGCGTGCTTTACCCCAAGTATCGCTGCCCGAGGCGCCATCATTGCCAAGATGCTGCTCGCTGCAGTTTCATTGAGCCACCACCATCTTCAAGGTCGCCGATCTCCCTCTTCGCCGTGGTTGGGTTGGAGCCAAGGCAATCTTTGTCATCGCCGCGTCATCCTCTCTTACATCCAAGAAACCCCGAAGCAGGACCAACGAGTTTTCGCCAATTGTCGGTGTTTCGTGCACCGGCAATACGAATTTTTTGTTAGTGGGGGTCGCGCGCTCCCTCTCCCCGAATGGTTGACTCAAGAAGCCAGAGGTTTATACTGGTTCGGGTTGAACGTCCCTACTCCAGTTCGTGTCGTTGGGGTGTTTGGTATTCAAGAGACGATCCAAAGGTTATAGGCGAGACAAGGGGTTTGATCGATCTCCCTTGCGCTCGGTGAGTTCTTTCGCTCTCTTGTGTTTTCGTGCTTGGTTCGGTCTCCCTTTTCCCCCGGGGTCCTGCCTCTCCTTATATATCCGGACGGGGGCTCGGGGGCTACTGACGAGTACCCATACCATGGGTACCTCCATCAGCCCGAGACCACGAGCGGGCTGACATCCTTCAAAAGCCCAGTTCTGTCAGAGGCTCGTGGGCCGCGAAGAGATGGCCTGGCACTATTCGGAGCCAGCCCAAGGCGGTCGGCGGACTCCGACCTCCCAGGTCGGGGCGCATGGTCGGCCGGCTCCACCAACGCTCGAAGGGCCGACTGCTCTGTGTACGTGACGTCCCCAGACGTCCGTACCAGGGTAGGCGGTCCCTTCCTGAGAATGTCAGGGGGTGCGCCAAGAAGTCAAGCCCCGGTCCCATCGTCACTGACACACCACAGAGAAGCGCCCCCTCCCGAGGCCAAGCTGAGGTCAAATATCATTAACTGCCGGGCTAACATCCGTACGAAGCGGTGCGTCACCCCGTCAGCACGGTCGAAGACTCCCCGCCACAGGGCTACCAACCCGGCGTGGAGGTAGTCGGAGCCCGGTCGGGTGACAAGACAGAAGATCAGACTCCAAGGCATACAGTACCCCTTCCTTTTTTTCTCCAACTCCCATCTGTAACCCGCCGCCTCCGGATATATAAGGAGAGGCAGGACCCCGGGGGAAAAGGGAGACAGAACCAAGCACGAAAACACAAAAGAACTCGCCGAGCGCAAGGGAGATCGATCGAGTCCATTGTCTCGCCTGTAACCTTCGGATCATCTATCGAATACACACACCCCAACGACACGAACTGGAGTAGGGACGTTCAGCCCGAACCAGTATAAACATCTGGCTTCTTGAGTCAACCATTCGGGGAGAGGGAGCGCGCGACCCCCACTAACCAAAAATTCGTATTGCCGGTGCACGAAACACCGACACCAATGTTGTGGTCTTCTTCCCCATCTCAGGTGTTGCACCGCCACCCTTGTCATCGAGCAGCGTGTCCATCGTTCAACCTGCCAAAGCCGCTGGATGCACGACATGTGGCGAGTCCACATCATGCCGCACGTCGTGCTTACGTCATCTGCTTGGGTCAGCGAACGCCGGTCAAGCTTCCGGTGAGCCTGGTCCATCGTGGGCCAAGCCAATTCCGTGGATTGAGTCTATAGATCGTGGGCCCACATGTTAGTCTGATATAGGTTTTTGGATTTGTTTTTAATTCGGGTAATAGATTAATGATGTTAGCAATGATGTCATAATTCGAATTTCTTTTAGAAATATATTCAGCAGAAAATCAAAATTACACATGACATCAGCATGCCCAATAATTAGGATTTCTAGTAAAAAAATAATTCAATTAATTAGTATTTATTCTTTTTCTTTTATTTCAAACGCTAGAGAGTCCGTTTTCACTCATACGAGCTCCGATTGAGGTGGTTCTATTTTTTAAAAAATTTGTAAAATTGAGCTCTATTTAATGGTGAATTTTATTTGGTTTTTTGATTTCATTTGATCTCTATTATTGGTATTTATTTACTTTTCTCTTTATTTGCGTAGATGTTGAAGTATGAGAGTGAAGCGTGGACTCAAGACCAAGGTCTAGAATTAGAGCAAGGACTTTTCCAAGGCAAGTTACACACCCTTGATCATATTGAACCTAATTTTTAAAATGCTATGTTGAATGTAAATTATTGCATGCATAGTTTTTATAAATCTATGTTAATTCTAGTTTTAAACTAAATAGTTATGCCATGATTGGTAAAGTCACATTTGAAGATTGGATACCGTGTGCCATTGTAACCATAGGACTATGTTTATGGTTGTGTGATGACTACCAAAATAGTTAGGACATGATTAGTCTTGCTTAGACCTGAACTTAGATTATTTTGGGTACTTGTGCCAAATGAGGATTCTATTGAAATTGAAAAATGTGCTACAAGGTTCTATGTCATGTCATGATAAAGTTGAAAATATGGTTTAGATTGGGCGAGAGAGATTAGTTTAGTGGTTTGTTGGGTGCCTGGTTTGAGAGTTGCTGAACGTAAAGTATTATCGTACTACTATATGTCTGGTATGGGATAGACTTGATGATCCGTAATGCAACATATCATGGATAGTCGTGCCATTAGGTGGGAAGTAGTGTGCGTTAGTGCGTGTGAGTTGCCATTTGGAGCAAGAGGGGGCTTTTGAATTAGGGCGATTCTTTCAGCGATGAAACCTTAGCGGGTATGACTGCATGAATGGAGCTTTATATGGGGCCTTGTTGTGATTTTTCTACCGCACACCAGAGGAAGTGTGTATTTTGGTACAATGAGGCAATCATGTCTTGTGGGTAAAATTGTACAACTTCTGTAGAGTGTAAAACTAATTGATTAGCCACACCCGCAGTCGTGGGTATATGCCTTTCACACATTAGATTTTATTGTTTACAAAAATAGTTTCGAGAAAGTGTTCAGTGGGGATGGAGTGAGTCCATCATGGTAATTATGGGTTAACTTCCAAGAGAGATTCCTGAGTTGATTCTAAAAGTGATTCCTGAATTCAAAAATACTAAAAAATAGAATTTACTATGTAAACAAAATTGTGGTTTGGAAAATTTCTTAGAATATTTGTGAACTTGCTGTTTTACGCTAAAATAACCATACAACCTTCTATTGAATTCTTTACATTATTATTGCATCTACTGTGTAACTTGCGGAGTACTTTTGTACTCATCCTTGCTTACTCTGCTGATTCGGAGGAGTTCTTCGATGGTGAGGACCAGGATAACTAGGACCGCTACCCCAGTCGAATGCTAGTGGCAATTCCATTGGGTTTTACTTCAGCTTAATTTATTTCCACTGCTTTACTTTTATTTAGTCTGCGAGCCAGTTTTATTGTAAAAAATTATGTTAGTTATTGAATAAAGGTACGTTTGATATATTGTGCTATCAACTTTGTTTATTGTGTACACTATCTCGATTCTAAATCAGTGTATTTTATACAAAGAATTCGAAAGAGTTACTTTCGATTCGACAATAATGCTCGCATCATTTCAGTATATGTACAACTTTTGCCCTTTAAAAAAAAACGGATTATTTGCCGAACGGGAGGATTCTGGACAGCTTCTCGGAGAATCAGAAGCTGCCTGAAACCTGATTCTTACTGGTGTAAGTACAACCTTCATTAGGTTGATCCATTAAGTTGGTTTTGGTGATTAATGACAAATCCTAATATGAGACTAATGTTTATGTAATTACTATTTTCGTCTCATCAAGGATGATTGGTGATCATTGACAAATCTAATTTTTAATGAGACTAACATATTTATTGAGCTTATGTTTAGTAGCCTCACATTTGGATGGAAAATGGAAAATCCAAGGTATGCATTGTATCAATGTTTATTGTTTTATTGCATACTTATGATTTAAGTTGAAGTATGAATTTCTCCACTGCTTTAACCAAAGACTGTGTATCATGTTTCCCAATCCATATATTACATGGATGCACACATTTAGGGGGAGTTCACACTCTAACTTAATGTTTCATTGCATTGATCTATATCTCATTACCACATATAAAGGATCAAGACATTGAAACTAAATATTTGAGTATATATTTAACATGCATAGTTGTAGTATACTCATGGTATCATAGGATATGCTCCAAAGCAATAAAATTGAAATATGCGCATATTGATTCAAGATCAATTATATGTATGCACATATACTTGTGGAGTTTATTCTATAGTTGATGGTTTAGAGTAATGATCATTTTCATACATTCCACATATTATGGATCATTACTTTCCATCAACATGAGTATATGAAAACTCGTGTAGTTGTTATATACTCATATCAATTTAAATGAACATTTAAATTGAAGTTGTTTATCTCTTAATCATCAAAGAACATTGCATCATGAGTTGATGGTGTTCTTGTGATCGATTAAGGATAATCGATAGTTCTTAAGTATAACGAAGCATTAGTTGCATCAATATACTTAAGACACAAATATTATTCATTAAATTGATTTAGGTTGTGCTCAATCATTATGGAGGCATTCATTATGTGTTAATTAAGTGCTAGGATGATTGAGACAACCATGCATCTTAGACTAACTATTTTCATAAGTGATGATTGAGCTAGATTAGGTCCAATGATGGCTAAGATGAAGAAACAGAATAAGGACGACATCATGAAGTGATGAATGTTAAGAGGAGATTCCGATAAGAAGAAAAGAAAAGAAGGTTCATCAAGAGGAGATGAACAAGATGTTGTGAGAGCCGGGTAATGATCCGGTAAAAGAGAAGTAGAGCTGGGTGACAATCTTGAAGAGAAGATGATCGTAAATCATGAGGACTTCAAGAGAGAGCAAAGTGACAATCCCGGGGAAATGAGTATGACTGAAGATCATAAAGACCCCAAAGGGGATTGATCGCGTGCGGCGTCAAAGGTAACTAGATAGAGTGTCTAGTTATAGGCGTGCCGTACTATTAAGAGGGATGCAACGTTGGTGATTTAGAAGTGTCTCTGTGCTCAAGTGTTATCTATCCTTAAATAGATGAGAGACACAACACACATCACGTACACCGGAAAGGTTTGTCTTTTTGTCTGGATCGGATGTTCCGATCAGTGTATCGGATGTTCCGATCTATCGGTAAGTCCGGTGGTTTGTTGGTGAGAGTCTAGGACCTCTGTGTTGATCGGAAGTTCCGATCAGTGTGATCGGATAGTCCGACTAAGACTTAGAAACTTTTCAAGCTGGTTCTAGTAAGAGTGCCTCTCTGTGAGGATCGGATATTCCGATCTTTGGATCGGATGTTCCGATAAGTGTTAAACTCAAAAAGGGTGCTCTCTGGTCAAATCGGATGTTCCGATCGTGAAAATCGGAAGTTCCGATCAGTGTTTTTAGTTTGCAAGTGTGCTGATTTTTTTTGCCTGATCGGAAGTTCCGATGCAAGTTCCGATGTAAGTTCCGATGTATAGGAAGTTCCGATGTTGGATCGGAAGTTCCGATGTAGACTTAGAAACTTTTTGAAAGGTTTCTGTAAGGTGCCTCTCTGCCCAGATCGGAAGTTCCGATGCAAGTTCCGATGTAAGTTCCGATGTATCGGAAGTTTCGATGTTAGTTCCGATGTGTATATTGGATGGAGTTTTTGCCTGATCGGAAGTTCCGATGTTGGGATCGGAAGTTCCGATGTGTATAAAATAGCTAGTTTTCTTGCTCCAACGGCTAGTCTTTGGGTGTGGGGTATAAATACCCCCCTTGGCCGGTTGGGAGAAATAGCGGAGGATATTGTTGAAGGGCTAAACAAGAGGTTGAGCTAGTGGAGTAGAGAGAATACCTTGTGATGCATTTGTTGCTCCTTGGTCATCTCATTAGCTAGAGAGAGCTCTAATCACAAGTGTTGTGGTTAGGAAGGGATTGAGTGTTCATCTTGTCTCCCTCCCTTTTGATCTTTGTGATCCCTCTTTGAGTGAGGTGTGGGAAGTGAGAGTTAGTGTTAAGAGTGTTAGATTGAAATACATCTTGAGCACTAGAGTTCATTTTCAAGATCATCCATTTGTTGGATTTGTTACTCTTGGAGTTTGAAGACTCCTAGACGGCTAGGCGTCGCTCACAAGCAACCAACGAGTGTGGTGTGCCGTGAGAAGTTTGTGAAGGTCCGATTTCGCCTCCGAAAGGGAAGAAATCAAGAAGTGAAGCCACATATCAAGTGTGACCGAGATTGACGAGGAATAGGGTTGAAAAAGACCTGGCTCAAGTGTGACCGAGCCTCCTCAACGAAGACATAGGAACCTCCTTGGAGGAAGTCCGAACTTCGGTAAACAAATCATAGTGTCAATTCTTTACATGTGCTTATTGCTTTACTTTGCTATCTTGTATTGAATTGATCTATCTAGGGTTGATTATTCCTCTAGCTAGCTTTACTACTAGTTGCTAATATTTGCCTGTGCTAGCTTCGAGTAGAAATCATTTTGTGTATATGCGTAATTCGTTTTGCAATTCACTAGACTCTGTTCTAATCGGATATTCCGACCTCGTATCGGACATTCCGATTAGACACCGGAACCTTCGACTCCATATCGGAAGTTCCGATATATTTTCCGCTGCGTTGTTTTAGAAAATTGTAAATCGCCTATTTACCCCCCCTCTAGGCGTCCATCCTCGATCCTTTCAACTGGCCTAGTCTAGAACCTAAAAATCGCAACCAACTCGACCCGATTCTTCTAGCAATTTCTCCCGTAATCTAGAAGCTGAAACGAAGTGGGCCATCTTAGCTTTTGTTCTCTTTTCTGCGTGGTGTTGTGGTGCGTGCAACAAAATAAAATAGTATTTATATGTCATAGTTTTGTACAGAGAACAAGTTATCTAGGAATTAATTCGCAGATAAATGAACTTGGTGGACATCGTCTCCATTCTTGTTAGTGCATAAATTATGTTTTGCATCGCCCTCAGGTGTCAGCGCTCAGACTTGAACAGATACGTTGGACTCTGCATGCAGGCGTACAAACATCAAGGGGACATGAACAGCTGAGATCAATCGACCAGGACAGATATAGTCAAGTATAAATGTCATTGTAGCTTTACGTCTGCTTTGACGTAGAATGGACTTTATGGACCAACCAAGTAGAGGTGCCCACCTGTTCAAATTAGTTGGTTAATTAGGCCGATTCAGTGGGTGCATATATAGTTGGTCAAATTTGATGAGCATGCATGCGCTTACGTCTACGCCTTGGATTTATTAGACGTACGTCCTGGATTTATTGAAGATGCTCTTAGAACGCTAGAACGCAGGAGACAACAAAGATCATAAATTTCAGGGATTTATTAGCACTAAGGTCATATTTGGCGGAGCTATAGTGATCTGGTGGAGTTGGGTATTTTTAGCTCCATCAGATTCGTGGAGCTGGAGCTGGAGCTGTGGGTAAGAGTGTTTAGACGGGTGATTTTGTTTATATTTTAAAATAAAAATCTAAACTTAATTCACTTTATTTTAGCCTACAAGTTTCAGATGTGAGGTGGAGCTGGGATCTGGAGCTCTACTAAACTGGGTTTAAAAATGATGTTAATTCTTTGCAATGTTTAACCGAATTTATCGTGCCTATATGTATACCCGTAACTTATACGGAGTACCAAAATTATGTGGCATGGAACAATCCAACGGCAAGTATTTGCTCCGCTAGTGCTGCTGCGTATTCACACATATACAACAGTCACATATTACAACCACAACAGCAGAGGAGCATAATGCCGCCTACATCTTTTTTTTTTTTGGTTGCAAAAACTACTCCTGTCCTAATAGCGGAAGCAACGATAGACGATACGTATCACCTACCGCGCTCCTATACCGCAAAACCTTACCGACGAGCTCGATAGCAGGCGCCGTAGACCAGTAGCTCGCATGCCCTTGCCGAGCAGCCATGGCTTCGTAGACTAGCAAATATGATTAATTAGGTAAGTGATTAATTAAGTAAATGATTAATTACATGAGTGATTATTTAGGTGATTAAGTAAGTGCAGACGTCATGCCGAGCGACGGCAGCTTGGCAGGCTAGTGGGAGGCTGCTATCTTACTGGTAGTTTCTTGCCGCGGTATGGGAGTGTGACGTGTTATCTGCTGCTGTTTCCGTGGTTGGAGACGGGGCTAAGTGTAATACACTGACCTGTTAATGTAAAGACACATATGGCTCATGTGGAGTGGTGGTGGGATTAATCCTATATTGATTGCATAAAGTGAGTTGTAATAGTATATAATACTTGTTGGGTCCAAATATAACACCTTCGGGTTAACCCTTTTATACGAAACGATGACGAAAGTGTAAGCGAGGTGCTATGTGTGCGCATGTTCGCCAGTGGGTTGAACATTGAGCGAATTTAGGGTAGGGTGTTATAGATGTATCACAGCATCAACCTTCATTGCATGGGTGCGTGTGTGACAGGGGCGCAGTGTAAGATCAAGGATAACCGACTAGAGGGGGTGAATATGAGGTTTTTAAAATCTTTTGGCTCTAATTCAATAATTAAGTAAGTATGACACACTTACAATTCTACATCAATCAAAATCTAAATGAGCTGGGTTTTACTACGTACACCAACAAGCTAAGTCTAAGCAACTAGTACAATCATAGAGAGATGATCAAACACTAAGTACATTAGCAATGTAAATTGCACTAAATTGATCACAAGAAAGCAAACCACAAGAGGATGAACACAATGATTTTTTCGTGGTCTCGGACAATTGCCGGCGTCCCCTAATTCATATTGAGGAAGCTTGAACGAATCAAGCCGACTCTTTGCACAATTGAGCCTCCCACGATCACTAGTGGTAGCTCTTCTCCGCTTCGAGTAGGTGAGCTCCAATCTTCACATGATACCGAGTCTCTTCACAAACTCCTTTGAGGAGATCACCGGTTCTCACACCTTCAATCCGTTTAGGAGGCGGCAACTTCTAAAAGATTCAAAATTTGACGCTCGCTTGAGGTTAATCAAGTGTCTAATGACTCGAAATCAAATTCTACACTTGAATGCTCTCAACACCACTAAAATGAGAATTGAATGCTTCATTGATGAAGAGAGAGTAGCTAGGGCTCACAAATGTGTAATGAATGTCCAAGAGAATGTCCTTACTGCAGGTGAGAGGGTATTTATAACCACCAATATAAACTAGCCGATTTGCATCAAATTCCGCACAAAGTCAGCAGAATCAGTAATACCGACGTGTTGAGATCGATAATGACGATCCCAGACCCAATGGTTGAGCTTAGCATTAAATGCAGCAGGTACCGGCCATTGCTACAGAACCTCCGGTTCTAACGACGTGAAAAATGCGGTAGTGCCAGCTTTTGAACTCAGAAAACTTCCAAAATAGCTTCTTTGGAAAAAGAGCATCGGCGCTGAAATGCGGTACCGCCGGCCATCAGCAGTACCATAAAATACACACTGGTAATGCCGATTACAAAAATTCCAGAGAAACCAATCTGTTGAAGAGCTGGTTGGAGGGATTAATAATAAAATGAAGAGCATCATTGATCCTATCCCTACCATGGTGCAAACTATGAGAACAGCTTTTCGTGCTTCAATCGCCGTCCAAATTGGTACCCTTTTTTTGAAGTTAAAGCATTTCTAGAACGATGCGGTGGCACTGGAATCTTTGGCACATGACCTACAATTTTATCTCAAGAAGAGCTTAATAGGAAACATGCAGAAGTTAAATTTGTCATTGATTTGTATATGAACAATATAAAGATTACATTTAAATAAACATAATGACTTTTAATGAAATGAATGAAAATTTTCTTTGTGTCATATGTGTTCTATTTACTTGTCTGCTTTTGAATTTTTGTCTAAGTATATCACTAGCCTCCAACTGTTTGTATACTAATCAGCAACGTGGTCACAATACAAATAGTTTTATGGAGTAACAATCGGTTTTCTCTTTGCTTTATATTTATTATTAACTAGCAGCAGGTCGAGGTCAGCCTAATGACTTCCAATACAATGAGTACTAGCTTATATGATAATGCTCTATTAGAAGTCATCTCACAACCCAACCAGCAACCTTGCATTTTGCGTAGGGATTGTGGTCGGATAAGAATTTCGTGATTTCTCATAATGAAAGCAAAGCAAAAAAAAATAGTTTGTATGTAACACAGTAGAAATATCAATAAAGTGTAATCTAAATAGATATAAAGTAGTTACACACAAAACTTGTGAAGATGTCAATTTTTCATGTGTTTGAAAAATATTCAGCCATCTTTCTTACAAAGACCTATGAGCAATGTCAATTTCATACTCACTACTTACACCAGTCAGCCAATCAATTACAAACAATACTATTGTCATAGTCATTTTCAACATGGAGAATTGATATAGTTGGACCCCTACCAAGTACAACTAATGGGTAGAAGTTTTTATTTGTGTTTATTGATTTTTACAAAATGGATTGAAGTTGATCCATTTACAACAATTACAACATCAACAACAAAAAATCATCTAACATTCTTTGTGTCCACAATAATAATGTCTCTACTTGATTGTACTATCATACTTTTTTTATAAGTTTCGACCGGGGCTGGATCTTGTCATGGAGACCTACAAGCTACAATCGGCCAATGACGACTCGCGATCCGGCAGCGGGGCGACACGCTTAGGAGTTGGGCTATAAACGAGCCGAGCTCGAGTCAGCCTAGCTTCCCAAGATCGAGTTTAGTAAGATCTCGAGACGAGCTGGAGCGAGCTTAATCGAGTTGGCATTCGAGCATGGATCTATGCTCGAGCCCGGCTTGAGTAGGCTCAGTAACAACCGACAATTCAATATACACTAATTTTCAATGGTAAAAAAAGCTCAAGTATAAGTTTCACTCGAGTAAATTCGATAAGAGTTAACATACAATAGTATTTAATAAATAATGTGTAAATTTATCTAGCCTTACGAGTTATTCAAGCTCATCTTGTTGAAGCTTATGAGCTCAGAATTAAAATCAATATCGACTCGTTTGGAGCTCGAGACAAGCGCAAGCTAAGCCTAGAGGGCGGCTTCCATTCCATGTTTTTTCGCAGCCATACTCTGGTGGAGGACTCTGTTACTCGCTTCCTGGCACCGCGAGTAAGCGGACAACGCCGGTCACACCCGCTTCCGCGTGGGCTCCATGCGCGGTACGGTCACCGCTCCACTCGCCCCGCGCCAGGTGGTGCCGTGCCATAAGGGCGGCCTCGCTGCCATGTGGGGACCGGAGACTGCCGTTCTAGAGGCTTCCGACCCTGGAGCAACAGACGATGTGATGGCTGTTGATTATTTTTTTCCCGCTTTTCTGTCACTTTATTTTTTCCGCTCGAGAAATATTCTTTCCTCCAGCAGGAAAGTATCGGCACTCCTTTTGCATAAAAGGACGTACCAGTCTCCCTTTTTGTGGACAAGGACCAAAAACTCTAGTGATTCTTTGTTGAGAACTAATTCTTGAGTTTGACTAGTGGAAAATTGCGAATAAGTCATTATAGGGATGTTTGGTTGGATGCTATATTTCACCACTTTAAAGGTACGCAAGGTGGCCGCTGTTTAATTTATCGTCATATGATATATCTATGGCGCAACATACTTTGTTAGAGCGTGTACAGTGGTATATACGGCGACTGTCTATAATGCATCTCCACATCATCTACAGACAGCATTAAAGACAACTCATACAATAGATCGTCTATATAGTCGTCTGTAATGATTTCTTATACAACTAATAGACTATCTATACAATGGTATAAACAGTCTAAAGCTGTATATAAGACCGTCTATTCACGAAAGGACGACTACTCTCTCTCTTCCACCTCATCAAAAATCTTATGTGGCGTCTCTTATAGACCGCAGACGTCAACCCATTGTACATGCTCTTAACAGAAAATGCACTGCTATAACCAGATATGCGTAGATTTTAACTCTAGACATGCAGTAGCTTTCATATACTATCAACAATATGGAAGAAATTCTCGATTCAACTTAAAACTATCTACGTTGATGACTCTGGTAGATATCTCTAGTCTTTTTAACATCCTTGAGATATTAGCATTGATTTGAAGCATAAAGGGAAAGGTGATTTTCCGAAAGGGCATGATAGTGCATCGTTTCGGTAAAGCTTTGATTGTCTTGATCAAGTATCAAAATCTCCGTGAAATTTCACGAGATTTTGCTCCCTCAGCTTCATAGTCTTGACGAAATAAAAAAATTCAAATTGCTATAGTATCTCAAAAATTTCGCCGAGATCTTGGCCTCCTGGACCAAAATTGCTACAAAAATAAATGTATTTAGGACCGTATTAGTATCGCTGGCTCCACATTTTTGTATTGGCGGGATAGCTCATAAGATAGTTATGCATAATAAGCACAACATGCCACTTAGTTGGTAGTGCATTCACAGCCTCTACTGAAGAGGTCTCAGGAGTCGAACCCATGCCTCATCAAACAGCAGTGAGTGCCTTAGACCAACTCGCCCGCCTCAACTTGATGCCATAGAAGAGGAATCAAACTTTTTATAGCCTCGGTGGAGCATTTCAGAGGGCTTGAAAAACCATCGAAATTACTGGATTTGAATTTTGACTGAATTTTGTTTGAAATTCCGAGATTTCGTCAAAATTTTAGATTTCGAGCACCTCTGAGATGTCAACCGAAGACGAAATTTGAAACCTTGGCCCAGCTCAACTCTGCCTTAAAAAATGATCTGGCTCAATTAATTTTAAGAAGCGTGTTCAACAAAATTGGTAGAACATCGAGAGATCAAGCCAGAAACAACATAGAAACGCAACGATGAGTTAAAACATATCTACATATTCTTTTATTCTATGACGCAATATATGAGCGAGATTGAATCGCAGAACGTCCAGGTTGTCACACGATCCAATGCATCTGACTTGTAAGGAAGAAACAAAAGGTGCTAAGCTCCTCGATTTTGTCGTGTACAACTCATGCACACAACTACACAAGCGACCTAGCACTACAATGCGCAAGTTGCCACTCCTTTGTCGTGATCCCAGACAAGGTTCTAAATTTTGTTTTGGTATAAATGTCAGAGGTGATCAAAATCAGAAATTCCGATGAGATTCAGAAATTTCGGATAAAATTCAGACGAAATACAAAAACCAAATTTCAAATCTGTTTTTTTTTCAACCGGAAAATCCGAGATCTTGACCGAAATCACCGAGATTTCGGCCCACATTGAACCGACCGAAAAATGATCCAAAACACATTAAAAAAATTTAATTTTTTTTTTGGATGCTCTTGACACATCACTAATGTTTCTATAAAAATTTCAGATGATAATCAAGCATAAGGATTTTTTTTTAAAATCTAACAGTGGTAATGTCATGATAAAAGTCTTATGTAAAATCTGTTTTAAAATTTTCAAATGTAACAAATGAAGTTCAAGTCATTTGAAAAGTTTTATATATATTCCTATATATTATAATGCAACAAAGATAATATTTTAATAAAAAAGTCTGTAAAGTTAGAAATTTCGACGCAAGGACAGGCCTTCACCTCACCCATGGAACATACATACACATACACTAGATAGTAGATATATAGATAATGATGGGTTCTAAGCATGGAAAACAAAATTTTTTCTACGAATGCAACCAAACACCAAGATCATATCTAGGAGATGCATGCAAACGGTTTCAGAAGGACTCACCCTCGTAGACCGAAAGCGGGAATAACGTTCCCGCAAACAAACGTGGTTGAAGTAGAGGTACACGCCCGACTTCAAAGTCGCGAAGATGAGCGCCACAAGCGGCGGCGCCGTACTTGGTCACACGCGTGCGGAACAACGGCGACCTCCAATCCCTCGATCCAATGGGCGTGGAAGTACAAGAAAGGATCCACGGAAACTCCAACAACACTACGACTTAGTGGTGGTGGTGGAGAAACTATTTCAAGAAGGCCGCTTAAGCTACTGCTTGAAAGGTGGAACAGTAGGAGGAAGGAGAAAGGACCAACCAAAGGGTTATGGAGATTAGTACATGAGAGAGGAGCTCCACCCTCCCTTTTATAGGAGTGAGTGGACTCTCCACTCTCTCCATGTGAATGGACTCTCCATTCTCTTCATGTGAATAGACTCTCCATTAAATAAATAAACAATTTTATTTCTGTTATTTTAATATTTGTTAATTCTTTTAATTAACAAAAATTAACACATACCCCCTTGAACTATTCCGATATCCCGAAACTATTAGGTCTTTGTCCAAACTTTTCTCCTGTTTCGCACTCCACTCAAAAGCGTCGATGAACCTTAAGTGTGTCACCCTACGGTTCGTGAATAAAATGGACATGATCAAGACACCTCTCTCGATCAATAATCATCGGCGGGATCACGGAGATCCATAATGACTCCCACTTACTCAACGATGAACTAGTGATCGTGTGAACCAAAAACAACATAACCAATTCCTTTTGTCTCGCGATATATTACTTATCCGGATCCGATCATTGGTATCAACTATACCTAGTTCGATCCGTTCCGACAAGTACTCTTTACTCGTTCCGTGATATGACATTCTTGTGACCTAGTCACGTGCTTGCAAGCGATGTCAATGTGATATCACCGAGAGGGCCCAGTATATCTCTCCGTCATCCGGATGGACAAATCCCACTCTTGATGCATGAGCCTCAACTAATACTTTCATAGTACCCAAATCCATCTTTATAGTCACCGTGTTACGGAGTGACGTTTGATGTCATCAAAGTACTCTTAGGAGTTAGTGATTGACATCATCTCATGGTCTAAGGAAAAGAGCTATTTTGTATATGTTCAAGATCAAAGAACAAACTTTAATGACTTGATCGAATTTGCTATACCAACTTGGGTGTGTGTTCATCACATCATTCTTCTAATAATGTGACCCCGTTATTAACAACATCCAATGTTCATGATCAGGAAACCTTGATCATCAGTTAATCAACGAGCTAGTTTAAAAGAGAGGCTTTACTAGGAACCTTTTTGTTTATTAAACACACATGTATCAACGTTTCCGGTTAATACAATTTTAGCATGAGAAATAAACATCTATTATAAACATGGAATAAGATAATAAACAATTTATTATTGCCTCTCGGGCATATTCCCTTCAGATAATACCTCATTAGGATATGTGGTGTACATATTACATATTACAATAAATATGATTTTATTTTGATCCTAAAGAATTAGTGTAAGTGATGAAATAAAACCAAATTTAGCATATTACATATTACACTAAACCATGACTTCTCCAGCAGTAAGCTAAGATGCACAATTTGAACCATGGGCATATCAGTTTGCTGCACATGTAGTAGCCACTAGGGGCAAGGTAATCGCATAATAAACTTTAGAACATAATAATCTTTGCAGAATGCATACATTTTGGCTGACTGAACTTCTGTAAACTTCAAGAATATGAGAAGTTGAACATGTATGCCTAGTCATCATGACCAACTCAACCTAAAGAAGCAACAAGATAAGAATTTAGATTCACACAAAGACGGAGGGGTGTGTGTGTTTTGGAGGAAGGGCGCAGCTGTCCACTTACCAAGCGTTTAGCAATCATTGTCACATCTTTCTCAATCCATATCAATTTTTTCAAGCAATTATCACATGTTTTTGCATAATGTGAAGGATCAAACATCTCTCCAAAGTGGATCAGTTGTAGTAGGCGTCTGCAGTCCACATCATTTTTAAAGTAACTAACCTACAGAAAGAGAAAATATGACAAGTTATGATGCCTTCTAAACTACAACGCAACAAGAAGCATGCATGTAGAATTATATATACCATTGCAAAATAATTTTGGCAAAAACAAAGATACAAAATAAAATAATACGTCACCTCAGCCTCACGCAAGTGCATGTAGATATCAGAAGCAAGAATAGCACATAACTGTGAGTCCTTATGGTTATTGTCAACATCACAAATGTGATCAATTTCTATTGGGCACACATCCTATCATGCGCAACAGATTGAATATCCGAAGGTCAATTTTTGAACTTTTAAAAAGTGGTCTAAAACATGTCCAAATTTTTTGATTTTTTTTGTGGATAGTCTTGACCTCAAATCCAATCAAATCCCATCGACAAAAAATAAAATCTGGTCTAATTACCCGAGATCTCGGCAGAAATCACCGAGATCTCGTTGAGATTTGTATTTTTTCAAATTTTTTAATTTTTTTTTGACCAAGATTTAGGATCTCAAATGGGTCTAAAATCCGAAATCTCGATCGAAATTTCCAAAATTTCGCTGGGATTTGAGACATGGATCCCAAGGGCAAGACGTCCACAAGCAACATTCCAGGAAAATAATGGAATTTCGAAGGGCCTTATCGAAAACAGCGGGAGGCTATAATAAGGCTGGCCGGGGTCACCTTAACCATGGTTAATAGAATAACCCGTTAGGTCTACGGGGAGTTAAGCCCAGAGGCCAAGGGGAGAATAGGGGGGAAAACAAAAAACGACAAACAAATCGCGCCACCGCGGGACGCGTACGGCGCCGCACCCCGCCGTCGGATCTGCACCGGCGACTCGTACGTCCGTCGGATCATCGCCGCCGGAGGAGGAGGAGGCGGCGCTCCGGCCATTTCCCGCTTGAGAGCGCCCAGATCCGTCCCGCCGGTGAGTCCCATCCCGTTGGCTTGTGCTAAGATGAACGCTGCAGTGGGCGGGGCTAGTGTGGACTCGAGATGTCGCAAAATTTTGGACTTTTGTGTACTACAGCATCTGCGAGAGATTAGTGTTGTTGTCGTGTTCGGTTTTGCGCGTGATTCTGAAAGGATTTCCGTGGGTGAATGATGCGGGATTTGAGAATGCTTGTGATGCGTGTGTAGTTTTGTGATTTCTTAGGTACTTTTTTGGTATTGTTAAATCGAAATGCGTGGGATTTTAGGGATCCTCTAATCAATTCAGAACACGTAGGATCTCACATGTGAGGTTAGTATTTTTAAGCTGCTTTGCTATGGATTTCGCTGAATTGTCAGGGGTGTGTATGGTTCGAGCTCGCGACTCACTAGTTATTGGATTTGTTTTTGAGTTCCTGCTTTGTCGTTTTCCTAGTAGTGTGAAAGGATCTAACCTATTAGAACAATTTCATGTAGGCAGCGAGGGAATTTGTCCGGTGTATTTTTTTTTTCCAATTTATTATTTGTGTACGGGCAATCGTTTTGTTATGCTCGTTTTGTGGGGGAATTTGTGAATTAATTAACTGAACTGTGAAGCTTTTCCAGAGCTCGTCTCCTTCAATCCATCCTAGTTCAAATGTGGTTGCATGCAACTTAAATCTACTTATGCCTGTAGTGATGGACATAAGTTTATGTGACAACTATTTTCTCTTAATTACTCCCTTACAGACCTACCATAATAACATCGCCTTGTTTTCTGCTCTGCGTACTTATGAATTATGATCTCTCCCTTTTTAGAACAGGAAAATATTAATAGTATATGTTTGCTTCAAGTGGTCGTTATTCATGAAGAGAAGCTGATTACATTTTCGTTTGTTCTATTTTGGTCAAGAGCAAGAGCCAGACTTCTATTTGTTATTGGCAGGGTCCGCAGGGATATTTGTTCATGCTTATGTATGAGATGCTAAATATTCATGCGAAATGATGATACTGTCTGTCTGAGGTTGAGATCTAAGCCTACTATCATATATAATTTGGCTCCGGACCCAAATCTAGGATTAGTTCCCTGTGGTGCATAGAAGTTATTCCTGTTTGGGATTCCTATGGCTATTGAGACCAAACTATTGGCAAATTTATTCTGTTCTGATGAAAAGTGAAATCTAGATGTAAGGATTGAGCTAATGTATACTTCAATCTGCCTAGCAACTGTCCTGGCCTCCTGGGTGTATGAAATTAGTGTTACAAACTTTTGGTAGACATGCTATCTCTTTCTTTGGCACAAGATTTTTACTAGAATAATTGAAATGAGCAAAACAAATGATCCAAAGGGACTTTGTTTGGTGGAGGCAAGTTGTGTCATGAGCCTTAGTTCATAACGGGGTAAACATCCGTCGGAGGGAGGTCGGATGGCTTGAGTTAGAACGGTGCTAGATGAAGGAGGACACCGATTGGGGGAGAGGAACGGATCTAGAGTAGCCGGCCTAGCTTGGAATTGGGGACTTGGGAATACTTCTTCATTATTCATTGCTTGGTAAATAACGATATAATGACTATTTTATATACAGCTGACTTCAACCAACTCAATCTACGTATCTTATCTTTGTCCTAACTAATCTTACCTTAACCCTAACTAATCTACTCCTGCCCTTGCAATGTTCACACACATGAGCATACGTGTGAACAATAATTCCACCACATGGCATTATACCCCTCCTGAACATGCAATTCATCCTCGAGTTGTGGTGGCGGCAACACCCAAAATGATGCCTCCTAGTCATGGCACCCAACCATCCAAATTCAAATTGATTTGCCCGCGCCACTGTCGATGATTGTCAATGTATCTGCTGAGGCAAATTGCTGCAGCACCGCGATTGGCTCTGTTGATGTCGCCCATGAGGGTACCAACAGCAGAGCCCATGGCGGCACTACCAGTGGGATCAACATGTGGTGCAGTCGCGCCAAGGATGGCTCCGGTAGCATCGCCCATGGGGCTAGCGATGGCGAAACCATCGGTGGCACCAACGTTGAGGGCGAATGATGCTGGATGGTGAGGTGATGTAGTCGCGCCAAGGCTGGCTTCGGTGGCATCGCCCATGGAGATTGCAACGGCGAAACCAACGGTGGTGTGGATAACTTTTGGTATGGTAGATAGCGTCACTGTTGGGTCCATTTTGTATTGCCATCCGATTGTATTGCTAATTGAGATTTAAGCCTATTGTCATATATAATTGGCGTTGAGATCTAAGCCAGCTGTCATATAGATAGCGCCAAGGATGGCTCCAGTAGTGTCGCCCATGGGGCCAGCGACGGTGAAACCATCGGTGGCACCAGTGTTGAGGGCGTGTGACGCTGGATGGTGAGGTGATGTAGCCGCGCCAAGGCTGGCTTCGGTGGCATCGCCCATGGAGATAGCAACGGCGAAACCAACGGTGGTGTGGATAACTTTTGGTACGGTAGATAGCACCACTGTTGGCTCTAGTGGCATCACCCATGGGGATGGCAATGGCGAAATCAATGACATCGTTGATTTCGAGGATAATGGGAGCATTGCTCCTACCACGGCAACATAATGTATGGGTAGGGATCGACGGCTCTGATACCAAATGTTATGAACCTTAGTTCATAACGGGGTAAACATCCATTGGAGGGAGTTCGGACGGCGATGACATGAGGTAGAACGGCATTAGACGAAGGAGGGCATCGATTGGGGGAGAGGAACGGATCTAGAGTAGCTCTCTCAGGGAGAGACCAAAGCTAGGAATTGGGAACTTGGGAATACTTTTTCATTATTCATTGCTGGGTAAATAACGATAGAATGACTCCTTTATATAGAGCCGACTCCAACCAATTCAATATGCATATTTTTATATTTGTCCTAACTAATCTAATCCTGCCCTTGCACGGTTGCTACAGCACCATGGGTACTGTTCACACACATGAGCATACGTGTGAGCAGTAATTCCAGCACATGACAAGTTGAGTCTCTATTATGTGATGTGCTAGACAGTTCACCATTTCAAATATTCATAATTGTATACCATTTCCGTCAATATTTCCTTGTGTTTTGTTTTTGTGTAATGTCTTCTGGATGGTTGTCTTTCATACTTCCTAATTTCATCCTTATCTGACTTTTGTCAATGTATGTAAGCTTGTTCTATGCAATACTTTGGTATTCATGGTTCATCCTTTTCTGTTTGCAGGGTATCTACGACTCAATTGTGTGATAAAGTGCTTCAAGTTGATCCAGAAGGTGTGAAAACATCTTCATAAATAGCCTCCTGTTGATTGCTCGGCAGTCAGTTTGGAAGACTCCTGTCCTCTTGCTACCTGTTTGTTCCTGTGGTGGAGCACACAAGAGGAGGAAGCCGGTAAAGGCAGCTCCTTTCAGCTAATCTATGTCTAGGGAGTTGGATTGTCCTGTTCAGACACAGATGGCTGTTGCTGTCTTGGATCGGAGCTTCAGCAGTGAATATCCTGCAAGCAGCAGATCCGAGGGGAGATCATTGAGCTGGAAGAGAGTCTTTGTCCAAACTGATAATGGTTCTGTCCTAGGCATTGAATTGGAGAGGGGAGAAAATGCACACACTGTGAAAAAAAAGCTGCAGATTGCCCTCAATGTGCCCACAGAGGAGAGCTCACTGACCTTTGGTGATCTGGTTCTCAACAATGATCTCAGCAGTATTCGCAATGACTCGCCGTTGCTTCTCACAAGGAATCAGATGCATCGGAGTAGCTCTACGCCTTGTCTCTCTCCAACTGGAAAGGATGTGCGACAGCGAGATCGGAGTGGGCCTATTGAAATCCTTGGATGTTCAATCCCTTCCTCTCGGATGAAGCAGCTTGCTAAGGATGTTATGAAAGCCATAAGGAATGGAGTTGACCCAGTAGCTGTTAACAGTGGGATGGGGGGTGCTTACTACTTCAAGAACATTTGGGGTGAACGTGTTGCAATTGTCAAGCCAACTGATGAGGAACCATTTGCTCCAAATAATCCTAAAGGCTTTGTAGGGAAGGCCCTTGGACAGCCAGGCCTCAAGAGATCTGTACGGGTTGGTGAGACTGGGTTCCGAGAGGTTGCTGCTTACCTCCTTGACTACGGCAACTTTGCAAATGTTCCTCCCACCATGCTTGTCAAGATCACACACACCGTGTTCAATGTGAATGATACTGTTGGTTGCAAAAGTAAAGTCTTCCACAACAGATCGCAGGCTGTGAGCAAGATTGCATCATTGCAGCAGTTCATCCCTCATGATTTTGATGCCAGTGACCATGGGACATCAAGCTTCCCTGTATCTGCAGTGCACAGAATTGGCATACTTGACATCAGAATCTTCAACACAGACAGGCATGCGGGAAATCTCCTGGTTCGGAAGCTTGGTACTGGGGCTGACAATTTTGGTGTGCAGACTGAACTCATTCCTATTGACCATGGTCTTTGCCTGCCAGAGTGTCTAGAAGACCCTTACTTTGAATGGATCCACTGGCCGCAGGCTTCTATCCCTTTCTCTGATGAGGAGCTTGAATATATTGCAAATCTGGATCCTGTAAAAGATGCTGAAATGCTTCGCATGGAGCTACCCATGATACGTGAGGCATGCCTGAGGGTGCTGGTGCTATCAACTACATTTCTCAAGGCAGCTGCAGTGTTTGGCCTCTGCTTGTCAGAAATAGGAGAGATGATGAGCAGGCAGTTCACTGGGAAAGAAGAGGAGCCAAGTGAGTTTGAGCTTCTTTGCATGGAGGCAAGGAAGTGGGTTGAGGAAAGAGAGCTGTTTCGTCCAGAAGTTGGAGTTGAAGATGACGATGATGACTTCACCCAGTTCTCTCTCGACAGTGAGGATGATTCAGATGCATTTGAAGCACCATCTTTCAGCAAGTTTGGGTCCATGAAGGCAAGTTCCAGGAATCCATTGTCGAAGTTAGATGAGTGTGATGAGGAAGATGAAGAGGATGAGGATGACAAGGAGACGATCAAGGATGACACCGACACCTTGAGTGGTGCGTTTCCAAAGCAGGTTCCTTCTGTCTCAAAGTTGTCAGTGTCACTGAAGGTGCTTGGTTTTGTCGGGAAAGCTAAAGCCTACCATAGAGGTGTTCCAAAGAGCAAGACTACTGGTAAAATTAACTATAGTGGCGAAGGTAGTGAGCATCAGTCCGGGAGCAGGAGCGCGAATGAGCTTCTCCCTCCCAGCGCCAGTTTTGTGAAGTTGTCTGGCATGGGCCCTGAGGAGTGGAGTGCATTCCTCGACAAGTTCCATGAGCTGCTCCCGAGCTTTTTCGAACCCCGGAAGCATGCCGCTGGCGGCGTCCCGCGTCCAATGCAGAGGCTGGGCGCTTCTTGCCAGTTTTGAAGTAGTACAGAAGAAGCTATACACCAATGTAATGTAGATCGAACTCAGGTGTGCACAGTTGTGTCCGAGTCGCGGCAGCGCCAACGGCAGCAGCTCTACGCTTGTATGTGTTTGGGCTTTGGAGAAGAGAGGTGGCTCGAGAATAAGACCGTTCTTGACATATGAGCTTGCAGGAGTGTGTGTTGTGTTTGTGCATAGTTTTGACATGTGACATGAGTCTTTTATGTGTATATATACGAGTACCTCTCAATGCCGGGATCGGCATCGGCTGGTACCTGGTGGTGATGAGTGTTGCTGGCATGCCCCGTGTTTCGGCCTTGCCACTGTACCGTTTTGGAGACGCTTACCATGATATGCACCTGAATATTGGCTACACAACATCTATGGTACACGTATCATCATCTGTTTATATCTCTGTTGCTCTGCCTTGCTGCTTTTGTTGCGCAAGTTGGTGAGATCCGTTTATATGAACGAGCGATCTAGAACTTGCTCCAGAAAAATGTCAAAGAACTCCATGTGCTGCAGGAACTTGCATGATTAGCTTGTTTCATCATCAGCATGGGGCTCATGCCTTCCATCCAGATATGTTTTCCGAAGACGCAATGTTGTCACTTGCTATTATTAAAAGTATTGTAATATCCCTGTGATATCTAGGTACAAAAGCACCCATCTTTCGACTTGAGTTGTTTTCTACTTTAACGTATGCACCTGGGGAGTTTTAGTCTGTGACTGTGACTGTTTCTGATATCGCCATCATCCTGTGGCCAGTGGAGAGTGTCGTCACCGTGTCGCCATTATCCACAACGGAAGTGACCTTTTAAGCCCTTTTTTCGCATCAGGTATTCAGGTTACGTTGCCGGTCCGTCCCACGAACAAGAGATCAAAGTGGAGGTTGCTTTCCATCACCTGGGCTGGAAATGAGATAAAACTAAACCAAACTGAACCCGTCTCGCAGGCCGAAAAATTCAAGAGAATATGATCAACTGTGCGGAAGATGACGTCCATTGCTTGCTCCATGCACAGGGTCTAACAGCAACAGGTGTCTCGCCTGTCGCTGCCCGTGTCGCCTCGCCTGTATTATTGGCCGCGTCACAGCCTTAACGGCGGCAGCATGGGCCCGATCGAAAAGCGCAAAAAGTTCGCGTGGTCCGGTCCGGATCGCCCCGGCCGCCATTGGCTGAGCACGATGCAGCACAGTGCAAGGTAGGCCGATAAAAAGCTCGGATTCCAATCATAATTATTATGGTAGCTAATAGGTTCAAAATTGAAATGATTCTATTTCAATTAGAAAAAAAAAGTTAATGAGGCCCGGTTTGATAGTGACTCGTTAGCTTGAATTTGAAATAACCACTTAAATTTTAAATAAAATAATTTTACATCGAATTATATCAAATTCAAAAAAAGCTTGATAATAGCTCATTAAGCTCGATAGCTAGCCCCTGCAAAGGCAAGTTGCTACGGCAAGGTGTAGTTTCATAGGAACTGTGTATCCTAGTCCCATATTTTTTTTGTTTATAACGAAAATTACATCCATAATGTAATCAAACTTTATCTATAATTTTTAATTCTATCTTTATTTTAACAGGACTCAATCCGAGTTCTATCCCAATACTCCCTCACAAGATGGGCTAAAAATATCAATCATATTATAATACCCTCGCTACAACCTAACCCTTTAGTAAAGCAATCAACCAATTGTTCATTAGACTTGACATACTGTGGCTTCAATATATTGTCATCCAGCTTCTCCTTGATGAAGAACCTATTGATTTCAACAAGCTTGGTATGATTATGCTATGCCAGATTGTTAGCAATGTTGATCGCAGATTTATTATCATAATGCAATATCAAGGGACCACTCCTTAACACCCGAAGTTCAGACACTAGACCTGATACGGGGGTTGCCGTATCTTCACAACGTAGGATCAAGATAATTTGCGCACTCTCTTAATGAATACTAGCTGATCCCCTGCTTGAAAGATGAAAAAGTAGCCTAGAGGGGGGTGAATAGGCTTTTAAAATTTAATCTATATTAATTGCAGCAAAAAATAAATCGGAACTTCTGATAATAAATCGGAACTTCCGATATGAAATCGGAACTTCCAATCTACTATCGGAATATCCGATCAACACAGGAAACAGAAGAACAAGCGACGAAATCTAGTGAACTACAATTTGTTTCTACTCCAACCTAGTGCAAGACAAAGCAAATGAACTAGACAGGACTTGCAACTAGAGTGTAACTCAAATAAGGAGATTAAATCAAGATGAGCAAAAGGCAATAAGTAAATGGAGCGAAAAGACTAGAGAAATTGTTCCTGGAGTTCGGATCCTTAAGGGGATCTTACGTCTCCGTTGAGGAAGCTCACAAAGAGCCGGGTCTCTTCCAACCCTTTCCTCCCAAACCTCGGTCACACTTGAGATTTGGTTTCACTTTTGATTTCTTCCCTTTCGAAGGCGAAATCGACCTTCACAAACTTCTCATGGCTACCCACAATCTTCGAGAGCTTGTGAGTGACGTCTAGCCGTCTAGGAGTCTTCAATCTCCAAGAGTAATAGATGCAATGTGGATTTAAACTTGGAGATGAATCTAGTGCTCAAGATGAAAGACTCTAGCTTTCTTTTGCTTTTCTCACTCAATCTTACTCCCAAATCTTCCTCAAGAGGGGAATCACAAAGATTAACAAGATTGAAGTGAGGGAACCCACAAAAGTGTATAAAGGCTGTTCAAAGGGTGTATCCTGCAGTGTGGAAGAGGTGGGGTATTTATAGGAGAGGCTAAAAACTAGCTGTTATGCCTCATTCCAGCCACACATCGGAATATCCGATCAAGACATTGGAACATCCGATGTGGGTAAACTTCCAGATACGTTCCAAACCCTATCTCCACACTATAGATGAAATTTACACTGATCGGAACATCCAACATTTTTGGTCGAAACATCCGATTTGTCCAGAGAGACACCTTTTAGGTTCTAAGCCTGATCGAAACATCCGATGCTACAAATCAGATCATCCGATTTGTCCAGAGGATACCCTTTTTAGGTTCAAGACCTAATCGGAATATCCGATACCATTTGTCGGAACATCCGATTTAATAAAAGGGCTTTGAACTAAGGGAAAACTATACATCGGAACTTCTGATAGATCGGAACATCCGATAAAACATCGGAACATCCGACCCAGACTTTAAAAGAACTCTAATCCGGTGAATGTGCCGTGACTTGTGTCTCACAACTAATTTTAGCTAGAATTAATCTGAGCATAGAAACAAGTCCTTGAACATCTACATTTCACCCTTCTTAATAGTACAACAAACCTATTTACTCAACAAAAATGTAAAATTAAATCTGAATGACACTGTTCTCTTCCTTCTCATTTTGTAGGGTTCCCATTATCAATCTCCCTTTAGGTCTTTCATCTGTTCATTGACTTGTCAAATGCATTAGTCCCTTTAATCGTTTGTTATTAATCACCCAACTCATTTAGGGGCCTAGATGCACTTTCAATCTCCCTCTTTTTGGTGATTGATGACAACCCGATCAAAGCTTACAAAAGACATGAATATTGATGAGTTGAGAATGCGAAAAGACATAGTGAGCTCCCCCTAAATGTGTGCATGTAGCGAGAATTTGCGAGAGCTCAATAAAGGTGCATGATATGGCATAACACAATAAGCACTTTAGACACATAATCAATCATTCCTCATGCAAATAACTGTAGCAGAGATAATAAGTAACTTAAAGCATTTAGAATGCATTACAAACGACCACAGTTCCAAAGAAACAAGGAAATCGACTAAGAGTTCACATGACACACAAAGTGATTCTCAAAAAACATGTAAGCTTTTCTCTCCCCCTTTGGCATCAAGACACCAAAAAGGAAAGATAAAGCAAGAACAAGGATGGAAAGATCTATTCGTCGTCCTCAGAAGCAGATTCCTCAGCGTAGTCCTCTGAGCTGGACTCTTCAGCGGCTGGGAGAAACGGGTCCTCTATCTCCTCCTCATCGTCCACATCATTTGAAGAAGGGAGATTCAGGTGCCTCTGAATGTCTTTGAGTCTCTTGGTGTTTTTCTTGATTGCCATTGCATTCGACTTGTACAACCCAAAGATGGACTTCAATGCATGAAGAACTGGCGAGGAAGAAGATGACGACGACGTAGAAGGCTCAACAGGAGCAACAGAGGAAGAGGTGCCATGTCTTGTAAAGGGCTGACTGGCTCGAGAAGCTGGAGTTTTGAATGCTCTAATATGCAACTTGGAATGCATTACATCATACTGAAAGTTCCTCTTAGTTGTCTGCTCGATCATGTGCATGATGTAGCTGGTATAGCCGCAGCTACTCTTAGGATCCATGGAAGTGAGTCTTATTTCATTCCAAATGAAGTCAAAGGCATTGAACGGCCTTTCGCCCTCCTGCATTCTCTTCAACAATTTTCTTGAGAATGAGAGCACATAAGAAGCGTCACCCTCCTTGGGGGACAGAGTCTTCCTGAATAGTCTGTTAAGACTCACAAAGAAAGGCTTCATACCCTTGGTCTCTCCAGGCTCAAACTCTGCATCCTCTTCATACAGGAAATTGATGCTCTCAGCGGATAGAGCATACTCAATATGAATGCGGCCTCTATCTCTCAACTCATCAGCAGAGAAACCAAGGATACAAGCAAACTGAGACATGGTAACCTTATACCACGTGACTTCTATGATCCATTCCATAGTTGAGGCTCGATCCTTGTTGATATACAAGGTGGCATAAACTGGGCAATAATTTATGTATTCCAATCATGTTTAAATGCCATTATGTCCTTGTCCTGTTCTAATTGGACTTGGGCCTTGCTTACTTGCACGTTGGTCAAGTAGTCATGCTTCCCACTTAGGCCCATGCACCTTCCCTCATGGGCCTCGTGGCAGCATGTGCTGCTCTCTCCTTGCTTGACCATATGGACTAGGTGCCCCAACTACATGGGGGTGGCCTATGTGGTCATAGTTGCCTTCTTGATCCCCACATGGCCCCATCCTCTCTCGCCTCTCGTTGGATCCCACCATAGTTCATCGACGCAATTCAACTCTATTTGATATTATTGCAATCTTCATACCTAATGACGACAATTAGTTTGTCCCATTCTACTTTTTGGGCCTACGTGCTCATAAATGAAAAGAGCCCATAAAAGATAAGGCCTAAGGCCCATTACCTGGTGAAGCATCTAGGCCCCCAAATTTGATTAGGGTTTTGGTAATTAATTACAATCATATTTAATGGATTGATAATTTTCAATTGAGTATGAGAACAGGTTGGTCCATGTGGATGCACGTGAAAAGATGAAAGCATGTTGATCGAAATCAAAGAATACTAAGTGTTCAAACTCAAGGCCAAGGTAGAATTGTTATAAGACCTTTTTATAGCTTTTACTGATCTTAGTGTTTATAGAAAAGACTGGGCTGCTAGATTATGTGCCATACTATTAAGAGGGAAATTTTCTGTCTTGTAGCTTAATTTTGGATAAGTGTCATGGCTCAAATCATGCTCATATTTGAACTTATACATTTCTTGAAAGTTTTAGAGAAAGAGTCTGCAAGACCGGTCCTATCGCCCATGTAGGAGCGGTGCTACAGGGCCCCGGTAACACCGGCCTATGGGGTGGCATGTTTTTTCTAGTAAGGCACCTCTTTGAGGTTTCTGGGAGCGTTACTACCGCCTACATGAGAGCGGTGGTACCGAAAGTCCGGTAGCACCGGTCACATAGGGCAGTAGCTTTTTTCCAGATAGGTACATTTTGTGTTGACTTTGGGTTGCCAAAGCTACTGCACATGTAGGAGGTGCAGTACTATCGGGGTCTCGGTAGTACCCGTCCTCTGGGCCCGTAGTTTTTTTCTAGAAAGCTATATTTTTGCATTATTCCCTTCGGCCAGAGCTACCACCCATGTGGGAGCAGTACTACCGGAAGTCCGGTAGTACCACCCCCTTAGGGTGGTACATTTATTCTAGAAGAGCGCCAAAATTCATATTGTGGTCTTTCAAAGATTAGTGCTACTGAAACTACATGGGCGGTAGTACCGGGTCTCTATGTAACGGACCTCAGCTACCGTATCAAATGATGCTCCGATTGTTGGCCTGAGAGGCAGGTGCTACCGGTCCTACACGGGCTGTAGCACTGGACTTGCTAATTTTTTTTTTATGAATTTCATCTCCAACGGTTGGATTTGTGGGTGGGGGCTATAAATACATCCCCACCAGCAGCAAGGGTAGATTCTTGGACATTTATTGCATACTTATGAGCCCTAGCATCTTTCTCATAACCATTTGAGCATTAATTCTTTATTTGAGTGGTAGTTGAGAGAATTCAAATATGATCATTCATTTTAAGTCATTAGACACTTGATCAACCTCAAGCAAGTGCTGAATTTCTATTCTCTTGGAGGTTGTCGCCGTCTAGATGGCTTAGAGGCGTGCGAACTGGGGATCTCCTCAAAGGAGTTTGTGAGGAGGCCCAGTAGATTGTGAAGGCCATAGCTCATCTATCCAGAGTAGGGAAGAGCTACCAATAGTAATTGAGAGAGGCTCATTTGCGCAAGGAGCCAGCTTGATTGAATCAAGCTTCCTCAATGTGGATTAGGGGAGGCTAGCAAGTCTCCACGACCATGGAAAAAATCATCTTGTCAATCTCTTGTGGTTTGCTCTCTTTTATTCATTTGTGCAAATTTATATTCCTAGTATTTTCTACTTTATCTAGGATTGTGTAATTTGCTTAGACTTATATTGTTGGCGTACTAAGTGAAACCTAGTCATTTTAGGCCTTAATTGTTAAAACTCACATTTCTAGTATTACTTGCTATATTATTACAATTTGAGCCAAAGACTTTTAAAAACCTTCTATTCACCCCCTCTAGTCGGCTATCCTTAATCCTATACCTGGATACGACTTCGACCAGAGTGGCATTTAGTCACGTGGAAAAATTCTTGATTAGTTCATTAACACTGGTCGGAGATAAGGTATGCCCTATTTACCCTAACCAACTATGTATGTATTGGTCAGGGATAGCTTATTCGGTTACCCCGACTAGCTATGCATGTGCTAGTCGGGAATAACTTATTTAGTCGCTCCGACCAGCAAATTGGTCGGGCATTGAATAACCTCCGCTCTAACCTAAACTAATTGGAGAGGTAGTAACCCACGCATAAGGCTAACGTGCAGAGGATTCTTCTTGACAGGTACATATAAATGGATTGGGAGTTATTCCCTTCGAAGAGACACCTTTTTACTAAAAGGCATCTCCTGATGGAAAGTCACCTTTTGGCGGAAAGACACCTTTTAGAAGATAACACCTGACATCCCTTCATCAAGTATAAATATAAGACCTACACAAGGATTCACGAAAATGAAACACAAGAGAAGGGAGGCAATAGAAGAACACATAGTGTGAGAGTAGTAGTGAGATTAAGTGTGTAATATGAATACACCACTTGGCTAATAAAGAAGCAATCCCATTTTCTATTCTTTTCAATATCTGATTTGTTAGACAAAGGAAATGGAAGCCCTTTTTCATAAACAGAAATGAAAAATACCGGTACGGAAACGGAAACATTTTTTTTTGTTGGAAACGGAAACGAAAACGGGAGAGCCAATTCTGACGGAAAAGGAAACGAAAACGGAAATTTCATATAAGTGAATCTGAAATTTAAAAACAGAACATGCCGAAAAGGGAAATGCGCTTGGCCCAAAAAGGAGAAGAGAGAGTTTACATTTATTTTAATTAAAATAATTTCATAAATATAAATGCCTTTATACAAAATATCAAATAGAGTTAAAAATTCCAAAAAAAATTCAAAAATACTTTGGAATATTTTGAACCTAGGAAAATTATTTTTAGCATAACTTTATTTCTATTTTCCATGAATAAATTAATTTTATAAATTCAAAAATAGCAAAAGGTATTTATAAACTCCAAAAAATCCAGAATAAATATCAGAAAATCATAAATGAACATTGAATAATAATATACAAATTTTAAGGTATTACACCTTTGTAGTTGGTCGTGTAAGAGGATATCGATGATAATGATATGGAGGAGGATAGGATGGTCTGATATGGGAGACAAATAACGAGCCTTCAGTTGACAAACTTGAGAAATTTTTTTTTAGTGATACCAGTGAATATAACACTATTCTTGTACCCACCTTGGAGGTGGAATGAGTTACATTGTTCTTGTGGTCATGTATATTGTGATTCTGTACTATATTCTTGTGGAATTTACCGCTTTTGTTTTCGTGTCTGCTCCATTCATTTCTGTCACTATCTATTTCCGGGGTTTCCGCTTTCATTTCCGTTACCGGTAAAAAAAGTGGAAACGGAAACGAAACAACTATTTATCAACCGTTTTCGTGCTGTTTTCATCCCTACTGGCAAGTGAGTCAGTACTAGCTTCCTACTGTTGCCTCGGCCGTTTCTTGTGGGGACTGGGAAGACATGATGACAATTGAGAGCATGTCGGCGTGGTGAGGCGCTGTTGGTGTGTGGAGACGTCACGGACGACGAGACGGATCTTGCAACGGCGGCTGCTGTTTCAGATGGGCTTGTTCGAGACATGCCATAGGCCAGAAAGAGCAGAAATTACGGAGTATAGTCCCAGCCAATCAAAGCAGCTCTAATGTCAGTCACCGCAATTGAAACTTGAAAGTGTGACTGTGTGAAATATACTGCTTGGCACTTGGTACAGCCTGAGGTACGTGCCATCCGTCTCTATTATCTGCAACTCCAGAAATGTTGCTGACAGACTAGTACAGATGCTCTCCAAACACAGTGCAACCAAAATTGCCCATTCGACTCGCTCAAGTTGTTCCACTGAGGGTCAAGAATGGGCTACATGTGGCTTAGAGTGTGACGACCTAGCTAGCTAACCATCTGCTAATGTATACCATGTGTATGTGACAAACGACAGAGAGGAAATAAGCTAGGTTACATGTATCTGTAGCAAGAGGAGTCAGCATCTTGTAGTCCATGGCTCCATCCATGCTCAGCATGTCCGACACCACAGTGGCCGTCTCATCATGTTTACAATGACTAGATGGTTTTTGAAACAAGACATGAGTTGCTCATAGATTGCTCCCTTTACCCTAAACGCAAATTACAAAAACCATCAGTACATATATAGTAGCAAGTGGCCGGCCAGCCGGTGTGACTTGTGAGGAGGGTAGGAGGCCATGTGCTGTACAAATGCATGTAATCCAAAAAGTGTAAGCGACTAATGCAGATACCTCATCATGTACAACTTCAACAGATGCATCTGCCTCTTGATTTGCTCCTGCAACCACAGAAATGGCACATTTCAGCCCATCATTCAGAGTTTATACTACATTGATGATTTGCTGTCAGAAAAACAGTACAATTAATCACACTTGGCTATGCGATATATGCATTTGCAAAAGGAGCTAATTACAGGTTCAAATTCGGATGATTAATTGGAAGATATCAGAACCTACAACAAAAGTAAGTAGCACTACTGTACTAGCAATCAGCTGCAAGAAACAATGCAGGAGAAGTCTTTGCCTTTCTCAGTTATTCTTCGGTGGATGGGTTTTCGGAGTGCGGTAATCGGAGCTGAACGGCACGAGGCCGGCAAATTTGCGCTTGCCGCCACTCTTTCGCCCAGCGCTTTCACCACTTAACCCGACGACGGTAACCTCTACGGTTTTCTCCCCTCCATGGACGTGGGCAGTGTCTGCACCTGTGTTCTTTGCTCCCTCGCCTACCACCACATCTCCGTGTCCCGGGGCAGCCATTGCCTCCCGTCCTCTCAACCATTTCCGGCCTGTAAATGGTATCGCATTGTCGCTCAAGCGTTCCTGCATTTTCACAGTAAGCAGAAACCATTACCATTCTACTGCTAGCACTACTGCGATCTGCGGTCTACTACTGCTATACCATTAACAAAAAGGCATGTACAAAGTTCTACTAACCTTGTTTGCTTCAGCAGCGGAGGCGGACAGAGCAGACAAGGAGAGCAGAAGCACCAGGAGGACACACGCGCTGCTCATCCTGCCACACCCTCTTGCAAGAAGTTGCTAATTCTGAATCAGAGGAAAGGAGACGTTCAGATGACAAGTGCAGGGTTTTATAAGGAGGCACCTTGCACAACTCACAGAATCACAGTGATCGATCAGCTGAACTTGCACAGCAATGCTGGTCAAAGAGAGGCACAGCAATACAGCATACCATCTGACACGCTCTCTGAGCTAGAGTAGAAAATCAAACTGTCCTGGCTGTGTGCTATTCCATTTCTTAATCCGCGCCTGTCTTGCACACACACACCGATGCAGTGGTCCTAGCTTGGCACATGGAGGAGGACATCAAAATCTGAGGCGCGGAATTGATCGTTCGATCGATCTCCGGTGCACGCACCACCGGCCATGCAGGTTACAGACGCAAACATCCCAATCTATGAATCTATGATGCCCGGCCGCTTGTTTGGTTGCTGCCTGAATCACATGAGTGGATACAACTGTATCTGTTAGATTACGCCGGTTTCGCTCATCTCGCAGTCGGTGGATGCAATTGCACCCACTCATACAGGATGGAGAAAACACAGAAATTAGACTTCTCTCTAATGCAGGCCCGTGAGATGCACAAACAAGTAACCAAACAACCTAACTTGCATCCACTTAGTCAGGCAAAGACTAGCCTAGATATGGCTCATACGAAACAAGCTAGAAGCTTCTGCCTTCTGCTGCTGATTCAGTACACCTTTCTGCTTCGACCGATGCGAATGGAAGACGCAAGTAGTAGTTCTGTCGGCCCTCCGTATGCGCCGCGCGCTGGACGAGAAGCATAGGGAGGTGAAACGTGCAAGTGCAGCCACAGTGAGATGTGTTTCTGCATTGTCTTCGGATTGACGAACCTTGCGTACGTGGGGGGCGAGAAACTATCCTATGTGAGATCCAACTCCCTATAATACTTTTTGGTGCTTGTGGTGAGATCGCTGGCTAGTCTCTCGGATTCCTTCAAAGATCTGTCATTGTGCTACGAGTTCCAATTAACCCTGGCGCTGAGAGCTTAATTACTTGCGCAATACGGAGTTAAGTGGCACAGTCAGGAGCGGTCATGAGTTTGTAGGGACCCGGGGCGAAATTATAAATGGAGGTTCCTATAATATAAGCATCGAAATATTTTTATATTACCATATATCAACTAAAAAGACAATATTTGGTGTATTATAGAAATTGTTACCAATAAATAAATAGAAGTACAAAAATGAGATTATTTACCACAAATATTTTGTAGAGATCATCTTAGAAAATATCTTCTAACATTTCTAGATGCAAAATTATCAATTATGGCCTCAACATTAATGTTATCCAATAATTTCTTCTCAACACATAAAGTTGCCAGACCATTTAACCTTTCCTGAGACATTATAGGCCTTAAATAGGTTTTCAATAGTTTCAATTTTGAAAAGCTTCTTTCAGCTAATGCCATAGTTACCGGCATAATAAATAAGATTCGATAAACAACAATTCCACAGTAGCTACACAGTTTTTCAGTTTTTAAATAGACACTGCGTGTTGTGTTCGGTCTCTATCTCGGATGTGCTACAGTACCCGCGATGAAAAATAGAAGTCCAGTCTAGTTTTGTTTCGATTTCTGCTTTGATGTGAAGCAGCTCAACTTTTGTAATTGAGTCTATATATTGCAATGAAATCAGAAAATACGTGAGCAGTTTTCACGTCGTAAAAACAAGTATGTTCTGTAGTTTTAGTTCGATTGTTATTTTTTCTCTGAAAACAACGTTCAAGTCTGAAGCTTTTGCTAGTTAGTTTCAGCCAAGAGTTGCACACGAACGTTTCAACCGAAGCAAATCCGGCCGGAGCGTTTTCAGACAAGGAACGGAAAACTTATCACTGGCATCTTGTTTTTAGATTGATTATCAACAGCGATTGTACTCGGCTCTCGTGTAGATACGTAGTCTTCACATTGGGACGGAGTCACGGAGGGGCCCTGATAACTGTTCAATATGTGACCGATACGTATCAAACGGCGTATCGATATGATATTTGTTTCGGATACTGATACGACACCAAACTAAGGTATCGTTGCTACATAGAGTGTGATATGCATCTGCAAGTGGTAGCGGTGAGAGTGGTGACTGATGAGAGTGCCTGTTTAACTAAAGCCAATGGGAAGTTTTGTAGTTACCTAAGCAGGGTCAGCGTTGCTTAACAGTCAAGATTCGCGCCCTGGTAAGTAGTAATTTATGCCCTAATGTTTGTTTCCCCCCGGTCAAAGATCTGTCACCAACTGCATCGTGCCGACCGAATTAACAGTAGGCGCGTGAGATCAAGCGACGGTTAGTGCCTACTGGTCCAGGATTACCGCGCCGACACACTGATGGCGGGGTCCGTTAGATGCTTGGCCCCACTTGACAATGTCTAGTTCTTGCATTAATGATCCTGTTCGTCGGTTGTTAGTTGAACACCATAGGTATTCTTCCTTTTCCAGCTTCTGTCCGAGTCTGAACCTGGCTCTCGTGTCTCACATCTTTGACTCGCTGTGCCACACGGGCACTGACTTCAGCTGTACTGGGTTTGAGAGGGCAAGAGCCATGGCGCGAACTACGAACAGATGCCAGAAACCATTTTTGTCATAGGCTCGTCACAGCTTGTCTTCCACAAGTGTAAAACGGGCGCCCCGGCTTGAGATGTTGACGATGGATGTCAAACTTCTGTCCGGCTTCGCCGTTGTTCGGGCGGGTGGGTAACACGCGCCACGGTGGGCTCGGCGGCTGCAAAGTGGCAGCTGGGCGGGCGGCACTGGTGAGTCCGGTTGTGCGGCGGTCGGCGTTCACAGGTGGCCCGTCGGCGTTCACAGGTGGCCGGCGTTCACAGGTGGGCCGTCGGCGTCGGGCTTGCCTCGGCCGTGGTCGCAAACGGAGGTGTGTGGATTGGAACAGGGAAGGAAGCTGGCCCCGGTGACGGGCACCTTCCTTTCCACTGGGCTACGGCCTGTGCAAGGGTGGCGCTGTTCCATATCTTCTTGTATGGGCCCAGCTGTAGTCTACGAAGGGGCTGTCACGGGTAGGCCCCTGGATAAGCCCAACCGCTACGTTTTACGCAGCCTGAATGAATGGAACAAATCAAATGTGCTCGTGAAACAAGTCAAATGGCTATTAGTGAAACAATCGAAAACTACTAGTGAAATAAACAAAAACAAAAAAAATAGCGAAACAAATAAGACAATTAACTGAACAAAATAAAAACATTATTAATAAAACAATGGTGAAAAAATGATACGAGCAACAAATTACTAGTACAACATTGAAAAAAGACTGCAACTAAATAAAAATAAAAAGAAAATAACAGAAACAAAAAAGTTAAAAAAAAACACAAAAAGGCTGTGCTCGCCTGCTCGGCTAGGCGCCCAGGCTGAGCGAGACAATTTGCGTGATCAGCCGAGCCGGGGCGCCTTGCGAGTTGCGAGTTGCGACTCGCCTGACGGCACGGGCGGGCAGGATATAGCATTTCCCAACGACCGACCGCTAAAAAACCAGCCTCCGACGGCGCGCACCACAACCGCGCCTGCGCCGTGGCCCGGGGGCCCGCGCCACGGGCAGCGCAGCGACCCCACACGCCACCCCCGTGCGTCCTACGGAGCTTCTAGAACCCTCCGGAGTCCGGGCTCCCCGCCTCGCCTCGTCTCGTTCCTCCCTGTCCTAAACCCGCCTCCATTCTCTCGCTCTCTCCACTTCTCTAGTATAAACCCTGACCTCTAATCCTTTCGGCTCTTTAAATTTGTGTTTGTTTAAATTTGGTCTTTGGAGAAGAAGGCTGCTTTGGGTGGAAGAAGGCTACTGGCTGTTGGAGTGGAGGTTGGAGGCTGGAAGAGACTTGATGAAGGGATGGCAATTTTTGTAAATAAAATCAAGTTACTGGTGCAGGAAGTGGGATTTTCAAGCTCAGTACCAGAAGCATCGTTTTCCTTGCTTCTCTCGTGTAGTGCAAATTGAGCTAGAGCTTCTCCTCTTCAGCTAGCTGAAAAATTACTGTTTGTTTTGGCTTGTGACTTATGAAGGCCTAGAAGCCAAATAAGCCTAAGCAGAAGCCTAAACAAACACAGTCTTACAAGACGTCACACCGAACCACCACAAGAACGAGAGGTGCTTCTATGCTTTCCCTCCTAATACAAGTTGTATAAATCTTGAAGCAAATAAAGAAGTAAGTAATCATCATCTATCCTTCATTTATGTTTTAATATTTGTGTAACTTTAAAAAGAAAGAGCATATAAGCACCTCTCACACAGTATATATTTGCACAAATCTTGAAGCAAATGAAGGGGTAAGACTGCTCCTTTCGTGGAAAAACTGGTTCAGAAAGACATTGAAGTATGAGCACATCTTATTATTGATCAAAGAATTGATTTTTTCTTGTGCTACAGTTTTGGCTCATAGTGGCCCTCCTTTCTTTTTTTAGATTCTCTACCTTATCGAGCCGACTGATGAGGTAGCCATTCAGAATTTGCAGACATACAAAGAGAAAAGAATTGTCGATATCAGCAAAGAAGACCTAGAATTGGGTAAGGAAACTCTGGAAAACTTATGTGATTAGTTTATAAACTTTAGGTAATTTTTGCATGATGCAACATATGTTGGTTGTTACAGGTGATGAAGACGAGGATAAGGAAAAAGAAAGCAACAAGGAATACACTGTTCTTTGTGACTGGATAAAGCAACAGCTTGTTGACAAAGTTGCCAAGGTCCAAATCTCCAATAGACTCACTCTTCGCCATCTGTTCTTGTATCTGGCAAGTTTGGTTGGTCAGCCAACATGGAAAGGTACATGATTGTTCAAATCTCATACAAACAGAACATTAACTAAAAAGCATACAATTGTTTTTCTAATGCTTATTTCTTCAATTTCATAGGCTCATGAAAGCACAAACACTTGGTGACACATCAAGCTTGGAATTCATGAGAGGAAGAAGAATATTTGAAATCAACCCCGACCACTCTATTATCAAGGACTTGAGTGTAAAATAACTGCAATCTGCTGTTACAAATTGCACCTAATTTGTTGTTTTATTATGCTACCTATCTTGATATACAACATTAGTTCTTATGCCATTTCCCTTAAGAAATCAGCCGATCACTAATGTATATACAAACAATTACAGGCTGCTTGCAAAAATGAGCCTGAAAGTACTGAAGCCAAGAGGGCAGTTGAATTGTTGTATGAGACTGCCCTGATCTCCAGTGGATATACTGTAAGTGTAACAAACCTATGCTTCTGTGCATGGTCTATGTTGATCAATATGATTTGTAACCTCATGATTGTTCACTTGGATTGTCCAGCCTGACAGTCGAGCGGAGTTGGGAGGCAAGATCTACGAGACGATGACAATCGCCCTTGGCGGGAGATGGGGAAGATCGGACATGCAGGAGGCTGAAGCAACCACCAGCGAGACCAACGTTGAGCCGGACTCTTCTGAAGGTGTTGCGACGGAGGTTGTTGAACCATCTGAAGTGAGGACCGAGTGTATAGGCTGATTAATCCATGGAAGGATTAATGACTTTTGTAGCACCTCTTTCGTACCCTGGAGGGCTGGAGGTGTATAGGCAAAATAGAATTATACACCAGAGCCAGATTTATGATGAATTGAGTGAAAAGAACGTCTGCGTAAGAAAAGTGGGTTTGCCATAAATCTTGTTCGGGTTGCCGCAAGGCTAAATTTTGTAGGGTCTACTTATAATCGTTTAATGAAAATGTCTTCAATTTCATGCAGTTTTCCACCACTGATTTGTGATCAAGAAGAAAAAGAAAAAGAACTGAACGAAAAGGGCTAAGCCCCGCTCAATTCTGTATATAAAATGTAGTAGATTCTGGTTAAGTTCGTCCTAACAAGCAGATGATTCCACTCGACCACGTCAAGCGGATACAATCCTCGCTGCAATCACAAGAGCTTGCAAGAGCAACGGGAAGGAATGCATAATCTCAGAGTTTATTCAGCCGGTGGCTAGAATACCCAAGAACATGCATATAGCAGATCTGTTTCTAGTTTCAATTGGTCTAAAAGTTCTTTTTACAAAGGGGGTGCCTTCTACATATAAGAGAGGATGAGAGGAAGGCAAAAGGGGTCTTTGGACAAGCCAGTCGCAGCACAAAGGCCGAAGACAAAGACATAATGGTGGCGCGCACCCAACACATTGGAATCTGCTTTACGCCGCCATATTAAATCGATGATATCTTCGCTCGAATGAATTTAAGGTTGAGGCTGGATCCATTTGAAAGCCGAGGAGACAAGCTTTCAAAGCTGTGGTCAAACACTCCAATCGGACTCCGTTTGCATTATCTGCACTCCGCTTTTCTCCGCATCGTCACCGGAGCCCGAACCGAGTTCTTTTGCATTCACATCTTGCATGTTGACTTGTCCATGGTTCTCTTGGCCTTCCCTAAGGTGTTCACACCTTCTCACATTGTCTTCATACCAAAGAATAATGAAATTACTTGCATTAGGTAGCGGTGATTATCATAAGTAATATAATCCTTACAAAGGAGCGAGTTCACTGTTGATTGATTTGTTTTGCACGAGCGTGTTAAATGATTTGGGGTCTCATGAACAGCACTAGGGAAAGGAATCGCGATGGTGTTATGCTGCCCGTATCATCCTCCCTCTTGAAAAGGAGTCGCCCTCGACTCTATGTCTTCGATCCAAAGAATGGTGACAAATCAGCAACATTGAACGTAGTGCTTACATTGTAATCATCACCAGGAAGCTCGATCTTGTATGCATTGTCGTTGATCTTCTCAAGCACTTTGAATGGTCCATCGGCCCGTGGCATCAACTTAGACTTACGTTTCTCTGGAAAACGCTCTTTGGAGATGTACCCAAACCGGATCACCTGGTTCAAACAACATTTTCTTCCTTGTCTTGTTTGCCTTTTCAGCGAAGTAGCGTGCCTTCTTTTCAATTGCTTCTTTTGTTTTTACGTGAATGGACTTGACAAATTCAGCTCGCTTATTTGCATCCATATTAGCTCGTTCTGAAAAGGAAGTGGCGACAAATCAAGTGGTGTGATTGGTTTAAAGCCATACACTACCTCAAAAGGGCAATATTGAGTTGTTGAGTGAACCGCCTTGGTTGTATGCAAATTCAACATGAGGAAGGCAGTCCTCCCACTCCTTCAGGTTCTTCTTGATCATTGTACGCAGCAACATGGAGAGTGTGCGGTTCACCACCTCCGCTTGTCCATCTGCTTGTGGGTGACAAGTTGTAGAAAATAACAACTTTGTCCCAAGCTTGGCCCACAATGTTTTCCAAAAGTAGCTCATGAACTTCACATCACGATCTGAAACAATAGTTCTTGGTATCCCATGCAATCTCACAATCTCCCGAAAAACAAGTCAGCTATATGTGACGCATCGTCGCTCTTGTGACATGGAATAAAGTGTGCCATTTTAGAGAACCTATCCACAACCACAAATACAGAATCTCTCCTCTTGGTCCTAGGCAATCCTAAAACAAAATCCATGCTAATATCCTCCCAAGGTGTACTAGGAACAGGAAGTGGAGTGTACAAACCATGTGGATTAAGTTTTGACTTAGCTTTATGGCATGTCACACATCGTTGCACAAATCGTTCGACGTCTCGTCGCATTTTTGGCCAATAGAAGTGATCGGACAGAATGGCCATGGTCTTTTCTCTCCCAAAATGTCCCATTAATCCGCCGGCATGGGATTCCTGCAACAATAGCAAACGTACGGACGAATCTGGAACACATAACTTGTTAGCACGAAACAAGAACCCATCATGAACATGGAACTTTTCCCATCCTTTCCCTTCATTGCACTTAGAATATGGTTCGGCAAACTCATTATCTAAAACATATAACTCTTTCAAACTTTCTAAACCAGGGACCTTGATTTCAAGTTGAGTCAAGAGCACAATCTTGCGAGACAAAGCATCGACCACCACATTTTCCTTACCCTTCTTGTATTTCACAATGTATGGAAAAGATTCAATGAATTCCACCCATTTGGCATGTCTACGATTCAGTTTTGATTGGCCTTTCAAATATTTTAAAGCTTCATGATCAGAATGTATAATGAATTCTTTAGGCCAAAGATAATGTTGCCAAGTTTCCAAAACACGAACCAAAGCATACAACTCCTTATCATAAACAGATAGTTCAATTGAGCACCACCAAGCTTTTCACTAAAGTATGCTCTTGGTTTGCCCTCTTGCATCAAAACGACACCAATACCTACTTTACTAGCATCACATTCAATTTCAAAAGCTTTAGTGAAATCAGTAAAACAAGCAATGGTGCTTGATTAAGCGCTTCTTTAATTCAGCAAAAGCATTCTCTTGAGCATCACCCCAAACAAAATCACTTCCTTTCTTGGTTAACTCATTCAAAGGGGCTGCAATTGTGCTAAAATCTTTCACGAATCTACGGTAAAACCAAAGCAAGACCGTGAAAACTTCTAACTTGACTAACATTTGTCGGTGTAGCCCAATTTTTAATTGATTCAACTTTTGAGTCATCCACTTCTACCCCATTTCCGGAAACAACGAAACCTAAGAATACAATTTTATCTTGGCAAAAATTGCATTTCTCTATGTTTGCAAACAACCTTTCAGCTCTAAGCACTTCCGGACTTGTCTTAAGTGATTAGTGTGTTCTTCCAAAGTGTGGTCAGTAAATTAAGATATCATCAAAATACACAACAACAAATTTTCCAATAAATGCTCTCAAAACATGGTTCATTAGCCTCATGAATGTACTAGGTGCATTAGTTAATCCGAATGGCATCACTAACCACTCATACAACCCAAATTTCGCTTTTAAATGCTGTTTTCCATTCGTCCCTTCTTTCATCCTTATTTGATGGTACCCACTACATAAATCAATTTTAGAGAAAATAACAAGACCACTCAATTCATCCAAAGATGTCATCCAACCTTGGAATAGGATGGCGATATCTATGATGATGTTGTTAATTGCTCTACAATCTACACACATGCGCCAAGTACCATCTTTCTTAGGAACTAAAATCACAGGGACAAAGCACAAGGGCTTAGGCTTTCACGCACGTACCCTTTGTTAAGAAGTTCTTGCACTTGGCGTTGAATTTCCTTTGTTTCTTCCGGATTGGAGCGATGCGGTCGGTTTGGGAGAGGTGCTCCTGGTACGAGGTCGATTTGATGTTCAATTCCTCGAATAGGTGGGAGACCAGCCGGTACCTCCGCCTAAACACGTCATCAAAGTCCTGCAAAAGATTTGCGATAGCATGTGGAAGAGAAGTTATTTCGTTAGTGGAAAGTAATGCATCTTTGTACAGGAGCACAAAGTGCATTAAATGTGTGTTCTCAACCATATTCCTTATCTCAGATTTAGTGGCTAACATGACTAGCTTGTTTCCTTGATCCCTTTCTTACCACTTTCATTTGCCTTGTGGAGAGCACTTGTATTCTTCCTCTCTTTTTCCTTAGTACTATCAAAGTGTACCTCATTCTTTTGCATTGTATCGGCATGAATTTGAGTAGGAGACATTGGTCGAAGAACTATTTCCTTGTTGTTCCACTTGAATGAGTGTTGATTTGTGTAACCATTGTGATGGCTTGCTCGATCAAATTGCCATGGCAGAACGAGCACCACGTGACATACCGTCTTAGGGACCACATCACGTGCGACAATATCACTAGACTCACCAATCTTGAAGGGCACTTTCACCATGAACTGAATTTTAACTTCTCCATGATCACTCAACCATTGCACATGATAGGGATGCGGATGCCAAACAACTTCAAACCAAGTTTATCACACATTTGTTTGCTGGCCAAATTGTGACAACTTCCCCATCAATAATTACCTTACACACACGGTCATTGACCTTTGCTTTGGTGTGGAAAAGGTTGCAGCGTTGTTCGTGATCTTCCTTTTGCTGAACACTCAATATTTTCTTGGTGACAATGAGAGATTGGCCTGTCTCGAAGTCACAATAAGTCATCTCATTTTCCTCATTTTCCAAATCAGCAATTGGGACATCCTCTTCTTCACTTGTAGATTCATATTCTCCTCCCTCTGTTATAAGCATGGTGCGGTTGTTTGGGCAATCCTTGGCGATATGGCCTCTCCCCAAGCACTTGAAGCATTGAATGGCACTACTCTTATTTGTAGATCCCACGGAAGATGTAGCACTAGCTGCTGGACCATGCTTAGTATTCGGAGTAGATGGCACTTTTCCACCTCGAGCTTCAGGAGAACTTGGAGCAATACTTGCACTAGAAGTGTTAGCACGAAATGAATTGAACCAAAGTGGGTTTACTCAGAAAGTGTGGCCGAACGAGGAGCAAATGAAGAAGTTCTTGTAATTTTGGTGTCTTGTTGCACTTGTCTTTCAGCTTTGGTTGCTTGATGCACTAACTCCACCACATTGCCATAAGGTTGAAATTCGGTGATGCGCTTGATGGGGTGGTTCAAACCAATGAGGAATCGTGCCATAGTTTGCTCTTCATGTTCATATACATTAGCACGGATCATGGCCATCTCCATCTCCTTATAGTACTCATCCACCGTGCGACTTCCTTGCTTCAATCCACGCAACTTATCAAATAGATCACGTTTGTAATGTCGAGGACAAACCTTGCTCGCATTTCAACCTTCATCTCAGCCCACGATGCAATGGGGTTCTCGCCATGTTCTACTCTTTGGCTCTGAATTTGTTCCCACCAAATCGGTGCATAATCATCAAATTCAAGAGAGGCCATTGCAAGTTTCTTTTCTTCGATTGTAGTTGTGCAAATTAAAGATCTTATCAACTTTTAGTTCCCAACTCAAGTAGTCTTGAGGATTATTCGTGCACTGCAAATTTAGGCATAGAAAACTTAAGCTTACCAAACCTTTCTTCCTCGGGACGATTGTTGTTGTTGTGGTTATGACGTTGATTTGCTTCGTTCTTGCGGCGGAAAATTAACATGAATGGGCTCAAATGCAGCTCCTCCACGACCCATGCCACGACCACGTCCCCTTCCACGATTATTGTCATCACCCCTTGCGAGGCCTAGCATGTTGATGGTTCACATTAGCAACACGAGCCCTCCGTGCGGTGGCTTCCTCATCGGTCTCATCTAGCAAAGGTTCTTGTTCACTTGTGGTCCTAGTTGCCGTACAATGTCGCGACTATGTTGGTGTGGAGCACGTTCGATTGTTGATTCACTTCAATTTGAAGATCTTGTATGGAGTTATTCAATTCTTCTCGTAGCTGATCATTGCCAAGGTTGAACTCTCGCCGTAAAGTGTCTCTCAAAGCACAATATTCACCCAATTTATTGGAGCATCCGAGCACGCCCATCATTCTCATTGTCGCCTTGACCTGACATGGTTAGTTGTGCAAAACAGCAAGAGTAACAAAACAATATAAGGTGTGGAAAAACTCTCTCAACCTCACTTATCCTTACAACCGAAGTTCTTACTTACCCTTGGCTGATTGATAGAGGAGTTCACACTTGAGTGGTGAGGCAACACAATGTGAGCTTAAGCGAACTCAAAGCTGAGATTAAAGCACACAACAGGTTTGTATGTGGAGCTTGGTAGGGAATGTGTATTACCTACACAATCTGAATTCCTGATGTTGTTTCAATAAGTAAATATCCAACCAAGAACACAATGCCTAGTTGCTGAAAACAAGATTTAATTGATGAACACAGCAACTCACACACAAGGATGATGGAACCAATTGCAATCAAAGGAGTGAGCTCGATAAAAATATGATGATAGCATAAACAACTCAATTGCAATGGTTATGGAAAGACGCTAGCTAGCTGCAATAGATGAAGAAGGGCTCAAGATTGCACATTAAGAATGCGTTTATCACAGTGTTGCAATAGATTTTAGTATTTTTTCTTTCTTTTTTTTTCTTTCTTTTTTTTTTGGCTCTCTTTCTTTTGGATGGCTATGCTACTGATTTTCAGCAAAGATTCACAACTTTTCTTTTGATTTCATGCAACCGTGTGATAGCAACATATGAGTGCAGCCCTATGCAATTGAATAGCTAGTCTTGAAAGGTGCAAAGTTTTCGCAAAGGAAAGATGGGCTATCAAAACAGATTTGAAAATTTTCGCAACTTTGTAGCAGTCAGATTCAAACACATGTTCAACCACTTTTTATGCCGATTCAGAAAAACTTGTCTCTACCAAAGTTGGAGAGAAATTCATAAGCTTTTCGTAAAGTCCAAGAATGCGAAAATCCGAGTTCGTATGTGGGAGTTATGGCCAAAACAAAGGACTGGACAGAATGGATCAAAAAGTGACGCGAAGGAGATGAACAGTTTCAGCAATAAGAACACGATTCTATGAATAAAAACTTAGTAAAACGCACAAGAACAACAGATCTGAGACTAAGGTTCAATATTTTTGTGAGGCAAGTTTGATTAGGTAGAAAAACACAAATCCAACCCAAGGGATGATATTTTTGTGTGGCAATTTTCCGGAATATGACTGAAAGTAAAGCTACAACTAGGGATAAGGATTCTACCGTGACAACCAAGCTCGATACCAAATGATACGAGGGTGCCCGACCTTCACGGCGTAGAATCAAAGATACACATGAAACTCGACGAAATTAGTGTGGCCAATACGCTGCCTATGCAAAGAACTTTGCAACACCGAAGTTCGCCTAACCTCACGCAAGATGATTCCACTCGACCACGTCAAGCGGATACAATCCTCGCTGCAATCACAAGAGCTTGCAAGAGCAACGGAAGGAATGCATAATCTCGAGTTTATTCACCGGTGGCTAGAATACCCAAGAACATGCATATAGCGGATCTGCTTTCTAGTTTCAATTGGTCTAAAAGTTCTTTTTACAAAGGGGTGCCTTCTACATATAAGAGAGGATGAGAGGAAGGCAAAAGGGGTGCTTTGGACAAGCCCAGGTCGCAGCACAAAGGCCGAAGACAAAGACATAATGGTGGCGCAAAGACCCAACACATTGGAATCTGTTTACGCCGCCATATTAAATCGATGATATCTTCGCTCCGAATGAATTTAAGGGTGAGGCTGGATCCATTTGAAAGCCGAGGAGACAAGCTTTCAAAGCTGTGGTCAAACACTCCAATCGGACTCCGTTTGCATTATCTGCACCCGTTTTCTCCGTGATCGGTCACCTGGAGCCCGAACTGAGTTCTTTTGCATTCACATCTTGCATGTTAACTTGTCCATGGTTCTCTTGGCCTTCCCTAAGGTGTTCACACCTTCTCACATTGTCTTCATACCAAAGAATAATGAAATTACTTGCATTAGGTAGCAGCTGATTATCATAAGTAATATAATCCTTACAAAGGAGCGAGTTCACCTGTTGATTGATTTGTTTTGCACGAGCGCGTGTTAAATGATTTGGGGTCTCATGAACAGCACTAGGGGAAAGGAATCGCGATGGTGTTATGCTGCCCGTATCAAAGATTGTACCTCAAATAGCGGTTTGGTAGTAGCTTGTCTGAAGTCTTAAAAAGTAAAACTTAAATAACAGCAGGATAAAACTAGCTTTAATGAACGCAGGCAGAGCATTCTTTGCTACTTTTTATTGTCCAGCGAGTAGTTGCTGCCTTTTGTCAAGTTTGATCTCAACATAAACATCGTCCCCCAGTTTAGGAGTGGTTTGGTTTTGCGTCCTTAAGCATCGAAACAAAGCAACGCGAACTAATTCAACAAATCTCTTTCATTACATCCTGCAGCAATTCAGTTGCTCGCCACACAACCACAGCTGCTGCTGCTGCCGCATGCCTCGCGTCGCGCACTATAAATGCGCCCAGACAGAATTTCCAACCAACCAGGCTGCAGATTTCATCTCAGCGTTTCCGTGGGGCCCTCAAGCTCTCAGTTTCAGCTCTGAACACAGTAAAACCCGACGATATACGGCCATGGAGCAATTAAAGGCTTCAGTTATGCGACGAGCTAGCACTGCACCACTGCCGCTACTCTCCGGCAGTGGCAGCTCCAGTCATGTGCCCTTGCCTGCCTGCTCTTCAGATAGAAACTTTGCTCATGCGAGGGGGCTAGCTGGCCTTCACATTTGAAAACCCATCCTGAGATGGCCTGATGCTCAAGTCCTGCACGCCGAGGGACGGGTACGCCATTTGGGTAACGTCAATGAATGATCCATTCAATGCGTGGGGCATCTGCTGGAGAATTGAAAAGCTATCAGCAAGTTGTGGTTTTGGAATCACATGTTCATGCATGAACACACGGCTTTGGATAGGAATGGGAGTGCCCAGATTTGAGATATCTGTAGGCTGTAGCTTGTCTTCGGAAAAGAAGCTATACAGGTGTTCAGCTGATTCATTGAACATGGCTAAGCCGCTAGGTAAATGAATCTATATACTGTAGGTCTCGGTCACTACGGTCTAGTGCAGGTAGATACCGGCGAGCTGTTGACTGCTGAGGTGTGGTTTTAGGAGCAGTTTATGCTGTTAGATGATAGCTTAAGCCGTGTCAAGTTGCCAACTACTAGTTGGAGTAAATATCGGTATTATGCTACGAATCAATTGTTGAATTGATGCTAACCTGAGATCCATCTTTTGCACTCAGTTGCGCCTGTATTATTCTTCTGAACACATCTGGGTTGGCCATGCCAGCGGCGCCGCCCTGAATCAGGCCTGGTTGCGATAACTGTAGTTGCGGGTGCATCAGTTCTGGGGAGAATCCGATGGAGGATGAAGGGACCCCGGGGAAGCGAAGAAGCTGTTGTAAGAAGCAAAAATTGGACACGGTTAGATTATTCCTGGGAGGACAACTGATGGAAGGAAAGCGACGACGTGACATGCTTGCGTACATCTTTTGAGAGAAGCCCCTCTACGTTGAGCTCAAGCCTCGGGTTTACCGTGGCGAGCTTCATCGATAAGAACTGCAAGATAAAAGGGAGTGCGTGCCAATTAATATCTTGCGGTTTACCGTGAAAAACAGAGTTACTAGAAACATTAGCGGGTGTAAATATCTACTAGTGATTCTACCTATTCAATTCCACGTGACAACATAGCATTCTAAATTTTCCGAAAGATAATCTTGGGGGAGTATTGTTACCTCAACTTGTCTCTGCAGGGACTGAACATAGTTGATGATCTCGTCAAGCATCACCGCCTTTCCGGTGACCTGGATTCAATTCAAGAAACACAACGTTGCTACATTTCTCACGAAATCAACCGATCGATCAGGAATACACAGGTTTTCCTTCAGGAAGATAACCCCACCTTGCTGCAACCGGGAACAAGGTCCTGCAGAAGCTTCATCCTCTCACTGATCTTCTCCCTCCTCAACTGCACAAACCACTCTTGTCAATTGCACAACGCATCCATGCTAAACGCTGAGATGCCACTCGAAGTGAGCAGATTTATACCCTTTCCGCGAGGCTGTGGCTGTTGGTTGCCTGCCCGCGCCGAGCTCGGACATGAATGTACTCTTGCTGATGCGACTCGGAGGGCTCCTTCGCTCCCTTCCCTTTCGACTTGCCGGTCGCCGCCGCCGCCGCCGTGGGGCTACTCTCCTCGCCTTTATCTTTGCTGTGGACGCTCTCGTTCGCAGAATCAGCAGGCAAGTTGGGAGACTGAACCTGATCGGCTCCCATCACCTTTGATCAAACAACACGCACTCTTGAACATCTAACTCAGGTACTTGACAAAAGAAGCATAGAATGGTTTCAGCGATGAGCAAGAACAGCGGTACCTCGCTAGGCCATCTCCTCTTCTTGGAGTCCGAACCTTTGGACGAGCAGTCTCCACCCGCCTCCTCCGACCTCGGCACCTCCTCGTGGCCGTTCCCGGCGAGCTCCGGCTCGGCCTTCTCGTTGCCGTCCTTCCTCTGATGGTCCAGGAGCGCCTCCGAGGCACCACTGAAAGCGTTGCTCATGGGCTGATCAGCTGCACCGAAGGCACCGGCGCCCATCACCGCGCCGCCGACGAAGCAGGACGACCGTGCGGCGCGCTCGATGAAGCTGGAGTCCACGGGGAAATGGCCGAGGCCCTGCGGGAGGAACCCGGGCACCGGCGCCAAGAACCCGGCTCCCCGCGCGACCGACATGGCGTTGATGTCGGAGAGCGCCATGTTCTGGGAGGCCGCCGACGCCCACAGGCCGGATGCCGCCGCGAAGGAGTCCATCATGAGGGGTTGCTGCGACGGCGAGCACGAGAAGGCGCTGCTAAATTGGCTCTGCCACTCCACCGGGATGCCATTGTCGGGGCCAGACGAGGCGTTGCTCTCCATCCCTTTCTCACTGCTCTCGTTCATGTCCATCGTTCTTGCTCGCGCAACAAGCAGAGGCAGGGTGCAGAAGAGGAGTACCCAAGACTACGAATTCCTAGATCACGAGCAAGTAGAAGATGAACAACCGGATCAATGAAGAGGAATCAGAAAAGGAGAGAGCCTAGAGAAGGTGAGCTCCTGTGCTTGGCCACAGCTGTATGGGCATGGGCAATGTGATAGGAGGACCATGGACCAAGCAAGAACTCTTATTGCAGGCTATGGCCAGATTTGGCAAGAAAAAGAAACATGCCCACTGCAGATTCTGATGCTATCTGTTCCGGCGAGAGAGATGGGAAGAAGAGCTTAAGAGAGGGGAGAGCTTTCTAGCATACAGCCATAGTCTACAGTAGAGGTGGGCGTCGTGCCGTGCCGTGCCGGTCCGGTCCGGGCCCATCGTGCTTCGGGCCGAAACTGTGCTGTGCCACGACGGCCCATCGTGCTGGGCTGTGCCGGCCTGACTCACTTTTGGCGAGCCCAAGCCCGGCCCATTTAACCGCTTGCAGCCGTCTTGCGTCTTGCGCCAAGCCCGACCCATTTTTACTATTGTGACGAACAAAGAAATAAAACAAATCACTATTACTAAACTACCTATTTTAATTACATAAGAGACTAATCACATCAACAAAATATCAAACATAAATGCAATGCTTGAAGATGCCCTGAATCAACAATATCTGCCAACTTTTAAGCCTTAATCCGTGATTTCGTGCCGTTAAATGCCGTAAGACGCCCGCCAAATCAAAGCGTCGTGCGTCGCCGTCGTGCACAGTTCCGGGCACGGCACGCGTGCTCTGATTCGTCTTGCGGCGGCCCGACAGCAAATCTGCCGTCTTAGTGCTTTGCACCGTGCCATACCATCGTGCTTCGGGCCGGCCCAAAAAAGCCCGGCCCAATGCCCACCTCTAGTCTACAGAGAGTGTGTAGGTGTTGAATGCGGTGACTCAAATATAAATTATTTAGATTTAAAAATGTGTGCTATAAATTGCGAAGAGAGATGAATTTTAATAGGATTAAGTTCTCTATTTTCTTAGTAAGATTCATACTTCTCTTCGTAAGAGGACAAATGGGGCTATATAAACCTATGGGAGTGATCATAGAGAACCCAAGAAGCAAAAATAGCTCATTCGATTAAAGATTAATTTATTATTTAGCACTAGATTTCTGTATAGAACAAGAATCTGAGTGTCCTAAAATATTCGAGATGGTTTTAAGAGAGCAACAATCTCTTGTACTCCTTTTAGGTTGTGCTTGCAAAATTTGTAGTCAGCTTTTTCAAATCTTCTCTCTTGTCGTTGTTATTTTATCGCTGTTATTTTGATTCTCTCTACGAGATTTAATTTCTTCGTTATTTAGACCGTATACGCTTCAGGGGCTGCTGTGCATAAGAAGGGGTATAACAAATGATATCAGAGCTAAGGCCAGATTAATTTGATACGTGAGGATAGGTAAAATGTCAGGTGGCACAAAAATAAGATCAATATCGACGATGTGGAATCAAGTGGAGAAATTTGATGGCGGATAAAATTTCAGCGTGTGACAATGTGTGGTGAAGGATATTGTCGGGGATTGGATAACTCCCATAATTACCATAATGCCCCGGCGGACCAGGCTCGTCCTGACCATGTGCGCCCTCGGAGGTCGTTCCCGAGGATTACTTGAGAAGACCGAGCATCGTTGCTCGGTCCAGCCCGGCCATCACGAGTTCCTTGCCCAGCTAGTGCCCGGGTGCGGGGCCCGAACATACTTGCTCGGGTCAGGGTCGAGTTAGCTCGGCCCTAGCTCGGGATGGGATGCATGGTCGGATGGTCGTGATCGACGATTGCGCCGGAGTAGCGAGGATCACGCTACTATGCAGGGCCGTTGCACACGTAACGGGGACATGGCGTAGATCTAGGACTCGGTTGCAACCGAGATAGTCGTGGTCAAAACGTTCGTGGCTTGAGCTGGAATCGAGGGAATACACTTGTAACCTATAAGTACCTCCTAGATGTTGAGAGAAGGGGGGTGATTGATACACACACAGACGTCCATTTCGGCACTTAGACACACCCCTTTCGAATACACGCAATACATCGCATTGGAGTAAGGTTATTATCTCCCCAGTGAGAGGCCCGAACCAGGATAAATCCCCGTGTCGTCCCCTGAGCATTCTTGGTTCCGGGCTATCAAGGCATCCTTCAGAAGCAACCCTTCACGTAAGAAGGAGACATGGTTGGTCCCTCGATCAACCAAGTAAGCTCGGCGGGGCCCGTTCCCCAATCGTCGACAGATATCCTTGTCTAGTAAAAGCTAATCGCTGCTTTTAAAGGGAACAAACCGAACAAGACGTCCGAAGAAGACTAAATGTTGCTGGAGTGAAAGACTGTCAATACAATATGTCTATGTCTTTCTGATGAGATAATGTACTGTCAGGGAGCCGCCCAGATCGTCCTCGAGTTATTGGATGAACAGTTGCTCCCATCGGATTTGGATCCTAGCAACCAATCACCGGAGGTGATCTTGATGCTAATACCCAAGCCCAATGGAAACAACCCTACGAACGTCCAACGACTCGACAACAACCCCGGTATTCCCCCGGTATGCGACCCGAAACACGCCCAGGATACCGCATACCGGAAACCAATACGGTATCAATTCAATTTGCATAAAGGGGGCAACGAACCCGAAACCTTCCAAACCACACGCAAGCGGAAACACACGGCACAAAGACAAACCCGACAACCACCAAACCACACAAGAACTAAGAAAAGACCAAGACTCCAAAAAAAAAATCAGAAAATTTCGGCATGACCTTTCTAGATTCTACGGACATCCACTCAGCAGACAAGGAAAACACAGCAGTGATATATAGATATGCAAAAGTAATGCAACAACCACGGCAACAACACAATCACAAGCAGAGAGAATCCACGGGACAACGACATAGACTAGAACAACGACGAGGCATAAAGTAGAAGACTAACTATACAACAAAAGTGAATCAAATCGCAACACAAAGCAAAATAAGACTACTCCGGAAGTGTCCTGCCACTGAACACTTCCGAGCGTGTGCGATATCGCGCTAAGCCTCTACTCGGTGCCCCGCCTTGGAGTCACCGAGAGGCAAGCGATATGGGTAGAACTCACACCCGCCATCCTGATCCTCACCTGAAAACCACAAAGCAGAAGCATGAGTACAAAAGGTACTCGCAAGTCTTACCCGGGGTCCATATATGACCGACTCCGAAGGATTATGCATTTAGTTGTAGCAAGGAGAAAGCTTAAGGTAAAAGTGCGGAAAAGCATTAACATTTGTAGTATAAATGCGACAATCGAACCAATTACAAGTTTAAAGCAGTTATAGACCGCACTTACTTCTAGTGTGAGATTGAAATTAACAACAATTAATGTAGAGCAATACATAACCATTTTGAAGCTCAAGCCCAAAGGCGAACCACAAGTTCAAGTTATTTACTACGCAGAAGAAGTTCGGATTAAGCTTGCTCATATCCGAGAGCGCGGCAATTCGAATCGCTTAATTAACCCTGCAGGGAAGCATTGATCGCACGACACTTACCACAAGGGCCTAGTGTCAACCCCCTCCCAATCATACCCAATCGTTGAAGCGTCCTCCTGTGGCCCGAAAACCTAGCACCCTCGAGCGGCCCCAAGCCCGGCTTGGCGCTCGAGAGTCGACCTAAGCCTCGCCCTCAACCACGTCCAACCACGAGGAGTTACGGTCCATCGATTCCGTATGAGAGAAAGAGTGGCTTACCGTACCATAATCGGGCATGCGACCAGCGGGTGTGCTCAATCCTATTCCACTTACGGATCGGTCCTTAATTGACACAGACGGGGCTACACATTTGAGTCTCCATACCCAAATGAACCAACTCCCCCGCCCGGTCCACAAGTTAACCTTTCCAAAACATTTTCCCAATTCCAAGTCCAACATAATGTAACATGTGTGTAATAATAAAAACCACAAGTGACGGAACCCTCCGTCACTTGGCCCGAACCCAACATCTAAGCATGCTAAGCGTAGACTCATTATATTACCCATATTAGCTCCAAGGAAGTGTTTAACAATTTTCAATGGGTGTATGTGCAGCAAATGGGATCTAGTCCCATCCCACAATTAACTCCTAATGCAAAACGTAACTCACAATTTAGCAATTTATTCTCAAAAATAGAATCATATAAGGGTTCAAGATGCTTAGGTGCTTGCCTGATGCTTCTGCCGGAGTCTCAGTGACAACCCGCTCACCGTGATCACCCTCGATCGCGGCCACGTCACCCTCCGCGTGATCGTTCTCTACACGACACATATGTATGAAATGAGATGCATGCTATGCCGATGACATGAAATGAGAACTTGAAGACTCATTAAAGCTACAACATGCAAGCATTATCAAGCCAAAATGAAAATACAATTACTAACCCTCCATATTAACAGCCAAGTAACAATTTTAAATGCTATACACTACTCCAACAATTTCCTAAACTTCTCTAAGCAATGGAATACTTGGTTCATCCTATAGATAGCTCCTATTTGCACAACTTACTCAAATCTCTGAATTTTCATAACAACAAGCAACTCAATTAAGCACACCTTTTTAATCCTCCAACCAAATTGAGTGATCCCAGTTTCTAATTTAGCGTGAGAACCTTACCTTCAATTACCACCACCCCCTTTTTACTACCAATTACACTAACTCACCCAAAGCTACATAAAACAGTAGCTCTGTACAAAAGGGTCAATTCTGGACAGATTTCAGTGAATTGAGCATAACTTTCGCATAGATTAATGAAAGTGAGTGCTTCCAAGTTCTGCTGAAGATTAAGAGGTATATCTACAATTACTTCTACAGCCGGCCAAGGAGATGAAACACCTATCTAGCTCAAAACAACAAAACACAGTAGCTCGGCCAAAATCTGCTGCAACCTGGACAGCCGGCAGTAAAAATGGGATAACTTTTGATTGGCTTAACGAAATTTCGACTTCTTGTACTCGAAACGATCGTAAGAGACAGGGCTACAACATCTTCTACAGGCGGACAAGCATATGAGGCTTCTAAATAGCTCAAACCTGCTGAAAACCGAGCCCCTGTGTGCTGCTCGAAAATCAGAAAACATGCAAAACCCTAGCTAAAGTTTCCCTCCAACATTTCCCTCCAAAACCAAACCTAAGGCACCCAAATCTGTAGGAACCCCACCCAAAACCAGGAAATGGAAAACCCTAACCATGGGAGAGGGGCTTACCTTGGCCTCCCTCAAGGAGGAGCCATGGGGGAGAAGGAGGGGGAGCTCGGCTTGAGGGAGATGGGGCCGGCTTGGAGAGGCTTGGTGGCGCCTTGAGCTGGCTGGAAGGAGCTTCTACTTGCTGCCAATGGAGGTGGAGGAGCTGCACGAAATGGGGGAAGGGGGAGTTGCGGCTGCTGCTGCTTGCACGGTTGGGAGAAGCAAATGAAGCTTGCTTAGTAAGCTTGGTGGAGAGGGGACTTGGTTGCTGCGGTTTGGAGTGTTGGTGGGGCCGGCTGGTTGGGGAAAAAAGAAGAATGGTGCTGCCACTTAAGCCCAAAGGATTCTACTTTAAGTCCACTTGCTACTACCACATGCCCCTTTAACCCACACACACAAGGAGACCAAGTGCTAGTGCCCAGTCCTCATAGTTCAACACATGGATTAAGTTTGGATAGAAAGATTTATCGTAGCACTTGATGTTGGATTAGCAAGAACTCAACTATTGCGTATATAAAAGTTTCTCGTATGCCATCCACTAATGTGCGCACTCTAGACCTTATAGTTCTCCAAACCGTAAGGCCCGAAACCTTTGGTTAAGTTGAATGTTCTAAGTGGCACATTAGGTTATGCTCGGGGATTTGAAATTGATCTCGAACGCGGCTAAAGATTGTTTGGCGTTAACGCTAGCCGTCGGAGTCGAGCTCGAAATAGGGGCCCTGACAAATCCTTCCCCCTTAGGGGAATCTCGCCCCGAGATTCAAAAATGCATACATAGTTGGACTGGAGCTGATACCGACAAGGATTGCAAATGGATAGGCCTGAAGCACTTACATGGTTTGGAAGAATTCAGGATATTCGCCTTTCAAATGATCCTCCCGCTCCCAAGTGGCCTCATCTTCAGTGTGATTGCTCCACTGAACCTTATAGAACTTGAGAGTCTTCCTTCGAGTCTTGCGTTCGGCCTCATCCAAAACTCGAATAGGATGCTCTCGGTACGATAAATCAGGTTCAGGCTGGACTTCGAGGTCGTCCACCTCCAAAGATTCAAAAGGAGTACGGAGGCACTTCTTCAGCTGTGATATATGGAAAACGTCGTGGACCATCGCTAGAGAGGGAGGAAGCTCCAACTGATATGCCACTTGGCCACGTCTCCCAAGGATCCGGAACGGTCCTATGTAGCGAGGTGCCAATTTCCCCTTAACCCCAAAACGACGGGTGCCACGTAGAGGAGAAACCTTCAGATATACGAAGTCGCCAATGTCGAAGGAGAGGGGCCTCCTACGGCGATCAGCGTAACTCTTCTGTCGCGACCGCGCTATCCTCAGATTTTCCTGGATAGTCCTGACCTTTTCTTCCGCCTCCACAACTAACTCAGGCCCGATCAAGGAGCGTTCTCCACTTTCTGACCAATTCAGCGGCGCTCGACAACTGCGACCATAGAGTGCCTCGAACGGAGACATCTGGATACTGGTTTGGTAGCTGTTGTTGTACGCGAACTCGGCGTACGGGAGACACTCTTCCCACTTCTTCCCGTAGGACAAGATACAAGCCCTCAACATGTCCTCGAGGATCTGATTGACCCTCTCGGTCGACCATCGATCACGAGGGTGGTATGCTGAATCGTGGAGCAACCGTGCCCAAAGCTTCATGTAGGCTTCTCCGAGCAGAGACAAACCGAGAGCCTCGATGCCTGACACTATCCGCTTCGGCACTCCATGGAGACACAAGATCCGAGAGATATATAGCTCTGCATATCTCTTGGTCGAATAAGTGGTCCGAAACGAGAAAGTGCGCGGACTTAGTCGGTCGGTCTACGATCACCCAAATTGAGTCATGGCCTGAGGAAGTAGTCGGCAGGCGAATGAAATCCATGGTAACATCCTCCCACTTCCAAACTGGAATAGGAAGAGGTCAAGAGTACCGGTGGCTTGAGGTGTTCGGCCTTCACTCGCTGCAGACGTCGCACTCGACACATAGCGAGCGACTTCAAGGCTTCATGCGAGCCCACCAAAATCGCTGCCTCAGTCCTCGATACATCTTGTTGCTGCCGGGTGAATGGTAAGCAAGGAGTTATGTGCCTCATCAAGAATCCTTCGCTTCAACTCCTGGTCATCGGGGACAACTATGCGGTCGCCGAACCACACGGTTCCTCGATCATCTAGGCGAAACTCAAGAGCCTTGCCCCAATTTCAATTTATCCGGTTGGGCAACTTCTTCATCCTTCGATCAGTGCCTCTCGAATCTGATCGAGCAATGTAGACTTCAACTCAATATTGGCTATGAATCCTGCTCGCCCATCTCCAAGCCGAGTCTTTGGAATTCGGCACAAAGAGAGACACTCGAGGGGTGGAAATCTGGCGGTTGCATCGAGCTTTGCGACTCAACGCGTCAGCTACCACATTCGCCTTCCCCGGGTGGTAGTGTACCTCCAGACTGTAGTCTTTGATCAGCTCAAGCCATCTCCGCTGCCTCATGTTCAGATCTGCCTGGGTGAAGATGTACTTGAGACTTTTATGATCGGTGTAGATATTGCACTTGTTCCCCAGAAGATAGTGGCGCCAGATCTTCAAGGCATGCACCACTGCTGCAAGCTCCAAATCATGGGTGGGGTAGTGCTCCTCATGATGCTTCAACTGTCGAGATGCGTAGGCAACGACTCGGCCTTCTTGCATGAGCACACAGCCGAGCCCAATGCCTGACGCATCGCAATACACCTCAAAAGGACTGTGGATATCCGGCTGAGTGAGGACAGGAGCCGTGGTCAGACATTGCTTCAGCGTCTGGAAGGCGCTCTCACAGTCTGCTGACCATCTGAATTCAACCCCCTTCTTGAGCAGCTCAGTCATCGGCTTTGCAATCTTTGAGAAGTCTTGGATGAAACGGCGATAATACCCAGCCAGTCCAAGGAAACTGCGGATGTCCGTGACAGTCTTGGGCTGCTCCCTGACAAGTTGGTATCAGAGCAAGGTGCATAAAGACGAACTTAAACTTGACGACCACGTAGGTGATTGATTAGGACTTGCATGATGCATTAGGTAGAGCTTAATACTGATTACCCGCCCTAGGTGTATATTTAGGAGAGTTACGTTAAATGGTGAGCGTGGGAGAAACGATTACGTTGGAATCGTGCATCCATACTATGCATATGAGGTTCATGTCATGCATGCATATGTTTACCATGTCATTGTGCATCATACTTTGTGCTTTTGTGTGGGATTAACTTGTGTCGCCTGTCTTGATGGTGACAGAATGCGGACCCGTGGGGCTTCCACCTCTGGGGGTGATGGAGGTGACGAGCGGCAGCCGAGAGTCTTTGTTCGCCACCTCCTCCCAATGTGTTGGACATTCGCAGCGGACCGAGCGGCACCAGGAGGCGACCAATCGGATCCTGGAGATGCTAGTCCAGATCGAGTCCAAAGACGGTGGCCGCGGTGATGGGCGAGGTCGGCCCACCAGGCTATCTCGACTTCTGCACACGCAGCCACCGGTCTTCTCACGGGCCACCGACCCGTTGGAGGCCGACGATTGGCTGCGCCGCGATAGAGCGTAAGTTTGCTCTTATCGATCGTGGGGAGTTCGGAAGGCCCACTTCGCGGCCGCAGCGGCTCCAGGGCCTGCTGGTGCTTGGTGGGCCAATTTGCGGGTGATGCGACTGCCGGGCACCGATTTACTTGGGCGAGTTCCGTGAGGCGTTTGGGCGTACCACATCCCGAAGGGCCTCATGGACATGAAGAAGCGGCGATTTCTCACCCTCCGACAGCTCGGCAAGTCGGTGGTTGATTACTCGCAAGAGTTCAACTACCTGGCGAAGACGCCCGGAGGAGGTCGACACCGACTAAGAAGCGGTGGTCGGTTTGTGAGTGGGCCGACAGCGAAGATGCAGATAAAAGTCCGTCTGCGACTTCGCCGACTACAATGACCTGGTGAGCCGCGCGATCACTGTTGAGCTCAAGATGCGGGCTCATCAGGAGGAGAAGAAGAGGAAACGGGCGACACCGTACTCAGTGGGCGGCAGCTCGCAGCGGGCTCGGGCGGTCTCGTATCAACCGCCGAGGCCATCTGCTCCAGCGCCGTCTCAGTCGGTCACGTCGGCCCAGCCGTCGGTTGCCGCTACCCGGCCACGACCACCGCTACCGCCGCGGCAGCGAGCGGCGGGTCCCGGTCGGTCCGTGCTACAATTGCGACGCTGCGGGCCACTTCATCCGGATCGCCCATTCCCACGTCGGGGCGGCGATCTGCACTCCACGGCCAGGCGCGACAAAGACCACCGCCGCGTTGCCTCGTCGAGCCGAGGCGTCACCTTCGTCGACGCCGAGGCGGTTCTGAGGGCTCCGCCGTGCTAGGCACGCGTTTCTTGTTGAGGGCATAAGGCTAGAGTGTTGTTTGATTCAGGGCCTCCCATTCTTTTATCCGTCACGGGGTTTGCAGAGCGAGATCGGATGAGGGTCGATGAGCGATGTCACCTCCTTTACGATTGAGGCACCAGGGTCGAAGATCACAATGGCGAGATGGTTCAAGGCGTGGTTCAGGTCGAGGGATTCCGTTCCTTTGTCGACTTGCTACTTCTAGACCTTCGAGGATAGATGTCATCCTGAGGATGAGTTGGTGACACGACAAACAGTCGCTTTTGGATTCTTTGTAGTCGTACCTGTCACTTGAAATCCGAAGGGCGGCCGACTCACTCTATTTCTTAATGAGAACAAGGCCACCTTGTGTTATTTGAATGGGACGAAGTTGAAGAGTGGACTCGATTTCCGTGGTGTCCGAGTTTCCGATGTGTTCCCGGCCGAATTGCAGAATGCCACCTGATCGGGACATTGAGTTCGTCGTTGAGCTTCAGCCAGGGACTGCTCCGGTGTCCAAGCGGCCGTACCAGATGCCGCCAAATGAATTGGCTGAGCTAAAGACCCAGCTGAAAGGATTGATGGACAAGGGGTTCATCCGATCGAGCTCCTCGCCTTGGGGCTGTTCGGCTTTGTTCGTGACCAAGAAGGATGGTTCTCTGCGCCTCTGCGTTGACTACCGTCCTCTGAATGCAGTCACCGTCAAGAACAAGTACCCATTGCCCCGGATCGACCTCCTGTTTGATCAGCTGACTGGTGCACGAGTATTTTCCAAGATTGATTTGAGGCTCGGCTACCATCAGATTAAGATCCGAGCCGAGGACATCCCGAAGACTGCTTTCTCCACCAGATACGGGCTCTACGAGTATACCGTGATGTCGTTCGGCCTCACGAACGCGCCGGCATACTTTATGTACCTGATGAACTCCATATTCATGGAAGAGCTGGATTCTTTTGTCGTCATCTTCATCGACGACATTTTGATATATTCAGCCAGTGAAGAAGAGCACGCCAGACACCTTCGCATTGTCCTCGGGCGACTCAGGGAGCATCGCCTGTATGCGAAGTTCAGCAAGTGCGAGTTCTGGCTGAGGGAAGTGTCATTCTTAGGACACGTCCTTTCTGGGCGAGGCGTGGCAGTTGACCCGAGCAAGGTACAGGATGTACTCAAATGGGAGCAACTGTTCATCCAATAACTCGAGGACGATCTGGGCGGCTCCCTGACATGTACTCGGTGATCAAGAAAAATTCGCTGAAGAAATTATGAAAGGACTTAGAAGAATTGTATATGGTAAAGTCGTTGACAAACCAATGTGTGCTAAAATGACAACTATATATGTTGTGCATGGAACAAAGTACACGGTTCATTAACCATCTCAATGTCTTGAACAAGTTTATCATAGCTGGCTAGTGTGGATGAAAAAATTGAGCAGAATAGTAAGGTCATCATAGTGCCATCATCTCCACCACCATCTTGGAAGCAATTAGTGATGAATATTCTCGTAGGAAAAGGCACTATCAACTTCAATGAGGCAGTTGCGTATCTATTAGAAGCAAAGTCCTTGAAAAAGCTATCGAAATCTTCATCATCGGGTGATCCAGCATTAGCTGTAGTTGGTGTTGCAGACAAAAGCCAAAGTTACATGAAGAAGAAGTGCAGAAATAAGGGCACACATGTATGCATGACAAGGAAGATCGTATGATAAATGACTTTTTGAGTAAGAAGCAAATAACGGGTGCATGCTCAATGTCGGTATCAAAAAATGATTCAGGCAAACTTATCATCAGTCAATCAAGTACTTCTCATGGATAAATATTAGATTCAGGTTGTTGCTTCTACATATGTTTGTCAAGAGAGATGTTTGATAAAGGATTCGTACACCTGACACAAAACTGTTCAGTTGGGGGATTGCAAGGAGTATGCAATAACTGAGGTGAGAATAGTTACAATGGATATATATAATAGAGCACATCACATATCGATAGGAATTCGATATATTCCCAGCTTAAAGAAAAATATAATATCTATGAGGTCGCTTAAACTCGAAGGTTGTGAGCTACCACTTCGATGTGGAGTCATACAAGTAACTTGCAAAGGGCAGGTGATCATAAAATGTATTTGGAGCAATGGAGAATACCAATTGATGAGTAAACTCAAAGGATGGGTAATCAATAGGAGATCTGATAAAAATCCTGATCAGGAGAAGGAAACCGTGTCATCAACAGTAAGTAATCAGACCTCAACTGCAATTATGTGCGAAACTACAAAGACGGTTGCAAAATCTAGTAGACGCAAAGGCGAAGGTACGAGCTATTAGAAGAAGGAAGTCCTGGTTGGACCAACCATACGGTAGCAACGAGTAGGTTGACCCAACTACACAAAGAAAAACTCTCAGATGGAAGGTTCGGGTGGCCAAGCTCGAACACCAACATGCATATTACAGTGACGTGTATGAGCTCATGTGGTGGGAGCACTCTCAAATGTGGGAGGAAAAACAAAAAAAAAATAGAAAAACAAAAAATGACAAGCCGACTGGGAGTGAATTCTTGGAGCAGCACGATAATTTCAGCAGATAAGAGTCAAAGTGGAGATTGTTAAATATAGTGACTCATATATATAGTCTTTTAGAATTTGAAAAGTATGCTATAAGAAGTCCAAGATGAATCCTAATAGAATTAGGATTCCTAACTTTTTTAGAGCAAGATTCTTACTTCCCTTTGAAGGAGGACAAAGGGGACTATATAAACATATAGGATGGTTATAGAGAACCTAAGGAGCCAAAGGAGCTCATCCAAAGTAGAGGTGCACGAGAGGATTAGATGATATGTTATTCTTTAATACTAAATTCTTCTATAGGGCAAGGATCCGAGTGTTCTAAAAAATTCGAGAGGGTTGTGAGAGAGCGACAATTACTTGTACTCTTTTTTAGGTTGTGCTTATATAATTTGCAGTCGGCTTTGCCAAATCTTTCCTCTCTCATTGTGGTTGCTTCATCACCGTTATTTTGATTCTACCTACGAGATTTATCTTCTTTGTTCTTGAGACCGTACACGCTCATATTGTATCTCACAAAACTTTGATCCGATCTAGTGCTGCTGCATATATGAAGAGGTATCAGAATGTAATACTCTCTCTGGTCACAAAGAGTTATCGTTTTGGACATAAGTGTAGTCAAACTTTTTGAAACTTTGACTGCCAATATCATTTTAAATATTTAAATTGGATACATGAAAATCGTATCTGTAGATTTATTTCAAAAAGTACTTTCATAATATTATAATTTTATTGTGTTGTATAAATATATTACAATAAAAATTAGTAGTTAAAGTTGTCTTTTAAAGACCGTATCGATATTCAAAATGGTAACTATTTGTAACCGAAGAGAAAAGTAGGCAAGGGCTTATTGCATTTACAGGACTACTACTAGATGTTCTTCACTAGTTTTTATTAGTACATGGTTAACTACAGAGACATGCAGGCAGGCAGGCAGCTGCTTTACTCCTATTCACCAGCAGCAGCAGTCCAGCACCATCATGGCTTGTTTTGTTTAACCTTAAGGGGGCTTATGCTTAAGTGATGCCTTTCTTTATCTTTCTTAACAGCCCTTTAGTCGTGCTGTTTACCTTTGATTTTGTTTACTTATCACTTGCTACTTACACATTCAATCGTATATTAAGAGTAAGTTCAGTAATAAAGTCTATTACTTATTCTATTCTCATATAGAATAAGCAATAAAGTCAATTTGTACTATAACTATCTCTAAGAGTTGTCTCCAGAGAAATACTAAAGCAGTTAATTTGGACATTCAACACTAACTTTATCTTTGTGGCCGTTAGCTAAGCATTAACTTCAACACTAAGAGTAGCTCGCGCCGACTTCAACATTGGCTTTTAGCCGACGTTAGCACATATTTTTCCATACGATGTTTGCTACAAAATAAGAGCTGAATCTTTTCTTTTTTACCTTCTCTCACATTTTCACATAGAACAAAGATAATGTGTACTTGTTAATAATAAACTGAGATGATTCTACTGTACTGCTCTCGCAATCGTAAAGAGGAGAGCTCACAGCCTAGCGCAAGCGTACCATAGTTGCCAAGTCTCACGGGGATTTGTTTATGCGCTCGGCTGCTCGGTTTTCTCAAGGAGCCTGGCTGTAAATTATGCGCCCAACCCCTGCTTCCCTCTCATCATTATTTGACTGCTTGCATTTTTAATGCTCGACGCGGGCAATTATTTACACGCCCTTCATGATCGGCATGATTAGTTTTGCTGAAGAAAAGGTGTGATAACATTAGGAAGGGGCTGCGATCGAGGCATTAGACTATCTCCAGTAATTTCCCTTCATTCCATTTCCATCTCTATTTCTTTCTTCATATTCATTCCCTTTATTTTCTATCATCTCTAACAGCTTTTCCTCAAGAGAATTTGTGAAGGGATTGGAGAGAGAATCCCTTTCTATACAGATTCTCTCTCCAAATCCCGTTCGAAAGGAATCGCGAAGGGAATCCGCTGGAGCACCTGGGATCCGTTCGTGAAGGGATTTGAAGGAAGCGAAATTGCTGGAGATAGTCTTACCCCACAACAGAGCAATGGCACTTTCATTTCGTCGCAGATTTTCTTTTTTCGCTCTCGTTTTCTTTCGGGTCTTCGAGCTATATATAATCCCTCCGTTTGCAAATATAAGTCTTTCTACAGTGTCGTCCACACAGGGGGTTTGATAAGCCAAGAAAAATCAGAAGGAAAGAGCAAAGCCAATGCTGGTGTTTGGAGGTTTGATTAGAGCAAGTTCTGCGCATCTGAGAGAGATGCCATCCAGGGTTCAGATTCTCCTAATCTCAATCTTTCTTTTGCAGTAAACAAATAAATAGAATTTAAAACTACTCGCTAGCCTCGGGGTTGGCGAACGCTCGAATCTAGCTTTAGATTAGTTTAAGCCTACCACCCATGCAATACTTTTTATTCACTCTAAACACGCTTTTGCCTCCCCCAACCCCACCCCCCTAAGCTTTCAAATTGAGCAATTTTACGGCGCATTATACTGGTAGTATATAATGCGTAGTAAAAATCGTATCTAACCGTTGATTTATTAAGAGTTTTTTTACTACTGTACTACCAGATTAAGTATAAGTAAACTCTAGTTAATTTGATCCATTGGATCAAAAAGAATAAACGGTTCATATTCAATTTAGTGCATCGTAAAAGATCTCCTCAAATTTGGGCTTAAGAAAAGCGTCAGGAAGGAAGGAAGCTGTGATAAACTTACCTCCTCTTTTCCTTTTCTTTCAGTGACTCGGTGTGCCCTCTGCCCTTTTTCTCCTCATTTGCCCACCATTAGTGGCACCCTCACTGAACTGCTCACTCTTAGAGAGGAAGGAAAAGCAAAGAAACCGAATCTTGAGAGAAATGCAAAACTAAAAGATTGGAAAGGATGCGACTTCAAACTCCCCAGGACATGGACCACAAGCTACTTAGATAACAGGTCCTGATAGATTTCTAGCCAGCCCCAGCTTTTTTTTTTTTTAATCTTTGAGACGAAGACCATAGCTTTATAGCTCCTACATATCTCCTTCGACATCCATGACGCAGTGTTATGCTGCGCAAGGCCCCTCCTTTTCCCGGTCTGGTGCTGGCCTGCCTCGGCACAAGGCATTCACCCCGTGCTCCTCCGGCTCGAGCCTGAGAGGGAACCGGCGAGAGTGGATAGTGTTGGGAAATTAACATAGCAAAACATCAATTCAATTCCAAGATGACATAATAATAACATGAAGTTAAACATTGCGTCTACATCATGATTACTAGCAGCCAGTAGATATTCAAAGAATACAAAAATTACTAGTATTGAAGGCATGTCTACACAGATTTGATCACAATAAAAGATTACTTGACCAACAACCAATTGGTCCGAGACACTTACTGAGAGCAGTCGTGCCGAAGAGCACTTCTCATAAATCTGATCACCGATCTCCCGTGCAGGGCGTTAAGTGGTCGACGTCGAATCGGAGACACTACTCTCTCTTACGCTTGTTGCACGACAGGCGAAGGGATGGAACGACTCGGGTGGCAGCAGGTGCCGGAGAAAGCATACATCGTAGGAGAAAAGATTGGTTTTCTGTTGCATATCTTCTCACGTACGGGACGTCTCCCCTTAAAAAAGCGCGTTTCTTCAAAACCGCTTTTCGATCACGCAGATGTCTGCGGCGCGAATGGGACTAATTGCTGCGAACGTGCGTCTCCCGAGTCGTCAGCAGCTGAGGTGTAAGGTGATGTGGTAAAGATGTACACATGGCAAATGATTAAGTACACTTAGCATGTCTCAGACGCGGAGTCACACGATAAACACACAAAATACGCGATATACACGTGCACGCATGCGTGTGTGTACATAGTCTTGCATTGCCAAACATATGTACATCTAGCCTTGCCATCAACTCATACTAGAGTTCATGCATGAACTCTCCTTATAAGTTGGTTCCACTCCATCTAACTAAGCAATATGGTACTAAAGTCCCATATTTTTAACTTAATACTCCTTTCAATTCTTCCATGAATTAATTTCAATAGATAGCATGACCAAGGAGAGTAAACATTGGTAGTGAATAGAAAGTCAAATCTTTTTTTTTTTCGATATGCCATTGCTTATCACAAGCAAGGAGTGCCCCATGCGAGTAGAGCAAAAACTAAGCAAGGGAATCCCGTCATTCCACGGAAAGTATGCAAAAATCTTATGATTGTTTATATAATCAAAATCACTATATGGTCTTTCTTGTTCTATTTGCAAGGTAAGGAAAAAATAAAATGAGATTCATTATTACAACCTTATTTATTAGAGGTGCTTCTCTATATCTCCTTTTAAAAATTACACAAATATTAAAGCATGAATAAAGGATAGATAATGGTTAATTAACCTTTCACTTTCTTATAGATTTATGCAATTTGTATTGAAAGGAAATGCATAGAAGCATTATATTAAAGAAAAAGCTACGTGCAGATTCTCGTTGTGTAGCAACCCAAAAGTTCCACCAAATTTGAAATACAAAATGTCCAAGTTGATTTCTGCTTTAATATGAATTTTTAGTATTTTTCTGAATTTTCCATAATTTAGTCATTTAAAGAAAATGCTTTTCAATAACCTAGTTATGGTTTCTGATTTTTAGACTTTAAATTCAAAACATCACAAGGTTTGGATATATTTTAGTTAAGTTCTAAATAATCTAAAATTCCTCTCCAAAAAGTTATAAGAATTTTTTGGTTGACTTGATGCTTTTGAAAAAAAAAATCAAATATTGAAGTTTGTAATAAAACTGAAACCACAAATGAATTTATGAGAAAAATGCCAAAAATAGTTAAAATTCTAGACATTTTACACAGACTACAGTCCATGTCAGGCCCTCCACAAAAGAATTATAAAATTTTGAGGTCTTTAGCTATACCTAAAAATTCGGAAGAGAACTTTGGCCTAAAACTTAAATTCAAAATCAAATTCCTTTGTCTCGATGACAGCTCAGGCCTATGCATTAGCCCTCTATCCTTGCTGACATGCTAGCCCTGCCTTTCAATAACCCCTGACCCTTAAGCCATTTTCTCTTGCCACTTTCCCTAGCAAAGGCATAATATCGCCATTACATTTTCCATCTCCCCGACGCTGATACGAATGGCCCACTGGTCAGTCTTCTTCCTCCACAACACTTCTGTCATGGTTGTCCATGCATGAAGCTCACCCATGAGTGCCTTGTCATGTTGTTACCCACCTTCTCAACCCATCGCGTCGCCTTGGGCTCCCTGCCTATAACATCCCATTTTTTTCCTCTTTTTTTGCATTTATTGCGCATTTGAATTTTTGAGAATTTTTTGGAATTTATTTGAATTATTTAAATATTTAAAAAGTTCAAATAAAGTTTTGTTGAAAATGTTTTATTTGAGTTCAAAAAGTGTCAAAATATTTTTTTTCAAAAATTCACTGGAATTTTCCTGATATTTTTACTAATTATTTTTGTTTACTTTAATTTATGGAATTATTTTAAAAGAAAATTTTAAATAATTGTGTAAATGCCACTAGGCTGAAAGCCCACCAGGCCCAACCCGCAAATCCCAGCCAGTCGACTCATGCCCGTGCCTCAACCGAGTCAAACCCGCGACCCTAGATCACTATCGTTGATCTGCGATTGGATGACTGAGGTGAAGCCACGTGTGCTAGTACCTTGTGGCCGTTGGATGGAGATTAAATGGCCGAGATTATATCGTCATGGTTCAGAACCCTTCGGCGTTTGGCCGTTGGATTTCGCGGACAGATCGGATTGGGCTGTGTATCAGCGAATCACGTTCGTTCATAGCGTCGTGTGGACGAGCGGGATGGAGCCATGTAGATGCGCCACAACTCCCGTTGGATCTCCTACACGTATATGGCTAGGAGTCTTCATCTCCATGAGGTCACCGTCGTCTCGAACGTGAACTCCTTTGCTGCGTCGGTTGAGATTCTCCGCGTATAACACAACTGTCGAGGCTTATTTAATACCTGTGATCCAGTTCCGAGGTTCGCTAGCCTTTTATGCACACTTTGCTTAAGAATCGTAGCCCTAGCCACCGTTGTTCTCGTGGAATCACTCATCGATGTTACGAAGACGCCGCCATCATCTTTGTCAATTCCACCATGGACCGTCGTTCTCCGTTGCGATTCGAGCCGAATCTGAATTTTTTGCATCCCGCCACGTTGATTCCATATAGAGTTATCATCGAGGAAGCCGTGGAGCGCCGCATGTTGTGTCTTCCTTCTTGCCTCCAGTGAGAATCTCACCGCTATGCCGCCATGTCTACTGGGTAAGTCATCAACCATCGGATTTAAGATCGACAAACTAGATCAAAACACGTAGCCCCTGTTTTCGCCAAACCTTGATTGTTAGATCTAGCATTATCAATCTAGATCTACACAGAAATCGAAGCGATGTCACCGGACTCAAGTTTGATGCTGACATCATCCATGACGTCAGCGATGATGTCACCTTAGCGGGCCCACATGTCAATTTAATATCGGTTTTCCAAATTTATTTTAATTCGGTAATTAGCGTTGCTGACATCAGCATGACATCATAAATATCTTTTTTCTGTAGAAAAATATTTCATCTAAAATCTATTTCGGTGCTAACATCATAGTGATGTCATATTCCTGACTTTCCAGTACAAAAATAATTCAATTAATTTAGTTTATTCATTTTTATTTTATTTTCAAACTTTGAATAACTTGTTCTTGCTCATACGAACTCCAATTGAGGTGATTCTAGAGCCCAAATTTTTTTAAAATTGTGCTTTATTTAATGGTGAATTTTATTTAATTTTTAGAGTTGATTTTGCTCTCTGATTTTAGTATTTATTATTTATTTATTCGTTACGCATAGACGTTTAAGTGCCTGAGGGGTTCGAGAGTGAAGTGCTAACTCAAGAGCAAGGTCCAAAGTAAGAGTAAGAGTTTTTCCAGGGCAAGTTGTGCTTTGATATTGCTGATTCCATATTTTAAAAGTTATCTTATTTTAAATTATTGCATGCTAATTCAAATAAAAATAATTTAGATTAATTTGGGATTAGTTAATCAACCTAATTGTTGTATATCCACCTTGTCATTTGTATGCCATGTTTATTTGTCATGTTAAGTTGATTTAATGTTAATTGGATGTTACTAAATTGTCAACATGGGTTGCTAGATCGTAACTAGTATACTTAGACATGCAACATGTTATTGATATCATTTTGGACATACAAAATTAACATTGATTAATGAAATATGCAATGTGTTTCTGAAATGGTGTGCCATGTGTTGCCACACGATGATGTTTATATGTAGAGGCATGTGTTGTTCTACATAAATGTTGACTTGTTAGCATATGTTGCACAATAATCAACTGGGGTGAAAAATGATTTAGATTGGGGCAAGTGGCAGGAGGCTGTATGTCATAATCTCGCCATTACGCTTTTCCTCTCCCTGTCACTTACATGCCTGGCCCACTGGTTAGTCTTCTTCCTCCACGACATGTCTGCCATGGCTGCACATGTGTGAATCTCTCTCGTGAGTGCCTGGTCATGCCACTGCCCGCTCACTCGACCCATCGTGTTGCCTTAGACTCCCTGCCCAATGCCAATGGTTCACCACATGAGAGCAGCTCGCATCTGCGTGGAATCCGACCACCTTGCTCACGGTCAGGAGGAAGACCAAGGCAAGCTTAGCTACCATGAAACTATTTAAAGCCCTTCGCTTTTCCTCTTTGCTTCATCGTACAACGACGCACCCATTTTGCCTCTCTACAAGCCTTCTTTTCCCCTGAGCCAGTTGGAATGTGATCTTGTCCTGAGCGTCAGTGCACGCTCCGTCGAAGCCAAGTTCCTTCCCCAGTGAGCATTGTGCCTTGACACTTGAATCATTTTATGCAATTTTCTTCCCTCTTCGAGATCCCTCACTTGATTTCACATTTCATGTAGTGTAGCACCAGAATCGAGCTTCTTCTTCATCTCTGATCGCTATTGTCACCGAGCTCTCTCTCTCTCTCTCTCTCTCTCTCTCTCTTTCTTCGGTGAGTCCTAGCTTTGTTCACGGCCATTTCTAACTTTTCTGCGACATGGCAAAGCTAACAGTACCCTTCTTTGCTAGCTCTCTCTAGGATTAGCTGTCATTGTGAAGGTTCTCACCGCTGTCACCATTCACCATTGACCAACCTCCCCGAGCTCGCTTTGTCGCCACTGACCACACCTAGGTAGTCGTGGTGAGGTCCTAAAACTTTACCGCAACTCAATTTGGCTTGGCACAATCGCTAGACCACATACACTCTTACCCTATTTTGCGCCTCCACCCCTTTGGTTGTTTGCATTAGCTCAGTGACCATTGGTCTCTGAACCCACGATTATAGCATCACCAAGGTCCCAACAATCTAATGCAACCACCTGAGCACCTATGATCACTCTCATTTACATACTTCACACTTGACCCAAGAAGCCTCGCCGCTTCCTACCTCCGCCACCGGCCATCTCTCTGGCCACCACCACCCAAAACTTCGCATTAAGCTCCGCTAGCTATCCCGACCACTCATGCCGCATAAACCACCGTCAAGCTCAAGATTGAGCTCGGCCATGGTGCTAGAGCCATGTCTCTATGACATATGGGCCCTGGATGTCAGAAACCTCACTAAGGTTAGAGTAAAAACTAATTAACTTAGTTTTAAGCTAATGAATCGTTGACATGTGAGGCAACTAGGATTAATCATTTAGTTTTAAAACTTGAATTGGTATCTGAAGTATTGAGTCACTGACATGTGGACCCCATATGACAGTCATTTCTCAAAAATAATAAAACAAGACATATGGACCCCACTTGTCAATATCTGGAAATTGAGTTAAAAACCTAGAAAATGAGAAAGACACTTTCAATTTAGAAGAGAATATGTATTCTCTATTAGAAAAACATAATAACTAAAGAATACGCCTTCAACGTCACCCTCCTTTTTCTATTCTCGAGAATTTCCAGCCAATTTAAATTCAAATGCTCATAACTTTTGCAATTAAACTCCAAATTAAGTGAAACCAGTTCCTAAATTTTTCTAATATCAAGCTATTTCTATTTTGTTTTAAAAAAATACTTGAATTTAATCTCCATTTGAATTCATTTGGCTCTTATTATTACTTTATGACATACTGCGTGTAGATACTAACGCTTCGTAAACTCTCATCGTCGACCCCCAACCCAGTCAAGAATTCAACGAGAAAGGCAAGCACCTCCTTTGATCATGTTGATGCTATTATTTCACTTAAATTGTGCTGTTTTAAAATTTTATGTATGTATGCGTGCATTTTTAGTAAGTTTGCTATATTGTGGGTACCATTAGTTATTTCTATTTGTTGCATAGAATGTACTTGATAAATATGCAAATGTCAATCTTAAAACCCATAAGATAGGGAATAGACAAGGAATAAAGTCAAACTTTGGTATACTCGATTATGTAAATATTTGCTTAGCCATGCTTCGGATTTAGGAGAATAAATGGTCGGTTACACTATTTATTCAAAAAGGAGAACAAAAGTTATCTCTATTATTTTGATATTAAATTAAAAGTGAAAACTATATTTTGACGCGAATGAATTATTTATATAATTTGTGAAGTGCATATACTTGCACGTAGTATAGGGGGAGTTCTCGCCCAGGTCGATTGAGGACAAAACATAGGTTGTATAATATAAGATATTCAGTGTAACCACAAGTGCTATTATGAGGTAAACTTAACATATTAAGTTACTTGGGTCTAGCTTTGCACATTGGAAGGAAGAAGTAGTACGAGAATTCTAGAAAGGTTTGCTTAATTGGGTGCCCTCACTGAGGTATTGGGAATAATGTTTGCCAATATAACGGTGTATACCTTACTATGGGAGGAAGTGGTCACGACATGGAATATAACTGTTGTTGGTACTGAGTGTACAAATATCTTTCGTTGCTATAGTAAGAGTCAAACATCACCGTGCTGGTGCAAAGTTTGGTTTAGATGATGTAATAGCTCCTGTTATGATCTCTTTGCCACACTCAAAGGAAGTGTGAAAATAGCGGCAACAAGAGTCGGTCATGTCTTGTGGGTAAAGATGTACGCATCTGCAGAGTGTAAACCTTTTCGAAAAGCTGTGCTCGTAGTCATCAGAGACTTGGTGCACTGACACTGGTTAGAATTTGTATTTTAATAAAAAGGTTTGACTTGAAAAAATTGGTGAAAAGCTTTGTTTCATATTTTTTGCCAAGAGATGACAGGGAATGGATTGTTGATCGCAATCACGGAGTATTGTGAGTTCTTCATAATTTGTGATATATACTTGTTATTTATATGCTTATCAACCGCTCTTTACAAATTCTGTTTGCAATGTAATATTGTTATTCATAACTAAATCTCGCTTTATGCAAAAGAACGTGGTAGGATACCCATTCCATTTGATATAGCCAATCATTTATTTATAATTGTGATATATTATAAATCTTGCTGAGTACAAATGTACTTACCCTTACTTATTGATATTCAGTGTGCGAAGAGATAGAAGGCCCCGACGACTCGTACTTTGTTGCAGGTCACGGGGATTACAGTGGCGAATTTTTCTAGGCTTAATCCTTGTCAGTTGTGTATAGAATATTTTAAGCTAAAGGCATACTACCAAACTCTTGTTATTTTTCGCTGCACTATATTTGACCTTTAAGGTCTTATTATAATAATGATGTACTGTTAATATAGTATTTGTGACATTACGTATAGATATGATAATTATATTGTAAATATACGTACTAGTCATTAATCATGAAACTAATTCGATACGTACATAAGGTCCCCTAGTATTCCATGTTAAAAGAGAGGGTCTCAACACATTAAATCTCGGTTGTTCCGAACAGTGATGACTATTCATTGATAGCACCATCAGATCCTCAACAAGGCGGAAATTCTCGTATTTCGTATGTTCATGTTCCTGCGGCTCGGATGGGTATACTTATTTTATAGTGCGAACGGTTCCTCGTTCTCATTAACAAAATATCCCCCCTTTTTCTTTGCTCTTCCGTAACCGGCACAGAAATAGGTTCCTTTTCTAATTTGTTTAACTGGAAATGGACCCGACCGTCCGTCAGATTATCTTCTCGTGCATTATTTTGCTCGCCAGAAAGGTTGCTGCAGATCTCTGTCTTCTTTTCCAATCATTGTCATACATATTCATATGTATCGTATGCTCGCGCATCGAATGTGCTTGAACCAGATTTAGGGGTTTTTTTTTCTCAGGAGGAAAAAATGAGAGGAAATGCAGTGTTGATATGGGGTGATACTTCTTGTGTTTAGGTCCTACCTGTGGGCAGCGGGCCATCCGGTGTGAGTGAAGGCAGAGGATTGATTCCTGCAGACAAAACAGCTCCATGAAATAGCAGCCAAAGAACTCAAAGTAAACAAATGGAACAATGTCTGCGAGAGAGAAGCTGGCAATCGTCTCTTTTGGGGTAAGTCTGAAGCTAAAGAACACATCCATGCTATAATGAAGATAAGTTTTTTGACATCGGATTGGTCCATCTCTCAGACCCTGCTCCCTGTATAGACTGTCCCAGTTCACAAAACCGATCGGTTTTCATCGATTTTCACGAAAATCGACCGTATCAAACCGGTTCGAAACCCTAAATCGGTCGATAAACTGGTCCAATTCAAAAAAAAAATCAAAAAACTCGGAAAAGTTTGATTTTGAAACCCTTCGATTTTTGACGATTTTTGTTGATTTTCACAATAAATCGGTGCTGCCGGGTATTCGATTTTCAACCTCGATTCGGTTTTGTAAACCCTAGACTGTCCTACTTAACAAGTTCACAGCGAATTTTCTTTTCTTCACTTCAATATAATTGCACATCTGTCCTTTAAAACCAGGAGGTAATCGGAAGAGCATATTGCAAAAAATTAAGGTTTTGATACAGAAGAAAAAAATGATTTAAGATCCAAAACAGAATAGCAATTGTTTTGGTCTGAACATGCTAAGCTTCCTCGAATTAAAAGTACGATCAAACCAAATCCATCATGCCTATCATAATTTGTACTACATGCTAAAAAAGTTTTTTGCAAACAGTTTTTGGAAAGATGTATCGAGAAGCAAAGAACGCAAAAGCAGTCTTGATGGGATCATTACCAAGAATGAATTATTAGAGTTGAACATGGATGATTCGATTACAGTACAAGCTGGCACATAGTATCTCCGCATTGTGTGTACACCTGTGTGTTAATTCTAGAGGTGACAATGGGCTTGGACCGGTCTAGGCTTTTGGATTAGGCCGGTCCAAAACTGCAAATAGATTGGACTCATTTTGAATCCATAACTCTTTGGACCTGATCTAGACCAGATTAGATCAGCTTGGACCTTACGTTTTTCTACTAAATCATTGTATTGCATGCATTATATGTTAATTCTGGTCACATCAATCTACATGAATGATTTAAATGTAAATGGTTTGGATCAAGGTCCAAGTCTTTATTTGGGCAGTTTTAGATTTGGATTAGACTAGATCAAAGAAACAAAAATTTAGACTTGGATCAGACTTATGCTGGACTTCAGCCCATTATTACCCCTAGTTAATTCAGCATTTGGTTCCCATGTGCTAGGGTACAGGATCTCTAACTGTGCTTATGAAAGCATATGTTACACCTTTCTGTAAACCATAAACAAAGCAGTCCGTGTCAAAGCCAGCTGCACGCGAGATGCAAGTGAGTATATTTTTGGTAAAGGCCTTTGTTAGGTGAAACCTTGTGGGCTATGATCATCCAAACCAAGCATCCGAAATTAAAGATTATTCTAAACCCTAATTTTGCATTATGCCGTACTCTAATGGTCTTATTATACTCCTAGAGCAGTGATTACAGTTGTAAACTAGGGCTTAGGCTACAAAATACATATCTGGGGAGCACTAAAGAACTTCCCCCAAGAGGGAAAATAAACTAATAGAGCTTATTCTGTCAAGGCCAACCTGTTAATGATTGGCATGGAGCTAGGGCATTTGTCCTATATATCACATAACATTTTGTGCGTGTGCATATGCGTATGCGTGCGTGTGTGTAGCCTTGTGTGTGAAGGGAAAAAAAACAATTTATCTCTACTATATAAAGTGAGAGTTTTTTCCCACGTCACATTAATTGCCCTACTTAATTGACCTGTTTAATTGCCCTACGCAAAAAACGAAGCGTTGCTTTAATTAGCTAGCTTTTGCAAGAAACGACGTTAAAGATAGATGTTTGATCTTATGAAATAATATATTTTTTATTTTTTAATCTTTATTTTTCGTTATCAATTTTGTTTTTCGTAGCAACGCACGGGCATATAACTAGTAGTCATAATGCACCAGATTTGGTCACTTACTACTATTCAATGTATCAAACAACTACTCTTCTCCAACAGAATGTAAACTTGAACTGCCCAATTGAAAGAGTGCAGCTGTCATGTCCTCACCATATGGCATATAAAGATGCAAATAGTCGTTTTTTTAAAGAGCACAAACATTCAAATTTGACTTCTGTAAGATTTAACCTTTTCCATTTACTGGGTTTGATGCAACTGTTTCACTATCAATTACAACTCGTCTTCAAGAAATTGGCATCGGAAAACACCCATGCTATAAGCTTGCAAATGCCCAGTAAGCGTGCATTTGCATCAAAGGTGTCACTTGTATTGATGTTCAAAGGCCCCTACATCCACCAGACAACCAGGCAGTAATAACAACAGCACGGTGGAAGTGATTACTTCTCCCCAACAGTGTTGAACTGTTGATCTTTGTCCTTATCACCAATCTCACTCTTGTGCTTCATGTCTCTTTCGAAATCAACAGCAGGCAGCAGGGAAACAGCAATACTAGCAGTACTACCAAGATTCAAAATTTCGTTTTAGTGGAAATCTTGGGATAGACAAAATCCAAAATCTTGACAAGATCTCGGAATTTCAAATAAATTCCAGACGAAATCCAAAAACCAAATTTTAAATCCAGTTTTTTTATCAACCGGAAAATCCGAGATTTTGACCGATTTCGGTCAACTTGTTTTGGCCAAAAAATGGTCAAAAAATATCAAAAGTTTTTGTGGATGGTCTTGACCCTAAATCCTATCAAATCCGCCCAAGAAAAATGGAAATCCGGTAAAAAAAACATCGAAATTTCGGCCGAAATCACCGAGATGTCGCCGAGATTTGGATGGTAATATAGTATTTTGAATTTTTTTTAAAAAATTTACTTAGCCGAGATTTAGGATCTCGAGGGGGTCTGAAATCCGAAATCTCGCCGGGATTTGGATCCATGAGTACTACTGGGTAATTGCTCTCCCAGGAGTATAATGAATTTCTAGTACATGAATTTCTGAGGACCTAATGCACAGTTAAGGAAGAACACAACAGCAGGTTAAATTTATCAACTGGGCCCTTTGCAAAAGGATGTGAAAGGTATAGCCCATGGGACAGCTAATCCCACTTTGTTAATTGCTACTGTGCTTTACAGTGCTCTATTACTCAATGTCTTTCAAGTACAATGTTGTAGCTCGCAAGACCTTTTTGTGATACCATTAACCTGTTATATAATTCAAACCTTAATAACAAGTTCAGGTAGATGAATCTAACATGTGCAGAAAATAAATAGCATAAAGGTTAATGGATTGTGTGAAAATATAAATGTACAAACAAGGTCTCCATTGACAGGCAGAAACTAAAATGAACCCTGCTGCTTCACAAATCACAAGGAAAGCAGAAGCCCTAGTTGCCCTATCACCTACGTCTTTTCTCTTTCAAATGTAATTCATGTGAATCTGTCATTCTCAACTGTATGATGACAGTAAGGACACTAGGAGAAAACAACATTAAGTATGTATCAGGTTATTGATGATTGCAAGTCCCTACCATATGAAAGGAGATAAATTTATCTGAATTTAATGGCACTTTTGCGTAGGACATACATCTCAGATTCATCTTCAGTTTTGAATCATGGAGGCTGAAAAGGACAATAATTAGGTTTCAAGTTGCTGAGACACAAGAGGGTAGTAATCATGCTGTTGGTTTAAGGGTACCTTAGCATTTACTAGACATGAAATGAAGTCATGAGCCTCATCCCTCATGGCATATTTAGAACTCCTCAAATGGACAGTTGTAACCATCGCCAAAACTTTTTTAACATGCCATACATTTTTGTGTAGCAAGTAAAAAGAAAAGGAACATAACGGCAGATCAACCGGAAAGTTAGCAGTAATCTTCGCAAGAACCCTTCTCTGACGTGATGAAATCGATTTGCACCCCTAATAACTATGCACCTCCCATAAACCTTGCTTACAAGTTTTATGGCATTATGGCAATCTCCGCAAACCCGGAGGTTCTACCCTACCCTAATAGGTGTGCCAGGCGCATTGCTAGTCAGCCCAAAGGCAATTGCAAGCTTCTCGCTATGAAGAGCAAGTGAGCTCTCTTTCACATCCTCATCATCAATATCTAGCAGCACTTGTGAAGTGTCTGGAGTATATCCCACAATTTTCAACAGCTGACACATCTCACTTAGCATATCATATACATTCTTCTTCCTTGAGTGACTTTTATCTCCAGATATGAACTCATGAATAACACCATCAAGTTCTATTGAGCTGCTCCCAGGTAACCTTGTGCACTCCACGATCCAAAATCAGCTTCCTCACCTTACGCGCTCCTTTCCAGTTGCCATCTAGCGCGTATATGTTGGATAGCAGCACATTCCCTGCGTGATCATTTGGTGCAGCCTCAATTAGTCTATGGCCTGCCTTCTTTCCCAACTCGAAGTTCTTATGAGTTCTACAAGCACCTAGAGGTGGGCGTCGTGCCGTGCCGTGCCGTGCCACGACGGCCCATCGTGCCCACCGTGCCGGGCCGTGCCGGCCCGACTCACTTTTGGCGAGCCCAAGCCCGGCCCATTTGCGCTTCGTGCTCGTCTTGTCGCCCAAGCCCGACCCATTTTTACTATTGTGACGAACAAAGAAATAAAACAAATCACTACTACTAAACTACCTATTTTAATTACATAAGAGACTAATCACATCAACAAAATGTCAAACATAAATGCAATGCTTGAAGATGTCCTGAATCAACAATATCTGCCAACTTTTAAGCCTTAATTCGTGATTTCGTGCCGTTGTACGTGCGACCGCCCAAATCGTCTTGCGTGCCGTCGCCGCTCGTCGTGCCTGGTTCCAGGCGACGGCCGTCTTCTGATTGCGTCTTGGCCGGCCGACCGGAACCGTGCCGTGCTTTGCACCGTGCCATACCATCGTGCTTCGGGCCGGCCCAAAAAAGCCCGGCCCAATGCCCACCTCTACAAGCACCCAATAGGGCCATTTGCCGTGAAACCAGATAACATCGCATTCCAAGTATCCACGCACCTCGCTGCACACGAATTCTCAAACACATAGCACCCTCAACGAAACCACACTCTGGGTACATGTTTATGAGAGCTGAGCTCAACTTCACGTCGACCTCAATCCCTTTCCTGCAAACATATACATGTGCCCAGAGAGAGGCCCTGCGCAAGCGCTGCCGTGTGGTAGGCCCCACGCTCCGCGTACCGGCGAAGCAGGCAGTTCCACGCGACCATGTCGCTCTCGGGCACGCCGTCGAACACCTTGCGCGCGTCGAAGAGCATCCCGCAGACGGCGTAGGAGTGGAAGAGCCCGTTGCGCACGCGGCGGTGGGATGCGACCCCGCGCTTGGCGGCGTGCGCGTGGAGCCGCGCGGTGGCGGGGTGGTCTCGCTCTCGCGCGTACGCCGCGGGCCGGGGTGTCAGGGTTCAGAAATTAGCGAGCAGAAGAAAGTTCAGAATTCAGAGCTGAGTTAAACCTGAAGAAGTCTGCGGCAAACTGAGTGTTTCAACGATTGCACTTAGAAGGATATAGGGGCCATATCAATTTTAAAGAGACCTTAAGTTACATCTAACGGTTTAGAAGCATTTAAGTAATTACTATGCAACAATGTAATCATCCTTGGTAACACTGTTTACCATCTGTTATTTTCAGTTTTACTACACTGAGACAATTGGCTCTCAGCCTGAACTTTTGGGAGAAATGGAATCATCTGGATTTGGGGTTGCCACATCTGTGTTGGTAAAATTCCTCAAACCCACTGTGGGGAATCAAGGATTCCAGGGCGATCTCAAGTACTCATGGCCGGGAGAGATGAACTAACTGAGGTTCGAGCAGAAATGTCGGTAATCAAGGAAGATTTGGCCGATCTGAAAAGTTTGAGGATGGAGTTTACTGAGATGAAGGAGATGCTAAAACAAATCTATTCTTTCAGTTCTGGGGTTCCTCAGCGGACAGAAGAAGAAAATCTCAACAGGTTTGGCAAATCACTGGCAGGAGGAGCTGATCGGGGAGTTTTAGCCATGGACTCGGGTTCCAACAGAGCTCAGGTAACTAATCAGACTCCACTTCTTCCTGTTTGTATACAAAGAGAAGATTTATAGAACAGAGAAGTACAGGGAGTTCATTTTATTATGGAAAACATTCCAACTAACATGGGCCAAGAATTCAATTATGCTCCAAGACCATCATTGATTCCAAATCACAATCAAGCTAATATGAGAATGCCTGGAACTGCACAACTTCCGCATGGTTTGGATGTTTATTCTCCTGGAAGACCACCCATGAACATATGGAATAACTATGGTATGAGGATTCAAAGCCCAGGAATTCAATGGTTTGATGCACAAACTAATCAGTATTTGAAGGAGACAAACAATAACCATTATGCTGAAGCCATGATAAAAGGACCAAGATTGGAGATTCCAGTATTTGATGGAGAAGATGTGATGAACTGGTTAAAGCAATGTGACAAGTTCTTTGAGATCTCGGGTACACCGTATGAACAATGGGTTAATCTAGCTACTGCACATTTAACTAGTAGAGCAGCTACTTGGTTCAAGGGAATTGGAATCCCTAGTTATTCTATGACTTGGCCTCAGTTATGTGCTATGATTGTGACCGATTTTCAGAAACAACGACCCATGATGCTGTTGAAGCACTACAAAACATTAAACAAATGTCAACAATTGCTAATTACAGAGATAAGTTTGAGGAGTGTGTAGCTCTAGTAAAGAGAGATCACCCATATTTGAGAGAACACTTCCTATTGAGCTGTTTCATTGGAGGTTTAAAAGGAGACATAAAGCATGATGTGAGCAGACAAAGACCACAAGGATTGATGGAGGGATATTGGCATGCTAGGGTTTATGAAAAAGCAGCTGCAACAAGGAGGGCTCGATCTGTAGGTGCTTGTAACTGAAACCGGTTTGGAAACAATAATATCAAATCTAGTAGCAATGGAGGAAATACAAATATTCAAAGAAGTTCCAATACTATAAATCAGAGTAGAACTGAAGAGAAGGACAAAAGTCTTTGTTGGCATTGCAAAGAACCATAGAATCCAAGCCACAAGTGTAAAGTCAAGAAGTTATTCATGCTTTGCTTTTGAAGGGAGAAACTGAAGAAGGAGAAAATACTGAGAAGCAAGAACAAAACCAAGATGCTGAATATGACACAGCTCCAGATAGTCCAATTAGTGCTGAACATCAAGGCAAGATTGAACAGTTGATGATGATTTCACAACAGGCGGTGAGGAGTTTTGGGACCAGCCATGTTTGCATTAATTGTCCAGTTTGGAGGAAAAATAGCTGTGGCATTAGTATATAGTGGCAGTACCAACTCTTTCATGGACCATGAATTTGCAGTGAAGGCAAACTGCAGTCTCATTCCTGTATCGATAAGGAAGGTAGCTGTCACGGGTGGAGGTGAATTGCAGACTGATACTCAAGTGGAACAATTAGAATATGAAGTCCAAGGTGTGAAGTTTTGTAATACTTTTAAGCTTTTAGGTTTGACAGTGAAAGGACCAACGATGTCGCCTAGAGGGGGGGTGAATAGGCGGATTAAAAATTCGCAGCGGAATTAAAACAGGCCGAGCTGGTCAACCCGGAGTCTCCGGGTTTTGGTCCGGATACTCCGGCTTGTCCAGAGTGTCCGGTCTTGTGTCCGGACTCTCCGGGTTAGCTGGCCCGGGAGCGCAATTAAAACTACTCTAGCAAGCACAATAAACCACTAGAAATAGATAGCAAGAACAACCTAGAACAATTGCTAGTAAGGATTTGAATTAAAGCTAAGCGAAGAGCTAGATCTAACTTTACAAATTCAAATTCAAATAAGCAAGACTAGGAAGTAAAAGAGAGAGCGAGAGAAGCGATTTTTCACCGAAGTTCGGATTCTTGAAGGGAATCCTACGTCTCCGTTGAGGTGGCTCGATCACACTTGAGCCGGGGTCTCTTTCAACCCGCTTTCCTCCCGGTGTTGCACAAATGCACTCGCCGACTTCACTTCTTGTCTCTTTCCTTTCGGAGGCGAGACTCGCCTTCACAAGCAGCCGGGGCTCACCACACGTGTTGGTAGCTCCCGGTGACTCCTAGCCGTCTAGGAGACCTTCAACCTCCAAGAATAATAATGCCACGAAGAATCGCTTGGAGGATGAACTAGTGCTCAACAACTAGTAATGAATGCACCTAGCACTTTGCTTCTTCCTCTCCTCACCAAAATGGATCAACAACCAAATCTAATGGTGGGAGGAAGTATGAGCTCTATTGAATGCTTGGAAGAGGTTAGGAATGGCTTGAATGCTGCTATGAATGAGCTCAATAGAGATCCTAGCCGTTGGAGGGGAGTGGAGGCTTTAAATAGTCTTTTTGAAAACTAGCCGTTTGTCCCCTTTTTGAACTGTCCGGAGACTCCGGACAATTAACCCGGAGACTCCGGGTTGTCCGGACTCTCCGGACAAAATGTCCGGACACTCCGGACTATCTGGAATTCGTTTTGCCCGAGAGGGTTAACCCGAGACTCGGACCAAATGTCCGGATACTCGGATCGAAGTCCGGATACTCCGGACTTAGTGTCCGGACTCTCCGAGTTAACTGGCTCGGTTTGAAATCCAGTTTTTGGAAAATGCAAGTGTTTGAGTACTAGTTTGAATGCAAATTGTGATGTTGAGCACATGCACATCCTAAAATTGATTTTCCGTCGCATCCTCTTAATAGTACGGCTATCCTTAAGACTTAAAGCAATATAAAAATTACAAGTCTTCGTCTTGAAGCCGTTTTGTCGAAATTTGACGCACTTAGGAGTGTTCAATCTTGTTCCAAGCTAGAAGTGATCTCGATAACTGCATTATTCTTGGTTGAAGCATTAGATCACTTTAATTGTGTCATCATTAATCACCAAAATAAAATGAGGGGCCTAGATGCACTTTCAGACAGGCTATGACATTATATTAGGGGCTGATTGGATCTTTGAACATAGTCCCATTGGTCTAGATTTAAAGAAGAGAAGTTTGACTTTGTGTAAGAATAGTGAAGTCCTGTACTTGAAGGACTATTCTAGTCCTGCTGCAAATTGCAATATCAGTGCCACTAAACTGGGCAAAATGGTGCCAAAAGGAGTGATGGGGTGTATGATTCAAGTGCATAAACTGAGTACTCAAGAAATCAAGTCATGTCCAGCTGTTCCTACTGATATCGAATTGATATTGCAACAATTTCTTGAGGTAATTGCTGAACCAAAAGGGTTACCACCAGCAAGAAGTTACGACCATATTATTTATCTTAAAGAAGGAGTTGAACCACCAAACCTGAGACCTTACAGAATTCCTCATTACCAAAAAATGCAATGGAAACTATTATACATCAACTATTGAAGAACAATGAGATTAGGAACATCATTAGTCCTTATGCTTCACCGGCTATTATGGTTAGAAAAAAAGATGGCTCTTCGAGAATGTGTGTAGATTATAGACAATTGAATTCAATGACAGTGAAGAACAAATTTCCAATGCCAATCATTGAAGATTTGTTAGATGAACTGCATGAAGCTTCTATTTTTACAAAGCTGGATTTAAGATCGGGTTACCATCATATTAGAATGAGAGAAGAAGATATCCATAAGACAGCTTTCAAAACTCATCTCGGTCACTGTGAGTACCTAGTAATGCCATTTGGACTCACAAATGTGCCTGCTACTTTTCAATATTTGATGAATTCAATTTTTGCTGAGTATCTCAGAAGGTTTATTTTGGTTTTCTTCGACGATATCCTTATATACAGCAAAAACAGAGAAGAGCACAAGAAACACTTAGCAATTACTTTAGCTATATTGAGGGAGCATCAACTTAAGATCAAAATCAGCAAATGTGTGTTTGCAACCCTCCAAGTGGAGTATTTGGGACATAATCGGTGGTTAAGGAGTAGCTACAGACTCGAAGAAGATAGAAGACATCTTAAATTGGCGAAGACCTGAGAATGTCACTCAGCTCAGAAGTTTCTTGGGCTAACCGGCTATTATAGAAGGTTTGTTAAAGGATATGGACAAATATGCAAATCTCTTTTTGACATGCTTAAGAAAGATTCCTAGAATTGGCAAGATAACCAAACACAAGCATTTGAAAATATCAAGAAGATTATGACTAGCTGTCCAGTCCTAGCTTTACCAGATTTTACCAAACCTTTCACCATTGAAACTGATGCTTGTGGTCATGGGATTGGGGGTGTATTGATGCAAGGTGGACAACCCATAGCATTTTACAGTAAGGTTCTTGGTGATAGGGCTGCTGCACAGTCAGTATACAATAAAGATGCTATGGCTATTTTGGAGGCTTTGAAAAGATGGAGATATTACTTCTGGGGTGGAAGCCTTGTTAGTAGAACAGACCAAAAAAAACCTGAAGTATATTACTTCACAAAGACTCATTGAGGGTATTCAACACAAATTATTACTCAAGTTATTAGAGTTTGACTATCAAGTGGAGTATAAAAATGGGAAAGAAAACATGGTTTCTGATGCTCTGTCCCGGAAGTGTACACCCAGCGACACTTCTGAGGACTCCTGTAAAGCCATGACTGCAGTTGTACATGAATGGATCTTGGAAATCAAGGGTAGTTATTTTGATGATGAATACAACAAAACACTGCTGAGAGAAGCTAGTGGGACTGATGCTCAGTGTTCGTTGGTGGCTGGGCTTTTGAGATACATAGGAAGAATCTATGTGGGGGACAAAAAGGAATTGAGGCAGCAAATTCTTACTAATTTCCATGATTCGAACTTCGGTGGTCACTCAGGAATAAGGGCTGCCTATCACAGATTAAAGAAACTATTCTATTGGCCGAAGCTGAAGAAAGATGTGGAGTGATTTGTCATTGAATGCTCGGTCTGTCAGGTTACTAAAGCAGAACATCTACATATCCCAGGATTGCTAGATCCTTTGAAGGTGCCCGACATGGCTTGGACTCACATAATAATGGATTTTATTGAGGGGTTGCCAAGATCTCATGGAAGAGATGTAATATTGGTAGTGGTTGACAGGTTTACTAAGTATGCACATTTCATAGGATTATCTCATCCATACACGGTGGAGCAAGTAGTTAAGATATTCATGGAAAATATACTTAAATTGCATGGATTACCTATTGAGGCGATTACTGACAGAGATAGAATCTTTACTAGTAAGTTTTTCACTGAGATGTTTAAGGCAATGAATATCACACTTCGATTGAGAACCGCATATCACCCACAAAGTGATGTACAGACTGAAAGGGTAAACTAGTGTTTGGAGTCTTATCTCATATGCATGGTGTTCCAAAAGCCCAAAGAATGGTTCAATTGGATATCAACGACAGAATGGTGGTACAATTCCACATATCATACCTCTCTAAAGCTTACTCCTTTTCAAGCATTATATGGCTATCCAACTTCTCATATTGGTGAGTTACCATTCCTTGTAATATTTCAGATGAGGCTAGAGTAACATAACAACAGAGAGAAGATATGAATGGAAGGATCAGAATGAATCTGCAGCAAGCACAGGATAGAATTAAGCATTATGCGGATAAACATAGATCAGAAAGAGTATTACAAGTGGGAGATATGGTATACTTGAAATTGCAACCATACCGGCAGAATGCGTTTGGACTAAGGGGTTCTTTAAAACTCAGACCAAAATTTTATGGTCCATTCAGGATAATTGAAAGAGTGGGAAAAGTAGCTTATAGGCTGCAATTGCCAGATCATGCAAATATCCATCCAGTTTTCCGTGTCAGCCAGCGTGAAAAGCACTTGGGAACCCATGCTATGCCAATGATGGGATTACCTCTCGTGGTAGAAGATGGATGAATTATAATTGAACCCATGCTATGGCTGTGTTGGAAAGGAGAATTGTGCCTAGAAAAGGGATTCCAGTTGCACATTGGTTAGTCCAATGGCTCAATTTGGCTCCTGCTGACGCGACTTGGGAAGATGTAACTTTCATTCAGAAGACATTTCCTGGATTTGTTCCTTGAGGACAAGAAACATGCGAATCGGGGGAATTGTTAGGGTTCAGAAATTAGCGAGAGGAAGAAAGTTCAGAATTCAGAGTTGAGTTAAGTCTGAAGAAGTCTTCGGCAAACTGAGCATTTCAACGATTCCACTTGGAAGGATAGAGGGACCATATCAATTTCAAAGAGACCTTAAGTTACATCTAACGGTTTAGGAGCATTTAAGTAATTACTATGCAACAATGTAATCATCCTTAGCAACACAGTTTACCATCTGTTATTTTCAGTTTTACCGCACTGTAAGACAATTGGCTATCAGCCTGAACTTTTGGGAGAAATGGAATCATCTGGAGTCTGAAGTACTATTCCAAGTAGAGTAAAGCAAGGCAGTTAGAACCCTAGTTCTTGTCTTCGTTCTCGTCCTAAATCTCCAGTCCTTCTCGATTATTCATCGGATTTGGTGTTCGTATTGTGCTGGTCTTGACATGGGTCGGCACCGGAGCGAGTCAGGTGGTCGAACAGGCGGAGCCCGAGATGGGGGTTGAGGTGCATGCGCACGCTGTATGACTCGGCAAGGGAAGTCATTTGGACATCGCATGGCGGCGGCGGTTGCTTTGCCGCTTCGTAGCAGTGGCGAGCGTGGTGGAGGTGAGGAAGAAGGGGACGGTGGGAGGAGGCATAACTTGTGGAGGCGAGCGTGGAGGAGAAGAGCGCAGCCTGCGGCGACTGTCACAGACGGCCGGCGAGCGCAGTGCACATGGGATGGCAGCAGGAGGAGGACGCCGTCCGCGCACTGGTGCCATGCGTCGCGCCGTGGATCAGGTGGAAATGAGATTACGGCCCATGATACCTTTTTAATAGGCCTAATAGTTACACTAGGCCCCAACGACAAATTCAGCGGGTAGGCCGAGAGAGAAGATGTAGTGGTCCCCAACTGGGCCTTGGTGGGAGTGGGACTAAGGATGCTAATGGGCTGGAGCCTAGTACAGATTTAGCCCGAGTCTAATATTTTTTTTCATACATCTGTATTCAATCTGGTTTAAAAAGAGTGAGGTCCATGCCTGGTCTGAGCTCAAATGAAGGTCTAGACCTTGATTTGGGCTTTTATTTAAGCAAACTATTTGTTTGATGAGTTGATAGTTTACTTGCAATATCCAAATGATAAAAATAGATCTATAATTACATAGCTCACTTACTGAAAACATAGATTAAAAGTTAGAACTTAAAGTATACAACTGAAATATGTCAAACAAAAATGAAAGCATTAGTGCCAAAGACAACATCAATTAGTTTACTTGACTGGTGGTGAGAGATTTAGTTGAAAAATATAAGGTCGAAGTCTAGTCCAATCTAACCTAGATCTAGTTCAAATAGCTATGGATCCTAAATGAGTCCAATCCATTTGCAGTTTTAGACCGACCTAATCCAAAAGCCTATACTGATCCAAACTCGATAGCATACCTGAGTAGGACGCTAGGACATAAGTCAAATTTTTCTAAAGAAAAAAAGGAAAAGGGTTATTTTTTTACGGTTTTGGTAATTTGAGGGCGTATTCGCTCTTGTTGCGATGTGTGGCAGCATTTTCTTCTTTCCTCAATTTTTTTTCTTCTCAAATGCCCTCTTACCATGACACTGGGTGGCATGCATCCTTTTCACCTCCCTTTCCTTTCACTCAATGTCAAAAGAGTTCTGGTATTCAAATTCTCCCCTAATTTTTTTAATAGGAAGTGCTTTTTTTTAACCATTTTGAAAGTTTTTCGAACTAGAATATTTTGAAGTGAAAGTTTTTGAAAATTGCTATTATGAAATTTCTCCCTTGACATTCTTCTAATTTGAAAATTTTCAAGTTGAAAGTTCTCAATTTGAATTTTCCTATGTTAAAATTTCCATACTTGAAAGTTTATGATTTGAAATTCCTGTGAGTTGAAATTTTTTGAATTGAAAGTTCCCCAATTGAAAATTCCTAAGTTGAAAATTTATGTGTTGAAATTTCCTGATTCAAAAGTTTTCGAGTTGAAATTTCCCCGATTTGAATTTTTTTGATTTAAATTTTTCAAAGTTGAAACTTCCTATTTGAAGTTTTGAAAGTTGAGGAACGATAGAGGTGAAAAAAGAAGATACATAGCATTTCAAGAGGATATAACCTCAAACTAGTAATTCCTTTTTTATATACTATTTACCAAAACTCTGCGTATGGTGTCCTCTTATTGGTTCGATGTCCGGTCCTTATAACATTTCCTCACCCTGCAAATCTTTTTTTTTTTTTTTTAAAAAAAAAAGAAGAAGCTAGAGAGAGCTATAAACATTTCAATATTTTGCGGGCGCTAACGACGAAGCTTAAGCCATCAACTTTTAAGTTGGACCACTAGGTGCCTTTTCTCGTCGAGTTCCTCTGGCACTTTACATATTCGATGCGCCTTTGTTTGCTTTCTTGTCATGCCCTTGTGTTCCGCCACTATTCTTTTGAGACGATCTAGAGAGTTTGGCCCCCCAATACACAAAAAGATTCACAGCAGTTTGGCTCGTATAAACAACTCGATGCAACCACAAAGCACACCACATCGATCAAACCAAACTCCGCACGCAAAACAAAACAAAAAAAACGAAATATTATAGGCCGAAACAAGGCGAAAAGGCGAAGGAAGAGGCGTCTCGGACTCGAGACTCGTTGCGCGACACCTGAAAGCACCGCGCGCGATCGTCACGCGGCAGCAAGATGCAATGCAAGGCTACCGACGACAGCGAGAGGAGTGCTTGTGCTTGTACCACTCGGAGGACGGCATCCCCGTACCACTCTCGCGCGCGGCAATAGCCCAGTTCGTTTCAGCTTTTAGATTATGGATTCTGAATTTTGGGAGAAGCTGCTTCTGATTATGGGAGAATCAGGCTAGGCTAGCTATGACTTCTAGGTTCCGGACCGAGTTGGCAAGAATCAGCAAGAATCTGTGAGAATCAGGTTTCAGCCAGATTCTGATTCTATTCAGAAGACACTTTCTGATTCTCAGAGAAGCTGTCCAGAATCCTCCCGTTCGGCAAATAATCCGTTTTTTTTAAGCAGAAGCTATTCAGAAGCTGAAACGAACGGGACCATAATCCGTTCGTGTCACCAACGTATAGGCTCGGTACGTCCTGGTGCGCATGTCAGTGACACGATTGTTTCGTGGTGCCTATAAATTACTTAACCTGTACCGGGGCGAGAGAAGGGCTTGATGACGACGCGGAGATTAGTATTATCGATTGGAGCAAGACACAGAAGTTGGGTTTCTGCGGCCCCTTGATTAGTATAAGCCTATAAGGGCTCCCGTTGCCCTAATGGCCTTCATTATCCCCCATCATACGTCCACATTGGTTGCTAGTGCGTGACGACCTTATTTTAATTAGTTTAGTAGTACTTAATTGAAAGTAGGCACGTCAGCAAACTTTAACATGCGTGCCAAAGTTTGCTTGCATCACCTTAGGTGACCAACTTGCATGCCATTGTTTTTACTTAATCTTAACCGTCAAGGTTTGGGTAAAAGTCAGAGTCATCAGGTTTTTGTTGTCACCTATGAATGCTCGTATAATTGTGTAACTATTTGATGTTTTTTTTGTTGTTGTAACCACCTAGTTGTAATATTTATTTATATATGGTAGCAACAGAGATGCAATCGACTCAAATTCAATCGGATATCACTCCTTTCGTATCCTAACCATATTTTTTTTGGTTGAACTCATAATCGGATACGGATAGTGCCAGATACCAATACGACACGGATAAAACCGGTGACAAATTCGATGCGAATATAGAGCGGAATCGATACAGTACCGAATATTTTTGTCAAATATCCCGTGAAAACAGATATTGCATCTAGCACACATATAGCAATGATTAATCAACATTATAAGTTCAACGTGCAATAGTCCAACAAAGTTGCAAAAATATCAAATATTATATCATGTTTTGCAAAAGAATATCAACTATTTACCTAGGCAAGTGGAAGCATATTCTTGCATATCAAGCTCTGGTGACGGCCAGCACCAACCGACGGGATGATGGATGGGACGACGGTAAGAGAGTGGAGCCGTGGAGAGAGGGCATAGCTTGAGCTATTTGGTTGGCCCCAATTAAAGCACTAGAATATAGGCTATAAATATCCCAATAGAGTTAGCCGGTTCGAGAATATAATTAGAATATCTTGATCCGACACACAGTGATATCCCAAATCCGATACCGAATCCGACAACTATCTGACACGACTAGCCAAATTTGATTTGAAGACATCTAGTCAATCGGTCGGTCGTCATCTATCGGATCCGATCGCACCCCTAGGTAGCAAAGCAATACAATACTCTACATAAGAAATTTTAAAGTTTCTAATTTTCTCTTTAAAGTTTAATTTAGGGCAACCTGCAAGTACATCAAACTTAATTGTTATATTTGATCGAACACTTTCAAAGATTTGCAAGGGGGTTTTAATACACTACTAATCTGTGTGTTGCTTAATTAATTAGGTATTGCTAATAGAGATGCGTATAAGAGCAAGGGCTTAGGGCTTATCCACATCAGTCCAATGAAAAGAAAGTTTTTTGGAGGCAAATATGCACCCCAATCAGACGCATCTAAACAGGCAATAATTTAAGGTGATGTGAAGAGCTATGCTTTATGCCAAGAAAGAGATCTGTGCGCACCTGTGAAAAAAAAGGCTAGTGACCACAGCTTGCACGAGTATGCAAACACAAGGTGAGACGTATCTAGAAAAGCAAACCGGTTCGATTGGACAACGAGTTTGAGATTGCTTGTTAATCTAACCTAGCATGCATCGATCTTCAGCTTCTTCGGGTTATAGAAGCTGAAGCCGGTTGGTTAAAGGTTTTTTTTTTTAAGCCGTAGCTTTTTTGAAAAATTATTTTTTAGTTTTTTAGACTGAAAAGCGGTTGCAGTTTTTTTATAAGAGGTCATTTGGCAAACAGCTAATTCTTCTTAGTAGTAAACTGCAAAGTACGTCATGCGCTGCTTTTGGCTTTTGCTATTTATATGTAGCAGAAGCCACTTAAAATCAGGGGCGGAGCTTGGCCATGGGCCAGTGGGGCTTGGACCCAAGGCCTAGCCCAAATAGTAATGCAAATATTGGTTTGTTCTTAATTGGGCCCGAGGCCACTTCCAATCGGGTCACTGGCCCCGTCGGCTTCACAGCGTCTCGGTTAGCCAACCCTAGCCATTCAACGCCGTCCCCAGTCCCACGCAGGCCACGCTCCCACCGCCGCCAGAGGCTGTTCCCACCAGCCCGTCGGCCCTCGCCCCTGCCCCCGCCCCCGCCCCCGCCCACTGGACTTCTAGAAGGATGGAGACGCCGCCACCCCCGCCCCTGCGCCCGCTGCCGGCTGCTCGGCTTGAGCCTTGAGACCTTGAGTGCTTCACTGCTTGAGCTATCAGCTTGAGTGCTTCACTGATTTACTCAGTTCACTACTTGAGCCTTAAGGTAATGAGGTAGCTTCTTCTCTAGTTCTCCCCAGTCTTGAGATTTGAGAAACAAAAATAATAAGTTATAAGTACCTCTTTACTTGTATGAACTGTATGAACTATGAAGTATGTATATTGATCAATTGATGGGCATTTTAGGAGCTCTGATTTGATGCAACTTGTTTTGATATTACTGTCCAGTAGAAACATGAGTAATAGTGTATTAGTATAATACTACCTTTTTTTCAAGGATAAAAATGTGAATCATTGAATTGTGAATGGTAACTTTGGTTATATTTAATTGCTAGATTTGAACATATTGATTAATTTATTGGACTCAATTTGATGTAATAGAAATACATGACGAAGAGGTTGAAGCCATTGTCATCTTATTTTCTGTCACAGTCATAGTCCAACCAATCCCCACCGGAAACAGTAGGAACTGGAGCTAGTAATACCCAACAAAACAATCCTCTTGGTGTGCTTAATTTGGAAGATATTGTTGCTGATCCTGGGCTTCGGAAACCTATTGAGGAATTTCATATGGATATTAGGGATGCTGCTATAAGGGAGTATTTGCTACGGGGACCATGCCAACCAAAAGGTCATAAGTTTCCACGAAAATTTATAGGAAATCATAAAAGAAGCTTTTAAGAAGACTGGTTCAAAAGTCATGATTGGTTAGAATATAGTGTTGCTAAAGATGCTGCCTTTTACTTTTATTGTTTTCTATTTAAGCAATGGAAACATGAAAACTTTGGTGCTGATGCATATACAAAGGTGGGGTTTAGTTATTAGAAGAATGCAATTCAATTTTTTGATGGACATGTTGGTAAAATTGATGGTGCTCATAATAAAGCTAAAAAATATTGTGAGGATTTTAAAAATCAGAGGCAGAGTGTCACACATGTGTGGGCTGATACAAGAAAGGAGGAAGAAAATTTGGGTCGCATTACTCTTATTTTAGGTGTTGTAAGGTTTCTTCTATTGCAAGCTCTTGCTTTCCGTGGGCATGACGAGTCTTCTAGATCAAACAATAGAGAAAACATTTTAGAGATGCTATAATGGTATAAAGAAAAGGATAAAAATGCTACAAAACTGTTAGATAATGCTCTTGGGAACCATTTAATGACTTCGTCAGAAATACAAAAGCAGTTGTGCAAAGCTTGTGCAGAAGAGATCACTAAAGCCATTGTGGATGGTATTGGGGATAGACGATTTGCCATCCTTGTTAATGAGTCTCGAGATGCATCTATCAAGGAACAAATGGTTATGATTTTGATATTAATATGTGTTATTTCGAATTTTTGGATAACTTTTTAACTATGCTTCTTGCCCTCATAAAAAAAAATTACACTTCCTTCACCATGTAGGTATGTCAACAAAAAGGGCATGTGATTGAGAGATTTCTTGGATGACATGACATCAGCTTAATGACATGACATCAGCTTCATTGAAGGTATCTTTGGATGCTATATTTGTTCATCATGGTTTATCTATCCATAGATTAAGAGGGCAATGATATAATGTCACATCAAATATGAGAAGGGAATTCCATAGGCTACAAAGAGGGGTATTGGATGAAAATCGATATGCATTTTATATACATTGCTTTGGTCATCAGCTGCAATTAGTGGTTATTTCCGTTGCCAAGTGTTGTTCATTTGTCTTGGATTTCTCTAACTACACCACTTTGATTGTCAACACTGTTAATGCTTCTTGTAAGAGACATGATCAATTGGTCCAACAACACCATGATAATCTTATGAGTAGATTGGAGAGTAGTGAAATTTTTACAGGAAGAGGGAAAAACCAAGAAACTAACATTGCAAGGCCTGGGGATACTCGATGGGGTTCACATCACAAAACCTTGTGTCGTCTTCTCCTGATGTGGGATACAGTCCTTGAGATATTAGAGAACATATGTGATGATGCAACAAATACAACACAAAAAAAATAACAGTTTCAGGTTTGTTGCAACAAATGGAAAGCTTTGAATCTTTGCTTATATTGCATCTTATGATCAAAATATTGGGAAAACTAATGATTTGTCACATTGCTTGCAAAAGAAAGATCAGAACATTGTTCATGCTGTAGGATTTGTTGGAGTCACATTGCAAAAAATTAATGACATAAGGCAGCATGGTTGGGATGAACTCTTTCAGGAGGTAAAGACATTTTGTCTCCAATATAACATCATTGTGCCAAATATGCTGGATACAATAACAGCCAGTGGCCATTTGAGGGGTCATGGCAGCCAATTGGTAACTTACTACCATCATTTCAATAACAAAATATTTAATACGGTGCTTGATCAAATTATTGTCGAGTTAAACAATCGCTTTACTGAAAGATCTACTCGGTTACTGAGATGTATTGCTCCTCTTGATCCAAAGAATTCTTTTGCCAACTTTGATGAAGACAAACTAATTAAACTTGCTAAGATGTATGCTGCCTACTTCTCCCAATATGATTGTATAGTACTTAAGGACCAACTTGAGACATTCATTGCTAATGTGAGAGCTGATCCATATTTTTTTAAGTTGTAATGACCTTGGTAATCTTGATGTGAAGATGGTTCAGACCGATAGACACACAGTTTTTTCATTGGTATATTGCCTCAGTGAATTGGCTTTGATTTTGCTCGTTGCAACCGCAACAGTAGAGAGAGCTTTCTTAGCTATGAACATTGTCAAAACTGAATTGCTTAATAAGATGAATAATGAATGGATGAATGATAGTATGGTATGCTACATTGAGCGAGAAGTATTTGCAAGCATGAAGATAACAAAATTTTACAACATTTTCAAAGTATGAGGTCTCATAAGCAATAATTACCTCGTAGTCTTCGTGCTAGTGGTACGTTACATTCTTCTAATGCAATTTGTTTTAATACTTACCTTCGTAGTTTTATGTGCCTAATTTACATGTGCAAGTTCATCTTTTACAGGTTCAGGTTCTTGTTCTATTATTGATGAAAATATGGTAGTCTCAGATGCACCAAACATTCGTTAATTAGGTATTAACATGTCGATGATTGGGGAACCGGTCCCCGCCGAGCTTACTTGTTGAATGAGGGATCAACCAAGGCCCCTTTGCCCGTGAAGGATTGGCGTCCGAAGGATGCTCGTGCAATGGGAGACACATGGGTTATCCTGGTTCGGGCCTCTCATGTGGAGATAAAAGCCCTAGTCCAGTGGTATTGAGTATTGATATGAATACGATTGAAAGCTTGCCTATGCCTCTCTCCCCTTCCTCTCTCGTCGAGAGGAGGCTTAAATAATAGGTGTATGTAATTACAAATGGTAACTACCCCAAAAATCACACCTATTGTCATTTTTGACGTGTCCTTGATTTTCGCCGTGCTTGATCTTCTGGTACAACTTCCCTCGATTCCCGGCGAACTGGTCGCCACTTTCCTGTTTAGTGGGTTGACCTCGTCCTTCAGCCATTGTTGGGCATTCCCTTGACCATGCTCGACCAACTGGCACCTTCCGAGCAAGGTTGCTCGTTCCTGTCTTCGAAGCCTGCAGCCGAACATGTTTTGCTGAGGGTTGGCGAGCATGCTCGTGACCGAGCATAGGGTCATTCAAGGTCTTTTCTTGGGCACCCCGACCAAGGTTGTTTTATGATCGGTTGGCATCGGCTGCCGGGGCTACAAAGGTCCTTGTGAAAAATACTCCAATCCCTGACATAACATTTCTACCACCCCACTATGTTATATTGTTTTGACGTATTTTATCTATCTTATTGAAATGTTAAGCATGTAGTTCACATTTATCTTTAATTGTGTATTTGTGCTGTACTTTTGTTATACCTAAATGTTCGTAGTCTTTGACGACAGTAATCGTCACTTATTTTTGGTCCAAGGCTTATATAAATCTTGGCTCAATTACTGCTTAAAATCTAACCCATTTGGTGTTTACTTGCTTTTCGAAAACCGAAACTGACTTTAAGCTCCCAAACAGAGCAAAATTTGCTATAGCTTGCCTGCCCGCCGTATCACTACTAAAATACATGTAATGGGATTCCATTTCACTTCACAGGATCTAAGCAAGTTTTTACCGATCTAGGATGGATGAATCACATAGGGTATCACAACAGAAACTTGCAAACAGTAGACAAAGAAATCGTAGCAACAAGAGCAACTGTTAAGAGACAAACAAACTTATGGACATATTATATTCGCAAAACCTTCCATCTTGTGAGTTAGCTTAGCTAGCTACTATCCCATATATTGCACTCGTATATTATCAATGTGAAAGACCATGTGGAGGCTTACCCTTATGTGTAATGAGTAATTGACTGTATTTTGAGCCTTTGGTACTCAATTTTGAGTTTGTTTTGGAATGAGTAATTTGAGTTGCTTTGGGTAGCCTAGAACCAAAGGTCGGGAGTCGAACTTTTTAAGTGGTCGGGGCTTCACTGGTCAGGACATTGCTAGGTTGGCTCTTAAGAGGTTGGGGCACCCTTAAGTGGTTATAAGCTAAGGTGAAATCCTTGGCTATGTGATTGCTCAGCTAATGACTATTTATCATTTTAAGTAATGCTATGTGATGTGTTTCCCTTGTCTATGATGGTTGCAGAAATTCAAAGCTAGGTTACGGTGAGGCAAAGTAGATCGGGACTATGCTGGGAGAGCTGAGGTCCAAACGGTCAAGGTGTCACCGGAAGATTACTGAGACCGGAGAGTGTCTACGAATGAAGACGACAAATGGATGGATACGATGCTAACTTGAGCCCTACTCAAGCGAAGGAAGATCGTTGGATTAAGGGTTTGCAGGTGGAGTAGTGGTTAAGTTAGTATGTGGATGTGTGGATAAAACCCGTTATATTATTGGGTTGCGGGTTAGCCCATTTATGTGTGAGAGAGTGAATCTGAACCTTTGATGGGGTTTCTTCAGGGTCAAGAAAGTCATCTGAGGGTGGAGATTGCTCCCATTATGCTATAAATAGAGGGGTGGGGTATGTCCCCATCCCAAGCTTGTAAGAGAGGATTATTTGGTTTCTTGATAAAAGCTTTGCCCACCTTCTTCAAGTGTTGCAAGATTTATTTTTCATATTATGAAACTCATTTCAGTTCTTGCATCTTTACTCTTTGCACTTTAGATTTGTCTCCTCTCCTTCTAAGTGCTTTTGGATTTTATGCCAAGGATGAAAGATTATTGGATGAACCTTCTATAGATCATATCCTAGTCATCTAGGCAATCTACAATCTTTTCTTTTCAGTTCTTAGAAGAAACCGATCTTTTGTGCTTGGAAGAAGAAAGATCCTTATAGATCATGTTCTTGTCTTTTTAAAGGGTTGTTCTCTAGTGTTCTTGCTTGCTGAGACTTGTGAGAAGTCATTCAAGACTATCTTGATCAACAGTACCCCACAAGCAAGCTCAAGGTAAAGTTCTGTTTTAGACCCAATTTTGGTCCAACCTTCACTACACTGGAAAAATGTTAGAATCTTAAGAAGGTGCACACAAAGTTTCACGGGTTTTGGATCAACCGATCAAAAGTTATATTGATTTTTCGTTTTTGAGATCATGCTGATTTTACTATTCACCTAAGTACTTGTTTCATCCAAACACTATTCATTAAGCACTGTTCATCCGGCCAGTGCTGCCAACCAGTTTGGAGTATTGTTCATCCGAACATTGTTCACCGAGCACTATTCATCTGAACATTGTTCATTTGGGGTACTGTTCATCCGACCTCAACTAGGTCGAAGTACTGTCTATCCGACCTCTTGGTCGATGATACTATTCAATCGACCTTAACTGTTCGTAGTTCTCTTGGTGGTTTGAGTTTTTAGGTGGGAATTTTATTTGGCTCCTATTCACCCCCCTCTAATCGCCTTTTTGGTCCTTCAATTGGTATCAGAGCCGGTTTTACTCTTCCATAGATATTGACCGGTCTCAAGAGCCATGGCGACAGACAAGTATTCCACCAAGCCTCTGATTTTCTATGGAGTTGATTTTCCTTTCTAGAAGTCTCGGATGGAGTCATACATCACTGCCTAAGGTTTCCTGATTTGGCAGAAGGTGAAGCTCCCGATGAGGTTCCTGTCAATGAGAATGTCACGGCTGGCAATATAGCTAACGTTGAGGCAAACGCTAAGACAAGGAACATCCTCATACAGGGACTTAGATTTAGTAAGTATGACAAGATCTCTCGCCTACGATCTGCTCACTAGATTTGGGTAACCCTCTATGCATATCATGAGGGCACTACTCAGATCAAGACTGAAACAAGAGCAGTTCAGGCGTGACTACAACAAGTTTGAATAACACGCTGCTGAGACCCTGGACGAGTGTTTTGGTCGCTTTACAAAGATTTTGAGTGATCTTTGTGCAATGGGTTGCACATACACTAAATCGGAGAATGCTCACCATTTCTTGACAGCACTCGATCTTTGGGTTTGGAAAATGAAGGTGACCACCATCAAGGACACCATGAATTTATCGACCTTGACTCTTAATGGGCTTTATTCCTGGCTCAAGACTCATGAGATCGATACCGTCTCTCATAAGATGAAGTCTCAGTCGATGGCCTTGGTCACCGATTCCACAGTATCATTTTCTGAGTTTTCTTTGAGTTTTCCCTCTTCGATTTCTCTGAGCTTAGTGATGATCAACTGGACAAGTTTTCAAAAAATTATCTAGCTTTTGGCCTTCAAATTTTCTTATGCATACAAGAGAGTGAGGGAGAGGAAGAGAGGTGACACAATCACCTGCTTCGAGTGTGGTGGCCCCAACCACATTGGAGCAAACTGCCTCAAGTTGGAGAAGGGTAAGAATGAGCAAGGTGGTTCGAACAAGAATGATTGCATTGACAAAAACTGCAACAAAAATCCTCAAGTCCGCAAGCCGGCGCGTGAGAAGAAGTACCGCAATTTCTCCAAGAACAAGAAGCTCTTCCACCGCGTTCTCGACTCCATCGACGACATCGACCTCTCCGATATGGTGACCTAGAGCGACAAGGGCGAGGATGATCCGCGAGAGAAGTTCAAGGGCGGATGCCAATGGCATCACGACTCCAAGCTGTACAGTGACTCGGATGATGTACCATCTTACGACCAACTCAATGAAGCTTTCTACAAACTAGAAAAATTCCATGCTAGAGCTAGAACTAGATGCATGGAGCTTGAGAAGAAAGTAGGTACTTTGTCTCGGAAGTTAGCTTCACTTAAATCATGTTCCTCCCAAGACTTTGATGACTATTTGCTTGGTGTTGCTTTGTTTATGGAGCTGGAGAACCTAAGGACCAAGAATGATAGTGTGGTTTCTGAACTTGAGGATCTTATGTTAAAGAATGCTAGCACTGATCCTATTGATGTTATTCCTGTATAGAATAGTTTTCTTTATGCTCACACTACTGCATCATGTGAAAATTGCCCTAAATTGCTTGCTGAAAGTGGTTCCATGAGCACTCACCTTAGGAAGCTTTCTGTTAGAAATGATGAACTAGAAGTACATGCTTCTAAGGACCTAATCAACTCATGTGAGGGCTGCAGGCAACCAAAACTTGACAATGATGATTTAGAAGTCAAATGTGCTGAACTTGCTAAGGACTTACTAGCTAAGTCACAAAATGGTTGCTTGCTTTGTGCTGAGATTGAGAGAAACTTTGATAAAATCCATGTCAAGCTTAGGAAGAAGTTAGAGACCCAGGCTGTTAGGATTAAAAATGCTCCTGCGTTTCCTGTGAGGTCCTCAAGATTTAGGCAGCTGTGCTTAGGGAGAGATATGCACGTGTTTTTCAGTCTTCTTCTGGCTCTTTTTCCACTTCTTTCCCCTATTATTCATGTGCCTCTCTTTTCTGGGAGTGTGGGTATCTCATGAGCACTCTTGAGAAATTTGTAGGAGGCAAAAAGAAGCTCAATATCATCCTAGACCAGTCCAACATTAGTTGATTCAATCAGGATCTAGGATTTGACTACTTGGAGCATGCATGGGTGCATTTGCCTACAGTTATGCGTGTCTCCAAGAGTGGAGAGATTGTGGTTGCTCCTCAGATGAGCACCACTGTGTTTAGGTCAGCTGGGACTATCCATGGGATCTCTGATGAGAAGAGTGCTTCTCATACTACTTCAGCCTCCAAGACAAAGTATACATACACCTTTTGTTAAAAGGATGGACACCTTACTGATTTCTATTTCAGACGCGCCAAGATCACACGGCGTAAGCATGTTCGTGCTCTTAGGGTTATTTAGGGTTATCCTGGATTATGAGTACTCCAAAGGCACACACTACTTCTAGACAGGTTAGAGAGTCGCCTATTTTTGGGCAATGTCCAGGACTCGGTTTTCATGCTATTCAGTTGAGTTTTCGTCCTGGAGCTATTCATGATCAATCCCTCTGCCGACCTCTTGATATCCCTCATTTTTTCCATCGAGGTGAGTATCAACGATGTGAGTTTACGTCCACCAGTAGAGGTCGAGGCAGGCATTACGGGGGTGGTCCGGCCTTTGCACATTGGCAGACCAACCCAGCTCCATCTCCCTGACCACCTGCAGGCATTGCTTCTGATTTGGTGAGAGTTGAGCCTCGGAGAGACACTAGAGTTCAGTCTTTTGTTCCTTGACTGTACTGCTGCTCGTCATGTGGTTTAGTATTGGGTACCTAGATCTGCTCTTATTTGCCCCAGTACTGAGTCACTGACCTCTCATTTATGTTGATACAGGTCTGTAGGATGGGGAAGGAAGAGGTATGGATAGTTGACTCTGTTTTCCCCACCATATAACCAGAGACTCTCATTGGTTCTTCCCTAGTCCGTGCTCCCGGTGATGAGCTAATCACCTTTGGGCTTTGGGGATGGTTCTTCTGGTCGAGTCATCGCTAGAGGTACTATGCGCATTAATAAAAAAATTATTCTTAAGGATTTTGTCTTAGTGAGTAAGCTGCAGTATAATTTGTTTTCTGTTTCTCAGCTTACCGATGATGATTTTTAGGTAAGCTTCAAGCATAATGCTTGTAGAATTCTTGATTCATCCGAAGGGTTAGTTTGCGGGATTTCTAGATTTGAGATAGCCTTTTGTGCTGATTTCTCTTTCTCTTCTAGAGATCCTATTCGCTGTTTAATTGCTTCAGAGTCCCGTGATCTCTCCTTCTGGCATAGGAGATTGGTCATATAGGCTTTGATCATTTGACCCGAGTTAGCAACTATGATCTCATTCGTGGTTTATCCAAACTCAAGATGGTTAAAGATTTGGTGTGTTCTACATGCCGGCATAGCAAGATGGTTGATGCTTCTCATCCTCCAGTCACCCTTGTGATGACTGATGCACCAGGACAGTTGTTGCACATGGACACTATTGGTCCAGCTATAGTGCAATCAACAGGAGGGTAGTGGTACATTCTTGTCATTGTTGATGATTTTTTGAGGTATTCTTGGATGTTTTTCATGACCTCAAAGGATGAGTCTTTTTCCCATTTCAAGGGTTTGGTCCGTAGGTTGTTCATTGAGCTCCCAGGTGCCTTATGAGTGATCCGCAATGGCAATGGCATGGAGTTCAAGAACTCCTACTTTAGTAGCTTCTATGAGGAGTCAGACATAGAGCATTAGTTCTCTTCTCAATACATCTCTCAGCAGAATGGCGTATTGGAGAGGAAGAATCGGACCTTGGTCGAGATGGCCCGAACGATGCTAGATGAATACAATATTCCTAGGAAGTTTTATGCTGAGGCTATAGCTACGGCTTGTCATGTGTCTAATTGGGTTTTCTTAAGAGCACACTTGCATCGTACCTCATATGAGTTGAGGTATGGGTGAAAGCCAAGTGTTGCCCACTTTCACGTGTTTGGATGCAAGTGCTTCTTTCTGAAGTCTGGGAATCTAGATAAGTTTGAGTCATATTATGCTAATATGATCTTTCTGGGTTACTTGACTTCTTCTCGTAACTATAGGATCTAGGGCTGCGAGACAGGTAGGATGATAGAGACATGTGAGGTGATCTTTGATGAGGCTAGTCCAGGAACTAGACCAGACATTTCAAGTTCTTCTCCTCTTTCCCAGACTATCTTTGCAGATGATGAGGATGATGGAGATGATGTCGCTCCACTCTGCACCTGAGGTGACTCCTATTTCCATCTCTGCACCTCAGGGAGACCAGCCCCTACTCTCAGACTCTTCAGCAGCTGGTGGCTCTGATTCTACTTCTCCCACGCGAGAAGTAGAGGCTATTTTTGTTTCTAGACCTCCTCACCATATTCATAGACGTCATCCAACTAACCATATCATTGTCGATCTGTTTGAGCGACTCACGCGCTCAAAGTTAGGATTGTCTTCTTTCTGCCTCCACTCTGCCTTTGTTGCCTCATTTGAGCCGAAAGATGTTTCTCATGCATTATCCGACGAATCTTTGATAAATGCTATGCATGAGGAACTTAAGAACTTTGAGAGAAACAAAGTTTGGCAACTTGTTGAGCCCCCATCTAGTCATAACGTCATTGGGACCGAGTGTTCAAAAACAAGTAGATTGATGATAGGGTTGTCATTAGGAACAAGTCTAGGCTTGTCGCTTAAGGTTTCTCTCAGGTCGAGGGTCTTAACTTTGAGGAGATTTTTCCCCTATAGCCATACTAGAGGCCATTATGATCTTGCTTGCATTCACAGAATCCAAGAGCTTCAAGATTTTTCAAATGTATGTCAAGGGTGCATTCCTCAATGGCTTCATTGAGGAAGAGATATATGTTAGGCAACCTCCAGGATTTGAGAACCCCAAGTATCCAAACCATGTATTCAAACTTTCCAAAGCTTTATATGGACTTAAGCAAACCCCACAAGCTTGGTATGAGAGACTTAAGTCCTACCTATTGAGTCATGGTTTCGAAATGGGTAAAGTGGACAAGACCTTGTTCATCAGACATTTAGATTTAGATTTTCTCCTGGTCCAGATCTATGTTGACGACATTATTTTCGGTGGCTTCTCGCATTTTCTCGTTACTCAGTTCTCAGATGTGATGAGTATTGAGTTCAAGATGAGCATGATGGGCGAGTTGAGCTACTTTCTCGGCTTCTCGATTAAGCAGACTCGGTAGGGTACCTTCTTGCATCAAGACAAGTACACTTGAGATCTCTTGAGATGTTTCGGCATGTCTGACAGGAAGCCGATGATGACTCCTATGGCCACCACTGCTGTCCTCAATCCTGACGAGTATGATGAGACAGTTGATCAAAATGAGTTTTGGAGCATGATCGGCTCCCTTTTGTATCTCACAACCTCGAGGCTAGACATACATTTTTATGAATGTCTTTGTGCTCGATTTCAGGCTTCTTCTCGCGCCTCTCACCGCCAAGCGGTGAAGCGCATCTTCAGATACTTTCGAGCTACCATTGACTATGGTATCTGGTACTCTTCCTCTTCTTGTCTGTCCCTTAGAGCTTTTTTTGATATAGACTTTACTGGCTGTAGGATAGATAGGAAGAGTACATCTAGTACTTGCCAATTCATTGGTACTTCTCTCGTTTCTTGTTCCTCCAGGAAACAGTTCGGAGTTGCACAGTCCACCACTGAGGTCGAGTATGTTGCTGAAGCTAGCTGTTGTAGCCAAATACTCTGGATGAGATCGACCTTGCAGGACTTTGGATTAGCAGCAGGTTGTGTTACACTTTTCTATGATAATACATCTACCATTCGCATTTCTAAGAACATAGTGCATCACTCACAGACCAAGCACATTGATATTCGATATCACTTCCTTAGAGACCATGTAGAGAAGGGTGATATAGTGTTCCAGTTTGTGAAGAGTGACCTCCAGTTGGCTGATATTTTCACCAAGCCATTGAATAGCTCCAGGTTTGTTGCCCTGAGAGGAGAGCTTGAGATTATGAGCCCATATAGCATATCTTGAGGGGGAGCTGGTTTGTATTATATATTATATGTTTATTTCCAACATTTCCTTTCTTCTACATTTTTGGGTGTATTTGGGCTGAGTCTTAGTGTTTAGAGTCCACTTCACTTAGATTTGTAGTATGCTTTGGCATGGACCTCTCATCTTATGCTATAGGTTGCTATCATGCACAATTAGCTTTCTCTCTTCTCTCTAGGTTGAGTTTCCTCACAGTCTTGTAGGTCTAGCAGGTGTTAAGCCCCCTAAGTAGATAGGGTCTGTGTGTACCCCCTAGCTCGAGTTTGTAGAGTCAGCTTTCCTATGTTAGTCGTATGGGGAAGATGAGAGCGAGACTGAGCCGTAGTGTTCTCTATCATATTTTCTATGCTCTTAGTTCACCCAGCTATCAGTTTCTCGATTTCCTCTTCTCATTCTATTTTTCTGAGTTCAATTGTGTTCATTTGTGTCTTTTAAGTTAAATTTGCTAATAACTAAACCTGAATCAAAATCATCCTTAAAATTGACTCACTTGTTGAGGGAAATTTTCTAGAAACTGATCATCATGCATTGCATATAGACTTCTTTTTTATTTTTGAGCTTTATCTATTATGCAATTGAGTTCATTATGATGATATGCACCTTGCTACTTTTCTGAGTATCTTTGATAGCTTAGTCTTATCTAAATTGTACGAATTTATCATGCTAAGCTTGCTGAACCTTAAAATTGTGCTTTAATTAAAACTTGATGAAAATATGCAGCTTTCACTTGCTATATTTCTTTACTAGGTGCTTATGCTATGCCTTATGAAATCTTGGGTTTCTACTAGAGTCCCTATAGTAACTTGGGTTTAGCTGGTTTGTTGTATTCTAGAATCCTCAAAATGCTCATGAATCTAAGTGCTAAAGATTTCAAAAATTGACTTGTGTGTGCCAAAATTGATCTCAACACCTTGCATTCATGAGACTGTTTTTTATTGCACTTGGGATGAACTTAGGATTATTGTGTATGACTAAAACCATTGTTTTAAGCTTCTTGTTTGAGATGGTCGAATATGGCTTGAGTCAATCAAAATTGGAAAATTGCAAATATCAAATTGTGGAAGAGAGTGAAACCTAGGAGGCCATTGTCGATGGTTCCTAGTCAAGGATGTGCTTCACTAGGATAAACTCTCTAAACCGCATTCTGTATGTTAAAATCTAGAATTTGCATTTACAAGATGATTGAGTAAGAGGGTTCTCTTATGCACTTGTAGCTTCCCAATGTGTTGACTGGGTTGAACTTTAGTATATCCACTTGATCCTTGCATAGCTTTGCTTTTAGTCTTGAAATTATGCTAAGTGTTGTTCTTGTTGAAATCATGCAAAATAGCAAATTTCTTTTAAAAGCTTGCTAACAAGGATATTGAGATATGCAATTGGATATGACTTAGTTTGACATAATATAAATTTAAGTAGCTTGGTGTCATACTATATCTGAATGGTCACTTGGATAATCTTCAAAACTCTTTTAGGATGTATTTCATGCATATATGCTTCCTTGATGTCTATATTGCCAAAAAAAGGGGAGAACACGTGGAAAGGGCATCTTAGAAGGAAGATTTTTTTAAAAAAAAAATTGCTTTCTCATGATCTTAATGAAAAATTGTTTTTGTTTTTGGATCATGAGCAACATTTTAGCTTTTATGGATTTTTATTTATTCTTAGAGCATTCGTGGGAAACTTATTCTTTCTCTTGGTTTAATCTAAATTTTATATTGCCTACTTGGTCATGATCATGCTTTCTCTTGCATTTGAACCAAGTATAGTTTTGCAATTAAATTGCCTTCTTCTTTTTATTCAAACTCAACTTGTGCTTTTTTGGGGTTTGTCAATATACTCATCAAAGGGGAAGATTGAAAGGCCATGTGGAGGTTTACCCTTATGTGTGATTATTAATTGACTGTGTTTTGAGCCTTTGGTGCTCAAGTTTGAGTTTGTTTTGAAATGAGCAATTTGAGTTGTTGTGGGTAGCCCAGTACTAGAGGTTGGGACCTTGGCTGGTCGGAATTTTTAAGTGGTTAGGGCTTCATTGGTTGGGACCTTGCCAGGTCAGCTCTTAAGAGGCTGGGGCACCTTTAAGTGGTTATAAGCTAAGGTGAAATCCTTAGTTGTGTGATTGTTCAGTTGATTACTGTTTATCATTTTAAGCAATGCTATGTGATGTATTTCCTTTATCTGTGATAGTTGTAGAAATTCGAAGCTAGGTTACGGTGAGGCAAAGTAGATCGAGACTAGGCTGGGAGAGCTAAAGTCCAAACGGTCAAGGTGTCGTCGGAAGATGACTGAGGTCGGAGAGTGGCTGCGAATCAGAATGACAAGTGGATAGATAAGATGCTAACTTGAGCCCTACTCAAACGAAGGATGATCGTTGGATCAAGGGTTCGTGGGTGGAGTAGTGGTTAAGTTAGTATGTGGATATGTGGATAAAACCCATTATGTTGTTGGATTGCGAGTTACCCCATTTATATGTGAGGGAGTGAATCTGAACCCTTGATGAGGTTTCTTCAGGGTCAAGAAGGTCATCTGATGGTGGAGATTGCTCTCATTGTGCTATAAATAGAGGGGTGGGGGTATGCCCTTATCACAAGCTTGTAAGATGGGGTTATTTGGTTGCTTGATAAAAGTTTTGCTCACCTGGTTGTGTGGCTTTGAAATCCTCCTTCTCTAAGTGTTGCAAGATTTACTTTACATGTTCTGAAACTCATTTCAGTTCTTGCATCTTTACTTTTTGCACTTTGGATTTGCCTCACCTGTTTTTAAATGATTTTGGATTTTGTGTTAAGGATGAAAGATTACTGGATGAATCATCTATAGATCATATCCTAGTATCTAGGCAATCTATAATCTTTTCTTTTCAGTTCTTACAAGAAACCGATCTTTTGTGCTTGGAAGAAGAATGATCCTTGTAGATCGTATTCTTGTCTGTTTGTAGGGTTGTTCTCTAGTGTTCTTGCTTGCTATGACTTGTGGGGGGTCATTCAAGACTATTGACGAGTACCCATACCATGGGTACCTCCATCAGCCCGAGACCGCGAGCGGGCTGACGTCCTTCAAGGCCCAGTTCTGGCGAAGGTTCGCGGGCCGCGAAGAGTGGGCCTGGCACTGTTTAGAGCCAGCCCCAGGTGGTCGGCGGACTCCGACCTCCCAGGTCAGAGCGCATGGTCGGCCGGCTCCACTAGCGCTCGAAGGGCCAAGACCCGCGCTGGCGAGGGGCCAACCGCTCTGTGTACGTGACGCCCTCTGATGTCCGTACCAGGGTAGGCGGTCCCTTCCCGAGAATGTCAGAGGGTGCGCCAAGAAGTCAAGCCCCGGTCCCGTCGTCACTGACACACCGCAGAGGAGAAGCGCCCCCTCCCGAGGCCAAGCTGAGGTCAAATACCATTAACTGCCGGGGCTGACGTTCGTACGGAGCAGTGCGTCACCTCGTCAGCACGGTCGAAGACTCCCCGCCACAGGGCTACCAACCCGGCGTGGAGGTAGTCGGAGCCAGGTCGGGCGAAAAGACAGGAGACCAGACTCCAAGGTGTACAGTACCCCTTCCTTTTTTCTCTCCAACTCCCATTGTAACCTGCCGCCTCCAGATATATAAGGAGAAGCAGGGCTCCGAGGGGAGGAGAGACCGATCAAGCAAGAAAACACAAAAAACTCGCCGAGCACAAGGGAGATCGATCGAACCCCTTGTCTCGCCTGTAACCTCCGGTTCGCCTCTCAAAAACAATACACCCCAACGGCACGAACTGGAGTAGGGACATTCAGCCCGAACCAGTATAAACCTCTGGCTTCTTGAGTGAACCATTCGGGGAGAGGGAGCGCGCGACCCCCGCTAACCAAAAATTCGTATTGCCGATGCACGAAACACCGACAACTATCTTGGTCAACAAGACCCCATGAGCAAGCTTAGGGTGAAGTTTCTATTTTAGACCCAGTTTCGATGCAACTTTTATTAAACTGGAAAAGGTAATAACTTCGACACCAATCCTTGCAATTGAAGGTTGGAATAGGTTCCTGACGTCCATAGGAAGGTGCGCACAAAGTTTCACGGGTTTTAAATCAGCCGATCAAAAGTTATATAATTTTTAATTTTTGAGATCGCACTGATTTTTACTATTCACTCAAGTATTTTGTTCACCCGAACATTGTTCACCGAGCACTGTTCATCCGACCAGCACGGAGTGATGTTCATTCAAACACTGTTCACCGAGCACTGCTCATTCGACCAGTTCGGAGTGATGTTATTCAAACACTGTTCACCGAGCACTGTTGATCCAAATATTGTTCATTCGGGGTACTGTTCATCCGACATCAACTGGTAAGGTACTGTTCATCCGACCTCAACTATGCCGAAGTACTGTTCATCCGACCTTCTGGTCGACGATACTATTCATTCGACCTTAACTGTTCGAATTTTTACGGTTTATCTGATATGTTTTCTTGATAGTTTAGGCTTTTAAAAATAAATTTTATTTGGCACGTATTCACATTGCTCTAATCGCCTTTTTATCCTTCAAAACGGTATGCCAGTACGGGACACAGCGGTGTGAATGTGATACGCTGACATCAAGAACCTCGAGAGTGGATAAAATTGACCGCTGCACGCGCGCGCGTGATTAACGAATAAATAAAACCGCTGTTTACCACTCGAGTGATCCGGTTGGGTCCTGTGGAAAGGCGCGGGAGGCAAGCCGAAGGAAGCGACGGGCCGCGTCGCCATTGGCCGGGTGGGTGCATGGGCGAGGCGCACGGCGCCGCGACGTTTCGCGCTGTGGTTGGCCGGCGCCGCGTCGATGGGGGTGGGGTGGGCCGCCCGGTGTCCGCTGCTAGCTCCTCCGTGGCCGGCACGGCGCGCACGGGGCTCCGGCCTGCACAAGCTGCAGGCGCGAGGTGCTGTGGACACTCACGTCAGATCTCAGGCGCATCGCACCTGCGGCCGGACGTTGCTTTCTCGCGATCGATCGGACGGGGTCACCGGACGGGACTTGTGTGCCATGGATGGGGAAGAATTATGGATAACCTTTGCTCATTGTGCCGGCGTGTGTGCTGCCCCCGGCGGTACAAACCAATGACTTGCATGGAGAATTGTTGCTTTGCAAGCATGATCTTGCGATCGTTAGGTCCATTCTGAAATATGGACTATCTAGTACCAATGTCTGCTGAACATGGTTGGAAATATTATTTAAGTATTATATAGACATTAATGCCGGTTTGAGGTTGTTGCGCCGCTTAGCAGAATCTAGAGGCGACATAAATATTTACTCCCTTCAGTTTGATAATAGATGTCGTTTTGGACATAGTGATGGTCAAACTTCTAAAACTTTAACTATTGATACATTTTTAAATATTTAAATTGGATATATGAAAATTATATGTGTAGATTTGTCTCAAGAAGTACTTTCATAATATTATAATTTTATTGGGTTTTATAAATATATTATAATAAAAATTAGCGGTCAAAGTTATGTTTTGAAGACCGTGTCGATGTCCAAAACGACATCTATTATCAAACTGGAGGGAGTAGTACAGTTTTGCATCTAGCTCGTCCTCTTGCGTACCCCTCGTCGGGGTAGACACGGGACAAGCTTCCTTTTTGTATTTGTTTTGTTGAGCAGTGCTTCTATGCTTTTCCTCCTAATACAAGTTGTACAAATCTTGAAGCAAACGAAGGGGTAAGTAATCACCATCTACCATTCATTCATGCTTTAATAGTTGTGCAACTTTTAAAAAGAAAAGCATAGAAACACCTCTCTTGTTTTGATCCGTAACTACAACACTAGCAATCTATCCTTTTTAGCAACACATAAACCCGATAATCCGTATGGGTTTTTGAGTCTCTAGAAGCTGATTCTGAATTGTGGTCATAGAGAAGCTGGTTCTCCAAAAGCTGGAATCTAAAAACACATATGAAATGGATTGTGGATTCTTATGTATATGAGTGGATTGGATTGTGAGAATCTGATTTTAGAATCAAGCTGTTTGTTTTTTTATTCAGCTTTTGAGACAAAAATCCAGAATCAAAAGCTGAAACAAACAGGCCCTAAGATCTGAAACATAAGAAAAACTGTTAGTATGCGTATCAAATTCGCCTAGAATATACCATGGTACTGATAAGTGGTGCGGATTTGGTGCGATCATCACTGGATTCTGTTGTTGCCCACTAAATGTCTCCGAAACCCTCAATTGAGAGAGAGAAAAAAAGAAGAAGTCCTTGAAATCATAACACTACCGCCGATGAAAGCAACCGACGCTAGCAAGCGACTTGTTCGATCTTCTGATGAATTTTGTCTATATCGTCTTGGAACTTCTTCGATTACCACTTTTGCTTGTTCCTCTGTGATTTGACTACCCCCACAATTCCCCCGCTTTCTCCTCTGTGTTGCACATTTTAGGTCGCAGATCATGCATCCGGTTGCCTTTTCGATGGGAACCTGTGTCCAATCGTTTCCACTAATCCAGTGTATGGATCCTCTAAAGGTACTAATTCTTTTCTCCCTGATCATAAACAGTCCAGCCGCCAATGCCTTTAATGATCAACTGTTATTTGGTCCTGCATGCGTGCATGAACTGTAAGTCTGTAAGTTAATAGTGCAATGCGGAGCTGCACATGTGGATTGAACATAGTAAGATTTAGCAAAAGGGAACTTGTGTTCATCCCTAATCCGAATCGCATTGAGAATAGTATTATACGTTGTGGCACGAGTTGATGCTGCCCTTAGTGGATCGAAGGCAGCCGCCAGGGAAATAATTCCAGTGAGCAGCCAAGAACAAGCATGTTGCATGTGCATCCAATTCGGATCACTATCGAGTATGGAGAACATTGTTTAAGAACAGGCGAGAAATCAGGGGATTTTTTTTTTAGCAAAAAAAAACATCAGCAGGAGCTCTACCTTTTATTTCAAAGGAGAGAGTAGCTACATGAATTTGGTCAGTTGGAAAGAGCACCAAAAGATGAAAACAACACAAAATGGAGTGTCTCACTCAGGGTTAACCATTTCGTTTCTACCGCATTTTTCGTCCACCCGACGATAGTGAAATTCTCAAAATTTCGAACGAAATTCAAGAAAAATCGAAGGGTTTCAAAAGTCAAACTAATTTAAAAATTGGTCAAACAGATAAGCGAAATTCAAGCAAAAAGGTCGAATTTTGCTCGAAAAGCAGCGAATTTCGCTCGAAAATATGATTACTTTTCTCTCAAAAATCGGCGACAACGAAAAGATCGAATTTCTCTCGAAAAGATGACTGCTTTTCTCGAAAATCGGTGACAGGTGAAAAAATTAAGAAAAAATGTAAAAAAGGGGGGAAATTGCAAAAAAAAAAATTAAAATTTGTAAAAGTCCCCAAAAATAGGAAACATGCTAGAAATATAAAAAAAATGGAAACAAACAAAAAAAATTCCTGCATAAACTTTCGTAAATATAGAAAAATTTCGGCATAACCTTTGATATTTAAGATAATTGCAACTTGTCACATATCAATACAAGTGCAAAAATAGACATTCACATAATCATGTACAAATACCATTCACATAATTGGATCACTTACTAATATCATTTAAAGATCGGCCATCCGTAAGGAAATCAATCAATATAATTGGATCACTTATTAATATAGCCATATCATGTTATTAATATACACGTCAAATAATAATAGATAGGTAAGGAAAAAATTCAACGTAAATTTAAAATGTAAGAAAATAGTAATGAAACGAGAAGTTTTAGTACTTCATGCATGCATACAACGAGAAGTAAGCTACTTGATATATTTGAACAAATATTGCTATTAAATATAATTGAATAAATATTGTTACTAAAATATGTTGAAGTAAATATTCATACTTGACATACTTGAACAAATATTGCTACTAAAAACAGATCCTTTTTTTTTTGCTTTTTCTATTATCTACATTTTGAAAAGCTCAAAAACGTCTCTAACTTCATTTTTTCAAAAAAAAAAATATTCACACCAGAGGTTATAAGGCTATTAATACTAATTATAGGAAAATTTTGGATAAATTTTGTCAATTTTTTTATTTTTTTGAATTTAAATTTGAATTTGAACGAAAAACCGAACGAAATTCTTTTTCGAGGGAGAGTGAAATGGACGAAATTCAAATGAAAAGCTTAACCCTGGCCTGACTCGCAGCGCTACCACCGAATAGATTTTGGCCTGAAGACTTGAAACAGACACAAGAAGAATAGCGCCTATGTTGAGCTAAGCGATGCTAAAACCGCCTGACAATGACTTGTTGTAACACCGGCATTAGGAGCCTAGAAAGCCATCTTTCGATTGCTTACATCTTGAGAGATTCGACCAACGACATCTTGCAGCGAGTGGTAAAGGTTGTTGAAAATTCTTCTATTCCTTTTCTTTTCAAAGGTTCCAGAAGGTGTAGATGAAAACAACACAAAGGAGAAATAAGGGGATTAGAGCCTGCGATAGCCTACCACGCTGTCGGCGTTGCTTGCCAGAGTGCTTGGCTGCCTCCTTGCTACACTTGCATGCCACACGCACCTCTGTCCCTAATGTGCTTCCCTTTTGCCGTTGCGATACCATTGCATGCCCTTGCGCACTGCATGGCACGTCGACCGCCGCGAAGAAACTTTACAGCCCTGACTAACAACCCCTCCCCCCCCCATTGGGTCCGCCCGTGAATGGCACCAAGTGAGTTATATTTTAAAGGAAAAGGTCATATTTATCCTCTCTATTTTCATGCAAGTCTAAATTAAAGTGGAACCCACTAGAGAGGAGAACAGATAGAGACAAGGGAGAATGAGAAGAAAGAGAGGGAGAACAAAAAATTGTGTTTTTATTTGTTAATTAACTTGGTGACTCACCATGTGAGGTGGCTTGCCGGAGCAAATCGAGCCCAATTGGATGTCACATAAGGAAAAACACTACTACTACTACTACTACTACTACTACTACTACTACTACTAATAATAATAATAATAATAATAATAATAATAATAATAATAATAATAATAATAATAATAATAATAATAATAATAAAGCGCGTGGAATCCCCGGCCAGACAGGGTGCCACGTCAGCTTTTTTCAGGGCCCTGTAAAATCTAAAGTTACGTTTTCACCGATAATTTTGCAAAAAATCTCTGTAGTTTCACATATTTGCGAAGAGGTCTTCCACCGATTTTTTGCAATCATGCATAGGTCCATCCACTATTTTTTTCCAATCAATGAACACCGTGGTTATGTAAATTCGTCAATGGTTCATAGCTAGCAAATTTTTACCAAAAAAAAACACCACCAAGAAAACCGAAATTACGTTTTTCCCAAATGAAAATTCAGCCCATGCAAAATTAACTAGGTTTTAAAAAACGCGAACAAGTCTTTTGTCGAATTTTCAAAGTCGTTGATGACTCATAAGCAGCCAATTTTTACAAAAAAAAAACACAACCTAGAAGACCAAAATTACGTTTTTTTTCAAACAAAAATTCAGCCCGACTTTTCCCGCGCATCGCGTCAACTAGAATGACGAATAAATCCTTCTACCATTTTTCCAAAAAAAAAAAAGAATCGTGATCACGCAAAATTAGCCAATTTTTTTAAAAAGCGAACAAGTTCTCCACCAGATTTTTTGAACAAAGAACCCTGTAGTTATGCAAATTCGCCGACGGCTCATAGCCAGCCAATTTTTACAAAGAATATCACCGGGAAAATCAAAATTATGTTTTCTGCAAAGAAAAAATCGTGTGGCGAACCTAGTACCACTGACAAGATGATTACACTGGTTTTCAACGTTTAGGACTTGAAGGGCTTAAATAATCAGTTTTGTAGTATAGGGTCTAAATTTTTTTTGAACGTAGAGAGGGTAAATGGGATTTTTTTCTTCTTCTTATTTTCACCCGTTAGGAAATCAATGGTGGAGATGGTGAGACGAAGTTGAACGAGACACTGATAGTATTGTGCTCCGTAATTTGTCATCCACTTCATCAATTTCGGTCTTTCTAGTACTAGTAAAGAAAAGGACATCAATGTACGCCATCCTATAGAAACATTTTTTAAGAGTCCTATATATACATTTTGCCCACCTAAGTTTTCAGAATTAAGTACAGGGCCCTGTAATTTTAATGAAGAGGGAGACTAGAGAACGGTATACCGTTCCAACGGTATAGCCGTGAAACTTGAAACTTATCAGTTTCAGTGCTGGTTTCATGAGTTTCAGTGTTTAGTTTCATCAGTTTCATGCTTTATCAGTTTTTAGTACTAAGTTTCATGAGTTTCAGTATAAAAAATCATAAGTTTTATGAGTTTCAAAGGTATACCGTAGGTTAGTTTTTCTGTTTAATGAAAACTCCTCTAATTCGTGCTTCAGACTGTTAGTCGTCAGTTGAACAGCAAGTGATCATTTTCGTGAACAGAAGTACTTTCTTTTCAAAGAGAGAGAAACCAAAGCACAAACATAATAGACCGTGTGATACAACACTTGCAATGTAGCCCTAACAGTGGCAGGCAAGGTAGCTAATGGAACCATAAATGCGGCAACATGGATGCATAATGCGCCGCAATTGGGATCTCGACCTCCAGCGTATCATCCCGAGCTGATGGGGAGCTCTCTTTTTCTTTCACTCGCTCATGGTCTCTGCAACTTTGCCTGGAAGAAGATGGTGCATTGGTGCCTCGTCGATGCAAGATATGTACATCCACCAATTTTTGTGGCATTTTTGCTACGCAAATCTGCTAGGAAAATGAATAAAGTGTTGGCACGAGAATGATTAAATGTGTTTTGTCCTGAGCATGATACACCCATTCTCATCGTGTCTAAAGTCGTTTCGCTATATTTGGCTATGGCCTCGGAAATATCTGTTTTAATATATTTGTCCATTAAGAATGTGTTTGGTTGCCTATATCAAATGGTATATGTATGAGATAGTTTAAGAAAAAAAGTTATTTATGTGTTTGGTTGCTTGAATGGAACCATTCCATTCTGGACCAAGTGATACAAATTTGAGGAATATTTCCTTTAAATACTGAACCATTCTATTCACCTGAAATAGTGAAACCAAATTAATGGTACTGGACCATCCCATCCCATCAACCAAACAAACCCTAAGAGAATATAAAGGTTAGTTATCGTAATTTTTCCACTCTCTACCCATAGTTAAATGCTCCTGGCCTGCAGTATACCACTTAAACGAATATGTTATACTCCTTTATCACTTTCAGTATACTTCAATAATAATTCTAAGATACTACAATACGACATTGTTGAAAAAATCATCAGTGCCCTTTATTTTATTTTTTTGCTATATACCCTTTTTTATATGTCAAAAGAGTATATAAACAAATTATGCTACAAATGGTGGACTTTGATGAAATTTTTTATGGAACTCACTTTGGAGTATCTTATAATCAGTATTAGAGTATACTCAAAATGATAAAGAGGTATAACAATATCATTTAAGCGGTATGCTGAGAGTGGGAGTACGTACTCCCAGGGGTATACATATATATAAACAAATTATGCTACAAAGGGTGGACTTTGATGAATTTTTTTATGGAACTCACTTTATTTTATGGAACTCACTTTGGAGATGGTATATATATATATGTATGATCATTTCTCACTAACTATCTCTTTGATGTATGTTTATTTGGTTCGTAGTATGGTGAATTATGGATAAATATTATGAAAGGGAGACAGTATCATAAACAGTTATCTCCAGCTAGGCCAACTGTTTTTTTTACTATTATGCTAGCATCTGGAGTTAACTCTACCAAAAAAAAGTTCCACACCTAAAATGTGGTAAGAACTAATGGATGTCCCATAATCAGAGAGTAATCTTTCTTATTGTACGTACCGCATTTTAGTACTTTTCTGAAACGCAGACACAGTTTATCTGCATTTCACGGTCCATCTGCCTCCGCAGTCCAATCACATGAGCTTTTAGCCACAACACAGCATCCAATTCTTTTTCTTCGAGTACACAATTAGAATCCCACTTGTGTAGGGCTTCCGACGAAAGCTAGGCGATAAGTAGGACGTACATAAGATTTTAGTTATCCTGCGCTAAAACTAAAAGTAGTACAACTTTGTAAGGTGTATTTTTGAATGATTTTTTTTTTCATAAATATATGACATATTTCATATTTTAATATAAAATTAGTGTGATTTTTTTTTCTCTATACTTCTAATAAATATCCATCTTTACTTTATATTCTCTATATGCATGCATTGAATATAGTGTTGAGTGATAATAATTAGGGGTAATCTAGTTATTTTCAATATCTTCTTGGTCAATGTGCTAAGAAGAAATATGCATTGTAAAATTGGACGGAGGAATTACCGTGCATCATGTTATTTGTTCATGTGATATATTACAACCGTTTTTATATACTGACCTCAAAGTACATAAAGTATATATTGGCAGCTAGCTTTGTATGTAAGATTAGACCCAAAGAATCAAACAAAAATCCAGATAAAACTGTGCGATAATGTTTTTGGTTTTATTGCCTTGCTCTTAAACCATCAGATGTGTTAAAGGGTAGCGAATACATCTCACACGACAAAGTTTTAGACCAAGGGAATTAATGCAGTAGACACGAAGAGTAGTCAAGAGTCGAAGAGACACGAAGATTAATTTAGAGGGGTTAAACAGAGACATATGAATTACAGTAGTAATGATCATACGACAACTTATAATTCCAATACAATACCCTCTCGATGTTGTTCCGTATTGATTCTCTCTAAAATCCTAACAGCAGTTAAGAGCACTTCAGTGCAATTAGCTAACTAAATTAAACCACATCTACATCGAAAAAAAAAAAAAAAAACTCTAGCTAGCTTGATGGAGCCTGCGCGGTCGTCCACCCCGCATATGCCTGCGGTACGGGCCAGCCGACAAGTGAACCCTATTTGGCAAACAAAAACATTAACGACCCAGGTGAGATCAGGTGTTTGTGTGTCACACCCACATCCAGCATATATTCTTTCACCGTCTCGTGACATGACCTTGCTGCATCAAATGGCGAATGCACAGATCGAGTCCGAAGAATATGTCTGGGTTGAAAGAGAGGGGGGAGGAGAACAATGAGGGACATACGTCCTCCAGCCAAGCGAGGCGAGAAACATCGAAGAAACGGCTTCGTGCCTCACGCAGGATTTGATTTATTCGGTGCTAGCGTGACATTGTTGGGAGTACATCATCAAATGGAATAAAGCGATACCGATCGGAGGAGGTTGGTAACAAGAACTGACCAAGTGGCACCTTTTTTTACTTTCACGTAGTTAATTCGCAGGATGCATGCCGGGAATCCCAATTCTCGGGATTATCTTCGCCCTAATTTATCATTTGATGAAAAAAAAAATGAGACTTATCTTCACCTTGTAATTAAGTCCTGTTTGACATAAGCTAATAGTTAGCTGCTAAAAATTAGCTGGAGTGGATCCAAACACCCCCAGCTAATAGATCAGCTAACTATTAGCTGGACACCCAACTAATGGTTATCTCATTAGCTAGCAAAACCCAGCTAATAGCAGCTAATAGGTGGCATTTAACCAAAATACCCTTCGCGTCTACCACCAATAGCATTTAATAGCATGGGTATTCTGATCTTCTGGACAATAGCATCTATTAGCCACATATTAGCTGGTGGATCCAAACACCCTCCAACTAATAGTTAGCTAGCTAATAGTTAGCTAGCTAATATTAGATAAGAAACTATTAGCTGCTAATGGATCCAAACAGGCCCTAAGAGGTACAAAGAGAACATACACTAGGCATATGGACATCGCACCCCGTACTTTCTTGTGTATTCTCGATCGAAAAAGATACGTATCCGCCGGTTGAACTATACACCCCGGCTGTTGGCTTCGGATCTTATCTTCCTTTGATGCCCAATCCTTTATAACTAGCACCCACAAACAAAGTCGGTCACTTTTCCCGGCTCAGAAAAGGCAGATCTTTTTATTTCGAAAAAATAAATACAAAAGCTAGATCTTTGAGCAACATAAAACTACATACACGGCAGTATATACAAAAAAAAAAAAAAAAAAACGAAAACGATGCATTCGGCAGGGGCATCACCACAAGAGGCAAAAATAAATAAAAAAAACTAATAAAGGAGGCTAGCAACTGCTTTGTAGAATATTAACTATTCGTGGTAATTGTGATTAAGGCTTTTTGGCAGAGCTCCAGATCTCAACTCTACCTCAAATTTGAAACCCGTTGGCTAAAATTAAATAAATTAAGTTTATATTTTTATTCTAAAATGTAAACAAGATAGCCCACATAAACACTTTTTAATATACCCACAGCTCCAGGTTCACAGATCTGATGAAGCTAGGAATATCCAGTTCCACCAAATCCACGAATCTGATGAAGCTGAGCTCTGCCAAATAAGACCTAAGTGTCTTATTAGTGGCTCTCGGTGCCGCGGCTGCCACTGACAGAACGGGAGCCCAACCCAGCTATCCATTTCGGCCAGCAAGGCGCGCAGGCCCCACGGCTCTGCCGATGCAAGGTGGGGCCCGGCGGAGTGGATGGCCGCTTCGATCATCCAAAATCTTTCCTGCCCTGGGCCCCCCCCCCCCCCCCCCCCCTGCTTTTGCAAAGCGTGCCGCTCCGATGGCGTCACCTTTCCGACCCAATTGACAGCCGCTGCTGCCACAAATAGAGCAACAACATTCCGGCTTAGTGGACAACGCAGGGCTGCAGATGCATGCGTGTCAGCCATATGCTGGGTTTATTGCTTTGGGTACATGATCTATGTGCCCATGTAGTAAACGTTGTTTCCGTCGTCCGTCGTTTGTTCACGAGGCGTGCCTCGATCGAATCGCTTCGAGAATTTTCATGATATTTAACGGAAATAGATTTAAATAGACGTACTTAATTTTGTTGCGATTTCGATGTTTCATGTATTTTTTTCTCGGAGTTTTTTTTTGTTGTTGTTGTCAAATAAAGGTTTGGTAGAGGTTTTCACTTGATTTTTTGTGTGTGTTTTAGTTGCCATATAAAGGTGTAGGGCCCCTTCTCCTGTTTCAATTTTCTTTCAAACAAAGGAAAAAGTAAAGAGGGTCGGAGATGAAAGCTATGTTTGCTGCACCTCATCCACCAATGCCGCTACATGGGGTCATCCTTGTTTATGGTAAGGTAAACCCTCCAAAAATGATTGAAAGGTCAGTTTGCCATGGCTTTTGCAGACTGTGCCACTCTACCTCTACAGCTACTGTAATAAACGCTGTATTAGCTACTGAGATAAGACAATGCACGCAAATTTTGTTGGTGTTAAGTAGAAAATGTCTTTGGAAATGGTACCCTTATCGCTGCCTTTCACAGTACACATGCCAAGGTGCTACAGTGTCCAAAAAAAAAATCTGGAAACCATAGCGCCATTCTTTTCTTCCAAACATCAAAAGCAAGGATATACCAATCCATCGTGTCATGCCTCCATGGTAGTGATCCAAAGTTGGTTACTAATCAAAGCACTTGTGAACAGAGACTCTTAGGTGTCGGACTTGCACAGTGCGTACTGGCACATGTAAAAATCCTGAATTGCTAACGCCAGGAGCCGATATATACTTCATCCTCTAGTGGCCTAAAAATTTATGTTCGTTTATTCCCACAGTGGCTGCAGTAGGTAAAGCTGTCTATCTGTCCATCCATCGAGCAGCTGGACTTCATGCCACCCTTACTAGGTACAAGAATTTTTATCTGCAAACTAATGTGAGTGATGAGAAGAGCCAAAGGCCGAGCATCTAGGGGAAGAATATATACATGCATGTAGAAAAGCAAGGTTTGGCATGGATGAACTGGAATAAAATTTTTACCTTAGACAAGACTACACACGCAAGTCAAGGGGAGGGAAAAGAAAGCTGCAATGTTCTCTTCGAAAAGCAAAGATAGAGAGGTAGAAGATTAATCCGCAACTACACAAGGCATATATTGTTTCGATATAGCTGCTCACGAAAAGGCCAAAGCTCACTCCTCATGGCCATGCACCTAATCGATTAAACTAAAGCTACCAAATTCTTCAAAGAGGGATGGAGAGGGGAGAGAAAGAAGGTGGCTTGTCCCTCTCCCTCTCCCTCTCTCTCTCTCTCTCTCTCTCTCTCTCTCTCTCTCTCTCTTAGGCAAGCGAAGTCGATCGCCTTTGCCGCACTATAAAATCCTTCACCAACCCAGCGCCTCCTCCGCTCATCCAGAGCAAAACCATCAAGAAGAGGAACCAAAACCAAATTAACTGCTACACATCTGCTCCTGAGTCCTGGCTTTCTAAGCTAATTAAGGCCTTCACTCTCCACTAAGCAGATAGGTGAACACAGCCATGCTGCGCCATTACCATGGCGAAGTGGCCAGCCTGCACTGCCTCAACCCACCATTCCACACTCGCTACCACGGCGACATGATCACCATGGCGCCCCCTCCGTTCCACTTCTCAGCAGCTACTTACGAGCCTACACAGGAAGCAACGACTGTTGTCGGCAATAGCTCGGCCGGCTCCGGCTTTGCCGATGGCGGCTACGGCCGGGTGGCCGCGGAGGAGGAGCGGAGGCGGCGGAGGATGATCTCCAACCGGGAGTCGGCGAGGCGGTCGCGCATGCGCAAGCAGCGGCAGCTCCGCGAGCTATGGGCGCAGGTCGTCCACCTGCGCGACGCCAACCGCCGCCTCCTTGACGAGCTCAACCGCGCAATGAGGAGCTGCAGCGACGTACGCTGCGAGAACGCCCAGCTCAAGAACGAGAAGGGCGAGCTCGAGATCAAGCTCGAGCACCTCATGCAAGCTAAGGCGAACACGTCGTCGAGCTCCTCGGAGCCATGCAAAAATAGTACTACTCATGAATAAATCATTGATCTTATCTTCCCATTTTAGCTTAATTGGAGGATTGTTACTAGTATACTCAAATAAGACATGATCTGAGGTGGTTTCTTCGGCTTCCTTTTTCTTTCATGTCTTTGGGAATACCCTAACTGCCCAATATTGACATCTTTTTGTCAAGGTGGTTAAGATAAATATGGATGGGACGAGTTGCCATCAATAGCACAGTAGCAACGACATATAGATGAGAAAACAAGAAACTGCTGCAAACCAATAAGGAATGAAAAGCCTTACATACTTTCTACTGAAAACGATGTGATGAGTGGGGTAATTATTGGACTGAACTCTCTTGAATTTTAAGCAAAAATTAATGTAGCTGTGCTTGAGACAAACCAAATCCTTGTTTTAACTTCATCAGATAATTCGATAAACATAAAGATCGATGCAGTTGTCTGAAAGAAAGCTCAATGATCTCACATGCAAATACATGCTGTTTAAAGATTCTAATGGAACAGATAAGAATGAAGAAAATGATAACTTGCTTACGTCTCTAGTTACTTACATAGTGGAAGAGGAGAATCAAGAAATGTGAAAGAGAAGTGTTGGCGGTGTGCTTACATATCAAATTCACTGAGCCCACCGAATATTCAGACTTCTCAAATCAGGGTATAAAACAATTTTGGATGATTATGCACTCTTTCAATGGAAGATCTAGAATTACAAAATTCCTAAAGATAAATGTGCAGTATGCCAATATCTCAATCACAAAAACGGAAACTCAATGTTAAATATAGAGCTCTTCAACGGTACACTAAATTGAATATGAACTGTTCATTCTTTTCGATCAATGGATCAGATTAACTGAGTTTATTTATATTTCATATGGTAGTAGAGTGGTAAAAATATCCTTAATAAATCAACGGTTAGATTTGATTTCTACTACACATTATATACTATCAGTATAGTGCACCATAAAATTTCTCTAAATATAATTGCAAAGAGTTCACATGAAAATAATGCAGTGACATGGCAATGGTAAACAAGTTAACAAGACTCTTTGGTTATCCGGATATGTGGGTGTCAAATTGTCAATAACAATAGCACCAAAGAAAACTGCAAACCTAACAGGTTTCAGGTATAAGCATGCATATCAAATTTGCAGTTGGCAAGTCCGCACATGTGCCATCAAATCAATGCTGTCCAAGCTTGCGTGAACATGTGAATACAAAATAGAAAAGCATAGGCCAGTGTATGGTGCTCACATCACAGGGACAAAGCAAAAGTGATCAGAATTCAGAATTACTTCAGAAAGCAAGAGCTTTGATACATACCTACACAGGCGGACAGCCCAGGACAAGAACAATATAATGTCCTTGCAGTGGTGGTGATGGACCTTTCCATATAACAGGACAATAACTAGAATATAGGGGGTGTTTGGTAGAGCTCCAGCTCCACCAAATTCTTAGAGTTGGTGGAGCTAGGTATTACTAGCTCCACCAAATTTGTAGAGCTGGAGCTATGGGTATATTAAGAGTGTTTAGGTGGTTCATCTTGTTTACATTTTAGAATAAAAATATAAACTTAAGTCACTTTATTTTAGTCTACAAGTTTCAGCTCTGAGGTGGAGCTGGAATCTGGAGCTCTGCCAAACAGGGCCATACTACAGCACTTCAACAAGCTGTTAAAAGAGCCAACATTCAGATATTACCTATGTATTTTCAGCTGCATGCAGATAGGACTAGTTTACAGTTCTGTATATGATTGTGTAGATAAGAATATTTTACCCTCCCATAAATAATTGTAGAAGCACTTCTGAACATGCAGATCTTAAGGTTATTGTGAAATCATTGGCAAGTGTGTTGGGAACAAGATGACAGTGCCCTACAATTGTTATCAGCGGGCAATAAGGGAATAGGAAAAAAAAATGCAAATTAGCGAGAATATGGACATAAACAAGAGATGAATAATAAAAAATATTACCAAGAATTGTGAACAGAAGCACCATCAACATACTTTCCAGAGCTATCTATTACAATGTGAAAAAAGTAGCTACATGTTTTCATCTATTTGGTTATCACAGAGTATGTTATCACAAAAGAAAGTAAATTGCATACAGCACCAAAGTATGAGATTCATATTTGAACAACTAATGAAATGCTTCACCATGAATAGTCTATAATACATCAATTTAAATACCAAGAATACAACAATGTTCCTCGCTTCAGATGCTACTGGAACAGGTTCAATGAAACGAATCTAGCGTTGGCTACAAACATATATGGAGTGAATTTTCCTTTCATGATAACTCACATGCTTCAGGTAGCATACCTCCAGACTTCAGAGGAACATATAACAACCCTAGTAGCCAACCGTTATCCCATCAGGTCTTCTTGGATGGTTGTCTCTTGCCAGGTGTTAGATTATTCTCTGTTGCCAAAGCACTTGGATTATTCTTTGGTAAGGCTTCAGCTGCTACAGATGGCGAAGTATTCTTGGCAGAGGAATCTGCTGCCAAAGATGGGGAATCGCTCCTCTCATCGCTGCTCTTGTCTTGAAAATGTTTTACTGAGTTTGCAAATGAACTTGTACATGGCCACCTAAGAACAAAAAATGCAGATGATTGCTATATTTAAATTTGAGATAGGAACTGAAAACCTCACAGGAAACACACCTGCTTGACTGAATAGTTTCGCCATCAACAATGGTTTCTGCTTCAAAGATGTTTCCTGTTCACAGAATGAAGAAAATGAAAAACGAAATATTGACATATAAGGCCTAATAACAGAAAAGGAGCAGTTGATGGCTTGATGCAGACATATTAATCAGATAATGAAGATAAAATTTTGCATTCAAGCTCAGAGGATAGGCTTTAACTAGAAAAAAACATGTGGAAAAATCAAGAAGAGGAATAACTATTTTTTAAGTAAGCCATAGCAAAAAAAAAAAGGAAAATCTTTAACAAAAGACCAAGTTGTTTTTAGACGGATCAATACACCAAGTTGTATTTGAAACAAGCACAGTTTTCAGTCATTTGCAGAAGTTTCTAGAATAGCTGTGCAAGTATTGATTATTGACTTCTGAAAAAGGCTAATATGCAAATTGAGCTAAAAGATGATCCTAGTAATGAGTCATCCCACTCCATTAAGTCACTTTTTTTTCTTGTTGTTTCCCTGAGAATCCATTTATGTAGGAGCTTGCTAGTGGAAGCTAGCAAAGTAAATGGAAATTCAAAAATAAAATGGCAGCTTATTAGACAAATGTTAACATAAAGTACATGTTTATTGTTAATAATTTTCAATACGTATGCTCCCATGACCATATATTCATAGTGCTTTGAGACGTTGATCAAATGACTTGTTAACATGAAAGGTCCATTCACAAAGGGTAGCCATATACCATGTCTACTCAATGCTGACAAATAAATAAGTCACATGGCCCCATATAAAGAAACCATGGATCATTGTCAATATGGAGTGATAAACTTGGCATAAACATAAAATATAACATATACTTCAGAAGTAACGATTTTTTAAGGATAGCTGTACGTATGTACAAATATGTACAAATAAATTAAAATTATAAGTTCATATCGTATGTGTGAGAAATCATGTGGGAGATATCATTGGCAAAAAAAAAGAGAAATTTTACGGTGGATAACATGGGTAGTAAATAGTGGTAGTAGGAAATAAGTCTAACCGTACGTTTCTAAGGGTGTTATAGATTCTTTTCTTTCACAATTTTTTTTGTCCAGTCTGGGTGAGCACGCCATAATGGCGAACGGGAGGCTCCAGAAGCAGGCATTGCTACCGCCGCGGAGCCCATTCCCTGCGGCGGCGGCGCCGTCACTGCACGCCGAGCTCGGCCCGATCGCGCGGCCGAGGGACGCGCACCAGTGGCACGGCCACCAGCGCACATCGTCGGAGAGCTTCCTCATCGATGAGCAGCCGTCATGGTTGGATGACCTGCTCGACGAGCCGAAAGCGCTGGCGCAGTAGCATGGTCATCCCGGGCATCGATTCGTTGACACTGTTCAACGGCGGCAGCACTGCGGCTGGCATGTATGACAATGTGTTTGATGGGATGAGGGCAGCAGAACATGTTGCTTCTTGGGGCGGCGCACCGGAGTATTTCCGGGAGCCGAGCTCATTTGGGCTGCCACAGGGGCAGGGCCGACCGTGGGATTCCAGGCAAATGTTCTAGTAGGGTGATGCCATGCCGATGTCGGTGAGGGAGAAGAATAGCGGGCATCATCATGGTCCTTCGAGTGCATTTGGTGATCATGAGCACGGTGCTGTGACGAATGGGGTGGACAGGAAAGGCCATGGTGATGCAGATCATGATCAGAGCAAGGAGAGACACTGTAAAGAGCAAGGAGGAGGCGCTAAACAAATGAATAATTACAATACTACCCCTAGTATGATTTTTACTACCACTACTACCGGTGGAAGTAAAACTAAATCTTAACTAATCTAATCCATTAGATCAAATAAAATAAACGGCTAATATTCAATATTGTCCACCGTAAAAGAGCTAAAAAAAATAGCTGTGGTTCTTACTTGAAACTTTGGATTATTGGCAGTAAGTTAGCTAATTTGGCCAATGAAGATGTGACCTTTGATAGAGATGTTTAAAATTCAGTTATTGGTAATCGGCCAATTTGCGCATGAAGATGAATTAGTTATTCCTTATTATTAGGCAACTGAACAACAAAACAAAGTGGTTTTTCTAGTTCACTATCTGAAGCAAGTTGAACTGATCCTAAATTAGCTCACTGGAACTCACCTCAGTTCAGCTCAAACTGACCCTAGCCCTACGTACTTACAAGTCTTACATTAGAAAAAAGAAGAAAGAGCGTTAAATTTCAAGATAACCTATAAAGATACCAAGCATGGTGCAGAGATTATGCGCTTCTTCATATGGAGTTCTGGTCCCACTGGGCTTGAGGTATTTAGGAATCTGGTCAAGATTATGATTAGAGGGTATGTTCTGTTCCACATCAGCATATCCTGAATCAATAATTTTGATTTGAATTAGATGTTGGTTTTGTAATTAACATTTTTTTATTCATGATAGATCCCGCTTCCACACAAACAGCAATACAGCATGGACGAAATGTACTTAGATTTAAAAATTTTCAATTTAACATGTACTGCATAATGGCCCATTCTCCGTTTTATATAAATGACGATAATTGGCTTCAAAAAAGTGTTCAATTTGTAACAGAATTCTGTCATTGACTTAATCGTAGAACATATATGATAGTTTTTGTCCTGGCGTCCATTGAAAAAAGAAACATGAAGACTACCACCCTAAGTTTAGTTCCTTCTGCTTATTTCATCCAAATATTCTTTGAGAGCAACTTGATGCATTGTGAATCAATCGCAAAGCCATTATCATCAGACATAAAGACCTGCTTCTATGAGATAAAACAAGTGAGTATGATATACACCAGGTTACTAGGTGATTCTGGTTACTGCATGAAGATGAAGACTGCATAAGTACCTCCATCAAAAGCCTTATTAGAGAAGTATTTGGCCTTCAAACGGGCTGCGAGTATAGCTTGGTATGTGTTTATCTTCTGTTCATGCTCTTGGATTTCTACTTCTCTGCAGATGATAACACAATACAAAAAACTTACTGTCAAGAGTTGATGATTTCTTACAGTGACAACAAGCAGAAACTAAGATCCACAACAAAGGAGCAAATGCGCTCTGTCAAGTATGAGACTATAAGGGATAAAATGTTCTAATTGGAAAGGTTTGAGATTCTCAATGAATATGTTAAAGGAGGTGCTTCTATGCATCAGTATTTGAAAGTTGCACAAATATTAAAGCAGGAATGAAGAGTAGATGATGATTATTTACCCCTTCATTTACTTTAAGATTTGTGCAACTTATATCAAGAGGGTGATACATAGAAGCACTATTCGTTAGTTAAATATTTTACCATATATAGGTAGTGAGCTTGTTGAGATTGTTAGTAGCTAAATAATAAACAAAGCGCATGAGAAATAACTAAAGATTTCTTCATTTCTTAAGCTTTTTTACCTTTCATTGTTTTACCTTGTTATTGTAGCTCTAGGTGATACACCACTTCGAAACACAACTAAAGTGATATGCCACTTCGAAAGATAGTAAAGAGATATATGTTACGTGAACCAAAATGAAGTCTATCACTGTAGCACACGTCACAACCCACAGAGCGATATCTGCAAACGAAGATGCAAGTCACTCCCTCAATTTTCATAAAGTTGAATGCAATTCCACAACTCCACTTTTGCTAATTTTAGTTTTGAAGTACTAGATCTGTTGAATTCCAGCCTTCTATCACTCCTAGTGGAAAAAAATCTGCACCAACCTTTATTGACAATGAAACAATTCACTGCGTAACTTCCATAGTAAAAAATGTACAAATCCCAAGCATGGGATTCTGGTGGATAAGGTGATCATGATACCTAAACTCTACAAGATAGAATAGATGACATTACAGATGTGAAGGGCCAAAATCAAACAAAAAAAAGAGTGTGTAGGCACGAAATCTACCTTTTTGTGGCATTCATTAGAGGACAAATGTATCATTTTTTTATTTTGGAAAACCCCAATGCTGATGAGGAACCAGCATGTTTAGAGAATATTGTTATGAATAGGACTTGTATTCAATATGAGGGCCAATGGCCACAATATATAGAGTACATGAGGGAAAGGAATAACAGGACTCTATCTCTAATATAGATACTAGAATAACAGGACTCTATCTCTAACACCCCCCACAAATGCAAGGCATATGCAATAGCATTGCATTTGGAAAAGGATGTACTAAAATAGGAAAAATCCAAAGTCATAGTCCTGAAGTAGCCGTCGTAGCATGTAACTCTTGAAAAATCGAGCTGACGAAGAACAGCCAACGAAGAACCGAGTCGGTAAAGAAAAGTCGACGAAGAAGCCAAATCGACGAACGGAAGTCGAAGGTAGGGCCGAGTCGACGAAGAAGAGCCGACTGTACGAGTCGACGAAGAAGAACCGACGAGGCCGACAAAACGAAGCCGAGACGAGGTAATAAGAGTTGACAGAATGAGCTAAGCCGATAAAAGAGCCGAGCGACAACAGAATCAAGAAGCTAAAGACTTGGATGGACGCAAAGGAAGACTAAAGAAAATAAAAGCAGTAGCCCGAAAGCCATCGAGCCAACGAAAGCCAAGATGAACCGAAGCCGAGCCGACTGAACTGGAGCCAAGCCAGCCATGTAGAAGACCAAGAGCTATAGCCGATCCAAGAAGCCGAAGCCTAAAAGGATCAAAACCGGTGAAGCTTGTCCTCACGATTGGATTAGAACACCTTCACGCGAAGCTTGTCCTCTTATGTGGACTTGATATGCTTTGAACCGGTCAAAGTCCTTCAATCCCCTTGGAGGAAGTCGAAGAAGCCTCGTTCTGCTCTGGAATCTTCTCCACGAGCGATGTTGCACTCCCTCCTGGCCGCGGCTGACTGCGATAGCGTCCACGGGCACGCCCACTTCTTCGACGCGCTCGTGCAGCTCATCCCCCCGCGCTTCTACCTCCCGGCTGCCGACGAGGACTGCCCCTGGTTCGAGGGCCTCTCCAAGTCCGCCAAGGCGGCCATGAAGGCCCAATCCCGCGCCAATGTCAAGGCTGCACGCCGCGCCCACCTCGACCCCTCAGCGCCGCCCTCCTCCACCCTCGACCTCCTCAAGAAATCCGTCGCCGACCAAGAGGCAGAGAAGCAGGATAAGTCACAAGAAGAAAGCCTAGAGCGAGGAGCTACGAGAACGGCTTCATCGCCGCATTGCGAACTCCGTGAGCAGAGTGCACGGTAGGAGATCCGTTGCGGCTTCGATGAGAAGCCGGAAGACGAAGCCGGTGGCTTTGGAGAAGAAGCGGCAGCGGCGTTTGGGCGAGTCCGTCACGGCGAAGTCTGGCGCCGAGGTAGTCGGGTCGGTGGCGGCAATTTGGGACAGATCCAATCGGCAGGCGTGAGCCAGATCTTTACGCAGCGTGAGCCAGATCCGATCGACGGACGGGCGGCGCGTCCGTGGATTTTGGCGAGCAGCGGAGCAGTGGCGCGTCGGCCGCGTTAGTCGGCGGCGCGATCGGCGCTCGGACCACGAAAGTTGAAGACGGCGACGGCGACGATGCGATTGCATGCAACCGAGGCAGGATGAAGCTCGGGCAACCAGCAGATCCGATCGGAAGGATGAGCACGGGCACCAGCAGATCCGCCACGGTTGGAGAAGCAGAGGTGGAATCTGGCAGCCGGGAACTCAAGATGATCACACTGACCAAGGACGACGAGTTCTTGGTAATTGGCAGCGATGGAATCTGGGATGTCTTCTCGAACCAAAACGCCGTGGACTTTGCACGGAAGCGTCTCCAAGAGCACAACGATGTGAAACTATGCTGCGAGAAAATCCACCGGGGAGGAAGGGACGCAAGTGCGTGGCCACCCCGGGAGTGGAGATTGCTCCTCCCGGGGGTAGCAGCAGCAGAAGAAGATGGGAGGCTAGGGTTTCAACCTATGCCCTGATACCATGTTATGAATAGGACTTGTATTCAATATGAGGGCCAATGGCCACAATATATAGAGTACATGAGGGAAAGGAATAACAGAACTCTATCTCTAATATAGATACTAGAATAACAGGACTCTATCTCTAACAAATATATCAGACAAATGATATCTTTGAGTCCTTGAGATAGTTTTTTGAAAGGAAAAAAAACCCTGCTTTGCCTCCTTGTTTCTCACTGGTTGCACACAATTATCAACGATAGGATCGTATAGAATAATTATATTTTCTCAACATACTCTCACACTATCACACGTGAGGTGATACTCGCCTGTGCAAGCCACTAAAAGTGGTGAGGTAGTCCTGCCTCGTCATGTGCACAAGGGACACTACACACAGGTACCAGTGTACTGGTAACAGGCAAACAGCCTCACCTCATCGATGTATTCATATCGGCCATGTACCACAGTTGACAGCAGTACAAAAATGTTAGCGACTACACAACAGTGCGTTTACAGTTTCTACTTCATGTAATCCGGTAAACCGTAAGTGAAGCAGCGTTCGTATCGGCAATAACGCCAACACAGAGCATGCATTGCGGAAACAGAAAGCAGAAAAATGAGATGGGGAGAGCGCAATTACGAGTCATCGTGCCGCGGCAACTGGGGCTTGGCCTCCTCCTCCTCCTGCTCCTGCTCCTGCACGACGGCCGCGGCGGCAGCGTCTCCTCCCTCCTGCGCGAGCCTAACACGAGCTCAGTGGACTGCAGAAGCGACCGGAAGAGCTGAAGAGCGAGCGAGAGAGAGAGAGAGAGAGAGAGAGAGAGAGAGAGAGAGAGATGGGAGGACGGGGGAACCTTGACCGGGTGCTGCTCCGACGTCGTGGCGGAGGCGGGGGTGGCGGCAGCAGCTGCCGCTGCTGCTCCCGTCGGCGGCGCGGGGGCGGCACCGGCGGTGGCCGGCCACGGGGAGGAGGACATCGGCGGTGCGGAGTTGTGGGAGCCGGGCGGCCGACGTTGAGAGAGTAAATTGCTCGAGTATTTTTGGAGAATCGGCGGAGACCGGAGAGTGCGAGGGACGGAGCCACGGAGGGGTGCCTGCCGGTTTTATTTTGGGCGCACATGCTTGCCGGTGGAGTGCCTGCCTGCAACTGAAACTGAAACTGGATTTTGAACGTAAATTGAGTTCGGTTACATGTTACAAAGTTATCTTAAACTTCCAGATGTGAAACCGTCATGTAGGAGAACTGATTGTGTGCCTTAAAGTGTTTTTGTTTAAACTCGTGAAAACATTCCTATAAAACAACCATGTTTGTTGGAATTTTTATGGGTAAAAGGGTATTTTCATTAGAAGTTTGGGATTAGGATCAACCATGTTAGTACAGATGATGATGAAGTAAGGGGCTGTTAGGTTCATAGTCAAATATTATTATAATTCGCTATACATTAAGTTAGGCAAATTTGACCAAATTAACTATATATTTGGTTCATAGGCATACTTGTGGCAAGATTCTTTTTGCCATTCTGGTCCTACTCAAAAAAGTGTGGCAAATTTTATTTTCCTAACCAAAGTGTGGCTTCAATTTTGATGATCTAACCTTAGGCAAGTTTGGCAAAAAAAACTATGGCAAAACATATTAAGCTTAGTATATGAATCAAATAGGCCCTAAATATTTTTCTTTTTTCTGACTTGAATGGACACATGAAAACAAAATTCATATAATCACTTTTATAAAGTAATAAGCACAGTTAGGACTGGGAAAATTGACCAGGCTCACAACCTAAATTTCCTTTTGATTTCGCTCAGCTCTTAGAAACAAAATCTTTCTCTTTTTTTAGGGCCTTTTGTTTTTGCTTTTGATTATGGATTTTGACCCCAAAAGCTGAATAAAAAAACAAACAGCCCGATTCTAGAATCTGATTCTCATAATCCAACCCATCTATATACACTAGAATCCACACTCCACTTTATATGTGCTTTTGGATTCTAGCTTTTGGAGAATCAACTTCTTAATAACCATAATCCAGAATCAACTTTTAGATAATCCAAAACAAAAACAAATAGGCCCTTAGGGGGGGTGTGGCAAAGCTCCAGCTCCACCAGATTCATGATATTCCTAGCTCCACTAAATATGTGGAGCTGGAGCTGTAGGTATATTAAGAGTGTTTAGATGGATCATCTTGTTTACATTTTAGAATAAAAATATAAACTTAATTCACTTTATTTTAACCTAAAAATTTCAGATCTGAGGTGAAGCTGGGATCTGGAGCTCTGCCAAACAAAGCCTTACTTTCTTCCGTGTAACAACTCTATCATAGTATCACCCCTATGCGGTAAAATATTTGTGGTTTTTTTAATGTAAGTATTTATTGAAAACTTAAGAAATTCTCATATCTCTACCATTTTGGAAAACAGAAATACTAAAGACACGGTATCATTGGTAGCCAAACCAACGGTATAAGAAACAACCGTCCAATTCACAGGATGCTACAGATGGTTGTTGCCAAGGGTCAAAATCCCGGCAAAATTCAGCGAAATCTCGGCGAGATCTCATATTTCGGCCAGGGACGAGTTTCAAAATCCCGACGAAATTAAAAAATTTAAAAAATTCAAATTGCTACAATGTTTTTTTATTTTTTGGCAATTTTGGGCGAAATCTCGGCGATTTCGGGCGAGATTTGGTGGTTTTTTTGCTGGATTTTAATTATTGTTAATTGTATTTGATTGGATTTAGGGTCAAGATCATCCACAAAAAATTTCAAAATTTTTGACATGTTTTTGACCATTTTTTGGTAAGTACAATTTGTCGGTTAGTTTTAAGTAGCACTGTCCGAATTTTTAAAAATTTCTCAAGATTGATCATCATATGAAAATTTTATGGGAATATTATGGATGTGTTAGGACCATTCACAAAAATTTTCTAAAGTGGTTTGAACTATTTTTCATTCAGGTGAAATTTGTCAGTCCATCTTTAGTAGCACTATTTGAATTTTTGAAAATTCCTAAAGATTGATCATCATCTGAGAATATTATGAATGTGTTAGGACCATCCACAAAAATTTTCAAAAGTTTCTAACATAGTTTGCACTATTTTCCATCCGGTTGAAATTTGCCGGTCCGCCTTTTATCAAGACAATGACACTGTTAGATTTTTTTAAAATTCCTCATGCTTGATCATTATCTCAAATTTTTATGGGAACATTAGTGATATGTCAGGACCATCCAAAAAAATTCAAAAAAAATTGACGTGTTTTGGACCATTTTTCGATCAGTTCAATGTGGGCCGAGATCTCGGTGATTTCGGTCAAGATCTTGGATTTCCCTGTTGAAAAAAAACCATATTTGAAATTTGGTTTTTGTATTTCGTCCGAATCTTGTCCGAAATTTTTGAATCTCGTCGAGATTTCGGATTTCGGCCACCTCCGAGATTTATCCCAAAACGAGATTTGAAACCTTGGTTGTTGCCTTCATCCTTATCCACTAGATCCTTTCCCTATGTGTACCCATGGATCCAATGCCTCTCCCCTGAGTCCCTTCCCACACACACATTCCCCTCTCTCTCTCTCTCTCTCTCTCTCTCTCCCTTTCCCTCTCCCTCTCCACATCAAATCCCACATCCGTTTTAGACCACCTTCCAATTGTGAAGGAGCTATAGGGTGTGTTTGGTTGCCTGCATGGTGTCTGAATCGCATGAGTGGATGCAATTGTATCTGTTAGACACATGTTTGATTTTCTATTCATCCTGGATAGGTGGATGCAATTGCACCCACTCATACAGGATGGAGAAAACACAGAATTGGACTTCTCTCTAATGCAGGCCCGTGAAATGCACAAACAAACAACCAAACAATTTAACTTGCATCCACTCAGTCAGGCCAACGCTAGTCTGGATGGCTCATACGAAACAAACTAGGATGGTGCAGGTAACCAAACACACCCATAGTGAGCGGTTAGCTGTTGTGGAAAGTGAGCAGGGGTGAGTTGTTGTAAAGCTTGTATGGGGACAACGTAAGGAATGATGCGACGCCGATCGGGACTCGCACCTAGCAACCACGGGGTGAACGTGGTGGCATGTTACGATCAGCTTTCACTGTGCCTTGCTGCGAACATTTGTGGTTGAACGTAGGATGCAGGCCCAGTGCAGTGATGATCTGTGGCAGAGGCATGTGCATGGTGAGTGTGGCAGTGTATGGCTTGTCATCCTCCTTGTGTTTAAGTGAGCTCCCTATTGGCGCCACCATCCCCTCCTTCACCTCTGGCTCCAGTCCTTGCATAGATGGTGACGTGGTGCTTCACCTTTGACTCCAGATTTGGCGACAATGCAGCTCAGGACACACGGATCCATTGGTGTCATGGTGAAAAGCTCAAGGATGAGCTGGGGGAGGGGGGAGAGAGAGAGATGGAGGCTTAGGTTAGAACTCGAGCACAAATCTGGCGACGGGTGACATCGGTCGGCTCCATAGCGACACCGGTAGTCGGGGGCAGAGCTAGAGAAGAGGGTGCGTTGGTGGCATATGGCGTCGACGGCTCTCGGTGTCATGCAGTACCATCATAGCCATATAAACTCACCGGAACTTCTTAAAACTTGTTGTAACTCATCGGTTGAAACTTACTGGCTCTTGAGTTTAAAAATATGAAACTCATTGAAACATTGGTTTGGAATATTATATGAACTTTAGAAACATGTGAAACTCACTAAAACATAAAAAGTTTAAATGTTCTCTCTAAACTTGCTGAAACTGTATGGAACTTGTTGATATGCTGGTACAATGATATAGTTGCTCCCTTGGAAAAATTTATACTATGTTCCGTATAAATTCTACTAATTTAGTTTACTACTTCCTATGAAATTCTTGACTATCACCCAAAATGCACGGTCCGGATCGAGCTCGAGTTGCTCGACCGATGAAACTGCGGATATCGCCACTTCTTGCCTGCCAACATTTCTAGTGCTACCGCACTATTGGTGTTCCAATGCTCCACTGCTCTCCTAGCCGTTCGATGGAGAATCAGGGGGACGCAGCCACACCCATCTGTACATTTGTAAAACAATCACCGAAGGACGCCCCCTTCGGCCCCACCTCTCGACCGCGCGGTATCCACCGGCTCCATTCCCCACGCTTCCCCCTCCCCACCTCGATATGTGTGTTGTGGCGGTCAATCCTTACCAAAGAGTTGTCGCCCCGCCCGCCGCCGCCCTCTCGCCGAAAAGTGCTTAGGAATCCGTCACCTCCTGCGATGCAGAGGCTACTTTAAGTGAACTACCCGTGGAATGATTCGCGAGGGTTAGGGTGTCCCAGTGATCTCACATTTCTCTTTGGTGTTGCTTTGCCATGTACCATTCAGATCAAGAGCTGCTTGCCGATGCGCCAACTCCTCCGCGGCGTTCAAGGCATCTCACATAATACTGCAGAGCTTCTACCCTATATTGTTCGCATGTTGTTGTGTGCATGCATCTTGGATGCTAACATCGCGGAAGTTTTGCAGGCGCATGCGAATGAGATTAGTGGAGTTCACTCCGGAGACGCCTGAACTGGATTGGGATCCTCTGCCTTTGCAAGTCTAAAGGCATGCCATGCATTTAGACTTACAGCACGAATCTCAAAGTATATCAACAGCACTGGTTGTTTTGGATCAACAATCCTACATGGGTCTTCCACATGCTAGCCTGAAGCAATGAGTGCCGTTGATATACTTTGACATTCGTTGTAAGTCTAAATGCATGGAATGCTTTTAGAGTTGCAAAGGCAGAGGATCCAATCCGACCTGAACTTGTTCAAACAGTACGGGTAATTTCACGCTTTTCATTTGTTTTTGCTAATTTTTTTCTTATGTAATGCTGTAAGCCTATAACGATTGTTTCTAGGTTAGTGGTGTTATGAATAGTACTTATTGTATTCCATATGAGTCCAATGGCCAGTATATAGAGCTGTACCAGCCAGAACAAAAGGAAAACCTATACAAGGCAATACCTATACTAGAAAACTTATATAAGAAAAACCTATATGCGAAGAGTCTATATAAGATAATATTTATATCCTTAACACCCCCCAAAAAAAATACAATACGTATGCAATAGTATTGTATTTGGAATAGTTGACACTAAACTAGGAAAAATCCAAAGTTTTGGTCTTGAAGTAGTTGTTGTAACATCTAACTCTTGAAAAATCGAGCCGACGAAGGAGTCGAGTCGACAAAGAAGAGCCGATGGTGGAGCCGAGTTGACAAAGAAGAGCTGATGGTGGGGCTGAGTTAATGAAGAAGAGTTGACAGTGGAGCCAAGTCGACAAACAAAAGTTAACGAACGATTCGAGGTGAGTAAAAAGAGTCGAGCTGACGAAAGAGCCAAGATGCTAAGGATTTTGATGGACGCAACAGAGTTGAAAATAAAATACTCAAAGGAGACCTAAAGAGCCGGAGCCGAGCCGAAGAACCAAAAACGAAGAGCTGGAGCTGGTAAAAAGAGCTATGTTAGAGCCCAAAAGACTGGAAGCTGGAGCCAAAAGCCAAGAAGCAAAAAAAAGGCATAGATTCTCCGGAGCTAGAGCCAATCCGAGTTAAATTGAGTTTTGGATCCAAATTGGAATCCAATCGGGTCTTCGCCAATTGGAGTGTTCACGTGCGATGTTTCATCTCGGGTGGGCGAGCAACCGGGAGTGGAGCGACGGAGGCAGGGTCGGCTAGCTGGAGACGGGCGGCTGATGGCTAGGAAAAAGTCGACTACTAGAGCCTGGCCGATGCGAAGACGGCCATCCTAGAGGTGGCGAAAGCCAGCGCGGGCGAGGTGGCAGTCGCCAGAGGCTGCATCGGTGTCGGAGGCGAGGCCTTTGGAAGCCGAAGATGCGCTGAGGCGAGCCCGCCGAAGTGGCCGAGGTGCGGGTTGGCACGTGTGTTGGAGGTAGGGGTGCAATCGGATCGGATAATTTCTGATCGATCGGATGTGTTTAGATTGGATTCAGATAATTTTTTCGGATTCGGTGTCGGTTTCGGATACTTTTTTTCAGATTTGGATTTAGATTGGAGAGAATACTATCCTTCGGATCAGGATATTTCAAATATTTTCTCGGATATATCCGGTCACTTACAATCGGATATCCAAAGGCACCCTAAGTCCAATCCCTAACCCTAGTGTCTCCACTCTAGTCCCTAATCTTCATCCACTGACTCCACTCCCCGAGTCCCAGTATGTCCGTCTTCCTCGAGGCCCCGAGCGCAAAGCCCTCCGGCCGCCATCCTCCCCGAGTATGCCACCATCCTCTCGTCACCGCCATCCTCCCCGAGTCCGCCGCCATCCTCCCTGAGTCCACCGCCCGTCCCAGCCAGGGTTAACAAAACCGAAACCGAAAAAACCGATGGAAAACCGAAATTGGAAATTCGAAAATATCGAGCCAAAAACCGCTCGAAAATCGTTAGAAACCGAAGAGTTTCAAAACCGAGCATTTGAACAAAAAACATTCAAAACAAATTTTAAAAAAACGAAAACCATTCGGTTTTCTCGAAAACCCATCAGTTTTCTCGAAAAACCGGTCGGTTTTCTCGAAAAACCGATCGGCGAGTTGAACGTTTTAGGCGATCGGTTTTTGGAGCGATTTTCGTCGGTTTTTTCGAAAAATCGCTCGGTTTTCACCGGTTTTCGATCGGTTTACATCGCATAAATTTTTTCAAATTTTTTGATTTTTTTGAATTATTTTTTTAATTGAATCGATTTACCGACCGGTTTAGGATTTCGAACCGGCTCGATACGGTCGAAAACCGCGATTTTCGAGCGGTTTTCGTCGGTTTTGTGAACCCTGGTCCCAGCGCCCTCCGCTCGCTCCATCCCTCGGCGCCGAGCACCGAGTTCGCTGCCCTTCGCTTGCTCCATCCCTCGGCTTGATCTGGATCTAGCTCCACGGCGCCGACCTCTGCTCGATCTGGATCTCAGGTAGGAACTACACATGAGCTATATTTACAATGTATATATGATCATCTGCAAAGTAACGATGATCTCAAAATAGAACAAAAAAGTAGAAACGACAAATTATCAATAGGCTATGATGTGCAATATGCCGTGTGTGCTACTGGAAGAATTCCTATAACCATTCTTTAGGCGAATGAATGATTCCAAGCTTCATGAGTTCCTCAACTGTTCATGTCTGCAGATGATGTGATCTGGTAGTTGTGAGAAACGGAAACAAGAACAAATATAATGTGATTCGTATGAGGTGCAGCAGAGAGATTGCAATATTGCATCACATGTGTGACGCCCGTACCTGGATCTCCCGCGCGCCGCCGCCCAACCGCCGGCTCCGCCCTAGCCGCGCTCCGCCAACGGCCGCTTCCGCTTTCCCCGGCCGCGTCCGCGCCCGCCGCTTTTTCGCGCCCGCTGCGCGCGAATCTCGCCCGCCGTTGCCGCTCCGAGCCTCCCCCAATAAAACCCCAAGCCTCCTCCCTTCCCGGTGCTCTCTCCTCTCCTCCCCGCTTCCTCTCCTCCAGGCGCCGCCCCGCCGCCGCCGCCGTCCTCGGCTCGGCGAGCCGCCGTCTTGCCGCCCCGACCCGCCCGACCTCCTCGGCTCTGCCTTCGCCGCTTTGCCCCTCCGCCGGCCTCGCCCTCCCCGCCAGTGGTGCGCTGCCGCCCGCTTCCTTCTCGGCGCCGGCCACCCGCCGTCGCTCTGCTCACGCCGCCTTTCCCGCCCTAGCGCGCCCGCGTGTGGCGTAGCGTGCGCTTTGCTGCGGGCGGAGTGGGCCGGTCCCACTGTCATCCGAAGAGAGGAGAAAAGAAAAAGAAAAGAAAAAGAAAAGAAAAAAAAGGAATTTATGACGTCAGCAATGACGTCATAAAGCGATTTTCGTTTTAAAAATTAAATCCAAAAACCGAATTTGGCTGCTGACGTCAGCATGACGCAATAAATCCGGTTTTATTTTAAAAATGATTTAAAATTCCAAAAAATCCAGAAAAGCCCGTTTTAATCGTTTTAAACTTCCGGGAGCCCGTTTTCGCCCGTTCGAACTCCGATTGGCTCCGTTCTTCTTCCTAAATTCATTAGAAATCTCAAACTTCAGTTTAGAGCTAGTTTGAAATTCAATTTGTGTCTATTTGTATTCGTTTGGACTTTATTTGAATTTGGTTGTTTTTCGCGCGTAGATCACGGAGAGACCGAGGAGTTCCCGAACGACGATTTCGAGCAGCAACTCGTCGAACCAGGCAAGTCACACTCCCTTGATCATATTGCTCCCAGTTTTATGAACTTGTATGTTGTATTTACAATTATTGCATGCTTTATTTATTATAGACATTAATTTCCGACCTAGTTTTAAATGATAGTTAAATCCAATTCCGATATGCGACCTTTGACATTTGAATTCCGATACCCTTGTAACCTTAGTAAAAATATGAGTTATGACTATGGTAATAGTTAGACATTGCTTAGTCATGCATAGAACTTAACTTAGGAAATTTTGGGGAACTTTATGCCAAAATGATATCATGTTCATGTGGAAACTTATAGTGATCAATGTTAGTGATAATGTGGAGATTAGTATGGTTAAAATGAAAATGACTTAGACCGGGCGAGAATTGGTTGGAAAGTGGGGAGGTCATGGTTTTGGGTTTGTGGAAAGTCTCGCCTAGTCGATTAAGGACCAGTTTGAGTTTCGCTGAATGTAAAGCCTAACTGTACTACCACGAGTCTGGAATGGGACAGACCTGGCTAGCCATATTAAATCATTTCATGGACAGTCATGCCATATGGTGGTAGTGGTGTGGTGAAAGCGAGATGCTGCCACTCTGGCGCAAGAGGGGGCTTCTGAATAGAGGGAGTCTTTCAGCGGTGAAACCTTAGCGGGCATGACTACATGTATGAATTTAACATAGGGGCTTTGTCATAATTTTCTCTATCACTCACCAAAGGAAGTGTGTTGACATGAAAGGGAAATATTATGTCTTGTGGGTAAAGTTGTACAACCTCTGCAGAGTGTCAAACTAATCGATTAGCCGCGCCCGCGGTTATGGGCATGCCGAGCAAGCCATTCTCAGATTAGACTTTGGTAAATTAAAATTTGATTTTTGGAAAATAATGTTGGATGGAGGGAGTCCATCATGGGTAAAACTTAGCCAATTCCAAGAGAGATTCCTGAGTTAAAAACTGTATGGATTTGATTTTGGAATAAAGTATGCCTTTTAAAATTGTTGAAAATGTTATTAAACTATTGCTTTATGCTCAAACAAACCATATTGCCATCCTTTGATTACCCGTACATTTATACTGCATTTTCGGTGTGGTTTGCTGAGTACGTATGTACTCACCCTTGCTTAATTTACCAATTCAGAGGAGGAGTATCACGATGGTGAGGACCAGCTGGACTAGGCCGTGTCCCCAGTCGATTGCCTGTGGCAAATTAATTGGGCTCTATTTATTATTCTTCATTTCCGCTGTTTTCATTTATTCGTTTATTTTATTCGTTGGCCTGCGCGCCATTTCATTTGTATCTTTGAATATTTATTATTAATAAAGAACGACGGATATGCTATGGTTTCATTTCTGCTGTGTGTACTAGCATTTCCTGGACTAGTACATAATACACAGAGGATTTCGGAGGTGTTATTCCGGGGTCTGACAACATGGATCTATTGTTTACAGGAACGCAGAAGTTTACATAAATTCTATACAAGATATCTAAGTTGCAACTGCCTGTATTTCTTTATTTTAGTTCTGTTTAAAATATGAGAAAATTTTCCTGATTCCTGTTGAAATTAGACTGTTTTTTAAATTCTAGCAAATTTATATTAAATTCCTGAGTCTGGAAGGGGCTTTAAGGATGTGTTTGGTTTAAGGGCAAAAGGTGGATGGAATAGGGCTATCCAGTTTGGTAGGGGATCAAACCATCCAAACTCTTGCTTGGTTAAAGGGACAAGAGATGGATGGATGAGCCAAATTTTTGTTTGGTTGGAGAGATGAAGTTGGATGGGTTAAGCCAAAATTTTGTTTGGTTGGAGCCTTGGAGGGATGAGAGTTGGATGTCTTTAGCCAAATTTTTGTTTGGTTGGAGGAATGAGTTGGATGAGATGAGCTTGAGAATGAATGAATTCACAAATATATAACAGAGAACTGACAATCATCTTTCATGTAGTCAACCTTACTTGCCAATTGCCAGACGATAGATACTCCAAGCCTGAGTTTGTTCGTGTGTTCACAGAAAAGAACCACTCTATTTCTGGTTTCTAATATGCAAACATCAGCAACTAATCACTTTGTAACTTACATCAAACTGCTTACTTACACATAACACAACTATCATTGTACCAAGTGCCCATTTGGTCTAATTCCTCACAGTCATTACTACCTAGAATCAGTATCATCATATTTGACACATCATACATTTAAGGGGATGGCACAGCCAATGAACCTGAATTTGATGAAACTAAAAGGTCCTCCAACTTGTTCCAACACACTGAGCAGGTAAAAATAGGTTCCTTTGGAGCCACCTTAGCAGGCTCTTTGCTAGTTTTCACAGCATTGTTTGACAGCCAAGATGGGATCATGTAATCAGAGTTCAACGCAAAGCACAAGGCAATAAGCCAAGAACAAGGATCAAGCATTTTTTGATAGTTTTCCTAGCTCTTTGGTCCCTCCTCTGCAAAATGAGAGAGAGCTTAGTATAAATGCCAGGAAATGATGCGTCATATTTAGCATAGTGAGTTAACGACCAAGTTATAAAATTCTTCCTTAACAGAAAAGCTACTGCACCTAAGTAGCATAAGAGTAAAAGGTGCATATATATGAGCATTGGGTGCCTCATTTCTCTCCTTAGAGCTCCAACCATATTTAAAAAAAGGTTGTATATATACCTGAGGAGGCACTTGTGAAGGCAGTACTAAGCACTTCATCTTCGAGAATGATTCAATTTCTTTCACAGCCTTTATCTCAAAGAAATCAGTTGCAAAGAGTAATGATCCAGCAGAAATTCTAAGGCCCCGTTCGTTTCAGCTTCTGGACAGCTTCTGCTTTAGAAAAAAGCAGATTATTTGCCGAACGGGAGGATTCTGGACAGCTTCTCTTAGAATCAAAAGCTGATTTCTGTATAGAATCATAATCTGATTGAAACCTGATTCTCATTGATTCTTGCTAATTCTCGCCGGCTCGGTCCGAAACCTAGAAGTTGTAGCCTGCTTGGCCCGATTCTCCCATAATCAGAAGCAGCTTCTCCCATAACCCATAATCCATAATCCAGAAGCTGCAACGAACTGGGCCTAAACAGCCAAAAGTAGATTCAGAGAGCAATCACATCACACAGTACAACCAAAGCATTCACAAATCACAAAGTAGTAGGAAGAACCAAATTTTCCTTATGTTACATTCCAACCATATTGTTCTTTGATACATCCACCCAACCATCATTAACCAAAAGCTAACTAATCACCTAGACCTGGATACTAGTAATACTACTACTAACACAAGCAGCATACACAATACATAACATAGCCTTAACCATCATTAACCAAAATCCAACTAATCACCTAGGCAGAAGGCTAATCCATACTCACATAACATAGCAAATCCATCACCCTTGTGAGAGACGCATATCATCTAGAAAGGGTATTGCTAATGTACCTAGCAACACAAACCATCTTATAAGAGAACTGAAGTGTGTTGAATGCCCTAGAAATTTGAGGATGCTCAACCAAATAGGCATAGTAAAGAGAAAGGTGTGTGTCATCAAAACCCGGAATGAAGAGCACATTCTCATAAATATCGGTTGGCAACTCGTTGTTGCCAACACATGCCTTCTCTATAGCAATGGCAAGCCTTTCACCAACAAATTGGAGTGTTGCTTGCAGTTTGTCCTCTTCACTTGCAGATATCTTGGCTCTCTTTGGTTTGGAGGCCGAGGATTGTGCCATATCTTCATTTATCACAGCAGGACCACTCTCATCTACAACTTCTTCACCTTCAATTTCAGTCACTTCAGTAGCTAGAGGTTCATTTGATCCTTTGCATACTTTCCCGTAGCCAAAGTATTGCCTAAAATTGTAGCCATCTCAAGGTAGTGCTCAATAGGTTTGTTTAGATACTCAACATCTCCTTTGTGTGTCTAAAAAGCAATAGATAACATATTACACACAATAAAGGCAAGCAATGTACAACATGTTATCCAAAATTAGACATAATAGTTGTACCAAGAATACCTTAATATGGCCCGCATAATGCTCATGATCAAGCCCAATAATATAATTGTCTTCATCCCAAAGTGCACCAATCACTCAATTTCTTAAGATTATTAATCTTTACCCACTTCCTCTTCCACGTTTTAACATGGTTCCCAATCTGATCTCCAGTAAACCCCACTTTGAAATTGTTAGTGTTATGCCCTTGAGGCAATCATATGGATGATTGTAACATGGCTATGTTTATGAATAATAATATGATTATTGGTCCAATGAATGTATATCATTGTTTTGATCAACAAGTGTGTGACTTGTTTATGAAGCTCTTTACTTATTGATATAATTCGATAAATATCTCTGATCGGATATCATCGTATAGGACAACGATGAATAGATCAGCACATGTATTGTTCGATGATCATGTTTCATAGATCATGGGATATGGAGATATCATCAATACATTGTGGACGCATGTTGAAGAACATAGGTTAGATAGACCCACAATGGGACACTGCGAGAATGTTACATTCTTATGTGTCATCAATGTATCTCATACATAGTAGATGTATGATCCTTAGACCTGAGATTGTCATATTCCCTACATGTGTAATAGTTTACCTTGAGGTTACCAAACACTATTTCCTAACCGGATAGTTATAAAGGTAGCTTTCATGTTTACTATGAAACATGCAGAGGGAAGTGAGCAGTCAAGATGGAATTTGCCAATCCAATATAACGGAGATATATGTCTAAGCCACTCGTGTGATATGAATAAGGAAGTGCATGGTCATGCCGTGATTGAGAAGTCAATCACAAATTATTAATATATCACGGATACGAGAGATGGATTGAACTGTCAAAGGATGACATGCTTCTCACCTTGAGTTCGATCTTCATATAGTTTGGCAAAGGGATTATTACATCAGTACTTTAATCATATGCGTTTAGGAGTTGGCATGCTCTGCAAGGAGCCGCTACCGACTATTGGATTAGAAAAGAGTTTTCCGAATCCATGTCCAAATGAGCATGAACCTACAGGGTCACACACTTAATGGGCTGGGACGCATTAATTCGGATTGAATCCGTAATTAATGGACCTCTTGGGCTTAGCGCGTAGATGGGCCCTGATTGCCTAGGGTTTCACCTCGTGGCTATATAAGGAGGGGAGGAGGCTGGACGCAGAACAGACTTTCGTGTGGTTTAGAGGTGTTTCGCCAGAAACCCTAGCCACCTTCTCTCGTTGCCCCTGCCGAGCGACCCAGTGCTTGCACACCGACGCACGACGCTCCATCCCCGGACGTGTGGACTGCTGTGGTAACGCTGCTGCTACTGCGGCGTGGAGAGGACGATCCGCAACGAGGACGATCTGCAGCGAGGACGATCCACTACAACGACGTGCGAAGGATTCCGCAACTGTGCGTCTAGTGGTAATAGATCTATGATCTCTTTCTTGCGAGTAGCTTTTCTGGTTTGCGGTAGAAATTTTAATTTGTGCTAGAGTAGCATACAACATTCCCCAACAGAAATGTTCATTCAAAGACCTAGCACAAGCATTAACGTGTACTTTCTTGAATCCCGAACATGTTCTAGTACCATTAACCACCACATTAGCTAAGTGAGTATGCACGTAGGAAGACATTGACGATGTCCATGTAACATGGCCACTCCTACCAACTTGCCCCCCCCCCTCTCAAGTTTTCCCTAGTTAGATCAATGTCCATTTCCTACCATGTTAAGAAAACACATGACAATAAAACAAGTCTAATAGTTCAATGACATAGTACAATAATATAAATACAGTAGTTCAAAGACAACAATACAAGTACAATAATTCAATCACATAGTAGCTCAACAATACAAATACATAGCACTAATTTCCATAGTATTTTTAATGGGCTTCCCACATTTGATCAGCAATTCCCTACCTGAAAGCAACCATGTATGTATGTTCACTTGCTTGCGCACTTGGCAGTGAAGCAGGATTATGATTGGATGGCCAATTGGTCTCCGGTATGATTAGTTGGTCAACCCCATCCTCATAATCCAATTGTGAATAATGCAACAAGCTACAACAATGTCTACCTGAGTAGGAAAAGGGAAGAATGGAGTGGCATCATCAAGGATTTTAAAACTCCTCGAGTGACTCAAATGCACGCTCTACGTTCACATGAAGAATGGAGTGCCTGAGATTGAACAATTCCTTCTCATCTTGCACAGGGTTGTTCCCTCACTCGTTCAAGTGGTACCTCACACCACGGACAGGAGGCAAGAATCCACGTTTGGCTCCATATCCGGCATCAACTAGGTAGAATTTTCCTAAGTCAATGAGGAACAAGTGGGTGACATTGCTATATGTAATGAAATGGTATGGAGAAATACAGCTACATGATTAATCTATTACCTTGCGGGACACGTAGGCCATTTTCATGTTCTAATGCATAAAACTACAGCATCATGGGCTGTCCCCTCCCAACAGCCAACACATATGTGAACCGAAGATCAAAATCTACAGTTGCCATCACATTTTGAGTAGCATAAGACTTCCTACCACGAAAGGAAGGCTCCATATCCTTCGAAACAAAAGCCCGTACATGTGTACCATCAATAGCTCCAAATACAATCCTATTGAGTGAACAATACAACCCAAAAAGATTAAGAACCATGCAATTTATGCATAAAAATCAGGAAAAAGAATTGTGGCTCAACCTCATACCTTAAAGTATGGATCTCACTTTGGGTTCCTGCTATTTTGCTTGGGATCTCCAATGACGGTGGCCTAATAAGTTCATTTCGAAGCTCACTAATAGCATGGAGGACTAATTTGAAATACCTGCTAACGGTTTCACCCGACCTACCATAATTAGTGCCAATCAACCTATTCATAAGGTTGTGTCCAACAGTGTTCAAGAACATCGCTACTTGTTGCTCAACACATAGATGTATAGTGTCTCAAAGCAAGCCACTATCTCTCAAGAGTTTACAAAACCAGAAGAAATGTGCTCTTCCAAGCCTAAGCATGTTTTCACAAGTTGTATCACTCTTCCATATTTTATTGTTTAGATACTCAATTCTTATCCTGTCACATTCATCTATTGGTCCATACCGAACACGTTCTCTCATTTTTGTTTTTCTAGACTCAATAGCCAAGACCATCAAAGAAATAGTCACGTACGCTGTAGCAGCAAAAAATGCATAGTGTCTTTGTACTCGTCCATCTACAATGCAAGAGTGAAACAAAAATTCTAACTTCAGCATAACATAATGTACAATGTACGAAGTATCTGAATCATGAATAAAATTGTAAATTTGAAGTTCAACAAAACAATAAATCAATATGCCAATTCCAATTTATTCTTTTCAACAAAACATCTTATAATCATTAACGTAACCTACTAACAATGATGAAGGCGAATAGAGTCAAATGAACTTAACTTACACCACTATTTGGTCAGATTAGACAGAATGCTGCCACGGTGCAACTATAATGTATTGAGGTTATTTTCTGGAGTAGACTAAGTAAAAATGAACTTTTTAAGGTTAGACCAGTTAAGTACAAAGATCTTCGTGTCATATGATGGAGTAGACAGACATATCGTCTCAAATTAGTTTACTCCACAATTACGCAAAATGGACATACACAAAAGATGTCATGATAGATACTCCCAATAATTCCAACCTATGCATAAACAATAAAAGATGCATTACGAGCTACTAATTAGTAATTACGCACTGCATCCAACAAACGCTTCATTTGAACAATTGGTTTAAGTTGATCAAGCAACAACTTTCCACCCTTATCCGTTTGAAAAAACAACTTTAACCCCTATTCTAGAGGAAACAGAGAGGAAAGCATAAGATAGCACAAAATTTCTAAGTGGCACCCTTAAAGGTTTTCATCATCTATACATTCTAGCAGTAAAACTAAACAATATACTGACATAAAGTAAAAGGATAAATCTATCATTTCCACATACTTCAGGTCCTGATACAGCAACACTAATACCAAAATCTAATATCATCAGTCATCACATAAAAAAAGAGAGTATAAAGTATCACCATGTCAAGGCGAAACCAATCTAATGCCACCAAAAACTAACCAAACAGATGACGAAATACCCAATTGCCCCAGAACACCGATCATTCCATCACGACCTGGGAAAATAGGATACCATTCTGACCACCTGGAGATGATGCAGATTTGAGGATTAGGGTGTATACCTTCTGATTTAGGGGGGAAATCCACACTAATCGCCGTCCCCCCTCCGCCCCGTGCGCCATCTCCTCCTTAGACCCGAGCCGCCGTCCCCTCCTCAGTCCCGAGCTGCCATCCCCTCCTCCGACCTGTGTGCTGTCCCCTCATCAGCCCCAAGCCGTCGTCCCCCCTCCACCACGTGCACCGTCCCCTCCTCCACCCCATGCGTCGTTCCCTCCTCGGCCACGAGTCGCCGTCCCGCCTTTCACGGGGTAGGGATGAACGAGGAGTAGAGCTGGGAGGCGACACGGGGAGTGGGGAGTCATGGGGGAAGGACTCAGGGCGACCTGGGCGAGATGGGATGGTCTGATCCGCGCTAAAGGAATCAGGGTGAGTGGGAAAATTTGATCATTTGCCCCGAAGTTGATCGGCATTTGATCATTTGCCTAAAGTTGATCAATCTTTGATTATTTACCCTATGATATCTTACTGACACGCGGGTTATAAGGCCACATGTCAGTGTGACATCATAGGGCAAATGATCAAAGGCCGATAAACCTCGGGGCAAATGATCAAATCCCCCGGTGTTTGGGATGGTCTCATCCGACTGATTTATTCGAACATGTGTATCTAGCATCTTGAAAGAATATATTTTTTTTTATATATATATCCTCACCCTTCGATCATTCTAACCAAACGGCTGGATGATGAGTGGGAAAACAGAGATCGCCCCGTCTCTCTCTCTCTCTCTCTCTCTCTCTCTCTGCCCCCATGATACAGGATAGGCACGAGCTTCCCCGAGAAACGCGCAGCTGCGGACGACGAGGCGAGGGATCGGGAGCCGGGAGGGAAGAGGAGGAGGATGGCGCTGGAGGTGGTGTTCCAACGCGCGCAGCTGATGCTGGATCTGACGGTGGCCGGGCTGTCGCTGGTGGTCGCGCTCGGCCTCTTCGCCGTGGTCACCACCGTGCTCTGCTCCGCCGCGTTCCTCCACCACTCCAAGCCCATCGCGTCCTAGCCACGAACTGCCGACCACCACCACCACAAGTCGACAACTCCTCGGTACATGCCTAATCACACACGCGAATTTCCTTGGTGTATTTCAATCTATTTCATGGGCTGCGCGGGTGATGAGGAATACTGGATTGGTGGGCGTTGGAATCGGTTTGTCCTGACGCTACCCTTGCTTAATTTTGGGTGGAATTGAGCAATGTGCTTCGCGCCTTATGCTCCTGACCTGGATATGGGTATCGGGTATGGATGGTGTTTTGGAGAAGTAGGTATGCGTGGAGGAACTTGGCAGCCATGGAATGATCCGTGGATTTTTGAACATGATTCCCGTACCGTGTTGCATTGCATTACAAGATGCTTCATCTCCCCTGTCAACCTAACAATGAGCAATTACTACTACCAAATGTGCCGTGCGGAGTACTTTACCTAAGGGTGCATTTTTTCAATTATCTCGCAAATTAAAGTAGTAGGTTAGTTCCCCTCGTTGTCTTGGCCTTTTTGTGATTGATTACTTGGTAGAGGGTTCCAAGCTGGAACATCCTGGATTGATATTGCCTAAATATTGTGCCTGCTGTTTCTTTGGATTGTCAGAATATCTGGAGTCAGGTAGGCATGGCGCTAATCAGGGTGATTATGGCTCCTTTTTTCGGGCCTTTTCAGCTGTTTCATGCTGCCTTTTAAATTTTAATGGAGTGAGCATTTTGTGTTGGTCAGGGAAAGAACACAAGAAAACTATGTATCGCACATTCGGTTCTGTAATAAGATGAATAAGCTACCGCTCAGTGAAACAAACTAAAGCTAAGAATTTCACAGTTCGTGTCTGTTAGGGTTAGAAGCACGGCAAAATAATTAGAGATAAGATTTAACATGAAAATCCTTGCTGAAAAAAAAAACGGAAAACAATCCTGGCTCTCAAGTTTACATGTACATGGGTGTGACTTATATATCTAAAATAGAGTTCTGATCTGTTGGAGATAGACTAACAACCTATTTGGATAAAACCAATTTGTATGGAAAGGTTGGATATTGTTGGATATTGAGTTATCTGTAACAGTGTCTACTTTGGATAATTGTAATATCTGATGGGCAATTTCCCTATGTGAACTGCGAAGGTTTCCCTTTAAACTGTATATATAAAGGACATATTATTAGCAGAATGGTCATGATTCATGAACTAGCCTCCTTCACGATATTTGACATCGCAGGTTTGATGTAATCCCCATTAAATATTGACTTTGGTTCCCATCTTCATCTGAAATAACTCAATTACCCCTTTTTGGTGTACCTTGTCGCTACTAGTTCATTTAAGCTCTACCATGTTCTAATCGATTGCAATTCCCCTTAACAAGGTTTTTCTTTCTTTTATTCCAGGAATTAAATTGTTGTTGGGGTATACCTTCTTCCACATGATTTGCACAGCAGAAGGTGCTCCATTCGATGCCATGCCAGAGCTGCATTTAGGCACTTAATGTAGATGCAAAGAGCAGTGAATCGCCCATATCAGGTGACAGCTGGAGACTCTTGTACCACATGTTAGGTTTCCTTATAGCTGTTTGTGTTGTAAATTTTCTAATTAGTCTTCGTTAGCAACGTTGAATCTTGTACTCTCTTGTTCACTTTTATAAAGTTTATTTTTTGAATGATATTGTTCACAAATATAAGACTTGCATGTAGATCTAATGAGGCATTTCCTTCTATACCTCTATTTATTCTCTCTCAACCATATGCATTTATTTATTACCATCCACACAAAGTATATTTTTCATCTTCCAAGACAATTAAGTGAGGGCATGTAAGTTATTTTCTCTCATATCTTTCTTAATTTCAACGTAATCTTAATCTTTGTGCAAAGTCAAAATACACCTTATAAAAATGAACGGAGGGAATACAACTTATAAACATTGTGTATATTGTCTAATTCTTATATGGAGGGGCTACATGTTCCTTGCGGCAATAGGTTTCATGTGAAAATGGTGCATTAGTTAGATTACTCTATTGTTATATAGGATTTGCTCTACTCCAGGGAAAGAAAACAAGTACTTCCTCCGGTCACAAATAGTTATCGTTTTGGATATAGATGCAGTCAAACTTTCGAAACTTTGACTGTCAATATCTTTTTAAATATTTAAATTAGATACATGAAAATCATATGTGTAGATCTATCTCAAAAAATACTTTCATAACATTATAATTTTATTGGTTTTTATAAATATATTATAATACAAATTAGTGGTGAAAGTTATATTTTGGAGACCGTTTTGATGTTCAAAATGATAATTATTTGTGATTGGAGGGAGTATTAGCTAATCTTACCTATATATCCTCCTTTTTTCTCATGTTCATATTATGTTAATTCATCTGATAGTGGACACTAGGTGAGATTAGTTATTAAGTATGGACAAATTATCCATGGAAACAGTATAAAGCAGATTTCCATGTACCCTTTTTCTGAGTAAGTTGTAACCACATGCAAACATTCCAAACTCTACAAATACTGGGAAAGCAGACAGCCATTAAACAGAACTACCTTTTTGGTGACTTGAACAGTACATACCTTGGGGAGGTGTATACGACATAGTGTAGCTCTCTGGGTTAGAGCGGTGTTTCTAAGGCCCTGTTTGGTACGGTTCTAGATTCTAGTAGAAACGAAAACGGTTCCAGATTCTTGGTAGAAACGTTTCAAGTAGAATCAAAATCACTGTCTAGAAACCGTTTGGTTGGTTATCTGGATTCTGTGAATCGGCGTGAAACGGGGTTGAGAGTGATTCGGCCCCGGCGTGGAAAAAGAAGAAACGTTTCGAGGAGAATCGTTCCGAGTTTTAACCCGTTTGGTTGGGTTTCTCCCAGATTCTATTCCAAGTTGCCAAACCGGGTCTAAATATCTATAGAAACATAGGAGAGCGTGCATCTTTTGAATGTGATATTAAGAGTAGGGCATTGAATAACCCAAAGGGTGACAGATTTGCATAGTACTAACAGCTAACCTGAAGTTTCTCGGGGTATGCCTCTCTTAACTTATGGTCCTCCTCCCAATAAATCACAAAGTCTGCCTAGGTGGTTAACAAATGGACAAAACCATGGAAGGCAATAGCAAGGATCCTCATGAGGCCTTCCATTCCCCAAGCCTCTAACAGGGATTTTTGCTTGATAAGAAATAGGTGAGAGACATCCTACAAGGATTTTACAACATTTACCAGAAGAAGCTTGTTCTTGAGGAGCTACGTCTCTTGTTGTGGCCTCTTCTTGTGGTCTTCTCGTCTCCTTTCTTCATCTTTCCTGCCTTTTTGTTGCAGCTGGTCGAGACCTTGGTACGTATCTGATCTTGTTTATCCTTACCATGTTCATCTCTGCAACCACCAGTTAGTTGACGACATTTCTCTTCTTTTCCTTCAAGCACCTTCACTTGAGCTGGTCCTGTGGAAGCATCAGAAGCCAAGGAATCATAATCTCCGTCACCATCATCTGCATTGTCTTTCTCTTCTTTACCACTGCTCCTTTCATTGCTGTTACCGCTGCCATCTTCAACATTACTTCCTTCACTGCCATTTGCTTTGGCATCATCGCTACGCATAGGGGAGGCCAGGTACATTGTCCACCCGGATTCATTACTGTTGCACTCTTCACCATCATCCCCAGTGAGCTGGGAGGATTCCATAACAGGAGATGGGGGAGATATGAAAAGGAAGGGGAGAATTGATGATTTGTCCCGTATGTTTCACTGACATGAGCCCACATATCAGTGAGACATCACAGGAAAAATGATCAATAGCCCAAATAAGTGAAGGCAAATCATCAATTATTCCAAAACAAGGGGCAAAAACAACAAGCAAAAGGAAATCAAGGCAGAATGAGGTTTAGAGAGAATTCTAGGAACACCCACTCTAATGCTTGTAAAATCTAAATTCCTTGACAATGTATCACTGAAGAAGGAATTGTTCTTGTTTGTGCTTCTGGAACACCCACAACCTGAGAAGACCACTAAAACCTCCAACAACCAGCTATCTTCACAGGACAGGGAACGCAGAGGAAGGGTTGGTTTGCATGAGGGCCAAGAATTCTGCAGGGTGTGACTGTGTCTGCGTGTGAAACTGTGTCAAGAGACTGCAGAAAGGATGGCAGTGTCTTTAAAGGGGAAAGACGGCCTATGCCTCCAACTGTCGCTCATAACTTTCTCAACCAGTTCTGTACTCTCTTGCCACCAAAGCCAAGAAGAAAACATTTGCTTCCAATGCAGTGTTACAGGTATTTCCATCTGTAGTCCATGTGGCCTTAGCTTCTCACCTCATGGTGGGGGCCTAGGAGCGGCGGCCTGGAGAGAGGGAGATAGATACACCTGCTTGGGCTAGGCTATGATTTATTAGGATTTGAAGGTTACAATGAGGCTGGCATAGCTCAAAAGGCTTCTTGTCGCTGCTGTGTCTGTCTGTCATGCAAAACGCTTAACTTGTTTATGACATATTTCCCTTCAATTGCAGGACCAGGAGAACATGTCTTTTGTTTGCTCTAGTATATGCTTGTAGACAACAACCAATTAATCTCAAAGCCACTGGACTCCTGTGCTGCATTTCCCCCAGTGTTATGCTAATAGGTAATAAAAACCCTGCTGTTCAATTAATAATTTCTGCAATTGCGAATTTGCGATACCATGGTGGTTTCCATTCCAGAGATGCTGCAATGCATAGATGGAAACCTGATTGACTAAACGTGCTTGATCTGTTTATCCTGCTGTGCTGTGCTGTGCTGTGCTGGTGGTTTTCCCTTTAGATCAGCAGATGCCTAACTTGATTGTGTGACATCCTTTACTCCAAGCTGGAGAAAAGAACAAGCCTGACTTGTTCCTGAAGCTTTGAGGGAGAAAAAGGCTTTGGGAGGCCAGAGCTTGCGGTCCTTATAAGAAATGCTGGTGGGGCAAGTTGTTTACTGTTCTTCGTTGTCTGTTGCAACCTGCTTATGTTGGCATCTTGTTCCTCCGACTAGTAAACCAACATCATGTTTCCTACTTAGAAACTAGAATAGTTCAGAAACTAAACTTTTTGCTTATTATTAATTACACATATGCACATACTATAGTACCGGTCCTATGTACTTGTATCTTACATCCGATCATCGGTAGTGGCTGCAGGAACAACGACAACCGACGGGTGAACAGGAGGTTTTAAAATTAGTTTGGTTAATACCGGTTTTTGAACAGTTATGAAATAAAATTCGTTTTTTTTTTACTATTAAGCCCTAAAGAATCTAGATATCACTGAGTGTACTAACAACTTGAGTCTAAAATAAGTCTTGCAAGACTAGGGTGACAAGCAAGCAATATGATCACTAGGAATGTAAATACCTAAAGTAAAGAGCTAAAGAATAAACCATAAGATGAACAATAGAGACTTTTTGCCGTGGTCGCTGATATTTGCTGATTTCCCCTAATCTACGTTAAGGGAGCTTGAACGAATCAAACCGACTCTACACGTGAGTGAGCTTCCATTGGTGGTAACTTTTTTCCACTCCACGTAGGTGAATTCTAACCTTCGCATGAACTTTAGGCCTCTTTATAAGCTTCTTGATGAGATTAAATTGGTCTCATGTTTCTAAGCTGTCTAGAGGTAGGTAACCTGTAAGAGTAATAAGTTGATGACGGGTGCTTGAAGCCAATCAAGCGTAGGAAGCTTAATTAAATATAAGTTCAACATTTAAATGCTCTCAACTACTCAAAAGATGAGGAACGGATCGTCATTGCTAGGGCTCAAGTATATTGCTGTGAGGTGCTAAAAGAGCTCTAAAAGAGCTCAAATGCATTATAGCCCACTCTCTCAAAAGAGTTGTTACAAATACCCTTAACTGAACAAACTAAATTCGGACATTCTAATTGCATAAATCGCACATTACGAATTGCTAACAACCTCACATTAAAATGCGAACTAGCCTTTACAGGACTAATTAGGACATTTCAAAACTAAATTTCGGACAGTCTTAATTGCAGTCACGCTCGAGGACAACCATTTGTTATGTCCAAAAAACATAATTTGGAGGTACCTATTAGGACAATCTTTGTTGGTAGATTCGTATAAAGTTTTGTCCACCTCGAGCTGCACATACCTACTGTGATACTGTCAAAATGTCCTAGAACAAAAATTTGAACAATCCTAAACTATAGAAACTGACATTCCGCGAAAAAATCCTAAAATGGGATTTTCAGCACACTAGCTTCTCTCTGGAATTTCAAGGCCTACACTTAGGGTGTGTTTAGTTCTATGAATGAGTTCGTAACTATATTGGATTGTCCCCAATATGGTTCGTCCCCATGTTTGGTTGAAGGGATGGAACCAATCCATCCCGGATGATGATCCAACTTTGAAGAATATTCTACCAAGATGCTATACCAGATTGTTCAGCAAAATTGGGCGAACCATCTTGTCTCGGACGAGATTGCTTGCGTGGGCTTCATCTGCACCGGCCAGCGCCGCCTCCACGCCGCCCGTGACCTCGGCCTCTAGTGTTGGCCCGCGACTTTAGCCTCCCAACACTGGCTGACACCTCCTCCATGCCGCCTGCGATCTCGGCCTCCAGTGCCGGCTGAGCTGGTGGGGAAGAAAAGAAAGGGATGAAAGAAAGGAGAAAAGACTTGGAGGGGGAAAGAAAAAAGAGAAAAAAGAAAAGGGGAGAGGAAAAGAAAGAAATAAAGAAAGAAGAAGAGGAGGAGGAGGAGGAGAAAATATGGAAAAGAAGAGAAAAGAAGAGAAAAAGAAAAATAATAAAACGGCAATGTCCCTTAAACTAAACTCATCCTTTAAACCAAACAGCATCTTGAACCATCTAGTATCATCCCATTCAACCAACCAAACAAAATCTTGCACCATCCTATTCAGACAACCAAACACCTTTCATGTACCATCGTATTCAAGACCAGCTCATCCATCTTGTATCATCCCATCCCATTTACCGTCGTACGTCCAACCAAACACACCCTTAAGCAATTAAACTTGAGATCACTAGATATCATTTAGAGTCTAGAAATAATTAAATGCATCAATTTGAGTCTTTTGACACCGATAAGACTCAAAGTATTAGCCAAAGATTCATCTTATTAGTACGATAAAAATATAAATACAAAATACAGTAATTCTGGTCTTTCTCGCAACTCCTAGACCTATAAAATAACTAGAAACTAATCTTAATCTTCTAATTATACCTTTGCCTCGGTCCTTATTAGTTCTTTTGGGTCACGAAGAAAATTCTCAGTGTCCTTTTCTTAATTTTCTACGATTTTAGGACCTAAAACTTGTACATAATCATGAAAAGTATTAGTTCCAAATTTTTTTTTTGTCATTAGTCGTCAAAATGAATGACTACTAGTGACCTCCTGTTCCCGCAAGCTCCAAAACTTGACCAGTGTACAATATATGATGTGACGTTGGAAGGACGCTGATCGAATCGACCCGTTGAGCTGCAGTAGTACACTGGTCCTCCTGCAGGGCTATAATGCACATGGGAAAAGAATGCTTCTTGCTGTGCTTCAGTCAGCGCTTGCCCGTTGCGAAGCGCCATGGACTCGCCCTGTTCCCAGGTACCATGCACGTGCATGCTTGGTTACTAGCACGGCAACCGATCTTGACGTTATGGTTCGCCGGATGCGTGATCGCCGCTGCATCGCGTACGACGGTGAACTGTTCACAGAAATGGCATGTGAATCTATTTTTTTTCTTCAAATCTAGGTCATATAAGGTAAAAATAGTACAGGTAGTCATCTTATTAAGCACGAGAGCTGGTAGGAACACATGTCTTGTACGCGCTATGGAACCGCAGTAGGGCGCTGCTATCGCGGCTGGGCCAGACCATGGCATTGCACAATCGACGCAGGAGGAGGAGGAGGAGGCCTGCCGCAGGCTCGCGGCGCCAAAAGCAAGTAGCACAGTCGGCCTTCAGCGCCCGGCATGCGCAGAACGCAATGTCGATATGCCCCTACCGCCCAAACCCTTTGCTGTAGTACTTGCTTTACACGGAAGTAAACTTAAACGTTCCCACCGCTACAATTTGGTGGGCATGATTGGCTTCCGTATTTAGCTGTGCAGCTGTACCGACGACGCTCTTTTAAACTACCAGACCGTGGCATAGATAGGATGCTATTTTTTAAAAACATCTCCCACGGTGACTAGTTAAAAAAAAACACAGGTGGCTACGACATCAAAAAAAATATTTTACGATGGCCACTAAAGTCCTGTAGGCAATAGCGGCCGGGCTGCTCGGTTCCTGGCTTCGTTGTAAAACCGGCTGGTGCCCGTGGAGATCTACTTGTTTGGTTCGTGGTCTCGCCTAGAGCTGTCTCGAGCGTACGGATTTCACGCGAAAACGGTGTAGTAATTCTCCAGCGAAGAAGAGCAAAATTTGAAGTAACTTGTAGATCGCTCTGAAAGCCTGGAGAGTCTGAGAGAGATATGTCGTACTTCATCGATCCTGGTCATGATCCAAAACAGCATGGAGGCCTGAAACTCGTGCTTGTTGGAGAACGGAGCACGCGCCCTTGTTCTCAGCTTAATCTGTCGGAGGGATTTGACGGCTGCTGTCCTACGAGATCTCGCTCATTGGATTCAGCAGTCTAATCAGCTGCAATTGCTTACCCATGTTTCGGGGTTGCTTTACTTTTTCTTACTGTCCTAGCTGTACTGTGATATTACGATACCAGTAGCGAATACTGTGTTTATCTACCCTATTTTACATTGTTTTTTTTTTCTTTCAAATCTAACCCACTGATATATGTTCATTTGCAAAAACAATCGCTTCTTTTATCGCGAAAGGCACAGCTACCGTGTCTGGAGAGCACGGAAGCCAACGGCTTTGCAACATCAAGCACAAACACGAGAGAACACAGAGGGGCGGAGCTAACCCGAGGCCTGCCGAATAACCTCTGGGCCAGTCCGAAGCTTAGGCCTGGGCTGGCTCCGCCCCAAGGACACACTATAGGACTTGCTACCGCGCTAAGGGTAGCATGAGAGAAAGCTACCGCCACTAGGGATCACGGAAGGCTTCCTCCTACGCTACCCAGCGTTGTATCGGCAATGTACAGTGAATTGCTGTTCCCCATGCACTGTCGCACTTCTGCCATGCTACGAAGCCGGCTGGCTTCTGAGCTTTCTTGGTACGGTGGGGGACATGTATCCCCTGTAACGCCTTTTGCGGTGTGGGAGGAGATTATTTTTTTTGCAAAAAAACATATATTGAAAGGTTAGATTTACAAAAAAAAAAATACATAGGGCTAGATATATACAATATTAACTAGTAGCTAGTTGCCCATGCCTTGGATGGTTGCCCTGCACAGCCACATTGCTCGGCGTACCGCTGCTCTGCAAGGTCTGACGCGGCCCCAGTTAAACGCTTGCTCAGCGTAAAGCCACAGGGCTTGGTTAATCCCTGGTCACTTGGTCGGTCAGAGGATGGCGGTAGCCCGATAGGATTTACCGACTTAGGAGCGATTGTTGGGACGAGTTTCCAGCACCGACGGTAGTTTATCTTTTGTTAGTGAAGATCAAGAGAGGCCACCTCAAGTAAAATTGGTGTCATGATCCTTCACGATTTCACCAGCTGGACAGTGTACTTAGAACTTCTAGAAGACAGCAAACATTGTCGCCGTTGTGGATGGTTTTTCGTTTTGTCTACTGGGATCTAAGTACTTGGCTGAATCCAACTTTTTCTTGACTAATCTTAGCCGAGTATAGTTTTGACGCACCTTTTGTGGCAATAAAATTCAGTATCATAATTGTGATAAAGTTTAGTAAAAAAACTAAGACTATAACTCATGAGACATGAGACGTAATGTGATGCAGCAGGTACCCTATACAGGAAGATTGAGTGCAAGAAGCATGGCTAGCCACTGACAAAACGTCCAAAAAAATTAGAAAGATATCCAACCTGCCAGATTCGAACCAGCGACCTAAGGATTGATCTGCATCCAGCTACAGCTCCGATCTACTGACTTTGGAGTGGTACCGAAATGAAATGGCTGAAGGGGCTATTTGGTTTGCTATGGATTCTGCTATGGATTCTTGGATATAAGTGCTTGTTTTAGCAAATCAGGCAAAGAAGATGGCACACATAACACAATGGGAGATGATGGATTTGCGCATGTAGGTAAGATTTTGGCTAGAGAGATGGATTGGTGTTTATTTCAGCAAACCAGGCAATAGATTCTACAAATTCTAAATGACAAATTGCTACTAATCAGAACTGAAGGATGACACTTAACACGTGAGACACAGATTAGATGTCAAAGGCTCAAAAGTCAAAACTAGTGGAAAGGACACAACAAAGTAACTAGTGACCAAACACAGGAGGCTTCATGTAATGAGTGGAACTGGTCGAAGACAATTTGATCTTACCAGTGACGATGGTGTTCATTCTCAAATGGAATGGTGCATTTATCCGGGCAAGGCATGCATAAAAGCATAAACAAGGTGAATGAATCTGAACTAACCAAGCATCTAATTACATTACAAATCTATGGACAACACAGAATGCAATGTGATTCCAACAACAGCTGCATAGCACGCGCATCGTGGCCTCCTATTGCAGAACCGGATATGCAAAAGCCACAAGAATCAAAGCTGATTCCTACGCATCCAACTCTGAAGCATCAGTCATCAGCAATGCTGTCTCTGGAATCCATCTCGGCCATGCACGCGTCGCGCTGCAGCTTCTCGTTGAACAGCACGGGGGGATCCATGTTCTTGATGGCGCCGTCGTCGTCGTACGCGCCCCTGAGGAACACGGCCCAGTTCATCTCCGTGCCGGCGAGGTAGAACGCGCGGTTCTGCTTCCGCAGCGACTCGTACATGTGCCGGACTGCCGCGTGAGCCCGAGCTCCCACTTCAACTCGAAGATGTGGTGTATCAGCGAGCGCTTCTCCAGCGTCAGGCTCGCCAGCTCGTGCACCACCCCGACGCGGTACTTCTCCGCCTCGGGCGTCCACGGCCTGAGCAGCGCGCCGTTGGTGTATGGGGAGACCAGCGGGAATGTGGTCGCCGCGTCGAGGCAGTCGGCGTCCTCGGGCTGAAGCGGCATCGACCGGCGGAGGCGGTGCCGGACGGCGAAGCGGAACGTGCGCCGAAGGCGGCGTTCGTCCGCGACGAAGTCGCGCTCCAGCGCGCTGACGGCAAGTGCATGGTCCACGGTGACGGCAAGTGCGCTGACGGCGCGAGCGCGAGGTGCGGGACGGAGTCCACGGTGGGGAGGTGGAAGAGAAGCGGGCGGCGGAGCGCGATACGCTGCGGCCGCGGGGGAAGCCGAGCTCGCGGTACAGCTTGCCGGACTCGGAGAGGGTGAGGAAGCGGAAGACGGCGTCACGGTCGAGGATGGCGTCCAGGGCCGGCGGGCGGCGGGCGGCCTCTGGCTCGATGGGCGCGGCGCGCGGGCTGTTGAGCTACTTCAGAAGCTTTTTGCGCCCCTTGCAGGGGAGCAGCGGCAGGAGCGAGGCCGCCATCGGTAGTTGGAGCGTGCAGGAGTATCTCTCGTGGCGCAGAACAATCGGCGCGCCATCGGGGGGTGCATCGGCGGCGAGCGGCGGTCGCGTGGGCTAGAGTACCTGGGGGGGGGGGGCGTTCAGTTCTATTTCGATCAATCGAACGCACGAAAAATAAAGTCACTGTAACCGTCCGATCTGGAAGCCCACTCCACTTCGTGTAATTTCAGAATTTGACACTCAATTCGCGCTTTCGAACATTTGGATGACGTATGGGGCCGATGCAGTGTGACCTGGTAGGAGTGTCAAATTCCGAAATGCGAATTTTAAAGTGTGTCAAATTCTGAAAACTCTCCTCCACTTCGGCTTCCCACCCCCTCTTCTCCCGTCTACATCCTCTCATCCATCCGCTTTTGCGCCTGCTTCCTCCTGAACCAAACCCCACGTCCCAAATCCCAATTACCCCGTCGTCCGCGGCCGCCGCCCGCCATGGGGATGGAGGTGGCTCCCGTGGTGGACCTCAGGTCTCTGTCCCAGTCGGATCTCGTGGCGCTCGCGGCTGCATCGCCCTACGCCGTCGACCCCCGCAGCGCCGACATCCTCCCGCCCCCTAAGATCGATCGCGCCGTCTTCAACGAGAGCGCCGGCTCCCGCAAGCAGACCTTCTCCCGCCGCCGCGTCGCCACCAACCTCTCCCACAACCTGACTCCAGACACCGCCTCTGCCTCCTCCTCCGCCGCCGCCCCCACCGAGGAGGACTCCGAGAACCGCCTCATCGTGTTCCACCTCCAGCGCCTCTTCGCGCGCGACGACCCCTCGTACCCATCGCCACCCCCGATTCCATCCCAACCACAAACCCTAATCGTACCCACGATAGCAGCACCCACGCCCCCCGCGTCCTCCCTGCCGCCGCTCCCGGACCCCGACCAGGAGATGATGAGTTCCAATGGGGTGGCAGTTGATCTGGTGAGGCTCGCGGAGCTGGTGGATCCGTACGGGGAGGAGATACGGAAGCGGACGGCAGGGCTGGGCCCGGAGTCCGAGCTGTTGGGATTCATGAATGGGCTGGAGGGGCAGTGGGGAAGCCGGAGGCGGCGGAGGAAGTTTGTGGATGCCGCCATGTTCGGTGACCACCTGCCCCGTGGGTGGAAGCTGCTGCTCGGGCTTAAGCGGAAGGAGCGTGTTGCCTGGATCAATTGCCGCCGTTATGTGAGGTATGTTTTTCTACCCAAGAAAGTTTGTTTTGATTGCAGTGGATGCCAGTTAATTGGTGTTCTAGGTTTGGATGATTTAGATTTTTGTGTTCCAAACATGATGCAATGTGACTGCACGCAATGGTTTTCATAAGGATCGTGGTGCCTGAAAGAATTTCTATATTGACCTTGGACACGTATAAGAGTCCCTTCTAATTCTTCTATTGTAGAAATATTCTCTTTAGTAGGGAGATATCTTCTAAGTCAATTATATCAATAACTTAGTAACCTGAAGGTCAGTAACCCGAAGGAAACATCAAACTGAGGTTAGGAACATAGCACTTGTGATACGGGCCAACTAGGTTTAATACTAGTCGACACGTGATTTGTCCAATCTTTCATGGCACCAAAATTCAGCAGCGGTTTGAAGCTTCCTCCTTGGTGCAAACAATCAACAAGTTATGATGTAAGTGTGTGTACGAACCTCCAAGAGAAACACTAAGTTCAAGCCTTCTAAGTAATTAACTAACAGAGCCAAGTGATTAGTCGGTTCAGCAGCAGCAAGAACTTGACTTGTCCAGAGAAAACAGCAAAACTCCTTCAAAGCAGGTGGCAGCAATTATGATAATGGAATCAGCGTGCAGATAATTAATCTGCACTAACCAATCCCGAGTGGTTCTCTGACTCGTGGCTTGGATCCACGAACCAGAAGAAGGGATCCCGAAGATCAGTATGCAATAATTAATCCAAAGGTTAAAACCCATGCAACAAGAAGAAACCTAGATGGAGATTCACAAGAACATGAGCACCGATATGGTCACCATCATGGCGAATTTCCTGTGTATAAAACTCAATGCCAACTCACGCACGCACACATCTCTAGCCAAGACCAATTACATTTTGACTAAACTTCCTAGCTTACACATCTCCAACTCCTAAAAACCACTCTGGTTTTTTTACGATACACAGTTTTGTTGAGTACTCCCTAAGAGCCACTACCATCTGTGCATGACTACAACTCAATTGGAAACAAACAACGAGGACTCAGATTTTGAGAAAGGAAACTACAATTTGGAAATCAGAAATAAATAGGAACAACCCTGCTAAAACATATCTCTTTCCTAGCTTTCTTTCCCAAGTTGGATTCCTGTCTTTCCATGCATGCATGCCATCCAGATTTCTTTCTGCCGCATACACTTTGCCTCCACGTGCTAGTCCATGCTGTTCAGCATGGCCCCCCTCGCAGGCACCAGGCCTCCTCCATGGCCTTCCATGCCGTGCTCACCTCCCTCTCGGCATTAACAAGTATTTCACCCACTAGGAATGAATTATCAACCAAATCAGCACTAACCTATTTCTCTGATTTAATAGCATAAATTGATGTGGTTTTGGTGGTTCTATCCAAATCATCCTCCCCTCCTTGAAGAAAGCTGTCGTCGGTTTTGGCGTATTCTTAGGACCCTTGTTTTTCTTGGTTGCAGAAATCGTCTCATCAATGTGTATAGCACTCTCTAACATCGGTTTCAATACATGTTGCTTTGCATTATGCTCAAGAGAATGTGTTGGACCTACACTCATGTGTGGCATAGTGATCATATTGCCATGGCCTACCCAACAACAAACCACATGCATCCATCGGCGAGACGTCACAATCCACCTTGCGAATATAGTCACCAACGATGAATGGCACACGCACCTTGTGACTTAGTTTCAATCTCCCAAAGTTGTATAGCCACTCGACGTGGTGTGGTTGCGGACACCTCCATGTGGACAGCCCCCAAGTGTACACCAAATCCTTGCTAATCATGTTGGTGAAGCTCCCACTGTCAATGATCAATTTGCAGGATTTATCTTTGATCTTGCACTCCGTTTGAAAAACACTCCACCGCTGCCCCTTGGCTTCAATTTCAGCACTTTGCACCTTCCAGGCCAAAAGGTTAACACCACCCAAGTAAAGGTCACAAATAACAGGACCATCATCCTTGCGTTCGTCATCAAACTTCTTGCTTTCAGATTCGCTACTTGTAGAACATGCTGTAGCGTACCCATCATGAGTAATGAGCACCTTCCGCTGATTTGGGGCAGTCCATCATATGGCCACTCCCTTTGCATTTGAAGTACTCAATGTTACTAGTACGCGTAGTGGAGAATGCACTAGAATTAGCCTTTGACGCCTCCTTTGAAACAATCTCGTTTGACCTGTGTGATGTCGCCTCCGTAAAGTGGGTGCCAACATCATCTCCTTGCTGTTGTGGACGCCTCCATGTATTAGTTTGACCGGTGCGACCACTCCTTACTTATTTTCGCTTCACTTGCTGTTCAACACGCTCGGCTTGATGTACCAAGTCTTGGATATTGTAGTAATGAACCATCTGCACTTGATCTTGCACATCCTCATTCAGCCCATTAAAGTAAAGTGCTATAGTAGCGTCCTCTTGTTCCTCTATCCCTGTACGAATCATCAACATCTCCATCTCTTTATAATATTCATCAACACTAGAATTACCTTGGTGAAGTTGCCGCAGCTTGTTGTACAAGGTTCTAGTGGTGTGCAGAAACAAAATGTCACCTCATTATGTTCTCCATCTGCACATGTATTCGAGCGAGCTTCCGCACGGCATAATTGGTTCCACCAGGCTAGTGCATACCCAGTGAACTCAATTGTTGCCAGACGAATTCTCTTCTCGATGTAGTGATGGCTATTAAAACACTGCTTGGCACACATCTCCCACGCTAAGTACTCCTCTGGTTCAGATTTACCATTGAAAGGCGGGATAGAAATTTTAATCCGATCGATGTTGTCATCCATGGAGACATGCTGAGCCAAACCAGCCCCTCCTTCGCGCACTCCCGCACGGGCAGCATCACAGTAGTAAAGGTCAACTTGGCGCTGGTGTGGAAAGAACCCAATTGCACCGTCAAAGTCTGCCGCCTGTTTGTCATCTTCGAAGCATGGTTGTCAAGGCAACAAGACGAGGCGAGGCGCTAGCCGACTGCCTGGACGCGTAGGTGAGGATTAGGCGAAGGTCCGCAATATCAATATAAAGCCAACATCAACAGCCTCAGCAGCAGCCGCCAATTGGATTAACCCATTTTAACATGCTATCTTTCTTCTCTCTGTGCCCAGCCTATTCTTTTCTGTTCTCCTTGTTTCCAAGCCTTCTGGTCCGGTCCATCCCCGGTGCCCTCCCCCCTCCTCTCTCCATTCATCCTCTCTCTCCATCCTAGCTGTCGCCCTCTCTCCTCCCGTTCTCTCTCTTGCCTCCCTTCCCCACTCCATGCCGCCGCCGACTCCTCTCCCCTCTTTGGCACCGGCATCAATAGCGGCAGTCGCCGAACAGAGGAGCAGCAGTGACTCAGAGGACCAACAGAGCAGCTGATGGCGACGTGGAGGACAAGCGGAGCAACGGCAACTACGCAGAGGAGCATCGGACCTTATCAGATCTGCAGCCTTCGGCGGTGGAGGCAACGGAGGTGGGGCGATGCGGCGGAGCTCCTCTCCTCTCCATTCTCTCGACGCCCAATTGGGCCGCCCGACAATGCCTGGTGACGCCTGGAACGTCCAGGCGGGCGCCTTTCCCTGGCCAGACGAGGCGAGGGTCCATGGCGGTCGGCCACCGATGCCTGGACACCTAGGCAACGCCTTGACAACCGTGCTTTGAAGTTTCTACGTCGTTCGGGCAATTGAGGAACCCGGCCAGCATCCGGTACTTGTGGTGGTAGAGGTTTTGGCGGCGGCCTGTTGTTGATAGCGTCGGTTAACGCTTCAATCCGCACCCCCAAGGCATCCACCTTCTCCAACTTCCCATGACGATCGAGGAAGTAATCTTGTGTGGCCTCCAATCCCACATGAACATCTGGAAGAAACTCAGCAGCATATTGGGGTGTGTCGCCGATTTGATCAGCACCGCCATGATCACCCCCATGTTCGCCAGGCTGACTTAAACTTGCATGGCAAAAAAAATCAACCACACAGAATCTGCAGAATCAGCATGTACCACGATGAACTGGCTCTGATACCAAGATGATAGTCACGAGATGTGTGTGACCCTCGGATCCATGTCCTGGCATGTGCACGCACAAACAGATACGATAACAGCTGTGAGTTGCGTATATCTGACCAACTTCATTTAATGTTTTATATATTTTGTGCTTAGACTTCTTTTCATATATATTCCATATAGCAGCTAACCACTGTGGGCAAGAGTTATCGATACTTGTAAGTAGGAAGCACTTAATTATTGTAATCATCTTAAATGATTCCATATTTTTCTTGAATGGTGTCATTTCATATTTTTGGCATATCTTTGTGGGCTTTGTCATTGTTTGTGTGCCAATCTACAGATAGCTGTTTAATTTATATCACTGTTTTGGTACCCATTCTCACTTTTTAAATATATATCTTACTCTCATTGTGCTTTGCATAAGAAAGGTATATTTGTCATGGTAAGCCATGCAGGTGGTGCACAAGAGCCAGCCAAGCAGTGTGGCACGTGCATGACAATATTTGCTGTGAAAAACATCCATGTATTTCCTGTTGACATTGTCAATCGTGTTAATTTCTAGTTGTTGAATGAAGAGCCTAACTGAGGTAGTAAATGTTTGTTAGGACAGTATATCATACACTGTAGCTCGTAGCGTTGTCTGTATGGTGTTTATTCTTCTTGGTATGTGTAGATTGTGATTATTTGTCTCATCTCATTCGTTAGAAGATCGCATTTTTCTTGTTATTTTCCACTTCCATTGCTTGCCCTAGCTAATTGTGCACAACATACAGCCCCAAAGGACATCAGTTTGCTACTTGCAAAGAAATCTCTTCCTATCTCATTTCTCTTGCACATCCGGAGGCAAAGCCAACTGCCATTCAGAGAAACGATGCAGGAGTGCATGACTTGAATGCTGTTAATGTAAGTTTTTGGAGTATGCACCTTGTCCGTGCGGTTGAGCTTTCATGGTTTAACTCAGTGGACTGTTTGATTAGTCTGTAGGTCTTCACCAGCAAACTGAGTCAACTGAGGAAAAGCAAAGTGCAATGCCAGTTACTTCAGTTACATTGTCCAGCCACTCTGGGGATTCTCAGCAACAAAAACCTCATAAGGATGACATTCAGGTAGAAGCAAATGCAAAAGAATGCCGGAAGTGCAATTTGACTTTTAATGAGCAGGGTGCCTATGTGCAACATCAGTTGTCCTTTCACCAAAGGAAAGCTAAAAGGCGCAAGGTTAGTAAATCTGGCGAACTGGGAGTCAGCAAAGATGAAAAGTGTGAGACTCAGGAATGTCAGAAGATCGCTGAAGATAGACCTGGCAATTTTGGCCATGGTGTAGCTTATGTCAAGTCTCAAGATCAGAGTCCGGCAAAACTGCTTGATGGGCCTTTTTCAGGTGAGATAGGTGGTCAACTATCCTTGGTTGCAGTGCCAAGTGGGTTTCAGGAGATGACTGCATTGCCTGAACAGGAAAAAGAACCTTCTGCTGGAGAACCAGACTCTGGGTGTCATAAGGACCCTCTTCAGGAGATGACTGGCTTTCCTGAAGTGGAAAAAGGACATATTGCTGGTGAACCTGTCTCTGGGCATCTCAAGGACCCTGTTGACAATTCTCATGACCATAAAACCCATGAAGGAACATGTCACAATGCTGAAGAGTCCCTTGCTGTTGATGCTGCAAGGGAATTTGGTACTTGTAATGATGTAAATGTTCATGAGAATGACAGCTCAAAAGATTTAGAACTTTCCAGCGCAGATTGTTCCCAAAATTTCATCAGGCCTGATGAAACTTCTAGCATACATAAAGAGGTTCCTTTGACTATAGACGCACCTGGTGAGAACGACGAGTTCACAGATGATCCAGTGGAGTGTACTGAAATAACAAAACCCAAACAAGTTTCTGAGCCCTGTAATCAATTGGATGGCAGATTTGGTATTGTTCGCGAAGAAAATAATTTTAATAACCTGGCAGAAAGTAAGACACTTTCTGCAACTTTGGATGAGCCTGATCTTAATTCAATTGGCATGGAGATAGATGATGGCAACATAGCTTGTAAGTATGGGGATGTGGTAATTCCCACAAGCTTTGAAAATGACAAACCTGTTGAAGACAAGATTATTGATTGTGGAATGGCTGCTTTGAAAGATGATGAGATCAACAGTGATGCTAGAATAAGGGATGTCAACCTTAATTCATGTTTAGATACAATTTCTTCTCCTATTTGTGGTGCAAAATATGAAGCATCTAATGCCATTGATGATGCTAATCAATCATCCATCATTGTTCAATGCTTTGGTGCTAACTCTAATGACGACAATGCTTGTGAGGATGAAAATTTTGCCAACCAGAACGGTGCTTCTAAGGCTGAAAATTTTGTCAACCAGAAAAATGACATGGTGTATCAATCTAATTTGACCATGGACCCTATATCCCCTGCTCAAATTAATGTGGATTGTTTCACGTCTTCCTGTTCAATGACTTCTGAAATGAAGAACAATGGCAACAGACGTGAAGATAATTCCAAGGAACAGTTGGTGAACTCACGGAACATATCGAGTAATGAAACAGGATTTGATGCTGAAGCTTATAACAATGATATCTTCATTGGTACTATCACAGAAAGTAGCCTTGCCCAGCTGAATAATGCCATTAATATGAAAGCTGATTTCTCAAGCTGCTACTCATTATCTGACCTAAACACACTGACTGGTGGTACTGCAACTGATGAAATTGATATCCATGACATGAGGGGTTCTTTTGTTAATGGCTCCACTAGTCGCAATGGACCAAATGAACATGGCACACTGGATTTCGATATCAACGGTTCCATGCTTGAGGCACTGGAAAAATCTGACAGTGAATTGGAAAATCAGTACAATGGTCGGGGTCCTGCTTGTGACTCACTCCCTGCAGCTGGCACAAGTGGGAATATCGATGATTTTTTGTCCATGCAAACCAATTTTGGTAGCCTGACTTCTTTGGTTCGTGCTGTTGAAGATGTTCCGCTGAGCAGAATTATCCAAGATCAGGTAGTTTGTGCTGACTCTACAACACCCAGGCTGTTCGTCCTTAACAATTTTTGAACATTTCTCGCACATGAATCTGGTAGAGCACTAGAGCTAGCCTGCTTAAATCTTCGATGGGTTATTATTCTGTTGGGTTTCACACACATCAAGTGATAGAAGATTTTGTTTTTTACTTTGCGGTTAATTTAATTATGATCAATAATCACTTTGAATTCTGTGGGTTCATAGAGCACATTTGAAGGAAGAAAGAAAGATGTTTTTCTGCTTGACAACTGAGAACATATATAATGCTTATGTAACTATTGCAGTAGTTGAACTAATGGACATACTTCTATCGTATGCTTATCTTAAAGAATCTCCTAAGCATCTATTTGTTTACTCATTACGTTATATTTTGTAGAGGTATATCCGTTTCCTTGCCAACTCAGTTAATCTAGTTTGTTTATGCCCTTCCGTTATCTGATTGCATTTTGGAGATTGACATGACAATATGATTGTTTTGAAACAGTGCGATTTGCAACTTGGATTTGGTGGCCAGAAGGAACAGATGTTTCCTAGTTTTGAGCAGCAGCTCAGGATGGCCTCAGCTGGAGGCCCGCAGTTTGGGGCCATGAGCAGACATAATTCCGTACCTGTACCCGAGCCAACATTGATGTTGGGTTATGCGCCGCAGCTCCCACAGCAGCTCCCTCCGGTCCAGTTAGGTTGGGACCTGTCCTTGTCGAAGATGGTCGGCGGGTGCGTGCTCCAATCCGTGTGCGTATGGTGCAGCAGTCAGTTCCAGCATTTTGGCACCGTCGCCGAGCAGCAGGCTGATTCACTTGGCTTCATTTGTCCCGCGTGCAAGGAGAAGATATCTGGCCATCTCAGCATGCTCAACAACAGTTCATCTCAGCTTTAACATCGGTTTAGGTCGCTGTTTTGATTTTGTAGCCCGATCTGGTAGTTGAAGCGCACGTACTTGTGTGTGTCTTTTCCCGTTTATCCAGAAAAATTAACTTGTCCACCTCTAGGCTCTAGCAGGCATGCCCCGAAGTTGCACGGGCTATTTGTTTGGGAACGGTGATGTAAATGTCCGTTGTGCCTTATGCAATGAAAGAAAATGGGTACCCAGTGGAATCTATATCCGGCCAGGTGCTTTGTTAGGCGGCATAATTGATTATTTGCTATAAAGTTGATAAAAGTTTTTGTCTCACTGATATTTGAGCTCGAGTCACATGTCAGTGACAAAGGGTTTAATTATCATGAACTTTATGATAAATAATCCAATGCCCTTGCTAGGCTGCCATCTGTGCGATAACAAACACCTAGTGGATCATGTAAGGCCGTCTCGTTGACCGGACTAGCTCCTCGGTTCGTACGTCCACCGTTAAGGCGGCGATTGGATTGGTTGGAACGCACCGGCGGAGAGCCGGAAACCACGAGGTTAGCTCAACGGTGAGCCTCTGGCTTCTCCCGGACTGGCGGATTGAATACCGCAAGGCAAAATGCTTATGTTATCAATGTGGAGAGAAATATAAAATAGACCACTACCTTCAGTACAAGAAACGGGGACAAGCTCAAGTACAGGTGATGAGAGTAGAAGAGACTAATGAATGGGTGTCTGAGTGTCTGATCGAGTATTGGACATGTTTGAGATGGCCGAGATAGAAAATGAAGAACTGTGCAAGTTGTTCCCTCAATACCTTGGCAGGAACGGAAGAGGTTGGGACGGTGCGTCTAAGGGCGCTGGTTAAGAATCAGGTAATGTTAATCTTAGCTGACTCAAACAGCTCGCATAGCTTTGTGAATGCAATGTTCTTGCAAAGGTTGGGGTACAACACTGTAAGAACAAAACCAGAGAAGGTGAGGGTGGCTAACGGCGAGACACTGAATTGTGATCAATGGGTTCCGAGCTTGGAGTGGTGGACCCCAGGTCATATGTTCAAAACTGATTTGCGAGTTTTGGAATGAAGTGCCATTGGGAAAGCAAAACTATTGAATTAAATATGGTGGTCAAACAATCAGGTTGCAAGGAGTTCACTCATTGTAGCATGATGAACTTCACGATTTACCGAAAGAACAATATATAAAATGGCAGAAGGGTGAGGTGTGGGCTGCTGCCTTAGTTGAGGTTCAACAGAAGGATACTGTGGCTGAAATACACCTAGAAATCATGGCAGTTCTAAGGCAATATGAAGATGTATTCGGGGAACCTAAAGGCATACCACCAGCTCGTGAATATGATCACTCCATACCTTTGGTTCCAAATGCCACACCGGTGAACTCCAAGCCTTATCGGTACTCACCATTACATAACGACGAGATTGAGTGCCAAGTCAAGGAAATGTTGGACTCAGGAGTGATCAAATGCAGTATGAGCCCTTTTGCTTCTCCTGTTTTATTGTTTCAGAAGAAAGATGGCTCGTGGCACTTCTGTGTAGATTATGGGCGCCTAAATGATCTCACTATTAAAAATAAATTCCCAATGCCGGTCGTAGATGAGCTGTTAGATGAGTTGGCAAACACCAAGTATTTTTTCCAAGATTGACATAAGAGCGGGTTACCATCAAATTCATATGGAGGAGGATGAAGTAAAATATGCTTTCAAGACTCATCATGGCCATTATCAGTTTAGAGTAATGCCGTTTGGGCTCGCGATGCGCCAGCAACATTCCAATGCATCATGAACTTAGTGTTAAGTCCGTATCTGCGCAAGTTTGCGTTGGTGTTCATAGATGACATATTGATCTATAGTCCTGACTTGAAGCAGCACGCAACCCACTTGAAGTTGATTCTGGAACAGCTGAGGAAACATCAATTTTTGGTCAAGCGCTCTAAATGCTCCTTTGCCCAACACCAATTGGAATATCTCGGGCACATTATTTCAGACCAAGGGGTGGCAACGAATCCACAAAAAACACAAGCAATGGTAGCTTGGCTGACACCCAACTTAGTGTCAGAACTTTGTGCCTTTTTGGGACTTACTGGATACTACCAAAAATTTGTTTGCAGGTATGGGGTGATAGCTAAGCCATAGACAAACCTTTTGAAGAAGGAAATGCTTGCATGGGATCAGCAAGCAGAGGAAGCTTTTGCAAAGTTTAAACAAGCAATGTCATCTACCCCGGTGTTAGCTCTACCAGACTTTGATAAACAATTTGCGGTGGAGACTGATGTGTGTGATGGGGGAATCAAAGTTGTTTTGATGAAAACGGAACAGCCGGTGGTATTCTTATGCAAGGCAATAAGAGTAGCTCACCAACATCTCTCCATCTATGAAAAAGAGTTCTTAGACCTGATTATGGCAGTAGAGTGCTGGCAGACATATTTGCAGTGAGGTGAGTTCATCGTATGCACAGATCACCGTAGCCTCTATTACTTGGAAGAACAACAACTACAGTCGGCAATGCAAAGGGAAGCCATGACACGACTAATGGGGCCTCAATTCAAAATTGTGTATCGCAAGGGAAAAGAAAACGTGGCAGGAGACGCCTTATGACGTATTGGTCATCTGATGGCACTACAAACCAAGTTTGAGGTGCACCCAGCTTGGATCCAAGAAGTGATTAATTCTTATGTTACTGATGGTGTTGCTCAAGAGAAGTTGACACAACTAGCTATTCATAGCCCCGATATGCATGGCAATGAACTAGTTCAGGGGTTGATAAAGAACAAAGGCCGAATTTGGATTGGTGCAAATTCAGCCCGACAGGCTAAGCTCATTGATGCGTTTCATGCCAACGCAATTGGTGGTCACTCGAGAATATGTTCTACCTATCAACGGTTGAAGCGATTATTTTGTTGGGAAGGAATGAAACAAGTTGTGGAAAGTTTTGTGAAGCAGTGTGGAATTTGTCAACAAGCGAAAGGAGAACACACCAATACTGTAGGTCTCCTTTAACCTTTACCGATTTTGGCTGGAGCCTGGCAAGAACTTACCATGGATTTTATAGAGGGCCTTCCCAGATCTGAAGAGTATGATGTGATTATGGTGGTTGTGGATGGATTTTCCAAGTATGCCCACTTTATTCCCCTCCGTCATCCATTTACGACTCATAAAGTGGCTCAAGTAATTTTAGACCAAGTAGTGAAATTACATGGGGCAACAAGTTCCATTGTCTCCGACCGAGATAAAGTCTTCATTAGCAATTTTTGGAAGGAGCTGTTTAAGATGTTGGGAACTAAATTACATTACAATATTGCGTACCATCCACAAACGGATGGACAAAGCAAAAGAGTGAATCAATGCTTAGAGATGTATCAGGTGTGCGGTACATAATTCACTAGCAAAATGGGAGAGTTGGCTGCCATTAGCAGAATTCTGGTACAATACCAATTTCCATACCTCACTTGGTTCTTCACCATTCAAGATCCTTTATGATTGTGACCCAAACTATCGAGCAATGCCTACTATGGTACAAGCAAAGCAGTAGTCAGTGGAAAACATGATAAAAGAGAGGAAAGTGATTTCTGAAATGGTTAGGCAACATTTGTAGACTGCTCAAAATTGAATAAAAACGCAGGCCGACAAGCATCGCCAAGAAAGGGAGTTTCAAGTTAGGGACAAAGTGTTGCTAAAGCTTCAACCGTATGCTCAAAATTCAATTGTGAACCGTCCATATCCAAAGCTAGCCTTCAAGTCTTATGGTCCTTATTTAGTATTAGAATGCATCGAATGCTTATCGACTGGAGCTGCTTTCAGACTCTGAAATTCATCCAGATCCAGTCTTTCATGTGTCTCAGTTAAAGGTTTTCGCACCTGATTATACTCTAGTATTCAAGGACTTGCCAAAGGTGGCTGAGTTAGATATGTCTTCACCGGAACCTAAGGAAATTCTGGAATGTTGACTGGTTAAAAAAGGAAACATGGTTGCTCCTCAAGGATTGGTTAAGTGGCCAGGTATTCCAGCTGAAGCAGCCACATGGGAGGATATTAATGTCTTGATCAAGCGGTTTCCAGAGGCAATTTCTTGAGGACAAGCAATGTTTGCAGGGCGTGGTATTGTCAGGATGGTGTTGTCGTTGTAAAGCAGTAACTAGTTTTGTCATTCAAGCAACATGGTAATAGAAAGGGGTAATGCTGGGTTGTCGAGTGTTTGGGCATGTGACTCTAACTGAGGCATGACCCACCTGTAAGTTTAAGGAGAATGGGGACTTAAAAGGGGAATCGGTGTACTCCACAAGATTTTAGAATAGAAATGAGAAATACTCTCCTACCTTCTTCGTTCTTCCTTGCCCCCTTCTGTTTCCTCTGGGCTAGCGCTCTAGATGAATGATCTCATGCCCAGGCGCTCGCTGAGACTAAGGGACATTATATGCTATGAAGGGAGGGAGTTGTGCTTGACCGCAGAATTGGTCCAGCGAGTCCGCCATTACCGGCACCGCCAGAGTAGTCAGATGAATCACAGATTAAGAACGGGGATGTCGTGGGGAGGATGCGGCGGTGTGGGGGCCGAGGTTGATCGGTGATGAGGCGGGGTGGAGGCAAGGTCGGTCTGGGAGTGGAGAACTAGAGACTTAGGTTTTTGTAGCGAGACTAGCATATTAGTGTTGGTTCTTAAGTTGAACCGATTGCAATGAGGATAGTTATTAGTGTCGGTTCTCAATATGAACCGATTGCAATGAGTAGAATATTGGTGTTGGTTGTTAATGCGAATCGATTGCAATTAATGAGTAGCGTATTAGTGTCGGTTTTTAATGCGAATCGATTGCAATGAGTAGCATATTTGTGTCAGTTCTTAATCTAAACCGATTGCAATGAGTAGCATATTGGTGTCGGTTCTTAGTTTGAATCGATTGCAATGAGGATAGCTTATTGGTATCTGTTCCAGCCTAAGAATCGATTGTGATGTAGCATTAGGCACATCACAACCGATTCTAATATTAGAATCAGTTGTGATGATTCTCCACCAATTATTTACACTCTCGTCGAATCAACTATGGCAATCGATTTTTCCTAAAATGTTAAGAACTGACCCAGATGAAACGATAGTACTGTACCATTATGTAATAATGAGTTCGGCAGTAAAATCTAAAGACATGATCAATAAATTAGAGTGCATTTGATAGTAACTTTGATCCGTTTCGTATTACCATTATCACACAGCCATCATGCACCATGCCGAGGTTCAACAATAAAATTTAACTACACATCAAGTAAATTACAGTGCATTTGTTAGTAACTTAGATCCGTTTTATATTTGCCGCTGTCATATGGTCATCATACGTCACGGCGAGGTTTAATAGTAAAATCTAATAATACGACTAGTAAATTAGAATGTATTTAGCAACAATTTTGATGTGGTTTCGTTTCTCCGCTGTCACGTACTGCACCGCGTCTGCGAGGCCATAGTCGCGTCCGCGCTCGCCTGGCTCGTGCTACTTCTCGTCGAGGTCGCAATGGTATGGTACTGGCACCGTACTGCCGGACTGGACTTGCTCTGCCCTGGCATACGGGAAACAGTTGAAATCCTCAAATCTTCAGGCCATTGCTTTGCAAAAGTTTGATTTCATGCCATCACCAATGCATACACGGTAAACATTGACGCTTAAAAAGAATGAATAATTGATAATTTGCCCTCATTTATTTATATTATTGATCATTTGTCTCGTATATCTGTACCAAGTTACCAACTAAAACGAGTAAATAATCTATCCAAGAGCACAACCATCGAAGTCTCTACTCTCGAACCCCCGTCGATCGATTCAACGCAGCAACTCAAAGCCATTATTAATTAGTTGCATGGATGTACATTGTCTCGTCGATTTCGGCCGGCGATCGAGATTGCATCGCCAAATGCCGTTCGGAGGATCCATCAAAAGTGGAAATAATGGCAAGATTATATTGCAAATGTGACCCTTTTTCTCTTTGTAATCAAGTTAATGTCCCTGTTGATGGCACGATGCAATACGAATCAAACTCTCTGGCTTTTCAGTTTCGGTTATTTGTCTGTAACCAATTTACTTGGACTCCTCTTGCTTTATGTGATTATGGATAGAACCAAATCTACACTGTTATAATGTACTTCCACCACAGATAGCATAGTTCTTTCTCTTTTTTCACTTATTAACGTGATAATTTCTATTCCTTAAGGGCTAACGCGGTGACTTTTTCTATCTTTGAATTAAGGTCATGTTTGGATCCCCGGGCTAATTATTAGCTAGCTAAAAATTAACCATAGTCTATCCAAACAGGAAGACTAATAGGTGGGCTAATTTTTAGCCAACCCCTCAGCTAACAATTAGTCCATTAGCTGGTGAGTGGGAGCTAATTTGGGCTAATAGCAGGTAACATGCTGAAAAAAGTCTGAAATACCCTTGCGCTGACTTTATCCTCACTTTCTCACCTGTGCGTCCGCTCCCCAGTCCGTTATGAGGGGTAGACATGATTTTTCCAAGAAATTAGCCCAACCATTAGCCATATATCCAAACAGCCCTAGGCTAATTTTAGATAGACTAATATTAGCTGGCTAACAATTAGCTCTAGCCATTAGCCAGCTAACAATTAGTTTTAGCACATCCAAACATAGCCTAATACGGTAATAGATAGATGTCCACTTCTTCACATTATGGACGGTAAGTGTAACCATTGCAGTCGCAATTTTATGAACAAAGCAAAAAAAATGGATCGCTTGACAGATTTAAAATGACAGTTTGTCCTTGTCACTGCTTACAAGGATGGGCACAGATCAACAGGATGCTACAACTTACAATGCGCAGGTTTCTTGCCTGCACAAGGAGCTTACATACTGTGCGTATTTCTACAAGTGCAGAAAATTGTATGTTCCAAGATCTGGGGATTGGGTATTGTACCGGGATGACTTAGAAAAACTGTCATTTTTGGGGCATTTTCCAAGGAGCTTTGCCCGGAGCTGAATGGCAATGCATCAACAGTAGCATGGATAGGATTTGTGACTTACCCAAGCAACGAGCCAGATCCTTCGATGGGTAGCGGTCACATCCCGTAAGAAGGTGAAAGATAGGCGGCTTACTTAAGAATCTCATGCTCTTCGATTCCCCATGGCCCATGCTAATGCTTAATTATGAGCCAAATGCTCTTCATGTGTCTCCTTACATGGACAATGAGCAGTGCTATAAGGTCGGTGAATTCTTCAGTAGAAGTGACGACGGCTACATGTTTTACTACGGCGGACCAAGTGGTTGTGCTGGTTGATAAGATGGTTGATTTCAAGTAATGGAAAAAAAAGCAAGGATTCTTGCTTCCTGCCTTTAATTTGTCATGTACTTTCCTCTAAATATATATGTTGCTAAACACAAGCGTTGTAGTATTTTTTTTTTTTTTTACAAAAGACGAACATTCGAGGCTTGTCGCAAGAGAAGCGGAGTGATAAAAATGTTTGAAATAACACGACCCTTCTAGAATTCATGCTTTCCGATTCTTTCTTTGATCGTACGGTAGATTATTGATTTGGAGTTTGAATGTCCGTCTAGTTGAAGACTTGTAATAGATATCATCAAGCTACGTACACCTCTGCTAGGCTCTGGCACTCTTCAGCCCTATCTAAATTCTACCGCAAATGTGACATCGTGACGAACTAGAATGGATGACAATATGACATTGACGCAGTCTACATATACATCGACAGATTGACGACGTACGTGCTCCCGGGAAAAGTAAAGAAACATAACAAAGCAGCTTAACAAACCCATATATGCAGTACTTCACTGCATGATATAAAGTATTATAGAAGCTAAAAAATGGAGAGAAACCGTAAAACAAAGGCCCATTTCATCGGCCCGTACTACTTGACTGAAGTTTGGACAGCTAAGCTTGTAGCCATGAACTAATGAAGCCTTGCAGTATTGCAAGACGGAAATTTTTTTTTAAATATATTATATTTTATTCCGAATTGCAGAAATAAATGTCTTTCGCAAGAAATTACACTTTTATACGTCATCGCTTTGTCCATCAGGCGATATAAACTGTCGCCCGATGGACGGGCGACAGAAGACTCCTCGTGTTTTCTGTCGCCCGTTAGACGAGCGACAGGCTTCTGTCGCCCGATCAAAAGGCGACAGATTAAAAATCCCTCGATGGACGGGCGACAGATAGCATGTCGCCCTATGGACGGGCGACATATACCATTTTTGATATTTTTGTTAGTTTTTATGAGATTTTTTTAAAAAAATATATTATATTTTATTCCAAATTGCAGAAATAAATGTCGCAACAAATTTCAGTTTTAAAACTGTCAGTTTAGAAGCCATTTCGATGCAAGCATGAGAAAATACAGTATTCTGGTTTTTAGGTGGCCCTTCTTCACTCCGGTCAACTCGTAATTATTTATTGAAGACTTCGTGTAGTTATCTTCAAAGATGTGAAATATATGTACGGTACAATCGCACCGATAGATGAGAGCAATAATAATGTACTGAATTGCATACGGCTTAGAAATGCTAAACAACAATGGCATGTACGGCACACTCTACCGAGTATACGGGACTAAACGTAACATGCCTTAGGCAGAGGAAACAGCAATAAGGGCCCTTCTCTTGGGCTTTACTGAGTGCAACGAGGATATTTTCCCTTACGCAAGTTTTCAGCTCCTGCCGCCTCGGCCCTAGCTGCCCTCTCACGCTTTCTCTCGCGCTCGGCCTCCCTCTCATTTGCATGGCGCTGCCGTTCGGCCTCCTCTGTGCATGCATATGTTCCAAATGCCGTTGGCGCTTCTCCTCCTCATCCTGCTCACACCATCGCCGCTCCACGATAGCCCTCGATGCGAGTACTCCGATTCCGCCTCCTCTCCATCTCGGGAGTTTGTTCCGCGTCGTAGAATCGGATGAACTTCGCCTGATGGAGGCTGCAATTAGTCACATCACACGGTGTTACAACACGTATGAATTGGGAGCAGCACCAAATGTGAGTATGAACATACAGGGCTTCTCGCCGCATCCGCATCCCAGCGTTGGCTCGGAGTCGTGGTTGCGGCAGCTCGATACCTCATATCGTAAGTGTATGAGTTGTCTGATCGCCGGAGCGGCAAGGATCCCCGACAGGCACATGGGGACCTCCGTGCCTTCGAGGATTGTTTCGACAACGTTGTGCCTTGGGGCGAGGAACTCCATTGGTCTTTGCTTTCGTTTGGGTTGGCGGTGATGGTTCTCTTTGTTGTATTGGAGCGATGGTTTGGTCGATGCAACGCTGCGAAGGCATGAAGGGGTTAAATAGCGGATAGAGCGGCAGACTTGAAGCTTAAAAGGAATCGCGAGCATCGGATTCCTTTGCAGCTCTGCTGTGCTTGATACCGACATATGCACGCAGCTTTGTATCTTGGAGGAGGTGCCGAAAAGCTTTGCCAGCTATGCTTTGACGGGACGACTCAGGCAATATCTGGCACACATGCATTTGACATGACATTTCGGACAAGAACTGACTGACATGATTATGACATGATATGTCCTACAGGCTTTGGCAGCAATGCTTTCACAGGACGTACCATGCAGCCTTTGCTTGGATTATAAAATACAACTGAATGGGATGAGAAAACTCATCTTTGTATGGACTAAGTGCTAATATCATTGTTTGTTTATAATAATGACTGTAGTGGTAAGCGTGCGTTTGCTACGGTTTGTTGTTTGTTTTTGTTGTCATTGTTTGTTTATAATAATCACTGCAGTTTTTAAAAATTGAAAATTCGTTCTTCCTTGTATTGTTTGGTGTGCAACAAATCTGATGACAAATCTGAGTTACCAAGAAGCATGACATTCATATTACGAAGTACAATAGGAGAACAAATACAACAAAGTATTTCTTGTGAATAAGAACTAACATACAAATGGATGCAAGGTTGAGCGGCTTTAGAACTTTCCAGAATCATCACTATCATAGAATTCAACACCCTCTTCTTCGAAAAACTCCCAACGGTCACGTTTGTAGTCTTCAACGCTAGGGCCGTCAAGAGGAACAACCAAATCAGGGCTTACAGCTTCGTGGTTATCTTGTACGGCGTGCTCAAGTAAGCGATCATACGCTTCACGGTTTTCTTTTTGTTCAGGCCGAACTCCCTCTCTTTGCGGTAATTCTCGCACTGCTAGCCTTAAGTTCTCGCGAGATCCGTCCTCTGCTCTACCATTGGAAGCATCCTGTTTAAAGATGTCGGTGTATTTATACCGTCTGCCCACTGCTGATATTGGCATCCGGTAGACTACACGACAGTGATAGCATGGCTATTTAAAACTGGAGCAAGAGAATAATCATCAAAATATGAAGATATCGAAATACATTTAGACGTACAAAGAAATTTGGGCATCTATAGAACGCTCGTCCGTTATTTGGCGCAGTGTAGAAGGTTTGAGCATCCACATGGCAGTTAGGGCAAATTACCCGCCCTGCATTGGCAACCACTGAGCTCGACGCCTTCGACATGGCTTTCACAGAACGGACGAACACTTAAGTCGGTGTCTACACGAAGCAAAAACATCAATAAGAAGCATAAAAAGTACAAATCAATGTGTACTGAACCAAGAACACAACAATGTGACTCACCGTACAAAATAACTTTTGTAAATAATACCTGTGGAACAAGACGCCGAAATAAAATCTTGGAAAAAAAAGGAAAGCTAAACTACCAGTTCTCCTCTTTGCGCTTTGGGTTTTCTCAACTCAATCCAAACTTTATGAACTCGGAGCAATGTATCGCTTTTGCACGATATAAGTGCAAAGCGACCTTGCAATTTATAGGCGAGGAGCGAGGTAGAAACGAGATACCGGGCGGCACATCATCGTCTTGAGGCGAGGGGCCAAGGCAGAAAATCGGCCGCGTGGCGGCGTTTGCGATCTTTCGAAGTGGGGTCAGCTGCGGTAGCAACCAGTTAGCGAACATTAGCGCGCGAGGTGGGGGCCTGGCTGAACAGTAACATCGCAAAACCGTGGCTTTCCGTTCGCGGTTTTTCATTTTGAAATTAATTTCGCGGTCCCCGACAAGAAAGAAAAATCCAAGAGCATCGGATTCCCTTGCGGTGTGGTCGTGCTTGACATCGACAGATGCATCTTTGCTTTACGACTTTACGATGACATCGACGGTCATGGCAAAGGAGTACACATCATTGCAGATGACATCGGCGGGTCATGGCGATGGAGTACACGACTGCAGATGCAATCTAGGCTGGCTTTCATGGCTCAACAGGAAAGAAAATGACTACATGGTTTGTGCGCGACTATAAAACGTAGGGTTATTGGGCGTTGAGGATTTATATGCGAAGAGAGCTGTAAAAATATCTCAGTTACAACTCTATTCGCATTTAAACTCTCAACGCTCAACAACGCTAAGTATTACATTCGTGCACCAAACCTAACGATGAAGGTTTTTCGGCGGCCCGTACAAATGCATGTTGGAAGTTATTTATTGGGCCGGAGGTACCAGATTTGCTATTTGGTATACGGACTGCCATATTCTGTAAAAATATCTCAGTTACAACTCTTTTCGCATTTGAACTCTCAACGGCCAACTACCCTAAGTATTACATTCGCGCACGAACCATAACGATGAAGGATTTTCGCGTCCGTAGAGATGCATGTTGGAAGTTATTTTTGGCCGGAGGTACCAGGTTTGCTATTTGGTATACGGACTACCATATTCTGTAAAAATATCTCGCCATTACAACTCTCTTCGCATATAAATTCTCAACGCCCAACAACCCTAAGTATTATACTCGCGCCACGACAACGCCCAACAACCCTAACGATTTTCAGCGGCCCGTTGCATTTGTCTTTGGTCCCCGATGTTAGCATCCTGTATTCTCTCGCTCAAACGAGGAAGTCGACAAAAGTCAGTAAAGGTGATATGACAAAAGCTTCAAGGTCATCTAACAAAAGCTGAAAAAGATGATATGACAAAAGCTGGAAAAGCGGACAGAAATATGTAATGAACCACGTAATATGACAAAGTACACAAAATAGATGGTATTACATAACATAGTACCATCAATCACCGCCGTAATCGAAACTGCCAACCAAAATAAACAAAAAAATTACAAACACTGAAAAATAAAAGAAACTAGTGCCGGCCCCTCTTCGCGTCGCCTCCTCGGTGTGTAGTCCTCCTCCGGATCGACCTCAAGTACGTCAGTGCGTCGTCGGGCGGGCCCTCTGTGGTCTCATTTGGAGGTGTGGCGTGCCAGGCGGGTCACCTGCACGGTGGTGGTGGGGGTGTCTGGTGCTGCGTCGGTGCAACCTGCGTCGCTGGAGGGTGGCGGCACCAATGACCCAGGCTGGGTCGCTGGAGGTGGCGACACCCACTGCGGCTGGGAAGCTGGAGGTGGCGACACCCACTGCGGCTGGGTCGGTGGAGGTGGCGGCACCCACTGCGACGAACCAGCCTGGGTGGGTGGAGGTGGCGGCACCCACTGCGACGACCCAGCCTGGGTCGGTGGAGGTGGCGGCACCCACTGCGACGACCCAGCCTGGGTCGGTGGAGGTGGCGGCACCCACTGCGACGACCCAGGCTGCGTCGGTCGTGGCGCCCACTCCTGCTGTGCGGTACCAAGCTGAACTGGGGGTGGATCAATGAGGTACCTCCACACGGTGTTGTCCTCGTAGTCGTCAAGATCATCACCCCGCCCGTCGTAGTCATCAGCAGCAGTCGGCAACCACGGTGCGCTGACACCTGCACGAAAGGGAAGAAATGTTAAGACCAGTGACTTGGTGAGTGCAAAGCATGAAAAGTGAATGCAAAACATGAAAAAACACACACCTGCGGCACCTCCAGTGTGGAAGCCTGCACCTCCACCGTGCTGTGAAGAAGAAGCAGCTCCGGTGTCTCCGCCTGCACCAGCCGCCGGTCCCCTCCGTGGCGCGGCGTGCGTCGGGGACCACACCACGAGGCGAGGTGATCCAGCCAACTCCGGTAGCGGCGTGCGAGTCGTCTCGGAACCTACCGAAGCGGTGGCAACGTCCGCTCTGGTCACCCGCCCGGCCCGGTCAATCGCGACAGCATCATCGACACTCCTCGTAGAAGCGGCCTAGCATGTCAGTCTGGAAAATACATCGCAAATTTAGATAGCACCGATTTGAAAATCGTTAAACGTATATCGGATACAACGTACCGCAGCGTGCAGAGCCGCGTCCGTATGGGCGGGATACGTGTCTCCTGGGCCGGGGACGTGCCTTGGAGGATCCGGGTCGACGCGTACCAGGCGCACACGTGTGCGAGAGGTGAACCACTGTCGGTACGCCTGGTAAGTCTCCAGATCGTATGGCGCATCGTCAGCATGGACGTCCTCGAGGGCTCGGCCCACTCCTCGATCCATGGCGCCATCACTTGCGTGCGGTGGCCCCATGCACCCCTTCCTAGTCTCGGCTATGGATGAGAAATGAATGTATAAATATTAGATGGCAACACCACGATAGTAATTATGGAACATCGATTGAGGAACTTACAGCGTGGGCGGCGTGTGGGAGCAGACGGCGGCCGGCAGCGGGAACTCTGTCGTAGGGCCGAATCGCCTCATCACTTTCGATGGACAGCGTAGGCCTCGACCTGGGCGTCGAACACCAGGAACCGGCGTGTGAGCGATGCGCGCGTCTCGCGTGCACAGGGTCGACACGGCGGCGCCGGTCACACGAAGCTGTACCTGCTCCTGAGTGTACGGCGTCCAGCGCACGTGGTCGCCCGTGAGGTGGTCGAACGCCGCGATGAACTGCGGGTAGCCCTGGCGCACCGTCTGGTGTGCCCACCTAGGCTGCAGTGAAACAAAACGTTACCGTTAGTATTAAAAAATGTACAAGCAATAGTACCAAACTTTCAGTTCAAATATCTTACCCGTCGGTGGCACCAGATGGTGCCCATGGTCGGACCGTCCACGTTGCCATCGCCTGTAGGGTCAACCCGCTCGGTGATGGCGGGCGCCCGATCTGGAACCTCTCGTATGCCCACTGTACCCGGCCGGGCATCCGATGAAAAGGTCGACTCGGCGCCGGTCAGGTACACCCATCGCAGAGGGCCCGATGCGTCTTTGCAGAGGACAGCGGACCCCGAGTATCTGCGCACGCCGTCGTCGAGGCGTCCGCTATCTCCTCGCGACCGACGAGGTGCCTGCCCACGCTATCCCCATGGGAGCTCGTGAACAAGCACCACCGAACGACCACAGCAGTACGCCTCAAGTGGCGGTGACCACCGTAGTCGCCCGCCCCTCGGCGAGCCGCGAAGGCTGCAAGATAGAAGATCACATATTACATGTTGTTGTAAGTTGTAATTGAAGAGTACTTGTTTTTCATAGTGTAGTTGCGTACCGAATCGAAGCCACCGCGTAGAGACCGTGTGTCCGGTGAAGGCCCGTAGCAGTCTGGTGTGGAAGCACACCAATGAACCGAAGTAGGCTGCGGGCGCCACGCAGGGTCGACGTCGTGTGGCACCACAGCGTCGCCGGCGATCGGGAGGCCGAAAGCAGTGCGACACGCCCCGCAAGGTGATCGCCATCTCCCCGACGGTAGGTGGAAGGTGTGGGTCTCGGCCTCCACCGATCCACCAGAGCGGTGATCGAGGGACTGTCGAGCGGAAACCGCCGACCCACATCCAAAGCACCATCCGGCCGAAAGGGAGCAACCACGAAGCTCGAAGCCTACGAAAGGAAAAACATGTTATTTTTTCCAGTACAACACCAGTAAGAACAGTACCTCAAACATATAAAGAAATCTTAATTGTAATATGTTACCTGGGGACCCAACGAGGATCGATATCCCAGCCGTACTGCGGTGTCCTCGGACGAAGGACGCCCAACGTGTCGCTGGCCTCCCTCATTGGAAAAGCGGTGGCGAGCGGGCACGGTGACTACCGTCGACCACCGGATCCAAAGAACTCGAATGGCCACTCGTCATCTCCTGGCCGGGTCACCATACCGTAAATAACAAATTGTGAGTTACATTTCAAAACCATATCAAAAGAAAATCGTCCGAATACTATAGGTTTCTCACAACAATGTGTTCAAACAAACATTCACGTAAAATTGTTCAAGCATCATAAATATTCGAAACTTGATTACAATAATTTTTCAAAGGCACAACACTCACGCAGACACATGCAACAAAGCTTACACACAAGGTCCACACAGGGTTCACACAACACACGTCACATCGATTACATTGCGATTAAATTGCTTCTCATGTGCTACGTTGGCGTCGTGCGGCACTCGTCGCCGCGGGGCGATCCACCCGCCACCGTCGGATTGCCATCTCCTCCTTCATCTCCTTCGTTTTGTGCGTGGCAATTCTTGAACGTATGTCCTGTTTGCTTGCACAATGAACATTTCTTCACGCGCTTGCCGACCGACTCATCCATGTCATTTACGATACGTCTTGTCTTCCGACGCCACGCTTTCCATCTACCTGCATTAAAATCTGGGACCCGTAACCTTTCATCGACACTAGGAGTTGCCGTGAAAGAACCCACAACACCGTAACCATACAGCCTCCTCGCTCCAAGTTGCCATCACCCTTTCCTTCCTGAAATATTCAGATAGATAGGTACCAGGTTGCATTCCAAATAAAGCACATGCGGCTATCACATGAGAACACGGCTGTGCAAAGGTTGGGCTTGTTACCACGAGCATTTGCAGATGTCCTGTAATACGCACTCTGAATGACAACCCGTTGGTTGGTTCCACGCCGCCCTTTATCCTTACATATCACCTCGAGCGCGGTGTTCGTGCACCAACTTTAATAGCTCTATGCTTGGCCGCCTTCGACTCTTCTCTTCCATGTATTTCTTGATCATGGAGGAGTACAGAGCTTCTCATCTCTCAAAGACTATCTCATGCAGCTTGATGTCTGTCGACGAAGTACTTGGTTGTGCCCCGCAGCACTCCCTCAACAATTCCCACCAATGGGAGACACCTCATCCCTCTCATTACCCAGTTGTAAACTTCTGCAAAGTTACTGGTCATCACACCGTATCTGGCACCATGTGTGTCATGTAACAGTGCCCACTTTTCCATCGGTTCGTGCTTGATCCAGTCCGAGAAACATTTGATTGGCCTTTGCCTTCGACGACGATTAGTCGCGTCATCTTCTGTTGGCAGTGGGGGAAGAGGCTCCGCCTCATCGTGGCCTTCGCTGGCAGTACTCTTGTTCGCCGTCTCCTCTTTGTGTTTTCTTGTCAGCTCATCGATATTTTTCCACAGAGTCCGGAACTTGCTCTCCGGGTTCTGCTTACATAGTCTTTTGAACATGTTCATGAGTTCCTTGTTCCTGAATTGCTTGTAGAAATTTGCGCCCAAATGCCTCATACACCATCGGCTCTGCAAGTCAGGCCATGGAAATGGCTCCTCCGCCTGTTGCGGTGGTTGATCGCACTAAGCGAGACCCGAGATGCTGTCGTGCTGACGCACACATCCCGACGAGTTTTGACCACCCCAATCTTCAAGTTCGCAGAACCATAGCCAACTCTCATAGTTCTCACTTTCTACGAAGGCGAATGCAACAGCAGAATCTGGTTGTTTCCGTCAACACCCACAATTTGTCAAAATTTGCCCTTTGTATTTCCCGGTCAAGAATGTGCCGTCCACGCACAGCAATGGACGACAGTGGTAGAACGCCTTAATGCAAGCTCCGAATGCGAAGAACACTCTCCTCAGATGCCTTTTAGTTGGCCACTTGATTGACGGACAATCTTGATAATCATAGTAAGTGCCGGATTTCTTCCTGAATGCAATCCAGCAAAGGCGGGCAGATTGTGGTACGAGTCTTCAAACTTCCCAAACCTCGTTTCTAAGGCCTTCTGTTTCGCCCTCCAAGCCTTCCCATAGCTAATTGTGTACTGATATCTGTTCTCGAGAGCTCGGATAATAGCACGGGGCTCATAAGCCAGGTTCTCCACTATCTCTGAGTACATGAGATTCGCGACAAACCCAGATGACAGGTTCCTGTGAGCCATCATTGTTTCCTCAATCATACAGCTGTGCTGCTCAACCTTCGAGCATAACCAATGGGTGGCCCACTTCGGCTTGTATGCGTGCACTCTCCACGGACAGCCATGGATCTCACACACCACGTCGTAGCAGGTCGGCGTGGATTTCTTAACCCTGAAAGTCCTTCTTAATGATAAGGCCCAATCTTTCACAAAGATCCTGCACACCCTCCTTTGTCGCGTACATATACCGCCAGGCCTAACCTCGTTGGGGTCATCGCTAACGTATGTCGTTGGTTTCATTAACAACCAACCTATCAAATTGATGTGTGCTCCACTCACCGGGCACAGCGGCTCCGCACCTCCATCTTCCTCGTCGGACTCATCGCCGTCTTCCACTTCGCTATGCCGTACTCAAGGTCTTCCTCTTCCATCCTAATCGTTATTTCATCAATTTGCTCACCTTAAATGCCCTACTCCCAGCGCTACTTGTCCAACATTTGCTTCGTCCTCCCCAAATTCGGATTGTTCGCCACTTTCGCAAATAATGTCCTCGTCATTTGCCTGGATGTATCGCCCACGGCTAGATCCCCAATTTACGTGTCACACAAAGTTAACTCATTTTGAGCCTGACTACACTCCCCACCGTCCGGCCGCTGCCGGGGCTACATCCTGCATAGGCTTGCACTAAAAGCACCGGTTCCATCCCCGTTGCTCTGTCCCTCACATATGATCTCCACGATGCGGTTCCTTTCAACTCAACTAGCTCCCAACAAAATGGATTGTTCTGCATACTACAGAGGCAAAATACCTTCAGCTGCCACTTCTCTTCTTCCATCCGAAAAGTATAATACAACCACTTCATCACTGAAGAAAATGTACGCTCTTCGACCCTACTCAAACTTCTGTCTACATACTGGAAGTTACTTAGATCTGCACCCTCCGAACCATACATTACAACCCCTTCGCCATAATATATTCTAAATTGAACTCGTTCTGCCATATCTGCAAATCCATTCATTCACCCACGAATTAAATACTTCCCGTAAAAAATATTACGACCCCCAACTTTGCGTTGGTATATCTATATGCTACAAAATTACTTATTTAATCGTACAAGAATTTGCAACATTTCTAACAATACATACCTACGATCGTAACAATCGCTATCTCTGCCGTACTACATTCGTAACAATCACTATCTCTGCCGTACTACATTCAATAGATCTACTACTAAAGAATTGAACAACTACTGTAAGTACATTCTGTACGATTAATTTCTACTCGACATACATCAAACTACTTTCGCTATATGTACCCAACTGCATTCGTAAGAAATGAATACTTCTATCCGTTCAAAGTATCTACATTCGATATATCAACGCACACAAACCAAGATCTAAAATCATTTCTACTAAATCATAACCTACTGCTACAAAAATTAGAACGACTACTGCATACCTACAAACTAGGTTTGCTAAATTTGCTATGTCTGTACTACATATAACTACAAACTAGGTTTACTAAATCTTTCTACATCTAACTACATTTCTTAACTAGATTTTCTAGATCTACAAATACCAAAACTAAAGAACGAGAAATTACCTGAGTATGCAGTGACGGGCTCAAAAATCGCGCAGAAATTTTCTTCCCTCTCTCTTTTTTCCTCTCTTCTTCTCCTCTTTTCTCTCTTCTTTTTTTTTTCTCGTTCTGTTGCCTCTGCCGGCCGGCCGAACGCGCGAGGTATATAAAATATACATACGCCGTCCATCGAGCGACAGGAGACCCCGCATGCTATCTCGTCGCCCGCCCATCGGGATTTTTAATCTGTCGCTGTTGATCGGGCGACAGCTTATATCGCCGATGGACGGGCGACGAAAAGCTTCTGAGTCTCCTGTCGCTCGTCCATCGGGCGACAGGCTTATATCGCCCGATGGACAGGCGACCGACGTATAAAAGTGTAATTTCTTGCGAAAGACATTTATTTCTGCAATTCGGAATAAAATATAATATATTTAAAAAAAAATTTCTTGCAAGACGTGCACTTGTCAACGCGAATTTGACAAGAATGCACACTTGCATACACTACCCATTCGTGTTCTACTATACACTACAAATCATCAACTACACTTCAACTTTATAGATCTAGAGGCTACATGTCAATAAAACATGGCATGGTAAATCATAAAGTACACATTAACTTTGTGATAAATAATCAAATCTACCACGTACAAACACCAAGCGGTTCGATACGTAATTCGACGATCGAAGGAGGACGTACTACCATCTAACGTTTGCCTCTACCGAACAAAACCACCGTACGTGCTCTCGATCCCCGCTAGGATGGTCATGGGTTGCCGGAGCTAGCCCTGCTCGGCGACGTGCACCGACGGCGCGGTGCTCCTGAACCTGAGCCTCCTCACCATGGGCTTCACCTTCTCGGTGAGCTTCACGGTGACCAGAAACAGCACCCTGTATAGCACGACCATCCCGGACAGGATCGCGAGGTCTACCCACTTGCTGTAGCCCATCTCCACCTGCCAGTAGCCCCTCAGGATCTCGCCGCCGGTGATCGTGGCGGCGCCGCCGGCCTGGTTGTTGGGGAATGTGAGGCCCATGAACTCGTTCTTGTAGAACCCATGGTTGGCGTACCTGTGGAAGGCGACGTAGTACATGGGGTACCGCCACACCGGCTTGGGCAGGTCGCGTGGCAGGCGGAAGAAGCCGCCGTTGAGCATCATGACACCCTGGATGCCGGCGCCGGTGATGATGCCCATGAGGAAGTCTGGCACGGCGCTGGCAACGATCATCATGAGGCCCTCCACGAGCATCATGGTCATGAAGAGCACCAGCGCGAAGTAGGCGAAGTGACCGAAGCTACTCTGGAGGCCGGTCAGGTAGTATGCCATCGCGCCCGGCACCGCCGAGATGAGCGCCAGGTACGGCGTCGCCGACACCGTGTTCGCGATCACGAACGACGACACGCCGTAGTGTCCGTTCAGCCTCTCCCTCCCAAATATCTGCATCGTCATGTACATGTCATATGTATGTACGTACGTAAGAATTAATTAATGAAGCGAACAATGATCCATTTCTTGGTGTAGAAATGTACGTAGTTCTTATATTGGAATTGGACATTCAAGAACTAGTGTAGAGACCTTCATGTCCTCGACGAAAGAGGGGAAGCCTCCGATGGCCATGAAGGTGAGGAAGGCGGCCACGAACATGAGCATGGAGCCACGAGCCTGCAGAGTACGTTTCCAGATGAGATCGATCACTATACACGTACACGTATGACCAGATGCACTACAGCACTGCTGTGCACAGTGAAGGAACAATTAAATTGAATGGAACAAGTATGGAACGCTGTGGTTCCTGCCCATGTCACCTGGATCGATCCGTAGCTGTGGCCGACATCGTAGTAAATGGTGCCGACGCAGAGGCACAGCGCGACGTAAATGGCGAACCGCAGCCAGTAGTAGCCCAAGTCTCTGTACATGTTCACAAAGGACCTCTTGGTGAGCACGACGGATTGCGTCAGGAAGCTTGGCTGCCCTTCCTTCTTCCACACTGCCCCTCCCTGCAAAAAATTTGCACAGGCCATAAAATTCTCGTGGTAGAATTCAGGATGTGATGTACGACTTACGGCGTCGCGTATATTGGCGATCTGTCGCGTCACTTTCTCCAGGTGGACGGATGATTTGTACGAGTTCACCAGCGCGTCGATTGCCTGAGCAGTGGTCATTTCCTTGCCGTCTAGGCCTTCCTCGATATCCTGACGAATGGAACGTATGGAAGGGGAGGTGAGGAGCGAATTGATCTAACGGTCCGGTGATATCTGGATGAGGTATCCAACGGTCCAAAATTTGAATGTTAGCTGAAATAAAAACATCCGGATGATACATATACACTCCCATTCACCAAGTTCAGCAGCTTTCAGATAGTTAAGCTGACAGCGACTTGAAAGAGTACGGTAGCCCTCGTGATGTGCTCACCTTGTCGAAGTCCTTGTTGATGGTCCTCAGGAAGTGGTCGGAAGGGTTCATCAGTGACGGACAAGGGAACCCGCTCAGAGCGAAAAACTGAGTAAAATGGAGTGAACGGTTAATTTCAGATGTTGCGGTCCAAGCCTGAAGAATTAGTAATCTGATAAATTTCTTCTGTACTACGGCGTTGTGTTAGTCCATGTGACCATGTCCCGCAATTAGTAATCTGAATAATTTCTTCTGTGGTACGATTGTTGTAGTCCAAGTTCAGCAGGTCAAGAACAGGGAGAGGTCTGAAATTTCAGATGTTGGTCCATGTGATTGTAATAACATTGTCTTCAGTTATTTATGGACCGAGCATGACATGCCTTTCTCCTTAGCACTCCATCCAGTCACAAGTAGTAATCATTTTGGACATAGATGCAGTTAAACTTTCAAAACTATGACTATCAATATCTTTTAAATATTTAAATTGGATCCATGAAAATCATATATGAGGATTTGCCTTGAAAATTACTTTCATAATATTATAATTTTATTGGTTTTTATAACGGTATTATACTAAAAATTAATGATCAAATCTGTATTTTGAAGACCATTTCGATGTTCTTCACGTTCAAAACAACAAATATTTTTGGCCAGAGGAAGTAGTACCCGATCGTTATGGTCAATTAGAAAAGACGCGTGTTTTTCCTCGTGATTTCTTCTGACTCCCAACTTCAAACCGAGTGGTCAATTTACGCTATAGAAGTAGAAGCTATTCAAAGAAGTGACCCAATACTTCGTAATTTCGTCCTCAATCACCTATAACTTTGTTGTATCAAGACTTCTTTTACAGAGTGGTTTACCTACTACTGGTACTACGCGATCCTTGCGGTTATCTGGAACCTGAGCTTTCAGATTTCGGCACTGAAAAGTTGTCAAACGAGTCCTATGGATGTGATCAGGGATTCAAAAAACGTCAAAAATCGACTGTATCGCTAGATTCGACATTAAAAACCGGTTGATAAACCAGTCCGATTCAAAAAAGTTTCATAAAAATTCGAAAAAATTTACATGTCAAAAAACGGTCGAAAATCGGTGGAAATCGGTCGATTTTCGTCAAAAATCATCGAAAATCGCTAAAAAAAACGATCGCACAAAAAGTTCAACATGGCTGTTGATTTTCCACCAATAAATCATCGATTTTCCATCGAAATCGTCGATTTTCCACGATTTTTGAATTTTTTTTTCCAAAAAAACTGGTTTTTAAATTTATTCGATTTTCGGCTCGATTTTAGTGATTATCAAATTTCACTGTTCATTCGAAAATCGCCAAAACGAAAAGGTGAACCCTGGATGTGATCGATATTGCAACCGACAGCGCTAAAATGTACAGGCATCAAGTCAAACGAAATTAAGTGGCACACGGATGCAGTCACTACAACAGATCTGGTCATCAGCACCAGCGATTTTTGAACCGGTAAATGACATCCGGGACAGTCACTACAACAGATCTGGTCATAGGATGTATGGGAGAAACAGGACTCGAACACCCAACCTCATGACTCTAGTCTCACCCTTCTAACCAACCCACCCACCATCACGTACTGATATAAATAGAATATGCATTCCTTTTAAACTTTCCTGAAACGAGGCATTAGTACTGATGCACTCGCATTAGTACTGATGCACTCGCATTAGTACCGGTTCGTGTTACCAACGGTACTGATCCCCGTGCCTTCAGTACATGTTCGTATTACCAATCGATACTGAAAGCCCACTACAGCCCTGTGGCCAATGAATCGGTACTGGTGTCACTACCAGTACCGGTTCAAATCTAATCGATAGTGATGTGTCGGTAGTAAAGCCTAGTTTTCTAGTAGCGAGTGAAATTTACTCCTCCATAATCAGGAGGATATATATGTTTTGCAGCTGCGCCTTGCTGTTGGCATCAATGCATTCTTCAGCTGAACCACAGGCACAAGTGCAGAACAAGGATGCATGTTCACACGTCTCCGGCCGATCCGAGTCAACGTCTAAATGCAATACATTTGTGCTGTGCTTCTGTTGTGACTAAGCTAACTAGGGTCATGAATTTGTTGATGCGAAAACGAATGCCCACCCCCCCCTGATGCAGTTCATATAATAGTCTTTCAGCTTTTCTACAGTTGTCTCCTTTCGGCTAGCCGAGTGCCTACCAATGTTTAGGAACAGTTCTCATTTTGTTAGTCCTAGTTTTCAGACGTAAGGCACTCTTTACATTTGAGTTGTTTATTATTTGAGTCTCTAAACTTCTAGTTTTGCTATTCGAGTCCATAATATAATTAAGTATCCCCCCCCCCCCCCCCCAAAAAAAAAAAAAAAAGTTCGTAAGTGCAGTAGCAACTTTAGCAAAGAAAATCACTCAAAACATCCGATCTTATGCAGCTGTATTACCCCTTTTCAAGCCTCATGTTGTATACTAGCAGGTTTCAAATTTCGTTTTCGGATTAAATCTTATCACTTACCGAAATCTCGTTATTTCGGAAATCCGAACGAAATACAAAAACCAAAATTTGAATCCGGACAAGTTTTAGTCAAATCTCGGTCAAATTTGCCGAGATTTCGGTCAAATTCATTGAGATCTCGGCGAGATTTTACGCACCGTCACACTTCGAATTTTTTAGGGTTTTTTCAATTTCGCTGGAATTATGATCTACTGACTGTCCCACATGGGAAACGATGCGAAGAATCCAATCCGATCAAAATCCGATCATGTTTTAGTCAAATCTCAGTCGAATTTGCTGAGATTTCGGTCAAATTCACCGAGATCCCGGTAAGATTATAGGTTACTGTAGTACTTTGAATTTTTTTTTAGGATTTTCTTAATTTCACCGGATTATGAAACTCGGGATTTCGAGATCCGATATTTCGCCAAAATTTTGATGAATTTCGGCGAGATCTTGAACCTTGTATACTAGTACTACCTTGTAACCTGTCGTCACAATAAGTACTGTGACTGAAAGAAATTCAGTACATGGATTCGTTTAACAAAAATCGAAATGCAAAGGCTTGTGTAGTTTCACAAGGATATACGGACTTGAATGGATAACCTTAATGAATATTGGATGCAACTTTGTCTATCCATTTGTGCGGTTGTACCTATCATCCATAATATCCGAAAGTGTGAATCCACCGACTAGCTAGACTGGCTACCCGTGGAGAGCGGCAAAGTCCAAACACTTCTAAAAGCTAAAAAATAGGTGGTTTTTAAAAAGCTACAAGCCATCTAAGAGATGCTTTTTATAGATTATTGAGGGTTAATTTTAGACTAATGGCATTGGTATTATATAAAAGTAGACTGCTTTTAAGCTGTTTAAACCAAAAAGGCTAACTTTAATCTATAAATAAAAAAAGGCTAAGCCTAAATAAATATGAGAATTGCTAAATAGCACCCTAGTGTTTTTTAGTTTGTGAGCACTCAATTTTTTATCTATTAGGTATTGGTGTTCCTTTTATTTACAAGCACTTAAGACATTGCTTTGCGATCCATCTTGTGCTTTATTGTTTTAACTTTTGTCAATATTTGACTTTGTGTTCCACGTTTTTATTTTTTGTGTTCTTTATAGCTTGTTTTGTTCCTCTTATTTTACAAATTGTCATATTATTTTTTACATAATTTAATTTGTGTAAAATTAGTATTAATTAATGTAAAAAAGGTCATGCAAAAAAGAATAATGTTCTTTTTTTTATAAATTGTCATATCACTTTTACATAATTTAATTTATGTAAAACTAGTATATAATTGATTAAAAAAATAATGCAGAAAAGAATAATGTTCCTCATCTAATACCTAAAAAATGAGTACTCAAATGGGAAGAGAGTAGGCAAATTGATTTGGGGATGACTAATTTATGGTCACCCTTACGGACTAAACCGTGCGCTCTCTACACGCCACATGGAGCTCCACTAGCCGGTCGGACAAATGTGCACGTATTTTGCCACTAGCACATAAATTAGTCCGCAATTGTTCGGTAACCTAGTTTGCTTAGACTGATTTGATACTCATTTATGTGCCACTAGCACGTAAAGTTTTGAAGGTTCCCGTAGCAACTAATGGTGCATGTGCACGGACTAATTTGTCGGTTAGACGTGAACAATTTTTTATATCTTGTATTTGAAAAAAAGTACAGACAAGTTCAACTCCAAAAAAAATCGACTAAAAAATTTCAATTCAAAAAAATTTAAATAAACAAATTTCAAATCAAAAAGTTTCAACTAGAAAAGTTTCAAATTAAAACATTGCAAATCAAAAAAATTTCAAATTAGAAAGTTTTAAGTTGGAAAGTTTCAATTCAAAATATTTTAAATCGAAAATTTTCAAATAAAAAGTTTCAACTCAGAAAGTTTCAACAAGAAAAATTTTAAATATTTTTTTTTTCAAATTAGAAAAGTTTTAACTCGGAAAAGTTTTAACTGGAAAGCTTTTATCTGAAAAAATTTCAACTCAAGAAACTTTCGACTTAGAAAAATTCAAATCGAGGATTTTCACTAGGAATTTTCAAATCGAAAAATTTCACCGTGTACACATACATGCATTCATCTGGGACTTGGTCCGATCAAGGCCCACATGTGCATGGAGCTCCACGTGGAGCTAAACGCACACGCGTGTGTGAGGGTGACCGTAAATTGGCATTTTCGAATTGATTTTAACTATTAGATTTATATATGAAGATTCAAAATTTGAGTGCTATTTAACAATAAAACACTCAAAATTCTTTCTAGATATCTAACAAATATAAATTAAGCATAACTACCGATTAATCTTTTTTCTAAAGAACTTAGCTGATGCAATTCGTTAGCGACAACAACATATTAATAAAGCTATACACGTACGTATGCTCTAGTACGTATGTATGTACCTGGCTGGTCTCGGCGGCGGGGCCGAAGAAGACGGTCTTGCCGTAGGCGAGGAGGCAGAGGCCATGGAAGAGGCCGAACACCTCGGTGCTGGGCTGGTGCACGGCCGCGACGACGGTCATGCCCTCGCGGCGCGCCAGCCGCGCGATCCGGCTGACGACGTGGTAGGACGCGGCGCTGTCGAGGCCGCTCGTGGGCTCGTCCAGGAACAGCAGCGCGGGGCGCGTGAGGATCTCCAAGCAGATGCTGACCCGGCGGCGCTGCCCGCCGCTGATCCCCTTGTGCGCCCACCCGCCGATGCGCGTGTCCGCCGCGCCCTCCAGCCCCATCTCACGCAGCGTCTCCTCCGCGCGCTCCCGCTTCGCCGCAGCGGACATCGCGCTCGGCAGCTGCAGCTGCGCCGAGTAGCGCACCGCCTCGCGCACCGTCAGCGTCGTCATCAGCACGTCGTCCTGCGTCACGTACGCCTGCACATGTGTATGCGTGCACGCGCATGCGCTCACGGCCGTGCATTAATTTAATTGCATACACGTACTCAAATCATTATCAACAAAACGAGATTATCCGAACCACCGTATGTCCGTATCATGCGCTAGGCAGGCTTACCGATGTTCCAAACGCCAGCTTCTGCCTCCGGCCATTGATCAGAATGACTCCCTTCTGGCTCACATTAGAACCTAGCCTTCCTGTATCGCAGAAATGCAACATGGTATCAGAGCACACGACTCGTAGGATAAAAAATAAAACATCCAGAGATCAGATGTCACTACGCGTATGAACAAAATCTTTTGCTTAATTTTAGAGGAGAACTAGCCAACGGTATACCGTTGGAACAGTATATCTGAGTTTCATTAGTTTCAGTGATTGGTTTCATGTGATTTCATGAGTTTTAGTGCTTAGTTTCATGAGTTTCATGTTTTATCAGTTTTTAGTGCTAAGTTTCATGAGTTTCAGTGTAAAATTTTATGAGTTTCAGTGCTATACCGTTGGAACGGTATACTGTAGAATAGTATTTCTATAATTTTATCGCGAAGATCGATTGAAAGGCCAGGTCACACACACGAAGCTTTGCCCTATTTGGGCTAGCTCATTGCATATTTTTTTTTTTCACTTTTAGTCCTCCTCCAAATAAAATTGCAAATCTAGTATCTTTCTTAACCATGGAAGCACGACAGGTGATATTTATCGTCTAACGTGCTCCCCTACCACGGCAAATCACCGATACAGCATCCACCGTAGCAGACGAGCTACCGCGACAGCCAAGCTTGGTAGGAGTGTAGGACGAGATACTGTGGTACTCGAGGTCGGGAGCACGAGGTACCGTTGTGCCTGAGCTCGGCTAGTACCTTCTATGGCACCCGAGCTTGGTACCTGTCGAGGTAAGGGAGTACTGCTTTCGTTGTTGAGAAATAAGATATATTTATAATTTCGTTTGGAAGAAGACCAAACGTAAAAAAAATATGCAAGATGGCCAAATATACTGAGGCTTCTAGGCACACGAGTGTAATTTATCTCATGACTGCAGAAAGGTTTCATAAGATTCACGTGCATGTATATAGTACCTGCTAAGGCATCAAGAAGAGTGGACTTGCCGCACCCGGACGGCCCCATGATGGCGAGGATCTCGCCGGGGCGCGCGCAACCGTTGAGGCCGCAGAGGATGGGGAAGCGGCCGCCCTTTCCGCCGGCCGCAGACACCCAGAGGTCCTCCCACGCGAGGACTACGCCCTGGTCGGTCCGGCGCAAGGAGGTTTCGCGGACGACGGCGGCGGCGCCGTTCCCGACGGCCCCGTTCTCCACGCCGATCTCCAGCGAGGTCTGCGGCATCGGCAGGAACGGAGGCGGCGCGAACGAGCGCCCGCTGCCGAAGGGGAAGCCATCGGTGCTGCGCATCGAGGCGCTGAGCTCGGAGGTCGTGTCAGATGGCCACGCGTCGCCGTCGTCGGCCGGGCGGCTCTGCCGCAGCGGAGGGCTCGGCATCCACCTCGGCACGGCGGGGTGTTGCTGCTGCTCGGACGCCATGTGGAGATGCTTGACCGGCCAGCGAGAAGCGTACGTAGGAGCTAGCTAGTAGCTACTTGGTAGTTGGCTAGATGTTCTCGTGCTCGTTGTGGTCGAGTGTGAAGAAGGGTAGCGAGCTGGGCTGCTTAAATAGAGGCTGAGCTGGGCTGTGCTCCGGCGAGATGAGCTGGTTGAATGCAACTAATTAAGTATTCCTGATTCACAAGTGGATTTAATTACTGTTATTGGATTATCTTGACATGTCTTTTGAACACGGGAGCGGGTCAAGAGTGGAGTAACTTAATTTCCTTCTACGCCGCGTTCTTTCTAGGGAGAATCTAGCAGCCAAAGTCTGGTTTTTGTTTTTTCTTTCGGACGCCGCGCAATATTTTTTTGAATGTATGAAATATTTTTTTTAACGCATGAAATATTTTTTTTACTATTTGTCGAAGAAAAATGTTTCACTACGTACAAAAAAATATTTCACGCGTAGAAAAAAATGTTACAAAAAAATCAGACGTCTAATCCCTAGCAATTCCGTTTTTTAACTTCCTTTTTTTTGCCAGGAAGGTGTCCACGCAAATGTAGTCAAGAGTTACGCTACAAATTGCCACCTCCTAACATGTCGATCTCTGCAGTAAAAAAACTGATCAAATAAAGAAGATCATGCAAGTTCGAAACTTCAGTAATTTGATATATAATATGGACCGTTTGGTGGTGCTAGTGTTAAAATGCTTAGATATTCTTTTTTTTTAGAATAAAATGCTTAGATATTCAAAAGGGTACATTTTTTGCTGCCTGCCTCTGTTTGGACACTACTCTTTCGGTTTCGCTCGTCTGGTGTCATGATTCGCTTGTTACATGCAACCGGCCGTGCCGTGCCTAGAGCTTGGGCCCGTCGATCGGGCGGCACGACACGGCGGGGCTATTTGGGATGTACTGCTCAGGCTGGTACGGTGGCATAACAGGGATGATGGGAGTGACCGGAGAGGGGAGAGAATGCACCTCACCTCGCCGATGTTGCCGTGGCCGTCGAGGAGGAGTGGCCACAGAGAGGAGAAGACTGTTGTTGCTCAGTTTTAGACTCTGTTTGGTAGAGCTCCAAATTCCAGCTCCACCTCAGAGCTGAAACTTATAGACTGAAATAAAGTGACTTAAGTTTATAATTTTATTTTAAAATATAAACAAGATGACCCATCTAAACACTCTTAATATACCTACAGCTCCAACTCCACGAATCTGTTGAAGCTAAGAATACCTAGATCCATCAACTCCACGAATTTGGCGGGGCTGGAGCTCTGCCAAACCCCCCCTTAGGCTCATAGTTGCCGCTGTCTCCCTCGTGTCTCATATCTAAGCTCACCGCTGCTCCGAACCAGAGACGCTAACGGCGGGGAAGGGAGGAGAGGCCGAGACACCACTGGCCGACAGGGAAGAGGAATATACATATATGTATATGTGTATGTCTATATGTATACATATGGAGAGAGAGAGCCGTGCCGCCGGTTGGGGAGAGAGAGAGAGGAGTGGAGAGAGTGCTCAACCAGCTGGGGAGTGAAAGAGAGATAGCGACGAGCGAGTGAGAGGAACGAAGAGAGCGATGCACGGCATTGACGAGAGAGAGAGAGATAGAGAGCAAGGAGACATGCGAGTGGAGAGCCAGAGAGAGGGAGTCCAAGAGAGAGTGACTAAGAGTGAGCCAGAGTGATTTTTTTTGGGTGGCGGGAGAGGTCAGAGGGATAGAGCAATTATGGGAAGGGAACGGTTGGCGAGGCAACAAACTTTTTTCAAGAGTTCGTGGTAAGACAGCAGAAGAAGGCAATGGTGGCTAAGTGCAAACAGGCAGAAGGTGGTGCAACGTTCTTTTTCCCTTCTATGGCTATAAAATTCCATTCTCTCCTAATTCCTTCATTACACAACTCAAGCAATAATTTCTCTACTATCTATATCACTCATTCTCTCAATATGTTCGGCAAGAAGAAGAAGCAACAATTGGGGGGCCCAAGGCGCGAGCAAGCACACCCTCAAACACCCCCACCAATCCTTCTCAAGAGCATGATTATGCTCCCATTGATCTTAGTCAATTCTCCCCGACATAGGAGATTATGGCATGGATGACAATCATATGGATGGCACGGAGGGCCATGAGGATGCCATTTTTGTCAACTTCTCTCCTTTGGCCCCGGAGTCAACTGGCACTATAAATGGTGCCTAAAAAAGCTAGGGCATACCCAAGTAGGAGGTGTGCAAACGCAATTGAACTTTTCGGTCAATAGCATTGTAATTACTTGGATTTACAATCCTCAAGTAGCACACGATGAAATAGCATGATTTATGCTTTCGAAAGATCTGCCTATTATGATGGGCGATGGCCATAATTTTGAAAGGACGATCGAACACAACTTCTTCCCAAAATACCAACATGTAAGTAGAAGAACCATCAAATCTAATGTTATAGCGATGTACAATAGAGAGTTAGCTGCACTAAAAGAAAATTTCCTAAAAGTTAGCTTTTGTTTTGCTTTAACTTTTGATATTTGGACATCCTCTCACCAAAGAACTTACTACCTTAGTGTTGTTGCTTGCTACTTAGATGAACAATAGAACCTAAACATGAGAGTCATAGGGTTTAGGTTAAAGGATGACGCACACACTGGACATGCCATTGCCGAACACATTATTAAGGCAATTTGTGGTTTTAAGATAGATGATAAGATTCTTTCTATCACCCTCCAATTGTAGTCGTAAATATATGGATATTGTCGGGGATTGGGTGATTCCCTTAATTACCATATTACCACACGACCGGTCTCGTCTCGGCCCCGTGCACCTCGGAGGTCGTCCCCGAAGGTGTGGTCGAGCACTGATGCTCGACTTGCCCGTATGGTATGAGCCCCCCTTGGTGCGAGCTTCTTGCCTATTCAGCGTGAGCTCGTTGCTCGGCTAGCGCCCGAGCACGTTGTTCGGCCAGCGCCCGAGCACGTTGCTCGGGCTCACCTACTCGGGCTGGTGTCAAATTAGCTCGGCCCGACCCCGAGCTCTAGATACGTGGTTGAGGGATCAAGACTAACGGTCAAGGCGATAATCACGCAACTTCGAGGGATCGTTGCGCGATGGACGCGGGTGTGGCGGAGAAGTAGGGTTCGGTTGTGGCCACGTTAGACATGGTCAGACGTGGACGGAGTGGGCCGTGACCGAACCAATACTCTTGTAAATTATAAATACCTCCCGAACATGAGAAAAAAGGGAGGAGAGACGCATTGAGACAGATACACAGACAATATAAACTAACGCTAGAGTATGGTTGTTATCTCCTTGGTGGGAGGCCCGAACTAGGATAAATCTCTGTGTCCTTCTTCGAGTGTGCTCGATTTGGCAAGACCGGGCGTCCTTCGGAAGCCCCCCTTCACGCAAGAAGGGGACATAGTTGATCCCCCAATTCAACTAAGTAAGCTCGGCGGGGGTCCGCTCCCCAATCGTCGACAGATATGTTCTCCACTAGAGATGTGTATGTCATGTCATCAACCTTATTGTCCAAGATGATATGGAGGTAATTGGTGCATGTTTGAACAATATCCGTAGTGCTATTCTTTTCATCCCAAGTAAGTAACCACCAAGTGGTTGTTAGGTTTGCGAAGTATTGTAGGGCCAATGATATTATACCAAGAAAATTTGGTATTGACATGAAGATGAGGTGGATCTCAACATACATCATACTAAAGAAGTTACAAGGGTATGAAAATATTATAACTATCTTTGTCAATGCTAATGCTCAAGATAATAACTTCATACCTACTGATTCAGATTAGAGCATTGTTAATCATTTTCAGGATCTTTTATATTGTTTCTACGAAGAAACTAATGAGTTATCCAGTGTTTACTACCCCACCTTATGCTTAGTGATTAATTATATTCGGTACATGTAGGCATGATGCACATTTAGGCACCATTGTTGCACCGATGGAGGTAAAATTTCTCAAGTATTTTGGTTCTATATCACATATCTATTATTTTGCTGCCATTTTTTTTATCTACGCAAGAAGTTAGATGGATTGAAAACTTCTATGGAGGGAATATGTGAGGCACTCAATCTAGATTTGTTCATCGCTTTCAACCATGTGAAAGACAAGTTTTTTTGAGTGTTCAGCTTGCACTACAAAAAGTATGGCGCAAGCGAGACGGAGTCATACGCTTTAGAACAAGCGTCTCAACCATCCAAAGGAAGCATGATGGCCCACTTGTGGAACAGAATGAAGGGTAAGGAATCCAGTTCTAATTCATCTCAGTCATCTACAAGCACAAGGTGAAATCCTAATATATAACTCAATCACTACCTCGCCCACAACCTTGCATCCACCGATCATACTATTTCGGGCGATAAGGTCAAGCTCCTCGAATGGTGGAGGGGCAACCATTGCATATTTTATGTGTCATGCCATTTCACATGAGATATTCTAGTTGTTTTTGTGTCGGATGTATCTTCCGAGGCGACATTCAGCATGGTTAGGAGAATAATTAAAAAAAGAGATCATCCTTTACACTAGAGATAGTAGAGGAAATCACCTACCTTAAGGATTGAAAGAAAGCGGATGACCGACAATAACATCAATTAGAGGATCCCGAGATCCGACATGAGTTAGCTGGTCTCAACATCGAGTAGCCAACATGTATACATGTATGTAGTTACTATACTCTTTTTCTTATTGGGAAACCCCATATTGGGTGTAAGGTTTTTAACAAGTCACTAACAATGTATTTGTAAAATAAATATCAATGAAATTTAACTTTCTCCCAAATATTTAAGCGTCCATAATTTTACTTTATTACTTGAATGTCATAATCTTCCCTTTTTTGTTTTTTCCATCCTCTTTTTTTTTCTCCTTTTCCCCATTTTCCCTCTTTTCCCCCATTTCCCCCTTTTCTCATTCCCTTTCTTTTTCCCTCCTCTCTTTCTTCTTTCTCCACTCCTCTCTCCCTCGACATGGCGTGCACAACCTTTTCCTTTTCCCCACCTCATCTCTCTTTTGACCCCACCATTGTAGGCCCGCATTAGCTGAGGAGGGGCGAGGCAGTGGTGGGCAAGCACAGGGTGGTGGGCAACCGCGGCAACGGTAGCTGACAAGGATGGAGGAGGGCAAGCACGCGGTGGTAGTGGCTGTCAGGCACATGGCACCAATGGTGGTGATGGTACGCATGCATTGATCCACATCTAGCACATGCACCGTGTGTCGTGCTCATGCTGGCATGGCCCGACATGCCATCATGCCATGTTGGGCCTCACCGATGACTGTTCGTGCTAACATGACACGGCTCAGCAAGCACGTCGTGCCGTCCCGCTGCAACCTGAGGCCTGTCGTGCTGGCATGGCATGACCAAACTACCAGGACTAACCATTATACTCCATGCGTGCGTGCACAAAGAGAAGCAACTTGGAATCCTTTTTGGATGCCATAGTTGGAGCGAACTCAGTCATAGGATTCATAATCAAAAGGTTACTTTTTAAAAACCAAAGGCAGGAGTTCTACCATTCAATTCTGAAGAAAACGAAAACAACATCGATCTTAGGAAGAGAAACACCACATATACCAATGCTAGTCTCAAAAGGGGAGACACCACCACCGGGGAAGGAGCCCTAAACTAGAGCTCCTAACCAAGACACCAACAAGACTAGCACCTTGAGGAGTAACAACAAAACACAACCCTTACCTGACTTACAAAAAGAAAAGCTACGAGCTAGCTATTGACAAGGAGCTACACAAACTGAGGAACCGTGTTTCTTGCAAGAGCTTGAAGTGCAGGTCAACATAAAGGTGCATGCAATGGCTCACCACACCACATCACATCCAAAGAACTATACCAACACCAACATCACAATAGATAGTAACCACCAGCACAACCAGCCACAACAAGAGCATGGCGAACAACAACAAACACAACCACTAGAGGATGGCCATCAGATGGTTTTGGAAAGAAGAGGATGTCGAGACAACCCTTCCATTCTCACCGCAACCAAGAGGATAGTGAAAGAAAAGCCTACGACACCAACTCCACCCCGCTCCTCCCACAGGTTCAACAATGATGGCCTGCTTGCTCAAAGGACCCTGACAAGCTGCTATTCACACAGTCCTCACGATGGTTAGTGCACCTAGCGCCACGACCCAACACTAAGCACCTATACTATGGGCCTCTACAACGACCGGCTGCTACACCCACGACAGTGGTCCACAATATGGCCTACAACAATGTAGCAAGGCAGATCCCTCACCGCAAGTGTGCTAGTTGGTGAATAGATGGAGGAGTATGGGAGGAGACAATGGAGTCAAGTATATATATCATTGCACCACAACACAACATAGTTGATCCTACATCAACCTTGACCACCAAAAACACCGGACCGGCCAAAACTGGAGAGACAGATATGGCGAAGAAGACACAATCCAATCGAATCTAGGACACGGGTGAGTACATGGGCAGGGACGCCTGAGAGGTTGCCTCCTGAGTCACTTCAACAGCCTGTAGTACTACACAGGAGTGCCACATCTAGTGTGCTTGTGCACCTGAACGTTGAGATTATGCCAATTGTGCACAACACTGCGAGCCACGCACATGCCAGATCCACCAGCTTGGAGGCCAGATCTAAGCAGGGACGAACCCCCAAAAAATTGTAAAATGCAAGATCACATCTTCAATGGACAAATTTGTTGATTAAATTGGTTCTGATTTTGGTTGTTTGGGATTTTTAAGGCCTTAGAACCATTTGTTTTGTACTTTATTTTATAAATTTTAAAGTTATACATGTGAAATGTACATTTTATCAAAACTTTTTAGTTCCATCACTAGATCCAAGACCACTGGGGCTGTCGAAGCCAGCAAAAGCACGTATGCAATGTAGAAAGGGGCCTAGTGGTCTGAACGCAGCAGCCGAGGTTTCTGTTATGATATAGATAGAATCACAGTCCTAGTTTGGAAGGACTCTATCTATTGGTGGGCGAATCTGCATCTATCTCTTGTTGGTTTTGCTATATATTGGGCACCCCCTTGTACAGAGGGAGTCAATCTAATAAAGAGATAGAACAATTTGCCTCACTACTTTGTGTGTGCTCCATGTTTGTTCTTGCTATCCTATTGACGCGTTGTGGTTGATCAAGAGCGAATGATATCATTTTACAACATCTTATCAACACGAGTTTGCTCTTTGCATGTCATCGCTTACCGCTAAGCGAAGGAGATGATGATCGTTATCGATCAGCTAAGAGATGATACGCATAATCGAGCCCAACTACCACCCCAGCAAATCATGTCGCACCACATGCATGCTCGCATCCAGCCAATCGAGCATAATAGAGAAGCAACACATTTTTTTTTAATTACGATGCTTAATTCACGTGATTGCTTCTAATTGCGATTTATTGTCCCATGCACGAACCTATATATGTAGTACTACTTGATTTGGCAAGTATACGATAGGAGGAAGCTGGAGCTGCATCAAAGCAAAACCTATGCATTGGCAACCTAGTCAACGAGGGGAAGCAACCAACAATCAAGCTGAGCGTGTGGAAATGCAGGAAGGCGTTCCATGGAACATGATGTTTTACTGAGGCCGATTGAGATCGTCTACTTGCATCAACCTACACGGCATCAAATTCATCCGGCTACATATGATCAGATCTATTGCAAGCCCTACGTAAGTTCGAGCTACGTAAGTGCATCTTTACAAGTCATGATCCCACAAATCATATTGCCCAATTCAATTACTATTTGATCTACTGTTCATCACCATCAACAACAAAAAAAGGAAAAGAAAAATGGCAGCACCAGTGGAGAACCCTTGGCAGCGGTTCCCACCGATGGCGATCTGGCTCCTTGCGCCTGAAGCGCACACCGGTGACCTCGTCCCGCTCTTGACGCGTGGCTGAGCCACCACACCACACCTCACATCCCGAAGCCGCGATGGTGGCCCCTCGATGGCTCCTCAATTTTTGCGCACGCCGGCAATCGCGCGCAGGGACGCTTCGTCTCTGTCAACGGTGTCTCGTTTCATGCATAATGTCTCCTCAGTTTTGTGAACCGTCTGTAAATATGTGTCAGTGATAACATTGGCACATCACGGCTGGTTTTCGAACCGTCGATGAAAATTAACATCAGAGACGGTTCTAGGCTAGAACCGTCTGTGATAGTACACTATCAGAGACGGTTCTATTTATATTATCAGAGACAGTTCTATGATAGAACTGTCCCTGATAGTGGACTATCGCAGACGATTCTAACCTAGAACTGTCTGTGATAGCTATATATATACATCTAAGCACCTGTGAGAGCAAATGTTAATGGATTCTAAGGTAAATTCCATTCCATCCACAGTTTGTCCTAAAAGTTTTATCCTCTGATTTATCCATCCACTCCATCCTCAACCCCGAATGAGAATACCATAGATAGCCTATTTTTACTCTAGTATTGTGTAGGATAAGGATTATTTCTATGGTTCTCTATTCCGTTAAATATAGAGTTGATTAAGCCATCGAGTATACGATGATTTAATCAACTATGTATTTCACGAAATAGAGAACCATCAAAATAATCATATTTTCGCACAAAACTAGAGTGAAAATAGATTATCTATGGTATTCTTATTCGTGGATGAGAGGATGAAGTGAAAAGATAAATTAGAACATGGCAACTCTCAGGACGAACTGTGGATGAAATTGAATTTTGCCTTAGAATCCATCAATATTTGCTCTCATAGCTGCAAGCAGGTAATTAGCAAGCAACACAATATTAAGTTATTGTATTCAAGATGAGTAAATATTAATGATTAAGTTAGGTGACAATAGATTGATGAATTGAATTATATGCACTCAAGCTAAAAGTATTAATGCATCATTGAAAACAATTCATATTTTTTTATCATTAGCTCCCATTAATAAGAAAAGGAGAAAGAATTCTAAAGCAGATCAAGTCAATCTTACATCTCTAGATTTTCTCTACACTTGCCAAGTTCTCCCATGATTCTTTTCTGAGAGGAATTGAGAAGTAACAAAATCTAGTTTTATCATGAGATTCTTTAGCGTTTTGTTCCGACAAACGAGACACTATTAAGTCATTAGATTCAAGATGAGCAAATATATATTAAGGATAATGTTATGTGACAATACATTGACAACATATGATATGATATGAAACTATTCATCATACATGTTAACAACATCTGCTTAGAAAGTAAGATTTGAACGCATGAAGACGTGCACAGATCGTCGGAATACCAACGTTGATCATAGATGATGCATAGCATGCTACAGGTGCGGCCAAAGGAATCAAGTAATTGCAGCCCTCTGCATCAGAAAGGAGATCGATGTGTCATATATTCCCCTCGGTCTATCAGATATTGATAAAACAACCGAATCAAACAATGTGATGCACACGCTCACATGCAAGATATGATGCAAGTGAACAACATAGCACATAACGTGCCCTTCCCCACGAGCTAGCAAGTAGTGAGACAACCCACACAACCTATAGATAGATACACGTACTAATGATTTGTACTGTAGTGTTTGTAGGAGGTAGCTTTTGAGTTGCTAATTTTTTTTTCTTTCCTTTGCGTTGTAGCTTCAACTTGGCAAGCGAAATTCCCCTGAATAATATGAGTGAAAGCAGGAGAAGCAGTACTCTACAGTTTGTTTGAGTGCTTGTCTGTTGGTTTTGATGCTTGCATGCATAAAGATGAGATCAAACTGGAGTTGCCAATTGATTATGGAAGCCACTAGACAACAGTTTATTGTTGCAATGGTACATAAAAAAATTATGTAGTTTCGGCCAGTTTCATGAATGTTTAAAAAGTTTCATATTTCAATGAGCTTCAAGTATGTATAGAAGTTCCAGAAGATTAAAAAAAGTTTCAAGCTAAGTTATTGCAAAACCACCAGCAGTGCATTATTTGCCTGCTCATTTATCTTTGTGTTCTGCTTATTTGTAGAGATACATCCACTATGTTAGATCCTAGCAAACATGAGTAAAGGGATTCCGTGAAAATAATATTGCATACCTTCTCAAAGAGAGGAGGTGGTTCCGGGGAGGAGGATGCCGGGGAGGATGTGGTGCCAGGGAGGAGGACGTCGAGGAGATGGTACCGGGGAGGAGGACGCCGAGGAGATGGTACCGGGGAGGAGGAAACCGAAGAGGAGGTGGTGCTAGGGAGGACACCTGGGAGGAGGACGCCAGAGAGGAGGTGCCGGGGAGGAGGATGCCGAGGGCTAGGGTTTGGGGAGGCGAAACTTGCTGGGACTCGGTGATCTATGCGATGAATCTCTATCGGTATGTTTATATAGTGGTTCAGTTGATATCACAAATAGTTCGTAGTTAGAACCGTCTATGATGGATAGATATCATAGACAGTTCTAGGATAGAACCATCTGTAATAGCTACAGTAGTCACCAATGACGGTTTTGTACTAAAACCATCTGTGATGTTACTGTATATCACAGACGGTTCATAGGTATAACCGTCTGTGATGATGTTACTAACGATTTCACTATAGAACCGTCAGTGATGTTCCTCATCACAGATGGGTTTTCAAAACTATCTATGATGATGCATCCAATATAAGTCTTTCTGTAGTAGTGAATAGAGCCTAAGGCCTAGTCATGTTGGGCCCTAGTTCGGCCCAGCAGCGCACAGGCACACCACGCACAGCATGACCCAGTCGACCAGGAGGGAGCAAAGCCCTAGTCTCGTAGTCACACGTTCGATTCCTTCCTCGTGCTGTCACCGCGTCACGCCGTCCTAACCCACCACTCCTTCCTGCAGCTCCCACCCTCCCACTGGCAAACACCCCCAGCCCTGCCCGCTAGAGCCGTAGCCACTAGATCGCAACTCCTGCCCTCTCATCTGCAAACACCTCCATCGTCGCCTCGGCCTCACCCATTGGAGCCTGGAGCCGTAGCTGCTGGCCCGCTGTCCCTGCACGCTCGGATCGGCGCTGCCACCGTAAGGAGGGCCCGCCAGCCACGGCAACCTACATGCAAGGAGGTCTCCGACCGGAGATGCAGCCAGTGGTAAGTGGAGGTGATGAAATTTTCTCCCTTCTTTTTTCCTTTCAAATGTTGATGAATGATGATGCCTTCCCTAAGTTTCCTTGATGCCATTTTTGTTGGATGATTGGTGGTTATGGTTTGTGAATTGTAGAATAATTGTTATGGTTTGTGAATTTTGAAGAACCAAAGATCACCATCAACTACCATGGTTGGTGAAATGTGATATTCTGATCCATTTTTTTGAAATCAAGAGTTATCTGAATACGATCCTGATTTGACTTTGAAAACTCAAAGTTGAATCGGTTAGAACCATTAGTTACCTTAATTTGCCCAATGTATTGGTGTTCTTGTATGATTGAATGAATGTCATTACAATTTAGTAAATAAGAAACCAAAATGTGTGGTTATTGTTGTGATAATATTACCCCTTTTATGTATTACAGGGATCCAAAAAAATCATGGTCTTTCAGGATCGCTTCCTGACAGCATTGAAAATTTGATTGGGATGAAAAACCATGTAAGATTAACATAAATTAAACCATGTGAACCAATTGAATGAAAGGGATAGGTATTCTGTCTAATTTTGCTCCTGAATTTTGTTTGCAGCTATCTCAGTAGAAACAAACTCTCATGCCCCATACCTAACTTAAGAAGCATGCGCGTCTTGACTGCATTGTAAGTTCAATGCATGCCTGACTAGTTTTTGAACCATTCATTCTAGGATTGTTCTCCTTCATGCTAACTTTCCTATTTTTCAAAAGGCATCTTGATGGCAATCAATTCAGTGGAGTGGTCAAACCATCACTGGGAAAACTCAACAAGGAGCTGTAACTATGTAAGTACTCAATTTCTTTTTGTGGTGTTTATCAGACAATAAATATGCATTACTTTCTTTGCTCTAGACAATATAGATACCTGTGCTGATTGCCATACTCTTTGATATTAGTAATAATTGTTTAGTTTCTCTCCTAAGGCTTAATAAAATCCTGGCTCTACCATTGAGTCTCTTCCTATCCACTTCATTAATTCCCCTGGTCTAAAAATTTTTAGATGAGATCAGTGGCAGAGCTAGGATTTTGATAAGCCTCGGGAGAGACACTAAGCGCTATTAATAATATCAAAGAGTATGGACATTGATTTCCAACCCTAATGCCCAAATCAATATCCAAACACCACCCAAATGCGGCCCAATTCCAGGTTTCCACTACAAATTGGTAGCCCTAAAAAATTACTGTGTAACATACACAAATCCAACCAAAATCGAGATAGCACAATCTAATATATCGAGGTTTAACTACAATCTCTTGAAAGTAAAAGGCACCGAATTTAGTCCATAATACCTTTTGTTGGCATGAGCTTCCTTGGGTTGTGCTTGATCTTGAGTAGCTACCTGAATTTCTTCTTCTGTATTGGTCAAAGGGAGGGAAACCAAATCCAAATCCAAAGAAAGGCGCTAAAACAAATAAGGAACAAACAAATTAGGAACCATAAGCATATGAAACAGCAAGAAATGGGGAACAATTCATCACCTCTAGGCTGCAGCTTCGGTCGGAGGCTTCACGGCCCTCACCATCTCGCCAAACCCAACCTCCAGGGGCAGTAGGCTTGGGCTATGGCTGACAGGTAGGCAAGGGCAGCATGACTGCGTGAGGCACAGGTCACATGACAACGCACGTGAGGATGAATGGACGAGTTTGAATGTGTGAGGCTAGGGCGTCACTTCACCGGTTGAGTAATGCTGCCACTGCTGGGCCTGGGGATTGGGGCACAACTTGGGCCAAACCTGGAATCCTATTTAGATTGGGTTGTACTACTCCATTGCAACTTGGGCCAAGCCTCGAGCCAGTGCCCCAGTGGCCCGAGGCCTGGCTCTGCACCTGAATGAGATGTATTCTCTACCCTTTAACGCTTCTGATGGTTTAAGAGCAAGCATGTAATAAAAACAAAAATATTATTGCATAGTTTTATCTGGATTTTTTTATTCTTTGGGTCTCATCTTACATATAGAAGTAACTGCCAATATATACTTTATATACTTTGAATTCAGTATATAAAATTATCTATATATCACATGGATAGTGTCGGGGATTGGCTATCTGGCAAAAGACCACGGTACCCCCGTGAAAAGCTAAACCCGCCGACCAAGCAACACTAAAAGAAGATGCTCGGGAGAACGAAACGAGCATCCCTCCTTCTCCTCCGAGCATGCGCATTCGCACCTTCGCTCGCAGAAGCACCAAACACACCCCCCCACGAGCAAGCATGCTCGTAGAGGCCGCGACCTGCTCGGGTGTTTTGGTCGGAGTGCCCGGTCAATGCCACGAGGAAGGAAGGTGGCAACCAATCAGCCGGAGATCAAGGGAAATCATACCCGAAATTCAAATAACGCCCGGATCAAGGGCAGTAGATCGTAAGTACGATTGCGCGGCGCAATCCCAGGAGGTAGTTACCTTCTATGTACCTCTAGTCGTAGTATTTAAACCCCCCTGAAGATCTGTAACAGGGGAGGGACACCAAGATAGAACACAATACACTGGAGTAGGGCTATTATCTCGACGGTGAGAGGCTCGAACCAGGATAAAACACCGTGTCCCCCTTCTTCTCCTTCTCCCAACCTCGCATCGCTCGAACGCCCTCTTCGATCCGTACGACGGGGCTCTGTTGATCCCCCATTCAACAAGTAAGCTCGACGGGAGCCCGTTCTCCAATCGTCGACAGATAGATAACATGATGCACGGTAATTCCTCCGTCCAACTTTACAAGATGTATTTCTTTCTTCTTGGCACATTGACCAAGAAAATATTGAAAATAACTAGATTACCCCTTATTATAATCACTAAGTGTGAGGCCCCATTTTTGGCAATATATACCAACAATAGGTTTCATGTGCATATTGTATTAGGCACATTATCAATGGCTAGTACGCATATTTATAAAGTTGAAATCACATCTATACACAATTTATTATATATAATAGCGAAAATTGTTTATACAATAGTCATAAATGACAAAATAAACTGCAGCGGAAATTCAAAAGTCTTGTGATGTGCCACATAACCCTTAGGCAACTGACAAGGTTAAACTCTAGAAGTGCTCATTGCAATGTTCCCCGTAACCTGCGTTATAAAATGTATCGATGGGGTTTTCTACTCTTCCACCTAAAAACAATAATTATAGCAAGGTTGACTACATAGAGTACTCTGCAAGACTTTTGCAAACCTATAATAAATGCATGTTTTTATCAAGAGAAAAGTATGAACCTAATCTTTACCAACACATGGTAAAGTATTGAATCATCTAAAATGTAAACTTTCCAAAATATGTTTCCAATTCCAATACATTTTCAATTCCAACCTATTTTACGAAAGTATAAAATCATCTAACTAGTGTTAGTTCACCAAGTCTCCCATAACCACGGATACAGCTTTTCAAAAATATTTTCACTCTGCAGAAGTGTACTGCTTTACATACAAGACATGACAAACTCTTTTTTCCTCTTTCTACACTCTTCCTTTAGCGTGTGACCAGGAGGTCTGACATAACCATTACATTACCTTATCCTAACTTTGCACAAGCTCAGTTATAACAAACCCTTGCTATGGCGGTGGAAATCAAGACCCGTACACATATTACTCACGATGGGTTACGCCCTATTGCGCCCATTCCCCCCATAGCAAGGCATACACCATTGTATCGGTAAACATTTGTTCCATAATCATCTCAGTGTGGACGTCCCTTTGAGCAAACCTACACTAGAATGCCCATACTACTACATCATTATAATGTGCAAAGCTAGTTCTAAGTAACTTAATAGGTTACGACTATCCCATACATTTACTTGTGGTTGTACAGTTATCTTGCCCTAAAAACAACACAATAGTCCGGGCGAGAATACTCCCCCTATCTACGTGCAAGTCCCATGCACATCTAGCTATTGCCAATAGCTCGCCCACGTCAAAACCATAGTTTTATTTTCATTTTTTTTTATCAAAGTACCAATACCACAATTCCCAATATGTTCAACATTTTCCATCATGTCCAAAATCATTATTCATAACGAACAGTATAACCAACCATTCATCTTTCTATTTCTAAAGCATACTAATCAAAAACATGTACATATTCAATTATACCCAATTGACATTTCTTATAATATCCAAACTTATCTTAGAGTGATCAAGATTCACATCTCAATATTGATTAAGAGAAATCCATAAATTTCTAGGGAATATTTACCAATACCCACAATATAGTATATTTACTGAAAATATATGCATGCATAAAAGTTTTGACAAAACAATTTTAAAATGCTGGGATCATCAACATGATCCAAGGGGGTGCTTGCCTTGCTGGTTGATGTCGAGATCGAAGTCGGTGTCATTGACGATGGTGTCCAGAAAACCGGAGTCTACACATCACGTGTTGCAAAACAAAGCAATAGCAATAATAGTAAGAGGCAAAAAGAAGTCAGATAAACCAAAAAACACCAAATTCAAATATAAATTAAAATAGAAGGTTCAGTGATAAAAAGATGTTAGGTGCTAGTTTCTCAATTTTTAAACTTGTTTTTCATCTCATGAGTCCTTAAGTTAATTTTATAATAATGTAGATCACATCTGAATATAATTACATTCATATCATCAGAGAATCCTAACCTTTGGAAAATTGTTGTATCATCAAAGTATCAAAGGGTCCTGACCTCTGGGGTTCTTTGAAAGAATTAAGTGCAAAATTCATTTGAATACTTTTATCTTTGGAACATCAGAGGGTCCTGGCCTCTAGAAATTATTGAAGCTGGTCTCAGTGGTTTTAACATTTTAATTAAAATTAATCAGACTATTAGGTTCATTTTAGTGAAGCTTCTGATTTTTTTGAAGTAGAGGTTTGATCAAATCATTCAAAGATCTTCCTCTCTACCTTGTTGTTGTTGTTGTTGTTGTTGTTGTTTTGACCAAAGATGCTATTAAGTTAGAAATACTAATTAACAAGTTCATGGAGTGCATACCTTTACCTCTCTATTCTTTGAGTACTGGATTAGCTAGTTAATTAAACAAGTTCATGAATTTTAACCTTATCCCTTCTCTGATTTGGACTAAACCACTATACATCAACCCATTTGGTCCCACTTGCCATGGCAACTAACTAATAATGCTATTGTGCTCACCTTTGGATGGATGGAGGACCACCTAACAAAGGAAGTCACAGCACAGAAAAGGAGGCGCCATGGCTGTAGCTTCTGGAGCTTGGTTCAACGGCATAGCAAGCATGAGGGTGCTGAGGCAAGAACTAAAATGGAACCCGAGGACTTCGGTGATGCTGCAGATGGTGGTGGCCAAAGCTAAGATAGTCCATGGTGGTGGCTCGGTAAGGATGATCGATGGAGTGAGGATGTAGGGAGCAAGGTAAAGCAACCTGAAGTGCATGAGGTCTCAGCTGACTTTATAGGCAAAGGCAGTGAGGCTGGTAGGTGAACCCCTCTGTGGGTGGGCCCCACTTAGTAATGATGGAGAGGGAGAGGTTCATCCCCCCCTCTCCAGTGATGGAACCCGCATTAAATGGCCCATCCAATCATGTTTAAATTTTTTAATACCTTTTATATGAAGTCTCACCGTAGTTGTCAATATTCTTCAAAATTTTCAGATTAAAAGGTGTCTTGAATAAATTATAAAAATTCTAACAGTCCGAACTGCACTTTTCTCCTTCTCTATTTTTAATTTTTTAAGAGGATCACAAAATTGTTACAAATTTTCAAAAGTTTTAATAAGAGTTAAAAATGTCTTGTTAATTCTACTGTAAAAATTTTATGATGAGAACTTGTAATTATTTTATAAAAATTCTAACATTGAATTTATGAATTTTCTGGCTTTTTGTCTTGGAATTATTAAGGCGCCAAACATGGTTAATAATTTTTGATATTTTTTTATCAAGGATTACCCTAATACTGTAGAGGATAATATAGAAAATTTTAGGATAAGATAAGGTTTGTAATATTTTAATTAATTTAGATAAGATTATTGTTCATAGTCCAACTTTACAATTTTTAAACCCTTATCAACATTAAATGCATTCATACAACATTGGGGTTTTGCAAGTGGTTTCTAATGATAGCCTTGTATTTAAATATAATTTTTATATATTTTATTATTATGTAATTTCTTTTTCTAAATTTTATAAATCAAGGATCATATGCTGAAAACAATTTTCTTTAACACCAAAATTTTAGAAAAACAAGCAAAAGATAGAATTTTTATATATTTTTTTTAACTATGTCCATCCATTGGTGTATCTTAGAGTTATTATTGGAGTATACCAAAATTGATAAAGGAGTATAATACATTCGTTTAAGTGGGTATATTAGAGGTGGGAGTATGTACCCTAGGAGTACATACTCCCACTCTCGATATACCGCTTAAACGATGTTGTTATACCTCTTTATCCTTTTGAGTATATCAAAGTCTACCCTTTATAGCACGATTTTTTTATATACTCTTTTTACATATGGAAAAAGGGTATATAGCAAAAAAATAAAGGGCTTTGATGAATTTTTTTCAACAATGTCGCATTGTAGTATCTTAGAATTATTATTGGAGTATACTGAAAATGATAAAGAGTATAACACATTCGTTTAAGCGGTATACTTGATGTGTGGGAGTATGTACTCCCAGGAGTACGAAAAAGGCTTCATATATATATACACACACACACGTACTCCTAGGAATATGAAAAAGGCTTCCTATATTATATATATATATATATATATATATATAATGGTTCCATACCATTAGGAATACGTACTCCCACTTTCAAATATACCGCTTAAATAATGTTGTTATACCTCTTTATCCTTTTGAGTATACTCTAATACTGATTATAAGATACTCCAAAGTGAGTTCTATGAAAAATTTCATCAAGTCCACCCTTTATAGAACAATTTATTTATATACTCTTTTTACATATGGAAAATGGTATATAGCAAAAAAAAAAAATAAAGGGCTTCGATGAATTTTTTTCAACAATATCTCTGTAGTATCTTAGAATTATTATTGGAGTATACTGAAAATGATAAAGGAGTATAACACATTCGTTTAAGCGGTATACTGGATGTGGGAGTACGTATTCCCAAGAGTACAAAAAAGGTTTCATACATAATATATAGGAAGCCTTTTTCGTATTCCTAGGAGTACGTATACAATACACACACACACACACGAGTGGATTTTGATGAAATTTTTCATGGAATTCATTTTGGAGTATCTTATAATCAGTATTAGAGTATACTCAAAAGAATAAAGAAGTATAACAACATCATTTAAGTGAGAGAACGTACTTCAAGGAGTATAGAACCATTTTCCTCTATATATATATATATATATATATATATATATATATATATATATATATATATATATATATATATCCTAATTTGTTTATATACTCCTTTTACATATGGAAAAGGCCATATAGCAAAAAATAAAGGGCTTTGATGAATTTTTTTCCACCATATCGCATTGGAGTATCTTAGAATTAATTGGAGTATATTGAAAGTGATAAAGGAGTATAACACTATATATATATAAAACTTAAAAACAAAGACCGAGTGAGTAGCCATTTTCAAAAGAGCGAGAGGTCAAAGTTAAAGGTAGACGGCCCGATCGATGCCTGCTACAGTTGTCTACATGAATATTACAAGATTCATGCATCTATCGATGCACGTTGTCGCGCGCGCAGCCCTGCTCGCGGCAGGCTGCACCATGCCATGCACATGCCGCCCAACCGGTCTCGCGCATTGATCGTACACATTCGTAAGTGGTGAGAATGACGATGACTAGTCTTGAGAATATTATGGATCAGTTGCGTCAAAGAAATGCATGATTCTTGACTTGACTATTCCTAGTTAAGTTCAACAACATGCAACATAAGCGAGTAGGAGTACGTATAGTACTATAGTGGTACAGTATATCTGCACATGTAACATGTACTTGATGTCAAAGTAGCTGTTGCATGCAACTGGAGATCGATCGGGAACGAAGAAATCCTAGGTCAAAGTCGCCACTGCAAATGGAGAGCACAAGCGAATCCTAGGTCAAAGTTTCTAGCACTTTGCATTACAAGTGGTTCGAGTACAAACAGATCCGTGGAAGGTAATGCATGCGCGCGACGACCATCTTCAAGCATCCATCGTTACATTCATTGTGATATGTCTATGTTGCTGAGAAGCAGGTAGAGGTAGGCCGTAGGCATAGTACCGTGCCGGACCGGTTCAGTACAGGCTCATTATGCTTCGTGTTTAAACCGTCCCATGCTGGTCTGGCTCCTCTTCGACGAGCTCTGGCACAACCCATTTGTGCTTCACGTTTAGCCGATCCAGGCCCGATCCATTTGCATTATTCTGACGAGAGGAAAGAAGCTGAAGACACATGATACTCAATCTCTCTCAGCTCTCTCTCGCCCGTTGCTCCCTCTCTCGTTCATCTCTCTCAATCTCTCTCGCCCGTTGCTCTCTCTGTCGGCTCTCTCCCTCTTTGTCACCCGTCTCTTTTAATCCCTCTCTCGCCTGTTACCTCCCTCTCTCTCGCTCATCGGTCAAGGAGAGAACGAGAGATAGTCATCTATAGAAAGCCTAACAATACTTTTTCTCTTCAAAAAGGGTGTTAGACTCATAATCTCGACAGTAGTAGAAATCTAGTGAAATAAAACAATTGTAGATAAGTGACATAATATAGCCATCAACAACAATGAAGTTGTGACAGTAGATCTGTGGATGTTGGATTGGACCTAGACTATAAATTGCACATACTTGAGACTACAAAAGTGTCCTGGCTAAGCTGGTCCCGCCGGTATATCTCAATCCCTCTTAGCTCTGTCCTATCTCTCGCCTCTCTCTCTCTCTCTCGCTCTCTCGTCCATCTCTCTCAATCTCTCAGCACTCCCTGTCTTGCTCATCTCTCTCTCTCTCTCTCTCTCTCTCTCTCTCGCACATCTCTCTCAATCTCTCAGCTCTCTCTCTCTCGCCCGTTGCCCTCGCTCTCTCAATCTCTTAGTGAGTACGGATGCAATTTAGTTTATTTGATCACTAGACTATAAGCTTAGGTGCTAGATATATGTATAGTCAAACAAAAGGGTTATAGTCAAAGAACCGAAAGGCTCTCAGCTCTCAATCCCATTTCTCTACGTGCCCTTTTTTTCACAAGCTTAGCAGCGGATTGATATGGGAATGGCTAACATTATTTATTCTTTTCTTTATTTAATCGACCCTAATTGCTCTTGCTGTGTTTTATTTAATTTCTCGATGTCCGTATTGTTCCTTGTTTGCATTACGGTTATTATTTTGTGGATTACCAATATCTTTATTATTATTATCAATATTATTATTAAAATTATTTCATTATTTCATTAGTTTTTTTATTTTTTTTCCTTTTTCTCTTTTACTATTTTTCCCCTTTTTCTTTCTCCTTTCTTTTTTTTTCCTTTTTCAACTTCTCTTTTCTTTTTCCTCCCCTCCTCCCTCACTTTTTTTCTTTTTCTCTCCACCGAACCGGCCTTATCCCTTTTGCTTCCTCTGGTCCTCCCCCATTTCCTTTTCCTCTCGATTTGCTCCTGACCTCTTCCCTCTACTCCCGCCGCCACCTCCAGCTTAGCTCATCGGGCCCCCTCCGATCCTGCACCGCCGCCCTAGTGCTGCCCTCGGTCTCGCGCCGCCCTGGGTTCGGCCTCAGCCTTGCGCCGCCCCAGGCTCGGCGTTCAGCCCCGCTCGGCGCTACGAGAGGAGGTGGCGTGCGGGCTGTCGCTGACGCGAGCACGGTGGAAGTCTACAGCGACAACGGCAGAGGCAGTGGTGACGCTGCGATACGCAAGCAGCGGGAAGGCGAGGCGACCTCGAGCACGGGCGCGCGCGGCAGGGTTGACCTCGGGCGAGCGGGGGTGCGGCGGGGAAGGCGAGGCGACAAGGCAGCCTCGAGCATAGGCACAGTCAACCTCGGGCAACGGCCCGCACGGGAGACAATGGCGCGGCATGGCACGGCAACGCAACCAGGTAAGCCCCCTACACCTTCCCCTTCGGCCTCCACTTTGCCACCGCCTCCCCCCCCTCTCCCTGTCGCTAGTTGTGTGCCCTGGCTCGGGCCGGCCGAGCGTGCCTCGTGCTGGCTCAAAATAGCACAACCCAGTGCTCACCTCTAGATGCATGCATCTAGCATGCACTCGATGTATGCATGCGCAGCAAATCTGCAATGGCTTGGCTTACGTTACTGGTGACCAAATTAAATTAATATAGCTATAACTATAACAAGAGGAGAGGTGCTTCATGTTTTTCTTTTGAAAATTGTATACATATTAAAACATGAATAAACAGTAGATAATGATTACTTACCCTTTCACTTTTTAAAAAATTTATACTTATATTAAAAAAAACATAAAAACACTACTCTCACATGATATATAGATAGGTGGACGTACAGAGGATGAAAGAAGAACTAGATTAGCAAGGACAGAGAATTACGTCGAGGTTGCATAGTATTTTACATTTCCTGACTAAGCTGGTCGCGAATTGATTACGATGAAAGGGATGGGGGAATTGATGTTCAATATCTACAACCTTCCATGTCTATTGGGCAATAATTTTTTTCGATCAGGTAACGCAAGCTTAATTTGCAAAGATGATTTTTATATAAGACGACTCTACAAACTAGTCAATTCTTACGAAGACCTCGATTCGACTTTCATTAAGTAATCGTACCTACAAGGGTGTGAATTTGTTTAGGAGCCATTGTTTTTGTTGTTTTTTTTTTGTTTTGCAAGGTTGCGGAATCTGCGACGTTAATTTTGGAGCGTACGTTTCACTCAACGTTGGAGGAATGAAGCCTCTAATTTTTTCTTCTTCCTGGAACATTAAACAAATCATTAGCGTGTAATTAAATTGCTTAGAATCATGCGTTTGCCTTCTTTTAATTCGCTCCTCATTACTTCCTGTCATATTCTATAGCTCTTCTTGCACTACTTTAGAAAGACTTATATAAGATACCTCATCGCTAACCCTTTTAATAAAAAATAGTCGACTTTTGGTTAGAAGGGTCAGTGATGAGGAACTTATCACAGATGATTCTAGCCACAAAACCGTCCGTAATGACAAGGGCTCTCATCATTGACGGTTTTTGAATAGAAACGTTTCTGATGATGTCACCTATCACAGACGGTTTTTTGTTAGAATTATTTGTAAGGAGGTGTTATCACAGACGGTTTTTAGCTGGAACCGTCTGTGATGGGCATCTCCTGGAAATAAATACGTAGAGCCGCGAGGCCCCCGATCCACTTATGGTTTCCCGAGCCATTTTTTATGTGAGTGTGATTGTGAAGCGATCTGGTGCATGGAGACTGTGGATTTAGAAAAGTGATTGTAGATCTTTTTGTTCTTGGTGGTCTAAGGTTAGTGATTGGTTCTAGTGCATTATATGAAGATCTAGCTTGGTATAAAGAGATATAATATTTGAAGATATGGTTTAGATCTAGGTTGGTGTAGATCCATTTGTTCTTTATGTTCTAGTAATTGGCGAAGATATGGTTTAAATCTGGCTTGATGAGGAAGATATGGTTTAGATCTAGCTTGATGTAGAGCTAGTTAAGTAAAGAGAGAATTGAAGATCCATTTTATTCTTTTTTATGCAGGTAAGAAGCTAGCTAGCTTGATAAAGAGATGCCTAAGAATTTGAAGATATATATGCAATTTAATTGAGTCTTGGAGCACCGAATTAAGCTAAGTAGTGCATAAGTGTTTTAAATGTAGCTTGCTAGATAGATTCATTTGTTGTTTGTGATCTAAGAGGTAGCTAGTTTGGTAAAGAGAAATTGAAAAAAAAAAACACACACACACACATACACACACACACACACATACTTGGTTTAGCTAGCTAGTTAATTTGCGCTCCAATTTAATTAAGAATGTGTGCATGTGCATGCACTTTAGTGTAATTCATTATTGAACACTTATATATTGTTATATACGAAGCATACATACGTAGATGGATCGAAGCTAGATGTACGCTGCAAACCATGTGAGTGTCAAGTACATTAATGGTGTTTCTATTTTTAGAAGAGTTGCAGAGGAGGCTATGCTTAATAAGAGGGTTCAATTTATGTTTTGTCCATGCATTGACTGCGACAATCTAAAAATGTATGGTAACTCAGCCCAGATCGCAGCACACTTGATTCTACGGGGTTTCAAAAGGGGGTATACATATTAGACCAATTACGGTGAAGAGCAGATTATACAAAAAGAAGACAGTACTAACATCACTGACGAAGTTGATGAAATGTCGTATGATATCGATTGTGTTCTCCATAAGGATATGTTGCAGGATAATAATCTGGATTAGATGTTGCGAGATGCAGAAGGGAATCGTGGTGACAGAGAGTATGGTAAATTTCGGGGCTTGTTGGACGATTCGGAGAAATCTTTGTTTTCGGGCTGCAAGTCGAAATACACAAGGTTGTCTTCCGTGCTTGAATTGTTAAAATTGAAGATAAGCAACGATTGATCCGACATAAGTTTCACTGCGTTGTTAGCTCTATTAGCGGACATGCGTCAACTCGATGACATACGTGAACCACATAGTTTAAGAATGCTCGTTAGTTTGTTTTATCCATCCAAAAATATGTATGAGATAGACATTACAATTGTCATATTGCAAGTTATAGTTTAGTTATTCCACTATTCTATCTTCAATTATCGTTATAGTTTATTTTTAAAATAAATTTATCATTAATAGGCCTAATATTCCAATACAGTGCACCAGAAATGGTTGTGGCGAACACGTGCAAAACGTTTAATTTCCAAAGGGATTACGAACATCGTACGTATCTACAAGGCATATATCCACGTAACTTACATGGATTTGATTCACGGCCAAACATTTGACTTCTTATTAACGGTCTCGTACGTTCTCCTTCTTAAACATCCGAGTGACACGGGTCGGATCATCGAACAGACCGACACCCAAAGCGAAAGGAACGTGCCTTCAATTCCTCTCTCTCTCTCTCTCTCTCTCTCTCTATAGTGCTAAAGGGGTTTGCACTAGATATCTCCCCATATAGGCAACATATCCAGTGAAAACCCTTCTTACCGTGAAAACTTCGTGAAACCCACGTATAAAAGTTTTAAAAAATTCTTAAAAAATTACCAAACGTAGATGAGGTGAGGTTCTACAACCCTGTGAAATTTGAAGATCAAACTCAATTGTATTTGAAAGATATGAAAAAGACAAATTGCAAAATGAATAGTGCTAAATAGTGAAAAATCACTATTCATACTGAATTTGTCTTTTTCATATCTTTCAAATGCAATTGAGTTTGGTCTTCAAATTTTACAGGATTGTAGAACCTCATCTCCCCTACATATGATAATTTTTTGAGAATTTTTCAAAACTTTTACACGTGGGTTTCACGAAGTTTTCACGGTAAAAGGGGTTTGCACTAGATATCTCCCCATATAGGCAACATATCCAGTGAAAACCCTTCTTACCGTGAAAACTTCGTGAAACCCACGTATAAAAGTTTTAAAAAATTCTTAAAAAATTACCAAACGTAGATGAGGTGAGGTTCTACAACCCTGTGAAATTTGAAGATCAAACTCAATTGCATTTGAAAGATATGAAAAAGACAAATTGCAAAATGAATAGTGCTAAATAGTGAAAAATCACTATTCATACTGAATTTGTCTTTTTCATATCTTTCAAATGCAATTGAGTTTGGTCTTCAAATTTTACAGGATTGTAGAACCTCATCTCCCCTACATATGATAATTTTTTGAGAATTTTTCAAAACTTTACACGTGGGTTTCACGAAGTTTTCACGGATAAAGGGTTTGCACTAGATATCTCCCCATATATATATATATATATATATATATATATATATATATATATATATATATATATATATATATATATATATATACACCTCCTTTACCGTGAAAACTCCGTGAAAACCACGTGTAAAAGTTTTGAAAAATTCTCAAAAAATTATCATAGATAGGGGAGGTGAGGTTCTACAACCCTGTAAAATTTGAATACCAAACTTAATCGCATTTGGAAGATATGAAAAAAACAAATCGCAAAATGAATAGTGCTAAACAATGAAAATTTACTATTCATACTGAATTTGTTTTTTTCATATCTTTTAAATGCGATTGAGTTTGGTATTCAAATTTTACAGGGTTTTAGAACCTCACCTCCCCTACCTATGAAAATTTTTTGAGAATTTTTCAAAACTTTTACACGTGGTTTTCACGGAGTTTTCACGGTAAAAAGAGTTTGCACCAAATATGCTGCCTATATATAGGGCATATTCAGTGCAAACCTCTCTTACCGTGAAAACTCCGTGAAAACCACGTGTAAAAGTTTTGAAAAATTCTCAAAAAATTATCATAGGTAGGGGAGGTGAGGTTCTACAACCCTGTAAAATTTGAATACCAAACTTAATCGCATTTGGAAGATATGAAAAAAACAAATTGCAAAATGAATAGTGCTAAACAATGAAAATTTACTATTCATACTGAATTTGTTTTTTTCATATCTTTTAAATGCGATTGAGTTTGGTATTCAAATTTTACAGGGTTTTAGAACCTCACCTCCCTTACCTATGAAAATTTTTTGAGAATTTTTCAAAACTTTTACACGTGGTTTTCACGGAGTTTTCACGGTAAAGAGAGTTTGCACCAAATATGCTGCCTATGTGTATATATATATATATATATATATATATATATATATATATATATATATATATATATTATTTTAAAGAATACTTGGTGGCAGTGGTCTGTTCTTCCCACGTCATTAATTGCCGCTTAATTGCCCTGCTTAATTGCCCTACGCAAGAAATGAAGCGTTGCTTTAATTAGCCAGCTTTCGCAAGAAACGAAGCGTTAAAAATAGATGTTTGATCTTGTGAAATAATTTTTTTTATTTTTTAATCTTTATTTTTCGTTATCAATTTTGTTTTTCGTAGCAACGCACGGGCATGTAACTAGTATATATATATATACTGAATAGACCCGAGTGAAAGTGACAACTAATTAGACCGTAGAATATTACGTAATGTAAGTGAACATACGAAAGATCGATACGCAACTCTTCAACTTCAATCGTACGTGCCTTTTTTTTGTTAATTTTCAACGAATACGTGTAAACCAGCAGCTGGTTGCAGTAGGTACAGGACAAACTGAAGTCGAATATTTGCCCAATTTTGTACCGTTGTGGGCTGGTCGGTCCAGCCGTTGCATGGAATTCTTCGCGAAATTTAGGTACGGATATATAGAAGGAAAACTGACGTCGATCGATCGGGTGTCTTGTTCTAATCATACCCTTGGATGTATTTGGAACAAGCGTCACTAGAAATAGTTCAAAATTCTCGTGTGTGCCTGAAAATATACTATATACCGTAGCCGAGTTGAGACGAAATTCTAGCTCTACTTTGACAATGTGTTTAGCATGGCGTAGCATGTACTCGTAGCTAGGTAGCTAGCTAATCTTTCCATCAAAAGGGAATTACATCGATCGATCTCAGAACTGATAGCCAGACTAATAGCAGACTATTTTGTCATGCATGGCTAGATTAATAGCAGTCTGTTTCGTACTTAGCTAGATTAATGGAAAACGTATGTATTTTATAACATTTATAAGACTAAAAATATCATTTCTTAATTATCTGATGTCATTTATCTGATTTTTGAAATAGACGTAATTAATTTAAGGAATTTTAGAGTCTTAAATATTGCTTTTCTTTATTCGGTTGAACGGGCCAATTTCAATTTTGATGGGCTGACCTGGCCATTTCCATTTTCTTTCTTTTCCTTCCTTTTTCTTCTTTTTCCTTGGCTTATTTCCATTTGTCCTCTGTCTCTGGTCAACCCTATACCCCTCATCTTTTTGTGTGTTTGGTTGGAGAGTGAGGTGGAATAGAATGGTTCCATTCCAGATTTCAGGGATGGAATGGCTTCATCCTAGATTTTAGGGATGGAATGGTTCCATCCCAGATTCTTAGACAGGGCCCACTGTCACTCTCACATTCCAAGTGGGATGACTGCGTTCCAGAAAATTTTTAGAATCTGCCCGTCCCGAATCTTGAGAGAATATTCTCTTTTCTGGAACCAAGTCATCCTCAGCTCTCCAACCAAACACTAGACTTGTCTCCCTCATTATCCCGCTCTCCCGCTCACCGCCAAATGACTCCAGTGCTATCTTAATTCTCCTCCCTCCGCTTGATTTCGCGTCTTCTTACTCACTCCTGGGTTGAAACCCTACGGTTTGGTGTCACGACGGGGCGCGGCAGCAGGGCTCGTCGAGGGAGCCCTCGATGTGGCCCTGAGGTAAACCCACCACCTCTCGAACAAAGTGAGTAATTAAACTCACAGCAGATGCGACAAACTAAACATCTTTCTATCACAGCTTGGTCCAACAGAAACAGGCAATGCAACCAGACACAGCTACGTTGCATCCACTCAATCTAGCTAGTCTTACGGCCTGTTTGACACGGTTTCGGTTTCGGTTTCTATCATTTAAAAGCTAAAAGCTATTTCAAACGGTTAGTTTCTCTGCAGTGGAAAGCCAAACTAGGAGCTCATTTATATATACTTGGAGAAATTGAAAGCTAGTGTGTGTGTAGGAGCTCATTTGTATCCGGAGAAGTTGAAAGCTGGTGTGTGTGTATAGTGTATATGGTGGTATCCCACGGATTCGGTGAGTTAGGATTGACTTTTGTCACTTGAGCCCAAGAAAATTACCTCTCATACCAAATATAAAATCCCAAACCCCACTCATTTCACCATGTTCCCGATCCGTACCCCTCACATTAAAAACCAGATTGTCAAACAACAAACCTCTTCAGTCCAATTGTTCAGCCGTGCAGCCCTTCAGTCATATATATATATAATGTATCCTAAATTGTTAGAGATGAATATTGTGTTAATACAAGATGATGCAAGACACGACATGACTTATGCATCAACTACTACTCCTGTACCTGTAATATCATTTTATTAAACCTCTGCATCTATGCCATATGCATGATTAATCACATGGCGGCGCCTGCTAACTAGTGCGCTTTCATACACCGATACACGTACTTAATTCGCCAGTCGACATGCATGCATGGAGTACGAGCGCTTAGTTGTATAGAAACAAGATCGATCGATCCACTGCTAGTTGAAACACAGTCTATGAGTTATGTTTATTTCTTTATTCTATAAATTCCTAGCTATATTACCAAGAAACTCTTTTTTTTTACAGAACTCCTAAATATAAAGTAATGTGGCGGGTCACTCCATTAGTGCGGGTACCCGTCACACATATTACTCAACATATGCTTGCTCAGAAGCAGTGGCGGATCTAGAATTTGAACATGCTCCGGGCTGGGTGATGAACAATAGGCCCAATTGAGATTATATAACATGGGCTAATATATTTATTACACCCTGGGCTTACCTGGGCTAAATACAAGCTAAAATTTTAAGTCCCGGGCTACAGCCTACTTTGCCATGGGCCTAGATCCGCCCCTGCTCAGAAGGTAGTACCTTCCCGTGCTCTATTCTACGCTAGGCCAAATTTTTCTTGTTTATTTGGAAGGCATAGTTGTTGGAGTATTTGTGTTTGTTCCAAATAAATATTTTCATAAAGAGAGGTGCTTCTGTGCTCTTCTTTTTTAAAGTTGCATAAATATTAAAGTAGTAATGAAGGGTAGATGAGGATTACTTACCCCTTTGTTTGCTTCAAGATTTGTGCAACTTGTATTAGGAGGAAAAGCATAGAAGCGTTGCTCTTTCATAAATCCAAAAGGCCCACTTATGCATGATAGGAGGTGCGAAGTTTAGTACCATATTGCTAGTCTAGGTGGGATGATAACAACATATAAGGAAGATTGATCTTACCTAATCGAAGCATGATATGGAGGTGAAATACAATGCACACATGCGTGCGCGTGCATGTGTACACGTTTGTTCGCGTATTTATCGCGTGACTTGTGACTTTCCTTTTTACCATGTATATTAATATTGACACGTGGCGTGTCATGTGTATTAATATTGACACGTCATCACTTCCACCCGTCGCTACAGACTGGGAGACACGTTCGGGTGCGGTTAGTTTATTGGCGCACGTTGAGAGAATCCAGGATGGTTTCTTGAAGATAATGTAGTTTGAATGTGTAATGTTTTTATCTTGAAAATGTCTCGTCCTAATATAAATCGATTAAGGAGGCATTTTTAAGTTTAGAACGTGAAGAGAGAGAACGAGAAAGTTGGCCCTGTTCCTTGACATTGCGTAGCCATGCTTCTCCGCCCCTTCATCAGCGTGCACCAACGTAGGGAAATCAGTGTTTCCGGAACCCTCGTCCTCAAGATCCTACATGGGTTGGGTCGAATCAGGTTTTTGGAAAGCGTTCACGCGACTACTCACGTCTTCCACGACCAATCTGCTACCTACTACGGACTTCACCAGACTCTACATCAATCTTCGCAGGAGTAATCTACTGTAAGTCGTTATTAAATCTTCTGGAATACCTTGTAGTAACGACGCCTCTTACACCTTCTAAAAGTATTCCTAAGTTAGTAATCAATCTGGTCAGACCTATGTATGTGATAGGTATATTGTCGTTTATGATCATACTTCTATTTATTGCTTCCAATATGCTAGTATATATGTTATGATTACAATAATATCTGTTTTAGAAATTAAAATAATCATAAAAGTGCGCAATTTCGAAAAAATAGTCGTCATGAAGTTTCGTAATTCCACAAACTTCGCTAGTTTATAATGGCTACTTAGTACAATTCAGATTATTGTATTAGTAATTTATGATTAAATAGAGCGCGTGGTTGGCTAAAGAAAACCAGCGGTGTGGTCAAGCTAGAGATCTTAGATCGGACGTTGGGACGGCGTTTCTCATTTCTACGTGCTCGTCGTCATTGCTCCCTCAACAATTTCTGGCACGAGTACGTCACATAATCACCGAGCTGATTCCAATTTTAAATAAAACTACTCAGCATCGATGTAAAGAAATGGTTATTCGCTAAACATTTTCAAAAGAGATGGTGTCACAAGCTCGCAGATCATCTAAACACTTCTGTAACAACGAAATCTGACACAAGGGTCGTACCGCGTGCGACATGAAAACAATATTTTCCGATTGGGCTTACCGACGACTTCAATACAATTTCTCCATGGAATTGATTATCCATCAAGTCTAATTAATTGGCGCTTTTGTCATCGATAACAACCTAACTTAATAATCAAACTACATATCACATTCTACTTTTATATATCCTATCAATCCTTCCTTAAAAAATTATATACACCCTATCAATCCTTTAAAAAATTTATATATATCCTATCATTCCAATCAGATCATTCCATGTACCACCTTGCACCTGCCAAAAGTGAGCAAATTGGCTCAGGACTTCTGCAACCTAGCTCAGTTAGTAGGCAACTGTAGAGTACATGTAGTTGTATATACTCTTTGTTGATAAATATAAAGTATATTTTGATTTTTCACAATGATCAAAGGTACGATGAAGTTTAGAAAGAAACAAGAGAAAATAACTTATATACTCATCTTAATTGTCTTGGAAGATAAGATAATACTTTGTGTGGGTGGCAATGAGTAAATGCACATAATTGAGATAAAATAATAGAGGTATAGTAGAAAATGCTTATTTAATCTACATGCAAGCCTTATACTCTCTTCGGTCACAAAGAGTCATCGTTTAATACATTGATACGGTCTCTAAAATACAGCTTTAATCACTAATTTTTATGATAATATATTTATAAAACCCAATAAATTTATAATATTACAAAAGTATTTTTCAAGTTAAATCTACGCATATAATTTTTATATATCTAATTTAAATATTTAAAATTATATTCTTAGTAAAAATTTTCAAACTATAGGTTTTATATTTATCGACGTATCGAAGTATCCTGTTGAGTGTCGCACGACTGCATGCATCAGTCGAAGTCTACGTTTCCACAGCACCGATCAGCAATTAAGGAGCAACGAATCGCAGTACGAAACCGGTCTCTAAGACGTCAGCAGCACGATTTTTTTTTTGCAGCACGTACAGTTGAACAAACTAGCACAGGTCCGACCGAGCGTGATTTCGCGAATCTTCAGAGCATATCTACTTGGTTCGGCCATTCAAGTCCAGTCCTTTTGATCAGTTCCTCGGATCATTCAGGTTTTCCACAAGGTTCCCCTTCCATCTGTCGCTGTTTCTCACGTAAGTGGTTTCTAAGCACGAGTTTCTCGTATTGACAATGGAGATAATGGAGATATTGCCGGATATGGCTCAGCAAACATGCTCGGCACCGGAAAGACTGGCACAAACCCACACCTACACGTAAGATCAAGATGTTCCTCAAAAAAAACTCTGTCAAAATTTATCAGATTACACGTTCAAAGTTCAGCGCAACACCATTATTCGCTAAATCACATCCACCCAAAGAGAAACAAACTGATACATTACAGGGGAGCAACTAACGGTGTATAGGGGACAACATGCACGATTACATGTGGTCTGGATCTCATGCCATGTGTTGTCCTTCACTCGTGGGTGAGTTGCTTCACCTCGCCTTCAGCGATAGAATAGAATCCGCACAGGAAGAACGGTGTAAATGCCAGAATAAAAAATGGCTGCTCATTACTCACTGGAGTAATCATCAACTAATAGCGGTAGCCAACTAGCGGGACACTAGTGCATCCAAGCTAATATGCGGCCTTGGATAGCGTCAATGGAGCTACTCGACCTCCTTAACATCCGAAATATCCATGTCTAATGCTTTGCTTTCAGGCATGAGTTCTGGATGGGCTGTCTCTGTGGCACAATCAGGCTGCTCGTCTGATCCATCAATCTTCGGGTTGGGTTTCCCATCATCCGCTTTGGGGACTTTGAGCCCAAAACGTAATGAAATCCTCTCCAGCAGCTCTTTCCCATCTAGGGGAGAAACCATGACACACAAATTGGTCTTTCCTTTCCAGCAAACAATGGCGATTGCAGAGGGATCCATGGCTATGGAATCTATATCCGAATGCCCTGACGTATTTAAAAAGATGTTTAGTTGTCATAAAAGTTGTGACAAAAAGCTTAGAATAGGAATGTAATATTACCTTCGCGTAATACCACGACACAGCAACCCGGCAACAAAGATGAAGCTTCCTCACCGAATTTTGCATCCACAAAATCCGGAAATTTAATAGTTCTGTACTGTAAAAGGTGCTGGAAGTCAATTGCAGACGCATATAGAATCTGTTTGGTGATGTATGGAAGAAGCAGTGGCAAACCCTCCGAAGATAACCTAAATGTGCATGGTGAGCCATCCTTTGATGACTGTCTTTCCTGAAAGATTGCAAGAATTTTAGAGAGTAACATTATCAATGTCTCTTCAGAAAAAAGCTCGAATCAATAAATAACAGAAATTAATGGGACACTTACAAATATCTTTAGGCCAAGTGAGGTAATCTTCAGCCGCTCACCAACTTTTACATTCAACTCCAAAACTTCTTGCACTGACTTCGACACGTAGTATATTCTCTTAACATGACTAGCATCAGGATTCCTAGTCACAAGATGACCTTCAAGTGGAAATGAATCCTTGATACCATAGAAAGAAACTATACTTCTGATTGTTGGTTCATCTTTGAAAAATATCACAGGATCAACCCCTCTCCACCTGCCTTGATTCTGCGGCTTCCTCCTCCTATCACTTGGTCCTGCTTGACCATTTTCTTTGTCATTAACAATCCCCTTAACTTCCTCTGCTCTTTTATTGTTTGAAGTTTCATTATCCATGTCTCCGTTTTGCTGTCCATCCGGTACATCACCATCATCAACCCCTTCCTGATGCACTGGAATTTCTTCAGATGGCACCTTATCTGATCCCAGACCTTTCTCAAATTTCTCAGCCCTGCCTTTCGAGATACCATGCTCACTTTTTATCGCTTCTACCACCTGGCTCTCTGAAAAGATGTTGTATAGTTTATACTTGAGCACTAAAAAGAAGTAATTATTATTTATATGAGATTTGGTGCAACAATGCATAAAATATATGGAATAAATGGACAAAAAATTACCATTCAGGGGAGAGAGTTTCTGAAGGACTGCGATGAAAAATGCTCCACTGTTTTGGTCATGAGGAACAATTCTCATGCAACGATGCAGTGGAAAATTTGAATGCTCTGTGCGGATGGAAGTAGAATCTGAATTAGTGCCAATTGGAACTTCACCACACTCGCAATCAACTTGGGTTGTCTCTTCAGTACTGGGATTGCCACCATTATTGCTGTCAGCAGTTGCTATCTTTGTTTCCTGTTCTCTCTCTACCATGTCTGCTGAATCCTTCATGTCTGCATCAACTACATCTGAGTTGACGTCAACACTGCTGCCCACCATATGGTTATCTGTGGTGCCTTTACCTGAGGGAAACATGCTTGGTGATATCACATTCTTCCTGTAGCGAGGGACATTTTCATGAGTGCCAAACCAAGACCCTCTATCCCGTACCTGTAATAGTTACAAAGAATAATTGAGGAGAGCAGAATAAAATATCCATCACCTTGAATTATCAAATTTATGGAGGCCCCCCAGGATAGAATAATTGTGTGACAGAATACCAAGACCAAAACAGTAGAATGAAAACAAATTATTGTTTCAAATAATAACTGCAAATGGTCAAACTGAAACATCGGTTGTTACTCCAGTTGTCTTGGCACAAGTGTGTCATAAACTGGAAAGCAACTATTCTTCTTAGTAGAGTAATTACAAATTTGGCACATATTCCCTCTCATCTTTACTTATGTCACATGTAAAAACCTGCTATCACAAACAAAAGGAAAACATTCAACAAAACAGTAAAGCAGAAAATGTTTGAGATAAACTAGTGTACTGCTACATGCATGTTTATCAACTTGTCGCCTAGGCGTCCCGGCACCGGAGGGAGACCGCCGTGCGCGCTCGCCTCACCTAGCCAGAGCAAGTCAGACGCCTGGACGTTCCAGGCGTTGCCCGGGCCGTCCAGGCATCGCCCGGCGAGGTCCGGGTGGCCGACTAGGGTTTGGAGGAGGCAGGCCACAGGGGATAAGGTAAAGGCACTCGTCGGGCTAGGGACTGAGCTTGCGCGTGATACCTCCGTCGGCTGAGGCGCCACCACCTCCGTCGTCGCCGGCGCTGAAGATCGGTAAGTCCGGCGCCTCCTCCTGTCGCCCTCCTCCTCCTCCCTCTCCTTCGCCTCGTGGCCGCGGCCACCCTCCGCTCCACTCGGCACAACCTCAAACGGCAGCCGGCCTCCTCCGCGTGCCGAGGTGACAAGGCTCCCACCGCCGCGCCGCCTCTCTGGTCTGCATCGCGCGGCGGAGTTGGAGAGGAGTCGGGCGGCGACGGTGGCACTTAGGCAGAAGAGAGTACGAGGGGGAGAGAGGGGGGGGGGGGGCGGTGGCATAGGAGGAAGCGGGACGACGCTGGACAGGGGTCGATAGAAAGAGCGTGTGGCTGCGGGAGAAAAGGGGAGGAGTTGGCGCTGGAGAAAAAGGAAAGGCAAGGAAGGAAGGAAAAGAAAGAAAAAAAGGGAAAGAAAAAGGAAACAAAAGAAAAAGGGAAAGAAAAAGAAAAAAGAAAAGAAGAAAAGGAAAGGAAAGTAAGGAAGAAAAGAGAAAAGATGATCTTTTTTGGTGATATACTGATACTGGTGATATACTGATATTACTTATATACTGATATTTTTTGTCATTTAATCCTCGCCTAGGCGCCTATGCGTCCAGGCGCTCGGTTGGCGCCTTGTCGCCTTGATAACCATGGCTACATGTAATCTCCACTTTATCCAGTGAACACTAAGCTTTGATTAATGTCAGTACGCAAGGTGACTGATTAGGCCATGCAATAAAATGCCCACTGTGTTACCAGCAAGACGTGACCAACATGTACCAACAGTCCAGCACATTACAGGGCATGCTGTGCTGAATGACTTGGAAGAGATTCTCTCTCCTGATCCTGATCTTAAATGACCTGCTTGCATTAGCCTCCAAAAAGAATAGCAAGTTCTAGGTTCAATGGAAAACCACAACTAATTATGAAAAACAAACACCTGACGGACAAAACAAGATGTTACAACCAGAAAATATGCATGATTCATGTACACTAACCTTCCAGGTGCTAAGTCCAGGACGGCGGACCAATTCAGGTAGCTCATTAGAAACATCACGAAGTTCAACAGAATCTCCACATCTCCGTAGAATCTATGTAGTTATGAAAAATGCGGTCAATGTTACAAAAAAGCACAGGACATGCAAAACAAGAACTATACAAGAAAATAAAAAAAGCAATATGCTGAAAATGAGCATGTCTTGCTGGTCAAATCTCAATACACTTCTCTGATAATGCACTTGGCATGCACTGAACACCATTTCAGGATTAAATCAAACTATGAAAATACAACAAAAAGAAAAATAAAGAACATTTCACCAAATCAAACATTAGTACATTAAATCTGAGAGAGGGAAGGAAAGAGAGTGCAGTTAAAATCAAGCAACGAAGAAATACCTCAGAAACAACAGCTTCATTTTCAACAGGATTCATTGAACATGTTGAGTAAACCATTCGTCCACCCACTTTAAGCAAAGCAATACCTGAAGAAGCAATAAATATACAAACCGTTGAGGTAAGGTAACAAACCATTAACAGTACAGCTAACAAATCATTTACTCATTATAATTAGAAAGTGCCAGGAAAATATAAAATTTAATGCTAACTTCTATAACACGTGATTGATTACAAAAGAATCCAAACCAGATGCATATATATTGATACTGTATGTATCTGAAATGAATTTATAAGATTGTGCACAAGCTCCTAAAAAGTAAACTATCTCATTGATTGTATGATCAAATACTCAAATTCATGAAACATGTAATGGTATGCCACAGCTATGAGGACCTGATTCATAATCAAATATAGATGACATTAGTCAATTGTGCAAGGGGGAGACAACAGTCCAACACCACAAAGGTGACATCACAATGCCTAAATACATTTCAAGAATTAAAATTATAACGTAGTGAACCAACTTAACATTCCAATGAAACACATAATGGTCAAAGTATATTTTAATCCTTACCGCGCATAGCAATTTCCACTTGGAGACGATGAAGTCCATTTCCCATACCAGCATTCCTGAGTAGCCAATTCAGTTGGTAAGGAACTAAGAAAGAAAATGACAGCAGCAACAAGGCTAAAAGATTCAGCATTTACCACTTTCTCCACATATCAGGAGCCTTACGGACAGTCCCATCACCACTACAAGGCACATCACACAGTACACGATCAAATTCCAATCTCTGCAGTTTGGACTCATCCATACACGATTCTGAACAGAACTTTGCAAGATTACAGCCAGGAAAGTTTTGGGCTTCATGATTTGTCACTATCAGGTTGGCTGTGCACATTCTTTTTGTCTGATGAATCAGAAGATTGCATCTTTGCACATCAACATCATTGGCTACCACCTGAGGAAGTGCGAAGTAAGAAAATATATGATAATAATCAATGTTTTCTTTTACGAAAATTAATAGAAGATATAAATAACTATAGCTGCATCAGTTATATCTAATAGACAGTGAAATGCACCATGGCATTTGGAAGCAGTCCAGGCTTTGTTGACTGGTGGATCATCTCAAGTAACTGGAAAGTTTTAGATCCTGGAGCAGCGCACACTGCACAAGATCATAAAATACATGAGATTATAGTATTGGATAAGTCTTTCTCTCAAAATAAAAACTGAATACTGTAACCAAATACTGCCTTTCCTGTAAGCTCAAGTTCCACTCAAATAAGTTTTAAGCCAAAGCCAAAAATGAAAAGGCTGGGTTTAAATGAGAAATTCAGCTGCCTTGTGAACATATGGTTGTAACCACAAATGGTGGATGTTCTTCCTCTGTCTTTTATGACATGTTATTGATGTTTATTAAAAAAAAACATGTTCTACAACCTCTAAACCTTTTTTACCATTGTGCAAGCTATTTTATTGGACATTTAGGCTGCAAACATTACAAAAAGGATTATCAAAGTAGCCAAAGTTAGCTTAAATAGTTAGTTCGAGAGACAGATAGCCAGTTACATAAACTGCATAACATGTGAAACAATGGATGGACATACTGTCAAGAATATGATGGTCAGGTTGCACATTCAGAAACAGAGGTGGGACCTGCAAAAACAATATATGTCATTGAAACAAAAAAAATCCCGCAAGAAATGTAAGGCATCACAGATAAACAATATAGCACATCTTCAATATAAATATAAGGCACCCACCATGCTGACAGCCTCTTGCCTAGTTATGTTGCCGACTTCATTCTCTTGCTTCAAAAATTCATGAAAACTGGAGTGAAAAAAATAGATGTTGAATTAACAACTATATCTCACAAGAATATTAAATATGACTGCTCCGATGTTACAATCGCAGCAAATTGTTAAGCATACCAATGGTTTCAGCAACAAAAAGGCAAATGAGCTCTTCATTGGCTTTCATAATATGGCTTTGTTTATTTGCCCATGAATATGCAGCCAAAGCATCTGCTAATATAAGGCGTCACAATTACTCTATAAAAATATTTTCAGTTGGCACCCTCAAAACTCTTGTGAGAAACTTCAACAAGGAAATATTAACAGCGAATGTAGTATGAAATATGAAATAAAAGACATCAAATACGTATTTGAGAAGTTTCAGTGAATCATTGAGGGTATAACAAAGGATTCGAGGCAAATCATTGATCCCTACAGCAGTAAGCTGGTTGAAAAATGATTCCTGCCAAAAATATCTGAAATGCAGTAAATCAAATTCAATATTTTGGATTTTATTAGATTTTATTATACAGCATTTCAGGGACAATCATGTTCCCAATAAAGCATGGATTCATCACTTTATGAGAAAGGAAATTCTAAGTTCAACTAGTTTTTTTTTGTGCAACAAACATCAGTTTAGCAAGTTCCTAAAAACATTCCTCCTATTCTGCGCATTGTTGACAAGCTTCTTTCAAAATAAACATTATTCAAGATCGGTTTACCTCTCAAGTGCCTGGTTTCTCCTCAGTTGCATTCGAGAAAAGTTCAAATGCCATGCAAGATTGCCAGGGTACCAAGGCAAAGGACGAATAGCACCTTCTTCATGGTCATCACCAACCTGCCCATGGCAAAGGATTATAAAATAGAAAATGTCAAGGGAATTACTTAAATTTATGCACGAATTTTAGAAGCAACCTCAGTCTCCAACGACTTCCTGAAGTCATTTTCTAATTGTGAGCAAATATCTTGAAAAAACTGACAGCTGAAAAGGCAAGAAAAACATTAGCTTACCAGAATAGAATAGTCAAACCCAAACATAATAATTAAGTTATGAGCAGTGCTTCTACGCTTTTCCTTCTAATACAAATTGCACAGATCTTGAAGCAAGCGAAGGGGCAAGTAATCACCATCTACCCTTCATTCATGCTTTAATAGTTGTGCAACTTTTAAAAGGAAGAGCATAGAAGCACCTCTCGTAAGGTATCTGCAATGATACCAGACATAAAAAGGTTAAAAAAAAGGTCTTAGTAAAAATACCAAACCATTTTGTAAAAATACTTTTTGCTCTAACTATTAGGTCAGTTGTTTATATTCTTGCAAGAATATGCATAGAATAAAATGTCTGGTGAACCATAGCAAGTGAACAGCACAGCAGGCAAACCGGAATAGAGATCATGTTACCCTTTGCTAAAAAAGACAAAGTATATAGCAGCATGGGGCTCAAGTCCAAAATTACATCAAACAAAACATTATCTTTATCAATTCAGAACAACAATGGCCAAATATGCTTACAAACAGAAAACACGTCAGATTGGTAACTCACTAACTTGGCAATTTCAAGAAAAATTGCAAGTTGTTGGTTATCTCTAGTGATAGCAAACTACCATTCCAATTCTCATCACTCAAAAAGTGGTTTTTCCTTCAAATACAGATACTGCTACACCACTATAATCAAGAGTACGGCATATTGGTTCATACAAGCCAATCGCTTAGTCATTCGATTTAGTCAACCAATGGAAAAAGCAATTAGTACAACAAACATGTGGATGCAGCTTTAATGTTTCAGAGAAAGAAGCATTACCTGGCATTAATCCTAAAGGTAGCTGGCAATGGCTTCCGGAGCATGCTCATGAAATCATCCCACTCTTCCTCAGGAACAATTTGCTGCTCCTATAAGACATACACATGCATAGACATTCAAATTTCAATAGGGGTTATCAATGCTACATCCATCTTAAAAACTAAGGTATAAACAATCACAGCAGAAACACAGGTAGTGCAACCCAGCAAGGGTGCTATTAGCATAAGGTAACTCTGCGAACAGTATACAATACTGAAATCGATTAACATAGCTGCGAATTACAAAATAATAACTTATATTAACACATCCCTCACCACCACTTCGACAAATTATCACATTCTAAAACGAAATCTACATGAAGAGCGAGCCCATACGATCAAAGCTAGCACCTAGACACCGCCCAGGGCTAGCTCACCTCGGTTTTACTATCATCAAAAGTTAGAACCGCACAACATTAAGAAGCTAGGCAATCATCCGAACCAAGCGGCTGCACCTTGTAGTAGTCCTCGAAGGCCGGGTTCTCGGTGGCGAACGCCTGCCAGGACGGGTTCCCCTCGCGGCCCTCGCCGCCTTCTCCGCCGCCACCGGCGGGAGGGCGCTGGGGATTGTGCTTCCAGACGTTCTCGCGCCCCTGCTTGAATTGGCGACGCTGCGTGCGACCGCGCTTCCTGCCACGTCCCATCTCTCCCTCTAGCGAACGCTCTGCAGCTGCTGCCGCTGCTGCTGCGGCCTCTCTCAGCGGCGGCGCGGAGGAAGGTGGCGGTGGAGCGAGGGAGGTGAGGGGTTTGAGCGCCTGCGGTCGCCGGTGGGGTTTAGGAATGGCGGCGATGGAGGTGGGAGGAGAGGTGAGGAAGCAGGTCGTGGGGGCTGGGGAGAGTTGAACGGGCTCCGGTTGGGCCTGTGGCGGATCGGAAGACCTAAAAGTGTAACTTATGGGCTGAAAATTCACACTAGCGGTCTGATGGGCTTCTTGGTTAACATTTGAAACCCCACTGAAAATTCACGCCATCTTCACATTCGGAGGCTGACGACATGGCCTGAGGAAAGAGGATGCCTTCGTGCAGGCTGTTGTGCCGAGAGCTTCAACGACGCATCGGGCCTACAACTGGGTAGCATCGGTCGGTGGCTGCGCAATGGGCCAGTGATGCATGGATCTGGTGTGATGGCGTGGAGAACGAACACAGGGTCTAGCAGTATTACGATGTGCAACCACAAGTAGCTGAGTGTGAGCTCAATGGCGCGCAGCCCGCCGACGAGATCCGTGATGGCTCCTTAGCAAGGTTCCAAATTTCGTTTTGAGTCAAATCTTGGAGGTTCTCGAAATCCGAAATTTCGGCGAGATTCGGAAATTTCGGACAAAATCCGGACGAATTGCAAAAACCAAATTTCAAATCCGGTTTTTTTTCTACCGGGAAATCCGAGATCTCGGACGAAATCACCGAGATCTCGGCCAAATTGAACTGGCTCAAAAATGGTTCAAAATACGTCAAAAAATTTTAAATTTTTTTTTGGATAGTCCTAACACATCACTAATGTTTCCATAAAAATTTGAGATGATGATCAATTATGAGGAATTTTTAAAAAATCTAACAGTGGTAAAGTCGTGATAAAAATCGTATATAAAATCAGTTTTTGATTTTTCAAATGTAACAAATGAACTTCAAGTTATTTGAAAATTTTTATATATGTTCCTATGTATTAAGGGAGGTTCTTTCTTTGAAACCACCTGCAGTTCTGAGGGAGATTCTTTCTTTGAAACCACCTGTAGTTTTGAATTTTGACTAGTAAGAAAAGATCAATGCCATAAATATGAGCGCTGATCATGTATATGTGAATCTCCGCCCATATATACATAGGTGAGTTAGTACTGTACCCATTTATAAATACATGTTATCTTAGGTTTTAAATTTTGTTTTTCAATATATGTCATTCAATAATTTTAAAGTGGGTTTTGTACCACTGTTTCCACTCCACTATTCTCTCATAGTCATACATAGATTGATTCCAACTATCAATGTCAGTATCAGATATCATTTCTCTCTGCTGTTTCAATGCACTAGAAAAGTTCCTATGTATTAAAAAAGTTCAAACCACTTTAGAAAATTTTGAAATTTTTTGTGAATGATCCTAACACATCCATAATATTTCCATAAAATTTTCAGAAGATAGTCAATATTGAAAAATTTTAAAAAATTCAAAAAGTCCTAACCGACATATTGAATCGACCAAAAAATGGTCAAAAACATGTTAAAAAATTTTGAAATTTTTTGTGGATGATCTTGATCCTAAACCCAAGCAAATACAATGCACAAAAATCAAAATCCGGCAAAAAAACATCAAATCTACTTGAGATTGCCGAGATTTCGCCCGAAATTGCCGAGATCTCGCCGAGAAATCCGAGATTTGAATTTTTTAAATTTTTTTGAATTTTCCGGGATTTTGAATCTCGGAGGGGTCCGAAATCCGAGATTTCGCCGAATTTTGGACCCTTGCTCCTTAGTAGGGATGGAACTGGTACGGATATTTTCCGACCGACCGACCGACCGAATTGATTTGGATGATAATTTGGATAGTTTCACAGATATCTAGTTGATTTCTCGGATAAAGATATGGATACAGATAATTTACATAGATACGGATACGGATACGGATATGGAACACTGATTATCTGACGGATACGGAATATCCGAGTTTTTGTTCGGATAATATCCGAATATGATATACGGATATTATCCGAATAACACGTTTCAGAATAACACATTAACAATTTAACATGTTTCACTGTTTCAGAGACTGGGGTCTGCATTGGATGACAAGATATAATGTTCTCATGTGTGCTAGATGCTAATTTGGAGATATTTGGGTAAAGGTGGTACAGAAATTGGCAAGTGGCGTTTCAGGAGGGCTACTTAGGATTCAGCAGCATATGCCAGTTGCAAATCATTTGGTTCAATTATTGCAATGGGATACATTGTTACTCACAGAGTCACATGTATGATAAGCTAGGGATAAAAAGGCAAAAAAAAAAAGACATACAAATATATTTCTTTTGGAATTTTGAATTTAAATTTGAACCGATTTTGGAAAAAAAACTGAAATTGGATTTTAAAATATCCGACTAATATTATTCGTATCCATGTTGATTCCGATCCGTATTCGATCTGTATTCGTAACCGATATTATCATGTATAATTCGTATTCGATTCTGTATTCGATACTATTCGTATTCGATTATGTATTCGATAAAAAATACGGATACGGATATGAATAGGACGATATTCGACCGTATCCGATCCGATCACATCCCTACTCCTTAGCTTTCATGAAATTTGATGTTTGTTTTTGAAATTTAAACGAAACTTATGAATTTCCCCTTGAAATTGATTGAAACTCTCAATGACTTTGAAATTTCTCCTTTTGAAACTCAGTTAAAATTCTTCTGAAACTGATTTTAATCAGTTTTCATATTTGAAACTGGACAAAGCTTATAATTTCACATTTGAAACCCCATTAAAATATGTTGAAACACGCTGAAACCTTACTAAACTAGTTTGAAATTTGATGAGACATGCGAAACATGCTATGAGAATTTCAAGTTTGTCTTTTTGAAACAATTGAAATTCTTTTGAAACTCGTTTTTAATCAAGTTTCATATTTGAAATTGGACAAAACTTTTAGTTTCAAATTTGAAACACATTGTAATTCATTGAAAATTGGCTGAAACCTTGTGAAACTAGTTTGAAACTTGATAAAACCTACAAAACATGCTCCAAAACATTGAAGTTTGTCTTTTTTGAAATTTAGTTGAAATTCCATAGTCGCTCCCATCGCAACACATCCTTAAAAACTTGGTTAAACTTATTGAAACTTGGTAAAACTTGAGTCCTAAAATTTAAAATGTATTGAAACTTTGGCTTGAAATCTTCTAGAAACCTCTAGAAATGCACAAAACTCACTGATACATGAAACTTTTCAAACATTCTCTTGAAATTATATAAAAATTTGCTATATCGTTAGTAGCTAGCACTTCGAATGATATAACGTTGGGTAGGAGCACCCATAATTATAAAGGCACATTTACAAGTAGAGCTTTTCCTTTTTTTTCAATCTTTCAAAAAAAATACGTAATCATTTATTAGTAATCCAAATATTGCAAGAAGGATAAAACTTTAGGAGAATTTTAATCATCTATATAGCTTCTTATATTTGCTACCTTCACATATTGGCCCAATCAAATCCACATAACAAGCTGAATATTCACTCCGGTTCACAAAAACTTGTCGATTTAGAATACGTGCAGCTAAATTTTTAAAACTTTAGCTATCAATATCTTTTTGAATATTTAGATTGGATGCAAGAAAATTGTATGTGTAGATTCGTCTCGAAACGTATTTTTATAATATTATAATTTTATTGATTTTTTTAAATATATTATAATAAAAATTAATGATTAAAGTTAAATTTTAGAAACCGTACTGTTATTATTTTGTGACCGGGGGAGTGGTCTGCAGTTGTGGCGTTCGGGCCAAGCTCGCGGCTGGCATCCTTGGGTTGCCTGCTCTCACCGCCCGGTCTTTTACCTAACTCGCACTCGCCTCCTGGTGTTTGTCTCTGAGGGCCGCAACGCTACGAGCCGCGCTTCCTCACCGCCGGCCGCTTTCTCGACGGAGTTACTAGCACATGCAGCGTACGTCGTGGCGTCGCGCGTGTTCGTTGGCCTCCCATGACGCCACCGATGAAACACTCGTCCCAATGGGTATATGACGGCGTACATGTCCACGATGGCGAAGTAACATCAGCAGGTCAACCAAGACAACGCAACAACGGCGATTGTGAGAGGGAAAAATGTTGAGTAGTGGTGCGCAGAAGAGAACCAAGCTGTCAAAACGGTTATTAATTAGTTTGATTTATCTGAGGGTTGGCAGGCTAATCAAGTTACTTTGATCCAACAGCAAGAGTTTTGAAGGTGACATGTGAAATAACCCTAAATTTCAAAAGCTTTTTGAAGTTGGTTCGTATTTGAATTTGGTTTTGTTTGAGTATTGTTTGAAATTCCGGATTTGTTTTCGAATCAATTTTCCAATTTTCATTTTGGGACGTTTTCTCTGCTCGTGGGCCTTCCGGCCCAGTCCCTCGGTCCAGCTTGCCTCGCTCCCGGCCCAGTCAGCCCAGCCACCGACCCGCGCCCTCCACCTCTGGCTTCGGCGCCGCCGCCGCCATCGCGTGCGCCGCCTGTGTGGTGTGTTTTGGTTTTAAGGTCTTAGTTTTTTGCTTATGCCTGCATGTGTGGTGTTTTTGGTTGTAATCTATTTAGACCCTGTTGTGTCTTTTTTGTAAAAACTTGGCCGCTAGGTCTTATATTTAATAAAAAAGAGTTGGTGTTAATTCTTTGTTTGGCAATGAATGCTTGGTTTCCGACAGCTAATTTTTCTGAGTAGCTGTTGTGGCATTTAGACGTGTCTCTAAAAAGACGATCCGTCACAACATGAGACAATGACAAGGTTACTTTCTATATGAAGATTAAAAGTTTGATTAGATAGTCAATTTTATAGGTAAAAGCGATTAACGCTTCAAAAATTTCTGGACCCGCATCGAGAGAGGGCACCATAAACAAAAACTCAAGATAGCTATTCTTGGAGAGTTGCTGCTGCGGAAGCAACACATGGTTGGACTGCGTCTGCGATTACACGTTCGTCAATGCATGGATATATTAGAAATAATTAGATATATGCACTCTGTTATACTCTGATACGTCTCTTTATGAGCGGCAGCTTTTACATGAGGTCAAAATTACTAGATAGGATCACGCGCTACCGCCGCGTGCAGACTCAGAACCGAATCAGATAGACACCAAATGATGTAGCCATACATAGCCAAAGCAATAGATGTTATTGTATTAGAATTGACACCAAATCAACAAAGGTACACAAAACTGTATTATCATAGCGAAGTAAACGACATAATGTAGGCGATAAAAAAGTATATGTTGCAGTACTAATCGTAAGCAGCAGAGTTCATCAGACCATAGGAGCAGCAAAAGAGGAACCAAAGCCAGGTTATTGCTTTATATGCAGCTTACATAGTTGTACCTTAAACTATGTCGATTAGATCTAAATATATGGCACACACATTGCACATCAAATCCTCACTGGAACTGCATGCTATGTACCTGCCATTTGCAAGAAGAATCAGTGTGATGTGTGAATACTGTATGTTCTTGGAGTATTGCGATAGCCTGTTGATTATGATGGAAAAGAACCTGCAGCCTCCAGTCAAGTAACAAATTCACCATAGGTTGGATTCATTGGTCTCTACCTTGTGCAATCCATTCATTGTTTTATATTTGTTATTTTGTTTGGACTATAAAAAGACAGTATGCAAAAATGAAAACATTAGTTCGGGAATCAGCTCAAATACCCAATGAAATGTGTTGTCATGTGTATTCTCATGCATTATTACTACTTTAATAAGCACACTTGAGCTAGGACCAGATCAGAATTTGGTAAAAACCCCACCATAAGAAGTCAATACATAGAAGAATGAGCTGTAGTGTTCGAGCCACACCTACCACAATGGCATAAATCTCATTTGGTTTCCCGCATCCTCCACATTATTCTTCGTGCTTCATGGAGATACTGCCTCAAGTCCTTCCTAGCTCACCCATATATCTGTCAATGTACAACATATTGATAGTTATATACACATTCTAGTGACAAACTGAGAAAAGAAAGATCTTATATAAGCATAATTGCTAAATATAAATTGCTAATTTGTTGATTCAGTATTGCTGCGAGAATCCAGCATAATTATCTGTTGATCCAATCGAATAGAACAGAAGACATAGACGAAGTGGCAATCATCATTCTTTCGGAACTAACAATATTACAAAGCAATAAAAAGTGCCTTAAAATTCTTAGTATAAACTAAGTAAAGCCAGCCAAAGATGAATTTGAAAGGCACCACCAATAGAAATTCACAGCTCCTAGCTTTTATTTTAAGAAATAAACTATCAATGCTTAACCTGAACTGATCTCAGCACAGCCATGAATAATGCAGATAGTAATGGATATGTCCTAGTAATAGCGAAATATGTATTACTGCCATTTTTTTTCACTGGCCAGGATATGCACATCTACATAAGGTAGAATCGGTATTGTATCACAGTGTGTACACAATATCTCGAGCTTCCAGCCAAAAACAAATCTAGCAAGGCATAGGTACAATCTCAGGGATATAATAGAACAAAATCATTTTTTACTAAAATCATTTACATCGATGGAAGTGCCAAGACTGAGGAATGAATTTATATGTTGATGACAATATTTTGTATAGTAGAAGGGTTAGAGCTTACCAACTTTTAGTCACTTGACAGGATATGTATTGTATAGACACATAAGGAAGAGTCAGCATTGCTTGACATCCTGTACATAATATCTAGTCGAGCTTCTGGCAAAACAAAATCTAGCAGGGTATAGATGCAACCTCAGCACTACAATATATCTTTCATTCGAAGAAATAAACTATCATAGCTTAACCTAAACTGATCCCAGCACAGGCATGAATGATGCAGATACTAACGGATATGTCCTAGCAATAGCGAAATATGCACTTACCAGCATAAGTCAGTTACCTTAGCATGCTATTCTTAGGTGGCCAAATATAAAGTATAGCATCTTACAGGTGAGAATAGATGCTTACTATTATGTGTAATTCGGCTCCATCAGAATGAACATAATCCTGTTGCACCATCATCTAGTTAACATCAACCAAACCATATAAGAAGATAGTGCTTTTTACATAATCACCTGAGCAAGCTGGTATCGTAAGAAATTCTGTTTCTGAAAACACAACAATAAGTGCAACCTCACCTGCAAACAACAAATGTCCTTAAAAAGTGAGGACATGCATATGCAGCAGAAATAATGGAACTAACTAAATAGACAAAAGTAAGGAGAAGGGAACCACATCAGTAATAGAGGACACAAATGCATGTTAGGTATCAAACCGAGGAGATTAACCTTTTCGTTCAATGATCTGGCAAGGACATGAGCTTTATCACGGCTTTGCTTTCAGCTAATCTACACAAGTGGTGCAGGATCTCTTCGAACCGTCTCAATCAGAAATATTTTCATATATAGGATAGAATAGATCAAGAAAACAAGTGAGACATGACAGTAGCGGTTCTAACACCTATATGACTGAATAACAATAAAAAGGAGAAAAATACCATAGATGGTGATGCTATTGCAGTTTGCAAGGAGTAAAACAAGTGAAACCTGAAAAATCCACTGCTCAGCTCAGGCAGAAACTGTGAGAAGACATTCCCCAAAGCATGCGAAGCAGAGTAAATCCCAACCATGAAACCAAATGCGGTTGCTCTCCTTGACAACTCAACCACATGGTCCACATCGGCCTAATTAGCAGAATTTTTGTAAGTGCTGGCATCGCTATTTGTAAGTCCACATCCAAAAGGGGAAGAATCGATATCATGAGAGGGATGGTGCGGCCGACATCATTATACAAAAAACACTGGAAAAATGTATACATAACAAATTAACACAGGCATCAAGACGAAGGAACATCACCTTTTGATAGTGGAACGCAAACACGATTCTCCGACAAAGATGATCTCCGAAGCCGCAATCGACACCAACACAAGTAATAGCATAGTCCTGCATTGAAAAGGAAAACGTATGGTGAGAGGGATGGACCTGCCAAAACCGTCACGGTGAGAGGGATAGATCTGTCGAAACCGTCCTGCTGAAAGACGGGAAAAAAATGGCACGGATCGGAGAGCATCCCAGGTACTTCATCGCATTGGAGCTTCCACCGACACCGGATCCGGCTAGACGGTGGAGGCACATGGATCCCGCAAACTCCACGGTGGAAGCGTGCAGATCCGGTTAGCTCTGCCGCTGGGCGACGGATGCACGCGAATCCAGGTAGCTTCATGGCTCGGCAGCTGAGTCGGTTGGATACAACCCCAGGTCCGCGGATAGGTGGAGGCTGAGGACGGGCAGCGCGGTGCGAGGGCGAGGATAATGCTGCGGCGCAGGGAGCGAAAGCGGCGATGTTGGAAAGGAAGAAGCACGGCGAGACGGGAACCTTGGGGACAGCCGGAGAGGGGAAGGAAATGGAGGCGGCAGGCTACGCGGCTGCGCGAGGGGAATGGGAGGGCTAGGGCACCGGGGCTGACTGCGGGCGCGGACGGCCGGATGGCACCCCTGGGGCGATCGAACGGGCAAAAACCGACAGGATCTAAATGCGATTCTGCAGAACTATGAGCACCTTTCCGCAAAAGTTCCGCGCGCAGGATTCAATCCCAAGGCCGTTCGTTCGGGGTGGCGCTGCGATTTCCAATACGTAAGAGGACCTTTTGGCAAAACGTACACGTGGATGTCTTGGCTGAACGGCAATCCTTCCCAGCGTAAGGGCATGTACAGTGGTATAGATGACAGCTGTCTATAATGCATCTCCACATCATCTACATACAGCACTAAAAATAACTCATACAATGGATCGTCTATATAGCTGTCTGTAATGATCTCTCATTCAATTAATGTGTTTTATACAATGGTACACAATATGTGAAGCTGTCTATAAGACTGTCTATTAAATAGTAGACAGCAGCTTTCTCTCTCCTTCTTCTCTCTCCTCCACGTCACTTAAAATCCTGCATGGCATCTCTTATAGACAACTGACTGTGACCATTGTACATGCCCTAATAGATAGTATATGAGATACATCATGAACGTGTATTGATATTAAAAACAAAGTAGATGAATCTATAAAGAGAATCGAAATAATGGCATTAAAATGACGAGAAAAAATTGTCTAAGGTAATAGGAAATTCCATAAGCATAACATCAAAAGAGTACAAGTGATTGTCGCTCTCACAGAACTGTTGAGACTCTCCCTTGTGTGGAATACAAGAGGGTTTCATGTGTATACCCCACTAGTCCTATGATAAGTAACTAGTACGCATATTTACAATATGAAACTCACATGTATACACAATATCACAAATACATAGATTAATAGTACATCGTTCTTACAATATAGCCTTAAAGGCCCAACAGTGTGTAGTAGAAAAATAACAAAAGTCTAGCAATATACTTTAGCCCAAAATATTCCACAGGCAACTGATAAGGATTAAGCCTATAAAAACTCGTCACTGTAATCCCCGTGACCAACAATAAAGTAGGAGTCATCGGAGACCTCGGTTTCTTTGTCCACCGAATATCAACAAGCAAGGATGATTACATTTGTACGTAGTAAAACTTGTATTGTATCACAATTATAAATAAATATTTGGCTATGTCAAAGGTAATGGCTATCCTACTATGTTCTTTTGCATAAAGCGATATGTATACATGAATGAAGAGTAGTAGATAGTAAACAAAATTTATAAAGAGCAGTTTGACATATATGTAAATAACAAGTATAAATATCATAAAATATAAGCAACTCACAATCCTTCATGATTATGAATAACGATCCATTCCCTACATCTGAAACACTACTACCCACCATTTTTTTTTCAATTCAATATTTATTATTGACATACAAAATCTAACTAGAATTAGTGCACCAAATCTATCATGATCACGAGCACAGCTTTTTGAAAAGATTTATACTCTACAGAGAAGTACAACTTTACCCATAAGGCATAACAAACTCTTACTGGCACTATTTTCACACTTCCTTGGTGTTGATCGAGAGATCATGATAAGAACCGTTACATCACTTATACCTAACTTCGAACCAACCCAGTGATGTTTGACCCTTACTTTGGTGACGGAAATGAAATTCACATAGTAACCATGATAGTCAATCACTATCATTCTCACAGTAGCCATGACAATCCATCCCTATCATTCACACATCAACCATGATAGTCCATCCCTGTTATAACTATTTTCTCTATAGTAAAGTATGCATTATTGTATTGACAAGCGTTATTTTCAACACATCAATGTGGGCACCCTTTCGAGCAAACCTATCTAGAATGCTCGTACTACTTCGGTATTTCAATGTGCAAAGCTAGACCAAACAACTTAATAGGTTAAGACCACCCTATAATAGCACTTGCAGTTGCACGAAATGTCTCGGATCATACAACAATACGTTTGGTCCTTAATCGACCCAAGCGAGAACTCCCCATATATTACATGCAAGTCTATGCACTCCACAGATTATATAAATAACTCACCCATGCCAAAATCTAGTTTTTATTTTTGATTTTATATTAAAATAGCATAGACAACTTTCTCAATATGTCAATCTTCTCATTCCTGAACAGATAGTGTAACAGACCATTTGTTCTCCCAAGTCTAAAGCATGATTAAGCAAATATTTGCATCTTCGAGTATACCTAAGTTTGAAATTATATAATGCCTAATTCCTACCGTAGAGATTCCAAGGTTGACATTTACGTATTTATCAAGAAAGTTCTATGCAACAAGTAAGAATAACTGTCGATACCCACAATATAACAAATTTACTGAAAATACACGCATGCAAACATAAATTGGTAAAGAAATATAATTTAAGTGAAATAATAGGATCAACATGGTCAAAGGAAGTGCTTGCCTTATTCGTTGAATTCTTGAGTGGGTTCAGAGTCGACGGAGAATGTTTTTGGAGCGTTGGTATCTATACACAATATATTGTAAAGCGATAATAAGAGCCAAATAAATTCAAACAAAGACTAAATTAAAATATTTTTTATAAATAGAAATATATTGATTTTAGAACAATTTAGAAATTGGTTTCACTTAATTTGGAGTTTATTTGCAAAAGTTATGAGCATTTGCATTTAAATTGGTTGAAAATTCCCTAAAAATGAGAAAAGGTGACATTGAAGGTGTAATCTTTAGAAATTACGTCTTCCAATAGAGAAAGCGTATACCTTAATGAACTAAAAGTGCCTTTCTCAATTCTTGGGATTTTTAACTCAATTTACAAAGACTGGCTGGTGAGGTCCATCTGTCAAGTTTTATTATTTTTGAAAAATGACTGACATGTGGGGTCCACATGGTAGTGACTCACTACTTTAATACCGATTTGGGTTTTAAAGCTAAATGATTAATCTCATTTGGCCCATATGTCAATGACTCATTAACTTAAAACCAACTAAATTAGATTATCTTTAACTTAATGATATTTCTGACACATAGGGCCCACATGTCAGTGTTGTGTGTGTGAGAGAGGAGGCATCAGGCATGGGCATCTAACACATGGGGTCTGTCTGTCATAGACTCGTAGTAGAGCATGGCTCTGGCGATTAAAGTAGTGCCAAATAGTGCAGCGTGAGTGGTTAGGCTACCTATAAGGGACCAAGGGGAGTCTAGGGGAATCACCAGTGGTGGCCGAGGATGGGCGGATGCTGAGCTGAGTGGCGACGCCAATGGCGGTTAGTGGAGAAAGTGTAGTGAAGGTGATGGCACTTAATTGAGTAAGGGGAAAGCATCTCCGAGTTACAAGGGTCTTGTTTTGGGGATTGGAAGCAAGAGGATCTCACCAAAGAGGTGTGGCAATGACGGCTGTGACTAGGGAAGATGACAACCGTGGTGGCGGTGTTCTTGTTGTTCGGAGCTACAAAGGAGGTGGGGCTCATGATGAGGGGAACTTGAGGAAGCTTCAAAATGAAGGGATTAGGAAATGGCTCACCATGGAAGATTTTCAAGCTTGGCTTGTTTGAGAGCTCGCAGCAGCAATGGGGTCCCTCTGGTGAGCAATGTCGTTGGTTCTGGGCAAGAGAGGAAGTAGTGGGGGTGCGGGGAGTAAGGGTGACTATGGTACGGCCTTTATAGGCAGAGGGGGCAGTGATACAAAGTTGTTAGACAGTGATGAGGGGCTATCATGTTAGTTTTCGCCTAATGGTAATAATTGGTCATTACAATCGATTCTGAGAGGCGAGGCAGCAGCGGCGCGGTGACACAACGAGGCGGTGCGGGAGGCGAGGCCATGGCATGCTGAGCAGGGCACGACAGGCAGGTGAGCACGAAGGCGAGACAGGCCCTGCAGCGGGCCAATGGTAGTGGCGTTGTGCCGTGTACCGCTTTCGAGCCATGCCGGCATGGGCTCGGCCCAAATGGTAGTGCCGAGCCGTGCCGCTCGTCATGCCCCATTCCCGGATGGCATGGCCCAAGCTAGAGCTACAGTGCTGGACTGGCACGGCACGGCCCTTTTACGTGCCGGACCGGGCTTGGGCCAGGCCGTATCCCCCATGCCTCAGGCTGGCCCGAAGAAACCCGGCCCAAATGCCCACCTGCACACGCCTGTCCTATGAGATCCAGGTGCAGCAATCGGAACATGTTCTCGGGTGAAGAGTATTGCGCCAGCCGCCAGCATCTTCGCCGAGCGTCATCGAAACCTACAAGACCACAACAGGCGTGTCATTTCGTCCTCCTAACGACTACTTGGCGTATTTCTTCCTTTTTTTAAAAAAAGATGCAAGAGAGCTGCGTCAATTCCATTTAGAGAAGGAGAAAAAACTGATATAAAGCTTGTTCGAAGGACCGTTTTACTGGATAGAGTCGTGACACTAGAATTAGATGACCTGTTACAGAATAACTAAAGTGAAGGACCGACTACCGCACGAAAGGAGGAGCTCAGTACGATCTCGCCTCTCCCAATCGCCGCCTCTCCTTCATGGGATGGGGGCTTGGCTGACAGGTGATGGAAGCGTGGGCGCACGAGAGCCGGCGAGGGCAAGGCGTCCAAGCAGCCCTTCACCACCGGAACCTGGCCAGCAAGGAGGTTCAAACTTACCCGTGAACTAGCAAGGAATGGGTTCATATAAGCTACTAGGCCAATAAGCGCGGCGTGCGCCGCGCGCATGACAAAAACATTTTTTCCGAGAAAAACGGAAAAAGGATTTGGATGTAAGAACCGGGAACTTGATTGTTATATTTTTGGATCTCATCGCTATTCTGAAAAAGGGCTCATTCACGATTTCTATCTAACAGGAGGTTTTTTCCGTAAAGTAACGAGTGAGGGACCCAAACGCGATTTACAAAAGTCTTTTTACCCTCATAAAAATTCGTGAAGGACCTTTTCGTAATTTTACAAGGACTTATCCGTAATTTAAAGGAACAGAGGGACTTTTTCAGAAAATCGGCGAGGCGACACGTGGATGGCTTGAGGAGCTCTCCAACCTCCGCAATGCAATGGAGGGAGTATTTGTGAGCGGCAACTTGCAACTCCTATGAACTGGTTTTAGTACTAATCTCTAGAGTTCTAGAGTTTGCATTTGATAATACTATATACCAGAGTTGTACTGCCTTAGCCTCTGTTCTTATTGCTTGTAGATTGTTCTTGAGATGGATGTAGCATTGCTTAAAAATGTTGGTGGATGTGGCTTCCGAGATATCAATATAAATAAAAACAATGGTGATATTCAAGGTACTTTCTTTATTTTAAAGGCAATTAAAGGCCAGAAAATCTCATAATAATAGTAAAAAAGAAAAATCTTAGAAATTCTCATATTAATCGAAAAAAGAGAAAGATCTCTGCTACTTATTTTGGTGGGGTCGGATTATAACGGTGCAGATTAATCTTGTATAGATATTAGAGTTATATAACAAATACAAATATATTTCAATCATAAGAAGTAGAACTGCACATCAAATATGGATATTGTGAATGACGGACTTTTCAATCCTTTCGACCTTGATTCCGTAGGAGCAAGCCAGAAAGGTTGAAAAATAGAACCATCTGATTTGATTCGTTCTAAATAGCCATGAGATGATTATCTTAAGATGGTCATTTTGTTAACGGATGCTCCTATTATACTCGCAGTGTATCATAATATTTAGTCACACAGTTGCGTGGATACTTTTTCTAGTTTTATATGAATGTCTCTCTTACAGAAACAGTGAATTGTTCCTAAGGGAGAGAGTGCGATGATTCCATGAATCATGAGTTTGCTCTGGAAGCGATTACCAGACACGTCTAGGATCATTACGGTTGCACGATATTGTTGTTTGCCCTGAAGTAACAATATACATGCACAAGATTATTGTATTTGTCTTGTTCAATTGGTTTCACATAGGTTGATTTAATTGAATGGCAAAGCATTGTTTATGAGACATGTCGTGCGAAGTTCTCTCCGAGTTTAAACAAAAGCACATTCCATACAAATCATGATAATTGGATAAAGTAGTTTGCAATGACAAGAGATGACCAATAGCCTGCAATTTTGCTTTAATTGACCTACTTAATAATTTGTTGGCCTGTTGCAGTGACAGAACTAGGGGTGCCGGGTATGCCCCGATAACTCCAAAATTTTGAAAATGCTAGCTACTCCCAGGCAGCCAGGCGAGCGGCGCGGGCACAGCAGACTGGCTGGTCGAGCAGTGCAGTAAGAGGTGAGGTTGTTTGAGCTCAAGTCCAGCTTCTGCAGCTGGGCGAGCTCGCCAAAGCTGCTTGGGATTGGTCCTGAGAAGGATTTGTTGCTGAGGCTAAGGCCGATCAAGCTTCTTAACTCACCAATGCGGCACGGGATCGGCCTGCTGAGAGAGTTGAAGATGAGGTCAAGGTGCACCATGTCCTTGAGCTCGCTGATGCCATGTAGGACGTCGCCACGTACCAACACGTTCTAGGAGACAATAAGTACTTGGAGGAACCTGAGGCTGGCTAGCTACGATGGCAACGTGCCGATTTGTCCGACAACGACGTGTTGGAGCAGATGCTAAGCTGCTGCGGGCGGGAGAGGGGGAGGTTGGCGAAGGAAGGCAGGGTGAGGGTGGTGGTGCTGGCCAGGTTCTGTAAGTTCAACCTCCGTTGGTTTTGATGATTGGTTTATGATTAATGCTTAATCATTGTTTATGACAAATCCAATATGTAATGAGACTAACATATTTATTGAACTTATGTTTAGTAGCCTCATATTCGGTTGGAAAATGGAAAACCCAAGGTATGCATTGTATTAATGTTCATTATTTTATTGCATGCTTAGGATTTAAGTTGAAGTATGAATTTCTCCACTGCTTTAACCACAAAGTGTGTATCATGTTTCCCAATCCATATATTACATAGATGCACACATTTAGGGGGAGTTCACACTCTAACTTAATATTTCATTGTATTGATCTATTTCTCATTACCACATATAAAGTATCAAGACATTGAAACTAGATCTTTGAGTATATATTTAGCATGCATAATTGTAGTATACTCATGGTATCATAGGATATGCTCCAAAGCAATAAAATTGAATATGTGTATATGGATTCAAGGTCAATTATATGTATGCACATTTCTTTCTGGAGTTTATTCTATAGTTGATGGCTTAGAGTAACGATCATTTCCATACATTCCACATATTATAGATCATTACTTTCCATCAACATGAGCATATGAAAACCTGTGTAGTTATTATATACTCATATCAATTCAAATGAACATTTAAATTGAGGTCATTTATCTCTTAATCATCAAAAAACATTTCATCATGTGTTGATGGTATTCTTGTGATCGATTAAGGATAATCGATAGTTCTTGAGTTTAACGAAGCATTAGTTGCATCAATATACTTAAGACATAAATATTATTCATTAAATTGATTTAGGTTGTGCTCAATTGTTATGGAGGCATCCATTATGTGTTAATGGAGTGCAAGGATGATTGAGACATCCATGCATCTTGGACTAACTATTTTCATAAGTGATGATTGAGTCGGGTTAGGTCCAATGATGGTTGAGATGATGAAAACGGGACAAGGACGACATCATGAATTGATGGACGTCAAGAGGGAATCCCAATGAGAAGAAAAGAAGAAGGTTCATCAAGATGAGATGAACAAGATATTATGAGAGCCGGGTGTTGATCCTAGGAAAAGAGAAGTAGAGCTAGGCGATGGTCCCCGGGAGAAGCAGTATGATTGAAGATCATAAAGACCCCAAAGGGGATTGATCACGTGCGACGTCAAAGGTAACTAGATAGAGTGTCTAGTTATAGGGTTGCTGTACTATTAAGAGGGATGCAACATTGATGATTTAGAAATGTCTCTGTGCTCAAGTGTTATATATCCTTAAATAGATGAGAGACACAAAACACATCACGAACACCGGGATTGTTTGTCTTTCTGTCTGGATCGGATGTTTCGATCAGGGGATCGGATGTTCGGATCCCCTGATCGAAACAGTTGGTGAGAGTCTAGGACCTCTCTGGAGTGATCGGAAGTTCCGATCAGGGGATTGGAAGGTCCGATCTATCGTAAGGTGCTAAGTTGTCTGAATCTCAGGTGCTCCTATGTGAGAATCGGAAGTTCCGATCGGTGTGATCGGATAGTCCGATCAGGACTTAGAAACTTTTTGAGATAGTTCTAGTAAGAGTGCCTCTCTGTGAGGATCGGATGTTCTGATCAGTGTTAAACTCAAAAAGGGTGCTCTCTGGTCAAATCGGAAGTTCCGATCAGTGTTTTTAGTTTGCAAGTGTGCTGGAATTTTTTGCCTAATCGGAAGTTCCGATGCAAGTTCTGATGCAATTTCCAATGTGTATTTTGGATTGAGTTTGTTCTGGAATTTTTGCCTGATCGGAAGTTCCGATGCAAGTTCCGATCCATAGGAAGTTCCGATGTGTATTTTGGATTGAGTTTGTTCTGGAGTTTTTGCCTGATCGAAAGTTCCGATGTTGGGATCGGAAGTTCCGATGTGTGTAAAACGGCTAGTTTTCTTGCTCCAACGGCTAGTTCTTGGGTGTGGGGTATAAATACCCCCCTTGGCCGGTTGGGAGAAGTTGTTGACGTTATTTTTGAAGTGTTGAGCAAGATGTTGAGCTAGTTGAGTAGAGAGAACACCTTGGGATGCATTTGTTGCTCCTTGGTCATCTCTTTAGCTAGAGAGAGCTCTAAAAACATGTGTTATGATTAGGAGTGGATTGAGTGTTCATCTTGTCTCCCTCCCTTTTGATCTTTGTGATCCCTTTCTTGAGAGAGGTGTGGGAAGTGAGATTGAGTGCTAAGAGTGTTAGATTGAGATATATCTTGAGCACTAGAGTTCATTTCCAAGATTATCCATTTGTTAGATTTGTTACTCTTGGAGTTTGCAGACTCCTAGACGGCTAGGCGTTGCTCACGAGCAACCAACGAGTGTGGTGTGCCGTGAGAAGTTTGTGAAGATCCGATTTTGCCTCCGAAAGGAAAGAAATCAAGAAGTGAAGCCACATCTCAAGTGTGACCGAGATTGGCGAGGAATAGGGTTGGAAAAGACCCGGCTCAAGTGTGACCGAGCCTCCTCAATGAAGACGTAGGAACCTTCTTGGAGAAGTCCGAACTTCGGTAAACAAATCATCGTGTCAATTCTTTACATATGTTTATTGCTTTACTTTGCTATCTTGTATTGAATTGATCTATCTAGGGTTGATTACTTGCTAGCTAGCTGTACTTCAAATTGTTGATATTTTCTTGTGCTAGCTTCGAGTAGAAATCATTTTGTATATAGGTGTAATTCATTTTGCAATTCACTAGACTCTGTTCTAATCGGATATTCCAACCTCGTATCGGATATTTCGATTAGACACCGGAACCTTCGACTCCATATCGGAAGTTTCAATCTCTTTTCCGCTACGTTGTTTTAGAAAATTGTAAATCGCCTATTCACCCCCGTCTAGGCGTCCATCCTTGATCCTTTCAGGTTCTTGAAGCAGTCAATGAAGAACAGAGACTGGAGGTGGGACAACACGAAGGCGTGGTGCGGGAAGGCGGTCACGTCCTTGCACATCAGGTTGGGCACCATGCCGAAATTTGATCTGTGTGACGCGCAGCCATAGCTTGGCGCCACCACCGCCGAGCGTCGGCTTGCACTCAAACCTCGGCCACGACGCATTGCACGGGTCAGGGTTGGTCGAGCACCAATCGTGGTCGAAGGAGACAGTCTCCATGATGCGAAGTAGCGTCTTCCTCTCGGCGGGGTCCATGGTCGCGGCAGCCACAAAAAGGAGGGGTGGAAGGAGGAAGGCAAGGGGGGTGTTGGCATGATGGCTCAGACAAGCATTGACACGGCGTGGTCTGGGTGAGCGATGGCACAGCAAGAGGCTCGGGTGGGCGGCGGCATGGCGCGAGTCAAGCGGATGACGTGGCAGGCAACGAGCTGATCGGGCAAGCGGCTCGGCAAAAGGCTTGGGCGAGGAGTGGCGCGACTCGGCATGGCCACACCCATTAGAAAATTTCAAGTTCCACCATTGGCATGTTGGGGTTCTATTTTCCAAGTGAATTATCACAAATATGTAGTATTTGTCAAACTACTATGAAATCCATTACCTTACATTTGCATCTTTAGGATAAATCACCACCTACCCTTTCTTTGCTATGAAATCCATTACCTTACATTTGCATCTTTAGGATGATGCAGTTACATGGTGACATATATAAGTCTTACATAAATGGTTGCAGAGTTGAGCTTAAGGTAGGAAGATTGTAACATCCTCATTTTCGCCTTCTGGAAGAAAAACCTAATTTAAATAAAGTAATTCAAAAGTTGGAGTTTCATTGGTGTTTATATTAACCTGGCATCCAATCCAACCCAAAATCGCTATTCAATTCCCTTCCGGTCGAAAAAGCGGATTTTCCAGTCCCGCCGGTACCCGCAAGTTCACCCGAGTCCAGAAATACTCCAAAAATCTCCAAACCACTTTTAAAATGTTCCAAATATTCCTAAATGATTTTAGGAATTTATCCCCGAATTTTGGACCTCCGTTCCTATTTTATCTCGCGCGGTTTTTGTTAAATGCCCGCAATTCGCTCCGGAATATTAAATTCCCCCAAATTCGTCCGAATTCAACCAAACCAATTCCATTGAGTCCCAAATAATCTAAAATGGCTCTAGGAATTTTTCCGGAATTTTTAGGCCATTTTTCCTAATGTTTCTCTAGGGCGGAACGTTTGCGTAAAAGAGGGCCAATGAGGTCGTGCCACGTGTCATGCACTGTTCATTGTCTTCCACCTCTAGCCATGCATGAGCAATGGAGCTCCAAGCAAGCTTCAATGGTGGAGGCTTTCTTTAATTGCTCATATCTCCCTCCACGCAACACCAAACGACTAGCCGTCGGTTCCGTTGAATCCGTAGCGTCGCCCTCTTCACATCCCCCACTATCCCTCGCCGGAGAGCTCGGAATTTGCACGGCGCCCAAAACCGAAACGGCCCTCATGGCTTTAATTGCTCATAACTCGGCCGTTTCTCGTCCAAACGCCGCGCCACCACTTCCAATCTCACCGTATAAAAGCCCTCTTCCCGGTGGTATGATCCTCCTTTGGCAGCTCCCCTCCATTCAATCTCTAGCTCAAGAAAACCGACGCCGGGTCATTTTTTTTTCGGTGTTCTTCGTGTTCGTCGATTGGTTCTTCTTCTCCGGTGAGCCATTCTTCGAGTTCTTAGGTTCCTTGTGACCGTGAGGAGGTCTAGCTTCTAACCCAAGTATTGATTTTAGGTTGCCTCAATCGTTGACGACGAATTTCGTGTTTTACCGATTTCAACCGAAGCTCCGTTCATCACCAAATTCAGCCACTCCGGTGAGTTCTAGTCCAATTCCTTCCTCCTAGATGTTGCTAAGGATGTTATTTAGAGGATCTAGCTTTTTATTTGGATCAATTTCATGCGAAAATGAAGGAAAAATCCAGATTTTTGGAAATGTTGCCTTCTCTGTTTTTGGTGTTCATGCCATGTGTGCGTGTGCACCGCCCGCCCTCGCTCGCGGCGAGCCCATCCGTCGCCGCCCTAAATCGCCGGCCGGCGCTCGCCATCCGCCGCCGTCCGCCGCTTGCCGCCGCGTCTTTGCCCGTAAATGCGCCAGCGCGTCTGTAGCCGCCATCAGCCGTCAGTCGGCCCGCCGCCGCCGGCCGATCCTACCGTCGCCGCCGCCCGGCGACCTTGCCGCCGGCCAGCCGCCCGGCCAGTGCCCCCACTCCCTCTCTCTCCCTTCCTCTCTCTTTCTCAATCTCTCTCTCCTCCATGAATGGCAAGCAAGCTTCCAGAGGAAGCCATCTCCTCCTCCCTCAATGACATGTGGGGCCAACTTGTCATAGGGATAGACTTAGTCAAAGCCAGTCAAAGTCCAAGTCAAAGTCAGCCGGTCAACGAAGGAATATTCCAGAGAATATTCGGTTTTGATTTATTTGAAATTCAAACTTGGAAGCTCATAACTTTCTCATCCGAACTCCGCTTGACTCCATTCAAATTTCTAAATTCATCTAAAATCAAGATCTACCTGCCAGTATTATTTTTGTAATTTTTAGATTTTATTTATTTTCTGTTATTTATTTATTGCCTCGTTTTGCGCGTAGTCGAGAGCGCCGACGCGACCGCCGACCCCGCCGCCGGTTCTGCTGCGTACGACGACCTACTCGCGACAGAAGGCAAGTCCCTTTGACGCATTTTGATCCTACATTTTCAAATGTGTTTAAATGCTTTATAAACTTGCATGCTATGTTTAAAGTCGTATATCAAATATAAGGACTTAGCTAATCCAAATTGTGATTACCTCTCTTTGATATCGACAACCATATTACTTGTAACCCTAGGACATTGCTTATACCATGCTTACGCTTATATGGTATCCCTTGATTGTAGTACTGCGGTAGAATTGCTTAGGATCTTTATCGATGACGTTAACCCATGGGAGGGATTTCTCAAAAATGAATGATTACCAAAATGATTTGAAAGGTATTATAATCGGTTTGATACTGTTTTTCCAAAATAAAATAAAAAGGAAAACTGGTTTGGACTTGGGCGGATTGGTATGTCGGGTGGGAGCGGATCAAGTCTTGATCCTATTGTGTAAGTACCGCCCCAAGTCATATAAGGACCGACGCTTATGATTGCCATTTTAAGCAATACCGTACTACCACATGTCTATAATGGTACGACCTGGCCAACTAATTTGTAGAAGCCTAGTTTAGACTCACCATTCGGTTGAATGTGAATGCCGGATGGAGGCAATGTTGTTTTTCTCACACGGCGCAAGAGGGGGCTTCTGTACTGGGCGGTTGGAACCCTAACAGCGGTGAAACCTCAGCGGGTGGGTCTAGCTAGGTAGAAACATTATAACGGCCTTGTCACGATCTCTCTGCCAGCACACCAAAGGAAGTGTGCTAATAGCTTAGCATTAAGAGATGATTGTGTCTTGTGGGTAAAGTTGTACACCTCTGCAGAGTTAAAACTATTCGAATAGCCGTGCCTGCGGTCAAAGGCAAAGCAAGGAATGCTTTCATATTGGTAGATTTTGGTTTTGGTTTCGAAAACTGAAAATTGTTTTGTTTTGGGGTTCGGGAGTGGTTAGAACTCTCGGATGTGATTTGGCGGATAGAGCCAACCAGGTGGAAAGAACCTGTGTTTGTATTTGACGGATGGAGTCACCTGATTAACCCTGATCCTTTAAAATCTGGTGGATAGAGCCTTTTATATCGGTGATGGTGGATAGAACCTCACTACGATATTATATATTTCAATGATTAAAAAGAATTGCGAAAAGTTGCTTTGTGAAATGCTATTACCTAAATATGGTTTAATAAAATTTGGCTTTATGCAAATGAACCCTACTAAGCTTCCTTTGGAAAGCCCACATAAGCATATTTTCCCGGACTTCTTGAAATGCGTTTGTACTCACGTGCTCCACCAACATGTCATCATCGAGATTTATCAAGATGCGATCGAGGAGGGCGAATTCTACGCGAGGAGTACGAGGAAGGCTGCCAGGAGGACTAGTCACGATCCTAGTAAATCGCTTTGTGGCGTTTGGCGCCCTGCCGTTTCGCTTTTGTTCCCGCTGCTTTGTTTCCGGTCTTCAGACCGAGTATTGTAATAAGTGGCCATGTGGCCTGTACTTGAATATTTATAATACAATTGCGTTTTGTTCGGCAATGAAGTATCACTGTGACTGTGTGTACTAGCTACTGATCTGGGACTAGTACGGAAATGCACAGGAGATTCTGGATAGCTGATCCGGGGTCTCACAGCGGTGGTATCAGAGCCTGGACGACCGTAGGACGTGACCTAGTTAGCATGGCAAAGCCTTAAGGACTTATATTTTTATAAAAATGTATTTACAAAAAGCTAAGTTTCTTTGCTTCTATCTCTCCTGTCTTAGTGTCTTACTCTTGTCTTGTCCTTTGTTAAAATTTGTTACTAATCCCACCTTGTTTTCAAAATTTGTAGATGCCGGTTACCACCACCTTTGCCGCTCAGACTGGAGGCTTCTGCCAGGAGCTATCGCTGATGCTGCAGGAGTTGGGGTTTCCCCATCGTCCTGAGTATCGGTACCAGTTTATTACTGGTCTTAGCCAGGACTTGTGGCAGGTCCGCCTGCTGGTTTTCGCGAGGAGCAGGGTTCGCGAGGAGGACCGACCCTTCTACTTCACAGCCGAGCGGTCGATTCTGGCGTACGCTTTGCAGGACGCGGCCAGAAAGGCTATCCTCATGTTGGGGCATAGCTACCGCGATCGCTTGGAGGACACCCCGTACCGCTTGTTTCCCCGTTTCCAGTTCGGGGGGATGTACAGCCTGTTTCGGAGTTTGGATCAGGAGGCTGACCCGACCGTGGTGCACCAGGGGTCACTCATCCAGGCTCTGGACGACGCCTACGTGCGGTTGACCGACGAGATGCAGAGGCAGCGTCGGGACCTGACGGCCGCGAGGGAGAGGATCCGTCAGCTCGAGGAGGAGAGGCAGGACGCCCCGCCACCGCCACCAGCCCCGGTTCCAGAGTACCCGCCGATCCGCGACATACCGATGGATGCTCCGCCCGCCAAGCGTCATCAGGGTCTGAGGCTTCGTTGCCAGGCACGCAAGTCAGTCCGTCCCCAGTCGCCGTTGGGGTCCTTGACCGCTTCCGGAGGAGCCGGACCTTCGGCAGCTGCTTCGCCTTCCCGCAGCAGGAGCGAGGAGGAGGAGGACCCGTCCCCGCGTGGTTATGCGGGTGACGCTAGTGACTAATTGTCTAGCCTGAAGGACCTTTGCTTTGTTTTGCTTTCGATTAGAATGATGAATAAGTATGGTTGGATTGTATCGTGCCCTTAGGCAGTTGTGATACAGCCAGCCCCAAAACTATTTTGTTTTAATGGAAGTTCAGTTGGTTTTCCCTTCTGTTGGGTGCTTTGGTGGTTGTGTTCTTGCTGTGGAGGATGTGGTTTAATTCCCTGTTGCTTACCTGTGCTTTTCCCTCTTCTCTTTTGCTTGACCGCCTTGTGCAGATGGAGAACCCTGGTCGTGGTCGTGGCCGTGGAAGGCCCGCAGGCCGTGGGAGAGGCCGTGGACGTGCCCGTGGGGCCGTGCATTTTCAAGAAGAATACGTGGAGCCCCCTCAGCCGCAGGGACAAGAGCAGGTTCAGCAACCGGCAGCTCAGTTTGATCCGCCGCCCCCACCCCCAGCTCAGCCGCCTAATCTGGAGCAAATGATGGCGATGCAGATTCAACTCCTTCAGGCGTTAGCTCAGAACGTTCTGAACCAACCGCAAGCCGCGACAGCACCGGCTCAAGTTCAACCGCCTCCTTCGAAGTTTGGAGAGTTCATGAGGACGCGACCCCCGACCTTTGCTGGGTCTGGAGACCCGCTAGAGGCGGATGACTGGCTCAAGGAGATTGAGCGCAAGTTTCACTTGGCTCAGTGCGATGACATTGAGAGCGTGCATTTTGCTTCCTATCAGCTTAAGGGTACGGCAGCCAACTGGTGGGAGAATTATTGTCTTTGCACATGCCGACCATAAAACATTCCCTGGAATGAGTTCGTGGAAAACTTGAGCCACCCACATCCCAAGGGGAGTCATGGAAATGAAGCGTCGTGAGTTTCATAGGCTTCAACAAGGGAATTTGTCCGTCTCGCAGTACCTTAACCGGTTTACTCGGCTATCCCGCTATGCGCCGCCGACGTCGCGACGGATGAGGCCAAGATCTGGCGCTTTATGGAGGGCATGGACCCAAATTTGAAGGTGCGGCTAGTGTCGGCGACTTCCGTCGTTCCAACACATGATCAACAAGGCGCCGATCCAAGAGGATGCGCAGTCGCTTGTTTGAGACGCGCAAGAGGAAGATGCTATTCGAGACCGGTGCCAGCCGCAGCTCCAGGCCCCGACGTTCAGAAGCAACAACCCAAAGAAAGCCGACCCTCCAATGCACCCAGGACCCCAATGACCACCCCGCGCCCCACGGGACAAGCCCCTACCGGCAATGTAGGGGCTCAAGCTCAGAAGGGCAGTACAGCGACGGCAGGAGTGCAGTGCTTCAACTGCAGGGAGATGGGGCACTACGCCAACAACTGCCCTCACAAGCGTCAGCCCGTCAGCCCAGTGAGGTTCAACTCGATCGACGCCCGACGCGCGCCCGGCGCCCGGCTCAAGGAAGAGGAACCCCGCAGACCCGCGCCGCCGAGGACACCGGAAGAGGTCGCGTGAACCACATCACGGCGAGAAGAGGCTCAAGATGCGCCAGGCGTGGTTTACTGATGCGTTCGTTGTCAACTCGATTACTCGCTTGATTCTGTTTGATTACGGTGCAACTCATTCATTTATATCGGAGTACTTGGTTAAAAAGCATAACTGGAATACAATACAGTTACGAAACCCTTTGTTAGTGCAATCCCCTGGAAAAGAAATGAAAACAACTGCTGTATGTCCTAAGATGGATATAATAATAAAAGGGGTAAAGTTCCTCGCGAACTTAATATTATTGGATACTAAGGGTATAGAAGTAATCCTTGGAATGGATTGGTTAACCAAGTACAAAGGTCAGATAGACTGTGCCAGTAGAACTATCTCTCTTACCAGCCCTGAGGGGATTAGAGTGGAGTTCTTATCTAATCTCGCCTCTAAGGGGGGTAGTACCCTGAACCGTCTAAAAGGTACTTCCTTGGAGAAAGTGCCGATAGTCAAAGAGTACCCCGATGTCTTTCCGGATGAGTTGCCTGGAATGCCGCCAGATCGAGATGTGGAGTTCGTGATTGAGCTCGTACCAGGTACCGCTCCAATCTCGAAGAGACCTTACCGACTGCCGTCCAACGAGTTGGTCGAGATGAAGAAGCAGATTGAAGAACTACAAGCAAAAGGATTCATCAGGCCCAGTTCGTCGCCTTGGGGATCGCCAGTGATCTTTGTCTCCAAGAAAGACGGTAGTCTGAGGATGTGCATAGACTACAGGTCTTTGAATGAGGTCACCATCAAGAATAAGTATCCGTTGCCTCGGATTGATGATCTGTTTGATCAGTTAAAGGGAGCTCAAGTCTTCTCCAAGATAGATTTGAGATCGGGATATCACCAGTTGAAAATAAGAAAGGAAGATATTCCTAAAACAGCCTTCACGACCAGATATGGCCTGTACGAGTTCACAAATATGTCGCTCGGATTGACCAATGCTCCTTCGTATTTTATGAACTTGATGAATAAGGTGTTCATGGAGTATTTAGACAAGTTAAATCGTAGTCTTTATCGACGACATTCTTGTCTATTCCAAGAGCAGAAAAGAGCATGAGGATCATCTGCGGATAGTCTTGGAAACCCTAAGAGAGCATCAGTTGTATGCTAAGTTTAGCAAGTGTGACTTTTGGTTGAAAGAAGTATCTTTCCTGGGTCATATCATTTTAGCTGCGGGAGTAGCGGTAGATCCGTCAAAGTGAGAGATGTTTTGGATTGGCACCAGCCGAAATCAGTTCCAGAAATCAGGAGTTTTCTTGGATTAGCTGGTTATTATCGAAGATTCATTGAAGGTTTCTCGAAGATAGCCAGACCTCTTACTCAGCTTCTGAAGAAGGAAATGAAGTTTGAATGGACTAAAGCTTGCGGCGAGTTTTCAGGAGTTGAAAAAGAGATTAACCTCAGCCCCAGTGCTTGTGTTGCCGGATATTCACAAGAACTTTGAGGTGTATTGTGATGCTTCAAAACAAGGGCTTGGATGTGTGCTGATGCAAGAAGGAAAGGTAATAGCCTATGCTTCAAGGCAACTGCGACCTCATGAAGAAAACTATCCTATTCATGACTTGGAGTTAGCCGCAGTGGTGCATGCGCTCAAGATATGGAGATATTACTTGATCGGCAATAGATGTGAGATCTATACGGATCACAAGAGCCTGAAGTATATCTTCACTCAACCTGACCTCAACCTGAGGCAGAGAAGATGGTTGGAGTTGGTGAAGGATTACAATGTTGGAATTCACTACCACCCCGGAAAGGCAAATGTAGTGGCGGATGCACTAAGCAGAAGGTTCATTTGCAATAATGCGATGGGGCGGAAGGCGGTCACGATTAGTGAGGAATTTCGGCGTCTTAACCTGGAGTTGGTAAAGGAAGGATGCATCTACAACTTGGAAGTGAAATCGACCCTTGAGGATCAGATCCGAGCAGCTCAGAAAGATGATAAGGGCATTGCGGATCTGAAAGAAGGTCTGAAGAAAGGAAAACACCCGGATTTTACTGTGGATGACCGAGTGCAGTTTGGTTCGGAAAAGGATAGTAGTCCCTAACCAAGAAGAGATCAAGAGTGTGGTTCGAAGGAAGCACATGATTGATATACTCCATTCACCCTGGAGGTACCAAAATGTATGCGGATCTGAAGGAGAAATATTGGTGGCCTAATATGAAGAAAGAAGTTGTAGACTTCGTGGCCCGATGTGATGTGTGTCAGTTGGTGAAAGCAGAACATCAAAGACCAGCCGGTCTGTTGCAGCCCTTGCAAGTGCCTGTTTGGAAATGGGAAGAAGTTGGGATGGATTTTATAACTGGGTTACCCAAAACTAAATCCGGTTATGATTCCATTTGGGTGATTGTGGACAGATTAACTAAGGTGGCTCATTTCATTCCTGTGAAGACAACTTATGCTGGTGATAAGTTAGCAGAGCTTTATATGGCCAAGATAGTATGTTTGCACGGTGTGCCCAAGAAGATTGTGTCCGATCGAGGTTCCCAGTTTACCTCAAGGTTTTGGCAGAGATTGCATGAGGTGATGGGCACAAATCTGAATTTTAGCACAGCGTACCATCCCCAGACGGACGGTCAGACGGAAAGGGTGAATCAAATTATGGAAGATATGCTCCGAGCTTGTGCTTTGACGTACAAAGGCTTATGGGATCAGAATTTGCCCTATGCCGAGTTTTCCTATAACAACAGCTATCAAGCCAGTTTGAAAATGGCACCTTTTGAAGCTTTGTATGGAAGAAAGTGCAGGACACCATTGTATTGGAAAGAAACCGAAGGAGGGCAAATCATTGGACCAGATGTTCTGAAAGAAGCCGAAGAGCAAGTCAGACGGATCCGGGCAAATTTGAAGACCGCTCAGTCAAGGCAGAAGAGCTATGCGGACAATCGTCGACGGGACTTAAGTTTTATACCTGGGGATCATGTGTATTTAAAGGTATCCCCATTGAAAGGAATGAAGCGGTTCCGGGTTAGTGGAAAGTTAGCGCCCCGCTACATCGGACCATTCAAAGTGACTGCTAGAAAGGGAGAAGTGGCTTATAAGTTGGAATTGCCGCCACAGCTGTCAGGGGTGCATGATGTTTTTCATGTATCTCAATTGAAGAAGTGTCTCAGAGTTCCCGAGCATCAGCTGCCAGTTGAAGAGTTGGAATTGAAGGAAGATCTGTTTTATCCAGAGTTTCCTGTCAGAATTTTGGATGAAGCGGAACGCCGAACTCGAAGCCGGGTAATCAAGTTTTGCAAAGTTCAGTGGAGCAATCATTCAGAGAAAGAAGCAACCTGGGAGCGAGAAGAAGATCTTCGAGCAGAGTTTCCAGACCTCTTTCTTTCTTCTCCAGAATCTCGGGGACGAGATTCTCTCTAAGGGGGGTAGGTTTGTAACATCCTCATTTTCGCCTTCTGGAAGAAAAACCTAATTTAAATAAAGTAATTCAAAAGTTGGAGTTTCATTGGTGTTTATATTAACCTGGCATCCAATCCAACCCAAAATCGCTATTCAATTCCCTTAGGTCGAAAAGCGGATTTTCGATCCGTAGGTACCCATAAGTTCACCCGAGTCCAGAAATACTCCAAAAATCTCCAAACCACTTTTAAAATGTTCCAAATATTCCTAAATGATTTTAGGAATTTATCCCCGAATTTTGGACCTCCGTTCCTATTTTATCTCGCGCGGTTTTTGTTAAATGCCCGCAATTCGCTCCGGAATATTAAATTCCCCAAATTAAATCGAATTCAACTAAACCAATTCCATTGAGTCCCAAATAATCTAAAATGGCTCTAGGAATTTTTCCGGAATTTTTAGGCCATTTTTCCTAATGTTTCTCTAGGGCGGAACGTTTGCGTAAAAGAGGGCCAATGAGGTCGTGCCACGTGTCATGCACTGTTCATTGTCTTCCACCTCTAGCCATGCATGAGCAATGGAGCTCCAAGCAAGCTTCAATGGTGGAGGCTTTCTTTAATTGCTCATATCTCCCTCCACGCAACACCAAACGACTAGCCGTCGGTTCCGTTGAATCCGTAGCGTCGCCCTCTTCACATCCCCCACCACCCCTCGCCGGAGAGCTCGCCGGAATTTGCACGGGCGCCCAAAAACCGAAAACGGCCCTCATGGCTTTAATTGCTCATAACTCGGCCGTTTCTCGTCCAAACGCCGCGCCACCACTTCCAATCTCACCGTATAAAAGCCCTCTTCCCGGTGGTATGATCCTCCTTTGGCAGCTCCCCTCCATTCAATCTCTAGCTCAAGAAAACCGACGCCGGGTCATTTTTTTTCGGTGTTCTTCGTGTTCGTCGATTGGTTCTTCTTCTCCGGTGAGCCATTCTTCGAGTTCTTAGGTTCCTTGTGACCGTGAGGAGGTCTAGCTTCTAACCCAAGTATTGATTTTAGGTTGCCTCAATCGTTGACGACGAATTTCGTGTTTTACCGATTTCAACCGAAGCTCCGTTCATCACCAAATTCAGCCACTCCGGTGAGTTCTAGTCCAATTCCTTCCTCCTAGATGTTGCTAAGGATGTTATCTAGAGGATCTAGCTTTTTATTTGGATCAATTTCATGCGAAAATGAAGGAAAAATCCGGATTTTTGGAAATGTTGCCTTCTCTGTTTTTGGTGTTCATGCCATGTGTGCGTGTGCACCGCCCGCCGCCGTCGCCGCCGTCGCCGCCGGCCGGCGCTGTCCATCCGCCCGGCGTCACGCCCCGTCTTTGCCCGGCCGTCTGCCTTGTATGCGTCTGCCGCCCAGCGCTCATGCCGTCGGTCGGCCCCACCGCCGGCCGTCCGCCGTCGCCGCCGCCGGCGACCTTGCCGCCGGCCGTGCCCCCCCACTCCCTCTCTCTCCCTTCCTCTCTCTTTCTCAATCTGTCTCCTCCATGAATGGCAAGCAAGCTTCCAGAGGAAGCCATCTCCTCCCCCTCCCCTCAATGACATGTGGGGCCAACTTGTCATAGGGATAGACTTAGTCAAAGCCAGTCAAAGTCCAAGTCAAAGTCAGCCGGTCAACGAAGGAATATTCCAGAGAATATTCCCGGTTTTCGATTTATTTGAAATTCAAACTTCGGAAGCTCATAACTTTCTCATCCGAACTCCGTTTGACTCCATTCAAATTTCTAAATTCATCTAAAATCAAGATCTACCTGCCAGTATTATTTTTGTAATTTTTAGATTTTATTTATTTTCTGTTATTTATTTATTGCCTCGTTTTCTTGCGTAGTCGAAGGCCAAGCGGACGCGACCAAACCCGCCGCCGGTTCTGCTGCGTACGACGACCTACTCGCGACAGAAGGCAAGTCCCTTTGACGCATTTTGATCCTACTTTTTTAAATGTGTTTAAATGCTTTATAAACTTGCATGCTATGTTTAAAGTCGTATATCAAATATAAGGACTTAGCTAATCCAAATTGTGATTACCTCTCTTTGATATCGACAACCATATTACTTGTAACCCTAGGACATTGCTTATACCATGCTTACGCTTATATGGTATCCCTTGATTGTAGTACGGTAGAATTGCTTAGGATCTTTATCGATGACGTTAACCCATGGGAGGGATTTCTCAAAAATGAATGATTACCAAGATGATTTGAAAGGTATTATAATCGGTTTGATACTGTTTTTCCAAAATAAAATAAAAAGGAAAACTGGTTTGGACTTGGGCGGATTGGTATGTCGGGTGGGAGCGGATCAAGTCTTGATCCTATTGTGCAAGTACCGCCCCAAGTCATATAAGGACCGACGCTTATGATTGCCATTTTAAGCAATACCGTACTACCACATGTCTATAATGGTACGACCTGGCCAACTAATTTGTAGAAGCCTAGTTTAGACTCACCATTCGGTTGAATGTGAATGCCAGATGGAGGCAATGTTGTTTTTCTCACACGGCGCAAGAGGGGGCTTCTGTACTGGGCGGTTGGAACCCTAACAGCGGTGAAACCTCAGCAGGTGGGTCTAGCTAGGTAGAAACATTATAACGGCCTTGTCACGATCTCTCTGCCAGCACACCAAAGGAAGTGTGCTAATAGCTTGGCATTAAGAGATGATTGTGTCTTGTGGGTAAAGTTGTACACCTCTGCAGAGTTAAAACTATTCGAATAGCCGTGCCTGCGGTCAAAGGCAAAGCAAGGAATGCTTTCATATTGGTAGATTTTGGTTTTGGTTTCGAAAACTGAAAATTGTTTTGTTTTGGGGTTCGGGAGTGGTTAGAACTCTCGGATGTGATTTGGCGGATAGAGCCAACCAGGTGGAAAGAACCTGTGTTTGTATTTGACGGATGGAGTCACCTGATTAACCCTGATCCTTTAAAATCTGGCGGATAGAGCCTTTTATATCGGTGATGGTGGATAGAACCTCACTACGATATTATATATTTCAATGATTAAAAAGAATTGCGAAAAGTTGCTTTGTGAAATGCTATTACCTAAATATGGTTTAATAAAATTTGGCTTTATGCAAATGAACCCTACTAAGCTTCCTTTGGAAAGCCCACATAAGCATATTTTCCCAGACTTGCTGAGTACGTTTGTACTCACGTGCTCCACCAACATGTCATCATCAGAGATTTATCAAGATGCGACTGAGGAGGGCGAATTCTACGCGGAGGAGTACGAGGAAGGCTGCCAGGAGGACTAGTCACGATCCTAGTCGTCGCCTGTGGCGTTTTGGCGCCTGCCCGTTTCGCTTTTGTTCCCGCTGCTTTGTTTCCGGTCTTCAGACCGAGTATTGTAATAAGTGGCCATGTGGCCTGTACTTGAATATTTATAATACAATTGCGTTTTGTTCGGCAATGAAGTATCACTGTGACTGTGTGTACTAGCTACTGATCTGGGACTAGTACGAAAATGCACAGGAGATTCTGGATAGCTGATCCGGGGTCTCACAGCGGTGGTATTAGAGCCTGGACGACCGTAGGACGTGACCTAGTTAGCATGGCAAAGCCTTAAGGACTTATATTTTTATAAAAATGTATTTACAAAAAGCTAAGTTTCTTTGCTTCTATCTCTCCTGTCTTAGTGTCTTACTCTTGTCTTGTCCTTTGTTAAAATTTGTTACTAATCCCACCTTGTTTTCAAAATTTGTAGATGCCGGTTACCACCACCTTTGCCGCTCAGACTGGAGGCTTCTGCCAGGAGCTATCGCTGATGCTGCAGGAGTTGGGGTTTCCCCATCGTCCTGAGTATCGGTACCAGTTTATTACTGGTCTTAGCCAGGACTTGTGGCAGGTCCGCCTGCTGGTTTTCGCGAGGAGCAGGGTTCGCGAGGAGGACCGACCCTTCTACTTCACAGCCGAGCGGTCGATTCTGGCGTACGCTTTGCAGGACGCGGCCAGAAAGGCTATCCTCATGTTGGGGCATAGCTACCGCGATCGCTTGGAGGACACCCCGTACCGCTTGTTTCCCCGTTTCCAGTTCGGGGGGATGTACAGCCTGTTTCGGAGTTTGGATCAGGAGGCTGACCCGACCGTGGTGCACCAGGGGTCACTCATCCAGGCTCTGGACGACGCCTACGTGCGGTTGACCGACGAGATGCAGAGGCAGCGTCGGGACCTGACGGCCGCGAGGGAGAGGATCCGTCAGCTCGAGGAGGAGAGGCAGGACGCCCCGCCACCGCCACCAGCCCCGGTTCCAGAGTACCCGCCGATCCGCGACATACCGATGGATGCTCCGCCCGCCAAGCGTCATCAGGGTCTGAGGCTTCGTTGCCAGGCACGCAAGTCAGTCCGTCCCCAGTCGCCGTTGGGGTTCTTGACCGCTTCCGGAGGAGCCGGACCTTCGGCAGCTGCTTCGCCTTCCCGCAGCAGGAGCGAGGAGGAGGAGGACCCGTCCCCGCGTGGTTATGCGGGTGACGCTAGTGACTAAATGCATTAGTATCATTGTCAAAATTTCTAAAAATCGGATATGTTTGATGCCTCTGGAAAATAGAAAATAGTAAAATCTTAATGCATTAGAAGCATTGTCATAATTTCTAAAAAACGTACAAGTTTGAACATGATTTGAAAAATTTATGATATCTTAGGAATGCTCTTAAAACCCTTCTATTTTTTTTTAAAAAAATTCCAACTTGATTTAATAGCTCAATTAAATCAGTGAAGTTACTTTAAATGCATTAGTAGCCTTGTCAGAATTTCTAAGATTTACACAAGTTTGATCATGATCTGAAATTTTTTATGGTAGCTTAGGTATATTCTCAGGACCTGTCTCAAAAAATGTTTTAAAAATTTCTAACATGATTTAATAGCTCAACAAAAAAAATCAGACAATAAGCATTTTGCGTGAAATTGAACTCCAGACCTGACGCACGTGACACAAGCGTTCTGCCATTTGAGCTGCACACTGATGTTGTCATATTATCTGTACAAAAATATGAGCCTGGCATCTGAGATAGGTGCGAGCAACGCCGCCATACGTCGCGCAAGGGGGAGCCGAGGCGACATGGCTGCACGCCTGGTCGGGAAATCCATGGGATGTAATATAGGGACTATATGGTACTCCCGAATTTTTTTTAAAATAATATTATTTTAATCAAAATTTACAGAAATAATATGCCGAAAAAGAAAATAGCAAAACTACCCCCCTGTGTCCATTTGAATTGGCGACAGGGTCCTGTCGCCATTTGAATTGGCGACAGGAGCTCCTGTCGCCATTTCAAATGGCGACAGGGGGCAAAATCGGAATTTCGCCCATCCTGTCGCCATTTGAAATGGATACAGGCTCCTGTCGCCAAATGGAATGGCGACAGGAGCCTTTAACCGTTTGCAGCCGAAACCATCTCGCCATTTCCACGCGCACAGAGAGGGAGAGCGAGAGAAAAGAGAGAGGGAGAGGGAGAAGAAGAAGAGAAAAGAAAGAGAGGGAGAGGAAGAAGAGAAAGAGGAGGAGAGGGAGGAGAGGGAGGAAGGGGAGGGAGAAGAGGGAGGAAGGAGAGGGAGAGGAGGAAGAAGAAGATCGCGTCTGCAGGTAAAATTTTTTTCTTTCTTGTATGTTTCATTTAACTTAGTGACTAGATTGATTAATTAGTGATTTAGTGATTTAGCGAGTAGTATTGTCATGTTTTCGCGACTTAGTGACTTAGCAAAAATTTAGCGATTAGCGTTGTTTTTGAATTAGCGACTTAGCGTTGTTTTCGCGATATAGGAACAAATCTCCATGCTACTTAGCGTTAGCTTAGCGACTTAGCGATGTTTTCGCGATATAGGAACAAACCTCCCGCCGCGCCGGCCCTGCTCGCCGCGCTCACCTCGGCCACGACCGCCTTTGGCCCCGTTGGCCGTGTTTGCCGCGCTTGCCTCGGCCTTGCTCGCCTAGTTTAGCGACTTAGCGATGTTTTCGCGATATAGGAACAAACCTCCCGCATCGCCGGCCCTGCTCGCCGTGCTCACCTCGGCCACGACCGCCTTTGGCCCCGTTGGCCGTGTTTGCCGCGCTTGCCTCGGCCTTGCTTGCCTCAGCCCCGTCGGCTGTGTCACACTTGCCTTGGCTCGCCGGCCGGCCGCACGAGCTTGCCTCGACGCTTTGCACGGCGATGATTGCATGGGCCGGGAAAATCCCATGAACAATTTCCTAAAAAATAGGTAAAAATTATGATTTTGCCTTTCCTTCTTTCCTAAATTTTAGAAATCAGTAAATAAATTCAGAAAATTGGTATTAAAGACTGAAAAATAGATTTTCACATATCGAAAGTCTATACGTAGCATAAGTACATTGTCTAAAAGGTGTGTGTCGTACACAGTAAGAATTTCATGAAATGTTTGTGTGTATGGATGAGCGAGTGCAGTTTATAATATATTACGGAGAGGAAATTCCGAACATGGGTGTGGAAGGGTGGAACTAAGTCATTTTCCAAGTGTCGTGGCTGGTCTGTCACGTCCAGAGGAGCATTCATGAAGCACAGTTAGAAGATGGTTATACCAAATATTCTTGTTGGACCGTGAATTGCATAGTATAAAACTGCACGGAGTAGGGTGTCAGAGACAGGAATCAGACGTCTTGGGAGTTAGTTGAAATTACAGTCCAAGTCATGGAGTTCGTATGTCGAGCAGCGATTGAGAGAGGATGGCCATTAGTATTGTTGGCGCAAGCATTTGAGAAAGCAGAGGGCATCCGTGAGGAACAGATGGAGGTTGTTGGTGACGAAGAGGAGGAAGTTGGGGAGAGCGACCAAGCAAGAGAATACTCGGTGAGGCATGATGTTAGTTCGGCTCGGGAGGCGGTGCAAGGTGAGGAAGTTGGTGTTCCAATGGCAGACGTCACGAGGAACCAATGGGTGTGGCAGACGTCACGAGGAACCAATGGGTGTGGCAGACGAGGGAGAACATATTGAATCGCTGGTGATATCAATGGACGCAGAGAGCCGGGACTATGAGGATTTAAGTAACGATGAAGAGGATGAAGAGCCTTTCCCCGCGGAGTGGGATGAGTGTCGGTTCGACAGACTGATGGTCAACGAGGGTGAAGATGTCCAATGGGGTACGATCGAATGAGGTGCGGCAAGATGCAATTTACAAGGATAAAGGTGAGGTGCAGGAAGCGATCCAAAGATGGGCAAGTGTCGCTGCGTAGACCCTTCTGGGTTGCTAAGTCAGATCAGCAGGTGTATGATGTGAGATGCAAGATGGAAGGTTGCCCATGGGGTGTCCATGCTTACCAACCTAAATGGGACACAATTTGGAAGTGTTCTATAGTAGTGCCGCATGCATGTGTCTTGTGAGTCTACACAATCGCATAGAAATATATCTTCCGGCTTTGTTGCCAATGTAATGTACGGGGAGATTGTGGGCAACCTGGATTTAGAGCCACGTGCCATCATTCTTGCAATAGAGCAGAGGTATCAGTACACGATAAGCTATGCGAAGGCATGGAGAGCGAAGCAAAAGGCATTGGAAGCAAGGTTTGGCACGTACGAAGACTCCTATCAGAATCTGCCAGGGTTGCTTCAGGTGATCAAGGAAAGGAATGCTGGGACTTATGTCGATATTTTCGAGCAACCTTCACAGCGTTCCCTGGGAAGATGTTGCTCAAGAGGGCATTCTTTGCTTTCGGTGCGTGTATCAACGCATTCAGACATTGCCGTCCGTTGTTATGCGTGGATGGGACTTTTCTGACCGGGAAGTACAAAGGTCAGATATTGACTGCCATAGGAGTCGATGGCAACAATCAAGTTCTTCCCGTTGCGCTTGCATTCGTAGAGGGTGAGAACACTGATAGTTAGCTATGGTTTCTAAGGAACGTGAAAGCTGGGGCCGTAGAACAGCGGCCTAGTGTGTGTGTCATACATGATCGGCATCCTGGGTTGCTAAAGGCGATCGTGCAATTGCAGCAAGGTGAAGATGAGACATATCCATGGCCTGATTTGCGTAGTAGGTGGTGTAAGCGGCACATGGGCGCCAATTTTTACAAGCGATTCAGAACAAAGAGTGACAAAGCTTTTAAGAGGTCATGCGACTGAACCAGGAAAGAAAATTTGAGAGACTATGGAAAAAGTTGGACGAGCTAACGTCAAGGCATACAAACAGGCAATAAGAAGCCAACGACTTCCGCAGGAGGCCCCATGGCGCTTGCAGAGTTACCAATGGACCCTCCACACCTGGTTCGGAGGAATGGAAGGGCTATGAAATGCTTCTCCGAATGGATAGAGCATGAGCCTAAGGAGAAATGGGCTCAGCTTTATGACACCGATGGCGCCAGGTATGGGGTCATGACGACAAACTTGGCTGAGGTTTACAATTGGGTCATGCGGGGGTTGAGGCCACTTCCCCTGGTTGCTATAGTGGAGGGTGTTCTTCGTGGCATAACGAAATACTTTGTGGATCGCTATGCTAGGGGCGTCGCCCGCATGAATGCCCCTGATGTGAAGTACTCCGAGATGATTTGTACCTACATGGAGGAAAAGGGCAAGAAGGGGGAGATGCATAGAGCATTGAAGATGGGCACGAGGGAGCTCCGATTTGAGGTACTATGTAAAGATAAATCAGGGCGTGGGACAAACCGCGAGAGTTACACATGAATGCACCATGCATAGACAAACATGTGCATGCACCTGCAACAAGCCTCGTCTGTTACACAGGCCATGCGCACATGTCATGGCGGCCTGCTCAACAATCCGAATGGATCCAGGTATATTCTTGTCGCATTTCTTCAACAAGGAAGAAGTGATGGCAACCTGGAGTGGGGAAATGTACGGTTTTCGAGTGGTGGGTTTATTCACGGAGCATCATACCTGGGAGGAGACACGGTGGGTTCTGGATGTAAGTAGGTTGAAGGGTGTTGGGCGACGGCAGACAAGGCGTATAAGGAACGATATGGATGCAGCGGAAAGTGGACGTCGTGTGAAGAAATGTTCAGTTTGCAAGGAGACGGGCCACACTTTCAAGTATTGTCCCACGGCTCAGAGGCAGTAAAATTATTGTACGTCGTTTATGTAAGGACTTTCCAATGAAATTGTTGTACGTCGTTTATGTATGGACTTTCCAACTAAATTGTTGTACGTCATTTATGTATGGAGTTTCTAATTAAATTGTTGTACGTCATTTATTTATGGACTTTACAATTAAATTGTTGTACGTCATTAATGTATGGACTTTCCAATTAAATTGTTGTACGTCGTTTATGTATGGACTTACTGATTAAATTGTTGTACTTCAAATTTATTATGGAATGATTGTTTGAACTTTCTTTATGTAATTGTTGTGTTCAATTTGTAACGATATGTTCTTCTATTTTCCTATTGTCGGGTTACACATTGCAGGTATGGCGTACGAGTTGCTTGACCCGGTGATAGATGCGAGTCACCGGAGCCACTTGGCCACCGCGCCGCCGCAGCCGGGGCGGCTACCTCTTGAGCTTGGCGCCCTACGCTTGCGCACCCCCATGAGAGCATGGAGGATTGACCCGCGATGGCTTCCGAGGTTAGTACACTAATCACATGGTTCTATAAGTTCAATGTACTGTCATCTATGTGTGCAGGCAGCGTACTTACAATATTTTCATGCAGGTTGAGGGCAGCGGGGTTGCTTCCATTAGCCAGGATGGTGGAGGCGACCGTGGCTGACGACCAGGACGTGCGAGGTTCCTCCAGGAGGTTCCCGTACGACCGGAGCTTACTGACCGCTTTGGTGGACCGTTGGCGCCCTGAGACGCACACGTTCCACCTTCCGTGCGGCGAGATGGCGCCCACACTTGAGGACGTGAGTTACCTACTGGGCCTACCTTGCTCAGGGGACGCGGTGGTGCTGGTCGACGTCGACCCTGAGTGGCGGACGGACCTTCTTCATCGGTTCGCAGGTGTGATACCAGCAGGGTACAACACTTTCACTTCTACGCACGACCCTACGCAGAAGTGGCTGGTTCAGTTCTATGTAAGTTGCGCTTTATTTTGTAGGTTTTTTTTTAGCTGCTTTCAGTTCCACCGCTAACCATAGCCTTTTGCAGCCCGAGAGGATGGCGGCCGGAGCGGAGGACTACGTCGTCACCCGCCACTTCGAGGCGCACTGATCCGCTATTCGGCTGGGTCATGTTCAGCTCGAGCCACGGAGACACCGTCGACAAGCACTTGATCCAGTTCGCCAGGACGATCGCGGAGGCCGACATGGATCAGATCCCACAGCTGGCTTGGGGACCGGCAGTACTGGCGGCCACCTACCGTGCTCTTTGCGATGGGTGCCGTCGCACCTCGGACTCATCCGTTCTCGCTGGGTGTCCGCTACTGCTTCAGTTGTGGTCCTTCGAGAGGTTCCAGATTGGACGTCCACATATGGACCTGCAGCCGTATGGCGATGAGTTCTACAGGGCAGTTGGAGATGAGGTCGACCACCCTACCATGGGGTCTTTGTGGTGCCGCCGACGGGTTAGTACCACATAATATATTACCTTGTTTGTGAAATAATTTTTATCAATACTATTATGTACTAACGTTGGTGTATTCCTTGTTTTCGCAGCCCACTTTCGCCCCAGTTACGTCGCATGCTTCGTACCCTGAGTACATAGCGATGTTTGACCAACTGACAGATGACCGCGTCATTTGGCGGCCCTACCTTCCGGAGCTTGTCGACGCGCGAGCTCCTCACGGACTTTCGCTGCAGTGCACCAGTGACGCCGCCTACTGGCTCACACGGCGTCACTTGGTTTTCGACGTGTTCGTTGAGACGTACGCGGCCCACTGCGTCATGCGGCAGTTTGGCCTCCGTCAGGAGTTCCCCCACCTGCAGGTGCCATCGTCCTGGCTAGCGTCCACTCGTTAGTATTGCTTTCCATCTCTGTTACAATTATTTAATATCTCATTTAATTGCATATATTACTAATGAAGTTTCCGTTGCAAATTGAGTAATGCAGACTGACACGCAAGGGCTTAGGCCCTGGTACGAGCTGGGCGACACGCATGATTCCTCATGTTGAGCAGTGGCGCAGGCTTTGGCAGACGTGCACGAGGAGACTGCCCCTTACGACGACGCCACGTACGACGACTATATCCTGTGGTACAGCCCGCGCACACGCGTTCGAGTTGTGCGTGTGGTGGAGTCACCTCCGAGGCATGTTCCCTCCACAGCGGACACCTACCCTACACAGCCGGACCCTGCTTTTCACCGCGTGGTTAGTACTTGCTCCCACAAGTTGTATACCCTGCCTGCATAGAACTAACAAGCCATTTTCACAGGGTGACATTGCCCGGGAGGTGCACGACGACGCGGCCTCGATGGTAGCAGCTATCGACATGGGCAACGCGACCATGCATCAGGTGAGAGCGATGCTGCAGGGTGTTGTCGACAAGACCGCTCGCATCGTCCACCTTACGTCGGGCACGAGGTTGAGGGACGATGTGGTGGCACAGGTCCCGGGTCGTTCGTCCGCAGTACGTGGGCGACGGGGTTCGCACACCGCACCTAGCACTGCGCCACTCGCCCCTCCTCCCGATGTACCCGGGGGGTCCAGGGTGGCAGCAGCCCACTACAGGTACACCTTTCTACTCTGCCCTTGTCTACTACATTTTTTACAGTATGTGTGCTAACGTGAAACATTTCTCAACAGCCGTCGATGACCGTAGCGTGACCCACTCTGGCGGCTCGAGCCCCGTTGACGACACCGATGTTCTTCACGACTGGCTTCGGTCCCCCCAGCAGGCGACGATGGAGGATATCCTTGGTCCTTCGCAGCTCGCCTCGCGCCGGACCAGACCGACGCAGTCGACCTGCGCCGGAGCGATCGGTAACCGACGGCTCGATCCCGCTGGACCCGGTCGGCCGATCACAGACCCCTTCACTACTCCGACTCCACCACGTCGCACTACTAGGAGTTCTCGCGGAGTTCCTCCTGACCCGCTGACATATTCAGCCGAGCATGTTCAGCGTCGGAGGAGGCCTGGGGCCACACGGGGCGTCACCCCTCGCAGGGGCCGTAGCTAGTTTTTGCTTTAGTTTTATCTTTTAGTACTATCAGTTCATTCGGTGCAACAATGACTTTGTTCAACTGGTTTATCTTTTCGTATGTTTTATCTCAATGAATCCGCCTTTCATGGTTTGACGAATATGGTAGCCCGTATACCAAATAGCAAATGTGGTACATCCGGCCCAAAAAATAACTTCCAACATGCATTTCTACGGGCCGCCGAAAATCCTTCATCGTTAGGGTTCGTGTGCGGATATAATACTTAGGGTTATTGGGCGTTGAGAATTTATATGCGAAGAGAGTTGTAACTGAGATATTTTTACAGAATATGGTAGTCCGTGTACCAAATAGCAAATCTGGTACATCCGGCCCAAAAAATAACTTCCAACATGCATTTCTACGGCCACTAAAATCCTTCATCGTTAGGGTTCGTAATGCGGATATAATACTTAGGGTTATTGGGCGTTGAGAATTTATATGCGAAGAGAGTTGTAACTGAGATATTTTTACAGAATATGGTAGTCCGTGTACCAAATAGAAAATCTGGTACATCCGACAAAAAATAACTTCCAACATGCATTTCTACGGGCCGCCGAAAATCCTTCATCGTTAGGGTTCGTGCGCGGATATAATACTTAGGGTTATTGGGCGTTGAGAATTTATATGCGAAGAGAGTTGTAACTGAGATATTTTTACAGAATATGGTAGTCCGTGTACCAAATAGCAAATCTGGTACATCCGGCCCAAAAAATAACTTCCAACATGCATTTCTACGGGCCGCCGAAAATCCTTCATCGTTAGGGTTCGTGCACGGATATAATACTTAGGGTTATTGGGCGTTGAGAATTTATATGCGAAGAGAGTTGTAACTGAGATATTTTTACAGAATATGGTAGTCCGTGTCCCAAATAGCAAATCTGGTACATCCGCCCAAAAATAACTTCCAACATGCATTTCTACGGCCAAAATCCTTCATCGTTAGGGTTCGTGTGCGGATATAATACTTAGGGTTATTGGGCGTTGAGAATTTATATGCGAAGAGAGTTGTAACTGAGATATTTTTACAGAATATGGTAGTCCGTGTACCAAATAGCAAATCTGGTACATCCGGCCCAAAAAATAACTTCCAACATGCATTTCTACGGGCCGCCGAAAATCCTTCATCGTTAGGGTTCGTGCGCGGATATAATACTTAGGGTTATTGGGCGTTGAGAATTTATATGCGAAGAGAGTTGTAACTGAGATATTTTTACAGAATATGGTAGTCCGTATACCAAATAGCAAATCTGGTACATCCGGCCCAAAAAATAACTTCCAACATGCATTTCTACGGTATGAAAATCCTTCATCGTTAGGGTTCGTGCGCGGATATAATACTTAGGGTTATTGGGCGTTGAGAATTTATATGCGAAGAGAGTTGTAACTGAGATATTTTTACAGAATATGGTAGTCCGTATACCAAATAGCAAATCTGGTACATCCGGCCCAAAAAATAACTTCCAACATGCATTTCTACGGGCCGCCGAGACAACACAAAGCTGCACGACCTATCACCCTCAGCTGCACGACCTACTACCCTCAATCAAAACTGCACGACCAGTTACCCTCAATGTAAGCTGCATGACCTGCCACCCTCAATAAAAGCTGCACGACCTGCCACTCTCAATAAAAGCTGCACGACTGGTCACCCTCAATGCGACTTGACAACACGCTGCTGTCAGCTTTCTCAAACTTATTGGACCACGACGTCGTGCAGCTTTCACGAAGCGTTACAGGTGATGCAGCTTTGCGAAAGGCGTGCCATGTCGTTCAGCTTTGCTAATGATGTGACAGGTTGTGCAGCTTTCGGAGAGGGGAGACAGGTCATGCATCTTTGCCAAGTGGATGACAGGCTATCTAGCTCGCCACCACTATAAAACCGGTAGAGGGATACACTTCCATTACCAACAGACTGACAATCAACTTCTGCACACTTCACACGAATTAGGCTACGATGTCGTTCTACCGTCGCCTCTTCAGCAAGCGAAACTTAACCCCCCCCCCGAATACCCAGATGCGAGTTGTGTTGATGCTCCAGTCCTTCCGGAGTTGCCCCGACCTAATTGCGCCTGCAACCTTCCGGCGAAGATGATGCAGTCTAACCACGGAGCTACGGCCGCCCGCGCTCATTACTGTTGTGCACACGGCTATGAGGTAAACCTATTGGTGTCATTACAGTTAAGGGTACCACTACCATTTCATGCGTCGTTTTTATTTTGTAGCGCATGGACCGGTGTTGCTTCTTCCAATGGATCGACGGGCCAGAACGACGTGACTACGAATTTCTCAACAACTGCCACGATGCCTACCCCACTTCGCCCGAGAACTTCACCCGGTGGGAGAGGCCGCCGGGATATGTCCCCCTTCTAGATCGACCAGAGTTTAGGGCCGGTGGGCAAGAGAGCAACCAATCGGTGAGTTCTATGCGACATGCTAATGTTACGCAGTCACAAAGTAGTAATTCTAAACTGCTTCCTCGCATACAGGACTCCAAGAAGAAACTTGCAAAATGGATAAAGTCAAAGGAGAAACCTCCTCAAGGGCTCGCACCCGAAAGCCCCGAATTTTGCGAGCACGACCTGGAAGCAGTCGTTGATACCTGCCAAGGGGATCTAGCGGATCGGAGATTCTACCGGTGCCCCTTGGCCGAGGATGAATGGTGCGCCTACTTCAACTGGGTGGATCCGGAGAAGTACCACCCACATCTCAAACTTCCCATATGGGATAACTGGGGGGAGCAACCCTCTCCGTGGTGCTACTTCCGCCCCGAAAAGCCAGACCCCGAGTACGCCCAAGGTATTTTGCAACGACCACAGCATATATATCAGATGGACTGCAGTGGCACGCTCCGATTATACAAGGACAAACCCAACACGCACCTCCTGCACCACATAGTGGAGTGCGAGCGAAACAAAGAAGACGTCTCCAGAAGGAACCGAGGAAGTGGAAGAGGGTTCCTCCACTCTAAGTAGGGACAAGGGGAAGCGGCCGGCCGAGATGCGCTGTGGAAGAAATCCTTGCCGGGTTACAGAGACCATCGAGGAACCCGAGCGGTATTAACATAGGGGACGCCGAAATCGGGATGGCATGCCCATATGGGAGGGCGTAACTCCACGTAATGCACACAACCAAGTTACTTCTTATACCCCGAGGCGTGCGGCATAGGCTACCCATTCGGCAGCAACTGGGAGCACTGCCCACGGCCATGGAGCTCTTTCATAAGAGAGATTGAGCGGTGTCCGAGAACAAATCGCAAAAGAATGACGGGTGATGTAATGTGTAGAAAATGTATGGCATCGTTCCCACTCTACGAACATAGACTAGACGATCACTTGTTCCACCATGACAACCAGTGTTATCGTCACTTCTCCTAGGAATATGGTCACTGTTGTAATGTCATTGTAATATAATCTGTTGCTCCTTTCATCATCTAAACTTTCGTTACATGTGCACTACTAACGTTGAGTTTTGTTCCTAACGTTACTACCTGCATATACGTGCTTTTCACAATGATCGTAAAATCAGTCATCAATTGGTAGCCTTCTTTGATTGATTCCTTTCCTTTCCTATTGAGCCATGAAAGCCAGCCTATTAGACTGGAATTATCCATGCATGTACAAGTTGTACAACCCTCTGAATTTGCAATGTTTGGTTCTTGACATTGGTTTTCTTGACATATACGTAAAATGTAACACCTTCGTGAGGAGCTCAGAATTCTCCAGCATTAAAATATCAAATTTCATCATGTCATATGGATACATAGTCACCGGTTTTCGAAAATACAAATAAGCAACAACCGATTATGAAAAAGTCGAATTTAACGTGACTAGTACATCGAAACTTATCTGCATTTTTATCAACTCGGTTTCAAAAATCCGAAATAAACAAAAAAAATAGATTGGCTGGCCTTGTTCGTGAACCGGAGAAGATATCGTTCACTATTGTCATTTCGGTGTTCCAAATACACCGATTTTCGGTTTAGCGTTGACCGAATAAAACATGTCTGGTTTTCCATATACCGGAGATGAAATTTCAGGTTTCATGATGCACAGAGCGAATACGGTTGGGTTTTTCGCTCTTACACAAAATGTTATACAGATTTGAAAATACAGTAAATATTGTGTATAGAATTCCAAAATTTCCTTATACATGTGCTGCATATATATATATTAAAGTATATACAGTTCAATAATATTTTTTCACCCTTTCACATTACTTTTCCTTCATAATTGTAATTTTATACATTACAACATCAATTATCACAGCTAAATATGTTTTTTCCTTAATTTATTGAGTTTGCCCTCCTATGTCCATTTCAATTGGCGGCAGAGGTGTCGCCATTTCAAATGGCGGCGAGGGAAAACTTCGACATTTCCACTGCCGCCTCACGCAGCCAGAGGTGGATGCCCCACATCGCCATTTGAATTGGCGGACAGATTCTGTCGCCAATTCAAATGGCGACAGGACCCTGTCGCCAATTCAAATGGACACAGGGGGGTAGTTTTGCTATTTTCTTTTTCGGCATATTATTTCTGTAAATTTTGATTAAAATAATATTATTTTAAAAAAAATTCTGGTACTCCCTCCAGTAAAAAAATATTTATCATTTTGGACATAGGTGCAATCAAAGTTTTGAAGCTTTGACTGTGAATATTTTTTAAAATATTTAAATTAGATACATAAAAATCATGTGTAGATTTGTTTTGAAAAGTACTATCATAATATTATAATTTTATTGGGTTTTATAGATATATTATAGTATAAATGAGAGGTCAAAGTTTTGTTTTGAAGATCGTGTGATTTCTAAAACGATAACTATTTACGACTGGAGGGAGCAATGTTACAAATTTCGTTTTCGGACCACATCTCGGGGTGGCTGAAATCCGAATTTTTTGCGAGATTTTGAAATTTTGGCCGAAATAGAAAAACCAAATTTCAATCTAATATTTTGGTGGCCAGCAAAACCAAAATTTCGGCCAATATGACCCCATATGATCATCTCGATAAAAAAACAAAATTTGTATATGCATTTTTTTTGCAAATTTTTTATATATATTCTTCGAAAAAGATATTACAATTAGCCATAAAAAATTTAGTGCTAAATCTGGTCCTACAGACATGAAAACCGATCAAATTTGTGATCATCTCGGTAAAAAAAAATCCCAAATCTAACTGAAAAGTCACGAAATCACTATAGCAATTTAAAATTTTTCAAATTTTTTTTATCTCACCGAGATTTGGAATCTTTGCTCTGGTCGAAAGCCGGAATCTGGCCCAGATTCTGAACTCTGTGAGGGAGTACGATATAATTAATGAGATATGCTAAAGGATACAGTGATTAACGCCCAGATTCTGAACTCTGTGAGGGAGTACGATATGCTTTCTCAACCTATCAAGCTTCTCTGCAACTTCCTTCACCGACGGCGTATTCTCACCATATATCTCCAAGCACTGCGCGCCTTGCTAACTCTGCAATCTCTTCAAGAAACTCCATATTCTCGTTGTTTTTTATTTGATCATCCAAGATGTCCTGAAGTGGGGTGGGTACATGTAACGCCCGTCTCCGCCCTTCCCGGCGCCGCCAGCGCCAACGGCCGCATCCGCTCTCCCCGCGCCGCGTCGCCTTCGCCATAACCACCACCGCCGCCGCCGCCGCCATTCTCGTGGCCGTTCGGCCAACCGCGCCGCCTCTTCGCCCCTATTTAACACCCCCCCAAGGACCCCTCTCCCCGTGCCTCTCCCTCTCTCCCTCCGCTCCTCCTCCTCCCAGCCTTGCCGCTTGCCCGCAAATCCCGGCTCGTGGCCGAGCCGAGCCCGCTTAGTCGCCGCGCCCGCCCGGCCCGCTCGCCCAGCGCCAGCTCACGCTGGCGTCAGCAAGCGCCACGCCGTTCGTGGACGTGGTCCACGGTGGGGGGTGGGCCCCACCCGTCAGCCGATTTAAAGAGAAAAAAAAAAGAATTTCCAAAAAAAACATTTATGACGTCAGCGATGACGTCATAAATCGGGTTTTTCGTTTTTAAATAAATTCCAAAAACCGGATTTGGCTGCTGACGTCAGCATGACGCAGTAAATTCGGTTTTTCATTTAAAAATAGTTAAAAATTCCAGAAAATTCTGTTTTATTCGTTTTAAAACTTCCGGGAGCCCGTTTTCGCCCGTTCGAACTCCGTTTGGCTCCGTTCTTCCTCCTAAATTCATTAGAAACCTTAAATTTCAGTTTAGAGCTAGTTTGAAATTCAATTTGTGTTTATTCGAATTCATTTGGATCTTATTTGTATTTGGTTGTTTTCCGCGCGTAGATTACGGAGAGTCCGAGGAGTTCCCGAGCGACGATTTCGAGCAGCAACTCGTCGAACCAGGCAAGTAACACCCCCTTGACCATGTTGCTCCCAGTTTTATGAACTTTTATGTTGTATTTACAATTATTGCATGCTTATTTATTATAGACATTAATTTTCGACCTAGTTTTAAATGATAGTTATATCCAATTTCGACATGCGACCTTTGACATTTGAATTCCGATTCCCTTGTAACCTTAGTAAAAATATGAGTTATGACTACGGTAATATTTAGACATTGCTTAGACATGCTTAGAACTGAACTTAGGAAGTTTTGGGGAACTTTATGCCAAAATGACATCATGTTCAATTGGAAACTTATAGTGATCAATGTTAGTATTAATGTGGAGATTAGTATGGTTAACATGAAGATGACTTAGACCGGGCGAGAATTGTTTGGAAAGTGGTGAGGTCATGGTTCTGGGTTTGTGGACAGTCTCACCTAGTCAATTAAGGACCGGTCTGAGTCTCGCTGAATGTAAAACCTAACCGTACTACCACGAGTCTGGAATGGGACAGACCTGGCTATCCTTATTAAATCATTTCATGGACAGTCATGCCATATGGGGGTAGTGGTGTGGTGAAAGCGAGATGCTGCCACTCTGGCGCAAGAGGGGGCTTCTGAATAGAGGGAGTCTTTCAGCGGTGAAACCTTAGCGGGCATGACTACATGTATAAATTTAACATAGGGGCCTTGTCATAATTTTCTCTGTCACTTACCAAAGGAAGTGTGTTGACATAAAAGGGAAATATTTTGTCTTGTGGGTAAAGTTGTACAACCTCTGCAGAGTGTCAAACTAATCGATTAGCCGTGCCCGCGGTCATGGGCATGCCGAGCAAGCCATTCTCAGATTAGACTTTGGTAAATTAAAATTTGATTTTCGGAAAATGATGTTGGATGGAGGGAGTCCATCATGGGTAAAACTTAGCCAATTCCAGGAGAGATTCCTGAGTTAAAATTGTATAGATTTGATTTTTGGAATAAAGTATGCCTTCTAAAATTATTGAAAATGTTATTAAACTGTTGCTTTATGCTTAAATGAACCATATTGCCATCCTTTGATTACCCTTACATTTATATTGCATTTCCGGTGTGGTTTGCTGAGTACGTTTGTACTCACCCTTGCTTAATTTACCACTTCAGAGGAGGTGTATCACGATGGTGAGGACCAGTTGGACTAGGCCGTGCCCCCAGTCGATTGCCTGTGGCAAATTAATTGGGCTCTACTTAATATTCTTCTTTTCCGCTGCTTTCTTTTATTCGTTTATTTATTCCTTGGCCTGCGCGCCATTTCATTTGTAACCTTGAATATTTATTATTAATAAAGAACGACGGATATGCTATGGTTTCATTTCTACTGTGTGTACTAGCATTTCCTGGACTAGTACAAAATACACAGAGGATTTCAGAGGTGTTATTCCAGGATCCGACAGTACATTCGCTCTGGAAGCACTGCCAGACACTTATATAGGACCAATGCGGATTAATTGCGATTTAATTGCTGTTTGCGCGCTCAAGTAACAATTTGCATGCACATGGTTACTGTAATTATCTCGTTCAATTGGTTTGACATTTATTGAGTTAATTGAATGGCCAAGCAATTCGCTTGTGAATAATATTATATCACGCTCTTAATTCTTGCAGTACAGCACTGTATAAGATTTAACAAAAAAACGCGAATAATGATAATTGGATATAGTGGTTTTCCATGAGAATAGATGACCAAAAGTTTGCAATTTCTCTTAAATCAACCCAGTTACCGTGTTGCGGGGTTATATGTCCTAGGTGAATGGTCATCATTAGCCGATAGTCTATCAGCTGTGAAAGTACACTTACTGATCAAAGTACCTAAAGAAGTGAAGGTATATATTGATTTGCCTGTTAGATATGATTTGATCAAAGTACTTAACGAAGTGAAGGTGTGTCAAGTACCAAAGACAATAGCTGTTGCAAATAGATCTTGAAAGGCCAAAGAACAATAATGATTAAAACAATTCCTTGCGTTTGCATCTTAAGGACTATGCAGGCATGAAGCCATATAGCTACACCAATAAATCTTACACAAACCATGGCAGATCTTAGGAGGAATATGTGAAATCAAGTGATGAAAAATTGGTTTAATGTTGAATTTGTCATTGCAAAGTGGTTGTGCTCATGGCATGTGTGGTGCATGTGCATGTGATGTTTCTGATGATTAAATGATATGCTTGTGATAGCATGGTAGTTGTTTTGTTTGATGCAATGCGCTCGTGTGAGTGGTTGCATGGATTGATCTTGAGTCAAGTCGTGGACTTGTGCTCGTACACGGTTGTGTGTTTGTTTATGTGCAGGTGTTGCTTGAGGTCGAACGTGGTCGGTGACGGGACCGGAACTAGGTTCATGGAGAAACTGAGGTTCGGGACTAGGTTCAGGGAAGAATCGAGGTCTTGGTGGTCGAGGATGTCATGCGGGGCGTTCGGACTAGAGAACGGTGCACGTGGTTGCTAGTGAGTCACGTGAGTACGGCAGGTGAGCCGTGCAGCGTGCGATTATGTCGTTTTGAGGTAGTTTGCATGTATTGGGCTATGTTGGGCCAAGTGGACATGCATGCGAACTCTTTTAGGATTTTCTTATAAATAGGGGGAGGTGTCCCCTGTTTATTGTGTGGCTTGGGATTTAGGGTGTGTACTCTTTTGATTTGGAGTACTGTAATCAGATTAGACAAAAAGAAATAAAAATTATTTTCTTCTAAGCCGAGAGACGCACGGAGAAAAATAGAGAGAGGAGGGTCTGTTCGGTTGGGCGTTCGACGGCGTAAGAAAAACCGAGGCGGCGCGAGTGCACAGAAAAAGAACAATAGTGCTGGCGCCGGCTTCTGCGTAAGAGCGGCAGAGGGAAAAAGACAAGAGCCAACCTGTTCGGCTAAGCATGGTGCCGTTCTGATCTTGGAGGCGATTCGGCGATCTTGTAGGTGCGGCAGCGGAGGTTGGTCACGTCGAGGGCGTAATAGATCGGCTGCGGCTCGTTGCTCGGCAACAACAGGTGATAGCCATCCATGCAAAGGTTCTACGTTAATTACTAAGCCTGCATGCAATACATCCTCCAGTAGCGCCATCAAGCGAGAACAGATCGAAGGAAACAGGTTCGGGCGCTACAGGTGATTCGTGAGCTACGATAACCGCATGAACGATTACCTGGTTTTATTTCTCTCTCTTTGCATGCTTGCTTTTGATTCTAGATTGGTTTATTATTTCATCTTCATAGTTTTGATTTGATCTATTCCAAACCTTCCTAGGGTATCAAGTTAGTGATCTAAAAAGTTTGGTTGGTTAATTCCTTGTAGATTTTGTTTAATTACGAAATTAGGGTTTAATCTATTTTCGATTTTATTGAAACAGTCAACTTGCAAAGCTTATAACTTTTGATCCGTAGATCCGATTGAGTTGATTCTTCTTGGGTTAGTTTCTAAATTGAATCTAGTTTCTACAGTAAAAATTTCACATCAATTGGACGGTTGGATCTCCGGTAATTCATGATTTAATGAACGTCTATTAATCTGTTTTTGTGTTATACCGAAGCAATATTTTATATTTTGTTTAGGGGGTTTAAAGAATCACTAAAAATTTGTTTTAGCACCCGCTCAATCATTCACCCCCCCTCTGATTGACGCCATCCGATCCTACAAGTGGTATCAGAGCGAGGTTAAGGTATGGCGTCAGATAAGTATGTTAATCGTCCTCCTATGCTTAATGATTCAAATTTTTCTTATTGGAAGAGTCGCATGCAATCCTATATTGAAGCTCAAGGTAATGATGTTTGGCGCAAAGTTTCTACTGTTTTTGATGTTCCTGATATAGTCATCAATGATAACAAAATAGACGTTGATCTGAATGCTAAAGCTAGAAATTTGATTTTTCAAGGAATTTCTGAAAAAGAATTTGATCGAGTTTCTCATCTACGTTCTACTTATTCTGTTTGGAAGACATTATGTGACTATCATGAAGGTTCTACTAAGATTAAGAAAGTGCGCAAAAATATTTACCAAAAAGATTTTTCTGATTTTGCTATGAGGCCGGGCGAATCAATTGATGATCTTTTCTCTCGATTTGAGAAAATCTTGTGTAATTTGCGCGGTGTTGGAGTTACTAATTCAGTTGAGGATAACGCTAGTAAAATTTTGAGATCTCTTAGTCTTGAATGGCGTATGGTTGTTACTGCAATTAATCAAACTGTTGACTTGGATACTTTGACTATGGATGATCTTTATTCCAGATTGAAAACTTATGAGATGGATTCTTTGTCACCTAGTGATAATAAATCATCTACACATGCACTTGTTGCTAACCCCAGCACTTCGTCTGGATTACCATCTTTTTGTTCCTTGTCTGCTTTGGCTTCCTTTTCAGATGAACAGTTTGAGATGCTTCCTGAAGAAGATCTTGTGCTCATCTCCTCACGTGCTTTTAAAGCACTCAACAATGTGAGGATGAGGAGGCGTGGAGGCACAACTTCGAGGTCCTTCAACTGTTTTGAGTGTGGCTTTCCCGGGCATATCAAAGCAAACTGTCCCAAGTTGAAGAAGGAAGAAAGGGAACCGGCACAACGCAACTCAAGACACACTACCCCTAGGCGCCCCAATTTTCGAAAAGTTGCTAAGAAAGTCTTAGCCGCCATAGAGGAGTGTGATCTTAGCGATGTGGACTTTGAGAGTGATGATGAGCCACATGACAAGAAGAAGGACAAGAAGGGATATCCTGATGATGACTTCACCGGGATGTGTTTCATGGCTAGAAGGGATAGCGACAACGACTCCGATCTTGAAGAGGTGAGACCTTCTTATGATGAGCTTGAGTATGCCATGGTTAAATTAGCTTCAGAACTTAAAAAATCTAAGAAGGCTCTTAAAGAAAAAGATCTAGAAATTGATAGTTCCAATTCTGAAATTGCAAGGCTTAGATCTTTAATTCCTGATGATGATTCTTGCAAATCTTGTGATATGCTACAATCTGAAGTTATTGCTTTAAGGAATGTTCATACTTCCCTGTTGCATCAAAATGAGAAACATATTAAACATGCTAGCTGTTCCACTGATGATTTGCATGGTTTAATCTCTTGTCCTAAATGCTCAATTCTTGAATTGAAATTGAAAGATGCAAATGCTAGAGTTTCTCAGATGACTAAAGATATGCTCACTCATGAGGTTCTTTCATGCTCTACTTGTCGCAAACAGAAAGAGAAAGTTGATATTCCTTGCAATAATTGTCTTATGCTCTCTCGAAAAGTTGATTACTTGGAAAAGTCTTTAGAGCGTTTTACTAAAGGAAAGAAAAACTTAAATATGATTTTGGATCAATCAAAAGTCAGCACTCATCACAAAGGTTTAGGTTTTGATCCTTATGCTCATCACAAATCACATGCTCCTACTGTTGTTAAAGCTCTTGAAAGTGGAAAGTTTGAAATTGTCAAAGAGCACGAGAAAAGCTGTTTTTAAATCTGCTGGAATTTTATCTTCAACTATGGTGAATGCAAATGTTGCTTCTACTTCTAAAGCTAAACATCATGTTAAATACACTTGCACTCACTGTGGTAAAGATGGTCATTTAGTTCAGTTCTGCTTTAGACTAGCTAAACAACAAAGGAGAGAAAGGTTCAATACTAAGTCTAATTTCAGACAGGCACGATTTACATCTCATTATGTGCCTAGGGTGAAGCAAACACCTTTTGTTGCTAGAAACACGGGAAAAGGCAAATCTGATTTTGTGCATAAGAATACTTGTGTTGTGCCTACTGTTGTGTGTCGTGTGTCTCAGTACTGGATTCCTAAACATCTTATTTCTAACCCCAGTACCGAGACCTCGACATTTTCTGCTTCTATGTAGGCTTCTCGCGCAGGAAAGGAGAAGATATGGCTAGTAGATTCCGGATGCTCATGCCACATGTCCGGTACAATGAAGGCACAAGTGCATATGTTCAGGGGGAGAGTATCTTTGTTCATGATGATGATGATGATGCTGTTGAGGATGATATAATTGGAGTGTGATGTGTGCTTGTGTGCTCGTTTTCAAGCTTCCCAGCATGCTTCACATCGACAAGCGGTCAAGCAAATTTTCAGGTATCTCCATGGTACTCAAGATTTTTGCATTTGACTTTCTGCTTCCTCATGCTTAGTTTAAGAGCTTTTACTGATGCTGATTTTGGAGGATGTAGAATTGATAGAAAAAGTACATATGGTTCATGCCACTTCTTGGGTAATTCTTTTTCTTGGGCATATTGATATCAGATTTCACTTTCTCAGAGATCATGTAGAAAAAAAGGAAATATTATGCTTCACTATGTGGATACTGAACACCAATTGGCAGACATTTTCACAAAACCTTTGTCTTCTTCTCGTTTTGCTTTTATTCGGGTTTGTTCATCCAATGGGTTTGTTTTGAGGGGGAGTTTCCTTGCCAAGTCTTTTAGTTAATGAGCTTACTTTATCATATTTCTTTATATATTATGTAATTAAGCTGATATATGACAATCTAAATTGCTTTACTTGAACTAAAAGTGACATTGCGGAATTCCTTGGTCTGACTGCCTATAGCTAAATACTCTGTGATATCTTACTCTTCTAGGCTTGATATTGAATCTCCTTGACAAATTTGGGCTATGAAGCAAGTGTGCTTTCAGCTTTACTCTTTCAAAAGGCCTTTTAATCTCTTTGCATGTTTACAATCAAAGAAAAAGTAATAGAAAAGGGAATCAACAAAAAGGGGTTGTTAAAAGCAAAGACCTCAAGTTGTGCGCTTCAGACATGCTTTCCCCTAAAAAGATAAGATGTATGCTTCAAGCATGCCATTCCCTAAAAGACAAGATGTATGCTTCAAGCATGCCACTCTGAGAAAATAAAAGAAGTATGCTTCAAGCATGCCACATGCAGTTTATTGTTTTTAAAAGATTAAAATGGTCTACTAGATTGGAGTTGAAACTACTTGCTCGCCCTGAGTTGTTAGTTGCTTCAGTTTTTGAGCCTTGCCTTTCTGCTAAGATCTTGCTTAGTACTTGCCTATAGGTGACTGTACTGAGGTTGAGATGCATGTCATTCCCTAACTCGTTAAAATCACATCAAGTTCACGTATTTTGCATATTATGTGATATATATAAGGTTATATGATCGAATGAGCTCATCTTTTCCTATCTTGGCACTTCTTGTTTCTCTTTTGTGAAATCATTGCTACAGGGTTAATTCTGAACATGTTGTTCTCTCTTTTGAATTCTTGATGAATCCATTGTCAAAGGGGGAGAATTTTGGAGGAGAAGTTTGGAGAATTTTGGACACATTGCACATTCACACACACGTTGTTCTTCTTAGGGGGAGATTTTTCTTATTTTCACCTACGGGGAGTTTTTCTCTTTGCATATTGTCAAAGGGGGAGATTATGTGTTTTTCACTTTGGCCTTTGATTTTAAACCTTTTGATATCAAAAATTTTCTTGTAAAGTGAATGCCAATTGCAATGTTCAATTCTAAGTGGTGTTGCCAATGTTTTCATCAAGGGGGAGATTGTGAAATCAAGTGATGAAAAATTGGTTTAATGTTGAATTTGCCATTGCAAAGTGGTTGTGCTCATGGCATGTGTGGTGCATGTGCATGTGATGTTTCTGATGATTAAATGATATGCTTGTGATAGCATGGTAGTTGTTTTGTTTGATGCAATGCGCTCGTGTGAGTGGTTGCATGGATTGATCTTGAGTCAAGTCGTGGACTTGTGCTCGTATTACCTGCAGTTGTGTGTTTGTTTATGTGCAGTGTTGCTTGAGGTCGAACGTGGTCGGTGACGGGACCGGAACTAGGTTCATGGAGAAACTGAGGTTCAGGACTAGGTTCAGGGAAGAATCGAGGTCTTGGTGGTCGAGGATGTCATGCGGGGCGTTCGGACTAGAGAACGGTGCACGTGGTTGCTAGTGAGTCACGTGAGTACGGCAGGTGAGCCGTACGCGTGCAGTTGTAATCGTTTTGAGGTAGTTTGCATGTATTGGGCTATGTTGGGCCAAGTGGACATGCATGCGAACTCTTTTAGGATTTTCTTATAAATAGGGGGAGGTGTCCCCTGTTTATTGTGTGGCTTGGGATTTAGGGTGTGTACTCTTTTGATTTGGAGTACTGTAATCAGATTAGACAAAAAGAAATAAAAATTATTTTCTTCTAAGCCGAGGCATACGGAGAAAAATAGAGAGAGGAGGGTCTGTTCGGTTGGGCGTTCGACGGCGTAAGAAAAACCGAGGCGGCGCGAGTGCACAGAAAAAGAACAATAGTGCTGGCGCCGGCTTCTGCGTAAGAGCGGCAGAGGGAAAAAGACAAGAGCCAACCTGTTCGGCTAAGCATGGTGCCGTTCTGATCTTGGAGGCAGTTCGGCGATCTTGTAGGTGCGGGCAGCCGGAGGTTGGTCACGTCGAGGCGTAATAGATCGGCTGCGGCTACGTTGCTCGGCAACAACAGTGATAGCCATCCATGCAAAGGTTCTACATTAATTACTAAGCCTGCATGCAATACATCCTCCAGCCGGCGCCATCAAGCGAGAACAGATCGAAGGAAACAGGTTCGGCGCTACAGTTGATTCGTGAGCTACAAGAATCGCATGAACAAAGGCCTGGTTTTATTTCTCTCTCTTTGCATGCTTGCTTTTGATTCTAGATTGGTTTATTATTTCATCTTCATAGTTTTGATTTGATCTATTCCAAACCTTCCTAGGGTATCAAGTTAGTGATCTAAAAAGTTTGGTTGGTTAATTCCTTGTAGATTTTGTTTAATTACGAAATTAGGGTTTAATCTATTTTCAATTTTATTGAAACAGTCAACTTGCAAAGCTTATAACTTTTGATCCGTAGATCCGATTGAGTTGATTCTTCTTGGGTTAGTTTCTAAATTGAATCTAGTTTCTACAGTAAAAATTTCACATCAATTGGACGGTTGGATCTCCGGTAATTCATGATTTAATGAACGTCTATTAATCTGTTTTTGTGTTATACCGAAGCAATATTTTATATTTTGTTTAGGGGGTTTAAAGAATCACTAAAAATTTGTTTTAGCACCCGCTCAATCATTCACCCCCCTCTGATTGACGCCATCCGATCCTACAGAATACCTATGGTAAGAGGATATATATGATGTGGTATGATGTAATGAGATATCCTATACAATACAGTGATTAACGCTCTAATTCCAGGCCCATGTAATGGCATGTGATGTATAGTAAATGATTAACGCCCTGATTCTAAGTCCGAAACAGCTTTCTTCTCAATGCTGAAATTTCCTGTGCTGATAACCGCTGAGCTGACCATGGACGACGACTCCCCAAGCAAGCTCTCCATCTCTTCAGGACTCTGCTGCACCCATGGATGTTGCATAACCTTTCTCAACCTACCAAGCTTCTCTGCAACTTCCTTCATCGATGGCCTATTCTCACCACACATCTCCAAGCACGCCCTTGCTAACTCTGCAATCTCTTCAATAAACTCCATATTCTCCTCGTTTTTGATCTGATCATCCAAGATGTCCTGAAGCTTGTTCTCCTTCATTGCAGACAAAAACCTCTTTGATAGGCTCTTCTCGTGTTCAGGCCCTTCGAGGTTAAACGCCTTCTTGCTTGTAAGCAACTCCAAGAGAACAACGCCAAAGCTGTACACATCACTCTTGTCCGTTAATTGGCATGTCTGCATGTACTCCGGGTCGAGGTACCCGCAAGTTCCTTGGACAAGTGTGACGAACTGTGACTCATCGGTTGGTGCTAGGATGGAAGCGCCGAAGTCGGAAACTTTTGCTATGTAGTCTCCATCAAGGAGGATGTTGGATGACTTTACATCACCGTGGAGGATTGGTGGTGATGCACAGGAATGGAGGTAGGCCAGTGCCTCAGCGGACTCGTGGGCAATCCGCAAGCGAGTGGCCAAGGAAATGTGCCGGACATGGTTGCCATGGATGAGATGGAACAGTGTGCCATTTGAGATGAACTCGTAAACCAGGATGGGAACTTCCACTTCGAGGCAGCAACCGAGGAGCTTAACGATGTTTTTGTGGTTGATTTGGGACAAGATTAGCATTTCCTTGCCGAATTCTTTCTTATGTTGCTCATCAATGATCATGCATCTTTTGACGGCTACTTCGATGTTGCTCTTCAGAACCCCCTTGTAGACGGTTCCATGGCCTCCATGGCCAACGACTTGTTGTTCATCAAACCTGTTTGTGGCTTGCTGTAATTCTTCTTCTGAGAAGATTTTGAATGCAACACCTTGTTGCGATTTCATCTCCTCGAATATCAGCAGACCACCGTGTTGTTGAAAATACTTCTGCTTTATATTGTGTAGCTTTCTTCTCTCTACGATCAGGTATGCACAGCCGATGGTAATCATAAGAACGACAAGTCCAACACTTACACCTGCATGATTATCCAAGCTGATCACTATGATTTCATTTAAGTCATAACCAATTGTTATAGTACCTACTTAAGCGACATAGAATTCCATTTTCATCAGAAGTGAAAAGAAAAAAGAACTAGTACGACTTCCTCCTCTCGAGACCTACCAACAGGCATCACCCAGATAGACTTCTGAGTTCGCATAGACTCCTGAGTTGGCATAGACTTCTGAGTTGGCGTGCAAACGCCATTCATCCATTGTTTTCCTCTCGGGCATGAACAAGTGTAACTCCCCCGTGTATTGTTGCAGATTCCAGCGCAGGGGTAGGTGACATTGTCAAGGCACTCATTAATATCTGAAATTAAACAGGAATAGTTCCTTAAATTTGTTGCGTTGCACAATATCACTGTGCATGAGCAACAGAAGTAGAGAAAACAAAAGGAGGACAGGAAGAGATACCTCTGCATCCATCTACGACGTACGGATTGCCTTCATATCCATGGGAGCACTTACAGCGGTAACCTGACCCGCTCGTGGAATTGACACAGTCGCTATTGCTATCGACGCACGCGTAGGGCGTAGTCTTGTCCATTTTAGCGTCTCCGCACGTATCACGAGTAATCTCCCAGTCCATCACAACTGGAACCTTCCCGTCGTGCAAATGCCAGAACGCCGTCGTGCTGAGGTAAGTGGTGCTAAAGTAGAAGGCTGTACTATCCATCACTGCCGTGAAGCTACAATGGCTGTTTGTCGATGTTTGATCGGCATCGTTGTCGAAACTACTTTGATAATACCGTACGTTTCGGGGAATATCCGCCTGGCAGCAGCCAGCGCCTGAGCATGAGCCATTCCTAGGGGTTTCACCGGAGCATGTCGCCTTGCAACCGATTACATACTGCACGCATTGGATATGTGAATATTGTTGTTAGCCAAATCAAACACTTGCAATACGCTACTCAGGGAGGTTTGAGAACTTTTATGTGTATGTACTGATGGAGAAGAACAACTCCCTTTGTGCATTCCCATCGTTTTTTAAATTAATGGAATGAAAACTACTCCTACTGATTCGAAATATAAGTTGTTTTGTATATTGGCATGGTCTCTAAGATAACACTTTGACCATCATTTTTTTTATAAAAATATGTTGTTTCAAATTGAAGTAACTATATATTATGAAAGTGTACTTCATGATCGAGGTATCTAGTAGTACCGATTTCATGTTATCTATCTTGGTAATTCTTTATATATTGATGATTAATCCTAAAAAGATTTGACCGGTACATATTCTAAAATGACCTACCTTCGGAATCGGAGGTAGTATATAACGAAATACCACATATTTTAGGTGCTACCGGATGAATCACAAGCTTAAAACGGGTGTGCACGGTATCGATCGACTTAAGTGTAGACCAACTCAAGTCTAGAACAATTAAAATCTAAACTTAGGCTGGAGCAGTAAATTAAGATGGACACAGTGCCGAAGTACTTACCGAGTCGCCCACCATGTAGGCGAGATTGTTGCACCCGATGACGATGAGCTTGTTATCTACTTCTGAGTACGAGAAAGGTGTTTTGGTGAAGTCCGCCCAGTATTTATCCTGATTAGTCCCGTTCCCAGCTCGGTTACACTTCCAAGAGATCCACGACTTCATCCATGCCTTGCCGTCAGGCACCGAGATATTTGTCACCTCGATATTCCCCGCAAACAGGCCGGTGGTGCCGTTCGCAGTCTTGCTGCAGGTGAGCTCAAAACCGCCGTGAATCGCGCACTGCTTGCCGATGCCGAACGGGTACGGGATATCGACGCCGCCACACCTCGTCTGGCAGCCAGGGTGTGCCGCCGGGACGTCGGCCGCGGCGGCTAGCACACAGACGGCCGAAAGGCAGAGCAGAAGACGGATGGAAAGAGGCAGCCTAGAATACTCCATCACTTGTTGGTTCTCCACAAGTCCGGCTGCCTAGCCGGTGGTTGTATAAATAGATGGATTTGCCGCGGTGTGGTTATTGTAAACCGGTGTGCAACGTTGCGTGGAGCCGTGGAGGGCAATATTGAGGCCTGTTTATTTAGGTTTAGGTTATTTTACTTATAGTTTAAAGCTAGTTTTTTTTGTTTACGAAGCTTAAAAGCAGTCCATTTCTATATGTGGTAGAAGTGGGAAATTTTATCTCAACTTCAATGGTATTAGTCTAAAATCAACCCTTTATAAACCAAAAAGGTACCTCTTCGGTGACTTTTAGTTATATGAAGGCTTATAAAAACCATCTCTTTATTTAGTATTTTGCTTTTTAATTTTTATGATGGAAAAAAAACAAAACAAATAGGGGTTGACTTAGATGACTGGAAAACAAATTTAATAAAAGCTGTTAACGTGTGTCTGGTTGGTCGTTGGTGTGGGAGTTCACAAAAAAAAAAAAAAAAAAAAAAAACGGTTGCACGCGGGAATCAACAGACTGGAAACAGCCGAGTCGTTAGTAGACTTTGAACAGCCGAGTCGTAGCCTCGTGGTAGACTTGGAACGGCGGACTCGTAGTACACTTGGAACAATGGAACAGGTCCAAAATTCTCATGGTATGGGTACTGTATATAGGATTGCTTCAAATTGAGGTTGTTGGATCATGATAAAATCGATCATATAAATCGTGATTCGAAACATTTTAAGATCTGGTCGATCATTTTGTATACTAGTTACATACCCGTGCGTTGCTACGAAAAATAAAATTGATAACGAAAAATAAAGATTAAAAAATAAAAAAAATTATTTCACAAGATCAAACATCTATCTTTAACGCTTCGTTTCTTGCGAAAGCTGGCTAATTAAAGTAACGCTTCGTTTCTTGCGTAGGGCAATTAAGCAGGGCAATTAAGCGGCAATTAATGACGTGGGAAGAACGGATCACTGCCACCAAGTGCTGCTTTAGAATAGTAGAGATACTCTACTACTTAATTAAGATCCTTGGTAGTATCGAGGTCAAAATGGTCTAATAGGGTCATAGGTAGGGATGAAAACGGATTGGATAATTTCTGACTAATCTGGATAATTTTTTGATACAAATTCTGTCAGATCGGATATTTGTCGGATAGTATCGGATCAGATATGGATATAGATTTTTGCTGTCGGATACAGATTCGGTAGCTCACTATCCATCGGATACGGATTCGGATAATCCGGATATTGATGGGCTAGATTATTCGGATATACACATAGGAAAGGGGAAGGCTATTCTTTTGGCTCAAAAAGGTTTCTGAAAGTCAAAATCATTTTTAATTTGATTAATCCATAAATAAGTTTGAATTATTAAAATTGGCAAACCATCTCAAAAAATTATGAAATTTTTTGAGAAAGTTTCTGACACAATTTATCATTTAAAAAATTATTTTGAAAATTTTACCGGATTTTAGTTTTCTCAAAAATTCAAACACGGTTGTCCTTAATAGGAAAATATTTTAATTAAGTATCTAAAAATGCATAAAAACTCATAAATACTGTCGGTGTTTCGGGTACTGGCAATACGATTTTTAGTCTAGGGGTCGTGCGTTCCCTCTCCTCGAATGGCTTGACTCGAGGAGCCTAAGAAGTATACTGGTTCGGACTGAATGTCCCTACTCCAGTTCGCGTGGTGGATCTGTATTGCTTTCGGATGCAAGTGATTGCACGGGTGTTACAAGCGAGGGCTGAGGGCTTGCCTCGAGCGCATCGAAGAAGTGGGAGAGTAAGAGCTGTCTGACTGAAAAGAGAAAAGAAGAGCCCCCTTTCCCTAAGGGTCCCGCCCCCTTCATATAGTCGGAGGGGGCAGGTTACATGGGAATATGGAAAAGGAAGAGAAGATGGAGTGTCCTACGCCTGGGAGTCCTGGTCTTCAGCGAATGACCGGTGCCTGCTCGCCCTACGTTGGGTCGATAGACACATCGAATGGCATGGTTTTCCGTTTCGTCGGGAAGTGGCGTACCTACCCTCTGTGCGTCTGTCAGGGAATGGCATGGTTTTCCGAGCGGCGAGAAGGTCACCACAGAAACGGGATGCCGGTTAAAGTAATGGACCAACTTCCTCTTCGTGATGAGCACCGCATAGAGCAACTTCTGCACCTGCGGGTACCGAGCCTTGGTCTTGGAGAGTACTTCACTAATGAAGTAAACCGGCCGTTGCACCTTAAGCACATGGCCTACCTCTGCTCGCTCCACGACAAGGGCCGTCCTGACGACCTGGGTCGCGGCGGTGATGTAGAGGAGCAGTGGTTCCCCTGGCGTCAGGGCGACTAGTACCGGGGGTGAGGTCAGGAATGCCTTCAGTCGACTGAGTGCTTCCTGTGCCTCCTGCGTCCAGCTGAACTGGTCGGACTTCTTGAGCAGCCCTTCTCATCCTGTGCCGAGGCGGGATACGAAATGGCTCAGAGCCGCAAGGCATCCTGTCAGCCTTTGGACTCCTTTCAGGTTGCTGACTGGGCCTATCTTCATGATGGCGGAGATTTTTTCCCGATCAGCTTCGATGCCACGCTCGGAAACGATGAAGCCGAGTAGCTTTCCCTTGGGGACCCCGAAAACGCATTTCTCCGTGTTGAGCTTTACACGAAACCGTCGGAGGTTCGCATCCTCTAGGTTGGCAACGATGTCCTCGACGTACGTCTCGATGTTGCGGCCTATTTGGTCGTTAAAGCACGTTTGCATACACCACTGGTAGGTAGCACCCGCATTTTTTAGATCAAATGGTATCGTTACGTAACAGAACGAGCCGAACGGATAGTCAGAAACCATGGCGCTGTACTGTACACACGCCCGATTCGCCAGGCTGCCATCAATCGCTTCTCTCCACGTCCCGGACACGGCACCGCCCGATCACGCATCGATCGAAAGCTGTCTGCCTCTGCCACGAGATGGGCTGTCGTCGCGTTGGGTGTCAAACTGTCAATAGCTCCTACTCTCTCGTACCAAGCTACACGCCTACACTGCACATCGAGCTAGATAGCAGTCTCCGTCGGGCCGGCCGTCAGCCTCGCGGCCCTGGCGCGGCCCATTCCGTGGATCATGCTGGCTTCCCTTGGCACGGCGGCGCCCATGGTGGCATGACGCTATATACGCTTCTGCACGACTGCACCTGCATGCATTGTCCACTGAGCATCATCACCTGCTTGATCTCTGCACCGATGATGCATGCGTTGTCAACATGTCGTGCATCCTCACAGGCAAACCAGCGCGCATCGATGGTATGTGTGTATGGTGTATGCATGTACCATCACTACAACTGAATATGACTTGTGTGTGATCACTTTGGCATATGCCATTCAGTTTCTTTTTCTGAAGAATTGAAAGTGGGGTCAATGCTTTGGTTGTGCTTAAGGTAGACAAGCCATACTACTTTGCTAGCTTCTGTGAGTTGGCATTTCCAGTGTTAGGGTTTGCCTGGGCCACAGTTTAACATATTTTGCGAGTCACTTATCGAATATTTGAAACGATCCTAACTTGAATTAGGCTTAGGCGGACTGCTGATGACTTGGTCGCACTGGCTACAGAGCAGTGCTGATCGAGCCATGGTGCTGGCACAGACCCTAATATGAAACTTATCAAAACCCATGTTATAAGTAGCTTGTTTTCCATGTGTATTGCATCGGTCTCGTTAGCCACTCACCCATTCGTTCGGTACAGCGATCATTTATTCGTTAGCCATTTGTCTATACAATTGTGCCCTCCATGGGTGGTACCAGGGGTGCTTCGGCACCTCTAAGATCTTGAAAAGTAGTATAAAATCATTTATTTGATGTGCTAAATTTATTGATTTTTCTGGTTTGAGATTTTTAAGACCAACGAATGATTTATATTGTACTATTAGAAAATTTTAAATATATGCGTTGGATTTATGATGTTATAAAATAGTCAAAAGAGGCTATAAAATTGTACGTGTTAAGTGTACATACCTAATAAATTTTTTTTCTAATTCCACCGTTGATGCCCTCGTACGTTCGTGATAACTAGTTATATACTATCTATTAAAGGGGAAAGAATTGGAGAGCTCTAAGCCCATCCACCTCACCCCCCATGCCATTTTGCAAAAAGGTCCCTCACTTTTCTCTAATTACGGATAGGTCCCTGTGAACTACAGAGAGGTCCTTTGCGATTTTTTTGTGAGTATAAAAAAATCGCTTTCCAGATTGCGTTTAGGTCCCTGGTTCGTTACTTTACGGCAAAGCCCCCCACTAAATACGAATCTCAAACGATCCCTTTTCTAATTTTTCATAATAGCGATTAGGTCAAAAAATATACCAAACAGGTCTCCGACCCTTACGTCCAGGCCATTTCTCCGTTTTCCTCGAAAAAAATATTTTCATTAACAGAAATATGTGTACAGCTCTATCTCTAGATTTTTTTTTCCCAACTCGATCTCTAATATTTTTCGAAACATGTATTATTACTCGGTGAACGCATATAGTGTTAAACTCGATAAAAGAAGGTTGACATCTCTAATATTTTTCGGAACATGTATTATCACCTGGTTGACACATAGATTATTAAACTCGACAAAATGAGGTTAGCCGGGTAATGATAAAGTGTTAACCAAATTCGTCAAAAGAGATATATGTCTAATTTCTTTCTTCGTTTTTCCCAGAAAAAATATTTTCATCATCAGATATATGTGTACAACTCTATCATTAGATTTTTTTCCCCAACTCAATCTTTAATCTCTAGACTTTTTTCCCAACTCGATCTCTAATATTTTCCAAATATGTATTATTACTCGGTGAACGCATAGATTGTTAAACTCAACAAAAGAAGGTTGGCATCTCTAATATTTTTCAGAACATGTATTATTACTCGATTAACGCATAGAGTGTTAAACTCGACAAAAGAAGGTTGACGGGTAATAATAAAGTGTTAACCAAATTCGTTAAAAGAAATATGTGTACAACTCTATCTCTCTATTTTTTTGTAACTCGATTTTTGATATTTTTCGGAATAAGAAATATATGTATACAGTTGTATCTCTATAGTTTTTTTTGCAACTCGGTCTATAATATTTTTCGAAAAATGTATTATTCACCGGTAAACGTATAAAGTGTTAAGATTGCTCCGAAAAAATATGTTTAGTTCCTCCTACAGTTTTTTTTTAAAATAGAGTAAATTTTACATGGTGCGGCATGCGCCGCACATTCTGCTTAGTAATCTTGGAACCTGCAAGAATCTTTAGACTATTCTTTCCTCCAGGCATCGGTCGCACTACATACACATAGCACCTGCCTTCTCTCGGAGGAATCAAGTTTTGAAAATAGTTTTCGAAAAGAAATGTCTGTGTACTCTATGAGCATACAATTTTACTGTAGGAAGCTAAAAGAGTTTTGTTTTCAAAAGCAATAAATAATCATTTTGAAAAACATCTATTCTTTGAATTCCTACCCACTCCTGGAACTGCACCGACTAGTTGTGGCACAATTTCAGTAGGAAGAGCATTTCGGAAAATAGTAAAAAAATATTTTGAGTCTTTGAAAATAATTTCAGAAAAACTATTTTGTATGAAAGGGTCCAGCAGGGCCATATTTACAAAAAAAGACCCTTATACTCTGAACAATTTTCAAGGATAGTCTTTTCTTTTAAGAAAATGAATTTTGTAAAAAGAATAAGGGCCTCCATGAAAAATAATTTCAGGTTTAAACTATTCAAAATCAGCTTTGGGGAAATCCAATGAAATACCAATAATATCCTCATGTTTCTCAAGTTTTTACCAAAACACCGTGGGGGTAATTTTACCATCACTACTACAGAAAAGGATGTTACAGACGGTTCAAAACCGTCATCGAACCGTCTGTGATAATCAGTTGTCACAGACGGTTCTAGCCAAGAACTGTCTGTGATATGCATAACCGACACTGATTCAGCACTACTAATAAACATAACGCGTCCTAGTTAGTATTACTCTCGCCTAATTACGCTTAACGAATGAGTTCCATCGCCGATTTTAACGCAATACGAGCAAGAGGTCACCCATCCTAGTACTACTCTCGCCCGAGCACGCTTAACTTTGGGGTTCTTACATGATTTAGTACTGTAGTGTTGGTATGATCGCATTTGAAATATAACGTGTCCCCCTCCCCTTAACCTCACAAAGCACCCGAACACTGATTTTAGTATTCTCATACTCCAAATTTACCATGACATGATGCTCCAAATTTGAAGCATCCAATTCATAGGAAATTTGAACACATCAATTCCACAATCGGGTGAGGATTATAGGGGTGAGATCACAGACAGTTTTTGGCTAAAACCGTCTGTGATGTGTATTTATATCATAGATGATTTCTAAATAAAACCGTCTATAATGACTACAAGAGTCATCACAGACGATTTATAATAAAACCGTCTATAATATTGTTGTATATCACATACGTTTTTTAAATAGAACCGTTTGTTATGGCTACAGGAGTCACCACAAACGGTTTTATACTAAAATCGTTGTGATATTCTGTGATATTGTTGTATATCACTGACAGTTGCACTTTAGAACCGTATGTGATGTTGTCACTGAAGGTTGCACTTTAGAACCATCTTTGATATTCCTTATCATAGACGGTTTATCAAAACCGTCTGTGATGAGGCGTCTAATATAAATCTTTTTTGTAGTGGTGCATGCTAAACTTTCATTACTGCTAATATAAACCATGAGGTGGCACGAACACAATTAACCAGGATTTTTGTTTCAAAAAATATTAAACAAATTAATTTGATGATCGCAAGTAGAAAGGCCTTAAATATTGCGTCACAGCAACAGATTAGGCCATTTGTTCATTCGGCCAGGTGAGCTCTTCCCTCTGTCCTTCCCTTGTTTGTTAGATTTAATTTTGTAAGGAGTTTAATCCAAAATAAACGATGAGAGTGTTTTTTTGTTCTTATTTAGATTGTTGAATCATATTTTAGTTTTTAGGGTTATAGATTAACTATAAATTCAGAGGTAGATCTAAGTTTTGTAAGAAAAAAAAGTAAAAAGTAATACAAGAGAAAATTGTCGTAAGTTTTCTTAGTGTCCTGCTCCAACAATTAGTATTAAAACGAGATTCTAATTTTAGTGCTTGCCCATCTTCGCTTAAGCGAAGCGGTGTTGGGCAAGACGGCACCAGTTGAGCGGGAGATTCAATGGAAGAAACTCCAGCGGCACAGTTTGTGGGAGTACTGTAGCGCACAAGAAAACCAGCGACTACTGACATTTGTTCTGCCGCGTCAGCACCTCCCACCTGTTCAACCCCCACCACGTCGCTGCCTCGGCACCGCGCCGCCTTGTCATCGGAGAGAACATGGTCGAGCGCCTGGCCGCCCGCGGCAATGAGGTCATCATAAAGCGCGTGTTCCATGCGGCGTCCCTGGACCTCGTCATGGGCGCCACCGTCTTCGGCATGCGCCACAACGCCGTGAGCCACATTGAAGACTAGGTCTGTGACAAATGCTCTGCAAGATAACAACTGAATCCGTGACATCCGCCACAATATCTCTGTACAGCTAATCTCTGAGTTTGTACAATTGTGGATGGAACTTCAACTAGTAACTTTGGCACCGCACATTGAAGATGAGATAATATGGACACAAACATCTAGCGGAGAATACACGGCTGCTTCGGCTTACCGCTTGCAATTTGCAGGTAGCTTGTTTAAATCGTACAACATGACAATTTGGTCAGCTTGGGCTCCGCTGAGTTGCAAAATCTTCTTCTGGCTTGCGCAGCAAAATCGGCTTTGGACAGCACAACACCTTTAGATACGAGGGTGGCCAAACCAGTATTTTTGCCAAATGTGCTATCGAAGTTTGGAAACGGATTTTCATCTTTTCGTAGACTGCCCCAATTCCGAGAGTTTTGGGTAGCCATCGCGAATTGGACACGCCTACCTTTGCTCAAGCAAGAACATTGGAAGCCGTCGTCCAGTTTAGAACAGTGGACTACACAGCACGTCGATAACCATTCAGATTGCAAAAAGGGAATTAAAAGCCTGATCATCCTTATTTGCTGGCATTGGTGGAAAGAGCGAAACAACAGAATTTTTTACTGCACTTCGAAATTAAATGATGAATTGCTTCAAGAAGTTAAGGATCAGGCCTCTTGCTGGGCCTTTGCTGGAGCACGAGGAATTAAAAAGTTGTTGCATCGTCTAGTGTTACGCAAGCTTTAGCTCTTTTGTTTTTCTTTTTTCTTTTTCTTTTTTCCTCTTTCCGCTTCGTCTCCTTAGTGTTTCCTTAGTGCAGTTTTCCTGCACTCTGTACTTCAACTTTCCCTTCTTAATATGAGCTTCGGCTTTCAAAAAAAAAAAAAAAAAAAAACAACGCCGTGAGCCAAGAGGGCGTCAAGCTCAAGGAGATGGCGAAGGAAGGGTACGAGCTGCTCGAGATGTTCAACTAGGAAGACCACCTGCCGCTGGGCTAGACCTGCAAGTCGTGAGGAGTAGGTGCACGAGGCTAGTGCACAGAGTGGACATGGTGGTGGTCTGGAGGCATTACCGCACGAGGGGGCATGACGGCACAAGGAGAGTGCCCTTTTTCCTATTTAGATTGCTGAATTTTATTTTGTTTTTTAGAACTATAGATTGACTATAAATTCAGAGATAAACATGAGTTTTATAAGCAAGAAAGTAAGAAGTAATATAAGAGAAAATTGTCTTAAAAGTTTTTTGATGTCCTGTTCGAACATTGTTCTCTCTTCCTCCTCATGGCCATAGAGGCAGAGAGGGAAGAGAAGAAAGGACTCGAGACAAAGAAGGGGCCGAACTCAAGCATCATTCTTAAGCATGCATCTTAATCTCAAGAGATCGCGGTAGCAACCACTGCTGCAATGCATTTCGTTCGGTATGCACTGCCTTCTTTCTTTCTTTCTTCTTTTGCCCTTTTGGCCAGCAGCACCAAGCAATCTTGCTGCAGTTTCTGGCCAAGAAAAGGAGGAGAGAGCTAGGAAGAGAAAAGGGGACAACAGCAGAGATATCATATCAAGCATTCATCCATCCAGCGCATCCTTTTGCATCAAGGTTGGCATCAAGAATCCACAAATCAAATAGCAGAGTAAATATGAAAATAATTGGATTTGTTGCCATGTATGATGTCTTGCTTCTGTCAAGAAACTAGCATGTATAGGCTACTTAGTTCCTGCTCTCATTTCTTTTGATCATCGAGCTATTGCCATGATTCTTGGTGCTAGATCATGTTCACGTCAGTTTTGCCATATGTTCTTTTAGCAAGATGTTACATAACAATCTGAAAATACTTAGCATGTGTAGGTTGCTCTCAGTTCATTTTTGCATCATTGAGCTTATATATCTATTGCTTAGAGGTACATTCCGTTGCCATGGTTCTTTTCAGTTAGATACTAGTATTTAAGTAGGAAAGTAACTAGCATGGATAAGATAGATTGATAGCTGTTTTCAGTTCTCATCAGTAAAGCATCACGTGTAGAAATTTGAATCATAGAACAAGGACAAGACTAAAATCTTGAGTAAAGTTATCACAAGGCTTGGATCTAATATTTTCTCCTCATTGCCATGTTACAAGAAAGTAGATCGTGCAGTTCTTGCTTAATCAGATCATGTCTTACGGGGTGCTATTAAGGATCTTCTTATGTTAGTGTGACTGTGTGAGTTCTTGCCAAGAACCATAGTTATACGCTGCAACAATGCTCAGATCTGTTTATTCATCATTGCAAAGCTGTCAGTTCTCTAACCCTTACTTTAATTTCATCAAAGAAGCATCCTGACATAAGGACCCCTAATGCTAGTGTGATGTATTACTCAATTCATGAAATCGGTAAGATGAGATAGCTAGAATCTTGTCAAGAACTAATTCCTAAAAGATATTTCCTAAATTAAACAATTAAAACAATAAACTTTCTCTTAAACATAAATTTAAATCCTTTTAAACTATAAATTATTTTCCTAAATTCAACAATTAAAACCTTTCTCTTAAACGTAAACTTAAAAATATTTCCTTTCCAATTACAATGAAGGTTTCCTTAAAAATAAGTTTAGTCTTTTATTTTTTTGAAACTAATTAACTTGAAAGTGTTTATTTAAATATGAAACTTAAGAGTAATACTTCTACGCATTCCCTCCCAATATAACTTGCACAAATCTTGAAAAAAGCGAAGGGGTAAGTAATCATCATAATCCATTATTTAAATAAACAAATAATTTTAGCACTTTATTTTGAATGTAGAACTCAAAAGTATTCTTTGAATCTGAAACTTAACATTATCTTCTAAATCAAATTGTCTTAAGAGAACTTTTCATGTTTCTCTCCCTTCTCTATTAAAAAATAATTGTACAACTTTAGAATGAGACTAGGTAGATTTTGATAGCATTATTCAAATAGAATAGTAGTCTGTGCATATGCATCATGTTTCCATTTGGTGTTAGTCCTTATTGGACTCTATTTGTGTTTTTCCTTCTTCTAGAATCGGAGTAACCCGGGGATCTACTGTCCAAGCTTGAACCATCGGTCTCCAAATCTTTCGGTCTTCAAGTCTTCCGGTATCTTAGGCGGGTCTAATTCTTTGATCATGTTGTCTTATTAAGTTCTTTATCAAGTACTTGCAACTTTGTTCTGACTTTGTAGAAGCGGTTTGACAAACAAACCGCTACTAAAACTAAGACTTCAGTAGCGGTTTTATACACGAACCGCTTCTAAATATAAATCTCTACAAGCGGTTGAGGTCTCAAACCGCTTGTGATAATTCATAAGCGGTTTGGCAAACGAACCGCTTGTGATGGTTGTCAACACAAGCGGTTCGTATGACCAACCGCTTCTAGTGACCCCCTCCCGCCCGTTGCTCACGAACCGCTTCTGGTGCGTGGGCCAGAACCGGTTCGCACCTAACCGCTTGTAATATACCGCTTGTGATGCCCAGTTCTGTAGTAGTGTGTATAGTAAAAATGTTACTTTGTAAAAGAACAATTAAACTTGATTACGATGAAATTATGTTATGTTTGGATGGTTGACCGACTGGTGGATTAAATTATATTATATGGCATGTCATGAGGCCAGGGAATGGAATGGAGTCGTGGTTGTCAAGGCCTTCCTTACATATGGGATATCACCTTAAGTTTAAACAACAACTGCCATAAGGCATTCACGACGTGTTAACACATACTTGTTATGAACGGGTTAAGCTCAGCAATGATGTCTTAATGTCGTATCTCTTCATCCATCGCAATCTATGTGTAACGCAAGGGTAGACATTAGTACCCATAAGGACCTTGGATGCCATGATGTAGTTAGATGAAATGAAAAGGTGTGCACACTACTGCAGATAATAACATCACAGATGGTTCGGAATCGTCACCACAGACAGTTTTTCGAACCGCCTGTGACCATGTGTTAGTGATATAACAACATATCATAGATGGTTTGGCCACTGTATGTGATATAAACATCACAGACGATTTCTAAATAGAACCATCGGTCATACTATAACATCACACACAGTTTCTAACTAAAATTGTTTGTGATTCCCTTTTTTCCCTAAACCTCCAACATAACTTCTATAATTAGTATCTGTTGTTCGAAATTTTCTTCTTCTTAGATATTTCTGCAATGACATTTACAAGGCACAACCAGTTATAGATTTTGTAATTAAATATCTAAACATCATATATTCATCGAGGCAACAGCTTGTCTGATAAGGATCATCTTAAAATATGAGCATTTGTAGCGATTTCATCTCCTTTTTATTATAATATTGATGGTTTATAAGGCAAAATTCATTTCATTTCATAGTTTGTCTTGAACTCTGTTATGATCTGATTTATTGCTTCCACTCCATCCTCATCCCTTAATGAGAATACTATATGTAGCCTCAAGGGCGGAACTAGAGAAAGAATCATCGGGGTTCACCACTTCACCATATATATGATAATAACTTATTATTCTTACCATTTGCTTGTTATTTGCCTCCCGGTGTCACAAGATTTAGATCAAGAGGGTTCACATATACTATATATATAGACTAACATACAATAATTTTTTTTATATATAGACTAACATACACTAAATTTTTTTTTTTACCCAGTGTCCTGTGACACCGGGTAATCCTATTTAGTTCCGCCCCTGTGTAGCCTAGCTTCTTGAATTATAGATTTGATTAACTCATCATATAGAGTTGAGCAAGTCATTGTATAGAGTCTATTTCATGAATCAATCAACTATATACGATGACTTAAGCAACTCCATACGATGACTTAATCAACTCTATAATTCAAGATGCAAGGCTGCCTATGGTATTCTCATTTGGGGACGAGGATAAAGTGATAGCGATAAATCACCGCATGACACCTTTCAGGATGAACTATGGAATGAAATGGATTTTACCTTATAATCCATCAATATTATAATAATAAAGGAGATGAAAGTGCTACAAAATTTTATATTTTAAGATGATCCTAATCAGACAAGCTATTGCTTCAATGCACCTAGGATGTTTAGATATTCAATGTCGAGACCCAAATATGCAAATCCGGACCCTATGTGTATTCAACATTAGTCCAGGATCACGCTAGTGCACACAGTCTCAACATGGATTAAATATCACAATCATACACAGCGAAATAACAATTAAAGTCTTTATTATAACAAAAGCGGTTGAGTCAACCTTACGGTTAACTTACAAAGATAAGCCTCGCAGGGCAAAGTCTTAAATCAATAAACTGCAGCGAAAATAGATAACTCGTGGTGCCAATCAATATGCCATAGGAAATTGACTGGGCTTGCTGTAACACCCCAAAATTTTGCTTTTCTTAAATTCATGTGTGATTTGGCACTTTGGTGAATTTTTGGAATTTTCTGGAATTTATTTGGATTTATTTGGAATTTATTTGAATTTATTCCATTTTGAAATAATTAAAGAATTTAATTTGGCAAATAAAATTTTGTTGGAAATATTTTATTTGAGTCCAAAATGATCCAAAGTATTTTCCAGAATTTTTCCGAATTTTTACGAGTCTTTTGCTATTTTTAATGAATTAATTGAATTTCTGGTAATTATTTTAAATATTAAATCGCTGGAAAATCAAACCGAGTCGGTTACTGTTCATCCGACCGAGCCCGAGTCAGACTCGAGTTCGAGTCCGACCCGGACCCGGCCGCGTCGCTGGCTCGACCGAGCAGTTCAAGACGCCTGAGCCGTTGGATCGAGATCCAACGGTGCGTCATCGTTCCGTCCGAATCCGGCCGAGAGCTCCGCCAGGCCGCCGTGTGCGTTAGGGTTTCGTGTTTTTGCGCTACGCCGAGGCACTATTTAAAGCCCCGAGGCCACCCCGGCGAAGCCCTTTGTCGTATGCATCTTTTGCCCCTAGCCTTCGAGCCCTAGCCGCCGCCACAGAGCCGTTGCTCGCCGTAGTAGGAGAAGTTCCCACCGCGGTTTTTCGTCGATCCCCGCCGCTGCCGCCGCTCTCCGACGACACCAAGCCCAGGACCAACATCCCCACGTCACGCCGCGCCTGGGAGTGCCAATCTTCACGCCGAGGCCGCGGACACGCCGCGTGGGAGGTCGTCGTCTACGTCTCCGGTGCCCAAGCCTCGCCGCGCCATCGCCGGACTCCGCGAGCTCGGTGAACCGTCAGATCCAGATCGGACGGTTGAGGTGAGCCCACATTCTATCCCAAACCCTGGAAACCGGTCGAATGCGGACCGTTGGATCAAGATCCAACGGCTCGAGATCGCCGCGTTAACCTAAACGCGTGAAGCCTAGATCCAATGGGCCGTTGATTTTCAAATCAACGGCCGAGATTGCGCCACGCGGTGCCTAGCCGCACTCCACGCTGCGTGAGCGTGTCACGACACGCCGGGCCCCGCCGTCGAGGGCCCACGTCGGCCGCGTTTGCGTGAGACCGCGACCGACAATTGGGTCCCATCTGTCAGTCTCACCCGAGCCGTGGACCGGGTCCGCCATGGACCGAACCGCGCCGTGGGCTGAGCCCATGAGCCGGCTGACGTCAGCCAGCCAATCAGGAGCCGACGCGTGTCCTCGCTGACGCAATAATTAATTTCCGAAAAAGAAAATGATTTATTAATTCGAAATATTGATTCAAATTTAGATTCAAACTTCAAACGCTTATAACTTTTGCGTTTCAACTCCGATTTGAGTGATTCAAATTTATAAATTTGTATAAAATTGAGATCTACCTAAATATAAATTTTATTTAATTTTTGGACTAAAGTTTTTCTCTGCAAAATTATTTAATTGATTATTTAGACTTTAAATAATCATAACTTTTGCGTCTTAACTCCAAATTTGACGATTCCAGTTTCTAAAAATTCATAAAATTATGTTCTCTCTGTTTATGGATTTTATTTGGATGTTTGGATACTTTTTGCCTATTGTTTATTCGTGTATTTGCTATTTGCACGCTTTACGAGTAGACGTTGAAGTGCCGGAAGGATTCGAAGGAGAAGTATTGACTCAGGATCCAACTCAAGACCAAGAACAAGTACTTTTTGAAGGCAAGTTGTGCTTTGACCATGTTGATCCTATTTCGAAATCTATTTTGATTTAATCTATTGCATGCTAGTTCAATTAGAAAAATACTTTGTTTAAACTTGGGGTTAGTTAAATACCAATTTCTTTGTATGACACCTTGATTACTTAAATATGTGCCATGACCCCTTGTCACCCTAGTTGTGGATTACTAGTTGGACATTACTAAAATTGCCAACACGGGTTTAGACCGTTGTAGTATACTGCTTAGACCTGCTACGTGCTCCTGACATGATTTTGGACAATTAAATGTTAATATTGACTTAATGATATATTGAACCTGTTTTGGAAAAGTATCATGTGATGTTGATGGCACGTGGTGCATGGTAATCAACTGGGGTTTGATAAACAGTTTTCGACCGGGGCATGTGGTAAGAGTAATCAAGTGGGCCGATTGTGGCGTTGGGAATGTTGATTTGGTTTTCGGGTAGTCTTGCCCTGGTCACCCTAAGGACTTAACCTTGCAAGCCTTTGAACTGGGTCTAACGTGCAACCACATGTCCTGTAATGGGACGGACCTAGTTGACTAAGTTGCTAATAACGCATTACTGTGGGACCTCGGAGGTCAACTACACCCTTTGTGTAAGTTGTGCGGGGCGTCTGGCCGAGGCCAGTACCCATCTAACGGTTGCTTGGCCTAGACTTCGCCTTAGCTAAGGGAAGGGTTAGTGTGCAATAACCGGGGAGGACCACTTGTATTGTTAGAGGTTTCCGAAAGACTTTGTTACGGGAACTCGCCTTTGTGGTGTTTGACTGTATCTTGTGGGTAAAGTGCATAACCTCTGCAGAGTTTAGAATCTATTCGAATAGCCGTGTCCGCGGTATTGGACATCGCTCGGGAATTACAGTCAAGGGTTAGATTTTCTCAAAAATAACTTTGGTTTGAAAGGTTGGGCCAGATTAATAATGAAGTTGATGGAAATGTGGTTTAGGATGGGAAAGATGTTTACCAAACATTCTTGAATAGTTACTTATGTTTACTTATTTCTACTGTTTTCGAATCTACTTACATTACTTTTCAAATGCTGTTTACTGCAAATATACCTTGAGCTATTCCTTTGTACCAAGCCATGCATATAGTATATTAGCTTGCATTCTGTGCATGACTTGCTGAGTACCAAGTACTCACCCTTGCCTCAACACAACACCAGTTGAAGAGGAGACTACACCAGCTTTGGAGGAGGAACTCAAAGAAGATCCGTCTATTTAGGGAAGCGAGCCCAGTCAGTTGCATGTGGTATACTGGATGGCGCCACGAAGTTATTAAATTTTCCGCTGCTATTATTTTTCTCTGAATAAGTTTCGCCTTGCGAGGCATATATTTGTAATTTGACCATAAGGTCAAGTAACCAGTTTGACTATTTAAATAAAGTACTTTATTGGTATCGAGTGGTATGATTGTGATATTTACCGATGTTAAGACTGTGTGCACTAGCGCGTTCCTGGACTAGTGCTGAATACACAGAGGGTCCGGATTTGCAAATTCGGGGTCCCGACACTTGCTCCTTAGTTCGCTGGCTCCTCCTGAAACTCCTCCTCCAGTGCTGGCATCGATTCTTCGTCAACTAATGGTTGTGTTGTGGAAAGGGTGAGTACTTAAAGCACTCAGCAAGTCATGCACAGAAATACAATTCTAATAGCTACATGCATGGCTTATTCCAAATGACAAGTTGAAGTGGTTCTTTTGCAAAAAAATAGCAACATTCACAAGTAACAGTAGTAGATTGGAAAGCAATAAAACAATAATAACCGTAATAACTTTCATGATCAATTTCTTAAGTAAAGCATTTATCATCATTAATCAATTTTAGCATTTGCATACCAAGTATCCATAAACCCAAGTTCATTTTTATGGAAGTCTAACCCTTGACTGTAATCCCCGAGCAATGTCCAATACCGCGGACTCAGCTATTCGAATAGATTATACACTCTGCATAGGTTATACACTTTACCAACAAGATACAATCGCTCACCACACAGGCAATTAACTGTAACAAAGCCCTTTCGGAAACTTCTAACTTAACAACTAAACCTCTCCGGTATTGCCTTCACTATCACTCCTCTCACACAGAGCCGAAGTATAGGACTAACACATACCGTTGGATGCGTACCAAGCCTCAGCACAGGTACGCTCCCCCGTACAACTACACCCCTGTGTAGCTATCACCCTGAGGTACCACATGCAAGATATTAATAACTTACTCAACTAGGTCTGTCCCATTCCAGACATGTGGTTGTATGTTGGACTCAGTTCAAATTCTTGCATTGTGAAGTCCTTAATTGACTGCGGCAAGACTTCCAACACTCGACAACTTGGCACACAGCCCTCACACACTCATCAACCCATTTGCCACATAGGCCCACCTGGCACACGGCCTCTTGCCACTTGCCCTAGTCTAAATCATTTCCCACCCCGGTGATTATTGTGCAACACTTGCCAACAATAACTCAATATCTATGTAGACCCACACAGGCTTCTACATATCAACATCATCATGTGGCATTCTCACACTAACTCCAAATACATTCCACAGTCCATTAAGCAATGTTGAGTTTGCATTCCAAAATTATATTAATAACACGATGCATGGCTAAGCAAACTATTGTCCGTCTAAATATCCCATGTTAGAAAATTATTAATGTCCAACTATTAATCCACAATCTACAGTGAAAACATGAATTAGGGCATACAATAATAAATCAAGGTGGCATAATTCAAGTGCATGGGTGCGTAGCTAATCCCAAATTTAATTTAAAACAGTTTAATTTAAACTAGCATGCAGTAATTTAAAACAACATACATTTCAAAAGTAGGATCAATATGGTCAAAGCACAACTTGCCATTGAAAAGGTCCTGTTCCTGCTCCTAGACTTGTTCTTGGGTCAAGACCTCTCCTTCGAAGCCTTCGGGCAATTCAACATCTATGCGAAACGGATAAATAAATAACAAATAAATAAAAACAGAGAGCAACTTAAGTCCAAAAATTAAATAAAATTTACCATTAAATAGAGCTCAATTTTAAAAAATTTTAAAAACTGAAATCACCTTAATCGGAGTTAAAACGCAAAAGTTATAGCGATTTGAAGTTTGAAAATTCATTTAAAAGAATAAACTGAATTAACTCATTTATTTTTCTATTGAAAATTCAGAAATATGACGCCAGCTGACGTCAGCACCGAATTTCTTTTTCGGTCGAATTATTTTCCTAAAGGAAAATCGATTTATTACTCAACGCTTGCGTCATCCGGTCCATAGACTTGGTCCACGACCGGTTCTGGTCCATGGTGGACCCGGTCCACGAGTCCACGTGCCACTAACACGTGGGCCCCACCTGATGATGTTATTGCTGACGTCAGCGCACACGGTACCCCTGGCTGACGTGTGGGTCCCACCGGTGATGTCATCGCTGACGTCACGTGCGTGGGCACAACCACTGATTGGTGGATCCCGTTGCTGACGTCACGCTTACGTCAGCGACGATCGACACGACTTAGTGGCGACGCCTCGGATTCCTCGCATACATGGCGAGTCCCGATTAGTTACGCGCGGCGCGATCTCGCCCATTGATTCAAAATCCGACGGTTCGGATCAAATCTTAATCCACGCATATGGATCTACGTGGCCCAATCTGGTTCATTTGATTTAGATCAGATGGCTGAGATTGAATCTGGTTGGCTGGGTTAAAGGGGTGGCGTGGATAGTCCCAGTGGATGCCACGTGGATTGATCTGGACCGAGCGCTACGGACCGAATGGCTAAGGTTAGATCTAACTGAGTCTACCCGATTCAATCTAAGCCGTTCATCTAAGATTGGATGGTCACAAACGGATCTAATCGAAACTACACGGACACATCAAAACCACACGATTTTGATCCAACGGTCAGGATCTACTCCAATACGCCACACTGCAGATCTATGTGGCTCAATCTAGAGCGTCCAATCTAGATCTAACGGTCTAGATCTAATTCAATTATCACGACTGGATGGCACACGTGGATGAACTTGGAGCATTCGATGATGATGCAACTGCTGATGGAGTTCGAAAGGTCTGGCGGTGGCGCTGCAGGCAGAGGTGGTTGGGGCTGGAGAAGACGACCAACCGAACGGCGTTTTGGGGGTTTCTGGCGAAGTGAATTGTTTCCTCCGAAGCGCCTTGTCTCCGTGAGCTCGAAACTGGGTCCACCACTGACCAGAATGGCGTGACGGCGACGGAATCTGACCAACAACGCACAGCCGTAACCCAACAACTACGATGAGCAATCGTAGCTAAACTAGAGCTCCTCTGAGGGTGAGATCTAGATCAGGAGATGCAGCGTGCAAAGCGGAACCTCAGGGAATAACACGGTCATTAAATAGCCCCGGCGTCCGAGCCCTACACGGCGAGAAACCGAACCGACACGGCGGCTATACGGCGGAGGAATCGGAACGAACACGATGCACATGAGCCATACACGTGCCTTGATCAACAGCCCAAATCCGATCCAGCACAGCTCAATCCTAACCGGTCATCGCTCGGCGACGTGGCCCTCCATCGCGACGCGATCCAACGGCATTCACAGTGCGCTCACGTGGGCCATTACCGGCCGCTGGATCTAAATCCAACGGTCGGCGTGCTAGGGTTAGGGTTCGGGCGCGGGTCGGTTCGCGGGCTAACGGGTCGGATCCAACGGGTCCAGATCCGTTCAGGGTTTCCAGATTTTCCCTTTTCGTTTTCATTATTTAAAAGACTTCCAGAAATTCATTTAATTCGAGAAAAATAGCAAAAAGGTCTGAAAAATTTTGAAAAATATTTTGAGACATTTTGAACTCAAATAAAATATTTCCAACAAAACTTTATTCGAAACTTTTAAATATTTAAATAATTCAAGTGGGGACTTAATTCAATTTAAATCCAAATAAATTCCAAAAATTCAAATAACTCAATAAATTCAATTAAAAGCAAATTTTGGGATGTTACATTCAATTACAAAATCTATAACTGATTGTGCCTTATGAATGTAGTTGCAGAAATATCTAAGCAGATGAAAATTTTAAACAACATATACTAACAATAAAAGTTCTATGGAGGGGTGTAAAAAAACATTTTGTTCCATCAAGCAAGACACTATTAAGTTATTGCATTCAAGATGAGCAAATATTAAGGATAATGTGAATGTAGCAATATAGTATTGGTCGATATGAAATTGTCGGTTGTTTTTAGTTTGGAAATCAGGTGAGGATTGGCATTCAATGGCAACATACAACAGTGGCGTGTTGAAGAATTGGAATAGGATGAGAGGAACAACTGCTAGATTATACGATATAGCATTAGGGTCATAAGATCATACGATATACATCATGATACTGAAAAACTTATGAACTCCCCCATTCATATAAATATGAACTTTCCAAAACACATTTACAAGCACCAAGAAAACATATAAGCACAAAAATATATTATTCACACTAAGAAGCAACTTAATCAGTGAACACCTGGCATCCATGTGTTTTGCTACTTCAACTGAAGTAAGAAAGATGGAGTCTACTTAAGCAAATTAGGGTATAATTGATTGGTATTACTCTCAGGTGTCGGGCTGCTTTAAGATTAATCTTTAGCCTGCTCACCACTAAGTGTAGGGCTGCTAGAGACTAGTCTCTTACCTCCTCTACACTTTGATCAAGTTATCACAATTGATCTAAACAATTAATTAAGCAAATAAGGCCTTGAACCCTCACCTTCATAATTATACACAACAGAGAGCTTATAATCAATTTTTACTATCCAAGAGAACAAGTTTTCAGAATATGTTTAGTTCGGCTAGAAGGTAGACAAGCAACCGAACCACAGTGCTACAACCAGAGCTATCAAAGTAATAGGACGCCAAGTTCAACAATGATCAAGAGAAGATTAAAGATATACTGTAAGTAGCAAACTAGCTCAATGACAATAAATAATAATCTCTAGCAATAACAAGAAGTAGAACTAATGATTCAAGGATTTACACCTTCAAATGTTTAGTTCATCAATGACCCAATTACATCATAGAGCAATAAAATGCAGCAATTAAATAAGAGTAAACTGAGATATACTTACAAACGAACAGGAGCTCGACACAATGTAACTCAGGTCAACAAAACCCTATATCTCACTGTACTCGAATCAAGTGCAAGCACACATCGCAAGGAGGCAACCAAACCACAGTGCACAACAACAGCTATCAAAGTAACAGGACAGCAAGTTCAACAATGATCAAGAGAAGATTAAAGATATGCATTAAAAATACACACTAATATGATTTGTGTTGACATACACAGTTCATTGAATCTAGTTAATTTGAGTACAGCATACTCAAACTTACATAATCAATTCAATCACTGACTTGACCCAAAGAGCTACATCAAACATACACACTGATATGAGGACTTATTGTCTAAAATCAAAGAAGCAATGCTGCACTTTGGCCAATGGTTACCCCATTCCACCGGCAACAGAGATTTCAGTTAGGTTTACCACCACCACTACTATTATTATTGCTACTACTAGCACTATCTCAGAACAAAATTTAACAACACCACTTCTCATTTGTAGAATAAATTTCACATATCTAAACCAATGTCTAAAGATCATGCAAATCTGAAGCTAATGGATTAGTGTTTATACCTTTTGATTTGGGGGAGAATTTCACACTATGCATAGGAAGTAGATGACCTGCTCGACGGTGCCGTGCCCTCCTTGCCGTCGTCCCCTCCTCGCCCTTGCTGAGCCAATGTCCCCTACTCGACCGTACAGATACTAATGCTTGGTTTAAATTGTTCATATACAAGCGGAAGGTTATTTATCACCCACGGTAAGGTAGGGAAATTTGGCGTTGCAGTAACCCAAAGATAGAAATTTAGTTGTATAGCATAAAAATCGCGGAGACGAAAATTTAGATGTATTAAGCACAACCATACTCACAAATACTTGTCGTACTTTAATATACATGCAATGAAACTTTTCAAACTTTGGCTATCTTCAGCAAAACAATCCTCGAAGGATTCCTAGCCCCTCAGCTATGCCACGTCTCCTCCCCCACTCTCTCTCCCTTTTTGGCAAAAAAAAACTCCGGTTTTTGGTAATTACGGATAGGTCCTATCTATTTACGAATAAGTCCTTTGTAATTTCCTGTGAGTGTGAAATAATTTTTTCCGGTTCGCGTTTAGGTCCTCCGTTCGCCATTTTACACAAAGAACCTCCCGTTAAATACGAATTACGAACGAGCCCTTTCTTACTTATTCGAAATAGCGAACAAGTCCAAAATTATATCAAATAGGTCCCTGCACTTTTCGTTCAGGTCCTTTCTCCGTTTTCCCCGAAAAAAATGTTTTCGTTGTCCGTTTACTCTCCGGAGCATGGGAAAAATGCTTTCGTGGTCTGTTTTTCTTTGAAAAAAAAACTAAAAATATTTTCCGTTCACGCGCGCGGCACACTTTCTCCGTTTTCCCCGAAAAAAATATTTTCGTGGTCCGTTTACTCTCCGGAGCATAGGAAAAATGTTTTCGTGGTCTATTTTTCCTCCGAAAAAAAAACAAAAAATATTTTTCGTTCACGCGCGCGGCGCGCTTTCTCCGTTTTTCCCGAAACAAATATTTTCGTGCTCCGTTTGCTCTCCGGAGCATGCGAAAAATATTTCTGTGTTCTGTTTTTTCTCCGAAAAAAAAGAAAAAAGAAATGAGTCACGCGCGCGGCGTGCGCCGCGCTTGCATTTCTAGTTGATATTGTTACACACTGATACTCCTTATGTGCAGGAGCCCCGAATTGGATCAAAGTTTTGTGAGATATGGCATGAGCGCGCACGGTCTCAAAAACAAAGAAGATGAATTTCATATAGAGACAAAATAATGACGTTGAAGCAACCACGACGAGAGAGAAAGGATTTTGCAAAGCCAACCGCAAATTCTTTAAACGCAACCTCAAAAGAGTACAAGGGATTGTTGCTCTCTCACAACCCTCTTGAAACTTTTAGGACCTTTATATCATTGTCCTAAATAAGAATATAGTGCTAAAGCATAACCTTGTCTCTAATATTCTCGTGCACATATTGTTTTAGATGAATTAGCTTGTGGCTTCTTGGTTGCTAGGATTCTCTATGACCACCACCATATGTTTGTATAGTCTTCTCTAGTTCTCCTCCAAAACAAATATGAATCCTACACCTATTAGGAATAGGAATTATACTCATATTAGTATTCATATACTGTACCTTTTCAAATCCTAAAAGACTATACATGAGTCTCTATATTTACCAATCTTCACCTTAACTCTTATCTATTGAAGTTATCGTGCTGCTTCAAGAAATTGCTCTAAGTCGCCTCCGTATTTTTTTTTCTCCTCTCACCTTTGGGAGTACCCTCACAGAGGTTCATGCACATCATCATAATGTATGTGTTGTTGTTTGGGTTTGATCATCTGAACCTCCACATGAGAGACCTTTATTTGTGTAGTTTGGTTAACAATATCTCATGTTCCTATAGTCCTTCATGCCATAAGTTTGTACCACTTTCGAGCTTCACCTACTTGTCGGTACCGTGTGGTTTGTCTCACCACATCTTACTTCTTCCAATAGCTCGCACCTTCGCTTTTGTGTCTTCTAGATTTCACAACTGTATTTGTAGTTTCACACATAACAGCAGTTAAGATCTTATTACCTACCATTGACGACATGGTTTCCTTCTCCTGACCAAGATTATTTTCAAACCTCCTATTGGTTGCCCTTCCTTTAGATTTAACCATCAATCGGTGTCCTCCATTGCTCCAAATACATTTCATGATTACCTGTCCTTTGCAAGTAACTTGTATGACTCCACCTCAAAATGATACATCATAACCTTCGAGTTCAAGTGATCTCACAGATATTAGAATCTTCTCTAAGTCAGGAACCTACCTAACTCTAGTCAATGTGCGATGTGCTACATCATACATCTCCAATGTAGCTGTTTTCAGCTCAGAAATTACATATTCCCTACAATTGCCAAGTGAACAGTTCCATACGCTGGGCATAGAGATCATTTGTCAAATATCTTCCTCGTCGAACATATATGGAAGAAACAACATTAATCTAATATCCATCTAAGAGAAATACCTGATTGGCTGATGACAAATACGTCTGAATCATCTTTTGCTACCGCCATTGAGGGTGCACTCTTTATTTGCTTCAAACTCGGACAGTCCTTTATCATATGACATCCTCGTCACATATTGAGCATACACGTGTGTCCTTCTCCCCGTAACTCTTGTTTTTGCCTACAACACCTACTGTGACCAATAATTAATCACCCGATGATGAAGATTTCGTTGGTTTTTCTAAGGATTCTCCAATAGATATGTAACTGCCTTGTTGAAGTTGATAGTGCTTTTCTCGATAAGAATACTCATTACCAATTTCTCCCATGATTATGGTAGAGATGATGCCGGTATGACGACTATCATTCTAAATTTTCTCATCCACACTAATCAACTGCGTCATAAGCTTGTTGAAGACATTATGATGGTCAACGAACAGTGTACCTTCCTCCATGCATAACCTATACGGTTATCACTTTAGTACCTACTTATTTGTCAATGACTTCACCGTACAAAATTCTTCTAAGTCTTTCTATAATTTCTTCGATGAATTCTCATTTACCAGAGTACTTTACCTTATCGCAAAGATATAGACGGATTGTACTGAATAGCCTTTCGCTCTATCACCTTTCAGTCTTTAGGGGAAGTCTTTTTCAATTTATACACTTCAAAAGCAACAATTAATTATTGTTGGATAAGGAAATCCTTTACTAAACATTGCCGCACGCTAAAATTTTCCTTGCTGTCAAATTCTCTACTTGATTCCATATCGTTGATATCGACCTTGATTTTATATCATCTGACACTTTACTGACCTTCTCACAATATAATTAATCCGGCCTTGGCTGTGATACCACTTGTTATATTCTGATACTCCTTCTTACGCGTAGCAACCCTACATCAGATTCGAGTTTTGTGAGATATGGCATGAGAACACACTGTCTCAAGAACGAAGAAGATGAATCTCGTAGAGAGAATCAAAATAACGATGTTGAAGCAACCACGACAAGAGATAAAAGATTTAACGAAGCCAACCGCAAATTCTTTGAGCACAACATTAAAAGAGTACAATAGATTGTCGTTCTCTCACAACTCTCTCGAATCTTTTAAAACCTTTGGATCTTTGCTCTACACAAGAATCTAGTGTTAAAGAATAATCTTGTATCAATTTTTTTTGTGCACCTCTTATTTTGGATGAATTGACATGTGGCTTCTTGGTTGCTTAGGTTCTCCATAGCCACCTCCTAGGTTTATATAACCTTACTAGTTCTCCCCAGAAGCAAATATTAGGAATCCTACTCCTATTAGCATTTATTTAGCACACCTTTCAAAATTCAAAAAGGCTAGGTATAAGTCATCATATTTAACTGACACCTTTCTGAGTATTTAGATTGATATATAAAAATCATATCTAGAATAGTTTCAAAAATTATTTTTATAATATTATAATTTTATTGTGTTATAACTATATTATGATGTAAGTTTGTGGTCAATATCAACTCTATTACACCGGGAAGAATTGCCGCACGCTCAGAGGGTCCACGTCATCTCCATGCCGGTTTGCAAAAAAGCCCCTCGGTTTTCTTTAAATTACGGATTGGTCCCTGTAAACTATAAAGAGGTCCTTTACAATTTTTTGTGAGGGTAAAAAAAACTTTTCCAAATAGCGTTTAGATCCCTCGCTCTTTACTTTATGTAAAAAACCCCCCGTTAAATACATATCGCGGGTTAGCCCTTTTCTAATTTTTCAGGATAGCGAACGGGTACAAAAAATTAACAATCGGGTCCCTATTTCTTACGTCTAGGCCCTTTCTCCGTTTTTCCCAGAAAAAATGTATTTGTGGTCCATTTTTCTCCGGAACCCGGAAAAAATATTTACGTGGTCCGTTTTTCCTCCAAATAAAACACAAATTCGTTTCTCGTTCGTCCTTTCTCCGTTTTTGTCGGAAAAAATGTTTTCGTAGTCCGTTTTTTCTTCGAACTACGGGGAAAATGTTTTCGTGATCCGTTTTTCCTTCGGAGCTCGAAAAAAATATTTTTATGGTCCGTTTCTCCTCAAAAAAAGGGCGCAAATTCGTTTTCCGTTCGCTCGCGCGGCATGCGCCACGTTTATGTTTTCGTGGTCCATTTTTCCTAAAAAAAAACACAAATCCGTTTTTCATTCGTCCCTTCTCCGTTTTTGCCGGAAAAAATGTTCTCGTTGTCCTTTTTTTTCGAAACCCGGAAAAAAAATGTTTTCGTGGTCCATTTTCCCTAAAAAATGTGCAAATTCGTTTTTCGTTCGCGGACGCGGCGTGCGCCGCGTTTATTAATTTTTGAAAAAAAAAATTGAAACAGGGACCCAATTGTTAATTTTCTGGACCCGTGAGCCGCGTTTAGGTCCTCCTACAGTTTTGGACCCGTGCGCCTCGTTTATTAGTTTCCCTAAAAATTAACAGTCGGGTCCTTGTTTCACCGGTGAACGTATAGAGTGTTAAGACTGCTCCGAAAAAATATATGTTTAGGTCATCCTACAGTTTGTTTTAAGAAAAAAATACAGTAAGTTTTACACTTTTTTAAAATCTATCCCATTGCCACGCCTGAAAAAGATGGCTGGCGGCACACAGGATGAGAAGGGCTCTTACGGCGCTGAAGCGCCGGAGGAGGCCTTGAGGCCGACCCAGTATATGATATATCTCGCTTTCGTGTATAAGGAGCGCGGAAGAAATCATGTTAAGATGGACCATACGTTGCTCCCACAGTGGATCGAGCTTCCATAGCAAGAGGCTAGATTTACAAAAATAAGAAGTACAAGGGCCGGATAAGTGCCGAATCCAGGTAAAGACAAGGACAAACTGGTCTTTAACCTAGCTTGTTGAAAACCAACTGGACGAAAAATGTAACGGCAGTGTTATCTGGCATAGTCTCCCTTGATCAGCATGTCATAATAATATACTAGTAGTCAAGAATGCAGGTGGTTGTGATTTTACCCAACTAAATTTCTATGAGAGGTGTTTCTACGCTTTCCCTCGTAATATAAGGTGTACAAATCTTGAAGCAAACCAAGGAGTGAGTAATCCCCATCTATCCTTCATTCATACCTTAATATTTGTGCAACTTTAAAAAGGAAGAGCATAAAAGCACCTCTCAATTTCTATTGTCTTATAATGCTATTGATGAGCCAAATTTCCCTATTTGATAACGCCATTTGGAGTAAAATGGCACTTCCTAAACAAGGGAAATTTTCGTATTTGATACGAGATTTGACCCATATTTACAAAACGATATAATATTTTCGTGTATTTACAGAAAACTAATCATACCTGGAATTTGGAATTCCGGTTATGCATACCCGGAATTTCAAATTCCGATTATTGCCTATTTGGAATTTGAAATATCGGATATTGCGTATTTTGCCCCATACCCGGTTTTTCAAAAACCGGGTATAGCATTCCCAGTTTTTAAAAATCCGGTTAAGCCATACCCAGTTTTTGAAAAACCGGGTATGGGGCATTTTTTTTATGAATTTGAAAATCCAGTTAAGCAAATGGACCGAGGCAGTGCAGGCCATACCCGGAATTTGGAGTTCCGATTATGGGAAATTCCAAATATGCCATATGAATAACTGGAATTTCAAATTCCAGGTATGACTAATTTTTCTGTAAATACACGAAAGTATTATATCATTTGTGAATACGAATTAAATCTTATATTAAATACGAAAAATTCCCCAAGACAAATCAAATTGTTAGTACTGGAACACCTGAACTACGACTACTTGGACTACTTGGGCCTCTGTTATTTCTGACGGTACTATTTTCTTACTCCTTGTAATTAAATGGATGTAAATCGAAGGTCCGGTGACCAAATTATCACAAAAAATCGAATAAAAACCGTCGAAAACTAAAGGATTTCGAAATCAATCTTCTTTCAAAAATAATCAAAAATCGGTAAATCGACTAGCCAGCTAACTTTGTTTGGTGATGATTTTTTAAGCATTTTTTGTCGATTTTTATCGAACATTAAGCAATTTTCACTGATTTTCGACCGGTTTATGTTATATAATTTTTTTAAAAAATTTTTACTTTAACCATTTACCGACCGATTTAGAGTTTTGAACTGGCTCGATATGGTTGATTTTCACAAAAATCAACGGATTTTTATCGGTTTCGTGAATCCTACCCACACCCATCACCATATAATTTTTTTAGGTGGATCAAGCTGTGTTCTTTTATGCTTTGTTGGCTGGAGGAAGGGGTAAGCGCAGTTGAGTTAAAAGTTAAAACCGTGATAAACTAAATTGATGTATACTCTATCCGTACATCTTAGGATTTTACATTTTAACCAAAATATGTATATAAATAGTTAATTTTTTTTTCTTTATTAACTTATTTATTGTTCTTAGACGGTGTATATTATTTTAATCCAAAGTAGTAGTAAATAGTCTTATGAATAATAAGCTGGAGTAGTATGTAAAGAAAAAAAAGGTTAAAAATTGTCTAGAAATCGTATAATGACATGTATTTGAAACAAAATTAGAAAGCTATCCTGGTATATATTTGGAAATAAAATTAGAAAGCTAGCCTAACATGTATTCAGGCCGAAGGGAGTGTGAGTTGGATCTATTTTTAACTGTCTCGTTAAAACGAATTGATCGGATTTCATAAGTTTTTTTAAAAAAGAATTGCTCGGATTTCATACATTATATTGCGACTATGATATCTCGACGAGTCTTAATTGCCGATTCTATACTTGTTAAAGCTATTACCCCTATATGCACAATTGCGCCAAGAACTTTGGATCCACGCTAGCTGCTGGCACTAACGCGGTACAACTTGACAAATCTAATGCGGAATTTTTCCACCACTTCTCGATTTCTTTAGGAGGATCTAGCTAGTTTTTGATCCGTTGTTGACAGGAGCGACATGACATGACCGGTAAGGTGTGATATAGTTGAAAGTTAAAACTGTGCTAAAGTACAGTGATGCATGGTTGGGTCTATTTATGAGTCTCTCCTTAAGATCACAGTACTCATAAAATGGATTACTCCCTTCCGGTTTGGTAATATCTGTCGTTTTGGACATAGTGATAATCAAACTTTCGAAACTTTGACTATCGATATATTTTTAAATATTTAAATTGGATACATGAAAATTATATGTGTAGACTTGTCTCGTGAAGTACTTTTATAATATTATAATTTTATTGGGTTTTATAAATATATTATAATAAAAATTAGCGGTCAAAGTTGTTTTTTGAAGACCGTGTTGATGTCCAAAACGATATATATTACCAAACCGGAGGGAGTACTAAAATATCGCAGCTATAATATACTCGGATTCGATACATTACAAGGCTGCGATGTCTCGACATTGCCGACTCGATAGATGTGGAAGCTCCTAAGTCCTACCTGCACAATGGTTTTCCACGCAGTACTCCACGACATCCAGGAAAAAAATAGCTTTAACCCGAAACACAACGCGACAAATCGAAACGCCATTTTTTTCCACCGCTTCTCAGTTTCCTTGTATTCGTACATTTTGACTAGTAAAATTTGAAGGCTGCATAACCAACATAGAAGAAGTGATCACTGCATTAGCCCTACGTTTTTTTTTACAAAATTAGCTTCTATGCGAAATAATTTACAAAAATAGTCTCCTGATCCACGTCTTCCACAGTAGAAGAGCACAGAATCTTGTTTCCGCGGTAGGGTACTGCGAAAGCACGCTACCGCGCTAGCCCTGTTCCTCCCTCGCCCATGCATCCCTAAGCCGACATGCGCAGCCATGTGGACACGCACCCTTGGGCCTAGCTGCTCGCGAGTCTTCACCCATGTCCGAGCGACACATGGCCCCGTGCGAGCGCACACGCTGCTAGTCCCACCCCACTTGCAGCACACCCTATGCCCGCGCCTACCCATCTCGTGTCGTGTCGCGCACGCGACTGCCCGAGTGCCTGCCCACCTCACGCCGCACACCCGATCGTCTCGTCAGCCGAGTTCCGCGCACAGAGATCGTAAAAACTTTTGCTTTCGTGCTCTCCTACCATAAGAGGTGCGGACCAAGAGCTATTTTTATAAATTATTTCCTATATGAACTAGTTTTTTTTAAAAAAAAAAATTTGGTGCGGGCGAGAGATCAATCAATTCGCAAACCTCAAGCCCCTACTTGTCATCTTAAGGAAAACGACAACATAACTGCACACCGAGGGATGCGCGCGCGCACGCACACAAAAAGTCCAAGGCAATGCTCCCCTTTCCCCTGGCAATAGCCGGCCATGCTGATGCTACCATATATCACCAAGCACGACTCGATTCCTCGCGGATATTTTTGACGCACGCTCACCAACACGAAGCACGGGAGACCGGCCGCGCACCCGACCCGTGCGGTGCGGGCGTCCCGTGCCCCCAATTCCCACGCTAGCCTCCTCCCTCCCGGCACCCCACCCCACTGGCTCCCCTGTACCGCGCCCCTGCTGCCCGTGTCCCTTTCTATAACTACCGACCGGGGCCTCGCGGGCTGTACTAGCGCGCTGCCACGCAGCAGAGCAGAGCCTCCTCTCAGAGCCAGAGCAGCCTGCCCCACCCCTGCGCGCGCGCGTGCGAGTCCAGCTCTGCTCTCGCCATGGCGTTTCCCCGCGGCCGCGCTCTCTTCTTCCTCGCGGCGCTTCTTGTGTTTCTGTGCCGCGCCGAGGCGGCCGTCGAGGAGCTGAAGGTCGGGTACTACGCCGAGACGTGCCCCGTGGCGGCCGTCGAGGAGCTGAAGGTCGGGTACTACGCCGAGACGTGCCCCGAGGCGGAGGAGATCGTGCGGGCGGCCATCGCCAGCGCGCGCGCCCGCGAGGCGCGCAGCGTCGCCTCCGTCATGCGCCTCCAGTTCCACGACTGCTTCGTCAACGTGAGCGACCTCCGCGCACGCAAGCTCGCCTCGCTAGCACGGTGGTGCGTGGTTTCTGACTGATTTGTTGCGATTTTCGGTTTCTTGTTCGTCGCCGTGCGTGAAGGGATGCGACGGGTCGGTGCTGATGGACGACACGCCGACGATGCTGGGGGAGAAGGAGGCACTGTCCAACATCGACTCCCTGCGGTCGTTCGAGGTCATCGACGAGGTCAAGGCGGCGCTGGAGGAGCACTGCCCCGGCGTCGTCTCCTGCGCCGACATCGTCGTCATGGCCGCCCGCGACGCCGTCGTCCTGGTACGTTCGTTTCCCTCACTCAAGAAACCCGTGCGGGGCAGATCCATGCGTTCTGTAGTACGGGGGCGGTGCGAACGCCGTTTTTCTTCCACTGCCTGGCGTTTCTTATGCAATTCAGCGCTTCTCCGGCTCTCCCAGCCGTCAGCTCAGTCCGTACATATCGGAACACCGGTCTTTCAAAAAGAAAGGGAAATAAAAAGAGAGAAATCTTAATACAGAATAGTATTCATTAATTGTTTTGTCGCCACCACAATGCTATATGCACACCAACGACTTGTTTTTGCATGGTTGCCAATTCTCACCGTGGGCGGGACCCGACGATACACTTGGCGTCACGAGGCGCCTATCTACACAGCGTCTTTCCGTTGAGCAAGTACGATGACAAAAATTTATTATTTACTTATCTTATCTATATTATCTAGAGTAAACATTAAAATCAGTGTTCATCCGGATGTTTTCTTTAGCAACCATCATCTAAATTCTGGACCATTGGATTTGCTTTCAGATCGATGCACCCCCCTGAATTCGAGATGGGTTAATCCTACGGATGTGTGTTTTGATCGTACGGTCCAAAGTTTGGATGATTTTTAGGACAAAAACATCCGGATGATGCCTATACACTCCCATAATTATTTCTAAAGGTTATTTCTAGATACGGTACAATAACTATCTTTTTCTCTTTTGTATATAGCTATTCTATCTTATTTTGTATGCGTTGTTAACTACTGTGTAAGAGCTAACTATTTTCTCTTTTCTCTCTTTTCTTTTCTTTCCTGACTCTTTCGTATAAGATAAAATTGATGTGTATATATTTATAGTAAACTAAGGTGATTTTATTGTACTTGGTCTTATTGGTTTTACGATTTTCCAAAGTTTTGGCATGGTTGAGGGGGGCAACGGGCGATTGAGAATCCCAAGTGTGAGATGCCTCTCGTAGCCAGCTGATCATGATCACACCATGAAAGTCTTGTCGAGTAAGTTGGTTGTGGCGATGTTGTCACCCACGCATGGACACCACCACCACGTGTGCCTCACTTAAATCGTTTTAGGCAGAGCATTCAAGTTTTCCAAATCATAAATCGTGAAGCAAATAACCTTTTCCGAGAGGGAAAAAAACATTAGCCTAATTCGCAATCGCACTGTGTTTTATACGAAAATTTATTATTTTTTAAAAACCGAATTGAAAAACCACACCAAACAAACTAGACCGAGTAGCCTTCGACTTTCCGGACAATCGCACTGCGCTGGGTGCGGTCGAACTTGTCCTTGGCTCTATCATCCAGGACCGATCTCTGGTTGCCTACTTGCCTCTCTCTCTCTCTCTCTCTCTCTCTCTCTCTCTCTCTCTCGGATCAGATGATGATGTGAACGAGATTTTATTACTATGCATGTTTCCTTGTTCCTTACGAAGGTTCTCGTTCCGAGCTTGGAGACAAGCAACTTTGCTTTGGGAGTGTCACATTGTCAGTTTGTCAGTATGCCGGCGAGATTAGTTGGTTGACGTGGAGTTGAATTGATTGATGCAGGAGATGCTACTGCTGTCTTCGATATCTTCCCGTTTCCTTTTTAGTTAGCCGTATTTAGTTGCTTGGTAACGTAGAATTGGTGGTGTTTCTTGAAACAGTATGCGTTGCAGATGCACCCGAAGGATCGGTTCATCATATGTTTTTTGTAACAGCTGAATTACTTCGTCATAAATGAGCAGTACATATGGGTTTAAGTTTCGAATGCCATAGCTGCAAATGTGGCTTTCTAAATAAAACGTATAGAGCTCTTACGGCCATTTATGGTTTTGGTTAATTTATGCATAAGCTGAATACAAGTAAATTAACATTTGGTTAGTTAACCGTTTGATGTGCAAGTCACAATTCTAGGAGACATACTACAGTAGCTAGTAAGCTTGTTTGACCAAGGAGTCAATTTGTTGACTTAGTTTGACTGCAACGCCTTTTTTATTGTCACAGACCGGTGGGCCCTACTGGGACGTGAGGCTTGGGCGCGAGGACAGCCTGACGGCGAGCCAGGAGGACTCCGACAAGATCATGCCGAGCCCGCGCGCCAACGCGAGCGCGCTCATCCGCCTCTTCGCCGGCTACAACCTCACCGCCACCGACCTCGTCGCGCTCTCCGGCTCGCACTCCATCGGCGAGGCCCGCTGCTTCTCCATCGTCTTCCGCCTCTACAACCAGTCCGGCTCCGGCCGGCCCGACCCCAACATGGACCCGGCCTACCGAGCCGCGCTCGACGCGCTCTGCCCCCAGGGCGGTGACGAGAACGTCACCGGTGGCATGGACGCCACGCCAGTCATCTTCGACAACCAGTACTTCAAGGACCTGGTCCACCTCCGCGGGTTCTTGAACTCCGACCAGACGCTCTTCTCCGACAACGACAAGACCCGGCGGGTGGTGAGGCAGTTTAGCGAGGACCAGGACGCCTTCTTCAGGGCCTTCATCGAAGGCATGATCAAGATGGGCGAGCTGCAGAACCCCAGGAAGGGGGAGATAAGGCGCAACTGCCGCGTCGCCAACGGCTCGCCGCCGGTGGAGACGGAGGTGGTGGCGTCCCCGGTGGAAGAGCTCTGATATGCGAGTAATTGTCGGACCCCGGAATAACACCTCCGAAATCTAGGAAATGCTAGTACACAGTAGAAATGTAACCATAGCTTATCCAGCCTTCTTTATTAATAATAATTATTCAAGGTTACATAGGAAATGGCGCGCAGGCCAACAAATAAATAAACGAATAAATAAAGCAGCGGAAATGAAGATTAAAAGATAGAGCCCAATTAATTTGCCACAGGCAATCGACTGGGGACGCGGCTTAGTCCAACTGATCCTCACCATCGTGGTACTCCTCCTCTGAAGTGGTAAATTAAGCAAGGGTGAGTACATACGTACTCAGCAAACCACACCGGAAATGCAGTATAAATGTACGGGTAATCAAAGGATGGCAATATGGTTGGTTTGAGCATAAAGCAACAGTTTAATAACATTTTCAACAATTTTAAAAGGCATACTTTATTCCAAAATCAAATCTATACATTTTAACTCAGGAATCTCTCCTGGAATTGGCTAAGTTTTACCAATGATGGACTCCCTCCATCCAACATCATTTTGGAAACTAAATTTTAATTTACCAAAGTCTAGTCTGAAAATGGCTTGCTCGGCATGCCCATAACCGCGGGCGCGGCTAATCGATTAGTTTGACACTCTGCAGAGGTTGTACAACTTTACCCACAAGACATAATATTTCCCTTTTGTGTCAACACACTTCCTATGGTGAGTGACAGAGAAAATTATGACAAGGCCCCTATGTTAAATTCATACATATAGTTATGCCCGCTAAGGTTTCACCGCTGAAAGACTCCCTCTATTCAGAAGCCCCCTCTTGCGCCAGAGTGGCAGCATCTCGCTTTCACCACACCACTACCACCATATGGCATGACTGTCCATGAAATGACTTAATAAGGATAGACAGGTCTGTCCCATTCCAGACTCGTGGTAGTACGGTTAGGCTTTACATTCAGCGAAACTCAGACCGGTCCTTAATTGACTAGGCGAGACTTTCCACAAACCCAGAACCATGACCTCCCCACTTTCCAACCAATTCTCGCCCGGTCTAAGTCATTTTCATTTTAACCATACTAATCTCCACATTATCACTAACATTGATCACTATAAGTTTCCACATGAACATGATATCATTTTGGCATAAAGTTCTCCAAAATTTCCTAAGTTAAGTTCTATGCATGGCTAAGCAATGTCTAACTATTACCATAGTCATAGCTCATATTTTTACTAAGGTTACAAGGGAATCGGAATTCAAATGTCAAAGGTCGCATGTTGAATTTGGATATAACTATCATTTAAAACTAGGTCGAAAATTAATGTCTATAATAAATAAGCATGCAATAATTTAAATTCAACATACAAGTTCATAAACTGGGAGCAATATGATCAAGGGGGTGTGACTTGCCTGGTTCGACGAGTTGCTGCTCGAAATCGTCGTTCGGGAACTCCTCGGACTCTCCGTAATCTACGCGCGAAAAACAACCAAATTCGAATAAGACTTAAACGAATACAAATAAACCCAAATTGAACTTCAAACTAGCTCTAAACTGAAGTTTGAGATTTCTAATGAATTTAGGAAGAAGAACGGAGCCAATCGGAGTTCGAACGGGCGAAAACGGGCTCCCGGAAGTTTAAAAACAAATAAAACGATTTTTCTGGAATTTTTCGGAATTTTTAAATCATTTTTAAAAAGAAAAACCGAATTACTGCGTCATGCTGACGTCAGCAGCAATTTTCGGATTTTCGATTTATTTAAAAACAAAAAACCCGATTTATGACGTCATCGCTGACGTCATAAATGTTTTTGGAATTTCTTTTTTTCTTTTATTAAAACTGACAGGTGGGGCCGCCTCCCGCCGTGGACCAAGTCCACGCGCGGCCGTGGACCGAGTGCACGCACACGCGCACGCGCGCTGGGGCGCGTCCGGGCGCAGAGGCGAGGCGGCCGGGCGGCCGGCGGCGACGCCACGGAGGGGCGAGGCGGCGGCGGCGCACCGAGGGCGGCGCGACGAGGCAGAGGCGGGCGGAGCAGCGACGGGCGGCGTGGTGGTTTTGGCGCTGGCCGGGTTTGGCTGGCAGCTCACGAGCCGAGACGGCGCGGCGGCAAGCGCTGGGAAGGAGAGGCGTAGAGGGAGAGGGAGGAGAGGCACGGGAAAGGGGAGGGGGCTCGGGGGGCTTGAGAGGGGTGGGGAGGCGGCGCGGCCAACGGCGCGCGCGGATAGCGCGGCGGCGGTTGCGAGGCGAGGATCGCGGCGGCGGCGTAGCAGAGGGCGGGGCCGGTTGAAGCGGCGGCGGTGCCGGGGCGGGGAGAGCAGGGCGTGACAGTAATGTATTGACAGATTTTTTGGTCGTGTGATAGTTCTGCGCCTACCTATAAGAATGGTTAATTTCAGAGGTACTGCTTCTTGCTAATTGGTGAGAAATAGTTGAGAAACCGAGTAGACTAACTATCATATCCTTTAGTAACTGACAAGGCTAGCCAAAGTCTGCCTCAAGTTTGGTTCTTGGCCCTGCAAGGATTAACTAGTTCCTAAATGGGCAAGAACTTTTTTTACAATGGTCATGGTTAAATCTATCTGCTAAATGAGATACATAGGCCTACCCTCAAAAACTAATGTGATAGCAGGATATGCTAATCAGATAGGTACAGATCTAATGAGGGCAACCAGTGACAGACATGCATACATACCCAGTTGCTCCCATTGCAAAAGCATGATTTCAAAAATGCTAGCATTCCAACATCAAGTTTAAAAAAAAAGGAAAGTAGAAGAGACAAACCAGCTTAGAAGCGTACATATATACAAGCAAAGAGGGCAGCTACAATGTATTCTGCTGCAAACACGAACAACTTGTGTAGTGTACTAGCTACTTTGGGAAAACAGTGAGCCATCTAGTCGTAAATTCCATGTCTACTGCGAGCTTGGGTCCTACATATGGGCCCCTCTGCAACACGAAAATCCTCGGGCAAGTCTGCCGCCTCCAGGCTCCAGCACTGCAAAACCTGAACAATGTGTTAGAGACTATCTGCAGTGACCTGGAAACAGGGCACAAAACTCAATCTTTAGACATGCATATACCAGGGAGAGAATGGATGGGAATGTGGAAGATGTTGGTCGACGGCCGCCCGAGGTCCTCCGCGTACGGCGGCGCCAGCACGTCGAGCAGCGCACACGGCGTGACGGCGGTGAGGGCGTGGATGTTGCCGCCGCTCCGCGGGGAAAAGAACCGACGCCTTGCACGGCGCCTCCCGGACCTCGTCCACGGCCGCACCACATCTTCTGCTCAGTTTTTACAAGAAGACTAACGCTGAAGCGTTAATTGAAATGGCCGCGTCGTTTGTTTTTGTTACTTGCACTTTTTTTATTATTTTTTCCTTGTCTCTTAAGGGAGTGGACTTTTGAATTAAGCAGTGGAATAACGTCACATAATTTCTTTTCTTAGGATAATAAAGTCAGATTCAGATACTACTACTAGTTGGACAGTTGTTTCACGACCTCACACCCAGGTAATCCCGCAACCCACGCGCAAGGTCAAGGACTCAAGGGGGCCTCCGGGCTTCAGGCTCCGGCCAGACCTGGAACAACCAGCAAGTGGACAGACAACATCACGAAACCCCGGCCAGAGCTGGAACAATCAGCAAGTGGACAGACAACATCATGACAGTGGAATAGGTGTGAAACCGAGTCGGATACGGGCGGATATTGTTCGTTCCGTATCCTAATCCATATTTTTTTTCGGATTCGGATACAGATACGAATTCAGATTATTCGAAATTCGGATACGGAATGGATACCTAACGGATTCGGGTCGGGATCGGATATCATAATCGGATAGTAGTATAATACATAATTTTATACGTAAAAGAAAGAATGAAGCATTAACCTTACAACCAGGGTTCACCTTTTCGTTTTGCCGATTTTCGAATGAACAGTGAAATTTGATAATCGCTAAAATCGAGCCGAAAATCGTAAAAATCGCATAAATTTAAAAACCAGATTTTTTAAAAAAAAAATTCAAAAATCGTGGAAAATCGACGATTTCGACGGAAAATCGACAATTTATCGATGGAAAATAGACAACCATGTTGAACTTTTTGTGCGGTCGACTTTTGGTAGCGATTTTCGACGAAAATCGACCGATTTTCGACCGTTTTTTGACACGTAAATTTTTTTGAATTTTTGAATTTTTTTGAATTTTTTTTAATCGGACCGGTTTATCGGCCGGTTTTTTATGTCGAACCCTAGCGGTACGGTCGATTTTCGACGAATTTCGTCGATTTTTGAATCCCTGCTTACAACATTAGCTTTAATTATTTCAACGTAGGATAGTAGTATAGTTAGAGGTGCAAATGGGTCAGATACAAGGAGAGAGATCGAGACATAAAGAAAACAGAGAACAAGGAGAACTCTTCCATCAAACTTAACCTTACGGAATTAATTTCTGGAGATATTAAATAGTGTTGAATTGTCACATTCTGACAAACTGAAGATAGACTTCTCTCATAATGAGGACTACTCAGATTTGTTTGCTATGCTTCAATTTAGTGACTCAACTAATTCCAGTAATTTGAATAGAAAAGAAGTTTATCAAATAAGTTGAACAAATCAATTTAGGTAAAAGCATTATGTCATCACTCTATTTGTTTGTTGATAGATTTGTTGAAGTTCATGTTTAATAACAAAGTAGTGTTTTTTAGTGCCAGTATCAAACAACTACTATATCTATCCAATAATAAACCAAATTAATGAAAGAATAACTGATTTTATCCGGATATCGGGTCGGATATTTACTGGATATCGGGTCGGATATTGCTCTTCCCATATCCTAACCCATATTACATGAGATTTTTCGAATACGCATCGGATATTGCTCTTCCCATATCCTAACCCATATTACATCGGATTTTCCTGATACAGATACAGATAACATCGGTACGGATTCGGGATCGGATCGGGCGGATATTTCCTATCCTGTTTTCACCCCTAATGTGGAGTATGGAATACCAAATTATCAATTGAATGTTGATATGAAGAGCTAAGAACCGACAGTGGAGCTGTGGAGATGACTAGGTGATGAATTTGTTAGGATGATAATGATTGGTTATACTTATTGTTTGTCAATTGTATTAGCCATTAGCTATTATCCAAACATCAAACATGATAAGGACAACAATCGATTATGGTTTGTCAATTGTATTAGTCAATGGCGGTGTAAATGTTCGCTTTCGTTTGTAGTTATCCTCCACTAGCTAGCTTCGACATTATTGAATTGAACAACTTATACATTTCGTGATTAATTGATTGGACTCAATTTTATATAATAACGCTTCATGGACTTATCATGATCAATTGGTCAACACTTCTGTAAACCTACGACATACAACGTATATGCACCTAACATTTTCAACACTATACCTGATTTATTTTTCGCTTGCATATTTCAGATTGCTACGTCTGTCATCATCGATACCTTGCAACCTATACTTAATTTGGACCCTACTCCATGCCTAGAAAGGCTTTGAAGCGCTGTTGTTGAGAAGGACACTTTCGGTCGCTTGGAATCCGGGCACGGTCTATTCTCCATGTGTGTAGCTGTTCAGTTCTGCACTCTGCAGTTTGATCGGTTTCTGCAGTTTAACTTGCCACATCGCCCTAGCGGCCCTGGTGAGCAACTCCTGCACGCCCGGCTTCTGTAGTTTAGACCTTGAATTAATCCAGCGACATACATTGTAGATCAGATTAGCAGGTTCACTTGGCCATTTTTTCTGAAAACACACTTTCGGGACCGAATATACATATCTAGATACTTTATATATACTACACTAGTTTAGAATCATGCTAATACATACAGTAACAATATAGATATAATATTACAATTATACAGAGCGGAAACTTGATAAAAGACTCTTTATTTTGAATAAAAGATTGTTGAAAATACCTTAAGGTCAACGATACAGCTACCTTATAGGGCTTATATTTTTAATAATACAGCAGTGGAATGGAAAAACTTTGATGAATTCTATCAACATATCGCAGGCATCTGACAAGGTTCAACTCCTACATACTCGCCTCTTCGTAGAACTCCGCCTCCAAAGTATGTGTACTCTTCAACTGATAGATTTATTGTGGCAATAGTGAGTACGTAAAGCACTCAATAAGTTGTGCACAAAATGCAAGGCTTATTCCAAATGATGGCTAATGTGGCTGTTTTGCATTAAAGCGGTATTTTTAATTGAATATATAAATAGATTGAAACAACAATAAAATAAATAACAACAATAATAATTTTCTCAGATATTTTTCAAAGTAAACTGGTACAGCCTAAACCAAATTCAATTACTTCCATCAGTATACAACCTCCCTTCCTAAGTTCAGTTTTATAAAATCTAACCTTGATTGAAATTTTCGAGCATTGTCCATACCGTGGATACGACTACTCAGAATAAATTTGACACTTTACAGAGGTTATACACTTTACCCATAAGATATGATTAAGTTTATAATGTCACGCAATGACATGTACCCATCGACGTGCGACTAAGAAGATCATAACAAAACCTTTCGAAAACTCTATCCAAACAAAGACACTCCCGATAAGATCGGTCTCACTATCTCTCCCTCACACATAGCAGAAGAATACGAGGGACTTATTGTTGGACTAGAAACAATTACCGTTTAAGATGTGGAACCACTGCAACACACACATTCCCCAATCGCACACAGTTTGGTTATCCTCCTAAGATATCATATGTCAAGACTCGGTTACTTACTGATTTAGGTCTGACCCATAACAAACATGTGGTTGTATGATTAGCCCAGTTCAATGGCTTGCAAGCTTAAGTCCTTAACTGACCGAGGCAATACTTTCAAATTATCTCAAAAACCATATTAAACGATTCATATAGAATTTTCAACTCAAATGTTACATAGACCCACCCTAACACACAGTCTCTTGCTACTTGCCTCAATTTAAAACATTTACCATAGAATTTTCAACCCAAACCATATTAAACGATTCACATAGAATTTTCAACCCAAATGTCACATAGACCCACCCTGACACACAGTCTCTTGCTACTTGCCTCAATCTAAATCATTTACCACCCCAATTGATTATCGTGCAACACATGCTATCAACAACATCGACATCATTGTGTGACAATACATGACACTCTTTTCCAAAAGATATTCCATAGACTATTAGTCAAGTTTATATTTCTACTTCCAAAAGATATCAATTATTCATGGCATGGCTAAGTATACTAAGCACGATCTAACCAACTCATGTTGTCATTATATTAGCAACCAACTAATACAGATCCATCTGAGGGTAATAAATGAATATAGCATAACAATGATAAGGTAGGTATAGTTCAAATGGATTGATTTGCTAAATCCCAAATTAATTGAAAACATGTATAACTTGAAATATCATTAATAGATTCAAACAAAATAGCATTCATAAAACTGGGTTTAACATGATCAAAACACAACTTACCTTGAAATAACTCGTGGTTTTGATCTTGAATCAACTCCTCAATTTCGAACGCTCCCATCACTTCAACATCTAAGCGAAACAAATAGCGATAATAAAAATAAATTCAAATCAAATACCAAACTTTAAAATTCAAATAAAATACACCAAAATAAATATATTGAATTTAAATAAATTTACAATTTTGAATAGGCTCAATCAGAGTTCATACGAGGAAGAATAAACTCTTGAAAGATTAATCAAAAAATAAATTCAGAAAAAGAAATAGAATATTCCTGGAATATTCTCCGAAAAATGGGGCCACTGATTTTATTTTTTATTTTAATTATTTTTCAAAATAAATAAACTCAGAGGCTAGCATGTGAGCCCACATGTTATGCTCTACTGATGTCATACTGGCGTCAGCTAACGTGTTGGCACCGGGTCCTAGCCAAGGGTCCAAAATTCGGCGAAATCTCGGATTTCGGACCCCTCCGAGATTCAAAATCCCGGAAAATTCAAAAAAAAATAAAAAATTTCAAATCTTGGATTTCTCGGCGAGATCTCGGCAATCTCGAGCGAGATTTGATATTTTTTTGCTGGATTTTGATTTTTGTGCATTGTATTTGCTTGGGTTTAGGATCAAGATCATCCACAAAAAAATTCAAAAAATTTTAACATGTTTTTGACTATTTTTTGGTCGGTTCAATATGTCGGTTAGGACTTTCTGAATTTTTTTAATTTTTTCAAGAGTAATTATCTTCTGAAAATTTTATGGGAATATTATGGATGTGTTAGGACCATTCACAAAAAATTTCAAAATTTTCTAGAGTGGTTTGAACTTTTTAAATACATAGGAACTTTTCTAGTGCATTGAAACAGCAGAGAGAAATGATATCTGATACTGACATTGATAGTTGGAATCAATCTGTGTATGACTATGAGAGAGAAGTGAAGTGGAAATAGTGGTACAAAACCCACTTCAAAATTATTGAATGACATATATTGAAAAACAAAATTTAAAACCTAAGATAACATGTATTTATAAATGGGTACAATACTAACTCACCTATGTATATATGGGGGGGATTCACATATACATGATCAGTGCTCATATTTATGGCATTGATCTTTTCTTACTGGTCAAAATTCAAAACTACAGGTGGTTTCAAAGAAAGAATATCCCTCAGAACTGCAGGTGTTTCAAAGAAAGAACCTCCCTTAATACATAGGAACATATATAAAACTTTTCAAATGACTTGTTCATTTGTTACATTTGAAAAATCAAAAACTGATTTTATATACGGTTTTTATCACGACTTTACCACTGTTAGATTTTTTAAAAATTCCCCATGATTGATCATGAAAGGACCAACGATGTCGCCTAGAGGGGGGTGAATAGGCGGATTAAAAAATCGCAGCGGAATTAAATCTGGCCGAACAGGTCAATCCGGAGTCTCCGGGTATTTTATCCGGATACTCCGGCTTGTCCGGAGAGTCCAGTATAGTATCCGGAGTCTCCGGGTTGGCTGGCTCGGGAACGCGACTAAAGTTACCCTATCTAGCACAAGATACTACAATGAATAAATGGCAAGAGAAACCTAGATCAAAAGCTAGTATGGATTTGAATTAAAGCTAGGCAAAGAGCTAGATCCAAGCTTTACAAAGACAAATCCATACAAGCTAGACTAGGAAGTAAAAGAGAAAGAGAGAGACGCGTTTTTTCACCGAAGTTCGGATTCTTGAAGGGAATCCTACGTCTTCGTTGAGGTGGCTCGGTCGCACTTGAGCCGGGGTCTCTTTCAACCCGCTTTCCTCCCGGTGTTGCACAAATGCACTCGCCGGCTTCACTTCTTGTCTCTTTCCTTTCGGAGGCGAGACTCGCCTTCACAAACGACCGGGGCACACCACGCGCGTCGGGTGCTCCCGGTGACTCCTAGCCGTCTAGGAGACCATCAACCTCCAAGAGCAATAACACCACGAAGAATCGCTTGGAGGATGAACTAGTGCTCAAGAACTTGAAATGAATGCACCTAGCACTTTGCTTCTTCCTCTCCTCACCAAAGTAGATCAACAATCAAATCTAGAGGTGGGAGGAAGAGAGGGCTCTATTGAATGCTTGGAAGGGGTTAGGAATGGCTTGAATGCTGCTCAAAATAGAGATCCTAGCCGTTTGGGTGGAGTGGAGGCTTTAAATACTCTTTTTGAAAACTAGCCGTTACTCCACGTTTTGAACTGTCCGAAGACTCCGGACAATTAACCCGGAAACTCCGGATGGTCCGGACTCTCCGGACAAAAATGTCCGGACACTCCGGACTATCTGGAATTCAAGTTTGGCCGAAAGGGTTAACCCGGAGACTCCGGACAAAAAGTTCGGACTCTCCGAGTTGGTGGGCTCGGTTGGAATTCCTGTTTTTGGAAAATGCAAGTATATGAGTGCTAGAATGAATGCAAGTTTTGACCTTGAGCACATGCACATCCTAAAAACGATTTTCCGTAGTATCCTCTTAATAGTACGGCTATCCTTAAGACTCAATTCAAAATAGAAATTACAAGTCTTCGTCTTGATGCCGTTTTCTTGAAATTTGAAGTACGTAGGAGCGTCCAATGTCATTCCGAGCTTGATGTGATCTCGAGATCTGCATTATTCTTAGTTGAAACATTAGATCTCTTTAATTGTGTCATCATTAATCACCAAAATAAAATGAGGGGCCTAGATGCACTTTCAATCTCCCCCTTTTTGGTGAATTGATGACAACACAATTAAAAGCAAATAAAATAATGTGAAATTGACTTAGCATACCAAATAAAAGGTGGAGCTCCCCCTAAATGTGTGCATTAGGAGAATTTGAGTGGAATCAAATGCTGATATTTAACAAGAAATAACCAGGAGCTCCCCCTAGAACATTGCATCCGAGAAAATTCATCACAAATAACTGAAACCAAGCATAAGATGAACACAATGTCATAACATGGATAATAGAGATAACAGAGTTCACGACAATAAAAAACAAACAATAATAATGCAACACATAACAAGTACAAAACAAGTCCACACGCGACAGCAACAAGATAAACGAGACAACTAAACAAACGACGCTAAAGATATCACTCCCCCTTTGGCATCAAGACACCAAAATGAGGAGGACACGGGAAATCACTCGTCGTCGCCTTCATCGTCGGACGCAGAGTACTGAGAGCCCTCGCTGCCAGGGTCAGCAGGCGGTGCAGAGGAGGTGATGCCGAAGAGCTTATCTGCAGAGGTGGCATCACTACTCTCCTCAGAAGACCCGGAGGAGTCACTGGGAGAGACTGCCTCACCATTGTGGCGACGAATGCTGCGAATGTCCTGACCATTCTTCTTGATCTGCCGGCTCATCACTTTCTGCTTAGCGGAGATGTCGCGGCAAAGGCAGAAGATGTGCTTCAACATCTTCTGAAGAGTGCTGCTCGGGATCTCGGTCTGCTCAGAAGGAACGGCAGGAGGCACAACAGGAGCAGACGTGGAGCTGGAGGGATGACCTCTGCGAGTCCTAGTAGCAGGACCAGGGGCTGCTGGAGCAGCAGGAGCAATCGGAGGTCGGACCTTGTAAGAAAGATGCTCCTCATCCCTGACAAACTTCAAACCACTGACATGAGTGATCAAAGCCATCACAAAAGGAGCGTAGCTGCAATTGGCCATATTGCTCTGCGCATTCTGCCTCATTGTCTCCCACATGAAGTCGACAATGTCAAAGGAGTGAGTGCGCTCGACAAGGTGGTACAGCAGGTTCCTTCCATAGGAACTGATGGCAGAAGCATCTCCCTCATTGGGCCAAAGAGTGACCCTGAGCATCCTGTTGAGCACGGCAGGCACATCCTTCAGACCCTTGATGGTCCCCACAGTGAAGCTCCTGGAGGTGTCATACAGTGACTCGATCTGCTCAGGAGTCATAACCTTCTTCGCATGAAGCTTCGGGCTGTCATTGTATCGAAGGTTAAGCACTCTAGCAAACCTCTTCTGGTTGGCGATACCGGACTCATCGATCATCCACCAAATAGCATCCACGTTCTTGTCAAAGTACAGGGTGGCATAGAACTGCATGATCACCTCGTTGTTCTAATCAAACTTGAAAGACATGATGTTCTTGATCTGATGCAGCTCGCAAATCTCAAGAATCTGAGCGAACACTGGATGCTCAGCAGCTGCCATGTACTCCCAGTCAATGGTCTTCATCCGGACCACTGGGTGCTCAAGAGGGTAGAGGACCGTCTCATAGTAATCCGACTGGAATCTGTTCCAGAAGCGTCGGTCCACATACTCATCCTGATGGAATGCAAGCGGATCCTTCTTCCTGTGCTCAACTATAGACTTTCCCTTGCCAGAGCCTGTCCTGTAGTCAATCACTCTCATCAAGTTGACTGACATAGGATACCTCCACACGGGCCTGGCTTTGGCCAAGGGGCCAATGAAACGACCTGAAGCACGGAAGTCTCTTCTCTTCTGATCCCTCAGAGTGGCATGCTCATCAGCTTGATGCACATCTGGATCAGGCTGGGGCTGAGGCTGAGGCTGCTGAGACGGCTGAGCCTGAGGCTGCGAAGATGACTGAGCCTGAGGCTGCGGACCAGATGGAGGCCCAATCCTCAGCGCACCCCTTCCCCAAGAGGCGGGCTGCTTTGCCACGATGCGTCTCGGCCTCTTGGGCGCCGGAGCAGCAGACGGAGAACTGGAAGGGCTGTCCGGTGACGGAGAGTCCCGAGGAAGATCACCGCCACCCGAAGCCCCCTGAGAAGGATCCATCTGACCAGACAAAGCTAGAGAAAAAGGATTAGCCGCGAGGCGACTCGAAATTCAGCGGTTAAAGCATTCTGGCCGAGGCACCCAACCCGGAGAGTCCGGACAAATTGTCCGGATACTCCGGACCAACCCGGAGACTCCGAATCAAAAGTCCGGATACTCCAGATGCGCCAGAATTTGCGCACGGGCGGGTGAGGTTTGGGGAATCCAACCCGCACAAAGACAAGAATTGAGTCTAGATTGCCACAAGAAAGTAGGAATGAAGTCTAGGGCACAATCTAGCAAAAGATTTCGCGGGATTAGGGCACGGATTGGAACTTACCTCAAAGGATTTGAACACGAGGAACACGGGCGAGTAAGAACCAAGGATCTCCAAACTTGAGGGCAACGACGAGTCAAGCCGCACCCTAGACGAGATGAAACACGAGGAGAGGCCCTAAGAACCACAAGAAAGGATCCAATCCCGGAATGAAAAGAGTTAGGGCACAACGAATCTTACCAAGATCTCCAATCTGAGGACGAGGATGGGTCCAAGATCCCTAGGAGATGGAGGAGAGGGTGAGAATCACGCCCTAGCCTTGAGAGGAGCACGGGAGAGGGAGAGGCACACGGTGGGAATAGGAAATAAAAGAAACCGCGCGGGATTAGGAGGACTTAAACCGTCCGCCCCAACCCAGAGACTCCGGACATTTAGTCCGGATACTCCGGCCCAACCCGGAGAGTCCGGACAATTAGTCCGGATACTCCGGGTGATCCGGAGACTCCGGATTAAATATTGGATACTCCGGGTTACCCAGCTCGGTTAGGAATGAAAGATTTCGCACGACGAACCAAGGAAATTGGCGGAACGAGAGGGAGAAAGAGACCCTAAGATGTCAACTTGATACATGACCAGCGAACACTGAAGCAAACAAGCCATGGTCACATAGCAATGACAGGATCAGAGGATCAAGAGCCAAAAACACAGGATAAATTCAGAGAGAAAGATGAATGAAATTTTTGAAATTCATTTTTCATTCAACAAACAATATGTGAGCACATATCAAGCCATGTTACGAGAATCTAAAATATTTAGACCACTTCTCAATTCACAGAACATTTTCTCGTCAAGGGGCTTGGTAAATATATCGGCTAATTGATCATTTGTGCTCACATGTTGGATATCAATTTCGCCTTTGGTTGCGTGATCTCTTAGGAAATGATGGCGAATATCTATGTGTTTTGTACGGGAGTGTTGGACAGGATTATTGGCAATTTTTATGGCGCTCTCATTGTCACACAATAGTGGAACACTTTTGTAGGTTAAGCCATAATCACTCAAGGTTTGTCTCATCCAAAGTAATTGGGCACAACAACTCCCGGCAGCTATGTATTCGGCTTCGGCAGTGGATAGGGCTACGGAATTTTGTTTCTTGGAAGACCACGAGACTAGAGACCTACCTAAGAATTGGCAAGTCCCCGAGGTACTCTTCCTATCCACTTTACAGCCGGCGTAATCCGCATCGGAATAGCCAATTAATTCAAAGGAAGATCCTTTTGGATACCAAAGTCCAAAATGAGGAGTGTGCACTAAGTATCTTAAGATTCTCTTAACGGCCACCATGTGACACTCTTTTGGAGCGGCTTGAAAACGTGCACACATACAAACGCTAAGCATGATATCGGGCCTAGATGCACAAAGATAAAAGAGAGAACCGATCATCGAACGATATACCTTTTGGATGACCGGTTTACCTTCTTTGTCGAGGTCTAGATGCCCGTTGGCCTGCATAGGCGTCTTTATAGGCTTGGCGTCCTCCATTCCGAACTTCTTGAGCATGTCCTTGATGTACTTGGTTTGGCAAATGAAGGTTCCTTCCTTGAGTTGTTTGACTTGAAATCCAAGGAAGAACTTCAACTCTCCCATCATGGACATCTCGAATCTTTTAGTCATAATTTTGCTAAACTCTTTACACAAATGTTCATTAGTAGATCCAAATATAATGTCATCGACATATATTTAGCATACAAATAAATCATTATCAATATGTTTAGTAAAGAGAGTAGGGTCGACCTTTCCGACTACAAAACCTTGTCCGAGAAGAAAATCTCGTAAACACTCGAACCAAGCCCTTGGTGCTTGCTTAAGTCCATAAAGGGCTTTATGTAGGTAGTAGACGTGGTCCGTGTGTTTTGGATCTTCAAAGCCGGGTGGTTGCTCGACGTAGACCATCTCGGAGAGTGGTCCATTTAGTAAGGCGCTCTTCACGTCCATTTGATATAGCTTGAAATCATGGTGAGTAGCAAAGGCAAGTAATATTCTAATAGATTCAAGCCTAGCTACTGGAGCATATGTTTAATCGAAATCCAAACCTTCAATTTGTGTGTACCCTTGAGCAACCAATCGAGCTTTGTTCCTTGTCACGATTCCATTCTCATCTTGCTTGTTCCGAAAGACCCATTTTGTGCCGATGACATTTTGATTTGGTCTTTCGACAAGCTCCCAAACTTGATTTCTCTTGAAGTTGTTGAGCTCCTCTTGCATGGCCATCACCCAATCCGGATCATGAAGCGCTTCTTCTACCTTAAGAGGCTCAAGAGAAGACACAAACGAGTAAAATTCACAAAAATTTGCAACTCGAGATCTAGTAGATACTCCCTTGTGAATGTCTCCGAGTATATTATCGACCGGATGATCTCGTTGTATACTTTGATGAACTCTTGGGTGAGGTACAGTTGAATTTGAAGCTTGGATGGGTTCTTCATCTTGGGATGCGTTCGAACCATCTTGAGCTTGCTTGGACGAGGAGGGAACATCACCTGAGCCATTCCCATCCGGAGACTCCGGTATTGGACCCGGAGACTCCGGACCAGTCCGGACACTCCGGGTTTCAGTCCGGAGACTCCGAGTTGGGGTGCTCGGGTGAGTTTCTAGATTTTGAGGTCTTACATCCCCAATTGCCAATTTCTTGATAGCTTCACACGGTGGTTCTTCCCTGTCAATCACGGCACGATCCACTTGTTCTACTTGAGAACCGTTAGTCTCATCAAAAGTTACGTCACGCGAGATTTCAACCACACCGGAGGTGTTGTTGAAAACCCGGTACGCATAAGCATTAGTCCCATAACCAAGTAAGAAACCTTCATCTACTTTAGGAGCAAATTTAGAGGACTTAGCTCTTTTATTGAGGATATAGCATTTACTCCCAAGACTCGAAAGTAGGAGACATTTGGTTTCTTGCCGGTGAGCAACTCGTACGCCGTCTTCTTCAAGATCTTGTGAAGGTAGAGGCGGTTGGAGCTGTGGCATGCGGTATTGATGGCTTCCGCCCAAAAGCTGTCGGAAACCTTCTACTCATCAAGCATCGTCCGCGCCATCTCAATGAGGGTTCGATTCTTCCTCTCGGCCACCCCATTTTTTTGAGGAGAATAGGGAGCCGAGAATTCGTGCTTGATTCCTTCTTCATCGAGAAACTCCTCCACGCCAATGTTCTTGAATTCGGTACCATTGTCGCTCCGAATTCTCTTGATCTTCACTTCAAACTCGTTTTGAGCTCTTCTCATGAACTTCTTCAATGTCAGTTGGACTTCTCCCTTGTCATGCAAGAAAAATACCCAAGCGAAGCGAGAAAAATCATCTACAATTACTAGACCATACTTACTTCCCCCGATGCTTATGTAGGCGACCGGACCGAAAAGATCCATATGAAGCATTTCCAACGGTCTTGAGGTTGTCATCACATTCTTGGCGGGGTGGGAGGCACCAACTTGCTTGCCCGCTTGACAAGCGCTACATACCCTATTTTTCTCAAAGACAACATTGGTTAGTCCAAGGATGTGGTTGCCTTTAATGAGTTTGTGAAGATTCCTCATACCGACATGGGCTAGTCGGCGATGCCATAGCCAACCCATGCTAGATTTAGCCATTAAACACGTTTCAAGATTAAATCTATCCGTATTGAAGTCTACGAGATAGAGCTTACCCTTCAAACACCCTTTAAAGGCTAATAAACCATCAAGCCTCTTAATGACTTCCACACCCTTTTCATTAAACAAACAATTGTAGCCCGCTTCACACAATTGTGCAACGGACAACAAATTGTAGCTTAATGATTCGACAAGTAAAACATTACTTAAATGGAAATCATTTGAGATAGAGATTTTACCCAAACCAATTACTTCTCCTTTTCCATTGTCTCCAAATACAATACTTTCGCTATTTGATTCATTCACATCCAAGTGCGCGAACATTGCCTTTTCTCCGGTCATGTGATGCGTGCATCCGCTATCCAAAATCCAACTTGTTCCACTGGAGATATAGGCCTACAAAAAGACATTTAGTTTTTGCTCCTTGGTACCCAAACTTGGTTAGGTCCGCGCACGTTAGCAACAAGCGATTTTGGGACCCAAATAGAGCGAACAAAAGGAGTATTTTTCGGGTTACGCCCAATATGATAAGCAACTACACGACCAAGGTTAGTCTTTTTAAGCACATAAGAAGCAAAGAACTCGGAGTCAGCTTTGTGCTTGGATGTTCCTTCACTTTTTACAAAGTGGATAGACTCGCTTAAAGGAGCAACCACAATGTTGCTCTTTTTGCCCTTTGGAGGAACATAACCAAGCCCTTGCCTCTTAGGATTAACTTGGCGCTTACCGAGATACTCCTCTAAACCCTTGCTTGCCTTGTAGGACTTTTGAAGTTCATCTTCAAGCATCACCTTAAGCTTCTCATTTTCATGAGCCAAGACTTTCAAAGTCTCACGGTTAGTAGCACAAGTAGCAACATCAACATTATAGCATCTAGCGCAACCGTTGCTTGTTGAAGGTAATGAAATATTAGAGTTGTTGATTGAGGTAGAAGCTTTATTCGAGAGATCAACAAGCTTCACTTCAAGAGCCTTGCAAGCATCCTTTGCTTTAGCAAGTTGCTCTAAGAGTGAAGCATTGGTGATCTCAAGACTAATTACTTCATTCTTGGTCAAATTTGAGCTTTTGACCAAGTCCTCATTCTTTTTCTTTTTAAAGGCTAAGCTCTTCTCTAGCTCAAGGTTCTTCTCCTTTTCAAAAATAAGGAGATCTTCTTGAGCTTCGAGAATAGCTTCCTTTTGCTCAACAACCTCCTCCAATCTTTCAATATCCTTAAGTAGCAAGTCTAATTTCTTAATATCAAAATCATTCATAGACTTAAATGCTACTTCCTCATCGTCACTAGCATCATCGCAATCATCTAAGCTATAATCAACAATGGAATGAATAGGACTCTTAGATGATACCTTGTGCCCCTTTGCCATAAGGCATATTGGAGCATCTTCATCTTCGTCGCTCAAGTTGTCGAAGAGACTCTTCGACTTTGTCGGTGGTGTAGCAATGGCGACGGTGGCAAGTCCTCCTTCATTGTCGGAGTTGGACTCGGACTCGGAGTTCCACTCCTTGCCAATGTATGCATGACCATTTCCCTTGTACTTCTTGCTCTTGTCCTTGTCCTTCTTCCGGTACTTGTCTTTCTTGTACGGCTTCTCTTCCTTCTTTTCTTTGTGCGGACACTCGGCAATGAAATGGCTGGGTTCACCGCACTCATAACATTTTCTTGTCGAGTGTCTCCCTCTTGACTTGTTGCCGAAGCTCTTGGAATGGCTTCCCGGCTTGTAGCATTTCTTCTTCAAGAACTTGTTGAATCTTCTTACTAGAAGGGCCATGTCTTCATTTGTGAGCGGCACATTTGATTCTTCTTCATCACTTGAACTTTCCTCCACTTCTTGAGCCACTTTGACGACCTTCAAAGCGATGCCCTTCTTCTTGCCGGACTTGAGCTCCTCTACCACTTCCGCTTCCTTGACCATCATCTCATCCATCATCAACCGGCCAATCACGTCATGAGGAGTGAGAGTATCGAAGTTTGGCCGGTCGCGGATGAGTTGAACAAGGTTGCGGTTGGTGGGGGTGATCACTCGGAGGATGATCTTGACAATTGCTTTGTCGGTGAGCTTGGTGCTTCCAAGTCCCTTAGCTTGATTCACCAACACCATCAAGCGGTCAAATATCTTTGTGTAAGACTCTCCTTCTTCCAATGTGAATCGGCTTAAGTCTCCAACGATAAGCTCGATCTTGGATTCACGGACACTTGACACACCTTCATGAGTTACCATTAACCTTTCCCAAATGTCCTTGGCGTTGTTAAGGCCATCGACCCGGTTGAACTCGGAGTCGCTCAAAGCATTGAACAAGGCATTGACGGCCAAGTCGTTGAAGTGTTGAGCCTTGTCTTCTTCGGAGGTGAGATTGTTGGGATTGGCGGGCTTGAAACCTGTTTCAACAATCTTCCAAATGCAAGGATGAAGTGATCTCAAATGCATCTTCATCTTATGTTTCCATGCCGCATAGCGAGTGCCATCGAAATGAGGCACTCGGTCGGACGAGACGGAGACATAAGATGAGGAGTTTGAGACTCCAAAAGAGGAATAATCTAAAGGAATTGCAACCCCTATACCGGAACCCGTGGCGTTATCTTGGGCATGGGTTTCGGTAACCTTCTCTATTTCCGACATCTTTGATTCTCCAAGCGGTTAAGCCAAAATAAAGGACATTTGGCTCTGATACCAATTGAAAGGACCAACGATGTCGCCTAGAGGGGGGTGAATAGGCGGATTAAAAAATCGCAGCGGAATTAAATCTGGCCGAACAGGTCAATCCGGAGTCTCCGGGTATTTTATCCGAATACTCCGGCTTGTCCGGAGAGTCCGGTATAGTATCCGGAGTCTCCGGGTTGGCTGGCTCGAGAACGCGACTAAAGTTACCCTATCTAGCACAAGATACTACAATGAATAAATGGCAAGAGCAACCTAGATCAAAAGCTAGTATGGATTTGAATTAAAGCTAGGCAAAGAGCTAGATCCAAGCTTTACAAAGACAAATCCATAAAAGCTAGACTAGGAAGTAAAAGAGAAAGAGAGAGACGCGATTTTTCACCGAAGTTCGGATTCTTGAAGGGAATCCTACGTCTCCGTTGAGGTGGCTCGGTCGCACTTGAGCCGGGGTCTCTTTCAACCCGCTTTCCTCCCGGTGTTGCACAAATGCACTCGTCGGCTTCACTTCTTGTCTCTTTCCTTTCAGAGGTGAGACTCGCCTTCACAAACGACCGGGGCACACCACACGCGTCGGGTGCTCCCGGTGACTCCTAGCCGTCTAGGAGACCTTCAACCTCCAAGAGCAATAACACCACGAAGAATCGCTTGAAGGATGAACTAGTGCTCAAGAACTTGAAATGAATGCACCTAGCATTTTGCTTCTTCCTCTCCTCACCAAAGTAGATCAACAACCAAATCTGGAGGTGGGAGCAAGAGAGGGCTCTATTGAATGCTTGGAAGGGGTTAGGAATGGCTTGAATGCTGCTCAAAATAGAGATCCTAGCCGTTGGGGTGGAGTGGAGGCTTTAAATACTTTTTTTGAAAACTAGCCGTTACTCCACGTTTTGAACTGTCCGGAGACTCCGGACAATTAACCTGGATACTCCGGATGGTCCGGACTCTCCGGACAAAAATGTCCGGACACTCCGGACTGTCTGGAATTCAAGTTTTGGCCGAAGAGTTAACTCGAGACTCGGACAAAAGTCCGGACTCTCCGAGTTGGTGGGCTCGGTTGGAATTCCTGTTTTTGGAAAATGCAAGTATATGAGTGCTAGAATGAATGCAAGTTTTGACCTTGAGCACATGCACATCCTAAAAACGATTTTCCGTAGTATCCTCTTAATAGTACGGCTATCCTTAAGACTCAATTCAAAATAGAAATTACAAGTCTTCGTCTTGATGCCGTTTTCTTGAAATTTGAAGTACGTAGGAGCGTCCAATGTCATTCCGAGCTTGATGTGATCTCGAGATCTGCATTATTCTTAGTTGAAACATTAGATCTTTTTAATTGCGTCATCATTAATCACCAAAATAAAATGAGGGGTCTAGATGCACTTTCAGATCATCATCTCAAATTTTTATGGAAACATTAGTGATATGTTAGGACTATCCAAAAAAAATTTTCAAAATTTTTTTACGTATTTTGAACCATTTTTGAGCCGGTTCAATTTGGCCGAGATCTCGGTGATTTCGGCCGAGATCTCGGATTTTTCGGTAGAAAAAAAACCGGATTTGAAATTTGGTTTTTGCAATTCGTCCAGGCCCGATGGTTGCCGACGACCTCGACGGTGACCCCGGGTGCTCCGAGTCTGGCTCGAGGACGATAGGGACCAGTTGATGCGTTTTAGCCCAAATGCCTAAACCAGATTTTAAATCCCTTTTTTCCAATTAAAAGAAATGACAAAAATACAAATAGCTTCAAATAAATAGAAAAAATAGTCGAAAGATTTGAAAAAAAAAAGTCGAAAGATTTAGAACCCAAATAAAATATTTTCAACAAATATTCACTTATTTATTAATCACATTAAATCCTTTTAGAATTGAATAAATTCCCATTTAAACTTTAATTAACAATAAAATTATGGAAAATTTCTGAAATTCAAAATACCAAAACAAATTCAAATGAGCAATAATCGGGATGTTACACAAGCCTCGTTTCATACTTTTCATATGCTCCCACCAATAGCACCTAGACGTACTATCACCAATTTCATGTTCCTCTTTACAAATCCAGCCAACCAATTGCCAAATAATTGGTGTATATTGATTGCTAGGAGGACCGGGCAAATCAAAAGTACAGCTGCACATAAATCTTTCATGATTCCCATGTTCCAAACAGAGCCTAAGCCATTGCCATTAAAAAGACAACAGACAAATTGGACAGGTATGCAGACTTGCAGAGTCCTTCAAGAGAAACAAACACCAATTACAAGCTATTGGAGCACAAGACAAAAGGAACACAATGCGTGAAATGGAAGTCATAAAACACTTTCAAAATGTTGAATTAAACCTACAAAACAATCCGCCTTCCAGAGTACTGAAAAAATGCCTCTTCCAGCTTACAAAATGCCCTCCAACAAACCCAAAAGAAAATGAAAGAGAAGCCCTACACTACCTAGAGCAAAGCAAAGTAATACCTAAACAAACTTGTACAGATGCTTCGACAGAGATGAAGCGGCAGACAAAATTCTCTATATCATCATTCACCCTCCCAGGCTGCAACAGCGGCAGCTTGTTGATACTGAGACATGCTCCGTTGGCTGTATAAATGCAAAACAATCAACAAATGGCTGGACTATATTTACCATGGAGGTGTATCTACAGAAAGCCTGAGTTATTGCTCTTGTTCATCATTTCTTGTTGCAGATGGTATCTCGAAAATTAAACCGGTTGCTCACAACAAGGTTTTCTGCAAGCAGAAAGATAGGAGTCTTGATGGCTTCAGCATTTGGAGACACCGACTCTGGAAGACTGGGTAGGCAGGTTGGTAGATGTTCACCATGCTCCTCAGGGTGAAAATAGAAGAGCACTGCTCGACAGAAAATAAACCTGCCAATGGATAAGATTTTATTTAATAAACAATGCACATACAGAGGATCAGCACGGTCCACAGTGCAGGGAAAATAAATGCAGTATGCGATACAATTGAATCCAGCTAACGTTTGAGACACATAAAATTGAGAGAGCTGTTGTGGACAGGAAGGCGTTCCTATTCATCAGCTGTTCAATCTTGTATAACCCCTATGCAGCTTGTCCTTTAGGAAGGGATCATATTTTGCTTCAAAGAACATTTAATCCAAAAAATTACTTCACAAAACAATATTTACACGCATAATGTTTGTAGAACTTGTTTTTCTACTTCATTCCTCTTCCAGAGCATAAGCATGTTTGAGGATATAAGTTGCTGCCTTGCTGGCATCACAAGTTTTTGTTAGAAAAAGATGCCTTTTAGGTTGTTGATGAACTACGAAAGAGAGCATAGAATATACAACACAATTTATCTTGCTACCCATCCATAGGGTTGAAGTTAGTTGGTCCCATTAATATGTATGCCATAATGGTTCCCTACACAACCCTAGGCACATCGGCTCCAAGCCTCAGTGCCTGGTTAACAGCCCCTCTCAATGTTATCAACACTGCACTTTTAGAGCCAAGATAAGTAAAAAAATGGGTATGCAGAGTGATGCGCAAGCAACTGGTGCAATTTGCAGGAAGCACTACAAGGGACAAGCATTTTCTAGCAGTGCATGTTAAATCACAATTTTCGTACATTGGGTGCAGTTGGCCCGACTTAACTACTTAATATGCCAAATAGTGGAACTGTGATGAATTTTCAACACAGATGTTTCTCTCTCCTACCAAAAAGGATAATACATGCAAACAGAATGAACAGTGAGTCCATGCTTCATGTCAATGTATAAAGAGAACTCAAATCAAGGTGTTTTTCTAAGTTGTATTGCTACTTGAGTACATGGTGTGGAAGATATATGAAATAAGGTACCTGAGAATCAAGCGCCTGAGAAATGGATCTGGTAAAATTTGTCCCCAGACAATGTTCAATCCAACAGACATGCAAAGGGTTTCTTCATATTGTTCCAAAGCAGAGAAAAGTATGTTTTCCGCATTAGCATACGTATCCTGAAACCAAGCCAAAAAAAAAATAAGACCATGGAAATAAATATTTGGGAATGGGCAAGGACTCTCGAAACAAGGAACATACGCTGTCTATGTCGGAAGTTATCCCAGCTAGTTGGCAGAAGGCTTGCATAGGAGCAGTCAGGAAGTATGTAAACTGGCTTCCATTACCCATAGATTCTGCACCAGTCATGGCTGATGCTATCCTAGGGGAGAGAAGTAAGGCAGCTGGCTCTCCCTTCTCTGCATCATGTATGGCCTGCCAATTGTATAATCAAATAATAATTCATTCAAAGAGATTTGTACTGCTGTATTGTTACAAAAAGAAAAGAGAAAGAACCACTTCAAGAAATTAAGAGCAGAATTCAGTATCAAATGTAATACCAACACTGTAAAAAAGGGTAGTTATGGAGAAAGTATCACTCCAAGAAATTATGACTAGAAGTCATTATCGATCGTTATACAACCTCATGCAAAGAAAATGAAGTTAAATAAATAAGGAATACATAGGATGGCTTCACAGGCTACTAACATGAGTAAGTTTGTGTGTTTTCTGGATAAAAAAGGTATGGCTATATTTCATCTATACAAAGCAAATGGAACAGGAGAGATACTGAGTTCACTGCCAACTAGAAGTCAACCTTCTCACAATATGCTACACATCAGTCCTTACTTATCATCCACGGTGACCAATTAACAGGTTGAAAACCATCTTAAGCTTTTTTCAGTGGTTTAAAGATCAAGGAGTCATTGAACCTGTGAACACACAGGACAACAATGCCAACTTAATTATTGCAGATGCTTGTAAATTTGTATTCCATTCTGCTAAGACAAATGTAAGGCCTCTTAAAAACCAAATGAAAATGTCAGACCCTTCAAACGCAATGAATACAATAAAACAATTATATGAGCTACAAAAGAAAAAAAAAAGAAAAGAAAAACAAACATGATCTGGTAATAAGGTTGAAAACAACAGAATGCTCATGGTAATGATCTTTCTCCTACCAAGCCAAGATTAAGTTCTGACAAACCTGCCTTGAATGCATGGCTATTTTCGCTATCAATTACAAGGAAAAGTGGATATCTTGTAAATGGAATCAGATCTTCTGGATAAAGATTGTTTGAACCTGGCAAAATGGTGATCATATCAATATGAGCAAATGCAAACAATGCCATCCTCACAAAAAACAAGAAATTATTTCATCAATCTAACCATCAGCCAAACTAACAAGCCATAAGGAGACCGAATTGAATACTAAAATTGCCCTGAGATATAATTCCGCAAAACAATCATATGAGAAGGCAGGAGCTTACATCCACTTCCACGAGGACCAAGCCATAGATGATTATCTGAACCGGTATGTGAATTTGGTTTATCAATAGGAAAAGCAGAAGCAGCCCTTGCATGTGATGAGGAGCTAGATGCATACTTTTGACATGCGTTCTGGTCAGCAAAACCTGAAAGAACAATGACAGAAGTTAGAAGGGTAAGAACTAATCAAAACAAGAGTGCAATATAAATTAGAATGCCGGATCAAAAAGGAACCTGATGCTGATATATAGATGAGTAAAATGCTATCTTGAGAAAGTTCCTCACAGATTGTTGCAAGAACCTGCAATCATGGACTTATGATTTAACAATACGCAAACAAGGTGCTGGTGGCAAGATAGAGAGAGAAAAGGAGGACCATGCAGATGAAAAATATATGGCGTCTGTCCATGTGACTCAAGAAGTCTGTGTCTCAGAACATCTAGTAACACAGTATCATGCATATTACCTATAAGGAGATGTGCCCTAAAGGCGGTATCAATAGTAGTGAAGGTCTGAACCATCTCCATGTACTATATGGCAATGCCTGTGCTCAAAACTTTGATATTCAGTTCTACTTTCATCCATATGCCTATGTACAGTATTATTCTTCTAAAAAGAATAAACGTGCAATTTGGCAATGCCTGTGTTGAAAATTCCAATATTCAATTCTGCTTTCATCCTATGCTTCTAAAAAGAAGAAAAGTATAACATTTATACACACATTGTCAAATCATATGAAATATCAAGCTCATAGATATAAATATATCTCAATGGATCGCAGCAAGCAACAACAATGCTAAGCAGAACTGCAACATTGCACAGATGAAAATCTTTTCACAATTATTCTGTCATCATAATGATTTTTTTTGACAAGGTGTCAGCATATAATGAGTATACCACAAAATGCATGTCATTCGGTAGTTCCAGCAACACATAAGTTGGAATCTACAAAAGCATCCTAACAAAGTATGACCACATACAGCTCATAGTGAGGGACTTGGGCCAGCCTGCCAACCATGTTGCAGCAGGAGTGCAGGAAACACCCCTTTTTTGGACTTAATTATGCTTAGTGTAGTACATTTTCTCATCTTTTTGTTGCAATTTTCAATGTGGCATTGTATCGTTTTTATGGTTGGTCACCTGATGCATGACTTTGAATTGTAGACAATACAAGCATATTTGCACACAGCACTATTTCAGTATTCAAAACACAAGCGTCAACCACACTATCTGCATCCAGTTTGCTGGATGGTGAGCATGAGGTATCATTATTGTTTTTCAAGACAGCAATTTCCTATGAAAGTATATGTGATTCTACCATAGTTTCATCTGCCTCTTGGCCCTCTCCTACAGTCATGCTAAAGTACAATTTGAAAAGAGAAGGGAATGAATTGGCGAAGCCACCTACCGCTAGAAGATGAGAGACTGTCGGATGATATATAATTGCTTTTTGAGGATTTGACGGAAGACTTCCATCAGAGATTTCTGCAGAAAGGTGAATATCAATCAGACCAGAGGGTCCACTCTGATCACTTATAGTGCCATTTTCTCTAAGTTCTTTAGCAGCAATCTGATAAGACCCAGTAGGCTCCCATTCCAAACACTGTAGCATTCTGAAACTGTCGAAAGTTAGCTCTGTGAACTTGACCTGTGTTACACACAACAGCATTCTCTGAGGGATATTTTCGGCTGATCAACATATTATTGTTCAAAACAAGTGAAAACTAGAGGGATAGTAAAATTATTGACGAAGGGAAAATATGACTGTGTAACCTCATTTCGGCGATAGCTTGTTAATACAGCTTCCTTCAGTTTCAGTACTCTTTTTGAATGAAATCTTGCAATAGATGCAAGGTTCGATGGATAAGAATCAAACAAGTTGTCATATCTCAGTGATCTAGATCCCTTGTATGCTCCATCAGCTTTCAAGAATCTCCCAAGCTCTTGAACCACTTGTTTCCATTCCTTGAAGTTGGTTTTCTAAGTAGGAGGCCAAAATGTTGTTGTCATGAAAGAACTAAATGATAAGCACAACAGGTTTAGTTCTCAAAACAAAAAAACACAACACGTTGAAAATATGTCCTACTATATGAAGTGAATGAAATGGAAACCAATGGGGAAAATAAGTAAGCAACACACAAACAAAGTTCACACATCATAAGTTCCACAATGCCAAGCTTTCATTTAGCATAGCAATAAATACATTCATTACTCACCCCTCATGCATAGGTTTCAACTCATCTTTCATGTATCAATTGAGAACCTAGAGAAGGATGTGTTAAGTCTGTTCGTGATAGGCAATACGACAATACCGCTTGTAAAATTGCCCTAATCCACACTTCCCTTGTATCCAGAGAAACCTCCAAATTTTGAAACCAACTAAAAGGCCCATCTCTTGTCCCTAATTTATACTCCCTCCGGTCTTCAAAAATATGACGTTTTAGACCTAGTGATGTCAAACTTCTGAAACTTTGACTATCGATATATTTTTAAATATTTAAATTAGATATATAAAAACTATACATGTAGATTTGTCTCGAGAAGTACTTTCATAATATAATAATTTTATTGAGTTTTATAAATATATTATAATAAAATTAGCGGTCAAAGTGGAGGGAGTAATACGGTAAATTTCAACCTTCATTTAATTCACGTAATCCAAAACAGCTCAAACTCACTCCTGTCATGTCCAAAAATCCTCCCTGCTTCCTATTATTATATTCAATCTCCACTAATACAGAGCGACACTTATGCTCTTCTGTAACTAAATCGATGAGCAAAAAAAAAAAAAAAAAACACGATTCACGTGACCTACAACAACAACAACAAAACGACATGTAACTGAAACTGAGTAGCACCAAAAAATTTCTCCTCAACTCAATGTCAATCAACTCAAAATCCCTAACTTGAAAGTTCCTTACAGAACAACACTTCGATCAAAACAAGTGACGAACACTAACTTCCGAAAGAAAATCCCAACTTCTGTTCGCTAATTGAGAAGGCAATCATCTCGCTATCCCAGCTATAACCCAAACACATAATTTAACTCTGACTCCCCAATTCAAAGTAAGAAAGGCAAGCTACTTACAGGGTATGCCGACTTCGTTTCCTCGACGAGCGAGCGGAGGCGGCCAGCGAGGTGGTCCACCGCCTCGGCTCGCCGCATGAGCATGGCCACGACGAGGAACCGGGCGAGGAACCGCAGCTCCTTGTACCGAATCAGGAGGCCCTGGTGCTTGTCACCGCCTCCAGCAGAGGCAGAGGCAAAATAACCTCGGCTATAGATGGCCTCATAGAACACGTACGCTCCGACGAGCGACCGCGGCTCCGCCGTGCGAAGGTAGCGCGCGTAGTAGAGCTGCCCGATCCGGGAGGCCACCTCGCCGATCTCCCACCGGAGGAGCCCGCCGGCGACGAGCTCCCGGCGTCGCTCCTGCTGCAGCCGCCACAGCCGCGTGTACGTCTTGAACGCCTTCCGGCTGTGGTGGTCCCCGCCGCCGTAGAGCGGCAGGTCGCGCGCGCGAGCGAACTTCCGGTCCGCCGCCTCCACCAGCGCTTTGAACCCCCTGTACGCGCCGGAGGCCTCGCCGTCGGCCATCGCCGGCGACGAGAGGAGGGGCGCTAGGGCGTTAGTTCCTTTTCCCCTTTCGATTTGGGCGAATGGGAGGACGAGGCGGTCCGTTGAGGCGGTGGCGGTGGCGGTGGGGAGTAATAAAAGGGAAGTTTGTTCGAGAAGAGAATAAAAAGCAGTCGACGAGTACGGGGTCAGCTGTTGTAAAACGCTGTCATTTGGAGATAATAATAAAGTACACAGTTAAAGTAGACAATAATAAAACTATGAAAGTACACAAATAGGATATTAAACTTTAATGACCTAGATTTATCTGAACTGGAGGAGGTGGGATTCCACCTATCTCTAAACCATTTAAGTTCAATCTAACACTCATGTTTGTCTACTTTCATATTTTTATCATATGTCTATTTTTACCATATACTTCCTTTACTAATTGGGCTCTAATGGGTCAATCATTTGCAGTTTGTTGAAGGAATAAGTCCACTTTTACCCCTTAAATTTAAATTCTGATATGAAGTACACCCTAAGTATAAAAAGTTCACTTTTCAAAAACACCCCATTATCAAAATCGGTGCAAATTATCCCCTACAGCTAGTTCCATATGTGACTTTTGCCACGTGACCTAATTTTTGTACTGACATGGCATGTGTTTTTATTAATGTGGCAGTCATGTCACCATCCCTCCCCCCCCCCCCCCGCTCTCTCACCCGTTTATCTCTATTTCTCACTCTCCAGACGCATCACTCTCTCCCCCTTTCTTGCACCATCTCCATGGTCATGCCACCCGCTGCCCCATTCCACCATGGTGGCGCGAACCCTTCGCGAGAGGGCCCCCCTCCTCTCCCCACTTTCTATGTTCCTCGTCGTGCACAAAACTTCCCTCATCTCCTCCTATTTCCATATCCAAACCGTTGTTACCTCAAGGCTACAGTTTTGGAGGCGGATTTGTGGGAGTTGGCAGAGGAGGGTGTCAATGAGTTGGGTGGCATCGACGTGGGTGACGGTGGAGAAGAAGTCTTTTATAGACCTCGGTGATGAGGGGAGGGAAGAGAAATAAGGATTTGGACAGAGAGGAGGGAGGCGAGAAGGACACTAGCATCGGGAAAGCAGTAGGCACGAGAGAGTATGTGAAGGAGTTGTGCATGGGCAAGGAGGGAGGGACGGGAGGGGCTAGCCAAAAGAGGTAGAAGGCAGCATCAAGATCGAGGCAGACACGATGGAGGGCGGCGTGGAGGATGGCAGGGTTGAGTGGGAAGGAGGAGAGGAGGCGGGCGGCGACGGGGAAGCAGTGGAGGAGGGGGAACGGTGGGGTCGGTGGCGGCACCAGCCTAGGCCTCGGTGTGGGGCACGACCGGGGGTGGATGCGACAATAGAGGAAGGACAGTAGTCAAGAGAACCAGCATCTATGGGCATGTAGTGGTCAGCGACGTATTTATGGTGGTGGTGCTACAACGGTGGGTTGACGAATAGGAAGAGAGAAGCTACCGGTGACAACTAATAAGGCAGGTGGCCAGAGAGGAAGGGGAAGAAGGGTAAGGTGGTCGAAAGTGTTGTTTCTTTTTGGTAGAGGGAGGATTTGTGTTTTGTGTTGTTTTGGATTGAATTGACCACAAGGCGCATGAAAATAGAACAAATCTTTGTGTAATTGGTGGCTGGAGCTTCGACGGAGTAAGCCTTGATGGCCTGGGTGGTGCAACACCAAGTAGGTCAAGAAGTCTAGCCATGGCGCATGGTGGGGGAGTGGGGGCCAGTGACAACGGCTTGAAGCGGTGTGGGTGGCAAGCGGTGGCAACGACAATAGCAGGGAGGATGAGGTCAACATGGAGACCTGACATGCAACGTGTTAGCTTGCAACCAAAACATCAGAGCAAGGGCATTGAGGGCAGTGAGGCGGCAGCATGGGTGGCTTAGAGAGCAGCGAGCGACGTGGGAGGAAGGAAGAAAGAGAGAGAGAGAGAGAGAGAGAGAGAGAGAGAGAACAGAGGAGGAAGAAGAAGAACCTAAGTATGACAGGTGGGGTCAACCTAGTTTTTTATTTTTATTTTCTAATAAGCTTTATTGAGTGAGTGATACCTATCCACGTAGATGCCACATCGGCAAAACTTGTACAAGTGGATGCCATGTCATCCAAAACTAGGGTGGTTTAGGGTGAGGGGTGATTTGCTCTGATTTTGTTGTTACATCAAACAACTATCGCCTATTCCCGAAACGAGTAGTGCAGATAATTGCCTTGCGACTATTTTTTGTCAAATCTATTTAGTCTCTTCAATTTGATTCGATATGGATATCCATCTCAGACACCACAATGATAATCAAAGAATGGCCAGAGGCCGTACTGACGATTGTGATACGATGGAAAGGATTCTCCCATTTTCTTCTGGGACATGAAATTTAGCTGCAACTTACCAATGTCTCACTCTCGCGTGATGTCGGACTGATTGTGACTCACTAGTTGAAATTGAGCGAAAAGTTTCAGACAATCGGGCCATCTTTGTACACTAGGTTGACGTTGGTTGTTCCATATCTTTATTCCCTTGCAGGTAGGTGGCCAGCAATTTTCATGTCTCGTTAGGGTTCGGTGACGGAGCAACAGTTAACTCTGCAGTTAAGGAGGCCTTTCCAGCTAACACAACTGCCTCTTTTTTAGAAAAATAAAAAAAATAGACTAACACAACTGCTCTACCCTGCCTAAGTAATGCCAGTATGCAACTGCTTTGCAGTGTAGTAAGCATTCTTGATCCATAGAGCCCCCCAACCCCAATCATTTGCATATCCATCTGTACAGGTCTTTTTCTTAGGGTATGTACAGTAGTACATGTTAGCTGTTGTCTGTAAGATCATGCCACATATGATTTTGGGTGATGTAGAGGAGAAATAAGGAAGAGAGGGAAAGCTGATGTATAATATTTAACATATGGTTTTATGTTTTATGTATCATTGTATAGACAGCCTGTTAATTTGATAAGATATCATTACAGACAACTATATAGATGATCCACCGCATAAACTGTATTTAGTGCTATCTGTATATGATATAAAGATGTATTATAGATAACTGCTATCTATATCACTCTACATACTTTTACAAGTATTTTTCTTTCCAGAAGAAGCATAAATTCTTGGTAAGAGTTATTATGCTGTTATTCGACGAGGATCCGAAGGGCTGAGGCACCACACAAATTCTCCTACTACGACCAGAGAGACGCATGGCATCTTTAATCGATTAAAGCATGCCACCTTTTGCTGGCCCATCATCATTCCGCTCGGCTCGAGCTTGCTGGGATTCAGCGATCACCAATCAGTAGTAGCCTCTCGCCATCTCGGCCGCCCTGGTCGGTGCAGTGCAATCATTCGGAGCAAGTCCACTTCTTTACAGCTGTCCCAAAACTGTATACATTGCTCGGCTGACGGAGGGCTGCTCGCTCGCTTGGAACAGGTTGGCTCCGCATTCTCGGGCTGCAGACATGTCAGAGTCATTAACGGGTTAACAAAAAGTGGGAATCTTTGTGGTGCATGATTAGGCCAGGTTTAGCTGACCCGGCCGGCAGCCTTGCAGGAATCATTCCCCATGCGATGCGGCCATTAAATAGAGCTCACGTCAAAAGACAAAACGGCGGAACAAGCCGCCAAGCTTTCGGCATGATTCCTCGTGATTACTGTGATCACATGAAATGAAACGGGGTACTGTCAGCCTGTCACCATATATATGCAGCTTGCATGGTACTATACACATGTAAGTGTACTACTAGGTGTCTACGTACACCTTCTTTGACCAAACTTATAGATAGCAACTAGGCCACGTCGCGCTTGTGAACGAAAAATGATTTTGCGTTTTTTTTTCGGAGAAAAAATACACATAGATGTATTTTTCAAATTTTTTGAGGCTCGAAAAATATTAGAGGCCGAGTTGAAAAAAAAAGGGCACATATTTCTGTTGACGAAAACATTTTTTCTGGGGAAAACGGAGAAAGGACTTGGATGTAAAAACCGGGAACCTGTTTGTTATATTTATGGACTTCATCGCTATTCCGAAAAAGTAGAAAAGGGCTCGTTCTCGATTTGTATTTAACGGGAGGTTTTTTTTCCGTGAAGTAACGAGCGAGGGATCCAAACGCGATTTAGAAAAAAATTTCTTGCCCTCACAAAAAACCGCGAAGGATATTTTCATAATTTGCAGGGACCTATCCGTAATTTGAAGGAATTGAGGGGCTTTTTCGGAAAACCAGAGGGATGATAGGTGGATGGCCCAAGGGGTTCTTGAACCTCCCGAGCTTAATATAGGTATAATTGGCGGGCTGGAAACGCTAGCATGTCCTACCATGATCAAAGGCGGACTGGAATAGCTAGTCGGCATTCCATTACAATTCTATCCATACGGCTAGGGGTGGATAATGAGTCGACTCGGTCAAACTTGTTAAGATAACGAGCCAACTCGGCTCGACTTGTTATCTTAACGAGTTCAAATCTTAGCTCAACTCGACTCATTAAACTCACAAGTTGGTTCATTAGACCCGTTAAACTCGATATTGCCATATAAGAGGAGGATTGCTGTTGAAACTATACAGTATGCCATGTGTTATCATTCTCGCCCCATATATATACAACTATACTTGTCGACTTGAAGGACTCGTTAAACTCGCAAGTTGGCTCGTTTAACTCATTATCTAAACGAGTTTAAATCACGGCTCAAATCGACTCGTTAAGCAACGAGTTCAAGCTGAATTGAATCAGTTTGTGAGGACTCGTTTAACTCGTGAGTTTTTTTTAAAAAATTGCTTCTACGTACGGCACCAATACAACACACTTCACGTGTGAACATACTCAATTGCCCATCATGCGGGGGAGGAACCGAGGAAGTGAATTACGGAGGCATAAAGATTCAACCTTGAGACCGTTTAGAGCCATGCAGAACACGGGGAATTAACCGTGGCTTGTGAAGGATTTATACGGTTTCTAACAAAACTATAGCACTAACGTTCAAGATAAGAATTGTGTTACATTGTTGTTACCTCTATGCCTGGACCCGTGGAGGTTAGTCCTGCGATGGACTGGGTGGGTGGCTCGTTCGACTGTTCATGTATGTAGCTCTGTTGCTATTGTTTTTTTAATATAGCATTTGTACGAGATTATTTGTAAATATAGCTCCTATCTCTACCACAAAAGGACAGGGAGGCGACAACTATCACCTTAGATGGTCGGGGAGCACCAGAGATCACCTTGAGTGATCGGGGAGCACCGAAGGTGTACTAGCCCGCCCAGCTCACCGAATGAATTTTTTTATTTGTTTTTATTTGCTACACCGGGGCCTAGGCGCGAGGGTATGCCCATGGGCGCGCGCGGGCTGTCATCCCGTAGCCGTCCCATCCGAGCATTATAGGGTCGCCAATACAACTAGAGGAGGGTGAATAGACGTTTATAGAAATCTCTACGAGTGATTACGCTCTAAATAGCCCCTAAGTTAAAACCTAAATAATAAGCGGAAGTAAAACTACGGTTTTGACAATTTTAAACCTAAATCAACTAGGCTCACTAGTGCACTAACTAAGTCTCTACACAAGAATTGCTATGTTGATCAAACAAGCTATACCAAGCGATTCTAAATACGATTAAGCAATTGATAAATATGCAACAATATAAATGCGTGAAAGTAAGAGACAAGTGACACACCAACTTTTTACCGTGGTGTTTGGAGACTTACCGGACTCCTCTAGTTCACGTTGAGGCAAGCTCAACCAAACCGTTGGATCGGCTCCGCACTTGAGCACCCACCTCGAAAGATACATGTTTTGATGCATATTACGGAGATAACGATAATATTTTTATCTAGAATTTACTTTGTCAGTTGCCTGTGGAAAATAAGTTAGATAGGCATACGATAAGATAAAGTTGTTTCTACTATGTTAAATTTTAGCTTATATTAATATTATGTAAGAACTGCTTCCACCGAAAAATGTAACAAAATATTATGTATAGTTATGATTAGAATTAGTATATGTGCGCGTTAGTTATTGTCATGGGACTAGCACAGAAGCACATTAGAACATTTCTTTTTATGATACAGTGTATCATAAAAGGGAGAGTCTCACATTGCTCGAGTGTCGCGTGGGGCTGGGCTTGGGACCAGGGTTAACAATATCGATATCGAACAAACCGCTCAAAAACCGAAAAATGAAAATATCAAGGCGAAAATCGCTAGAAAATCGTCAGAAACCGAAGGGTTAAGAATTCAAAAAAATCGAAACCGACCGGCCGGTCGGTTTTGACCGAAAATCAACCAAAGGATGTCCAGGTGTTGACTCCTGCGGCACTACCATACGTTTTTGATCGAAAACCGGTCAATTCTGACCGAAATTCAATTGGTTTCTTCTCGTATAATTTCTTTTCAATTTTTTTTTAAAATTTAATCAGTTTACCGATTGATTCTGACTGTCAAGCTGGTTTGATAGGGTTGAAAATCGTGGTTTTCCATCGGCTTAGACTATCTCCAGCGGATTCCCTTCAGCCTCCTAATCCCTTCGCGAACAGATCCCAGGTGCTCCAGCGGATTTCCTTCAGCCCTCCCTTCAGATGGGATTCAGAGAGAGAATCCATTTAGAAACAGATTCTCTCTCCAATCCCAGAGAGAAATCTCTTCGAGGGGATGCTGTTGGAGATAGTAGGAAATAAAGTGAATGAATCTAAGGAAAATAATGGAATGAAGGGAAATTGGTGTTGATAGTCTTATCGCGGTTCCGAGAACCTGCTTGGGACGCGCCGTCGGTACGCCGATACATATGCTGAGATGCGGTACGTTCACGTGCACACGCCCAGGCTTCTCGAGGTTCAGAACCGCTCGTGTTTTGTGTACACAGGTGCCTGTGTGCTCTCTACCGAGGACAGGGTGGCGACCGGCCTGGGGCTGTGCGGCGCAGCACTGTTAGCCACAGCTTTTGCAATTCGTCAAAGCTCGTGGGGGCGATCGGAGGAAGAGGAAGACGACCGCCTTGTACTTTTTATCAAAAGCAGACCGACGCGCCCAGCATGGCTGCATCCACTACGAATTCAGAAAGAAAATTAACGGGAAGCAGGTCAAATCAGAAAAGGTGCAAAGGGCCGCAAAGAAGATCCCAAAGCTGGTAGGTCCAAACTCCAAACTCCATGCCAACTTAGCCTCAGAGACGAGCACTTGTTTTCTTCGTTACTTCATGTTTTTTCAACAGTGACACATCTAATGTAAAAGAACTCAGCTGCAGGCAGGAGTATTGTTTGGTTATGAACGCGCACTAGACCGCCTCAGGTCGCGCCGTTTGGGCGTCTTTGAGACCAGGGCCCCCCTAGGGCCAGTTCAGTGATTCTGATTGGATTTTGTGGAGACTTTTGGGTTGGTCGCCTTTGCTCGACCTGTCATGCTTGGTTCAAACAAGCACTTAAAAGCCCACCTGTATTGGTCTCCGTTCTCCAACCCCGACCCGCACTTACTACCTGAGGTGGTACACCTGAATCAGAGTCAAAGATGGACGCCACTTCAGTGACAGCAGCAGCTCGTGTGGTTCAGGATCCCCATCGCGTCAGTAACCAAGCGCAGTCACAACGATGAGAGCCTGGCTGACGGCAACGTCGCGTCGAAAGCATAGTTACCAGAAATACGATTACCATCGAGTCACAATACGAGATTCGGGTTCACGGTTCATCATATTTCCTTCGATCACGAGCTTTTACCTGAACCTGATTACCTTAACGTACATTTGGGACCCCCGATCGGGGCCATCGACAGTGGAATCCCAGAACACTACCATACTGCATTTAGCGTGTATGGAACACTAGGCAGTTTGTCAATTCCGCACCAAACAAAAATCTGCTTCTGATTTCTGAAGAGGTTGGCACTGACCGGCGCAAGTCTTCGCATCCAAAAAACGTACCGGGACCGGCTATAGCACAAACCATACGTACAGGACTAGCTCTGAATTACACGCAGTTCATGATCTGTTTCCGTTTGAGAAGTCATGAGCTTGGACGCTTGGTCCACTATTAACCTATCAGATAATCACGTAGGGCTTGTCTGGGACGAAGAAATTACCGGAGAATCGCATGCGTCTTGTCTGAACGCAGAAATAATCAGATAGTCACTTCAATTGCGCTATTACGCTAAAAATAAAAGTTAACTTTTTTATCGTCCTTATAATATACCAAAATTTACATTAAGATAGTGCCAACTGCCAAGAGTTATGAAAAATTTAAAGGATAAAGGTACTAACTTTTGGCACCTCGTGAACTACTTCAATGTAAATATTGATATCTCTCAAGGATGGCAAAAGGTATTAGAAAAAGTTCAAATGCTATAGGAATCTGAAAAATTTCCATGTTACAAAAGAGACGCTAAGGTCTTAGAGCTCACCATTTTATAGCCCATCCTATCCATCAAGGCCCGGTCCATTCGAGAGTCAAGACCGAGAGCCACAAGCCCATCTCATGATTGTGGTGCGGGCCGAATTGCGTGTTAGATTAGATCTGACTCCCAGGAAGCCGGAGCTCCACCGGCGACGGCCACTACTACCAATCCACTACGGCGAGCGTGTGAGGGAATCAAGAAGAGCAAAAACCGCAGCCCCTTCCCCCGCTCCCGAGGCCCACGACAGTACGGGCCGCCATTGTCAGGGTTCACAGAGATAGCGAGAAGAGGAGGGTTTAAAATTCAGTCGAATTAAAGGTCCTGTTTGGTGTAGTTTCTACTTCAGTTTTTTAGCTTTAGATCCTAGATTTTTGGTGGAGTGGATTTTTTAAGGACCAGGAGCTGTCCGTGAGAGTGTTTGGCTAGGAGACTGACTTCAGATTCTAGAATGGGAAGATTGTGTATAAATTGTCAATAATACCCCTAGTATTCTCACTTGTACACTACTTGATATTACAACCGACACAATTGTATAGCAAAAATAATTATATTTTATATGTGCACTTGAGTTATATGACAAATACAATATTTACAACAGCGCAATTGCACAATCAATTTCGCCATTTAAAGTCATTTTGAATGATGTATATCCTTGCCTTGGGGTGCAATTGCACGAAAGCAAGCGTGTTTGCTGCGCACTCAACAACAAAAGGGATGCTTTGGCTCGGTGCCTTGAACTTGGGCAGAGAGAGAGAGGGGGGGTGGGGAGGCTATAGCACAGCATCAACCAAACCATTCTGGAATTTTTCTATCCATCCGGCCATCAGGCAGCGAGGCTAAGACTTGCTACAATGGTAGCTGGGTAGATTAGTAAAGGCAGAGTTAAAGCTTGTGTTGTTGTGATCTACTCTAAACTCTGCATAGAGGCTCAAAGTTTCAGCTTAAATAGGCAGAGAGCAAACCAGTGTCAAATGTTCCTACAACTTACCTGCAACTTGTTTCAGCGAAATAAACACACCTTACTGCAACTTGTTCCTTAGTCAACTCAATTAAATGCATCAATTAGATACGAAACACAACCAAATTTTTTTAAAATATTGTATTCTACTTGTTGTACCTCTAAAATGTCACCAAGCTAGAGAAATTTCGGTTGCCATTTCATCATGAAAGGTATCCATAGACCGTTCATTAGAATATTGCGTTACCCTATCGGAAGCTCCTTGAGAAATGTCATACTTGTGGTATCTTGATAGGATGATAGGGACATAATTAGGATCTTGATCACACCTATGGAAATGCAAATCATCGGTGGCATGCTCACATATGAAGTTGTGGATTGCCATAGTAGCCGCAACAATCATCTTTTGCTTAGGTAGGGGATAATTTGGCATTTTTAACAATATTGTCCATCTCATCTTCCATACTCCAAAAGCTCGCTCCACTACATTACACATAGATGAGTGTATTCGATTTAACCTCTCCTTAGGAGTAGTAGGTTCCATGCCTCTATGGAACTCAGGAATATGATACCTTTCACCCTTGAATGGGCCTAGGTACCCCGGCCGGTTAGGATATCCCGCATCAACAACATAATATTTGCCTAAAAAATTCAAAGTAAATTTGAATTAATGATAATATATATTACTCATTTTACAAGTAGAAACAATTTGTTGGTGGTACCTTGTGGAGGATGAGGGAAGACATTTCTATCCACTCTCAATGCATGGTACAACACAATAGTGTCATGCATAGAACCCTATTGACCTGTAGATACGTATGTGAAACGCATATCAAAGTCACAAACTGCTAGCACATTCTGAGTTGGAGTTCCTGACCTTTCGACATACCTTACTTGTTCATCAAGTGGAAGAGACATGCGAATGTGAGTCCCATCAAGAGCACCAATGCAATCCTTGGAGTGTGGATAAGCCCTTCGATCATCTCTAATCCTCTTATGGACTGTATGGAGGTTAGGATCCTTTGGTTTCACAAAATCTTTCGCCATTTTAACCACACAGTTTAGAATCTCCTCAAACTTTCTACTAATGGTTTCACCTAAGTGCTTGAATCAATTTTGTGATTTCCTATTCGACTCAGATCCACCACATGTCCATAGGAATATTGCAAGTGACTCATAAGAACTCTCATGTGCGGATGACTTCAACTCATAATTAGTAACCAACAAGTGATGAAGGTCCATGAAAATAGTCTCATTCATACGTATCATCCCATGACATTCTCTCGAAGTGTTTAGTGTCTCTTTCAACCATCCCATCCCAATGAATAGTGATGTCCTTGGATCAGTCTTATGTAGATATGTGTCACAATATATTTCTACAATTGCTGCGCCAGCTAGACAAAGAACCATCATCTTTTTACAACGTCGTATCCTCTCATCTTCATCAGAACAATCACTATCGCTTTCCGATGAAATCTGTAAGTATAGCACTACTATGATAAGAATCAATAATATGGATAACAATCAATAATATGAACAACAATAAGACCCATATCTCTATTTGATAAGAACTAATAAGGTTCAACATGATAACACATCAATCCGATGGTAGTAAAACACATCGAATCAAATAAATTCATAAAGCATAATTAAACAACTAATGCCTATACTTGGCATTGTACTTCCTCTTCAGCCACTCATATCAAATCTCCAAGGTGGGCATGGTAATGAACATCTCCCGTTGGTCCCTTTTCACAAACAACTCGGTGGCTATGAAATGCTCATTGCTACCATAGGCTGCCCCACATTCAATAACAAGGTTCATGACATCTTTAACAGAACAAGTAACATCATTTTCGGCCAAAGATGATGCCATATCAGCTATCCTTGTGATTTGCTCTTGCATGACTAGTGTTGTCCCTATTTTGGCCCTTTTGTCTTTGTCAAGAACAACATTAGGACATTTCTTGTTATTTCTAGGAGTAACCTCCTCCTCTAACTCCGTAGTGTCATCCTCCAAGTTGATAGTAGGACTTGCTTCTATTGAAGTTGTTAGCATGTTGCCCACCGCAGGAGACCAATGATCCCCACCATGATTGGTGATGTCAGCAAACATCCTAATTAGCAAATTTTCGTTTTGACGACTTTGCTTCTTGAACTTCATGCAACCCGGAATATCCTACAATATTACAAAAGGGCATTTAGTGTCATTGTGACCATATAGGAATGTTAGTTGAACAAGAAAGAAAAAAATATAACAACACTTACTTGTTTTGCTTTCTTCCACCAATCATCGTCCATCTTGATAGTCTTTTTCACTTCATCCCAACCACAACCTGTCTCCCGCCTCCTCAATTTATTCCAAATGGTAAATTCATTATTTAGCTTGTCCCATTTATTCTTAAATTGTAACTTTTTGTAATCAAGACCGGTTCTTTCTTAGAACCTCTTTGCAACCTCACTAAAGCCTACACTGTTCAAGTGGGTGTTTGGCCGATTCCCCCTCTCAACTTGTTCAGCAAATAACTCACAAACTATTTGAGTGTGTTCATCACACCACTCAGTAGCCATCTGGGTATTGTATCAAAAAGTCCATTCAGCAAATAATGTCCAGAATCAAGAAAAAATACCATTGAATTTAGACTCTCTAGTACTATTACAATAAGCGTTTGTTGCACACATTACCAAACCAAAATACTATCTGGAAGTAGCTAAACTCAGACACTCCCATCCTGGAGGTAGATAAACTCACCATGGAATAAGGTTATTCATCCTATAGCGACATTCAAGACCAATACGTAGTACATTTAGATCAATGTGACTTTTCCATATATATACAATACATTTAGATCTCAGATAAAACACACAGTAGAACACAAATTGTCCATGCTCTCTCTCTCTGAGAATAAATTGCTAGTACTGCTAAATGGGCATTTATTTTTAATTCGAAAGAACATATAACTTAATAAAAAACAACAGCACATGAAAATATTTCATCTTACAAAATAGAAAACATATGAGAATATAGCATCTACCGAGAAAAACCAAGTCAAAATTCTAGCGTAATCCAAGGTCTTACAAAATAGACAACATATGAGAATAGACAACAAATGAGAATTGATCAATCTATTATCAAACTGCACCACAGCATGAATTAGCTCATTCAAGTTCTTTTCAATTAGCTCATTCAAGTGCCTAGCAAACTGCACCACATCATGAATTAGCTCATTCAAGTGCTTTTCAATTTCATTCTATTATCACAGCATGAATTGGTATGAAATATTGCTTTTACACCTAATACCCCCCATGATCAAAGACCATTCAATGGAGGAAGTCAAAGACCATTCTATGGAGGAAATAGCAAAAGCAAGGGAATTCATCAGTGTTGGTTTTACTGAAGCTGGTAACTAGATGAGGACCTTACCATAAGCCATTCATTAGTGTAGGTTTGTCTGTTGAGATCTCAAACCTCCACAGAATGGGACCAGTTTTCCCATCCTGTATGACCAAAAATCACTCAATATTTATCATCACAACTTGCTCAATGATCACCATTCACCAACACGCCAAGCAGAGCAGTCAATGCGTGCACACATCAAGCATACAAATTCATCAAAGCACGAGAGAGGATGTGGATACCTGCAAAAGATGGTGAGCCGGGGAGGAGGCGGCGTCGGTGAGCCGGGGAGGAGGAAACATTGTCGGATACTATGGTGGTGAGTCAGGATCCTTGGGGAAGAGGCGGCTCTGGACCAACGGGAGTCAGCAAAGCCAACGGTGTAGGAGGTTGCTGAGCAGGGCTGAGGGGAGGAGGCGGAGCCGCTGCCGCCTATGGTTGGGGGAGGAGCGAAGTAGAGCTAGGGAAGGAGGAGCAGATCAGGTCCAGATCGACGGGAGGAGGTGGAGCAGGGTCGGATCGACGTGGAAGAATGGAGTAGGGCCGAGGGGAGGAGTCAGAACCGCCACCGCCTAGGGTTGGGGGGGAGCGAAGCAAGGCCGGGGGGAGGAGGCGGAGCCGTCGCCTAGTGTTGGGGGGAGGAGCGGCGCAGGGCAGGGGGGAAGAGGTGGAGTGAGAAGGCATAGGGCGCGGGGCCTTGTGTTTGGCCGATCGGTTCGGGCTCTCGGCTGGGGTATTACCAGTGGCAATTACGGGTAATTACACCCTAACTTCGAGGGCAGTTTTGTTTTTTGGTGATCCACTCCAGGTGAGAGTGGGGGAACCCCCACTCCAAAAATTTACACTACAGACCACTCCAGATCCTCCCTACTCCTACTCTGAAAATTTATGGAGTTAGGGTATTTGGCACAGTTCCACCTAACTCCCACTAGAATTCTAGAGTAGGAGCTATGACAAACAGGCCCAAAGTCTGAAGAGGAAGTCGGCGGCAAATGGAGCATTTCAACGAGTTCACTTAGAAGAATAGAGGGATCAGATCAATTCCAAAGAGATCTTAAGTGGCATCTAATGATTTAGAAACATTTAAGTAATTACTATGCAACAATGTAATCAACATTAGTAACATTGTTCACCATTTGTCATTTTTGGATTTTACTGCACTATAAGACAATGGACTTTAAGTCTAAACTTTTGGGAGAAATGGAATCATCTAGATTCTCCAAAGTACTATCTCCAATAGAGTAAAGTAAGTTAGTTAGAACCCTAGTTTACTTATGCGATCTTCTTCCTCCTCTCAAGAAATCCCCAAATTTGTATCATATTTATTTTCGTTCTATTCGGGTCCTGACAAGGTATAAGAGCTTTTCATATTTGGTGGAGGTTGGCCAAGATTTTGCATCGCGGCCATAAAATCCCTTAGCCGATCTGGATGGTTGTTCCACGGTTGAGGTAACATTCTTCACAGATTTGGGGAGTTCTTTTTCCTTTGGGGGATTTAATGGTAGTGATAACCTAAGCTCAAGAAGGGATGGCTGGGAAGGAGAAATTGACAGAAGTAAGAGCTGAATCACGATCATCAAGGAAGACTTGGCCGAATTAAAGAGCCTAAGAACAGAATTTATGGAGATGAAAGAGATGTTGAAGCGCTGGTGCTTTCCAGACAAGGACAATCTCATCTTCCTGCAGAGGGAAAGCAAGCGGTGGTGGAAGAAGGGGCAGCTAGTTTAACACGGAGTGTGAGGGCAACTAGTGAGTTTTCCTAAAGTTTCTCACATGAAAGTTTTTAATGAGGTAACTAATTTAACATGGAGTGCGAGGGCAATGTACAATTTTCTCCATCCTTTTTTCCCCTTGAGTTTTTTGGGGGAAGTTTTTAACGAGACATGTGCATTACGCGTTATTTGCCCAAGGGAGAGTGTTATGATACAGATAGAATCCTGGTCCATATTTGGAAGGACTCTATCTATTGGTGGTCGAATCCGAATTTATCTTCAAGTGTTTCTACTATATATTAGGCATTGTCTTGTATAGAAAAATCAATATAATAATGAGAGAGATCATTGCCCCATACTTTTATGTGTGATTCTACTTGTGCTTCTACTTTTATTCGTGTATTCGTATGTACGTGCTGTTGATTGATGTGAGTGAACAACTACGTTTCACAACAACAAAAAGCAATGAAAGTCTTGCACTCTTCAGCGAAAGCTACAGATCACTTGCACACAAATATCTCGGTCACGTCTGTATCACCGTTGGCAACAAGTAACATGCGATGCTCGTGCCAGCCATTTGGTGGTTCCTTTATCGGTTTACTCACCACTGCTCACTTCAAAGCGTTCAATTCTTGACTTTGCGATAAGATCTTAAAAAAGCTATCGCAGATATAGCTAGTTATCGCAAAAAATATCATTTGTCGAGTTTTTAGCATTAAAAAATTAAATATATATATCATATAAGTCGCCTTCAAACAAATTATAAAAATATGAGTTAAAATCCAAAATCAACAAACATATTAATACATTTTCAAAAGATCATAAATGATAAATATATAATAATATTCTTAACAATAAGTATTTAATCACTAAGAAATATGAATGTTGAATTCTTAAAAAAAGTGCGAGTAAAGCCTTTTACTAGGTTTTTCATAGTTTATGCTTTTAGTGTGTTGCATTTCAAAATAGGGCTAATGTTTTGGCTCATGGATATATATATATATATGATAGCGGAGCTATCGCTAGCTACAAATTACATCAAATAGCAGAGCTATTGCCATCATAGCGTTTGTAGCTAATATAGCAAAACATTGTATGTAGCTTCACGTTTGAGGTAAAAAAACTATGTATGCTATAGCTAGCTATTTAGAACACTGATTACAATCCCTGACATGCCAAACTAGCATCATTTTTCTCGAAGCCTCAAACTCTTGGCATGGTGAGCAAGAACATGAGCCATTTTTTATGATCACCTTCTATCTTTGCAGCCTCTCAATCCTCGGAAGATTCTAGATTAGTTCTTTTATTACTACCAGCTTGATGCCCAATTGTTTCAAACATTCTTGAATATATATATTGTGTGGTTAGTATGCCAACCAAAGCAACAAAATTTACAAAAGGGAGACGAACCGTTCGTAATGTTGTGAAACGTAGTTGTTCGTCCACACCAATCGACAACACGTCAATGCAATCATATGAACAGAAGGAGTGCACACAATGTCAGGGGAAATAAAACAGCTAAGAGACGCCATCCTTTCGGTTTGAGACTGGACCTCTCGCACACAAGTGGGTGGTTGCATGCTCTCGATGGCTTCGATCTTTTCCGGGTTCGCCCCGATGCCTTGTGGTCCAATCATGTAGCCGAGCACCTTTCCTGCCCTCACACCGAACACACATTTCTTCGAATTGAGTTTTATTCTATGTTTATTGAGGTTACAGAAGGTCTCCTCTAGGTCGGAAACATGACCTGACACAAGCTTGCTCTTGACTACTATGTCGTCTACGTAGACCTACAAGTTTTGACTTATTTGGTATGAGAAGGTCTTCTGTATAAAGCGTTGGAAAGTTGCTCCGGCATTCCTAAGGCCAAACGACATGGTCGTTTAGCAGAAGGTGCCAAACGGCGTGATGAAGGAGGTTTTCTCTTCATCTTCAGGGGATATGCTGATCTGGTGGTAGCCTGAATAGGCGTCCAAAAAGCTCATCACCTGGGACTCCACTGTCGCGTCGACCAACTAGTCTATGCGAGGTAGCGGGAAATTGTCTTTGAGGCATGCGGCGTTCAGACCCGTATGGTCGACGCACATGCGCCACTTCCCCCCTTTTTCTTCACGATGACCGGGTTGGCCAGCCATTCGGAGTGGTCGATTTCTTGTATGAAGCCGGCCTTGAGGAGCTTGTTTAGTTCTTCCCGGATAATAGCCTGTTTTTCCGGGAAAAAGCGCCTGAGCTTCTGCCGCACAGGACTTTTATCAGGCCGAACCGCTTGCTTGTGCTCAACGACCTCCCTTGGGACTCCGGGTATGTCGGACGGTTCCTAAGCGAACACGTCCGCGTTCTTTCGGAGGAAGGTCACGAGCTCAAGTTCCTATTTGGGGTTCAGGGAAGACCCCAGATGCACGATCTTTGTTGGTTCTGCGTCGCGCAGCGGAACCGTTTTGGTCTCTCCTCCGGGTTGGAGGGTAGTCTTTGGCCGGGAATTCTTTGGCTCTTGCTCGGGCCCGCGCTGAGGTAGTTGCTCGACCATGTCCAGTCCCCTTTCGTCGCAGTTCAAGGCCGCTTTCTAGTTTCCCTTCACTGAGATCACGCCCGCGGATCCAGGTACCTTCAAGCACTGATACCCGTAGTGTGTGGCGGCCATGAACTTAGCGAGCGCTGGTCGGCCGAGAATGGCATTGTAGGCCGACTCGAAATCGACCACTTCAAATGTGATCAATTCCGTCCGGATGTGTGCAAAGGGTTAGAAAATAAACCCAAGGCATGATACTTCCAATGTGTGCAAAGCAATAATTTTTCTAGAAGTCCACATAACTACCAAACTATTTTCTAGCAATTTTCAGCAAATTTGGGAATTATTAAGGCTTTTCGGATAAACAAAAAACTGGGGGGCAAAAAAGTAAATATGCCCCTTTTAACGGAACAGGGGCCGAACATCAGGATTTATCATGGCAAGCGCAAACAACAATAAAGTATGATTTGGACTTTTAGGTAGGAGGCTTGCCGGCGGCCCACGCAGCGTGGCGGAGCGGCCGGCGGGAGCCTCTGGCGGCGCCGCGGTGGCGTCGCGTCGGCCGATCGAGACTGCGACGCAGCCAACTCAGTCAACGCAGAGGTGGCCGGGTCTTGACTCTTCTTAGTGGTATTCATTCTCGTTCGGCTCTTGGAATCACATCCAGCAATGGTTGGAACAGCTCGCAAAATGCGTGGCAGGTGGCAACGCAGCGGGCGTGATAGGCGCAATAGCTAACCGACGCGGCGGATGCGGCTGGGTCGTCGGATGACGTGTCAGGTGCGGCAGGGGTCGGCGGCAGGCGCGACAGGGCCAATGGCAAGCCAGTGACAGCTTGGCCTTTAGGCTGCAACACCCCTTTTTTTTAAGATGATGAATAGTAACCGTTCTTGATAGTTCGTTAGATCAATATACTCAGCGAAAACAATCTGCAAGAATTGTTTATGCACGATAACTTACGTAGTGCTCGAGGCAGCGTAGACTGGTCGCAGGCAGATGATTAGCGATTGTCCACGATCAAATTGTCGATGGCGTGTAGATTATCACGGTCAGCTCCGCGTAGGGCGATCATGCTGATAACGTATTGTGAAACATAGTTGTTCGTACACATTAATCGACAGCACGTCAATGCAATCACACGAACAGAAGGAGTGCACACAATGTAAAGGGAAAAATTCTCTCTTTATTAGATTGATTTTTGTATATAAGATAATACCCTATATATAGTGGAAAATTTCTAAAGAATAATTTGAATTTACTCATCAATATAAATATAGTCCTTTCATATATGACACGACTCTGACCGTAGAAGCCTACAACACGCAATTTGTTTCGCCGTGGACGAGCGGGCAGACAACGCCCTGGCACCATTGTACCACACGAGGCGAACGCCCACGTTGGCCTGCGCAGCCACGTGGATAGCCGCTTCTTGCCCACACTCTCCCCGGCACACCTCGTCGTCGCGCATGACCCACCCCGCGGTGGGGCCCACTGCCCGCCACGAGGGCCTTTCCATCGCAAAGAAGACAGATCCCGGGGCCCACGGAGAAAATGAGGGGACAAGCAGAAGCGATGTTCAGTTGCAGGAGTGAGCGCATATGTGCTCTCTATGACAGTGGGACCATGAGTTCCGGGGCCCGTGTGGCATTACTGTGTGGTTGGTGCTTGTTTATCGGGTTAGGGTAGAATCTTTCTGAGGTATTCGATTATTTACAATAAAATTGATGATAATTAAATATGTTTTATTAATATGTAATCTCTAAATTTAAATATCAGTAAGATACAAATAATCAATTAATCTAATCTTTTTAGTTCGCGTGGGGCCCGCGTGTTGGGCCTGGATTTATTTTGCTAGTAGAGTTAGTATCGTCTCGTGGACGTTTACTGGGGGGCAATTCGCTAATAGGTTGAAGGTTTCTGTCATGCTCAGCTCGACAGCTTTGTCTCAATTTAGGGCTCCGATTTTCTTATCCTTGCAAATCTTTTTGTAAACAAGAATACTTTCTTGATTTCTTACGTAATTGAAAATTTTACGAAACACTAGCAAGCCAGTTGAAATTAAACCACATTAATGATACTACAGTTACATAGTAGTAGTATTCCCTCCGGTCACAAATAATTACCGTTTTGGATACAAATACATACAAACTATAGAAACTTTGATTATGAATATATTTTTAAATATTTCAATTAGATACATAAAATCGTATATATTTGTTTGTCTCGAAAAGTACTTGATAATATTATAATTTTATTGGATTTTATAAATACATTATAATAAAAATTAATGATAAAAGCTGTGTTTAAAAAACTATGGTTTGTCTAAAACGATAACTATTTATAATGGAGCGAGTAATTGTTAAGAAGCTATGTTAAGGATGTGCACAATGAGACATTGTAGTCTCCATGTGTGGCACGTCTGCTCTACAAAATACTCTAGATTCAACACTAATAGCTGTGCGTCCCTGTTGCCTCCTTTAAAATTTTGGTAATGTTGCTTTTGGAATGCTCGCAAAGTCGTCATGTCCCCATCCTTCTTACCGGAGATTGCTAATTTATTTCGATCACACCGTTGAGTATGTTTTTTTTATTTGCTTATAAGATGCTCACGAGTCACCTCAACATCCTGCGACCGTGCGGTTCACGCGTGCATTTCTGAAGTTGATATCAAATAAACAAGCGGGTAATCTCTGCTGTGCTTTGCAATAGACACTCCAAATCACGACATGTATTATGTATATCCTTCGTATTAATAGTTGCTGCCTGCTGGTCTTGTGTGTTCGGTGAGAGAGGTGTTTGTGTAGAAAAATAACATCATCTTATTCTTTTCCCAAGTTCTCCACATATATAGGTCTTAGGTGTAACACATGCGTGTTCTTAGTACCCAGTTATGATGAATCATTTTCCTTGCAAAGAAGAGGTAATAATTTATTTTAAGTATGAAATACTAGCCACGAAGTTCAATTACATCGAATGTTTTGTGAGGGTATATAGACCGCTAACGTTTCGTCCCTTGTGACGGACCGCCTTTTTAGGGGCAAATCCGAGACTCGCAACAGTTACCCAGGATGATTAACTGTTGGAAAAGACAAGAGTATTTGGTCAGACCAAAAGCGATTCAACTCTTTTTATTAAATATAAGGCCTAAGGGCCAGAGTTTTTTTACAAGGGAAGCGTCAAGAGCTTGAATAAGGTGCACTACCAAAAGTAAGCCACAGGCAAGGCCTGAGCGACAGACGAGACCTAAAACCAAACTAAGTCGCCATCTACGACTTCTTGGTAGGCTCCGGCTTCTTCGCATTCTGAAACAGGTGGGGTTGCAAGGGTGAGTACAGAGTACTCAACAAGTCGTACAGGAAACTTCTGAATACTATATGCAAGGGAATTATCCAAAGAATGGCAATAGGGTTGTAAGTATTTGGATGCAGTTTTGTTTTATAACTCATTTTACATTTGAAGCACAAACCATAATTAAGTAGTAAAAGGAGGTTTTCCAAGTTTAGCAACGTTAACCATTTTATCCCAATTCCAACACATTACTTGAGCGAGGTTTCGGGTATCACCCCAATTCAAACTTAACTTCATTAACCGGAAGTACGGCGTAATCGATTACCATTTGATTAACTCTGCAGAGATGCTCAGCTTTACCCACAAGATATCTACGATCGTTAATGCCAATCGCGAGTTAACATGCAACTTAAATGCATGCGGCCGGGCCGAGATTATCACAGCATTTCGTTAAATCATTCCTGTATTTAGTTGTTTACCGGTAGGCCTGAACGCTATATTGGAACCCAAAATTGTTCCAATTAGCACCTGCCGTTGTGAGAATCAGCGAATGTCACTTCAGCCCATTCCTGTTCCACCCCTTCGGTATACTCCCCTGCCAGGGAGGCCGATCCCTATTCTCCTCAGAGAATAGTACCACCAATTCAATTAATATTAGTTCAGGAATGTTTAATGTACTGAGCTATGTCGAGGACAGATCTATTGATCAGCCCGACCTGTGGTTGAGCGGGGGCTTAAGTTATTTACTTTGCTCAAGGGGGTTTTATCCTTATATTGCCACAGATTAAACCTTAGCAACCTTTCACAAGCCCATCTGGCACCACATGTGCCAGCCACCATTTCAACCATGGTATTAATCACCAGCCGGGGATCGGACTCAACTCCACCACGTGGATAGCCCGATACTGTCCCCCTGACTGTAGCACTTTTATAAATCTCGAGTCCAAGACTCGGCAGCATTTCATTTTATTTTGAAAGAATTTGAGCTAATTATCTAAAACTAATCTAGCATGGCGTATATTAATTACCTAGGGTTACAAGGAATTTAACCTGATTCAATATTTTTCAAGGAAGTTCTATGAGCAAGTCGGCATTATCTAGGTATCAAGTCATTCTAAAATACCGGGTTTCAATATTTCAACATACAGCAAAATAATGTGGTATAAAATAATTACTAAGTATACATGGCATGAATAGGTTCAATATGATCAAGGGGGTACGGCTTGCCTTGCTCGGCGGTCGGATCGGCTGAACCGTAGGGGAGGTAGTCGTTCCCGTCGTCCGTCTGGTCCTGATCCGTCTCCAGGTACTGCTCCTGCTCCAACGGCGGCTCGACGGTCGTATCTAGCGCGGAAGAGGCAAAATAACATAAATAAACGAACAACAACGACTGAAAGAGAAAACGAAAATCGAAACCGAAAACCGGACGAGAAGGAACGGGGCAACTGGGCATTTTTGGAATTTTTGGGAGTTCGGACTGAGGAACGGAGGGCATTTTTGGACTCAGTGGCACGAGACGGTTCGGGAAATGTATTCGTGAATCTTCTGGGGTTCACGGAATTTTTCGAGAATTTTCTGGATATTAAAACGAATTTTCGGAATTTATAAATGAATTATAAATCCAGAAAAAGAAAACACTGTTTTTAACAGTGTGGGCTGGCGCGTGGGCCATGGCCCATTTTGGCCTGGCAACGGCGGGCGCGGGGCGAGGCCCAAGCGGCCGGCCCATGCGAGCGGCTGGGGGGGCATGACAGGTGGGGCCCGGTGGGCGGTGTCACCACAGATCGATCGATTCGATCGATCGAGCAGAGAGGAGGGGGCTCGGGCTAGGGTTAGGAGTCTTGGGCCAGGCGGCGGCTGGATGGTCTTGAGGCGAGGGAGTGAGGGCAAGGGAGAGGAGGAGGAGAGGAGCTCACCACCGAGCGAGGCGAGTAGTCGGCGGCGAGGCTCGACGGCTTTATAGCCGCCGAGGAGAGAGAGGAGGCGGGGGCGGCATGGCGACGGCGTGGCGGACGGACGGCGGCGTGGAGCCGAGGCGAGGCGGCAGACGGGGCGTCGGGGATGGCGGCATGGCACGGAGGGACAAACCAGCGTCTGCGCGACGGCCGATGCGCAAGGAGAAGCGGGCGGCGGACCGGGCGCGAGGATGAAGCCGGCGAAGGACCGGGCCAAGCGGCGGCGCAAGCAAAGGACCGGAAGTCCGAGCGGGGCCCCAAGGTACGTTCAACCACTCCCGTCCAATCCAAAATCTCAAACCGGATTAAGAACGAAAAACCAGCAATAAACTCAAATCGAACTCCAATTAGGGTTTTTGCAATTTGATTTTGAAGTTTTGGGGATGTTTCATCCCTGGTTTGCTTGCAAGCGGGGATTACATGCTGTCAACTATCGTACTCATTCGGGAATATTGCTCCTTGATCTTGCAGCCACAAAATGGAGGAAAATGGTTGACATTTTGATAGGCCACGGACGTTGCACTAGGGCTAAACCAGCTTTAAATGATATAGATAGAAGTGCAACTACATGTGTGCCATGTAGTTTAAAGTTTGGTCGAGGTTGTCAGTATCAGCCATAAAATTTCCATGCAAATTACAAACATGCTCAAGACCAGGGTTGCAAATTTTATTTTCGGACTATATTTGGAGGGAATTGAATCCTAAAGTGTAGGCCCCCGGACCGGCTATCCGGAGTCCTCTGTGTATTTCTGTACTAGTCCCAGATCAGTAGCTAGTACACACAGTCAAAAGTGATGAATCAACAACCATATCACGAATACAAATAACTAAATAAGAATAATACCAAATGAAAGCAAAGACCTTATGGTCAAGGTTTACCATTACGGCCTGAACAGGCTGAACAACTTGAACAATCAGCAATGAAGACGAAAACGCTAATGTCGACCCATCCAATTGCCCACAGCAATCGAGTGGAGAACGCACCCTAGTCGTTGGAAATCTTGAACAGCTTCTTTCACTTCTGGGAGAGGATTAGAATGTAGCACGTGAGTACATAAAGTACTCAGCAAGTCTGGGAAAAATATGCACAATGTAGGCTATCCAAAGATGGCTTGATATGGTTTATTTGCACAAAGCCAAGTTTCAACAAAACATACTTGTTAATAATTTTCACAAAGCATCAATGAGCAATTCTTTTTAATAATTGAATTATGTAATATTGTAGTGAAGGTTCTAACCACCACTCACTAATATACAGGCTCTATCCGCCACATCTCAACAAAATCAGGGTTCCATCCAATCACATGGCTCATTCGCCATGGTTCACAAAAATCGAGTTCCTTCCACCTACCTGGCTTTAGCCGCGTAAGCACACCCGAGAGTTCTAACCGCTCCCGGATCCCAAAACGAAACATTGTTTAGTTTGAAACCAAAAACCAAAGTCTACCAGTATGAAAGCATTCTTCGCTTTGCCTTTGACCGTAGGCACGGCTATTCGAATAGTTTTAACTCTGCAGAGGTGTACAACTTTACCCACAAGACACGATCATCTCCTAATGCCAAGCTATTAGCACACTTCCTTTGGTGTGCTTACAGAGAGATCGTGACAAGGCCGTTACGATGTATCTACCTAGCTAGACCCACCTGGCCGAGGTTTCACCGTTAGGGTTCTCTCCACCCAGTACAGAAGCCCCCTCTTGCGCCGTGTGAGCAAAACAACAACCACAACAACAATGCCTCCTTCCGGCTCTCACACAACAACCGAGTGGTGAGTCTAAACTAGGCTTCTACAAATTAGTGAGCCAGGTCGTACCATTATAGACATGTGGTAGTACGATTATGCTTAGAATGGAGACAGTCATAAGCGTCGGTCCTTAATTGACTTGGGGCGGTACTTGCACAAAAGAACCAAGGCTTGGTCCGCTTCCACCCGACATTCCATGCCGCCAAGTCGAAATCATTTTTCATTTTATTTTTATTTTGTAAACCATCGGCAATACCTTTTGCCTAATAATTTCCAACACACGTTTTCAAGAGATAGTTGAAAGTCCCACCCATAGGTGAATATTGACCGTTTGCGTAGTCTAAGCATTTCTACCGTACTATTCTATTCCACCAATAGTTTATTTTATAAAAGGTAAGTTGTAGGGTTTGGTTACAATTCTTAAAATTAATTTTGTACCCTCCAATAACCTTTAAATTGTCATACTCTTACAATCATACGAAGAATCCAATCCAATATAGTATCCATAAGTAGGAAGTATATCCTGGTATTATCACAACTCAAAACCATATTGAACCACAATCATATTTGTATAGGAAATCTTTCCCTTGAACTCTAACTTGTAATATTGATTTATCCACCAATCATACGACGATCAATCTTATCATCCACTAAGAATATTTCACAAGGTCATCTACTAATCCACCGAGAATACTTCACAATATCACACCTCTAAACATCTAGAATACAATCCACCGATATTACTTCACAACACCATATATTTAATTATTCATACTATCACCTCTAAATCATCTACTTTAATCCACCACGAATAATTCATAATCTTACCCCAAGCATCTTTCAAGAAAGATTCTATAAATCCAATATTTCATTAATTCATCGACTACAGCATTTCCATAACCAATGATACCACGTTTACTAAACAAATCACCCATAATTCATATTATTCATGATTCCACATAATGGGTTATCGCGAGACCATATTCCCAAAGTCATCCACTACACCACCGAGTATGATCTTTAATACTATCCCTTTTCTCCCCCGAGTACATTTAGTCATAAAGCTGGTTAAATCATCGAGTATCATTCTCGATACCACTTGTTGTAACCCTTCACATTGTCATCTCTAAATCTCATAGTATGTGGATCAATCCACCGAAATATGATTTCCCACTTATTCTATTTGATCCCCAAGTATGACCCTCAATATTATTTATTTAACTTTACCGACCATTATTCTTCATATCATACATCTTCCAACACTTCCCGGTTCATACTAATCATACTGTGATTCGCTACCACACTCCAACTCAAAGAATATTTAAACTACCACCAGTCCCAGGTTACTTTCAGACTGACGATTACCACATCATCACTAATAATCCCCTAACTCCAATTTGCATTCCATACTATTTGATCCAATTAAAATGTCTGTCAAATAGTCTTTCCCCTTAACTAAAGAAACAGTTTTCCAAACATTTATATTGGTGGAGTACTTATACTAGGGCGACAAAGGGTCAGGGATAACAATATCAAGGAGGTAGGAACAACAGGTATAATTAATAAGCTAACGTTAACATCATCCATTTAATATAAATAGCAATGCAATTTGTAAAACATGGTAAAGCATTGATAAAACATGGGATCAACATGCGTCAAGGAGACTTGCCTCGGTCACAGCGAGAATGTTGAACTCTTTGAAGTCCGGCGGCGGGGTCGGCGGAAGCGTCGACTACGCGCAAAACGAGGCAACAAATAAATAAAAGAAAATAAATAAAATCCAAAAATTATAACAATAGTACTGGCAGGAAGGTAAGGAATTTAGATGAATTTAGGAACTTGAACGGAGTCATTCGGAGTCCGGACGGAAAAGATACGAGCGTCCGAAGCTTGAAAATTCCGGAAAATACGAAATTGGGGAATATTCCTAATCTTCAATTTTTCTCGATTTTCTAATTCTCCTCTCTCTTACTCATGGGGCCCACTTGGCATTGACTTGGGGCTTCTTCCCCATTGCCAACCATGGCAAGAAATGTAGGAGGCCAAGCCTCCATCATACGGCGAGTGGTCTCATGGCGTGCGAGCGGCCGGCCAAGACGACGGCTGGCGCGCACCCGGGGAGGCGGCGGCGGTCTGACGCGCGAGCCGGCGGCACGCGGTGGCGGGCGGCGGCGCGGCTGCGCTGGCGGCGCGACACGGCGAGGCAAGGTGGCGGTCGAAGCGGCGCAAGAAGAAGTGGAAGCGGCCGGCGCTTGGCCGGCGCAGGAGGCTCCAGCTGGCGCTGGCGGCGAGAGCCGCTGGCGGCGATGGCGCGGCGCTGGCAAGGCGCGAGTCAGCGCATGGCGCTAAGCTGGCCGAGGCGCGTGGCGCGGCCGCGGCTTGGGGCGTCGCCGGCCGGAGGCAACAGTGCTGGCGCGGCGGCCGGGTCTGCAGGGGAGGTGGCGCGCGCGGCACTGCGGCGGCTCCGCCAACCAAGCGGGAACCAGCGGCGGCGGGGTATCGCCGGCGAGGTCACCGGCCGGGCGAGGCCGAGGCGGCCGGGCAGACGGTAGGGGCCAAACAGAGGCCCCAACCTCATCCAAAAACTCAAAAAATTGCAAGGATTTTGAATGAAGTCCCCAACAATGAATTGATGTATCAACTAGAGAACATCCTAAAGATTGTGTAGATGGAAGGAATTGCATCAAAACTCACCGGAAAAGGATGAAATCGACGACGAACACCGTTTCGGCCGAAGCAACCAAAACATGAAATTTGTCGCCCACGGTCGATGAAACCTACAATTGATGGATGAATTAGAATCTAGACTCCATACGAACCCAAAGAAACGAATGGGAGGAAGAATGATCCACCGGAATGGAAGATGTGATCCAAAACCCGAAGAACCACGAAGAACACCGAGAGTTCGTCGGTTTCTCGATCTCCTACTGCGTTTGGAAAAGAGAGGCACGAGACGAATAGATGTTCTGGAGAGAGGGCGTCGCTACGGAGGTTTAGGAACCGGTGGTGCGTGATTTGAGGAAGAAACGGCAAATTTATTGCCATAAGTGTGGATTTCGGTTTACTTGCAACCGTTCAAAATCCGGCGAGATCTCGGTGCAACAACCCCATGGATGGAAAGAGGAGGCCGTTGTGATTCCAACGGATCCGACTGTTCGCGATTTGGATGATTAAGGAGGAAGTTAGAGTAGATTGAATCCAAAGAATAGAGAATGGTAAGGCTCTGTTCTTGCACAGGAGGAACTCCATCGTGCAGGCCCAAGGATGAAGAAAGGTCATGTAGCACTGCCACGTGGCACTCCGGGATTGGCCGAGGTTAAGTGAAAACTTTTAGCGCGAGAGAAAAATTGGGAAAAATGGTCTAAAAATTCCGGAAAAATTCCTAGAGCCATTTTAGAATATTTGGGACCCAAGAAAATTGGTTTGGTTGAATTTGGATGAAATTTGTGGATTTGAATATTCAGGTGCGAATCGCAGGCATTAAACAAAAGCCGCGCGAGATACAATAGGGACGGAGGTCCAAAAATTCGGGGAATGAATCCTAAAATCATTTCGGAATATTTGGAACATTTTAGAAGTGGTTTGGAGATTTTTGGAGCATTTTTGGACTCGGGTGAAATTTCGGGTAGCGGCGGGAATTGGAAAAAAATCGATTTTTCGACCGGAGGGGAATTAAATCCCGATTTTGGAGGGAAATGGATGCCAGGTTAATATAAACACCAATGAAACTCCAAATTTTGAATTTACTTTATTTAAATTAGGTTTTTCCCCAGAAAGCGAAAACTAGGGCGTTACATAAAGTTCGCCAAGATTTCGGAATTTCAGACCAAACCAGGGCAAAATTCAAATCTGAATTTTTTTGAACTGAGATTTCGGTAAAATTTCTGAAATTTTGGACGAAATTGCCAAAATCTCGGCAAATTTAAACCCCCGCCAAATAGTATCCAAAGGCTAGAAAAGGTTAAAACCTTACAGCTGTGCATACAAGATGAGTATTGGAATTTCGACGAAATTTTCCAAAAGTGGGGGGTGGAAATTTATTTATTTTTTATTTTATCAGGATTATGAATTTGAAGGAGGCAGAAATCCAAGATTTCATCAGGATTTTGATCCTTACTCAAGACTCACTTGGAGCGTCACAAATTGCTTCGGCGGAGTACTTCATTCGAAGCTTTATTGACTTGTCGTTAATCGTACAAAGTTAGCATTTTTAATCGAGTAGTTCAGACCGAAGAGATACATATGTAAGTGTCCCCATAAAAAAAAATACAATGTGGGTTCGTATCTATTGTAGTCTTGTAAAAAGTTAGGGTGTGTTTGGTTGTTCATATCAAGTGGTATATGTATGAGATGGTTTAAGAAAAAAAATCATCCATATGTTTGGTTGCTTGAATGGAACCATCCTATCCTGAACCAAGTGATACAAATTTAAGAAATATTCTCTATAAATGCGAACCATTCTATTCACCTAGGGTGTGTTTGGTTGATGGAATGAGGTTTAATGGGATGATATGATCATGTATCATTTGGTTCCATTATTTTGGGTGAATAGGATGGTTTAGCATTTAGAGAGAATATTCATCAAATTTGTATCACTTGTCCAGGATGGATTGGTTCCATTCAAGCAACCAAACGCATGGATGACTTTTTTCTTAACCATCTCATACGTATACTACATAATAGAATCAAATGATGCAGGATCATCACATCTCATTCAACCTTATCCCATCAACTAAACACACTCTTAGGTTTGGTCCTGTGTTCACAAAGTTTTGTCATTTATTTTCGAAGTCTATTTGAAACACACAAAGTTTGCAATAATTTTACACAATTTATTTTTCATAGAAATCAAGGAAATTTACGTAGTCGATGTTAGAAAGTTTTCCTTGCAACCCTAGGTGGTTTCACTGGTTAACAAGATGGGGTCGACTTCATCATTTTTCTAGCTCCTCCACGATTTTTTTGTACCTGTCTTTCTTCTGAATATAATTGTAAAGATAGCTCAATCCTAATCGTAAGAGGACCCCTACTTTCATAGCTCGGTAAGTCATCATAGCTACCGAGGTCCTATAGCTCGATAATTCCTTTCGTGGTGCAGGAGCACAGTCAGTGGCGGACCCAGAACAAAAATATAGAGGGTGTTCATGGGTTAAGCCAATAGTCCACGAAGAACTAATACTAACTTTAAATAAGTTGATCTTGCTAAAATCTTATGAATTGCACCGCACTAAATACAAAGACTGACAAGCAATTGGTGGCAAGGCCTTACAATCTTGCGCATCTTTAGATCCCAGATGTACGCTAACAAAACAACATCAAACAAGAAGATAAAAATCATATGAATTTATAATAAAAATGAGAAAAGAATGATACAACATTAGTGCGGGTGACAACTGTAGGGGGTTGGAGCCCACCTTGCCCACCCCATTGGGTCCACCCCTGAACACGGTAGATGATACATATCGTCTAATAGTGCTTATGTGGTTGAAGATACGGCTATTTTTACTACTACTTTCAGACCAAAAAAAAACAGATTTGAAAAAAAAAAGTTTATCATATGTCTGAAGAAGTGACGAAATCGACCCGATCAGCCGTGCCAAGTCGTTGCCAAGCTGCTCTCCCGTTTTTTTTTTTTTTTTTTTGTGTGTGTTTTCTGGAACCATGTAGCTTTCACCTGGTACTTCATCTCCATTTGTCACGCTCACATATCAAATCCATAATTCATACATAACAAGCAAAACGAGATGAGAATTCATATAGGAATCGTTCAGCGGTGCGTGACAGAGTCAAATACGTGCAGAGGACCTGCAAGTGTCTACAGAGTGAATAAAATCAACCTTTTAACAGCCCTGCAAGGGAGATCTGCTTCGAGAAACATAAACAAAGAGCAAATAAAGCTGGAGAAATGGATGAGGAGTGCTCGGCACTTCAGCAGTGTACTCACTGTACCGTAGTAGTTCTAGTTGGGACTTGGGAGTATAAACTGGTGTTCAAAGGGAAAGGCACCCTGCAATCCTGCATGCGTCCTGAAAGCCCTACTTAACCCTGTGCCGGTGATTATCCCGACAGCCGGATATTAGGAACTCAGGACTGCAAACAGAGTAACCATCGGCACCGGAATATTCCCCCACGGTGCTCGGTGTGCAAGATTCCGGACGTGGCCAGGATATTCCGGCACTCACCGATGACACGACTTTGACGACCTTCTGGGCTCTACTGCTAGTGGAGTAGTATCTGATTGTACATCATTACATGCATCGACTTTTTAGTGCACTCGATGTCATGAAGATTGAAGACCGACCCCAGAATCTCCAAACAGACATTATGATTTACGACAGAAACTGCAACTTCAAATGATTCGTGCATCGGACTGCTACCCAGACCCGGATCTTTTTTGCTGCATCTGGCTCAAGCTTATTAAAATAAAAGAAATATTGTAAAAAAAATTCACAAGAAAACAATTTAGTTCTTTACCGTCGAACCGAAAGGTTCGAGTGCCGTACGTACAATCTCTACTATATAAAGTGAGAGTTTCTTCCCACGTCACATTAATTGCGCTGCTTAATTGCCCTACTTAATCGCTTCGCTTAATCGCTTCACGCAGTTAAACGAAGTTGGCCGCTTTAATTAGCCGCTTTAAGAACGGTTAAAGATAGATGTTTGATCTTATGAAATAGTATTTTTTATTTTTTAATCTTTATTTTTCGTTATCAATTTTGTTTTTCGTAGCAACGCACGGGCATATAACTAGTCAGATAAAATGTACAGCAAGGGCACCGTGCACACCACAGTACTACTACTATTTTGGTCTGAACCGTTTGGGTCTCAGATCGGATGATCAAGATTCAAGAAGCGGTCTCCATCTCCACTGCCTATCGCTTTAGGAAGCGAAGAGCAGCAAAGTGCAAGCTTCCAAGACCAGCCATGGAAGCACTCGCTAGTCGCTACTACTCTGAGTCGATCAAGGGAGGAAGCCAGCCACGCTTTCGCGGAGGAGGCCGTGGAAGCGCGAGCGCGGCCAAGCACGTTCACGTCACGGATCGCTGTCGGCTCATAAGCCCGGTCAACGAGAAGCCAATGCCTGCTTTTCACGTGGCCCCGGGCCCACGTTTACAGTGACACTGTTCGACGGCCGTTCGTCCCCGTTCCGTTCCTCGCTCGGTCTTCACTCCTCGCTCTTCACTGTCCCTCTCTCACCCGCCCTTGCTCTTCTTTTCCAGAGCTTACTAGTAGAAAATTTTTTGGAGGGCGTTTTTACAGTGGAGCCCAACTTAAGTAGGTAGATTAATTAGGCACTTCTTAGGGGTTATGGGCCAGAGATGGTGGTAGGACTAGACTGCTACTGCTGAATGCTGATGCGCGCGAGAATTGACAAAAAGGATCAGGTACAATTCCATTTTACAAAAATTGCAGAAAGCCCCTGCCTCCTTCCAGAATTATTTATTCCCCCACCCAAGATGTCTCGTCTCGTCTCTCCCCAAGGCTTTAGTTCCACCTAGTTCCAGTGCTCCGTGGGCTCGGTCCACCACGCCAGCGGCGGCGGCTGCTCGTCGGCGAAGAAACCCCCGCACGGTTCGTCGTCTTCGAGGAACCCCGTCTCGTCCTCCTCCACCTTGAGGAAATTCCCGTGGAAGAACACCTCGCCGTGGCTCGCCGCCGCCGCAGCGCACGCCCCGGCGCCGGGCGCGGCAAGAAGCGTCCCCACCCCCGGAGCCAGCGCCTCCGCCGCTGGTGCGGCGCCGGCCGCGTCCGTGTCGTTCAGGACCGCGCTGGAGTCACTTTCGGACGACCCCACACCCGCAGGCGGCGGCCCGTCGGAGGCCGCGGGCTCCTCCTTCACCGACGTGAAGCTCGCCGCCGCCTCCTCGTCCCCCAGCTTCGCCTTCAGTTCTTTGATCTATCACGCAACCAGCAAAGCATCAGCCATTACGCATGCAAGAAACAGCGCCTTTGGTGCGGCTTAGCAGCGTAATTAAGCGGCACGAGCAGCCTGGCGGCACGGACCTCGGCGAGGAGGGCTTCCTTGTCGCAGCGGAGCGCTTCGTGGTCGAGGCGGAGTGCGTCGTAGGAGTGGCGGAGCGCGGTGTAGTCGCGCTCGAGCTGCTTGGTCTTCCAGCGCGCGCGCCGGTTCTGGAACCAGACAGCGACCTGGCGCGGCTGCAGGCCGAGGTCGCAAGCCAGCCGCGCCTTGCGCTCCGGCTCCAGCTTGTTTTCCACCTCGAAGGTCCGCTCCAGCGCGCGCACCTGCACCGCGCTCAGCCGCCGCTTCTTCTCCCCGCCGCCGCATGCCATCAACTCCTCCTCAGCATCCCTCTCCGCCTCCATCCCAACCCCGCCGTAACCATCATCTAATCAAACACGCACAAAGACTCAATTTTCCACACATCTTTCACCGCGACATCACCTCAAAAAGGACGAATTCCCACAAGAAACAGAGAACAGAGGTTACCTTTCGGATTGGCCATCGGGAGGACGGAGGGGCTGCCGCCGCCGGGTCGCTTCATGCCGAGTTCCAAGTGAAATTCAGAGGGTACCAACTCTCCTACTGCGAGGAGGGGGGTAAAAAAGGGGAGGAAGGACGCGGGTGACACCGTTGCTGACTCCTCGCCCGTCTTTCGTCCATACTGCGATCCACGACCAACACCATGCACCGTCGTATGCGTCCTCTAACTCTGATCACAATGTTTCCTACAATTGCAAGTTTCCTGGGCGGTTTCTCATGATCCAAGAAAGAGCTGGGGAGAGAGTGGAGTGTGGTGTGTGGAGTGGGAGTCTTCTTCCTCTCGCTCCCTTTTCGGTTTCCTTTCTGGTTTGGCAAGACTGTGTGCTGTATTCTGTGTGTATTAATAAAGGGCGAGAGAGAGAGACAAACAGGAGCCGCTCCGGTTCGGCACCTGGGTTAGGTAGATTGGGTGGTGGTGCGGTTAAGAGGTGACCATGGTTAACCTGCGTGCGTTGCATGGCAAGTTGGCAAGAAGAAGCGTGACCGTTCTTTACGTTTCAGTTCAGAAAAGAACTGAACGAAGCAGGTGAGTACTGCGTGAGATCTTCCACCGATTAGACAACCAGCACCCAGAATCGACGGCTAATCTCGCACACAATGCGCAAAATCCACAATCCTTCACCTTTTGCTTTGCTTTAGTAGACAGATGCGCACACATCGTCCTAACCAGTCCTCGCCCTAGAGAACCGAAACTAGGCGGTGGTCAAGGTCAGGTCAGGGACTCGGGGCCGTGCACGAAGGCAAGACGAACAACTCCTCCTACCAAAAGCCATTCGCGAGGCAGGCATGTGATGCATGGCGACTGGGCGGGCGTAAGCGAAGCGAACCCAGCCGCGGCAGCGTGAGCAAGGCGGGACGGTGCAGACGAGACGATCAGGGCGAGTTAGGGGGTGGGGTGGTGTGGGGTACGTACGTGTGGATTGGATTCGGCACGGCGGTGGCAGTTTGGCCCGCGGCCCCAGGCGAGCGCGGCAACAGGAGGGGGGAGAAAAGGCGGGGCGCTTCGATTGGTCGGGGGATGAACCGATGAAAAGGCAGCGCGGTAAACACCAAGCTATACGGACTACGGAGCGCAGCTTTCTGGGGAATGGTAGAGCCACTGTAGCAGTAAAAATTTCTGTCGTACGTTTGCGCTTTGCTCCCTACGTGGTGTGCGATTTGTTTGACCTCACCTAGTCCCGGGGAGGATGCGGTGGGCTTTGATTTTCCAGTTCGTGCCACCACCGTAATTATCAATATCAGCATATACTGATCGGTATTATACTATTTTAATATCTAAATCAGTACTATAAAGTAGTTTTATATACCGTATCAATCTCGATATCAGTTATACGGCTCATACTGATCGTACTGGCTTCGATATATATCAATACCGGTCATACCGATTGAATTGATACAATGTTCTATTGAACTATATGTTATATTTGATAGTAATACTATGTATTTAAAGTAATATTATAAGTGAACTTTGATGTACATATAATTAAATATATGCATACTTACAAATACGTATTATTATATTAAATCCAAACCGATCCACTGGTATGGATTGATGATATTAGAACACACTATTTCAAGAGCTAAACTAGTATAACCTTGGGTACTGCATTGAAACTTGAAAGTTTACCGGCCCTTGAACCTCAGTATGGCAAGGGTGTATTTACAGTGTAGGAATTGGGCACGAAGCATCTCATTTTTTTAGCAACGTACTATACACGTGTTACGAACAACCTATCAGTTTTATGGAATTTTTCATTTATCAGTTTTATGGATTCGGCGTGGAGAAGTACCATATTGTAGTTTAGGGAAAGTAGAGGTCCAAGTTCAAAGCTAGGTATTGTTTGGTCGAAATTCAACGAAAAGCAAAGGGCGTATTATACTCTTATTCTTGTGGGTAGTAGGTTTGTAACTTAAAATAATCATGGAAGATTCGGAGTCCCATTTCTGCGTATGGCGACCCAGATCGTTTTCAATTAGGCATATTCAGTGTAGTTCAGTACCATGCCACGCAAGTAGGTTTAAAACTAGTTACATTTTTCTTTAATGTATACTCCGTAAATTATACCCTATAGATTTTTCAGCCATCTACCGATACCACATTATGTCACACTGGTATGTTCGATCTGGAGTCAGTCACATCGCCCGAAATATTTCCGTTGTTACCAAAAGTTAAGTATTTTAACACTGTGCCTTTACACCAAACCATGCACGGCGGAATGATAGGGTTTTTTTTGTGTTTGCTTCGTCGATTGCGCATTCGAGTCCCTCACGCGCACATCTGCGTTGCCACACGTCGCACGGGTGTCCCGTCGAGTATGTCTTTTGCGGAAACGCCTCCGATATTTCCAAAAATTACATGTAGATCCGCTTTTAACAGAAATGCTCCTGGAACTTCTAAAGCCCGTTTTTTTAGAAAAAGACCCTCCAAATTTACATGTAGGTTCGATTTTTTTACGGGGAAGCCCTCCAAACTTCTATAGTTTGTTTTTTTGTGCAAACCCTTTATTTACACAAGAACCCTCGGAAATTACATCTAGATCCATTTTTCCTCGAGAAAGCCCCCGAATAATCCAAATTTTTTCCTCTTTTAGCGCAGATTATTATTTTTACATATAGGTACACTTTTTAAGAGATAAGACCTCAAAAAAAATCCCAAAATTTGGTTTTTTTTTCTCGAGAATGCCCCCCCCCCCTCGCAAAGATCCTCGAGATTTCTAAAACCAAATTGTTTTTCCCGCGAAGCCTTTTAAAAATTACATTTAAGTACTTTTTTGTGGAATGTCCTCCGAACTCCTTAGATTTATTTTTTTCGCATTTCTTTTCTTCAATAAGAAATTTGTAGTTGCGTGGGCTCCTTAGATTTTTTTTCTTTTTTTCGCAATTCTTTTCTTCGACAAGAAGTTCGTATTTACACGGTGTGGCGTAACGCCGCACAGGCACATCCAGATGGGCCCCACATAAGAAACCCCTTTGAACCGGCTAAAACCACGTACTATATTGCGAATGACCTTAGCCCACCCCTGTGAAAATAATAGTCGTTGCTTTTGGTGGACCTTCAAGGTATGGAAAAAAAAAATCGTTAGGAATCAAATTAAAATTACTTAGGTATTAGTAGTTAATAGGTTTAAAATTAAAATTAGTATATTTTAAATAAAAAAATTAATAAGACTCGATTCGATAGTGGGTCGTTAGATTAAATTTAAAATAATTCTTAAATAATAAATAAAATAAGTCGTTAAGCTTGGTAGCTAATCTTAACACCTCTCTTTTCTTATCTACTCAATTGAATATTTTAGTTTCCGGAATCCCCGTCGAATCCCTTCGACACAAAAGACTAAGATTTCTTTAATCAATCTGTGCGACTATAGAATTCGTCCCCGAAACCGATGCATCGTAAAAGCTGGATTCTTTTGGATGTTCCATCGGTTCGTCTCTCTGTGAAGTAGCGTCATAATTTCAGTCATGCCTTTATTTCTGTTACATGCTAGTAGTCCCTTTTTTTTTATCATGTTTGCCTCCCGTCCAACAAGGCACGACGATCCTATACAAGTCTATAACTAGAACTAGAATGTTTACATAGTTATCAGGGTCAGGGCTGTGCTCTTCAAATGTACTCACTCTGTCTCATCAAGAATGCATTTCTAGCGTTCAAAATTTGTCCCACAAAGAGTGCATCTTTAGTCCGTAAGATCCACCCAAAACCCATTAATTCCCATAACTTCACTCCAAGATTTAAAATTTTTAGCTCTTTGCATGCTTTGTGACTTGGCGTGGAGTAATATCCCACAAATCTTCTGCATGCAGAGCTGTAAATGTATATATGCGCATTTAAGTGCCGGTGGAAACCAAAGCACCAGCATATTTATGCATGGAGTAATGAGGGTTAAATTAGTTATTTACCTTGCACACTAATCTGTCTTAAAAAAAATAGAAATACACTCTGGAACGGATGGAGTAGTTCTGAGAGTTTAAAGGAGAAAAGTGGGTTTTGTCACCGGTTCTAAGAGTTTAAGGAAGAAAATGAGTGATGTTGTAGTTTAATAGGTATTTTGAGATTTACGTAGATTTGATGTGTAAAACGAATTTTTTCTGATAGAAAAACATCTGCCCCATAAATCGAGTAAAGATTCTTGGTGGGGCCATCGACGAAATTTCAGAGATATGGTTAATTTGTTGGCGAGGCAGATAGTCACTTGTGGAGTTGTGGGTGCAGCTTGCTTACGAAACCACTGCTTATCTTTTTTTTTGAAAGACCGAAGCTATCAATAGATTAGAAAAAGTTTAGAGTACAAAGTGCATGATACTGCAGCGAGAAAACGAAAAAGAAAAGAGGACAGAAAGGCTAGAAAACTCGTGTTACACTAGACGAAATAGCAACTCTTTGATCCCGCGTGCGCCAGCAAGAGACCAGCAAGATGCCTCGTCCTTAATATCTTGAAGCAATTCGTCATTTGATTTCGATGTGCGTCGGAAGATTCTGTTATTTCGCTCTTTCCACCACCTCTAACAAGTAAGGATAATCAGGCTCTTAACCCCCCTTTGGCAACCCAAATGGCTATTGACAAGCTGTATAGTCCATTGTTCTAGACTGGACGCCGGTTTTCAAAGTTCCGGTTTAAGCGACGGTAGGCGTGCTCAACTTGCGATGGCTTCCCATAAATGTCGGAATTGGGGGCAGTCTACGAAAAGATGAAAATCCGTTTCCAGGCTCCGATAACACATTTGGCAAAAAAATTGGTTTGGCCATCCTCAGATCTGAAGGCGCTGAGCTGTCCACAGGTGGTTTTGTTGTGCAAGCCAGAAGAAGATTTTGGAACTCAGCGGCGCCCAGGCTAACCATATTGTCGTGAACTCCGATAACCACTGCTTATCTAACCCTTGGTGTCTCTTATTTTACAAATCTAACTATGTGTGGATTTACAAATTTATCGCTCTCTCATGACAGAAGCTTGATCGATCTTGGGAGCAGTGTGGTCAACCACGGCAGAGGGTTTTTGCACTACTCGATCGCGTTATAGATCGCCGTGCCACGGCGCCGGCTGGCTTCCAAGTGTGAAAGGGGATACTCCCTCTGTCCCACAAAGAGTGCATTTCTAGGATTTTTAAGACAGATTAGTGTGCAAGGTAAATGACTAATGTGCCCCTTATTACTCCATACACAAGCATGGTGGTGCTTCGGTTTCCACAAGCACTTAAATGAGCATGCATACACTTACAGCTGGGCCCTACAGACTAAAGATGCATTCTTTGTGGGACAAAATTTGAACACTAGAAATGCACTCTTTGTGAGACAGAGGGAGTACGTGTTAACTGCTGTTCCTTTCACGGTTGAGAGAAGGTTAAATTTACAAATCTACTCATCATGAAGGGACTAGATTTATCAAAAAACAAAAAAAGATGTCGGAGGATAGATAAGCATGCTTTCTTGCGTATGACCTAGGCAGCTACACAGTAGCAGCTCGCAAGTTTTTCCTTGGCTGATGCTTCATTCAACGATAGGAGTAGACTATACTAGCAGCCCAATAAATGTGCTGCACAAGGTATTAAATTTTGTTTTTGGTATATATCTTGGAGGTGGCTAAAATCCAAAATTTCGTCGAGATTTGAAAATTTCAGACGAACTCCAAAAACCGAATTTTAAATCCGGTTTTTTTTTTCAACCAGGATTTCCGAGATTTCGGCCAAAATACCGAGATCTCGGCCTAAAGTCGTTGATGATTCAAAAAAGAGTATTTGTGACGATTTTTAAGAAAAACCGCCACTGATAATATTATCTGTGGCGGTTCTAGCCAAAAACCGCCACTAATAATATTTTGAATTTTTTTTAAAAAAATTATCTGATCAAGATTTAAGATCTCGGAAGGGTCTGAAATCCGAAATCTCGACCGAAATTTCCGAAATTTCGCCGAGATTTTAAACCTTGATGCTGCACACTCCATCTACAGTCGCATGACGCAAGAAGAAGATAGTAGTATCCGCACGACATGGTTTGGCACAAGCGAACAGAGGGAAGTGTACGCACACCGTGCTTGGGCTCATATCGGTGACGACTGACACCCGCAGCCAGGTAGGGCCAAGTGAAGAGGAAACCACTGCTCTGGCCTAGGGGTGATAATGGGGACCCGTTCCTCGATCCCCGGCGGGGAATTCCTCTATTAGGGGACGGGTATGGAAAGAAATCGTCCCCCACGGGGATGGAAACAGGGAAATTTATTCCCACGTCGGGGATGGCGGGGACGGGGACGGGGAATTTTTTTCCCCGTGGGCACCCGATTGGGGATCCGAATTTAGTTTAGTCCAATTTAGTTGTTAGATTGCAAACATATTCTCTAGCCCATCATATTCACATCTTCATAAACGGGACAACATAATCTTCAATGAATGCATGTATTCTTTTTTTCCTTGTCTGTTGATATGATTTTAGAGTTAAAATGGCTATAAGAGCTCTTTTCTTGTGTGAAATTTTCGCGGGGATGGGTCCTCGACGGGCCCCGATACCCGAACGGGGATGGGGACGGGGGGATTTTCTCCCCTGAGATGGGGAACGAGGATGGAGACGGGGAGGTACTCCCGCCGCGGGGAATGCCCCTGTTGCCACCCCTACTTGGGTCAAACGGCGAGGCGAACATGCATTCAAGCGTTTCACATCGATCTCTCACACTCGCAGCATCGGCATACTAGCTACTACGAGAACAAGTTGTCACCGGGATTATCCTTGTTTAGAGGTCAGCATCGGATCAGGTTTTATTAAAAGCCCGGCCTGATTTGAACCAAGTTTTATATCGGACTTGAGAACCGAATATGATGGACGGCACAGTCCAACACGCTTCATTTGAGTCGTGCTTGTGCCGGCACGGGCATAGAACAATGTGACCGTGCCATGGCACGACCCACAGCCCGTCGGCAGACTGCCGCGGGCCCGCGGCAGGGCATGGAGGCCCGCGGCAAGGCACACCCATATGAGCCCAAGCACGGGCAACTGCTGCTGCCGCGCCCCTGCCGTTGTCGTCGTCGTGGCCGTCGCGAGGGAGGGAGAGGCCGGTGTCGCCGTTGTGGAGGAAGAAGCTGACAGGCAAGGTGTTTGATTTGTGTTCCGAAGCGCCAGCAGGTCCCCAGTGAATCCACAAGTAGAGATCAACCACCATATCGACACACCTTTCACGGAGAACGAGCTTGACATAAACGAAGACAATCGACTCAGCTTGTTCTTGTGGTGGAAGAATAATGTATTCACCCCCGTACTATCGCATTTTGTACGGGATGTACTTGTGGTTCCGATTTCCACAGTATCGTCGGAAGCCATTTTCAGCTTGGCGGGGAGGATACTTGAATCGAAAAGGTCATATCTCGAACCTGAGATGGTTGAGACAATTACATGCCTCAAAGACTAGGACTGTGCAAATGATAGGATACAACATTAACATGAGGATTCAAAGATCATGAAAGCGATAGCCGACTTTGACTATCTCGGCCTCGAGTGGTCTATGTGTATATACTTAGTTACCGTACTATCTTTCTTATCGCGGGTACCCCACACCGGAGTGTAAGGTTTTTAACGAGACAGTAACTCTGTACATATTCAAGAAGAAATAAAATTTACTTATTTTTTCCCCAATATTAGTATCCATTGCTTGAGCTCCGTGCATCTCCGAATTCTTTCCTTTTTGTTGCATTAGTGCAAATGGACCGGGTCTAGACCGGCATGGCATGAAGCAGACATGAAGTGTAAATAGACCATTTTAGGTTCGCCGAAGGCGAACCAAATTGACACGGCCTAACGGACCATCACAACTCGGTACAATTCAGCCACGAAGCGCAATAGATTCAGTACGACACAATACCTGCCTTTATCCTTGTCTTGCAGGTAATTGCATATGTGCATGCATGGGCCGTACAAGTTTTGGATCTGGTATGGTAGGATGCCCACCTTTACGCTTTACCCTTGCCTTACGGGTAACTGTATGCATGCATACATATGCCGTACATGTTTTGGGTCTCTGGCTACTCTCTCTCTCTCTCTGCCTGCCCGAGATGACGGGCGCGTTTTGGAATCGTGGCGTGAGGTTCGGAACAAACAAAGGTGACGATGGGACGTGCTCCCGGGGACAAACAGAAACAGGGAGCGGAGCTCGACTCACAGGAATATATGATAGAACTCTGTGCGTGCAGTGCCTTCCCGAGCGAGCAACTTGCACATTTCGCCTCGCCCTCTTTGATCTTTCTTTCTCTGTAGCTTGTTTTGTTGTGCCCTGTTGCATGCATGTCTCTTTCTTCTCACGATTGGCCGTTTACGTTTTGATATTTTTCTTGTGTGGAACCGCAATAGGTTGATATACTTCTTTATGTTATTTATAAATAAAATTAAATATAATTTTTTGTAATAGATTGTTTTAAGTTTGTTTCTACGAGATCCCACGATCTTTTAATTATAGTACAAAAAGTATTTATTATAGGCAATAACTTATACAATAATATTTTATATTGGATATATAATCGTCTTTTCACGAAGAGATAACTATACTCTTTATCCTTCTCTCCCATGTCAGTAAAAATATTACGTGACAAAGTTTATGGATGCCTGACATAATACTATTTGTACATGTGCTAAGCAATATTACGTCCCCTCCCTGATCTGTTGTTGTGACGCTGGCACAACTCATGAAGCTGAGAAGCGCGAGGGATATTTACTAAAAAGAGAACCATGGAATAGAGTTGTATGCACTAACCAGTTCATCTAAAAGTTTAAGTTGTTGAGAAAATATAAGTGATTCACTTATACTTCAATACTTCCCCTCACCTATGGGCTCACTCAGGCATAAGATGTGGAATATAAGTAGGCTGTAATTATTTTTTTAATTGTGCCAACCGGGCATTGAACTCAAGATCTTTTGGCTCTGATACCATATTAAGTTGCATGCACCAGCTAATTTGCCCAAAAATTATCGTAGTGATGAGAAAAAATGGATAATTCACCTATACTACGACATGGCATGAAACTGGACGAGGAGCTGTTTGATCAACGAAGTGTGGCAACGAACACAACATGTCTAAATTGGCCACGCTGTTATGGCCGAAATGTGACGACCACCCCCGCAGTGAAATTACAGTTTCGCACGCACCCGGTGCGGATGGGCCTGAATTTTGGGTGGAACTGAAGGGATGGATGATCTCGTAAGTTGCAATGGATGCAGTGAAATTACAGTGAAATTGAAGGGGATGGAATCAGGGCGGACCCACCAGTGGGGCAGCTTGGGCTGCTGCCCCACCTACAAGTTACAAGCCCATGTATGTTATATATACTGCATATATATAGGCCTAACAAATTTGAAAACTGAAACGTTGCACCAGCCACCAAGCAAGAAACAATCGGCACCAAGCAAGAAACGATCGGCGACCCAGGTATATTGTATATCAAGACTGAACTACGCAATAAGATTGCCAACTATTGGATGAATGACTTAATGGTTTGCTACACGGAGAGAGATCTTCAAATCACTTAGGGTGTGTTTGGTTGCCTGCATGGTGCCTGAATCGCATGAGTGGATGCAACTGTATCTATTAGACGCATGTTTGGTTTCCTATTCATCCTGGCCAGGTGGATGCTATTGCACCCACTCATACAGAATGGAGAAAACACAGAAATTAGACTTCTCTCTAATGTAGGCCCATGAGATGCACAAACAAGCAACCAAACAACTTAACTTGCATCCACTCAGTCAGGCCAAGGCTAGCCTGGATGGCTCATACGAAACAAGCTAGGATGGTGCAGGTAACCAAACACACCCAGTGATGAAGTTAGCATCCGACGATTTCAGCGCCTCAAAACTAGGAGAATACAATTGCCTCGTCCCTCACCAATTGTTAACTGAGTGGTATGTTACCTATTTGCTAATTCTTCTTTGACCGTATTAGTTGAACGTTATATTTATGCTTCTTTAATAGTACTATTGTTGTTACGGTACATTGCATTCTTTTTAGCGTTTAATACTACTTCAAGTCTGCCCCACCTATAATTTCTTTCTGGGATGCACCTGCAGAAAAAAAAAATTCTATGTTGCCAGATGTTTTATAGTATCTATAGCATCAAAAGAAAATTCAATGCCGCCAAATGTCCTATAGCATCTATAGCATCGAAAAATCTCCATGCCACCAAATGTTTTATATCATCTCCTTTGGAATAAATAAATATAGTATATATTGAGAGAGAGAGAAAAAAAAATTTAGTTGTTTTGAGATTTGTATTTGTTAGAGCATCTCCAGCAGAGCCCCTAAACCTTAAAATAGGGAGTGTAGTAAAAAAAACAGATCCAGCAGAGCCCCAACTCAAGCCCCTAAAATTAGGATGCCCCTAAATTTGCCTTCTCAGCTCCAATTCCCAAGGACACGAGTACAACCCCTATTATTGAAGATAAGGAAATACATGAGAGGCTTCGAAAATTTTATCATGTTTTGAAAATTTTAAATTTAAATTTGAAATATCATATTTTTAAATTGTAAATGTTAATATGCTTATGTTTTATGTATTACAAATATTTTTGATTGAATTTTAGTGGTGTCAAATGAAGATTATACATAGCGGATATGTCAAAATAGGAGAAAAAGTAAAATAGGGGCTGAGATTTAGGGGTTGTTGCTGGACTTGTGCTCTGAAAACAGGATCTCAAAAAATAGGGAGAGTCCCTAAATCCAAAATAAAGACCCTGTTTTAGGGGCCCTTACTGGAGATGCTCTTATATACCTAATTTTTATAAGAGATGCTACAAGGCATCTATTACCATAGATTATTTTTTTTCGAATACGTACTGCCGTGCTGCGCCTGCGCTGATGACATCCGAATGCGAGCAGAGCAGCGACCGGCAGCGCACCAGCCTGAGCCCTGGTCCCCGGCGGCTTCAGCTCGGGGTGGTGGTGTCAGCAACCGAAAGCCGCAGGCCCACTAGCCTTTGTTCCGGCTCGCCTCGCACTGTGCGAGTGTCCGTTGCTTGATCCTGACGACGTCCGTGCCCCGTAGCGTCTACTAGTAACTACTACTACCTCGCAATCGCACAAGCCGAGGGATGGCTTAGTCATGGACTCATGGACTCATGGCCATGGCCCATGGCATGCATGATCACTTCTGCCAGGCTCCAAATGAACCGTCGAACTTTCAGGTTCACTGCTAGTTTTACATGCAGCATTTTGGAAGTTTAGTTCCAATCACCATATTTTTAACGTTGCTTGATTTTTATCTTACTCCTACCTACACCATACGTTGTCGAGATCTTGTTTTCGGACGTCGTTTGCCTAGATGTACCATGTATACGATCAGGTGTCTTTTTGGGTTCGGCACTTCACGTCACAAGTCAGTGGTAGTCTCAATTTGGACACGCATGCACGGCGACCAAATTCAGCGGGGTTAATTCAAGTTTTACCAACAGTAACCATGAACGGTGGGAAACGAGGGCCGACAGAAGTGGCTGGGTTTTACACTTTTACTACTGTGGTGCAGCAATGTCTAGGCGCGCATTAACAGCTTTACAGAGAAGACCAGGGACCAACTGGTTTCAAATTTCGTTTTAGGAATTTATCTTGGTATCCTTCAAAATCTGAAATTTCGGTGAGATATCGTTATTTCAGACGAAATACAAACAAAATTCAAAAAGAAAAAAAATTCAAATCCAGTTCTTTTTTTGACCGAGATTTGCCGAGATCTCGGTGATTTCTAACCAGACGAAAATTGGTCCAAAAATCATCAATTTTTTTTTTTAAATTTTGGTCCATATGGAAAACGACGTGATGAATCCAATCCGATCAAGTTTTGGTCAAATTTACCGAGATCTCGCCGAGATTTTAGGGTACTATAGCACTTTGTTTTTTTTAGGATTTTCTTAATTTCGCCAAGTTTATAAAACTCGAAGGGGTCCGGGATCCGAGATTTCATTTCTGGAGACTAAAAGGTGATCTCACCAACTCACCCAGAAACGGAGAAAACCATGGAATCGGTTCCTCTGACGTCACGTCCTCCCACGCGTGAGTAACCTAACGTCAGAGGAACGACGTCAGAGGATCTCATTTCGAAAACCCCAAGGGAAGCTTAGGGGAACTCCAGTGAAGAAGGCAAAGTGCTGGAGTACACGGGACCGTGAAATGGAAGAACAAACGTGTAGCCTCAGCTGGTACATAGTAACATATATATGGTCTCTTTAATGTGGAGCGAATGGATCAATGGAGTATAGGTCGACTTCTTATCTCTTCTACGGTATGTTTTCCCCCTTTCCTCCAGGCTTTAGTAGGATGAAATGAAACGTTGTATCCATTGTAGGTATACAAACGGCGCTCAATTCGTTCATAATCACGGAGCACCAAAATGTCAAATATAAGATCAGTAGCATATCTTGTGAAACGAAAGTAATGCAATAACTCTCGCAAAAACAGACATCTGTCAATCTCTACTATATAAAGTGAGAGTTTCTTCCCACGTCACATTAATTACCCTGCTTAATTGCCTTACTTAATTGCCCTGCTTAATTGCCTTACGCAAGAAACGAAGCGTTGCTTTAATTAGTCAGCTTTTGCAAGAAACAAAGCGTTAAAGATAGATGTTTGATCTTATGAAATAGTATTTATTTTTATTTTTATTTTTCGTTATCAATTTTGTTTTTCGTAGCAACGCACGGCATATAACTAGTGAATCTATACATGACAGCCAGCCGGCAGGAGACCCCATGCCTACCGTAGAAAACCTATTGATGGCATATAAGTCCAACGAATCTCTAGACACATTCAAAAACCGGGGCCTATTTTTCAGTACACGTTAGCTACCTGTCCAGAAGAACTAAGATCATCCCCGCAATATGTAGTGTTTTAGCCGGTTCAATGGAGGAGAGAAGAAGACATTGAATCGATTCAATAGGTTGGACGTGTATACTTCAACCCAAAAAAATCTGGGAACCAACTCCAAACATGATTCGATCCCAACTCAATAAAAAAAATCGTGTGACTACCTATCAATCCTAGATTAAGACACTACTACAGATAAAGTCATCGCATATAGTTTTAAAAGGTGATCATAGACGATTTTATGAACCGTCTATAAACATGTGTCAGTGATGACAACGATATATCACAGACGGTTCTTGAACCGTCAGTGAAACTCATATCAAAGACGGTTCTTTATGTGATATATCACAGACGGTTCCTTATATAGAACCGTCTATGATATTAGTTTTTACTGCTAAATATTTTTCTATTTATTGGCTAGCCTCAGGAAATGCTAGCCATGCCCTCTGAAACAAGAAGATTACAAGATTATATAACAAACAGATTACACATATCACAAGTAGATTATATCGCAAGCAAATTACACATCACAGATTTCACAACCACTTCAGAAATCAACTCAAACATTATATTAATATCACAAATTACACAACCATTTCAGAAATCAACTCAAATATTATATTAATCAATGGAATGCATAATTATAATTCACAAATTCAATTAACGAATAGAATGCTCAAGTTTCACAAATGCTCAATTAATTCACTACACTAAAATGCGGGCTCCCCCGGTCACGTCCCATTAGTCCACTGCGTGGTACTAAATGCTAGCACCTCTCTCGACTCTCCAACCTGGAGACGGACACACAGAGGGGAGAGGGGAGTGAAGTTGGCACGAAGGATGGACATGGAATTAGCAACGCGCCAAAGCGGCACCTGCCGAAAAGGTCTCGACCCCGGCCGGTCTAGGCCGGACGGCTAGGAAAGCGATGCATGGTCTGCATGGGCGCTCGGCCTGGTCCATCCCCTTTTGTCCTCGTCCATCCGCACGTACTGTGCACGACGAGCCAACCCCACACGCACCCACCACCCCCAATGGATTCCTTCCCTTTCCTGCACAGCCGAGGCAAAAAGACGTTAGGCTTTGCCGCTTTAGCCTTTGCTTTGCTTTCCGGCCGGCCTAGCGGCAGAGCTGGGTGACACCGCGCGCGAGGCTTTTGCATGCACGTACGGCTCGTTCGTTTGCGCCGCGTCGTCGCGGTCGTGCGGTGTGCGCGCGCCTTCTCGATCGGCCCCTCGAACGTCATGGTCACAACTCACAACTTGCAAGGGGAAATACGTTTTTGGTCTTGGGCGGTAAGTTGCATTTGTCAAACAGCAGCAGCGTATCTAGCTAGGGATACACAGAGGGTGCTAAAGCTCGCTTGTAAGATCGCGCTCATACTTTCTTTTCGAAAAAAGATCACACAAGAGTGTCGTATGTATCGAGTGGCTAAAACCAATTTATATAATAACTGTCTATAAGGGTATTACAATAAGATCACCTCAACTAGCTTTTAGCCTATACAAATCAGCTTTGGTCTATATGGAAGAGTAAGAAAAGAGGTGAAAGAAGAGAACTAACTCTTATTTAGTAGACAGCTTTACACGGGAGCATAGATAGATTATTTATGTACAAGGGAGAAGAAATAGTTATTGCACAATATCTAGAGATAACTTTTAGAGACAATTATTTTACAAGCTGACTTTTAATTTACTATTAGTCTACAGTGGGTTTTGCTATTGTACTTGCTCTAAGAGTTGTCTCTTGATGTTCAATAACCACTGGCGGATCCAGAGGGTGGGCCGGGTGGGCCCCGGCCCACCCAAAAATTGAAAACCCTCAGCCCAAGAATAGCACGACCTCCATGCTGCGTGATGGCTCTTAGTTACGTCTCCTAATTTTTGATCCCGTCGGTTCGGCTCTCGCCGCCTCACATCTCGTCGTCTCACGTTGCGAACTTGCGATCGCACCCGTGCGGATTGCGGCAGTGCGGCACCGCCGGCACGTCGGTGCGTGGGCGGCCGACACGCCGCGCCTGGCGTCGAGCGGCTGACGGCTTGCACATGCGGTGGCCTTCTGAATTCTGATCTACCAGTACGTATAATCTGCGCGCTTGTATGTAGTTTTGTACTTGTTCCTTTATTTTCTTCGTTTCCATCTGGTAGTAGTACTTATCGCATGCGCAAGTGCAACGATCCATGGTGCATGTTGTCGCGAGCCTTGCTGCAAGCAAGCAATACTACAACGTCCTTAAGAAATTCTACAACGATGTGTGGTAGTAGTACTCATCACATCACATGTGCAGTCCAGAGTCCACTGACTCCACTGTCCATTGCGTGTGTGTATATATATAATGATTAATGAAGTAATTTTTCATGCAAGTGTGCTAGTGTAAATACCACTGACTCCACTATCCATTGCGTGTGTGTATATATAATGATTAATGAAGTAATTCTTCATGCATGTGTGCTAGTGTAATACCGATCGAGCCTTATTACCTTAAGAAAAAATTTCTTCATTTCTAGCTAGTAGCTAGTACTCATCACGCGTGTGTATAACTGTATATATATATATAATGAAGTCATTCTTCATGCATGTGTGCCGGTGTGTATATCGGGCCACCAACCTTAAGAAAAAAGTGCAATGTGTATATGTTAGCCAGCAAGTAGGTAATTCCGTAATTTAGTAATTTCATACTTAGTTGTTGATTTTAAGATGTTCGTAAGACACCTTATTAATATATCATGATGCATTTTCGGTAAATTCTATACTTGTATTGTATATTGGTATGTTACATTTACGGTATTTAAAAAATTTATGTCAAGTTGGACCACCCATACCCAAAATCCTGGATACGCCACTGTCAATAACTATCTATTATCTCTTGTACATAAATAATATACCTATGCTCCTGTGCAAAGCTGGCTACTAAGAGTCAGCTCTCTTCTCTTTTATCACTCTTTCACATAGACCAAAATTGATGTGTACAGACTAAGAACCAGCTGATGTGATCTTATTGTACATGCCCTTAGAGCAAGTACAATAGTAAAACCCACCACTTACTCTATCTCTCATCCATATCATTTAGAGTTAGCAAAAAATCAGCTTATACAATAACTGTCTCTACAAATTGTCTCTATATACTTTACAATAATTATCTTTTCTTTCTTGTACATAAATAATCTACCTATGACCTATGCTTTCGTTTAAAATTGGCTTCTAACTAAAAGTCAACACTCTTCTCTACCCTATTTTCTCACGTTTTCATATAAGGTAAAATTGACATATAAAGTTAAAAATAAACTAACGTGATTTTATCCTACTTGCTCTTAGTGACGAGAGCTAAGGGGGTGTTTGGCAGAGCTCCAGCTCCACTAAATTTTTAGAGTTGGTAGAGCTAGGTATGCCTATTTTCACCAAATTTGTGGAGCTGGAGCTGTGGGTATATTAAGAGTGTTTAGGTGGATCATTTTGTTTACATTTTAGAATAAAATTATAAACTTAAGTCACTTTATTTCAGTCTACAAGTTTTAGCTCTAAGGTGGAGTTAGGATCTAGAGCTCTGCCAAACAGGGCCTAACTTAGGCTAGCTAGTAGAGCTACAGATTTGGTAGGCCTCTCAGTTGTCATGATCTATATATCTTCTCTTTTTGAGACGCGTATATGGATACGAGCAAAAGTCCTTCAGTTTTGGGTGCCTAAAGTGCGCTAGGTATTGCGCGCATTTCACTAGGCAATGTTAGGTTTTTTAGCTGACGAGCGATACACAATGCGTTGCGTTCTATGCTTGCGTTGTTCCATGTTTAGAGATCCACATTGTGTATACTTAAGGTTCGTATATGTATTTAAAATATGTAATAACATATTTAGGGTTGATAAATACTACTCTGTAACTGAGTAGTTATAAAGATAGCTTTCAGGTTTATCGTGAAGCATGCTGCAAGGTATGAACGGTTAAGGTGTAATTTGCCCCTCCATACAACGGGAGACATATCTCTAGGTTCTCGAGTGAGTGGATTCCGAAAATACATGACTATATTACTCGCGGTTAACAAGTTAACTATAGTCAAGGATTCCGAGTTACATAATCGAGAAAGAGTAGTTAAGCTAATTAAACAAGAATGGCACATACTTGCTTGAGTTTGATCAATATAATGAGGCAAAGGGAAATGCATATAACTAAACATTGTTAAGATTCGTCCGATGTGATCTTTACATATAATCGGGAGTCATCATGTTCTACTAGGGATTGCTACTGGTTGGATGGCACATACTCGCCTTGAGTTTAACCGATATAATGAGGCAAAGAGAAATGCATATAACTAAACATTGTTAAGGTTCGTCCGATATGATATTTACATATACTCGGGAGTCGGCACATTCTACTAGAGATCGCTACTGATTAATGGTCGAGTAAGGGTACTCAAGAAATATTTAAATATATGTGAACCAATAGGATCGTATGTTTAAAGGGTTAGGACTTAATTCGGATGCTGATCTAAAATTTGATGTCGAGTTCCTAATAGGATTTTAATGTAGAGACACATTATGATATATCTATATAAAGAGAGGATGTGATGATTTTAGGGTTAAAAAATACCATAGAAATTCAAAATTCTCGAAACCCTAACTGTCACACAGTATTCATCTAAAACTGCGCAATCGGCACTATTGCCAATACTACTAGGCGTTGAGCGCTCCGCGGACGGTAATTTGTTGGCGAGCCACAGGCCAGCCACCACTCGCCTGCGCGTGGACGGTCGGATCCGGGGCAGCAGAAAGGATCGACGATAGCCAACAGTGCGGACCTGCACGCAATTCGCAAAAACTGTGAGGGCCTTTTCGCAAGAGCCGTTGACGTGGTAGTGGTGAGAGCTCGTCATTCCCACCCCTTGTAGGATAGTTAATATTACTCTAGCGCATGATATTCCTGCCCATACTCAGGGCCAGTGTTGGTGTTTGTTGGTGATGGTTGTTAGGAAACGGATTCGTATCCTGTTAGGAAACGGATTCGTATCCGATATGGACTCTTCCTTATCTCTAAGCAGAACCGCTATATATAGGAGGCAGGGGGTCACCCCATTGTACACAAGCATACAGAATAATAAAGCAGACTCGTTCTTCCTCATATTGTGTCTCTCGCCCTCTCTCTCTGTTCTCCAGTTTAGATCTATTAGGCAACCCCGGACTATTCGATAGCGAGGTTGTCTAACACGTTATCAGCACGAAGCTCTACCGGAGAAAGATTGAAAGGTGAGAAAAGACAAGAAGCGAAGGATCATCGACGACGACGAACGTCTACTACCGGCGATTGATCGCCCGATCCGATCTGCAATCAACTCGCCATCAAGCCGGCATCCACTCGGATTGCCGAAATAAAAGTCCTACGCGACTCTATCCTACGCGATAGTCTATTGGAAAGCAGATTGAAAAAGTGAAGAAGGTGAGAAGTGAGGTTTAATCTAAACGCTTGCCTGTTTCTTTTCTGCCATACGTAGCACAAAGCTACTTTTCGCAGTACTTTGAAATACCTTGCACGAAGCAAGGGACCATAGCATGAAGCTACTGCTATCTAGCATCTATTACAGATTATTTCCTAGCATGAAGCTACAATACAATGAAGTGGCACGAAGCCATTGCTGCTGTTGACGAACGGCATGAAGCCGATGTCCCGCAACGCGCCAGATCAGCCGGGCCCGCAGCCCCGCCGAGCCGCCGGCCGCTGCGCCTACCGAACCAAGGCTATTCGCCGATCGCCACGATCGCTGCCGCAAGACGCACCGCAACCGTCGCCGCTATGGTCCTCGATGAATCGCCGCGCGCCCATCGCGGTTGCGGTTGTCGCGAGTGCCTGCTGCATCCGGTCTTCGGCAGACGTCGCTGCCGCAACTGCCACCCGAGCCGCGAGCTGCAGCCATCCGACGCTGCCGGCTGCTTGCTGCACCTGCCGCTTGAAGCTTTCCAACCGCGCCCGAAACCGATCCGGCTCCCCGCCGGCCGAGGCCACTCTGGCTTCCGCAGCCCACGCCGTTGCGCCTACGATCTTGATCTTGCTCCCTGTGCCCCGGCCGGCTACGAAGTCCAAGCACAAAGGACATGAAGTCCAAAAGTAGATGGACAAGAAGTCCAAAAGCAATTGGACTTGAAGTCCACCGCTTCAATTCGGTTTTGAACCGATTGGTGCACGGGAGGGCAAGGATTTTACCACTTTGCCCTCCCCCAATTTATTTATTCCTTTTCTATTTATTTATTTTTTTTGGATAATTGAATAAGAAATTCAGAAAAACTGATTAAAATTCCAGAAAATCCTAAAAATTGACAGAAAAATATGAAAAATATGTAGAAAAATCCAGAAAATTTATTAGGCTCTGTTTTAATTTTCAATAGCCTTATTTTCTGTATTTATGAATATTTGCATGAATTCTAGCATTGTTTGTATTGTTTAGAATACAGGAAATTCATGAGAATTTACTTTCCCGCATTTATGAATTTTTGTATGAATTTTTGCAATAATTAGAATATCGGAAATTCCTGAGAATTTATTTTCCGAATTTATGAATTATGTCATGTTGATATTTGCTGAAATTCAATTTCCTGTTGTAAAGTAATTCTGAAAATTGCTTGGAAATTAGCGTAAATTATGAAAAGTGCTAGGAAAATTCCAGAATTTTTCATATGGCATAAAATGAGAACATGAGTGGTTGGGATTTGATTTTGGTAATGAATAAACAGATATGAGACAATTGGTGTCTAGGAAAACACACATGAGGCTTGGTTCTTTAATTGGCACCCGGAAACGGGAAGTGCTCCCTCCCTCATGTGAGCCCTAGGGGCAGGTTGACCTGGCCAAGAGTCAAATTGACAGAGATATTCATTACTGCTTTCGTTCGACCAACAAGAATTATATAAGTTGTAATTAGACTTATGCCATGTTTAATTCATGTTGCAATTTATTTTCTGTTATCAAGTGATGCTGGAAAATTGCTGTATAATTAACAGAAAATTGCCAAATACTAAGAAAAATTCGGAAATTTCTGAGAATTTATTTCCGCATTTATGAATTTATGAATTGTGCAATTATTGTTTATTCTGAATTTATGAATTGTGCAATTATTGTTCTGTTCCATGCATTGTATTTATTGCTTTAATATAATTTATTATGAAATTCAAGCACGCCGCACGAAGCAGCCACCGTCGCGCCAGGAAGGCCGACGCGCATGGAACTGAATGCACCACGCGCATGAAGCCGCGTTAAAATCGATCGCACGAAGCCGATCGTGCATATGAATCTGATCGTTTGCACGAAGCCGATCACCTACATGCACGTAGTTGTATTTACGAATATTTATGAATGTGTATATATGAATTTTGCGATTATGAATCTGTATTTATGAATCCTGCATTTATGAATCTTGCACTTATGAATTTTGCATTTATGAATTCGTACTTATGAATCTTGTACTTATGAATTTTGCATTCATCTTTGAATATATGAATCTTGATATCATTGCTTTCTTTTAGTTTGCTGGAAACTCATGAGAATTCAATTATACATTTTATTAAATCTAGCAGCCATTTCCTATTAGATTACACGTAGTAATCTAATGGAAGAACCTTATGAATGTGCAAAGGTGTGGCATTATCTAACGTGAGTTTTTGAAGAACTGACATGAATTGTCAGAATTATCTCACATAGACATCAGATTGCATAATGAATAGTAAGCTATAGAAGATCATAATTTTCTCATGAATAGAATTGCAATTTATTCTTTATTCCAGTATTCTTTCTTTACAAGCAATCTTTTTTGAATTACTTAGCCACTTTATGATTAGAATTATTTTTCTTTTCATCTAGAAATCGTGTAGCGCCCAATGGAGGAAATATGCATTGTTGATAGTGGCACAACAAATACCATCTTAAGAGAGTCGAAATACTTCCAGACGATCACGAAGAACGCTGGAAGGATTACGACTATCGCAGGAAGCGATACGCATATAATAGGCTCAGGAAGAGCCACAATTATATTGCCAATGGGTACAACTTTGGTAATTGAAGAAGCCCTCTTGTACCCTGAATCAACCCGCACTCTCTTAAGTTTCAAAGATATCCGCGCCAATGGGTTTCACGTAGAAACCAATGAAGAAAATGGCAAAGAACACTTGTGCATTGTGAAGCACGCGGAATATGGAAAGATGGTACTAGAAAAATGTCCCTCATATGAATCTGGGTTGTACTACACGAAAATCAATGCACACGCAGTGTATACTTCTTTGAAGACTGTCTTTAGAAGCTCTGAATTATTTGCTTTATGGCATTGTAGATTAGGTCATCCTGGTCTTAGATTGATGAGAAATATAGTTAACAACTCACAAGGTCATGGCATTAATGTTAAGAATTTCCGAATCACGAAGATTTTGTGTGCCATGCATGTGCCACCGGAAATTAATAACTAGACCCTCTGTTATGAAAGTGCAACATGAAATCCCTGCATTCTGGAACGCATTCGGGATATTTGCGGCCGATTCAGCCCTTGTCGGGCCGTTTCGATACTTTATGGTGCTCATTGATGCTTCCTCGAAATGGTCGCATACATGTTTCTTTGTCAACAAGGAATCATGCATTCGCAAAGCGATCTCGCAGATCATCGTAATTAAGAATGCTTTTCTGATCATCGCGTGAAGTCCATTCGAATGGACAATGCCGCGAATTTACTTCCAAGGCATTTGATGATTATTGCACAAAGAACGGAATAAGCTGTTGAGCACTGCATCGCACGTCCATACGCAAAATGGGCTAGTGAAGCACTAATAAAGAGGATTAAGTTCATTGCCGGACCGCTCTTGCAGAGTTGTAACTTGCCCAACACTTGTTGGGGACACGCAGCCTCGCACGCAAAGCAAAGACTCATCAATTATAGACCATCGGCCTACAACATCCATTCACCAATGCAATTAGTGCAAGGGGTCATCCGAAGATTTCCCATCTTAGAAATTTTGGTTGTATGGTATATGTACCTATACCACCCCACAATGATCGCAATGGGCCCTCTCCGCAAGTCTGGGATATACGTTGGTTATGAGAGTGCATCCATAATCGTGTATTTGGAACCCATGATCGAGACTTGCACACACTCGATTCAGATTGCATCTTTGACGAGGACCATTTCCGTCATTAGGGGAGAGAATCAACCATTGGATGAAAAATGCCGGAAATAGTATGGCATTCCATTGGGATCCCTGCATGACCCTCGCACTAATGAAGCAAATCAAGAAGTCCGTAAGATAATTGATTTGCGAGAATTTAGCAAATGAACCGCCTGATCATTTTTGTGATCTCAAGAGCGTGGTTAAGTCGCATGTACCAGCAAGAAATGCACCAGAGAGGGTGGAAATATCAAAGAAAGCGAAGGTATCCCTCATCCTGTTCGGAGGCCTCAAAGAAAAGAACAGAGATCCGCTTCTCAAACCCAAAGTACCCGGAGACGTCTGGGAAAATCAAGCGAGAGGACTTACCACAGCCAATCACAAAAGTGCCCCAAAGCAAGAAGGAGCCAGTTGAGACTGCACTGGAAAGAAGCCTGTGGAAAAGGCAATTCCAGATCTGAACCTTCCATTGGAAGAAGCCGAAAATAATGTGTGCGCACACATTGGCGGAGAAAAACTAAAGGAACTTGCTCCTGGAATAGGAAATAGCAATGAAGAGCAAGTAGAAGTGCACGAAGCACCCCATGATGAAATGGCCATAAACTTTGTAATAACGGGAGAATCAATGAATAGAGCAACAACCAATGTCGATGCATACTTTGCAAAGAAGATTGCCACGATCATTAATCATGATCCCGAGCCCGCATCTCTCGCAGAGTGCAAGAAAAGGCTCGATTGGGACGATTGGAAGAAGGCAATCACCGCATGAGTTAGTCTCTCTGAACAAAAGAGAGGTGTTTGGGCACGTGTGCACGCCTCCCCATATAAACCCCGTAGGTCACAAATGGGTTTTTGTTCGCAAGAGAAACGAAAACAATGAAGTTGTAAGGTACAAGGCAAGGCTTGTCGCTCAAGGTTTCACTCAACGTCCTGGGGTTGATTATGAAGAAACCTATTCTCCGGTCATGGGTGGAATTACCTTTAGATACTTGATCTCAATGGCAGTCAACTTGAAGTTGAGAATGAAGCTAATGGATGTTGTCACAGCATACTTGTATGGAAACTTGGATTCAGAGATATACATGAAAGTACCTAAGGTATCCCTATCCCGAACCAAGACAGAGCAAACGAGAAACCTATACGATGTGAAATTGGAGAAATCAACTGTATGGGCTAAAACGATCGGGAAGAATGTGGTACAATCGTTTGAGTGACTTTCTCTGCAAGAAAGGCTACACGAACAGTGAAGATTGTCCATGTGTATTTATACAACGATCCACGAATGGATTTTGTATAATCTCCGTCTATGTAGATGACTTGAACATCATTGGGACGGATGAGGAAATTGAAGAAGCATGCACATACTTGAAATCTGAGTTTGAAATGAAAGACTTGGGTAAAACCAAGTTCTGTTTAGGCTTGCAGCTTGAACATGTCCAAGGCGGAATCTTGGTACACCAAGCATCCTACACGCAGAAAGTGTTGGAGAGATTTGGCTTTGAAAAGGCATACCCCGCAAAGACCCCAATGGTCGGAAGGTCACTCCAAGCAGACCTAGACCCGTACAGGCCTAAAGAAGAAGGGGAGGAAGTCCTGGGAGCGGAATTCCCAATTCGGTAGTAGTTCTGGATAGGTCTCCTTCCTCGGTGTTTGTGGTGTGCCGCGTTGTAATTTTTTCTTTAATTGAATGGGTAAGTTTCTGTCCTTGGTTTAAAAGAACATCTAGATGCAATTTTCAACAGCCTGGTTAGAAGCTACGAATGCGCGGCTGGGTTCAACACTAACAGAGCCAGACACAAATGCAAGGAGATAAAAAAAGCATGTTTTTGTTAGTGTCTTTCTAGGCTGTGCTAAGGCTGCTTTTATGTACAGGCTGCTTGTATTTACGGAAGGATGGTGCTTCCTAATTGTTTTAGGGAGCAGACAGATGACGAGAGATAATACAAGGCAATTTTTGTGCGGGTCAGGCTAAATGCCGGATTAGTTCAACATGCCCTACGGCAAATAATTTCAGTCGCCGTTCTTCAGTAACAATAGTTTCAGTTGCTTCGATGACCTTAAAAATATTTTTCCTATGAAATTGTTGCTTAAAATATTTTAAAGAAAAACACTTTAAGAAAAACATCTGAAAAATCCAACGAAATCAGGAGTCAAACGGGGGCATGTGGGCTTCTGGAGTGTAGCCTGCTTCAGGTCAGTCGGCCAAAGGGCCAACTGCAGTCTTGAAGAGACTCTGTAAAGTGCTACTGTAACAATCAAGAATACTGCAACAAGATTGACCTGCTTTCTCGAATGTGCTTTTTCACAGGTATATGTGGTCAGGGTTCACTTTACTGTTTTTGCTCAAAAATTGAGTGGAGCTCGGTACCGTATGGGTTTAAAATCTTAATTTAAAAAAAAATCGAAAATCTACCGATTATCTCTCGATTTTCACCGATTATCGCGATATTTGGACCGGTCAATTGAATGTTTCTCAGAGCCGATTTTTTGAGCGATTTTCTTTCGATTTTCACTGATTATCGCAATATTTACGTCGCATAAATTTTTTTAAATTTGACCGGTTTTCTGAGTGATTTTAAATATCTTACCCCATCGATATGTTCGATAATCGCGATTTTCTCCTGATTTTTCTGCGATATTTGAATCCCTGTATGTGGAACATGTACTGTCACCACCATCAGTGTCGAGTTTAATGAAAACTTTCAAGGTTCAAATCACCGTCCCATATTTTAATAATCGAATACCTTTGCACAAATCTTGAGACACTTTTAAGGGTTAAGATAGTGGATGGGTACATGTGGTTTTTGCATCTTTATGTTTTCTCCCATCAAACTTTTCCCGCCCTAACCTACATTTACCATAAAAAAAATTGGGTAACTGTACAAGATGGAGAACAAAGACAGACTTAACACAGTTCTTCTGTTATTGCCCTATCATCAATAGGCGACCAAAGAACCATCCCTCTCGAACCCTGGACAATTCAATGAACTCGAAAGGAAAATTTTGGTCAACTTACAGGGCAGCGTCAATAGAGCCCCAAAAATTTCCACCAAAAGGTTCCAACAACTCCCCATATCAAAGCATTAATCAAGGCTGTTACCAAACCTATTTTGACCAAATTTGTAATCCTCATTAGCAGATTCATTTTCAGTGGTTTCTCTGATCAAACTAGAGGTTGCCAATGAACCATGCATAGCACTGAATAGGGAACCACCGAATACACCAGCTACACCTAACATGTGAAATGGATGCTTACACCAGGAAGCCCGAGATACCCCGCTATGGAAGGAAAGCAACAGGTTACTGAGCAAGTGAGCATATGAATTTCAGCATACTTAATATGATTCATATAAGTATAGAAAGAACATGCAAAATATACTAAAATAATGTGTTTTCTCATTCTACATGTTTAACCGTGAAAGTTTGTTTTTGCTTTCTTCATTCGCCCAATCTTCACCCATATGTGAATGCAGGGAAATTTCACAGGCAAATGCAGAATGTGCAATGCTGCAATTGGTTGCTCGGAAACTAAACAAAAACTAGGAAATTGAGATTCAGAAGAGTACTCGGACAAATGAATTTACCTCCAAACTCCAAAGTACACCGCAGCCTGCCCACTACTATAATGAGTTAATGCACCAAACAAATTTGTGTTGAATGCCAAAGCAAGTGCTGAGCTGACGGCACACGAGGAACACCGGCCGCTACATGCATAGCCAGAAACGCAGAGTACAAAGCTCCAACATTCCCAGTTTGGCTTGCAAATAGATAGTGAATGAGGAAGTAAGAGGCCTCAAGAACACCAAAGGCTGCAGGCCAACTCAATGGCAAAGATTCAAGCAGCTTGGCAAAACAGTTTGACATCCACGACACAATTTCAAGGTTGGTGAGCCGTCCTGCCATTCCAACTAGAACTGCAAACCAGGCCAATGTATCCCATGCTGCCTTTTCACTCAAGCAATCATCCCAGTCTAGCACACCGAGCAGAAGAATAGAGAGCCCAAGCATTGCAGCAGCAACACTAATACACCAATAGCATCCCTGTACAGAAATTGTCTTAACATATTACATTGTGAGTCATCATGACCAATAGTACAATACCCAAAAAATGGGGAGCATTCTAGGGCATTAGGCAAGCATAATCTCTTATGTACGGTACTCTGGAGCACTGTCTGATTCATAATGCTGAAGTGATCACTAGATTACCCCTTATCATACTAAGAAAACTGGAATGAACATGTAGAACAAGGTAGCGTTTGGATCACACTGGGATTGGGACTAGGAATAGTCAGACATGGGATATGCTGAGGTGGGTTTGGGACTGAGATATGAATTTTCAGTACAAGCTACAAAGACAGATACCATGACTAGAAATTAACGCCATATGGAATCATCTGAAGCAGAATCCACTTGGTTTTATTTACCCTGGAGATCAAATGTTGTTTCCGTGCAAATATCTTAAACATTGAATTAAGTAAATTTCCAGACCTTGGGATTACAAATAAATCTAATTGAAACTTTCGTTGTTGAACCATATCAGTCATAATTTGAAATGAAATGCGATCAATTCCAGACATACTTAACTAGGTGCCTATTAGAAAAAAAATGCTAACCAGAACAAGCTGCTCCAATATGAATGAAAATTCACTTAAGGATGCAACAACTAAACAAGTACTCTGCTTTGACAGATCAATGTAAGCAATTTGGAGGAAGCAGCAAGCGACAGCTCATGGAAAATCTTAATCAACACAAAAAAAAAAAAACAAAGCAAAAGATATCACAAGCTGCAAGATTGTATTGATATTGCAAGTCAATATTATGGGCTGACTTTTTAGTAATGGAGAAGCTTACCTAGAAGCTCATAATGAATCTGCAAGAATGATTGTACATATTGAGTTGCATGAACTAGCCAAATCACCAAAAAGTTTAAGCTACTGATGAGAAAGGATAGACAATCCACTTATACTTCAACACTCCCCTCACGTGTAGGCTCCCTCATGCCTAAGAGGTGGACTAGGAGTGGGCTGTAATTATTTTTTCTAAATTGCACTAATCAGGTCTTGAACTCAAGACCTTCTGGGTCTAACACCATATTGAGTTGCATGCACTAGCTAGTTCATCCAAAAGCTTAAGCTGATGAGGAAGGACATGCAATTCACTTATACTTCAACAGTACAAATCATAACCCATGCATTCTTGTTAGGATTAGCACGTCACAATAATTGGAGACAAGATTTAACGTGGAAACCCTTACAGGAAAAAACCACGGAAAATAATTTACTGTAAGGGCTCAAAGATTACATGTACAGAGAGTTGGCTTATATAGCCAAAGAGTTCGAGTTGTACAAGACTTAGACTAACAACCTATTTAGATAAAATCAAAAGATATGGTAAGTTAAGATATTTGAGTTATTTCCAACAAACATTCCCTTAACTCAAAATCCATAATAAAATTGTTTCTGGAAAAATCCCAAAGGGTAATTAAGCAATGAAAGTCCAAAGGGCAATGCGAATATGAAAGACTGGAACAGTCGATCCAAATACTTCTTGCGAAACAAAATTTGAGCGAACCACCAGTAGGTCGAGATAGACTAGAACAATCAAACTAGCACAGCTATAGCAAAGCAGACGAAGAATCTCGGTCTTCAACAATTCATAGCCTTAGTAAAGTCCGAGTCTGTGCAATTGACCTTCTGAAACAAATGCTCAAAACGGTATAAGCCAAAACATCACCTGTGACGCTTGATAAATAGCAAAGAACTCATCACATGGAATTTGACATGCTCCATTTGGTACAATAAATTCGACAAGCAACGCTCATTGAAGAGAAAATTGCATGTGTAGTCATCACATACGATAAATTGTCTATTGAAATTTCATGATATGGTTGAAATTGTTCTTGTAAAACTGTTAAGATGAAAAGAACTATCGTGATATCAATGGAGTATAAATTGCAGTAGACCCTTCATATCGAGCTATGACAATAAAACAACGTTGTAGTATCCACTCAGAAGCAATAGTCCTTGCACTTCAATCTTTCAACTCAAACTGAAATTGGAGCAAAATATTCACTAATAAAACTCTGAAGAGTATAATGCTATCATCGGGGTGTCATCAAATTCCAAATTAGCATTGCCAAAACCTTCATAATGGTCGCACAAGTGATCCGAAAATGCAACATATCAAAACGGTGAATAAACACCAAATTAAATGTGATGAAACACCAAATTCAAATTAACGGTGATAAAACATCAAATTTAGTTGTCTCCTCAACTGACACATTTTTTCCTCCAAAGATGGTGAAACGTCAAATAAATCTCCAATGATAAATCGACGGCGAATCATCGAAGAAACTGACGATGAAACGTCGAATAAAAGCCAATAATTCGCCAATGATAAATTCTGCATGAATACCACCAATAATAGGCATAAAAGCCTGGAATTAATGATGAAAATCCACCAATAATAAATATGAAGGTCTGAAACCAAAAAATTTCCTAGTAAGCTTCAGGTGCACATAGTATTTTTTTGTACACTACTGATACACTTCGGGTGGGCTAGCAAAATCTGATGAAAAACAGAAGCTAAAGTTGAAAACAAGAAGCTGGAGCCGAGAAGCCCAAAAGCCGTGAAAAGCCAAATGAGAAGCTGAAGCTGCTTAGGAGCCAGAGCCATGGGCTCCAAAATCTAGATTTAAATATTGCTATGAAATCAATTTGGAGGTCAACGTGAAGGCTGCTGGCGCACAGTGATGGCACCAGTGGCTAGCGGAGCGGACTCCCAATGCGGCGAAGTCGCCAGAAGACGAAGGTGCGTCGCTAATTGATGGCGATGGAAGGTTGAGTCGGAGCGCGCGGCTGAGATGGCCGAGGATGCGGACCGGCTAGAAGGAACCGCAAATGGCCAACCGGGAGGAGCACGCGGGTGAGTGACCGGCGTTGGACAAGGCGTTGAGGTAGGCTGACGATGCGGCGATGAGCCGACGATTGATGACGATGGTGCACAATGAAGGTCAGCAGGCAGCAATAGATTGGAACGGTCTGTTGCCGTGTGGGGTGCTGCCCTGGGAGTCGTCTTCTCCTAGAGCAGTAGATTGATTTTGAACCCCTAGGCTCTGATACCACTTGTTAGGTTTAATGTGGAAAATCCTTTATAGGAAAAAAACAACAGGAAACAATCCACTATAAAGTCTCAAGTATTACATGTACAGGGGGGTTGGCTTATATAGCCAAAGGGTCCGAGTTGTAGAAAACTTGGACTAACAATTTATTTGGATAAAACCAAAAGATATAGTAAATTGAAATATTTGAGTTATCTCCTACAATTCTTTTAGTCACTGGGCTCATGAGCTTCAACTTTTTAGCAGCTAATGCTGGGGCATCAGGTGTGTCCTTTGTTTTTTAGGGCGGAGATTTTGTATAGCAAGTATGGTGTTGTAAGTAGATAAACAATAGCCGGCAAACTAGCAGCCTTGAACCATTATAACCATGGATTTGCAACAACAACACCAAGTTCCTCTGCTAGCTTCAAGCACAACAGATTTTGTGCTGCAGTAGTCAGGAAGAGAGCACTTGAGTTACCAGCTGCTTGTCAAGCAACAGTAATAGATATAGTTGCCACAAGAAATTTATGGAGATTTTAATGGTTATAAAGTGAATAAACAGAACAGAATATTTTAAAAAAACATTATGCATAGCATATAAAAGAAGCATATCATGTTATTCCATATAAGCATTCACCAATTATGCATTACTAATCCATTTAAACAAACTAACCATAAGAATCTAAATCCCAAAGATTCATCACTTACACTAAAGGAATTTCCAAACATCACATGCCCCCTTCTCCTTTTCGTTTGACCCACCCCAAATTTCCAATATTGTTGTGAAATATTGAAGTTACAAAATCCCACACGTGAGAAATTTTTTTTTTTTACTGTCATCGTGTCCCAACCAAAATAGTATAAACGACTACTTGTACACACATGAAATCCACATTCATCTTGAATTACCATTTTTCAATTTTATAAATGTAATTTAAATAAACACTAATTGTGCTACTTATCAACCCTCAGTTTTTTTGACATTTCATGAAACTATGATAATTGGTGAGCATTTGTTTACAACAATATGCTTGTAAAACAGTCATTCAATCATTGCTAACCTTTCATTAGAGTTAAGACTGTATATACCATAGAAGTTCTTCATCATTAATGATGTTTAAATTAGGTATAGCTAACATAGAAAATGGATCAAATAGATCGGGTCTAAGCCAGCACAGCATAAAAGTGGCATGACGTGCTAATGGATCATGCCTGGACTCATCGGAGATGAGTCGAGCTAGCGTAGCATGGCACGGCTGGCTGACCAGATCGTAAAGACACGACACAGTCTAAACCCACGGCCCATCAAACTCATGTCGTATCGGACCGACACAATCCTATGTGCAGGTAGGTCTAATCGGAGACTCTGTGGCGACTGTTGGCCAAATTCTATCATGCGTTTAATAAAGAGGAGGGAAATTTTGCACAAAGCACCTCGCCCGTGCTATTTTTAGTTTCATTGGTGCGAAGGAACCAAAGCTTCGTGGTCTCGATCAGGGTTCACAAAACCGAAATGTCGATTTTCGGATGAACAGTAATTTTCGATAATTGCAAAAATCGCGTCGAAAATCGTCAAAAATCGGATAAATTCAAAAACCAATTTTTTTAAAAAAAATAAAATAAAATAAAAAATCGTCGATTTTCGTGGAAAATCGACCGGTTTTCATGGAAAATCGACGATTTCTTGTGGAAAATCGACGACCTTGTTGAACTTTTTGTGCAATCGATTTTTAGTAGAGATTTTCGACGATTTCTGACGAAAATCGACCGATTTTCGACCGGTTTTTGACACGTAATTTTTTTCGAATTTTCGAATTATTTTTTAAATCGGATCGGTTTATCGATCGGTTTTGGGTATCGGGCCGCGGCGATATGGGCGAAAATCGCGAAAATCGACCGAAAATCGTCGATTTTGTGAACCCTGGTCTCGATACGTGGCTCATATACTTGCTCGGCCCAGCTTACCCAAGCTTTCGGAACTGCGTTAGTTAAACCAAAGAATTTGATTCCATATGAATGTCTCATGTTAGATTGCTGTAGATTTCGCAGGAAGCCAAAACATTGAGTCAAACCAGGGTTTCAAATTTCATTTTTGGTATATATCTCAGAGATAGTCGAAATCCAATTTTCAAACAAAGTTCAGACAAAATTCAAAAATCAAATTTCAGATCCATTTTTTTTTCAATCAAAAAATCCAAAATTTTGGTCAAAATTACCAAGATCTCGTTCAACTTTTAAAATTTTAAAAAATGATCAAAACATATAATTTTTTTTGAAATTTTTGTGTAAATATCCTTGATCACATATCCAATTGAATTTGGTCCAAAAAATGGAAATCCAGTTAAAATATTTAATATTTCAGTTGAAATTATCGAGTAGAAATTTTGAAAAAAAGTTACTATAATATTTTAGATTTTTTTTAAAAAAATTATTCGATTGAGATGTAGAATCTCAACTTTTATTGAAGAAGTGATCGAAACCTCGATGAGATTTTGAGCCATGGGTCAAACCTCTTTCTTCCTTCGCCTTGATGCAACCCCATCACACTGTCGTAGCCGTGCGACGCCGCTCTGCACTGTCGCCGTCGCGCTACCACCAGGGTCGCCAGGCGAGGCTACCGAGCCGGCCCTGTTGCTTTTCTACTGCCTCATCCCTACCTGAGTCACCACGTCCGTCGGAGCGAGACGGGGACCGCAGCCGACTGCTTGCATTCTCCGCCGTAGTACTTACTCTGTAGGGGCATACAAGGATGAAAGAGAGGGTGGTTGGGTGGGGGTGGACTCTGTTGAAGACGATAAGAACAAGGAACGAAGGCATAAGGACAGAATAAGTAAAGAGTATTGAGCATTTGAACCTTTGGTCATGTGGGTGTGGGGCCATTGGTTATAGTGTAGGACAGTGCATGATTTTATCGAATCGAAAAAATTATGCAATAAAACCGAACTAAATCGGTCAACTCGGTTTGATCGGTATATGGTATTTAGTATAGTATGATAAAATTGTGATTTTTAGGATACGGTTTTTCTGGTAAAAACTGTGAGTAAACCGAATACCAAAATAGAAAAAAAAACATGTATATCTCTACTATATAAAGTGAGAGTTTTTTCCCACGTCACATTAATTGCCCTACTTAATTACCCTGCTTAATTGCCCTACGCGAGAAACGAAGCGTTGCTTTAATTAGCCAGCTTTTGCAAGAAACGAAGCGTTAAAGATAGATGTTTAATCTTATGAAATAGTATTTTTTATTTTTTAATCTTTATTTTTCGTTATCAATTTTGTTTTTCGTAGCAACGCACGGGCATATAACTAGTAATTAGATAAAGTAATGGTCAAATGTATATAAAGTATAGTTTCACATAGAAATAATGTCACTAGATTTGTCAAAATAACAGTCAAATGTATGTAATAATATTTACTAATGTATACTTAGATAGGGTAATGGTCAAATGTGTGTATTATAAACCATATCAATGTCTAAAACGATAAGTGAAAAAGAATAATTTATGGTAGTTTGGTAAATATGATATATACCGACACCGAACTGAAATATTATGGTATTTATTGGTACCGAATCAAAGTTCTATTTGGTATATTTGGTATCACATTTTAATTACCGTATTTTGAAAAAAAAAACATATTTACCAAACCGTATTTACTAATTATACTGTATGCACAGCCCTATTTTAGTGAGCTTATCTCTACCAATAAAACAATTAGTGCTCAGTTAATCTAAGCAAATGAGATTACTATTCACTCCTGAAAATTTCTCTAAAATTCATGCGTTTATCTTATTCTTGTGTTCCAAACATCCTTTCGATATTTTTTTAATAATCTGTTTTGCCACTGTATTCCTGTATTTTTTTCTTCCTATGTTATTTCCCCTTACCTTGTTTTTAAATCTGCATTCCGAACAGGTAAGAGGGCTGGCCTGTTCTATGGTACGCTACAAATACTTAAAAAAATAAATTAAATTCATATGTTACTGGGCCTCTAATGCCCAACGGAATGTTGGTCGAGGAAGAGAGAGACAGTATTGTTGTATGTAGATGCAATTTTACGAACAAATAAAATCAGCTCTTTTTGAAATAACAAGCCCACTCATAACTCTCGAGTCCTCGATAAGGGTTTAGAGCATTGGGACGATTCATTTCTGTAAAGAATAATACATAAAGGTTATAAAAGTATATTAATATTAATTTAACATATTTATTTTTTCGCGACTTTTTTAAGGATTGATTGTGATGATCTGGCGCATTATAAGAAAGAGTTAAGAGATGGACTTGCGAGGGGCCAGGTTTAAAATTTTGTTTTAGGACAAATTCTTGTCATCCACCGAAATTCGAAATTTCGCCGAGATCTTGTTATTTCGGATGAAATTCGAACGAAATATAAAAACTAAATTTTGAATCCAATTTTTTCCCACTGAAATTTCGGAGATCTCGGTGGAAAAACTAAAATTTTGGTCCGACATGGAAAACGATACGAAGAATCCAACCCAGTCAAATCTGATCAAATTTTGGTAAAAAAAACCGAGATCTCGGTCAAATCTACTGTAGCACTTTGAATTTTTTTAGGTTTTTTTAAATCTCGTCGGAATTATGAAACTGGGGGCTCCGAAATCTAATTTTTTTGTGGAATTTTGGCTAGATTTTGAACCTTGTGAGGGGCTATTTGGAACACGTGAACATTCATCACTCTCAAGCTTAAGGTTCAGTTGATTAGCACTGTCCAAATTTTTTTTATCATTTGGATTGATTCCCATGTCAAATGAGAGCCATGTACGCAAAGATGAAAACTGCGATCCAATCATTCAATCAAGCGCTGAAATAACCATCCTTTAGACTACTTATCACCTCTCGCACAACTTTATAGGTAACAGCACACACCAATTCGTCACAAGTCAAATGCAACTAGAAAGAAAAGCGCGCTTCGCCGCGCCGTTGAGAATATAAATGATTGTAGAAAGTCGAGAATATAAATGATTGTAGAAAGCTAAGGCATTAGATAGCCTGAGTAGTATACATGATAGAGATAACCAATAATAGACCGTTCGTTGATCTTGAAATTAATATAAATGAAACGACTAAACGCTGTTGATCACATCCGAGATAGGATTGTGTAGAAATGTAAGCACTTATATATTGAGGTATGTTTTGTGATATACATATACATAGAGCATATAGTACAACCACATGTAATAATTATGTATCAAGGTGTGGCTTCTGATATGCACATACATAGACTGTATAGCAGGCGATCAAGCAAAAGGCAATATAAACAAATTATACAGTCATGCAGTTTTGATTAGAGCAAAAGGTTGAATATCATCATTCTAGTACGGTAGCAGAATAGTAAAGCAGCCATATATAATGAGACCCTCAAAATACTTCGGGTAAAAAGAGGCGTGCCAATTGTAAAGCAATTTTTTTTGTACTATACTTACCATCTGAATTAGAGGTGCAATATCACAGAGAAGCTAGAATTCATAAGAGGTTAATTATAAGTGTTCTGTAGATACATATAACGGCCACAGAAAGGCACAAAGGCAGATTTTAGAGATAACCAGCAGCTGAGGGATCTTTACAGGTTATAATACAATGATCTACAGTAATTCTGGTTGCCTTGCAATTCTTGACAAAATGAATCCCGGGGGGAACTTATCTTCCCCTTTTCAGGCTTATATAAAGGATGAAGTCCCTGTAGCAAGATTAAATGTTGATTACAGCAACACAATGAAGTTGAGAGAATTAGGTTCATCATGAAACACTAAAACTAACATATCCACAGTAATGCATTGGAATGAAGTTGAGTTCTCGAAATGAATAAGAGAAAGGAGCCTTTTTAAAAGGTTAAAAGGCATATAATTGAAAATGATGCATACCTTTGCGCAGTTTGTGCATGGTGCATCACACTGGATCCATATCAAGTCACTCTCGGTATCAATATCAAGAAATAAGGTCTTGGAGGATTGCCAATATATATAGAGGTGTAATACTACCTGCATATTAAGGGTAGAAGAACCAGGAGGAGGAAAATGCCATGTTAGCGTTTAGAATTCACTGCATTCGGATAAGTAACAACAGCGAAGAACAACACTTATCAAAGATTAAACATATAAACAGAAAGAGCCTTCATTCTTTAATTTATACTACTAACCACAAGCCTATATCTAAGGTTCTAAATACATACTATTTCCAGTGTTTAGACTCTAGAATTTTGAACAATTGCTTTAATATGATAGTCAAACTTATAAATGAGTCTGACAGGAAATAAATACAACATCGTAGATAGAACTGTTTTTTAAAATTCATGTGGGAATTCACTGATTCATACGTAAGCAAATTTGGTAGAAATCGTGATTTTCCCTGGTCGATCAGGTGCCATACTTTTATAGAAAAGAATGCAGGACAAACATGCTACATGCAGTATAATTTGATAACTTATCTAATTGTGAATGGAGTCAAAATATTCAAGCAAGCAGAGCCACTAAAATTGTCTGCACAGTCCAATAACAATGAAAAACAACCATCCAGGTACCTATCTTGGCCGCAGAAACAAACTCAATGAACCAAGTAGAGAGCACATGGCCAGCACCACCTCATTTTTGTTTCAATGGAGGGGTTCAATCAAAATAGTGTGCTCATTTGTGATAGTACTCGTTCATAATAAGAAGATATTGAAACCTATGCATTACTTGAACAGTTTCCGGTGACCGAAACAACTTTGCAGCAAATTTCTTTATTAACTTATTATTATTCAATAGAAAGGCTCAATTAAAATATTCTTTTAGAATTTCGGCACACTCTCATAAGGAGAGACTGAAATCGGTGATACGGTTGTCTAGGAAGTAATCTAGTGTTGTGGCTGAAAACATGAGGGATAGAACATGCCATTTCATAAAATAATGCCCAAAGATTAAGGAGAAAGCCTAGAATTTTTTTGGATTCCTATATTGGGATAACAGTAGAACTGATAGTTAGTTTTGTATAAATGTTGTATGAATTGGAGAGTTTTGTCGCATATACTATGCGGTTAATCAAAAGATGTTTCTTTTTCAGAGACAAATTATATGTCATACTTCAACACTGTTATGGACACTTGGGGTTGATATTTCTTGAACTGTATAAATCTATGCGCTACCCTGATAAGGAACTAAGTATAATTAACAAACCCATCTACTCAAGAAGCTTAAGCTACCAAATAAGTAGATAAACACCGCATGGTACACTTGCATCTCAACATAAAATGTGCCAATAGTTTTTTCCTTAAGCAAGAACATCTTTTAGAAAAAAAAACATCTTGTTTGTAAACCATGCTAACCTAATTATGGGGAAAAAGATAGGAATTTATAACAAGCAGCGCCAAAAGAAATTTATAACAAGTAATGTCAACCTAATCACTGGGTATAATAGTAGCTTAATAAAGATGAAATATGATCAATAAAAGTTGTGCTTAATATGTATCATAAAAATGCTTGCTACACTCTAGCAGAAAGAGGATTCCCTACCTATCACAAGGTTCGTTATCGATTAGTCGAGGTATGTGTGTTGTGGCAAGCGTCCTCGGCGCTCCAAGAGGGTGGGACTACTGGCCACGTGCCCAAGAAGAGGAGTGAGGCCGCAATGGCATCCCCTTTGTCTTCTATGATATACATCTTGATGCCTTCTTTGATTGAGGACAAAGAATTCAGTAAGAGGCCTTCAAGTATCTGGAACAAACAAATATTTTTACCATGTAAGAGACTTAAGTTACTAATATGGATTCAAATTAATAAGAAATTGAAGATTTGGAGTCTTGGCACAGGTGCCAACATGGAAATTGCATTTCGGCCATAACATGTATCAGCTGCCTAGTTCGTAGTCTCTTTCATACACCAGAAAACCAAAAGGAAAAACAGTTTCTACTTAGCCCTTACTCAGGCAGGAACTTCAATAGAAGAAGGGAATGCTTGTAGAACATACACTGGATCACCGATGTTGATGATCTTTCTTTTGCCTTTTGCTGACATAGATTCCTTGCAGGCAAAATTCTGCCCAAAGGACACCTACAAAACTCGAAAAAAATGGTAAATTCTTAATGACTTAATCTGTTCTGAACTTAGCTCCTGAAAGGGCAACACATATATATTCCATAACAATTTAATGAGACACTAAGAGTAGGGTAGGTTACGATTACCTGCTGTTTGTTTTTGTGGCTTGGACGTAATACTTCATTAGATTGGAATGCCAGTAGAGTTTCTGTTGGTTCGGTGTGCCAGGTATCGCATTGTTTTGATTAATGGTAGCCACCTGAATAAGACAATGACAAAAATAAGCGAAGAGTATATACATGTATATTGGCTTGCCAAAGTAAAAAGGCACATATCATACTAACAAATTTTGGTGATGAGAAATTTATACCAAACTAACAATTTCACATAACAAGTTTATAATTATTGGAAAGCTAAGCATGGCAAATGTAGAGTCTGGAGGGAAAAAAGCAAACAAATGGTGACACGAACAAACTTTTCTACTTACGATTGGGATAAGGAAAAACTATTTAACTGATAACAACGAAAAGAATACCGAAGATTCAGAATTACATCTTATAAGACGCTGATTCAGGTAAATTAGCTAATAGTATTATCACTTTAGAGACCATACGAAATACTCGTAAAATATTTTTAATCACCAGAACTATTGGTTTTGCCAATCTGCTATCATGTTTTCTTCCGGACAGAAATTACAAAGTTGGCTTTAAATCCATTAGGTAATAACCAAAGTATCAGAAGAGCTGATAGTTTTACCTCGCAACTGCCGCATAACTTCACACCTATAAATGTTAGCTTATTCATCTTTATGGTTTCTACAGATCTTCTGAGTATGGGTCACATCCATCAACAAAATACTGGAAAAAAGTCATCTATATAAGAAAACAAGCATTATAAATTTGCTTACTAAAGAAATCGTGGATGAAGCTTCATGAAGACATGTAATTTCTCCACGGTTAATCTGCAAGAAAGAACACCTATAAATTTGCTGGACATTGTCTTCCCCCTGCTCTCTTCCTGCTGCGATCTTGAGCTAAAATAGAAACATATTTCACACTGTGACAGATTGGATCATAGAATAAGAGAAGACTGCTTTAAATCATGAAACTGGAACTGCAAAAGAAAGAAATACTTCCATTGGATATGGGCAATAAGAAAAAAGCCAGCAAAAATGAAGGAAACCATGCTGATTATAGAGACTGGCATCGTGCATGGGCCTCTTCATAACCGTCATACCGGGCGAGACCATACAGATGCTTGCTCGATTCGATCTTTGTCGGCTGGAGATCGGATCTAGCAAGAGGCAAGACAGATCCAAGTTGGAGCAGAGGCAGCGTGGTGAAGACAGGTGGGGGAGACTAAGCGGGTGCTTCCCGTCCTGGGATCCGCCAATCCGAAGGATTCGAAGAAGCTGAATAACGTGGTGGTAGATCTTAGGACAGGGCCGTTATAGGAAAGGAGGAAGAGGAACAGACGGATTGAATCGAGCACAGGACCACCATCGCCGAATCCGCCACCATTGGGCCAAACTTCGTCATGGATCTGAGGCTTGGCATGGATCCGTGGCGGCTGCGGCAAAGATGGGGCGAGGTGGAGGCAAGCCGTGACCGACATGGGATGCGAGGAAGTGGCACCGGTGGGGAATATCTTTGGTGCGGTGCCGATGGGAAGAGGAGACACTGCATCGATCGGGTTAGGAGAGGCAACGGCAGTGAGGGTGCGGAAGTGACGATGGCCGCGGATCGAGATGGAACGGGCGTCGCCGACGACGCGGAGCGGTGACCGTCGCCGCAACGGATCTGACGCTGCAGAAGGCCTCGCCACCGGAAGGGCCTAGAGGGAGGCTACGGCAACCGCGCCGTCTTCGCGCCGAGGAACGTCTCGCCGCTCTGAGGAGGCCGCGTTGTGGACAAAGAGCGAGTAGCCGGGGGGGAGCGACGACAGGGGCTGGGAGCAGCGCCGCACCTGTGGATGGGGGGTAGGCCACGGAGTAGGCCACGGCACCGGCAAAGCCCATGCTGACGATGACGGCCGAGTCGTTGGCACCGGCGAAGCCCTTCATCAGCGTGCCCACGTCACCGGCTGCCGCGCCGTGACCTTGTCCTCCAGCGACCGACGGGCTATGGAGGCCCTCCGGGCACTTGGCCACCGTCGAATCGAACACCGCCAACATCTCGCCACCGTCGAATTGAATAGCGCACGACAGAGAAGGGGGGAGGGCTCCTTCTTTACCCTGATCCAATCACAAAGAACTGTAAAAAAACCAGCGACGAACTCGCCAAAAAAAACCCTAGTTAAAATCACCGCACGACATAGAAGGGGGGAGGGCTCACCAAGACGCAGACGGGTGGCACGCATGCATACCTGGGAGCCTCGGAGGGCGGCGGCGTGGAGAGATTGGCCGTGCCCCGTTTGAGCCCGCCCAAAAAAAACCCTAGCCAAAATCGTTGCACGGTAGAGAACGGGTGAGGGCTTGCCGGCACGGACGAGCTGGCCAGCGGCACGCCTATATGGGGGCCTCAGAGGCCGGCGGCGCCTAGGGTTTGGCCGTGGCTCGATTGAGGATGCGGCACGAGAGGGACAAACGAAGCCCTTCGCCTGGGTGCAAGGCGAAATGGGCGAAGGAGACCGGTGGGAGGGGAACGGGAGGAGACAACGGCGGGGCGAGAGCGAGGGCGGCACAGTGGGGTGGAGACGGCGAGAGGAATGGGCTGAGGACACCGCGAGAACGACGGGCTGAAGGGCGGAGATGGCCGTGCGGAGTTTTGCGGGCGGCGATTTCTTGGCAATGGACGGGCCAGCGACGGGAGACGCGTGGACGACGGGATCCGAGCCTACACGGGAGATCGACGGTAGCAAGGAAGCTGTACCAGCGCGTAATTAGGAAAAACCGAAGGACTTTTTCGCAAAGAACGCTGACGTGGGCACGCTGAGGAGCCGCGATTTCCTTCCCTTGTAGGAAAAGTTAATATATTAATATATGTGCATGGGGAACAAAATTAAGGAAGGCAAAAGAATGAGCACCCCTGAGACCTTGGCCGCAGGTGGTGAAAGGAAGGAAGGAGGCAAACGGGAAGGGGATGGAGAAGAAGCTGTCGATGAGCTTGACGTACTCATGGCGAAGGCTCTCATCCAAGGTCCATGTTAGGGATGGCAACGGGTCCGGGTACTTCTGGGTTCAATCTCTGTGGACCCGGATCCGAGACCCGAAGTTTGGATCCAGATCCGGACTCGGACCTGAAATCAGTCACAGGTTCAAATTCGAACCCGGACCCAGACCCGACGGGTACCCGGACCCGAACAAAATTTGTGTGTTCTGAACGAGTCCAATGTTTTTTCTCATACTATTTTTAATTCATTTAATCAAAATAAACACTAATACAAAGTTAAACCTACATTTAATATTCTACAAATTATACAAAAGCACTTCGGATCTGAGTCTGGATACCAACAGGTCCAAAACGAGACCCAGACCTGGACCCGGACCTGAACCCGAATCCGGACTCGAAGTAATATACCCGTGGGTCCAAATTTGGACCCGAACCTACAGGTATTTTTGCCATCTCTAGTCTATATTCGATGTTGATGAGCTGCTTGATGGTGGGTTTGAAGGGCGTCGAAAGTTTCGCGAGGCACGTGCATGCGTTAAGCTAGGGAGTCGGGGCGTCGTTGGTGTCTTCGTGTAGACACAGGAGTTAGGCGGCCGGCTGCACGACGAAGCCGCCATCATGGCCCGGCGGCTCGACGCGAAAGGTAGGACGGGCCAGGCGAGGCGTTCTGAGGCAGGCCCGAAAGCACGGCGGGCTAGAGTCGGTAGGCCGAGCCGGACCATACTGAACCAATTACAAGCGCTTGGAACCATTTTTGTGCTATCTTTTGTATTTATGCTTCATTTTTAGGTTTTCTTTTAATGTTTGGAATGGCAAGATATTTGATATAGTGATATTAAGTAAACATTTTTTTGTTATTTGCATGTGTACTCACATAAATGATCAACTTCACACCACGTGCCTCCAGCCATATACTGGCCACTGCCGGCCGAACCCGCCATGCAGTCGGGCCAAGCCGCCCGACGGGCCTCATTTCTAGGCTCAGCCCGGCCCGGCCCGAACACAGTTGGGCCGTGCCCTGGCTTGGGCCGTGCCGGGCCGGCCGGGCCTTGGGCCGCCCAGGAAAAGCCCGGCCCAACTCCCAGGTCTAGGCCAGCACACACATCGAGCAAGGCGGGGCCAGAAGAGAGGTTATAAGAAATTAACCATCCATTTGAAACATTGGTTTACGCAGGAATATAAGGGAAATTGCACTATTTTTCAGAAACCAGTCACTTTCTTGTAGTATTAAAAAACCTGATTATTTTATACTATTGTTTACACAAATAATAGTACTCCATTCGATCACAAATAGTTATTGTTTTGGACATCAACATAATCTTAAAACATAGCTTCGACAACTAATTTGTATTATAATATATTTATAAAACTAGATAAAGCTATAATATTATGAAAATACTTTTCAATACAACTTTACTCAGGTATCAATATAAATATTTTTTAAAAATATTAATAGTTAAATTTTTAAAATTTTAACTATATTTGTATTAAAACGATAACCGGATGGAGACTTGGAGTAACAAATATCAGCGCACAGCGAGCAAATCGAGAGCGAGCAAGATCAAAAGATGAGCCGAGAAGCGCATGACGCGATGGCAGACGAGAGGGGCCAGGGCGGGCCAGAAGAGAGGTCGTCCGTCCACTTCTCTATCCTCCGCGCATGCGCCGCCACGTGTCGCCCCGATTCCGCTCAACGCCCGCGCCCCAAGGTACGATCACCGCCTCCTCCTCCTTCCCTCCCCCATCGCCGCTCCTCCCCACCACTCTCCTCGAGAGCCGTGGGCCTACGAGCCCTATAACAAGCCCAGATTCCGGAAGAATCGAATTACCCTGACACTCGCCCGTCGCCCCACCCCGCATTTGGATGGATTCGGTCGATACGAATCGCTCCCCGCTGCGCTCCGTCGCCGCCGCCCCCGCCCGTCGAAGCAGCTCCCTGCGGCCGCCCCGCCGCGCCGCGCTTGCGAACCAGTGAGTGCTTCGTGCGATCTCGTTTTTGCCGCTCTGCGTTTCGTGGCGTTCGGTGGGCTGATGCGCGCTGAGTTCGTCGCGATCCTGTGCAGTGTGGCGGGTAGCAAGTTTGGGATCGCGTCTGGGTGCGGAGGAGCGTGTTTTGGAAAGGCAGGTGCCTCGATTTGGGTATTGTTCGTGGCAAGCCTCCTTTTACGCTAATTCATGTGTTGATCTAAGTGAATTTCGTCGTTACGTAGGTACCGCGATTTGATTCCGTGCGGAGTACCACGGTGAGAGCGCAGAGCGGGAACTCTGAGAGAAGCATGACCGAGGTATCTCCCGCCATTCGCCTGGCCTTGTATTGTTCTAGTGCTGTATTCTTAGATCGCTTTAACTACTAGTCTACTTCACTGTTTTGTTTAATACAATCATGGCCAATTATATGCTGCGAGGTTATCATCCTAGTAAACTAGTAAAACTTTGCCCTATGCAAATATGTTTTCTAGTGTTTATAAACTGTATCATGCCCCATTTTGTCATCCCAAAATTAAAGGTTGCTTCTGAGCCTAGGATACGCAGGCCTGTTTGTCTTGTATTTTTGCTAACGTTTGTTCATTCTGTAACACCAGGAAAGAGTACGCACAATGCCTGACACTGAAATGCCCTTGAAATATTCTTCTGGTAAAGCTTACCCGCTAGGAGTGTCCCAAATTGAAGGCGGGCTGAACTTCGCGATTTTCTCTCAGCATGCTTCTTCTGTCACCCTTTGCTTGAAACTTTCAGATAGGTACAGACTTAACTCTCCTAAAACTGTGCTATGATGTTGCTTTCCATGTCATTGAAGCTACCAGTTTGCTAGCTTAATGAACTTTTTTTTCTCAGATATGAACCCATGTAGGTTTCTGGTTGCTCCGAAAGTTTGTTTCTCGACTCTGACAACCAGCATTGTGGTTGCAAATCCTAGCTGTTTTTAGTTGCTTTGTTTGTGTTAAAATATCGGTCCACATTTTTGGGGCATCTCACGAGATACGGCAATATTGTTTTCATAATTTCATCACACATTATTTCACACTTCACATTTTGTATGTCTTAGGTATACTGAAATCTAGAACACTGATAAATTTTGAAAAAAAAAACATTTTTCTAAACTATGCTCCTCCCAACCAGCACACGCGTGTGTACTTGCACATACTGACACACACAAAGGAATTTCATAATTGCAGACATGGATTGTAGCTTATTAATGCTCCATAGAATGTAGTGCGTTGAGATATAACAAATCGGATGCACGAAAAACAATATAATTCATTTTTTTTCTGTTTCTCAGCTTACCATTTTTGTAACTTGATCTGGTCTTGTGTCAGATAATCTCTTATAGATCAGTACTGTACTTTTAGCTTCCTAATATTGCTTTCTCTTTCCAAATATGTTATCTGTTTAATCTTCTTACTTACTGAAATACCCTTCTTCAGAGGAGCCCAAGATGGGAAGGATGCAGAAATTCTCGATATTGCTTTAGATCGCCAGAAGAACAAAACAGGCGATATATGGCATGTGTCGGTGGAGGTATTTTTCCAAAGTTATGATATTATGGGTACCTTTGGAGATAGCCCATAATTATTTTTATTAGCTAATTTGGTCTGTCTGACATTCATGCAACAAGTTAAGAATTCAACATTCATCTGATGTATATATGTATTACGAATTCATGATTACACATTCTTGAAAGTTACCTTCCATTTTATGAAGATCACCGACATTTGAGAGGGTTCATACCCGAAGGAATGCCTACATTTTCCAAAGCTATGTCTTGTGATATAGCTTTTCTATCCTCACTGAAAGAGCGAACTGTTGAGTACAGGCTCATAAATTTAGCTATTTAGCATGCATATATGTTGAATGAAATTATTTTATTTGTTCTATGAAGAATATCCAGCCTTGAAGCTTCTCTCTCGTGAATTTCAGGGTTTGCCTGCTTCTGGTGTTCTTTATGGGTATCGCGTTAATGGTCCTCAGGGGTGGGAACACGGTCATAGATTTGATAGCAGTGTTATTCTTCTCGACCCCTATGCAAAATTAGTTTCTGGTCGAAAATACTTTGGGGTTGACAAAGAGATGTCGAGCCAGCCTTTTGGAACATATGATTTTGATAGCACTCCTTTTGACTGGGGTGATGATTATCGGCTTCCCAATTTGCCTGAGGTACTTGGATTATTTAGTAGAATGCATAAAATATTCTAAACATGAAGTTCTCACTCCGTTATTGGTTGTTTAATCTAGACAGATCTAGTTATATATGAAATGAATGTTCGCTCTTTCACTGCGGATGAGTCAAGTAAGCTTGATCCAGCTGTTCGCGGAAGCTATCTTGGTGTCATTGACAAAGTAAGATTATCAAGCTTTGCGGCATGTGACGACAACTATTTGTTTGGTCCTCTGTGACTGTTAGTAGTATGATTCAATGATTATTATTGAAATAAATAGTTCTGCCTTCTATTATTTTAGTGATCTAGTTTTAGGAACCTGATATTGGCTAGCTTCCAATTCTCATTCTGATTTTTTAATGACTTATACGTGAAATACTTGTGGTTTAGATCCCTCATTTGCTGGAACTTGGCGTTAATGCATTGGAGCTACTTCCTGTTTTTGAGTTTGATGAGCTGGAGTTCAAGAGGTACCCTAACCCAAGGGACCACATGGTAATTGTTTTTTGAGAACCAGCCATGGTAAAATTTTGATAACATTATTTTATCACAATGCCCGTCACATTCAAGTGACTTTCCATCTTTTCAATTGGAAGGTAAATACATGGGGTTATTCTACGGTGAACTTTTTTTCACCAATGAGCCGTTATGCTAGTGCCGGTGGTGGACCAGTTGTTGCTTCCAAAGAGCTCAAGCAGATGGTCAAAGCATTGCATAATGCTGGGATTGAGGTATTGACACTGTGACACCCAGTAGACATGGCAACTCTTTATTGTGATTTTTTTTATTCATCCCCCCAGGCTAAATCACATTTAATGGTGTCATCACTTTGTTTAGGTTATTCTGGATGTTGTTTACAACCATACAAATGAAGCTGATGATGCTAACCCATATATGACTTCTTTTCGTGGCATTGATAACAAGGTGATTTATCTATTTGAGTTGGGGCCAATAGGAGCACCTGTCTTTAAGTTCTAAGACCATAAAGAAAACCTGTTTATCAGGTTTTGGATGAACCTCTACCAAAAAATCTTGTATTGTTCTTGCAGGTCTATTACATGTTAGATATGAACAACAATGCTCAGCTGCTGAACTTCTCTGGCTGCGGTAAAACCATGTTCCCTAAACTTTTATTAATAAATTATTTGAGATGTGCTTTGCCGTATTTAAGACATGTTCTTGGTGCAATTTGATGCCTTTACAATTGAGTTGAATCCAAGGTTTCAAATTTCGTTTTCGGACTATATCTCGGAAGGGACCGAAATCCGAAATTTCGGCAAGATTCGGAAATTTCGGACAAAATCCAGACGAAATTTAAAAACCAAAATTCAAATCCGTATTTTTTTGAACCGGGAAATCCAAAATTTCGTTCGAAAAACCTGAAATTTCGTCCGAAATTTCCGAAATCTCAGTAAAATTCAACTGAACAAAAAATGGTTCAAACGAAGTAAAAAAATTTTGAATTTTGTTTGGTGGTCCTAACACATCACTAATGTTCCCATAAAAATTTCAGATGATGATCAAGCCTGAGGAATTTTAAAAAAATATAACAGTGCTACTGTCCTGATAAAAGGTTGACCGGCAAATTTCAACTGAATGAAAAATGGTGCAAACCACGTTAGAAACTTTTGAAATTTTTTGTGGATGGTCCTAACATATCCATAATATTCTCATAAAATTTTCAAATGATGATCAATCTTGAGGAATTTTCAAAAATTCAAATAGTGCTACTGAAGACGGACTAACAAATTTCACCTGAATGAAAAATAGTTCAAACTACGTTAGAAAATTTTGAAAATTTTTGTGGATGGTTCTAACACATCCATAATATTCCCATAAAATTTTAAAATGATGATCAATCTTGGGGAATTTTGAAAAATTCGGACAGTACTACTCATGACTGTCCGACAAATTGAACCGACCAAAAAATGGTCAAAAACACGTCAAATTTTTTTGTGGATGATCTTGACCCTACATCCAATCAAATACAATGCGCAAAAATGAAAATCCGGCAAAAAAATCCCGAGATTTCGGCCGAAATCACCGAGATATCGCCGAGATTTGCATTGTACTGTAGCAATTTGAATTTTTTCAATTTTTTTTACCCGGCCGAGATTTAGGATCTCGGGGGGTCCGAAATCCGAAATCTCGACCGGGATTTGGATCTTTGGTTGAATCCAACATGTTTTGCATGGCGGCCTTTAGAATTGTTTAACTTATTGCATATCATATGAGCTCATCTTGCAATTTTGTTTAGTGTTTCCAGTCAATCAAAACTGTACCTGTGGCTGCTACTTTGGTGCCAATGAGTTCAAATGATAAATTGTGGTTTTATGTGTGTTTTATTATTTTTCTATGCTTGTCAGTATACCAGCAGACTACACCTGGCTGTCATGTTAGCTGCTATATTGGCTGACAGAACATTTAAGAGCAGTCATTCAGTCATTATATTGGCTGTTAAGCTGATATATGTGTACAGCCTTGCATTGATATGAGCGCTGCTACCTACATAGGACAGACCTTGTCGAATATTTGTGAAAGCCCTCCTATATGTCTTGATGTAGCGTGGCTAGATATGTAATGTTCTGGAAATCCGTTCTAAATCTTCCAAGTAAGTAGAACTTGTCTTTATTGTTTACAATGTGTTCGGTTTAATGCAGGGAATACACTAAACTGCAACCATCCTGTTGTCATGGAACTCATTCTCGACAGCTTGAGACATTGGTGTGGCATAACTTACAACTATGATTTTTCTCAGACAACCGTGTTTAGATTTTATCATTTAATGCATACTTCGTTGGGTAATCTTGATCCTCTTCATTGTAGTCCATGCTTTGATAAAACTCTCTACTTCCACTCCCACCGATAAAGTGTAAACTAACATTTGTCTGGAGTTGAACTCTCAGATCGATATGACCAAACCAGGATGCTCTAGTCTTATACGTAGTGCACACTACTAATCGTTTGGCTTGTGGCAAGATATAAATGAATCAACAGCTTGAATGCGCACTAGATGTAATAAGATGAATAATGCACTATCAAGTCCTATATTAAGGCCCTGTTTGGTACGGTTCCAGATTCTAGTAGAAATGGAAATGATTCCAGATTCTTGGTAGAAACGTGTCAGGTGGAATCAGAATCACTGTCTGAAAACCGTTTGGCTAGCTATCTGGATTCTGTGAATCGGGTGGAACGGGGTTGAGGGCGATTCGGCCTCAGCATGGAAAAAGAAGAAATGTTCCGAGGAGAATCGTTCCAAGCTTTAGCCCGTTTGGTTGGGTTTCTCTCAGATTCTAGTAGAAACGGTCCGGTTCCAAGTTACCAAACGGGACCAAATCTACAAGTCCAAGACAACCAAAGGCGCAATAAAACTGCAGTGTAGCCGTTCAGTAATATTTTTAGCTGAATTTTAGCAATCATGTTTTTTATCTTGCTCTTTGACAAAGGTTTCACCGTATTTCTAGTGATGTTTGCTTGTTTATAATTTGCATTGTTGTGTTTTATGCTTCAAGGGTTAAGGAGTATCACATAGATGGATTTCGATTTGACCTTGCAAGTGTTCTTTGCCGAGGACCAGATGGCAGTCCTCTAGATGCACCTCCACTCATTAAGGTAATACTGTTGGATACAAAATATGACCTTCTGAACTCTGAGAGACCAATTGTGAAAGTCAGCTTAAATCATATCGACTTTGAAGCAGTGTGTTTCTTGTTTGCTTGCCTTTTCTGTTTATTTATTTGCTTGCAGGAAATTGCCAAAGATGCTGTATTGTCTAGATGCAAGATCATTGCTGAACCTTGGGATTGTGGTGGCCTTTATCTAGTAGGGCGATTCCCTAACTGGGACAGGTACTTCGATCATATGACTATATTTCTAATAGAAAGAATGAAATAACTTGAGTATGTAAGTTTTGCCCTTACTCCTTGTTTACTGTTTAGGACAGACTATTTCCACATTGTGAGATGATAAAGTAATGCAAACAGTTGTTTGTTTTATCATGATCTCATGGATGATATCATGTTTAAACGCCCACCCATAAATTTCTTAGCAAAATACTTTTTTTTTTCAAATGAGATTGGTGATTATACCTTTGTTGACTTGAATTATTGCCGATATTTTTTTCCCATTCGGACTTGGCAAAGAAGTTTCACTGTGCTATGAAGTGATGTTGCTGAGTCTTATCTTGCCATAAACAGATCAGATTAAATGTTCTGTCATCAGTTTTCATTTCTTAGAGATGAAGAGATGGAACATGTTCAAAATTCCTCTTGTAGGTGGGCTGAATGGAACGGACAGTACAGAGACGATATTCGAAGATTTATTAAGGTACTGCATGAGCAAAGATGACTTGTTAAATACTGTATAATCAAATATGTGCTTGACTATAGTAGTTTTATGATACATAATTACATATGATAATAGATCAGAGGGTCTGTTGAAGGAGAGGATTCTTATGCTAGTTTATGATCATTTTGGCTCATACATTGCAGTTAGCACTTTTTTTTACTGAAAGAGGACAGTTCCTTTAGTGACCAATTTACTGGCACTTTGCTTCTTACTCTGGTACTGTTTATTTTTTACCGTGAAGTTGTTGGTAGGAGCATGAAAGCCAGTTAGGGATGGCCCCGATGGCATAGGGACTTTAACAGCAAACTGTGGTCATTGTGGAAACAGTCAATGGTGAGAACAGTGAGGGCATATCTAAATGTGGTACCAAATTAGAATCTTTTGCTTGAGAATATGGCAGAGTTTTGCACAATTCTTCCACATAAAACTGCAATTTACAATATTATGTTAGAAAATGGAAGCGATAGAATACTGTATGATCTAACTGGTATTCGCCGATAAGTCGAGAACTGCCCGAATTGGCTGGCTATGACCATTGTTTTCCAGTTTTTGGTTTGGTTTCCAGTCTACACTTTTTATGCAATAGTGTCGCACCTAGTTGCGGATTGACTTCACTACTAACTAGCTGAAAGTGAGTATCTTCCATTTTGCGGAATAAGGTGACACCCAATTTTGCAAACTGCTTATCTATATTCTGTATTTTCGCCAATTTTTACATGGATTTCTTCAGAACATAAACATCGAAGACCCTACATGCAACTTCAAGATTTAACCATTTTAAACATGACCTGAATTGACAGAATAGTTTTGCATTGCATCGGAGCTTGCACAAATGCACAGCAATTCTATTCTGATTCTTTTGTTTATTGTTTTTAAATATCATTTCTTCAAGCACGAAGGAATGATCAAAGAATATCGCTGAATATTTTCAGGGTGACCCTGGCATGAAAGGGGTGCTTGCAACTCGCGTGTCTGGATCTGCTGATCTGTATCAGGTTCGCTTGTTTTGGTGTGCTCTTTTCCTTACTAGCCTGATGTCTTAGCCATTTACTGAGAATATTGCTTGCTTGGTCATCTCCTACTTAAATGTCACTTGCTTTTGGAACCTTGATTTTTCTCGATGTTTTGTGTTATTTACAATAGTTAGCTGAAACTATTTACTTGTTAGTTTCATATCATTGGTGATGTTATCAACATTGATCAAGCTCCAAACTTTATTTTATGTAAATCAATTTTCCTTGTTTTAAGTTTTCGTTAGTTTCTCCTGGATCGAATTGTTTGAACCATAGTAATTGTATTATGAGTACTATTGTGGCCTTGTGGGCAAGGTTGTTACGGCATTGCCTAGTCGCCTTGTGACGACTTGGCGTCCAGTCGGCTGAGGGGGGACGCCTTTGCCGTTTGCCCAGGCCCCAGGTGATTAGGCGAGCGATTGGGAATCTTGGCCGACGCCACGGTCGCCTAGGCGTTGAAGAACTGAGGCTGGTGAGCGCCTGGTGGGGAGCAGCCACTTGAAGAGTTGGGTTCACAAGAGAGTTGGAGAGAGAGAGAGTTGGGTTCCACGAAAGCAGATCTGGGGGTTCCGCTGCCACTGCTCCACTCACTGCTGCACCGCCGGGACGCCGCCCATTGCTGCTGCTTTGCCCACGATCACCGACCACCGCCGCCCAAGGTTAGTGGCAGCTTGCTCTGCATCTTCGTCGGCCTGCTCTTGCTGCACTTGTTGCTCTGCTCCTGCTGCTCTTGCTCTCTCTCCTTCTTGCTCTGCTGTTTTTCCCACCCTTGCTGCTCTTGCTGGCTTTCCTTCTTGCTTTGTTGCTCTTGCTCGCTCTGCCTCTGCTATGCTTATTTAATTCCCTGCCATATGAGGTATTACCACCGTCTAACGTCTAACTATCGCCATGGCGGGCGCCTAGGCGTCCCGGCGCCCCCCACTAGCTGCGACTTGTGAGAGCGCCGTGACAACCTTGGTTGTGGGATGTCATTTGAAGGTGTAAAAGCCAATTATCGGTGCTGTCACCTGTTGTTTTTTTCTGTATAGGGGTGTTAGGAGCATCTGTGAATGAGCTTTAAGACTTTTATTTATGTGGAAACTTATTTTCGTTGTTCACCAATAGAAATGTAAAATCAAGTTGCCCTGATGTAATTTTGGTTAGCAGGTGAACAAGCGGAAGCCTCACCATAGTGTAAACTTTGTAATCGCACATGATGGATTTACTTTATATGACCTTGTGTCATACAACTTCAAGGTAACTGGAGTGAACTACACGGTTTAAGTATAAATCCTTTCTATGCAAGTAGTGGTACCTATGTTAATATGCTTTATCTTTTGAACAAAATCATACAGCACAATGATGCTAATGGAGAAGGTGGCCGTGATGGGTGCAATGACAATTTTAGCTGGAACTGTGGTGTTGAAGGTACCTGCTTGTAAGGACCCACTATATTAACTAGTTAAATAATAGTATTAGTGGTTAATGAGGTTATTAATTAGTGTTCTTTGTTAGTGTAAAATTTAAAAATGCGAATAGAACGAATAGAAATAGAAAAGAGGATTGCCGTCAGACCCGCATGCGAGGTATTGATCACCGAGATACCAGACCGTAAGGGCCGGGTCGGCACCTCTCGCTAGATCGGTTCATCACTCAAGATCCGTACTTACCTGTTCGGATTGCGGGTATCCGTAGCAGCGTAGATTAAATAGCAGTGCTATACCCTTTGGCAGCCCAAATAACTAGTAGCATTGCTTTAACCAGAGAACCATCACTGGAGCCATTGCTTTGCCCACTGGACAACTCCATGCATTTGACCATTCCATGCCTTACAGCCAGCTCACAGCCAACGCCCATATGCATGCCCCGCCTAGCGGCCCGAGACTCGTGGCGGCAAGGGAGGCACGGCACCACACCGTCCCTTTCCTTCCCCTTTATAGCAAGCATTCTTCCTTCCCCAGCTTCCAGCCGAAACCAAGAACCAGAGCAAGCAAACACACTCAGTCCAGAGAGGGAACGCAAGAGAGCTCAAGAAACCAAGAAGCAAGAAGGATCCCAAGCATCGTAACCCGGAGGAACCACAAGCCGAGAACAGGAGGTTCCCAAGATCCATTGAACCAAACCGAAGCAAGGTGATCCACAAGAACAAGCCGTGACGAAGAGGATTCCCCAAGAACCGAACCAACACCTTCATCCCCAAGAACCCAACTGATCTCCCTGTGCACACCAATCCTAGTAATAGCGATGGTGAACTACTCCCTCCAAAGGCACAATGAGTAGATCGATGGTCCGTGGTCTCGATAAAGCTCTAGGGTTGCTAAGACAAAGGCCTAGCCGTCCCTCTAAAGCATGCATCATCGACCAAATAACAAATCAAAGGTAGAGCAATCGGTAGAATAGAAACCGCAAGAGATCGAGTAGTATCTGTTCTTACCATTTAACCAAATGCGAAATCAAAAGTAAAGCAATCGTAAAATGAGACAAACAATTAAGATCAAGTAGCATCTGTTCTTATCCTTGGCCATTAGGGCAAGTAGGGGAGAGTGGGGAGTAGAGGAGAGATTAGAGGGGGGGATTAGGCAGTAGAGAAGAAGAGGGAGAAGTGGAGAGGGAGAGGGCGACGGCAGAGGCGGCCGTGAGTGAAGGGCGACCAGGAGAGAGAGAGAGAGAGAGAGAGAGAGAGAGAGAGAGAGAGAGAGAGCGAGGAGAGGCAGGGGAGAGGAACCGGTGTAGAGGAGTTCTTGCGGCCCGGCGAGGGAGCGCGGTCGCCGGGGAGGAGCCGATCGAAGCGATGAAGCACGGAGGAGAAACCGAAGAGAGCAGAGCTAGGAGGCTTGACCACGAGAAAGAAGAAAGGAGAGGAAAGAGAGAAGAAGAAAAGAGGAAAGGAGAGAAAAGGAAAAGGAAAGAACAAGAAAAGGAAAGAAGAGAAAAGAAAAGAAGAGGAGAAAAAGAAAGAAGAACAGGAAAAATAGGAAATTTACGTCTTCGTGCATCCGCGTGAGGTTAAATCACCGTATTCATATCGTAGGAAAAGCGTATTTAAATTTCTAAAATCATGCGAGTTAGTAGTTAATAATTGTGTAAATTGTTTATTGTTGTATTAATTGAATTGCTATGTTCATTCTTTGCTAGAATATTGTGGATCGGGTTAAGTCGATTGGGTTTAGTGAGTAAGCGTTGTCCGATTCAGATCTGTAAGGTTCTTTGTGGGTTAATTCCGTAGAGTTGATACGTTGTATTTGTCAGTCCAGTAATCGAACTATCGTACCAACCACCTCTGTATTCGAGCGAGGCCGTATTTGCAAATCCTACTTCGTGCAAGATTTCCTTTGAGCAAATTTCATTAAATGTTTTCAACTTGATTTCAGTATTATTACGAGTATCATTCATGCATTGCACACTTTATATATAATTTGAAAGTACCCGATTGAATATGGGTGGAAATGTGGTGTGGTGGAAATGAAAGTATGGATGATGATGAGGTGTGGAGTGTGTTGGCAAGTCCAGCTGATGGAGCAGCTGGCTTGTGTTGTTTATTATGTTGGTGTGGTGTTAATATGGTGGGTAGAGGGGGCCAAGGTACTTGGAGTGTGGCCGGTGGGACCCTCTACATAGGCTATGACATAAGGATAACCAACTACACTCGGGCAATGAGCCGTATTCTCGCATCAACCATAGTGTGTGGAAGCGACCGAGAAAGGTTGTCCTAGGAAGGTATTATGATCTCCACATTGGGTAAGAGTAGATAAATACGCGTGTGAAGTCGGGTATGCTTAAGGCCCAGTGAGGGACACAGATGGTTCTTTCGTGCTATATATGAATAAAGCCTTGGGTTGAGTATCGGTTGTCTTTCTACAGTAGCCTGGATAGTTCGATACAATCGCAGTCATGAGCCTGGCGGGATTGCCTAGTGAAGGAATCCGCGACTCGGGTATGAGGTTGGAGATCTAATCTTGGACTAGTGATAAACATTCGGGGCCTCTCATGCTAGGGGTCACTATGGGTAAAGTGGTACAAACTGCGCAGGTCAAATCATGAATTCATGCCTGTCTCTGGATTGGAGGCTACGGAAGCTAAGTCCGCCTCATATACGGGTGTTAGTAGTCTTTTGAATTAAAATGTGCAACTCTTAAAGAAAATCAAAACCTATTTCCAATAAAAATCGATTTTGAGAAGGAGGTGTCGGATTTGGAAAAAGGGAGGAAAAACTCATGTATTGCATTCTATACTATTACTTGCCGAGTACTCTGTACTCACTCTTGCTAACTCTCCCCTGCTAGATATTTGTTACGAGGGTCAAGCTTAGTTGGGACGTGGATCCCAATTGGTCCGACCATGAGACTTGGAGTGAGGGTCACCCGCAGAACCAAACCTACGCGGAGGACTACCAGGGAGAATAGAGTGCTGAGTATCTGTGTTACACTGCGTCGGTCTTTTGTGTAACTAGTAGTTATGTCTTATGCTTATGTTGTACTTGGATCCTGTCTAATTATGTATCGAACTTGTAGCCCTGCGTGGCTTGGCTTGTAATATATTTACATTCAGTCTCTAATTATTGTTCTGTTGCAACACTCTGAACACGGTATAGTAGCTAATAAAGTACCGGGGTGCCCGATATTTTGTTAGCCACTATGCCGAGATTCGCTTAATTAACCTGGGGTAATGGCAGCTGTTGCTAATTATCCGGGGCTAATTGGGCGGGTCGCTACAGGTGGTATCAGAGCAATGGTTACGAGAACCACGCAAATAAATAACTAGAGACTGATAGGGAGACTAAGTAAAACTAAAAAGACTCTGCTATATGGCAACAAGTATATGGAAATCCTCACCTTATCAACTAATAAGTGCCCTGTTTAGATTACTTATTTTGTTAAGTGGCCACCAATAGTAAGTAAATCCCCTTTTAAGGGGGGTAGGGCAGCGAGTGTAGTTCCTGGTTGTATGGGGTCTTGTGTGTTGTAGTTGTAATGCTATTGTGGTAGAATTGCTCTCTTTATGTAATCAGCAAATTGCACTTGCATCTTTAGCGTCGCATATCATCATGGTTAATATTTCTGAATATAGGATGATAGATTAATTGCATTGTTGTAGCATCGGTTCTAATCATGACCAGTAAGTTAATTGCAACTACTTGTTCATCTCTTCGCATGTCATCTTGATTTATTGTTTGCATGCATACATAGAGTGGTAGGTTAGCTGCATTGCATTAGCATTGTTGTTTTAATTCTTTAATTCCTACTAGTATGCATAGGATGCACTGCATAAGCATGTTAACCTTATGTCTTGCATTGCTGAACCGTAGAAAACCAATCATGCAATTGTGATGTGCTTGTGTATCTAAATAGTGAATACAAGCGCATAGAACTAGGAGCTAAGGATAGGAAAGGCTCCTGATCTTTGAATCAGTGGCGTGCACTTGGATATGCGAATCCAAGCGTGGCGAGCACGTAACTCGAGGAATCCTTGGTGCTTGGGCATCGTGATTCTTTTCCGCTTTCTGTCTTGTTTTGATTTTGCGTCAAGTTCTTCTCTAAGTTTCGTTGTGGGCTCGAGCGTCGATCTTGATTAGTTCTTGGTGCATGTGCACCATGTTTCTTTATCGTTTCCTTCTTGGATTTTGTTATTTGTGTTGTATTGTTTCTGGTTCCTTTTTCTTTCGCCTTATTTGCTTCTTTATCCGGTGTTTTGTGTTTTACCCCGAGGCGATTAGGTAGATGGTATTGTATAAGTTCAAAGGGAGTGGCGATTGAGAGCGAGTTCTCGGTTTCTTATCCCACTTCTTAACAACTTGGCCCTAAGACCTTCTAACTACCACAACACTTCTTGTCTTTAAATCAAAGCTGCTTGTAAAGGTTATAGTCCACCCTTGTCTTTAACTAATCGGACTTCTTTCCATATAAGCAGATCATTGTTCTTAAGGACATCACTCTTTCTTTAGTTATATCTATAGTTCAAATTAGGAGACTTCTATTAACCAAAGGTTTGTGCTAAGGGTAAACGTTTAATTAAGTTGCACCCTGGATTCTGGTCTTTGCGAGGATGTCGAACCGCGAAGTAGAAGAACAAGATTTGATTTTGAGGTTAGGTGCTACCCAAAACCAACTGAAGGAGTAGAGCCTCCACAAGCACCACTCCATGACCTCAACCAACCATTTCTGCACCATCTAGGCAGCCATCACCTTTGGGAGGTCTAGCTAATGCAATTAGAGCTCCAACAAACCTGCACTCCACTAGAGAGAGTCCTCGTGTGCATAGCCACAGCTCAAGAGAGCCGTAATCAATTTCTAGAAGCCCTTGTCACCAACCTCACCCTGCAACTCCACATTCTACCCGACACGTAACCACCTTGGGAGATTTCCTTCAAACCCGCCCACCTACCTTTGCTAGATCCACCAGAACCATTAGAAGCGGATGATTGGCTTGAGGAGATTGAGAAGAAGTTGACTACTTTAGGTTGTCCAGAGGAGGAGAGAGTCTGATTTGCAACCTACCGATTAACGGGTCCCCGGCAACCTGGTGGAAAAACTATTGCCGCACCGTGCAAGAGATCACCTGTATCATGGGCGAGTTCACTACAATTCGCAACACCCATGTTCCTCGAGGAGAGATGGATATAAAGAAGCAAGAGTTTTGGGATTTGACGCAGTGGAAATAAAAGTGTTACAGAGTATTTGCATAAGTTCAATGAGCTATCCAGATATGCCCCGGAGGAGGTAGACACGGAGGCTAAGAAAATCTATAGGTTCACCAAGGGATGAATTCATACTTGAAGTTGCATTTGGCTACTCACTGCTCACGATGTTTCAAGACCTAGCCAATAAGGCCATCAGTGGAAAGCATCTGCACTCAAGTGAATGAGGAGAGGAGAAAGAAGGCAAGATTTGATACTCCGACATTTGCTTTCAACTACCCAACACCTTCTAAACCACTATTACCAAACAGAAGCTCTCCACAACCATCCGAGATGTCTCAGATCTTCTCAACATCCCATCAAAGAACCTATCAAATCCATCTTTAAGGTGTTTCCATTGCGGAGGTCCGCATTATGCTAGTCGTTGCCCCAAGTACCCATCAAGTGTTACAATTGCGGTCGAGGGACATAGGAGGTACGATTGCCCAATTCTCATCGGTCGATCGCAACAAAGTGCTTCAGGACACCGCCAAGTCGTGGCACCATCGGTTGGACACGATCAAGGAGGCCCAGTGCCATGTCATCTAAAGGATCTAACAAGGAGCACCAACAAAGAAGATCCAGAATTGAACTTCGTCTCGGCAAAGCAGGTGGATGGAACCACCAATGCAGTGCAGTGTATTTCCCATTTAACCATCCAGGTGGTGCAATCTTAATTGTTCTCGAAACCCTCTACCTAGTCGAGCCGGATTTCGGGGACGAAATCCCTTTTAAGGGGGATAGGATGTAAGGACCCACTATATTAACTAGTTAAATAATAGTATTAGTGGTTAATGAGGTTATTAATTAGTGTTCTTTGTTAGTGTAAAATTTAAAAATGCGAATAGAACGAATAGAAATAGAAAAGAGGATTGCCGTCAGACCCGCATGCGAGGTATTGATCACCGAGATACCAGACCGTAAGGGCCGGGTCGGCACCTCTCGCTAGATCGGTTCATCACTCGGCAATCCGTACTTACCTGTTCGGATTGCGGGTATCCGTAGCAGCGTAGATTAAATAGCAGTGCTATACCCTTTGGCAGCCCAAATAACTAGTAGCATTGCTTTAACCAGAGAACCATCACTGGAGCCATTGCTTTGCCCACTGGACAACTCCATGCATTTGACCATTCCATGCCTTACAGCCAGCTCACAGCCAACGCCCATATGCATGCCCCCCAGCTAGCAGCCAGCAGCACTCGTGGCAGCAAGGGAGGGGGCACGGCTGCCACCCGTCCCTTTCCTTCCCCTTTATAGCAAGCATTCTTCCTTCCCCAGCTTCCAGCCGAAACCAAGAACCAGAGCAAGCAAACACACTCAGTCCAGAGAGGGAACGCAAGAGAGCTCAAGAAACCAAGAAGCAAGAAGGATCCTGAAGCATCAGAACCCAGAGGAACCACAAGCCAGGAACAGGAGGTTCCCCAAGATCCATTGAACCAAACCGAAGCAAGGTGATCCACAAGAACAAGCTGTGACGAAGAGGATTCCCCAAGAACCGAACCAACACCTTCATCCCCAAGAACCCAACTGATCTCCCAGGTGCACAGCCAATCCTAGTAATAGCAGTAGCTGAACTACTCCCTCCAGTGCACAATGAGTAGATCGATGGTCCGTGGTCTCAGTAAAGCTCTAGGGTTGCTAAGACAGTGCCTAGCCGTCCCTCTAAAGCATGCATCATCGACCAAATAACAAATCAAAGGTAGAGCAATCGGTAGAATAGAAACCGCAAGAGATCGAGTAGTATCTGTTCTTACCATTTAACCAAATGCGAAATCAAAAGTAAAGCAATCGTAAAATGAGACAAACAATTAAGATCAAGTAGCATCTGTTCTTATCCTTGGCCATTAGGGCAAGTAGGGGAGAGTGGGGAGTAGAGGAGAGATTAGAGGGGGGGATTAGGCAGTAGAGAAGAAGAGGGAGAAGTGGAGAGGGAGAGGGCGACGGCAGAGGCGGCCGTGAGTGAAGGGCGACCGAGAGAGAGAGAGAGAGAGAGAGAGAGAGAGAGAGAGAGAGAGAGAGAGAGAGAGAGAGAGAGAGAGAGCGAGGAGAGGCAGGGGAGGAGAGGAACCGGGTGTAGAGGAGTTCTGCGGCGGGCAGCGAGGAGCGCGATCGCCCAGGGAGGAGCCGTCCAGAGCGATGAAGCACGGGAGGAGAAACCGAAGAGAGCAGAGCTAGGAGGCTTCGGCCACAGAAAAGAAGAAAGGAGAGGAAAGAGAGAAGAAGAAAAGAGGAAAGGAGAGAAAAGGAAAAGGAAAGAACAAGAAAAGGAAAGAAGAGAAAAGAAAAGAAGAGGAGAAAAAGAAAGAAGAACAGGAAAAATAGGAAATTTCTGTCTTTCGTGCATCCGCGTAGGTTAAATCACCGTATTCATATCGTAGGAAAACTGTATTTAAATTTCTAAAATCATGCGAGTTAGTAGTTAATAATTGTGTAAATTGTTTATTGTTGTATTAATTGAATTGCTATGTTCATTCTTTGCTAGAATATTGTGGATCGGGTTAAGTCGGTGGGTTTAGTGAGTAAGCGTTGTCCGCCGATTCGAGATCTGTAAGGTTCTTTGTGGGTTAATTCAGTAGAGTTGACACGTTGTATTTGTCAGTCCAAGCCGAACTACGGTCGTACCAACCACCTCTGTATTCGAGCGAGGCCGTATTTGCAAATCCTACTTGTGCAAGATTTCCTTTGAGCAAATTTCATTAAATGTTTTCAACTTGATTTCAGATTATTACGAGTATCATTCATGCATTGCACACTTTATATATAATTTGAAAGTACCGATTGAATATGGGTGGAAATGTGGTGTGGTGGAAATGAAAGTATGGATGATGATGAGGTGTGGAGTGTGTTGGCAAGTCCGGTGATGGAAGCGGTGGCTTGTGTTGTTTATTATGTTGGTGTGGTGTTAATATGGTGGGTAGAGGGCCAAGGTACTTGGAGTGTGGCGGTGGGACCCTCTACATAGGCTATGACATAAGGATAACCAACTACACTCGGGCAATGAGCCGTATTCTCGATATCAACCATAGTGTGTGGAAGCGACCGGAAAAGGTTGTCCTAGGAAGGTATTATGATCTCCACATTGGGTAAGAGTAGATAAATACGCGTGTGAAGTGGGTATCTTAGGAAGGCCCAGTGAGGGACACAGATGGTTCTTTCGGGCTATATATGAATAAAGCCTTGGGTTGAGTATCGCTTGTCTTTGCTACGGTAGCCTGGATAGTTCGATACAATCAGTTGGCATGAGCCGGCGGGATTGCCTAGTGAAGGAATCCGCGACTCGGAGTAATGAGGTTGGAGATCTAATACTGGACTAGTGATAAACATTCTGGGGCCTCTCATGCTAGGGGTCACTATGGGTAAAGTGGTACAAACCTGCGCAGGGTCAAATCATGAATTCATGCCTGTCTCCTGGATTGGAGGCTACGGAAGCTAAGTCTGCCTCATATACGGGTGTTAGTAGTCTTTTGAATTAAAATGTGCAACTCTTAAAGAAAATCAAAACCTATTTCCAATAAAAATCAGATTTTGAGAAGGAGGTAAGCTGGATTTGGAAAAAGGGAGGAAAAACTCATGTATTGCATTCTATACTATTACTTCTTTGAGTACTCTGTACTCACTCTTGCTAACTCTCCCCCTGCTAGATATTTGTTCTGAGGGTCAAGCTTCTGGTTGGGACGTGGATCCCAATTGGTCCGACCATGAGACTTGGAGTGAGGGTCACCCGCAGAACCAAACCTACGCGGAGGACTACCAGGGAGAATAGAGTGCTGAGTATCTGTGTTACACTGCGTCGGTCTTTTGTGTAACTAGTAGTTATGTCTTATGCTTATGTTGTACTTGGATCCTGTCTAATTATGTATCGAACTTGTAGCCCTGCGTGGCTTGGCTTGTAATATATTTACATTCAGTCTCTAATTATTGTTCTGTTGCAACACTCTGAACACGGTATAGTAGCTAATAAAGTACCGGGGTGCCCGATATTTTGTTAGCCACTATGCCGAGATTCGCTTAATTAACCTGGGGTAATGGCAGCTGTTGCTAATTATCCGGGGCTAATTGGGCGGGTCGCTACACTGCTTTACTGAATATGAAATTATTGTTTTGTACATTGAATTGCCAAACTGCAGAGTGATTTTATTTCTTTTCATATTTCATAATATTGATATATTTAACTGAAGTAGACTATTATATAGAATAGAAGTTGTTCATAATTATTGAGTACCCTATTGTATGCATGAGTGATAAAGTAATCAATTAAAATAAGAGTTTGTTTTAGAACAGAAAAAATGAGAGTATGATTATGTTGAAAACTAGTGTTTTGTAGTTTGTTTAACAGAACTCAAAGATTACTACTAGTAGTGAAGCTTCTATATCAAGTTTGAACCAAATTACTATAGAAGCACACAATACCTTTTCAAATAAAAGCATGAAAGGTTGTCAATTTTTTTGCATGGAAAAGAATTACACTTGTTTTTCTTAATTCTATGTTAGATATATTCAGTGTTATTGAAATTTATGCTCTTGCTCTGCGACAGGAGAAACAAATGATTTGAATGTGTTAAGTCTGCGTTCGAGACAAATGAAGAACTTCCATGTGGCATTAATGATTTCTCAGGTAAATATTATTGACTACACTGTAGTTAGTTTTAACCAAATTGCATCCTGTATAAATTATCAGATACTTATATTTTTTATATAACAGGGCGCTCCGATGATGCTGATGGGAGACGAATATGGCCATACACGTTATGGAAACAATAACAGCTATGGACATGATACTTGCATAAATCATTTCCAATGGGGACAGGTTACATGGTTATTTGGTTTTTTCCATTAATATATTTATTGATGCGACATCTATATATTAATTTGTTCTCTTGTGTTCGTGTTGATGTAGTTAGAAGAAAGAAGAGATGGCCATTTCAGATTTTTCTCAGAGATGATCAAGTTTCGTCATAACCACCCAATACTGAGACAAGACAGGTTTCTTAATAAAGTAAGTTCAATACTTGGTGTATTCTTGCAATTGACTAGTTTGTTGAAGGTAACCATTTTTCTTCTTTTGCCAAACATAGCTATTTCCATATATTGAATACCCTATATTATCTCACTAGTCTCTACTACATATTATAATGAATACAAAAAGGATACAATTTGCAAGATTTTGTAGGATACAGCTCTTGGTTTAATTTTTTCTCTTCCAAAAATGTTCATTGCACTGAGATATTTCTTTGTTGGTAGAATGATGTCACCTGGCATGAAGATTGTTGGGAGAACCAGGAAAGCAAATTCTTGGCATTCACGTAAGGAAGGTTTTTTGCTCATGAATTTGATTATACACTCCATTTTGATTAGTTCGTGCATATGATCGTATTTGTTTTGGTTTGGTTGCTACAAGTATTTGGATTTTTCAACTGCCCACTCGCAATTTTAATGTAGGGTACACGACCACAACTCTGGTGGAGATATCTATTTGGCATTCAACGCTCACGACTATTTTGTGGACACCGTAATTCCCCTACCACCGCACCATAAGTGTTGGAACCGCGTGGTATGGATACTTTCTGATCATGCTAAAATGTTTAATGGAGTAACTTATTATGTAGTCTTAGCATAGTCAAGTTCCATGTAATATTGATGTCTGTACTCCAAATGTTACTATAGTTATTAGTTAGGCAAATTATACTCTTATCACAGTTCAAACAAGACAAGACGTTAGATAATACTGTTATAATTTTACCCTTTAAACCTGCTACAACTGGATTGGAGTCCATATGTTGATTTGAATTTTTACAGTTACTGTGGTCTGAGTAGATTCAGTGTTGCTTTTTCACGCTGTTCTCCCTTCTATTTATTTATCCTAAACTTGCTTTCGTCACCTTTCTGCAGGTGGATACCAACCTGGAATCACCTAATGATATTGTACCAGGAGGAGTGCCATTTACAGGACGAAGGTATAAAATTGCTCCATACTCTTCCATCCTGCTCAAGGCAAACCCTTATAATGGTGGAACGCAAGTCATTTTGAAGGAAGCATGAGAACAATGTCAGATCTGTCTTAGTTTGGTGAGTGGTTTGATTGGTTAAAAATGATATGCTGATCTTACTTTCCAAGGGCTTAACCGACTGTACTGCAAGCATAGCAAACTTTGAGCTGGGAGCCACAGACGTTCCTGGTATGTAGGACTTGTCTAATAACACACGCCAAGCACACTTAGTTCCCACACATAAGAAGCAAGAAGAGCCTGTAGACTGATGTTGCTAGTGTTTTGGTCGGTGGCAGCAAAGCTCGGAGAAATCCAGTATTAATACTCTTTTACGTAGGAATATGTTCTTCATTTTCATTTGACCTGGGAATGGCTATTAAGCTCCTGTTTCCATAATAATTGGGCATCAAATGCCTACGTTTACGACTTCAAGCTTTCCTAGAATGAACACATCCTGGATGTATGGATGTGAAAGATCATGTCATGTTTCATCTTTTTAAGTGTGCTGTTGCTGATAGCTCAGGACTGACGGTGTACGCAAAAGAAAAAGGATTGAAAAAAAAAAGCGAATTCTGGAGTTCTCATATCACCACTACTTAGAATTAACATGCCAGTGTTCACTCCTTGCCTGCGAGTGGTTGTGGCCTTGTTGTAGCAGTGTCATCCGCATCGTGTATCGGCTGCGGCGGCAAGGTCCGGACTGACGGCGACGGCGGTTGGTACGGAGAAAATTCCTACATGTGCAACGGGAGGAATGCTACAGGGTTCCCGAACAGGCACCGATCTGTTCTCTTGTGCTGCCAAGAGAAGTGCCAGCGTCGACGTGACAAGATAACATGGCACCGGCAGGGCTGGGCCAGCGGGTGCTTTCAACCGGGCATGTGATGGGTATCGTGCATTGTACGATGGTCGGACTCGGTGCCGATTAGGTATCGTGCATGGTACCAGATTTGTACTCGGTGCGGGGTACTTATCCTACATCGTACCAGGTTCGGACTCCGTGTCCGACACCGACTCCGAAGCTGGTACCATGCATGATACCCAACCGGCACCGAGTTCGACCCTCGTACCATGTAGGATAGGTACCCGACACCGAGTTCGAACCTTGTACCCTTTAGCATAGGTACCCGGCACCGACTTCGAAGTTGGTACCATGCACAATACCACCGAAGCTTGTACTGTGTAGGATAGGTACCCAGCACCGAGTCCGAACCTCGTACGATGTAGGAATAGCACCCGGCACCATGTTCGAACCTCATATCATTTAGAATAGGTACCTGGCACCGAGTCCGAACCTTGTACCATGTAGGAATAGCACTCGACACCATGTTCGATCCTCGTACCATTTAGAATAGGTACCTGGCACCATCTATGCGTCATGATACAACCTCTGAATTCAGTGTTTGGCATAAATCTGTGATGATACAGCCTTCGAATCCAGTATTCGGCATAAATCCGTCATGATACAGCCTCCGAATCCAGCCTTCGGTATAAATCCATCATGATACGGCCTTCGAACTGGGCGTCCAACTGCTATCCGTCATGATACGGCCTCCGAATCCAGCGTTCGGTGTCTATTCGTCATGATACGGCCTCGGAATCCAGCGTTCGGTGTCTATCCGTCATGATATAGCCTTCGAATCCAGCGTTGGACATCAATCCATTATGATACGGCCTCCGAACTGGGCATCCAACAGCTCCGTCATGATACAGCCTCCGAATCGAACGCTCGACGTCAATTCGTCATGATACGGCCTTCGAATCCAGCGTTCGGTGTCTATCCATCATGATACGGCCCCCGAAGTGGGCGTCCAACAGCTATCCGTCATGATACAGCCTTCTAATCCAGCGTTCGATATCAATCCGTCATGATACGCCCTCTGAATCCAACGTTCAGTGTCTATCCGTCGTGATAGAGCCTCCGAATCCAGCGTTCGGTATCTATCCGTCATGATACGGCCTCCGAACTGGGCGTCCAACAGCTATCCGTCATGATACATAATCCGAATGCATCGTTCGATATCGATCCATCATGATACGGCCTCCGAACTGGGCGTCCAAATGATACGGCCTCCGAATCCAGCCTTCAGCATAAATCCATCATCCTCCGAATCCAACGTTCGATTTGAATCCGTCATGATACGGCCTTCGAACTGGGCGTCCAGCTGCTATCCGTCATGATACGGCCTCCGAATCCAGCGTTCGATGTCTATCCGTCATGATACGGCCTCGGAATCCAGCGTTCGATGTCTATCCGTCATGATACGGCCTCGGAATCCAGCATTCGATGTCTATCCGTCATGATACGGCCTCGGAATCTAGCGTTCGGTGTCTATCCGTCATGATACGACCTCAGAATCCAGCGTTCGGTGTCTATCCGTCATGATACAGCTTCCAAATCCAGCATTCGACCTCAATCTGTCATGATACGGCCTCCGAACTGGGCGTCCAATAGCTCCGTCATGATACAGCCTCCGAATGCAACGTTTGATATCAATCCGTCATGATACGGCCTCCGAGTCCAACGTTCGGTGTCTATCCATCATGATACGACCTCCGAGCTGGGCGTCCACCAGCTATGCGACATGATACAACCTCCGAATCCAGCGTTCGCATAAATCCACGATGATACAGCCTCCGAATCCAGCATTCGGCATAAATCCATCAGGATACAGCCTTCAAATCCAGCGTTCGATATGAATCCGTCATGATACGGCCTTCGAACTGGGCGTCCAGCTGCTATCCGTCATGATACAGCCTCCGAATCCAGCATTCGGTTTCTATCCGTTATGATACGGCCTCGAAAGCCAATGTTCGGTGTCTATCCGTCATGATACGGCCTTGGAATCCAGCGTTCGGTGTCTATACGTCATGATACGTCCTCGGAACCGTGTACACCTTTGAATTCATGAGATTCTCGAGCTTCAATATTTGTGTTCCCATAGTTTACAGATAGGTTTTGGCCAAAGCTTCATGGTGTCATGGCCAGGAGCCGCCCGATATAGAGTTTGGAGGCTCTTGCAACTACAGTTAGCATCACATTCAAATGCAACTGCTTTAGGTTCCAACCTAAGACAGACCATTTATAATTTTAGCAATAAACATGCAGGGCACCAGCTTCTGTTACTCTTGAAGCAAACAAAATCAATTTTCTTTTTGCCGCTTAACCCTACGGAAGGTATCCGGCGAATACTTCTTAGGTGGTGCACGACTCCTAGTTAGGCGGTTTCTACCATTTTTTGGCTGCTCCCCCTCCTCCCCTTCCTGCTTCTCATCCTTTGCCAACTTTGGCTGCTTCACTACTGCATTTCCCCCGCATGTTCCCTGTCCATGTCCTGCACCATGCACAACGTCAGCTCAACAATGTCTCTAGTACAGCCATGTCCTGAAACCTGAGGAGAGAAAGGAACCTGAGGAGAGCTGTCCACCGGCAACTTGTTCGACCTGAGAATGATGGACATCCACGGTAGCAGGTTCAAGAGTAACGTCATCAAAGGACTGTCGGATTTCAATGCCTGCACTAATCTTAGCAGCATGCAGGTGGCCAGCAGGGACCTCTTTAGAGCCAGCCCGATGAACATAATGAGCCAAAATATATGCTTTAATCTCCTGTGCCAGACGTGGTACCTTGGCATGAAATGCTTCCTTAAATTGTCGAACCAGTGGAACCTGACATAACAAACCAAGATTAAGGGGTGGTTTCAGCATCATACTTTGCTGGGGGAACCTTATGCTGCAATACAACCACTAACCTCTATCTCCTTAACAAAATCCTGAAGCATCTTGCGCACAGCTTGGTCTACATTGTTAATGTTCTCCTCTTCAACATTCATGCTCCCAGATAACTCATCCTCAGCATAGATAACCTCATCGAGTGGCTGAAGAGCTTCCAGTTAGATTCAGTGAGCTCTATTTTATGCATACTAGTGTAGAAGATGAGCTAAAAAAACAAAGTGGTTAACTTACAAACAAATGAAAAGAATAAAGCTATAATCTATTAAATAGAAAGGGGGAGCTAGTAATTTACATGCAGGAGGTGCACACACCCAGGTAGATAGGGCGATGATTTTTCCTTTTGTAATGTATTGATGCCAGAAATCAGATTATCGGCAATAAATTTGCACAAATTAAAATCACTAATTTTTTTTACATCTTTGAGTGATCTCAAAAGTTTGCGATTAACTCTATTCGACACATTCGGAGCTAAGTAATAACCAATAGCAAGAAGCATAAAAGAAATATAAAATAATTTGTCATCTTTTTATTTCTGCAGCATTTTCAAAAGCGCATGTCAACGTGATGAACGCAATCGTCGATCGGAGTAGGATGTGGGGCCCCGTTGCCGCCACCCCTACGGATTTCACGAGCTTGTCGCCCAAACCCTAGATCACCAACATCTAGTCGTGCCTCCCCTCCGCCGCCGCCTCCCAGCTGAGATGTCAAGACCACATCATAGTTCTTGAGGATGGTGAGTATACTTCTTTCAAATTGGGTGTCAAGTTGAAAAGCTGGATGGAGTAAAAATTGCTTCTCTTTCTCCAGTCTACCCTGATCTCTCTCGTTAACGCCGATCTCTTTCGTTGCCTTCGTTCCGACGGTTTCAATGGAAGCGATACGAGGGTGGTAGTGGTCCCGATCCGGCGGTGGGCGGCGGCGGAGGGGAGGCACGACCAGATGTTGGTGATCTAGGGTTTGGGCGGCGAGCTTGCGAAATCCATAGGGGTGGCGGCGGCGGGGCCCCACATCCTACTCCGATCGATGATTGCGTTCATCACGTCAACATGCGCTTTTGAAAATGCTGCAGAAACAAAAAGATGAAAAATTATTTTGTATTTCTTTTATGCTTCTTGCTATTGGTTATTACTTAGCTCCGAATGTGTCGAATAGAGTTAATCGCAAACTTTTGAGATAACTCGAAGATGTAAATTTTTTTTTGGTGATTTTAATTGGTGCAAATTTATTGCTGATAATCTGATTTCTGGTATCAATACATTACAAAAGGAAAAATCATCGCCCTATCTACCTGGTGTGTGCACATCCTCCATGTAAATTACTAGCTCCCCCTTTCTATTTAATTGGTTAGCTTTATTCTTTTCATTTGTTTGTAAGTTAACCACTTTATTTTTTTTAGCTCATCTTCTACACTAGTATGCATAAAATAGAGCTCAGTGAATCCAACACTTCACTGATACAATCAGTGGAGGAACATGAGCTGGAAGCTCTTCAGCCACTCGATGAGGTTATCTATGTTGAGGAGGAGTTATCTGGGAGTATGAATGTTGAAGAGGAGAACGTTGACAATGTAGACCAAGCTATTTCAGCATAAGGTTCTCCTAGCAAAGTATGATGCTGAAACCACCCCTTAATCTTGGTTTGTTATGTCAGGTTCCACGGGTTTGACAATTTAAGGAAGCATTTCATGCCAAGGTACCACGTCTGCCACAGGAGATTAAAGCGTATATTTTGGCTCATTGTGTTCATCGGGATGGCTCTAAAGAGGTCCCTGCTGGCCACCTGCATGCTGCTAAGATTAATGCAGGCACTGAAATCCGACAGTCCTTTGATGACGTTACTCTTGAACCTGCTGCCGTGGATGTCCAAGGAGATCGTATCAGATCGAGGTTCTCAGTTCCCCTCGAAGTTTTGGCAGAAGTGGTATAAAGTTTTGAGGTACGAATGTGAATTCCGGTGTTGCTTACCATCCCCAGACCGATGGCCAGACAGAAAGGAGAAATCAAATAGTGGAGAATATGCTGAAAGCTTGGGCTTTAATGGACAAAGGTTCTTGGGGTCGGTAAGTACCAGATGTGGAGTTGTTTTACAACAACAGCCCCGTCAAGTTGGACGATGACGCCTTTTGAAGCTCTGTATGCAAGAAAAGGCGGAATACCCTTGTATTGGAAACAGACCGATAATGGACAAATCAATAGACCTGATATTCTGAAAGAAGCCGAAGAGCAGGTCAGACAGATCCGTGTAAATCTGAGGACTGTCCAGTCGAGATAGAAGAGCTATGCTGATAACTGCCGTCAGGAATCAAGTATAGCACAGTGCCCGAGCATCAGAGGCCGTTTAAAGAAATGAAATTGAAGGAGACCTGTCGTATCCGGAGTATACCGCCAGGAATTTTTGGACGAAGCTGAGCGCCGAACCCGAAGTCGTGCGACCAAGTTCTGTGAGGTTCAGGGGAGCAGTCATTCTGAGAAGAAAGTTACCTGGGAGCGAGAAGAATATCTCCGAGCAGAGTTTCCCGCTCTTCTTCTTTCTCCGTCCGAATCTCGGGGACGAGATTCTTTCTAAGGAGGGTAGGTTTGTAACGCCCTAGTTTTCGGCCTTCTGGGAAAAAACTAATTTAAATTAATTAAGTTCAAAAATTGGAGTTTCTCTGGTGTTTATATTTAACCTGGCATCCTTTCCAATCCAAAATCGGGATTCAATTCCCTTCCGGTCGAAAAATCGAATTTCCAGATTCCCGCCGGTACCCGAAATTTCACCCGAGTCCAAAAATGCTCCAAAAAGCTCAAAATCACTTCAAATATGTCCCAAATATTCCAAAATGATTTTAGGAATCATTCCCCGGATTTTTGGACCTTCACTCCTATTTTATCTCGCGCGGCTTTTGTTTAATGCCCGCAATCCGCGTCCGAATATTTAATTCCACAAATTTCATCCAAATTCAGCGGAACCAATTTTATTGGGTCCCAAATATTCTAAAATGGCTCTAGGAATTTTTTCGGAATTTTTAGACCATTTTTCCTAATTTTTCTCTAGGACGGATTATTCGCGTAAAGGAGAACCAATGGGAGAGTGCCACCTCACCTTGCACTGTTCATCTTCTCCATGAATCGTGCAAGCAAAAGAACAGAGAGCTCCAAGCAAAGCTCTAATGGCTAGGGTTTCATTCCCATCCTCATAACTCCCTCAAATCAACTCCAAATCGCGAAGCGCCGGTTCCGTTGAATCCGTATCGTCGCCCTCTTGCCATTCCCCACCATCACTCGCCGTCAACCTCACCGGAAACGGCCGCATTCAAGAAAAACCGAAATGGACATTATTCCTCATAACTCGGCCGTTTCTACTCCAAACGGCGAACCACCACCTCCATTCTCTCCGTATAAGAACCCGCGTCGCGGTGGTATGAGCCTCCTTTGGCATCTCCCGTTCGTTCATCCACTAGAGCAAGAAAACCGGTGCCGGGTTGAAGTTTTTGGAGTTCTTCGCGTTCTTGCTTGTAGATCTCTCTCCGGTGAGTCATTCTTCATAACTCGGCCGTTTCTACTCCAAACGGCGAACCACCACCTCCATTCTCTCCGTATAAGAACCCGCGTCGCGGTGGTATGAGCCTCCTTTGGCATCTCCCGTTCGTTCATCCACTAGAGCAAGAAAACTGGTGCCGGGTTGAAGTTTTTGGAGTTCTTCGCGTTCTTGCTTGTAGATCTCTCTCCGGTGAGTCATTCTTCGTGCCACTTGGTTCCTTGTGACCGTGGATGAGTCTAGAGTCTAACCCAACAATCAATTTTAGGTTCTCTCAAGAATTGGTGACGAATTTCGAGTTTTTCTCGGTTCGGCCGGAGCTCCGTTCGTCGCGAAATTCATCGCCTCCGGTAAGATTCAACTCGAATCCTTCCTCCTATGTGTCCCTAGGGTTGTTATCTAGAGATCCCATGCTTTTGTTTGATCAAATTCCATGCGAAAATGGTGTAAAAATCGAATTTTTGGGTGAAGTTGGGTCCTCTGCCATTTTTTTGCTCTCTGTTGTTTTGGTGGGAGCCTCCTGTGCATGTGCATGCTTGGGCCGAGCCCGCCGCCGGCTAGCCGCCCGCCCGCCGGCACTCGGCGCCGCGCCCGCTTCACCCGCCGCCGCCGCCCCCGCCGCTTCCCTGCCGCCCCACTCTCCAAGCTCCATCCTCTTCCAACCATAGCCATGGCACTTCCCAAGCTTGAAGACAACCCCAATGTCCATAGAGCCAAGTCAAAGTCAAAGTTCAGAACAGTCAACAAAGGCATATTCCAGGGAATATTCCCTCGATTTTCCATTTTTCCAAAATTCAAACTTCGGGAGCTCATAACTTCTCCGTTCGAACTCCGTTTGACCCCATTCAAATTCCTAAATTCATCTAAAATCAAGATCTACCTGCCAGTACTATTTTTGTAATTTTTAGATTTTATTTATTTTCTGTTATTTATTTATTACCTCGTTTTGCGCGTAGCCGAGGAATCCGACGCGACCGCCGATTCCGCCGCCGAACTTCCAGCGTACGACACCCTTCCCGCGACAGAAGGCAAGTCTCCTTGACGCATGTTGATCCTACAATTTATAAATGTTTTACACTGTTTTACAACTTGCATTGCTATTTCTATAAAAGGATGATGTTAACGTTAGGTTGTTAGTTATACCTATTGTCCATACCTCCTTGATATTGTTATCCATGATCCGTTGTCGCCCTAGTATAGTAATCCACCAATATAAATGTTTTTGAAAAAATATTTTGTTAGGGAAATGACTATTTGGAAGACAGTGTGGATGGAACATATTAGTATAGAATGTAGATTGAAGCTAGAACCCAACTTGATTGGAGAGTACATGAATATTAGTGTTGATGGGATTTATTAGTTATGGAATTGATTTATGAACGTTGATGGTTCAAATATTGTGAAGTTGGATTGTGATAGCAGTTCACACTGTAATGAATTGGGGGAAATTGTGGAAGATGTATGTGTTGTGAAGTATTCATGAGGGATTAAATAAATCATTGCCAGTAAATAATATGTTGAATTGGATTCCTTGGGCTGATAAAATAGTGTCAAACGGGAATCAGAGTTAGTTGGATTATTAGTGTTTTGTTGGGAATTATTATTAAAGGACTGATTAAGAAATAGATGATTATGGAAATATAGACATGTGATATTCAATTATGGAGAATTGTGAATAGTCCAGAATAGTCGGTGGTTTAGTAAATAATAATATTACGTATTCTTGGTGGATTAAAGTAGATGATTTAGAGGTGGTAATGTGAAGGATTAAAAATATGATGTTATGAAGTATTATCGGTGGAATTATGAATAATGTGGATTACGTATAATTTGTGTAGTCGATCTGGTGTCATTGAGTATGGTAATCATTGTAGCCGATGAACTAATAGAATCTTGGGTTAAGGAATCTTTGTTAAAGGATGCTTGGGGATGAGAGTATGAATTATTCTTGGTACATTATAGATTAATCGATGTATGGATGATGGATAATCAATAGAGTGACTTCTATTTTGAGGAGATGGTATCCTATGCAATTATGATCGTAGCTTAGCCTGATTTTTGGAGGCATGATGGCACATAATATAGACTTTACTTGTTGGAGTACCAAATTGGACTGAATTATATAGTATCATGGTAGTATTGGGGGAAGTCTTGGTGCTCTCATGAATTTTGGAGATTATAAAAGTGATTATAACAAATTTTATCAACACTGCTATTTGTATTTTATAAAATAAACTATTGGTGGAATAGAATAGTTCGGTAGAAATGCTTAGAATCGCAATCGGTCAGTGGTCACCTATGGGTGGGAAATTTCATTTATCTCTTAAAGCTTTGTGATGAAACTTATAGGCAAGGAGTATTGCCGTTGGTTTACAAAATAAAAATAAAATGAAAAATGGTTTGGACTTGGGCGGAATGGTTTGTTTGGCGGGTGCGGATTTAGCACTAGTTTTCATGGTGCAAGTGCCGCCCCAAGTCAATTAAGGACCGACGCTTATGACTGTCTCCATTCTAAGCATAACCATACAACCACATGTCAAAGTGGGCACGACCTGGCTAACTAATTTGTAGAAACCTGACTTAGACTCACCACTCGGTGGAATGTGAGCGCCGGATAGAGGCAATGTTGTTGTTTTTCTCACACGGCGCAAGAGGGGGCTTCTGTACTGGGTGGATATAACCCTAACAGCGGTGAAACCTCAGCGGGTGGGTCAGGTTAGGCGTATACATTGTAAAGGCCTTGTCATGATATCCCTGCCGGCACACCTAAGGAAGTGTGCTAATAGCTTGGCACCAAGGGAATATCATGTCTTGTGGGTAAAGTTGTACACCTCTGCAGAGTTAAAACTATTCGAATAGCCGTGCCTACGGTCAAAGGCAAAGCTTGCTGAATGCTTTCATACTGGTAGACTTTGATTTTTGGTTTCAAACTAAACAATGGTTTGCTTTGCGATCCGAGAGCGGTTAGAACTCTCGGGTGTGCTTCTGGCGGCTCAAGCCAGGTAGGTGGAAGGAACCTGATTTTGTGAACCGTGACAGATAGAGCCATGTGGATGGATTGAACCCTGATTTTGTTGAGATATGGCGGATAGAGCCTGTATATTAGTGAGTGGTGGTTAGAACCTTCACTGCAATATTACATAATTCAATTATTAAAAAGAATTGCTCAAATATGCTTTGTAAAACTTATTAACAAGTATGATTTGATGAAACTTGGCTTTATGCAAAAGAACCATATTAAGCCATCTTTGGATAGTCTACATTGTGCATAATTTCCTAAACTTGCTGAGTACTTTATGTACTCACGTGCTACACTCTAATCCCATCTCAGAAGTAAAAGAAGCTGTCAAGGAATTCCAACGACTAGGACGCGTTCTCCACTCGATTGCCTGTGGGCATTTGGATGGGTCGCCTTGGTGTTTTCGTCTTCCGCTGCAGTTGTTCAAGTTGTTCAGCCTGTTCAGGCCGTAATGGTAAAACTTGACCATAAGGTATTTGCTTTCATTTGGTGTTGTTCTTATTTAGTTATACGTATTCGTGATATGGTTGTTGATTTATCACTGTTTGACTGTGTGTACTAGCTATTGATCTGGAACTAGTACAGAAATACACAGAGGACTCCGGATAGTCGATCCGGGGGCCTACAACTGCTCACTACAATTACCTTCGCAGGAATTTTTCCGCAGTGTGCGGAAATCACCTTTTCAGGCAAGATGACTTTACCACGCCTTACTATGATGCAACTTCGAAGCAAACTGCTGTAGTTGGCCCTGAATCAACATCTTTCGAGGATTGGATGCGCCAATCTTAGTTTAGCAACCAAAGCTCGTAGGTAGAATCTTTTTATTTTTTTCAATCAGTGATTGCAGGTCACATGTTAATTTTTTCATTTTTTTTAGTTGGCTATGTGGCATGTTTCAGTTCTTTACAATCTAAGTTTTTGCCTGCTAATTCTGCCAAGTTTTATCTTTTGAACTTGTGCCAATCTTGCTAATCCTGCCAAGAAATGAGACGGAGGGAGAGAGAGAGAAAGATTAGGTGAAGGGGTTATCTAATCTCTCCCACAATAGATGAAATTGATAACCCTGCAGATATTAGACTGATCCATCGAATACCCAGACGAACGCTGGATTTGGAGGTCGTATCATGACGGATTGATATCAAACGCTGGATTCGGAGGCTGTATCATGATGGATAGCTGTTGGATGCCCACTTCGAGGGCCGTATCATGACGGATAGACACCGAATGCTAGATTCGGAGGCCGTATCATGACGGATTGATATCGAACATTGAATTCGGAGGTTGTATCATGACAGAGATGTTGGACGCCCAGTTCGGAGGCCGTATCATGACGGATTGAGGTCGAACGCTGGATTCGGAGGCTGTATCATGACGGATAAACACCGAATGCTGGATTCCGAGGCCATATCATGACGGATAGACACCGAATGTTAGATTCCGAGGCTGTATCATGACGGATAGACACCGAACGCTGGATTCGATGGCTGTATCATGACGGATAGTAGCTGGACGTCTAGTTCGAAGGCCGTATCATGATGGATTTATGCCGAAGGCTGGATCATGATGGATTTATGCTCAACGCTAGATTCGGAGGCTGTATCATCATGGATTTATGCCGAACTTTGGATTCGGAGGCTGTATCATGACGCATAGTTGGTGGACGCCCATCTCAGAGGCCGTATCATGACGGATTCATATCGAATGCCGGATTCAGAGGCTGTATCATGACGGATTCATATCCAACACTGGATTCGGCGGCTAACGGATAGCTGTTGGACGCCCAACTCGGAGGTCGTATCATGGCGGATTGATATCGAACGTTGGATTCGTAATCTGTATCATGACGGATAGCTGCTGGACGCCCAGTTCGGAGGCCGTATCATGACGGATAGACATCGAACGCTGGATTCGGAGGCTGTATCATGGCGGATAGCTGTTGGACGCCAAGTTCGGAGGCTATATCATGACGGATAGACACTGAATGTTGGATTTGGAGGCCGTATCATGATGGCTAGACACTGAATGTTGGATTTGGAGGCCGTATCATTACGGATAGGCACCGAACGCTGGATTCAGAGGCTGTATCACGAGGGATAGCTGTTGGATGCCCAGTTCGCATGTCCATCTCACCTGAACGCCAGCCACCAATGCGGCCAGGCACTCGCGTTACACAGCCAGGTAATCCTCAATCATTGGTAACCAAACCACCCTCCCATAGGTTGCAAACAAAGGGAAAGGAAACGAAATGAGGGGAGGCGAATGCCTTTTGCTCAACGAACGGTGTACTTAGCTGTCCTGTTAGGGGGGGGTGGGGGTGGGGGGGGTGTCCAGATCCTAAGGTGGGGAATGCTTTGCAACCTGTGGCTGTCTTTATGATCTGCTCATTATATAAGCGAGAGAATTTGATCTGTTAGTACTAACCACCTCTTAAAACTTATGGGTAGTGGAATTTGGAATATTGTTTAGCAAAATTCCCAATCATTCATCAGTGACCAACGAACCACTATAGTGCATATTTATGCCAAGCTGATTTCCCCACTGGCCTCCAAGGAGAATATATGGAAGTTCTCCCATCCACCTACTAAAGCATCGCACGGTTTAATTTATAGCCAGCCTTAGGCCCTTTGGAATAGGATAACCCTTGGGAATTAGGAGGAAACGAGATATCCGCTCTTATTAGGTTCTGTCTGGAAAGCGAGAATTTTTGCTATTCCTGCTGGAAATGAACTAATTCTTGTGAAGTTCCTACATTTCAAACTAACCCTTACTGAGTGTGATTTGCTATGAAATTCTTGGAAGAATCCTGTGTTCCAAATGCAGAGCCTTGGTAAGAGCATCTCCAAGAGGGACCTTAAATATAGTCCTAATTTGAATTATAGAGTTTTTAAGGAAAAGATTAACTCCAGCAAAGACTTTAAATTGTTAAAACTTAGCAAATTGTTTAAGGCCCTTAGGAGAGTAACTATATTTAGCAATTTTGTGATTAAGCTCTATCTTTATTAGGTTTTATGGTCTAACCGCTGGAGTGAATATTTCGTTGGAGCCTTAAATCTAACTAGTTAAGGTCCTAAAGTTTAAAGCTCATTTTTAGTACTTGCTCTTAAAAATGCTTTAACTAAGCAAATCCTCAACGGCCTACCGATCTTTCTTTTCTCTCTCTCTCTTAACCTCCGCTGCCTACTCTACTACCTCCGGTTGTTCCAACTGTACCACACTACATGCTTCATGGGCGTACAGGCCATGGAAACATGGTCACGAGTTACGATTTACAAGTGAGTCTGTGGCTGTCACGTAGCGAGCTCGACACCACGAAGTCGTTCACTTGGAAGGTGGATGATGGCTTGTTGGTACGTCGGTGTCACGTAGTTCTGGACACCGTTGCCGGGCGGCCGGCCGGAATCTTCCACCCTGGGCACAGCCCATTGCGAGGAACCGATGGTGCAATGCGGATTTTTTTTATCGAACATCTTTTTGCACATTTGCTATTCTTAAATTGGACCAGTTGAGAGATGCCGTTCCATGGATAGTATTTCGGGCCGTATTAGGAATCTAGGATATTTGTTGGCAACCCATTACTCGGAACAATGTAAATATCAGAAGTGTTTACTGTACTAGTTTTCCAATTTTTTTTACAAAACTAGATTTTGGCCATGTTTGGACCCTGAACTAATTGTTAGCTGGCTAAAAATTAGTCATAATCTATCCAAACAGAAAGACTAATATGTGGGCTAATTTTTAGCCAACCCCTCAGCTAACAATTAGTCCATTAGTTGGTGGGTGGGAGCTAATTTGGGCTAATAGCAGGTAACACGTTGGGAAAAGTCTGAAATACCCTCGCACTGGCATTATACTCACTTCCTCACCTGTGCGTCAGCTCACCAGTTGTTATGAGGGGTAGACACGACTTTTCTAAGAAATTAGCCCAACCATTAGCCATGTATCCAAACAGTCCTGGACTAATTTTAGATGGGCTAATTATTAGCTGGGTAACAATTAGCTCTAACCATTAGCCAGCTAACAATTAGCCAGTTAACAATTAGCTTTAGCCCATCCAAACATAGCCTTTGTATAAAATAATTTTAAAAAATGATCCTCTAGTCAACCTCTACCATGCCTCGGATGGAAACACGCTACCACGCTCAGCACCATGCTCCACGTGCGAGCGCTTCTTCGCCCACCCCGCACGCGCCCCCGCGCTCGCCTACCCACACACCCGTCTCTGCCCTTTCGAGCTTGCCCGTCGGCGTGCCGCGCTTGACATGCGCGGTAGCTTTGCTTTCGTGCTCCCTAAAGCGGGAGGTGTTGGTCAGGGGGCTATTTTTATAAATTATTTTGCACGAAGCTATTTTTGTTAAAAAAAATAAAGAAGGGTTAGTACAGTAAACTCTTTCAAATCTGAGTTTATTGTCATTCGGAAGGATCAAGGATGTGATTCAACTGGCGAGGGAAGTTTATGGAGCACTTCGAATTGCAATAATGCTTGCAAGAGCCTGTTTGGAATAAGGCTTGTTTGAAACAGATTTTACTTCGCAAGTTTCATCACGCAGGAGTTCCAACAAAATTCCTACGGAGCTTATATAATATCTAGGTCCTTGTTTGGGAACAAGGATTCCAATGGAAACATAGGGATGTCAACATAATTTTACAGGAAACATTGCAATTTGTCCACATTTCCGTTGGTATCCTTGTTTCCAAACAAGACCAGGTGTTTTGCCTCTTTGATCTAGAGCTACCTATCCAATAACATAATCACACTTTTCTACATGGTTGGCAAGAACCAGGCGAGTGCATTTGTGTGCATCTTTGGTTCAAGAAGACGAACATTGTGAAGGAGTGGAGCTTTAGGTTTTGGAAGGGTTTGGTTAGGTTGGAAACCACTGGATTTATCTTACGGATCAAGGTGAGCATTGTGGAGTGGTACATCAGGCTTTCGAAGGGTTTGGTTAGGTTGGAAACCACTGGATTTATCTTATGGGTACACAAGAAACTCTTAACTCCCTATTGCCTATCGGGCTATTGGCCGTCCGACGGTCCGAGCAAACACGTTTTCAATAAAGGGAACAAAAAAACCTCTTTTTTCTCGAGAACACACACACGGAACCAAGAACTTGCAAACCAATCAATGTGCTAAAAAAAAAAATCATATTTGATACAAGTTTCAACCCGTATTTACGATATGATACAATAGTTTTAAATATTTACAAAAAAACCACTCATCTACGGTTCCTGGTTTACCATAGATGCATTGATGGTAAATCAGAAACCGGCCAAGGGCTTGTACCGCACACAGGGAACCGGCAATGCCATGGTCAGTTTATAGGGTACCATAAATGCATGTATGGTAACGCAAGAACCGGCCAAGGCAATAAATTATTTTTTTTTCTTTTTTTGAATTTTTAAACCGAGGTCATTCGAAATGCAAATAATTTTCGGTATGAAACTCAAAAATCAATGAGACAACTTTCTAAAGGTGTGTAAAATCATTTAGATTATGGATATGCAAAAATATTTTAGTTTTGTTTATTGTGCAACAAACGATGTCCAAGTCACAGTAAATTCGGAATTTTCATAACGGGCCGTTGCTTACTCGGATTTTCGAAAACCGGTTGCTGCGTATTTATGAAATTGAAATTTCATATCTGATTTAATTAGTTTGGTTAAATTCACTCGCTCAAATTTTATATTTTAATGCTGGAGAATTCGGAGGAACCACCGAATTAATCATTTCCATTTTAATTGCAATAATTCATATCGAAAGCTTCGAACCTCCAAAAGGAAAAAAATATATGTAAATTTTTATTACGCTATAAGCGTTCATAATATATCACAAAAAGTAGCATGTTCCATGCAAATTTAAAATATTAAAATCAAGTTTAGTTAAAGAACATACTCTTTATTACGGCTTAAAACTAAAAGTGTTACCACGTAAAAGCAAAATAACAGTCACAACATAACAGTCCAACGCAGAAAAAACAATGTAGACGTCTACTGAGTGCATCGAGGCTACTTTAACGTGTAATGAACCGCTGCGGTACTCATATCAGGTGTCCACGAGAATGCTCCAGCCATGGTGAACTGTGGGTGGGACTAAGTCCAGCTGAAAAGACAGTCTAATTCTTTGGAATAACGAAGCTGATTTGCTCTTCGGTATACGGACTAACATATTCTGAAAAAATATTGTAATTACACCTTGCGTTGCATGTAAATTTTGATAGTGCAAAAGCCCTAAGTATTACGAATTGCCAACAAAGATGACAACTTAAGCCTTTTCGGCAGGCTGTAAAATATCACATTTGAGTCTAATTCTTTGGAATAACGAAGCTGATTTGCTCTTCGGTATACGGACTACCATATTCTGAAAAAATATTGTAATTACACCTTGTGTTGCATGTAAATTCTGCTAGTGCAAAAGCCCTACGTTTTAAGCCCACAGTTCACCATGGCTGGAGCATTCTTGTGGACACCTGATATGAGTACCGCAGCGCTTCATTACACGTTGAAGTGGCCTCGATGCACTCAGTAGACGTCTACGTTGTTTTTTCTGTGTTGGACTGTTATGTTGTGACTGTTATTTTGCTTGTACGTGGTAACGTTTTTAGTTTTAAGCCGTAATAAAGAGTATGATTTTTAACTAAACTTGATTTTAACATTTTAAATTTGCATGGAACATGCTATTTTGTGATATATTATGAACGCTTATAGCGCAATAAAAATTTACATATTTTTTTCCCTTTTAGAGGTTTGTAGCTTTCGATATGAATTATTGCAATTAAAATGGAAATGATTGATTCAGTGGTTCCTCTGAATTCTCCAGCATTAAAATATAAAATTTGAGCGAGTGAATTTAACCAAACCAATTAAACCAGATATGAAATTTCAATTTCATAAATACGCAGCAACCGGTTTTCGAAAATCCGAGTAAGCAACAGCTCGTTATGAAAATTCCGAATTTACTGTGACTTGGACATCGTTTGTTGCACAATAAACAAAACTAAAATATTTTTGCATATCCATAATCTAAATAATTTTACACACATTTAGAAAGTTGCCTCATTGATTTTTGAGTTCCATACCTAAAATTATTTGCATTTCGAATGAACTCCGTTTGAAAATTCGAAAAAAGAAAAAAAATTGTTGCCTTGGCCGATTCCTGGGTTACCGTACATGCATTTATGGTACCCCATAAACCGGCCATGGCATGGCCGGTTCCCTGTGTGCGGTACAAGCCTTTGGCCGGTTCTTGGTTTACCATCAATGCATCTATGGTAAATCAGGAACCGTAGATGAGTGGTTTTTTTGTAAATATTCAAAACTGTTGTATCATATCGTAAATACGTGTTGAAACTTGTATCAAATACAATTTTTTTCCTTCAATGTGCATGTGTAAGCTAAGACTTCACCAAGAGAGTTCGATAATACCGAGCCATTTTCTTTTTTAACCCATGTGTAGTATTTTAGTGTGATTCGTGCCTCATTTTGTTCTCTCGTAGATCCAATTGCTTTGAAGTCGGGTCAGTCATTTACCATCGGTTGAATAGAAAATTAGATAATGGAACATGGGCTTCATTGATTAATAAATGATTAGTTTCATCAAGCCAATCATTTCCTTTCAAAGGCATTATTTAGGCAACCAATGTTAGCTCATTGATGCTATCATAAAATGATCAAAACAGGCTCTATTTTATATGTGGTCGGCAATTATAATATCACGGCTAAACCTTTTTTTTTTGTCCAAAATTTTGGAGATTCTGATTGGGACGAAGTGCACCCGAGTGTCTAGTTAAACCAAATGGGTATATGGGGATGATAAATGCACAAAAAAAGTCTATTAACTGCTCGTAAATTAGAACATATCCACGTAGTGTTTTAACATTATTAGTACTAGAATATTTGAACACTACGCGTCGAGCAGCGCTCAAACATGAGCGAACCACATACGCTCTAGCGCACTCGCCAAGCGAGCAACACTCAGCCCTCACATGATCGCAACTTTAAAGAGAATTATGCGTGGAACGAAAATACGAAAGGAATATGCCCAAATCATCACCAGATTTTATCTCCTTATTGCGAGGGGGAACATTTGAGAGAAGATCTTTATCATACGCTTACGCGGATCCCAGCTTCCTGTCTCCAAGAAAAATAATCGAAGCTTCCAAACCGGCAAGCTGGAACAAAAACGCGGCTTCACCATCCGTCAGATATCGATCCAACGGTCAGTCTGCACGAAAAATTAGCACTAAACCCCTGATACTCTCTTTGCATGTATTAACCCCGTCTCCTACCTCTTTATAAGCTCTCTACCCCTACGGTCCCAGAAACCATTACACTACACCTCCTCAAGCTAGCCTCTCCCTCACAAGCACAAGCCCCCAGACCCTAAGGCTAGCTCTCGTCCTCTCCTCCAATGGCGCGCCTCCAGCTCGTGGCTTTGGCCATGGCGATGCTATTCGCCGCGGCGGCGGCTCAGGCCCCGGCGGCCACCCCGACGCCCGCCCCCAAGGCGTCCCCCCCGCCGGCGACGAGTCCGCCGACCCCGGCGCCGGTGTCTCCCCCCGCCCAGCCACCGGCCACCCCTCCCCCTGCGCCGGCGCCTGTCGCTCCGGCTCCTGCCCCCAAGGCCCCCGCCCCCGCTCCCAAGGCTCCGGCTCCGGCGCCCAAGGCTGCGGCACCTTCGCCCGACACGAACTCGCCACCGTCGCCGTCGCCGCTGGGCCCGTCCCCGTCGCCCACCGCCGAGGCGCCCCCTGCCCCCAGCTCCGCCGCCGGCGTCTCCCCCGCCGTCGCGTTGGTCGTCGCCGCCGCCGCCGCCGCCGCCGCGTTCTACTGAGAGATCTACAGCGCGCTGTAACACATCATTAATTTATCCGTCCATTCGAGGGAATCTTCTCTTCTTTTGTGGTAACGTTGAGTTGTTAAATTTCTTTTCTTTTTTTTTCCTTTTCCTTTCCTCTATTCCATAAGGTAGAGCTGTGCGTGTTCGTGGGAGTGTGGGCGTGGACAGATTGTTTGGTTGTTGGTGGTGCGCTCCATTGTATAATTCCCCGTTAATTTCTCGCATCTCATTCGTTCTCCATTACCACCTACCTGTTTCGGCAGATCAGATCTTGAATAGTGTAAGCTTGCAAAGCTCGCTAGTTGTTGACACGCAGCCACAGGTGAAGATGTATGTACTGCTAGCACGGTGCAATGTACCAGCCTGGAATGAATGGATCTGAGACGCTCTCCCCCAGATCTGGTCTCCTTTAAAAACCAGTAATTATTGCAAGCTCCACTGGTATTTTCTGGATTTCTTTTCTTGTCTGTTCGTGTGAAATAAAATTGCTCGTGAGAGCAGCGGAGCGGAGGGAGGGGGCGGAGGCCAGCTGGGGAGCAGCTAGCAATAGAATACGCTACGGGTGTGGGTCGGTGGGGAACTGTGGCGATTGGCGATGGCGAAATGTCGACGGGGCCGGACGGTGGGGCTGGCAGGACGTGCCGGTGCCGGTGCCGGTGCCGTTGCGCTGCTTACTCGCTGCCGCTGCAGACGGGCGCGGCGGCTTGCGGCACCGACCGGGGCGGGGGGAGATGAAAATGTGGGCTGTTTTGTCCGGTCCGGGACGGTTGCTGTAGCGGGCGTGGCAGCGTTGCCGGAATCCTTTCGTTTACCATTTTTTTCAAATCTAATCTTCACTTATGCATTTACAGATTTAACCTATTTTTTTTAGAGGTGCTTCTATGCTCTTCTTTTTAAAAGTTGTACAACTATTAAAGTATAAATGAATGATAGATGGTGATTACTTACCCTTTCGTTTGTTTCAAGATTTGTGCAATTTGTACCGAAAGGAAAAGCATAAAAGCATCGCTCTTTTTTTTACCGTGAAAGACGCGGCAAGCAACTACCGTTAGTTGCCGCGTTTGGAAAACACGGAAGGCGACTGGCGCCACAACAGGGCTAGAGAGTAGGCTCCTGCGGTGTTGGAATGCGAGAGGAGGGCTCGGGACCAGCCCAACGCACGACACCTTGCAGCTTGGAAGGAATCCTGTCGTGATGGACCATGCGTTGCTCCTGTGGTGGCATAGCTCCTGTGGTGCTGGTCACCTTCCGCGTTCATCGAAGGCAGCAGGTATTAGATGTCACCTATCACGTTTTTTATGATGGGAGAGATGGTTAAATTTATAAATAATGATATAGGGAGATAATTTTTTTTTAAAAAAAATTTAAAAAGTTACAGTGGGCCGGATAAGCGACGGATTCGCTTGCATGTGCGGTCGCGGGCCGGCTCGTAACCAGGGTTTCAAATTTCGTTTTGGATTAAATCTCGTCACCTATCGAAATCCGAAATTTTGCCGAGATCTCGTTATTTCGGAAGAAATCCGAACGAAATACAAAAACCAAAATTTAAATCTGGTCAAATCCGGTCAAGTTTTAATCAAATCTCGGTCTATTTCACCGAGATCTCGGCGAGATTCAACGAGATCTCGGACTTTGAATTTTTTAGGGTTTTTTCAATTTTGCTGGAATTATGATCTACCGACTAAGTCCAAATGGAGAAGCCTTGTCTGTTCGTGGACGGACAGAGGAAAAGAAATTAAATAATGGATATAAGGGCAGAAGTTCAAGCAATCATAGGGGTCGTTCTAAGTCCAAATGTAAAGAAAAATTCTGTAGGTATTGCAAGAAAAGTAATCATGATATATCTGAATGTTACAAGTTAAAGAACAAAGAAAAAAAGAAACGACACCTACAGGCCACAAGGTAAATCTGATGAGGAATGTAAAGCTTCTGTTGCTATCGCTGATAGTAGTTTTGATGGTGAGATTCTTTTCGCTTTTGCTGGATGTGCAAGTAATGGTGATGAATGGATTATTGATTCGGCTGCTTTTGTTCATATATGCATTAATAGAGACTGATTCCTTACTTATGACTCTGTTAAAGATGTTTTTTCTGTTAGGATGGGTGACGATTCGTCACGTCCTATTGTTGGCATTAGATATGTACAAATTAAGATGCATGATGGTATTATTAGAACCTTGACAGATGTAAGGCACGTTCCAAGTATGACAAGGAATACCATTTCTTTGAGTACTCTTGATTCTAAAGGGTATAAGTATTCCGGTAGCAATGGAATTTTGAAGGTATCAAAAGTTTCTCTTATTGTTATGAAATGTGATTTGAAATCTGCAAATTTATATCGTCTACAAGGCATTACAATTACAGATGATGTCTGTATTACTTCACATTCAGTACCTGATATTGTTAATCTTTGGTACAAACGCCTTGGGCATATGAGTGAACAGGGTTTGGCAGAATTGAGTAAGAGAGGACTTCTTGATGGATATAATAGAGGAAAATAAGATTTATATGAGCATTGCATATTTGGTAAATATAGGAGGGTGAAATTCACCACTTCTGTTCATTCTACAGAAGGTATTCTTGATTATGTGCATTCTGATTTATGGGGGCCATCTCGTGAGCTTTCTTTTGGAGGTGCTCACTATATGTTAACAATTATTGATGATTATTCTAGAAAAGTCTGACCTTATTTCTTGAAGCATAAATTAGAAGCATTTTCAGCATTCAAAGAGTTGAAGGTTATGATTGAAAGGCAAACTGAAAAGAAGGTAAAGAAACTTCGCACTGACAATGGGATGGAATTCTGTTATGATGAATTTAATTCATATTGTAAGTCTAAATGCATTATGAGACACTACATTGTTCCTTACACTCTACAACAAAACAGTGTAGCTGAGCATATGAACAGAACTATCATCTCGAAGGCCTGTTGCATGTTGTCTAATGCTGGCTTGCATAGGTAATTTGGGCTGAAGCTGCTTCCACTGCTTGCTATCTTAGGTCACCCTCCATTACTATTGATAAGAAAACTCCAATTGAGGTATGGTCTAATTCTTCAAGTGATTATTCACAATTGAGAGCTTTTGGTTGCATTGTTTATACTCATGTTGATAATGGTAAATTAAAACCTAGAGCTATTAAGTGTATCTTCCTTGGTTATAAATATGGTGTTAAAGGTTATAAATTGTGGAATCCTCAAACACAAAAGGTTGTCATCAGTAGGAATATTATCTTTAATGAATCTGTTATCTTAAATGATAAATTGGATACAAATGTTCCTATTGAGAAACAACTAAAAACTAGTGTGCAGGTGGAGCACCTTATTGATTCAGAAAATACACTAGAAAATAATACTAATGTTCAGAATGCATCTATTGTTGATGATTCACATATTATTGAGCATTCTTCTCCAGTTGTGCAGCCTCCACAACATTCTATCGCTATTGACAGGCTTAGGAGGTCTATTAATCCACCTAAAAGGTTCATTAAAGAATGTAATATTGCTTCCTATGCTTTAAGTGTTGCAGAAGAAATTAAAAATAATGCAGAACCTTCTAATTATGTTGAGGCTATTACTTCTGCTGATTGCAAAAATTGGATAACCGCTATGCAAGATGAGATGGAGTCTCTTGAAAAGAATGGTAATTGGGATTTATGAAAATTGCCTAAAGATAAGAAGATTGTCCATTGTAAATGGATTTTCAAAAGAAATGAAAGAATTACTCCTACTGATTCAACAAGGTATAAAGCAAGGTTGGTTGCTAAATGTTATAGCCAGATTCCAGGTATTGATTCAAATGATGTATTTTCTCGTGTTGTGAAGCATAGTTTTATTCGCACTCTACTCAGTATTGTTGCCATGCATGATTATGAACTTTAGCAATTAGATGTTAAAATTGCATTCTTGTATGGGGAGTTAGAGGAAGATATTTATATGGATCAACCTGAAGGTTTTGTTATTCCTGAAAAAGAACACATTGTTTGTAGATTAAAGAAATCTCTTTATGACTTAAAACAATCCCCTAGACAATGGTACAAGAAATTGGACTCATTTATGCTCTTTCATGGTTTTAAGCGGTATAATTATGATAGCTATGTTTACCTAAAGACTGTTAATGTTTTAGCTATATACTTGCTTCTTTATGTCGATGGTATGTTAATTGCTGCAAAAGATAAACCAGAAATAGTTAAATTAAAGGCACAATTGAGTAAAAAATTTGAGATGAAGGATTTAGGTACAGTAAAGAAAATTCTTGGCATGAAAATTATTAGAGGAAGGAAATCTGGTAATTAAACCTTAGTCAGCAAGGTTATATTGAGAAGGTCCTTCGTCGCTTTAATATGCATGATGCAAAACCAGTGAGTACTTCATTAGCTGCACATTCAGATTATCTTCAGGCTTATGTCCAGTCAAATGATGATATTGAGTACATGTCTAGAGTCCCATATTCCAGTGCAGTTGGTTCTCCTATGTATACCATGGTTTGTTCTCGTCCTGATTTATCTTATGCACTAAGTGTTGTTAGTAGATACATGGCTAATCCTGGCAAAGAGCATTGGAAAGCTGTCCAGTGGATTTTCAGATATTTGCGTGGTACTTCTAATGCTTGTTTGTAGTTTGAAAAATTTGGAGATGGATTTGTTGGTTATATTGATTCTGACCATGCTGGTGATTTAGATAATAGGAGATCTCTCACAGGTTATATTTTCACTATTAGTGGTTGCGCTGTCAGTTGGAATGCAAACTTGCAGGGCATCGTTGCTTTATCAACTACTGAGGTTAAATATATGACTATTTCTGAAGCATGTAAAGAAGCTACTTGGTTGAGAGGTTTGTACACTGAGCTTAGCGGGGTTACTGCTTGTGTTACTATATTTTGTGATAGTCAAAGTGTTATTTGCCTCACAAAGGATCAGATGTATCATGAAAAAACAAAGCACATTGATGTGAGGTATCATGCATTCGAGATGTTATTGCTCAAGATAACATCAAAATATCCAAGATAAGTACATATGACAATCCCGTTGACATGATGACAAAGTCAATTTCTACTACTAAGTTTGAGTGATGCTCAAGTTTAGTTGGAGTTACAGTTTAAGTCCTAGAGACTTTTGGCGCCGGTGTTACTTATTATTGATGGGAGTTCATTGATGATTCTTTTGTTACAAGAAGGAATTCGTCTCAAGGTGAAGTTTGTTGGGTATTGATCCGAATTCGTTTGGGCTTTAGGGACGCCTTTGACCTGTGTTTCGGTGTAGCCCGCTTTAGACTCGAGTCACTTTGTCCACCCTATAAATACCTTTTGTAAGCTGCATGGGAAGAAGATCACTTATTGTAATCACTTGCTTTTGTACACAATTACCAAAATAATGATATTGCCAATTAGCACTCGTGGTTTTTTCCGCAAAGGTTTTCCACGTAAAATTCTGTGTGTCGCGTTGTTTTGTTCTGTTATTGATCTTCCAACAAGAATGAGTATGGTCGAGCAGTATCTATACCTAGCATGCACCATGGCCATCCATCCTTGTACGCACCTCTCGTTTGACCGCTGCATGCACAACAGAGCCACAAAGGCTCGCCGAGGCACGCTCCCCATGGGTCGAATCGAACCAACACGAAAATGAAATGAGATGGGATTTATGAGACGTAGCATCTTGCTCCGTTTTGCGGTGCCCCGTGGGAGGCCGACCTGTCAGTTAGTGTGTGCGGCGTGCCTTACCCCGGCACGTGTGCCCCATGCGGTGATGATGAAGGGCTTGTGGGAGGGGACGCCCGGGAGCATCCACGCTGACTAAATTAAACGCTCTGATCAGCTTGATTGATCATTGATAAAAGCTTTGATGATTCCAGACCGAAGTGCAGTGGTAATTGAGAATTTTTTGAGACAGTGATGTGAATATTACAGGTTCTATCATGACTCTTGAGTACCAATTTTTCCCAAGAAAGGAATGACCACTACCACAGATCTGGCCATCAGTACCGGTTCAGAATGGCCATCAGTACTGGTTTTTGAACCAGTACAGGCCATCCAGGACTGATGCCTATTGGGTATCAGTACTGGTTCCACTAACTGGTACTGATAGGACTAGAAATGTTTCAAAATATATCGAAGATGTATGGAAGAAGCGGGACTCAAACCCGCAACCTTGTGACTCCAGCCCCACCCTTCTAACCAACCCACCCACAATCGCGTACTGATATACATAGTGTCGGCGTATTCTACACCAAGGTACCCGCTCCCCCGCGCTAAAAAAGGAATCAAGTGGCAGCCAGGGCGTGCTTGGGCCCAGCAAGGTGATCGCCCAGCGGACACATGGCATACAGGCCAGGCCGCTGGGCGATCAGCAAGGTGGTCGCACCAGCGGACACATGGCATACAAGCCAGGCCAAGCGACAAGAAGGTGGTCGCACCAGCCACACGTAAGCGTCTGAGCCAGGCTGGCGACAGCAAGGTGGTCGCCCAATGACCGTGGCGTCTGAGCCAGGCTGGCGACCAAAGAAGGTGTTCGCCATGACACGTGGCGTCTGAGCCAGCCGAAGGATGCCCAGTGGTCGCCCGATGGGCACGAGGCGCCTGATCCTGGCCATCGCGCACCATCCGAGATAGTCCTGCCGAGATCGTGACATTAAATGCGAATCGTGCGCATTAAATGTGGAAGCATGGGAGCTGCAGTGTGGCGGTGCGCCTTCCCCAGGCGCATCATGGCTGTGGAAGACGTCACGACTACACCTCACCCCGTGACGGAACGGGCGGCGTTGGTGGACATGGGGCCCGAGACAAGATTGTGACGGATGCAGCAGACATTAATGTGACATAAGAATAGAGACGGGCGCATTAAATACGCCCGCAGCAGTGTAATGATGGAGGCTGGCAGTGTAAGCCTCCCATGCGCCCCCGTCAGCCCAAGTATAAAAGGGAGCCGGGGTGCATGGGAGAGGGGGTTCGACTCACGGTTAGTAGGTTTTCATCCTTTCCAGCAAAAACACAGACAATACGAAGAAAGGCAGGACTAGGGCTATTACTCTTCGGAGGGCCTGAACCTGGGTAAAAAACTCTTTGCGTCCCCCCGTTAGCCTAGATCTCCCGGTGCCCCGATCGTCACCGTCTTCCATTCCGAGGCGATTGCCCCGAAAGCCCCTGTCGGAACCTCATAAGCACCCGTCGCGGAGGTGCCTGTTGGCTAGTACGCCGACAGTGGCGCGCCAGGTAGGGGCTATTGGTGGTTAGATTGCCTACTCTTTTTTTTCACTCTCAGTTCGGGGCTCAGCAGGAGTGGGGGCGCTTGTCTGCATGGCGGAATCGCATTCCAAGCGTAGCAATCTGCCCGAGGTAAGGGGCGCCCGTAGCCGGTCCCGATGTTCGGAGAGGGGGCCGGGCCACCCGGGCCCCTCTGCCGCGGGAGCGGCGCACTTGGCTCCCACGCCCAGGGTCACCGTCCAACGGCGCTTAGCGGCTGGGGACGACACCCCCGCGCGAAGTCTTCAGGCGGCCCGGCTCCTCCTCGATCATCCTCCGGTGAACCTGGGGGGCGATACCCCGGCCACTCCTTGGCTGCGGGATATCGTCCACCTGGTGGATGCCGCTCAACAACAAGTTGAAGCGGCGACCCAGCCGGGGGCTTCCGACATGAGGCGACAGGGAGCCCGCGCAACCGACGCGCCGGTTTCCAGCCGCCACACGACAATTTCTCCCGGCACCAAGGGCCGGGATAGGGGGAAGGGAGTCCTGGTTGCAACCCCCTCTGTAACGGGGGGATGGGCACGTGACTCCGCTTCTTCCCGCGGTCCCCCCGAGTTCAGGGCGAAACGCGAAGACCTTCGATCGCGCCTTGACGAAAGGCAACGTCAGCGCGACGGTGACCTACGTCGTGTCCTCCGCGAGCGCCGCAGGGGCGCAAGACGGGGGGCTCTTCCCTCGAACTCCGGTGAGAGCGCAGGGTCGCACTCCTCATCCTCTCCTCAGGATTGAGGGGCTGGCGAACGACGCTGCTCTCCCTACAACGTCGGATGCCAGGCGTTCTCTCTCCGCCTTCGGCAAGCTGCATGGCCGGAGAGGTTCCGCCCCGCCTCCTTCGAGAAGTATGATGGTACCACCAACCCGGAGGAGTTCCTGCAGATCTACACCACGGTGGTGCGTGCGGCGGGAGGATCCGAGAAAGTAATGGCCAACTACCTCCCGACATCGCTGACGGCTCGCCTGCCTTGGCTACTTAACCTTCCGCGAGGCTCTGTACACTCGTGGGAGGAGCTGTGCGACATTTTTGTCGCCAACTTTCAGGGCTCTTACGCTCAACCAGGCGTGGAGGACGATCTCCACGCTCTGGAGCAGAAAGAGGGGGAGTCCCTGAGAGAGTTCATCCAGCGGTTCAGCCACTGCCGCAACACGATCCCCCGGATCTCAGAGCAGTCGGTGATTATCGCCTTCCGGAGGGGGGTCCGAGACCAGAAGATGCGGGAAAAGATGGCCACGCGCGTCATCTCAACCACGCCTGAAGTTCTCCCTGGCGCACAAGTGCGCGCCAGTATGGCCGGGCCCGAAAGTGCGCGACAAGGCCTTCTCGACTCGGCGATGCCGGGCGCCTCGAAGTCCTCCGACCGCAAGAAGAAAAAGAAAAAGCGGCGGGAGGCAACCGCTAGGGAGGTCTTGGTCGCCGAGCCGGAGCCCAAATCCCGGCGTCATGACGATCAGGACCGACGGGACGAGCACCGGGGCGGGCGTGGCGACCGCAGGGACCGTCGCTCGCCCCGCCGCGAGAACGATGGTGGCAAGCCCTATTGCCCCATCCATCGAACAAGTGGACACGACTTGGAGGACTGCCAGGTTGTGTCCAAGTTGGTCGACAGGCGGCTCAAGAAGCGCCGTGAGAAAGACCACGAAGACGAAGACGACGAAGATGCGGCTCTGCTAGCCTTCCAGCAGGCAGAGCGCACGGTGGCGTTCATACATGGTGGCTCCGCTACTTACTCATCGAACTCGCAGTACAAGCGAGATCTGAGGCAGGTGTGTGCCACAACGTCATCTTCCGGGGCGAGCCGACCGTTGAAGTGGTCGAATAAATGATCACTTTCACCGGGCCGACCACCCGAGAACACCTCCGCCCTGGCCATCTCCCGATCGTGGTGTCTCCCACGGTCCGCAACGCAAAGTCAAGGCGGGTCCTAGTTGATGGAGGCAGTGCCATCAACCTGCTATCCGTTGGAGCGTACCAGGCGCTCCAAATCCCGTACGAGGAACTGCGTCCGGCCCCGCTGTTCTACGGAGTTGCCCCCGGGGTGGGCCTCTTACCCCTGGGACAAATTCGGTTGCCGGTCACGTTCGGGAGTTCGGAGAACTTCCGGACGGAGCTGGTGGATTTTGAGGTCGCTGATTTCGACCTCCCCTACAATGCCTTGCTCGGCCGCCCGGCCCTGGTCAAGTTCATGGCAGTGGCCCATTACGCCTACATGCTAGTGAAAATCCCAGGGCCTGGAGGTCCAATCACAGTGAAGGTGGATAGACTGGAAGCCCTGCGCCTCAGCAAGCAGCTACAGGATCTGGCCGGCACCACCTGCTCAGCACGCGACAAGGACGACAATCCGGCCTCCCCCTCGGCCAAGACCCGCGCTCCGCCCAGACCTTTGGGTGAGGCAAAGGCGGTCCCCGTGGGCGAGGATGGATCGGGCAAGGTCGTCAAGATTGGCACAGACCTCAGTGCCAAATAGGAAGACGCGCTCGTCACCTTCCTCTGGTCTAACCTGGATGTGTTCGCCTGGGAACCTTCAGAAATGACCGGGGTCCCCAGGGAGGTGATTGAGCACCGATTGGCAACGCTCCCTGGAGCGCACCCGGTTCGGCAAAAAATCCGGCGGCAGGCGCCAGAGCGACAGGATGCCATTCGGGATGAAGTGGAAAAACTTTTGTCTGCTAAGATCGTGCGGGAGGCCACCTACCCGGAGTGGCTGGCCAACCCCGTGCTTGTAAAGAAGTCCAACGGGAGGTGGCGAATGTGCATCGACTTTACTGACCTCAACAAAGCCTGCCCCAAGGACCCGTACCCCTTGCCGCGGATAGACATCGTCGTCGACTCCACGGCGGGGTGCGAAGCTCTATGCTTTCTCGACGCCTACTCCGGCTACCACCCGGATCGACATGGCGCAAGAAGATGAAGAAAAGATCGCTTTGTGACTTCGGTGTGTCTTGTTATGTCGAGGATGCCTTTCGGGTGAAGAAACGCCGGGCGCCACCTATCCGGGCCATGCACATAGTGTTTCGCCCCAAATAGGGAAGAATTTGGAAGTGTATGTCGACGATCCGTGGTAAAAACCAAAAGGCCGATGAGCTCGTTCAGATCTAGAAGAGACCTTCTCTCGCCTCGAAACTCTTATGCGAAGTTGAATCCCGAGAAGTGTGTGTTTGGTGTCTCATCCGAAAGCTGCTCGGTTTCTGGTCTCCACCGTGGAATCGAAGTCAATCCGGAAAGATAGAAGCGATCGAGCGGATGCACCGCCTACCCGGCTCAAGCAATCGCAATGCTTGATCACCGGCTAGCCTCCTGGGCAGTTCATATCCCGGCTCGGGGAAAAAAGTCTGCCGCTGTTCAAGCTATTGAAGAAGACCAACTCATTTGAATGGACCCCAGAAGCCCATCGAGCATTTGAAGATCTGAAGAAATACCTCTCTTCCCCCCCAGTGCTGGTCGCCCCTGAGCCGGGCGAGCCGTTACTGCTGTATGTGGCGGCTAGCCCTTCAGAGTGAGCGCGCGCCGGTGGCGAGAATCAGGAAGGTGTCCAACGGCCGGTCTACTACATCAGCAAAATGCTACACGACGCAGAAACAAGGTACCCTCAGGCTCAGAAGATGGTCTATGCTGTGGTGGTAGCATCGAGAAAGTTGCGGCACTATTTTCAAGGGAGGGAGATCACAGTGGTCTCCTCATATCCTTTGCGTGAAATCCTCCACAACCGAGAGGCAGAGGGCCGCATCGCAAAGTGGTCCGTCGAGCTGGGGGAGTTCGGTGTCAAGTTCCCTCCTCGTACTGCGATAAAGAGTCAAAGGCTGGCGGACTTCGTCGTCGAGTGGACTCCAGCCGAGCCCGAAGCCGATGAGGTCCCCGCGTCCTCCCCCTGGACGCTCTTCTTCGACGGGTCCTTCAGGCTTGAAGGCGCGGGGGCTGGGGTTCTTCTGGTCTCTCCGACCGGGGACCTCCTCAAGTATGTGGTCGTCCTCGACTTCAAGGCCACTAACAACGTCGCCGAGTACGAGGGCTTCTTTGGGCTGGCCGCCGCGCCATCGGCGTCGGCCTTTGCAAGTAAAGGGCGACTCCCTGTTGGTCGTCAATCAGGCAAGGAAAGATTTCTCCTGCCCTGACCCCGTCATGGCGGCGTACCTGGCGGAGGTCAGGAAGTTGGAAAGGCATTTCGAAGGATTGGGATATACTCACATCCCCCGACGCGACAACCATCTGGCAGACGAGCTCGCCCAGCTCGCCTCAACCAGATCTCCTGTGCCGGTCGGGGTCTTTGAAGAAAGGCTTCCGCGACCGTCCATCGCAGCCCCCACTTCTGACGGGGACGGTGGTGATGCCGCTTCAGCCCTCGCCCTTGAAGGGAAAGTGGTTCCGGCGGAAACGCTTGGCCAAGCGGAGTACCCGGACGGCCACCTCGTGGTCGCTGTGCTTGACCGGGAAGGCACATGGATGGACCCGATCCTGGCCTACCTGAGGAATCAAGAATGCCCCGACGATGATGCGTCAGCAGAGAAGGTAGCACGAAGGGCCAAGTGCTACACCCTGGTGGGCGGGGATCTATACCGCCGGGGTAAGAACGGAATTCTTCTGAAGTGCATCACTCGGGAAGAGGGAGCGCTTGTTTCTCTCGATATCCACGAGGCGTGTGCGGGAGCCATATGTCCGGACGAGCGATGGCGGAAAGGCTTTCCGTCAAGGGTTCTATTGGCCAACCGCCTCCAGGATGCTTGCGGTGGTGAGGAGATGCGAAGCGTGCCAGTTCCACGCCAAGCAGATCCACCAACCAGCCCAAGCCCTGCAAACTATCCCGCTCTCTTGGCCCTTCGCGGTCTGGGGGCTGGATATCCTGGGCCCGTTCCCGCGAGCCACAGGGGGCTACACCCACCTGTTCGTCGCCATCGACAAGTTCACCAAGTGGGTGGAAGCCGAGGCAGTGAGATTCATCACCGCCGCAGCGGCAGTCAAGTTCATACAAGGGATTTTCGCCCGCTTTGGGGTCGCCAACCGCATTATCACCGACAACGGCGCCTGATTCACCAAATGCGACCTTCTTGGATTTCTGTGAGGAGATGGGCACCAAAGTCTGCTTTGCCTCAGTCGCCCACCCCAAGAGCAACGGCCAGGTTGAGCGGGCCAACGCGCTGGTATTGAAGGGCCTCAAGACCCGGGCGTTCGACCGACTCCACAAGCGTGGCGCCCGGTGGACCGAAGAACTCCCGGCTGTGTTGTGGTCACTTCGGACCACTCCTAGCCGGGCTACTGAAACTCCTTTCTTCCTGGTCTACTGGCAGGTCGTTTCTCCCTTCGAATTGAGCTGGATCACCCGCCGCGTCATTCACGTAAGAGGAGCAGGAGGGTCTCGCGCCGACGACGTCAACCTCCTGGAAGAGGCGTGAGATCGAGCGGCTTTGCGCGCCGCAAGATACCAACAAAGTCTCAGGCGGTACCACGCCTCCCGGGTCAATGAGAGAACACTGGCAGTGGGCGACCTGGTCTTGCGAAGAATCCAGTCGCATGCCGGGTTGCATAAACTGTCTCCCCAGTGGGAGGGACCCTTTAAAGTGGTCTCAGTTTCTCGTCCCGGGGCGGTCAGGCTGGCCACTGAAGACGGAGAAGAGCTAGCAAACTCCCAGAACATAGAAAATCTGCGCAAGTTCTACCCCTGATCGGTTGTAAGTCCTAGGGTCTGTCCCCCGACCGGCCGGAGTATGTCTTCCTCTCCGCCATGGGTCGGGGGAGACCTTATGTTTAAAATTAAATATTCGCTTTCTTTATCCGAAGTATTTGTTCTTCTTGCCCTCTCTTCGGTCTTTTGCCCACTGCTGGGCAGCGCCAAGGCACTCGCCCCTGGTGCCCTGCCGCCTTGCAAATACCTAGTAGTAAAGACGGAATCGCTAAGTGAGAGCGGCGTGCAGAACTGGGCGGTTGGGCGGCTGGTTCACGACCCCAGCTTCAACCATGACACTCGGTGTCCGTGAAGTCGGCGCCTCGAACACCGTTGCCAAAAGCCCAAGGTCCTGTCACGACTCACTAAGTGTTCGTTCCCTAGAGGCTACCTGGGAGGCAAATTTTGCTAAGGCGAGGGGTTTGAGGGCCGAGGCCTCGCGGCGCAGGACTTTAAGTCTTTAAGCGATTATGCGCTCGTTCGTGCGGAACCAGAAAAAAAAATCACGGCGAAAGCAAGTTTTTAGGCAACTTGGCAAGGAGCTTACACTACTATTTCATTCGAAATAATAAATGCCTAAAGTTTTGCAGACAAAGGCACCACCGAAAAAGAAAGGAAGAAAAAGCTACTGAGGGGGCGCCGGAGGGTCCTCCGGGTCATCTGCCGCCTCCTCGGCTGCCGCCGCATCTTCAGCATGAGGGGCCACATCCAGCACCATCGCCACATCCTCCGCCGCCGCCTCCATCTGAGGGTTCTCCATCGCCAGCTGGGCGGCAACCCGCTCGGAGGCTTCGTGAACTCTCTCCTCACTTTGTGCCCGATCGCCCTCTAGCCCTTGGGCGGCAACGCGGGATTGAAGTTGGCGTCACGGCCGGGCGCAGCGAAGCCAAAGACGCATTTCGCCAGAAGCCGCTGCAATCGCGCGCCTCCCGGGCGGACCGAGCGGAAAGGGCGGCAGCGCGCGTGAGGAAGTCCGCGATGCAGCGAGGCAAAAGGCGTAATGCCGTGGCCTCTCCTCCCGCGACCCGCTGCTCCAGCCCCAATGGAGCGAGGCCGCCACCGTCCGATCGGCGTGGCGCAACATCCGCAGATCTCCACCTCCGACCGACTCGGCCAGCTCTCTCCGCCTCCAGCTCCTTGAGACGCCAAGGCCGGTGCTTTGCTCCCGCCGCCCCGCCTCCTCCGCGAATCGCAGCTCCACCACCCGCCCGATCGTAGTCCGCCACCTCTTGCGGAGGCGGTTGATTTCGGTTCCGCCTCGCCAACCGCTCCTACTCGTCACCAGACGATTGCTCGTGGCCGAGTAGAGCTCGCCAAGGGCCGCCAGGGCATCGGCGTCACGAGGAACGGAGGTGGTGGGAAGTTCGAGGTAGGGACGGGGCCGAACGGCCTTGATCTCGACCGACGACCGCAGCCGGCCGCTCGAGAATCGCCGCCGGCCCCTGACCGCCTCAGGACTCGGCGACCCATTTGGCGCCACTGGCGACGGCGGCACCTTGGCTGTCCCGACACGAGCAGCGGCGAGGATATCCCTGAGCAGAACCCTGGACAAAGGAGGAAATAACGGTAAGGATTAACCTTAGCGAAAATTTTTATTGTATTTGCATCTCCAAAGTAGTACCTGGCGCTGCCTTGGGAAGCTGGCACGCTTCGGAACGAGGACCCGGCCCCAGCGCGGGCGGCGGATCCGCCACGCCCAACGGAGGCGGAGGTAGACCCGCCATCGCCGGGCGGCGAAGGCGAGGCGGAGGAAGGACCACCGCTATCGTGGCGGTGGCGGCACAAAAGGATCGGCGGAGGGTCGGCGTCGCGCCCGGCAGGGGCAAGGGTGGGCGACCCCCGCCGGCCGACAAGCCCCCGCCACCACGGAGGAACCCGTTGCCGCAGCAAGAAGCCCCGCGGCCGACGTGGACGCCCCGCAGCCCGACGTGGAAGCCCCCGCGGCCGACGTGGAAGCCCCGCCCGGCCGGGCCGAGGCGGGGCCTCGGGAAGGATGGGCGGGCCGTCGTCATCATCCGGCGCTGCGCCTCACTCGACGCCCCTCACGACCGCTGCGAAGGAGGATCCGGATCGTTAAGCGCTGGCGTGTCACGACGGGCGAGCCCATGGCGCCCATCGGCGAGCGCGGATTATTGCCGCACGCTCGGGGACAGCCGGCAAAGCGGAACCGCCGCGCCGCCGAACGGCGGACGGGCCGGATAGGCCGATTGCAAAGATTCACCGATCGATCACGTCATCGGCCAAATTCCGGTGGTCGGCACGACGAAGGAAAAGAAATCGCAGGAGGAAAGAAACGCAGTAAGAATCGAGTTTTGCGGAAGAAAAATAGAAGTAACAAGGAATGACGCGAGCGAAGCGGAGTTACCTCCGGATACTCCGTCCCATCGCCACGCCCATGTACTGCCCGGTGGCGGGCGGCGGCGCGAGGGCACGACCTCCGGGTAATAAAATCCCGGATTACCATGGCCCCGTCAGGCCCGCCCGTCCGCGGCCGGTCGACGCGAGCCAAGATCGCCGGAGCTCGGGCGCGCCCATCGGAGCCCCAGTTGGGGTTCGCTGACCGGGCGGGCGAAGATCCAGACTTCAATACGCTGCCGTCCTCGACGTCTGACCACTCTGCGCGCCAATCCCTCCAGCTTGGACCGGCGGTCCAATGGGATATAGCGCGCAACGCCTCGCCACGAGCCGCAGGTGACAGCTCCTGAAACCGGCGGTACCACCGCGCGCGAAGGGTGTAGAAGAAGCGAAAAAGAAGAAGGTTGGGCGGCACTCCCACAAACATCTCGCCAGTGAGCAAAGGCAGAAAGGAGGATAACAGAGTTGGGAGGAAGGTGAATGTGGTGAATGGCGTAGAAGTTGAGAACAGAAAGATAAAAGTCAGAGACCGGCGGTAGCAGGCCGGCAAGGAGCTGCCACCCGAAGAAAACCACTTCCCCAGGCCGACAGTGGGGCTCGACAGTCCCGGCGCGGAGGCGAAGGGCGCCCCCGGTGATGTTCTGGGAGAACCTAGCGGCTCTCTCCTCCTCAATGATCGAAGAAGGAAGCACCGGAGCCATCGGGAGGATAGAGATTTCGAAGCGCAACCGCAAAGGGGATGAAGCAAGGAAGCCTGAAACGTCGGAAAGAGGTGGAATGCGGAGAGTTGAAAGGGGGAAGAACTACTCCCCCTTCGATCGGCCTTTTATAAGGCCGCGGAAGGCGAACCGGCGGGAAAACCGAAAAGGCGCGATTCAAAAGAGGAAGTTTAAGAGCCTCATAAATGGGCGCATCCGAGGAACGTCTTGGCGGTTACAAGGAGGAAGTAACCGCACAAACCGTTCGGGAATCGGAGAAGCCGGAAGATCTTTTTTGCAAGGCGCGCGGACCTTTGAAGGGTCCCACCCAGGAGCCGGAGCAGTTCTCAAGCCGCCAATTAAAGAAGAAGAAGAGCAGAAGACCAAAAACCGTTCCTAGGTGGGCCCGGGGGCTACTGTCGGCGTATTCTACACCAAGGTACCCGCTCCCCCGCGCTAAAAAAGGAATCAAGTGGCAGCCAGGGCGTGCTTGGGCCCAGCAAGGTGATCGCCCAGCGGACACATGGCATACTGAGCGGGCCAAGGCGTCGGCAAATGGTCGCACCAATGACACATGGCATACAAGCCAGGCTGGCGTCAAGAAGGTGGTCGCCCAATGACCCGTGGCGTCTGAGCCAGGCATTGGCGACGGCAAAGGTGTTCGCCCAGCGGACACGTGGCGTCTGAGCCAGGCTGGCGACAAGAAGGTGTTCGCCCAGCCGACACGTGGCGTCTGAGCCAGGCCGAAGAGATGCCAGCCAGCGGTGGTCGCCCGATGGCACGAGGCGCCTGATCGCCATCGCTGGCGCACCATCCGAGATAGTCCTGTCGAGATCAGGGACATTAAATGCGAATCGTGCGCATTAAATGTGGAAGCATGGGAGCTGCAGCGTGGCGGTGCGCCTTCCCCAGGCGCATCATGGCTGTGGAAGACGTCACGACTACACCTCACCCCGTGACGGAACGGGCGGCGTTGGTGGACATGGGGCCCGAGACAAGATTGTGACGGATGCAGCAGACATTAATGTGACATAAGAATAGAGACGGGCGCATTAAATACGCCCGCAGCAGTGTAATGATGGAGGCTGGCAGTGTAAGCCTCCCATGCGCCCCCGTCAGCCCAAGTATAAAAGGGAGCCGGGGTGCATGGGAGAGGGGGTTCGACTCACGGTTAGTAGGTTTTCATCCTTTCCAGCAAAAACACAGACAATACGAAGAAAGGCAGGACTAGGGCTATTACTCTTCGGAGGGCCTGAACCTGGGAAAAAAACTCTTTGCGTCCCCCCGTTAGCCTAGATCTCCCGGTGCCCCGATCGTCACCGTCTTCCATTCCGAGGCGATTGCCCCGAAAGCCCCCGTCGGAACCTCATAAGCACCCGTCGCGGAGGTGCCTGTTGGCTAGTACACCGACACATAGAATATGCATTCCTTTTGAACTTTCCTGACACGAGGCATCAATACCGGTTCGTAACACGAACCGGTACTAGTGCACTCTTATTAGTACGGTTTGTGGTACAAACCGATACTAATATACCCCGTGCCTTCAGTACCGGTTCGTGTCACGAACCGGTACTAATGTGACTATGTGAGGGCATCAATACCGGTTCATGGATCTAACTGGTACTGAAATCCCACTACGGCCCTGTAGCCAATAAACCGGTATTGATGTCACTATCAGTATGGGTTCAAATCCAACCGATAGTGATGTGCCGATATAAAGCCTAGTTTTCTAGTAGTGGACCAAAAGAGAAAAGGCCCTATAAAGTTTGGACTATTTTGTGACAGCCAATCTTCGTTAATGGCCTGAGAAGTTAGATGTTTACCTCAAAGCTTTCTAGAATTACGAGTAGAATTACGACGTACTCCGAATATCTTCATTTTTGCTGAATTTATTTTTATTTAATATTTATTGTAACTCTTTTTTTTCAAAAATAATCAACGGAATGAATTTTTTGCGAAAGTAGGCACCCATCGCCCCAATATGGGGCCATCGCACGATATTCTACTCGTAATTCTTTAATATCGCTCGATAGGTACCTTTTCGCGAAAAATGTTGACAAATCTAGTCCTTCATATGTCCATTTATGCAATTACATTTTTTTTGCATCCAAGTACCTATCGCCTCAATATGGGGCGATCGCTCCATATTGGGGCGACAGATACCTACTTTCAATTGATTATTTTTGAAAAAAAAGATTTAAAATAAATATTAAATAAAAAAATCCATTTTTGTTCGTGTCTAGGTTGATGCCTTGGTGGGCTTAAAACCGGCCTGTCATATTACTAGGCCCCTGTTTTGTCAGGCTCCGACTTTGGGGCTTTATAGCTATAGTAGGCCCATTTGTTTCTTTTCTTGTGGTCCGAACTCTGAACCTTGTACTCTGCCCGAATTCAATTAACAGCAGGACATGTGTTTTTTTTTTATGTACTCTCTTGCCATTAGCTTCACGCTAAAGTAGTAAAAGATTGTGTTAGGGGTCTGTGTTTGAGTAAAAGGCCTTCTGCTTTTGTCTCCCACGAGCTCCCAAAATGTCAGGAACGGCCGTTCCCTTCGCTCAAAATTCAGACATCATTGAACTGCGCTCAACTACGGAGAAAACGACGGACAGAGCAAACTCACCGGGTGAAACCGGGTCGGATACGGGCGGATATTGCTCGTCTCGTATCCTAACCTATTTTTTTTTTTCGGATTCGGAGTCGGATACGGATGTCCCGGATACGGATACGAATTCGGATTATTCAGGATTCGAATACGGAGCGGATACCTGACGGATTCGGGTCGGGATCGGATATCATAATCGGATAGTAGTATAATACATAATTGTGTACGTAAAAGAAAGAATGAGGCATTAACCTTACAACATTAGCTTCAAGTCATAATTATTTCAACGTAGGATAGTAGTATAGTTAGAGGTGCAAATGGGTCGGATACAAGGAGAGAGATCGAGACATAAAGAAAACAGAGAACAATGAGAGCTCTTCCATCAAACTTAACCTTACGGAATAAATTCCTGGAGATATTAAATAGTGTTGAATTGTCACATTCTGACAAACTGAAGACAGACTTCTCTCATAATGAGGACTACTCGGATTTGTTTGCTATGCTTCAATTTAGCGACTCAACTAATTCCAGTAATTTGAATAGAAAAAAAGTTTATCAAATAAATTGAACAAATCAATTTAGGTAAAAGCATTATGTCATCACTCTATTTGTTTGTTGATAGATTTGTTGAAGTTCACTCTTAATAACAAAGTAGTGTTTTTTAGTGCCAATATCAAACAACTACTCTATCTATCCAATAATGAACCAAATTAATGGAAGAATAACTAATTTTATCCGGATATTCGGGTCAGATATTTACCGGATATCGGGTCAGATATTGCTCTTTCCATATCCTAACCCATATTACATGAGATTTTTCGGATACGGATCGGATATTGCTCTTCCCATATTGACGAGTACCCATACCATGGGTACCCCCATCAGCCCGGGGCCACGAACGGGCTGACCTACCTCTCCGGGAGCCCGGTACTAGCGAAAGGTGTGTGGGCTGCAGAGAGTGGGCCAGGCCCCGGTCCGAGCCAGCCCCGGACAGTCGGTCGACCCCGACCTTCAAGGTCGGGGCGCACGGTTGGTCGGCTCCACTGGCACCCGAAGGGGCGGGTCCCGTGCCTGTGGAGCCAGCTATCCCGCGCACGCAACATCCACTGACACCCGTACGGGGGTAGACGGCTCCTTCCCGAGGTTGTCAGAAGGACCGCCGAAGAAGTCAAGCCCCCGTCCCGTCGCCTGACACGCCGCAGAGGGAGGCGCCCTCTCCCGAGGCCAAGCTAAAGTCAAGCACCATTAAAACCACCGAAGCTGACAGGAGCACAGAGCAGTGTGTCATCCTGACAGCCTAGCAGAAGGCCGCACACCGCGGGACTACCAACCCTGCGTGGGGCGGGCAGAGGTCGGTCGGACAAGACAAAAACCGGATTCCAAGACGTACAGTACCCCCTCCTTTTTTCCTCCAAACTCCCGTGTAACCTGCTACCTCCGTCTATATAAGGAAAGGCAGGGCCCGAGGGAGCGGGGGGACGAGCGATTTCTAAACAACAAAAGACGAGCGGAATACTAGCAGCCGAGCACGAGGGAGTCGGTCGGCCGAACCCTTGCCCCGCTTGTAATCCTTTGTTCGTCCCGCAAGATCAATACACCCCCACCAAGCGAACTGGAGTAGGGACGTTCAGCCCGAACCAGTATAAACTCCTGGCTTTTTGAGTCAACCATTCGGGGAGAGGGAGCGCACGACCCCCACTAACCAAAAATTCGTATTGCCAGTGCACGAAACACCGACACATATCCTAGCCCATATTACACCGGATTTTCCGGATACGGATACGGATAACATCGGTACGGATTTTAAACGGATTCGATATCGGATCGGACAGATATTTCCTGTCCCGTTTTCACCCCTACTCACCACCGGGCACGCTCCAGTTAAGCTGGCGAGGAAAATAACCTACCATACTTCAACGCTGCACGACTACTTTTCTCCCCCTTTTGCACCACTTCAAACCCGAAAGAAGATTCGTCATTACGGTTAGTCGGTGATTGGGAAGTCTTCTGCCCTGTCGCTGTAACTTGGCGTCAACTGTTTAGCTTTTGCAAAAGGGGTTTTGGTAACTTTTACTTGGATGTTTTCTTTAGCAACCATCATCCAAATTCTTGGCCATTGGATTTGCTTTGAGATCGATGCACGCCCCCCCTGAATTCGAGGTGGATTGCTATGTTTTGATTGGACAGATCACAGATGTGTGTTTTGATCGTACGATTCAAAATTTTGATATTTTTTAAGACAAAAACATCTGGGTGATGCCTATACACTCTCTTACAAAAATTGTCGATGCTAATGTTTGCCAGGTCGCAGAAGTTCAAGAGTTTTCTGAGGCAATCCAGGGGGGGAAAAGCAATAGCTTTTGACAGACAGTCATTAGAAGCTTCTAACGATGCGTACGCATCCAACTGACCAGATCGCTTTCCTCCTTTCCTGCTCCTCAATCTTTTCCTCTGTTTTCTTCTGCCTTTTTCACAAATGAACGGCCCAAATCGGTCTCACCTGACAAAACGCATCCTTACTGGAATTTTTAATTATTCACCGTAACACACCACTCTAGAGTCTGGATTCCGGAGGTAAACAATAGAGAGAAAAAAAGATAATTAGAAAATTGTTACACAAAAACTTAGGCTTTTTGAAGCACAAGAATTTCACAAAAAAAAAAACATATAATTCTTGCAGGAATCCCCCGTTTAAACTAGAGTTAAGCATCATATACCCCGTGAAAATTGTTTGGTTACATCCTTGTGCTTGTGAAGACGATAACTAATATAATTGGTGATATTACATAGAGTTCTGTATACGAAACGCATATCTATTCAAGTGACAAAATTCAGACGAGCCTGGAAAGTAGTAACAAAATCTTTACTATGGAAGCTTAATTAACTATTCGCCTGCCCTCAAAAAGAAGAGATGGAAGCGTAGAGACGTGTATTGTACTGTGGTTTTTTACGTACACCGACCACAGGAGATTTCACTTACACAAAGTCACAAACCACACAATGCTCAGGCACGTACGGCACGATGACACACCGGCGGCACACGCAAAATACATCACAAAACTAACGTACAAATACACGAGTGCACGACGAACAATCGCGCGCTAGAAAACGTAGCAGAAATATGGTCAGCTTATGGTACGAATCAGAATCAACGGCGGCCAGGAACCTGCACCGTCTCCACCCTGACAAGCTGATGCTGCGCTAGCTCCATCAGAACAGCGCGAGTTTGATCAGAGCCCCCGCTGCCGCGGCGACGACGGAGCCCACCGCCGGCACGAGGGCGCCCCCGGCGGAGCCTGCCGGGGTGGCGCCGCCCGAGGGCGAACCGGGGCTGCCCCCGGCGACGGTGACGGCGAGCTTCATACCGCTTGCGCAGTGGCCGGGGGCGTTGCAGATGAAGTAGTGCGTGCCGGCGGTCGCGAGCGGGACGGTGGTCGAGCCGCTGTTGTCGTTGCTCAGCGCGTTGTTGCCGGAGCAGGAGTCGTAGCCGCTCTTGCTCACCTCCGTCACCGTGTGCACCTTGCTCGTGTAGTTGAACACTGCACACAGTAATTTTCCAACACGCTAGTTACTCCTGCCCATGTCCTGTACGTGTGAGTATTATGGCTAGTGCCAAGAAGCAGTGATCACTCACCTAGTGTGTCACCGACCCTGAACGTCTTGCCGCTGGTCCAGCTTGTGTAGTCGACGTCGGTCAGCCAGCCCTGCCCGTCGCCGACGGTGAACGACGTGGCCGCAGCCACTGCGGCACAGCTCGCGACGAGCAGCGCGACGAGAGCGGCCGAAGAGGATGCCATGAGTGAGTAATGTTCCCCTTAGGATTAGTTCGGATGATCGACGTAGCGAGAGGAGAAATTAGCGCTACCTCTTTAAATAGATCTAATATTCTACAGGGGTGTATTTGTGTGTGTGTGTGAGTGTGATGCGTGTACATCTTTCTTGTAAAAAAACATGAAAGAACGGTGGTGGCCCATGCCGATTTCTTTTTCTGATTGATTTCTCTTCAGCAATATTAATTCATTTATTTTTGCTTGGGTCCATGCAGTGTGTGAAGGGAATGGAATTGGATTATTGGAATGACTTTGGTTGGTGCGGCTCAAAGCTCCCAGGAGGGAACGCGAAAGTTGTGTGCTGGGCTAGCTGGCTGGCATCTTCGCGCAGAGGCTTATTTTGTGCCGCGCGCTGGTAACCGCACGCACACTTTTGTATGATCGGAGCATGAACATTGTCACGGACAGTTCATGGATCAATTCAAGACCTCGAGGGCATTGAAAATATAAAAGCATATACAATAGTCTATCTTTAAAAATTATTTTTAAAGATTTCAACTTACGTAGAGATAGTACTAAAGACAACATCTCCAGTAGTTTATTTCTAAAATCACTCCTATGACTATTTTATATTATTTTTATCACACTTTTTACGTTAGTTTTCGTGATCAGGTTGTCTTTTCCATAAGTGACTTAAGTTTATAATTTTATTCTAAAATGTAAACAAGATGACTCATCTAAACACTCTTAATATACACACAGCTTCAGCTCCACGAATTTGGTGAAGTTAGAAATACCCAGCTCTACCAACTCTGAGAAGTTGGTGGAGCTGTAGCTCTGCCAAACACCCCCTTAGTCTTGCTTCGGTGAAAACAGTTATTAGTGTGTGCTGTATTTCACTTCTGCAGTTCGATATCAATTTACTCGGCTTATTCAACACATAGACCACAATTCAGGAACCATATATTCGCGCATATACTCTTACCAGCTACAAACTTCAAATAGCTATCTACCGGGAGAACTTATCTAGATTTAATACCGTTATTATACTCTTATTCTCGTTTCGAAAAGATGGGACATATTTAAATCATTAAATTTATATCTCTAAACCCATAGATTTTCTGAGGAAAAAATGATATGCTGGTATTGAGTTGCATGCACCAACCAGTTCACCCAAAAGCTTAAGCTGATGAGGAAAGACGGACAATTCACTTATACTTCAACACTCCCCCTCACGTGTAGGCTCCCTCAGGCCTAAGACGTGGAATAGAAGTGGGCTGCAATTATTATTTTTAATTGCATCAACCGGGTCTTGAACTCGAGACCCCTTGCCTCTGATACCATATTGAGTTGCATGCACCAGCCAGTTCACCCAAAAGCTTAAACTGATGAGGAAAGACGGGCAATTCACTTATACTTCAACACTCCCCCTCACGTGTAGGCTCCCTCAGGTCTAAGACGTGGAATAGAAGTGTGTTGCAATTATTATTTTTTAATTGCACCAACCGGGTCTTGAACTCGAGACCTCTTGGCTCTAATACTATATTGAGTTGCATGCACCAGCCAGTTCACCCAAAAGCTTAAGCTGATGAGGAAAGACGGGCAATTCACTTATACTTCAACACTCCCCCTCACGTGTAGGCTCCCTTAGGCCTAAGACGTGAAATAGAAGTGGATTGCAATTATTATTTTTTAATTGCACCAACTGGTTCTTGAACTCAAGATCTCTTGGCTCTGATACCATATTGAGTTGCATGCACCAACCAGTTCACCCAAAAGCTTAAGCTGATGAGGAAAGACGGGCAATTCACTTATACTTCAACACTCCCCCTCACGTGTAGGCTCCCTTAGGCCTAAGACGTGAAATAGAAGTGGATTGCAATTATTATTTTTTAATTGCACCAACTGGTTCTTGAACTCAAGATCTCTTGGCTCTGATACCATATTGAGTTGCATGCACCAGCCAGTTCACCCAAAAGCTTAAGCTGATGAGGAAAGACGGGCAATTCACTTATACTTCAACACTCCCCCTCACGTGTAGGCTCCCTTAGGCCTAAGACGTGAAATAGAAGTGGATTGCAATTATTATTTTTTAATTGCACCAACTGGTTCTTGAACTCAAGATCTCTTGGCTCTGATACCATATTGAGTTGCATGCACCAACCAGTTCACCCAAAAGCTTAAGCTGATGAGGAAAGACGGACAATTCACTTATACTTCAACAGCTGGAATACTCCATGGTGAAATACTGCGACGAATTCTGTGTGTTTGAGGATAATCATTTATAAGGCATAAAAATCGCCAACACTGTGCTGCAACATATTCAATGTGAAATCTCCAGCTAAACATCAGCCGAAGGATTCCCGCCCGGAGAGGCCCCCCACGTGGCGCCCCACTCTCTCTCTCCATTTCTTGCAAAAAAAACCCTCGGTTCTTTGTAATTACGGATAGGTCCTTCCTATTTACAAATAGGTCCTTTGTAATTTCCTGTGAGTATAAAATATTTTTCCCCGGTTCGCATTTAGGTCCTCAGTTCGGCGTTTTACACAAAGAGCCTCCCGTTAGATACGAATTGCGAACGAGTCATTTCTTACTTATTCAAAATAGCGAACAGGTTCAAAATTATAACAAATAGGTCCCTGCATTTTTCGTTCAAGTCCTTTCTCCGTTTTTCCCGAAAAAAATATTTTCGTGGTCCGTTTGCTCTCCGGAGCATGGGAAATTTTTTTCCGTGGTCTGTTTTTTCTCCGAAAAAAAAACAAAAAATATTTTCCGTTCACGTTCGTGGTCCGTTTGCTCTCCGGAGCATGGGGAAAATGTTTTCATGGTCTGTTTTTTCTCCGAAAAAAAACAAAAAATATTTTCCGTTCACGCGCACGGCGTTTTTCCCGGAAAAAATATTTTCGTTGTCCGTTTGCTCTCCGGAGCATGGGGAAAATGTTTCCGTGGTCTGTTTTTTCTCCCGAAAAAAAAAACAAAAAATATTTTCCGTTCACGCGCGCGGCGTTTTTCCCGGAAAAAATATTTTCGTGGTCCGTTTGCTCTCCGGAGCATGGAAAAAATGTTCGTGATCTGTTTTTTCTCCGAAAAAAAAATAGAAAATATTTTCCGTTCACGCGCGCGGCGTGCGCCGCACTTCCTTTTCTAGTGTTCTTAATACCATAAGGGATTAAGGGTTCAGGATGCTTCTGATTCGAGCACCCAGCACACCATCATCATGTCTTACTATAACCATGGCGTAGTTGAGTTCTCACGGCATCATAAACATATTTACACGTAGGCATTTATAAAGAAAGAAAGAAAAATCAACAATATTTACAGCTGGGAACACTTTGGGGTTCCTCCCCCAATTTGTATGAACGATCATTTCTGGGCATCTGATCCAGCATAGGATGCTGGGTTTGGCTTGAATTCCTTCTCGAGCTCTTCAATGACAGGCTCCACTGCAGCGTCAATCTGGTCACTAACCTCTTCAATCTGTAATGGTGAGCAGGGACGTTTCATAACCAAGGGACCAGAAATGGTAGACATTGAAAAAAAATATTTAACAGGATGAGATTGAATGGGATGGGATGGTCTTGTACTATTTGGTTCCATTATTTTGGGTGAATGAGATGGTTCAACATCTAGAGGAAATATTCCTCAAATTTGTATCACTTGATCTATGATAGGATGATTCCATTCAAGCAACTAAACGCATGAATGATTTTTTTTTTGAACCATCTCATACATGTACCGCTTAGTACAGGCAACCAAACGCACCAAATTGGTTGATGGGATGAGGTTGAATGGGATAGGATGGGATGATCTTGTACCATTTTACATTTAGTTCCATTATTTTGGGTGAATGGAATAGTTCAGCATCTAGAGGGAATATTCCTCAAATTTCTATCACTTGATTCAGGATGGGATGGTTCCATTCAAGCAATCAAACATATGGATGACTTTTTTCTTGAATCATCTCATACACGTACCACTTGGTACAGGTAACCAAACACACCCTAAATGCATTTATCTAGAATCTAGATGCGATGCATAATGTACAAGTTAGCTGGACGCAGGATGCCTGTACAAAATTTGACACGAAGCCACCAAAGCTTGCTTGCAGACAAACCATGACAGCACTCTTTTTCTCACTAACAAGTAAACGCATGCTTTCCCCAGCCCCAAGTCATATATTTCTTTGTATTCATAACTGCTCAAAAATATTGAATCCGTCTTCAGTTCTTACAAGCAACTACTAACCTAAAGTCAGGAGCTACTACTCTGAATTGGTCAGAAACGTGTTCTCGTATATGTTATTTCTATGAGTAACCTTCACTAACACATGCCGAATGCCTCTATGATAATGATAAAAATAATATTACTTAACACATTAAATTGTTGCCTTTGAACTTAACTTACGTCATGCTCTTGGCTCTATCGCATTCCTAATCGAGCTTTGTACTAGCCCACTATGCCTCTGCTGTCGAGTTTGACTTACACTACGCCATTTGGCTTTACTACCATTGTTTGTATCACACCTCCACCGCATACCATGAAGGGAATGAAGGAATGTTGTTTGGATAAGTGTTGTATTTTTTAGTAGTTAATTTATTTGTTATGGGATCTTTTTTTTTGTTAGAGATTTTATAGAGGTAGTAGAAGGATTTAAGGAGAGGTGAATGAAATTAGAAAGGTAAAAAACGCATCATTCACCACCACTAGGTTTTTTTAAAGAGTATAATAGATGTAACTAGAACGAACGTCTAATCTTGAATCCGTGCATACATAAGATTCTCATTTACGCTGATATATACCATGGAAACAAGTATATTGTCAACCAAGAGTATGGGTAATGCATACGGACCTTCCTAATGATGACTTCAACCTTATGTGCCTCATTATCCACTTCCTCAGCAATGTACTCAACCTCCTCAGCCACCTTATGCAGGGATCCATTCTCCGGTAGGGAATTGGCCACATTAGCAGCTAGCTTCTCTGTCACCTCGGAAGCGCGCTCCACAACCTCCAAAGCCGTTTCCACATTTTCTATCGCCTCGCCTAACATAACAAATTAACAACCCAATCATTAAATTTTTTTTGAAAATTTTAGGATATTTGATTTAACTAGTTTACTAACTAGTTTAAACAAGTTTGAACTAAAATTCAAACTATAATTTTCTTTTTTGATGATAGTTTGATTGTAGGTATGTACTGATTATATATAAATCAGCAAAGCATGCGATCTAAATTTGTTCAAAATCTTTGAATTCGATTATATTTTTTCAAAGGTGTATGTTTCATTTGAATTGTTATAGATGAGTATATAACTTAAAAATAAAATTTTCAAAAATAATATACCCGAATTTGGCTTGAATTCATGTATTTGACAGCATAGTGCCACATTTAGTCTTATATATGTGTATCTGTGTGCATGTGTATGTGTGTATATATGTATATGTTGTGGAAATTGGGTTTTGACCCAAATTTCTGAGAGAAAAAAGGATTTACTGTGTTGACAAGGCCCATCAGGCCGAGCCAGCCTAGTTGGCGAAGCTAAAAGGTCACACAGCAGATGTTGCGTGCCCTAGCCTTTCCTCTCCATCTTCTCTCACGCTTTATTTAAACCAGGTATGTGTTCCTTCTCAACACACAGAGAAGAATGACATGATTTTTCCTATTTTCCTGATCTCTAATCCACCTCCAGTTTTCTTCTTCTCCGATGATACTCCGGATAGCTCCTTGGCTACTTGACACTCTCGTGAGTTTCCCGGCCGGCTTCGATCTGTCTTCACTTACCTATGGCTGCAACGTTTTGCGTGTAATCCATGGTGAATCGAGGATGAAGAAGACAACCAGGGACTCGAGGCACGTCGTGGGTGATGAGGTGTCTCTAGTGCTCTCGATTTTTGAACCTCTATGTTGATCATGTTTGGTTGTGCGGTTGGTCTGGCTGTGTGTTGGCCGTGGTGCTCGACAACTTGTTGCCTCTTTCTGTGGAGTGAGCCCTTCGTAGCTTATTGTTCTTGGTCAATGGTGGTCTCTTCCCGGCTAGGATGTGGAGTCGGTGGCTCTGTGCGGTTTGGTTGCATCTCGGGACAACTCGATAAATTGCCTCACTTGGTGTTGGTGGTCAACGACATTGTATCTCCGAAAGCTTCGCCAGTGATCTGTGGCAGTAGAGTGATGATATTATTTTTTGGGCCATCGTCTTTAATGAGCCTTGCATCTTTCACTAACTTTGTGTTGGTGCTCTATGAGTATTCTTGTTCCTCTGTTGTTTTGTTTAAATTATGCAAAGGGATTGGGCAATTCTCTGTCTTGTGGACCTTGCATATTGTGATGACTAATGCTCAGTGAGGATTGGGCTTTGTGAGGCTATCTGTGACAATCTAGTACTGTTTTAGAAAATTGAGATTACTTCATTTGGGTTGATTACTTGCCTAGTTAATTTATTTGTTCAGTATAATATATTTGGCTTGCTTTGTATTAAGAACAGTGTAGATATTTCTATTCATTAACCTGATCAGTACTACTATTGTTCCGTTAATAGCAATATTCTATTATTACCTTGATCAGTAGATATACTATGCTATATTTGGTGAGGTATACAATACACATAACTTGGTATTGTGCTAAAGTTTATTGATATTGAAGTAAATTAAATTAATGGTATGTTTGAACTCTAAAATTAGTAACACTGCTAGTGAGGTTGTCACAAATTAGTTAGTAATCATGTCCTTAGTGACAATGAGGTTTGTTAATTCAGGCAGCCTGACATCCAAGAGCAAAATTTTAACAACTTAAGCTATGTTGCTAGTTGCTATTCACTGTTTATTGTCTATTGCCATGGTTGAAAGTTTAGTATACATGAGTAGTATTATTCTTTGGTTTTTGTCCACGGTATGTTTATGATACTATTTACTTTATATGGCAATATTGTTCTTGCATAACAATTAATTTTGGATTTAAAGAAACGAGAAAATTGCTACTATCTTATTTTATTAGTAACCAATAAGCAATTGAAGATATTTGTCAAAAATCGCCCCCAGCCGATAATGATTTTCGTCAAAAATCGCTCAAAAATCGAAGAGTTTTGAATTCAAACTTTTTAAACAAAAAATCGGAAAAAAAAAACGGTAATCGCGATATTTCCTTGATAATCACGATATTTACCTCGAAAATCAGCCGATCAAACGAACTTCCTTGTTGGTTGATTTTTGAGCGATTTTCGCTCAATATACCAGGTAATCACTCGATATGGCTCAATAATCGTGATATTTGTGTTGTATAATTTTTTTTTCGAATTTTCGAATTTTTTTGAATTTAATCGGTTTGCCGACCGGTATATAATATCATACCAGGTCGATAAAATCGATAATCGCAATTTTCAACCAATTTTCGATAATATTTTGAACCCTGATCGACATAAAGGAAACCACTATTGAATTGTGTACAGTAATATAGTCAAGCTTTGCACCACCCAAACTGTGGCCTGAGATCAAAAGTCCATGGCTTAGGCCCAATGGACCAGCCGAATGTATGTACCTTCGACCTTCCTGATCCTCTTGTAGAATGGCACGGCCGTGTAGATCATGCCTCTAAGCACCATCTGTACCCTAAGAAGAAAAAAAACATCAGATATGATCAATCGCAATTAACTCATCTCACAAGAGCCGCACACAGTACACTATTGCTGTTCGAAATTCCTACCAGATAGGAAACATCGGCAGCGGCGAGAAGCCGAGGCGTCGGTGGTCGGCGGCCGCGGCCAATTCCGCCGGAACTACGTCGGATTTGCCCAGAACAACCCACCTGTCCGTACAAATCAACCATCTTAATTGCACAAACCCACGGGATGAACTCTCGAGAATGAAGGGGGGGGGGGAAAAAACTACTACAGTTCTTGCTCTCGGAGAACACGTACCCGGAGTCGCTGCCGCTCGGATCTGCAGCACCACCGGCAGGCTTCTCGATTCCGCTGCATCGAAGCAAGAACATCAAGAAATCACAAAGGAGGCACCGAATTCCAGCCACATCGATCGATCCCAAGAAGAATCAAAGAGAAACGCAGCCGTACTTTGGGTCGTCTTGGGCGGGCTGGGTGGCGGCGCCGGCAAGCGGCAAGGGTAGCGTCGCCATGGACGATCGATCTGCGGCCGAAGCGAAGGAGCGTTTAGGTGCACATGGGGAAGAAAGGAACAGCGAGTTGGTTAGCTCGGCGGATGTAGGTGCCGTGCTCCATTACGTTGCTTCATCGAGTCAGCATTACATTTCCTAGCGTCAGACCAATAACACGAGTGGCAGTAGGATAGAAAATTTTGCACGCGGACATTAAACAACTCTTATTGGTACAGTAAGCGCTACAGTGATAGTAGTAGACTTATCTGTGGGCAGCCATGTGCAGGATTAATTTTACAGCTTCATCGCGATCAAGCTGCTTTCCAGCTTTCGTGATGCAGACTTTACTTACAGTTTGTTTGCCGACGCCAGAGAATTTGAATGCGGCCGAAGGGCCCGGCCCGTTGGCCCATTGCACGCTCGAGTCAACGCGGGTCCCACGCCGGCAGCTTTAACACGGCCAGGCCCGTCCAAGACAAAAGCCCGGGCTTTCTCTTAGCCCGGTCTGAGCTAATTCTTGTTCTACCTGGAGGCATAACCCAAATCCCCACATCCCAAGGAAATGTTTTTGTCCCGTGGAAAGCAATTCTGTTGTAAAATGTAGCCGTTCTCTTGTACCATTAATAGTATATCTACAACACGAATAAAAGTATAAGCTCGAGTAGAAGCACACATAATATAGGAGGCAAAGTACTCACTTTATTAAATTGATTTCTTCTGTACAAGACAATGTCTAATATATAGTAAAAAAACTCCCTGAGATACATTTGGATTTACCCACTAATGAATAAAGTTCTTCCATACTAGAACAGGGGTTCTATCCATATCATAACACTTCCTCTTGGGCGAATACCGCGTAATGCGCATGTCTCATTAAAAACTCATCCCAAAACCCAGTGGAAAAAAGGATGGAGAAAAGAGTACATTACACTCGCACTCTGTGTTACACTAGTTGTCTTCTTAAAAACCTTCATGTGAGAAACTTCAGAAAAACTCACTAAGAGAAAAAGAGTACAACTCATAATTTTCAGGATATAAAATATGATCTTTAAGATCATGCAAAAGGGGTTATGGTTCAGAGATTTAGTTCCCCTAAATACTGCAAATCTCTAAGTTGCCTCGTTTCAATGCCATTAATGTACCTTTAGAAAGTGGATTTTGGTAAAGATTTTATAAATAAATCTGTTAGATTTTTATATAACTTAATTTGCATTATTTTTACACCACCATTCTTTTGGAATTCGTAAGGATAGAAAAATTCAGGGATAGTATGCTTCGTGATATTTCTCTTTACATAACTCATTTGTATTTATGTAACACAAGAAGCATTATCTTCATAGATAATGGTGGGTGTATCGACAGTATTAAGACCACATGACTTCTGGATGTGGTAATTACACGTCTAAGCCAAACACACTTACTTGAGGCTTCATATAAAGGTATAATCTCTGAGTGGCTGGTAGAAGTAGCTACCAAGGTCTGCTTAAAAGACCGCCAAGAAATGGTTGTATCGCCGCATAGAAACATGAAAACAATCTGAGATTTGGTACTATGGGAATCAGACAGATAACCAACATCTATATATCCCACCATGTCTAAGTCTTAGTTCTTTTGGTAAAATAAACCAAGATCTTGGGTACCTTGGAGGTATCTGAGTAAAGTCTTGATACCGGTCTAATGCTTTTGGTTGAGGCTACACTATGTCTTTCTAACAAATTTACTGCGAATGTAATGTCAGGCCTTATACAATTCGCAAGATACATAAATACACCAACAACACATAAATATGGAATTTCAGGCCCTAAGACTTCCTCATTTTCCATCTTTGGTCTAAATGAGTCTTTATTGGCTTCAAGAGATCTTACAACCATGGGATTTATAAAGGATGAGATTTATCCAAATTAAATCTTTTCAATACTTTCTTGGTATAAGCAGAGTGGTGTACAAAAATTAAATCTGGGAATGTTCAAGCTGCAGGCCTAAACAAAATTTGGTTTTACCCAAATCCTTCGTCTCAAACTCCGTCGTTACGTAAGCACTTGCTTCATTTATCTCCTCTGTGGTTCCGATGATATTCTGATCATCGACATATACCGAGATGATACAGGATCCATTTCGGGATTTCTTTATGAACACACAGAGACAATCATCATTATTTGAATATCCTTTCTTTAGGAGAAATTCACTAAGTTGATTGTACCACATCCTTCCCGACTGTTTTAATCCGTATAGTGATCTCTACAGTTTGACGCTATACATATTGCGATTATTAGGATTCAGAACTTTGACTCCTTCAGGGACTCTCATGTATCGTATCCAGTGACCCATATAAATATGCAGTTACTACATCCATCAACTGCATTATTAAATTTAAGCTTGCTGCCATTGATATTAAATATGGAACGTTATTCCACTCATTACAGGAGAATATGTTTCATCGTAATTGATGTCGGGTCTTTGTGTGAACTCTTGTGCTACAAGCCTCGCTTTATATCTCACCACCTGCTTATTTTCATTTATCTTACGGATGAAAACCCATTTTGATCCTACAGGGAACACTTTATGAAGTGTTAGATCAACAGGACTAAAAACTTTTCTCTTACTAAGTGAGCGCAATTCTAACTCAATTGCGACTTTTCATTTGACCCAATCTGATCGCTTCTGGCACTTTGCCATGGACTTTGATTCTGGATCCAATTTAAGAGTTTTAGCAATTTTAGAGGCAAAATAAATGTCGACAATTGTAGTATTTCTTTTATATAATTTTCCTTAATACACATAATTGGTGGATATCTCTTCATTTATTTCTTCCATCTCCTCGTAATTTCCCATAACGATGGAGTCTGGGAGTTTCGACTTCCCAGCGTTAGATTGTGCGCACAAAAGTACGCCAGGATTATCATCTTCAGGACGGGTCATTTCAGGGACATTATCATCTCTAGAATGGCTCACTTTAGGGATTTTCTCAATATTAGGTTGAGCTTCTTCTACTGTCACAGGTAGTGATCTCATTTGATCGGTCCTTTGTTTCTGCGTACGTCTCTGCGAAATTGATTCACGTGCACATGGAGGTCTCCCCCTCTTTCATAAGGGGCAAGAGTGGGTTGAATATCTTTCAGGGGTATTTCCAGTCTTTTAGGTGCATTTACTACAGATATATGAGATTTTGTCACTCATTTATGATCAGTGAAGGCATCTGATAGATTATTAGCTATTTGTTGTAGATTTATTATCATCCGAACTCAAGTTTGGTTTCTTTAGTACGTGGATCTAAGGACTGAGTGCCAGTGATATTCTAATCAATTTCTTGGCATTCTTTAATGTGGTACTTATCCCCCTAATGCCGGAAAATTGTCCCCATCAAAAACACAATCAGCGTACCGAGCTGTGTACAAATCCCCTGTCATAGGCTCAAGGTATTTAATTACTGACGGAAATTCATATCCTACATAGATCCCCAACTTTCGGTGAGACTCCACGTGGTGCGTTGTGGTTGAGAGATTGGCACGTATATAACACAACCAAATTTTCGCAGATGGGAAATGCTTGGATCTTTTTCACAAACTATCCGCAAAAGAAAAATTTTATGATATGCAGTTGGTCTGAGTTGAATTAATGTTGTAGCATGCAGCACTGTGTGGCCCTAACAACTGATAGGTAGCCTATAATTCTGCAAAAGTAGCATAACAATAAGTTTTATTCTTTTAATTAATAACTCTACGAGGTCATTTTGAGTGTGGATAGTAAGTACATAATGCACTACATTAATACCCAAAGCCATACAATAATCATTAAATGCTTTTGAGGTAAACTCACCATCATTGTCCATTCGAATAGACTTAATCATTTTTTTCTAGAAAGTAGGCTCTTAACTTAATAATTTGGAAAATTAATTTTGCAAAGCATGTTTCCTAGTAGATAAGAGACATGCATGGGACCATATAGTTGAAGCATCTATTAGTACCATGAAATATTTGAATGGGCCCGACAGGAGCTGAATAGGTCCACAGATATCACCCTGAATTCTCTCCAGGAAATTCAGAGATTCCTCCCTAACCTTTAGGTAAGAAGGTATAACTATGAGCTTTCCTTTGGCACAAGTAGGTCAAAAAAAGTCTTCAGGTTTAGGAAAGTTTATAGTTTTTATGCTATGGCTAGCAGAATTATTAATTATTCTTCTCATCATATTCAACCCAGGGTGACCCACTCTATAATGCCAAATTTTAAATATTTTTGGGTCTTTAAGGATGGCTTTCATTGCAACATAAAATTCATGTTTTATATATGTATAATATAACTCGGAGAAGGAAAAGTTTTTTCAACCACACGTTTATTGCACCCATTTAACTTAATCATGAGAAGGTATTCAGCACTATCCTCACTATCAGTTTTCAAGTGGAAACAGTTAAGACGAATGTCTTTAAAACTTAACAAAATACGACTGGACTCAGAGTATATTAGGGCATTCTCAATTATTATACAAGTGTCTATAGGGAGAACTATAATGGCTCTTCCAATGCCAACAATGAGTGCATCACTAAGAATAGTATTTGTGGTGCAACTGTCTACAAGACATATTTCCTCCTTCGCTATTGGAATATACGATTGTTCTATACTAAAGGAATAAATTTTAATCAATTCGATTGTTGCAACATGAACATATTAAAAATATAGAACAAGCATAGTATAAATGAACAAATATTCTGGGAAATGACACTTTATTGAGTTACAACTGATAATCGCTCAACAGGAGCGTAGACCAAATGTTCATGTAGGAACATAAACACTAAACTGATAAAATGAGACTCTTAAGGAGACTTCACTAAGGAAAATGCGACATCAATTTAATAAACTAAAAGGGTGTAACAGGGAGACTACTGCAGGTCTTCGTATAGATCATGTTCCTCCTCCTGGGAAATATTGGTATTCTTCTGGAATTCTTCGAGCTCGACAATAAGAAGGTTATCTTCATCCATGGGTGAGTTACCATGTCCAAGAAGGCTCTATTTAAATTGAGCCATCGGATCGGGGATATTGTCATCCTTCTTCTCACCTTCTTAATCAACGTCTGGTTGAGCGGTGAAGTGTGCCTCAACCTTCTTTTCTTGATTCTTCTGAAATCTCCTAGTGGATTTCATGTAAAGTTCCGCCAAATGCTTTGAGGTGCGACAAGTACACGACCAATGGCCGATGCATCCACACCTAAAGCACGACTGAGGAGGGTTAGCAACCTTATTGGCTGGACCTTGCTTTCTAGAAGGTTCCTAGACTCTTTCCTTTACCTTTCTACTAGGATTTGTTGTAACGGACCACCCTTTTAGGTGGTTCGTTTAAATATATCGACAGCTACCCAGGAAGATTAGCTGTCGGGAACCAAACACTCATTGCTAGCCAAATGATGAATTCAACTTTTTATAGAACATAAGGCCTAACGGCGAAGTTTCTTACAAAGGGAGGTGCAGCTGGGCCCCAAATAGATTACATTCAAAACACCGCACAAGCAGGCCTGAGCAAAAGACTAAGACCTTAAAGCCAAAACAAATCAACATCTACGAATTCTTGGTAAGTTCCAGCTTCTTGGACCTCTTAAAGGGTTGGGTTAAGCAAGAATGAGCACAACCGTACTCAACAAGTTGTACGGGAAGTTACTGAATACTACATGCAAGGGATTAACAATTGGTTGGCATAGGGTTTAAGTATCGTGGATACAATTTCATTTGCAAGATCATTTTACATTTCAAACACAAACCATAAATAATAGTAACTATGGGGTTCACAAACTTAACACACTTAAGCCACATTCTCAAAATTCTCCAAAAACTACTTGAGCTAGGTTACAGGAGTCACCACAATTCAAACTTAGCTTAATTAACCGGAAGCACGGTGTATTCGAATACCATTGATTAGGCTCTGTAGAGCTGCTTAACTTTACCCACAAGATATCAACAACTATTAACGCCACACGCGAATCACATACAATTTAAATGTGTGCGGCCGGGTCAAGAACATCACAGCTTTTTAATTAAACATCCCCATGGTAGCTCCTACCCGATAGGTCCTTAGACACACTATTCTTGGGACCCCACTGGCCAAGGCAGGAGACGCAATCCAATACTAAGTGGGTAGCTACCATTGTGAAAACTGGCAAATGACACTTCAACATCCATTCCCGTTCCACCCCACCAGTCATTCCCCTGCTGGGAATGCTGCTCCCCATTCTCCTTCCGAGAATGGTACCACTATGTAAGTATTTTCTAGGGACGAACAATGTACTGAGCTATGTTGGGAAACGGTTCAACTGAACTGACCTGTTCCAACTTGTGGTTGAGCGGGAATCTTAAGTTATTTATTTCGCTCAAGGAGGTTTAACCTTATATTGCCAAAGCCAAGCCATACAACCATCCACAAACCATTCTGATACCTGCTCGTACCAGCCACCAAACCAACCATGGCTTAAATCATCAGTCGGGGATTGGACTCACATCCACCTCATGGTCAGTCCAATATTGTCCTCCTGACTGTAGCAATAATTTTAAAATCCATTGACCCAACTACTCACCTCAATTTTCTTTTCGATTTTGAGTGAAGCTAACGAGGTTAATTAATTAACTAGGGTGCTTATAATCATTGACTAGGGTTATTCAAGGGTAATAGGGTTCATCAAGGTCAAGGAGGCTAATTGCAAAACTGGGTATAGCTAAGTTGCATGTCATTCTAAACTATCGATTTTTAGTATTTCAACATACAATGAAAAGCAATGCGATAGAAATTAAATACTGTAACATTAGAAACAATTAGGTTCAACATGATTAAGGGCGTGCGGCTTGCCTTGCTGGGCCGAGGGTTCGTCTAGGGCGTAGCGGCTGCAGTCATACGTGGCTCCTGTCTGGTCCGGCTCCGGCTCCTGCAAATGAACAAAAAACAGTAAATATACGATAAACGAAATGAAAATGGTGGACGAAAATGAAAACGAAAACAGAAAACAAACGAAAAACGAAAACAAAAACAGAAAACAAAAAAGGGGCGGGAGATGTTTGAAGGGCAATTTGGGTATTTCGGGATTTATGGGAGCTTCGAATGGCATAGCGGAGGCCGTTTTTGGACTCGGTGGCTCGAAACGGCCGGGATGTTGTATTTTGGCCATTTTTGGAATTTTGGGGGATTTTGGGCCTTTTTCTGGATTTTTGGATTATTTAAATCCAAAAAAAAGAAAAGAAAAAGAAAAACTCTGTGAATGCGCTAGGTCAAGACTTGCACTTCGCCCAACAGGTGGCCCACGAGCGATTCTGGCCAGCGTCGCTGGCGCTCATGAGCTCGGTCGCTTGACAAAGTGGCTCGAGGCCAGGCAATACCTGGGGCGACAAGTGGGGCCGGTGAGGTGGCTTGGGCGTGGCTGACAGATGGGCCCGGGAGGGGCAATGCTGACACGTGGGGTCTGGGAAGAAGAGTCGCTAACGGGTGGGCCCACGGCAGAGCGGCGAGAGCCATATGACAGGTGGGGCCGATGGCTGAGAGACAGAGGGGCGTGGGGGGTTAGCTTAGGGTTAGGGATTTCGGGCATGGGCGGCACGTTGGGCGACCGAGCGGGTGGGGCGAGGACTCAGCGCCAGAGAAGAAGAAGAGGGTTTGGCAGGGGGGAGCCGAATGGGCGGGGCGAGGCTTACTGGCAAAGGCGAGGGAAGAGGGGGGAGCGAGGAAGAGAAGGGGCTGGGGGGGTTACACCCGTGTGCACGAGGGGAGGGGAGAGAAGGCGCAGAGCGCGACCGGCATGGCGATGGCATGGGCGGCGGCGTGGGCATGGACAGGCGGTCGGTGGGGATGGGACGGCGACGCACGGCGTGGACACACGTATGGCGTGGTGGAAAGTGCGGGTGATGGATAGCGCGTGAGAGGACGGGAGCAGGTCGGGGATGACGCGGCAGGCGGCGAGCGCTGCGGTCACGGGAGGGGAAAACGGCGATGGAGCCCAAATCAGGTAAGTCTGAATCCAACTCAAATTCAATTTCAAATCAAATTAGTTCTTCGATTTCTCTTTTGAAATTTTGAGGCATTTCATTTGCCCTTTCTCTTTTGGCTTATCATTCTTACATTTATTCACCTCATGCATTTGGACCTTTCTTCGGCTTTGGCTATTGCTATCCTGCTAAGCGTTAGCATGTGCTTCAAGCAATGCTTGACTTCCATTAGAAATTACATGATGATTCTTCATTAGGAGTTCATCATGTTTTTCTATTTCTAGCAGAACACAAATAAGCTTAGAGTACTTCTAGTACTTTGCATGACTGTATTGATGCTGCAATATCCTCATGTTAGGGTGGAAGGTGCACAAGGTTTTGTCGATCATCTCAGCATCAGTAGTTTTTTGGTTACAAAATGTTAATTCGTGACAAGTTTGTGCATATTAGAATTATATGCTTCCACATATTTGAAGTCCTGGATGCGTAGGAGGGTTCATTCACGCTGTGTTTCTAGCAACAGCATGGATCTTTGCTAGTTGTAACGTTCCTTCAGGGAATTCCACAAATACCAACGTGTCCTCCTCCATCAAATATTCAGCCTTCAGGTTCGGATGGAGATGGTGCCTCAGGAAATGCAAAGCAACGCATTTTGCAGGTTCGGAACAGCAGGGGTACAAGCTTCAGGTTGGGTAATAGCAACTCGAAGTGCTTTTGCTGTTACGTTGATTTTGGCATTCATTGCCCAAGTGAGATTATTGCTACCATCCAGCGTAAGCACATCAAACTCCCTTTTTGCGATATCAGACATATCCTGTATGCAAGCAATATTGGAATTTGCGATATCAGACATATCCTCCTCAAGCCGGCATCCTCCTTCCTCCACCCGGTGTTGCTTCTCCTCCATCTTCCTTGGAGGTAGGCCTTTTTCTTGGGGGTTGATTCGTGGGTTTCTTGGGTTTTGAGGCCATCCATGGTGGGTTTAGGGTTTAGGTTTGGATTTGGGAGTTTGGAGTTGGGTCTTGAGCTCTAGGGTTTTGGGTGTAGTGATTCTAGGGTTGGTTTGGGGCTTGGATTAAGGAATGTGGGTACTAGTGAGGTAGATCGGGTAGTGGTAATGCCGATCCAATGGTCATTTGGAGTTGTCTAGTGATTTCATAGATTAGTGTCGTTCCTCGAGGAGTTGGGTTAGCTATAAGTTTCTCCGGCCTTGCCGCATGTAGTAATATCATAGATCGGGTCTCCGCGGTGCCGTGGGACTTGGTGGCACCTCGATCCGTCGAGTCATTGGGTAAAACTCGCCAGGTCCGGAGTATCCGGACTAAAAGCCCGGAGTGTCCGCCCTAGGCCGGAGTATCCGGACACACGGTCCGGAATGTCCGGGTTAGCCGGACTGTCCGGGTTCCCCTGGTCTGTTCGGTTGGGGGTTTTGCAAATTGTGGTATTTTTGTTGTTTCTTTCGCATGGCATGCATCTCATTGTGCATTGTATTCGTGTAGAGAACGATCCCGCGGGGCTTGACACCGCGACGACTGAGGGTACTACCGGACAGCCAGCTACTGTCGATCCGCAAGCAGAAGAACAAGGCAAGCACCTAAGCATTTTGAACCTTATGTGTAAACTATTTTTTTGTGAATTAATTGCTTATTGGATGAGTAAGTGTTGCATTAGGAGTTGAAGTGTGGGATAGGCTAGATCCTATTTGTTGCATGTACCCTGTTCTTTGTAACTTGTAAATACCTCCTTTGGAGCTAGATTATGGGTACTAATTGTGTCGTGCTTAGTACGCTTAGAAGTCGGGTATGGGCCAAGTGGTGGAAGGTTCCACCGCTTGAGATTGATGCACTTTACAAGTACTGGGTTGCAATGGGTTGTTTATGGGAAATGAAATGATAAAATTTGAGACCGGGCGGGAGAGTTAGACATTTGGGTAAGGAGACCCAAATGTGGTAGTCCCGCCTGAGTCAGCTAAGGACCGATTCGATGTGGTACCATGGCTGAGCACCAATTGGTTGATCACATGCCCGATTATGGTAAGGTAAGCCGCTCTTTTATCGCATGCCGTTCGATGGGCCATGCCCTCATGTGGTTGGAGGTGGTTGAGGGCGGGGCCTAGGCCGACTCTCGAGCGCCAAGCCGGGCTTGGGGCTGCTCGAGGGGGTGCTAGGTTTCCGGACCACATGAAGATGCCCCAACGAATGGGTATGGATGGGAGGGGGTTGACATGAGGTTCCTTCGTGGCACATGTCGTGTGATCAATGCTTCCCTGCAGGGTTAACTAAGGGATTCGAATTGCCGCGCTCTCGGATATGAGCACGCTTGGTCACTGCTGTTACACGTAGTAATAACTTGAACTGAAGTTCGCCGTTGGGCTTGAGCTCGAAATGAATGTGGTTAATTGTTGTGGTTTGTTAATTGCTAACTTCACCTAGTGGTAGGTGCATTAACAACCGCACAAAAATTGAGAATTGAGTAGTTTAAGTAACTAAACAACAAATGTTAAGCATTTTGCAACTGTTCTACCTTCAGCTTATTCCTTGCTACATCCAAATGCATAATCCTTTGGAGTCGGTCGTATATGGACCACGGGTAAGACTTGCGAGTACCTTTTGTACTCAGGCTTCTGCTTTGTGGTTTTGCAGGTGAGGATCCAGCGGGGTGTGAGTTTTGCCCCTCATCGCTTCATCGGTGACTCCAAGCGGGCACCGAGTAGAGGCTGTCGACACTCGTGCGCCCGGAAGTGTTAGGGCATGACACTACCGGGGTGTTTTACTTTTTTTGTATAGAGTAGTGGGCGGTACTTTTGTGAACAGCTGCTACCTTTATTTCTGTAATGGAACCCGTTTGCTTTTCGCTTGGTCGTCTTTGTTGGTTGTTTTTTTGTTGGGCCTCTTTGTGCCGTGTGGTGTGTTTGTTCTCTTCCGCGTTTTTGCGTCTCTAGTTGTGAGCTTGGGTGCTCGATGCCCCTTTGTGCGATTTGAATGTTGATATGGCATTGGGAACCGGTATGTGGGGATCCTGGGTGATTTTCGGATCGCATACCGGGGGAATACCGGGGTTGTTGTCGAGTCGTTTGGATGTTCGTAGAGTTGTCTCGCTTGGGCTTGGGTTTTAGCATCGAGATCACCTCCGGTGGTTTGTTGCTAGGATCCAAATCCGACGGGAGCAACTGTTTATCCAACAACTCGAGGACGATCTGGGCGGCTCCTCTCAGGGCTGGTATCAGAGCAAGGCGCACAAAGACGGACCCCAACTTGACGACCAGTTAGAAATTGGTTAGGATTGTCACAATGCATTAGGTAGAAGGTAATACCTATCCCCGCCCTAGGTTATAGTGGTGAGTGTGAGGGTTACGTTGGAATCGTGCATTTCATCCCATCTCATCTCGTGCATGTGTCATGCCACTCTGCATCTTGAATTGGGTCTTGGGGTGTGTAGACTTGTAGCACTCCTTAATGGAGTTGATTCAGGAGTGTTGCCGTCTAGATTGGGAGCCGGTCAGAGGTCTTCTATGTTTAGTGCATGTCCTTTTCAGTGGAGGTCTAACCCTTGTCATTGGCCTTGGTAATCGACAGAATGAGGACCCGCGGAAATTCTGGGGTTGAGGAGGACAATGGGCGATCGCAGTCGGGCAACGGTGACCCGCCTCCTCCTCCCAACGTACTGGACATTCTGCTGCGGACGGAGCAGAACCAGAACACCACTAACCGGATTCTGGAGATGCTGGTCCGGAACCAGGCCGCTCCTGTTGGCCGCGGTGAAGGGCGAGGCCGACTCAACGGCTATCAAGACTTTCTGCATACCCAGCCACCGGTTTTCTCCCGGGCCACTGATCCGTTGGAGGCCGACGATTGGCTGCGCACGATAGAGCAGAAGTTTGCTCTCATCCAGTGCGACGACTTCGAGAAGACCCTCTTTGCGGCGCCGCCTACGAGGCCTGCCGGTGCTTGGTGGGCCAACCATCGGCGATGCAGCCACGCGCCTACCGACATGGGCGGAGTTCTGTGAGGCTTTCCGGGCGTATCATATCCCAGAGGGGCTCATGGACATCAAGAAGCAAGAGTTTCTCTCCCTCAGGTAGCGGGACAAGTCGGTGCTTCACTACTCCCAGGAGTTTAATTACCTGGCCCAGTATGCGCCAGAAGAGGTGGACACGGACCGGAAGAAGCGGACCCGCTTCATGAATGGGATGACCGCCAAGATGCAGGACAAGTTGTCGGTGTGCAACTTCCCCGACTTCAATGCCTTGGTGAGTCGGGCCATTATGGTGGAGCACAAAATGAGGAACCACCAGGAGGAGAAGAAGAGGAAGCGGGGCACACCGTTCTCGCAAGCGGCAGCTCGCGGCCGGGCTCGCTTTGTCCCTCCACCACCGAGGGCAACCGCCTCCTGCACCTCCCTGGCCTCCTGTTCTTTGCTCATGACCTCCACCACCACACCAGGAACACGAGTGGTGGCGACTCTGGACCGGGCCCATGCTACAATCAAGGGCGTGTCGGCACTTCATCCGTGGATCGCCCATTTCAAGGCGGGGCAACAATCCTACCGCCCCACGACTTCCAGTGGCGACAGCTCCACCTCCGCTCCTCGCGCCCTGCGTGGCCGAGTCAACTACGTCGGTGCCGAGGAGATTCCAAAGGACCACACCGTGCTGACGGGTATGTTATGCATTAATGGGCATTCTGCTAGGGTATTGTTTGACTCGGGGGCGTCTCACTCGTTCATCCGTAAGGAGTTCGTCATGCACAATCAGATGAGAGTGAGTGACAGCGCCACTCCGTTTCTTATTGAGGCACCTGGGTCCAAGATTGTAGTAAAGCAAGTGGTTAAGAAGGCGTTGGTGCAAGTTCAGGGGTTTCTCTTCGTTGTCAATTTGTTGCTCCTTGACCTTCGGGGGATGGATGTCATCCTAGGCATGAATTGGTTGACGCGACAGCAAGCCATCCTTGATTGTTCTCGCCGTACCATCTCACTGAAAGGACCGAAGGGCGGCTGGCTAACGTTGCTTCTTGACGAGGGCAGAGCCACCCTTTGCTCCCTGAATGGCGCTGAAGTCGTGGAGATAGAGTCGGTTCTGTGGTGTCGAGTACCCGATGTGTTTCAGTAGGCTGCCAGTGGATGCCACCTGATAGGGACATTGAGTTTGTAGTAGAGTTGCAGCCGGGGACCGCTCCGATCTCCAAGCGGCCATATCGGATGCTGCCCAATGAATTGGCTGAGCTGAAGACTCAATTGAAGGGGTTGATGGACAAGGGCTTCATTCATCCGAGCTCCTCGCCTTGGGGCTGCTCGGCTCTATTCGTGACCAAGAAGGACGGTTCTCTGCGCCTCTGCGTGGATTACCGCCCCTTGAATGCTGTCACCATCAAGAACAAGTACCCTCTGCCTCGGATTGATATCCTGTTCGATCGGCTTGCTGGTGCACGGGTATTCTCCAAGATTGACCTGAGGCTCGGGTACCATCAGATCAAGATTCGGGCCGAATATATCCCGAAGATAGCTTTTTCCACCCGGTATGGGTTGTATGAGTACACCGTCATGTCGTTCGGTCTGACGAACGCGCCGGCGTACTTCATATACCTCATGAACTCCATCTTCATGGAAGAGCTGGATTCTTTTGTCGTCATCTTCATCGACGACATCCTCATTTATTCAGCCAACAAGGAAGATCATGCCAAACACCTTCGCGTCGTTCTCGGGAGACTTCGGGAACATCGCTTGTATGCGAAATTCAGCAAGTGTGAATTCTGGCTGAAGGAGGTGTCGTTCTTGGGGCACGTTCTTTCTGAGCAAGGCGTCGCCGTTGACCCAAGCAAAGTGCAGGATGTACTTAGTTGGGAACAGCCCAAGTCTGTCACAGAGATTCGCAGTTTCCTTGGGCTGGCTGGCTATTACCGCCGTTTCATTCGGGACTTCTCCAGGGTAGCTAAGCCCATGACGGAGTTGTTGAAGAAGGGCACTGAGTTCAAGTGGTCAGTGGGGTGTGGCGACATTTCAGACTACGAAGCGGCGCCTCACTCTGACTCAGATCCTTACCCAGCCCGACATTCACAAGCCGTTTGATGTGTATTGCGATGCATCTGGCATCGGACTTGGCTGTGTGCTCATGCAGGACAGCCGAGTTGTTGCTTACGCGTCTCGGCAGCTGAAACGTCATGAAGAGCACTATCCCACCCATGATCTGGAGCTTGCAGCAGTGGTCCATGCCTTAAAGATCTGGCGCCACTATCTTCTGGGGAATAAGTGCAACATCTACACCGATCACAAAAGCCTCAAGTACATCTTCACGCAGGCAGACCTGAATATGAGGCAAAGACGGTGGCTTGAATTGATAAAGGACTACAATTTGGAAGTCCATTACCACCCTGGGAAGGCTAATGTGGTGGCTGACACATTGAGCCGCAGGGTGCAATGCCATTGCCTCTCCCTTCCATCTCGGAGTGCTACCCTTTGTGCCGAGTTTCAGAAGCTAAATTTGGAGATGATAGGAGAAGGGTCGTTGGCTAATGTGGAACTGAAGTCCACGTTGCTTGATCATATTCGGGAGGCACAAGGCGAAGATGCGGGTGTTACCCGCATTCGCAATAACTTGAGTTCTGGTCAGGCCCCTGGTTTTCGCCTGGATGAGCAAGGAACCTTGTGGTTCGGCCAGCGTATAGTTGTCCCGGATATCCAAGAGTTGAAGCGGGCAATCCTTGATGAAGCCCATAACTTGTTGCTCACAATCCATCCGGGCAGCAACAAAATGTACCAAGACCTGAAGCGGCAATTCTGGTGGACTCGCATGAAGCGCGAGATTGCTCGTTATGTGGCTGAGTGCGACGTCTGCAAGCGGGTGAAGGCTGAACCCTTTAAGCCAGCTGGTACTCTTCAGCCTCTACCTATTCCGAGTTGGAAATGGGAAGACATCAGCATGGATTTCATCCTCGGCTTGCCTCTGACTCCTTCAAGTCATGACTCGATCTGGGTGGTGGTCGATCGGTTGACTAAGTCTGCACATTTTCTAGCTGTTCGCACCACTTATCGAGCGCCGAGGTATGCGGAGCTGTACGTAACTCGGATCGTGTGCCTTCATGGAGTGCCAAAGCGGATAGTTTCAGATCGGGGCTCACAGTTTGTCTCCCGGGCTTCGAGGAGTCTCAGACGCAGCATTGGGCACCAAGTTGCTCCACAGCTCAGCGTACCACCCTCAGATAGATGGACAGACCAAGAGGGTTAATCAGATCCTCGAGGATATGCTGAGGGCGTGTGTGCTGTCTTATGGGAAGAAGTGGGAAGAATGTCTCCCGTATGCCGAGTTTGCTTATAATAACAGCTACCAAACCAGCATCCGAATGTCCCCGTTTGAGGCACTTTTATGGTCGTAGCTGCAGAGCACCTCTCAATTGGTCTGAGAGCGGGGAGCGTTCATTCCTTGGACCTGAACTGGTCATGGAAGCAGAAGAAAAAGTGAGCACCATTCGGGAGAACCTGAGGGTAGCACAGTCGCGACAGAAGAGCTATGCCGATCGCCGTAGGAGACCCCTCTCCTTCGATATTTGCGACTTCGTCTATCTGAAGGTATCTCCTCTTCGAGGCACTCGTCGGTTTGGGATCAAAGGGAAACTGACGCCTCGTTACATAGGGCCATTCCGAGTCCTTGAGAAGCGTGGTCAGGTTGCATATCAGCTTGAGCTTCCTCCCACACTTGAGATGGTCTACAACGTCTTCCATGTCTCCCAATTGAAGAAGTGTCTCCGTACTCCTTTCGAGTCACTTGAAGTGGATGACCTCGGAGTTGCGCCTGAACCGGATCTATCTTATAAAGAGCATCCTATTCGGGTTTTGGATGAGACTGAACGCAAGACCCGTCGACGGACTCTCAAGTTCTACAAAGTTCAGTGGAGCAATCACACTAAAGACGAAGCTACTTGGGAACCCGAAGATCGCCTAAGGACCGAGTACCCTGAATTCTTTGATACCGTGTAAGTGACTAGTAAGCAAACTCCCCGCAATCCTAAGTTGTTAATTCACGCGTGTTCCGCCCTGTTTGTGCGTTGTCCTGAATCTCGGGGCGAGATTCCCTTAAGGGGGGAGGGTTTGTCAGGGCCCCAAGTTTCAAAATTCTGGGACATCCGGAGTATCTGGATCAACATCCGGAATGTCCGGAGTATCCGGATTAACCTGACCGAGCGCCTTAACCCGGAGTGTCCGGACCAAATGTCCGGAGTGTCCGGGTTAGTGCTACCGAAGACCCCAACCCGGAGTCTCCGGGTTGAGCATCCGGAGAGTCCGGTATTTGCGGGGGGGTTTTGTATAAAAGTCCCATTTCGTGGGTTCACTCCTTTCTTTTCTTCTCCACTTGCCCTCCACCCACCCCGTGCGTCTCCTTCACCCAACCTTGTCCCCGGTGAGCTCTCCACTTCGGCGACCTTCCGTGGCTCCTCCCCGGCGGCTCCTCCATCCCGTGGAACTCCTCCTCAAGCCGGCATTCTCCTTCCTCCACCCGGCGTTGCTTCTCCTCCATCTTCCTTGGAGGTAGGCCTTTTTCTTGGGGGTTGATTCGTGGGTTTCTTGGGTTTTGAGGCCATCCATGGTGGGTTTAGGGTTTAGGTTTGGATTTGGGAGTTTGGAGTTGGGTCTTGAGCTCTAGGGTTTTGGGTGTAGTGATTCTAGGGTTGGTTTGGGGCTTGGATTAAGGAATGTGGGTACTAGTGAGGTAGATCGGGTAGTGGTAATGCCGATCCAATGGTCATTTGGAGTTGGCTAGTGATTTCATAGATTAGTGTCGTTCCTCGTGGAGTTGGGTTAGCTATAAGTTTCTCCGGCCTTGCCGCGTGTAGTAATATCATAGATCGGGTCTCCGCGGTGCCGTGGGACTTGGCGGCACCTCGATCCGTCGAGTCATTGTGTAAAACTCGCCAGGTCCGGAGTATCCGGACTAAAAGCCCGGAGTGTCCGCCCTAGGCCGGAGTATCCGGACACACGGTCCGGAATGTCCGGGTTAGCCGGACTGTCCGGATGAAATACCCGGACTGTCCGGGTTCCCCTGGTCTGTTCGGTTGGGGGTTTTGCAAATTGTGGTATTTTTGTTGTTTCTTTCACATGGCATGCATCTCATTGTGCATTGTATTCGTGTAGAGAACGATTCCGCGGGGCTTGACGCCGCGACGACTGAGGGTACTACCGGAGAGCCAGCTACTGTCGATCCGCAAGCAGAAGAACAAGGCAAGCACCTAAGCATTTTGAACCTTATGTGTAAACTATTTTTTTGTGAATTAATTGCTTATTGGATGAGTAAGTGTTGCATTAGGAGTTGAAGTGTGGGATAGGCTAGATCCTATTTGTTGCATGTACCCTGTTCTTTGTAACTTGTAAACACCTCCTTTGGAGCTAGATTATGGGTACTAATTGTGTCGTGCTTAGTACGCTTAGAAGTCGGGTATGGGCCAAGTGGTGGAAGGTTCCACCGCTTGAGATTGATGCACTTTACAAGTACTGGGTTGCAATGGGTTGTTTATGGGAAATGAAATGATAAAATTTGAGACCGGGCGGGAGAGTTAGACATTTGGGTAAGGAGACCCAAATGTGATAGTCCCGCCTGAGTCAGCTAAGGACCGATTCGATGTGGTACCATGGCTGAGCACCAATTGGTTGATCACATGCCCGATTATGGTAAGGTAAGCCGCTCTTTTATCGCATGTCGTTCGATGGGCCATGCCCTCATGTGGTTGGAGGTGGTTGAGGGCGGGGCCTAGGCCGACTCTCGAGCGCCAAGCCGGGCTTGGGGCTGCTCGAGGGGGTGCTAGGTTTCCGGACCACATGAAGATGCCCCAACGAATGGGTATGGATGGGAGGGGGTTGACATGAGGTTCCTTCGTGGCACATGTCGTGTGATCAATACTTCCCTGCAGGGTTAACTAAGCGATTCGAATTGCCGCGCTCTCGGATATGAGCACGCTTGGTCACTGCTGTTACACGTAGTAATAACTTGAACTGAAGTTCGCCGTTGGGCTTGAGCTCGAAATGAATGTGGTTAATTGTTGTGGTTTGTTAATTGCTAACTTCACCTAGTGGTAGGTGCAGTAACAACCGCACAAAAATTGAGAATTGAGTAGTTTAAGTAACTAAACAACAAATGTTAAGCATTTTGCAACTGTTCTACCTTCAGCTTATTCCTTGCTACATCCAAATGCATAATCCTTTGGAGTCGGTCGTATATGGACCACGGGTAAGACTTGCGAGTACCTTTTGTACTCAGGCTTCTGCTTTGTGGTTTTGCAGGTGAGAATCCAGCGGGGTGTGAGTTTTTCCCCTACTGCCTATCGGTGACCGGGCGGGGCACCGAGTAGAGGCTGTCAACACTCGTGCGCCCAGAAGTGTTAGGGCATGACACTACCGGGGTGTTTTACTTTTGTCGTATAGAGTAGTGGGCGGTATTTTTGTGAACAGCTGCTACCTTTATTTCTGTAATGGAACCCGTTTGCTTTTCGCTTGGTCGTCTTTGTTGGTTGTTTTTTTGTTGGGCCTCTTTGTGCCTGTGGTGTGTTTGTTCGCTTCCGCGTTTTTGCGTCTCTGGTAGTGAGCTTGGGGGCTCGATGCCCCTTTGTGCGATTTGAATGTTGATATGGCATTGGGAACCGGTATGTGGGGATCCTGGGCGATTTTCGGATCGCATACTGGGGGAATACCGGGGTTGTTGTCGAGTCGTTTGGATGTTCGTAGAGTTGTCTCGCTTGGGCTTTGGTTTTAGCATCGGGATCACCTCCGGTGGTTTGTTGCTATGATCCAAATCCGACGGGAGCAACTGTTTATCCAACAACTCGAGGACGATCTGGGCGGCTCCTCTCAGGCGGAGCGCGACGCAATCTGGCGAGGCAGAGGCTGCGTGGGTATGGCCATCGGGCCATGGGCGGCGCGGGTGGTAGGGCGGAGCACGGTGCAAGTCGAGGCTACGTGGATGCGGCAGCGACGACAGCGGTGGTTACGGGTCGCGTGCCATCTTGAGTTTTTTTTATGTTGAACAGTAATTTTCGACATGTACAGTAAATGCTGAGCGCGATGACAGATTAGATTAAGCACTTAATTTGCAATATTTAGGGAACACTAATCTCCAAGATTAAAGGTTTGTGCAAACATGATTAACTTACATAGTGCTTGTTGTAGGTCGATCGCGTGGCACAGGGTGTACTTGATGCAATGTCGATCGATACAGGTAGACGATCACCCGTAGAGTTTCGTGCTGATAACGTGTTGTAAAACGTAGTTGTTCTCCCGCACCAATTAATAGCATGCTCATAGACACATACAAACAAAATTAGGAGCGCGAGTAGAAGCGCACACAATGTAGGAGGCAAAGTATTCTCTCTATTAGAATGATTTTTTCTATATAAGATAATGCCTAATATATAGTAGAAAACTTCTGAAAATAAATTTGAATTGCTCACCAATAAATAGAGTTCTTCCATACTGAAATAAAGATTATATCCATATCATAACAAATTCTACCCATCATTTGTCCGGTAAAGAAGAAAAGGACACATCCAACAAAAATTTGGGAGAAAAATCAGGAAAAAAATGAAAAGAAAATTCTCGTTACACCAACCTTCTCTTGGTGTTAGCCAACTACCGCCTGATAGCAACTGTGCGGCGTAGACACTACACCGGTGCGGTAGCGTCGCAGAGGCGAGGGCTTGTGGTTACCGAGGTCACAAGGGTGAATCAAGTCAAAATCGTAATCATGATGCGAAAACTTCATAAACCATCAAAAACGCCTTATCTATTTGTCGTCTTTTTTTTGATGTAATGTGTGATTCCGCCATCGATTGCGTTAAAATTTTGATTAAACAAACACACATCTTGCCTAACAAGTAACAACACCACACCACGCCTAAGCACCCTATCCCGTCCGACAAAATTGCCCCTTGCTGTTACTCTAAACAGCTGCACGGCTGCACTGTTACCAAATGATCACTGCCCGCCCCTAAGGGCATCCACTAATGAACATTCAAAATATGCGTCCAGAGCAATATGTATATTGAAGCCTCTTTGATTAAGTTGTGCTCTCATCGGTTGGAAGAGTACTGTGTTTGAAATAATTATGCAAAGTTCGTTTCTTTATTATTGTAAATCTATGAATATATACAATTATACAACTATACTACTAACTAGACAATATATTATATATACCGGAGTATATCTATATAGGGCTAATTGGCTATATGCTAATGAGCAAAACATAAAAGAAATAACACTAAACAATATATTTGTGGACAAGATCATTTAAAACATACGCCTTATAAACTTAGAAGGCTAGAGTACTATTTAACAGACGGTCTTATAGACAGCTTATATTGTATATACCATTGTATAGACAATCTATTAATTGTATTAGAGACCGATACATACAACTATATAGACAATCCATTTTATGAGTTATCTTTAGTTTTATTTATAGATGATATAGATGTGTATTATAGACAACTGCCTACACTATTGTACATACCCTAATTACAAGAGTTGTAAACTTCTCCGTTCAGAATCAACACTGCATTGTCAAGGCCACAACTGGGCCTTTAACAAATACTACCTCTGTTGATAAATACAACACATATTTTGATTTTGCACAAGGATTAAGGTTGCGGTAAAATTAAGAAAGATATAAGAGAAAATGACTTGCATGCCTCTCTTAATTGTCTTAGAAGATAAGAGATAATATTTTATGTGGGTGGTGTATATGGTTGAGAGAGAATAAATATGTGTATAATAGAAAATGCTAATTAAATCTACGTATAAACCATATATTTATCAATAAAATCATTTAAACTATAAACCTTGTATTTATCACCTTCGGCTCTCTCTTTTATCATGGACGGGCAGGATTTGTATGCTGCCACGCTATGATGTCGTACAGGTACTGGAGAGTGGAGACGATGCGTGGTCTAACATTTTTCCATACCTACAGAACCGAATTTGACGTCCCTCATCCATGTCGCAGGCTGCGCTATGCGCACGGCCAGCTTCTTGGCAATGTCGTCTTGTCTCACTGGCAGGCGGGCCTAATCACTGCTGGACCGCTTGACCCCACCCGGTCAGTGAACGTATTGATAGTTTTGTAGCATAATTCTTCAGCACTCGCAGTGTGTGCTGTCCAGCTCCACCCCCAATTGCCGCTGCTACATTCGCCTAACCTTTTACCAAACCCAACGACGACCAATCCACTTCATGTCTCCACCCTCACCGCACCACACCACCACCACCACCACCACCCCCGCGCACTTGGTCATCCCCCATGCGCGCAGCGCGCCGATCGCCATCGTCGCCGAGCCGGTGCCACGCCGCCGTCCGATCCGCGCTAGCCAAGTCATGTACCGGGCGCGCCCGAGCGGCGGCCACGAGACCATCACTGACAACTGCACGACCAACGCGATCGACTGCCTCCCGCTCTGCTCCGGCGCCGACTGCTCCGCCTACGCGGCGCTCCCGCCGCCGTTCCGACCGCTCCCGCGAGCGCCGACTGCCGCCGACCGCCACGTGCCCGTGCGCCTCCTCCTCACCGTCTCCCTCCTCTCCGCGGGCCTGTTCCTCTCTCTCGCACTCTCCACGCTCCTTCTCTACCGCCGCCGTCTCCTCCTGCGGCGGCGGCGGCGGGCTGCCACTGCCCCGCTGCCCCACGACGAAGCGTTTGGTGATGGGGACGAGGAGGCGGGGGGTGGCGGAGGGGCGGTGCACCACGTGTGGTACATCCGTACGGTGGGGCTCGACGAGGCCACCATCGCGTCCATAGCCACCGCGGATTACCGCGGCGGTGTGGGATGGGGAGGGGACTGCGCGGTGTGCCTCGGCGAGTTCCGCGAAGGCGAGCTGGTCCGCCTCCTCCCACGGTGCGCGCACCCGTTCCATGCTCCCTGCATCGACACCTGGCTCCGCGCCCACGTCAACTGCCCGCTGTGCCGCTCCCCCGTCGTCGTTCCCTCCGATCTCACCGCCGCGGTGATCGAGGCTGAGGCGGAGGGCGGCGAAGCGGAGGACCAGGTGTTTGACGAAATGTCACTGTCGGAATCACAGGCCGGGGTCTCCGAGGCCTCTTCGGACACTCATAGTGAGGACACAGCAGCTGCAGCGGAGGAGAATGGAAGGGAGACGCCCAAACCAATACGGCGCTCAGCGTCCATGGACTCTCCATTATTCCTCGTGGTTGTGCCTGAAGCTCAGGATGATACAGTGCAGGCTAATTGCAAATTACCGAAGGTTGGAGATATGAGGTTCTTCAGGTTGGAGAAGGAGCCAGCAGGGACATCTTCGTCCTCTTGTCAGGCAGGCCGGTTTGGGATTGGTAGGTCGATATCAAGCAGCGGTCTGGGGTTCTTCTTCTCACGGAGTGGGCGCTCTAGTGGCACCGTGCTGCCACTATGAGTCGGCATGATTTTACTTTGAAGGAGGGGTACAGCCTCAGCAAAGCCGGGAGCTGGTAGTGTTTCAGTGTCTGTTGATAGAAAGTGTACACCAGAAAACTGAAGTAGCTCACAGAGAAAATCTCCTTTGAGACGTGTGAGCTGACAAAGAGTAATTATGGGGTGATAAGTATTTCTTGTGTTGATGAGCTCATGTTAACTTGTACCTCCCAAGTTGGCTGTACCATAGTATCAAGCTTGGGTCAAGTGAATTTTGGGGAAGAAGCTGAAGTTTTGCTTCTTCATAAATTATATAGCAATTATGCAAGAAGGAGTGGACTATTGCCTCTATCAATGTTTATTGGTTTCAAAAAGGGAAGGTGCAAATGTAGTAAGATCAAGAATCTGTAGGTTGGGTGGGCCAACAATTGCTGATGGTAGTGTATGATATTGTTAGATGCATGTTTTGTATGGAACTATGGATACCATTGTGCTCACATCAAATGAGAACTTACACCAGTAATTCAACATTTGATAGGCTTATTTATCATATGGATGTTAATAACTAGTTAGCATAATTGGTAATTGGATGTCTAGTGAGTTAACATATTAGCAGCTTTTGCTTGTGAGCTCTTCTTGTTGGCAGGATATACATGAACTAAAAAAAATGCAATGCTGCGGTGTCTGGTGTTCTCCTGCCGTTTAAGGAGGGAAGATGCACCAGATTGAGGTACCTGATTTCTCAAGTTTTCACATTCATTTATGTGCTGGTGTCCCGTTTAACATGCGAAAAGCTCATTATAAAGTTCTGTACATTGTAAAGAAGATGGTATTGGATAATTGCAACACTTAGGGCCTGTTTGGGTAGGGGGATTTGGATCCAAATCTTTAGGATTTAATTCAAATTTGAACTAAATCCCAAAAATTTCCAAAGCAATCCCCCTCATCCAAACACCCCCTTGGTACTTAGATATAGTTATCATCCCTAAGATTTGCCATGGTTTTTCAGTTTGTTCTTAGCCTTTCTTAGTGGCTGACTGGCTATGTACACGCCATTCAATGTTTTAAGGCATATTTGAATAAACTACTATTTTGTTGCTTATAAAATCATATTCTCTTGATGTATAGAAGACATTTCATGATCAAGTGACGAATGGACAAAACTTGACTACAATTACTGCCCAGCTATAAACGAACTTGCCTTTTATGTTTCTTAACTCAACTCAGTTTTGTCATTTTTCCGTTACAGATACCAGCTGTATCCATTTTTCTCTTAATAATTCTATTAGCAGAAAATGCTAAAATTACTTTTTAAAACCACACTCACGCCCTGTTTCAAAAGTGTTACTTGGAAACCCGCGTTCAAATTTTTTTGTCGAATCGGACACCTCGAATTTGAGTCGGATTCTGACACCCGTATCCATTTCCGAGTAGCATTTCCCGTGCCTAAATTTTTTTGCCGAATCGGACACCTCCAAGTTGGGTTCGGACTCCCGTGTCCCTGTCCATGTAACACTGGTTTCAATGTATTAGCCATTAGGGACATTACCTATCCTGTTTGCTGGCTTTTAATGCCTTCTGAAATGACAAGCTGGATTAGGCAAAGATAACATAACTGTTAATTTCTATGTGCTTTCCATTACAACAATTGTTCAGGTGAACTACCAGACTGTGTAGGAGGTGCATAGTGAGGAACAAGCTTGCCAATGTATGCTTAACAAAGTTGAGTAATCTATTTATTTTCTGGGAATTGGTAGGTAACACATGCCTCTCAACTTTTTTATTATGAAAAAGTACAGGATAACTACATCAAAATTCTGATCTATGTTTCTGCTCTCAAGTTATATTACACATTTACACTGGAGAACTCAGGAATATCAAATAAACATGCTTAACTGTCAAGAAATTCACTTAAGATTCCTTAAGTTTCTGAGTTATAAAGAATTTAAGAATCCATAACTCTGTTCTCAAATCACACCTTAGAGTTTGCTTGTATGCACCGCAATATTTATTAATGTGATTTGAGGAAACATTTTAGATTCTTGTTATCAAGAATCTAAAAGACTAATGAATTTTTACCAGCCACTTTGCCTATTCTGATTTATGAAAGAAAATCTCTTTCGTATCAATTGCACTTATGTTTTAGAATTGATGTTTAAATTTGTTTCAGATGGTACATGGTCAGTCCCTATGCCTATAGTCCCTTTCAACGTTATTGTATGAGATCTCGGAATAGGGAATGCAGATGCCTGAAAGGAACTTGTCAATATGTTGAAGCTTCACCAGCAAACTTCTTCAAAGCTATGATTCACCATCCATGTACCTCCAAATTCCTTTCTTGATAGATGTGCAAAGTACGTCATTTTTGTTCTGGTGCTAAAGTGTAGAGGGAGTTGTCTTTCATGATTAAATGTTACACCAATTAACCGACAATGGATTTTAGATTTTGATTGCTCTTTAACCAAGGTGCTGCTGCTGGTTCATCTTTTGTTCCCTTTGGCAAGCCTGTTCCCCGTCCCTCTCTTCAAGTGGAGTTATTTCTTAAGAATTCAGGCAAGCGAAAATTGCGCATCTGTTAAGCTGTCTATTTGTTGTTTCTTCGCTAGCTATTTGATGGGGTCATCGCTGCTGATCTCCAGCTGTCCACAGGCCACTTTGGTTGCTGCTGACTACTGAGAAACAAAACTGTACTTTTATAGTGTAACATACTTACATTTATAAGGTTGGCATGCTCATGCCTTCTCTCTTTTGGTTCGATGTGCCTAATTACATTTGCTTTCTTATCTTGGTCTCCCTACATACCTCAATGTATATACGAGGGTCTTCAGTTGAGAGTAGAGAAAAATATATATTAACTAGTTACATGCCCGTGCATTGCTACGAAAAACAAAATTGATAACGAAAAATAAAGATTAAAAAATAAAAAAAATATTTCACAAGATCAAACATCTATCTTTAACGCTTCGTTTCTTGCGAAAGCTGGCTAATTAAAGCAACGCTTCGTTTTTTGCGTAGGACAATTAGGCAGTGCAATTAAGTAGGACAATTAATAACGTGGGTAGAACTCACCACTGCCACCAACTACTGCTTTATAATAGTAGAGATATTAACAATTCAATATTTGGAACCTGTAGCTACATGGCAGAGCAGAGGTACCCCACAACCGCGCCACCCCACCCCACCACACAAACGTCTTTTTGTACCTGCATAACTCCATTTATAAATGTGCTTCTATCACTTTTTTTAACATTGTATAAATATTAAAGTATGAATGAATAACAACTAATGATTATCTATCCTTTCAGTTGCTTTAAGATTTATACAACTTGTATAAGAAGAGAAAGTATAGAAGCATTGATCATCTATTTAATATACACAGTAGATCTGATATAAGGATCTTCCTGATGAAGATTCTCTCTCTCTCTCTCAACATAACTAAGCTATATATTCTTGCCTTCTTATTTTTCCAGAAAAACCCTCTTATTTATATTCTTGTTTTTAGCAAGGATTTATATTCTTGCTAAGTTGCTTGGAGTTTTTTTATTTAATATATATTTTAAATCTTTTTTTCAAAACTAATCGAAGGAAAAAAAAATAACAGAAATGAGCTCCTGTCGTCTATTACTGGAGCGATTACTCTGTCGTGGCAGAGAAAAATGTTGCCATTGCAGGGAAAAGTGTTGCCATTGCAGGGAAAAGTGTTGTCGTGGCAGCGTTTACTGACGCCGTGTGATCGCCCCAATAAGGGGCGATCGCCCCAGACTAGGGCGATAGGTGCTCAGCCACGCTCTTGCCCCTCCCCCCTCGCGATCGAAGCAGAAGAGGAGAGGAAAGAAAGAAAGAAAGAAAGAAGAAGAGGAAACAAATAAAGATAGAAAGAAGAGGGGAAGAAGAGATAAAGAAGAGAAGGAAGAAGAAGAGGAGGAGGAGAAGGCTGTCGCAGGTAATTTTTTTGTTCGTTTGATTTTAATTAGCGACTTAGCGATTACATTAATGAGTGACCTTGCGTTTTAGCGACTCAACGGTTTAGCATTTCAGCGGTTTAGCGACTCAGTGGTTTAGCGACTTAGCGACTCAACGTTTTAGCGATATATCGACTCAGCGATTTAGCGACTCAGCAGCTTAGCGTTTTAGCGACTCAGCGTCTTAACGACTTAGCATTTAGTGATTTAGCGTTTTAGTGACTTAGCGATTTAGCGACTCAGCGACTTAGCGACTCAGCGTTTTATTGACTTAACATTTTAGCGATTTAGCAATTTAGCGTTTTAGCAACTCAGCGATTCAGCGACTTAGCGTTTAGCGACTCAGCGTTTTAGCGTTTAGCGACTCAGCAGCTCGTAGTATGCACAGATGGGAAGTCCTCTCCCGGTGGGCACCTCTTTGACTTAGGCTGTGTTTGTTTAGGCTGGTGCTGGAGGAGAAGCTGCTGGAGCTGGAAGAAGCTAGCTGGCCTGCTGGATCTGGAGGCTGGAGCTGGAAGAGACTTGATGAAGGGGATGACAATTTTTTGTAAATAATATCAAGTTGCAAGGGTATTAGGGAAGTGGGATTTTCAGAAGCTCCAGCCAGCCCGAGAATCATCGTTTTCCTTGCTTCTCTCGTGTAGTGCAAATTGGGCTGGAGCTTTCCTCTCCAGCTAGCTGAAAAATTACTGTTTGTTTTGGCTTGTGACTTATGAAGACCTAGAAGCCAAATAAGCCTAAGCAGAAGCCTAAACAAACACAGCCTTAGTATACCCAAGGGCCTGTAACACCCCGGCATTTAATATGCCCGAATGCTACCAAACATAGACTAAGCAACCTCTAAATACCTCAATTACAAGTAAATTTCAGCAAAGGAATAAATGCTAATACCGAAAATTTCGGCAGCATCTCCTTTGTTTTTCCATGAATTGGAGCAACAACAAAGTATCACAAGTTATATCATAATGGAAAGCATCTAAAACAGCAATAACATGTGACATAGCAACAATATAAGTCCAGGATAAAGCATTCAACCACCTCATGAGCTAAACGAATCAAATAGTAAGACCGAGCACACAGTTAAGCAATTCTTCAAGTTTCATGGCAATACTTTCATTATCATGACTCCAAATGATAACACAGTGTAATTTGTGTGGAGCTACGTGTAGAAGTGTGGCTAAACCCTTTTTCCCGCATGCCGGTTTCATGGTACCTAAGAAAAACAACATAAGCACAAGCGTGAGTTCATCACTCAGCAAGTATATTGCAATGAAATAAGAAAACACATTCCAATACCTTCATCATCACTTTTCACATACAACATCATACACATCTCATAATCATAGTGTAAGCATATCATTGACATCATCATAAATCATCCTCATATAACATCCTCATATAATGCAATGCAATGTAATGCAATGCAACGCACATATCTCCTGGAAACTCATACCGGTATGGTTGAGTACACATCCGTCGGTGTGCACCCTCTCCCCCCTTCCATCCCGAAGATGGAGGGTGCCTACTCCTCGCTTCCGTTCACCGCGGTGAATGGAATCACGATGTAGGACTTACTCATTGGCTCTCCGGATTAGTCATAACTTTCTCACCGACCTTCCCGGACTAGTTATGACTTTCTCACCGCCCGGGCCATGTAACATGCCATGTATGCATTTATGCCAACATCATATTTAACTTGCACATTAACACATGGCATCATCATGGATAATTTGTACATTAACACATGGCATCATCACATAATAAACATACTCATCATATCAATGGCAAACATTAAAGCATGGCATGTGAACATATCATATATTCAAACTTCAATCTCAATCAATCAAACAACCTACAATCGCTATCCATTACAATACACTTGCCTCAACCACGGGCGACGGATTGGCGAGAAGTAGAAGGCCCTCCCGGGGTCACACCACCTGCACATAGGGACCACACACTCACAAGCATGCCCACAAAACAGTACGCAAACCCTCATCTACCCCGACATTGCCAACTACTCGCAAAACCCAAAAACAGCGGTTTTGTCCCGTCGGGACAGCAGCCTTCCAAAAGGCATAACTTGAGTTCTAAGACTCCGAATCAATTAAACGAGTACATCCTCGCGTAGCTTAGGAAATTTCCCAACTTTTTCTAGGTATAGGGAAAGACTGATTCGGACTCTAAAGTTGTTTAATCTACAAAATACCGTGATCTGTTCCAATCACGTCACAGATTTTAACACGCTCGGTAAAACAACCATAACTTTCAAACGGCTTATCGGAATTTAACGTTCTTTATATCCACTGAAAGATACAACTTCTTCAACATCCGTACGATCAAATTCCAACTCTAAATTGGCGAAAAACTGAACCCTAGGTCGACTGCTCCTGCTGTCTTTATAGAGGCGATGAACAGTATGCTACACAAGTACCTCGATGAGTTTGTGGTAGTGTTCATCGATGACATTCTGGTTTACTCTAAATCAGAAGAGGAGCATGAGCGACACTTGAGGCTTGTGCTGAGCACCTTGAGGGAGAATCAGTTCTTTGCTAAGCTGAAAAAGTGCGAGTTCTGGATTTCAGAAGTGGGTTTTCTTGGCCACATCATCAATCCAGAGGGCATATCCGTAGATCCTAGCAAGGTCTCAGCAGTTTTGGATTGGAAAAGTCCTTCCAATGTCAAAGAGGTGCGTAGTTTCCTTGGGTTAGCTGGCTACTATCGGCGTTTTGTGCAGGATTTCTCTATCATTGCCAAGCCACTTTCGCAGCTGACTCAGAAGGGGATGAAATTCCAGTGGACTGCAGAGTGTGAGCACAGTTTCTGCACTTTGAAGGAGAAGTTAGTGATTGCTCCTGTTCTTACCCTTCCCGAGCCGGGGAAGCGCTTCACTGTGTATTCTGATGCTTTCGATTGAGGTGTTCCTTATGTTGAGTTTCAGAGTTTCCCCAAAACTCGTAGTGTTTGTTGTCGACCTTTGGTTTTGGCGAAATTGTTTAGTTCGTGTTGTGAGTTTGAGTTCACATCCAAAAGTTTTTGAGTGGATCGCGCTCCTTCGCGTCCACACTGAATTATCTTTGGAATGAATTTTAAAGGAAACAGATGGACATAGTGGGTTGTGTTGGAAACTCTTGAGATTTAATTTGTAACTCTTTTTTGCTAGAGTTGGAGTTGTTTTGAAAATGTGTGTGATGTTTGCGAGTGCTTCAAAAAGGTGGATTTTATGAATGTTTTACAAAGTGATTTTGTTAGTGAGATGTTTCCCTTTTGTGAATGAGTTTCCCTCTCCTTGAGGAAGTTTGTGATGGTTGTAGGAGCAGATGCTCGATTTGAAATTTTGATGTTCCCTTTCAAAATGTTGAATTTGGATGAAATGCAATGTTTTGCAAGTTCAGTTTTCAATTGATGTGGGTTCTGTTACGACGTGGTGTTTTACTGTCAACTATGCTGCCGTCATAGTCTATATGAATTTTCGCAACCTTCGATGTTTAATTGTGGTATTTAGATGTTGTTTAGCTTATGTTTGGTAGCATTCAGACATATTAAATGCCAGGGTGTTACAGGGCCATACCCGTCATATCTGCTCAGCGCGCGGCAAAAGGCAATACGGCCAACGTTTTCCGTCGAAATCCCGCCGTGGTAACTAGAACCGAAGCGCAACAGGCGTTTTTCACTGCCGCCACAGGTGGAATTCTTTGTTTTCGGAATTCTTTGTTTTCGTACTTTGGAGATTTAAAATATATATTAAATAAAAAATTTCAAGTTGCTTGCACGGGAGATTTTGTAGGCCGAGCGTAGCTAAATGTGGGCCGAGCCTTGAAACAAGGAAACAGGCCCTGCATGTCCACAGAAGGCGCGTTCTAATGGCCCGACCGCGGCGTCGCGACGGCACGGAGCGGAGTCTTCTTCCGCGACATCAACCCTGAGGTCTCCTCCATATCCATCTCCGCCTCTCCCTCCGGCAGGTCCCAGTCGAACAGTCCCACGAGCACGATCCGCCCGACGGCGTCCTTGGCGAAGCCGCTCAGGAGCTCGGTCAAGTGGACGATGCCAGTGCCACCGCCACGGCCGCGGGCTTCACACGCTTCTTGCTCCACCCGTCGAACCAACGCCTCCACCTCCTCTTCCCTTATGGCACGGTAGGCCTGCACCCTCCTAGGGCCGAGGAGGTGGTGCACGCACATCTTGCGAGCGTGCCGCCAGTACGGGCCGTCAGGCGCGAAGGCAATGTCTGTGCAGCCGTACAGGAGCTTCCTCGGGACGGCGAGCGACGGGCGGTTTCCGAACACGTGGTCCTGCGCCTGCAGCACCTCGCGCGCCGCGTCCGCGGAGGAGACAATGATGGTGGGCACTTGGCCGAGGCGGAGGAGCATGACGGGACCATGGACTGCGGCAAGCGCGCTCAGCGAGCGGTGCGGGGGCGTGCCGATCTGGTGAAGGTTGCCGACGAGAGGGAGCCGCCAAGCGGATGGCGGGGGGTTGCCGCCTAGATATTTCTTGGTTTTGGAGAGGGAAAGAACCAGCATATGTGAGACGACGACGATGGAGCAGAGAGTAGCTGCTTGCGTGGTGCCATGTGGGATTAGTTGCAATGGTGTCATATCTACGTGTTTTTAAGTAGCTAGTTTTTTGAAGTATAAGACGAATGCGTGCGCTCAACACTTGCTAGTAGATAATGTGTCAGTGGCTTAGTGCAGTGCACGGGTTGATTGGAGAGGCTGTACTGTGTTAGTGGCTTTGTGTAGTGCACGGGTTCACGGGAAAGGAAGGTAAGCGAGTGTTTATGTAGGTCTCGGGGTTTTGACATGGTGGCTCTTTCTATCTCTACAGAAAAGAAAAGAAAAAGGAAACATGGCAGCAATTCAGATTCCGGCATCGACCATGGGCATGTCATGCATGGGCCTCGTGGGGCAATGGCTTGACACCGTTGGATGGGTCTCTCAAACAAGTCGGTCTGAAAAGGCTAATCTAGTGCTGGAACGCTGTTGCACTTCTCTCTATTATTTTCTGTTTTTTTAGAGGTGCTTCCGTGCTCTTATTTTTTAAAGTTGCACAAATATTAAAGCATTAATGAAGGGTAGATGAGGATTACTTACCCCTTCGTTTGCTTCAAGATTTGTGCAACTTGTATTGAGAGGAAAGCCATAGAAACAATGCTCTATTTTTTTATCATGGTATTACCTGTACAGCTATGCGGATAGCTCATTTTTATTTATACTATTTTAAAATTAGATACCGGTAGACGGTAGTAGCTATCGAGAGAAGTGGAACCGAAACTGATAGAAAATTATAGAAAATTATAGAAGCTATAAATCGAGATGATCTCGAATATTCATTATGTCAATGCTAGATCGGATAGTAAACTTATTGATCGGACACATATATACTTAGCACTTTTCAATTAAATATATAATTTAACTGGAAGGAATTATTGAGCCATATTAAATATTAACAGGTGAACTCTGATGTAATTGATTTTTTCTATCATATAGTAAATACTATTATTTTATTTATTTTAAGTAGATCAATATTTAATTTGTACAAGTCTAAAGTAAAAATGTGTTTGGAAGGCTACGAAGTAAAAAGTATCACATGTCGAAATAAATATTACTGTTGCGAAGAGTAGGTTGAGCAGATCGGAATGAGTATGTTACTTACAATATTCAGAACTGGAACGATGAACATATAGGAAGATTTACACGTGCAGATCCGTATGTCAAGTCATGAACCCCACCTGCATGTGTCAGCATACACGCAAAAATGCATGCCACCGGCAGCCCACTTAGACCCCATTTCATTTTAGCTCCAGCTTAAAAAAAACAGATTATTTATCGAATAGAAAGATTTTGGATACCTTCTCCTACAATTAAAAGCTGTTATCTATATAGAATCAAAATCTAGCTGGAACATGATTATGGCTAATTCTCACTGGCCTGATCCGTAATCTAGAAGTCGCAGCCAGTCCAATCCAATTATCCTATAATAAAAAATAGCTTCTTTTATAATCCAGAATTTATAATCTAGAAGCTCAATCCAAATGAACCTAGTCAAAGGATGCTTTTAAATGCACACACACCAAGCTAAATACTCCCTCCATCCCAGTATATAAGACGTAACTCTTACCAATGCAGAGATCAAACAAGCAGTTGCGTCGCGCGGAGAGATGGGAGAGAAAGTTAATGCATGCATGCATGCGCATGAGAGATGGGAGAGAAGCTAGGTGCCGAGGAGTATTCCTTGATCTCTGCGTTGGTAAGAGAAAGTTAATGCATACATGCATGCGCATGAGAAATGAGAGAGAAAGTTAATGCATGCATGCATGCACATGAGAGATGTGAGAGAAGCCAGAACAGGTGCCGAAGAGACGCCGTGCCTTGTATATTGAGATTTGAAAAAAAAAAACAGTTGTGCCTTATATTTTACGATAGAAGAAGAATTTAAGTCTTGACTAGTTACATGCTCGTGCGTTGCTACGAAAAACAAAATTGATAACGAAAAATAAAGATTAAAAAATAAAAAAAATTATTTTATAAGATCAAATATCTATCTTTAACGCTTCGTTTCTTGAGAAAGCTGGCTAATTAAAGCAACGCTTCGTTTCTTGCGTAGGGCAATTAAGCAGCGCAATTAAACGGCAATTAATGACGTGGAAAGAACGGACCACTGCCACCAAGTGTTGCTTTAGAATAGTAGAGATTTGCATGGGACCGACCGTGTACCCATGCTTCGTGCATGAATGCAACCATGTGGAGTCGATGGAGCAAACATTGCATTGATTGGAGTTCAGCTAGTTAGAGACAAGATTTTGCTTCCATAACATGCGGGTCATGGTTATCAAATGAGTGATTTTTGTGTACGTTACCCATATGCATATCGATAAAAATCTTTATTTTCCAAGAAGTACGGCCAGTCTGGCACTGGCCCAACATGCATCCTTTTATATCTATGTAGGGTCATATAATTATTATCCATTATATTTCACAACCCGGTCGGTAGCTCGGTTGACGAGAACATAAGCTTCCTAGCAGCAGCATGGTTTACTAAACCGTTTTTGTGATTTTTAAATGAACAGTGATTTTTTGATATCGCAAAAAGCAGTCGAAAATCCTCAAAAAGCGCATAGTTTTAAAAAGCCAAAATTTTTGAAAAAAAATAAAAAAAAATCGACGATTTTCGTGAAAAACCAAAAGAATTGTTGAAATTTTTGTAGTTGATTTTTTGTGCGATTTTCGTCATTTTTTTGACGAAAATCGAGCGATTTCCACATATTTTCGATTGGTTTGTATAGGTAATTTTTTTTTCAAATTTTTTATTTTTTAGTTGAACCGGTTTATCGACCGATTTTAGAAGCCGAACCGCGGTGATATGGGCGAAAGTCGTGAAATTCGAGCAATTTTCGTCGATTTTGTGAACCATAGCAGTAGGTGCTGGGCTTTGAATCCTTCCGACGCAAGTACTAGCATCTATAGTAATACAGCTACGGTGTTTTTTACCTTTTTAAAAAGAATTAGATAAAAAAAACCCACATTTTTTTTTATTTCTTAAGACTTTTAAAAGGAAACTTTTACATTAAAATTTTCCCAAAAATATATATTTTTATTTTTGCTATAGTATTTTTATTTTTATTTGCTACAATCTTTTTTATATTTTCAAATTTTGGAAGGAGATAAATTTTTTTTGAATCCAAAATTTTTAAAAAGATTTTTCCCTCTCACGCGGAATTTAATCACGTAGTCACGTGAGGGCCCGGAACGAATTATTGGGATGCGTGACATAATCAATGATGGCCCCATCTTGCAATGTTGACTCCAGATCGATGCTATACCCAAATTTGACATGAGATCAGATGCGTATCGAACACATCTCTTTTGGGAATTGGGATGCATTACATAATCAACGACGGCCCCATCTTGCATGTTTTCTCCTGAAGGTACTATACCGAAATTTGACATAAGATCAGATCTGTATCTAGGGCTGTAAACGAGCCGAATTCGAGCGAGCCTAGGGTTGTCAGGCTCGAGCTCGGTAAGGCTCGAGTCCGAGTAAGCTCGGTAAGCTAATAAGCTCGAATAAGCTCGGTAAGCTCGAGTAAATTCGATGAATTTGGTAGGCTCGGTAGGCTCGGTAACAAGCTCGAGTAAGTTCGGCTCGAGTAAGCTCGATAACAGGCTCGAGTAAGTTCGATAAGAAGCTCGAGTAAAGTTCGGTTGACGGAAGCTCGATCCAAACTCGAGTAGGCTCGCGAGCTATTCGAGCTCGGCTCGGTGAAGCTCGCGAGCTCGAGATTGAACTCGAGTTCGGCTCGTTTGGAGCTCGAATCGAGCTCGAATCGGGCCTAAACTGAGCCGAACTCAAGTAGCTCGCGAGCTCGAGCTTTTTTTTACAGCCCTATCTGTATCGAAGACTTCTGCATCTGAGTTGGATGGTAATTAATTCTTATGCGTATAGGTCAAACAGTAATTAAGAATATTTTGTATTAAAAAAATCGCCACTAATAATTCTATTTGTGACGGTTCCAAAAAACCTGCTACAAATAGACATCACCAATGAGCAAGGCTACCTCGCCTCCGGCCCGCTTGGACCTTCATTGCTCCGCCGTCACCGCTAAGGATCTCCACTACCGACGCCGCCCCTCTCCGCCAAGGATCTCCACTGCCGTCACCGCCAAGAACCTCGACGATCTCTCCCAAATCCTGCTTCCCACAAACTCTCGATCCAGAACACCGCTAGCTTGCACTCGTGATTTTTAGAGTTCATGCACTTTTCTTGCTTTCGAACTTTGCCGAGCCAAGCTCGAGTTCCACTTGAAGATCGAACCTTAATCAGAGCTTCGCTCGAGTATGTTTCGAGCTCTAGCCCACATGACCAAGCTTGCTAGAGATCGACTTGTTTACAGCCCTAGCTATCTACAGCTAGCCGTTGACGTTATTTACAGCTTGATGTCATGTGCTGTCTAATTGTATCAGTGTTTTAACACACAATTGGTTAGTTTCGTCCTCATGTTGCCATAGGTGGTGTTAGTTGAATTTTTATTTGGACTGTAATGCCGATCATACAAGTCATTAATCAAAACCCAAAGTTAAAATGGTGTTGGGTGGGTTCGCGTTGGTGAAACCGAGGTAGAGCTGCCGCCGTGATAAGCAGTTCAAGCCTTCACAAGAGAAGGGTTTCAGCCCTGGCTTTGCTTTGCCTTCAACCAGTTCAAGCCTTTGCTTGTGAGTTGTGGGTGAGGTTTTTGTTTTTTTGATGCTGCTCCGCTGGGTTCTTAAATGGTTGGAGTAGACTTCGTTTTGGTAGGAGCTCTATATTAGGGCTCCTTTTCGGTGTTGATGTCCCCTTCCCTCTCTTCACTTTAGGGATCATGTTTCTCCTTGAGGACTGATGTAATTATCTTTTTTTTTTTAATGAATGGTAAATCTCCTTCCTTTGATTTAAACAATTCGACATGTCCAATTGTCATCCAAGCGATTCACACATGGTTTTGGTTTTTTTAAGGGAGCGATTCACACTTGTTAGTCTTCACTATTACGTGGCACACGTAAGTTACTCTCTCGGTTCATACTTGTTATTTTTTATATTGATATAATCTATAAAATATAATTAGTTAGGAGCTTCTATGCTATTTTTTTAAAAATTGCACAACTATTAAAGCATGAACGAAGGTTAAATGATGATTACTTACCATTTCACTTGCTTCAAGAATTATGTAACTTGTATTAGGAGGGAAAGCATAGAAGCACTGCTCACTAATTAATAATTTCTATTATAATATATTTTTATAAAATTTAATAACATTATAATATTAATAAAGTACTTTTCGAGACAAAACTACACATATAATTTTCATGTATTTAATTTAAATATTTAAAAAGATATTAATAGTTAAAATTTTAAAATTTTACTTTGTCTAGAACGACAAATATTTGTGTCCGAATCGAGTACTGTTTTGCATGTGATATCTACATATGAAATCATCTCACCCAAATTTTAGAAATCAAAATTCGGCTTTCGGCAGGGCCGAGACCTAGGCAGGATAAAAAAATTCAAAATTTTTACACTGCTACAGTGATTTTGATATATTTCGGCTAGATTTTGGTTTTTTTTTATTAAGATGAACACAAATTCGACTGATTTTCATATTTGTAGAACCAGATTTAGAATCAAATTTTTTGTGAAGAATTACAATGTTTTTTCTAAAGAATACATGTGAAAATTTTGCAAAAAAAATACGTATGAGAATTGTAAGACTCCGATCAGGTTACAAGAAGATCTAAAGAACAAAGCGAAACCCCGCCAAGTAAATGAATGACGACCAAGATGCATAAAATCACTGTACGTTCGTTTCACTTGCATTTGCAAACATTATTTTTGGTGTATATATATTGCCTGCATGTTTGATGCTCTCCGGTGTGTATATCTTCTGACATCCTTTAATTGTGTGTTTGGTTGGAGAGTGGGGTGGAATGGAATGGTTCCATCCCAGATTGCAGGGATGGGATGGCTCCATCCCAGATTTTAGGGATGGGATGGCTTCATCCCAGATTCTCAGACAGGGCCCACTGTCACTCTCACGTTCCAAGTGGGATGGCTGCGTTCCAGAAAATTTGTAGAACCTGGCCGTCCCAAATCTAGAGAGAATATTCTCTTTTATGGAATCAAGGCATCCTCAGCTCTCCAACCAAACACTAGATTTGGTGGGATGGGATGGTTCCATTCCACTCCATCCCACTAACCAAACACACAATAAAGGTTGAGAAGTGTTTTTCGCTTCTCTCTGTTTTTTTCTCTCTTTTTTTGAACTATTGTACCTGATGAGCAGAAGATACTCTTCCTGGGTGACTTTTGCTAGGAGCACATTTTTGCACATATAGCCTATGAATAGCAACTGATCTAGGCTAGCTGTGAATAGAATGCACGGCGTGATTTTAAAGTTATAATGTAACATGATTTTGAATGTATTTTATGAATTATCAATTGTCATGTAATGAGATGAATGCATGGGCATGATGTTGGTGAATGGGAATGCCATCTGTGTCAATTTTTATTTCATATCTATCATTTCGGCCGCCCCTGAAATGTGGTAAAAAAAGTGTAATCTTGTATGTGACACATGTAAGTTACTCCCTCCATTTATAAATAGTTGTTATTTTGAACATTGACATGATCTATAAAACATAACTTTGACTACTAAATTTTATCATAACATATTTACAAAATTCAATAAAATTATAATATTAATAAAGTATTTTTCGAGACAAATCTACGCATATAATTTTTATACATTTTTTAAAATATTTTAAAAAATATTGATAGTCAAAGTTTTAAAATTTTAACTACATCTACGTCTAAAATGATAACTACCAAGCGATTCACACTTGTTTCTAGTTTTTTTAAGGGAGCGATGCACGCTTGTTAGTCTTCTCCGTTATGTGGCACATGTAAGTTACTGTTCTGCATGTGATATCTACAGCTCAAATATTTTCTAGATGCTCTGATTGGAACATAAAAATTTTAGTGAGCTAGCGGAAATTATACGTTTTTTAATTTCTGTGCTCTACACATGCTCTTGCATAGTCCAATTTGCTTAGGAACTACTCTGTCCGTTCTTTTTTACTCAGTTATTTTGGGCATCAATACATCTATTGTTCAGACATTTGACCATTAAATTTTTAATTCTATGTTCATAAAAAATAATGAAAATATAATTAGAGATGTGCTTCTATATATTTTTTAAAAAAAGTTATATAAATATTAAAACATGAATGAATGGCAGATAGCGATTATTTATTTATTTTATTGTTTTAAAATTTATGCAACTTATACCAAGAGAAATGAGTACAAAAACTGCCCAGTTACACGAAAATCCTTTCGATTTCTATGGGACGAGGCGATAACGCCGTTGGTGTTCTTTCCGATCTCAATGCATTTCACCGCTCTACTGATCATGCATGGTGCTGATCCTGGGCTGACTTGGCCCAACCAACTAAACGCAGGCTGAACCGTGGTGGAACTTGGAGGGCTGAGCCCAAGTACATCGCAGATCACACTGCTCAGTGCTCACATAGAACGAACGAAAGACGGACGGCGGCGGTCTCGCGCGCCGCCGCGTCCAGAGGCCGTCTCCCAGTAACCCGAGCTCCCGCCCGAGGAGGTTCTCGAGCGCGAGTTCCACTACGGACTCGCCGATCCTGACTCCGCGCGGGTGCCCGGCGCCGAGCGCCGTCTGCTCAAAATGCCGGTGTCCCAGAACCAACTCGATTGGGCAGAATGGATTCTCTCCATGATAAAACGCTACGTACAGCAGTTAACCGACAATGGATTTCAGATTTTCGTTGGTCTTCTGCCAAGGTTCAAGGTTCATCTTTCTGCTCCCTTTGGCAACCACTGGAAAAAAATCCACTTAATTATGCTTGACTTTATGGCCTCCCTTTTAATCCTCTTCCAACGTCCTAGCCTTTCCCTCTTCCTGTTTCCCGTCCCTTTCTTCAAGTGGAGTTACTATTTATTAAGAATCCAGGCAAAAGAAAATTGCGCATCTGTAATGCTGTCGTTTTGTTGTTTCTTTGCTATTTGCTATTTGATGGCAACCTGTAAGGCACTTAGAACCTGCCTGCCTACCCTGGGATTCTTAAGCTCTCTTTTTGTTGTTCTACTTCTACCTGCCTACTTCAGCACTTAGGCACATAGAAGCAAACTACAAGGCAAGTCTGCACGCACTGACGCACAGCACTTTATGTTTGCTAAACTACTATGGTACAGCCATGTTACCTCGTGGTTCAAAATCTCGCCAAAATTAGGTAATCTTTGTTGAGATTTTGAATTTTGATCAGGGCTGAGATTCCAAATTTTGGCGAAATAAAAAAAATTGAAAATTTTCAATTTGCTACAATAATTTCAGGAAGTTTTGGTGAATTTCGTTGAAATTTCGGGATTTTGGACCGGTTTTCATGATTTTAGGACCGGATTTAGCACTATTTTTGTGGAGAATTATAATTTCTTTTTTGACAAATACATATAATAATTTTGCAAAACAAATACATATACAAATTTTGGTCAATTTTTTTCCCAAAATTTCACAGGGGCATGAAATAGGGATGGCAAAAATACCCGTGTGTCCGGGTCCGGGTCCAAATTTAGACCCACGGGTATATTAGTTCGGGTCCGGGTCCGGATTCGGGTCCCATGTTGGACCCGTGGGTACCCAGACCCGGACGCGATTCCAAGTTTCAAGTAACGGGTTAAACTGTGGATGTGGATGCATGCATTAAAAACAGGAGCACATGCTAGAACATGTTAGCAGTCCACAAAAATCAACACACATTGCATTCTGTTAAGTCGAGTGCATGACAGATGGTATTCTGAAAAAAGCATCGCCCACGAATAAAACAGAACAGTTGGTATTGCATTAATCTATTGCCCCCACCATACTGTAGATTACTCCTAGTATTCTGAAAAAGCATCTCCTAGAAGTAGGATAGACTGAAATTGTTGTTAGTGCACAGATCAACGCCATCAATGCATCAAAGGTGGTCTTGAAGACCAGAAAACAATCTCAAAACAGCAATTAATACAGTTCAGGTCCGGGTCCGAGATTGGACCCGTGATTAAATTCGGGTCCGGGTTCGGATCCGTAATTCGGGTCTCGGGTTCGAGTCCACGGAAGTTGGACCTGAAGGGACCCGAACCTGTTGTCATCCCTAGCATGAAAAGGGCCAAAATTTGGTGAAGTTCGCTAAAATTTCGGTCATTTGGACCAAACTTTTGGTTTTCACTGTCTCAAAAATACTGGATTTGAATTTCGTTTAAAAGTCTGAAATTTCATATTTCGACCATCTCCGAGATGGAGTTCGAAAACAAAATTTTTAAACCTTGGTTACCTCTAATAGCCAGGTTGATCCGAACTGACTCAATTAGGTAATCTTATCTCAAATGATCGAACTGGGTTAGTTTATTAGTTCATGATGGACTATATTATCCAATTTGCAGTTGGTTGTAATTTTCCTTTTTTGTTTGGGTGTGGGGTGTGTGTGGGGTTATAATTTCCCTGTACCATGCTTTTGCTTCTATCAAGGCTAAAAGCGTTCAATTTGGAACATAAAGGCTTTTCTTTCATTATCTTTACGAAGTCCTGGAATATATGGGAAGATCAGTTGTCAATAGGCCCTCAACATCGGTAGGTCCTTTACTGTAGATCTGTAATGATGTGATATATGTCATATCTGCTTTTGAGATTGGTTGTCACATGCATTGACTATATAAAGCTGTGGTTACTCTGCTAAACAAATAACAATCATGTCTTGGCGTACAACCTGTTTTTGCATATTTCGAGCCATATTGTTCTCCCTTTGTTGTCCCGATCTATTATATGATTAAATAGATAAAAAAAAAGTTGTCATGTTCGCTCTTGAAGGCTAAATGTTTTCATATTAATCAGTGAAAAAAAGAGAAAGATCTACACCAACGATTATAATAGATCCAGATTATAACGTCTAGATTAAAAGAAAAATGTCAATAAAATAAAACAAGCAAGATCTCACATATTATAACTGAAATTCAGAATAAAAAATAAAATAAAATCCTTAAATAAATATAATTCAACATAAAAATTAAACAAAAATTAGCACTTGAATTTGTATATGAATTCCAGCAAAACTAACTAAAATTTGGGATAAAAATATGTGAGACCCTCACTTTTATGCTACAGTGCAAACATAAAAGCAAGGTTCTAATGTGCATACTGTACCATTCCCATGATCAGTGGCTGGTACGCACAAAACACAATTTGGAATCACAACCATACAAAAGTTTCATATTTTATTACAGCGGAAGTAATGATACAATATGACCGAGAGGGTCAACTAAACATAGTAAAAGAATCAGATGTCTTGTAGTTTGCCACATAATCCACAGGCAACTGACAAGGTAAAGCCTTGGAAAGAACTGTCGTTAATAATCCCGCAATCCTGCGTCAAAGTAAAATTCATCGAGATACCTGCATCTTCACCTAAAATCAACAATGATAGCAAGGGTGAGTACATTTCGTACTCAGCAAGACTTGAGTTGTGTGTTTGGAATGCAGGCTGGTCCTAGAATAAAGCTTCTACGGTTAACTTTTGCTTGGAGCCAAATTGAAATATAGATACTGAATAGTAGAGTGAAAGCGAAAATTTGTAAAAGTAAATAAATAAGTAAAGTAACAAGTATGTACTTAAAAGTAATGCGAAGAGATAGATAACTCACAGCCCTTTGCGAATAAAATGTAACAAAATACCCACATCCCTTCGTGAGTGATAAACGTCCAGTCCCAACATATGAAATATTATTTGAAGAATAAACTTTTGTCCACACAGGGCACAACAGCTGAATTCAACCTTGCCAACGTAATGTCAAGTATTGAATCATCTGTAAGGGTAAGCTCACCAAAACATTTTATATAAACAGCTAACTAGTGTCAATTCGCCAAGTCGTCCATGACCGTGGACACGGCTATTCGAATAGTTTTAGACTCTGCAGAGTTGTACAGCTTTACCCACAAGATATGTCCTCCCCTTGTGCAATCGATATAAGACACACTTCCTTTGGTGTGCCCGCAAGGAGTTCATAACGAAACTGTTCGATTACTTGAACCTTAACTTTGCACTAGCCCAATGACGTTACCCCTGACTATGATGGAAGCTAAATATAGTAATAATGATAATCAGGAGCCGCAGCTCAAATAGAATAATAACAGCCCCAATTCATAGCCAGGCGTACACCGTTACAACGGCAGATGCCAACACCTCGGTGATGACACCTCCTCGAGCAAACCTATATCCTAATGCCCGTGCTACAACCGCCTACCAATGTGCAAAGCTAATTCCCAAATAATTTAATAAGTTAAGATCTGTCGATCCGGTACTTGTGGATGTACGGTTTACTTGGATCATGCAACACTACGTTCGGTCCTTAAAGTGACATGGGCGATACTCCCCCTATCTACGTACACATTAAAACATGTACATCCGGCTATTGCCAATAATCACCCACGTCGAAATCATAGTTTTATTTTCAGAAAAAGAAAGTGTCAATAACCACATTATTCCAACAGATTCAAGATTAATATTCATTATGTCCAACAATTTTAGTTCATCACGAACAGTATAACCATCCGTTCGTGTTCCCAATCTAAGCAGGACTAAGCATATGCAAGTAATAGTCGAATATACCCATTTGCGTATCCAACAACAATCTAGGGTTTCATCTATCACTCGATTAAGGAAAACCATCAATGAAGGTTATATCTACCATTTTTCCCATAATATAGCAGTGTACACAAAATATAGCATATGCATGCAAATTTTATTTTGATTCTTCTTGTTAAAGGAAAAATAGGATCTACATGAGTGCTTGCCTTGCTATCCGTTGTTTTCGGATCGAGTCGAAGACGTGATCTTGAAGTCGCCGACGATGAAGTCCGAGACGTCGGATTCTACACGTCGTATAATGTAAAAGAATAACAAATAGCAAATAACACTTTCAATAAGGGCAAAAGGAAATCGATGGAAAATCAAATAAGCAATCATTACATAATACAAGCATGGTTGTAGTTAGGGTTTTGTGATTGCGTAAGCAATTGTATTATTTCTTCGCTTATAGTCTTTATTATCGATTAACGGTTTGAGGGCGGTATCGCACACCTACACCTATTCCTAACGATTCATTCTATTTTATTTTACTTAATTCAGGAAGCTAAGATTGTATATGTAATTATGAATCAATACATAAAACAACAGGGTTAGTGCAAGTATAACTTGCATTGTTAAATTTAAGTGAATACTAGACACTAATGCTCCAATACTAGTGTATGTGAGGCTTAAGGTATTAGTTATAAGTTTATGATCTTAGAGAGGTGTTTATATGAGTAGTACTTAGTCTTAAGTATGTTTTATACAGATAAATGATTTACACAAGTCGGGTTTACCGAATGAGACTATTGGTTGTATTTGCATGGTTACACCATCATTCTTATGGTGCAAGTAATTTAACTAAAGTTCCCTTGTGCGAAACTATTCAATAAATGTGCTGTTTAACCATAACACTTAAGGTTATTACACTAACGGGAATCAGATGCAAAGCAAGATTAAACTTAAATATTTTTCTGTAATGTGGTAGTCCATATACCAAAGAGTGGTTCTGAGTCATTCCTTCTAAAATTTGCATTTAGACGAGTTATTCTATGGGCTACCGAAAAGGCTTAAGTGTGATTAAAGTTTACGCGATAACAATTCAGTTTTCGTTTTATGTTTGCGGCTGCAACTTAAAGAATTATTTAACCATTTTTCAGGAACTAGCTGGGGGTATCACTAAGTGTGTTTTAAAGTTATTTTCGCAACATTTCACTTTTGTCCGCGATGTATTTCAATTAAAAGAGCATTACGGCTTTATACAAAATGTCTATTATATGAAAACATACGTTAACTAACGGCCAAAAGTACGTTAGGTTTAATCTATACATGAGATCCGACATGGCTAGGGTTAAGTATAATCATTTTTGTAAGATTAAATGGTCCCGTACTATGAATCACACTAAACAAATTTTATATGCATTACTATCTTTATTTATGCATCATATTCTAAGCATATGTCATACAAGTATGGTTATTTATTAACTTAGTTGAATCTTTAACTAATCATGATATATTTTTCCATCCTGGAAATATTTATATGACCCTAGGAACATTTTAGGATTCATTTTTATGATTCCAAGACCTATGGTTTATATTAATTATAATCGGACATATAGCAACATGATTAGTTTCAATTAAATATTGCTTGATACACCCTAAGTACTTTTGTAAAATCATGTCCTATATTGTCTATCTAGCATAGCAGAACAAGTTTCATATCAATAGGATGAAATATGAGCAAGTTATAGCAATTTAAAGATTTAATGTATTGCATTCAATCTTAAAAAGAAATCAATACAAGGTAACTTTAACTTTAAATCTAATTACATATTTAGACAGCATATGACATAAGGATTCTAACAAAATTGGTTTCATTCAAATTGGACAAGATTTGCAAAAGTTGTACATGCATTATATTTGAATCCTTTTCTTTAAATTCAAATTTTAATTTGAATTACTAAACAAGTTTCAAATATTTTTGCATATAATGAAACTAGATGATTTATTATGAATTTAGAAACTTGTTTCACCTAATTTGGATTTATGGTTTGTGATTATAGCCATTTGAATCAATCTGGTTCAAATAATTCAATTTAAATCGGAAAAACGTTTTTATTAAACAAAAGCGTATTTTGAACCGTACGTGTTCTCTTGAGTCGAGCCATAGCCGCTGACATGGTGGAGCCCGAAGGTCAGTGGCTCGCAATGATTTGTGCGTGCATGTGAAAAGCGCCTGACCGGTGGGTCCATCTGGTTAGCGGGACACCGGTGCGCAAGGGTCTGGCAAAGGGCCCCAGTGGCCAGCGACTCCAGACAGGGGAGTTCGGCCTCGTGGCTCGCCGGCGGCGAGGAAGGCCAGCCGGTCCTGGGCGACGGCGGGGTCGGCTAGAGGAGTTCCTAGGAGTTCCAGAGCCGAGCTCAAAAGAGCTTTGACGGCACCGAGGCGAGCTAGCGGCAGGAGCAGGCGGCGACGACCTTGGCTGATTAGGTGCGATGGTAAACTGGATCGGCTCAAACTTAAACAACCGGCAATTAAGCATACTGAGGGTCTAAGGATTACAACAGTGCATCTCACCTTGCGCAAGGACTCCCGGTATGGGCTAACACCGGTTGCCGGAGTTGGAGAAGGAAATGCGCCGGTGCGGGGAAGCCATGGAGCATCTCCGGTTAAATTAAGTCAGGGGTTTTGTTTATTGGTGGGTGCAGATGCTTTGGCTGAGAGGAATTAGAGAATGAATTTGTGTGGGAGAAGTTTTCTTGATGATTGATCATGGCGGTAGTTTAGCCGGAACTGACGAAGAAAGCGAATTGGGGCTTCCCGGTTGTGGTCGAGGGTGAGAGGAAATTATAACGAAGCCTAGACCGTGCTTAAGTAGGATGGCTAGGCAGCATTCACAGGGTGTGAACGGAGGAATAGAATGGCGGCTTATTCGTGCGCTCTCTGGAGTTTTCCTCGGTGACCATCACCGCGCAGGGCACGGCGAAGGCAGGGATAAAGCTGGCAAAGGCCTGTTCGTCAATGTGGCCTCGGCTGTGGATTGCGGCAAGAGAAGACAAAACAGAGAGGCGGTTTCCTCTGGCTTGGCAGCTTCGGTCACACGCGAAGAAAAAGAGAGAGCAAGAGGAAGGGGATGAAGCTGACAAGCGGGTTCGGGTCCACTCGGCAGTGAGAAGGAGAGACGGCAAGGGAAAAGAGAATGGCAAGTGGGACCGGATGGGGATAAGACCCACACGGCAGAGAAAACAAGGGGAAGAGCTCTGGTCGGCTAGAGCAAATAAATGAGGTGGCCCCCACATGGCAGTCAACGAAAGGAGAGGGAAAAAAATGGATTCAGTGAATCCTTATCCTCTGACAGCCAAATTTATTTGAAGTGTCTAGACGAGTCAGGATTTCTCCAAACTTTTTGACCAAGTTTCTGGATACGTTTAATACCTCCAGTAATATTTTGGAGTTAAAATTAGTTACCGTTTAATTATAAAAATTCTGACAGTGTAGATTGTATAGGAATCTAAATTCGGAAAAGGATTTATCAGACAGTACAAAATAGCTTATTAATTTTTGATATTTTTTAAAAAGGTCTAAATTAGTATCAGGGATCTACCATAAAAATTTCAAATTTAAATTCCTAGTATTTATTTTCTAATAATTCTTTTACTATGTTTTGCAGAATTTCAAATATGTATTGATTAAATGAAAATAAATAGCTAAATTAATTATTAATTTTTGTAAATTTTCGTGGACAAGGATAATGTAACTGAGCTCACATGGTAAAATTTCTAGGCGTTGGAAAGCTCTACATTTTTCTCCAAAAATCTGACATTGGTCTGGTGAAGGATATGCTTCCCCAATTAATTTATCCTATCAACTTGCAAATGGTTTCACATTTACTTTTGACCAGCCAAAGTGATTTCTAGGGCATTCTAAGGTTATCCAAAAATTACTATGGTAACTTTCATCTTTTACCATTTTACCATTTTATCATTTTATCTTTTACTTCTTATCTTTTTATCAATTCCCTTTTCAAAGAAGGAAAAAACAATAAATGATTTTAGAAATTTAGAAAAGATGTTTATTCAAAAATTAATATCATCTTTGAATTTCATTTTAATAATTTGTTCTTTTGGAAAAGAATTTTCCAAATCGAATTTATTCTTTATCGAGATTTAGGAAAAAGAAGTGAGGTTAATGAATTTCAAATCAAATTCTTGATTTCAATTTAAAATTGCTATTTGATTTGATTTTTAAATCTTAGATTTTCATTCTCTAATTTTTGAAAATGTTGGGATATTACAGACTACCCCCCTTAACAGGAATCTCGTCCCCGAGATTCGCAGGGTTAAAAGGGTGAATGGGAGTTGAATAATTAAGTGACCTGTACGATTATTCTGGAAGAAAAGATTATCGAGTATAACTTCAGGTCTTACGAATGATCATGAAATTCAGTTATCGGTGCAAGGTAGATTCAAGGTAAATTTAAAGAGACAGGATGATTTAAACTAAGTTCTGGTAGAGACTGTATTTACGAGGAATGTACCCGGCATTTTATTAGGTATGCCACGGTTAATGTCTTGAATTGAAGTGGATGCAGATTTAAGAACTTGTTGATCTTCAAATTCTTGAGGTTGTCCACATGTTTGTGGTGTAGCTTCACAGAGTTGAAGTAAATTTTGTTTCTTCCTCTTTGGGCATTTATCGGCATAGTGTCCACGTTCAAGACAACAGAAGCATATAACATTAGTTGCCTTATTTTGAGGATCAGGAAACTGGCCATTGATTTTGTTGGAGGGATGAATGAATGATGTTTGAGATTGAGGATAAGTTTTGCACGGAATTTTTCTTAGAATTGACATCTTCGTTCAGACGCCTCTTCGTTCCATGTTTCTTTGGGAAGATAGCTTCAGATTCTGTTTTCCCTATTCTCGGGGTTATCATCTTGACGGAAGTGATTTCTGGCAAGGCTATGGTGTTAGAAGAGGTTTGGTTTCCTTGGGGGCATTGCTGAGCAATATGATATGTTTTGCGATAGACAAAGTACTTAGGTACCTTTCGTGACGCTTTGCTGGGTATAAGAAGGGGTCCTATACTTTTGCTCTTCTGAGTTTTAACTTGTTGTTGCTTAGGACAATTTCTAGCCTAGTGGCCTTCATTATCACATAAGAAACAGGCTGCTGGTGATTGCCAATTATTACTTTCTTGATGATGGCTGGTAGAGTAGAAATGCTGATGTTCCAATTCTTCTTCCATCATTTCTTGTGCAGTTTCTTTTCTACATGAAAATTTTTGGGCAATTAAGGCTCGAAGATTTTCTTGTTGAAGTTGAACTATAGTGGTGACTATTGGATCGAGAGGACATTGAGATGGGCAATGATCTTTACTTTCACAAAGATAGCAAGTAATATCATTCATGGGACATTTTCCCGGAGAATGGTTTCCTTCACAACTAGAACAATTTATTGCATGCTCATTAGCGGTATGACCTATTTCTCCACAGCGAATGCATGCGCGGTCTTCAATTTGATTTGGTTGGCAATATTTCAAAGAGCATCTTTTAGGCTTTGAATAAGATATAAGAGTGGCTTTTTGAGCTGAAAATTTTCTTTTTCTGGCGTGAGCTACGTCCATATTGGCAGCGTTCTGCCCCATCAGCTGACTAAGAGGGGTGGACTTTTGATAATGTTGTTCCATCATAGAGAATGTTTGAATTCCGGTTTGGGATACTGGCAAAGATTTTTCTGGGTTGGTCTCTTGTGGTTTAAAGAGGGATTGTAAACTATGCCCGGTTTCTCCTTTAGGTATTTTACTGAGGGATTTTGTCATAGGCATTCTGCAGTAATGACAATAAGACTGTTTAGATAAGATCTATCGGGTTACAAGGCAGCATTTCGTTCCCTAAAAATTTTATTAAATAGAGTTTCTACAATTTAGAAGAGATGAGGTAGTTGATTTAGGCCTACTTTCCATTTGTTAACATTGTCATTATTTTATTGAGATCGCCTCGTCGTAAATTTTCAACCCGAAGGTTTAGCATTCGCGAGAGCAATCCTTACGCAAAATTTCATCACAATGAACTACAATACAAAAGATCACATTCAAAATTATCACACAAAGAAATATTCAGGTTACCCACTCATCATTCTATTTTAAGTACTTTTATTAGACCAAATAACATCTAGTCTAATGAGGTGACTTCACATTGTGGTTCCTTTCCGAAGTAAGGTGACAATGTGGAGATTCTTTAGGTTTAATGGTATATTCAATTGTTACTAGCAGGGGAAGTTGGATAGCAACTAGCTTAATTTAGCTTAGGTACTTTCTACGGTTGCCAGTACAGTGAAGTCTTGGTTTTAATTCTTCTATAAGTATCATAGGTTCAAGCATAGTTGGGATGATGACGAAGACCGTGGTATCAATTTTTCTACGCTAGATTCTATGAAGGTTCTTGCTATCTAGCATGAGTAGTATGAGAACAAAAGGCATTATTATCTATGCAGTGGAGTTTGCATAAGCGGAAAAATAGTTTTCGGCACACTCCTACGACTATAATATGATTATGGGGGTCACAAAACATCTTGTTAGATATTGGTTTTGTCTAAAAGAATCAGGGAAGATTAGTAACTAGGGTAATATACAGGTGGGAAGTCTTACAGAAAGAAGAGGTAAGTTATACGGGAAAGTTTTAAATTCCAGTCTATCTTCTGTTTAAAAGTTGTCACATTACTTTAGATAGTAGTTCAATTAGTTAGGATTCCTACATATTAGAGGAGAAAAGATAGATATAGAGAAATAATTAAATTCTAAATCCATATTTTATAGAAGATAATGTTCTTATTCAAGATCTCTTAATTATAATTTCTTATTAATTTAAGGGGTTGCGACATCGTGAAATTTTTAACTTTATGCTAAGCATTCACGAGTGCATCCCGGGAAGCATTACAAAAAGATTTTGACAAACCAAAAGAACGCCTATTAGACTACAATACATAGGAGTTCTAAGGTTCTTTCTTTTATTACTTAGTCCTACGGAATTTTATTATGAGAGTTTTGCCATACCAGCAAAGCTACTCATAGCCTAAATGATACTACATCTTAATATAGGTTTCTTGGTGATGAGTTTCTTCGAACTCTTGCACCATTTGTCGGGGATGATAGTCCAAAGCTTCCACGACAATGAAGAAGTTGACGGAGTGTCGCATATGTCTTCCTGAGGTAGTTGGCGTGGATGCAGTAGTCTTCCTTGGTGGCATAGAGAGGAGAATAGCGATGTATCACCGACATTCTAGAGCTGGTGGCAGCGATACCCTATGTGTTTTAGAAATCAATAGACCATTAAATTATTTTCAAAAGGATTCATTAGCAGTATTTAATAAGAACATAGATAAGAAGAAGAACTCTTATAGAAAGAATAGGAAAGAAAGATCTATTGAAAGGAATGAACATACAGAATGTTTAATGAGAAGGAGAGTATTCAGATAATATAATAAGGGGAGAATAATAACAAAGGTAATTAAAGGAAAGAGTATAAACAATATACTTTTATGAGTAAATAATTGATAACATATGATATGAGACAAGAGAAGGTTAATAACAAATATATAGCAACTTTCATTCCTAATTATAGAATTATCTATTTCAAAATTTTAAGTTTCATCTAACGACCATTCTAACTAAGGTTTCTATGATCAAGATGGCTCGATACCAAATCGTGAGACCCTCACTTTTATGCTACTGATGCAAACATAAAAGCAAGGTTCTAATGTGCATCTTGTACCATTCCCATGATCGATGGTCGCACGCACAAAACACAATTTGGAATCACAACCATACAAAAGTTTCATATTTTATTACAAATGAAGTAATGATACAATATGACCGAGAGGGTCAACTAAACATAGTAAAAGAATCGATGTCTTGTAGTTTGCCACATAATCCACAGCAACCGACAAGGTAAAGCCTTAGAAAGAATCAAGCTGTTAATAATCCCGCAATCCTGCGTCAAAGTAAAATTCATCGAGATACCGTGCATCTTCACCTAAAATCAACAATGATAGCAAGGGTGAGTACATTTCGTACTCAGCAAGACTTGAGTTGTGTGTTTGGAATGCAGGCTGATCCTAGAATAAAGCTTCTACGGTTAACTTTTGCTTGGAGCCAAATTGAAATATAGATACTGAATAGTAGAGTGAAAGCGAAAATTTGTAAAAGTAAATAAATAAGTAAAGTAACAAGTATGTACTTAAAAGTAATGCGAAGAGATAGATAACTCACAGCCCTTTGCGAATAAAATGTAACAAAATACCCACATCCCTTCGTGAGTGATAAACGTCCAGTCCCAACATATGAAATATTATCTGAAGAATAAACTTTTGTCCACACAGGGCACAACAGCTGAATTCAACCTTGCCAACGTAATGTCAAGTATTGAATCATCTGTAAGGGTAAGCTGTGAGACCCCGGATCAGCTATCCAGAATCTCCTGTGTATTTCCGTACTAGTCCCAGATCAGTAGCTAGTACACACAGTCACAGTGATACATCATTGCCGAACATAACGAAACTTGTAATGTAAATATTCAAGTATGGGCCACATGGCCACTTATTACAATACTCGGTCCAACGACCGGACACTCAAAACAGCGGAAGCAAAAAGAAAGCAACGAGCGAACGCCACAACGCCACAAAGCGATTTACTAGGAACGCAACTAGTCCTCCTGGCAATCCACCTCGAAGAACTCCTCTTCTTCCTCGGCATCTTGATAAATTTCTGATGATTACAATATTGGTGTAGCACGTGAGTACAAAAGTACTCAGCAAGTCGGGAAAGTATGATCATGAGGGGCTTTCCAAAGGAAGCTTAATAGGGTTTATTTGCATAAAGCCACATTTGATTAAATCATACTTAAGTAATAAATTTCACAAAGCATCTTTTACAACTCTTTTTAATAATTGACTTATTTATTATCGTAGTGAGGTTCTATCCACCATCACTAACATAAAGGCTCTATCCGCCAACAGTTTAAAGGATCAAAGTTAATCATGTGACTCCATCCGTCAAATGTAAAGCAGGTTCTTTCCACCTGGTTGGCTCTTTCCGCCAAACAACATTCGAGAGTTCTAACCACTCCCGAACCCCAAAACAAAACACTTTTTGGTTTTAAAAACAAAATCAAAGTCTACCAATATGAAAGCATTTCTTGCTTTGCCTTTGACCGTAGGCACGGCTATTCGAATAGTTTATACTCTGCAGAGGTGTACAACTTTACCCACAAGACAAGATATACCCTTGTTGCCATGCAATTAACACACTTCCTTAGGTGTGCCGGCAGGGATATCTTGACAAGGCCGTTACAATGTATCTACCTAGCTAGACCCACCGCCGAGGTTTCACCGCTGTTAGGGTTCCCTCCACCCAGTACAGAAGCCCCCTCTTGCGCCGTGTGAGCAAAACAACATCCACAACAATGCCTCCGTCCGGCTCTCACACAACAACCGAGTGGCGAGTCTAAACTAGGCTTCTACAAATTAGTGAGCCAGGTCGTACCATTATAGATATGTGGTAGTACGGTTATGCTTAAAATGGCAATCATAAGCGTCGGTCCTTATATGACTTGGGGCGGTACTTTGCACAAAAGGATCAAGACTTGATCCGCTTCCACCCGACATTCCAGGCCGCCCAAGTCAAAATCATTTTACTTTTCTTTTATTTTAGAAAACAGGACCAAAATCATAATAATAACTTTCAAATCACGTTTGATAACATTCTTTTTGAATAATCCCACCCATGGGTTGTTTTATCGGAAAAGGTCCTAAGCAATTCTACCGTACTACATGGCAACGGATACCATATAAACATAGGCATGGCATTAACAATGTTCTAGGGTCACAATGGATATGGTTAACAATGTCATGGAGGAGTTAACAAGTTCGGAATAACTAGCTCTTATATTTGACATATTTAATTAAACATAGCCATGCAACTTTATAAACAATTTTAAATCCTTTCGCAAACATAGGAGCAAAGTGCATCAAGGAGACTTGCCTTCAGTTGCGGCGGCGGTGTCGAACTCGGAAGGCTCGACGGCGAAATCGGCGGTCGCGGCGGGATCGTCGACTACACGCAAAACGAGGCAACAAATAAATAACAGAAAATAAATAAAATCCAAAAATTATAAAAATAGTACTGGCAGAAAGGTCTTGATTTATGATGAATTTAGAAATTTGAATGAGGTCAAACGGAGTTCGGATGAGAAAGTTATGAGCTTCCGAAGTTTGAATTTCGAATAAATCGAAAACCGGGAATATTCCGGGAATATTCCCTTCGGGTTTGACTGGTCAACAGGGGCTTTGACCGAGCTTTGACTGGCGTTGACTAGCTTTGACTGGGCCTTGAGAGTATGACAGAGGGGCCCACCTTGTCATAGGGAGGGAGGAAAGAGAGGAAGCTTCCTCTGGAAGCTTGCATGCCATCCATGGAGGAGAGAGAGAGATAGAGAAAAAGGAAGGGAGAGAGAGGGAAGGGGGTGGCCGGCGGTGAGGGGGTCCGCGCGGCGGCGAGGGGTCGCCGGCGGGCGGCACGGCCGGCGGCAGAGGCGGCGGCGGGCGCTGGATTTGGCGCAAGGCCGGCGCATGGCGGGCGGCGGCGCGGCAAGGGCATGGCGGCGGCGGGCGGGCCGGCGGCAGGCATCGGCCCAAGCACGCACGCACCGGAGCTCCAAAAAAGAAAAAAAGAAAAACAGAGGCTCCCACAAACCCGAAAAACTCGATTTTTCTCTCATTTTTGCATGGATTTGATCCAAACAAAAAGCTAGGACCTCTAGATAACATCCTTAGGAACCTAGAACCAGAAAGAATTGAACCAAAACTCACCGAGCAAGATGAATTCGACGATGAACACGGGTTCGGCCGAAACGAGCAAAACGCGAAATTCGTCGAGGAAACTTGATGAACCCTGAAATTGATGGATGGATTAGAGACTAGACATCCATGCTAACACAAAGAAACGAACGGGAGGAAGAAAGATCCACCGGAGTGGAAGATATGAGCAAGAACACGAAGAACGCGAAGAACACGAGAGTTCGTCGGTTTTCTTGATCTTGCGGCCGATTGGGTTTGAGAGGCTAACGGAGAGCTATACCACCGGAAAGAGGGTTCTTATACGGAGAGATGAGAGGTGGAATCACGCGAAACGGACTAGGAACGGCCACGCAATCTCCAAAAGAGTGGATTTCGGGTTTCTCGCAACCGTTCAAAAACCAACGCGATTTCGGGTGCAACAACCCCATGGATAGAAAGAGGAGTCCGTTGTGATCCCAACGGATCCTACTGCTCGCGAATTGGAGTTGTATTGGAGGAGCTACAAGGAATTAAAGAGAGCTCCCACCATTTTTTTTGCTTGCATGAAGCTTCATCCCCCATGCATGGCTAGAGGTTGAAGATGACACTATTCATGTGCCACGTGGCAGCACCTCATTGGTTCTCCTTTACGCAAATGATTCGCCCTAGAGAAAAATTAGGAAAAATGGCCTAAAAATTCCGGAAAAATTCCTAGAGCCATTTTAGATTATTTGGAACTCAATGGAAGTGGTTTGGTTGAATTTGGATGATTTTTGTGGAATTGGATATTCGGGCGCGGATCGAAGGCATTAAACAAAAGCCGCGCGAGATAAAATAGGAACGGTTGTCCAAAAATCCGGGGAATGATTCCTAAAATCATTTCGGAATATTTGGAGCATTTTAGAAGTGGTTTGGAGATTTTTGGAGCATTTTTGGACTCGGGTGAATTTTCGAATGCATGATCTTGAAAAATCTGATTTTTCGCCCGGGAGGGAATTAATTCCCGATTTCGAAGGGGAATGGATGCCAGGTTAATATAAACACCAAAGAAACTCCAACTTTGAATTTACTTTATTTAAATTAGGTTTTTCTCCAGAAAGCCAAAACGAGGATGTTACAAACCTACCCCCCTTAGAGAGAATCTCGTCCCCGAGATTCGGACGGAGAAAGAAAAAGGTTAGGAAACTCTGCTCGAAGATCTTCTTCACGCTCCCAAGTAGCTTCCTTCTCAGAATGATTGCTCCACTGAACCTTGCAGAACTTGATCACTCGGCTTCGTGTCCGACGCTCGGCTTCATCCAAAACCTTGATGGGATACTCCGGGTAAGACAAGTCCTCTTTCAGTTCCATGTCTTCTAACGGCATCTGCTGCTCGGGCACTCGGAGACACTTCTTTAACTGAGACACATGAAAGACATCATGTACCCCTGACAGCTGTGGCGGCAACTCCAACTTATAAGCCACTTCTCCTTTTCGGGCAATCACCTTGAACGGTCCGATATAGCGGGGTGCTAATTTTCCACTGACACGGAATCGTTTCATTCCTTTCATAGGGGATACCTTCAAATACACATGATCTCCAGGTACAAAGCTTAATTCCCTTCGACGATTGTCCGCATAGCTTTTCTGCCTGGACTGAGCTGTCTTCAGATTTGCACGGATCTGTCTGACTTGCTCTTCGGCTTCTTTCAGAACATCGGGTCCAATGATTTGTCCTCCTTCGGTCTCTTTCCAATATAAGGGTGTTCGGCACTTTCTTCCATACAAAGCTTCAAAAGGCGCCATCTTCAGACTGGCTTGATAACTGTTATTATAGGAAAACTCTGCATAGGGCAAATTCTGATCCCACGAGCCTTTATATGTTAGAGCACAAGCTCTCAACATATCCTCTAAGATTTGATTGACCCTTTCGGTCCGCCATCCGTCTGGGATGGTAAGCGATCTTGAAATTCAGATTCGTGCCCAATACCTCATGCAATTCTTTGCCCAGAATCTCGAGGTGAATCGGGAACCTCGATCAGACACAATCTTCTTTGGCACACCGTGTAAACACACAATCTTAGCCATATACAACTCGGCAAGCTTATCTCCAGAATAAGTCGTCTTTACCGGGATAAAGTGGGCCACTTTGGTCAATCGATCCACAATAACCCAGATGGAATCATAACCGGACTTGGTTTTGGGTAAGCCAGTTATAAAATCCATTCCAATTTCTTCCCATTTCCATACAGGCACTTGCAAAGGCTGCAATAGACCAGCAGGTCTCTGATGCTCTGCTTTTACCAGCTGACACACATCACACCGTGCTACGAAGTCTGCAACTTCTTTCTTCATATTGGACCACCAATACTTGTCTTTCAACTCAGCATACATTTTAGTGCCTCCTGGGTGAATAGCGTAAACTGAATCGTGAGCTTCCTTCAAGATCACATTCTTGATTTCTTCTTGGTTAGGGACCACTATTCTTTTCCCGAACCAAACAGTACCCTGGTCATCTTCTGAAAATCCGGGGTGCTTTCCTTTCTTTAGACCTTCCTTCAGGTTGGCAATACCCTTATCATCCTTCTGAGCTTCTCGGATCTGATCCTCAAGGGTTGATGTCACCTCCAAATTATAAATGCACCCTTCCTTTACTAATTCCAGGTTAAGGCGCCGAAATTCATCGTGATGCGCCGGTTGGCTTGGTTGCACTCTCATATTGTTGCAGTGAGCTTTCCTGCTCAAAGCATCCGCAACAACGTTTGCTTTTCCAGGGTGATAATGAATTCCCAGATTATAGTCTTTCACCAACTCCAACCATCTTCTCTGCCTCAGGTTAAGATCAGGCTGAGTGAAGATATACTTCAGACTTTTATGATCCGTATAGATTTCACATCTATTGCCGATCAAGTAATGTCTCCATATCTTGAGCGCGTGCACAACTGCGGCTAACTCCAAGTCATGAACAGGATAGTTTTCCTCATGAGGTCGCAGTTGTCTTGAAGCATAGGCTATTACCTTTCCTTCTTGCATCATAACACATCCAAGTCCTTGCTTCGAAGCATCACAATACACTTCAAAGTCCTTATGGATGTCTGGTAAAATAAGCACTGGGGCTGAGGTTAATCTCTTTTTCAACTCCTGAAAACTTTGCTCACAGGCTTTAGTCCATTCAAACTTCTTTTCCTTTTTCAGAAGCTGAGTAAGAGGTCTGGCTATCTTCGAAAAACCTTCAATGAATCTCCGATAATAACCAGCTAATCCAAGAAAACTTCGGATCTCTAGGACTGACTTGGGTTGTGTCCAATCCAAAACATCTCTCACTTTCGCTGGATCTACTGCTACTCCTGCAGCAGAAATGATATGACCCAGGAAAGACACTTCCTTCAGCCAGAAGTCACATTTGCTAAACTTAGCATATAGCTGATGCTCCCTTAGTGTTTCCAAGACTATTCGCAGATGGTCTTCATGCTCTTTTCTGCTCTTGGAATAGACAAGAATGTCGTCGATGAATACTACGATGAACTTGTCTAAATACTCCATAAACACCTTATTCATCAGATTCATGAAATAAGAAGGAGCATTGGTTAACCCAAAAGACATGACTGTGAACTCATACAGTCCATATCGGGTGGTGAAGGCTATTTTCGGAATATCCTCTTTTCTTATCTTCAGCTGATGATATCCCGATCTCAAATCTATTTTGGAGAAGACTTGAGCTCCTTTCAACTGGTCAAACAGATCATCTATCCGAGGCAACGGATACTTGTTCTTGATCGTAACCTCATTCAACGACAGTAGTCGATGCACATTCTCGAGACTACCATCCTTCTTGGACACAAAGATCACAGCGATCCCCAAGGTGACGAATCGGAGTCGATGAATCCTTTTTCTTGCAGTTCTTCAATCTGCTTCTTCATCTCGACCAACTCGTTAGAAGGCAGTCGGTACGGTCTCTTCGAGATTGGAGCGGTACCAGGTACTAGCTCAATCACAAATTCCACATCTCGATCTGGTGGCATACCAGGCAACTCATCCGGGAACACATCCGGGTACTCATTGACGATCGGTACCTTCCCCAACGAAGTACCTTTCAAACGGTTTAGGGTGCTACCCCCCTTAGAGGCAAGATTAGATAAGAACTCCACTCTAATCCCCTCAGGGCTGGTAAGAGAGATAGCTCTACTAGCACAGTCTATCTGACCCTTATACTTGGTTAGCTACCCATTCCAAGGATTACTTCTATACCCTTAGTATCTAACTTATTAAGTTCGCTAGGAACTTTACCCCTTTTATTACTATATCCATTTTTGGACAAACAAGTAGTTGTTCTTAATTCTTTTCCAGGGATTGCACTAGCAAAGGGTTTCTTAATCGTATGGTGTTCGATTATGCTTTCTAACCAAGTACTCGATATGAAAGAATGGGTTGCACCGTAATCAAACAGAATCAAGGTGTCATCGAGTTCACATGGAACTTACCATAGACCACGTCTGGCGCATCCTGAGCTTCCTCCGCGGTGATGTGATTCACACGCCCTCTTCCTGCAGTCCTTGGCGTGCGCGGAGTCTGAGGGGTTCCTCTTCCTTGAGCCGGCGCAGGGGCGCGGGCTGGCGTCGATCCCAGGTTGAACCTCACCGGGGTGACAGCCTGACGTTTCTGGGGGCAGTTGTTGGCGTAGTGCCCCATCTCCCTGCAGTTGAAGCACTGCACTCCTGCCATCGCTGTCCCACTCTTCTGAGCTTGAGCTCCTGCACTGCTCGCAGGGGCTTGTCCAGTGGGGCGCGGGGTAGACATTGGGGTCCTGGGGCCACTGGCTGCTGGCCTTTCTTTGGCTTCTTCTTCTTTGAAAAGTGCGCGGGCACAGGCTAACGGCACCGCTTGGCGAGTCTGAAACATCATTTTTCTCTTGCGACTCAAAAGGCGACGCTGGCATCCTCTTGAATCGGCGCCTTGTTGATCATGTCTTTGGAACGACGTAGTCGCCGAAACCATTTGTACCTTCAAGTTGGGGTCAAGGCCCTCCATGAATCGCCAAATCTTGGCCTCGTCGATCGCGACATCTGTGATCGCGTCTGGGACGGTGAGTGAAGCGGTTAAGGTACTCAGAGACAGACAAGTTTCCTTCTTTGAAGCTTGTGAAACTCACGACGCTTCATTTCCATAATCCCCTTGGGATATGAGTAGCCACTGAAGGCTTCCACAAACTCATTCCATGGAATGTTCTCGCGTCAAGATGGGCGGCGCATGATAGTTTTCCCACCGCTTGGCTGCGGTTCCTTTAAGTCGGTGAGATGCGTCTTGCACACTCTCTATGTCATCGCCTTTGGGCCAAGTGCGCTTTACGCTCAACTTCCTTGAGCGATCATCCGCATCCAGCGGATCTGCGGATCCAAGCAAAAGTCGGGTCGAGTCTCATGAACTCCCCAAACTTGGATTGGGGCGGTTGAGCTTGAGCCGGTGCCGCAGCCGGCTTGAGGTTGGTTCAGACGTTACGAGCTAACGCTGAAGAATCTGAGCCGCATTGCCATCATTTGTTCCATGTTTGGCGGTGGTGGTGGTGGGGCGGCGGATCATGCTTTGGCGGCAGGGTGTTGCACTTGCTCTTGTCCTTGCGGCTGCGGTGGCTCCACATACTCTGCTTCCTCTTGAAAGTGCACCGGTCCACGGGCTCGTCCACGGCCTCTACCACGGCCTGCGGGCCTTCCACGACCACGACCAACGTTCTCCATCTGCACAAGGCGGTCAAGCACAAGGAAAGAGGGAGAAGCATAGGTAAGCCACGGGGAACTAAACCACATCCTCAAAACAAAGGCACAACCACAAAGGCACACAACAGAAGGAAAAACCAACTGAACTTCAATTAAAATCAAATAGTTTTGGAGGTGGCTGTATCACAAATGCCTAAAGGCACGATACAATCCAGCAATCACTTATTCAACGCTCTAACGCGACAAAATTAAGATCATGCAGACTAAAACTATCTAAGAACTCGCGTCGCTGGCGAAGACGCGCGGGGACGGGTCCTCCTCTTCCTCCTCCTCCTCGCTCCTGCTGCGGGAAGGTGAAGCGGCTACCGAAGATCCTGCTCCTTCAGCGGCAGCCAAAGCAATCAGAGAAAACCCTGGCGGCGAAGGGAGACGAACGGACTTGCGCGCCGTAGTCCGAAGCCTCAGACCTTGATGACGCTTGGCTGGCGGCGCATCCTCTGGGATGTTGCGGGCCGGCGGTTCCTCCCGAACCAGGGTTGGTGGTGGCGGCACCACGGGCTGTGCCTCCTGCACAGGCGCTGGCGGTGGAGGTGACGGGAGGCTCCTCCTCTCCTCCTCGAGCCGAGAGATCCTCTCTCTCGCTGCCGTCAAGTCCCGACGCAGACCCAGCAGCTCGTCAGACATCCGGACGTAGGCCTCATCCTGCGCCTGGACGAGTGACCCCAAGTGCACCACGGTCGGGTCCCTCTCCTGGGCCAAACTCCTAAAGCCGGTGTACACCCGCCCAACTCCGAAGCGGGGAAACAAATGCGAAAGTTCTCCAAAGATGTCGTGGTAGCTCTGCCCCAACATGAGGATAGCCTTTCTGGCCGCGTCCTGAAGCGCGTACGCCAGAATCGGTCTCTCGGCCGTGAAGTAAAACGGTCGGTCCTCGACGCGAAGGCGGCTCCTCGCGAAGACTAGCAAGCGGACCTGCCACATGTCCTGGACAAGACCAGGCATTGACTGGTAGCGATACTCCGGGCGATGGGGAAATCCCAGCTCCTGGAGCATCAGTGACAGCTCCTCGCAAAAGCCTCCAGCCTCGCCGGCAAAGGTGGTGAAAACCGACATCTACAAATTTTGAAAGAAGACAGAATTAGTAACCAAAATTTAAATAAAAGAGAGGATGAGCACCAGACACTAAGATAGAAGAGATAGAAGCAAAGGAACTTAAACTTTTGCAAGTACATTTTTATAAAATATAAGTCCTTAAGGCTTTGCCATGCTAACTAGGTCACGTCCTACAGTCGTCCAGGCTCTGATACCACCGCTGTGAGACCCCGGATCAGCTATCCAGAATCTCCTGTGTATTTCCGTACTAGTCCCAGATCAGTAGCTAGTACACGATCCGCGATGATACATCATTGCCGAACATAACGAAACTTGTAATGTAAATATTCAAGTATGGGCCACATGGCCACTTATTACAATACTCGGTCCAACGACCGGACACTCAAAACAGCGGAAGCAAAAAGAAAGCAACGAGCGAACGCCACAACGCCACAGGCGACGACTAGGAACGCAACTAGTCCTCCTGGCAATCCACCTCGAAGAACTCCTCTTCTTCCTCGGCATCTTGATAAATTTCTGATGATTACAATATTGGTGTAGCACGTGAGTACAAAAGTACTCAGCAAGTCGGGAAAGTATGATCATGAGGGGCTTTCCAAAGGAAGCTTAATAGGGTTTATTTGCATAAAGCCACATTTGATTAAATCATACTTAAGTAATAAATTTCACAAAGCATCTTTTACAACTCTTTTTAATAATTGACTTATTTATTATCGTAGTGAGGTTCTATCCACCATCACTAACATAAAGGCTCTATCCGCCAACAATTTAAAGGATCAAAGTTAATCATGTGACTCCATCCGTCAAATGTAAAGCAGGTTCTTTCCACCTGGTTGGCTCTTTCCGCCAAACAACATTCGAGAGTTCTAACCACTCCCGAACCCCAAAACAAAACACTTTTTGGTTTTAAAAACAAAATCAAAGTCTACCAATATGAAAGCATTTCTTGCTTTGCCTTTGACCGTAGGCACGGCTATTCGAATAGTTTATACTCTGCAGAGGTGTACAACTTTACCCACAAGACAAGATATACCCTTGTTGCCATGTAATTAACACACTTCCTTAGGTGTGCCGGCAGGGATATCTTGACAAGGCCGTTACAATGTATCTACCTAGCTAGACCCACCCGCTGAGGTTTCACCGCTGTTAGGGTTCCCTCCACCCAGTACAGAAGCCCCCTCTTGCGCCGTGTGAGCAAAACAACATCCACAACAATGCCTCCGTCCGGCTCTCACACAACAACCGAGTGGCGAGTCTAAACTAGGCTTCTACAAATTAGTGAGCCAGGTCGTACCATTATAGACATGTGGTAGTACGGTTATGCTTAAAATGGCAATCATAAGCGTCGGTCCTTATATGACTTGGGGCGGTACTTTGCACAAAAGGATCAAGACTTGATCCGCTTCCACCCGACATTCCAGGCCGCCCAAGTCAAAATCATTTTACTTTTCTTTTATTTTAGAAAACAGGACCAAAATCATAATAATAACTTTCAAATCACGTTTGATAACATTCTTTTTGAATAATCCCACCCATGGGTTGTTTTATCGAAAAAGGTCCTAAGCAATTCTACCGTACTACATGGCAACGGATACCATATAAACATAGGCATGGCATTAACAATGTTCTAGGGTCACAATGGATATGGTTAACAATGTCATGGAGGAGTTAACAAGTTCGGAATAACTAGCTCTTATATTTGACATATTTAATTAAACATAGCCATGCAACTTTATAAACAATTCTAAATCCTTTCGCAAACATAGGAGCAAAGTGCATCAAGGAGACTTGCCTTCGATTCTTGCGGCGGTGTCGAACTCGGAAGGCTCGACGGCGAAATCGGCGGTCGCGGCGGGATCGTCGACTACACGCAAAACGAGGCAACAAATAAATAACGGAAAATAAATAAAATCCAAAAATTATAAAATTAGTACTGGCAGAAAGGTCTTGATTTATGATGAATTTAGAAATTTGAATGAGGTCAAACGGAGTTCGGATGAGAAAGTTATGAGCTTCCGAAGTTTGAATTTCGAATAAATCGAAAACCGGGAATATTCCGGGAATATTCCCTTCGGGTTTGACTGGTCAACAGGGGCTTTGACCGAGCTTTGACTGGCGTTGACTAGCTTTGACTGGGCCTTGAGAGTATGACAGAGGGGCCCACCTTGTCATAGGGAGGGAGGAAAGAGAGGAAGCTTCCTCTGGAAGCTTGCATGCCATCCATGGAGGAGAGAGAGAGATAGAGAAAAAGGAAGGGAGAGAGAGGGAAGGGGGGGTGGCCGGTGAGGGGGTCCGGCGGCAGCGAGGGGTCGCCATGGCGGCCGGCCACGGCGGCGAGGCGGGCGCGGGCGGATTTGGCACAAGGCCAATGCGGCAAGCGGGCGGCGGTGGCGGCGGCGGCCGGCCGGCCGGCGTGGGCACGGGCCCAAGCACGCACGCACAGGAGCTCCAAAAAAGAAAAACAGAAAAACAGAGGCTCCCACAAACCCGAAAAACTCGATTTTTCTCTCATTTTTGCATGGATTTGATCCAAACAAAAAGCTAGAACCTCTAGATAACATCCTTAGGAACCTAGAACCGGAAAGAATTGAACCAAAACTCACCGAGCAAGATGAATTCGACGATGAACACGGGTTCGGCCGAAACGAGCAAAACGCGAAATTCGTCGAGGAAACTTGATGAACCCTGAAATTGATGGATGGATTAGAGACTAGACATCCATGCTAACACAAAGAAACGAACGGGAGGAAGAAAGATCCACCGGAGTGGAAGATATGAGCAAGAACACGAAGAACGCGAAGAACACGAGAGTTCGTCGGTTTTCTTGATCTTGCGGCCGATTGGGTTTGAGAGGCTAACGGAGAGCTATACCACCGGAAAGAGGGTTCTTATACGGAGAGATGAGAGGTGGAATCACGCGAAACGGACTAGGAACGGCCGCGCAATCTACAAAAGAGTGGATTTCGGGTTTCTCGCAACCGTTCAAAAACCAACGCGATTTCGGGTGCAACAACCCCATGGATAGAAAGAGGAGTCCGTTGTGATCCCAACGGATCCGGCCGTTCGCGAATTGGAGTTGTATTGGAGGAGCTACAAGGAATTAAAGAGAGCTCCCACCATTTTTTTTGCTTGCATGAAGCTTCATCCCCCATGCATGGCTAGAGGTTGAAGATGACACTATTCATGTGCCACGTGGCAGCACCTCATTGGTTCTCCTTTACGCAAATGATTCGCCCTAGAGAAAAATTAGGAAAAATGGCCTAAAAATTCCGGAAAAATTCCTAGAGCCATTTTAGATTATTTGGAACTCAATGGAAGTGGTTTGGTTGAATTTGGATGATTTTTGTGGAATTTAGATTATTTGGAACTCAATGCAAGACTTGAGTTGTGTGTTTGGAATGCAGGCTGATCCTAGAATAAAGCTTCTACGGTTAACTTTTGCTTGGAGCCAAATTGAAATATAGATACTGAATAGTAGAGTGAAAGCGAAAATTTGTAAAAGTAAATAAATAAGTAAAGTAACAAGTATGTACTTAAAAGTAATGCGAAGAGATAGATAACTCACAGCCCTTTGCGAATAAAATGTAACAAAATACCCACATCCCTTCGTGAGTGATAAACGTCCAGTCCCAACATATGAAATATTATCTGAAGAATAAACTTTTGTCCACACAGGGCACAACAGCTGAATTCAACCTTGCCAACGTAATGTCAAGTATTGAATCATCTGTAAGGGTAAGCTCACCAAAACATTTTATATAAACAGCTAACTAGTGTCAATTCGCCAAGTCGTCCATGACCGTGGACACGGCTATTCGAATAGTTTTAGACTCTGCAGAGTTGTACAGCTTTACCCACAAGATATGTCCTCCCCTTGTGCAATCGATATAAGACACACTTACTTTGGTGTGCCCGCAAGGAGTTCATAACGAAACTGTTCGATTACTTGAACCTTAACTTTGCACTAGCCCAATGACGTTACCCCTGACTATGATGGAAGCTAAATATAGTAATAATGATAATCAGGAGCCGCAGCTCAAATAGAATAATAACAGCCCCAATTCATAGCCAGGCGTACACCGTTACAACGGCAGATGCCAACACCTCGGTGATGACACCTCCCTCGAGCAAACCTATATCCGGAATGCCCGTGCTACAACTGCCTACCAATGTGCAAAGCTAATTCCCAAATAATTTAATAAGTTAAGACTGTCCCAGTCCAGTACTTGTGGATGTACGGTTTACTTGGATCATGCAACACTACGTTCGGTCCTTAAAGTGACATGGGCGATACTCCCCCTATCTACGTACACATTAAAACATGTACATCCGGCTATTGCCAATAATCACCCACGTCGAAATCATAGTTTTATTTTCAGAAAAAGAAAGTGTCAATAACCACATTATTCCAACAGATTCAAGATTAATATTCATTATGTCCAACAATTTTAGTTCATCACGAACAGTATAACCATCCGTTCGTGTTCCCAATCTAAGCAGGACTAAGCATATGCAAGTAATAGTCGAATATACCCATTTGCGTATCCAACAACAATCTAGGGTTTCATCTATCACTACTGATTAAGGAAAACCATCAATGAAGGTTATATCTACCATTTTTCCCATAATATAGCAGTGTACACAAAATATAGCATATGCATGCAAATTTTATTTTGATTCTTCTTGTTAAAGGAAAAATAGGATCTACATGAGTGCTTGCCTTGCTATCCGTTGTTTTCAGTGACGGAGTCGAAGACGTGATCTTGAAGTCGTCGACGATGAAGTCCGAGACGTCGGATTCTACACGTCGTATAACAGAAAAGAATAACAAATAGCAAATAACACTTTCAATAAGGGCAAAAGGAAATCAGATGGAAAATCAAATAAGCAATCATTACATAATACAAGCATGGTTGTAGTTAGGGTTTTGTGATTGCGTAAGCAATTGTATTATTTCTTCGTTTATAGTCTTTATTACTGATTAACGGTTTGAGGGCGGTATCGCATTACCGACACCTATTCCTAACGATTCATTCTATTTTATTTTACGAATTCAGGAAGCTAAGATTGTATATGTAATTATGAATCAATACATAAAACAACAGGGTTAGTGCAAGTATAACTTGCATTGTTAAATTTAAGTGAATACTAGACACTAATGCTCCAATACTAGTGTATGTGAGGCTTAAGGTATTAGTTATAAGTTTATGATCTTAGAGAGGTGTTTATATGAGTAGTACTTAGTCTTAAGTATGTTTTATACAGATAAATGATTTATACAAGTCGGGTTTACCGAATGAGACTATTGGTTGTATTTGCATGGTTACACCATCATTCTTATGGTGCAAGTAATTTAACTAAAGTTCCCTTGTGCGAAACTATTCAATAAATGTCTTTGTTTAACCATAACACTTAAGGTTATTACACTAACGGAATCGGATGCAAAGCAAGATTAAACTTAAATATTTTTCTCAGTAATGTGGTAGTCCATATACCAAAGAGTGGTTCTGAGTCATTCCTTCTAAAATTTGCATTTAGACGAGTTATTCTATGGGCTACCGAAAAGGCTTAAGTGTGATTAAAGTTTACGCGATAACAATTCAGTTTTCGTTTTATGTTTGCGGCTGCAACTTAAAGAATTATTTAACCATTTTTCAGGAACTAGCTGGGGGTATCACTAAGTGTGTTTTAAAGTTATTTTCGCAACATTTCACTTTTGTCCGCGATGTATTTCAATTAAAAGAGCATTACGGCTTTATACAAAATGTCTATTATATGAAAACATACGTTAACTAACGGCCAAAAGTACGTTAGGTTTAATCTATACATGAGATCCGACATGGCTAGGGTTAAGTATAATCATTTTTGTAAGATTAAATGGTCCCGTACTATGAATCACACTAAACAAATTTTATATGCATTACTATCTTTATTTATGCATCATATTCTAAGCATATGTCATACAAGTATGGTTATTTATTAACTTAGTTGAATCTTTAACTAATCATGATATATTTTTCCATCCTGGAAATATTTATATGACCCTAGGAACATTTTAGGATTCATTTTTATGATTCCAAGACCTATGGTTTATATTAATTATAATCGGACATATAGCAACATGATTAGTTTCAATTAAATATTGCTTGATACACCCTAAGTACTTTTGTAAAATCATGTCCTATATTGTCTATCTAGCATAGCAGAACAAGTTTCATATCAATAGGATGAAATATGAGCAAGTTATAGCAATTTAAAGATTTAATGTATTGCATTCAATCTTAAAAAGAAATCAATACAAGGTAACTTTAACTTTAAATCTAATTACATATTTAGACAGCATATGACATAAGGATTCTAACAAAATTGGTTTCATTCAAATTGGACAAGATTTGCAAAAGTTGTACATGCATTATATTTGAATCCTTTTCTTTAAATTCAAATTTTAATTTGAATTACTAAACAAGTTTCAAATATTTTTGCATATAATGAAACTAGATGATTTATTATGAATTTAGAAACTTGTTTCACCTAATTTGGATTTATGGTTTGAAAGTTATAGCCATTTGAATCAGTCTGGTTCAAATAATTCAATTTAAATCGGAAAAACGTTTTTATTAAACAAAAGCGTATTTTGAACCGTACGTGTTCTCTTGAGTCGAGCCATAGCCGCTGACATGGTGGAGCCCGAAGGTCAGTGGCTCGCAATGATTTGTGCGTGCATGTGAAAAGCGCCTGACCGGTGGGTCCATCCGGTTAGCGGGACACCGGTGCGCAAGGGTCTGGCAAAGGGCCCCAGTGGCCAGCGACTCCAGACAGGGGAGTTCGGCCTCGTGGCTCGCCGGCGGCGAGGAAGGCCAGCCGGTCCTGGGCGACGGCGGGGTCGGCTAGAGGAGTTCCTAGGAGTTCCAAAGCCGAGCTCAAAAGAGCTTTGACGGCACCGAGGCGAGCTAGCGGCAGGAGCAGGCGGCGACGACCTTGGCTGATTAGGTGCGATGGTAAACTGGATCGGCTCAAACTTAAACAACCGGTAATTAAGCATACTGAGGGTCTAAGGATTACAACGGTGCATCTCACCTTGCGCAAGGACTCCCGGTATGGGCTAACACCGGTTGCCGGAGTTGGAGAAGGAAATCTTGGCCGGTCTTGGGGAAGCCATGGAGCATCTCCGGTTAAATTAAGTCAGGGGTTTTGTTTATTGGTGGGTGCAAATGCTTTGGCTGAGAGGAATTAGAGAATGAATTTGTGTGGGAGAAGTTTTCTTGATGATTGATCATGGCGGTAGTTTAGCCGGAACTGACGAAGAAAGCGAATTGGGGCTTCCCGGTTGTGGTCGAGGGTGAGAGGAAATTATAACGAAGCCTAGACCGTGCTTAAGTAGGATGGCTAGGCAGCATTCACAGGGTGTGAACGGAGGAATAGAATGGCGGCTTATTCGTGCGCTCTCTGGAGTTTTCCTCGGTGACCATCACCGCGCAGGGCACGGCGAAGGCAGGGATAAAGCTGGCAAAGGCCTGTTCGTCAATGTGGCCTCGGCTGTGGATTGCGGCGAGAGAAGACAAAACAGAGAGGCGGTTTCCTCTGGCTTGGCAGCTTCAGTCACACGCGAAGAAAAAGAGAGAGCAAGAGGAAGGGGATGAAGCTGACAAGCGGGTTCGGGTCCACTCGGCAGTGAGAAGGAGAGACGGCAAGGGAAAAGAGAATGGCAAGTGGGACCGGATGGGGATAAGACCCACACGGCAGAGAAAACAAGGGGAAGAGCTCTGGTCGGCTGGAGCAAATAAATGAGGTGGCCCCCACATGGCAGTCAACGAAAGGAGAGGGAAAAAAATGGATTCAGTGAATCCTTATCCTCTGACAGCCAAATTTATTTGAAGTGTCTAGACGAGTCAGGATTTCTCCAAACTTTTTGACCAAGTTTCTGGATACGTTTAATACCTCCAGTAATATTTTGGAGTTAAAATTAGTTACCGTTTAATTATAAAAATTCTGACAGTGTAGATTGTATAGGAATCTAAATTCGGAAAAGGATTTATCAGACAGTACAAAATAGCTTATTAATTTTTGATATTTTTTAAAAAGGTCTAAATTAGTATCAGGGATCTACCATAAAAATTTCAAATTTAAATTCCTAGTATTTATTTTCTAATAATTCTTTTACTATGTTTTGCAGAATTTCAAATATGTATTGATTAAATGAAAAGAAATAGCTAAATTAATTATTAATTTTTGTAAATTTTCGTGGACAAGGATAATGTAACTGAGCTCACATGGTAAAATTTCTAGGCGTTGGAAAGCTCTACATTTTTCTCCAAAAATCTGACATTGGTCTGGTGAAGGATATGCTTCCCCAATTAATTTATCCTATCAACTTGCAAATGGTTTCACATTTACTTTTGACCAGCCAAAGTGATTTCTAGGGCATTCTAAGGTTATCCAAAAATTACTATGGTAACTTTCATCTTTTACCATTTTACCATTTTATCATTTTATCTTTTACTTCTTATCTTTTTATCAATTCCCTTTTCAAAGAAGGAAAAAACAATAAATGATTTTAGAAATTTAGAAAAGATGTTTATTCAAAAATTAATATCATCTTTGAATTTCATTTTAATAATTTGTTCTTTTGGAAAAGAATTTTCCAAATCGAATTTATTCTTTATCGAGATTTAGGAAAAAGAAGTGAGGTTAATGAATTTCAAATCAAATTCTTGATTTCAATTTAAAATTGCTATTTGATTTGATTTTTAAATCTTAGATTTTCATTCTCTAATTTTTGAAAATGTTGGGATATTACAAAATAGAACTAGCAATTTAATTTCGATAGGAATTCTAGATTAAAATTCCTAAATAAATATAATCACAATAAAGTTTTAAATAAAAATTAGCAATTGGATTTGTATGCGAGTTCCACCAACAAATAACTGAAATATACAATAAAAAATAAAATAAAATTACTGATTTGATTTTGATACAAATTATAAAATAAAATCCCTAAACATCTATAATTTTGAAGAAAAATTAAATAAAAATTATTAGTTGGATTTGCAAACGAATTCCAACCAAAATAAATGAAATTTGGAATAAAAAATAAAAGAAAGTTTGCAGTACGATTTCCATAAGTAAAATCTCTAAATAGTTGTAATTTAGAATAAAAAGAAAAAAATTAGTAATTAGATTTGTATACGAATTTCAACAAAAATGATTAAAATGCAGAATTAAAAATAAAAGAAAATACGTAAATATATTTCCATAGGAATACAGAAGTAAAATCCCCAAACAACGAAAGTTTAGAATAAATTAAATAAAATTAACAATTTGATTTGCATACAAACTGCAATAAAAAAATAATTGAAATTTTGAATAAAAAATTATAATGATGATAGCATAATGGTCTTAGAGGAAACCATGAAGGACGAGTGCAATTGCAAGAAGACATTGACCCACGCGGAAGCAAAGATCGGAGGTGGTCACGACGTAGATGGGGACAATATCGTGCTGCTCGCTAGACTCAAATGAGCCATGCATGGTCCATGAAGACAAGTGATGAGCGTTGACGTCATTGAAAATGATAGTGGCAAAAGAAACTCTATGGTGGGGAAGCCCTAGCATAACGGAGATTATTCTTTGCATCGAAGATGAGTTTGGACGATATGCAGCCACCAGGTAGTTATGAGGGTGCCATTGTTGGTGAGGGCCACAACGTCACCGATGATGACGAGAAGATTCTCCATATCATTATACATCAACTAATGCCGACTTACCAACATCAATGAAGATGGGAGGTCACTATGGTTAGTGAGGAAGCCACAATGTTGACTTGGTTAACGTCGAAAAAGACATAGGAGAAGAGGACATTGAGCACACATAACATCATGCATCCATACGAATAAAAGCACGAGCATACAAAAGTATGGGAGCAAAAAGCTCGATATAGATGGCGGCTCGAGATCACCGAAGAGAGCTTGAAGGGTGTCCCCAGCAGGGATGGACGATAGTTGCACATGCATGTGTGTTGACATCAATGTTCTAAATAGCTAGCTATAGCTACGTTATAGCTTTTTTGGGCCCAAAACGCGAAGCTACATGTTAATATTCCGCTATATTGCTACAAGCGCTACAACTAGCGAAAGCTTCGCTATTTTACGTAGCTTGTAGCTAGCGATAGCTCCGCTATCCTACATATGTACCCACAGGCCAAAATATAAGTCCTATTATGAAATCTAACATTACTAAAATGCTCAAATGCAACTTGTCGGGGATTGGCTATCTGGCAAAAGACCACGGTACCCCCGTGAAAAGCTAAACCCGCCGACCAAGCAACACTAAAAGAAGATGCTCGGAGAACGAAACGAGCATCCCTCCTTCTCCTCCGAGCATACGCATTTGCACCTTCGCTCGCAGAAGCACCAAACACACCCCCCCCCCACGAGCAAGCATGCTCGTAGAGGCCACGACCTGCTCGGGTGTTTTGGTCGGGGTGCCCGGTCAATGCCACAAGGAAGGAAGGTGGCAACCAATCAGCCGGAGATCAAGGGAAATCATACCCGAAATTCAAATAGCGCCCGGATCAAGGGCTGATCGTAAGTACGATTATGCGCGCGATCCCAGGAGGTAGTTACCTTCTATGTACCTCTAGTCGTAGTATTTAAACCCCTCAAGATCTCAGAATAGGAGAGGCACCGAGATAGAACACAATACACTGGAGTAGGGCTATTATCTCAGCGGTGAGAGGCCCGAACCAGGATAAAACACCGTGTTCCACCCTTCTTCTTCTCCCGACCTCGCGTCGCTCGAACGCCCTCTTCGGTCCGTACGACGGGGCTCTGTTGATCCCCCATTCAACAAGTAAGCTCGACGGGAGCCCGTTCTCCAATCGTCGACAACCGGGCGCCGTCCGTGGGGACGACAGTTTGATTCCCGTGCGGATCAAGATCCTCGAGGATGCCAAACTCGGGAGACACTCGGGACCTTTGTGTTTTTGACCACGTTGAAGATGACGACGTGTACTACGCCGCCGACAACGTGGCCAGGGTGACCGATCCTATCGGTCACACTGAGTCTGGGAGCCTTTCCCCGGACACGGGAACGCGAGGGCAGATCCTCCATTCCCCAGACATTACCCTCGGAGACCCCGAGGATGACTGCGACGAGCTCTACGATGGCCTGGACATACCAGACGACCTAGAGCTCGACCGAGAGACTGCGTCCCAAGGGGATACAATGATGTCCCCATCGCTTTCATCCCGCTCTCGTCGAGTCAACGTGGCCGGGAGCCGTGCGGAGCCCGGAGAGGGATCCTCGGGCCGCAGCCACGACCACTACGAGGCGGCAGACTCCACCGAGGCGTCTTTGGGAAAGACCCTCGCGAGCATTCGCCGCCAGGCAAAGGGGAGGTGCGCTTCCACGGAAAGGAACTCTCGCGGGTACCGAACTCCCGATCGCACTCCGGAGCACCGTCAAAGCTCACCGCCGCCAGTTCACCGGAAACAGGAACGGTTACAGGCCTTGGCGGCGGTCGTGCGTGACCTGCGCAGTTTCCCCGAGCAAGTAGACTTAGAGGCCGTGGGCAGGGTCGTAGCCGAAGATTTGGAAAGGCTTGCCGCCGAGCTAAAAGTCTCGGATCCCCCTCGTGGTCGGGATGCCCGGAGTGTTTCCCGGGACCATCGCAAACACTCCCCGCGCGCCGCACGCAGGTGAATCTCGAGCCATGCTCGGAGATCGCCCAGCCGCTTAATCCGATCCGAAAGGCCCAGGCGATCCACAGAGCAACCTCGTGGCGATATCGCCTGTCGCCCGGATTACGAGCGCTCTGAGCGCTCCACGACCAAGCGGTCATCGGCCACGACCGTCACAGAGGTTTTCTCCCGACTCGGCCAGCGCTGGGCGTTGGAGTGGAAGACCAGCGTGGAGGCCGCTGTGACGGGGTTTCACCGCGAAACCCCGAAGTTTCGCTGTCGGGCCTTCACGAAGCTCCCTCCGGACGCCGTCGCATGGCCGAACAGATTCAAGCCCGGCCACGTCGAGAGATTCAACGGGACCCAGAACCCGGACGAATTCCTCTCAATATACACTACCGCCATCCTCGCCGCCGGAGGCGATGAGGGGGTGATGGCAAATTACCTGCCGACGGTTCTGGACGGAGCCGCTCGTACGTGGCTTTTCAATCAGAAGGAAGGATCCATACGGTCCTGAGAGCGGCTCAGCGCCCGGCGCTCAAGCAAATTTCGGAGCTGCTACATCCGCCGGGAAAGGAGCGCGACTGGAGCGCTTGATACTGACGGACAGGGAAACCTGCGGCAGTTCGTCAGAGGTTCATCCAGTCCGAACTCGATCCGAACATATCGGACGAGGCCGCCGTCCGAAGCTTTCAAGTTCGGGTACGACGGCGCTTCACACAGGACACTGGAGATCCACCCGGATCTAACGGCGAACGAGCTCTTCCGAATGGCCGATCGATACGCCAACGCAGATGAAGCCGTCAATGGAAGAAAATGCTTTGGATGAAGGGAAGTCTGCCGCCTCAGCCTGGTCTAGAGACCTCAGCTAGCAAAAAGGGCTCGAATTCTGTAGATAAGAAGATCAAGAAGAAGAAGAAAAAGCAACCCTCGCCAGCCATGGTAGCCACGGTGGAACAACAACAACCCCGAGCAACCCAGCCCAGCCACGGGGCTTAATGCTCGAGGAAGAGGACAACCACCAGCCTCGAGGACGAGGCGACCAAGCGGACCGACGAGGCGACCAAGCCGGACCGACGGGGCGACCTCTCATCGCTCCACTTCACCAGCGCACGGCACGACCTACGAAATTGCCGAACGTGGACCTACCGCTGGAAGCGATTTCTGGCGGGGGTCCCATGCCGACGCTTCCAGAGCAGGTGAAAATGACAAAGGAAAACAAAGCCGAGGAAAGTGAGGATGACATGGAATACCAAGAACCAAGGAATCACATAGCGGTCATCTTCGGGGGCTCCTCCGCCTACAAGTCCCGACGGGACTTAAAGGAGGCCGCAAGGGAAGTGCACCATGTTACCCAGGGTAAGCCTCCGGTGCAGCAGCTGAAATGGTCGGAGGTATCCCTCACCTTCTCCAAGGACGATTGTCCCCTTGGGATGACCAAACCCCAGAGGCTTCCGATGGTCGTGAACCCCACCATCAGCAATACCGTCGTCGGTCGGGTCCTCATAGACTCCGGGAGCTCTTTGGACCTTATTTCAGCCAAGGTTTTGGACGAGATGCAGATTCCTCGTTCCAAAATCAAGAGTGTGGCCGTGCCCTTCTTCGGGATAGTCCCGGGCACCTCGATCAAACCTCTGGGGCAGGTCGTCCTGCCCGTAAGTTTCGGCGGCCCAAGTAACTTCAGAACGGAGCTAATCACCTTCGAGGTGGTAGACTTCGAGTCGGCCTACAACGCCATCCTCGGCAGGCCGGCCTTGGCCAAGTTCATGGCCGCCTCGCATCACGCGTGACGATGCCTGAAGATTCCCGGGCCGAACGGAGTCATAACCGTCAAAGGGAACCACAAGTCCGCACTCAATTGCGACGAAAGAGCGCTGGATATGGTCGGTCAGTTGCCCACTCGCGGCCCTGACCAAGAGCCGAAGCATTCCCGGCCTAAACTTGCCCTCCAACCTGGAGGAGAGACCAAGGCTGTTCCGCTCAACGAGTCGGAACCGGCCAAGGTCGTTCATTTGGGATCTTCCTTAGATCCCAAATAGGAACTCGAGCTCGTCACTTTCCTCCGAGCAAGGCCGGATGCGTTAAGCACTGGGAACCATCCGACATGCCCGAGGTCCCAAGGGAGGTGGTCGAGCACAAAGAAGCGGTTCACCTAACAAAAAACGGTGAGACGTAAACTTAGACGCTTTTCCCGGAAAAGCAGCGATCATCCCGGAGGAACTTGATAAACTCCTAAAAGTGGCTTCATCGGAGAGATCGAGCACTCCGAGTGGCTAGCCAATCCAGCCTCGTCAGAAGAAAGGAGGCAAGTGGCGCATGTGCGTCGACCACACGGGTTTGAACGCAGCGTGCCCAAAAGACAACTATCCGTTGCCTCGCATAGACTGTAACATCCCTATTTTTGGTTTTCTAAAAAAAAAAATAATAATAATTTAAATTAATTAATTTAAAGTTTTGGATTTTATTTGGAGTTCTAATTAACCTGGCATCCTTATCCTTCCGAATTGGAGCTTAATTTCGAATCATCCGAAAAGTCGAATTTTCAAATTCCTGTCATTGCTCGAAATTTCACCCGAGTCCCAAAATGCTCCAAAAATTCCAAAACCTATTGCATTAGGTTCCAAATATTCCAAAATGATTTTGGGAATTTTTCCCAAGATTTTTAGAAACCCTCTGGTATTTTATCGCTTGCGGCCTTCCGTTAAAAGCCCTTTATTCATCCTGGAATTTTCTAAATCCCAAATTTTATCCAAATTCAATGAAACCAATTTTGTTGGGTTCCAAATATTCCCTAGTATTTTTAGGAATTTTTCTGGGATTTTTAGATCCTTTTTGCTATTTTATCTCTCGCGCCATATTTTCTTCACTATTCATGGGGTCCACATGTCAGCTTGGCAATTGTAGAGCATCTCCAACCTCCAGCCAAGCATCAGGGAAGGCTCACTCTCTCTCTCCTCCATTGATGCTCACGTAGAAGCTTCATTTCCCTTCCGATTAATCCACCAAAAATTCCGGAAAAATGATATTTGAGATCCTCGTTGCATTTGTAACGTTCCAAAGTTAATCCCTTAATTAAATCCTTCATGAATTGCAACTTACTCCCATGAGAACGTGTTTCCGTTTCTCCCATGAATACACCCACTATGGACCTCCTCTTGCCCTATAAAAAGGGGGCTCCGGTGCCTTTCTTCGTCGCCAACCCGTCCCTCCACTTCCTTTGTGCTACTTCATCTTCATTTCGACGAATTTCGGGTTTGGTCATCATCAACCGAGGAGGCTTGCGACTTAGATTGCTCTCAATCCGGTCATCCTCTCCAAAATCCGACGCCACCGTTGGATTCGCGTCGTCGAAACCTTTCCGGTAGTCATCTTCCCCAACCCCGCCATCCCTTCCATTGAAAAAATCCATTTTTTTTCCCCAAACCCTAGCTCATGTGCTCGGTTCTGCTCAGTTCTGGACGCAAGGTACTGTAGCTACGACAAAATCCCTGTAGCTACAGTAACTTTTCTCTTTTTTCTTGATTTTCCATCATTTCCAACTTCGAACGCTTATAACTTTTGCGTCCGAACTCCGATTCACTTCGTTCAAATTCCTAAATTTATCTAAATTCAAGATCTACCTGCCAGTATAATTTTTATAATTTTTAGATTTTATTTTATTTTTGGTTATTTATTGGTGTCTCGTTTATGCGTGAGTCAAGAATCCATCGAAGCCGCCGACGCCGTCGCTGAGCATCAAGTCTTCGATATCTTAGCTGCTGGTGAAGGCAAGTCGTAGTCCTTGACCATGTTGAACCTAGGTTTCCAAAAGTATTTTTGTTTCATACAAATGCATGCTATTTGTTTACAAGAATTATTTACGGGAATAGTTAAATACCTAATTACCATAATGACACCTTGAATCATTGAAATACCATGTATCCATTGTCACCCTAGGTTGGGTCATTTACTAGTTGGATATGATTGTAGTACCAACATTGGGTTATCGTAACTATGCTTAGACATGCTTAGTTGTACGATGGGTTCATGTCACATGATGAATTAATAATATTGACTTAATGAGATATGAAATCGTGGCGGGTAGCCACTGTTGTAAAAATTGTTGTACCCTGGCAGGTTGTGTCATTGGTCTTAGTTATACAAAATTGTTTTCACTCGGGCAAGTGATCGTGCAGTAAAGGGGATGCTTTTAGCACATTTGGGATGTGGTTGTCTTGCCTGAGTATACTTAAGGACTTAATCTTGTGCGCCATTGAACTGGGCCTAACCGTACAACCACATGTCTGGTGACAGACTGATCGATTAATTTGCAATGTCTAAATTTAAATCTTGTTGTGGTTGTGTGGGTTCCGGGACAGACGGGTAGACTCACAAGACGCAAGAGGGGGCCCTGAGGGGTGAAACCTTAGCGGGCAGTACTGAGTTTATACAGAGCATTGTAAAGGCCTTGTTATGACCTCTCTGCCGACACACCATAGGAAGTGTGTTAATTACGTATGGCAATAAGAGTTGATCATATCTTGTGGGTAAAGCTGTACAACCTCTGCAGAGTGTGTGTTAATCTATTCGAATAGCCGTGTCCGCGGTCATGGACGTGCCTGGGAATTTCACACGGGGTATAGTGTTTTCAGAAAAATGTTGAGGGACGGTATTGTTGGGAGTGAACGGGAAGTTCACTATTGTTTTCGATGTCAAATTATTAACACTGTTGAGTTTAGTGGTTGATAATGATCTAGTTGGTGATGGGTGATGCCTCACCAAGCTTGTGTTGTTGTTTACCATTGATTTACCAGTTGTTATTATCTTTGTCAATTATGCTTTGAATCTATACATTGTATTTACATTCAAGTTATCGATTTCATAAAAATAACCCTCTGGTTATCCTTTTTCAAGCCGTACAGTCTTTGCATCATTCCTGCGGCTTGCCGAGTACTTTTTGTACTCACGGCTTTATGCCTTTGTTGATCGATTCTTTGAGGGAGAACAGGGAAATACTGAATTCTACGAGGAGGAGTATTATGAAGACTATGTGAACTAGGATGACGCTCCTCAGACGATTGCCTGTGGCATGTCGTATGGTCCCAGTTATTTCATTTTCCGCTGCAAGAGTTTTATTTGTTTCTTAAGCCTTTACGGCACAGTTATGTAAACTTGACCATAAGGTCCGTTGTTACTATTTGCTACTTTCATAGTTAATTCGATAATGGATTGATATGTCAATTTTGTTGCCACTGTGTGCACTAGCGTGATCCTGGACTAGTGCAGTAAACACAGAGGGTTTCGGATTTGCAAATCCGGGTCCCGACATAGACCAATTGGTGGACGCAACGGCAGGGTCACAGACCATGAGCTTCCTAGACGCCTATTCAGGCTATCATCAGATCAGCCTGTCGCGCGAAGACGAGGGAAAGACTTCCTTCATCACCCCGTTCGGTACCTTCTGCTATACGACCATGTCTTTCGGTGAGAAAGCGCGAGCAACCTTTCAACGCCTCATGCAGAAGACTTTCGCAGACCAAATAGGTCGAAATTTGGAGGTGTATGTCGACGACATAGTTGTCAAAAGCAAGAGTACTTCGGGTCACGTTGCTGACTTGGAAGAAACTTTCTGTAACCTCAATAAGCATCGAATAAAGCTAAATCCAGAAAAATGCGTATTCGACGTGAAGGCTGGCAAGGTGCTCGGCTACATGGTCGGGCCACATGGCGTTGGGGCTAACCCGGAGAAGATCGAAGCCATTGAGAACATGAGGTCGCCCACTTGCGTAAAGGAAGTACAAGCTCTGACCGGAAGAATGGCCGCCTTAAGCCGGTTCGTCTCCCGGCTGGGGGAGCGAGGACTACCTTTCTTTAAAGCCCTCCGCAAACATGATGGCTTCACGTGGACCGAGGAAGCTGATCGCGCGTTCAAAGAGCTAAAGCAGTACCTCTCCAAACCGCCCGTCCTCGTCACACCCACGGCAGGGGAAGAATTGCTATTATATCTGGCGGCAACCCCGCAAGCGGTAAGCTCGGTGTTGGCACTAGAGAGAAATGGTACCCAGCGACCTATCTATTACGTCAGCGAAGTACTTCATGGACCAAAGGAGCGTTACCCGAGGTCCGTAAGCTCTTGTACTCATTCTTGATGGCCTCCGGAAGTTGCGTCACTACTTTCAAGCACACAAGATCGTAGTGCCGACCGGCTTCCCACTCGTGGAAATCCTGAAAAATCAGACGCCCTGGTCGCATAGCCAAGTGGGCAATGGAGCTCGCCGAGTTCGAGCTGGTGTTCTCGGCCGCCGCGGCGATAAAATCACAAGTCTTGGCTGATTTCGTGGCGAATCGGTCGGCTCGGCACCACCGGCCAGCGGGACCAATGATTCGAGGGGAAACTCCTGGACCTTGTATTTTGACGGATCCCGAGCATACGAGCGCCTGGTGGCGTCATCTTGGTCTCCCGGATGGAGAACAGCTACAAGACGCCATCCAACTACATTTCGCCGCGACTAACAACGCGGCGAATACGAAGGCCTTTTGGCCGACTTGAGCATGTAAATCGCTAGGAGTCCAACGGCTCACCGCGGAAGGGCGATTCACGGTTGGTCGTGAACCAGGTCAACAAGGAGTATCGGTGTTCGATACCTCAATGGCGCTGTACCTGGCCGAAGTAAGGAAGATGGAGAAATACTTCAAGAATTTGAAGTAATCTACATCCCGTGAAGGATAATTCCCTGGCCGACCAAATGTCTAAGGTCGGTTCCTCTCAAACCACCGCTCCGTGGGTGCTTGTCGAGCACCTACATAAGCCCTCCATTCCCTCTGAAGAGGAGGCACCAGAGACCGCGGTAGGGTCTCATTCCTCGAGCAAAGCGCCAAATTGGATGACGCCATTCATCCAATACCTTGCGCATGGGACATTGCCCGAGGGAGAAGCCGAGCGTTCCTGGCTAACAAGGCGATCTTCTCAAGACAGATCGATCGAAGGCGACCTATCTGGAAAGGCGCATTAGGAATCCTTTCCAGATCGTCTCCCAGGAGGAAGGCGATACCTTCTTCGTGATATCCACGAAGGGATGTGCGGAGCTCATTCGTCTTCGTAACGCTTGTGAGCAAGGCCTTCCGATTGGGTTACTACTGGCCTACGGCCTTGACGGACGCACGGTCAATCGTAACGACCTGCCGAGCATGCCAGTTCCATGCTCGCAAATCCCGTCAACCAGCATACGCCCTGCAAACCATACCGCTTTCGTGGCCATTCTCGACCTGGGGGCTCGACGTCCTTGGACCCTTTCCCCGAGGTCAGAAAGGCTGCAAGTATTTGCTCGTGGCCATCGACACTTTCACTAAGTGGATAGAGGCCGAGCCCGTCTCGACCATCTCGGCCCAGGCGGCCAAGAGATTCCTCCGCAGCAATGTGGTAACTCGGTTCGGGATACCCAACCGTCTTATCACAGACAACGGGACCCAGTTCACTAGTGAACTGTTCCAAAGTTACTGCGAGGAGGTCGGGACCAAGGTCTGCTTAAACCCGTGGCACATCTACAGAGTAACGGAGCAGCCAGCGAGCAAATGGTCAGCTAGTCCAGTATAAAAGAGGGTCTTTAAGACCCTCAACCAAAGACAAGCGGCGATGGGTGGAGGAGCTTCCCGCCCGTTCTTTGGTCTGTCGCACCACGACAAGTCGAGCCACAAAGTAGACGCCTTTCCAACTCGTCTACGGTGCGGAAGCCATTCTACCTGCCGAGATCGTCTTTGGGTTCCCCGAGAGTGCAACCGATCGATTCCATCGATCAAGAGGTTGAGCGCCTCGTCGACTGGACCTCGCCGAGCGACACGCGACCAGGCGTTGCTCGGTCTGCGACTTACCTACTGTGCTCTTCGTAGGCATGCAGCTAAGACAGTCAGACCTAGGGCCCTACAAGTTGGCGATATGGTCTTACGAAGAGTTCAAGACTGTCGAAGGCCAACAAGTCGACCCCAAGATGGGAGGGACCCTACACGGTCATGTCTACAAAGACGCCCGGGGCTGTTCGCCTCGCGATGCCGGATGGTCGGGAGCTCACCAAAGACTGGAACATCGATCAACTGCGTAAATTCTACGTTTAGACGAGTACTCCTATCTCGCGCCCCTTGCGTTCTTTCAAATAAATCATTTTCCTCTTTCTCGTGTTTTCACCTCGCTTTGTCGAACGAGCATCGTCGTCTACCAGCACTGCAGACGAACTTATCCGACAAGTATGAGCGCACCATTTCCCTTGGCCCCCGGCCGGATGCTCGCCCAAACGTTCACTTTCCACAGTAGCTCTTCATCAGATGCGTGGTCGGCGCGAGCATCCACTCTAAGCCCGGTTCAGTGACCATGCGGGTATGGTGGCTCTACGTAGTGTTGGTTTAAAGCTCGTCTGCCCTGTGCTCACACTTCTCTCAACACAACCGATCTATCTAAGTCATTCAAAAAAAAAAATCGTCACGACCAAAGCGACCCTTAAATTCTCCCATGAACAAACTCGTGCTCGCAACAGTGAGGGCACGACCTTTGTCCATGGCAGGGGGGCTCCGTATGATAGGAACGTTCCGTCCCTTCTTATCAAGGATCCTTTGCTCGTATCTATGCTATATGCTCTATGCAGGAACTTGTTTCCTTTTTCTGCAGAACCGGGATCATATGGGCATATGTTGAAGGCGAACTCAAGAAAAACAGGCAAGGACCAAACACCTGCGAGTTTGCTCATTTAACCCGAAGCGTTGTTTTTTTTTACAGGGTGTACACGAGCTAAAAATAAAAAGAGGAGCTAAGTCCTACGCTCGGCCTGGAGGGCAGCGAGCTCGTCCTTAAGGGAGTCGACCTCCGCCTCTAGGTCCAGGACCTTCAGCTGCCGCGCGACCTTCGGTCGCTTTCCCGAGGCGCCGCGCCTCCTTGAGCTGGCTTCCTCGCGCTCCGAGCTCGAAGGTCCCGCTGAAGCTTCACCAGCTCCTCGTCAAGCTCGGCGCATACGCTCTGAAGTGCTCTTCGCCTCGCTCTGGAGGAGCTGATCCGGAGCCGGCGATGAGGCTCCTCGCCGATTCCAATTTGCCAGTCGGCCTCGCGCACCTCGAGACCCGACGCTCAAGATCGGCGATCTTGGCGTCTTGCTCGCGGTGGTACGACCAGTACTCTTCTGCGGAGACCGAGGTAGCGTCGATATCCTCCATAGCCTTCGCGGCAAACTTCGGGCAGAAAGAGAAAAGAGAAGGGAAAAAGCTGAGCAGACTCCCAGAAGATCGATCACAGGAAAAAAGAAGAAACATGAAACTTACCTGTATGGGCCCTACCGACCAGCCTTGTCCTGGCCGGGCGGCTTCGGTCACACAAATTTAAAGAAGGGATTGACCAAGTCATCCGGGCGTGGCGTCGGGTCTTGCTCCTCCTGAGCACCGGTGCTCTCGTGAGAGCAACGGCGTCACCACCTTCGACCAACCCGGTCGCCGAGGTCGATCCTCTTCCACGAAGCGGCTCGTGGTCGCTTTTCCCCCTGGTCGCACCGCTCTGGTCAGACGCCAACCACGAAGCGCCGCCACTCCTTGCTCGCGGTCGAGGCGCTTGGTCGTTAACGACCACCTCCGCCTCTTGTCCCTCTGCGGCCGGAGGCGACCAATGCTATGCGACCGGAGTCATTGGATCGAGGGCGATCACCTCCGCCTCTTGACCCTCCGTAGTCGGAGGCTAACGATGCTCCGCGGCCTGAGGCGTTTGATCGAGGATGATCACCTCCTCCCCTTGCACCTCCGTGGCCGGACGCGCTGGTGCCCCAAGGCCGAAGGAGTTAGGTCGGGACGACCTCCTCCTCTCCTTGGCTCACGGCCAAGGGCTGTTTGTCGGCAGCGACCAAGCTCACTTCCTCGGGGCGCGGCGCCTGGGCCTCGCCCGCAGTCGTCTCTGCGAAAGTGACCAAGGCCAAGTCGTATTGGTCCTCAGTCCCCTGCGGCTCCTGCTCCTCCGCGGTGGAATAGGTTCGCGTCCCTGAAGAAAGCACGGTCCCGCCGAGGGAAGCTCAGCTCCATCGAGTCCGTAGTCGGGCGCCGGCCTCCTCTGCCTCGGCCATCACTCGGCCGACGACGCGGTCGAGCTCGGCGTCCACCGCAGAGTTGATAATCTCCTCACCATCCGGCGGAAGTCCAAAACGACATCCGAAGCTATCACGCCCACACCAAACGGGTGGGGTTAGCCCAAGAAAATCGCAAGACAAGAGCGTAATAAGAGAATGAAGTAAGAGCTTACCTCTGCCGGCGAGCGGCGCCATCCTCCTCGGCCTCGCTTGGCCACACGGCGACTGCCCGCGGCCTCGTAGGCCTCGGCCACGACCACGACGCGCTCCTCCACAGCGTCGCTGGCACGTGCCATCGCTGGGTCGACGTCGTCCATGTCGACCTCTTCCAGCGTCGAGGCGGTCTGAGAGGTCGACCTCCTGCTCCTTCTGACCAGAGCATAAGTGTCCTCCTCTTCTTCCTCCTCCTCGGGGGCATCGACCACCCGAGTGAGCTGGTCCTGGAGGGCCTTGATCTGCCTCTCCAGCCGCTCCTTGGTCGGGAGAGACCTGGCCTCCTCCTCGGCCTTCTTCGCCTGCTCGGCGAGCTGTTCCAGTCGGCCCATCAGCTCCGGCCTCCTCCGTTTGAAGTCATCGAACCAGATTCGAAGTTCGCTTACCTCCTGGCGGTCGGCGTACTCAAGGTGCGGCGTGGGGGTCCTGGTCGAAGCTCGGCGCCTCGACCGCTTGGCGCGGGGAGGCGAGGCGGATACTTGGCGGCCTCGACCCGCCGCCCTCTTGCGGGAACCCTCGGCGGGTGCCGGCTTGCGGCGGCTGCGGCACTCGACACACGGCAAGATCAAGGGCGACCTTCTCCTGCAAAACAATCGGGAGGAATAAGCTCGGAAAACGTGCCCTCGAACGGAAGCAGGAAGATGTACTTACCGCGTCGCCACGGTCAAAAATGTTCTTGGGGACCTGACGATTGGGCGTCAACTCCTTCTCCTTCGGGGCGCCGAACATCTCGGCGACCCTCTCGTCAACTTGATCCGTCCTGAGCTGCGTCGCAACCAAGACTAAGACAAAAGATATATATATATGCATAGCACCGATCACCGTAAAGCAAATGATGCTCGAAAGAGGTCCAGGAACATACTGCGTTGTCCTCGCGGGTGAAGTCGTGCCACCCGGTCACCTCGAAGAAGGGATGCTCGCGGCGCCTCGTGGGGACACCGGTTGAAGGTGAAGTCCCGGCGATATCCCGACCGGTGAGCCCCATCTGGGCAAGCTCACCGATCGTCCCGAGCACCCGCTCTTCCTCAGTTGCACCGCGCGCGCTGCCTCTCGAGGGCGGAGCGTCCTCCCAAGATAGACCAATCGGGACCCTCCGCCTTCTTCCGGTAGAACAGAGGTCGGCCCAACCCGACACCGAGTCCTTCGTGAGCAACGAAGGGGTACTCGTATGGTCGGTTGGGCCGAGGCGAAGATAAACGCAATCGCTGAGCCATCCTACGGCAAGTGGAAGGGGGAATAGAAGTGAAAGAAGAGGCTAGCCGTGGGCATTACACTCCACGTAAGCCTCGCAAAGATGGGAGAAGATTGCGTAGAGAAAGGATAGAGTTGGGGTGGAGATGAGAGATCTCGCACCCACGTATGCAAGCACGGAGGCGAGGAAGTCGCTCTCGCGCACGGCCCGTTGATGGCGTACAACTCGCAGGAGACGATCTCCGTCTCCCGCGGTGCCGGCACCGCATCCTCCCCGTGCACTCGACCCGAGCGTGGGTCGGCGTACCCCACGGCCGTGAGCACTGAGCCTCCTTCGTCATCCGCTAACCTTGAAACGCGCCATGGCCGAAGAAGGAAGGGGAGCGAAAAGGGTTCTTGGGCGCTAGGGCTCTTGGAAGATTTTTGGCCGAAGACGAGCAAAGAGACAATGTAACTCCGACCTCTCCCGGTAGAAAGGGTTAAAAAGACAACGAAGGGGCAGGTTAAAATCGCCGCCTATCACGTAGCGACACCTGGCTGGAGAAAGCGCGCTTTCCGAGAAACTGCCGTACCGTTACAAGGAGGCTTCTCAGAGAAGGAACCGCAGAACAACCAAACGACGCGCCCACGCGGAGCAAGCACGCGGCGGGTAAAGAAGTTCGTCTCCCGACGAAAAATGGTCGTGAGCCACGACCAAAGGAAATTCAATCCCCCTTCAAGTCTTCTTAGGCTCAAGGGGAAGCCCGAGGGTTCCCCACTTGAACCTCGGGGCTAGCTGTCAGGGATTGGCTATCTGGCAAAAGACCACGGTACCCCCGTGAAAAGCTAAACCCGCCGACCAAGCAACACTAAAAGAAGATGCTCGGAGAACGAAACGAGCATCCCTCCTTCTCCTCCGAGCATACGCATTTGCACCTTCGCTCGCAGAAGCACCAAACACACCCCCCCACGAGCAAGCATGCTCGTAGAGGCCACGACCTGCTCGGGTGTTTTGGTCGGGGTGCCCGGTCAATGCCACAAGGAAGGAAGGTGGCAACCAATCAGCCGGAGATCAAGGGAAATCATACCCGAAATTCAAATAGCGCCCGGATCAAGGGCAGTAGATCGTAAGTACGATTGCGCGGCGCGATCCCAGGAGGTAGTTACCTTCTATGTACCTCTAGTCGTAGTATTTAAACCCCCCTGAAGATCTGTAACAGGGGAGGGACACCGAGATAGAACACAATACACTGGAGTAGGGCTATTATCTCGGCGGTGAGAGGCCCGAACCAGGATAAAACACCGTGTTCCACCCTTCTTCTTCTCCCGACCTCGCGTCGCTCGAACGCCCTCTTCGGTCCGTACGACGGGGCTCTGTTGATCCCCCATTCAACAAGTAAGCTCGACGGGAGCCCGTTCTCCAATCGTCGACACAACTCTTATAAGACTGAACAATGAAAAAAAATAGTTAAAGACCTCATCTTGCCCTTTTTCAATAATCCAATAATCATATTTCTCGATGATAAATATTTGCTGTTAAGAAAGTTAGGATCTAGTTATCATTTATGATCTTGGACATGTATTAATATGTTTGTTGATTTCAGGCTTGACTCATATGCTTATTATAAAAATATTAGTATCTTCTAAAGTACCATGTTTTTATGATTTGTTTGGATGTGACTTATATTATGTACTAATTTAATTTTTCTAATTTTTTAATACTAGAAATGCGGTGAAGGATAGCTTCCGCGATAGCTGCAATAGCTTTTCTAGGACCTTAATTGCCTTGAAGCCACGAAAATCATTATTTAATACCTTGGTTGACATATCGCAATGGTCAACATTAAGCAATAATCGAAGAGAAGTAGAAGATAACTATGTGGTATGGTATTGCATTAGAGGAGGTAATGGCTACGTGATCCATTTATGTTGGAGAGTGGTTACACTTCTAAGATTTAAATAGCTACCGGATATGTAAATATATTCACAAATATTTAAATTATATAATTTAATACTACAAACTTTAAAACAAAATTAGCCGCACAAATAGGCTGGCCACCTCACTAGTTTTGCATAAAGCACCTGCATTCTATTGAATCGATATGCAAGATGTGGTCCTTCCAGCTATGTATACCGCTCTAAGCATATGGTGCGTTAATAATCTATCATGGTCTAATTCGGTGATCCGACGAATATAAGTACCTGTTTCTCTTTCTTGTTACATGGATCGATCTGCCATTTTCATAGACACTCACTCACATGAGCGCACATACACGTGTATACCGTACGTATCCAGGCACACTAAATATAAAGTACAAGTTTCAAATCATCCCATACTAACTGAAATTTTTTCGACGAATGGGTGATGCATGAAATTAACTCAACGCTATTGTTTTTTTTATTTACTTTCGAGTAGCTCCATTTTTACCGAATGATGTTACACCAGAGCAGAACATTTGAAGAGCGGAAACGACATGATGCATGAGAGCAAGAGGCACATTTATTTAATTTGTCATGTCGTTCAAATCAATCAGGTGCAAGCATCACAGAGATGAAGTGTTTGTGCACCTCTTTCGCTATTTGATCAATCATGCTTAGATGGAAGCGGTAAAAGGTCAATCAGGTAAAGGACTTTGTTCTAGAATCTCAGGTCAATGAGAGGACATAGCTTGTTCCCTATTGGCGGTTCTTTTCTTATCGTTAATTTCTCGGTAAAAGCAATAAAAGGTCAATAAGGTCGACTTGATGTTCATACCTGTGCTTCCCTAATATGCTATATCTTCTTTACAGAAATGAACTGATTATGGTACACTGAAGATATAAACCCACTACTCAGATAAATTCATCGAACCCAATCAAGGATCTCCAGAGCATATGAGTAGTTTGGAACGAAAATGATTCTATGCTCTCTATTGTATCTTCTTGTAGTTATCTCTAAGATTAGAACATGCCCATGCTGAAAATTAAAAATAGAGCAAAATGGACATTCAAGAAAGTAATGGGTAGACGTGGGCGACGTGCTGGGCCGGCCTGGCATGGGCTCATCGTGCTTCGAGATTATCGCTGCCCGTCATGCCGTGCCGTGCTGGTCCGGCTCGCCTTCAATGAGCCCATGCATGGTCTATTTGCGCTTCGTGCCTGTTTCATGCCCTGCCGACCCAAGCCTAACCCATTTACACTATTGCGATGAGAGGAAAGAACTGGGAGACGCACGGAGTTGATGCAATAGACACAAATTTTGGGGTGGAAAGAATTAAATTTTATTCAATCTTGAATATGTACAGAGTTACTATCTCGTTAAAAACCTTACACCCTAGTGTGGGATAACCCCAGTAAGGACAAGAGTACAGTAACTACATATATATACATTAATACATAGACTACCTGAGATCGAGATTGTTAAAGTCGGCTACCGGTTCCGTGATCTCCTGATCCTCAGGTTGATGTTATGTCCTGTCTTATGCATGCTTCCAGTCTTTGAGGCATGTAATTGCCTCAACCATCTCAAGTCTGAGAGACGACCTCTTTGGCTCAAGTACCATCCCCGCCAAATTGAAAGTAGCTTCTGACGAGACAATGGACACCAAAACCGTAAGTACATCCCGTGCAAAATGGGATAACACGGGGTAAATACGTTGATTATTCTTCCACCACAGGAGCAAGTTGAGTTGATTTTTTTTGTTCATGTCAAGGTCGGTCACCACGAAAGGTGTGTCAAGGTAGTGGTTGAGCTCTACTTGTGGATTCCATATCAACCTGCTTGGTATTGGGAAGACGAGCCAGATGGCTTGCCTTTTAACTTCTTCTATATGTTTGAAGCGGTCGAATTACCTCGTGCTTGTTGCGTTGTTGAGGTAGATCTTCTTGCTTCACTTCCCATGCTAAACTTCTCATATTATTTGTCAAAAACTCTAAAACAACTCGTTATAAACATGGGTATAGGCATAGGAGAAATCAAAATCGAATGCATCACCTATTCCGTGGAAGGCATCCTTCAAATTAGATAATTTTCTCTTAGGATCCAAAATACTAGCAAAATAATAAAGATGTGGAATAGCTTGAAAATATTTTAATTTTTTTTTGCTCAATTGGTTCTATAATGAGATGTAAAATATGATCATCTCTATTTTCTTTAAAAGCATTAGCAATAGTCCAAAGCCACTCTATGACTGGGAAAGAAGTTAGGTAGTACACACATGATAAATCTTTTGTTGCATTGAAAAATTTTCTAAAAAATTACGAAAATGGCCGGCAATTTTCCAATCTACTTCAGTAACCAACGGCTTACCATTATTGCAGTTGATGAAGATAGTGATAATATGCTCGTAGCCCTTACATCGTTCGAGCATAGTATACGTTGAGTTCCATCTAACATTCATATCAAGCTTGAATTTTCTTGGTTCCTTATTGTTGGCCATGCAATACTCTAAAAACTGTGCAAACCTTACAGGAAAAACTGTAACAAACTCGAAACTAGATGTCATTATAGTCAAACCTCCCTACACAATTAGATTAATAATGTGGCATACGCATCTCTAGTGAAGTACAAAACCTCCAATATAAGTCTCCAGATGCGGTGAAGGAAGTGAGCTGTCAAGATGGAATTTGCCACTCCAGTGTAACGGAGATATATGTCTAGGCCACTCATATGACATGATTAAGGAAATGCATGGCCATGCCGTGGTTAAAGAGTCAATCACAACTTAATAACATATTGCGGATACGAGAGATGGATTGAATTGACAAAGGTCTTATTACATGAGTACTATTGAAAGGTTATATCCGATTTGATCATATGCGTTTGGGAGTTGCCATGCCCTACAAGGAGCTTCTACTGACTATTGAATTGGAAAAGATTTTTTCGAATCTATGTCCAAATGTACATGAACCTACAGGGTCACACACTTAATGGGCTGGGACGCATTAATTCGGATTGGATCCGTAATTAATGGACCTCATGGGCTTAACGTGCTGATGGGCCCTGGATTAGGGTTTCGACGTGTGGCTATATAAGGAGAGGAGAACGGTGGGCGTGCGTACACACTTTTCATCCAGAACCCTAGCCTCCACCTCTCGTTGCCCCTGCCGAGTGACACGATGCTTGCACATCGATGCGTGACGTTCCATCCCCGGACGTGTGGATACCGTAGAGGTGCTGCTGCGGTTGCTGTGGCGCTAATCGTCAAGGAGGAGTACGTACGACGATGTGCTACGGTGGTGATCGGTGAGGATACGTTTGACACGATGTGAACAACTACTTCATGTACCTCGACGCACGCGGCATGAGAACCGGCTTCTCCAACTCGTCTTCCGCTGCTTCTGCGCATCAAGGGTAACGATCCATCATCTCTTACTCGCATGATGTCTTGGGTGATCGCGGTAGAATTTTAAAAATTATGCTAGCGTAGCCTACCCGTTCCTCAACAATTGCAGCATCCGAGCTCGGTGCCGATACTGACGCCCGTCCTGGATACACCGATGTAGCAATATCGGAGCTCGGTGCATTCGGAATGTATAAGGTATCCACGATGCCATGCATACTGTCCAGATGAAGGTCATCCATACCATGGTCTTCTATGCTGGGGTAGAGTTGGTGCGGATTGATATCTTCATCTCGGAGAGAGGGACTTGGAGAGCGAGGGCGTACTCTCCTGCTGTTGCTCTTGTGAAACATTTTGTTTTGTGGAAGAAAAGCAAAAAAAAAAAAGAGAGAGCTAAGAGAGAGTAAACAGAGAGAACGTGTGAGTTGAGCTCAGGAGAGAAAGTCAGAAAGATCGGGTTGAGAGTATGAGAACTCAGAAGGGAATTATATAGCCATCAGAACTCAGAAGAGACATTGCGAGAGACATTACTCAAACGAACTTTAGGGGAACATAAATTGTTATACTTACTTCTGCAAATAATATACTTGTTTTGTCAAACTAACATTTCTTTGCAGAAAAAGATAAGTCATTCCTATCCAAAATAATGGATAATCAAGGGTATTATCATCAATCACCAAAAAGGAGGAGATTGAAAACATCTAGGCCCCATAATTCCTAAACATTACTTTTTATGGGTTTTGGTGTTGATGATTAAGTCAAGTAACACTTGTGAAGTGAAGACTTTTCTTGATGAAGGATAAAGGATAAGGACTATTGTTTCTTTCTAGTTTTGGTTTGGGAGTTGATTCAAGTCATATAGCAAGGTTTATTTTGGTTTAGCCGTACTATAAAGAGGGATTATGCACAAGTAAGTATCTTGGTTCATAGGCCAAATCATTAAGATTACTTAGAGTAAAAGTCACTTTATATCGTTTCCCTTCAAAACTAAGTCCTTCACTCAATCAGTCAAAAACTCACTCACGTCGGACCGACTTTTTCAGTCTGGTGCTGAAAACACTTCATTCAAAATCAAACCTAGCGCGTGCCGTTCACGACGGACCAAGTCTTCAAGTGCATGCCAGACTAAGTTTTTCGGTCCAGCGCAATTGTGATTTTCTCTGGAAGTCTGTTTGAAAGTCAGATGGTCCACAGGACCAAACCCGATAAGTTTCCCATGAATGACAGACCAACTTTTTCTATCCGACGCAAATGCACTTTTGCTGGTTTTCACAACAGACCTAATTTCGCTGAAGACACGTGTACGACGAACAAAGCGTTTTCGGTCCGGCGTAAATGGGGTTTTCAATACTTTTGGTCCGTCGTGCATTAAACAGATTATGAACCTTATTAAGCTAAGTCTGTGGCACATATGTTTATAAATATTTTGCCAATTTGACAATGCCCAACGGCTGGTAAATGCCAGTAACGGCTATATTCCTTTTGTGGGCTATACAAGCTATGCTAGGACCTTTTTTTAGAAGAACTTTTGCATCTCTTTGACATTTTAGTATACTTGAGCTCAAAAGCCTCTAAAGAGATCGATTTTCACTCTGATAAAAAAAACTTCCAAAAGTGATCTTGCTCTAAGCTTAGTCTAGATAGTGTTGTGCTAGTGGACTAAGAGATTAAGCTTGTGAATAGTTTGTTATTCTTGGTACATTGAGTTCCTAGATGGCTTGGGAGTGTTTTGGTGCGACCTATCCAAAAGGGTTTGTGAAATGCCACCACTGATTGTGAGAGGTTTGGGACTCACCTCACCGGAGTGGTGAAAGAGTCACCCCAGTGTACAGTGTTTATCTGAAAGATCGGAATGGCGATCAGAGGGGGGTGAATGATCCCAAAATAAAACTTTCCCACATACTGGACAAATAGCATCCAACTAAAACCTCTCTTGCAAGGAATAAAGAACTTGGAGCAAAAATTCTTTCCTGGGGCAAAAGAGCAAATACGTGATCTAGGCTTGCTCGTGGGATTTTGAAGATCAATATGAACTTGGATACCTTCCCACAAGTCACAGCAAGCTAGAGGTCACAAAGAAACCCATCAAAACACGATCAAACAATGATTCATCAATGGAGGCATAAAAGATCAGTTTCTCGCAAAACTCGAAACAAGGATTGCCTAGAGTATTGGGATATGATTTAAGTGAAGACTCATCCAATCAATCTCTCATACTTGACACTAAGAACCAGAAGCAAGTAGAAGGAGGGGAGGCAAATCCAACTTGCGAAATTTAAATTGTGAGAATGTAAAGACTGAATTTAAATTGCGAGAATGTAAAGACAGAGTGGAGAGAATGTTTTTGTATTTCTTTTCTTTGAAAATTTTTACAAAGCCTCACTTCATGTAGGCAAAGATCAAAGGAGTACCAAAAACTTCAGAGAAGAAGGGCACCCCTTCCCCTCTATTTATAGTGTTCTAGGATCAATTCCCACCCTTGGATGTCTTGCTTCAATCCTAAGCTAACTTTCAAGGGTCAAAATTTGATCCCACACTTTCTCTCACATGGGTTGCACTGATTCACTCTTACACATGCTTTCTCAAAGCAACTTTAAGTGATCAGTCCAACAACCCTTTCATAGAAGCTAACTTGACCACTACTTTAGCTCTAAAGACTAACAACTCTCTAGTTTACTAGACCCAAAAAGCCTCAAGCTTAGCAGACACTTTGTCTCCTTGCCTCCTTGGACTGCACTGGCTCCATCTCCGGGCATCTTCCGGCGACCTCCGGCCATCTTGAACCTCCGGCAACCCTTGCCTAGTTCCGGCCTCCCTTCGCCTCACCATGTCCACCAAACAAAGCCCTGCATCCATCATAGACAAAGAAAACACATCACATAGCATTGCTCAAGAATAATATTAAATTTTCTTCAAAGCTCAACAGAGCACAAAGCATCTATGGCGGACCATCATTTTTGGTCATTTGCGAATGCACTTATCTTCTCGATTTTTTATGTTGCTCAACTGAAAAACTTGTCAACACGAAAAATATGCGTATTGAAATTATCTACAACTTTTATGTAGACCAAATAATTTTTTGACCACGGGAAGACCTCAAAAATCGCAAATTACAGAACGGTCCGACGCGGACAGTTTTTTGGTCTGGCGCAAATGCACTTACCTTCTCGATTTTCTGTGATTTTTTCTGTTGCTCAAATGAAAAACTTGTCAAAATAAAAAAGATGTGTCTTGAAATTCTCTACAACTTTCATGTGGACCAAATAATTTTTTGAGCACAGGAAGACTTCCAAAAATACAAATTACCATAACCTGTTAAAGTCGGTCCGCCATAAACATGAAACTCTCTGTTTGTTGGTCCGTCGCGAACGTGAACGCTTCCCGATTTTCTATGATTTTTTATGTTGCTTAAATGAAAAACTTGTCAACATGAAAAAGTTGCGTCTTGAATTTATCTACAACTTTCATGTAGACCAAAAATTATTTTGAGCACAGGAAGACTTCCAAAATCGCTAATTACTAAGGACTGTAAGAGTTGGTCCGTCGCGAACGTAAATTCCTCTGTCACTTGGTCCGTCGTGAATGTGTAGGCACTGTTCATGGTCCGTGGTGAACTTGATTTTTCACCCTTTGGTCCGACGCAAACGTGACTCTCTGTTTTCAACATACATTAGTCCGGGGCTAAAGGAAAACACTCTGTTCAAAGATTTCCTTGCTCCAAACCGGTCTGGCGCAAACACTAAGCACTAGACGTAAGGTCCGCCGCAACCTAACAAGTCGACACAAATCCAAAATGCTTCCAAATGAAATCATTTTAAATCCAAACTTGAATCAAACTCAAACCTGAGCAACCTAAGCTCAAATTAAGTCAAATACTCATCACAAACAAGAATAGACCTCCACATGGTCCTTGGTGGAACTATACTTCTTGTGAAGTGCTCTAACAGGGACGTAGGAGTGTAACTCTGAACCTCGGTGAAAAATCTTTGTGTCACTTGCCTTTTACATTCTGTACTTACTTTGCTGCTCCGTTCTTCCTTCTTGTCTGTTCCTGATTAGATCATTTCTGTTGATCACTAGAAGAGCCTAGATATTTTAGGCCTTATTTGTCAAAATCTTAGTTTACTCTTCCGCAAGTTTTTTTGAATTCTGTCATAAGGCTATTTAGAGCTCTTTAGTGCTATAATTTTGAAAAAGCCTATTAACTCCCTCTAGGCTCATCCTCGATCTTACACCCACACCCCTCCCTCTCCCTCCTCCCCCCTACTCCAGCCTCCTTGTGCAACCGTGCGCGAGCGGAGGCGGACGCGGCCGTGCGCGATGATGATGACGAGGAGCGGCAGTGGCACGGCCGAGGCGCGGGCCAAGGAGCGGCCGAGGCACAGGCCAAGGAGCGGCAGTAGCGCAGGCGAGCGGAGGTGGCCGTACACGAGACGGAGGCAGCCATGTGTGACAGTGACGACGACAACGGCAACAGGTGCGGCATGGCACAGGTACGCCCTCACCCCCACTCATCCCTACCTCCCTGCCGCCGCCGTGCTATACGTACCTCGTGCCCGACAGCAGAAGCACAGTGCAGGTGAGGCGTAGCCCGCGGCGGTGCACCGTGCTCGGCCCCTGCTGTTGTGCTTCCGTGCCCTGCCGTACCTGTACGAGCACGATCCAAATGGTTGTGCTACCCGCCATGCTCGTTTTCTCGGTCCGGCATAGCTCGATGAATAGTCACACTGTTCAATCCGTGTCGTGCCGGATTTTGGACTGGGCTGAGCCTCCATGCCTCGGGCCGGCCCACATGGGTAGGGCGCATGTGCCCACTAACGGGCAAGCTCAAGCTGTGAACACAAGATCGGCGGGAATCTTTTGGTGTTTTGGCAGGAAATGGCGCTTCACAAGGGGAACAGAATTCCCCGAGAAGGGTGCGAAACAGCAGCTGTCCATAGTGTCAGATCCTATCCTATGGACCATGGTAGCACCCACAAGGAATGTCATGTGTCATGTCTACCATGGAATTGTTCTCTAGCTCGAGCTTTCGTAGTTTCGAAGTAGCTAGCCATGCACATTCTATGAACAAATTCATCCATTAAATGATTCAATACTGGTTAAGCTGCATGCTGACTACATAAAAATACATTATTAGTTTGCGCAAGGGAGTGACTTCCCCTGCTAGAATAACTAAAATGTTTCACACATGCATGCTTGATGATGCTAGTCTAAGCTACGATCCTGCTCTTCTTGGATCTTCTCCATGATCCGATAAGCCGCGGTTGCGATCTCATCCACAGAAGTAAGTTGGCAATCGTCTTCCACCTGCATTGACGACGACGAAATGCAGATCACATCACCCACCGTTGGCAAGTTAAACAGTGGTTGTTTTTTTAAAACCACAACCTTTTAGCCAGCTTGCTGAGCTCGATCCATTAAAGTAAACAGATGGGAGAATTTGGAGGAGCTGTACACGGAAACCTAGGCACCAACTAGTTTCAGACGTTGTTTCAGTGTGATATTGCTAACCAGATATACGTACTATACACCTTGGACTAAGAGCCATGCATGTATATCATCAAAGGGTATCAGATGGATGGAATTGTTTAGTGATGGGAAGAATGTGTAGTGGTTGTACCTTGAGGCTAAACGAGTAGAGCACCATGTGGCCGGCGCTGGTCATGTTGAGGTGCAGCACAGTGAGCCGGTGGCCCTGCAGCCCCACCACCAGCTGCAGCAGCTGGCTCGGCTTCCGGCGCCGGGACAGCACCCGCAGGTTGGCGTGGCTCTCCACCATGGTCACCTCGACGTCGGCCACCGCCGACGGCTTCGACCCTGGCGCCTCGGCCTCGACACCGCCACCGTCACGGTCAATTTCGTTCGCGGCAGCCGGTGCTGCCGTGATAGCGCTCATCGAGTACTGAGGGAAGGTGAAGAAGTTGGCGAACGGCGCTGCGTCGCTGCCGCCGTTGGCCGCGCATTGCCGGGACCACTTCTGCGCCTCCAGTGACTGGAGGAGCTGCTCCAGCTCCTTGACGAAGTTGATTGCACCACCAACGATAGACGCCTGATCACCCTGCACATGGCAACGCATACTTTGCATCTACTGACAATATATACATGCATGAGAATTTGAAGCTACACCACTAAGCTAAAGCAATGGAGATATCGACGAAGCCAATGGTGGTCGTTAGTATGTTTACCCTTTGCGCATAGGAGGGCGGCATGAGGGAGCGGAGCACGGCGAGGTACTCGTTCATCTGCCTGCGGCGGTTGCGCTCGACGGCAATGTGGTTCATCCGCTGGCTCTCCACCTCCTCCTTGTTCTTGGCCGTCGTCGTCCGCCGCCGCTTCCTCCGCCCCGCCGGAGCCGGCGCCGCCACCGCCTCGGCATCGTGATCCACGCCACCAACGTCCTCCCCGCGACCGCCGGACTCCCCCAGCGGCGCGGAAGCGGCAGGGATATCCAGCTCCTGGAACCCATGCAGCAGCAACGACGAGCAGGCCCCCGCGGCCCAATTGCCGCCGTCGAAATCCATCACCCCCTCAACGCCACCGAACGGGCTATTCCAAGCTCCTCCTGCTCCCGCCATGGCGCAACGACGACCGAAGAGACCAGCTTGCGAGAGCACCACGGCCTCCAATGCCATGCCTCCGCAGGACCCTGCCTCTCAACTCTCAAGAATCTAGCCTACACGAGGAACAGGAGAAAAAGCTAGGTCTCCTCCATGGGATGATGAGTTGTTCCTAGAGGGTAGCAGCGGTTGTTGTAGGTTGGATCGAGCGAGTAGGACATACACGTGAAAGGAGCAAGCTAGCTTGCTTGCTTCGTGTGTTTGGGAATCGGAATGTAATGGGAGGTGGTGATAACGAGAGGTGGGAGCGCACGTATATAGGGCTGAATTGATTGATGGGGTGGTTTGGAAGGGAGCGGGTTTCGGTGTGATTAGGCCATAATTTGGTCGTGTGGCAGTGGGACGTACTTTTGTCGCTGAAAAGGTCTTGGGGGGAAAGCGAAAACGACTTCGGTTGGGGAAAGAAACCGTAAAAAATGAGGGGCGGTTTTCTTCGATTTTAAAAGTACGTTTTTGTCCCTGCTTGACCATACTTTAAGGACTATTTTGAAAAGCAGGACTTCGTTGTTTCATTCCATGGAATTTCTATAAGTTTTCTATGTTCTAAACAAGTCCTAGAAATTGATAAGCAAATAGAACCAGGGTTAACCAAACCGTTTTTGAATTAAAAATCGAGTCCCGACGGTACCGGTTTACCATGAAAATCAAGCGAAAATCATCAAAAACCAAAAAATTTCGAAACCGAGCGTTTGAAAAAAATACAAAACAAATTAAAACAATGAAAATCAATCGGTTTTCTCAAAAAAACGATCGGTGAGTTGAACCTTTTGGGTGGCTGATTTTTGGAGCGATTTTCGTTGATTTTTGTCAAAAATTGCTCGATTTTCACCGGTTTACATCGCATAAATTTTTCTAATTATTTTTAATTGAACCTGTTTACCAACCGGTTTAGAGTTTTGAACCAGCTCAATATGGTCAAAAACCGGTTTTCGAGCGGTTTTTGATGGTTTTGTGAACCTTGAATTGAACTCACTAGTGCTAGTTCACATTCTACACCACTAGGAATAGATATGCTAATGTGCACCCAGAGCAGAATAACCTGTTTTATGCTACACCACCACATCCATGTTTTTCGTACTAAAATAGTGCAGTAATTTATTGTCTTAGGTATGATAAATTTAAACTTTTGATGCAGTAATTATTTTTTACAATGTTAAAATATATTCAGCATGGATCTCTTTTTGTTAAGCATATTTTTTTTTCGCAAAACGCTTCAAACAGATTGTAAATAGGATAAATAGTTTAGGAGATATCATCATTTAAAGTTTACAATCAACCAATGTTTCTCTCTCCATCTTCCCCTGTGTACTCAACTGACAGTAAATCATAAAACATTTGGGTGTAAATATGGTACTCATTTCTTATTACCACTACCACACGGCCATAATGCGGCACGACGAGGTGAGGTAGTAAAATGTAACAACGCGTCTAGTAAATTGGAGTGCATTTGGTAGTAACTTTGGTCTGTTTTGTATTGCCGCTATCACAAGGCTATCGCACACCACGATGACATTTAGCAGTAAAATCTAATAATACGTCTAGTAAATTAGAGTGCATTTGGCAACTTTGGTATATTTCGTATTGCTACTATCACATGGCCATCATGTGCAACGTCGATGTTCGGTAGTAAAATCTAACAACATGTCCAGTAAATTGAAGTGCATTTAGTAGTAACTTTGGTCTATTTCATATTGCCGGTATCACATGGTCATTATGCGCCACGGCGAGGTTCGGCAGTAAAATCTAACAACACGTCTAGTAAATTGGAGTGCATTTGACAGTAACTTTGGTCCGTTTCGCATTGCCGCTATCATATAGCCATCATGCTCCAAGCGCGAGGTTCGGCGGTAAAATATAATAGCACGTCTAGTTAATTGGGGTGCATTTCGCGGTAACTTTGGTCTTTTTCATATTACCGCTATCACACGGTTATAATGCGTCACGGCGAGGTTCGGCAATAAAATATAACAACATGTCTAATAAATTAGAGTGCATTTGGCAGTAACTTTGATCCGTTTCGTATTACCGCTATCACACGGCCATCATGCACCATAACAAGGTTCGACATTAAAATATAACATGTCTACTAAATTGGAATGCATTTCTTACTGTTGAATCACATGGCCATCATGCGACACTGCTAGGTGTGGTAGTAAAATCTAACAACACGTCAAGTAAATTAGTGTAAAATCTTATTTATCTGGCATTTATTGGTGAGACATATCATTACGTTTCTCTCGTTGTCAGTATGCTATCGGTAAAACCGTTTGTGAATAGGAGTTGCTAATAAAAAGTTATTGCTAATTCAAAGAAAAAATATTCTAGTACAAAACCATATTTATTAATTGGTTGGTTACGTAATTAATTGGCTTAGTCCACATACAAAGTGGCTGCACATGCGGTCGTTTGGACACACTCGTCCGACTAACGCATAGAATAACTATTCTACACTTAGATGCAGAATAGCGCTTTTATATGTCGTAGTGGTTGGTGATGCATGACATTGTTAATTTTGGCTTTCTTTTTTTTTTCTCTCTTGTAAATACAGCCTATGCCTCTAAACTCCCATGAACTTCAATTTTGTGTAGACAAGTTCTTCAACTAGTTCGACTGTGCCATCTATATATCCTTTGATTACTGATTAGAATCACCTGCATTTTCGAAACTTGTTTCGCCTCCTAGGAGAAGTAAACAAGTAGCGAACTTCAATAACCTTGCTTAGCCTTACTTGTTTCGCATGAAACAGCTTTTAATATGTCGGTTGTGATGCTCGATTCTGTAGTAGTGTACGTGCGTACTAAGCCGGCAAGAATTTTGACAAAGGAGGTCAGCTAGCCAGCGTCAGTGCTCCAACGCTGCAGAAAAAAACTGGCACGCATCAACCACGCTACGATCGAGAGCGTCGTGTCAGCACGGCCCGGCATGCGAAGCAGTGTCTCTCCATGCATAGCCGTAGCACGCAGTCAGTGAAGCACGGGAGCTCGGCCTTCACCTGCCATGGAGGACGTTGATCATATCACTGTTTGCCCTACTACACATAGCTCTCTGCATGCCAGCTCTCGTACCAGTATTTCGCTTGGAGTACTCTGCAAAAAAAATAAGTACGCTGCGCTCTTGCAGGTTTCCATGATCGATGCGTGCAGAACCGAGCAGCGTTGTTGCATCATATCTCGGAAGCTACCGATCATGAGCAGGATGCAGGTTGCAGGACGTGCAGGAGATTGAATGAGCAACAGTGGGCAAAGATTTACTTTAAGGTACACACAACACATTTTGTTTCCACTGTGTATATTTTTCTTTCATTCTTTTACCTTTCTTCTCTGCTCTGTGCTGTGTGGTAAACACTGTAACAGAGCGATAAAAGCGTAGGATCACGCTGATCAGGGGCACGGCTAGTTCTCAGTTCCTACTCTGTCCCTCCATCTCACCTTCTTGTCTCTCCATCTCACCTTCTTCAATCTTGTCTATTTCAAAAAAAAAAAAAAAGCACACTGCTTCTAGAATGGACAAGCAATTAAAGTGTTGATCTGCATCAAACTATTATTAGGTTTAGTTTGGAACAAACTCTTTTATACAGACTAACAAGGTGACCCACAAACTTGCGTGGGTATCATTTTAAAGAATATTTAAACAGTTTTAACTCTGCAGAGTGTGTACAGTTTTACCCATAAGACATGATCGTCTCTTGTTACCGTGTGCAATTAATACATTTTTTTTGTTGTGCGGTAGAGAGATCATGACAAGGCTTTTACAATGTACAACCCCACTATTAACTTCGCCCGCTAAGGTTTTACCACTGATAGGGTTCCATCTGCCCAGTTCAGAAGCCTCCTCTTGCGCCTTGCGAGTGCCTCCAGCCATCACACACATTCCTCTGACTGGATAAGCCAATAACGAGTCGTACAAATTAATTGACCAGGTCATAACCATATAGACTTGTGGATGTACGGTAGTGCTCGGTTTGAAATAACATATGCTTCGGTCCTTAATTGACTAGGATGAAACATTCACTTTACAAGGTCTAGTCACCCGTCTTACTTACCATTCACCCCAGTCTAAAACTATTTTGCTATTTATTTTATTTTATAAACAACAGCAATACATATTACCATATCTTCACAAATGAGTTTAAACAAGTTTTTGAAGCAATACCCATTAATGACATAATACCAAAGCGTTTAAGCTAGACTATACAATTCTACTATATTATATTACCCTGCTAATTAGCCTCAAATAAAATAGATAAAATCATCTAGGGTGACAAGGGTGCATAATGATTAATGCCAAAGAGGTCATAACAAAATTGAAATTTAACTAAGCCTTAAGACCGAATTAAAGTAGATTGTATAAAAGTATACTTGCAATTAAAACAACATAGCTTTTGTAAACCGGGTGCAATATGATCGAAGCAAAATTTACCTTAGAAAATCCCTTGCTCTTGCTCTGCACCACGGTCTTGAATCAACGATTCACTCTCGAATACATCGGCACTTCAACGTCTACGCGTAACGAGAAATAATAGCAATAAATACCAAAAATAGAAAGAAAAATTAGATCCAAAAATTAAATAAAATTCACCATTAAAATAGAGCTTAATTTCACAATTTTTTAGAAACTGGAATTACCTCAATCGGAGTTCGTATGAAGGAGAACAGACTCACGAAAGTTTGAAATAAAATAAAAATTAAAAAATCCTAATTTTGCTAATTATTTTTCTACCAAAAATTAGATTAATGATGTCATGCTAATGCCAACAACTATTTTCACCGAATTAAAATAAATTTAAAAATCATCTATTGCGCTGACATGTGGGCTCACGTTCTATAGATCGGGTCCAAGGGAAGGGTATGGTCCACAGTGGACTGGGCTTATGGAATAGGGCTAGGGCTGACACAAGCATGACATCACACAAGTGATGTCATGTGAGCATGCACGCGTGGCACGCATGCAACGCGTAGCGCACGATCCTGATTGGAAGCCACGGTGAGGAATAGCAGTGATCTACGCAGCGACGCTTCTTCGGCAGCATAGAAGACAACCATGACAACGACGCTATGCGGCTCCTCTGGCGACGAATCTAAATAGATCCGAGCGATCTCGACACGGCAGACACGATGATACCTTCAGCGGTGGCGGAGGCGGCTGGGTGACGGAGATCGACATGGAGGAAAACTTCGGCGATGGCAGCGCTTCGTGGAACTTTGGCGAACTCATGCGCAAATCCATCGAGCATGACAGTAATTCTTATATTTTGATTTTTATTTCTAAATTTGCATATTTTTTATAGTACTTCTTATAGACTTTCTTTTTCAGTTTCAATTTGGAATTCACACATAAATCCAACTGTTAATTTTTATTTCAAACAAATGTTATTTTTTATTATCACTCACACGAACTCTTTCTTTTAATCTATATTTTGTTTTTATTAATTTTGAATGCATGCTAATTTTATTGAACTTGATATGGACTCTTTATTTTAATCTAAATTTTATTTTTTTAATTTCAAATATTTTTTATTATTTATTATACTTGACATGGACTACTTATTTTAGATATTTTTATTTTGAATTTCATTTGTAGTTTAGGATTCATATAAAAATCCAGGTGCTAATTTTCATCTAATTTTTATTGTGAATTTTAGTTATGTACGGGTTTTAATTCAGAGTTCATATGAAAATAATTTTTATACTTTCCTTTTATTTTTCATTCTGATGTTCTATTATTTTTTTGTTATTCTTTATTTAATTTTGAATTTCTATTTATGGTTAGAATTCATATACAAATCCAATGCTAATTTCATCTCATTTTTATTACAAATTTTGGAATGAAAATCACATTGCTAATTCATTTTATTTTTCATTCTTAATTTGTATTACTTTTACTTTTAATTTTAATTTTTTTATTTCACTTTAAAATTTTTAGTTTAGAATTTGTATAGAAATCCAACCACAATTTTTGATCCAATTCTTATTCAAAATTTTAGGTATGTATATGTTTTATTTGGGGTCCATTCAAAAATCAAATGGCTAATTTTATTTTATTTTTCTAATTTTTTGTTATTATTCATGGACTCTTATTTCTTTTAATCTATGCAGTTATAATAGGTCCCGCTGGATGGATGGTTATATATTTTTCTTTAAATAATAACATCCAGTGGCTATTATAGTTCAACTTAGTTAGGCTCCACTCGATTAAGGACTTGGATTTTTGTTTTTTTGTGAGAATTTCTAGCATATTCCTATTTATTGTTAGAAAGATCTGTTGTAATTAAGGTCTACCAAATTAAAGGCTGGATATTTTGCTTTTTTGTGATAATTTCTAGTCTATTTCTTTTTTTTTTCTTAGCAAACTCTCATGAGCTTTTAATTAATTTGGAGTTTACACAAAAATCAAATGGCTATTTTTTATTTTGATTTTTTTATTGTACTTGGCATTGACACTTTCTCTCTAATCTAAGCTGTTATAACTCGGTTATATCTTTTTCTTTAAATAGTAACTGTCAATGGTTGCTATAGTTCAACTTAGTTAGGGTGCATCAGATTAAGAGCTAGATGTTTTGTTTTGTTTTATTTTTTTGTAGAATATTCCTATTTTATGTTAGAAAAGATCTTATGGCGGTTATAATTAGGGTCCAGCAGATTAAAGACTAGATGTTTTGCTTTTTGTAAGAATTTCTAGTGTATTTCTCTCTCTCTCTCTCTCTCTCTCTCTCTCTCTAACTCTCATGAGCTTTTAATATATAATAACTAGAAGATTTACCCGCGCAACTGCGCCGCCAGATATTATGATACGGTTACCTTTATTATACAACTCTACTTTCTATAATTGACATACAACTGTATTTGTTATATAACTCTATCTATATATGATAAGTATGCACCGTTATAATTTGGCCCCACCAAAATATGTAGTGGTCTTCTCTTTTTCTTTCAATTAATGTGAGAATTTACAAAAAAAAAATTCTTCTTTTCTTAGGATTAATGTAGCATTTTCTTACCTTTAAAATGAATGAGGTATCTTGAATATCACCTGTTGTTTTTATTTATGCAGATAGATTATGAAGGAATTACTTCGTTTCCTGCGAAATCGAATGATACCTGACTTTCCAGGTTCAGAGGTGCAAGTGCAACAGCTTTCTCTGAAAAGGCCCATGCATATATGTACGGAATCATCGTTCATTCTGAAAAGCAAGTTCAATACACTCTTGAGACAAAAGGTTCCAAGTTTTTATGTTATACCTCAAAGAAGCCCATCATATATTGTCGCGTTTCATGGATATGACGTCGGTACAGTAGATCAATGAAGGTTTTTGGAGCTAATGGTTTGGGCAACAAAAGGACAATGCATGATGTCGCAATTTGGGCTAAAAATACTAGTAAAAGTACGAATGATGCTATCTAGTATCATAATGCAATCGCCGTATTAAACGTCGGTATTAGATGTGGGTCTATGTGCGCATTGTCATGTCGGGTAGCCTCAGAATGTTCCAAATCAAATATCGTACAATTAACGTCACATCTGAGTAAAGAACAAATCACATAGCTTTCCAACAGTAACTCAATAAACGTGTGCAACTTACCTAGGATATGATCAATTTATGTGGCCAGCAAATTTTCTTCCAACAGAAAGTGAGTTGCAGAGTCGAAGCGTCAAATTCAGACCCTTCCGTAGCCATAAAAAGCTTTAGAGGTACAAGCACTCCCTCTATTGATCTTGTCCCATCTTTACTTAATCAACACAATATATGTGAAGTCTAAACTAGTAAGTGACGGAACTAGAAAATTTTCGATTGGTGTGCACATGATTTCAATTATCGATAAAAATCATGATTTTTTATCATATCGAACCGGCTCGATAACTATACCGGTCGATAAACCAGTCCAATTCAAAAAATTCAGGAAATTTTATGTGCCGTAAACCGTTCGAAAATGGTGAAAATCGTTCGAAAATCAGTCAAAAATCGGTTTCCGAATTGTTTCACTTAGTTTGCTGATTTTTCGAAGAAAATCGGTCGAAAATCGGTGAAAATCGATCGAAAATCGGCAAAATCACTCAATTTTCTTCTTTTTTTTACGACGAAACCGTTCGGTTTCTTCCAAAATCGGTGCTGAGTGGTGGGCGATTTTTGAGCTCGAAACGGTATTGTAATATCTTAGTATGCACACTTCATATGTACGAATCTATATTCTTGTATAATCATTTTGTAATATCATAAATACAACATATAATCAAAACCAATTCAATAAATAAATTTAACATAATAAAAATATAAACATATAATGATTCTAAAATTTTTGGGGGTGCTGAAGCATACCAGCACCCCCCTTGTACCGTCTCTGGTACTAGTCATATGTATGTAGTTAGCAGTATCATTAGCATGTTCTCCATCTCTCAAATTTTGATAAGGGAGCGGAAGAGGGTTCAGAACTGCAGAGTTTAGGCAAAGGGTCGATCGAGGTGCATGGGAGAAGTACACAAGGATGATTGACAAAAAGGCTAAGTCTAGCTACGTACGTGTTGGCTGGCCTGGGAATCGCTTGGTTGTATTCGGCATAGACAGCTCGTCCCGTGGTCTGCTCGTAGGCCGTAGCCCCTGCTTCTCTCTCTTCACACACCTGCTTCTCTCTCTTCACACACACACACACGTCGCAGAACGTATATACGATCCGCGCGTACTGATCAGAAATTCAGAATACGATCTGCGCCCTATGCGCCGTAGGGCGCACACGGGATGTACTCACGGATGCCATATTGTAGCGGACAGACGGCCGAGCTAGCGAAATCCACGTGCATCGGGAGGGCATACCGTGCCTGCGTGCCATCAATTGTTCCTTGCGAGGTTCATAAATCCATCCAAAACCGCAGTTTTTGTCATTTTAAATCGGTGTAATTAAAAATATATATATAATGTAAAACCGATCAATTTTTAGTATAAATGACCTATCGGATTCAGATTGAAATCATGTCGTAACGTTGCGGTGTTTAATCGGACGGTTAAAATCGGTTGGTTTTCGGTTAAAACCGGCCGGTTTTCAATAAAAATCAGTTGATTTTTTATTTTATTTTTTGAGTTTTTTTTTAAATTGAATTCTTAACCTTTCGGTTTGTAACGATTTTCAAGCGATTTTTTACTCGATTTTTTTATTTTCAAATTATAGTTTTTTAACTATTTTTTCGGCTTCAATTTGATTAACCTTGGTTCATGTCTCTAGCGCGTACCGGGCCAAACATGTATGCATGCTGTGCGCGGACGGTTGGACGCCGTACGTGTGCGCAGGGTGTGGTGCGCTGGTTCACCCAAGCAAAGAAAGAGACGCACATATCTCTTGGCCGTGTACTGTTTTGTCAAGTATACGAGATTTTTTTTATCACCACTTGGAATCCTTTTTATAAGAAAGTGACTAGGAACGGTGTACAATGCCGCAATGGTATAGTAACAGGTTTTATATAGTTTTAAAAAAGTATTTGAAAAGTTTATGCTTCGGTAAGTTTCGTGTATTTCTAAAAGTTTTTAGAAAATTCTATGCCAAAGTTTCAATAAATTTTATATTTTGGTACTCAACTTGCATCATTTTTTAGCTGAAGAATAACAAGTTTCAGTTGAAGAGTTTATACAAGTTTCAATAAGTTTAAGATTGTTTTAAACAAAAGTTTCAATAAGTTACAATAGCTTTCAATCAAAAATTTTAATAAGTTACAATAGCTTTCAACCAAAGTCTCAAGAGGTTTTTGTGAGCTCACCTGGCCACGAAGCTAACCGATGTTGTCCATCACTGGATCCATATGTGCTTGGGCTCTGACTGATCCTCCCCCCCCCTCCCCCCCCCTCCCCCCCCACCTCAGCTTCGACCCCAGCTAGGGATGGCAACGGGTACATACCCGCCGGGTATTGGCCACCCATACCCGTCCCCGTCAGATGAAAAATTACCCGTTAATTTACCCGTACCCGACCGCGGGTAGAACTTCTTCCCCATACCCATCCCCGTTCGGGTCCGGGTCACCCACCGGGTCACCCATACCCGCTACCTGGACTCTAGACTCTCTAGTCTCTACGGAATTGGAGATTTGGAGTCTAGTTGGAGGGCTGCTGAGGGCTGAGGCGGAATTGTGAAATTGTGATTTGGTTGGTGCTGGTCGTCACTCGTCAGCTGGGCCTGGGCTTGGGCCGCTCCGCTTGGCTGCTCGGCTTGGGCTGCTCCCACTTACACGGGTAAATGGGTAAACGGGTACGGGTGCAACTACCCCGTACCCGTACCCGTCATACCCGATGGGTGAAGGTTTTCTCCCATTAAGGTACCCACGGGTATGATTATTGGATCAGATTTGCACCCTAATAGAGTAAATACCCATCGGGTATCGGGTTTCGGGTACCCATTGCCATCCCTAACCCCAGCTTCGTGTCATGCCATCATTGTATTCGGCCATCCAAAGTCACGCCTCCAATGAATTCATGCGCCCGAGCCACACCAGTGCTGATCATCGCCAAATCTAGAGCGGTAAAGCATTGGGCCACCACCATGCTCCAAATATAGTGCTAGGGTGAAGGAGGGGAGGGGTGGCATTCGAGTTGAGGAAGTTGGAAGAGCGGCACCGCAGGTGGAGGAGGGGGAGAGCTGCGCTGGAGTTGAAAGAGGAGGAAGACGATAGGATCTAATAAATCCATTACCTGTGTCTTCCTCTGCCTGTCGCGTGGTCTTCACTGTGCCGATCACGTTTTCTTTAAACACGTATGGCGGGAGACCGCACATTTTAATACGATCTCTCCAGCAGTCCAGTTCACCCTACCAATCAGAGGCGTTGATATTTTTTAAGGATTAACTAATTAATGATGATTTTAACCGGTACTACTAATAGAATCATTAGCTATGCGATTTGTAGAATTGCAGCGGAGTTAGCCTAGGTAGACACATGTATGTGTAACTGTAATCATGCCTTACCCATAGGGCAGTGTACAGGGTTCAACTTAATTACCGTTTTTACTCTGAAAATCAATCGGACTTCAGTACCGATTTTCTCCAAAAATCGTCCAAAAATAGCTAGAAATCGCACGGTTTAGATATTCAAAATTTTGAGAAAAAATTCAAAAAAAATCTACCAATTATCTCTCGATTTTCACCGATTTCCCCCCGATTTTCATTGATTATCGCGATATTTTGACCGACCAATTGAATGTTTCTCAGAACCGATTTTTTGAGCGATGTTCTCTCGATTCTCACCAATTTTCTGTCGATTTTCACCGATTATTGTGATATTTACGCCGCATAATTTTTTTCAAATTTTCAAAATTTTTGAATTTTTTTTTTATTTTAATCAGTTTACCAGCCGATTTTAGATACCGCACCCCACCGGTAAGATCGACAATCGTGATTTTTCTCATAATTTTCTCGCGATTTTCTGCGATAAGGTGAACCTGGCAATGTAGCTAGAGAAACCGAGGAGAGGTGCTTCTATGCTCTTTCTCCTAATACAAGTTGCACAAATCTTGAAGCAAATGAAGGGGCAAGTAATCCTTATCTACCCTTCATTCATGCTTTAATATTTGTGCACCTCTCGACCGAGAAATTAACGGTGCACATGTTAATGTTTCATGCGTCAAGCTAGCAGGCTATCTAGCTAGCTTGGGCCTCCGGGCCGGCAGCATGATGAACTCATCTGATCAGCTTCCTCCGTCGTTTATTTACTCGATGGTCACTCTCCTGCAGCGTCCGCAGACTGTAGAGTACACGTTGCGCCTGCATGAACAAGATAGCGCAGTACATGTCGGACACGGGAGAAACGTTCTGAACCCTCTATAGTATGTTAGTTTAGAAAAAACTATGTACACACCATAAAAATAGTATCATGATATATTAAATGTACTTTACTAACAATCAGAGTTTACAATAAATATAGCACGCATGCTAAATAAATTGATACAATGGAAGCAAAATAAAACTAGTAGTAGAGCCTAATAGAATTGTCACAGATAATCAACTTGGGTAGCGACCTAGTTATCCTGATCCTCACCATCGTATAACTCATTAACTCCTCTTCTGAATCAATAGAGTAAGCAAGGGTTGGGTACAAAAGTACTCCGCAAGTTACACAGGAGATGCGGCAATATTAATGTAAAGGATACAAAGGAATATTATATGGTTGAAATTAGCGTAAAACAGCAAGTTTTCAATATTATAAGTATTTTTCGAAGGCATATTTTTAAGAAAGATGTTCTTTTAAAACAAATTTTAGCATAGAAATTACTCCTATAGTTAACCCAACTTTTCACCCAACCAATAGAATCAATCCATCCAAAAGCATCTTTTTAAAGTTATTTTTGAAAACATCAAAATCTAATCTGTAAAAGGCTTGCTCGGTGTAACATCCCAAATCATGTAATAACAATTTAAGTGACTCTTTGTTTGTTGAGGTGCTTCATTCGAATCATACCATGTTCCCATGCTTTAGAGCCGAAAACGAAGGTTAAAATTCTATGTTGCAAAGCTCAAGTTCTAATGGAACCTACATAAGGTCAAAGCAACAAACCATAAGAAGCACCTTTATGAAATACTACAACATTTGAAACAATCAAATACAAAGTTCCTTTAATGAATTCTCAGTCCAAAAACTCGCTGAAAATCCAAAAACAGCTTAAAAAACAACCAACTTTGGGGATTTTTAGTTTAAAAACCATAATAGCAATTTGAATAACGCCAAAAGCATCGCAAGCTTCATTCTCTGGACTACATTGTAACATCCCAGAATTTTGCTGATAAAAATAAAGAATTTGTTATTAAAATGTAAATATGTTAATTTGTTGCCTTATGGGAAATTTATGAGAATAATTCGATTTTTGTATTTTTCTAATAATTTTCATTGTATTTTTTGAATTTTAAAACCCTATTTCCAATTTTAGAAAATAAAAGTAATTTAAATAATAAAATAAATACAAAATTTAAATTGGAAAAAATTATTAAGTCTAAAATCTATCCAGAATTTCTGTGAATTTTTCCCAAATTTTTTAATTATATTTGCTATTTTCTAAAATCCTTTTCAGTTTTTAGTAACTATTTAAAACCAAAGTTGAATAAATATATAGTGGAAATAGTTTTAGTAAGTTCAAAAGTCCCTAATTAAATTCTATGAATTTTTCTGTAATTTTGGGAGTTGTTCTATTATTTTTTTCCAAGGCAAAAGGTATTTTTAGCATCTAAAAATTTATTACTGTATTTAAAATAGTAATATTATATTATTTAAAAATATTTATTTGTGCTTTTATCACTGAAACTATTGTCTCTTCAAATTCCCAGATTTATGAGAATTAATTTGCTATCTCTTGTATTTAATTTGAATTTTCAGTTGACAATTAATTGCTTTCGGAATCATCTAACCCGATCCACTTCCCCTAGCCCGCCCAGCAGCCGTGGTGAACCCATTGTGGTAGTACCCGCATTAATGCACCCGTTCATCATTTAATTCTAGCGAACATGGCCACTATTACAGGTACAGCCATAACTCCAACGAGCATTTTCCGACGATTCACTGATCCGATTGCCATATAAATTGAACCACGCCTTTTTATCCTCATTCCCCACACAACACAATTGGAAATTTTCCAATCCAACCTCCAGATCTCCATCTAGAAGCCATTCTTTCTTAAATCCAGCGAACATTCGGCGAGCTCTCCCGGCCACGCCCGATTTCCATTCGGCCTCAAATTTTTTACTGTAAATTCCTCTCGGTGTCCTCTACATTGTGTAAATCATATTTTGAAAATTCTCACCGGAGCACCACCGGCAGCCATTTCTTCTCTAAGTTCGGCGAGAGTTTAGTTTTTGGAATTTCAGCATTTTATTCGAGATTCAAAAGGTTCGATCTTCTAAGTCCGATTGGCCTCATTTTTCTTCCTAAATTCATATAAAAGTATACTCTACTTATTTATTCTAGTTTTGTATTTTATTTAAATTTATTTGGATTTTATTTGAACTTAGTTGATTTTTCACGTATAGTTTTCGGAGAGCTGAAAGAACTGCCACCGACGATCTTGTTCACCTACTCTATGATCCATACAAGTTGCACGTCATGACCATATTTGATCCCAGTTTAAAAATCTTAATTTGTTTTAAATGTATTGCATGCATAAATTGTAACGAATGTAATTTAAACCCAGTTTAAAAATGAATAGTTATGCCAATTTGCTTTATGACACCTTTGTAATTTGAATCCATTATGAAATTGTAGCCCTAATAATATACTGATGGATATATGATGTTGATCAAAATATTTAGAGAAATTGCTTAGACATGTATAGAACAGAAATTAGGATATTTTTTTTTGGAATTTGTGCCAAACAAAGACTTCTATTGAAATAAAGCTATTCCTTGGTATCGGTGTACCATAGAACGTTTGAAAGGTGTTATTGTTCAAAAGAAAGTGAACGTGGTTTCGACTGGGTGAGAATGGTTGTCAGGTGGGTGTGTGATACACGGAAATTACGTTTGCGGAAAACTCGCCTAATCAATTAAGGACCGATCTGTGAGCTGTTAAATATAAAGCGTTACCGTACTTCTACAAGTTTGAATAGGACGGACCTGGCTCATATTGAAACATACCATGGACAGTCATGCCGTTAGGTTGAAAGTGGGGTGGGTGTATGGCTGCCACTCAGCGCAAAAGGGGCTTCTAAACTGGGCGATTTAACCCTACCAGCGGTGAAACCCTAGTGGGCATGACTACGTGAATGGAGCTTTATAGGGGCCTTGTCGTGATTTTCTCTGTATTTGGGCAAACAAGAGAAGATCATGTCTTGTGGGTAAAGTTGTACAACCTCTGCAGAGCGTAAACTAATCGATTAGCCACACCAGCGATCATGGGCATGCCGAGCAAGCCTTTCACAAATTAGATTTTAATGTTTCTAAAAATGGCTTTAAAAAGATGGTTTAGGATGGAGTGATTTCATTGTTGGGCAGAGCTCGCATGTAGGACATGAAATGATAGTGCACCCTCCACTGGTTGCTGATATGCCTGGCGACGACGTACACCGCCGTTACCCCTTGTCGCCTCTGCCCGTGCCAAGGCCTCCGTGCCATCTTCATGCCATTGCCTCGCTCCTCCCGGCCTTGGCCACACTACAGCATGACAAACTACGCACGCGCCACCCACACGCGCGTGCTCAGGGCGCTCTAGCCATGCGGCACGACTCGCTGAGCCTTGCCTGTTCTGCCAAGTGTAGTGGCACCTCACCCTCTTTGCGGTAGTGCATTTAAGCTGTGCAACAGCCCCACTAAGCCACTCAGCTCGCCCCACTCATCTCCGTTACCAGTTCTGTCGAGAGCAGAGAGAGAGAGAGAGCCGGTGAGCACGCTAGTGTGACTTCCTTGATTGGTGAGCTCATCCTCAAACTCCTCTTGTTGTCATGTTCGCCCCCCCCCCCTAAATCCACTGCGTGCCTTGGTTGCAGCTTGAGTCGACCACGTCGCCACCATTTGCCCCACCTTCTTCCTCCATCACGACCGAGTTGATTCGGTTCAGAGGAAGAGTGCAACCAAACCTCAAGTATTTTGGTAAGGAACCTGGTCACAAAGCAACTCAAGCCAAGATGGCTAGAGGTGTTAAACTGAAGCTTGAGGTTTAGTGTTCAAATCCTAATCCAGCCGCCTCCTGTTGATTTTTCTTCCATTTTTGGTTGCCTCTTGCATATCACCTCAAGTAATTTAACCAACCTTTTTGTCACAAGCAAGACCGTAGCACAGTGGTAAGTGTGCTGTGATTGAATCAAGAGGTCCAATCTTCAATTCCTAGCAAACACATTTTATTTCCCTTTTGAATTCATTTTATTCATCTCCTATATCTTTTGCTATGAGGGTCCAAATGAGGTAAACCATGTTTATAAATTTGAGTTAAGCCATAAGGATTCAAAATATACAAAAAAATTTACATGATCACTGCAGTTTAAATCATTTGAATCAAGCTTGTTTAAAGTCCCTTCTATGTACCATATAGCACCTATATAAACCATAACTCCAAAAATCATGAAATAATTTCCACATGTTCCTGAGGTCATAAATATTACATTTTTTGCAAAAATATTTAGGGTTAAACCCAGTTTGAATCAAAAAGTAAACATAGGAAGCCTCTCTTGCATACAAAATTAAATAGTTAAAATATGGATTGAATGAGCTAAAATTTAAGTAGAGCCAGTTTGGTTGCACTCCTGAGGTCACAAGAATCCCAAATGTATAAAAATATTTAAGTTTTGTCATGGTATGCATTAATTGTTCCATAGTCAAAGTTTCAATACTTGAATAGCCCGAATAGTCGTAACTTTAAAAAACAAACCTAAAATTTAACGAGACCAAATCCTAGGACCTTGAAAAGTGATATCCTTCTTCGTTATGCAAAAATAACTCATATTTATGCAATGTTGAATTAAGCCTATATAACGCCTTAATGTTCATTTATATGAAAAACATCATGGATAAAAGTGAAATGTCACAGAACCAACTTTAAAACATTTGTAGAGACATTCCTTGATAGTGCCTAAAGAATGGTTAAATAATATTATAAGGTGCAGTCACAAACATAAAACGAAAACCGAACCGTTATTGCATAAACTTTAGAAACGCTTAAGCCTTTTTAGCAGCCCATAAAACATTCCACCTAAATGTAATTTTAAGGTTGAAAATGAACTTAGTGTAGAAGCTTATTTCCTTTGATCTAACCAAGTGTGTAAATTTATTTCCATACACTAAAATCTTGTGAGTACATGCGTGTACTCACCGTTTGCTCTATCTAAAACTTATAGACAAAGGTAATGAAGAGATCCCGATGACACATACTTCACACCAGGGGCCAATGAATATTTGGATGGATGAATTGGGCTTTTCCCCAGTCGGTTGCCTCTGGGTTTTTGGATGGGCATACCACTCTTATGCTATATCTCCACTGTAAGATGACTCTTATGCTTTATATTTGGCCAGACGATCATGGATATGTAATATTAAGTAGTTGTAATGGTTTCTAGTTTACTTTTATGCTATGGCAAGTGCTTGTGTGTTTGTGCAATGATTCATCTCGAATGCAGGATATGTGGGTACTAGGCGTTGATCTTGGGAACTAGCACTAGACACATATCCGAGTACTCGGAATTGATCTCAATCGTCTGACGCATGGACACGAGCGACCGTCGTCCCTTGCCTACTGCGACACACACCCCTCGGTGGGTGTGGGCGGTACAAAGATTCTGAGACGGTCGGTGTGTAATGTGCCTGGAAGAGTTGACCTCAATCCCGGTATGATTTTCGAAAAAGACTCAGTACTCTCTTGGATGCGTAAGTGTGTATAATGATAATCGAATGGTTCATATTTGTTTAAGGGCCATTTGATTAATATCTGTGCACGGGACTAGTTGGGGACAGTGAGCATACACTTAGTAAAGTATGGCTGTCTCTTCTAGCCCAACGTGCAAACGAGAACCGATTTACGTTTCTGGGTGCCCACACTCGGCATATCCATGACCGTGGGCACGACTAATCGATTAGTTTTACACTCTACAGAGGTTGTGCAACTTTACCTGCAAGATATGATCGTCTCCTTTTGCCAAAATACACACTTTCTTTGGTGTGTGGTAGAGAAAATTATGACAAGGCCCCTATAAGACTACACCCATGTAGTCATGCCCATTGAGGTTTCACCACTAAAAAAATCACTCCAGTCAGAAGCCCCGTCTTGTGCCAAGTAGTAGCATCACACTCACACTACTTTCCACCAAATGGTACGACTGTCCATGGTATGTTTCAATACGGATAACTAGGTATGTCCCATACCAGATTTGTGGTAGTGCGGTTGCGCTTTATATTCAGCAGCTCATAAATCAGTCCTTAATTGACTAGGCAAGACTTTCCACAAACCCAACTCTTGTGCTTCACGCACCCACCTGACAACCATCCTCACCTGGTCTAAACCACATTTTCATTTTCATTGTAACCTTTCATCAAATCATAACTTTTTTACTTTAAGCATATCTAAGCAATATGTAAGTATTATCATATACTAAGAATATTTTCTTAAGGTTACAATGGCATAGGGATTCAAATTTCAACTGTGGTTTAACAATTCGGGGCATAACTATTTATTTCAAACTTGGGACATAAATTATACTTATAAAAATTATGCATGCATGCAATAATTTAAATTCAAAATACAATTTGAAAACTGGGATCAACATGATAAAGGATGTGTACATTGCCTTGATTGAATCTCTGGTGCTTTGAGTCAAGGATCCGGTACTCTTCCGGCACACCGAAATCTAAATGTTGAAAAGTGCCAAATTCAAATAAAATACAAAATTGGTACAAATAGATATATTAGGATTTTAGATGAATTTAGGAAGAAGAATAGTGTTAATCAGAGTTCGAACAGAGAAGAACAGTCTCCTGGAAGATTTAAATCACAGAAAAAGAGAAATAGCACTGTATCTAGGTACTGTTCATCCGAGCCAACACTAAACAACAGCAAGCAATAGAGGGCATGGCAAGGGCCAATGGCAAGATAAGGGGCTCAGCTCCATCCAAACCAAGGGAAGCATGGCGAAGCTCACAATGAGGCAGACTAAATGGCGGCCACAGTGGCAACAGAGACGGCTGGACAGCGGCAAGAAGTAGGCGGCGACCGGCCGCGGTTAATGGCAAAATCCGGTCAAGGAAGGAGGGAAACCTGGGAGAAAAGATAGGAGAAAAAGAGAAAATGATGAGGCGCACCTCGTGACACAGTTGGCACGACAACTGGAACTCCTAGGTGACGGGGAGCTCGCATGGATGCATCGTTGATGTTCGGTTCGCGCTCTGGACATCACAGCGTTCCGAGCAGACGGAGGCACTACAGAGCAAACTGAGTGGATGAATGGGTTGTGGAGGTAGAAGGGGTCTTCATGGTGGATTTTATAGTCACAGGAAGCTCGAAAAGAATGGAAACGAGCAAAATTTGGGATAATTTGGCCATGAATGTCAAGGGGAGGTGGGGGATTTAATTTGACGTGAAAAGAAATGAATTCAAGTGAGGAAATTGCGGGATTCAGATGTTCATTTGGGGCTTTCATGGAGGGGTGGGAGAGAGCTCTCCTCTGGACATTGGCTAGAGCTAGGGGAAACATCTGGCAGGTGGGGTTCGGTCCACATGTAATTTTTTGATTTTTCATGAATTATTTAGTGCTGAGAAAGAAAAAGGCTCGGAGAAAATAGAAAAATGGGTTCAAGAATTCTTAAAAATACTTTAGAATATTTAGAACTTAATAAAATTCTTTTAAAATTTTTCTGCAGTACTGATTTTTATAAAACTGAAAATGGCACAAAGCTTTATAAAATCCTTAAAAATCAGAAAATTTTCAAGAAAAATATAAATAACTTAAAGCAAAATTTTGGTATATTACAGTACATTAAGTTTCAATATATAGTATAGTAGTACTAGTAATGGTGTAATCACGTGCTCGTGATGCAACAAACGAATATCGATCTGATCTGATCTGTACGTCGACCTGACATCTATGAGAGGAGGTGACATTCCGGTGATGCAAACAAATTTTACCAAAATTTTTGTTAAATAATCCTTTTGTTACGCATGTTAAAATAATCTAAAACTTATTTTAAAAGTTTTTTCTCTCATAAATTATTGACTACAAAACAAGCCATGCATCACGCTTATTTGAATGCTAGTCATCTGTACGTCCGTGATTAGACCCCCACAGCATAAAAAGCACGGAGGTTTCCGTGAAGGAAAAAAAATAAAACAACCGCGGTTTTATCGATCTCTCATCTCATAAGCATGGAAGAGATCAAGGTTATCGCTGTCGATCTTTCTGGTAGAAAACCACAGATGTTGCTACCGTCCAGTTGCCAAGCCAGCCGGCCATCTCGCAGTCGCACGACTCGGCGCATCCAGCCCACGAACGGTTTCTGCTCGTCTTCCTCCTCCAGTTTCCGCGACCTCCATGCGCTTCCATGGCTTACTTCCATTGAATACAAGAGGAGGAGACGGTACACTACTCACGGCACGAGACCACAGAGCGGCGGCGCCAGCGGCGATTTCGTGCGGGCAGTGGCGCGGCATCCGTGGCACGGCGAGGGGGGTGCTCCGGGATCGGGCCATCGGGCGCGCCGGCGCGGCGACTGGGTGGCGAGCCAACTTGACCGGCGGCATCGACGCTCTGATCGACGACGAGCTGGCGGGGCAACAAAAGTTCGCCACATACTCCAGCAACCCAAAGGACAAAAGAGCCTTTCCTGAGCCTTAAATTATATGTGGCCTATGGGCCATATCCACAGTAGAGCCCATGGACAATTCTTGAAACACGCAGGTGTTCCTTTTTCGTACTGTTCTTGTCCTCCATTTGCCACACCATGGGCTGTGAATTTTCTCTTTGGACAATTGGACTAAGCATCCAACGGCCCTAATTTTGACCAATACGGTCCTGCAAATACAAATTCAACACGAAACGTAACTGGTTTGAGATGGAGTACAAATCCGCAGGTTTTTGGAAGCAAAGTATGGTATCTTCTGTCCCGATCATATTTGATCAGGCAGAGGGGATTAGAGCGCATTAATTTGATGAAATGGACGTCCAGCTACATCATCGAGTCATCTCGCGCGAAGGCCCACAGCTCATCTATTAACCAAAGCGACCAAACAGTTGATTAAGACGTGAGATATTTTTTTTAATTCAGTGTAAAGGATAGATGTTACTCCATACTTAGAAGTAGGACCCAATGACATCAGATGTCACTGCATATCTTTTTTTTAAAAAAAAAAAATCAGATGTCGCCGATACAGTTCGAGAACCAGGTTGCAAAGGTCTACGCACCTTTATTACTTTAAAAAACCAGATGTCACCGATACAGTTCGAGAATCAGATGTCACGTATAAGTTTTTTTTTATATAAATTGTCAGATCAATTTTAGCTCTTATTTTTTAAAACTATAGATTCGAAGAGAATTTGTGTCACAAAATTACAGATGTTAGAATTGATTATTTCTTATAACAGATCTGATAGTGTGAACCCATATAGCAGCCACATGCGTCCCTATTTCCTATTTCACTTGCGCGTGAGGCTACTATGTAGGCTCACACTATTAGACCTATTATAAGAAACGATTAATTCTAAAACATCTAGTTTTGTGATATAAATTATCCTAAAATCTGTAGTTTTGTTAAATAAAAGCGAAAACATGTAGTTTTCTGATAGTTTGTAAAAAAAAAAAATATTTAGTTTTGTGAAATTTACTTCTTTTTTTTAAATCGAGGCTCCACCCGCCATGTGTGTAACATTCCAAATTTGCCATAAAATAAATAATAAGATACCAAATCATTTCCCTGCATCATTGTGAATTCTTTGGCTTTTCAAGAATTTTTGGCAATTAAATTTCATTCTCATTTGCTAGCCATTGCTTCTGAAATTTAATTTTTGAATTTTAAATTATTCAAAGTCTAAAAATATTTTATTTAGGTTTTGGATAACCTAAAATGCTTCTCCAAAACATTTCATGAATTTTGGAGTTGAGTTAATAATTATTCAAAATCAAATACTCCAGTTTATGTAAAACTGAGTTAATAAATGAATTTATAAGAAAACCCTAGAGCTTATAAAATGATGATAATTTACAAATTTCCTAACATGTCTGGTCCATCCACAACAATTTTCAAAAATTGTGTGACACCATAGCTATGCCTAAAAATTCAGACAAAGTTTCTAGTCAAAAACAAAAATTCAAATGCCCATCATGTGCCCCACTAACAACCTGGGCCTGCGCATTAGCCCTCTCCTCTTGCATACACATTGGTCCGCTTATCAATAGCCATTGCTGTTTAGGTCGCCTTCACTTGCTGTCTTCCTCGAGCAAATGCGTCATTTCGCCAAATAAGTTTTCCCTCTCCCTGTTACTAGCAAGCCTGGCCCACTTGCCACGATTTGCCACAATTCTTCTTCCATGAGCGCCTGCCATGCAAAACTTCACACCCATGCCAGCCTGGTCACGTGGTGTGCCCACCTTCCTGACCCATCGCATCGCCTCGAGCTCCCTATCTGGGGCCTTCACTTCGCCACCTGTAAGTTGTTGCCGTGAGCGCGAAATCTGAGCATCTTACTCACTGTCAAGAGGAAGCTAATGAAGGGAATCACCCCCGTGCCTGTTTAAGGCCCTTCTCCTTAAACCTGATCGAGCCGGACTGTTCATCCGACCGAGCCATCCTCGAGTCTGACTCGAGTCCGACTCGAACCTGACCGAGCCGGACCGAACCACATTCGCGCCAGCCGTTGGATCGAGATCCAACGGCCAGGATTGAGCCACGTGTACACGCGCGTTGGACCGTTGGATCGAGATCTAACGGTTGAGCTTGTGGCCGGTGTGCGCGTGACGGTGGCCGGTGTGCGCGTGACGGTGGCCGTCGATTGAGCCACACGGGTGGCCAAGATCAGGCCACGTCACCCCGTCCGTGTCCGTGCTGGACTCCGCCGCCCCGTACCAGCCCGCCCGCGAAATCGGCGCCTAACTCGACGTCCGCACCGGTATTTAATGCGCGGGTGAGTGCCCAAGGATCGCCTTTGCCTTGTGCATCCGTTGCCCTAGCCACCGCCACCCGTAGAGCTCCTCCGTGCCCGCGATTGCTCGCCGTAGTTAATTAGGGTTAGCTTTCGGTTTTGGCAAGTTTCCGCCGCCGTCCGCTGTCCTTCGTCGTGTTGAAGCTCAGATCCGAGACCGTCGCGATGAGGCACGTCGGGGAGTACCATTCACATCGCCGGAGACGCGCCCAAATGACGATGGCCGTGTCGTCATCCCCAGCTCCGGCCACCTCTGCTCCGCCGCGCCATCACTGGAACCGCGAGCTCTGCTCCACCACGCCATCAACAATTTGGACATGTTCGCTATTCTGAAAAATTAGAAAATAACTCGTTCACGATTCGTATTTAAGGGCAGGCTCTTTCCATAAAACGTCGAACGGGGGACCTAAACGCGAACTGGGAAAAAAAATTCCTCTCATAGAAAATCGCAAAGAACCTATCCGTAAATTCACAGGGATCTATATGTAATTCGGAAGAACCGAAGGGCTATTCGCAAAATTGCCAATGGACGCGTGGCTGAGCTCTCTGGCGAGCTTTCCTCCGGAGTTTAATACAGGTAGGATTTGACGGCCAAGATAACCCCGTCGGTTCCATCTAAGACCCGCCACGGCACGAGAAAGCTAGAGCTTCCTTCTTATTCCCAAGTCCCAACCTCTTCGTTCCCTGTTCACACCACCTCCTCGCGAGGCGCGATGGGTCTCAAGCTCCGGCGGCTGGCGGCCACCCTCCTCTCCACGGGAACCACCACCTCCCCGGCCTCCGCTGCCGACGCGCGCCACGCGGTGACTCGCGCGACGGCGCACCACCCGTCCACGGCCCCGTCCTCCGCGCACCACCTGGACGCGCTCCTCGCCTTCGGCCGCGGCTCGCGCCTATCCGCCGCCTCGCTTGCCTCCGCGCTCACCGACCGCCTCCGCGTAGCGGCCTCCGGGAACGGAGACGCCGCCGTAGCCCTGAAGTGCCTCGTCAACCTCAGAATTCTGCTGGCCCGCGGCACCTTCATCCTCCGCGACCAGCTCCTCGCGGCCCTCATCCGGCACCCCGCCTCCGGCCGCAACCCCCTCGCGCTCGCTGCCTTCCCGCTCAGCCGATCCTTCGCCGCCGCCTCCTGGGTCCGATTCTCTGCGCGCCTCCTCGAGGTCTTCCTCCTCCTCCCGGACGCCTCCCGCGACGCCGAATACCTCACCGCGCTCCCAAACCCCCACCTCATCTCCGAGCTCGCCGCCTTCGCGTCCGTCGCAGACGCCGTCCGCCAGGCCCCGCCCCCTTCCTCCGCCCCGCAAGCCAACGCCCTCATCTGGGAAGCCATCCGGCTCGCCGAGGAGGACCGGATCACGGCGGAGCGCAACATAGCCACGAGGGTCCAAGAGATGGGCCAGCGCCTCGACACGCTCAGCTTGGCCGACGCGGTGGAGTTGGTCTGCGTGCTGAAGCAGGTGGAGAAGAGCGCGGCGTCCCCGCCGGAGTGGAAGTGGGCGGGGCTGGACGAGGCCATCGTGGGCGAGGCGCGGCGGCTGCGCGAGCGCTCAGAGGAGGTGGTGCTGTTGAGGACGGAGCAAGAGAGGCGGGTGGTGCGGAGAGACCCCGCGGCGAGCGCGTCCGCGCGCGTCGTCGTGCCGGTCCGCACTTCCAGCGGCGAGGCCGTCCGGTTCGGCTCCACACGGTGGGCCGGCACAGTTTCTGCATGGCGATAGGGCCAATGTTCAGGTTTATTCTGTTTTTTGCATTTTTGGTTGTAAGTGCAGTGATTATGCCTTGTTGTGCTCGATCGGAAACGTATTCCGGAAACTGTGAAGAGAAATGTTTGGTTGCGTTTTGGCTGTTTGATCGAAAATCAATTGAAATAGAAGTTACAAGATGTTTGCACGATTAAAAGTCGGTGGTGTGACTGGTGTCTGCGTAGTACTCGGTGCTTTTATTGCTAAATAGTACTTAAATTTTAATCCTCACATCTAGATCTAGTTAACGAAATCACTTATTTGCACCATCTTCTCTATTCGAGTGTTATTTAGACATTGGATGTATATCTACCTATATCCACTAGTTTACTCATTAGTTATTAGTATGTGATTGATGAATGTTCCAATACATAATATTTTTTTCTATATCAATTATGTACTAATTTTACAGTATTAAATTGTATAAAAACTAATGTGACAGTATATAAAAAAGAGAAACAAAAAAAACTAAGAAGCACAACAAAAACTATACAAGACCCTACTTGATCGTTTATTTTGTGGATCCAGACAACACTAAACAAATTGATTACTTCTTATCGCATTATTCGTCTGAAGAAAAAAAAATCACAAAGTTAAAATCATAAGACACAACAAAAATCATAGAGCAGCATTCAATTGATAAAAAAAATAAATATTTATAAATAAAAAAAACGATCGAGTACCCTTTAAAGCTCTCTCCAAGGATGGCCTGTAAAACAGCCTTTTTGGATATTTAGTGGCCTATTCAGGTCTGTAGCATCCCAAGGGGCGTGTTATGTGTGCCTCTATCAAAGAGGCCAGAGGGCTTCATCCCTATATGTAGAGGCTGTTCTCGCGTGTGTTATGTGCGAAGGAGAGTCCAGGCCATGGTTGAGAATCGATCCAATATAAAGGCCCAAATCGAATACAGGTTGCACTGTTGAGGAATCATCCTTGGATTCAGCCTAACAAATCCACAAATCCCTCGAAAGTCAGCCAGGTGAAACCGCGAAAGGCCTACAAGAACACAAAAGGCCATCCTGCGACCAGTCAGCTTACATACCAGTAGTACTAGAATAGAGACCTTCGTGCGATTGATTCTTTTCCACAAGATCCAAATACCGAGTGGTGTAAACAGCCGGATATTTTCGGCTCAAATACTCGTGTCGCATTTGCAAGCTTGCAATCCGCATCCTGATGTCGACCTGCCACATCTACGATCGATGCTATTAATTTAGTATCCTGGCGGCGTCCATGTCTATATATGTAACTTAATTGTGTCTCTGGTGCGCAGCGCAGGTGTACGTAGTGGAGAGTCACTCCAATATCAACTCGTGGTCGGAGGCGAGCCTGCCTTTTCACTATGTATTATTGGCTTATAAACTACTATAGATTAGACTATTGCTCGCGCGATTAGTGGCTTTTGAAACATGGACAAAGCGTGCTCGTGGTGCCGCTCGTGATCTGTATCTTGCTCCTACCGCTAACCACTCAGAACACAACTTGCTTCGCACTTTAATTTAGGGGAGTGTATTGCTTGACGGATCACCGGCTGCTTCCGATTCGACGGATCGATTTTTCTCAGCAAACCCTCGCTGGTTGAGTGCTACGTGCGCTCGCCGCTCGTACGTACGCAGGCACGACCATTGACCCTGACTCGGCAAAGGAAGGACAAGCCTTAAGCGAGCAGCAATTGCCAAGCACGCATTAATGAATAATAATAGACGGAGCATGAGGTCACCGCTGAACATATATACCTGCCTGCAATGCATCTGCCTGCGATGTGTGTAGTACGAAGGACGCGTTCCCCCACGCACGAGAAGACGAGCCGTGCAAGGTGACGGCGTCGCCCGCGTCAGCTCACGAGCCACGACTCGGCGGCGAAAAAGGAGGTGGAGAGGAGGCCGGGGCTGGCTTTGGTCAACCTACGCGTCGGTCTGACGACCTGATCCTAACTCGAATGAGTCGGGCTACGTTTTTGCCTTGCGTTTAGCCTGCACCTGAGGAATTGGGCCCTGCGAAATCCAATCTTGAGTTCAGGCTCGTAGTAGCATAGCACTTTAGGCGTAGCTGCAATCTCCCAACTTGAGGTCGACTACTATACTTTATTCAGGCCAAGAATGACCAGCCCAATGCAACTGGGCCTTTTGCGAACCCACACTTTTTGCCTGAGTCGTGTGTCTGTCGAGTCTCAACGTTCAATTTACCTTTGTAAGACTTATTTTTTTAAAATAATTTTATTTATAAATATAAAACTTATATGTACATTTAATAAGGATTTTATTTTTATATACCTATTTATTCTCTCTCAACCATATGCATTTATTTATTAACACCTACACAAAGTATATCTTTCGTCTTTCAAGACAATTAAGTGAGGGTATCTAAATCATTTTCTCTCGTACCTTTTTCAATTTCAACGTAATCTTAATACTTGTGCAAAGTCAAAATACGCCTTATAAAAATGAACGGAGGGAGTACTTTTGAACTCCCAGACGAAAACAATCAACAACAATCATTTTATCCAAAACAAACCAAAAAAACTTATTGACTGGGCGGAGATGATAATTACTTACCCCTTCATTTGTTTCAAGATTTGTGTAATTTGTATTAAGAGGAAAAAACACTGCTTATTTTTTTTATCACATAGACAAAAAGAGATTTGGGCGGAGAAATCAGGAGCTCCACCACCGTCCACACCCACCGAGGCTAAACTGGAGTGCATCGGTAGAGAGAAAGTGAAGAGATCACCACTGCATCCCTATCGCATGTGTTGTTTTTTCTTCTAGTTTTAGGAAAGAGAGGGGGGGAGGGAGCAGGGGTGGAGAAATCAGGACAACCAAGCCATCTTCACTCGTCGGCTGTTAGCCAGAGGTGTGATGATGACGACGAATGTGGAGAAATCAGTCCTTGCTTATTGACCTCACGCACTCAGTAGTTTTCTTGTGTTTTGAGATGGTAAGAGAAGTGCGAGGGCTACATCGATGATTTTTGAGTAGAATTTTTCAGATTTTTGTTAGGTTCAGATTTTGGTAATGAGAGAGAGAGAGAGAGAGAGAGATAAATGAATGGAGAAGCTAGTTTTGTACGTTCTGTTGATCTCACAAAGGGTTGTATTGTGCTTTAATATGCATTGTTTGCTTTGCTTCCTAGTCGAATTCCCCAGTTTGGCTCATGCGTTTTTTGTTGTCTGAATCCAAGTGTTGTAGACTATCTTCTTTTGTTGCATTGGGCTATGGATTTTGCAGGATCCAATTCTTAAATGTTCAATTGATGCATCATTTTATCTTGCGATGAATTTTTCTAGTACACACTTGCTGCAATGTAAGACTTCTAGATTTTGTATTTAGAATATTTTCAGATTTAGACATTGAAGTGACTTACTGTCAATTTCAGGTGTCATTTGTTCATGATGTTTGTTATGCACGAAGAAAATATTCTCCAATTAACACTTTTTATCAAGATTTTTAGAGAAGTTGGGTTCCATATGGTTTGAGTGAATCTGATACGATTCTCTAATTTTTCAATAAGATGTAGTTGTTACATATCTCATAGCTCTTTTTTTATGTAGTTCTTTATGAGAATAGCACATCTTCACATATGTGTGTTATTTCCTTCTCATATTTCAATAGTTCTGTAGATATAAGTTCTTTTTACTATGGTAATGAGATTTTGTTAGCTTAAGATAGAGTTAACCTATAAAAGGGATAGCTTAGGTTAGTAGCAGTTTTTCAGGGTAGGGGTGCATCAAATTTTGCATATTAGTGAAAATGTAACTTAACTCTGAAACTCATAAATGTACACTAAAAGTCCAAAATGTGCTAAGACAAACTATTTTTGTCAGTGGAAGCATAGTTTTGCTCCTTGATCTCTAAATTATCCAACTTAATAATTTTTATCTAATCAGTAACCAACATTGTCTTAACGTCAATTCTAGATATTCTTTTTCAAGGTAGAGTTGAGGTTACAAGTTGCATTTGCTTTTGTCAGTTTAATGTACCGAATGGAATTTTAGAAGCATAGTTTTGTCATATAGTTTTGTTAGTTAAGAAACATGGTGCAATTACGCTTTTCTAATGATTTATTTCTACGAACATCTAGAAGCTGATTTTCAATTGTTGCTAGAACATTGTCGTTTCTCCAAAAGTCCAATGCAAATATGAGGTGTCAGAAAGAGTTGTTGTTAAGGTGCCCAAAAAATTTGCTGCTAGGATTAGTTATTTTGCCTTATGGTATGTATTGGATTCTTACTCCAACAAGGAATTGAAACTTGAAGCCATTATGGCTCAGAAGAAGCGCGCAATTACATGTCAAACCATAACTAAGAAGAAGCACGCAATTACATGTCAAACCCTAACTTATTTTTTGGGCATGTTGGTTTTAGTACAATATTTCTGGTGGTTTTAGTTTCCAAATTAAACTACCTTTTTGTTGCTCCCGCCTTCTTGTGTACAAGAAGGAGTTTGACTAGAATGATTCTTGCTTGATTTGTACCATGTTGGTATAAATAACAAGAAAGTTTGGATTTTATAACAAAAAATGTACTTTCATATGCCCCTCCATAACTAACAACTTGCACTCAGAATTGGCATGCAACTCCTAAATGTTCAATTTCTCCCAGATAATTGTATAGCTATTGTAGTAATCCAAAAACTAAAGTGAGTATTGTCGAGGATTGGGTAGTTCGTAACGACCATAATGCCGCGACCGTCGGGCTCGTGCCGACCTTGGGTAACTCGAAGGTCGTTCCCGAGGATGGCCCAAGGAAGATCGAGCATCGTCACTCCGCTTGCCCGTGCGGTACAAGCTCCTGGTCTGTTCGGCACGAGCTCGTTGCCTGGCTAGTGTTCGAACACGTTGCTCGGGCATACTTGCTCGGCTTAGGGCCAAAGTTGCTCGGCCCCAGCTCGTGCTCGGGCTGCATGGCCGAGCGGTCGTGACAGGCGGTTACAACCGGAACAGCAATAATCGTGTCACCTCGAAGGGCCGTTGCGCCCATGACGCGAACGTGGCATGGATATAGGATTCTGTTACAACCACATTGGGCATGGTCAGGCGTGCGTGAAGTGTGGGCGATAATCGACATGATACTCTTGTAACTTATAAATACCTCCTAGACATTGAAGAAAGGAGAGACTTTTCCCTTGGCTAAGCAACACATACGCAATACACACCACGCTGGAGTAGGGTTATTATCTCCCTCGAGAGAGGCCCGAACCAGGATAAATCCCCGTGTCATCCTCTGAGTGTGCTTAATTCGGTAAGACCGGGCATCCTTCGGAAGCAACCCTTCACGCAAGAAGGGGCCCGAGTTGATCCCTCAGTCAACTAAGTAAGCTCGGCGGGGGCTTGCTCCCCAATCGGCGACAAGTATTATCTCCTTTTCTTTTCTATTTGGTTGTGTTTTTTATTTGGGTTATGAAGATGACTTAAATGGGGAAGTAAATCATTTAGCGAATGGAGTCCAAAAAGATTAAACAGACCACATGGGTACACATTCCAGGTAAATATAATCATCGTAGAAGTTGAAGAAGTTTGTATCTTCCAAATATTACTACTTTTCTTCTGCAATACATATATATATGTACACATACACACAAATATATATATATATATATATATATGTAAGCTTCTAACTGAACTACTAGTATTTCTTTCTTTTTTTTCGTTTACATTTGACACCTAAATAAATACATGCTGCCTCTTTTCAATTGTGTTTCCCCTGAAAGTTCTAAAATTCAACCTTTCGTTTCTTCACAGATTTTCCTACTAGTCCCTTCTTTCTACAAGTGCAACTTCTTTTGATCCTTTTCCTTTCAGAGTCATGCTGCAAGCACAGTTACATTGTAAGTTTTATTTTGTACATATTTGTACCAATTTAATAATTTATGATGATCTCTCCAAATAACCACGAGCTTATCGCCAAGTGTCCCTTGCCTAGTCATGCTGCAAACATTTTATTTTTGTATCAACGTGCTATTGCCTACGCTATGAGGTACACATTTCTATCTTCTAAATATATGCTAGTTTGTTTAGCTCATACTTAAGACTTGTTTGCTTTTATTGCCTAGGCCTATTGTGGATAAGACTTGAAACTGCAGTTAAAATTATATATGTATGTCAACATGTTATTGCCTAGTTTTGTATGGTTCAGACTTCAAACTTAGTATTGTTATTGCCTACTTCAAATTGCAATTCAGGTTGTTTTCTTGCTTTGGTCAATGGTTTTGGGGCCAAGTATATTCAGACAAAATGAGAAGAAGAAAAATTATGCTTGCACATAGGCAACTCTTTTGATTCAAATCCCAAGAAATTGGTGCTCACTGAATTTGTTTGTGCTTTAGATAATTAAACATGTTTTCTCACTAAATGTTTGATAAGACTTCAAACTTAATGATGTTTTGGTTTGGATTTTAGGTTTCTGATAGAAACTCTAGTTCTCCTAGCTAGGGAGGTTCTCCTAGTTAGGGAGTTTATGCAATGGTAAAAGTTATGGTTATGCTAGCTAGGGAGTTTATGCAATGTTTTTCAATTTTGTTCAGCCTTCACACGTGATGTTTATAATTTCCTAGGTTCTTCTATGATCCACAATTCTGATGCTTGGGCAATAGAGAAACCATGAGAGAGCATGAAGCAACAACGTGGTCGATAGAGTTCTGATTGAAGAGCAAAATAGAACACTTGGGAGAGCAGCAAGCATGAACATAGCAATCAAATGGTAGAGAGAAACATGATAGTGTTTCTTTTATGGGCTGAAGCTCCATGATTCTACTCCCTTTGTGTCCCCGATCTCCAGTTTCTTCTTCCTTTTCTTTTATCGTTGATAGATCCATGTCACCTCCCTCATGTTCTTTTTTTTTTGTATGACATGTGGGGTCTAATGTATTTTGGGAAGTGGGTCCCAACAGATCCAACTTGGGGCATAAATCTAAGCCATTGTGTGAGTCGTGCAGAGTTTTACTCTTTTTTTGGTCCGTTGTGTTATGTTTTCAGCCCACGATGATTTTTTGCGTCCCGTTGAAAACAAATAGGCCATTTAACGAGTCTCGAATATAGGTCCACTTCATTTGGGTGGACCCATTAATTGAGTAAAGCTCGGGTAGATGTGGGTTGTTGTGTTTTTTATCCAATGATGATCCTATGGTCTAAGTTTTGAATGTTTTTTGGATACGAAACATCCGGGAGTTGTGTAGACATACCCAAACACAAAAACCTTTGATCTTATGTCATGGTTCTGATATATGGATCGTTAACTTTCATGTACTCTTATCTAACATCAACTCTTTAGATACATTTCAATCCCTCAAATCTTTTTTAACTTCTTCTTTTCACGTAAGTCTCAATCAACATCTATATCTTATGTTTTTGAGACAACTTAAAATTCTAGTATGCATCGGTGCCTTAGAAGGTCTCCGTTGGAGATGTCCAAACTATGGTTCACATCTTCATCGATCTCATCGTCACTCTGTAGTATCGATCCCAAATATTGAAAAGGTTCATTTTTAGGTTCTACTTTTTTGTCCTAACTAATAATCTCCATCATCTGCCATAACACCACTTGAAACACATTTTATATACTCAATTTCAGCCCTACTAAGTCTGAAACCCTTCGATTCTAAAGTTCTCTACAAGTCTAGTTTTCTATGAGCATATACTCTACACTCATCAATTGACACCACATCATCATCGAAAAGCATATCCAAGGAGTCTCTCTTTGTATGTCTCATGTGGCTTCATCTATCACTAGCGCAAAAATATAGAGACTGAATGCTGAGCCTTGATGCAGTCCAATCTTAATAATAAAGTCATTGTCATAAGCTTTCTCCAAATCGATAAACACCATGTGTAGATCCTTCATTTCTTTTCTATATCTCTCTCCATCAACTGTCGTGTCAAGAAAATCGTCTTTATGGTCAACCTGATAGGCATAAAACCAAATTAGTTTTCATCACGCTAGCCACTATTTTTAAACGATATTTAATCACTCACTCCTAAAACTTTATTGTGTAGCTTATGAGTTAATTTTTGTGTAACTAGTAAACTTTAAATGTCATCTTTATTCTAGAAAAGTGATACTAATATACCTCTCCACTAGTTGTTGTTGTCTATAGCAAGTTACCATGGCACATATGGACAATCTTAAAGACAACCGTACAATTGTACACACAATCACTTTCTTTATAGACAGCTCATCTCTACACATAATCAGCTTGGTTTTCGTTATACAGTTGACTACAAATGTATAGACAGTTTCTTTCTCTTTCCTCTTTCTCTTTCATCCACATCAGCAAATAGATAATATAGCATCTTTTACAGACAAATAATGTCAACTCATTGTACATGCTCTAATCATCTTGTTCAACGTAACAATGCTATTGAACTCATGGACATGTTCCCGAAAAGAGCCACTATAAACGTTGGATCCTACTTTGATGTAACGCAATGACCAACGCAGGACAATACCAAGTTGAACACTCAAGCAGCCCATCCGTTCTTCTTGCTACAGTGGTGTAATCACACATAGAGGTGGGCATCGTGCCGTGCCGTACCGGCCCGGCCCGGGTCCATCGTGCTTCGGGCTGGAACCGTGCCGTGCCACGATGGCCTATTGTGCCAGGCCGTGCCGGCCCGACTCGCCTTTGGCGAGCCCAAGCCGGGCCCATTTGCGCTTCGTGCCTGCTTCGTGCCGTGCCGGCCCAGGCCCAACCCATTTTTACTATTGTGACGAGTAAAAAATAAAACACATAACTATTACTAAACTACCTATTTTAATTACATAAGAGATTAATCACATCAACAAAATGTCAAACATAAATGCAATGTTTGAAGATGCCGTTAATCAACAATATCTGCCAACTTTTAGGCCTTAATTCGTGATTTCGTGCCCGTTCGTGCCGCGTCGCGTCGCCCGTCGTCGTGCCGATTCGGGCCCGCACGGCCCGAAGCTCTGCGCTATGCGTCGGTCCGGTCGGGCACAGAACTGTGCCGTGCCGTACTTTGCACCAGGCCATCCCATCGTGCTTCAGGCCGGCCCAAAAGAGCCCGGCCCAAATGCCCACCTCTAATCACACATCACTCAACTTTACAACATGAATGTGCCTTCAAATCTCGAAGGCATAGTAATTCATCGTAGCACACGATACCGAAAGGAAGAACAAATAGCATTTAGCAATCAACTAAGCTATTCGACTATGACATTTTTAAACCAACATTCACTTTTAACTACACCATCTTTACTGCTGAGTTGCATAGTTAAAGGCTTCTATTCACTTGGAGCTCCCCCATCTCTGCATGCGGTTACTTGCTTTCAAGGCCTGCAAAAACTTTCAGATTTTAGCACAAATGACAACCCAAAAAAAGTGAGGTAAATCATTGCATCATTTCCATCATGTTGGCTTCCGACAGATAATTTGACGGATCCAATCAGGAGCGGATTCAGGCCTCGAGCCATCCAGACCTGAATCCAAAGCCTGATAGCCATGGCACACGAGAGCTGGCCGGCCCCTAGCTCCGCCACTTGGCTCCAATGTTAAGGAAGAAAACTAAACCTCCTCATTCCAATCGCATCGTATGGTCATGTAGGCCAAGATTAGAGTCTGAACTGTCGTGCCACCGATCATTCCAGCCCAAATTCCCTGTACAAGTGAAAAGTTAATAGCTGTACGCGAGCATATAAACACGATGATGTTCAGTCCTGCATATGTAAAATACGAGACGATCGAACACACAGGAACTCCAAGATGGAAACTCCATCCTAGCAGAACACCAAACGGAACGCCAATCAGATAGTAGCTCCCAGTGTTCACATAAGCAACCAGTGCCTGCCACCCTGAGCCCACAGCAACTCCTGCAAATAGTTGCATCAGCGAAGGCAAAAAAAATTAGGTCTTCCTTTTGCAATGCAGCAATATGTATCATATGAGGCAGGGTCATGCACATACCGGAGAGGACAGGTTGGACGCCATTGAGGAGCATGGTGAGGGCGAGCAGAGTGGACATGTCGTCCACAGCGTCGATCACAGCCTTGCTTGACGAGAAGATGAGGGCGAGTCTGTCGTGGAAGGCCAGCGCCAGAAGGCAGAAGAAGACGCTGATCAGAAAGGAAGTCGCCGTCGAAACGACTGTGGCGAATCTTGCGCCGTGTCCGTTGCCGGCGCCGAGCTCGTTGGCGACCCGCACCCTTAGAAGACCATGGGAGGACATTCGTTTGACGGGCTCTTTCTGAATTGTTGTTCGTCAAAAAGTGGTGCAGTCGAGTCAATTTTGGTTTTCTTACCCGGTGCCTGCTAAGAACCCCAACGGAAACATCATTTCCCATCCAGCCAAACTCAGACTGCTCACGGCAAAAAAAAAAAAAACGATTAGTAATCTCTTTGTAATTGTAAATAGGTTCTGTCGTTGTAGTTTAGCCAATATGGAATTAAGAGATTCCATCTTGTTGATGAACGTACCAGATAGAGAGGGCATCCACAGCAAGTTCGGCGTTCTTCAAGTACCCTGTGAGGAAGATCAATATCCTGTAGTACCAATTCTCCAAGCTGCAGCCAAAAGAGAAGAAAAAAAATTCATGATTGATACATGCAAGGTTTGCACTGAAAACATCTCCTAGATTAGTATATTTGACAAACTCCTAGATACGTACTACTATTACTAGCTAGAAGTGAAAATGAGACATCCATATTTAAATACCACAACTTTTTTTTTAAAAAAAAACAACTACCACAACATGACGCCCGACGCCGTGGACAACTTGACGAACTCCCACAAGTCCACGAATGCCAACGACGAGAACCCCTTCCACGTCTCCGGGCACCCGCCGCCGACGGCGTACGCGAGCTGCAGCGCTATGATGAGCCCCCAGGAGAAGTTAAGGGCCATGGCGGCGCCGAAGACCCCGAGCCCAAAGTAGCTCACCAGCAGCCAGCTCGTCGCGACGTGCACCGGGAACGCCGCCACCGTGGTCACCGCGGTGACCCAGTTCTTGAGCTGGCACTGCAGGAACTTGTTGAGCGGCAGGAGGATGGCGTACATGAAATGCAGCGGGAGCAGGTGCACGCTGACCGTGCCGGCCTCGCGGGCCAGCTCGTCCGGCTGGCCCAGCGCGGTGAGCAGCTGGCCGCTGAAGATGTACGTCGGAGCAAGGAGCGCGGCGAAGGCTAGGAGGATGAGCCACGAACGCTGCATGTAGACGCCGAGCATGGAGTACTGCTTTGCACCGTAGGCTTGGCCGCACAGCGTCTCCAGGGCACTCGCCATGCCAAGCTGCAATTCATGAAAAAGTTTGTGCATATTTAGTCCCTTTGCCTACCCGGTACTTAATTTAATGAGAGTGACTAGGCAACGGTATACCGTTGCAACGGTATAGTCATGAAACTTATGAAACTTATCAGTTTCAGTGCTGGTTTCATGAGTTTCAGTGTTTAGTTTCATCAGTTTCATGTTTTATTAGTTTTTAGTGCTAAGTTTCATGAGTTTTAGTGCAAAAAATCATAAGTGTCATGAGTTTCAGAGGTATACCGTTGCAACGGTATACCGTTTTTTAGTTTTTCTGTAATTTAATTTCTCTACTCCCCTAAAGTCAATGTCAATACATCAAAAAGTTGTAGTACGTACTTAACGATACTTTAACAACGGAGGGAGTAGCGTATTAGCATGATATGCCCTGGTATTATATGTTACATACATGACTACAAAAGTTGATCATGACCTAAGATTTCACCCCAAAAGAAATTCGAAAATGAAGAATAAGTTATACTGGTTTTTCTTTTTTCTTTTTTTCAATATTTCTAGTTGTATACTGACTGAGAGATTAATTACAGTACAAAGCACATGATTGCTGATGCCACCTTTCCGGATGGAACGACACCCACATGGCCACATGCATTTAATGTGTTTTCTTGCTAAATACTACTCCCTCAGTTTGATAATAGATGTCGTTTTGAACATCGACACGGTCTTCAAAACACAACTTTGATCGCTAATTTTTATTATAATATATTTATAAAACCCAATAAAATTATAATATTACGAAAGTACTTCTCGAGACAAGTCTACACATATAATTTTCATATATCCAATTTAAATATTTAAAAATATATTGATAATCAAAATTTTAGAAGTTTGACCATCACTATGTCCAAAACGACATCTATTATCAAACTGGAGGGAGTAGTACTTAATGTTTTAGATATTAGATGTATATCAGGCTTTGTCAACTAGTTTGCTCTTTAGTTATTAGCATGTGATACATTGAAGAATATTTCAATATAGGTTATTCTTTTTTGTATCACCTTTTTACATTAATTATATACTAATTTTGTACAAACTAAATTATGAATAAAATGATGAGACAATTTGTAAGAGAGAGAGAGAGAGAGAGAGAGAGAGAGAGAGAGAGAGAGAGGAGCATTATTCTTTTCTTTATAACCTTTTTGCATCAATTAATATGCTAGTTTTATACAAATTAAAGTGTATAAAAATGATGTGATAATTTGTAAAAAAAAAAGAGTAACATTATTCTTTTCTGCATGCCTTTTTACATCAATTATATACTAGTTTTACATAAATTAAATTATGTAAAAAATAATTTGACAATTTGTTAAAAAAAAAAAAGAGGACACAACAAACAAAAACTCTGCTTGTTCATTTGTGTTTTAGCTACCGGCGATCATAAACAAATTGATTATTCCATTGTCATATTGTTCACCCAAGAAAAACTCACAAAATCAAATAATAAAGCACAACATGGATCATAAAGTAATATCTAATGGACAAAAAAAATTGAGCGCTCATAAACAAAAAAGAAAAACACTACAGTGCTATTTAGCAAATCCCTTTAATCAATTTATTTGATGAGCTAGCCGGTTCATTAGATGCAAGCTAGAAAGCGCCATTGTATTTGTTCCTAATGGAACAAGTAGTACTACTTAATTAAGGAAGGCAGTGGATGCTTTCTGTCCTAGGGGAGTCAAATGGTGTCCGGCCGATAAGGATGCGTATGATTTGTGCGAAAGAAACGGATCACAAATAAGCAGCAAGAGAATCGTATCTAGGTACCAAGAAACCAAGGTTGAAGCCGGAGATGACAGTGCTGGCGATTGAGAAGGCGGCGAGGTCGCGGTCGCCGAGGTGGCCGGCGAAGGCCTGGCTGACCACGTTCATGCTGTAGAGCACCACCCTCATGAACACGGCCGGGCCGACGACGTCCCAGAGCTTCTTGGACTCCTCCCATACTTCCTTCACCAATCTTTGGATCTGGCCCTCGTTCTCCTCCGGTCTCTCCGCGAGAAGTGGAACGCTCTCCATACACCAGTGTTACACGATTCACACAGGCCAATTAATAGGCTATGGAGATTGGAGGGAAGACCAAGCAAATGTTATTTAGCTTTGAAGCCCTTGGTTTGCGACGATGCTGCCTGCAGCACGTTGGGCAATAACTAATTGGGATGTGATGAGGACTAGGGAGTATATATTATTCGTCGATCAGTTCCCACTTCCATGGCATTGGCCGGGCGTCCCCGCGGTGAGTCGTCTTCGACGATCCGGGTTACTGGTTTTATAGGAACAAGCACTAGCTCTGCTACTTTGATGGGAATTGATACGGCCCAAACGGACGCCCGGCCCACTAAACGACTCTAGGCTTCACGCCTTCTCTTCCTCAGTCTATCCAGTTCTTCCATGTCCCAATCTTCTTCTTCTTCTCCAACACTTCCTCGTCTATACCCTAATTCCTCACTTCTCTCGCTCTATCCCATCCAGCGACTCGTCGACCGCAGTCCCACCTCACTCCCATGGGATCTCCCCTTCTTCTCCATCTCTCCCACATGGCTACGGTGAGCTCCAAAGAAGCAGCTGCATGTGTTGTCCATTCGTGCTCGAGGGAGACGTTCCGCCAGGGCCGAAGAGGTCTCCCCTTCTGAGGGGTGGTCAAAACTCATCGAATTTGTTGCTGCCACGACAGGAGCTCGCTAGATCTGGAGGAGACGATCGCCTTTTCGAGGAGTGTACAAAGCTCACCGGATTTGATAGGAGGGCGTCAGATCTAGAGGAGATAGGGTGCAGACAACGACGGGAAGAAGCACTGGTTGAGGGAGCTATGGGCTGCATCTGTTCTATCTGCTTGTCGGTGATGGATTCGAGCACCCTGGAGGATGGGGATAGTGGTGTGGGCTAGCCTCGTCCGCTTCCTCGTCCAAATGATGACATTGGTAAGTTGAGTTGTTCCAGCAATTGTTTTTGAATTTTATAGCATGAAACATTAACTGTTGCAGATGTTTAATGGGTTCTTTGTTGTTACAACAAGTTTTAATTTTTGTTGCAATAGATCCTTGTATTTGTTGCCCTAGTAGTTTAAATTTGTTGCATATTCTTGTTCATGATTACGTGTTTGTTGCATTTAGAAAAAGATTTGTTGCAAACTTAGGACTAATTGTTGTGCTTCTAGGATTTTTTTTATTGCACTCGTCTCTAACAATTCTTCCTACTCCTCTCTGCATAAGCTGTATTGTTGCGTTGAGCTGTTGAACCTCGTCGGACTTCCTCCTCGGTGTGCACCGTGAAGGAGGGTGAGTGGTATCTCTGAGCCATTGCCGCAGAGTTTACCTGCATGGGGCGGCAATAAAGTTTCTAGGCAGATCTTCAGCGCGACCGCTTTTATTTTTCCTCGTCGTCGATTACTTCCACGACTGTGTCTGCGCTGCACTACTTCCTACTCTTCAGCAAGCCTAACTGTAAGTCGTTTGTGTGATTGATCAACTCTATTAATTTACAATATTTGAGCATATTCTGAAGTACAATGTGTTACCTGCTATTTTTTGCATCTCTAGTCTTTTGTTATATTTGTCTCAGTATAAAATCTGGAATACAAATATTGCGCATGTTTCCAACATAAATACTCAAAACTGATTGGACTAATTAATGGCGCCAGTAATCGAGGTTAAGAAGCAGTTCAAGACAGTGAGCAATAATCTGATCAAGTAACTTCAGAGAAGATATTAAATTCTTCAGTTTATCAGCCAAAGTATATCGACATTGTTATTTTAGAGTTGTACGCAAAATAATTCAGATTGTGTTTTCAAGTTCATTCCAGCGTTATATGCTTTCCTGTTTTTTCAAAGCAAGCTAATGGGTTTGGATTTTTATTTTGTATCAAATCTTTTTTGAAAGATTTTTGTACGAAAATTTGAACTCATGCTCTGAATCATAGTATGTTGGTACTCAATAACCCTGTTACTCGAATGCATGTCCGTTGGAACGGGGCTCAAGTAGATGATTCATTATACCAAAGTTCTAAACTCTAAAAACACAAAATAACATGAGTTTACAACATGTAGAATCATTTATTTAAGATCCGTTGTAACCCAGGACACTGTACTAGTGAAAAGTAGAAGGTTTGATTGTTAAAAAAAGTAGGTCTGGGGTGGTGGCAGAAATATTAATGGTCTTGGAGGCAAGATGGGTATATATACTTCCAGCCGGGAACGTGGGATTAATGGACTTCAATTAATTACTCGTATGGTGACAAGAACAGTGTAGTTTAGGAAAAATAGCAAGGCCTCCAAACTTTAACTTTGATCACCAATTTTTGAGACAAGTTTACTCTCATATTTTTCATGCGTACACAGGTATACTGCCAATCTAAATATTCACAGAAATGTTGTTAGATAAAATGCATTGGTTGAGTGCACACTTCGCATAACATAGTAACACTCTGTGTCGTTAGTTTCGGTGTTTGCGTTGGCTTTGCGGCCAGGCGCTGCGCATGAAATGGTTACGGTACAAGTTTTCAGACCCGCGCAACCCGTTACCCCCCCGGTTACATGCGGCGTTGCGACGCCAGATCGTGCTTCGACGAGGGCTCGGTCGCGGCTCCCGAGTCCCGACACCTCAAGGATCGCGTGCGGGGCGTGGTACATGGATGGCACTCTGCCACCGGTGAGCCTGGCCGTGCGCGCGCACGCGTGCACGTTCTGATCAGACGCCTGACGCCTCGTTCAGTCGTGCTTTGCAACGCTCGTCTGCTCCGGCCTCATCAGCAGTGGCGGAGCCAGAAAATTCTAAAAGAGGGGGCTAAGAAAGAAGTGAATATCTACTGATGATTGATATTTAAAGTTCAGTATATAATAAATACAATATGTAACACTTGTAATTTGCAAGAATTTATAAATGAAAACGTACCACTAATTATTTCACATGAGGCGATACTTGATATTTTCGAGTTGGCAGTAAAGCTTACTCTCTTTGCTAATTTTGATGTTTTCCTGTGAGGTGGGACCGGCATGCATTGCAAATATAATTACGAATATTTATGTTGAAAATAAATCAGATGAAAAGGAGCTGCCAAAAATGAACTCACACATAACAACTATCTTTACTACGAAGGAAGAGACTCGACCTAGCTTGATGCTTTATTCTTTTGATATCGCTCCAAGCGAGAGAAATTTTCAAAATAGAAAATTCAGTAATTACACAAAACAATAACAAAAAAATCAGTAACAACACCGACGCTCCGACCGGGGCCGGGGCCCACCCTGCCCCGGCCGTGGCTCCACCTCTGCTCATCAGGCACTCGGCGCTCAGGCGCCTTAGCGCGGTTAGAGATGGCCATCGGATGATATCTTTGGATACAATTGCCGTCTACTCAAATCCGAAATACAAAATTGTGCCACCATCCGAACCCACTAGGCTTCTCGGATATAAACCTATGCATATGCCTAAACTCGATGGGTACTCGATACCTAATGGGTACCCACGAGCACAAAGGCGTGGGGGTGATAGGGGCAGGGCCGTGGGGTGGGGGGAGGGGGGGAGGCGATCAGGATAGAGGAAGATAGCTAGGGCAAAGCCGGCGCCAAGGGAGACAGAGGCGAAGGGCGGTGGACTCGGGAGGCAGAGGGAGGGGAGTGGGAGGTAGCCATGAAGGCGAGGCCGCGAGGGGCCGTGGGGGTTGAGCCAGCGAGGTGGTCGAGACGGAGGGAGGCGAGGGGCCGAGCTGGCACCAAGAGGGACGGAGATGGTGGCGAGAGGTTGAGTTGGGCACGCAGCTGGAGGGGGAAGGGAAAGGCGGAGGGGGCAAGCATACCTGGCCGGAGAGAGAAGGGGAGGGCGTCGTGCCGTCGTGGTCGTCGAGCCATAGTTGTTGCCGATGCCATGGCCGCCACGCCCCAAAGCCCACCCCACCATCGGAGGGGGAGGGGGAGGTGGTGGCACTGGCGGTGGTGACAAAGAGGGGGGGATCGGGGAGAGCCGAACGGGAGGGAGGAGATTGGCAGGAGCAGCGGGGGCTGAGCGATGGAGAGGGAGGAGATCGGAGGAGTAGGAGGGGAGGAATCTAGCGGGGGCATGGGGTGACGGAGGGCTCGGGGACGGCAGGGTCGGAGCGATGGAGAGCCGAAGAGGGAGGAGATCGGAGGCCAGAGGCGAAGCGCGAGGGATGAGGCAGTCGTAGGGGTTGAATGGGCGATGGGGGTGGCAATTCGACAAAGAAGGCCAAAGGGTAGCGAGGTCTCCCCTGAAATTAGAGTTTCGTTTTTTTAATACATATCTAAAAGTGGGATCTGCATGCTATAGGATACCCATCGGGCACCCATATGTACAATTGACACCCACACCTATCCTATTATCTTAGCGGGTACCCAAACCCTAAAACATATGGATTTGAAGTACTACCTATACCTATCCTTATCAAATTAGGTACTATAGATACCCAAATCTATAGGTAAAACTGTCATCCCTAAACGCGATTCGACTGCACACGCACCCTCCTATTGGGCTACCGCGTGTGCTTGACGCTGAGCGTTTAACTACCGCAACATCGGTGGGAGATACTCCTGGGCTGGTAATGGAATCATCCAGGCCATCCCGAACGAACGAACCGGCTGCTCCTCTGAGAAAATTGGATCTCTGGCGGGAAATTTGGATCACGGCCCTTATCGAAGATCGAAAATCGGATCGCGGCTGATTTGCGATCATCACTCGGCCCAACAAATACCTGTACTGCCCGATGCCATGGCCTTTTGCTGCCTTTGCTCGGCTCTTTTCCGGAGAAAGCTTCCCCTACTCCCCGCTTGTCGGTGTTTCGTGCACCGGCAATACGAATTTTTGGTTAGTGGGGGTCGCGCGTTCCCTCTCCTCGAATGGTTGACTCAGGAAGTCAGCGATTTATACTGGTTCGGGCCGAATGTCCCTACTCCAGTTCGGGCTGTTGGGGTGTATTGTATTCCTGAGACGAACCAAAGGCTACAGGCGACACAGGGATTCGAATGGATCGAATTCCCTTGTGCTCGATTAGGTTGCTTGCTTGTTCTTGTTCGTCCTTGTGTTCTTTTTGTTCGCTCGTCCCCTCCCCCCCGAGCCCTGCTTCTCCTTATATACTCGGAGGCAGCAGGTTACATGGGAGTTTGAAGAGAAAAAGGAAGGGGTATTGTACGCCTTAGAGTCTGGTCTTCTGTCTTGTCATCCGACCGGCCTCCGCACATCCCCATGCTGGGTTGGTAGTCCTGCGGTGAGCGGCCTTCGGTAGGTGACAGTGACGCCTTTGCTCCGCATCTGACGTCAGCTCCGGCAGTTAATGGTGTTTGACCTCAGCTTGGCCTCGGGAGGGAGCGCTCTCCTCTGTGGTATGTCAATGACTCCCCTGCACATCCTCTGACACTCTCGGGAAGGGGCCGCCTACCGATGCAGACGTCGGGAGATGCAGCGTGCCTGAGGCGATTGGTCGACACCAGCGGTCTGTCGCCTCGGCCCAGTGGAGTGGCCGGCCAGCGCTCCGACCTGAGAGGTCGGACTCTGCCGGTCACCAGGGGCCGGTTCTGAACAGGGCTAGGCCCATTCTTCGCGGCCCATGGACTCTTCGCCAGAACTGGGCTTCCAAGGAGGTCAGCCCGTTCGTGGTCCCGGGCTGATGGGGGTACCCATGGTATGTGTACTCGTCACCGCTTTTCCTGATCTGTGGTGTTCCGAATTTCATTGTCATTTACATTTGGTCACCCTTCGAAATCCGAAATTTCAGTGAAATCTCTTTATTTCGGATAAAATTTAAATACAAAAATTTTTGGGCCGAGATTTTTAAAATTTTATTAAAAAACCAAAAATTCTTCCTAAATTGCCGAAATCTCGGGAAAATTCAACAGAATGAAAAATAGTTCAAATGATGTCGGTTTTTTTTAATTTTTTTGTGAATGGTTCTGACACATCACTAATGTTCTCATAAAAAATTTAGATGATTATCAAGTCTGAGAAATTTTTTAAAAATCTAACAGTGCTACTGTCCTGATAAAAGGCCAACCGGTAAATTTCAACTGAATGGAAAATAGTGCAAACCACATTAGAAAATTTTGAATTTTTTTTTGCATGGTCTTGACACATCCATAATATTCCCATAAAATTTTTAAGTGATAATCAATCATGAGGACTTTTCAAAAATTCAAGCAGTGCTACTAAAGACTGACCGATAAATTTCAACATAATGAAAAAAGGTACAAACCACGTTAGAAATTTTTTTTAAAAAAATGGATGGTCCTGATGTGTCACTAATATTCTCATAAAATTTTTATATGATGATCAAGCTTGAGGAGTTTTTAAAAATCTGACAATGCTACTGTCCTGATAAAAGGTTGAGTAGTAAATTTCAACGGAATGAAAATAGTGTAACCACGTTAGAAACTTTTAAAATTTTTATGGTGGTCCTGACACATCTGGTATATTCTCATAAAAATTTTAGATGATGATCAAGCTTAAGGAATTTTCAAAAATTCGGACAGTACTACCGAAGGTTGGCCGGCAAATTTCAACCGAATATAAAATGGTTCAACATAAGTTTAAAATTTTTAAAACTATTATATAAAGATTCTGATGTAGTGATTAAGCAATTTTTTGTACAATTTTTTTGCCATTTAGAAAAAAATGCGGTCGTACAGAATCAATCCATCAACAAAAATTCTTTGCAAATTCAGAGATCACGAGATGTCCAAAACGACATACTATATTTGGAAGGACTGTGCTACCTAAGAAAATGTTTGTTCTAGTGCTACCAATTTTTATAACCTTGTATGACATCTGCCGATAAGAACGTTAATTAGCGATATTCATGAGAAGTTATGTTGTCATAGAAGCACCTCTCAGTATATAAATATATCTAATAATTGTATATTTAATTAGTCAAAACAGGAATCCTTAGCCATTTAAATATACAAACAAATCAATAGCCACACTCATTAATCAATCACCAAGGCAATATACCACTTAAACATGCAAAAGCTATAGATCACCCAAAAGGTTTGCTTTGGTATTCCATTCCACTACACTGAGCAAAAGCGGTCTAGCCATACAGCACAGGTTGATTGTTCTTGGCAATATACAAGTACTTCATATAATTTGCACATATGAAGTATGAACACGTGGTAGGACAATGTTATTTGTTGGTACTGCTCCACATCTCTCTCTCTCTAGGTGGAGCACTGGCATGCATGTAGAGCATGCAAGCTTGTCTTTGTGCCGCACAGACATATACTACTAGTAGCATCCACTCTTTTGTTCCTATACCATCAACCTTTTCCTCTTTCTATGCTGTCAGCGAGGTGATCATCATATCTCACTCACTCTATCTAGTAAACTCCGGTGAAATCCGATTCAAAAGATTACATATCCGGTGAAAATGAAATTTATTGAAATATCTTTGAAATTACTGTAGCGTTTTTTTTAAAAAAATATTTCATCAATATTATGCATCTTAAAGAAAACCGAAATACAAAATTTTACTAAATTTGGCTGAGATTTTGCTCCCACGCAGAAACAGTACCAACGCCTACGGCTCCGCGCGCGGCGTCTCGTCTCGTCCGATGCGCTACGCCAACGCACATGCCCGGCCAGCCCGCCCTCGCCACGCAGCGCGTGGCATCTCCCGGGACGATGTGTTGCCCTGATTCCGCTGTCCTAGCCCTGATACCAATTGAGCGGCTAGCCATGGCTAGCACGCTAGTGGTCAATACCCCATAGATAGGTCCTGGACTTGTCTGTCGGCCACTATTCACTCTGCGTGGTTGTGCTCACCGATTAACGCCTGACGAGGACGTCTCATCGGTGCACAGCAGTGGCTGCAAAATCATCTGCAAGGCTGCAGCAGCCCACCATCGTTACGTGACAAGCCCAAAACTGAGTAGTAGAGTACTACTTTGCATCAAACGCTGCATGCATGTAGCGGTTGGCTCGGCAAGCAAGATGAGTTATCTTTTCGTTACGATCCAGATGTGCACCAATGCACGCACACGCCTGTAAAACTTGATGTCCGCAGCCGGCGCCATCGTTGTATCCAAAGCTTCGTCCTAGCTAGCCTCCAAATCTGGAGTCCTAGACAGACGCCAGCCAGCCTCGTGCGCGTCCCGCTCGCACACAGCACCCGCCCGCCCACAGCGTAGGCATGGACGTGGAAGCGCCGAAGGACTCGCTCCCGGCCCCGCTGGCGCGGCGCGGGAAGGCGATGCGCCGGTTACTGGTGGCGCTCAACTGCGGGATGCTCGCGCTGGGCGCCATGGGCGGGCCGCTCCTCAGCCGCCTCTACTACAGCAAGGGCGGCCACCGCCAGTGGTTCTCCGCCTGGCTCGAGACCGCCGGCTGGCCGCTGCTGCTGCTCCCCGTGGTGGCATCCTACCTCGGCCGGCGCTCGCAAGACCGCGGCGCACCGGTCGTGCTCACCCCGCCGCGCATCCTGCTGGCCGCCGCGGCGCTCGGGCTCGTCACGGGCGCCGACGACTTCATCTACGCCTACGGCCTCGCGTACCTGCCGGTGTCCACCTCCGCCATCCTCATCTCCACGCAGCTCGCGTTCACGGTGTTCTTCGCGTTCCTCATCGTGCGGCAGCAGCTGACGGCGGCGTCCGTGAATGCCGTGGCGCTGCTCACGGTCGGCGCCATCGTGCTGGGCCTGCACGTCTCCTCGGACCGCCCCGCCGGGGTGACCAGGGGCCAGTACTGGCTAGGCTTCTTCCTGACCCTCGGCGCCGCCGCGCTGTATGGGCTCGTGCTCCCGCTCATCGAGCTCACCTACAAGCGCGCCGCGGGAGGCGGCCGCGCCGTGACGTACGCGCTGGTGATGGAGATGCAGCTGGTGATGGGCTTCTTCGCCACGGCGTTCTGTACCGTCGGCATGATCGTCAACAAGGACTTCCAGGTACCCACGTGTCCCCTCTACCCTTCCGCTCCTACTGTACTAGCCCGATCAGGTAGTTTATAACTTCTACGTCTTGTGTTTAGTTCCAAGTTCCAAAAAACGAAAACGAACAAAGAATCGTCCTGTGGTAGAAGTAGATAGATGTTCCTACGATCATTTCGGCCTCGGCTGTTTAAAAGCTTCAGTACGTCAATTACATAATAATTTCATAGCTAGAAGATAGCCACTACAGAAATACTTAAAAATTCCTTATTCCAAACGAAACCTTAAAATCCGAGCTTAACAAGACTCTATTTTTGCTAAGACCCAGTATGCTGGTACGAGTAGAATTGTTTTTTATGTTGGACTATATGCATGGATTGTTATGTGTAGTATTTTCTCGGATCATGCATGGAAACGTCAGGGGGAATATATGCCCGTAATCTGGTTAGCAACGGCAACGATACAAACCCCAGACTTGGAATATGGACCCTGAATTAGCCATCAACACTTCAATTCCCGGGCAACTTTGCTGCCGTTGATAGGATTGGTCTTGGCCCAGTCCTCATGGCATCAATCGCATGCCTATTTTGAAAAGGACCGGGCGATTCGTCTAGTGCCGGGCAGTTATTCCTGCAGCGTTGGTGTGAGAGCATTTCAAGTCCAAGCCATGCGTCTAATTTCGTCACCGAATAAAGGAGATCACAGCGGCGCTGTGCACTTTGATCCAAAGGAATCAAATCAATTATTAGCGGAGCCTTGGACTGTGAGTGTGAGGCCATCACAAAGATTATGGCTGGAAAAGATAAGTTTTTGCGTTGAATTCATTCGCCTTTAACTTTGATGGTCACGTCGAGGTGTATTCTGAGCACTCAAGTTATTCCACTTGTGTGGATGCTCTGTTCCTCGCATGAGCCATCAGAAAGCATGTCTTGTCATGGAAGTGGAGCTGGTAAGAAACCCAGTGCTGCTTTCAGGATTCAAGTGCACTCTGGATTGATCATTGTACGGCTGTGCGAATCTTTACTACTTCAAATAAAGGTGGTGGTAGTTCATCTAGCTCTTTTCTCTTCTCTGGTCGTATAAAAATTACGTGATGATACGGGAGTATTTCTAAAAAATTTCTAACAAAAATAGAAAAGACAATATATTAACAAACAAATACAACCATCCTAAAAATTCTCTAACTACAATAAAAATAGGAAAAAAAAGTAGGAAAAATCTATCGAGCTCACAACGGAACCAAGCGTACATAGACATGAAACGGCCAAGGGTGCGAGCTAGATAGGTCAATATCGATAATATTGACTTGATGTTTTGTGATAATATATTTTTGAGAGGTCCTTCTATGCTCTTCCATTTTAAAGTTGTACAAATATTAAAGCATGAATGAAGGGTAGATGAGGATTACTTACCCCTTCGTTTGCTTTAAGATTTGTGCAACTTTTTTTGTTGGAGATAGAGTCCGAGTCGTGTGCTACATGGATTCAAATTAGAGTTTGATTTAATACAGTTGTAATTCTCGCTATAAATAAAGGGTATGAGTATCTTATGGACGCCCAAAAAAATTATTATACGTAGTATCAGAGCCATTCAAACCATAACCGAGAAAAAAAAACTCACCTCGCAGAACTCGTCGTGTTAGCTTCAGCCGATCCGCCAGCCCATCGCACGTGGCCCGCCGCGATCGCATCGCGCAAAGAGAAGGCCACAGGTGAGCGGGTTGCGTGGGCAGGATTGCTGCCAAGGCCGCTGCACGGGCCACCGTCATTGCTCGTCACCCAGGTGATGGCCTCTGTAAGATAGCACCACTCAGGAGAGAGCAATCGAAGTTGCCCGCCACTCGTGGTGCCGCATTCCGCCGCTTGGGGAAGAGCCGCTGCCGCTTCGGGAGGGGGGGTGTTAGTGTGTTACCCACCCAGATCTATCCGAATTTGAGAAGAGGCGGGTGGAAGAGGAGGCGTAGCGTGCAGGAAGGAAAGGAAGGAGTGGCTGCACGGGTAGGAGAGGAAGAAAAGGAGGGTAGCACAGGGAAGGAAAGAAGAGGTCGGTCGCGCGCAGCTAGAAGAATGGTCGAGCCAAGAAGAAAAGAAAGAGAGGAAGAGATGGTCGGCCGAGGGAAGAAGAGAAGAAAAGGATCCACTGGCTCAAAGGCTAAGAAAAAGGAAGGAAGGGGAAGAAAAAATGAAAGAGAGAGGAAAAAAATGAAAAAAGGAAAAGAAAAATGAAAATAGAAGAAGAAAAAAAGAGGAAAAAGGAAGGGTGAGGAGGAGAAGAAGTGTTTCCAATCTAGCGTGGATTTGTGTGGTTCACTTGATTTAATCTAGCCTGGATTTGTGTGGATGTTGTTTTGCTCTTGCTTGCTTGGAGTAGAAAGAGCCAGTAGAAAGAAGAGAAGGTGGATTTTTGTTTGTTTGTTATAAGGTTGCATATGCTCTGTAGGGGGGAAGACTGGGAAGTGTTTTGGGGTTGCTTAGCTTGCTATGCAAGTGATGGTTGAGGAGGTTTTAGTCTTGAAAGTTTTATGGCAATGTAGAGAGGCCCTAAAAGAAAGGGAGAAAATTGGTCAAAATTAGTGGAGTTGGTAGCGGGAGTAAGAGCTGATGTTAGCTCTGGTAGAGGCTATCTCTATGGTTATGATGTTGGTGGTAGCTATCGAGGTGTTGGTGCTGTTGCAAGAGGCAACATTGGTGAAGAGGTGTGGAGATTGGTAAGGTAGAAGGCAAAGATCAAGGTGGTCGGGGGTATGTTAGGAGAGAGGTGGTCAAAACTAAGGTGATCGGGGGTATGTTGGGAGAGGTGGTGGAGATTGAGGTGGCCGGGGGCTAGAGGAGGAGATGGTAGAGACCAAGGCTTGAAGCGAGTGGGTAGAGATGGAGGAGACCAAGATTATGGGTGTGACAGAGAAGGCGAAGGACTTGATGTTGGTTAATGCGTGGTTGAGGTGATGATCATGGTGGTTACTATGGTCAATGGTGGTGCAGATGAAGGCATTTGGAGGTTGCGTCTATGTGTCGGTGTTGGACATAGAGGTGGTGGTGTGAACAACAAGGATGATGGTCATGGAGGTTGTGAACGACAAGGATGACATTTTTTGAGGTGGTGTCAATCATGACATCGGACATAGCTTTGGACGTCAGAGGTGGACGTTATGGTGGTGGTATTCATCATCATGTTGGTGATTCGGTAAAAGTAGTTGTTTTGATGGGAGTATTGTATTATGTAACAAGATGACCATAATTGTCTCTCTTGCTGATCTTGAAGGGGAGTCTTGGAGATACAGTCTGAGTCGTGTGCGACTCGGATTCATATTAGGATATGATTCAGAGTTAAATTAGAAAATTAAAGATAGAGCTTGATTTATTACGTTTGTAACTATCGCTATAAATAAAGGGTGTGGGGATTATGTGGACACACACAAAAAAATTCTAAATATTTAATTCATAGCAAAGCACAGACATTCGGCTAGTTACTAAAATACAAATTCGATTTGTATAGTATATGGTTTATACTAAGGGGGAGGAGAATGATTATATAGCTGGTGATGGTAGTGTGTCCTGTTGTCCCGAAGACTGTATGGACTACAGACTGCCATTGCTTCTGTCCTCTCATTTTTCTGGATGCCATCAAGGCATCAACTGAAGTGCAATTCATAAAGAATATGCGAAGGACCTTTAGCTTACAACTGGAAATATGCGCTTTCAGAGAAGCAGTAAAGGAATCAGAGTTGGCAGTCTTGCAATATGTGGTTCTCTGTCTCTCCCGAGCCATCTAGTCTGTACCAAAAAAGGGAAATCATCACTTATATAGCTTCTCTGAATTTTTTAAAATCTAGCTCTCTCACGTATATATTTGCAAAAATAGCTCTCTCCTCTACCATGCAAGGCACGACAGGCAACATATATCAGCGCAGGACGAGCGAGGGTTGCCGCTCTCCCTCTGCTCGCGCGCAGCCATGGCGTTGGCTATCTCCTGCGTTCCTCGGGCACAACAGTGGATAGGTGTCACCTGTCATGACTTTCATGGTGGGGAAGGAGACTATTTTTGCAAATACATAAGTGTAGGGCTAGATTTGTTTTTTAAAAAAAAAGGTACAAAGACTAGATAAGCAATGATTTTTGAAAAACTGGGCATGATTGCTTAAGATCAATTTGACCGCATGACAACAAAAATTGGTAGGCATGTCAGCATATGCCCCACCAACAGTGGTGAACGCAAGGAGTGGGTACCAGGGTTCACATTATCGACGCTAATCGCGTGAAATTCGCGATAATCGCCCTTATCGATGCGGGGCGAAATGGTTTACCGATCGGTAAACCGAGAAAATTCAAAAAAAATTATATGACGCAAATATCGCGATTATCGAGACATATCGAGCGATTATCGCTAAATATCGTCGAAAATCGCTACAAAAGTCGACCGCACAAAAAAGTTCAACATGGCTGTCGATTTTCCATCGATAATCGTCGATTTTCCACGATTTTTGATTTTTTTTTTTCAAAAAAAATCTGATTTTTGAATTTATGCGATTTTCGGCTCGATTTTTTGTGATTATCAAATTTTACTTTTCATTTGAAAATCGCGGTATCGATAACGTGAACCCTGGTGGGTACAATAGAGCGAGAGTACCGGCTTTGATTGTCATGCCTCTGGTACCCCTTAGTCCCGCAGCTTTTTTCATCGATCTTCAAGGTGTCCACCGCTTGCCTGCCATAAACGCACAGAACTGTGGTAGCATCAAGCGTCTTCTCTATTTTTTTCATACGTACGCCACTGCCACCACTAATCACCATACAAGGACGGATCACCAGCCTGCACAATGGAGCTGGAGCCAAGGACGCACTTGCTACAGCAATTGAGTAGAAACTAAAGCTAGCTAGGATGATGCAAAAACAAACCAGTGAGGAACTGTTGTGCTTGCTTTAGAGTTTAGTCAGGATTCAGGAAGGATCCTTAGTGTAAGTGTGTAGCACAACAGATGGAAGCGTGTTACTAGCAGAGGTGGGCGTCATACTATACCGGGCCAGCCCAGCACGGGCTCATCGTGCTTTGCGCCTGAACCATGCTGGGCCGCGACGGCCCGTTGTGCCTTACCGTGCTGTGCCCGCCCTATTTGCGCTATTATGACGAGAGGAAATGAATAGAAGATGCACAGAGCTGAGGTAGTAGACACATATTTACAGTGCTATACTAGCACAACAAAGTCCACTTCATGCCTGATTTGCCTCTAACCGACCCAAAAAAGCACGGCCTAATGTCCACCTCTATCTCACCGGTCATTAGCACCTCCTACTTTCTTTCTTTCTTTATGGACACCTCTGGATCGAGAGTAACAAGTGTAGGCCAACGTCACAAGGTATATATGATATAGTATTGCAAAGGTTGCAAATGCACGCTTTTACTCGTACACTTTTCCGTAGCTTTTTGAGTTAGTTATATGCATGCGTACTTACTCGGGGCATCTTCAATGATGCCACTTCAGCTAGCTATAAGGGTGCTAACTCAGCATTTTGCTTAGGTGGATGAGAGAAAAGGAAGAGAGAGATATTGGCTTACTACTAACTTATAGCCAGGCTATAGCTGATTCCAATGTATTTATCACCTCTTACATATGGGCCCATATTTAATTTTGTAGACAATGCTATAGCTAGTCCATTGGAGAGGTTGTCTATTAGCTATCTATAGATGACATGTACACTTCTTATAGCTAGTAGTTGACTACACCATTGGAGATGCCCTTAGACCAGACCTAATACGAATATACGATGCAGAGAAGCTAGGTCCGAGCTGGACTTTTCCCTGTTGATGATACAGTATGACCGTAACTCCGTATAAAGCACAGACTACTGATCAACCTCAGCAAATTGTTTGAGCAAGCGATTCGACTGAGATGTTTGTGCGCGCAGGCGATCCCGAGAGAAGCGCGGGCCTACGGGCTGGGCGAAGCCCGGTACTACACGGTGCTCGTGGGGTGCACCATCCTATGGCAATTCTTCTTCCTGGGCACCGTCGGCGTCATCTTCTGCGTCCACACGCTGCTCGCCGGGATCCTCATCGCGGTGTTCATCCCCATGACCGAGGTGTCCGCCGTGATCTTCCTGCACGAGAAGTTCACCAGCGAGAAGGGCGTGGCGCTCGTGCTGTCGCTTTGGGGCCTGGCGTCCTACTCCTACGGCGAGTACAGCGATGCCAAAGCGAAGAAGAAGAAAGCAGCCTTGGAAGCTGAAGATTCGTAATCTGTGCATGTATTTTGTATCTGTAAATTGTGTAAGCTGTGCCTGTGGGTTTCAGAACCTGCAGTTGCAAACCTGAAGTCGCTGCAAACGTAGAGGGTGTATACGAACACCGTGCATATACTCATTTTAATTTCCACTTCTATCTGGAAAGGCTCTGTATACGAACAAAGTCTGTTCCTGCATATACTCATTTTAATTTGTTCTTATTATGATCAGGTCAGATCCACGAGTACTGAAAGTAATTGATTTCGTCATGGTGCACGGTGGCACGATGCATAAAGTACTAGGCAGTACTTGTCAATTGTCATACTACATCTGCCGATCTGCCGTAGGGCGTATTCGGCGTGCAGTTCCTCAAAAGATAACGTTGGCCTTGGACATACGTCACGCCACTCCGTAGTTTTCTTTCTGCCGTTTTTCGTGAACCTGCTGGTTCCCGTGTGAAGTGCACGGTGTGTACGAACACGATGCCATCAAAATCGAACTCCATCTACCTATATGATATACGCCCTCCAATCTAAAAAAAGATAACGTTTTACACGTTAACACGGTCTTCAAATCACAATTTTGATCGCTAATTTTTATTATAATATATTTATGAAACTCAATCAAATTATAATATTATGAAAATACTTCTTGAGAGAAATATCCACATATAATTTCCATGTATCCAATTTAAATATTAAAAAATATATCGATAGTCAAAATTTCGAAAGTTTACCATCACTACGTCCAAAACATCATCTTTTTTTAGATTGAAGAGAGTAACAGACGGTGACAGAGTCAGACCTCGGACCACTAGCCCAAAACCTAGCATAAAAACCTGTGAGAAAATAATCCAGAATCAATTAACCCATCTAAGAAATACCCATAAGTAGTCCAACCCAACCATAGGGGATGCATCATCATCCAGCCGATAGGGTTTTAGGGTGAGGCTTGAGAAGAGACGGTGCGTTCCGTGTGCTCGCACGCACGCGATGGTCAATGTGCGCACGACCACCGATGGTTTTCAATGCACTCATCATGCGTGCCGTTCATCTGATCGGAGCAAAAAAAAGAAGCAGAAAAGGCTTGCTCGTTTCGGATTTCAGAACATTTTCGCGAGGATGCTCTGATCTGGCCTCTGGGGAATCTCTCGTGCCAAACCGAGCCTCGGGCACCGAGAAACTAGTAGAATGCTTTGTCGAAAGATGTACACAAGGAAAGGAGATATGCCATTAATTGGGCCGCATTTTGCGAATGAGATCTCACGCTAGGGGGAGAGAGAGAGGTGTTACAGGATTTAAGCGTTTGTTTCTGAACCTGGGCTGATGCAATGTTTAATGGGAGAAATTAGCAGTCGGACGTCCGATCGCAATATTTGTTTTTGAACGTATGAAATAATTTTTTAAACGTATGAAACATTTTTTTAAACGTATGAAATATTTTTTTTTACTGTTTGTCGAAGAAAAATGTTTCACTACGTAGAAAAAAATGTTTCACGCGTAGAAAAAAATGTTGCGAAAAAATCTGACGTCTGATCTCTAACAATTCCGATGTTTAATTGGCTGATGTGGCGGGCTATAGGAGCCGAGCAACGAAGGGGGATCAGTCCAAATGGCCCAAAACCGTCGAGCAGACGTTGTTGAATGATGAGAGCCTCGGTTTCGTGGAGCTCATACACACCAGCTGCTAACACGCTATCTATACATCTCTTCACAGCTGATTTTTTTTTCCCCTCAAGAAACTTGATTTTTGGATCGTTATATGTAAGATTCAATGGATCCCTCCCTCTTCCTCTTCCACTCACTTCTCCCCCCTCCCTCGCAACCGAAGTGGCGCTGGCCAGTGGCCACCATCACACCTAGCGCATGTTGTTGCACCACCCACGCACCCGTCCTCACCGTCGCCGGCTCCCGTCGCTCCTTCAACACAGTTATGAAGTCAATGTATTAGATCGTGATTTCCACGTCTTCACAGTAAGATCTCAGAAAAACTACTGCAGTTATCACGGAAGCTATTCTTCATCGTGTTTCCAGTATTAATTTTTTTAAAAAATTAAATATATATGTAATATAAGTCACATCTAAATAAATCTTGTCTGTTGCTAGAATTTTCTGTTGTAAAATTGGCTCCTTGTGGATATGTTAAAAAGAGAGGATTTTCAACCGCTTCATTATGATATGTTAAAAAGAGAGGATTTTCAACCGCTTGTGGATAAAATCATAAAAAGAATTGCAGGTTGGAGGGCAAACTTCTCTCGTACAGTGGTCGGTTAATTCTTATCAAATCTTGTCTTGCTAGTATTCCCATATACCTTCTTTCCTTTTTTAAATTTTCAAAGTGGGCTTTCGATCTCATTAATTCTCATATGGCTAATTGTCTTTGGAATGACTTTGAGGGTCATAGTAAACTTCACCTAGCAAATTGGTATCTTGTTTGTATGGATAAAAATTATGGCGGTCTTGGTTTACCCAATCTTAAAGATCTTAATATGTGTCTTCTAGCTTCGTGGATCAAAAGATTTTATTCTAGTGATTACAGACATTGGAAAGGTTTGATTGATTTTAAGTACAAAGCTAATAATCCAAAATCTTTGTCTATGATTGTGACCATAATTCGGTGTTCTAGAAAGGTATTTTGTGGGCTATGCAAGCCATTAAATTTGGGTATAGACGGAAGGTAGGCAATGGTAAGAAGATTCGCTTTTGGGAAGATATTTGGTTCGGTTCTTCTTGTTTGGCTACTCAATTTTGGAACCTTTACAAGTTAGTTAACGAGAAAGGTTGCACTATTGCGGAAATTTGGGACGGTATAGACTGTAAATACACTTTTAGAAGAACGTTCTCTGATAGACTAATGATTAGATGGTTTGAACGGTTAGAAGTAGTTAAAAGTATAAGTTTCTCTAATGACGAAGATGCTTTGATTTGGCAGTTGTCGGTGTTTCGTGCACCGGCAATACGAATTTTTGGTTAGTGGGGGTCGCGCGCTCCCTCTCCTCGAATGGTTGACTCAGGAAGTCAACGATTTATACTGGTTCGGGCCGAATGTCCCTACTCCAGTTTGGGCCATTGGGGTGTATTGTATTCGTGAGACGAACCAAGGGCTACAGGCGAGACGGGGTTTCGAATGGATCGATCTCCCTTGCTCGACTAGTTTTTCGCTGGGTTGCTTGCCTGATTGTTTGTTCGCCTCCTCCCGGAGCCCTGCTTCTCCTTATATACTCGGAGGCAGCAGGTTACATGGGAGTTTGGAGAGAAAAAGAAAGGGGTACTGTACGCCTTGGAGTCTGGTCTTCTGTCTTGTCGTCCTACCGGCCTCCGCCCAACCCTACGCTGGGTTGGTAGTCCTGCTGCAAGGAGTCTTCGGGAGTGACAGGGGTGACGCACTGCTCCGTACGAACGTCAGCTCCGGCAGTTAATGGTGTTTGACATCAGCTTGGCCTCGGGAGGGAGCGCTCTCCTCCGTGGTGTGTCAGTGGCGATGGGACCGGGGCTTGACTCCCCTGCACATCCTCTGACATTCTCGGGAAGGGACCGCCTACCCCGGTACGGACGTCAGGGGACGTCGCGTACGCAGAGCAGTTGGCCCTCCACAAGCCGGGTCTTGGCTCCTCGAGCGCTAGTGGAGCCGACCGAGCACACGCCCCGACCTAGGAGGTCGGAACCTGCCGGCCGTCCGGGGCTAGCTCTAAGCAGGGCCAGGCCCACTCTTTGTGGCCCATGGACTTTTCGCCAGAACTGGACTTCTAAGGAGGTCAGCCCGTTCGTGGTCCCGGGCTGATGGGGGTACCCATGGTATGTGCACTCGTCAGCAGTATACTAGTAAGGGGGTTTACTCGGTGAAATCTCTTTATGCTATTATCAACTTTAGAGGTGTGGTCCCTGTTTACATCCCGGCTGTTTAGAGCTTAATAGTGCCACCAAAAATTCAATTCTTTCTCTGACTCATGTCTAACAATAAAATTATGACGAGAGACAATCTTTTGAAAAGAGGTATAGACAAAAGTTCGTCGTGTTGTTTTTGCAATGAAAAAGAATCTGTTAATCATCTCTTCTTCGATTTTGTTGTAGCCAGAAATATTTGGGGTATAGTTGGTGAATTCTTTGATTTAAATATTTGGCATAATTATGAATCTGTTTCTCGTTTTTTGTTAAGTAATGACAAAAATGCTGCTCTTAACACTATTGGTGCTTCCGTGTTATGGAATTTATGGACTAGTAGAATTAACTTGATTTTCAATTCCCAGAATTGGTTAAGTGTAAAGGCAATCTGGAGGGAACTACTTGTGTTACTAAGGAACTGGAGGCTTTTATACAAAGAAGGGATGGTGACCAAGGTGGAGATATTTTCCAACAAACTGGAGATCTTCGTGCGCGCTCCACTTGCTTTGGGCCCTGTATCAACCTGGATGTAAAAGTTAATCTGGAGGCAGAAAAGAATGACGGGAATGCAATTCCAGAGGGGCTGATTTCTTTTGCTAGCTATTTTAGTGATTGGGTAGATGCTAAGAAGTGAGGTTGTTAGCTGTTCTGTATGGTTCTGGTTGATTTTCTCTTTATATGTGCTTTGAACAAATTTGGAGTGTGATGTTGGACTTTGTACTGTCACTTGTTCAGTTTCTGAAATATGGAACTAGGGCGTCGCACAAGCGTCCTCTTTATCGAAAAAAACATCTAAATAAATCATAAAAATATGGTACATTAGAATGTACTAATATTTAAACCTGGAATCAAAAAACATATTAATATATGTTCGAGACTATGAATGATAACTATATCCTAATGTTCTTAACAATAAATATTTAATCATCGAGAAATATGAATATTGGATTATTAAAAAAAGGTGAGATGATGTTTTTACTAGTTTTTTTTCATAGTTCAGGCTTATAAGAGATGCATTTGAGCATTTTGGCAATGTTAGATTTCAAAATAGGACCAATATTTTGGCATACAGGTACATATGTAGGATAGTGGAGTTATCGCTAGCTACAAGCTACGTAAAATAACGAAGCTTTCGCTAGTTATAACGCTTGTAGCTAATATAACGAAATATATTAACCATAGCTTTGTGTTTCGGATCAAAAAAGTTATAACTAGCTATAATTAGTTATTTAAAACACTCTGTACAGTTCCTGCTAGCCCTCTCACATTGTTCCTCGCCTCCTCCCATGTTGAACCACAGGACACAGCCTCTCCTGTTGCGCCGCCACCAGTCCATAACAAGTCAAAAATCCTAATTTAACAGGGTGAATAGGAGGAGTCGACGCACAAATCTTAAAATCCAATACATTTTTAGTCCAGTATTGCATAGCAATTTCTAATTATAAAATTTCTACCGGTTTCCACCGGTCATTGTTTTTCGAGTTAAAATTACCCCTGCACAATTGAGCCCTCTCCCAAAAACGGTCTAGCTCCGTTGTGTTTATTTTGGCGCATCTAGCGTATCAGTCGATTGATAAAAACTCAACAAAAAGGGAATAACTATTTTGAGGTTATCCTAAGATCATCTCCTTAGAACATTATGTGTCATCTTTTCCATCATCTCCCCCTTACTTTTCTCCTACTCACGTCCCTCACTTTTTTTCCCTCTCTAACACAAAAAATTTAAATTAGAACATTTGAACTTTAAAAATTTTATATAATAAGTTTCAATTCGAAAAAAAAAAATCAACTAAAAAAATAAATCAATAAATTTTAAATTTGGAAGTTTCAACGCAAAAAGTTTTAAATAAAAAATTTTCAAATCACAAAAGTTTTAACTTGGAAAGTTTCAACTCAAGAAACTTTCAACTGGAAAACTTTCAACTGGGAAAATTTCAAATCAGGGAAATTCAAATTGAGGACTTTCAACTAGGAAATTTCAAATCTGAAAAGTTTCAACTCAAAAATTTCAAATCGAAAAGTTTCAACTCATAAAACTTTTAGATTTGTTTAAACTGTGGTATATCAGTTGTGATTTTCAAGTAAAGCCTGATCACAAAAAGCTATGAATTCAAGGTATAGTCCATTCACTAACTGTGAGGGGATGAATCTTGTTAATCTATGTGTAAGTTCAATCCGTACGGGACTTACACCGAAAGACTGGTATATTAACAACACGTCAGTACAGTGATCTTTGTTATCTTTTTTGTTGTTTGCTATGGAATTGGTGGGGGATTGTTGAAAATTGGCCAATGGGTGGCCCATTTTCTTTCTGAGCAGTGCTTCTATGCTTTTTCTTCTAGTACAAGTTGCACAAATCTTGAAGCAAGCGAAAGGGTAAGTAATCACTATCTACCCTTTATTCATGCTTTAATAGTTGTGCAACTTTTAAAAGGAAGAGCATAGAAGTACTTCTCTTTCTTTAATTCCATAGCATGCATGATTTAGTACCATATGGCCTAGCCAAGTGGAGAAAGGGCAATTTAAAAGGAGTCTTTGCCACCTCTTGATTAATGTGACACTTGACATGAGGATGGCATAGGGTGAATACTGGCTAAACACACACATGCACGCGCGCATATTCGCATATTTTCGCGTGAAAATCCGTGTGACTTGTGACTTGCGACGAGCGATCGCGTCGTAGTGTGTCTCCTGGCGCTTTAAATTCACATTTTGTTTTGCTAAATCTTGCAATTATCTCTCTATCCATACATTCTGTTTAAATGTGATTTAAACATTCTAGTAACTGCTAACATTATGCAGTCCGTTACTAGTAACTGCCAACATTACGCAGTCAGTTACTAGTCACATTACTCTGTCAGTTACTGGTGCGTGTGTATATAAACACCCGGAGACGTCCAGGCTTGATACACTGAACTTCTCCTCCATTCTTCCTGCTCCTCTCTCAACTCTGTCCTGGTGTATTGAGCGGTTGAACCTCGCCGGCCTTCCTCCTCGGCGTGCACCGTGAAGGAAGGTGAGCGATATCTCCGAGCTATTGCCGCAGAGTTCACCTGCACGAGACGGCAATAAGGTTTCTGGGCAACGCTTCAGCGCGACCGCTCTGCTTCTTCCTCATCGTCAACTCGCATCTACACTGCGCTGCTTCCAATTCTTCAGCAAGCCCAGCTGTAAGTCGTTCGACTCAATCATATTTTGTTTTTGAGTGTGTGTGTGTGTGTGTATATATATATATAAGTATTACAATGTGTATCCTTCTGTTAGATTTACTGTGTGCATCACTATTTATCTGTGATATTTGTCTACTAGTAAAATCTGGAATTAAAATATTGCACACATTTTCAACAAGATTTTCATTAGAGATGGAATTATCCTCGGATTTTCATCGGAGACGGAGACGGAGGTAGGACGAAACACGAATCGTGACGCAAATGAAACGACAATAAATTTAACTGATTTCCTCAACAATTCTAATCGACTGTTGCTTAGCAATTCTGTTTTTTTTTTTTTAAGTTCAGCGCCGAGCATTTTTGGCAGCTGCTAACGTAGCAATCGGGGTCGTACGCGCACCGTATGCCAAGTTGAGAAGGCATCCGTTTTGCAGCTCGCCAATATATAAATGCACTCGCGCTGTCGCGCATGCTCCCAGCTCCCATCCTAGTGCTGGGCCTGCTGGCACTGCCTCCCAACACTTCAAGATCACCCGACCATATAACTCATCCTCATGGAGGTCGAAACACCAACCCAACACCGAGGGCAGCAACCATGCAAGAACGCCAGTACCAAGCAGCTCCCGAGCGCCGCCACTAAACTGCTCCACAACCCCATCTTCGTCGTCAATTTCCTCCTTATGGTCGTCGGCTCGGCCTGCGGCCCGCTCCTCCTTCGCGCCTACTTCCTCCGAGGCGGCAGCCGCAAGTGGTTCTCCAGCCTGCTCCAGACCGCCGGCTGGCCGCTCCTGCTCGTGCCGCTCTCCTTCTCCTACTCCCGCCGCCGGCGCGAGGGTGGCGGCGCCACCACGAAGGCCACGCCGTTCTTCCTCATGACGCCCCCACTCCTGGCCGCGTCCGTCGTCGTCGGCCTCATGACCGGCCTGGACGACCTCCTCTACGCCTACGGACTGGCCTACCTCCCGGTGTCCACGTCCTCCATCCTCATCTCGACGCAACTGGCCTTCACGGCCGCCTTCGCGCTGCTGCTCGTGCGGCAGCGGTTCACGGCGTTCTCGGTGAACGCCGTCGTGCTGCTCAGCGTCGGCGCGGCCATGCTGGGGATGAACGCGGGAGGGGACCGGCCGGCGGGGGTGTCGAGGGCGCAGTACTGCGCCGGGTTCGCCATGACGCTGGGCGCCGCGGCGCTGTACGGGCTCGTGCTGCCCGTCATGGAGCTCAGCCAGGCGCGGCACGCGGCGCACGCCGGCGCGGCGGCCGTCACGTACACGCTCATCATGGAGATGCAGCTCGTCATCGGTTTCGCCGCCACGGCCTTCAGCGCCGTTGGCATGCTTGTGAACAACGATTTCCACGTAAGCTTTCAAACTGCTACTGTAGTCCTCCTGTTGCTATGGCCCCACGCACACTTTCTCGAATACTACTGCAACAGTTGCTGTGGAACCATATCTTGTGGCACTCAAATATCAAGGCAGGTCTATTTGCAGCAGTAGTAGTACCGCAGAATTTGCAACGCTGCAGTGCTCTTATCTTCAGTACTGCACACCATGCAATACTTACTACTATCAAATATCAATATGCAAGTGCTGCACACCGAGCAATTACTGCGCACCATGCAATACGTACTGCACACCGTGCACATCATGCAAGTACTGAACACCAGATGTTATACTGCTCTTAACTCGAGTAATTAAAGAGGGTTTAGGTTTTTCACCACACACAGTCGGTGGATACAGGTCTCGGACTGTCTGTGCTGTAGCCCGAGGTTAGGTACTAAATTAAAAAATCATTAAAGACAGAGATTTGATCTAGAATCAATTGCCCTAGCGCAGGTCTCGACTGGTCCTGGGCTGTTCCGCCCCTCCCCACACATGATCCTCCGCTTACCCCTTCGGGTAGCAGTTGTCGGCGCCGACGGTAACACCGGCACCGGGGCAGCACCGCGCACCTCCTCGTCTGCCGGCCCGCCTCCCTCACGGCCTTCGCCAACACCACAGCTAGCCATCGCTGACTGCTTCTCAAAGCCCCAAACACATAACTCAACTCGTCGCTCTTCCTTATTCCACAGCGCTGTTTGCCGCCAATCTTGTAGCAAAATCCAAGGCTGAGCGGCCCCATATATAACCATGAAACCTAACCGGCGTGAATTCTCTCCAGAATCACTGCTGCCGTCACCACCGAAGAACAATTTATCTTGGGGGTGATAAATTGAATGACTTTTCGTGAAAATCAGTCAGCTGAAGGTCAGCGATTCAGATTTTTTTGGTACTTAACTATCGACAACGTTACCGTTTTTAAGAGGAGCAGCGAGGTTGTTGCTCTGTGTTGGGCATGCGTGGATAGATCGAACAGGTGGAGTTCCTTTTGTCGTCATCAGTGATCTGATCGTTAGACTACTCCTAAAAGGCGATCGATAAACTACACATATATTGTAAACTATTTTGCCGCACTTGGAAATGTGAATTTAATTTATCTTTAGAGTAAGTGCAATAATAAAGTCTATTATTTACTTCATTTCTTATTTATATCATCTAGAGTAAGCAATAAAGCCAGCTTGTACAACAGCTATATCTAAAGGTTATATCTAGGTGATGTGCAATAACTATCTCCTCTCTTGTACATAAATAATCTATTTTGTTTCCCGTGCGATGCTGGCTACTCCCTCCAGTCATTAGTTATCATTTTAGACATTGACATGGCCTTCGAAACACAACTTTGATGACTAATTTTATTATAACTAGCAAATTTACCCGCACAACTACGTGGCTAGGTATTATGATACAATTATCTTTGATATATAACTATATTTTCTATAATTGTGTATTTTTTATATAACTAATATCTATATAGATTAATATGCACCGTTATAATCTGGACCCACCAAAATAAGTGGTGGAGACGCTTGGACTCTCTCTCTCTTTTAATCTAAGCCGTTATAACCCCGGTCCGTTAGATAGATGGTTAGATATTTTATTTTAAACAATAACATCTAATGGTGGATATCCTTGGGATATTTCTTTTAATCTCAGCCGTTATAATCCGGGTCCGTCCAGATTAAGGGCCAGATGTTTTGTTTTTTTGTGAGAATTTTTAGCATATTTCTCTTATTTCTTAGAGACTCTCATGAGCCTTTAATATATAATAGATATATTTATAGAACTCAATAAAATTATAATATTATAAAATTACTTCTCGAGACAAGTCTACACATATAATTTTCATGTATTCAATTTAAATATTTAAAAATATATCGATAATTAAAGTTTTGAAGGTTTGATCATCACTATATCCAAAACGGCAACTATTTGTGACCGGCGAGAGTACTAAATAAGAGTCAACTCTCTTCTATCCATTCTTTTCTCACTCTTTCACATAGGACAAAACTGATGTGTACATGTTTATAGTAAATTGAGGTGGTCTTACTATACTTGCTCTTAGAAGCTCATCGTTGATACCTTTTGAAAAGAAAAGTAGACCAGAACGCATTTCTGGAAGATATTAACACTTTATATCATAATTCACACAATAGCACAATCCTAAAAGCAAAAAACAAATATCTAGAGATGACTACACATCAAACCTTAAATGCAAGTGGCCAGATTTGAACTCGTGCTAAGCTAATTGGTGGTTACTCCAACTGGTATGGCGACCGGGTCTTGTGGCTAGTAGACACTGCTTGAATGGGGGATTGAGGATGGTGGTTTTGCGCGAATTCGCACAAACTTTTCCCCTCAAAGTATTTCAAAGTTCGTTTAGTCCTAAATCTGTGGGGAGCTACGAAGATCCAAACCTAAACACCCGCTACGGAAACATTACGAAAAATCAAAACTGCTAGAGCGGTACGTATGTATGACCACAAGCAGATGGGTTGGGGCGTTGTCTTCAAATTGAACAAGTTGTATATGTAGCCTAGGCTTATCGGATAAAAGCCAATCATTGAGAAAGCTATCCAACCTCATTAACTCTTTCTCGAACAGGAAAACGCTAGGCATATAGATAAGTCTTGATTGGGAGAGTACCACTGTACCAGTAACTTTGCGCCTAGCGCTCAGGCTGATGGAAAATATCCACTTGTCCAATTAACTCACCTCGATTTCGGCGTTAGTACTGTAAACCGGAGTCTAAACAAGGCGTTAAGCAATAAGCTTTCTTGTAAGAACTAGAGGTTCAATGCTTGGTCTGGAAAAATACGCAATTTAAGTGGAGAACGACCAAATGCAGGCAATCCCAGGAGAAGCACGGGAGTTCGGGCTCGGCCAGGCGGGCTACTACCTGCTGCTGGCCGGTTCAGCCATCATGTACCAGTGCTTCTTCCTCGGCACCATCGGCGCCATCTTCTACGGCTCGGCACTGCTCGCCGGCGTCATCATGACCGTGCTGATCCCGGTCACCGAGGTGCTCGCCGTCCTGTTCTTCCACGAGCCCTTCAGCGGCACCAAGGGCGTCGCCCTCGCGCTCTCCCTCTGGGGCTTCGTCTCCTACTTCTACGGCGAGATCCGGGCCAAGGCGCACCGGTCCGACAAGCCCCCGAATGCGGAGCACTTGGATCCTTAGATGATCACATTTGTTGTATCGAGTGTATTGTATACTTTTTTCATTTCTTTCTCTCTTTCTTTTCTTCTAATACTTGAGGAAATAAGTAGGCGATATCGTATCATATAACATCATGGATGAAGTTTATATAACTGAAACTGACCATGTGAGGCAGAGGAAAAGATGTTCGGAAACACTTATTTATCCATGGCGTTCAAGCGTAGCTGGAAATGCTCGTGCTCTACGCCGAGAGGAGCTGCTCGCGGCGGGCCCTGTTGAGCGCGAGCAGCTTGGCCCTCGGGGGCAGGGTCTCCTTCACCACGTCGACGGCGACGATCCGGTCGAACCAGGCCTTCATCAGGGGCAACTCCTCGTCGGTGACGACACTGACGCCGGACACCTCCTCGATGACCGGCAGCCAGTGCGCGTACCACCCGACAACGATGTCGAGGTAGCCGACGGCGTCGCCTCCGAAGAACTTCTTCCCCTCCAGGGCCTTCTCCAGGGTGGTCTTCAGGCACTGCTGGGCCTCGTGCACCACCTTGCGCTGCGCCTCGCCGGTCGTGGTGAAGACCGAGTACAGAGCGGCATTGCACTAGACAAATCCAATCCAATCCTACCATTAGAACAACTGCTGCATCTACCTGGAGTACTTCACTGGACAGAGCACATGCTGTGCAATTTCAAGCTTACCTTCTCCTCTGCAAACCTGGCCCAGAACCTCGCCTGAGCTCGCTCGTAGGGGTCGGCCGGCATGATGGGGTAACCGTCCTTCCAGGTCTCGTCGATGTACTCGACGATGACGGTCGACTCAGCGATCGGCTTGCCGTCGTGGACCAGCACCGGCACCTTCTTGGCCACCGGGTTGTACCGCAGCAGCGCCTCGCTCTTGTTGGCGAGGTCCTCGTCGACGTACTCGTACTCGACGCCCTTCAGCCGGAGCGCCCACTCCACCCGGATGGCCATCGGGCTGGCCCACATGCCGAACACCTTCACGCCCTTCTCTGCCATTGTTGGAGCTCTGTGCTGCTGCTGCTGCTGCTGCTGCAAGAGACCAGGCCTTATCCCTTGCTTCTGAAGCCTTGAAGTCAAGATCTGGATTGCGGGTCCTTGTTTCCTTCCGAGGAGTCAACGATTCTATCCAAAATATCTAAGTAATCCAGAGACAAGGGCACCAGGAGAGTGGCATGATTTAATGTAATCTGCAGAGCTACTTTCTGGAAGTTTGACTTACGGGGCGAAACTATCGACAAATGCTTACAACTAATAGTTTGCAAATTATGGTTTCCAGAAAGGTCAGTTCAGAGCAAGGTTCAAAATCGAATCGAAATCCCGCGAAATTTCAGATTTCGGACCGCTAAGTTTCATAATCTCGATGAAATTTGAAAAGCCATAAAAAAATTCAAAGTGCTACAGTAACTTAAAATTTCGGTGAATTGGACCGAGATATCGATTTTTTGATCGGATTGAATTCTTCACGTCGTTTTCCATGTCTGATCAAAATTTCAAAAAAATTTAACGATTGTTAACCACCATAAAATTAAAATTGTTAAGTACTTATTTTGAACTTTACAACGAGCAATTGTGTGGTATTCTGAGAGCAAGAAGATTTTGATATCATAAATTACCTAACAATGTTGAATTATATAATTCAAGAACTTACTTGCTTGGGTGAAATTTTTAGATGGATTTAATTATAAAATTAGTTTATCTTATTCTTTGAATGATCTATTTCTTGGCACCCCCGACTGATGCAGTACCGTCCGACGGTTTGTCCTTCTGCAGCCGCGCTTGGAAGAAGTATCTCCACAACCCCCAGTGGGGTTCGATCCCAAGGAACGCCTCACATAGCGCCATGAAGACCGCGATATGAAGCACACCGTTGGGATTGAGGTGGTGCACCTCCACCCCGTAAAAGTGCAGCAGTCCGCGGACGAATGGATGAAGAGGGAGCCCGAAGCCGCGCTCGAAGAACGAGGCATGCGTGTAACACCCCAAATTTTTGCTTTTCATGAAATTAAGTGTTGCTTTGCACTTTTGTGAATTTTTGGAATTTTCTGGAATTTATTTGGATTTATTTGGAATTTATTTGAATTTATTCCATATTGAAATAATTAAAGAAATTAAATTTTCAAATAAAGTTTTGTTGGACATATTTTATTTGAGTCCCAAATGCCCTAAAATATTTTCCAGAATTTTTCTGGAATTTTTCTGAGTATTTAGCTATTTTTCTTGAATTAAATGAATTATCAATTATTTTAAATATTAAATCGCTGGAAATTCAACTCGGGTCAAGTACTATTCCTCCGATCGAAGTCGTAACCCGAAGTCGGACTCGAGTCCGACCCGAGCCACCGACTCGGCCAGAACCACGTTGAACCTTAACCCACGCGACCGTCGGATCGAGATCCAACGGTCATGATCGATCGACTCGACCCGAGCCGCGGTCCGAGCGGACCGTTCGCGCCAAGCCATCGTGGCCGTTGATCGCGCCACGTGGGCGGCCGCGATTTCGTCGTCTCCGCCGAATCCGGCCGAGTCCTCCGCCGCGTCAGTGTCAACCTCGGTTTCGCGCTCTACGGAGCCGAGGCCCCCTTTAAATACGCCCCGCCCGCCATCGGAAGCGCACAAATCAGACGCACCGAGCCCCTTCTCACCTCGCTGAGCCGCCGCCACGTAGCCGCTTATTGCTCGCCGGAGTAGAGGAAGTCTTCGCCGCGGTTTCGTTGATCCCGCCGCCCGCCGTTCTCCGACGACACCAAGCCAGGAATCGAGATCGCCGTGTCGCGCGCGCGCCTGGGAGTGCCGGCCTTCACGCCGGAGTTGCGGAAGCGCGCCGCACGGAAGGTCGTCGTCTTCGTCTACGGTCAAGCCAGCGCCGCCGCGTCGCCATCAACCTCGCGAACTCGGACAGCCGTCCGATTAAGATCTGACCGTCACGGTGAGATCACGTTTAGATCCTCGGATCTAATCCCAGCCGTTGGATCTAGATCCAACGGTCCGGATAACCCACGTTCACCCCGAGCGTCGTCGCCGATCAATCTGGGCCGTTGATTTTCGAATCAACGGCCGAGATTGTGCCACGCGTCTGGAAAGGTCGACCGTCGCGGTCGGCAATCAGCCTGCACGCGCGTGTCGCCGACACGCCGCCCGCATGTCGGCCGACGCAGCCTTAACCGCACCATGACGTCCAAGATGGGCCCACGCGTCGGGGCCACCCACCGCTGCCGTCTTGTGACGTCGGCCGATGACGCCACCAGTGGGTCCCACTGTCGATCCGTCGCGGTGAGCCCCCGACGTCGCCGATGACGCCACCCGAGGGGGCCACCTGTCAGCGACCGTGAGCCGTGGACCGGGTCCACGGTTGTAACACCCTGGTTTTCGCTTTCTGGAGAAAAACCTAATTTAAATAAATTAAATTCAAAATTTGGAGTTTCTCTGGTGTTTATATTAACCTGGCATCCTTTCCAACTCAAAATCGCGATTTAATTCCCTTCCAGTCGAAAAATCGGATTTTCCAGTTCCCGCCGGTACCCGAAATTTCACCTGAGTCCAAAAATGCTCCAAAAATCCCCAAACCACTTCATTTGTGTTCCAAATATTCCAACATGATTTTAGGAATCATTCCCCGAATTTTTGGACCTCCGTTCCTATTTTATCTCGCGCGGCTTTTGTTTAATGCCCGCAATCCGCGCCCGAATATCCAATTCCACAAAAATCATCCAAATTCAACCAAACAAATTTTATTGGGTCCCAAATATTCTAAAATGGTTCTAGGAATTTTTCTGGAATTTTTAGACCATTTTTCCTAATTTTTCTCTAGGGCGAATCATTTGCGTAAAGGCGGACCAATGAGACGTTGCCACGTGGCAAGGGAATAGTGCCATCTTCAACCTCCAGCCAACTCACGTTACAGAGAAGGTGGAGCTCTCTCCAATGGCTAGGGCTTGCACTCATGTGCTCCTAACTCTGTCGTTTCAACTCCAAAACTCGAACGGTCGGTTGCGTTGGATCCGCGGCGACGATCTCTTGCCATTCCCCACCTTGGTGAGACGTCAAGCTCGCCGGAAACGGCACCATTCAAGAAAAACTGAAATCCACTCACTTGCCATTAACTCGTCCGTTTCTCGTCCAAACGCCGCACCACCACCTCCATCCACTCCGTATAAGTATCCCCTTTCCGGGAGTGTGCTCCCCTTTCCCTCTACTCCACGCATTTGCCCGTGAGATCAAGAAAACCGACGGTGTGTCATACTTTTTCGGTGTTCTTGAGTTCGTCGTCGTTTCTCCCTCTCCGGTGAGCCATTCATCATGCCACTTGGTTCCTTGTGACCGTGGATGAGTCTAGCATCTAACCCAATCATCAATTTTAGGTTGCATCGATCGTGTGCGGCGAATTTCGTGTTTTTCTCCATTCGGCCGGAGCTCCGTTCGTCGCGAAATTCATCATCTTCGGTGAGTTTTGATCCAATTCCTTTCTCCTAAATGTCCCTAAGGATGTTATCTAGAGGTTCTATGCTTTTGTTTGGATCAATTCCGTGCAAAAATGGAAGAAAAATCAAGTTTCTGGAAGGTGGGGTGTTCTTTTTCTTGTTTTTGGCCTTCTCTGTTATGGAGCTTTGCTCCTGCGTGCTTGGGCTCAAGGTCCGGCCACGTCCGCTGCCACGCCGCCGCCATCGCGCCGCGCCGGCCGGCCATGTGCCGCTTCGCGCCACGCTGCGTCGCCGCTGCCTCGCTGAAGACGCTGGCCGCTGTTGCTGCCGGCCAGCCGCATGGCCACACGGCCACCACCGCCGCCCCCTACCGCGGCCGAGCTCCTCCACCCCCCCCAAAGCTTCATCTCTCTCCCATGGCCATGGCTTCCATGGCAAGCCAAAGCTTGAAGATGACCCATGAGTATGACACATGGGCCCCACTTGCCATAGTCACACACCTAGTTAAAGTCCAAGTCAAAGCCAGCAGTTGACCAGTCAAACCAGAGAGGAATATTCCGAGAATATTCTCGGTTTTCCATTTATTTGAAATTCAAACTTCGGAAGCTCATAACTTTCTCATCCGAACTCCGTTTGACTCCATTCAAATTTCTAAATTCATCTAAAATCAAGATCTACCTGCCAGTACTAATTTTGTAATTTTTGGATTTTATTTATTTTATTTTATTTATTTATTGCCTCGTTTTGCGCGTAGTCGATGATCCCGCCGAGTCCGCCGACCCCGCCGCCGGGCTTCGAAGAGTTCAACCTTCTCGCTGTGACTGAGGCAAGTCTCCTTGACGCATATTGAACCTATGCTTTATAAATGTTTTACCCTGTTTTACAAACTGCATTGCTAATTACATAAAATGGTGATGTTAACACGTTAAGTGGTTAGTTATACCAGTTGTTTATACCTCCTTGAGATTTGTTATCCATGACCCTTTGTCGACCTAGAACAGGGATCCACCATAATAAATATTTTTAATAAAATACATTTTGATGGGGAAAATGACTATTTAGCAGATAGTTTGAATAGAGTTAATCGGGGACAATGTAATTGGGAGACGGATGGATATTAGTGATAATGTGAGGATTGTTATTATGAAATTGATTTATGGTGGTGATCATTTAAATGTTGAGGAGTTGGATTGTGATAGTAGTTAACAATATAATGAGTATGGATTGGGGTGGAATGCAAATTGGAGATAGATGAATATTAGAGTTGATATGGGGCTTGTAATCATACCATTGATCTATGAATGGTAGTTCATGTATTTTGGTGGATTGGGAGGATGTTGGAAGATGTATGATGTCAGGAATAATAGTCGGGGAGAGTAAATGAATGTTATTGAGAGTCATATGTATAGGTCAAACAGAACAAGTAGTGAATTATGTTTCGGTGGATTTTAACTAGAACGCTATGTGATAATCATTTAGGAGATTGTTAATAGTCCAGGATGTTTGGTGGTTTAGTGAATAATATTATGGAGTATTTTTGGTGGATTAAAATAGATGATTTAAGGGTGATAGTGTGAAGGATTAAATATAGGGTGTTATGACGTATTATCGGTGGATTGTATTCGAAAAGATTAGAGATGAATTTGTGAAATATTCTTTGTGGATGATACGAGCGATCGCTATAAGAGTGATGGTCAATTCATTAATACAAGTCATAGTTCAAGGGAAATAGACACACCTAATTGGGGTTTAATATGATTTTGAGAGTTAGGATATTACCATGATATACTCAATACTTTATGGATACGATATTGAATCGGATTATTCATATGATTGTGCCCTTAGGGCAATTTAATGATTATTGGAGATTACATAATTGGTTATAAGGATTGTCATCAACCCCTGAGATGTGTATTTTACCAAAACAAACTATTGGTGGAATAGAATAGTACGGTAGAAATGCTTAGCCTCGCTATCGGTCAATATTCACCTATGGGTGGGACTTTCAATTATCTCTGGAAAACTTGTATTGGAAGTTATAGGCAAGGAGTATTGCCAATGGTTTACAAAATAAAAATAAAATGAAAAATGATTTCGACTTGGGCGGCCTGGAATGTCGGGTGGAAGCGAACCAAGCCTTGGTTCTTTTGTGCAAGTACCGCCCCAAGTCAGTTAAGGACCGACGCTTATGATCGCTCTCCATTCTAAGCATAACCGCACAACCACATGTCAAAGTGGGCACGACTGCTAACTAATTTGTAGAAACCTGACTTAGACTCACCACTCGGTGGTTGTGTGAGAGCCGGAAAGAGGCATTGTTGTTGTTGTTGTTGTTGTTTTACTCACACGGCGCAAGAGGGGGCTTCTGTACTGGGTGGACATAACCCTAACAGCGGTGAAACCTCAGCGGGTGAGTCGGGTTAGGCGTATACATTGTAAAGGCCTTGTCATGATATCCCTGTCGGCACACCTAAGGAAGTGTGTTAATCGCGTGGCATCAAGGAAATATCATGTCTTGTGGGTAAAGTTGTACACCTCTGCAGAGTTAAAACTATTCGAATAGCCGTGCCTACGGTCAAAGGCAAAGCTTGCTGAATGCTTTCATACTGGTAGATTTTGGTTTTGGTTTCGAACTAAACAATGGTTTGTTTTGGGATCCGAGAGCGGTTAGAACTCTCGGGTAAGCTTCGCGGCTAAAGCCAGGTAGGTGGAAGGAACCTGATTTTGAGAATCGTGGCAGCTAGAGCCATGTGAATGGATTGAACCCTGATCTTGTTGAGATGTGGCGGATAGAACCTGTATATTAGTGAGTGGTGGTTAGAACCTTCACTACATTATTACATAATTCAATTATTAAAAAGAATTGCTCAAATATGCTTTGTGAAAATTATTAACAAGTATGATTTGATGAAACTTGGCTTTATGCAAAAGAACCATATTAAGCCATCTTTGGATAGCCTACATCGTGCATATTTCCTGCACTTGCCGAGTACTTTATGTACTCACGTGCTGCAATCTAATCCTCTCTCGTAGTGAAAGAAGTCACAAAGATTTCCAACGACTAGGGTGCGTTCTCCACTCGATTGCCTGTGGGCAATTGGATGGGTCGCATTGGCGTTTTCGTCTTCCGCTGCAGTTGTTCAAGTTGTTCAGCCTGTTCAGGCCGTAATGGTAAACCTTGACCTTAAGGTCTTTGCTTTTATTTGGTATTATTCTTATTTAATTATATGTATTCGTGATATGGTTGTTGATTCATCACTTTTGACTGTGTGTACTAGCTACTGATCTGGGACTAGTACAGAAATACACAGGGGATTCCGGATAGCCGATCCGGGGGCCCACAAAGGTGGTATCAGAGCCATATCGACTGTAGGACGTGTCCTTAGTTAGAATGGTCGTTTTAGGAAGCTTCAAAACTTATTTTCTAACAAGACAGAAATCAAATAATGTGCTATTCTCGTCTTTTCTCTCTTTCTATTCCTTTCTTCCCCCCCCCTTTCGATTGCTTCTTCACCTTTTTGGAATGAGAATTGGACTATCCCTCCCTTAACAACTTCTATATTAAGGTAATCGAGTTGACCCTTTCGACTTCGAGGCTGGAGGACTCAAGAGGTGCAATCCTGCAAAAATTGTTACTGAAGTGTGCGTCTTCATGGTAAGGATCCAACCGTTGACCGATGAAGACCAAAGAAGCAAGGTTGATCTTAGACTAACCCTGTAGGTTAAGTTGGTCCCGGTTTCGTTCTGTGTTGGAGCCGCCTTGTTCTGTTAGCGTGCGTCGTTTGATAGAGTAGACGAGTTGATTCGCTTAGGTGTTAAAAATGTTTTGCTTTTCGTCGTTTGTGCTGTCCTTTGCCTGGACAGTTGGTTTTGGTGTTGTTAGAACCTCCCCTTTCTCGCTCGTCTGTGCTGTTCCCTCTCATCTGGAAGCCTTGTTCTGCCTTCAGATGGAGAAGAATTGCCGTGCTAACCTCAACAAAGAATCGCTCGTCTGTGCTGTTCCCTCTCATCTGGAACCCTCCATCGCAAATCGCCGCGCACAGGGAGAAAGCCATTCTTCTCTAAGCCAAACACGCGACTAGGCTGGATCGAGCAGGCAGGCCACGACATCGCCAGGAAAGCTAAGTGATGTGAAGGGGAAAGCTTGTTTGCTCTATTCTCTTTTTTATCTTTTTTATCTTTTTCTCCCTCTCTCTTGCGGCAGGAGCACTCAGGGGGACGGAAAAGTCGAAGTAAAATATCTATCCAGAGCGCCCGCCTCCTCGAATTTATAGGCGCCAACAAGTGAAAAAACTCGCACGCGCGGGCTCGATAGGTGTTAAAACCCAGCTTCGCCTCGGGCGAGGCACGTCGTGGCCCATCCTGTCGTCTGACAACCCACTACCAAACCGTCGGTAAGCCCCGATTGCTCCCGAACTCTTTTCTATACATTCAATTCGACAGGACAATACTGAGGCTCCACCTCGAGCAGCGCACCCTGCGTCCTCGCGGTCTTTTGCCGCGGAAAATGGGCCGCCCGTCCCAGTTGGATGTTCAGAAGGCCCAGTTCAAATGCTGCGGAACCCGATCCGCCGACCGAATTCGGCGTCGTCCCAGTAAGGAAAAGATCGAGCAAGGGGCGAGGACGAGGCGAGTCCCGAGCGGGCCTCGAGTTAGGTCAGCGGATGACCCAATCGCCTTAACTCGCATCCGAGACCATACTTCGCACTCTCCTGCGGAGCCCATCGATGGGTGGCAGCCGACTGCGCTCCTGGTCGGCGGACGGCCCGGGGTCCAAAACAGGATAGAGTAAAGAAAGGTTTTTTGAGACGCCCTCAGTAGGGCCAAACGCCCACACCAGGAAAACGTCTGCTAGGAAAACTCCCTCGGGAGAAAAATCCAGGTCTCACTCGGATTGCCCGTTATTAGCTCCACGAGCACGGTGTTCAAACCAACTTGGTAAAACACGCGTCCGCTCACCCCCTCCAGATCCCACACCTGCGTACGGGGCATATTTATGGAAATACGTCCAGCTACGACGTAAAACGAGCACTCGGACACCGGGGTCTCGCAAAAAGGGCCCGGACGTCCGCGCCGACTAAGGCTACGTCCAGCTACGACGTAAAACGAGCACTCGAACACCGGGGTCTCGCAAAAAGGGCCCGGACGTCCGCGCCGACTAAAGCCACGTCCAGCTACGACGTAAAACGAGCACCCGGGATCCTGCGAAAAGGAACTGACGTCCATGCCGACTAAGGCTACGTCCAGCTACGACGTAAAACGAGCATTCGAACACCGGAGTCTCGCAAAAAGGGCCCGGACATCCACGCCGACTAAAGCCACGTCCAGCTACGACGTAAAACGAGCACCCGGATACCAAGATCCTGCGAAAAGGACCCGGACGTCCACGCTGACTAAGGCTACGTCTAGCTACGGCGAGCACTCGAACTAGAACCCTGCGAACGATGCGAGGTAACCGTGCCGACCAAGAGAAAAAAAACACAGCAGGGAAGGGGTGTTCGACCCACCCCCCAACAATATTACAAAAATAAAAGTTTATCACCAACCATCAAAGTGAAAGCAGCGAGATTGTAAAAAACAAGGAAAGAACGGCCGCCCTGGAGGACCTTACGGCGCGGCGCCCCCCTCGGAGCCGGAGTAGCCACCCGCCTCTGGATCCTCAAAACGCAGCCGCCCGGCCATGCCTTCCAGCGCCTCCGCCGCCCGCGTAAGGTGGAAGGCGTACTGGGCCACCGTGGTCTCCAAGGGGTCGCCCAACCTCACACCCAGTGGCTCCAGGCTCCTCGCAATGCGCTCATACGCCGGCCGAAGCATGGCGAGGAGGCTGGCGCTGGCCATGACGATCTCCTCTCGAACGCTTCGCCCGCATTTTGCAGAGGCTACTTCCGCCTCGGCGGAAGTCGCCACGGCCACAAGACGTAACGAGGCCTTCCACCGCCGGGCCGACACCGCCTGGGCCCTTGCCTCTGTGATGGTGCCGTAGGCGGGCGGCATAGCCCGAGGGCCGGCACCGACTGCCCCCGGGACGACAGGCGCTGGCACCGCAGGCTGAAGGCCCCGACCCAAGCGGGGGACGCTGAGAGAAAGGAAAAGAAAGGTAAACCTCCGTAAGAAGGAATAAGAGTCCGATCCACCCCAAAAATAAGCGAAGCAAGAACTCACTCGGCGGCGGCTGAAGAGGAGGACCCATCGCCGGCATGAGGTCTTTTCGGCGATGGGTCCCGAAAATCGCTAGGCACCGAACGCTTCCCGCCCCTGCGGCCGCCCCTGGCATCGTCACCTTCGCTCGCCATCGACGCTCGAGAGGAGAAGGATGCCGAAGCGAGAAGGAAGCAGAAGCAAAAGAAGCAGCACGTGGGAGGCGATGGTGGAAACCGTTCACGCCCCCTCGTTTTATAAACGGGTGCGGAAAACGGAACGGCAGAATCCGGACGACCACTTCGTCGATCGAGGAGGCGCGTCACCCTGCACCCGCGGCTTCGCATTTAATTCGCAATGCGACGGCAGAAGATGAGGCAGCGTTGCCTCGGAACAACCGCCACAACTCATCCGCTCCGACCACCAGGTCTACCGCACCGCAGTTACCTGGAGGGAGAAGGCGGAGGCCCACTGGGCCGTCCAGGCACCCGGGCAACGAAAAGCCTAAAGCGGCGGGGCCCTCACGAAGCGGACGACCTCAGCTTCAAACAATGGCGCCCCAATGACCAAGGCCCAAAGCAACCGATCAAGTGTGCCTCACATCCGCTTGATTGGTCCAACTCCGACCGGGAAACCCCCCGACAGGCTCTCCGACCCGCTCGGGGGCTACACCCGTCGGGTGCGCTCGCGCACACCCCAGCGAGGAGCAACAAGGTTGAGCGTGTGTCACGCGCGCTCGGCCAGGTCAGCTCCGACCGGGTAACCCCCCTACCGGCTCTCCGACCCGCTCGGGGGCTACACCCGAGCAAGAAGCAACTAGTCGAGTGCGTGTCGCACGCGCTCGGCTGGAAGAGCTCCGACCGGATCTCCAACCCGCTCGGAGGCTCGAGGGCTACACCCATCGGGTGCGCTTGCGCGCACCCGGAGCAGTCGGCAGAACGAGTCTGCCAAGATGAAGCTAAACCCCCGATCGCTCCTGGCGAGGGCGCGGTCGGGGGCTCGGGGGCTACTGACGAATGCTTATACCATGGGTAGTCCCAGCAGCCCGGAAACCTCGAGCGGGCTGCCTTCAAGGCCCAGCTCCAGCCGAAGACCGGTAGGCCGCAGACAAGCTCGGTCCCCGACCAGGCCTCGGCTCGAACACACCGTCCAACCTTCTCTGATCACCCAGGTCGGAGAGCCTCACTCGGTTGGGTGCTCCGGTACTCGAGTACCTGCTCTGCCAAACGCGACATCCCGGGACGTCCGTGTCAGGGTAGGTGGTTCCTTCCCAAGGTGTCAGGGGAGCCGCCTGCGAAACCAGGCTCCGGTCCCATCGCTCTGACACGGAACAGAAGGGAACGTCTCTACCAAAAGCCTCAAGGGTCATTTGCCATTAAAACCAGCCGCTTGACAAAGCGTGCGGGGCGGCGCGTCACGTTCCTCCACAGGACGAAGCCTTCCACCGCAAGCCTGCCGACCAAGCACGCGGGGAGGTGGAGGCTGGTCGAACGCCAAGGCCGAAGACCGAACCCCGAGACAGGACACCCCGACTCCTTCTTTTTTCCTTTCTTTAGAGGAACTCCCGTGTAACCCGCAGCTCCCGCCTATATAAGGGAGAACGGGACCCTGGGGAGAGGAAGAGAGCAAAAGAAGATAGAAGAACATATTCGGAAAGGGTGTTTGGACAACGAACAAACCCTAGCTTCCCCTTGGAAGCGGCGATTGTAGTACCCCGAAAGGGCATATACACAGCAAACAAACTGGAGTAGCGATATTCAACCCGAACCAGTATACACTTTGGGCTCCCTCGAGCCAAGCCATTCGAGGAGAGGGAACGAGCGATCTCCCCTAAGATCGAAAAATCGTATTGCCGGTGCTCGAAACACCGACAGAACTGTTGTACTTTGTTGCAATGCGGTTTCTAAAACATTGGCACAATAGATATTTGTTGTAATTGTGTTATTATCTGTTTGTGCAATATTTTTTTGGTTTGTTGCAACGTCTCTTCTCAAAGGTTGACACAAGTGGTATTTGCTATATTTGTGTTTTGATTCGTTACACGAAGGTAAATTGTTGTTGCAGTAGGATGTCTATTTGTTGCACCGAGGAATCCGTGCTTATCGCATCAAATTATAAATTTGCTGTATTTGTTGTATAGAGCGCGGGGTTTTGTTGAAAACCTCCTATTTAATTATTTTGTCAAATCGGATGACTAAAATCAACTTTTTTTAAAAGTTAGATTCAACTGTGGAAAGAAGCGAACGTACGTTCGGGCGCTAGCAACCCTTGGTCATATACATTTCACTTTTCTCCTCTCGTAGACCAGAGCGTAGCTGATACATGCAGTTGAAGAACGAGCGAAGCTGATCCAGGCTCCGGCGTCCCGCACGGAGACTCGATGCAACAATAGCCGTGTAAACACTGTGAGACCATCCCATGTTCTTCCAGGTGTATTCCGTGCAAAAATAAATGCAAGACTGGAGCGGCGCCGTGCCGCTGTGCCCACTGAGTCACTGACATCCCGTGACAGTAAACTCGAGTCCCACACAAATTACTCCCACGGAGTCACGTAAAAACGACTGGCATCTATCCGAAACCGAAAGACTCCGCCAACTTGTTTCGGAATCCACGCGCAACCAAAAAATCTGAATCACGGCAAACGAGAGGAAAATTTGATAATTTGCCCTGAAGTTGATGGGCATTTGATCATTTGCCCAAAGTTGATGAACATTTGATCATTTGCCCTACGATGTCTCATTGACATGCGGGTCCTAAGGCCACCTGGCAGTGAGACATGTAGGACAAATGATCAAACGCCTATCAACTTTGGCCAAATGATCAAACACCCATCAACTTAAGGGCAAATGATCAAATACCCCCAAACGAGATCCCCCGTCAAGCCCGTCGCCTCGCCGCGGCCGCAGCGGGAACGGCAAGGCCAGGAACCGTCTCGTCGCGTCGCGTGGCGTGATTTCCCCGCACCGCACAGCCTCCCGCCCGACACAATCACACCGGGCAGCCGCGCCCGTACGCTACGCACGCACGCGCCTTTTCACCGTGCTCACTGCTCCCAATCCCCGAGCCCAACCCGACGCCCGGCAGCGACACGAGTCCATGAAAGCCAGCCCCACCCCACCAGGACAGCACCACCGTCCTCCTCCTCGACTCCGCCCTTTCCTGCCGTCCTCGAGCCCCTCCCGATCCCATCTTGCCACCAACCTTCCCGATCCATCCCCCGATCTCCACCCCCATGATCCGCAAGCGGCGCAAGTACGTCGCCGCCTAGGGTTCCGAGTCCTTCCCATGGAGTCGCTGCCGCGGAAGCGCAAGGGCGCGCGCTCCGTGTGCTCCCTCGCCGGATCACTCCACGACGCCGCCGCCCGCAAGCGCACCTGCCGGGAGCCCAAGCCGCGCCCCGAGAAGAAGAAGCCCTCATCCCGGGGCGGCGCTGACGCCTCCACCAGGGGCGGCGTGGTGATGACGGCGCCGCCGGCGAGCGGGCGGGCGGCGCCGGAGAGCCCCGGGCGGGGGCTGAAGCGGAAGCTGGGATGCATCGAGTCGGCCACGCGGATGGGGCGGAAGAAGCGGCTCGAGAGCGAGTACGAGCTCAGCGGAGAGATAGGCCAGGGCAAGTTCGGGTCCGTCCGGATCTGCCGCGCCAAGGCCGGGGGCGAGCAGTTTGCCTGCAAGGCGCTGCCCAAGAACGGAGAGGAAACGGTCCACCGCGAGGTGGAGATCATGCAGCACCTCTCGGGCCACCCCGGCGTTGTCACGCTCAAGGCCGTCTTCGAGGACGCTGACAAGTTCTACCTCGTCATGGAGCTCTGCAGCGGCGGCCGACTTCTTGACGAGATGGCGAGAGAGGGCAGGTTCTCCGAGCAGCGCGCCGCCATTGTGATCAAGGATCTAATGGCCGTGGTGAAGTACTGCCACGAGATGGGCGTCGTTCACAGGGACATTAAGCCGGAGAATATTTTGCTCACCAAAGCAGGGAAAATGAAGCTCGCAGATTTTGGACTGGCCGCACGAGTTACCAATGGTAATCTTTTTATGCAAGGTTGCTAGTAATTCTTAGTTTGAAGATCAAGATGATAGGATGGGTTTCTTGTGGGATACTCTATGTTGGGTGACTTAATTTGTCTGGTTTTGAGACAAATTGTGTTTACACTAAAATGCAGTAGCAAGCTCTGCAATCGTGAAATATTATTATGGTGCTACAGATGATTAGCATTGATGGCTGTACATAGTTAAACTGCACCTATAATTTGAAAAAAAAAATCATGTTACTAGGATTAAAGTTGGGTATCGGGATTCCACCAAAATTCAACTTTGTTAAACAAACACATTTATCTTTTACCATGACTACTAGCATTTTTGCAGGATGCCCATGCTTGCGTCCATGCATAGAATGGTTAATGTCTGGTTTGTTTTGTGTTGTACTCCACAAGGGTGCTCTTTGGTGTACATATTCAGATAAACTTGTGCAAGCTGTGTTTTTTGGAGTCATCAGTTGACAGTAAGTGTTCGTTCATGTGTCATCTCTTGCTAGATATGCTAAGAGAATTGAAACATGTTGTTTGGTGATACTTGCTTTTGATTTTTTTGTTTGGGAGCATTAGATCTATTTATTTTGGTTATTTTATGAAATTTCAAAGATGAGAACCTACTTTGTTGGACAGCATCACCTGCAAGTGCCTATTTGTCTAGTGATCTAGTCTGAGACCCAACATACTGCGCTTGAAGTCTTGAGCATTTCAGACAGTTTCATGTTTCGTACTCATGATTGATAGTGATTGTTGTATCCACTCAAGTGGGTTAAGAGATTAAGCGGGCTTTGCTAGATTGAGTCACTTGGTCTGGTTGGGTAACTTAATATACTTCACATGAGGTCCCTCAATTCTCAGGCCCTTGACTCCTTGTTCAGTTGGTACTTGGCAGTGATTATTGTTTTTTACCCCATCCTATTTAAATTGGTGCTGCATACTGATTCAATGTTTTTCATGGTATTACACGTGAAGAAATGTTTTGCATGGTACCCTACCCTATGAAATACTAAGTGAGTGCAAGCTGTGTTTTTCGAGTCATGAATTGATAGCAAGTTGGTATACCTATCATTTCTTCTCGTTAGGTATGTAAAGAGAATTGAAGCCTGGTGCCAGTTGATACTTGCTAAGTTGCTATTGAGTTTTGTTTTGGTAGTGCTGGGGCTAACTTTGGTTATTTCCATGCCATTCGGAAGTTGAGAGCCTACACCAATGGACAATGTGACCCTTAAATTTTATGTTAATTTTTTGGGGCATTCTCCTGCAAGTACCTATTGTGGCAAGTCTAAGGGCCAACATAGTGTTCTTAACCATATCAAATGGTGTTATGTTTTGAATGGAGTCGTTTTTGATGAATTAGAAATTGGTGCAATGTCTGTCTGAATGGAATTGTGCAGTCTGTGAGTTGGAGTTGTCAGTATGGCTTCAGGGGCATTGGTTCTTGAAAACAGCTGCTTATGTTTTGTAAGGTAACAATGGATTTTAGCAATTCTATGTTCCCTTTTGCTTCCAATGTATTTATATTCGGTTCTAAGTCAGGGTAGCCCACACATACTCCGAATGCAATGTAGTACGCGTTTTTTTTTTTTTTTGTAATTTAATGAGACTAACTTGATTCACTGTACAGTTCTGTTATGCTTCAGTGAGGCTTTGTTAGTCTTAATCCTGGGCTGTACCCTATCCTCAGAGATTTGAGCATTGAAAGTGTTATGTTTAGTCTGTTATTTTTAATAAAATTTTGATTTCTTCACTTAATCTCCTGAGTAGTACAAGACCATGTATAGCCTTTACTGGCACAGTTCTATGAATGTGTATTAGTAGAATCTGAATTTGGTCTGATATATTAGGCAATTTTCTTGCTGGCTATAATTTTTTGTACATCAGCTCACGGTTTTGTTGTATATTAAGCAGGTCAAAAATTGTCTGGTGTTTCTGGGAGCCCAGCTTATGTGGCGCCTGAGGTTCTGTTGGGAAGCTATTCTGAGAAAGTAGATATATGGGGTGCTGGGGTGCTACTCCATGTACTACTACTTGGTTCACTACCATTTCAAGGGGGCTGTCTGGAAGCTGTCTTTGATGCTATAAAGACAGTTGAGCTTAATTTTCACAGTGGTCCATGGGAATCGATATCAGTTCTTGGACGGGATCTTATTAGGCGAATGTTAAATCGAGATGTCGCCTCTAGAATTACTGCTGATGAAATTCTTAGTAAGTTCAGACAATTTGTTATCTAGCTTTACTTTTCTTTTATATTTTGTGTCAAGCTCTTCGTCATTTGATAATTCTAATTTCAGGTCACCCATGGGTCTTGTTCTACACGGAATGCCCCCTGAAGGCTGTAACTGCTGATTTGTGTGTCACTAGCAACACTCTAGCACCCAGGATTCCATGGGACCGAATTAGGTCGCATTGTGAGTCATCATCTTCAGATTCGTTGAGCCAGAGGTCAGAGGATCAGGATGAATGTGGTATAGTTGATGCACTGACAGCAGCAATAACACGTGTTAGGATATCAGAACCGAAAAGGAGCCGACTGTGTAGCCCTGCCATTCCCATACAGCAGGAATGCTCTTCAAACTTGAAGAGTAACCTGTGTACGGCGTTCTGACCCGACCCAATGTATAACTCTTGATAGGTCGGTCAGATGTCACTGATGGCTCCGCCAGCTGGTGTCTCTGAGCTGAGCATAGTAACTCGGGTTTCCCGTCAAAGCAAACAAGCGTTTGACATGGGTATGAGATCGTAGATTTTCTTCTGTGGCGCTGATAAACCCAGCATGATGGTAGGCTGATGCTGTAAATTTTGTAAATATAATGATTCCCGTAGCTGCCTGGGTTGCTAATTTATCTCGTGAGAACTATTTCATGTAATGTTGATAAGCGTATTGAGCGCTATCTCCTTTCGTGTATCATTCTTTCTTGCTTCCTACCAACGTTTAGCCTATTGAGATGTTTTTTTTTATTTACATTTTTACCTGAATACCTCTGCAGTTATTGGATGCCCTTCCCTTCCTTCTTCGTTCTTGAATATATGCCCTTCTATCTTTCAAATTTTATTTATAAATATATGATATTCTATAATTTTAAGATGATTTTTTACAATTTTATTCTTATATGCTGCTCTATTTAACTTTTTTTTTAATATCATTTATGCTATAGATTAAAGTAAGATAGTTATTCATGATATAATAAAAAAAGTAATACAATATTTAGTAGATGTGTTTTAATGAAAGTGTAACACTCTGATTGTCGACAGTAACTGTAGTACTGTATTCTCTCAATATGATAAACCGACTTCTATAATACTCTCGTGGATAGCACTATCTGGAGAGCAGCAGTAACAGACACATACAAATACGTATACAATTCCGTATCTTCGTTAATACAAGAAACAATTGGGCAAGTCAAGAAATACATGCACGAATCTCGGAGCAATCTGATGGTAGATAATGTAGGTGGAAGGCCTCCTAGGTCCTCGTAATGGACGATGCCGCGCCGGCACCGGATTGGTGGTCTGGCCATGGCCGATGCCAGATTGAGGCTCGCAGTGTTGCGGCCCAGAAGGTGAAGGAGGCATGGTCCGATGGCCGCATGGCCTGCCCAGTGGACGGTGAAGGCTGCTCTGCGCTCGGACGACGGCTGTTGGCCTCGGCGTCGACCGAAGGGGAGCATCGACTTGTGGCCACGACATTGGCAGCGGCGTCAAGGGTTCGAGAGTCCACGGCGACAACGCCAATGAGGCCTCCACCGAAATTGAAGCCGCTGTCCATGTCGTCGCAAGAACATGGCCGAAGGGAGTAAGAGACGAGGACAGCAGCAGCGCGGCCGAGGAAACGAGCCCAGGCGGCTGCCCTCCTCGCCGTCGGCCAGGTCATCGCCGGCCTCAACTTCATCCGCTAGGCCTACTCCTCCTCCGAAGGCAGCTGAGTCACGGACGGCGAGCACAAATTAGTACACCAATAATTTGTTGAAGGAAATGCGGTATTAGCAAAATATTTATTAAATTAATTCCCAATATAAAATGGACAAAATGACAGCCAAATGTAATGTTTAACAGGATGAACAGTACCACAGAGGATTGATCATCTACCACATTCGATGAACAGTACAACATGGCATATAACTCATTCAAAGCAATGATTAAATTGAGCATTTTGTAACCATACAAATACATACTACTCAATGAAATCATGTGTTTGGCCAAATTTAAACAACTAGGTATTAACCTCAAGTAGTTTTGTATTATTATTTCTCTCAGATGTCGGGTTGCTTAATCAAGAGATTAGCCTTCCTCGCCACAAGGGCAATTGGATCATAGACTAGTTGTGACAGTACTTCTAGCAAGATTTGAAATCGGTTCTAAGTTTTGTCAACACAATTTACTTCTGTTAGTGAGTTACTAGGACAGACACATACAACTCTTAACCATGTATAGCATTACCAGAAAGATGAACAAGGTTAAAACAAGTCACAGGCCAACAGTAGGTAAAACACTAGAGAAGCAACAGAACCACTAAACTAGGTAAATCAATCTAACATCCAGTAAAGGAATTTGACAAGAAAGTAACAACAGAATAACTAATTTCAGATTTTACTGCTACTGTCACAACCTTGTCTCACAAAGCCGACTCCTCACAGAGAAATTACCCACGGTGCCAACAATTCATCCAAAGCATACAGGTTGACAGTTACAAAGGATAAATTGAATAGAATACTCACTGAGCCACTGGATTCAAACCAGCGAAGAAGAACAGACAAGGCATGTCAAAGACGTTGTCCCAGAAAACAATATTGCCGCCACAAAGTCGCAGTTACCGGCAAGTTTTCGGAGATACAATGCCGCTGATTCTTGAGTCAATAGTATCACCAAGAATCCCAAGATGCACCAACAAACTGCACAAAGCCACAAGCACAGCCCTTCGGCCAAAGGGGATCAAAGACACAGTCGGCACACGAAACAACCACAGCCAACTCCCAATCGCAAATCAACCCACTGGACGGCACAAGACCGGCGCACCACCGGCGCAATCCCACCGGAATCAACCCGAGCAGCCGAGTATCCTCACCCAAACCGAACCCTTATCCCTAGCCACACCCTCGGGTTCCACTCGAAGGAGGCTTCCACGAGGCAGACTAGAAGGAAAAGGGGGGGCACGGAAAGGAAAGAACAACTGCGCAAGTCGCTGGAGGATCACCGGAGAAGAATGTGTATACAGAGGGAGAACCAACCAATTTTTCCTTACCCATGGATAGCGAACCAGTCGGGAAATAAGAAGGGAAAAAGATGCACGGGAGATGAAGTAACGGCTGCCGAGAAGGTCGGCCGGGAGCCGGAATCCCCGCACCCCACGCGCCCGCGCAAGGCGCAGCTGCAGCCGCCGCTGCTCCCTTCGCTCTCTCTCTCTCTCTCTCTATCGATTCCTAGGGCTGCCCCTGGCTTTGTTGGCGTAAGCCAACCGGTTGGCTGGCCGAGTGGGCCATATGGGCCAACGGCCCCAAGGGCAAAAGCCCAACATAATTAGCATACCTCCTAATCCATGCTTACCTTGCATACATTTTTTTTTACAGATTTCTATTTTGTTTTAATCTTTAGCGTTCAATGTCACCGACCGTGATGGGAACAAAGTTCTTGATAAGCAAAGCGATTGGCCATGCTCAACTCCATTCAGAAAAACTCCTGAACATGTTTGGGAGTTAGTATGGATCCTAGCCTGGTGAGTACTGATTAAACCGCCTGTTTCGATGACCAGATTGCCTCAGATGCTTCTCTGAGTTTGCTGTTATACTGGTGCGCCTGTTCAGTATGCGTTTGGGAACAGAAGAAGGGTCTAGGATATATTTTGACTCTACATTTTGGCATGACAAAGAGGCGTGAAACTGCACTCTTTGATTTCTCATGATATGGTCCAACGATATCAGTGACTTTAGTAAAGCTCGGCCACCTTCTTGGTATGTTTCGCAGCTCGTGCTAATCTTAATTAACGGTGGAAATGTAACATTTGTGGGTTTTTGCTTGAGCGTTTGGTGTGTGATCACAAGATGTTACCTCAAGTTTATGATTGTTTCGATAACTGTTCCCTTGCAAGTTATAAATCTAACTATAGAGGCATGTAAGAGTATTCAGTGATCTACCGTAATATCATGCAATTAATAAAGCTTACATTGTTCCCAGATAATTTAAAAATGGCAAGTACGAAGGCCGGTAATGGAGCACATAAGAACATGCATACATGGTCGCATACCTAACACTCAAGTCATAACACAATAGAAGGCAAGCACAAACTGTCCACAACTTGGTCTTTGGCCCATCTGTCTAGCACTTAGTCTTACACATTTGCATCAGATTCCTCCGTCTGCAATCTTGCATCCATCTTCGTCCTCTGCAAGTAGGGATAAAAACGGGTCGGATAATTCCCGTACGATCCGAAACCGGATCCAGTCGGGATTGGATACGGGATCGGATGTGACTATCCGGTCGGATCCGGGTCGGGATCCGGATACTTAAATTCAGATGCGGGATCTGTTGAAAATCAATCACAGAACAAACACACAGGAGACATAGGGTTTTTACGTGGAAACCCTTTCGGGAAAAAAACCACGGGCGCCGAAGAACAATATCACTATTTTAGGGTTTGAGTACAGAGTACAATGAGGCATCAATTCTCCCAATCAGCATACAAGGGATATTTATAGGTGACAGTGCGACTCAAGTCTAGAACGGGCTACACCGACATATGGTCCAAAGGCGTCCCTAAAGCCCAAGAAGAAATTCGGATCATTGCCCAACAGGATCGGATACGGAACAACCAATATTCGGTAAATACGGGACGGGATCCGGATATCCGGATATTTCCTATTTGGGTATTCGTATCGGATATCAGCAAGGCCTAGCCCATTTCATCTCATTTTTCTCATAGAGAGTCCATTTATATTGACAATTAGTTGGTTCTATTAATCCTAAAGTAGCATATTCTTTCTATGACTTATATTGGGTTTGATTGATATATATAACTTGCTACTATGGTCATGTACCTGTACGTTTTAATTCAAAATATATTACTCTATATATGCATGCATTATCCATATATCTTTATCCGTTTCCGACTCGAATCCGTCACATATCCGTCCCGTTGCAACAAGAGGTGAATGTCGTGCAGTGTTAGGCCGGCCTGGTACAAATTCATCGTGATTTAGGCCTGAACCATACCGAGCCGCGATGGCTCATCGTACCCACCATGTCGTGCCGGCTTAGGTCCGACCTATTTGCACTATTGTGACGAGAGGAAAAAATCCGAAGACACACGGAGCTGATGCAATGGACACACAATATTGGGGAAAAAATAAATTTTATTCAATCTTTAACATGTACAGAGTTATTACCTCGTTAAAAACCTGACACCCCGGTGTGAGGTACCTCGGTAAGGAAAAGAGTATAGTAACTACACGTATATATACATTAATACATAGATTATCCGAGCCTGAGATTGTTAAAGTCGGCTACCGCTTCCGTGATCTTCGGATCCTCGTACTGATGTTGTGTCCTATCTTCTACACGCTCCCAGTCTTTGAGGCATGTAATTGCCTCAACCATCTCAGGTCTGATAGACGACCTCCTCGGCTCAAGTACCCTCACCACCGAACTGAAGGTGGCTTCCGACGAGACAGTGGACACTGAAACAGTAAGCACATTCCGTGCAAAATGGGCTAGCACGGGGCAAATACGTTAGTTATTCTTCCACCATAAGAGTAAGTTGAGTTGATTTTCCTCGCCCATGTCAAGGTCGGTCTCCACGAAAGCTGTGTCAAGGTAGTGGTTGACCTCTGCTCATGGATTCCATGTCGCCCTGCTCGACGATTGAGAAGACGAGCCAGGTGCCTTACCTTTCAGTTTCTTCTATATGTTTGAGGTGATCGAACTGCCTCATTCTTATTGCGTTGTTAAAGTAAATCTTCTTGCTTCACTTCTGGTGCCAAACTTTCTCATAATATTTGTCAAAAACTCTGAAAAACTTGTTATAAACATGAGTATAGGCATCGGAGAAATCAAAATCGAATGCATCACCTATTCTGTGGAAGGCACCCTGCAAGTCAGATAATTTTATCTGAGGATCCAAAATAGTAGCAAAACAGTAAAGATGTGGAATAGTTTGAAAATATTTTAAGTTTTTTTGCTCCATTGGTTCTATAATGGGATGTAAAATATGACGATCTCTATTTTCTTTAAAAGCATTAGCAATAGTCCAAAGCACTATATGACCAAGGAAGAAGTTGGGTAGTGCATACTGAATAAATCTTTAGTTGCATTGAATTTTTTTAAAAAAATTACGAAAATGATTGGCAGTTTGCCAATCCACTTCAGTAACCAACGGCTTACCATTATTGCAGTTGATGAAGACAGTGATAATATGCTCGTAGTCCTTGCACCGCTCGAGCATAGTATATGTCAAGTTCCATCTAACCTTCATATCAAGGTTGAATTATTTTTAAAATATCTTTAATTTTAATTCTATGAAAATTATAAGTTTAAATCCAAAATAAGATATTACTATCTAGATTTTGGGCAAGAAACTCATTTTCTTTGTAAAATAGATTTTGTAAAACCGAAACCTTTGGAAGACATTAAAAAAACATTTTATACTTTTTGCAACTAGTTTTTCAAAAGATTACTAATATAGTACAAATTTTGAGTTTTGGCTAAAAGGTTTGATTTTGAAAAATATAATAGCACTTATATTAACTATGGGCACATGTAGGAACGTGATATACATGAACATGATTTAGCACTCCCTGTAAATGTGCCACTAACTAACTTGCTCAAGATTGCAATAAGGAACAATAGTAAAAAGCATGAGCAAGAAACAACAACATGCATTTAAATGATTTTCATGATAATGCAACTGAACCTACATAAGGCTAGAATCTTAAAGTGCTCAATTTAAATTGGTTGTTACCAAGATGGCATTGGCTCGAAATTAGCTTGAATTTTTTCATGCTTGGCTCCAAATTGTAATTGATGAAGACCTCTTTTTCTTCAAAAAAGCCAAGCGTCCAATCCATTTCATAGTACCTAAAAACCTTTTAGGCACTTTTTGGGTACCCAATTTTTGTTGGGTCGAAGAATGTTAGTCACGAGAGATTTAGGGACCCAAATGGTCCTAACTTTAATATTATTGAATTGACTAACACGACTAGGAATAGGTGTGCGATATTCATTTCTCCTAAGCAATAAATTAAAATTTAAGTGAGAAGGCTTAGGAGGGCATGCCTATTTTGCAATCCTATTTCTAGTTTGATCCTTTGTAAGCACATGATAATTATTAAAGTGAGAGGGCTTAGAGGATCTAACATACCTAGCAAATGGTTTACAATAGTTATTTTTCTTAAGCACATGATTTACATTGTTTTGCATAGGCTTAGAAAATCTAGCATTTTGAGGAAAACTTGGCAAACATATTGCCATTTTTTGAGCACTTAGGAGAATTGACAAACTTGGCAAACATATTGCCATTTTTGTCTTTCCTAAGCAAATAATGATTTTCATAAATAATAATCTTAGGAGTAATACCTATGGGACAATCCTTACCGAAATATCCCTTTTTCATGGCAATTGAAGCACATCACGCTATTGGCCCTCTTGACCTTCTTGTTGTGCTCAGTGCCGGTTTGCCTCTCCATGTTGGTTGTGGCTTGAAATCCACTTGATAAGGACGCGCCGAGGCGTAGCGGCCCTTCATGTTCTTCTTCTCCCTCTTAGAGATGTAGCTGATCCCTCTTTTATCTAGAGGCGCACGTGGCTTGCTCAATATCTTGTCGAGGCTGGCCTTTCCTTTTGAAAGTGCATCTAGGCCCCTCATTTTATTTTGGTGATTAATGATGACACAATTAATGTAATCTAATGCTTCAACTAAGATTAATGCAGTTATCGAGATCACATCAAACTCGGAATAAGATTGGACGGTCCTAAGCGCGTCAAATTTCGAGAAAACGGCATCAAGACGAAGACTTGTAATTTTTATATTGCTTTGAGTCTTAAGGATAGCCGTACTATTAAGAGGATGCGACGGAAAATCGATTTTAGGATGTGCATGTGCTCAACATCAAAACTTGCATTCAAACTAGCACACAAACACTTGCATTTTCCAAAATCTGGAATTCAAACCGAGCCCCTAAACTCGGAGAGTCTGGACATTCTGTCCGGAGTGTCCGGATTCAATCCGGAGTATCCGGACAATATGTCCGGAGTCTCCGGGTTGGACCCCTCGGTCACTTTGGGTTCCAGTTTGTCCGGAGTATCCGAACATTTTGTCCGGAGTCTCCGGATAACCCGGAGTCTCCGGGTTATTTGTCCGGACACTCCGGCCTGTACAAAAACGAGAGTAACGGCTAGTTTTTGAATTGACTATTTAAAGCCCCCACTCTCTCCCAACGGCTAGGAACTGGATTGAGCTCATTCATTGCAGCATTCAAGCCACTCCTAACCTCTTCCAAGCATTCAATAGAGCTCATACTTCCTCCCACCATTAGATTTGGTTGTTGATCCATTTTGGTGAGGAGAGGAAGAAGTAAAGTGCTAGGTGCATTCATTTCTAGTTGTTGAGCACTAGTTCATCCTCCAAGCGATTCTTCGTGGTGTTATTACTCTTGGAGGTTGAAGGTCTCCTAGACGGCTAGGAGTCACCGGGAGCTACCAACGCGTGTGGTGAGCCCTGGCTGCTTTGAAGGCGAGTCTCGCCTCCGAAAGGAAAGAGACAAGAAGTGAAGCCGGCGAGTGCATTTGTGCAACACCGGGAGGAAAGCGGGTTGAAAGAGACCCCGGCTCAAGTGCGACCGAGCCACCTCAACGGAGACGTAGGGTTCCCTTCAAGAACCCGAACTTCGGTGAAAATTCGTGTCCTTCTCGTTCACTTTTTCTTGCTAGTCTTGCTTGTTTGGATTTGTATTTGTAAAAGCTAGATCTAGCTCTTTGCTTAGCTTTAATTCAAATCCTTACTAGCAATTGTTCTAGGTTGCTCTTGCTATCTATTTTTAGTGGTTTATTGTGCTAGCTAGAGTAGTCTTAGTCGCGCTCCCGAGCCAGCTAACCCGGAGAGTCCGGACATAAGACCGGACACTCCGGACAAGCCGGAGACTCCGGATCAAATACCCGGAGACTCCGGATTGACCAGCTCGGCCAGTTTTATTTCCACTGCGATTTTTTAATCCGCCTATTCACCCCCCCTCTAGGCGACATCGTTGGTCCTTTCACCTTTACAACACCTCTCCAAGTCATTTTTCAAACTAATGACTTGGGCCTTGAGCTCTTTGTTTTCCTCTACAAGGTTAGTCTCAACAAGCATAAAGGAAGTAGAAGCAATATTTGAATTTGAGCAACAAGGAATATTATTGCTAGAGGTGGACATGCTATTATTAGATGGATTGTTTGGAATGGAAATTGTGCGTGTCAATTCATCTACCAAATCACATTGAATATAAATATCCACTCTAGGCTTAGTGAATTCCTTGAGAATGAGTTTTTCATGATTTTCTTTAAGAACATCATAATCATTTTGAAGAGAGTCATGCTCCGACTTTAAATTTTTATAGTTAGCTTTCTCCTTCCCAAGAAATTTATTGAGTTCCTCTAATGTATTCATAAGTTCATCGTAAGAGGGCTCACCTTCATCATTACTTACCTCACTTTAACATTTTTCCATGAAGCAACAGATTCGTGTTGGAATTGAATGTTCGTCGTTGCTTGAGGCGGAGGTTGAGGTAGATGGTGTTGTCGGTTCTTCATCCATTGATATGGAACTTGAATCATCATCAACCTACACCCATTCTTCTATGCAATCATCATTGATTGATGTGGATGGTTCATAAATATCTTGAAACTTGATCCACATCTCATATGCACTTAAAAGATTGCATATTTTATTGAACATCTCTGCGCTTACAAAATTAAATATAGCATTAATATCTTGAGCGTCAAGATGTAAGCATTTCTCTTCTCCTTTAGTTGGAGCAACTTCGTTTAGCCGAAGTGAACAACCTATGTCTACGATCCACCATATTCGAGGATCATGGATTTAAAATATGAAATCATAAAGCATTTCCATGAAGCATAATTTGAACCAATAAGCATAGGTGACTTGGTGTAGTGCACTAAACCACTAGTCGTCATCCCAACTCTCTAGACGGTTAAGTCTAATAAAATGAGAGTGATCGGGCTCTGATACCACTTATAGGGTCTAGGATACGACTAGAGGCGGTGATAGGTGTTTATAAAAATTTCTCTCGCTAACTAGATACACTCTAATTACCCTTAAGTCAAAACTTAATTAATATGTGAAAACGAAAGACTAAGGTTTTGATAATTAAAGCCTAAATCAACTAGGCAAAGATGCAAAGAAACACTTAAAATCAAAATAGAATTTGGTGGAAGCTGATGAAGCTCAACCTCATAAAAGATTGAGCAAATCAGCTAGGAATTCACTCTCAAGGAAATGAAAATCTAACCTAACGAAAGCGGTGAAGAGCACGATGCACCCCTCCTGGGGAATAGGCTTTGTGTCTTCTCCACTAGGATCCCACCACACCATTTGGCACGATGGAATCAAGCCTTGATCCTCAAATTCTTGGATCTTGCTCTCGGTGAAAATTGATTTCTCATCGCAAATGAAAAAAGAACCCGGATGGTGAAAAATGTCAAACTGTCTTCTAGTTTTTTTTAGACTTTTCACCTCCATTTTTTGATCAATTTTCTCGAATATGTGAAGAAAAAAGAATGAAAGATGAAAAGCCTGAAGGACTAGGAAGAAAGAAAGTAGAAGAACTCGAAAAGGTTTTTAGCGCTCAAGAGTTTAAAAGTGTAAAGCGTACAAGGGAAGTGTTACCCCCTTATTTATACTGTTTATTAGGATAGTTATACTGCCGATTCAGTTGCCGATAAAATCACAAAATATTTTCCTATCAGGAACCAAAATGGTGACATGATTAGCACAAGACCCCATAATGTTTTGAGAAATAAAAAGTCTCGAATAAATACGATCCTTGGGGGCTAGCTGATGACGATTAGTATGTCCTATTATACTTTTTGGCCTACACGCTCATAAATAAAAAGTGCTCATAAATAAAAAGTGCCCATAAGAAAAGATAAGGCCCAATGCCTATTACCTGGTTACGACTTTAACCGGAGTCAAATTTAGTCACGTGAAAAATTTCTTGACCAGTTTGTTAAAAATGGTTAAAGATGAGGTATGTCCTATTATCCTGAACAGCTATGTATATACTGTTCGGAGATAGCTTATTTAGTTGCTCCAACCAGAAAACTGGTATAGCCTTTGCCCCGACCAAAAATTGGTCGAAAAACAATTACCCCTGCATAGGATAAGCGTGCGGAGGATCCTTCTTGACAGGTACATATAACAGATTGAAAGTTACTCCCTATGAAGAGACGCCTCTTTGCTAAAAGACACCTCCCGACGAGAAGATACCTTTTGGCAGGAAGACATCTTTTAGAACATAACAACTGTTGATCCTTCGTGAAGTATAAATAGGAAGACTGCGTAGGGAGGAGAGCACACAACAAAACACGGGAGGAGAGCAAGATTAGCATTGATTATTCATTCCCAATTCACTAGTTTATACTCTATCAAGACACGTGAAATAAAGATGCAATCATATTTTTTATTCTTTTTAGTCTCTCATTTGTTGGATAAAGGTAACCCAATTTACATTTGTAAGCTCGATCTAGGGACCTTTTGATCTTGAACATCGATAATTTAGACTGGCGATAGTTATCTGTCGCCATTTAGGCTAGTGACAAATTATCTATCGCTATTGAGAGTGGTGACAGATAGTCTACGCGGAGTCCACATCATCTATTCACCATTTAAAACGGCGACGGAGGCCTGACATCCTTTGAAAGGTGACATAATCTCTGTCACTATTTTGAACGGCGGTAGAGTTATATCTCTATAATTTTTTTTTTGGTATATTACTTAATTCTTGTTTTTTTTTTGTATTATTAAAAAAATTGAGAGACGGCCCGCCATGACATGCGTGCTTTCGATTGCTTGGGTAAAATAATGATCTGATTAAGAGTTTAAGACAACACAATAGCAAGGTCAGCCCTCATGATCCAAGTCCAATCCCGTCCTATCCATCGGTTCCAAATGGCCATCGACAACGTAGAGGCTGTAGTACACGGAATATTTCAGAATTTGACACTCAATTCGCAAGCCTTTCGGCTCATTTGGATGACATATGGGACCGTCTGTGTGTATGACAGTGGGCCAGAGTGTCTTGCCTTTCCTTTTTCCCATCCATATTCCACCGGCACGGCACGTAAGTGCGAGCCTGCTTCGACCAGGCAAGCAAGCTAGGAATCCCAGACGTGGGATCCGATGCAGCTGCTTGCCTGGAATATTAGCGGCCGAAGCTGCGCGGACTGCATGGGTGCATGCATGCGTGCGTGCAGGTGTGGTTGTCCGCGAACACATGAAGGAATCGTCGGAACGTCCCTGTGATGAGCGGCGACTGGCGAGGCAGAGCGTAGAAGTTTGGGGTCCAAAGGTCAGTTCATGGGCATGCAGCATGCTCAGTAGCTAACCAAGCGAGCTGGTCACTGGTGCATCGCAGGAATTGTGCTGGCATACTAAACTGGAGGTCATGACCTTTATATCCCTATCTAGATATGCATTTGCATATTTAACTGTCTTCCCTATTGTCGAAGGTGTGACAAACAGTGGCGTATCTAGAAAATTGAAATAAGGGGGGGGGGGGGGGGGGCGAAAACTGAGACCTTCAAAACTAATATATATAACATAAATTTTCCAGAACATAGAACAGTCGCATATAATGTAAATATGTAATAATACAAAGAAAAAAACGTACCGATCATTACTTCTGAAGAGTTGATAGTTGATATTTACGGGTTTTTATGTTCTCAAAACGCTGCAAAATAGCTTCTATATCTATCTTTGGAAATATGTCCCGCTCAATATAGCATACCATGAGATCATTTAACCAATCACCACTTATCTTATTACGCAAATCTGTCTTGATAATCTTCGTTGCCGAGAAAGCCCTTTCAACTGTAGTTGTGCCCACAGGTAAAACTAATGCTAACTCAATAAGTCTATAGACCAATGGATAAATGACATGCTTCTTTTCCTTGACCATCATCACAGCAAGACTAGCAAGATCATCACAACTTGATAATTCTTTTCTTCTCATGTCATCAATGAATAAGTAAAGTTATTCTCCTAAAACCACACGATCATATGTTGAGAAATCATCAGAATATATCTCTGAAAGCCGAACAAGCCTACCATGATCAAAGTTTGCAAATGAATCTCTTGGGTCTAGACAAGCAATGCATCTCAAAAGCTCTGTAGAAGATTCATTGAATCGATTGTCCAACTCGGTAGCTAGTGAATCAACCACAACAAGAAAAGTATCGACATAATAATAATGATGATAGGTAACAAACTGTTTTTCATGTCTCATGTGACCTCTAGCATGCTTTCGATCTTCCATATTGGGCACCAACATTTCTAATGCAACACAACTTCTTTACCTCTTTCAAAAGTGGCTCCCATCCGTTTTCCCTAAATTGTTATAGACGGGCTTTCACACTAGAAAGAAGCACCATTGCATTAACAATATTTTGATCCTTTTTTCTGCAAGAGACGTGATAGATCATTACATACTTAATACTTTGATCATGAGATGCAAGATAAACACGAAGTCAAATATTTCCATTGTCTCCATCAATCCAATCGCTCTTCCCCTTTGACTCAACTCAAATACATCTTCATTAACATTCTTCAACACTATCAAGACCGAATCCCACATTGAAATAAAACGGATAAGGGTTGTAAGATGTGAACCCCCATCGAGTATCACCTGGTCTTACTAGAGAATGACTCTTGATTTTTGCCTTTTCCTGTGACTATCTCACCTTTCTCCAATTTCTCAACCATACGCTCATGATGATCCTGCAATAATGCATCTTTCCTTTTGCAAGAAGCTCCAACAATGTTGACAATCGTAGTGACATAGTTGAAGAAATCACTGACAACTCGGCTACTCTTGGCAACAGAAACAACTACCAATTGTAGTTGATGTGCAAAGCAATGTACATAGTGAGCATGCCGATTTTCATTTAAAATTAGTGCCTTTAGACCATTAAATTGTCCTCTCATGCTTGATGCACCATCATAACCTTATCCTCTTAGTTAAGACATACACAAACCAAAACAAGCAAATAGCAAATCCAAAGCTATTTTGAGTAAAGCAGAAGATGTATCCCTTACATGCTCAACACCAATAAATCTTTCAATTACTTGCCCTTTTTTATTAACAAACCTACATAAATAAAAACAAGAACACAAATCTTATATTATATAGTTCATATTGATAGAAAAAGTAAAATTATTAAGAAACAGAAACTAACCTCAAAATCACCGCCATTTGTTCCTTTATTGAGACATCCCGGGACTCATCAACGAGTAAAGAGAAATAATTATTTCCAATATCATCTATAATGACTTTTGTGACCAAGTCCTTTTGTATTAGTGGTGAAGTCATCATGTTATTTGCTGGAGTATTATCAAGGGCATGGCAAACTTCTTCAACCTCATTTTTGTACCACTCTAGCAACTCCTTAAAGTTTCCTTTAGTTGATGAACTAGATGATTTATCATGTCCACGAAAAGCAAGGCCTTGTGACAAGAGAAAATGAATAACCTTTGTAACAGCAGTTAAACGAGCTATATATTGCATATCATTCGTGCAAGTTTCTATTACTTGCCGAATACTTTGCTCTTGAATTTTGAAAGCATCACAGAGACCCCTTGCATTATTGTGACTACTATTCACTCCAGCAACATGCTTATAAAATCCTTCTTTTGCCTTTTTCCAATTGGAAAAACCATCCTTCGTGAACACATCATTAGTAAAATTATCAACTCCAAGTTGCTTAAAAAGATAGCAGTAAAAGCAAAATGCTTCATCTTTCTCTATGCTATATTCCAACCAATCAAAATCATCAAACCATGTTTTCTGGAAACATCTAGAAGTCTTGCCTTGTTGTTTATGGGGAAAATTATGACCGGTTGGTTGACATGGACCCTTTAATAGGAATGCCCTTCTCACATCATTTCTAACTTTGATATCATACTCTTCAATTGGCTTATGCAACCCCAGATCGTCAACAATATCATCCTAACTAAATTCAACGTTAATACAAGCTTTCTTTTATGCTTGTGTGATAGAATTACTTACATTAGGAATTGCAATATTCTGACGTTCTGGGTCTTCTTGATGTCTAGGCTCAGCTGGTGACTCCTCCGCTGGATTTGATTTAGATAGGGGTGTAAAATATCTCTTCATCGTTGTCTATTAACTCTTTTCTGCTCAATAAAAAAATCATCAATTAGACAAACCTAATCTGTATTCATGGATTAACGATCAATTGATCATTGCTTCATTGGATATTTGGATTGACCTATTCATGGGTCATGCTGTCATGGCCTCATGGGTGTGCTCGCTTGGTCGCTTCATGTACATTGCAAGCAGGCAAGTCAATAAAATTTTGGAGAAACCAAAGTACGTACAATCAGGCCATCAGGCCAATACATTAATGGCAATGTATACAATCAGGCCTCATGAGTCCGTTTTGCATGCAATGTATACATTAATACGTGTAATTGTGTATACCTTGACGGCAAAGTCGTGGAAGAAGAGGCGGATGAGGCCAGCGGCGACGACAGAGGTGGAACTACACTGGGCGACGGTGTAGTCGGCGCCTCGACGGACGGCGACGATTCGCTTTCTTGAGTCTTGACAGCCTTCTGGAGTCCGAGTCTGGACGATGCCCTGCATGTCCGGCAGTCCGGGAATATTTGATGGCATCCATATAATGCGCTGATTGTATTGGCCTGATGGGCCTTTTTGTGTGGGGGTATAAGAGGTCTGATGGGCTGCGGGTGGGGCTTCAGCCCACCAGCGTCCCACCGGCAGCTCCGCCTCTGGTGACAAACGACACTTATCGAATAGTACGAAAGTTAGCACCGCCGCGTCCGAGGAGCACGGGAGGGGGCGAGCGATCGTGGGAGCAGGTGTTTCTGTGCCTGAAGAGTGAGGGAGCATGCGCTGCCTGAGCCGGGTAGCGTGGTAGGCGCGTTGCCACGGTCCCGAGTCTTCAATGACCTTCCGCGGTAGTGGAGCGTGGAAGCTGACACGTGTCACCTTTCGGTATATCTATGGTCGGAAATGAGGCTATTTTTACGATTATGTTTAAAAGAATACCAAATTTGAAAAAAAAAATACATGGAAATAGAAAAATGATGGGTTCACTAAACTGATAGACTGATCATACATTTCTTTTTAGCGAAGAAAGCAACGGCTTTGCGCAGCAGTGGAGCGATCCTTGAGGCACCTCGGACGAAAGGTCGGAGAACTTGCAAGTCCAGTGACGAGAGGCGCAAAAACTAAAGCCTGTGAGGAAACAGAAATGGAAATCACGGCTGGCCCTACCTTTGCTCGTCTTGTCACTGTCTTCCCCACCATTTTCCCCGCAAAACCCTCACTCCCCGTCACCCCGTGACTCACTGACTCTCTCTCTCTCTCTCTCTCTCTCTCTCTCCTGCCTCCCTCCTCGAGAGACGAGAGACGAGAGACGAGAGCCAGCAAGTTCAAATCACTTTGGCAGTGGAGTCACACAAGCGCACGGCCGAGGTAGCCAGCAGCGTCACGGAAAAGCACGTACGCCACTGCGCGTACAGATTGGTCACAGAAGCCTGCGAAGCCCGCGCCCCCACGCCAATAGGCTACAGAGCTAAAGCCATCAAGTTTTGTGAATTGTGACTCATCAAGGTTTCGTGCGACCATGGCTCATGCACTGCAGCACCAACTGGCCCTGCCCCGTCCGGCCTTTGCAAAGCGTGTGCACTGTAGCCGATGCGCTCTGCTGCTCTGCATGGCCACCGTACGTACGTTGTACTTACTGCACCACCCCCGTACAGTTTCTTTTGTCCACCTCGGCAGCGAAGTCGAGGTAAAAATAGGGAGTAAACTCTAAACAGTAATCAAAATTGAGGTAAATGTATTAAATATAGTATTATACAACTGAAATTAATATATAAATAAAAGAGAAACACAGCAAGAAAAAAAATACAGTGAATGAAGGTACCTTATTTGACGCTAACGAAAATGCATCTAAAAAGACATTAATATGCGCCCAAAGCGATTTGAATATACAAATTTGCAAAATTAGTGATATAATAGTAGATTGTAAATGATTACAAACATTTAAAATAAAAACGACATACCACTAAGGTCTAAGGCGCTAACTTGAATCACGAGGCAAATTCATTTTACAAGTTCTCATGCCTTGAAGCAGTTTATTATTCTAGCATCATCAATGCTTGTAAATATTTTTTCCTCGGTGTAGTATACCATCAAGTCATTGAGCCAGTCATCTGCTAGCTTACTGCACAAATATGTTTTGATAGTTTTTATTGCCGAAAATATTCGCTCGACAGATACCGTTACCACCGGAAGGATCAATGTCAACTCATTGAGGCGATATACCAATGGAAAAGTTCTATTTTTTCTGTTTCAACCATAATTTGAGCAAGTTTTGAAGTATCATGACATCTATAAAATTTCTGACTTCTCCTAATATTGAGAATGAAGGTTTGAAGCTAACTTCTTAACAAGAACTGGTCAGCTATGTGAAATCATCAGCATATATCTCAGCAAGCCGAATAAATTTATCAACATCAAACTTAAAGAATGGATCACTTGGATCGAGACCCTAAAATAGTAAATGTGGTAACAAGTATACAACTATGTAGAACATAAAATAGTAAATTGTTTTGAAATAAAAAAGTATTCACTATTGAGTATTTAAGTATATTATAAATTTGTAAATTGACTATTGAGTATGGACTAACATAAAATATTCAAGAATCACTATTTACTAATTAGTAATTAGTTATAACCAATCACTATTCTGTATTCAGTGTATCACTAGTACAGAAAATCATATCATAGATAGTTTTGTGAACCGTCTGTAACTATGTGTCAGTGCTAATAACGACGCATCACAAACGGTTCTCAATCCGTCTATGAAAAGTCACATCACAGACGGTTCTTATTTGGAACTGTTTGTGATGTCCTCTCCATCACAAACGATTCCAATTTAGAACCGTTCGTGCAGTAACCGATTGAGCTGAAATTAAACATATGAGAAGAATAGCTGCATATTAATTCAACTCCTAGATGCAACAAAGGCATTGATCGACTAGATGGATCGATTCAAGTAGCCACTGCGAATATTAACAGGATATACACATCTGGCTGTATAACACCACATGTACTGCAAAACATGCACAAAGCAAACACACCAGTGGCTAAGAAATGGAAGAGGGGACACACAAATAGAAGAGATCGCAACCAATGCTATGAAACAATTTTAACCAACATGTTTCTCACAGACTCGAACACATACAATCAAAGATGAAACAAAACCAACCAGTTTTTTATTTTTAAATTTTTGCCAGGAGCTCTGGTATTAACTATAGAAAAAGAACAATAGCCAGGCTATAAATGCACGGCCCACGTGCACACCCCGACGCACACACGCACACCCCACGCACGCACGCACACACCCACGGCTGCACTCGGCCCCGCAACAGCCGGGCGAGTCGGGGACTCGATCTCGGGAGGGCTGTGCACACAACCGTGTTGCAAGACAACCAAGAAATCACTCGTTCGCAAAAAGAACTAACTGTAACACCCATTCCAATATTAATGTCTGCAAACTTTATACACTTACTTTAAAACTTAGTTAATGATCCTTGAACTGCTATCATACCGAGAGGAAATAACCTGTGGGTCCCAGACGATATCGGTCGAAAAAGAGGCCGACATCACTCATTGCATGTGGCTCATCCCCTATAAAAGAAAGGTGGGGGGGGGAAGAGTAGGGGGAGGACTCAAGGTCGTGTCCTTACATTCCTCCCAAATTCGCCCGAGTGTTTTGCAGGAACGACATCAGGCAATCATACATTTATCTAAGGAATATGGCACCAGTGGTTTCTCAATTAATAGTTCCAAAAATAGATGGAATAAGAAACTTAGAAGATCATTACATCAAATGAAGCTCAAATAATTACCTCAAACTAAACATGAGCCTAACATGCACTAAACCATAGTAATTTTATTGAAAGCTAAACTGATCAATGGAAATAACAAAAACATAGGAGATGATTTTGGTTTCTATAAAGCTCTAAAAAAACGCTTGACAATTCTATCTTGTTGCTATCATAATGACTTGTAGTGGCTCCCGATAGATCACCAAATGGATCAACCCCATCATCGCTGCCACCTCCAAAGGTGGCCCACTGCACTTGCTTGATTGTGGTGTGGACGATACCTTCCCTTGAATCCAATGACCCACCTCTGGAGGTGCCTCTATGGCAGAGGCGGCTTCATGGATTGCTCAAGATCGTCGTCAATGAGGCTGAGGCAGGAGACACCTCAAACCAAAGCGGCCTTTGCCACCTGCTCTTGGTCCTCCTTGGAGGGGGTTGGAGATAGGTCATCTTCATCATCGACAAGTTTGTCAAAGAAGTCTGTATCGGTCTGGTCATCGACGACGAAGGAGGCGACCATCTCCTATGGAATCGCGATGGGATCGAGGAGATCTCGTGGGATCCGAGCGGGGCTGGATCTGGGGTTTTGTTTGGGCAAATGGCGAGGGGCATCTACGAAGGCTGGGAATTGGATCGGGACATGTTTGCCGGCGGTAGGGGAAAGAATTAGAGGGGGTAGGAGGAGATACCAGCCGAGGGGGGAGACCAAGGGGAGACGTCGCGTTTGGGGCATTGGTACTGATCACTTGCGTGAGGAGGAACCGTGCGATCAGTTTTATTAACCTTCTTCATCATAAACAGTTTTTGGCTAAAACAGTCTGTGATATCAATGCACATCACAAATGATTTTAGCCAAAAACTCTCATTGGTGTGTATTGCCATCATCATAGACGGTTTGTGTTGGGTTTTTGGCAAAAATTATGTGTGAAGTGCATTGATATCATAGACGATTTTAGCCAAAAACCATCTGTGATGATAACAATGCACATTACAGACGGTATTTGGCTAAAACCGCTCATCACATACGGTTCTTAAAAAACTGTCTGTGATTATATTTAACACGAACAGTTTTCAAAAATTGTCTGTGATGATAAATCTAATATAGTCCTTTCTGTAGTAGTGAATCACCATTCACCAATACTTTAAGGCTTAAACCAACAGGCAACAACTGCTCAACACTCAACTGTTCAGCACCCGTGAGCACAGTGAATGAGTCAATCAACAATACTTTAAGCCACTAGTTGATGCCCACTCGGCCACTCCCGAGTTCTCACCTCAATACTCCTCTCCTCAGTCCTCAGTACTCCTAACTCAATCTCTCCAACATCGTCTTGTCCTTCAAGCACTACTCCGGATCTACCTTGGCGCTCGGTGGCTTGGCCCTCAACTGCTGGTGACCAGCATCAAGCAGCAAACCTCAGCGTCATCGGTCGGCTCGTTATCGTGCAAGGACACCTGGGTGCCCGAGTGGCACCTCAACTCCTCGATCGTGCAAGGACACCTCGTGCGGCCGTGCCTCCCGTTCTCTGGCGCCAGCTCACTCGTGTCCCAGCGTCCAGGTCTAGCTGCTCCTTGTGCACCACCGTTTGGCTTGTATGCTACTCTCTCTATGCGCTAATTGATTTATGGATTTGCCGATTTGGGGGAGGAGAGGTGGATTAGATATGTGGTGTAGATGTTACTTGTTGGGCTTATTGGATTCGATGGCAAATGCCCACTTTTCTTCTTCCTTTTCTTCTTCTTGTAGTCAAGGCTACGGTGAACAGGCGAAGGGGGACCAGCGGTGGCCGAGTGGGGGGGGGGTTGTTCCGATGCTGATGTTAAGCTCCAACCTGATAGAGCTCCCCAGTTGGATTCGGCCCTGGTCCTCTTCCTGCCTCTACCTCTCTTCATTTGTCTCTGTCTCTCTGCTCGTTTGGATGTTCTAAAACCTGAAGACGTCTGTAGCTCACGCAGGGATGGCCTGACGCATGTTTCGCAATCCTCGAACAAGGAAGATGGTACCTCTTGGGTGGGGTGCACCTGTCAGGGCAACACGGACAACTTGCCCCGGCCGGTCGTGGACTTGTGGCCGGGGCCGGGCGGTTCGGAGCATTCGTGCATGGTGAGTGGGCATGCATGCCTGGTAGAACAGCTGCTTGTCACTGCTCACGACCACACAAACATGCAATAGTAAAACCAATTTGCAAGTTTGCAAACCAATCAGGCGCGTCCAAATTCCCTAATGTGGCCTCCTCAACAATCTTATCCGCTGAAGACAGCACTTGGAATAGCTCCTTCGTCTTGAAGCTCATAGAGCTCATGGCAGCGGTCATCTTCTTGGCACTCCCTGAAGGCCAAATCTGAACAATCAAAACCTATAGTAGTTAAATTTAAGACAAAAGGGTTCTATCAATCAAAGAAATCAATAACAGTAAGGGAGACAAAACAGGGTTATACCAGCGAAGCAGGGGATCGAGGTGAATCGAATCGAAGTGGAGCGCGGGGCCTTGTTTGTGTAGAGTAGTCTTCGCGGAGCTTTAGGAGACGATGCCGACCAGCACGGGGAGGTCACGTAGATTAGGCTTTGTGGGGCTGTGGGAGATGACCACAGCCAACACGGAGAGGTCTACCTTCACGCCGCCGTGGCCGTAGAACACGCCAAGCAGATGAACCGGTAACCAGAACGCGTCGGCGTGGAGGGCCAGCCCGTCAAGATCACGTCAGCTAGCGAGTAGCCATGCTAGCGTCGACGGTGAGGAGTAGGTCAGTCGCGGCCGAGTAGGTCGGGTCACAGCAGCGAGTGATGGTGGGAGAGGGCAAGAGGCGAGTTGAGCCTCTGGATCACGTCCGCGCATCTGAACTCCAGAGGCGTCAAAGTTGCGTAGCGTGGAGATCTTCGGTTGGCGTAGCGACGGCCGCACGTATGGAGGAGACGCGAGGAGGCTTGCGCGAGGATCTGCCACGTGCGCACATCTAAGCCGTAGCAGCGCAATCAAACGGTCAAGACGAATTGGGGACCCGAACGCAAAACCGGAATCTCTGAAGGGTCTCTCAGTATTTTTGCTGACATGGAGGGGCTCTCCTTCCGGGAATCCTATAGTCTTTAATAAAGGTAGTATGCTTACACACACACACACACACACACACACACACACACACACACACACACACACACAAATGACGCTACGTACAGGGGCGGAGCCAGCTGAACACGAAGCCTCGGATCGAGTCATTGTTCTCGGGCTAGGCTACGTGTCTCAGACTTGGCTGCTATTCCCATGGCCCAAGCGTTTTAATCACAAGCCTTGGCCATGGCCCGAGCAGCCTGAGGCCTGTCTCCACCTCTGGTTGCGTATTTATTCATGCATGTTAAGGTTGAGATTTAAAATTTGGTGCGTGATCGTGCATGTGGTCAGAGGTGCATTCACCCGGAGCATGGGATGCCGAAGGGCTAGTCATATCAACTAGGGTTGAAAACAGAACCAGGATTTCCAATAGTTTTATTGAAAAAACGGGAACAAAGAGTTTTTTTTTCAGAAACGAAAAAGGAAAATGTCGGTTCGGAAACGAAAAGGGATTTTTTCGGCCAGAAACAGAAACAGGAACGGGAGAGCGAGTTCTGACGGAAACATAAACGAAAATTCCATATAAATGAAACCAGAAATATATATTGTTTTATAGAAAATATCAAATAGAGTACAAAAATTCTTAAAAATATTTTGTAATATTTTGAACTTAGGAAAATTATTTCTAGCAAGATTTTGGTTTTGTTTTTCTCAAATAAATTATTTATTTAAATACTAAAATAGCAAAAACATTAATTAAATGCTAAACATTTAGAAACATTCATAAAATCCAAATTAAATGCTCAATTTAAAGAACTTACAAATTTTTAGGGTGTTGCAACTGGGAATATATTTGCATAGAATTTTTCGCTTTCGTTTCCGTATCCACTCCGTTTTGTTCCGTATGAGTTTATGTTTTTATTCATTTTCGGTGTTTTCCATTTCGTTTTCGTTACCAGTAAAAAATATAAAAATAAAAACGAAATAGTCATTTACCGTTTCGTTCCGTTTTTCATCCTAATATCGACTAACGTTTTGCGCCCTGTTACTGATACAAGAAACATCAGCTCGGATGACCCACACAGCAAACGACGTAACATGTACTCAGCGAGCCCTAAATGGGTCCTAAGTCCACGACACTGCGTACAACCCCGACATGTCTAGCTGTATGGCCAAGTAAACTTTGATTCACGCTGTTCCATTTCGTTTCGTCTTATTTTGTGAAAAGAAATTATTCACGAGCTACTGTTAGTCACGAGAAAAGTCCAGTCACTATCGCCCTAACTAGCGTTTGTACGTACGTACCTTGGCAAACATAATGAAACTATTGCTGTATACGGCAAGCAGATACATATATACGTTCTAAAGTACTTTGCTCATTGAGAGATCAGATAACTCTGCAAATTTATGATATCAGAGCTAAATGTAAATTAAGTCCCAGGAGTATCAAACAAACTTAATCGATCTACGACACTATCTGCAATTTTTTTTTACAGAAAAACTAAAAAACGGTATACCGTTGCAACGGTATACCGTTGCAACGGTATACCTCTGAAACTCATAAAACTTATGATTTTTTGCACTTATACTCATGAAACTTAGCACTAAAAACTCATGAAACATGAAACTGATGAAACTAAACACTGAAACTCATGAAACCAGCACTGAAACTGATAAGTTTTATAAGTTTCATGGCTATACCGGTATACCGTTGCAACGGTATACCTCTGAAACTCATGAAACTTATGATTTTTTGCACTGAAACTCATGAAACTTAGCACTAAAAACTGATAAAACATGAAACTGATGAAACTAAACACTGAAACTCATGAAACCAGCACTGAAACTGATAAGTTTCACAAGTTTCATGGCTATACCGTTGCAACGGTATACCGTTCCCTAATCACTCTCTTTTTTTTATATATAAAAAAATACTCATATATATATTCAGCGAAAGACGGCATGGCACGGTCTCGATGGCCTCCTGGCAGGCGCATCACGTGACGAGCTGACGGCTGCCTGCTCTGCCTCTGTTCGAAGCCAGAGCTGTGAAGCTGCAGAGCTAACCAGGCAAGGCAACATGCACAGACATGGACGCACCGGCCGGCACCCGTCCAAACCGCCAGCTTTTACTCCCTTCCGTCCGTCCGGCCGGCCCGCGCGCGCGCTTACCCCCACACCGGACTCCAGCCCCACCGTCTGATACTCTGATCCGGCCGGCTCAAACTTACCGTGCATGGCTGTCGCTGCCGCCCATCGATCGATCCGCCCTGCCATGCTGCAGCGCAGCGCGGTGTGGCTAGCGTCACCTGCGTGCACTTCGAATTTTATGACGAGGGCGCGCGCCAATGGGAGCGACGTGTATGTGCCGCCCTCTTGTTTCCTTCCGCGCTTGCCCCCCTGCTCACCTCACCTGACCATGCATGGCCGGCTGTGCTCTGCACGCATGCACGACGCCACGGTCCCTCCCGTCGCTTGTTGCATGCATACGTGACCCGTCCATTCAGCTCCTTGGACCCATCACTGTAGCCATGTAGCTGCATGCATGCATGGACGCACTTTTCGCTCTCGATCCGTTCTCTTTTTGTCGACGATTGGAGAACGGGCTCCCGTCGAGCTTACTTGTTGAATGGGGGATCAACAGAGCCCCGTCGCACGGATCGAAGAGGGCGTTCGAGCGACGCGAGGTCGGGAGAAGGAGGCCGGAAAAAAGGGGGGACGCGGTGTTTTTTATCCTGGTTCGGGCCTCTCACCGCCGAGATAATGACCCTACTCCAGTGTATTGTGTTCTATCTTTCGTGTGCCCCTTCCCCTGTTACAGATCTTCAGGGGGGTTTAAATACTATGACTAGAGATGCGAAAAGTAATCGCCTCCGGATCACGCTATGCATCCATATCCGTGATGTCGCCCTTGATTCCCGCGTTATTTGAATTTGGGTATGATTTCCCTTGATCTCCGGTGATTGGTTGCCTCCTTCCTTCCTCGCGGCCTTCATTGAGCCCTCCGACCAAGACACCCGAGCGGTCGTGGCCTCCACGAGCATGCTTGCTCGTGGGGTGTGTTTGGTGCTTCGCGAACGGAGGCGCAAACGCTGTATGCTCGGAGGAGAAGGAGGGATGCTCGCTTCGTTCTCCCGAGCATCTTCCCTTAGTGCCGCTTGGTCGGCGGGTTTAGCTTTACTGGGTACCGTGGTCTTTTGCGGATAGCCAATCCCCGACACCTAGCCCCCGAGGTTCAAGTGGGGAACCTCGGGCTTCCCCTTGAGCCTAAGAAGACTTGAGGGGGATTGAATTTCCTTTGGTCGTGGCTCACGACCATTTTACGTCGGGAGACGAGCTTCTTTACCGCCGCGTGCTTGCTCTGCGGCGCTGCTGCTTGGTTGTTCATGCGGTTCCTTCTCCGAGAAGCCTCCTCAGAATTCGCACGGTAGTTTCTGAAGCGGCGCTTTTTCCGGCCAGTGTTGTTGCGCGATAGGCGGCGATTTTTATCCCGCCTCTTCACTATCCTTTTAACCCTTTCTACCGGAGAGGTCGGAGTCCCATTGCGTCTCTTTGCTCGTCTTCGCGAAAAATCTTCCAAGAGCCCTAGCGCCAAGAACCCTTTTCGCTCCCCTTCCTTCTTGGCCATGGCGCGTTTCAAGGTTAGCCAGATGACCCGAAGGAGGCTCCAGGTGCTTACGGACGAGGGGTACGCCGACCCAAGCTCGGGTCGAGTGCCCGGGGATGATGCGGCGCCAAGATCGCGGAGACGGAGATCGTCTCTCGCGAGTTGTATGCCATCAACGGGCTTCGTCGCCTCGAGAGCGACTTCCTCGCCTCCGTGCTTGCCTTCTGCGGGTGCGAGATCTCTCATCTCCACCCCAACTCCATCCTTTCCTCGCAATCTTCTCCCACCTTTGCGAGGCTTACGTGGGTGTAATGCCCACGGCTAGCCTCTTCTTTCACTTTTATTCCCTTCCGCACCGGCCGATGGTTCCGCCGGCTGCGTTTATCTTCGCCTTGCCCAACCGACCATCACAGTACCCCTCGTTGCTCTGAAGGACTCGGTGTCGGGTTGGGCCGACCTCTGCTCTACCGTAAGAAGGCGGAGGGTCCCGCTTGGTCTACATCGGGAGGACGCTCCGCCCTCGAGACGGCGCCCGCCTGCAACCCGAGGAAGAGCGGGTGCTCGGGGCGATCGGTGAGCTTGCCCGGATGGGGCTCACCGGTCGATATCGCCCGACTTTACTCTTCAACCGGTGTCCCCCCGAGGCGCCGCGAGCATCCCTTCTTCGAGGTGACCGGTGGCACGACTTCACCGCGAGGACAACGCAGTATGTTCCTGGACCTCTTTCCCGAGCATCGCCGCTTTACGTGAACTGCGTTATGCATCCGTGATATGCCTTTTGTCTTAGTCTTCGGTTGTGACGCAGCTCCGAGGACAGGATCAAGTTGACGATAGGTCGCCGAGATGTTCGGCGCCTGGCGAGAAGGAGCCGACGCCCAATCGTCAGGTCCCCAAGAATATTTTTGACCGCGCGACGCGGTAAGTACATTTTCCCACTTCCGCTCGAGGGCATGTTTTCCGAGCTCATTCCTCCCGATTTCTGTTGGCGGAGAAGGTCGCCCTTGAGCTTGCGGTGTCGAAGGCCGCAGCGCCGCCAAGAAGCCGACTTCGCCAGGGTTCCGTAAGAGGGCGGCGGTCGAGGTCGCCGAGCATCCGCCTCGCCTCCCGCGCCAAGCGGTCGAGGCGCCGAAGCCGACCAGACCCCTACCTCGCACCTTGAGTACGCCGACCGCCAGAGGTGTTTAACTCCGCATTTGGTTCGATGACTTCAAACGGAGGAAGCCGAGCCGATGAGCCGATCGAACAGCTCGCCGAGCAAAGTAGGAAGGCCGAGGAGGATGCCAGGTCTCTCCCGACCAAGGAGCGGCCGAGAGGCAGATCAAGGCCCTCCAGACCACTCACTCGGGTGGTTGATGCCCCGAGGAGGAGGAAGAAGAGGAGGAGGCCGCCTATGCTCGTTAGAAGGAGCAGGAGGTCGACCTCTCAAACCGCCTCGACGGAAGAGGTCGACATGGACGATGTCGACCCGGCGATGGCACGCCGCCTTGACGCCACAGAGGAGCGCGCCGTGGTCGTGGCCGAGGCCTACGAGGCCGCCGCGGCAGGTCGCCCGTGGCCCGGCGAGGAGGCCGAGGAGGATGGCGCCGCCACGGCGTAAGGTACGTTCTTCATTCTCTTATTCCGCTCTTGTCTTGCGACTTTCTTCGCTAACCCCACCCTGTTTGGCGTGGGCGTGATAGCTCGGATGTCGTTTGGACTTCCGCCAGATGGTCGAGGAGATTATCAACTCCGCGATGGACGCCGAAGCTCGACCGCGTCGTCGGCCGGGTGATGGCCGAGACGGGGAGGAGCCGGTGCTAGCTTCGGACTCGGTGGAGCCCGAGCTTCCTTCGGCGGGACCAGCGCTCCTTCAGCGGCCGTGGAGCCTATCCTACCGCGGAGGAGCAGGAGCCGCAGGGGCGAGACCAAGGCGCCTTGGCCTTGGCCCCTGCGAAGAGAAGATCATGGCGAGGCTCAAGCGCCGAGTCCCGGAAGGGAGCTTGGTCGCTCCCGACCAATGCCCTTGGCCATGAGCCAAGGAGAGGAGGAGGAGGAGGTCGTCCCGGCCTAACTCCTTCGGTCCCGGCACCAGCGCCCCGGCCACGGAGGTGCAAGGGGCGGAGGTGATCGTGCTTGATCAATCGCCTCCGGCCATGAGCATCGGTCGCCCTCGGTGAAGAGGAACAGAGGCGGAGGTGGTTGCTAACGACCAAGCGCCTCGGCCAGCGAGCATGGAGTGGCGGCGCTGTGGTTGGCGTCTGACCCCGGCGCGGTGGCGACCATGGGAAGGCGCCACGAGCCGCTTGTCGTGGACGAGGATCGGCAGGCGACCGGGTTGATCGAAGGTGGTGACGCCGTTGCTCTCGGGAGCACCGGTGCTCAGAGGAGCAAGACCTTGACGCCGCCCGGATGACTTGGTCAATCCCTTCTTTCGGCCGGGCGCGACCGACCGCCAAGCTTCAGGACAAGTCGGTCACCGGCTCTTCCGGTAAGTTTCCATGTTTCTTCTTTTTCGCTGCGAACGATCTTCCGGGAGTCCGCTCACTTCTTCCTTCTCCTTTCTCTTCGCCTAAGTTTGCCGCGAAGGCTATGGAGGATATCGATGCCACCTCGGTCTCAAGCAGAAGAGTACCGGTCGTACCATCATGAGCAAGACGCCAAGATCGCCGATCTTGAGCGTCGGTCTCCGAGGTGCGCGAGGCCGACTGGCGGTGGAATCGGCGAGGAGCCTCATCGCCGGCTCGGGACCAGCTCTTCCAGAGCGAGACGGCGAAGAGCACTTCAGAGCGTGGCGCGCCGAGCTTGACGAAGAGTGGTGAAGCTTCGGCAGACCTTCGAGCTCGGGAGCGCGAGGAAGCCCAGCTCAAGGAGGCGCAGCGCCTCCAGGAAAGCGCGGCCGAAGGTCGCGCGGCCCAGCGGAAGGTCCTGGACCTGGATGCGGAGGTCGACTCCCTTAAGGACGAGCTCGCCGCCTCCAGCCGGTCGTAGGACTTAGCTCTTTCTTTTTATCTTGTGTAAAACCCTGTAAAAAAAAACAACGTTTTGGATTAAATGAGCATATTCGCAGGAGTTTGGTCCTTGCCTGTTTTTTTTTTTTTTTTTTTTTTGCTTGAACTCGCCAAAGATATGCCCGTATGATCCCGGTTCTGAAAAAGAAAGCAAGTTCCTGCATGGAGCGTAGATCAAATATCATAGACACGAGCAAAGGAGCCTTGGTAAGGAGGGACTAACGTTCCTATCATACGTAGCCCCCGCCATGGACAAAGGTCGTGTCCTCACCGCTATGAGCACGAGTTTGTTCATGGGAGTTTTTAAGGGTCGCTTTGGTCGTAACGATTTTTGAATTACTCGAATAGATCGGTTGTGTTTGAGTGAATCGTGAGCACAGAGCAGGCGAGCTTTAAACCAACAATACGTAGAGCCACCATACCCGAAAGTGGTCACCGAATCGGGCTTAGAGTGGATGCTCGCGCTCGACCATGCATACAAATGAAGAGCTACTGTGGAAAGTGGACGATTGGCGAGCATCCACGGGGCCAAGGGAGATGGCGCGCACATACTTGTTGGATAAGTTAAATCTGTAGTCTTTGGTAGACGACGATGCTCGTTCGACAAAGCGAGGACGAAACTCGAGAAAGAGGGAAAATGATTTATTGGAAAGAACGCAAGGGGCGCGAGATAGGAGTACTCGTCTAAACGTAGAATTTACGCAGCTTGATCGATGTTCCAGTCTTTGGTGAGCTCCCGACCATCTGGCATCGCGAGGCGAACAGCCGGCGCGCCAGTAGACATGACCGTGTAGGGTCCTTCCCACCTTGGGGTCAGCTTGTTGGCCTTCGACAGTCTTGAACTCTTCGTAAGACCATGTCGCCGACTTGTAGGGCCCTAGGTCGGACCGCCTTGGCTGCATGCCTACGAAGAGCTTGTAGGTAAATTGCAGGCGAGCAACGCCTGCTCGCGTGTCGCTCGACGAGGTCCAGTCGACGAGGCGCTCAACCTCTTGATCGATGGAATCGATCGCTTGCACCCTTGGGGAACCCAAAGACGATTTCGGCAGCGAGAATGGCCTCCGCACCGTGAGACGAGTTGGAAAGGCGTCGCCTTTGTGGCTCGACTTGTCGTGGTGCGGATAGACCAAAGAACGGCGGGAAGCTCCTCCACCCATCGCTTGTCTTTGGTTGAGGGTCTTAAAGACTCTCTTTTATGCCCTGGACTAGCTGCCCATTTGCTCGCTTCGGCCAAGCTCCGTTACTCGTGGATGTGCCACGTGTTTAAACAGACCTTGGTCCCGACCTCCTCACGGATAACTTTGGAACAGTTCACCGGTGAACTGGGTCCCATTGTCTGTGATAAGACGGTTGGGTACCCGAACCGGTTACCACGTTGTCGCGGAGGAACCTCTTGGCCGCTGGGCCGAGATGGTCGAGACGGGCTCGGCCTCTATCCACTTAGTGAAAGTGTCGATGGCCACGAGCAAATACTTGCAGCCTTTCCGACCTCGGGAAAGGGTCCAAGGACGCCGAGCCCCAGTCGAGAATGGCCACGCAGCGGTATGGTTTGTAGGGCATATGCCGGTTGGCCGGGTTTTGCGAGCATGGAACGGCATGCTCGGCAGTGTCGTTACGATTGACCGCTGTCTGGCAAGGCCGTCGGCCAAGAGTAACCCAATCGGAAGGCTTTGCTCACAAGCTGTTACGAAGACGAATGAGCTCCGCACATTCCTTCGTGGATATCACGAAGAAGGTATCGGCCTTCCTTCCTGGGAGACGATTTGGAAAGGATTCCTAATGCGCTTTTCCTGTATAGGTCGCCGATCGATGCATCGAGAAGATCGCCTTGTTAGCCGAACGCTCGGCTTCTTCCTCGGGCAATGTCCCATGCGCAAGGTATTGGATGAATGGCGTCATCCAATTTGGCGCTTTGCTCGAGGAATGAGACCCTACCGCCGGTCTCTGGTGCCTCCTCTTCAGAGGGAATGGAGGGCTTATGTAGGTGCTCGACGAGCACCCCCGCCGGAGCGGCGGTTTGGGAGGAACCGACCTTAGACATTTGGTCGGCCCGGGACTTATCCTTCCTGGGGATGGAGATTACTTCGAACTTCTTGAAGTATTTCTCCATCTTCCTTACTTCGGCAGGCTGGCGCCATTGAGGTATCGAACACCGATACTCCTTGTTGACCTGGTTCACGACCAACCGTGAATCGCCCTTCACAGTGAGCCGTTGGACTCCTAGCGATTTGCATGCCCGAAGTCGGCCAAAAGGCCTTCGTACTCCGCCCGCGTTGTTAGTCGCAATAAATGTAGTTGGATGGCGATCAGAATCGCTTCTCCGTCCGGGAGACCAAGATGACGCCACCCGAGCGCCGTATGCTCGGGATCCGCCAAAATACAAGGTCCAGGAGTTTCCTCGAATCATTGGTCCCGCTGGCCGGTGGTGCCGAGCCGACCATTCTCGCCACGAAATCAGCCAGACTTGTGATTTTATCGCCGTGCGGGTGAGAATACCAGCTCGAACTCGGCGAGTTCCATTGCCCACTTGGCTATGCGACCACTGGCGCCCCTGATTTTTCAGGATTTCCCTGAGTGGGAAGCCGGTCGGCACCACGATCTTGTGTGCTTGAAAGTAGTGACGCAACTTCCGGAGGCCATCGAATGAGTACAAGAGTTTGGACCTCGGGTAACGCTCCTTTGGTCCATGAAGTACTTCGCCGACGTAATAGATAGGTCGCCGGGTACCATCTCTTTCTACCGCCAACACCGAGCTCACCGCGTCGCGGGTTGCTGCCAGGTATAATAGCAATTCTTCCCCTGCCGTGGGTGTGACGAGGACGGGCGGCTTGGAGAGGTACTGTTTTAGCTCTTTGAACGCTGCGATCGGCTTCCTCCGTCCATGTGAAGCCATCATGTTTGCGGAGGGCTTTAAAGAAAGGTAGTCCTCGCTTCCCGGTCGGAGACGAACCGGCTTAAGGCGGCCATCCTCCGGCCGAGCTTGTACTTCCTTTACGCATGTGGGCGACCTCATGTTCTCAATGGCTTCGATCTTCTCTGGTTAGCCCCAACGCCATGTGGCCCGACCATGTAGCCGAGCACCTTGCCGACCTTCACGCCGAATACGCATTTTTCTCGGATTTAGCTTTATTCGATGCTTATTGAGGTTACTGAAAGTTTCTTCTAAGTCAAAGAACGTGACCTGAAGTACTCTTGCTCTTGACAACTATGTCGCCGACATATACCTCCAAATTTCGACCTATTTGGTCTGCGTGAAAGTCTTCTGCATGAGGCGTTGAAAGGTTGCTCCCGCATTTCTCGCACCGAAAGACATGGTCGTATAGCGTAAGGTACCGAGCGGGGTGATGAAGGAAGTCTTTCCCTCGTCTTCGCGCGACAGTCGATTCGATGATAGCCTGAATAGGCGTCTAGGAAGCTCATGGTTCAGTGACCCGCCGCTGGCGTCCACCAATTGGTCTATGCGAGGCAACGGATAGTTGTCTTTTGGGCACGCTGCGTTCAAACCCGTGTGGTCGACGCACATGCGCCACTTGCCTCCTTTCTTCCTCGACCAGGATCGATTGGCTAGCCACTGAGTGCTCAATCTCTCCGATGAAGCCACTTTTAGGAGTTTATCAAGTTCCTCCGGATGATTGCTTGTTTTTCCGGGAAAAGCGTCTAAGTTTCATCTCACTGGTTTTTGTCGCTGAACCGCTTCTTTGTGCTCGACCACCTCCCTTGGGACCCGGGCATGTCGGATGGTTCCCAGGCGAACACATCCGACCTTGCTCGGAGGAAAGTGACGAAGCTCGAGTTCCTATTTGGGATCTAGGAAGATCCCAAATGAACGACATGGCCGGTTCCGACTCGTTGAGCGGAACAGCCTTGGTCTCTCCTCCGGGTTGGAGGGCAAGTTTAGGCCGAATGCTTCGGCTCTTGGTCGAGGGCAGCGAGCGGGCAATCGACCGACCATATCCAGCGCTTCTTCGTCGCAATTGAGTGCGGACTTGTGGTTCCCTTTGACGGTTATGACTCCGTTTGGCCCGGAATCTTTAGGCACCGATACGCGTGATGCGAGGCGGCCATGAACTTGGCCAAGGCCGGCTGCCGAGGATGGCGTTGTAGGCCGACTCAAGTCTACCACCTCGAAGGTGATTAGCTCCGTTCTGAAGTTACTTGGGCGCCGAAACTTACGGGCAAGACGACCTGCCCCAGAGGTTTGATCGAGGTGCCCGGACTATCCCGAAGAAGGGCACGGCCACACTCTTGATTTTGGAACGAGGAATCTGCATCTCGTCCAATACCTTGGCGGCAATAAGGTCCAAAGAGCTCCGGAGTCTATGAGGACCCGACCGACGACAGTATTGGCGATGGTGGGGTTCACGACCATCGGAAGCCTCTGGGTTTGGTCATCCCCAAGGGACAATCGTCTCTGGAGAATGTGAGGGATACCTCCGACCATTTCAAATTTCGTGCACCGAGGCTTACCCTGGGTGACATGGTGCACTTCCCTTGCAGCCTCCTTTAAGTCCCGGCGGGACTTGTAGGCGAGGAGCCCCGAAGATGACCGCTATGTGATTCCTTGGTTCTTGATATTCCATTTCATCCTCACTTTCCTCGGCGGGCTGTTTTCCTTTGTCGCTTTCACCCTGCTCGAAGCGTCGGCATGGGACCCCCGCCAGAAATCGCTTCCAGCGGTAGGTCCACGCTCGGCAATTCCGTAGGTCGTGCCGTGCGCTGGTGAAGTGGACGATGAGGTCGCCGTCGGTCCGCTTGGTCGCCTCGTCGGTCCGGCTTGGTCGCCTCGCCCTCGAGGCCTGGTGGTTGTCCTCTTCCTCGAGCATTAGGCCCACTGGCCGTGGTCGAGTTGCCGGTCGTTGTTGTTCCACTGCGGCTACCATGGCCGGCGAGGTTGCTTTTTCTTCTTCTTCTTGATCTTCTTGTCTACTGAGTTGAACCCTTTTGCTAGCCGAGGTCTCTAGGCCAGCCGAGGCGGCGACTTCCTTCATCCAAAGATTTTCTTCCATTGGGCGGCTTCATCTGCGTTGGCGTATCGATCGGCCATTCGGAAGAGCTCGTTATTTATTAGATCCGGGTGGATCTCCAGTCCTGTGTGAAGCGCCGCCTCGTACCCGAACTTGAAAGCTCGGACGACAGCCTGCGTCCGATATGTTCGGATCGAGTTCCGACTGGATGAACCTCACGGGCCGAATTGTCGCAGGTTTCGTCCGTCTGTATCAAGCGCTCCAGTCGCGCTTTTCCCGGCGGATGTAGCAGCTCACGGAAATTCGCCGAGTGCGGCCGAGCTGCCCCCAGGACCGTATGGATCCTTCCTTTTGATTGAAAAGCCACGTCTGGCAGCTCCGCCCAGACCGTCGGAAGGTAATTTGCCATTACCCCCTCATCACCTCCGTGGCGAGGATGGCGGTAGTGTATATCGAGAGGAATTCATCCGGTTCTGGGTCCCGTTGAATCTCTCGACGTGGCCGGGCTTGAACCTGTTTGGCCATGCGACGCCCGGAGGGAGCTCGTGAAGGCCCGCACCGGCTCGGGGTTTCGCGATTTAAAACCTCGATCACGGCGGCCTCCACGCGGATCTTCCACCCAACGCCCGTCGCTGGCCGAGTCGGAGAAAACCTCATGCGTCGGTCGTGGCCGATGACCGCATGGTTGCGGAGTGCTCGAGCGCCAGACCTGGCGACAGGCCAGATATCGCCCGAGGTTGCTCTGTGGATCGCTCCGGCCTTTCCGGATCGGGTCGGCGACTGGGCGATCTCCGAGCATGGCTCCGAGATTCATCTCTGTGCGAACGCACGGGGAGCGTTGTGATGGTCCCGGACACACTCCGCATCCCGGCCATGGGAGGATCCGAGACTTTTAGCTCGGCGGCAAGCCTCTCCAAATCTTCGCCACGACCCGCCCATGGCCTCTAAGTCTACTTGCTCGGGAAATCACGCGAGTCACGCACGACCGCCGCCAAGGCCTGTAGCCGTTCTCGCTTCGTGAATCAAGCGGCGGCGAGCTTTGACGGCGCCCGAGTGCGATCGGGAGTTCGGTACCGCGAGTTCCTTTCCGTGGAGGCGCACCTCCCCTTTGCCTGGCGGCGAATGCTCGCATAGCGTCTTTCCCAAAGACGCCTCCAAGTGGCGTCTGGCCGCCTCATAGTGGTCGTGCCTGGCGGCGCCCGAGGATCCTCTCCGGCCCGCTGCGTGGCTCCGGCCATGTTGACTCGACGAGAGCGAGACGCAGCGATGGGGACATCATTGTATCCCCTTGGGACGCGGTCTCTCTGGCCGAGCTCTAGGTCGCCTGGTATGTCCAGGCCATCGTAGAGCTCGTTGCGCCATCCTCTGGTCTCCGAGGGTAATGTCTGGGAATGGAGGATCTGCCCTCGCATTCCCGTGTCCGAGGAAAGGCTCCCGCACTCGGTGTGATCGATAGGATCGGTCACCCTGGGCACGTTGTCGGCGGCGTAGTACACGCGTCGTCATCCTCAACGTGGTCAAAGACACAAAGGTCCCGAGTGTCTCCGAGTTTGGCATCCTCGAGGATCTTGATCCGCACGGAATCAAACTGCGTCCCCCACGACGGCGCCGGTGCCGACGATTGGAGAACGGGCTCCGTCGAGCTTACTTGTTGAATGGGGATCAACAGAGCCCCGCCGCACGGATCGAAGAGGCGTTCGAGCGACGCGAGGCTCGGAGAAGGAGGCCTAAAAAAGGGGGACGCGGTGTTTTTATCCTGGTTCGGGCCTCTCACCGCCGAGATAATGACCCTACTCCAGTGTATTGTGTTCTATCTTTCGTGTGCCCCTTCCCCTATTCTGAGATCTTCGGGGTTTAAATACTATGACTAGAGATGCGAAAAAGTAATCGCCTCCGGATCACGCTATGCATCCATATCCGTGATGTCGCCTTGATTCCCGTTATTTGAATTTCGGGTATGATTTCCCTTGATCTCCGGCTGATTGGTTGCCTCCTTCCTTCCTCGCGGCACTGGGCCCTCCGACCAAGACACCCGAGCAGGTCGTGGCCTCCACGAGCATGCTTGCTCGTGGGGGGTGTGTTTGGTGCTTCTGCGAACGGAGGCGCAAACGCGTATGCTCGGAGGAGAAGGAGGGATGCTCGTTTCGTTCTCCCGAGCATCTTCCCTTAGTGCCGCTTGGTCGGCGGGTTTAGCTTTTTACGGGGGTACCGTGGTCTTTTGCCAGATAGCCAATCCCCGACACTTTTCTACTTGCATCAGCCACAAGCGGAGGCAACGCACGCAAAGGCGCTCGCTCGCTCGATATATATATGTATATCTCACAATATATATACCCATTTTGGCGCGGTCATCTCATGCGTGCGGTGTGACCTTAATTTGCTTGGTATACGGTGCTGCATGCTGGGGTGCACGCGCGTGGGGCCTCTGGTGCGTGAGCGCGCCAAATCTAGAGCCCCTCACGTACTTGTTCGCGGATGCGGTCGCGCGGGCAGATCCGGTGGTCCATGCGCCATACCGACGCTGAATTGAATTGATCACTTGATATACCTTTTGTGGCATGCAGCAGCAGCTAAGAGGAAATTATTGTGTTCACCACCTATATATCCTACTGATTTACTGAATTCTGGTTAACACAAGTTCAGAAGTAGTGGCCGAGCTGCCATATGCGACCGAAACATTCGGAAGCTGTTCTCTTTTTAAGGTCTACAGTCTACACCCATTTCGCAAAAGAAAGTAAGCATGCTTGGCTCTAACCATTTTCGGAGCTGAAGCTGAAGAAGCTGGAGCCCAATGTACTAGGATGATGGAAGCATCCATGGCCAGCTAGTTAGGGCTTCACTGTCTCTGGAAGCTTTAACTTGGGCAGGTTCTCACGGAGCTTGCTAGCTTCTTGTGAAGCCAGCTTCTAGAGCCCACCAGATTGAGTCAAAGCACTGCTAAATAGGGCTTAATAGACGGGGTACAGTTCAGACCTAATCTAACGAGATAGGATCCCCGCCAGGGGCGGATCTAAGACTAAAATGGAGGAGATGCTCCTGTAGGAGGTTTTCTTCAACCTAACTGTTCCCGCGGGACCGTGGCCAACCCCTCTACACCTCTACCCACCGCGGCTAGCTTGCGGCACTGCCACCGTCTACCGCCGGCTACCGTTTCTTCCGGATTTTAAGGGTGGAGGAGACGAGCCTTGGGCACATAAACCGCTCGCCTCCGTATAAGAGGTAAGAACGGCGTAGCCTTTTTTTAGCATTTCAGATTCTAAAAAGGAGGCTGCGTTTACTAGCAAAATTTTAGTTGCGACATTTACAAACGGACCATTAAGTTTGACGTTGCACACTGGATTCATCATTTGTTTTGGTCGTAGGACTCGCATCTCTGTAGATTTTTTTTTTTTGTTTTTCACATGTACGTGTAGCCAGCGACGCTTCCTTACTGTGCGTCTTGTGGTGCAGTACATGGATTGCGACAGACCAAAGGGAGCTTAACAAAATGTGACGATGTCGCCACAGGCCCACCAACACTCACGAACTGGATTCGGTCCGGACCACGCATACCGAAGTGAAAGAACCCCGAACACAACCATTTTTTTTTTCCCCGTAGGCCCCGCGGCGCAGGTGAACAAGATCTCGCCCACTGCGGCCGTGCCCAAGTAGTTGCACGCCAACATATATACACACAGGCCAGCCGTGTCGCCGTATCAACGCCGCGGTCGAAAGCAACCGGACGGCGGCCCGACGCCACCCGTGGACCACCGCGCAAGATTAGCAGCCTGTGGACCTGTGGTGCTTAACCCCTACCGTCCTCATCGTACCAGATAAGGCCTCTGCCGCCTTAATTTTGCGTACGTCTGCGTCCTCCTCCGCCGGAATTAAATTCCTGCAGTTTCCGGGAATGCATGGCTAGCAACACGGGCCAGGTCAGGTGACGTTGAAGCGGCCAGACATGCCGCGCATGCACGCGCCCATGCCCACAGGCTTAAACACGTGTTACGGCCGTGAACCACCTGGCGAGAGAGAGCTCAGGAAAGCAAAGCGTATCGGTACACTTTACTACTAGCTTTGCTAGCGCCGTGACATGGGCGCCCCGGATGGGACAAAAGCACGGCTTAAATGAGCGGTCAAGTCGGCGAGCCGGCCGGAATTGGAGACCAGCTAGTTGAGCGGCCGGCCCAGCACGGAAAGGAAAGCTTAGGTCAACTCTTGCTACTGCTACGCATGCGTTGCGTGTAGGATCATGTCATGCAAGATCATTTCTGGTCAGATGAGGTAAACCACCGAGTTTGCCATTGAGCTTGAGGACTTGGGGTCCGGCGAGCAGATGGGTGCATGCCTCTAGCTGGCCGTGCGTAGGGATCGGAGGTGGCCTATTTGTTTCCATTTCCAATGCTTTTCCGATCGATCGGGCACCCTGGACCGTCGAAACACTGTGAATTGGACGCAACGGATGGCCATGGACGGGGATGGGGTACGTTTATTCATCACCCTTTCGACCTTTCGAGTGAATTCGTCGGGGGCAGTTGATCCTACCTGGTCCTTTTTGCGTTACTTAATTGCGTGGAGATAATCTCATGTCACATGTACTTGTCGTTTTTTATGTTAATATGGGCTCTAAAATATATATAGTTTTGGCCATTAATTTTTATTATAATATATTTATAAAGCTCTATAATATTATAAAAAGTACTTTTTGAGACAAATTTACGCATATAGTTTTTATATATCCAAACTAAATATTTAAAAATTTATTGATAGTCAAAATTTCAAAAGTTTGATTGCACCTAACCGAAGAGAGGGGTAAGTAGTTTTGAATAGAGTTTAAATATTTAAAGGTATATTATGACTAGAGTTTCGAAAGTTTGACCGTATTTATCTTAAATCATACATTTTGTGACGGAAAGAAGTAGTTCCTTCTGATCATAGCAACATGGCATGGATTGCATGATCTTCACCTCTTAAAAGCAATCATAATAAAGTCCAACATTACACCACTTCCATTTGTTTCAAAAATATTACTTCATTTGTATTTTACGCTATAACTTCAATTGTGCCTACACCCAGATTAAATGTGGTGCAGTGAACTTTGCGTGCACCTGAGAAAGACTTTGTGGTAGCATGTATTTGACCAAAATTATCTTTTTGAAACCTATTAGTGCCAATTAGGTGCGAAAAAAGAAAGACCAAATGTCTCGATCAAATATTATAAACCGCAATTTAAAAGGCATCGGAGCCAAACCACTCGAAAAGAGCATCAGCGGAGACCGGAGAGAGGGGCAGCGAGACTGCAAAGACATGGGAGCGAAGCAACAGAACACACATCACGCCCCGGAACGGGAGAGATCAGACAAGGGAGACTTGACGGAGGCGGTGAAGAAAGCGTGTTACTAGAGAGAGAACGTAGAGCTAGACAGAGAAACTAGGACAGCGAGCGAGCAGGCGAAACAAAGTTACGTCATCACCTACGCGCTGCAGCCTCCTGCAGCGGCGCGTCAAAACTGGTAGCCAGATGGTGTCCACGCTCTCCTACTCCTCTCTTATCCCTTCATCCCGGTCTTAACCTTGCTAAGCCTCTCTTAGCCTCCTTCCATCCTCAAGAAACACACACAAACCAAAAGCCTAGACGAGAAAAGAAGAAACGCTAAGTAGCCAGCTAGGCAAGCCGGCCGCCGGCGACCATGGACTTCGACGACCATGACGACGGCGACGAGGATATGCCGCCGATGCCGGTGAGCTCGAGCTACGAGACACCGCCGCAGTCGGGGTTTGGCGGTGGTGGGATGGCGCCCAAGCCTCCTGGCGAGCGCGGCAGCCGTGCCAAGTCTCCGGGCTGCGGCGGCGGCAGGTACCGCGAGTGCCTCAAGAACCACGCCGTTGGTATTGGAGGGCACGCCGTGGACGGCTGCGGCCAGTTCATGGCTGCCGGCGAGGAGGGCACCATCGACGGGCTCCGCTGCGCCGCGTGCAACTGCCACCGCAACTTCCACCGGAAGGAGTCCGACTCCCCAGCCGCCGAGGTCTCGACGTTCTCCCCCACTGCAGCCGCCGCCTACGGCGTTGCGCCGCGCCACCAGTTCTCCCCGTACTACCGCACCCCGGCGGGCTACCTGCACCACCACCAGCACCACATGGCAGCGGCAGCGGCGGCCGCCACCGCCGCAGGGCACCCTCAGCGGCCGCTTGCGCTCCCTTCCACCTCCCACAGCGGCCGCGACGACCTGTCCGGCATGGCGGCGCCCATGTCGGCAGTGGTCCCGCTGAGCGGCATGTCCCTCGGCTCCGGTCCGTCCAGCTCTGGCTCCGGGAAGAAGCGGATCCGCACCAGGTTCACCCAGGAGCAGAGGGACAAGATGCTGGCGTTCGCGGAGCGCGTGGGGTGGCGCATCCAGAAGCACGACGAGGCCGCCGTGCAGCAGTTCTGCGACGAGGTCTGCGTCAAACGCCACGTCCTCAAGGTGTGGATGCACAACAACAAGCACACCCTCGGCAAGAAGCTGTAGCCATTTGAACCCCTTCGTCCGCACGCACAAAAAGAGCCCGTGCGCGCGCGCATGCATCCCAGAGCTGACGGATCGATCGACCGTGGCTAGCCTCCGGTTGGTACCTGCTGCATCTTCTTTATTTAGCATTCGACTTTGACTTTTCCGTGCTTGGTGGCTCTTAGGTTAATTTGTAGCGAGCGTTCGTTCTCGGCTTTAGGTGGTTCTTTTTCCTTTTTAAACTGTTGCTCGTGTTGTTTATTCCTATGGCATGTCCATTTGCCGATTTGGTTCTTCTTGTGAATGTACTTGATGTTGCGACTGATCGATCAGCCGGCGAGGAATTGTATCTGGGAATTGGGTTTGCATGGATTCCGTGTATGTGCTCTTATATTTTTTGTGGTTGGGACCTGCGCGCTGGGATAGTTTTACTCATGAATCGGCCATTCCTCAAGGTTGGCTTGGCTACCAGTAGAAGTTAGCTGCTGCCACTCCTAAAGGAGATAGACAACTGTTGCATTCCCTTCTCTTCCCCTTGTCTTCTCTCCCACACATCTCTTGGATTTTCACATTTGCATTGCTTGTTCTTCACCCGGGAATGGAGTAGTTTGATCGTGCTCAGATTAATGCTGCCTAACTCCTCCCATTTCCAAACAACCAAGACGTTTCTACACTGCTTTGATCCATGCACTAACACACTTCATGACGTGTTCTTTGCCCTTGCCTTTTTTGTCTTTTGATCGTGAAGTTAATACGCGCAACCGTTTGCTCGAGCTGTATCCGGCCGCATTAACTCCCTCCCCCATCTGGTGAGCAATGTGAAGGTTTTCTTTGACACGCAGCGGGGGGTGACGGTTCAGAGATAGCACAGCACGGCATGCATTGCAGCCCCGGTGTGTCGTCTCTCGCTCACTTCCTTCGCTCCGTGCCGCATTTACTTCGGCGCCTGGCCAACACCTTTCCGTTTTTACTCTCGTCATGCATCGCCTTCAATACTAGTACATGGATGTGGTTGTTGCATTCATTACGGCTAGCCGTGGACCGAGAGGCTCTTACACAAATCATCGACGACTTCACCTTATGATATGAAGTATATAGATGCTCACATAGTCACATCTCACCTAGCTTACAACCTAAACGGAGCAGTGTATTGAATTGAACGTATTCGTGTAAGCTTTCGCCATGCACGGCGCGAGAGCAAGAAGACCGCCGTACCGGGAGAGAGGCAGCCTTGCCACTTTGCCAGGTTGCTATATGGAATTCCGGGACGGAAAGCGGAGACTGGACACTCCTCCTATTGCTGCGAATTTGCTAGCTTTTTGGATGCCTGTATTGTAATGCGTGAGCTGTCGTCGCGGCACGGCAAAGCATGGGGCGGTGAGAGAGAAACGGAGCTGAGGCACCGGTCAGCAGCTAGCGAAAATGCAGTGACCTTCCCCCGTCTCTTGTTGCTCCTCATGCTGCTGTACTTGGCTTTAGCTTGCATATATTGCATCTATGGAAGCCGGCCAAACATGTCGATGCCTGCCTCGACGGCCGGACACATGCCCATGGTGCAGACTAGCTAGCTAGGTTCTATAGGCCTAGGCGTGGGCCGTCGCAGCAGAATCTGACAAAAGGGTTGCAAACTTTTCTGGCAGAACTGCTCAGGCTGGATACTGACATGTGGGCCCGGATAGTGCAGCGCCCACCTGGCGTTACCAAAGTTTGCGGTGGTGCCGGCAGGGAGGACGCACACTCGATCTCCTCTCCTCCTGCTTAGCTAAGGGTTGGGGGCCGGGCTAGCTGGCCGGCTGGCCGGTTTGGCCATGGCCATATGGTCCAAGCTAGCCCAGTGTACGTCCTTCACTGGTGTAATATGTGGTACTCCTACCGTTAATTATGGTGATTGCATGATTGTATATAGCATTAGGATTCCTAATCCTAATAGAAGTAGGGTTCATATTTACTTTGAAAGAGTACTAGGCATGCTATATAAATCTAGAGGGTGGTTATGGAGAACCTAATTAACCAAAAAGCCACAAGCCAACTCATCTAAACCAAGAGGTGCACAAGAGAGAATTAGAGGCTAGGTTATTCTTTAGCACCAGATTCTTGTATAGCGCAAAGATCCGAGTGTCCTTTCATTGTGGTTGCTTCAACGTCGTTATTTTGGTTCTATATACGATATTCATCTTTTTCGTTCTTTATATCATGCACGCATTTGCTTTATCTTACAAAACTCTGATCCAATAGCATTATCTTGTGTGGGTATTCATGGAATTAACCCAACAGCTGTTATCCCTTGAGCATTTTGCCTTAGGGGAAAAAAAGTTGACATTGTTTTTCGGAGAGAGCGCTATATCTGCTTTGCATTCTGAATCGATCTATGCATGCTATGCTGCATGCATGCCCTGAGAGCCGAATTCGGGACATATATAGTTGTATTTCCGTTTTGGGACAGGTAGGATAGACTTTTCTTGCCTAGTCTTGTTTTTCCTACCGTTGAATCAATTTTGGTGTTTTTGCAACATGGTTGGCTTGGGAATTGCCACTCGTGTCTTGATCTGACTTAGATCGTGCAAATGATATGCAGAGTTGTGGAACATGTTCATAATGTGTATTAATTGCTCCAGGTGATACAATGCAAACTCAGTCGTAATGCTTGCCATCAATATTAACCGTTACAAATTAGGGATTATAAACATCATCCGGATGTTTTTATTGCTAAAATCACTTAAATCTAGAACTATCGGATCATTGTTGAGATTCGGAAGTATCGATTACATCCGATTCTATGTTTAGACACAACCACGCAAGCGCATATTTGTTGTGAACTCTGTTTTCACTGTGGAAATAAACCGCACGTTCATTGATCATATCACAGGAAGCTGGCATCTCCAGGGCCTTGAGCCACTAACGACGCTAGTTTTCCTTATGACGCTAGCTAGCGTCATATATATGATCCATTGAATGGATGATATACTGATATAAAAGAAATTCCATGGTATCACTCAAGAGACGCGGCAATAGCCGTAGCAAGTTGCGGTAGAAAGCAAATAAGTTGTCTTAAATGAGGCAGGGACTTGTGTTGATTCCAAACCAGTATGCATGGGGCTAATTCAAGGATGAAACACAGAATATAGTTGCTCGGGACCTGTTGAACTATTTGCAATCATCATCCACAACCGTGCAATTTTATTGGTGGGGTTAATTAATAGTGCGTCCACTTTCACTGCGAAAGCTAGCTTTTGCAGCACCTTCAATATGCACGGTCCCGGGCAACTATACATGTTTCATGATCGATCTTAATCCGTCGTGAGAAGACTACGTCGACGCAGGTTCTTCCTCCAAGTTAACATCGATCACAAACAGTACGTTAGTGATTAGTATAGTGTAGTTTAGTTCAGATCTGCACGAGACAGCCAACAAGAGAGATTGTTGTACATGCATGGGTTGATCGTCGAGCCCTCCTTTTCTCATGTGGCACGAAATTTAAGGATGGAGTAAATCAACAATGAGACTGTTTCACTTCCAACCAGTCTACTCCATCTTATGTAGTTGCAGCAGCGTTATCGGCGCCGCGCATGCAGAAATGGCAACATCACGGGATGCTTCTCGGCCTCTAAAGTCTATAAGCTAAAGCGTCACTTGTTGTTCCCTGGCACTGACTCGACAGAATTAGGGATCCAGTCAAAGACGCTGTACCTGTGGGACCCAGCTGCTCAGCTGGTAGCGACACGATCAAATGGTAGCAGCGGGTCACGCACGCGCTCGATATATATACATACCACTTAAATCAATGTTTTATATTTTTTTTGTTACTTTCGGTATACTCTAATAACAATTCTAAGATACTACAATACGATATTGCTAAAAAAGATTAATATGAGTCTTTTGTTTTTTGGTATATACCCTTTCCCAAAGGAGTATATAACCAAACTATGCTACAAATGGTGGATTTTGATGAAATTTTTCGTAGAACTCACTTTGGGAGTATCTTATAATCAGTATTAGAGTATATTTAAAATAATAAAAAATGTAAAATAATAAAAAATGTATAACAATATTATTTAAGTATTATACTGAGAGTGTGAGTACGTACTCTCAGAGGCATGAAACCATTTTCATATATATAAGCATTATGTGAAGCCTCTTTTTTACTCTCAGGAGCAGTTACTCCCTATACCGTATCTGATAATGTAGGGAGTATCTCGTGCAACTGAGGATGTGCACGTGTAGTATACAAGCATATAAGATCATCTAGATGGTATTTATATTTTTTCAGAGGTGGTATGTACACTTTTTAGATATACTTCTTTTTATGTGTGTATCAATAAAAGTATTTACAAAATATGCTAAAAACTATGTACTCCCTTGCAATTTTTCATAGGGATCACATTAGAATATCCAAAGTAATAAAAAGAGTATTTCAAGTTCGTTTCGATGGTATTTTAGAGGTGAGAGTAACTACTCCGGCAATAGAGAGTATTTCACACACACGCACACGCGCACACACACTGGCGCGAAAGCTCAACTGCATGCGGTCGACCTCGCTCCCGAAACACAGCCTTTTGCGGTACACCGGGTTTAGCCTGGGTGTTATCACCGCCCTGTATCTGAAAAGTTATATATACCGAGCTAACTGTGCTCAGTTCCTGATTAAATAATCAACATTAACGTAGGATCTTTGATTTGAAGAATAAGCAGGGAGCAGTGCTTCTATGCACCCATAAAGAGAAGAACTACGTACGTGTGCATCTTTGATTTCAAGAACAAGAGCGTAGAGACTTAAATCCATGAACTTGAAAAGGCACGGCACGGGTCAAGAAAAGATGTTCCGGGTCGTTACTAATTACTAAGCCTAGTGTGTGTGTGTATATATATATAGATATATATATATATATATATATATATATATATATATATATATATATATATATATATATATATCCTTGGACCTGGAGGCGGCATGCAAATGCAGAACCGGACCTCTTTGTCAGTGCAAGAGACTGTATAGCCCCCCTCTTCCCTTTTGGGCCGACGGGGAGTGCAAAAGTGAGGCCAGCGGCGACACTGCCACGGACATGCCAATGGTGCGTCACGGCCTTGAATAATGAGTGTCTAATCCCTGCAGCTTGCGTGCTGCACATTGATGCCTCGAGTGCAGCTTGTGCAAGGGGAAGCTGGGCATGGCATGTATAAAAGACATGCATGGGTGGACTCATCCATGCTGCATGGCCCCCCTCTAGCTTGCTTCCGCGTTCTGAATTCTGATCGCAGCACTAGCCGAATCTCCAAAAGGCTCGGCTGAGATAGTTGGCAAAGACGGCAGCTTTAATTAGCACCCTACGAAAGATGGCGCGTTGCGACTTGCCAGTGCATGCCGTTGCCGACGATCATGCCCTGCTGCTATCGCACGGCCGCTCCTTTTTATAGTGGCAGGCAAGTATATATATACATATATGTATTCCTTGTTTCGTTTCGACAAAAGAACTGTCTCTCTCTCTCTCTCTTGCAAATTACGTGCCTGCGTGCTTTTCATGGGCTTATCCGCAGATCCAGGTTGCTACATGATGGGATGCACGGGGGATCACTGTGTTCGGTTGAGCAATTCTGATAGAAGCATGGCAAACCAAATTCGTCGTCTTTGCACTGGAATAACGTAACTGTCCGAGGAACGAGCCGGCACGTAGCCATCAAAGGTCGATCGGCGCACCTCTGAATTCATCACCTACTCGTCAACCATGCAATTCTGCAAGCGTTTGACTGGGCAAATTGACCGGAGTCGGCAAGATTTGTCGGTGGGCACAGAATCTTCCCTTTTCCCGGTCGCGACCACTCATGATTGTTATTCGTGATTGGACGGAAAAGCACACCACCCCACCGCACCATGAAGAGTGGAAGAAACCAACCGCCACGAACACCTGCGAGAACGCACCGCCTGGGCCGGGCCAGACACGGCTGGCCGCGAGCGCGCACAGTGAAGTCAAGCGTCTCCTTCCGAAAGAAGAGAGCGCGGCTACTAGCGAAGGTCTTCGCGCGTCGCGACCGGGCCAACGTCTCGGGTGGGTGCGTACCGCGCGCGGCCCAGCCGGGTCTTTGTGATCGGGACGGTATCGGACGCGGAAAGGTGCGGGTGAGAGCATCTCCAGCAAGTGCTCGGTCCCTATTTTAGATGTAGGGATTTTCTCTATTTTTCTACTGCTTTTGGATCACAAGTTCAAGAATAATTTCTAAATCTCAAATCTATTTTACTTTTTCTCCTATTTTGACATATCCGCTATGTATAATCTTTATTTGACACCACTAAAATTCAGTCAAAAATATTTGTAATACATAAAACATAAGCATATTAACATTTACAATTTAAAAACATGATATTTCAAATTTAAATTTAAAATTTTCAAAACATGATAAATAGATAAATAGAAACTCCGAACAATGAATCAAACTACGGTTACCGTGAATTGCCCACAAATACTCAATAAGATCATCTCGAAGCCTCTCATGTATTTCTCTGTCTTCAATAATAGGGGATGTACTCGTGTCCCTGAGAATTGAGGCTGAAGAGGCAAATTTAGGGGTCTTCTAATTTTAGGGGCTTGAGTTGGGGCCCCCTGGAAATTGGGGCTGAGGAGGCAAATTTAGAGGCCTCCTAATTTTAGGGGCTTGAGTTGAGGCCCTGCTGGATCTGTTTTTTTACTACACCCCCTATTTTAAGGTTTAGGGGCTGGTTTAGGGGCTCTGCTGGAGATGCTCTGAAAGGGACAAAACGACGCGCCGCGCTAGTGTTTTTGCTCGGAGAGCAGGAAAGCTTTCGACGGACTTTTTTTTAAAAAATAATATATTTTTGAAATAATTTTACAAGAATAATACGTTGAAAAGAAAAATTACAAAAATACATCTCTGTTCAATTGGCGACAGAGTCTCTGTAGCCAATTGAATTGGGTACAGACTGTCGTCAATTAAAATAGCGACAGAGACTGTTTTGTCGCGGATTGAATTTGGCCGATGAATTATTTTGTCGTGGATTCATTTAGTCGATAAGATTGAGGTATCTATCGCCATTCGAATTGGCGATAGTTCCTATTACCATTTCAAATAGCGCTCGCCAATTCAAATAACGACAGATGTGTATTTTATAATTTTTCTTTTCGGCGTATTATTTTTGTAAAATTATTTTAAAAATATATTACTTTAAAATAAAATTCAGCTCTCGATAGTACAGCTTTCTCTCTCTCTCTCTCTCTTTCTCGTCTCCACCGTTATGGTTATATGCGCTCTCTATCACCCTCGCTCCAACCTCTTTTGCAGCCTACGGTGAGCTCTCTATCTCGTTGTGCCACTGGCTTCCCCCATCACCCCGTCTAATCCAATATTCATTCCATCCTCACTCGTCATCTCGCCCTTCACCACCGCCCATTGCTCGTCACCACCACCCACCGTCGGATTACTGCCATCCTAGCCACTCTTTACAACCAGAGTATAGTGTATTTGTTATCGACGATAACCCTTCTTCCCATCGATGACACACACACACACACACACACACAGAGAGAGAGAGAGAGAGAGAGAGAGAGAGAGAGAGAGAGAGAGAGAGATGAATGGTACATGCAGAGGAGGGATGCGGCCGGCCGGCCTCTGCATTTGGGCTTTGCCGACTCCAAGTTAGGTTGTCGGTTGGTTGCTTGCCGCTTCATCTATCGCTATAGATCAGATCTTAGGCGTCCTCTTTTTTTTGATGAGTTTCCTTGTGCTGAAGTCAGACTGCTACGCCTCAGTTCTTTCTTATTTGAATTTGATCACCAATATGTTTTTGCTAAATTGGCTATATAAAAACTATATCATTAGATTTTATCACTATAAATACTTTCATAATATTATAATTTTATTAGTATATATTTGAAAAGTTATGTAAAAAATCAAACTTACGTCACCTAAAAAAATAATAAAAATGTCAAAAAAAGAAGAAAGAAGTACTGCTCTGTACGTTTATATGATTACGCCATAAAAGATTTTTTTTGTACTGCTAGTAACCAAACATTCGATCAACAGGATACTAGCAACTAAACCCTACGGTCCATGAGAAGCCCACGCATGGGACGCACCTCCCATCACCCATTCAACCATTTTCACTTATTTATTCTTCCTTATCGTATCTTTCCATTGTAGGTTACAACCTTTATCTGAAGTTGTCGATGTTTAGGACCTCGAGGTCCCTATATCGAGCTTACAAATATAATTTGGATTGCCTTTGTCTAAAAATTAAAGATTAAAAGGAGTAGAAAAAAAATAAGGATTATATTTTATTGAATCATGATCATTTACAGTGTACAGACTTTTAGTAGAAAAATAGAACACTAAACTTAATATTGCTCATGATTTCTCTTAATCACAACCATGCTTTGAATACTTGCGGAAGCCTCCTATTTTAAGCAGATGAAGGAATGAAAGTTTGTCATCTTCTAAGAGGTGTCTTCCTGTCAAAAGGCGTCATCCCGCCAAGAGGCATCTTGCCATCAAAAAAGGTGTCTTTTAATAAAGAGGTGTCTCTTCGTATGGAGTAACTTTCAAACGGATGTCTATATTTATCAGAGAAAACGTTTACTGCATGCTAGTTTTATGCAATGGTAACTTCTTTCCCGACTTCAATCAGATCGAGGCGAATATTATAACCGATCCAGATGGATATCCCGACCAGCATGTGTATATCTAGTCGAGATAATTACGTCATACCATATCTCTAACTAATGTTACGTACACTGGTAGGGAATATTTCCACGTGGCAATATTTAACTCTGGTTGAATAGGCCTTGGGCCTTGTTTTTATTTTGTAACACCCCGGCACCTAGTATGCCGCGAATGTAACCCAAACGATACTAGAAGCAACCAAAAACACATATTAACAATAAATTACAGCAACTATGCTAATTGCTTAACCGAAATTTCGGCAGCATATTCTTTGTTTTTCCATGGTTTGAAGCAACAATAATATTATCATAACTCAATAGCATAACAGATGACATCTAAAACAGCAATAACACGAGTTATAGCATCAGTTCAAGCCAAGAATATAAATTCAAATGTTTCATGAATCAATACAGAGTGAATACTAAAACCAAGCACACGATATAGCATAGTCCAAGTTTAACGCAATAAAATAAACCATCACAATTACAAATAAGGGTGTGTACTTGTCTAGATGAGTGAAACTAAGTGAAGACGTGACGCTAACTCCCTTTCCCGTATGCTGAATTCATGGTACCTAAAAATAACATAAAACAACAAGCGTGAGTTCATCACTCAGCAAAGTGTATTGCAATGGAATTAAACAATAACAGTACATCATCATTACATCTCATAAAACATCATCATAAGCATCTCATAAATCATCTTCATAAGCATCTCATAAACATCTTCATTCATGCAATTGAATGCACATATCTCTTTGCTTAGCACATACCGGTATTGCCGAGTGCACACCCGTCAGTGTACACCCTCTTTCCCTTCCATTCCGTGAAAGGTGCCTACTCTTCTGACTCGCTTCCATTCACAACTATAGATGGAACTACGAGGTAGGTCTTTCTCAGTGGCGCTCCGGATTAGTCATAACTTTCTCACTGACCTTACCGGATTAGTTATAACTTTCTCACCGACCTGTCATGTCCTCATGCCATGAATGCATATATGCCATAAACATGAATAACTTGCACATGTACTCATTTTAACAACTTGCATAACTATAAGTAAACACATGATCATCATCTTATATGCGAGGATCAAACATGGCAAATTAACACATCACTTTGTTATAATGCAACACTACGAATCCATATGGCCTCCCAAGCAAAAACCATTCCAATACACTTGCCTTCAGCCGCAGGAGACGTAGTGACGAGATGTTGAGGGCACTCACGGGGTCACACCACCTGTACATCAGTACAATACACTCAAAAACATGCCCACAAAACAACACGAGAACTATCAACTACATCGACTTCGCAACCCACTCCTAAAACCCGAAAAATAGAGAATCTGTCCAACGGGACAGCAGGCTTCCAACAAGCATATCTTGAGTTCTAAAACTCCAAATCAGGTAAATGAGTATATTTTCTCGAACCTCAGGAAATTTCCCATCTTTTTATAAGTATTCGCGTACTGATGAGTTGCTGAATGACAAATTATTGTGGGATAGACGCATACTGATGATAATCCTGCAGACATGCTTACCAAGACACTCTCTAATACCAAGTTCAAACATTGCCTTAACTTGGTTGCTTAATTGCTCTTCGGGGTTTGTTGGAGACAAATTTTTATTATGGATTTTGAGTCAAGTGGAGATTTGTTCGGAATATACCTCAATATCCTAACTTTCATAAATATTTAGGACTCCTTCTTTATCTTCAATTGTTGGCTATATAAAGTCAATCTTTATGTACATATACATTGAACCAAAATAATGCATCTTTATCTTTTATGGTTTTTTCCGCAAGAATTTTCACGTAATTTCTGTGCTCCATTTTTGTGCGACCTGTGCGTGTACGATCCAAACACATGTCGGCAAGCAGCTGATGGAGCTCACCTACGCACGGTCGCACAAATCATGTCGGCAAGCAGCTGACTGAGCCGCTCGCTGCCACGCGACGCTCGAACGTGCGCCACGCTGCCGTGTCATGCAAGACGGCGCAGCCTCCATTGCCGATACAGTGCGACGGGCAGGAACACTCAATACACATCTTGTATCTCCATGTGCTCCACAAACGACGAATGCGCCAGGTATCTCCCCCGCATCCAGACAACTAGTCAAACAATATGGGGTGGCAGCAAGATATACAGTAGTACTAGCTATCTAGTATACAAAGCAAAAAGAAACTGATCATAGATGATGTTGATACTTCGTAACCCCTGAAGGAAACCCACTTCCACTTCTTATGGGTTGTCTTTCTTTTTGCGTTTTGTTGCCTCTTCAGGCTCTTCTGGGAGTTCAATCAGGTTATCATTATTTGACGCCAAATTAACTTGTCTGTTCCTCTCTTAGATATTTCTCCACAAAGGAGATCGGGGGAAATTACAGGATAAATGCAAACTGCTTAAGCAGCTAAAACACACGCAGCAGGTCAGTGCCTCCTAGCTAGTTGTTGCCTTGTGTCACTGTCACCTCTTCTGCCTTTATTTTGGTCGTCCTGAGTCTCGCTTCATCTCAGCCAGCTTTGTCTTTGTACAAAACCTTTGCTCTTTTGGGAACACCATTGTGGCTGCCTACTAGTACTAATGCAAAAGCGCATGAATCAGTACATGTCTACCTCAGACCCTCTTTATTCATCAGTGACTTTGCTCTGTTGTCATGTCCAAACTGTCCTGCTTTTGGTCCTTGAGTTGCTCTTCGGTTTCAGGCTCTTTGATACGGCATCAAAAGCTTCCCAGCCATTGCGATCAAAACCATTCGACTTTTCCAAGGAGATGACCAGTGCACAGGAGAGGCTTAAATATATTGCTGGGCTAATCATTTGCTAATCTTCCTCCTCTTGCTGCTAACTGGGGAGCCCTCACAACAACAGCTTGCATGTGAGGCAATAGTTGAATCGTCGCTTTTGTAGATCAGGCAGCCAGCATCCAACACCCCAGTAGGGCTCTGTGGCAGAGAGGAGGAGGCTCCGCTGGGGCATGCAGATTTTGGTGGCGGTGGCGTAGTGCCTATCAAGGCCATGGCCTGAATCACCTCATGGCATTGCAAAACCCTATCCTGCAACGAGAGCAGCAGAAAGCAACAAAGCATTAATCGCAAGTATACGAGTAGCTCGAGCGGTTATGAATGCAGTCCACGCATACGGTTACTGCCTCATCAGGCTGTGACTTGTGTGCATGTAACGTACAGCTCCAAACTACACTGCATTGCATTGGAAGGCACTGAAAGGAAAATACAAAAACTTGCAAGAACATCGCGTGCCTCACCACGCACCTTATCTACAAGGGTGCAAGCCGTGTCGATATCTACGATGTGCTCTTCTCCGACCACGACAGCGGCGACCGACGCGGCGATCTCCGAGGGCCTGAAATCTAAGCAACATGCTCCTGCCATGCATGAACACACACGTGTTAGATCGATCCTACAGAACTAAGGTTTCTCTGATAGAAATCGATCTGCCAAACATTTCTTGCACGCATGCACACCTCTGGCTATGCACAAGATGATTTCTGCAGACCGCCGAACCGAGCGTCTCGACGGCGCATTGCCGCCGTTAAGCTCGTGGAGGAAGTAGTCGATGTACGAGAAGGGAGTGACCGCTTGCATCCTCCATTTGAGGGTGCTCAGGACCAGAAGCTCCATCCTCTGGATCGTCCTCGCTTCGAACACGTACCGTGCTTCCCCGATCTGATCGACACGATCCAACAATGATCAGAGCGAGATTTCAGATCAAATGGACACAGCGCGCAACGATCAGGGTGCACTGCAAATCTGCATTGCTCTCTCACCTGCAGGTCCAGAGATAGAGAGACTGAAGTTTCCTCCATCTTGGCAGCCAGGGAGAAGCACGCCACTGATAGCAACTGTGTCATCCAAGCCTTGCCTTCCTGCAATGACGAACTCTACATGATTACTGGCCCTGGAACACTGAAATGGTGTATATTGCCAATATTTTTCAAGAACCAAGAAATGGTACCACTCCAGTTCGTAGTGTTCTTATCGGAAGCTGGTAGAGTGAGAGGAAGCGGTCCAAGTAGTTGACGGCCAAACAGGCAGTAAGAGGGCCGAAATTGCAGTACGTGCGAACCTGTTGAGAAATTAACATACCGATAATTATTCACTGAATCGATGCGAACTAAACAAAATCTCAATAAAAAAACAAGAACCCACCTTCCAAATCCAACCAATGGCATCCACCCGGACGCGAAGATCCAGGCCCCCACCACGCAGCCTCTCGGTGTAGTCCTCCCTGGGCATGTGCTCCGCCTCCATCTCCACCAAACGGGCCACGCATTCCTCGGACGGCACGGGGAAATCTGTGGGGACATCCCCGCATGGCGACCCACTCATCTTCCGCGACTCCTCCTCCTCCTCCTCCTCCTCATCGAAGCCAAGGACGCTGCTGCTGTCCTCGGCGCAGAGCAAGATGGAGGCTGCCATCTTGTAGCTTGGAGCCATTAATCTCTTGGTATCCTGGTAAAGGATGTGATACAATGATATGGGATATGGCCTCCTCCTCCTCCTGTTCCTCTTTCTGCTCTTGTTCTTCTTCCTCTGTTTTGGACTGCGTGAGGTGTGGAAGAGGAGGGGCGAATGAGCAATGGGGGCAGTGAGGTCTCCTTGTATGCAGCCGCGTACAGACTATGCAGGAAATTTTGGGCAATAGATTATTAAGACAGGCAACTAGATCGGGAAGGAAGGAGGAAGATGCTGACTAGAAAAATGCACGCTCTTTTTTTTAATGGCGCTTTCGTTCTCTTTTCTTTTCTAGTCTGTGCTTTGAGGACTAGTACTACTTTTATAGAGCTTTTTAGATAGTACACAGTTTTTGTGGATTTTGAGCATTACTTTCATGGCCCTTCCTTCTTTTTCTTTCCTATTTCGTTTTTTCTTTTTCCCCCCTTTTGGAGTTTTATTACCTTGTCTGTAACAAAGAGTAATATTAGTGTGAAAAGAGATAATTCCACTCCATGTGATGAGAGCGGCAATAATGTCTAACTATACTATTCTTTGGTTCATAGTAATCAGCGTGATAAGAAGATTTGTAAAGGTAAGTTCTATCGAAGAGCCAGCGTGGAGTCAATGGACGAGTCATGTGCTCGTTTCTTCTACCGATGTAATACACTTATACTAAGTTACTAACATATGAGATAAGAAAAGTGTCGGTGTTTCGTGCACCGGCAATACGAATTTATGGTCGGATGGGGTCGCGCGCTCCCTCTCCCCGAATGGTCGACTCAAGGAGTCAGAAGAAGTATACTGGTTCGGGCCGAATGTCCCTACTCCAGTTCGTGCGGTGTGAATGTATTGATCTTTGGGAGACGGATAAGGGGTGTACAGGCGAGGCGGACGGTCGGCTGTCCGATCCCCTTGAGGTTTTCGCTAGGGAGTCGAGGCTACCTAGGAGACTGTTTTCTCTTTTCTCCGCGCCCCTCCCTCTCGGGCCCTGCCTCTCCTTATATAGACGGAGGAGGCAGGTTACACGGGAGTTGGGAAGACTACGAGGAGAGGGTCTCGCACGCCTTGAGGTTTGGCTTCGTCTTGTCCGCCAACCCCTGCCGTCCCGAGGTAGGGTTGGTGGCTCTGTGGCGTCTGATCTTGCGTAGTCTTTGTCGAGGTGGCGTGTTGCGTGGTGCTCTTGTCACCTCGGTGGCTTTAATGGCGCTTGACTTTGCTTTGGCCTCGGGAGTGGGCGTACTCCTGCGGTGTGCCAGGCGACGGATCGGGGCTTACTTCTTCGGTGGCTCTTCCGACACTTTGGGAAGGAGCCGCCTACCCTGCACGGATGTCGAGGGACGCCAGCTGCGCCTAAGGCGGCCGCCGACATCGCGTGGGCCTGGCTGGCTCGTCTTGCAGTGGAGCTTGAGCTTCAATATTAGGCGGCCGGCGCGATGCCGACCGCCGAATCGAGTCCGCCGATCGTCTGGTCGGCCCGCATAGGTCTGGCTCGTTCCTGCGGCCCAAGTACCTTTCGGTGGTGCCGGCCTCCGCCGTGATAGGTCACCTGCTCGTGCTTCCGGCCGATGGGGTACCCATGGTATGGGTACTCGTCAAGAGCCTCGAGCCCCGAGCGGTCGGAGAGCCGCTCGGGGTTTAACTGGCGCGGTAACCGTCGGCCCGAGGTCGGTGATGCTAGGTCGTCGTGGCTGCCTCGGGAGCCGTGCCGGCCTAGGAAAGAGCCCGGTGGCGAGCGCACCCGTGGTGTAGTTCTCGAGCCCCGAGCGGTCGTGAGCCGATCGGGGTTTACCCCGGTCAGCGACGCGGACCCAGGTCGGCGACGCTTTGGTCGGGCCGCCGCTGTCGGTCATGCCCACTAAAGAGCTCGGGTGGCGCACCCGGTGTAGCCCCGAGCCCCGAGTGGGTCGGAGAGCCGGTCGGGGTTTAGCCCACATGCGGTAGTCGTCGACCGGAGGTCGGTGGCGTCTAGGTTGGCGCGACCAGGAGTCGCGCCACTGAAAGAGCCCGGCAAGGCGAGCGCACCCGGTGGGTGTAGCCCGAGCCCCGAGCGGTCGTGGAGCCGGTCGGGGTTTACCTGGCCGAAGCGCCGCGGACCCGAGGTCGGCGACGCCTTTGGTCGGGGCCGCTGTTTGGCCGTGCCCGCCAAAGAGCCCGGTCTTGTGGCGCACCCGTGGTGTAGCTCCCAGCCCCGAGCGGGTAGGGGAGCCTCGGGGTTTACCGGCCGGACTCTGGCAGGCCACGGTACGTGGGTCCTCGTGAGTCGTGAGCTGACGCGTTTACCTTCGTCGGTTTGAACGCCGTGCTCGCGGCGAGCTACTATCGGGTAATCCGAGTGGAACCTTGGCGATCCCCTTGAGGGGTTCGTTTCCAAGCGACGTAGCTCCCGGCGTGGCGTCCGACTACCGGGGCGTTCCATAAAAACCTTTCCTTACTCGATCCGTGCCGGACCGGGTCGTCCGCCGACCGGAGCGCGGTGGCCGCTACTCATCGATGAGTTCCGCGGGAGAGTGTGAGGTATGGTCTCGACGCGAAGTCACGCTGATTGGGTCGTCCGCCGACCCAACCGAGGCCCTCCGGGGCTCACCGCGACTCGCCCTCGCTCTTTTACGTCTTTGAGGCGGCTTTGTTCCGGCCGGATTCGGCCTTCGTAATCTACGGCCAAAGATGCCGGGCCTCGGGTGCGAGCCTATAGGCGGCTTGCTCTCCCGAGGCCGGCGGCGATGGGCCGCTTGCATACCTTTCCTGCGGGCGCCCGCCCATCGTGAATCGGGCGAGGCTCGCGATGTCGCAGCGCGGGCGCGAGGCGGCCATCCTGTCGGAGCGATTAATGCGCAGTGATTTAAATGGATCGCGCACGTTATCGGGAAACGGGCGGCGACGGGCGGTTCTGCATCGCGTTGATTTGCGTGGAGGAGGCGCCGATTTGGCGCGAGGCGCTGCTCGTTTCTCGCCGGGCGCCTTATAAAGGAAGGAGTGGGTGGCGTGGTAGGCGCCAAGCCCTCTGCTTCGCGCTCTGCAAAAGAAAGGAAAAGGGAAGAAAGACAACGAGGGAAGAAGAGGAGCTTCGCCGTCGCGTCGTTCCACTGCTTTCCAAGCGCATTTGGAGATGTCGCCGACCCCGCACTTCGGCCGCGGCGTCGCTATCTCGGCCTGGGAGAGGAAGGAGTTCCTTCCTCCGCTGCCCGAGTCCGGCCGGGCGAAGTTCTCACGGCCGACCGAGGTCCCCGCACTTGAGGACGGCGAGATAGTCTCGCTGGCGTTCTTCTACGAACGGGGCTTCGGACTTCCGCTCCACCCGTTCGTCCGGGGGTTGCAGCAATATTAAGGGGGAGAAGTTCACAAACTGAACCCGAATGGAGTCCTCCATATTGCGGTCTTCATGACGCTGTGAGGCCTTTCGGGATTGAACCCCATTTTGGGCTCTGGCGCCACTTCTTCTTCGCGAGGCCGCCACCGGACACCGCCGCCTCCTCGGGCTCGATGATCCAATCAAGCAACCACCGCAAACCGTTCTACGCCGATTTGAGGCTGCCGACGCCTAACCTGGGGTGGCATAGCGAGTGGTTCTATGTCCGAACCTCGACAACAAAGGTTCTCCCTTTAGTGGGAATTTACCAACGCCGCATCCCTGTTGGGGTTGGGGTCCCGGCACGAAGGACCGGAAGAAGGTGGACGCGATCCTTGAAAAGCTCGCGGACTGGCGGCGGGCCTGACAGCAAGGTGGTCCTCAAGACGTTCATGGAGAGGCGCATCCAACCCCTCAAGGGTCGATTCGCCCCATGTTTGAGTACATTGGGCCAACTGACCTCGCAAGGTCGTCGGAGCGGAGCTCCCTCCGTCGGAGATCCTCGCTGCGTGTCCGCAGCTCCATCGCGGAGACACCGAACCAAGGCGAGGCGCTCGCGCCGTTCTCGGCGCAGAATCCGCAGAACCTGGTACGCCTGACGGCTCTGCTCGCTTTTGCTTTGCTCGCTTCCTTCGCCTCCTTACCCGAAAGCGTGCTCCGCAGGCTCTGCGGTCGATCTCCGCCCCTTGCCGCCGGGGAAAAGGAGTTGAGGCGGCCGCGCCTCGAAAAGGAGAAGCGGACGCCGCCCGCTAGCGGAAAAAGAGGCCACCAAGACGCGGAAGAGAGAACGAGCGCCGCGGACCGGGCCGCTACAGCGTGGCGAGGAGGTCTCGGAGGAGACCTCGGAGGAGACCTCGAGTGAGGGTGACGAGGAGTCGCTGCCGAGCGAGGAGAAGAAGTTGCCGGAGGCGATTCCGCGCGCGACGCTGGTCCCTGGGCCATGGGGGCGGCGATCGCGCTCCTCCAAGAGACCGCGGCGCAGGGTTTATCTCGCGGAAGCGTGGGTCCTCGCCGCTTCCTCGCGGGTCCGGCAAAGAGGGCACGCCAAAGTGCCGGTTGTTCGCTCCTCCCGGTAAGTGACTTGCGCAATTCCTCCGTGTGCCGACTTCTTCTCGCACTTCTGACCGATCGATCAGATGCAGGGGCCTCACTGGGCCGGGAGGGCGCCGAGCCCCACTTCTGCCGGTGAGGAACCGCCCTCCCGGTCCGCCTCGCTGGGCGTGCGGTGGTTGTCGGGAGCGATCGTTTGATGCGCCTCGCGTAGGGCCTGGCCGCGAGGGACGCCGCCAGAGGGGGACGATCTGCCGCCGCCGGATGCATCGCGCGGCGTAAGCTCACGGGCGTGCTTCGCCGCGGTTGCCGACCGCTGAGGCCGGCGGAGTTCTCGCCGGCCGCTTTCCTGCCGCCGATGGAGGTCGGCCGCGAGCCTGGGCCGGGGAAGCATCGATTCGCGCGCGGTAACGCCGGCGGACGAGATCTACCACCCCGCTGCCGGCCGCCGCCAGCCGGCGGTCCGAGTGTCGCCGATGGGCGCACAACCGATCAGCGACAGCGCCTGTCGGGCGGGAAGTCAAGTCGTATGCGATCGCCGATCGCTGGCTGACTTGGCCCGCCGACTGGCCGGGGTCCCGCTCGTTTCGACGACGACGCAGTAACGCCGCTGGATTGGGACGCCCGAGGAGGAGATGGGAAGGATCCACGCCGACCTTACCCTTGTTGTTGACGCCGCGCCCAAGGCGAGAAGTCCATTGCTCAGAGTCCCGCCGCCAGACCGTAAGTTTGACGGGATTTCTCTTGTGCATCTTCTTGACCGGGAATGGAGATCGACCGGCGGGTACTGCAGCGCTTGACATCCCGAGCGGTGGACAAGTCAATGTTCCTCCGGCACTTGCACACCGGGAGTGCCGTAGGGAAAGAGCCGCTCGACGCCGGAGGGCGCTTGCCGCCGAGCAAGGAAGGGCCGCCTCGGGTCGTCGGCCGGGAGAGGTCGCTGGCCTTGCGGAGGCTCAGCCGACGTCTTGGAGTCGTTGGCCACCGAGGAGAGAGGGCCAGTCGTCCCTGGCGGATCTTTGGCGGCTAAGACTTCGATCGGTCTGGCGGCAAAGATCCGCCTCGGCGAGGCCGCCCTCTATCGGGAGGAATGCGAGTCGGTCCGCAGGAGGCCGACCAGCCAAGGCTGAAGCGGGATCTCGCTTCGGGGAGCTCGTGACGATGAAGGAGCTTGCCGACCGCGCTACGGCCGACCGGGAAGCGCGTGCCAAGGTCGAGGAGGAACTTCGCGCCAAGGAGGCTTCCGTGGCCGGTGAGTAGTTCATTCTTCCGGGAGTCACCACGGCGAGCGTCCCCTGACGTTGTTTTCGTCCCTGCAGATCTGCGAAAAAGCCTTACCGACGCGCTGGAGTCGCGAAGGGCGGCGGTGGAGGCACGAGACGCGGCGGTCGAGTCACGCGACTCGGCCCTTTTGAATAAGCGGCTGGCGGAGAGGGATGCGGCCGATACGACGGCCCAGCTGACGGTCCTCCACGTGGGCGTCCAGGCCGCCTGCGACCGGCTGTTCGGGCTTACTCCGGGCCCCAGCGCCATCCCCGCCATGCTTGGGTGGATCCCTGAGCGCGTCGAGGCGTCGGTGCGGGAAGCGGCGGTGCTTGGCGCTTCCTCGGCCCTGGTCAACACCGTCTCTTATTATGACGGCGTCGACCTTGAGGCGGTCGGGAGCGGCGTCGCTGCTGACCGAAGCGACGAAGAGGTCGACGCGTTCATGGCCCGGGTCGATCCGTGCGCCCAAGAGATTGCCGGCCGAATCTCGCCGCGCGAAATTCTCCGTCGGAAGGGGGAGGAAGATTAATTTTCCTTCTGTTTGCTTTTTTGGCAATGTATGTAATGAACAAGACTGCCCTAGTTGAGCTCAAACGCCGGGCTGTTTTAAGTTACTCTGCCCGTCTACCCCGTGTTTCTTTTATGAATTTGGGCAATTTTTCAACCGTAGCTACGGGGGCCCACAGGGGTGCCCTGAGAGCGTAGGCGTTGCACCAGGTTCATGCGAAGAGGACACGGGGTAGGGCGAGCTGCCTCGAGCGATTGCTTGATGGAGGAGGTGTCGGGGTCGGACCACCTCCTTCGCGAAGCTTGGCGGGTTGAAATCTAACCTAAGTGGGGTGCTCACCGCTCATAGTGTTTCTTGCTCGGAGGGCTTGTTTCCCTCCGCAGAGTGCCACTGGCCGTGGCGCGGGCGAGGCCGTAGCACTTTGAGCCGAGGGAAGTAGCCGCGAGGTAGATAGCTCGGTCTGGTCGGTGGCTTAGGTTAGCGACCCGCGCGCTTTTAAATGATGGTCGGGTTGGGCCGCTGGGGCGTAGGTTGTAGCATTCGTCAACCTATATCGAAAGGCTCCGTCCGACCGCCGCTCGGCCCTTCGCTCAGGTAGCCTCCTTTTTGCACAAAGTGCTACTTCGGAACCGTAGCCGCGGGGGCGTGGGCCGTAGCATTTTGGTTTTGAGGAGGTTACTTTAAGAGGGGAGCTCGGTCGGAGTGGTAACCGGTTATCGATTTAGGTCGCCGACCCCTGAGGTCATGCAGCCCCCGAGCGGTGCGTGGGGACTGAGGGTGCAGTCGCCACGCGCCGCTTGAGCTCGTGGCGATTCTTTCGAAAAGGAACTTTATGCTTTCGGGGATAAGGGTGGATTAACTCGCCTTGAGGACCGCGCCGATTTCAGAGCCGACATTGGCGCTTGTTTCTCGCCACGTGACTCCCAAGGCGCTTCATCTTACTCTCGCTTCCTTCGCATCGCTTTGGCGACTTGGGGCGCTTGTTTTCCGTGCCTCCCACATCGCCGCTCAGTAAAAGGAGAGGCGTGGAGTGCGCCCATTCTCGTGACGCCATGGCGGACCACAACGCTTCGGCCGCGAGGAGGTAGTCGCCCATCAGGCCTGGTTATGGAGGTGGCGGATGCCGAGGCCGCGGCTCGTGAGGATGTGCGCGAAGTCGGCGTCCTCGTCGTCGGCGTTCCTCGGCTTCGAGAAGCGAGGGCGCCATACGGTGATGAAGGAGGTCGCGAGCTGATCGGATTCCTTCATCGCACCGTGATAGCCCGAGTAGGCATCCAAAGGAAAGGGACTCACACCCGGCGGTGGAGTCCACGACTGGTCGATGCGAGGCAATGGGAATGGATCTTTCGGACAGGCCTTGTTAAGGCTCGTGTAGTCAACGCACATTCTCCATTGCCCGACTTTTTCTTTACAAGGACGGGATTGGCGAGCCACTCGGGGTGACGCACCTCCTTACAAAACCGGGCGCCAAAAGTTTGGCGATCTCTTCCCAATGGCCCGTCGCTTCTCTTCGTCGAACGGCGCAGCGCTGGGCGATCGGTCCGATCCCGGCCGAATGTTCAGGAGTGCTCGGCGACCTCCTTCGACTCCTGGCATGTCCGAGGGTCTCCAAGCGAAGACGCCTCGGTTTGCTTGGAGGAAGTCGACGAGCGCCGCCTTCCTATTTGGTGGTGAGGGCGGCCCCGATCCGCACGGTCTTGGCGGGATCCTCGATCAACAAATGACCTCCTTCGTGTCCTCCGCGACTTGAAAGAGCTAGTCCCCGACTTGCCGAGTCGGGCGGATCCGGGCCTTCTCCTGGAGCCGGGCGAGCTCGGCAGGCGAGGACCGCCGAGGCCACCGCTCGCTTCGCCATAGCTGTAGGCGAAGTAGGAAAGATGTGGCCACTGATGACTCCTTGCGGCCCTGGCATCTTCAGCTTGAGGTAGGTGTAATTGGGGATCGCCATGAACTTCGCGTAGCATGGTCGCCCTGCACGGCGTGGTAGGAGCCGAGGAAGTCCACAACCTCGAACGTGAGGCTCTCGGTGCGGAAGTTGTCCGGTTCCCAAAGGTGACGGCAGGCCGACCGCCCGAGGGGTGGGCCTGTTGGCCTGGCACGACGCCGTGGAAAGGCGCCTTGCTCGGCCGGAGGGCGAGCGAGGACCCTCAGGGCATCCAGGGTCTCAACATACATGATGTTGAGATCGCTGCCGCCGCCCATGAGGACCTTGGTCAGAGCTTCGCCCTCACGATGGGGTCGACGACGAAGCGGTAGCGCCCCGTGCGGGATGTGGTCGGGTGGTCGGTCCGGCCGAAGGCGATCGGGCACTCCGACCACCTCAAGTAGGTGGGCACGGCGGGGTAGCCGTGTGGACCTCTCGGTGGGCGAAGCCACTGCCGCTTGTCGGCGTAGCACTCCTCCTCCGAAGATCATGAGGCAACCGCCGAGCCGCGGAACTCGCCGGCCGCTCATCGCTTCTTTGCCCCGGCTGCCGACGCCGTCGCGCTTCTTCCTTACCCCGCGACGCCGTGGGGTTTCCGAGAGAAACCGCCAGGACTTCGCAGCCCCGATACTTGTGCTTGACGATAGTCGTGGTTCGCACGGACTATCCATCAACTTCTCGAATCGGTCAAGGCCTGGCCGAGCCTGGCCGCTTGGCGGTCGGTCGGCCAAGCGACCATTCGACCTTCGCGACCTCGCTTCCTTCCGCTTCCTTTGTCGTATGGCGGAGGGGGCGCCGGCCCGAGGCCGGGCTGTCTTGTGGGTCGCCTTCCTTTCGAAGATGGCCCCCACGGCCTCCTCGCCGAGGCGTGGTTGGTGGCGATGTCGAGGAGCTCCTTGGTGGTCCGGCTTCGCGCAGCCCAACTTGTGGACTGCAGCCTCGCACGTGGTGCCGTAGATGAACGCCGACGACGCCGGGCGTCAGCGGATGTCGGGAGCTCGTTGCAGCCGGGAGAAGCGGCGGATGTAGTCCCGAGGGTCTCCCCGCCGCCGCTTGCAGCTCTTCGTGATCTCAGAGTTGCCAGGGCGTTTGTACGTGCCCTGGAAATTTCCGACGAAAAGGTTCGTCAGGTCGGCCCAGCTGCCGATGGTATCTGCGGGCAGGTACTCGAGCCATGCTCGAGCTGAGTCCGCAAGATAGATGGGGAGGTACTGGATGACGAAGGAGTCGTCCGTCGCTCCCCCAGCTCGACAGGCGAGCCGATAGTCTTCTAACCAGACACTGGGGTTGGTAGCCCCCGTGTACTTGGCTATGTTGGTCGGAGCCCGGAATCTGACCGGGAAGTCGGCGTTGCGGATACGGCGGGTGAACGCGCGCGGCCCAGGACCGTCGAATCCTGGGTCGGGATGGTTGCGTCGCCCGCTATCGGCGACTTGCGAGGGTGCTGCCGCGTCGGTAGCTCTCCTTCGCGCCTCGAGGGTGGTGCGGAGATCATACTTGTCCCCCAGGCGATGGCGCACCGGGGTGTACGATGCCTGGGGGAGTTCGTGGGGCGGGGCCGTCTTGGCTGGGCTCCGCCGGCCCTGTGAGGGGGAGTGGCCCAGGCGGCCCGAAGTGGCGCCTGCTCACGGAGCTAGAACCTTGGGCGTGCCGAACGACAAGACGCTCTACCGATCCCGGAGGTTCGGTAGGTGGCCTTGGCTTCAGTTCGCTGGCTCAGCAGCCTCGAGCAAAGCATTGCCGCAGCGGCAATGTTCTGGTTGGCGTGAGGGAAGAACGGAAGGCCGTTCGCTTCCTCACCAATTGTCGATGCACTGACGCTACGGGCGCGCCGAGGTCGGCGGTGGGCTAGGCCGACGGCGCCCAGCTCGCCTGGAGCTTATCGAGCTCGGCCTTTCGGGCTTTAACTCCTCGCTGCCGGCCGAGGTCAGCGTTGTAGGTGCTGTGGCGTCGTCGTCCCGCCGGGATTCCTCCCGCCGCTTCGTCGCTACGGAGGAGGGTCCCGATGGTAACGGGGTGGAGGATGGCTCCGCCGCACCATATTGCACTCGCGGTGTAGGCTCCTTCGAGGGGCACACTCTTGCTCGGAGCTAGAGCCATGGTGGAGGAGTCCGCCAACAGTCGTGGAGGGAAGCCGCCAGAACCGGCCATGGCCACGAGTTGGGAGCTCGTGGAGGGTGAAGTCGCCGCTCGCCGCAGTCCGTAGGCAATGTTGCCGGGGGTAGTGCCGGCGCGCGACGGGCCCGCCTGCTGCTTGGCGCTGGGCCTCGAGGCTGAGGTTGCTGAGGACGTCAGCAATCGCATCCAGGCTTGCGGAGGGCGTCCGGTCCCGGACGGCAGCAGGGATGAGGACAAGCTCCCCCGCCGTAGTGACGATGAAATCGAGGGCGCCGAAGCGGATCCAGCCCCTCGACATCGGCGAAACGTAGTGGGAGGAAGCCATCAGGGAGGAGAATGGGAACCCGAAGATGAGGATGTCGGTGAAGACGCGCGAGATTCCCCTACCTGGCGCGCCAACTGTCGGTGTTTCGTGCACCGGCAATACGAATTTATGGTCGGATGGGGTCGCGCGCTCCCTCTCCCCGAATGGTCGACTCAAGGAGTCAGAAGAAGTATACTGGTTCGGGCCGAATGTCCCTACTCCACCAGGCGGTGTGAATGTATTGATCTTTGGGAGACGGATAAGGGGTGTACAGCGAGGCGGACGGCCGGTTGTCCGATCCCCTTGAGGTTTTCGCTAGAGTCGAGGCTACCTAGGAGATCGCTTTCTCTTTTCTCCGCGCCTCCTCCCTCTGGCCCCGCCTCTCCTTATATAGACGGAGGAGGCAAAGTTACACGGGAGTTGGGAAGACTACGAGGAGAGGGGTCTGCACGCCTTGAGGTTTGGCTTCGTTTGTCCTGGCCAACCCTCGCCGTCCCGAGGTAGGGTTGGTGGCTCTGCATGCGTCTGATCTTGCGTAGTCTTTGTGGTGGCGTGTTGCGTGGTGCTCTTGTCACCCTCGGTGGCTTTAATGGCGCTTGACTTTGCTTTGGCCTCGGAGTGGGCGTACTCCTCTGCGGTGTGCCAGGCGACGGGGCGGGCTTACTTCTTGGTGGCTCTTCCGACACTTTGGGAAGGAGCCGCCTACCCTGTACGGATGTCGAGGGACGCCGCGCACAAGGCGCCGCCGACATCGGGCGTGGGCCCTGCTGGCTCGTGCGCAGGTGGAGCTTGAGCTTCAATATTAGGCGGCCGGCGCATGCCGACCGCCCGGAACCGGAGTCCGCCGACCGTCCGGGGTCGGCCCCGCATAGGTCGGGGCTCGTTCCCTGCGGCCCAAGTACCTTTCGGTGGTGCCGGGCCTCCGCCGTGATAGGTCAGCCCGTTCGTGCTTCCGGGCTGATGGGGGTACCCATGGTATGGGTACTCGTCAAAAAGGTTATCTTTCCAAAAGAGATAGTATTTATAATTTGACCTGCAAGTAGAGATATCTGCAAACCATTTCCGATCAAGTTTGTGTCGGTCATAACTCATACCACACCACACCAATTAACCTTCGAAATTCGAATAGATTATAAAGCAAAACTCAAATAAACACACATCCAACAAATGCATGTTGACCCAACAGAATGCCAGCCATACGTTTATCGATCAAACCCAAACCCGCAAATATCACTAACTGTATGTAAGGATATCTAAGAGTAACCTATACAAACCAGGTATATATATATATATATATATATATATATATATATATATATATATATATATATATATATATATATATATATATATCCATTCATGCGTATGGAACAGCGAACAAGCTAGTACTTAACCTTCAGGTTTATCATTTATAATTCAACCCTGCATAAATAGTGGCCTGTTTAATTGCAGTAAGATACATAGATAGAGCTCTACCGGGACCTACTTCACTTTGGCCTCTCCCAGAAGAACCGAGCTGGCCCTGCGCCACTACTGTTCTCTTATGATCAGGTCCATCGCGAGCACGAAACCGCATATTAACTTATCTTATAAGCCGTCGGAACGCTGTCTCCTGGGATGTGCCACGTCGCCCTTCTGCACGGAGGAGACCCCAGAGTTCTTCACATTTGCGCGCCGGCCCTCCTTGCCCACGCGATCGATCGTCGCCGTTCGGTTCCCATCCGGCGCGCCGCGTCACCGATCGAAGCCCGATAAAGCGTCGTGGATTGGCTCTCGCGGAGCCCTCGAGGCTGTGTACCATTCCCCTCCGCCTCTTTCCATCCGCCCGCCGCCGCCGCATCGCCGCTGCCCTCTCCTTCCGCTCCGCACCGCAGCGTTGCCTGGCCGTGTGCCTCAGCAAACCCTCCGCCCACCATTCCTCCTGCTGCTCCGCACCGCTTGTCTGTCGTCGCTGCCACCGTTCCCATCCGACGCCCAATAAAGCATCGTGGAACTGGGGCTCGCGGCTATGACACTACCAACACCCAAACCCTAAGGCGGCGGCGGGCGCTCCTGCGACGCAGGGGAAGCAGGTGCTAAAGCTACCGCTGCGGCGCTCTCCGATGGCGGCGTCTCCGGGTACTGCTTGGACGCCCTCGAGGCTGTGCACCATTCCCCTCCGCCTCTTTCCATCCGCCCGCCGCCGCCGCATCACCGCTGCCCTCTCCTTCCGCTCCGCACCGCAGCGTTGCCTGGCCGTGTGCCTCAGCAAACCCTCCGCCCGCCATTCCTCCTGCTGCTCCGCACCGCTTGTCTGTCGTCGCTGCCACCGTTCCCATCCGACGCCCAATAAAGCATCGTGGAACTGGGGCTCGCGGCTATGACACTACCAACACCCAAACCCTCAGGCGGCGGCGGGCGCTCCGGCGACGCAGGGGAAGCAGGTGCTAAAGCTACCGCTGCGGCGCTCTCCGATGGCGGCGTCTCCGGGTACTGCTTGGACGCCCTCCCGGTGCCTGCCCGGTGCCAAGACTCGCGCCGCCGCTCAGCGGAGCCCCACCTCGCTCGCCGTCTCGGCACCCCCGCTGGCCTCCGCCCATGCGGAAATTGCTGCATCGGCATCTACGCCAAGGTGAGAGTGAAGTTGGACTGATTGCCTTTGCGGCTCCACTTTGCAGCTTTGTGTATAGATGATGAGGGGGGAGTTGTAGGCCTCAGTGATTTTTTTTGCGGATTGATTTGATTCCTTTGGCTCGTTCTGTGCGATTCCGTGCTTTCTGTCAAACTTTGCTCTTGTTCCGTTTCATGCTAATGTAGGACTGAATGTCTGAATCCGCTGCGTCTTCATCTGTTGATGGTTGTTTTACCTCCGTGAAATTGAGTTATTGTTTTGTGTTGTTCAATGCAGGCTGTTAGTGGCATGCAGAGTAGTAGCGTCGTGGATGATGGAGGTGAGCCGCCTTTCGCTCACTGATTCAAACTTTTTAGCTTTGTATTCGTAGTGTGCAATATGGGCTCGTGATTATGTTACGATTAGGCAATTATGCAGCAGCACAATTCAAGAATCCTATGATTACTATTTCACCACTTTCGAAATCTTTGTGTAGTGCCAAGACCATGGAAACTCCATGATGCTCGGCTTGTTCTTGAAGATGGTTCAGTTTGGAGGGCTAAGTCCTTTGGTGCGTCAAGAACACAGGTTGGTGAAGTGGTATTCAATACATCTTTGACAGGGTAAATTATCTAGGGCCAAGTACTATTTCTATTTCTGTTTTATTGATGACATTTATTTCCTGGTCTTGGGATGAGGACTTCCTATTTGTTCATCAAGTTGTCTTTGTTTACTCAGTAAACATCGTGTAGGAAGTAAGTAGCTGTTTGCAAGGGGCAGTTGTAAATTGTTCGCCTAACGTCTACCATGCACGTCTTATGACATTAAGCATATGAACAAAAAACTTAAGAAGCATGCCCCCAGCATCCAGTCAATTCATTGTGTTTGAAATTTTCAATGATAAAAAATTAAGGATTTACATAAGATTGTGGGGGCGATGGAACTATTAGCTGCAAATTCTGGTAGTGTAACTCCAAACAGTCCAAGAATATGTACCTTGATTAACGCTAGAAGATTCAGGCAATAGTAATGTTATTTATTATATTTGATTGAGCCACTGAGGCCAAAGGATACTGCTGTTCTCTGTGTGGCTATTGTGGTGATTTCTCTTATACCCATTTCATGTAGAATTGTGAATAGTTTCTTATTTTGTATTATATGCATGGTTGCAGATATCAGGAAATTTTAACCGACCCAAGTTATGCTGCTCAGTTTTCCTAATGACCGATCCCCATATTGGAAACACTGGTGTTAATCCTCGTTTGTTACTCTTCCACAGTTCCACGCGATTGAAGCTGCCTTTTCCACAATTAAGCATGAAATAAATTAGCATGCTCTTTCAGATGACGAAGAATCCATCTTATGTTTCCTTGCCGGCCTAATCATAAGGAATCTAAGCATATGGTAAGGCTTTGTGCTTGGTATTGATTGACAGCTTAAGAGTACTGCCTGTTTTGCACCAAATTATTAGTTCTCACATTTTTCTCATGGTCTCTACGGTTTTCTTTTGGGGAAGCCTTAAAATAATCATCATGGATAAAATTATTAGTTTGATAAGATGCTCTAGGTAAATCAGCGGTTATTAGAGTCTCAGCTATTCCTTTTTTTTGCACTATTCAGTTAAACAGATAAAAATGTGTTACATTATCAAATATTTTGATTACCAAGGCTCAGCAGCATTAATTGTATCGAGTAGGCCTAATTTTATAACAGGACATTGGAACAATTTTTTGATTGTCAAGGCTCCAGAATATTATTATTCTATTGTGGTTATTATCAAGACTGACTTTGGGATTCTAAAATATAACAGCTCCGTGTTTAGTTTCAGTGCTTCCAAAAATTTTAGTGGAGCAATGGGAAGATGCATTTCATCCATTAGTTTGATTATTAGGGTGCTCTATCTATCACTTTACATGAATGGGGTAGTAAACTGCTCCTATTACATTGAAGAAGCCCGCTTCGTTTGTGCCTCAATACTGTTTTTAACGTCCTTTCCTGATGTGGAGCTACGTTGCAGGTTGTTAATCTTCGGTTTGGTGATTTTTATAACATGCAACACATGAAAATGTATACAATTTCCATAATGCAATTGCAGATATATGATGTATTTTGGGGAAAAAAATCTATGTTCTTTTCTTCTATTTTCCCAAAAAAAAAATCACTAATTAAGGGTTATTTTCTCTAATGTGTAGGCTATTCTTCCTCCTGGAACGATCCCTGCTACCTATGCCAATGGTTCCAGTGAAGAACAGGTATAACACCTATTAGCTGGAGCAACAGCTTATTCTAGGAGTAAATGATTGGTTTCTCTCTTTTAATATCAGTGTTTTACACTATGTGTTCCTTGATGCAGGCATTCATACAAAATTTATCCCTTTTTTCACTGCCTTTTTGAAGGTAAGATCAAGTGCTTCATGTATATATCTTATTATTTAGTATGCGATGTTTTTTGACTTTGGAGGCAATACTATTTTTCATTTTGATTCATGAAATATTCTGAAAACTGTAACTGATGAGCCTATTCTTTTGATGCCATGTTCCCAGATGACAAAATTTTTTTGGTTATGTTATTATCCTTCATTCGCTTGTCATTTTAAACACTAGAACAAACAAATAGAGAAATGCTAATGAGTAATAAAATTATATACATAATAATAATTAAATCTCCATATGGTCCGATCCCTTCCTTTTCTGATACTTGCAAAATCACATACATATACTGGAGATATCTCCAGAAAATAGAGCCGCAGGTCTTGAGTACCTCATTGGAATTTCATATGTTGATGAAAATGATTTTTAAGGTAGGAATGGTAGAACTAGATTCAGCATATGTTGCAGGATTTGGTTGGAATTTCATGTCTTATAATGTTGGTCAGTTTATAGGTGTGTTTTGATAGAGTAGATTCGCTTACTTTGCGTATCCTGCACTACAGTGGGACTATATTTTTAAGTGATGTAACCTTATTTTTCTTTATTATTGAACAGCGAATTTCGTCTCATTCATGAGCTATCTTTGTATGTCCTATCCACAATACAAAGATTTGAGCTCATCCGTGCTACGTTGGATGCACTTCATGCTTTCTTATCGTGGATCCTCAGCAGGCTTTATATTTGAGTCACCATTGGTATGTAGCCTATTTCTAAGCTCTTTCAGAAAGATCTTATGTCGACTACATTTATTTAAAAAAGCTGTCTTATTTTTTCCTCGGTAACTTTTAACTAGAGCCACTGCTGAAGTTCTTTCCTATGGCTGCTTATTGGAACCTTACACTTCAGTGCCTAACAGAGGTAAAACGAACATACTATTTCCTGTGTTTAGTTTCAGTGCTTCCAAAAATTTTAGTGGAGCAATGAGAAGATGCATTTTATCCATTAGTTTGATTATTAGGGTGCTCTATCTATCACTTTTCTAATACTGCTTGTCTATATCTTTGAACTACTGATATTAATTCCGTCACTTGAGTTGGAAATCTACAATTCAGACTTCATGATCTAATGCATTTTAGAACTCATTCTCAACTAGAGACATGATGTAGTGTCAGAATATGTTGTGATCGTTTTGAGGATCATTCTCTTACCTCATTGTGCATCATGCAATCAGCAGAACAATTTGGCACGTGGGCATGTATCCACTTTTGTGCTGAATAATAAGGGGTTTTCTTTCTTTTACAGGCTCATGGAATCAATCATCTTGAGGTTACCACGAGGGACTATCTGTTTGCTCCTTCTCTGGAGGATATTTGTCGAGCTGTGGATTTTATCCACCGTAAGTACCATGCTTTTCTGAACCATAAACATCAGCCATGATCAGTGTGCTTTGAGGATAATGACAAAGGAGTCGCCGCTGACAAATGTAGTATTTTAATCATTTTGATGGGTGGGAAGATAGCTTATTAAATCATGGATATGCGTCAGAATCATTTTTAGGCATTTCATTTATTGAGTAATGCATTTTCCTTTTTGATTTTCGTTTTATCTTGCATATTGTTGTCAATGAGTCCATGTCACGCATCTTCAATACAAATTTGCATGGAAGTCAAGCAGCCAGCGTTAATATATGTATGTTCTTTTTCCAGGAAATGCATCGCAAGGTGGTGGCGCTTATGTCCACTGTAAGGCTGGAAGGGGACGAAGCACCACTATAGTTTTGTGCTATTTGGTACGACATACCGCTAATTATATAATAGATTTATTATTTTTCTTCATCCTACGTATGCCAACTTATTATCTATGTGACTTGCAGATTAGGTACAGGAACATGACTCTTGAAGAAGCTTTGGATCATGCACGGTCTGCAAGGCCCAGAGTGCTTGTAGCACCATCTCAATGACAGGCATGTAACCTGACCTCTTATGTAGTTGTGTACTACCTAAATGATAGTTATTACTCTGGTCTCTATAAGATTAAAATCCGACAGCTGTTGATATGCTTCTTTCCCATTGCTTCTTTTCCCCAAGCTGTTAAACTATTTGGCACTCTCACCACCAGATGTGTTTCAATACAGAGCTCACACCTAACATGGTCGGTAAAATCTGGTGAGCTGATTAATGCTGCAACCACCAGATGCCTTTCATTTCAGAGTTAAAACCAAACATGCTCGGTAAAATCTGGTGAAGAATACAGTGAAGCAGCCATTAGAGAGACTGAAGTTGATAGCTACACCACCAAATTCGACAGCGAGCATTTTGCTTTACTGTTGTGTCGAAGTATGATATCCAGGTCAACCAATCCCATTGGGTGCAAAACCATGGCTCGGTATATCACTACTTATATTGTCCCTTAATCGTATGTATCTCATCCAAAACATTTGTTGTTGTTTATAGCTTCATCATTCTGTGATCATTTAACATAAAATTGTTCCTTTGTGTTCCCTGCAGTTCTATTAGAGATAACTAGAATGTACCTTCCCTTGCCTGATTGCTTTTCCCTGTAGCCTAATAGTACTGATAATATCATAGCTGAATGACATAATCAACTACACTATTTTAATTTTTGTTTGTTAGGACATGGATAGTCTTTACCATGCTTTAAGAAACCCCTTAAACTTCTGCATTCTTGCGAATAAGATTTCGTACCAAAATTCTAGGCTAGCTATCTATAATATATCTACTTACCATGGTGTGTTCCTTTTGCTGTGAATACCTGATCAAACGTTATTAATGTAGTTGGCTTTGTCATTATTGACATTCACCTGCTATCAGATATTACTTATAGAGTTCATCGATGAAACTATTAGATTCGAATGAATACATTAAATATGTTAGTCCATACGTAATTAGCATTTTCCGTGCCATCCGTCACTTGAATTAGATTCTTGATGAGTATTATATTTCAGCTTCCCTGCATCTTTCCCCTTCGGTTAAAAAGAATAAAATTTGACTTTACATTTCTAAAATATTTTAGGCCTAATCTTTACCGGACAAACAAAATTATTAACGGCGCGGCATGACGCGCAGATCTTCCTAGTAGCTTCGTACGCACGCTCCGTTCCACGCCATCTCCTCTCCGCTCCGCTCGTTGCACTGCTCGCCTTTTCCCCTCTCGTCGGCTTCCGCGAGCCCTCGAATTCCCGCTCCATCGCCGCGGTCACGCGCGCGGCCACCGGTGCATCCACGCGACAGCTTTAACCTTTAGCCCATGCATTCGTGATCCGTCTAGCTAGCGCGGTAGAAATCGAGTACGCTATTGCTCGGGCTTCGCACGGCGCGCCCTCGTACAACGGATTCTTTCTTCTTGCCGGGAAAGGTAGTAACCACTACGGTTTTGGCTGACTGACGTGTGGGCCGGACGTAACCGGTAAAGTACAGGTAACGGTCGAGGTGTACGTATGCAACTACTGATCATTGTCGTATAGTTTCTTAGGATTTCAAAAGATGTGCTAGATGAATGCTAGTAGGATTAGGATTTCTACTTTCTTTTATAGTAGGATTCATTCCTATTTGTTTGGTGAAGAACTAAAGGAGTTATATTAACATATGAGGTGATCGTAGAGAACCCAAACAATTAAGAAGCCACAAGCCAATTCATCTAACGCAAGAGATACATCAAAGGATAAGAGACTATGCTATCGATTAAATGCTATGTTATTCTTTAACACTAGATCCTTATATAAGGCAAGGATCCAAAAATCCTAAAAGGTTTTTCGAGAGGGTGTAAGAGAGAAGTAATTTCTTCTACTCTTTTGAGATTGTATTTAAAGAATTTATGATCGTCTTCACTGAATCTTTTATATCTTACCGTGGTTGCCTATTATTTTGATTCTCTCCCCGAGTCATCCTCTCCATTCTTAAAAGTGTAACAACTATACATGGCACTGTTAGACTACCAGTATGGCAGTCACTTTATCTGCAAGACAGCGAGTGAGCTAGACAGCCTAGACTACTGGGCACTCCATATTGACGTTGATGTACATGTGTTCTCGCACTCCCTCACTGTCTGGTCCAAGACTTTGGTGATCACAGTGGCGGCAGCGAAGGAGTCCCCCGCGGGTCACACACACTTTGCTCGCGGCTGCCGCATGGTCCAAGACGAAGACTACGGTGGTTGAGATCCGAGCTCTCGAACCGGCCGCTTGACCGTTCGGGGAACGCCTTTCGCTATGTTATTTAACGGTCAGGTTGGTGACCACTCACGGGCTCACGGCAGCAAGCATGCTGCTACAAGCTACAGGTGCTTATGATACCGGCAATGTATATGCGCCAACGTATGTAGGCACACAGAAAGCGATAGATGTGATATATAGCTGGTGACTACTCGGGCCGCAAGATCCGACGATGGTGGACGGTTCACAGTTTCGTACTGCATTGCTGGCACCAGCGTTCATCTTACCGATCACCAATGAAAAGTCGCCAGCCGAACGGTATGAAAAATCGAAAAATCACATAAAAACTGAACACGGATAAATTTGAAATTTTTAACGATTTTTTTTTTTGATGAAAAACCAACGAATCCCCAGTAACCAAAACAACAGAATCACTGGATGCTTCATATTTTGACTTCAAATATCATACTATATTCACGAATCCCCAGTAACCAAAACAACCAGGCATGCATGTTCTACCGCATCGGTTCTCGTAAAGATGTTCCGGCCATGCGTTTCATACGGTGCGCTCAGTTCAGCTAGCTCTCTGCGTAAGTACTGCAAGTCTAAAACTCCAAAGTCAGAAGAGAAGATTACAGGGTAGTAAAAACAAAACAACCGACAGGCTAAGCCATGGCGTTCTACAGTCAATTGGCTTTTCTTATCAGACCGACACTACTACAAGAATACACATTAGAATCGGTTCTTTTTCGTCATCACAATCGGTTTTGGTGGCGATAGAAAGTCCAACGATTGTAATGAGGAATAGCTATCACAGTCGGTTTTCTCCCCGATTGTGATAAACAATCATCACAATCGGTTCTTGCGAAGAACCGATTGTGATCACACATTTTCACTATTAAACATTGTTCTGACGGTTTTAACACAAAACGAAGAGATTTCCCCAGGAGGTCACCCACACCCATCCTAGTTAGTACTACCCTCGCTTAAGCACGCTTAACTAATGAGTTTTGCCGCCAATTTTAATGCAAATGCAAGCACTTCCCGAGAGGTCGCCCATCTTAGTACTACTCTCACCCAAGCACGCTTAACTTCAGAGTTCTTATATGATCTAGTACCGTAGTGTTGTTATGATAGCATTTGAAAATATAACGCGTCTCCCTCCCCTTAACCCCACAAAGCACCCGAACACTAATGTTAGTATTCTTATACTTCGAATTTACTCTGACTTGGGTGCTCCAAAATTTAACCAAGTGTCCAATTTAGTACCGTAGTGTTGGTATGATAGCATTTGAAAATATAACGTGTCTCCCTCCCCTTAACCCCACAAAGCACCCAAACACTAATGTTAGTATTCTTATACTTCGAATTTACTCTGACTTGGGTGCTACAAAATTTAACTAAGTGTCCAATTTAGTACCGTAGTGTTGGTATGATAGCATTTGAAAATATAACGCGTCTCCCTCCCCTTAACAAAATATAACGCGTCTAGACGGTGATACACTTGACAAAATATTGTGCACATGTTTATGGAATATACATGACAACAGTTTATAGAGCTAGCGATACTCCATGTTCGTATTGTACTTAGTCTACACCACCTCCTCATCTTTGTAGCTATGACCATTTGTCATTACTATGAATCTGAAAATGACTAAAAAATTAGTACATGATATAATAGGAAAATAAAGAAATACATTTAATTTGGACAAGAACAAATCACAATAAATCAAAGTTTGGTTCCTTAATTACCATTACCGAAGTGCTCCATGCAGTGATTTCTTCCAAAACCAAGAAATGCAAAACCAAGATCCACATCCTAGTGCAGTCGCATTTGACCTTAGCTCCTATCTCTCTCACTCTCTCTCTCCCTCTATCTATCTGTCTATGCATCTATCTACAGAGCAAGTGAGAGGGAGAGCAGGAGAGGGAGAGGAGCAAGTGGAGGAGATGAGTGGTGAGCACAAGGGTGTGTATAAATATATAGGCCAGTGGTTCTCCCAACAAAATTATTTTGAAATTGGAACCCACTCGACACCTAAATTTCACTTTGGCGCCCAATTTTCACTTTGGCGCCTTGGCGGGATTATCCCGAGCACATCACAATCGGTTCTAGCTAGAATCGATTGTGATGAGGGGATTATCACAATCGGTTCTTTGCTAGAACCGATTGTGATGAGGGGGATTATCACAATCGATTCTAGCAAAGAACCGATTGTGATGAGGGGGATTATCACAATCAGTTCTTTGCTAGAACCGATTGTGATGAGGGGTCATCACAATCGGTTCTAGCAAAGAACCGATTGTGATGAGGGGGATTATCACAATCGGTTCTTTGCTAGAACCGATTGTGATGAGGGGGTCATCACAATCGGTTCTTCCCCTCATCACAATCGGTTCTAGCAAAGAACCGATTGTGATGAGCCAATTTCACTATTTTTGATTGTTTTAAGGTATGAATATCGTTTATAATATATATTGAACACAAACATTTTACAATACACATATCACATTCGTTTACATGAATATAGAGCATAAACATACTTAACAGTCAATATGCATGCATCATCTACCCGTTCATCCAATTAAAAGACGGTGATACACTTGACAAAATATTGTGTACGTGTTTATGGAATATAGAGCTAGAAACGATATTCATACCGTAAAACAATCAAAAATAGTGAAATTGGGTAATCACAAAATATAGAGCTAGAAACGATATTTATACCGTAAAACAATAAAAAAATAGTGAAATTCTCATCACAATCGGTTCTTTGCTAGAACCGATTGTGATGACCCAATTTCACTATTTTTGATTGTTTACGGTATGAATATCGTTTATAATATATATTGAACACAAACATTTTACAATACACATATCACATTCGTTTACATGAATATAGAGCATAAACATACTTAACAGTCAATATGCATGCATCATCTACCCGTTCATCCAATTAAAAGACGGTGATACACTTGACAAAATATTGTGCACGTATTTATGGAATATAGAGCTAGAAACGATATTCATACCGTAAAACAATCAAAAATAGTGAAATTGGGTCATCAAAAAATATAGAGCTAGAAACGATATTCATATCGTAAAACAATCAAAAAATAGTGAAATTGGGTCATCACAATCGGTTCTAGCAAAGAACCGATTGTGATGACGTGATGACCCCCTCATTACAATCGGTTCTTTGCTAGAACCGATTGTGATGACCCAATTTCACTATTTTTTGATTGTTTTACGGTATGAATATCGTTTATAATATATATTGAATACAAACATTTTACAATACACATATCACATTCGTTTACATGAATATAGAGCATAAACATACTTAACAGTCAGTATACATGCATCATCTACCCGTTCATCCAATTAAAAGACGGTGATACACTTGACAAAATATTGTGCACGTGTTTATGGAATATACATGATAACATTTTATAGAGCTAGTGATACTCCATGTTCGCATTGTACTTAGTCTACACCACCTCCTCATCTTTGTAGCTATGCCCATTTGCCATTACTATGAATATGAAAATGACTAAAAAATTAGTACATGATATAATGGGCAAATAAAGAAATACATTTAATTTGGACACACTACTACAGGAATGCACATAAGAAATTTAACCACAAATGAGGTGAAATATACTCAAGCTAGGGTTTCAACTTTAGCCCCAAACCACCATCTCTCCATATTGTTTCAACCATAATAGAATTAATGACATATAACACATTCACCAAATCAAAATCGAATTTCTTAATGCAAAATCGAAGGGAATTGAAGGAATGCTCACCTTTTGAAGAAAACTTCAAATGAGGGCAAATAGAGGGGAAAAATCTCCTCAAGCTAGGGCTTTAACTTACCCTCTCAACACACATCCTCAAGGATTTCAGATTTTCGTCCCCAAGCCTAAGTCTCAATGAGAGTATGTTCTGTTTTTTGAGGTGGCGGCGGGTTTTTTTGGCTCTAGAACACCAACAGAGGAGAGTTCATCCTGAGAGGATATAAAACCTAACGAGGCTCATCACAATCGGTTCTTACAAAGAAGTGATTGTGATATGTATATTATCACAATCGGTTCATACAAAGAAGTGATTGTGATGAGTATATTATCACAATCGGTTCTCGGAAAGAACCGATTTCTTTCTAAGAACCGATTGTGATGACCAATTTCCTTATCACAATCGGTTTTTGTGAAGAACCGATTGTAATGATTACCACTTATCACAATCGGAAACAACCGATTGTGATAACTCATTTCCTTATCACAATCGGTTCTTTTAAAGAACCGATTGGGATAAGGAACCTTATCACAATCGGTTACTTCTAAGAACCGATTGTGATAACATGTTTCCAAAATTTACAAATGAGATACACGTATCACAATCGGTTTTTTAGTCAAAAGATTGGAACCGACACAAATGAAGCGATAGTGATGTATCATTCTGTAGTAGTGCGATCTGCCTTCTCCAAATCCGAGGCACGCATGAACCGAGGTTAATGCATTGCTGGACCAAATGGAATCGTCAGTACGTGCTTACATTTTTACTAAAAACATGGAGGTGAGGTTAAGAAATGGCTTAGGGAAGCACTATCTTCCAAACCTAGAAATGACACGACGAGATGGAGCTTTACTTTTGGCCCTTGCGTTTGGGGGCGCGCTCTGTCACTAGCTTGATCAAGCTAGCTAGCTAGTCAACATTAATTGCACTACACACATTAGCCGCTGTGAAAATATACAGAATTTCTAATAAAAAGCATACATGCCAAGTGCTATAAAGTTGATCAATATCTGATGGGCATCTCTGATTAGATCAGCCAACATATGAGTAGTACAAAGATATGCCTATTTTACGTATAGACGTTCTACAACATCAACTATTTTAGTTAGAAAAAGAGATAACCTATATTATAACATCGAGTATTTAAATTTGAGAGATCGAATAGCATCACCATTAAGCCCATTCAAGATCTGCCTGATCTGGTCATCCGGGTCATCATCTTTTATGCTACATAATATTGCACGCGGTAGTTTACTAACCCCATATAAAGTTAAAAGTAATAAACGTCGACGGGCATCAAATTCAACTGCAGCATTAGACACGGGGATCGGAATATTTATGTATATACGGATCAAGCATGCACGCAATTATGTACGTGCAATATGGAGCAGTGCTCCATATTTTTCTATCGATCGGTGACTGAAGACTTACTTCTCCATAGTTAAATCCTGCAGGTTGAGGAGCCCAATGCATGCACATCGATCGACCAGTGCATGTGCCAACACGGCGTTGCTGGTCGATCCGCCATCAGCAAGCATCCCGAACATCCAGCGCCACAGCCTCTGCGTCGTCACAATCCGCGCCGGGCCACCGCCTTCCCATCATGCATACACGGCCGCTAGCTCGATCGTACGCGTTGCCTACGCAAAGACCGAGCTCCTTAATTTCTACTTCATCCGTTCCACAAAGAGTGCATTTCTAGGCTTTTTAAGACAGATTAGTGTACAAGGTAAATGACTAATGTAATCCTCGTTACTTCATATACAAGCATGCTGGTGCTTCGGTTTCCACGAACACTTAAATGAGCATGCATACACTTACAGCTGGGCCCTACGGACTAAAGATGCACTCTTTGTGGGACAAATTTTGAACACTAGAAATACACTCTTTATGGGACGGAGGGAGTATGTTCACCTAGCTCTCATTGGTCGTCTCGTCTATAATTATAGCTAGTGTGTTCTTGGAGTCTAAACTCTAATCACGTTTCGGTCTCCTTGCATATATAGTTTGTGACATGATTAGTTCTTGGAGGCTGCCCGGCCACTCGGCCAGAGCATTAGCAATGCGAGGCCCAAGAAGAAGGTGTTAGCTGTATACATGCGCCTCGGGGCTAGCTATGCGTAAACAATGGTTGTCCGAGACACAGGCAGGATGCTCGCGAGCCTCAAGGAGATGGAACATTTTTTTCATTCATGGAGGGGGGGAAGGAAAGGTGTTGTTAGATGCAACTAAGGAAGTGTATATTTTTGGGAAGATGCATGCAACATCTTCAGTTTAGATGCAATCCAATGATGGTAGTAATCGAGTTTACGCTGGCGTGTTAGAATATAGTGGAACTCAACTTGGTACACACCAAAATGTGACTTGACATGTTGCAACTTCGCACGCGGTGATAATGGTTTGTAACTTTGTGTGGGGTCGTTTTCCATCCATCCTGACTCCTGAGTAAAGAATTTAGTGTTTCATCAGAAGAAATCACGAAGAACACACTGCGGCACCGTGCTAGGCAGACTTGGAAGCTCGGCCTTAGGCCATCTCCAACAGCATTCCTCAAATTTCATTCCCTATATCCTCATATACAGAATTCCCTATAAAGATTCCTTCCCTATATCTCTTTCCTCTCCAACAGCATTCCTCAAATCTCATTCTCTATTTTATCACTCCTATATTATAATGATATTTCATAACCGTCATATGAGCCACATTTAATTTTTAGCGGAAAAAATTTGACCGGCTATTTTTAATTGCAGGAATTTAAAAAATTTCATTCCCTCGGTCATCGTAACGGCTATATTGTAACGGCAATATTGTAACGGCTATATTGTAACGGCAATATTGTAACGGCTATATTGTAACGGCTATATTGTAACGGCTATATTGTAACGGCTATATTGTAACGGCTATATTGTAACGGCTATATTGTAACGGCTATATTGTAACGGCTATATTTTTAGGCTATATATACACAGCCATTTACACTTCCAATCCTTGCCCCATATCTGAATGTTCATTATCTAGTATATCTCAATGAGTCGTCAGAACTTAGTTCAGCATTTCCTCTCCGAAGACTCATCGTCGGATGACGACGATGAATCTCTTCTTACAGTAGCATATCTAGCACAACAACAAGATAAGTGTGTGAGTGGTCGACGCCATGGGGGTTCTATTGTTGGCCATCAATACATACATCGCAATAGAGAGGAAGGGCATGCCAGTCGTACAGAGACTATTTTGTCGATCCTCCTGGTCCTACGGCCCAACTTTCTTTCACGGAGGTTTATGATGAGAAATATTTCAATTGTTTGTATTTTTGATTGATCATCTTTTCTATAGCTCATTCTTCTTTTAGTGAGTTTAGAATGAGTCGTCACCTATTTCTTCGCATATTGCATCAGAGAAACCCATGATGATTATTTTGTTCAGAAAAGGAATTGTGCTGGAACTATCGGGTTATCTTCTTTACAGAAGGTAACTGCAGCATTCCGGATGATAGCTTATGGAGTACCGGCAGATGCTATTGATGATTGTCTACGGATTGCAGAAAGTACTGCAATAGAGAGTCTTAAAAGGTTTGTGCGAGCTATTATTGTCCTCTTTGGAGATGAGTATTTGAGATCTCCAAATGAGAATGATACTGCTAGATTACTTGCAATCGGTGAGGAAAGAGGTGGCACGGGATTGTTGGTTCCCTTGTATTGCATCAATACTAACATTAAGCCATGCGGAGACCAACAAATTGTCTTCTTCCTCAGAGAAATTTTTTGATCTTCTATTGTTTGCTTTTATTTGGGGACCATCCGTAGTTAATCGTGACGGTTGTGAACCAATTGACTTTCTGTGGCGAAGGTTCAGAACCATCCCAATCACGGAGTGCATCCCCTCCCTCACTCAACAGATTTATATAGAAGCCATCCATAATTTCTATTCTGACAACATCAAAAATTCTCAAGTTAACAAACAACATTACAATATCATAACAAGATAACAAACATCATAACAATATCTTAACAAGTTAACAAACATCGTTATAATATCTTAACAAGTCTTAACCAGTCTTAGCATCGTTACATCATAAATAGCAAGTCTAAACCAGTCTTAGCATCATTACAACATACATAACAAGTCTTAACATTAATACAAGACTAAAACCTTCCCGAATCATCACTATCAATTTCGATACCCTCTTCTTCACAATATTGCCTGTCATCACGTTTATACTCGTCATCACTCTGGTAGTCATAGGGAAGGCACAACTCTGGGTCTACATCCTCTGCAAGATCTACTTCATCTCTTTGCATCAGTTCATGTGATTGTATGGCAACTTGCTCTAAGCTTCGAGTTATAGTTTCGATGTCCATCAAAAGGCTATTGAGTTCATTAGCACAATGGCATGTGCCAGTACTAAAATTGTCTTGTACAATTTTGTTAAGGTCCAATGCGATGCTCTCTATTTGTTTTACTGTCCATGCCAAGCCTTTACCGAGCTTCTCTGGATCCTTGTCCATCTACACAAGCTAGAGAAAGTAAAATGTGTAGAATACTAGCTGAGAATGACAAGAGAACAATTCATTAAGCCTCCTTGCAAAAGAACAAATATTAAAACCTTGTCACAAATGTCTCCCTCCTCCAAACATGGTTTTAAGAAATGTTTCATGACGTATTGTATTGCAAACATCTCTAGGTGTTAGTATAAGGCAGAGTGCATGTGTAACTCATGTTACGCTAAAAAAACACTAAGGTCCAGTTGAAATGCCAACTAAAACCTTCACTCCAAATGGAATTTTAGTTATGTACTTGCTCATTCTTTTCTTGTTGAACCAGACGTGCACAGAGCTTTGTGTTTAGAGATCAAGCATCACAAACAGTGTTAAGAAAAAACAAGATGAACATATCGGTTTTTTTTTTGGAAGGACATATCGGACCTTCAGGTATGAAGTGTCATCTTTGCTTCTATGCTTAAGCCATGAAAGTTTCTAAAAGCAGCAGCAAGTGCAACATAAGCAACCAATCGCTGGAGGTTGCTTGTCTTACCATTGCTATATAGACTACTAAATCTGAAATTGAGCACCTGGAGATGTTGCACATAAGACATCATTTGCAGACCAACAAAAAAAAACAGCTTATTGATGCATACAAAGCAATGTATGCTGCAAATCTGAACTCATTGATGCAAGCTATACAAATTAACTGTGCCTTTAGCAGATAATCGAGCACAACTAAGCCCTTTTTCCCTATACAAATTAACTGCTGCAAATCTGAACCAGAGAGCAGAGAGCAGATTTGATCAGCTAAGCAAATCTGAACCAGAGAGCAAATCTGAACCAGAGAGCATCGCATTAAGCAGCAATACGAGACCAGAGAGCAGAGAGCAGAGAGCAGCTAAGCACATCTTGATCAGCTAAGCAGCAATACATTACACGTGACGAGACCAGAGAGCAGCCAGAACCTTCAGGCATGAAGCATAGGCCCTCAAGAGCAAATCTTGAGTTCTTGACCCCCCGCTTCACCGGAAAACTCTAGCACAAACGGGCGATTCCGTGATCTACCCATCGGATTCGTACCAAATCCAGAACCACGGCCTCCAACCAAAGATCATAACACCGAAAAGAATCAAGCGGACCACCTAGGATCAACCAAGAACCTACGACCATACGAGGCGAGATTGACCTCGCCGGCATCGCGAACGAACCACGAATGGGACGGAGCGCACCAGGGGGAGGGGGAACGAAGCGAGAGGCGGACGTACCTTTGCACGACGGACAGGCAGGAGGCGCGAAACCCTAGGTCTCGTAGTCGTCACCGGCGCGCGTCGTCGCGGCTGGCTTGCTTTGCTTCGTCGGGGAGGAGGAGAGGGAGAGGCGACGCGAGGCGAGGGGAGCTGCGGCGCCGGCGAGGATGGAGCGGCGGCGGCGACCGGGTCGAGGTTGGAGCGGCGGCGGCGACCGGGTCGAGGATGGAAGCGGCGGCGACCGGACGAGGTTGGAGCGGCGGCGGCGAGGTGAAGACGGGTCGACGACGGAGCGGTGGCCTCTCGCCGATTCCTCACGGGCGCGGAGAGCACCACCGAGATCGAGAATGCGATGGGGAACGGACGGGGAATCCCGATATTTCGAGAAGCTCTCTCCGTTCTGCATAAATGGGGAAGCGGATAGATCATCTGTTGGAGCAAGGTGAGTTTGGTTTGCATGTACGGATTACTCATTTTGAGGGATGAGGAATGGGATAGGGAACCTGTTGGAGATGGCCTTAGCGGCTTGCGATGTCATACTCCATAATCTGTGACGATGACGATGCTGCCCGGTGTGTGTCAAGAGAAGGAGATGTTGCTGAAACAGCAAATTCACCAGCCCGGCCCATTTAGTAAACCGTCCAATTCTTCATAGCTACGAGTCTCCAGACTCCAGTTACCACCTGGCACTCGCAACATCCGTTTGGTTTTTTTTTTTAACGCAAACTCTGTGAAATAATCAGCCGTGAAACTAGAAACTTTTTATTAGAAATGCACCGTTCATACCTATAATTTTATAGCTTTTTATAATTATTTTGTAATATCATAAATCCAACGTATATATTTAAAAGTTTCTACAAGCATAATATAAATAGTTATAAGATCTTAAAAAACGTAAATAACCAAAATTAAAATAAATTTAATCTATCAAAGAGATGATATCATACCACCTTTTAAAATTTTAAAAACATCGAGGCATACTGGCACACTGGTACCGCCCATGGAAGTAACACAGACAATCACACCACATCCGCTCCAAATTGATTCTATCAGGTAACTAGGAAAGTGAGCGCGAAACACGCTGCGCACGCGAACGGAAAACAAATTTGTGTCGTTTTTTTGGAGAAAAAACGGACCACGAAAAAAAATCGGGAAAAACAAGAAAAAATGGACCACGAAAGCATTTGTTCCGGGAAAACGGAAAAGGTTTTCTTCGGAGGAAAAAAGGGCCACGGAAACTTTTTTCCCAGGGAAAACGAGAAAAAAGGGCCACGAAAACATTCTTGACGGATCACAAAAACATTTTTTCCTGTGAAAAACGAACCATGGAAACATTTTCCCAAGAAAAACCGCGGCGCATACTGCGCGCGTGAACGAAAAACGGATTTACATTTTTTTCGGAGGGGAAAACGGATCACAAAAACATTTTTTCGGGAAAAACGGGGCACAGAAACAATTTTCCGAGGGAAGACGAGAAAAAACGGACCACGGAAACATTTTCCGGGAAAAAGTAGGGAAAACGGACCCCGGAAACATTTTTCCTAGGAAAAATGAGAAAAACGGACCCCGAAAACATTTTTTGCGGGGAAAACGGAGAAAAGATGAACATAAAACGAATTTTCATTTTTTTTTTGAGAAAATGGACCATGAAAACATGCTCCGGAGAAAAAAATGGACCACGGAAATATTTTACCGTTTTTTTTTGAGAAAATGGACCATGAAAACATGCTCCGGAGAAAAAAATAGATCACGGAAATATTTTACCGTTTTTTTTTTTGAGAAAATAGACCATGAAAACATGCTCCGGAGGAAAAACGGATCACGAAAATATTTTTTCCGAGCAAAACGGAGAAATGACCTAGACGTAAAGTGTGGAGACCTATTTGTTATAATTGTGGACCTGTTCGTTATTTTAAAAAAATAGAAAATGGCTCGTTCGCGATTCGTATTTAGCGAGTCTCTTTTTGTAAAATGACGAACGAGGGGCCTAAACGCGAACCGGGAAAAAAAAATCTCCCCCTCACATAAAATCGCAAAGGGCCTCAGCGTAAATTAAAAGGACCTATCCGTAAATTAAAAAATTGGAAGGTGTTTTTTGCAAAAATTGGAGAGAGAGTAGGGGAGGGCACGTGGCTTGGGTGCTTGGCCGGGAAACCTCCCATCTATAATGGAGGTAATATTTTTCTTCTTTTTTGCGAGGGAATTACACAAGCACTAAGATATCACATTAGGGAACTCTACCACATAGCGCATGATGCCGCCGAGGAGCACCTACGCATGAGTTACGAGACGGCCCGGCCGGTTGGTGGCTGGTGACATACGTCCTCGCTCGTGTTGATGGGCGCCGCCGTAGGCGTTGGCAGCGCCAAAACGGTGACGCGCGGCGAGAAACCGGCGAAGCACAACTGCGGCCTGCCCAGACAGGATCAGGGTTCAAAATCTCGCCGAAATTCGGCGAAATTTTCGGATTACGAGCCCCTCTGAGTTTCATAATCCCGGCGAAATTAAAAAAATCCTAAAAAAAAATTAAAGTGCTACAGTACATTAAAATCTCGCCAAGGTTTCGGTGATTTGGACCGAAATTTGGGTAAATTTGACCGAGATTTGTATAAAAGTTGACCAAATTTGACCGGATTAGGTTCTTCATGTCATTTCCCATGTGGGACAGTCAGTAGATCATAATTTTCGCGAAGTTTAAAAAACCCTAAAAAATCGAAATGTGATAGTACCGGAAAATTTCGCCGAGATTTCGGTGATTTGGACCGAAATTTTAGATTTTTGGATGAAATTTCGGATTTCTCGGTTAAAAAAAACGGATTTGAATTTGGTCCGAAATTTTCGAATCTCGTTGAAATTTCGGATTTCGACCAGGCCCGAGATGGAGTCCGAAAATGAAATTTGAATCCTTGGACAACACATGATGCGATCGCCGCACAGGGACATGCGATGAGCGCCACGTCATCGTAGTCTGTAGATAGGAGAAACGAGATGGCATTGTCATCTTGTTAGCTTCGGCTCCTGCAGTCCAAGCTTACGTGTCATATTTTTTTCTATGGGACCGAGTAGACGTTAGGATTGTAATGTTCTTTTGCCCGTTCGTTGCCCATAACATAAATAAATCGGAATTACTACCACACGTACGTCCGTTCGCAGTGAATAGAAAAAAATCAAACATCACGGTGTAGCTATTTAACACTTTTTTCACCAAGTAAATCCTCTGCTGCTACTCACTCAAACCCAAAGCCCACAAACGCATCGTCTACTCACTCAAACCCAAAGCCCACAAATGCATCGTCGTCATTCCCATCGTCCGAGAGCTGCGCCCAAGGATAAAGGGAGCAACTAGTCATGCGCCTCGTTCCGTGGCTTCTTCTCAAGATGGTGCAGCACAAATACCCTTCTTACAGTAAACCCATTAATGAGGATGGGCATGTACCAAGTCTATCGAAAAAGGTTAGAAATGGACAAAAGACAAAGCACGCTCCCAAATGCAAAACTTCACGATCTAGACAGATTACTTTTTCTTCAAAAGGGACTCTAAACAGGGACCTTCCCGACCAATTAGAAGCACATGCGCATCGGCTGCTCAAGGATGCTGGCTGGAGCATTACGCCACGGAAAAGGAATGACATGTATTTGTTACAATTTGTATTTTGACTTGTTGCAGCAATATATATGTTTTGTTGCATTAGATATGTTGAATTGTTGCACCAAGAAAATCGTTGCATCTCTTTTCAATTTTGTTGCAAATGTGTTTTAGATTTTGTTGCAACAGTTATCACTGATTGTTGTGTTCGGGATCTTATATGTTGAATCATAGGAGAGGTATTTTGTTGCAGCTATGTTGTTTTCGTTTGTACCTAAATATTTTTGTTGCAAACACTTCTTCCAATGTGTTGCATGTGGAATTGTAAAATGTTGCAATAATTATCTTTAAATGTTGCCACTACTTTTTCCAAATGTTGCAACATTGTAACACCATGAATTCATGTGATTTGGATACCTAGTGTTTAAACCGTACATTATCTCTATCTTTGTGGTTTTCATCCAACATTTAGTGATAAATTTGATAGTTCCCCCATTTTTTTAGGATATTGGACTTCTTTTTTCGTATTGTTACACATGTTAACTACAATTGTTATACATACTGTGTAAAAATGTTGCAACGCGTCGGATGAAAATCTAGGAATCAGACGTTCGATTCCTAGTTGCTCCCTAATAAATCCGAGCACCAAGTGCCTTCAACTCAAGTGCAAGAAAGACGGTTCATGGTGCAACAGAAAAAAAATATCAAGCCCACCCTCTTTAATAAAGATAACTGATGGCTCCTGTTTAACTGTTTTCTTCCTCCATTGCGAACGCAACAAATGAACCCCTTGAGCGCAATAACACATCCAATGGAGTGCAACAAAAACTCATTGATTTGCAACAAAAAAATATGTTCGAGTGTTACAACATTTATGCAACATTGTGATTTCGCATGTGTGCAAAAATGGCAAGCAAAAGTTGCAACATCGAGAATTGTTTTTAAAAAACCCACCATCTAGGTAAATAAATTGACTGCAACATTAGAAGAAAACATCATCAACATTAAGATAGAGAAGATGCAAGATTTTGCAATAGCAAAGTATTAACACAAAAGTGCAACATTTGAAAAATGGTGACTGCAATAGTGAAAATATATATTCCCAACATCTCAAATTACCAATTGCAACATAAAACCCTATTGTCACAATAAACACCGAACCCACCGGCCTCGGCTTTGGCGGCTGAGGCAGCGCACCTGACCTCAAGCTTCTGGACGGCGTCGTAATGCGATAGATGTCAATGAAGAAGCGTTATCGTCATGCTTGGTTTTGGGAGTGGCAAAGTAGGCTTGGTGCCTCAAGGGAGCTCGTCTAGCCATGATCGATGATGCTTGTGGGCATGATAGACTAGCCTTGTGCGAGTAGGAGTAGTGGCGTCGTCTCGCAGCCTTAAAACAAAAACACTAGAAGCTGCTCTTCACACGAGCAAGAGATGTGGCGTCTTGGCAGATGGTGGAGAGAGAGAGCATATCCAAGTTCCACATATAGACCGGTGAGGAAGACAAGTAGCAGTGGTACTAGTTTAAGAATGCGAGGATAAGTATGAGAGGTGTGTTGAAGAGATTTGTGTGGTAATGATCACGACACGTAGGCTGAGCATCCGGTTAATGTGTGGCATATCGGACGCAAGGATTACGTTTTTTTCTTTACATGTAGACCAACGAGATGTTGAAAATAACTAAAGTATCTCTCATTATTATCTCTAAGCATTATATTCAATGCATACATGTAGATAATATCAAGTAAATCTGGATATTTATTAGGGGTTTAAAGGGAACTTCATACTAATTTTTGCATTGAAACATGAAATTCACCATATATTCATGGACAAGACCATTAAAAAAGGAAGTGACTAGAAAACAGTATACCGTTGCAACGGTATAACAACATGTTTCATCAAGTTTCAGCAAATACCAATAAAAACATTTGAAAAATAAAAAAGCTCTAGGTTTCACGGAGTTTCACGTGTTTCTATAAGATTCCAAGAAAATTTTAAGATCAAATTTCAACAAGATTAAGATTTTTGAACTCAAGTTTCAATAAGTTTTAACCAAAGCATTTCAAGAAGTTTTGATCCAAATTTTTGACAAGTTTTAGTATATTTCAATAGGTTTCAACCCAAAAGTTTCATGAAGTTTCAGTAAGTTTCAACAGTTTTAATCCAAAAGTTTCAAGAAATTTCAGCAAGCTCGATGAGTTTTGACAAGTTTCAACCAAAAAGATCCAAAAAATTACCAAAAAGTTTTGACGAATTTCGATGATCTTATCGTGGGTACGACTATGGTGGTGCTTGTGCCCACCTTGGCCAGCACCACACTAGGATAGAACATGAAGAGGTGGGTGATGGAGATGGTCAAATGCATTGGAGATGCGCGGTGACCCGTCGCTACTATGGATCATGTAGGTAGCCTCGTATCATCGCTCCCATCCAACTGCACCCCTCTACACCGCCGCTCCACCCTACCCCTCTCTGGTCAAGGCGTCGGATTGCCCTTGCTGCTGGTCACATAGCACCACCATGACCTCCTCCCCAACTGCTTCAGCTCATCCAGTGTGAATGCATAGAGAAAGGGAGTGAGCGATGGATGAGTTTGGTTCTCAAAACGAGATATAGTAGACTGGTTCTCCAAGAGAGAGAGAGAAATGAGTTTGGTTCTCAGTGTTTGGATAACGTAGACGTTGATGAGTGGCTAAGAACAGGCCAAAGTAGCAGCGACATCTATATCGAACAGTGGAGACATCCTGTTGGGGTAGTATTTGAAGGGATAGCATTTGCTAGATTTTTTGTAAAAAAAAAGGAGTGCTGCTAACTCACCCTATACCGTTAGAATGGTGCAATAGTTTTATGGGGTTTCATGAGGTTTTAGATTTTATAAGGTTTTGTGTTTCTTGAAAAAGTTTCATGAAGATTTTAGTGTGCTTCATGAAAGATTTTATGCAAGTTTCAACATGTTTTAAGAAGTTTCAATAAAATAGTTCAAGCTTCAACAAGTTTCATGCATGTTTTAAGTAAGTTTCAACAAGTCTTAAGTTTCAAAATGCAAGATTTTATGTTTTAAAATCATAATTCATGTATGTTTGGACGGCTTTCAAGTTTTAATAGCCAAATCCAAGTAGTTTCAAGCACATCTTCCAAGTTTCAAGCAATTTGATGCATGTTTCATTTAAGTCATACTTCATGCATGTGAGCTTCAAAAGCCAAATCCAAATTTGTTCTAGACAATTTCAAGCACATCTTGCAAGGTTCAAAAAATTAAGTTCGACACGTTTCATGCATGTTTATGCAAGTTTTGAAATCCAATGTTTTAGCATATTTTAACAAGTTTCATGCATGTTTTAAAATCAAAATTAATGCATGTCTAACAACTTTCAAGTTTTAAAAGTCAAATCCAATCTTGTTCTAGGCAAATTTCAAGCACATCTTGTATGTTTTAGGCAAAAAAAAATGTTTCAAACAGGAGGATTTCAATTTGTATGTTGAAGTAATTGTCTTGTTATAGCAATTCCCACAAATCAATGGCACCATAGCGCCTTGCACCTACGTGCTACAACAGGTGTGAGCCCTCCGCTGTGCTTATTTGCGAGCTGCAGCTGCTTGACATCCACAATTGCTCCACACCATTACTGCCCGAGTCCTTGTTTGTCTGCAACACCCATGCTCGAGGGAGTAGTGACCGTCCTTCGTACAAACTTGCGGCTTTCCATCACGCTTGGGCAAACCAATGGACACCCCATGGTCCAAGTCCATGACCACTAGCTGCGCTTAGGCTAGTCCATGGCCACACCGCCACATGAGTCCGCAGTTGCTCGCTGTCTGTCCCTCACTTGGGCGAGCCCACAGTTGCCTTTTGCCATCTCAAAGCCCATTGCCGTCTGCGCCACCGTTTTCCTGCCATCGTTGGTGAGAAAGGAACTGAAAGAGAGGGAGGGGGATAGAGAGGAGGACTAGGGATGGAATGGGCACACGCTAGATGGATAAGGTCGTATTGAGTGAACGAGAGAGGGGGAGATGTGAAAGTGTCTGATGTTGTCCATTGCATCAAATCTTACAACGGTAGTCTCTCTCGTTGATTTGTTGGGGAACGCTATATCGTTTTCTATCTTTTCCATAAAAAATACCCCATAAACTTGAACAGAGAGAGTACGATTTCATCAAAATTAAATAGCCAACAAAGGATCTTTAGCATTCATAAACGTTGTATGGATACTACTAAGCAAAAGAAGTGAGAACCGGTTTGGCTTAGGTTTTTTTGGCTTACAGCTTAACGCTAGCATTTTGGCTTAAGCAGTTTGTAAGCACATAGGTTTTAAGCTAAGCCATGGATCTAGTAACCTAACTTTTTTTTGGCTTTTGAGCTATGTCTTATTGTTGAATTACCTGAAATACCCATGGTTCTAATGATTTATTTACTCAATATACAAGAATGAACTCAATGCAAAATAGCAGCGATTTAAAATATTTAGAATAATCATCACCAAATACATTGAATTTGTATCGATATTTGGAATAACAGGAGACACCGGCAATAGGGATCCGACGATGGCATGGGGAAGATGAGGGTCACGATGGAGATTTGGACGAGTCGGATGGGGTCACGGAGGAATGGGGAGGTCGGACCACATGCATTGGGCTTGGGTAGGACAGTACCGCTGCGTGGGATTGAGATGATAGCGCCACTAGCATCAGGCTTGGGGAGGACTGGGTCGCTAGTGCCAGGCTTGGGGAGGTCGATATGACCGATGCCCGGACGAGGATGGTGTCTAGATCTGGATGGAAGGGGAACACATCCGATGGCCACATAAAGGTCACTGGCGAAGGGAGAGGCAGCGGGGCGAGTAGGAGAAGGGGATCCGGCAGTGACGACAACCGGGCAGAGCTCGAGCGGCGACCTAGGGAAAATGAAGTTGGCGCGGGGAGGATGGCAGCGTCGAGGCAGGGGTCGACTAATGGCTGGGGGAGAGGTACTTGTGCAAGGATGACAAGGCTACCGACGCCAGTGCCTTGCGAGGGGACGAATAAAGTGATGCAGGTGCGAGCGCCTGCTCACTTTGAGGAGGGAGAAGGATCAAGGAAAAAAAACTTAAGGATTGTCCCTTATATGCAATGGCATTTGGTTGGTAATTTTGATGAAGTTAAGTAACAAATGGTTATTCCATCCCATAAAAGCCAAAAAAGCTTATCTTTTTTGGCCTTTTGCTTATAGTTATAGGGTAGCATAAGCATTTTCAAAGCCTAATTAAAAAGGCATCTATTTATTTGAGTTTGAGTTTTTTTTACTTTTAAGATGAAAAAAAAAGGTGCAAACAAACAGGGATTATAAGCACACAGAAATGCCCACCGTTTTCCCCTGCACTTTGGACCAGAGAGAAAAAAGCCCAAAAGCTGCTCGTCGCCGCCCCGCGGCGACCGCCTCCGCCAACCACCGGCCCAACCCAAAAGCACAGCTCGCCGCATGCACACCACGCTGCCCACCCGAATCAGAACGTCTCGATTTGGCATAGAGCAGCTGTATACAGACAGGCAGGCAGTGACCAGTGAAGCGGCGAGCTCCTCCAGAAACCTCGCCACCCTCTGCATCTCTCGCGTCTCGAGCAGCCAGCAACACAACAAGCTTGGAAATCTCCGATGGCCCCCTCTCCCCACGCCGGCGCCACGCTTGTGCGCCTCCCTCTCCGCCCCGCGCCGGCCTCCCTGCTAAAGCACGGTACGCTTCCACTCTCAGTTCGAATCCCGCGAAACTGCTACGGGAGTTAAACCCTAAAACCCTAGTTTTGCTCAAGGTTTTGGCCGCGCCGGGGCCAAGTCGCTGTCCTTGCGGGCGACGAAGGCCCCCGACGACTTCAGAGCTCTGGTCTCCGAGAAGCCCGCGGAGCCATCGCCGGGGAAGCGGGAGGGGTGGGAGGGTCTTGGCCGGGAGGTGAGTAATGGGGAGGAGGAGGAGGCGCAGATTCAGGGCGACGAGTCGGCTTCGTGGAGTGTTCTCAATCAGATCGGCGTCGAGGTGAGCGCGTGCACCCGGATGCTTGTTGTATTGCCGATTTGAAACGAATGATTTAGGTGTAGGTGACGGAGATTTTGTCATGACCAGCATTTCAATATCGAAACGAGAGCAAGGTTGCTCATCATTTTTGTTCAGCACAAAGATTAACACAAAGTAGGGAGCAGATTGCTTGATGAGCACAGAGAACAAACAAGTGCCATGGCAATCTTTGGATTGCCGTGATAAATTAGTTCGATTTGTTTATTTTGGTATAAATGGTTGGTGCTGGGACTTTGGTCTTTTGTCCTAGCAACAATGTTAAGGTAATGATTGGTGGTTTTCTTGATAAACACTATCTTATTTTGTGTTGTAAATGGTGTTAAATCTTTTGGGAAAAATCAGTTGCCAACATATCCACCACTGCAGGCTATCCACTTTTAGTCGTGAGCACTGGAATTACAACCGAGTTCCCTTGTGTTCTCTCTTTCATAGAAGTGACTATTCTGAGCACCTCTAAAAACCTATTTGTTGAAGTACATATACCTGTGAAAAAAAGGAAAACCACTTTATGAGACATCAGAAATGATTTGCAAATCCTTTTTCAAACGAGCAATTAATAAATACTAGCAGCAACTTATATGTTGGATTCAGAATCACTGATAACTTTGATCACAGTATTTAGCTTTTATGATTGATGGAATACATTTAGCTACCGTCTGGATCTTACAATAGGAAATGAATCACAAGTAGGCTTTTTCAGTTCATACAAACTGCAATTCTGACAAATGAATTACACAGTAATTGTTTAATTTTTTGTTTCGTAAGAATACTTTCAGATTCATCTGGGCCAATATTATTTTCGAAAATTGACTTTTCTCCTAAACTCTCATTTAATTGCTCTAAAGGCAATTCTTGATGTCATGAAATGATATTTGTTCTGGATGTGTGTTTGTTCTGTTATGCTTAAATTGCCTATTAAAGCTTCCTGATAGTACATTCCACCCAATGCCAAGAATGGCAAGAATGCAATTTTTCAATGGCTTACCTCTATGAACAATTCTTATGTAGTTGGACTCTGACAAATCATATACTGCTCTTGTTTATGGGACGTCTGCTCTTGTTGCTATTTGGATATCATCAATTGTGGTTTCTGCACTTGATTCAGTCCCTTTGGTATGCAACTCTTATGCTCCCCCCCCCCCCCCGGTGTGTGTGTGTGTGTGCGAACGACGGTGTACACCTTGTTCAAAACCTTTGGTATACGTACAAATTTTTTGAACTTTGACCACTAATGTCTATAGATTTTAATTGGAACATAAAAATGACATTAGTAGATTCATGATTCATCGTAAAAAAACACTTTCATAGTATTGTACCTTTATACTTTTAGTACTTGAAGTAGCATATGACAAGAAGTCAAGAACAAATAATGATCACAAATTTATTTTGGAGATTACATAAAGTCAAAAGTAGCAATAATTTTGAACCAGAGGGATTATTTCATAGTTTTATTTGATGAAAATGATGGGCAGTGTAAAACTCGCCATTTTTACCCGATTTATCTATCCAATTGGCTAAAACTGATCAGTCTGTGACTATTTTCCAGAATTCTAGCTAATTGCTATGAGTTGCCGGACCTTACTGAATTAATTACCTGGTCACCTTCAACAATCTTACCAGCTCTAAAAGTACCTTTCGTCATGAAGTTTTGGAAATATTGCGGACAACGCATATGGAAATTTGTGAATACTGTGTCATAATAACACGATTGCATGGGCAGGTTCCTCAGGTGATGGAAGTTGTTGGGCTTGGATTCACAGTTTGGTTCACCTCGCGATATCTGGTATTTAAGGTGATTGTTATACCCTTATTGAAATACCCGTGTCCTCTTATATGGCCCTGCTATGCTCTTACTGATATTTATACTGTTTGTGGTGCAGGAGAACAGGGATGAATTGATCACCAGAATTGGCTCCATGAAGAAGCAGATACTTGGGTCTCATGAGGACTGAGCAATTTTCCTGCATTCCATGACCGAGCAGTTCTAGTGAAAAGTTGTTCCGGTTATCGCAAACGGTGTTTATGAAGACGATTTGGTACCCATGCTGGGTTTTCTCGTAGAAAATGTTCTGATTTTTTTTGTTTTTTTGTTTTTGTTTTTGAGGTGGCATGTCCTGAATAATTCTTATGCAAGCTTAGGCTTTCCTGCAGATTTCAAGTGCAAAATAGTTTTAGTGAATTATGGCATTACATGACAAGGCTATCACACCTTTGCGTTGCTTCCGTTGAAATTAAGGGTAGGGGCTGCGCACTCCATGCTGTGTTTGAACGTCATTCGTCCTGTTGAGGCGGCTATTTTAAAATACAGCCGTAGTTCATCACCATACAGCTGCATGAGGTGGCTGCCGCCTGCCGTCCCTGTCAAAAGTGTTGCAAAGAAGAGTTGAGCTGTGCGTAGGTTCCTTCCTCTGACCCGATTTGCGGTTTGCGGCCTCGTATCAAACGTTGGTTGGTGTTGAAAATTTTGAGAATATACTATTCCCGCCCCTCGCCAACCTATAAAGTCCTGTTTTATTTCTTCTCTAAGCATGCACAAAAATTCTCTTTCACTTCCTCTCAAAAAAACAGAAAGATTATCTTTTTTTTTTCTTGCCCCTGCTGCCTTGAACTCTGAAATCTGAACCACTCCACCGGAGAAATATCAGTTTCCTGGTTTCAGCTATTTTCGTAACGATTAATAAGGTGAGGTCAACCGAGCAGCCCAAACAGTAGTTGCTCGGTGATGAAGCATTTGGTTTCCTAAAACTAAACGACCATTAGCCCACAAGAGGAGGGAGGAGCCAATCGCTTTCCTGAAAGTAAACGGCCATTTAGCGTTGAGCATGAGGCAGTAATCGTTGCCTCGTTAGGTTCCACCTGTGGGGGACGACCATTAGACATGCGACTGGGCAATAAGGCAGGGAATTTTTTTAAAAATAATTTTACAAAAACAATATCTCAAAAATTTTTGTACAAAAAAATATAGCTCTATTAGCCAATTCATTTCATTTAGTGATAGAGCTCATGTCGTCAATTCAATTGACGATAGACATCTATTTTGTTGTTGGTTGAATTAGGCGACAGATTATTTTGTTGCCGGTTCATTTGATTGACAGACTAATTTTACTCGTAAGCTTCCATCAACATAGATGTATTTTTGTAAAAAGAAAATTAGGGTATTTATTTTTATAAAATTATTTAAAAATGTATTATTAAATAGATCATAAAGCAGGAGAGGTTCACCCTAATTAATCTGCTGACAAAAGGTACATGCCATGATCGATACTAACGAGAGGAAGATGGGTATATAGCCATGTAGGTACGCTCTTTGCAAATTTCTACTATCTTTCTTTCAAAAGTTGATGCAATACTTAATACTTTCGAAACTATCTTAACTGATGCAGATACTCAGGTTGAATCTTTACTTCAGTACACGGCTACACGTGCAACACAAGTGCCACAAAAATCACGAGTCTCAAAACAGGAGAGACGAAGGTGCCATCAAAATCAAACTACAATTCTACTTTCAACAGCAGAGAAGCAAAACCACACTTTCTTATTAGGTCCCTCCGAGGGTCGCCATCCAAGGGAAGCAGATTCGGTATACTCATTCTGGAATTGCAACTTAAGTAATCTCAGAGGTGTCGAGCAAATGAACGGCTCAGATATTTTAAATCCATGTGTTACAGTAATTACTGCAGTGTACTATATGTACATCACTTTTGCTACAATACTTTCAGATCAATCTGGATCATCGCTTTTCGATTCAACAATTTACGCGTGACTTCTAACTTACCGTCCCTTAAGAAATGTAGGGGAACTGTGTCCCCAACTCCCCATCCAAGTGGCAGAAACCAGCCAATTTCCAGAAAAGCAGCACCACCAGCTGCAACCCCCCAAATCAGGGAAGAAAACACGGCAAATTTTCGAATATACGGACGTAAATACGCAAATATCCCCGCTCCTCGACCGCGAGTTCCTCGCTTTAGTTTTTTTCGTAGCTTTGTCCCGTACCCGTCGCGTCCCCTCACAAAAAGATCCTCGGGCCCACACCTAGGGCTGGAAAAAAAGCTCGTTGAGCTGGCTCGGTAGCTCGTTTCAAAATTGCTCTGATTACATTCATTTTTCTTTTAAAATAAAAATTAGTTGATTTGGAACCAGAGTCAACTTTGGCTCGGCTCGTTAGGCTCGGCTCGTTAAGCTCGGTTCAAAGTTAGGTCTCAAACAATACAGAAGACTATAATAAATAAGAATAAATCAGTGTCGAAAAAAGCTCAAAAAAAAGTTCAACTGGCTCGTTATCCACCCCTACCCACACCTACCTTTCGCCCAGCCACCACCTCTCGCCGTCACCACTGTTCAGAATTTTCCGCCCCCGGCACCGACAGAGGCTGACATGTGGGCTCAGGTGACGTGTCTGGTCTCGGCCTGTCTATTCGTCTTCCCAGTTCCCCCAGATAAAGCCAAACCCAGCGAGGACTCCAAACCCGAACACCCCCCCTGCTTCCTACGACTCCGGCGCCGATGGCATCCATCTCCGGCGCGGCGGCGCCGCCCTCCTCCGCCACGTGCCGGCTCCGGCGGCACCTCCTCATGCGCCCCTCCCACCTCCGCCTCCGCGCGCCCCACTCCATCGCGGACCTCTCCCGCTCCTCCTCCTCATACTCCTCGTCCCAGCCATGCCCCGCCCCCGCCCCGCCCCTCGCCTCCAATCCGCCAGGGCAGCACGGCCACGGCTGCGGCACGGTCGAGAAGGACCCGATCAAGCTGTGGGAGCGGTACGTGGAGTGGCTGTACCAGCACAAGGAGCTCGGCCTGTTCGTGGACGTAAGCCGGATGGGGTTCACGGAGGAGTTCCTGCAGCGGATGGAGCCGCGGATGCAGCGCGCCTTCCTGGCGATGCGGGAGCTCGAGAAGGGCGCCATCGCCAACCTCGACGAGGGGCGGATGGTGGGCCACTACTGGCTCCGCAACCCCGGCCTCGCCCCCAACTCCTTCCTCCGCACCAAGATCGAGACTACCCTCGACCGCATCCTAGCCTTCTCCCACGACGTCGTCTCCGGCAAGGTCACCGCAAATTCCTCATTTGCTTGAGATACTAACAACTGTTGCTGCTCCAGAGTCTGGATTGGATAAAATATTTGGTTTTGTAGTGCTACTCTTAGATATTTATTGGTCCGAAATGATAAAAGCTTAATTTTGGGGTTGAATCGAGGCAAGGCAACGGAGCGTTACCATCGTCAATCAGAGGAAGAATGGCAGTAGGTAGTTAGCTTTAGTTGCCTGACAAAGCACCTGGAAGCATTTGGGAGACGCGATTGTGAAAATTAGTTTATTTGTACAGGTTTTTTGTTGTATAATTGCACAATGCGATGCAAAATGCTTGGATATGTCATCACGAGGAGGCTTAGAGCATGTTTGTGTATAACCATGCTCTGGCGTAGTAATTTGACATAGTAATCTGTTGGCTGTGCTTCTGAGCGTGCATTTCGGAATAATAGGAGCCTCCTGCAGTTTGGTGATTGACATGAACTGATTTTGGGGAATGTGCATTGCACAATAGATATACGCTAATCATGTTTAGATTATTCAGGCTTTTGCTTTCTTCATTTTTTATCATTACAAACACTCATAAGACAGTTTGATGTCAATGCAGATTAAACCTCCGTCATCTCCGGCTGGTCGTTTTACTCAAATACTCTCAATAGGAATTGGAGGATCGGCTTTGGGGCCTCAATTTGTTGCTGAGGCACTTGCACCTGATAACCCCCCACTGAAGGTATGTCCCAAGTTCTGTAATCCATGCAATGTACTTTGGTTGCACTTGTCTATTCTGCGGATTTACGTGTGTTTCATGCAGCTGTAAGCTTTACCTCTTCTTCCGCTTGATATCTCAGATAAGATTTATTGACAACACCGATCCTGCTGGAATTGATCATCAAATTGCTCAACTAGGACCGGAACTTGCATCTACGCTAGTGATTGTAATTTCTAAGGTACATATAACTCCTACTTCTCCGTGTTCTCCCCCTCTTTTTCCATGTGTTATTACATACTTATTTGCATTACATGTTTGTTTGTACTTACAGAGTGGAGGCACGCCTGAAACCCGGAATGGTCTACTGGAAGTACAAAAAGCCTTCCGAGATGCTGGGTTGGAATTCTCAAAACAGGTTTTGACCTCAGATTCTTTTTTCTTCTTGTATGTTCTTTATCTATTGAAATGGTCTCTACGCTGGGCTAATCTGAAACTTGGAACCAGTGAATATTACTCCAGATTCTCAGATTTACTATAGATGCTGATACGATAATATGAGGGATATGGTAGCTATACTGAAATGATTTTGTCTCATGTTTCGTGTACAAACTAGTGATAAGGAGGTCATTTATATGAGCTGGTCTGGATTCAGTTCTGTGGCACTCATAATATTTAAGGTGTGTCGTGTAACTTAGGTTACAGAAATTGCACTGTTACATTTTTATGGATTCTATGTATCAATAGATTTGTTCTTCATTGTTCAATAACAAAGCAGTTGTCTTATTGATTTTATGATTGTTTATTTTGTATGATTGTTTCACAGTAAGTCCGTGGGCCATCCATTTCTGTTGCTTGTTTTATGCACTGTTTCCACATGTTGTGTGATATATGGCTATTGACTGGTGTGGAACTAATCTATAATCCCCAGTTGCCCACTAACTACAATCAATGCTATTTCTCTCTTCCCTCATGCAGCACGTCACCCCTATTGTTCACAACCTTTGGATGAAAATGGAGTGTCACAGATGTTTGTTAGATGCAATTAGTCCCCACTAACTGCAATTAATCTCTATTAGAGCAAACAACAAGTAATCCCCACTAACTAGAATCACTGTTATGTCTCTTCCCCCCACTAACTGCAATTAATATCTATTAGAGCAAACATATTTATTTCTACAAATTCCCTCTGCAACGTGCGGGGCATCCTTCTAGTTCATTCTATGATGGCACAAACTATTTTGCAGGGTGTTGCAATTACTCAAGAAAATTCTTTATTAGATAACACTGCCAGAATAGAGGGATGGTTAGCTCAATTTCCTATGTTTGATTGGGTTGGTGGTAGAACGTCGGAAATGTCAGCTGTGGGTTTACTTCCAGCTGCATTACAGGTCAGTGCCTTCCCATTTTCCTATGTTGTTGAGAAGGGGACTTTCATGAACTTCCAGATTAACATGAGAATAGATGTTGCCACTTGCCAGGGTATCGATATCAAGGAAATGCTAGTTGGTGCAGCATTGATGGATGAGGAAACCAGGAACACTGTGGTATGATATTATAAATGTACAAGCTATGTAGTTTGGTAATATAATTGACTATGGAGAATGTATCAAATGTGGTTTTTGTACTTGTCCAGGTTAAGGAAAATCCAGCAGCCTTACTTGCATTATGTTGGTATTGGGCATCAGAAGGAATAGGGAATAAGGTTTGCAACTTTATTGACTTCAGCTGCTTCTGTTGAAGTTTCTTGTTTCAGTATTTGGCATTTGCTTACTACTTACTTTACCCTTTGTTGATCTGTTCTAGGATATGGTTGTTCTTCCTTACAAGGATAGTCTGCTACTTTTGAGTAGATATTTGCAACAACTCGTCATGGAATCTCTTGGGAAAGAATTTGACCTTGATGGCAATCGGGTATACATTCTTGCTTTTCTCTACTCATGGTAGCTGATGTTATTGGACTATCAGTTGCCAAATTCTGTCCTCAGTAGAGTGCTTTAATAAGTGTAGAAATTTCCAATGGCAGGTTAATCAAGGGCTAACTGTATATGGTAACAAAGGAAGCACAGACCAGCATGCGTAAGTTTGTGCTCGTTTTTCTGCAGCATTTATCGTTGTTAAAGTGCAAGTTATAATGAATTGTCTCTGGTTACAGCTACATTCAACAGCTGAGAGAAGGTGTGCACAACTTCTTCGTTACTTTTATCGAGGTTTTGCGTGACAGGCCTCCTGGTCATGATTGGGAGCTTGAGCCTGGAGTTACATGTGGTGACTATTTGTTTGGGATGTTGCAGGTTGACCTTCAGCTTTTAAGAATATAATTATGTTAATTTGTCTACCAATATGATGACAGAGGAAACCTATACTTTGCAGGGTACCCGATCTGCTCTTTACACTAATGACCGGGAGTCCATCTCTGTTACTGTGCAAGAAGTAACTCCTAGAGCTGTTGGAGCACTGGTTGCACTTTATGAACGTGCAGTTGGGATTTACGCTTCTTTAGTAAATATCAATGCCTATCATCAGCCTGGTACGCTCCTCAAGATACACTAATTTTGCTCAGGATCCTTAAGTCATTGTTTCCTTTTTTATGATTTATATATGTTATGCACTGGACAGGTGTTGAGGCCGGAAAAAAGGCAGCTGGAGAGGTATTGTCACTTCAGAAAAGGGTGCTGACTGTTCTGAATGAGGCCAGGCATGAAATCTCTTATTTGCATTTGGTATTGTTTCCCTGATAAAGCGGTACTGATTGTGCGTAATATTTTGGGGAATGCGTAGCTGCCAATGCTTTAAAAAACATATGTCCCTAGATTACAAGATAGGCATGCCCTCCATTACCTGGAGAATGCCTTTGTTGATTACAATTGACAGCTAGTTAGTCTCTTCCTTGTGTGGCTGAAAAGTCACCAGATAGCAAGACTGCTGCTTGAACAAGTTGACTTAGTTGCCCTTGTTGAAACTTAAAACACATAGTTTCAACAACAAATAGGTCGTTTTCTTTGAGAACAATAACAAATGAGTCGTGGTTTGCACTTTATGACTCAAGCATATCTCTTACTGAGAAAACCATTTGCAGTGTGTTTCCAATCTCAACACATCCTACAAACTTGAATTATCAGCAGAACTGCTGAAGACATGGAATATGTTGTTTACCTATATCTGCATTTTGTCCCCCAGTTCATTAATCTCATGAATGTTCTCTTGGGAGGTTCCTAGATTTCTGTTGATTGTATACTTGTTTTGTTGTCTTACAGCTGCAAAGACCCTGTTGAACCATTGACACTGGATGAAATCGCAGATCGTTGCCATTGCCCTGAAGACGTAATCTCCACCTTTGCCTTATCATGTCTCGTTATTTGTTGTTTCTGTCATCTATTTTCACTTTTTTTAACTCATGCTTTATGTCTTTTTGCATCAGATCGAGATGATATACAAAATAATTCAGCACATGGCAGCAAACGATAGAGCGCTTATAGCAGAAGGCAGCTGCGGTTCTCCTCGAAGCATCAAGGTTTACCTTGGAGAATGCAATGTAGATGACGATATGCTTGCCGCTTAGATTTCCGGTTTCTGTGTAGAACTGCGTGTTCTCTAGAAGACTAGAATAAAAGGAACTAGTAAGGTGCCCGTGCGTTGCAACGGTATCTACATTTTGAACGGTTGTCCTGCTATTACGATAACATGAAACAAGAAAAAAAATATGTTGTGCAAATAATACATTAATCAAATGTAACACACATCATAACGATATTCTCCATTGTTTAGTGTAGCATATCATTACAAAACTCATCTACGAGGTGAGCACTTCTTTGTAGACTATATTCTTGGTTACTGTGCAGGCCGAATTGAAGCTCCCATCATTACTTGGTGCAGCAAGTATTTTAAGATTACTTCTAGCGGTTGCTCGTGATAGGGCGACATAGAGTTGACCATGGGAGAAAACCGAATTAGGAAGGTAGACCCCAACATGTGGGATTGTTTGACCCTGTGCTTTATTGATGGTCATGGCGAAACTCAATCTGATAGGAAATTGTTTCCTCTTAAACTTAAAGGGAAACAGTTCATCGTCAGACGGGCACAAAGGTATCCGTGGAAGAAAAACTCTCTTTCCAGCATGTTGTCCCAAAGACAATTTCAGCATCGATGGTGTTTCTTTGGAATGCTCGGACTATCAACCTTGTCCCATTACATAACCCATTAGCTGGATCAAGATTTCTAAGTAAAATCACAGGGCAATTAACCTTTAACTTGAGAACATGAGGTGGTAGTCCATTTGGTGTGAGAGAATTCAAGAATTCTGGGGGATAGTAGTTGTTAGGATCATCCTCTGCACAATCATAGCTATGATAGACCATCTCGTCTCCAGGAAAGCGTTCAATAAGCTTCATATTTATGCCATCGACGTCCCCATTCCTCATCGACAAAATAGCTCGTGATGTTATGTAGTCCGGATTGGACATGTTTGTTGCTAACATTGGAAAGACTCTATCAATTAGATCTTCAATGTCAGATTCTACACGTTTGCAAGGCACACATATTTCATTAGGTAATTCTATGTAATCATCTCTAACTGTTTGTTCAGTGCCATTTCCAATACGCAGTAGGTAGTCAGAAAACCATGGATCTGATTGGGCCCTCATATTACGAACAAACCTCAGTTGTTGCATTTTTTCCCATAGGTAAGATCTACGTAAAGTTGCATTTATTATTTGTGCCCTTGTCCCCTTTCGTACATAACCGAAGGACCTGCCTAAAGTCACCACCTAAAACTATTGTCTTTCCTCCAAATGGTACATCAGGCTTTTCCATGATGTCTCTCATGCTATTATCAAGTGCCTCGATTGCTTGTCTTTTGTCATGGAAGCCTCATCCCATAATATAAGTGAAGCTAATCGAAGAAGCTTAGCCGTCCCACTCTGCTTGGTGAAGTTACACACCCCGCCTTGTACACTCGGTGGTATCTTAAATCTTGAGTGTGCATCCTGCCACCGGGCATGATGGGCCAGCAACACCGGATGTTGCAAAGAGCAACAGCTATCTTTCCTCACTACGAACTCTTGCTAAGCGAGCTTTGTACAGAATGTCTTTCCTGGTCCCACCTGGCCATCAACAAAGAATACACCTCCACCGCCGTTATCAACATATGATAGTATTTTGTCATAAGCATACCGTTGTTCGTGATTGAGAGATGATGCGGTAGGCGTGCTCATGATCTACCTCAATAGAGCTCTCTTCAAATATCTCCCTTACCTCACCGGACATGGTGTCATGTGACTCTTCGATATCGGGAAGAGGGTATGATGTTATATCCTTACCCATCGATCGTAGCATATTTCTAATATCCAATGGTACCATCTGTTCAATCGCATGTGAATTCATTTGTGATCGTCGAAAATCATCGGACATTGCTTCTAGGTGTTTGTTCCGAGTCCACGAACATCGCTAGGTTCACATAACACCAATATTGTAGCGAATAGCCTTCGAAGAGACGATGGCATATGGAAGACTTCGGCCTCTGTGAGGCAATCATCGAGGCTATCGTCGGCCTCGATAAGTCCTCTTTTCTCGGCGGCTTCTCGAAAGGTAGGGTATACAACACTATCCACAGTCCTTAGATGCTCATATGAAGTAGCACCTGCCATGTGGTTTAATAGCACTCTTAGGTAATATCTCTCTCCCTCCGCAGGATGTGCTGAGATGATCCTCCCAATTTGTGTGCGTTGTTCTCTCACTTTCCATTCCTTCTTCTGTGCTTGCCAAACTGCATATGCTGGAAAATCCCTATATAGTATGCTTCGTGCCCACATGAAGTCTCGATTTGCCTTAAAATACTCAGTCAACATGGTTTTTGAGGCACCTTGTTTGTTCAAGACATGACGTACGTCTGCATTCTCTCGGAAGGACACGAGATGCATATTCGGGAGATGAAGTTGCAGTTGTAGCACAGACGGAGAGATCCCACTGAGATCGAATCCAAAGATTCTCCATAATGCCTCTGGTGGGGTTACCCATCTAGCTTCCCTAAAGTCATTAATCTCATCAATTTCACCACTGCTATCGGCCTCATTGACAGAAACAGATGCTCTATCATGCCCCTTGTAGATGTACTTGTAAAGATACTTGACGGCCTTAATGCTTGAGCAAACCTCAGCGTTGATGTGGCAGTCATACCTTCTTAGGAGAAAAGGATTGTATGGCACGACCCACCTATTGTCCAAATCATGCCCTCTTACATGTACAAATCGATTGTCACTGCCTTCTATAGATGGGGTAGGAGTCCCTTCCTGGAGAGTCGTATTGGTAAGCGGCGTGGATAATAACATTTACAGCTGTTGTTTATCATGCATACATTCTTGGGGTTTAGCGAACCACACGGGCCATGCATCATATGTTTGACTACCATTGCATGAAGCTCTGGATAGCTATCCTTATTTGGAAGTTCTGCTGAGATGACTGTGTCATACTGTTCTGGACATATTAGTTTATAGCCTGATTGCATTATAAGGAGAAGGTGAACATGTGGTAGACCTCTTTTTTGGAACTCGATGACATGGACATGTGCTACCACAACACCAAGGATGTGATTATGGAATAGCTGAAACTTGAGATCCTCTAGTTTGGCTCTAAATACTCGTACAACAAGATCAGACGATCTTGTGGTGTTTGGCCAGGTTCGAGCTCCTGATTATTTCTTCCCAATTTGGGTTGCAAGTCATGGTGAGGAAGATGTCCGCTTACCATACTTTTGCACCAAAGCCATAGCATCCATATATCGACGCCTCATATCCCTCCCACCACCAATAAACGATGCCGGGAGGACCCATCTTTGCCCATTGCACCGCTCGATTTTCCCAGCCAGACAAGCTATCCATTAGGCCTTGGTAAAGATCCGCGCGTATTTTTGCCTGGTTGTTTAAGATGTAGTTCAAGCGTGTTGTCTCTAGCTTTATGTAGGTATCAAGCGCAAATTGCTTTGGAATAAGCGCTTCCCATGCAAGACAGTGTTGAAGATTCCACGACGCATTTGGAATTTATAGCAATAGTATTCTCGCATCGTAACACACAACCGGCTATTAGTGTCTGCCAAAAAGAGTAAAATGGACACACAATTAATAAATTGACTCATACCATGACAAAATGAATAAAGCGTAGTTATATCACTTCTCTAACCTGGTTGCCACCATTGCCGACTTCGACATCAAGATTACTTGGTTGATATCGACACCTACTTTTGGTATATCAAGATGCCAACCAAGCTCCTCGTGGGAAGAAGAGAGGATATGACAAAGGGTCATAGCACCCATGATGAGGCCTGATTGAATAATACGTGTTGTTATTACCAAAAGAGTTATGTTGCGATCAAAATGCCTATGCAACTCGTTCCCCTCGACCCATATAGCAGCCACCTCTGATGTTATTGGTCTATTATAGGTTCTTTGGTCTAGTTTGTACTCTGTATTTAGTAGAATACGATATTCATCTATGTCTTCAACTTGCCCTAAGCTCCTGAATGTTTCGGAGTAGGGATTGTCTCTTAAGATGTTGACCGGACTTCTAATGATGTTCCTGTCTCTTGCTTTGTATGACTTATCTCTCTTGCATCGAAAACGATGCAACAAGGTAGGATCATCATCATAGAAGTATAGTCGCAAGTGGCTTGGGTTATCATCTCGTTGACCGAATGAGTGTATGTTGTGGTACATTTGTCCGTGAGCTCGAAAAGTGTACACTCCATTTCTTGAACTTGCGAGGTCATGGTCAAGTTGGACACAGAGCGTGGTGAAAGAAAAATGACCATTGAAATATCTAATATTTTCACGAAAATGCTGTGATTCAAGTCCCACACTCGTGTATAGCAGTCGAAGCTCTTCAGGTGGTTCTGGCATCTCTAATTTTACTTTCCCATTACTGCAACAAAATCCCAATGATTCATATTCAAACCTTTTTGCACCACAATGTCAGCAATCTAGTTGAGGCTTCAATATATGAGTGCTATCTGGTAGGTTGCAGTAGATAACATCTGTTGTATCAGGGTTGTTGGAGCCAACCCCAGTGCCATTTGTAGCAACAGGGATATTTGAACCCACAACACAATCTGCATTGGGAGTGATACGTCTTGTCGCATTTCGTTGGTTTTGCCGATATCTCCTTGCTACCCTTTGCTTGGGTGTCTGATTTGCATAACGATCCCTATCACGTGCCCGCTTAATTGCAACTTGCTCGGGCGTCATGCTTGCGCGGCGTGCTCTATCACGTTGTCTTCTTGCTTCTGCACGTTTCATCATTTTTTGTAGAGAGGTTAATTATGATATATTGTATTTGCACAATTAGTAAAGTAGATTTTACCATTAGAACTTTCGCCTTGTAATAACCCATCGGATGTGATCGTACTTTGTGTAGGAATTGCAAATGAGGAAGTTAGCTGGTGTGGCTCATCGTCGTCATTTGAAGAACTTTCGCTTGCAACATAGGATGTTTGTTGAATAGAAATTCCAGAAGGGGTGTATAACAAATAATCGGTGCTAGATCTCTTTCGTTTGCGATGTTCATCAACAACTATTAGAAAAACAAAAATCAAAAGTATCACACATGTTTATTAGTATATTAGTTTAATCATGTAGCATAGGACTATAAAGCAAATAATATAATAAGTAAGTTAAAATAGAAACTTTCTTTTCCTTTTCTTGTCCTCATGTTCTTATCCGGCATGCTAGCAATTTCTTTCGTCATGTGTTAAAACCTATAACAGAAATATATATACATACTCAGATGGTAGCATAAATGTAATAATAGCACTAATTTTTCAACTCAATGACAAATAACACACTCACATAACGAATTGCAGTCAATCAATGACAAATGGTTTTATCATTAAAGTTGTTAAACTTCTATTTTAAGAAAAGAGAAAAGCAAAAGAACAACTAACCAGATAAATTATCAATGCTTTATTATTATTATATACTTGTTTATGTTTCCATATAAATGTTCTGATCCCATTTATTTTATTAACATTTTTCTTAATGTTCATATAAGCATTGACTCATTATTATTTTGTCTGTTTTCTCTCCATCCCATGCCCTTGTTTGGCCCAGCCGCAGGCCCACTGGCCCGACTCACTCCCCTCCTCTACTCCTAATCCCTAATGTCCTAACCCTAAGCCTTATCCTCCCTAGCACTCTGCCGACACGCCGCCGCCCTCTCCCTCATCTCCCTCTCTCTCTCTCACGCCATGCCGCTCCCTCACTGCTCTCCTGGCGCCGACGCCTCTCCTCTCCCGACGCCTCCCCCTCCTGCTTCCCTTCCTCCCCCTCGCCATCGCCGCCGCCCAGATCGGGTGGTGATCGCCGCCTGCCGTTTTCCCCTCCCCCTACTGCGCCGCGCCGCGCCAGGGACAAGGCGGTCCCTACCGGCCCCGACGCCCCCCTGCTCTCCCGGCGCCTCCCCCTCCTGCTTCCCTTCCTCCCCCTCGCCATCGCCGCCGCCCAGATCGGGTGGCGACCGCCGCTCGCCGATTTCCCCTCCCCTCTGCTTCCCTTCCTCCCCTCGCCATCGCGCCGCCAGATCGGGTGGCGGCGCCCGCCGATTTCCCCTCCCCCCTCATGCGCCGCTTGCCAGTGGACAGTCCCCTCCGACGCCCCCCTGCTCTCCCGGCGCCTCCCCCTCCTGCTTCCCTTCCTCCCCCTCGCCATCGCCGCCGCCCAGATCGGGTGGCGACCGCCGCTCGCCGATTTCCCCTCCCCCTCCTGCTTCCCTTCCTCCCCCTCGCCATCGCCGCCGCCCAGATCGGGTGGCGACCGCCGCCCGCCGATTTTCCCTCCCCCTCAAGCGCCAAGGCCACAAGGCCAGGGACACGGCGGTCCCTACCGGCCCCGACGCCCCCCTCCGAGCTAAGTACCTCTCCCCTCTCCATCTCTCTCTCTCTGTTTCTCCTTCCTCCTCTCTACTCATCCCACCTTTTATTTTCCCTAGGTTTCCTCGACCCTTTTAATTGGTCATGATTTCATAATCTTGAACACAGTAGCAGGTCATGGGATGGTCCGAAGCCTATCTCAATTGTTGGTTCAACTGGTTCCATAGGAACACAGGTAAAGGGATAAGTTGCTCACACCGTTGCCTTGTTAGCTGTGCAAATAATGTTGATTGTTGAGACATCAAACCTTTGGTGAATTGGTACATCTGTTTGAAAAATCTGGTTGGATTTCGTATCGAAGGCTACGTAACCTGTTTATCTGCTGATAACAGTTGATTTTCAAATTAATCAATATGTCTTCCATTGGGCTATTCATTGAAGTTCATAATATGATTGATCGTTATGAAACCAGAGACATTTGATTTTCTTCAATATTAATGCAGTACTTATTGTTTTATCTTTCCATTTTTTGCATAACTTAAAGACATTGGACATAGTTGTGGAGAATCCTGATAAATTCCAAGTTGTTGCTCTTGCTGCTGGCTCCAATGTGACTCTTCTAGCTGATCAGGTACGATGATATTGTGAGTAGCTAGATTCTTCCCTTTCACCCTTTTTTCGAACTTGTAAGAGATCATTATTCACTCATTTGAGCATTATGTTACTATTTGATTTAACAGGTCAAAACATTCAAACCAAAGTCAAGTTCTTTGTAAGGAACGATTCATTAGTTGATGAGTGAAGGAGGCCTTAGCTGATTGTGAAGAGAAGCCAGAAATTATTCCTGGGGAGCAAGGTGTCATAGAGGTAAGACATTTCCTATGACTATGATCCTATATGTTTGAATAACTGATCCTTTGCTCTAAGTTTCGCAAATGTTCAACTCTTCAATAATTAGGTCGCTCGCCACCCCGATGTGGTTCTGATTATTCTAGGGATAGTAGGGTGTGCAGGATTGAAGGTAACTTTCTTTTTTATATTGCATTATTTTTGTTCTTTTTTATGTTAGGTGTTAATGTTACAAAATCGATCGTTGTTTGTCAAGTATTTTGAAGAATTTATTGAGCACGTAAACGAAGAGATATGTGCTTAAATGATACGTTCTAGTGTTATCTCACCAAAACATTAGGCCATCCAGGCATCCATTACATGGTTATAAAAGCGTAATCTTGTACCACTCAGAATATAATTCAGACATGTCACTTGGCTGCATGAGGGTATGCACAAGTGTTTTTAAAGGGGAGTATATGTTGGAATTGGATGGACTCATGTGGGCTTTATTTTTTTATTTTGTAGAGTTAATGATTATCTATAAAATGGTCCTAGCAATTTGAACTATTTTTAGTTGTTAACATAGTTATGAGGCATTAGAAAGAAAGTTTGATATGCAACAACCTAATTGGTGGTGGCACATATATCCAATATCCTATTCTTATCTTTTTAGAACCATGGTCCATGGCCCCTTTTGTGGATTATACTGCAATATCAGGAGACCCATGATGCCTCGATGGTGCTACTTTCAGACTGCATTATCTTATTTTATTATGGATGGATGTAAGCGAATGAGATATGGCCAGTTGTTTATGAATGTAAACTAAAACTCCATTACCTTATTTTCTTTGTTCCATCAGCCTACAGTTTCTGCAATTGAAGCTGGGAAAGACATAGCATTGGCAAACAAAGAGACACACAAACACAAAGTAAAAATACTTCCTGCTGATTCAGAGCACTCGGCAATATTTCAGGTATCACACAAAATGATTACTTGTTATTACGGTTAATTGTTTCATCATGATGCGAGTTCGCTGTAAGGTTGGGATAGTTAGGTATGTACATGGCAGTGGGTGTTGAAACAAACTCTAATATATTAGTGGCTTCATCAGTGAAACTTGAGACATTTTGACAGTACGATTTATGTTGGTTATTGTGGTTTCGTTTGCTTATTATCATATGCTGATTTAGAGTTTGCTTCTCCTTTCCTAGTGCATACAAGGCTTATCCAAGGAGCACTTCAGAGTGTTATTCTCGATCGCATCGTGGTGCTTTCGTGTAAGTTTCTTGTCATATCTCTACTATATATGCATGTTGTACTTCCGAAGCATTGAACTAACATCTTCAAGTGATGATGACAGGATCGCCGCTTGACAGTGAAAGAAGCAAAAGTTCTTGTCTTTGTAAAGCACCCAAACTGGAATATGGGGAAGAAGATCACGAGTGAGACTCTGCTCGTTATTCAACAAGGTGTTAAGAGTTTCCTGAAAATTTTGGAAATCTACTTAAATCTTATTCGGTTGTATTAAACACTAAAGTGATAACTTGGTTCTTACAGGGTTTAGAAGTTATTGAAGCACACTATTTATTTGGTGCCGAATACGATAACATTGAGATTGTGATTCACCCCCAGTCTATCATACACTCTATGGTTGAAACCCAGGTGAGTCGTACAATACGGTTATCTATTTTACTAAGAAGCAAATGTATAGGGATTCTGTTCAAGTTCACTGCTTCCTAAACTGTAACACATGCGTGCTTAATCCTTATATGGTCTGTCTTGTTGTTTTGATTTTTTCCCCTCTAGTATTGGTGCATGTGGAACATCTGAGCAGAATGTTAGGTTTACGGTTTCTTCATGTCCTTTAGGTTATAATATGCTAAACTGTTCCAGTAAGAGTTTACACATACAGTTTATATTATATGGTTTTGTACAATCATGCTTAAGGCATAACAAAAAGAAAAGTTTTTGCCCTTGTGTATGGTGGTTACTGGAATGTTTAGTTTACCTGAGAGATGACTAATTGTTGTAATGGGTGGTAATGTTCCAAGTCTTGATAATGGGTTGTAATGTAGTTAATATTGTGCTCTTCTCATAAGTACAAACTCCAAACAACGATAGTATAGTTTCAACATAAACAAACACAATAAAATAAAACATCCAAGAGGACAGTTAGAAAACACACTTGCAGCTAAAATAAAACATCCAAGAGGACAGTTACAAAACACACTTGCAGCTAAAATAAAACATCCAAGAGGACAGTTACAAAACACACTTGCAGCCATCACACTCAAACCACAGTTGCTAGATATGCCCATCTATTTTCAACAAATCTGGTCACAAATCTGAGATCGATAACTCCCATGACTAACGACCGTCGTAAAGCTGCATGTTACAATAGAAATGTTTTGGTTAATATATTTGGTTTACATATTACAAATTTTTAATGAGTACTTATGCTATATAGAGACTTTTATTTATTTATGATACTGCAACTACTTACTCTCGAGGTCACGTGTCTCATGATGACTTGGATTAAATGAAAATGTTGTGTGGTCTGAAGTCTCCAAGCACCCTATTATCGAGAATTGAAAATTTTTAGTTATTGCAATTAAAACAAAGTTGCTTATATAGTAGAGACATGGAATCACGTACCATGTCTCATTATTTTTTTAGCATAGTTCCTAAGACAATGTGCTTGCCAAAGACAAGCCGATTCCCAAAGAGTCGCGTGGATTTAGTCAAATGTTGACACCAAATGCCAACAATTAAAAGGTTGAACCTATAAATTAAACATAGAAAAATATAAAATTGTGTTATATCTACATATAATCATTGTATATTTTTGACAATGAATTGTTGCTTTCTATCAACTAATAGGTACCTTGTGTCCATTAGTGTGACCTCTCTATAAAGATTAGGTCCGAAATGCTCCGATTGACCCGATTAAGGTACTATTCCAAATATGTCTACGCCAATGATTGTTAGACAAATTTAGAAATTCTCTTTTATCAATATATATGTAACTAATTAAGATGCAATGTACGACTACTTACCTACAAAAGTCTTGTTAGGACGATGGTGCACTTCAAAGGAAAGACATAAGATGCTTTGGGTACCGTGGAAACTGAATTGGCACATTGTAAGGCTCAACACTTGTGTGTCGCTGAAAACACATTCATATGGGTTTGCTATGCTTCTGAACTGAACCTCCCCATAGTTTGGTTGGAATTGCACCCGATGAATGGTATAGCTATGTCCTTCATTGAGTAGCATGTTAAAAGTATCAACACTATCCCTTGAGATGGCTTCAATCTTTGATCCCTTCAAACACAAATTCAAACAATATTAGCTTGTGATAGAATTATTTTGTTACTATTATTAGCATTCACTATTTTTGGAACTTACAGTCGTATCCATGAGGATAAATCGTTGAAGGTTGCCATGATCTTCAACATGGAATTTGACGTCCACTCTAACAACAATACTCCATAATCTGTCTACGTCCCATAATTCAAGGTCGTCGAAATTTTTAAACCTTGTAAAATAAGGAGCGCATTTTAGCTTTATATTGCTTTATGTTTTATTGTAGGTTAATTTCGATAGATCATAAACTAACATAGTCACCACCGGTTGTCCAGAGAAGCCCGCATACAATCTCTTTCGACTAACATTCGTTGGTTCCATTTATCTAAAAAATATATATTTAGGAAATATGTTAGACTGCGAAGAACAAAATATAACCAGTATAATATAAACAAAGTCTACTTGTATTCAACAGGGATCGAGCACATAAAAGTCTACAGTTTAACCAGGGAATGAAGAAAAGAAACAGCCAAAAGCCAAAACATTGGAGTTCAACAGGGATACTAAATGAAAACAAATGTAGATGATAGTGCAAACAAAATATAACCAGTATAATATATACAAAGTCTACTTGTATTTACTCTAAAAGGAAGTAATTTAAATTTAGAACATTCGCGCTGTATAAGAACCCATGAAGCAAACACTTCAAAAGTGTGCCCTATTGTGTGATAATAAGTGTGTGATGAAAATTGAAAATAATCTGGTTCAAAACTCATGTACAAAGCACATTGATATCCATCATCATTTCCTTAGGGATTATGCAAAAGGTGATATTGTGCTAAGCCATGTTCGACCCAAAGATCAACTTTTGAATATTTTCACCAAACTCTTATATGAGGCCCACATTTGTAAGTTGCAGGGTAAGTTAAATCTCTACTATATGACTCTAACGTTGGATGAACTTGTTTACTTTCTTGTAAGACATGCTTTGCATGTGTATGCTTGTAGGTTTGGATCTTACTCGATTTGGTTTTTGTGAGCTTAAATGGGATGATCACACTTAGGGGGGTGCATTATATACCTCTCATGCATTATTTGTTTCTTGGTTTTGCTCCTGCGTGCTTCCAGAATCCACACTCCTTAAAGGGTTTCCATATTCCTCCTAATGGAGCGGCCTGCATTTCCAGTCTTATAGAGTTTCTGGAGTGATATTCTGATTGTATTCCTTAATATGCATATATCTCTATGTTGTAGTTTGTGTTTTGCTTTCCTTTGTCGATTATCATCATTTCTTGACTTATTTTGTAAGGTTTGCAGTTTCTACATTAACATTTATCCTTTTTCTGCTGCAGTTGTGTTCCTCTGTACAATTTCAGCTACATGTATACTTACTTGATGGCTTCACCTAAAAGTTTTGTAGACAAGTAAAGGAAGAAGACTATCTGTGACCTTGCAACCCTTAAACTTACCTAGAAGATGCACTGTTTCAATTTTTACTTCTCAAAATTAGTCATTTTGTCTTTTTAGTTTCATTGATAAGGCGGGAAAGCGTCATAATCCAAAAATGTCTCCTGCCATTGCAAAGGATAAATGGAGGAAAGGATCCCAGGTTCTTGTGGACATTTGTCAGCTTTCTTATTCTTACAGATATAATCTAGAGCACTGGATAATTTTTTTTTTGTCATTTTGGAGGGTCATTATGCAGTACTACTAAGCATAAGAATAATAAGAAACATTATGCAATACATTACATTATCTCTACTAAATGAAATTTCTTGCTACTAAGCAGTACAAGGAACACATTTGCTTTAGAGGTTGTGAGCTACTTCCTTATTAATCAGTTGTGTCTGGATTACACCAATATTTGTATATGCAGCGCTCTTTTTTGCTCAAGTATCTATTTCCTGCTACAAATTGCGTTGTTGCCTCATGATTTTACTCTCCTTATCAATATGCATACTTGTAACACTAAATAAATTCCTTAGAGGATTAACACTGGGAACTGATGTATCTCTATCAGAGCTTCGGAAGAAATATGATGTTGTAAGTTTTAGGCTAGAAGCTGATAACCAAGGAGCTATCTTTTTTATACTACAAGCTGATAACCAAGGAGCTATCTTTTTTATACTATAACTCTATGAATATATATATATATATTAATAGAATGTTGACATATTATCTTTTTTTTGCTGCAGCATAGGTTGTTGTTGCTTATGGTGCAGAAAGTGATAGATCACTTGGTATTCCTGGGGAGGTATAACTTATTTGACTTCGTAGTCAATCTTTATGCCACGAATTTTGATGGGCATCAACGTCATCTTAGCTGTAATCTGTATGTTATTTATTTTTGACAAATTGAGATCACATGGCTGCAAATATTTGAAGCACAAGCATACTAACACCCAAAGAAAGATAAAACAATCCAGTGGAACAAATAAATACATGTGGAAACTATAAAATGTTAAGGTTGAAACAATCAAAATTTACCAAACCCTCCAAATAATTTAATATATGACAGCCATTCATCACATGCAACCTGGTGGCAGTTGTTTCATGTAACATAAAGAAGATATACTTACATTTCAGTGCTTTATGCTCTCACATTCTATTCCAGATCCTCCAATTGTTCTGTTTAAGAAAAAATTGAGAAGAAGGTTAGTAGTGCTTTATGCAAATTGTTTTCTCTTTAAGAAAAAAATGAGAAGAAGGTTGTGCACATCTATCATTTCTGTTTTAGAAATGTATTCTGGAAAACCAGTATCATTCATGTGCACATATTGCATCCAATACAATATTTCTGACAACCAAAACTGACGAACCTTGTTGAAAAATGTTTGATAGAGAAAGAAGCATAAACAAGGAAAGCATGTAAAAAAATATCTCACAACCTTACTACATTGTCAATCAACATTCACAGCCACGGGAGAAAGTCTTTTGCAAATATTTGAAGCACAAGCATACTAACACCCAAAGAAAGATAAAGATTTTGTGTGCAGTTTCGAGAGAATGTGGTGGCGTGGACCTGCTTCCATGACCGAAAGGATGCGTTCAAGGGATTCCTGTGGCGGGTTCTCAAGCTAAAGGAAGAGGTTTGTGTTGATTTTGCTGCACTTACCCATTTGCTCGCCAGATGCTTACCCTGCAAATCTATCTTTGTAAATTGAGTCTCTATAGGCCGGAGCAGCATAATTGGCAATACAATGAAATTTAGTTTTGGCTGTTTATGCTTCTTCTTTCAAGTAGTTTTTAGATGAACTTGTTCAATGAAGGTTTATCAGATCACTTTGGGATGAGCATGATTTGTTTTGGAGGAGCTCGGTTGCTGGTAAACCATTAGTGTTAGCTAGAGGCTCAGAGCCACTAAACTTGTATTTTGCGTCTTTGCGACTCTTTGGAGTTGTGTGCTTTTTTTGGGTTCACTTCAGCAGCTATTGGACTTGTGTTTTTTTTTTGGGTTCACTTCAGCCAAAATGTAAAGAGGAAACCAGCATGAGAATAATAACCAGCACTACTAACCAGCATGAGAATAAGAACCAGCATGAAGCATGAGAATAGAAGTGGTATTTAGATAGTATGTTTTCTTCTCAAGATAGTATGTTTTTTTTGGGTTCACAAACCACACTATAAAATGTATAGTTCGATTCACGGCCAAAGATGAAGCATGAGAATAAGAACCAGCACTACTAACCTTGCAGGGAGGAAGTTCAGTTGCGGCCAGGCTGCAGATGGAAGATGGAAGATGGAAGACGCTGGAGGGCAGAACGCTAATGAAGCTACAGATTGCGAGGCAGGTACTGACGCTGTGTAGTACAGACGCCAGGTCTTGGCTGCAGATTGAAGTGGTATTTAGATAGTATGTTTTCTTCTCAAGATAGTAGTATATATATATCAACCACTGTACGCTTCGTTTCTTGTGTATGCATGATAAATTGAAGTGGTATTTTCTTTCAAATTGACGCTGGAAGCGGGAACTGAAAATGGGAAGTGCAAATTTTGGGGTTTTGAATTTTCCCACGTATGTATGTGTACAAAACGACCTGGGTTTTGTGTTCCCACGTATGTATGTGTACAAACAGACCCTGGGTTTTGTGTTCAACTGGAATTGAAGCCATGCAAACGCCCGTTTCTGCGGCGTAGGGCTGGCGGTGGCTTGGCCGTTTCTGCTTGGCGTAAATTTGGCCGGCCGGCTGGCTTGAATTTTGAAATGATGCGGGAAGCATTTGGCGAAGGAAGCTAATTGAATGATCTGAGACGTGGGAAGAAACTGTGACTTAATATAGTAGAGATAACACCAATGGCTGGGTCATGCATGTTCCAAACGTGCCATTAGTTTTTGATTCGGTTGTGATGGCATGAAGTGCCGCGACCTTGTATTTAAGGGTACAGGTTTTCTGTTTTAATTACCAACAAAATTACGAAACAGCATGCGTTACTTCGTTTCAAGTTGTATTACGGGGCACCCCCAATCGTCCTTCCAGCTTGTATCTAAACATGAATGAAATCATCGCTTATGTAGTCCTCAAACCTTATTTTTTTCAAGTCTAGCCTCATTGTATATGCATTTGCAAATTTAACTTCTCTCCCATCGCGGAAGGCACAGCAGAAGCTCACTGTCGTGTCTGGCAAATGCGGAAGTTTGCCAGCGTCGTGGCAGCGTACGTGCATGCATGGGAGCAGTGGATCAACTGAGGAAGCACGGGCAAGCTTCGTTGCTGTAGTCAGCGAGCTCGGAAGTTCTCATGCCGCAGTAGCCCACATTGCTCCTGTGCTCACGAGCGCTGCTGCTGCTGCGCTGACAAGCTTCTGTGCTCGATGCGTGTGACAAGGAGATTCCACGCTCCCCGAGCGTGGTAGGGGTGGGGGAGTGGACCAAATTTTTAAATACATATGTGTGGGGGTTATATTTGCAAAAAAATAAAGCTCAGAGACTAGGTAAGCGGTGAGTTCTCTAAACATATGCCATATCTTGTCATCCCCAAAGTTCAAAATCCCGGATTACGCACCCCCAAATTCCAAATCTCGACTGGAAAAGAACTTGAAAAAAATTCAAATGCTACAGTGTTTCTTGAAAATTTCGAGTATTTTGACTTTATTTCAAGTTTTTTGGCCTTCATTTGGGGTCAGGACCATCCAATTTTTTTTTTCAAAATTCTATAACATGGTTTGAACCATTTTCGCTCGATTGAAATTTATATAGCATGGTATATAGCTCAAAATATTGTTATACATGATAGGGCAACATCGAAGCATGAGCCTCATCCTCTAAAAAAATTAGGAATGGGTACGCATATGCATATGCATTCAGTGATATAGGGTGTTCCTACACTACGGATATCCTGGTGCCTCTAATCTCTTTGGCGTGTATAATGGATGCATACCATGTGCGTGTGTTGTGTGTGCGTCCTTGTACCCTTAAAAAAAGCATGTAGCTCAGTTGGTAGAGCTCTCCTTGGCATCCGAGAGGTCTATGGTTCAATCCTACAATAGCACATTTTGTCCAATAAGCAGTTTTTTACTCATGCGCTTCATGTAGCTTAGATTGCGACACTGTAGAGGGAGACTACGATTCACATGACATAGAACGTTATACAAGGGTTAAGTTTTTTTTATATAGTTTGTGAATGACACAAATATTTACCATGTTACCATTCACAAAACATTTGAGGGTAATCTGACCAGTAAACCAATCAAGACGCATCAATAATGTGCACAATAATTAAAAATTGAGAACCTAAATCTTTGGTTAAGTAAAGATAATTGTGATAACGATACGCAACAAGATATTTCGAATCTCAAACAGCAAACACAATTACTTTGGAGTTCTTACCTCTAGATCATCATAATAGTTGTACTGTTAGAATTTTAAAAAATTCCCCAGGCTTGATCATCATCTAACAATTTTATGAAAACATTAGTGATGTGTCAGGACCATCCACAAAATTTTTCAAAATTTTCTAATGTCATTTGAACTAATTTTCATTCGATTCAAATTTACTGGTAAGGCTTTTATCAAGACAGTAGCATTGTCAGAATTTTAAAAATTCCTCAGATTTGATTATCATTTGAAAATTTTATGAGGACATTAGTGATACATTAGGACCATCCACAAATATTTTTAAAAATTTCTAACGTAGTGTGAGCCATTTTTTGTTCGGTTAAAATTTGCTGAGATTTCGGCAATTTCGGCCAAGATCTTGGAAATCCTTATCCAAAAAATCTGAATTTGAGTTTTGCTTTTTGGATTTCGTCCGAAATTTCGAGATCTCAACAAGATTTTGGATTTTGGTCTACTCAAAGTTCTGATCCAAAATCAAAATTTAAAACCTTGGTCATCCCTATATACGACATGTTCCGGTTCCTGCCAATCTTGGCCTTCTTTGGAGCACAGTAAGTTCACAAGAATAAAAAAGAAACAATTCAATTGCCGAAGAATTAAAAAACTGAAATGACTAAAAATTTCAAAATGAAATTCAAAAATCGAATTTGGTTTTGGTTGATTTGGAATTTGGATTTGGGGTTTGGTTTGGGAGAAAACTTACCTAGCATTTCTCCTCGTTGTTTGCACCAAAATTCGGCATGTATTGAAATCGGTCTAAAAATGGAAAAGAAGTATTCGTATAAAAAGGAATCGGTAAACAACTCGGAAAAGGAATCCGTTTCTAAAAAGGAAAAGAAATCGGACCGGAGGCCGATACGGGTAAACGCACCGTATCCATATACAACTCGGATCGGCCAGGTGTGTTATAAAAGAGGGTAAACGTCAAGCGAAACCGGCATCAATCAATCCAACCACACATCTACTTTTTACGAGCTTTTCTTTTGCATTGTTTTAGCTTCATAGATCCCTCTGCAAGTCGACGGAATCAACATAGTTGCGCATCGCTGATTGTTGGTTTTTGCCGATTTCACCCAGGTTTGATCTGCTTCGTTTTGTTGCGCATCGCCTTCCCGAAGCCGATTTTTACCTTGTATCCGGATCAATCGTAACCGGTTGATCTAGTTATCTCCTAATCGGTTCTAGCCGACTAGCGAAAAGCCGATAGATCCTTGTTTATCGGCTTTGATCAAATTACAAACTCTACCTTGTCAATTTCAGGTCAAATTGACTGGCACGCTCTGCAAACCCGGCGTTTGTCTTGTGTGTTCGAAGCCGAAAACCCTCCTTCACGTTTTTAGCGCGAACATATTTTGGCACGCCCGGTGGGACCACAAGGGAAATCAAACATGTCGTCAACTGACAAGCCTGCGGTTACCGCCGATATCAACACTGATGCTATAATCGCGCCTCAAATGGCCGATTTAACCCCTGAACAGCGAAAAGAAATCGAGGACCGAAAGGCAGCTTTAGAAGAAATGATGCTGCAGTGCTTCCAGAAAACACGCCGTGGCGTTACTCAAAAGACTGCACTCCCAAGCCTCAATCCTATCGGAGATTCGTCATCCGAATCGGTAAGCCGATACGCACCCGCTCAAGCCGATTTATCAAGTATGATCGAGCAATCTGTTCATCACGCATTAATTAACCAGTCATCGGCTCTAGTATCCACATTGAAGCCGATGATAGAAAATAGTGTGAAAACAATTGCTCAAGAATTAGCTGTGTCTGGAAGCCTGCTAGATCCACCACAAACCATCCCTGCGTACCCAGTATATTCCATAACACCTAACACCAACACAGTAAGCGTGTCGGCTCAAACACCTATTACGATGCCAACTCAACCTACTGTTTTGAAACCAAGCATACAGAGAGATGGATTTACGCACTACCATGGGCACACAGATGGGGCTAAGATAAACGCATCAAATCCGTCAAACGGGCCATCCAATAGCGTCGGTCTATCGGCTTATCAGCCGATCGAAACGGATCAGGCTCCGCAATCACGGGGAGCCACAACCGTAAAACAAGCGCCGTACAGGGTGGTGCTGTACGTCGAACCTTTCGCGCCCATACCCAATGCATTGGGTTTTAATCATGATTATGACCAAGTACCAAGACCCCCTGAGGTGCGATTTGGACAAAGACCCGAGTTTGCACTCGGGGGGCAGGGCGTGAACCATGAAAATTGGCAATGTCCGGTTGCACCACAAGCCGACAATGTCAATTGGGCGGAGCAAATTGCTAACGTTTTAAGAGAACAGTTCGGTTTACAGCCCAGAGGAAGAGTGATCGGCTATAGGAAGCCGTACCCCGATTACATAGATCGAATGCCATACCCACACAACTTTCGAATACCAGACTTCGCCAAATTCTCAGGTGATGATTCCGTCACCACAATTGAGCATATCGGACGGTTTATGGCTCAGTGCGGAGAGGCTGCACAGTCCGATGGACTAAAAATTAGACTGTTTCCTTTATCATTGTCTGGTGCTGCATTCACTTGGTTCACTAATCTACCCCCAAATTCAGTTCACGTGTGGAACGATTTAGAAAGCCGATTCCATGAATACTTTTTTTCGGGAACTATGGAGCTTAGGATTTCTGATCTTAGTTCACCCGATATATACGGCGAATCGGTTTCCGATTATATCAGAAGGTTTAGAGGCGTACGGAATAGATGCTTTAGTGTAACATTACCCGATGATCAATTGGCCGATTTAGCATTCCAAGGGCTAATCCCGCCATTAAAAGAGAAGCTATCGGGCCAAGAGTTTCCAGATTTAGGCCACTTACTCCACCGCCAGACGGGCGCATGAAAGCCGATATGCAGAGAGCAAAGGGTTTAAAGATAGATTTAAGCCAAACAAGAGTGAAAAGGCCAAAGTAAACATGGTAGATTACAATTCGAGCGACACCTCCGAGGACGGCGAGAAATAAACATAGCCGAGTGGACTAAGAGTTCTAAAAAGCCACTCGTATGCTCTCTGCTCAAACCAATAAAAAATAGGGCGGAGATCAAGTATTCATATGACGTGTCTAAGTGTGACAAGATATTTGATTTATTACTGCAAGAAAAACTCATAAAGTTGCCGGAGGGACACGTCATACCATCGATCGAGGAAATTAAAAAGCGAAGGTATTGCAAATGGCACCATTCGCTTTCACATAATACTAACGATCGCAATATTTTTCGACAACAGATTCAATCGCCATCACCGATGGCAAAGCTAAAATTTGCGGAAGAGTCGGCTATGCAGATAGATATGAGCCCTTTTCAAGTCAACATGGTTCAATGTTCACAAAAAGGAAAGAGGCCTGCAGAAGAAGATAAGCCGACTAAAGGAATTGTATCACGAGACGAGACAGTGCAGATTACTATCGGTTCTATACAGATAGAAGCCGATAGGAATGGACAAAACTCAAGAACGGTAAAACCAAGAGGGGACTTGGAGGTCGGTAAATGGTATCGGGCTGAGAGGGCTCCAAGAAAAGTCGATTTCAAACCAAAGCCGACCTTCTTACAGTTCCTGGGGAAGTATGAAAGGATAAGTCGGAGATGTAACACTCAACAACACCAGAGTTTTCATCGACTAGGGCAAAAGAGGGACGAACGTTGGCGGCCAGATACGTCATGTCGGCCAACCATCAAGAAGAGAAACATCGGCAATGTCCCTTTTGGCAGTTTTGCTGGGAGAGAGGGATTACCTTACCAACAGTTGTGTCTTGTCCTATGCAACACTCGCCTGTATATCGGCCAAACCGGTCTGTAAAAGATAGGTTGTCTAGACCGATATACAATCATCCAGATGTGAGAAGCAGGAGGCCGATCCATGAAAGGTTGTCAACATCAGAGCAAGGCGAGTCCTCCCGAAATCAGGAACTATCGGCTAACACAAGTAGAATGGAATCTGACAGCGAGATGAGCAATTTAGCTGGAAAAATAAGAAAGCCGATAGAACCTAAACCTAGGTGGTGCCCCTCAGGTCTCAGCAAATCACAACGCAGGAGGCTTCAGCGATTAAAAACACAAAAAGAGAGGGAAGCCGAAAAGGAGAGCGAGAGGGATCGGATGTTTAATAAGTTAAGACCTGCACCGGTTTTGAAAAAGGAATGGAGAAAGAAGGAACAGATCGATAGTGACTCAGATCAATCGGTCGAATCCGGTTCTCCGATGATCCGTGATGATACACCACCAATGGATATAAACATGGTATTCACCTTACCAAATGAGTTCAAAACCGAAGAATCACCAAGAAGTGTTCGCCCAATTGTGCCTCTGAGCACCAGATGTCAGATTCGAAAAGCCACAAGACGTGCATCGGCATCTCAAACCATTATATCTAAAAGGGTATATTAATGGCCGACCGATATCTCGTATGTTGGTCGATGGCGGGCGACAAATAACTGATGCCGTTAAGTACTTTCGTAAAATTGGGTAAAGCCGATGAAGACTTGATCAAAACCAATATGGTGCTAAATGACTTCACGGAGACCCAACCGAGGCTAAAGGCGTAATGGTGTCGAACCGATACCGGTAATAAAACTTTGCCGATCGCATTTTTTGTGATTGAAGCCAAAGGCAATTACAGCGTGCTCCTTGGGCGGATCGATCCATGCCAATTGTTTGTATACCATCAACTATGCACCAAAAATTGGTGCGGTGGAACGATGATACAAGAGAAGTCGTGACCGGCCGATACATCGGCTCATATCGCCATGGCTAGCCCTCGACACCAACCGCCACACGAAGAAGCCGAATGTATATCGTGAAAAGCCTTGGACAATTGCGATTTTATCTGCGTTGAGAAGTCGTGATTCAAGCCGATCAGCGTTAAACCCAACACGCTTGATCGCATGCAGGCGAAGTAGTAAGAAGATGGAGTACAAGACACTAGCAAAGCTGCAGAAAAGGCCAGGAGCTATCGGCAAAAAGAATATGAAGAAGCTGTTGAGGATTTTGAAGAAGAAAGAAAAGGGTTAGGATTTACTTAGCCGATTTACTCAAGAAATCGATATTGGGGAAGGTGATGGCAAAGACCAACGCTTGTAAGTGCTAAATTAGAACCCGGTTATAAAGCAAAGTTGGTCGAAATACTCAAAAATATAGAGATTGCTTCGCGTGGGAGTATTACGAGATGCCAGGCTTAAGCCGATGACTAGTTGAGCATCGGCTACCAATAAAACCTGGTATCGACCATTCAAACAATACCCTAGGCGATTTAATCCTACGTTATATGACGCTATAAAGGAAGAAGTAGGACGATTGCTAGAGGCAAAGTTTATCCGCCCCCGCCGATACGCTGAATGGGTCTCAAACATTGTCCTCAGAAGAAGAAAAATGGCAAACTTAGGGTATGTGTCGATTTTAGAGATTTAAACAAAGCTACACCAAAGACGAGTACCGATGCCTATAGCCGATATGCTTATCGATGTCGCATCCGGGAATAAAATCATAAGTTTTTTGGACGGAACGCCGGATACAATCAGATATTCATGGCCGGCCGATATACCCAAAACGGCTTCGGATGTCCGGGGCTTTAGGGCTGTATGAGTGGAAAGTTATGACCTTCGGTTTAAAAATGCCGGTGCTACTTATCAGCGTGCTATGAACCATATTTTCCATGATATGATCGGCAATACCGTGGAGATATACATTGACGACGTAGTGGTAAAATCCAAAGAAGACTGCAACATTTAGCCGATCTGAAAAGATGTTCGAAGCACAAGGTTACATGGGTTAAAAATGAACCCTCTCAAATGTGCTTTCGAGTATCTACCGACAATTTCTTGGGTTTACGGTGCATGAAGGAGGAATTGAAGTAAACCAAGCCAAAGTAAAAGCCATAGCCGATACTAAACCGCCGACGAGCAAAAAGGAGTTGCGGTATTGATTGGGAAAATCAACTACTTGCGACGCTTTATCTCAAACTTGTCGTATGCGATTCGGGCCTTCACACCGCTGCTGAAAATTAAAGACAACCAAGAGTTCAAATGGGAAGCCGATCAACAAAAAGCCTTCGACGATATAAAGGGTTATCTCGATGAGTCCACCAAGATTGACCGCACCAAAACATGGTATACCTTTTAGACTATATATATCGGTGAAGGTGATTCGATTGGGGCGCTTTTAACACAAGAAGCCGATAGGAAGGAACGAGCAATATTTTACTTAAGCCGACGCCTTTTAGATGCGTAAACCAGGTATCCCCTAGTAGAAAAATTATGCTTATCATTGTATTTTGCCTGCACCAAATTGAGACATTATATGTCAAGCTTCCAAATGCGTTATAATATTCAAAACCGATGACGTAAAATACATATTATCAGAGCCAATTCTGCGGGATCGGCTTGGAAAATCGGCGTACGCCATAACAGAGTTCGCGATAACCTATGAGCTCGGCTAAATCTGTGAAAGGACAAGTCGTGGGCCGATTTTATCACAGGAAGTGAAACATTAGCAGAATACCGATGTAACTCCTTGGCAGCTGTATTTTGATGGATCCGTTTGCCAGGAAGGCGAAGGCATCGGCGTGATATTGATTTCACCTAGAAAACAGGAGTATGACTTCATGTATCGGCTAAATAGCCGATGTTCAAATAATCAAGCAGAATACGAAGCATTGCTAAGAGGTCTACAATTGCTAGATAGCATCGGGGTGAAAGACGCCGAAGCTTTTGGAGACTCGATGTTAATTGTACAAAGAAGTCAAAGGAGAATACCGATGCAACGACGGTGCGCTAACTCAGTACTTACATCAATGCCTCCAGATCATCGAGATGCTCACTACATTTTCTATAAAACATATCCCCAGAGAAGCTAATGATAAAGCAAACCGATTAGCACAATGTGCATCAGGGTACAAGATTGAAAGCCGACAGGGACCAATCGGGCTAAACGTTTGGCCGATTTTATGTGTTCACCCTGTCGACTGGAGAACAGAGATAAGGGATTATTTGTCAGATCCAGCCAAGCCGACCGAGCAGAAGGTCAGGCGCAAAGCACTCAAATATGTTCTACTAGAAGATGTATTATACTTTCGGACTATGGAAGGGTTGTTGTTAAGATGCCTGGGAACCGAGGAAGCCAAAGTAGCGATGGGTGAAGTCCATGAAGGCATCTGTGGATCACATCAATCAGCCCATAAGATGAAGTGGATACTAAGACGAACAGGATATTTTTGGCCGACAATGTTGGAAGACTGCTTCAAATATTATAAAGGATGCCAAACGTGCCAAAAGTTTGGTAACATACAGTCAGCACCAGCATCGGCTTTGCATCCGATCATCAAGCCATGGCCATTTAGAGGATGGGGTATAGACATAATCGGCCAAATATTTCCGTCATCCAGCAAAGGACATAAATTCATCCTTGCAGCCACAGATTATTTCTCAAAATGGGTTGAGGCTGTACCACTCAAGAAGGTTACTAGCAAAGAGCTGATCGACTTTGTAAATGAACACATAATCCATCGGTTTGGAATTCCACAGACAATTACTACTGATCAAGGGACTGTGTTCATGTCCAACGAGTTCAAAGGTTTTGCGGAAAGTCTTGGGATAAAATTACTCAACTCTTCCTTACTACGCCAGGCCAATGGATGTGCCGAGTCGTCAAACAAGACATTGATAAAACTGATAAAAAGAAAAATTGAGGAAGAGCCGAGGAAATGGCATTCAACGCTATCGGAGGCTTTATGGGCTTATCGGCTATCTCAGCACGGATCAACTAAATTGTCACCTTTTCAGTTGGTATACGGACAAGAAGCCGTCTTGCCCGTGGAAATCAACATCGGCTCAGTAAGGATATATGAGCAAGATAAGGTATCAGCCGATGAATACAAACAGGCGATGCTTGACAATCTGGATGATTTGGCTGAACTAAGGCTGATCACGCCGATTTGGTATGGAAAACCGTGTTGCCAATCAGGTCTAAGGATAATCGATTTGGCAAATGGTCACCAACATGGGAAGGGCCTTATAAGATCAATCGGCCGATTGACGGGAATTCGTATATACTGGAGTCCTTAGGCGGGTTCGTCCTACCTAAAGCGATCAATGGAAAATATCTAAAAGCGTATCACCCAAGCATATGGGTTGGGTCCTAACTACAGGAAGGAAAACATCAGGATCAATTACAAAAGCACATGCATATAAAATCGGTCATACAGCCGACCGAGTCAGTTAAACACCCATCCACAGATTAAAATAGTTTACAAAGATCGGTTACATAGCCGATCAAGCAAAGTGTTCAAAGGACGTCATCCCAAGGTTAAAGCAATATTACAAAAAGACTGGCCACACCACTGATACCAATAGATCAAAGTCTAGTGTAGTCCTGATCCGGGCAAATGGGCTCCCAAAGCCGATAGTGCCGCTGCCGCTTTGCCAATAGTAGCTTGGACACCATCTATAAGTTGTTGGTCGGCCACTGCATCACCCGAATCGAACTATTTTGGCCGATTGAGTCTTGACTTGCGCAAAAACCTCGCCAATCTCCCGCCTCTGGACGGCCAGTGAGGATGTAGAGTCTGTGATGCCAATCCGGCAGTCTGCAAGTTCTTTTATGACCAAGGCCAACTGTTCTTCAAGTTTAATCTTGGTCGACTCCAGCTCTTGAGCTCTGCTTTTAGCCGATTTGAGTGTAGCAGTACCTTGATCAAATATGCTCGTCCGATGTTTGGCATCTGCTATACGCTTGTCCAAGAGCCGTTGATCGGCTTGTGGGCCTTCCTCTCGATCAACCCTTATTTTGGCCGACTCCACATCCAAACCGGCGTATGCTCAAATGACATACCTCTAGCAATGCTCATAGTCATGGAGGAAGATCGGCCTGCATGGCCGCCATTGCATTTCTCGAGGTTGAGTGTTGGCCGTAAGAGCCGCTCCGCTGCATTACTTCGTCTAGGAGGCGATTGAGTCGCTTCCTGCATGCCCGGCCAGCGAAGAATTCGGCAAATGGCCGAGCGGAGGCCGCTATTATACGTTGAATATCGGCCGGGTAATCATCGATAGCCATAACCTCCGGGTCGTCAAGCTCGTCCAGAGTAAAGCCTAGCAAATCGGCCAGATCAGCTGATGGTGCTTTGGGGTCATGATCGGAAATATCAATCGTCGGGGGCGGTACGGCCGGCGGTGTTGGAGAGAGTGATGAAGGGATAGCCGATGTAGCACCTTGGGGATCGGCTATAACTCTCGCTATTTGTACCGATGGGGATTGCTAGAAAAACAAACAAGTCAGCTAGAAAAACAAACAAGTCAGCAACAAGACAAACGTCAAGCAATGACTACAGACTCACATCAGTGGCTGAATGTTCCGGGGAACCATCGGGTTGATGCCTCACGGGTCTGGGCGAGCGCCTGGCTGACTTCTTCTTCCTCTCTGCAGTAACTTCGGGTTAGCAGTTATCAAAGCAAGGGATATAATGGCTAATGTAAGAATAACTTACTTGGGGCGCTACCGACGGCTAAGTCCGATAAGGATGGACCTTGAATATCTAAGTTGCCTGAAGTATACCCCGTGGTGCCGACAGATTGACCTGGACGTCGCTGTCGGCCACTACTCGCAGAAGCGTGGGGATCGGCTGTTCGCCCACCAGCATCCGTGCCGCCCTAGAAAGGTCAAAGACGATTTAAATAAAAAAATGTCGATAATCAGTAAAGAATGTATGATATAAAACGGTACCTCTACGCCATCGAGGAGTCGCTATAACCCGAGCTCGTCTTTGGAACCGAAACTACCGTCGGCTCATGAAAGTCGGAAGAAATAAGTGAATTATGGCCGACGGAGTCCTGTCCATAAGTACGGCTTCCGATATTCGTCCACCATCATGAATGCAATGACCGACGGAATTAAGAACAAAATGCGCATTGAAAGAATTTGCAACCCGTCGGCTACTTCAAGAATAACCTCCGCGCGACGCTGTTGGTCACTCGAGATCGGGGCTCGACACAGGATAGTAGGGGGAGGATGGAATGGTTTGCCCAAAACCTAGCCGACGCGAATCGAGGGGTGGTAGAACTCGTAAGATGGCTGAAATGTCCGATTGCGGGTATTCAAGCCGACATGAAAGATGCAAGGGGTGAGGATGATTTTGTACAAATCTAAAGTAGATTGGGGCATCAAGGAACTATCAAAGATCTAGGTGAAGAAATGTTGGGTAGGGGCAATCGGCTACATCAAGATATCGGAAAAGTCTTGTTGGCCAAGGAAGTCCTATCTAGGGTAAGGAAAAAGCTGAGGTATTTGTGCAAGCCGATCGGGTCCATTTTTAGCTCTCCAGCTGAAGACATGATGAATCTCTCACCATAAGATCGGCTAACTCTATACTGGGGGACTACGTGTTCTAGATAATCTTCCCGAGGGAAAGTTGAACTCCCCGAAGACTCAGATAAGATGGATCGGCTAAACATGCAATGGAGCCACGTCTGGATAAACCACAAAGGGCCTCCTATGTTGCCGATTTACATGTTTTGGCGGCTTAAAAAGCCGACTACGAATCACATACATCATTTGATATACAAATTTCGAGGAACATCTTGCCGAGAGAAAGCCGACGCCTCTACCAAACGCTCCGCCACTAATCGAAAGGTTTGGGTGGGACCAAGGGAAGCACCACGAGAAAGATATCGGTCTAACCAAAGATTGAGAAAAGCGACCTGCTCTTCGGCCGATACCGGACCAGTAACCCTATTGTTATTCTGGATATATTTGTGCCAGCCCTCGCCTTTCTTGCGGATTAATTTGAAAGAAGGTTTTCCGCTAAAAGCCGATAGTTGGTCACCATCCGCCTAAGGCAACACAATTGGGCCACGCTACAAAGTAGGGCCGATTGGGCCTGACGGAATAGAAAGGCATTCAAAGAATCCGACCAAAAATAACATGCTGCAGCTACCAAGGGTTCGTTGGCTTCAGGATCGGCTAGGCTCAAAGATAGAGACTCGGCTATACCCATCCTCTCCCATTCTACCCTCTTCTGAGCCGATACTCTAATAAACCAAGATCTCCATCCCTTCAGGCTGGTGGGCCAGGCCCTAAAGCTTTTTCCCCACTCAGTAGATATTATACCCAAGAAATTATTAAGGGGAGTCTAGGGACCTCGGTATTGATAACGGTGTCTGCCGACATGCTACCTATTGGTCCTAAGTAAAATTGATCTGAACTTTGAGGAATCGGGATGAATACCTGCGAAGGGTCCATTTTAGCCGATTTTGAAAGAGCAAGAGAAAGATGACAAGAGCCGATGATGCGTGATCCGAGAGCTTGAAAGCGTGAAAATGACCGTGGGGGGACCCCCATATTTATACCGCGATGAAAGAAGGCGAGCAGGCGGGAGCAGTTGAGCATTTAAAACGCACCGAGATTTTTACGGCGCGGTTAATGGGGTGGTTCCCAAAAAAGGATTCTTCTGTAAAAGCCGATACGAATGAAAAAGCCGATATATTCTTTTTGGAAAATAACAAGTTATCTTCCAAAAACAGGGGGCATATGTTTGCACCAAAATTCGGCATGTATTGAAATCGGTCTAAAAATGGAAAAGAAGTATTCGTATAAAAAGGAATCGGTAAACAACTCGGAAAAGGAATCCGTTTCTAAAAAGGAAAAGAAATCGGACCGGAGGCCGATACGGGTAAACGCACCGTATCCATATACAACTCGGATCGGCCAGGTGTGTTATAAAAGAGGGTAAACGCTGTTTAAACCGCATCAATCAATCCAACCACACATCTACTTTTTACGAGCTTTTCTTTTGCATTGTTTTAGCTTCATAGATCCCTCTGCAAGTCGACGGAATCAACATAGTTGCGCATCGCTGATTGTTGGTTTTTGCCGATTTCACCCAGGTTTGATCTGCTTCGTTTTGTTGCGCATCGCCTTCCCGAAGCCGATTTTTACCTTGTATCCGGATCAATCGTAACCGGTTGATCTAGTTATCTCCTAATCGGTTCTAGCCGACTAGCGAAAAGCCGATAGATCCTTGTTTATCGGCTTTGATCAAATTACAAACTCTACCTTGTCAATTTCAGGTCAAATTGACTGGCACGCTCTGCAAACCCGGCGTTTGTCTTGTGTGTTCGAAGCCAAAAACCCTCCTTCACGTTTTTAGCGTGAACACTCGTCTTGGACCGCCGGCTCCTCCTCGCAACCGGTCCGCCGAGTACGTCACGCTTGCATGGCCCGTCCCCTTCGCGCGGTCACGTCGCCGTCCCGCTCGCTGCTCGCCTGCTCCCGTCGCGTCGCCATTGCCACAACATGCCGCACGCCCATGCCGGTCGCCTGTCCGCACCCACGCCACTCGCCCTCTCTCCCCATGTGCGCACGAGTATAAGAACCCCTCCCCCTGAGACACCCGAGCTCCCTCGTCCCTCTCCTCCTGTGAGTCCACGGCCGCCGCCCCCTTTTCCATCTCCCCCTCCAGCCGAAGTCGTACCGCTGCCCCAACCTCTCCCCGCCAATCCCTAAACATAACCCTAAGCCTAAACCGAGCCCCGGCCACCCCTACCGTTTCCTCTCCCCCGCCACCCTCTCTTCTTCCCCAGCGCCGACGCCCGCCCCGCGCGCTGTCGCCCCACTCGCTCGAGTCGCCGCTGCCTCACTCGCCTTGTCCTAGCCCTAACCCTCTCACTCTGCTTCTTTGGCCACCGGGCCCCGTCGGTTAGCCTTTTATCACGCCTCGCCGCTCCGCCCGGGCCCACCTGTCATACGCCCCGTCGCTTCGTCTCGTGTCGGGCCCACCCATCAGCAGCACCAAGCCTCGGCCCCGCGCGCTAGCGCCCTCGCCCGGGGGTCTCACCTGTCGGTCTCCCCTCGCCACTGTCCCTTCGGGCCCACCTGTCAGGTGGCTGGCCACGCGCAGTTGGGCCGGCCCGGTTCACCTTGCGCGTGCAAGCCGCCCATGGGCCGAACGGGCGAATGGGTTGTGCCCCAATGCGGCCCATTACTATTTTTCTATTTTTGTTTTTTTCCTTTTTTGGATTTAAATAATCCAGAAAAATCCAAAAAAGTTCCAACCCCCCCAATTCCAAAATACACCATCTCGACTGTTTCAACCCATTGAGTCCAAAAACGGCCTTCGCTCCGCCTTTTGAAGCTCCCAATATTTCGAAAATGCTCAATTTGCCCTCCGACCTCTCTCCGGCCCTCCAACCGTTTTATTTCCAGTTTTGCTTTTAATTGTCTTTATTTTATTCGTTTATTTATCGATTTGCTTTCTTCCGCGCTAGATCTGACGTTCGTGCAGTACCCGGAGGAGGAACAGTTTCTGGAACCAGAACCGGACCAGACAAGAGCCGAGTACGACTACGGCCGCTTTGACCTAGACGACCCCTCAGCCCAGCAAGGCAAGCCGCACACCCTTGATCATGTTGAGCCTAATTGTTTTAATATTATATTATTTAATTTCTATCGCATTACTTTAATTGTATATTGAAATATTGAAAATTGCTAGTTTAGAATGACATGCATCTTAGCTATACCCAGTTTCACGATTAGCCTCCTTGACATTGATGAACCCTAACAACCTTGAATAACCCTAGTTGATGATTATACACACCTCGTAGATGCTTGATAATTATATTAGTCTCACTCAAAATCCTTAAATGAGAAATGAAACCTGGCGAGCAGTTGGCTCGAAGTATTTAAAAATGTGCTACGATCAGGGGGACAGTATTGGACTAGCCACAAGGTGGTCATGAGTCCGATCCCCGGCTGATGATTAATGTCATGGTTGGCTTGATGGCTGGTACGAACAGGTACCATGTTGGTTTGTAGATGATTGAATGGCTTAATCTTTGGCAACATAAGGTTAAACCCCCCTTGAGCAAAGTAAATAACTTAAGTTTTCGCTCAACCACAAGTTGGAGCCATTCAATTCAGTTGAACCGTTTCCCAACATAGCTCAGTACATTGTCTATCCCCTGGGAATACTTACATTGTATGGTGGTATCATTCTCGGAAGGAGAATGGGGAGTAGTCATTCCAGGCAGGGGAATGACTGATGGGTTTGGTGGGACAGGAATGAAGCGTCATTCGCTGGTTCTCACAACGATAGGTTACCCACGCAGTATTGGAACGCGACTCCTGCGTTGGCTAGTGGGGTCCCAAGAACAGTAGGTCTGAGTACCTACCGGGTAGGAGCTACCCTAGGGATGTTCAATCAAAAGGCTGTGATGGTCTCAGCTCGGCTGCATGCATTTAAGTTGCATGTAATCCGGTCGCATTAACGGTCGTAGACGTCTTGTGGGTAAAGCTGAGCAGCTCTGCAGAGTCAAATTAATGGTATTCGAATACGCCATGCTTCCGGTTAATGAAGCTAAGTTTGATTTGGGGTGACTCTCGTAACCTAGCTCAAGTAGTTCTCGGTGAATTTTGAGAATGTGGCTTAATTGTTATAACTTTGTGAACCCCTCCTCTTTACTATTATTTATGGTTTGTGTTTCAAATGTAAAATGATATTATAAATAAAACTGCATCCACAAATACTTAACCATGTGCCAACCATTTGTTAATCCCTTGCATGTAGTATTCAATGATTTCCCGTGCGACTTGTTGAGTACAGTTATGTACTCACCATTGCTTAATCCAACCGTTTCAGAGTTCCAAGAAGCTCGCATTTACCAGGAGTTCGTAGATAGTGAATTGATTTGGTTTTAAGGTCTTAGTCTTTTACTCAGATCTACTTGTGCGGTGTTTTGGATATAATCTATTTGAGGCCAGTTGCGCCTCCTTTTGTAAAAAACTTGGCCGCTAGGCCTTATATTCTATAAAAATAGTTGAATTCATCCTTATTTGGTTTCCCAACAGCTAATTATTCTGGATAGCTATCGAGGTATTTAAACTTGCCACCTAAAAGTACGATCAGTTACACAAAAACAATTCAATTCAAAACAGGAGGCCGTGAAAGAATAATGGAGACCCATATGACAGAACTCTCTCCAATCAACCGTACAAAAGGTTGTTTAGGCACCAACATTGATTATTCCAACGAATGATATTTACGTTTTGACCGTACAAATGCTAAGCTCAGGTTTCCAGCATCTCAACAGGCCTAAAGCATCTTACATAAGTACTACAGAGCTTTCCCAGCAGTTTATTGTCCTTTACCTAAATAATTGGAAGCATGCCAGCAAGAGCTGTCATTGCCACCGAGTATTCACAGAAGCTTGGATATCACACGGCAGGACGTCCGAAAGGCAGTAGTTGCTACCTTAAGAATTGCTTGATTATGGCAGATGCTGCAAAATTGCAAAATGTGAATGACAGATAACACAAGGTATGTTCATACGAAGTTAAATGATGCTGGGAATACATTGTTATCTGGATACAGTTTAAGAACACGGTATGATTTATCACGACAGGTTTCATCCCCGAAGTCCCGAACCCCAATAAATGCCCACAGTCAAAACCAAGCTAATCTACGTACGCCAGAACCGGTCTAGATTTCACTAAGTAGGAAGTGATCGACCATGCGGCTAGGGATGGCAATCGGGCGGGTTCGGGCGGGTAGACCTCCCGCATACCCGAACCCGAAACCCGAAATTCATACCCGAACCCGAACCCAAAATCTCTCACGGGTACATACCCACGCCCATACCCGAACCCGATGGGTACCCGAACCCGAACGGGTACCCAAACCCGAAATTAAATTCACCTAATCACCTTGCAATTAAATTTTCAACCATCAATTGTCAATCAATTCATTTGTAATTTCTATGTTTAAAGGAAAAATATATGGTGTATATAATCATGAAAGTTACCGCATCTTACATCTCAAACGATGCTTGAAAATCTTGAATTAACTTTCCATTATTTTTAATTTATATTAATTAATTCGGGTACCCATGGGTACCCACGGGTGCAGAACCGAACCCGAACCCGAACCCGAACCCAAACCCGAACCCGAAATTTGAAACCCGCTGGTCTGAAATCAAACCCATACCCGAACCCATCGGGTCGGGTACCCACGGATACCCGAACCCACGGGTAATTTTGCCATCCCTACATGCGGCAAACACATATGTCAGGTTTGCTCTCTGAGTCGAGTTACTCAAGACTTAGGGGTGAAGACCAGCAGAACATAAGCTCCTCTTCAGGAGCGTTTTGAAGCTTGTAAGGCTCCGCCAGTAACCCACCAGGTTGGAATAATGGTGGACTAAGATGAACTCTCAAGACATGACTGACGGTACTTTTATTTGACAAGCTCATGGACTGCTTTATGCGGCTTGTGAAATGAAGCCAGCTTCTGAGATTTGGAGAGGAAACTAATTCTAATATTTCAATGGGAAACCAAAGCTTAGTTACAAGCTGTGTAGGTGGAGTCAACATTTCTTGACTTAACTTGGAGCAGATCATCGCATAGGGAGAATAACACCATAGAGAAGATTCATGTCCAAGGTTAGTGGAATAACTTACCCGATAGCTGTGGCACTCCATGAAGCTACATTATAAACGACTCTTGTCCCATCACATGCCTTCCGAAGTTTGCCTTTTCTCTTCTCAGCTGAAAATGTCTTCTTAAGGACTAGCAGGAGAATGGTGAGGAAGTTTAGCATTAAAACATTCATTTAAAAATGATTCAAAGTAATCATTCATCTGGCTTAAGAAAAGAGAAAGGAACCTTTTTTAATTCGATCAGGAGACAATTCCTGTAAAATATGAAATTTTCAGGGGTCAAACATATGCAGCACCTCTCAATTCTCATACATGACAAGAAATGGCACTCGTGCATGACAATAATCCAGGCTCACAAGCGAGATATTATAGAAAAGAACAGAAACTTAAAATGAGGCCCAGCACAACTAGTCACATTCTGGGGCGACCCACGCAATTAGCCCAGAGAAGGATAGTAACCACTGCCGTTATACTGAAATAATTACACAAATCTCGGCATACTAACTAATCAAAACATCGAGCGCACCTGATGTTTTATCAATTAGTACACCGTGTTCAAAGTATTGCAACAGAACAATAATTGAAGAATGAATGTAAATATGTTACAAACCAAACCACGCAGGCTACAAGCCCAATACACAATTATACATAAGATCCAAGTATAACAAAAATATAATACATAGGCACTAGTTATACAAAAGATTAATGAAACCGATGCACGGCTACTCATCCCTTTTATCCCTCCTGGTAGTACTTAGCCGCATCGTCAAACCAACCGGACGCTTGAACATCGGAGCCAAAGTTTCGCGAAGGGGGATTTAGCAAAAGTGGGTACCAAGTACTCAGCAAGCATTAATAGCAAAATGCAATAGATGAATTTCCTCTCATTTCTAACCAAAGTTCATCTAATGATCACCTTCTCTCAAAATCCACTTTTACAGAAATTAGATTTTTTTGTTTTCTTTAAAGGTTGTCTATTTTAATTCTGAAAATGGCTATTAGCACTCGTATAAGAGGCAGACTTAGCTTCCATAGCCTCCAATCCAGGAGACAGGCATGAATTCATGATTTTAACCCTGCGCTGGTTCGTACCACTTTACCCATAGCGACCCATCCCGTAAGGCCCCAGAATGTTTATCACTAGTCCAGTATTATATCTCCAACTCTGGTAGCCAATGAGTAGTGGTGTCATCGACTGTTCCCCACTACCCTCAGCGCACCAGTTGTACCATGCTACCGCAGCAGCACTGATACTCCTAGGCTTAATAGCGCTTGATCAACCGTAGCTGATTTTGTGTCCGTCACTGGGACTCCCGGCATACCCGGATTCACACTCCTAGTTAATTACTTAACCACCAATGTGGAGATCATAATACTTTCTTAGGACAACCTTTTCCGACCGATTTCACACACTATGGTTGGTAGTCTAATACGGCTCATTACCTGTGTTAGTTGTTTGTCCTTATATCATAATATATTTAGAGGACGCCGCCGGCTATTCTCTTCTCATCGGCGCCCTCTACCCACCATACATAGAAATATACCACTGCTCTTCTCATCCGGTTTGATCGAGTTCAGCCCGATGGATGACTCAATCGACCCTGACTCCCAGTTTCTCCGTGCTCTCATACCAAATTGTAGTGTCCCGGCGATGTCCTCCTCTTACAGCAATCGCTGGGAGGAGTGATCCTCCAAACCAAGCGAACCAAACTGAGAAAATGAGAAGAATAACAGGAAGAAGAGAGAACAAGGAGAAAGAAGGAGAAATAATTTCTTCATTTACAAGTTGGTCATTGTGTTGCAATCCGCATCCTAATATAGTCTGACCATTCTTACAACTGGGCCCAACCCAGACACGACCTGCTAAAGACCCTAGCCCATCCCACACATGCCTGTGATGCACTGTGCTTCGTCCGACAATACCAATTCCGCTGCTAATCGTCCCGTCCAGCATGTCCCGCCTGTCCAGTCGTTATAGGATGGGAGGAGGAAAAGGGGTGAAGGAGAGGCTGGTCTAGTCCCTCTTCAAGGTGGTCAAAGTTACCTTTTCACTTCTTTCATCTTTTACTGATTTACTATGAGGCACAATGGTCATTCCAATTCACTTATGTAAAACCTTGGTTATCAAGTTTAATTGCCCAATATATTCTTGATTAGATGCTTAATAGTTTTAATTGCTTAGCTGAATTTCAGGGTCCTTACACATTGAAAATATGGTGACTGTGGCATCTCTTATTAAGAGAAACAGGATATGAATGGAAACCAAAGTTCTTCAAATATCATAATCATAATATAAACAATGTTAAGCAAGGATTGTTCGGTGAATCAGCCAAAGCCCAAAGGAACAGGAAAGAAGAAAGTGATGGATATAACAGCATATTGGAGTAAAAACATTAAACGTACTTACATTGGTCTTTTTAAGTGACAATATGTATGTTGCTATAAAGAAAGCAAGCCCATGAACTGCATCCTCTTGCTTAACAAGAACATATCCATCATCTGAGTCATTATTTTCCCACAAATCTACAGCCTTTATTATATCCCATGATGTATCTAATTCAACTGTGGAAAGGAACAGTGAATGGATTTTTAGAGTAAGGTGGACTACATTGCACGGAGATTAAAACAAAAAGGAATGTGAAACACAATGCAGAAGACATGTTATAGTTCGTACTGTATTTTAGCTGGCCATATTTATGGTAGCTTACGTGCTACTAGGCACTAGCAAGTAGCAATCATACCTGCACCATTTTGATATACTGAATTTTGAATTTCATCGATCTTTTGAAGAAACTCAGGTGATTCAAACCCAGATTTAAGAAGATCAGACAGCTGAAAAGTAAAAGCAAGTGGTTCAGAGCTTTATTACAGCTTCACAGAAAAATGAACTATAATGAAAACTCTCCGTTCTCTCCCTATCACTCCAGAAAGAGATTTCCGTAAGTGCCATGTGACTGTTCAGCGCACATTCTAAATGAGAAAACTCGAAAGATAGTCGAAAATAATAATCATCATAATAAGATTGCACTTCTATAATAATAATAATAATAATAATAATAATAATAATATTATTATTATTATTATTATTGGATTATTGGATAACCTACATATTACATTTCATAATTATATATATATATAAAAAGCATGCTGTATCTCTGCCTCTGTACCCTAGTCATGTGGTAAGTGCATTAGCATGGACCGACCAACTCAGGCAAGTGGTCATGCTTCTAAATAAAGGCACAAAGGATTCATAGAAGATAATCTGACTCCAGAAATTGACAGGTTCAATATTAGGCTCACCACACCAACGCACCAGAGAAACAATACGAAAACAGTAGTATTAAAGTTATTTCGAACTAATTCGAAGAACAAGGCATCCAACTGAGACAGACGGATTTAAATACACGGTAACATGGCAAATCGATCTAGTTAGTTCGAATTTGTTGGATCCAAACCTGAAATAACGTGAATTTAGTTGAATTATCGCAATTTGCCAACCGTTACGTCAATCAACGCCTTACAATCTCGAATCAAAATCCCAAATCCTAGCCTCCCGGAAAACCTCAACCTCCCCCAGAACACCAAATCGAGATGGATCACGACGCCTCCTCCGTACCTGGTCCGTCTCGTAGTCGGAGTCACTCGCCAGCGACGCCGCCGAATCATCGTCACCAACGCCGCCCTCGTGCTCCGGCGCAACGGTGGTTTCCTTGGAGAGAGACACGCCGAGGTCGTCGCCTCCGGCGTCGCGCAGCACGTCGAGCGCGCGCTGGATCTCCTCCAGCAGCGACTCCCGCGTGCGCCTCCGCAGCCTCACCTTCGGCGACCTCCGCGGCGCAGGCGAGGAGGTGGACGGCTCCATCGGGGAACCGTATCGAAGGTGGCGAGCGGCGACGTCGTCGGATTGGAAGTAGGACGCGACGCGCTCGTATGTGATTGCTTGGCCTAGATGAAGGAGAGTAGAAGTTTGTTTCCGCGTGATTTGATTAATCCGATGATGTGAATGTGATGTTGTGTAATCGGAGGATATCTCCAGCCTAAATCATCTTTATCGTCTAAATTCTACAAACTAAAAAAAGTTTGTTAGTAGTGTAAAAGTTTGTTAGAAATTTGTTTTTTTTTGTAACTTCTAGTATAAGACGAATTTGGTCATGAAATTTTATACGTAGGTGGGGTAAGTTGAGATGTACATCCATGATTTTTTTCAGAATTTTTTGAAACTTTTTTTAGTTTGATTGCACGGTGATTTCACCAAACTGTTGATTGCACGTTACGTATAAAATTTCATGACCAAATTCGTCCTATGCTAGAAGTTACAAAAAAATAAATTTAAGAATTTGTCTTTTTTGTAACTTCTAACATAGGACGAATTTGATCATGAAATTTTATACGTAGATGGGGTAAGTTGAGATGTACATCTATGAATTTTTCAGTATTTTTTGAAATTTTTTTTAGTTTGATTGCACGGTGATTGCACCAAACTGTTGATTGCACAGGATATACCCCCATATATATATATAAAGATTTTATTTTTTTTTAGAAAATTACCATACGAATGGACTTAAGCTTCTGTAACCTATAAAATTTGAAGACCAAATTAATCGTATTTGAAGACTAAAAGAAATTATATTTGAAAGATATGTATAGGTGATGAGTTTATACAACACGATATTGAGCGTGTTGTTGAGTAACTTGAGTGTTGGATTCGTTATTGAGCGGGTGAAGCACTGCACGAGAAAAAGGCTTGGAGGAAGCAACGAGGCCCAACTAAACGTCGGCGATGAAAATTTATTTCGGCTGCGGATCTTGTAATGCAGTGTATGTATTTATAGTGTTATGCAGGCCCGGCCCAAGTAATTAATTACTTCAAGCCCAGAGAATAAATAAAGGAAGAGTGAACTAGAAGGCACTAGGCTGGCAGTCACCGACTCACACGTCGAAACTAGGGTTTCCAGCCTCGACCAGCACAACATCCACCCCCGTCCGTTTGGAATATTATTGGACGGTACGGCCCAAACTTGTGAAAAAAACGCCGGGAGCCAGCCCACCACCCACCGAGGACGCAGCACAGGCGTCGACGGACGTGGATGGGGCTCAAGGGGTTCGTCGAGGGCGGCACCGCCGCCGTCGTGGCCGGCTGCACCACGCACCCGCTCGACCTCATCAAGGTCCGTATGCAGCTGCAGGGAGAGCCCGCCCCATCGCTGCGCCTCGCGCTGCGCTTCCCCCGCGGCGTTGCGATCCCGCACCACCACCTGCCGCCGCGCAGGCCCGGGCCGATCGCCGTGGCCGCGCAGATCCTGCGCGCGGAGGGCCCCGTGGGCTTGCTTTCCGGGGTGTCGGCCACCGTGCTGCGGCATTCGCTCTACTCCACCACAAGCATGGGGCTGTACGACGTGCTCAAGAAGAGGTGGGATCGGGACGGCGGCGGCGCGCTGCCGCTGCACCGGAAGATTGCGGCCGGCCTCGTAGCCGGCGGCGTCGGTGCGGCCGTGGGCAACCCCGCCGACGTGGCCATGGTGCGTATGCAGGCGGACGGCAGGCTCCCCGCGGCCGAGCGGCGCAACTACCGGAGCGTCGCGGACGCCATCGGCCGGATGGTGCGCCACGAGGGCGTGCGCAGTTTGTGGCGCGGGTCGTCGCTCACGGTGAAGCGCGCCATGATCGTGACGGCGTCGCAGCTGGCCACGTACGACCAGGCGAAGGAGGCCATCCTGGCGCGGGGCGGTCCTGGCGCCGAAGGGCTGGCCACGCACGTCGCGGCCAGCTTCGCGGCCGGGCTGGTTGCCGCGGTGGCGTCCAACCCCGTCGACGTCGTCAAGACGAGGGTCATGAACATGAAGGTCGGGGCCGGCGCGCCACCGCCGTACGCGGGCGCGCTCGACTGCGCCATCAAGACCGTGCGGTCGGAGGGGGCGATGGCGCTGTACAAGGGGTTCTTCCCGACGGTGACGCGGCAGGGGCCCTTCACCGTCGTGCTCTTCGTCACGCTCGAGCAGGTGCGCAAGGTGCTTAAGGGCGCCGACTTCTGAGAGACCGAGACGACATTGCGGTTGCCAAGAATGCAGCATACGCCATTGCTAGGCTATTTGTCTTTTCTCCCATCGGTTGCAAGCTGCGACCCGAGTGTGCTCTGCACTTGCACGGATTTGATAAATTGTTGTGGAAAATTTTGATCTATGCTGTAATTTCGCCATGCTACTTTCATGCCCACTAATTAGGTGCTACTCGGTAATCTTCCTTGTGCGATCAAGACCATTCGCAACCAATTGTCGATTAATGCTAGTGAGTGCAGCTGCGCTTGCTCCGACAGACTACAGTGGCATATCCTCACTTACCAGTGCCGGATACCAGTGAATAGTAAGGCGCTGTTTGGATCGCTGTTTCCTCCGAGCCTGCCCGCCGCGTGCTTTGACCGTGCTGAGGGATGGCATTTGGATCGCTGCTTCCCTCGCCCCGGGGCCTGGCCCCGCTCATGTAGCAAAGGAGAAATTTGCGAGGTCTCGCGCGAGCAGAAACGGCGCTCGGGCCGTTTCTCGCGGGCCTGGCTGGGGCGGGCCAGGCGTGGCTGGTGCAGCGTACCAAACAGGCTATAATAGTATTTTTGGACCTGTGAAACAGAGCGCTGAATGTAACAGAACAGTTCCAGACCACTTATGCACAGCAAAAGCAACTCAATAACGCATACCTCCCTCAAAAATAAATAAATAAATAAATATCTGATCTTAACCATGATGCATTGCGAGACATAACTTAGAAGAATGCTACAGTTTTCAGTAAAGAACTGGCCTGGATTACAAGTCATTGCACGAACCACAACCCTGAAATATTCTAGCTTTCCATCCAGGAGTCAACCTGAATTGATGCTCAGCCTGACGAGGTGAAGAAGTGCAGTACAGTTAGGGTCAAAACCGTGACATTTGTTCAAAGAGTATCCCTCTGGTACCAGAAAAACCAAGAATAGCCCCAACTCAGTTTAGGTTCCTATATGCAGTTAAAAAATGAGGTGCTTTCAGTAGATATACAAAACAACACTATGGGAGGAGACAACATGCATATATGTAACTGTCCATGACCATCATACAAGTGAATGGTGACCTAGAGCCAATTTATATAATTAATTTTTCAACGTTCCAGAAACCCTGGAGATAGGCCACAGCGCATTGTCGCATCTGCAAAATGAAGATAATCATAAACTGTACCTATGGAGGGTTATGTAGATTGGCGTAGTTCTGAAGAAACTAGTAAAAGGCCATACTTTTTTTTTGTTCTAGCAATCAGCTAAAGTTAGTCCAAGTATACTTAATCCTGAAGGCATTAATTTCTGAGTAGTAAATTACAAAGAAATTATCATCATTTATAGTTCAATTATACAGCACTCAATAATGATAAAGAAATCTGCAGAAATATGATTCAGAAACACAGTGACAAACCGACAATTCAACCGAGCTAATAGATCAGTATAACACAATCAAATTGCTGTAATAGAATATAATCACCTCTTTAGTTGTATTATAGATTTGAAACCCTACTATACAATTTATATAAGGTTGTTCTCCAAGAAATTTGAAATGTCTAAGTTCTTGTAAGTATTGGAATTTTGTAAGTTGAGGTCAACATTGCTTATGCAATCCAAACGCACAACAATACATGCAAAAGGAAGATACCACATTTGGGTCTAGCAATCCAAGCCCGACAACACTTCATTTGGTGTAACCTAAGTAACTAGCCAGTGTTTTGCTTTAGTCCTGGTTGTGGTCATAAACTCCAAATAGGCCAAACCTAATAATGTTGTTGGTTGTGTTCACAATGTTTACAGAATTTGTATCACATGCATTTAAGCAAGAAACTCTTGTTAATCCAGTGTAATACATTCTCATAGTAATCCCATGTAATGTAATATACAGATTTAAGTGATTTCTCTGCAACAAACCGCACTAGCAACACTTCAACCCCAGTGCTACCGATAAGCAAAGGAAAAATCTCGTGGTTACAGAAAAGGCGGCTATCAGTAGACTACAGTCAGCCTTCAGTGCTCTTTTCAATACATGTTATTCAAGTCAATCATCTTGGTCTGTGCAAAACCCATTATGCTCCCCCAATAAGGTAATATGTAATATGTGCTAATCAATCATCAGTTGAGAAAGAACTTATTGTGGGTAGAGCTACTATGCTCTCCCAGTAGAAACTGAGGACTGTTGAGGGTTTTGCACTTAACTGCTAATAAATGCAGCAGTTTCACGATCTACATCCTACACAGTTTATTTAAAGAAGAAAACATAAGCACACTCCTTATCAAGGGGAGCTCCGCTAGCAGTCTAGCATCATAGGGTTGGCTCCTCTTCTATCTACTCATTTCCAATGCAAACCAAGAACCAGTTCTGGTGTCAAAACAGTCACACTTTGCCATCTTAGTTAACATTGAATCTTATGCATTTCCATTAAAATCAACACAGCCAACACTAAACCATGTCCGAAATGCCCAAGCCAAGGGGTCATTTTTCACAGATTATTCAAATGAGTTAGATGAACCAATGGAAGTTTCCAGGCGGTAGATGCCACCTTCAAGCATCAAAGTGTACCAGAAATCTGAAGTTGGTTGGACAAATGCAAGTTCTAGTGGGCTTAAAGAGCATAATTTGTTGGCCTATTGGACCTGGCCCACTTGCAATGGTGGACTGCCAGATGGATAAATTGCACAGAGACAATCCAACCAACAAATTTGATTGCATTGCGTTACTCCAGGGTGTGATTTACTCAACCAGTATTCTAACTTTAACAAAAGGTTGCTTTTATTTTTGCATGCCTTGGGTTCTCTAGGACTTTCTCTTGGTAGGTAATCTACTAGATTTCCAACAGCTAATGACAGCTTAATCTCATGGAGCTAAACAAAAGGACCCCAAAACTGCAAAGCAACAACCAATATAGAAATATTGTCATTTCAAATTTTCATCTAGTGGACAACAATTTGCACCTTCCATGCACTCATCCCATGTTTGCAAGTTAGCAACCTTGCACACAGGCACACAGCATAAAATAGCATAATATATCAGCAATGGAACATAAGAAACAGGCTTATCTTAAGCTGCTTGAGAGGTTTAACAGCAACGCTGCCCAAACACAATCTGATCTGGTGTGTAAACATTGTAAAATCAGAATGGCACATTACAACAGTGATTATATGCATTGTTCAAACCAAAAAATATGTGCTGCTCACCTGAATGATAATCCTCTATATGTCTCACGTATACAGTCTCACTGTCTTGATTTTCTTTTTGTAATTATAGGAGAAGCATTTCAGACAATAGAAGCAACTACTTTCTGTTTCACAATATTATGGAAAGGTCTATTTTTATTTAACAAGTTTTGTATCTGCCAAAGACCTGCTTGGAATAAAACAACGGAAAAGATGCCATTTCTTTGTTTGTAATTAAAGGATTTCTACTCCAAGTGAAAATGATCTTTCTTTTATCTACACTATTCTATTTCCATCTAGGGGATTTTAACAAAGTAATCCTGAATAAATCCAACAATGGAAGCAGTTCAACATTAAACAACAGCTCTTAAAGCCACAGCGGCTGGAACAATGTGAAAGACCTATTTGATTACTTTCAACTGCAAAATGGATACATTTAAAAGGGCAGGGCACCGATCAAAGTGGGCATTGCATCTATTGTATAATAGCGCATGGCAGCTATTCCTTTTATGCAGCATGTTTAATTAATAGCAATGTACATTTGAAATGGACGGCAGCACATGCATATAGAGGCATTGCGGAAAAACAACTAAACCAATCTTCTACATTTGTGTTAAATAATTCAAGCGCCATTGTTACCTGCAGAACTATCCTTCGCATCGAGGTGCACACCGAATTTACAAACTACTATACTGTTATCCCCGCATCAAGATATTCTAACCAATGCCTAATTGAACCCAGAAGATAATGGCAGCAATTCCTTTCCACAGCTTTAGAACGAACTGTGAGAATGTGCAACCCAAAAAAAGGCCACTAAAGAATGGTCAACTAGGCACGAGCCACCCTTTTCTGACAGTTCTTCTCATCACTTAATGATTAAACAATTAACATTTTTAATATAACCATCCCTAAACTATGATGCAAAGTGCAGTGAGCCTCAGACCCAACCCTCATTGTTCTTCGTGCAACCCACCTGAAGAATGTTCACCTCAGACAAACCTTAGTAAGAAACTACCCATCATCACTCCAAAGGCGAGCCCCTGACCCTACATAAACAAGTAAACAACACCACCAAATCGACTAATATACATCACAACCCAACTCCGAGCGAATCATCCCCTCCCTACTGATACTGACAGTGGATCCTGAGTTCACTGTCGCATCGCATCATCATCATCCCCCCTCACCACAAGCCCCAACCACCCGCACTTGTGAGCGGAGTAAATTCCACTCCCCCAACAATCTCCCTTGTCACCTTGCAATTGTTGCCATCCAATTTGATGGCGCGGTGGTCCTTGTCTAGCCCGCGTGCGCGTAAAAGGGATTGCTATTATAGGCAAAGCTGATACATCGAGGGGTTAAACCAAACTAAACTAAGCGATTTGGGATCGCCATGGCTGCTTGGGGCTAAGCGAATCGACCCATCGAAACCTACAAAAATTAGTCGGTTCGATCGATCCAAGCGGAAGCGGTAAGGGATTCGAGAATATTACGTCGCAGTTGCGGTTGATGGATCCGAGCCAACACGATAACCCCGGTCCCCCGGGCCAGGTTGCGATCGGCCGCTGCTTGAGGTTGGGACCGGAGACGGCGGCGGGACGAGGAGAGACGCCGGCCGTTGTGGTGGTGGGAACTTTGCGGGCGAGTCGCGCCTTCCTGATGCTTACGTTTATCTATCCAAATCCCAAAACTTATCTACTGGATCGGGAATCTAAAGTAGAAGGACGAATTTTAGTGCTTAGAAGGACGAATTTTAATGGTACGATTGGTTGTTTGTGTCAATATATGAGATAATTTTTTAAAAAATAATTATATATTTAGTTGCTTGAATGGAACTATCTCATCGTGGATGGTAAGATAGAAATTTAAGGAATATTCATTTTAGATACTGAACTATTCTATTCACCAAAAATAATGAAATCAAATAGTACATCACCATCCCATCTTATTCAACCGCATCCCACTAACCAAAAACATCCTAAGGGAACTACTATCTCACCCACCAACCTAATTGCAGTGTTCCTCTAGGTACTAGACCGGTGATCAACCGCCGTCTAACGTCTAATCGCTGTATAGCATCAAGCGTATGACATATGTTTTAGAAAAAAGAGTATAATCAGAATTAAAGTTGTAGCCCGTCTTGACAGAGGAATTTTGCAGTAATTTACATAATCGAAAGAAATTATTGTTTTTCAAACGGAACCTTATGGTCTGATTAGCATTACCACTGAGAGCAGCTTCCATCAAAATTTTCTCATACATAACGAACCAATTTTGTATTTTGATTAATTTATGCACTTGTCCTCAAACTAGGACCGTTTTACCTAGTCCCCCGAATTTGACAACATAACATGGTTTTTGTAAACTAATGCAAGCGATTCAAGCCTACGCATGATCCTTAATACCTTGTTTGGAACGGAGGATTTCCAAATGATTTGTGTCACTTAGTGTAAAATTCCTGGACCCTAAACTCACATCGATCGATCAAGCCTAGATAGATAAGCTATGCAGTTTATGGACGTAATTCGAAAACCTTCACAAATTTAAGGGCGTCGGTAGTGTTCTGTACTTCTGTGTTGCTCGGTTTTAGCAAGCAGCATGCAAATGAACTCGTAGCTTCGGAAATTTTCTTTTCATAATAATGAAACAGCTAGTTGCTTAACACAAAACAAGAGGCACTAGAGACAGCTACCTTTTCCCGCCTAATGCAACGGGCAACCTTTTGTAGTGCATCTAATTTAAATTAAGTTGTCGTAGCAAATCACTGATAACACAAAGTACTCCTTTCATCCACTTTTATAAGGTTTAATTTTTAAATAGTCATGTTCATAAATATAAGATTTGCATGTAGATTTAATGAGACCTTTTCTTCTATACCCCTATTTATTATCTCTTAATTATATACATTTATACATTACCACACACACAAAATATATCTTTCATCTTTTAAGACAATTAAGTGAGGTCATTTTCCCGCCTAATGCAACGGGCAACCTTTTATAGTGCATCTAATTTAAATTAAGCTGTCGTAGCAAATCACTGATAACACAAAGTACCTCTTTCATTCACTTTTATAAGGTTTATTTTTTAAATAGTTATGTTCATAAATATAAGGTTTGCATGTAGATTTAATGAGACTTTTTCTTCTATACCCCTGTTTATTATCTCTTAATTATATACATTTATACATTACCACACACATAAAACATATCTTTCATCTTTTAAGGCAATTAAATGAGATCGTCTAAGTTATTTTCCCGCCTAATGCAAGGGGCAATCTTTTACAGTGCATCTAATTTAAATTAAGCTGTCGTAGTAAACCACTGATAACACAAAGTATTGAAGTACACGCCTGCCAACAATCAGTCAACAATGTCAAGCACTCAAGCCCAACGCAACTCATTCTTCCATTGCAAAGTTCAACAGAGAATAGAGAACTTCCCTGCAAGAAACAAATAAGAACACTACGGGACCTACAAGACTTCATTAACTTACAGAGAAAACGGTCTCCATCACATCTTGCAGGATAGTAGCGATGGAAAGGGATACGCAGCGAAAGTTCTTCCGAGTTTTCGAGGGCCATAGCAATGCCCCTCAACCCATCGCTCTCAGTGGAAAGGAACAAAACATTCAGAAAAATTTAAGAGGAAAAGGCCAGTAACCTTTCGCGGGTGAAGTCCGAACAGCCTTGTAAAAGCCATGACAGTATTGCGCAGTTGCACCTAACAAGAAATACTTATCAGGCACATCAATCCTAATATACTTAGAGCTCTTTTAGGTACACTAAATTCAATATGAACCGTTCATTCTTTTCGATCCAATAGATCAGATCAACTAGAATTTATTTATACTTCATCTGGTAGTAGAGTAGTAGAAATACCATTAATAAATTAACGATTAGATATGATTTTCACTACCCACTATATACTACCAGTATGATACACCGTAAAATTTCTCTAAACGTACCACAAGAGACACATCAATCTCTTCAATCCTCTTCCTCCTCCTTTAGAAATCAAATCAATCATTTCTTATAAAAGGGGCTAATAACTCCTAAAAATTTTTCAAAACAAAACTCCTAATAATCATTGGGGTGCCCGTGAACAAAAGAAAAAAAAGAGAGAGGTCACATGTCTCACATGCATTTTGAACGCGTGGTTGCTCCGATGTGTTACCTGGCCTCGAACTTATATTCCTAGATGCATGTCTAGTGTCTCAATGACGTGTGGTAACTGGTAAGAGGGTGAGGTAGGAGGGCGCAACTGGCCACAGGATTGCCAACAGGAGGTGGACAAAGCCAAAGGAGACGTGATGGTGAATTGATGACGATAAGAGTCGAGTTAGATGTCTAGACGACATGAGAGGAAGGGAGGTGATGAAGGTGCTACCAAATCTTGAGGTATTGGCCATGCTGCGTAGAAGTGGCCGGGAGGTGGCGTACTGGCGGCAAGATGGCACTAGGCGGGTAAGGGGCAGGGTTTCAGTTATCGTCGATAATCGTCGATTATCGCACGATTTTCGCAATATCGACGGCGGCCGAAATGCAATACCGAGCGGTAAACCGAAAAAATTCAAAAAAAAAGTTCAAAAAATTCAAAAATTCAAAAAAATTTATATGACGCAAATATCGCGATTATCGCCACATATCGAGCGATTATCGCTACATATCGAGCGATTATCGCTACAAAAGTCGACCGCACAAAAAACTCAACATGGATGTCGATTTTCCACCGATAATCGTCGATTTTCCACGTTTTTTGATTTTTTTTCAAAAAAATCGGATTTTTGAATTTATGCGATTTTTTGCGATTTTCGACCGATTTTCGGCTCGATTTTTGCGATTATCGAAAAACACTGTTCATGCGAAAATCGCATGTAACGATAACTGAAACCCTGGTAAGGGGAGAGGTGGCAGAGGAAGCGTTGGCTGTGGGAGCTGCTAATGATTAGCAAGAGCCAAATGAGCAATAGAGGAGCTGGAGGGTGAGTGCAATTGATGGCTATACTGACAGGAACACTCCTTTCGGTCAAGTTTATAAGATATATTTTCTTTTAACATAAAGACTAAAAAGATATTAAAAATAACTAAACTATCCCTAATTATTATCTCTAAGTACTATATTCAGTAAATACATGTGAAAAATATCAAGTAAATTTAGATATTTATTAGGTGATATAAAAAGAGCATAGTACTAATTTGTATTGGAACATAAAATACACACTATATTTATAGATAAGATCATTCAAAAAATATAACCTGTAAACTTGGTCGGAGAATGCGGATACTAGAAATCATATTGATCGTCCACAATACCATCCTTGGTTTGGTTAATAAGAAGGTATTTGGAGCCTTGCCTCTAAACCTGTTGGAACGGTCGGACCTTACCTGGTCCGACCAAACCAAGTATACTGCTTGGAACGAACGGCTATTTATTGTGATAGTTAGGGTATGTTCAATGGTTCATAGTCAACTGTCTATAAGAGATACTATGTAGGATTTTAAGTTGTGTGGAGGAGATAGAAGAAGGAGAGAAAACTATTGTCTACTATTTAATAGACAGCTTTACATTTTGTGTACTATTGTATAGACATCTTGTTAATTAAATGAGAGATAATTATAAACAGTTATATAGATAATCCATTGTATGAATTATTTTTAGTGCTGCCTATAAATGATATGGTGATATATTTTAGACAGATACCATATATACCATTGTACATGCCCTTATCAAATTCTTTTTAACACATTTTGTTCACTTAAGACTATCCTGCTATCGAGAAAGCCAAGATCCATGACAAAAAGAATATTTTCAAAAATCCTAAATTCTATCACGCGGGCAATTGGAATGAATCGTAGTACGAGCAGTTGCCAACAGTTAGACTACAAGAGATGTCGATTGGCAAAAAGATACATCTTGGCGGGAAGGGATTGACTCCAAGCAACATTATAAATGGCAACATGTTGATAATAAGGGGACAAGTCAGTAGTAGACCACAATATTCATTTACTTCTGCGTAACCTCGTTATGATCTCCTTAGCCAAGTAAACAAGGGTGTCGTCAATACTCGACAGGAAGTATTGTTGTTACGACTTTATTTGTAGAGGCAGGGTCCAAACCTAGATTGTCACACAATAGAGTTGATGTTGCGATAGCATGTGTTGCACAATAATTAATTGAGATGGTAAATACTCCCTCCGGTTTGGTAATACCTGTCGTTTTGGATATAGTGATGGTCAAACTTCTGAAACTTTGACTAACAATATATTTTTTAATATTTAAATTGGATATATAAAAATTATATGTGTAGACTTGCCTCGAGAAGTACTTTCATAATATTATAATTTTATTGGATTTTATAAATATATTATAATAAAAATTAGCGGTCAAAGTTGTGTTTTGAAGATCGTGTCGATGTCCAAAACGACAGATATTACCAGACCGGAGGGAGTAATTTAGATTGAGACAAGTGGCAATGGGGTTGTGTGCCAACACTTTTGCAACAATAAATCAATCAGCTTAAGAGAAGTCAACACCCCCTTTGGAGGAGTTCCAAGAGGAAATGAGTTATTAGGGGTCGAGACTTGTCGATTGCCTATGGCAGGTCAATGGGTAATCTACCGAAGTGTTCTGCTCCAGTGTTGTTTCTTATTGTTTAAGCCCTGTGAGGACTAATAATTGTAAAGTCAACCTTAAGGTCCTCAGTCTATTTTTTATCTAATAAATCTTGTCGTTTATTATGATTTCGCTATGCATGATTATGACATTGCATTTATGTTACCATTGTATACACTAGTATGATCTTAGACTAGTGAAGAACACACAGAGGCCCCGAATTTGTATATTCAGGTCCTGACAAGAACCAAGTAGTTTTCATCTGCGAAAATTTGAATGTACTATATACATATCAATCTCACCACCACAATGTACAACCATGTGCCCCTCATCGGATGTTGGGGACCTATGTAGGTTATTGAAAGGACCGGAGATGTAGCCTAGAGGGGGGGTGAATAAGCGAATTAAAGCTTTTCAACGGAAGCAAATAATCCCGAGGGGGTCAACACGGACTATCCGAGATTTATCTGGATACTCCGGGTTATTCGGAATATCGGGATTTATGGTGCGGATACTCCGGATTGGCTGCTTGAGATGGGATTTCAAATCCCTCCAACTTTTAAGCAATCTACTTGAATACCAAATACTTAATCACTACCAGGTACCTTAAGCAAGTGTAGATCTAGAGCCAAACACAATAATTAAGTAGATCAAGGCTTCAAAGATCCAACTCAAAGAACTTTTACCAAAAGTGAAGTAGAGCGTGGAGACGAAGATTTTTGCCCGAAGTTTGGATTCTTGAAGGGAATCCTAAGTCTCCGTTGTGGTGGCACAAAGCCTTGGTCCCTCTTGACCAATATCCACCCGGTGTTGCACCAAGCACTCACCGGTTTCACTCCTTGTCTCTTTCCTTTCGGAGGCAAGACTCGCCTTCACAAACTTCCGGGACTCACCACAAGCTTGATTGGAGGCCCCGGTGACTCCTTGCAGTATATGAGCCCTTCAAACTCCAAGGGTAACAAACACGCCGCGAAATCGCCTTGGAGGATGAACTAGTGCTCAAGAATGGGAAATGCACGAGCAAGCACTCAAATCCCCTTCTCACTATCAAAGATTCAAATCACTCTTTTGCTTTTAGTGGAGAATGAGCTAGAACTCAAAGCGGATGGAAAATGAATGCTTGAGAGCTTGGCAGGTTGGAATAGAGCTGTTAGCCTCAGTTGGAGTGGAGTGAGGGCTTATATATGGAGCGTCAAAATCCAACCGTTGTGAGGGGCTGCGCACAACCCGGAGTATCCGGACATTTACCCGGATAGTCCGGATTGCTGAAAATGCAACCCTTACCGAGAACCCTAATCCGGAGTGTCCAGACTCAAAACCCGGATACTCTGGACTCAACCCGGATACTCCGGACTAAGGTCCGGATAATCCGTCCTGACTGGCTTGGTCAGCTGTGAGACAAACAGGGAAAATGCAAGTGTATTTGAGGTTTTGCAATGCAATTTTCATTCATTGAGCACAAAGCTATCATACGAGCAATTTCTCGTCGTATACCCCTTAATAGTACTGACATCCTTAGACTCAAAATAAATAGAAACAATATGTCTAAAGTCTTGATGCCAACTCCAAATTAATTATACGAGGGGGTGTCTCATCGCTTTCTTATATTGATAAATCCTCGATCCCTGCACAACATCTCACTTAAACTATTAGTCCTCTCTAATTGTGTTTTCATTAATCACCAAAACTATCATAGGGGCCTAGATGCACTTTCAGTTATGAATCTACATCAATTATTTAATACCTAGAGCATATAACAAGAGATAGGTATACGGCTTGGTACAATGACTGTATTTTTTATGAGGACAAATTTTTGGTACTAGGGGAGAAATGTACCACACAAAACAATGCCGGTAAATAGATTGGAATGTCATGGGAATTCAGTCCTTAGACCCGCATACTAAATAAATCTGAACTTGAAGTTTGAAGGATAATAAATCTGCAATAAATAACTAATAACCTACCAGATGCCTTCACTGATCATAAAGGATAGACAAAATCTCATACACCTGCAGTAAACACACCAAAAATAGTGGAAATACCCCAGAAGAATATTGAATCCACTCTTACCCCTCCTGATAAGAAGAGGGGAAGGCCTACGGGTGCATGTGACTCAATTCTGCGGAGACATGTGAAGAAACAGAGAACCGAATAAGTGAAAATATGTCGGGACCCCGAATTTGCAAATCCGGACCCTCTGTGTATTCAGCACTAGTCCAGGAACGCGCTAGTGCACACAGTCTTAACATCGGTATATATCACAATCATACCAAACGATACTATCAAAGTACTTTATTTAAATAATCAAAGGGTTACTCGACCTTATGGCCGAGTTACAAATATATGCCTTGCAAGGCGAAACTTATTAAAAGAGAAATAACAAAGCATGAAATTCAAATAAACTGTGGCGCCATCCAAAGATACCACAGCAACTCGACCGGGCTCGCATCCCTAAGTAGACGGGTCCTCTTGGAGTTCCTCCTCCAAAGTGGCGTAATCTCCTCTTCAACTGATATTGTGTTGGGGCAAGGGTGAGTACTTGGTACTCAAGCAAGTCATGCATGTAATGCAAGCTAATATACTATATGCATGGCTTGGTACAAAGGAATAGCTCAAGGTATATTTGCAAATGTGACTTTTGACAAGTAATATAAGTAGATTCGAAGCGGAGAAATAAGTAAAGCATAAATAACTTTTCAGAAATTTAATAAACATTTTTCCCCATCCTAAACCACATTTCCATCATCTTCATTATTAAACCAACCCAACTTTTCAAATCCAAGTTATTTTCGTAAAATCTAACCCTTGACTGTAATTCCGAGCATTGTCCAAAGATCATGGACTCGGCTATTCAAATAGATTCTACACTCTGCAGAGGTTATGCACTTTACCCACAAGATACAAATCAAACACCACAAAGGCGAAGTTCCGTGAACAAAGCCTTTCTAAGCCTCAAACAACACAGTGGTCCTCTCCTGTTCGTGCTCTACACCATCCCTTCCCTTAGCCAAGGCGAAGTATGGGACCAACACACCGTTAGATGGGTACCGGCCACGACCACGATACGCTCCCCGCATAATCACACAAAAGGTGTAATCGACACCCTGAGGCTCCACAAGTGAGTCCTTAGCGACTTAGTCAACTAGGGCCGTCCCATTCCAGCCATGTGGTTGCAAGTATGACCCAGTTCAAAGGCTTGCAAGGTTAAGTCCTTAGAGTGACCAGGGCAAGACTACCCAAAACCAAATCATCATTCCCAATGCCACAATCGCCCACCTGGATTACTCTTGCCACATGCCCTGGCCGAAATCAGCTTATCAAACCCCGCTTGATTACCATGCACCACGTGCCGTCAACATCACATGATACTTTTCCAAAACAGTTCAATATATCATTAAGTCCATATTAGCATTTGATTGTCCAAAATCATGTCATGAGCACGTAGCAGGTCTAAGCAGCATACTACAACGATCTAAACCCATGTTGGCAATTTAATAATGTCCAACTAGTAAACCACAACTAGGGTGACAAAGGGTCATGGCACATACTTAAGTAATCAAGGTGTCATATAGCAAATTGGTATTTATCTAACCCCATGTTTAAACAAAGTATCTTTCTAATTGAACTAGCATGCAATAGTTTAAATTAAAATAGATTTCGAAATAGGATCAATATGGTCAAAGCACAACTTGCCTTCAAAAAGCACTTGCTCTTGGTCTTGAGTTGGATCCTGAGTCAACACTTCTCCTTCGAATCCTTCCCAGACTTCAACGTCTACTCGTAAAGCGTGCAAATAGCAAATACACAAATAAACACTAGGCAAAAGATCCCAAAACTCCAAATAAAATCCATAAACAGAGAGAACATAATTTTCTGGATTTTTAGAAACTGAATCACAAATTTGGAGTTAAAGCATAAAAGTTATGATTATTTAAAGTTTAAATAATCAATTAAATAATTTTACAGAGAAAAACTTTAGTCCAAAAATTAAATAAAATTCATATTTAGGTAGATCTTAATTTTATACAAATTTAGAAATTTGAATCACTCAAATCGGAGTTGAAACGCAAAAGTTATAAGCGTTTGAAGTTTGAATCTAAATTTGAAATCATTATTCGAATTAATAAATCATTTTCTTTTTCGGAAATTAATTATTGCGTCAGCATGGACACGTGGCAGCTCCTGATTGGCCTGCTGACGTCAGCCGGTCCATGGGCTTGGTCCACGCTCGGCTCGGGTCCACGGTGGACTCGGTCCACGACTCACGTGACTGACATGTGGGCCCACTCGGGTGACGTCATCGCTGACGTCAGCGCTTGGCTGGATTAGCCACTGACATGCGGGCCCTCTGACACGCGGGCCCCGCGTGTCGGGCCTACACGCACGCTGCGGACGGCGCCGATCGCGCTTGGCCCAACTTCCCGACACGTGGCGCAATCTCGTCCGTTGGTTTGAAAATCAACCGCGGATTGGATCCAGGGTTTAACACGTTGAAACTACTCGATGCTCGTGGGCGCTCGATCTAGATCGGACGGTCCAGATCTAATCCTATAATCGCATCGCTACGACGCGTGGCGATTGTGAACCGCTGATCTTGATCCAACGGTCGCATCTAATCGGGTTTGGAACACGTGAACTCACCTCAACCGTCCGATCCGATCCGACGGTGCACGTAGCTTCGCGAGGGTCGATGGCTTCGTGGTGGCGCACGCACGCCGGAGTTGAAGACGACGACGAGCCCAACGGCGTTCGGGGTTGCTCGGCGAGATGAAGGGTCCTTCGGTGCGTCTCGTCGCGGTGAGTCCGGATCTGAGGTCAACGGCGAGGGGACGGCGGACGGCGGCGAACGGCAAAGACCGTGGCGGGCGGCCGCAACTACGGCGAGCTCGCCGCGGCTAAACGGGCGGCGACTTAGCCTCGTGAAGTAGAGAAGGGAGGGCGCGGAATCACGGCGGTCCTCGGGGTATGCCCGGGCATTAAATAGCCTCGTCCGTGCGTAAAACTAAAACCTAACTTGCTACTGGCCGGCGGCGCGGCGAGTCCGGCTCGATCCACGGAAGACGACGAAATCGTGGCCGTCCACGTGGCACAACCAACGCCACGATCGCGGCGCGACGGGTCCGGTCCGACACGGCTCTGCCTGGTCGAGGCGGATCTCGGTAGTTGGATCTTGATCCAACGGTTGGGATTGATTAGTGGTTAGGAGTGGGTTCGGCCGAGTCAATCGCTCGGTCGGACTCGAGTCCGACTTCGGTCGGCTGAACAAGATTTGACCCGAGTTGGATTTTCCAGCGAATTAATATTTAAAATAATTCCTAGTAATTCATTTAATTCATTAAAAATAGCAAATGACTCGTAAAAATTCGAGAAAATTCTGGAAAATATTTTGGATCATTTTGGACTCAAATAAAATATTTCCAACAAAATTTTATTTGCAAAATTAAATTCTTTAATTATTTCAAAATGGAATAAATTCAAATAAATTCCAAATAAATCCAAATAAATTCCAGAAAATTCCAAAAATTCACCAAAGTGCCAAATCACACATGAATTTAAGAAAAGCAAAATTTTGGGATGTTACAAACCTCCCCCCCTTAATAGAATCTCGTCCCCGAGATTCAGGGCTCACTAAAGGAATAGGTTTGGAAATTCTTTCTTCAAATCCTCTTCGCGCTCCCAAGTCGCTTCGCTTTCTTCGTGGTTGCTCCACTGAACTCTACAGAAACGGGTTGACTTGTTTCTAGTTTCTCGATCCATTGTGTCTAGAATCCTCACAGGATGTTCCTTATAAGTCAAATCCTCATGCAACTCAATTAACTCTAGCGGTGTCTGTTCCTCAGGAACTCGGAGACATTTCTTCAACTGGGACACATGGAATACATCATGTACCCCTGCTAACGACTGTGGCAACTCCAGCTGATAAGCAACTTCGCCTCTGCGGCTCAAAATCTTAAATGGTCCAACATAACGGGGTGCAAGTTTCCCTTTGGCATGGAACCTCTTAACTCCCCTGAGAGGCGTAACTCTGAGGTATACAAAGTCTTCTGGTTCAAAACTCAAATCTCGGCGACGATTGTCAAGATAACTCTTCTGTCGAGATTGGGCTATCTTCAACCTTTCCCTAATCATGGCGACCGCTCTTCACCTCTTGAAGAATATCAGGCCCAAAGACACGGCTGGCCACGGCCTCATTCCAATTCAATGGCGTCCGACAGTGGTCGACCATACAAAGGCCTCAAAAGGTGACATCTGCAAGCTAGCCTCGATAACTATTGTTGTAATCGAACTCGGCATACGGCAAACTCTTATTCCAAGAGTTAGCATAAGCCAACGCACAAGCTCTTAGCATATCTTCCGTAACCTGGTTGACTCTTTCGGCCTCTGTCCATCCGTCTGTGGATGATAAGTCAGATCAAGTTTAAACGGGTTCCCATGGCTTCATGCAACTTATTCCGTAACCTTGAGGTAAATTGGGTACCTCTGTCCGATACAATCCTCTTTGGCACTCCGTGCAAACAGACAATCGATCATGTACAATTCCGCTTAATTTATCTCCGAGTAAGTGGTCTTCACGAGGATAAAATGGGCTACTTTAGTCAAGCGATCCACTATAACCCATATGGAGTCATAACCTCCTTGAGTCTTCGACAAACCGTAATGAAATCCATTCCGATTTCCTCCCACTTCCACTCGAGGTATTTTCAGCGGTTGTAGCAATCCTGCTGGTCTCGATGCATTGCCTTGACTCTCGGCATACATCGCACAAGGCAACATGCTCGGCAACTTCACGTTTCATACTCGGCCACCGAATCTCTCCTTCAGATCCCGATACATCTTGGCGCTTCGGGATGAATTGAGTACTTGGAGTCATGGGCTTCCTCCAAAATCGATCGCTTTAACTCCTCCTTGTCGTGCACACAAATCCGATCCTTCATCCACAACGTGCCTTGTTCATCCAATTTGAAGTCCTCTGCCTTGCCTTCCTCCTTTTGGACTTAATCCTACGGATCTTGTCATCATCCTTCGTCCTTCTCGGATCTGGTCCTCTAAAGTAGGCTTTACTTCCAATGCGGCCAAGAACCCGCTAGGTACAACCTCAATCTTCATCTTTGAAAATCCTCACATAACTCATCCTCGACTTGTGGCTAGCAACGCGTACTCACGGTATGGCTTTTCCGACTCGTAGCATCGGCTACTACGTTGGCCTTCCCGGATGGTAATGGATTCCAACATTATAGTCCTTGATCAACTCTAACCATCTCCTTTGCCTCATATTCAGATCCGATCGGGTGAATATGTACTTAAGGCTCTTATGATCCGTATACACTTCACATCTGTTTCCAATCGATAGTGACGCCATATTTTCAAAGCATGCACTACTGCAGCCTAACTCTAGGTCATGTGTCGGATAATTTTCCTCATGCGGCCTCAATCGCCTTGATGCATAAGCGGCGACCTTTCCATTCTCAGACGATACATCCAAGTCCTTGGCGCGATGCGTCACAATAAATATCGAAGCTTTGAGCAACATCCGGTAGAACTAACACCGGTCTTGATGTCAATCGCTTCTTCACTCTCAAATCCTTTCTCACATTCTCAAGCGTCCATTCAAAGTTCTTGTCCTTCTTCATAAATTTCGTAAGGGGTTTCGAAATCGTCGAAAAGCCTATGATGATACGGAGGTAGTATCCTGCCATTCCAATGTAACTCCGAATCTGGGTCAACGTCTTTGGTTGTTCCCAATGTAACACAGCTTCTACTTTGCTTGGATCTACGGCGACTCCTTCCGCAGTCATTACATGTCCAAGAAACTCCACCTTGTCCTTCCAAAAATCACACTTGCTGAACTTGGCGAAAAGTTGTCGCTCCCTCGCCTTTTCCAAAACTCGCCTTAAGTGTTCGGCATGTTCATCCTCCTGTCTTGGAGTAGACCAGATATCGCCTATGAACACGACGACAAACTTGTCCAAATATTCCATGAACACCTTATTCATCATATTCATGAAATAAGTGGCGCATTCGTCAATCCAAAGGACATAATCAGAACTCGTAATGTCCATATCTTGACGAGAATGCGATCTTCTGAATATCCTCGATCGGATCTTCAATCGATGGTATCCCGATCTCGTATCAATCTTGGAGAAAACTCCGGCTCCTCTTAATCGATCAAACAAATCATCAATCTGGGTAGCGGATACTTATTCTTCACGGTGACTTCATTGAGTGCACGGTAGTCAATGCACATCCTGAAACTCCCGTCCTTCTTCTTGACAAACAAAGCGGTGCTCCCCACGGCGACGAACTTGGTTTGATAAATCCTTTCTCCATTAACTCTTCTAGCTGTTTCTTCATCTCTACCAACTCCTCTGTAGACATCCGATAGGGTCTCTTTGCTATCGGTCTTTGTGCAGTACAAGCTCTATCACAAACTCTATGTCCCCTGTCTGGCGGCATACCTGTAGATCTTCGGGAAAAACATCGGGTACTCATTCACTCTTTGGGACATCCTCTATGCCGATTGCCTTGGTAAGTTAACCATCAACTGTCCATCTCTAATCTGCAGTGGCTTGAAATTCCACTTTCTTCCCACACGGGCTCTCAATCGAGATAGTCCTTCGTCCACAATCCAATACCCTTGTGCTTGGATAACCAATCCATTCCCAATATAACATCTAAGGTCCGGGTCTCCAAAATTATAAGGTTTGCTAGGAATTCTATTCCATCTATTAGTATTCTCACCCCTAACATCCTACTTCCGTTCGGAGTTCGGAACTGTGGGTTTGAACTAAAAGCATGCACTTAAGTCTTGCAATCCTTAAGTCATTTCTAGCAGCAAAGCCTTGCGAAACAAACGAATGCGAAGCTCCGTGAGTCAAACAAAATCAAGCAGGTGTACTGAGTTAACAAGTAACTTACCCAAAGATTTACGTCCCGTAGTATTCTCGCAAAGGCATCTCCATGGTGACATGGTTGACTCGGCCTCTCACCACGGTGCAGGGTGTGGCTCCTGATCTTTGGCGTCCTAGCTGGGTGGTTCCTAGGTTGAAGCGGCCAGGGTCGCTCCTGCTGTCTTCTTGGACAATCATGGCAAAGTGTCCTGGCTCGTTCTGCGATTGTAACAGCGTCTCACTGTTCCTTCTTTATTTGCTCGAGTAAGCGTTTCTAGCGGGGCCGGGGTCCGTAGTTTTGATTGACAGGTCTTGGTGCTGGGGAGGGTGTCCTTGTTGCAATCTGTGGTTGGAATCAAGAATTGATTTGGTGCAACTCTCAAGCGTTGCATTCCTCGACGTGATCCTTGGTTGCATCCTGCGCTTCTGTTCTCATCCAGTTCCTTGCGCTTTGTCCTCAAGAATAAGCGCCTTATTTACCAACTCTTGGAAATCTGGAAAGGTGTGGGTGATCAACCCTACTTGCAATCCCGAGTTAAGTCCCTTCATAAAACGAGACTGCCTGGATTTATCTGTCGCTACATCCTCAGTGCGTAGCGTGCTAGCTGTGTGAACTTGTTCGTAGTCGGCCACTGGCCGATTACCTTGCTTCGGTGCTCGAACTCCTCCTTCTTAAGGTCCATGATTCCTTCAGGCACGTGATATCGTCGGAATGCACGTGAACTCTTCCCAAGTGATATCTTGAGGGTTCTCTCAAGTGGCACGAAGTTCTCCCACCATTCTGGCCATGTTCCTTCCAATCGATGAGAAGCGTAAAGTACCTTCTCATTCCCTATGCATTGAGCTATGTGTAGCTTTCTCTCAATTGATCTTAACCAATCATCGGCCTCCAATGGATTGGCATTTCCAGAGAACGTGGGTGGGTGAGTCCTCATGAACTCGACAACCTTGTATTCGGCGTGGTCCTCGATTAACTTGATTAGCAAAGTGGCTCGAGCAAAGGACGTGCTGCATTTGTTGCATCATAGCATGCATCAACTGAGTCTGGGCAGCAAGAAACGCTCCGAAATTCTGCATATCTAGTGGCGGTGCTGGTGCTCCATCATTGGGGTTTTCTGCTGGGCGAGAACCGCTCCCGTTGCTTCCAAAGTTTCCACGGGTGTTCACCATCTGTCGATTTGCTCTAGGTTTAGAGATGAGAGGGAAACAAGAATAGACAAGTGATATGGAACTTATGCGGGGCAAAAGGTGTAGCCTTAAGGTCCAACTTTATTATTAGTAACTTGGTATGGTCAAGCTTACAATGCCTAAGGGCCTTGCAACACATACTGCACACTCAGCAAACAAAGCAAATCCAAATCGAACTAACTCTGGAATCTATCGCCTAAAGGGTGACTCTTTATTCTATGACTCGACTCGGCGAAGGAGTCTCACTATAGAACCTATGCTCACTCCTCGAGAAAACCTCCACGGCTCGTGCGGGTCTTTGTGGCATAGGCGCCAAACGATTGCCATGTCCAAAGAATCGTGTCCTCTGTGGTAGTCGAAGAAGCGGTGTCCTCATCGATATCCGACTCCTCTGGATCTCGCTCGTGTAGCTCGAGCATCGGCTGGGTCTGGTCCGTACAAAGTCATCTCCAACTCGTCAATCCTTCGTAGAAGGTGTGCCACATACTCTTGAGCTTCCCGCCATCTGTTCTTTTCTGTCGTGATCTCCTTGCGGGCCTTCTGTAGCTCCTTGCTTGTATTATCTAGTACATCCTCCTGGGCGACGACGAATCGTGCCAACTGTGTAGTCGTGGCATTCTCATCCTGAATCGTCTTTGGGTCAAGAAGGTTATCGCTGCGCGGATGATAACGGAACACCGTACTCTCCAACTCTCTGGCGTAGATACTGGTAATGTGCCGCATTGCTCGTCGTGAAACTTCTTGGATACCCATCTGCATTGTAGACCTTCTAGCAAAGGTCGCGTTGTATCGAGGCGATTGCCTGGCCCCTCTTCCTGGCAGTACCTCAATCCTCACGTCACAAGCCTTGATCAATCACCTTGCCTGATCACTTCCACTTGGTATTGGGGCTTCTCAAAATCTCCGAGAGTTTGTAGCATGTGCCAAAGTTCTGCGGCGTGACCAACTCCTAGATCAACGTAGTTGAACTCTTCCTCCATCTGTCACAAGAGTGCTTTATGTAAGAACTCGGAATTTTTGAATTGTGACAAGGTAAGGAAAAATTTTAGCAAGAGACAAGAAAAGAGAGAAGGGGATAAGTCGAGATGTCATTTCTTATCTTCACAAATTTTTAGCTTTAGAAAATAGGTTTTATCCCCACTACGACCATTCTAGCTTAGGGTTGAGCCTACAGTCAAGTATGGCTCTGATACCACCTCTGTCGGGACCCCGAATTTGCAAATCCGACCCTCTGTGTATTCAAGACTAGTCCAGGAACGCGCTAGTGCACACAGTCTTAACATCGGTATATATCACAATCATACCAAACGATACTATCAAAGTACTTTATTTAAATAATCAAAGGGTTACTCGACCTTATGGCCGAGTTACAAATATATGCCTTGCAAGGCGAAACTTATTAAAAGAGAAATAACAGAATGAAATTCAAATAAACTTAGTGGCGCCATCCAAGATACCACAGGCAACCGATCGGGCTCGCATCCCTAAGTAGACGGGTCCTCTTGGAGTTCCTCCTCCAAAGTGGCGTAATCTCCTCTTCAACTGATATTGTGTTGGGGCAAGGGTGAGTACTTGGTACTCAAAGAAGTCATGCAGAATGCAAGCTAATATACTATATGCATGGCTTGGTACAAAGGAATAGCTCAAGGTATATTTGCAAGAAATGACTTTTGACAAGTAATATAAGTAGATTCAAAGCGAGAGAAATAAGTAAAGCATAAATAACTTTTCAGGAAATTTAATAAACATTTTTCCCCATCCTAAACCACATTTCCATCATCTTCATTATTAAACCAACCCAACTTTTCAAATCCAAGTTATTTTCGTAAAATCTAACCCTTGATTTGTAATTCCGAGCATTGTCCAAGATCGTGGACTCGGCTATTCAAATAGATTCTACACTCTGCAGAGGTTATGCACTTTACCCACAAGATACAAATCAAACACCACAAAGGCGAAGTTCAGTAACAAAGCCTTTCTAAGCCTCAAACAACACAGTGGTCCTCTCAGGTTCGTGCTCTACACCATCCCTTCCCTTAGCCAAGGCGAAGTATGGGACCAACACACCGTTAGATGGGTACTGGCCACGCCCACGATACGCCCCGCATAATCACACAAAAGGTGTAATCGACACCTGAGGCTCCACAAGTGAGTCCTTAGCGACTTAGTCAACTAGGGCCGTCCCATTCCACCCATGTGGTTGCAAGTATGACCCAGTTCAAAGGCTTGCAAGGTTAAGTCCTTAGAGTGACCAGGCAAGACTACCCGAAAAACCAAATCATCATTCCCAATGCCACAATCGCCCACTGATTACTCTTGCCACATGCCCTGGCCGAAATCGTTTATCAAACCCCGCTTGATTACCATGCACCACGTGCCGTCAACATCACATGATACTTTTCCAAAACAGGTTCAATATATCATTAAGTCCATATTAGCATTTGATTGTCCAAAATCATGTCATGAGCACGTAAGTGTGTCTAAGCGACATACTACAACGATCTAAACCCATGTTGGCAATTTAATAATGTCCAACTAGTAAACCACAACTAGGGTGACAAAGGGTCATGGCACATACTTAAGTAATCAAGGTGTCATATAGCAAATTGGTATTTATCTAACCCCCATGTTTAAACAAAGTATCTTTCTAATTGAACTAGCATGCAATAGTTTAAATTAAAATAGATTTCGAAATAGGATCAATATGGTCAAAGCACAACTTGCCTTCAAAAAGCACTTGCTCTTGGTCTTGAGTTGGATCCTGAGTCAACACTTCTCCTTCGAATCCTTCCGGCACTTCAACGTCTACTCGTAAAGCGTGCAAATAGCAAATACACAAATAAACACTAGGCAAAAAGATCCCAAAACTCCAAATAAAATCCATAAACAGAGAGAACATAATTTTCTGGATTTTTAGAAACTGGAATCGTCAAATTTGGAGTTAAAACGCAAAAGTTATGATTATTTAAAGTTTAAATAATCAATTAAATAATTTTACAGAGAAAAACTTTAGTCCAAAATTAAATAAAATTCATATTTAGGTAGATCTTAATTTTATACAAATTTAGAAATTTGAATCACTCAAATCGGAGTTGAAACGCAAAAGTTATAAGCGTTTGAAGTTTGAATCTAAATTTGAAATCATTATTCGAATTAATAAATCATTTTCTTTTTCGGAAATTAATTATTGCATCAGCATGGACACGTGGCAGCTCTCGATTGGCCTGGCGACGCCACCGATCCATGGGCTTGGTCCACGCTCGGCTCGGGTCCACGGTGGACTCGGTCCACGACTCACGTGGATCGACATGTGGGCCCGCTCGGGTGACGTCATCGCCGACGCCGCTGGCTGGATTAGCCAGCGACATGCGGGCCCTCGACACGCGGGCCGCGTGTCGGCGTCTACACGCACGCCTGCGTGGCGCCGACGCTGGCAGCGTCGGTCCAACTTCCCGACACGTGGCGCAATCTCGTCGTTGGTTTGAAAATCAACCCGCGGATTGGATCCAGGGTTTAACACGTTGAAACTACTCGATGCTCGTGGGCCGCTCGATCTAGATCGGACGGTCCGGATCTAATCCTATAATCGCACCGCTACGGCGCGTGGCGATTGTGAACCGTTGGATCTTGATCCAGCGGTCCCGAATCTAATCGGGTTTGGAACACGTGAACTCACCTCAACCGTCCGACCGATCCGGCGGTGCCTGAGCTTCGCGAGGGTGATGGCCGTGGTGGCGCCGCCGCCGGAGTTGAAGACGACGACGAGCCCAACGGCGTTCCGGTTGCTCGGCGAGATGAAGGGTCCTTCAGCGCGTCTCGTCGCGGTGAGTCCGGATCTGAGGTCAACGGCGCAGGGACGGCTGACGGCGCGGAACGAAGCAAAGACCGTGGCGGGCAGCCAGCGCAACTTCTGGCGAGCTCAGACGGCTAAACGGGCGGCGACTTAGCCTCGGTGAAGTAGAGAAGGGAGGGCGGAATCACGGCGGTCCTCGAGTATGCCCGGCATTAAATAGCCTCGGCGTCCGTCGTAAAACGGAAACCTAACTTGCTCTGGCGGCGGCGGCGCGGCGGCGAGTCCGGCTCGATCACGCGGAAGGCAGCGAAATCGTGGCCGTCCACGTGGCACAACCAACGGCCACGATCGCGCGGCGCGACCGGGTCCGGTCCGGACACGGCTCGGGTCGGGGTCGGGCGGATCTCAGCCGTTGGATCTTGATCCAACGGTTGGGATTGATTAGGGTTAGGAGTGGGTTCGGTCGAGTCAACTGGCTCGGGTCGGACTCGAGTCCGACTCGGTCGGTTGAACAGTACTTGACCCGAGTTGGATTTTCCAGCGAATTAATATTTAAAATAATTCCTAGTAATTCATTTAATTCATTAAAAATAGCAAATGACTCAGAAAAATTCCAGAAAAATTCTGGAAAATATTTTGGATCATTTTGGACTCAAATAAAATATTTCCAACAAAATTTTATTTGCAAAATTAAATTCTTTAATTATTTCAAAATGGAATAAATTCAAATAAATTCCAAATAAATCCAAATAAATTCCAGAAAATTCCAAAAATTCACCAAAGTGCCAAATCACACATGAATTTAAGAAAAGCAAAATTTTGGGATGTTACAAACCTCCCCCCCTTAATAGAATCTCGTCCCCGAGATTCAGGGCTCACTAAAGGAATAGGTTTGGAAATTCTTTCTTCAAATCCTCTTCGCGCTCCCAAGTCGCTTCGCTTTCTTCGTGGTTGCTCCACTGAACTCTACAGAAACGGGTTGACTTGTTTCTAGTTTCTCGATCCATTGTGTCTAGAATCCTCACAGGATGTTCCTTATAAGTCAAATCCTCATGCAACTCAATTAACTCTAGCGGTCTGCTCCTCGTGAACTCGGAGACATTTCTTCAATCGGGACACATGGAATACATCATGTACCCTCGCTAACGATTTGTGGCAACTCCAGCTGATAAGCAACTTCGCCTCTGCGGCTCAAAATCTTAAATGGTCCAACATAACGGGGTGCAAGTTTCCCTTTGGCATGGAACCTCTTAACTCCCCTGAGAGGCGTAACTCTGAGGTATACAAAGTCTTCTGGTTCAAAACTCAAATCTCGGCGACGATTGTCAGCATAACTCTTCCGTCGAGATTGGGCTATCTTCAACCTTTCCCTAATCATGGCGACCGCTCTTGACCTCTTGAAGAATATCAGGCCCAAAGACACGGCGCCACGGCCTCATTCCAATTCAATGGCGTCCCGATGTGGTCGACCATACAAAGGCCTCAAAAGGTGACATCTCGCAAGCTAGCCTGATAACTATTGTTGTAATCGAACTCGGCATACGGCAAACTCTTATCCCAAGAGGTAGCATAAGCCAACGCACAAGCTCTTAGCATATCTTCCGAACCTGGTTGACTCTTTCTGGTCTGTCCATCCGTCTGTGGATGATAAGTCATCTTGAAGTTTAAACGGGTTCCCATGGCTTCATGCAACTTATTCCGAACCTTGAGGTAAATTGGGTACCTCTCGTCTGATACAATCCTCTTTGGCACTCCGTGCAAACAGACAATCCTGATCATGTACAATTCCGCTAATTTATCTCCCGAGTAAGTGGTCTTCACGGGGATAAAATGGGCTACTTTAGTCAAGCGATCCACTATAACCCATATGGAGTCATAACCTCCTTGAGTCTTGACAAACCGGTAATGAAATCCATTCCGATTTCCTCCCACTTCCACTCAGCGGTTGTAGCAATCCTGCTGGTCTCTGATGCATTGCCTTGACTCTCTGGCATACATCGCACAAGGCAACATGCTCGGCAACTTCACGTTTCATACTCGGCCACCAGACTCTCTCCTTGAGATCCCGATACATCTTGGCGCTTCCAGATGAATTGAGTACTTGGAGTCATGGGCTTCCTCCAAAATCGATCGCTTTAACTCCTCCTTGTCGTGCACACAAATCCGATCCTTCATCCACAACGTGCCTTGTTCATCCAATTTGAAGTCCTCTGCCTTGCCTTCCTCCTTTTGGACTTAATCCTACGGATCTTGTCATCATCCTTCTGTCCTTCTCGGATCTGGTCCTCTAAAGTAGGCTTTACTTCCAATGCGGCCAAGAACCCGCTTAGGTACAACCTCAATCTTCATCTTTTGAAAATCCTCACATAACTCATCCTCGACTTGTGGCTAGCAACGTACTCACGGTATGGCTTTTCCGACTCGAGCATCGGCTACTACGTTGGCCTTCCCGGATGGTAATGGATTCCAACATTATAGTCCTTGATCAACTCTAACCATCTCCTTTGCCTCATATTCAGATCCATTTGGGTGAATATGTACTTAAAACTCTTATGATCCGTATACACTTCACATCTGTTTCCAATCGAGATAGTGACGCCATATTTTCAAAGCATGCACTACGGCAGCCTAACTCTAGGTCATGTGTCGGATAATTTTCCTCATGCGGCCTCAAGCGCCTTGATGCATAAGCGGCGACCTTTCCATTCTGCATCGGCACACATCCAAGTCCTTGGCGCGATGCGTCACAATAAATATCGAAGCTTTGAGCAACATCCGGTAGAACTAACACGGTCGATGTCAATCGCTTCTTCACTCTGAAATCCTTTCTCACATTCTCAAGCGTCCATGCAAACTTCTTTTCCTTCTTCATCAATTGCGTAAGAGGTTTTGTAATTGTCGAAAAGCCTTCGATGAAAGCAGCGGTAATATCCTGCCATTCCAAGGAAACTCCGAATCTGGGTCACCGTCTTTGGTTGTTCCCAATGTAACAGCTTCTACTTTGCTTGGATCTACTGGCGACTCCTTCTGCAGTCATTACATGTCCAAGAAACTCCACCTTGTCCTTCCAAAAATCACACTTGTCGAACTTGGCGAAAAGTTGCTGTTCCTCGGCTTTTCCAAAACTTCGCCTTAAGTGTTCGGCATGTTCATCCTCTGTCTTGGAGTAGACCAGGATATCGTCTATGAACACGACGACAAACTTGTCCAAATATTCCATGAACACCTTATTCATCATATTCATGAAATAAAGCGCGATTCGTCAATCCAAAGGACATAAGCGTAAACTCGTAATGTCCATATCTTGACGAGAATGCGGTCTTCGAATATCCTCGATCGGATCTTCAATCGATGGTATCCCGATCTCGAGATCAATCTTGGAGAAAACTCCGGCTCCTCTTAATCGATCAAACAAATCATCAATCCTGGGTAGCGGATACTTATTCTTCACGGTGACTTCATTGAGTGCACGGTAGTCAATGCACATCCTGAAACTCCCGCCCTTCTTCTTGACAAACAAAGCGGTGCTCCCCACGGCGACGAACTTGGTTTGATAAATCCTTTCTCCATTAACTCTTCTAGTTGTTTCTTCATCTCTACCAACTCCTCGGTAGACATCCGATAGGGTCTCTTTGCTATCGGTCTTTGTGCAGTACAAGCTCTATCACAAACTCTATGTCCCCTGCAGCGGCATACCAGGTAGATCTTCGGGAAAAACATCGGGTACTCATTCACTCTTGGGACATCCTCTATGCCGATTGCCTTGATGCATTAACCATCAATCGTCCATCTCTAAGCTGAGTGGCTTGAAATTCCACTTTCTTCCCACACGGGCTCTCAATCGAGATAGTCCTTCGTCCACAATCCAATACGACCTTGTGCTTGGATAACCAATCCATTCCCAATATAACATCTAAGGTCCAGGTCTCCAAAATTATAAGGTTTGCTAGGAATTCTATTCCATCTATTAGTATTCTCACCCGGAACATCCTACTTCCGTTCGGAGTTCGGAACCAGGGTTTGAACTAAAAGCATGCACTTAAGTCTTGCAATCCTTAAGTCATTTCTAGCAGCAAAGCCTTGCGAAACAAACGAATGCGAAGCTCCGAGTCAAACAAAAGCATTGCAGTGTATCGAGTTAACAAGTAACTTACCCGGTCTGACGTCCGTAGCATTCTGCGGTGCATCTGCGGTGACATGGTTGACTCGGCCTCTCACCACGATGCAGGGTGTGGCTCCTGATCTTTGGCGTCCTAGCCGGGTGGTTCCTAGGTTGAAGCGAATCGGGTCGCTCCTGCTGTCTTCTTCGGACAAGCTGTTGGCAAAGTGTCCTGGCTCGTTCTGATTGTAACAGCGTCTCACTGTTCCTTCTTGTTGCACAGAGTAAGCGTTTCTAGCGAAGGGGGGGTCCAGTAGTTTTGATTGACAGGTCTTGGTGCTTTGAGGAGGGTGTCCTTGTTGCAATCTGTGGTTGGAATCAAGAATTGATTTGGTGCAACTCTCAAGCGCCGTTGCATTCCTCGACGTGATCCTTCTTTGTTGCATCCTGCGCTTCTGTTCTCATCCGGTTCCTTGCGCTTGTCCTCAAGAATAAGCGCCTTATTTACCAACTCTTGGAAATCTGGAAAGGTGTGGGTGATCAACCCTACTTGCAATCCCGAGTTAAGTCCCTTCATAAAAGCGAGGCTATGCGGATTTATCTGTCGCTACATCCTCGGTGCGTAGCGTGCTAGCTGTGTGAACTTGTTCAGTAGTCGACCACCGGTGATTACCTTGCTTGATGCTCTGAACTCCTCCTTCTTAAGGTCCATGATTCCTTCAGGCACGTGATCTTTGTCGGAATGCAAATGTGAACTCTTCCCAAGTGATATCTTGAGGGTTCTCTGCGTGGCACAAGTTCTCCCACCATTCGGCCAATGTTCCTTCCAACTGATGAGAAGCGTAAAGTACCTTCTCATTCCCTATGCATTGAGCTATGTGTAGCTTTCTCTCAATTGATCTTAACCAATCATCGGCCTCCAATGGATTGGCATTTCCAGAGAAAGTGGGTGGGTGAGTCCTCATGAACTCTGACACCTTGTATTACGGCGTGGTCCCCGATTAACTTGATTAGCAGTGGCCTGGCGATGGACGTGCTGCATTTGTTGCATCATAGCATGCATCAAGCGAGTCTGGCAGCAAGAAAGCGCTCAAATTCTGCATATCTAGTGGCGGTCTGGTGCTCCATCATTGGGGTTTCTGGGTGGCGAGAACCGCTCCGTTGCTTCCAAAGTTTCCACGGTGTTCACCATCTGTCGATTTGCTCTAGGTTTAGAGATGAGAGGGAAACAAGAATAGACAAGTGATATGGAACTTATGCGGGGCAAAAGGTGTAGCCTTAAGGTCCAACTTTATTATTAGTAACTTGGTATGGCTGCTTACAATGCCTAAGGGCCTTGCAACACATCTGCACACTCAAGAAACAAAGCAAATCCAAATCGAACTAACTCTGGAATCTATCGCCTAAAGGGTGACTCTTTATTCTATGACTCGACTCGGCGAAGGAGTCTCACTATAGAACCTATGCTCACTCCTCAGAAAACCTCCACGGCTGGGTGCAGGTCTTTGTGGCATAAGCGTAACGATTGCCATGTCCAAGAATCGTGTCCTCTGTGGTAGTCGAAGAAGCGGTGTCCTCATCGATATCGACTCCTCTGGATCGGCTCGTGTAGCTCGAGTCACGGCTCTGAGTGCAGTCCGCATAAAGTCATCTCCAACTCGTCAATCCTTCGTAGAAGGTGTGCCACATACTCTTGAGCTTCCCGCCATCTGTTCTTTTCTGTCGTGATCTCCTTGCGGGCCTTCTGTAGCTCCTTGCTTGTATTATCTAGTACATCCTCCTGGGCGACGACGAATCGTGCCAACTGTGTAGTCGTGGCATTCTCATCCTGAATCGTCTTTGGGTCAAGAAGGTTATCGCTGCGCGGATGATAACGGAACACCGTACTCTCCAACTCTCTGGCGTAGATACTGGTAATGTGCCGCATTGCTCGTCGTGAAACTTCTTGGATACCCATCTGCATTGTAGACCTTCTAGCAGTGCAGTGTATCGGGCGATTGCCTGGGCCCCTCTTCCTGGCAGGTACCTCAATCCTCACGTCACAAGCCTTGATCAATCACCTTGCCTGATCACTTCCACTTGGTATTGGGGCTTCTCAAAATCTCCGAGAGTTTGTAGCATGTGCCAAAGTTCTGCGGCGTGACCAACTCCTAGATCAACGTAGTTGAACTCTTCCTCCATCTGTCACAAGAGTGCTTTATGTAAGAACTCGGAATTTTTGAATTGTGACAAGGTAAGGAAAAATTTTAGCAAGAGACAAGAAAAGAGAGAAGGGGATAAGTCGAGATGTCATTTCTTATCTTCACAAATTTTTAGCTTTAGAAAATAGGTTTTATCCCCACTACGACCATTCTAGCTTAGGGTTGAGCCTACAGTCAAGTATGGCTCTGATACCACCACCTCTGTCGGGACCCGAATTTGCAAATCCGACCCTCTCTGTGTATTCAGCACTAGTCGAGAACGCAGCTAGTGCACCGCAGTCTTAACATCGGTATATATCACAATCATACCAAACGATACTATCAAAGTACTTTATTTAAATAATCAAAGGGTTACTCGACCTTATGGCCGAGTTACAAATATATGCCTTGCAAGGCGAAACTTATTAAAAGAGAAATAACAGCAGCGGAAATTCAAATAAACTTCGTGGCGCCATCCAGTATACCACAGGCAACTGACTGGGCTCGCATCCCTAAGTAGACGGGTCCTCTTGGAGTTCCTCCTCCGAAACTGGCGTAGTCTCCTCTTCAAGCGATATTGTGTTGGGGCAAGGGTGAGTACTTGGTACTCGACAAGTCATGCAGAATGCAAGCTAATATACTATATGCATGGCTTGGTACAAAGGAATAGCTCAAGGTATATTTGCGATGTGACTTTTGACAAGTAATATAAGTAGATTCAAAGCGGTAGAAATAAGTAAAGCATAAATAACTTTTCAGGAAATTTAATAAATATTTTTCCCATCCTAAACCACATTTCCATCATCTTCATTATTAAACCAACCCAACTTTTCAAATCCAAGTTATTTTCAGAAAATCTAACCCTTGACTGTAATTCTCGAGCATTGTCGATCACAGTGGACTCGGCTATTCAAATAGATTCTACACTCTGCAGAGGTTATGCACTTTACCCACAAGATACAATCAAACACCACAAAGGCGAGTTCCTCAGTAACAAAGCCTTTGGAAGCCTCAAACAACACAGTGGTCCTCTCAGGTTCGTGCTCTACACCATCCCTTCCCTTAGCCAAGGCGAAGTATGGGACCAACACACCGTTAGATGGGTACTGGCCACGACCACGATACGCTCCCAGTACAATCACACAAAAGGTGTAATCGACACCCTGAGGCTCCACAAGTGAGTCCTTAGCGACTTAGTCAACTAGGGCCGTCCCATTCCAGCCATGTGGTTGCAAGTATGACCCAGTTCAAAGGCTTGCAAGGTTAAGTCCTTAGAGTGACCAGGGCAAGACTACCCGAAAAACCAAATCATCATTCCCAATGCCACAACTGGCCCACCTGATTACTCTTGCCACATGCCCCGGTCGAAATCGCTTATCAAACCCCGATTGATTACCATGCACCACGTCTTGTCAACATCACATGATACTTTTCCAAAACAGGTTCAATATATCATTAAGTCCATATTAGCATTTGATTGTCCAAAATCATGTCATGAGCACGTAGCAGGTCTAAGCAGCATACTACAACGATCTAAACCCATGTTGGCAATTTAATAATGTCCAACTAGTAAACCACAACTAGGGTGACAAAGGGTCATGGCACATACTTAAGTAATCAAGGTGTCATATAGCAAATTGGTATTTATCTAACCCCCATGTTTAAACAAAGTATCTTTCTAATTGAACTAGCATGCAATAGTTTAAATTAAAATAGATTTCGAAATAGGATCAATATGGTCAAAGCACAACTTGCCTTCAAAAAGCACTTGCTCTTGGTCTTGAGTTGGATCCTGAGTCAACACTTCTCCTTCGAATCCTTCCGGCACTTCAACGTCTACTCGTAAAGCGTGCAAATAGCAAATACACAAATAAACACTAGGCAAAAAGATCCCAAAACTCCAAATAAAATCCATAAACAGAGAGAACATAATTTTCTGGATTTTTAGAAACTGGAATCGTCAAATTTGGAGTTAAAAGCATAAAAGTTATGATTATTTAAAGTTTAAATAATCAATTAAATAATTTTACAGAGAAAAACTTTAGTCCAAAAATTAAATAAAATTCATATTTAGGTAGATCTTAATTTTATACAAATTTAGAAATTTGAATCACTCAAATCGGAGTTGAAAGCGCAAAAGTTATAAGCGTTTGAAGTTTGAATCTAAATTTGAAATCATTATTCGAATTAATAAATCATTTTCTTTTGGAAATTAATTATTGCGTCAGCATGGACACGTGGCAGCTCCTGATTGGCCTGCGACGTCAGCCGGTCCATGGGCTTGGTCCACGCTCGGCTCGGGTCCACGGTGGACTCGGTCCACGACTCACGTGACTGACATGTGGGCCCACTCGGGTGACGTCATCGGCGTCGGCGCTTGGCTGGATTAGCCAGCGACATGCGGGCCCTCGACACGCGGGCCCAGCGTGTCGGCGTCCTGCCTGCTGCGGCGTGGGCCAGCGGCCGCGTCGGTCCAACTTCCCGAAACGCGTGGCGCAATCTCGTCCGTTGGTTTGAAAATCAGCGGCGGATTGGATCCAGGGTTTAACACGTTGAAACTACTCGATGCTCGTGGGCGTTCGATCTAGATCGGACGGTCCAGATCTAATCCTATAATCGCCTTTGCTACGACGCGTGGCGATTGTGAACCGTTGGATCTTGATCCAACGGTCGCATCTAATCGGGTTTGGAACACGTGAACTCACCTCAACCGTCCGTCTGGATCCGACGGCGTACGCAGAGCTTCGCGAGGGTGATGGCCCGTGGTGGCGCCGCTGCCGGAGTTGAAGACGACGGCGAGCCCAACGGCGTTCGGGGTTGCTCGGCGAGATGAAGGGTCCCTTCGCGTCTCGTCGCGGTGAGTCCTGGATCGAGGTCAACGGCGGCAGGGACGGCGACGGCGCGAGCGAAGCAAAGACGCGGGCGGAGCAGCGCAACTTCGGCGCGAGCTCGCCGCGGCTAAATCGGCGCGACTTAGCCTCGGTGAAGTAGAGAAGGGAGGGCGCGGAATCACGGCGGTCCTCGGGGTATGCCGGGCATTAAATAACCTCGGCGTCCGTCTGCGTAAAACGGAAACCTAACTTGCTACTCTGGCGGCGCGCGGCGAGTCCGGCTTCGATCACGGAAGACGACGAAATCGTGGCCGTCCACGTGGCACAACCAACGGCCACGATCGTAGCGCGGCCGGGTCGATCGGACACGGCTCGGGTCGAGTCGGCGGATCTCGGCCGTTGGATCTTGATCCAACGGTTGGGATTGATTAGGGTTAGGAGTGGGTTCGGTCGAGTCAATCGGCTCGGTCGGACTCGAGTCCGACTTCGATCGGTTGAACGATGCCTTGACCCGAGTTGGATTTTCCAGCGAATTAATATTTAAAATAATTCCTAGTAATTCATTTAATTCATTAAAAATAGCAAATGACTCAGAAAAATTCCAGAAAAATTCTGGAAAATATTTTGGATCATTTTGGACTCAAATAAAATATTTCCAACAAAATTTTATTTGCAAAATTAAATTCTTTAATTATTTCAAAATGGAATAAATTCAAATAAATTCCAAATAAATCCAAATAAATTCCAGAAAATTCCAAAAATTCACCAAAGTGCCAAATCACACATGAATTTAAGAAAAGCAAAATTTTGGGATGTTACAAAATACTTCCCAAGGTAGTGGAAGAAGCTTAACCTGAGATTGAGAAAATCCCTAAAGTGAACCATCCTGAAGATGGTAACCTTAGCAAATATTTGCATGGGCAATCTAACGCTGAGAAGTCAAAACACTCAGACTCCATCGTTGTGGGAAATCATGCGGAGGTCGAAGAAATTAATGAGGAAATCACCACTAATTATGTGGATTCAGTAGAGTTGTAGAAAAGAAAGACTACGGTTGTCAATATATTTTGCCTTAAAGTTTTCTGAATCTCTTGATCTGGATCTAGAACCAAAGTCCACAGTAGAGTGTTAGACGCGCTCATATTGGGTCAAATGGAAATAAGCAATTGAGGCAGAATTGTGCTCACTTAACAAAAGAAAAGTAATCGGTCCTGTTGATCAAACACCTCCTAAAGTGTTCCCTATAGGATTAAAATGGGTTTTCACTCGGAAGAGAGATAAAAACAACTAGGTGGTGAGATATAAAGCGAGGTTTATAGCACAAGAGTTCACGCAGAGACCCGACATTGATTACGGTGAATCTTACTCTCCTGTGATGAGTGGAATAATATCTCAATATTTAATATCAATTGTAGCTAGCTTAAATTTATCAATGCAGTTGATGGATGTAGTGACCGCATATTTATGTCATTGGATACATATATTTATATGAGAGTCCCTAATGGAATCAAAATTCTAGATCTAAATAAAAGTAATGACAACATGTATAGCGTCAAACTGCAGAGGTCACTATACGGATCAAAACGGTCGAAGAGAATATGGTACAACCGACTTGGTGAGTTTCTCCTAAGAAGGGTTACTCCAATGATGATGATTGTCCCTATGTGTTCATAAAGAAGTCCTAAAATGAATTATGTACCATCTCAGTCTATGTCGATGATCTCAATATTATCGAAACCATAGAAGATATAAAGGAAGCAAGTTCTTACCTTATGACAGAGTTTGAGATGGAAGATTGGGTAAAACTAAATATTGCTTATGCCTGTAGCTAGAGCATTTTCCCTAAATATTTTTTGTGTACCAGTCTACATATACTAAGAAGGTATTGCAAAATTCAATATGGATAAATCTCATCCTTTGAAGACCCCATGGTAGTAAGATCCCTTAAAGTGGATAAAGACCCATTCAGACTGAGGATGGAGAATAGGAAAGTCTTACGACCTGAAATTCCATACTTAAATGCCATAGGAGCACTTATTATAAGGTCGAGGATGCTGACTAGAGTGATGAATAGGCGGCTTTTAAAAAAAATCTTCTACAACTAAATGAATAATCGAAGAACGCCTAAGTCAAAACCTAAATAATATGCGAAAACTTAAATCTAAGGTTTTGACTGTCAAGATCTAAATCAACTAGGCTCACTATGTGCACAACAATCTAAGTCTCTAACACTAATTTGCAATTATAGAGACAAGTAATCAATAATAATATAGTAAATATAAATGGCTTGAATGTAAATAAAGAATAGAGTGCAAACCACAAGGAGATACGATACTTTTTACCATGGTATTCGGAGACTTGCCAGTCTCCCCTAATCCACGTTGAGATAAGCCCAAATCACTTTGGATCGGTTCCACAAATTGAGCACCCACCTCAAATCCACTAGTGGTAGCTCTTTCCCCCTTCAGGTAGGTGAGTTCCAACATTCACAACTTTGTTAAGCTTTCTCACAATCTCTTTTGAGAAGGTCACAATGCACGAAGCCTCCCACGCCGTCTAGGTATCGGTAAACATCAAGAGTAACAAATAAAGCCCCCTAGCTTGAACTTCACCAAGTACAACATATGTACAATGGTGACCACTGAGTGCAACACATGCACAAGACTCTCCTCAAGCGCAACACATGCACAAGAGGCTCTCAATCCACATCTAAATGCAACACATGCAATTTAGAAGTCTCACTCTAGTTCAAGAAGCAAATAGGAGATAGCAACACATGACAACTCCCACATAACTCACAAGAACACCAGCAACTAGGAAATGCTCCCCGAGACGTCTTTTTATAGCTTTCCAAAGAAAATTAGCTGTTTGGGGGCATTTCTGAAAAAAAACTTAGCCAATCCGGCACTACCGTCCATGTAGGGCCGATAGTGCTGGCCTCTAGGCCAACGGTTAGAAAACTAGCAGTTGCACGTAAAACCCAAGATTATCGCAGTTTAAAGCCCTAGTACCGCTTAGCAAAGAGTACCAGCACGGCGGTATCGCCGGCCTTAACGCAACCTCCAGATTTGGAGAATAGCTACTGACGTCTTGGGGTCGGTACTACCGCACCTCTGGTAGTACCCCCGTAGTGCTGGTCTTCAAAAACTGAGAAAACACGCTCTTCTGGAAAATAACTACCGCGCCAGCCGAGCAACAGTACCGACTGCCATAAGCGGTATTGCCGGCCCAATAGTACCACTAGCCTTAACACTGATGTAGTGTCGGCATCAGGGAGAAAACTTGATTTTACACAAATCAATGTTTTCAAATTAAATACCAATAATGATTGATTCTTTGAGCCGTGTGATGATCCACACATGATCAAGTCAATTTGCAAAACACATTTGCAAAACTTATTCACATGCTCCAAAGAATCATATTAAACTTCAACTTATTTGCAAAACACATTTGTAAACAAACCATAAATCTATGAGATCAACCCTTTTAGCTATGTGATGATCAACACATGATCAAGTTAATTTGCAAATCCATTTGCAAACCCTATTCACATGCTCTAAGATTGAAACCCATAACCTCCAGCCCATTTGCAAAACGCATTTGCAAATAATAAATCAACCCACTTAAAAATAAATCTTGAGCCATGTGATGATCAACTCATGATCAAGTTAATTTGCAAATACATTTATAAACTCTATTCAGATGCTCCAAGATAAGACTCAATAAAACCAATATTTTACAAAAAAAACCTCATTTTGCAAACACAAATCATAAACCTTTCTTAGCCTTGTGATAATCAACACATGATCAAATCACAAGCTAAGCCTCCAATATGTGAGCTCTCTATTTGCAACACATGCACATACCTACCTCTATGCAAACAACACCCATTAAAGTCAAGTTGCACGAGCTCTCTCCTTTTGCAATACATGCAAAACTTAACTTCATGCAAACACAAGCAATTAACTCAAATGCATGAGCTCTTTATTTGCAACATATGCAAATCTTAGCTCCATGCAAGCACCAATTCGATTAAGAAGAAATTGCGGAAGCAAGCATGAACTTTAACATTTGCAACACATGCAAATACGAGTTTCATGCAAAATTCAACTAAGAGAGTGAGTTAGAGCGAACCAGATTGAATTAATCAAAACATGATGAAGTTCAAGCTGAGTAACTCAACCCCTCTTAATAGTATGACACTAAACTAGAAACCCAGTCTCTCAACCAAACATCGAGACCAGTAAAAGACTATGCACATATTCTTAGCCTATCTAGTTATACCTTTGCTGCGCGCAACTACTTGGAGCTTTTATGATGTCCGATCATCGTCTCTCCAAGTATGCATCTTCTTCTTATTCATCAATACATGATGAACCTCCCTCTTATTCCTCTTTACTTCTCTTCTATTCAGGATCTCCTTTTGACGCTCTTGAACACATCATGACGTCCTTTTCCTGATTCTTCATCTCAACCTTAGATGTAACCTATTTCAAACTCATTGAAAATATTAGTCTAAGAAACCCGATTGTCTCAATCATCAATGCACTCCATTAACACATAATGGATGCTCCCAAGATCCTTTGATATAATCATTTGATGATTGACCATAACCCAAATCAATTTGAATGAATTAAATATGTCTTGAGTATATTGATACAACTAATGATCCATTATACTCAAGAACTTTTCGTTTATCCTTAATCAACAAACAACACCATCAACACAAGATTAGTTCTTTGATTGATTGAATGGCAACCCAATCTCAATTTAAATTTTATTTAAATTGATATGAGTATATATAACTACACAAGTTTCATATACTCAATTTGATGGAAAGTAATGATACAATATATTGGAGTGATAGAAAGGGGCCAATACTTTTGAGACCATCAATTATAGAATAAACTCCATTACATATGTGCATATAAATAATTGAATTTGGAATCAATATGCACATAATCAATCTTAGATATCATTTGAGTTTATCCTATATTTGCATGAGTATATTGCAACTACACAAGTCATATATATTCAAAGGGTTGTTTCAAAGTCTTAATCCTTTACATTATTTGTCAAGACAAATTAGATCAATACTATTGAAACTTCAAGGTAAAGCACGAACTCCCCCTAGATGTGTGCATCCATGTATATATAGATTTGAAACCATAATGCATATATTTAGATTAAAGCAATGGAAGAGTTCATCCTTTAACTTGAATCCAAAGTATGCAATAGGATAATAAAATGAATACGAGTGCATACCTTGTGTTTTCCATTTTTCATATAAATTTGAGACTAATAAAAATAAAACTCAATAATTATGTTATTCTCATAATGATTAGATTTGTTATTAAACAATGATTAAGCATAATCTAAAACCAATCACAAAAACCAATGGAGCTTAAACTTATATTTATGTATCTTGTGAATTGCATAAGGCCTGATATTGCATTTATAGTAAATTTGATAGCTAGACACAATACAGCTTCAATAGGAAGGCATTGGGTTGGTGTCAATACTTTACTCAGATACCTCCAAGGTACACAAGATCTTGCCTCATTTTACCGGAAAGACCAAGACTCAACCATGGTGGGATATATGGATACTAGCTATCTATCCGATCCATGCAATACCAAATCTTAGACTAGATTTGTGTTTCTCTGTGGTGGTACAACCATTTATTGGCGGTTTTTTAAGTAAATTTTGGTAGCTACTTCTATTAACTACTAAGAGATTATAGCATTATATGAAGCCTCATGTGAATGTGCTTGGCTGAGACGTGTGATTAGCTATATTCAGAAGTTATGTGACATTAACACCGTCAATACCTCCACAATTATCTATGAAGGTAATGCTGCTTGCGTTGCACAAATGCAATTGCGTTATGTAAAGAGCAATATCACGAACCATATTGCTCCTAAAATTTTCTATCCTCGTGAACTCCAGAAAAAATGGTGAGGTAAAGATCTTGCTAACTAAGTTATGTGAAAATATAGCATATTTAATCACAAAGTCTTTGCCAACATCTTGTTTTCAAATATGTGTTTGAGTATTGGAATGAGATGACTTATAGATTTGCAGGGTTCAGAGAGAGTAAATTCTTGAACCATAACCCTTAATATGATCGTAAAAATATTACCCTAATCCAGAGGATTATAAATTGCACTTATTTTCCTTTAGTGAGTTTTCCTGAAGTTTTTTCACATTAAGGTTTTAAATAAGGCGACAAGTGCAATACAATATGCGGGTCCAATGTGTTCTTTTCTCCATTTTTTTCAACTATTTTTTTGGTAGGAGTTTTTGATGAGGCATATGCATTACGTGATATGCGCCCAACAAGGAGTGTTGAGATATAACCACACTCTTGATCTTGGTTGTTGAGATATATTCAGATTCTTCATTTTGATGGATGAATATCGAAACTACCCCTGAGGGTTATGGATATAAATATAGGACCCCACGGTACAAGAGAATCTATCTGCAATCATAAAAAGAGAAAAGAGTTGATCTCTCTATATTCCGTGTTCATCTATTTGTGATGATTTTTCGTCTATTCTTAATTGGTACTAGGATTAATCTACGACGACGACTACGATCGCCAACTTGTTATTAGAAGTATGTACTACTTTCGATGAGATAGAGCTATCCTAAGTATTAGTCAATTACCAAAAAATACATAAGACACATCACCATAATCTCATCCTAATATGGAAGATGATGTATAATTGCAACAGTAAACGAGAGATATACATTATAGACATTCTAAATAAAGGATGTGACTGAAACAAAGGAACCTTTGTGTCAAATTAGTAATATATTTATAGCTTGTGAGTTACTCATCTGTCGAGTCTATAGAACGTATTTGTTTAATAATTTTATCTATAAATATAACACATATTTTGTATTATAATATAAAATTAGTGTAATATTCTCTATATATCTCTGATAAATATTCAGTTTTACTTTATATTTTCCACGTGTATGTATTGAATATAATGTACATCGATAATAATTAAGAGTAATCTAATTATTTTTAATATTTTTAATCTATATATCAATAAGACATGATTTATAAACATAGACGAAGGAACACTATTTTCCCGTTGCAACACATCTGTTCTGGGAGCATTCGATAACAGACAGCAATATACGGCGACGTGCTCGTGAAAATAGATTTTCCGGCGTTTCTCCTAGAAAGCATCAATGACAAAGAACGCATGCCGCCGATGTCTCAATCCGTAGGCCCCGCACAGAAAAGGCTATAGCTTGACACATACTCACCACAAGCGCACAAGCACCAAAAATTTGCACCACCAGTATCAGTGACACATGGGGCACCAACTGGGGTGGGCACCAGTTGTCATGCTATGGTTTTAGTGAAACCAATGACGTGTGACACATGTGAAGAGGAAAAAAACATGCAGAGCAACACGCGTCTAACTTCCGACCCACGTCATGTAGGCTCGTCGCTGTCTTGATCTCATTTCTCTCCTAGAGAAAGCTTGTCATAGTGGGCCCAAAACAGGGCCTTTTAGAATTTAGAATTATTTAAGTAGAGAGAGAGAATGTGAAGCACTTAGCGTAAGGCCCTAGTCTCGCATGACATCACTAGGAAAAAATGATACCTGACCCATTTTAGAAAAGTACGTGTTTTTATACAACGAAAATAAGGTTGATATCATTATCAACCAACCTCTTACGAGATTGACGTGAGCAGAGTCATAGCACGTCTAACAATTAGTCTTAAGAATACGTCTAATAAAATAAGTACGGGCATTTGCGAAGAAACGACGTAACAAGGTTTCTCTAGTCCTTCAATGTATACTGCAGTAGGCAAATTCGAAGTACCAATGGAATGTGACAATTCTGGATCAGATCTTCTTCTGATTTCTCGTATCTTGATCCGATAGCACTGAGGATTCCAAGAGTAGATACACTTGCCATGCAGTTAAAATCCGATATTTTCCATCGTAAAAACCGGCTATCAACTCCGAAATCCGAATCCATCCCCTTTAAAAAAAAGGCTCCGAATCCTCAGCAAATTCTGTGCGCCGGTCGCGCGAAACCGGCCACCTATACAGTTTCCCGCGATCCCTCTCCACATCGGACGGCTGAGAATAACCGCTGCTCACGGCACCACCCCGCCCCGCCCTCCGCGAGGAAGAACCCAGCAAGCCTTGCCTCCCACTCTCCTCGTGCTTCTCATCCGCTCACGCCGCCGCCGGGGTTGAAAAAAAAAAAGAAACAGCCGTTACTAGCGCACTCGGCTACTGCCTACACCCCCCTCACGTTTTCCATTCCCAACCCCTCTCGTCCTCGTCTTATTCCTGCGAATCGGACGCCCACGGCCTCCCTCCCTCTCCTCGCTGCCTTCTTCCGGAGCCTTCCGCTGCTTCCGTTACCAATCGAGGCTCCTCCGAACCCTAAATCTCCGCGAGCGGGGCGACGGAATTCGGCGTGCGGATCCGGGCCCGGTGCATGCGAGTGGTGGTGGCCCTGAGATCTATGCGCTGGGGCGGAGGCGGGGTAGGAGGGAGGGGAGTGGACTGAGAGAGGAGCGTGCGTGGGGTGATGGCTGCATCGCTTGTGGCCGCGGTGGTGGCCGTCGCGGTCGTGGCGCTGGCGATGGTGGCGCGGCGGAGGCTGCGGCGCGCGGCCGCGCGGAGGGAGGAGGTGAGGAGGTTAGCCAGGCTAGCCGCGGAGGAGGCCGAGATCACCGAGCGGGAGGCGTGCTACTATGCTCGCCAGGGCGCGCGCGCGGCCGGCGTGGAGGAGGAGCCGCTGTGGACGGCGCCGGAGGTGGCTTCGCCGCGGGTCCAGGAGGAGGAGGATGAGCCGCTGGCCCCTCTTGCGGCGGCAGCGGTGGGGAAGGGGGTGTGCGCGGTGTGCCGCAGGCGGACTTCGTTCAGGTGCAAGCGGTGCAAGGGCGTCAAATACTGGTCAGTGGGCTCCCATCCTGCACTTATTTCTTATGCAATTCGTGTCGATTATGTTGCGGCATTGTGCAACTAGGCATACAGGAATTCGATTTTTCCTGCAGGGACCTGCATTTCCATATATTTGATTGGTTTTTAGGCGTTAGTGCCGTGTCATTGGACTGGTGCTTGTGAAAAGTGTGTTTTTTCCCAACTTTTTTGTTGCCCAGGGCATGGTAAACTAGTGGCTTACCAAAGATTGCATATTATTTGGGAAGTTATTTGCTCAAGGTAGACAGGCCAGAACCTGCATTACTTGCATAACGTTTGATTCTCAGTATCTGTACCAGCTAACTAGAATTGTTATATAATCAACTTAGGCCCAACACAGTCTGAGCGAGGGTGCTGCTTTTAGAAAAGTACCCTTGAACTGGCATGCACTGGCCAACATCTAAGTGTTTTTATGGCTTGATTTGTTGCTGTAGCTGCCCTCACATATGGTGCGCTCACAATGGGAACGATGGTTTACATCATTGTGTCCATTTATGTAGTTCATTTCAACAATTTTGTAAAATGATGATTTAGTATGTTGAAAGCCAGTTGCCATGAGTGGAATTTGATACCGCCTTTTATGTCTCGGTTTGCACTGATCAATGTTTCTAAATTATGGGATTAAATAGGATTCTAGCTCAGCCAATTTGAGCTATGTCCAGAAAGTTGCATGTCCTGTTCATATTAGGCAAATAAAAAATGCCCAGAGACCATCTTCAGTTATGCTGCCAGTTATATTTTGGCAAGACATCCACATGATTTGGAGGACCCATTCCTTATATTTTAGGCCATTGTCAATTGTCAAAATATGAAGTCTGGTCCTTGAGCTCAGTTGTATCCCTTAATTAAAGACTAATTTTCTTGTATTATATTACCTTGTGTGCTGCTCCAAGCCTCCAACTGTCTGAAATAGAGATATGAAACAAATTCATTGGGCCTTCTCAATCTTAATAGTTGTATATAAATTTTGAACTTCATTGTATGGGCTATATGTGCATCTTTTTCTAACAAAGGCTATGTATATTTCTTTATCTAACAGCATTTATTTGATCAAGTTAGTGTTGTGCTACTATACTCCTTAAGCCGGGTAATTAATGTTCTCAAATTCCTAATAATGATTGGCCCATCTACAAATTATGGACATCCTTGAACTGTGTGGCTTACATATTTCTTTTGAAGGTTATTGCTAGGTATTTGACTGCATGAAACCTGAAAAGTGTCTTCAAAACTGAAATCCCAACGGAACAAATGCTTGCAAAAATTACAGATTAAAACTATATATCCAGACCTGGTATCATCAGTTACTAGGCTCATATCTCACATGACTTATCGGTCCATGTTTTACTCCATATTAGGCCTTTTCTTCCACCAATGCCGTGCTTCCCCCTCGTATGTGATTCCATGCTATTGGTATGGGCTTGATTTATTGGCCAATATAGCGAAAGTCTTTGCTTAGCGTGCGTTTTGATTCAAGACTTAATATATGTTGTATGGCACCAATCCAAAGGCCCTATGTTCAACACAGTAATGTCAATATTGTATGTGTATTATAAATCTTACTGTATCAACTGTTCTACTTCAGTAACTTCGCTTTGTTGGTTGCAGTACCTTCAAATGCCAGATGGCTCACTGGAGACAAGGACACAAAGATGAATGCCATCCACCAAGTGTTGATGCTAGGCCAGACAATATAACAGAAGTTTCTAGTGTGAAGAAAGGAGTTGAATGGAACAGTTCATGCGAAGAAAGTGTGGTGACTGGAGTAGAACCAGTGGTTAAAATCAACAAGTTGGTTGCTGCTATGCCTGAATCTTCTGAGGAAAAATGTGTTACGAAGAGCTTAGATGGTGAAAGCAAGGAGATGCCCTTGGAGAAGGCATCCAGCACTGCAGTGGCTTCTGAAGATGTCCATAACTACAGTAGGGTCAAATTTTCTCAGCTTACAGGTCAGGCAGAATCTGTTAACTGTTCGAGGCTTCCAACTTCTGGTAAAGCTTGCAAAGTTCAGGGTGCTGCTGTTGGTGAGAATGCCTCTTGTATTCCAGCGGACAACTCCAATTCTCAAGCTTATTGGTCTTCTCGGTTGGAATCTGAACTGGAGAAATCTAACAAACAAGCTGGCATAGACAACCTTAAAAGCTCGAGACATTTGCCATCCATGTCAGCTGTTGACAAAGTTCCTTCCACTCGTGGGGGTGCGTACTTTACAGCGCGTAATCCATCTAAAAGGGCAGATAATCTTTCTGAAATCTCTTGTAGATCAGAGAATGAAGGTGCAGTGCCATATAATCTGTCAACAGCGAAGAAAACCATCAGGGAACAAACAGCTGCAAAACGTGTGAGGCATTATCCATCGGAATTGGTAAATAAAATTGGGCAGCTCATTCAATTACTAACATATACTGCTATATACACTCATATTTCTTGATGGTTATCTACATTTGTCAGACACTTTTTCCATATGAGCTTTTCGTCAAGCTCTACAACTTCGACAAGGTGGAATTGCATCCTTTTGGTATATGTAACCTTGGCAATAGGTAAACAATTAATGAATCTGTAAATATCCATATGGAGACCACATGGTACTGAACATTCATGTGCTTCTATTAGGTGTATGTCTTCATTTGGAGATTGTTAATACCTATCACTGTGTATCTGCTAAACTATTCCTCTGAAATAATTGCTCCTAAACTATTCATTTTGCATTTTTCATTGGACTCTGAATGCTACAATTTTATGAGCGATTTTGTTGTGTTAATCCATGAGCCAGACCACTCTAGTCATGGCCTTATGAGGTTGTATTTTTTCCATACTTTTCTCATTGATGTGCTTCATGTATCTAGTGAAGAAACATTTTATTCATTATAGACTGTGGGTGTCACATCAATATAGATGAAATAAAAAGAACATGAGATGATATTGTTGGCTTGAAGTGATGCACTTACTGTCAGTACTTTCACATTTCTAGATTTTCTAGACTTAATGTGTGCTCATTGCACTAGGAACGGGATCTATTAGCTTTTAGATGGCACTGGCCTATGATGTAGTTATTGAACCTGGATTGGTAGTTAACCCAGCGATGATCTCTATTGGATAGTTGCACTGCTGGGACACTGGCCAGATGGTTACAACATATCTTTTGGTGCCACACTAAACGCAGAGTTGTAGATTGTCCATGGCTACATGTGATGTTAGAATCTATTAATTATATATCTTTATCTTTGTAAGTTGTAATATAAGTTGTACACATATGCCTATGGTGTCGTCAATTATTGTAGGAACAGTGTATTGTCCACTGTAACATGGATAACTAATTAGATTTTAAAAGTTATATATGATTCCACAATGTTATATTTTTAATGGAAAGATAACATAATAATATAATTATATAACCAACAATAGTTCTATCGGTTCTACTCGAAGCGAAGTTTCCAGTGTCTGGCTGGTTGGATAGTGTACAATCTTCTGCGATATGAGTGTTCCCAACAAAATACGAGTGTCCCTGGATCCTGCCACTTGGGACCTCTTGACTCGCTATTAATGTCCAAGTTCCAGGATCCAGGAACTGACGAATCATTGCACGTGTCCAACATGAGACTTGGTGATGGACGCTAGAGACCAGGCAGCTAGTGTAGCGTAATAGGCACACTTTATCTTGATTTGTCCTTGTGTTAATTTAGATTCCCCTCCAAAACAATTTTCAACTGTTATTTATTCTCAAGAGAATCTGTATTGGCAGTGTTATTTTTAACAGGATTGTATCGCTTCCCCCGTCATATTATTTCCTTCTGTTATATAACCGATTGATTCTCTCACCAAAAAAAGAACCGATTAATGATTAAAAATGTTAGGATACTTTATGTTTTAAGCGTAAAAATTGATTGAATCTGAGTGTGGTGCTTAATGCTGTTGTTTTTGCCTAACTTTCCTCTTTTGGTTTCTTTTACAGTTGCTATGCAAATGCTGTTCTTCAGTGCTTGGCATTTACCCGACCACTTACAGCATACCTTTTGGAAGGATTTCATTCAAGAAATTGTAACTTAACACTAAACTCTCATTTCTTGTGCTACATACCTTATGTATTTGAGTTACAATATATTAATATTGTATTTTCTAGGTTCCAAAAAGGAATGGTGCTTCTTGTGCGAGTTTGAAAAACTCATCGCGGAGGGTAAGCGAGGAAAATCTCCCTTGTCACCTACTGGAATACTCTCTCATTTGCGTGACATTGGGAGTAGCTTTGGCCTGGGCAGAGAAGAAGATGCTCATGAATTTCTCAGGTGAGATTTCTTTGTTTCTTACTTTCTTGAGCTATAATGCTATCCCTCTAATGATGGATGTCAGCATCCAAAATCTGCACATATCTAGTGATGGTTGAATCAAGTTATGATCTGTACTTTAGGGTTCAGGCTGATGTTTATTTTGTATAATGCTGACGATGATACACCTATTTTTTGAAAATCAATGATCTGGTCATGCATTGTCATCACTATTTTTGAGGGTTTTTTTGGTCAATAAAACTGATGGTTTCCTAATCAAGATACTCTTGTTTCCTTTGAAAAAAGGGAACCCCTGTACAATGCTTACAAAGGTGCACCTATTTCCTGAAAACCAATGATTTGGTCATGCATTCATGCAAAAAATTATCTGATTATTGTCCTCGATCTATTTTTAAAGGGATATTTGTTCAAACTAAAACTGATGTATTAATGAAGATGCTCTTGTTGCCTTTGAAAAGGAAATTCTTCATTCCTCATGCTAAAGTTAATTGGCTTGCACTTTCTGCTTTGCTAACATGTCCATCTGCTAAATTAGTTGCTGAACTACTTCGGGAGCAAATAACTATCATTGTTCTTTTTGGATAATTAAATAGAATATTGAAATTTTATTCAACAATTTTATTACTGGTTTACTGTAAATTCCAACAGAATGACAGGGTAAGCCAACTTCTGATATTTTTTTGGGTTGGTGCTCAGTATGGTGTTATCACTGCTATGCTTAGAGTTGGCTATTCATTGTCAGCATTATTGAGATATTATAAGTTTATAACAAAGTTGGTTATACTGTGCAATATTCTAGTCATGGATGTCCACAACTAAGTTGCACGTTGAAGGAGGTAGACAGATGACATTAATTCTGAGGTCGGAAAGTTCTCGTTCTCATTATATCCTGGTCAACAGGAAGGGAAAGAAATTATTCTACTGCGTTGTAAATTGCAACCTCACTCGATCATACCAGGATTCAGCCCTTCTAGGGGAAAATTCAGACATGAAACTTCACAAAGAACATATTTTGTTCTTAGTGAGGGAGGATTCCTTGAATAGGTAGTTTTGATGGAGAGATGGAATGGAGCGTGCCATATGGTTGGCCATCTTCTCACTAACACTTTTCCTCCTGTCATTTTATTTCCATATCTGATGCTTATATATGTTCTGTGGAATTCTAGAGCATTCATTGCTGTAGGTCAAGTGTTGTGGAAGTGTCTTTTGTACATTTTTAGGTACCTTGTAGTTTTGTCATGACATAATTGACCCACCTTTCTGAATGTTTCCTTTCCTCCTGTTCATTGATCTTATGCACTGTCCTATTTAAAATGGAAGTGAACAGGTTTTTGTAATCAGAGATGGTTGGAATCCTCCTAGATTGATCTATTGGAACCAATATTCAGATGGCACAAATCCGAATACCACATGAACTCTTTGGTTTGGGTTTATTTGGAAATTTGGAATGGGAACACCGGAACCTAATTCCACCCAAAAGAGAAAAAAGAAACTTCCTTTCTTATTCATAGTCATTGATTTTTGCTTGCTGTCTAGATACCTGGAGCTGAACAACCAACCCTTCTCCTATCTGTTTCCTGAGACAACCTACTTGTTGGATATTTTGGATCCTAAAACAATCAGTTCTTTTCTTGGAATATTCTTTCATGAAAGTAAAAGTCTATTCCTATCCAACAAGTCAAGGTGTCAAACAAAGTACATCGATCGAATTCACAATCTATTGTTGCATAAACCAAACAAATTGCTATGTGTTATGTGTAGAAATTACCCTTAGGTAAACAGTAATTTCTGCACATAACACTACGTAGTTACAAAGGAGTTTATGCTAGTTTGTTAGATTGCATGCATTTGATCCCAAATATCCCCTATTGTTAGGGTCGTAGAATGCATCCTGTTTTAAATTAGTCAGATCTTTTCACCAGGGGTAGTGTTTTCATTGAACTGCACTGAGTGATAAGTTTAACAGGTATGCAATCGATGCTATGCAATCTGCTAGCATGAAAGAAGCCAAGAAAAATGGTGTCCATCAGCTAGCTGAAGAAACTACACTGGTGCAATTAATATTCGGGGGCTATCTACGATCTAAGGTTTTCTTCGCACAGAACACTCAACCTATGTCATGTTCTATGGATTTCTAGTTCCAGCATCGTATAGCTAGGATCTTGTATTCTTTTTAACCATTTATTCTTTTCTCCTAGATAAAATGCACAAAGTGTCAGGTCAGTTCAGAACAATGTGAACGTATTTTGGATCTTACTGTTGAAATAGATGGGGATATCAGTACCCTTGAAGAAGCACTTCATCGGTTTACATCTACAGAAGTTTTAGATGGTGATAATAGATACCATTGTATCAGGTTGGTTCAGTTTTGTTCCATCGTTGTTTAGCTTTCTGTAAATGCTTATGATGTGCTTTTTTGTGTTTATTATGTTTCTTTCATTTACCATCTTGCACAGTGAATGAAACTTTAGATAAACAAGCGTTTTATAGTGGCAATTTGGCAACTTTAAAGCAAAGTATTGGCAGTTTAGCACTTTTAGCTACTTCACTCACTGTAGGAGTTGAGGTTGGTGATCATATAATTGAAATTTATGGGAGAAATGAATGCATTACCTTGCAGTGTAATCCTCTTGACTAAATGGTACCTGACTTGACCCTGCTTTTGCTTCCAACTCTGATATGCCTTAACTTAGTTTTTTCATCCAGATGCAAGTCGTATGAGCGTGCCAAAAAGAAGTTGACAATATCAGAAGCACCAAATATCCTGACTATTGCATTGAAAAGATATCAGGTACCATTGAGAACCTTAGATTATTTCCTTCACCGCAAGGTATTATGTTGTGTTTGGTTTGCATCAAGTTTCTCAAGCTTATTTTGGGTTGTTATTTTGTTGTGTTTGGTTTGGATCAAGTTTCTCAAGCTGTGTTGTTTTGTTTATGTTCATTTTAACTCTTTTTTTCTTTGGACAGTCTGGTAAGTTTGGCAAGATCAACAAGGCCATCAGGTTCCCGGAGTACTTGAATTTGTCCAGCTACATGAGTACAACAGATGATTGTTCCCCTGTGTACAGGCTCTATGCTGTTGTTGTCCATCATGATGTTATGAATTCGGCTTTTTCTGGTCATTATGTATGTTATTTGAAGGACTCACAGGGGAAGTGGCACAAGACGGATGATAGCCAGGTAAATATACTTTATAAATCTGCCTAGTCCTTTTGCAACTGGAATATCATTTAAAGCTGATTATATGTTATCTAATCTGACAACCATTTTTTTGGGGTAATGCGTATATCTGGACTTGGTTTTTGATTAGTCAATGAAGGACTAGACCTCTTATTGGAACAATGAACAGATGCTGATTTGGTTTTTGTCTAGCAAAAAGCTACTTGCCTGGGGACATTTATTAGATACCATAAGAACAATGAGCCACGTACCTATGTGAACCAATCATCCCTGCTTAATAGCCAAATGTTGTATGTAGGTGAAACCTGTTTCTCTGGAAAAAGTCCTGTCGAAGCGTGCATACATGCTGCTTTATGCAAGGTAAATACAACACTGTTATCCCATGTATTGCTGTCTTATTTTTGTTGGCTATACTAAAATTCTGTCATCTTATCTAAATCAGGTGTTCACCACGGGCTCCAAGCTCTGTAAGGAAAGTGATGGTTTCTCAGAACCCATTGTGCACCAAGAAATCCAAGCAAACGGTAAATCCAGGACCAACAACTTTGGAAGGAGGCCTTATCTACACATTGGATACATCTGGTGACTCATCATATTCAGTATCGGAGTCCCCAAGTCCAAGCGACAGTTCCTCGCTGTTCAGCAACTCCGATGCAGGGTCAACCGGCACTTTCAGCACTGATAGCACTGACAGCACAAGGAACTCTACCAGCATGGAGGAGTATGATTACATATTTGGAAGCTCGGATCAGATGTACCCAATAAGCACAGTGGTTATACCTGAGGAACATGAGCTTAGCTATGCGCGACAGAGGTCTAGCCTGGACCCTAGCTCTTCAAGGGAGTGTGTGGATCAAGCAGGTGAGTTTAAGAGGTTGCACCAGCACAAGCATCAGGCTAGCAGAGGAGTTAGGGATGAGGGTGGGGAGAACCCATCCGTCTTCTATTTTGACCAAGGTAAACATCAGGGTGGTAGTAGAGGTAGTAGTTGCGGTAGTAAGTCAACAGGACTGCGTAGGATGATGGGGGAGGCCGACCATGGCCATGGAGAGGGCCGGGGCGGCGTTTTCCTTAGAAGGCCAAGTAGGGAGAGGGTGGCCTAAGTATTTTATTGATACAGGGGGGCTTAGGTTGTAGAGAAAAAGTAATTATTTATCTTGTATGAGTATGCCATTGCAACTAAAAAAGGGGGGCAGTTCATAAAAAGAAGAGGTGTCTATCCTTGAATCGTGATGATCCTTTTGTTGGGTTGATTAACGGGGTTGGTATCTAGGTGCAAAGTACTCTTTATCGTGTAAGACCTTGCAAAATACTTTTAATTTTTTTTCAAAAATATTTTAAGAAGAATAGGGGAAACAGTGTGCTCTACATCTCCACCAAATTTAATGACCTGATTGTATATAGATCGGGAGAAAGTAAAGATAAATCCTGAAGGAAATGTGACAAAATTATTGAAGTTAAATATTTTTGTTGCCCTTTTTTTCTTCTCAACCTGTAACGAATCAGGTTAAAAAAATTTGGTAAGGTCCCGAGCATGTTGGACACCATCTAACTATGTTTTCTTACAAGTTTTTGAAAAATCTTTAACAGTATTTTACATGACCTTACACGGTGGAATTACTTTGCACTAGGTACCAGTACTCGATTAATCCCCAACGAGGACAGTTTCTCCTCTTCCATTTCCATCAGGTATTCAGGTTAAAGTCTCCAGATTAGGATAGCTATACCATAAAAGTGGCTATGGCTTCAATGCCAACCCATCTTTGAATGCAGCCACAGGCTGTCAGCGGATGTTTGATCTTTTGCCGGCCTGGTCAGCCTACACTGAAGCAGGCCGGAGCCTTGTGAAGGACTGACTGCTCGTTCCTTCATTTCCATTTAGGAAAAAAGAAAGTCCCAATCCGGGTAGTTTTTCGTCTATGTGTTGTCCACGTGGATCCCAGCTGTCAGTTAAAAAATGGACTGTTTTTGGGCCCACCTGTCATGCACATTTCCTTCTCTTCCTTTTTCTCCCTCACCTTCTCTCTATTTCTCTCTGTCTCTCAGTCCTCAATTGGTTCCTTCCCGTTGCCTCCAAGAAACACCTTCTGAGGCCAAAACAACTTCTACGTACACAAGTCTAGTGAAGTTTTGCAATCTAAGTTTCAATCCTACACAAGTCTAGTATATAGGAATTGAATGACATGGAAGTAAATGTGGAAACGTAAAAGAGACAAAATGCACAACCAATTTTTTACCGAGGTCTCGGAGATCCGGCGATCTCCCCCACTCCTTGTTAGAGCACTCTTGTAAGAGTATCGCTCCGACTTGAAACCGCGCAAGGAATCAAGCCATCCACTCTGGATAAGTAGACTCAAAACTTTCACAAACCTCTCAGTGCCTTTCCACAAGCTTCTCCTTGGAAGGTCGCCGATAACCATGCCTTCAAGCCATCTAGGAGATGTTGATCGATCTCCAGAGGCAACAAGTCTAGAACATTACTTGAACCTAGAGAGGTCAAACAACTAGAGGTGCAATCTAAAGGCCTATGTTACCTCTTAAATATCTCAAAATATGCTCTTTAGTGCTCTTGCTCTTCTCTTGGTATGAGATTTACATGTAGAGTGGCCAAAGGTCCTCACAACGACATCCATGCCAAGTTTTTATAGCCCCTTAAAAAAATTGGTTGTTACTCTCACTTTTCTGATAAATCAACACCTTCCGAATCATCAGGAGCCCTTCTGAATCATCCTAAAGTTTGAAGTCCAACGGTCGAAAAACTAATGGTTATAGACCTAAAGTATCATTTGATAGCTTTCGAACCATCTTTACATCTGAATGATTGTCTCCATCCGAATCATCCGGAATGTACAAAAATTTTATCCATGCCAAAAATCAACTATCTGTCTCAATGATCCGCTTGCTTATACTGTATCTATAGGATCATCCGGAAGGTGTAACTTTCTAATACATTGAAAATCACCACCTTCAGCTCCAATGATCTGCTTCCTTGTTCAGTAGATATAGGATTATCCGGAATGTGTAACTTTCCAACACATTAAAAATCGCTACCTTCGGTTCCAACGATCCGCTCTCTTGTCCAGTAGCTATAGGATCATCCGGAACGTGTAATTTTTTCAATACATTGAAAAATATCACATTTGGCTCCAATGATCCTCTCCCTTATCCGATAGCTATAGGATCATTCGGAATGCATTGAAAATTTTCAAACTAAGCCAATATTACTTCAATTTTGATTTTGTTGCAACTTCAACTTTCTAAGGGCATTTTTTGACTATAGATGAGCTAGACAAGCCTAGTGTTTATCACCACTAGCTACCCAACTTAAACAAGCTCAAGCTACTAGTCTAGACCTCATTTAATAGTACGACCAAAGCAAAATAAAGACCTAACTCTACAATGGTCCATCCTCAACACCTTTGATCATTTCTAAACAGAATGTCCTTGATCTTCATACTTCGCCATCAATTATAACTTTTTGGGGATCCATGAATACCAAGAACTCCCATTTTGCCAAAGTCAAGCACTAACTCATCTTGAAACCTTGAAATATTGTTAGTCTTGAAAATTAAATGTCATTAATCACCAAAACACATAAATCACTAAAATTAGAAGCCTGGATGCTTACAGAAGGAGGATGTTCTACCCTATATGTCTCAACTGCAAGGACAAGCTCGATCTCCTCCCAAGCATGCCCAATGCAGGCTCTCCTCCCGAAGCTCGCCCAATGTTGAGCTCCTATATGCCAGCCTTAGAGCATCTCCAGCAAGGGCCCCTAAAACAGGGTCCCTATTTTGGATTTAGGGGCTCCCCCTATTTTTTGAGGCCCTGTTTTCAGAACACAAGTCCAAAGAATGTGACCCCTAAATCTCAAAACTATTTTACTTTTTCTCCTATTTTGACATATCCGCTATGTATAATCTTCATTTGACACCACTAAAATTCAATCAAAAATATTTGTAATACATAAAACATAAGCATATTAACATTTACAATTTAAAAACATGATATTTCAAATTTAAATTTAAAATTTTCAAAACATGATAAAATTTTCGAAGCCTCTCATGTATTTCCCTATCTTCAATAATAGGGGTTGTACTCGTGTCCCTGGGAATTGGGGCTGAGGAGGCAAATTTAGGGACCTCCTAATTTTAGGGGCTTGAGTTGGGGGCCCCTGGGAATTGGGGCTGAGGAGGCAAATTTAGGGCCCCCCTAATTTTAGGGGCTTGAGTTGGGGCCCTGCTGGATCTGTTTTTTTTACTACACTCCCTATTTTAAGGTTTAGGGGTTGGTTTAGGGGCTCTGCTGGAGATGCTCTTACCGTATCCTACCTTATCTCCAGATTGGAGCCGACACCCCAAATCCACAATTGCTACACTTGTTCTAACTCCAGCAAGCTATTTCTAATGCTTCTCGGCCTCACCCACGCAAGTGGTGGCACTCAAGTGGCAATGACTTTAGCGTACAGTGGTCGACCAAAAGCCCGCAAGAAGGAGAAAGGGGAAGGGAGGAGGACAAAACTCACTGGATATAGCGGCTTTAAGCTCCAACAAGAACCAATGGTAGAGTTGGAAACTTCTCCAACCATGAGTAAGAAACCGTGGCAGGTGAGTTGACTGGATGAGATGGTGACTGGATGAGATGGAGATCGGAGAGTAGAGGAGGAAGAAGATAGGAGACAATGACATGTGGACCCTAGTGCATAAGTTTTTTTTATATGTTTGATTTGTTGATTCATTGCCACATTATGGCCACATCAATATCCACACTTGAAAACCACCGACACATGGCATCAACACTGGACAGGACTACCAGAAGGGGTTGAAATGAAAGGTTTAATACTTTAAGGTTGTGTTCTAGACGGTTTCGGAGTTTTGGGTTGAAAATCAAACCGAGGACATAGATCAGGGTTCTAAATTGGACTTTTTCCTTCCATTTATGTTACTTCTATCTGGACATATTTTTAACTCTTCCTTTAATACACCATAAACTTTTCCATGTTTTGTAAGTACATAATTTTTCTCCATTAATTAAGAGCTTAGTAGATATGGCAGGGATGTTGGTTTGGTGCATAGGACATAAGTCATACATGTGTATTTGGTATACAGAAATTGCAGTTCAACAACCATGCTTCTTACGAAGTTCACTTCCATAACCGCTCGCTAACTGAGAATTATCTATTTACCTAATGAAAGACATATATAAGAAGCTCCACAAGCCACGTCTAATTAACACTATTTATGCAAGTTTAGGGATCCGCCGGGCAGTATTTAGGTAGTGAAAAATAAGTTTTGAAGTCTAAGAACATCTCTCCGCATAGTCAACTAGTATGAATATCATTTAAAAACTTTTGCCTTTCCCGCTTTTGTGTATTAAACAATTCCAATAATTTATATATCACCATATTGTATTTACAAATGAATTTCATGCATATGAAATGTAATTTTTGAAGTCCTGGTCTAAAATATAGGATAACATGTTTTTGTATTATTTATTTATTGTTAAAAACATATGATTCTTTTAAAGGCCACATAATTATTCACTTTTTGCTTAAGCACTAGGTGATGGGAGAGATTTAGGGTACTGCACAGAAGTGATGGATTGACATGACCGCGAAAACTAGCTGGCAAACGTCACCATTGGTCCCTAGACTAAATACAAAACTTCAATTGAATCCTTATGGTTTGAATTTTGTCAATTTAATCTCATAAAATTCGATTGAGTTAGGTCCCTTCAACATTCCATGCTAAACAGCCAATAATTGATACTCCCTCCAATAAAAATAAGTGTTGTTTTATGCCTTGACACGGTTTACAAAACATAACTTTGGTCATCAACTTTGATTGTAATATTTTCGTACGATATAACAAAATTATAATATTATGAATTGTTTTAGACAAATCCCCGCATATCATTTTCATATATCTGACCTAAATGTTAGTACACTATCTATATGATATATATATATATATATATATTGTTATCCAAAGTTAAACTAGTTTAAATGCACATATTCTAGGACCAGAAGGAGTAGTACACTTCGATCTATTGTTGCAGGCAAGGAATTTTTTTGTCAGTTCATGTATGTGTTTTTAAGTAAATCTTGTAATTTTTACTATCTCTTGGAATAGTACATCTCTCAAAATATATTGATATACATCAACATTACCTATTGTTCAAGTTATTAGTTTGCTTTGTATCTACGCATATGCTTCCATTGTGCTTTCTATCTAATTTATTTTTATGTACACTAATAATGTACAACAATAACAACCAAGCCTTGTCTCAAATAAGTTGGAGGTAGGCATGTACACTAATAATGCATATCATATAATTTTAATGGTAATTGAAATAGTAGATTGCTCAAAAACATGTCGAGACACATTGAAAATTCCTGTTATTTACTTTGTTTGGTTGCTTTTTATCTATATGCATATGTTTCTCTATTGTACATGTTATCTGTTTATGCCACTAATCTTAATTACCATATCCACATATACTAGACGGTCTAGTTGCACACTTGCACGGCAAGGGTGTCACATCAATGTTCTCCCTATATGCACTAATGAAAGTTTATGAAAGAGATCTAATCTAACAAAATGTTGTTTGGGATCCAATTGGTAGGATTGAAAGTTTTATGAGATAATTGAAGCTTCGAGCAAAGTTTGTGGACCATTGATAAAATTTACTCCAAATAAGTTCATTTCTTAATCTTTATTACCAATTTCATAAAGAATGCAAATTAGAAGTGACTCCAGAATTATTTTCTAGGGTATAAGAGGCAAAGGCGATGGCAACGTTATAATTATTAGATATAGATCGGGCTATGGTTTTATATGGAGGGCTCACCATAGTTATATTTAGATCTAGGCTATTGCCTTAACGAGGGAATGGTACAAACCCTAGGCATCCTAACACACACACACACATCACGAAACACTAGTTTTTAAAATGCTTTCATTTAGCCCTAAATACTTTGCAAAGTGTTTAATGAACTCATCAAGTCGTATTAGATATGATCTCATTAAAAAAATGGGATTGATAAAAAAAAAATTAAAATTGGTATTGATAAAAAATTTAGAAAATGGGACCCATTTATTAGGGGATCCATCATACGGGCCTACCTGTTAGTAATGATGGTGGAGTAATTCTATGATTTTTGTGGCTGCATGGAATCGTTCCTCATCTTCTATTGGTATTGTGACCACGTGTGGAGCATGATGGTTGCAATAGCTCGTTCCATTTTCAAACAAAAAAAAGGTTAGGTTAGTAGTAATTCAAACACCTCATTTACCTCTTGGTTGTGTACCATTCTTCGCAACCAAGTGATCTCATGTCACCTCAAAAACTCCATAGCAAGACTTATATCTGTACTCAAATCCATGTCTGTCACTTTACATTGCATGCGATCAAAACTTTTTTAAACTTTGACTGCTAATATGCCAAAACGTATTTAGATTTGCCACATAGAAATGATATTAGTAATCATTGGATACCATGTCAATGTTTGGAATGACGTGTGTAAGATCGAGGATACCAACTAGAGAGATGGTGAATAGGAGGTTTTAAAAAATTATCTCTTAAAATTTTTTTAGCCAATGTGGAAGTGTAAATCAAAATGATTTTATCCAATTAAAGCCTAAATCGACTAATATCAATTAAGTGCACCAACAACCTAAGTCCGTGAACAAGATTTGCAATCCTAGGTGGATAAATAAGCAATTTAATTCTATGAATGTAAATAACAAGAATGTAAATGAGCAATAGGAAGCCAACCAACAATGACACACAACCCTTTTTTTATCGTGGTGTTCAGAGACTTACCGGTCTGACCTAATCCACATTGAGGTAAGCCCAAACGAATTGGACCGGCTACATGAATTAAGCCAAACACCTCGATTCCTCGAGTTCCAACCTTCACAATTCCCCGGACCTTAGAAGATCACCGGACCACGAAGCTTCCACGCCGTCTAGGTGTTAGCAAACACTAAGAGTAAGAGATAACCCTCTTGTTTGATCCTCACCAAGTGCAACACATGTACAATGATGCTCAATATTTCTCTATATGCAACATATGTACCTAGAGCTCTTCTCTCCTTGCTCACAAGGTGCAACACATGCACAATTGAGAGGAGAGGCTTGTACTAACTAAGAGAAAGCAAATGGAACACCAAAAGTCATCAAACAAGAAACTCTAGCTCAAATGCTTCTCAAATCACTCAAATATGTCTCTATGAGCTCTAGAGGTTTTACCCTCAAGTGTATGCCTCAAATGGGTGCAAGAGCAGCAGTAAACCTCCTAGCTTGGGCCCTTTTATAGCCTCACAAAGAAACTGATTTTTCAGGGCAAAATACCTAAAAATCAGCAATTTTTGTCATTACCAGCATGTAAAGCCCGGTAGTACCAGCCCCAGCTGTAACTGATAGTTTTGGGCATTAAATGCACTTGAACTAGACGTTGCTTTAGTACTCCAGTACTACCGGCATGTAAACCCCGTTAGTGCCAACAATTTTGACCCAAAAACAACTCTGAAACACATCTCTGAAAAATAACTACCGGCATGTAAATAGTGGTAGTGCCGATAGGGCGGCACTACCGGACCACAGGCAACTAGGCATGCTAAGAAACCAAGTCACACGCTAAGAAACCAAGTGCATAAGCTTTAACTATTTGCAAAACATATTCACAAATATTAGCACCATGCAAGAATCATGCTTTAGAGAAGAAATGCATAAGCTTCAATTATTTTGCAATACACATTCGCAAATAATAGCTTTATGCAAACAAGATGATGTCAAGAAAAGCAAATACTTGAGCTTCGATTATTTGCAAAACACATTTGCAAATAATAGTTCCAAGCTAATAAAAACAAACAATAGCTAGCCTGAACTTAAATGCTTTGCAAAACACATTTGCAAACTTAAAGTCTCATGCTGACAAAAACAAGTGCAGTACCCTAGACTATTTGCAAACACATTCGCAAATAGCGATACCATGCACAAGAAAAGCAACCAATCAAAGATGAGCTAGGGCAAGCGAGATTGAGACATCAACACATGATGAGAGACACGGCCCCTCTTAATAGTACATCAAACTATACTAGCAATATGGTCTCCCATCCAAATATCGAGATCGGTAAAAGACTAGAAACACATCCTTAGCCTATACTCCCTTCAGTCTGGTAATATCTGTCGTTTTGGACATCGACACGGTCTTCAAAACACAACTTGGACCGCTAATTTTTATTATAATATATTTATAAAACCCAATAAAATTATAATATTATGAAAGTACTTCTCGAGACAAGTCTACACATATAATTTTTATGTATCCAATTTAAATATGTAAAAATATATTGTTAGTCAAAGTTTCGGAAGTTTGACCATCACTATGTCCAAAACGACAGGTATTACCAAACCGGAGGGAGTACTAGTTATACCTTTGCCTTGCGTATCCACTTGGAGCTTTCATTTGATGATGATCATCTTCTCTCTAAGTGTGGGTCCTTGTCTTGTTCATCAACACATGATGAACTATCTTCACTTCAGGATCTGAACTCGATGCTCCTCAACACATGATGACATTTTTCATCCCGAACCTTGACTTGATGACATCAACATATGATGTCATCCAAAGTCTACAACATCATTAGACTTAACATATTTCACAAACTCATTGAAAATGTTAGTCCAACATATTCAGTTGTCCCTAATCATCAAAGCACACCGTTAACACATAATAGAGAGCCTATTTCCTTTGGTCTACTTCTTTGATGATTGACAACAACCCAAATACCACTTCATTGAATTTTAAATTGTTTTGAGTATTTCAACTACTAAAGCTTCATATACTCAATTGATGTGTTTCACGGTGAAAATCATTGATATAACACACCCGGTTGTCATTAATCACCAAGGCACACCATCAACACATAAGGAGGACTAGATCTTTTAATCTACTTCTTTGATGATTTATGACAACCCAAGTTCGAACCAATTGAATTGAAATCAACACGAGTATATTACGGCTACAAAAGCTTCTTATACTCACGAGATGTATTTCAAAGTAATGATCCTTGATATATGTAGAAGAGAGAAATTGGATCAATACTAAATGTGTGCATACACATATATTTGAATTGGAACGTACAATATGCACATATCCATGTTGAAGTTTTGGTGGAGTTCACCCTATATTTTGAATTTAAGGCATTGAACATGATACTATAACATTAGATTGGATGCATAACTTTTATATTTCCATTCTTTCATTCAATTGAGAGTACTAAAGATTTGAGTCAACAAGAGTGTTAGTCTTACAATTGGATTTGTCATTAATCATAATGAATTTTGTATCCAAATAATGCAACAAGATATAATATTATGACATCGGATACATATCTTTGACATTATCATGTTTTTATCCAAATGAGATTGATAAGAGTTCGACTCAACAAGTGTGTTAATCTCATATTTGGATTTTTCATTAATCACAACATATTTTATATCAAAGGAATGCAATAATATATACTTATGTGTCATCGAATGCATACATTTGATAATTCCATTCTTTCATCCAATTGAGACTAATCAATATTATATTCAACAAGGGAGTTAGTCTCATAAATAGATTTATCATTAACACCAAAACCAAATGAATGGAGCTTGAACTTTTATAAGGTAAAAGAGATTATAGATATTACATGTAAAACTAAAGGGATTGCTATAAAAAAAATGTCATTGGATTTGTCTTATAATATTTTCCTAACATACAGTTTTATTTTTTTTAGTAGTATATTATTATTAAGAAAATAAGCTCAACGTCTTGCATTGCAGAATGAAGACCATTAAAAGTGAAAATACCTACATTTATTGACAAAGGGAGTGTAGACTATAGAGTTGTGTGTGGCCATAAAAATTTGGAAAAACCATGCATCTTCCTTGTTCATTGTCAGCAGCCATTTCAATATGTAAATACGTTATGCCCACGAGTCATATAAATCCTCTTACCTAAACCGTACGTGTCTACAGTAAAGCTGTCTGCATTTGTTTTGAAAACAACTGCTGATTAACCCTTACTATTTTGCAGGTGGTCTGTACTATGGAGCTTGTGACACAGTATATAATGCCTATTCGCTGTAGCACAGGAGTGGAGATCTACCGTTTCTTCGGATTGGGTTACCGCGGCGTGTGGCATCGTCGACCACACCACACCAACTTTGAAAAGGAACAGCAAACCTCATCGAGGGATAGGAGGGTAGAAGAATTGGCTCAGCAAGTAACTAACAATCACCATCGGTGCATGGTCTGTCTTGTACACCAAAGTTTGGCCGTGCAATAAACTGTGTGTAAACTCGATCGCCATATGCACCCTGGTAACCAAGGGCCATAGCCGCCATGTGCTTGGTGTAATCTGACACCGAGACCCCAGCCTGTTCAGGTCAACAAACTCAACAAAACGCAGGTGCACTGTGCGTCTGTGCTGCATATATAAATGTCCAGGTCGCCCCTGTGCAAGCTGCACGCAGCCTATGGCTCGGTAGGCCTGCATGGGCGCAGAGCGGCAGGCGTGATAGGCCGGTGGGGGCACGGACGGGCAGTCTGGTAGTAAGCTATTTAAGTCCAGCTTGCTGCAGCCTAGCTAGCTGTGCCTTTTTAATTGTGGGGATATCGAAGAAGAACAACAATGCATGCAGCTAGCGCAGGCAACAAGGCAAGCAAGCCGGATCTGATCGGCCGTACGTACTCGTCGCCGGTGGGGTGGTGAACAGAGCCGGCATTCATGGTTCTTCAGGTTCAGGAGGGGCGGCCTGATGCTACGCTACTCATGTGCGCGGTGGCGAGCCGGCGATGATTGCCCCGTCGTCATGATTCTCCCGTGCCGTATCAGCTCGGCGTCGCATGCATGCATGGGGCATCATGAGGCGCCCCGACCATGTGTTGGGATGGGACCATGGTTTGCCCACGCGCGCCGGACCTCGAACCCTCGATCGCCCTGTTCCTACCGTTTTAATAAGCAACCGGACCCTTCCTGAAAGTGGAATCGTACGTCAAAAAGACCGGGACATCGGCGTATACAGATGTATATCTTCTCCGTGCATCAAGATTGATTTCTAGCTGTAGGCTGTAGCTGATCGATGATAAAGTCAAGACTGCACGCTGCGTCATCCGGACAGGAGAAGGGACCCCGCCTCTTGATCCCTACCCTACCTGTTTGTTTGCCATCCGTTGCGGCATGCATGGCACCCTGCAGAGACTAGCTTCCTGTCCTACTCGAATTAGATGGCCGTGCCGACACAAATAATTAACGAGAAAGCAAGTGATCGGCGACACTCGTCTACGGTGCTACACGAGGGGTGCCCTGGCCAAACGATCACTCAAACTGCAGAACATGTCTATGTCTATACACACACACACACACACAAGTGATCGATCCCAAAAGGGAGTGCATTTCACATGTGCACATGTCAAAGTGCAGTACTAACCGTAAGTACACTTGTTTGATTAACTAGGGCTTAGCTACGTGCTGCGCACGCGCTAGCGAGACAGTAGGTATCACGCTTAAACGGTCGTACGGATCGATCGACAGAGCCTTTATTCCTTGATCAATCGAATGCATGGATCGATCAAGTACGTACATACCCCCTTATATTTTAGTAAGATATATAGCCCACCTTACCTAGCTACATACAAATACTGTCATCAGAATTAAGCAGCACAATGTCGATATGTGTAGATTTTCTTCCGTAAGGTGTCTAGGCTTTGGATTCTTGGCATAGATGCAGACCAGCAAGTAGGGACTAGAAACACGGACGGACGGACGGACAGATCGTCCGGCCGGTTGGCCGCGTACAGCACGTGCGCAAACGTTGCAGCCGCACTGGGGCGAACATGCATGAAACCACGATGGAGACCTCGCGCGACGACCTTGGGTGCTTGCCTTCGAAGATTTTATTACACTAGCCCTTCTATTTTTCTTTTATAAAAGTAGCATTTGTGTTAAATAATTTACAAGAATAGTCCTTTGACTCGTATCTTCTGCGGTGTGGTAGGGTGGAAACAAGCTCCTGCAGGCCCCTTGTGTGGAAGTTTTTCCTTCCACACATCCCTAGCGCAGCACATCGGCGGGCGAGCCCGGACAGGTAAGCGTTGCCCTCGTGCAGGCGGGCAGACGCACGAGCAGGCGATTACAGGGGGACACGTGCGGCTTAGGGCAGGCAGCGCGCGCGGGGCGCTCATGTGGGTGGGCCCGGGGGCGTGTGTGCACGAGGCTGGCACAGGCGTGCGCGTGGCGCTTGGGGGTGGGCCAGGGCCGCTGTGAGAGCAGCTAGCACGCTTGTGCGCTCACGCATGGGCCCAAGACACGTGGGTGGGGTAGCATGGGGCCAGCGCGGTAGCATGCTTCCGTGCTACCAAGCTTCCGCATTCCCCTGGTGCGGAAGGTGTGGTCTAGCCGTCCAGGGTTATTTTTGCAAATTATTTCACACAGAGGCTATTTTTGTAAAAAAAAAATCATGAGGGCTGGTACAGTAAACCTTCCTTGCCTTCTTTAGATGGGCTCGCATCTAGTGCAATCTAATGCAAGAAAGTGTGCCGCACAATCTAAGAATCAAATGAGACCACACGGACGATAAAAGTTGAAATAGGCGGGCCGCTCCGCCACACATCTCGATCAGTCAGTTTCCACACGTGGCACCTCGGCCACCTTGTCAGGTGTCACATCCTAACAATTTAATGAAGAATAAAATGCATTATTAAAATGTGCATTTGATTTAATATTGAATTCCTTGTTATTTAAGTGCTTTTGGTGAATTTCTTCTGGATGAATAATTGAATTTAGGAATTTGGAAAGAGGATAATGGTAAAAGATAAAATGGTAGAAAGTAAAATTTTGCTAAAAATCTCCAAAGATCTATGAGAGCCCTTGAGCCCTCTGGAATGTCACTTTGGTCAATTAAAATATGTGTGAAAATATTAAAGTAGTGAAATGATTAAAGTTATTAATGAATTTTGACTGTATAGCACAGTAAAAGATTTTTGTAGAATGTTTTAGAGCTATCTCGAAGCTGAAAATTTACCACCTAATCTTCATACCATTACACTTATGTAGTAAAAATTAAAAATTATATTACTATTTATTCCAATTTATTTAACTCAAAACTGGAAATCTGCAAAACAGAGTAAAATAATTATTAGAAAATAAATATTAACATTTTAAACTTCAAATTTTTATGGAAGTTACCTGAAACTATTGAAAACCTTGTGTAAAAATATAAAAAATCAATAAGTTGATTTACACTACTACAGATCCGTACATCACAATCGGTTCTTTTTGGTCATCACAGTCGGTTTTGGTGGCGATACAAAGTCCAACAACAGTGATAAGGTAGATATATCACAATCGGTTTTTAACCGACAGTAATAATACATTATCACTGTCGGTTCTTTTTAGAAACCGACTGTGATATTACACTTATCACAATCGGTTTCCACTTCGAACCGATTGCGATAAGTATAATATCACAATCGGTTCTTTTTTACAACCGATACAAATAATTACATTATCACAATCGGTTTTGTGTTGAAACCGATGGGGATAAGTATAGTATCACAATCGGTTCTAAAGAACCGATTCAAATTATTACATTATCACAATCGGTTTTTTATTGAAACCGATGGGGATAAGAATATTATCAAAATCGGTTCTTTATTTAAACCGATTGTGATACTGAAAATATCCCAAGCGGTTCCAGTATGAACCGATTGTGATACTGTACCTATCCCAATCGGTTGCAATAAAAAACCGATTGTGATGATGTTACTGTCCATCGTCCGAAAATGGCCTCGCATTGACAATATGACACATTCATCACAATCCACAATATCACAGAACATATACATCACAATCTACACACATTACATTCAAATTAATATTGTTTACAATCTGTAACAGATCACAATGACATTCAGATAAATTTTGTTTACACTTTATGGACTAGTATTTGCTTGAATGGTCTCTATATCTACCATCATCCGTTATAACTTCGCCCAAAGCATCACCGCATAAATGGTCTCGTAATTTCTTGAGATCAGCGTTGATTAGGCTCTTCCGGAAGATATCAAGGTTCCTGCAAAATAGATAGTAGTGCACTAATATATTTAAGTCTTAAATTGGTATTGTAACAAGCTGATAGTATTATGTTTGTAAACAAATATCACATAGACAGTAGTGCAAATAATCTGCTCTATACCTTAGGGAAAAGATGTGAGCGACCAACCAAAATCATCATGTGATGCATCACGTAAAAGCCACACAGATCATCGCACCCTTGTTGATGACACTGTGAACAAAGAAACTTAAATTAGGAGACGAATTAAAAACAGGTGTCAGAAAAAAAATCATATGATAGACACTTGTACCTTGTAGCGCTTCCACTCGAGTTTGGTGCCTTGTTTATCATTGTGTCGGCCATGTTCAGCAACGTAAGACATGAAAGCCCTATACATTGGAGAGATGCCATTGAGGTTAAAAATACCTAACGTAGTTCAATATGTAAAGTGTTAGGTTAGAGGAATGTATTTACTTTTGCAAAACAGGCTCGATCGCATAGTCCATCGGTCTATTTTCGAGTGAGTTCAACGTGTAGACCTTGTTTTGACTCGGAACAACCACAAGTAGAACCCAATGGTTGCTTATTAAACGGTACACAATGCAAGAGAATAAGTTAATACATGGTTGAAGTGTGTACATGTAATTGAATTGTATAGTAGTATATACTCCTGGTGGTATGGGAAGAGAATGAAGTCCTTTTTTGCCTCGTCATGCAATGCCTGCTTGATGTATCCTGCAAGGAACTCCGATTGATACTTAGCCATGGTCGCAGACACCATCTCGGGGTCGACAAACCCGACAGGGTGTCGACCCGTCACGGCCATTGCCTCATGATCCTGCAATTCATGTCAATTGTTAAAAAATATAATACAAAATCAGTAAATAGTCAAATGATTGAGTATGGTGCGAGACTCACAGCGTCCAGGATCGTATGGTAGAAATATCGACGGCTTTCAAGCTGTACATAAAGTACAGATCCTCAAAACTGACTGGGAAGGTCCCATCCTCGTTGCGGTGGAATTGGCCCGCTCGATACTTCACTACGAAATCGTGGCGAGGCTCGTCCTCATGTGACCTATCGATGTACCATCCATGTAGGTGGCGAGTAAACAAGCCCAAAGAATTCAATTCTTGGCTTGGGAGAAAGGGCTTTCCATGTATGTACCGCTTGTGATCATCAGGGTGCTCTGTGTCCCCTGACAACTTTGCCTTCTTCACGGATGGACTCTCTGAACTCTGCTTTGTATCTTTCGTCAGCGTGGTAGAAGTCCTTTTGTGCACCACCTGCGCACCAGCATTTGTAGCTGCAGGCGTTGGTGCAGGAGGTGCAGCTGCAGGCGTAGGTGTAGGTTGTGTAGCAGGGGCAGGAGCAAGTGCAGCAGGAGCAGGAGCAGCAGTAGTAGGAGTAGGAGCAGCAGCAGCAGGAGGAGTAATGCGAGAGCGGGAAGCGGCGGCGATAGCGATAACGAGGCGAGTGCATCAACAATAGTAGTAGGAGCGAGTGCGGCACGATGCGTGCAGTACTAGCGATGCAGCAGCGATAGTACCAGCGATGCAAGTGGTAGCGATGGCGGCAGGAGGAGGAGGTGCTTGCACTACGACACCCGTCGCGGGCCACTTGATGAACGACATCCGTGCTTGCCCGAGAGTGGTGATATCTTCGTTCGGGGGGAACTCCAGGGCATGAGACATGTAAACATCGTGGACGTAGTCCACCTGCACCCTCATGTAGCCCATCCCCAAAGGTATACCATGCACCGTGTCATCCTCCTTGCTTGGAAATGCAACCCCGCGCGCAGCCTCAATGTGTATTCTGTCGTCGATCAGGACTAGCTGGCACTTGGCAGGACCCTGCAAGAAGTGATCAGCATCTTCATCATAATCTTTGTTAAGCTTACTCATCTACCTTTTGGTCCGAAACAGTTATTACCTTGAGGTGTGGAATGCATAGTTCCTTATTGGAAGCGCAGCTGCTAGGGCGTAGCATAGGCGATGGTTGAGGAATCTGATTCTGGGAGAACATCGCCATCATCTCAGCCATCATCTCAGCCTTTAACTCCTCCTTCAACTCCTCCTTCATCTGCGCCCTAATCTGCGCCTCACGTGCTTCCCATGATCTTGCCCTGGCACTGGAAGCGCTCTCCTCTACAAAGAAGGACCTCTTCGTATACCCCGCACCTGCGGCAAGCACCCGCCCCTTATGATCGGGCTTCCCGATTGCCGAACACAGGATGTCCCTTGACCCTTGGCTTTCAAATGCTCCTTGCACTTTCTACAGGCTTACCTCCTCCTGCAGGTCGCAAATATAAATTATTGCTAAAATACAATGGGAATATAATATGCAATTAATGTACTATGTTAGATATCTTACAATGGTCGTGACGATCTGTGCGGTCGCGGGGTTTGGAATGACAATCTGACCGTCAGAGGTTTTCTTCGTCCTCGCTAATACCCAGTCGCGTGCCCGCTCCTCGCATATGTGGGAGTAAGGCATCGTTGTCCCAGAGGTTGCACACTCCTCCGCTAGTCGCGCCCACTCTGCCTTCTTCCCGACATACCCACCGGAATCGAGGTGATGCACGTGTGTGTTACGCCTCTGTATAGCGATATTCTTCTCTCTCAGCTCATCCGCCTTGGGCGTATTCCTCATTCTTGTGAACTCCTCCCAAACCTCGGGTGTAACAAATGGATACCTTTGGAAGGGAGTACGGTTTTTCAACACGAACTCGGCATGCATGGTGACCCTGAAATGCCTCAAAGCCACACCCATTCTCTTCAAGGCGTACCGTCTCGCATTGATTTCATTTTCCTCTGGTATAATCCATTTTCCCTTAACTTCGTCCCATAGTCGGTTCTTCTGCTCGTCGCTTACTTCCTTCCTCCAGTCCTTAATTGTGATCGGCACTCGCTCCCTCACCGATTGGCCGAGAAAAGAGGAGTAGCGCCCCTTAAACTTGCTAGGACCCGTGCAAACCCCCATGGCATTGAAGTGGAGCACTTGCGGCGTTCTCCCTGTGGCTCCTTTATTCGGTCCTCTGCCCTTTCTAACCTTCCTCGATGGGGTAGCAGGACCTTCTTCTCTCTCTGGCGTTGAGCCGGTGCTCTCTCTTTGCGACATTTCGAAGTAAGTACGTATATGTCAAACCTAAACTTCATGAGAGAAAGCAATTCAAATTTCACATAATAGAAAACAATTCACATGTCTATCTCAGACCGACTAAGTGCGTGCATTACCAACGATGACTCCTAATCTCTAATTAGGTTAGGTCCTAATCCCAGTCGAGGTTATGTGGTTCGAGCTAGTTCCTAAGCTGTTGTACAACTCTAGAGAAAATTTGACATCTCATTTGTTCTCCAAATACACGTCTCGACAACAGGTCAAGAGGGTGTGTATTCGAAGAACACCAGGGAGATGCTGCCGAAACTTTCTCTAGAGTTTGTACAACAGCTTAGGAACTTGCCCGAGCCACATATCCTCGAACTGTCCAAAAAACGTGGACAATTCGAGACTGCTTATTTATAAATATGCCATTTTAGCATACTTATAAACAAGCACCCTCGAACGGGAGACGCATAGGTTACGCAACTAAACTCGATAATAAAGTGCGATAATATAGCATGTGTTACAAGTTTCAAATTGCAATGAGAATATAATGCAAGGAAATTACTATAGAAGGGTTGCTAAATTAATTAGCCGAGGTGGATTGCTCTCAGATTGCTATAGAAGGGTTGCTAAATTAATTAGCCGTCCAACTTCTAGATGGCCAATATATCACCAGCTATTACATTTAAAAATTTCAGGATTACAACCCTAGAACAGCACTGCTCTAGCACAGAAAACAACAAGTACAGCATAGCACAGAATGAATATAGCACTGCTCTAACCCTACCACAATGCATTAAGAGCAAGTGCCACCAAATTGTCAGCTAAGAGCATAAAGGAATAAGCACAGCACTGCTCTGACCCTAGAACAATGCATTAAGAGCAAGTGGCACCAAATTGTCAGCTAAGAGCAGTGTTGTTCTAGGTCTAGCAAGTTCCTTTAGTGATCAGATTAATCAAGCCTCATTTTGAAGTAATCATCATCGAGCTATTTACAACTAATTACAGCCCACAGTCCGAAATGCATCTTACAGTGCGCCGAACCGAGTCGGCAATGGGGGAGGAGCCGATGGGGGACGCGCCGATGGGGGGAGGAGCCGGAGGGGGAGGCGCCGGAGGGGGAGGAGCCGATGGGGGAGGCGCCGATAGGGGGGAGGAGCCGGAGGAGGCGCCGGGGAGGCGCCCACGGGTACCCGCCAATGGGGAGGAGCCGGGGTGTGGGAGGAGCCGGAGGAGGCGCCGGTGGGGAGGTGGTCGAGCTAGGGTGTGGGAGGCCCGGAGGAGGCGCCCACAGGAGGAGCCGATGGGGAGGCGCCCAGGGGCGGGGAGGAGCGAGGAGGGGCGCCCGGGGGGGAGGTGGTCGAGCTAGGGTTGTGGAATGAATTGAAAACGAAATCGGTCTTGCTTGAAATGAAGTGAGTGTGCGCGCCGAAATGAAAATGTTCTGGGATTTATCACGGTGTCGGTTCTGTGTGGAGTATCTGTGTCGGTTCTATAAAAACATCGACCGCAATATGTGGAGTATCTGTGTCGGTTCTATAAAAACACCGACCGCAATATGTGTAGTATTTGTGTCGGTTCTTTAAAAAAACTGATCGCAATTAAACTATATGTGTCGGTTTCCTAAACGAACCGATTGTGATGACTATGATCCAATTTATAATTTTTTTAAAACAGAGTCTTCATTCAAAAGAGTCGAAAAATCAAATCTTTTTCAAATTTGCTATACTATAAGATCCATTTCACATATATATTCTACAAAATGCTACATTATACAGGGAATTCTTACAACTTAATTTATTTAAAATACAACCCTTCTTGATGATCTACACGCATGTAATGTGTTCCATGTGTGCCGTCGTCACCGCTAAGACATGCCCCATCTGCAAATGGAGGTGTTTCATCAAATTGGTTGTACTCTTCTTCATCTACGACATTTTCAACTCCAACAATCCTCCTCTTGCCATGAAGTACGACGTGCAACCTTGGATTGGCCGGATCACGCACGTAGAAAACTTGAGTTGCTTGCTTTGCGAGGACGAACGGTTCATCTCTGTAGGCCAGTCTATTCAGATCAACAATTGTAAAACCTGCCTTGTCGACCTTAACTCCGTGAGGAAGTCTCACCCACTTACATCGGAACAATGGAACTTGGTATATTCCGTAGTCGAGCTCCCATATTTCTTCGATCATCCTGTAGTAACGATTCATTGCGATTGACGATCCTCTAATTGAGTGATCATCGGACAAAGCATCTATGCTCACACCAGCTGCTTTGCACTGTACTCTTTGCATCTTGACTTTCAAGATAAAATGTGTAGCCATTAATATCGTAACCTTGCCATGTCTCAGATATTAAATCTTGGTCCGTCAGCCAACCTTTTGACATCCTCGGTACTAACGGAGACCTTCACCTTTTCTTTGAACCATGTGAGGAATCGATCGTTGTGTTCTCGTGTGATGGAAAGCTCATCCATAAGTGGATTCTCTTCCCGTAATATCAACTTGTGCTGTTGGATGTATGGATGAACTTCTGCGCTGTGTTGCAAGACTGTGAAATGCGCTTTACAGTACATATCAAATTGTGGGCTCATTAGATTTGACCCAATGGTTCCTTTGCCTCCAAGTTTGCCCTCATGACGAGATATAGGAACACCAATCGGTTGTCTTTTACCTAGATAGTCCACGCAGAACTCAATAACCTCTTCAGTCCCATAACCTTCAATAATACTACCCTCAGGCTTCGACCTATTCCTCACGTATGACTTTAATATACCCATGTACCTCTCGAACGGATACATGTAACGCAGGAATGCGGGTCCACAAATCTTAATCTCTCTAACAAGGTGAACAACGAGGTGGACCATGACGTCGAAGAACGACGGGGGAAATGCATCTCAAGCTGACAAAGAGTCTGCACCACCTCACTCTGTAAGTTGTCCAGTATATCGGGATCAATAACCTTGCATGAAATCGCATTGAAGAAATAGCATAGCTTCGTGATTGCCAACCTGACGTCATCTGGTAGGATATTTCTGATTGCAACAGGGAGCATTTGGGTCATCAAGACATGACAGTCGTGGGACTTCATACCGAACAACTTCAAATCATCCATAGACACAAGCTTCTTAATGTTTGCGGAGTAGCCCGATGGAACTTTAATATCGTGGAGACACTTGCAGAGGTCTTCTTTCTCTTTCTTGGATAAGGTGTAGCATGCAGCGGGGATGTACGGCCCTTTTCCATCCTCCTCCATCACTGCAATCTTGGGCCTGATCCCCATGTAGGTCATATCGCGGTGAGCATTCACACCATCCTTGGTCTTCCCAGGTATGTTCAGCAGGATGCCTACCAAATTATCACACACATTTTTCTCAACGTGCATGACATCAATACATTGACGGACATCTAACTCCTTCCAATATGGTAAGTCCAAAAATATCGACCTCTTTTTCCAAATGGTCCTAGGACGAACAGATTTACGGCTCTTACCATACTGAACATCGATATCCTCTATGCGTGAATATACTTGCCTTCCAGTCATAGGCTGCGGGGCTGCACGAACTTCCCTCTTTCCATCAAATTTGTCATCCATCTTACGATATCGATGACTTCGGGGTAGAAACCTTCGGTGACCCATGTACACCGTTTTCCTCGAATTCGGCAGCCACAAGCTATCAGTGTCCTCTTCACAAATTGGACAAGCTTTGGTTCCCTTCGTGCTATAGCCCGCCAAATTACCAAGGGCTGGAAAATCATTTATGGTGCAAAATATCATAGCCCGTAGGGTGAAGTTCTCCCTTTTGTATGCATCCCACACCTCAACCCCCACATTCCACAATTTTATCAAATCCTCAATTAGTGGTGATAGGTACACATCAATATCATTACCCGGCTGTTTGGGTCCTGAGATTAGCAACGACATCATGATATACTTCCGCTTCATGCATAACCAAGGAGGCAAATTGTAGATACACAACAAAACTGGCCAAGTACTGTGTCGACTGCTCATATTACCAAACGGATTCATACCATCCGTACTCAATCCAAATCTTATGTTCCTCATCTCGGCACCAAACTCCTCATGTTGCCAATTAATGTTTCTCCATTGAGCCGAATTAGCGGGATGTCTCAACTTGCCATCTTCCTTTCGAGATTCATAATGCTAATGCAACAATTTTGCCTCTTTAGGATTTGCAAATAACCGCTCTAAACGGGGAATGATGGGCAAATACCACAACACCTTGGCTGGTGCCCCTTTTTTCACATCTTCACCGTCGTCAATTCGGTTCTTACGCTTCTTGTCATTACGCTTCTCATTTTGTTTGTATCGGGGTACACCACAAACAGGACAAATGCGCAGATCCTTATGGACGTTGCGGTATAGTATGCAATCATTTGGACATGCATGTATCCTTTCTATTTCCATTCCCATGGGACATAATAGCTTCTTCGCTTCATAAATACTTGTTGGCAACTCGTTTCCCTCTGGAAGCATATCCGATAGAAGTATTAAAAGTGCATTGAAACTTGTATCTGTCCAACGGTGTTTTGCCTTCAGTTCAAACAATGCAAGGACCGAACCCAACTTGGTGTGTTCCCCTTTGCAACCTGAAAACAATGGTTTGGCATCGTCATCCATCAAGCTTTTAAATTTTTCGAACTCTCTTTCCGTGTAATTTCCCTCCACATCCCGCAACATTTAATCTAAATTATCGTCATCAAACATATCACGCTCCGACTCATGATCGGCTTCCAGCATGTCTTCGTTGCGTAGCACAGAGGTACTACCTATCTCCCCATGATGGATCCAACACGTGTAATTCCTCACGAAGCCACGTCGAATCAAATGCCCTTCAATTTGAGCTGAGTTGTTAAATCTCCTGAGATTGGTGCAATCAATACAAGGACAATATATGAACTTTACACCCCTCATAACCATATCTTCTTATGCAATTCTTATGAACTCCTTAACTCCCCTCTGAAATTCAGCACTCACACGGCTTTTGTGATACATCCATTCTTCACGGTCCATCTACAAGTAAACCGCAAACAATAAATTAATAATGCCCTAATCAATGAAATAAAAGAAGGGTTGAACCCGAAAACAAAGTTTTTTTGTTGAATGATCTTAAAGAAACGTATATCTCAGAGACCGACTAAATGCGTGCATTACCAACGATGACTCCTAATCTCTAAGTAGGTTAGGTCCTAATCCCATTCGAGGATATGTGGTTCGAGCAAGTTCCTAAGATGTTGTACAAACTTTAGAGAAAATTTCGGCAGCATCTCCCCGCTGTTCTCCAAATACACGTATCGACAACATGTCAAGAGGATGTGTATTCGGAGAACACTGCCAGGAGATGTCTTGAAACTTTCACTACGCTTTGTATAACAACCTAAGAACTTGCCCGAGCCACATATCCTCGAACTAATCAAAAACGTGTACAATTCGAGATCGCTTATTTATAAATATGCCATTTTAGCATACTTATAAACAAGCACCCTCGAGCAAGGAGACGCATAGGTTCTGTGACCTAATTAACTATTATATATAATTGATCATATTAATTATATTAAAACAATTATGACATGTAATGTACACATTCACCAAATAAAAAAAATTAATTTAAGTCCTACTGCAATATTGAAGAGATTTCTAAGAATTAATGCTGGTCACCTTTCGAGGACAAACACAAGCGAGGAAATCTAGCTCCTGATCAAGCTAGCTAGGGTTTCAATTAACGGAGACCTTCAACGCACCGATCTCCTCCACCATACACTATGCTAATGAGACCAAATCAAAATCGAATAATGTACGTTAATACAACATTGAAGGGATTCGAAGGAATGGGGCCCACCTTTTGAATAAAGCCACAGGTAAGATAGGCTGGAAAATAGAGAAATTGCCTAGCGAACTAACTCGACGAGAGTTAATAAGTTCATTCCCGAGTCCAGACGGTACATATAAAACCTAGCGAGCCTCATCACAATCGGTTCTATAGAAGAACCGTTTGTGATTAATTAGTTATCACCGTCGCTTATATGTAAAACCGACTGTGATAATTTGATTCTCAACACTGTCGGTTTCTTTATAGAACCGACACAGATAATGTATCTGTGTCGGTTCTCAAGAAGAACCGATCGCAATAACTTAAGTCAAAGCGATCGGTTCGGGATATGAACCGACACGGATATTAATCGACCCCTCGGCTTCCCCGCCAATTTGACCGTTCAAACATATAACTCCTTTCAAATAGCTCCTTTCTGATCATCGGTAGTACTCGGGCAAGGTCTGATCGCGTTCCATTCCTCCGGCAAGGTCTGATCGCGTTTTCTTCTCTGCTACAAGGTCTGACTCCTCCGGCAATGGCAGCAATGGCTCCATTCTTCTCTTTCATATAGCTGTCCATGCATATAGCTCCTTTCTACTCTTTCATGTAGCTCCTTTCTTCTCTGCAAGGTCTGACTTCTCCTTTCGACCGCAGCAATGGCAGCGCCCCCTCCTTCTCCGGCAAGGTCTGACTCCACGGTGGAGTCACCGTACGATCCTCCACCGCCGCCGGCAGCGCCGCCTCAGCCTCCGGTGCCTCACTCCGGCGTGGCGCCAGCGCCCCACCTGTCTCCCGGCGTCCCTTCCAGCGCCTCACCCCATCCGGGCGCCTCCAAAGGCAGCAGGAAGCGCCCCAGAGATGACGACGACGACGACGAGGAGGAGGACGACGACGACGAGGAGGACGACGACGACTACGAGGGGGACGACGATGACGACGAGGAGGAGGAGGAGGAGAAGGAGGCGGAGTACTACACGCCGATCACCATAGGGACCGACGCGTCGTCTAGATCGGGTTCATCATCGGAGGATGAACCATCACTAGTCCGCGTAGTCTCCAGCGACTCTGGCGACTCTGACGACTCGGGTCACTCGGGTCACTCGGATGACTCGGTTGACTCGGGTTACTCGGGCCAGAGCCGCGAGTCGTAAATTTAATATATTAGGTGTAATGCAGTCCCCCTTTATATGTTTACTAATTATAAACAATGGATGTGGTGATATATTGTAATGAAATACAGCTTGTTTAATATATTAGGGTTGTTGGCCTAGTGCAGATGAAGTCTATTAATTTGCCTTTACACTCTATTTTGAATCTCTTTTATATTTTTGTGCATTGTATCTTTCTAATGTTCTGTTGTTCCAAGTCAAAATGTTTCATGTCCTATTGATAAAAAAAACAAGTATAATGTGTGGAATGGTATATATATTATTATTATCTGCTGCATGCATGCTACTATAATGTTATATATAATTTGCATCACTACATGTGTCTATATAAATTGTCTGAGAGTTGAACCGCGAGTTGGGATTCTAGCAGATCGGTACTGTTCATCGTCCGAAAATACAAGTTTTGCACAAATATTAAAGCATGAATGAAGGGTACAAGAGGTCTGTGTTGGGATTCTAGCAGAGCGGGCTGTGTTGGAGTTTGTTTTTTTCTTCTTCCCTAAAGGGGAAATGTGTGAGTGGAGGATCTCACAAAAACTATGTTTCTAATGAACTGTTCTTGGTTGCACCTAATGGTGTTGCCAAAAAATCATCACAATCGGTTCTGGAAAAGAACTGATTGTGATAACCCCTGTGATCATCACAATCGGTTTCTTCCCAAAACCGATTATGATAATACCTTCTCATTACAATCGGTTCTGGAAAAGAACTGATTGTGATAACCCCTGTGCTCAGGACAATCGGTTTCTTCCCAAAACCGATTGTGCTAATACCTACTTATTACAATCGGTTTTAGATAAAAACCGATTGTGATAACAAAATTATTATCACAATCGGTTCTTATCTAGAACCGATTGGGATTATTATCGTATCACAATCGGTTCTCTCTCAGAACCGATTGTGATAACCTGTTACCAAGATTTCCAAATGGAATATGCTTATCACAATCGGTTCTGAAGTCAAAAGTTTAGAACCGACACAGATGAAGCGATAGTAATGTGTCATTCTGTAGTAGTGTTAGGCCCTAAATTAAATCAATTTCCCAAATAGAATTTCTAAACAAATCACATTGTTAGAATTTTAAAAACATATCTACCGTGAGTTATCATCTCAAATTTTTACAGATGGTATATAACTCACCTAGGAACATTGGTAAAAATTCTCAAAATTCTTTAATTGTCTAAACTCCTCATTTAATTCACTTGACTACTATACGAATGAGAGATCTCAGATTAATTAATCTCTCCCTCTAACACATGGGACCCACGCGTTAATTACCGGCCGACCGGCTCTCTTTTGGCCCCAGCCGCTACCGAGTAGCCCCACTTCATTCCGGCCTGGTCTCTCTCTCTCTCCCCCCCCAGCCGCCGCGAGTGTTCGCTGTTCAAATCCTATGGAATACCGCCTGATTTGGCTAATTAAAGGAGGAAGCGGATTCCCTAGAGTCACCGCGACATAGAACACTCATCCAACACACCCTACACTCTGGTTCATGCCGAATTCCTTTTTCTTCTCCATCTCCAGCCAGCACATTGTCGCGATCCAATTCCTGTTTAACTTTCTGTATATTGCTCCATTTCCAAATTCCCCATAGCCGAAGCAGCTTAATTACTCTGCAAATATTTCCCCCAGTCAATTTGAACCGGGCGCCACCGAAGCACCATCACACCGGTGCACCACCTTCTCCATTTTCGGCAACTCGCCGAGAGCACATTTCAGAGCTCCAACCACTTGGTGAGATATCGAATCTTGTTCAGTAGACTTCCATGGTACTTTTGCATGCCTCACTAGACACTAAGCTAACTCTGGTTACCATTGCGACGCCTCACCGTCAGGTTCACTGCCGACCTCCGTGGAGGTTCACCTTTCGGTCACCCAAAAGCCTAATTTGTAAATTAAAATAAAAGCAATTTTGGCCACTTGAATTCGAATTTAATTATAATAAAGTTCACAATCTTAGCTTCTTGAATTTGTAAATTAAAATAAAATAATTCATAAAGAATAGGTGTTTTGTGCTATGTAACTCCAAACTACTATAATGCGAACCTAACCGTGTCACATAAAATCATGAACCCACAACCCTGCTTGTTTTATGTATTGATTTTACATTTGACTTCTTATTGCCACTATTAAAAGTTGGTATTTTTGCTATGTTCTTATACGACGATGTGTAGACACCGACATTGACGATACCCACGTTAACGACTTCGATCTAGAGCTCGTCACATAAGAGGCAAGCACCCCTTTGATCATATTGATCCCAGTTTTCATTACCACTTAAAATGTTGATTAAGAATTGACATGCATGCATTATGTTTTAATAGAATGCCTATTTTGTGGTTATGGTAGTTATGAACCCTCATTAATGGATCTCCTTAATCATTTTTGGATTGTGAGCCATGATAACCATAGTTGATATATAAATTCATGATGATAGGCTTGGTATAATCATTTAATAATTGCATATGCTTAACACTGCTTTAGAAAGTTACTGCTTAAAGAGGCACACACACACACTTCTTTATGAAATTTAAAATGTTGAAAATGGCAGTAAAGGATACTGATATTTTGATATAAATGAAACTAAAACTATGATTTCAACATGGGTGATTATTGGCAATAGCCGGTTGTATAAGATTTAACTTGTATGTAGATATGGGAAGATTTATCATCCAAGTCAAATTAAGGACCGAACATAATGTTGCATGATCCAAGCATTAACTGTACAACCATAAGGGCTGGTATGGGACGGCATTAACCTATCAAGTTATTTAAAACTAGCTTTGCACATTAGAAGTAGCACAAGCAGTAATTCCGATTAGGTTTGCTTGTAAGGGGATGCCACATGTGACTTGTGGGTAAATACATACCGGTGCAATGGTGTACACCTAACTATGGGGAGAAACGGTTGTTGTTTATTGAGCTAAAAATATTTATGATTTATATGATTGTTTGTTTCTACCATAGCAACGGTTTTACGTCATCGGGCTGGTGCAAAGCTAGGTTTAAATAATGTAACGGTTCTGTATGATCTCTTTATAACACACAAAAAGAGATGATCATTCATTATGGGTAAAGCAATACACCTCTGCAGAGTATAAAACTAATCGATTAATTGTATCCACGGTCATAGATAACTTGAAGAACTGACACTAGTTAGTTATTTTCTATTTTCATAAAATGGAACAAGTGATATGGAGTAAATTCTTTTACAAAGTTTCTTTATGTTCACATAATTGTTGCCATGATAACTGTCGGGGGGTCGGGTAATTCCCATAAATTACCTCGGGTGCCACCAACGACCAAGCTCGCTCCCGCCCGAGCCACCAGGAGGTCGTTACCCTGGACGGGTTAGTTAGAACCTGGAAGGCTACGTATTTCGGCCTGTTCCGAGCTCGGGTTCGGGTAAGATGTACGAGCTCGGTGCCGGCTATCGGCCGACCTAACGTGATCTCGAGGTCGGCGGGAGTGGGAGTAACCGCCCGAGCGTAACTTCCGCTAGCCCGTTACGTTCCCCGCGGGAGCGTGGCGAAGTTGTAGGATCCACCGGTTGTCACGTTTGGATGAGGTCCAAACGTGGGATAGTGGGGCCGATGGAGTTCGATCCTTTGTAAGCTATAAAAGCGTCCCCATCATGAGGGGGATAGGACAGACTGTAAGACAAGAGACATACACTCAGATACGTTGCAAGAGTATACAAGAGCTGGAGTAGGGCTATTATCTCTTTCCTGAGAGGCCCGAACCAGGGTAAACTGCTGTGTCCACGCTCGTTGAAATCTGGTGAGCCGTTCCTTGAGTAATCCCTCACGCAAGAAGGGGTCACAGTTGGTCCCTCCACCAACAAGTAAGCTCGGCGGGGGCCTGTTCCCCAATCGTCGACAGCTGGCGCCGTCCGTGGGGACCGACTTTCCCTTTCGTGAGGAATCCCGAAGAATGTCAGAATCCCAGAACCACGGGGCCTACGCCCCGAGATCGGGAAGAGGACAAGCGATTCTTCGACAATGGGGCGGCGGCGTCGCCGTATTAAGAATCATGGCGGTTCCGGAGCTTTTCCCTGGAAGCGGCTGCTGCCGGGCGATTCTTTCGCTCGGCTCGACGCCCTCTCGGACGGCGAGTATGACGAGCTCTACGATGGTCCGACATCCCGACCTTTTCGAGCTCGACCAGGGGACCGCTTCACGGGAGACACCGTGATGTCCCCTCGCGATCCGTCCAATCCCGTAACGTCTTCGTTGCGGGGAGGATGGAAATGTCGAGCAAATCCCGGTGAAGCGGCGTCTTCACCGCTACGAGGCAGCCAAGGAGCACTGCAGCATCCCTGAATCGGACGGCCGACTTACGCCGGCAAGTCCGAGGTGGCCTGACCGATAAGACCAGGGCGAAGTTCGTGAGAATTTCCGCAGCGTCACGGACTCGGAGCCCGTGCGGCGACGAGCGAAGCTCGTCACCCGCGTTCCCCGAGCGGGAACGCCTTCAAGCCCCAGCCCGCGGTGGTGCGCAACCTCGAGAGTTTCCTGAGCGAGTCGACCTAGAAGCCATGGGCGCGGCGTGGCCGACGACCTCGAGGAAATCGCCCACAGACATAAAGCGGCGGAAGCCTCCCGGAAAGGGACGCCCAGAGCAATTCACTGAACGCCGCCGCCGGCGTCAGCGCCGCCACCCGACGACTCACGCAGCCGCACTCCAGAGTGATCGGGCGCGGCGCTCTGGGCTCGGGAGGGCACCGGAGCAATTCCGGGGCTCCTCGGGACGGCGGAATCTGAGCCACGCGTAACCGGCCGAACATTCCTCATCGGGCCACTCTCCATCCTACAGCGTAGGAGATATTCTCTCGCCTGGGCCCACTAACCTCGGGCTCGGTGGTGGGGATCGCCCGACCGCCGCTCGTGGTGACCGTCAAGCGATCCGTTTTTGGTGCGAGGCGTTCGCGACGTCGCTACGACGTGTGACCTGGCCGACAAGGTTCAAGCCGGGTCACATCGAGAGATTCGATGGGACTCAGAACCCCGATGAGTTTCTCTCGATCTACACCACGGCCATTTTAGCTGCCGGGGGTGATGAAAGGGTTATGGCTAACTTTACGCCTGATCCTGGGCCGGGCGGCTCGGGCGTGGCTATTCAACCGAAGGAAAACTCGATCCGGTCCTGGCCCAGCAGAGCAGCACTCTCCGGGCTAACTTCCCGAGCTGCTACGTCCGCCCGGGGAAGGAGCGCGACCTTGAGCGTCGTGACATGACGAGGGCGAGACCTGCGCCCGATTCGTCGGCGCTTCATGCAAGTGCGCAATTCCATCCCAAGCATCTCGGACGAGGCGGTCGTCCGGGCTTTCAAGTTCGGGGTCCGAGGCGTACGCTTTACTCAGGACCTCGAAATTCACCCGGACATCACAACCAACGAGCTGTTCCGCATGGTGACCGTTATGCCAGCGGACGAGGCCGTCCAATGGAAGAAGGCTGGGGCGAGGAAAAGCTGCCCCTCGGCCGGGCTCGAAGGCGTCAAGCGAAAGAAGCGTAAGCTCGATCGAGAAAAAATCAAAAGAAGAAAAAATCCTCTGTCTCGACATGGTGGCAGCTATCGAAAGACAACGACCGACCTCGCAGCCGTATAGGGGAGCCTCGAAGGAAAGGGTCGGCCAGGTTCGAACAACGAGCGAACCAGGGACGACCAAGAACGCTGGCGACCAGCGCGACGGGCTAGTGCCTATTTACGCCCGCTTCCACCAGGCGCATGGGCATGACCTTCGGAATTGCGAGCGTGGGCCTCCCGCCTGGGCAGTTCTACAATGGTAAGGGTCCCATGCCCACGCTCCCGAGATGGAAGGAGGCGTCAAGGGCAAGAAGCCCGCCGAGGAGCAAGATACCGAGCATGGAATACCAAGAGCCGAAACCACATCGCCGTGATATTCGGGGGCTCCGCCGCCTATGGGTCGCGTCGGGAGTTAAAGGAGGCCGCGCGCGAGGTACTCCGTGTCACTCAGGGGAAGCCTCCTGTTCAGCAGCTCAAGTGGTCCGAGCTGCCGATCACCTTCTCCAAGGGCGACGCCCTCCGGGATGACGAAACCCCAAAGGCTTAGATGGTCGTTAGCCCAACGATCTGCAACACCGCAGTAGGTCGGGTCCTTGTGGATTGCGGGAGCTCCCTAGACCTGATATCTGCCAAGGTCTTGGACGAGATGCAGATCCCTCGCTCCAAGATCAAAAGCATGGTGGTCCCGTTCTACGGGATAGTACCCGGAACGTCGGTCAGGCCACTCGGCCAGATCGTCCTGCCAGTAACGTTCGGCAATCCGAGCAACTTCCGAACGGAGCTAATCACGTTCGAAGTGGTCGATTTCGAGTCGGCTTACAACGCCATCCTGGGCCGACCAGCGCTCGCCAAATTCATGGTCGCCACTCATCACGGGTACAAATGCTTGAAGGTCCCCGGCCCCGGCGGCGTGATCACGGTCAAGGGAAGCCCGAAAGCAGCTCTAAACTGCGACGAGAGGGCGTTAGACATGATCGGTCAACTGCCCCAACGCGGGCCCGAGCAAGAGCCGAGGAGTTCCCGGCCCAAGGCTAGCCTCAAGCCGAGGAGAAACCAAGGCCATCCCGTTGTGCGGCAGAGCCGGACAAGGTCGTACATGTGGGGCTTCCTAGATCCTAAATAGGAACTCGAGCTCGTGACCTTCCTCCGAGAAGCGCGGACACGTTCGCTGGGAACCGTCCGACATGCCCGAGTCCCAAGGAGGTCGTCGAGCACGAGGCTAGCGATTCGGCTCGACAAAAGCACATGCGGCGAAGCTCGAGAGCTTCTCCCGGAGAAGCAAGCCATCATCGAGAGGAACCGGACAAGCTCCTCAAAGCCGGTTTCATTCGGGAGGTCGACCATTCCGATTGGTTGGCCAACCCGATTATCGTGATGAAGAAAGGGGCAAGTGGCGCGATGTGTGTCGATCACACGGGCTGAATGCCGCATGCCCGAAAGACAATTTCCGCTACCTCGGATAGACCGGTTGGTCGACGCAACGGCCGGCTCGAGGCGATGAGCTTTCGGGCGCCTACTCAGGCTATCACCAGATCGGCATATCGCCCGACGACGAGGAGAAAACTTCCTTCATCACGCCCGTTTGGCACATTACGCTACACGACCATGTCCTTCGGTCTAAGGAACGCTGGAAGCGACCTTCAGCGCCTCATGCGTAAAACCTTCTCGAACCAAATAGGTCGGAACACGGAAGTGTATGTAGACGACATAGTCGTCAAGAGCAAGATGGCCTCGGACCATGTATCCGATCTAGAGGAGACTTTTCATAACCTCAATAAGCATCGAATAAAGTTAAACCCTGAAAAATGTGTGTTCGGGGTCAAAGGCCGCAAGGTGCTCGGATACATGATCGGCCCACAAGGAATCGGGGCCAACCAGAGAAGATAGAAGCCATCGAGAACATCGACCACCGACTTGCACTCGGGAGGTCCAGTCCCTGACCGGGAGAATGGCGGCCTTAAGTCGTTTCATCTCGCGGCTCGGGGACCGTGGCCTACCTTTCTTCAAGGCGCTCCGGAAGCACGACGGTTTCACTTGGACAGATGAAGCAGACCGCTCTTTCAAAGAGCTTAAACTATATTTGTCAAGACCCCCGGTCTTGACCACGCCCAGAGTAGGAGAGGTCCTCTTGCTTTACCTGGCCGCCACACCCCATGCGGTAAGCGCCGTCCTCACAAGAGAACGGCGAAGTCTGGCACGCCCGATCTACTACATCGAGGTGTCTTTGCACGGACCAAAGGAGCGTTACCCCGAGGTCCAGAAGCTCCTTTATACGCTCCTCGTGGCCTCGAAGAAATTAAGACACTACTTCCAGGCACACAAAATCCAAGTCCCGACCAACTTCCCGCTGAGAGAAATTCTCGGGAATCAGGACGCAAGCGGGCGGATCGCGAAATGGGCCATGGAGCTCGCCGAATTCGAGATCGAATTCTCGGCCAGAACCGCGATCAAATCTCAGGTCCTAGCGGACTTCCTAGCCGAATGGACAAACCCCGCCCCGTCCGAATCCGAACCCAACCAGGCCGAGCACGGTCGCTGGGTCATGCACTTCGACGGATCCCGAGCTTACGATTGCTCGGGGGCTGGAGTGGTCCTCGAATCCCCTCGGGAGCGGATCGATCGCCCTCCAAGCGCATTTCGGCGCAACAAACAACGCGGCGAATACGAAGGTCCGCTGGCAAGCTTCGGGCATGCAAAGCGCTCGGAGTCCAACGACTAACTGCGAAGGGCGACTCGCAGCTGGTCGTCAACCAGGTTAACAAGGAGTATCAGTGCTCCGATGACTCAATGGCGCTTTACCTGGCTGAAGTAAGGAAGATGGAAAAGTACTTCAGAAACTTCGAAGTACTATACATCCCCAGGAAGGACAATGCCCTGGCCGACCATCTATCGAAGGTCGGTTCCGCCCAGTTTCCCGCTCCGGCGGGGGTGCTCATCGAGCACCTCTATAAGCCCTCCATACCCCCCGGGGAGGAGGCAACCGAGACGGGTGGTACCGTCTCCTTCCTCGAGCAGGATGCGAATTGGATGACGCCATTCATCCAATACTTCGTGCACGGGACACTGCCCGAGGAGGAAGCCGAGAAATCCCGGCTAGTGAGACGCTCCTCGACCTATAAAATGGTCGAGGGCCTCTTATACCGCAAAGGCGCGCTTGGCGTCCTCTCCAAGTGCATCACCCAAGAGGAAGGCAAATATCTCCTCAAGGATATCCATGACGGGATGTGTGGAGCTCACTCGTCCTTTAGGACCTTGGTGAGCAAAGCCTTCCGATTGGGTTACTATTGGCCGACGGCCCTGGCCGACGCACGCTCAATAGTGACCTCCTGCCGATCTTGCCAGTTCCATGCTCGGAAGGTCCCATCAGCCAGCATACGCGCTACAGACCATGCCGCTAACCTGGCCGTTCTCGGTTTGGGGCATCGACATATTCGGTCCATTTCCAGGGAAGGAGGGGTTGTAAATACATTCGTCGCAATCGATACCTTCACTAAATGGATCGAGGCCGAGCCTATATCAACCATCTCGGCACAAAGCGGCTAAAAGGTTCTTCCGCAATAATGTAGTAACCGGCTTTGGCGTTAAAGTCGCCTCATTACCGACAACGGCACTCGGTTCACTGGCGAGGTGTTTCGTGCTTATTGCGAGGAGGTCGGGACCAAGATATGCTTCGCATCCGTGGCCCACCCATAGAGCAATGGGGCGGCCGAGCGCGAACGGGCAGATCGTCCAAGGAATCAAGAAGAGAGTCTTCAAGAGCCTCGATCGGCATGGTCGAGGCCTGGGTGGACGAGCTACCCCGTCCTCTGGTCGATCACCACGACCGAGCCGAGCTACGGGAGACCCCTTTCAGCTCGTATATGGCGCGGAAGCCGTCCTACCGCCGAGGTTGTCCTAGGATCCCCAAGGGTGAACCTGGCCGATAGCATCGACGCAGAAGGCGGCGCCTTCTCGACCTCGACCTCGCGGAGGCGACTCGTGAACGGGTTACATTGCGATCCGCGGTTTACCTGCAAGCTCTTCGCGAGCACGCCGCTAAATCGATGCGACCAAGGACCTTGCACGTCGGCGATCTCGTTCTGCGACGGGTCCAAGACACATCAAAAGCCAACAAGCTAACGCCAAGATGGGAAGGTCCTTACGGTCGTCTCAACAAAGACGCCCGGGCCGTCCGCCTCGCAATGGAAGATGGTCGAGAACTAGCTAGTACTTGGAACATCGACCAACCGCGTAAGTTCCATGTCTAACCACACCCGCTTTACCTTTTTAATAAACTTTGTCACCTTACCCTCCCATTCTTTCTCTCTCTCTTTCCCTTTACCTCCGCAAAATTCTACGATTAAGCTCGACCAGACAAAGTGTCGAGGCGGAGTCGGTCGTTGGGGCAAAACACACCGTCACGACAAGAGCTCGACCTCGAGGCTTCCTTCCTCGTAAGACGACCATCTTTTTCGCGGTAGACCTCCGCCGCAAGTAAAGATTCGCACAGGACACCCTTCTGAGCGGTTCCGAGGCTCAGTCGGCCGGTGGCGGCGTCAACGCACCGCACCTAAGGGCCACACGGTCTCGCGAACTCTACTCCGCCAACGCAGGTCGTGCTCGCAGTCTACGCCCACGACCTCCGTTGGCGGCGGGGGGGCCATAGGGGTACCATGTGGCCACGACCTCGTGCAACTTTCGCGCGAGGTAGTCACTCCCTCGTACGATTGACTGCTAAGTCGCGTAAGGCCGAACTCCGCCGAGTAAGGAACCACGGCACGAAACAAATCGTTGTCATCTCGGAGAAAAACAAAAGACGTCCATTAAAAATAACGCTCTTTCTATGTTCAACTGGGCGGTTTCTCCTTAAGTTTTTTACAGGTAAAGACAGGAAGAAGAAAATTACAGGAGGCCGGCACGCTTCTCGTCCTGCAGAGCGACGAGCTCGTCCCGCACCGAGTCAAGCTCGGACTCAAGGTCGAGCACCACGGCGAAGCTTCACGACCTTCGCTTGCCGCTGTCGAAGCCGCTGGACTCCTCCCGTTCTTTGGTCGATTGTCCTTTCGGCGCTTCGCGGCGTCGCGTAAGGTCGCCACTGCGTGGCTTCCAGGCCCGACCTTGCTTGCTCGCTCGGCCGAGGCGCTCTGGAGCTCATGCACGGACTCCTCCACCTTCCGCCGGATCTTGGCCTCGAAGATGTCACCGGCAACCCGGCTCGAGCTCCGTGATCTTGGCGTCTGCTCGGCTTGGTGCTTAGCGACAACTTCGGCGACGGTCGCGGCATGGAAGTCCTTCATGGTGGACTCCAGCACCTGCGCAGCAGGGCGTTTTCAGGTCGTGATCGAAGTTTTTGGTAAAAGCACATAAGAGTCAGGAGTACTTACCCAATAAAGCCGAGCCTCCAGCCCCTGATGGAACAACTCGGCAGGGTCCTCCGCCTCGTTCTGGGCAGGCAAGGGATCCCCCGCCTTGGTCCCTTCTCCTTGATCGGGCACGGAGGCTTGAGCCCGAGCTCCCCCGTCCCCCGAAGGCGAAGGACCTTTGCCCTGGGGGACAACCTCCGCCTCCTGGAGAGGGACGGCCTCAAGAGCAAGGATCACCTCCCGCTCTTCTTCCTCCCGGGCAGAAGTTGCGCCCGGGGGCTCCACCTCCTCAACATCCGCACTGGATCATGCGGCGGATCTCCGGACGCTGGGTCGATCGGGGCACCGGTCGGCCGGGAGGTCGGTCTCGATTGGAGTGGCCTCGGTGCCCGGCAGATCCCCTTCGTCTGGAAGCTCCCCCGGCCCGCCTGCGATGGCCGGGCTCGTCTCCCCGACCAGCAGGCTAGCCGTCTCTTCCTCGCCGGACGGGCTCCCGATCGGATTGGGGTCCCCTGACGCCGGGCCGGCGCTGGGACCCGGCATGACGTCGTGAGCCCGGGGAGAGACCTCGGCGATCTCCTGAAGAGTCGCGGTGATGATGTCGCTGGCGCCGGCAGAGTCCTCGCAGGGAGTTTCAGCGGCCTGCTCACCACCATCAGACTCCCCCGAGCCGTCATCCTCCACAACTATGATGTGGGGGATGCCCTCCGTCGCGGCTCGGGCATCGGCAGCCGCGATCTTCCTCCGTGCCTCCTCTTCGGGAGACACGACCTCCGGGTCCCGGGGCTCCGCGGCAGCAGACTCCCCCACCTCGACGTCGTCGCCACCGGCAGCCCGTGGGGATTGGGCCTCCGCAGCCTCAGCCCCCACTTCGGCCTCGTCGCCCATGACGGCCTCGGCAGCCCGGGCAAGCTCCCTCTCTAGCACGAGGTCAAGAACATCGTCAGCCATTGCTTCGAAATCCCATAACTCCGCACCAGCCGCCACCCCCACTATAGACGATGTGGGGTTAGTGTGGTGCCGGAGGGGAAAGAGACAGACGAGAGGGGAATAGGAGACTGACCTCGCTCGGCGTCTGCTTGCTGAGCTCGGGCGCGGACAAGGAGGGCGGCCATGTCCTCGCGCGCCTTGTCGGCCCTGGCGACCGAGGGGTCGGCCTCCCCCAAGCCGGCCTCGGAGATGGTCAGCGCTGGGCGCGGTTGAGGCGCAGCAGCCGACCTGCGGGACCTCGGGACCAAGGGGGCGGGGTCCAGCTCGTCCTTCTCCTCCTCGCGGTCCCCGGGAGCCGGGCTCGAGCTCACCCGCGAAGCTCCGCTGAAGGGCTGCGATCCGCCCTCCGTTCAACCTTCGCGCCCGGACCGGCCCAGCGGCCTCCTTCTTCGCCCGCGCGGCAAGCTGGCGCAAACGAGCCATCAGCTCGGGGTTGTCCCTGGTGTACTCATCCATCCACAATTTTAGTTCACTCACCTCCTGCCGGTCTGCATACTCCAAGTGCTGGCGGGGTGAGCGGTCGTCCGGGCCGGGACGCCTGCGTGTGCGCCTAGGCGGGGACGGCGTGGCCGACGGAGATCGAGCGCGGCGCTTGCGACCCGCCTGTCCCTTGGTCTTTCGACCCCGTCCCGCCAACTGCGATCCCAGCTGGGTCACGGCGACTTCGAGGGCAACCTTCTCCTGTTAAAAAAGAAAAAAAAAAGAAAACTCGAATGAGGTCGGAAGGCCCCCGGAAAAACCTGTCCGGACAAAAGCTCCGAAAGAAGTCCGAATCAGAGACTTACCGCCTCGGTCCGGTTAAGGACGTTGTTCGGGATCTGGCGGCCCTCAATGATTTCCTTGCCCTTAGGGGTGCCGAACATCTCGGACACCCTCGCGTCCACCCAGTCCTCTGGCGGAGCTGCGTACCAGCCAAAGAAGAGGTCGTGAGAACGGGCATCCTCTGCTCTGAAAAGAAGATCGGGGGTGATGACATACCTGAACGCGACTCGCGGGTGATGTCCTGCCACCCCTCGACCTTGAAGAAGGGATGCTCCCTCCTCCTAAGGGGTGATACCCGGTTCCTGACGTAGTCCCGGGTAACGTCCCGGCCGGTCAGCCCCAAGCACGTGAGCTCGTTGATTAGCATGAGGACCTTCTCCTCCTCGGGCTCCACGGGCGGTCGGGGTGTCTCGACGGCGCGACCTCTGGCACCGGAGTAGGAGAGCGAGCCGCCCTCTGCTTTCCTCAGGTAGAACCAGAGTCGGCCCACCCGACACCGAGTCCTTGAGCGTGAAGCTCGGATACTCGTATGGGCGGGTGGGTCGAAGGCGAAGTAGAGGCGATCGGCTGCGAAGGCGTCTTGCGTCTGCGAGAGGGTGTAGAAGTGGAAAAAGAGGCTGGGAGTGGGCTCGACGCCCACGAACCCTTCACATAGATGGGAGAAGATGGCCATGATGAGAATAGAGTTGGGGTGGAGGTGAACGATCTCGCACTCGCAGAAGGCTTAGCACGGCCTCGACGAACTCGCTTCGGGCGTCGAGCCCGTTCATGGCGTAGAGCTCGGTGGAGACGATCTCCCCTCCTCATTGCGGGCTCTCCTCGGCGCCAGGGGGCTCTCCATGTGCCGGCGTCGAGGTACTTCGCCCGCTCAAGGATCTCCAGCTTGCGCCCGTCGAGCTTGCTGACGCCGAACTTTGCCATGAGGATGAGGAAGACGATCAAAGAGGAGGATGAGAGCCGAAGCAGAAGAGTATGAGGCGCAGCAATCGCAAAATGGCCAAGTGAGTCTAAAGGATTCTCTTCGAGTATTTCAAAAACTCCTCCAGGGAACAGGAAAGTAAAGGGACTTCCCGCCGTTATGATCGAGGAAACCCTAGAGGCACAGAGGGCAGTTGAGGCATTCGCCATCCGGGAAATGACACGTGGGCACGCAGATCGAAACCGTCTTGCCAGAGAAGACGGTTCGAACTTCCCGAATGAGGCTTCCGGGAGAAGGAACCGTTGAGAGGGGCCCACTTCTGTTCGCTCGAAACGCGACGAGCTGGAACAACAAGCTCGTTCCCAGAGAAGGTTAATAGCTCGTTGGTCGCGGTAGTTGTTCGCCGCGGCAGAACCGATATGCTCGTAGAACGGTAGGCCCAAGGGGAAGGCCTTCCTTAGACCTTTTTCCCACTTGAACCTCGGGGGCTAGCTGTCGGGGGGTCGGGTAATTCCCATAAATTACCTCGGGTGCCACCAACGACCAAGCTCGCTCCCGCCCGAGCCACCAGGAGGTCGTTACCCTGGACGGGTTAGTTAGAACCTGGAAGGCTACGTATTTCGGCCTGTTCCGAGCTCGGGTTCGGGTAAGATGTACGAGCTCGGTGCCGGCTATCGGCCGACCTAACGTGATCTCGAGGTCGGCGGGAGTGGGAGTAACCGCCCGAGCGTAACTTCCGCTAGCCCGTTACGTTCCCCGCGGGAGCGTGGTGAAGTTGTAGGATCCACCGGTTGTCACGTTTGGATGAGGTCCAAACGTGGGATAGTGGGGCCGATGGAGTTCGATCCTTTGTAAGCTATAAAAGCGTCCCCATCATGAGGGGGATAGGACACAGACTGTAAGACAAGAGACATACACTCAGATACGTTGCAAGAGTATACAAGAGCTGGAGTAGGGCTATTATCTCTTTCCTGAGAGGCCCGAACCAGGGTAAACTGCTGTGTCCACGCTCGTTGAAATCTGGTGAGCCGTTCCTTGAGTAATCCCTCACGCAAGAAGGGGTCACAGTTGGTCCCTCCACCAACAAGTAAGCTCGGCGGGGGCCTGTTCCCCAATCGTCGACAATAACGTTGAACATTTTATTCCTCACGAAGGATTGTGAGTTTACTCACGAAGGGCTTTGAATAATTTGTTACATTTTTGTTATTTACTACTTGTTATTTTAATTACTCATCAAATTGTTTTCAATTTCACTTACGCTTTCAATTTACTATTCAGTACTTATTGAAAGTGCATCTAGACCCCTTAATGGGTTTTGGATGATTAATGACAAACAATTAAAGAGACTAATGTGTTCAATGAGTTTGTGAATAGATAAAAGTCCTAAGAAGAGATCATCTACGGCCATCGGATACCCTAAAAAAGGATTGAGTAAGAAAAACGGCAACATGTGTATGTATTTCACTTTCTTGAATCATAGGAATGCCGTACTATTAAGAGGGATGCATTGAAGTTGATCTAGAGGTAGTCTTTATGCTCAGATGAATGATGGTTAGTCACTTAAGAGATACAAAGTCACTACACTTGCATCGAAATGTGTTTGCTTTGATATTCCTATCGGATTTTCCAATATCAGGTCGGAAGTTCCGATGTGTAGTTGTGCACAAGTCCGAAGCTTCTTAGAAGGGGTCGGATATTCCGATATTTCACATCGAAAATTCCGATGCATGTTGTTTTCAATTAGGGTATTTGTGGGATGTCAGAAACAGGGGCCCCACAAGAGGGGCCTACACCCGACTGGGCCTGACAGGCGGAACAGAAGGCCCAAAGCCCAGAAGCGCAACGGCGGGCCCAGAGGAGACCTTCGACTTGCTCCCCAAGACAACTCCTGATCCTTCACGGAAGCTTCGTGCCCCGCCCTAACAACCCGCTAGGGACGAGGCATGCGGTCTGACATTGCCAGAGCCTGCGGAAGCTGGAACCTGACAAGGCGGCAGGCGTGGGTCGGAGAAAGCATAACCACCTCTCCAGGACGTAGAGCGTGAAGGAGGATAAGGACAAGGGACATGTCGTTCAGGCCACCATGTTCAGGGCCCGGTGGCACCCAACTATCATGTATTCTCCCCAAAGATATAAGGGAGGAGGGAGAAACAAGAAAGAGAGAGACAATACATCCAAGAACACAGGACTAGGGTATTATCTCCTCCGAGAGAGCCCGAACCTGTCTAAAACAGATTGCCCTCGCATCCTGTGTTACCATCAAGCTCGAGATCCCGCACAAATCCCTAGAATCACAAATCTCATTGCCGGCAAACAGATCGTCGACAGCTTGGCGCGCTGTAGGGGACTGTGTCAACATCTTCGCTAAGCTTGATGGTCGCGACGAGCGAAGTCTCCACGATCTTCGCCCCGGGCCAGTCTTCCGCTTTGAAGCCTCGACCTTCATCTCCAACGACCTCGGAAGCCTCTCTCTCCAAGGAACCGCTACATAGCGGTGAGGTTTCCGGCGATCCATCGTCACGACTTCCGCGCCGATCGGAAGGTCCCCCGCCTCGTACTCTAAAGTACCGAGCGGGATCTCAAGACCCGTTCACCATGAGTCTGGCTCGAGGACGCCGAGGCACGAAGGGTGGGAGTTCTCACCGCCAAGCCACTCGGCACCCCCGAGCGCCTAGGTTTGTCTTCTCCAGACTCACCCACCTCGGGCCGAGTCGAAGAAAGCCTAGACAGCCGCTGGAATTTCCAGAGAGTCTGTGTGATCGAAGGCTCATGGCAGATTCGCAGCAGCCGCTCGACACCTCGATTGCCGCCGATTTGGAAGGAGGCCGAGTGACAGAGCCTGACGCTACGGGCAGCTTTCCGGACCGCGCCGGGCTGTCAATGAAGACATTCTGCAAGCCAAGATGGGGACCAGGCTGTTTCGTACCCCACGCCAGAATATCGCCGCCTCCAAGACACTCCTGGATACCCCGACCCTATGTCGGGGCAGATGATCCAGCTTGCCCGATCATGGCCCAAGTAAAGGCCATGGTGACGGCGGCAGCTATCCAAAGATACTCAAACCGACCAGCCGGCGAAGGAGCCGCCACGTGGTCCGGCGAGGACCTGCAGACAGCCAATGGCCAGGTCGGGAAGCCCGTCGGATACATCATGTTCTACCTCATGGAGACGACTTGCGACATAGCATCACCGCGACCTCCGTTCGCACCTCGACGCCAGCGCCGCGAGAAAGGGAGGAACAACGCCGTCAAGCCGATTTAATATGAGCGCTTCGGCATCCTTCCGCTGAGGCCACGAAATCGCCAGCGCGATCCCCTCGCGTCGATCACCTCCCGGGGTATCACGGAGTCATCGAAGGGGTCCGTCGTTTACTCCTCACCTACGCCGAGTGGTTTGGCCTCGATGGATTTAATCCTAAAGGCATCACTAGGTTTGACGGTGAGAGAGACCTGCAGGCTTGGCTACAAGTATACGCTCTGGCGGTCGGGGCCAGCCGGGGATCAGTAATGGCAAACTACTTGCCGGTTACCCTCTCGCCTGGCCCAAGCATGGCTCACCGGACTTCCAAATAACTCTATAGATTCCTGGGAGATCTGTGAGCAGTTCATCTCAAATTTCCAAGGCACTTACGAGCGCCTGTGCACCCCTTGGGACCTATACCAGCTACACCAAAGGAGGAACGAATCCCTCCGGAGTTCGTCAAGCGCTTCATGAACAAGAAAAGCACCGTTCGGGCGTCACAGATGCGGTTGTGATAGCTGCCTTCCGAGAAAGGAGTCGGCGACCCGACCTCATCAAGAAGATGTCCGAAGCCACCCACGTCGGTCCGGGAGCTGTTCGCCCTAGCGGACCGTTACGCTTCAGCCTCCGAGGCTCTGGCGAACGACGTGATGAAGGGAAGGATCAGTCTGAACCCCTCAGCGGAAAGAAAAGAAGCGCAAGGGCGAAGAGCTAGTGGCGTCCGCCGCGCCAACTCATCCTCGCGCTCTCAAAGAGGATGGATATGATAAGGTCATGAACTCACTCTGCCCTTTCCATCCAAAGGGAGACATGCCGCCAAGGATTGTTTCACCCTAAAGAGGTTCGCCACGAGAGCAAGAGGCAGGCCGGACAGGTCCGAGCGGTCATGCCGCCAAGCAAACCTCCTCCCCACGGCCGAGGAAGATTATCGTGAAGTCGACCTCGAGCTTAACTACATATTCGGGGTTCACCAAGATATGAGTCCAAGCGGAAGCAAAGCTCACCGCTCGGTACATCTATGCAAGAGAGCCGAGACCCCGATATGTCCGGTGGTCCGAGGTCGCAATAACTTACGACCGCACGGATCACCCAGATCGCGCCCCATTCCCGGCGGATACCCGTTGGTCTTGGCGCCGTTGTCCGCGCATCAAGCTCAAAAGGGTGTTGATTGACGGTGGAGCGGGCTCAACGTCCTCTTCGTGAAGACACTCGATGATATGGGGATCCCGCGGTCTGACCTCAAGCGCGGTCGTCACCTTTTCATGGAGTGATACCCGAACGTCGGCGATACCACTCGGACAAATCACTCTACCACCACGTTCGGCGCAAGGGACAACTACCGGACGGAGAGCCTTAGCTTCGAGGTGGCAGATTTCGCGACAACAGATCATGCCATCTTGGGGAGGCCAGCTGGCCAAGTTCATGGCGGTGCCCCACTACGCGTATCTAATGCTGAAAATGCCGGTCCGAGTGGTATTATCACTCTGCGGCGACGTTAAGGATCTTTCTCTTGCGACAGGAGAGCTGCGAAATGGCCGAAGTCTCGAGGCGCCAAGTGGTCGGGAAAGAATTCGTCAAGAGGCGGATTTCGACAAGCCTAAGGCGATCCCTACCCGCAAGCCGCAGAACCGGGATCAGCCCGAAGAAGGCACCAAAGGATCCTCCTCGACCCGTCCGATCCGGCTCGAGCCGCTTCGATCGGGACAAGGCTCGAGGATGAATAGGAAGGCGCGCTCGTCACCTTCTCGCGGCAAACCAAGACGTCTTTGCCTGGAAGCCGTCCGAGCATGCCCGGGTTCCCAGGAGGTGATCGAGCACGCACTAAATGTAAACCAATCCGCCAGGCCCGTCAAGCAAAGGCTACGACGGTTTGCTCAAGATCGCCGAGAAGCCATCGAGAGGAGATCACAAAGCTGCTAGCCGCAGTGTTTCATCAAAGAAGTGTATCATCCCGATCGTTGGCGAACCCTGCACTCGCCCGTAAGAAGAATAAAGTCGCGCATGTGTGTTGATTACACCGACCTCAACAAGGCTTGTCCGAAAGATCCCTTTGGTCTCCTCGTATCGATCACCGGTAGACTCCACTGCTTTGGATCTCGGTTACTCGACTTTTCGACGCCTATTCAAAGCTATCATCGATTCGGCTTCGAGAGGAAGATCGCGAAGACTTCGTTTATCACTCCATTCGAGCATATTGCTATATCACTATGCCGTTCGGGCTCAAGAATGCCGGCGCAAGCGTACCCGGTAGCGCCCGTCTTGTGATGCTTTCACCATCGGCTCGGGCGCAATGTGGAAGCTTATGTGGATGATGTGGTAGTTAAAACGCAGACGGAGGACAGCCTCACCTCCGATCCGCCGAGACGCTTGCAAGTCCGAAGATCGTTCAGATGAGGCTAAACCCGGAGAAGTGCGTTTTGAGTGTCTTCCGAAACTACTCGGTTCATCATCTCCGTCGTGGGATCGAGCCGAACCCGGAGAAAATTGGAGCCATTATGAAAATGGCCCCGCCTACCACCCAAAAGGAGGTCCAAAAGCTCACTTTGGATGCATGGTAGCGCTTGGCGAGTTTATCTCACGACTGGGGTCCGGGAATGCCTTTCTTCAAGCTCCTTAAGAAGCAAGATCGCTTTGATTGGACGGCAGAGGCACAAAGGCCTTCAAGAACTCAAGGTGTTTCTCTCCACTCCCAGTCTTAGTCTCGCCGGGCGCCAGGTGAACCTCTTCTGCTCTACATAGCGGCAACATCTCATGTAGTAAGTGCCGTGATAGTTGTGGAGCGGGAGGAATCTGGACACCGCTACGGCGTGCAACGCCAGATTTATTTCGTCGGTAGTATTGGGCGAATCCAAGACAAGATATCCTCCAATCCGTAAGGCTGCAGACGCCATTTTGATCTCGCCACTAAGTCAAGCATTATTTCCAAGGACATTCGATTTCAGTAGTCACTTCTTTCCCTGTGGGAGAGGTCCTCCGCAATCGGAAGCTACTGGAAGAATTTCAAAGTGGGCAATGAGCTTGGAGCTTTCGACATCTCGTTCAAGCCGCACCGCCGTCAAGTCCTGTGCTTTGGCTGACTTTACGGCCGAGTGGATCGAATCCCAGGCCCCTGCACCAAGAAGAGCCGAATATTGGGTCATGCACTTCGACGGATCTCTCATGCTTGGAGGAGCAGGCGGGAATCCTCCTTATCTCGCCTAAGGGTGACAGTGAAGTATGTCCTTCGGATTCACTTCCGGCCTCAAACAATGCCGCGGAGTACGAGGCCCTCATCCATGGGCTTCAGACGCCACATCACTAATCCGACTACCGCGCTCGAGGCGACTCCCGATTGGTGGTGAATCAAGTACGTAAGGACTGGTTGTGCGTGGATCGAATATGGCGGCATACCGCCAAAGAAGTCCGAGAATTGGAAGGCAAGTTTGACGGTGCTGAGTGGTTCATGTCCTTCGCCGCAATAATGAGGCAGCAGACGAGTTGGCTAAGATGGGAGCCACTCGGGCGGATGTCCCAAGTGATATCTTCGTCACAGGATCTTCACGAGCCAACCGTTACAAAACAAAGAAAAGCCAAGCGAGGGTCCTGAACCGGGTCCCGCTCATCGATCCGGACCGACCACCCTGCACCTTGATTATCTCTCAAGGACAAACTCCCTAAGCCAATCTGGGCGAGCGCATCTCCGACAAGCAAAATCCTACGTGGTGGTGGGCGACGAGCTCTTCCGAAAAAGTGCCTCGGGTGTCCTCAGGCGGTGCATTTCGGGACAAGCGGGAAGAGAGCTGCTCCAAGAAATCCATTCGGGGATGTGCGGCCATAACGCGGCATCAAGCTCCTTGGTTTGGAATGACTACCGACAGTGTTTCTTCTGGCCAACGGCGGTAACGGATGCCAAGGAGATAGTTCGAACTCGCGAGGGCTGCCAATTCTATGCAAGATGCACACACTTACCGGCACATGAGCTACAGACTATACCCATTTCTTGGCCTTTTGCAGTCTGGGGGCTCGACATAGTGGGCCCGCTCAAGAAGGCTCAAGGCGGTTTCGCTTACCTCTTCGTGGCCATTGACAAGTTCACCAAGTGGATCGAAGCCAAGCCGCTTGTAACTATCATCAGCGGTTAAGGCCAAGGAGTTCTTCCAGATATTGTAGTCAGATTCGGAGTGCCCAACCGGATAATCACGGACAACGGCACCCAGTTCAGGAGTGAAGAATTCCAAGAATGGTGCGAAGGCGTCGGGATCAAGATCTGCTTCGCCTCGGTGGCTCACCCACGAAGCAATGGGCGGTCGAGCGAGCTAACGGTCTGGTCCTTCAAGGCCTCAAGGCCGGGATTTTCGACCGCCTCAAACCATACGCCGCCCGATGGGTGAAGGAGCTACCGTCATTACTCGGGACTCGTAACCACTCCCACCGAGCGACCGCCAAACCCCTTTTTCCTGGTCTATGGCGCAGAGGCGGTTCTTGTACCGAGCTGGGATTCAAATCCCGAGGGTTCGGAACTACAACGGCCGAGTCCGAGGGAAGCCGAATGGTGGAGCTTGATCAACTCGAGGAGGCTCGAACGTTGCCGCCTCCGCCTGGCTAAGTACCTCCAGGACTTCTGCCGCTACCACTCGCAACGCCGAAATAGAACCTTTTCAAGGAGATCTGGTCCCGAGGAGGAGCCAGAAAAGCGAGCACAAGCTCTCTCCAATTTGGGAAGGTCCATACATCGTGCAGAAGACAACCCGGCCGGGTGCTTATCGACTCAGACATGAAGACGGCGAGGTTCTGGCGAATACTTGGAACGCCGAACAGCTCCGTCGCTTCTACGCATGAGTTATGTATCCCACTCTTACACATTAAATAAAATAGTGGTTCGCCTTATTTTCTCAAGTTGTGTAATGCTAGCCCCGAGTGGTTATTACCCGATCGCCGTAGCGCCTAACTCGATCGTGCCGATATAGAATGCACGGAAATAACAAGCCGCGATGAGCACAAAGCCTCGGCGGTTTATACCACAAGCACAACGGAACGGGTAGAAAGCACTAACCACTCGGACTGCACTGCAGCGCTGAATTTAACCAAGATTTGCCTGGTCGCGAATTTCTAACCGTCAAAAACTCGAGCCCACCTCGCTGTCGGGTAATCGAGCAATCGACTAGAATGAGTTGATCAAAGAAACCACTAAGTTCGGGTTAAATGTGATAGGCACGAATCGATAAAATTTCGCATTTCATTCCATAATGTTAATAATTTACATTGCTAATTTTCTTTTTCTTTTTCGCGCTAAAAAAAAAAAAAAAAAAAAAAAAAAAAAAAAAACTCTTGGTCTTCTTCTTTGGTACTCTTGGTCTTCTTGGTCTTCTTAGTACTCCTGCCCATTCTTTGGTCTTTGATCTTTGCTTCTTTGGTCTTGGCCTTGGGAGACCGGGCGAGATCGCTGGGGTTAGGCGCGACCCACGCCACCCAAAGCCGCTGCATCTCTCGCCAACCACCCACAAGGGGGGTACAAGGCGGACGAGGGCCCTGACGGCAAGGTCGTCGCGACGATCGCGACCGACCATCTCGAGGATGATCTCCGCCACCTCGTGGAGCCCCGGCGCAGCCTCCAACAAGGTGGCCACGGCGGCGGTGTCCCTCGCCGCTCCTTCCTCCGCCTCCGCCTCCAGGATGGCAAAATCATGCTCCTCCCATGCTTCGGCCTCCTCCCAGCTATACAAAAACCTAAAGAACCGCTGGCGAAAGAATGCCGCGTACGGGCCAACAAACTTCCTCATGTTAGACATGGAAGGAAACTGGAAGAGGAAGACGAAGGACAAGGCAAGAAGAAACGGGCGATCGCTCATTAGCGGTGACGCCCCATTTAAAAGCCACCCCAGCCCCGGAAATCGAAGCGTCTCCAAAGGCAATCAAATGCGCCACCCCGCAATCAATGAAGCGCGAAAAACAAAGCGACAGTGCGAATACCGAAGAAGATCAGCACGATTGAACAAAATCAAGGAGAATTTCACCAGACACGTGTCGTAAGTAGTTCAAGCTCATTCGGCTTCCTCGCTTAATTATACCAAATTAAGCGCAAAAGCCCGAGGCCGAGAGCTAGCAAGTGATGCAAGCCTGGGGCTAAACCACTCACCAGGTGGCCACAACGTAAGTCCCGACGCCGAGAGCTGCACGCCACCTCTCGAAAAGCGTGTTCTGGGCAAGAAAGCCACGGGCCAAGGCCCTGGCGTTTGGAAGCCATACCGCCGGTGAAGCCCATCCGGAAGGCATAACAGGATCCAAAAGGCTGCGGGCATATATTCTAACAACTCAGCCAGAGAAGAAAGTGGAAGAGGTCTGAAGACCACTCAGCGGAAGACAATACAAGCGAATTATACTGAAGTAAGAACACAATATTTCGCATAAGGAGGGCGAGCACTCGGCATCAAGGCCCACGCCAAAGTCGAATTCCAGATTTTCCAACAGGGCTGCGATGCACCTGACACCTCTTCGAGGAGCGCTGGCCTTGTCTTCATCACAGGCAAAGCCTTCTTTCACAGCCTTCGAGGTCAACTCTCGGATAATGAGACTTGACCACCGCCAATGCCTGGTTCGCGCTCATCGCTGCGGACTCTTTGCGTAAGCTCGATCCTGTCGGCTCCTCCCGAGAGAAGTGGAACAAAGATCGTCCCCCTGGCCCGCGTGGCTCCTTCAATGCGCAGAAGGTGCAGGATCGGCTCGCAGCGACGCCAGCCTCAGTCCGCCCCTGTTCGGCGGCCGCCATCTTCTCCTTGCACTCTGCCACAAAGTCAAACAGCCATCAAGAGCACACCCGACGCCAAGTATGTTCAACCCAAGTCAAATAAATTTACCCTTCAGCTCCCGCTGCATCCTTTCCAGGCTGACTCGGGCTTCGAGGCCAGAATTCTCTGAAGCCTCCAGCCGGGCCCTCAGCTCAGCAACGGTCGAGTCGCGCTCTGAAACACGAGTGTGTCATCATCCTCTCCAACCACCATCCAAAAAGCATCCGAACCGTATTCAGGGGAGAATCTCACCTTCAAGCATATGCTCAAGCTTCGTCTTCTCCTCCCGGATCGTCATACACTCGCCCTGAAGCTCGTGGACTTCCTTCCACCTGTCCGCGCTGATCTCGTTGAGCTTGTCCTGGTACTGCTTCTGCTCCTTGAGCTTCGGGAGCACCTTCCGGAAAAACCGCGACCTTTGCTCCGAGCGCTCCCCCATGTCCTAGGTAACAGGGCAGAATCTCAGGGAGAAGTCAGCAAGCAACAGATTGAGGACAAGAAGCTCACCCTGACGAGCGTGCTACACTTGACGGTGAGCTCATAAAGCTCCGTCCGAGCCGCTCTCCATCTCGCTGCCCTCTTCCATCCCCTTCCGGTGGAACCCTTCCCACCATACGGTCCGATTCGGGGCTTCGGCAGAGGACCGAGCGGCGGTGGCTTTCGAGGCACTTCCTCCACTCCGAGACGGCCGGTCGATCTCGTCGGCGGACGGACCACCGGATGGTTCGACTGTCGGACCGCTGCGCCCGGTGGCGACGCCGGCGATTGGCGGCGACGGCGACCTAGCCGACGCGGCGAGGCTCCCCTTGGGAAGCCTCGCACGACTCCTTTCAGAGACCCCTCCACCGGGACGCCCACAAACAGGAGTCCTGAATCAGCAAAGGGAAGACACCTCGGCCAGGCAGTAACAAAAAGACAAGGATCGCCCAAAAGAATACCTCTTGGATTTCTTGAATTTCATCCCAGGTTTCATCCGAGGCCCAACACCACTCGGAGGGAAGTTGGCGCCTGCATTGGCCGCCATGGGACGGAAGGCCGTGGCCCCGCGCTTATGCGATCCGGGTGCACCAGGTCGAAGGTCCGGCCGACGAAAGACCGGCGACCTCCTCCGCCGACTCCCGGTGCAGCTCGTCAACCGAGGTGTCAGCCGCTCGCTTCGCCTGAGCGTGTCTCAGCCGAGAGAGGCCGACAACTGGAGCGTCAGAAAGGAAGGACGCGCGCTCCTGAAAAAAGGAACGATCGCACCCTGTTTGAATCACACATCAGTCAAAGAAACCATGGAACAGCCTTTCGAGAGAATAGTGCACTCACAGGAGGGGGAGGCCTTGCCATCGAAAATTTACGAGGGCAGCCCTGTTGGTGATTATTGTGCCGAGCACGAAGAAATCAACTACCCGTGGCAGCGCCTCCATCGACAGTCCACGTCCGACTCCGCGTGGGGTCCAGAGGCCCGTTGTATTGGAACCCCAAATGGACTCTCTCCATCAAGGGCTGCACTCGGCGCTTCACAAATCGACCGCGATCCCGGGCCCGTCGACCCTCGATTCTTCAGATCGTCAATCAACGCCGAAGCTCGGTGACTTGCGCCAAACCTCCTCCGTCCGAGGTGTCGCGCCATCATAGTGAAGCTTTAGGAGCACATCAGGCAAAGGGGGAGAGTAAAGGATCAACTTTGGCACAATAGAACCACTCCCGCCTCCAACCTTTGAGGGAGGTCTTGAGAGGAACGACAAAATCTGTTTCTTCGAGCCCTCCCCGCTGGAGCCCTGCCGCCCCAACGACATTGGGAGCGGCCTGGTTCGGATGAGGCTTCACCGTAAGAAGGAGCGGAACAAATCCAAATGAGGACGTATCCCAAGATACGCCTCGCAGAGCTGGACGAAGATGGCAATGTGAAGAATCGAGTTGGGGTTCAAATTGATCAACTCAATTTCAGAGAAGTGGAGGAGCCCCTAAGAAGGCGCTCCCAGAATGCTAAGTCCTCGCCGGAAGAAGGACTCAAACACCACAATCTCATTCTCTAGAGGTGTGGGGTAAGGGTCACCTGCAGCGGGCGAGCGGAGATCAACTCCAATGAGGGAGGACGCCGGCAACCATCCCCTCCAAGCGGGACATCGTCGTGATGGAAGTCTCCCACCCTACCGTCGCAGGGTCGGTGCTACCCTCCGATGACGAGGAAGACGACATGGCGAAGAAGAAGACCTGGAGGAAAGAACCGCCGCAAGCCAAGGGCGCGAAATCGTAAAACCCTAAATCGCCAAGGAAGGTTTGAAGGTTTCGCAGCCGTGGTGGAGAAGGTGCGAGGAAGCCGTTGCTCCAACGAGGGTCCTTCCAACTTATAAGAAATGGGCCCCAATTTCCACCTACGGTGGGAAGAAACGAGGGCCCTCCTGTTCAATTCTGGGCCAGATCCAGGGCACGCCCCATGACGGGCCAATAGCTGCGTCGCGCAAAACGCGGCCAGGTGTCAAATCTGGTCCGAAGTTTGGGAAAAAGTGCGCCCCATGACGGGCCTGAACGCCGGCCGCCACGGAAGCTTGGGGCTGGGCACTTTCCGAACATCCTCTGACGGCACACCCCATAATTTGGGGTCAATTGCTGGTCGCTGTCTCACAACGCGATTGGGTGTCGCGGGAGGATCTACAACCAACACGGTCTTGAGAATGCGCCCCATGAGGGTCTAAAGCAGTGCGCCGCAAGCGGGCACAGGCATTACTCTGTATGACCAAGGTATGCCCCATGAGGGTCAACCGAGCGACAAGCCGGTTGCCGCGCACCGTAAACGGGCGCGGGTACCACTCGGCCACGAGCCAAAAAGACCAAGGTACGCCCCATGAGGGTCAGCCGGGCGACAAGCCGGTTGCCGCGCACCGTAAACGGGCGCGGGTACCACTCGGCCACGAGCCAAAAAGACCAAGGTACGCCCCATGAGGGTCAGCCGGGCGACAAGCCGGTTGCCGCGCACCGCAAACGGGCGCGGGTACCACTCGGCCACGAGCCAAAAAGACCAAGGTACGCCCCATGAGGGTCAGCCGGGCGACAAGCCGGTTGCCGCGCACCGTAAACGGGCGCGGGTACCACTCGGCCACGAGCCAAAAAGACCAAGGTACGCCCCATGAGGGTCAACCGAGCGACAGGCCGGTTGCCGCGCACCGTAAACGGGCGCGGGTACCACTCGGCCACGAGCTAACTAACCACGGTGGCTTCATACTACAAGTTCTTTAAGATCTCTCTCCCGTATAATCCTCATGACAGGGCAAGGGACGGAAAGTCGATCCTAAAGCACTTGGGGGCTGCTGTGGGATGTCAGAAACAGGGGCCCCACAAGAGGGGCCTACACCGACCGGGCCTCGACAGCGGAATGTAAGGCCCAAAGCCTGCGCAACGGCGGGCCAGAGGAGACCTTCGACTTGCTCCCCAAGACAACTCCTCGATCCTTCACGGAAGCTTCGTGCCCCGCCCTAACAACCCGCCAGGACGAGGCATGCGGTCCGACATTGCCGAGCCTGCGGAAGCCGGAACTCGACAAGGCGGCAGCGTGGCCTGAGAAAGCATAACCACCTCTCCAGGGCGTAGAGCGTGAAGGAGGATAAGGACAAGGGACATGTCGTTCGTGCCACCATGTTCGGGTCGGTGGCACCCAACTATCATGTATTCTCCCCCCAGTATATAAGGGGAGGAGGGAGAAACAAGAAAGAGAGAGACAATACATCCAAGAACACAGGACTAGGGTATTATCTCCTCCGAGAGAGCCCGAACCTGTCTAAAACAGATTGCCCTCGCATCCTGTGTTACCATCAAGCTCAGATCCCGCACAAATCCCCTAGAATCACAAATCTCATTGCCGGCGAAACAGATCGTCGACAGTATTCTTTGTTGAGATCGGAATTTCGATTTTTCACGTCGAAAGTTCCGATGCGTGTTGTTTTGAAAAAGGGTGCTCTCTATCGAGTTCGAATAGTCCGAAAGTTCAAGTCGGAAGTTTCGAAGTAGTTAAATTCCAGTTTAGGAACTCTCTGTGTGTTTCGGATGTTCCGATACTTTAGTTGGACATTCCGATAGTTACTTAGAAAGTTTTTGTCGAGCTCTCTCTCTGTGAGCTTTGGAAGTTCCGATAGTGAAATCAGAAGTTCCAATGCGTCTAGTTTTCGACCGTTGAGGCTTTCCAAGTTATGGAAATTTGCACTCATCGGAAGTTCCGAAGTTTGGTTCGGATATTCCAATGTGTGGCTGAGTCAGGGTATAACGGCTAGTTTTGAGCTAAATCTATAAATACCCCTCACCCTCTCCATTTGAGGGTTGCACACTTTGTTGAGCTGAACTTGTGAGCTAGTTGAGCACATCCTAGAGCATTCTTTATCCCTCCTTGATCTTAGTGATCATCTAAAGAGTGGGGATTTGAAGTGTGATTGTGAGCTAGAACAAGAGTCAATCATTCATCTTTAGCACCAGAGAGCTTCTCCAAGATCATACTACGGTGCATTTGTTACTCTTGGAGGTTGAAGGACTCCTAGATGGCTAGGCATCTCCCACGAGCTCCCGAAGGTTGTGGGAAGCCGTGAGAAGTTTGTGAACGCTCGTTTCGCCTCCGAAAGGGAAGGAACGAATAGTGGAACCAAACTTCAAGTGTGACCAAGGTTTGGGAGAAAAGGGTTGGAAAAGACCTTGCTCTTTGTGAGCCTCCTCAGCGGAGACGTAAGATCCCCTCAAGGATCCGAACTCTGGGAAATAAACTCTTGTCTCCTTTGTTTACGCTTTTCTACTGGTGTCATTCAAGTCTTGATAGCTTACTCCTTCGTGCACTCAACTAGATTAGAACAAGCTTTTAGATTGCTAGTCATAATTTATGTTCTCGTATTCCAGTACTGATCGGACATTCCCATATTATACCAGAAGTTCCGATATTGGGTCGGAAAGTCCGATAACTTTTCCGCTGCAACAAATTTCATTTGAAATTTTAAATAGCCTATTCACCCCCCCTTCTAGGCAATTATCACATCTTTTCACTTATTATTTAAATTTAACTTTATGCAAAAATAACCCTAGCCGCCTGTCATTTGAATCAACTTGCATGTATTTAGGCTTTGTAAAAGTTTTGTGAGTACTTTTGTACCCAACTTGCACTATTGTTGTTTTTAGGTGAAGAAACAGATATCCCCGAAGACATTTACGTTAACGTGGATTGTGGGTTTAATGGTGATGATTCTTTCTAAGATTTCACCTTATCTGTTGCTTGTGGAAAACTGGGCTTAGCTAGCATACAACAAGATGAAAATTTTTCACCATTGCTTACTTTTCTTATGTAAGATTATGTATTAGACTTCCACTATAATAAAATTATGCAACTTTTGTATGTTTGTGTTTTTAAATTGTGTTTGTGTGTGCTAGCTACTGATCATGGGATTAGCACAATATGCACTTTAGAGCCTTTCTTTTATGTTGCACTGCAGCATAAAAGGGAGGGTCTCACATCAGACCATCAGCCCCTTGCACATTTTTTCTTATCTAGCCCCATGTTAGGAGACCAGGGCACGATAGGTTAGGGTTTCACTTTTCATTTCAAACCCAGATTTCAATGACCAGACGGTTTGAAAAATCTCTCGAAATTCACTTAAAACCGAACAGTTTGAAAGTCAAATGAATTTGAAATCTAGTCAAACCACAGAGCGATTTTTGCGGTTTTTGCACGAAAACAGCTTGAAAAGGCTCAAAAACCGCTGACAATTGAAAAGATCGGGAAAATGTAAAAAAAAATTATAAAAATGTTTTTAAAAAATGTTGTAAAATTTGTAAAAAACTATTAAAGTTCATATCATCTTCAATGTTGTCGCAGAATATCCAATTCACCAAATGAATCACAATCTTTAGCGTTAGTATTGTTTTTTGGGCAACAATATTAATTGATCTTTTGTCCTGATCGTACTATGATGTGCTAAGCATGCTATACTTTGTGAACTATGAGATACTTTGTGTTTCGTTCAAACAAGAGCTCTTTAACATTAAATCAGCATTATCATTTAAAGATCAACCATCCATAAGGAAATATATCAATATAATTGGATGACTTACTAATATAGTTTTGTGACTCAAATATGCAAATCTGGACCCTCTGTGTATTCTGCACTAGTCCAGGATCACGTTAGTGCACACAGTCTCAACATAGATAAAATATCACAATCATACACAAAAAAATAACATAAAGTACTTTATCTATTAATATAACATGTTGAACAACCTTATGGTCAACCTTGCAATAGTATGCCTCGCAGGGCTTGGACTAATAAACAAATAAAAGTGCATCAGAAATAAATTATTCATAGTTGTCGATGTTCAGGACCTGGGGTCCGTATACCGAGCTTATGAATGTATGTTGGGTTGCCTTTATTTATTCAAATGGCATTGAAAGGGGAACTAGGGATGAATGGAAAATGTGTTGTTTTGCTTTTCTCTAGACGAAGTACAAAATGACTGATTACAAGATTGCCTAATGCTATCTTGCGTTGTCTTGTTTGTTGCTTGTGCTCCTCATCTTGCCTTGTCCTTGCCAGGAGAAGCCTATTTATTGCATTGAAGGAATGGCAGTTATCATCTTCAGAGAGTTGTCTTTCCGCCAGGAGGCGTCGTTTGGTCAAAAGGTGTTTTTTCACCGAAAAGATGGCTTTTCATCAGAAAGGCGCCTCTTCACTATTGGCAACTTCCAAAGCGGTTGTTGTAGAATACATGGGCCCTAGGTATCTATGCGGCAGGCTGCGAGGTCCAATCAAGAGGGGATGGGCCGAGCCAGGTGCGTGGGATCAAATACCGCATGGGCCGACAGCACCACACCTAACAAGGGAAGTTAGAACATGGTAACCGATTCTTGTTAGGAAAGGTATGATTGTAAACGTGTCCAGTAAAGAAAGGATAGGGGTAGAATCTCATCCCGTATCCGATCGGGATTTCCCTTTTGTAACCGACTCGGACTCTTCCGCCCTCTCCTTTTATACGGGGAGCAAAGGTCCCTAGAGACGCTACACACAATACGTGAGAAACATACTATTCATAATCCTAGAGCACAGGATTAAGGTATTACCTCCATCGTCGAGGGCCTGAACCTGTATAAACCCTTGTTTTGTGTTACCATCGAGTTTGGATCCAGCACATAGCCCCATATTCATTATTACTGACAGCAAACATTGACAGTTGTCAGTACCTGTCAAAGAAAGCTTCTTTTGCACGTTATCTCTGTGCAAAAGATTTTTCTTCTGTTCGACCAGAACCTAGTCGGACTGACTTAGATCTATGTCAGCATGGTAAAGGAGGTCATAGCCCAACCTGAATCGTTTCTTACATTGGTCTACCGCTGACCTGGAAACGCTTAGTTGTAATCCGACCTAATTCTGTTCGAGTAGTCTTTATGTGGGCAACAGAAACTTTAACCTATTATAATATTAGTGTGTCTCTTAGAAATATGGGCCGTATTTATGATGATATGATGGGCTCATTGAGAACCGTAGCCATTAATGGGCCTCAAGACAGATTTAATTATCGTCGTTAGTAATAACCCTTCAATATGCTACGGGCAACTAACAAGGTTCACTCCCTAAATGATCGACTCCTATTGTCACTCCTCAAAAGCTGGCGTAGACTCCTCTCCAAATGGTGATTTGGATTGTTGCAAGGGGATGAGTACATAAAGCACTCCGCAAGTTGCGCACAGAATGCAAATCTATTATAATACATGCATGGCTTATTCCAAATGAATGGCTGAATTGGTTATTTTGCATTCAAGTAGCATTTACAAATGAATAACATAAATAGATTAAAAAAGCAGTAAAACAAATAATAACAATAATAGATTTCTCCGTTATTTCACAAGTAAACCATCTCACAACCTTAAATCAATTACCACTTTTTCCACAGGCACACTGCCTCTATTCCCAATGTCATTTTATTAAGTCTAACTTTTTACTGTAATTCCTGAACATTATCCAATACCGCAGACACAGATATTTGAATAGGTTTGTGAAAGGACCGGGATGTCAGCCTAGAGGGGGGGTGTGAATAGGCGATTACAAAATTATATCCAATTTAAACTAAACTATCAGAGATAATGCGGAAGCAATGGATATAATTAAATTCTGCAATTTAGACAATTCAGCCCGAGACAGTCAACTCGGATACTCCGGATATTTGGTTCGGATATTCCGGTATATCCGGATATTCCGGATCAAAGTACCGGATACTCGGGTTGCCTGGTTCGGCCAGAACAGAGTAAGAGCAATAAAATTAGGCACTTCTTCGATTCTAGAGATACAAATTATTCTACTGCAACAAAGTAAGGATACAATCAAGAATAGATGTAGTAGATGCAATCTAATCAATATGATCACAAGAATCGAGAGCAAATTAAGCAGATGAACAAAGAGGATAAAACCGAAATAAAGAAGGAGACACGAAGATTTTATCCCGAAGTTCGGATCCTTGAGGGGATCCTACGTCTCCATTGAGGCGGCACCAAGCCGGGGTCTCTTTCAACCCTTGTCCTCCCGGTGTTGCACTTTGCACTCGCCGATGGCCCGGTCACCCAAGACACGGGGGTCTCTTTCAACCCGCTAACCGCCCGGTGTTGCAACTTGCACTCGCCGGCTTCACTTCTTGATCCCTTTCCTTTCGGAGGCGGAATCCAACCTTTACAAACTTCCTACGGCACACCACAGAAACGGTGACTCGTAGGCGACCTCCTAGCCGTCTAGGAGTCCTCAACCTCCAAGAGCAACAAATTCTCAGGAAGAACAAACTTGGAGATGAACTCAAGTGCTCAACCACACTAATCACGCTCAACCCGAGCACTAATCACTCTCACACCCAACCCTTCACTCAAAAGGGGATCACTAAGATCTAGGGTTAAAGGGGCTTTAGGGAGCTCAAGATCACTAAGAATACACCTCAAAGCACCAAGGAACCAGCCTTCCAACTATGTTTCAACGGCTACCCAAGAGGGGGCTTTAAATAGCCATCCAAAATAACTAGCCGTTGGAACTACGCCAGGTCCGGATACTCCGGACTGGCTGCAAACCGACCAACCGAGCATCCAGCTCGGAGACTCCGGACACTCTGGATTGTTCGGACATTCCGAACCCCAGTCCGGACACTCCGGATTGGCCACACGCAACCAACCGAGCACCCTAGCTCGGAGACTCCGAATACTCAGTCCGGACAGTCCGGATAACCCGGACATTCCGGACACAAAGTCCGGACAGCCCACAACAACCCGATTCAAATGGGCACAACTTTTGATCCCGAACTCCGATCTCAGAGAAGTTGGACTCTACGAAAAGCTAAGAGCGAGGGCTAAACAACCCACACAAACTCACTACCCATATCCCAACGGATAAGAGTAGGATTCTCCAAGAATCCAAAGAGATACTCAGCTCTCGCAATCTGACTCCACCAAGACTTCTCTCTCTTGCCAACCAACCTACACTTAGAGGCACACGACGACTCGGGATCCTTAACCTTAGACAACTTGAGCAATCGAGACTTGTCTAAGTAATTTCAACGATTGCATCCCTCTTAATAGTACGGCAATCCTTAGACTCAAATTTAACACAAAATCTAAGTCTTACACTAAGTTTACATGCCGACTTCTTCCGGATGCACGGTGCATGATGACACTTCCACAAAGATTGATGATGCCCTTCGTCTTGTCAACCTCAACGAGCTTCACTTCTTGAGACTCTCGTCCTCTAGACCTTGACCTCGATCATTACCCAGACGAGCCTCCCGTCAAGTCGACTCTGACTTAGTCCTCAGCTTTTGGTGACACCGCCGTCTTATTGACTTCGACTCGCTTGTCATCCTTCAAACCACTTGGTCATTATACACACAACTTTGGGACCTAATTCTTACCAAAGTACTCAGCAAACATATTTGTAGGATCGAAGTATACGAATATAGCAATCAGAGGGGGGGTGAATGATTGTGCGGAAGCTAAAACCAAATTCTTGACCTATTAAAAGTTCACCTCAAAACAGAACCAAATAATTGCCTCGTTTTCGACAAAAACAGAATGACAGAGGTTTGGTAAAACGAGAATTCCTGGAGATCCAACCGTCGAAACGATCTGAAATTTGGACACAAGAAACTAGATTCCAATACGAATCGAACCCAAAAAGAATCAGCTCGATCGGACTTACAGATCAAAAGTTATGAGCTTCGCAAGCTTGCTGATCCAGAACTTGACGAGAATCAATCTAATCAAAACTTCAAGATTAAACAAGAACGACAAAAGATTGATCAACTAGACTTTGAGAAACACTAGATCAATACCTAGAGAGGTTTTGATGGATCAAATCAAGATAAAACTTGAAGAACAAAAACCAATCTAGAACTAGATCAAGCATGCAAACAAGAACCAAAACGAGAAAATACTGTAGCGACGTGGTTATCAGTAGCACGCAAAAATCTTGGAAGAATTGATCTTTATTTCTTGTCTAAAATACTCTCATCAAAAGAGTACAAACCCTAAAACCAAGCTCAAGGCTTGATGCGCTCAGCTCTGCTTGGTGCCTTTCAACAGAGACCCCCACCTATTTAAAGCACCAACCCACAAAGAGTTCTCAATACGATTCCTATTCCCTAAAAGGAATCCGTGATCCAACTCAACTCTACTTGGCCCAACCAGGCCGAGTACAACTCTTGCACGCCGTATGGCAACCCTACCATACTCACGTGACTAACACTTTGCACGCGTATGGCCACCTGCCATACTCACGTGACTAACACTTTGCACGCGAATGACCTCCTGCCATTCTCACGTGACTAACCATTCTTCATGTGCACCATTCTCTTAGCCCGAACGTCCCGCATGACATCCTTGACCACCAAGACCTCGGTTCCTCCTGAACCTAGTCCCGAACCTCAGTTCCTCCATGAACCTAGTTCCGGTCCCGTCATCGACCACAGTCGTCTTCGAGCACTACCTGCACATGAACAAACCACCAAACAAATCCGAGCACAAGTCCACGACTTGACTCAATGTCAATCCATGCAACTACTCACATGAGTATTGCATAAAGTCCACTTCAAAAGAAGCATCATGAAATCATTACAAATTTCAAATTCACATTCAAAATTCAAATCCAAATCGCTCAAAACCCTAATTGAGCGAAAACGCATTCACGACGGACAAACAAAGTTGGTCCGTTGAATAAGGAAAAGTTTCTGTTCCAAGAAGCCAACCAAACGCGGAAAAACACGTTCACAACGGACAAACAAAGTTGGTCTGTTGTACATGCAAAAATGGCTTCGGTCATGAGCTCAAAACAAGTTCACAACGGACCCCAGAAGCTTGTCCGGCGCAAACGTGCCACGCTCGGTTTCACAAAAGTAAAACCCTAGAAAAAGTCCATTCACGACGGACAAAAAGAATTAGTCCGTTGTACATGTGAAAATCTTGGTTCCAAGGAATTATCCAAACCGAAAAAGCTTGTTCACAACGGACCAAGAAAAACTATCCGTTGTACATGTGAAAATGACTTCGGTCATGGGCTCAAAAACATGTTCACAACAGACCCAAAAACACTGTCCGTCGCAGATGGGAAACTTACTGTTTTTTGAGAACTTTGTCCGGCGCTAATGCGTAACTTACTGTTTCTTGTCAAATTGTCAAAACATATGAACAAACACATTTTGCAAATTCAAATCTAAGTTAATTTTTCAGTTCAAAGCCAATTTTTCAGCACATGATTTCACAATCTCCCCCTTGATGAAAACATTGGCAACACCACTTAGAATTGAACATTTGGCATTCACTTTACAAAAGATTTTAAAATCCAAAGGATCAAGGACCAAAAAGAAAACACAGAATTCCCCCTTTGACCAAAATGCAAAACAAAATCTCCCCCTGAGAATGAAAATGTGTGTGAATGTGCAATGTGCCCAAAAATTTCAAAAATTCTCCAAACTTCTCCCAAAATTCTCAAATTTAACAACTCTCCCTTTTTCTTTAAACTTTTCAACAATTCCCAATTTTCTCCCCCTTTGACAATGGATTCATTAAGAGTAAAAGAGAGAACATGTTCAAAATTTTTCCTGAAACAATGATTTCACAAAGAGAAACAAGGGAGTGCCAAGATAGGAGAAAATGAGCTCATTCGATCATATAACCTTATATATCACATAATATGCAAAATACATGATCTTGAAGTGATTTTAACAAGTTATGGAATGACATGCATCTCAACCTCAATTCAGTCAACTATAGCCAAGTACTAAGCAAGACCTTAGTAGAAGAACAAAGGCTCAAAGTTGAAGCAAATAACAAATCGTATGAGCAAGTAGTTTCAACTCCAATCTAGTGGACCAATTTAATCTTTAAACAAGAATCGCATGTGGCATGCTTGAAGCATACTTCTTTTATTTCCTTGGAGTGGCATGCTTGAAGCATACATCTTGTCTTTTGAGGGAATGGCATGCTTGAAGCATACATCTTATCTTTTAGGAAAGCATCCTGAAGCTCATAACTTGAGGCTTTTGCTTTTAACAACCCTTTTTATTGATTCCCTTTTCTTTTCATTTTTCTTTGATTATAAACATGCAAAAGTGATTAAAAGGTCTTATGAAAGAGTAAAGTTGAAACCACACTTGCTTCATAGCCCAAATTTGTCAAGAAGATTCAATATCAAGCCTAGAAGAGTAAGATATCACAGAGTATTTAGCTATAGGCAATTAGTCCAGGGAATTCCGCAATGTCATTTTTAGTTCAAGTGAAACAATTAGATTATCATATATTAGCTCAATTACATAACATATAAAGAAATATGATAAAGTGAGCTCATCAAGTGAAAGAACTTGGCAAAGAAACTCCCCTCAAAACAATCCCATTGGATGAACAATTCCAAGTTCTCCCCGAATAAAAGCAAAACGAGAAGAAGACAAAGGTTTTGTGAAAATGTCTGCCAATTGATGTTCAGTATCCACATGATGAAGCACAATGTTGCCTTTTTCAACATGATCTCTAAGAAAGTGAAATCTGATGTCAATGTGTTTTGTTCTAGAGTGTTGCACGGGGTTCTTAGCAATGCAAATTGCACTAGTGTTATCACACAAAAGAGGAACACTATCCAAATTAACCCCATAATCTTTAAGTGTAGCTACTATCCAAAGAATTTGAGAACAACAACTAGCAGCAGCCACATATTCAGATTCAGCAGCTTGATTGTGCAAATGTAAGATTGCTTTCTAGATGACCATGCAATGAGAGAATTTCCCAAGAAGTGACATGAACCAGAAGTGCTCTTCCTATCAATTCTACATCCTCCAAAATCAGCATCAGAAAAAGATCTCAAACTAATGCATGAGGAAGCAGAAAGCCAAATGCCACAATCTTGAGTTCCATGAAGATACCTGAAAATCCTTTTGACAGCTTGTCGATGTGAGGCACGTGGGGAAGCTTGAAAACGAGCACACAAGCATACAGCAAATTGTATATCCGGCCTTGATGCAGTGAGGTACAAAAGTGAACCTATCATACTTCTATATTCCTTTTGATCAACCGGCTCACCATCTTCATCAGGGTCAAGTGCGCAAGTGCTCTCCATGGGTGTCATGATCGGCTTGCTGTTTTCCATTCCAAAGCGATGTAGCAAGTCTCTCGTGTATTTGCTTTGATGTACAAAAGTACCATCCTTCGTTTGCTTGATTTGAAATCCCAAAAAGTATGTCAACTCACCCATCATACTCATCTCAAACTCCTTCCTCATTGTTTCTGAAAACTTAGACACTAAAACATGAGATGAACCACCAAAGATAATATCATCAACATAAATCTGAACGAATAGTTGATCATTGCCTTGCTTGAGTAAAAAGAGAGTTTTGTCAACCTTTCCCATTAAAAAGCCTTTTTCAAGTAAAAAGGTTTTTAGCCTATCATACCATGCTCTAGGTGCTTGTTTCAAACCATACAAAGCTTTTGTTAGTTTGAACACATGATTTGGAAACTTTGGATTTTCAAAACCAGGTGGTTGCTTGACATAAACCTCCTCATTTATGTAGCCATTCAGAAAAGCACTTTTCACATCCATTTGATACAATTTGAAACCTTTGGATGCAGCAAAAGCTAAAAGGATTCTAATGGCTTCAATTCTAGCAACAGGAGCAAAGGTTTCATCAAAATCTAAGCCTTCAATTTGAGTGTAACCTTGAGCAACCAATCTAGCCTTGTTTCTAACAACAACACCATCCTCACTTTGTTTATTTTTGAAAACCCATCTAGTTCCAATAACATTAAAATCAGGAGGTGGTGAGACAAGTTTCCAAACTTTATTTCGTTCAAAATTCTCTATTTCTTCATGCATGGCATTGATCCAAGATTCGTCAGATAATGCATGAGATATATCTTTGGGTTCAAAAGAAGCAACTAAAGCGGAATGAGCATGAGTGTCAGAATGAATAAACCTGGATCGAGTGACTCTCTCATTTAGGTCTCCAATCATTTGTTCAGATGGATGCATTTTTTGAATGTACAAGGGAGCATTGGCTTTTGAGACTCCTCCTTCTCCTTCTTCATTTTCAGCATGTACAGATGATGTTGTAGCTTGAGGATGGTTAGCTGTAGGTGATGTAGTAGTAGGTGCCAAAGGTGCTACAGCTTGTTGTGCATTAGGAAGAGTCAAGACCTCATCTTCAACATCATCATCATCTTCAAAGATTTTCTCCCCTGAATGTATGCTTTGTACCGCATCACTTGGACTAGTGCCTGGACTAGCCTCATCAAAAGTAACTTCACAAGTTTCCACAATTTTGTTAGTCTCCAAAACAAGCACACGATAGCCACGAGTATGAGCAGGATATCCAAGAAAAAAACCATCCATTGATCTAGCTTCAAATTTATCAAGATTTCCAGATTTCAAGACAAAGCATTTGCATCCAAAAACTCGAAAGTGAGAAATGTAAGGTCTATGTCCAAACCGAAGCTCATATGGAGTCTTACCCAATTTTGATCTCAAAAACACACGGTTTGAAACATAACAAGCAGTTGAAATAGCTTCAGCCCAAAAGTTCATAGGAGTGTGATGTTCATCTAACATGGTTCTAGCCATCTCAACCAATGTTCTGTTTTTCCTTTCAACTACACCATTCTGTTGAGGCACTCTAGGTGATGAAAATTGATGATCAATTCCTTTTTCAGTACAAAAGTGATTAAAAGAAGCATTTTTGAATTCAGTTCCATTATCACTTCTAATAGCTTTGAGAGCTCCTGGATGATCAATAGAAAGCCTAAGAACAAGACTTATAAAATGACTAAAAGCCTCATCCTTAGATGCCATAAAGTATACCCAAGAGTATCTAGAAAAATCATCAACAATCACAAGCACATACCATTTGCCTCCAAAGGATTGAACTCGAGATGGTCCAATCAGATCAAGATGTAGAAGCTGTCCTGGAGCGTTTGTCATCACCATGGTAAGAGGTGGATGTGAACCTGCAATCATCTTACCATGTCTACAAGAAGAACATACTAGATTGCTATCACTCTTAAGCTTAGGCAAGCCACGTATAAGATCTAAACCACTTATACGAGTAAGATGATCAAAACCAACATGACCAAGTCTACAATGCCAAAAGAATAAATCTTTAGAAACATTGGCGATTAGACACCTATGCTTAGAAGAAGGTGATGCATCAAAATCAGCTTTAAAGACTCTTCCAAAACGAAATTTTGAACACAAGATCACCTGAAGCATCTAGCACTTTGCATTCATTTTTCTTAAAGCTTATCTCAAGATCTTCATCAAGCATTTGTGAGATGTAAAGCAAGTTATATTTCAAATTTTCAACAAGAGCCACATCTTTGAACATAAACTTGTCACTTACCTTTATTGTACCTTTTGCCACAACAGAAGAGGAAGAAGCATCTCCAAAAGTAACACTTTCAAAGACGAGATGCACGAGTGAGGGAGGAGAACCAATTCTTATTACCGGACATGTGGCGTGAGCATCCGAATCCACTAGCCATATGTTCTCCTTCCTCGCGAGAAGCCTACATAGCAACAAAACATGTCGAGGTCTCAGATCGGGTTAGGAATGAGATTTTTGGGAATCCAAGATCTTGAGACACACGACGCACAACAAGATAGGCACAACACGATAATTTTTATGCACAAAATCAGATTTGCCTTTTCCCATGTTTGTAGGAACAGAAGGTGTTTTCATCACTCTAGGCGCATAAAAATGTGCTTTGCTGAAATTTGACCTAGCCTTAGTTCTTTCCTTCTTTTCTTTGTTTGGCTAGTCTAAAGCAAAAATCTACTAAGTGTCCATCTCTACCACAATGAGTGCAAGTGTACTCGACATGATGTTTAGCTTTAACAAGAAAAGCACATTTTGCATTCATCATAGTAGAAGATAAAACCAAAGCAGATTGAAAAGCAATTTTCTTAGGCTCATTAGATAACTCAATTTTGCAAGGAGCCTGAACAACGGTCACGAGGTTTAGTTTCATATGTGGCATAAGGATCAAAACCTAAACCTCTCTTGTTTGTGCTAACCTTAGATTGATCCAAAATCATGTTCAACTTCTTCTTGCCATTAGTGAAACGCGTTCCAAAGAATTTTGCAAGTAATCAACTTTCTTAGCAAGAGTTAAACAATTATTGCAGGAACATCTACTTTTCCTTTTGTTTTGCGACAAGTTGAGCATGAGAGAATTTCATGTGAAAGCAAATTATCAGTTAATTGAGAAACCCTAGCATTTGCATCTTTCAATTTTAATTCAAGAGTTGAGCATTTAGAACAAGAAGTTGAACTATGCAAATCATCGATTGGAACAGCTAGCATGTACAACATGTTTCTCATTTTTCTCATTTAGATGCAACAAAAGAGCATGTTCTTTCCTAAGCAAGGTGAGCTCATTGTAAATTAAGTCACATGATTTGCAAGTATCATCACTAGGAATCAAAGTCTTAAGTCTAGCAATTTCAGCATTCAATGATTCAATAATGAAATCATGTTTCTTAATTTTCTTATCACGTTTGTCAAGCAATTTTCCAAGACGAGCAACAAAGAATAGCTAATTCATCATAAGAGGGATCTACCTCATTGAAGTCGCATTTGTCGTGATCGTCCTCGGTGAGGCTATCCTTGCTGCTTGCCATGAGACATAGTCCTATCAAATCATGCTTGCTTGGAGTTGCATCATCTTCGCTGCTCTCCGAGTCCACATCGCTCAAATTGACTTGTTCAAGAGCGGAAAGAACTCGTGAACCACCTTGCGGTTGATGAAGCTCTTCTTCTTCCTATCATTTGACGAGAACCTTTTCTTCTCATTCCTTCGTCGTTGTCCTTCTCCTCCTTTGATGTTTTTCCTGCAAGCTTAGGACAATTTGTGCGAATATGGTTGAGGTCACCACACTCATAGCATCTTGGAGGACCACCTCTCTTTCTCATTCTCACATTCTCGCAAAGCTTTGTTAAAGCGAGAAGAGAGTAGTGCCGATCTTCTTCAGGAAACTCTTCAAGTTGCTCATCTGTTAAAGAAGACATGGAAGACAAGGCAAAGCTAGAAGAAGAATTTGCATTTGACATGTTAGGGTTAGAGATCAAAGCAATTGATTTAATGTTACCCTTCCTGGCAAGAACATCCAACTCATGAGTTTTCAACTTAGAGTAAAGAACATCTAATGTGAGTGTGCTCATGGTAGTAGATTCTTGTATAGATGTTACTTTCATCTCCCACACTGACATGTCCAAAGCACTAAGCAATTGTCGAGCATTTTCAGCATCAGTGTAGCTAACTCCAACAGCACGTAGATTGCTAAGAATTTTATTGAAACGCGCAAAGAAGTCATCTACAGATTCACTAGGTTTCATCTCAAAACGCATGTATTCTTTTTTGTAAATATCTTGGCGAACCTCTTTGACAGTGTTAGAACCCTCATGGTAATCACAAAGAGATGTCCATACCTCATAGGCGGATCGAAGATGAACCACACGATCAACGTCGCTGCGTCCCAAGCCTTGGATGATCAAGTTGCGTGCCTTGCTATTTGCTTCAACATGTGTGCGATTGGTGTCGTTGACGTTGTCGCTTGTGGACTTCATATGGCTTGTAGACCTTCTCCCAAATTGTGAAGCCCTGTGCTTGGATGAACGCCTCCATCTTGGCCTTCCAAAACTGAAAATCAACACCATCGAACACACATGGTTTTGTCGAATAACGATCCATTGATCTAATCACCGGTTAAGATAGATTAGAGAAACCTTGCTCTGATACCACTTGTAGGATCGAAGTATACGAATATAGCAATCAGAGGGGGGGTGAATGATTGTGCGGAAGCTAAAACCAAATTCTTGACCTATTAAAAGTTCACCTCAAAACAGAACCAAATAATTGCCTCGTTTTCGACAAAAACAGAATGACAGAGGTTTGGTAAAACGAGAATTCCCGGAGAGCCAACCGTCGAAACGATCTGAAATTTGGACACAAGAAACTAGATTCCAATACGAATCGAACCCAAAAAGAATCAGCTCGATCGGACTTACGGATCAAAAGTTATGAGCTTCGCAAGCTTGCTGATCCAGAACTTGACGAGAATCAATCTAATCAAAACTTCAAGATTAAACAAGAACGACAAAAGATTGATCAACTAGACTTTGAGAAACACTAGATCAATACCCTAGAGAGGTTTTTGATGGATCAAATCAAGATAAAACTTGAAGAACAAAAACCAATCTAGAACTAGATCAAGCATGCAAACAAGAACCAAAACAGAAAATACTGTAGCGACGTGGTTACTGTAGCACGCAAAAATCTTGGAAGAATTGATCTTTATTTCTTGTCTAAAATACTCTCATCAAAAGAGTACAAACCCTAAAACCAAGCTCAAAGCTTGATGCGCTCAGCTCTACTTGGTGCCTTTCAACAGGAGACCCCCCACCTATTTAAAGCACCAACCCACAAAGAGTTCTGAATACGATTCCTATTCCCTAAAAGGAATCCGTATCCAACTCAACTCTACTTGGCCCAACCAGGCCGAGTACAACTCTTGCACGCGTATGGCAACCCTACCTGATAGCACTTGATAGCACTTGAGTGCCCGATCTTTCGGTGGAGCGATACTTTTGATTGGTTGTAGTGAAGACCCTCACGACTCGACTACCTTCGAACACGTCGATGGCGCCTTAGCAATCGCTGAACCTCCTCCACGTGGTTATTGACTCCGCCGGATAGCAGAATCAACCTGAACACGAAGTTCAATTCTTGTTGGTAATCAAAGAACAAACAAGAACTTAATGAAAACTGAATTTCAGATCTGAATTAAAGAGTAGAATAGTTGGGATTTCGTTTCTTCTCAAGGTGGCTATCTAGCACAACTTGCAGAAGGAGGTTTGCACAAAGGCTAAACACAAATCAACAAAAATTCCCCCCTCTCTTAGCCTCCTATGGCGCCTCTTATATAGGGAACAAGAAAGGCTAGTTCAAAAGGCTAAGCAATATGGTATTAACACTCTAAAACAGGTTGGGCCTTCTTGGGCCAAAGGAAGCACTAATTCCCACTTGGACTAAGGGGGGGGTGGCGCCATCTCCTTGGGTGGGCAAGAGCCCCTCCATCTTGTGCGGCTTGGGCAGCCCAAGAGTTGGGCGCCCCTTGTCTGGCTTCTCCTTGGCCGGCCTCGCTTTCTTCCTTTGGTCGGCCGGTTCCTTCTTGTGTCGGGCCATGGAATCATCTACTTCATTCCTAAGCACAATAAAGACATCACAAGAATTAAATAGCAATCTATTCTCGTGAATTAATCGTATAAGAACTTAGAAACGAGTTGACCTGATAATTGAGTCAGCGTGCTTTGGCACGAGTAATAGGTCCTTGCACAGATGGATCAATTGTATGCCTGGAAGAGATGTCCTCATCATCCTCCCTTCTTGCATTCGAGTCGCCCACGACTCGACCTCATCGTCCGCTCCCAAGTAAGGTTTCAAATCTGCAATGTTAAATGTGGAACTGACCCCAAACTCTGCAGCAAGTCAAGTTTATATGCATTATCATTAATTTTTGTAATACTTGGAAAGGACCAGCAGTATGAGGCATCAACTTGGATTTGCGTAACTCAGAAATCTATCTTTGCGCAAATGTAGCCGACTAACTCGCCGGGTTCAAAAGTAACATGCTTTCGGCCCTTACTACCAAAGAAGCTTGTATTTAGCATTCATGAGCTCTATATTAGATTTAGTTGTCTCATGCATTTTACAAATCAAATCAGCACGTTGTGTTGCATCCGAATTGAAATTGTCTGAAGAATGAGGAGTTAACAAATCAATAGGAGCACGGGGAACAAAACCATAGACAATCTCAAAAGGGCATAGCTTAGTAGTAGAATGTACTGAACGATTATAAGCAAATTCAATATGAGGCAAACATTCTTCCCACAATTTGATGTTCTGTTTTAAAATGGCCCTAAGCATGGTAGATAAAGAACGATTGACAACTTCAGTTTGTCCATCAGTTTGGGGATGACAAGTAGTAGAAAATAACAGCTTAGTCCCCAATTTAGCCCACAAAGTTCGCCAAAAATGACTTAAAAATTTAGTATCGCGATCTGAAACTATAGTGTTGGGCATACCATGTAGACGCACAATTTCACGAAAGAACAAGTCAGCAACATGTGTAGCATCATCACTTTTATGACATGGTATAAAATGAGCCATTTTAGAAAATCTATCCACCACCACAAAAATGCTATCCCTCCCCTTCTTTGTTCTAGGTAGACCTAAAACAAAGTCTATTGAAATATCCAGCCAAGGCATGCTAGGAACAGGAAGAGGCATGTATAGACCATGTGGATTAAGTCGTGACTTAGCTTTTTGGCATGTAGGGCAGCGAGCGACAAATCGTTCCACATCCCTTCTCATCTTTGGCCAAAAGAAATGGCTAGCAAGTATGTCCTCCGTCTTCTTCACACCAAAGTGTCCCATGAGGCCTCCTCCATGCGCCTCTGTAGTAACAACAAACGAACGGAGCTAGCTGGAATGCATAGCTTGTTAGCGCGAAACACAAAACCATCACCAAAACAAACTTGTTCCACGGTTTGCCCTCGAGCAATGGAGCAAAACATCTTGAAAATCAGCATCCTGGTCATATTGAGCCTTAATTGTTTCTAAGCCGAAAATTTTGAAATCAAGCTGTGTAAGCATGTTGTATCGTCGAGATAAAGCATCAAGAATAATATTATCCTTGCCCTTTTTGTGTTTAATAACATAAGGGAAAGACTCAATGAATTCAACCCATTTAGCATGTCTTCGATTTAAGTTTGCTTGATTACGAATGTGCTTTAAGGACTCATGATCAGTATGTATGATGAATTCTTTGGGCCACAAATAATGCCGCCATGTTTGTAAAGTTCGAACTAGAGCATATAATTCCTTGTCATAAGTAGAATAGTTCAAACTAGGCCCACTCAACTTCTCACCTAAATAAGCCACTGGTTTTCTATCTTGCAACAAAACACCACCTAACCCAATTCCACTAGCATCACATTCGAGCTCAAAGGTCTTAGTAAAATCGGGAAGTTGGAGAAGAGGGGTATGTGTGAGCTTATCTTTGAGTGTTTGGAAGGCGTCTTCAGTGCATCTCCCCAAACAAAAGGAACGCCTTTCTTAGTAAGCTCATTCAACGGTGCAGCAATGGTGCTGAACGCCGCACGAACGACGATAGAAACCAAGCAAGGCCTAAAACTACGCACCTGTGTGACAGCTTGTAGGGTCGGCCAGCTCAATGGCGACCACCTTGGCTTGATCCACTGCGATGCCCTGTGGAGTCACAACATATCCAAGAAAAGAAACGCGATCCGTGCAAAAGGTGCACTTCGCAAGATTACCAAATAACCGAGCATTGCGTAAAGCATCCAAAACAAAGACGTAAATGGGTAAGGTGATCATCCAACGAAAAGGTCAGTAGATTAGAATATCATCAAAATAAACCACTACAAACCTACCAATGAAAGCTCGCAAAACTTCATTCATCAATCGCATGAAAGTGCTAGGTGCATTAGTTAAACCAAAAGGCATTACTAACCACTCATATAGACCGAACTTAGTTTTAAACGCTGTTTTCCATTCATCACCCAATTGCATGCGAATCTGGTGGTACCCACTACGCAAATCAATTTTTGAGAAAATTTTTGAACCACTAAGCTCATCAAGCATATCATCTAATCGAGGAATAGGGTGACGATACCTAATGGTGATATTATTGATTGCTCGACAGTCAACACACATGCGCCACGAACCATCTTTCTTAGGAACTAAAATGACCAGACCTGGCGCAAGGGCTAAGAGACTCACGTACATACCCTTTGTCAAGCGGTTCTTGAACTTGGCGCCATATCTCCTTAGTCTCTTCTCGATTTGTTCTGTATGGGCGCGATTGGGAAGGGATGCGCCAGGATGAGGTCAATTTGGTGCTCAATGCCTCGAAGTCGGTGGCAGCCAGGTGGTACCTCCTCGGGAAACACGTCCATGTATGCCTGCAAAGGTTAGTGACGAAGGAGGCAAAAGAGGAGGCAGATCTGCAAATGAAAACAACGCCTCTTTGCAAATTAGAGCATAACAAATTGAATCACTAACATGTAACTCATGTAAATCAGATTTGGTAGCGAGAAAACACGCACCCTTTAATTGAATTGCAGCAGTTGTGTCATGAAAAGGCTTAGGTTGTTTTTTAAGGTGCGTTTTGATGTCTTGTGCTACAATCTGATTTTCGCTTTGTGAGTTGTCCCTAGTGTTCTCTCTATTAGCCCTATCAAGTTCATCTTTGAAAATAGCATCAGGAGACATTGGATGTAACACAATTTTCTTGTCTTTATGCACAAAAGAGTATTGATTTGTCCTACCATGATGTAAACAGCAGTTTTATCATATTGCCATGGTCTACCTAACAAAGATGGAACAAGCTTGCATAGGTAATGCGACATCGCAATCAACATAATCATGATAAGAACCTAAAACAAAGTTCACTCTTACCAAACGTGTTACCTTAAGTTTGCCGCTGTTGTTGAACCACTGGATGTAGTATGGTTGAGGGTGTGGTCGCGTGGGTAGAGACAGTTTCCACCATGTCCAAGCTAAGCGAGATTATTGCAACTCCCACCATCAATGATGATGCGAATTGCGCGTTCTTTGACGACGCCTTTAATATGAAACAAATTGTGGCGCTGATTACGTTCGCCATCGGCAATCTGAGCACTAAGTGCGGCGTTGAGAAACGATACTTAGGAATTTGTCGGCGTCGCTGTGATGTGCTCTTCTTGTAGCTCGTAGTCGGTATCATCATCTGCATTGTTAGCAAGCAAAGCATATGTATCTTCATCTAAATCACTTGCGGAATCGTACTCACCATCTTCACGAGCGATAAGCACACGAGTGTTAGGCAATCGCGCATGATATGACCAAAACCCTTGCAGCGATGGCAATGAATATCTTTTGTACGCCTGCGTGGAAGCGATCGATGATGATGAACTCTTTGGAGGCGCTGAGTGGTTCGTGTAGTTGGAAGTGATGCGTCTGGGGCGGGTGGAGGTTGTCTTGTTGTTGGAGGGACTCGGTGAAGGAGTACGACCGGATGGGGCAGCAGGGGGTGCGGCACCCAGGAGGTAGTACGACCTGCAAAGGTAGTTTTGGCCCTCGCTTGTCGTCCCTGCACTTCACGTTCAGCTTTGCAAGCAAGATGGAATAATCGAGTCATCGAATTGTATTCTTTGTAATCTAGAATGTCCTGGATTTCGCGATTTAAACCACCTAAGAAACGAGCCATAGATGCTTCCTCATTTTCAATTAAACCACAACGCAACATGCCAATTTGTAATTCTTGATAATATTCTTCGATCGAACTTTTACTTTTGCGTAAGCGTTGTAATTTATTAAGTAAATCTCTAGCATAATAAGAGGGAACAAATCTATGTCGCATGATCAATTTTAAAGCTTCCCAAGTGGTGGGTATGTTATTTGCATGAAGTCGGCAATGCTCTCTCCACCAAACAGAAGCAAAATCAAGAAACTCACTTGTAGCCGCCTAACTCGCTTATCCTCGGGAAATTCATGGCAAGCATACTTTTGATCAACTAATAATTCCCAACTAAGGTAAGCATCCGGTCGTATTTACCGTCAAATGTAGGTATAGTGATTTTCACTTTTGAAAACATGTCATCACGATCACGCATCGCACGTCGTATGGGATCACGACGCATACCTTGTTGATTGTATCGTAGTCGGCGATGGTCACGGTCGGTCGAATAACTCATCGTCGGACTCCATGGTGTGGGGTGCGCAGCTGTCACCATCGTGGTCATCTATCTCCACGCCCGTGGCTAAAGGAAACCGAGACGTGCTAGCGAGGTGTATCGAATCGATTGAAGCAACGGGACCATGCTGAATGGGTGGGGCTGCCATGGGCGCCCGTTGTGCACGTAACACGCCAAGATGTTATGCGAGGTGGATGACTGAAACACCAGGTGCAGCAGCTGCAATCACATCAAGTCTAGACAAAATATTAGCTAAAGCGGTGTTAGCAACTCCTTGCGCGGTCTCAATGGATCGGAGACGATCCTCTTGGAGTGATAGGCGCTCATTAGTGAGTCGTACATCCTCACTAAGGCCCTCGGTAGTGATCTTCGTCATCCGCTCAAAGTGTGCAATGATGCCCTTAGTGCGGGCGATTGATGGAGAGAACTTTCGTCACCGACATGGTTAGTAGAAGAACAAACAAAAATACCAGCAAGTATGACGTGCCTAATGACTAATGAGATGGCTAAGAAACACTCAAAACTCACTGTTTTACCAAAAGCTCTTGTAAGTTCTTACCACCAACATAAAGATGTGCCACCGGCGGTGTGAACCAGGGAGAAAGCTAGCGATTGCCAGTGACACAAACCCTGTTCAAGTAGTTATATGTGTAGCTTGGGTAGGTTTAACTATAGTAGCAAGGAAAAAACACTAGAACCAAAGCGAAAGTAAATTGAATAAACGTTCAACGATATGTATATGCGTGGTCCTGGTCTAGAACAAATTAGAGACGCAAGCCGAGACACCAATGATGTCACCGAACGTAAACAAAAGACCGCAGATGAACAGTAGGAGTGGACAAAAGATGAAAAAGGCGCGAATGAAGGGACTGTCTCAAGGACTACGAACACCTAAAAATAGGTTTGGAATAAAAAATTGCTCGAGCGATTCCACTCTTTTTAATTTTTTTTCTTTTTTTTTTTTTTTTTTTTTAGAGATCCAAACCGATCTCTCTCTGGAACCGAAACCGAACTCTCTTCTCTGTTTCCTTTTTCTAGCGCTAACCAAGATCGGCAATACAGATCACTTTCTTATTTTGCTTGTGCACTTGCCTCTTTTGTTGATTTGGTGCGGCTTTTGTTTGTGCACTTGCCTTTTCTTTTGTTGTTGCGGTTTGGAAGGAGGCAGAAGCTCGGCTCAACCCAAACAATGGGGAAAAAGGCGCAAGGTGAACACGGCCAGGGAAAATAAAGGGGGTGTGGTGCACGGCCAGGAAGATGGCTCACGGCCGGTGGTGGTGCACGGCCAGGAAGGTGGCGCCGGTCGAGGAAAGTGGCGCCACGGCCGAGGGTGGTGCACGGCCAGGGATGTGGCGCCGCGGCCAGGTGGGGGGGTAGAGTGGTGGCTAGGGTTTGTGGGAAGGGTGGCGGCTAGGGTTTAGAGGGAGGGTGGCGGCTAGATGAAAAAGATGACAAATTATGAAACGAACTTGAAACTCTAATGAACTAGCATGAAGACCAGCATTAACATAATGATGTAACGAAAATTCAAAGAACTGCAGCAATTAGTAATAGTGGTTGGCACAGAATGGTTTGGAATTTCGAATTGCACAAAATTTTTGTGGGCTGTTTTCTAGATCTTTAGGAAAATAAAAGACGAACAAGAAACTCTCACCGAGCAACCTGAAAATCTGATACCACTTGATAGCACTTGATAGCACTTGAGTGCCCGATCTTTCGGTGGAGCGATACTTTTGATTGGTTGTAGTGAAGACCCTCACGACTCGACTACCTTCGAACACGTCGATGGCGCCTTAGCAATCGCTGAACCTCCTCCACGTGGTTATTGACTCACGGGATAGCAGAATCAACCTGAACACGAAGTTCAATTCTTGTTGGTAATCAAAGAACAAACAAGAACTTAATGAAAACTGAATTTCAGATCTGAATTAAAGAGTAGAATAGTTGGGATTTCGTTTCTTCTCAAGGTGGTTATCTAGCACAACTTGCAGAAGGAGGTTTGCACAAAGGCTAAACACAAATCAACAAAAATTCCCCCCTCTCTTAGCCTCCTATGGCGCCTCTTATATAGGGAACAAGAAAGGCTAGTTCAAAAGGCTAAGCAATATGGTATTAACACTCTAAAACAGGTTGGGCCTTCTTGGGCCAAAGGAAGCACTAATTCCCACTTGGACTAAGGGGGGGGTGGCGCCATCTCCTTGGGTGGGCAGTAGCCCCCTCCATCTTGTGCGGCTTGGGCAGCCCAAGAGTTGGGCGCCCCCTTGCTGGGCTTCTCCTTGGCCGGCTCTGTTTCTTCCTTTGGTCGGCCGGTTCCTTCTTGTGTCAGCGTGGAATCATCTACTTCATTCCTAAGCACAATAAAGACATCACAAGAATTAAATAGCAATCTATTCTGTGAATTAATCGTATAAGAACTTAGAAACGAGTTGACCTGATAATTGAGCTGTCGTGCTTTGGCACGAGTAATAGGTCCTTGCACAGATGGATCAATTGTATGCCTGGAAGAGATGTCCTCATCACTACCATACTCACGTGACTAACACTTTGCACGCGTATGGCCACCTGCCATACTCACGTGACTAACACTTTGCACGCGAATGACCTCCTGCCATTCTCACGTGACTAACCATTCTTCATGTGCACCATTCTCTTAGCCCGAACGTCCCGCATGACATCCTTGACCACCAAGACCTCGGTTCCTCCTGAACCTAGTCCCGAACCTCAGTTCCTCCATGAACCTAGTTCCGGTCCCGTCATCGACCACATTCGTCTTCGAGCAATACCTGCACATGAACAAACCACAAAACAAATCCGAGCACAAGTCCACGACTTGACTCAATGTCAATCCATGCAACTACTCACATGAGTATTGCATAAAGTCCACTTCAAAAGAAGCATCATGAAATCATTACAAATTTCAAATTCACATTCAAAATTCAAATCCAAATCGCTCAAAACCCTAATTGAGCGAAAACGCATTCACGACGGACAAACAAAGTTGGTCCGTTGAATAAAGAAAAGTTTCTGTTCCAAGAAGCCAACCAAACGCGGAAAAACACGTTCACAACGGACAAACAAAGTTGGTCCGTTGTACATGCAAAAATGGCTTCGGTCATGAGCTCAAAACAAGTTCACAACGGACCCCAGAAGCTTGTCCGGCGCAAACGTGCCACGCTCGGTTTCACAAAAGTAAAACCCTAGAAAAAGTCCATTCACGACGGACAAAAAGAATTAGTCCGTTGTACATGTGAAAATCTTGGTTCCAAGGAATTATCCAAACCGAAAAAGCTTGTTCACAACGGACCAAGAAAAACTGTCCGTTGTACATGTGAAAATGACTTCGGTCATGGGCTCAAAAACATGTTCACAACAGACCCAAAAACACTGTCCGTCGCAGATGAGAAACTTACTGTTTCTTGAGAACTTTGTCCGGCGCTAATGCGTAACTTACTGTTTCTTGTCAAATTGTCAAAACATATGAACAAACACATTTTGCAAATTCAAATCTAAGTTAATTTTTCAGTTCAAAGCCAATTTTTCAGCACATGATTTCACAATATTAGTCCCAAAAGCTTAATAAGTATGAATTAGATTTAAATGTGTGTGAGCAAATAAAACACAACAAGTGTTCTATGTAAATAAACATGACACAACTAGGAACACTTGACATATGAAAGATTCTTTATTAAATATATCAAAATGAATATGCAATTTATCAATATGCACTCAATTAAAATTGATGAAAGAATTTAACCAAAGATATACCAAACTCCTCTTATTAAGGTGAGACTTAGAGTAATCTTAAACAATAATTATCTTAGCCTCATATTAACACGCAACCTAGAGGATTGGCATAAATTAATTACTTAATAGACTAATGACCTTAACAAGATTTCTATCAATACGCGCTTGTCATTAAACACTAAAGCCATGCATCATAAACATAATCAATAACAATATATGCATGTTAATTAAACATAAAACATCTTTTATTGATGTTAATATGATTGTCATCAAAATATGTTTGTCATTAATCACCAAAATCACTGCAAGAGTCACTTGCACTTTCAATCTCCCCCTTTTTGGTGATTGATGACAAACCTATTATCAATTGCAATAAATGACAATCTAATCAATCAAATATATTACAATGAAAGCAATTTATTAGCAAAGCATGACACTAATCAAATCTAGGAAAGACAATCATAATGCAAGGAGGCAATAAATAGGATTTACACAATTTTCCCCTTTTTCTACCAAGATAGGCGGGCAATTGATAAGACTAGCATAATTCTCTCCCTTTTGGCATTAATCACCCAAAAATAATTTCCCCTTTTCTAACTCAAGTCATGCAAAGATTTCTCCCCCTTAATTGATACCAATAGACATAATAGCAAAAACATAGAGAGCAAATCAAAGAACGGAGTAACGCACAATTCATGAATACCAATTGAAAATAATAATTAACACCAATCGAAATCAATTAAAAGTATCATGAATATATGCTCCCCCTAAATCTAGACAAGATATGAAAGCTATAATATCCTAGATTTAGGTTTAAGGATAAGCTAACATCATAAATTGATACTAATTAACTATGATGCCTTAAAAGATATGTAAATGACAAGCACGACAAAACATCCTAAAAATAATGATCATGAGTCAAAAGATATAAAGGAGGTACATACTCATGATTGAATAATGTATCAATTGAAAGAAATAGACAATATACAAGGGTATACCTTAAAGAAGTATCGTCCAAAAGATAAGATGTGATTGTCACATGCAAGGAACTAAAAGTAGCTCACAAGGCATGTTAGATGACATTTGGATGCACATATGCGATAAATACATTTAAGGAATACCACTTGTAAACAATTAAGAACAATTTATTTTATTCATTTTGATACCAATTTGAAATGACTAGATTCATTTGATATCAACTAAAAATGATTCTAACTAAACAAATACCAAATGAAAGCGATTAATTAAACTAATTCAAACAAGCTCTTGAGCTAACAATGATATCGAAAGGATAAATCATTTAACCATTTTAGGTCATAAACATTAAGAGCATGTATGAATAACATATGAATGAGGAAGAGCAAAAAGAATATTCTAATACACAAAAACTCCCCTTAAAACTAAGCAATATGGTACCAATTGAGTAAATCTAGATAGGCAATAAATGAACTCAATGATACCAATTTAAATGAAATTTAATTATAGGAAAGTAAATTGCAACAATATAAATAAAGAATTGTTTCTACGTAATGGTCCTTAATGTATTTGGCAATATGAAAGTGATCAATACTATTGAAACTTCAAGATAAAGAATGAACTCCCCCTAAATGTGTGCATTCATGTATATATGGACTTGGAAACAACATGCACAACTTAAAGTGAAACTATGGTGGAGTTCACCCTCTTCTTGAATCTAAGAAATGCATCTAGAAATAATAGAATTGTATTGGATGCATTCTTTTGGGATTTCCATTTTTCAATAAAATGAGACTTTGATATTTACATTTTTTCATCCAAATGAGACTAATAAGAATTAAGCTCAACAAAAGAGTTAATCTCATAAGAAGATTATCATTAATTAACAATTGAGACTAATCAATATTATAATTATCAAAAGGGTTAGTCTCATAATTAGGTTTGTCATTAACACCAAAACCAAATGAATAGAGCTTGAACTTTCAGAGAGAGGCGAAATCCCATGAAAAGACTCGATGGCGCTGCTCCACTTCGGCGAGCAATTTCTCGATGATGATGGCGGCTCAGGCGATGAAACCTAGGGTTAATCACGCGGCATGTTGCAGCGCATTTAATGCGAGGGTCGGCGGCTTTAAATACCCCCCTCGACATCCATGTTTTGCGCAACAAACGCTTGACCGACGTGGCTCCATCGTGACCGCACGCGTGTCCTCCATCTGACGATCCTGAGCTCAAAAATATAATTGAATGGCTCAAAAATGTCTCCAAACTCCATTTTTTTTCAAAAAATATTCACACCAGAGGTCATAAGGCTATTAATACTAGTTTTATGGATTTTTTGGATAATTTTTTTCAAATTTGTTGAATTTGAATTTGACTAGTAAACCGAACTGCTTTGCTTTTTGAACCGGAGCGCTAAGGTTGAAATTCGCAGTTTTTGAGAGGTTTTCATCGGTTTTTGAAGCCCTACAATAGGTTATTGACTGCGGTAGAACGGTGCTGCCAAGCTAGGGCAGCGTGGCATAAATCTTTCACGATTAGACACCGTGGCAGGTTCTACTACCCTGCTGGCACTACCGCCCTGTCAAGCCTCCTTGCCACGGCACATTTATGTTGCACCTGCTACCGAGTCATTGCCGCGTCTGTGGTACTCAGCACCTGGCTGGTTGCGATACATGAGCACGACATGTGGCATGTGTCATCTGCAACATTTTCATGTCTAAAAAAGAGCTTATTTTTGTATTTACGTTCGTATAGGGGATAAGTTTGTAAAAAGAAGATGCAAGGGCTAAATCTCAGGCTTCTCAAGCAAGACAAAGCATGCATCATCTGAGTCTGCCCTGCTTGCCGCCGCCCACTCGGCCACCTTTTTGCGCCCGAGCAGCCAAGCTACTCCGCATATGTCAACACGTAGATGCCAACACTGCAACAACTGTTCACAACCAATGTACACTGATCTAGTTATCGGCAGGGTTCAAAATTTCGTTTTAGATCAAACCCCGTCGTCGACCGAAATCCGATTTTTCGGCGAGATCTCGTTATTTTGGACGAAATCCGAACGGAATTCAAAAACCAAAATTTAAATTCGGTTTTTTTTAACTGAAATTTATGGGGTTTCGTTCCAAATACCGAAATTTCATCCCATATACCCGAGATCTCGGTAAAATTCAATTGAACAAAAAAATAGTTCAAATGATGTCAAATTTTTTTGAAATTTTGGTCATACCTGGAAAATGACTTGAGGAATCTAATCCGGTCAAACTCCGGTCCAATTCGGTCAAAAAACCGATATTTCAGTCCATTTCACCGAAATTATAGGGTACTGTAGCACTTTTAAATTGTTTTAGGTTTTTTTAAATTTTGCCAGGATTATGGAACTCAGGGGGGTCCGAAAACCAAAATTTCGCGGGATTTTGGCGAGAATTTGAACCCTGGTTATCAGGTACTTGTATGATATTTCGGTCAAACTATTTTTGCATTCATATAGCTAAATCAAAGTCGAATACTCTTACATGCTATTACAAAAAACTTAGACCTCACTTCAACAAATGTAAATTTAAATACGATTACAAATGGAGAGGAAAAGCTATTAGTCGAGTAGAGAGATTAGACCATACTAGTCGACAATACGTGTATTCGCATGGGCTAGTTTTTTAGATAAAGTTATTTTGGTTCATTAATTTGTATTGTATATGATAGCCACTATAACTTGATTCTATTAGATGGGTGATACATCTTTTTCTTTTCTTGATTAATATGAAAATTTTCTCTTAGTTTACAACTAATATAAGTTATAGATCTTATTACAATTTTAATATTTGAAAATTTAAAATTGTGAAATTTTGATTGAAAGATTTATTAAAAAATAAAAATCCAAGTGTTAAATCTAAAAATTTTATGCAAGGTTACCTAAGTTATTTAAATTATGTTCAAAAAGTTAAAAAAAAGCAATAACTCTATTTAAACCTTAAAATAAATCAATTACAAAAAATAAAGTTTTGAACAGTCACCCTTGTTAGAATTAATCTACATGGAATTTTTACTCCAAAGTTTTGCTGAAGGTAGAATATTTATTCAAGACGCTTAGTAAAAAGTTAAAAAATGGTTACCATTATTTGATCCCTCGAATAAATGCTGACTATGCTGTCTGAGAGATAGAAACCTGATTTGCCTCCTTTCTTTCTCCGACAATGGGCCCTCCCCATTAATTAAACCCAGTAGGCCACTTTCCTCTCTACGGCTGCCATGTGGACCCCTCCTTCTACCTAGCCCCACAGTCATCCTTTCGTCTCTCTCTCTCTCTCTCTCTCCCTCTCTCTCTCTCTCTCTCTCTCGCTCGCTCTTATAGCCGCCGACAAGTGGGACCTAACCCCACTTGTCTACTTCCTCATGACCCCCTTCTCTCTCTGCATCACACCGCCTTCATGGTTTGTCACTTCCCTGCCACCAGCTTGCTACTTGAGGCCCTCTCCAAGTCTTCCCGACACATCACTGCCACGACCGACCCCGCCATGCTTTGACACCATGATTTTCAGCCTCACCGCTGCAAAAAACCGAGCCGTTGATTTTCCCTCCCTTCAAACCCTGGCCAAACCGCCTCTTCCCCTTATTTAAAGCCAATCCCGATCCTCCATTAAGTTCTATCTCATTCACCCTTCGCCCATGACCTGAGCCGTCTTGGAACCATTCAATTCGAGCCCTTCTTCTCCACTTCCAATCATTCCACTGCCGCAACAGAGCTTCGGCTCAATTTCATGTGCTCAACCCTATTCTCCAATTGCTCACGCCCGAAGCTACTACACCTGTACTCGGTCATAAACCCTCAATCAATTTTAACTTTGAGTCACCGTAGCTTTGTCGTGCCGAGACTCGTCTTCTCCACCTCCGGCGACTGTCGGCAGCCCGTTCCAGGGTTTCATCTCCACAGTGAGACATCACTTATTGTTCTATAAGCCCTGTAGATACATAAGCATGGGTTAACCGAGGACGAGATAGCCCAATTCCGCTCATTACCAACCCCAGTTGAGATCTCCGTTAGGTGCGCAAAGAGATGATGATCCTCACCGAGACATCCATTTGTACTCATTTTGCTACTAATGTTACTTTTAGGTGAAGGATCCAAAATGCCCGACGATTCATGCTTTGATGTAGGAAACGGGGTTGATAACAACCAATTTTTCTAGAATTTACCTTGTCAATTGCCTATGAGAATCTTAGGCTTAATGGCACATTGCAAGATAACATATTTTCACTGCTGGTTTATTTTGGTTTATATAATATTATATGTAAAATTGTTTCCGTTGTATTAAATAATGCAACTTTGTGTATGACTTGTGATTTTAATTTGTGAAAGCGCGTGCTAGCTATTTATCATGAGACTAACATAATATATATTTTAAAACCTTTATTTTATGGTATACTATATCTTAAAAGAAAGAGTCTCGCATTATTCAACACAGATAGTTCGAATAACCCGTATACACTTTGCAGCTGCACCCCTCTGGACTCGGTGTCTCCGGTTAGGGCAAGAAGGCACCATGCCAGCGTGAAAAGACAGAAGGATAAAAGGGCACGACACCTCGCAGTCGCTCTCATCAACAACAGTGGCACCGCCTCCTCTCCAGCCTCCAGGATCATCCTGTCCTGTTACTACTACCGCTACTCCTCCCTTCTCTTCTCCCCCATCACTTTCTTTTTACTCGCGCTCCATCCCTTTCCGAAGTCTAGAGAAGTCTCTCATCAGTGTTACACCCACAACTAGCATTGCCACTTGCCCTGCCAACCTTGCCCTGTCCCTGTGCCCCTTGACACCTCCATCGCTCGCGGCCGCAGCCACATCTTTCTAGCTTAATCTCCTAGCTAGTGCTTTACTACGTCTCCATGTCATTTGGCAAGAGAGACATGACCAAGGAGAGCCTGTACCAAGAACGTAAGAACGTGGCCGCCATACGGTTCGCGACGCCGCCGCCTTCGCACCACCACCATGGAGGACACGGGGAGCAGCAGCAGCTGGAGTGCTTCTCTGACGAGGTGGACAGCCACGGGAGCGCCGAGCTGAAGGAGCTTGGGGGGACCCAGCTGGCTGTCAGCGGTGGGGGAGACGGGGCGAGCATCGAGGTGGCGAAGAAGCGGAGGGGGCGGCCGCCGGGGTCCAAGAACAAGCCGAAGCCGCCGGTGGTGATCACGCGGGAGGCGGAGCCCGCGGCGGCGATGCGGCCGCACGTGATCGAGATCCCCGGGGGGCGCGACGTCACCGATGCGCTAGCGCGCTTCGCGAGCCGCCGCAACCTCGGGATCTGCGTGCTCGCCGGCACTGGTTCCGTCGCCAACGTCTCGCTCCGCCACCCCTCTCCCGCGGTCCCCGGCACCGCCCCGGCGGCCATTATCTTCCACGGCCGGTACGAGATCCTCTCCATGTCTGCCACGTTCCTGCCCCCGGCCATGTCCGCCGTGGCGCCCCAGGCCGCGGTCGCCACTGCCGGTCTCTCCATCTCGCTCGCCGGCCCGCACGGCCAGATCGTCGGCGGCGCCGTGGCAGGCCCGCTCTACGCCGCGACCACCGTCGTGGTCGTCGCCGCGGCCTTCACGAACCCCACCTTCCACCGCCTCCCTGCCGACGACGACGCGTCGGTGTCCGTCTCCGTGTCACTCTCCGGCAGCGGCGACGCGGACGAACACCGAGGTCACCAGCACCAACGGGAGCCGCAAGAACAGCGACACCTGCGAAGGCAGCCGCCGCCACACCTGGCCGCGGCCGCAGCCTCGGCAGCGCAGCCGGTGGAACCTTGCGGCGTGTCCGTCTACGCCTGCCACTCGCAGCCCCAAGATGTGATGTGGCCGCCCGCGGTTCGTGCGCCTCACGCACCACCACCGCCGTACTAATAAGAGAGAATTGGTACGCGCTTCTCGCATTGCTTGCATTCTGTAAGGTTAATGGCGTGACGACGCGCGCCTAATTGCTAGATCTCCATTGACCTTAGCTGCTAGGGTTTAACTCCTTTTTCTTTGGCTTCTACTTCTAATATCGACATCGATCTGCATTGCGAGAAGCTAGCATGGGAGTTGAATATCTGTGTTTTCTTTTCAGTTGCATGCACGTCTCTCAAACTAGCGAACAAACCCTTGCCTTTATTATCTTTCTTTGGTAATTTCAATCTAACTAAATCAGGTATAAAAGGGTGTTTCCACAAGTGAATGCTGCTCTTTGATGGTTTCTTTATGCCAAGATCAGTACGGGTAATCAGCTGCAGGCTGTACTGTTAAAATTATCGCCACTACTCGCATAATCTTTTGCAGATGCTTTCCTGTATCTTTGCTGAATATTGAGATAGTATACTAGTATAGCTAACCATGTTATGTGAGAGGAAAACATCACACAGGCATGCCCATTCTATTGAGCCATTGATTTGTGGCTCTCTACCGTATGGGCCTTGAGCCTTCTCCCATCAGCCGTGTTTCCTACTTTGCTCTAGTTTGGCTAACATATAGAGTTGACATAACATACTACTTGGCAATCTTTCAAAAAAAATACTTTGCAATCGAGATGCATGTCACACGATCAAATTTAAAAAAAAAGAATCATAGATAAAACCCACCTAGTGTGTAATTAGGAGTCGAAATATGGTAGGCACATAAGAAGGTTCCAAATTCTGTTTTCAGTTCATATCTCGTAACCTTTCGAAATTTCGCTGAAATCTCATTATTTCGAACGAAATTTAAAAGGTAAAATTCAAATTCGAAATTTTTTTGGAGCGAGATTTCCAAAATTTTAGTCAAAAATCCGAAATTTCGTTTGACACAATCTTGGTAAATTTCAACTGAACGAAAAATAGTTCAAAAGACGTTAAAAAATTTTGAATTTTTTTTGGATGGTCCTAACACATTATTATTATTATTTCCGTAAAATTTTCAGATGGTGATTAAGCCTGAGGAATTTTTAAAAATATTGGCGAGGTTTACTGAAAGTTTGGGCATCTTCAATCTGTGAGCTAATGTATATGTACAATCTAATTGCATAAAACTTCCACATGTGGTGCTTGCCCACTTGATCACCGTGCGCGCTTCCCACTTTGCCTAGAGGTCGTGGGCTATCGAACCCTATATTCTGCATTACATTTTTCACTGTTTTTTTAATCGCCGAGTACCCCATCAAGTATTCACCGAGTAGTACTACTGCACTAGAAGTACAGGAAGTCTTGAAACATTGGGGTCCTCAGCCCTCACAGTGTGTCAAACAGAAATCGCGATTCGGGCTAAATTTTGCAGCCGAGAGGACAGCAAGTCTTACATTGCTGATATCTTTTAATCGCCGAGTACTCCATCAAGTATCAACTGAGTACTACTACTGCACTAGAAGTACAGGAAGTGTAGAAACATTGGGGTCCTCGCCCCCACAGTATGTGGGCTACATTTTGCAGTCGAGACTCGAGAGGACAGCAAGTCCTACATTGCTGATAAACGCATGCAGGGAGCCAGGGATACATATGCTAAACCGGTTTTTAAGTGCCCACGTAGTACGTTCTAGTACATGCTGTACTATACACTATACACTATACACTACACAATGACATTTATGCCCAAGATGGTAAGTAATATACCGATCCTCAGTCTCCAAGAGAGGCCCTAAATATGGCCCCAACTTGAATTATAGGGTTTTTAGGGGAAAAGATTAATTCCAGCAAGGACCCTAAATTGTTAAAATTTAGCAAATTGTTTTAGGGCCTCTAGGAGAGTAGTTATATTTAGCAACTATGTGATTGAGCTCTATCTTCGTTGGGTTTTAGGGTCTAATTGCTGGAGTGAATATTTCGTTGGAGCCCTAAATCTAATTAGTTGGGGTTCTAAATTAAAATTTAAGGCTCATTTTTAGGGCTCTCTCTTGGAGATGCTCTCATGGCCCAGAAGAGTGCCAGATGCCTCTGGAAAAAAGACGAACTATTTTTCAGCAAGCTGCTTCTCTCTACAGTGAAACGGGGCAGAAGCTCGAATGCTTCTACCTGTTGCTGATAGACACAGCTCATAACTAGAGCAGGCAAGCATTCAGGAATGCTCACAATAGACACCCGCAAATGCAAAGCATGTTTAGGCACTTGAGGCATGGGAGAAGCTCTAACATATGTGGAGTATACTTCGGCTTGATAAGCTATCCAGAATTTTTAAAGTCCACGGTTATGATTGCAAAGTAGGACCTCTCAAAAAAGAATGGAGGCGGGGAATCGATCCCTCGACCTCACGCATGGAAAGCAAACACACTACAATGTGAGCTAACAACCCTATGTTGGACATATCATGCACAACAGTATTATGTGATACATACTAGCACATAAAAAAAATTCCCGACCAGGAGTCAAACCCGGCTCTCCCGAGTAGAGGTGGGCGTCGTGCCGGACCGGGCCGACATGGGCCCATCGTGCTTCGGGTCTGAACCGTGCCGGGCCGCGACGGCGCGTCATGCCCATCGTGTCGTGTCGTGCCGGCCTGACTCGCCTTTGGTGAGCCCAGGTACGGCCCATTTGCGATTCATGTTGGCCCAGGCCCGGCCCATGTGCACTATTGCGATGAGACAAAAGGACCCGAAGACACACGGAGCTGAGGCAATGGACACAAATATTAGGGAGAAATGAACTAAATCCTCGGCCACTCGCTTTGCCCTTCGGCTGTGACGAGTGAGGCGGCCACTGCAACGTTGGTGAGGCGGCACGGCCATGCGGGTGGGCAACCACGGCAACGAGTCAACGAGCGATGACCACGACGGCACAACAACGACCAGGTCTACTCCCTGCCCCTCCACCTTCCCCTCCGTGCGCTCGGTCGCGTGCTGCGCTGAGGATGGGCTCACCGTGTCGCTCTCCTCTGTGGCATGCCGGCACAGGCACGGCCCAAATGGTCGTGCCGGGCCGTGCCGCCCACCGTGCCCGCTTTCTCGGCCCGGCACGGCCAGGTGAACAGTGTTGGGCCGGCACAGCGCGGCACGGCCCACCCCGTGCCGTGCTGGGTTTTGAGTCAGGCTGGGCCGACCCGCCTGGGCACGGCCCAGATGCCCACCACTACTCCCAAATGAGAGCCAACAACCATAACCGGTAGGTTCACATTTGGTCTGGCGCTTAGATAATCAAATCCGGTTATTTTATATAGCAATTTCCATATAAAAAAATATGCCAAGATTTCGTCAAAAATTTCATAACTATTGTAGTATTTTGATTTTTTTTTTTTAAAAAAAAATATTTGGCTAAGATTTATGATCTCATCTCAAGCCGAAATTCGAAATTTTGCCGAGATTTTGAACCTTGCACACAAGCTTATGTGCCACACCCACACCCAGTTGGCATGCAATCTGAATTTATACCTCCATCCTCCATACTGATGAACTTTTTCAAGCAATTGAACTTGTAACAAGATTTTGAATCAGGCTGTTTCGGTTCTTCCAATTTTTGTTGATCCCATATGTACTGCATTTGGATTCTCTATATTTGCCTAATAGCATATGCGCGAGAGATAAAAAGACACTCGAGAGAGAGAGAGAGAGAACAACAATGAAATTTGCTGTCAGCACTCAGCACTGATGTGCGGGAGTTTGAACAGTTTTATGTGAAATTTGTACAACATCCGTTTGGAATTATCTCGCTCAAAACAGGGCCTCAACCCTACCAAGAAAACAAGAAGCTATTTATTATGCTTTTATCGATCCCCAGTACGTCCGAGATACTCTCGATCGACGGTACGTAAGTACGTACGAGATACGGTGCTGCTGGCTGCTCAATCTCCCGGTATCGTGACCGTCTTCCTGCCTGACGCGTCCACGAACACCAGTCTCAAGAAGCAGGATCGAAGTGGGAACCCTCAGGCACGCAGCTCAGCTCCCTCGCGGTCCAAAAGTTGGCGATGCTCTTTGCCTTTGCCCTCCCTGCCAAAGCCCAAAAGACAGCGCCCAGCAACGTAGGCCTGCCCTGCGCTGCGCTGCGCTGCGATGCGGGCGCAGCGGCAGAGGCCGGCCGCGCGCGGCCGGAGACGCACGACAGAGACCGGAGAAAGAAGGGGAGGAGAGAGAGGGGATGGCGGGGCAGGCTGGCCGGAGCCCGCGTGGGTATCTTTACTGCTGTACTTTGCTCTGCGGCACCCACCCATGCATCAGCCATGCTTTGCTTGGTGTTTCGCTGAGGCAGGGTATAGGTATAGCTGTTCGGCTGTTCCCATGTAGCTGGCCGTATAGTAGCGGCATATAGGTCAGTCAGTACGTGGTCCTATGAGAGGCACTGCTGCTCGATCCTAGCTGAGCTCAAGTGCTCAACCAGGTAAATACTACACGGTGGAATATATCGCGTTGATCTGGCCTCAATTTAGGAGCTACTGCGTTTGTCATGGGACGGTTAAACCAAATTTTTTTTGTTTAGCGCAATACAGCCATTTGTTGTGCTTAGTTAGCAGCAATATATATTGGATGCGTTAATAATATCTGCGTATCTTCATTAGTGCACGCTATTTCCTTGACACTGCTACAGAATGGTACAGCACTATCGTTTTATCTGCGTCGGTTCCTAACTTTTACGAAAAAACCGATTGTGATATGCGTATGTAATCTGTAATTTTTGGAAACAAGGTCATCACAATCGATTTTAATCTAGCTCAGAACCGATTATAATGACACCCCCTCATTACAATCGATTCTAGCTTAGAACCGATTGTGATAATGGACACCCTCATCACAATCGGTTCTAGATCAAAGCCGATTGTGATAACACTCTTTTATTACAATCGGTTCTATCTCAGAATCTATTGTGATAAGAGGATGTCATGGCAGTCGGTTCTTAGCTAAAAAATCGATTCCAATAATGAGATTATTTGTATCGGTTCTTCATAGAAAACCGATTCTAATGATGAGACTGTTTGTATCAGTTCCTATAGAAAACCGATACTAATGATAAGATTAATTATATCGGTTCTTCACATAAAACCGATTTGGATGGCATTCACTCCTTTTATTCCTCACCCGCCCTCAGTCAACTTCGCCAAGCTCTTCACTCCATTAGCTTCCTCTCCACCGGCTCCCTTGTTGCCTTGCCCCTTCCCCAAGCCGTCACCTGCGCCACCTTGCCCCTCGCCGTCGTCCCCCTCCCCTTGGCTCCTCCTCCTCCCACTCCCTCCCTCCCCGTGCTCCCCTCCTTCTCCTGCTCCCTCCCTTCCCCGCGCTCCCCTCCTCCCTCCTCTTTCTCCACTCCTCCTCCCACTCCCTCCCTTCCCCTCGTTCCTAGCCCTCCTCCTCCCGCTCCCTCCCTTCCCCTCGCTCCCATCCTCCCTCCCCGCTCACCGCGGCCACGTAGCACCGTCTTGGGCGCCGACCTCGCTATCTCTGTGCCTCATCCTTGCCGTCTCCCCACCAACCTCGTTTTCCTCGTCGTCTCCGTGCCGACCTCGCTGAAGGGTATGTCTTGTTATATACCACAGTTTAATAAGCAGATAGCTAGTTGCTTTTGTTGCCTTCCTTGTTGTTTCCTATAGTTTGGATGCAGTTTTGTTTTGTTAATTTACTGTATATTGTTAACACGCTATAACAGCTAGCTTCACTGAGATTCTAGATTCTCAATATAATCAAGTAAATACAGACACAATATGTCCTGGAATTCAGCTACTGTTTTGAAGGTGATTAGCGCCACAAATTTCTTAGTACAATACAGACACGTTGGAGAAGATAGGGAACTGGTCACTGAGATTCTAGATTCTCAATATATTCAAGTAAATACAGACACGGTTTGACTGGGATGGTAGAAAATGGGTACGCTACTTGACAGAGGTACACATATTGCATATTATGTGCTTGTCTTGTGTCATACTTTTGTGGTGTGTTTTTCTCTGATGGGTGATGGAATGCTCTAAAGTTCTGCCGTAGTATGTATTATATAATGAGGTCAAGTGGTTATGTGATCATGGAGCAGAAAGCTTCAATCAAACTCTAGTTTTTTTGTGTACTGTTTGCTTTAGGATTAATGGCATCTTCCATCTATTCCTTCGCAATCCTGTTGGCCCAATTAATCATGTTATTTGATCTCTGCATTGTCACTTGTATGTTTATGCAAACATTGATGCACAGGAAAGCACAAACAACTGAAAATATATTAGGAATATGTAAGTCTTCTTTAAGTCATGGTTATAATATTCTCTCTATTTTTGTTCCATTCACATAACAAAGATCTTACACAATGTTGCCTCAAACCTCTCTTAAAGGTTGCAGACCAATGTTCCCTATATTTTATTTTTTTTATCAAGATTATCCCCATGTTGATGTGATACCTTTTCCATTTCAGGAATCTGTTAATAAAGGGCTTATATTAACTTCTCGGGAAAGGCCAATTTCTACTGCCTTGGCATCATGTCATGACACTAATGAAATCAGAGATAAACCTGGCTGCTATCTTGAGAAAAAGTTAAAGAGTGCTGATGTTTTCTTTAAATTAGGACATCATGCATTTAAATTTTTTTCACATCAACAAATGACCAATGGGTGCACAAGTGCTTACATTGCGTAGTTATATTGATCAAAAAGTAAGAAACTATACTTTGTCACATGTTTTCTTTAAATTAGGACATCATGTATTTAAATTTTGCCAAATCTGTATATTGTTATACCCATTGTAACATCCTTATTTTTGGTTTTCTAAAAAAATAATAATAATAATTTTAAATTAATTAATTTAAGGTTTTGGATTTTAATTGGAGTTCTAATTAACCTGGCATCCTTATCCTTCCGAAATTGGAGCTCAATTTCGAATCGTCCGAAGTCGAATTTTCCAATTCCTGTCCTTGCTTGAAATTTCACCCGAGTCCAAAAATGCTCCAAAAATCCTCAAACCACTTCTAAAGTGTCCCAAATATTCCAAAATGATTTTAGGAATCATTCTCCGAATTTTTGGACCTTCGTTCCTATTTTATCTCGCGCGGCTTTTGTTTAATGCCGTGTCAGCGCTTAGATTATTTAATTCCACAAAAATCATCCAAATTCAACCAAACCAGTTCCGTTGGGTCCCAAATATTCTAAAATGGTTCTAGGAATTTTTCCGGAATTTTTAGACCATTTTTCCTAATTTTTCTTTAGAGCGACTTGTTTACGTAAAGAAGGACCAATGAGACGTTGCCACGTGGCGTCACTATTGGAGCTTCTTCTACCTCCAGCCAACCTCACCATAACAGAGAGCTTGCAAAGTCCATCCATGGCTAGGGCAATCTTCCAATGCTCATAACTCCCTCAACTCAACTCCAAAACGCGAACGGTCGGTTGCGTTGGATCCGCGCCGACGAGCTCTTCCAATTCCCCACCTCGGTGCGCCATCAAGCTCGCCGGAAACGGCCTCATTCAAGAAAAACTGAAATCCACTTTGTTGCATTTATCTCGGCCGTTTCTCGTCCAAACGCCGCACCACCACCTCCATCCACTCCGTATAAGTATCCCCTTTCCGGGAGTGTGCTCCCCTTTCCCTCTACTCCACGCATTTGCTCGTGAGATCAAGAAAACCGACGGTGTGTCACACTTTTCCGGTGTTCTTCGTGTTCTTGCTCATAGATCCTTCTCCGGTGAGCCATTCTTCATGCCACTTGGTTCTTTGTGACCGTGGATGAGTCTAGCTTCTAACCCAACCATCAATTTTAGGATTTCTCAATCGTGGGCGACGAATTTGGAGCTTTTGTGCATTCGGCCGAACCTCCGTTCTTCGTCGATTTCTCCGATTCCGGTGAGTTTTGGTTCAATTCCTTCCTCCTAGATGTCGCTAAGGATGTCATCTATTGATTCTAGGCTTTTGTTTGGATCAAATCCGTGCGAAAATGGGGGCAAAAATCCGTTTTTTGGAAGCAAAAGAGGGCTCTGTACCTTTGGTTCAGTTCTGGAGCAAATTCTCGCGAGTTACTGTAGCAAACAGTAACTTTTTCTTTTTCCTTGATTTTCCATCATTTTCCAACTTCGAACGCTTATAACTTTTGCATCCGAACTCCGATTGACTCCGTTCCAGTTTCTAAATTCCTCTAAATTCAAGATCTACCTGCCAGTATAATTTTTATAATTTTTAGATTTTATTTTATTTTTGGTTATTTATTGGTGTCTCGTTTTGCGCGTAGCCGAAGAATCCATTGAAGCCGCTGACGCCGTTGCTGAGCATCAAGTCTTCGATATCTTAGCTGCTGGTGAAGGCAAGTCGTAGTCCTTGACCATGTTGAACCTAGGTTTCCAAAAGTATTTTTGTTTCATACAAATGCATGCTATTTGTTTACAAGAATTATTTACGGGAATAGTTAAATACCGGATTACCATAATGACACCTTGAATCATTGAAATGCCATGTATCCATTGTCACCCTAGGTTGGGTCATTTACTAGTTGGATATGATTGTAGTACCAACATTGGGTTATCGTAACTATGCTTAGACATGCTTAGTTGTACGATGGGTTCATGTCACATGATGAATTAATAATATTGACTTAATGAAATATGAAATCGTGGCGGGTAGCCACTGTTGTGAAATTTGTTGTACCATAGCGGGATGTGTCATTGGTATTGGTTATACAAAATTGTTTTCACTCGGGCAAGTGATCGTGCAGTAAAGGGGGTGTTTTTAACACATTTGGGATGTGGTTGGCTTGCCTGAGTATACTTAAGGACTTAATCTTGTGCGCCATTGAACTGGGCCTAACCGTACAACCACATGTCCGTGACAGACTGGTGATTAATTTGCAATGTCTAAATTTAAATCTTGTTGTGGTTGTGTGGGTTCCGGACAGACGGGTAGACTCACAAGGCGCAAGAGGGGCCCTGAGGGTGAAACCTTAGCGAGCGTCTTGGGTTTATACAGAGCATTGTAAAGGCCTTGTTATGACCTCTCTGCCGACACACCATAGGAAGTGTGTTAATTACGTATGGCAATAAGAGTGGATCATATCTTGTGGGTAAAGCTGTACAACCTCTACAGAGTGTGTGTTAAACTATTCGAATAGCCGTGTCCGCGGTCATGGACGTGCCTGGGAATTTCACACGGGGTATAGTGTTTTCAGAAAAATGTTGAGGGACGGTATTGTTGGGAGTGAACGGGAAGTTCACTATTGTTTTTTTTTTATGTCAAATTATTAATACGGTTGAGTTCAGTGGTTGATGATGATTTAGTTGGTGATGGGTGATGCCTCACCAATCTTGTGTTGTTGTTTACCATTGATTTACCGGTTATTATTATCTTTGTCAATTATGCTTTGAATCTATACATGGTATTTACATTCAAGTTATCGCTTTCTGCAAAATAACCCTATGGATATCCTTTGTCAAGCCGTACAATATTTGCATCATTCCCTGCGGCTTGCTGAGTACTTTTTGTACTCACGGCTTTATGCCTTTGTTGATCAGTTGCTGAGGAAGAACAGGAAAATACTGAGTTCTACGATGAGGAGTTTTATGAAGACTACGTGAACTAGGATGGCGCTCCCCAGACGATTGCCTGTGGCATGTCGTATGGTCCAGTTATTTTATTTTTTTTTGCTGCAAGAGTTTTATTTGTTTCTTAAGCCTTTAAGGCACAGTTATGTAAACTTGACCATAAGGTCCGTTGTTACTATTTGCTACTTTCATAGTTAATTCGATAATGGATTGATATGTCAATTTTGTTGCCACTGTGTGCACTAGCGTGATCCTGGACTAGTGCAGTAAACACAGAGGGTTTCGGATTTGCAAATCCGGGTCCCGACAAAGTTGGTATCAGAGCCATCTCGACTGTAGGACGCAGCCCTAGTTAGCATGGTCTTATTAGAAAGCACTTCAAAATTATTTTCTAAATCAAACCAACGAATTGGTGCTTTATAGTTGTCTTCTCTTATCTCATTCTCATGATCTTATTTCTCTCCTTTGCTGGAATATTGCTTTAGGAAGTTTAAGTTGATCTCATGTCATGAAACTTTTCCAGACAGTCTTCTACGACATTACCAACCAAGAGAAGGAGGATGTGAAAGTTTCAAGTCGGTGAAGGAGCTGCTGGAAAGATCAAGATGACGAAAGTATGTTCGAAAGGCCTCCTCTGTAGGATAAGTTATTAGTTTTTTTTTAGCATACCATTTCCTCTTTAGTGACGTATAGACTGCGTGTATTAGGGTTTTTGTGTGTTAGGTGTGTTGTGCACTTGCCTGAGGCTTTGTGTTGCAGCCACCCATTGAGCTGAAAAGTTTATTGTCTCTTTGTTTCGTAGCCTTTTCGGCTATGTCTCCTGTTGTCTGTTGTCCTTGGGTATTACCTGCTCCCCTTAGATGACCTTACCACTCGTCTATGGCTCTTCCCTCTTACCTATCAACCCTTGTATTTTGCAGATGGTTGACACCCATTCAGGAGCCGGTCGCAGTTCTCCAATGGATGCAAATGCCAGTGCCAATGCCAATGCACCACCTCCACCACCGGCGATGTGAGACCAAAATTTGGGACACTTCTTAGCAGCTCGGACTCGGCTCATGAACACCATGATGCGAGAACATGACCAACATGATGAATCGCCAGAATCAGGCGCCGCCCTGGCTAACCTATTGGCTCAACCAAATCAAGCATTTGTTGCACCTCCTCAAGCTCGTCATGATCTAAGCTAGCAGAGTTCATGAGGACTCATCCGCCTACCTTCTCCAACTCTTAGAACCCTTGGAGGCGGATGACTGGATTCGCTCTGTGGAGAAGAAGCTTGCCATTGCTCGGTACGATCGTGAGAAGGTTCTCTATGCCGCACATCGCTTAGAAGGCACCGCCGCCGTGAATGGTGGGAAAACTATAGTGCTGCCCATCATGACCCTCAGACCATCACTTGGGCGAGTTTTCCGCACCGGCACTCTCATATCCCAGATGGGAAAGTGGAAATGAAGAAGAATGAGTTCCGGGAGCTCAAGCAAGAAGGGATGTCTGTGAGTGAATATCTCAATAAGTTCACTCAACTCGCTCGCTATGCGCCAGAAGATGTTGCTACTGATGATGCCCGCCAGAAGAAGTTTAAGCGTGGACTCAACCAGTGCCTAAAGATGCAAGTCATTGCCAATGACTAAGCAGATTTTCAGCACCTTGTGGACAAAGCTATGATCATAGAGGAATCACGCCGTGAGTAAGACGAATCCCGTAAGAGGAAGATGATGCAGCAAGGAGATCGTCAGAATCAGCAGAGAGTCCGATCAATGCACCACAGCCTGCACGCTTCACTCCTCCGACTGCATTCAGGGCACCTGCACCAGTACCAGCACCTCGCCCAGCTTCTTCAGGCAACCGCAACTTCAACACCAACAACAATCAGTCTCAGAGGACGAACAATCCAGCTGCAGGAGTCACTTGCTTCAACTGTCATGAAATGGGGCACTACGCCATGAGTTGCCCAATGAAGCAAGCTCCGACACGATTCGATTTAACACAGGAGCTACACCGGCCAGACCCTGCACCAGGAATAGGACGTGGAGCGCCCCAAACTCCCAACCCAGCTACCAGGACTCCCCCGACTGTTGGAAGAGGCCGGGTGAACCACACTACCACCGAGGATGCCCATTCTGCACCAGATGTCATACTAGGTAAGATCCTAGTTAACTCCGCACCCGCCATGGTTTTGTTTGATTCTGGAGCTACGCATTCGTTTATTTCTCGGAGTTTTGCTGCAAGCCATCATTTGAAAACAAAGCCTCTTAAAACTGCTTTGTTAGTCAAATCACCTGGTTCGGATTTGAGTACGAACCAAGGCTGCCCCGAAGTTAAAATATTAATTGGAGGGGTAGAATTTTTAGCCAACCTCATTGTCCTAGACACCAAGTCCCTAGATGTGATACTAGGAATGGATTGGCTATTCAAGAACCAAGCAGTTCTGGATTGTGGGAATAGAGTGATCACCCTAACTAGTCCAAGTGGAGCCAAGTTAAAGTTTCAAGCTGCTACAGACAAGCCAGATAGTATAAAGGTTTGCAGTGCCAAAGGAATAAGTTTGGACGATGTGCGATCGCTAGAGAATTTCTGATGTATTTCCGGATGAGCTACCAGTGCCTTGAGATAGAGACATAGAATTTCTGATCAACCTTGTTCGAACTCCACCCATCTCCAAGAGACCCTATAGGATGCCTGCGAATGAGTTGGTGAAGTGAAAAGACAGATTAAGGAGCCGCAAGACCAAGGTTTTGTCCGACCAGTTCTTCGCCTTGGGAGCCCAGTTCTTCTTGTTGGAAAGAAGGATGGCACTCGGAAGGATGTGTGTGGATTACCGCTCACTCAATGAAGTAACAATCAAGAACAAGTACCCTTTGCCAAGGATTGATGATTTGTTTGATCGGCTTGAGGATCTGGAGTGTTCTCCAAGATTGACTTAAGGTCGAGTTATCATCGCCTAAAGATTCGTAAAGAGGACATTCCCAAGACGGCCTTTGTGACTCGGTATGGGCGATGTATGAGTTCACCGTAATGTCTTTTGGTTTGACCAATGCCCCTGCTTATTTCATGAGCTTGATGAATAAGGTATTTATGGAGTATTTGGATAAGTTTGTCGTTGTTTTCATCGATGACATCATGGTTTACTCCAAAAGTGAGGAGGAACATGAGAATCATCTTCGCCTGGTTCTGATGAAGCTAAAAGAACACCAACTTTATGCCAAGTTCAGCAAATGTGAGTTCTGGATGAAGGAAGTCATTTTCTTAGGGCATGTCATATCTGCAGCAGGAGTCGCAGTTGACCCTAGCAAGGTTCAAGATGTGCTCAATTGGGAGTCACCCAAAACAGTACCTCAAATCAGAAGTTTCCTGGGAATGGCAGGGTATTACCGCCGTTTTATAGAAGGATTCTCTAGAAAAGCCAGACCTCTCACTCAATTTGTTGAAAAAGGAGAAGAAATTTGTTTGGACTACGTAATGTGAAAAGAGTTTCCAGAATTGAAGAAGTGCCTAACCATCGCCCGGTGCTTATCTTGCCAGACATCAGAAAGGATTTTGAGATCTTTTGTGATGCATCCCGACAAGGACTCGGATGTGTGTTAATGCAAGACAGAAAGGTTGTAGCTTATGCTTCGCGACAACTAAGGCCGCATGAAGTGAACTACCCTACCCATGATTTAGAACTAGCAGCAGTAGTGCATGCATTGAAGATTTGGCGCCATTACCTCATTGGTAATCGTTGTGAGGTTTACACCGACCACAAGAGTCTGAAATACATATTCACTCAGACTGATCTCAATATGAGGCAAAGAAGATGGTTGGAATTAATCAAGGATTATGACATTGGAATTCATTATCATCCTGGCAAGGCCAATGTCGTAGCTGATGCTTTGAGTAGGAAGAGCTACTATAATACTTTGATGATTAAGGAGAGTCAGCCAGCATTACATGAAGAATTCCAGAAGCTCAGTTTGGAATTGGTTCAGAAAGGATATCTAGCTACATTGGAAGTGCAACCCACATTAGAGGACCAAATCCGAGCAGCACAGATTGAGGATTCAGATATTAAAGAAATCAAGCAGAACATGAAGAAAGGTAAAGCCCCGAACTTCTCTGAAGATGAGAAAGGTACCATTTGGTATGAGAAGCGCATATGTGTGCCAGATCAGAAAGAGCTCAAGGAGTTATTACTCAAAGAAGCCCATGAGACCTTATATTCCATTCACCCCGGAAGCACCAAGATGTATCAAGACCTCAAGGAAAGATATTGGTGGCCCAGCATGAAGCGTGAGATCGCAGAGTATGTTGCTCTTTGTGATGTTTGCCAGAAGGTTAAAGCAGAACATCAGAGACCAGCAGGGTTGTTGCAGCCACTGAAGATTCCAGAATGGAAGTAGGAAGAAATTGGCATGGATTTCATTACTGGACTTCCTAAAACCCAAGGAGGTTATGATTCGATCTGGGTAATAGTGGATCGATTGACTAGGGTAGCACACTTCATTCCAGTTAAGACAACCTACACTGGTGATAAATTAGCATAATTGTACATGTCAAGAATTGTCAGTCTTCATGGAGTACCCAAGAGGATAGTGTCAGATAGAGGCACTCAGTTTACCTCTCGTTTTTGGCAGAGTTTGCATGAAGCCATGGGAACCCATCTCAGATTTAGTAATCGCTTATCACCCTCAAAGCGATGGATGATCGAACGTGTGAATCAAATCCTTGAGGATATGCTAAGAGCTTGTGCCTTAACTTATGGTGTTAAGTGGGACAAGTGTTTGCCATATGCCGAATTCTCTTATAATAATAGTTACCAAGCAAGTCTGCAAATGTCCCCCTTTGAAGCATTATATGGAAGAAAGTGCAGAACTCCTCTGAACTGGAAAGAGACTGGAGAACGACAACTGTTTGGTCCTGCCATACTTCAAGAAGCAGAAGAGCAAGTTCGGTTAATTCGAGACAGGTTGAAGGTAGCTCAAAGCAGACAAAAGAGTTATGCAGACAACCGTCGTCGAGATTTGAGCTTTGAGCCCAATGATTATGTGTATCTAAGAGTTACCCCTCTCAAAGGAGTTAAGAGATTTCAAATGAAAGGAAAGCTTGCACCTCGATATGTTGGACCGTTCAAAATCTTGGAACGAAGAGGAGAGGTTGCTTATAAACTTGAGTTGCCACCATCTTTTGTTGGAATTCATGATGTGTTCCATGTGTCACAATTGAAGAAGTGTCTGCGAGTGCCAGAGGAACAGATGTCGTTGGAATCCCTAGATTTGCAAGAAGATCTCACCTACAAGGAGCGGCCTGTGAAAATTTTAGAAGTGGCAGAGCGCGTCACAAGGAGCAAGATCGTCCGCTTTTGCAAGGTGCAGTGGAGCAACCACTCAGAAGAGGAAGCCACCTGGGAGCGTGAAGAGGACCTCAAAGCCGAGTTTCCCCACCTATTCTCTAGCCAGCCTGAATCTCGGGGTCGAGATTCCATTTAAGGGGGGGAGGTTTGTAACATCCTTATTTTTGGTTTTCTAAAAAAAATAATAATAATAATTTTAAATTAATTAATTTAAGGTTTTGGATTTTAATTGGAGTTCTAATTAACCTGGCATCCTTATCCTTCCGAAATTGGAGCTCAATTTCGAATCGTCCGAAGTCGAATTTTCCAATTCCTGTCCTTGCTCGAAATTTCACCCGAGTCCAAAAATGCTCCAAAAATCCTCAAACCACTTCTAAAGTGTCCCAAATATTCCAAAATGATTTTAGGAATCATTCCCCGAATTTTTGGACCTTCGTTCCTATTTTATCTCGCGCGGCTTTTGTTTAATGCCGTAATCCGCGCCCGATTATTTAATTCCACAAAAATCATCCAAATTCAACCAAACCAGTTCCGTTGGGTCCCAAATATTCTAAAATGGTTCTAGGAATTTTTCCGGAATTTTTAGACCATTTTTCCTAATTTTTCTTTAGAGCGACTTGTTTACGTAAAGAAGGACCAATGAGACGTTGCCACGTGGCGTCACTATTGGAGCTTCTTCTACCTCCAGCCAACCTCACCATAACAGAGAGCTTGCAAAGTCCATCCATGGCTAGGGCAATCTTCCAATGCTCATAACTCCCTCAACTCAACTCCAAAACGCGAACGGTCGGTTGTGTTGGATCCGCGCCGACGAGCTCTTCCAATTCCCCACCTCGGTGCGCCATCAAGCTCGCCGGAAACGGCCTCATTCAAGAAAAACTGAAATCCACTTTGTTGCATTTATCTCGGCCGTTTCTCGTCCAAACGCCGCACCACCACCTCCATCCACTCCGTATAAGTATCCCCTTTCCGGGAGTGTGCTCCCCTTTCCCTCTACTCCACGCATTTGCTCGTGAGATCAAGAAAACCGACGGTGTGTCACACTTTTCCGGTGTTCTTCGTGTTCTTGCTCATAGATCCTTCTCCGGTGAGCCATTCTTCATGCCACTTGGTTCTTTGTGACCTTGGATGAGTCTAGCTTCTAACCCAACCATCAATTTTAGGATTTCTCAATCGTGGGCGGCAATTTGGAGCTTTTGTGCATTCGGCCGAACCTCCGTTCTTCGTCGATTTCTCCGATTCCGGTGAGTTTTGGTTCAATTCCTTCCTCCTAGATGTCGCTAAGGATGTCATCTATTGATTCTAGGCTTTTGTTTGGATCAAATCCGTGCGAAAATGGGGCAAAATCCGTTTTTTGGAAGCAAAAGAGGGCTCTGTAACTTTGGTTCAGTTAGAGCAAATTCTCGCGAGTAATCTTGTAGCAAACAAGAACTTTTTCTTTTTCCTTGATTTTCCATCATTTTCCAACTTCGAACGCTTATAACTTTTGCATCCGAACTCCGATTGACTCCGTTCCAGTTTCTAAATTCCTCTAAATTCAAGATCTACCTGCCAGTATAATTTTTATAATTTTTAGATTTTATTTTATTTTTGGTTATTTATTGGTGTCTCGTTTTATGCGTGAGTCAAGAATCCATTGAAGCCGTGACGCCGTTCTTTGAGCATCAAGTCTTCGATATCTTAGCTCTGGTGAAGGCAAGTCGTAGTCCTTGACCATGTTGAACCTAGGTTTCCAAAAGTATTTTTGTTTCATACAAATGCATGCTATTTGTTTACAAGAATTATTTACTGAATAGTTAAATACCGATTACCATAATGACACCTTGAATCATTGAAATGCCATGTATCCATTGTCACCCTAGGTTGGGTCATTTACTAGTTGGATATGATTGTAGTACCAACATTGGGTTATCGTAACTATGCTTAGACATGCTTAGTTGTACGATGGGTTCATGTCACATGATGAATTAATAATATTGACTTAATGAAATATGAAATCGTGGCGGGTAGCCACTGTTGTGAAATTTGTTGTACCATAGCGGGATGTGTCATTGGTATTGGTTATACAAAATTGTTTTCACTCGGGCAAGTGATCGTGCAAGAAAGGGGTGTTTTTAACACATTTGGGATGTGGTTGGCTTGCACTGAGTATACTTAAGGACTTAATCTTGTGCGCCATTGAACTGGGCCTAACCGTACAACCACATGTCTGGTGACAGACCTGGCTGATTAATTTGCAATGTCTAAATTTAAGTACTGTTGTGGTTGTGTGGGTTCCGGGACAGACGGGTAGACTCACAAGGCGCAAGAGGGGGCCCTGAGGGGTGAAACCTTAGCGGGCAGTACTGGGTTTATACAGAGCATTGTAAAGGCCTTGTTATGACCTCTCTGCCGACACACCATAGGAAGTGTGTTAATTACGTATGGCAATAAGAGTGGATCATATCTTGTGGGTAAAGCTGTACAACCTCTGCAGAGTGTGTGTTAAACTATTCGAATAGCCGTGTCTGCGGTCATGGACGTGCCTGGGAATTTCACACGGGGTATAGTGTTTTCAGAAAAATGTTGAGGGACGGTATTGTTGGGAGTGAACGGGAAGTTCACTATTGTTTTTTTTATGTCAAATTATTAATACGGTTGAGTTCAGTGGTTGATGATGATTTAGTTGGTGATGGGTGATGCCTCACCAATCTTGTGTTGTTGTTTACCATTGATTTACCGGTTATTATTATCTTTGTCAATTATGCTTTGAATCTATACATGGTATTTACATTCAAGTTATCGCTTTCTGCAAAATAACCCTATGGATATCCTTTGTCAAGCCGTACAATATTTGCATCATTCCCTGCGGCTTGCTGAGTACTTTTTGTACTCACGGCTTTATGCCTTTGTTGATCAGTTGCTGAGGAAGAACAGGAAAATACTGAGTTCTACGAGGAGGAGTTTTATGAAGACTACGTGAACTAGGATGGCGCTCCCCAGACGATTGCCTGTGGCATGTCGTATGGTCCAGTTATTTTATTTTTTTTTTGCTGCAAGAGTTTTATTTGTTTCTTAAGCCTTTAAGGCACAGTTATGTAAACTTGACCATAAGGTCCGTTGTTACTATTTGTTACTTTCATAGTTAATTCGATAATGGATTGATATGTCAATTTTGTTGCCACTGTGTGCACTAGCGTGATCCTGGACTAGTGCAGTAAACACAGAGGGTTTCGGATTTGCAAATCCGGGTCCCGACACCCATGCTTAAACATCTTCTTGTTTTAATGCATCTAAGTTGTTTCTTTTTCCATATCACTTGCACAATAGAGTGTTATATTTGACAAAAAAAATATATTAATGTATGAATAATGCAGTCACAATGGATAGAAATGTCCGCTTAGATAGAGTTTCTTACATAGCGGAATATAATGCTGGTCTTGAAAAATAAAGCCTTGAAGCACAAGCTGAAGTCTTAAATTGGATGACATCTATAAAACTAGCAAAACTTCTGCTATAATTACATTTATAATCCTCTATTTGAATAGTTGTAGTTTTCGTATTTCGTAAATTTTTAACTTCTTATGATATAATTACATTTATAATCATTCCCCTGTTCTATTGTAAACTTATGATAAAATTCTTTAATTATAGAACCATAACATGGTTGATCATCTGAGTGCTAATTATTTTATCATATTTATTCTATTGAAATTAATTTTGTTTGTTTAACATACAATTTATCTTCATATTTACTTCGTTTGTAGATACTTAGGTGTAGCATTTCGGTATGATACCAAATGTATAAATAATCAATAATAGTGCAATAGGCTCATCACAATCGGTTCGTTGCTAGAATAATCAATAGTTCATGATGTTTTGTTTTGTATGAGCAATATTACTAGAATTATGATCATTTAATGAAAGCAAAAATGAGTTATGAGACTATAGTTTCAATTGAGCGGTAGCTTTTTGTCTATTTATGTAGTTGTTGGACTGTCAAGTATTGATATTGTGATAATATTATCGTCACAATCTGTTCTAAACTAGAACCAATTGTAATAACCATATTATCACAATCGGTTCTGAGCTAGAACCGATTGTGATAACCCTATTATCACTATCGGGCGAAAATCGACTGTGGTAGTGCCTCCTCATCACTATCGTTAGACTTTCTATCGTCATTGACGGAAAAAAACCGATTTTGATTTATATTTCGAGTGTGAGCTACGTAGATTGTGCATGTTTGGTGGTGCTGGCGTGCAGCAACACGTACCAGCCTACCAGGTGCTGCGTGCTATTAACCGGTAGACGGACGCACGTCTTTTAGTAAGCGTCTCGACTTCCGAATAGAACACGCGCGCGCGCGGCCATCAACTGATAGCCTGATACAAGGCAAGGCTGGCTAGCTCGGTGCGTAGAAAAAGCTGGATTTGGCTTTTGGCTTTGGCTTAGCTTAGCTTACCTTGCTTGGCCTGAAAAGAAAAGAATCCCCAAAGAGAGACAAGACAACGTTGATCGACGTAGCCACAGCTCGGCTAGAGAGGGAGATGCTGGAGGCTTACTCGTCAAGTCGTCAGGTACGGAAGGAAGAGCCAAAGGCGCCGCAGAAGGTGAGCTGCTTTTCTCGCAGTACGTTGCAGGCTCGATTTCTATGGCTTCGCTTTCCTTTCGTGAAGCTATCGCTTTTTTATACTTCCGGCAAACTTTTTTATTCAAATTTGGTTATCCATAGGATCTAATTATAAAAATAATCTCATTCTTAACTGTGACAGCATTGATAAATAATATGTACTAGAAACGCAAGCGCGGCGCACGCCGCGCGCGTGAATGGAAAATTTTTTTTTTTCGGAGAAAAAACAGATCACGAAAACATTTTTCCCATGCTCCGGAGAGCAAACGGACCACGAAAGTATTTTTTCCGGGAAAAACGCCGCGCACGTGAATGGAAAAAAAATTTTGTTTTTTTTTCGGAGAAAAAACAGACAACGGAAACATTTTTCCCATGCTCCGGAGAGCAAACGGATCACGAAAATATTTCGCCGCGCGCGTGAATGGAATTTTTTTTTTTCAGAGAAAAAACAGATCACGAAAACATTTTTCCCATGCTCCGGAGAGCAAACGGACCACGAAAGTATTTTTTCCGGGAAAAACGCCGCGCACGTGAATGGAAAAAAAAATTTTGTTTTTTTTCGGAGAAAAATCAGACCACGGAAACATTTTTCCCATGCTCCGGAGAGCAAACGGATCACGAAAATATTTTTCTGGGAAAAACGGCGTTCACGTGAACGAAAAATATTTTTTGTTTTTTTTTCGGAGAAAAAACAGACCACGGAAACATTTTTCGTATGCTCCGGAGAGCAAACGGAGCACGAAAACATTTTTTTCGGGGAAAACGGAGAAAAGACCTGAACGAAAAGTCTAGGGACCAATTTGTTATAATTTTGGACTTGTTCGCTATTTCGAATAAGTAGGAAAGGGCTAGTTCGCAATTCGTATTAATGGGAGGTTCTTTGTGTAAAACGGCGAACGGAGGACCTAAACGCGAACGGGGAAAAATATTCTACACTCACAGAAAATTACAAAGGACCTATCCGTAATTTCAAAAAACCGAAGGTTTTTTTTGCAAGAATGGGAGAGAGAGAGGGTGGGGTGACGTGGGGGGCTGAGGCTCCGGGAAACCTTCCGCTAATATAGCTGGGTAGTATTATCTATCATGTTTCTATACTACGACAGGAAATACTCGCGCGGTGCTCGAAAAGAGTGCCCATCGAGACATAGATGTCTTTAGCATAAATGCACCTATTTAATTAAGTAAAAGCTACTTCCTCCAGTTTGATAATAGATATCGTTTTGGGCATCGACACGGTCTTCAAAACACAACTTTGACCGCTAATTTTTATTATAATATATTTATAAAACCTAATAAAATTATAATATTATGAAAGTACTTCTCGAGACAAGTCTACACATATAATTTTCATATATCCAATTTAAATATTTAAAAATATATTGATAGTCAAAGTTTTAAAAGTTTGACCATCACTATGTCCAAAACGACATCTATTATCAAACTGGAGAGAGTATTAATTAAGAGGTTAATTATGTGAAAGTGAGTAACTAATAGCATAATTGCTTGCCAAGCTATGGAACCTCACTAGCATTTGCCATGGCTCACGGCGATACTTGTGGATGTTTATATGGTCAGAGATAAAGTTTTTTTTTTTAATTACGTTTAGAAGAGTTTTGATTTGCAAAAATAAAAATTGCTATGGGCTAGAAGGGCGATGACTTTTCCTTTTGGCTTTGCTCCCTGTTTGTATTTCAGAGCGGTGGGGCCTATGATCGTATATCTTGCATCTCCGTGGAAGGCTAAAGCGCTCTCTAGTCTCCAGTACCTTAGCTAGCTTGGTAGCTTGTCTTTTCTGCACTGCCCCTCCTGACCCTCTCTCAACGAAAATTTTATTGTTCTGGACTCTGGACTCCTTCCTTTTTTACCCTAAAAATAGCCCTTTGCATTTTAAATTGTAAAAATGGCACGTTTTCCTACTACAAAAATACGTATCATCTACGACAAACTAATAGTGCAGAAGGAAGTGGTCAGCACGGGAGTGCGACAAGTAACCAAGCCCACTAACCTTCTGCGCGGCTCGCGCCCAGGCCTGCTCACGTGGCCACGCGCGCCCCCGCCCGCTGTGCCCCCCACTGCCCACACCAGCGTGTGCTTCCTGCCCCGCCTACACAGCCACGCGCCTCAGGAAACGCGCTCCCCCGTTTGCCCGCACGATCTCAAAGCCAACCACCTCCCGCGTTAACAGACTGCAAAAGGTGACACGCATCAACACTCGAATCTTCCGCTGTGCGAAAATGGCTATTTTTGTAACTTTTAACACATGAAAGCTTTTTCTGGAAGAAAAAAAACCCAAAGAGGGCTACTGGCCTACTAGACTGAACGCTTCTGTCTCAGCTGGTCTCTTCTTCTGTTTTTCATTTTGGGTGGTACATGCTGAACCAGGACTACAGTATGGCTTGTTCGTATTATCGTCTCAAAAACACCTTAACATATAGGAGTGTGCGTGCCAATTGACTGAACTAAACATACATCTGTTTTTTGCGTGGCACCGTAAATACGTAAATGGTGCTTCGATTGCCAGCGGTTGGCACTGCAACTATAAATCTATAATGAAACTCGGGCTGGCTTGCCTCAAATTTAAGGCAAACGCGCGAATTTTTTCCCTTGGAAATTGGACTGGTTCTTGTTAAATTTCTGATCAGTTCCAAACAAAGACCTAAAGAGTACGAAGACATGTTCGTTTATTGAGAATTGACTGTACATTCTTTATTTTTACTAAGTAGAAAGTAGTAGTATATGTTTGTGAGGAATGTGCTCCGTCCAACTCCCCTTTAATAAACGATGGTGCTTCAAACTTTGGAACGGAATATCGTGCAAAAGCATGAAGCAAATCGCTCAGCACAAGCAGACGACGGTTAATGGGTGCCAAATGGGCCATCTTTTTTAGAGAGATAGAGAGAGGAGCCAAATGGGCCATATTAAAACGTCCACACCGCGCTTGGATTGCTAATAGTAAGTCGGCCGAAGATATAAAACCATGTACGGCCGCCAAATTGGACCAGGCCTACTATTCCAAAGACCAACCTAGTGTAGGAATCCAGGCTTAACACACTTGAATATAGGGGTGAAAACGGAACGGAAAGTTCCCGATCGTTCCGAAGAAAAACGGAAACGGAACCTCTTTTTCGGAAACGGAAACGGAAAATATCGGTATGGAAACGGAAACGGAAATTTTTTGTCGGAAACGGAAACGGAAACGGGAGAGCCAATTCGTGAAGCGGAAGCGAACGGAAATTCCGTATAAGTGAAACCGGAAACTAAAAACGGAAACGGGCCGGAAAGGGAAATAGACTTGGCCCAAAAATGAGAAGAGAGTTTATATTTATTTTCGAATTAAAATAATTTCATAAATACAAATGGTTTTATATAAAATACTAAATAGTGTTTAAAAATTCCAAAAAATTCTCAAAAATACTTTGGAATATTTTGAACCTAGAAAAATTATTTTTAGCATAATTTTTTATAAATAAATTAATTTTATAAATCTAAAAAATGCAAAATAGTATTTATAAACTCCAGAAAATCCAAGATAAATCTCAAAAAATCATAAATGAACATCGAATAATAATATACAAAATTTAGGGTGCTAAACCTTTGTAGTTGGTGGAGCAATAGGATATCAATGATAATTATATAGATGAGGACATGATGATCTGATATGGGAGACAAATAATGTTCTATTAGCTGACAAACTTGAGAAAAATTTTCTAGTGATATCAGTGAACATAGCACTATTCTTGTGTCCACCTTAGAGGTGGAATGGGCTATATTGTTCTTGTGGTCATGTATATTGTAATTCTCTACTATGTTCTTGTGGAATTTTTCGCTTTCGTTTCCGTATCCGTTCCGTTCCGTTCCGATTTCGTTTCCGTCACTATCCGTGTACGTATCCGTTTCCGGGGTTTCCGATTTCGTTTCCGTTACCGGTAAAAAATGTGGAAACGGAAACGGAATAGTCATTTACCGACCGTTTCCGTACCGTTTTCATCCCTACTTGAATAGGACTCCCTTTCTTCGTAAATAAAGGGTTTATAGTTTGAATAATCTTATTTAAAAATACAATATTTGTATATAGATTTAATAAGTATTTCTTACTATGTTCTTATTTATTCTCCCTCAAACATATACATTTATTCATTACCACCCACACAAAGTATTATCTCTCATTTTATAAAAAAATTAAAAGGGGGTATTTAAGTCGTTTTCTTTCATATCTTTCTCAATTTCATCATAATTTTAATCTTTATATAAAATCAAAACACTTATGGTGTACTATCATCTGTAACCCATCTCTGTAAAAAAAAGCATCTGTAACCCCGGAATGGTCGGCACTGTCGTTGGAATTGAGGGATGAAACAGTGGTCGGGAGCTCGAGATTGAGGGAGTCGTCGACATCAGAGGACTTGGCATGGCCGGCACTGGGCTAGCGGCCGTTTGCTTCGGTAGTAGAGGAGTGGATTGGGTCGGCGTCGGACTGGCGTTGGGGAGGCCGGAGGCTGCGTGGTTGGAATCGTCGGCACGCGGCTCCGAGTTGGTGTCGTCGTCGGTGTGGGGCTGCCGGTGAGGATGCTATGTCTAGAAGCTGCTGCAGTGTTCTTTCCCTTTTTTTAATGTTCTAGTGCATTTTTTTGTTAGAGATGATTATTAATCTCAAACTAACAAATTTACCATCATCTCCCTATAATGCTATCTATCATCTTCTTTATCCATCTCTCCATTTCCCTACTCACTTTCCACACCCCTCCTTCTTCCCTCTCTAACACGATAATTTAAAATTAGAACATTTAAACTTTAAATCTTTTAAATAATTAGTTTCAACTCAAAAAAAATTAAATCAAAAATTTTGAAATTATGAAGTTTCAGCTTGGAACGTTTCGAATTAAAAAAAATTTCAACTTGAAAAAGTTTCAAGACAAAAAGTTTTAAATCAAAAAGTATTAATTCAGAAAGTTTCAACTCGAGAAACTTTTAGCTCAGAAAAATTCAAAGTAAGGACTTTCAACTAGAAAATTTCAAATCAGAAAATTTCACTGCGTACACATGCATGCATTTATGTATTCACTGCGTACGCGTACATGCGTTCACTCTAACCTTTTTTCATGACGTACTCGCATGCATTCACTCGCGTACATATGTACTCGCATGCAGCATGCATTAACTTGGAAAAGTCTCCCTGTGGCCAACTGGCGCACAGATCGTAGCGCCAATTCCTCCACGCGTCATGCGCTCCCTCGCTCCAACCCTCCATGCGTCACGCGCTGGTGCAAAGCGCAAAAGCTTGTACGTGCAGATGACTGTAAATTAACACTTCCGTTTTTTAAAGGTTGTGTTTACATTCTGCCTAGCCTTATTTAGCTCCTCGTTAGTCGTCACCATGGTTCAAAATTCTGACGAAATTTTGGAAATTTCGTTCGAAATTTCAGATTTTGGCCATGTACGAAATTAAAACTCTCGGCCGAACTAAAATAATTTGGGGGGAAAAAAATCAAATTACTACTGTGATTTTAGAAATTTTGACGAAATCTCATTAAATTTCGTCAAAATTTCAGATTTTTTTACCATAATTCATGCTCTTTGGATCGGATTTGGCGCAAGATTTTTTTTTAGAGAATTATGATACCATTTATTAGTAAAACATGTGAAAAAACTTACAAGGAAACTCATTTAGCTCAGTTGGTAAAGCACTAGAGTGGAGTTGGGATTAGGGTTCAACTTTTTGATGAATTTCGTTCGAATTTTGCGAATTTTGAATTTATTGTTCCGTTTCGAAAAAGAAAACCATTCGGTTTACTGCTCGAATTCAAATTTAAATTCAAAAAAATTAGAAAATTTGACAAAATTTATCAAAAAAATCTCTATAATTAGTAGTAATACCCTTGTGACCTCAGGTGTGAATATTTTTTTTTGAAAAAAAATGAAGTTTGAAAACTTTTTGGGCCATTCAATTATATTTAGTAGCAATATTTGTTAAATTATATTTAGTAGCAATATTGTTGAAGTATATCTAGTGCCAATATTTGCTGAAGTTTGGAAACTATCTGAATTATTGAAAATTCCTCAAGCTTGGTCATCATATAAAAAATTTATAGGAATATTATGGATGTGTAAGGACCATCCACAAAATTTTTTAAAAGTTTCTATTATGGTTTGCACTATTTTCGATTTGATTGAAATTTATTGGTTAGCCTTTTATTAGGAGAATATCACTGTCATAATTTTTAAAAATTTCTCAGGCTTAATCATCATTTGAAATTTTTATGGGAACATTATTGATGTGTCAGGATCATCCAAAAAATCACCGACATCTCAGAATCTCGGTCAAAAAATGGGATTTGAATTTTGCTTTTTAAATTTTGTCTGAATTTTATCTAAAATAACGAGATTTCATCAAAATTTTGGATTTCGGAATGTGACAAGACGTGAATCAGAAATGAAATTTGGGAACTTGTCGTCACACCCTGAAATCTCCTCACCGCAGAGTAAAGACAACTATTTAGCCATTGCAATCGGCCAACCAGACCTGGCCCGGCTGAGCCAATCTCACATCGTTAGTACTCCGGGCTCGAGGGCAAGAGGAGGGCAATGTCAGTGATGCCCATGCCAAGAGTCAATATCACACTCAGCATGCCCGAAGCCTCGCACGGGTATTCAATTATTGCAACATACTAGAATGGTTAAAAACTTACATCAACCTCAACACATTTAAACCATGATAAGAACGTGCACCACGCACGCGTACACAGTAAAACCGTGGCGTGGAAATTTACCGGTTCCTGCGTGTGTGTGTCTCTGCCCGCGGGCGTCTCCCAATATCTTGGCGAGCGACCAACGATTAAACACCCGGCAGCTCAACCGATCCGCGCGGCCACTTGGGCTGGATCCAGTATTCCATCGCGCACGGGACAGCGTTCACCGAGGACGAGACGCCAAGCATCCTGGAAAGCGCGGACGGCTCGCGCCACGTGGCCAGTTCTGGAGCGCGGAGCCGGCGCCGCGCTGTTGGTCGCGGAACACCGGATTCAGGGGTGGGTGGGTCAAGTCCACGTTGCCCCCACCGAATCTTTCCGGCGGATAAGGGCTTCTGGGGCCAGCAGCGAATACGGGCGCAAGCGTACTCGCGTCCGCATAACAAGCGTATGCTGCTGTTTGCTTTTTGATGCGCGTGATCAGTGGCAGCAAAGGTGAACTCACGAGCTGAAAACAGCGATGAGCTCGGAGAGGAAGAAGAGAGCAGCGGAGAAGTTTGATTTCAATTCATTCGACAGCGCCTTGCACACGAGTTTGGCCTTTACGCCTTTCTTATTACCCACTCGGACGCCTTGGGCCCTCTCTCTTAATTAGTCCACGGACCATATACGTACGAACTCAATTACTCCTACGATGCAACTCTTATTACTCTGCGGAGACCTCTCGAATTTTGTGGCGACTTGTTGCTTGAATTTTGTTTTGTAGCAGCTGCGTGCACAGCCCGTCCCGCCGCTTAACTCCCTCCTGTTGAGTTGATCCGTCTCCTCCACGATTGCAGGAGTGGCGCTCCTGCTACGAAAGAAAAATTAGCTCGCGTGTAGACGAAGTTCCGTCTTCGAATGGAAGTGTTAAGCGAAGATAGGAATGTGACTCATTGTTCCTATCTGCACGAGAAGACGCCATCATGTACATGGGTTCGTTCGTTTGGAGTATTCAGATGAGGAGGTTATGGTATAGAGTGGTTTCTCTCTCGCCACCACACGGCCCACGCCGCCGACGCCAAACAGTACTGTTCTTTTTTGTTCCCCCCGTCTTCTCCATCATACAAACTGATTCGCATCGTACCACTCATTGGTGCTTTCTTTCCACGTGTGGCTCCTGGGAGGTCAGTTCTTCCCGGAACTTGCTGCGTTATATGCTCCCTCGGTCCTTGGGATCGGCAGCTCGGCGCTTGGCGGCCGCTACACGTGCAGCGTCAGCTTCGGTGACTAGCTCACCGGCACCGGCCGCAACAAGGCGGCAGCCACGTCCACCTGAGCACGGCAAAGAGCCCCGGCACCTACGGCGCACCGCCGTGTGGGAGGAAGCTCCTTGCCCTCCCCGCCGACCGGGCGATCAGCGGCTTCACCGGTGAGCGGACTACGCTTGCATTTGAGCATTTTTGCTGAGCAGACATCTCTCTGTTTCGCTCCTCCCCTGCACTGTCTTTTTCGATTTTGCTTCAAGCATCCATCCTGTTCAATGGAACATACATGAGCTAACTGTCTCCTATCTTAATTGAAAGTTGTGTAGTTTCTCTCACATGTTTTCGTTTTTTTGGTTAAATTGATGGTTAACTCTTGAATGATTCAAGTTAATACTACCCCATACTCTAAATATAAATCGTTTTTAAGTTTGGACGTACGTATTTGTTAGAGATTTGCCATAGAGGCAATCGTAGAGATGATTATATATTTTTTATATTCTTGATTTTATTATCTTGTTCATTACATAATATCATATTATTATTTATTGGCAACTATATGACCTGTTTGTGAAACTCTATATATGACTTTGCGATGATTATTCTAAAATGATCCATAATTAAGATACGATGAGATATGTGAATAGACTAGCATATGTATTGGTTGATGATCATGTTTCACAGATCATATATATGGATCGACCCACCTTGAGACACTGCGATAACGTTGTAATCTTACTTGTCATAAGTTGGTCCCATATACAATATATATGCTACATCATTAGACTTGAAATTAACGTATATACTCGATATGTGTAATGACTTACTTAGGGGCTACCAAATGTTACTCCATGACTGGGTAGTTATAAAGATAGCTTTTGGGTTTGTCGTGAAGCATGCTGCAAGGTATTGTTGATCAAGATAGGATTTGCCCCTCCATACAACGGGAGAGATATTTCTAGGCATCTCGAGTGATCGGATTACGAAAATAAATGTTCATGCTACTAGCGGTTAAAGAGTTAACGGTTATCATGAATTTTGAGTCACGTAATGGGGAAAGAGTGGTAGAGCTAACTAAACAATGATGGCACAAACTCGCCTTGACCGATATCATGAGGCAAAGGGAAAGCGTATAGGCAAAGGGAAAGCGTATAACTAGCTGACGAGTACACATACCCTGGGTATCCCCAACAGCCCGGAACGACGAACGGGCTGCCTTTGAGGCCCGGCACCGACCGAAGGCCCCGCAGGCCACGGAGTCGACGGTACCCGACCGAGGCTAGCTCAGGGTCACTCCAACCCCTCGGTCAGGCGACCAGACGAGCTCCGACCCCTTCCCGGTCGGAACACTCCACGCCCCCAGTAGTTGCAACGACGACACGCGCTGGGGGTTGGCCGCCTACCCCACGGGTGTGACGTCTCGAAACGACCGCGCCGGGGTAAGCGGCTCCTTCCCGAGGTGTCAGGAGGACCGTACAAAGTCAAGCACCGGTCCCATCGTCCTGACACACCATCAAAGAGCACGCCCCCTCCCGAAGCAACGCCAGGGTCAAACGCCATGGCGTCAGCACCTGACGGGCGAACGGAGCAACGCGTCACCACCCCAGTCAAACCCAGGATAGGCTTCGACCGGACACGGGGCAGGCTGTGGCCGGTCGGACGACAAGACGGGAGACCAGACTCCAAGACGTAGGACACCCCACCTTTTTTCTTTCCAAACTTCCATATCGCCTACCCCCTCCGGCTATATAAAGGGAGGCAGGACCCCCGAGAAGGGGGAGAGGAACTCAAGCCAAGAGAGTTAGAGGATCGACTATTGAATCCTTCTTTCTCTCAAGGCTACGAACACTTGTAAATTTCACGACCGGGAGCAATACAGTACCCCGCATGAACTGGAGTAGGGACATTCGGCCCGAACCAGTATACACCTTGGGCTCCCTGAGTCAACCATCGAGGAGAGGGAGCGCGCGACCCCCTAGACTTACAAATCGTATTGCCGGTACTCGAAACACCGACACTAGCATTACTTAGATTCGTTGGATGTGATCTTTACATATACTCGAAAGTTGGTATGTCCTGCTAGGGACCGCTAGTGATTAATGGTCGAGTAAGAGTACTCGAGCCATGTTCAAGTATACGTGAAGGTATAGGGTCATAGGCTTAAAAGGTTGGGATTTAATTTAGATGGTGATTCGAATTCTGATGGGCTTCTAATGTAGAGATACATTATATGATGTCTATATAAAGAGAGGGGGTAGTGGCTTGAGGGTTAAAAGACACCATAGAAATTAGAAATTCGCAAAACCTTAGCCACCGCATCTCCTTCGCATAAAACCAAGCAACCGGGGTACTCTGATGCGTGATGTTCCTACCTTGTACATATAGACACCTTAGAGGCGTTATTGCGAGGCTTCAACACTAAAACGATCCACAATCTGTGACAGTCACGAGGATGGTCCGCAACTTGTGACGACCCGAAGGAGTTATTGGAGGAGGCGTGAGCCTAGTATGACTACAACCACACTAGCGCACTACATCAATTCTACTTCCGTTAGGGATCTGCGCGTCTAGTGGTAATTTCAGGATCTATAACTTACAGTGGTTTCTTTGTAATATGGTAGGAAAATTTTGATTTTACGCTAGAGTAGCATACCCGTTCTTCTTCAAAATTAACAATAAGTAAGAAAAACTAACTTTGGTGCCGATCATTAATTCCCACACTTTAATGGGCTTTCTTTTGAATATGCTCCCAAAGAGATAGGGGTCATGAGATATCTAATTCTTTAAAGCGTAATAGATTGCTGGCCTCTTAGGCCTCCACACCATTACATCGATAATGTTTTTGTCGTTCGAGTATTTTATCAAAATTCATTCGATGTAGCGGATTCTTTAAAGCAGAATAGATTGCTGGTCTCTTAGGCCTCCACACCATACGTCGATAATGTTTTTGTCGTTCGAGTATTTTATCAAAATTCATTCGGTGTAGCGGAGCGTCCATGTCTATCTAGTATATTTTATCTATCAATGGGAATACAAATATTCATTCATTCAATGAAGGTACGATAGAAAGAAAAAAAAAAGTACCTCAACGTTATACAGAACAACTTATATTTTGAAAGAAAAAAAACGTTCACATGATTTTGAAAAAAAAAGTTCACATGATTAAAACGATTTATATTTAAAATCAGAAGAGTAGTTTGCAATGTAGGTCCTCTTTGTTTAGACTTAGGCTTTGTTTGGTAGAGATGTAGCTTTTCTAAAAAGTTGCTTTTTGTTTTTCTGGACTGAAAAGCAGTTGCAGTTTTTTTGAGAGGTTGTTTGGCAAACAACTAATTCCTCTTTGCAATAAGTTGCAAAAGCACATTCCGCCCTGTTTTGGCTTTTGCTAGTTATATGTGATTTCTTGTTTACGCCAAAAGCCGCTTAAAAGCCAATCCATTTGGGAGGCTTACTGGCTTTTCGGAAGTCGAAGCCGAAGGCCAAAACCAGCTTAAGGTTGAAGCCGTTTGGAGGGCTTATTGACCTAGTTGGGCTTAAACAGCTTAAGACCTTGTTTGGGTTAGCTTCAGCTTCGACTTCTCCAATTTGGAAACCAAAAGCTATTCAAACGACTGACTTCTCCGCAGATGAAAGCTAAAAGTCAGCAGTTCATTTGTACTGCGAGAAACTAAAAGTTAAAAGTTGGTTTAGGGTAGTTTCTTATGGCTTTGGTTGGTTGGGTTCTAACTTTGCTACTAGAGTTGAAGAAAATTACTCATCTCCTACCAAGTACAAAATCTCAAACCCTACCCCCTCACCTTTATTTTCAATCCACACCCCTCACACTTAAAAGCTAAGATGTCATACACCAAACCTATTCAATTCAGCTGTGGAGCCCAATCGAAAGCTACTTCTTAGAAAAAATACAACCATACCAAATAGGGACTAAAAGCAATTGGCTTTTGATGCATAGTAGAGGTGAATAATTTTACCCTACCTCAGTGCCATTAGTTTAAAATCAATCATCAATAAGCCAAAAAAGACACATCTTGGATGGCTTTTGCTTTTAGTTATATAGAGACATGGTTTTTAAAGAAGACTAGATAAAAGATCACTTATTTATTTAAATTTCAATTTTTAAACTGTTAAAAAAAACTCAGAAATGTAAACTATTAAAAAACCCAAACAAACATAATTATATATGCAGCTAGCAAATAAGCTGTTACGTGACAACACTCAGAGAACGAAACAAAAATCAACAGTAGCACTTAACTCGACTGGGTAGTGGGCACAACGTAATCACTGTCTTGTTGATGATGGGTTGCCACGCAACTCGATAAGGCATAACCCATTCCCCACAGGGGCCCAGGAAAACAACCACTCCAACTACTAAGGAATTCAACGGTCAGGATCCTTCCACCGCATCCAAAACCAACGGACGAGACGTCACTCCCATACACATTTCTAGTTGTCCACACATGTACAATAATACATATTAGCTATTTATAAAAATATACCGTATAGAATTTTAAATAATATAAATGAGAGAGAATAAGAAGAGATAAAGATAATATCTATTATTTAACCGATGATTTTATAAACAGTTTTATACGGTATATACCATTGTACAGCTTATTAATTATACAAGAAATCATTACCCTGAACCCTACAACTGTATATACATGCGGTAATTAATCATCGAAGTTTCCGCCACTAAACGGCTCAATCACCGTAATTTTGTTTTCTTTTCTTTAAAAAAAGAGCACCGCTTCGTCCTCGATTTCTCCGTCACATCGCCGTCGTCGCCTCCCCCTCGTGATCTCGTCTCCCCGTAAAAGCCCCGGCCATTGCCGCTCGAAGCTTCCCCTCCTCAAATGCCCAAGACCCCGACTCCTAACGCCAGTATCGCCCCATCCTCACATGGCTCCCAGTCTCCTCCGGGTCGCTTCCCCGTGCCTCCGCCCCGCGCCCCCCCACGCCGCCGACTCCAGCCGGAGCCGCGGCACCGTGACGGTGAGCTCCCCGCTTTTTACTCCTGATTCTTTTCTTTTTGCTAACTTGTGACTTATGTGGAGTGCGGCAGATCGGTGATTCGGGGCCGCGCAATGTTTCCCTGCGGGTGGGAGGAGTTAGCCGGTGAGTTGAGTCGATCTAGTGCATAAGTTTTGCAGCTTTATTAGTTTCGATGAGTGATCGGACCATGGAATTATCTGTGCCTTTCTGCTTTGATCGGTTCTGGTACTCATGGGTGGTGAATGGCAGCCAGCAAATCTCCCCTGAATCGCTAATCTGGTGCTCAAATTAGATGTTCGAAGTATTATCTGGATTTCTTGAGTGGAACTGCTTGTGCATTTCGCTTGGCCAGCTTACTTGCAAAGTACTTTTACGGGTTAAGTTAGCTGCTTTTTCAGTGCGAATAATTTAATGCTGATGGCTCTGTTATTCTTATTTCGTGGGTGTGTATGACTTTGTAGAGGAAAGAAGATCCAAACTTGGGGAATTATGAATATAGGATGTATAATTTTGTCAAGAAAGACATCTGCACAATTATTCAATTTTTAGTACCCTGCCACTTTTGCTATGTTTTGTGACACACTAATATGGTTTGAATTGGAATTTATTGTGATGCACTGTTTTCCGATGAGAAACACTAAGGTAGATGGACGAGCTTAGTGCCTTGTTTTAGCATATTACATGGGCTCTAGTATAGCATTTCTAGTTTTTTTTTAAAGGCAACTATAACATCTGTGGTTAAGCTTTCACTGGTTACAGCTTCGACAGTTAGGCATGCATTCCTGTTATCAGTATGCTCATGACTGGTTCCAATTTAGGCCTTTCTGTAACTAGGGATTGTAAAAGAACATCTCTCTTTCACTTAACTATGTATAGTATTATCAGTGAGTTACATTTTGTTCTGTTGAGTATTCTGGGCTGGTTGATGGACCGTGCTTACAAAAGTGGTGTGCTATCCTATAAAAAGAAATGCTAACAGACTAACAATGCAGTAGGCCTTAAATGACCTTTGTGTCAACTCTACCATGTTTTTATACTTTGTGATTTGCAGACGTTAGATAGACTAATAGATTTATATTAACTGGGATTATCCATTATTCATATAGTACTAAGTAACCCTGCATGCTGGCATTGGCAAACACCCTAGTGATCCCTTGCTTATCTAATTTAATGTGTTAGAGCAACATAGTGAATACTTAGTTGCTGCAATAAAATATGTGTATCCGAAAAATAATATTTTTCATCTGCAGGAGAGAATTCTCATGTACTACAATGGCCTCAAGAGATCATTCTGGCTTGACTCGACAACTTCTAGATTTTCAACATGATACAGTAGATGAGGTAGATGGAGAATATGATCCATTCAGGCAGTTGAAAGCAAGGTTCATGGACTTCAAACAACGAAACTATGCGTAAGTGGATCATGAAGTACATAATCGATTGTTCACCTTCATATGTCAAAAGTTTTTTTTTGTTTATGCTGTTGTATTTGGAACCGTGGACAGGGAAAATTTTTCTAATTATCAAAATCTTGCTCAGCAGCAAGCACCAAAGGTACTTGATTATGACATTAATTGGAAATCTTTTTTAATTTTGGCATTACCGAGCCTTATGGGATTGCTTTTTGCTCTCTGTTTCCAGTTCATGGTGGTTGCTTGTGCTGACTCTAGGGTGTGCCCTACCAGTATTCTGGGGTTTCAGCCTGGGGAAGCATTTACTGTCCGTAATGTGGCAAATTTGGTACCACCATACCAGGTATTATCAATTTAGCATATCTTTAGGTTTCAATTGAACTTTTGAAGCAATTCAATTTTTATTATGGAAGTTCTGACAGTAATAAAAATGCTGCAGTATCAGCATGGGGCTTCAGAGACTAGTGCAGCACTAGAGTTTGCCGTCAATTCACTCCAGGCAAGAATCTTTTGTGATATAGTGTTAGCTACACATTTTCATTTCCCTTTTATTTTTCCTCTTTTATGTGACGGAATACGCAGGACTATTGAGTCATTCTTTACACAATTACCTTCCTTTGCTCAGGTAGAGAACGTATTAGTGGTTGGTCACAGCCGTTGTGGTGGCATCCAAGCACTTATGAGTATGAAAAGTAAGAAAGATGATTCAGACTCTAGGTAAAAGTTCTTCCCATTTCCTAATTCCAGATTATTTTTTTTACTTTTTTGTGATGCATGTCTGGTTTGTTTGTTTCTTGAACAGAAGCTTTATTAGTGACTGGGTTTCAATTGGGAAAAGTGCAAGGTTAAGCACGGAAGCAGCAGCTGGAAATTTAAGTTTTGAATTGCAGTGCAGACATTGTGAAAAGGTGATTTTGATCTTTATCAGGGTGACGGCGTCATGCATGATTGCTACAAACCTTGAACTTCCAGAGTAGTGCATAGCATTAGTCCCTTCTGTGGCCTTTACTAATTCCAAGTCATCTCAAGATGTTAGGCAGTAAACAAGCTATTGATTACAGGCTTCTGTCTTGGTTTAATTTGTATGCGTTCAAGTTTGGGGATTAGATTTAGTGTGTTATTGTAGCTGTACAATTCAAATTTATCTTCACACGCATGCTGAATATAATTCATTTCCTATCTTTGATCTCAACCAAGGTTCAATAAAATTTTAGTGTGTGGTAACTAAACAGAGTTGTGTCTAGCTGTTATCTACTCATGTGAAGTAAACCCACCGTCATTGTCTGACATGAACCAATTATTTTTGTGCAGGAATCAATTAATAGTTCACTGTTGAACTTGTTAACATACCCTTGGATAGAGAAAAGGGTGAACGAAGGAACTTTGAGCCTTCATGGGGGCTACTACAATTTTGTTGATTGCACATTTGAGAAGTGGACATTAGTGTACCGTCAAGGGTTGGAAGGTGGCAGCAAGTATGCCATAAAGAATAGGTCTACCTGGTCTTGATCACTGAATGGGCCCTGTCTACTTGGGTAAATTTCACTCTGCCCCCTGCAGTTTAGCATGGTTTTGCTTTGCCATTATGTTGCCCATTTTCCTTGCACCTTTCTCCATTGTGGTGTTGATATTCTGAAGAAGTGTCCCCATATCAAGTAATTGTTACAGTGCCGTTGGCATCAACCATTGACATGGCACTAGGCCACTAGCATGCCATACTTGGTCGCATTTTATGTTGTCAGCATTGCAGATGCACATGCATGGGCATTGTAACAGATATATGACATAGGGACTCTTTTCGCTGCAGAAGAACAAAACCTCAATAGAGTGAAGTGCAAAACAATAGACAATATGGTAGCAAAGTGAAAGTCTGTCAAACTGCGGGGGACAAAGTGAACTTTATCCAATTATTCATGTGTTGTTTGCTTCTTAGAGCAATGAAACAATAACACAATATACTGCAAAGTCACAATCATACGAAACAGTGTATAATTTTGCCACATTTGGCAAATCTTTGGGTTGTAACACGTGTACCATTTGATGTATCATTGTAACAATAAGATAGAGCTTTGTAACGTTGCGTCCTTGAGTGTTTATCAATTGATCATTTTCTATACTTATTGAACTCAGCAATGGCTGTGCTGTACTGTGCCGTGATGTCAATTTGAATCTTCACTGCTTTTAGCCATTACATCAGAAATATTTTACAGAATTCATTGGGTGGTTTGCGAGCTTTGCTTCCATTACTCTGAGAGCACTATTTTGATCTTGTATTTCATGAGACCTCTACTAATATTAAACTTGGTCTGGGCGGGTGGCCGAGTGCTGGTTTCGTAAATTTTTGCTTCAGTAGAAGGTGAGGTTATGGTCAGTTTCCACTTGTCTTGCACTCACTTTGTATCATTCAGATTATCCAGCAGTAGCAGACGTGCACGCTATGCTGCATCACTGGCAAAAGATCAGCAGTTAATTCATGGGTTGTACTGGAGGATTAGAGGTGTTCACTTTTCACTATCTCTCACCGCCTGAATTTTGTATTGTCGTTACAGAAACTGATCGGAATTGTTAAGTAATTGCAAATCCAACTGAATTATGTGATGGAACTACAGGTTAAAACTTCAAACTTGAAAAAGTAAACATGCTACACACAGTGTTCCTACTTCCTTCCCTTCCTCTCCTCTCCTGTTTCTCTTATCACAGGTCACTCGTACGGTGCTACCTAAACCTTGGCGAACTGCGCGGAGAAGCGCTGTCGCTTGTAGCTCTCCACGGCGAGCAGTTCCTCCCGGCTGAGCAGCACGGCACGAAGCGCCGCGTGCAACGCCGGTCGGGAGGCGCCCTCGGCGGTCTGCCCACCGACGTCCAGCTCCAGGACGCTCCTTGTCCTCCCGCCGATGGTGGCGATCTCCGCGCGGACCGCCCTCGCGCTGACCGACCGCACGGCGCGGCCCAGCTCGGACATGAGCCCCGGGCGGTCGGCGCAGCACACCCACGCCCTGACCCGCTTCGTCCTCTCCCCGACGTCCCAGTACTCCTCCTCGACGCCGACCTCGTCGCCTTCCCCCGGGACGACCACGCCCGCCGCCGCGCCGTCCGCCTCGCCCCGCAGCTGCCGCACGTGCCGCACCACCTCCCCGAGCAAGGCCGCCTTGTCCATCTGCACGCACGCAGCAAGCGTAGCGTCCTCAGCTTAGCAGCCCCTTACCGCGCCGTCACGGGCACCATGAACCGTCGCGCTTTTGACGATCGAGGACTCACCCGGGAAGCCGAGGGGAGGAGGCTGCGCAGCGTGGCAAGGTGGGCGTTGATGCGCTGCCGCCGCTTGCGCTCCGCCTCGCTGTGGCTCCTGCTCGTCCCGCTCCGCGCCGGCGCCGAGCACTCGCCGTCCATCCCCAACTCCTCCGCTCCACCACTCCGTACAGGCACCATCGTGTATGTCTCTTCCAGTTCCAGACTCGTGTTTAAAAAGACCAAGAGGCGGGAAGCCGAGGGGAGGAGTATTACTAGTACGACTGCCACTACGACTCCTCGTTTGGTGGTGCCGAGGTGTTAAATAAGCCGCCGATAAGCGTTGGCGCCGACACGGCTTTACTGCGTGCCGCGGCGTAGGCAGCGGCCGCCTTGGCGTTTCGGTCTGCGGCGCGGTCGGGTCCAGAGGAGAAAAGTTGCATGTGGTCTCTCCCTCTTTTTTGACGCCTTTTTACTTGACCGGGGGAGGGTTGATAAAAGCGATCAAACGGCAGCGGCAACTGCATATGTCGTCGCGTCGCGGGACGTGCAACTCTAGACTAGTTAGTACATAAATAATCTATTCGTATTTATGTGCAAAGCTAGCTAGTTAGTTACTAAATAACAATTAGCTCTATTTTCTCTTCATTTTTCTCATTCTTCTATACAAACCAACGCTAATATATAGCTAAGATAATCTTATCGTACATGTCATGATAGGCCAGTTTGTCCTCGCTGGATGGATGGATGGATGCTGCTTCCTTTTACGGGCCTTCGGGATGTAAAAATTTTGTCGGAGGGAGGGCAGTGAAAAAGCGTCGGCGGACACGGTGCTGGTGCACGCCTGTTGCTCTTTTTTCCTTGATCGTGCTGCACCATCTGATATGTTGGTTCTTAATTGGTACTACGTACCAGCAATAGCAAGTACCCCTGCCACATGTGTATGCAATGTCGGGGTTGGATTGCCAAGGAACAACCCCTCTTCTACCGACATGTGGGAAGGCCTCAACCAACAAAGGTACAGCTGAAATGATCAGATGCACGGTGACACCGTGATTTTACATGAAAAATCTCTTCGAGACGAGGGGTAAAAACCACCGGACCAACACTGGTCTACTCTCGAACCCTCCACTATTAGCGACAATAGGTGCAACACAGTCTTCTCTAAAACACTAGAGGAGGTACTAACAACTATCATCAAGGTCTAATCATGGCACAAACAACAACACGATTCGATTCGAAGAGCAAACAAAGAGGCTGCACTTTTGTCCCCTTCGAATGTCAGCTCATATCTAGCGTCGATCCGAATGGTGTGAAACTTGGAAGAGGTGTCAATGCACGATCGAGTACTTACAAGCTATCGAAAATTTAGCTAAATCGGACTACATTTAACCCTCAAAAATGGCCTACCAAATCTACACACTGCTAATGCTACCTACAGTATAATCCCTGTCAAACCTGGTGCTCCTCTGTTCCAATCCTAAATCCAACCAGGCAAAACCAAGAACATGTGACCAAGTTGATCCTTCGACCATGAATGTGATGAAGATCACTAAGAATAGGGGTGAAAACGGATCGGATACGGTCGGATATTGCTGTTCCCGTATCCTAACCCATATTTTTTTCCCGGATTCGGAATCGGATACGGTAAGACCGAATACGGATACGAATATGGATATTTCGGAGTTTCGGATATGGTAATGTTGGAGCGGATACATACCGGATTCGGTTCGGAAACGGATAATACAAACGGATACATACTTGTTGAAACATTTGACAAGCAATAAATTCATATATATTACATAAATCTGACAACTCACACAACACAAGTATAACAAGGTATCAAATTCATACATAACTTGAACAACTAAGTCTCGCTCGTCCAACAGGCCAACACACTGAATTCATGCGGCGGCGTGGCGAGGCTCAAGCACTAGGGTTAGTTTTCGTGTTGGGGAATCGAATGGGGAGGCAAAGGCGAGGCTTGCGGGGAATCGAATGGGAAGCCCTTGACTCTTGAGTCTTGACTTGAGTACGGAGTACCCTTGTTTTGTTGATTCGGATATCCGGTCGGATAATATCCGGTTACCATATACCGCAGCTATTCGGTCGGATATCTCGTCTACCGTATCCGTTACCGTATCCGGTAGCAAGTATCCGGTACCGTATCCGAATCCGGCCGGATACGGATTTTTTTTCCCGGATACGGTTTTTAACGGATTCGGTACCGGATCGGTCGGGATTAACCCGTACCATTTTCACCCCTAACTAAGAAACACTCAAGCTAGACGACGCTTCTCTCCTCCTCCTCTCTCTTGTTTCTCCGAATGGGGTGTGCGCAGGGTTAACATTTTCGATGAAATTCGATCGAAATCGTGAATTTCAAAGATTTCAAGCCCTATCGAGAATAGAAACTGAATGGTAAACCGGGTAAATTCAAATTTAAATTAAAAAAATTTCAAAAAATTGGTAAAAGTTAACCAAAAACTCACTAAAATAAGTATTAATAGTTTTGTAACCTTTGGGATGAAAATTGGTTGAAAATCAAAAAATTTAGATGTTTTTGTGTCACAACCGATTTTGCAAAATTAAAAAAAAAAACAGTACTGTGATCCGGAATTTTATACCATGTTGTACCAATAGTGGAAAATGACTAGTCTATGGACAGGACAAAGTTGGCATAAATACAAGGCGGAGTTGCTAGCTACCTGAGAATTAGCACTCATGTCACAGAGGAGTACAACATAGCCAGCCAAGTGTACACCCAACAATACTACCCATAGCCCTGATGGTAATGCTTTATTTGTATGTTTCATTTCATTGCAACTCAATTTTTTACTAACATAACGTTCATGTAAGTCCAATATGGCATAAGTGCGACAATGGAAGAATGACGAAGCTATGTCAAATGTGAACATTCATTTTTGGTGAGAAATATTGATTTGAAATGTAATATGCCATGGTAGTGAAATGTGTATTTGTTGAATTGAGTTGTTAACGGTATTGAAATGAAATATTATTATTGTTAATATATTGTTGCAACTTGAGATTGTCTAAAATATAGCAAAGGTCATGCTAAAATTTTTTATGTTCTTCCATAGTTGTGCTATTATAATTTTTCACAATTTTACATTTTTTTACAATTTTTCTGCATTTTTTCTTGTCTTTTTCTTCAATTTTCCATTCGATCCATGATTTTCCATCTAAACCAGTCAAATTTCGAGAATTTCGAGCGAAATTCTAGCTTACCGACCGGTTTTCAACTTTTTTCGAGCTTTTGACCAACTGTTTGACTTTGCAAACCGTTTAATTTTTGTCGAATTTTGGTCAATTTTCGTGACATTTTGCTACCGTCAATTCGAATTTCGGTGTAAAACCAAAATGTTAACCTCATCTCTAGATGGAGTGAGACAGGGTTTTGGGTTGCTCTCATTTTCTCACGAGGGAGCACATCAACCATCACAATGAGAATCAACAGTTCACAGTCAATGTTGTCAGAACCGCGATTCTGAATCGGATGGTAGGTTCTTCGGTAGGATCACTAATCATAGGATTGATTTAGAATCTAACATTTTATTTAAGTCTACCAAAGAAATGCTTTTAAAGATCTACCATGTATTTCAATGCTACTATATTTTTTAAACTATACATTTATAACTTTTGTTTATAAACATGCAGCACAAATGAAAGATGATTTGCAATTAAAAGGGCACACACAAGTAATTATTTGTAATAAAATACTAGAATTGGTAGAATCGAGTAGGATCATATGTAATTTTTTTATTACGATCCTACAAAATTTTTAGTAGAATCGTAATAATACGAAGATTCTAACAAATTAAGATTTACTAGGATCGAATTGGTCCGGTCAATCTAGATTGTAAAATCGTGTGATCATATGACTAGAATCAAGACCCTGATGACCTTTTTCATAGGATGGAATTGGTCCAGTCAATCTATATCGTAAAATCGTGTGATCATATGACTAGAATCAAGATCCTGATGACATTTTTCACAATCGCTTGGGCTTATGAGCTATTTCGGCTCCTTATAACACCTCAATGTGGTAGAAATATGGCCCAACGCCCACACGGCATTTTTGCACGGTAGATAAAAATGCCATTTTCTATGTCCCCCTGTTAGTATAGTGTATGCAGTAAACATTAATAGTTTTTTTTTTAAAGACGTGATGGGATAAGACCTATCACCCCTTCCACCAAAAAAAACACATACACACACACAATCTTCAGATTTAAGATAGGAGTACGTGAGACTCGAACTTGGGTGGGCAGGGTTTACAACCTTGTGTGCTCGGCATTGCATCTCAAGAGAGTTCTAAAAAAATGTAGGGGTACCTAAGAGGAACTAAGTACCAATTTAATTAAAAATAATAGGCACCCAACGAGCTAAAAAGAACTCAGAACTATGTTGCGAGTTGCACACACCATCTAGTACCAAGCTGTGTGTAAATCCCAAGCTGTGGTCAAAAATCCTTGAAGCTTTTGCCGTTGATTGATTCCCTAGATCCAGTAAAAACATTCGAAGCCACAGCCTTTTCACCCCCAGCACACTAGTGAACAAAAGCAATGGACAAGACACGACCACCCTCTTTAGCCATGTCCTACGCGACATGCCATGCCCCCTCGCGCTGTAACAACGAGCACTCGCCTTTAGGTTACAAGGCAAGCAGGCCGGTAAGAAAAGAAAGGTGAAAAAGCTAGTAGTCGATGCCGATGTAAAGCGTGAGAGAAGGCGGAGACAGGTTTGCGCCCGCCCATCATACGGTAAGTGCTCCTCCTGCTACGAGGCTGGTTTTTCCCGGGCAGCGAAGGGGTTGCTTCGGAGCCTTAGGACGCTCCAATCTAATGCAATGGTATAAGGAGTTTATGTGGAGTATGATAAAATTTGATGTGGAATTAAGATGAATGAAGGAAGTGAGAGAGTAGAGCTATTTCTTATATACAACATAGAACCTATTTGAGAAAACCAAGGAAGTTAAAAGAGGATGATGATTGGTCGGAAGGGAAGATAGGAGCTGAGTTTGGAGTAGAGAAATTAATTGGGTGAGGTATTTGCTAGATACTATGCATTAAAAATAGAGAAATTTTATGGTGCATTATACTGGTAGTATATAACGTGTAGTAAAAATCACATCTAACCGTTGATTTGTTAAGGGTGTTTTTACTACTCTACTACCAGATAAAGTATAAGTTAAAGAGATAATGATTGGTCGGAAGGGAAGGTAGAACTGTTTCTATATCATATAGTATACTTAGATAAGAAACTATATATGTACGGAGAATGTCTTTAGAGAGATGGTACGCACGAGGGGAACAAAACTGCCTGGCCTTCAACCCCTTTTGCTCCGTGCCGGGCTGACGCAATGTAGCGAACAGGGCGTGTATAATCCTGCTGCCGCCGCCTTCAGTGGCGTGCAGAAATGCTCTGTAGGAGCGACATCATGCCGCTGCCGACAAGCGAGTTTGTGAGCGATGATTGGGCACGACGTGCATGCATAGATCGCGTCGTCGCTCATGAAGGGGGAAAACAGCCTCCCTGATGACGTTGGTCCCCTGAGTTGGTAACAAGGAAGGCCTTGTCTTCGTCCACACAGTTTGGGGTCAACCGGCTGATCCTGATACGACCAAGATCCATGTGATGTGCTTGAGAAGTTTCAAGATCTTAAGGGGCCATTTTGAAAAACACGATTATATTCGGAAATAGTTTAATTTCTGTAAAAATCGGGAAAATTACCGTATTTTAAATGGTGCCAAGAGACTTTGACAGCCGTTTATTGTATACTACAGTGGTTGGACTTGGAGATGCTCAGGTTTCGAGTGGAGGGAATGTGTATTTATCATTAGATGAGGAGTGAGGAGCCCGTGGTCGTCCTCTTCGCCTTGTTTGGTAATTAGCTAGCAATTCTTTGATCCCTTGTTACAGCTTGCTTCCTCTAATGTCGCAAGAAGTGTTTTTGTTTGTTGCAATGTGTATTTATCAGATCTAGTAGCAAATATTTTTTTGTGTTGTAGGTAAAGGTTTATTTGTTGTAGAAGAGTTCTTTCGTGTTGCAAAAAGGTATTTATTTTGTTGCCCTTTTTTATTGCAATGGATTGCCAAACATGTTATTTTGAGATGTTGCACCGGGTATTTTTTTATTGTTGCATGTGCATCTCTAAAAATGTTGTAGGGTTGCAATATTGTTTTTTAGATATGCATTTGTTGTTTTTGAATATATTTACACTATTTTTTAAATAGGTTAGCCAATACTAATTTAAGCATCCAATACTACTCAAATCGGTCTAAGTTATTGAGAGAGTGATTTTTTTTAAAAAAAATCTTTCCTCGGTGTTACTTGTGTGTTTTTGCAATATTACATGTACTGCTATGAATTGTTGCATTGTTGCACTACTCTCGGGAGCTACGATGGGAACATCTCATCGAACGTCCGGATCCTAGTATTCCCCCTAGCACATAAGAAGTTGCCTCTGTTTTCTTGTAAACATGCAACAATGCAAGTATGCAACACTAACAATTTTCTTCTCAGTACAGTCTAAAACCCTACTTAGAGCTAGAACTAGAAGAGAACAACTCAGTTTGAGAACAAACTTCTTGCAGCAGCATTAATGAAAAGTTAGGTAAAAACTGCGGTAGGTCTGACCATCCGAGTCAAGGTTTCTGCAGCGCTTCAGAACAAGTACTATTATAGAAGCTGAGTAGCTGTCAGACAACAAGTTTTACCCTTCATCTTCAAGAATACGGGGGCGCATGCTGCAAGTATGTAAATTCCTCTGACCCCCACCATCTAGGGATGGCAATCAGGTAGTAACCTTCGGGTACATCTGTTTTGAACCCGCCACCCAAAGCCGAATAAGGCACGCCCATCCGAACCTACTAAGCTTCACGGGCACAGATCTGTGCCCACGTCCGAACCTGGTGGTTACCCGATACCCATGGATACCCACAGGCACATATCCATATATAGCAGTGAGTTTCTATTGATCTTGAGATCTTGAGTTCAATTAATTTAATCTCTCGTAGTAAATGTGATTTGTGGGCCTAAATCAACTAAATAACATGGCTTCACTAGTTTTTACATAAACATCAAACTGATTAATGTAATGGTACCTAAGAATTTCCAATTAATAAGCTCTATTGCAATTTGTAAGTTTGCAACCACAAAAGCAATGTTTGCCAGAACAATCTTTTCTAATCATTTTCTCCATCAACACATGGAGAACATTACAAGTTAGTTGTTTTAGATGTACATGTAAATGATATCACTAGAATGCCCATTTGTCCAAGGTGACGAAAATACCATGATATTTTGTTAGTCTATTGTTGTCCAAACTACAAATATTATTTTGTAAATTGAATTGTGTAGGCATGAAGTCGACATTCCAAGTTTCCGATCGTCACTATGGTTTGCTAACGCCATCAAAGCTATAAATCACTTCCTTTTCTCCATAGTTGACACTACTAAAAAAGTAAAGGAAAAAAACGTCGCCCTTGTGAGGCTGCAGCATGGGACTCCTGAATCGTCTCCCTCCGCGGAACCACGCGCGCTCCGACCCCTGCGCCGGCTAACTCCATGGGGGCGAGGGAGCTCGAGGGTGTCGTCGCCGCGGCATGCGGCTCAAGCGGCGGGAAGGCCGGCCCGGCCTCGATGGCCACCGAGACATCAAGGGAGAAGAAGTCGGCTGTGTGGATGTTGGCGAGCATGACCACGACAGTGGTGATCTTGTTGCGGAAGACGTTGTACGTCGTGGTCGCGTCGTCCTCTGCCACCGCCGTGATAGTGGAGGAGGATGGGCGGGTCTCGGTTGCATCGTTGAGGAGTTGCTTTGGAGGGAGGCAGAGGGTTAGCCCCAGGAGGGCGTCGTAAACAAAGGTCGTGGCGCTCTCCTTGGCCTCCATGAAGGTAGCGATGGCAGAGGGTGGCTAGGGCGGAGGGAGGCGAGGCAGCCGAGCCGACGCCGAGGGAGTCGGTGGGGGGAGGGTGGCCGAGGCGGAGGGAGGCGAGGGGGACCATGGGGAGCGAGGCGGTCAGAGCGAAGGGAGGTGAGGGGGCCGAGCCAGCGCCGGTCGCCAAGGGAGCTAGGGAGGCGGTGGAGGGAGCCGGGAGGGCACCGAGGCCCGAGAGAGGTCGAGGGAGGTGAGTAGATTGGGGGATCGGGGGATTGCGGCTGGTGACTGGCGAGGAGAGGAGTTAGTGAGTTGGGGTTTTGTATATCTCATAAAAAAGTGGGCCCACATATCATAGGATACCTATTGTTACAAATTGACACACACGTACATCCTATGATCTTATCGGGTACCCAAATTTGAAAACCTATGGGTCTGAAGTGCTACCCGTGCCCGCCCTTGTCGGGTTGGGTACCCACGAGTACCCAAACCTATGAGTAAAACTGCCATCCCTACGATCGTGCCATCACCTTTGTCTTCAACACAGCTCCAAGGAAGTAATTACTCTGTTCGTTTGGTAATATAATTCCAAGGCAACGGCGGACTTAGAACAAAAGTAGAGGGGAGTTTATGGGTTAAATCAATAGTCGGTGACTTAGAGCGAAAATAGAGGAGAGTTTCTAGGTTAAGTCAATAGTCAACGAAGAACTAGTACTTAGCTAAAATCCTATTAATTGTGTCACACTAAATACCAAGCGCAACAATCAACCGGTGACAAGATCCTTGCAGTGTTGTGTATCTTCATATTTCGCACGTGTGCCTCCTCTTTTGAGCTGGCACCATGATTTTTTTCTATATTTAAGTAGCTAGCTTTACAAATGTGCCATATATGTTAATTATGTCCATAGTTATTTTATCAAACAACTTAAGGACATACTACTTAAGAATATTTAGATAGCTAACAAAAAAAGCAAGCTAACTGTTCGCGCCAAAAATGTGAAGGGGGTTTTCGGCCTCGAACACACAAGACAAACACCGGGTTTGCAGAGCGTGCCAGTCGATTTGACCTGAAATCGACAAGGTAGAATTTGTAATTCGATCAAAGCCGATAAACAAAGATCTATCGGCTTTTCGCTAATCGGCAAGAATCGATTAGGAGATAACTAGATCAACCGATTCTGATTGATCCGGATATAAAATAAAATCGGCCGGGAAGGCGTGCGCAACAAAAGCAAGCGAGATCAAACCTGGGTGAAATCGGCTAAAACCAACAATCGGCGATCTTGCGCCTATGTTGATTCCGTCGACTTGCGAGAGAAATCTATAAAGCTAAAGCGATGTAAAAGAAAAGACTTGTAAAAGTAGGGTTTGTTGGAATTGATTGATTTTTGCCGCTTGACACCCACCTCCTTTTATAACATGCCTGGCCGATCCGAGTTGTACACGGATACGGTGCGTTTATCCGTATCGGCCTATTATCTGAGTTCCTTCCCTTTTAGAAAGCGGATTCCTTTTCCGATTCGTTTGATGATTTCTTTCCATCACGAGCGCTTCCTTTCATCTCGGATGATTTCAATACACACCGAATTCCGATGTAAACACATACAATTGCTTTTATCCGATTCAAACCCATTTTGCCATGTACCGAATTTTGGCGCAAACATATGCCCCCCCAATTTTTGGAAAGATAACTTGATACTTTTCAAAAATTGCAATCGGCTTTTTGTCAGAATTTCTTGGTAACTTCCCATTAAATGGCGCCGTAATAATCTCAGTGCGTTTTTAATGCAGCAAGAATTCCCTTGCTCGCCTTCTTTCATCGCGGTATAAATATGGGGTCCCCCCACGGTCATTTTCACGCTTTCAAGCTCTCGGATCAGGCACCATCGGCTCTTGTCATCTTTTCTCCTTGTTCTTTCAAAATCGGCTGACATGGACCCCTCACAGGTATTCATTCCGATTCCTCAAAGTTCAAATCAATTCTACTTAGGACCGATAGGTAGTATGTCGGCAGACACAGTTATCAATACCGAGATCCCTAGACTCCCCTTATCGGCCGCTGGATATAATATTTCTGAATGGGGAAAAAACTTTAGGGCATGGCCCACTAACTTGAAAGGATGGAGATCTTGGTTCATTAGGGTATCGGCTCAAAAGAGGGTAGAATGGGAGAGGATGGGTATAGCCGAGTCTCTATCTTTGAGTCTAGCCGACCACAAGCCAATGAACCCTTGGTGGCTGCGGCATGTTATTTTTGGTCGGATTCTTTCAACGCTTTTTTATTCCGTCCGCCCAATCGGCCCTACTGCTAGATGTGGCCCAACTATGCTTTGCCTTAGGCCAGGCGGGGACCGATTATCGGCTTTCAGCGGAAAACCTTCTTTCAAATTAATCCGCAAAAGGCGAAGGGTGGCATAAATACATCCAAAATAACAATAGGGTTCTTGGTTCGATGTCAATTTGAAGAGCATGTCGCTTTTCTCAATCTTTGGTTAGACCGATATCTTTTACGTGGTGCTTCCTCGGCCCTACCCAAACCTTTCGATTAGTGGCGGAACGTCTGCTGGAGGGTCATCGGCTTTCCCTTGGCAAGATGTTCCTAGGGGCGGTATTTCAAATGATGTATGTGATTAAGTAGCCGACTCTTTTCCGGTTTGCCAAACACGTCGTTGGCAATATAGGAGGCCCTCGTGGTTTGTTCAAACATGGCTCCATTGCATGTTCACCGATCTATTTTATCCGAACCCTCTGGGAGCTCAACTTTCCTCGGGAGGACTACCCAGAGCATGTTGTTCCACAAGTATAGAGCTAGCCGATCCTATGGCGAGAGGTTTATCATGTCTTGGTGGAGAGTTAAAAATGGACTCGATCGGCTTGCACAAATACCTCGATTTCTTCCTTTCCTAGATAGGACTTCCTTCGGCCAACAAGACTTTTCCGATATACCGATGTAGCCGATTGTCTATACCCAACATTCCTTCACCTTGATTCTGATAGTTCCTCGATGCCCCATCTACTTTAGATTTGTACAAAATCATCCTTACCCCTTGCATTTTCATGTCGGCTTGAATACCCATAGCCAGGACATTTCAGCCATCTTACGAGTTCTACCACCCTTCGGTTTACGCTCGTCAATTAGGCTTTGGGCAAACCATTCCATCTTTCCCTTTGCTATCTTGCGTCGAGCCGAGCTCGGGTAACCAACAGCGTTGCGGCGAGGTTATTCTCGAAGTAGCCGATGGATTGCAAATCCTATCAACACCACATTTTGTTCTTAATTCCCGTCGGTCACCGCTTTCGCATGATGGTGGACCGTAATATCGAAAATTTGTACTCATGGAGCGAGGACTCAAAGTCGGCTATAATCCACTTATTTATTCCCGACTTTCATGAGCCGACGGTAGTATCTGGTTCAGACGAGTTCGGGTTATAGCGATTCTTCGATGGCCGTAGAGGTACCACTTGTCTTGTATTAATCTGTTTTTACATTGGTTATCAACTTTTACTAAAATGCCTCTGGCCTCTTCAGGTTGGTACGGGCGCTGGTGAGCAAACAACCGATCCCCATGCTTCTGCGAGCAGTGGCCGACAACGACGTCCAGGTCAATCTGTCGGCACTACGGGGTATACTTCAGGGAATTTAGACATTCAAGCTCCATCTTTAACGGACTTAGCTCGCCAGCGTGCTCCAAGTAAGTCTTTTGCATATCGGCTAATATGCCCCTTGCTTTGACAATTGCTAACTCGAAAACACTGCAGAGAGGAGGAAGAAGTCGGCCAGGCGCTCGCCCAGACCTGTGAGGCGGCAACCCGATGGCTCTCCGGAGCACTCAGCTACTGATGTAAGTTTTATTCTTTATTCTTTGCTCAATATCATTTTTTCATATTGCTGATTTTATTCTCTTGAATCCCTAGCAATCTCCGTCAGTGCAAGTGGCGGGAGTTATAGCCGATCTCCAAGGTGCTACATCGGCTATCCCTCCATCCTCTCCATTGCCGCCCGGCCATCACAACAGACTATCGAGATCTCCGATCCACGACCCCAAAGCGCCATCAAGCGATCTGGCCGATTCTTTGGGCTTCACTGCAGACGAGCTCGGCGATCGGGAAGTGCTAGCCAGATGACTACCCGGTAGACATCCGGTAGCATAATAGCGACCTGCGCCCGACATCGGCTGCCGTTACCGCTGGCCGGGTATGCGGGGCGACTCAATCGTCTCTTGGACGACGTGATGCAGCCAGAGGCAGCTCTTCTGGCCAACACTCAGCCCTTGAGGAATGCTATGGCGGCCATGCAAGCCGACCTTCCCCCTGCGGCCATGAATGCTTTGCTAGAAGTGTGCCATCTGGATGATCGTCGGCTAGACGTAGAATTGGCCAAAGCAAGAATTGAGCAGAGGAAGGCCCGACAAGCCGACCAAGAGATTACGGACAAACTTATAGTAGATGCTAAATCTCGAAAGAGTGCTTTTGACCAGGGTCTTTGCTATGCTGAAATCGGCCAAAGCTAAGGCCCAGGAGTGGAGTCATCCAAGAAAAAACTTGAAGAACGGTGGCCTTGGTTACAAGAGAACTTGCAGATTGCCAAATCGGCATTGCAGATCGACATCTTCACTAGCGTCTCGGAAGGCGACAAATCGGCGAAGTTTTTGCCAAAGTTAAGAGCCAATCGGCCAAGATAGTCCCGATCCGGGTGATGCGATGGCCGATCAACAATTGATAGGCGGCGTTGAGACTACCATCGGAAGAAGCGGCGGCACTATCGGCTTTGGGAGCCCATTTGCCCGGGTCGGGACTACACTAGTCTTTAACTTACTGATCAGTTGTGGCCAACCTCTGTAATATTGCTTTAAACTTGAGATGCCTTTTGAACTCTTGCTTGATCGGTTGTGCATCCGATTTTGTAAACCTTTAATGTGGATGGATGTTTCAAACCGACTTGGTCGGCTGTATGACCAATTTTATATGCATGTGCTTGTCATTGATCCTGATGCCTTCACCTCTATAGTTAGGACCCGACCCATATGCTTGGGTGATATGCCTTCAGATACTTTCCATTGATCGCTTTAGGTAGGACGAACCCTTCTAACGATTCCAGTATATATGAATTTCCGTCAACCGGCCGATTGATCTTATAAGGTCCTTCCCATGTCGGAGACCATTTGCCGAATCGATTATCCCTAGACCCAATCGGCAACACGGTTTTCCATACTAAATCGGCTTGTTTGAATGATTTAACAATCACTTTTTTATTATGCGACACGGCAACCATCTCTTTGTTCTTTTTAAGCCGATCTAGCGTGATTAGTCTTAGTTCAGCCAAATCATCTAGATTGTCCAGCATCGCCTGTTTGTATTCATCGGCTGATACCTTATCTTGCTCATGTAGCCTTATTGAACCGATGTTGATTTCAACGGGCAAAAGCGGCTTCTTGTCCGTATACCAAGCGAAAGGGTGACAATTTAGTTGTTCCGTGATGGGATAGCCGATAAGCCCATAAAGCCTCCGATAGCGTTGAATGCCATCTCCTTGGCTCTTCCTCAATTTTTCTTTTATCGACTTTATCAATGTTTTGTTCGATGATTCGGCTGTCCGTTGGCACGAGCATAGTAAGGGAGGAGTTGAGTAATTTTATCCCAAGACTTTACGCAAACCCTTTGAACTCGTTGGACATGAACACGGTACCACGATCGGTAGTGATTGTGCATGGAATCCCAAACCGATGGACGATGTGTTCATTTACAAAGTCGATTAGTTCTTTACCAGTAACCCTCTTGAGTGGCACAGCCTCAACCCATTTTGAAAAATAATCCGTGGCTGCAAGGATGAATTTATGTCCTTTGCTGGATGGCGGGAATATCTGGCCGATTATGTCTATACCCCATCCTCTAAACGGCCATGGCTTGACGATCGGATGTAAAGCCGATGCTGGTGCTGACTGTATGTTACCAAACTTTTGACACGTTTGGCATCCTCTATAATATTTGAAGCAATCTTCTAACATCGTCGGCCAAAAATATCCTGTTCGTCTCAGTACCCATTTCATCTTACGAGCCGATTGATGTGACCCACAAATGCCTTCATGAACTTCACCCATTGCCACTTTGGCTTCCTCGGTTCCCAGACATCTTAATAACAAACCTTCCATAGTCCGAAAGTACAATACGTCTTCTAGTAGAACATATTTGGCGCTTTGCGCTGACCTTTGCTCGGTCGGCTTAGTTGGATCGACAAATAATCCCTTATCTCTGTTCTCCGATCGGCGGGGTGGACACATAAAATCGGCCAAGCGTTTAGCTCGATCGGTCCTGTCGGCTTTCAATCTTGTACCACGATGCACTTTGTGCCAATCGGTTTGCTTTATCATTAGCTTCTCTGGGGATATGTTTTATGGAAAATGTAGTGAACATCTCGATGATCTGGAGGCATTGATGCAAATCTTTGGGTTAGTGCATCATCATTGCATCGGTATTCTCCTCGACTTCTTTGTACAATTAACATCGAATCTCCAAAAGCTTCGACGTCTCTCACTCCGATGCTATCTAACAGTTGTAGACCCCTTAGTAATGCTTCGTATTCTGCTTGATTATTTGAACATCGGCTATTTAGCCGATACATGAAGTCATACTCCTGCTTTCTAGGTGAAACTAATACTGAAAAGGTTAGAAGATTGCCTAGAGGGGGGGGGTGAATAGGCTAATTTAAAATTAAAACAATTTAACGCATGAAAGCAATTCGGATATTCGAATTAATATCGGAACTTCCGAAATCTTGAGCTTCCGTAATTACTTCGGATTATCCGATTGGTACTTTACTTAAAGAGTCGAGCAGAAATAGCGATGCGACAACTAGCTTTAGATATTAAAATTGTCTTGAAGAAAATCAATAAGATTAAGCAGCAGCTAGAGGCGAGAGAACACAATAGTTTGATTCCTGGAGTTAGGATCCTTGAGGGGATCGTACGTCTCCGTTGAGGAGGTTCCAAAGAACCCGCGTCTTTTCCAACCCATTCCTCCCAAACCACGGTCGCACTTGAGGCTTGGTTCCACTATTTGGTTCCTTCCCTTTCGAGGCGGAGCCGGCCTTCACAAACTTCTCACGGCGTCCCACAACCTTTGGGAGCTCGTGAGCGGCGCCTAGCCGTCTAGGAGTCCTTCAACCTCCAAGAGAAAAGAATGCACTTGAATCTCGATCTTGGAGAGGTTCTCTACTTTCTCAAGATGAATGACAACTTAGCTCTTAACTCACAACCACACTTAACACGACCCTCACTCACTAAATGATCCCTAAGATCAAGGAGGAGAGAGTGCTCAAAGAGTGCTCTAGAAAGTGCTCAAGAAGCTCAAGTAAACAGCCCAAGCAAGTGTGTAACCAGCAAAAGGAGTGAGAGAGGGGTATTTATAGTTTTGGTTCAAAACTAGCCGTTACCCTCGCACTCGACCTCACATCGGAATGTCCGATACAAACTTGAACATCCGATGTGTGCAAACTCCAGGCTTGGAAAACTTCCAGCGATTGAAAACAACACGCATCGGAAAGTCCGATAACAACATCGGAACATCCGATGACTCTCGAAGAGGAACCCAACAAAAACAAGCTAAGTCCACATCGGAACGTCAGAAAAGACATCGGAACATCCAAGAAAGCGGTGGGCTCCCAAGCAGGAAAACAACCACTTGAACTTCCGAAGACGCAACTTCGGACAATCCGAACTAGACAGAGAGCACCTTTACACAAGAAGGCACACATCGGACCTTCCGATACTAAATATCGGAACATCCGAACCAAGCAGAGCTCCTATCTAAAACACAGCAGGTATCGGAACATCCGAAGCAGAACATCGGAATGTCCGACCCAAAGCGAACACACCGGATGAAGCACAACTCCACTTTGAACTTCGAGACATCGGGCGTCCGATACAAGTTCGGAACATCCGACCTGAACTTAAAACAAACTACATTCCGAGCGAGAGAACACTTCAAGCCCTTGAGAGACTCGCCTAAGTTCATCTTGAGTGAGGAGAACATCTCCAAGTCAATTTCAACGCATCCCTCTTAATAGTACGGCATTCCTATGACTCAATAGATTAAAATTTCAAGCTTAAATACCGTTTTTCTTACTCAGCGCTACTAGAGGACACTTCACGTGCATAGACGATCTCTTCTTGAAGCCTTTGCCTGTTCATAAACTAGTTGAACACATTAGTTTCTTTAATCATTTGTCATTAATCACCCAAAACAAATTTAGGGGGCCTAGATGCACTTTCAATCTCCCCCTTTTTGGTGATTGATGACAACATGATTTAGGACAAGTTTATAAAGCATTGTGAGAGTATAAATATAGACGGAACTCCCCCTCAAAATGTGCATTGAGAATGGATCTTGAGAACAAATGCACTTTTCGAGAGAGAAGAATATGAGAGAGCTCCCCCTATATCTTTGCATAGGAGATTATCACAAGATTGACAGGATAAACAGTATGAGTAATTCAGATAATTAACTACCATCAAGTTCTCCATGCAACAACAATAAAGAGATTAAAACAATAGCAATTAACAACGAAGTTTTAAACCAAACACATAAACTAAGTTCCAAGTTCACTGACTCAACGATAGATAGATAAACTTGTCATCTCTCCCCCTTTGGCATCAAGCACCACAAAGGATAGAGAGAGAGAGAGATGGGGAGACTAATCAGACTCCTCTGATGCAGCTTCATCTGACCCAGATTCTTCGTCATCATCCTCAGACTCAGACGCATCAGGTGCTGGAGCAAAGGGATCCTCGATCTCTTCTTCACTTTCCTCGTCCTCTGAGCATTCCAGATTTAGATGCCTTTGGATATCCTTGAGTCGCTTGGCATTCTTCTTCTGCTTTTCTGAGTTGCTCTTGCAAAGAACAAATATTGATTTCAAAGCTCGCAGAATAGGTGAAGAAGATCCGCTGGGAGCAGAGGCTGAAGGAGTAGCAACAGAAGAGTTAGTCCTCCCGTGGAAGCTCTGTGGCTCATTGAGAAGGGGCCTTGATTGGCACGACTTGAAGTGCCACATGCTTTCCATCGCACTCAAAATGCTGCCTGTCACTTCCTCAATTAAGTGCATGATAAATGGAGCATATCCACGGCTCATACGGGCTCTGTCCAATGAGTCTGATCTCATTCCATATGAAATCAAAGACATCAAAGGGCCTCGACCATCTTGCATTCTCGCTTCAAGAGGTTTACGGTGTAAGAAAGGACATGAGAAGCATCACCTTCTTTTGGAGCCAAGGTCTTCTGAAGAGTGCATTCAGGATAGCAAAGAAGGGCTTCATTCCCTTAGTGTCACCTGGCTCAAACTCTGCATTCTCCTCATACAAGAAATTCAGATTTGATGCACCAAGTGAGACCTCATTGTGGATCGATCTCTGTCACGGAGTCCGCTTCGTGAAATCAAGCAATCGGCAAGCTGAGCGTAAGTGGTTTCATACCAAGTTCCTCAGTCATCCAATGGAGAGTAGAGACTCGATCCTGGAGACATACATTGTGGCATAGAACTGAGCTATGATCTCCACATTCCAATCATCTTTGAAAAGCCATGATCCTCTTGGTGCCGATTCTTTCACAAGCTGCAATAACATCATTAAACACAAGATCATCTGCCGCTGCCATGTACTCCCAATCAACGCATTGCATTTGGATTACCGGATTCTTTCTAGGATAAATGATCAAGCATAAAAGTCCTGCTGAAAGAATGTCCGAAGCGTGAGTCGATGAGAAGCTGGTCATTCCGCTTTGGATTCTCTTCACGAGCTTTTCTCACTTGTCTTTGCTTTCCCTTTGTAGTTTCTTGGCTTTCTTTGAAGTCTAGGGTTTCTTTCAGCGGTTTCAATCTCGGCATGTCTCTTGGTGAGACCACGACGCTCGACAATTCCTTTGCCTTTTCTAGAGGGTAGCGGTGCTCCACGAGGCACATTTACCGTTTGAGCGGCCTGAGCGGCGAGTTCAGCGATTGAAATCCCAGGTTGAGATCCTCGAGTGGCTTCGCTTTGTTCTCGCCCGGTTGGAGTTTTTCTTTTGCGAGTGAAAGTAACCTTGGTGAACCACGAGGAGGTTGATCACCTTGACTTGGATCCATCGACACCGGTGATAAGAGAGTAGCGAGATATGATAGATGAAACTAGAGAGAGAGCTGGCTTTAGTGTTGTACTGTCAACATCGGAAGTTCCGATATAGTATCGGAAATTCCGACTTTACATCGGAAGTTCCGACAGAGAATTTCGGAAGTTCCGATATATTCGGTACAACCCTAAAACTAGGATTTCAACCAAATCAACCAAAGGAATTTGATAAAACTTGAGATCTAGGCGGGGAAACGCTAGAGCAACAAGTTTACCGAAAGATATGATCAAAAGATTCACGGAAAGCGAAGAGACACGGATTGCTCTAGGGTTTACCTTGAGGATGACGAGCGAGTTTTGAAAGGATTAAGGTCTTCTAAACCGTGAGGCTCTCCTCCTTGAGGTAGATCGGAGTTTCGAAGAGTTGAAGACTCGAAGGCGACAAGTGATGAAAGAGTGCGGTGGAGGGAGAGAGAGAGCGTCACGGAGGCCAAGTGAAGGAATAAAGAAATGAGGTAGGGGCCAACCGAACCGTCCTTATCATGCGTTTACACGCGCCGGACATTCGAATCGAGGTTGGAAGTTCAAGAGTTCAAGTTTCCAGCGAACCAGAAGTTGAACAGGATTCGGATATTCCGATAAAAATATCGGACATTCCGAAGAGTTCAAAAACACAGAATTCGGATATTCCGATGACTGGATCGGATATTCCGATACGTGTATTTTTCCAGCTGACAGGAAGAAAAAGACAGGATTTCTGAGAAGGAAGGAATTGAGACTTTGAGACAGTGAACTCGGCAGTCATTCTACTTGTGATCAGATACCAAAACAACAGTCGAAGCTATGATCACAGGTGGAATGACTAAAGATGTAATATACAACTCAACTCTTTAAAAAGCAGATAACTAATTTTTGCAATCCTTTTATTTTGAAATCACCAAGAATAGCAACAATCAAGTGCGAGCAAGATGTCAAGTCACATTCCGATAGTCTAGGACATTTAGCTCACATCTCAGTTCACAAAATCTTTTCTCATCTAGAGGTTTGGTGAAGATATCGGCCAGTTGTTTCTCGGTTCTCACATAGGTAATATCTATGTCTCCCTTAAGAGAGTGATCTCTAAGGAAGTGGTGTCGGATATCTATGTGCTTGGTCCGAGAGTGTTGAACGGGATTGTTGGCTATTTTGATCGCACTCTCATTGTCACATAAGAGTGGTACCTTCTCCATCTGAGAAACCAAAATCCTTTAAGGTTTGCCTCATCCATAATAATTGTGCACAACAACTTCCTGCGGCAATGTATTCGGCTTCAGTGGATAGAGCCACCGAATTTTGTTTCTTTGAGGACCAAGACACTAGTGATCTACCTAGAAATTGACAAGTCCCGAAGTGCTTTTTCTATCCACTTTGCAACCCGCATAATCGACATCCGAATAACCAATCAAATCGAATTTTGATCCTTTAGGCTACCAACGCCCTAAACTAGGTGTGTGAACTAAATATCGGAGACTTCTTTTTACGGCTACTAGGTGGCACTCTCTAGGAGCGGCTTGAAATCTTGCACACATACACACACTAAGCATAATATCAGGCCTAGATGCACAAAGATAAAGCAATGAACCTATCATGGATCGATATACCTTTTGATCCACGGGATTACCTTCTTCATTTAAACCAAGATGTCCGTTTGTAGCCATGGGTGTATGGATTGGCTTGGCGTTCTCCATGTCAAACTTCTTAAGCATATCTTTGATGTACTTTGTTTGGCATAAGAATGTACCTTCCTTGAGTTGTTTGATTTGAAATCCAAGGAAGAATTTTAACTCGCCCATCATTGACATTTCGAACCTCTTTGTCATTATCCTACTAAATTCCTCACAAAAGCTTTTATTAGTAGAACCAAATATAATGTCATCGACATATATTTGGCACACAAATAAATCATTATCAACAAATTTTGTGAAGAGAGTAGGATCGACTTTACCAATCTCGAAACCCTTTTTAATGAGAAAATCCTTAAGGCATTCATACCATGCTCTAGGTGCTTGCTTGAGCCCGTGGCGCCTTATGGAGTTTGTAGACATGAGTGGGGTTCTTATGATCCTCCATTCGGCGGTTGCTCAACGTATACCAATTCGGCGATTGGACCATTTAGGAAAGCACTCTTGACGTCCATTTGATAAAGCTTGAAATCATGGTGAGTAGCAAATGCAACCAATATACGAATTGATTCTAATCTAGCAACGGGAGCATAAGTCTCACCAAAATCCAAACCTTCAATTTGAGTGAATCCTTGAGCTACCAACCGAGCTTTATTTCTTGTGACAACTCCGTTCTCGTCTTGTTTGTTGCGGAAGACCCATTTGGTTCCAATCACGTTTTGATTTGGTCTTTCCACCAGCGACCACACCTTGTTTCTAACGAAGTTGTTAAGCTCTTCATGCATAGCCATTATCCAATCCGGATCTTTTAGTGCATCTTCAACCTTCAAAGGTTCCAAAGTAGACACAAAGGAGTAAAATTCACAAAAATTAGCTACTCTAGAGCGTGTAGTTACCCCCTTTTGAATGTCACCGAGAATATTATGGACGGGGTGGTCTCTTTGAATACTTTGATGCACCCTTGGATGCGGCATTTGAGACGTTTGTTGAATTGGCTCATTATCTTCAATTTGATCATCCTCCATTAATTTGCTTGAACTATCTTGAGGAATGTCTTGATTTTGATTTGAAGTGGGAGGCTCCACTTGTGTAGATGAATTATCTTGATGCTCCTTTTCTTGCGGCCTCACTTCGCCTATAGCCATCTTCTTGATTGCAATGCTTGGCTCTTCCTCATTTTCTAGCACATTTAAATCAACTTGCTCTACTTGAGAGTCGTTAGATTCATCAAATGTCACGTCTCGCTATTTCAACACAACCGAAGTTTTGTTGAAAACGCGATAAGCGTAAGCATTTGATCCATATCCTAACAAGAAACCCTCATCGATCTTTGGAGCAAATTTAGAGTTCTTGGGTTTCTTGTTAAGAATGAAACATTTACTACCGAAAACTCTAAAATATGAGACATTTGCTTTGTTACCGGTAAGAAGTTCGTATGCCGTCTTCTTCAAGATCTTGTGGAGATACAATCGGTTGATGGCATGGCACGCGGTGTTGACGGCTTCCGCCCAAAAGTGATCGGAAATCTTGTATTCATCAAGCATTGTCCTTGCCATCTCGATCAACGTCCGATTCTTCCTTTCTACCACTCCATTTTGTTGAGGAGAATATGGAGCGGAGAATTCATGTTTTATTCCTTCTTCATCAAGGAATTGTTCAACTTGAGTATTCTTGAACTCACTTCCATTATCGCTCCGAATCTTCTTGATCTTCAAATCGAATTCATTTTGGGCTCTTCTTGCAAACTTCTTGATTATCCCTTGAGTTTCACTTTTCTCTTGCAAAAGAATACCCACGTGAAGCGAGAAAAATCATCAACAATAACTAAACCATACTTGTTACCTCCGATGCTTATATAAGCAACGGTCCGAAGAAGGTCCATGTGTAGAAGCTCCAATGGTTTTGTCGTCGTCATGATGTTCTTCGCGGGATGACGCGCTCCAACTTGCTTTCCGCTTGACAAGCGCTACAAATCCTATTTTTCTCAAACTCAACATTTGTTAGTCCAATGATGTGATCGCCTTTTAGAAGCTTGTCGAGGTTCCTCATGCCAACATGAGCTAGCCGGCGATGCCACAACCAACCCATGCTAGACTTTGCCATTAAGCATGTTTGAAGTTTAGCGCTATTTGAATTGAAATCAACCAAATAGAGCTTACCCTTCAAATATCCTTTAAAAGCAATTGAGGAATCATCTCTTCTAAAGACGGTCACATCCACATTAGTGAAAAGACAATTATAACCCATCTCGCAAAGTTGCGACACGGATAACAAATTGTAATTCAAAGATTTAACAAGCAAGACATTGGAAATTGAATGATCATTAGAAATAGCAATTTTACCTAATCCCATTACCTCACCTTTACCATTATCACCAAACACAATATTTTCATATTGTGACCCTTTTTCATCAAAAGATGAAAACATTTTCTTTTCTCCGGTCATGTGGTTTGTGCAACCACTATCAAGCACCCAACTTGATCCACCGGAGATATAGTCCTACGAAAACACATCAAGTCTTGTTTTTAGGTACCCAAATCTTTTTGGGTCCTTGCATGTTAGTAATCAATACTTTCGGTACCCACACCTTCTTTTTGCTCACATCATTAGAGTGGTGGGCACCGACAAAATGAGCAACCACTTTACCACGGTGGTTTCTCTTCAATATGTAAGAAGCAAAGTGAATGGAATGAGATGTATGACATTGAGGATGCTCCTTTGATTCTTGCCCGGTTTTGATGACTTGTGTGGTGGTCAATGGTTGTTTGTCATTTCCTTTGACAAACTTGATGCATTCCTTACCTTTTACAACCACACGGTCATTTCCTTTGCATTCATACTTATCATATCCTAGCCCTTCTTTGTTTTTGTTGCCTCGACCACTTATGGTTTTGTATAGGGCGTCCTTGGATTGATAAGTTTTCATGCAACCGTACCTAACCAAGGCACTTAATCTCTCGTTTTCGCTTTTTAATACTTGCACAAATTGAGAATTAGTAGAGCAAGCATTAATATCAACATTATAGCATCGAGAGCAACCATTGCTAGTGGAAGGAATAGAAGCCATTGAAGAATTTACAATTGGAGAATTAAGATCATTAAGAGATTCAATTTGCACTTCAAGAGCTTGGAGATTGTTTTCCAAACTTATGACATTCTCTTGAAGTGACTCATTTGAACCCTTAAGTAATGTTATTGAATTATTAGCCAAATCAAGCTTTTTGGTTAACAATTCAATTGTCTCCTTTTCTTTTGTGAGAACCTTCTCGAGAGCAAGATTTTTCTTCTTTTCACAAATTAGCAACTCTTCTTGCTTCTCGAGAGTCTCCTCTTGGCTATCTATTCTTTTCAATAGTTTATGGATCTTATCAATAGCCGTTTTGCTTAAATCACAAAATAGAACATCATCATCATCATTGTCATCGCTATCCAATTCACTATCACTACTTGGAGGTTTTGACTTAGTCATTACCTTCCGCCCTTTTGCCATGAGACAAACAGGTGCGTCGTCGTTGTCGGTGTCACTCATGTCGCCGAAGAGTGATTTTGTTGGAGGAGCGGCTTCAATGGCGACGGTGGCGACTCCTTCATCATCGGTGTCGGAGTCGGAGTCGTTTGAATCCCATTCTTCGCCAATATGGGCTCGCCCCGAGTACTTCTTCTTGTAGCCTTTATTTTTCTTGCTTGGCTCACTCTTCTTTTGCTCATTTGAGGAGGTCTTCTTCTTTGGACAATCGGCGATGAAGTGTCCAACTTCACCGCACTCATAGCATGCCCTCTTCACATTTCTTCTTCTCCTTGACTTGTCATTGAAGTTTTTCTTGTATTTGCTTGACCCGTCATACTTGAGGAATTTTTTGAACTTTCTCACGAACAATGCCAAGTCTTCCTCGTCTTCGCTCTCATCTTCTTCTTCATCACTTGATGTTGATTCTTCCTTTTTGCTTGCCTTCAAAGCTATTTGCTTCGGTCTTGAGCTTGAGCTTTGCTTGGCAAGGTTCTTCACTTCTTTTGCTTCTTCCTCCATAAGTTCATGTGATAGAATTCTTCCTAGCACATCATTAGGAGTAAGCCTTTTGAAATCTTTTTCGCTCTCGTATAAGTGTTACGAGAGTCGAATTCCTTGGAGCAAAGGCTCTCAACATCCTCTTCACCACAACGTGGTCCGTCATATCCTTGCTTCCAAGTCCTCTTATCTTGTTTACGAGGATCATCAAGCGATCATACATTTGTTGTGGAGTCTCATCATCATTCATGACAAATCTCCCCAACTTGCCTTCTAGCAATTCAATCTTTGATTCCCTTACACTTGATGTACCCTCATGTGCTACTTGAAGTGTGTCCCATATCTCTTTGGCTTCTTCCAAGCCGTCCACTTTGTTGAATTCCTCGGGACTCAACGCTCCAAGCAACACGCTTGCGGCTTGAGCATTGCGATGGATGTTTTGCTCTTGTTCCGGCGTGAGCTCCATATCGTCTTCCGGCATATCTAAACCTGTGCAAACAATTTTCCAAACACTAGGATGGAGAGACATCAAATGCATTTTCATCTTGTGCCTCCAAGCGGAATAGTACGTGCCATCAAAGAAAGGTGCACGCCCGGAGGGCACAGTGATATACGAATGCGAAGAGGAAGTATTTAATTTTTCATAATTGAAAGGAATTTGAGCTCCCTGACTAGATGTAGAGGTAGCTTCCTCTTTGCTCTTGCCGGGAGTTCCATCTCCGGCTCTCGGACTGTTTTGATCGTCCGTCATGACAACCTTCAACCCGGTGTTGGCCATCACGTTCCTTCAAGCGGTTAAGCCTTCGAGAAGGTTTGGCTCTGATACCAATTGAAAAGGTTAGAAGATTGCCTAGAGGGGGGGGTGAATAGGCTAATTTAAAATTAAAACAATTTAACGCGGAAATAAAGTCGGATATTCGAATTAATATCGGAACTTCCGAAATCTTCGAGCTTCGTAATTACTTCGGATTATCCGATTGGTACTTTACTTAAAGAGTCAGGCAGAAATAGCAAGATTTACAACTAGCTTTAGATATTAAAATTGTAATCAAGAAAATCAATAAGATTAAGCGGCGACTAGAGGCGAGAGAACACAATAGTTTGATTCCTGGAGTTCGGATCCTTGAGGGGATCGTACGTCTCCGTTGAGGAGGTTCCAAAGAACCCGGGTCTTTTCCAACCCTTTCCTCCCAAACCTCGGTCGCACTTGAGGCTTGGTTCCACTATTTGGTTCCTTCCCTTTCGGAGGCGGAGCCGGCCTTCACAAACTTCTCACGGCGTCCCACAACCTTTGGGAGCTCGTGAGCGACGCCTAGCCGTCTAGGAGTCCTTCAACCTCCAAGAGAAAAGAATGCACTTGAATCTCGATCTTGGAGAGGTTCTCTACTTTCTCAAGATGAATGACAACTTAGCTCTTAACTCACAACCACACTTAACACGACCCTCACTCACTAAATGATCCCTAAGATCAAGGAGGAGAGAGTGCTCAAAGAGTGCTCTAGAAAGTGCTCAAGAAGCTCAAGTAAACAGCCCAAGCAAGTGTGTAACCAGCAAAAGGAGTGAGAGAGGGGTATTTATAGTTTTGGTTCAAAACTAGCCGTTACCCTCGCACTCAGCCTCACATCGGAATGTCCGATACAAACTTCGGAACATCCGATGTGTGCAAACTCCCAGGCTTGGAAAACTTCCAACGATTCGAAAACAACACGCATCGGAAAGTCCGATAACAACATCGGAACATCCGATGACTCTCGAAGATGGAACCCAACAAAAACAAGCTAAGTCCACATCGGAACGTCCGAAAAAAGACATCGGAACATCCGAAGAAAACAGTGGGCTCCCAAACAGGAAAACAACCACTTCGGAACTTCCGAAGACGCAACTTCGGACAATCCGAACTAGACAGAGAGCACCTTTACACAAGAAGGCACACATCGGACCTTCCGATACTAAATATCGGAACATCCGAACCAAACAGAGCTCCCTATCTAAAACACAGCAGGTATCGAACATCCGAAGCGAACATCGAATGTCCGACCCAAATGAACACACCTGATCAAGCACAACTCCACTTGAACTTCGAGACATCGGAACGTCCGATACAAGTTCGAACATCCGACTGAACTTAAAACAAACTACATTCCGAAGCGAGAGAGAACACTTCAAGCCCTTGAGAGACTCGCCTAAGTTCATCTTGAGTGAGGAGAACATCTCCAAGTCAATTTCAACGCATCCCTCTTAATAGTACGGCATTCCTATGACTCAATAGATTAAAATTTCAAGCTTAAATACCGTTTTTCTTACTCAGCGCTACTAGAGGACACTTCACGTGCATAGACGATCTCTTCTTGAAGCCTTTGCCTGTTCATAAACTAGTTGAACACATTAGTTTCTTTAATCATTTGTCATTAATCACCCAAAACAAATTTAGGGGGCCTAGATGCACTTTCAAATACCACACCGATGCCTTCGCCTTCTTGGCAAACAGACCCATCAAAATACAGCTGCCAAGGAGTTACACTAGTTGTTCCTACTAATGTTTCACTCCCTGTGATAAAATCGGCCACAGCTTGTCCTTTCACAGATTTAGCCGATCCATAGGATAACTCAAACTCTGTTAGGGCGTATGCCCATTTACCAAGCCGACCTCGTAGAATTGGCGCCGATAATATGTATTTTACTATATCGGTTTTGCATATTATGACGCACTTGGAAGCCAGCATATAATGTCTTAACTTGGTGCAAGCAAAATACAATGATAAGCATAATTTTTCTACTAGGGGATACCTGGTTTCTGCATCTAGAAGACGTCGGCTTAAGTAGAATATTGCTCGTTCCTTCCTATCGGCTTCTTGTGTTAAAAGCGCCTAATCGAATCACCTTCACCGATATATATAGTCTAAAAGGTATACCGTGTTTTGGTGCGGTCAATCTGGTGGACTCATCGGATATCCCTTTATGTCGTCGAAGGCTTTTTCTTTGATCGGTTCCCCATTTGAACTCTAGGTTGTCTTTAATTTTCAGCGGTGTGAAAGCACGAATACGCTCGACAAGTTTGAGATGAAAGCGTCGCAAGTAGTTGATTTTTCCAATCAATATCTGCAACTCCTTTTGCTTGTCGGCGGTTTAGTATCGGCTATGGCTTTTACTTTGGCTTCGTTTACTTCAATTCCTCCTTCATGTACCGTAAACCCAAGAAAGCGCCCGGTACACCCGAAAGCACATTTGAGGGGTTCATTTTAACCCATGCAACCTTGTGCTTTCGAACATCTTTTCCAGATCGGCTAAATGTTGCCGCCTTCTTTGGATTTTACCACTACGTCGTCAATGTATATTTCCACAGTATTGCCGATCAAATCATGGAAAATATGGTTCATAGCACGTTGATAGGTAGCACCGGCATTTTTAAACCGAAGGTCATAACTTTCCATTCATATAGCCCTAAAGCCCCGGGCATCGAAAGCCGCTTTGGGTATATCGGTTTGACCATGAATATCGATTGTATCCGGCGTTCCGTCAAGAAACTTATGATTTTATTCCCGGATGCAGCATCGATAAGCATATCGGCTATGGGCATCGGTACTGCTCTTTGGCGTAGCTTTGTTTAAATCTCTAAAATCGACACATACCCTAAGTTTGCCGTTTTCTTCTTCACAGGGGCGATGTTTGAGACCCACTCGGCGTATCGGCAAGGCCGGATAAATTTCGCCTCTAGCAATCGTCCTACTTCTTCCTTTATAGCGTTATACAACGTGAGGGTTAAACCGCCTCGCATCGCTGTTTGAACGGCCGATAGCCAGGTTTTATAGGTAGCCGATGTTCAACTAGTCAGCCGGCTTAAACCTGGCATTTCATAATACTCCCACGCCAAAGCAATCCTTATATTCCTTGAGTATTTCGACCAACTTTGCTTTATAAGCGGGTTCTAATTTAGCACTTACAAACGTTGGTCTTTTGCTATCCCCTTCACCAATATCGATTTCTTCAAGCAAATCGTGATAAATCCTAACCCCTTTCTTTCTTCTTCAAAATCTTCATGACTTCTTCAGATTCTTCCTGCCGATAGCCCCTTACCTTTGTAGCTTTGCTATTGTCTCGCGCTCCATCTTCTTATCACGCCGTGCGTCCGATCAAAGCGTATTGGGTTTAACGCTGATCGGCCTGAATCCTGATTTCTCAATACAGATAAAATCGCAATTGTCCAAGGCTTTTCCCGATATGCATTCAGCCTCTTCGTGTGGCCAATTGGTGTCGTGGCTAGCCATGGCGATATGAGCCGATGTGTCGGTGATACGACTTCTCTTGTATCGTCGTTCCCTTTGCACGATTTACGGTGCATAGTTGATGGTATGCAACGATTAGCATGGATCGATCCGCCCAAGGAGTGCAGCTGTAATTGCCTTTGGCTTCAATCACAAAAACGCGATCGGCAAAGTTTTATTACCATCGGATTCTGACACCATTACGCCTTTAGCCTCGGTTGGGTCTCCGGTGAAGTCATTTAGCACCATGTTGGTCTTGATTAAGTCTTAAATCGGCTTTTCCCAACTTTCTGAAAGTACTTAATGGCATCAGATTGACCGTTGCCCCGCCATCGACCAACATATGGGATATCGGTCGGCCATTAATGTATCCTTTTAGATACAATGGTTTCAAATGCCGATACATGTCTTGTGGTTTTTCAAACACAGCGTCTGGTGCTCCGAGGCACAACTGGGCGAACACTTCTTGGTAGATTCTTGATTCTGAACTCGGCGAGTAAAGTGAATACCATGTTTATATCCATTGAGGCGTATCATCTCGGATCATCGGAGAACTGGATTGAACCGATTGATCTGAATCACTATCGATCTGTTCCTTCTTTCTCCACTCCTTTTTCAAAATCGGTACGGTCTTAACTTATTAAACGTCCGATCCCTCTCACTCTCCTTTTCGGCTTCCCTTTCTTCTTGTGTTTTTAATCGCTGAAGCCTTCTGCGTTGCGACTTCTTTGAGACCGAAGGGCACCATCTAGGTTTGGGTTCTATCGGCTTTCTTATCTTTCGGCTAAATTGCCCATTTCATTGTCAGATTCCATCCTTCTTGCGTTAGCCGATAATTCCCGATCTTGGGAGGGTTCGCCTTGATTCGATGTTGACAACCTTTCATAGATCGGCCTTCTCGCTTCCTTATACGGGCGATCGTGTACGGTCTGGACAACCTGTCTTTTCTGATTGGCTTGGCCGACATGTAGACGAAGTCTTTGCATAGGACAAGATACAAGCTGTTGGTAAGGTCATCCCTCTCTCCCGACAAAGCGCCAAAAGGACATTGCCGATGTTTCTCTTCCTCTGTGATCGGCCGATGTGGCACATCGGCGCCGACGTTCGTCCCTCCTTTGCCCTGATCGATGAAAACCCTGGTGGTGTTGAGGGTTATACCTTCGACTTATCCTTTCATATTTCCCGGGAGTTGTGAGAAGGTCGGCTTTGGTTTGAAATCGGCTCTTCTTGGAGCCTTCTCATTTCGATACCATTTACCGAGCCTCTAAGTCCCCTCTTGGTTTCACCGTTCTTGAGTTTTGTCCATTTTTATCGGCTTCTATTTGTATAGAACCGACGGTGATCTACCTTTGTCTCGTCTCGTGATACAATTCCCTTAGTCGGCTTATCCTCGTCATGAGCCTCTTTCCTTTTCGTGAACATTGAACCATGTTGACCTGAAAAGGGCCCATGTCTATCTGCATAGCCGATTCTTACGCAAATTTTAACCTGCCATCGGCGATGGCCGATTGGATCTCTGTTGTCGAAAAATATTGCAATCGTTAGTGTTATGAGAGAACGAATGATGCCATTTGCAATATCTTCGCTTTTTAATTTCTTCGGCCGATGGTATGATATGCCCTTCTGGTAACCTTATGAGTTTTTCTTGTAGTAATAAATCAAATATCTTGTCACACTTTGACACATCATACGAGTACTTGACTTCCGCTTTATTCTTTGTCGGCCTAAGCAGAGAGCATACGAGTGGTTTTGGAACCTTTGGCCCACTCGGCTATGTTCATACTGCCGTCGTCGGAGGTGTCGCCGAATCGTAATCTACCATGTTTACTTTGGCCTTTTCATTGCCGTTTGTCCTAAACCTATCTTTAAACCCTTTGCTCTCTGCATATCGGCTTTCATGTGCCGTCTGGCGATGGAAGTAGGTGGCCTAAGTCGGGGAACTCCTGGCCTGACAACTTTTCTTTTAATGGAGGGATTAACCCTTGGAACGCTAGGTCGGCCAATTGATCGTCGGGTAATGCTACACTGTAGCACCTATTCCGTACGCCCCGAAATCTTCTGATATAATCAGAGACCGATTCGCCCGTATACATCGGACTGAACTAAGATCAAATCCTAAGCTCCATAGTTCCCGAAAGAAGTACTCATGGAATCGGCTTTCTAAATCGTTCCATATATGAACTGAATTAGGTGGTAGATTTGTGAACCAAGTGAATGCAAGTGCCAGGATAATGATAAAGGAAACAACCTAATTTTTAACCCATCGGATTTGTCGCCTCCCCACATTGAGCCGTGAACCGTCCGATATGCTCAATTGTGGTAATAGAATCATCCCCGAGAATTTAGCAAAGTCCGTACCCTAAAGTTGTGGGAGTACGGCATTCGGTCTATGTAATCGAGTACGGCTTCACATGGCCGATCACTCTCCCTACGGGTTGTAAACCGAACTGTTCTCTCAAAACATTGGCAATCTGTTACGCCCAATTAATATTGTCGGCTTGTGGTGCAGCCGGACACGGCCAATTCTCATTGTTTGCGCCGCCCCGAGTGCAAACTCGGGTCTTTGTCCAACTCGCACCTCAGGAGGTCTTGGTGCTGCGTCGTAATTGTGATTAAAACCTAATGCATCGGGTACGGGCGCGAAAGGTTCGACGTATGGCACCACCCTATATGGTGCTTGTTTCATGGTTGTGGCCCCTCGTGACTGTGGAACCTGTCCTATTTCGATCGGCTGATAAGCCGATAACCCGATGTTATTGGAGGGCGCACTTGATTGATTTGATGCGCCTATCTTGGCTCCATCCGTGTGCCCATGGTAGTGTGTGAACCCATCTCTCTGTATGCTTGGTTTTGAGCAGTAGGTTGAGCCGGCATCATGGTAGGTGCTTGAGCCGACACGTTCACCGTGTTGGTGTTGGGTGCTATGGAATATCTTTGGAGTGCGTAGGGATGGTTTGTGGTGGATCTAGCAGGCTTCCAGACGCAGCTAATTCTTGAGCAATTGTTTTCACACTATTTTCTATCATCGGCTTTAAAGTAGACACTAGAGCCGATGATTGGTTAATCAATGCGTGATGGACAGATTGCTCGATCATACTTGATAAATCAGCTTGAGCGGGTGCGTATCGGCTTACCGATTCAGATGTTGAATCTCCGATAGGATTGATGCTTGGGAGTGCAATCTTTTGAGTAACGCCACGGCGTGTTTTCTGGAAGCATCGTAGCATCATTTCCTCCAGAGCTGCCTTTCGATCTTCGAGTTCTTTCCGTTGCTCAGGGGTTAAATCGGCCATCTGGGGCGCGATTATGGCATCGGTGTTGATATCGGCGGTGACTGCGGGTTTGTCGGTTGACGACATTCTTTTTGGGTCCCACCGGGCGTGCCAAAATATGTTCGCGCCAAAAATGTGAAGGGGGTTTTCGGCCTCGAACACACAAGACAAACACCGGGTTTGCAGAGCGTGCCAGTCGATTTGACCTGAAATCGACAAGGTAGAATTTGTAATTCGATCAAAGCCGATAAACAAAGATCTATCGGCTTTTAAGCTAATCGGCAAGAATCGATTAGGAGATAACTAGATCAACGGTTCTGATTGATCCGGATATAAGGTAAAATCGGCCGGGAAGGCGATGCAACAAAAGCGAAGCGAGATCAAACCTGGGTGAAATCGGCTAAAACCAACAATCGGCGATCTTGCAGCTATGTTGATTCCGTCGACTTGCAGAGAAATCTATGAAGCTAAAGCGATGTAAAAGAAAAGACTTGTAAAAGTAGGGTTTGTTGGAATTGATTGATTTTTGCCGCTTGACACCCACCTCCTTTTATAACATGCCTGGCCGATCCGAGTTGTACACGGATACGGTGCGTTTATCCGTATCGGCCTATTATCTGATTTCCTTCCCTTTTTAGAAACGGATTCCTTTTCCGATTCGTTTGATGATTTCTTTCCATGCGAACGCTTCCTTTCTGTCTCGGACTGATTTCAATACACACCGAATTCCGATGTAAACACATACAATTGCTTTTATCCGATTCAAACCCATTTTGCCATGTACCGAATTTTGGCGCAAACACTAACATACTTCAATATTAAATTACAGCAAAACAACATCAGAGAGATAAAAATCACATCAATTTAAAATACAATAAGAAATCAGTAATGCACTATGAGCGCTGGTGGCTGCTTGTACGGGTACTAGAGCCCATGGTCCAAAGTTCATCATATACATGGACCAAGACACTAAAAAAGGCTAAACCATTGAACCATGCATATCATTATTAAATGGTATACTATAACTACTTATTGACTTTGTCAACATTGAAGAAGTGATATCGGCGAAAACATGCAATATAAGCCTTTAATCTCTACAATAGACTTATATTGTGGGGCGACGCTTCTCAAGAATAGACTTATATTGCAGAACGGATGGAGTACTACTGTAATACTATTACTCCCTCTAATCATAAATAGTTATTATTTTGAACATCGGATATCGATACGGTCTCTAAAACACACCTTTGACCACTACTTCTATATATCTATAAAACTCAATAAAATTATAATATTATGAAGGAGCTTTTGAGACAAATCTACATATATAATTTTTATGTATCTAATTTAAATATTTTAAAAAATATTGATAGTTAAAGTTTTAAAAATTTAACTGTATCTAAGTTCAAAACAGAACTATTAATGACCAGATGGAGTATGTTCAAACATGTGGGTGCAGTGTTCCCATATTTTAGAGCACCAACTAGCCAGCATTTACTTTCAGAAGGAAATCCAATAGCTGCAGACCTTGCTCACTCAGAAACTGAATACCCAAGAGTCAAGTCGACGTCCAATGTGGATGCAGAAAAAATGTCTCAAGATTGTCGTCTCTAGACAGACCATGTGAAAGATCATTCGAAAGGGTGGCTTCAAAGTACAAGCTCAATGGAGAACACGACTTGCGCAAACAAGTTTAGAAAGGTGTTCAGAGAAACTAAGGGCATATTTAGTTCATAGACAAATCTTATCATACTTGGTTACACACGAGTTAGACAAGTTTGACCGAGTTAAGCACCCGTTCAGTTTATAGCCACACTTATGGCAAAATTTCTTTTTTACCATCCAGGCCCCACCCGCTAGTGTCTCAAAAAAGTGTAGCAAAATTTCTTTTACTAGCTAAAGTGTGGCTTAAATTTTGATAACTTGACCTTAAACGAGTTTGGTAAGAAAATATAGCTAAGTATGGCAACTTTAATATATATACCAAATAGCCCCTAAATAAGATAGCATCAAACTGTCGCAAAACACTCTTGTTCTAAACAACCTATCGAAATAAAAATCGCAATGGCGATATGATGCTGTAGAGAAGACATTACCATGCTGTCCTGGTGAAATCATACCTGTAGCCTTCTATCAAAAACCACCAGATTTGCATACAGCGATTCATTTACATGGAAAGTCAACTAATAGACAGCAACTATTCAGTACCATGATAAGAGAAACAGAGATGTCGTCCCTTGCTTCAAAGGAAACATGTTTTCATTGCACGATCTCATAGCAAAGACGGCCAAAGTGCAAAATTGACATGAGCAGAATTGACTGGAAAAGACAGAAGTTTTACCTATTTCATTCATTGCTGCAACCCTATGTAGAGCAGAGCTTTATAATAGCATCAAATTTTAATGCACAACGCACAGTAATAAATTGCTATCCACAATAATCTTAGATCAACAAGCTAGCTCAACATCTAAACATCTAAAGCATAATGGCAAGAAAGGTAGCACAAGTCAGAAACTGAACAACACTACCCGATAAACAAAGAACTCTTCCACCATAGCCATGCTCCTCATATAAGATCCTGTCAGCAGCAAACGAGCATTCAACCTACAAACAAAATGCTTCCATTGATGACAAGGCAGCAGGATCGAATGGATAGCCCAACCAACCCATCTGGTCTACCACCATGTCAATCATCTTCATCCGTATCAGTCACAAGTTCTTCTTGTTCTTGCTGCCTTTGGGGCGTCCACGCTTCTTTGTCCCCACCTTCACTCTCATGGGCTTTATTGGTTCGGCCGCAGCTGGCACCTCCACTGTGTCACTAACGGGCACCCCATTCTCAGCACCAACCCCAGCATTGCCTTCCACACCACCAGTAGCTCCAAGCCATGGCGCAGCTGGCTGATCTGATTTCTGCTGCTGCGAACTGACCAGTCTTTCGAAGCCAGGGCACCCGGGAAACCCGACGGGAAAGAACCCCCAGGTGCAGTAGTACATGTCAGTGCCCGGCACAATGGGCGGTGGCTCGGCCGTCGCCTCGGCTAAAAATGGCTGGCGGCAGCCGGGGCACATCAGTCTGCGCCCCTCGTAGAAGCGGTCGTACTGGTGAATGTGGCAGCAGGCCGTGCACACCGTCCAGAACGTTGACGACGGCGCCGCGCCAGACTCCACCGGTGGGACCGTTGCGGCGGCGGGTGGCTGGGGAGTCGCCCGCGGCGGAGTTGGCCATGGAGGCAGCGGTGGCTGCGACTGCTGTTGCACTGGAGCGGGAGGGTGGTACCTGCGAGCTGCAGCGGCTGCGGCGGCGTCGAGTTCGGAGTCGAGGGCGGATTTAAGGACGGGGTCGGAGAGGAAAGCCCAGGAGTCGGCGACGAGGCGGGCAGCCTCAGCGAAGGAGAGCGCGCAGGGGCGTTCGTGGTGGTATTGATTGAGGAGGAGCGAGAGGCGGCAGTAGTGGGAGTGGACGGCGTCCGGGCGGCGGGAGGCGGGGTTGGCGGGGTCGACGCCCAGTACGGCGTAGGGATCGGGCTGGCCGTTGGGGATACGGTGGTACTGGGCGGCGAGGAGGACGTCGGCGGCAGCGAGGAGGTCCTCGGCGCCCGGGGCCCGGGGGTCGGCGGCGAGGGCCTGGGAGGCGAACTCCTTGCAGCCCTCGAGGTCGCGCGCCATCAGGAGCTTCTCCGCCACCATCGTCCACTGCTCCGCCTGGCGCCGTGCGCCGGCGGCGGACGGATCCATCGGGGTAGGACTAGGAGGAGGTGGAGATCGACTTTTTTTTTTGTTGGGGGGGGGGGGGGGGGGGGGGGGTTGGGCATGTGGGGTGTGGCCGGAGTTCGGGGGATGGATCCGTGGGCGCCGATGGGCAGGGGTGAAAACGGGTCGGGTAATCCCCGATCCGTATTCATATTCGGGATAAATTTAGGTTTGGATATTTCTCGTTCGGGTACGGGTTCGGGTACTACCGAATAATTGTTGTTCGGATACGGATCGGATGTAGGATCAAATATACCCGATGAATACGAGTCAAATACGGGTACCCGACAGATAAAATGAATCGAGTACCCAGTGAAACTGTTACGGCTCGCGACGCCTCCTGATGCTAGGCCAAAATCCTCCAGGCAGCCCACTGGTCCACCGAAGCCCGAAGGCCCGAAGTACTCCCCCTAGCTCCCTGCTTAAGACGGTACCTCAGTGCAAAACTGCAAAGTGCAAACCTTGGAAGTCTGGAACCCTTCTCCACTGCGCAGCCGCCGCAGCGCACGCCTCCGGCTCCAGCAGTCCAGCGCCTGCCCCGCCGCCGCCGTTGGCCCGGCCCGTCGCCGCCGGCCCCGTCTCCTGCCGCGGACGGCCCTGTCTCCTGCCCCGTCCGCCGCCGTTGGCCCGTCCGCCGCCGCCGGCCCCACCTCCTGCCGTGGACGGCGCTTCCCCACTGGTTCAGAAACCACATTAGCAGGTTCAAGCTTCTTGATGCAGAAAGACTTTGACTCTGTGCGTGAAACCTTTTAGTCATATCTTCTCTAAAATGGTTAATTGAGCTTCTGGTGGCTTTGAACTTAGGCTAAGACAGTTGTAAACAAAACGTGATTTCAGAAGATAGTTAGCAGGGAGAAACGTTGGAATAGATTGTAAAGAAGACGTGATTTCAGTGTAAAAAGCTCACACGTTGTTTTTTTTCCTTTTGTTTTCAGAGAACATCTCATCACCAGCTTCCCCCTCGCAAACCGACCTGCGCATCTAGCTGAGACATAAGGTGAGCTTACACCTCCAAAAATTGCCAGCTTTTGCAGCTTACAGAGTCGCATACTCACATGACCGTTCTTGCTTCTTGTTGTCGCAGGCCTTCCATTGCATAACAATTCCATAACATTGTTTGTGTGCATTTGAATGGTCCTCTTTTTGTGCCAATAGTAACCCTCGTATATTCTGAGTAGACTACTGTTTTTTCCCCTTTCATTTATTTGGTAACCAAGTAGCATAACCATTTGATCAACATTTCATGGTAATCTAGTGGTGGACAAACCACAATTGATCTTCTGAACATATTAGAATCACAATGTTATTCAGTCACCTGCACATCATGATCTGAGCACCATCTTGGTCTAGGAGATTTAGATAAACTGTAACTTTTTAACAATGTATCTTTAGAACCCGTGCATCCATTTGCAGTAACACTCTAATTAATATTGGATTATTTTCAGATTTACATATGGAAGGGCAGGAAGGTAATGATTGTGGTGATAGAGAGATGGATTACAATAGCTTGAGCCAAGACGAGGTCCATGATTCTAAGGAGGATGGAAAAGATGCAATGGATGGTGCTGCCGCTGAGAATGAGGTTGAAACTATAGTGAAGGACGATGGCAACAAGGTCGGCCATGGCAAGAAGATCATCCTTGTGAGGAAGAGATCCATGAAATCATGTCCTCGTCTAACGAAATTGCGAAAACTTGTGGACATCTCAGCTGCACAGCCAACCTCTGAGAAGGTTTTCACCACCTCTGCCTCTACAAGCAAGTTTATGGCTTCTGCATTCAAAGCAGCGCAATCGAGCAAAGCCATGGTTTTAGTGACTTCCACGAAGCCAGTGAAAGGTATAAATTTTGTTGTATATGTAATACCTCGTCATATTAACAATCAGTAACTCATATTCTTTTTCATTAGATTATACTTGTAGATTTGCAATCTAAAAGTGCAAGTGGAAGTGCAAGTGTAAATGTAGAAGCAAGTAGAGAAGAAGAAGCAGACCATAAGCCTGGAAAGAAGCTCACCTCCTTTGTGTGGAACCATTTCACAAAGTTTGTAAAGGAGGTGACGAATGACGATGGTTCAATCACCAAGCAACAGTGGGCCAAATGCAAGAGTTGCTCACATACAGCTAGGGCTGAGAGTACAAATGGTACAAAGGCTTTTAGTAATTATTTGAAGTTCAAGCACAGTATTGTGAAAGGTCAACAACTGATAAATCAAAAGGATGATGGCATTGCAACATATCGGTATGATCAGGAAACTAGTTTGAGAAAATTTTATTATGCCATCATTATGCATGAGTATCTATTTAATATCTCTCAGCATAAGTACTTTGTTGATTTTATCAATTCTTTGCGACCAAATTTTCCTATGAAATCTCGTATAACTGTTCGTAAAGAAATCATGGATCTATATAAAAAGGAAAAGAACAAGTTGTATGAGCAATTTAAAGCACTGTCTTGCCGTGTTAGCTATGGATATGTGGACATCAATCCAAAACAAAGCATACATGTGTGTCACAGCGCATTGGGTTGATGATAATTGGAACATGCAGAAAAGGATTATTAATTTTATCCATGTAGAAGGAAGTCATTCAGGTCTCAAATTGGGTGATACCTTTTTTTTAAATGTGTTGAATTGGAACCTTGATAAGAAATTGTTTGCCCTTTCATTGGATAATGCTTCTTCAAATAAAGTGGCTATTGATGTTGTTATTGATAATGCTAGAGGCTTTCTTGTATGTGGTGGCAAATTCTTTCATGTTAGAGTGCAAATCATATATTGAATCTTGTTGCTAGAGATGGATTAGAAATAATTGGAGATGCTATTGGCAACATTAGAGAGTTCATAACAATGGTCAAAATATCACCTTAACGGTGGGAGGCATTTCAAAAGTGTGCTAAAGAATGTGATTTAGACACTAAGAAAGCACTTTTTTTTGATGTTGCCACAAGATGGAATTCAACATATATTATGCTAAGAGATGTTATTTACTACAAGGATGCATTTGATCATATTGCTCTTAAAGATAGGGTTAGATATGGGCATGTCACTCCTTCAAATGATGATTGGTCGAATGCAACAAATATTTGTAAGTGTCTAAAAAATTTTTATGATGTCACCTTACTATTCTTTGGCACATCTTATCCTACTGCAAATCATTTTTATCGAAAATTTTGTGAGATCAAGATTGCTATTGCAAGATGGTGTCAGAGTGATGAATTCATAATTTCCACTTTAGCCGATGCTATGAAAGATAAGTTTGAAAAGTATTGGGATTTAAGCAACATGGCTTTGGTAGTCACAGCCTTTCTTGATCCTAGGTACAAACACAAGATGGTTGAATTGCACTTGTCTAAAATGTATCACCATGAGATGGCTGAGTTGGAAAAGGTAGAGTTTATGAATGTCATCAATGAGCTATTTACATTTTATTCATCACTCGTCAATACTCCTTCAAAGAGCAAGGCATCTACTTCGAAAGAGAGTGATTTGGTTTCTAGCTCAAAGGGTTGTTTATTGGATGATGACGATGATGATGAAGTTGATATTGATGTGTTGTATCATTCCACAAACAATGAAAGTAAGATGTGTGAGTTGGATGTGTACATGAATGAAGGACTATTTAAGTTGGGTGATGGTGATGGACCGTTTGGGGTGTTATCATAGTAGAAGGGGCAAACAACATCTTTTCCAATTCTATCTCGCCTTGCTCGTGATGTATTCTCTATGCAATTGTCTACGGTTGCTTCAGAGTCGGCATTTAGCGTCGGTGGACGTGTTATTGATCAATACCGTAGTCGACTTGATGCTGAAGTTGTTGAGGCTTTGGTTTGTACAAAGGATTGGATGATTGCTTCTCAAAAAGGTATACTTTGATCTTACTTATGGGCCTTCTATTATGCATTAGATATATGTCTTCGTTGATAACTACTAATATGTGTTTATCATTTTTAGATCCGGAGAGCAAAATAGAAACCTTAACTGAAGTCATGAATGCTATGGGGATAGAGGACAAAGATGAGAGTTCAGATCTTCAAGCATACATGGGGATTACTCGATGTTTGCTCTTCCAATTTGCTAATATTTGAGTTCTTATTTGTTCTAGTCCTGTGCCATCAGGAGCAGCAGCATTTATATTGATATTGATAATTGATTCATCTCATTTTGCTTGTGCTACAGATTGTGTTGATTCTAGCCTTGACTCAAGGAGCTAGTGCGAGTTCCAATGACGGCAAAGCATTGTCTCTGTGCTGCAGCATTTGTATTGATATTGATAATTGATTCATCTCATTTTGCTTGTGCTGCAGATTGTGTTGATTCTAGCCTTGACTCAAGGAGCTAGTGCGAGTTCTAATGACGACAAAGCATTGTCTCTGCTAGGTGCAGAAGCTGGAGAGAAGGATGCTTACCTTAGCCATTCGTGCATCCATGACGAGATACTACATTAGCGTCAATGAACCGGACGGAAGGAGTATTACAGACAACGAACCTTAACCATGACGAGATAATTTCCCATGCACTTCAAGATTGTATTTTGCCATAGTTCAGATGTTTTGTTTTGGGATGTGACAATTTTGATTTAGTTAAACATTTGCATTATTAGAAAAGATGACTGTGTTGTCTATCACTGTCTACTACAAATTGGCCCACTATTATTAGACTATGAAAATTAGCTTGCATAATTTGTATGCTCTTGTGACCCTGAAGAATGTTTTCAGTCAGCTCGGTTGTCAATACGTAGGCCATTTGCGTTGGGCTATTAGCTGTGACCATGGCTCCAAATGTTTGATGTTTTTGGATCTCCAATGCTATTTGTCTTCAAGCTTTGTATGAATTTGCTGTCTGATCACCCTCAACCAGTGAGGTCAATGAGAAACACCCGATCTACGTAGTACTTTTTTTTGTCTGCTCTTAACACCATCTAGGGGAAATCAACATAACTATACCTGTGACTATTTCCCAGTATGTTGTAGTCTATAATCTGGAGTATATATAGCTTCTATATTGAAACACATTATAGTAATTACATGTGGATTCATTCATTGTACGAAATGGAGGCCAAGCAGAGATGAGACTCCCCTTTGAGTATTGCATTATGGTTGGCTTTGGAAATGTTTGTATTGATTCAAAAAAAAATCAAAATTAAATGAATGTTGTTTGGTGTGGAGTGAAAGGTCCATGTGAGACATTTGATTATTTTCATCGAATGTTTTGATTTTTAGGCAATATGTGTACTATTTACTTCTTTCTTTCATTTTTATAAAAAAATATTTTAATTTTACATAGGGATTAAGGTTGCATTGAAATTGAGAAATATACGAGAGAAAATGACTATGCCCCCGCTTAATTGTCTTAAAAAGATAAAAAAATATACTTTGTGTGGGTGGTAATGAATAAATGCATATGGTTAAGAGAGAATAAATAGCGTATAGAAGGAAAGTCCCTATGTTTTTTTTACAAAAGGTGCCCAAAATTTCACAAATTCGATGATAACTCCTAGCAACTTATTTTTTTTAAAAAAAAATTACATTTAGGTCTTTACGCGTTTTTTTTTTTTTTGCAAAAAGGATGCATGCGAGCTCGCAAATTCAACGACTCCTAGCAACTCTTTTTTTAAAATGAAAACGAGAAAACCAAAATTACGTAAAATAAAATAACCTGGGGTTCTGTAAATTCACCGATGACTCCTAGCAACTCATTTTTTTTAAAAAAAAAAATCTCTTCGCAAATTTATTGATGACTCATAGCTAGCACATTTTTGAAAAAACCTCGAGAAAAAAAACAAAATTATATTTAGGTCTTCATACCTTTTTCCCAGAGATAACCGGCAGACCAAATTTCGCACCACATAAGAGGACTTGTGGTGCCGCAAATTCGCCGATGACTCCTAGCTAGCACATTTTTGAAAAAAAAAACTCGAGAAAAAACAAAATTATGTTTAGATCCTCATACCTTTTCTCAGAGTTAACCATCTAACCAAATTTGGTACCACATAAAGAGGACACATGATGCTGCAGATTCGTCGATGACTCCTAGCTAGCACATTTTTTGAAAAAAAAAATCGAGAAAAAGTTGAAATTTTGTTTAGGTCCTCATACCTTTTTCAAAAATAACTATCGAACCAAAATTTGCACGGCGCAACGTAGCACACAACTTTGGCTAGTCGACCTTATACTGAGCCAACTTGCCAAAAACGACGACATAGCATTTCACGGTACAATCTAATGCATTACACCAGGTGCTCTATGTATCTCTCTTGTTCATTCAACCTATCTATTTTATTTATCTAGGCTAAGGTGCCACCTCAAATTGAAGTTTACGCATCCTCTTCCCATTCTCTTCCACATTCTTGCTCGAGTATGGCAAGCAAGTAGGCGTCCTACTTAGGGATGACAATTGTGCTCGATTACGCGCATGCCCGTAGGTAAATATTCTGATGGAGACAGGCATCAGAGTCTTTCTTTGCCCATGGGCATAGAAATATGAGCAATTCCTTACCCATCGGTTAAACGGATATGGGTATGGGTAGCTCCACTCGTACCCACTATGCTTGTTTACCCTTAAACCGACACTAACAGGTGGGCCATGCACTAAAAGAAACCCTACGAACCCAAAATGTTCTACCAAGTGCTGATTCCCAAGCCCCAGCTGCATTCTCCCCAATCTCCCCATCCCTAATTTCTCGATTTGAAGTCTGAACCAAGCCAGCCTGGATGTCGCCCACCCTGCCAGACGCCTGCCGTTGGCCGCCCTCTGTCGCCGTCGCCTCCCCCTCTCCACACCGCTGCTTCCTCCTCCCACACTGCCCCTGCGCCGCCTCCTACTCCCCTTGCCCCACTAAATCTTGCATCATCTCGAGCACCGCATGCAATGCCTCCTCCTCCTCCTCGGTGGTCTCCATGATGGTAAGGTCTTTCTTATCCTATATGCACTTTGGGCGGCCTTCTTGGCCCCTTTTTTTGTGGCTAATTATTGAGAATAGCAAGGGGTTGCAATATATTGTGAGTTTTGACTCGTTTAGGGGTCAAATTGTTTGATGAGGATTTGTTCGACTTGTTTTGGGGTTGAATTGTTTGATGAGGATCTGTTCTTAAATCGGCTTGTCGGCAATGGAAGTGGCATGGAGCATATGACTCTGTGATTGTAGTTATCACTAATCCTATGTCTAATTTAGTAGCCAATCGTCATATTCCATTCCTTCAGTTTTGTAATTTTTGGATTATGAAAAATTCTCTACGCACTAAAACAATAGTGCCTTTAATACCAGGAATGTAACATCCCAAAAATTTCAAGAATGTGATAATGGAATTTAAAATAGTGAATATGCTTTAATTCTGAGTTTTTAGGTTTTTCTTGATTTTTTTGGGCTTTGCTCTAAAAGAAAAGTCATTTTTTGCTAATTACTAAAAAGGTAAAAGTAAAAAGGTAAAAATAAATATAATAAAAAATTTAAGAAAATTATATTAAATTATAATAAACCCCTAGAGCTCATTTAATGTAATAAAAGGATTATGAGCACATTAATTAATGATAAGAAGTGAAAATTAATGAGTTTTTACTAAAAATTGTGTAGTGTTAGATGTTTTCAAAAATCTACATAGATTATATTGATCTGAAATTTTTATCCTATCTTCTTTAGAGTAATATTAATCCATATTAAAAATATAAAAAATTAATATTCAATTTTATTACCTTATAAAATTTAAAAACTAAAAACTAGAAAATTTAGAAATTTCAATGTTAGATTTTTCAGAAACTAAATATTCAAGAAATAAATCTAATTTTTTTTCAAAAGATCACCTAGATCATAAAATATATTCATACAAATTTTCAAAAATTCTTGACCTAATTCAAATTCCCCATTAAATGAAAAACAAAAAAAAGATTTAAATGGACAACAGTGCTTGTGAGAATTGTTAAAATTTTCCTACCAAAGTTTTGAACCCAAAAATTTTAAATAAGGTATATAACTCTATGGATATTTCTTAATAATATACAAATATTTTCAACACAATTAGGGAGCCCAATTAAATGCTCAATGATGTGCTATCCAAAAGTAGAAACTGAATTGTTAGCTCCTTGTGAATTACACTTTGGACCCAGTTTTTAAGAGGATCCCACATGTTAGGTTAATCCCTTTGGTTCTCTTCATTCCCTCTTTTAGTCGCTGCCAGGTAGGCCTTTTTCCTTCGACTGGCCCACACGTCAGCTCCTTCTCCCTCCTCTTCCTCTCTTCTTCGACCTTCTATTCTCTAGCGCACGGCCACGCCACCTTCTTCCTTTGTCCCCATTCGGTCAGCGCCGCAATTCCTCGACTCAAGGCCGATTATACGTCACATTGATTCACCCCGCCATGATGACATCCTGGCCATACTTTGCACTTGCTGTGGCAGCAAGTTTTGCACACGCCATCGTATGACCAGCTATCACCTCACCTCTATATCCAACCCCTGTGCCTTCACTGTCAATAGCTTAGTTAAAGAGCTACCATGCCTCACCAATTACCCACACACTCATCTCACCTCGCCCCAGCCCGAGATAAGTTCAATCACGCCACCATCCTCCCTATTGATGTAGCTTCCCCGCAAAAGGGGGGAACACAAATCGACCAATTCGGTAAGAAGCGCTCCAATTCATTGAGCTTGGAGCTTCCATGCATATCCTTAAACCTAGTGCGTACCTCAATTCTAGACATCTCTGACTGAAGCTTCACCACCACGTGCTTTGTTGTCCACAGCTCCGACCCTCCGTCGCCAGACCACTCCAAGGTATCCCCTCCCAGGTGAAACCTCAAAACATGTGTAAGATACTTCATAGATGCTCATCAAACACGTAGGTAAGCTCGAGTAGGCTTGTATTGCCATCATGGTGATCACCACCGTAGCTCACCGCCGGGCTTCACCGTGAGCCATGCTCCGGTGACCCCTGAGCTCCATCGAGCCACCCCTAGGTGCGCAGTGAGGTACTGAAGCTCACTATGCCAGCAGTTCACCATCTCCGATGCCATCGTGCCGACGGCGAGCTCCCCTTGTGCACGGCTCTTCTATGAGCCACTGCACTGTGGGCTATGGATTTCACCCTCATGAGCCCAAACACTCACTACGCGCACATGCACTAACATGCAGGACCATTCTGTGAGAGGCGCTCCACACACAGTCACTGACTGGCGGGCCTAATCTGTCAGTCGCTGGCTCATGTGCGAGTGTGCACGTGCTGACTGGTGGTACCACATTGTCAGTGGGAACAACCCGATTCGAAAGGAAACCTCACGAAGTTAAAGAATACGCTTTCAATGTATGAAGGCGTATTTTCTAATTTTTTAGCATTTTCCAAACTGACTATATTCAAACTAGCATATCTTTTGGAATATAACACCAAATGAAGTGAGACAAGTTTTTAAATTCATGTTAAATCATGTAGTTTCCAAATATGCAAAAAATATTTTGAATGTGACTTCTGTGTAAAATTTAAATTCAAATTTAAAAAAAGGTTCAAAATGTGCTAAACACAAATTGTGTGCAAATGAACTCCAAATCAAATGGGACCAATTTTGATAAAATCCATAGGTCATAAGCAACTCAAATACATAAAAAGATTTATATTTCAACTTGTTTTTGACCTTGTTCTAATATAGGTTAGTTTCAATGTGATAAATACTCATATATGCATAACTTAAACAAAGGAACTCCAAATTGAATGTAATAAATTTTTATGTGCTATTAAGACAGTAAACTACATAGATATGCAAAAATACTTAGGGTAAAATGTTGAATTATACATGTTGTACTACATGGTAATAAAATGTTGAATTATACATGTTGTACTACATAGTAACTCTAACCATTTGTCTGATTTGGTTGAAATGTTCTGTAAATTGAATAAGCATGGAATAAAGTTGAATCCCAAAAAGTGTACTTTTAGAGTTTCTTCTAGCAAGTTGCTAGGATTCCTTATTTGTTCACGCGGAATTGAAGTTAATCATGAGAAGATTCATGCCATTGAGTCCTTGAAATTTCCTTCTTCAGTGAAGGAAGTACAAGGACTAACTGGTCGGATGGTCACTCTAAGTCACTTTATATCCGATCGGGAGAAAGTTGTTTACCTTTCTTTAAGGTAATAAGAAAAAACGATAATTTCCACTGGTCGGATGAGGCGGAAAAGGCATTCCAAGACATTAAACATTATTTGTCAAGCCTACCAATATTGGTATCACCTAATCCGGATGAACCATCATTGTTTACTTAGCGGCTACAAATAATATAGTTAGTGTTGTCTTGATAGCCAAACGAGATATGATTCAAAAACCTGTGTACTACGTAAGTAAAGTTTTACATGGGCCTAAGGAGCGATATCCTCAGATTCAAAAACTTCTTTATTCCCTATTAATGAATTCAAGGAAATTAAGACATTGTTTCCAATCTCATTGAATTAGAGTACCTTCATCCTTTGCTTTAGGCAATGTTCTCCACAACCAGGAAGCAACTGATCGGATTGCTAAGAGGGCAGTTGAACTTGGGTCTTCTGACATCTATTTTATTGCCTGATCAGGAATCAAGTCCCAAATCCTAACAGATTTTATCGCCGAATGGACTAACAGTGAGCCTTCTGTAGAATAGAATTCTGCCGATACTAACCACTGGACCTTATATTTTGATGGTTTTTGAGAACTAAGAGGTTTGGTGGCTGGAATAATACTGGTAACACCTTAGGGTGATCAGTTACAATACGTAACCTAGATATTGTACCCTGCTATCTGTTAGAATTAAAGGCACATCTAGGTTTAATTTAATCCAAAAGTAAATCATGAACAACATGTGATTGACTATCAGTAACGAATAACAGGAGCATACTATAGATGCATATGCTAGAAGACTACACATATATCCATCTAATGTGCTCACAATCAATAGATTGAAAATAAACAGTAGAAACATTGTAACGCATCGCTCGTGGTGCGAGATGGAGCGATGAAGCGTTGTAGCGTCTGATGCCGAGGATCGGAAGCGCGCCGCGATGCGATGCCTAGCGGCCGCTCTGAACGTCGAGGAAGACGAGCCGTGGCGGTGGCGTGGAAGCGATCGCGCCGGCGCTTCCCAAAAACCTGATTCGTCCTCTCCCGGTGCAAGAACGCGAGGACGGACGGTTTCGAGACACCTTTCCCGTTCATTTGCACGCCGTGCAGACGGACGGGCAGACTTGATGGCGGCGCAATGAGAAGCGGCAAAACGCTAGGGCGCGAAAACTCTATTTTACCCGGATGACGGCGACGCGATATAAAGGAGCCTGGTAACAGTCCGTAATCGAACCACGACTCGAGGGCGTCCCACGATCGGAGTCCATTACGGGATGCATTACGGTGTCCTTATCTCATACTACAACCGCGATTCCGAGTAGCAAAAGAGTAATCTGCAAAGGAGGCTGCGCCTCACGCAAAGCCCTGGACCGGGTCGGCGGACCATTCACGCAGTGCCGCCCGCCGCGCCCCCCCGCCCCGCCCGGCCGTGCAGAGCCCGAGCCCGGCCCGGCCGGCGAGGCGAGGCGAGCGCGTGTGTATTCTTTCTCCCTTTCTCCACATGGTTCTACCATGGTGTAGCACACTCCACTATTTAAACTAGTGCTCACCACTTTAGGCTAGCAATGTGGTACTATTGCTAGTGCACATGCTCCTCATGAGGTGGGCCTTTGAGATTTTCTAGGATTTATTGTCTCAATCAAATGGGCTTGGCCCAAATAATCCAACAATCCCCACCAGATCTCAAAGTCCCACCGATGTCTTGCCTGTTCCCAAAGTCATTAATATACCAGATTTCGGTGACAATGGACTATGCCTTGAATTGCACCTAGGACTCCAAATTACACTCACCACAACTTGAACAATGGACTAAGCCTTGAATTGCAAGTTTTGTGCGATCGAGTTTCATTTAAAGCCTTAGGCGATACTAGGCTGCCAATAGGCTTCCCCTCGGGTGGAGCATATAAGTCGTACTCCATGGTCTGTTCATGAGCTTACTAGAGATTACCCAAGTCTCCTAGACTGCGACTTTCAACGATCACTCTCATATAGGTGTGTTCTTTCAAGATGCTCTGTAGGATGACATCTTCGCTAAATAAAGCCAACAGAACACATTAAGGCAAAAGCCAACCTGCCATACAGATTTCGAGAGTATTGCATGTTCACTTGGAACTAGTTAGAAAATTACTCTCCTCCAGTTAACCAGTAGCTTGTTTTTCCCAGGTCCTAATTCACGGGATCTCCGATCACATAGGTTGGGTTACCGCTATGGTATAACTCACATGGGTCTCATGCCTAGTTCCTTTGATGCGTTATCTATCACATTCTGTGATAGCCCTTTAGTGAAGGGATCTGCCAGGTTTTTAGCCGTCTGGATATAATCCAATGCTATCACTCCGGAGTTTTTCAATTTCCTGACAGACTTCAAACGTCTTTTCACATGTCTTGAGGATTTCAAGTTATCTTTAGAACTGTTCACTTTAACAATAACTGTTTGATTGTCACAGTTCATAAGAATGGCCGGTATTGGTTTTTCAACCACCGGAAGATCCATCAAGAGTTCACGTAGCCATTCTGCCTCAACAGTGGCTATATCCAATGCAGTCAATTCTGCCTCCATAGTTGACCGTGTCAAAATAGTCTGTTTGCAAGACCTCCACGACAGCGCCCCACCAAGTGTAAACACATATCCACCGGTGGCCTTAATCTCATCGACATCGAGATCCAATTTGAATCACTATAACCCTCTAGTCTTGAAGGGTACCGGTATAGTGTATTCCATAATTTCTTGTACCCACCAAGTAACGCATAACTCTTTCGAGTGCACGCCAATGATCATCTCCCGTTAGAAGTAAATGGCTCAATTTGCTTACAAAGCAAATGAGATATCGAGCCTTGTAGCGCTAGCCAAGTACATGAGAGATCCAATGATCTCGAGAGTATTTCATTTGATCTCTAGCAATTCTCTTGTTTTTCCGAAGAATCACACTTGGATCATAAGGTGTTGGAGAAGGCTTGCTATCCGAATAGCCAAACCGACTCAAAACCTTTTCCACATAATGGGATTGAGAAAGACTAATCCCATCCTCACTTTTGACTAACTTGATGTTCAAGATCACGTCAGCCTCTCCGAGATCTTTCATATCAAAATTTCCAGACAGAAAAGACTTGACCTCATTGATCACATCAAGGTTTGTTCCAAAGATCAAAATGTCATCCACATATAGGCCTGAGAATAACTCCCTCACCCCCCACCATGGCGATAATACACACACTTGTCGGCCGTTTACATAAAGCCAGCTTGTGTCAATGTTCTATCGAACTTCTCATGCCATTGTTTAGGTGCTTGTTTAAGGCCATAAAGAGATTTGATAACTTACACACCTTGCTCTCATGTCCGGTAGCACAAATCCATCTGGTGATCCATGTAGATCTCCTCATCTAGCTCTCCATTAAGAAAAGCTGTCTTCACGTCCATTTGATGGACAATGAGACCATGAGAGGCAGCCAAGGATAAAAGTACCCGGATGGTTGTGATCCTAGCAACAGTGAATAAGTATCAAAATAATCCTCTCCTTCCTTTTGTATAACCCTTAGCCACAAGTCTAGCCTTGTACTTTTCAATAGTACCATCAGGCCTTAGTTTCTTTTGAACACCCACTTACATTTCACGGGTTTGCAACCATAAGGCGATTCTGTGAGCTCCCAAGTTCCGTTAGACGAATAGAATCCATCTCACTACTGACTGCCTCCTTCCAAGAGTCTGCATCGGAAGATGCATAAGCTTCGAAATAGAGGTGGGAGTATCATCCACAAGGTACACAGTGAAATCATTACCAAAGGATTTAACCATCCTTTGTCTCTTGCTCCTCCTAGGAGCCTCACCATCATCCTCCTCGAGGATTTTGCTCGGGTATCTGTTCGTAATCCTCGGTTTGTGCAATAGGTTCGGGAATTATCTCAGGATTTTGACTAGAAACGCTATGCAAATCTTTCATGGGAAATATGCCCTCAAAGAAGGTGGCATCTCTGGATTCCATGATTGTACCGACGATCATGTCGATACCTCAGACTTTACTACTAAAAATCTATAGGCAATGCTCCGATGGCGTATCCCGTAAAGACACAATCCACTGTCTTAGGTCCAAGTTTGCGCTTTTTAGTTATGGGCACATTGACTTTCGCCAAGCAACCCCACGTGCGCAAGTATGAAAGTGATGGTTTTCTCCTTCCCATTCTTCATATGAGGTTTTCTCCTTATTCTTAGAAGGAACTTTATTCAAAACGTGACAAGAAGTCAACAGGGCCTCCCCACCATTCCTTAGATAGACCATGATGTCCAACATGGCATTTACCAAATCGGTTAGAGTGCGGTTCTTTCTTTCGGCAACCCCATTAGGCGGGGCGAATAGGGAGGTGTCCTCTCATGAATAATTCCATGTTCCTTACGTAATAAGTCGAACTCGAGAGAAGTACTCACCGCCACGATCCGACCTAAGCCTTTTGATTTTTCTTTCTAATTGATTTTCAACTTCAGCCTTATAGACTTTGAAGTAGTCTAAAGCCTCATCTTTAGTTTTCAACGAGATAAACATAGCAGTATCTAGATGCATCATCAATCGTAGTCATGAAATATCTTTTTCCTCCTTTAGTCAACACACCATTCATCTCACAAAGATCTGAATGTATGAGTTCTAATGGTGCCAAGTTTCTCTCCTCCATTGCCTTGTGAGGTTTGCGAGGTTGCTTTGATTGCACACAACTTTGGCACTTAGAACCTTTGACAAGAGGGAATTTTTGGAATTAAATTCATACTAGCGAGCCGAGTCATACAACCAAAATTTATATGACATAACCGTGAGTGCCAAACATCGGCTTCACCTCCATTGGAAATATCACAAATATGGTTCACAACTTTATTGCAAAAATCAGAAAGGGAAAAACGGAACAAGCCTCCGCATTCATAGCCTTTACCAATAAAAAGTCCATGCTTAGACACGACTACTTTATTAGACTCAAACACCACTTTGAACCCTTCTCTACATAGAAGGGAGCCACTGACTGTGTTTTTATTTATTGAGGGGACATCTTTGCCGCGTTCTTTAGTCGCCACGATCTTTCCCGAAGTAAACTTCAGATCTACCGTGCCAACACCAAGAACAGAAGCATTCGAAGCTGTTTCCCATCAACACGGAGCAATCCCGCGGCCTGGTAAGAAGAGAACAAAGAGAGATCAGCACACACATGAACATTAGCTCCAGATCAATCCACCAATCGGTGGTCCTGATTTCTTGAAAGAACAATAGGTGCGTTACCATACCCGAAGTTCCTCCTCCGGTATTGCCAATGGTCACGTTGATGACTTTGAGTTCTGTCCTTGCTCACCCTTCCTGCCCTTGCGATTTGGACCTTTGTTTGGCCCGGTGTCCAATCTCACCGCAAACAAAGCAGGGCTTCTCATCTTTGTTCATTGACTTCTTCTTCTTGAAATTAGTGGTTTGTTTGGCTTTATTTTTCCCTTTGTTCTTGCCATGTGAGAATCTGTTGCACCACATTGGCGCTAGGCGCCCCTCGATTCCTTTCACAGTGCATCCTTAGCTCGAGCTTTCTCCTCAACATCTAGAGACGCAATCAGTTCTCAACAGAAATCTCTTGTCTCTTATGTTTGAAGATGTGGCAAAATTCCTCCATGAAGGAGGTAATTTGGCAATAATGCCCCCACCACAAACCTGTCAGTAATCGGATTTTGAGAAGTTCGAGTTCCTGGCGAGAACTCAGATCTCATGAGCCTGCTCAACTACTGAGCGGTTATCCACCATCTTGTAGTCATGATATTGCTCCATGATATACGATTCCTTTGCCCGACATCAAGCACCGAACTTAGCATTCAGAGCATCCCATAGTTCCTTCGCGTCTTTAATATGCATATACACATCGCACAGACGATCGGCAAGAACACTAAGAACGGCTCCCACAAAGAGTGTGTTGGCATCCCGATATGCCTTCTCCTTTTCAGGAGTTGGATCCATATCCTCTGGTTTGCCGTTCGACACCCAGAACACGTTCATAGCTGTAAGCCACAAGGTGACCCTTGTCTGCCATCTTTTGAAGTGTACACCGGTGAATTTTCCGGCCTCAGTGCCTCGGCAAAGCCAGCCATTGATAAACCTAAGCGCCTATAATCAGGTTTTTGGATTGTTAGAATTAAAGGCACATCTAGGTTTAATTTAATCCAAAAGTAAATCATGAACAACATGTGATTGACTATCGATTAACGAATAACGAGGAGCATACTATAGATGCATATGCTAGAAGACTACACATATATCCATCTAATGTGCTCACAATCAATAGATTGAAAATAAACAGTAGAAACATTGTAACGCATCGTTAGGTGCGAGATGGAAGCGATGAAGACGTTGTAAGCGCGTCTGATGCCGAGGACGAGCGCGCCGCAATGAGCGCGATGCCTAGCACCGCTCCTGAGCGCCGAGGAAGACGAGCCGTGACGGTGACGTGGAAGCGATCGCGGCGCTTCCCAAAACCTGATTCGTCCTCTCCGGTGCAAGAACGCGAGGACGGACGGTTTCGAGACACCTTTCCCGTTCGCCGTGCACGCCGGCGTGACGGACGGGCAGATTTGATGGCGGCGCGAGGGAAATCGGCAAAACGCTAGGGCGCAAAACTCTATTTTACCCAGATGACGGCGACGCGGATATAAAGGAGCCTGGTAACGATCCGTAATCGAACACGACTCGAGGGCGCCCCACGATCGAGTCCATTACGGGATCTCATTACGGTGTCCTTATCTCATACTACAACCGCGATTCCGAGTAGCAAAAGAGTAATCTGCAAAGGAGGCTGCGCCTCGCAAAGCCCTGGACCGAATTCGGCGGACCATTCACGCAGTGCCGCACGCCGCGCCCGCCCCGCCCGGCCCGTGCGAGCCCGAGCCCGAGCCCGGCCCGGCGAGGCGAGGCGAGCGCGCGCGTGTGTATTCTTTCTCCCTTTCTCCACATGGTTCTACCATGGTGTAGCACACTCCACTATTTAAACTAGTTCTCACCACTTTAGGCTAGCAATGTGGTACTATTGCTAGTGCACATGCTCCTCATGAGGTGGGCCTTTGAGATTTTCTAGGATTTATTGTCTCAATCAAATGGGCTTGGCCCAAATAATCCAACACTATCAACAATGTAGTAGAATATGAAAGTTTTCTAGCCGGGTTCCGAGTAGCAAAATCCCTTGTTCGTCAGCTTTTAGCGAAAGGTGATTTGCAATTAGTCGTTAACCAGGTTAGCAAGGAATACAAGACATTCGATGGGGAGCACATGCTTCATATAGAATTCTGGTTGGCAAAGCATTTAGACAAGGGTTTTACTGGCCAACAACTCTACAAGATGATATGCACATTGTAAAGACTTGCAAGCAATATCAATTTCATGCTCGACAAGTGCATCAACCTGCTAATCAATTGCAAATAATACCATTGTCATGGCTATTTTTGATATGGGGTATTGATATAGTAGGTCAATTACCCAAAGCAACTAATGGGTATAAATTTTTATTTGTTGCTATTAACACTTTCACAAAATGGATAGAAGCTGAACTCATAGTTTCAATCATGGCTAGGTTATTCTTTAACGCCAGATTCTTTAACGCCAAATGTTTTCTCTCGTCGTGGTTGCTTCAATGTCGTTATTTTGGTTCTCTCTATGAGATTCATCCTCTTCGTTCTTGAGACCGTGCACGCTCATGCCGTGTCTCACAAAACTCTAATTCGATATGGGGGCTACTGTGCATAAGAAGAGTTATCAGAGTGTAACAGGAGTTATCTGTCGTGGAGGTTGTTATTGAAGTAGGATTACCAATGATGAAGAGTGGAATTGTTGACAAAGAAGTCGCGGGAGGTCACCGTAGATGAAGAAGACATTAATGTAGCGAGAAGTCAATGCCGTGTTGTTGTAGTCGAGGAAGATCGCCGTAATCGAACAGTAGTGTCGAGGAAAAAGCAGGAGCAAGAGGATTCAACAGCGGCGGCAGTGCACAAATCAGCACAAGGTAGAAGCCCATGCAGCATGGGCGATGCCGGAGTAGATGATGGTGCACACATGCGACCAAAAAAAGAGGAGAGGGACACTATAGGAAATCTATGTTGGCTATTGAGAACAACTAGATATGACAGCAAAGAAGATTGCCGAGGCAGACATAGAGGCCGATGGTGTAGCAGTCAAGGAAGCCGACGATAGGAGTCAGAATGGACTCACACTCGTAGCGGTGAGGAAGAAGAGAACTGATGGTGCAACGATCAGAAAAGCCAACTATACAGTGGCGGATGTCGACAGAGTGTGCGATAGCCGATAACTGTAGAGAGACGATATACTCTATATAACAAAATTCAGAGGTTTTTGGCACCCTTGTGCTGTCCACGTTGCGTCGTCCGATCGCGTCTTCGGCGGCCCAGTCCTTCCTCCCTAGCATTAGTCTTAAAAGGATTTCGCCCTCACTTCGCTCGGCCACGCGGGCGGCAGCAACAGCACTCATCCCCACGCTCGCGACACGGGTTCGAGACCGCCCAGCCGCGCGCGCACGTCACTTGCTCGCTTTTTGCCCGCACGACACGTGGCGCGCACTTGTGGCCCGCCGCGTGTTGCTTGTTTTTTTGCGAAAACCCCCCTGAGAATTCCTAAAATTGCGAATAGGCCCCGCCCTTCACGTAAAGACCTCGTTTTTTCCTCTCTCTTTTTTTTTTTGCCAAAAAACCCCTAAAAATTCTCAAACTTGCGGACATATCATGCCCTTCATGAGAAGACCCCATTGTTTTCCCCCAAAAAGTTTATTTTTTATTAACTCCAAATTTTTTGTTTTTATTTTTAAGTCTTTTTTTTTAAAGAAGCTAAAAAAACAAAATCGAGCGAATTTTTCTTATATCAGCCAAGTAGCAAGTAGCAACTGACATGACAAAAAAAAGAAGAAAAAATCATGATGACGCGATAGAATCACATGTGCATGCAAGAAAAGAGAAAAGAAGGGGAGATTAAAGAAAGAAATCACCACAAGAGAATCGGCAGGACGAGCACACATAGGCTACCAAGGAGGTGATTATACGATTCATAACGGCTATCTTCTTATATTGTCAACTAAATTTTACAACAAGGTAGATCAGCAAAACTCGTTTCAAAACATTATACATACTGGTCATCAATCCATGCATCACATGAGCTACATAGCTTTTATCGTAAGCATGAGATGCTACATTCCAAATTTTTTTACTTATGAATTTTTATATATTGTTCTTCCAACTTCACCTATTTTCCTCTCTGCCAAGCTTTACTCTCTTTTTTTTTATTCGACGATGCCAAGCTTTACGATGGTAAATGATGATGCAATTTATAGGATGCCGCTGATTTTATCTCTAGAAACACATGCTTTCGTCGAACTGTTTCTACGTTGTAAACTAACATTTAAATCTATTTTTTTATTAATTTTAAAAATTATCAAACTGAAAGAGTCAATCTAAGATAAAAAGAACTAAAACCATGAAAGAAAACTATAAAGCAATTTGTTCAAAACTATAAATAACAAGAACTAGTAGATCGAAATCCATACTTATCGATTTATCCTTTAAATCGGAAATATAGAACATACTCAAGAATCCATTTATACAAAAAATACAATCTTGAAATAATATCTTTTTTTTTTCAATTTTCTTTCTTTTTTCTCTCTTCTGTTTTCTTCTTATATTTTCCTCCTTGCTTTCCCTATTTTTCTCCTTGCGCAGTAGGAGCTGGAGTTGCTGCTCCCGTCATAGAATTTTTTTACTGTTCTCGCCCAGTTGTATTTTTTTTTTGCGTAACTGGGTGTTGATCTGATAAAATTATAAGAATAGCCCCTAAATAGTGCAATACAGCGAATCCAATGCGCTGGATTTTTTTTAATTTTTTATTTGGTTTCCAGCGTTCCCGACCGCTTAAATTTTTTCTCCTAATTCCAGCGGTCCACGACCGCTTACTAAATTTTTTTATTTTTCTTTCATTTTTTATATTTAAACGGACTGTTTTAGGGGCTATTCTTATAATTTTATTAGATCAACAATCAGTTATGAAAAAAATATACAACCGAGTCAGAACAGTAAAAAATTCCCCGTCGTAGAGGCTTGCTGCCTCACACACCTCACGTCACGTCCCTATCCTACAGCCGCAGCCAGGGTTTCACTTTTCCTTTCGAACTCAAATTTCGACGTCCCGATGGTATCAAAATTCGCTCAAAACCGTTCGGTTCAAAAGTCAAATGAATTTGAAATCTAGTCAAAAAGGCTCGAAACCTCCGAGCGAAATTCACGGTTTTTGAATGAAAACCACTCGAAAAGGCTCGAAATTCGCTCTAAAAGCTCGAAAAACAGTTGAAAAAATGGGGGACATTTTAAAAAAAATTAGGGAAAAATTGTAAAAAAAAATTGTTGTAAAATTTAGAAAAAAACCATTAAAGACCAAAAATGATATTTGAAGAATTACTTCAACAAATATTGCTACTAAATATAATTGAATAAATATTGAAACATGCAGTGTGTTGTGGAGATGTAGTCTAAAATTCTAATTCAAATGTTGCATTTATTTGATCAACTATGATTTTTGTAGGCTGTAGCAGATCTTGTAACAATGTATTTCCATTTATTTTTTATGCACTACAATTGATTGTTTAATACTTGCATTCGTGTTGAATATTTAGTTATGATATGGCTCTCTCTCAAAATAATAGAAAAATTTAATAGACGATTTATCACTAGATGTCTTATATAATTCTATATTGATTGTTGACAAGTTAAACTGGGGATTTTGATTTAGTCTAATGATCTCTTAGCAATTTATATGTGATTTTAAGAAAAACTCAGATATACTTTTTGAATACAGGTCATGATTTTATGGATAGTGTCCTTCTTGTCTCATGATGCTGGTTTTTATAAGAAAATATTGGTACTAAATATACTTCAATAAATATGACTAATAAATATACTTAAACAAATATTTATACTAAATATACTTCAACAAATATTACTACTAAATAAATTGAATGGCTCAAAAACATCTACAAACTTTATTTTTTAAAATAATATTTACATCAGAGATCATAAGGCTATTAATACTAATTATGAAGAAATTTTGGATAATTTTTTCAATTTTTTTAAATTTAAATTTGAATTTAAACGAAATTTAAAATAATTTTCTTTTTCGCTTGCAAGCTGTAGAACAAATTTCGTTCGAAAAATAGAACAAAAATAGAACCTGACCGCAGCCCTTTATTATCTTTGCTGCAGCACGTGACCTTTCTTCGCCTGCAGCCGCACAAGGCTTCTTTTCCTGTTGCCGCACCCTCCGTGTAGATCGGTTTTTGGCCCGGCTTCTTTCGCTACCTTTTTTTTTTTTTTTTTTTATAAATCTCGTGCCGTCGCTCCGTCGTAATACTCCCTCTGTTCTCCAGCCACGTGACATTCATACATGACCTGCAAAACACAGAACCTAATACATATACACATATAACCCAAATACATACACATACACGCATACCATCCACTTATCGCTTTCACGTAACTCACTCATCTTCATCTCTTCGTGTCCCGTCTCACTGTACTCTACACATCACCTGTGCAGATTCTCCCTAACCTGCATTTTACGTGCATGTCGCATGCCTATGCTACGTTTCCACACCTTGCTGCATCTCCTGTTACAAATAACAAACCAACCCAACACGGTTATGTATTCCACAAAAAAAATATTCCATCATAAATATTGTTGTCAAATTACTCAACACACAAATAAATTATTCTATCACAAATATTGTTGTTAAATTAATTATTACACAAATAAATCTCAAATAGAATTAATACATATCACTGTTGTTAATTACTGGAAGTTTATGCACTCAAAACTTGTACCCCAATTTAGTTTGACAACCAAAGCTGTTGACGCTGTCACACTAAGGTGTACATGAACTTGTGTCTTACCTGTGTAGCGTGCAGTCCGCAGAGATTGCAACTTAAGTAGTTTTTACAAATTTGAATCATTCGATCAAGCAAATGAATGATCTAGATTTTTTAAATCTACGTGCTACATTGTTTGCTACAGTACAAAATCATTACAACACCATTGCTGCAGTATTTCGAATCAATATGAACCATCGTTTTTTATCCAATAATACAACTGCTTAAGTTGAACAGGAACCGTGTCCGTCTTATCTACATTCGATTTCCAACTTGTCTCTCGATTTTCAACCTATGCTTTTCTCGATGCATTATATTCTTCTTTTCATCCATTAATTGAAAATTGTTGGGTACATGTTTTTAATCCTTTTTCCTCAGTGTGGGAATTTCTAGTTTTTTTATTCCTTCCGGTAATGTGGAAATTTTAAACCTTTTATCATATTATTAATGGAATCACAAGCGAACTTCAAATGGTGGCATAGCAATCGGAGAGATGCTATAATACCTACAATGTATTAATGAGTACGCTTGGATTTGGGAGCAAAATGCGTTGTACTTGTATGTAGATGTTTCCGATGCTCTAAAGGATCGTCAAGTTATATATCTATGTAGAGCAAAATTTTTCTTGGGAATATCTAAGACATTACAGTTAGGATGGATGTGTTAGATCATCTTTTTTTTTCTAACTATCGTGGGGGTTTTTGGCTTTTTTGCTCCTTAGATATCAATCTTGTCTTCCACTCCATGCATTAATCCTTGCATTCTGCTGACTCACGGGTCACGGCTGGAATCATGTCTTGATAATTTGTGCATGCACATGCAAATCACTCTGAAGTTCGAACCAATCCATTGAGACTCATTCTGTCTCACATGCAAAGTACATCGAGTCTGTGATATGATGAATCAAGCAAAGTCGTCTGTGATATGACGAATCAAGCAAAGCCCTTATTCCTTATTTCCTTTCCGTTTCTCGATCTGGTCAATCTCTTCCGATTTGAACTCAACAAGATACCTGAAGAAGAACCTTCCGATTCAAACTCATTGTGCTATTAGTTAAGTTTTTTTACTGTACTATCTTCTCCCGTATTTTTTTTCCTCCAAAACTAGCCCCCCGTGCAACACAATTTTCAAAAATATATCCTTCCCTACCGCGGAAGGCCCGGCAGATTGTTACCTACCGCGGTCTAATTGCGTGGAAAGGAGTGGTTCGTCGTGAGTGCGGAAGCCACAAAGTTCCCACAGCCGATGAGCGCAGGAGCGCCTTCCGCGCGCACCAAGCGCCAGAGAAATGGGCGAGCTGACATGTGTGGCATCACCGTGGGCAGTTCCCCAGTGGGCCTACTGCGTGTTTACGTGCACTCTCACGTGCGTGCATGAAGTGCCTACCATGGCAGAGTCGCGCAAAAGGGACCCTGCCACGGTGGGCCGTGCCCTGCTCCATGCTCGGCTGCTCGCCCACGTTGCCGCAGAGTCAGACACCTTCCATGCTATCAAACCGCGACCTGCCGGGTTTTTTGCGGTAGGGAAGGGAGCTATTTTTGAAAATTCTGTCAAACGGGGCTAATTTTAGAAGAAGAAAAAAATACAGAGTGAGCTACTACAGTAAAGTCTTCGGTATTAGGGCCTGTTTAGATCCATACAGCTAATAGTTAGCTGCTAAAAATTAGCCGGAGTGGATCCAAACACTCCCAGCTAATAGATCAGCTAACTATTAGCTGGGCACCCAGCTAATGGTTATTTCATTAGCTAGCCAAACTCAGCTAATAGCAGCTAATATGTGGTATTTAACAAAAATACCCTTCGCATCTACCACCAATAGCATTTAATAGCATGAGTATTCTGGACAATAGCATCTATTAGCCACATATTAGCTGGTGAATCCAAACACCCTCCAACTAATAGTTAGCTAACTAACTATTAGTTGCTAATGGATTCAAACAGGCCCTTAGTCTATGAGATATTACACACGTGTCTATCTCAGCCGTTCTAAATCATACACATAATGTGATCTACGGCTTACATCTTTTCTATTCATTGAGGTATTAGTCCACGATATTACGTACAGTATATATGATCTACGGTTTACATCTTTTCTTTTTTTAATTAATATAAGAATTTCTTGAATTTTTGTTTATCTTCGACTAACATGAGAATTTCTTTTAATCTCCTAGAATTAAGGTGGGGTACCTAGATAAGCCCTCAATTAGTAAAGACAAAGATAGATATATAGATTGAGGTATTAGTCCACCATATTACGTACGTGTATCTATCACAGCCGTTGTAAATCATACACATAATATGATCTACGGGTTACATTTTTTTCTTTTTTTTATTAATATAAGAATTTCTAGATTTTTTTGTTTTTGTCAGGTTAATGCGAGAATTTCTAGTTTTTTTTTTACCTTCTGGAATTAACGTGGGGGTACCTAGAGGAGCCTCTAATTAGAAAAAAGATAGATAGATAGATGGATTGATGGTAACATATCCAGTGTAAACAATTTTTTATCATGTAAACTTCATTAAAATTATATGTACAGGTTTTTAAAAATTCTCAAAAAACTAACATACGTAAGGTAGGTGAACTTCTACATCCTTATAAAATTTGAAGATCAAAATCATTCTCGTTTGAAAGATATGAAAAAGACAATTTCATCATGCATGAATAGTGATACTATTAAACTCTTGTCAATTTCATATCTTTCAAATACGATTGAGTTTGGTTTTCAAATTTTACAAAGTTGTAGAAGCTCATCTCCCCTACATGTTGGTAATTCTTTGAGAATTTTGAAAACTTGCATATGTAGTTTTATGGAGTTTACATGATAAGAATGTTTTACACTATATATATCCTCTATATAGATAGATAGATAGATATCTGATTAACATGAGAATTTCTAGTTTTTTAACTCCTATAATTAATGTGGGATACCTAGAAGAACCTTTAATTAGTATAGATATAGATAGAGACATACATAGATTCTGATTAAAGTGGGAATTTCTAGTTTTTTTACCTTCTAAAATTAACGTGGGGTAACTACAGGAGCATCCAATTATTAAAGATATAGATAGATAGATGATCTCCTTGCTACTTCTTGGCTACTCTGACTCGGCGACATCTGATTAATGTGATAATTTCTATTTCTATTTATCTCCTAGAATTAATATGGGGGTAAGTAGAGGAGGCTCTAATTGTTAAAAATATAGATAGATAGTCTAGCGAGGAGTCCATACGTACACTTGTAGTTATGGTTAGAATTCTTAAATTGCTGTCCACGCCCACGGGTAACTTTATTTGCATGGTGAGTGGTAACTGTTGATAATATGCAGATGAATTTGATGAACAAGAACCGTTGTACGTACGACAAATTAAATTAGTGTTCGTCCAAGAAAAAAATTCAGAGAATCACATAGGTGACTTTTGTTAAAGGAATATAACACATCTACTCAAACCTGATATATTTTCTTTTTTTATTCGAAATTCATTTATTCCTTTTTTTGCGAGGAAAATTTCTTTGGAATTGTATTCCGAAGGCAGCCTAGCTTAGTGTCACACTTAAAGATGGATAAGGAAAGTACTGTTCGAAAATTATGACCACTGTGTCTACCAGCTTGCACATGCATGACGTAAAAGAGAAATTATTATGTCGCAACTCACAAGTCGCATCCTAAAACTTTTGTTGCTCATCTTTTGCACAAGAAAATTAAATTCATCATGCTAAAATTTATTTTTCAAAAAAGAGTGGCATTGCAAAACTCTATAATTAAGCCATTTCAGCACACCAAGTTGCACCGGGAATTCGATGACCACACGACATAAGAAATAAATAACTGTCTAATATGTAGATATACACCCAACTTACTAAATTATGCATACTCTCTATGTTCCAATTTGGTCGAACTTCTCTCTGCATACAAGAGTGTATACACAAAGAAAAATAGAAAAAAAAAAGTATAAATATAAGATGAAATACCGGTATGTGGTTATGTACTTTGGCTCATTTCATCCTCACTAGGAAAATGCTCAGCTCCGCCTCGCTGCCGCCGGCGCCACCCTCGTCGGGGTTGATCATGTAGAACGCCTCGGAGTCCTTGGACCCGACGACGCGCTCGACGCGGGCGCGCATGTACGTGAGCTCCCCGTCGGGCCCCGCGGGGACGCCGCCATCCTTCTCGGGGGCGGCCGGCAGCACGCCGGCGCCCATGGATACGCCGCGCAGCAGGCGCAGCACGTGGCGCTCGTCGTCCGATGCCTCCTTCCGCCGGATGGCGTAGCCGGCCTTGCGGCCGTTGCAGTAGACGGCCCATACATACTCCCCCACGAGCCCGCGGCGCGCGCTGCGCGTGTCGCTCTCCAGCGCCAGCTTCACCACCCCGGACGCGATCTCCTTCTGCAGGGCGCTGGTCAGCATGGGCAGCTCGATGAGGAACACCGGCGGCGCGCGCGTGTCCTCGTGGATGGCCAGGCTCACGCGGCCGCGCCGGTGCCCGAACAGCGTCACCGTCGTCGCGTGGTCTGCGAGGAGGGCCTTGTTGTGCCGGCCGAGCAGCGCCTCCATCTTGAACCCGGACGACAGCATGGGCAAGAGCTTCAACATCTTAAAGATCCCTCCTCCTCCTCCCCCGAGTCCGCCGCGGCGGCCCCCGTCTCTGTCGGAGATCTTCGTCCGACGCCCATTGGTGGACGGCCGGAGCAGCGACCGGAGAGTGGGGCCGTCGACGAAAGATGGCATCGGCGAGGCAGATAGAGCTCGGTACTTGCCGAGTTGATGCAGTGATACTTTTTTCTTGAGCAAAGGGGCCTTTCATGTGGATATATAGCCAGACACACGAGGGAACGGGAAATCAGAGGTTGGATGGTTGCTGTTGGGCTGTGTAATTCGGAGTCGATCAGATTGTACCCATCCTTTCACTGTTTGGATCAATTCGGGTGTCCCTTGGATCCAGCGGCGAAGCCAGTATAAAACTGGAAGAGGGGCTCACGGATCGATACCGTAGATCGATACACGCATGGTCGATGCTGTCATAGCATGCGCTGGCAATGTCAGCCTCGTGCACAAGCTCACGGTCTATACCTGTGAGCAGCGGTGGACATACGTAACATTCCGAACTTTTCAAAAAAAATAAAATTTAAAATTTAAAAATAAAATTGAATAAATTTTTCATGGTTTTAATAAAAGAGTAATCACAGTATTAAATTCCCTTCTTTTTAAATCGAGTAAACTAAGAAAATAAAATTTCAAAATACGAAATTAATTCAAGAGTAAATTATCTAAAGTTCTAAATCATTTAACGATTTTTCTCTTTGAAAATTCATTTAGTGAAAATGTAAGAATTAAAAAGGTAAAAGACAAAAAGATAAAAAGGTAAAAAATAAAATATCCAAAAAATATCCAAAATTCTGTAAAACCCCTGGACATCTCTGGAATCCTGTTTTGGTGATAAAACATCAATGTGAACCCATTAAATCAATGAACCGATTAATTATATTAATATGTTTTAACTTTGAACAGTTCGGTAAAAGATTTTTGTAGAACTCTACCGACTTTTTCTGAAGCTAAAATTTTTACCATATGATCTTCAGATTTTTTTCCACATTTGGTAAAATTTATAAAAATTAATAATAAAATTTAGTATTTATTAAGAATTATTTATTCTAGTTATGAAAAATCTACGGAGTAAAACATTTATTAGAAAATAAATATTCAATATAAAAATCTGAAATTTCTACTGAAGATCACTTATACCATATAAAATCTTTAAAAAATTCCCAAAAATTCTAGATATAATATGCTAAATTAAATTAAAAATAGAAAAGAGATTTTTATGCTGTTGAGCTTGTCTGATTTATCATAATTTTTACACTAAAGTTTTTAATCCCAAAAATTTTATAGTATGGTTAATATGAACTCCAAATAGTTCCTAAAAAGTTTCAAAAACTTTTGACTATGAATAGTACCTCAATTAATTGCTTGAATCAAATTTATTCAGAGTTGGTCTAAGTCGATTTCCATTTTGCTTCCACTAACCAGCCCACCTCTTAGCCAGCCCCACCTAGCAGCAGCATGCACACCATTTCCCTACCTATATAAGGTTGGCCAATGCTTTTCATGAAGTCAAATAAACCATCTTGAGCTCTCCCTCTTTCTTTGTTTTTCTTTCTTCCTCGCGACAAAGCAGTCGTAGCCCCAACCGCATTTGCTCACCTATAAACACTAGCTAAACTCCCTACTTCACATCCCTTTCATCCATAGAGCCCCCATCAATGGCCATGGGCCCATGTGTTGGAGCCGTTTTCTACCTCTCTCTCTCTCTCATTCTTTTCCCTTCTCTTTCCTTCTTTCTTCTTCTCGAACGACCAAAGCAGCCAGAGCCGATCGAACCGACTCCAGCCGCCCTTGCTCCTTCCCGTCCACATCCTATAGCCACCGCCTCCCACTTTCTATAAGATCCATCCAAGCTCCTTGTAGTGACTACATCATCCTCTTCACTTCTTCCCATTGTTCCCTTGCTTGGCTCCGGTCACAATTTGCCACATTCAAGCCGCTGGAGGATTCCCCATTCAAGCTACCAAATTCAAATTAATTTCAAGTGAAACTCCTTCATCTACTACTAACCCAATACCCCAAATCAATTTTGTTCATCCACCTTTGTACTGCCGCCGCCACGGTGCCTTATTTTTCGTCGCCGCTACAGCCCATCTCGGTCTCGGCCATCACCCCCTATAGCACCAGCAGGACCCCAGGAACCCATTTCGATGCTTTCCCATGTCTCTAAACACCTGCCTCGCCGCCAACCATGCATGTCCGAGCCGATCGCCACCGCGCTCTTCTCCGCTTCATCGCCGGCTTGCCTGGCTGTCGATTGGGCCAATGCGACTAGCGCCCGGGAAGCGTCGCACTGGGCTGGACCTCCTAAGGCCCTCGGCTCATGTCGGGACCCCGAATTTGCAAATCCGGACCCTCTGTGTATTCAGCACTAGTCCAGGAACGCGCTAGTGCACACAGTCTTAACATCGGTATATATCACAATCATACCAAACGATACTATCAAAGTACTTTATTTAAATAATCAAAGGGTTACTCGACCTTATGGCCAAGTTACAAATATATGCCTTGCAAGGCAAAATGTATTAAAAGAGAAATAACAGCAGTGGAAAATCAAATAAACTTCGTGGCGCCATCCAGTATACCACAGGCAACTGACTGGGCTCGCCTCCCTAAGTAGACGGGTCCTCTTGGAACTCCTCTTCCGAAACTGGCGTAGTCTCCTCTTCAACTGGTATTGTGTTGAGGCAAGGGTGAGTACTTGGTACTCAGCAAGTCATGCACAGAATGCAAGCTAATATACTATATGCATGGCTTGGTACAAAGGAATAGCTCAGGTATATTTGCGATGAAACTTTTGACAAGTAATAAAGTAGATTCAAAGCAAGAGAAATAAGTAAAGCATAAATAACTTTTCAGGAAATTTAATAAACATTTTCCCCATCCTAAACCACATTTCCATCATCTTCATTATTAAACCAACCCAACTTTTCAAATCCAAGTTATTTTCGTAAAGTCTAACCCTTGATCAGTAATTCCGAGCATTGTCCAAAGATCTGTGGACTCGGCTATTTAAATAGATTCTACACTCTGCAGAGGTTATGCACTTTACCCACAAGATACAATCCACTCACCACGTCGGTGTGAATCGCCATACAAAAGTATGCGAATGAGCGATCATAACAAAGCCTTTCTAAGCCTCAAACAACACAGGTGGTCCTCTCCTGCTCGTGCTCTACACCATCCCTTCCCTTAGCCAAGGCGAAGTATGGGACCAACACACCGTTAGATGGGTACCTGGCCACGCCCACGATACGCTCCCGCATAATCACACAAACGGTGTAATCGACACCCGAGGCTCCACAAGTGAGTCCTTAGCGACTTAGTCAACTAGGGCCGTCACATTCAAGCCATGTGGTTGCAAGTATGACCCAGTTCAAAGGCTTGCAAGGTTAATTCCTTATAGTGACCAGGGCAAGACTAACCGAAAAACAAAATCAACACTACCAATGCCACAACCGCCCACTGATTACTCTTGCCACATGCCCCTGGCCGAAATCGTTTATCAAACCCCAGTTGATTACCATGCACCACGTGCCATCAACATCACGTGATACTTTTCCAAAACAGGTTCAATATATCATTAAGTTAATATTAGCATTTGATTGTCCAAAATCATGTCATGAGCACGTAGCAGGTCTAAGCAGCATACTACAACGGTCTAAACCCATGTTGGCAATTTAATAATGTCCAACTAGTAAACCACAACTAGGGTGACAAAAGGTCATGGCACATACTTAAGTAATCAAGGTGTCATATAGCAAATTGGTATTTATCTAACCCCCATGTTTAAACAAAGTATCTTTCTAATTAAACTAGCATGCAATAGTTTAAATCAAAATAGATTTCGAAATAGGATCAACATGGTCAAAGCACAACTTGCCTTCAAAAAGCACTTGCTCTTGGTCTTGGGTTGGATCCTGAGTCAACACTTCTCCTCGAATCCTTAGGCACTTCAGCGTCTACTCGTAAAAGCGTGCAAATAGCAAATACACAAATAAACACTAGGCAAAAACATCCCAAAACTCCAAATAAAATCCATAAACAGAGAGAACGTAATTTTCTGGATTTTTAGAAGCTGGAATAAATCAAATTTGGAGTTAAAATGCAAAAGTTATGATTTATTAAAGCTTAAATAATCAATTAAATAATATTACAGAGAAAAACTTTAGTCCAAAAATTAAATAAAATTCATATTTAGGTAGATCTCAATTTTATACAAATTTAGAAATTTGAATCACTCAAATCGGAGTTGAAACGCAAAAGTTATAAGCGTTTGAAGTTTGAATCTAAATTTGAAATCATTATTCGAATTAATAAATCATTTTCTTTTTTCCGGAAATTAATTATTGCGTCAGCATGGACACGTGTCAGCCTCTGATTGGCTGGCTGACGTCAGCCGGTCCATGGACTCGGTCCACGCTTGGCTCGGGTCCACGGTGGACTCGGTCCACGACTCTACGTCTCGCTGACATGTGGGCCCCACCTGCCAGCGCTGGGTTTCACGCACGCGTGACTGCGGCTGACACGTGGGCCCTCTGACTCGCGGGTCCCGCGTGTCAGAGACACGCTCCCCGCGCGCGTGGGCGCGGCTGAGCACACGTGGCACAATCTCGGCCGGTGATTTGAAAATCAACGGTCGGTTGGATCTAGACCTCTCGTTCAAAACTACACGGTTGATCCGGCCGTTCGATCTAGATCGGACGGTCCAGATCTAACCCTAAAGCTACAACACAACTAACCACGACCGTGCGATCTAAATCTAACGGTTGAAACCTAATCGAGAGGAAACAAGATACTGGCGACGTGGCCTCGCCTCGTGCGTTGGATCTCGATCCAACGGTGCACCGAGCTTCGCCATGACGGCGATGGCTCGCGGCGGCGGCGTTGCCGGCGCTGAGGACGGCGACCACCCTAACGGCGCCGGGCGTCTCCGGCCAAGTGAGTGCACCCAGAGGTGCGCCGACGCAAGGTTCTCGATCCGAAGCTTGAAGGCGGCGGAGGATGACGAACGGCGCGAAACGAAGAAAAACCACGGCGGCACTCCCCAAACTCCGGCGAAATCGCGAGGCGACGGCGGCGGCTTGGGCGTTGGAACTTAGGGCAATAGGCGCGCACACGAACGGCGATCCTCGGCGATAACCCACGCCTTAAATGGCCTCGCAGCGTGCACAAAGCGGAAACCTAATCGGTCCACGGCGGCTATGCGGCGGCGGAGTCCGGCTTCGGCCACGGAAGACGACGCAATCCCAGCCGCCCACGCGTCACGATCAACGGCCACGATCGCGACGGCGCGATCGGTCCGGCCTGACGCGGCTCGAATCTGCAGACGGCGGATCTCGGCCGTTGGATCTTGATCCAACGGTTGGGATCAATTAGGTTTTCAAGTTGGTTCGGCCGAGTCAATCGCTCGGTCGGACTCGAGTCCGACTTCGGTCGGATGAACAGTACTTGACCCGAGTTGGATTTTCCAGCGATTTAATAATTAAAATAATTCCCAGTAATTCATTTAATTCATTAAAAATAGCAAATGACTCAGAAAAATTCCAGAAAAATTCTGGAAAATACTTTGGATCATTTTGGACTCAAATAAAATATTTTCAACAAAATTTTATTTGCAAAATTAAATTCTTTAATTATTTCAAAATGGAATAAATTCAAATAAATTCCAAATAAATCCAAATAAATTCCAGAAAATTCCAAAAATTCACCAAAGGGCCAAATCACACATGAATTTAAGAAAAGCAAAATTTTGGGGTGTTACAGCTCACCTGCCGTTGTCCTCCCTCGCCGATGATGGCTTCTCCAGCCGAGCTCCCCAGCTTCTGCCCTATGGCAGGCGGGCCCGTCTTGTCAGCCATAGAGGCCAGCCAAAAGCGTACTTTTCATTTTAGGAAATTTTCGAAAACCTAGAATTTGAATTGTTATATCTTTTGCATTAAAAATCCAAATCCATCCAAACAAATTTCTAAATTTTTATTTAAGCATGTACTATTTAAATATACAGAAATATTCTGTGTGTGATCAATCCATAAAATTTAAATTCAAATTTACCGAGAAGGTTCAAATTATGTTCAACATAAATTATGTGCAAATCAAATCCAAATTGAATGAAACTAATTGTATTGGAATCCCCATGTCAATAGGAACCCAAATATGTAAACAATATTTAAATTTAAACAAAGTTTGTATCATTTTCTATTTAGGCTTAATTTCAATGTGTTAAATATTCAAAATAATATAACTTGCTCAAATAAAGTCCAAATAATGTGCAACCAATTTCCCTGTGTTAATTAGATAGTGAACAACCTCATTTTGCAAAAATACTTAGGGTATACCATTGAACTTTTATATGTTACTTTATATGTTGTTTTATGTCCTATTATATTCAAAACCCTAATATAGTTATTGTAAACTATAACTCCTTAATTCATGAAATAAAATTTAAAATGTTCCCGAGGTCATGAATATTTGAAATATACAAAAACATTTAGTTTGAACCTTGTTTGAATTAAATCCATGAATAAATCATTATATCATACATAGAAACCCAAATAGTTATAACTTAAACATATGAATTCAAGATTTGGATGAAACTAGTTCTTAAACCATTTTAGAATCATAATATGTCTAGTTATGCAAGAGCATTTCATAAGTAATTAGATTTAAACTAAATTAGTAGATAATCATGCTTTCATAACACAAGTGTTTAGAATATAATCACAATGCACATTTGAGTAGTAATACATATAGAACTTGTTTTGTATGATACATAGTACAATACAATTTAATACTACAAGAATTATTAGACTTGACCCTAGTCTATATTGGTTTCCATTCGTAAATTAGATTCTAGCCTTAGTGAACACTTAGCCCTTAATCAATATATGCTTATATACGGAGGATATAACATACTTAAGAAACAGGAAATGAGTGATTGAAAATAAAATATTATTAAGATCAACTTTAGAATACATCCTAAAGCTAGACTATCTCATTATGTAGAAACATTTATATTATAATATGCTTTGCATTGGAATCCTATTACAAGCATAACCCTGCCTAATATAAACTCTAAAATTTATAATACTGGGAAATGAATGTAAGTAATAAGAAATTAGTGATAAGAATATTGTTATCATTAGAACCTTCTTAAAATCATAAACTTATACCCAATAACTAGTAACTTAAGCTTAAGCCTTACATACATTAGTGATTAATTGTTAGTGTCTAGTATTCACTTAGGTTTAACCATGCAACTTATACTTGCTTCCACCCCTGCTGCTTTATGTACTAATTTATAATAATATAAATAATTTTGCCCTCTTGAATTCAAAATTAAACCTATTTTAATTTTATAATATTAGCTTCTTGAATTTGTAAAATAAAATAGAATAACATATAAAGAATAAGTGTTGTGTATTGTGTGATTCCAGACAATTAATAAGAAAGACTGTAACGTAAAAGTAACACCCTCGCCTATAAGATCATGAAACCCTAATCCTATAACCCTGCTTGTTTTATGTAATGATTTCTATTTGATTTTGCATTTGACTTCTTTTTGCCACTATTAAAAGTTGTTATTTGCTATTTGTTATCTTTCCCGTTGAACGACGTGTGAGACTCCGACGATCCAGATTCCGTCATCAATTAACCATGTTACATCCTCGACTTCATCGTTGAAGACAACAAATAGCAAGGCAAGCATCTCATTGATCATATTGATCCCATTTTTTCATAATTAACTAAAATTTTGATTAAAACTTGCATGCATGCGCTATGTTTCGTAAAATTAATATTTTATGGTACTGGTAGATATAGCCTTCATTGATGAATTTTCTTAATTAATGTTGACATGTGAACATTGATAACCTTAGCTCATGGGTAGACACTTGATGATGTCAAAATGGGTATATTCGATTATTACTTTCATACGCTTAGCCATGCTTTAGATTGGACTATCAACAGATGGTTTTACTATTCGTAATGAATTTATATATTAATTTAAAATATCAAACATGATGAACTTTAATCTCGAACATGTTGGAATATTGTGATTATCGATACTCTTTTTCTGAAACTAAAAATATAATTTTGACATGGGCAATTATTGGCAATAACCGGAAGTGCAAACAATATGCACGTAGATAGGGGGAGATTTATCGCCCGAGGTGATCAAGGACCGAACGTAGTGTTGCATGATCCAAGAACTAACTGTACAACCATGAGTGTTGGTATAGAACGGTCTAAACCTATTAAGCTATTCAGAACTAGGTTTGCACATTGTAAGGCTGGAGTAGCACAAGCATTCCAAGTAGGTTTGCTTGTAAGGGGCTTCCACATAGACTTGTGGGTAAATGCATATCGGTACAACGGTGTACGCCTGGCTATAGGGTGAAACAGTTATTGTTTATTGAGCTCAAGAATAGAATGTTTGATGTGATTGTTTGTTTCTACCATAGCAAGGATTTAACACCATCGGGCTGGTACAAAGTTAGGGATGGGTAATGTAACGGTTCTGTATGATCTCTCTGCAACACACCAAAGGAAGTGTGTTAATAATGTTTGAACAAAGAGCTGATCATTCCTTGTGGGTAAAGCTGTACACCTCTGTAGAGTTAAATCTTTTCGAAAAGCCGTACCCACGATTATGGGTAACTTGGTTAACTGACACTAAGTTTGAGTAACTTGGTTAACTGACACTAAGTTAGATGTTTTGATATTTTTATAAAATAAATTGGTGACTTTACCCTTACAGATGATTCAATGCTTAACATGTGTTAGCAAAATTGAATTCAGCTGTTGTGCCATGTGTTGCCAAGAAAACTGATTTAAGATATTATTTCATATGATGGGAATGGACGATTCGTACTTACGAAGGACTGTGGGTTATGCCATTTATATTTTCTTACTTGTTACCTTTATGTTTACATACTTGTTATCTTAAATATTTGTCTAGTTACTTTTTCAAATTTTTGGTGTCAATCTACTATTTATTATTTACAATTCAATTTGGCTTCAAGCTAAATAACCGTAGTAGCCTTTCCCTTAATACAACCTGCATTTATTATAGGTTTGCAAATACTACAAGTCTTGTTGAGTACGTAATGTACTCACCCTTACTATTATTGTTGTTTTTCGATGAAGAAATAGAATGTTCCGTAGAATCATACTTTGACGCAGCTAACGGGAATTACGACGATGATTTTACCTGGAGTTTATACCTTGTCAGTTGCCTGAGGGATTATGTGGCACACTACAAGATTTTCGATTCTTTCGCTATACTCTGATCGACCTTACAGGTTATATTGTATAAATACTTCCGCTATTATATGAAACAAAATATCATGTATGGTTGTAATTTCAATTTGTGGATGTGTGTGCTAGCTACTGATAATGCGACTGACACAGTATGTACTTTAGAACATTTCTTTTATATTACACTGTAGTATAAAAGGGATGGTTTCACAACATATAACAAAATTTTATTAAAGACAAGCCAAAATATGTCTAATTCGCCGCGAACAAGTCAAATTATGAATCATGCATGCGAAATTCACAATCACAGTAGTGTTAGACTAAAATCAACCGTGACATTAGAATGACGAAGAAAACAAATTCATTCTATCAATTCGACTTGTTAGTTTCTTAGTCAGATAATCCTTCCACTCATATATTCATTATCAAATGATCAAATCCAGCATACAGAGATATTATTTCGCAACGAAAATTGATATAAAAAAATTCACAATTTCACTCTCAAATTAACCTATAACTCTCTTTTCCTCGCCGTCTCTCATAAAAAACGTGATCTTGTATGTGAAATTGAAATTAGAACTGGAATAACTATCCGAGGGACGGGGGTTTACCAGCGCCGGAGGATGGGCTTGAGCCTACCCAAGCCCCTATTGGCTACGCCACTGCTTGGATGTGAGTGTGACCTGACACTAATGGACTTCCATAGTTCGATCCGTGTATGGGTTGCTTGTACAACTTAAAGATGGTACTATAGTGAGTGAGAAACACTTGTATGGTACGTATTGAGGTTCGTTATCAACCCGGATTTTTTGGATCATGGCCGATGGGATCGATCGAGATGTGGGAAGGACCACTTGTGGCGGTACTGGTGAAGGATGGACGAAGGTTCTTTTCTCGTTCGGCATGTGTCTCCAATCTCCATCCATTACCCTGAAGGTTGCCGTCTTGGGTTCTGTTCTCTTTTGATCTCCATATCAAACAGCACTAGCTAGATCATTACAAGCCAGCTTAAGTCCGCTCCCCATTTCTTCTTTTTGCACTAGAGTCCTCTGTGTTTCAAGCTTAATTAGACTATCTCCAACGGCTTTCTTTTCCCCTTCAAATCCCTTCGCGAATAGATCTCAAGAGCTCCAGCGGATTCCCTTCGGAAGGGATTCAAACAGTGAATCTCTCTAGAAAGGGATTCTCTCTCCAATCTCTACACAAATTTTTTTGAGGGGATGCTATTGGAGATAGTAGAAAATAAAGGGAATGAATATGGGGATGGGAATAGAATGAAAGGAAATTGCTTGTGATAGTCTTATATCGCAGCCTTTGATATACTGACAAGGGTAGCTAGCTAGCTAGTAGGTAACTGGCCTGCGTGTGCGTGATCAGGATCGCAGAAAGAGATCAATCACACACGCATGGATATGCATGTCCAGGACGCACAATTAATTTCCTTTGTCTCCCTGGTGGCGAGGCACTTGATTGCGTAGTGATTTAGTCAAGGATGCACGGCTTTCACTATCCTAGCCGTGGGATAAGTCTTGTCCGTATAATTCATGAAGCTAGATAGCAAATTATTGGGAGCCCAGGGAGGCAGGGACGCATACGCACGCACCGGTTGTGGCTGCGGATTTGTGGGCGTACATGCTCATGGTGTGTTTGATCGACATTGCTGCACTGCATGCATATCCACCTTTGTTTCCGGCTGGGATATGTAGTTAAGATAGGTGCTCGTATGATGATGAAATCGACTGGGGGTACTCTATGTTTGTTTTAACGTTATAGCACGTGTTAGTTCAGAAGGGCTCATGATCAGTATCTAATTAAATTAAGCATAATCGACCGGTCCCTGTATAAAAGTGTATGCATCGTCTTTCTTTGCATGCATTTAACGGAGAACTCAGTTGCGTGTTGGTTTGTTAGCAACTTTTGATCAAAGAACAGGTGGCAACATGTACAACTCGATCTCTTGATACCACGCCATTTTTTTAGTTCTTCTTGTGCCATTTTTTTAGATCTTCTTGTTACCTGATAGCCGGAACGCATGGATATGGAAATGTAAACATATGGAAAAGAAGCTGTTGTTGTTTAATATATACTATTAGAACCTCTCTGTTCCAGGAGTTAAATGAACCCCCGGACCGCTTCTTGTATAATGCATGCATAGGTTCCCATTGAGATATAACTAGCTTAATTTGGCATGACCATCTCATTCTATTACAATGCTTAATTTCTTGCCTACTTGCTAGTACGTCTTTATGGTATCTATATACATTAATGAGATCGAATTAGCGCGGATTTTGGAGTCGATTCTGGTCCATCGCTTTAAAGCAAGAAAGCAAGTATCCGTGCGACGCTGTATCTTGCTCCTCACTCGAAGTGCTGTGTGTGCATGCATTCCAGCCTCTGCTTGGATGCCTCCCCATACCGGAGACGGAGACACGACGAGACGGTCGCGCATGCCGTCGCAGCACGCCTTTCGTTCGTCGGGCACTTGCTGCTCTTGCCGGACGGTACAGCTCAAACCTCCAAGGAATATATTTTCCGATTTGTACGTACTCCATTCGTTGGAAACCCAAAGTTTGGGGACCGTTTCGGTTATTTGCTTCCTTGCATGCCAACCACTTTTCGCTGTCGATCGCTATAGTACTCGACAGATCAGCGTATGGTCCCATCCATTTTTCAACAAGTGCCGACGAACCTTCCTGTCTTGCATCGAGGAAAATTCATCCTGCTTGTTGAGCGCTGCTTCTGCGTTTTTTTTTTTTTAAAAAATTATATAAATATTAAAGTATGAACAAAAGGTAGACGATGATTTTTTTTTAGATAATGAAAGAATATATTAATCTTTCAACCTCTGTATACTAGGATGCACACAGCCTAACAATTATTACAGAGTTCAGAGTAACATCTAAAAAGCTGTCAAGTAGAAATTCAAACGTAATAGTTTAAGAAATAATAAATCTTACAACAAGTAATGAAAGAATAAAAACGCTCAAGCTGAAGACAGTCTTCTTTGAAATCTCCAGCCGTGCCGAACAAATAAGTCCCTAGCCACAGCATATAGACAACTGCATACTGTAGAAAACGTCTCCTGAGTTACTTATGTCTTTATTCACTTTAAGATTTATGTAACTTGTATTGGTTGAAAAAACACGGAAGCACTCCTAGGTTCCATTTTGATTCCCTGTTTGCGTACTTCCATGCTGCTTACGGAATCCTTCTTCTTATGGCGACATTAATCAACTAGCCCCATTTTTGTTCTCGGGCCTGAAATTTCTCCAAGAAAAATCATGGATCTCGAATCAAGGTGTTGCGCCCCCCCCCCCCCCCCCCCTTTGTTTTTCATATAGCTAGATGCCCGAGCCAAAACAGTACCGATCTCAGGCACTCTAAGGCTATGTTTGGATCCCTGGACTAATGTTAGCTGGCTAAAAATTAGTCCTAGTATATCCAAACAGGAAGACTAATAGGTGGGCTAATTTTTAGCCAACCCCTCAGCTAACAATTAGTCCATTAGTTGGTGGGAGGGAGCTAATTTGGGCTAATAGCAGGTAACACGCTGGGAAAAGTTTAAAATACCCTCGCGCTGGCTTTATCCTCATTTCCTCACCCGTGCGTCCGCTCCCCAGTCCGTTATGAGGGGGCAAACATGACTTTTCTAAGAAATTAGCCCAACCATTAGCCATGTATCCAAACAGCCCTAGGCTAATTTTAGATGGACTAATTATTAGCTGGCTAACGATTAGCTCTAGCCATTAGCCAACTAACAATTAGCTTTAGCCCATCCAAACATGGCCTAAAGTGGGCAGCGAAGCTTAGAAATGATTAGTTTCTTGCGCAATTGGCAGCCGTGTCCGCCAATCGATCGATCGAGATGGTGAAGCGCTCTGTTCATGACGCTGTTGCTGCCAACACCTTTCAGCTTGCTAAACGATGGTACTAGTCTTGGTGCGCCATTATGGAAGGATCAGAATTTTTTTTCCTTTTCCTCGACACCACACAACGGCACATACCACGGCAGCGAAGTGAACATCAGGGTCACTCTGCGAAGTGCTAATCCGAAGGTACTCGATCTGTGGTTGAATGGCTGGACGTGGTGCTCCGACGTCACACCCTCCTGGCCTGGCCGGAGATGGAGATGTCAGGTGTTCATTTGCCTCACCCTAGCAGCTGGACTTAGCAATCGGGAGGTTACAAGATTAAATTCGGGAACTTCTGCAATACCAAACCATAGCCGTTAGCCACTTTCTACTTACAACAGGGGAAAATGAAACCAGTAGAGAATTAATAGTACGAAAAGTTGGAGCTGTCCATTTTTTTTTTTAAGCATGAGTCGTCTAAAAAGGAACACGGAACATGAATACAAGGGTAACACTGCTACAGCCCCAGTAAGAACATGTACAATACATGGTGCCCCAAGTGAGGGTCTCAGGAGGGAAAGAGTGGTACACCTGCATACTCTCTCTGTTCCACAAAGAGTGCATTTCTAGTGTTTAAAATTTGTCTCACAAAGAGTGCATTTTTAGTCCGTAGGACCCAGCTGTAAGTGTATACATGCTCATTTAAGTGTCTGTGAAAACCGAAGCACCAGCATGCTTGTGTATGGAGTAATGAGGGTCACATTAGTCATTTACCTTGCACACTAATCTGTCTTAAAAAAACTTAGAAATGCACTCTTTGTGGGACGGAGGGAGTAAGTCACTAGCAAGCCACTATCCCTACAATGCATGGTAGCTTTAATGGACCAAAAAAAATTGCACTCACCGTCGACCGACGCCGCAGCCGTCATTGGAAGGTTGCATTTGGCCCCAAGTACCGGAGACTTCAGGGGTGATGACGTACTCTTGTACGGGCGGAACTCTTTTGGACCGGCCAGGAACAAGCCCAATCCTGGGCTAAAGTATCTCGTTTTGGGCCTAACCGCTTTCCTGCCGAGGCAACGTCGGCGCGTTAACGAGGCAGAGGGCCGGTCATGCTAAGCTAAGCCTGCAAATTTTGTTGAGGCCTCACCTGGCTCCTTGAATTTTTTTTTTAAAAAAACAACCCGGCTTGAGTTGACTAGCCCGATTATTGCCGCTAAAATGGTTGGATCTGATTGTTGGTCATCGCTTCATTTTGATTTCTGACCTGAGCAAGCGTAAGTATACGGTTGTCGTGCTGTGTTTTTTTTTTTTTTTTTGCCCTCAAAGTTGCTAGGATCTGTAGCTGTAAAAAAATAGTGCATCATGTTTTCCGTCTAGTGAATTTTCTTTGTTAACTCGTCTTGTAATTAATATGCTTTGGAAAACAAAACAGCTAACCAAACACAAACAAAATAATATTAAAGCGGCTCCTTCACACGAGACCCCGATTGAGATCCATACATTGGGATTGGGTCGACATGGTAACTTGTGTTGAACAACTGGTGTAACCGAGAGATCCAATTGTTGTGGTTATGACCACCGGGGTGTGTTGTTTTTCCTGTGGCTCTTTCTTCTCTTTTTATAGGAGGGGAACATGAAGAAGCTGTCCCCGAGTGCGTGTCCCCTTTGACCCTTCCCGACCGGTCCTGACAGTGTCTTGTCGTTTTTCTTTTTCTTTTTGCAGGGTATCAGATTTATTTGATCGTGTTGTCGGGTGTATCTACGTGGACTGCGAGGGTGCTTTTCTTCGCGGCCTTTACCGCTATTCTGCTTCGCTCCGCTTCGTATGGTCGGGCGAAGCAGTGCTTTGTTTGTACCGCTCTGCTTCGGATGAAACATGGGCCGTGCTTCATTCACCCGATGACCCGGGATATAATGGGCTGGACTCTGTACCTGAGCCACTACAGTAGCCCCGCATGGCTGCGGATTGATTTCATCTTTTCCTCAGCAATGTTATTCGAAGCCCAAGTATTATCCATTGTCTGTTCGGATGTACGAAGGAGGGCCCTCTTTTTCGATTTATAGAAGACAAGCGGTTTCCTTTTGATAGAGGCTAAAGATAGTAGTGGGGGGTTTCATTGGGCTTATTCCACTAAGCTTTCTGGCATTTTTGGCTCCTCCTAGCTCCATCCTCTTCTTCTTCTTCGTTAACCTTTTCCATCCAATGGGTCCTCGACGCGCCCCTCAGGCGAAATTGGTTTTAAGCGAGAGGGGACCTGGAGCTTTGTCCCCTCCTTGGGATGCTCTATCTTGACTTCCGACGAGCTAGATCTTATGGCCCGGAACTTGGCATAGCTCGCATATCTATCGCTTCTCCGGCGCGGATGAAGTCCCCGTCCACGAGCCACGGAGGCGGTCGTGTTTGCCGTCTTCTTAGAAGCCGGACTTGATTCCCTTCCCCTCTAGTGGGATCCATATTGCGGGCTTTTCAAGCGGAGCTTTCGCAACTCACTCCGAACGCTATCGTCCGGGTGGCGGTGTTAGATTGGGCGTTTCGAGCCGGCGGATTCAGATTGACTGGCCGTTTGTTTTCTCTTATAGAGGATGCATTCTGGCAGCCTAAATTTCATCGGGTTGGAGAGGAGGACCACCGATCTTGCTTCGGCTCCTTAAACTTCCAGACGAAGAGACTGAATCCCCAGGGACACCTCTTGCTTCGAGTCCTCCGCCCGGCCGTGATGCTATGGCTGGGCCACATTCTTCAGTTGGGGCTGAGCCCCTCGCTCCTTCCCGGACCCTAGTCCCTGCCTCCGAAGTGGGATTGCCTGAGACTGCCCCCGTTCCGGTTTCGTCAGATATGGCACTTCCGGCCCCTGTTCCAACTTCTTTAGCGAGTAAGCAAGCTGACGGGGAACAATCCCCTGGATATTCTTTCTTGGCCATTCCTGGTGTCGATCTTGTTGATTTGGTTGGCGACGACGAAGGTGATACTTCGGTCATGGAGGATGCGCTAGGATCGCCTGGAAATGTGGCTGGCGTGGTGGCGGAGGGAATTTGCGCTCCTTCGGGCGGGCTGTTGAAACTGCCGGCTGCTGAAGCTCGCGACCTTCAGCTAAACATTTCTACTCCCGATACCCCCGTAGGGGCAGAAGGTCTTACCCCTGATACTTTTCCCGCCAGCTCGTTAGGATATGATGTCTTTCTAGGGCTTGACGAAGCTAGTGCAGGGGGTGATGGCGTGGAGGCGGGGAAAACTTTAGAGCCATCAGAGCAGGACCGGGGCGAGATACCTCCGGTTCCTCTGGCTCGCACGAAGGAAGGGGATATGATCCCCGCGGGTGCTATTCCCCAGGATGCTCCTTCCTTAGGCGGAGGGGCTTTGTCCTCGCGTCGATCGACCCACAGGGGCAACTCACAGTTCCTCCTTCATCAGTTCGATCTGTCAAATTTTGTGGCTTGGATTTCGGAGGGGGGCAATTTGCAGATTCCCACTCACGAAGAAAATGCGTGCCGCCTTTTCTCCTTATAGCAAATCCATAAATTTATTTGGAGAGGTTAACGATCTTGCCCTTTGCGAGATGTCGATGGACCATCATCTGAAGGTGTTTATTTATTTCTGTTGTTTTCATTTATCTCTGTGTCCCTCGCCGCGCCTTCCTCACCCCGTGATGTCTCTTTTACAGGGGCCGCCGTGGCTTCAGAGATGGTTCGCCGCTTTCGGCGTATTTTGATAAATTCAACGAAGGGGTTCGATGTGCGGCGGCTAAGAAGCGAGTAGAGGAGCTGGAGGCGGAGAAGGCCCATTTGTCAGAGGCGCTCCGCAGCTCTAGTGAGTCCATGGCTAGGGCCCAAGTCGAGGTAGCACAAAGCCAGGATTTGGCGGCGAAGAACGCCGAACTTGAAGGGGCTATTTCCATGATGCGGAGCTGCTTGGCCGAAGAAGAACGGGCTCGCTTAGCAGCCGAGCGGAATGAGAAAAAGAAGGAGGATCGCATAGAATAGTTAAAGGGCCTCTTGGCTGTGGCGGATGAGGCCAAGAATATGCTGAAGAAGCAAGCAGAGGAGTTCCCTTCTCGACTGCGGCGGCGAGCGAGGCTTCGAATGCACCTTCGCGACGCTCAACGTGCGGAGGAGAGTTACGAAGCAATTCGGAAGGAAATGGACTCCATCGCTTCCGCAGTTCATGGAGCGACTGAGGCCTTTTTACAACAGCTTCCTCGATTTGGCATCGACGCACCTCCGAGCCGCATTCCCCCTTCACACCTGGAAGCTATTTCTTTTCTCAAGAAGTCTACTAAGATTTTCGGGACTCGGCGTTGACCTTCGGCGACATCGCTACGAGGCTAGGCTCTGTGAAGACTGCTCAATTGTTGGAGGCGAAGGGGTGCACGCATGTTCGCGAACATTTCGGTTTTCCCTCCGCTGCTGCATCTTCGCCCGGGTTTGGTGACATTCTTCCATCTGTGAAGCCCTCCGCTGCTACGTCCCGGTTATCCTCGAGCTTTATGTCAGATTTTTGGAAGCAGCATGGCGACAGTGTTGCGAAAGAATCAGTGCGTCGTGCTCGGGCTTCGATGGTCGAGTTAGCGAAGGGGGCGGGAAAACCGCCATCCACTTAGTCTGCCTGCTTCTCGCATTATCGCTATATCCTTCACTGGCTTTGGGAATGTGAACGCTTTGGATTATCGTGTTGCATTTACTTCAGACTTTCCGCCTTCTCGTCTCTTCGGCTCCCTGAGTTGATATTTACTTCGGTTCCTCGAACTTCGTTGCTTCCGTGGTGTATATATGCATAATGACCGCATCGTTTAGGGTCCCCTCGAGCATTCTCTCTCTCCCTGCATACTTTATTCTTCCTGGCAGCTCCTCTTAGCGCCCAATCCTCCAAGATGGATGGCCAAGCTCCACTCCCTGCCGACGACGAGGCGCCCCCCTTGGTTTTTAACTTCAGTGACGAGGCTCCGCCACCCCCACCAGCGTTGGTCAACGAAGTAGATGAGCTCTGGCTGGAATATGATTTGGTCCTAGAAGAGTTGGCGCGGGAGGAGGCCATTGCTCGCGACATTTCAGGCGTTCACCTTCTGGTGGCGGCATTCCCGCAACTCTACGAGGTGACGGACGCTCTTGTTGCAAAGAAGACACCGTATGCATTTACGAGTAAAGTGGATGTATATGTAATGGACCCTACTTCCGGTGATACCGATATATAAGAAGAATATCATCTTCTATACCGCTTCTTTTATCTCCTTTTGCCGTTCCTGCTTCATTCTCGAGACTTGGATCAGCAACGTGATCATCCATGTTGATATATATATATATATATTTGAAGCTTGTCGTGTCACATTGTTCCAGCGGTCGTTATTGTCTAGGGATCTGAGGGTTCCGATTACACATGGAACAGGACGGTGTCATGGTCACCGACCTGTTCTCGGGGTTTTTCCAGGGGTTTTTAGCCGTGGGCTGGGGCAGAACCTTGGGTTCCTTGGAGGGTCGAAGCAAGGTACAAGCTTAACCCATCGCTTGTTAAGTTCCTCTCGGCCGAGCCCGGCCGTGGGAGCTCATTTGGGAAGGTTAAGCTTGCGCCTAACTTTTCCACATCCGTCTTGGGTCGTAGCCCGGGCATTGAGGACGGTTGGACGGGTAGGCGATTGACCTTATTCTACATCCATAGACTCCTACCCTGCGAGGTCATGGGTCTCGGAGCGGAGGAACGGGTGGGGCTTTGGCCCGACCAAGCGTCAGAAGCTCCTACCCTGGCGCGAGGTCATGGTCTCCGGAGTGGAGGAACGGGTGGGGCTTTGGCCCGACCAAGCGTTCGTAAGCTCCTACCCGGCGCGAGGCTGCGGGTCTCCGGAGCGGAGGAACGGGTGGGGCGTTGGCCCGACCAAGCGTTCGTAAGCTCCTGAGTGGCATCAGCTGAAATCTTTGCTTGAGGGGGACTTTTTCTTCTTTATTGATGGAAACTCAGTTTCGTACACACACATATTTTTTTTCTCCCTCAACCTACGGGTAGAACTTCTTCAGAGCGTCCGTATTCCAAGTTCTTGGCACCTCCTTGCCTTGCAACGTAACGAGCTTATGCGCCCCTTTTGTCGTAGATTCTTGGATGATATATGGTCCTTCCCACGTCGTTTCCAGCTTGGCAAAGGCTGGAGCAGCTTTCTTTAGCACCATGTCTCCGGGGGCTTGGCTTCGTTTTTGGACCTTCTTGTTGAAACTTCGGGTTGAGGCTTTCGCGTATGCTTGTATGGTGTTCAAGGCTTGAAGTTTCTGTTCCTCCCTCAGGTCGCAGGTATCCTCTATATCTTCTTGTGCCGGAGCTTTAATCACGCGAAGCGATTTGGCTTGTATCTCGGCGGGGGAAACAACTTCTTCTCCAAATACGAGTTGAAATGGAGAGAATTTCGTCGCCCGCGAGGTCGATGTCCGAAGGGCCCATAAAACATTGGGGAGCTCGTCCGGCCATGAACCTTTGGCAGAATCGTGGAGTCTTTTTTTAATGCCGTCGAGGATCAATCCATTTGCTCTTTCAACAGCCCCGTTCGACTGTGGGTGTCCGACCGAAGCAAAACAGATCTCTATCCCGATATCTTCGCAATACTCTTTGAACCTCCGGGAGTCGAATTGAGACCCGTTGTCGGTGACGATTTGGAAAGGGACCCCGTACCTGCATATGATTGCTTTCCACAGAAATTTTACCGTCGCCTCAGCCGTGATCTTCGACACCGGCTCCGCTTCAATCCACCTAGAGAAATAGTCAATCGCGATGATCACGAACTGAAGACTCGCTCGAGCTTTGGGCAATGCTCCCACTATATCCATTCCCCACTTGGCGAAGGGCCAGATTGGCGGTATCGGATGCAACTCGCTGGGTGGGGCCTTCTTCTGCCTCGACATCCACTGGCATGCGTGGCAATGCCGGACCACTTCTTCCGCGTCCTGCAGCGCCGAAGGCCAATAGAATCCCATCCGGAAGACCTTTCCAGCGAGGCTTCTGGGGGCTTGGTGTGCTCCACAGGTCCCCTGGTGCGCCTCTTGTAGGGCTTGTATCCCCTCTTCGCGTGAAATGCAACGAAGCCATGGAGCGCAGAGTCCATTACGAAAAAGCAACCCTTCTATTATGGCATATTTCTTTGCTCGCCTTTCCACACGCCTTGAAGATGCCTCGTCATGGGGTAGCGTCCCTGTAAGAAGGTAGTCGTACACTTCACTTCTCCAGTCCTCGCCCCTCGTTCTGGTGACTACATTCACATGCAAAGAAATTGAGGCGGCTTGGAGCTGCTCGAAGAAAACTGTGGGTGGCAGGGTCCCTCCGTTCGCAGCGATCTTTGCCAGTTCATCTGCTCTTGTATTTTGGGCTCTTGGAATAGCGAGGACAGTGAACCCCTCGAAGCCTTTTTCTAGTGCGTGAACTGCTTCCACATACTTTTGGAGTTGCTCGTCCTTTACTTGACATTCTTTGGAAATTTGTCCTTGGACCAATTTTGAATCAGTCTGTAAGATGGCTCTTCTTGCTCCCATGGTTTTTGCCTTTCGTAGCCTCAGCAAAAGTGCTTCATACTCCGCCATGTTGTTAGTCGAGGGAAATTGAAGTCTTGCCGCGAACTCAGCCAGCTCCCCCCCGGGGCTCTCACTATTGCTGCAATCCTAGCTCCCTTTACTCCCCATGATCCATCCGAATTGATGGTCCATACCATCGGGATCCTCTCATCTTCGAAGGTTGGAGACGTCCATTCTACCACGAAATCGGCCAAAACCTGACTCTTAACGGCAGTACGCGGTATTATCCCCAACTCAAAAGATGCTAGTTCGATCGCCCATTTGCTGATGCGTCCCGTGCTCTCCCTATTGGTCAACATCGAGCCGAGGGGGTATGCCGTTGGTACCTTGATACGGTTAGCTTGGAAATAATGGCGAAGCTTCCTGGATGCCATTAGCAACGCATACATCAGTTTCTCCATTTCCGTGTATCGCAACCTCGCCCCCTGCAATGCCTCTAAACGGCGTAGATTGGTTGTTGCTTTACGTCTTGCGGTTGTACCAAGATCGCGACCGACAAATGAGGGCTTGGTGCCAAATACAATAAAAGCTCTTCGCCTTGCTTCGGGCTTCGTAGGGTTGGCACCTCCATAAGGTTTTGCTTCAACTTGTCGGCGGTGGCATTCCTCTGTCAAGCGAAAGTGTCGCTGTATCGCAGTTGCTTTGAAGATGGGTAGACTACGCTCATGGACATAGGAAGGAAGCGGTTGAGGCGGCAAGCCTCCTGCTAAACGTTGCACCTCTTTCACATTCTTAGGCGGGGCCATATCTTGGATGGCCCTTATCTTCTCGGTTCGCCCGATGCCCCGTTGTGACACCAGGAATCCCGGTAATTTTCCGCATCTACGCCGAAGACGCACTTGTTCGGGTTGAGCTTCATCCTCTCAGCTCTCAGGCTGTTGAACGTCTCCCTGAGATCGGTTAAATGGTCTTCCTTCTTCTCGCTTTTAACGATGATGTCATCGACGTATGCTTCCACGTTCTTTCCTAATTGGTTCGCGAAGACCTTGGCGATAAGACGTGCAAAGGTAGCACCTGCATTTTTGAGACCGAACGGCATCCGAATAAAACAGTATGTGCCGAAGGGGGTGATGAACGCCGTCTTATCCTCGTCTTCCTTCCGCATATAGATTTGGTGATACCCGGAATAAGCATCAAGGAAACTCATCCTTTCTGACCCGGAGGTTGAGTCAACGAGTTGATCGATGCGGGGGAGGGGGAAGTCGTCTTTAGGGCACGCCTTGTTGAGGTCGGTGAAGTCGATACACATCCTCCAAGCCCCGCTGGCTTTTTTGACCAGGACCACATTGGCCAACCACTCCGTATGGACCGCCTCTCGTACGATTCCCGCCTGGAGGAGCTTCACCACCTCCGCCTTGGCTGCAGCTTGCCTCTCAATGGAGAGCTTCCGGAGTTTCTGCTTCTTCGGTTTGGCATTTGCGCTGATTGCCAAGGCGTGCTCGACTGTTTCCCTTTTAACCCCCGGAAGGTCTTCTGGTCCCCACGCGAATACTGTGGCTGGGGTCTGGTAGTTTTGATTGACGGGTCTTGATGCTGGTGACGGTGTCCTCGTTGCATTTTGTGGCTGGAATCTGAAGAACTGATTTGGTGCAACTCTCAGACGCTGTTGCGTTCCACAGCGTGATCCTCGCCGTTGCATTCTGCGCTTCCTGTTCTCATCCAGTTCCTTGCACTTGTCCTCAAGAATAAGCGCCTTATTCACCAACTCTTGGAAATCTGGAAAGGTGTGGGTGATCAGTCCTACTTGTAGTCCTGAGTTAAGTCCCTTCATGAAACGAGACTGTCTGGCTTTATCTGTTGCTACATCCTCAGGTGCGTAGCGTGCTAGCTGTGTGAACTTGTTCAGGTAGTCGGCCACTGGCTGATTACCTTGCTTCAGTGCTCTGAACTCCTCCTTCTTAAGATCCATGATTCTTTCAGGCACGTGATACTGGCGAAACGCAACTGTGAACTCCTCCCAAGTGATGTCCTGAGGGTTCACTTGCGTGGCACAGAAGTTCTCCCACCATTCGGCGGCTGTTCCTTCCAACTGATGAGAAGCGTAGAGTACCTTCTCATTTCCTATGCATTGAGCTATGTGTAGCTTCCTCTCAATTGACCTTAACCAATCATCGGCCTCCAATGGATTGGCATTCCCAGAGAAAGTGGGTGGGTGAGTTCTCATGAACTCGGCGATCTTGTATTCTCGGCGTTGTCCACGATTAACTTGATTAGCGGTGGCCTGAGCGATGGCGTGTTGCATTTGTTGCATCATAGCATGCATCAATCGAGTCTGAGCAATGAGAAAAGCTCGAAATTCTGCATATCCAAGCGGTCTTTGGTGCTCCATCATTGGGGTTTTCTGCTGGGCGAGAACCACTTCCATTGCTTCCAAAGTTTCCGCGGGTGTTCACCATCTGTCGATTTGCTCTAGGTTTTAGAGATGAGGGGGAAACAAGAATAGACAAGTAATATGGAACTTATGCGGGGCGAAAGGTGTAACTTTAAGGTCCAACTTTATTAATGATATCAATAACTTGGTATGGCTGCTTACAATGCCTAAGGGCCTTGCAACACATACTGCACACTCAAAGAAATAATGAAAATCCAAATCGAACTAACACTGGAGTCTAACGCCTAAAGGTGACTCTTTATTCTATGACGCGACTCGGCGAAGGAGTCTCACTATAAAACCTACGCTCACTCATCGAGAAAACCTCCACGGCCTGGGTACGGATGCTGCGGCATAGGTGCAAAACGATTGCCGTGTCCGGCAAGAATCGTGTCATCTGTGGTAGTCGAAGAAGCGGTGTCCTCATCGAGATCGACTCCTCGGATCGGCTCGTGTAGCTCAATCGCTCTGGTTACGGTCCGTACAAAGCCATCTCCAACTCGTCAATCCTTCGCAGAAGGTGTGACACATACTCTTGAGCTTCCCGCCATCTGTTCTTCTCTGTCGTGATCTCCTTGCGGGCCTTCGTAGCTCCTTGCTTGTATCATCGAGTACATCCTCCTGGCGACAACAAGTCGTGCCAAGCTGTGTAACCATGGCATCCTCATCCTGAATCGCCTTGGGTCAAGAAGGTTATTCTTTGCGCTGGTGATAACGGAACACCGTGCTCTCCAACTCTCTGGCGTGAATACGGGTAATGTGCCGCATTGCTCGTCGTGATACTTCTTGGATACCCATCTGCATTGTAGACCTCCTGGCGGTCAGGTGTATCGAGCGATTGCACTGGCCCTTCTTCCTAGCAAGTACCTCAATCTTCACGTCACAAGCCTTGATCAATCCTGCTTGTCCGATCACTTCCACTTGGTATTGCGGCTTCTCAAAATCTCCGAGTCTCAGAGCATATGCCAAAGCTCTGCGGCGTGACCAACCTCCAGATCGACGTAGTTGAACTCTCCCTCCATCTGTCACAAGAGTGCTTACGTAAGAACTCGAAAATTTTAAATCGTGACAAGGTAAGGAAAAATTCAGCAAGGGACAAGAAAAGAGAGAAGGGATAAGTCGAGATGTCATTTCTTATCTTGACAAATTTTATTCTTTTAGAAAATAGGTTTTATCCTCACTACGACCATTCTAGCTAGGGTTGAGCCTACGGTCAACCTGGCTCTGATACCACCTCTGTCGGGACCCCGAATTTGCAAATCCAGACCCTCTGTGTATTCAGCACTAGTCCAGGAACGCGCTAGTGCACACAGTCTTAACATCGGTAAATATCACAATCATACCACTCGATACTAATAAAGTACTTTATTTAAATAGTCAAACTGGTTACTCGACCTTATGGTCAAGTTACAAATGTATGCCTCATGAAGCGAAACTTATTAAGAGAGAAATAGTAGCAGCGGAAAATCAAATAAATTAGTGGCGCCATCCAAGATACCACAGGCAACCGATGGCTCGCTCCTAAGTAGACGGATCCTCTTGGAGCTCCTCCTCCAAAGTGGTGTAGTCTCCTCTTCAACTGTGTTGTATTGAGGCAAGGGTGAGTACTTGGTACTCGACAAGTCATGCCTGAGAATGCAGCTAATATACTACATGCATGGCTTAATACAAAGGAGTGGCTCAAGGTATTTTTGCGATGCTTGACATTTAACAAGTATCATAAGTAGATTCGAAAGCGATTAGAAAATAAATAACTTTTCAAGGAGTTTAATAAACATCTTTCCCATCCTAATCCACATTTCCATCAACATCATTATTAATCCAACCCAACCTTTCGGATCCAAGTTATTTTTGAGAAAATCTAACCCTTGACTGTAATTCAGAGCGATGTCCAATACCGCGGACACGGCTATTCGAATAGATTCTACACTCTGCAGAGGTTATGCACTTTACCCACAAGATACAATCAAACACCACAAAGGCGAGTTCCAGTAACAAAGTCTTTCTAAACTTCTAACAATACAAGTGGTCCTCCCTGTTATTGCACACTAACCCTTCCCTTAGCTAAGGCGAAGTTTAGGCCAATCAACCGTTAGATGGGTACTGGCCTCGGCCCGATGCGCTCCTGTACAACTTACACAAAGGGTGTAGTTGACCTCCTGAGGTCCCACAGTGCGTTATTAGCAACTTAGTCAACTAGGTCCGTCCCATTACTGGACATGTGGTTGCACGTTAGACCCAGTTCAAAGGCTTGCAAGGTTAAGTCCTTAGGGTGACCAGGGCAAGACTACCCAAGAACCAAATCAACATCCCCAATGCCACAACTGGCCCACTGATTATTCTTGCCACATGCCCCGGTCGAAAAACTATTTATCAAACCCCAGTTGATTACCATGCACCACGTGCCATCAACATCACATGATACCTTTCCAAAACAGGTTCAATATATCATTAAGTCAATATTAACATTTGATTGTCCAAAATCATGTCATGAGCACGAGCGTGTCTAAGCAAAGATACTACAACGGTCTAAAACCCATGTTGGCGATTTAATAATGTCCAACTGGTAATCCACAACTAGGGTGACAAGGGTCATGGCACATATTTAAATAATCAAGGTTTCATACAGCAAATTGGTATTTATCTAATCCCCCATATTTAAATAAAGTATTTTTTAATTGAACTAGCATGCAATAGGTTAAATCAAAATAAGTTTCAAAATAGGATCAACATGGTCAAAGCACAACTTGCCTTCAAAAAGTACTTGCTCTTGGTCTTGAGTTGGATCCTGAGTCAATACTTCTCCTTCGAATCCTTCCGGCACTTCAACGTCTACTCGTAAAGCGTGTAAATAGCAAATACACAAATAAACAATAGGCAAAAAGTATCCAATCATCCAAATAAAATCCATAAGCAGAGAGAACATAATTTTATGAATTTTTAGAAACTGGAATCGTCAAATTTGGAGTTAAAATGCAAAAGTTATGATTATTTAAAGTTTAAATAATCAATTAAATAATTTTACAGAGAAAAACTTTAGTCCAAAAATTAAATAAAATTCATATTTAGGTAGGTCTCAATTTTATACAAATTTAGAAATTTGAATCACTCAAATCGGAGTTGAAACGCAAAAGTTATAAGCGTTTGAAGTTTGAAACAAAATCTGAAATCATTATTTCGAATTAATAAATCATTTTCTTTTTCGAAAATTAATTATTGCGTCATCCTGGACACGTGACAACCGCTGATTGGTTGGCTGACGTCAGCCGGTCCATGGACTTGGTCCACGCTCGGCTCGGGTCTACCGTGGACTCGGTCCACGGCTCCTTGTGTCACTGACATGTGGGCCCCACATGTCAGTGTCACGCACGCAATTAACCCGTGCGGTCCAACTCGCTGATATGCGGGCCCCACCGTGACGTCATGGTGACGTCATGGTGCGGTTCGGTTGTCCCGGCCCGACACGCGCCCCGCGTGTCGAGACACGCGCCACGCGCTGCGTGGCGTGGCTTGGGTACACGTGGCACAATCTCGGCCGTTGATTTGAAAATCAACGGCCCGTATTGATCTATGCTTCACGCGTTTGGGGTGAACGCGGTCAATCTGGCCGTTGGATCTTGATCCAACCGGTTGGAAACGATCCTAACCCGTAACGTTAACCACAAGATGCAGGCGGCGTGGCGATCGTGGGCCGTTGGATCTTGATCCAGCGGCCCGGATCTAATCTGGATTCTAGGGTTTGGGGAGAGCGTGGGCTCGCCCTGCCGTCGATCGGGATCGGGACGGTCCGAAGCTTTCCAGCGGTTGATGGCGGCCTTGGCGGGGCTCGAAGCTCTGGAGATAAGGGCAGCGACCTTCCGCCGGCGTTCCGAGGCCTCCCGTGAGATGAAATCTGCGCCCGAGTTCGCCTCGTCGCGAGGGTTGCGGATCGACCACGAGGCGCGGCGGGCGCGGTAGTTTCTTGGCGAAGAACAAAGAACACACGGCGGCTGTTCTTAACTACGGCGAGGAATTGCGGCGGCGCTAGGGTTTCCCTACAGGTGTGGGTTAGGGCAACTGGCGCGGCGTCAAACGACGGTCCTCGGGAGGGGGTCCACGGCTTTTATAGCGCAGAATCCGAGTCCGACGCGGCGGCGGAGGGCAACGGCCGCGGCGAGGTCTCCGGATCGGGGACGATGACCCCGGACCGTCCACGTGGCGTGATCAACGGCCACGATGGCTTGGCGCGAACGGGTCCGACCCGGATCCGGTCGGATCGGGCTCGCGTGACGTGGCGCCATCACGGTCGTTGGATCCCGATCCAACGGTCACGTGGCTAGGGTTCGGCCGAGTGGGTTCGGCTCGACCACGTGGCTCGGGTCGGACTCGAGTCGGACTCGGACTCGGGTCCGGTCGGATGAACAGTACAAACCCACTCGCATTTTCCAGCGATTTAATAATTAAAATAATTCCCAGAAATTCAATTAATTCATTAAAAATATCAAAAGACTCAGAAAAATTCCAAAAAAATTCTGGAAAATACTTTGGATCATTTTGGACTCAAATAAAATATTTCCAACAAAATTTTATTTGCAAAGTTTAATTCTTTAATTATTTCAAAATGGAATAAATTCAAATAAATTCCAAATAAATTCCAGAAAATTCCAAAAATTCACCAAAGTGCCAAATCACACATGAATTTAAGAAAAACAAAATTTTGGGGTGTTACAGACCTCCCCCCCTTAATAGAATCTCGTCCCCGAGATTTAAGGCTGGCTAAGGAGTAGGTTTGGAAACTCTTTCCTCAAATCCTCAGCTTTCCTCGAACATGCCGAGAGGGTTCAGATCGCTTTCCTCCCTTTCCGTTCTCATGTACGCTGGAGAAGATACTTCCCGGCTTGGGCTGTAATCTTGAGATTCCTCACACCTCCATTCTTGTTGTTCCTGCAAACGTTTTACTTCGGCCACAAGCCTTTCGTTGGCCTCCATCAGCGCTTGTATGTTTGAAGGACCATGTGGAGGTCCATCCATTTTTGTGATGAGTATTTGACTTTATTTGAGCAAGGTGTGCTCAGGCTTGAGTTTGATTTGACTCGGTATTGCATGTTTCAATTAATGATAATTGTGGACTAACATGCAGGAAGAAAAGGTATGTGCATTGTGGTATGTGCAAAATGGTTTGTTCCTTGTGGTACAGGTTCTTGAGGCAGCTATGGTCGTTGGTGAGTACCGGGACTAGGTTGGGAGAACCGAGGTCCAGAGCGGTCGAGGATGCCGACGAGATGGTTGGGCTCAAACCAGGTTCACTTGGACGTCATGGAAATGGACTTGAGGTGGCTCAAGGTTTCTGGTTCGGGTTGGAGGCTCGAAGAGGAGGAAACTGAGCGGTCAAGTCCGGCGGATGAAGGCCCGTTGCATCGGGTTGATCGGGTTTTGTTTAAAACCCATGTATGGCCAATGTGGCCCATGTAAAGCCCATGTGTGGGTTGAAATGAGAGGGTTAATCCTAGCCCTTGGTGGAGTGCCCTAGGGTTTGGGACTCATCCAAGGGTGGTAGGTGGCCCTAGAGTAGTATAAATAGAGGGGGAGGGGTGTCCTCCCTCACTTGAAGGTTTGAGTTGCTCCTTTGAGCTTTGCCCACATGAAGTGAGGCTTTGTAAACCTTCCAACCAGAAAATACAAAGATTTTCTTTACTTTTTGTGAATTTAAATTCCGCATTTACATTATGTCTTTACTTTACGCAATTTAAATTCAGCATTTACTTTCCCGCATGTAAATTCTCGCAATTTACTTTCTCGCAATTTGGATTTGCTCCTCTCCTTCTAAATGCTGTTGATCAAGGAGGTCTTGAGGGTGCTCATTTGGTTTTACATCTTTCTTGCACCCTAGGATAGACTAGAGATCAAGTTTCTATCAAGATTGCAAATCTGTCCTGAACTTGTTCTTCGCGCAGCAGTCAGTCTTTGATTTTTAGAAAAATATAGAAAAATCTTTCTTGATTGATTCTTGTTGGAGAAGGTGCTTGACTCATATACCAATCTGTGGAAAAATTTTGAAGTCCACTGGATGCACCATTTGGGAGCTGTGAGGTGTTTGGTGGTGATTTTTGGTGGAGTGCTTCACGACTCAACAGCTCACAGGCTGAAAAATTCCCAAATTTTTTGGAGCAACAGAAGTCCACCATCCACCTGCTCTAATTGAGGACAATTCCTGAAAATCTGCTTTTGCTTTTCTAAAAAGAGGCTTTTGTGTTTTGGCTTGATCTCTTTTAGAAAAGAAGTATTTGAATTGATTCCTCCTTGCTTTGGACACTTGACAACCAGAATTTGTGATTTAAATATCCCTCACATGATTCATGGTTCCTATCCATGTAAGCTAGGGATACACATAGTTGTCAAGTCGTTCCGATTTTTGTGGGTTTCGCGATTTTAAGGAGCATCGGTTTTCTTTGCGGGATTGTTTGGAGTACGTTGAGTAGGGGATATTTTTATTTGGGATCATTCACCCCCTCCGATCGCCATCTCGGTCTTTCAATTGGTATCGAGCCGGTTTTGCTCTCTCATAGATCTTGACCGGTCTCAAGAGCCATGGCGACGGACAAGTACTCAACTAAGCCTCCAATTTTTGCTGGAGTTGATTATCCGCTCGAAAGTTCTGATGGAGACATACATCAACGCCAGGGCTTTTCTTTATGGCGAAGGTGAAGCACCCGTATGAGGTTCCGGCCGATGAGAACGTCAACGCCGCAAACATGGTCGACGTTGAGGCAAACGCTAAGGCCAAGAACCTCCTCATACGAGGACTTAGCCGCGATGAGTATGATCGCGTCTCTCACCTACGATCGGCTCACGAGATCTGGGTGACCCTCAATGCTTACCATGAGGGCACCACTCGAGATCAAGTCCGTGAGACAGATCAATTTAAGCGTGACTACAACAAGTTTGAGCAGCACGCTGGTGAGAGCCTTGATGAGTGCTTTGCTCGTTTTGCAAAGATTCTCAGCAATCTTCGGTCAGTGGGTTGTTCATACACTGATTCGGAGAATGCGAGGCATTTTCTTCGAGCACTCGATCTAAGGATTTGGGAGATGAAGGTAACCACCATCACGGACCATACGGACTTGTCAACCTTGACTCTTGACGGGTTGTATTCCCGCCTCAAGACTCATGAGCTCGACATCGTCGCTCGCAGGACGAAGTCCCAAACGATGGCATTGGTTACCGATCCCACTGGGTCTTCCTCTTCTGGACCCCCTCTTGACTTCTCTTCTGGTTTTTCTCTCCCCGCTCTTTGCGACGTAAGCGATGACATTCTGGAACAATTTCCAGAAGACGAGCTTGCTCTTGTCGCTCGAAAATTTTCGAACATTTACAAAAGGGTGAGAGATAGAAAGAGGAGTGGCAAGTTCACTTGCTTTGAGTGTGGTGGCCCCAACCACATTCGGCAAACCGCCCCAAGCTTGAGAAGGGCAATTATGAACAAGGAGTTGCGGGTAAGAACGAATACATCATTAAGAACCGCAACAAGAAGCCTCCATTTCATGGCCGGCGCAAGAGAAGAAACACCGCAAGTTCGCCAAGGGCAAGAAGCTCTTTCACTGCGTCCTTGCCGCGCTCGACGACCTTGACCTCTCCGACACGGAGACATGGAGCGGCGAGGACGAGGATGAACCGCAAGAGAAGGTGAAGGGCGGCGATGACTTCTCCGGCATGTGCTTCATGGCCTCCAATGCCATGGAAGTACCGGACACCGAGTCAGACAAATGACACGGAGGAGGTACCTTCTTATGACCAGCTCCATGATGCTTTTATCAAACTAGGAAAATTTCATTCCAAGTCTAGAGCTAAGTGTGTTGATCTAGAGAAGGAAGTAGGTACCTTATCTCGGAGTTAGCTTCACTTAGATCTTGTTCCTCCCGAGACTACGATAGCTGTACTTTGTGTGATGCTTTGCTTGTGGAGTTGGAGAATCTAAGGACTCTACATGATAGTGTGCTTTCGATCTTGAGTCACTTAGGTCGAAGGATGCTAGCACATGTCCAAAGAGCTTCTATTCCTGTTGATGATAGTTATCTTCACACTCACACAAATGCTACATGTGATAATTGCCATAAGCTTCTCTATGAAATAGATGACATGAGTTTTAACCTTAGGAAGCTATCTGCTAGAAATGATGAACTAGAAAAGCATGCTTATAAGGACCCAATCAGCTCATGTGAGGGTCTGTATGCAACTAAAAATGCTTATGATGACTTGGTGCTTGAAAACTCAAAATATGCTAAGGATCTACTAGCTAAGTCACAAAATGGTTGCATCTTTGTGTGTTGGGGTAGCAGAGGACATGAATCAAATTCATGTAGAGCTTAGGAAGAAGCTCAAAGCCCAGGTGGGTAGGATTAGAGACTCTCCATGTGTTTCTTGCGAGTCCCTCAAGATTGAGGCTGCTCTTTATAGGGAGAGATTTGATCGTTTAGTTCGCTCTTCTCCATCTGGCTCTTCCCCTGCTACTCCTTCCCCTTGCTCTTCTTGTGCCTCACTTTTTCGAGAGTGTCAGTACCTTATGAGCACTCTCGAGAAGTTTGTTGGAGGTAAGAAGAAGCTCAATCTTATCCTAGATCACCCAAGATTAGCAGATTCAATCAAGGTCTAGGGTTTGATGCCTTGGAGCATACACGCGCATCCGCCCACTCACAGCGTGCCTCCAAGAGCGGAGAGATAGTGGTGGCTCCACAAGTGAGCACCATGTGTTTAGATCAGCAGGGATTGTCCACGGGACGTCTGACGAGAAGGGTGCTTCTCATGCTACTTCACCCCCCAAGGCGAAGTATACATGCACCTTCTGTCAGAAGGATGGACATATAGCTGATTTCTGCTTCAGACGCGTCAAGATTTCTCGGCGTGAGCGTGTCCATGCTCTTAGGGGTATTCAGGGTCATCCCGGACTGCGAGTGCGCCTAAGGCACACACGTTTTAGACAGATAAACAAGCTAGAGAGTCTCCTGCTTTTGGACAGCGCATGGGGCTTGGTTTTCGTGCTTCTACTTGGTTTTCGCCCCGAGTCAGTCCCGAAGTCACTTTCCGTCCTCTTGATATTCCTCGTTTTCCCATCGAGGTAGATATCAGCGGCGTGAGTTTGCTTTCCCGGGAGGTGCGCAAGAAGAAGACTGGATGGTCCGGCCTTTGCACCTCGGCGGACCAACCCGGCTTGCTCCCAGGCGTCCTCTTTGGAGCGAGTCTGATTTTGTGAGAGTCGAGTCACGGAGAGGTGCCGATTGCATTCTTCTACTCCGCTGATCAAGCTGTTTATCGCTTGCCTGATTGACTCGAGATTGGGTTCCTAGATCTGCACCGATCTATCCTGCATCTTGAGACATCTGCTTTCACTCTCTTTGATTCAGGTCCGTAGGGCGAGGAAGGAGGAGGTTTGGATCGTAGACTCCGGCTGTTCTCGCCACATGACCGAGACTCCGTTGGTTTTCTTCCCTGGACCGAGATCCCGGTGATGAGGTAATCACCTTTGGGGATCTTTGCGTCGGGTAGAGTCATTGCTAAAGGTACCGCCTGCATTAACGATCATTTCATTCTTAAGGACGTTGCCTTAGTCGATGGCTGCATTTCAACTTGCTTTCTGTCTCTCGGCTTCTTGATGACGATTTGAGGTCAATTTTAAGAGGAGCTCTTGTAGGATCCTCGATTCTTCCGGGGAGTTTGTTTATGGATTTCTCGTTTTGGGAGTCTTTCGTGCTGATTTTTCTTTTTCCTCTAGAGACTCTCTCCATTGCCTTATTGCTTCTGAGTCCCGTGATCTCTCCTTTTGGCATAGGAGACTTGGTCACATTGGCTTTGATCATTTGACTCGAGTTAAGCGGCCATGATCTCATTCGTGGCCTGCCTAAACTCAAGATGGTCAAAGATGTTGTATGTTCTCCTTGCCGACATGGCAAGATGGTTGTCGCCTCCCATCCTCCGATCACCCGAGTGATGATCGATGCACCAGACAATTTGCTACACATGGACACTGTTGGTCCAGCCGAGTGCGATGCAAGGTGGGAAGTGGTATATTCTTGTCATTGTCGATGATTTTTCGAGGTACTCTTGGGTGTTTTTCATGGCCTCGAAGGATGAGTGTTTTTCACACTTCAGGGGTTTGGTCCGTAGGTTGTCTGTTGAGCTCCCAGGTGCCTTACGAGCGATCCGCGATGACAATGGCACGGAGTTCAAGAACTCCTACTTTAGCGACTTCCGTGAGGAGTTAGGCTTAGAGCATCGCTTCTCCTCTCCATACGTCCCTCAAAGAAATGGCGTAGTGGAAAGGAAGAACAGGACCCTGGTTGAGATGGCCAGGACGATGCTAGATGAGTACAATACTCCTAGGAAGTTTTGAAATGAGGTCAGTAGCTACGGCATGCCATGTTGCCAACAGAGTTTTTCTTAGGGCACACTTGCATTGCACTTCTTATGAGTTGAGATATGGGCGAAAGCCTAGTGTATCTCATTTTCGTGTTTTTGGTTGCAAGTGCTTCTTCTTGAAGTCTAGGAACCTAGATAAGTTCGAGTCACGTTACGATGGGATCTTTCCGGGTTACTCGACTTACGCCCGTAGCTATAGGATTTGGGTCGTAGATTTGGGTAGGATCATAGAGACTGCGAGGTGACTTTTGATGAGGCTAGCCCGGTGCTAGACTGACATTTCAGGCTCTTCTCCTCTTTCCCGATCTATCTTCTTAGAGGAAGTTGATGACGGAGATGAAGGCGCCCTGCCTAATCTAGTCACCATACCTGCTCCTGAGGTGCCTTCCATTTCCATTTCTGCACCTCAGGGAGATCAGCCCTTACCCTCAGACTCTTCGGCAGCTAGTGACTCTGTTCCTACTTGTCCCACGAGAGGAGTAGAGGTCACTGCTTCGGACCTCCCGCCACATTCAAGAGGCTCATCCACCGACTGGATCATTGGAGATCTGTTTGAGCGAGTCACTCGCTCTAAGTCAGTTTGTCCACTTTCTGCCTTCACTCTGCTTTTGTTGCCTCTTTTGAGCCGAAGGATGTTTCTCATGCATTATCCGATGAATCTTGGATTAATGCTATGCATGAGGAACTTGAAAACTTCGAGAGGAACAAAGTTTGGAAGCTTGTCGAGCCCCCTTCCGTCACAATATCATTGGGACCAAATGGGTGTTCAAAAACAAGCGAGTGAGGATGGGGTTGTAGTTCGAAACAAGGCTAGGTTAGTCGCTCAGGGTTTCTCTCGGTCGAGGGTCTCGACTTGAGGAGACTTTTGCCCTGTAGCTAGACTCGAGGCCATCCGATCCTGCTCGCATTCGCGGCATCCAAGGGCTTCAAGCTTTTTCAAATGGATGTCAAGAGTGCATTCCTCAATGGCTTCATTGAGGAAGAGGTGTATGTCGAGACAACCTCCAGGATTTGAGAACCCCAAGTACCCAAACCATGTCTTCAAGCTTTCCAAAGCTTTGTATGGACTTAAGCAAGCTCCACGAGCTTGGTATGAGAGGCTTAAGTCCTACCTCTTGAGTCATGGTTTTCATATGGGTCAAGTGGACAAGACACTGTTAAATCGGACATTACGATTCGGATTTTCTCTTAGTCCAAATCTATGTCGGCGACATCATTTTCGGTGGTTCCTCGCATTCGCTCGTTACTCAGTTCTCAGATGTGATGAGTACTGAGTTCGAGATGAGCATGATGGGCGAGTTGAGCTACTTCCTTGGCTTCCAGATTAAGCAGACTCGGGAGGGTACATTCTTGCATCAAGGCAAGTACACTCGAGACCTCCTGAAGCGCTTTGACATGTCTGATGGAAAGCCAGTTATGACTCCTATGGCCACCACTGCTGTCCTCGAGCCTGACGAGGATGGTGAGCCAGTTGATCAGAAGGAGTTCCGGAGCATGATCGGCTCCCTTTTGTATCTCACTGCCTCGAGACCTGACATACATTTCTCTGTATGTCTTTGTGCTCGGTTTCAGGCTTCTCCCCGCGTCTCTCACCGTTAGGCGGTGAAGCGCATCTTTCAGGCTCCCTTTTGTATCGAGCTACCATTGACTATGGTATCTGGTACTCTTCTTCCTCCTGTCTATCTCTGAGAGCCTTCTCCGATGCAGACTTCGCCGGCTGTAGGATAGATAGGAAGAGCACTTCTGGCACTTGCCAATTCATTGGCACTTCTCTTGTCTCTTGGTCGTCTAGGAAGCGATCAGGTGTTGCACTGATCCACCGAGGCCGAGTATGTTGCTGCGGCCGATTCTTTGTAGCTGTGTTCTCTGGATGAGATCGACCTTGAGGGACTTTGGGTTAGTATCAGATTGTGTTCCACTTTTCTGTGATAACACGTCTGCCATTAACATTGCTAAGAACCCAAAGGCAACACTCTCGGACCAAGCACATTGACATTCGCTATCACTTCCTTAGAGACCATGTGGAGAAGGGTGATATAGTGCTCCAGTTTGTGGAGAGTGACCACCAGTTGGCTGATATTTTCACCAAGCCTTTGGATAGCTCCAGGTTTGTTTCCCTGAGAGGAGAGCTTGGGATTATGAGCCCATATGGCATATCTTGAGGGGGAGCTGGCTTGTATTATTTGTTCATATGTTTATTCAGCCTTCCTCTCTCTTTCTGGGTATCTTTGGGATGGTTTTCATTTGGTTGAGTCCACTTCACCTAGACTTCTGGCATGCCTCGGCATGGACCTCTCACCTTATGCTTTAGGGTGCTATTCCTCTCTTATTCTCGGTTGAGCTCACTCACAGTCTTTTAGGTCTAGCAGGTGTTGGGCCCCCTGGGTAGACAGGGTCTGTGTTTGCTCCTGGGTTGGAGTTGGAGAAGTAGCTTTCCTATATAAGTCATATGGGGAAGGTGAGAGCGAGTCTGAGTGTTAGTGTTTCTCTTCATGTTATCTTTGCTCCTAGACTACCCATGTGTCAGTTGCTTGATTCCTTCTCATCATTTCTGTCTTTCTGGTTTCAGTTGAGTTCAATTCATCCTTTTGAATCTAAAATTGCTAATAACTCAACTTCAATCAGATTTTGTGCTTAATCGACTCACTTGTTGAGGGGGAGCTTGGAATTGATTCTTTTGCATTGCATATAGACTTGTTTTTCATTTACGAGCTTTGTCTATTATGCAATTGATAAAATTGAGATATGTTGCACCTAGCTACTTTTCTGAAGATATTTGCTAATCTAGGTCATATCCAATTTGGTATATCATGTGAAACTAGCCAACATTTTAAAATTGAGCTTTCTGAAAAGTTGATGAAACATGGCTTTTACTTGCTATACTTCCTCACTAGATGCTTATGCCATGCTTATTGAAATAGTGGGTTTCTACTAGAGTCCCTAGAGCAACTTGGGTTAGCTACATTGTTTCATTCTAGAATCCTCAATAATGCTCATGAATCTAAGTGCTGAAAATATAAATTGACTCTTTTGTGCTAAAATTGAACTCAACACTATTCATTCACTAGACCTGCTTCCCATTGCACTTGGGATGAACTTGGAATGAAGTGTGTATGACCAAAACCACTCTTTTAAGCTTCTTGCTTGAGATGGTTGCTAATGGCTTGAGTCAATACAATCGAAAAATGCAAAAATAACTAGAGGAAGAGAGTGATGCCTAGGAGACCTATGTCGATGGCTCCTAGTCGAGGTTGTGTTTCTCTAGGATAAACTCTCTAAACCCTGAAAGGTTTGTGGAGGAGAGTGAAGCTTAGGAGGCCTTTGTCGATGGCTCCTAGTCGAGGATGTGCTTCACTAAGCCTAACTCTCTCATACCGCTTTATGAGCTTTAATCTAAAAATTTGCATTTAAAGAGATGATTGAGCATGAGGCTTCTCTTATGGACTTGTAGTTTCCCAAAGTGTTGACTAGGTTGAACTCTAGTATATCCATTTGCTCGTTTGGTTGGCTTTGCTTCTAGTATTGAAGTTATGCTAAGTGTTGCTATTGTTGAAATCATACCAAAGTATTATAACTTCTTTTGAGCTAGTTAGCAAAAATTGAAATATGCCATTGGATATGACTTAGGATGACATAATTTGAACTTGAGTAGCTTGGTGTCATACTTTGTCTAAGTGGTCACTTGCATAATCCTCAAAGCTCTTCTAGGTTGCATTTCATGCAAAAATTGTTCTCTTGATGCCTATATTGCCAAAAGGGGGAGAAAACGTAGAAAAGACATCTTAGAGAATTAAAAAAAATGCTTTCTCATGATCATGATGAACAATTGTCCTTGCATTTTGATCATGAGTAATATTGAGCTTTTGAGAGATTTCTTGGTTTTGGAGCTCTTGTTGAAAAATTGTCCTTTCAAGTGTTGAGCTCTAAAAATCTTCTCATCTATTTGGTCATGAGCTTTCTTTCTCTTTTATTGGACCAAATATGTTTTTGCAATCAAATTGCTTTTCTTCCTTTGTTTACAAACTCAAATTTATGCCTTTTGTGTGGTTTGTCAATATACTCATCAAGGGAGATTGAAGGACCATGTGGAGGTCCATCCATTTTTGTGATGAGTATTTGACTTTATTTGAGCAAGGTGTGCTCAGGCTTGAGTTTGATTTGACTCGGTATTGCATGTTTCAATTAATGATAATTGTGGACTAACATGCAGGAAGAAAAGGTATGTGCATTGTGGTATGTGCAAAATGGTTTGTTCCTTGTGGTACAGGTTCTTGAGGCAGCTATGGTCGTTGGTGAGTACCGACTAGGTTGGGAGAACCGAGGTCCAGGCGGTCGAGGATGCCGACGAGATGGTTGGGCTCAAACCAGGTTCACTTGGACGTCATGGAAATGGACTTGAGGTGGCTCAAGGTTTCGGTTCGGGTTGGAGGCTCAAGAGGAGGAAACTGAGCGGTCAAGTCCGGCGGATGAAGGCCCGTTGCATCGGGTTGATCGGGTTTTGTTTAAAACCCATGTATGGCCAATGTGGCCCATGTAAAGCCCATGTGTGGGTTGAAATGAGAGGGTTAATCCTAGCCCTTGGTGGAGTGCCCTAGGGTTTGGGACTCATCCAAGGGTGGTAGGTGGCCCTAGAGTAGTATAAATAGAGGGGGAGGGGTGTCCTCCTCACTTGAAGGTTTGAGTTGCTCCTTTGAGCTTTGCCCACATGAAGTGAGGCTTTGTAAACCTTCCAACCAGAAAATACAAAGATTTTCTTTACTTTTTGTGAATTTAAATTCGCATTTACATTATGTCTTTACTTTACGCAATTTAAATTCAGCATTTACTTTCCGCATGTAAATTCTACAATTTACTTTCTCGCAATTTGGATTTGCTCCTCTCCTTCTAAATGCTGTTGATCAAGGAGGTCTTGAGGGTGCTCATTTGGTTTTACATCTTTCTTGCACCCTAGGATAGACTAGAGATCAAGTTTCTATCAAGATTGCAAATCTGTCCTGAACTTGTTCTTCGCGCAGCAGTCAGTCTTTGATTTTTAGAAAAATATAGAAAAATCTTTCTTGATTGATTCTTGTTGGAGAAGGTGCTTGACTCATATACCAATCTGTGGAAAAATTTTGAAGTCCACTGGATGCACCATTTGGGAGCTGTGAGGTGTTTGGTGGTGATTTTTGGTGGAGTGCTTCACGACTCAACAGCTCACAGGCTGAAAAATTCCCAAATTTTTTGGAGCAACAGAAGTCCACCATCCACCTGCTCTAATTGAGGACAATTCCTGAAAATCTGCTTTTGCTTTTCTAAAAAGAGGCTTTTGTGTTTTGGCTTGATCTCTTTTAGAAAAGAAGTATTTGAATTGATTCCTCCTTGCTTTGGACACTTGACAACCAGAATTTGTGATTTAAATATCCCTCACATGATTCATGGTTCCTATCCATGTAAGCTAGGGATACACATAGTTGTCAAGTCGTTCCGATTTTTGTGGGTTTCGCGATTTTAAGGAGCATCGGTTTTCTTTGCGGGATTGTTTGGAGTACGTTGAGTAGGGGATATTTTTATTTGGGATCATTCACCCCCCCTCTGATCGCCATCTCGGTCTTTCAATGTTGGGGTCGATCGCCTCCTGACTCCCGGTCCCCCCTTCGAAGCCCCCTTTTCGCCCTTTGCCGACTTGGCGACGAACTGGGGGGGTTGAGGCTTCTGCTATGTCTCCTCCCATCGTCGAAGCCTGTACACCTGCAGTTGGAGGACGCCGTTTGGGGGCGCGCTTGCGCGCCGTCGCCGGAGTTTGTGGAGGTGGCGCCCCTGGAGCTTCCCTTGTTGTTGCTGGAGCCAAAACGCGATCCTCCTCGTTCAGAGCCGGAAGTTGTCCGCGCGATCGGCTCCTGGTGGATCGTCTGGATCCGCTCGCTCAGCCGTCGCCGTTGCTCGTCGGCGACGTCTCCTTAAACGCTGCCCCTGCTCCCTTCTTTGGTGGCATGGTTTTTGGAAACGTGTTAAATGCGTCTAGATTGGTGAGCTTCACCTTCTTCCGCTCCCCACGGACGGCGCTAGTGTTGTGGTTATGACCACCGGGGTGTGTTGTTTTTCCTGTGGGCTCTTTCTTCTCTTTTTATAGGAGGGGAACATGGAGAAGCTGTCCCCGAGTGCATGTCCCCTTTGACCCTTCCCGACCGGTCCTGACAGGGTCTTGTCGTTTTTCTTTTTCTTTTTGCAGGGTATCAGATTTATTTGATCGTGTTGTCGGGTGTATCTACGTGGACTGCGAGGGTGCTTTTCTTCGCGGCCTTTACCGCTATTCTGCTTCGCTCTGCTTCGTATGGTCGGGCGAAGCAGTGCTTTGTTTGTACCGCTCTGCTTCGGATGAAACATGGGCCGTGCTTCATTCACCCGATGACCCGGGATATAATGGGCTGGACTCTATACCTGAGCCACTACAGTAGCCCCGCATGGCTGCAGATTGATTTCATCTTTTCCTCAGCAATGTTATTCGAAGCCCAAGTATTATCCATTGTCTGTTCGGATGTACGAAGGAGGGCCCTCTTTTTCGATTTATAGAAGACAAGCGGTTTCCTTTTGATAGAGGCTAAAGATAGTAGTGGGGGGTTTCATTGGGCTTATTCCACTAAGCTCTCTGGCATTTTTGGCTCCTCCTAGCTCCATCCTCTTCTTCTTCTTCGTTAACCTTTTCCATCCAATGGGTCCTCGACGCGCCCCTCAGGCGAAATTGGTTTTAAGCGAGAGGGACGCTGGAGCTTTGTCCCCCTCCTTGGGATGCTCTATCTTGACTTCCGACGAGCTAGATCTTATGGCCCGGAACTTCGGCATAGCTCGCATATCTATGCGTTCTCCCGGCGCGGATGAAGTCCCCCGTCCACGAGCCACGGAGGCGGTCGTGTTTGCCGTCTTCTTAGAAGCCGGACTTCGATTCCCTGCTTCCCCTCTAGTGGGATCCATATTGCGGGCTTTTCAAGCGGAGCTTTCGCAACTCACTCCGAACGCTATCGTCCGGGTGGCGGTGTTAGATTGGGCGTTTCGAGCCGGCGGATTCAGATTGACTGGCCGTTTGTTTTCTCTTATAGAGGATGCATTCTGGCAGCCTAAATTTCATCGGGTTGGAGAGGAGGACCACCGATCTTGCTTCGGCTCCTTAAACTTCCAGACGAAGAGATCTTTGGCCAAAGAGATCCCCGTGGCTGCCGCTAAAGGTAAATGGGAGTCTGGTTGGATGCACCGGTGGTACTACCAGGAGCTAGACAGCTCGGACTCCCCCCTTCGCACTTCTCTGGGGCCTATGAGGACTATCCGCTCGCCGAATTGGGACGCGACCGCAGAGGAGGCCCGACTGCTCAATTTCCTGAGGGCCCTTCGACACCAAAGCTCTATGCGCGACTTGGTGGAAGAGTATTGTTTATGTCGCATCGATCCTTTGGCGAGGAACCCTGCAATTACTTTGGACTGGTCCCCCGGGGGGGTTATTTCCGTGGTCCGGCCCGAGGGGGTGCAGGAGTTAGGGCGCGGAGCCGCGGAAAAATTGGCTCGTGGACTCCTTGGTCCGTGCAAGATGGCCGAATACGAGGCTGCTATGAGTGCCATTGGGGCCAGACTGTGTTCTCGCTTCGCTGAATGGGGGCTTCGAGCCGCTCCTCATCCCAGAGGATCAACGGGTTCCCCTCGTCCCGCGAAGCGAGCAAGATTGACTCGTCTTGCGCCACCTCAGGCCACCAATACCTCCGGTGGAAGTGGAGGTTCAGAAGACGATGGCGATGAGGAGGCGGACTGGAACGAGGAGTCCAGCGACGAAGGTGATTCCTCTGGATCTATTGCCGCCACGTCTCTGTCACCGCCGGCTCCATCTGACCTGGTTTGTACCGCGGGACCTTCTGGAACATTGCCGGCGATCGATTTAGACTGAATCCCAGGGACACCTCTTGCTTCGAGTCCTCCGCCTGGCCGTGAAGCTATGGCTGGGCCACATTCTTCAGTTGGGGCTGAGCCCCTCGCTCCTTCCCGGCCCCTAGTCCCTGCCTCCGAAGTGGGATTGCCTGAGACTGCCCCCGTTCCGGTTTCGTCAGATATGGCACTTCCGGTCCCTGTTCCAACTTCTTTAGCGAGTAAGCAAGCTGACGGGGAACAATCCCTTGGATATTCTTTCTTGGCCATTCCTGGTGTCGATCTTGTTGATTTGGTTGGCGACGACGAAGGTGATACTTCGGTCATGGAGGATGCGCTAGGATCGCCTGGAAATGTGGCTGGCGTGGTGGCGGAGGGAATTTGCGCTCCTTCGAGCGGGCTGTTGAAAGCGTAAATTTCTGAAGCTCGCGACCTTCAGCTAAACATTTCTACTCCCGATACCCCCGTAGGGGCAGAAGGTCTTACCCCTGATACTTTTCCCGCCAGCTCGTTAGGATATGATGTCTTTCTAGGGCTTGACGAAGCTAGTGCAGGGGGTGATGGCGTAGAGGCGGGGAAAACTTTAGAGCCATCAGAGCAGGACCGGGGCGAGATACCTCCGGTTCCTCTGGCTCGCACGAAGGAAGGGGATATGATCCCCGCGGGTGCTATTTGTAACAGCCTAAAAATTTCTTCTAATATATTTAGTGTGTTTCTTGGTTTATTTGAATTTTTCAGAAATTATTTAAAGTCTTCGCGGTCAATTCGGATTCAAGTCTATTGAAATAACCACGATAAATAAAGATCATGCATTTTCGAATAAACATAAAAATTAAAATCTTGTTTATAATTAAGATAATTGGTAGACGAGAGTGTTCGCTTCAAATATTTTCGAAAAATATGTTATATAACGTACGTCGTTGATTTTATAAAAATCGGTACAGGTGTCTGATTCACTAAAAGATTTATTACGGAAAATCTATGCGTCGAAAATTCGCGAAACCAACTTCGTTAGGGCCCAAATAGTTCCTAGTATTTTAGAGGAATTTTCCAGATTTTTAGAATCTCCTGTTATTTTTTTTTTCTCCTAAACTCGCTTGAGGATGTATACGCGTGTGTATATATACATATAGGTCTATACGTATTGTTTTTGGGGGGGGGTTATGCACGAATCCTTGCTTGAGCGTTTTGTGGGTGTGTGATTCAAGGAGTGCTAATCAAATCCTTTCTCACCGTGTATGCGTACGTGAATCACGGGTCTGTTGTTTCTTTCCAGCCCTGAGTGCATGTTTAAACGGTGCTTCATGCAAAACGTGATGTCCAGTCCTTGCGTGCATGTGTGGTTACACCTAGAAGGCGGCGTTCCTCCTCTGAACCCATTTGATTTCCAGCCGTTCTTCATGCATGCCGTTTCTTTTCCTTGCCAGCCAATTTCTCTTCAATGCGCACGAATCAATTGTTCGGCCGTTACTAGTTATTTTCGCATTCCAAACCGTTTCCACTCCCACTAGCATGCATGCATGATTTCCTTCCTCCACACACACGTGAGTTCTCCATATATTGCTTCATTCCATTTTTTTCCTTTCTCCACCACTACTAGCCATCACGTCTTTCCATTCTTCCTTGTATTCTCTAGCCATACCATTTCCATTACCTTGCCGCCATCGCCATCTTGTCGCCGCTGCCGCCGCCGCCGCCGTGCACGTGGTCGCCGCCGCTGCCGTGTACGACTACGCCTCCGTGGTCGCCAACGTCGCCGCCGTAGCCGCCGTGGTCGCCGACGCCCTGCAGACGTGGACGTTGCCGTAGTCGTCGTTGTCGTCTACATCGCGAGCGCACATTCCGGCCACGTCGTCTTCTTTCTACGCTACTGCCGTCGTAGATCGGTACTTCTTTTTCTTTTTGCGCACTCCGTCTCCGTCGATTAGTTGATCCCATCATCTATAGTTGCGCCTACATACGATAATACGCATGTTTGTTTCCTTATATATATATTTTATTCGCGTATATATATAGTTAGTCGGAGGAAAGTAGATTTTTGGCCGCATAAATGTATATACGGTTTGGACGGATGAACGTATACTTTAGCGTATATACATGTTGGCTAGAACGGAGTGTATATATATGCCTACATGCGATTATTTTCGGTGGTCCGTACGTATTTGTTCGACCGATTCGCTAGTATAATCTTCCATATGTATACGTATATTAGTTGAATGGTCTGCGTGTAAATGTGTGTATATATATGTACTAGTGTATATACGTTAGTAAGTATTCGAATACACGCAGGAACCAGTAATGCATATGTGACTACTACGCCAATGCGCGCGCGTGTACGAGTCCAAGTCTCGCCGTGTACAGTGTCATGCAGTGAACAGTAAACAGTCATAGGAAGCTAGAAAGATTAGTTGTACATGAATTTTCTCTTTTTCGCTACAAATTCGTTTTAAGTCCGAATCGCTTGCAACAAATTTTGTAAATTAGTAAATATTAATACCTTTCTACAGTAATTTTTGTGAAATTTTATAATTAAATTTATACTGTTAAATTATTTGCGGAAAGTCCAAACTTGCGAATTTTGTAACTACTAAACTATACGTGTCAAAATATCGAAATAAATTTTATAAATCTTAGAATATGCTAAACTAATTTTCTAGAAGTTTTCGCGAAATTACGCATTAATTTGATTTGCGGCATTTTTTTTCGATTGTGTGTTTACCTGGTTGTTTGCTACGCCGTGAAGCGTTGATCTGGCGGAGTGTGGAAGTCGAAGACCAAGCTCAAGACTTAGATCAAGAGTATCAGCTATTTGAAGGCAAGTCGTGCTTTGACCATTTTGATCCTAGCATTTTAAATATATATTTCGATTTAAAGTATGCATGTTATGTTGAGTAAAATAAATAATTTAATTTGGGTAATTAGTTAATCAACCTAATTGTTAACTCACCCTTGTTAATATTATTTGTATGTCATATGTTTCCTTGTTACCTTAAGTTGGGATTAAAATGTTGGATAATATGATTGTGCCAACACGGGAGGCTAGACCGTGACTAGATGCTTAGTTGTGCTTACGTGAACCTTGTTTCAAAATAAGCAAAATAATATTGACTAATGACAAGTGAGATGATTTTGAAATATTAAGTGTGAACTTGTCACGGGAAGATGTGAAGTGTAGGTACCTTCGTGGTTCTACATGGTAACTGAAGTTACTGTTGGCATGTGTTGCACAATAGTTGAACAAGGGTGGGGAAAAGATTTAGTCTGGGGCAAGTGGTATGAGGCTTTATGCCAGGTGGGCCTTTATGGCACAGATATTGAGAAACAGCCTTTGCGGCCTTGGGATGAGCGATGTGAGATGTTTTGGGTCGGGGTTGTGAGATGGATGCCTTGCCTTGGACAGTTAAGGACTTAACCTTGCAAGCCTTTGAACTGGGCCTTTCGTACAACCACATGGCTGGTGTGGGACAGTCTTAGTCTAGTAGGATTCTGAAGTCTTACCTCTGATACCTAAGGGTGTGATTACATTGGGGTAATCAGACGGGAAGCGTCTGGAGCTACGGCTTGGTACCCTATCCAACGGTGTTGTCGGTCCCATACTTCGCCTTGTTAAGGGAAGGGATGGTGTATGGCACAAACCGGAGAGGGTCATTGGTGTAGACAGAAGTTTCTGAAAAGCTTCGTTATGGTTAATCGCCTTTGTGGTGTGAGACTGTATCATGTGGGTAAAATGTACAACCTCTGCAGAGTGTGTCAAAACTATTCGAATAGCCGCGTCCACCACTTGATCGACAAAGCTCGGATTACAGTCAAGGGTTAGATCTTCTGAAAATAAAATGTGGAATTGGGTGGCTTCGTGCCGATGAAGAATTTGACTAGGGCTTTGTGCCAAACCATTGATGAAAGACTTTGAAATTCATATTATAATATGTTTTATCAATTTGAATCTAGTATGAGTATTTGAAAGTAAAATGTTTGTTTTATGCAAAAGAACCAAATGAGCCTATCCTTTGGAATAAAACTCGCATATAGTTATTAGACATGCACTTCATTGCATGACTTGTTGAGTATGTTGTATACTCACCCTTGCAAACCAAAAACAAATCAGAAGAAGAGTCAATGCCTGCGTGGGAAGAGGAGTACAACGACGGCCAGGACAATTAAGGGACCATCCGCACTCAAGTTGCCTTTGGGAAGATGGAGCCACAAGACTATCTTTTATATCCGCTGTTTTGCTTCTCGAATCATATTTATGTTTTATTTAAGTAAGCCCTGCGTGGCTGAATAATGTAAGGTGACCTTAAGGTCTTGCAACAGTTTATTTTAATTATCGAAGTACTTATTTATATTTCCGCTGTGTATGGATGTGATATTAAAACCTGTTTACCTGTGTGTACTAGCGTGATCCTGGACTAGTACGGAATGCACAGAGGGTCCGGATTTGCAGATTCGGGTCCCGACACTATTCCCCAGGATGCTCCTTCCTTAGGCGGAGGGGCTTTATCCTCGCGTCAGTCGACCCCTAGGGGCAGCTCTGGTTCCTCCTTCGTCAGGTTCGATCTGTCAAATTTTGTGGCTTCGGATTTCGGAGGGGGGACAGCTGCGGACCCCACTCTGAAGAAAATGCGTGCCGCCTTTTCTCCTTATAGCAAATCCATAAATTTATTTGGAGAGGTTAACGATCTTGCCCTTTGCGAGATGTCGATGGACCATCATCTGAAGGTGTTTATTTATTTCTGTTGTTTTCATTTATCTCTGTGTCCCTGCTGGCAGCTTCCTCACCCCGTGATGTCTCTTTTACAGGGGGCTGTCGTGGCTTCAGAGATGGTTCGTCGCTTTCGGGCGTATTTTGATAAATTCAACGAAGGGGTTCAGTATTGCAAGGCGGCTAAGAAGCGAGTAGAGGAGCAGGAGGCGGAGAAGGCCCATTTGTCAGAGGCGCTCCGCAGCTCTAGTGAGTCCTTGGCTAGGGCCCAAGTCGAGGTAGCACAAAGCCAGGATTTGGCGGCGAAGAACGCCGAACTTGAAGGGGCTATTTCCATGATGCGGAGCTGCTTGGCCGAAGAAGAACGGGCTCGCTTAGCAGCCGAGCGGAATGACAAAAAGAAGGAGGATCGCATAGAAGAGTTAAAGGGCCTCTTGGCTGTGGCGGATGAGGCCAAGAATATGCTGAAGAAGCAAGCAGAGGAGTTCCCTTCTCGACTGCGGCGCTGGCGAGGCTCAGATGCACCTTCGCGACGCTCAACGTGCGGAGGAGAGTTACGAAGCAATTCGGAAGGAAATGGACTCCATCGCTTCCGCAGTTCATGGAGCGACTGAGGCCTTTTTACAACAGCTTCCTCGATTTGGCATCGACGCACCTCCGAGCCGCATTCCCCCTTCACACCTGGAAGCTATTTCTTTTCTCAAGAAGTCTACTAAGATTTTCGGGGACTCGGCGTTGACCTTCGGCGATTACTGCGCGAGGCTAGGCTCTGTGAAGACTGCTCAATTGTTGGAGGCGAAGGGGTGCACGCATGTTCGCGAACATTTCGGTTTTCCCTCCGCTGCTGCATCTTCGCCCGGGTTTGGTGACATTCTTCCATCTGTGAAGCCCTCCGCTGCTGCGTCCCGGTTATCCTCGAGCTTTATGTCAGATTTTTGGAAGCAGCATGGCGACAGTGTTGCGAAAGAATCAGTGCGTCGTGCTCGGGCTTCGATGGTCGAGTTAGCGAAGGGGGCGGGAAAACCGCCATCCACTTAGTCTGCCTGCTTCTCGCATTATCGCTATATCCTTCACTGGCTTTGGGAATGTGAACGCTTTGGATTATCGTGTTGCATTTACTTCAGACTTTCCGCCTTCTCGTCTCTTCGGCTCCCTGAGTTGATATTTACTTCGGTTCCTCGAACTTCGTTGCTTCCGTGGTGTATATATGCATAATGACAGCATCGTTTAGGGTCCCCTCGAGCATTCTCTCTCTCCCTGCATACTTTATTCTTCCTGGCAGCTCCTCTTAGCGCCCAATCCTCCAAGATGGATGGCCAAGCTCCACTCCCTGCCGACGACGAGGCGCCCCCCTTGGTTTTTAACTTCGGCGACGAGGCTCCGCCACCCCCACCAGCGTTGGTCAACGAAGTAGATGAGCTCTGGCTGGAATATGATTTGGTCCTGTAAGAGTTGGCGCGGGAGGAGGCCATTGCTCGCGACATTTCAGGCGTTCACCTTCTGGTGGCGGCGTTCCCGCAACTCTACGAGGTGACGGACGCTCTTGTTGCAGCAGTACACCGTGCGTACGACGAGTAAAGTGGATGTATATGTAATGGACCCTACTTCCGGTGATACCGATATATAAGAAGAATATCATCTTCTATACCGCTTCTTTTATCTCCTTTTGCCGTTCCTGCTTCATTCTCGAGACTTGGATCAGCAACGTGATCATCCATGTTGATATATATATATATATATATATATATATATATATTTGAAGCTTGTCGTGTCACATTGTTCCAGTGGTCGTTATTGTCTAGGGATCTGAGGGTTCCGATTACACATGGAACAGGACGGTGTCATGGTCACCGGCCTGTTCTCGGGGTTTTTCCAGGGGTTTTTAGCCGTGGGCTGGGGCAGAACCTTGGGTTCCTTGGAGGGTCGAAGCAAGGTACAAGCTTAACCCATCGCTTGTTAAGTTCCTCTCGGGGCTGAGCCCTGGGCCGTGGGAGCTCATTTGGGGAAGGTTAAGCTTGCGCCTAACTTTTCCACATCCGTCTTGGGTCGTAGCCCCGGGCATTGAGGACGGTTGGACGGGTAGGCAGTTGACCTTATTCTACATCCATAGACTCCTACCCGGCGCGAGGCTGCGGGTCTCCGGAGCGGAGGAACGGGTGGGACTTTGGCCCGACCAAGTGTTCATAAGCTCCTACCCGGCACGAGGCTGCGGGTCTCCGGAGCGGAGGAACGGGTGGGGCGTTGGCCCGACCAAGCGTTCGTAAGCTCCTGAGTGGCATCAGCCGAAATCTTTGCTTGAGGGGGACTTTTTCTTCTTTATTGATGGAAACTCAGTTTCGTACACACACACATTTTTTTTTTCCCTCAACCTACGGGTAGAACTTCTTCAGAGCGTCCGTATTCCAAGTTCTTGGCACCTCCTTGCCTTGCAACGTAACGAGCTTATGCGCCCCTTTTGTCGTAGATTCTTGGATGATATATGGTCCTTCCCACGTCGTTTCCAGCTTGGCAAAGGCTGGAGCAGCTTTCTTTAGCACCATGTCTCCGGGGGCTAGGCTTCATTTCTGGACCTTCTTGTTGAAACTTCGGGTTGAGGCTTTCGCGTATGCTTGTATGGTGTTCAGGGCTTGAAGTTTCTGTTCCTCCCTCAGGTCGCAGGTATCCTCTATATCTTCTTGTGTCGGAGCTTTAATCAATATTGTGCAAAAAAGTACATTGCACACTTGAGATGTATTACACTAATTGCATGTTAAAAACATGCATGAAAAAACTTCTGTTAAAAACTCGCTAAATGGGAAAAAAATGCAATATTGTGATCTCTATGATCACATTTAATCTTCACGATTAAAGAATAGGCATCAATCTCCAGGACCTAATACATATGGGCTTCATATCCAGGGAAGTGTTCTCTCTGAATTATGCAAATCTTAAGTCGTCTTATTCCAATGCTAAATAAATTTGCAAGATTTTCACAAGACTTAGTGTGCAGTATCTTCGCTTCATCTTTCTTCTGGACTTCATGAACGAAGAATAATTTAGGAGCAATATGTTCGTCAGATTACTCTTAGCATAACCCATTTGCATTTGTGCAACACATGCAACATTGTCTTCATAAATAATTGTGGAGGTCTGGATGGTGTTCATTCTATATGACTGATGGATATGGCTAATCATTCATCTGAGCCAAACATATTCACATGAGGCTTCATGCAAAGCAATAATCTTTGAGTGGTTCGTAGATGTAGCTATAGTGCTTTGTTTCACTGATCGCTAAGAGACAATTGTTCTACCACAGAGAAACACAAACCCAATCTGGGATATCGCTTATGGGGATTAGAAAGATATCCAATATCTGTATATCCCAACATGGTCAAGTTTTGATTTTTCTGGTAAAACAATCCAATATCTTGAGTTCCTTGGAGATATCGGAGTATTGTCTTAATGGTAGTCTAATGTCATCTAGTTGGAGCAGCACTGAGCCTTGCTAATAGGTTAACTGCAAATATGATATCAGGACTATGGAATTTGAAAGATACGTCAATGTCTTAATGGTAGTCTAATGTCATCTAGTTGGAGCAGCACTGAGCCTTGCTAATAGGTTAACTGCAGATAAGTTGCCATTCGTGATATTCTTGCCTTCAGTTTTCTATTGTCCAACAGAAAGCTTTGTTACCAGATAAATCTACTGTGCTTCATCGGACGATGATTGTTTTTCTAAATGAAGCCTCATATGTTTGTTTAGCATCTTTTGTTCAATTTATACTTGTTCAACAAAACTAGCTAATGGATGAGCAAACATCTACCTACAGAGCAATTATCACATTTGGTCTGAATGCGCTCTATGGATGGTACAACGTCCAGCGTTCTTTTTGGCCAGTCAAGTGGAACTTTACAAATGCATATGCTTTTTTAAAATACACAAAGGGATACCTGGTTGACTCATGGGAATTCAGTAATATATTGCATATTTTGCTGTGCACTAAACTCTTTTATATTACTCCTTTTTTTTTCAAAAACAAGAGTTTTTCTGAGTTCTGACACATAAAGGAGTGAGAATGTGAGCTACATTTTTTTTTTACCATTTTTCTTATTTTTTTCAGGTAGTGAACTGAGTGGTCATGGAGTTGGGATAACAGTTGATGCTAACCTTTATAGGAAGGATGTAGTTGAACTTAAATCCATCCTCATTTGTACGAGGTACAACTATCCCAACCACTCCTGTTAGTAGGGGTGAAAACGGATCGGATACAGACGGATAATGGCTCTACCATATTTGTTTTCATATTTTTTTCTCGGATTCGGATACGAATACGGATAGTCCGGAAACGAATACGAATACGAATACGAATAATATCGAATACGGATACAGATCGAATACGAATCGAATCGGATACGGTTACGAATATTTATCGGAACATAATAATCCCTTAGATTGTACATAAAAAATCAACGAAAATACATAACTAGTTGATTTGATTAAAACATTATTGAAAATTGAATAAATATAAGCATTTTCGTTCACTTTGACAGTAGTTAGATACCATGTTGCAAACAAAATTATGTAAGACTTAGTTCATCACGTACATACGATTAATTCATCATACATGTAGATCAAAACACAAAATAAATGTGATCCTTGTTCAGAGATACAAATGGAAACAAATATAGAACATACAAAAAGTTTGATAATACTTAATTACCATATCTCTAGAAAACATATATAACACTTACATGTAATGACCCCAAGATTTGTATTATTTGTTAAATTATATTTAAAATAATAAATTATATATTTTATGAGTTTTTATGCATTTTAGATACTTATTTAAAATATTTTCCTATTAAAGACAACGGTTTTTGAATTTTTTAGAAAATTTAAAATATGATAAAATTTTAAAAATAATTTTTAAAAAAATTATAGACTATGTTAGAAATTTTATCAAAAAATTTCATAATTTTTGAAGCTAGTTTGCTAATTTTAATAATTGAAACTTGATTTATGGATTAATTAAATTAGAAAACAAGTTAAAATTTAGTAACCTTTTTGGGCCAAAAGAGTAACTTGGCCCAGCCCACATGTATATCCGGATATCCGATCCATCACTATCCGGATTATCCGAATCCGTATTCGTATCCGATGGATAGTGAGCTACCGAATCCGTATCCGTATCCGACAAAAAATATCCGTATCCGTATCCGATCCGATACTATCCGACAAATATCCGATCCGACAGAATCCGTAGCCGAAAATTATCCGGATCGGTCGGAAACTATCCGATCCGTTTTCATCCCTACCTGTTAGCCCCTAAAGAATTCTTTGATCAGCAGTGGTACTCTTGGCTACTTAAAACTTCAGATCATAGTGTTGTTAGTGCCTTGGCACATCATATTTGTAATCTTCATAAAGGTATGTTACATGGCCCTTTTGCTCTAATAGCATTCAAAAGAGCTCGTTTCAATGTCCAAAACTATAGTTTGACGCTTTGCATGACCTGTAGTCCCTAAATCCTAATAATCTCAATGGAACATATTCTTTGATAATATTAACATCCTTCCACTTGTTTTTTGCCAATACATAATTTCAGTACATTAATAGTTGTTTGTGGTATAATATTAAAATTTACAAGTGCTCAAGTATTAGCTTGACAATAAAATATTCTGATCACAGCATGCGTGCCATTACTTGTTTCTTTCTTTCATTATATAGATAATGCGTTCCATAATGCAATTCTAGCATGCCAGGTATATAATATTTACAACAAATGATTTAGACATAGACAAAAACATCACCAAGCATCAAATACAAATTAATTCAAATAAAACTCGCTACCACAAAAACTCTTTCTTTGTTTGAAGAAAAGCACCCGGAGATAAGCTAACACTAGCCTCTAAAAAGCCATGCAATCACAATCGATTGCCCTGCCCGGCCTTTTCTCTTGTTTGAAGAAGAAAGGAGGGGCTCCACTGTTCGCCCATTACTCCATCACTACAGGAACATCTCCCCTTAGCTTCTTTTCCTCTTTTCTTTTCCTTGGCACCAGTCAAGCACCTCGGGACTGTGGACGGTAGATGCAGGCACACAAAGATCCGATCTATGGGAGCCAGCCAGACTGGTTGCCGGAGTGGTTAGCATGTACAAGAAACAGCGCCCAATCATGCCAAATATCCCCACACACCGATGCACGGCCGCACAAGCGGACAGCCCAACCAGGCTGGATGTATCGCGGGGCTGCCCCCCAGCCATTGCCAAACATGTAGAGCTCCAAGCCGCCAATTTGACCGCTCGGCAACGCGACAACAGTACCCAAGCCTGCAACGACTGAACAAGCGCAGAATTCAGACGAGAAACGGAGGCTTAAGCCATCCGTACGTGCATGCTCCGACGTGATGCTAGCTGCGACGCACCGGCCAGACGACCGATCATTGGGAAAGGGCCACGCCGGCATGGGTGGAAGAACGGAGCAGATTTCTCTGGGAGAAGGTCGAGCAGCGAGCAGAGGAGCGGCTCGGAGGCGAGCCCTCCAGCTTCTACGCTACTGCTGTTGCGTTGATGTTGACGCTGGTCACCCGACCCGTCCTTGCAAGGACGCCGGCCACCCTGGCTGTCAGTCTTTACACGGGCACAGGAGGTTGTCAGTTCTAGGCCCTATTGTTGGGCCCCCACGGATCTAAGCTTATGTATGACGACGCTAGCTTCTCCGTCGTTTAATGGCGGTGGGATTAGCCCGTGCGTGACAGCCGTTGTGTCTGTCTGCGACGGGAAGCGCGCTGCGAAGTGGCCATCTTGCACGCTTTGGTTTTACCGTTGGTCGCAATCGTCAGTACTGATTCTGAAACATTACAGGCTTACAGCGAGGAAGGGAGAGGGAAAAGCTGCACGGGTAGGTTAATCACTGGGACGCCAGACAGGACAGCGTGCCGTGGCGTCTTTCGCTTTTTAGCAACAAGAAATCTGAGTCGCCTGTAAACAAAACTGTGGAGTAGTATTTCTCCGGAGCAGAAAACTGGAGTGGAAACTTTTTTTTTTATATATGTTTTTTCTTTCCTTTACAAAGAAGGGCCAAATCGCTGCAAACACAATCTAGCCTTTATTGCAAGCCTGTGTACAAGCTACAAACACCTCAAATCCATGGTACGTGTGACGATCAAATACGTTGCCTCATCAGGCTAATAGGTACCTGAATCTGAACTCATACGGCAGGACCTGAATGCGCCGTGACTCGGCGGCGACTCGCCTGCCGTCCTCAACGGTCCGCATCGCGCTCTGCCGCAGCTCGCTCGGCAGCTGCAGGCAGACCCAGTCCATGAGGGAGTCCACGTCCTTGGCGAAATCTAGTAGGTACCATTGCAGGAGCTTCGGGACCGCGAGCTTCGCCGGCGCTGACACGCCGACCGCCGCCTGCAGGTAGTCCCTCTTGGCCGCCTCCAGCTCCTCCTCCACTCGGCCCGCCGTGTAGACCCTCACCTTCAGGGAAAGAAGCAGAAGAAATATTACAACACTGTCAGTGCAACGGACAAATCACCGCTCAGAACTGTTGCATGTTACTGTTGGCATCAAGATCTTACAGCGGGAGAGGACCAGCTTCCACAGGAGAGTGCGAAGGTAACAAGGGGTTCAGGCCACTCCAGTCCGAACGCGCCACGCGTCGTCATGTCCTCGCCTTTCGTTCCTCCTTCAGGATTCACCTGCTCATGGACCATACGTTTAGCGAAGGTACTAAATACGTACTAATTAACCTTGTTCGCTACGATGGCGGTATCGATCATGACAATGCCTTACATGCTTCACGCTGTAGGGCAACCTCAGGATGAAATGCTCGATCGACATGGCGCTGTGCGCGCGCCCACCGACGTTTATTGTCGCCTGAAAAAAAAAGGTGCGGATCACTCCCGTCAGAGGCGCAGTTCTTTAATCTTGGTGCAGCATGATTCGTGTTCCTTTCGAGAAGGCAAGGGAGAAGAGACTTTAACCATCTTTAGAACGTATCAAAATTTACATTGAGATAGTATCAAATAGTATCGAAAATTGTTACCTCTACTCTTAAATTTTTTTTTTTTTTAATCTCTTAGTACTATCTAAATGTAAATTTCGATACTCCACGATGAAAAGTTTGGAGGGAGAAGCGATCCATGTGATACCTTTGGCATCATTGCCACAAGCATATGGGGGGTGGTAGGTATCCCTTGCCCGAGGAATGCCTGCAGTACATGATAGGCAAGTGTTTGAGATAGACCAAGGCACGACGAGTTCATCTACCTACCGTAGCTATCTTACTAGGCAGAAACAAACATGCGAGGTAGGTCAAAGGATAATAGTGCCAAGATGATCAGACTTCACAGTAAATTAAGCCTTTGGTAATGATTAAGGAGACAGGAAGCATTTCTTTAACCAAAAATTTAATGACCAGAAACGAACAGTACACAAACATGCCAGCCATATGTTCAGAGTTCACACTTAAAGAACACGCATCGTAAGAACTGCCCAGGCTGTACCACAGGATAAGCAAAGTTCTGAACTTCCCCAAAAATTCCAGCATACAGTGGTTCTATCAAAAGCAAACACTGGTAAAGTATAATAGGGAGAATTGTACCAAAACGAAATTTCCTTCTAACGGATAGTAGGTGCCTAAGATAGAATCAAGACGAATAATTTCAGGGAAAGTAAAGGGCGGCCTCAATTATGAGTGACAGCTTACATTCATCATGCATGAATTGTAGATGTTGATCCAGAATGCCAGCTTCTGCTGATGGGAGAGCCCCACTAGGTCAACCGAGGAAAGCTTCCGGAGCAGGGCCCTGCAGATTAGCCAGATAGGCGAGAGCCATTCTATCAGCAACGTTATTAAGTCAAAAGGCCACCCACTCACCGGGCAGCCAAATCTAGCCTGCAATAATTGAACAAAATTTCCAGTTGATGCTAACAAGAACTCACTCCAATCTCCGGGCAAGAAGCGCGTTATTGGCCAGCGCGTTCTGATCAAACGAGGCAGCGTCGATTACATGGAATCGCTTGTATGGGCCAATGTCCCTTGTGCCCAGTTCCAGGATGCCGTAAGGATCCTGCGGGTACGCGTCCTCCGAGCTCTCGCAAGAACCCGAAACCGACGGAGACAATGCCTGCTCCTCCTCTTGGCCACCGGCTGCCGAGCTCATGTGCGAGAAGATGGCCAACAGGCACCTCAACAGTTCCTCTGACAATTTGTTCGGCACGCTCGAGTCATCCTGAGACACTTTTTCTGAATTATTGCTGGCAGCCTCTGCAAGCCTTTTACGGTCAGGCTCTGTACTAATTGCCTGCGTGAAAAATACAAGATCAGCAGTAGAATTCAGCAAGTTCCTTGAAGGAAAAAAAAAAAAGAACTCGTCTAATTCAGCAACCGTAAGGCTTTCACTGTTTTACTTTTACCTGAGCAGCCCTGCGTTTCTCAGGCGCTACAGCCGGCACCCTGGATTTAGGCACCTTAAGCAATGGCGATTGGCGACAATTTCTACTCGAGGTGTTACTGCACGACTGATTCTCTTTTCCTGCTCCAGAACGGCCATCTTGGCTCACTGAAGAAGGACTTGGCTTTCTCGGTGTTTGCTTGGCAGTAGAGAACCCGTTCAACGATGGACGAGTAGGAGGATGATCTGAACCATGCTGTATAGTTGGAGAGACCTCTGCATTTGGAATTGGGCTCGATAGCATAAGCTGCGCCGGCACGCACCCCTCGCCGCCGGGGAGATGGGTGCTAGTGGTGGAGGAGAATATTATAGCCTCCTGGTAGAGGCCTTGCCGGAAATTGACCACCTGCTCCTCCAGCCTTACAACTTCCTCTTCCAACACTGCCACCTCCGCGAGAAGCGCTAGTGTCTTCACAGCATAATTCAGAGGAAGACTGATTCAGAATTGTATTGTCCCAAACAGAATTGAATTGCTTTGGGTGCAAATGCAGCACTAACATGAGACGGTAGATATGGGGGCAGGCGAGGCAGCGCGCCGAGCGGCCTCGTGAACGCCCGCTCGAGGGCTCGGTGGACGTTCTCCTCGTGCCGCAACTTCTTCCTGAGCTTATCGACCTGGAGTTCGACATTGCAAGGCGTCAAAAACATGCTGCAGAAAGAAATGGGTCTTTGAATTCAAGAAATTGGGACAGAATTCAGGTACATCTTGTTGCAGTGCTAGCTTCCGCTCTCTCCTCGCTTGGATTCTGTTCGTTACGCCTTTAGTTGGAGCGTTGGTTGATCCTTTCATCGGCATGGCCTTCCTCGGATCCTTCTCCATCACCTGAACACAAATAACATCAACAAAAGAGGAAAAGAAGCCTCATTTAGCTGGGAAAGAAACTAAGGAAAGCAAAGCGACAGATTCCTCTGCTCCTAAAGATAAAGGTAAAGCAAAGCAGATTAAAGAAGAAATGGGGGCTCAGGAGCAATCAGGAGGTACCCAATCCACCAAAACAACTGATGCTACAGAGACCAACGAGCCCATACCGAGATCTTGTCATAAACACCATCAACCATGACTTTGCTCGCAAGGACATCAAACAGCACTGTTCATCGGTGTACCCTTCCCACATTAAATAAGCCGTCGTACAAACAATATCGACAGTGCAACAAATTAACAACCACTGCCCAGATGACCACCGATGCAAAACAACCAGAAAACGGAGCACAGAAACTCACATCTCGGGAACCAAAAACGGAAGGAAAAAATAACTCAAAACATGGAGTTCGAACGACCGGCCTCGAACAGACGGCAAAGAGCCAAAGACGCCGCCTTTCTGATCCCCGCGAGCGCTGACCACCGAGAACGCCAAGGAGGCAAGAATCGGTCGCGAAAACGGGAAAACAGCCGCACATTGTCACCTCTAGGGCGCTCAATTCCACGGAAGGTGCGAACTTTCCAGTCCTCCAAACGCAAAGGTCCAAAAGAAAGCAGAGCACACCACGAAAACAGAGAGATTGACGAAGCCTACCCTGTCGCCCTTCGGGGCCGCCTTCGCACCGTGCGCCGCCGCCGGCCTCCGAGCGCGGCCATTCATCTCCGGGGCCGTATGCATAAACGTCTCTATCTGAACTGCGCAATGCACAGCGACGAGACGGCTAGTTAAAGCCCTCGGCGCGGCGGGCCTATGGACCGCGAGGAGACTCCATCGCCATTGAAGGCTCCGCGAGCTCTGAGGCGTTCCTGGGCGGCAGGATGCGCACGCGCGGTCCAGCCACCGCAGCTAGACTATGTGGGAGCGAGAACTGTTGGCGGATTCAATTTGGGTAGTGTTTTTTATTGGGTTGGGTGGAATTGGGAAGCCTGTGCGAGAATTTGGATTGCGGCGGTGGCGTCGGTGATGGCGATGCGTGGCGGTCGCGGTTTCCCTCGGTCGTGGTCGTGGGAATTGGGTTCCGGTACTAGTTGCGGTGGCGTCATATATATATACGACGGAGAGAATGGATTTTTTTTCCGCGTATTTACAGTCACGGTGTGCATTAACTCGCGACTAAAGTTAAGTTCTGTCTTTCCTTAAAAAAATTTTTGGTCACAGTATTTGGGTATTTTTTTATCTCGGGAGTACTCGAATGTTGATACTTCATGTGGATTTGAGGACCGACAGCGGGACTCCACTGACGCTCCGATGAGGGTAACGTTTTGATAAACTTTATTCTGATGTTTTTATTGCTGAAAGTATTTAAATCTAGAATCATCAAATCATTGTTGAGATTCAGAAATATCGATTACATCCGATCATATGATTTGATCTAACGGCCCGGTGATATCCGGATGAGGTATCTAACGGTCCAAAATTTAGATGTTAGCTAAAACAAAAACATCCGGATGATACCTATACACTCCCGTTAATGTTCACTTGGGGTTAGGATTAGGTGCACCGGAGCCATATGTAAAGAGGGAGGTCAAGGGAGGCGGTGGACCGATGGTGCGTTTTGGTGGCACTGCTAGTATGTGGTTCAGAGGAGAGGAGGGGTAGTGAGTGATGGAGGTCGGCAGGGGTGACGAGACGAGAGAGGTTACGTGGTAGCGGGAGGTGGTGATGGATCTAGAGGCGATAGCCACTAAAGACAAGGGGGGATTTTGCCAGAGAGGAAGAAGAAGAAGATAAGGTGGGAGGACTTTATCGGAGAGGAAGAAGAAGGTGAGGGCACAGGGTAGCTTGCTGGAGGGGAGGAAGAAGAGCATCGCGGGCGGGAGGGTGGCGGGAGCGGCGGCGATGGCTCGCTGACGGGTAGTGTTGGCGTTAGGGATGGTGACAATGCGGTGGCGGCTAGGGATTAGGGAGGAGAGGAATGGAGGAATAAATATGGTCTACGAGGAGGGACGAGCTCATTTAAATCTAGATTCAATGACGCAAGATTTGAGTACTCTTTTAAAAAATGCTACCCATATATTCCTAGACCGAAATTGTTATTTTACGGTCACTCGCAAGTCGCAAGCACATGCCTTTTGAATCAAATCTTAAAGTTTTTTAATTTAATTTTTCAGAGTCGAAACTTTTCAATTTGAATTTTTTTTAGTTAAACATTCTAATTTGAAATTTTTTGATTTAATTTTTTTTTGAGTTGAAACTTTCAATTTGAATTTTTTTGGTTGAAATTTGTTTGACTTGAATTTTAAATTGAAACTTTTTGAACCAAATTTTTTTTTTGTATCAAAGCTTTTTGAACTGAAAGCTATTGAATTGAAAATTTTATGAGTTGAAACTTTTCGATTTGAAAATTTTCAAGTTGAAACTTTTCGATTTGAAAATTTTCAAGTTGAAACTTTTTTATTTGAAATTTTCTGAGTTGAAACTTTTCTGATTTGAAATTTTTTGATTTAAAACTTTTCGTGTTGAAACTTTCTGAGTTGAGACTTTTCGATTTTAAACTTTCTAATTTGAAACTTTCCGAGTTGGACCTTTTTAAGTTGATTTTTTTTAGTTAAATTTTTTCGAGATAAAATTTCCTATTTAAAATTTTCAAAGTTTAAATATTCTAATTTTAAAATTTTGTGTTAGGAAGAGACGAAGGGGATGGAGGGAGTGGGTTGAAAAAAGAAAAAGGGAGATGGATGGAGAATATGATACATAACATTCTAGAAAGGTAATATTAAATTTATTGGTTTGAGATCAACCTCAAAACAGTTATTCTGAAGACACCTACGAAAAACAAGTTAAGTTCGGTCCTTTTTGCACGCAGTCCTTCAATCTTGATTATCTCATTGTTTGCGGTGGAATCTTTCATCTGGTGATCCAACATCATTCTGATAAAATTTATGAAACAGAACTTTTAGAAATCTTGTAAAATTTTCGGTTTCCAAATAGAGAGGATCAATATCCACTAAATTTGTGTTATTATTACTAATGCTAAAGTGCCTTGGTAAGATATGCCATCTCCGATGTATTGTATGCCACATTATACGAAGGAAGAGAGTGTTCCACCCTGTCTTTGGTATTCTGTAGATCAGTGTGCTGTATCTTTAGTTGGATCTAAAGGTCCGACAAACATTTAATCGTAGTAACTTTTAAAGGGGCGAGGCTGCAAAAACACAAATTTTAAATCTCTTGCTCCAATGTTGTACTAAGTTGTATTTATCATTCTTTTTCCGACGAAGACATTGTTATTTTGCATGAAATATGTATACCCTCCTTTTTTTTGTACTCTTCTTTCACCTTAGCCAAATTCCTACGTGGCAGTGGTTCAGGTATGGCTGATGTGGAGAGTTGTGCGACAATTTAAGGAGAGATTATAGTGCTTCAAGTGCAATGTTGTACTAGTAGTATACTAGTATTTGTAGGGCAAGTAAATCCTGGGTTTTTTTTCTACTTTGGATATTTATGTATTTTAATGTACAGTACTTAACGGGCAAGGGAGTTAGGTGTCAGTCCCGTGCAGGCGTGCGGGCGCGGTGGGCGATGACGACGCCACGCGCATTTCCTAACCTTCACTGACATGTGGGCCAACGAGTGGAGAGGGGCCAGCAAGCAGCGAGACTATACTATCACGAAACAGCGTCCTCGTACGACGTGCGGACGGAGCACAGACCCCTCCTTTTCTACCTGGGCCCCTCGGCTGCCGTGGGCCAGGGCGAACGGAAGATGGCCCCAGCCACGCAGCTTGGGATGCCACAGCGTGCGCCCGAGGCTCTCATCCATCTCTTCACTTTCCAGCTTCAATTCGAGTGATCGATACATGGATAGCGATTTTCTTTTAAGAAATAACACACTTTTTTCGTTAATATTACGAAAAATATTTTTTTTTTTCCAAAACAATACTTATAACCAATTTATTTAATAACAGAGTTCTTGTGGCTAAATAGTATAGCGACAGAGCTCCTGTCGTTAGATAAATTGACGATAAAAGCCTATCAACCAATTAAACAATATAGATTAAATAAATCGATAACAAGGATTCTATCGATTAATTTCTCCATCGCCAAATGAATTGCAACAAAGGCTGTCGGTCAATTGAAACGACGTGGGTTGGATAAATCGACAGCAAGACTTTTGTCGGCCATTTGAGCTATCGTTAAATAATATAGAAGCCTGTTGTTAATTCATTTGACAAGTGATTATTTTTATAATTATTTATTTTTGCAATACTAATAAAAAATGTATTATCTTTGAAACGTCCATGGATAGACTCGCATGCCGCTCCTCATATATTGATTGATTGATTAGACCGTTGCTAGCGCTACAAATTACTGCTCATTTGGAATAGTCTACTACAGAGCAGGTAATACCGACTGGTAAGATAGACGCGCGTGGCGCCAATAGAATGACTGTTCACTGAACAAGGAACAACGCTAGGTACGGAGTACTTGCTTGGTCGCATGTAGAGACCGGACCTGTACTGTAACATGAAATTTCTTTGTCATGCAAAGTTTTATTTTAAAGTAGCGAAAAAGACTACCGAATATTTTTCTGACAAAACTGAACTAGTGTATGATGCTAGAAGCAAATGGAACCATGAGTAAACGAGCTGAACATGCCATGAGCAAAGCTGCATTGGCCGCGACAAAGGAAGGTCATGACGAGGCGAGGGCACGCAGGCACATGCCGATCGCGGGGCGCGCAAGCAATCCATCCGTGCCTCACCCCCTTTCCATGGCCAGTTTGGCTGGACAGCACAAGTGTTTCGGCCGTGGCTTTGTCCACGTGACCTGCATGCACAGCCCACCTGGGATGGGTCCTTGCCGTTGCGGCTACGTGGCCGGCCGTGAGTTGGACACTGAAGATGAGAGCGGGCCAGATGGATTTGGCCAACGCCGGGGACGGACGTACGGGTCGACGGCGCGCGTTGGTGAGCCCTTAGTGGGGTTCAACACCGGTGGGCGGCGGCCGGTGCTCACATAGTCACATGGCCGTTCCTAATATTTTGAGAGAGGTGTTTTTATGCTCTTTCTTTTAAAAGTTGCACAACTATTAAAGCATGAATGAAGGGTAGATGGTGATTATTTACCCCTTCGCTTGCTTTAAGATTTGTGCAACTTGTACTAGAAGGAAGAGCATAGAAGCACCTCTCATATTTTGATGGTCCGAGTGCGAATGAAAAGTGGAGGTATTAAATAATTTTTGACATTTTAGATACTTTCATTATGTTTAGGGCAATTCATGGTATTTTTATAGTAAAAGCTTAATACGCATCGATAATATGTGCGAACACTTTCATATAACTAATATCCTACTATAGTACTCTATAAACACGATTATACGTGTTAAACTTTTCTTGCAAGTTGCAAGCAACATATAACTTAAGGTCTTGCATGAAACTTGAGAAATTTACATATAGACATATGAAATGAGATGTTTCTATAAAATTCATGTGTTCTAAATATGCTCTAAAAAGTATGAAATTACATTAAAAAATCATTTTATGGGATTTTTTAGTTAGCAAAGACATACGACTAAGCAATCATCTGCCAACACTAAAAGCCCAAAGCACCTACCTTTAACCAAAAAATTCTTCATATCCTTCAACTGATAAGGAACTTTTTATTAGCCACCAAACACAACCAACCGGTCACCATCGGTACTGGAAATTCAAATTGCCAATCTTAAATATAATGTTTTCTTCATATAATTGAACCAAGGAATTGAAATATATGAAGAACCACGAATACAGCTTAATTAGCAGATAATAAGATGCAAGTGAGTTGTATCGAGTCAGCCATTGATCTTGTGATTGAGTATTTGTTCGTTTAGTCTATTGTGACATGCCAAATGTAGATGTTTTCAAATGGCTAGTTGTCGAGTTGGACACTTGGACCGACTTAAACAAATTCTTATTATTGTTGTTGGTGGTCTAATTCTGTGTTCTTACTAATGACTGCTTAGGAGTTAACGATATAGGCCAATATTCTTATGTACTTCGACTTATACATCTAACCCTATAAGATATGTGTGTATATTTGAGTTTAGGCCCTTGCTCTCGTGAACTCTAAGCGATTGCCCTTGCTGCCCATGCCCAGGACCGGCCCTGGGTGCTCATAGGGCGGCAACCGGCGATCGTGGCACTGGCCACCAGACGGCGAGAGGACAACGACGGGCGGTACGCGGCAATGGCGAGGACGACGGGTGGATGGAGCAACGGCACCGATGACTCCGCGCGAGGTGGGTCGACGAAGGTGGGAGAGAGCTGCAAACTATAGCCCCCCAGCTAGCAATTAATCCATGTTCGATAGAGTATGCAAACTATGCCCACCTGCAGGTTTCTTCATGCTTACGGTGCTACCAATGCAACTCGATCATATGGTTCCCGAACTGGGCACACCCAAATGATGGACATGTTCGTGCGTAAAGGTCAGTGTGCAGACGCAGCACGGTAATTTTCTGGGGCGTTGATTTTGGAAGGCCGTAGCCCCACAAAGGTACGTGGGCCATCCTCGACAGTGTCACTTGTCAATCACAAATGCTGGATCGTTTGCTGGCCTGTCGATTCCTTTTCTTCGGAACAAGAAGCAAGATTCGTGTAGCAGACAAACATGGCAACATGAAAGGAACTAGCCCTTCGTGAAAAATGAAAAATGGGTTCGAAACAGGGAGAAATGTTTACTGTTGCTACGATTTCAGAGATCCGAGGGCGACGTCTCGTGGAGACAAACGCTTGGGACAGAGTCATGCAGCTTGCATTCGATCCCCGCTAATGACATTCTCGTACGACGAATTAGCCTTAATTTGTTGTCACTTCGAATAAGATACCTACCTGGCCTCATTAATTTGTCGATAACATATTTCTTCGACTATGGGGATCGAAACCATACAATCTCCGGCCTCTGCCTCCTAGGAGAGCAAATAACCCAAGTCTCATCAGAGAGTAAAGAGTTTGTCGATACATATGCATGCTCATGTTTTGTTCTTTCTGAATCTTAACAGAAAGAGCCAAGCATCCCAAATATCAATAGTATAGTACCCCACTGCCAGCGCCACCTTAATTTCTTTAATCTCAACACCATTCTTTAATGCCAACAATTATACAGTTTCTTGTCGTTTTTCGCATGCGTACCAAACTGTCAGTAAACAGCAGACAAATGTGTGTCTTAGTTTAGATAGAGCTTAAACTTTAAAGAGAAGCTGCGTAAAACTTGCATAATTACACCCGAGCGTTACACGCTGGCTAAATCATGGCGTCTTTTTTTTTTTTTTCAGAAAAGCTTGTAGACTTTTCGGCTTTTCTTCCCGGCCGGGCACCCTATGTGAATGGCATGATCAGTAAGCAAGTGGGCCCCACGATTGCAGCACTGATCCGATGACACCTGGCCCCGGCGACCGTTCCATAGTGTTGATGATGTTTCATGCCCAACAAGTCGATGCAATATGGAGATTTTTGTTTTTGTTTTTGTTTTTAATGTACGAATGCACATTGAAGATTACTCTAGATGGAGGCGTCTTTTTCTGGAAACTGAGACTGTTCATGAAAGGGAGGCGACACCGGTGCAAGTACACGCTTCAGTACCGAGCACAAAAGTCATGCTTGATTGCTTTTCTTTCATTTTTTTTCCCCTTCATTTGATAAACGTTTCAGAGAGCGAAATATACTTTGAGGCGAAGTGCAACAATTAATTTGTGGACGTATTGAACGTATCCATCAGCTCTGGAGAACAGCAGCTGCATGCAATTCTGCCAAGGCAACTGAGGTTTTGTCTTTGATTCCAAACTTGTCTCGCACTCAAAAGTTGGAAAAAGAACATATACTGCATCTTTTAGCTTTAGTTCCAGCTGAAAAGTCTATCAAATGGAGAGGTAATGTATGCAATAAAGCTTCCTTTCGATCGGTTGTTGACTCTAAGCTCCTAAAAAATAATCATTTCCCGACGGTGTTTGTAAATTTTTTTTTCCTCAGCTGGAATTCCCATGGGAGAAATTAAAATTCTTTTTATGCCTCTGGAAGTTAACATCATACTTTATATATCACTTATTGTGTTACTGACGTGTGGATCCCGACTCTATATGTCAATAACACATTCATAGTTTTCCTTCGAATTCTAGTGGAACACGAGGAATTAATCTAGCTAATTAAGAAACGGCTCCTCTTCGGTAGAGGGAAAACGCACAAGAATTTCTCACTAGCAAAATCTCGTGACAACGCGCGTGTTTAACATCATCCACCATGTAAAACGAAGAGCTAGCTAGAATGCATGGTTGAGACGGTGAAAGAACGCATGAATATATATATATATATATATATATATATATATATATATACAAGGACAAACAGTAGCCCGAAAAGAAGCAAATCGATCCAAGATTGTTCATGCGCCGTGGACCATGCATAAATGCATTGCTCTGCCTGCCTACGAAGCTGCGGAACACGCCACAGAACGCCAGAACCAATGCATCATGCATTCTTTTGCCCGGCCCTGACATTTTGTGGTGTGGCCTGTAAAATCTGCACTGGAAAGTCCTCATGTTGTCGTCCCGTCCACCGCGCGTTTGTCGCGCACCGCCGCTCCGTGGCCGCTTCCTGGGGTGGTGGTTGGCCGCGCTCGCACGGCAATTATACCGGAATCCAAAGTTGGCTAGCTGGGCTGGCCGGCGGCCGCTCGCCGGCCGTACGTGGACGCGGAGCGATTCGCCCAACCTCTCAGTGGCTAGCATTCATGAGGGGGAAGAAATCACAAGCCAGAAGTCAAGAAGTGTCTGTTGGCGCGCATGGCAAATGGCTAATAAAGAAACGCTTTCAAAGAAATTGGTCTGTGTGTCCATGAATTATTGCACGGGCCTTACGTACGGCTGGCTAAATTGATCGATCTGAAGGTGTCAAAATGCGTACCACTGCTAAATTTCTAGCTCGTTTACGTGCGAAAAGAAAGAAGGGACAGAAGGAAGGCCACATCGGACGTGGCCATGGGGGAGGAACTCTGATTTCTGACCCCAACCTCGCCATTTCAGAATTCAGAGGACCCAACCCAAAGCAATTCACCGTGGAGTAATAATGTACGTAAGCCAGGGAGAGTTGTGCAGCGTGCGTCTCACCACATGGCAAAAGTGGAAGAGAGTACAAAGCGGCGGCTGCCTGCCCTCTCTGCGCCATTTTTCAGACCATCTAGGGCTCAAAGCTCTTTGCCGAAGTGTTCTCAGGAAAACCATGCATGACAGAGCTAGCTTCTTTTTATCCATAGAAGTTTCTCTTGGCCAGCTTTTGCTTTGCTTCTAGCTTTCCTTTTCAGTCAGTAAGGAGAGAAGAAACAAGATCTTGCTTTTATTTCGCATGCCACAACGATAATGCTGTGATGATCTGAACGAGCTAATCACGCACGTACTTTTGCAGTTTTGCTAATGCATCGCGCGTGCTCACTCAAGCTAGCGCATTACGCAGCAGGCAGCACCTCTCACTTTCTTCTCTCACCACCATTTCTCTGTTCTGACACCAAGTATATACATCTTTACTGTGGCATATGCGCCTGCACAATTTAATGTGTACTACCAGGATACGATTGCAACAAAATGCAAAGGAAAACCTGCCCATTGATTGTTGCTGTTCTCTCCAAAAGTGACATGAGAGAGTCGGTACTCTATCTGCAAACCTGCAATGGGAAGTGCGAGTTTCTATAAGCTTGAGTATTAGGCTTAAAATTCTGTGGCTTCTAATAACGTTGTATGTTAATCTCTGTTCAGTTTCATCAATGGAATTGGGACGTCATGTTTGGATGTCCTTTGATAAAAAAAAAAAGGGAAGTGCGAGACTGCAAGTGGTGCATTTGTTGTACATCTGGGACTGTTCGTGCATGTGGACGAAAAGCTACTGATTTATGAAAGTCATGTACCTCTCGTACAAATTGCGTGCCAATTAGGCAAGGTTAATGCCCACGAGCATGCATGGCACATGGAAGCAGGAGTTAGCCGTACTTACCACCTAATTCTAGGTGCTAATTTAACCACATGGCTTGGTAATTTAAGATGCTACTACACCCTGCTACTAGCAGCCTACGTCTTGATGTAGATAAGAATTCTGAACCCATATATACTACTAGTTGCAAAGTGGTCCGCACGTTGCAGGCGAAAAAAATTATACAGAGAAAGGAAATCTTTTTTTTTTGGAAATACTTAAAAAATACCACTAAAAAGAGAAAGAAAATCTTTTTTGGGAATACTTAAAAAATGCCTCTAAAGAGTTTTAATTTTTTTTAAAAAGCTTCAATTCTTTTTTGTGAATTCAAAAAATATGGTAAAAATAGTTTTTAAAAAAAAATAAAATCACAATAGCTCGGATTGAAAAAGGTTATATTTTTATTTTATTTTTTTGGAAAATAAAATCATTGGTTTAATATAATATATGATTCCACAAGTTGTCGCGGGTATTTTCTGAATTTTAACAAAGAGAAAAAAATTTCTAAATAGTTGAGAAAGTACAAAAATGGGAAAACAATCATTTTAAATAATTTCAAAAATTTATATCTTTTTGGAAAAAAATTACTGTAGAATTTTCCTTTAGAAAAGTCTTAAGAAAACAAGAAAATTATAGACAATTTTTTCTAATTCTTTTTAAAAGGCAAAAACACTGTAGCTTTATTATTGTGGATGCTACCGTACTTTGCGCGGGAGGATTCGAAGCCAGGACCAGCTGCTAAGAAGCCAACGCTCTAACCAACCGAGCTACGAGCAGGGTTCAAAATTTTGTTTTAGGTCAAATCCGTCGTCGATCGAAATCCGATTTTTCGGCAAGATCTCGTTATTTCGGACGGAATCCGGACGGAATTCAAAAACCAAAATTTAAATCCGTTTTTTTTAACTGAAATTTCTGGGATTTCGTTCCAAATACCGAAATTTCGTCCCAAATGCCCGAGGATCTTGGTAAAATTCAACTGAACGGAAAATGGTTCAAACGATGTCAAATTTTTTTGGAATTTTGGTCAGGCCTGGAAAATGACTTGAGGAATCCAATCCGGTCAAACTCCGGTCAAATTTTGGTCCATTTCATAGAAATTTGGCCGAAATTATAGGGTACTGTAGCACTTTTAAATTTTTTTACGATTTTTTTTTAATTTCGCTAGGATTATGGAACTCGAGGGGGTTCGAAAACCGAAATTTTTAAAGAGTTAGAATTTTTAACATATTCCTATATTTTCTTGGAGAACGAAAAACATGTTATCGATTTTTATTACATAATAGTTAATAATTTTTGTATACAAATCAAATTCCTATATTCCATGAGGTCTACTAAATAAAGAGTTATAATTTTTAACATACTCCTATATTTTCTTGGAGAACGAAAAACATGTTATCGATTTTTATTACATAATAGTTAATAATTTTTGTATACAAATCAAATTCCTTACATTATTTTTTTGAAAATTAGCATATTTTTGTAATTTTAACTATGTATAAAATAAAATTTTATATTTTTCACTTAGTACGGAATTAAAAAATCCCTAATTTACTTTTATTTTAATTCTTATTTTTTATAAAATTTTGAATTTTAGTTTTAGGTTAGACTTTATTAATTTTGATCTATTTTTTTTTAATTTTAGCTATGTACATGTTTTGATTTAGAGTTCGTACGGAAATCAAATTGCTCGTTTCTTTTTATTTTTATTAGGAGTTTTTGTTACTTTTCATTATTATTTTTATTTAATGCCACATATCAGTTTTATGTTAGAATTCGTATACAAATCTAACTGGTAATTTTTATTCTAAATTTCACCTATATACATGTTTTAATTTGGAGCTTGTATAAAAGTTGAGTGGTTGATTTTCTTTTATTTTTATTCCGAACTTATGTTGTTTTTTTAGTGTACTTACTATATACTCCTTATTATAATATAAGACATTAATTTTAATTTTTTATTATTTAATTTTGAATATTAGTTTTATGGTATAATTCATATATAAATCCAACTACTAATTTTATCTAATCGTTATTTAGAATTTTAGCTATGTATGTTTTTGTTTGGAGTTCGTATGAAATTCAATTTCTTTTTTATTCCAATTTTTTTATTGTATTTGTCATGAAATCTTTCTTTTAATCCAAGATGTTAAAACTCGGGTTCGCTAGATAGATGGTTAGATGTTTTCTTTAAAAAGTAACATCTTATGGCTTTTATAGTTTATTTAGCTAGGGTTCATTAGATTAAAGACTAGATGTTGTACTTTTTTTAATAATTTCTTAGCAATTTTAAAAGACATATATCTTAAGTAGGATTTGATCGAAAGATCCCACGCGATCATAAGATTTCACCATACGGATCGAGATCCCAGCAACTTTGTTGCTATGGATAACAACAAGCCTCCAAATTAAATGTATATAGGCTAATCATCTAGCCATTATTTTATCCATAATTCAGACTAGTCTAAAGCATTATTATGCACGTTTTATATCTAAATCATCTGTACGGAAGCACATCCAGGAAAACAATTAGCCTGGACGTGTACGGAAGCAAGGATAATTGATCTACCAGCAGACAAATCGCAGTGGCCTTCAAATCAAAGGAAAGCAGTGGTTTCTGTTAGGAAACTGATTCCGTATCCTATATGGACTCTTCCTTATCTCTAGCAGAACCGCTATATATAGGAGGCAGGGGCTACCCCTTTGTACACAGAAGCATACAGAATAATAAAGCAGACCCGTTCCTCCTCATATTGTGTCTCTCGCCCTCTCTCTCTGTTCTCCACTTGAGATCTATTAGGCAACCCCGGACTATTCGATAGCGAGGTTGTCTAACACGTTATCAGCACGAAGCTCTACCGGAGAAAAGGTGAGAAAAGGTGAGAAACGCGGGATTGATCCAATTCCCCGTATGAATCAATGCTTGCATCTAATCTACGCATCCGATGCTGGGATTATTTCGTGGCATGAAGCTACAAGAAGATCAGTACAGCAACAACTACTACAGATCTAGCACGAAGATCAGTACAAACAATCTAAGATTTAGCATGAAGCTAATCGGCTCAAGCCGTCGGCATTGAAGCCCGACCAGAAGACGCCGCGCTCGAAGCCGGCCGTCGGTCTACCGTTCGACTCTACGTGTGCATGAAGCCGCCAAAGTCCGCCAAGGCAGCGCGCCTGTCCGACGCAAGCCAAAATGCCGCCGCTGTCGGCCAAGCTTTGCCGCCGCTGTCGTCCGCACGAAGCCGCCGCATCCTCCCGAGCCTGCCCGGGCGGCGCTACCGCTGTCGCCACCGCTGGATGACAGTACACCCAAGCAACAATTAGCATGCGCACGCAGCGCCAGAACGTTGGCCCGAAGCCGTACCCGGCCGTCGCGCACCCGAAGTCCAGCACGGATGCTCCGCCGTCGCCGGACTGCCGCGCCTCGCCGGGATGCCGCGCCCGTAGAACGACGCTATCGCACCGAAAATGCGCGCAGACCACGCAGGTCGCCGCTCTTTGCGGCAATCGCTACCACGACAACCGGATATCGCTGCCGCGCGTCAAGGCTCGGCTTCAGGCCACGGCGTCACCGGTCTCTTCTTGGCACCGGCTGCCACGCCGCCGCTTGGCTCGGCCCGGCTGCGGCTACTCCGGTCTGGCCGGCTCGAAGCCGATCTCACGCGCTTGCCCGCCGCCGGCTGGCTACCGCGTTGCCGTCGGCGCTCGACCAGCAAAACCCCAACGCCGGTTGAAGCGACCACGCGAAACGAGCCGCCCAGATGCCGGCCGCTCCTCCATCGAACCGCTGGACGCCACGATGCCTCGGCTCGTCGCTCTCGTCGGCGCTTGCTGCATCGCCGCCGCTCTCACGCGCACGGCCGTCGCGCCCGGTTTTCCAACGCACCCGGTCGGCTCTGCTCTTGCATGGCGCCCGAACAAGCCCACCTGAAGCAGCCGGCGCCCTGGCTTCATCAGGCCTTCCACGTCGCCCCGGCGCTCGCTGTCACGGCCACCACACTTGGTCAACAGCACCGGATGGATAAGCTCCAAGGGACATGAAGTCCAAGCATGGTGAGTAAGGACACGAAGTCCACATATTTCTGGACATGAAGCTCCCGATCTTTAATTCGGTTTTGGGGACCGGCTCGGGCACGGGGAGGGCAGGGGAAATTACCCCTTTGCCCTCCCCCAATTTCTTTACTTATCCTTTTTTTTCTTGAATATGGAATAAGAAATTTAGAAAATCGAATAAAAATACCAGAAAATCCTGAAAAATTGCCAGAAAAATATGAAAATTTGTAGAAAATTGCAGAAAATTTTATGGCTCTGTTTTTAAAATTTTTCTCAGCCCTATTTTCTGTATTTATGAATATTTGCATGAATTTTGCAATAATTGCCCTGTTTAGAATATCGGAAATTCCTGAGAATTTATTTTCCGAATTTATGAATTTATGAATTATGTCATGTTGATATTTGCTGAAATTAAATTTTCTGTTGTACAGTAATTCTGAAAATTGCTTGGAAATTAGCAGAAAATTATGAAAAGTGCTAGGAAAATTCCAGAATATTTCATACGGCATTTTATGAGAAACTGAGTGGTTGGGATTTGATTTTGGTAATGAATAAACAGACATGAGACAATTGGTGTCTAGGAAAACACACATGAGGCTTGGTTCTTTAATTGGCACCGGAAGCGGGAAGTGCTCCTCCTCATGTGAGCCCTAGGCAAGTTGACTGGCCAAGAGTCAAATTGACAGAGATAGTCATTACCTGTTTTCGGTCCCAGCCAACAAGAATTATATAAGGTGTAATTAGACTTATGCCATGTTTAATTCATGTTGCAATTTATTTTCTGTCATCAAGTGATCTTTGGAAAATTGTCAGTATAATTAACGAAAATTGCCAAATACTAAGAAAAATTCGGAAATTTCGAGAATTTATTTCCGCATTTATGAATTTATGAATTGTGCAATTATTGTTTATTCTGAATATTTATGAATCTGTGTATATATGAATCTCGCACTTATGAATCTCGCATCTATGAATCTTGTATTTATGAATCTTGAAATTATTGCTTTCTTTTAGTTTACTGGAAATTCATGAGAATTTAATTATGCAATTATGAATCTTGCAACCACTCCCTATTAGATTACACGAAGTAATCTAATGAAAAGAATCTTTTGAATATGCAAATACGGCATTATTCAATGTGAGTTTGAAGAATCGACCAAAGGTCAGAACTATCTCACATGGGCATCAGGTTTGAAGATCATACTTGCGAGCAAGAAGCTCCAAGCTGCCACCGGCTTAGGGTCCTCGAAGGACACGCAAACTATTGCCGAGCAAAACGATCAAATTTTGTACTCCCCAGGTATCACTTTTCAGCCACTATGAATAATGAATACATGGCTGAGGTGAGTACACCTGCGTTACGGACTGTGCTTCAGAAGCAGTTCGAGAAACTCAAGCCCACCATCTTGCTCCAAGCACAGCAAGATTGGGTTCGCCTGAAGTTTGCAGGCTATAGAACAGTGGTTGTTAATGAATTTTGAGTAATGAATTGTAAGCTCTCGAAGAGCATACATTTTCTTTTCTCATGAATCGAATTGCAATTTATTCTTTATTCCAGTATTCTTTATTTGTAAGCAATATTTGAATCACTTTGCCACTATATGATTAGAATTATTTTCTTTTCATCTAGAAATCGTGTAGCGCCCAATGGAGGAAATATGCATTGTTGATAGTGGCACAACAAATACCATCTTAAGAGAGTCGAAATACTTCCAGACGATCACGAAGAACGCTGGAAGGATTACGACTATCGCAGGAAGCGATACGCATATAATAGGCTCAGGAAGAGCCACAATTATATTGCCAATGGGTACAACTTTGGTAATTGAAGAAGCCCTCTTGTACCCTGAATCAACCCGCACTCTCTTAAAGTTTCAAGGATATCCGCGCCAATGGGTTTCACGTAGAAACCAATGAAGAAAATGGCAAATAGCATTTGTGCATTATGAAGCACGCGGAGTATGAAAAATGGTATTAGAAAAATATCCCTCGTATGAATCTGGGCTATACTACACGAAAATCAATGCACACGCAGTGTATACTTCTTTGAAGACTGTCTTTAGAAGCTCTGAATTATTTGCTTTATGGCATTGTAGATTAGGTCATCCTGGTCTGAGATTGATGAAAAATATAGTTAACAACTCACAAGGTCATGGCATTAATGTTAAGAATTTCCCGAATCATGAAGATTTTGTGTGCCATGCATGTGCCACCGGGAAATTAATAACTAGACCCTCTGTTATGAAAGTGCAACATGAAATCCCTGCATTCCTGGAACGCATTCAGGGGGATATTTGCGGTCCGATTCAGCCCTTGTCAGGGCCGTTTCGATACTTTATGGTGCTCATTGATGCTTCCTCGAAATGGTCGCATACATGTTTGCTGTCAACAAGGAATCATGCATTCGCAAAAGCTGATCTCGCAGATCATCAGAATTAAGAATGCTTTTCCTGATCATCGCGTGACCTCCATCCGAATGGCCAATGCCAGTGAATTCACTTCCATGGCATTTGATGATTAGTGCACAAAGAACGGGAATAATCATTGAGCACTGCACCGCACGTCCATACGCAAAATGGGCTAGTGAAGCACTAATAAAGAGGATTAAGTTCATTGCCGGACCGCTCTTGCAGAGTTGTAACTTGCCCAACACTTGTTGGGGACACGCAGCCTCCGCACGCAAAGCAAAGACTCATCAATTATAGACCGTCGACCTACAACATCCATTCAACTATGCAACTAGTGCAATGGGTCATCTCGAAGATTTGAATGAATGGTATATGTACCTATACCACCCCACAAATAACTGCAATGGGCCCTCTCCGCAAGTCCAGGATATACGTTGGTTATGAGAATGCATCCATAATCGTATTTGGAACCCACGATCGAGATTTGCATACACCCAATTCGCTGATTGCATTTTTTTGACGAGGATCGCTTTCCCGTCATTAGGGGGAGGAAATGAACCATTGGATGAAAAATGCCGGAAAATCATATGGCATTCCATTGGGATCCCCGTGCATGACCCTCGCACTAATGAAGCAAATCATGAAGTCAAGAAGACAATCGATTTGCAGAATTTAGCAAATGAACTGCCTGATCATTTTTGTGATCTGAAGAGCGTGGTTAAGTCGCATATACCGACAAGAAATGCACCGTAGAGGGTGGAAATACCAAAGAAAGCGAAGGTATCCCTCATCCTGTCGTGAGGCCTCAAAGAAAAAGAACAGAAATCGGCTTCTCAAACCCAAAGTACCCTGAGACGTCTGGGGAAAATTGGGCAAGAGGAATTACCATAGCCTATCACATAAATGCCCCAAAGCAAGAAGGGGAGCCGTTGAGACACTGCACTTTGGAAAGAAGCCTGTGGAAAAGGCAATTCCATATTTGAATCTTCCATTGGAAGAAGCCATGGAAATAATGTGTGCGCACACATTGGCGGAGAAAAACTAAAGGAACTTGCTCTGGAATGGGAAATAGCAATGAAGAGCAAGTAGAAGTGCATGAAGCACACCATGACGAAATGGCCATAAATTTTGTAATAATAGGAGAATCTATGAAAAGAGCAACAACCATTGCAAGGTTTGTTGTTCAAGGTTTCACTCAACGTCCTAGGGTTGATTATGAAGAAACCTATTCTCCGGTCATGGGTGGAATTACCTTTAGATACTTGATCTCAATGGCGATCAACTTGAAGTTGAAAATGAAGCTAATGGATGTTGTCACGGATACTTGTATGAAAACTTGGATTCGGAGATATACATGAAAGTACCTAAGGTATCCCTATCCCGAACCAAGACAGAGCAAACGAGAAACCTATACAAAGGTGAAATTGGAGAAATCACTGTATGAAATTTGAAACGATCGAGGAAGAATGTGGTACAATCGCTTAAGTGACTTTCTTTGCAAGAAAGGCTACACGAACAGCAAAGATTGTCCATGTGTGTTTATACAACGATCCCCGAATGGATTTTGTATAATCTCCGTCTATATAGATGACTTGAACATCATTGGGACGGATGAAGAAATTGAAGAAGCATGCACATACTTGAAATCTGAGTTTGAAATGAAAGACTTGGGTAAAACCAAGTTCTGTTTAGGCTTGCAGCTTGAACATGTCCAAGGCGGAATCTTGGTACACCAATCTTCCTACACGCAGAAAGTGTTGGAGAAATTTGGTTTTGAAAAGGCATACCCCGCAAAGACCCCAACGGTCGGAAGGTCACTCCAAGCAGACCTAGACCCGTACAGGCCTAAAGAAGAGGGGGAGGAAGTCCTGGGAGCGGAATTCCCATACTTGAGTGCAATTGGAGCGCTCATGTACCTTGCGAATAGCACTAGGCCGGACATTGCGTTCGCCGTGAATTTGCTAGCGCGGTACAGTGCAGAACCCACCAAAAGGCATTGGAAAGGGGTGAAGGACATCTTCCGTTACCTTCAAGGAAGCAAAGACCTCGGCTTGTTTTACAGAAGAAACAATGAATTGAATTTAGTTGGCTACGCCGATGTTGGGTACCTATCAGACCCGCATACTGGCAAGTCACAAACTGGGTATGTTTTCCTTTGCGGTGGAACAGCAATTTCTTGGAAGTCGTCTAAGCAGACTCTTGTCTCGACGTCGACTAACCACTCAGAAATCATTGCATTGTATAAAGCCTCTCGGGAATGTGCATGGCTTCGAAGAATGGTTCACCACATCCAGAAGTCATGTGGTCTGAACATGGAACAAACCCCCACTATTATCTATGAAGATAATGCAGCTTGTGTTGCACAAGTACAAATGGGATATGTGAAGAGTAACCTTACGAAGCATATCAACCCCAAGTTCTTTTATGCCCATGAAATGCATAAGATGAACGAGATAAAGATACTGCATACTAAGTTGTGTGAAAATCTCGCAGATTTATTCACTAAGTCACTCCCGGCATCTTCCTTTGAAAGATGCATTAGAGGAATCGGGATGATGAGGCTTAGAGAAGTGCAGATTTCAGGGGGAGATTTTTCACATACTCCTACATAAATCTCAAACATGAAGTTTGAGTACCCAACGTAAATCTTGAAGATTAACATTGAAGTTTGGGTGGATTGTACTCTTTTCCTTAAGTAAGTTTTTCATTGAAGTTTTCTTACATAAGGTTTTGATGAGGCAATCCGTGCAACACAAAGACAGCGTGTGCTATGTACTCTTTCTCCAATTATTTTTCCCACTGGGTTTTTATGGAGTTTTAATGAGGCATATGCATCTCGCGGTGAAGAGTCCAAGGGGGAGTGTTAGGAAACTGATTCCGTATCCTATATGGACTCTTCCTTATCTCTAGCAGAACCGCTATATATAGGAGGCAGGGGCTACCCCTTTGTACACGTAAGCATCTGAGAATAATAAAGGCACTGCCGTTCCTCCTCATATTGTGTCTCTCGCCCTCTCTCTCTGTTCTCCACTTGAGATCTATTAGGCAACCCCGGACTATTCGATAGCGAGGTTGTCTAACAGTTTCCTACATCCTCCTTGTTAATCTGCACTGAAAAGATGGCAGTTGGTTTCTCGGGTATCGCCCAAAAAGCATGGGCCAATTTGTCCTCCATCCCTTCAATTGTGCCTGATTGATTGCTAGGGTCATGGCGGCTGGCGCTCTCCCATACACGAAATAAAATCTTTTGCTTTTGAGGTGAGGTGTGTTGTAAAATATAATCATTTATCTATGATTAATTAACAGTATATTAATAAAATTATAAAAATAAACTATAGAGCACACATAAAACAAGAGGGTAAAGTTTTTTTTATTAGATTGATCATTTTGTACAAAGGGATACTCAATATATAGCAAAACTAACAGTAGATAGATTCGAATTCACCCACTAATAGATAGAATTCTTCTATACTAGGATTTGAATTCTATTTATATCACAATACTCTCCCTTAGACGAATACCACTTAATGCAAATGCCTCGTAAAACTCCCCCCCCCCCCCAAAAAAAAACCTACTGGGGAAAAAAGATAGAGAGATGAGTACATTGTACTTGCACTTCGTATTACACTAGTTGCCTCATTAAAAACTTTCATGTGAGAACTTCAGAAAAACTGACTAAGAAAAAAAGGGCACAACTTATAATCTTCGGGACACAAAGTAGGATATTCAGGATCATACAAAGTCATCTCATTCTAATGCCACCAACACACATATGAAAAAATAGATTTTGGCAATGACTTAGTGATGAACAAATCTGTTAGATTTTCACATAACTTAGTTTGTAATATCTTTACCTCATTCTTCTTCTAAATTTTGTGAGGATAGAAAAGTTTAAGGGCAATATGCTCCACAATGTTTCTTTTTACATAACCAATTTGTATTTGTGAAACACAAGTAGCATTGTCTTCATAGATAATCGTGGTGGTATCGACGGTATTAAGAACACTTGACTTCTGGATATGGTTAATTATACGTCTCAGCCAAACATACTCACGTGTGGCTTCATATAAAGCTACAATCTTTGAGTGGTTGGTAGAAGTTGCTATCAAGGTCTGCTCAAAAGACCGCCAAGAAATGGCTGAACCATCTCAGAAAAACACAAAACCAGTATGATATTTGGCAATATACATGGGGATCAGACAGATAGCCAGCATCCATATATCCCACCACGGTTAAGTCTTGGTTCTTCTGAAAAATAATCTAATATTTTGAGTACCTTGGAGGTATCTGAGTAAAGTCTTCACACTAGCCCAATGTCTTTTGGTTGGAAATACACTGTCTTGCTATCAAATTTACTACGAATGCAATATTAGGCCTTGTGCAATTTGCAAGACACATAAGTGCTCCAATAGCACTTAAATGTGGGGCTTCAGGTCCTAAGACTTCCTCATTTTCTATTCTCGATCTGAAAATTGGTCTTTATCCACTTCAAGGGATCTTATAACTATGGGGGTTTTAAAGGCTGAGATTTATCCATATTAAATCTTCTCAATTCCTTCTTAGTATAGGTAGACTAGTGTACAAAATTCCTTCTAGAAAATGATCTACCTACAGTCTTAAACAATATTTAGTTTTACCCAAATCTTTCATCTCAAACTCCATCGTAATGTAAGAACTTGATTTCTTTATCTCCTTTGTGGTTCCGATGATATTCAGATCATTGACATATACTGAGATGATACACAATTTATTCTGGGATTTTTTTATGACCGCATAGGGACAATATCTCTTCTTCAGAAGAAACTCACTAACTCGGTTGTACCACAATCTTCCCGACTACTTTAGTCATATAGTGATCTCTGCAGTTTGACACTATACATGTTGCGATTGTTTGAATCCAGAACTTTGAATCCTTTAGGGACTCTTGCATAAACATCTGTATCCAATGACCCATATAAATATGCTATTGTCGATGTTAAAGACTCGGGGGTCCCTAGATCGCGCTTATGAATATAATTTAGGTTGTCTTTGTCTAAAAATTAAGATTAAAAAGAGTAGAAAATGGGGATTGTATTTTATTGAACGATAATTATTTACAGAGTACACATTTTTAATTGGAGAACTAAGAATACTAATGCTAATCCTTTGTGCTTGATCTTGAATCTGATGCCTTGAATCCTTGCGGAAGCCTCCTATTTATAGCATATGAAGGAATGGCAGCTTGTCATCTTCTAGGAGGTGTCTTCCCGCCAAAAGGTGTATTCACGTCAAAAGATGTCTTTTGATAAAGAGATGTCTCTTGGTAGAGAGTAACTTCCAAACAATTATCTGTATCTGTCAGAGAAAGCGTTCTTCTGCACGCAAGTCTTATGCGGAAGTAACTTCTTCTCGACCTTGACTAGGTCGGGGCGTAGGCTTATCCCACATCCAACCTGTATGCTAATCAGGGTTATCTCGACCAGCGTGTGTATATCCGGTCGGGATAATTTAGGGCATACCATATCATCCATCAATATTATGTATACTAGTCGGGGATATTTCCATGTGGCAATGTTTAACTCTGGTTGAAATCATAACCAGATAATGAGCCTTGGGCCCTGTCTTTATTTATGGGCTCTTTTTCTTTATTGAGATTGTAGGCCCAAAAATAGAACAGGGTATGTTAATCATCATCAGCAGTCACCACATACATCAATTGCATTATTAAATTTAAGCTTGCTTCCATAGATATTAAATATTAGAATGTTATTCCACTCATTACAGGAGAACAGGTTTCATCATAATCAGTACTGGGTCTCTGCGTGAACCCTTATGCTACAAGTTTCTCTTTATATCTCACCACTTAGATATTTTCATTTATCTTCCAAATGAAAAACCCATTTGATTCTACAAGGAACACTTTAGGAGGTGTTCGGTCAATATAACAAAAAAACTTTCCTCTTATTAAGCGAGCACTGCCTCAATTGCTTCTTTTCGTTTGACCTTATCTGTGCGCATCTAGCACTCTGTCATGGACTTTGGCTCTGGATCCAGCTTTTAACAACTTTAGTGGCAAAATATATTTCAAAAATTGTAGTCTTTCTTTTATACAATTCTCCCATATCACTTCAGGGATATCTTTTCATTAATTTCTTCCAGCTCCTCGTGACTTCTCACAACGATGGAGTTTGGGGGTTCCGACTTCACAGCGTTGGATTATGTGCGCAAATACACATTGGGGTTATCATCATTAGGATATTTCACTTTAGGGATGTTACTGTCTCCTAGATAGCTCACTTTAGGGATTTTCTTAATATCAGGTTGAGCTTCTTCCACTGTCATAGATAGTGTTTTCATCTGTTCGATTCTCTACCTCTACGGATATCTCCGCGAAATTGAATCCCGTGCACCTGGAGGTCTCCCCCTCTTTTTATCAAGAGGGTCAGGAGTGGGTTCAATATCTTTTTAGGGTATTTTCACTCTATAAAGTGCATATACTGCAGGTATATAAAATCTTTTCACTCTATTATGACCAGTGAAGGTATTTGGCAGATTATTAGCTTATTTGTTGTAGATTTATTGTCATTCAAACTTCAAGTTCGGTCTCTTTAGTGCATAGGTCTAAGGACTTGGTATTCTTTAACGTGGTACTTATCTCTCCCTAATGCCAAAAAATATCCTTAGTACAATCAGCGTACCAAGCCATGTACAAATCCCCTGTCATAGGCTCTAGGTATTAAATAATTGACGGAGATTCATAACCTACATAGATCCCCAACTTCCAGTGAGTACCTATGGTGGTACGCTGTTGTGGAGAGATTGGCATGTGTACAACACAGCCAAATTTTCGCAGATTGGAAATATTTGATTCTCTCCCATGCACTATCTACAAAGGGGAATTTCACGATGTGCGGTTGGTCTGAGTTGAATCAATACCGCAGCGTGCATCACTGCATGTCCCCAATAACTGGTGGGTAGCCTCTATTCTGTAAGAGTGGCAAAGCAATAAATTTTATTCTGTAAGAGTGGCAAGGCCATTTTGAGTGTGGACAAGAGGTACAAAATGCTCTATATTAATTTTAAGAGACATACAATAATTATTAAATGCTTTGAGGTAAACTTGCCAGCTTATCCATACAAATAGATTTGATTCTTACTCCTGGAAAGGAAGCTCTTAATAATTTGGGTAATTAATTTAGCAAAAACATGGTTCCTAGTAGATAAGAGACATATGTAGGACCAATTAGTAGAAGCATCTGTTAGTACCATAAAGTTTCTTAAAAGGCCCAACAGGGATTGGATATGTCCACATATATTACCTTGAATTCTCTCTAGAAAATTCAGTTATTTCTCCCTAACTTTTTAGGTAAGAAAATCTAACAATGAGCTTTCTTATAGCACAAACAAGGTATAAGAAATCTTTAGGTCTTGGAAAGTCTTTATGCTACGACTAATAGAATTATTAATTATTTTTCTCATTCATATTCAATATATTGCATGCTCACTCTTCAATCAGTAAAGCTTGGTCTATATCTATTGAGCAGATCATTATCTAATTTTTTTTTAGATTTTTTCTAGCAATTTCCATAGTTTTCTGCTAATTATTTAAGCAATTTTCAGAATCACAAAATAACAAAAAAAAATAATTAAATTTCAACATTGAATTATTCTAGGATAATAAATACATAGATATGGAGCTTTCAATATGCTATATAAAATTTTCCTAGCATTTTCTATAATTTTCTTTAATTACCAAGTAATTTTCAGAATTACTTAATAATAGGAAAACCAATTCCAACATGAATTAACCAAAGAATGATGCTCAAAAACTAAATCCAGAGACATAAGGTTTCCAATATTTTATGTAGAATTTTTCTAGCATTTTTTATAATTTTCTGTAAATTACCAAGCAATTTTTAGAATTACTTAATAACAGAAAAATATATTCTAACTTATATTAAACATGAAATAATGCAAAAATATAAATACAATAACATGATGCTATTAATGTGTTATCATAATTTTTCTAACATTTTTCACATTTTTTGTTGATTATTAGGCAATTTTTAGGATTACGTGGATAACAGAAAATAAATTCTAGTACATATTAAACATGGAATAATGCTAGAAAAATAAATCGAGAGGTATGGTACTTCTAATGTGTGCTAAATATTCATTTACCAAATTTTATGGAATTCCATATACCTAAAAACCTAATGTTTAGGATTTAACTTTAATTTTTAGGATTTATTAATCTATTTCCAAAAATATAGGGAACTCCAGGGTCTGAAAGTAAATTTGCACTTTTTGATGTTTTTTTTCGAATCATGATTGGGCCGGTCGAAGCCCATGGGCCCTTGGCCTACTACAACACGTAAAAGGAGGGCGGAAACCCTAGCCGCCATGGCCTACTGAAGGTAGTGGCGGCTCACCCAGGCGGTAGCGCTCTGGTCATCACTTGTGGCCGGTGGTGTCTTTGTTCCCGATGTGGCACACGGCGAGCGGCCGGATACGAGGTGTCGGTGGTCGCAGGTCAGCCAATGAGGCGTAACACCGAAGAATGGGTGGGGAGCCGCTGGCTTAGCGCATCGGCCAACAGGGTGCGGACATGGCCCGTGTGGGGAAGTTGCGAGCTTGATGCAACGGTCGATGATGTTCGGACGTGAAGAAGCTGTGAGAAAAGTGCATGCGGGAAGCCGTAGACTAGGCATGCCGACCGATGGGGCGTGGCACTAGAGCCATAGACTAGGCAGGCCAACGCGCGCGTAACGGATGCGACACATGTAGGGAAGCCGCATGCTCGGTGCGTCGGCGAATGGAGCGGTGGCGGCTCTATGCGTCAGGCGTGGAACGGGGCAGCTCGGCGCGTTGGGCGCTCGGTTGTTGCCAGACACTGACGTGGGTGCAGTGTGCGCCTAGAGCGCTATCGGTCGCGAGCATCATTTGGCGATTGGTTGCCACTAGACGTCGGCGCAAGTCAGTATGGGCATCGTGGATCCACACCAGAATAGGAATTGGATTCCTCTTCCTACCCAAACAATGCTACGTACTCTTTAGCACTAGTACTTAACTTTGCAATCTTGCATAGGGCCACACATGCATGTTGGCGTCTTTGCAATCTTACAAGCATGTAGCATCGCATCTTTCTGGTGCCTTGCATGCAGCATCACCTGCGGCACAAAAACGGCCGAGCGGCAGGTTTAGTTGGCATGTCGTGCGTGTACAACTAGTGCAAGAGGTCGAGTAGCGGTTAGTGGCCAGCGCAGTCGAGCGACGGGCTCTGAGGCATGCACGACAGAGTGGCGGCCAACAGCGTCTGTCGTGATCTAGCGACTTTAGGTTCCATCCATCCCTTTTCCTTTTTTAAACAGTTTGATGAACATTAATCACTTAATGGCCATTAATCATGGCAATTAAGGCTTGAACAGTAATATGCAGGATTAAAAAAGTAACAGTTCGAATGCGATGAACTTACGTGGCTCAAACTTACGTAGGGCTCTAATTAGATTTAATCGTGTGTTGTCGAACAAATTTGATGCAGTGTAGATTGATGTAGACAAATGATCTAAATTGACCTCGGCATGGCTTCGTGCTGATAACGTGTTGTAAAACGTAGTTGTTCACCCACGATCAATCAACAGCACGCCAACGAAATCACAAGAGTAAGGGGGCTATGCTCTCTCTCTCTATTAGATTGATTTTTCTGTATAATGGGAGGCCCAATATATAGCAAATCCAACTGTAGATAGATTCAGATTCGCCCACCAATAAATAGAGTCCTTCCATACTAGGACTAGAATTCTATCTATATCATAACAATGTGAACTTGTGTTTTTTTTAAAGACAGTGGAGTTGTGATTATATTATGAATAGGGTACAAAAAGCACAGGACGTTGGAGACTGCACCCAATTTAGGTACTGAGGCAAGAAGGAAACAAAAGGACCTTCCGGGTTATCTCAAGTTAGAGTGTCTAGTTGTACTACCAATTTCTTTAGTTCTATCACTCCTATGAAAACCCAGTTTGCTGCTCCGTGTTCGATTAATTCAAGGATTTCTTTATCGGTCAACCATATGTTCTAGAAGACTATGCTATTGTGATCTTTTCACCATTGTCGGCATATTAGGATGATCAGCGTTTTGACACCATTCTAAAATACCAGCAGGGAGTTTACTCGATCGAGGCTCCATTGCTTCATATGTGTTGACGGTTCCCATTGGTCCGGTAGAAGTGCTGGCAGGCGGACCTAGTGGACAATGGATGACCGCAAACATCAAACTTGTGGGCAGTCGACAAAGAGGTAATGTGTAGTTTCACAATTTTGACAATATATTTGACAGAACTATTGATTTGGCCACCCCCTAAGTTGCAAACGTTACGCCATCCAAAGTCAATTTTGCATGGCAAGCCATAGGAAAAATTTGTATCGCGATGGTGCCCATGATGACCAGGTTGAAAGGACTTAGAGATGCATCCTGTGAATTGTGCACTGTACGCCGAGCTAGCTTAATATACTCTATTAGAGGTCACTGTCTAGGTAATCTGATCATCTATTTTCGGTTGTAGAACTATTGGTTGTATTCTCCTCCATAGTTGTGCATATTCCTTGAGGAGCTCCAGCATCAGGTTGTGCCAGATATCTCAGATCCGATTGTTGTCTTGCATGGCATTCACCATTGACCTATTCTTCCACCTAGACTGTTTGAAGAGCTGTAGCGTAGTATCACAACATATTGCACTCTCTAGCTATTTTGAAGTCCATAAGGTTGCCTTTCGATCATTTCTGATGATGACTTTGATGGCTGTTGAGAGGAGTTGCCGATCAGTGAGGTTGCATGGCATTGGCATGCCATTCCAAGGTCTATTTGGAGCCATCCACTCGGCCATAACCCATAATGATGGAGTCCTTGCACAAACCTCGCCAGTTCTAGAATTCCCATGCCACCTATGTTAATAGGGCAACACATGGGCCACCACACGTTGCATTTCTCACCATGTAGTTTTAAATTACCCGCTCATAGGAACTTCCTTCTAATTTTATCAAAGTCTTGAATGAACTTCTTTGGCACTTTGAATGCCGCTAGGGGGTAAGTTGGGAGTGATGTCAAAACAGATTTGACTAGGATGAGATATCCCCCTAGAGTTAGATGCCACACTTACCATGCCACCAATCGTTGTGCAGCTTTATCCTGGATGGGTTGAAGGTCAACGTGGTGCAATCATCCTAAGTTTGAGGCATTCGGAGGTATTTCATGGGGAAGCGCGAGACAACACCGGTGAAAGGTTGTAAGATGTTGTCAAGGTTTAGGCCCTGACATTGGATTGTGTCTATTGTGCTCTTTTGCATGTTGACCCACAAGGCATCGCTAAAAAGAAGTAGTACTGCGATGGTTGCCTCCAACTCCTCCTTGACTGGGTTCAAAAAGATTATGGTGTGGTCCACATAAGAGAAAGTCGAAGCAGGGAAACACATCTTTCATTGGAGAGAGCACACCATCTTTAGTGGCTTTTGCTGAGGATGAAATGTAATGGATCAATGGCTAAAAGATCTTTTGTTTCTTGAATTATTGCTAGGAATATATGCTCTTTGAAATGTAATTCATCTTAGGAAGGGTCAGGAATGTGGTTAATGCTGATCATCTTAGAAGACAAGCTTGACATAGGATAATATTAGCTCTAGCTAGGTTCTCTTTTGCACATCAGGGGTGTCAGGGCTGTAATCCTTGACATGTCCTAAAGATTTGATATTAATGTAGTGGTGGGTGTGTCATGTATCACTATGCCAGCCACCATAGTGCCACAAGATCTGCATCTTTGTATGTGCATGAATAATGATACTGGAGAGCTAGGCGGAAACCTCATGCACCACATTGACACAATGGTAATATTTTTCTTCACTTCCACAAGATAGAGAGAGCTATCTTCTTGTGAGAATGGGTTGTTCTTACCATGTTGCACTTCATGCATTTTACCCCTGATCAGCAATCAGAAGATTACATGTAGCAGTTCTTGCCAAAAACAAAAGGTGGTGGCTATGCTTTTACGCATCTTCCAAATGTGTACCACAAGCATTAACAGACAAAATGAGGACACTATCCAGATTTTTGATTTTGGAAGATTTGCAGAAGTAGACTAAATTTTTGGAAGTTATTTCATAGAATAGAAACATTATTTGATGTGACAGATTTAGTAGAAAAGCCAATCGATGGTACCAGCAGTCCAGAATTGCATTGTGCATGTAGGCATTTCAAACATTTACATTTTCAGCCCAGAATTTAGATAGACTGAGTCTTTTCCCAATCAAACAATACTGGAATCAGCTTATAAATGGTCCATCAACCCCTGATGGACTTATTGGGATCTTGGAGAAATGATGAATGGAACACTTCCGGAATCTAGCATCTATGATTTGTCAATCTTCAACATGCGTGACACATGAAAAAACAATATAGCTCAGCTTAAAAAATGTGCAGGCACTAAACTGGGCTTAGGTCAAGCCGAGCCTATAGTGTTGGACCCTATTTAGCAGCAAACACATTACAGTTCAACTAGTTACGAATATGAGCCCAAATATTTTCCTTATTGATGGCCCATTGAACTTGAGCAAGGACCTCTTAAACTACAATATAAGTGTTAAAAAAATCGCAAGATTATTATTGGTTTAGAAATATGCAAGATGAGCTTGCACAATGCTTGTAGTTTGGATTGTTTCGAATAAATTTTTTTGCTTTGCTTCAAGCCTTGCACAATGCCATAGAAGAAAAAAAATGAAAGGAGCTACTATCGTTCGTACGATATGACGCTTTCCCCAACCATTATATGTAAGTTGGATATATTCTGGCCATTCAATTTGACACAATGGAGAATCTCATCTCTGCTCAATCTTCAGCCGACATTACCCCACTAGAGCTCCGGCTTGCTAGAGGAGGGGGAGACCATGGTGGATGGCATCCCTCGAGCACAAGTGGCGGTGACCTTAGACCAACAAGTGGCATTGGAGCTTGGGATATTGGTGCCAGAGCTTATGATACCGATAGTCATAGACTGCTTCCAAGGAGTACATGTTGGGAGGGGGAGGGGGAGATCTCCTGGTCACCACTGGATCATAGAAGCCCTAGCTTACTGGAGGAATGGAGGGATGGAGGAGGAAGAACCTAATCAGTTACAACAAATTTATAAAAGAGATGCAACATTGATACACAAAACATGCAACAAAATTCTCCATGGTTGCAATAACCAATCACAAACAAAACTGGCGGAACGAACTAACAAAAAATGCAACAACAAAAAATCTTGTGCAACAAATTCATAACTAACTGCAACAAATAAAAATTCCTATGCAACAAATCTATAACCCAACTGCAACAAAATGACCACTTTGTGCAACAAATAAAAAATGCAACAACAATAGAAACCTCTTTCAGTAGATTTTGAGAAGACATATTGCAATAAAATCATACACTTTATGAAACAATTGACAAAAATGTTGTAAAAATCTAAAGAGATACCCGCAACAAGCCTACTGGGAGAAGGAATGCATGCGAGCAATGATGAAGGTCCAGTGCTAAGGAGGGAGCAATAGCAGCTGGCTCGGTGCTGTCTCTGCCCTACAATACTTCCTTGTCACCAGTCATGCTCATCATTCACCTCCCCTTGGCCTTAGCCCTGTTAGATCTGGTGCGCTCCTTGCATGGAAAGACCTCCTCATGAGCTCCGGCTGCGGTGGATGGTCTCATCAAGTGCTAGTGGCTATGAGCTCTGATCGGCCATCGGTAGTGGAGCAACTCGTCGGTGGTGTAAGTGGCTACCGTTGGGTTTGAGGATCAAGAGAGAGAGAGAGAGAGAGAGAGGTGTAAGTTCATGCAAATAGGTGGCTGGAATGATAGGAATGAACGAGCAATTAGTAGTAATAGGGATAAGATCATTTGATTTTGTTCTCCCTTGTCGGCACAAAATCAGGATAGTGGATGGGCCATGGGTTATCCAAGTGAACACGTAGGCCATGGAATAGGCGAAGTACGTCTGATAGTATCGAATCGTATTTCCCACACCCTAGCTGCCATTGTTCCTCACACGAGTAGGCGCCGCTGTCATTTGCGTGCTCCTTCGTGCTTGCCGCTGCCACTCACGTGTACCTCCTCGGTCATCACCGTCGCTCGTGCTACCGGCGTCAAGCCCAGAGGCCAAGGTGCAGCCGCCACTTCCGAAGCCACTGCCTCCTTGGCCGTCTTCACCGGTCACTGCTCCGGGCGATAAGGGGCCATGCTTCGATCGCCACCGGGCAGGGAGATGAAGCATCGCACCGTTGTCAGTGCACAAAAATCGAGGAGAATCCGAAGCGATAGTTCGCTGGCGATTGCCTCGGTTCGTGGGTGACTGCATCAATTCGTGGGCCGCACAGCTCGGCCGTGCTGGGAGGTTAGCTCCAGGCACTGCTTGGTCATGAGTGGAGGCGAGCTCCGGGCCGCCTCTACGAATGCGCGAAGGCACCGCTTTGGGTGTGCACGAGGGTACCAAGCGGTGTGCCGCCATGTTTCAAGCGCGTAGAGGCCGAAGGTGAGCCACCGTGGTTTTGGCATGAGGGGATGAAGGATTATTCAGGTGATGTGCCACCATCACGCGTGTTCTTTGGGACTCGGGAGACCTACCGCTAGTGCGGAAGTCAAGACGGCGCACTGGCTGGACCAGAAGTCGAGGCATGCATCGGTTTTCGAGACCGCCCATATTTTTTTCTCTTTTCATGATGATGAGCAGTAACCCCCTATCGCAAGTTAGATTAGATTATCAAGTAATCTATAGATATCAAAACAATCTGCAGGATTTAATTTACTTTCTCATATGCGATCAACTTACGTAGGGCTCAAAGTAGCGTAGATCGCGTGAGGCGGGAAGAACATGATGCCGTGTAGACTTGAAGCAGGTAGACAATCAGTGACTGACCATGATCGAATTGTCGATGCGATGTAGATCGACGCCATGTAGATGATCCCAATCAGCCGCACGTAGAATGATTCATGCTGATAATGTGTTGTGAAAACGTAGTCGTTCACCCACATCAATCGATAGCATGCCAATACAATCACAAGAACAGGAATAGGAGCGCGCACAATGTGAAGGGGAAAACTCTCTTTGTTAGATTGATTTTTTTATACAAAACAATGCCCAATATATAGGAGAAACCCTTGGGGATCAATTCGTATTCACCCACCAATGGATAGAGTCCTTCCATACAGGGACAACAATTCTATCCATATCATAACAATAACAACTAGTAGCATCCTTGTTTCTCTTTCTTTACGATCCAAGTAGCATGATAGGCCATGGTAGACTGGCCTAGCAAGGTCTTGCCTGTTGTCAGGTTTGGCGTGACAGAACTTGATATGCTCCTTATTAGGTTTACATTGAACAAACACATGCACAAAAGGAGACACAAAATTTTTACGTGGAAATCCTTGCGAAAAAACCACAGGAGACAAAGATGCACTATTTTGGTTCAAAGATTACAAATGCATGGGGTTAACTTATATAGCCAAAATAGAGGGTCCGAATTTTGGAAAGATTTGATCTATTGGTAATTTAGGATATTGAGTAATCTGTGATTATCTCTAACAAACCTCCCCTTAACTCAAAATCCATAATGAAAAATTGGAGACAAGATTTAACATGAAAAAACCCTTACGGGAAAAAAAAAACATGTGAAACAATCCACTATTCTGTTCGAGGATTATATGTACAGGGGGTTGGTTTATATAGCCAATAGAGTCCTACTTGTAGAAGACTTGGACAAACAACCTATTTGGATACAACCAAAAGATATGGTAAATTGATATATTGAGTTATCTCCAACAAACCTCCCATTAACTCAAAATATGTAATAAAATTGTTTTCGAAAAACCCCGAAGGGTAATTTAGCACCGAAAGTCCAAAGGACAGTGTGAATATGAAAGACTGAAACAATCAATCCAAACACTTCTTGCGAAGAAAAATTTGAGCAAGGACAGTGCGAATATGAAAGACTGGAACAATCAATCCAAACACTTCTTGCGAAGCAAAATTTGAGCACACTACCAGTAGTTCGAGAGAAAGACTGGAATAGTCAATCCAAACATATAGCTATAACAAAGCAGACAAAGAAAATCAGGTCTTCAATAATTCATAGCCCCAGTAAAGTCTGAGTCTATGCAACTAAGCTCCTGAAACAAATGCTCAAAACGATATAAGCCAAAACATCATCTGTGGCGCTTGATAAATAGCAAAGAACTAATATCAAGGATATTTGACATGCTCCATTTGGAACAATAAATTTGGCAAATAACACTCATTGAAAGAGCAACTGACACTTGTAGTCATCATGTATGATAAACTACCTACTGAAATTCCATAACATGGATAAAACTGCTCTTGCAAAACTATCAAGATGAAAGAATTTGTGCCATCAATGGAGTATAAATTGCAGTAGACCCCTCATATTGAACTAAGACAACAAAAACAACATTGTAGTATCCACTTAGAAGCAAAAACTCCTTCTTGCACTTCAATCTTTCAACTAAAACTGAAATTGGAGCAAAACCTTCACAAGTAAAAACTCTTAAGAGTATAATGCTACCAACAGGGTGTCATCAAATTCCAAAGTAACATTGCCAAAACCTCCATAATGTAACGTATTAAAATGGTAAATAAAACACCAAATTAACGGTGATAAAACACCAAATGCAGTTGTCTCCTCAACTGACATTATTTTTTTCTCCAAAGTTGACGATGAAACGTCAAATAAACCAATGATGAAATGTTGAATAAATCTCCAAAGGTTAATTCCGCATAAATTCTACCAATAATAAGCACAAAATAATAGGAATTGTGCATGACTACCACAATAATAATGTGAGACCCCAGATCGGCTATCCAGAATCTCCTGTGTATTTCCGTACTAGTCCCAGATCAGTAGCTAGTACACACAGTCACAGTGATACTTCATTGCCGAACATGACGAAAGTTGTAATATAAATATGCAAGTATGGGCCACATGGCCACTTATTACAATACTCGGTCCAACGACCGGACACAAAACAGCGGAAACAACAGCAAAACGAGCGAACGTCACAACTCCACAGGCGACGACTAGCGACGCAACTAGTTCTCCTGGCAATCCTCCTCGTAGAACTCTTCCTCTTCCTCGGCGTCTTGGAAATTCTCTAATGATGACAATGTTGATGTAGCACGTGAGTACAAAAGTACTCAGCAAGTCGGGAAAGTATGATCATGTGGGGCTTTCCAAAGGAAGCTTAGTAGGGTTTATTTGCATAAAGCCACATTTTATTAAACCATACTTAAGTAAATAATTTCACAAAGCATCTTTTACAATTCTTTTTAATAATTGAATTATTTAGTATTATAGTGAGGTTCTAACCACCATCACTAGCATAAAGGCTCTATCCGCCAACAGTTAAAAGATCCAGGTTAATCAGGTGACTCCATCCGTCAAATGTAAAACAGGTTATATCCACCTGGTTGGCTCTATCCGCCAAACAACATTCGAGAGTTCTAACCACTCCCGAACCCCAAAACCAAACACTTTTCCGTTTTAGAAACAAAATCAAGGTCTACCAATATGAAAGCATTCTTCGCTTTGCCTTTGACCGTAGGCACGGCTATTCGAATAGTTTTACTCTGCAGAGGTTGTATAGCTTTACCCACAAGACACGATCATCTCTTAATGCCAAGCTATTAACACACTTCCTTTGGTGTGCCGGCAGAGAGATCGTGACAAGGCCGTTACAATGTATCTACCTAACTAGACCCACCCGCTGAGGTTTCACCGCTGTTAGGGTTCCAACCGCCCAGTACAGAAGCCCCCTCTTGCGCCGTGTGAGAAAAACAACATTGCCTCCGTCCGGCATTCACATTCAACCGAGTGGTGAGTCTAAGCTAGGCTTCTACAAATTAGTTGGCCAGGTCGTACCATTATAGACTTATGGTAGTACGGTGTTGCTTAAAATGGACAGTTACAAGCGTCGGTCCTTATATGACTTGGGGCGGTACTTGCACAAGACAAAACGTGCTCCATCCGCACCCACCCGACAACCCAATCCGCCCAAGTCCAAATCATTTTCCTTTTCTTTTTATTTTAGAAAACAGTACTAAAACCATAATAATAACTTTCAAATCACATTTGAAACATTCTTTTTGAGTAATCCCACCCCTGGGTTGTTTTCATCGGAAAAGGCCCTAAGCAATTCTACCGTACTACGTGGCAACGGATACCATATAAGCATAGACATGGTATAAACAATGTCCTAAGGTTACAATGGATATGATTAACAATGTCAAGGAGGAATCATCAAATTCGGATTAACTATTACTTATGTTTGACATATTTCATTAAAAATAGCCATGCAACTTTATAAACAGACTAAAAGCATTTCATAAACATGGGATCAAAATGCGTCAAGGGACTTGCCTTCTGTCGCGGCGGAGGTGTCGAACTCGGAAGGCTCGACGGCGAAATCGGCGGTCGCGGCGGGATCGTCGACTACACGCAAAACGAGGCAAATAAATAAATAACGGAAAATAAATAAAATCCAAAAATTATAAAATTAGTACTGGAAGGTAGATCTTGATTTTAGATGAATTTAGAAATTTGAATGGAGTCAAACGGAGTTCGGATGAGCAAGTTATGAGCTTCCGAAGTTTGAAATTCGAAAAATTGGAAAATCGGGAATATTCTCGGAATATTCCTTTTCTGGTTGACTGGTCAAACGTGGACTTTGACTTGACTTTAACTGGGTTTGAGTCTATGGCAAATGGGCCCACATGTCATCCTCTAAGGAGTTGTCTTCAACCTTGGAAATAACCATGGAAGCCATGGCCATGACTGAGGTGGGTGGAGCTTGGAGGGCTAGAGAGGCGGCGGCCGTGGCGGCGGCCGGCGGCAAGACGTGGCGGCGCTGAGCGTGGGCTCACGCTTCATGGCGGCGAAGGCGGCGGCACTTCGGCGGCGAGGCACTCCAGGCAGGCGGCGGCCGGGCCGGCAGGCGAAGCGGCGGCGGCCGGCCGGCCCAAGCACAGTGAGCTCCCAAGCAAACTAACAGAGAGCCCAACCAAAAAAATAAAAAGAAAAAAGAACACACCTCCTACAAAAACTTGATTTCTTTCTCATTTTTCCACGGAATTGATCCAAACAAAAGCCTAGAACCTCTAGACAACCTCCTTAGGAACCTATAACCGGAAGGAATTGAACCAAAACTCACCGGAATCGGAGAAATCGACGAAGAACGGAGGTTCGGCCGAAATGAGTAAAACTTGAAATTCGTCGCCAACTCTTGATCAAACCTAAAACCAACGATTGGGTTAGCTTCTAGACTCATCCACGGTCCCAAAGAACCAAGTGACATGAAGAATGGCTCACTGGAGAGAGAGAGAGAAACAACGATGAACTCAAGAACACCAACAATGGCGACCCGGCGGCGGTTTTCTCGATCTCACGGGCACATGGATGGAGTAGAGGGAAAGGGGAGTACACTCCCGGAACGGGGATACTTATACGGAGGGAATGGAGGTGGTGGTGCGACGTTTGGACGAGAAACGGCCGAGATAATGGCAACTAAGTGGATTTCCGTTTTTCTTGAATGGTGTCGTTTCCGGTGCGATTGGCGGCGAGTGAAGGTGGGGAATGGCAAGAGATCGTCGCCGCGGATCCAACGGAACCGACGCTTCGCGATTTGGAGTGGATTTGAGGGAGTTATGAGAATTTGATTGCAACCCTAGCCATTGATGCAAAACGAAGCTTCTCTGTTCTTTGAGTTGGCTGAAGGTTGAAGACGATCACTGTAGCAGTGCCACGTGTCACTCTCCCATTGGTCCTCCTTTACGCAAACGATTCGTCTTAGAGAAAAATAAGGAAAAATGGCCTAAAAATTCCGAAAAAATTCCTAGAGCCATTTTAGAATATTTGGGACTCAATGGAATTGGTTTGGCTGAATTTGGATGAAATTTGTGGATTTGAATATTCAGGTGCGAATCGCAGGCATTAAACAAAAGCCGCGCGAGATAAAATAGGAACGGAGGTCCAAAAATCCGGGGGATGATTCCTAAAATCATTTTGGAATATTTGGAACATTTTAGAAGTGGTCTGGGGATTTTTGGAGCATTTTTGGACTCGGGTGCATTTTCGGGTACCGGCGGGAACTGGAAAAGTCGATTTTTCGACCGGAGGAAAATTGAATCTCGATTTTGGATTGGAAAAGATGCCAGGTTAATATAAACACCAATGAAACTCCACATTTTTTAATTTACTTTATTTAAATTAGGTTTTTCTCCAGAAAGCCAAAATGAGGATGTTACAAATAAGCACAAAATAATATGCATAAAGTCTTAATTGTGCATGAAATGCCATCAATAATAGACATGGAAAAATCTGCCAATAATAGGCATGAAAGCCTAAATTTGCAATGAAAATCCGCATGAAATCCCTGAATCCGTATAAGAAATCCATCAATAATAGGCATGAAAGACTTAGTTGCAAAAGAAATCTGCATAAAACTCGCCAATAATAATAATAACTAGTAAAATGCCCGTGCGTTGCAACGGAATCTGAAAAGAAATTGATAGATATACAAGCATACAAGATTATAAACCATGCAGTAAATATCAAATTTATTGTACACACATGAAACGAAATGTATCTCTATTTACAAGATACTAATTAAGTAAATCAAAATGTATCGCTCTAATAGTTACTACTGGGAGCCTACACATTGCAGTCTTCAGAAAAAGGCAACGATGAGTGATAAATGGGTGCTCAAGCCGACTGAGATAATGATGAGGTCTTCAACCACAAGGGCCGTCCTAGCATGGCTCTACCATGTACAGCGATATATGAAGCATTCAGCCTAGATTGAAAGAAACATGTACATGGGTTACAACTCACCGGTATAAAATAACAGGGTGATGAATTGATGATAAGTGGGACTGTACGTACTTGTCAACATCAGGTATGTTCATGGGATCATACACCTCCTTCTGTCCCATGATTGGGACATAACTACCAGCTGCTGATGCCATATCGGCTGCTCCCTCAACCTGGAAGTTGCAAGATTTGTTAATTCTTCTAGAAGGTTAAATGGAAACCAAATGCAGTAAATATTAAATTAGCCAATTCTAACAATACATCCTGTAGTGAAGCAGGTAAAACAGATATTTTGGTTGAGTTTAGGAAACAGCAGGTAAAATAGCCATTGAGCTCAAGGTGAAATTTACATAAAAATGCATCTGCGTTCTTGAACAAAAAACAAGATAGTTATGCTCAAGGTCAAACAGTTAATTGCTTCTGTAGAAATCTGTGTGAAAGTTGTGCTATAAAACTTATTAGCAGCGCTCCACCCTTTTTACTGCCTCTCAGTGCTCACCGCCTTTGCTCACCAAATTGTTGTCCTTCAAAGAACTCGCCCAACAACTGATCCACCACTTCTGGGGTGTATCTGATGTACTTATGTTGGTTCTTTCCATGCTATACAAGATTCCTGAAAGTTAAATTAGTACCATCATATAATAAAAACAGGAACAACAGCCAGATGAAATGCTAGCAGCACAATATACCATAACCACTCTAATGTATTTTTGCATTTTTTGCCAAGATCAATTACTAAGTATTATCCTTTGGCCTACTCACATATATATGGAGTAGATTTAATTCCTTGGTTTTTACAGGCAATAAACCCTTCTAACAGAAAAGATCTATCAAAGCTCAATACTCACCTCATACTAAAGCCTACACACAGCCCTCAACATGAATTGATCCATTTTCCTTCTGAAAGGCACATCCAACATATATAAAAAAGCGATCAAAACAATAATCAATTGACAAAACTTTATGATATACAAAAACATCTCACTGGAAGAAGTTTAACGCCTTTGGTAGGAGCAACATTGCCATTGCTATAAGAAAGTACCTAGATTTTGTGTCCCTACAACCATCAACTTTATCTAACCATAACAACAAAGTGAAAAACTAAATTAGCTTCAAACTGAATTTTAGCTAGAGCATTAGCATCGTGTGGCAAGAAATGCAAGAGGGATCATAAATGGTAAAAGGTAAAATTGTTGCATGGTACATGCTTCCTCTGTTATCTACAACAAAATGAAAAGAAAATATATTGCTAGGATCTACCGTTAGACTGTTCGCAAGGAAGAACATGATTCTAACAGAAATCACTTTTCACATTTCATTTTAACCACAAAAACAATCAGTCAAGGCATATACAAATAGTATGATCTACGCATGGTTAACTGTGGCATTTACAAAAACATGAAATCAATTCACTAAGCCTACATCACAACAAACAACATGGTATGTTCTCTTCTAGTAATTATGCACAAATGCTCAAAAAATAATAAATCTATTACACTTCTGTAATAAATCAATCTATGTATTTGAAAATTTTCACTACCAATCTAAAAGGAGAGGAGGTATAAATCTAAAATTTACATGTAACCAGTAAATTTGAGGTAGAAATAACCAAGCAATATAGATGCCCTGATATCAGTAAAGATTTCCCATCGACATTATTGGTGCCAATTAGTGCTCAAATAACATACACCGTGATTTTAATACATTCACATCAAAAAAATTCAAAACACTCACAGTGTATGTTATTTGGATCAGAGCCATTAACAATTATTGGTTCACTTCTCACTATTAATTACTCGATTCACTTTTTGAGTGTAGTGTTCTCACCATCAACCTGATGCTATTAGCATCTAGTGGATAGACCACTGATCAACTGGGGAACATACGACAGAAAGAAATATAGATAGTGATAAACATAGCAGTGGCAATTGGTTCCAATATTCATGAATGCTAATTTTTTACAGTGCCTAGGAGATAAACTCAAATGCCTAGCAAGCGAAAGGAGTAAATACAGCAAGGAAATATAACATGTACATCTGTAAATAATTATGTAGATACCTTTGTGTGACCCAATTTTTACCATTGGATGACCCAAATCATGAATCAGGCTAATATGGAATTCATAATTGAGCTGTCAGGAGATTTTTCATTGAGCGAATAAGAAGTCAATTTTCTTATTCCAAATAGATGATAACATCACAAGTTCTAAACTCTTAAAAACAAAAAAATGAGAATTTAAAACTTGAGCTATCACTTATTTGAGATCCGTTACTAAAGAATCTCTGAACAAGGGAATACAATGAAATGCAAATAAAGTTAGACAAAAAGCAAATAGCTACGGAATTCCTCCCAGAAATTTGTATTCCAAGGATGGTACATATATGGTTGTAGCATCCATAGTTCATAGTACTTCCACAACAATAGATATTACAACACTAAATAACACGAGCACTGCCCAAAACAACACTGCCACAACTATGGTTGTAGCATCCATAGTTGTTAATAGTACTGCCACAACATAGATATTACTTAGGCAAAGCTTACATCTAACAAAATAACATGAACACATGTTCATAGTGCTACCGCAACAAAATATATCTTAGAGTTTACAATTCCTTCAGCGATGTTACATTTATGTTGTTCTTCATCCCCTTCCACTGTCATGGTCCCAAAGTATCAGTCAAGCTCGTTATTGATTCTACAAAAGCATATGTAATTGATAAACAAGAAAAAAAACCCAATAAAAAAATCATCGAACTTCCATTTACCTCCGCCTCAATTCATGGGCAGCTGCAATATTTGGTTCGAAGTGAACCCTACTGAAGACTGTAGTATGCAAACTACGGTCTAAACAAAAGACAAAACAATCACATATTAGATAAGCCTCGTGATTATACGATGCATTAATATCACAATAATGAATAAAACGACACATGAACTTACCAACATTACGCTTTGCTCGTAGCATTGTAGCAACCACGATACCACGCTCATCAGCGCTTCTCACCCATTTTGTTAAGTAGTTGCTAACAAATTTATCCTTCACAACTAAGAGAACGGGTTGAAAGCTACAAAAAAAACATCTATTAAACATATCTTGATTCTTACTCAGTTCCTCTTGTTATTAATTGCAATTGTACATATCTTGATACTTAAGAAATTGACATAATCATATAGACATTTTAGTGGGTACCATAAATACTAATTCAGGAACTCTTTCTAGTGAGTACTACTGTCTAAGGGAGATTTAATAGCAGTACATACCTGCCATCGATTATAAGAACATTTCTATATGGGATCCTTCTATTGTATGTGCCCTCGTCCAGAAATTGTACAGAGCTTACAAACATGACCATTCCAATAACATCTTACACATGTAAAAAACATGTCAGTCTCACATTTTATATTACAAAGCACCTAAAATTTTTGTAGATTGAGACATTTACCAACGTAAATGTCGTTGTGATAAGTAAATTCAAAAACTTGATTAAGGGCCATTAACGGAGGAAATAATGGAATTGACCGCTCAGTCATGTTTAGTATCTCATGAACATCAGTGACATGTGTGAGACGACACTCATATATACTGTCAGCAAACATTTGTGTTTGTCGTCTCACAATCGGCTCAACAGACATCCTTGTCACATAATATGTGCGACCTTCTCGAAGTAGTGGATCTAAACGATCCACCTGGGCATCATAGATGGTAGCAGCCATCTTTGTACCCTATTCAAAATAGATAACTTCAGGTACCATAGGATTCATTACTATCTAATTAACCATAGCTGAAAATATATGCATGAACATTACCTGCTCATCCAACAAAACCAAATTTAACCTCTTCCTACCAACACCGATACTCTCAACATGAAACTTATGGTAAACTCGAATGCATAAAGTCCATCTAGTGTAAGGATGAACATCCCTAAGGGTTGGAATGTGTGGTGCTTCAACTCTTTTACGCTTCAATGGCCTCATCCTAAACCTGAAAAACATTTTAAATATCAAAGGCTGATAGGCAAACAAAAACATTTCTTCCTCTTATTTAAATATCATGTAGATCTATTTGAAATGTACCTCAGTTGTGAAGTAGACCAAAGTGACAAGGGACTTTGTTTCCAGTAGGTGTCTTAGCACATAGAGAGACATACTAAACACCCTCTATATATAATAAGAGGAAGAAAGCAACTGAAGAGCAAAGTTTGCATTGGGGAAAAAATATGCAGTAAATGTCTGGCCTAAGCACACATACCTCAAAGATTATGCTTTGGTAGCTTTGGAAAGATCCATGAATCAGTGAGAAGATATGCTCATGCATATGTAGGGCTACTTGTTTACAACCCAGCCCATGCTACATCCCCCCTCCCAGATCGAGCATGCACGGAGAGAGAGATTTCATGGCTACTGTTGTTAGATTTCATGGCCTCCCCGTTGATTTTGTAACTTCCCAATGATGTTACTGCTTTGGTAGATTTGGAAAGATCCATGAACCCTAGCCTGTGCTCCATCCCCCTCCCAGATCAATCATGCGTGTAGAGGAGTAGACCTGTTGCGTTGTAGAGAGAGAAAGAGATACAAGGGGGAGTCGGGGAGAGGAATGGGGAGAAAGAAAGAAAGAGGAAGGGGGAGAGGAATGCCACTCGGTTTTCCCATTGATTTTGTAACTTCCCAATGGATTGTGAAGGAGCAAGACAGGTCATGCGTGTAGAGGAGTAGACCTGCTGGGTTGTAGAGAGAGAAAGAGAGACAAAGGGGGAGGCGAGGAGAGGAATGGGGAGAAAGGGAGAAAGAGGAAGGGGGATGGAGCACAGGATTGTGGCTTCCCTTATGATTTAGTGTCTTCCCAATGCACCCTAGCCCGTGCTCTGTGAGACCCCGGATCAGCTATCCAGAATCTCCTGTGTATTTCCGTACTAGTCCCAGATCAGTAGCTAGTACACACAGTCACAGTGATACATCATTGCCGAACATAACGAAACTTGTAATGTAAATATTCAAGTATGGGCCACATGGCCACTTATTACAATACTCGGTCCAACGACCGGACACTCAAAACAGCGGAAGCAAAAGAAAGCAACGAGCGAACGCCACAACGCCACAGGCGACGACTAGGAACGCAACTAGTCCTCCTGGCAATCCTCCTCGAAGAACTCCTCTTCTTCCTCGGCATCTTGATAAATTTCTGATGATTACAATGTTGGTGTAGCACGTGAGTACAAAAGTACTCAGCAAGTCGGGAAATTATGATCATGAGGGGCTTTCCAAAGGAAGCTTGATAGGGTTTATTTGCATAAAGCCACATTTGATTAAATCATACTTTAGTAATAAATTTCACAAAGCATCTTTTACAATTCTTTTTAATAACTGAATTATTTATTATTGTAGTGAGGTTCTAACCACCATCACTAACGTAAAGGCTCTAGCCGCCAACAGTTTAAAGGATCAAAGTTAATCATGTGACTCCATCCGTCAAAAGTAAAACAGGTTCTTTCCACCTGGTTGGCTCTTTCCGCCAAACAACATTCGAGAGTTCTAACCACTCCCGAACCCCAAAACAAAACACTTTTCGGTTTTAAAAATAAAATCAAAGTCTACCAATATGAAAGCATTTCTTGCTTTGCCTTTGACCGTAGGCACGGCTATTCGAATAGTTTACACTCTGCAGAGGTGTACAACTTTACCCACAAGACAAGATATACCCTTGATGCCATGCAATTAACACACTTCCTTAGGTGTGTCGGCAGGGATATCTTGACAAGGCCGTTACAATGTATCTACCTAACTAGACCCACCCGCTGAGGTTTCACCACTGTTAGGGTTCCCTCCACCCAGTACAGAAGCCCCCTCTTGCGCCGTGTGAGAAAAACCACATTGCCTCCGTCCGGCATTCACATTCAACCAAGTGGTGAGTCTAAGCTAGGCTTCTACAAATTAGTTAGCCAGGTCGTACCATTATAGACATGTGGTAGTACGGTTACGCTTAAAATGGCAATCATAAGCGTCGGTCCTTATATGACTTGGGGCGGTACTTGCACAAAAGGATCAAGGCTTGATCCGCTCCCACCCGACATTCCATGCCGCCCAAGTCGAAATCATTTTTCCCTTTTCTTTTTATTTTAGAAAACAGGACCAAAACCATAATAATAACTTTCGAATCACATTGGATAACATTCTTTTTGAATAATCCCACCCCTGGGTTGTTTTATCGGAAAAGGTCCTAAGCAATTCTACCGTACTACATAGCAACGGATACCATATAAGCATAGGCATGGTATAAACAAAGTTCTAGGGTTACAATGGGTATGATTAACAATGCCAAGGTGGAATTAACAAATTCGGATTAACTATCACTTATATTTGACATATTTTGTTAAACATAGCCATGCAACTTTATAAACAATTTAAATCATTTTGTAAACATAGGAGCAAAGTGCATCAAGGAGACTTGCCTTCAGATCGGCGGCGGTGTCGAACTCGGAAGGCTCGGCAGCGAAATCGTGATCATGGCGGGATCGTCGACTACACGCAAAAGCAGGCAACAAATAAATAACAGAAAATAAATAAAATCCAAAAATTATAAAATTAGTACTGGCAGGAAGGTCTTGATTTTAGATGAATTTAGAAATTTGAATGAGGTCAAACGGAGTTCGGATGAGAAAGTTATGAGCTTCCGAAGTTTGAATTTCGAATAAATCGAAACCGAATATTCCCTTCGGGTTTGACTGGTCAAACGTGGACTTTGACTGGACAAGGCTAAGGTGTATGGCATGTGGGCCCTTCATGTCATAGAGGAGCTTCTTCTTCATGGGTCTAGCCATGGCCAAAAGCAGAGAGGAGCAAGCCTCAAGGGGCCAAAGGAGGCGGCGGCCGTGTAGGTGCCGACGGCACGGCACCTGTGGCCGCACCAGCGGAGGCGGCAGACGGAGGCGGTGAGCAGCCGGCCAGCGCGCATGGCGGCCGGCTCAGCAATGGCCGAAGCGGCGTGAGGAGCGGCCTTGGCGAGGGAAGCCGACAGCGGCGGCGGGAGGGCGCGGGGCGGCGTGAGCCGGCGGCAGCGGCAGGCCGAACCGCGGTGGCGGCGCAAGCGTGGCGGCCGGCGTCGGCGGGCGAGCGGCGGCCAGGCGGAATCAGCGACAGCGACCGGCCGGCCGAGAGCCGGCGGCAGGCGGAGAGGCTTCGCCGGCCATGGCGCAAGCCCAAAAACAGGGGCTCCCCAAAAATCCAAAAATCCGGATTTCTCCACCATTTTTGCATCAAAATGACCCAATTAAAATCCTAGAATCACTAGAGGACACCCTAAGGGATCTAGAGGAGCCATGAATTGAATCAAAACTCACCGGAGTTGACGAATTTGATGAAAAACCCGAGATCGGCCGAAGCGATGAAAACGCGAAATTCGTCGTCCACAGAGGAGGAAACCTAAAATCGAAGGATGAGTTAGAATCTAGACTCCCTCACGAACTCAATGAAACAAGCGGTGAGAAGAATGGACCACCGAGGAGGGAGATATGAAGAAAAATGCGACGAACACGAAGAACGGCGGGAGTTCGCTTGGTTTACTTGATCCTCCGGATGAACGGCAACAAGAGGCAAAGGGAGGATGATATCTCCGGAACAAGGACTCTTATACGAAGACAATGGAAGTGGAATCGCTCGCTTTGATGAAGAAACGGCCAAATTATGGCCTTAAACGTGATTTCAGTTTCCATGCAAACCGCGGCCGTTTCGCTGTGATTTAGGAAGAATAAATGCCGGGAATGGAATCCCCTCGCCGAAATCTTTCCAACGGACCCGGCCTTGATGGATTTGGAGCTTGGAGTGGAAAGTTATGAGCATTAAAGAAGGTGCTAGCCATGGATGGCAACTAGAGCTCCTCCTCTGTACGTGCTCAACCTGAGGTTGAAGATGAACACTGTAGCACTGCCACGTGGCGGCTCGTGGTTGGTCGGCTTATACGTGAAAGTTCCGCCCTAGAGAAAAATTAGGAAAAATGGCCTAAAAATTCCGGAAAAATTCCTAGAGCCATTTTAGATTATTTGGGACACAATGGAACTGGTTTGGTTGAATTTGGATGATTTTTGTGGAATTGGATATACGGGCGCGGATCGCAGGCATCAAGCAAAAGCCGCGCGAGATAAAATAAGAACGGATGTCCAAAAATCCGGGAAATGATTCCTAAAATCATTTCGGAATATTTGGAACATTTTAGAAGTGGTTTGGAGATTTTTGGAGCACTTTTGGACACGGGTGAATTTTCGGGTCCCGGCGGGAACTGGAAAACCCGATTTTTCGCCCGGGAGGGAATTAATTCCCGATTTCGAAAGGGAATGGATGCCAGGTTATTATAAACACCGATGAAACTCCAACTTTTGAATTTACTTTAATTAAATTAGGTTTTTCTCCAGAAGGTCAAAACGAGGATGTTACAAACCTACCCCCCTTAGAGAGAATCTCGTCCCCGAGATTCAGACGGAGAAAGAAAAAGGTTAGGGAACTCTGCTCGAAGATCTTCTTCACGCTCCCAAGTAGCTTCCTTTTCGGAATGGTTGCTCCACTGAACCTTACAGAACTTGATCACTCGGCTTCGCGTCCGACGCTCGGCTTCATCCAAAACCTTGACGGGATACTCCGGGTAAGACAAGTCCTCTTTTAGTTCCATGTCTTCTAACGGCATCTGCTGTTCGGGCACTCGGAGACACTTCTTTAACTGAGACACATGAAAGACATCATGTACCCCTGACAGCTGTGGCGGCAACTCTAACTTATAAGCAACTTCTCCTTTTCGGGCAATCACCTTAAACGGTCCGATATAGCGGGGCGCTAATTTTCCACTGACACGGAATCGTTTCATTCCTTTCATCGGGGATACCTTCAAGTACACATGGTCTCCAGGTACAAAGCTTAATTCCCTTCGACGATTATCAGCATAACTTTTCTGTCTGGACTGAGCTGTCTTCAGATTTGCCCGGATCTGTCTGACTTTCTCTTCGGCTTCTTTCAGAACATCGGGTCCGATGATTTGTCCTCCTTCGGTATCTTTCCAATATAAGGGTGTTCGGCATTTCCTTCCATACAAAGCTTCAAAAGGTGCCATCTTCAGACTGGCTTGATAACTGTTGTTGTAGGAAAACTCTGCATAGGGCAAATTCTGATCCCACGAGCTTTTATATGTTAGAGCACAAGCTCTCAACATATCCTCTAAGATTTGATTGACCCTTTCGGTCTGGCCATCCGTCTGGGGATGATACGCAGTACTGAAATTAAGATTCGTGCCCAACACTTCATGCAATTGCTGCCAAAACCTCGAGGTGAACTGAGAACCTCGATCAGACACAATCTTCTTGGGCACACCATGTAAACACACAATCTTAGCCATATACAACTCGGCAAGCTTATTTCCAGAATAGGTCGTCTTTACTGGGATAAAGTGGGCTACTTTGGTCAATCGATCCACAATAACCCAGATGGAATCATAACCGGATTTAGTTTTGGGTAATCCAGTTATAAAATCCATTCCAATCTCTTCCCATTTCCATACAGGCACTTGCAATGGCTGCAATAGACCGGCTGGTCTCTGATGCTCCGCTTTTACCAACTGGCACACATCACAACGTGCCACGAAGTCTGCGACTTCTTTCTTCATATTGGACCACCAATACTTCTCTTTCAAATCGGCATACATTTTGGTACCTCCTGGGTGAATAGAATATACTGAATCGTGAGCTTCCTTCAAGATCACATTCTTGATTTCTTCTTGGTTAGGGACCACTATTCTTTTCCCTAACCAAACAGTACCTTGGCCATCTTCTGAAAATCCGGGGTGTTTTCCTTTCTTCAGACCTTCTTTCAGGTTGGTAATACCTTTATCTCCCTTCTGGGCCTCCCTGATTTGATCTTCCAAGGTTGATTTGACCTCCAAATTATAAATATACCCTTCATTTACCAATTCCAGGTTAAGGCGCCGAAACTCTTCCTGAAGCACGAGTGGGCTTGCTTGTATTATCACATTATTGCAGTGAGCTTTCCTGCTCAAAGCATCCGCAACAACATTTGCTTTTCCAGGGTGATAATGAATTCCCAGATTATAATCTTTCACCAACTCCAACCATCTTCTCTGCCTTAGGTTGAGGTCAGGTTGAGTGAAGATATACTTCAAACTCTTATGATCCGTATAGATCTCACATCTATTACCAATCAAATAATGCCTCCATATCTTGAGCGCATGTACAACTGCGGCTAACTCCAAGTCATGAATAGGATAGTTTTCTTCATGAGGTCGCAGTTGTCTTGAAGCGTAGGCTATTACCTTTCCTTCTTGCATCATAACACATCCAAGTCCTTGCTTCGAAGCATCACAATACACTTCAAAGTCCTTATGGATGTCTGGTAAAATAAGCACTGGGGCTGAGGTTAACCTCTTTTTCAACTCCTGAAAACTCTGCTCGCAGGCTTTAGTCCATTCAAACTTCTTTTCCTTTTTCAGAAGCTGAGTAAGAGGCCTGGCTATCTTCGAGAAACCTTCAATGAATCTCCGATAATAACCAGCTAATCCAAGAAAACTTCGGATCTCCGGGACTGACTTGGGTTGTGTCCAATCCAATACATCTCTCACTTTCGCTGGATCTACTGCTACTCCTGCAGCAGAAATGATATGACCTAGGAATGATACTTCCTTTAGCCAGAAGTCACACTTGCTAAACTTAGCATACAGCTGATTCTCTCTTAATGTTTCCAAGACTATTCGCAGATGATCTTCATGCTCTTTTCTGCTCTTGGAATAGACAAGAATGTCGTCAATGAAGACTACGACGAACTTGTCTAAATACTCCATAAACACCTTATTCATCAGATTCATGAAATAAGAAGGAGCATTGGTTAACCCAAAAGACATGACTGTGAACTCATACAGTCCATATCGGGTGGTGAAGGCTGTTTTCGGAATATCCTCTTTTCTTATCTTCAGCTGATGATATCCCGATCTCAAATCTATTTTGGAGAAGACTTGAGCTCCCTTCAACTGGTCAAACAGATCATCTATCCGAGGCAACGGATACTTGTTCTTGATCGTAACCTCATTCAACGACCTGTAGTCGATGCACATTCTCAGACTACCATCCTTCTTGGACACAAAGATCACAGGTGATCCCCAAGGTGACGAACTGGGTCTGATGAATCCTTTTTCTTGCAGTTCTTCAATCTGCTTCTTCATCTCGACCAACTCGTTAGAAGGCAGTCGGTACGGTCTCTTCGAGATTGGAGCGGTACCAGGTACCAGCTCAATCACAAATTCCACATCTCGATCTGGTGGCATACCAGGTAACTCATCCGGGAACACATCCGGGTACTCATTGACGATCGGTACCTTCTGCAACGAAGTACCTTTCAAACGGTTTAGGGTGCTACCCCCCTTAGAGGCAAGATTAGATAAGAACTCCACTCTAATCCTCGTGGCTGGTAAGAGAGATAGCTCTACTAGCACAATCTATCTGACCCTTGTACTTGGTCAACCAATCCATTCCAAGGATTACTTCTATACCCTTAGTATCCAATAGTATTAAGTTCGCTAGGAACTTTACCCCTTTTATTACTATATCCATCTTCGGACAAACGGTAGTTGTTCTTAATTCTTTTCCAGGGGATTGCACTAACAAAGGGTTTCTTAACTGTGTTGTGTTCCAGTTGTACTTTTTAACCAAGTACTCTGATATAAAAGAATGGGTTGCACCAGAATCAAACAGAACTGAGTTCACATGGAACTTACCATAAACCACGTCTGGCGCATCCTGAGCCTCTTCCGCGGTGATATGATTCACACGCCCTCTTCCTGCAGTCCTTGGCGTGCGGAGTTTGAGGGGTTCCTCTTCCTTGAGCCGCGCAGCGCGCTGGCCGGGCGTCGATCCCAAGTTGAATCTCACCGGTGACGGCCGACGCTTCTTGGGGCGATTGTTAGCGTAGTGCCCCATCTCTCGGCGATTGAAGCATTGCACTCTGCCATGGCGATCCCACTCTTCGAGCTTGAGCTCTGCATTGCCGGGCGAGGGCTTGTCCATGGGCGCGGAGTAGGCATTGGGGTCCTGAGGGCCTTGGCTGCTGGCTTTGCTAGGCTATTCTTCTTTGGAAAGTGCGGGCACAGGAATCGCCTTGGCACCGGTCTGGCGCATCTTCCTCTTGCGAGATTCAGACAGCTGACGCTGGGCATCCTCCTGGATCAGCGCCTTGTTGATCATGTGCTGGAATGACGGATAGTCACTTGAAACCAGCTGTACCTTCAAGCTGGGGTCCATACCTTCCATGAACCGCCAAATCTTGGCCTCATCAGTTGCGACATCAGCGGCCGCATACCGCGACAACTGAGTGAAGCGGTTCAGATACTCCGATACGGACAAATTCCCTTGTTGGAGTCTGTGAAACTCCCGGCGCTTCATTTCCATAACCCCTCTTGGGATATGGGTAGCTCTGAAGTTCTCGACGAACTCGTTCCAGGGAATGTTCTGGGGGTCTGCGTGAGCTGCACAATAGTTCTCCCACCAGTTGGCTGCAGTGCCTTTCAGCTGATAAGATGCAAAGTGCACGCTCCGTCGTCGCCGATCGCGCCAAGTTCCGTTCAGTCTCCTTGAGCCAGTCATCCGCCTCAAGCGGGTCTCCTGATCCAGCGAAGGTCGGGGGTCGGGTCCTCATGAACTCCCCGAATTTGGAAGGGGGCGGTTGAACGGGAGCTGGTGCTGCGGCAGCTTGGGGTTGATTCAGGACGTTCTGAGCTAACGCCTGAAGAATCTGAAGCTGCATCGCCATCATCTGTTCCATGTTCGGCGGCTGCGCTGGTGGTGGGGGCGGTGGCGGATCATGCTGAGCTGCCGGGTGTTGAGCTTGCTCTTGTTCTTGCGGCTGAGGGGGCTCCACGTACTCTTCTTGAAAATGCACGGGCCCACAGGCACGTCCTCGTCCTCTCCCACGGCCTGCGGGCCTTCCACGACCACGACCAATGTTCTCCATCTGCACAAGGCGGTCAAGCAGAAGGAAAGAGGGAACAGCACAGATAAGCAACGAGGAACTAAACCACATCCTCAACACAAAAGCACCACCACAAGAGCACACAACAGAAGAGAAAAACCAACCGAACTCAATTAAAATCAAATAGTTTTGGAGGTGGCTGTATCACAAAGGCCTAGGGGCACGATACAATCCAGCAAACACTTATTCAACGCTCTAATGCGACAAAAATTTAAGGTCCTGAAGACTACAAAACTATCTAAGAACTCGCATCACTGCCGAAGATGCGCGGGGACGGGTCTTCCTCCTCCTCCTCGCTCCTGCTGCGGGAAGGTGAAGCTGCTGCCGAAGGTCCTGCTCCTCCAGGGGCAGCCAAAGCACTCAGAGAAAACCCTGGCGGCGAAGGGAGACGAACAGACTTGCGCGCAGTCGTCCGAAGCCTCAAACCTTGATGACGCTTAGCTGGCGGTGCGTCCTCTGGGATGTCGCGGGTCGGCGGGTCCTCCCGAACCGGGGCTGGTGGCGGTGGTGCCACAGGCTGTGCCTCCTGCACAGGTGCTGGCGGTGGAAGAAGTGCACGCACACTCGCCAGCTCCTCCGTGAGCCGACGAGTTTCCTCCCGAGACGCAGCCAAACTCGCATACTGATCTCGGAGCTCATGGAGAGTGCTGACATAAGCTTCATCTTGGGCTCGGATGAGCGCTCCCACATGCACCAACGCTGGGTCCTGCTCCTGCTCCGTACCTCGGAACCTGCTGTGGTACCTCTCTGCATCAAGACACTAAGCAAAGTGTATGGCGAGTCCTCCAGTCGATCATTGTAGCTGGTGCCAAGCTGAAGAATGGCCTGTCTCGCAGCATCCTGGATTGCATCACCCAACTTCACTCTCTCCGAAGTGAAGTAAAACGGACGGTCATCCACGAACGGACTTCGGGCCTGCACCATCAGTCTAACCTTCCAAGAGGTATGGCCAAAGCTCGACACGGTGGTGCAGCGGTACTCAGGCCTGTGGGGAAACTCCAGCTCTTGGAGCATCAGGGACAGCTCCGTACAAAAGCCTCCAGCCAACGAAGCAAAAGTGGTGTAGGTCGACATCTACAAATTTTGAAAGAAGACAGGATTAGTAAACAAAATTTAAATAAAAGAGAGGATAAGCACCAGATACTAAGATAGAAGAGATAGAAGCAAAGAAACTTAAACTTTTGCAATTACATTTTTATGAAATATAAGTCCTTAAGGCTTTGCCATGCTAACTAGGTCACATCTCTGATCGTCTGTGCTCGATACCACCGCTGTGAGACCTGATCAGCTATCCGAATCTCCTGTGTATTTCCGCACTAGTCCCAGATCAGTAGCTAGTACACACAATCACAGTATACATCATTGCCGAAATTAACGAAACTTGTAATGTAAATATTCAAGTATGGGCCACATGGCCACTTATTACAATACTCGGTCCAACGACCGGACACTCAAAACAGCGGAAGCAAAAGAAAGCAACGAGCGAACGCCACAACGCCACAGGCGACGACTAGGAACGCAACTAGTCCTCCTGGCAATCCTCCTCGAAGAACTCCTCTTCTTCCTCGGCATCTTGATAAATTTCTGATGATTACAATGTTGGTGTAGCACGTGAGTACAAAAGTACTCAGCAAGTCGAGAAATTATGATCATGAGGGGCTTTCCAAAGGAAGCTTGATAGGGTTTATTTGCATAAAGCCACATTTGATTAAATCATACTTTAGTAATAAATTTCACAAAGCATCTTTTACAATTCTTTTTAATAACTGAATTATTTATTATTGTAGTGAGGTTCTAACCACCATCACTAACGTAAAGGCTCTAGCCGCCAACAGTTTAAAGGATCAAAGTTAATCATGTGACTCCATCCGTCAAAAGTAAAACAGGTTCTTTCCACCTGGTTGGCTCTTTCCGCCAAACAACATTCGAGAGTTCTAACCACTCCCGAACCCCAAAACAAAACACTTTTCGGTTTTAAAAATAAAATCAAAGTCTACCAATATGAAAGCATTTCTTGCTTTGCCTTTGACCGTAGGCACGGCTATTCGAATAGTTTACACTCTGCAGAGGTGTACAACTTTACCCACAAGACAAGATATACCCTTGATGCCATGCAATTAACACACTTCCTTAGGTGTGTCGGCAGGGATATCTTGACAAGGCCGTTACAATGTATCTACCTAACTAGACCCACCCGCTGAGGTTTCACCGCTGTTAGGGTTCCCTCCACCCAGTACAGAAGCCCCCTCTTGCGCCGTGTGAGAAAAACCACATTGCCTCCGTCCGGCATTCACATTCAACCAAGTGGTGAGTCTAAGCTAGGCTTCTACAAATTAGTTAGCCAGGTCGTACCATTATAGACATGTGGTAGTACGGTTACGCTTAAAATGGCAATCATAAGCGTCGGTCCTTATATGACTTGGGGCGGTACTTGCACAAAAGGATCAAGGCTTGATCCGCTCCCACCCGACATTCCATGCCGCCCAAGTCGAAATCATTTTTCCCTTTTCTTTTTATTTTAGAAAACAGGACCAAAACCATAATAATAACTTTCGAATCACATTGGATAACATTCTTTTTGAATAATCCCACCCCTGGGTTGTTTTATCGGAAAAGGTCCTAAGCAATTCTACCGTACTACATAGCAACGGATACCATATAAGCATAGGCATGGTATAAACAAAGTTCTAGGGTTACAATGGGTATGATTAACAATGCCAAGGTGGAATTAACAAATTCGGATTAACTATCACTTATATTTGACATATTTCGTTAAACATAGCCATGCAACTTTATAAACAATTTAAATCATTTTGTAAACATAGGAGCAAAGTGCATCAAGGAGACTTGCCTTCAGATGCGGCGGCGGTGTCGAACTCGGAAGGCTCGACGGCGAAATCGGCGGTCGCGGCGGGATCGTCGACTACACGCAAAACGAGGCAACAAATAAATAACAGAAAATAAATAAAATCCAAAAATTATAAAATTAGTACTGGCAGGAAGGTCTTGATTTTAGATGAATTTAGAAATTTGAATGAGGTCAAACGGAGTTCGGATGAGAAAGTTATGAGCTTCCGAAGTTTGAATTTCGAATAAATCGAAAACCGGGAATATTCCCTTCGGGTTTGACTGGGTCAAACGTGGACTTTGACTGGACAAGGCTAAGGTGTATGGCATGTGGGCCCTTCATGTCATAGAGGGGGAGCTTCTTCTTCATGGGTCTAGCCATGGCCAAAACAGAGAGGAGCAAGCCTCCAAGGGACCGGCCAAAGGAGGCGGCGGCCCGTGGCGAGTGCCGACGGCACCTGTGGCCAGCCACGCCATGAGGCGAGCGGCAGACGGAGAGGCGGTGGGAGCCGCGGCCCAGCGCATGGCGGCCGGCTTCAGCCAGCCAAGCGGCCAGCCAAGGAGCAGCCTTGGCGAGGGAAGCCGACAGCCAGCGGCGAAGCCTTGAAGCGGCGTGGCCGGCCAGGCGAGGCGAATCGGGCGGCGCGTAAGCGCCAGCCGGCGCGTCAGCGAAGCGGCCGAGCGGCCGGCGGAATCAGCCAGCGGCAATGGCGGCGGCCGGCCGGAGAAGCGGCAGCTGCGGAGAGGCTCGCCCGTAGCGGCGCAAGCCCAAAAGCGAGGCTCCCCAAAAATCCAAAAATCCGGATTTCTCCACCATTTTTGCATCAAAATGACCCAATTAAAATCCTAGAATCACTAGAGGACACCCTAAGGGATCTAGAGGAGCCATGAATTGAATCAAAACTCACCGGAGTTGACGAATTTGATGAAAAACCCGAGATCGGCCGAAGCGATGAAAACGCGAAATTCGTCGTCCACAGAGGAGGAAACCTAAAATCGAAGGATGAGTTAGAATCTAGACTCCCTCACGAACTCAATGAAACAAGCGGTGAGAAGAATGGACCACCGAGGAGGGAGATATGAAGAAAAATGCGACGAACACGAAGAACGGCGGGAGTTCGTCGGTTTTTCTTGATCCTCCGGATGAACGGCAACAAGAGGCAAAGGGAGGATGATATCTCCGGAACAAGGACTCTTATACGAAGACAATGGAAGTGGAATCGCTCGCTTTGATGAAGAAACGGCCAAATTATGGCCTTAAACGTGATTTCAGTTTCCATGCAAACCGCGGCCGTTTATTTGTGATTTAGGAAGAATAAATGCCGGGAATGGAATCCCCTCGCCGAAATCTTTCCAACGGACCCGGCCTTGATGGATTTGGAGCTTGGAGTGGAAAGTTATGAGCATTAAAGAAGGTGCTAGCCATGGATGGCAACTAGAGCTCCTCCTCTGTACGTGCTCAACCTGAGGTTGAAGATGAACACTGTAGCACTGCCACGTGGCGGCTCGTGGTTGGTCGGCTTATACGTGAAAGTTCCGCCCTAGAGAAAAATTAGGAAAAATGGCCTAAAAATTCCGAAAAAATTCCTAGAGCCATTTTAGATTATTTGGGACACAATGGAACTGGTTTGGTTGAATTTGGATGATTTTTGTGGAATTGGATATACGGGCGCGGATCGCAGGCATCAAGCAAAAGCCGCGCGAGATAAAATAAGAACGGATGTCCAAAAATCCGGGAAATGATTCCTAAAATCATTTCGGAATATTTGGAACATTTTAGAAGTGGTTTGGAGATTTTTGGAGCACTTTTGGACACGGGTGAATTTTCGGGTCCCAGCGGGAACTGGAAAACCCGATTTTTCGCCCGGGAGGGAATTAATTCCCGATTTCGAAAGGGAATGGATGCCAGGTTATTATAAACACCGATGAAACTCCAACTTTTGAATTTACTTTAATTAAATTAGGTTTTTCTCCAGAAGGTCAAAACGAGGATGTTACATGCTCCATCCCCCCTCCCAATGGATTGTGGTTTCACTTATGATTTTGTGTCTTCCCAATGCATTGGGCAGGATGGATGCTTGACCAGAGTGGAGGAGAGAGGAGAGAGAGATAGTGGGACCAGAATGGAAGGTAGATGGATGGAGAGAGGAGAGAGGAGAGAGAGATAGTGGGGGCGTAGAATGCAAACAGGTCACATGCGCAGAATGCAACAGGTTACCAGCTCATCTCTCCCTCCATCACTTGAGAATATACTGTTGTCACCTGAGAATATTCTGTTGTGAGTACCAGCTCACCTCTCCATCCATCACTTGAGAATATTCTGTTCTAACTTGAGAATATTTTGTTGTGATATTTACATGAAGTGATTGAGTACATGCAGCTGGCTAAGCATCAGGAAAATTAAGTGATTGATATAGTTTAAATGCATTTCCTTTATATGTAGTTGTCAACTTACCAATAAGCTAAATCAATAAAAATAAAAAATAATTTTGCAAAGAAACTCGTTAAAGGGTCAGGACTTGGCTATTTCTTAGTAAGCACATGGATGTTCACATCTGAATTAGGAGCTAACTGAAATATCATTATGTGCTGCTCATATGATTCTCCTTGCATATGATTCTCCTATGAATTTAGCTAACTGAAATAAGCTAAATCAATCTAGAATTGGTGGTCCCCTTGCATATGATTCTCATGTGATGCTCAAATTAGTATCTCTCCATGATCGAGTAAAGGACAGAACTTGGTGCAATGTTAATAAATGACCATCTTAAGTTTTCCAATATCACCCAACACTTATATAACATAATAAGATAAGTGTATTTAACTTTCTATGGACTGGGCAATAGAAAGTCAAGTAACTGTACAATTGAAACTAAAAGATTTATCAAGTATCAGTAGTTCAAGGAAAGCTACTTACCAGCCATCTTGCAGATTCAGGAATCAAAAGAAGGCCAACTAGCTGCAGTAAACATGGTGTCACACCTATAGAGATAAATCTAACATTTACACATAACCATAAGCACTAAATGTCTAGTTATAAATGTGCTTGAATTTTGAAATCGATATATTTAGATTGAAAGAAAGACCCGTTGAAGTTGGTGCAATCTACAAGAAGACCTAATCTAAAATCTACGATCATTGTTATAGGAAGGGAAGAAAAGTACACAGAAAGACTTGTATTGTCTTCAAATGTTGAATAGTTACTTCTTGACTTCAAATATTTGATGACAGCAAAAAATGCCATATTTGTCTTCAAATGTTGAATAGTTACTTCTTGACTTCAAATATTTGATGACAGCAAAAGATCTTGCAAGACGATTTATTGTTAGCAAGACGAGGGTTACCTTTGAATATGCAGTAAGAACAGGCTTGGGCATTTCTATCTATGTCCTTGTTACATTCAGTGAAGAATATCGATTATCTGCGCTTGGTTTGGTGATCCGAACAGGCTGTGAGATTCATTATCACCAGTTCCATATTATGAATTGAATGTATGAGATTTAGTTTACCAGGTTATGCTTAGTAGCAATTGAATGTATGAGAATTTTACCTGGTTAATGCATCATCTATGTTGTGAGTACTTCTCTATATACGATGTTTTTTGTGAAGGTTCCATGGGTATTCTTAGTCTTGGCCCGCTCACCCTTATCCTTATTTGCAATAGCAAGAATCTTGATGTTACTCCTAGCGGTGGCCCTGGATAGCGCGACGTAGAGCTGACCGTGAGAGAAAACCGGATCGGGGAGGTAGACACCGACGTTTGGGATGGTTTGCCCCTGTGCTTTATTAATCGTCATAGCAAAGCTCAGCCTGACCGGAAACTGTTTCCTCTTAAATCTAAAAGGAAACATCTCATCGTCAGATGGGCAAAGAGGTATTCGAGGCAGGAACACTCTCTTCCGAGCGTGTTGGCCTAGCACAATCTCAGCGTCTATAGCATTCTTCTGGAACCCCCGGATCACCAGCCTCGTCCCATTGCACAATCCATTAGCAGGGTCAATATTCCGTAGCAATATGATAGGACAATTAATTTTAAGCTTCAATATATGCGGAGGTAGCCCGTTAGGGGTGAGGGAGTTCAGGAACTCGGAGGGATAGTAGTTGTGGGGATCATCCTCAGCACGATCAAAGCTATGGTATACCATCTCCTCCCCACGAAATAGGTCAATCATCTTCATATTTATCCTGTCGACGTACTCATTACGAGTAGATAGAATGGCCCGAGACGTGATATAGTTCGGATCTGATAGATTATCATCTAGCATAGGAAACACACTCATCATGAGTTTGTCAAGGTCAGAGTCCTTCCCGGTGTACGGTGAGCAGATATCGTCGGGTAGCCGTATGTAGCCATCTTCATTAGTCTCCTCGATGCCATTTCCAACACGTAGTAGGTACTCTGCGAACCAAGGATCGCTTTGGGCCCTCATGTTACGAACGAGCCTAAGCTGTCGCATGCTGTCCCAAAGGTAGGACTTACACAGCGTCGTGTCGATTATCTGTGGCCTTGTCCCCTTTCGAACAACTGGAAGCACTTGCCTGAAATCTCCACCAAACACAATTGTCTTCCCCCAAATGGTAGGTTGTGTAGGCCCATGATGTCCCGCATGCTTCTGTCTAAGGCCTCAACCGCCTGTCGCTTTGTCATCGAGGCTTCATCCCATATTATTAGTGATGCCAACCGAAGAAGCTTAGCGGTCCCACTCTGCTTCGTGAAGCTGCAAACCGCCCCATCTTCAATGTTGAGTGGAATCTTAAATCTCGAGTGTGCGGTCCTGCCTCCAGGCATGATAGATGCGGCGACACCTGATGTTGCTGTTGCTGTTGCAACGGTTATCTTGCCATCGCCTCGAATCTTTGCAAGCAAAGCTTTATACAGGAATGTCTTTCCTGTGCCTCCCGGCCCATCTACAAAGAAGACACCTCCGTCTTCACTATCAATCACGGATAATATGCAGTCGTATGCTGCCCTTTGCTCAGAATCGAGGGAAGACGACAAGGATGTGTTCTCATGACCAACCTCGATCGTGGACTCCTCGATGATCTCCCTAGCCTCACCACCAGCAGCGTCGTGCGACACATTTATCTCAGGGAGAGGGAACAATTGTTGTGGTTATGACCACAGGGGTGTCTGTTTTTTTTGTGGGCTCTTTCTTCTCTTTTTATAGGAGGGGAACATGGAGGAACTGTCCCTTCGTGCGCGTCCCATTTTACTCTTCCCGACCGGTCCTGACAGGATCTTGTCGTTTTCTTTTTTCTTTTTGCAGGGTGTCAGATTTATTTGATGGTGTTGTCGGATGTGTCTTCGTGGACTGCGAGGGTGCGTTCCTCCGCGGCCTTTGTCGCTATTCTGCTTCGCTCCGTGTCGTAGGTTCGAGCGAAGCAATGCTTCATTTGCTCAGCTCTGCTTCGGATAAAACATGGGCCACCTGTCAGGACCGGTCGGGAAGAGTAAAATGGGACGCGCACGAAGGGACAGTTCCTCCATGTTCCCCTCCTATAAAAAGAGAAGAAAGAGCCCACAAAAAAAACAGACACCCCTGTGGTCATAACCACAACAATGGCGCCGTCCGTGGGGAGCGGAAGAAGGTGAAGCTCACCAATCTAGACGACGAACACGTTTTCCAAAAAACCATGCCACCAAAGAAGGGAGCAGGGGCAGCGTCTAAGGAGACGTCGCCGACGGGAGCAACGGCGACGGCTGGAGCGAGCGGATCCAGACGATCCACCAGGAGCCGATCGCGCGGACAACTTCAGCTCCTGAACGAGGAGGATCGCGTTTTGGCTCCGGCAACAACAAGGGAAGCTCCGGGGGCGCCACCTCCACAAACTCCGGCGATGGCGCGCAAGCGCGCCCCCAAACGGCGTCCCCCAACTGCAGGTGTACACGCTTCGACGATGGGAGGAGACATAGCAGAAGCCTCAACCCCCCCAGCTCGTCGCCAAGTCGGCAAAGGGCGAAAAGGAGGCTTCGAAGGGGGGACCGGGAGTCAGGAGGCGATCGACCCCAACATACAAGCGCTGATGGAGGCCAACGAAAGGCTTATGGCCGAAGTAAAACGTTTGCAAGAACAACAAGAATGGAGGTGTGAGGAATCTCAAGATTACAGCCCAAGCCGGGAGGTATCTTCTCCAACATATGTGAGAACGGAAAGGGAGGAAAGCGACTTGAACCCTCTCGGCGTCAGGCTTCGAACAAAAAGGTGGCCCTCACCGGGAAGCTTCAAACTCCCCGCAGTAAAACCGTATGATGGCAAAACCAACCCAAGGGAATTTCTTCGTGTCTACGACACGGCCATGGAAGCTGCTGGAGGCGATGACGATATTAAAGCCAAAGGAGTTGGAACAGGGACCGGAAGTGTCATATCTGACGAAACCGGAACGGGGGCAGTCTCAGGTAATCCCGCTTCGGAGGCAGAGACCGGGGTCCGGGAAGGGGCGAGAGGCTCAGCCTCAACTGAAGAATGTAACTCAGTTATAGCCTCACGGCGGGGTGGAGAACCCGAAGCAAGAGGTGTCCCTGGGGATTTATTCTCCTCGATCGCCGGCAACGCTCCAGAAAGTCCCGTGGTACAAACCAGATCAGATGGAGCCGGCGGGGACAGAGACGTGGCGGCAACAGATTCAGAGGAATCACCTTCATCGCTGGACTCCTTGTTCCAGTCCGCCTTCTCATCGCCATCGTCTTCTGAGCCTCCGCTTCCCCCGGAGGTATTAGTGGCCTGAGGTGGTGCAAGACGAGTCAGTCTCGCTCGCTTCGCGGGACGAGGGGAACTCGCTGATCCTCTGGGATGAGGAGCGGCTCGAAGCCCCCATTCGGCGAAGCGAGAGCATCGTCTGGCCCCAATGGCACTCATAGCAGCCTCATATTCGGCCGTCTTGCACGGACCAAGGAGTCTACGAGCCAATTTTTCCGCGGCTCCGCGCCCTAAGTCCTGCACCCCCTCGGGCCGGACCACGGAGATATCTCCCTGGGACCACCCAAAGTAATCATGGGGCTCCTCGCCAGAGGATCGATGCGACATAAACAATACTCTTCCACCAAGTCGCGCATAGAGCTTTGGTGTCGAAGGGCCCTCAGGAAATTGAGTAATCGGGCCTCCTCTGCAGTTGCATCCCAATTCGGTGAGCGGATAGTCCTCACAAACCCCAGGGAAGTGCGAAGGGGGGAGTCCGAACCGTCTAGCTCCTGGTAGTACCATCGGTGCATCCAACCCGACTCCCATTTGCCTTTAGCGGCGGCCACGGGGATCTCTTTGGCCAAAGATCTCTTCGTCTGGAAGTTTAAGGAGCCGAAGCAAGATCGGTGGTCCTCCTCTCCAACCCGGTGAAATTTAGGCTGCCAAAATGCATCCTCTATAAGAGAAAACAAACGGCCAGTCAATCTGAATCCACCGGCTCGGAACGCCCAATCTAACACCGCCATCCGGACGATAGCATTCGGAGTAAGTTGCGAAAGCTCCGCTTGAAAGGCCCGCAATATAGATCCCACTAGAGGGGAAGCAGGGAATCGAAGTCCGGCTTCTAAGAAGGCGGCAAACACGACCGCCTCCGTGGCTCGTGGACGGGGGACTTCATCCACGCCGGGAGAACGCATAGATATGCGGGCTATGCCGAAGTTCCGGGCCATAAGATCTAGCTCGCCGGAAGTCAAAACAGAACGTCCCAGAGAAGGGGACAAAGCTCCAGCGTCCCTCTCGTTTAAAACCAATTTTGCTCGAGGGGCGCGTCGGGGACCCATTGGATGGAAAAGGTTAACGAAGAGGAAGAAGAGGATGGAGCTAGGAGGAGCCAAATATGCCAGAAAGCTTAGTGGAATGATCCCAATGAAACCCCCCCACTACTATCCTTATCCTCTGTCAAAAGGAAACCGCTTGTCTTCTATAAACCGAAAAAGAAGGCCCTCCTTCGTACACCTGAGCAGGCAATGGATAATATTTGGGCTTCGAATGTCATTGCTGAGGAAAAGATGAAATCAATCCGCAGCCATGCGGGGCTATTGTAGTGGTTCAGTTGCAGAGTCCAGCCCATTATATCCCGAGCCATCGGGTGAATGAAGCACGGCCCATGTTTTATCCGAAGCAGAGCTGAGCAAATGAAGCATTGCTTCGCCCGAACCTACGACACGGAGCGAAGCAGAATAGCGACAAAGGCCGCGGAGGAACGCACCCTTGCAGTCCACGAAGACACATCCGACAACACCATCAAATAAATCTGACACCCTGCAAAAAGAAAAAAGAAAACGACAAGATCCTGTCAGGACCGGTCGGGAAGAGTAAAATGGGACGCGCACGAAGGGACAGTTCCTCCATGTTCCCCTCCTATAAAAAGAGAAGAAAGAGCCCACAAAAAAAACAGACACCCCTGTGGTCATAACCACAACAACAATGTTATGTCCTTCCCCATTGATTGGAGCATATTTCTGATATCCAACAACACCATCTGCTCGACAACATGTGAGCATGTGTGGGAACGACGATAGTCATCTGACATTCCCTCAAGGTGTTTTTCCCAGAGCCCACGCACGTCATTGGGCTCACAGAAGACCAATATAGTTGCGAAGAGTCTGCGGAGCGAGGACGGCATCTTGAACATCTCAGCCTTAGAAAGACACTCATCAAGGGTATTGTTTGTCTCGATCAGACCCCTCTTTTCAGCAGCTTCACGGAAAAACGTGAAGACCACACCATTGACCGTCCTTAAGTCTTCAAAGGAGGTGGCCCCTGGTACATGGTTTAGTAGCACCCTAAGATAGTACCGCTCCCCCTCTGCCGGATGGGCCAACACAATTCGGCCAACCTGTGTGCGTTCGACCCTCTTCTTCCATTGCTTTAGCCCCGCCTGCCAAACAAATTCCGCTGGGAAATCCTTGTACAAGATGCTTCGAGCACCATTGTTCATTTTGTTCATCTCGAAATATTCGGTTAGCATAGACCTCTCAACGCCATTTCGAGTGACAACATCATGCAGATCCTGTCCCGCGCGGAATGAGACCATGTGCATGTTCGGGAGATGCAGCTGTAGCTGCATCACAGGTGGGGAGACCTTGCTGAGTTCAAAGCTATAGATCCTCCATAGTGCTTCTGGTGGTGTTACCCACCTTGCATCCCTAAACTGCTTGATCTCATCGATGTCATTGTTGCTATTAGACTCATCGAGAGAAACAGATGCCCGGTCGTGCCCCTTGTAGATGTACTTGAACAGGTACTTGACGGCCTTAATGCTCGAGCAGACCTCCACGTTGATGTGGCAATTGTACATCCTGAGGAGGTAAGGGTTGTACGGCACAACCCACCTATTGTCCAGCATCCGCCCCCGAACCTTTGTGCGATGGCCATTATCTCGTCGCTTGTAAACAGGGTACGAGTCCTGGCCCTGTTGAGTAACCGCAATAAAAGGACGGGGATAGTAGTTCTTGCATGCACCATCCTGCATGCAAACGTTCTTGGGATTTAGGACTCCGCAGGGACCGTGCATCATATGCTTAACGACCATCTCGTATAATTCTTGGTACTTATGCTTGTCTGGTAGCTCAGCAGAGATGATGCAGTCGTACTGCTCTGGACAAGTGAGCTTGTACCGCCCTTCCATGATCAGAAGGAAATGAGCGTGCGGAAGACCCCTCTTCTGGAACTCAACAACATAGACATAAGCAATCACCTTGCCAAGGATGTGTCTCTTGAATAGTTGTTCCTTGAGGTTTTCTAGCTTGGCTCTAAATACCCGTACAATGAGATCAGGGCGATCCTGTGGGGTTTGTCCCGGCTTGAGCTCGTGTGTTATCTCTTCCCAGTTGGGGTTGCATGTCATTGTTAGGAAGACATCTGGCTTCCCGTACTTTTGCACTAAGGCCATAGCATCCATGAACCTTCGCTTCATATCTCTCCCACCCCCGATGAATGACGCTGGTAGCACGATACGTTTCCCTACCGCATCTGCATGAATCTCTCCAGCTTGTATGCTATCAACCACACCTTTGTATAAGTCAGCGCGTATCTCCTTCTGGTGACCCCGAATGTAGTCCAGCCTTGTACTCTCCACCTTGATGTACATATCAACCGCATACTGCTGGAATAGGCGCTTGCCATACAATATGGGATTAAAAATCCCACGTCAGATCTGGATTTTGTAGCAATAGTAGTCTCTTATAGAGACACATAGTCGGCTATTCGAATCTACGCACAATAGGGCGCATGAAATGTTACGGCAAGCGTAATTAGTCAAAACATTAAGAACGAGCAAATGTCACATTTATTGGAATACTAACCTGGATCTTGGTCACTATTATTATCATGTGCCTGGATTACATCTTCCAAGGGTACACCATACTTCGGGATCTGCGGATGCCAACCGAGCTCCCCCCTCGAGAAGAAGAGTGGGTATGATAGTGGGTCGTAGCACCCATAGTATGGCTTGATGACATATTTTTCTTTGTTGTTCCCGTATAGGATCACACTACGATCAAACTCCCTGCGTATTTCATTTCCCTCCACCCACACGGCGGCCACTTCCGACGTTATCGGCCTGTTGTAGACCCGCTGGTCCATCTTAATATCAGTGTTCAATGATACCCGATATTCCTCAAGATCTTCGACTTGGCCTAGGCTACGAAAAACTTGAGAGTAAGGATTGTCCTGGAGGATGCCGACCAGCCTCCTCACAACATCTTGGTCGAGGCTAGGGGAGTGACGGAATCGGTGATTTAGACTTGGGTCGTCGTCATAGAAATAGAGCTCCAAATGCTCCGGGCCAAAGTTGCTCTGACCAAACGAATGTACGTTGTGATAAATTTGACCATGGGCTCGGAATGTGTACACTCCTGACCTCATGTTCGTGTAGTTCTTATCAAGACTCACACCTAGAGTGGTGAAGGAGAAATGACCATTAAAGAACCTAATGCTATCTCGGAAATGCCTTGCGTCGGGATCTATGCTTGACCAGAGTCTCCGGAGTTCCGGTGGTGCCTCTGGGCTCGACAATTTGATTTGTCCACTTCTGCAACAAAACCCCTTCGACTGCATCGAACTTCTTTGCTCCAGCGATCTTGGCAATCCGCACGGGCTTCAACACATGTGTGCTACGAGGTATGTTGCTATAGACACGGTCGTAGGGATCAAGATCGATGGAGGAATTTTCTATTTCATCAGAATATGTGTCATCACTAACATCCACACCTAAGTGAATTGCTAGTCAAGGGGTTAGAATAGGTAATGCATCCTAAGAAATAAGTGCTCATCAGCATCGGAAATACCTCTACCGGCAAACATGTAGTATTCATCATCAATGACCTCTTCAAAGGTGGTTTTGATACCACCTACCACATGCGTAAGTAGCGTTAATAATGAATCTTTCTCGTGACACAAAACGTGAATATAGATGTGAACGTTACCATCATTTATAATGAATGACTGTGTTGGTGGCTCTTCACCACTGAAGATGTGCGAGCTCGATGATGGATAACAATGTTTCACTACTAAAGTGTCAACTTCCGGGCATTGCACTGCAATGGATTCAAGGCTCGGGGTATCTCGCCTAGCTGCATAACTTGCATTACGCTGAAGTAGAAGCGCTTGCCTCTCTTTAAGTGGTAAACTTTTTCTAAGTGTTCGTCTGCGTGCATTGGTCTCTTGCTTCTGCTCAGGTGTCAAACTTTTCCTATGTGTTATTTGGCGAGCATTCCTCGCCATGGGTGTTAAACTATGTCTTTGTGCTCTTCTGCGAGCATTAATTTCTTCCTTCTCCTCAGGTGTCATAGTTTGTCGGCGTGCTCGGGCACCGTCTCGCCTAGCTTGCTTTTGTTCTGGTGTAAGGCTAGCATAACAAGTAGCTTCACACGAACGCTTTCGTGCTAAAATAATCCCACAAGGAAAAACTTTAATGCTTATAGTAAATAATCACACTAACAATTCACATCTATTAGCTAGTAATTATGAAGACATATAATTTATGTCTAGCTCTAGAGTGGTACCCTTTGAGGTTTCTCCCTATTCGAACACTGCAACTGATGTGAGGGTATTATGAGTAGGAAATGGTGTAGCAAAAGTACTATTGAGTGGAACATCTTCGTCATCCGATGACGCACAGCTTAAGGTTGTGGTGTTGGATGGGTCACGTATTAACAGACCAGTTGAATTATGTGGCGCAGCATTCGGTCGACACCTCTTTGCTTTATTACATGCATCCACCACTGTCACAAAAATTCATAATTGAACTACAAATTCTGATGTGCTACAGTCAGCACTTTTGCTAACATAATGCTTATAAATTCAGGGATAACATATGGACCTTTTCCTTTATCGGTGTGTTGACTTGGACATCGTGACATTTTGGAAAAGGGCCTTCATTTTTTTCAAAAAAAAATGTGTGAGATTGGCAACATGTTAGCACAACCTACCTTTCCAATATGTTGGAAATAAAGAGACATTTCCAGTATATTACCTTCACCACTCAATTAGTGGTCTCTTGCATCTAATGCCTAATTCATTATGCCAAGAATTAATATATACATATATCATTTGTAAGACAATCAGGAAATGGGGAGACAACTGAGATTTCCCCTTAGTCTTCCTAATGGATATAGAACTATGGTAGAGCATGGTGGGTCTTATAAAAGGAGCTAATCAATTATTTGCATGCATCATCTGTGTGATATTTTGTTTAACAGCGCAGCGTAGTGTTAAAAGCTCCAATATATATGTTGGTTTAATGCACAGTGCTAGAACAATTCATGGAAGAATTAATTCTGGTTGAATGATTTGAAAAACTCCAATATATTTGTTGGTTTTTTTAGCAATGTGGGTTTTATCTTCAGTGATAATTAACTTGCCATACCATCTATTAAAAATATAATTTTTGAAAAGGCATCCATAGCATGTTTGAAAAATTGGCAAAGAGAAAAGGAAGAAATATAATTACCTCATTAAAGCAAAGCTTGTAGGAAAGGGAAGAGCTTCTCATTTATGCCACGGGCCTCAATGTAAAGATGGAATGCATCACGCACCTTCTCATCCAACTCTCTATCAATTCAAAAGCAAATTTGCATATAAGATCAATAAAGGTAGAGCATGGTGGGTCTTATAAAAGGAGCTAATCAATTATTTGCATGCATCATCTGTGTGATATTTTGTTTAACAGCGCAGCGTAGTGTTAAAAGCTCCAATATATATGTTGGTTTAATGCACAGTGCTAGAACAATTCATGGAAGAATTAATTCTGGTTGAATGATTTGAAAAGCTCCAATATATTTGTTGGGTTTTTTAGCAATGTGGGTTTTATCTTCAGTGATAATTAACTTGCCATACCATCTATTAAAAATATAATTTTTGAAAAGGCATCCACATCATGTTTGAAAAATTGGCAAAGAGAAAAGGAAGAAATATAATTACCTCATTAAAGCAAAGCTTGTAGGAAAGGGAAGAGCTTCTCATTTATGCCACGGGCCTCAATGTAAAGATGGAATGCATCACGCACCTTCTCATCCAATTCTCTATCAATTCAAAAGCAAATTTGCATATAAGATCAATAAAAGCTCGTAAGCCAATATTAAGGGCATTTGTTCCCTTATTAGTATTACCAGCCATGCATTTGTACCGTACCAACCATGCCTACCACCAGTACAGAGCAGAATTAGTCTATCGACAGGTAATAAACACCACAAGACTTATCCATACCAATACAATAAGGCAACAATCAACCACAATCCAAACAGCTAAGCAAACTTGACGACAATGACAACTTCCAGAAATAATAATTGATTGTTACAAGACAAAGGCATTTCCAGATAAGACTGGAGAATACTATTCGGGATCTGTAATTTTTTTGTATTGTGCTTGTGCACTGCATAAAGAAGACATGAGACATGTGCATTTATCTGCATCACCATCCTATAATACATATGATAGGCTGATAGCAGTAACTTATTACTTCACCATGTCTGCCATCATGTAGCGGTGTGATCACCTTATGAGCGCAGTCACTATTACATAGCCACAAGATTCTTGGTCATGGTACCTAACCATCTACAACATATCAAATTGCTATTTGTTATAAAAAAAGATTTATTTCCTTTAGTTATCTCAACATGTAAACTTCTGTAGAAATAGACCAAGAATTGTCCTAATATATAGTCACTGGTGCGTAGTGACCGAAAGATGGACTTAGAAATAAAAGAAAAACGATGATGCCCATATGAGTATACAGGAGCACAAAGGGGACAAACCACCGGGCATGTATGATAACAGGAGCAGAAAGGAGGGAAAGAGGAACAAATCGAAGGTACTTACAGTCTAGAGCTCATTCAGGACGGCGTCACCGACGCTGTAGGTGATGAAATCCTTGAATCCCTAACATCGCCGCTTCCCCTTGTCGCTGCCTCATCCTATCCCTGGAACCACATCCCCCAACCACTGCCTCCGCTCCCTATTCAACAACATCAACAGATAGTGAGGATGTCGGTGCTAGGAAAGATAGTGGTAGGGGGTGGCGGTGGGGGTGCTAAAATCTCACTTACAAAGGGTCGCAGATCTCAGGCGCTCGGCGGTGGGGAAAGGGGGACCAGATCTCGGGTGCTCGCGTCGGTGGGGGAAGGGAAACCAGATCTCGGGCGCACGGTGGTCTACTCCGCGCCTGAGGCCGGCTCGCTCCACGCGGCGGCGGTGTTGGTGGGGGAAGGGGGACCAGAGATCGGGCGCACGGTGGGGGAAGGGAAACCAGATCTCGAGCGCACGGTGGTCTACTCCGCGCCGGAGGCCGGCTCGCTCCACGCGGCGGCGGTGTTGGTGGGGGAAGGGGGACCAGAGATCGGGCGCTCGGCAATCGCGTCGGTGGGGAAAGGAGCAGCAGAGAATGATTTGAACCGAGAAATCCATTGCGTAGGATTCAAATTTGAACCGAGGAGCAGCCGAGAACGAGGATTGGGCTAGCAGGCGGCGTGGAGGAAGCCATTGGCCGGCGTGGAGAGGGCAGGATCGAGGGATGGAGAGGCCGTGGAGAGGCCGAGAGGGGAAGATCGAGGGCTGGCGTGGACGGCGAGAGGGCGTGGAGTCTTCAGGCGTGATGGTCATGGAGAAGGCGTGGAGTGTCAGTGCTTGTGAAGGGCTGGCGTGATGGGCTCCTACTGGGCTGGCGTGATGGGCTCCTACTGGGCTAGCTGAAGAAAGGCCTGGCAGACTCACCATCACCACCAACTCATTCTTATAATAGTTAATAATAATAATATAATAACAACAACAACAACAACAACAACAATAATAATAATAATAATGAAAGCCTAAAACTGTGTATGAAATTCCGCCAATAATAGGCACAATAATCCTCTTTTTTGGGTTCTGGAACAATCACCAAGGTAAATAAGCTAAAGAAACCCAAAGAGGCCGACTGGAAGCTGATATGGACTTTTGGAGCTAAAACCAAAACAATGAAGCTGATATGAGAAGCCCAAAGGACCAAATCTACTTTAATCTGGAGCCGAGTTGATCAGATGAAAAGCCGGAGCCATGGAGGTCAAGAACCGGAGTTAACTTTGGTTTTGAGTTTAGTTTGAAATCCGTTGAGTCAAAACACATCGGTCATGATGATGGCATTTGCTTCTCATGGGTGGATGCCTTCATGGTCTCTTCGGCATGAGGAGTGATCGAGCAAGCTGGGAGGTGGTCGTGCGGCCGGGAGGCGGTCATGCAGTCGGAGGGCGTCGGGCAGCGGGTGGAGGGCGACGGGCGCCAACGCAGAGGCGGGTGGCCGCGCTGAGGCGGACGGGCCGTGCTGCAGTCGGCCAAGTGGAGGCAAAGCCCCGGAGGCGAGGGCGCGGCTTGGAAGGCCACACAGAGGTGGACCGACGAGGCGGACGGTGGCAAAGGCGATGATCGTGTCATGTCCCCTTGCCACCGGTGAGGTTTGGAGGCGTGAGATCGAAACAACCGACTAAACTATGAACTTGCAGAAGAAGAAGGAGGAAGAAGACGCAAAGGAAGAAGGCAAAAGGGGATTGATCTCAATTCATTTTTCTGTCCACTCCGTTTGTTACCACAGACTGTCTTCTTATACACTGTCTTCTGCCATGCGGGTACCCCTCGTCTGTTACATTACCGTCCCCTTGAAATTTTGCTTGTCCCCAAGCAAAAGCATCGTATGACATTAAATTCACCTAATTCTGGGGTCCCATGGCACATGAAGCTCAACTTCTAGTATTGTTAACTTGCCATCCTCCATACGGAGCTTATGGTCCTCAAGCTCTGTCTCCGTTGCAACTTCAACCGTTATCACTGCAACTCCACCAGAAAGCTTTGCAATTTTCTCTGCCAACTTCTCAGAATCATATACTGAGTCTGTCTGAGAAAGATCTCTTAATTCCGCTATAATAGACTACACCGATGTCAGCTTGGAGTATTCTGAGTCTGAAAGTGTATTGACTGATGAATCTCCCAACAGGTAAAGCTCACCAAATGGTATATATGAAGGCAAAGAAGGCACTCTACTCCATCGTTTAGAACCTCCAGCTTCAGATACATTAATTTTCTCTGTCCTATTGTTTTCTTCAGTGGGCACTCCATCTTTATAAGACAAAGAGGTAAGAGCAATTCCTTCTGAATCTTCTTGAATTTCGAGAGATTGCAACTCTTCTTCTGATTCATCAACCTTTGATTGCAAATAACTATCCAGATGTGATGATGCCTTTCCAAAAATATTTGCTTGTATTTGAAGTGCATTTAAACCTTTTCGCACTCCTTCCAGGGAAACAAGCTTTGAGAGTCTCCAGAGTGACTTTTGAACAGGGCCAAATCCAAGGTTTCCATAGTAACCATAGTTCTTCTGTTACTGAAGCATTGGACGAAGGTAAGCCTTCTGAGGACCAAGTAAATCCATGTAAGAACTACTCAGATGGCCGCTGGCCATGATATAACACAGATATAACACAGATGCACATTCATCATATATAACAACCCAGTCTTTCTTGGCGTCATCTGACTTTGGATCCACTTTCTGAAGGTATTCTACTATTACCCTTAAATTCTTCAAATCACTGTCAAATAGATCCTTCAGACCAGGTCTTTGCACTTTGATGACAGCTTCCTGGCCATTCAGGCATGCCCGATGAACCTGTCCGAGGCTAGCAGCAGCTATTGGTTCAAAGTCAAATCTATCAAATATCTCACTCACAGATGCCCATAGTTCCTCTCCCATAATTGACATAGCTGTCTCTGAAGGAAATGGAGGAACTTGATCCTGCAATTCAGATAACCGATCCACATATTCTTTGTGGAAGAATAGTGGAAAATTGCTGACTACCCGGATCCCAAGGCCTTTTAAGAGAAACTATCCTTGCTATCTGAATTAGATTAGTTGAATTCGCATCATTAACTTCCTTGAATAGAATTACCTTGCTCATGGTGTCAATCACCATATGAATTGCAGTGGCGCACTCAACAATGAAATGCCTGATATGTTTGCGCTTTGTGTCAATCATTCTGCTAACTCCATTGACTCCAACAAAAACAATGACATATGGTTTCAATTCACCAGCCTCCAAGGGCTCAACAGGGAGAGCTTCAACAGAATCAAAATAGAAGAATTGATAAACCGAATGGAATTTCCCCGAGCATGCTTTCACAACCTCCTGACCTACAATACCACCAAATATTGCAGCCATAGGATTCAGGATAGCCCTGGAACCACTTGCGAAATGGTGTAGGAGCTTTTTGTCAGTTTCTTCAAGTTTCCCATCACCTAGAGTTTCATTAATGCTGATAGCAAAATCCATCAGCCTTTGCACATCATCAGTGGACCCAGTAGTAGGGTATCGCCCCCCAACTCACTCCTAAACATGTCCAAAGCTTGGAAAGCCAAGTGCAAAAGAGGTGGACGCTCTAACTTGGAGAAATCACTCATGAGAAATTCTCCTGGTTCCTTCTTGGCCTCTTCCAAGGGTTTGAGTCTAAGAGCCTTTGGTGGCTTGACCTGTGTGATAATACCACCTCTAACGTATGTGCCAAATGAGGAAGTGTCTTCTTCTAGAGTAAAAGAGCAATGACCTGCATTCTTAATCTTTCTTGGTTTTCCATCATTCAGCTCAGTCATTCCCAGGACTTCAGAGAACACAACTAAATCACCATCCTGGAACTCCAGACGCTCATCATCAACACAGGAGACAAGTGTTGGGTCATTACTGATCGATGCCACAATCCCTGTGTGTGGTTCCTCATCCCATGCCACATCCTTGAGATACATTGCGTCGAACACCTCAGGGGCAGCACCTGCAACCAAAGCCTTCGGCGTGCTTGCTGATGACGGCGTGAAGCAGAACGACGGGGCAGAGGTGATAGTTGCTGGAAACGGCACGGTGGTGGTGCTGAAGAGTGGCGCTGAGGTGTTGGATCCAAACAGCGCCGAGCTAGTGATGGCCCCAAACCCTAGAGCTGGTGCGGGAGCTGAGGTAGTGGAGGTAGTCGATGCGGCGGTCAGTCGTGCCACAGCTTGTGCCGTGACTTCCATTTGCTTGGCCAATAGCTGTTGGTCCTTCGCCCGCTGCTCAACTGCCCTCACCGTGAGCTCGATTCGAGCCACCAACTGTTGGTGCACAGCGTCCATGGATTCAATCCGTGCCCTCAACAAGTCAAGTCTCTCCTTGATTAAGGCCAGTTTCTTCTCCTCTGTCAGTCCACCAAACTCATCCATCGGCGGGGTTGAGGACGGCCACGCGGAGCGAGAGGTCCGTGGGGAAGATGCGGTCAGCGGGGATGGCGCTCGGGTCGGTTGGTGCTGTGACCTCGGTGATGATGGTGATGGCGAAAGTGACCACCGTGTCATCCTGAGCGGGGCGACGGCTCCCGAGCGTGGCGTAGGCGTAGGCGAGGAGGCGAAGTCGAAGCGCGTGAGGTTGGATCCGGAGCGGCTGGGCTCGACCTCGTTCTAGTCGCAGGAGGTGAGGCGGGATGACGGCGCCGAGGCGAAGATCGAGGAGGGCGTGAAGGCCGTGGTGGGTGGCTTGGAGGACGCGGAGTTCTCCATCGGCGACGGCGACAGTGGCTGCTGAATCGGGATTTTACAGGGAGCGCTCACTGTCCTTGAGCGATTCGCGTTCTCCCTAACCGAAACCAGACGTCTCTGGCACCACTCCGGATCGAGCGGGCTCTAATACCAAGTTGTCATGTCCCCTTGCCACCGGTGAGGTTTGGAGGCGTGAGATCGAAACAACCGACTGAACTATGAACTTCTTGAAGAAGAAGGAGGAAGAAGACGCAAAGGAAGAAGGCAAAAGGGGATTGATCTCAATTCATTTTTCTATCCACTCCGTTTGTTACCACAGACTATCTTCTTATACACTGTCTTCTGCCATGTGGGTCCCCCTCGTCTGTTACAGATCGGTGCATGGCTCGGCAGCCGCAATGGTTGATGGCATCGGCGGCCGTGGAGGGCGTAGAGGTGAGGATGGTGCGGTGCTAGAGTGCGACTGGGGCTGTCGGGGCCGTGGCCAGCCTCGGTGGCTGCTGAGGTAGGCAGCCGAGGATGTCGGCTGTCGGGCCGACATGAGCCAACGCTGGTGCAGCGGATTCCGAAGGAGGCGGAGGCCGAGGCATGTGGGGAAGACGCGCGTGGTGGCCGGAGCATGCACCGCACGAAGATGGTGTAGATAGCCGGCGCCACGGTGGAGGGCGACCGAAAGCGGTTGCGAAGCCAGAAGACCAGATGGTCTTCCGGCCAAGGCGTGGTAGCGCCACGATAGTTTGGAGCGGCGTTGAGGTGGGGCAGCCGACGCGAACGAACAACATCGACGGCCCGTGAAGAAGACGACGACGCAGATGGTGTGTGATGCCACGGTCGTGGGTCGACGTGGAACCGACGGGAACGGCGGCATCGACGGTAGTCCTGTAGAGCGAAAATCATTCCATGTAGGTGCCACCCCAGGGATTCGCCTCCTCCCGGGAGTAGTGGATTAGACCTAAACCCTATGCTCTCGTACCATTTGTTAGGTTTAGATCAAACAAACACATACATAAAAGGAGAGACGAAATTTTTTACGTGAAAATCCTTCCGAGAAAAAACCATAGGAGATAAAGATACTATATTGTTTCAAAGATTATAAGTACATGGGTTGACTTATATAGACAAAATAGAGAGTTCGAGTTTCGGAAAGATTTGATCTGTTGGTAAGTTATGATATTGAGGAATCCGAGAGAATATGTGATTATCTCTAACAGTTCTGGTCTATACGTACCATGTATGTGACACTTATGCACTCGTAAAATTTTGCAGTGGCTAATGTGATCTTCCTGGAATCACCTGCTGGCGTTGGATTTTCCTACTCCAACACATCTTCCGACTACGATAAGAATGGAGACCAAAGGACCGCGGATGACTCATTTGTCTTCCTGATCAATTGGCTTGAGCGGTTCCCTGAATATAAAGGGCGCACCTAGTTCTACATCTCCGGGGAGAGCTATGCTGGACACTATGCACCGCAGCTTGCAGCCACCATCCTGAGTCACAACATTGATACAAGTACAAGAACTGCGATAAACCTATGGGGTACCTTGGTACGTGTGATTAAGCGATTGATCTAGCATGATCAACACAGAAGGCATCTACACATTTTTTAGAGTTCTTTTACGGTGCACAACACTGAATATGGACTGTTCATTGCCTTTAATTCAAAGGTTAAAAATAGATTAGATCAAGTTATACTACCATGTGTAGTAGAATATGAGGAGGGGTAGAATGGTAAAAAAAATTCAATACAGCGGATGGGTAAAACGGTAAATGAATTTTTTCAGCCACCCGAAGCCCATTTCTTCATCCCCACCGAAAACCCTCCCTCCGTCAGTGCATCACGCGTCGGAGGACCTCGACGACTCGCTAAAATTACGTTAATACCCTTTTAAAATGTAATATTTTTATTTGTAAAAGTACATAATACCCCACGAAATGAATGGTTAGATCTAATTTATACTATCATAATATACTATAGGTATAATTCACTGTAAAAGAGCTTATTTTTTTATCATGGGCCTTGCTTCAGCACACCTCAGTTAGTGCATACTTGTTTAGGTTGGCAATCCATTTCTTGACGATTATGAGGTGTGGGCCAACATAACCAAGAGCTGCAACTTTAACCCGTCGGATGGTAACGCATGTTCTGATGCTATGGCCGCGTATGACTATGGAAACATTAATCCCTACGACATATACGGACCAGTCTGCATCAACGCACCAATGAGCACTACCAGGGGCGAATCCAAAGGGTAGGCTCCATCTGGCCCGAGCCCACCCTCCTATATTACCGAGCTTACAAGGCCCACACATCCATGATCTATCCCACCAAGTACCAACCCTACCAACTATCTTCGGTCTTCCGATTCCAACCAGCCATCCCCGATGCCCGATTCAAAGACTGAGAGAGCACCTGAGGAGCTGGCGGCTAACATCGCCGTGAAGCCGAATCAGAGGCTCGCACTCGCAGCCACCAGCCGGCCTCCTCTCCCTGTGGCTCGCAGTCGCCGCGCCAGCCTTCGCCTCGGGGCCTCGAGGGATGCGGGAGCTTCCACCGGCCACGACAGAGCAGAAGATGACTCAGAGGAGGACGAGCCGGGGGGGGGGGTGGTGTGGGGACTACAGCACGTTGCTACGGGTTGGGCGGGGCGACGGCTGATGGGGCTGTCAGGCGGGTCACCGCCGGCGTCGGGATCTAGAGCCCGGAGGGATCGAGTCGCTGCTCGGCTACTCTGGAGGCTGCCTCGGACAATCGCACCGCACGGTGCATGCCGCAAGGCCGCACTGATGACAGATGACACCCAACCGGCCGACCCGACAGGTAAATGGGGATTAGGGAATAGCCGAATAGGGGATTAGGGGTAAATGCAATATATCGTATGCATACTGTTATACATTCATATTGTTATACACAATGATACAAGATTTCAAATATACCTTAGAAATGTACAATATGTTCGAATACTCAATACTTTTTTAAGTCTTAGCTAGGCTCTATTGTTGGTTTACACATTTACGGTTGTATTTATTCGTAGATTTGCAATCATGAAGGAACAAATCTTGCGTAATTATTTCACAAATAATTCAAGTAGTACTCCCCCAACCGATGAGAGCACAACTGATCAACCAAAGAGGCTTCTCCAAGGCATGCAAACTCGTAGAATAATTTTGCCTCGTGATCCAAACTACCGCTTTAGTGGTGCATTTCTTTCATTTTGATTGTTTATAATAATTTATAAGTTACTATTGTATCACTAAGTTTTTCTATTTTGATATACAGATCGCTTCGAATTGGACGCATATTCATGTTTTGTGGGACATCTTTTCGTTAGTGAGGTACTTTCATTGTTTTTTTTGCTTTTTTCTATGCTTTTCTTTTGTTTATGTATGGATTTCAGTTGCACAATACTATATTTGCTATGTTTATCTCAATTTAGTTTATTTCTATGAGGCTTACCCCAGCCGCTATGTAAGGGAGTGCATCTGAAACTGATATGGAGTACGGTTTGCCTGAATATTTGCTTTCTGAAAATTATTTCTGTTTTAAATTGTGCAGGTACCAGGGTTCGCAATTTCGATCGAAATTCTCGAATTTCGATCGAAATTCGAGATTTCGAGCCTGATCGAAATGCAATACCGAGCGAAAAACCGAGCAAATTCAAATTTAAATTCAAAAAATTTTAAAAATTTGAGAAAATTTAACTAAAAACACTCTAAAATAAGTATTAATAGTTTTTTAACCTTTAGGATGAAAATTGGTTGAAAAATTGAAATTTTCGAATCTTCAAATGTATGGATGCTTTATAAAAGTCAATGGAGTAATAAATGATCATTTAGGAGTGAAACCGTCAAAGTAATGCATATTTTTGCATTTGTATTGATATGTGCCAAGTTTTAATTATGTGAACTGAGTCATGTAATTTTTTATAAAAATCTAACAGTGTATCTATTCCTATTTATTAATTGCTGTTTTTGATTTTAGAAAAGCACTAAATCAATTAAAAAATTGTTGAAATTTCTCTTGAGTGTTTTATAGATGAAATGGGATTTTATAAGATTTTTTTATAATTTTTTACAATTTTTTTAATATTTTTCGAAAAAATTCAAGTTTGAAGACATTTTTCAACTGTAACCGTTTTTCGAAAATTTCGATTGAAATTCGATCTTTTCGAACGAATTTCGTTCAAATTTCGCGAAATTCGCCCGGCAATTTGACCAGCTTTTGAATTCGTTTGACTTTCGAACCATTTGATTTAGAGCGAATTTCGAACGATTTTCGAGCGGTTTTTACCGATTTTCCATTTTCGATTTTCGTCCCGATTTTCCAAAAAGGAAAAGTGGAACCCTGGCAGGTACCGCCGTACCGGGGTATGATCCATGTAGCAACTATTATATCCCACGCTTACCTAAATGATCCTATGGTGCAAAAGGCTTTCCATGCTAGAATGACATAGTGGCCAGGCTGCACGTAAGATCGCATAATTGGGATCACAAACTACTAATGAGCAAACAGTGTCCACTCACCATTTTACTTAACTGATGTTACTTGTGTAGAAACTTGCACTGGGAAGATGCACCGGTGTCCACGGTGCCAACACTCAAATGGCTAGTGGAGCACGGACTGCCGGTGTGGTTGTTTAGGTAAACATGGCATTCCAGATTGACCTATCAATACTTATTGCCAAAGTGTAAGTGTGTAACAAACACATGTTTTCAGTGGTGACTTCGACTCCGTATGTCCACTTACCGCCACGAGGTACTCCGTCCAGGACCTTGACCTCACTGTCACGGAGCCATGGCGCCCACGGACAGTAAACAAAGAGGTAAACAATGCTACCAAAATCTGTTCTGCAATTGTGTATAGAAGCTGTGCTAACTGCCGAGTAGGGATGCAAATGGGCCGGCCCTAGGGTCATCTTTGGCCCACTCTAGTTCATTTATTTGCATTAAAACTTAAAAGGTGGAGTAAAAATTAAGTTTTTAGTGCAAACAAATGAACTAGAGTGGGCCAAAGAAGACCCTAGGGTCGGCCCATTTGCATCCCTACTGCCGAGTGCTAGCTCGCGCAGTCGTGCGCCGGGTTGCCAGTCTCCGCGGGTGCGCGTACGCGGGGTCAATGGCCGTTGGCCGATGTGGCTGGAAGCCGGGGGCTGAGGGGGAAGCGAGGGTTAACGCCTCACGGGGCACGCGCCGTGCCGCCGATGTGCGTGCCGGGGCGGGCTCGCCGTGCGTTTTGCTCGGCCAGGCATGGTCACGCGGCTGACATGACACTCACTGTGCGACGTGCGTTAGACCACAAGTGCGCGTGCGCGCTGCGAATCAGGACCGATCTTTTGGCACACCTGGGAGGCTGGGACGTCGGCCGAGCGGGGAGCTGGGTCGTTTCTGCTGGGTCTGCACGCTGTGAAGCTCGCTACGCTGGGAGGTGGGCCGAGGCCGCAGCTAGCTATATATCCACCCGGAAGTCAGCACGGTGGTACTCCCTCCAATTTGATAATAGATATCGTTTTGGACATCGACACGGTCTTGAAAACACAACTTTAACCACTAATTTTTATTATAATATATTTATAAAACCCAATAAAATTATAATATTATGATAGTACTTCTCGAGACAAATCTACACATATAATTTTCATATATCCAATTTAAATATTTAAAAATATATCAATAATCAAAGTTTTAGAAGTTTGACCATCACTATGTCCAAAACGACATCTATTATCAAACTGGAGGGAGTATAACATAACATTTTGAATATGATTGAACTCATTTTTCATTATAAATATAGTACCTCATTGTACAATAAAAAGCAATTAAATAAAGAGAAGAGAGTTTTAACTCCATATATTCTATGTGTTCTTCGTAATTATTCCGACTAGTCGATCAATACATTGTATTTGAATATTTGATCAATGATGAACAACATTATTTTACAGCACGTTATCGTGAAACTCTTCCAGACCATCTGCGACCACCGATGGATGGGTACGTGGGGCGCGCGGCACGAACGTTCGGGTCGGAGCAATGCATCCTGTATTCCTGTGTGACATGAAGGCTAGCACACAGTGACATGCAGATGAAATGTACATTACACCGACTGGGAGATGGAGAATTTTTTTTTAAAATAATAATATTTTAATCAATATTTACAGAAATAATATGCCGAAAATAAAAATAGCAAAACTACCCTCCTGTCGCCATTTGAATTGGCGACAGGGTCCTGTCGCCATTTGAATTGGCGACAGGGTCCTGTCGCCATTTCAAATGGCGACAGGGGGTAAAATCGGAATAGGAGTCCTACACAGGCAGCAGTGGGATGTCCCCCTGTCGCCATTTGAAATGAACATAGGAGCCCTGTCGCCAATTCAAATGGACACAGGAGGATAGTTTTGCTATTTTTATTTTCGGCATATTATTTCTGTAAATATTGATTAAAATATTATTATTTAAAAAAAAAATTCGGGAGATGGAGCTGTGTACTCGCTGCTAGTTTGGCGCGAACAGTGCGGTACACATCGATCGGTGCCCGAACATGGGCTGAAGCTGCTACCACGCGAACTGCGACATGCATGCGAACGTACGTGCTTGGTTGCGGATGGACGTGCACGTACGGAAATCAAATAAGGATGATGGCAAGATGAAATCAAACCGCATGCATTTATTAATTCAGTGCCGCACTGCTGTGTGCACGAAGCTCCAAGGCCCTCCTGTATCAATGGGCGCTGCATTAAATTTTGATCATACTATAAACCATACATAAACATATGGTATATAAGTTTATCTTATCTAAATAGTTTTTAATCCTATAGGCTTCTCTATTTCCTGAAACTATGGATTTTTCTAGATCGAAAGACTTCTTATGCTCTGTTTGTATCAAAGAGAAACTCATAATTAAATTCTATTATCTAAAAATTATGGTAGAACCACCGAATTTCCTGGAGAGAGTTCAACGTGATATTTGTGTACTTCTCCTCCAGCCCCTTCAGATACTTTATGGTACTGAAGGTACTGATAGATGTTTCTACTAAATGGTCACATGTATGTCTCTTATCTGCTCAGAATTATGTTTTTGCTAAATTAATTATCCAAATTATTAAATTAAGAACATCCTTTTCAAAAAAAATGGTCAAGCCTAGTCGAATGGACAATACTGACAAGTTTACCTCAAAGACATTTTATGATTATTGCATTAGCTTTAGGCATTAATATAGATCATTCAATACCTCATGTCCACATATAAAATGATCTTGCAAGTCAATAATTAAAAGAATAAAACTTATTATTCGGTCACTCTTGCGAATTGCAGCCTACCCACCAGCTTTAGAGCCATGCAGTGCTGCACGTTACTGTGTTAATTCAACTCACACCAACTGTATACCATGAATTTTCCTCTTTTGCTGATAGTGCATAGAAAGAACCAAGTATTTTTTATCTGTAAAAATTTGGTTGCGTTATATACGTGCCAATCTCATCACCACATACAACCATGGGATCTTACCAGAAATTAGAGATCGATGTAGGTTATGAATCTTCGTCAATTATTAAATACCTAAAGCCCATGGCACGTGATGCCAGCTAGGCTAAGTGCCTCACCTGTGCCACCTGATGGGCCGGAGATAGGTACTGGGTTACCGAGGGGTGGCTAGTGCCCTGTGGGCAATGGATGTCACGGTTGTGAACCATGCTAAGCAAATAAACTTGCTTCTTATACGCGAGACATGTAGCCTAGGAATATGTACACTTCAAATTACCAGTGTGGCACACTAAAAGCATCTCCAACAGTTTCCTATAATTTAACTCCCAATAACCTTAGATTAGAAGCTTTCTAAAGTTTTTGGGCCTAAAAAAAAGCTATTCTCCAACAGTTCCCATTTCCCCCAAAAAAAATAGTGATTGGGAAAGCACACGAGCGTTCAATATCTGGCCACTTCGGCCGGAGTTTTTGGGCGTGCAGAGAGATTGGGATTCCGATAGGGTAACTGTTGGAGCGGTAATTTTTTCATTTGTTCCTAAAAAATAATTTTGGGAATAAGTTTTGGGAACTATTGGAGATGCTCTAAGCAAATAATTTTTCAAAAAGCGCGCACACACACACGCTAAGAAAATACTAGTGGGCTGTCTGTGAACTTTATCTGTTGCATGTATATTGCATGACCTCCTATACTAATTGCATATGTTAAAACGGAAATTTCTCGCCATCGTACATCTCAGCAGCAGCATAAAACCTGGTCATACAGGGCATATACAAATTGCCACCGATTACCTTCCAAACCATCGTTTTCTAAACAAGAGAAGTTCAGATAAGGAACTGGCTAAAAGCCTACACTAGAATGAAAACAAACGGCTCGATCGACATCACAAGCCCCGTTCGCTCTGGGTAGTCGCCTGGCCGGCAACATGTCCTTTCAACCAAACCATGGCCGTTTTCACGAAGCAAACATTAGCGGAAGTAAGTTTTGCTCGTCGCAAGGTTCTGAGCGGCAAGAAAGAACAATAGAACATACAAGCGCACAGCTGCACGCATTGTTGCACTGTTCGTACTCGATGCATACCCAGTGAAGAATCCAAAACTCCTCGTTTTAATGCCTTCTTTTTTCCTTCCTCCTGGGCCTATATAAACCCTGCCAATTCAGTTCCCCATCTCAGAGGCAACCAATACATCAACGATGAAGAGCATTTCCTTCCACCTGTTGCTCCTCGTTTGCGTGGCTGCACTGCACGCCAATGCTTCGCAGGAGGCTCGACTAAGAGCGTTCATTCTGTCTAGAAGGAACAGAGACAGCAGTAGCGATACGTTCAATGTACATGACATACGTTACAGGGTTGCCAGTACTCGGACAAGAGAGTACTCTGGCGCCGATCATAGTTCTCTCAAAGCGGCTGACAAGATCACGGCGTTGCCAGGCCAGCCGGAAGGCGTCGACTTCGACCAGTACGCCGGGTACGTCCCGGTCGACGAGAAGAACGGCCGCGCGCTCTTCTACTACTTGGTAGAAGCGCCCTACGATGCTTCGACGAAGCCACTAGTCCTGTGGCTTAATGGAGGTTAGAATGGCATGTCTCTCGTCTAAATTGCGGTAGAACAGTTCACTCTCGTAGTTGCAAGTTGCATTTCCGCCGAGTTCGTGAAGTTTATGTACCGTTGTTCCAGTAAGTAGCACATTTTGCCCATACGGCAAGCTGTCTGCTGACACTTGATACCCATCCGCAGGGCCAGGGTGCTCATCGCTCGGCTTCGGAGCAATGCAAGAACTGGGCCCGTTCCGCGTGAACAGCGACAACAAAACGCTCAGCAGAAACAAGCACGCCTGGAATAACGGTAGCATATGACTCCTGCCCGTCCTCCTTTTCCTTTGGGCATGCCTGTCACCGATGCCTCGGCTTCACTATACCATTCCTTATCTACTCTCTCCGTCCAAATATATAATTCATATTTTTTCTTCGCATATAAACCAAAAAGGCATTGAAAATAACTAAATTATCCCTAATTATTATCATAATATAAAATAAAGATGGATATTTATTAGGGGTATAGAGGGAACTTCACATTAATTTTGCATTGAAATATGAAATACGCCCTATATTTATGGACAAGAACGTTAAAAAAAATAAACCTTATAAACTTAGACTGAGGGAGAACAATGCTTCTACGCTTTTCCTCCTAATACAAGTTACACAAATTTCAAAGCAAGCGAAGAGGTAAGTAATCATCATCTACCTTTTATTCATACTTTAAATTTGTGCCACTTTTTTTAAAAAAAACATAGAAGCATTTCTCATCTATTTATAATAAAAGCTCGTGATAATCGTTTTACAACCGCTAAAAAAAGAGATAAATATTCAAGAAATTATCACAAAAAAGAATAACATTCTTGCCATTGACTAGGTGAGTTCTAATTAAAGTTCAACCATAGCGGCCTTTGGATGTTATTAAGAAAAATAATAAATATTTTAGAAATTCTCAAAAATACAAAACATCTCGCTCTTAATCTGCGAACCTGAATTAAAATTGAACTATAGTAACTATTTAATGCCATATTAATACTTAGAGATGCTTTGTAATTTAAAAACTAAAAGAAGGATAATCCTTGCTAAAACAAAAAAAAAAAACTTTCCCTCTACACACACGAAACTTAGGGTGTGTTTGGTTGCCTGTACCAAGTGATATATGTATGAGATGGTTCAAGAAAAAATAAATCATCTATGTGTTTGGTTGCTTGAATGGAACCATCCTATTCTGGACCAAGTGATACAAATTTGAGAAATATTCTCTCTAGATGCTGAAACATTCTATTCACCCAAAATAATAGAACCAAATGGTACAAGATGTTACCATTGTATTCAACATCATCCTATCAACCCAAACATACCAAAACCTGGTGACAAATTTATCTATGGCCCACACTAGTAGTCACGTACGGGAGGAGAAAAAAAAAGGAAACGGAGATGTAACTAAAAAAGAGATACAGGTAAAAAAACCACAGGAAAGAAGTGCCCTCTACAGAAAAAAGAGAGAGAGAGAAAGTAAAGCACTCATAGTCAAGTACGGATGGGAAAAAAAACATAAACACTCCTATAAATCACCTATTTTTAAAATTTGCCTTATATATCTTATTTTCATTTACTTTACTTTTTTATAAGTTAAGTTGTCTCGCAAATACCACCGAGGTCACATATTTGCACTATTTTCTCATGGTTTTAATTATCTTTAGCACTTATTTCAATGATTCCAGTGTTAAAAGCCACCGACAAAAAATATACTAGAAATTCTAAAAATAAAAACATCTAGCGCTCTACCCGGTAAACCCTAATTACAATTGAATTATATTACCATTGGAAGCTATAATTTGGAGACGAATAAAAACCATGCGAGAGGAAGTACAAGAAAAACTGCTATTCTGTAAAAAAGAAAAGAGAAATGCGAAAAAAAGAGATGAAGTGTTTAAAACTGCTAAAAAAGTCTAAAAAAAATCCAACACAAAATCCGGTGGACCCTAATTTTTGTGGACCATGTCCAGTTTACTTTCAAGTCGTGCGCCAGATTAGTAATGCAAAGTGTTCAAATGAGGACACGTGTTCTATGTGCCGCTCAAACTTGCATTACCTGCATACATCGTGATCCAAACGAGATGCAAACGTACACAACAATGAAGATAGCGTCTATAACCAAGTAGTTGACTGGTTTGAGAAGCACCAATATTGATGGTCGTTTACTACTGCACAAATATGCAAGATTACAAACCTCTACCACATATAATTAAAAACAAACTGTTTTTACATTATTTAAACCAAAATGCTGGCTTTACGTTATAAACCAAAAAAATTCTAAACCTAAATGAATGGGGACTTTTTAAATGATTTGAGTTGACTCTGAGTTGGTTCGTTGGAAGCTTTTCTGGAATTTGATGACAACTTTCTGGCCCAAAACCATGAGCGAATACAATTAGGATGGAAACACATTGCCTGCGTTACTACTTATATAAATACAAATGCCTAAATGTAGGTGTGTATATAGGCATTAGAATTGTACAGTAAATATAACTATATATTTCAAATCTAGCCACACAATTATGTGGACAATTCATCTAGTTATATATTATAAGTCAATGGCAAACCATTTACAACTGCTAAGAAAAAAATGCTAAAAATTCTCACGAAAAAGAGAGAGATTTGAACATTAAACTGTTGAACCCTAGTTTTAAAGCTTAGATTTGATAGTTGATTTAGAGATATATTAATTTGAAAATATCTAAAAACATATAATCCGTAATTATATGGACTCCTAATTTTAAAGACTTAGGCCCCGTTTGGTACGGTTCCAGATTCTAGTAGAAACGGAAACGGTTCCAGATTCTTGGTAGAAACGTTTCAAGTAGGATCAGAATCAGTTTCTGCAAACCGTTTGGTACGGTTCCAGATTCTAGTAGAAACTAGTGAAACGGGGTTGAGGGTGATTCAGCCCCGGTGTGGAAAAAGAAGAAACGTTCCGAGTTTTAGCCCGTTTGGCTGTGTTTTTTTCGGATTCTAATAGAAACAGCTCGGTTCTAAGTTGCCAAACGGAGCCTTAGATTCAATAGTTGATTTAGAGATATATTAAGTGGTTAGAAAAACCAGGTAATACTACATTTAATTCAAGGGTTGAGAGCCTAACTTTCCTCTATGTACTCAACTCTCGTCCTTTATTTCGCAAATGTGGAGAGATCTCAAAATAAAATTTCCTAATTAAATATGAAATCAAATGTCCCAGATTCAAATCTAGATTACAAAGTATATATTTTTAAGTTTGAAATCATGTAAAGCTATTCAACACTAGACTTTAAACCACGCAATTGCACGGACCAATTAATCGGCTAGTCGTATGAAAGGCTAATGTGCCTGTGAAAACTGCAGGCGCTAATGTAATCTTCTTGGAGTCGCCCGCCGGTGTAGGATACTCTTACTCGAACACGTCCTCCGACTATGATCTTAGCGGAGATCAAAGGACCGCTGATGATGCCTATGTCTTCTTGGTCAATTGGCTGGAGAGGTTCCCAGAGTACAAGGATCGTGCCTTCTACATCTCTGGGGAGAGCTACGCCGGCCACTACGTGCCAGAGCTTGCCGCCACCATCCTTGTCCACAACACATACAGCAGCAAAACCACCATAAACCTGCGGGGTATCTTGGTACGTGAGAGTTAATTTCTAGCTGTAGTGATGTGAAACATGGTAAGTATCTCGTGTTTTCCCCTGAATAATGGGCTCTGCTTTCTCTTGAAGGTTGGGAATCCACTTCTTGACTGGAGCAGGAATCTTAAGGGGACAGTCGACTACTTCTGGAGCCATGGCGTGATATCCGACGAGGTCTTCGCCAACATCACCAAACACTGCAACTTTGACGGCTCGGATCTTACAGCATCATGCGACGGCGCTATCGATGCATTCAATGGAGGCGAAATTGATCCCTACAACATATATGCTCCCATTTGCGTTGACGCGCCCAATGGAGCATACTACCCCAGCGGCTATGTAAGACGGCAACTCTAACTTGTCCATAGAAGTCAGGGAGGAATTCACGTACACGCGCTTTCTTAAAACCGCTCGAGTCCTAAATTACTAATCGTTTTCCAAATTACAGCTACCTGGGTATGATCCGTGCAGTTATTATTATACCTATACCTACCTCAATGACCCAGCGGTGCAAAATGCTTTCCACGCTAGGACGACGCAGTGGTCAGGCTGCGCGTAAGATCCTTCGACCGGACACCAACGTACGTATATAGTGTCGATTTTGGCTTGTTTCACCAACGAAACTCGTGTGATTTGTTGCAGAAACTTGAACTGGACAGACGCACCAATTTCCATGGTGCCAACCGTCAAATGGCTAATCGACAACAAGTTACCTGTCTGGATATTTAGGTAACATCATAACATGTGGTGTGGTGCTTGGAAAGAATCAGAGTCGCACAATACACCGTGGCAAGTGAAATCAAGTACTTTAACAAATCTATGCACATTTTTTCAGCGGTGATTTCGACTCCGTATGCCCGCTTCCCGCAACGAGGTATTCTGTCAACGACCTTGACATCCATGTCACGACTCCATGGCGCCCATGGACAGCAAACAAGGAGGTATATAACTCTATAATTATTGAGGCAAGCATTTCGTCTACGAGGTTCATCAGATCGAAATTTTTGGCTTCACATGGATGGCTGATAACTTGCAGGTGGGAGGATACGTTCAACAGTACACGAGAGGATTCACATTTCTATCTGTGAGAGGAGCTGGGCACATGGTCCCATCCTTTCAGCCTGAGAGGGCATTGATAATGTTGCACTCCTTCCTCAATGGGACACTCCCACCTTACATACAAGAGCAATGATTCATGGCGTGGATAAATGCCATGAATGAAAAACTTGATATATAGTACAAGTGCTACGGGCGGGGATATATGGATCAGGGTTGCGACTTATTGCCGCTTACTATGATTTGCTTAATGTTGGTTTTATTTAGCCTCCAAAACATGTTGGTTTTATATATGTGTACCTTGTCTCCGGTTACAATCGAGAAAAGTTCATGCTCCTGTGTGTGGACATGATTTTCTTGTTTAATAAATTTATGATAAGCCTTCAAATAAAGAGAAGTATTGTGGCTTATGTCTACTTTTGTTATTCTTCTCTCTCTCTCTCTCTCTCTCTCTCTCTGCAAACGTGATACCAAGGTTCACTAATCGAACGATTTTAAATTTTTGATTATATGCAAAATCAGGACGAAAACCGGTCGAAAATCACCAAAAAGCCAAATGGTTCCAACAAAAAAGTAGAAATCAACCGGTATTCACGGATAATCGCTCGATATTTTGGTCAACCAAGTGAACTTCCTCATGCAACAAAAAAATGCAATTATATGCTCATGCAAAAAAAAAAAGACATACCCAATCAGGGTTTGAAAAATCAATAAAAATCGCTTGAAAATCATGATTTTCAACCATATCGAACCGGCTTGAGATTTCGAACCAGTTGGCAAACCGGTCTAAAGTTCAATACAAATGCACAGTTAGGCTGATTTTTGAACTCTCCACTGTTTAGAGCAGAACAGAATTCTCGTAGTTTCAGCCTGTCTAAACGTTGCAGGTGAAGAACGGATTTTGCTTTACCCTAACCTTCAACTTGATTCCAAACAAACCCGAAATTCTCACGTATTTAGTACTTACAACTTACAAGCAGTATCTCTCGTTTTTGTTTCCATCGATGCTACGAAACGAATCGAACTAGTGCTACGATTGATGAACGAACACTTATACTATCTTGATTTGTTGTATATAACCGAGGAATCTACTAAAGCCTTTGTTTTTCTAGCCCCTCACAAATATTTTCTTTACAAATCTAACCTCTTTCTAAATAGATTAGCAAAAATGACTCCCTCCCCAACCACGAAAGATGCGACATGTGATACATGTCACCAGCCGCGTCTGAGGAGCTCGGTAGCTTTCCGGGCAATTGCCAAGCATATGGAGCTCGGTATGGCTACTACCGAGCATCGGGGGGTTTGTAAAAGACCTACTGGGTGTGGGGTCGAGCGCGTGAGCTCCTTCTAAGCTAGAGGAGCACAGCAGCAAGGTGGACCCGACACTGCTACTGCACTCAGTTGGCCTATCACGGGCATGGAAAGCTACTGAGCTCTCTGGGTGTGTCACCTGCCACACCTTCTTGAAAAAAAAAAGTTATAAGGAGAGCTAGAAAATCTAAGCATCGAATCTACTCACCTTAGCTCGACTATTACGGGTAGGGGTGGGCATTCAGTTTATTCGGTTTTTTTAGTTCGATTTATTCGGTTTAAAAATATTTCGGTTTCTGAAAACTGACAACCGAAATTTTCGATCTAAATTCGAAAACCAAACAAAATTAATCGAAAAAATTAGATTCGGTTGATTCGGTTTTTTGGTAAACCGAATTTTACCATTCCAGATTGCCTAAACAAGGATTTCCCACACCCTTAAAGATCATGATGACAATCAGCTAATCGCATTACACGAAACCGCAACACGAAAGCAATTCTTTGGCAGCCTGGCTGATGTCGACATGTACTAGCGATCATGCCATGAAATACCCTCCAAAATATATGGTGATTGGTTATAATACAAAGAAAAATACCCTCCAAAAGTCGGTGTTTTTGTCACTTCCCTCGATCATTTTTGTTCATTGACACCCCACGAGTCGGTTTACCATCCAAACACCCTCTATAAGAGCATATACAATAGTACACATCCGCTATCTGTAAACTAATAGCACGTAGAATTTCAGGTGATGTGAAAGAGAGAGAGAGAAAAAATATTATCTGTTATTTAACAGTTGTTATAGACAGCTTTAGACTGTTTGTACCATTGAAAATATTGTCTGTTATTTAACAGGTGTTATAGATGGCGGCTTTAGACTGTTTGTACTATTGTATAGACAGTCTATTAGTTATAGAAAAGATTATTATAGATAACTATATAGACAACTCATTATATGAGTTATTTCAGACAAATTCACCATGCATCAGGTGCGAAACCCAAGGAAACAAATCAGATGGCGCGCGCACAAGGTACTGAATAGCTTATTGTTCTGCTTTAAGGTCGCAGCTCCAGGTCCAAAACTTTTTTCTCTGGAAGAATTCAGCAGACCATGGCGAGTCGATGGGCGTTCTTAGTGGTGCTAGTTCGTGTAAATTAATAATGTACTTTACATGAAAGTATGAAACCGTACGTCGTCTACCTTCTTCTCTAGCAAGAGCTGCAGCTAATGCGCGCGTCCAGTTTGGGCGAGTCGTATGCAACTCTTTTAGCTCACTTGCTGTTTGTTCCCGTAGAACGGGTAGGCACCGTAGGCAGCGGCGTACATGCCTGGATCAGGGAACGGTGCAGGGTAGCCGTATCCGTTGTAGAACGGTGAGGCTGCGTAGTACATCCCGTTGTTCCACTGATTGCCGTTGTCACTCCTCAACTGTGAATAGGAAATGTGGTATCAAGTTCCTAGTTACGTTTACTGCACAATTCTACAGCTCGGTTGATCATAGTATGGCAAGAGTAAGTGAATACCTGCTTGTTTGCTGGATTACGGCCCCATGAAAGACGCACACTCTGTTTCCCAATAGTGCTTCCATTCAGCCCTTGCAGTGCATCTTCTGCATTCTTTCTAGAAAAAGAAAAACAATTACAACATTAATCAGGTGTCACAATGGTACACAGGCTCACAGAAGCGATTAAACCCAACAAAGAGTAATTGGTTGGGGAACTGAAAAATGTTAGAGGTTCAAGGGCTCATACCTCTGAACAAACTGCACGAAGCCGCACTGTTTCCCAACTGGAATCTTTACAGAGGAAATCTCACCATACTGCGAGAAGGTTTGCCTAAGGTCATCTTCACTAACATTTGGGTCAAGCCCGCCGACAAATACCTACGGATAGTTGAAGAATGATGATGAAGAGAGAAATATGTAGATTACACAAGTTAAAGGGAACGAAACTGTGCTCACGGTTGTGTTTGTCAAATCTCCATCTGATCGAGCAGATGAACCAGTAGACCCAGAAGTACCTAAACCAACAGACTTTTTAGAAAAGAAAATAGAAATAAATAGTTACTGTTATCCAAACGACTATACATGATTGTCAAAGCAAACTTTATTTAGTAGAATAACGTTAATAGCCATTCACACGGCGACAGTCCACTGTCATTCTCAGGTTTTTAACCAATCGCTGAGCTCCTATACTAAATCAACACATCTCATCATTCATTACCTATAGCAATCTATATCTTCTAAAAGATTACTTCATATATTCCAACACGAGGTTAAAATCACAAAATACCTGTTGCATATATCAACAAATATCAACCATGGCTGTATTCATTTGGAGTTACAACATTTCGTTACCAACAAAGGATGTTCATTTCCAGACGGAAATAACAAAATCACCCTTGTTAGTATTATTTCTCATTGTTTTACTAAATGGAAGAGAAAAACACAATGCGAGAGAAGAAGTTTCCATTTGATAGCAGGGACACGGTAAAACGCTACGGATGAAAAAGAAAGAGAGTAAATCAAGATATACACATCAAAGACATCAAACGCTTAAATCTATCAAGTTACTAATCAAATGATGTACTCAAAAGTATGGCGATCTATATGCCTTAGAAAAGAAAAATAGCGAGGCACGCTGTACGGAGCAAAAGTAAAGTTGTATGCTCTTGACAGACAATGATCAAACTAATGTGAACTAAATACATAAATTCTAAAAAATAGCAAGGTACGCTGTACAGAGCAAAGGTAAAGTTGTACGCAGTTGACACTTGACACACACTGATCAAACTAATGTGAATTAAATTCAGAAATTCTGAGTGTAAACATGTCTAGACGTGTAGTAAAGAAATACAGGCGAAATTTTTAAAAGGGGAAAAAGAGATGCTAAAGGGTAGAGTACTATCAAAAAGTTGTTCCACCTAGAATTATCTACGAATGCTTAAAGTCATCAGAATCCTGCCCCATAAAGTAAGAGTAGTGCTTCTATGCCAGATTTAGATATAGGCACATAATAACATAAGCTTCAGTGGAAATGAACGTCCAATCTCTCAATAGAACCCCAAAATTAATTTGGAATGAACAGAACCAAATCAAGGAACATTCATGCAATTGGACTTTAAATAGTAGTGAACTTTCAACTTAAACCATATAAACACTGATGAACTTGTTTTGAAAAAACAATGATAGAGAATCACACTATTCACCAAATGACCAATGACAAGTACAATAAAAACAATAGAGTAAAATATATGTAGTTCTAACAGCTTATACAGCAAATCAAGTTACCAAAATAACAGTAAAAGACATATAATCACCCGTGGACAGATATAAGGATCTGTCAAAGAACATAAATTCCACATAAACATTGATTCAATGCACATAAAGACTAAGAAATTTGTGAAGCGAACCTGAAGATTTTCTGGGAGTTGCAGGACCAATTCTCATGGGCCTAGTAGAGCAATACACACCATTCATCTCAGCCATGGCGTGTGTCTTCTCATTATCATCTCCAAATCTCACAAAACCATAGCCCTTCGATCTACCAGTATTAGCATCAATAACAACTTTTGCACCTTTGACAGAGGGGTACCTGCTGGAGAAAGTCTCCAGTAATGTGGCATCATTGACATCGGAAGCAAGATCGCCTACAAATATGGAATGATCTGAAGCAATATCTGAACGCCTATCACCCATGCTAAATGATGCCCAATTTAACCTAAAAGGTTGGTCAGTATTTGGCATTATATGACCAGCAAAAGCTTCAAGTACTTTTTCAGCAGCAGCATGACTGTAGAACTCTACGAATCCATATCCTTCCGATTGTCCAGTTTGCTTATTACGGATAACCTTTATTGCTAAAACCTACAACATATTCAAACATATTAGTATGAGCTTGAACTTGGGATGTCAAAACAAAGACAAAGGGTGAGGAATCGCATCAGAAGATACATTTCAGTTAGCACACACAACTATACTCATCCAACTGATGAACAATTCAAGTGTTACGACAAAGTAAGCAGCAACAGACCAGTCAAAGAAACATGAAAAATTTTCTTCTATACACCCAAAGTTGGCGTGTTTCATCAAGTCTTTCTCTATTGTTCTGAAGATGACCATGTTGCTCCATATTTCCATTGAATACAATGATAAACAAAATACATCAAAGGACAGACAGTACATAAAAACTGCAACTTCAAAATAAAATAACCCTTTGTAGGTTCAGCATGACAACATTTTAGCTCATAGGAAAAGGGAACAGGAAAAGCTAGTGCTGCCATTACAAACGGAAAACCTGAGGTTAACCGAAACAATTGAATGTAGAGCTCACCTCTAAAGTTTAAAGCTCTAAGTGATTTTAGTTTTAGTTTTTGAAAATGTAATTTGTCACCACTACGTTCTCTTTTTTTTTTGTTTATCAATCTATTAGTTTCTATTTTCTTCACACCGTCCGTTGCAACCATCAGTTCGACAGAGTTGTGCCACTGTTTCTGTAGCTATCAATTATTTAGGCCCTGTTTCTGTAGCTATCAAAAAAACATGCTTTGCCATGAAAACAACACATTCCAATCACTGAAAACTACCAAACGAAAAACCATCCATCATGCTAAACACACCAAAAAAACCCAAATAGGCCAATCAGAGCTGCAACAGATGTACGGCAATGGTACATAGAGGGAGCCGGCCGTTACGTGGTAGGCTAATAAAACGCTAGCCACCAACCAGGCACATCAAGCCGAACATCTCTCACGACGAGCACAGGTAGGTGGAGTATATCGCCGCAGCCAATCTGATGAAACGAGGGGACTGCAAGTTTCCAGTTTTAGCTCGCAGATCCATGCGTTCAGTTTGCCCAGTGGTTGCTAAGCCATTTCCTTTTCTGCACAGTGACCCAATCATTTGTACCCGCATCTGCACTCCTCACTGCAACTACCTTGTCTTAAGATCCCCCCCCCCCCCCCCAACACCACGCGCAACCCAAGAAATGAATCGCATTTTGGAAACTTATCATCGCATCAAAATGCCATTTGTAGTTTACTGGGACATGGATAAATGCACATTCATTTCACAGGCTTGTCACATCAAGAAAAGGAGTCATAGGCAAGTGAAAAAGAAACGATTTTTTTTTTGAAGCTTCGGCTCGGGGACAGCATGGTCGTGTCCAAGATCTGGACTTGGGAGGGCCGGGCGCGCGTGCTCACCTCGCCGGTGTAGCCGAAGCAGCTGTGGAGGTAGTTCTCGTCCATCCAGTAATGGAGGTCACCGATCCAGATGGCCTTGTTCTCCTCCTGGCCGCCTTGTGCCGAGGCCGGAGAGCTAACCGCCACGGCCACGGGCGCCGCCCGCAGCGGAGTCGGCGGCGCGACCGCGTGGAACGGCACGAAGTGCGGCGCGAACTGGGGCGGCGCCGGCGCCATCTGGTGCGGCATCACCATGGCCGCCGCCCCGGACGGAGCGAACGGCATGGCAACCCAATGAGGCGGCGGCGCCAACGCCGCCACCGGCGGAGGCGGCCCACCAACCTGCTGCTGCTTCTGCAAGTCACCCCCGCCGTTCGCTGCCGCCGCTGTCTGCATGGTCACTTCACCCGCTCGCGGGAGAGGTGCTTGTGCCTACGCCTCTGGTGAGAAAATTTGGAGGCGAGCAGAGGGAAGAGGAGGAGATCGCGGGACGGGGTGAGGCAAATGCTAAAAAAAGCAGGAGGCGGCGGAGGATATGGAGGCGCTCGAGCCGTCCGATGGTGCGCGTGGAGGGCTTCGCGGCCGTCGGTTGGGTATTTTGACCGGATCCACGTCGATGTCGGCCTGCCTGACCCAGCCCTGCGGGTTACACGTAGAGTCGTTTCTGTCTTTCGATGAGGGCGCGGATGTGGATGGAGCTAGCAGCCGTGCTGATAACGATACTATAATAATGTAGTAAATAAATAATGAGAAAAATAAATGTACTCGAATGATAACTCATGAGAAACGATGGGGAGATAGCGCTCGACTCCGTTTGGAGAGTTAGAAAAAATCTTATGTTTGGAAGGAAAGAGAATAGTAATGGAAAAATATAATACACCAAGTAAGGAATTAAACTTTTTATTTGGGTATTTTTGTTGACATTTAGTGGGCCAGATCCTTGTGAAGGTTTTCCATTCTTTTTCAGGTATTGTAGTCTAACCGTCTAGTTCTACACACTTCTTTAGGTTGGTTGAATCATGCTGGTAAATAGGTTGGGCTAAAAAGGACCGATAATTAAGTCATTTTGGATGGTGGTAGAGTATAGCGAACCAAAGGTGTGATTTTTTTAGCATGTTAGGTTTATGTTCTGACGAGCAAGCTTTGATCTATGTTAGAGCTTCAATGCTGTGCTCATGGACGGCATTGTGCTGTGCCGGGCTGGCTCGGCACGGGTTCATCGTGCTTAGTGCCTGAATCGTGCCGTGCTGATCCAGCTCACCTTCGGCGAGCCTAGGCCTGGCCCATTTGCGCTCTGTGCTTGCTTCGTGCCGTGCCAGTCCAGGCCCGGCCCATTTACACTATTGCGATGAGAGGAAAGGAGACGGAGACACACATTGCTCAATCTCTTTTAGTTCTCTTTCGTCCGTTGCTCCCTCTCACAGCTCTCTCTCTCTCTCTCTCTCTCTCTCTCTCTCTCTCGTCCATCTCTCTTAATCTCTCTCGGCTCTCTCCCTCTCTCTCGACCGTTCCTCTCAATCTCTCTCTTGCCTATTGCCTCCCTCTCTCGCCCATTGGATGACAAGTGAACGATAGATGGTCATTTGTAGAAAGCCCAACAGTACTTTTTCTCTCCAAAAAGATCATCAAACTCATAACCTCGAAATAAAACTATTATAGATAAATGACATAATACAGCCATCAACAACAATGAAGTTGTGACAATAGGTTTGTGCCTGTGCCGTGCCGACACGGGCCCGACCCACACGGCCATACCGGGCCGTGCCGCCCATCGTACCCTGATCTAAGACCCGACACGACCCGTGCTACAGTGTCGTGCGTCATGACACGGCTCACTTCTATGCCATGTCGGGTTTTGGATCAGACTGAACCACCGCTCGGGCTGGTCCAAAAAACCTCTACTCATGGTGATGGGATACGGGAGTCTTCGCTGCTTGACGTGGGTTCAATGCCTATGTCAAGCAACCATAAAAAACCCTCCTTAAAAAGTTCACTGTGTTCAACTATAAAACGTGGGTTCAATGCCTATGTCAAGCAACCATAAAAAACCCTCCTTAAAAAGTTCACTGTGTTCAACTATAAAATATGAATTAAATACTAAATAAACAAACGCGGCTGAGTTTTCTCATATCTCTTTATTATATATTAGGAACGTCGTTTTATTTTAGACAGTCCGTAGTACATCGTATTATTTTGATTTAATATATTCTACCTTGTAGATGTTAATACTGACTTCGATGCACACGTAATCAGGCACGTAACATGGTATCTCCTACCGGGCCCCTTAATGCATTTCCCCCCGGATATGCATAGCCAGGCGGAATGGCTTGGCCCCCACACACGCGCAACCTGAGAAAACAACCGGCGCGCTAACTGCAAGTTGCACCCACAGATTCAGACTCTAGCACTTGTCCACTCTGCCCAGCCAGAGCCAGCCACAGACAAAACCCTATCACAGAAAGAAAACGCCATTGCAGGCTACACCAACATGAGCAGGGGCAGGGATTGATAAAACCATGTGCCAGGACGTTCCACGATCCCTGCAATCTGCACGCACAGAGCCCCGTCAGTCATATGGCGCTGCAAGCAAGCAGCCAAGGCCTCGGCTGGGTGCACCTGCAGCGCTTGAGCTGGCGTCGGGCCGCCTGCCTGCGTCCGGCCGGGGCCCTTGCCGTGCTGAGTAGAGATCATCTGCGAAGGTTATTTGTTCGGCAAACAAACAGGGAGGACACCTTGCAGTTGCAAACAGCGCAGTTGCAAGCGGTGGTCTGGTGTCTCACCTCACTTTTCAGGTCCAAATGATTCAAGAGGTAGAGTGAGCATTGGGCAGTGGCGATGGTAGTAGTAGCGGTTTCTGAAAGCTGAGGTGAGCATTGGTAGAAAAATCCAGGGCGAAATCGTAATGCAGATTGAATAGGGATGGGTGTTGTTTTGGGCCTGGTTGCTATTGTATACGAGTAGTGCATTCGCATGGGGTAGCTTTTAGATAAAGTATTTAGTCTCCATATAAAAAGCTGAAATAATTAAGTGAAAAATTCATAGATTTTAAAATAGTACTTTATATTAAATTTATTGAGTAGATTAAAGTACTATCTAATTTCGTTTTTAAATCTAATCACCAATTACTGAAAACATGCCTAAGTTCTACAAAGTGCTCCATGATTGACGAATTTATATACACCAAGCCAATAACACTTGTGTTGATACAACAAGGAAGAAACCAAAGTATGACCGACAAATATAACATGAAATCTAGCTACTTTGCTTGCATGACCAATTAAGAAAGAAAAGTTGGTGGCGTAATGTGACATCCAACTAGTTGACATAGTAATTTCTAAACCTAATTTAATTCCTACACATATTTCTGATTACTCCATCTATGGTTCTATGTCTTCCTTTTTCTCCCAACTAACACGAAAAGTGGGTGATGCATGCGATATCAATTGATATTACAACAAAAGAAATTACCTGATATTCATGCATAAAGTATTAAACGAGCAAAACAAAACATGAGGTGGAGAAGCTTCAAACCAGTTAATGCCCTAAAAACTATCTTTTTGGCATTTAAAGATTTTACACATTTTTTGAATTATATTTCATAATTAATATGTATATAAATCAAACATCTAATTTTCATTAAATTGATTATTATTTTTCTGTAAAACTTAATTTTAAATTTTTATGTAGTTCTTATTGCAAATTTTAATATTTTTAGAATTGTCATTTGGAATTCATATACAAATAAAATTTCCTTGACATGGAGTCTTCTTTTTTGGAAATTTAAGTTTGCATTTCATATACAAATCCAATTGTAAATTTCATTTTATTTTTTCCCTAATATTATGTATTTTGGTACTTTACGGTAGAAATCATATAAAACTAAATTGCTAGTTTTCTTTTACTTGAATTTCATATTGTACTTGACAAAGACTCATCATTTCAATTTACATTATGCTAATTTTCTTTTGTTTGTTATTCTAAATTTTATGTTGTAGTTGACTTAAATATTTCATTTAATTAATCTAAAATATGATTCCTAATATATATTTAATCTTACCTAAACTTTTATTCTAAATTTGCACATTTGTGGGATCCCAAACATAAAATGTTTCTATTTCCATTTGGTTTTTACCAAAAAATTCAATATTTTTTTCATTTCACTTGGCAACTTATATGCATATCAAATCTCTTGTTACAATTTTATATTTTCATTCCAAAAATGTAATATTTTTTTATTGTGATTGATGTGGAATTTTTCCCCATTTTATGTAGGTATTCGTATACAAATCCAAATGATATATTTTAATTTTATTTAAATTTATTGTTATATTTAATTAAGAATTGATATGAAAATCGAATTACTTTTTAATTCTGAATTTTAGTTAATTTATATTGTATTGGACATGGACCATTTCTTTTGATTTCCTAATTTTGATTCAATTATTATTCTAAATTTTACTTATTTTTGGATGTTACTTTGGAAGTCTTATGGAAATCAGATGGTTGATTTTTGTTTATTTTTATTCTAAATTAATTTTTAGGTTACTTTGGAAGTATTACAGAATTAAAATTGCTAACTTTCCTCTTTTTTTATTCTGCATTCTGGTTTTTTGTATTACCAATTTAGTTAATTTAGATTGTATTAGACATGGACTCTTTCTTTTGATTTCCTAATTTTTGATTTAATTATTATTCCAAATTTTTATTATTTTTTTATGTTACTTTGGAGTCTTATGGAAATAAGATTTTTTATTTTCCTTTATTTTTTATTCTAATTTTTTTTGTTACTTTGGAAGTCATACAAAATTCAAAATGCTAAATTTCTTTATTTTTTAATTTTGTGTTTTTTTATGTACACTCTTTCTTTTAATTTGTGCCGTTATAACTAGAATCCACCAGATGGATGGCTAGATCTTTCTGGTTAACGTTAGAGCTTCCTCAAAGTGTTTAATCAGTATAGGTATAGAATTCAGTTATTATTATGAATTTTACTTATTTTTGGATGTTACTTTGAAGTCATACGGAATTCAAATTGCTAAAATTCCTTTTTTATTTTTTATATTATTTTTTTGTGTTTTTTAATGTGGACTCTTTTTTTTTAATATGAGCCTGTTAACACTGGAATTTAGCGCATGGCCAATTTAGTAAGGGTTATTAATTTGGTAAGCTTGTTTGGATTAAGATCAATGTTGTTTAAAGAAAATATTATTTTAGGAAGTTACGACCGATACAGATTGGAAAAAGAGGTTGGAATAAGACTAATCGGAATAAAAGCACATATTGGTTACAAAAGAAAAGATTATTTTGGAGGCCAAGGCTGACACACATAATGCTTTACGAGTCCAAGGAGGATATGATCAGTTCAGATGTTATAAAAGAAGACGACAGACAATATAGAAATGATCAATCGATCAATCAATCAACTTGCATTACTCTTTACCTGTAACACCCCGGCATTTAATATGCCCGAATGCTACCAAACATAGTCTAAACGACATCTAAATACCATAAACTAAGATAAATTACAGCAAAGGAGTAAATGCTAAAAACCAAAATTTGCAAAGATCTCCTTTGTTTTAACATGAATTGGAGCAAGAGTAATAACAAGGCAAGTTATATCATAGCATAAGACATCTAAAACAGCAATAACAATGAGTAAAGCATCACTTATGTCTAAAATAAGGAATTCAACCATTCCAACAATTATAACCAACCAAACGATGAACTCAAGCCCATACACCAAGATTCATGGCACTAATCATTATTATCATGGCTCCCACTGATTAAACTGTATAATAATGTGAAGCTACGTGTAGATGTGTAGCTAATGCCCTTTTTCCCGCATGCCGGTTTCATGGTACCTAAGAAAAACAACATAAACACAAGCGTGAGTTCATCACTCAGCAAGTATATTGCAATGGAACAAGAATATACATTCTAATACCTTCATCACCACTTTTCACATACAACATCATACACACCTCATATTCATAGCGCAAGCATATCATTGACATCATCATATATCATCATCATATAACATCCTCATATAATGCAATGCAATGCAATGCAATGCGATGCACATATCTCCTGGAAACTCATACCAGTATGGTTGAGTACACACCCATCGGTGTTCACCCTCTCCCCCCTTCCATCCCGAAGATGGAGGGTGCCTACTCCTCACTTCCCCACACCGCGGTGGATGGAATCACGATGTAGGACTTACTCATTGGCTCTCCGGAATAGTCATAACTTTCTCACCGACCTTCCCCGGACTAGTTATGACTTTCTCACCGCCCGGGCCATGTATCATACCATGTATGCAAACATGCCAACATCGTAAATCACTTGTACATTAACACATGGCTTCATAGCATAGTAAGCATATTCATCATATCATTGGCAATCATTAAAGCATGGCATGTGAACATATCATATATTAAATTTCAATCACAACCGATCAAGCAAACGATAACCCGCTACCCATTCCAATACACTTGCCTCAACCACGGCGACGGATTGGCGAGAAGTAGAAGGCACTCCCGGGGTCACACCACCTGCACATAGGGACCACACACTCACAATCATGTCCACAAAACAGTAAGCAAACCCTCTTCTACCCCGACATCGCAAACTACTCGCTAAACCCAAAAACAGAGGTTCTGTCCCGTCGGGACAGCAGCCTTCCAAAAGGCACAACTTGAGTTCTAAAACTCCGAATCAATTAAACGAGTACATCCTCGCGTAGCTTAGGAAATTTCCTAACTTTTTCTAAGTATATGGAAAAGCTGATTCGGACTCTAAAGTTGTTTAATCTACAAAATATCGTGATCTGTTCCAATCACGTCACATATTTTAATATGCTCGGTAAAACAGCCATAACTTTCAAACGGCTAGGCGGAATTGGACGTTCTTTATACCCACGGAAAGATATTGAAATTACCTACAACTTCTTCAACAGCCGTACGACCAAATTCCGAATCTAAATTGGTGAAAACCTGAACCCTAGGTCGACTGCACATGCTGCCCGAAACAGAGAACGTGGCAACTTTTAGATCTAATTTAATCTACTCAATTTCAGCACCACCAATTGATCTAAAAATATGATAATCACCCTTAGAACAGATCCTAGACCAACCCCAAGGATTCCCATGGCCATACCTTCGCCCGACGCACGAAAACCCAATAGATCTCCTTCCGGTTCGCGCGATCTCCCTCCTCGCTCCAATCCCGCCGGATCTCCTCGTCGTGGAGCGCTCCAACGGATGGATCTTCGAGGTGTTGAGGTGGAGAACTCCCCTAGGGGCAGCAAGGGAGGTGGAGAGGGGAGGAGAGGGGTGGTGGCGCCATGGGGGAAGATGGAGAGGAAGGGGAAGGGTGGAGGCGCATGGGGGGGCTAGGGGGTGGCGGCTAGGGTTGGGAGAGGGAGTTTGGGGCGCACCAAGGGGTGGGGGTCAGATTTGGCTGCCCAAAAGTCCCCCCCTTGGGCCCAAACCCTTCCACCGGAGGCCCAACTCAACCCCCAAGGCCCAAAGTCCCCCAGAGAGGCCCAAACACCCGAAAACGGCCCAAAAACACGCTATAAACGGCATAACGTAAAGTTTTAACCTCCATTTTCACATTTTATAAAGTTTTTGACCTCAACATTCACATTTTATATGATACGACACTCCGTGGTGTCACCTTCTCCCCCCCTTCAACAGGATTCGACATCGAATCCAAGACACACCAATACGCAACCCAGCAAAGCAAAAGATAGCTAGGTTTCACATCTCATACCTGAGGCGAAAAGCTAGGGGTACTTCTCGTGCATGCGAGACTCCAGTTCCCAAACCGCTTCTCTCTCTGACTAAAGCCACTAGAACTACACTGATCGAGACCCGATGGTAAGATGCTTAGACTCGAAGACCCACAGTTCTAACGATAACCCACGATCAACCTCTTGCAAGAACTTTACTCAACATTGAAACCCAAAGCACCCATACAAGGCCTCGACATGACCCAAGCGATAGGATAAAATCCCAAACAGACCACGAAAGGAAACGGTCTCACACTCCTCCTTCGATACATCCCTTGGCACTAAAGTGCCCGATCCCTTTAACCAAAGCCACTCTCCAGAAGGACATGGTACCAACTTCTAGATCCATCTTCCGCTCCCACGCTGTGATGATTGACATCTCAACCTCTCAAGCGTGGTTCGTCGTATTCGCGACGACGCAAAACCAAGTGAGACACAACACTCTAAGATTACTAACCGCTTGAACCATCTGGTTACATTACGATTTTTACAACAAGACCAACACCCACCCCACTACCACCGAAAGGAGAAGCCTACTTTATGGCCAGGGTTCTAAAAACCTGCAAAATCAATAACTGCCGAACATTCCACTTTGGTTGGCACAACACGCTCAATAGCCCGGCGACAAAAAGATCCAATACTCTTCGAAAACCAAAAGCAATTACTAGCAACCACCAAGTGGTCCACTAATAATTTGATCAACCCTACCGAGGGACACATAAACGGAAACAATTCTCCAAGAAGGTTTGAATTGGGACACAGACAACCTTCCTTTACTCTTCACTTGTAACATCCCCATTTTCGCTTTCTAGGGAAAAACCTAATTTAAATAAAGTAAATTCAAAGCTTGGAGTTTCATTGGTGTTTATATTAACCTGGCATCCATTCCTATCCAAAATGGGGATTTAATTCCCCTCCGGGCAAAAAATCGAATTTTTCGGTTCACGCCGGTACCCGAAATTTCACCCGAGTCCAAAAATGCTCAAAAAAAATCCCCAAACCACTTCCATTATGTTCCAAATATTCCAAAATGATTTTAGGAATCATTCCCCGGATTTTTGGACCTCCGTTCCTATTTTATCTCGCGCGGCTTTTGTTTAATGCCTGCGATCCGCGCCCGAATATTTAATTCCACAAAAATCATCCAAATTCAACGGAACCAATTTTATTGGGTCCCAAATATTCTAAAGTGGTTCTAGGAATTTTTCCGAAATTTTTAGACCATTTTTCCTAATTTTTCTCTAGGGCGAATCATTTACGTAAAGGAGGACCAATGGGAGAGTGCCACGTGGCAAGGGAATAGTGCACCTTCTTCTACCTCCAGCCCAAGCCAAATGACAGAGGAAGCTTCAAGTGCATCAATGGCTAGGGTTCCACTTCATTTGCTCATCACTCCCCCAATTCAACTCCAAAACGCGAACGGTCGGTTCCGTTGGATCCGCGACGTTGATCTCTTGCCATTCCCCACCTTGATGAGCCGTCAATCTCGCCGGAAACGGCCCATTCAAGAAAAACCGAAATTGACTTAAACACCATTAACTCGGTCGTTTCTCCTCCAAACGGCGCACCACCACCTCCATTCTCTTCGTATAAGAGTCCCCGTTCCGGGAGTGTGCTCCTCCTTTCCTCTACTTCACTCTTGTGCCCGTGAGATCAAGGAAACCGACGTCGTGTTGAACTTTTTCGGTGTTCTTCGAGTTCGTGCTTGTAGATCCTTCTCCGGTGAGCCATTCTTCGTGCCACTTGATTCCTTGTGACCGTGGATGAGTCTAGAGTCTAACCCAACCATCAATTTTAGGTTGCATCAAGAATTGGCGACGAATTTCTCGATTTTCTTGGTTCGGCCGGAGCTCCGTTCGTCGTCGATTTCATCGCCTCCGGTGAGAATTAACTCAATTCCTTCCTTCTCTAGGTCCCTAAGGATGTTATCTTCGTGATCCATGCTTTTGTTTGGGTCAATTCCGTGCAAAATTGAGGTAAAAATCGGATTTTTAGGAGGTAGTATGTTCTTAGTGGGTTGGTTTTTGCTCTCTGTTAATGGCCTGGGGTGTGTGCATGTTTGGGCTTGGGCCCATGCGCCGCCGCCGCCGCCCGGCCGCCCGCCGCCTCGCCCGGCCGCCGCCTGCCCGGCTGCCACGCCCGCCGCCGCAGCCCCCCGATCGCCACCACCCTCCCTCAAGCTCCTCTCACTTCCCACCATGACCATGGGTCCATGGCTCTATACAAGGTTGAAGACAACCCCTTAGACAATGACATGGTGGCCCCACTTGTAAGAGACACTAGCTATTTCCAGTCAAAGTCCAACTTCAAAACCAGTCAACAGTGGAATATTCCGGGAATATTCCCGGTTTTCCAATTTTTCAAAATTCAAACTTCGGAAGCTCATAACTTCTCCGTCCGAACTCCGTTTGACCCCATTAAAATTTCTAAATTCATCTAAAATCAATATCTACCTGCCAGTATTATTTTTGTATTTTTTAGATTTTATTTATTTTCTTTTATTTATTTATTGCCTCGATTTGCGTGTAGTCGACGATCCCGCTGCGACCACCGATTCCGCCACCGAGTTTTCCGAGTTCGACACCTTCGCCGCGACAGAAGGCAAGTCCCCTTGACGCATTTTGATCCTATGATTGTGAAATGATATAAATTGTTTACAAAGTTGCATGGCTATGTTTAATGAAATATGTCAAATATAAGTGCTAGTTATTCCGAAATTGTTGATTCCTCCTTGACATTGTTAATCATACCCATTGTAACCCTAGGACATTGTTTATACCATGCTTATGCTTATATGGTATCCTTTGCTACATAGTACGGTAGAATTGCTTAGGATCTTTTCCGATGAAAACAACCCAGGGGTGGGATTACTCAAAAGTTATGATTTCCGATATGATTTAGAAAGCATTATGATGGTTTTGGTCCTGTTTTCTAAAATAAAAAGAAAAGGAAAATGATTTGGACTTGGGCGGATTGGATTGTCGGGTGGGTGCGGATGGAGCACTAGCTGTCTTGTGCAAGTACCGCCCCAAGTCATATAAGGACCGACGCTTGTGACTGTCCATTCTAAGCATAATCGTACTACCACATGTCTATAATGGTACGACCTGGCCAACTAATTTGTAGAAACCTAATTTAGACTCACCACTCGGTTGAATGTGAATGTCGGATGGAGGCACTGTTGTTTTTCTCACACGGCGCAAGAGGGGGCTTCTGTACTGGGCGGATGGAACCCTAACAGCGGTGAAACCTCAGCGGGTGGGTCTAGTTAGGTAGATACATTGTAACGGCCTTGTCAGGATATCCCTGCCGACACACCTAAGGAAGTGTGTTAATTGCATGGCATCAAGGGTATATCTTGTCTTGTGGGTAAAGCTGTACACCTCTGCAGAGTAAAACTATTCGAATAGCCGTGCCTACGGTCAAGGGCAAAGCGAAGAATGCTTTCATATTGGTAGACTTTGATTTTGGTTTTAAAAACTGAAAAGTGTTTTGTTTTGGGATTCGGGAGTGGTTAGAACTCTCGGATGTTGTTTGGCGGATAGAGCCAACCAGGTGGAAGGAACCTGTTTTATACTTGACGGATGGAGTCACATGATTAACATTGATCTTTTAAAAGTTGGCGGATAGAGCCTTTATACTAGTGATGGTGGATAGAACCTCACTACAATATTAAATACTTCAATTGTTAAAAAGAATTGTAAAAAGATGCTTCGTGAAATATTATTACTTAAGTATGGTTTAATAAAATTTGGCTTTATGCAAAAGAACCCTATTAAGCTTCCTTTGAAAAGCCCTACATGATCATACTTTCCCCGACTTGCTGAGTACCTTTGTACTCACGTGCTACATCAACATTGTCATCATCAGAGAATTTTCAAGACGCAGCCGAGGAGGGCGAGTTCTTCCAGGAGGAGTACGAGGAGGATTGCCAGGAGAACTAGTTGTGTTTCTGGTCGTCGCCTGAGGTGTTCGCTTGTTCTTTCTTTCATTTTCCGCTGCTTTGTTTCCGGTCGTTGGACCGAGTATTGTAATAAGTGGCCATGTGGCCCATACTTGAATATTTATGTTACAATTTTCGTTATGTTCGGCAATGAAGTATCACTGTGACTATGTGTACTAGCTACTGATCTGGGACTAGTACGAAAATACACAGGAGATTTCGGATAGCCAATCCGGGGTCTCACAGCGGTGGTATCAGAGCCTGGACGACCGTACGACGTGACCTAGTTAGCATGGCAAAGCCTTAAGGACTTATATTTTATAAAAACATACTTACAAAAGTTTATGTTCCTTTGCTTCTACCTCCCCTATCTTAGTGTCTTGTGCTTATCCTGTCTTTTATTTAAAATTTGGTTACTAATCCCCCCTTGTTTTTTTCAAATTGTAGATGCCGACCTTCACCACCTTTACCGCTCAGGCTGGAGGCTTTTGCGAGGAGCTGTCACTGATGCTCCAGGAGTTGGGCTTCCCCCATCGCCCGGAGTATCGCTACCAGTCGGTTCCTGGTCTTGGCCAAGACATGTGGCAGGTCCGCTTGCTAGTCTTCGCGAGGAGTCGAGTTCGCGACGAGGACCGGCCGTTCTACTTCACGGCCGAGAGTTCCATTCTGGCGTACGCGCTTCAGGACGTGGCCAGAAAGGCTATCCTCATGTTGGGGCATAGCTACCGCGATCTGCTGGAGGACTCCCCGTACCGCCTGTTTCCCCGCTTCCAGTTCGGGATGAGGCACAGTCTGTTCAGGAGTCGGGAGCAGGAGGCTGACCCGACCGTGGTGCACTTGGGCTCCCTCGCCAGGCCCAGGATGAGGCCTACATGCGGATGGCCGACGAGCTGCAGGATCTGCGTCGGGCCTTGACAGCAGAGAGAGAGGCGAACCATCGGCTCGAGGAGGAGAGGAGGAACGCCCAGACGCTTCCACCACCAGCGCCTGTGCAGGAGGCACAGCCCGTGGCGCCATGTCGGGACCCCGAATTTGCAAATCCGGACCCTCTGTGTATTCAGCACTAGTCCAGGAACGCGCTAGTGCACACAGTCTTAACATCGGTAAATATCACAATCATACCAATCGATATTATCATAGTACTTTATTTAAATAACCAAACTGGTTACTTGACCTTATGGTCAAGTTACAAATATATGCCTTGCGAGGCGAAACTTATTAAAAGAGAAATAATAGCAGCGGAAAAATCAAATAACTTCGTGGCGCCATCCAAAGATACCACAGCAATCGATCGGGCTCGCATCCCTAAGTAGACGGGTCCTCTTGGAATTCCTCCTCCGGCCGGGCGTAATCTCCTCTTCAACTGGTATTGTGTTGAGGCAAGGGTGAGTACTTGGTACTCAGCAAGTCATGCACAGAATGCAAGCTAATATACTATATGCATGGCTTGGTACAAAGGAATAGCTCAAGGTATATTTGCAGTAAACAGCATTTGACAGGTAATATAAGTAGATTCGAAAGCAGTAGAAAGAAGTAAAGCATAAATAACTTTTCAAGAAGTTTAATAAACATTTTCCCCATCCTAAACCACATTTCCATCATCTTTATTACTAAACCAAACCAACCTTTCAAATCCAAGTTATTTTCAGAAAATCTAACCCTTGACTGTAATTCCCGAGCATTGTCCAGTACCGTGGACTCGGCTATTTAAATAGATTCTAAACTCTGCAGAGGTTATGCACTTTACCCACAAGATACAGTCAAACACCACAAAGGCGAAGTTCCTCAGAATAAAGCCTTTGGAAGCCTCAAACAACACAGTGGTCCTCTCAGGTTCGTGCTCTACACCATCCCTTCCCTTAGCCAAGGCGAAGTATGGGACCAACACACCTTAGATGGGTATCCGGCCACGACCACGATACGCTCCCGCATAATCACACAAACGGTGTAATCGACACCCTGAGGCTCCACAAGTGAGTCCTTAGCGACTTAGTCAACTAGGGCCGTCCCATTCCAGCCATGTGGTTGCAAGTATGACCCAGTTCAAAGGCTTGCAAGGTTAAGTCCTTAGAGTGACCAGGGCAAGACTACCCGAAGAACCAAATCAACATCCCCAATGCCACAACTGGCCCACCTGATTACTCTTGCCACAGGCCCCGGTCGAAATCATTTATCAAACCCAGCTTGATTACCATGCACCACGTGCCATCAACATCACATGTTACTTTTCAAATAACATGTTCATTATATAATTAAGTCAATATTAACATTTGATTGTCCAAAATCATGTTATGAGCACGAAAGTGTGTCTAAGCAGTATGCTACAACGGTCTAAACCCATGTTGGCAATTTAATAATCTCCAACTAGTAATCCACAACTAGGGTGACAAGGGATCATGGCACATACTTAGATAATCAAGGTGTCATACAGCAAATTGGCATTTATCTAACCCCCAGGTTTAAACAAAGTATTTTTCTAATTGAACTAGCATGCAATAGTTTAAATCAAAATAGATTTCGAAGTAGGATCAACATGGTCAAAGCACAACTTGCCTTCAAAAAGCACTTGCTCTTGGTCTTGAGTTGGATCCTGAGTCAACACTTCTCCTTCGAATCCTTAGAGACTTCAACGTCTACTCGTAAAGCGTGCAAATAGCAAATACACAAATAAACAATAGGCAAAAACATCCCAAAACTCCAAATAAAATCCATAAACAGAGAGAACATAATTTTCTGGATTTTTAGAAACTGGAATCGTCAAATTTGGAGTTAAAACGCAAAAGTTATGATTATTTAAAGTTTAAATAATCAATTAAATAATATTACAGAGAAAAACTTTAGTCCAAAAATTAAATAAAATTCATATTTAGGTAGATCTCAATTTTATACAAATTTAGAAATTTGAATCACTCAAATCGGAGTTGAAACGCAAAAGTTACAAGCGTTTGAAGTTTGAATCTAAATTTGAATTAATATTTCGAATTAATAAATCATTTTCTTTTTCGGAAATTAATTATTGCGTCAGCATGGACACGTGTCAGCTCCTGATTGGCTGGCTGACGTCAGCCGGCTCATGGGCTTGGTCCACGGTTTGGCTCGGTCCACCGTGGACTCGGTCCACGACTCCACGTGAGGCCCGGCAGTGGGACCACTCGGGTGACGTCATCGGCGACGTCGTGAGGACTCGACCACGGTCGACATGTGGGACCCGCGTGACGTCATGGGTGACGTCGGCGCTTGGCTGGATTAGCCAGCGACATGCGGGCCCTTCGACACGCGGGCCCCGTGTCGGCGCCTGCACGCACACGCCGCTGCGGATCGGCGCCGATCACGGCGGTCACCTTCCCGCCACGTGGCGTGATCTTGCCCGTTGGTTTGAGAATCAACGGCGCGGATTAAATCTAGCGTAGTGCTTTGGAAAAACAACTCGTGATCCAGGCCGCTCGATCTTGATCGGACGGTCAAGATCCAATCTAACCTGGTGCAGTTCTAGCTACGTGGCACAATCTAAGCCGTTGGATTTAGATCCGACGGTTGAAAATAGATCCAGAGGTTGCACGTGAGATCTCACCGCGGTGTGACGCGTGGCGCGATCCGAGCCCTTGGATTACGATCGGACGGCTAAGCGTAGCTCGCGGACGGCGATGGCGACGCGGCGGAGCAGAGGCCACCGGAGATGAAGACGACGACGAGTCCAACGGGCGCCGGGGCTTCTCCGTGAAGTGAAGGGTACTCGAACGCGCCTCGCCTTGGGGAATCCGGATCTGGCTTGACGACGGCGGAATCGAGCAAAACCGCGGCGGTCACTTCCTCCAACTACGGCGAGCTCGCACGGCAATCAAGCGGCGGCTCAGGCGAGATGGCTCGGGAACGGTGCGCAAGGATGAGGGCAACCTCGGGGGCGTCTCACGCTTTAAATAGCCTCGGCGTTCGCGGACACGGAAACCTAGTTTCCCACGGCGGCGCGCGGCGGCGGAGTCCGCTTCGGTCTCGGCGGAGACGACGACGCACACCGCCCACGTGGCACGATCAACGGCCACGATCGCCGCGGCGCGATCGGATCCGGCCGGATACGGCTCGAACCGTCAGACGGGCGGATCTCACCGTTGGATCTTGATCCAACGGTTGGGATTGATTAGGGTTTTGAGTGGTTTGATCGAGTCAATCGGCTCGGTCGGACTCGAGTCCGACTCGGGTTCGACTTCGGTCGGATGAACAAGATTTGACCCGAGTTGAATTTCCAGCGATTTAATATTTAAAATAATTCCCGATAATTCATTTAATTCATTAAAAATAGCAAATGACTCGAGAAAAATTCTAAAAATTCTGGAAAATACTTTGGATCATTTTGGACTCAAATAAAATATTTCCAACAAAATTTTATTTGAAAAATTAAATTCTTCAATTATTTCAAAATGGAATAAATTCAAATAAATTCCAAATAAATCCAAATAAATTCCAGAAAATTCCAAAAATTCACCAAAGTGCCAAACCACACATGAATTTAAGAAAAGCAAAATTTTGGGGTGTTACACGCCACCACCACCCGCCCTGGTTCTGGAGGACCCGCCGATCCGCGACATACCGATGGACGCTCCGTCAGCCCGGCGTCGTCAGGGTTTGAAGCTTTTGCCACACAAGAAGTCCGTTCGGCCCCAGTCGCCGTTAGGAGTGTCCCTGGGTTTCTTGACCGCCTCCGGAGGTGCCGGACCGTCGTCGTCAGCTACGCCTTCCCGCAGCAGGAGCGAGGAGGAGGAGGAGGAGGACCCGTCCCCGCGTGGCTTTGCGAGTGACGCGAGTGATTAGTTGTCTAGCCTGGAGGACCTTTACCTTGTTTTGTTTTCAATTAGAACGATGAATAAGTGATTGTTGGATTGTATCGGGCCCTTAGGCATTTGGGATACAGCCATCTCCAAAACTATTTTGTTTTAATGGAAGTTCAGTTGGTTTTCCCTTCTGTTGTGTGCTTTTGGTGGTTGTGCTCTTGTTGTTGAGGATGTGGTTTAGTCCCCTGACTCTTATCTGTGCTTTCCCCCCTTCCCTTGTGCTTCTCCGCCCTTGTTGCAGATGGAGGAAGTTGGTTGTGGTCGTGGTCGTGGCCGTGGAAGACCAGGAGGCCGTGGTAGAGGTCGTGGTCGTGCCCGTGGTCTAGTGCACTTTCAGGAGGAAGAGTTTGTGGAGCCCCCGCAGCAGCAAGGACAAGAGCAAGTCCAGCACCCGGCAGCTCAGTATGATCCGCCGCCGCCCCCACCTCCAGCTCAGCCGCCGAATATGGAACAGATGATGGCGATGCAGCTTCAACTTCTTCAGGCGTTAGCTCAGAATGTTCTGAACCAACCTCAAGCCGCTGCAGCACAGGCTCAAGCTCAACCGCCCCAATCCAAGTTTGGGGAGTTCATGCGGACTCGACCCCCAACCTTTGCTGGATCCGTGGACCCGCTGGATGCGGACGACTGGCTCAAGGAAGTAGAGCGGAAACTGCACTTGGCTCAGTGTGATGAGATAGAGAGCATACAGTTCGCGTCTCATCAGCTTAAAATGCAGCGACCAAGCGGTGGGAGAACTCTTGTCGCACATCTTGACTCCATGAGAACATCGCGTGGAATGAGTTTGTTGAAGCCTTCAGGGCTACTCACATCCCCAAGGGCATCATGGAGATGAAGCGCCGAGCGTTTCATAAGCTTCAACAGGGGAACCTGTCTGTGTCAGAATATCTTAACCGGTTCACTCAGCTGTCCCGCTACGCGACCGCAGATGTCGCAACTGATGAGGCCAAGATCTGGCGATTCATGGAGGGCCTTGACCCTAACCTGAAAGTTCAGCTAGTGTCGAGCGACTTCCCGTCGTTCCAACATATGGTCAACAAGGCGCTGGTTCAAGAGGATGCTCAGCGTCAGCTGTTTGAGTCCAGGAAGAGGAAGATGCTGTTCCAGAATTAGCGCGGTGCTAGCAGCTCCAGGCCCCGCACTTTCCAGCAGGCCAGCAGCCGCCAGTGCACCAAGGACCCCAATGTCCACCCCGCGCCCATCTGGACAAGCCCCTGCCGGCAATACAGGAGCTCAGGCTCAGAAGAGTGGGACTGCGATGGCAGGAGTGCAGTGCTTCAACTGCCGAGAGATGGGGCACTACGCCAACAATTGCCCCCAGAAGCGTCCGCCCGTTACCCCAGTGAGGTTCAACCTGGGATCGACGCCAGCCCGCGCTCCAATGCCAGCTTAGGGGAGAGGAACCCCGCAGACCCCGTGCACCCCAAGGACTGCCGGAAGAGGGCGCGTGAACCATATCACGGCTGAAGAGGCTCAGGAGGCGCCAGACGTGGTTTATGGTAAGTTCCATGTGAACTCAGTACCTGCTTCAGTTCTGTTTGATTCTGGTGCAACCCATTCTTTCATATCGGAATACTTGGTTAAAAAGCATAACTGGGATACAATATAGTTAAGAAACCCTTTGTTAGTACAATCCCCTGGAAAAGAATTAAGAACAACTGTTGTTTGCCCGAAAATGGATATAGTAATAAAAGGGGTCAAGTTCCTAGCGAACTTAATACTATTGGATACTAAGGGTATAGAAGTAATCCTTGGAATGGATTGGTTAACCAAGTACAAGGGTCAGATAGACTATGCTAGTAGAGCTATCTCTTTTACCAGCCCTGAGGGGATTAGAATGGAGTTCTTATCTAATCTTTCCTCTAAGGGGGGTAGCATCTTAAACCGTCTGAAAGGGGCTTCGTTGGAGAATGTACTAATAGTCAATGAGTACCCAGATGTATTCCCGGAGGAGTTGCCAGGAATGCCACCAGATCGAGATGTGGAGTTTGTGATTGAGCTGGTACCTGGTACGGCTCCCATCTCGAAGAGACCTTACCGTTTACCTTCCAACGAGCTGGTCGAGATGAAGAAGCAGTGTAGGATCGAAGTATACGAATATAGCAATCAGAGGGGGGTGAATGATTGTGCGGAAGCTAAAACCAAATTCTTGATCTACTAAAAGTTCACCCCAAAACAGAACCAAATAATTGCCTCGTATTCGACAAAAAACAGAATGACAGAGATTCGGTAAAATGAGAATTCCTGGAGATCCAACCGTTAGATTGATCTGAAATTTGGACACGAGAAACTAGATTCCAATACGAATCGAACCCAAAAATAATCAGCTCGATCAGACTTACAGATCAAAAGTTATGAACCTCGCAAGCTTGCTATGACAGAAGATGACGAGAATTAATCTAACCAAAACTTCAAGATTAAACAAGAACGACAAAAGTTTAATCAACTAAACTTAGAGAAACCCTAAATCAATTCTCTAGAAAGGTTTTGATGGATCAAATCAAGATAAAACTCAAAGAACAAAAACCAATCTAGAAAAGAACAAGCATGCAAACAAGAACCAATCTAGAAAAGAACAAGCATGCAAACAAGAACCAAAACAGGAAACACTGTAGCAACGCGGTTACTGTAGCACGCAAGGATCTAGAAGAATTGATCTTTATTTCTTTTGTCTAAAGTACTCTCATCAAAAGAGTAGAAACCCTAAAACTGAGCTTGAGGCTCTCAATGCGCTCAGCTTCGATTGATGCGATTGATGCCCTTCAACAGGAGACACCCCTCCTATTTAAAGGAGCAAAACACAAGGAGTTCTGAATACTATTCCTAATCTAGAAGGAGTATGTATACAACTCCTTTTGGCCCAACCTGGCAGAGTACAACTCTTGCACGTGTATGGCAACCCTACCATACTCACGTGACTAACACTTTGCACGCGTATGGCCACCTGCCATACTCACGTGACTAACACTTTGCACGCGAATGACCTCCTGCCATTCTCACGTGACTAACCATTCTTCATGTGCACCATTCTCTTAGCCCGAACGTCCCGCATGACATCCTTGACCACCAAGACCTTAGTTCCTCCCTGAACCTAGTCCCGAACCTCAGCTCCTCCATGAACCTAGTTCCGGTCCCGTCATCGACCACGTTCGTCTTTGAGCAATACCTGCACATGAACAAACCATAAAACAATTCCGAGCACAAGTCCACGACTTGACTCACATCAATCCATGCAAATACTCACACGAGCATTGCATAAAGTCCACTTCAAGCATCATGAAATTCTCACAAATTTCATAATCTCAAAAACAAATCAAACACAATTCCAATTTTGCTCAAAACCCTAATCGAGCAAAAACGCATTCACGACGGACCAAAAAATATGGTCCGGCGTACACATGAAAAAGTCACTCAAAAACCATTCACAACGGACCAACAAAATCGGTCCGGTGTACAAGTGAAAGTCTCGGTTTCAAGAAGAAATCATTCCGGCGAAAACACGTTCACGACAGACTAAAGAAATCAGTCCGTCGTACATGCGAAACTTACTGGTTTCTTGGAAAATTGAATCCGGCTCATGATCTCAAAAGCACGTCCACGATGCACTCCAAAAACTTGGTCCGTCGTACATGCGTATCGCTATTTTCTTGGAAAATTGAGTTTGGCACAAGAGCTCAAAAACATGTGCACGACAGACCCAAAAACTTGGTCCGTCGTACACAAAATCGGTTCGGCGCAAAAGGACTCAGATTCATGTTTACAACAGACCAAAAAACTTGGTTTGTCGCACATGGGAAAATGAGGTTGCCAAAGCATGTTTACGACAGACCAACAAATTTGGTCCGTCGTAGATGGGAAACATACTGTTTTCTTTAAGTTTGGTCCGGCGCCAAAGCGAAACTTACTGTTTCTTGTCAAATTGTCAAAACACATGAACAAACACATTTTGCAAATTCAATTTTAAGCCAATTTTTCAGCACATGATTTCACAAGCAGATTGAAGAACTGCAAGAGAAAGGATTCATCCGACCCAGTTCATCCCCTTGGGGATCGCCAGTGATCTTCGTCACCAAGAAAGACGGTAGTCTGAGAATGTGCATAAACTACAGGTCTTTGAATGAGGTCACAATCAAGAACAAATACCCGTTGCCTCGGATTGATGATCTGTTTGATCAGTTGAAGGGAGCTCAAGTCTTCTCCAAGATAGATTTGAGGTCGGGATATCACCAGCTGAAGATAAGAAAAGAAGATATTCCGAAGACAGCCTTCACTACCAGATATGGATTGTACGAATTTACAGTGATGTCTTTTGGATTGACCAATGCTCCGTCTTATTTCATGAATCTGATGAATAAGGTGTTTATGGAGTATTTGGACAAGTTTGTGGTAGTCTTCATTGACGACATTCTTGTCTACTCCAAGAGTCGGAAAGAGCATGAAGACCATCTGAGGATAGTCTTGGAAACGTTAAGAGAGCATCAGCTGTATGCCAAGTTCAGTAAATGTGATTTCTGGTTAAAAGAAGTTTCTTTCCTGGGTCATATCATCTCTGCTACAGGAGTAGCAGTGGATCCGGCGAAAGTAAGAGATGTTTTGGACTGGAAGCAGCCAAAGTCAGTCCCGGACATCAGAAGTTTTCTTGGATTAGCTGGTTATTATCGGAGATTCATTGAAGGGTTCTCAAAGATAGCCAGGCCTCTTACTCAACTTCTGAAGAAGGAAAAGAAGTTTGAATGGACTAAAGCCTGTGAGCAAAGTTTTCAGGAGTTGAAAAAGAGGTTAACCTCAGCCCCAGTGCTTGTGCTGCCAGATATCCACAAGGATTTTGAAGTGTACTGTGATGCTTCAAAACAAGGTCTGGGATGTGTTTTGATGCAAGAAGGAAGGGTAATGGCCTATGCTTCAAGACAACTGCGACCTCATGAAGAAAACTATCCTATTCATGACTTGGAGTTAGCCGCAGTTGTGCATGCGCTCAAGATTTGGAGGCATTACCTGATCGGCAATTGATGTGAGATATATACGGATCATAAGAGTTTGAAGTATATCTTCACTCAGTCCGATCTTAACCTGAGGCAGAGAAGATGGTTGGAGTTGGTGAAAGATTATAATGTGGGAATTCATTATCACCCTGGAAAGGCTAATGTTGTTGCGGATGCCTTGAGCAGGAAAGCTCACTACAACAATGTTATGGTACAAGAAAGCCAACCAGCGCTTCACGAAGAATTCCGGCGTCTTAACCTGGAATTGGTGGAGGAAGGATGCATTTACCATTTGGAGGTCAAATCAACCTTGGAAGATCAGATTAGAGAGGCTCAGAAGAATGATAAAGGTATTGCAGACCTGAAGGAGGGCTTGAAGAAAGGAAAACACCCAGGATTTTCAGAAGATGACCAAGGCACTGTTTGGTTTGGGAAAACAATAGTGGTCCCTAACCATGAGGAAATCAAGAATGTGGTCTTGAAGGAGGCACATGATTCAGTTTATTCCATTCATCCAGGAGGCACCAAGATGTATGCAGACCTGAAAGAGAAATATTGGTGGTCCAATATGAAGAAAGAAGTTGCTGACTTCGTAGCATGTTGTGATGTGTGCCAGTTGGTAAAAGCAGAACATCAGAGACCCGCCGGTCTATTGTAGCCTTTGCAAGTTCCTGTTTGGAAATGGGAAGAAATTGGGATGGATTTTATAACCGGACTTCCCAAAACTAAAGCCAGTTATGATTCCATCTGGGTTATTGTGGACCGAGTGACTAAAGTGGCCTACTTTATCCAGTGAAGACGACTTATTCTGGAGATAAGCTTGCTGAGTTGTATATGGCCAAGATTGTATGCTTGCACGGGGTGCCCAAGAAGATCATATCCGATCGAGGTTCCCAGTTCACCTCGAGGTTTTTGCAGAGATTGCATGAAGTATTGGGCACAAATCTGAATTTCAGTACTGCTTACCATCCCCAAACGGATGGCCAGACGGAAAGAATCAATCAGATCTTAGAAGACATGTTGAGAGCCTGCGCTCTGACATATAAAGGTTCGTGGGATCAGAATTTGCCCTATGCTGAGTTTTCTTATAACAACAGTTATCAAGCCAGTCTGAAAATGGCGCCTTTTGAAGCTCTATACGGGAGAAAATGCAAGACGCCCTTGTATTGGAAGGAAACCGAAGGAGGACAGATAATCATAAGTGATATTCTGAAAGAAGCCAAAGAGCAAGTCAGACAGATCCGTGCAAATCTGAAGACAGCCCAGTCAAGACAGAAGAGCTATGCTGATAATCGTCGACGAGAGTTAAGCTTTGTACCGGGTGATCATGTGTACTTGAAGGTATCCTCACAAAGGAATGAAAGCAGTTTTAGTCGGTGGGAAGTTAGCACCCCGCTATATCGGACCATTCCCAGTGGTTGCCAGAAAAGGAGAAGTGGCTTATAAGTTGGAGTTGCCTCCGCAGCTGTCAGGAGTACATGATGTCTTACATGTGTCTCAGCTGAAGAAGTGTCTCAGAGTACCCGAGCATCAGATGCCGTTGGAGGAAATAGAGCTGAAAGAAGACCTGTCGTATCCGGAGTATCCCGTCAAGATCTTGGATGAAGTCGAGCGTCGAATCCGAAGCCGAGTGATCAAGTTCTGCAAGGTTCAGTGGAGCAACCATTCTGAGAAAGAAGCTACCTGGGAGCATGAAGAAGATCTTCGAGCAGAGTTTCCAGATCTCTTTCTTTCTCCGTCTGAATCTCGGGGACGAGATTCTCTCTAAAGGGGGTAGGTTTGTAACATCCTCATTTTCACTTTCTGGGGAAAAACCTAATTTAAATAAAGTAAATTCAAAACTTAGAGTTTCATTGGTGTTTATATTAACCTGGCATCCATTCCTATCCAAAATGGGGATTTAGTTCCCCTCCGGGCGAAAAATCGAATTTTTCGGTTCCCGTCGGTACCCGAAATTTCACCCGAGTCCAAAAATGCTCAAAAATCCCCAAACCACTTCCATTGTGTTCCAAATATTCCAAAATGATTTTAGGAATCATTCCCCGGATTTTTGGACCTCCGTTCCTATTTTATCTCGCGCGGCTTTTGTTTAATGCCTACGATCCGCGCCCGAATATTTAATTCCACAAAAATCATCCAAATTCAGCGGAACCAATTTTATTGGGTCCTAAATATTCTAAAATGGCTCTAGGAATTTTTCTGGAATTTTTAGACTATTTTTCCTAATTTTTCTCTAGGGCGAATCATTTACGTAAAGGAGGACCAATGGGAGAGTGCCACGCGGCAAGGGAATAGTGCACCTTCTTCTACCTCCAGCCCAAGCCAAATGACAGAGGAAGCTTCAAGTGCATCAATGGCTAGGGTTCCACTTCATTTGCTCATCACTCCCTCAATTCAACTCCAAAACGCGAACGGTCGGTTCCGTTGGATCCGCGACGTTGATCTCTTGCCATTCCCCACCTTGATGAGCCGTCAATCTCGCCGGAAACGGCCCCATTCAAGAAAAACCGAAATTGACTTAAACACCATTAACTCAGCCGTTTCTCCTCCAAACGGCGCACCACCACCTCCATTCTCTTCGTATAAGAGTCCCCGTTCCGGGAGTGTGCTCCTCCTTTCCTCTACTTCACTCTTGTGCCCGTGAGATCAAGGAAACCGACGTCGTGTTGAACTTTTTCGGTGTTCTTCGAGTTCGTGCTTGTAGATTCTTCTCCGGTGAGCCATTCTTCGTGCCACTTGATTCCTTGTGACCGTGGATGAGTCTAGAGTCTAACCCAACCATCAATTTTAGGTTGCATCAAGAATTGGCGACGAATTTCTCGGTTTTCTTGGTTCGGCGGGAGCTCCGTTCGTCGTCGATTTCATCGCCTCCGGTGAGAATTAACTCAATTCCTTCCTTCTCTAGGTCCCTAAGGATGTTATCTTCGTGATCCATGCTTTTGTTTGGGTCAATTCCGTGCAAAATTGAGGTAAAAATCGGATTTTTAAGAGGTATTATGTTCTTAGTGGGTTGGTTTTTGCTCTCTGTTAATGGCCATGGGGTGTGTGCATGTTTGGGCTTGGGCCCATGCGCCGCCGCCGCCGCCCGCGCCGCCGGCCGCTCGCCGCCTCATTGGCGCCGCCATCTTGCTGCCGCCATGTATGCAAGCGTCTTGTAGGCCGCCTTTGGCCGTAGCCCCCCCACCATGACCATGGCTCTATCCAAGGTTGAAGACAACCCCTTAGACAATGACGTGGTGGCCCCACTTGTAAGAGACACTAGCTATTTCCAGTCAAAGTCCAACTTCAAAACCAGTCAACAGTGGAATATTCCGGGAATATTCCCGGTTTTCCAATTTTTCAAAATTCAAACTTCGGAAGCTCATAACTTCTTCGTCCGAACTCCGTTTGACCCCATTCAAATTTCTAAATTCATCTAAAATCAAGATCTACCTGCCAGTATTATTTTTGAATTTTTTAGATTTTATTTATTTTCTTTTATTTATTTATTGCCTCGATTTGCGTGTAGTCGACGATCCCGCCGATTTCGCCACCGAGTTTTCCGAGTTCGACACCTTCGCCGCGACAGAAGGCAAGTCCCCTTGACGCATTTTGATCCTATGATTGTGAAATGATATAAATTTTTTACAAAGTTGCATGGCTATGTTTAATGAAATATGTCAAATATAAGTGCTAGTTATTCCGAAATTGTTGATTCCTCCTTGACATTGTTAATCATGCCCATTGTAACCCTAGGACATTGTTTATACCATGCTTATGCTTATATGGTATCCTTTGCTACATAGTACGGTAGAATTGCTTAGGATCTTTTCCGATGAAAACAACCCAGGGGTGGGATTACTCAAAAGTTATGATTTCCGATATGATTTAGAAAGCATTATGATGGTTTTGGTCCTGTTTTCTAAAATAAAAAGAAAAGGAAAATGATTTGGACTTGGGCGGATTGGATTGTCGGGTGGGTGCGGATGGAGCACTAGCTGTCTTGTGCAAGTACCGCCCCAAGTCATATAAGGACCGACGCTTGTGACTGTCCATTCTAAGCATAACCGTACTACCACATGTCTATAATGGTACGACCTGGCCAACTAATTTGTAGAAACCTAATTTAGACTCACCACTCGGTTGAATGTGAATGCCGGATGGAGGCACTGTTGTTTTTCTCACACGGCGCAAGAGGGGGCTTCTGTACTGGGCGGATGGAACCCTAACAGCAGTGAAACCTCAGCGGGTGGGTCTAGTTAGGTAGATACATTGTAACGGCCTTGTCAGGATATCCCTACCGACACACCTAAGGAAGTGTGTTAATTGCATGGCATCAAGGGTATATCTTGTCTTGTGGGTAAAGCTGTACACCTCTGCAGAGTAAAACTATTCGAATAGCCGTGCCTACGGTCAAGGGCAAAGCGAAGAATGCTTTCATATTGGTAGACTTTGATTTTGGTTTTAAAAACTAAAAAGTGTTTTGTTTTGGGATTCGGGAGTGGTTAGAACTCTCGGATGTTGTTTGGCGGATAGAGCCAACCAGGTGGAAGGAACCTGTTTTATACCTGACGGATGGAGTCATATAATTAACATTGATCTTTTAAAAGTTGGCGGATAGAGCCTTTATACTAGTGATGGTGGATAGAACCTCACTACAATATTAAATACTTCAATTGTTAAAAACAATTGTAAAAAGATGCTTTGTGAAATATTATTACTTAAGTATGGTTTAATAAAAATTGGCTTTATGCAAAAGAACCCTGTTAAGCTTCCTTTGGAAAGCCCCACATGATCATACTTTCCCCGACTTGCTGAGTACCTTCTTACTCACGTGCTACATCAACATTGTCATCATCAGAGAATTTTCAAGACGCAGCCGAGGAGGGCGAGTTCTTCCAGGTGGAGTACGAGGAGGATTGCCAGGAGAACTAGTTGCATTTCCGGTCGTCTCCTGTGGCGTTGTGGCGTTCGCTTGTTCTTTCTTTCGTTTTCCGCTGCATTGTTTCCGGTCGTTGGACCGAGTATTGTAATAAGTGGCCATGTGGCCCATACTTGAATATTTATGTTACAATTTTCGTTATGTTCGGCAATGAAGTATCACTGTGACTGTGTGTACAAGCTACTTGTCGGCGTATTTTACGCCGGGGTCCCCACTCTCCCGCAATAAAAGAAACTGCCGGGCGGGCAGGGTGTGTCCGGGCACACCGCCGCAGTAAGCAAAGAATCTCCTCGGCGTGGTCGCCCAAAGGGATGTGGCGTCGTGCCACGCCACTAGGCGCCCAGGAAGGTGGTCGCCCAGTGGACAGGTGGCAACCAGGCCACGCCACTGCGCGTCCAGGAAGGTGGTCGCCCAGTGGACAGGTGGCGATCAGGCCACGCCACTGGGCGCCCCGGAAGGTGGTCGCCCAGTGGACAGGTGGAGACCAGGCCACACCACTGGGCGCCCAGGAAGGTGGTCGCCCAAGGGACGCGTGGCAGACAGACCACGCCCTGGCGACAGCGAGGCGCCGCCAGTGGGCAGTGGCGACTGAGCAACACCATTGGGCGCCCAAGAAGGTGGTCGCCCAAGGGACACGTGGCAGACGCCACGCCAAGGCGCCCACCCCGAGGCCGCAAAGCACTGGTCAAGGGTATTTAATGCGAATCGTGCGCATTAAATGCAAAGCATGGAAAATGCAGTATGGCGGCGCGTCTTCCCCAGGCATGCATTAACTGTGTGTGACATCACGGCGACTCACCGACGGCCAGGCAGGTAGCATTGGCGGACGTGGGGCCCGAGGCGGGGGTGTGACGGCTGCGGCAGATAATGATGGGATGTAAGAACAGTGATGTGCGCATTAAATGCGCCCGTGCCGGTGTAATGAGGATGATTTGCAGTGTAAGCCTCCCATGCGCCCCCGCCAGCCCAAGTATGAAAGGGAGCCGGGGTGCAAGGGAGAGGGGGTTCGATCGATAGCTAGTAGATTCCATCCTCCCAAGTGAGAAGACAAGCAATACCAAGAAGAACAGGATTAGGGCTATTACTCTCCGGAGGGCCTGAACCTGGATAACTCCTAGCGTCCCCCGTTCCCCTGAGCTTCACCGGTACCCCGTTCATCTTCCTTCCACCGGCGATAACACCGAAAGCCCCCCGTCCGAACCTTATAAGCACCCGATCCGGAAGTGCCTGTTGGCTAGTACGCCGACAGTGGCGCGCCAGGTAGGGGCTATTGGTGGTTAGATTGCCCTCTTCCTTCCATCTTCAGTTCGAAGCTCAGCAGAAGTAGGGGCGCTTGTCTGCATGGCGGAGTCGCACTCCAAGCGCAGCGATCCGCCCGAGGAAAGCGGCGCCCGTAGCCGGTCCCGGCGTTCGGGGAGGGAGCCGGGCCACCCGGGTCCCTCCGCTGCGGGAGAAGCACGCGTGGCTCCCACGCCCGAGAGTCAGCCCGTCCAACGGCGCTTGGCGCTGGGGGATGGCACCCCCGCGCGAAGCCTTCATGCGGCCCGGCTGCTTCTCGACCATCCCCCAGTAACGCTGGGGGGGACACCCCAGCCACTCCATGGCTGCGGGATATCGTCCACTTGGTCGACGCCGCTCAACAGCAGGTTGAAGCGGCGGCCCAGCCGGGGGCCTCTGGCATGTGGCGGCGAGGAGCACGCGCAACTGACGCGCAAGGTTCCAGCCGCCGCACGGCTTCTCCCGGTCTTAAGGGCCGGGACAAGGGGAAGGGAGTCCTGGTTGCAACCCCCTCCGTTATAGGGGGACATGCATGTGACTCCGCTTCTTCTCGCGGCCCCCCCGAGTCAAGGGGGGATCGCGAAGATCTCAGATCGCGCTTGGACGAAAGGCGGCTCCAGCGCGACGGTGACCTGCGTCACGTTCTCCGGGGGCACCGCGAGAGTGCCCAGCGGCGCCCCACTCCCCAGGCACCCACCGGGCGCCAAGGGGCTTCCCCCTCGGACTCCGGGGAGAGCGCATGATCGCCCTCCTCGTCCTCTCCTCGGGATCGAGGAGCTGGCGAACAACGCTGCTCCCCCTACAACGTCGGATGCCAGGCGTTTTCTGTCCGCCTTCGGCAAGCTGCGTGGCCGGAGAGTTTCTGCAGATTTACACCACGGTGGTGCGCGCGGCGGGAGGGTCTGAGAAAGTTATGGCCAACTACCTCCCGACGTCATTGACAGGCTCTGCCCGGTCGTGGCTACTCAACCTCCCGCGAGGCTCCGTGCGCTCGTGGGAGGAGCTGTGCGACATATTCGTCGCTAACTTTCAGGGCTCCTACGCTCAACCAGGCGTAGAGGATGACCTCCACGCTCTGGAGCAGACAGAGGGGGAGTCCCTGAGAGAGTTCATCCGGCGGTTTAGCCACTGCCGCAACACGATCCCCCGGATCTCTGAGCAGTCGGTGATCATAGCTTTCCGGAGGGGGGGTCCGGGACCAGAAGATGCGGGAGAAGATGGCTACCCGCATCATCTCAACCACTTCCGAGTTGTTCTCCCTGGCGCACAAGTGCGCCAGGGCGGCCGAGGCTCGGAAATGTGCGACGAGGCCTACCGACACCGACGACGCCGGCACCTCAAAATCCTCCGACCGCAAGAAGAAGAAGAAGCGAAAGGAGACCGCCGATAGGGAAGTCCTGGTTGCCGAACCAGAGATCAAATCCCGACGTCGCGATGATCCGGACCGAAGGGACGAGCACCGGGACCGGTGCGGCGACCGCAGGGACCGCCGCTCGCCCCGTCGCGAAGACAACGGGGGCAAACCCTATTGCCCCATCCATCGAACGAGTGGACACGACCTGGAGGACTGCCAAGTTGTGTCCAAGCTGGTAGACAGGCGGCTCAAGAAGCGCCGCGAGAAAGACCACGAAGACGACGACGACAACGAAGACTCAGCTCCATTGGCCTTTCAGCAGGCGGAGCACACGGTGGCATTCATCCACAGGGGCTCAGCCACCTATTCATCGAACTCGCAGTACAAGCGGGATCTGAGGCAGGTCTGTGCTACCGTATCGTCCTCTGGGGCGAGTAGGCTGCTGAAGTGGTCGGAGCAACCGATCACTTTCAGCCGGGCCGACCACCCGGAGAACGTTTTCGGCCCGAGCCATTTGCCGATCGTGGTCTCTCCCACGGTTCGCAACGCGAAGCTCGGGCGGGTCCTCGTTGATGGAGGCAGCGCCATCAACTTGCTGTCAATCGGGGCGTACCAAGCGCTCCAAGTGCCGTATGAGGAGCTGCGCCCGGCCCACCCTTCTACGGAATCGCCCCCGGGGTGGGCCTCTTGCCCCTGGGGCAGGTCCGGTTGCCCGTTACGTTCGGAAGTGCGAAAAACTTCCGGACGAAACTGGTCGACTTTGAGGTCGCCGATTTCGACCTCCCGTACAACGCCCTGCTTGGCCGTCCGGCCTTGGTCAAGTTCATGGCGGTTGCTCACTATGCCTACATGCTGGTGAAGATTCCGGGGCCTGGGGGTCCAATTACGGTGAAGGTGGATAGACTGGAAGCCCTGCGTCTCGATGGCAGTGCGAGGACTGGCCGGCACCACCTGTTCGGCACGCGATAAAGACGATGGCCCGAGCTCCCCCTCGGTCAGGACCCGCACCCCGCCCAGACCGGCGGGCGAGGCAAAGGCGGTCCCCATGGGCGAGGACGGCTCGGGCAAGGTCGTCAAGATCGGCACCGACCTCAGCGCCAAATAGGAAGGCGCGCTCGTCACCTTCCTCCGGTCTAACCTGGATGTGTTCGCCTGGGAACCATCAGAAATGACCGGGGTCCCTAGGGAGGTGATCGAGCACCGATTGGCAACGCTCCCTGGAGCGCACCCGGTTCGACAAAAGATCCGGCGGCAGGATGCCATTCGGGACGAGGTGGAGAAGCTTTTGTCTGCCAGGATTGTGCGGGAGGCCACCTATCCGGAGTGGTTGGCCAACCCCGTGCTTGTGAAGAAGTCCAATGGGAAGTGGCGAATGTGCATCGACTTCACCGATCTCAATAAAGCCTGCCCCAAGGACCCGTACTTCGCCCACGAATAGACATCGCTAAATCGATTCCACGGGGTGTGAAGCCCTCAGTGTTTCCTCGACGCCTACTCCGGTATCATCGGTCAAGATGGCGCAGGAAGACGAAGAAAAAACCGCCTTTGTGACTCCTCTCGGTGTATACTGCTACGTCAGGATACCCTTTGGGTTGAAGAACGCCGGTGCCACCTATCAGCGGGCCATGCACATTGTGTTTCGGCTCCAAATAGGGAGGAACCTCGAAGTGTATGTTGACGATCTGGTAATAAAAACAAAGAAGGCCGATGAGCTTGTCCTGGACCTAGATGAGACCTTCTCTCGCCTCAGAAAATACTGTGTAAAGTTGAATCCCGAGAAGTGCGTGTTTGGTGTCTCATCCGAGAAGCTGCTTGGGTTCTTGGTCTCCAGCCGCAGGATCGAGGTTAACCCAGAGAAGATAGAGGCGATTGAGCGGATGCAGCCGCCGACCCGCCTCAAGCAACTGCAATGCTTGACTGGCCGGCTGGCCTCCCTTGGCCGGTTCATAGCTTGGCTAGGAGAGAAGAGCCTGCCGCTGTTCAAGCTGCTGAAGAAGACCAACTCGTTTGAATGGACCCCAGAAGCCCAGCAGGCGTTCGAAGGCTTGAAGCAGTACCTCTCCTCTCCCCCAGTGCTGGTCGCCCCCGAGCCGGGTGAGCCACTGCTGTTGTATGTGGCGGCTAGCCCCTCCGTAGTAAGCGCGGCGCTGGTGGCAGAGCGAGAAGGCGTCCAACGGCCAGTCTACTACATCAGCAAGATGCTTCACGACGCAGAAACAAGGTACCCTCAGGCTCAGAAGATGGTCTATGCTGTGGTGGTGGCGTCAAGAAAGTTGCGGCACTATTTTCAAGGGAGAGAGATCACAGTGGTCTCCTCATACCCCCTGCGCGAGATCCTCCACAACAGAGAAGCAGAGGGCCGCATCGCAAAGTGGTCCGTCGAGCTGGGGGAGTTCGGTGTCAAGTTCGCTCCTCGTACCGCGATAAAGAGTCAAAGGCTGGCGGACTTCGTCGTCGAGTGGACTCCAGCTGAGCCCGAAGCCGATGAGGTCCCCGCGCCCTCCCCCTGGACGCTCTTCTTCGACGGGTCCTTCAGGCTTGAAGGCGCGGGGGCTGGGGTTCTCCTGGTCTCTCCGACCGGGGACCTCCTCAAGTACGTGGTCGTCCTTGACTTCAAGGCCACTAACAACGTCGCCGAGTACGAGGTTTCTTTGGTGGGCTCGGGCGCCCGCAGCCCATCGGTGTCCGGCGCCGCAGTAAAGCGACTCCCTGCTGGTCGTCAATCAGGCAAGGAAAGATTTCTCCTGTCCTGACCCTGTCATGGCGGCGTACCTGGCGGAGGTCAGGAAGTTGGAAAGGCATTTCGAAGGGTTGGGGTATACTCACATCCCCCGACGCGACAACCATCTGGCAGACGAGCTCGCCCAACTCGCCTCAACCAGATCTCCTGTGCCGGTCGGGGTCTTTGAAGAAAGGCTTCCGCGACCGTCCATCGCAGCCCCCATTTCTGACGGGGACGATGGTGATGCCGCTTCAGCCCTCGCCCTGGAGGGAAAGTGGTTCCGGCGGAAACGCCTGGCCAGGCAGAGTACCCGGACGACCACCTCGTGGTCGCTGTGCTTGACCGGGAAGGCACATGGATGGATCCGATCCTGGCCTACCTGCGGGATCAGGTGTGCCCCGACGATGATGCGTCAGCAGAGAAGGTAGCGCGAAAGGCCAAGTGCTATACCCTGGTGGGCGGGGACCTGTACCGCCGGGGTAAGAACGGAATTCTTCTGAAGTGCATCACTCGGGAAGAGGGGAGCAGTTTGCTCTCGGATATCCATAGAGGCGTGTGCGGGAGCCATGTGTCCGGACGAACGATGGCGGGAAAAGCCTTCCGTCAAGGGTTCTATTGGCCAACCGCCCTCCAGGATGCCTGCGAGCTGGTGAGGAGATGCGAGGCATGCCAGTTCCACGCCAAGCAGATCCACCAACCAGCCCAGGCCCTGCAAACTATCCCGCTCTCTTGGCCCTTCGCGGTCTGGGGGCTGGATATCCTGGGCCCGTTCCCGCGGGCCACAGGGGGCTACACCCACCTGTTTGTCGCCATCGACAAGTTCACTAAGTGGGTGGAAGCCGAGGCAGTAAGATCCATCACCGCCGCGACCGCGGTTAAGTTCATGCAAGGGATTTTCGTCCGCTTTGGGGTCACCAACCGCATCATCACCGACAACGGTACACAGTTCACCAGCGCGGCCTTCTTGGATTTCTATGGAGAAATGGGCACCAAGGTCTGCTTTGCCTCGGTCGCCCACCCCAAGAGCAACGGCCAAGTCGAGCGGGCCAACGCGCTGGTGCTGAAGGGCCTCAAGACACGGGCATTCGATCGACTCCACAAGCGTGGGGCCCGATGGACTGAAGAGCTCCCGGCGGTGTTGTGGTCACTTCGGACTACCCCTAGTCGGGCCACCGGGGAAACCCCTTTCTTCCTGGTCTACGGCGCGGAAGCCGCCCTCCTTCGTAATCGGCCAGGATCACCACGCGTTGCTGCGTTCATGGAGGAAGACCAGGAAGATCTGCGTCGGGACGACGTCAACCTACTGGAAGAGACGCGAGATCGGGCGGCTCTGCGCATGGCAAGGTACCAGCAAAGTCTCAGGCGGTACCACGCCTCCCGGGTCAATGAGAGAACACTGGCAGCGGGCGAGCTGGTCTTGCGAATAATCCAGTCGCATGCTGGGTCGCATAAACTGTCTCCCCAGTGGGAGGGACCTTTCAAAGTGGTCTCGCCTCTCGCCCCGGGCGGTCGTCTGGCCATCAAGACGGCGAAGAACTGGCGAACTCCCAGAATATAGAAAATCTGCGCAAGTTCTACCCTTGATCGGTTGTAAGTCCCAGGCTCCGTTCCCCAACCGGCCGGAGTGTGTCTTCCTCTCCGCCATGGGTCGGGGGAGGCCTTCTGTTTAAAATTAAATATTCACTCTCTTTATCCAAAATAGTTGTTCTTCCTACCCTCTTTTCGGTCTCTTGCCCACTGTCGGGCAGTGCCAGGGCACTTGCCTCTAGTACCCTGCAGCCCTGCAAAAGCCCAATAGCAGAGGTAGAATCGCTAAGTGAGAGCGGTGCGCGGAAGTGGGTGATTGGATGGCTAGTTCAGCACGATCCCTAGCACGGTCATGACACTCCGGGTGTCCCCGTGGGGGTCGGCGACTTGAACACCATTGCCAAGAACCTAAGGTCCTGCCCCGACTCGCTAAGCGTTCGTTCTCTAGAGGCTATCTGGGGGGCAAAATTTTGTTAAGGCAAGGGGTTCGAGGGAAGTGATTCCCTGGCGCAAGGCCTTAAGTCTTTAAGCGGTCATGTGTTCGTTTGCGCGGAACCGGGAAGATTAGGGTAAAAGCGAACTCTGAGTGGCATAGTGGGGATCCTGTGCTTTCGTTTCATTTAAAATATTTTGCATTCGAAGTCTTTACAGGCAAAAGCAAAGAAATCTACACTACTGGGGGAGCTGGGGGGTCCTCCTCGTCCTCCGCTGCCACCTCGGCAGCCGCCACGTCCTCAGCGGCTGGGTCAACGTCCAGCTGAAGCGCCACGTCTTCCGCTGCCGCCACCACTTGGGGGTTCTCCATCGCCAGCTGTGCAGCAACCTGCTCGGAGGCGTCGTGGACCCGCTCCTCCGCCTGCGCCCAGTCGCCCTCAACCCCCTGGACAGCAACCACGGGATCGAAGTTGGCGTCGCGACTGGCGCAACAGGCCAGCACGTGCCATTGTGGCCGCCAGAATCGCACGCCCCTCCTGGCGCATCGGCGGCAAGGGCGGCGGGCAGGAGCGTGAGGAAGTCCGCGGTTCGGCAAAGGCAGAATGCATAGTTCTGCAGCTTCTCCTCCCGCGGATCCGGCTGCTCCAGCCCCAGTGGAGCAAGGCTGGCCACCGTCCGGTTGAAGGCGTGGCGCAGCATCCTGAGGGTGTCAGCCTCCGACTGGGCCCGACCGACCCTCTCCGCTTCCAGCTCCGCGGAGAGCTCGCCGGCGCGGCGGGCGCTTTGCTCCCGCTGCTCCCGCTCCCGCCGCAGTTGCAGCTCCAGCCCCGCCCCCCGTTCGCGTAAGTCTTCCACCTCCTTGCGGAGGCGGTTGACTTCGGCTCCAGCTTCCGTCAGCCGCTCCCTGCTTGTCGCCAGACGACTGCTCGTGCTGGAGTAGAGCTCACCAAGAGCTGCCAGCCAGCGTCGCGTCTTGAAGGGCGAGGACGGAGGAGCTCCGGTAGGGACGGGCCGAGCAGCGAGCTGGATCTGAGCAGCGGCGGCACCAGCGACCACCTGGGGATCGCCCCCCTCCACCTGCTCGTCCTGGGTCTCGGCGACCCCGGGCGGCACAGCCACAGCAGCCGCGGCGCCTTGATCGTCCCCGGCTTGGGCGGCGGGGTCATCCTGAGCAGGGACCCTGCAAGAAAGAAAGAAACAATGGTAAGACACGATCCGAAGGGACTTAACTCTTATATTGCATGTGCGTTTTTTGAATAAGTACCTAGGTGACGGCCTCGGGAATCGGGGCACGCTTGGAGTAAGGACCAGCCCATGTCTTTGCCGCCGGTCCTAGCGGCCTAGGAACCGGCGCTGGTGGCGGGGGAAGGATCGCCGCTGCCGACGGCGGTGGAGGAAGAATCGCCGCCACGGGCGGCGGCGGTGGAGGAAGACTGTAACACCCCAAAATTTTGCTTTTCTTAAATTCATGTGTGGTTTGGCACTTTGGTGAATTTTTGGAATTTTCTGGAATTTATTTGGATTTATTTGGAATTTATTTGAATTTATTCCATTTTGAAATAATTGAAGAATTTAATTTTTCAAATAAAATTTTGTTGGAAATATTTTATTTGAGTCCAAAATGATCCAAAGTATTTTCCAGAATTTTTCTGGAATTTTTCTGAGTCATTTGCTATTTTTAATGAATTAAATGAATTACTGGGAATTATTTTAAATATTAAATCATGGAAATTCAACTCGGTCAAGTATCGTTTCATCCGACCGAAGTCGAACCCGAGTCGGACTCGAGTCCGACCGAGCCGATTGACTCGATCAAACCAAATCAAAACCCTAATCAATCCCAACCGTTGGATCAAGATCCAACGGTGAGATCCGCCCGTCTGCTCGAGCCGTATCCGGCCGGATCCGATCGCGCCCGTCGCGATCGTGGCCGTTGATCGTGCCACGTGGGCCAGGCGTCGTCGTCTCCGCCGAGACCGAGCCGGACTCCGCCGCCGCGCCCGCCGCCGTGGGAAACTAGGTTTCCGTGTCCCGCGCGAACGCCGAGGCTATTTAAAGCGTGAGACGTCCCCCGAGGTTGCCCTCATCCTTGCGCACCCGTTCCCCCGAGCCATCTCGCCTGAGCCGCCGCCAGTTGCCCGTGCGAGCTCGCCGTAGTTGGAGGAAGTGACCGCCGCGGTTTTTGCTCGATTCCGCCGCCGTCCGACGTCCTCCGCCGTCATCAAGCCCAGATCCGGATTCCCCAAGACGAGACGCGTTCGGGAGTACCCTTCACTTCGCCGGAGAAGCCCCGAAGCGCCGTTGGACTCGTCGTCGTCTTCATCTCCGGTGGCCTCTGCTCCGCCCGCTGCCGCCATCGCCGTCCGCGAGCTACGCTTAGCCGTCCGTCGATCGTAATCAAGGGCTCAGATCGCGCCCACGCCACACCGCGGTGAGATCTCACGTGCAACCTCTGGATCTATTTTCAACCGCCGGATCTAAATCCAACGGCTTAGATTGTGCCACGTAGCTAGAATCGCACTGTGTTAGATTGGATCTTGACCGTCCGATCAAGATCGAACGGGCCTGGATCGGAGTTGTTTTTCCAAAGCACTACGCTAGATTTAATCCGCGCCGCTGATTCTCAAACCAACGGCAAGATCACGCCACGTGGCGGGAAGTCGACCGCCAGCGATCGGCCGCCCACGCCGCGTGTGCGTGTGGCGCCGACACGCGGCCCGCGTGTCGAGGGCCCGCATGTCGCTGGCTAATCCAGCCAGCGCCGACGTCACCCATGACGCCAGTGGGTCCCACATGTCGCACCGTGGTGAGTCCCCCGACGTCGGCCGATGACGCTACCCGAGTGGTCCCACCTGCCGGGCCTCACGTGGAGTCGTGGACCGAGTCCACGGTGGACCGAGCCAAACCGTGACCAAGCCCATGAGCCTACCGACGCCACCAGCCAATCAGAGCCGACACGTGTCCATGCTGACGCAATAATTAATTTCCGAAAAAGAAAATGATTTATTAATTCGAAATATTAATTCAAATTTAGATTCAAACTTCAAACGCTTGTAACTTTTGCGTTTCAACTCCGATTTGAGTGATTCAAATTTCTAAATTTGTATAAAATTGAGATCTACCTAAATATGAATTTTATTTAATTTTTGGACTAAAGTTTTTCTCTGTAATATTATTTAATTGATTATTTAAACTTTAAATAATCATAACTTTATGCTTTTAACTCCAAATTTGATTTATTCCAGTTTCTAAAAATCCAGAAAATTATGTTCTCTCTGTTTATGGATTTTATTTGGAGTTTTGGGATGTTTTTGCCTATTGTTTATTTGTGTATTTGCTATTTGCACGCTTTACGAGTAGACGTTGAAGTGCCTAAGGATTCAAGGAGAAGTGTTGACTCAGATCCAACTCAAGACCAAGAGCAAGTGCTTTTTGAAGGCAAGTTGTGCTTTGACCATGTTGATCCTACTTCGAAATCTATTTTGATTTAAACTATTGCATGCTAGTTCAATTAGAAAAATACTTTGTTTAAACCTGGGGGTTAGATAAATGCCAATTTCTTTGTATGACACCTTGATTATCTAAGTATGTGCCATGATCCCTTGTCACCCTAGTTGTGGATTACTAGTTGGAGATTATTAAATTGCCAACATGGGTTTAGACCGTTGTAGCATAACGCTTAGACTCACTTTCGTGCTCATAACATGATTTTGGACAATCAAATGTTAATATTGACTTAATGATATATTGAACCTGTTTTGGAAAAGTATCATGTGATGTTGATGGCACGTGGTGCATGGTAATCAACTGGGTTTGATAAACAGATTTCGATCGGGCATGTGGCAAGAGTAATCAGTGGGCCATTGTGGCATTGGGGATGTTGATTTGGTTCTTCGGGTAGTCTTGCCCTGGTCACTCTAAGGACTTAACCTTGCAAGCCTTTGAACTGGTCATACTTGCAACCACATGGTCGAATGGGACGGCCCTAGTTGACTAAGTCGCTAAGGACTCACTTGTGGAGCCTCAGGTGTCACTTACACCGCTTGTGTGATTGTACGGGGAGCGTATCGTGGCTGTGGCCGATACCCATCTAACGGTGTGTTGGTCCCATACTTCGCCTTGGCTAAGGGAAGGGATGGTGTAGAAACCTGACCGGAGAGGACCACCTGTGTTGTTTGAGGCTTCCAAAGGCTTTGTTACTGAACTCGCCTTTGTGGTGTTTGACTGTATCTTGTGGGTAAAGTGCATAACCTCTGCAGAGTTTAGAATCTATTTAAATAGCCGAGTCCACGATCGACAATGCTCGGAATTACAATCAAGGGTTAGATTTTTCTCAAAATAACTTGGATTTGAAAGGTTGGTTTGGTTTAGTAATAAAGATGATGGAAATGTGGTTTAGGATGGGGAAAATGTTTATTAAACTTCTTGAAAAGTTATTTATGCTTTACTTCTTTCTCGCTTTGAATCTACTTATATTACTGTCAAATGTCAAGCATCGCAAATATACCTTGAGCTATTCCTTTGTACCAAGCCATGCATATAGTATATTAGCTTGCATTCTGCATGACTTGCCGAGTACCAAGTACTCACCCTTGCCTCAACACAATACCCAGTTGAAGAGGAGATTACGCCCGGCCGGAGGAGGAATTCCAAGAGGACCCGTCTACTTAGGGATGCGAGCCCGATCGCTTGCCTGTGGTATACTGGATGGCGCCACGAAGTTATTTGATTTTTCGCTGCTATTCTTTTTCTCTGAATAAGTTTCGCCTTGCGAGGCATATATTTGTAACTTGACCATAAGGTCAAGTAACCAGTTTGGTTATTTAAATAAAGTACTTTGATAATATCGATTGGTATGATTGTGATATTTACCAATGTTAAGACTGTGTGCACTAGCGCGTTCCTGGACTAGTGCTGAATACACAGAGGGTCCGGATTTGCAAATTCGGGGTCCCGACAAAGACTCGCCGCCACAGGCGGCGGCGGCGGCCGTAGCACTGTCGGCGAAGCCGAGGGCGGTGGCTGTTGCCCCACCATCGGAGCCGGCGGAGGCGGAAAAGGAGCCGGTGCCGGAGGGTCCATTGTCGCCACCCCAGCGGGGGCGAGGAAGGATGAGGTCTTGGCGGTCGATGAACCCCCCGCCACCACCGAGGAGCCGGCCGCTGCGGCGGAAGAAGCCCCCGCGGCCGCTGCAGAAGATCCCGCCCTGGCCGAACCCAGAAGGCGGGGCCTTTAGGAACGACCACCGCTGGCGGCGTCATCGTCCGGACACCTACGCCTCACTTGGTCCTCCCTCCCTTGACCACCGGCGGGAGGAGGGTCCCGGATTGTTAAAGGTGCCCGGCGTATCACGTCGGGCGTGCCCATGGAGTCCATCGACGGCATGGCACAGATTATCGCCGCGCGCTCTCCCGGCGATAACCGGCAGAGCGGAACCGCGCCATCCAGGAACGGCGGGGCGGGGCCCAAAAAGCCCAGTTGCGCCATCCACCTGTCAAGCACATCGGTAGCCAAGTTCCCGGCGGCTGATAGCGCAAAAAGAAAAAGGAAGCCCCAGGAGGCAGAATTACTGTCAGGACCAGATTCGGTCAATAAAGAAGAAGGACAAGGGATGATTCAAGGTGAAGCGGGTTACCTCCGACGATACTCCAGGTCTCGTCGCCCTGGCCCATGTACTACCAAGCCGGGCGGATGCGACGGCGCAGGGGGCACAGCCTCCGGGAAACGAAGTCCCGAATAACCATGGGCCCTGTCGCCGCCCGTCATGGTAGTCAACACGGGCTAGCATCGCTGGAGCTCGGGCGTCTCGCTCACATGGGCCCCAGTTGGGGTTCTTGTGCCGATCGGACTGCAGGCAGCTCCAACACTTCAATGCCGCTGTCGTCCTCGACGTACAGCCACTCTTCGCGCCAATTCCTCCAGCTGGACCGGCAGTCCAGTGGAATGTAGCGTGATGCGTGTAACACCCCAAAATTTTGCTTTTCTTGAATTCATGTGTGATTTGGCACTTTGGTGAATTTTTGGAATTTTCTGGAATTTATTTGGATTTATTTGGAATTTATTTGAATTTATTCCATTTTGAAATAATTAAAGAATTTAATTTTGCAAATAAAATTTTGTTGGAAATATTTTATTTAAGTCCAAAATGTTCCAAAATATTTTCCAGAATTTTTCTGGAATTTTTCTGAGTCTTTTGCTATTTTTAATGAATTAAATGAATTATCGAATTATTTTAAATATTAAATCGCTGGAAAATCAACTCGGTCTAGTATCGTTCATCCGATCGAAGTCGGAACCGAAGTCGGACTCGAGTCCGACCGAGCGATTGACTCGATCAAACCAAATTAAAACCTAATCAATCCCAACCGTTGGATCAAGATCCAACGGTGAGATCCGCCTGCACGGCTCGAGCCGTATCCGCCCGGATCCGATCGCGCCGTCGCGATCGTGGCCGCTGATCGTGCTAATGGACGGCTGGCGTCATCGTCTCCGCCGAGTCCGGAAGCCGGACTCGCGCCGCGCCCGCCGCCGTAGAATTAGGTTTCGCCTCGCACGAACGCCGAGGCTATTTAAAGCCCTGGTCACGCCCGAGGTTGCCCTCATCCTTGCGCACTCCGCTCTCGAGCCATCTCGCCGAGCCGCCGCCGCTTATTCGCGGCGAGCTCGGGCCAGAAGTTGAGCGCCACTCCGCCGGTTTTGCCCGCCTCGCCGCCGTCCGTCGTCTTCCGCCAAGAAGGAGCCCGGTCCGAGTCCCCGCCGAGACGCACCGAAGAGACCACCCACTTCGCCGAACGACCGGAGCGCCGTCGGGCTCGCCGTCGTCTCCGTCTCCGGTAGCCGCAGCCGCGTCGCCATCACCCTCGCGAAGCTCTATGGACCGTCCGATCTTGATCGTGCGGTTGAGTGAGTTCACGTGTTCCAAACCGGTTAGATCTGGACCGTTGGATCAAGATCCAACGGTTCACAATCGCCACGCGTCGTAGTAGTGATTATTATAGATTAGATCTCGACCGTCCGATCTAGATCGAACGCCCACGATCATCGAGTAGATTCAACACGTTAACCCTGGATCTAATCGCGCCGTTGAATTTCAAATCAACGGCCGAGATTGGCGCCACGTGTCGGGAAGTTGGACCGACGCGGTCGGGCCGCCCACGCCGCTGGCAGGCAGGACGCCGACACGCCGGCCCGCGTGTCGAGGGCCCGCATGTCGCTGGCTAATCCAGCCAGCGCCGACGCCACCCATGACGTCACAGTGGGTCCCACATGTCGACCGTGGGCCGAGTCCCCGCCGACGCCGGCGATGACGCTACCCGAGTGGGCCCACATGTCGGGCCGACACGTGAAGTCGTGGACCGAGTCCACGGTAGACCCGAGCCGAGCGTGGACCAAGTCCATGGACCGGCTGACGTCAGCCAACCAATCAGAGGCTGCCACGTGTCCATGCTGACGCAATAATTAATTTCCGAAAAAGAAAATGATTTATTAATTCGAATTAAAGATTTCAGATTTTGTTTCAAACTTCAAACGCTTATAACTTTTGCGTTTCAACTCCGATTTGAGTGATTCAAATTTCTAAATTTGTATAAAATTAAGATCTACTTAAATATAAATTTTATTTAATTTTTGGACTAAAGTTTTTCTCTGTAAAATTATTTAATCGATTATTTAAACTTTAAATAATCATAACTTTTGCGTTTTAACTCCAAATTTGACGATTCCAGTTTCTAAAAATCCAGAAAATTATGTTCTCTCTGTTTATGGATTTTATTTGGAGTTTTGGGATGTTTTTGCCTATTGTTTATTTGTGTATTGCTATTTGCACGCTTTACGAGTAGACGTTGAAGTGCCGGAAGGATTCGAAGGAGAAGTATTGACTCAGGATCCAACTCAAGACCAAGAACAAGTACTTTTTGAAGGCAAGTTGTGCTTTGACCATGTTGATCCTATTTCGAAATCTATTTTGATTTAAACTATTGCATGCTAGTTCAATTAGAAAGATACTTTGTTTAAACATGGGGGATAGATAAATACCAATTTCTTTGTATGACACCTTGATTATTTAAGTATGTGCCATGACCCTTGTCACCCTAGTTGTGGTTTACTAGTTGGACATTATTAAATTGCCAACCTGGGTTTAGACCGCTGTAGTATACGCTTAGACACGCTTACGTGCTCATAACATGATTTTGGACAATCAAATGTTAATATTGACTTAATGATATATTGAACCTGTTTTGGAAAAGTATCATGTGATGTTGATGGCACGTGGTGCATGGTAATCAATCGGGTTTGATAAAGCGATTTCGGCCAGGGCATGTGGCAAAGAGTAATCAGTGGGCCGCTTGTGGCATTGGGAGTCTTGATTTGGTTCTTGGGTAGTCTTGCCCTGGTCACTCTAAGGACTTAACCTTGCAAGCCTTTGAACTGGGTCATACTTGCAACCACATGGTCGGAATGGGACGGCCCTAGTTGACTAAGTCGCTAAGGACTCACTTGTGGAGCCTCGTGGTGTCAATTACACCGCTTGTGTGATTGTGCGGGGAGCGTATCGTGGTCGTGGCCGGATACCCATCTAACGGTGTGTTGGTCCCATACTTCGCCTTGGCTAAGGGAAGGGATGGTGTAGAGCACGAACCTGAGAGGACCACCTGTGTTGTTTGAGGCTTAGAAAGGCTTTGTTACTGAACTTCGCCTTTGTGGTGTTTGACTGTATCTTGTGGGTAAAGTGCATAACCTCTGCAGAGTTTAGAATCTATTTAAATAGCCGAGTCCACGGTACTGGACAATGCTCGGGAATTACAGTCAAGGGTTAGATTTTCTCAAAAATAACTTGGATTTGAAAGGTGGGTTGGTTTAGTAATGAAGATGATGGAAATATGGTTTAGGATGGGGAAAATGTTTATTAAACTTCTTGAAAAGTTATTTATGCTTTACTTATTTCTACTGCTTTCGAATCTACTTATATTACTTGTCAAATGTCATTCATCGCAAATATACCTTGAGCTATTCCTTTGTACCAAGCCATGCATATAGTATATTAGCCTGCATTCTGTGCATGACTTGCTGAGTACCAAGTACTCACCCTTGCCTCAACACAATATCAGTTGAAGAGGAGATTACGCCAGCTTTGGAGGAGGAACTCCAAGAGGATCCGTCTACTTAGGGAAGCGAGCCCAGTCAGTTGCCTGTGGTATACTGGATGGCGCCACGAAGTTATTTGATTTTCCGCTGCTATTATTTCTCTTTTAATAAGTTTTGCCTTGCGAGGCATATATTTGTAACTTGGCCATAAGGTCAAGTAACCAGTTTGGTTATTTAAATAAAGTACTTTGATAATATCGAGTGGTATGATTGTGATATTTACCGATGTTAAGACTGTGTGCACTAGCGCGTTCCTGGACTAGTGCTGAATACACAGAGGGTCCGGATTTGCAGATTCGGGGTCCCGACAGAGGTGGTATCAGAGCCATACTTGACCGTAGGCTCAACCCTAAGCTAGAATGGTCGTAGTGAGGATAAAACCTATTTTCTAAAAGCTAAAAGTTTGTCAAGATAAGAAATGACATCTCGACTTATCCCATTCTCTCTTTTCTTGTCTCCTGCTGAATATTCCCTTACCTTGTCACAATTTAAAAAAAAAAAAAAATTCCGAGTTCTTACGAAAAGCACTCTTGTGACAGATGGCGGGAAGCTCAAGAGTATGTGGCACACCTTCTGCGAAGGATTGACGAGTTGGAGATGACTTTGTACGGACTGCACTCCAGAGCCAAGATTTGAGCTACACGAGCCGATCCAGAGGAGTCGAGATCTCGATGAGGACACCGCTTCTTCGACTACCATAGAGGACACGATTGTTGGACATGGCAATCGTTTGGCGCCTATGCCACAAAGACCCGCACTCGGCCGTGGAGGTTTTCTCGATGACTGAGCATAGGTTCTATAGTGAGGCTCCTTCGCCGAGTCGCGTCATAGAATAAATAGTCACCATTTAGGCGTTAGACTCCAGTGTTAGTTCGATTTGGATTTTCATTTCTTTCTGAATGTGCAAGATGTGTTGCAAGGCCCTTAGGCATTGTAAGCAACCATACCAAGTTATTAATATATATAATAAAATTGGACCTTAAGGCTACACCTTTCGCCCCGCATAAGTTCCATATTACTTGTCTATTCTTGTTTCCCTCTCATCTCTAAACCTAGAGCAAATCGACAGATGGTGAACACCCGTGGAAACTTTGGAAGCAATGGGAGTGGTTCTTGCCCAGCAGAAAACCCCAATGATGGAGCACCAAAGACCGCCACCGGATATGCAGAATTTCGAGCTTTTCTTGCTGCCCAGACTCGCTTGATGCATGCTATGATGCAACAAATGCAGCACGCCATCGCCAGGCCATCGCTAATCAAGTTAATCGTGACCACGCCGTATCTGAGACTATCAGAGTTCATGAGAACTCACCCACCCACTTTCTCTGGAAATGCCAATCCATTGGAGGCCGATGACTGGTTAAGGTCAATCGAGAGGAAGCTACACATAGCTCAATGCATAGGAAATGAGAAGGTACTCTACGCCTCTCATCAGCTGGAAGGAACAAATTACCGAATGGTGGGAGAACTTCGTACACGCAGAGAACCCTCAAGATATCACTTGGGAAGAGTTCACAATGCATTCCGACAAGATCACGTGCCTGAAGGGATCATGGACCTTAAGAAGGAGGAGTTCAGAGCACTCAAACAAGGTAATCACCCGGTGGCGACTACGAACAAGTTCACACACCGGCACGCTACGCACTGAGGATGTAGCGACGGATAAATCCGCAGCCTCGCTTTTATGAAGGGACTTAACTCAGATTGCAAGTAGGGTTGATCACCCACACCTTTCCAGATTTCCAAGAGTTGGTGAATAAGGCGCTTATTCTTGAGGACAAGCGCAAGGAACTGGATGAGAACAGAAGCGCAGGATGCAACAAAGAAGGATCACGCCAGGAACGCAATACCGAGAGTTGCACCAAATCAATTCTTCAGTTCCAACCACAGAGTGCGACAAGGACACCATCCCCAAGCACCAAGACCTGCCAATCGTAACTACTGCACCCACCCCGCTAGAAACGCTACCCAGGCAAAGAAGGAACAAAGTGAGACGCCGCTACAATCGCAACGAGCCAGACACTTTGCCAACAGCTTGTCCAAAGAAGACAGCAGGAGTGACCCTAGTTCGCTTCAATCTAGGAACCACCCAGCTAGGACGCCAAAGACCAGGAGCCATACCCTGCATCGTGGTGAGAGGCCGAGTCAACCATGTCACCGCAGATGCACCGCAGAATGCTACTGACGTCGTACTAGGTAAGTTACTTGTTAACTCGAAGACCTGCAATTTTGTTTGACTCGAGCTTCAGATTCGTTTGTTTCGCAAGGCTTTGCTACTAGAAATGATTTGAGAATTGCAAGACTTAAGTGCATGCTTTTAGTTCAAACCCACGATTCGAACTCCGAGCGAAAGTAGGATGTTCCGGTGAGAATCTTGATAGGTGGAATAGAGTTCCTAGCAAACCTTATAATTTTGGAGACCCGGACCTAGACGTTATATTGGGAATGGATTGGTTATCCAAGCACAAGGCCGTATTGGATTGTGGACGAAGGACTATCTCGATTGAGAGCCCGTGTGGGAAGAAAGTAGAATTTCAAGCCCACTGCAGCTAGAGATGGGCAGCTTGATGGTTAACAGCATCAAGGCAATCAGCATAGAGGATGTCTCAAAGAGTGAATGAGTACCCGAGATGTTTTTCCCCGAAGATCTACCCGGTATGCCGCCGACAGACATAGAGTTTGTGATAGAGCTTGTACCTGCACAAGACCGATAGCAAAGAGACCCTATCGGATGTCCACCGAGGAGTTGGTAGAAATGAAGAAACAAATAGAAGAATTAATGGAGAAATGATTTATCGACCGAGTTAGTCGCCGTGGGGAGCACCGGCTTTGTTTGTCAAGAAGAAGGACGGAGTTTCGGGATGTGCATTGACTACCGTGCACTCAATGAAGTCACCGTGAAGAATAAGTATCCGCTACCCAGGATTGATGATTTGTTTGATCGATTAAGAGGAGCCGAGTTTTCTCCAAGATTGATCTGAGATCGATACCATCGATTGAAGATCCGATCGTAAGATATTTCAAGATCGCATTCTCGTCAAGATATGGACATTACGAGTTCTGATTATGTCCTTTGGGCCGATTTAATGCGCCACTTATTTCATGAATATGATGAATAAGGTGTTCATGGAATATTTGGACAAGTTTGTCGTCGTGTTCATAGACGATATCCTAATCTACTCCAAGACAGAGTGAACATGCCGAACACTTAAGGCGAGTTTTGGAAAAGGCGAGGAACAAAGCAACTTTTCGCCAAGTTCAGCAAGTGTGATTTTTGGAAAGACAAGGTGGAGTTTCTTGGACATGTAATGACCGCATGAAGGAGTCGCCGTAGATCCAAGCAAAGTAGAAGGCGTGTTACATTGGGAGCACCAAGATCGTGACCTGCATTCGAGTTTCCTTGGAATGGCAGGATACTACCGCCGTTTCATTGAAGGCTTCTCGACAATTGCGAAACCTCTTACGCAATTCTTTGAAGAAGGAAAGGAAGTTTGCATGGACGCCAGAATGTGAGAAAGGATTTCAGAGTCAAGAAGCGATTGACGCCAAGACCGGTGTTAGTTCTAGGATGTTGCTCAAAGCTTCGATATTTATTGTGACGACGCGCCAAGGACTTGGATGTGTCTTGTCTGAGAATGGAAAGGTCGCCTTATGCATCAAGGCGCTTGAGGCCGCATGAGGAAAATTATCCGACACATGACCTAGAGTTAGGCTGCCGTAGTGCATGCCTTGAAGATATGGCGTCACTATCGATTGGAAACAGATGTGAAGTGTATACGGATCATAAGAGCCTTAAGTACATATTCACCCGATCGGATCTGAATATGAGGCAGAGGAGATGGTTAGAGTTAATCAAGGACTATAATGTTGGAATCCATTACCATCCGGGAAGGCCAACGTAGTAGCCGATGCCCTGAGTCGGAAAAGCCATACCGTGAGTACGTTGCTAGCCACAAGTCGATGAGTTATGTGAGGATTTTCGTAAAATGAAGATTGAGGTTGTACCTAACGGATTCTTGGCCACATTAGAAGTAAAGCCTACCCTAGAGGATCGGATCCGAGAAGGACGAAGGATGATGACAAGATCCGCAGGATTAAGTCCATCAAGGAGGAAGGCAAGGCAGAGGACTTCAAGTTGGATGAGCAAGGCACGTTGTGGATGAAGGATCGCATTTGTGTGCCTAACAAAATGGAGTTAAAGCAATCGATTACGGAAGAAGCCCATGACTCCAAGTACTCAATTCATCCCGAAGCGCCAAGATGTATCAGATCTCAAGGAGAGATTCGTGGCCGAGTATGAAACGTGAAGTTGCCGAGCATGTTGCATTGTGCGACGTATGCCGAGAGAGTCAAGGCAATGCATCGAGAGACCAGCGAGGATTGCTACATTGAAAATACCTGAGTGGAAGTGGGAGGAAATCGGAATGGATTTCATTACCGGTTTGTCAAGACTCAAGGAGGTTATGACTCCATATGGGTTATAGTGGATCGCTTGACTAAAGTAGCCCATTTTATCCCGTGAAGACCACTTACTCGGAGATAAATTAGCGTAATTGTACATGATCGGGATTGTCTGCTTGCACGGAGTGCCAAAGAGGATTGTATCGGACAGAGGTACCCAATTTACCTCAAGGTTCTGGAATAAGTTGCATGAAGCCATGGGAACCCGCTTGAACTTCAAGATGACTTATCATCCACAGACGGATGGACAGACCGAAAGAGTCAACCAGATTCTCGAGGATATGTTGAGAGCTTGTGCATTAGCTTATGCTACTTCTTGGGATAAGAGTTTACCGTATCTTGAGTTCGATTACAACAATAGTTATCAGGCTAGTTCTGAGATGTCACCTTTTGAGGCCTTTGTATGGTCGACCACTGTCGGACGCCATTGAATTGGAATGAGACCGTGGCCGTGTCTTTGGGCCTGATATTCTTCAAGAGGTCAAGAAACGGTCGCTATGATTAGGGAAAGGTTGAAGATAGCCCAATCACGACAAAAGAGTTATGCCGATAATCGTCGCCGAGATTTGAGTTTTGAACCGTAAGACTTCGTATACCTCGAGTTACGCCTCTCGGGGAGTTAAGAGGTTCCATGCCAAAGGGAAACTTGCACCCGTTATGTTGGACCATTTAAGATTTTGAGCCGCAGAGGCGAAGTTGCTTATCACCGGAGTTGCCACGATCGTTGGCGAGGAGTGCATGACGTATTCCATGTGTCCCGATTGAAGAAGTGTCTTCGAGTTCCCGAGAGCAGACACCGCTAGAGTCAATTGCGTTGCAAGAGGATTTGACTTATAAGGAACATCCCGTGAGGATTCTAGACACACTGGATCGAGAGACCATAAATAAGTCAACCCGTTTCTGTAGAGTTCAGTGGAGCAACCATGAAGAAAGCGAAGCGACTTGGGAGCGCGAAGAGGATTTGAAGAAAGAGTTTCCAAACCTATTCCTTTAGTAAGTCCTGAATCTCTGGACGAGATTCTATTAAGGGGAGGTTTGTAACACCCCAAAATTTTGCTTTTCTTGAATTCCTGTGTGATTTGGCACTTTGGTGACTTTTGGGAATGTTTCTGAATTTCTGTGGATTGATTTGGAATTTATTTGAATTTATTCCATTTTGAAATAATTAAAGAATTTAATTTTGCAAATAAAATTTTGTTGGAAATATTTTATTTAAGTCCAAAATGTTCCAAAATATTTTCCGTAATTTTTCTCGAATTTTTTCGAAGTCTTTTGCTATTTTTAATGAATTAAATGAATTATCGGGAATTATTTTAAATATTAAATCGCTGGAAAATCAACTCGGTCTAGTATCGTTCATCCAACCGAAGTCGGAACCGAGTCGGACTCGAAGTCCGACCGAGCCGATTGACTCGATCAAACCAAATTAAAACCTAATCAATCCCAACCGTTGGATCAAGACCCAACGGCTGAGATCCGCCCGTACCGGTTCGAGCCGTATCCGGCCCGGATCCGATCGCGCCCGTGCGATCGTGGTCGTTGATCGTGCCACGTGGACGGCTGAGCGTCATCGTCTTCGCCGAGTCCGAGCCGGACTCGCCGCCGCGCCGCCGCCGTGTAGAATTAGGTTTCGCCTCGCACGAACGCCGAGGCTATTTAAAGCCCTGGTCACGCCCGAGGTTGCCCTCATCCTTGCGCACCCGTTCCCGAGCCATCTCGCTGGCCGTCGCCGTTTGCCGTGCGAGCTCGCCGTAGTTGAGCGCCACTCCGCCGCTGAGTTTTGCCGTCTCGCCGCCGTCCGTCGTCTTCCGCCGGAAGGAGCCCAGATCCGAGTCCCCGCCGAGACGCACGAAGAGACCACCCACTTCGCCGGAACGACCGGGCGCCGTCGGGCTCGTCGTCGTCTCCGTCTCCGGTGGTCGCAGCCCCGCCGCGTCGCCATCACCCTCGCGAAGCTCGTGGACCGTCCGATCTTGATCGTGCGGTTGAGGTGAGTTCACGTGTTCCAAACCCGATTAGATCTGGACCGTTGGATCAAGATCCAGCGGTTCACAATCGCCACGCGTCGTAGTAGTGATTATTATAGGATTAGATCTGACCGTCCGATCTAGATCGAACGGCCCACGATCATCGAGTAGATTCAACACGTTAACCCTGGATCTAATCGCGGCGGCTGAATTTCAAATCAACGGTCGAGATTGCGCCACGTGTCGGGAAGTTGGACCGACGCGGTCGGGCCGCAGCCCAGCGTCGTGTAGACGCCGACACGCGGCCCGCGCGTGTCGAGGGCCCGCATGTCGCTGGCTAATCCAGCCAGCCGACGTCACCCATGACGTCCGCGATGGGTCCCACATGTCGACCGTGGCCGAGTCCCCGCCGACGTCGGCGATGACGTCACCCGAGTGGGCCCACATGTCGGGACACGTGAAGTCGTGGACCGAGTCCACTGTGAGACCCGAGCCGAGCGTGGACCAAGTCCATGGACCGGTGGCGTCGACCAACCAATCGAGAGGCTGCCACGTGTCCATGCCGACGCAATAATTAATTCCGAAAAAGAAAATGATTTATTAATTCGAATTAAAGATTTCAGATTTTGTTTCAAACTTCAAACGCTTATAACTTTTGCGTTTCAACTCCGATTTGAGTGATTCAAATTTCTAAATTTGTATAAAATTAAGATCTACTTAAATATAAATTTTATTTAATTTTTGGACTAAAGTTTTTCTCTGTAAAATTATTTAATCGATTATTTAAACTTTAAATAATCATAACTTTTATGCTTTAACTCCAAATTTGATTTATTCCAGTTTCTAAAAATCCAGAAAATTATGTTCTCTCTGTTTATGGATTTTATTTGGAGTTTTGGGATGTTTTTGCCTATTGTTTATTTGTGTATTGCTATTTGCACGCTTACGAGTAGACGTTGAAGTCTTGGGAAGGATTCGAAGGAGAAGTATTGACTCAGGATCCAACTCAAGACCAAGAACAAGTACTTTTTGAAGGCAAGTTGTGCTTTGACCATGTTGATCCTATTTCGAAATCTATTTTGATTTAAACTATTGCATGCTAGTTCAATTAGAAAGATACTTTGTTTAAACATGGGGATAGATAAATACCAATTTCTTTGTATGACACCTTGATTATTTAAGTATGTGCCATGACCCTTGTCACCCTAGTTGTGGTTTACTAGTTGGACATTATTAAATTGCCAACCTGGGTTTAGACCGTTGTAGTATCTGCTTAGACACCTTTACGTGCTCATAACATGATTTTGGACAATCAAATGTTAATATTGACTTAATGATATATTGAACCTGTTTTGGAAAAGTATCATGTGATGTTGATGGCACGTGGTGCATGGTAATCAAGCTGGGTTTGATAAACGATTTTCGGCCAGGGCATGTGGCAAAGAGTAATCAGTGGGCCAGTTGTGGCATTGGGAGTCTTGATTTGGTTCTTCGGGTAGTCTTGCCCTGGTCACTCTAAGGACTTAACCTTGCAAGCCTTTGAACTGGTCATACTTGCAACCACATGGTCGGAATGGGACGGCCCTAGTTGACTAAGTCGCTAAGGACTCACTTGTGGAGCCTCGGGGTGTCAATTACACCGTTTGTGTGATTGTGCAGGGGAACGATCGTGGCTGTGGCCAGATACCCATCTAACGGTGTGTTGGTCCCATACTTCGCCTTGGCTAAGGGAAGGGATGGTGTAGAGCACGAACCGGAGAGGACCACCTGTGTTGTTTGAGGCTTCCGAAAGGCTTTGTTACGGAAACTCGCCTTTGTGGTGTTTGACTGTATCTTGTGGGTAAAGTGCATAACCTCTGCAGAGTTTAGAATCTATTTAAATAGCCGAGTCCACGGTACTGGACAATGCTCGGGAATTACAGTCAAGGGTTAGATTTTCTCAAAAATAACTTGGATTTGAAAGGTGGGTTGGTTTAGTAATGAAGATGATGGAAATATGGTTTAGGATGGGGAAAATGTTTATTAAACTTCTTGAAAAGTTATTTATGCTTTACTTATTTCTCGCTTTCGAATCTACTTATATTATTTGTCAAATCTTGTTTCGCAAATATACCTTGAGCTATTCCTTTGTACCAAGCCATGCATATAGTATATTAGCCTGCATTGCATGACTTCTTTGAGTACCAAGTACTCACCCTTGCCTCAACACAATATCAGTTGAAGAGGAGATTACGCCACTTTGGAGGAGGAACTCCAAGAGGATCCGTCTACTTAGGGAAGCGAGCCCGGTCGGTTGCCTGTGGTATACTTGGATGGCGCCACGGGTTATTTGATTTTCCGCTGCTATTATTTCTCTTTTAATAAGTTTTGCCTTGCGAGGCATATATTTGTAACTTGGCCATAAGGTCAAGTAACCAGTTTGGTTATTTAAATAAAGTACTTTGATAATATCGAGTGGTATGATTGTGATATTTACCGATGTTAAGACTGTGTGCACTAGCGCGTTCCTGGACTAGTGCTGAATACACAGAGGGTCCGGATTTGCAGATTCGGGGTCCCGACAATGCGGTCCCGTCGCGGAGCCGCAGATGGCAGCTCCCGGTGACAGGCGAGTTGCCGCCCGCAGCCCGAAGGGTGTAGAAGAAGCGAAAAAGCAGGAGATTGGGTAACACTCCTACGAACATCTCGTAGAAGTGGGCGAAGGCAGAAAGGAGGATGACGGAGTTGGGGGGAAGATGGATATGGTGAATGGCGTAGAAATTAAGAACTGAAAGATAAAAATCAGAGACCGGTGGCAGCAAGAGTCGCCGTAAGTCGCCACCAAGAAAACCACTTCCCAGTCGGCGAGGCTCGACGGTCCCAGCGCGGACGCGGAGGGCGCCCGCGGTTATGTTCCGGGAAAGCCTGGTGGCAACCTCCTCCTCGACGGATGAGGAAGGGAGAATCGGAGCCATCGGACGCAGAAGAGTACCGGGACGCTTCGGAGAAGAAGGAGAAGCAAAGGGCTCCAAAGCGGTGAGGAGAGGCAGAGCGAGGGAAGTTAGAAGGAGGAAGAACCCCCCCGATCAACCCCTTATAAGGCTGCGAGGGAAGGCTCGGCGGGAAAACCGAAGGGGCGCGGCGGTTCGCAAAAAGGAGTTCAAAAGCCCCCATTAAGAAGGCGCGTCCCAAGGGTCGTCTTGGCGATTTACAAAGCGGGAATGATCAAGAAACCGCCTTGAAAACCGGGCGAAGCCAGAAGGTCCCTTGAAGGCTGCGGGGTGTGCGGGCTTGTTAATGGCCCCACCCGGGAGACCAAGCGGTTTCCCAAGGGGCATTTCAAAGAAGGAAAAATGAAGATGGTAGGCCAAAAAGCGCTCCCGGGTGGGCCTGGGGGCTACTATCGGCGTATTTTACGCCGGGGTCCCCACTCTCCCGCAATAAAAGAAACCGCCGGGCGGGCAGGGTGTGTCCGGGCACACCGCCGCAGGCAGCGACTCCGGTGTGGTCGCCCGGTGGGCGGTGGCGTCGAGCCACGCCACTGGGCGCCCAGGAAGGTGGTCGCCCGGTGGGCGAGTGGCGACGAGCCACGCCATCTGGCGCCAGGAAGGTGGTCGCCCGGTGGGCGAGTGGCGACGAGCCACGCCACTGGCGCCAGAAGGTGGTCGCCCAGTGGACAGGTGGCGACCTGGCCACTCCACTGGGCGCCCAGGAAGGTGGTCGCCCAAGGGCGCGTGGCGATGCAGACCACGCCCTGGCGACCGAGGCGGCGTGCCAGTGGGCCGTGGCGGCAAGGCCACACCACTGGCGCCAGAAGGTGGTCGCCCAAGGACACGTGGCGAGCGAGCCACGCCCTTGGCGTCCACCCCCGAGGCTGCAGCACCTGGGTCAAGGGTATTTAATGCGAATCGTGCGCATTAAATGCAAAGCATGGAAAATGCAGTATGGCGGCGCGTCTTCCCCAGGCATGCATTAACTGCGTGTGACGTCACGGCAACACCTCACCCCTGACGGAACGGGTAGCATTGGCAGACGTGGGGCCCGAGGCGGGGGTGTGACGGCTGCGGCAGATAATGATGGGATGTAAGAACAGTGACGTGCGCATTAAATGCTCCCGTGCCGGTGTAATGAGGATGACTTGCAGTGTAAGCCTCCCATGCGCCCCCGCCAGCCCAAGTATAAAAGGGAGCCGGGGTGCAAGGGAGAGGGGGTTCGATCGATAGCTAGTAGATTTCATCCTCCCAAGTGAGAAGACAAGCAATACCAAGAAGAACAGGATTAGGGCTATTACTCTCCGGAGGGCCTGAACTTGGATAACTCCTAGCGTCCCCCGTTCCCCTGAGCTTCACCGGTACCCCGTTCATCTTCCTTCCACCGGCGATAACACCGAAAGCCCCCCGTCCGAACCTTATAAGCACCCGATCCGGAGGTGCCTGTTGGCTAGTACGCCGACACTACTGATCTGGGACTAGTACGGAAATACACAGGAGATTTCGGATAGCCGATCCGGGGTCTCACAGCGGTGGTATCAGAGCCTGGACGACCGTAGGACGTGACCTAGTTAGCATGGCAAAGCCTTAAGGTAAATGGCCCCTAGGGCCCAAACCCTTCCACCGGAGGCCCAACTCAACCCCCAAGGCCCAAAGTCCCCCGGAGAGGCCCAAACACCCGAAAACGGCCCAAAAACACGCTATAAACAGCATAACGTAAAGTTTTAACCTCTATTTTCACATTTTATAAAGTTTTTGACCTCAACATTCACATTTTATAAGATACGACACTCCGTGGTGTCACATTACCTTTTCGTCAACTAGGAGTAGAATTTTAGATTTGTAATCCTTCCTATGTAATTCACTTAATCAATAAAGTTGAGTATCTTTGGTTATTTATTTCGTCGACTTACGTCGTTCAGATCTATTTTTCTCTGATTTTGTTGGCATTACCTTTTTGAGAAAAGTCTACTTTTGTCTTTCATATCGGTTACTTTTCGTCTAATCGATTTGAACAGCTGATTAGATTATATCATTATTAAGAAATCCATTGGCTTAAAGGCTGGTTGAATTAAATTTCTTTCTTGCTGTTTGCAGGATCAAATCAGCTGGCACGCTCCTACCAAAATTAAACCCGATGTTTGCATATGTTGATTGCCGATTAACCCCGCGTCACGTTTTTTGGCATCAATACACTTTTGACATACCCGGTGGGACGGATCGACGATAATGACTTCTACAGAAAAATCAACTTCTCTGTCTGACGTCAATCTAGATGCAATAATTGTCCCCACCTTGGACGATTTAACTCCCGAATAGCGGAACAAAATCAAAGATCGAAAGCCCACGTTCGAGCAGATGATGCTGAATTACTACCAAAAGACCCGACGAGGAGTTACACAGAAAACTACGTTGCCGACGGTTACATTAGGCGATAAGGAAACTTCAGGTGCTATGGAAAATAGACAGGTGAGCCAATATATACCCGTGTAAGCAGAATTATTGGATATGATTAATTAATCTATACATCATGCTCTTATCAACCAGTCATCAGCTCTAGTAACCATGCTAAAGCCAATAATAGGCAATAGCGTCAAAGAAGTTGGACAAGAATTGGCGTTGGCTGGGACTCTGCTCGTTCCTCTGCAGCCCCTACCAACCTACCCGGTCTATTCCATTGCCCAAAGCACTCAGACCATAAAGCCGGCAGTTGATCCAAAAGCCGTTGGCTACTCCTCCCACTCTGTCACCAGCATAGCCGACCGTGGTCTTACAATGGGATCCTGGTGCGAGTGGAGTCACTCATTACCAAACATACACAAATGATTCTAAATTGGACGCTCAGCCCAGTTTGCCTCCATATGCTTCATTCTACGTCTACCTAAATTGGTTGCTCAGCCAATTAAAACTTAGGTATGTCCTCACTATATTGAACCGACTCCACTCGCACCAGAGCCAATGTTTAGACGGCAAAATATCGACTATGAGCAACCGCATGTGCTGCTACAACCCTCGTTAATGTGCCAACCTGAGTTTGCACTCGGGGTGCAGCATACCGATTTTGCTTCTAGTTGGCAAGTACCTCAAGCACGGGTAACATCGGTCAAATAAACCGATTGGGCCGAAGCCATTAGCATTGTCTTAAGGGACCAGTTTGGCATTCAGCCAAAGGGGTGGACCATCGGCTACAGAAAGCTGTATCCTAACTACATTGATCGAATCCCGTACCCCAATGGTTATAGTCCCTGATTTTGCGAAGTTCTTAGGAGATAACTGCACGACAATGTTGGAACACGTTGGACACTTTGTTGTGCAATGTGGTGAAGTAGCTCAATCTGATGGACTGAAGGTAAAATTGTTCCCATTGTCTCTGTCCGGAGCAACGTTTACTTGGTTCACAACATTGCCCCCAAATTCGGTCAATACTTAGACTGATTTGGAAAGCCGATTGTACGAATACTTTTTCTGTGGAAGCTTGGAATTGAGGATATCAGACTTAAGTTCTGTTAGACAAAATTACAGGGAATCAGTAGCTGATTATATCAAAAGATTCTAGGAAGTTAGAAATCGGTGCTTTAGTGTTACATTGCCAGATAACCAATTGGCTGATTTAGTTTTTCAAGAGTCAATTCCTCCCTTAAAGGAGAAATTTGGCATAGAGTATCGGCTCAAGAAATACAATTCTTTGAAAACAAGGCTTCAATGATAGGTTCAAAAATAACAAGAAAAAAGAAAAGCCTAAGGCTAATCTTGTCGAAAACGAGTCAGATAGCTCATCCAAGGAGGATGAGACCGAAATAAATGAAGCTGAGTGGATTAAGGGGAATAAAAAGTCCTTAATTTGTTTTTGGCTCAAGCCTACTAAAACTAAGTTGGAGGTTAAATATGTTTTTGATGTGACTAAGTGCGATCGTATTTTTTATTTCTTGTTACAAGAAAAGGTTATACGGTTATCTGAGGGTCACACTTTGCCATCAGCTAAAGAGATTAAGAGGCGAAGATATTGTAAGTGGCATCATTCCTTTTCACATAATACTAATGATTGTAATATATTTCGTCAATAGATTCAGTCAGCTATAGAAGTGGGCTTATTAAAATCTGCTGAGGGTCACATTTTGCCATCGGCTGAAGAGATTAAAAATCCATGCCACCACGAAGACCGATGCGGAAGTATAAACCAATGTTCTCCTAGTTGTTGGCTAAGTATGAAAGGAGTGGTTGAGAATTGTGGCGAAGTCCCCCTCATCAGCCGATGAATGTCCATTGGCCAACTACTGCTAAGAAAACTTGCAACAGCTATGTAAGACCGATGAAGATCTTATCAAAACCAATATGGTGTTGAATGACTTCATCGGGGACCCTATGAAGGCAAAAGGCGCCATGGTAACCGAGCTCACAATCAGCAATAAAACTTTGCTAATGGCTTTCTTTGTGGTTGATGCCAAAGGGAGTTATAGTGTGTTGCTTGGGAGAGAGTGGATACGTGCTAACTATTGCATTCCATCGACTATGCATCAAAAGTTGATAGAGTAGAATGGTGATGAGGATGAGGTGGTCGAGGTTGACACATCGGTTCATATAGCCATGGCTAGTTCAGATGCTAATTGGCTGCATGATGGGGGCTAAATGCATATCGGGCAAATCACTTGAAGACTGTGATTTCATATGTATCAACCAAATGCGTTTGAGCTGATACTGCTGATTTTTGTAAGATTCATGCAATCTCCCAAAATAGGGGGCATATGTTGACTCTGGAATCTGGAGCATGGCCGATTTGGTAAGGGTTATCAATTTGGTAAGCTTGTTAGATTAAGATTAAGATCAATTTGGTAAGCTTGTTAGATTAAGATCAATGTTAGATTAAGATCAATGTTAGATTAAGATCAATTTGGTAAGGGTTATCAATGTTGGATTTGGTAAGCTTGTTAGATTTAGGAAGAGTTACAATCGATACGGATTGGAAAAAAAGGTTGGGATAAGACCAATCGGAATAAAAGCCGATATTGGTTTCAAAAGGAAAGATTATTTTGGAGGCCAAGGCTGACATAGACAGTGTTTTACAAGTCTAAAGTGGGCACGATTGGTTTAGATGCTATAAAAGAAGAAGACAGGCAATATAGAAACGATCAATCAATCAACTCGCATTGCTCTTTACCTTTCTGTCGACTAGGAGCAAAATTTTAGATTTATAATCCTTTCTCTATAATTCGCTTGATCAATAAAGTTGCATATCGCCGATTATTGATTTCGTCGACTTACGTCGTTCAGGTCTATTTTTTCTTCGATTTTTGTTACGCACCACCTTTTTCGGGATAAATCTACCTGTCTTTCATCCAATCAACTCAATCTAGTTGATTAAATCTATTGGTTACTTTTCGTCTAATCGGCTTGAACGGCTTATTATATTAGATTGTTATTAAGAACTCCATCGGCTTAAAGGCTGGTTAAATTAAATTTTTTTTCTTGTCGATTGCAAGATCAAATCGGCTAGCACGCTCGCACCCAAATCTGGTATTTGCGTATGCTGATTGCTGATATTAACCTTTTGCCATGTTTTTTGGCGTCAACAGAGCCGTTATAACTCAATTTGCCACTTGGCTAGATCTTTTTAGTTAACTTATGAGCTTCCTCAGAGTGCCTAAGGTATATTAACTCCCTTACTTGGGAAGAGAATGGCGCTCAGCCGGCCACCCCACGTGGCAGCCCGCGTTTTTGTGAAACCCCCCTCCAGTTCTTCGAAATTACAGACGGGTCCCTGCGCGATTTTATGTGAGAGGAAAATATTTTTTCCGGTTCGTGTTAGGTCCCTGGTTTGCCGTTTTACATGGAGGACCTCCCGTTAAATACGAATCGCGAACGAGCCCTTTCCTAATTTTTCAAAATAGCGAACATGTCCAAAATTATAACATATAGGTCGCCACGCTTTACGTTCGGGTCCTTTCTCCGTTTTGCCCGAAAAAAGGTTTGCGTGGTACGTTTTTTCTCAAGAGCATGCGAAAAAAATTTTTGTTGGCCGTTTTACTAAAAAAAATGAAAAAACATTTCCTTCCTCCATTTTGCTCGAAAAAAATGTTTTCATGGTCCATTTTTTCTCCAGAGCATGGGGAAAATGTTTTCGTTAGCCATTTTCCACAAAAAAATAGAAGACCGTTTCCTTTCTCCGTTTTGCCCGGAAAAAATGTTTTCGTGATCCTTTGTTCTCCGGAGCATGGGATAAATGTTTTCGTTGGCCGTTCCCCCCCCCCCAAAATATGGAAATCCATTTTTCGTCCGTCGTTTCTCCGTTTTTGTCCGTTTTTCTTCATTTTTCCCGGGAAAATAAGCGCATAGGGTGTTAAGCTCGGCATCTAAAATTTCTTTTGCGGCTCGATCTCTAATATTTTTTAAAACATGTATTATTGCCCGTTGAACGCACAGGGTGTTAAACTCGGCGTCTATAGTTTTTTTTTGCAACTCGGGATCTAATATTTTTCGGAACATGTATTATTCTTTTTTCCCCAAAAAGGGCCGTTGTTTCGCTGATTCGTCGACAGTTCTTACCTAGCGTATTTTTTCCTAGAAAAACCCAAAACGAACAAAAAAACGCTTGGATATTCCTGCCTTTTTTCAGAGATCAAAACTTGGATCGAATTTCGTACGGCGCGGCGAAGCGCGCAACTCTCACTAGTATAATATATTGCAGCTTTAATTGCTGTCATATGGCATTAGGATTGATCTGATTCTAAAGTCCTATAGCAAGTCATGCATTGTGAATCCAGAAAATTAGAGATGGCAATCGGGTCGGGTAGCTCTGGGTCTTGCCTTCCTGGATCCGGACCCGAGACCCGAATTGTGGACCTAGACCCGGACCCAAAAGCACATACGGATCCATATCTGGACCCGAACCCGGACCTGACAGGTACCCAGGACCCGAAACAGCTTTTCAGAAAACATTGTAACATCTGACTTCAAGCATGCTGTCTACAAAATTCATGCAACATAAGATTGCTTAGCATGCAATTGCAACCCATATATAGCCACCATGGCCAGAGGATCAAAGTAATTCACATTATAACTTGTCTTATACAAAAAAGTTTGCTCATCTAATCTCTCAAGCTATAATTTCGGGTCCTGAAAGTGCATCTAGGCCCCTCATTTTGTTTTGGTGATTAATGATGACACAATTAAAGAGATCTAACATTTCAAACAAGAATAATGCAGATCTTGAGATCATATCAAGCTCGGAATGGGATTGGACGCTCCTACGTACTTTAAAATTCAAGAAAATGGCATCAAGACGAAGACTTGTAATTTCTATTTTGATTTGAGTCTTAAGGATAGCCGTACTATTAAGAGGATACTACGGAAAATCATTTTTAGGATGTGCATGTGCTCAAGGTCAAAACTTGCATACAATCTAGCACTCAAATACTTGCTTTTTCTAAAAACAGGAATTCCAACCGAGCCATCTAACTCGGAGAGTCCGGACATTTAGTCCGGAGTATCCGGACATTTTGTCCGGAGTCTCCGGGTTAACCCCTTCGGCCAAAATTCGAATTCCAGAGAGTCCGGAGTGTCCGGACATTTTGTCCGGAGAGTCCGAACCATCCGGAGTATCCGGGTTAATTGTCCGGAGTCTCCGGACAGTTCAAAAAGGGAACAAACGGCTAGTTTTCAAAAAGGGTATTTAAAGCCACCACTCCCCTCCAACGGCTAGAATCTCTATTGAGCTCATTCATAGCAGCATTCAAGCCATTCCTAACCTCTTCCAAACATTCAATAGAGCTCATACTTCCTCCCACCATTAGATTTGTTGTTTGATCCTTTTGGTGTGGTGAGGAAGAAGAGAAGTGCTAGGTGCATTCATTTCTAGTCCTTGAGCACTAGTTCATCCTCCAAGCAATCTTCCGTGGTGTTATTACTCTTGGAGGTTGAAGGTCTCCTAGACGGCTAGGAGTCACCGGGAGCGACCGACGCTTGTGGTGCGCCCCGGTCGTTTGTGAAGGCGAGTCTCGCCTCCGAAAGGAAAGAGACAAGAAGTGAAGCCGGCGAGTGCATTTGTGCAACACCGGGAGGAAAGCGGGTTGAAAGAGACCCCGGCTCAAGTGCGACCGAGCCACCTCAACGGAGATGTAGGATTCCCTTCAAGAATCCGAACTTCGGTGAAAAATCTCGTCTCTCTCTTTCTCTTTTACTCACTAGCTTAGCTTGTGTGGATTTGTCTTTGTAAAGCTTAGATCTAGCTTGTTGCTTAGCTTTAATTCAAATCCATACTAGCTCTTGTTCTAGATCGCTTGTGCTATCCTTTTGTTGTCATATCTTGTGCTAGTTAGAGTAACTTTAGTTGTGCTCCCGAGCCAGCCAACCCGGAGTATCCGGATAAAATACCGGATGCTCTGGACAACCCGGAGTATCCGGATAAAATACCCGGAGACTCCGGATTGACCTGCTCGGCCAGTTTTTATTCCGCTACGATTTTTTAATCCGCCTACTATATCCACAGGTTTATATTCGGACCCCGGACCCAGACCCGGACCCGACCAAAGATACCCATTGGGCCAAATTCGGACCCACGGGTATTTCTGCCAACCCTACAGAAAATGTTCTTTTAGACCAGAACTACTGTTCCTCTTGCAGTACTTTTCAGTATTCAAGCGTTTGTATGTGTTCAACACTTCAACTACTGCAAAAAACAGTGAAATATGCCTCCGTGAAAAACCAGTTCAATTGTAATGCATAGTGGATCGTGAATAACATGCAGCACTAAACAAGATCAAGCAGAGTGCGAACTTTATTCAACATGTCCCATGATTGTGTCAAAAGGGTAAAAAAAAAAAGGTTCATATAGGTTATCAGTTCTCTGGAAGAATTTTACCTTAAGTCAATTATTGGCCAGATGAGACCGAGCCTTGGCTCGGATGGCAACAGCGCTGAGTCGCGCGTTCGACGTCGCTCGATGCAGGTGTGGGCGTGCATTTATAACTAGGGATGAAAACGGTACGGAAACGATCGGTAAATGACTGTTCTGTTTCTATTTCCACATTTTTTACCGGTAACGGAAACGAAATCGAAAACCCCGAAAACGGATACGAAAACGGATAGTGACGGAAACGAATACGGAACGGATACGGAAACGAAAAGGAAAAATTCCATAAGAACATAGTAGAGAATCACAATATACATGATCACAAGAACAATGTAGCCCATTCCACCTCCAAGGTGGACACAAGAATAGTATTATGTTCACTGGTATCATTTAAAAAAATTTCTCAAGTTTATCAGCTGAAAGCACGTTATTTGTCCCTCATATCATACCATCATATCCTCATCCATATAATTATCATGGATATCCTCTTACTCCACCAACTACAAAGGTTTAACACCCTAAAATTTATATATTATTGTTTGATGTTTATTTATGATTTTCTAAAATTTATTTTGGATTTTCTGGAGTTTATAAATACCATTTTGCTATTTTTAGATTTACAAAATTAAATTATTTATAAAAAATAGAAACAAAATTATGCTAAAAATAATTTTTCTAATTTCTTAGATTCCAAAGTATTTTTGAGATTTTTTTTTGGAATTTTTGAACTCTATTTAATATTTTTTATAAAATCATTTGTATTCATGAAATTATTTTAATTCGAAAATAAATATAAACTCTCCTTTCTCATTTTTGGGCCAAGCCCATTTTTCTTTCCGGCCTATTTTCATTTTTAGTTTCCGGTTTCACTTATACGGAATTTCTGTTTCCATTTTCATCTTCGCCGGAATTGGCTCTCCCGTTTCCGTTTCCAACAAAAAAATTTCGTTTCCGTTTCGGTACCGATATTTTCCGTTTCGTTTTTGAAAAAGAGCTTCCGTTTTCGTTTTTCTTCGGAATGGTCGAAAAGTTTAGGCCCATGAAGGAAGCCAAGTAGAATTTTCGATGTGCATCCGCCCACCCAATGTGGGCAGCAGCCCTTACGAGTTAAGAGTGGAGTTTCTAGTACAGATATATGTTGTCTGATGTTTCCATCAAATCACAATCGGCAAGGACAAGCGAGGGCACATATGTAAAATTTGTCGTGGCCCTAGTTCATGAAATGATAAATCTGCATGTGGGCTAAAAGTAAAGCCCAAATTAAACAGGCTATATCCATACCCGCTGCGGAGCGTGGCACCACAATTTAGGCCATGCACCACAATTCAGGCCATGTACAGGCCATATGTATATATGCCTTCCTTTTGTTTTTATACAGAAGCCTCGATGTTTTTTTTTCGAAACAAACCTCGTTGGATTCGGAAGAGCATGATGTGTATTCCAACAATTTTTTCTGTAACTTGTATACTAGTATGTACTAGGACAGGATAGTATCATGGAAGGGCTGGTGGAAATTAACGTATGTGTATATATATACATATATGTATATATGTATATGTGTATATACCTACGTGTATAATATTCTATTGTACGCTCGGGCCAACTAACAAGTCCGATTGAGCCATGCATCCCACTAATCAATGTAACGGACTGCCCCAGTTGATTAAGCCCAGCAGTTACGTGGCCAAACAAACTAGTAAATGTGTTTTCTTATTTGTACTAGAATCTATTTTTCTGTAATTTAGCCATAATTTTTTATTAACAACTTCGATTTATGAACGGTTTTCACTAATAATTTATTGACGACGAGAATAACATAATGATATAATTCTCACCAATGAACGCCGCACAAATCAAATTTTTACTGTCAAATGAACATCAATTTACCATCCGTATGTGTGTGTATATTACTTAGGGTAAATCTATCACATGACTGTAATACACCACGGAGAGGTTCGACAGTAAAATCTAAAACTGTCCGTGATCCTTGCAGCAGTATGGTTCTGCATTAATAATCTAGGAAAAGAAATATATGAAAATTTAGTAGTATACATATCACTCGAAAGAATCAAAGAACTCAATCTTCTGTATATAATGGGGCTTACAGTATGTGGCAATCAGGTTCCAGTGATGGATACTTTAATCTTATTGTGATAATGTTGACCAATTTTTGCGTACCTAGTGAATTGGAACAGAGAACTAGAATCACCGTTTGACAATAAAAGAAAAAGGAAAGCTCTGAATCATGAAGAAACGTTGATTTTCATTCGCACTCTTGTAGTATGTTGCTCTACTAATGAGTCCGCGCTGTCCGCGGGGCTCGGTTCCCATGTCATGACCTCTAATATCATAACTAGTAAGATTTGTACGCTTCGCTGCGCCGTGTGAAATTTGATCCAAGTTTTTATTTCTAAAAAAAAACAGGAATATCCAAGCGTTTTTTTTGTTCGCTTGGGTTTTTTTGGGAAAAAAATACGCTAGGTAAGAATCATCGACGAATATGCGAAACAACGGGCCTTTTTGGAAGAAAAAAAAGAATAATACATGTTCCAAAAATATTAGATTTCGAGTTGTAAAAAAAAATATAGACGCGGAGTTTAACACTCTATACGTTCAATGGGTAATAATACATGTTTTTGGAAAATATTAGAGATCGAGTTACAAAAAAAAATTTAGATGCCGAGTTTAACATCCTATGCGTTCACCGGGTAATAATACACGTTATGGGAAATATTAGAGATCGTTCTGGACAATATTAGATTTCGAGTTGCCAAAAAATTATAGTTTAACACCCTATGCGTTCACCGGGTAATAATACATGTTTTAGAAAATATAAGAGATCGAATTGCAAAAAAAATTATAGACGTCGAGTTTAACACCCTATGTGTTAACCGGGTAATACATGTTCCGAAAAATATAAGAGATGCCAATCTTCTCTTGTCGAGTTTAACACTCTATGTGTTCACCGAGTAATAATACATGCTTCGAAAAACATTACAAATCGAGTTGGGGGGAAAAGTATAAAGATTAGACGCCGAATTTAACACCCTATGCGTTCACCGGGTAATGATACATGTTTTGGAAAATATTAGAGATCGAGCTGCAAAAAAAATTTTAGATGCCGAGATTAACACCCCATGCGTTAACCGGGTATGTTCTGGGAAATATTAGAGATCGTCTCAGAAAATATTAGATTTCGAGTTGCCAAAAAAATTATAGACGCCGAGTTTAACACCCTATGCGTTCACCGGGTAATAATACATGTTTTGAAAAATAATAGAGATCGAGTTGCAAAAAAAACTATAGATGCCGAGTTTAACACCCTATAAGTTAACCTGATAATACATGTTTCGAAAAATATTCAAAATGTTAACCTTCGTTTGTGGAGTTTAACACTCTACGCGTTCACCGAGTAATAATACATGTTTCAAAAAATATTAGAGATCGAGTTGGGGAAAGAAATCTAGAGATCAGAGATCGAGTTGGAGAAAAAAATCGAGTTGGAGAAAAAAGTCTAGAGATAGAGTTGTACACAAATTTCTGCTGACGAAAACATTGTTTCCGGGAAAAACGAAGAAAGGACCTGGACGTAAGAAACGAGTACCTGTTTTTTTTTTGGACCTGTTCTCTATCCCGAAAAATTAGAAAAGGGCTCGTTCGAGATTTGTATTTAACGAGGGGGTTTTCCGTAAAGTAACAAACCAGGGACCTGAACGCAATTTAGAAACGATTTTCTTGCTCTCACAAAAAATCGCGAAAGATCTATTTGTAATTTAAAAAGACCTATCCGTAATTTAATAAAAAGGAGGGTTTTTTTGCAAATTACAGGGGGGTGACATGGCCTTCTGGTTGGCCTCCAATTCTAGCCCTTATAAAGGCTAGTTAATATACATAAACTGAATATGTCATCAGATAGTAATCTATATGATAGTACTCACCACTTCAGCAAAGCTTTGCATGTACAAAATATAGATTTTACTATTTATATACTGTAAGTTTTTACTACTAAACAGACTACAAGCTGTTGAACATATGCATGGTAGTAAAATCTATGTATATAGATAGTAAAATCTATCACCGCTTAATTTACAATCATTTTGTTGTTCGGTGACATATTTTACTATCGGTATATAGATTTTACTATCATACAATAATAAATTGATGTTCATTTTAGCAAAAAAAAAATTGATTCAGTATACTCCAATAATAGTTCTAAGATACTACAATGCGATATTATTGAAAAACATTTATCGAAGCCTTTTTTTATTTTTACTATATACCCTTTTCATATGTAAAAAGAGTATATAAACAAATTATTCTATAAATGGTGGACTTTGATAAAAGTTTTCTGGAACTCAATTTGGAGTATCATATATTCAGTATTAGAGTATACTCAAAAGAATAAAGAAGTATAATAACATCATTTAAGCGGTATATTGAGAGTGGAAGTACGTACTCCCAGGAGTATAAAACCATTTTCACACACACACACACACACACACACACACACATATATATATATATATATATATATATATATATATATATATATATAGGAAGCCTCTTTTCTACTCCCGGGAGTAATTACTCCCTATGCCGTATCTCACAACGTAGGGAGTATTTTCAAGAACGGAGAGTATGTACGTGTAGTATATAAGTATATAAGATCATCTAGGTGGTATTTACATTTTTTCAAAGGTGGTATGTACACTTTTTAGACATACTTCTTTTTATATGCGTATATGAAGGTATTTACAAAATATGCTAAAAACTATGTACTCCTTTGCAGTTTTTTCATGTGGATCTCATTGGAATATCTTATAATTAGTATATGAGTGTATCCAAACTGATAAAGGAGTATTTCAAGTTTCAAGTACGTTTGGGTGGTATTTCAGAGATGGGAGTAATTACTCCCGGGAGTACGAAGTATTTTTCCTATATATATATATATAGTATAATTACCTAGGTCACCATTGTGTACGTATTTGAATGCAAAAAAATTTAGGATATTGAGTTTAACTAGTTTACTAACTAGTTGAAATAAGTTTGAACTGAAGTTCAAACTAGAGTTTTTTATGGTAGTTTGATTGTAGGTATGTGCTGATTTTATATATAAATAAGAAAAATATGTGATCTAAATTCATTCAAATCTTCGAATTCGAGTATTTTTTTAAAGTATGTGTTTCATTTGAATTGTAATAGATGGGTATATACCCTAAAACTGTAATTTTTGAAAAATGCACCCACATTTAGCGTGAATTTGCGCATTTGAAATCATGGTGCCCAGGCACCATAGTGTCCTATTTTAGCATCACACACAAACACACACACACACACACACTATTCCTCAACTACGAGTAGAATAGGATATTCTACTCGCCAGCCATCTATGCAACCCCGACCGAAACCTCTTACCCAGCGCGATCCTCTTTCCTAGTGCAACTGGGCCGCGTCAGCTCCCTCTCTCCCTTCGACATCAACATCGATGTTGTTCTTCAGTTCTTCTTTTTGATCCAATCTGCAATACTAGCAAGGTTGGCACAATACAAATCGATTTCTGGAATGCATTTTCGATGTTAGGGTTCTTATCTTTTGCATTAATCATTTCTTTAAATTGCTGTTTTGTGAGACCCCGGATCGGCTATCCGGAACCTCCTGTGTATTTATGTACTAGTCCCAGATCAGTTGCTAGTACACACAGTCAGACAGTGAAGAATCATTGCCGAACATAACGAAATTGTAACATAAACATAAGGTATTAGCAACATGGCTACCTATTACATCAAATGGTCACATGACCAAAGTTCATGACAACGGAAACAAAACGACAAGAAGTAAAGCCCAAACAAATCCACAGGCGACGACTAGGAACGCGCTTAGTTGTCCTGGCGATCTTCTTCGAACTCTTCCACGTAGAACTCACCGTCTTCAACGGCATCCTGATAGTTTTCTGATGACAACAATTGTGTAGCATGTGAGTACAAAAGTACTCAGCAAGTCTGGAAAAGTATGCATATGTAGGGCTTTCCAAGGTAGGCCTATTATGGCTCTTTTGCATAAAGCTGAGTTTCATCAAATCATACTTAATAATAATTTTCTCAAAGCACATTTTCAAAATTATTTTAGTAAATGAATTATTTAATAGTCTAGTGAAGGTTCTATCCACCATCACCAGTATAAAGGCTCTATCCGCCACATTTTAAAAGATTATGGTAATCCAATTCATGACTCTATCCGTCATGATCAAAACAGGTTCCATCTACCTGGTTGGCTCAGTCCGCCAACAAAACATCCGAGAGTTCTAACCACTCCCGAACCCCAAAACAAAACCTTATTTATTTTCAAAACCAAAACCAAAGTCTACCAATATGAAAGCATTCTTTGCTTTTCCTTTGACCGCAGGCACGACTATTCGAATAGTTTTAACTCTGCAGAGGTGTACAACTTTACCCACAAGATATGATATTCTCTTGATGCCATGCATGGGAAGAGAAATCGTTTTCTGAAAGTGCATCTAGGCCCCTCATTTTATTTTGGTGATTAATATGACACAATTAAAGTGATCTAATGCTTCAACCAAGAATAATGCAGTTATCGAGATCACTTCTAGCTTGGAACAAGATTGAACACTCCTAAGTGCGTCAAATTTCGACAAAACGGCATCAAGACGAAGACTTGTAATTTTTATATTGCTTTGAGTCTTAAGGATAGCCGTACTATTAAGAGGATGCGACGGAAAATCAATTTTAGGATGTGCATGTGCTCAACATCAAAATTTGCATTCAAACTAGCACTCAAACACTTGCATTTTCCAAAAACTGGATTTCAAACCGAGCCAGTTAACTCGGAGAGTCCGGACACTAAGTCCGGAGTATCCGGACATTTGGTCCGGAGTCTCCGGGTTAACCCTCTCGGGCAAAACGAATTCCAGATAGTCCGGAGTGTCCGGACATTTTGTCCGGAGAGTCCGGACAACCCGGAGTCTCCGGGTTAATTGTCCGGAGTCTCCGGACAGTTCAAAAAGGGGACAAACGGCTAGTTTTCAAAAAGACTATTTAAAGCCTCCACTCCCCTCCAACGGCTAGAATCTCTATTGAGCTCATTCATAGCAGCATTCAAGCCATTCCTAACCTCTTCCAAGCATTCAATAGAGCTCATACTTCCTCCCACCATTAGATTTGGTTGTTGATCCATTTTGGTGAGGAGAGGAAGAAACAAAGTGCTAGGTGCATTCATTTCTAGTTGTTGAGCACTAGTTCATCCTCCAAGCGATTCTTCGTGGCATTATTACTCTTGGAGGTTGAAGGTCTCCTAGACGGCTAGGAGTCACCGGGAGCTACCAACGCGTGTGGTGAGCCCCGGTCGTTTGTGAAGGCGAGTCTCGCCTCCGAAAGGAAAGAGACAAGAAGTGAAGCCGGCGAGTGCATTTGTGCAACACCGGGAGGAAAGCGGGTTGAAAGAGACCCCGGCTCAAGTGTGATCGAGCCACCTCAATGGAGATGTAGGATTCCCTTCAAGAATCCGAACTTCGGTGAAAAATCGCTTCTCTCGCTCTCTCTTTTACTTCCTAGTCTTGCTTATTTGGATTTGAATTTGTAAAGTTAGATCTACTCTTCGCTTAGCTTTAATTCAAATCCTTACTAGCAATTGTTCTAGGTTATTCTTGCTATATATTTCTAGTGGTTTATTGTGCTTGCTAGAGTAGTTTTAATTGCGCTCCCGAGCCAGCTAACCTGGAGAGTCCGGACACAAGACCGGACACTCCGGACAAGCCGGAGTATCCGGACCAAAACCCGGAGACTCCGGGTTGACCAGCTCGGCCTGTTTTAATTCCGCTGTAATTTTTTAATCCGCCTATTCACCCCCCCTCTAGGCGACATCGTTGGTCCTTTCAATTGGTATCAGAGCCAAATCTCCTTTATTTTGGCTTAACCGCTTGGAGAAACAAAGATGTCAGACATAGAGAAAGTTACCGAAACCCATGCCCAAGACAAGGCCACGGGTTCCGGTATAGGGGTTGCAATTCCTTTAGATTATTCCTCTTTTGGAGTCTCAAACTCCTCATCTTATGTTTCCGTCTCGTCTGGTCGAGCGCCTCATTTCGATGGCACTCGCTATGCGGCATGGAAACACAAGATGAAGATGCATTTCAGATCACTTCACCCTTGCATTTGGAAGATTGTTGAAACAGGTTTCAAGCCCGCAAACCCCAACAATCTCACCTCCGAGGAAGATAAAGCTCAACACTTAAACGACTTGGCCGTCAATGCCTTGTTCAATGCTTTGAGCGACTCCGAATTCAACCGGGTCGATGGCCTTGACAATGCCAAGGATATATGGGAAAGATTAATGGTATCTCATGAAGGTGTATCAAGTGTTCGTGAATCCAAGATCGAGCTTATCATTGGAGAACTAAGCCGATTCACTTTGGAAGAAGGAGAGTGCTACACCAAGATGTTTGATCGCTTGATGGTTCTAGTAAATCAAGCTAAAGGACTTGGAAGCACCGAGCTCACCGACAAAGCAATTGTCAAGATCATCCTTCGAGTGATCACCCCACCAACCGCAATCTTGTGCAACTCATCTGCGGCCAAGCCAAACTTCGACACTCTCACTCCTCATGATGTGATTGGCTGGTTGATGACGGATGAGATGATGGTCAAGGAAGCGGAGGTGGTGGAGGAGCTCAAGTCCGGCAAGAAGAAGGGCATCGCCTTGAAGGCCGTCAAAGTGGCACAAGAAGCCGAAGAGAGCTCAAGCGATGAAGAAGAGTCGAGCGGCCCCTTGACAAATGAAGATATGGCCTTGCTCGTAAGAAGATTCAACAAGTTCTTGAAGAAGAAGGGCTACAAGCCGGGAAGTCACTCCAAGGGCTTCGGCAACAAATCAAGAGGGCGGCACTCTTCAAGAAAGTGCTATGAGTGTGGGGAACCCGGTCATTTCATTGCCGAGTGTCCTCACAAAGAAAAGAAGGAAGACAAGCCCTTCAAGAAGGACAAGTTCAAGAAGAAAGACAAGGACAAGAGCAAGAGGTACAAGGGCAAGGGTCATGCTTACATCGGCAAGGAGTGGAACTCCGACTCCGAGTCCGAATCCGACTCCGACAATGAAGGAGGACTTGCCACTGTCGCCATTGCCACACCACCGACTAAGTCAAAGGGTCTCTTTGACAACCTAAGCGACGGCGAAGGAGATGCTCCTATTTGCCTCATGGCAAAGGGGCACAAGGTATCATCTAAGAGCCCCATTCCCTCTATTATTGATTATGGCTTAGATGATTGTGATAGTGATAACGATGAAGTAGCATTTAAGTCTATGAATGACTTTGATATTGAAAAACTAGACTTGCTACTTAAAGACATTGAAAAATTGGAGGAAGTTGTAGAACAAAAGGAGGCTACTCTTGAAGCTCAAGAGGATCTCCTTATATTTGAAAAGGAAAAGAATCTTGAGCTAGAGAAAAGCCTAGCTTTTGAGAGAAAGAAAAATGAGGACTTAGTCAAAAACTCAAATTTGACTAAGAATGAAATAGTTAGTCTTGAGATCACCAATGCTTCACTCGTAGAGCAACTTGCTCAAGCAGTGGATGCTTGCAAGTCTCTTGAAGTGAAGCTTGTTGATCTCTCGAATAATGCTTCTTCCTCAATTAACAACTTCAATAGTTCAATGCCTTCAAGTAGCAATGGATGCGCTAGATGTTATAATGTTGATGTTGCTACTTGTGCTACTAACCGTGAGACTTTAAAAGTCTTGGCTCATGAGAATGAGAAGCTTAAGGGGATGCTTGAAGATGGACTTCAAAAGTCCTACAAGGCTAGCAAAGGTTTAGAGGAGTATCTCGGTAAGCGCCAAGGTAATCATGAGAAGCATGGGCTTGGATATGTTCCGCCTAAGGGCAAAAAGAGCAACATCGTAGTTGCTCCTTTAAGCAAGCCGATTCATTTTGTGAAAGGCGAAGGAACATCCAAGCACAAGGCTCACTCCGAGTTCTTTGCTTCATACGTGCTTAAGAAAACTAACCTTGGTCGTGTAATTGCATGTCATATTGGGCGTAAGCCAAAGAATGCTCCTATTGTTCGCTCTATTTGGGTCCCAAAATCTCTAGTTGCTAATGTGCGAGGACCTAACCAAGTTTGGGTACCAAAGAGCAAAAACTAAATATGTTTTTGTAGGCCTATATCTCCGATGGAACGAGTTGGATTTTGGATAGCAGTTGCACGCATCATATGACCGGAGAAAAGGCAATGTTCGCCCACTTGGATGAAAATGGATCAAATAGTGAAAGCATTGTCTTTGGAGACAATGGAAAGGGAGAAGTAATTGGTTTGGGTAAAATCTCTATCTCAAATGATTTCCACTTAAGTAATGTTTTACTTGTTGATTCATTAAGCTACAATTTGTTGTCCGTTGCACAATTGTGTGAAGCGGGTTACAATTGTTTGTTTAATGAAAAGGGTGTGGAAGTCGTTAAGAGGCTTGATGGTTCAATAGCTTTTAAGGGACGTTTGAAGGGTAAGCTCTATCTCGTAGACTTCAATACGGATAGACTTAATCTTGAAACGTGCTTAATGGCTAAATCTAGCATGGGTTGGCTATGGCATCACCGACTAGCCCATGTCGGTATGAGGAACCTTCACAAACTCATCAAAGGCAACCACATCCTTGGACTAACCAATGTTGTCTTTGAGAAAGATAGGGTATGTAGCGCTTGTCAAGCGGGCAAGCAAGTTGGTGCCTCTCATCCCTCCAAGAATGTGATGACGACCTCAAGACCGTTGGAAATGCTCCACATGGACTTATTCGGTCCCGTAGCTTACATAAGCATCGGGGGAAGTAAGTATGGTTTGGTTATTGTTGATGACTTTTCTCGATTCACTTGGGTGTTTTTCTTGCATGACAAGGGAGAAGTCCAAGTGATGTTAAAGAAATTCATGAGAAGAGCTCAAAATGAATTTGAAGTGAAGATCAAGAGAATTCGAAGCGACAATGGTACCGAGTTCAAGAATATAGGCGTGGAGGAGTTTCTCGATGAAGAAGGAATCAAGCACGAATTCTCGGCTCCCTATTCTCCTCAACAAAATGGGGTAGCCGAGAGGAAGAATCGAACCCTCATCGAGATGGCGCGGACGATGCTTGACGAGTACAAGGTTTCCGATAGCTTTTGGGCGGAAGCCATCAATACCGCATGCCACAGCTCCAACCGCCTCTACCTTCACAAGATCTTGAAGAAAACGGCATACGAGTTGCTCACCGGGAAGAAACCAAATGTCTCCTACTTTCGAGTCTTTGGGAGTAAATGCTATATCCTTAACAAAAAGGCTAAGTCTTCTAAATTCGCTCCTAAAGTAGATGAAGGTTTCTTATTTGGTTATGGAACTAATGCTTATGCGTACCGAGTTTTCAACAATACCACCGGTGTCGTTGAAATCTCGCGTGACGTAACTTTTGATGAGACTAACGGTTCTCAAATAGAACAAGTTGATCGTGCCGTGATTGACAGGGAAGAACCTCCTTGTGAAGCTATCAAGAAAATGGCAATTGGGGAGGTGAGACCTCAAAATCTGGAATCTCACCCGAGCACCCCAACCCGGAGTCTCCGGCTGAAACCCGAGTGTGCGGGTGGTCCGGAGTCTCCGGGTCAAATACCGGAGTCTCCGGATGGGTCAAGCTCAGGTGATATTCCCTCCTCGTCCATTCAAGCTCAAGATGGTTCCAACGCATCCCAAGATGAAGAACCCATTCAAGCTCCAAATTCAACTGTTCCTCACCCAAGAGTTCATCAAAGCATTCAAAGGGATCATCCAGTTGACAACATTCTCAGAGACATTCACAAGGGAGTATCTACTAGATTTCGAGTTGCAAATTTTTGTGAATTTTACTCGTTTGTGTCTTCTCTTGAGCCTCTTAAGGTAGAAGAAGCGCTTGATGATCCGGATTGGGTGATGGCCATGCAAGAGGAGCTCAACAATTTCAAGAGAAATCAAGTTTGGGAGCTTGTCCAAAGACCAAATCAAAACGTGATCGGCACAAAATGGGTCTTCCGAAACAAGCAAGATGAGAATGGAATCGTGACAAGGAACAAAGCTCGTTTGGTTGCTCAAGGGTACACTCAAATCGAAGGTTTGGATTTCGGTGAAACATATGCTCGATAGCTAGGCTTGAATGCATTATAATATTACTTGCCTTTGCTTCTCATATTTATTTCAAGCTTTATCATATGTAAGTGAATAGAGCTTTCCTGAATGGAACACTCTCATTGTTGGTCTACTTCGAGCAACCACCCGGCTTTGAAGATCCAAAACACCCGGACCACGTCTACTATCTAAACAAAGCCCTTTATGGACTTAAGCAAGCAGAGGGCTTGGTTCGAGTGTTCTGAGATTTCCTTCTCGGACAAGGTTTTGTAGTCGGAAAGGCCGACCCTACTCTCTTTACTAAACACATTGATAATGATTTATTTGTATGCCAAATATATGTCGATGACATCATATTTGGATCTACTAATGAGCATTTGTGTAAAGAGTTTAGCAAGATTATGACAAAAAGGTTCGAGATGTCCATGATGGGAGAAATGAAGTTCTTCCTCGGATTTCAAGTGAAACAACTCAAGGAAGGAACCTTCATCTGTCAAACCAAGTACATCAAGGACATGCTCAAGAAGTTTGGAATGGAAGACGCCAAGCCTATAAAGACACCTATGCAAGCCAACGGGCATCTAGACCTCGACAAAGAAGGTAAACCGGTCATCCAAAAGGTATATCGTTCGATGATCGGTTCTCTTCTTTATCTTTGTGCATCTAGGCCCGATATCATGCTTAGCGTTTGTATGTGTGCACGTTTTCAAGCCGCTCCAAAAGAGTGCCACATGGTGGCCGTTAAGAGAATCTTGAGATACTTAGTGCACACTCCTCATTTCGGACTTTGGTATCCGAAAGGATCTTCCTTTGAACTTGTTGGCTATTCCGATGCGGATTATGCCGGTTGTAAAGTGGATAGGAAGAGTACCTCGGGGACTTGCCAATTCTTGGGTAGGTCTCTAGTCTCGTGGTCTTCCAAGAAACAAAACTCCGTAGCCTTATCCACTGCCGAAGCCGAATACATAGCTGCCGGGAGTTGTTGTGCCCAACTACTTTGGATGAGACAAACCTTGAGTGATTATGGCCTAAACTACAAAAGTGTTCCACTACTGTGTGACAATGAGAGTGCCATAAAAATTGCCAACAATCCTGTCCAACACTCCCGTACAAAACACATAGATATTCGCCATCATTTCCTAAGAGATCACGCAACCAAAGGCGAAATTGATATCCAACATGTGAGTACAAATGATCAATTAGCCGATATTTTCACCAAGCCCCTTGACGAGAAAAGGTTCTGTGAATTGAGAAGTGGTCTAAATATTCTAGATTCTCGTAACGTGGCTTGATAAGTGTTCACATATTGGTTGGTGAATGAAAAATGAATTTCAAAAACTTATTCATCTTTTTCTCTGAATTTATTCTGTGTTTTTGGCTTTTTGATCCTTCGATCTTGTCATTTGCTATGTGACCATAGTTTGCTTGATTAATTGTTCGCTGGTCATATATCAAGTTGACATCTTAGGGTCTCTTTCTCCCTCTCATTCCGCCAAATTCCTAGATTCTTCGTGCGGTTTCCCTTTCTCCTAACCGAGCTGGGGAACCCGGAGTATCCGGTTTTCTATCCGGACTCTCCGGGTTAGCCCGGAGTCTCCGGACATTTTGTCCGGAGTGTCCGGGTTGGACCGGAGTATCCGGACTGGAGTCCGGAGTCTCGGGTTAGGCGGCAGTTAAACCCCAAAAAATCCCGCGCGGTTCAGTTTCTTTTTCCTATTCCCACCGTGCGTCTCTCCCTCTCCCATGATCGTCTTGTGGCTAGGGCTTGATCCTTCCCTCATCTCCATCTCCAAGGGTTCTTGGATTCCTCCTCTCCCTTGGTTTGGAGATCTTGGTAAGAATCTTGGTGCCCTACCGTTTTTCCTTCCGGGATTGATTTTGTTTCTCATCTTAGGGCCTCTTCTTTCTCTCCTATTTCTAGGGGACGTGGTCTCTATTCCTTTGGCCCTCAAGAATCGGAGAATCGTTCACCCTATCTCACCCGTGTTCTTCGTTTCAAATCTCTTGAGGTGAGTTCAATTCCGTGCCCTAATCCCGCGAAATCTTTTGCTAGATTGTGTCCTAGACTTCATTCCTACTTTCTTGAGGCAATCTAGATTCCTTTCGAGTTGTTTCGGTGATTGGATTCCCCAATTTTGGCCCGCCCGTGCGCGATTTCTGGCACATCCGGAGTATCCGGACTTTTGGTCCGGAGTCTCCGGGTTGGTCCGGAGTATCCAGACAATTTGTCCGGAGTCTCCGGATGCAATCCGGAGTATCCGGACATTTTGTCCGGACTCTCCGGGTTGGGTGGCTCGGCCAAAATTTGTTTCTCGCTGAATTTCAAGTCGCCTCGCGGCTAATCCTTTTCTCTCGCTTTGTCTGGTCAGATGGATCCTTCTCAGGGGTCTTCTGCTGGTGGTGGTGGTGATCTGCCGAGGGACCCTCCGTCTCCTGACAGTCCCTCCAGTTCACCGTCTGCTCGTCCGGCACCCAAGAGGCCGCGTTACGCCGTGGCAAAGAGAAGGGGTGGTCTGAGCATTGGGACATCGTCTGCTCAGCAGCCTCTTGTCCAATCCTCCTCCCAGCCTCAAGCTCAGCCGTCTCAGCAGCCGCAGCAGCCTCAGCCTCAGGCTCAGTCCTCTGCTCAGCCTTAGCCTGATCTAGATGAGCATCCTGCAGACACTCATGCCAGGCTGAGAGAACAGAAGAGGAGAGAGTTCCGTGCTTCAGGTCATTTCATTGGTCCCTTCGCCAAGGCCAAGCCTGTGTGGAGGTATCCTATGTCAGTCAACCCCATGAGAGTGATTGACTACAGGACGGGTTCTAGCAAGGGCAAGGCTATAGTTGAGCACAGAAAGAAGAATCCGCTCGACTTCCATCAAGACGAGTACGTGGACCGCCGGTTCTGGAACCGGTTTCAGTCAGACTTCTATGAGACGGTCCTCTACCCTCTTGAGCACCCAGTGGTCAGGATGAAGACCATTGACTGGGAGTATATGGCAGCTGCTGAGCATCCAGTCTTCGCTCAGGTTCTTGAGATTTGTGAGCTGCATGAGGTGAAAGACATCATGTCTTTCAAGTGCGATTGGAACAACGAGATAATCATTGTAACATCCCAAAATTTGCTTTTGCTTTTAATATATTTAGTGTGTTTCTGGGATTATTTGTATTTTTCGAATTCACTTGGAGGCCTCGCGAGTAATTCGGGGTCAAGTTTATTGAACTAATCGTATTAAATAAAGATCAGGCATTTTTGAATAAGCGTAAAATCTAAAATTTCATTGATAATTAAGGTAGTTGGTAGACGAGAGTGTTCGCTTCAAATATTTTCGAAAAACATGCTATATAACTTGATTCGTTGATTTTACAAAATCTGTACAGGTGTCTGATTTTACTAAAAGATTTTTTGCGAAAAATCTATACATTGAAAAATTACGAAACCAACTTCATTAGGTTCCAACTAGTTCCTAGTATTTTAGAGGAATTTTTCAGATTTTTAGAACCAATCTACTATTTTATTCTAATCGCTGTCTCTTCACTATTCAAATTCGGAAGTTGAACGTTCAGTCACGTACGGGAATGGAAGTCACAACGTTTCATTCTTTAAATTGCATTTTAACCGGAATTGACTCTCCATTGCTTAACTATTGCATGCATGAAACGTTCATGCATGTATACTTGAAGCACATCTAGCCGTTTTCTACTCCCTACAGCCATTCCCACTTAACTCATTCAAGTTATACACATGCATGCACGAATGAAGTTTCCTTGCCAGCCATTCCAACTTTCCTAGCATGTATGCATGTACTATACGTTGGAACTCCACATGCGTACACAGGAGTTCTTCAGCCATTACTACTTTCCATGCATGAGCGTTGGCGTTGCCTTCCAAGTGCTGCCGGTTTCAATTCTTCTTTATGGCGCACGGCGATTCCACTCCAGCCGTTTCTAGTTCTCACGGTTGAAGCTTTCTACATTTCCTATCTATTCTATTCCTTCACTCATCCAATACTTCCAGCCATTTCAATTCTCTAACCACCCCATTTCCTTCGCTTCCTCCCCGCCATTGGTCACCGCCGTTGACGCAGTCGCTGTCGTGGTTGCCGTCGCTGCTGCCGTCGTCACTGCTACTACAATCAACGTCGACACCGCCACTGCCGTCTAGTCGCCATCACCGTCATCGCCGCCGTTGACGTTGCTGCCGCCGCTGTCGACATCGTCGTCGCCGCCGCCGCACTCTCTGGCTCACCTCCTTCTGTGCTATTGCCGTTAACCGGTACTCCCTCTCGTACGCGTTCTGTCTTTGTTATCAATCGGTTGATCTCGCCATGAGTACTTGAGGATATATATACGTCTTCGACTGAATCTTGAGCCCATACATATATATATATGTTGTACGTAGTCTGTATATAGTAGGAAGTATACGTGTATGTATGTATATATAGATATTTTTTGTTTAACGTGAACAAGGTCGCGTGCACGAGAATTTCTCAAAACCGAACAACAGTGCACGTGCGTGAAGTTCAAGTCAATCCGAACAGTGCCATGCCAACTAGTAAAAGTGAGTTACATGTGTTAATTTTCGTTATTTGTGATATTTGTCTTTTTCACTACAAATTCGTTTTAAGTCCAAACTACGTGCAACAAATTTTGCTAATTAGTAAAAATTAATACATTTCTACAGTAATTTTTATGAAATTTTATAAATAAATTTTTACTATTAAATTATTCGCGGAAAGTCTAAACTTGTGAGTTTGGTAGCCCTTAAACTATACGCTCAAAAATTCCAAAATAAATTTTATAAATCGTATAAAATGCTAAACTAATTATCCGGAAGTTTTCATGTGGTTACGACTTTATTTGTTTCTTCGTATTTTTTGAATGATTGTTTATTCGCTGTTTTTCGTTTAATAGAAACGCTAGACGTCGACTCCGTCGCAGAACCGCAGGAAGACAACCCTCTCATCACCGACCAAGGCAAGTTTCCGCAAGTTTCCGCAATGTAACATCCTCAAATTTATAAAAATTTAAAAATCAAATATTAAAATGTGAAATTACTTTTATGATGCATTTCTTGATTTTATGTGCATTCAGTGAATTAGCACTTGAATGGAAATGAATATAGGAATTAAGAAAAGAGAGAAAAAAAGAGAAATAGTAAAATGGTAAAAGATTAAAATTACCATAGTAAATTTTGGGATAACCTTGGAATACCCTAGAAATCACCTTTGGCTGGTCAAAAGTAGATGTGAATCCAATTGCAAGTTGATAAGATAAATTTAATGAAGAAACTTATCCTTGACTAGGCCTTGTCAGAATTTTGTAGCACATTCTAGACCGTTCCAGCACTTAATATTTTTACCATGTGATATCAGTCATGTTACCCTTATCTACCAAAATTTACAAAAATTATTAACTGCATTTACTATTTATTCTTATTTAATCTTTCCAATCCTAAAAATCTGCAAAACGTAGTAAAATAATTATTAGAAAATAAATACTAAGGTTCTAGTTCTGAAAATTTTATGGTAGCTCACTTACACTAATTTAGACCTTTTGTAAAAATATAAAAAATTATTAAGTTCATTAAGGCTCTCAAATAAATCAAATTCCGAATTTGAGAAACTGTGCAGCAGCCATTGTCAGAATTTTAATAAAATATCTACCCAATATGTTAACCTTAAATTTTTACGGTCAGTAGATGACTCGTACAGGAACCTTGGTAAAAAGTATCAAAAATTCTGGAAGTGAATTGAACCTTCGGATAATTGCTCAACTTGCATTATCTCTTGCTGGCCGAAAATTGGATTAGCCTTCTTTGCTTCTCACGTGGGCCAGGGCGATTAAGGAGCTATCGACCAGGTAAGTTGAATCCAACATTTTCATTCACCATCAGCTGGGACCCAATTAATGCACTGGTCCCACATGGCATACTTTTCTCTCTGCCTTTCTAGCCTCTTCTCCTCCTTTCTTCCGGTTTCTTCCTCTCTTCTTATTTCTTCTCCACGACAGAGGAAGCACTCGAGATTTTGGGTTATCAGTCAAGTCGCTGCAACCCAGCTCAATTAATGCACTACCACACCTCACCCTGACAGCGTTGAGTTCACGCAGCCACGACGTCGCAAAGCGCAAGCATAGCCACCAATTCCGCTGCAACTCCTACCGGCTACCGCCATTCGTCTCCTCCATTCAAATCCTGTTGGAACCGACTCTCCTGGCTATTTAAACAACCCTAGAGCTGCATCAGGACACTGAGACTAGCACCCACACACGTTAGCGTTTCCCTGGAATCCTCCATTCCCTTCTCAGAGCAGAGGACATACAGCTTCCTTCTACCCATGTGAAGACCACGCTGACCGCCGCCTTGCTCCTCCCCGTTTCAGACACTGGAGAAGCCGCCTCCATCCGACGTCGCTTGGCAAGCCGCAGAACCAATCCGTCGCCGGCGACCGCTCCTCTGATCATCTCCCCTGCTCCCCTCTATCTGTCTGTTGGTTCTAGTGGATCGGTGCCATCAGCAAGTGAAGCTACCCTGTTCTATGATTGGTGGGCCTTCATTCTTTCCAAGGTATAGCCAGAATATTAGTTCTCGTTACATGACAAGTAGGGCCAACATGTTTTATAGAAACATCACTGGCTAATGGATGTTTATAAGTTTTAGATAGCATGTTGAAGGGGGTTCTGTGTGTGATTGTTCCAGGTGTATGGGCGCTGCTTGTTTCTTTGTTCAGATCTAGTCACTTACTTGACCAATTAGTTTAAGCATGCAATTAATATCTAATTCCCCATTTTATTAAGTATGGATCGATTTAATAATCTTGATTGGATTAATCTCTAGATTTAAATTTTAAGTTCAACCTCCTACATGTTTGTACCATGGGAACCCTTGATCAGAAAATTGTAAATTAGAGTAGTGGTTTGACAATGTACATAACAAAGTGGAGCCATCCAATCACATGATTAGTCAACTTCTAGTCATCGGGTAAAATAATATGAGTTAGACCCTTGGATAATTTCCATTGGTTCAGACAGTTAGTTTTAATGAAAATTTACTAAACTCTTAAGATAGTTTTGATTGGAACAATCCTCCCTAATAGATTTACCGACATAAGAGTCATATAGGGAACCCTGTATGAGTTGGTTGTTTGAAAATAAAAATAGGATAGATTCCGGCATAAGATGTCATACTCAAAGTAAAATAAACTTTAATTAGAACTAAACTAATTTTGCTCGTAACCTTACCTTTCATGTGCCTTTGATCAGAATATAAGTCCAGATGAAGATGTAAGTATTAGTATTAACACTTGTGAAATCTGTATTTAAATACCTCTAGTTCATTATTAGTTAATCTGCAATGATAATTCACATGCATGCAATCTAGGACATTTTGTTTAAAGCCGTAATGCTCTTTTAATTGAAAAACATCGCGGATAAAAGTGGAATGTTGAGGAAATAACTTTGAAACACTCCTAGTGATCCCCGACTAATTCCTGAGAAATGGATAAATAATTCTTTAAGTTGCAGCCGCAAACATAAAATGAAAACTGAACTGTTATCGCATAAACTTTAGTAACACTTAGACCTTTTCGATAACCCATAGAATAACTCGTCTAAATGCAAATTTTAGGAGGAATAACTCAGAACCACTCTTTGGTATTTGGACTACCACATTATAGAAAAATATTTAAATTTAATCTTGCTTTGCATCTAAATCCCGTTAGTATAATAACCTTAAGTACTATGGTTAAACAACACATTTATTGAATAATTTTCGCATAAGGGAACTTTAGTTAAAATGCTTGCACCATAAGAATGATGGTGTAACCATGTAAATACAACCAATAGTCTCATTCGGTAAACCCAACTCGTATAAATCATTTGTTGGTACAGATTTGAGCTAGGTCTATGTTAAACCTTAGTGATCACTTATATAGAAAACATCTCGGATAAAAGTCAAATATCGTAGAATTAACTCTAAAACATTCTTAAAGACATCCCCAGCTAATGCCAGAAAAATGAGTGAAATAACATGTATAGTATAGTTACAAACTTAGAATGAAACTTGATCCGATTAGCGTTACTTTTGTGATCATTTAAGCCTGTACGGTAGCCCGTAAAACATCTTGTCTAAATACAAATTTTGTGAAGAATAGCCTAGAAATGGTCTTTAGGATATGATTTGCAGTAATATAGAAAAATATTCTTATTTCATCTTGCTTAGGATCTAAATCCTAATAGAACAAAACCCGTTCATAATAAAGTTGCAAGAAAGGAATATTATGAATAGTAAAGTTTAAGAAACTTGTAACCAATGTATACTTCTATTAATCCAAACAAGTTTTGCTTCTTGAATTCGGAGTTTAACGTATTTAAATTCACAATCTTAGCTTCTTGAATTCGTAAAATAAAATAGAATGAATCATAAGGAATAGATGTTGTATGCGATGCGACCTTCAAACCCTTAAATCAGTAATAAAACTACAATGTGAAAGTAGTACGTTCGCTTATGTGGTCTCGAAACCCTAACTACAACCATGCTTGTTTTATGTATGTTTTATATTTGGTTTTTCCCTCTGATTTCCTTTTGCCTCTATTGAAAGTGTTATTTGCTATTTGCTGTCTTTTCCGTTATGCGACGTGTAGAACCCGACGTTTCGAACTTCATCGTCGACAACTTCAAGATCACGTCTTCGACTTCGTCAATGAAAACAACGGCTAGCAAGGCAAGCACCCCCTTGATCATATTGATCCCAATTTTTAATAATTAACTAAAATGTTGATTAAAACTTGCTTGCATATGCTATGCTCCATAAAATTGTATTTGGGAACTGGTAGATACACCTTATCATTGATAAATTTCCTCAATTGGCGTTGATATGTGAACCTTGATAACCCTAGCTCATGGATAGACACTTGATGTCAAAATGGGTATATTCGATTATTACATGCGTATGCTTAGCCCTCGCTTTAGGCGAGAACACAAGCAGATGGTTATACTTGTTGTGAAGAACTTAAATTGTAGACATAATGAACTCTGTTCATGAACATGTTGGAATATTGTGATTATTGAAACTTTCTTTTTATGAAAACAAAACTATGATTTTGATGCGGGTGATTATTGGCAATAGCCGGAAGTGCAATTAATGATGCACGTAGATAGGGGGAGATCTATCGCCCGTGTCGTATAAGAACCGAGCTGATGTGTTGTTTTCGTGCCAAGATAACCGTACATCCACAAGTCTTTGGGATGGGGCAGCCTTGACTTATTAAATTATTTGGGAATTAGCTTTGCACATTGGTAGGCGCTGTAGCACGGGCATTCCGTATATAGGTTTGCTCGAGGAGGTGTCATCACCGAGGTGTTGGCATCTGCCGTTGTAACGGTGTACGCCTGGCTATGAATTGGGGCTGTTGTTGTACCATTTGAGCCGCGGGCTCCTGAATACTATTGCTTCACCGTTTGTTTGCTTCCATCATAGTCGGGGTAACGTCATCGGGCTAGTGCAAAGTTAAGGTCCAAGTAACGGTCAGCCGTTATGAACTCTCTGGCGGCACACCAAAGGAAGTGTGCTAATGATCTGCCACAAAGGGAGAACATATCTTGTGGGTAAAGCTGTACAAACTCTGCAGAGTCTAAACCTAATCGATTAGCCGCGCTCGCGGTCATGAGCACTTGGTAAAGTCATCACATAGCTAGACATTTTCTATACTTTTATAAAACTGGACCAGATAATTTGGAATTGGTGAGTTTACCCTTACAGATGATTCAACACTTGACATTACGTTGGCAAGGTTGAATTCAGCTGTTGTGCCCTGTGTGGACAAAATTTAATCTTAAGATAATATTACATATGATGGGACTGGACGTTTATCACTCACGAAGGGATGTGGGTATTTCATTACATTCTATTCATAAAGGGATGTGAGTCACTTATTCTATTTATGATATTCTTACATATTACTTTTGTATTTACATACTTGTTATTTCATTTCCTTTACAAGTTTCGCTTTCACTCTATTATCCAGTATTTACCATTCAAATTTCGCTTTATGCAAAACAACCGTAGAAACCCACTTTCTATTCAGCATGCATATATTTCAGGTTTTGCAAACACTACAAGTCCTGCTGAGTACGCAACGTACTCACCCTTGCTATTATTGTTGTTTTTAGACAGGAACATCGACAGTTACTCTGACGCAGGATTGCGGGATTATTAACGACAGTTCTTTCTAAGGCTTTACCTTGTCAGTTGCCTGTGGATTATGTGGTAAACTACAAGACATCTGATTCTTTTGTTAGGATTAGTTGACCTTCTCGGTCATATTGTATCAATACTTCCGCTGTAATAAAATATGAAACTTTTGTATGGTTGTGATTCCAAATTGTGTTTTGTGCGTGCCAGCCACTGATCATGGGAATGGTACAGTATGCACATTAGAACCTTGCTTTTATGTTTGCACTGTAGCATAAAAGTGAGGGTCTTACACGCAAGTCCCCGCAAGTTTTCGCAAGTTCCCCGCAAGTTTCTGATAAGTTCCCTTGAAGCATGTTGATCCATGTTTTGAAATGTTTTATAGATTTACTAACTTGCATGCTATGGTTGTTTATATAAAATGATATGTTATGATAGAGTATAGTTATATACCTTGTTAATATGTATGTTTGCTACATATTAATATATCTATCCTTTGGTTGCCCTAGAATGATTAATTGTATAGCCTAACACCCTTGCTTAGTCTACTAGTAGTGCCTAGTTATGCTAAATACTATTTGTATGTTTAATTGAAAGCTTGTTGTTTGAAATTCCAAATGATTGAGCAAAAATGTTATTTTAAAAAGGGCAGTTGGTGCTGCCAGTTTGGTAAAACAAAAGAAAAGAGAAACTTGGAATTTCAAAAATGAGAATAGGGTGGAAGGTTGCAAGGCGGGTGCAGTATGCACGAGACTCGGGTTTGAGGATGTACCACCCTAGTCACCCTAAGGACCGATTCCTTGTGATTGTCAAACAATGTACAACAGTGCGACCGCGAGTTCCGGTCTGGGACGGGCCTGGCTGAGTAACTAGTGAAAACTTAATTAAGGCATGCCAAACGGTGGAGTGGGCGTGGTTGTAGCCACGAGTCCTACAGCGCAAGAGGGGCTTCCAACTTGGTTGTAGCCATTTGGCGGTGAAACCTCGTGGCGTGACTTAGTTAAGACGTAGCTAGGGAAATGGCCTTGTGATTTTCACTTGGGGTTATATGCCAAAGGAAGCAAATGACCAAAAAGAGTGAAATACCTCTCGCGGGTAAAGCGTGCAAGCTCTGCAGAGTAAACAAACTATTCGAATAGCCGTACCCACGGTCAAGGGTGGACAAAGTGCGCTGTCGCCAGGTAGATTTTCTCTATTTGATTCCAAAATCAGATTTTACAAAAGAAAAGCACGGTTGTAGCCGTGAATGTTATGGTTTGATAAAATTCGTGGTTGTAGCCACGAGGAAAAGATTTCAAAAGTATTCTTAAAATAAAACCATGGTCGATGCCATGCTTGTTTTGATTTCCACGGTTGGAGCCGTGTTCCGAAAGGTTTAAACTATGATTTCATAAAGGAAAATTCCTTTGAAAACTGCTCTTAAAAATTTTAGGACCAAATCTTCAAAATTGGCTTTTGCAAAATTAACCAATACCTTCCCTTGAATCAAATTGCATATTGCATTTCTTACCGGACTTGTTGAGTATGTTGCATACTCACCCTCGCTTTTTATTGCGGGGCTGCTTATTCCATGAAGCAGATCATGAAGATAAAGATGCTATCCAAGGGCCTGCGTTCCACCATTCGATATCTGCAATGAAGACTTTGAAGAGGAAGATTATCAGGACGTCTAGGATCACGTTATCTTCAGTCTTTGCCTGTGGTGTTTCTGAAATTCATTTTATCATGTTAACTTGATAGTTTAATATTTCCGCTGCTATATGACCTACGAGTCCAACTTTTGTAATAATGGGCCTTGTTGGCCAGTACTCTGTATTCAACTTTATTTATCGCATGGTGATGATCCATACTGTTATGATCTGTGTGTACTAGCTATTGATCCAGGGACTAGTACAGGTAAACACAGGTGGGCCCGTGTCCTATTGCGGGTTCCGACAATCATGCAGTTCTTCGCCACCCTGTATTATGACAAGACTGAGGATGCCATTTGGTGGATGACAGATAGGGTGTGGTACAAGGCCAACAAGAAGAGATTTGCTAGAGTCCTCAGCCTTCGGTACAATGACAGTCCTAAGCTTCATGACAAGAAGGTGTTGACTCCCGAGCAGATGGAGTCCTTGTATGATACATCGAAGAGCTTCACAGTGGGGACCATCAAGGGTCTAAAGGATGTGCCTGCCGTGCTCAACAGGATGTTGAGGGTCACTCTTTGGCCCAAGGAGGGAGATGCTTCTGCCATCAGTTCCTATGGACGGAACCTGCTATATCACCTGGTTGAGCGTACTCATCCGTTTGACATTGCTGACTTCATTTGGGAGACGATGAGGCAGAAGCGCCGCAGAGCAACATGGCCACTGCGATTACGCTCCTTTTGTGATGGCCTTGATCACATCTATCACGGACTCAAGTTTGTCGTGACGAGGAGCACCTTTCATACAAGGTTCGTCCTCCGTCTGGCTCCAAATTGCTCCTCGCCGCCCTGGTCCTACTCCTCCTAGGACTCGACAGTCGTGCCTCGAGTTCTACGCCCGCTCCGGCTCCTATCGTGCCTTCTGCACCCTTCTGAGCAGACTGAGGTTTCGAGTAGCGTGCTTCAGAGGATGTTGAAGCATGTTTTCTGTCTGTGCCGCGACATCTCCACCAGGCAGAAGGAGATGAGCAAGCAGATAAAGAAGAATGGTCAGACATTCGCGAGATCCGCCGCCACAATGGCGCAGGCAGCCTCTCCCAAATGACTCCTCCGGTCTTCCGAGGAGAGTAGCGATGCCACTTCCGCAGACGCTTTTTGGCATCACCTCTTCTGCTGCTCCTCCTCCTCCTGTTGATGATCCTGACAGCGAGTATTCAGCGTCCGACGACGAAGGCGACGACGAGTGATTTCTCGTGTCCTCCCTCTTTTGGTGTCTTGATGCCAAAGGGGGAGTGATTTCTTTAGAGCGTTGTCGTTTAGTTTGTTTGTCGCGTGCGTTATGCTGTCGCTTTTTATTATTGTTGCTTATTGTCATTTCTTTATCCATGTGCTGTCGAGAACTCTGTTATTTCCTCTCTCTATCCATGTATTGACATTATTGCTTATTTTATGCATGGATTGCTTTCAGTTACTTGTGATGTATTCTCTGGTGCAAATGTTTGAGGGGGAGCTCTCGGTTATTTCTCGTTAAATATGTGCATTTGATTCCACTCAATACTTCTAATGCACACATTTAGGGGGAGCTCCACCTTTCATTTGAATTGCTAAAGTCAATTTCATATCCTTTTATTTGCTGTTAATTGTGTTGTCATCAATTCACCAAAAAGGGGGAGATTGAAAGTGCATCTAGGCCCCTCATTTTATTTTGGTGATTAATGATGACACAATTAAAGTGATCTAATGCTTCAACCAAGAATAATGCAGTTATCGAGATCACTTCTAGCTTGGAACAAGATTGAACACTCCTAAGTGCGTCAAATTTCGACAAAACGGCATCAAGACGAAGACTTGTAATTTTTATATTGCTTTGAGTCTTAAGGATAGCCGTACTATTAAGAGGATGCGACGGAAAATCAATTTTAGGATGTGCATGTGCTCAACATCAAAATTTGCATTCAAACTAGCACTCAAACACTTGCATTTTCCAAAAACTGGATTTCAAACCGAGCCAGTTAACTCGGAGAGTCCGGACACTAAGTCCGGAGTATCCGGACTCAGTCCGGAGTATCCGGACATTTGGTCCGGAGTCTCCGGGTTAACCCTCTCGGGCAAAACGAATTCCAGATAGTCCGGAGTGTCCGGACATTTTGTCCGGAGAGTCCGGACAACCCGGAGTCTCCGGGTTAATTGTCCGGAGTCTCCGGACAGTTCAAAAAGGGGACAAACGGCTAGTTTTCAAAAAGACTATTTAAAGCCTCCACTCCCCTCCAACGGCTAGAATCTCTATTGAGCTCATTCATAGCAGCATTCAAGCCATTCCTAACCTCTTCCAAGCATTCAATAGAGCTCATACTTCCTCCCACCATTAGATTTGGTTGTTGATCCATTTTGGTGAGGAGAGGAAGAAACAAAGTGCTAGGTGCATTCATTTCTAGTTGTTGAGCACTAGTTCATCCTCCAAGCGATTCTTCGTGGCATTATTACTCTTGGAGGTTGAAGGTCTCCTAGACGGCTAGGAGTCACCGGGAGCTACCAACGCGTGTGGTGAGCCCCGGTCGTTTAGAAGGCGAGTCTCGCCTCCAAAGGAAAGAGACAAGAAGTGAAGCCGGCGAGTGCATTTGTGCAACACCGGGAGGAAAGCGGGTTGAAAGAGACCCCGGCTCAAGTGTGATCGAGCCACCTCAACGGAGACGTAGGATTCCCTTCAAGAATCCGAACTTCGGTGAAAAATCGCTTCTCTCGCTCTCTCTTATACTTCCTAGTCTTGCTTATTTGGATTTGAATTTGTAAAGTTAGATCTAGCTCTTCGCTTAGCTTTAATTCAAATCCTTACTAGCAATTGTTCTAGGTTGTTCTTGCTATCTATTTCTAGTGGTTTATTGTGCTTGCTAGAGTAGTTTTAATTGCGCTCCCGAGCCAGCTAACCCGGAGAGTCCGGACACAAGACCGGACACTCCGGACAAGCCGGAGTATCCGGACCAAAACCCGGAGACTCCGGGTTGACCAGCTCGGCCTGTTTTAATTCCGCTGCGATTTTTTAATCCGCCTATTCACCCCCCTCTAGGCGACATCGTTGGTCCTTTCATTTTCTCTGGACATTCCCACGATGGAAGCTTGAAGATGAACAGTGCGCGCACACGTGGCGGCTTCCTATTGGCGGGGGTTAAGTGAAATGATTCGCGCGGGAGAAAAATTAGCAAAAATAGTCTAAAAATTTCGGAAAAATTCCTAAAACCATTAGGGAATATTTGGAACCCAATAAAATTGGTTTTGTGAAATTTAGATAAAATTTGGAATTTAGAATATTCTGGGGCGAATAGCGGCCATTAAACGAAAACCACGCGAGATAAAATACCAGAGAGCCTCCAAAAATCTTGGGAAAAATCCCAAAATGTTTTTAGAATATTTGGGACCTAATGCAATGGGTTCTGGGATTTTTGGAGCATTTTTTAACTCGGGCGAAATTTCGGATGCGGACTGGAATCTGGAAATTTAATTTTTCGGATGAAGGAGAATTGAACTCCGATTTTGGATGGATAAGGATGCCAGGTTAAATTAAACACCAAGGGAAATCTAAATTTTGAATTTAATTAATTTAAATTAGATTTTAGCTGAAGACCGAAATTGAGGATGTTACATGTTTTACGGTTCAATTTTTATTTTTAGTAATACATATTTTTACTAAATGTTGTATGGACAGTAATGTTCAAGTAATTATGAAGTAAAATCGTAAGGATGAAATGAATTTTTTTAACTATCGTTGTAGATGAGGACTTCTGGTAAGGTTCCATCGAAGGTGAAGACAATCATTATAGCCGATAGCTAGTTTGCAATGGAGATTCGGGTAGACAAGACGCAGCCTATATTCTACGGTTTACCTGGATACATAACCAACTAATCCTGTGTCTCAGCCGAAACAGTTTGCAAGGAAGAGGAAAGATTTGTCGAGGAGTGATTCATCTTCTGATGAAGATTTTGTCATCGCAGAAAATAAGAAGACGAAGTGACCATATTCTCACTCCTCGGTTGCTTCTACGAGAAAGGATGTTGCTGTTGTGAAAACCACCTAGGTAAACATTCAATCGAAATTTAGTAGATATGAAGTAGTATCAGTAATTTTCCAGGACATAATTCGTAATTTTTTTACTTGATGCTTATGGTTCGTAATTTTATATATCATACATAGTAATTTCCCATGCATTATGTGGTTATATATTTCATATTTCTTAGTATCATTCATTTGTTGATTTTGCGATAAAGGATGTATTGGCTGGAAGATCGCCCAGGTAAACATTTCGCTTAGTATTTCATAGATAGTGATAACTATGTGCATTTTCCAACACATAAACTCGGACAGTAATTTCTGGATCATTGTGTGTGTGTGCTAGTAAATGTTAATATAACTATAGCAATTTTTAAATGTTATGTTTAGTAATGTATACATACAATTTACATATTGTATAGTCAATAGTAAAAATAGATTGTTACCAGTAGCAATTGATTTTCATTATTTTCACAGAAAAAATTGTCAGCCACATGCAGATACACCCCTACCCTGATTGTATCAACAATCAAAAAGCTCACAGTTAATCAGCGCAAGGAGATTTGCAAGCATGGATTCGAGGAACTTTTGAAATTTAAGCTGGAGGGTTTGGAGAGCAGAGACCTCCTTTGTTTTTTGATCGATAGAATAGACCCAGCGGAGATGGTAATTCGTGTCGATGGTGGAAGGAGCTTACCCATAATGCCACAAGCAGTCAAGTGCATACTAGGGTTCTCGTGCGGTGGAAGGGATGCACATATGGTTACATACGCAGAAAGCACAGTCGAGCTTGCAAACTTGAAGCATTTGCTTGGTGTGTCTCATGGTGGTGAAGTCAAGACAGAGACGTTGATATCCAGAATTGATAAAAAGGGTATCGATAGCTTGACAGTGAGATGTTTCTTCCTCATTGTGTTCAACAAGTTACTTTTCTCGGGGACTGCCAACCACATCACTGGTAAGGAGGTAGTGTTAACGAAAGAAATGGATGATTTTTGCAGCACTAATTAGTGCAAGATGGTAGTTGACGATCTCAGGATTGCTGTAATTAATTGAATTAAGAAAAAAGAAACATCCATTAAATTAATAAGTGGATATGCTGTTTTTTTTTTACTTGTGAGTATTAATTGATTTACACGTTTCATATTGTTATTTGTTAGTTGTAGTAAATTTATTTTTAACAGTTAGTAATTAATAGTTTTGACAATAGTAATTATGTGTTAATAGATTTACTATCTGGACAACTTGAGGTGTGTTCACAACATCGAAGCTACCGACACTCCTCGCGTTGCTCACTTCATGACCACCCTCGTTGACAAGTTAGTGGAGGTTGGCAAGATGATAGATTGTCGTGGCATAGACAACTTTGGAAAGCTAAGTGTGAGTGTTTTGATAATGTCCAAATTAAATTTACTTTTATTTTTCCAGTAAATATAAGAATTTAGTTATTTTTTGGCTTGTTCAGTTCAGGAGCATGAAGGGTACATGCTATTTGTCTGTTGCGGCTTCTCATGTGACTTCGCACGAGGATATACCTAGTCCTTCTTTTGCTTGTCCGTTTCCCAGCCTGCTATCAATGCTGGGCGACTCTCTTCGATCTACAAAAATCAGTAGGTCCAAGCAGGAGGTGTCTACCACCGCACTTAAAAAAATTGATGATCAATCATCTAGGGCTATCAGATAGATCAACAGAGCCCAACAAAAGATTAAGACTGTCTAGATAGAGGTTGTTCACGTGCAATCATGGCCCCAAGTGATGAACCTGCCAAATGAAGGAAGTCGAGACATAAGAAGAGTGCTCTGGATGTGGATCACATGCACGAATCAGTAAACAATGTTGTTGTAAGCTTAAGTGCTCCATGTCCACATGATGTTTCGTCTAAACAACCCAGATCATCTCCGCATATACCCATTGAGTCGGAATCGTGTGATACTGATGACACTATATTTGTCCCGGCGACGACACTCTTCAGAGAATCGTAAAGCTTTAATGAGGATACAACACAACAAGGTAGAATTTACTGTATTTTTGTGTATTAATTGAATCAGCACGAAGTAATTTCTTTTTCCGGTAACCACTTTTTTATATTTGTAAAAAGTGCAAGAGTGGATGACTTGTTGGAGAAGATCAATAATATTATAAGCGCTATCAAAGAGGATGCCATTCCAGAGATGATCATGATGTTAATTGCCCACAGTCAATATCTGTAAATAAGCCAACGCACAATGCTAAGGACATGAATAAGGCTTTGCTCAATACCACTGACCACTAGGTTATTTCCGATTACACTCACAGTAATTATTATACTTAAGAAGTAATTTTTTTACCACATAGAAAATAAAGCTTAATCATACATATAGTAATTTCGAATTCCTACATTTGGTATAGGAAGCATTAAACGAGACAACAAAGAACAACTCAATTTTTACCAAGTAGGTTGACATAGTAATACACATCAGGTATTCGAACAGCATAACTTAGTGTTGTAGTTTGTCATTATTTGTAAATACAAATCACACGATAATTATTTGTATATTTTGCCGAAGGTTTTGCAGTGTAGCGTGGATACTACGAGAAAATTTGTGATGAACAAGGATGGTAATATGCCAGCCAATGTATTGACCGGAAAGATATTGACAAGAGTGCCATCCTGGTTTGTTTCACCTTTCAAGTGCCGTGTTGATAAGTCGATCATTCCTATTAACTCTGCGGCCAAGGTTCGGAATATTATCTTTAATGATGTCACACTAAAGAGTTTGGATGTTTATTCTCTACTATTTTTTACCAATCTTATGCATGAATATTATTTTCAAAACTACGTATATGTCCTACACTTGTTTGTGTTTATAACTTATTGTTTTCAGATAAACCATTATCATTTCACAAGACTAATTGCATTGCCAATGGTGATGAACTAATAAAGTCGTTCAAATATGCTGAAACAACCGAAAACATGTTTGTATAATTCTTCATTGATTGCATTACTCACGATGATGTTGTGCTGTGGCCGGCGAGCGCTGGATACCAGATTTTTCTCCCATGGAGTTTGTAGGTATATAAATATTGTAGATAGTAATTTTTATCATTACATATAGTAATTCTTTCGGTTCATGGTGTTTCATTATTTTATATTGGCCCTTTTACTAAAGCATTCTCAATGTTGAAGAATATTTGAAAAACTACAATTACAACAGAGATATCGCAGTTTCTATGCTCAGAAAACATATTGGCAATTCGAAGGCTATAGAGTAAAATTGGCCAGTTTTTTAAAAACCTAAAACTACATTTTGATTAATATCTTTCCTCCTCACATTTATGCAATAATGTTATCAGGTATTATTCCCTCTCTTGCACAATATTCATTGGTCAGTCTACTGTGTTAATTTGATTCATCGGAGAATTGATGTGCTTGACTCAAACGACTACAAGCTGAAGTGTACTGATCCCAGAGACCACCACGGTGATGTTGGTGAGAAAGTTATAACACGTATGCAAGATGTATTCCAAGTCATCACGGATGGTAAGTTCCTAAAGTTTGCAAACTGGAGACGCCCACTTTTTGCCACCCCCAAGCAGGTTCTTCTAAATGACTACGCTTTCTTCGTTATGAAATTATTTGAGTTGTATGATGGTGAAGTGGGCAAGCTTCATTCTACCACTGAACCGGCAAGCTATTACAATAACCAAAAGTTTTTTAGTAATTATTATCCACATAGGTATCAATTGTATATATCTAAATTTGTAGGCCAAGGGTAGCAATTACAAGGCTGAATTAATGTTTTATATGTTGTTCCACGTGGTCAACTTGGTGAAGCCACTCCCGAACAAATTGAAGAAGTTTAGACTGATGTAAAGTATGTTTTATTGAAGTTGGTGAAGCCACTTAGGGACAATTGTTATCATTTTGTCAAACATGTGTCTAAATAATAGTATTTATAAGCTTACAAGTTAGTAATATATTATGCAATGTTTCATAAATTATATTTTTCTAACTGATTGGACCTCAAGTTCATCTCAAGACATAGCCGTCAGTAAATGGTCGTAATCATAATACCATTGTTATATTAAGAATTTCAACATTCGTCGTATCAAACACAACAAAAGGTCAAACTTGTGTCCGTAAATGGTACTAAATATTAGTATATCAAATGATATTATTTTCTCCAATATATAGTAAAATGTGATTTCTAATATTTCTACATCACGTTCATCCCCATACTATTAACAGTATTGGCATAGTTATTAGTATATGGTAAGATTTCAACATTAGTTGTATCCTTCCGAACATGAAAGAAAGAGATGAAGTTGGTAATATCGTAACGTGCTATGGAGAAAATAGTAAACACGGATAAGATGGCCAAAAAATGGCTCAGTATGTGGTAGTAATTATAAATTGATGATTTTGTAATATGATATGCAATGTATAGTTTTATGCTCTGCATTATATAGTAGAATGTTTTCTAATGATATAATGCCCGATGTATTTACTGTCAAATTTTACTAAAATCCGACAGTAATGTATTATGTTCTCAGTAGTAATATGGTACAATTATTATTGTGCCGTACATACGTGTGGATGTTCAAGCCCAGACTATTAAAAATACTAACATAGGTGTCAGTTCATGGTATGGTAGCAATAAGATTATAACATTCGTCGTATTGATCTGAGCATGTGTAAATGAATGAAGTATCCTGAAGTATTATGGATGAAATAATAAATACTGAGAAGATAGTTCAAAAACATGTGGAAGTGAAAGGTAGTAAATATAAATTTATGAAATAGTAATATATAATATAATATGTATTAAAATATATTTCAATCTGCTTCAACAGCAGGGTTGTCGCTGTAAATGTTGTGCTTACATGACAGTAAATATAATTTGTATGAATAGTAATATTTCAACATTTGTCGTATCCATCCTAACCAAGGTCAATTTCATCCTCTGTTTCATCATCGTGAAGTAGTTTTCATCGTGCACCACCCCTTCCTCTCCTTTGACATCTTCCTCTTAAATTACCTCTGGTAACGGTGGTATTTTTTACCATTGGACAGGATGTTGCATTGTGACCTGTTTTGAGTCCACATAAGCTACACGCCCATGTGAATTTCTTCTCTACTGTTGTTGCTACTGGTATTGGTTCATTCATGGTGTGTTTCATTCCCTTTGTTTGAGAAACATGGTGATGCAGCTAGATTTAACGGTGTTTCATTTGCTTCGATTGTTGTAACATTATCGGTATTGACAGTGACAATATCCATTGGGATGTTATCAAGTTGTTCTCAAAGTGCCTTCAGTATATCCATCGCTCTTTCATGCCCCGCTTTTGTCTTGCTCCCTGACCTTGCAACGCCCACCACCCATCGCCTCTGTCAGCAGGGTTGAATGGCGACACATCTGAGTTGTGCCATCAGGTCTGAACTACAGTAGGTTGTGCCTATCGTAAGGGACATCTACCCTTGCATTTTTGGTGTACCTTTGTAGGATGTATCGGTCAAGGATAACATCAATTTGCAAGTAAGTGAACACTCTGATCATATGAGCACAGAACAGGCCTATAGTAATAACACATTACCATAACAGTAATTATCGAGACCGGAATATGCAATTCCGGACCCTTTGTGTATTCAGCACTAGTTCAGGATCACGCTAGTGCACATAATCTCAACATAGATAAAATATCACAATCATAAACAGCAGAATAATAAAAGTAACTCAATTATAAAATATAAACTATTGAACGACCTTAAGGTCAACCTTACATTTGTGAGGCCTTGACGGCTTCAACTCCAAATAAGCAGCAGTGGAACGAAGAACGTCGGTGAATCCCATCAATATGCTATAGGCAACTGACAAGGTTCAACTCCTAGATATTCGCCTCTACGCGGAACTCCATCTTCGAAGGTGTAGACTTCTGCTCATTGGTGATTTGTTTGTTGCAAGGGTGAGTACATAAAGCACTCAGTAAGTCATGCACAGTATACAAGTCTAATAACTATATGCATGGCTTATTCCAAGTGACAGGCTAAATGGTTATTTTGCGGTAAAGTAACATTCCAAAATAAACGTAATAGATTGTAAAGTAGCTGTAACATCCTCAAAATTTATAAAAGTTTAAAAATCAAATATTAAAATGTGAAATTACTTTCATGATGCATTTCTTGATTTTGTTTTGTGCATTTAGTGAATTAGCGCTTGAATGGAAATGAATATTGGAATTTACAAAAGAGAGAAAAATAGAAATGGTAAAATGGTAAAAGACGAAAGTTACCATAGTAATTTTTGGATAACCCTAGAGTTCTCTAGAAACCATCTTGGCTGGTCAAAAGAAAATGTAAAACCATTTGCAAGTTGATAAGGTAAAATAAATGTGGAACCTTATCTTTGACCAAAAACGTTGTCAGATTTTTGTAGCAAATCCTAGACCATTCCAGCACTCAAGATTTTTACCATGAGCTCTAAGTAACCTTATCCTCATCCACAAAAATTTACAAAAATAAATAATTGATTTTACTATTTATTTCTATTTATTTATTCACATCCTGAAAATCAGCAAAATGGAGTAAAAGAATTATTATAAAATAAATACTAAAGTTTAAGATTTGAAATTTTTATGGAACGTCTCTGAAAACATTCTAAACCTTTTGTAAAATTTTAAAAAATTTATAAGTTGAATTGTTTCCTCAATAAAATCAAATTCCGAAATAAAAATTCTGTACAGTCCTGATTGTCAGAATTTTAATTAAATAATTACAATGAATTAAATTCTCAAATTTTTACAGTAACAATATAACTTATCCAGGAATCTCCAGAAAAATCTACGAAAAATCTAGACGTGATCTGGACACCCGATTAAATATCTTTTTGCTGATCTGTCTGCAAACCGACTTAGTTGCCTTCTATTTGCGTGGGGCCCACTTGTAAGAGCCTTCTCCTTCCTCCTCACGCCCAGGCTCGAGCCAGCACACAGTTCTTCGGTTCTTGGTCAAAAGCAAGCAAAAAATCAAGCCTCCAACCGACATTGCTCAACTATAAAAGCTTCCCCATCCTCCCTAGCATCTCCTCCTCCAAAACCAAGCATCAATTCCATTGGAAACACCTCCAATTCCTCCATTTTCCTTCATGGCCGAAATCCCCTAATCCAACCTAGCTCTTCAATTAGCCAACCATTTTCCAATTAAATGGGCATGAAGCATCTCTATCCATCCAAGATCAAAACCCCCATGTCCATTTCTCCATTCTTCCACCGAATTGAGCCACCACCATGAGCCACCATGCACTTTAGTTCATCGCCATGGCGCCACCACTATGGTCCATCCCAACCCAAACCGAGACCACCTACGGACTCGTTGCGACCCCGGGTTTCCATTTTTGTGCTCGGTTCATCCTCCCTTCACTTGCTTCACCGCCGGCCAAAGCATGCCCGAAGCTTCCATGACGGGTACTGTAGCTGCGAAGCTCTGTTGTGTGATGTTTCCTCTGACCAGTGGCCCAAGGTAAAAGTAACAGTAGCACCTTCAATTAGTCCTATGATAATTAAGCCAACCAGATCAGTACTTAGTTATACAAAATCAAAAGAATGAGACTTGATTTATTTTAATTATTCTTTTGTCAAGAACATAAATTAAATAAGCAGTTAACAATAATCCTAATTATATCTTTATGCGTGTATGCATCTTTGTTCCGCGAAAACCCTTTTTTTAGTATGATGTATCGGTTGCAAGAAATAACATCGGTCAACTCAGATTAGGCTTAAAGTAGTTAATTATGTCCAAAACTCGATAGATAAAAGAAGTAAGTTCATTTCTTTTAACCCTAATCAATAAATTTGGAGTAGTACATAATAAAACACATGATCTTAGGTTAAGTAAAACTTTGATAAGCTTAAAGAAGTTTTAACCCATTTATGTTACTTGACCTAGGTACTCATATATCAATTCTTTAATTTAAGCAAACTTAAATCCAAATGATCCTTATCTTAAGTGAAGATTAAAATAGATATGTGTGTTATATACATGTTATAATTATTCCTTTGTACTTGTAAGATCTTTGTTTGAATCACTATAGGTCATCTAATCCGACAAAGGTATACGTGTTTAGATTAGATTGAACCAAGTTCTTGTAGCTTGTTATCCATATACAACAATCAATATGTGTGTCTTTCCCAAGTAATTGATAATAGGCGAGAAACTAGTTAGTATGTGTTTTATGGGTCCAGAGCATTTAATCCTATAAAAATACAGTGTTTAACTTTAGTTGAATCAAGTTCCTATATAGCTTTATCTTCCATGTACAGAAAGTAAGCACATACATATATCACGTCATGCAAATATCACAGGCTCAAAATAATATTCCATTATAAAATGTCAAGTAGTCCTTTTGTTCTGTTATAGATGAAACTAAAATAAACAGTGGCTAGCTAAATGATTAAGTTCATAGAAGTTATAAACTTGTTCAATATTAATTACCAATTATTTTGGCTGACTCGATTTTAATTGGGAAGTTAAAAGAGGGAGTATCTTTTGGTCTAAAACTAGCTACGTGTAGAAATTGTGCAAATAAACTCCAAGTTAAATGGAACTTATTTTACTTGAATCCTTGTAGAATATTCTATATAAATATGCAATTATATTTAAATTTGAAGTTGATTTGTATTATTTTCTACTAGGGTTTGTTCTCAATATGATAAATATTCGAATAATCATAACTTACTTAAAATAAGTCCAAATAATATGAAACTTGTTTTGTTATGCTAGTTAGACTGTAGAGAACATGATTCTGCAAAAATACTTAGGGTGTACCATGCATCATTTATATTTTAATAATTGGTGACCTTAAGTATTGTTTTAGATCATATTCAAAGATTAACCTTTATTTGAACCAAACTTATAAATAGATTATTATTCAATGCATGAAGACTTGAGTAGTTATAATACATAGAAGAAGTTCCTAGACTCCCTTATGAAATCGTAATACCTAGCCATGTAAGAATATTTTATAATTGATTAGATCTGGATTAGGTTAGTGAATAATCATGCTAGTCAAATACTAGTATAATTGAGATGCACATGTGAGCAATAGTGCATATAGAACCTATTAGGGATGAATCATAATACAAGACTAGGTAATGATTAGATTCAACCCTAGTCTATGATAGTTTCAATTTGTACATCAGGTTCTAGTCATAGTGTACCTTTAGCCCATAGTTAACATATGTTTCCATATAATAGATGTAACATAATTTAATAGATGAGCTAATGTGTCCCAAATGCTATAGAACTAATATTGAAATATCCTTGAGGTGAAGACCCTATTAATTTGCAAGAATGATTGCATATCATTTTTAGTCGCAAACCTAAGGATTAACTATCCATAACTTAAGAAGTGAATAGGGCATCACCGATAAGTATTAATAGAACCAGCTTTAGAGTACTCCCTAAAGCTATACTATTTCATTATGTAGCAGTAATTCTATTATAACCTACTTTGCAACTGAATCCTATTCAAAACATAACACTGCACATTATGAGCCCTAAAAGCCCATAATATATATATAGGTAAATAACTTTGCTCAATAACTAGTACCATAGGTTAAGCTTTACCAGCATTAATGATTAATTGATAGATGCCTGGTGTTTGCTTAAATTGAACCATGCATGCACTAGTGATTAAAAGATGATGTATCTTATTACTTAAATTCAATAATGCAAGTTATACCTGCCTCCACCCTGTGGTTTTATGTCATAATTTATATTGATATAAACAATCTTAGCTTCTTGAATTCGTAAAATAAAATAAGAATGAATCATAAAGAATAGGAGTGTGGTGTCCAACTGTTAATCAGTAGTTAAGACTGTAGCGTAGAAATAGCATGCTCGCATGCTTGTTTTGTGTAATGTTTGTTATTTGATTTTCCATCTGATTTTCTTTTGCCCTTATTGAAAGTGTTATTTGCTATTTGTTATTTTTTTCCGTTATGCGACGTGTAGAATCCAACGTCTCGGACTTCATCGCCGATTTACTCCAAGAATCCAACTTCGGCTTCGTCACTGAAAACAACGGATAGCAAGGCAAGCACTCATGTAGATCCTATTTTTCCTTTAACGAGAAGAATTAAAATAAAATTTGCATGCATATGCTATACTTTGAATACACTGCTATATTATGGGAAGAATGGTAGATATAACCTTCATTGATGGCTTTCCTTAATCAGTAGTGATAGATGAAACCCTAGATTGTTGTTGGATACACAAAATGGGTATATCCGATTATTACTTGCATATGCTTAGCCCTGCCTTAGATTGGGAACACGAACAGCGGGTTATACTGTTCGCAATGAAACTAAAATTTTGGACATGATGAACTTTAATCTTGAACCTGATGGAACATTGTGATTTTTGATATTATATTCTTTCTGGAAATAAAACTATGATTTCGACGTGGGTGATTATTGGCAATAGCCGGATGTACATGTTTTAACGTGTACGTAGATAGGGTGGAGTATCGCCCATGTCACTTTAAGGACCGAACGTAGTGTCCCGTGATCCAAGTATAACCGTACATCCACAAGTACTGGACTGGGACAGTCTTAACCTATTAAAATTATTTGGGACTAGCTTTGCACTCTGGTAGGCAGAAGTACGGTGTACGCCTGGTTATGATTTGGGGCTGTTATTATTCCTGGAGGGTCTTTGACTCCGGAATTTCTATTCTTGGTGGGTCACTGACTCTGGAATTCCTTTTACCTTTTGGCTTCCAACCATAGTCAGGGTTAAACGCCGGGCTGGTGCAAAGATAGGTTCAGATAATCGAACGGTTTCGTTATGAACTCTCTGGCGGCACACCAAAGGAAGTGTGTCTATGTGCACTGCCAAAAAGGGAGAACATATCTTGTGGGTAAAGCAGTACAAACTCTGCAGAGTCTAAAACTATTCGAATAGCCGTATCCACGGTCATGGATGACTTGGTGAACCCACACTAGTTAGCTGTTTTATAAAAAGATTTGGTGAGCTTACCCTTACAGATGATTCAATACTTGACATTACATTGGCAAGGTTGAATTCAGTTGTTGTGCCCTGTGTGGACAAAAATTTAATCTTCAGATAATATTTCATATGATGGGACTGGACGTTTTCACTCACGAAGGGTTGTGGGTATTTTGTTACATTTTATTCGTGAAGGGCTGTGAGTTATCTATCTCTTCGCATTACTTTTAAGTACATACTTGTTATTTTACTCATTTATTTACTTTTACAATTTTCGCTTTCACTCTACTATTCAGTATTTAATAATTCAATTTGGCTCCAAGCAAAGAATAACCGTAGAAGCTTTACTCTAGGATCAGCCTGCATTCCAAACACACAACTCAAGTCTTGCTGAGTACGAAATGTACTTACCCTTGCTATCATTGTTGATTTTAGGTGAAGATACAGGTATCTCGATGAACTTTACTTTGACGCAGGATTGCGGGATTATTAACGACAGTTCTTTCTAAGGCTTTACCTTGTCAGTTGCCTGTGGATTATGTGGCAAACTACAAGTCATCTGATTCTTTTGCTATGTTTAGTCGACCTTGTCGGTCCTATTGTATCAATACTTCCGCTGTAATAAAATATGAAACTTTTGTATGGTTGTGATTCCAAATTGTGTTTGTGCGTGCTAGCTACTGATCATGGGACTAGCACAGTATGCACATACCCAGTACTGCCCGCTAAGGTTTCAACACTGAAGGGACTGGTTACCACAATCAGGGCCCCCTCTTGCGCCATGTGAGCCTACCTGTAAACCCGGGTCTCACGCCCCCATGACAGTACTAAAGTGAAGACTTCACAAATTAGTCAGATAGGTCTGTCCTATTCCAAACATGTGGTTGTATGTTAGACTCAGTTTAAATTCTTGCAAGGTTAAGTCCTTAAAGTGACCAGGGCAAGACTTACATCAATACTCTAATAGAAAACCATCCCACCATCACTCATATATATATCATGTTTCATGTCATCCCTACCGCCAAACTGGCCCACCAAAATCCTTGCCACTGGCCCAGTTTAAAATATTTTATCACCCTAATTGATTATTGCGCAACACAAAGCCAACAACTCAACATCCTTGAAGAAGCACGAAGGCCTCTACATATCAATATCATCGTGTCAACAACACGTCACACCATTTCAAAATACATTGCATATTCCATTAATCAATATTGACCTTTGTATTTCCAAAATGATGTCACTGACCCGTTGCAAGTCTAAGCAAACTAGTACGTTCTATCTAATCCATGTTGGCAATTTATTAGCTACCAACTATTACTCAACAATCCTAGGGTGGCAAATGAATCATGGCATACAAATAGTAACAAGGTGGCAATAACAAACAGGTTGATTATCTAATCCCAAATTAACTGCAATCAGTTTAATTTTAACTTGCTATTTTTACTGCTCTTTATCTTTGATTCTGGATCTTCGATCTTCAATCTCCACTTTCTTGATTCTTGGCTCCTTCGAACGACTTCCGGACGACACGTCTAATGATTAAAGAAAAAGCAAATACAAACCAACTCAAAAGACAAATCAAGTAAACTCCAAATTGAGAACAGATGATATTGGATCACACGGACTTAGGTGAACTTTGCAACTTGAATGGATTGGATCGAAGATTTAGACAAAAGAGAACGGGCTTTCGGAAAACACACCGAAAAGGGAAAGACTGATAACTGAAAAAGAAAGAGTAATATTCCCAAGAACATTTCTTCCTAAGTTATTATCTTGATTGGACACACAATGACATATGGGCTCTCGATCTATAGACCGGATCCATAAAGATATGTTGTTCACAATGAACTAAGCTGATGCTCAAAGTTGACTTTTGTTGACTGAACGAGCACACAGTCAACCAAAAGAAAGATAGACTAGTAGCTTAGGTCTGGGCACAAGGACATCACATATGGCCAATGGTATATCGACCAAGCCCACGAATGAATTTCCAGCCAAAGGCAGATTGGACTTTCAGGGATAAGACAAGGATGGATGAGATCGACATTCATTGCGATCCGATCTGGGGTTTAGTCATACATCGATGAAGAGACTTGACGACGACAAGGCAGTGACGATAAGAAGACGAGGCTGAACTCAATGTGATGTGGCTAGATCACATCAAGGCAATAGAAAAGATGATGACATCGCACTAGGGCCTTTACTTGTATGCACGCATGCGATGATAGCGAAGCGATGATAGCAAATCGTTAGCGGTGAAGCGTTAACGGGGGAACGTTAACGGCGGAACGTTAACGACGGTACGTTAATGGTGAAGGTGAAGTGTAAACAGGAAACTCATGAAATAACAAGGTGGCGACCGTCGGTACAATGATATGGCAATGAGGTTAAGCATGGCTCGAGAATGATCTGCGAACTGTAGGGTTCACATGTCATGACGCAACATCGATGATAGATTGGTCCAAGGGTTAGGTTAGGGTTTGAGCGAAACGATTCAAGAATGGATACACTTGGCATAGGGATAGGATAGGTAGGGTTGGCTCTGCGATAAAACATTACCAAGGACAGCTAACTGAAATCGGATCCGATCACCACAAGGGACTAGATCGAAAGACGACAGGTATAATCTAGAATAGGGCTTCGATGGCAAGTGGGGACCAAATGAACTCTAAGGATGGGCAAAATAGGGGCATATGAACCTACGAGGCAAGATGACACGGCCACGACGGACTAGAATGGTTGGCGGCAAAAGATGGCGCGCGGCGGCGACAAAAGATGGCGGCTAACGAATAAAAAAAATTTCGGTAGATGCAATAGCAAAGGGGAAGTAAGCACCATGTAGAACGAGGCGAGATGAACTCAATGGTATATGTGGATTTGGCGGTAACCCACCGGATTGATCACAAACTACCGATGAACGGCTTCCGGAGCTATTAGATCAAACGGTCATAACTATTAAAATAATGCATGAAACCTAACCAAATTTTATAGAGAGCTATTTGGTACCCTAAGGCACAATGTGAGGCAAACAGATCTGAGTTTTACTTTTTGGATCGACGGGGAACGCATGAGGAAGTTTTTAGCTGTCTACAACGCAGTCTACTTGGGAAGATTAATTTTTCTACGCAAATTGCTTGGGCAAAACCTTGGATTAGAGTAAACACTGTGTAGAGGACATCAAGATGAGTCTACAGTAAAAATGTCACGGTCAAATTCGCAAAAAACGAGGGAGAACAGGTGTCAGCAAGATTTGAGATTGAAATGGCCATAACTTTTGATTCCATAGATGAAATTGCACCAAATTTGAACGGGAGATAGATGGTAGTATATGGCTCAAAGTGATGCAAAAGGATCTTGGAAAACCTCATCGGATTGACGAGGAATGCGATGCCAAAATCGGCCGGAGTGGGGCAGCGCTCCGGAGGGGTTGCGGCGGCGCCCTAAGGTTTTGGAGATGTCCTGAAGGTTTGGAGGCATGTGGGAGGGATCATGGCAGGTCTAAAAAGGTTTGGGAATGCACCTAGGTCAAGAAAATCAAGTTTTTGAGGAGTTTGGATAAAAAACAGCTCGAATCGAGCACTTGGCGTGCGCTGCGCAGTGACCGGGCGACGTGGCCGATTGTAGACCGCCCGATCGGCATCCAGCGGCCGAGATCGAAGGGCGACACGGCTGGCCCAAGCAATGGTGTGTGGCGCAGCCAGGGCGTTGACGCGGCCTAGCGCGTGCCCGCGGGGGGAGGATGTGAGACCCCGGATCGGCTATCCGAAATCTCCTGTGCATTTCCGTACTAGTCCCAGATCAGTAGCTAGTACACACAGTCACAGTGATACTTCAGTGCCGAACAAAACGAAACTTGTATTATAAATATTCAAGTATGGGCCACATGGCCACTTATTACAATACTCGGTCTAAAGACCGGAAACAAAGCAGCGGAAACAAAAGCGAAACGGGTAGACACCAAAACGCCACAGGCGACGACTAGGAACGCGACTAGTCCTCCTGGCAGCCTTCCTCGTACTCCTCCGTGTAGAACTCGCCCTCCTCGGTCGCATCTTGAAAATTTTCTGATGAGGACATGTTGGTGTAGCACGTGAGTACAAACGTACTCAGCAAGTCTGGGAAAATATGCTTATGTGGGCTTTCCAAAGGAAGCTTAGTAGGGTTCATTTGCATAAAGCCAAGTTTTATTAAACCATACTTAGGTAATAGCATTTCACAAAGCAACTTTTCGCAATTCTTTTTAATCATTGAATTACATAATATCGTAGTGAGGTTCTATCCACCATCACCGATATAAACGGCTCTATCCGCCAGATTTTAAAGAATCAGGATTAATCATGTGACTCCATCCGTCAAATACAAACACAGGTTCTTTCCACCCGGTTGGCTCTATCCGCCAAATAACATCCGAGAGTTCTAACCACTCCCGAACCCCAAAATAAAACACTTTTCAGTTTTCGATACCAAAATCAAAGTCTACCAATATGAAAGCATTTCTTGCTTTTGCCTTTGACCGCAGGCGCGGCTATTCGAATAGTTTTACTCTGCAGAGGTGTACAACTTTACCCACACGACACGATCATCTCTTAATGCCAAGCTATTAGCACACTTCCTTTGGTGTGCCGGCAGAGAGGTCGTGACAAGGCCGTTACAATGTTTCTACCTAGCTAGACCCAATTCACGAGGTTTCACCGCTGTTAGGGTTCTCTCCACTCCAAGATCTGAAGCCCCTCTTGCGCCGTGTGAGGAAAACAACAACAACAACAACAAAGCCTCCTTCCGGCTCTCACACAACAACCGAGTGGTGAGTCTAAACTAGGCTTCTACAAATTAGTGGGCCAGGTCGTACCATTATAGACGTGTGGTAGTACGGTGTTGCTTAAAATGGCAATCATAAGCGTCGGTCCTTATATGACTTGGGGCGGTACTTGCACAATAGGATCAAGACTCGATCCGCTTCCACCCGACATACCAATCCGCCCAAGTCCAAAACAGTTTTCCTTTTTATTTTGTTTTGGAAAAACAGTATCAAACCAATTAGAATACCTTTCAAGTCATTTTAGTAAACATTCATTTTTGAGAAATCCCTCCCATGGGTTAACTTCATTGATAAAGATCCTAAGCAATTCTACCGTACTACAATCAAGGGATACCATATAAGCGTAAGCATGGTATAAGCAATGTCCTAGGGTTACAAGTAATATGGTTGTCGATATCAAGGAGAGGTAATCACAATTTGGATTAGCTAAGTCCTTACATTTGACATACGACTTTAAACATAGCATGCAAGTTTATAAAGCATTTAAACACATTTGAAAACGTAGGATCAAAATGCGTCAAAGGGACTTGCCTTCTGTCGCGGGTAGGTCGTCGTACGTAGCAGAACCGGCGGCAGGGTCGGCGGCTTCGGCGCTCGACTACAGCAAAACGAGGCAATAAATAAATAACAGAAAATAAATAAAATCTAAAAATTACAAAAATAATACTGGCAGGTAGATCTTGATTTTAGATGAATTTAGAAATTTGAATGAGATCAATCAGAGTTCGGACGAGAAAGTTATGAGCTTCCGAAGTTTGAATTTCGAATAAATCGAAAACCGGGAATATTCCCGGAATATTCCTCTCGAGTTTGACCGGGTCAACAGGGGCTTTGACTGGCTTTGACTGGTTTGACTTGGTCTTTGAGGCTATGGCAAGTGGACCCCACATGTCATTGAGAGGGAGGAAGCTTCCTCATGAAGCTAGCCATGCCATAGCAATGGAGGAGAGAGAGTGGAGGAAGAAAGAGAGAGAGGAAGCGGGGGCACTGGCGGGAGGGGCGGCGATCGGTGGCGGAGGTCGCCGGGCGGCGTGGCCGGCGGCCGGCCAGCGAGGCGGCCGGGCGCAGACGTCTGGCGTTGGCCTGGCAGACGGCACAAGGCTGGGCGACGGCGGCGGCAAGGCGGGCGGCGGCGGCATGGCGGGCAAGGGCGGCGAGGCGGCCCTAAGCTCACCATGGGAGCTCTAAACAGAGAGCTCAAAAATGGAAAAAGAACCCGGTTCTTCCCAAAAACTCGATTTTTCCACCAAATTTTCATGAAATTGATCCAAACAAAAGCATGGAACCAATAGATAACAACCTAAGGCACAACTAGGATGAAGGAATTGGATCGAAACTCACCGGAATTGACGAATTTGACGAAGAACGGAGCTTCGGCCGTAAATGGAAAAACGCGAAATTCGTCGCCAACGATTGATGTAACCTAAAATCGACACTTGGGTTAGATGCTAGACCTCCTCACGGTCACAAGGAACCTAAGAATTCAAAGAATGGCTCACCGGAGAAGAAGAACCAACGACGAACGCGAAGAACACCGAAAAAGTGAACCGCGCTCGGTTTTCTTGATCTAGAGAGCAAATGGTGGGGAGATGCAAAGAGGGGCTTACACCACCGGAAAGAGAGCTTTTATACGGTGAGATTGGAAGTGGTGGCGCGGCGTTTGGACGAAAAACGGTCGAGTTATGAGCAATTAAAGCCATGAGGGCCGTTTTCGGTTTTTGGGCGTCCGTGCGAATTCCGGCGAGCTTTCCGGCGAGGGGTGGTGGGGAATGTGAAGAGGACGACTCTACGGATTCAACGCAACCGGCCGTTCGTCGATTGGAGTTTCGTGGATGAAGTTATGAGCAATTAAAGAAGAGGTAGCCATTGATGGAGCTTGGAGCTTCCTCTCCCACCATGCATGGCTAGAGGTGGAAGACAATGAACAGTGCATGACACGTGGCACGACCTCATTGGCCCGCTTTTACGCAAACGGTCCGCCCTAGAGAAAAATTAGGAAAAATGGCCTAAAAATTCCGGGAAAATTCCTAGAGCCATTTTAGAATATTTGGAACTCAATGGAATTGGTTTGATTGAATTTGGATGAAATTTGTGGAATTTAATATTCCGGAGCTTAATCATGCATTTAACAAAAGCCGCGCGAGATAAAATAGGAACGGAGGTCCAAAAATTCGGGGATAAATTCCTAAAATCATTTAGGAATATTTGGAACATTTTAAAAGTGGTTTGGAGCTTTTTGGAGCATTTCTGGACTCGGGTGAATTTTCGGGTACCGGCGGAACTGGAAAAATCCGATTTTTCGACCGGAAGGGAATTGAATCGCGATTTTGGGTTGGAGTGGATGCCAGGTTAATATAAACACCAATGAAACTCCAACTTTTGAATTTACTTTATTTAAAGTAGATTTTTCTTCCAGAAGGCAAAAATGAGGATGTTACAGAGGAGCGTCGCACGGGGAGAGGGTGGCTGGGTTAGGCTGGAGCGGAGAGGCGGCCCGGTTGGCGGGGTGGGCCGGCGGAGGAAGGAGAGAGAGATTGAGCCCAAAGTAAAATCCGTATTTTTCCAACAAAAATAAATCCAAAAATTAAATTAATTTATTTAGGGCAATAAAAATACCAGAAAAATTCTAGAAAATTTTTAGAAAATATTTCGAGACATTTTTAACTCAAATGAAATATTTGCAACAAAACTTTATATAAACTTTGCAAATTATTAATTAATTTCCATAAAGGCTTAATTCAAATCAATTCCAAATAAATCCAATAAATAGCAAACGAGCTCCAAAAAATCTCAAAAAATACAAAAAAATTCCTTGAATTTCTTTTATTTGGGCTACAAAATAGTCAAATTAAATTGTTTTATCTTTAGAAAATTCTAAATTAAACTTTATTAAAGCGAGAAAATTAGCGAAAACTTTTGGAAAGCTAAACTAAACCAAAAAATTTGAAAACCCAAATTTTGGGATGTTACAGTAATATATATATAATTATGTTCACGTGGCTCATATGTATTATATGTAAGTCGGGCCAGTTAGCATTTGAAAGAATAAATACTAGTGTGCTCCCACTGTCGACATTCACAACTGTATTCCCTACAAGATTCGTCTGCTACCAATTTGAATTCGTGCTGCGACCATGAGAACATTTTATTTTGTTTCGCGTATGTGACGAGATACCGACCATGGTTATCTGGATTGTTTCTAATGCAGAAGGCTGTACTATTGAAGTAAGCGTCCTTGTATTCTTTGAACACGGGCCGCATGGGTGTACAAGTTGCTCAGTTGTTCCTCAAATTGGAACAGTGTTGACCTTACTGGCTGGCTCTGAACACATTAATAAATTCAGATTTTTCTTAGGAAATAATACTTGTATAGTAAAAATACACTGAATTTATAGTACATCCTGCAAGATGGAGGTTGTCATCGTACGTCGTCGGTGGTAACGTACATCCTGCAAGCTAAGGTACATCAATTCTGCACCGTAGCCACGATCATTTGGAAATGCAGTACTCTACCACAGTGGGCTTCGAAGGGCTACAAAGGTCGATCAGTTTATAATACAAAAAGAAAGAAAAGGTTCCCTTGTTCGATTTGCTGTCCTTTGATCACAAAGATTCTGTCCCTCTGCTTGGTTGGCTCCTGGCCGAACTTTCTTCTTACTTTGGCTCCTTTCTTTTGGAAAAACAGAAAACACGCCCAACTTGGGAGAACACAATTTTGCGCTCGATTAATGTAGCATGCCAAATCAACAAACTCACTCTCTAGCTAGAGGCTGTACAGTATCGTTCTTGGCATGCAAAAGTTTTGACCGATCGACATATAGGGGTGGAATTTAAGCTCGAGGCTCGACTCGGGCTCGGCTCGATGCAACAGCAAGCCAAGCCCGAGCCTAATGCGTGGCTCGTTTGGCCAACGAGCCGAGCTCGAGCTAGCTTGTGAGCGGCTCGTTAGGCTCGACAGTCATATGAATAATGCATGTTATATTAGTATTACTATTACTAAAAGACTACATGTCAAATGATATTACTAAAAGAAAACCAATAACAGAAGATGTATAGTCATGACTACATGCTACAGATCAACAAATAGCCAAATAGAAATGGATGCGACAGATCAATAGATCAACAAATAGCCAAGCCCACGCATCAGGCTGGCTCATGAGCCGAGCTAAGACGAGCTCGGTTTTTAGCTCGGCCAAGACAACGAGTCGGCTCGGCTCGATTCCACCCCTGTCGACATACGAGTCATGCACATACATAACACACGTACGTGAAAGCGTGCATGCTTGCTAGGCAAGCTTTAGCTTAATTTACAACGAGTTAAACTCTACTTGTATTAATTCCAGGGGGTGGGTGGGTCACGTGGGTGGGGGTGGGGGGGTATGGCTAGACATTTCTGCGCCGTCGCTTTCAGATCTTCTCTTGTTGTACTTTACTTGTTATGTTAGGCTGTACTACACAACGGGCTGCCTGTGCCTGCCTGCGTTCATTCATTTTATACGCCCAACCGTGCCACGAACGCACAACATCGATGGTTCAGAGAGGAGCTCGAGACCAGTGGGACTCTTCTTTCTTTCGTGCGGTTTGACCCCGCATTGATGCAGGAAGACGATCCTGGCCGGTGGAAGTTGCGACGCCAGGGAGGTCAAAGACGGCGAGGACGAGGGAATGTACCTGCACAATGTCTGTCGAGTGTCCGGCGGCCGGTTACGAATCTTCGTTATATTGACCGGAGAAAAGAAACTTGCTAGTTAGATCTCTAGTCGGGACTCGGGACGATCCCATGCTCATGCACGTAGTATCGATCCTTTTCGACCTACTACTAAAGTAGCTGTCCTGAGATTCGTTGTAGCACTTACTATACGGAGCTTGATTAGCTTCTGTAAGAAGGCTATCGTAATTAAATTGCTGCACGACGTACTGTCAGAGAGAATCATGGTTCCTTTGGTTGAGAGAATGAGAACCATATGCATGCGCAATATACTAACTGAAGCAAGCTGATATGTCTATGTTGATGAGCACGAATGCAGCCACTTTATACCTTCCTTTGTTCGATCTCGATTGCTAGATTCCTATCGCTTTTTCATTTTTTTTTCTTTTTAACTAGGGTGTTTTCAGAGTCGAACTGTTATGCATGTCATTTGCCATCCGGTGCCGACCGCTGCAATCGTCGCCGGCAACGACAACCGCAAGAGCTTCTGATCCGATACTGCAGTCATCATTTCCCGCCACATGCAAGGCGCGCCACCGCCATCACCGTCTCAACGGCGTCATCTTGTCTACAACGACGTGTGGCCTTGTCGACGCTACGATCGATTTGTAGACATGCACAAGACGCTATATATCAATCTGAAGAGGAAAAAAACTGCCCTAAAACCATATTCCAGACCGGAAGAAAATTCTACGAGACATCATCATCTTTAAATTTAAATTAAGGGAGAAACTTCCACCCGGACGTCCGTTTTTTTGTTTTTCTCAGACGCCGTGCAAAAAAATTTTTTAACGTATTGAAACATTTTTTTTACTGTTTGTCAAAAAAAAATGTTTCACTACGTAGAAAAAAATATTTCACTACGTAAAAAAAATGTTTCACACGTGGAAAAAAATATTGCGAAAAAATCTGCCGTCCGATCCCTAGCAATACCGTTAAATTAATCCTTATTAGACCTCATCAGTCTTATGACGTGGAAGAATAAATCAACTATATGTTTACATAGCCACATATCGTGATTTGAAATGGATCCAAGCAAAGATATCTTAGACCACCCAACTAGTGTACTCTGCACAAATCATGGAGAACAAACGGATGGCCCCGCCGTGACGCTAATGAAAACCCTAGATGAACTCGTATTGGACACGATCTGTAGCTCTGTTGCCGAGACACTAATCATCGTACCACTATTATAGAGGAAACAATTGCCGGCCTCTCAGGCTGGCCCGTCGTGCCCTCGGCGATTTTTTTAAAGAAATCCTTTCGTTTTCTTTAAATTACAGATAGATTTCTGTAAATTATATAAAAAAAAGTTCTTTGCGATTACTTGTGAGGGTTAAAAAAATGTTTTGAATAGCATTTAAGTCCCTCGGTTCATTATTTTACAAAAAAAAACTCCCGTTAAATACAAATCGTGAACGAGCCTTTTTCTAATTTTTCAGGGTAGCGGTCAGGTCCAAAAATATAACAAATAGGTCCCTGTCCCTTACGTCCAGGTCCTTTCTCCATTTTTCCCGAAAAAATATTTTTGTCAACAGAAATATGTGTACAACTCTATCTCTAGACCTTTTTTTTCCAACTCGATATCTAATATCTAGACTTTTTTCCCAACTCGATCTCTAATATTTTTCGAAACATGTATTATTACTCGGTGAACGCATAGTGTTAAACTCGACAAAAAAAAAAGTTTTCATCTCTAATATTTTTTGTAACATGTATTATTACCCGGTTAACACATAGTGTTAAACTCGGCAAAAGGAAGTTGACCGGGTAATAATAGAGTGTTAACCAAATTCGTCAAAAGAAAGGTGTGTGCAACTCTATCTCGCTATTTTTTTGTAACTCGATTTCTAATATTTTTTGGAATATTAGAGCTGTATCTCTATAGTTATTTTTGCAACTCGATCTATAATATTTTTCAAAACATGTATGATTCACCAGTGAACGTATAGCGTACGAAAAAAAGGTCGGCATCACTAATATTTTTCAGAACATGTATTATTACCTGGTTAACACATAGAGTATTAAACTCGACAAAAGGAGGTTGATTGGGTAATAATATGATGTTAACCAAATTCATCAAAAGAAAGATGTGTACAACTCTATCTCTCTATTTTTTTGTAACTCAATTTCTAATATTTTTTGAAATATTAGAGTTGTATCTCTATAGCTATTTTTTCAACTCGAGCTACAATATTTTTCGAAACATGTATTATTCACCGGTGAACGTATAGTGTTAAACTCGGCAAAAGAAGATCATTTCTCCGTTTTTCCCAAGTGATTACGCAAATTCGTAGAGGGCTCCTACCCATCCAGTTTTTTTGAAATCGCTCCAAAAAAAAACATGTTGAGGTCCTCCTGTTGCCTTTTTTTTAAAAAAAAAAACGGAACAAATTTTACACGGTGCGACGTGCACTGCACATTCTACCTAGTACTCATTGTGAGAAGAAAAAAGAGAAGACAAGGACCACAGCTTTATTCAAACAAACAGACAATTAATATACAGTACACATATTTGCCACACCCTGCATGCATGGTGAGCTGAAATTTGGACATGCCTCATACATGACTACATGAGCCATGGAGACTCCGCTTTCTTCAAGCAATCCAACCAAGAGAAAACAATACAGACAAACTGGAAATGGAAAGTTTTGCGCCAATACAGTGCTTAAGCAAACCTAAAACATGCACTCAAACTATATATCGATCGTTCAATTCCCTGCAGCTTTGTTGCCTATTCCCGGGCTGTGGCCAGGAGCAGTGGGGCGGCCGTCGGTGGTCGTCATCTTCGACTCCGTTGCCGTGAGGCTTTCATGGCCTTCCACGGGAGGACATCCCTTGCATGCATATGCTCCCTCAATCTCGCTCGTTGCCACCATTAGCCTCCTCGCCTCGCCGAGCGCCACGTGGCTCGACACGATCAAGATGATCAGAATGCATATGCATGATGATGAGACCTTGGAACCTGCCATGTTATAACTATGCAAGTATATATGAGGGAGCTAATATGCGTGAGGGGGAGGCACAGTTTGTAGTAGTTGTACGCTGGTATATATGCACTACTACTCTTCTTGAGTTTCTTAGCTTACGTACGAAGGGGCCGGTTTCGCTGCAACAATTTATAGGGAGAGAAAGTGCTATGTTGTGCATTATTGCAGTGCCAATAGAAATAGGAGCTATAATCAATACAAGGGACAGAAGTAAGCTCCACCACAGGATAGGGAAGAAAACGTCAGAAATATACATGAAGAAGCACCGGCCCATGAAGTCCACTAGAGCATGCATGTCATTTTCAGCAAATCCCAATTTTTTTTCGCATGCTGGTGCCACGGTCAAAAACTATATGTTCATGAGCACACGCTTGTTAAATATTCTGGAAAAAAAAGGGCCCTTGAAAAGGAACCTGTCAGGGCGCAATTTCTTGGGGCCATGACGGAGCAAAGCTACACAAAGATCTGAAAGGCTAAAGTTGAACACAAGTGCAGGTTCTTTGTTTGGTTATTGATTCAAAATAGGTTACTGACTTCGGATAACCTTGCCTTGAGAGATTGGCCAAATTGCGCGGTATGCTATTTATGTGGCTCTGGGGAGGACACAGTCGCACACCTAATGTTGCATTGCCCTTTCACAAAGCACACTTGGACTCTCTTGTTCAAACGGCTGAGTCTCCATTCGCCCTTTCAGCCGACAATCTTGACGACGCACACTGTCTCCTCTTGGTGGCACAACACTCGCAGTTTCTCCTCAAAAGATCGTCGCAGGACCTTCGATGGGATCCTAATCTAGGAATGTCTAGAAAGAACAGAATGCCCGCATCTTCAATAGCCGCTACTGTTCAGTGCTCACTGTCGTCCAGCAAATTATATACGCGAAGTCTCCAATTTCGAGATGGCAAAGAGGCTGCTCCCTACCCCTCAACCGGCGCCCTAGCTACTGTTGTCTCGTGTCTCTTCTTCCTTTCAGGCTTTTCTTAGTTTTCCATTTGTCATTTCTTTAGTGGTAGCCTTCGCTTTGTTCGCCCGTGCGGCGCTTTTTCTTTCTGGAACCTTTCTCCTCTTTAATAAATTGGCAGAGCTCCTACCATCTGTTCAAAAAAAAATAACCTGTCAATTTAACTATTACACATTTTTACTTGGACAGATTCAAACGCATGCAAACTGTTAAATTCATGCAAAGATATATACATTACTACAGATTTGGCCATCAGTACCGGTTCACAACTGCCATCAGTACTGGTTTTTGAATCGATACAGGCCATCCAGGACTGATGCCCATTGGCCATCAGTACCGATTCCACCAACCGGTACTGATTCAGTTAGGGATCGATGAAGAAAACGAGTGCGAAAAAGTCCATGGATAGCGGCACGTCGAAGAAGACGGCGAGTACGCCTATGAAAGCAACCAAACTAGCTTTCTTTTGGGTGTAATAGACTACTAAACTAGTTGTGTTTAGCTTTTCTATTTGTGTCATATTTTAGTGTGCTAACCGGGATGATCTTATGGTTACATTTTTGCTTTGTCTCCTTCACGCATCTTGTGCGGATTCATGACTCGTCTAAATTGCACCACTTACGTTTCTCTACTGAAGCAAACAACTGATTAATCCATGTGATTATGAATTCGAGCTACTAATGTTGTGAGTAATTAATTTTATGCTATAGTTCGTTGATGATGATTATGGGTTGATTGCTTGGGGTTTGGCGGTGTCGCGACGAAAGATATGACCTTTCGTAAGCCGGGGATTAGAAGGGGTTATCGGCACTGATAGTATCAGCAACTCATCTCATATAATTTTTTCGGTGTTCCTTGTTTCGCTATAAATAAAGTAAATTCTGTCTAATGCAATAGTAAATATAAAGTAAATTGTGTCCTTTTTTTTCTACGATTAACATCCTTTTACAAATAATTTTAGCAGCACTTCTCTAAACAATTCTCATAACTGATGAACAACATCCACATGAACCGATGATAGCGGTGCTAAGTAAACATCTACATAATCAGCATCCACATTTGTATGGCATACAATCAATCAAAAAGTCTCATTTCATAAACACACAAGCCGAGGAGGAGACAGCGAGGGGGGAGGGCACTCACCGAGGGAGAGACAACAAGGGGAGCTGCCGTGGTGGGTGCAGGCGAGGAGGACGGCGGGGTTGTCGAAGGCGAAGCCGGATGGCGCTGCGCACGGGCGGAGTCAGAGGTGAGGAGGATGGCAGCACGCGCGAGGTCTTCCATGTCGGGGGTTGGAGCTGGAGTAGCGGCGAGAGAGAGAGAGAGGTTGGACTGAGGCGGAGAGAGAGAGAGGCGGGAGTCGAGCGGAGCATCTACAATTTTTATATGAGTGGGCATCAGTACCGAGTCATCACACCAACCGGTACTGATTCCCCCATTCGTATCGAGTCATAACCTCAACCGGTACTGATTTCCTCAATCAGTACCGGGTCATAACCCCAACCGGTATTAAAGTCCGCTAGGGCAAACCCCATTTGGCGCGCTGGCTGAAGGGGGCATCAGTACCGGTTTAACATACCAACCGGTACTAATGTGGGATCATTAGTACCAGTTTAACATACCTCTCTATCCTCCCGCACGCGCTTTTCCGTTTGCTGGTGGCAGTGAAAGAGCTCGGGGTCACTAGTACACGCGCCCGATATAAAAGCCTTTGTGTACTAGTACTTAGACGAAGAGAAGAGCGCGGCTAGCCACAGTTAGAAGTTCGATCGGACGGTGATGATCAAAGACACTGCGAAAACATGGTTTTATAGGTGGCCAGGATTGGAAGACGAAGAGACAAAGTACTTCAATTCTGATGAACACGAAGAGTTGTCATCGAAAAGGCGCGCGGGATCGAAGACTGGCTGAGGGCGCGCGCCGAAGACAAAGAGTTGACTGTGTTAGTACCGGTTTAATACATCAACCGGTGCCGATGTGGAATCAACCGGTACTAAGCAGCCTGCTGGGTCGAGGGCTGCTTAGTACCGGGTGGTGTAAACAACCGGTACCGATGTTAGACCATTAGTACCGGTTGGTATTTTAAACCGGTACTGATGTGCCCTCCGGAACAAAAGACCGTTGAACCGGGACTGATGTAATTGTCAGTCTCGGCTCATGCATAACTGATACTGATGGGCCGGTATGGAAGGGCAGATCTGTAGTAGTGATATCAGAAAAAGGTACGATCTGGGAATGTTCTTTGATTGCATGCTTGGACATACATAGCATCGATATGGTCGTTGCATTGGTGTTTTACTTGGTCCACTTGTCGACCACAACATATAGCACCTGTTATCTACCGTGCTATAGTAGCGTGGTATGCTTTTCTACCGAACAACATTTACATGGTATGTTTATCAATTAAGCACTTTACTTGGTCTCTTAATTAACCATTTTAATCATTTTATCACTTAATTAAGGCTTTAATTAAGTGACTTTACTCAATTAACAATTAAGCACTTTGATTAGTCTCTTAATTAATCACTTTAATAATTTTAGAGACCTAATTAAGTCATTAAATATTAAGTGACTTTACTCAGTTAAGTTACTACTGAGCAAGGCTTGCTTGGCACCTACCTAATGAGCTAAGGTTGCTCGACAGGTCTCTACTGCCGAGCTTATGCTACACGACAGGTGACCTGTCGAGCTCAGAGGCATTGCTACCGTGATGGATTATGCTGCCGCGGTACAAGAGCGCAACAGGTGACACCAATGGTAGACCTAGAAAAATTTTGATGTGTGTGCACACTTCACACGTACAACTCTATAGTCTTGTACAATGATTTTGTACAACCATAAATCTAACATATATATTTAAAATTTGTTTAAAATACAATACAAATAGTTTAAGGTCTTAAAAATCCTAAATCACCAAAATCGAAAGCAATTCAATCAACAAATTTAGCCTATTGAAGAGGTGAAATTTTAGTATTTCTCAAATTTTTAGGAGTGTCTAGGCATATCTGGCATCCCCTTAGTTATGCCTAAGGGTAACACGTGTTGCTGCTATATATTCCGTGGTTGAGGAGACGATTATTTTTATAAATTTATTTGAAAGGAGCTTAAATTTACAAAAAGAAGTACGTCGAGGACTAAAAAACGAAAACATCTTTCACTTGCATCCTGCTCCGTCGATCGGACAGCCAGCTTTTGACCGGCCAAGCACATTAGCCGGTTCCCTGGACTTAGGAGATCGCCTTTAATCATTAACTTCACAGCTTATGACTTGAACATAAATAATTTCATGTACGAGCGACGGCTGTGCAAAGTTGCTCAGGACCAACGGTTTAGGGAAAAAGTTCAGGGTTTTGGCATACTATATTGCTACAAAAACCTGTCAAATGGCTTTTTCCAGAACTATTGTCGACGATCAAATGCAGCGTCGGGGCTCTAACAATGATCCCCAACGGCTAGTTGTCTAAAGGCCTAATCTTTTTGCTCCTTCCGTCTAAGTTTATAAGGTTCATTTTTCTTTAGTATATAGGCTAACAAGGTATTAAAAATAACTAGACTACCCTTAATTATTATCTCTAAGCACTATATTCAATACATGCATGTAAAAGATATCAAATAAATATAGATATTTATTAGGGGTATAAAGCGAACATCACACTAATTTTGCATTGGAGTCTGAAATACGTCTCATATTTATGAACAAGATCGTTAAAAATAATACGTCTTATAAACTTAGACCGATGGAGTACTTAATTGCAACATATTTTGCTACCATCCAGCTAAAGGAAGCACTTGTATTCCGAAATGCCAATTGTCTCAGCTTTAACTATCTACATTTAGGTCTTCATGGCCAATTTGCATTCTTAAAGTTGCTAGATATACTTGCCTAGCTTGTAAGATATATGACTGATCGATCCGATCTTACGGTGCTCCAAATTTTATTGGTGATGGATACAAGATGTCCTTTTCTTGTAGGGACGAAGTGTTTTGGAGAGCACATGGTTAGCCTCGTTTTGGAAAGGCTACGCACCGTTGTTAGGGGTGAAAACGGGTCGGATACGGTCGGATATTGCTCATCCCATATCCTAACCCATATTATTATCCCGGATTCGGAGTCGGATACGGATAGACCGGATATGGATACGAATTCAGAGTAGTCCGGATTCGGACACGGGACGGATACATGACGGATACGGATCGGAAACGGATAATATAGTCGGATAGTATGCAAGACAAAAAATGAATGAACCATACGACATTCACATGAAGATATGAACCAATGAACTTTTCAACACAAGTACATACATAACATAACTCTCACACGAGACCACACATACATGATCACATCGACATAATCATAATTCAAGAAATGCAACATTAGAATGAAAATTCCGAAGACCACAAAAACATTTAACAATTTTTTATTGATAACCAAATAGCCCCATCCTTCTTATTGTATCATAGGAATATCACAAACTAGAGTTGCTACGCAAAAGGACAAGACAGCACATCATATTACTACAGTTTCAGAACTATGAACACCAAGTTGATATCATCTTCTAGTATTTCAAGTTAAAACTAGCATTTGTTATAAAGAAAGCTCTACCAAATGACGTTGATAGATCCTAACATCTTTGTTCTCCACAATAGGCCACTCATGTGCACCTGGACAGTAAATATGTCTTGACAAACAAAATAACCTACAAGAAAACAACAACACAAATTACCAACACAACACTGAACAATTAAGGCCCGGATGGAGAGGAGGTTACCTAGAGATTCTGGACACTGAACAACACTAAACATTGAACAACACTGAACCATTTCTCGTGGCGAGGAGGCGACCTAGAGATTCTGGAAGCCATCCCCGGCCCGGATGGATATCTTGCTCGGCGTGTGTCGGCGCTGCAGATCAACCAGGCGGGATCCAAGGGTCGGTGTACTTGCGGACTATAACACCCCGGCATTTAATATGCCCGAATGCTACCAAACATAAGCTAAACAACAACTAAAAATCACATCTAAACATAAATTCCAGCAAAGGTACATATGCTAAAAACCGATATTTTGGCAGCATCTCCTTTGTTTTTTCATGAATTAACACAATATCAATATCATGGCAAGATATATCATAGCACACGACATCTAAAACATCAACATAAATGGATGTATCATCAAACTACGCCAATAATACCACGCTCAACCACTTCATAAACTATAACGAAGCAAATAAGGGATCACAAGCATGCTAGATTAAACCATACATTAACTTTATGGCACAACTCTTAAAATCATGTCTCCAAGTGATTAATCATAGACTATGATGGTGGAGCTACGTGTAGAAGTGTAGCTAAACCCCTTTTTCCCGCATGCCGATCTCAAAGTACCTAAAAACAACATAAAACACAAGCGTGAGTTCGAAACTCAGCAAGCATATTGTAATGGACAACAATAACAATATCATAGAAAATAACATCTCACATCATGTATATCATCTCAATCATGAACACTTTAACAAAATCATCATCATTGTGTATGCAATGCAATGCAATGCTCATATCTCCTTGGAAACTCATACCGGTATGGTTGAGTACACACCCGTCGGTGTGCACCCTCTCCCCCCTTCCATCCCGAAGATGGAGGGTGCCTACTCCTCGCTTCCACAACCCACGGTAGATGGAATCACGATGTAGGACTTACTCTATTGGCTCTCCGGATTAGTCATAACTTTCTCACCGCCCGGGCCATGTAACATGTCATGTATGCAAGCATGCCAACATCATATAAAACTCATATTTTAACACATGGCGTCATAACATCTTAAACATGCTCATCATATCATAGCAATCATTAACACATGGCAAGTGGACATATATCATGTAAACAATTCCATCTAATCTCAACATGCAACCTACAACTCGCTATCCATCACAACACACTTGCCTCAACCACGTGCAACGGATTGGCGGGAAGTAGAAGGCACTCCCGGGGTCACACCTCCTGCACAGGGGTATCACACAATCACAATCATAACCACAAAACAGTACGCAAACCCCCATCTAACCCGACATTGCTCCCTACTCGCAAAACCTAAAACAGAGGTTCTGTCCCGTCGGGACAGCAGCCTTGCAAAAGGCATAACTTGAGTTCTGGGACTCCGAATGAATTAAACGAGTACACCCTCGCATAGCTTAGGAAATTTCCCAACTTTCTCTAGGTATATGGAAAGACTGATTCGGACTCTAAAGTCGTCTAATCTACAGATTACCGAGATCTGTTCCAATCGCGTCACAGATTTTAACACGCTCGGTAAAACGGCCATAACTTTCAAACGGCTGATCGGATTTTAACGTGCTTTATGTCCACGGAAAGATAATTAAATTATCTACAACTTCTTTTAAGTCCATACGGACAGATTCAGATTCTAAATCAACGAAAACTCGAACCCTAGCCCGACTGCTCAATCTGCCCAAAAACATAAACGTGGCAACGTCTAGATCTAACCCAAAGAACTCCAATCCAGCACCACCAATTGATCTAAAAACTTGATAATCACCCTAAGAACAGTACCTAGATAAATTCCAAGGATCCCCATGATCATACCTTTGCCTAACGAACGAATCTCCAATAGATCTCCTCGCGGATCGCTCCTCGCTCCACGCTCCTCGCTCCAACGGATGGATCCACAAGGTGCAGAGGTGTGGAGACCACCCTAGGGCAGCAAGGGGGTGGAGGAGAGGTGGTGGAGAGGTGGGGAGCAATGGGGCAAAGGGGGAGGTGGAGGCGCACAAGAGGGAGAGGGAGAGGGGGTGGCGGCTAGGGCTTAGGAGGGGGAGGTTGGGGCGCCCAAGGGCAGGGGGAGCACGCCCAAAAGGCTGGTGGGGAGCCCTTTTACCAGCCCCCACACCCAATCCTAGTCCGTTACGGAGACCTACTCCATCCCACCAAAGCCCACCAAGGCCCAAACTCCCCCGGGAAGGCCCAAAACCCCGGAAACGGCCCGGAAATGCCCCGGAAAAGCTATTAACCTCCATATCCTATAGTTTTAACCTTAATTCCACATCTCATAATATTATTAACCTTATCATGCACGTTAAATAAGGTTACGACACTCCGTGGCGACATAACACTTCAACCGGCCCAAAAACGCGAGAAAACCCTAAGCCGAAAGGTTTTATTCTCTAGTTTCACCTTCTATAACGTCACACCAAACCACCCCGGGAGTGCCTTCTACTTCCCGCCAATCCGTTGCACGTGGTTGAGGCAAGTGTGTTGTGATGGATAGCGAGTTGTAGGTTGCATGTTGAGATTAGATGGAATTGTTTACATGATATATGTCCACTTGCCATGTGTTAATGATTGCTATGATATGATGAGCATGTTTAAGATGTTATGACGCCATGTGTTAAAATATGAGTTTTATATGATGTTGGCATGCTTGCATACATGACATGTTACATGGCCCGGGCGGTGAGAAAGTCATTAACTAATCCGGGAAGGTCGGTGAGAAAGTTATGACTAATCCGGAGAGCCAATAGAGTAAGTCCTACATCGTGATTCCATCTACCGTGGGTTGTGGAAGCGAGGAGTAGGCACCCTCCATCTTCGGGATGGAAGGGGGGAGAGGGTGCACACCGACGGGTGTGTACTCAACCATACCGGTATGAGTTTCCAAGGAGATATGAGCATTGCATTGCATTGCATACACAATGATGATGATTTTGTTAAAGTGTTCATGATTGAGATGATATACATGATGTGAGATGTTATTTTCTATGATATTGTTATTGTTGTCCATTACAATATGCTTGTTGAGTTTCGAACTCACGCTTGTGTTTTATGTTGTTTTTAGGTACTTTGAGATCGGCATGCGGGAAAAAGGGGTTTAGCTACACTTCTACACGTAGCTCCACCATCATAGTCTATGATTAATCACTTGGAGACATGATTTTAAGAGTTGTGCCATAAAGTTAATGTATGGTTTAATCTAGCATGCTTGTGATCCCTTATTTGCTTCGTTATAGTTTATGAAGTGGTTGAGCGTGGTATTATTGGCGTAGTTTGATGATACATCCATTTATGTTGATGTTTTAGATGTCGTGTGCTATGATATATCTTGCCATGATATTGATATTGTGTTAATTCATGAAAAAACAAAGGAGATGCTGCCGAAATATCGGTTTTTAGCATATGTACCTTTGCTGGAATTTATGTTTAGATGTGATTTTTAGTTGTTGTTTAGCTTATGTTTGGTAGCATTCGGGCATATTAAATGCCTGGTGTTACAATGGTATCGAGCGGTCGTAGGTCCTTGGAATGTGAATTTTTAGTGTCATGCTATAGGGAAAAACTAAAATATGATGTAGAATAACTTAGAAACATGGCTTAGGTCTTAACTAAAATTTTGTTATAGGATAGCAACATTAAAACTTGCAAAAGTGGTATAACTAATCTAAAATTTGACACACAATGGATGCACAGTAGGAAAGGGTATGGGTATCGTTTCCCATACCCATAACTTTCAAACGGCTGATCGGATTTTAACGTGCTTTATGTCCACGGAAAGATAATTAAATTATCTACAACTTCTTTTAAGTCCGTACGGACAGATTCGGATTCTAAATCGACGAAAACTCGAACCCTAGCCCGACTGCTCAATCTGCCCGAAAACAGAAACGTGGCAACGTCTAGATCTAACCCAAAGAACTCCAATCCAGCACCACCAATTGATCTAAAAACTTGATAATCACCCTAAGAACAGTACCTAGATCAATTCCAAGGATCCCCATGATCATACCTTTGCCCAACGAACGAATCTCCAATAGATCTCCTCGCGGATCGCTCCTCGCTTCCACGCTCCTCGCTCCTCGCTCCAACGGATGGATCCACAAGGTGCAGAGGTGTGGAGACCACCCTAGGGCAGCAAGGGGTGGAGGAGAGGTGGTGGAGAGGTGGGGAGCAATGGGGCAAAGGGGAGGTGGAGGCGCACAAGAGGGAGAGGGAGAGGGGGTGGCGGCTAGGGCTTAGGAGGGGGAGGTTGGGGCGCCCAAGGGCAGGGGGAGCACACCCAAAAGGCTGGTGGGGAGCCCTTTTACCAGCCCCCACACCCAATCCTAGTCCGTTACGGAGACCTACTCCATCCCACCAAAGCCCACCAAGGCCCAAACTCCCCCGGGAAGGCCCAAAACCCCTAAACGCCTAAAAGCTATTAACCTCCATATCCTATAGTTTTAACCTTAATTCCATATCTCATAATGTTATTAACCTTATCATGCACGTTAAATAAGGTTACGACACTCCGTGGCGACATAACACTTCAACCGTCCCAAAAACGCGAGAAAACCCTAAGCCGAAAGGTTTTATTCTCTAGTTTCACCTTATATAACGTCACACCAAACCATAGTGTCACACGGACGGGGAGCGTGTTCAACCGGTAGCCGGAGAAGATCAACCCACAGATCAACCGGACGGGGTGCGTGTTCAGGGGCGGTGTACCAGGGGCCGGGGGACGTGCGACTGCTGGCCGTCGATCGTCGTGCTGCTTCTGCTGCTTCGAGGGCGGGAAGCGCAGCGTCGACGAGCCGCGGCGGGCTACTCAAGACAAGCTGCTAGGCGGCGGCGCTATTATGCGGGATCGAGGAGGGACTGGAGCCTGGAGATTGAGCTGGACTCACCGAGCAAGGCGCGCTATTATGCGGGATTAGGCAGATGAGGGCAGAGTTGTTCGGTGCCGAGCGAAATGGGGCAGCAAACCTCAAAGGCGGCATGGTTCAGATCTGGGCGGCGGCGTGGTTCAAATCTGAGCGGCGGCATGGAGCCCTGAGGAAGTGAGGAGTGAGATTGACCGATTGAATGAGGAGCAGAGGAATAGCTGAATATGGGACTGCTGCATGCCGGATATCCGGATAGAAATATGGGGTAATATCCGGACTAAATACGGGAATTATCCGGATCCGACGGATATTTGATGCTCCGAATCCGTATCCGTATCCGTATTTAAATATCCGGATCCGATCCAGATCCGACCGGATATAAAATCATCCTCCCGGATCCGGTTTTTTCCGGATCCGGACCCGGATCGGGCGGGAAATATCCGACCCGTTTTCACCCCTAACCGTTGTATTTGTAACCACATCAAAAAAAAACTAGGCAAATAAGCGCGGCGCGGCTCACGCGTAAACGAAAAATGATTTTGCATTTTTTCGGAGAAAAAATAGATCTAGATGTATTTTCAAAAATTTTGAAGGCTCAAGAAATATTAGGAACCGAGCTAAAAGAAGGTACACATATTTGTGCTGGCGAAAATACTTTTTGGGGAAAACGAAGAAAAGACTTGGATGTAAAAATCGAGGACCTGGTTGTTATATTTTTGGACCTCATCGCTATCCTGAAAAAGTAGAAAATGGCTCATTCGCGATTTGCATTTAACAGGAGCCTTTTTTTCGTAAAGTAACAAACGGGGGACCTAAACGCAATCCGTGAAAATTTTTCTTTCCCTCACAAAAAATCGCAAAAAAACTTTTCGTAAATTTGCAGAGACCTATCCGTAATTCGAAGAAACAAAGAGATTTTTTCGTAAATTCGCGGGGATGACAGGTGGACACTGCCGGAGGTCTTGAAACCTCTGGATTGAAAGTTGCCTATTTGTTGACATTCTTGATTTTAAAAGCTCGTTTCTACAATCCCAACAATCCCAGCTAAAACAAACAGACCCTTAATACCACCATGATCACAACAATAGAGCCACCTGATCAGTGTTCACAAAAAATGTACATGGCAACAAAATAACTAGTTAGGAACTTCCATTGCAAGGTAAAAGGTACTCGCAGATGAGCTTCTTACACAGCCCATTCAGAAAGTCTTGTCATTTGTCTACTCTATCCACGCTCCAAATACAAATCAGAATTGATGTCTTTCCGCTCATGGCCAACCGCAGAAGCCAACGGAGGTACCAAAGGGCAAAGCGATCTTTCTCGGCCAACGGCAGAAGCCTAAGGAAGTACCAAAGGGCAAAGCTCCAAATACATCTTGCTTGTTATTCAAAGCAGAGATTGGTTTATCTGTTTCTACGTAGAATGAGAAGCGAAATCGTACCAGATACTTGTTCCATGCGGCAGCACCGGCTGTCTCTTTATTCCAAATGTCTCAGCGCATGGCCGACCTGTAATCCTTCAGAACTCGCCCGCTGAAATAAAATCTCCGAAATTGACAACATAATAGAGCAAGTAATTCAATGCTCAATTTTATTTTAAAAGTAGGTTTGTAACTTATGTTATGAATATGAGTTGTGTTGAATATGAGGGCCAATGGCCACAATATATAGAGTACATGAGGAAAAGGAATAGGAATAGGACTCTATCTATACCAGGAACTTATCTATATCTATAACAGATAATATATCCTTAACACCCTCCCACAAATGCAAGGCGTATGCAATAGCATTGCATTTGGAAGGGATGAACTAAAATAGGAAAAATCCAAAGTCATAGTCCTGAAGAAGCCGTCGTAGCATGTAACTCTTGAAACATCGAGCTGACGAAGAACAGCCAACGAAGAACCCAGTTGATGATGAAAAATCAACGAAGAAGCCAAATCGACGAACCGAAGTCGAATGAAGGGCCGAGTCGACGAAGAAAAGTCGACGATGAAGCCAAAACGACGAACGGAAGTCGAAGGTAGGGCCGAGTCGACGATGAAGCCAAAACGACAAACGAAAGTCGAAGGTAGAGCCGAGTCGACGACAAAGAACCGACGGTAGAGCTGAGTCGACGAAGAAGAACCGGCGTGGCTGACGAAAAACGTGCCGAGCCAAGGTAATAAGAGTTGACAAAAATGAGTCGAGCCGATAGAAGAGTCGAGCGACGACGGAAGACAATCAAGATGCTAAAGACTTGGATGGGCAACGGAAGCAATGACATTGAGAATGAAAGACGCAAAAATAACTAGTACTACTAGCAAAAATTGGAGCCAAAGAGCCGACCGAACCGGAGCCAAGCCAAAGAAAACCAAAACTGGTTGAAAAAACCGAAGAGCCGGAGCCAAAAGCTGAGTTGAATGAGCAAGAGCCGCAAAGCTAAAGTCCTAGAAGCCAAAGACTAAGCCACACCGAAACAGACCATCCAAAGAAGCTAATCCTCAGAAGAAACAGAGAAGCTCCAGGCGTAGATGGTCTACGGCGGACGACCCGAAGAAACAACAATTCGGCTTCAGGCGGAGGCAGACGGCTGGCCGGCCGAAGCGAGCAAGAGCCCAACGTCGAGCTGAGCCGAGACAAGGACTCGACTGAAGGGATCGAGGAAAGCGGGGATCGAGGAAAACTTTATTTCTCGATGGCCTTGACGACGTCGAAGCCGCAGTAAGCGATGCGGGCGGAGCGGCGGCCGATGCCACCGACCGCCGTCCGGCACGCTTCGCACGCGCACGCGGCGCAGCACGATGTCAGGCATGACGCCGCCCACATGGTTGACTGGTTCTCTCCGGCGGGCAACCAGATCGAATCGTCACCAGCCCGCGCCACGGCTTCGGGAGCAACGCGTCCTCCGGCGCATACCGCGAGGCCGCGGTTCCCGACACGCGACCGGTAGAGCTGCTCCCTCCCGACATCGCCACCGGCAGATCTGGGCCGATCTCTGGTTTCCGACGAGGCAGGGCGCGGAGAGGAGTGAGGTAGCGAAGCGGCCTGGCAGGAGACGGTGCGTGAAAGTGGCGACCAAGGAGGAGGCCCGGCGGCGGCCATGCTCGGACGAGAGTAGACCTCCAGGTGCGGCGGCCGGATTCGAAGGGGAACGGCAGCGCGGCGGCCCCCGCCTGCGCCGGCCGTGCGAAGACCTCCTTCGCTGCCGCGCCGTCAGAGGCAGTGCTGCAGAACAGCCAGGCGCCAATCCGCCAAGCCGAACGAGCGACGGGAGGAAGATGCCGCTCGGTAGATAGCTCTGGCGACGAAGAAGGCAACGACGAGCAGCCGTCTGGCCCGAGCAGAAGATACAGCGGCGGCGGCATCAGGCATCCACAGCAGCCGGGGGCGTTGGCGGTGGAGACCCGGAGCGGTCGGCGAGCGCGGCTAAGATCTGGAGGCGAGCAGCCGGCTGTGGAGGACGAAGCCGACTGTGGAGGACGAGCAGAGGTGGGGCCGCGGAGCCGACCCTATCTGGGAATGGCCGAAGAATAGCACTTGTTGAGGGCGTCGACGGCGGAGGAGAAGGCAGAGAGCTTGACAGCGCAGTAGCAATAGTTGCGTACGAGATTGCCAGTGACAGCGAGGCAACCATAGAAACACCAGATGCAAACTTCTCCATCAGGTCTTCCTCAGTGAGGTCAAGAACGGAGGAGCGGACGCAAGTGGCCGCTGCCGTGCGGGAGCCGCCCCGGGAGCAGTGGAAAGATAAGCTCGGAGAAAAACCTAGGCTCTGATACCATGTTATGAATATGACTTGTGTTGAATATGAGGGCCAATGGTCACAATATATAGAGTACATGAGGAAAAGGAATAGGAATATGACTCTATCTATAACAAGAACTTATCTATATCTATAACAGATAATATATCCTTAACAACTTACATCTCAAGAAACCCAGTAGAACCCAGGGGCGGATCCAGGCCCCGGGCAGAGTAGGCTGTAGCCCGGGGACTGGTACCGAAAGCTCACTAAAATTCTACGAAAAATTATTGAAAATCATTGAAAATAGATATTTAATCTAAGATCAGCCGGTCCAGCCCGGGGCTTAGGCCTGGGCTAGCTCCGCCCCTACTAGAACCAAACGTTGTCGAGGTGTAGCAGTCAGTATGCCACCCCTGACATTTATTTTACTATGTTGCAATGAAACTTCAAATTAACAAATATATCAACAAATCTCTAACTTCTGGGCATAACAGAGACCGAACGTTATTCATTTCGGTGATCTTGCCTTGCGAATTCGCCTTTCATCAGACAGCAGCTTCGCAAATCTGCAAGTACCAGAGGCGCAAAGTAGCTCATAAATAGATGCATAATGCAATTATCGAAAGCCGATCGGTGGTGGCAATTTCACCTCTTGAGAGCTTCCTCGTTGGTCATCCCAGTGTCGTTACAAGCAGGCACCATATGGCCGGTCTCCAAATTTGCCCGTGAGACAGGTTTCTTTAGCAGCATATCTCCAACATTGGCAAGTTTCTCCAAGTTATCTTTAGTGGCAACATCAACCGAGGAGAGTGTTCCTTGTAAAGTACCATCCTGTTATTCCAAAATGGAATTCTTTGAGATAAAGAAGCTGATATATTAGTTATTACTAACAACAAAATAAACTGCCTCTATTTTTCTCACCTGAGTCCTCAGATAGTTCTGCTCAGAATGTAAAGCTTTGAAAACAGCAGCAATGTGGATATCCACCATATCTGCACTTGCCTGTGCGAAAATATCTACCAGGGGAATGGATCCACTGCTAAATAACCAATCGAACACTCCCCATGATTTAGCTTTTTGCGCATTGTATTTCGCTTCAAACTTCGATGAGCCTGTGCCAAGTGAAATGACCAAAAATCGGCCATAGTCCATAGGTTTTATTGGGAAGAAATCTGGATTTTCCTTGAATATCTGCTTCGTTACTTCTCCAATGGCAACTAAAGCCTAAACAACAGAGAGAGATATTAGGTCTATTTTAAAAATCAAAAGTTCCATTTAATTCTGAATCAGGTAAATTTGTCAAGACATTATGCAAGCTGTATTGCACATAGCAGAACTGAAATAATTTATAAACTTTACACCAAGATTGACATGCAAATTCTAGTAATAAGTTAAGCATTACTACAGATAATTATAATACCGGATTATTGGCAGCTACTCCTCCATCAATAAGATGGAACTCCTCGGTGTTTCCATGACAATCTTCAGTCTTGAAGTAGTGTGCAGGTAGATAAGTTGGAGCAGCAGAAGTGCTGATGCAAATATCTGATAGTAGAGCATCCATTGTGGTGCTCTTTTTAACCTGCGATATGAGAACAGAAATTAACTGTTGTGTAAATATCCATCATTATAGATCGATGGAAATTGCATTAGACAATTACTGGTCCCTAAATCTTTTCCCTTTGAATTAATTTACACAGAAAATTGAGATATTTTTATTGAGTACCATACATTTCCTGTGATGTTGAAATGAATTGACTGACTTGTTGAACCATATTTTACAGGTAATGAACATTGTAGGTCATGAGAGACTTGAGAGGGAGGGAGAGAAGGAAACCTCATAGGACGAGAAAATGGTTGGTTGCAGCCGCTTGATGTCGAAAGTTGGTATTACCACATTCGTTAAAGTCTGATGCAGCCTGGTGCTTCCTAAGTTCTTTCTCACAACTTCATGAAGGTACTTGCCATCATAACAAGGTCCTGACACTGATCGAAATATCCTCATCATCCTACCGAACGCACCCCTGAACAAAGAAACAAAATGTTTTATCAGCCAAATTTTCAATCAAATCAACGGAAACCATAATACATGTATTCACCTGAACTGTGGAAAAATTTTGGGAGCATTGTTCATATAAAATGCTTGAATATCCTTGGCTGCGAAAAGTGGTCTTTTCTTCTTATTTGGTGCAGACAGCATTGCAGTCACAAGCCCCCCAGTGCTAGTCCCAGCAATGACATCAAAGTAGTCTGCTAATCGGGCTTCATCTCCATCAAGTTTCTTCAGAAATTTAACAAAACAGGTTTGATGAGAAGCAACCAAGAGAACGGTTTAAACTTTAAACTAGCAAACCAAACAATTATTTTTTCTAACTGTGAAGTGCACTTATTTTCCCACATGCGATATATGGAACAGCGAGTTTTAAGCTAACATATCTCTCACAAGTAATTGTTGCCTTGGCAATCTTACAAGATATGAAACTCCACTGCACTGCATATCTACAGTTTTACCTGCAACTCTGATTCCAGAAAGGCAAGAGAAACAGCCGGAATGATTCCTCGGATCCCTCCACCGTCGATAGATAGAATTGTTATGAGTTTGCCATAAGTTGGTGGGTGTCTACACAAGATGTGTTTTTCCGCCTCCATGTTTCTATCGTCTTCAAGGGTAGGTCACAAACAACTGCGTTTATCTGAGGGTGGCGATTTTGAGTGCTCAAGTTAACGTAGGAAACAAGTATTAATAGACATTGGGACATGAAATTCCATGACATTGGCAAGTAAAGAAGGTCTATATCATTCGGGAATAAGTCATTATGCAAAGATATATACATTACTACAGATTTGGCCATAAGTACCGGTTCACAATTGCCATCAGTACTGGTTTTTGAACAGATACATGCCATCCAGGACTGATGCCCATTGGCCATCAGTACCGATTCCACCAACCGGTACTGATTCAGTTAGGGATCGATGAAGAAAACGAGTGCGAAAAAGTCCATGGATAGAGGCACGCCGAAGAAGACGGCGAGTACGCCTATGAAAGCAACCAAACTAGCTTTCTTTTGGGTGTAATAGACTACTAAACTAGTTGCGTTTAGCTTTTTTATTTGTGTCATATTTTAGTGTGCTGGCCGGGATCATCTTATGGTTACATTTTTGCTTTGTCTCCTTCACGCATCTTGTGAGGATTCATGACTCGTCTAAATTGCACCACTTACGTTTCTCTACTGAAGCAAACAGCTGATTAATCCATGTGATTATTGATTCGAGCTACTAATGTTGTGAGTAATTAATTTTATGCTATAGTTCGTTGATGATGATTATGGGTTGATTGCTTGGGGTTTGGCGGTGTCGTGACGAAAGACATGACCTTTCGTAAGCCGGGGATTATGAAGGGGTTATCAGCACTGATAGTATCAGCAACTCATCTCATATAATTTTTTCGGTGTTCCTTGTTTCGCTATAAATAAAGTAAATTCTGTCTAATGCAATAGTAAATATAAAGTAAATTGTATCCTTTTTTTTTGCTACGATTAACATCCTTTTACAAATAATTTTAGCAGCACTTCTCTAAACAATTCTCATAACTGATGAACAACATCCACATGAATCGATGATAGCGGTGCTAAGTAAACATCTACATAATCAGCATCCACATTTCAATATTTTTATTTTGACAAAAAGAATAATGTATGGCACACAATCAATCAACAAGTCTCATTTCATAAACACACAAGCCGAGGAGGAAACAACGAGGGTGGAAACAGCGAGGGGGGAGGGCACTCACCGAGGGGGAGACAACAAGGGGAGCCGCCGTGGTGGGTGCAGGCGAGGAGGACGGCGGGGTCATCGAAGGCGAAGCCGGATTGCGGTGCGCATGGGTGGAGTCAGAGGTGAGGAGGATGGCGGCATGCGCGAGGTCTTCGATGTCGGGGGTTGGAGGTGGAGTGACGGCGAGAGAGAGAGAGAGGTTGGACTGAGGTGGAGAGAGAGAGGCGGGAGTCGAGCGGAGCATCTACAATTTTTATATGAGTGGGCATCAGTACCGGGTCATCACACCAACCGATACTGATTCCCCCATTCGTATCGAGTCATAACCTCAACCTGTACTGATTTCCTCCATCAGTACCGGGTCATAACCCCAATCGGTATTAAAGTCCGCTAGGGCAAACCCCATTTGGCGCGCTGGCTAAAGGGGGCATCAGTATCGGTTTGACATACCAACCGGTACTGATGTGGGATCATCAGTACCAGTTTAACATACCTCTCTATCCTCCCGCACGCGCTTTTCCGTTTGCTGGTGGCGGTGAAAGAGCTCGGGGTCACTAGTACACGCGCCCGATATAAAAGCCTTTGTGTACTAGTACTCAGACGAAGAGAAGAGCGCGGCTAGCCACAGTTAGAAGTTCGATCGGACGGTGATGATCAAAGACACTGCGAAAACATGGTTTTATAGGTGGCCAGGATTGGAAGACGAAGAGACAAAGTACTTCAATTCTGATGAACACGAAGAGTTGTCATCGAAAAGGCGCGCGGGATCGAAGACTGGCTGAGGGCGCGCGCGGAAGACAAAGAGTCGACTGTGTTAGTACCGGTTTAATACATCAACCGGTGCTGATGTGGAATCAACCGGTACTAAGAAGCCTGCTGGGTCGAGGGCTGCTTAGTACCAGGTGGTGTAAACAACCGGTACCGATGTTAGACCATCAGTACCGGTTGGTATTTTAAACCGGTACTAATGTGCCCTCCGGAACAAAAGACCGTTGAACCGGAACTGATGTAATTGTCAGTCTTGGCTCATGCATAACTGATACTGATGGGCCGGTATGGAAGGGCAGATCTGTAGTAGTGATATCAGAAAAAGGTACGATCTGGGAATGTTCTTTGATTGCATGCTTGGACATACATAGCATCGATGTGGTCGTTGCATTGCTGTTTTACTTGGTTCACTTGTCGACCACAACATATAGCACCTGTTAATAGGTGAAAACGGTACGAAAACGGTCGGTAAATAGCTATCCCGTTTCCGTTTCCATATTTTTTACCGGTAACAGAAACGAAATCGGAAACCCCGGAAACGGATACGGAAACAGATAGTGTCGGAAACGGAAGTGGAACGGAACGGAACGGAAACGGAAACGAAAGCGGAAAGTTCCACAAGGATGTAGTACACTAGTACAATAGTACATGATCTATCCAAAATTCCAAACATACCAACTCATAACATAATAGCAAGCACATATAGTTTCACATCATAATATAATAACAAACACATATAGTTCCACCTCGTAACATAATAGCAAGCACACATAGTTTCACATCACAACATAATAGCAAGCACATATAGTTCAACATCACAACATAAAAGCAAACACAGTCCATCATATCAGTCCATCATGTTCTATCCATACCATCAACATCCTCTTGCTCCTCCAACTGCAAAGGCAAGCACAAAACAATATTAATCTTCTTGACCAAGTATCCCTTTCATGACCAACTACAGAAAAAAGGCTACAACTACAGAACTACAGAACTAAAACATAATGACCAAGTATCCCTTTCTTGACCAACTACAGAAAAAAGGCTACAGTTACAACAGAACAACATACAACATCAAGCTAGCAGCCAACATTTGGTCAATACTCAATAGGTTTTTCTCCATCATTTAGTTGAGTTGAACATTATGTATCATATCATGAAAACTACAATCATGCATGCTATTTACAGAACAACATAAAAACTACAACAGTGCAAGCATATTTACAGAGTTTCAATCACAACTACAACTATCATACATTCATACATGCTGCTATTTACAGAACAACATAAAAACTACAACAGTGCAAGCATATTTACAGAGTTTCAATCACAACTACAACTATCATACATTCATACATGCTTCTATGCTACAACATATCACAATCACAAGTTCACAACTACAGAGTTTTCTGTAAATATGCTTGGATATGAAAATCATATCATGATTTTACAGAGTTTACACCCGGTCAATCCTGTTCTAATCAAAACAAAGGCGAATGGTCACAGACTCACAGTGAATCACCTGTTCTTGCTTCCGGCGAGGTCGGTGAGGGGGCGGCGAGGTCTGGCGACGAGGTTGGGGGGCGGCGGGGCTGTCGACGAGGTCGGGGTGGCGCGGTCGGGGTCGCTGTGGATTTGCCTGGCGGCCGCGACGAGGGTCGGCGGCGCGCGAGCCTGGCGAGGAGGTCGGGCGCCGCGCGGCTGCGAGGAGTTCAACGGCGCGCTGGCTGGAGCCAAGGGCGCGAAATGGGCGAGGTTGTCAGGAGCGGCGCGGTCGCCGGCCGGTTGGGGGAGCCGTGGAGGAGTCGACGATCTGGAGGACGGCGCCCAGTGTGGCATGTGTGTGCGGCGCCCAGTGCTAGGGTTCACAACCACAGGTCTTGAGGTTGAGGATGCTAGGATGGGCTACTTCAAATCCAGTGAATTGGGCCGGGCCTCATTCGGAATTCCGGTTGCACTGTAAACGGAATTTCCGTTTCGTTTCCGTTTCCGTCGGAAATAGCTCTCCCGTTTCCGAAAAAAAAATTCCGTTTCCGTTTCCATACCGACACTTTCCGATTCCGTTTCCGTACCGACACTTTCCGATTCCGTTTCCGAAAATGAGCTTCTGTTTCCGTTTTTCTTCGGAACAGTCGGAAACTTTCCGTTCCGTTTTCACCCCTAGCTATAGTAGCGTGGTATGCTTTTCTACCAAACAACATTTACATGGTATGTTTATCAATTAAGCACTTTAATTGGTCTCTTAATTAACCATTTTAATCATTTTATCACTTAATGAAGGCTTTAATTAAGTGACTTTACTCAATTAACAATTAAGCACTTTGATTAGTCTCTTAATTAATCACTTTAATAATTTAGAGACCTAATTAAGTAATTAAATATTAAATGACTTTACTCAGTTAAGTCACTACTGAGCAAGGCTTGCTTGGCACCTACCTAATGAGCTAAGGTTGCTCGACAGGTCTCTACTGCCAAGCTTATGCTACACGACAGGTGACCTGTCGAGCTCAGAGGCATTGCTAACGTGATGGATTATGCTGCCGCGGTACAAGAGCGCAGCAGGTGACACCAATGGTAGACCTAGAAAAATTTTGATGTGTGTGCACACTTCACACGTACAACTCTATAGTCTTGTACAATGATTTTGTACAACCATAAATCTAACATATATATTTAAAATTTGTTTAAAATACAATACAAATAGTTTAAGGTCTTAAAAATCCTAAATCACCAAAATCGAAAGCAATTCAATCAACAAATTTAGCCTATTGAAGATGTGAAATTTTGGTATTTCTCAAACTTTTGGGAGTGTCTGGGCATATCCGGCATCCCCTTAGTTATGCCTATGGGTAACACGTGTTACTGCTATATATTCCGTGGTTGAGGAGACGATTATTTTTGTAAATTTATTTGAAAGGAGCTTAAATTTACAAAAAGAAGTACATCGAGGACTAAAAAACGAACGAGGGGTGCTTCTATGCTTTTCCTTTTTAAAGTTGCACAAATATTAAAGCATGAATGAAGGGTAGATACGGATTACTTACCCCTTCGTTTGCTTCAAGATTTGTACAACTTGTATTAGGAGGAAAAGCACAGAAGCATATCTCAAAACGAAAACATCTTTCACTTGCATCCTGCTCCGTCGATCGGACAGCCAGCTTTTGACCGGCCAAGCACATTAGCCGGATCCCTGGACCTAGGAGATCGCCTTTAATCATTAACTTCACAGCTTATGACTTGAACATAAATAATTTCATGTACGAGCGACGGCTGTGCAAAGTTGCTCAGGACCAACGGTTTAGGGAAAAAGTTCACGGTTTTGGCATACTATATTGCTACAAAAACCTGTCAAATGGCTTTTTCCAGAACTATTGTCGACGACAAATGCAGCGTTGGGGCTCTAACAATGATCCCCAACGGCTGGTTGTCTAAAGGCCTAATCTTTTTGCTCCTTCAGTCTAATTTTATAAGGTTTATTTTTCTTTAGTATATAGGCTAACAAGGTATTAAAAATAACTAGACTACCCTTAATTATTATCTCTAAGCACTATATTCAATACATGTATGTAAAGAATATCAAATAAATATAGATATTTATTAGGGGTATAAAACGAACATCACACTAATTTTGTATTGGAATCTGAAATACGCCTTATATTTATAAACAAGATCACTAAAAATAATACGCCTTATAAACTTAGACCGATTGAGTACTTAATTGCAACATATTTTGCTACCATCCAGCTAGAGGAAGCACTTGGATTCCGAAATGCCAATTGTCTCAGCTTTAACTATCTACATTTAGGTCTTCATGGCCAATTTGCATTCTTAAAGTTGGTAGATATACTTGCCTCGCATGTAAGATATATGACTGATCGATCCGACCTTACAGTGCTCCAAATTTTATTGGTGATGGATACAAGATGTCCTTTTCTTGTAGGGACGACGTGTTTTGGAGAGCACATGGTTAGCCTCGTTTTGGAACGGCTACGTACCGTTGTATTTGTAACCACATCAAAATAACTAGGCCAATAAGTGCGGCGCTGCGCTGAACGAAAAATGATTTTGCGTTTTTTTCAAAGAAAAAATAGATCTAGATGTATTTTCAAAAAAAATTGAAGTTTTTTCAAAATTTTTGAAGGCTCGGGAAATATTAGAGACCGAGCTGAAAAAAGTACAAATATTTGTGCTGGCGAAAATATTTTTTTGGGGAGAACGAAGAAAGGACTTGGATGTAAAAATCGGGGACCTGGTTGTTATATTTTTGGACATCATCGCTATCCCGAAAAAGTAGAAAAGGGCTTGTTCGCGATTTGCATTTAATAGGAGCCTTTTTCGTAAAGTAACAAACGGGGGACCTAAACGCAATCCGTGAAAATTTTTCTTTCCCTCACAAAAAATCGCAAAGAAACTTTTTTGTAAATTTGCAGGGACCTATCCGTAATTCGAAGAAACGAAGGGATTTTTTCATAAATTCACATGGATGACAATGGACACTGCCGGAGATCTTGAAACCTCTGGAACTTAAGTTAGGTATAATGACTCCCAGCCCCCCTGCAGCCTGGCTGTACTCGGTTGCTGCAATGTTAAACAAATCTAACTTGCCAAAGTTAGGGTCTGTTTGTTTTAACTGAATAGTAGAAAACAGCTTTTAAGACATGTATTGTAAAAGCTGAATTGTTAAAAATTGGAGGATGAAAAGCTAATGGCTATTTGGCAACTCAAATTATAGTGTGTTTGTAGATTGCTGTTTCTACAATGGAAAAAAAAACTAAGGAAAGCTCCTGTAGAGTGGATTGTGGGATTACTACAATTTGCCTCTCAAATTGTTACAATCCAGATTGAAGATTCCCTATTTGTTGACCTTCTTGATTTTAAAAGCTCATTTCTACAATCCCAACAATCCCAGCTAAAACAAACAGACCCTTAATACCGCCATGATCACAGCAATAGAGCCACCTGATCAGTATTCACAAACAATGTACATGGCAACAAAATAACTAGTTAGGAACTTCCATTGCAAGCTAAAAGGTACTCGCAGATGAGCTTCTTACACAGCCCATTCAGAAAGTCTTGTCATTTGTCTACTCTATCCACGCTCCAAATACAAATCGGAATTGATGTCTTTCCGCTCATGGCCAACCGCAGAAGCCAACGGAGGTACCAAAAGGCAAAGCGATCTTTCTGAAAAGGCAGCTCATCTTGCTTGTTATTCAAACCAGAGATTGGTTTATCTGTTTCTACGTAGAAAGAGAAGCGAAATCGTACCAGATACTTGTTCCATGCGGCAGCACCGGCTCTCTCTTTATTCCAAATGTCTCAGCGCATGGCCGTCCTGGAATCCTTCAGAACTCGCCCGCTGAAATAAAATCTCCGAAATTGACAACATAATAGAGCAAGTAATTCAATGCTCAATTTTATTTAAAAAGTAGGTTTGTAACTTACATCTCAAGAAACCCAGTAGAACCTAACGTTGTCGAGGTGTAGCAGTCAGTATGCCACCCTGACATTTATTTTACTATGTTACAATGAAACTTCAAATTAACAAATATATCAACAAATCTCTAACTTCTGGGCATAACAGAGACCGAACGTTATTCATTTCGGTGATCTTGCCTCGCGAATTCGCCTTTCATCAGACAGCAGCTTCGCAAATCTGCAAGTACCAGAGGCGCAAAGTAGCTCATAAATAGATGCATAATGCAATTATCGAAAGCTGATCGGTGGTGGCAATTTCACCTCTTGAGAGCTTCCTCGTTGGTCATCCCTGTGTCGTTACAAGCAGGCACCATATGGCCGGTCTCCAAATTTGCCCGTGAGACAGGTTTCTTTAGCAGCATATCTCCAACATTGGCAAGTTTCTCCAAGTTATCTTTAGTGGCAACATCAACCGATGAGAGTGTTCCTTGTAAAGTATCATCCTGTTATTCCAAAATGGAATTCTTTGAGACAAAGAAGCTGATATATTAGTTATTACTAACAACAAAATAAACTGCCTCTATTTTACTCACCTGAATCCTCAGATAGTTCTGCTCAGAATGTAAAGCTTTGAAAACAGCAGCAATGTGGATATCCACCATATCTGCACTTGCCTGTGCGAAAATATCTACCAGGGGAATGGATCCACTGCTAAGTAACCAATCGAACACTCCCCATGATTTAGCTTTTTGTGCATTGTATTTTGCTTCAAACTTCGATGAGCCTGTGCCAAGTGAAATGACCAAAAATCGGCCATAGTCCATAGGTTTTATTGGGAAGAAATCTGGATTTTCCTTGAATATCTGCTTCGTTACTTCTCCAATGGCAACTAAAGCCTAAACAACAGAGAGATATTAGGTCTCTTTTAAAAATCAAAAGTTCCATTTAATTCTGAATCAGGTAAATTTGTCAAGACATTATGCAAGCTGTATTGCACATAGCAGAACTGAAATAATTTATAAACTTTACACCAAGATTGACATGCAAATTCTAGTAATAAGTTAAGCATTACTACAGATAATTATAATACCGGATTATTGGCAGCTACTCCTCCATCAATAAGATGGAACTCCTTGGTGTTTCCATGACAATCTTCAGTCTTGAAGTAGTGTGCAGGTAGATAAGTTGGAGCAGCAGAAGTGCTGATGCAAATATCTGATAGTAGAGCATCCATTGTGGTGCTCTTTTTAACCTGCGATATGAGAACAGAAATTGACTGTTGTGTAAATATCCATCATTATAGATCGATGGAAATTGCATTAGACAATTACTGGTCCCTAAATCTTTTCCCTTTGAATTAATTTACACAGAAAATTGAGATATTTTTATTGAGTAGCATACATTTCCTGCAGGGGCGGAGCTAGTCCAGGCCCAAGCCCCGGGCTAGACCAGCTGATCTTAGATTAAATATCTGTTTTCAATGATTTTTCAATAATTTTTCGTAGAATTTTAGTGAGCTTTCGGTACCAGACCCCGGGCTACAGCCTACTCTGCCCGGGGCCTGGATCCGCCACTGATTTCCTGTGATGTTGAAATGAATTGACTGACTTGTTGAACCATATTTTACAGGTAATGAACATTGTAGGTCATGAGAGACTTGAGAGGGAGGGAGAGAAGGAAACCTCATAGGACGAGAAAATGGTTGGTTGCAGCCGCTTGATGTCGAAAGTTGGTATTACCACATTCGTTAAAGTCTGATGCAGCCTGGTGCTTCCTAAGTTCTTTCTCACAACTTCATGAAGGTACTTGCCATCATAACAAGGTCCTGACACTGATCGAAATATCCTCATCATCCTACCGAACGCACCCCTGAACAAAGAAACAAAATGTTTTATCAGCCAAATTTCCAATCAAATCAACGGAAACCATAATACATGTATTCACCTGAACTGTGGAAAAATTTTGGGAGCATTGTTCATATAAAATGCTTGAATATCCTTGGCTGCGAAAAGTGGTCTTTTCTTCTTATTTGGTGCAGACAGCATTGCAGTCACAAGCCCCCCAGTGCTAGTCCCAGCAATGACATCAAAGTAGTCTGCTAATCGGGCTTCATCTCCATCAAGTTTCTTCAGAAATTTAACAAAACAGGTTTGATGAGAAGCAACCAAGAGCATCGATTAGTATGTTTCTAAAGAAAGGGGCATAGGCTGGTACAAATGTTTGTACCCCTATCAAACTTATGCTACTACACAGGTCCAGAAGATACATAATATTAAGATATTCTAAATTACCAGTTTTTTTTGTGTGTGTGGGTGGGGGGGGGGGGGGTGGATTAGCAGAAAATTGAGTTAATGGAATATGTGAAAGAAAAAAATCCTAAGGAAATGGTAAAACAAGAAACTGACAACAAAAGAATCACTAATACAAAAGGCTTTTATGATTTACTTGGGCTATGAAAGTCATAATTTATTTATGGTTTTAGTTAACAAGACACAGTTAGTGAATAGAGTTCAACTCTAAATGGTTTAAACTTTAAACTAGAAACTAGCAAACCAAACAATTATTTTTTCTAACTGTGAAGTGCACTTATTTTCCCACATGCGATATATGGAACAGCGAGTTTTAAGCTAACATATCTCTCACCAAGTTATTGTTGCCTTGGCAATCTTACAAGATATGAAACTCCAGTGCACTCCATATCTACAGTTTTACCTGCAACTCTGATTCCAGAAAGGCAAGAGCAACAGCCGGAATGATTCCTCGGATCCCTCCACCGTCGATAGATAGAATTGTTATGAGGTTGCCATAAGTTGGCGGGTGTCTACACAAGATGTGTTTTTCCGCCTCCATGTTTGTTTCTACTGTCTTCAAGGGTAGGTCACAAACAACTGCATTTATCTGAGGGCGGCGATTTTGAGTGCTCAAGTTAACGTAGGAAACAAGTATTAATAGACATTGGGACAAGAAATTTCATGACATTGGCAAGTAAAGGTCTATATCATTCGGGAATAAGTCATTATGCACAACTTAAACGTGTGGCAATCAAATCTCATCCAAGATGGAAACATGTCAAACCTTCATTCATGAGAAGATATGTAGAACTAAAGTCGCAAAAGTACACCGCTTTATTGTTTGAAGCATTGTTAATGGTGGTGGTTAGGTTAGATGTTTTCAAGGAACACAACTGCACAAGTTAAGAGGATTAGCAGATTAGGCTATATAAAATAAAAGTTGAGTTGCTGAAACTTAATCAAGCTTCGTTTTGGGATGTAAAATGAACCTAGTTATGTGCTCAAATGTCCTTTTCTTGTCAGAAAACGTATTTCTCAAAATGGAAAGTGTGATTCTCTTTATTGTGATGATTGAGAGGCTCATATCTGGGGGTTACATTTGAAATGTCATGCATATATCTTTCCTTTTGAGGGGGCTAAACATCTCTTTCTTAGTTGCCCTTTGACTAAGGGATGTCCTTGTGCCCTGAAGTTGCTGCCAGAACGAGAAAAAGAAATTCCTAATATCCAAATGTTGACCATGTTGGAAAATTGACCATCACTTATATTGAACCATAAAATCATAGATTTGTGCTCTATTTCAAGCTGATCTTGCTTGCATCAATGCACACAACCTAAAGAATAGGATGAACAATTTGTGAGCCACCTCAAGTTGATTGACCTAAAATAGACAAGAACTAGCAAGACCTTATGCGTGTATAGCCCTTACAGGATAATATCAGAAGAAGCTGCACTGCTGCAGCATTTGATTTTGGGCAGTATGTGCAATAGAAAAACAACCAGGTTAGCTGCTAGCTGCCATTCAATTTGTGCTAGCTTTTATTTAGCTGGATGGCTGTTGCATCATTTGTAAGGTATGTGCTTTCGTACACAAATGATTGCATAGTTACAAACTATTCTCTACACCAAATGGATTTATGAAAAGGTTGTCAAAATTCTTGCACAGGTAATGAGGGGAAATAGTGCAAACTTCCAGCATTCTCTAGGCTAAAAGTGTAGGCAAAGGTGATCTTGTGCGTCAAGGAAGAGGTCGTACGATAGCATTCTCTAGGCTAAAAGTGTAGGCAAAGGTGATCTTGTGCGTCAAGGAAGAAGTCGTAGGATAAATAGATAAGATCAAAATATCATATTGTGGAACATTTATGGATTCAGGACCCTCTGAACGAAGAATGGTAAAAAAACAAATTAATTTCTCAAAGGAAGCAAAAACAAAAGAAGGAATGATACCTATGCAAAATACTTATCACAAATGTAGAGTATTTAATAGAAGAGTGCCCTTTTTCTATCAACACACTCTCTCTGTTACCTACATGAAAGATGAAGAGTGGAAATCAAATTGATAACACAAATTTATATGGGTGAAATTATAAACAGCTATGATACATGACATGTCAATGTTGCACATCATGAGAAATTGTCGTGTCAGAAGTAAGTTGTTAGATTTATAATGAGCTGAGTGATTGCTAACATGTAAGTCCAATCTATTGCAAGAAAATCACTCATCTGTATATAAACTAAGAGAAGATTTTTTCAACAAGACCGCATGCAAGAAATTTGATGTTGTAATTACCAGATATGCTGATGCTGACTCTATTTAGGTTCAGTATGTTGTCTTGTCACTGGCACCACTGGAGACCACCTATTCTCATGCAATTATTTTCACAAAAACCTTGCTTCCCTAATGAACCACCATGTGTTAATGCTACAACAATCTTCTTGACACTGCAACAACAAACTAAGTTGGTGCAACATTAGTCTGTAATTTCTACCAACATGCTATGGTTTATGCAACGAAACATTTCCCGCATATAGCACATAGCTTACTCAACAAGCATTCCCTTTGCCAGATGAGAGGGGAAACTGCATTTGGTCAATGATATAGAAACAAGACAAGGAATTAAAGGAAGCACTGTGTAAAGCCCCGATGATGCAGCAAATGAAAGAAGAAAGGTAGTCCAAGACATGATACATGCCTTGCAGGATAAACAAAGCTGCATGCCTGGGACAGGGAGCTCGTTAGTCATTATCATGGGGTCTCCTCAAGAATACCATCGAACGGCAAGGTGCATCAGAAGTGCTTGTGCTTCATTGGCCTCACAACTATTTGTTGTCCAATTGTTGGCTCTTCATAGTATTCATAACCTGGTTGTGTTCTTAGGCTGCTCCTGGACTCACTTGCAGGTGACAAGTACCACTGTACGAGCAACATTTCTAATTTGAGGAGAGGATTGTACTTTTGGGAAAAGCATCGCTTAGGCTATCATACAATGCAACAAGATCAGAAGAGAATGTTAACAATGCTTTATACTTGTTGGAAAGTTAAGGCCAGAAATGGAAATACAGATAGGATGCTGTATAACAATTGTAGATTTCTAGAAGTGAATATCTGTACAAAAAGGCTCCCAGATAAATCCAATACAGGTGAGCTAATTCTTTCCTATTGAAATTCGAGAACTTAATACTCATAACTTTGCTTTTTAAAATCTTTTTAAAATACAAATCTTCTATTTGACAAGAATAGCAGACTTGCTGAGTCTGAATTTGAACTCCAAAGGATATTAATACAAATAGTTCATATCGACTGAACATATCTACCAAACAATCAAAACAAACATGTTCAAAGCAAAACAGAACTGCTAATGCACTCTGATAGAAGTAGGACTCGAGGACAATGCCGAGGTCATGTGAAGTAGTCGAGCACCGGAGATCTCATCCGCCGCTCAGAAATTCGGTGATGATGCGGACCTGAGCCTCCGCCTGCGTGCACGTTGGCCAGAAGTTGTGGGAAAATTTGATTATTTGCCCTGAAGTTGAGTGGCATTTGATCATTTGTCCAAAGTTGATTGGTATTTGATTATTTGTCCTATGATGTCTGGAAGCGCCCTCCGCCATCGGATTGATCCACGGGTCGTCGCATCCGCTGGTCCCCGGGTACACCACCGGCCACAGCAGGACCAGCTCGAGGAGCAACGCCATGCCCATCTCGTCCGACTCGGAGCTGTCACCTCCCAAAAAGTAGGGATGGATAAGGACGAGCAAATTCACCTTCACGCCGTGGCCCAGCACCTCGGCGCCGGCGCGCATTGCGGCGTGGCGTGCGACGTTGGCGCCCGCGCTCTCGCCCCCCAAATGGACACGCCCAAAGTCCACGTGGGCGGTCAGCCCTCGCCGACCGCGTGCGCGGCCACCCACTGGAGCGCCGCCCACCCGTCGCCGTAGAGAGCGGGGACCGGGTGCTCCGGGGCGAGGCGGCAGTCCACCGACACGACGATGGCGCCGGCCCGCGCGGCTAGCTGGTTGGTGTGGCCGTGCATGGTGACGTCGAACGCCGAGCCGAGACAGAGGCCGCCGCCGTGGAAGAATATGAGGGCGCGGAACTTGCCCCCATGGCCTCCGGTGGGTGCAGCCAGTAGGTACGCGCGCGTCGACAGGCCAGCTCCTGGGAGGATGGCGACGTCCTTTGAGGAGGGCGTCGTCGGTGGAGGGTGGGGCGAAGTCGATCGGCAGGAAGCGCTCTACGCGGCCGCTCTTGTAGACGTGGATGAAGTTGGGGGCGTCGTGGATGACCTCATCGCCGCCGCCGCCGCCGCCGGCATCGGGCATGGCATGGCGGTCGAGATCGAGGAGGCGTTGCGGCGCAAGGCTAGAGTGAACGAATTCGAACTCTCGCAACAGAGATCAGTGAGCTGGAGGAGTCTAGCTAGTTCAGAACCAGAGGGTCTATTTTGACCAAGCACACCAAGGCACCAAGCGGCGGTGACCGAGCGGCAGACGCGGCGGCGCGGCCGTGAATCGGCAAGGGATGAAAATGATATCTATGCTCTTCCTTCCGGTACAAATTGCACAGATCTTGAAGCAAGCGAAGGGGTAAGTAATCACCATCTACCCTTCATTCATGCTTTAATAGTTGTGCAACTTTTAAAAGAAAGAGCATAGAAGCACCTCTCTAACATAGAACATTTTAAGGGTTTTCATTCAAATATCGTTGTTAACAAGTGGAGTAACAACTCAATCTGGACAGCTTAAGTTGATCGAACGGCCAAAAAGAGACCCTATGGCGATAATTATTTCGATCAATCCGGGCGATGGGCGCGCAACCGATAATAATAGAAATTATTTGAGTGTCCATGTAGTAAATGTACGTCCCGTACCTTTCGTAATCAATCAAAACTGCCTAAGTTGGATCTAACGGCTACGAAAGATCCAGCTAGGATCTCAGAGCCCAAGGCGATGGGCTGCCTCGCTGACATGCAGGTTCGCACTACATGGGGCCCACCCGTCGGCGGCTCAGCGCTACCCTAGATAGCAAGAACGAGCTCCTTAGCCGCCGCCGCCTGTTCACCGGAGCTCTGCCGCGTCTCGACCGTCCTTCGCAGGGGGAAATCCCATCATCAGATAAATACATACGACGCTTGGTCATATTAGCTCAAAATTTTTAGATCAAAAGGGCAACAGATTGATGTCCCACTTTTATATTAGAAATCAGAAATATTACATAGTTCGGTCAAGCTTCAAAGCCACAGCCAAAACAACAAACGTTTCTAAAAGAGTATTCAACAAAAAACATCAGAAACGGAACATGTCAACCCATCATATCCTTCAGGTAGGCAGAAAGTAGAATCAGCTCTTCAGGGATTCCATCCAACTTAGCTCCTTCCACAGAAGTGCTGACATTTTTACTCAAACTACTCCTAGACACAATGCCAGTGGCGCATGTATCTTGTCCTCTAACTTTCTGCAAAACATACTCACATAGACCATCATCTCCTTCTTCTTTTTTTGAAGAAAATGGCAGGAGCTCTGCCTATTTAATTAAGATAAGAAAGAGAGAATCCAGATACAGTGATATAGAATTGAAAAGGAGAAATCCACCCGCAGTCTAACAAGCAGTCGCGGGCAGGAGACAAGCACCCGCAAAACACACCAAAACACCACCCTCTCCTAGGCTATTTTCTTTGTAGCAAGCGCGAACTCCATTAGATCTTGCTGTGCTTGCTGCACCACGGTTTGAATTGGGCTGTCCGTGTCTTGGAATATCCGAGCGTTGCGCTCTTTCCAGAGAGTCCACCATCCTACCAATATCACCCCTTGTATGTTGAAGCGTGCCTGCTGTGCTGGAGTCGCACACAGCACTCCCCATCCTTCTTCTACGGACGCAGCATTAGCGAGGAGGCTGGAGGGTGGCACACCGAACCCAAACAAAGGGAGAAGCATCTGCCAGAAGGATAAAGCGAAATGGCAAGCAAACATGAGGTGGAATGCCGTCTCAGGATGTATGTTACAAAGTCGGCAAGCAGTATGGTGAGGCCATCCTCGCCGCGCTAGATTGTCCCCTGTTAAGATGCTGTTACGGAGAAGCAGCCAAGCGAAGATTTTGCACTTGTTCTCCGCATTCGCTTTCCATACTGCCGCATAGTTCCTGTCCGCAAAAGACCCTATGAGCTGCGCCCTGTAGGCTGATTTAGTTGAATAGACTCCATCCGATGTCCAGCGCCAAGAAATTTCATCATTATTTCCTTGTAGTAGGTGGACCTGTTGAAGCATTTGCCAAAGTTTAAGGAATTCTGCTAGCTGTTGAGGTGTTTGGATTCTCCTAAGCGGAATCATCCAAGAGTTGTTGGACAGTGGGTTCCAGTCTCTTAATAAGCTGAGCATTTTTCTTCAGATAAATTTGACACTTGACCAGCTCTGAGATAGGAAAATCATGTTATTTCTAATATTCCATAAACTCCATAAAGCAACCGCACAAATGGTATTTAAAGCGGTATTTTTCTTATTACTAAACCAAAAACGAGCAACATATTCAAAATTATTTCCCAAATGTTCTTTGCTACAATACATTCAAAAAACAGATGAGTAACCGATTCAGTTTCATTGTAAAAGCTACATAACACACCTTTATGACAAGGGTGGCAATGGGGACTCGTTCCCCGATCCCCAGCGGGCAATTCCTCTATTAGGGGACAGGTATGAGTAGAAATCGTCCCCCGCGGGGATGGAAACGGGGAAATTATTTCCCCATCGGGGATTGCTGGGACGGGGAATTTTTTTCCCGCGGGGACCCGGTTGGGGATCCAAATTTAGTTTAGTCCAATATAGTTGTTAGATTGCAAACATATTCTCTAGCACATCATATTCACATTTTCATAAACAAGACAACATAATCTTCAATGAATGCATGCATTCTTTTTTTTCTTTGCCTATTGATATGATTTTAGAGTTAAAATGGCTATAAGAGTTCTTCTCTTGTGTAAAATTTTTGCGGGGATGGGTCCCTGATGGGACCCTGATACCCGAACGGGGATGGGGACGGAGGGATTTTCTCCCCCGAGACGGGGAACAGGGACGGGGACGGGGAAAATTTTGGGTTGTGGGGACGGGGACGGGGAGGCACTCCCCGGCGGGGAATGCCCCCATTGCCACCCCTACCTTTATCTAAACCCCTCTTTAATAAATTATCTTCGGTCATGATTTTGTTGTGGGAAAGGAGCCAAAGTAAGAAATAAATTTTAGGGGGGAACAATCAAACTCCAAACCGCGGGAATGAAAATAGGCAAAACCCCTCTGAAATTAATGATGGCATAAAGAGATTTGACTGAGTAAATTCCACTACTATTATACTTGTGGTGGTTATGACCACCTGGGTGTGTGTGTGTGTGTTTTTTTTTTTTGTGGGTTCTTTCCTCTCTTTTTATAGGAGGGGAACATGGGGGATCCATCCCTTCGTGCGCGTCTCATTTTACTCTTCCCGACCGGCCCCGACAGGATCTTGTCGTCTTCTTCTTCTCTTTTTGCCGGGTGTCAGATTTATTTAATGGTGTTGTCGGGTGTGTCCTTGTGGATTGCGAGGGTGCGTTCCTCCGTTGCCTTTGCCGCTACCTTTGCTTCGCTCCGCATTGTAGGTTCGTCCGAAGCAATGCCTCGTTTGCTCAGCTCAGCTTCGGATAAAACATGGGCCGTGCTTCATTCACCCGATGGCTCGGGATATGATGGGCTAGACTTTGTAACTGAACCACTACAATAGCCCCGCATGGCTGTGGATTGATTTCATCTTTTCCTCAGCAATGACATTCGAGGCCCAAATATTATCCATTGGTCGTTTGGTGTATGAAGGAGGGCCTTCTTTACGGTTTCTGTAAGACAAGCGGTTTCCTTTTGGCTGAAGATAAGGATAGTAGTGGGGGGAGGTTCCATAGAGCTTATTCCACTACTGGCATTTTTGGCTCCTCCTGACTCCATCCTCTTCTTCATCTTCGTAAGCTTTTTCCCTCCAATGGGTCCTCGACGCGCCCCTCGAGCGAAATTGGTTTTAAGCGAGAGGGACGCCGGAGCTTTGTCCCCTTCCCTGGGACGCTCTGTTTTGACTTCCGGCGAGCTAGATCTTATGGCCCGGAACTTCGGCATAACCCGCATATCCATGCGTTCCCCTGGCGCGGATGAAGTTCCCCGTCCCCGAGCCACGGAGGCGGTCGTGTTCGCCGCCTTCTTAGAAGCCGGACTTCGATTCCCTGCTTCCCCTCTAGTGGGATCTATATTGCGGGCCTTTCAAGCGGAGCTTTCGCAACTCACTCCGAATGCTATTGTCCGGATGGCGGTGTTAGATTGGGCATTTCGAGCCGGTGGATTCAGATTGACTGGCCGTTTGTTTTCTCTGATAGAGGACGCATTTTGGCAACCTAAATTTCACCGGGTTGGGGAGGAGGACCACCGATCTTGCTTCGGCTCCTTAAACTTTCAGACGAAGAGATCTTTGGCCAAAGAGATCCCCGTGGCCGCCGCTAAAGGTAAATGGGAGTCGGGTTGGATGCACCGGTGGTACTACCAGGAGCTAGACGGCTCGGACTCCCCCCTTCGCACTTCCTTGGGGCTTGTGAGGACTATCCGCTCGCCGAATTGGGACGCTGATCGCAGAAGAGGCCCGATCGCCGATTTCCTGAGGGCCCTTCGACATCAAAGCTCTATGCGCGACTTGGTGGAGGAGTATTGTTTATGTCGCATCGATCCTCTGGCAAGGAACCCCGCAGTTACTTTGGATTGGTCCCCTGGAGGAGATATCTCCGTGGTCCGGCCCGAGGGGATGCAAGACTTAGGGCGCGGAGTCGCTGGAAAAATTGGCTCGCAGACTCCTGGGTCCGTGCAAGACGGCCGAATATGAGGCTGCTATGAGTGCCATTGGGGCCAGACGATGCCCTCGCTTCGCCGAATGGGGACTTCGAGTCGCTCCTCATCCCAGAGGATCAGCGGGTTCCCCTCGTCCCGCGAAGCGAGCGAGACTGATTCGTCTTGCTCCGCCTCAGGCCACCAATACTTCCGGGGGAAGTGGAGGCTCAGAAGACGATGGCGATGAGGAGGCGGACTGGAATGAGGAGTCCAGTGATGAAGGTGATTCCTCTGAATCGGTTGCCGCCACATCTCTGTCCCCGCCGGCTCCATCTGATCTGGTTTGCACCACGGGACTTTCTGGAGCATTGCCGGCGATCGAGGAGAGTAAATCCCCTGGGACACCTCTTGCTTCGGATTCTCCGCCCGGCCGTGGGGCTACGACTGGGTTACATTCTTTGGGTGGGGCTGAGCCTCTCGCCCCTTCCCGGACCCCGGTCTCTGTCTCCGAAACGGGATTGCCTGAGACCGCCCCCGTCCCGTTTTCGTCAGACACAACACTTCCGGTCCCTGTTCCCACTCCGTTGGCGAGTAGGCAAGCTGACGGGGGGCAATCTCCTGGATACTCTTTCTTGGCCATCCCTGGCGTCGATCTTGTTGACTTGGCAGGCGATGATGAAGGTGATACTTCGGTTATGGAGGATGCACTGGGATCGCCCGGGAACGTGGCTGACGTGGCAGCGGAGGGAATTTGCGTTCCTTCGGGCGGATTGCTGAAGCCGTCGGTTTTTGAAGCTCGCGACCTTCAGCTAAACATTTCTACTCCCGATACCCCCGTAGGGGCAGAAGGTCTTACTCCCGATACTTTTCCCGCCAGCTCATTAGGGTATGATGTCTCTCTAGGGCTTGACGAAGCTGGTGCAGGGGGTGATAACGCGGAGGCGGGGAAAACTTTAGAGCCATCGAGCAGATCGGGGCAAGACGCCTCCGATTCCTTTGGCTCACATGAAGGAAGGGGGTATGATCCCCGCGGAAGCTACCCCCCAGGAGGCTCCTTCCTCCGGCGGAGGGGCTTTATCCTCGCGTCAGGCGGCCCCTGGGGGCAGCTCTGGTTCCTCCTTCGTCAGGTTCGACCTGTCAAACTTTGTGGCTTCAGATTTTGAAGGAGGGACAGCTGCGGACCCCACCTCAAGAAAATGCGTGCCGCTTTTCTCCTTATAGTAAATCCATAAATTTATTTGGGGAAGTGAACGATCTTGCCCTTTGCGAAATGTCGATGGATCATCATCTTAAGGTGTTTATTTATTTCCGTTGTTCTCGTTTGTCTCAGATTCCTACTAGCCGCTTCTTCACCCGTGATGTCTCTTTACAGTGGCCGCCGTGGCTTCGGAAATGGTTCGCCGCCGGGCATATTTTGATAAATTCAACGAAGGGGTTCGATTATGCGGCGGCTAAGAAACGAGTAGAAGAGCTGGAAACGGAGAAGGCCCATTTGTCAGAGGCGCTCCGCAGTTCTAGTGAGTCCTTGGCTAGGGCCCAAGTCGAGGCGGCACAAAGCCAAGACTTGGCGAAAAATGTCGAACTTGAAGGGCTATCTCCATGATGAGGAGCCGCTTGGCGAAGAAGAACGGGCTCGCTTAGCGGCCGAGCGGAATGAGAAAAAGAAGGAAGATCGTATAGAAGAGTGAAGGGCCTCTTAACTGTGGCGGATGAGGCCAAGAGTATGCTGAAGAAGCAAGCAGAGGAGTTTCCTTCCCAGCTCGCGACGGCGCGGGGCGAGGCTCAGATGCACCTCCGCAACGCTCGACGTGCAGAGGAGAGTTACGAAGCGATCCGAAAGGAAATGGATTCCATCGCTTCAGCTCATGAAGCGGCCCAAGCCTTTTGCAACAAGCTTCCTCGATTTGGCATCGACGCCTCGAGCCGTATTCCCTTCTCACCTGGAAGCTATTTCTTTTCTTACGAAGTCTACTAAAATTTTTGGGGACTCGGCGTTAACCTTCGGGACTATCAAGCGAGGCTAGGCTCAGAAGATCGCTCGCTTATTGGAGGCGAAGGGATGCACACATGTTCGCGAACATTTTGGTTCTTCCTCCGCTTCTGTATCTTCGCCCGGATTTGGTGACCTCCTTCCCTCCGTGAAGCCCTCCGCTGCTGCTTTCCGGTTGTCCTCGAGCTTTATGTCAGATTTCTGGAGGCAGCATGGCGATAATGTTGCGAAGGAATCAGTGCGTCGTGCTCGGGCTTCGATGGTCGAGTTAGCGAAGGGAGCGGAAAAACCGCCGTCCACTTAGTTTGCCTGCTTCTCGCATTATCGCTAACTTTGGGAATGTAAACGCTTCGAATTATCGTGTTGCATTTATTTCAGACTTTCCGCCTTCTCGTCTCTTCGGCTTCCTGGGTTGACATTTACTTCAATTCCTCGAACTTTGTTGCTTCCGTAGTGTATATACGCATGACGATTGTACCATTTGGGGTCCCCTCGAGCACCCTTTCTCTCCCTGCATACTTTGTTCATCTTAGCGCCCAACATTCCGAGATGGACGGCCAAGCTCCACCCCCTGCCGTCGTCGACGCCCTCCCCTTAGTTTTCAACTTCGGGGACGAGGCTCCGCCACCCCCACCGGCGGTGGCCAACGAAGAAGATGAACTCTGGATGGAATACGATTTGGCCCTGGAGGAGCTGGCGCGGGAGGAGGCCATCGCTCGTGATATTTCAAGCGTTCACCTTCTAGTGGCGGCGTTTCCCGCAGCTTCTACGAGGTGACGGATGCTCTTGTTGCAAAGAAGACACCGCGTATGCATAACGAGTAGTATTGGTCGTGTGTGTAATGGACCCTGTTTCCGGTGGCACCGATATATATATATAAAAAGAATATCATTTTCTGCACTGCTTCTTTTATCTCTTTTTGCCGCTCGACTTCATTCTCGAGATCGATCAAGAACGTGATCGCCCATGTTGATTCAGATATATATATATGTATATACTTATACATACATATTTTTGAAGCTTGTCGTGTCGCATTGTTCGAGCGGTTGTTACCGCTCTAAGGATCTCGAGGGTCTCGATTACCCATGGAATAGGACGGGTCATGGTCGCCGCCTATTTTCGGGTTTTTCCAGTGGACTTTTAGCCGTAGGCTTGGGGCGTAACCTCGGGTTCCTTGGAAAGATGAAGCAAAGTATAAGCCTAACTTATCGCGTGTCAAATTCCTGGCCGAGCCCCGGGCCGTAAGATCCCATCGGGGGAGGGTTATGCTTGCACCTAACTTCTCCGCGTTCGTCTTTGACCGTAGCCCCGAGCATTTAGGACGAGTGGACAGGTGGGCAGTTAACTTTATTCTACATCCATAAATTCCTACCCGACTCGAGGCTACGATCCCCCGGAACGGAGGAGCGAGGCTGCTGGTTGGCCCGACCAAGCGTTCGTAGGATCCTGAGTGACGTCAGCCGAAACCTTTGCTTGAGGGAGACTTTTTCTTCTTTATTGATGGAGACACAGTTTTATACACACGCACTCACATTACGTAAAAAGTAACTACGGGTAGAACCTTTTCAGGGCGTCCGTATTCCAAGTTCTCGGCACCTCCTTGCCTTGCAGCGTAACGAGCTTATGCGCCCCTTTTGTCGTGGATTCTTGGATAATATACGGTCCTTCCCACGTTGTTTCCAGCTTGGCAAAGGCTGGTGCCGCTTTCTTTAGCACCATGTCTCCGGGGGCTAGGCTCCGCTTCTGGACCTTCTTGTTGAAACTCCGGGTTGAGGCTTTCGCGTATGCTTGTATGGTGTTCAGGGCTTGAAGTTTCTGTTCTTCCCTCAAGTCGCAAGTATCCTCTATATCTTCTTGTGCTGGAGCTTTAATCACGCGGAGCGATCTGGCTTGTATCTCTGCGGGGGAAACGGCTTCTTCTCCAAATACAAGTCGAAATGGAGAGAATTTCGTCGCCCGCGAGGTCGATGTCCGAAGGGCCCATAAAACATTAGGGAGCTCGTCCGGCCACGAACCCTTGGCCGAATCGTGGAGTCTTTTAATGCCGTCGAGGATCAACCCATTTGCTCTTTCAACGGCCCCGTTCGACTGTGGATGTCCAACTGAAGCAAAACAGATTTCTACCCCGATACCCTCGCAGTACTCCTTGAACCTCCAGGAGTCGAATTGAGACCCGTTGTCGGTGACGATCTGAAAAGGGACCCCGTACCTGCATATGATTGTTTTCCACAGAAATTTTACTGTCGCCTCAGCCGTGATTTTCGACACCGGCTCCGCTTCGATCCACCTAGAGAAATAGTCAATTGCGACGATCACGAACTGGAGACTCGCTCGGGCTTTGGGCAATGCTCCCACTATGTCCATTCCCCACTTGGCGAAGGGCCAGATTGGCGGTATCGGGTGCAATTCGCTGGGGGGTGCCTTCTTCTGCCTCGACATCCACTGGCATGCGTGGCAATGCTGGACCACCTCTTCCGCGTCTTTTAATGCCGAAGGCCAATAAAGTCCCATCCGGAAGACCTTTCCAGCGAGGCTTCTGGGGGCTTGGTGTGCTCCACAGGTCCCCTGGTGCGCCTCTTGTAGGGCTTGTATCCCCTCTTCGCGTGAAATGCAACGAAGCCATGGAGCGCAGAGTCCATTACGGAAGAGCAACCCTTCTATTATGGCATATTTCTTTGCTCGCCTTTCCACACGCCTTGAAGATGCCTCATCATGAGGTAGCTTCCCTGTAAGAAGGTAATCGTACACTTCGCTTCTCCAGTCCTCGACCCTCGTTCTAGTGACTACATTCACATGCGAAGAAACTGAGGCGGCTTGGAGTTCTTCGAAGAAAACCGTGGGTGGTAGGGTCCCTCCGTTTGCAGCGATCTTTGCCAATTCATCTGCTCTTGTATTCTGAGTTCGGAATAGCGAGGACAATGAAACCCTCGAAGCCTTTTTCCAAAGGCGCGAATCGCTTCCACATACTTTTGGAGTTGCTCGTCCTTTACCTCGATATTCTTTGGAGATTTGTCCTTGGACCAACTTTGAGTCGATCTGCAAGATGGCTCTTCTTGCCCCATGGTTTTTGCCTTCGTAGCCCCAAAGAACAATGCTTCAGACTCCGCCATGTTGTTAGTCGAGGGAAATCAAGTCTCGCCGCGAACTCGGCCAGCTCCCGGGGCTTTCACGATCGCTGCAATCCCAGCTCCTTTACTTCCCATGATCCATCCGAATTGATGGTCCATACCGTCGGAATCCTCCCCTCTTCGGAGGTCGGCGACGTCCATTCTACCACGAAGTCGGCCAAAACTTGACTCTTGATGGCAGTGCGCGGGATTATCCCCAACTCAAAAGATGCTAGTTCGACCGCCCATTTGCTGATGCGCCCTGTGCTCTCCCTATTGGTCAACATCGAGCCGAGGGGATATGCGGTTGGTACTTTGATACTGTGGGCTTGGAAATAATGGCGGAGCTTCCGGGATGCCATTAGCAACGCGTACATCAACTTCTCCATTTCCGTGTATCGCAACCTCGCCCCCTGCAGCGCCTCAGAGACGAAGTATATTGGTTGCTGCTTTGCGCCTTCTTGGTTGCACCAATATCGCACTCACGTACCGAGGGGCTTGCTGCTAAATACAATAAAAGCTCCTCGCCTTGCTTCGGGCTTCGTAAGGTTGGCACTTCCATAAGACTTTGCTTCAATTTGTCGAAGGCGAGCTGGCATTCCTCTGTCCAAGCGAAGGTGCCGCTGTGTCGCAGTGCTTTGAAGATGGGTAGACTCTGCTCCGCGGACTTAGGGAGGAAGCGGTTGAGGGCGGCAAGCCTTCCTGCTAATCATTGTACTTCTTTCACATTCCTGGGCGGGGCCATGTCTTGGATAGCTCTTATCTTCTCGGGGTTCGCTTCGATGCCTCGTTGTGACACCAGGAATCCCAGCAATTTTCCCGCATCTATTCCAAAGACGCACTTGTTCGGGTTGAGCTTCATCCTTTCAGCTCTTAGGAAGTTGAAAGTCTCCCTGAGGTCGGCTAAATGGCCTTCCTTCTTCTCGCTTTTAACGATGATATCATCGACGTAAGCTTCCACGTTCTTTCCTAATTGGTCCACGAAAACCTTGGCGATAAGACGTGCGAAGGTAGCACCTGCATTTTTAAGACCAAACGGCATCCGAACAAAACAATAAGTGCCAAAGGGGGTGATGAACGCCGTCTTATCCTCGTCCTCCTTCCGCATGTAAATTTGGTGATACCTGCAATAAGCATCAAGAAAGCTCATCCTTTCGACCGGAGGTTGAGTCAACGAGTTGATCGATGCGAGGAGGAAGTCATCTTTAGGGCACGCCTTGTTGAGGTCGGTGAAATCGATACACATCCTCCAAGCCCCGCCGCTTTTTGACCAGGACCACATTGGCCAACCAATCCGTATGGATCGCCTCCGTCTGATTCCGGCTTGGAGGAGCTTCACCACCTCGGCCTTGGCCGCAGCCTGCCTCTCGGTGGAAAGCTTTGAGCTTCGCTTCTTTGGTTTGACACTCTCAAGTTGCCAAGGCGTGCTCGACGGTCTCCCTTTTAACCCCCGGAAGGTCCTCCGGTCCCCATGCGAATACTGTCTCGTATTCCTGGAGAAGCTGCATTAAGTGTTTTTCTTCGCTGGGGGTGAGGGTGGTGCTGAGAGTTATAGTCCTCTCTCCTCCTGGGTGGAGGGGCACTCGTCTTGTTTCACCCTGGGGTTGCGGTTTGAGAGCCATTTCCCGAGGCATTGTTGTTAGGTCCTGCTCGGTGGTATGAACATACCTAACCCGCGAAGGATTTTCCATGTCTATTTTCTGGCGAGGCTTGGTCTCCTTTGACCGTGATAACGCCACTTCCGACGGGATCTTCATACATAGGAATCCGTGGTGGATAATCACTGCCATGGCCGTCAGCGATCCCGACCGAGGATGGCGTTATCGAAGGGTATATCCACTACGCCGAATGTGACTAGGTTGGATATTTGACTTTGTGACGCCGCGAAGGTGACCTCGGCTCCACTTGTCCGAGGGTGTTAATCGTGGTGGCCCCCAAAGCCCACCAATGGTACCTCCGACTTCTTCGATCGATCGCGGGGTATCATCATTTGTCGAAAAGCCTCCGCCGAGAATGTCCGCGAAGACTTCCCCATCAATCAACACTGACGAACTTCGTGACTCGGCGATGATTGCCGTTACGACAGAGAGTCTTGATGTGGGAAATGCACTCCGCTGCATCTTCTTGTGTAAAAATGATTGGTTCAAATTCCTTCTGGCGGAGCCGACTGGCCGAGTCCTACGTGGTTAATTTGCCTTGCGTAAGCCTTCCTTTGTCTTTTCGACGAGAGGTGTGAGGATGACCCCTGGCGATAACGTTAATTACGCTGGTCGGGCTGATTTACCCCCTGAAGGGGAGGAGGAGGACGGTGCTCAGGGGCGATCTTGCGACCGGGGTGAATACCAGCGTACCTTCGCTTTCTTCGGCGACGATAGCCTTCAATTACCTTACAATGTGCGGTGTCATGTGTGTTGTTGTCGCCATGATATTCACAGTATACCCTTTTGGCTTTGCTCCTCCTCGCCCAAACAGATTCCTCCCTTTGGCCTCCCTCGCTCCTTTGGTGAACTCCATTTTCTTTGTCCTCCAAACCTTCCCTGATTCGCCTGATTTTCCACATAGTGAATCCTCCTTCCCTTGTCTCTTCCGGTTGGTTCTGGCGTCGTTCCTTCGCCGCGGCCCTCGAGGAGGATCTTTCCTCCGGTCCCTCTTGCGTGGGCCCATCTCTTCATTTCTCGCGGTGGCCGCCCTCCCTCCGGAGATGATCTTCCTCCGCTCGGCGTATTCCCTCATCTTTGCGAATAGCTCTTCCACAGAGCGCATTTCCTTGCGTGCAAGTCTCTCCGCCAACGGCCCCCTTCAGAACTCCGAACGCGCGCGTTGATTATGGTTGTGTCGCTAACCCCTCGAACTTGGCATTTGACTCGAGAAAATCGCTGAAATAGCTCTTTAGGGTTTCGCCTTCACGTTGTTTAATTGCAAACAGTCGCTTTCCTCTTTAATCCCGTCAACGTTGCCTTGAAAATTGCCTTCAAGTTTCGCCCGGAGCTGCGGCCAGTTGGTGATAGAATTTGGCTCCAAGGAAGAATACCAGGATAAGGCTATCCCCTCCAATGCCAATAGCAATCCTTTGGCTTTGATATCGTCATCACCTCCGGCAGCTTCCATGGCCGTATCATAGACACGGAGAAATTCTCTTGGGTTGGTTTTGCCATCATACGGTTTCTTGTGGGAGTTTGAAGCTTCCTGGTGAGGGCCACCTTTTTGTTCGAAGCCTGACGCTGAGAGGGTTCAAATCGCTTTCTTCCCTTTCCGTTCTCATGTACGTTGGAGAAGATACCTCCCGGCTTGGGCTGTAATCTTGAGATTCCTCACATCTCCATTCTTGTTGTTCCTGCAAGCGTTTTACTTCGGCCATAAGCCTTTCGTTGGCCTCCATCAGCGCCTGTATGTTAGGGTCGATCGCCTCTTGACTCCCGGTCCCCCCTTCGAAGCCCCCTTTCCGCCCTTTTCCGACTTGGCGACGAGCTGAGGGGGTTGAAGCCTTTGCTATGTCTCCTCCCATGGTCGAAGCGTGTACACCTGCAGTTGGGGGACGCCGTTTGGGGACGCGCTTGCGCGCCGTCGCCGGAGTTTGAGGAGGTGGCGCCCCTGGAGCTTCCCTTGTTGTTGCTGGGGCCAAAACGCGATCCTCCTCGTTTAGAAGTCCGCGCGATTGACTTCTGGTGGATCGTCTGGATCCGCTCGCTCCGACCGTCGTCGTTGCTCCCGTCGGCGGCGTCTCCTTAGACGCTGCCTCTGCTCCCTTCTTTGGTGGCATGGTTTTTTGGAAATCGTGTTCGTCGTCTAGACTGGTGAGCTTCACGTTCTTCCTCTCCCCACGGACGGCGCCAGTGTTGTGGTTATGACCACCTGGGTGTGTGTTTTTTTTTTGTGGGTTCTTTCCTCTCTTTTTATAGGAGGGGAACATGGGGGATCCATCCCTTCGTGCGCGTCCCATTTTACTCTTCCCGACCGGCCCCGACAGGATCTTGTCGTCTTCTTCTTCTCTTTTTGCCGGGTGTCAGATTTATTTAATGGTGTTGTCGGGTGTGTCCTTGTGGATTGCGAGGGTGCGTTCCTCCGTTGCCTTTGCCGCTACCTTTGCTTCGCTCCGCATTGTAGGTTCGTCCGAAGCAATGCCTCGTTTGCTCAGCTCAGCTTCGGATAAAACATGGGCCGTGCTTCATTCACCCGATGGCTCGGGATATGATGGGCTAGACTTTGTAACTGAACCACTACAATACTGTCAAATCAAAGCATTTTCTTCGTCCACAAGCTTGATGTTGTTAACTATTTCCTTTAATTCAAACCATCTAATCATCATCTTTCCCGAGAAATTCCTTCTAAACGTGCATTTAAAATTAGTGATATCCCAAATTTCCGCAATTGTGAGACCTTTCTCATCAACTATCACATACAAATCCCAAAATTGAGTATCTAAACAAGAATGACCAAACCAAACATCTTCCCAAAATCTAATTTTATTGCCGTTCCCCACATTCTATTAGCTAAATCACCCGACACACCAAAAAGAAAAAAAAAAAAAAAATGCTTAGAAGCCATCGGTGCTGGAACGTTGTGTCTTTCTATCTTAAAGCATTGGTTGTGTTTTCTCCCGTTGCCTCTGATCATCGCAAACATCATATACCTCTCACATACTGTTGTAGAACTATAGTAACATATAGCAATCCTTGTTTGGCAGTGAGACATCTCGGTGACATTTTATGAACCTACGATCTTTAGAGATTGAAAATTTCCATTAATCCGGACTTCTGAAGCAGTATCAATTTCTGATGGTAGCATAAGAAATTGGCAAAACCTCAACGTGCAGCACTGCATTTTCTTTGTGAAACAATAAGATCTGACTTTATCCCATGACAACCTCGGATCGGATCATCGGAATGGAAAACCCCTGCGACGAGACTCGCAGACTTTTCAACGCCGCCACCCACATAGCCTTGGGAAACGAGTGCAAAACGAAAATTTGAAACATCCGACAGACTACAGCAGCATAGGGGCTGGCCAAACGGCGGCCTATGCCCTCTCTACCGCCTCGAGCTAGAAACATCGGCCTATGCCGGCCTCTCTACCGGTGGATGTCGTTGATCAATTTCCGTGAGGCCACGAGAGAAAAGCCATCGCGTCCCTGACCATCCGAGCGTCTTGGGAAATTTGGAAGGAGCGCGTTGCGAGTGTTCCCTAACTCTAGCAGCATGGCCGTCGATGGCCATGTGCCATCTAGGCACCGGCACAGGGCCCCCAAAATTACTAGGCCCCAAATCAGAGTTCAAAGCCATTAGCAACGCTCGCAGTCTGATCCACCTTGATTAATTTATTTGCTCGCATAGTACTTGAAAATGAGAGCACTTGAAAGACACAAGAAAGACTCAATGGGTTGACAATGATAGCACTTGAAAATGATGTTTTCGAGAAGATTAATTATGAAGATATAATTGAAGATTTTATTTCAAAAAATACTAGGTGGATGATGCTTTTTAGTAGAACATGAGGTCGGTACTATCTTGACTCTTTTAGCATTGATATTTGATATATTCCTAAATTTTATAAGAAAAAACACATATTAAAGTTATATAATTGTCTAAAAGTATGCGTTATTTATAGTACACATGAATTTTTTAAATTTTAGAACCTCAATTTCCATTTTGCTCTGGGGCCTTAAATTTCTGGAGACGGCCCTGCCATCGGTCCTTGTAGCAAAAAATAAACTAAGGATGGGGGTGTTAGCACGGTCTGTTGCAGGTGCAACACAAGAGTCGCGCAACTCGTCGGGGGAGGCTAGGCTTGATGGTTCGTTCCTTTCTTTCTTGGCAATTGCTATACATCGGACAAGAGCTACGTACGTAACTATGGATTGAACACATTCGGACAACAAAAGGACCTTCCATGGCGGCGGCTTCTGCCTCCGCACGACCTTCAATGCCGTCTTCCACGCGTGCCTCGCATCCCTCTCGACGCGCGCCTAGGCCATCGACATCTCCATCGAGTACCGTCTCGCGTTGGAGCTGTTAGGAAACCGGATTCGTATCCGATATGGACTCTTCCTTATCTCTAAGCAGAACCGCTATATATTGGAGGCAGGGGGTCACCCCATTGTAGACAAGCATACAGAATAATAAAGCAGACCCGTTCCTCCTCATATTGTGTCTCTCTTTCTCCCTGTCTATTCTCCACTTGAGATCTATTAGGCAACCCCGGACTATTCGATAGCGAGGTTGTCTAACACGTTATCAGCACGAAGCTCTACCGGAGAAAGATTGAAAGGTGAGAAAAGACAAGAAGCGAAGGATCATCGACGACGACGAACGTCTACTACCGGCGATTGATCTCCCGATCCGATCTGCAATCAACTCGCCATCAAGCCGGCATCCACTCAGATTGCCGAAAGAAAAGTCTTACGCGACTCTATCCTACGCGATAGTCTACCGGAGAATAGATCGAAAAGGTGAGAACGAGGATTGAATCGCTCGTTGAATCTATATTGTATCTAATCTATGCTTCTAGATATCAGACGCGGGCACGGTTACGAACTAGCATTGCATTGTTTCTGATTCTCAGTAAACAGTAAACAATGATGGCATGAAGCCGTCGAAGCTGTCACGGCACGAAGCTGTCAACTGAAGCCAACATCAAACCAAAGCAGTCGCGGCACGAAGCCGCCGGCCGAGCATGGCATCACGACCCGAAGCGCTTGTCGACGCTATGCTTCCCGGCGCTCGCAGCGCCGCTCGCAGCGCCGCCGGCCTGGTTTCCCGGCTCGAAGCCGCAGCTGTACACGGGAAGGGAACCAAAAAGACTTGAAGTCCAGTCTAAATCCGATTAGGCGCAGCAACCCAGCCTAGATCCTAACTAACATTGCGACTAGCCTTGAAGGCCAGCTCCGCCTCCCAGCTGCGTCCGCCGTCGGTACACTGCCGCGCCCGCGCCGAAGCAACCGATCGCCGAAATAGCCGGCCCGTGCCGTCGCTGCCGCCAAAGCGGCCGGCCGCGCGTTTACTTGCCGCGTCTGGCTGAAGCGGCCAAACTGCGCGCGCGCCGCGCCTGGCGGCTCGCCTCCTGTCGTTCGCAGCCCGCCCCGACCTCTGCGGCATGCCACCCATGGGCCCTCGCACTGCCTCGGCAGTAGTGCCATCGGCCGCAGCCTCGCAGGCCGCCATAGCCGTCGCGCCCTTGGGCCTGCTGCGACTCGCAAGCCACTCGGTTCGCCGTAGCTGGTTCCCCTCCACGCGCTAGAAGCGCTCCCTCCTGATGTTTCCAGGAGCCATGAAGTGCTAGATCGATTTGGGCATGAACATGAAGTTCAATAACATGTGGACATGAAGTCCTCTAATGCATGGACATGAAGTCCTCTAATGCATGGACTTGAAGTCCACGATTCTGGCCAAAGGACAGTGCGGACCCGAGCAGGTTCAAAACCGAATTGAACCTGGTGGAAGCGCACGGGGAAGGGGGGAAATTACCCCCTTGCCCCTGGTTCTTTATATTTTCTGATTTTATTTTCCAGAAATTAATTAATAACTTAGAAAATTTGATAGAAAATTCCAGAAAATTCAGAAAATCGCCAGAAAATTATGAAAAATATCTAGAAATTGCAGAAAATTTTATGGCCATGTTATTAATTTGTACTTAGCCTTATTTTCTGTATCATGAATATTTGCATGAATTTTTGCAATAATTACCCTATTTAGAATACCGGAAATTTATGAGAATTTATTTTCGTATTTATGAATTGTGCAATTATTGTCTATTCCGAATTTATGAATTATGCAATTATTGTTTATTTATGAATTTATGAATTATGTCATGTTGATATTTGCTGAAATTAAATTTTTTCTGTTGTACAGTAATTCTGAAAATTGCTTGGAAATTAGCAGAAATTATGGAAAGTGCTAGGAAAATTCCAGAATTTTTCATATGGCATAAAATGAGAACATGAGTGGTTGGGATTTGATTTTGGTAATGAATAAACAGATATGAGACAATTGGTGTCTAGGAAAACATACATGAGGCTTGGTTCTTTAATTGGCACCCGGAAACGGGAAGTGCTCCCTCCCTCATGTGAGCCCTAGGGGCAGGTTGACCTGGCCAAGAGTCAAATTGACAGAGATATTCATTACCTGTTTTCGTTCCCAGCCAACAAGAATTATATAAGTTGTAATTAGACTTATGCCATGTTTAATTCATGTTGAAATTTATTTTCTGTTATCAAGTGATGCTGGAAAATTGCTGTATAATTAACAGAAAATTGCCAAATACTAAGAAAAATTCTGGAAATTCATGAGAATTTACTTTCCGCATTTTACGAATTATGCAATCACACTTTATTAGATTACACGCAGAATCTAATGTAGGAATCTTGTAAAATGCAGATGTCCGCATTGTGAACCGTGAGTTTGAAGAATTGGCCCAAAGACGGTCAAAACTACCTCACTTGGGCATTCGATGTGAAGATCGTGCTCGGCAAGAAGCTCAGAGCTGCTATTGGCTTAGGGTCCTCGAAGGGACGCACCACCTAATGCCGAGCGTAACGATCAAGCATTGCACTTCCTCGAGCACCATCTCTCACCACCCTGAAAAATGAATATATGGCTCAAGAAAGTGCAATTGAGCTATGGATCGCACTCGAAGCGATTCGAGAAGCTCAAATACACAATCTTGCCCCAAGCACAAAGAAGATTGGGTGCGCCTGAGGTTTGCGGACTACAAAAGCAGTGGCCGAGTACAATTACGCCTTGCACGAATTTGTACTAATCTCTCCCTATGTGGCAAGAAGATCACTGAAGAGGAGAAGATTGAGAAAACTCTTTCCACTTTTCACCCCAATGCTATCCAGAATGTCCGCAGCTATCGTCAGGACGCATACAAGGAGTATAGCGAATCGATTGATGTTATGCAAGTTCTTGAGTCACAAGATGAAGTTCTCCGAAAGAACTTCGTCTCACAGCCACCTGGAAGGGGCATTGTACCAGAAATCAATGCCAACAGCTATAAGGTGAAAAAGCCCGCCCACATGAAGTGGGTCAAGAAGGGTGGAAAAGAGAAACATCAGGCCAAAGGAAAGTCCATAGCCCAAAAGAAGAAGAATGACAAGGAAAAGCCGCAGGGCAAGCCGTATGGACAGCAGAACCAAACGTGCTTCAAATGCGGCACTTGGGGGCATTGGTCAAAAATATGCCGAGAATCCAAAGAAGTGATCAATGCATATCAAGCCAAGAAGAAGGCCAAAGGAAATGCACTGGCAGAGGCACATTTTGCCGAAGTAGGCAATGATGATGTCATGGAAGTTGACACCCCACATGCTTCATCCTCGCAGCCCGGCCTAGACATCAATGATGCAGCCAAGCCCTTGGCAAATGAAGAAAACACTTCTGTGGATGACATAGAAGCAGAAATGAATGCATACTTTACAGATTCCGTTTAGTGCATGAATAACATTGTTAGCACTTTCTTTTAGATTGTGGTTGATTAGTTAATATTGAATAATTGTAAGCTCTCGAAGAGCATACTTTTACTTTCTCATGAATAAGAATTGTTATTTATTCTTTATTCCAGTATTCTTTACTTGCAAGCAATGTTTGAATCACTTAGCCACTTTATGATTAGAATTATTTTTCTTTTCATCTAGAAATCGTGTAGCGCCCAATGGAGGAAATATGCATTGTTGATAGTGGCACAACAAATACCATCTTAAGAGAGTCGAAATACTTCCAGACGATCACGAAGAACGCTGGAAGGATTACGACTATCGCAGGAAGCGATACGCATATAATAGGCTCAGGAAGAGCCACAATTATATTGCCAATGGGTACAACTTTGGTAATTGAAGAAGCCCTCTTGTACCCTGAATCAACCCGCACTCTCTTAAGTTTCAAAGATATCCGCGCCAATGGGTTTCACGTAGAAACCAATGAAGAAAATGGCAAAGAACACTTGTGCATTGTGAAGCACGCGGAATATGGAAAGATGGTACTAGAAAAATGTCCCTCATATGAATCTGGGTTGTACTACACGAAAATCAATGCACACGCAGTGTATACTTCTTTGAAGACTGTCTTTAGAAGCTCAATTATTTGCTTTATGGCATTGTAGATTAGGTCATCCTGGTCTTAGATTGATGAGAAATATAGTTAACAACTCACAAGGTCATGGCATTAATGTTAAGAATTTCCCGAATCACGAAGATTTTGTGTGCCATGCATGTGCCACCGAAAATTAATAACTAGACCCTCTGTTATGAAAGTGCAACATGAAATCCCTGCATTCTGAACGCATTCAAGGGGATATTTGCGGTCGATTCAGCCCTTGTCGTGGCCGTTTCGATACTTTATGGTGCTCATTGATGCTTCCTCGAAATGGTCGTATACATGTTTCTTTGTCAACAAGGAATCATGCATTCGCAAAGTTGATCTCGCAGATCATCGAATTAAGAATGCTTTTCCGATCATCGCGTGAAGTCCATTCGATTGGACAATGCCGGCGAATTTACTTCCAAGGCATTTGATGATTATTGTACAAAGAACGGGAATAACTGTTGAGCACTGCATCGCACGCCCATACGCAAAATGGGCTAGTGAAGCACTAATAAAGAGGATTAAGTTCATTGCCGCACCGCTCTTGCAGAGTTGTAACTTGCCCAACACTTGTTGGGGACACGCAGCCTCGCACGCAAAGAAGACTCATCAATTATAGACCATCGGCCTACAACATCCATTCACCTATGCAACTAGTGCAAGGGGTCATCCCGAAGATTTCCCATCTTAGAAATTTTGGTTGTATGGTATATGTACCTATACCACCCCCACAGCGGACTGCAATGGGCCCTCTCTGCAAGTCTGGGATATACGTTGGTTATGAGAGTGCATCCATAATCAGGTATTTGGAACCCATGATCGAGACTTGCACACACCGATTCGCCATTGCATCTTTGACGAGGACCATTTCCCGTCATTAGGGAGAGAATCAACCATTGGATGAAAAATGCCGGAAATAGTATGGCATTCCATCTGGGATCCCGCGCATGACCCTCGCACTAATGAAGCAAATTAAGAAGTCCAGAAGATAATTGATTTGCAGAATTTAGCAAATGAACTGCCTGATCATTTTTGTGATCTGAAGAGCGTGGTTAAGTCGCATATACCAGCAAGAAATGCACCAGAGAGGGTGGAAATACCAACGAAAGCGAAGGTATCCTCATCCTGTTCAGAGGCCTCAAAGAAAAAGAACAGAAATCGGCTTCTCAAACCCAAAGTACCCGGAGACGTCTAGGGAAAAATGGGCAAGAGGACTTACCATAGCCAATCACAAAAATGCCCCAAAGCAAGAAGGGGAGCCAGTTGAGACCTGGCACTGGAAAGAAGCCTATCGAAAAGGCAATTCCAGATTTGAATCTTCAATTGGAAGAAACCGCCAGAAATAATGTGTGCGCACACATTGGCGGAGAAAAACTAAAGGAACTTACTCCTGGAATGGGAAATAGCAATGAAGAGCAAGTAGAAGTGCATGAAGCACACCATGACGAAATGGCCATAAATTTTGTAATAATAGGAGAATCTATGAAAAGAGCAACAACCATTGCAAGGCTTGTTGTTCAAGGTTTCACTCAACGTCCTAGGGTTGATTATGAAGAAACCTATTCTCCGGTCATGGGCGGAATTACCTTTAGATACTTGATCTCAATGGCAGTCAACTTGAAGTTGAAAATGAAGCTAATGGATGTTGTCACAGCATACTTGTATGGAAACTTGGATTCGGAGATATACATGAAAGTACCGGAAGGTATCCCTATCCCGAACCAAGACAGAGCAAACAGAAACCTATACAGTGTGAAATTGGAGAAATCACTGTATGGGCTGAAGCAGTCAGGAAGAATGTGGTACAATCGCTTAAGTGACTTTCTTTGCAAGAAAGGCTACACGAACAGCGAAGATTGTCCATGTGTGTTTATACAACGATCCCCGAATGGATTTTGTATAATCTCCGTCTATGTAGATGACTTGAACATCATTGGGACGGATGAGGAAATTGAAGAAGCATGCACATACTTGAAATTTGAGTTTGAAATGAAAGACTTGGGTAAAACCAAGTTCTGTTTAGGCTTGCAGCTTGAACATGTCCAAGGCGGAATCTTGGTACACCAAGCATCCTACACGCAGAAAGTGTTGGAGAGATTTGGCTTTGAAAAGGCATACCCCGCAAAGACCCCAATGGCTCAAGGTCACTCCAAGGCATCTAGACCCGTCACAGGCCTAAAGAAGAGGGGAGGAAGTCCCGGGAGCGGAATTCCCATACTTGAGTGCAATTGGAGCGCTCATGTACCTTGCGAATAGCACTAGGGCTGGACATTGCGTTCGCTGTGAATTTGCTAGCGCAGATAAAGGCGTAACCCACCAAAAGGCATTGGAAAGGGGTGAAGGTCATCTTCCGTTACCTTCAAGGAAACAAAGACCTCGGCTTGTTTTACATAAGAAACAATGAATTGAATTTAGTTGGCTATGCCGATGCTGGGTACCTATCGGACCCGCATACTGGCAAGTCACAAACTGGGTATGTTTTCCTTTGCGGTGGAACAGCAATTTCTTGGAAGTCGTCTAAGCAGACTCTTGTCTCGACGCCGACTAACCACTCGTAAATCATTGCATTGTATGAAGCCTCTCGAATGTGCATGGCTTGAAGAATGGTTCACCACATCCGTAAGTCATGTGGTCCGAACATGGAACAAACCCCACTATTATCTATGAAGATAATGCAGCTTGTGTTGCACAAGTACAAATGGGATATGTGAAGAGTAACCTTACAAAGCATATCAACCCCAAGTTCTTTTATGCTCATGAAATGCATAAGATGAACGAGATAAAGATACTGCATACTAAGTCGTGTGAAAATCTCACAGATTTATTCACTAAGTCACTCTCGGCATCTTCCTTTGAAAGATGTATTAGAAGAATCGGGATGATGAGGCTTAGAGAAGTGCAGATTTCAGGGGGAGATTTTTCACATACTCCTACATAAATCTCAACCATGAAGTTTGAGTACCCAACGTAAATCTTGAAGATTAACATTGAAGTTTGGGTGGATTGTACTCTTTTCCTTAAGTAAGTTTTTCATTGAAGTTTTCTTACATAAGGTTTTTGATGAGGCAATCCGTGCAACACAGCAAGCGTGTGCTATGTACTCTTTCTCCAATTATTTTTCCCACTGGGTTTTTATGGAGTTTTAATGAGGCATATGCATCTCGCAGTGAAGAGTCCAAGGGGGAGTGTTAGGAAACCGGATTCGTATTCGATATGGACTCTTTCTTATCTCTAAGCAGAACCGCTATATATAGGAGGCAGAGGGTCACCCCATTGTAGACAAGCATACAGAATAATAAAGCAGACCCGTTCCTCCTCATATTGTGTCTCTCTTTCTCCCTGTCTATTCTCCACTTGAGATCTATTAGGCAACCCCGGACTATTTGATAGCGAGGTTGTCTAACAGGAGCAACCCCCACCTCCCTGCCGCCTACGAGGACTCATGGCGGGTGCTAGATTAATTGGGTCGCATCCCACACCTCCGGCGGCGCTAGCGAGGAGGACTGGCTCACTAACCACGCCGATTTCTCCAGCATGTCCCTCGCTGACGAGAGTGTGCGCACCAGGGTGGAACTGAAAATTTTCGATGGAGGTGTACAGCTCTATATTTTGTACAATGATTTCATAATATCATAAATTTAATACATATATTTGACATTTGCTAAAAGTAAAAAGTAAAATATAAATAGTTCTAGTCTTAAAAATCCCAAACCACCCAAATGAGAACTAATTCGATAACAGATTTGAACATTAAAAAAATAATCTGGTAGCATTTTTAAAATTTTAGAAGTGCCATAGCAGTATAGCACGACTCTAGAGTCTAGATCCGACCTTGACAGGCGCCAACACCGCCACAACATGGCGATGCGCGCCGGCGCCGAGGGGCTACCCCACAGCGCCAGGATCAGCGGCATCGCCCTAGTCCAGCCCTACTTGGGTCATGGCAAGGTGCCTTCCGAGGACACGGACCCCGCGATGGCCGAGAACGTGGTGAAGATGTGGCGGCGCGTCGTGTGCCCCGCGACCACCGGCGTCGACAATCCGTGGATCAACCTGCTCGCAGACGGCGCGCCGGCGATGAACGCACTGGCGAGCGGGCGCGTGCTCATGTGCCTCGCGGAGATGGACGTGGTCCGCGACCGGGCCGCGCGTACTGCGTGGGGCTCAAAGCAACCGGGTGGGCGGGGGGAGGTGGAGGCGCTTGCGGTGGCCGGGCAGGGCCGCTGCTTCCATCCCTTCAACTTCACGTGTGGCAATGCCATCATGTTGCTGGTTTTCGCTGTATGATTTGTGTTCGACTTGCCTAAAACGCTACGTCTGAATTCGTGTTGTTGACTTGTAATTGTTGATCCATTTGGAAAAAAAATTGTTCGATCACCACTAGGCTCGAGCCGCGCGCGATCGTGTATATCCATATATCCACAATTAGTCTCTTGTTCAACAGATATGTTGCCAGCTTCAAGATGTTTTGGCCTTAATTTGGGGTGGACATTTGACGAGCCAAACTTCATGTCTTTTTTCATGTTCCGATCGAGTTTCTGACCAAACCAAGCACAGGTTTGCAACAGCCCTTCAGCAATGACCGTGAGTGGATTGCGGGAAGTTGAGGGCAAGTATCCCTGTTTTTTTTTGTTGCTCAAACGATGCAGCTCAAATGTATATGAAGTCTTGCACAAAACTCTGTCCAAATAATTTTTGTGACTTTCCTCAGTTGCCATCCACCAGTCATTGCCCGGCTACTGTTGGAGATATGACTTAGAGATAATCATAGATATGACTATATTTCTTTATCTTTATGATTTATTATTTTGTTCCTTAAATAATTATTTATTAGTAAGTATGTGATTTGTTCGTGAAACTCTATATATGACTTTGTGATTATTATTCTAAATTGATACTTAGTCGATAAACATATGAGAGCACATATGGATAAACTAGCACATGTATTGATTGATGATCATGTTTCACGGATCATGAATATAGAGATATCAAATCAATAATATGAGCACATGTTAAAGAATATGGAGTTGGATCAACCCACTTAAGACACTACGAGAATGTTGTAATCTTACTTGTCGTTAGTTGGTATGCTATATCCTTAGACCTAACGGACTAATGTAGAGTCCTAGGACGTCTATTAAAAGGAGAGGATGCTGGCTTTAGGGTTACAAAACACCATAAGAATGTAGAATTTCTGAAACCCTAGCCGCCACACCTCCTTCGCCCAGAAGTACGCAACTGGCGCTAGCACTCATTGGATTTCAACGCTATGAGATTTAGAATTCAAATACCGTACATCTGGATACCTTGGAGACGTTACTATGAGATTTCAACGTTAGGATGATTCGCAATCTGTGACGTTCACGAGCAGCTGTTGAAGAAGATGCGATGCTAGATATACAATGGTTACTTAGTTACGTGGTAAAAAAATTTAAATTTATGTTAAAGTATTCTATCCGTTCTCTTTCAGCTAAAACAAGTAGTCACAATAGAGCCGTGGATGGCATCATCTCTCTAACAGACGTGGATGTGAAGAAGTGCTTAGAATAGTGCCATTCCGGTACGACTTGCGGCATCCATGTAGGTATCGTCACTCTGAGACAGGTATTCAAATTTTGGTCCGAAATCTAAAATCTCGGTCGAGATTTCGGATTTTGGATCCCTCTGAAATTTAAAATCTCGGTTGGGTAAAAAAAATAAAAATAAAAATCAAAATGGTACAGTATGTATACAAATTTCCGCGAGATCTCGGTGATTTCGGCCGAAATCTCAATATTTTTTACTAGATTTTTAATTTTCTTGGCCGGATATGATTGGATTTAGGTTGAAGACCATCCATAAAAAAATTCAGATTTTTTTGATGTGTTTTGATCATTTTTTGGTCGGTTCAAAATGTACTGAAATCTTGGAAATTTCGGCCGAAATCTGTGATTTCGGTCGAAAATTCAGATTTCCTAATAGAAAAAAACCAGATTTAATTTAAATTTCTGAAATCTCGCTAAGAATTCGGATTTTGGATGTCTTCGAGATTTATTCTAAAACGAGATTTGTATCATGCTCCGAGAAAACATCTTGGTACAATACAGTCTATTCGAAGTAGGTGAAATGTCATCGTCGTGTGGTACTTTAAGGCGTGCCGTAAAGGTTCACGCCTAATGTAGTAGATAACTTAATTTTTCCCTTCCGTGGAGGAAAAGCACCTTGCCCTCTTGTAGGCTACAAGAACGTGGCGTTACCGTCTGCCGCGAACGGATGGAGGAAGAAAACGGCAGCTCTCAAAGCTGCCATTCGCCGGAAAAAAAGCTCAAATATACATCATACAAATCAAAATAGCAAATATATACAACAAAAAAATAAATTTTCAAAACTGCCCACCGCTCCCGCCGCGCCACGTGGCGGCCGCCACGCCAAGACGGCGTCGCCACACCCCATGGCGGCAGCCTCGCTGCCGCCACCCCCCACGGCGGCAGCCAGGTGGCTCCGTCTCGCGCCGCCACGTGTCCCCAATTTTTTTTTTGATTTTTATTTGATTATTTCGCGTTGAATTTTTTTTAGTTTTCAGTAGTTATTCGACCGGACATTGAAATGCAAATAACTTTCGCTAGACAACTCCAAATTTGATAAGAAAACTTTATAAGTTTTCGCCAAATCATACGGATTAAGAATATGCTTTCGAATTGTATTTTTAAATATTATTTGTGTACACTGTACCGATAATTTTGTAATACCTTTTTAATTTCGTATTCTTGTTTGAGTCTATTTTACCTTTGTGGAATAGTAGTATCTTTGTTGTATTTTAATGCTAATACAACACCCGGCTGAATAGATTATCTATAATACCGTCTCATATGGCGAGTGTTATTTATAGTATATTATTATATTATGTAAAAATAACTCATACAATAGATTATCTATAATACCGCCTCATTCTCTTTTTTCCTTCTTTGGTTTATTCCGTATCACTTAAAATTTAGTGGAATGTTAGACTTGACCATCAGATAGGACATTACCATTTGTCATTCGCGTCCATATTCGAGCGGTTGGCTCTGTCACTCAAAAATAGCGACGGTTCCCGCCACGACCTTTATTTATTTTTGTCTCATTATTTCGCCGAATTTTTTTTAGTTTTCTCTGGTTATTCGACCGATCCGATTGAAATGCAAATACCGATAATTGTGTAATATTTTATTTGTACCTTTGCAGATAGTTGTGTAATAATTTTTTTGAGACTTCCTGTAGTTTTGGTCAAAGATGGGCGGATAAATTACGACGGCTTACGAATGGTAAACAACGATGGCATATACCTGACTAAACCTAACATGCCTTAGGGAAAGGGAACAACAAGAAGGGCCCTTGTCGTACATTTTCTTGAGAGCAATGAGGATATTTTCCTTACGCAATCCTTCGCCTCACGCCCGGCCCTAGCTGCCCTCTCACGCTTTCTCTACTCGGCCTCCCTCTCCGCGGCATGGCGCTGCCGTTCGGCCTCCCTCGTGCAAGCATCTGTTCCAGACGCCGCTTGCGCTTCTCCTCTGATCCGCTCACACCATCGCTGCTCCACCATAGCCCTCCGATGCGAGTACTCCCGATTCCGCATCCTTTCCATCTCGAGAGTTTGTTCCGCGTCGTAGAATCGGATGAACTCGCACAGTGGAGGCTGCAATTGGTCACATCACATGGTGTTAGACACATGCAGGTTCGATGCAACACAAAATGCGAGTATGAACATACCGGGCTTTTCCGCCGCAGCTGCATCCCCAGCTTTGGCTCAGAGTCGTGGTTGCGGCAACTCCAGTACCTCATACCGTACGTGTATGAGTTGTATATTTAATGCCCGAAGCGGCAAGGATCCCCGCATAGGCACATGGGGACCTCCGTGCCGTCGGGGATGGTTTGGACAACGCTGTGCCTTGGGGGCGAGGGAAACTCCATTGGTGCTGCTCGTTTGGTTTGCGGGGGATGGTTCTCTTTGTTGTATTGGAGCAGTCGTTCGGTTGATGCAATGCTGGGAAGCCAGGAAGGGGGTTAAATAGCCTGAATTGATAAAACGATGCACTTGAAGCAAGAACGAATCCGCGAGCATCGGATTCCTTTGCGGCTCGCCTGCTGTGCTTGGAAGCGACAAATGCATGCAGCTTTGTAGTTGCTAGGGAGGTGCCAGTCGGGCTTTGGCAGCTATGCTTTGACATGACGACTAAGGCATTCTCTGCCACGCATGCATTTGATGACATGATATATCCTGCAGGCTTTGCCGGTTGCTTTGACAGACGCCTCGTGCCAATGCAACGAAAGTTTGGATGATGACAACTTAATGGATAATTATAATAGTCGCGGAAAAATATGACAACTTAAGCATATTCGGCGGCCGTGAAATATCACGTGTGAGTCCATTTTTTCTAAGAATGCAGCCCATTTGGTCTTGTGTATACTGACTACGATATTATGGAAAAATATTATAATTACAGCTTCCTTTGTATGTACTTTCGTATAGTTCAAAAGGGCTAAATATAATAGTCGCGGAAAAATATGACGACTTAAGCATATTCAAATTTACCGTGAAATATCACGTGTGAGTCTATTATTTAGGAATAATGCAGCTGATTTGCTCTTACGTAATCGACTACGATATTATGGAAAAATATTGTAATTACACCTGCCGTTGTATGTACTTTCGTGATAGTTCAAAAGGGCTAAATATAACGGTCATGAAAATTGCATGTACTACGTCTTTACGAGTATTAAAATGGAATGAAGTTGTTAAATTAACTCTTCGTATGTTGTGTTGGTGTATCCGTGTTGTGCCGCTTCGTATGGCTTGTAACGACAAAAGATATTAAAGGCGGAAAATACAACGTTGAAATATATAAGTTACGACATAACATCACAACACGGAGAAACAACGTTGGAATACCGTACATCGCCAACGCATACATGACGGGTACATGACTACTACATATTATTTGAACAACTCACGCACTTCGATTAGAACTTTCCGTAATCATCACTATCTGCATCAATACCCTCCTCTTCTAAAAACCGCCAATGGCCGCGTTTGCCCTCACATCGATCTCGTAGACACATGGAAGACAACAGTCTGGGTCTACACCTTCGGTGTCCTCCTCTTTGGCAACGAGCTTAGTGTCCTCTTGTGGTGGCTGTGGGGGGTTTGACTGCAGCAATTCGTTAGATTGTATGGCGACATGTTCGAGGCTACTAGCAATAGCTTCGATGTCAGTAACAAAGCTGTTGAATTCGTTGGCGCTTGAACTGTTGCCAGGACTGAAGTTGTCTTTAGCAATTTTATTCAGGTCAGCTGCGATGCCATCTATTTCTTTGATTGTCCAGGCCCAGCCTTTACTGAGCCGCTCCGGATCCTTGTCCATCTACACATTGGAAGCAATTATATTTCAGCCTAGAAGAGTAGGATTCAAGCATAACTGAAATGTACTTCGATCAAAAACATAAAAAAGGAACAGATGGCCTGAAAGCCCCCAAGAAGCCATCAATATCCATCGTACTTCGCTGACCCAACAACACAACAATGTCACTGACCGTCGAAAATAAATTTCATAAATAATACCTTTGAAACACTCGCGTTGTGGGTTGAACTCGATTAATCTCATCGAACTGACTCACGATTGCCCGATAGAAATGCATGCGGCGTTGTAATTTATAGGGAGGGCACAAGGGACAAACAAGACAGCTGGCGGCACAGCAGCGCGCGGAGCGAGGGTCCAAGACAGGCAAGCGGCACGTGGGAGCGTTTGCAATGCGCGTGGGGGCCTGGTCAGAGCCGGTGCATCCGCATCGTCACGTGGAAGCGTTTGCAGCGCAATGGGAGGGGTATGGCCGAAGCAAAGCTGCAGCTCGAAGTGTCTGGTAGTGCCCATCCCTCCGCTTATGCACATCGACTTGCAGGCGACGGCCAGACAGAAAGCGCATATTCGGCCGTGAAATATCACGTGTGAGTCCATTTTTTCGGAATAATGCAGCTGATTTGCTCTTCTCTACACTGACTACGATGTTATGGAAAAACATTGTAATTACACATTCCGTTGTATGTATTTTCGTATAGTTGAAAATGGCTAATTATAACGGTCGCAAAAAATATGACAACTTAAGCACATTCGCCGACCGTGAAATATCACGTCTGAGTCTATTTTTTCTAAGAATGCAGCTGATTCGGTCTTCTCTATACTGACTACGATATTATGGAAAAATATTGTAATTACATATTCCGTTGTATGTATTTTCGTATAGTTGAAAATGGCTAATTATAACGGTCGCGCAAAAATATGACAACTTAAGCATATTCGGCCGGCCGTGAAATATCACGTATGAGTCCATTTTTTCGGAAGAATGCAGCTGATTTGCTCTTCTCTATACTGACTACGATGTTATGGAAAAACATTGTAATTACACATTCCGTTGTATGTATTTTCGTATAGTTGAAAAGGGCTAATTATAACGGTCGCGCAAAAATATGACAACTTAAGCACTTTCGGCCGGCCGTGAAATATCACGTCTGAGTCTATTTTTTCTAAGAATGCAGCTGATTTGGTCTTCTCTATACTGACTACGATATTATGGAAAAATATTGTAATTACATATTCCGTTGTATGTATTTTCGTATAGTTGAAAATGGCTAATTATAACGGTCGCGCAAAAATATGACAACTTAAGCATATTCGGCCGGCCGTGAAATATCACGTATGAGTCAATTTTTTCTGAAGAATGCAGCTGATTTGCTCTTCTCTATACTGACTACGATGTTATGGAAAAACATTGTAATTACACATTCCGTTGTACGTATTTTCGTATAGTTGAAAAGGGCTAATTATAACGGACGCGCAAAAATATGACAACTTAAGCACATTCGGCCGGCCGTGAAATATCACGTCTGAGTCTATTTTTTCTGAAGAATGCAGCTGATTTGCTCTTCTCTATACTGACTACGATGTTATGGAAAAACATTGTAATTACACATTCCGTTGTATGTATTTTCGTATAGTTGAAAAGGGCTAATTATAACGGTCGCGCAAAAATATGACAACTTAAGCACATTCGGCCGGCCGTGAAATATCACGTCTGAGTCTATTTTTTCGGAAGAATGCAGCTGATTTGGTCTTCTCTATACTGACTACGATATTATGGAAAAATATTGTAATTACATATTCCGTTGTATGTATTTTCGTATAGTTGAAAATGGCTAATTATAACGGTCGCGCAAAAATATGACAACTTAAGCATATTCGGCCGGCCGTGAAATATCACGTATGAGTCCATTTTTTCGGAATAATGCAGCTGATTTGCTCTTCTCTATACTGACTACGATGTTATGGAAAAACATTGTAATTACACATTCCGTTGTACGTATTTTCGTATAGTTGAAAAGGGTTAATTATAACGGACGCGCAAAAATATGACAACTTAAGCACATTCGGCCGGCCGTGAAATATCACGTCTGAGTCTATTTTTTCTGAAGAATGCAGCTGATTTGCTCTTTAGTCCGTTACGCACATACGTTTGATGAAATTAAAACCTATACATTTCATGTTTACCACGGACCAAATATCAACTTTGTCACGTATGTCACGGACCAAATTGAATGGTCTGCAGTAACTCGCATTTTTGGAGGTCTTCATGTGCTGCAATCATTTTTTGGTCTACATGAAAGTTGTAGAGAATTCCAAGACGCAACTTTTTCATGTACACAAGTTTTTCATTTGAGCAACAGAAAAAATCAAAGAAAATCGGAAAGGTAAATGCATTTGCGTCGGACCAAAAATTGTTCGCGACGGACCCTTCTGTAATTCTCGATTTTGGAGATTTTCCCGTGCTCTAATCATTTTTTGGTGTACACGAAAGTTGTAGATAATTCCAAGATTCAACTTTTTCATGTTGACAAGTTTTTCATTTGAGCAATATAAAAAATCATAGATAATCGGAAAGGTAAGTGCATTTGCGCCGGACACCAAAAACTGTTCGCGACGGACCCTTCTGTAATTCACGATTTTGGAGGTCTTCCTGTGCTCGAATAATTCTTTGATCTACATGAAAGTTGTAGAGAATTCGAAGACGCAACTTTTTCATGTTGACAAGTTTTTCATTTGAGCAACATAAAAAATCAAAAGAAATTTGACAAGTTTGAATGACATAGATTAAAGAAGTTAACATAAGTCTCATACAACATGATCTAGTTCCCCCTTCCTCTTCCCCTGCGCGTCCCCCTACCACGACGTTCTTGGTTATCGTAGTCCGACGGTGTGAAATTTCTGGGCGCTTGGGGGACACGTAGTCCAGCCGCCTGCGCTGGACCTAACCGTGCAGCATCTCGCGTTCAGCGTCGAATCGCCGCAATTTGGACGCGTCTGACGACGCTGCCATTGGATGCCCCATGCAGCCATCGATCGGTCTGCATGGTACCTCGATGCGCGTAGTACGTCCGAAGGCTGCTGCTCTGCCGATTCGATCCACCGGCCTCCTCGGGTTCTTGGGACGCGATTCCAACCCTAGGGATTGCAAACACGCCGTCGCGAGCAAATCGATGAATGTAGCCCCGGATCCCATAAGGTCATCGTACGCCCTCGACACGTCCTCCCATGTTTGTTGATGTTGGACGGGGGTACTAAAAGACTCCTGCGGCAATGATGGGGACGGTGACATGTTGATGTGTACTCCTCCTTGAACGTTTGCCCCAAAGACCTATTTCAACGCATTCGCCTCCATGGCCCCGGCGCTCTCATGGCTCGGGACCCGGAGGAAGTCGATGCTGGGTGGGTCTTGTCGCCGAGGAGCCACAGCGTTGCACGCCTATCCATGGACATGCTCCTCATCGTGGGCTCGGTGCGGGCGGCGCCAGACGGTACATCCTCGTAATCACGTTGGGTAGACGGTCTATGGCCACCAACATCTCTGACCGCATTTCTTATGCGGTGGCCCGTGCGGCGAAGAAGGTTCCGTAAAGGATTGCTTGATTGACGTTGCTGCTCCTGTGACTGCGTGAGGATCTCGTCCGCCTGGTCATGCATGTATTCCGCCTCACGCCTCTGCAAATTAATACGTATCGAATGTTTAATTGGGTATATCCCCCGTTTTTAATATGTGATAGGTGCGATCCGTACCAGTGTGTGCATGCGCTCTGCGTACTCCTCAGCATAGCCATGTTGCACTGGCATCGCCACACCCCTGTCTAGGAGCACCGCCCGTGTGCGAGGTCTGTACCAGTCGAGGTACCCAAGTGTGTCCGTCTCGTGGGCTGCGCCTGATGGGTTCCAGACGTCCTCAGTGGCCATCGAGTTCCACCTCTCAATATGCCGGCTATTCCGTGCGACCCAGTTGTAGTTGTGCCCCGATGTACTCCTCCTGCGGATCAATCCAACACGTTATTAATGGTTTCCACAGTAAGCGTGAAAGTAATGTGACATGTAGAGACATACCCATGGGAGCTTTCGGAGTCTGTCGGAGGCGGTGGAGGGAAAGACTGCCGGTACCCAAATTGGCGCTGAACGCGCTCCGGAGAGTATGGCTCAACGGCACTCATGCACAGGAGGAAGCATTTCGTCATCCAATACTGAGGCTCCCCCGTGCACAGATTGGAGATACGGCCTCCCGACGCAACCTCCGTCGCGGCCTGGGTGGAAAAGGGATCCCACGTGACCTGCGCTGATGTCAGGAAGTCTAGGTCCCCCACGAGACGAGGGTAGGAGCCGCGGTCTGATTCTGGCCCATCGGAGTCCGCCATGCATCCATTTGTAACCCAAGGTTGGCCTTGCGAGTGGATGCACGTTAGCTTCATCGGCGGGACCTTTGGGTAGTACTGCGTTGACACTCTTGGTCGCGCTATGGGTAGGTACGACCAGGACCACAATCAGAGAAGCGGGGCACCCTCCCATTATTGAAGTTGGTCAGGCCGCGGGCCGCACACATCTCGCGGTATGTGTCTGCGAACCGCCGAGCCTCAAATTTATAGAAGTCCGGTGCTGCATCTTCGCACCTGCTCGGCTAATTCGAGCGACCCAAGCGAGGTGGGGGCAACGGAATCACCATTTCCGTTTGTAAATAAAATTCCTGCAAGGAGGAAATAGAGGTACACCTCGAAATGCCTATTTATCGACCAGGGTCGGCGTTTTGAGACATGGTCCAGCCTCCGAGACTGCCGAGCCATGTGAAAGAGACTCCACGATCACGATTCCCGTGTACGTTGTGCCAAACCTGCATCGAAGAAAATCACATGTTAGGAAATCACGTTAGCTCCCAGATAAGTGCGGTCGGTGTGCTTTCACATTTATTACCTTTCCTCTACATAGTTCTTCCATGCCTCTTTGGAGGGCTTGCGCACTACGAGGGGTTTACCGGAAAGTGGAAGGCCAAATAACATGGCGACATCTTTGAGGGTCACCGTCATCTCGCCGAAGGGGAGGTGGAAAGTATGCGTCTCCGGACGCCATCTGTCGACCAACGCGGTGATAAGGGCCCCGTCCAGTCTAGGCATCGGGGTCCACTGGTCCCTTCCTTCGTAGGTTCCTTCGTAGGCTCCACGCACCATAAATGCGAAAGCTAACAGGCCCGTCCGTCCCAGGCCGTATATGAACTGAGGGTCCAATCTCTTGATGTTACGGGAGCCACGCATGCGGAGAGTGTTAAGCTGCAAGGACAAAGCAAGTAAACGTACTGAGCATAACGAAAGGTGCGTACGCTTGCGATACGTTACGACAGTGTAGTAATGACGTTACCGTCTGGCCGGAGGCCCACTTCCGGGCCCTGTGGTCGTCATCATACTTCGATCGCAACAGCTCTGGCAACTCCATCACAAGCCTGCATAATCTCCAGGGAATGAAACAATGAAATACAAAAAAATAACATCAGAAGAAATTACAAAACCACTGTACATACCCAAAGAAATTTAGGTTCATAAATTACATAACTGAAATTTCACGAAGAGAATGCAAAAGGAAGGTAGTAAGAAGATGTTGCATGTCTAATGCGTATAGTTGAAATATTACATTGGACAACATCACCCTCTGTTTGGGCAGCTTCTACGGTCATGCCCTGCCTGCAGATGCGACAGCGCCGAAGGCCATCGTCTCGCTGAGACGCATCCATGTCACCCTCAAACCGCGGAACGCAGTCTACCCGGCGTACGCGCCTTAGTGTGGGGTACGGAGCCACGTAGGGGGTTCGGAGGTCTTGTAGTTGTTGCCGACGTTGAACGGTTCGAAATGCCCCGTCCATGTTGCTCTAACGGCATCCATACGGTAGTACGGTGTGACATATTGTGTGCCGTCGTTGCCCCCCATGTCACGGCACGCTGCTAGCACGCGTGCGGCGGATGTGCTCTAAGCGAGGCTTGTTGCATGAGCAGGTCGCCTCATACGGCCGAGCTGGCATCTCTGGTTTGTGTCCCCGCGGAGTATCGAACGGTGCTTGCGCTTGCACTCGACGAGAAAAATGTTCTCGCAGGTCCATCATGCGCGTCGCGGTGGAATTGAGCTTTACGCCTCGACGCCAGTAACAAAGCCTCGACACGGGAGCGAAGGTTGAGCCGCAGTTGTACGCCGCCCTTTGCCGATCAACAAAGTATTTCGAGGTCCTAAAAAATGTGAGCTCAATGATTGAGCAAATGGGTAGGCAACGAGCCCCCCGCAGCACATTGTTGTACGACTCGGCGAAGTTAAATGCGTCATGATGGAGTATCTGCAGAAGAGAAGCATACCGCTTAGGTGGAAAAGAGTGCTTTGTCAAATGATGTGCTACCGTACTAGAGAGGGCATTATCTTACCGAGCACCATTTGTATCGTGCGCCCGGCCCATCTCTCGGCGGGTTTACGAGCTATCCATTGAGCGAATGTCATCTTGCGCCAGACGGAGACCTCCGAGCCACCAATTACCTGTGTGCCCTCCGTGGTCTCTTCCGCCACCGTTCCTTTGAGCGCTGCTCAATTTGGTTAAATATCGTGACGAACTTGCGCAGCTTGGTTTTGCATGCATAGGGTTTTGAATAGCTTCACCATGTTCTTGTTCCTGCACATGGTGTACAAAGTTCGCCCAAGGTGACGCATGCACCATCTACGCTGAACGTCTCTCCACCGGGCAATGGCAATCTTCATCCTCCGCCATTCTATCGAGGGCGTTCAGCAGCCTGCATTACGGTCCGATCGACGCACACACCGGGCCTATCCCGCACCACACGGTCTTCACCAGGGACAGGAACGAGAACCGGTATCGTTGCTTTCGCCCTCAACCACGGCGAAGCCAGCCGGTAGTAGCCGGTTGTTTGCATCGGCGACTAGGGCGGTGAGTAGGGTGCCATTGTCTTGGCCGGACGTAAATGTCCCATCCACGCATATAACGGGGCGGCGATTCTTTGAATGCCGTGATGCACGGACCGACGCCCGAACACCCTGAGGAGGTAGTAGTGTTCGGAAGCGATCGTTCCATCGGGAAGCCGCACGGGTTCGACAAAGAATAGCATATTCGAGCCGGGTTTGTTGCAGCTATCCGCCTTAGTAGTCGTGGAGCCCAATTGAATGACTCCATAAAACTACCAAACAGCATTTTCAAAGCCATCTGCTTTGCTCGCCAAGCTTGCAAGTAGTTTATGGACATCCCTGTCTGCTCGCATCTCAAAGCAATTATGGTTGCGGGCCTGAGGCTAATGTCGGCCTTCAAAGACGCCTAACAGGATTTGCGCGATGAATCTTAATTTCACCACACCGCTTGTGTTCCGAACAAGCGCCTCTGTGCATGTGTGCGGTGTGTACCGAGTTATAACGAAATGGTGCTGATGTTTAGGGCGGTTCGCACGAACATAGTATTCGCCTTCGCCCTTTCTTACATTTAAGCTCGAAGCAGTGTCCGTCCGAAGCGAGTCACCTGATGGTCACGCCGGGTCAAGACTGCGTAATTAGTGCGAAGTGCATCGCTTCCTCCTTTGTGGCAAACTCCTGATCGAGTTCTATATCGCTATGGTCTTGCCCACGCCTAGAAATATCCTCCAAGCGGGCGTAACACGGTCGGCCGGGTTCGACAAGTGCAAAATGCGATTGCCGGCCCGGTCCTCATCTTCGTCGGGACCGTCACCATAAGTAGGGTGAGGGTCATCCGCTAGGGCATCCGCATCAACCTCGAGGACGGGCGCATCCATCTACTTGATCCTCGCCAAGCCCCCTTGAGCGGGGACTTGCTGCGAGCTCATCGCAATTTCCTCTTCGGGCTCGGGTTGTTCGTCCGCATTGACCCCCATGTCCTCCTCCTGGGCTCGGCTCGTCCCTGCCTCCCAGTAGTGCGAGGACCAGCTTCACGTGAACACCTAGTGCGAACCCTTCACTGCGGCCTTCTCCATGTAGAATCGCCAGGCACTCGTTCTCTGAGCTCGAATAGGTCAGACACGTAAAGCAAGCTATTTGGCACTACATGGGGCCTAACCCCATCTACCACGAGCTTGTACAACGTACGGTCAACACTAAGAGCGCGTGCAACCGCTCTAGCTACTGTACGCAACTCTATCGGTGGATTCTGATTGTCTCTATGTGTGCACAATTATGCATGCTTGACAAATGGGCCTGCAATTTTCGGGCTCCCCATGCCATATATGAAGCGGGATCGCCATCGAGGATCTGTAGAAATACATAATTGTAGTCAACAATAAATGCACACACGCACCGCTAACATCTTAAAAGCGTATTGTCATTACTCAAATTTTAATTACGAAAGCATTAATGTTATGGTTACGCAGGTTGAAATGTATGCCAACATATAATTATGTATATGTTATATAACATACTAGCACAAGACATATGCAGTTTATTAAAGGTACAACAATACGAAGTCGAATAAGTAATAAAGCAAAATGAATTAACACAGTAGAGAATATCGTGCAACCAGTATTTAAGTCATATTAAGCAGCAACTTTGGTTCGAGGTTATTAGGTTACGAAAGGAGGTCAACTCCTTTCGGGTCCAAGTTGTGATTACGTCCAAAAAAAGGTACAACAATACGAAGTCGAATAAGTAATAAAGCAAAATGAATTAACACAAGATGCAATTTCGTGCAACCGATTTAAGTCAGATTAAGCAGCAACTTTGGTTCGAGTTATTAGGTTCTGAAAAGAGGTCAACTCCTTTCGGGTCCAAGTTGTGATTACGTCCAAAACAAGGTACAACAATACGAAGTCGAATAAGTAATAAGGCAAAATGAATTAACACAGTACAAAAATTGGTGCAAACAGTATATAAGTCGATTAAGCAGCAACTTTGGTTCGAGTTATTAGGTTCTGAAAGGAGGTCAACTCCTTTCGGGTCCAAGTTGTGATTACGTCAAAAAATAAGTACAACAATACGAAGTCGAATAAGTAATAAGGCAAAATGAATTAACACAGTACAAAAATTGGTGCAACCAGTATATAAGTCAGATTAAGCAGCAACTTTGGTTCGAGTTATTAGGTTACGAAAGGAGGTCAACTCCTTTCGGATCCAAGTTGTGATTACGCCAAAAATACGTACAACAATACGAAGTCGAATAAGTAATAAGGCAAAATGAATTAACACAGTACAAAAATTGGTGCAACCAAGATATAAGTCGATTAAGCGACAACTTTGGTTCGAAAGTTATTAGGTTACGAAGGAGGTCAACTCCTTTCGGGTCCAAGTTGTGATTACGTCCAAAAAAAGGTATGGCTAACATAGTGGTATGAACATGATTGAAGGAGGTGCTTGCCTTGCTCTGAGTTTTCTGGTCCGGCGTACAGGTCTGCGTGTGCGCTAACTGCAAGGTCGGTATCTACACGAAGCAAAAACCACAATAAGAAGCGAAATATGTAATAAGGCAAAATAACTGACCAATGTCCAGAAGCCCGCGCCACCCATATTTAAGTCCGATTAAGCGGCTACTTTCGTTCGAGTTGTAAAGTTCAGAAAGGAGCTCAACTCCTTTCGGGTCCAAGTAGTGCTTACGTCCAAAAATAATAACAGTCCTTCGCTTAAGCGAATAATCGTTGCAGTGGAAGCTCGCCAGAGGGTCCTGACCTCGGGTCCACGTAGTGATTACATCAAGAAAATATGAACAATGCGGAATAAGTACAGTCCAATGGTCATCGGAGGGTCCAGACCCCCGAGACAGTTCAACCTTCCAGTGGAACCTCGCCAGAGGGTCCTGACCTCTAGAGATACTTAAAGTCCCAAAAGATGGTTGTTATTTCATGCAAGAATACTTAATTGAACTTTTTGTATGGAATGCGGGGGCATATCTACCAGGTTCACAGTATAGGGCATATCTACCAGGTTCACAGTATAGAATACTTAATACAAACAATTCTTCAAAACAACAAAACCTACGAAAAATTGTAGTATGAACATGATTGAAGGAGGTGCTTACCTTGCTCAGGAGTTTAGGGAACGTCATTCGGTACCTACACGAAGCAAAAACAACAATATGAAGTCATGTGGCAAGAAGTAGTAAGGCAAAAATGATTGAACTTTGCGATAATTTCAAATAACTATAACCACCGACTAATTAATCTTCTGTTTTCGCGCTCTCGATTTGTTGGCCTTCCCTTCAAGCTCCCAGAACATGCACTACAATCTGCTCTCACACTCTTCCCTCACACTCTGCTCTCGCACACTGCACTGCAAGGAGAGCGACGCAGCACCTCCATTTATAGGCTCAAAGATCATTACTGCTACGTTTACATTAATCATAATTTATGTTACGCATAATCATGTCGTTTATTCTTAATTACATTGATTAGAACTAAATTTAGCCGTAAACTTTACTTTATGCTGCATCGGATACGAACTCGATTTGACTTGACGTGATATGTCGTGCTATTTCAACCACCGTTCCCTGTTTCTCCCACATGCATGCTGCTTTCGGTGGCAAAAGCATCCAGGCAATGGCATTAGCAACCAAAAAACGAGTACCAATGCATCATTTATCCCACGCGGCAGGGTTCCACGCGCGACGCGGCAGGGGGCCGGGGCGACGAGGGGCTGCCGCCAGGCTGACGCGGCAAGGGGCCAGGGGTCGGCGACGAAAGTGGCACCTAGTCGCCGCCAGATGGTGGCGGCAGCCAGGCCCGACGCGCGGCCAGGGAGGGGGCCGGGCGGGTGGTCGCCACTGGCCGCCGCCCTTGTGGCGGCAGCCAGGGCCATGTGGACCGGGCGAGGGGGCGGCTCGTCATTGCCGCACTGGCCGCCGCTGGCCTCGTGGCGGCAGCCTGGGTCGACGCCACTGCCGGGCCCGCCCCGCATGGCGGCCACGGTGCTACTTTTGATATTTTTTTTAAATGTTGTATAATTTTGAAATTTGGTATTACATGTTGTATATTTGAGCCATTTTTCCGCCATTCGCCTACCGAATCCCCCGCCGTATACAGGAGTTCGAACTCTTCGCGTACATAGGAATGGCATGCCATTCAGTGAAGTTTAAATCTTACAGGATTGGATATAAGTAAATTACGTGATCTAGCAAAAAAAATATTGTATGGATAGGATGTTGGATTTTGGTGTCTCCCCCGTCGCCATCCTACCCGATCCCCATTTCGCAGTCTACTGACTACTCCCCACGATAAGCAGTAGTACCAACACTACCAACTTAGCTCGTTAGTGCTAGGGCAAGTTTTTTTTAAAGATAAAACCACTTAGTTCGTTAATTTAGATTATACATGGTAGTCACTATAACTTGCGTCTGTTAGATGGGTACTAAGTTTTTTCTTTTTCTCGATTAATATGAAATTTTCTTACAATGTCGGTGTTTCGTGCACCGGCAATACGAATTTATGGTCGGATGGGGTCGCGCCCTCCCTTCAGTGGGAATTTACCAACGCCGCATCCTTGTTGGGGCTGGGGTCCTGACGCGAAGGACCGGAAGAAGGTGGACGCGATCCTTGAAAAGCTCGCGGACCTGAAGCGGCGGGGCCTGACAGGCAAGGTGGTCCTCAGCACGCTCATGGAGAGGCGCATCCAACCCCTCAAGGGTCGGTTACGTCCCATGTTTGAGTACATTGGGCCGACCGACCCTGCAAGGTCGTCCGAGCGGGAGCTCCCTCCGTCAGAGATCCTCGCGCGCGTGTCCGCAGTCTCCATCGCGGGAGATACCGAACCAGCGGGCGAGGCGCCTGCGCCGTTCTCGGCGCAGAATCCGCAGAACCTGGTACGTCTGACGGCTCCTGTTCGCTTTTGCTTTGCTCTGCTCCTTCGCCCCCTTACCCGAGCGTGTTCTCGCAGGGGCTCGGTGGACTGATCTCCCGTCCCTTGCTGCCGGGGGAAAAGGAGTTGAGGGCGGCCGCGCGCCTCGAAAAGGAGAAGCAGGACGCCGCCCAGCTAGCGAAAAAAGAGGCCGCCAAGACGCAGAAGAGGAAAGAGCGCGCGGACCGAGCCGCGCGTGGCGAGGAGGTCTCGGAGGAGACCTCGGAGGAGACCTCGAGTGAGGGTGACGAGGAGTCGTTGCCGAGCGAGGGAGAAGAAGTCGCCGGAGGCGATTCTGGCGGCCGCGACGCGGGTCCCAGTCGCGGGGCCGGCGACCGCGGCTCCTCCGAAGAGACCGCGGGCGCAGGGTTTATCCTGCGGAAGCGCAGGTCCCTGTCGCCTCCTCGCGGGGGTCCGGCAAAGAGGGCACGTCAGGTGCCGGTTGTTCGCTCCTCCCGGTAAGTGACTCACGCAATTCCTCCGGTGCTGTCTTCTTCTGTAATTCCTGACCGACCGCTGTGCGCAGGGGCCTCACCAGCGCTGGGAGGGCACTGAGTCCTACTTCGGCGGTGAGGAATCGCCCCCTTCCGGTCCTGTCCGCGGAGCGTGCGGTGGTCGTCGGGAGCGGGGATCGTCCGGATGCGCTCGCGCAGGCCTGGCCGTCAGCGAGGGCGCTGCGAAGAGGGCGATCTGAGCGGCCGCCGGATCTGGCTACATGAGCGAAGCTCCGTCGGGCGTGCTTCCGCCCGTCTTGCCGACTGAGGCCGGCGAAGTCTGCTGCCGGCCCGCTTCCCCGTCTTTGCCGACCGTGGAGGTCGGCGCGAGCCTGTCGCCGGGGAAGCTGATTCGTGGCGTTGGTAACGCCGGCGGGGCGAATCTGCCGCCCGCCGCGGGCCGCCGCCCGATTTCAGCGGTCCGAGTGTCGCCGAAGAAGCGCGCAGCCGGCCGCCACAGCGTTCCTGCTCGGCGGGAAATCAAGTCGTGGCGCCGATCGCCGCTGACTTGGCCCGCCTCGACCGGCCGGGGTCCCGCGCTCGTTCTCGGGATTTACGCAGGCGTAACGCCGGATTGGGACATTCTCGAGGAGGAGATGGGAAGGATCCACGCCGACCTTACCCTCGTTGTTGACGCGCGTCCAAGGCGAGGAAGTCCATTGCTCAGAGTCCCGCTCGGCGGTCGGTAAGTCGGCGGTGATTTGTCTTTTGTGCATCTCTCGACCGGAAATGGAGGCGGCCGGGCGGGTATTCGCAGCGCTTGACATCCGGCGGTGGACAAGTCGATGTTCCTCCGGCACTTGCACACCGGGAGTGCCGTGAGGAAAGAGCTGCTCGACGCCTTTCGGGCGCTTGCCGCCGAGCAAGGAAGGGCTGCCTCGGCGGGTCGTGGTAGGAGGTCACGAAGCCTTGCGGGAGGCTCAGCGGACGTCTTGGTCGTTGGCCACCGAGGAGAGAGGGCCAGGTCGTCCCTGGCGGATGCTTTGAAGCGGCCAAGGCCTCTGCGGTCCTTGCGAAGGATCCGCTCGGCGGAGGCCGCCCTCTATCGGGAGGAATGCGAGTCGGCCCGCAAGGAGGCCGACCGACCAGCGCCCGGCGGGATCTCGCTCGGGGAGCTCGCGACGATGAAGGAGCTTGCCCGGCCGTGCTACGGCCCGGCCGGAAGCGCGTGCCAAGGTCGAGGAGGAACTTCGCGCCAAGGAGGCTTCCGTGGCCGGTGAGTAGTTCGTTCTTCCGGGAGTCACCACGGCGAGTGTCCCCTGACGTCGTTTTCGTCCCTGCAGATCTGCGAAAAAGCCTTAGCGACGTGCTGGAGTCGCGAAGGGTGGCGGTGGAGGCACGAGACGCGGCGGTCGAGTCACGCGACTCGGCCCTTTTGAACAAACGGCTGGCGGAGAGGGATGCGGCGATACGACGGCCCGGTGGCGATCCTCAAGTGGGCGTCCAGGCCGCTGTGACCGGCCGTTCGGGCTTACTCGGGCCCAGCGCCATCCCGCCATGCTTGGATGGATCCTGGCGCGTCGGCGTCGGTCGCGAAGCGGCGGTGCTTGGCGCTTCCTCGGCCCTGGTCAACACCGTCTCTTATTATGACGGCGTCGACCTTGAGGCGGTCGGGGCGGCGTTAGCTGTGGCCGAAGCGGCGAAGAAGAGGTCGACGCGTTCATGGCCCGGCCGATCCGTCGCCAAGAGATTGCCGGCCGAATCTCGCCAGCGAAATCCTCCGTCGGAAGGGGAGGAAGATTAGTTTTCCTTCTCTTCTCTCTTTTTTTTGTACGTAACATGTAATGAACATGACCGCCTAGTCGAGCTCAACGCCGGGCTGTTTTAAGTTACTCTGCCCGTCTACCCCGTGTTTCTTTTATGAATTTGGGCAATTTTTCAACCGTAGCTACGGGGGCCCACAGGGGTGCCCTGAGAGCGTAGGCGTTGCACCAGGTTCATGCGAAGAGGACACGGGGCAGGGCGAGCTGCCTCGAGCGATTGCTTGGTGAAGGAAGTGTCGGGGTCGGACCACCTCCTTCGCGAAGCTTGGCGGGTTGAAAAGCTAACCTAAGTGGGGGTGCTTCGACCGCTCATAGTGTTTCTTGCTCGGAGGGCTTATTTCCCTCCGCAGAGTGCCACTGGCCGTAGCAGCGAGGGCGTAGGCCGTAGCACTTTGAGCCGAGGGAAGTAGCCACGAGGTAGATAGCTTGGTCGGTCGGAGTACGGCTCAGGTTAGCGACTCGAGGGAACCGCCAGGATAGAGATTGTTTGATCGGTCGGCTCGCCGATCTATATCGAAAGGCTCCGTCCGACCGTCGCTCGGCCCTTTGCTCAGGTAGCCTCCTTTTTGCGCAAAGTGCTACTTCGAAACCGTAGCCGCAGGGGCGTGGGCCGTAGCATTTTGGTTTTGAGGAGGTTACTTAAGAGGGGAGCTCGGTCGGAGTGGTAACCGGTTATCGATTTAGGTCGCCGACCCGCCGACCCCTGAGGTGACGCAGCCCCCGAGTGGTGCGTGGGGACTGAGGGTGCAGTCGCCACGCGCCGCTTGAGCTCGTGGCGGGTGTGCAATTTTTTTTTTTTTTTTTGAAGAGGAACTTTACGCTTTCGGGGATAAGGGTGGATTAACTCGCCTTGAGGATCGCGCCGCCTTCGGAACTCGTGTCGGGCGCTTCGTCTTCCGCTCCGTTATGCGACTCTACGGTGCTTCGTCTTCCGCGCCTCCCACACTGCTTGCCTATAAAAGGAGAGGCGCCGGTGCGCCCACTCCCCGTGTGCCATGGCGGACCACAACGCTCAGCTTCACGAGGAGGTAGCTGCCCATCAGGCCTGGTTGCGGGAGGTGGCGGATGCTGAGGCTGCGGCTGTTCGTGAGGACGTGCGGCGAGTCGGCGTCCTTGTCGTCGGCGTTCCTCGGCCGAGCGAGGGCGCCATTATTGCGGGCGGTGGTAGAGGCACGCCGCGCGGAGCTCGGCTGGCAGGGCGCGCACCAAGATCGCAATGGGCGGTTCGCTCTTGGTTGGGGCGATGTTCCTCCATAGATAAATAAAGTGCTCGGGTTTCTCTTTTCGTCTCTTTTCGCTCCTTCTTTTCTTTTTGTGTTGAGATCTAGCCCTCGTCCTTTCGCACGTGATCAAAGGAGGACAGCTTCGGGACCTCTGCTTTCGGGGCGGAGGTCGTAGTGCTCCAGATCGGCAAAACGAGAGAGGTTCGAGAGAGAGAAAAAACCACTTGGTCGGTCGTCCGACTGCTGCAGCTTTCTTTGCTCGAGTGTTTTTCGCATGGTACAAAAAGAGGAGAGAGGCCGACTATGGATAGAACCTTCTCAGCTTCTCTATGTTCCAGGCGTTTGTCACGAGATTCCCTTCGGTGTCCTTGAGGCGGAAAGTGCCGGGTCGGAGGACTTCCGCGATGGTGAAAGGGCCCTCCCAAGGCGGGAGAGCTTGTGCCTGTCGCCAGCGGATGGACTTGGCGCAGCACTAAGTCGCCGACTTGAGCAAGCGGCCGGACCCGTCGGCTGTGGTAGCGACGCGCTGGCGATATTTTGCCGGCCAGTAAGACCGCGGCGTCTCGAGCTTCGTCGAGTCGGTCGAGGTCATCTTCTTTGTTCCTCGATTGCCCGTCGCTGTTGTAGTTCTCGCACCCTTGGTGCGCCAGACTCAAGGTCGGTCGGGAGGACAGCCTCCGCCCGAACACCAAGAAAAAGGAGTGAACCCGGCCGACCGGGGTCGGGCGTGGTTCGCAGACTCCAAAGCACTGGCGGTAGCTCTGGCTGCCCATCGTCCCGCGAATTTCTTGATCGGTGAAGATTCGCGGCTTGAGTCCTTGGAGGATCATGCCGTTGGCTCGCTCGGCTTTGTCCGTTGGCTCGAGGGTGTGCCGCCGCCGATCGACTCGGATATTGAAGTTGTCGCAGAACTCGAGGAACTCCTTTCCGTGAATCGCGTCCGTTGTCGGTGATGATGGAGTTGGGCACCGAACCGGTAGACAATATCGCGGAAGAAACTTCACGCTGCGCCGATGTGATCTTTGCCAATGGCTTTGCTTCGATCCACTTTGTGAACTTGTCTCTGGCGACAAGCAAGTGAGTGAAGCCCCGGGCGCTTTTACGAAGGGTCCGACCAGGTCGAGCCCCCAAACCGCCGAAGGGCCATGTGATGGGGATCGTCTGCGGGGCTTGCGCAGAAGATGCGTCTGCTGGCGAAGAATTGGCATCCTTCGCAAAGTGCGACGATTTGGGTCGATCTCGCTACGGCTGGCGGCCAGAGAGACCTTGTCGGAAGGCCTTTCCTACCAGGGATCGCGGCGTCATGGTGCCCGCACACCCCGTCGTGGATGTCCTGCAGAAGGTGCTTCCCTTGGTCGGTCGGAACGCACTTCTGAAGGATTCCGGACGAGCTCCTCTTGTAGAGGGCGCCTTCGATCAGGACGAAAGACTTAGCCCGCCGAGCGAGGCGCCGAGCCTCGGTGGTATCGGCGGGGAGCGACCCGTTTGTCAACCGATCGACAAACAGTCGCCTCCAGTCGGTTTCGATGCTCAGGACGCCCAAGTCCGACCCAGGCGGGTGGGCATCTGACCGAAGATCAGTGGGGCCGCCCGCCTTTGGGGGGTTGGCGGCGCCCTCAGCACTCGGGTCCAACCGGATTGATGGGCTGCTGAGGTCGGAGACGAAGATTCCAGGGGGAACCGGCCCCTTCCCGGAGGCGAGGTTGGCGAGGGAGTCGGCTTCACCGTTATAGCGTCGGTAGCTATGATGGAGCTCGAAACCCTTGAACTTCTCCTCGAGCTTGCGGACCTCGAGCGATGGCGACCATCCGAGCGTCCACGGGGCTCGGTGGCTTTCATCACTTGGTCGACGACCAGCTTGAGTCGCCGTGAACGTTGAGCCGTCGTGCGCCAGGTCAGTGGCGATCCGAAGGCCATTGACGAGGGCTTCAGTGCTGGCGACATTGTTGGTGGCATCGAAAAGTAGTCGTATGGCATACCGGAGCTTGTTGCCGAGTGGGGAGATAATGACGACCCCCGCGCCGGCCCCGTTCTTGGTGTAAGACCCATCGAAGTACATCGTCCAGTACTCCGGGTTCTCGACCGCCGCAGGGACTTGCGCCTCGGTCCACTCGGCGACAAAGTCCGCCAAGACACTGACTTGATCGCCGTCCTGAGGGCGTCACGATATGTCGAGGCCGTTGAGCTCGAGAGCCCATTTGGCGATCCTTCCGTGCGCGTCGCGGTTGTGGGCGACTTCTCCGGCGGTGAGGAGGTTACCACGGAGATGGGGTGTCGATCGAAGTAATGGGCAAGCTTCCTCTTGGTGATGAGCACCGAGTCTGATAACCAGATCTCGAGGATATCGGACCTTTGTTTCGGAGAGCACCTCACTGACGAAGTAGACCGGCCTCTGCACCTTGAGAACGCGGCCTTCCTCCGCTCGCTCCACAACAAGTGCCGCGCTGACGACCTGAGTCGTGGCGGCGATGTAGAGGAGCAAAGGCTCCTGCGGCTCCGGGGCGACCAGGACCGGAGGTGAGGTCAGAAAGACCTTTAGTCGACTAAAGGCTTCCTGAGCTTCGTTGGTCCAGGAAAAATGGTCGGACTTCTTCATCAGCTTGTAGAGTGGCATCCCTCGTTCGCCGAGGCGGGATACGAAGCGACTTAGTGCCGCGAGGCATCCCATCAGCCTTTGAACTCCCTTCAGATCGTTGATTGGCCCCATCCTTGCGATAGCGGAGATCTTATCTCGGTTGGCTTCGATGCCGCGCTCGGAGACGATGAATCCCAGCAACTTGCCCTTGGGGACCCCGAAGACGCACTTCGGGGTTGAGCTTTATCTGCGAAACCGTCGGAGGTTCGCAAAGTCTCCTCCAGTCGGTGATGAGGTCATCGGCCTTCCTGGTTTTGACAACGATGTAAATCGGCGAGGCCTCGATGTTACGGCCAATTTGGTCTGAAAAACATGCCTGCATACACCGCTGGTACGTGGCGCCTGCGTTTTTCAGACCAAAAGGCATCGTGACGTAACAGTACGAGCCGTACGGGGTGATGAAGGAGGTCGCGAGCTGATCGGACTCCTTCATCGCAATCTGGTGATAGCCCGAGTAGGCATCCAAAAAGGAAAGGGACTCGCACCGGCGGTGGAGTCCACGACTGGTCGATGCGAGGTAATGGGAATGGATCTTTCGGACAGGCCTTGTTGAGGCTCGTGTAGTCAATACACATTCTCCATTGCCCCGACTTTTTCTTTACAAGGACGGGATTGGCGAGCCACTCGGGGTGACGCACTTCCCTTATAAAGCCGGCCAAAAGTTTGGCGATCTCTTCCCCAATGGCCCGTCGCTTCTCTTCATCGAACGGCGCAGCGGCTGGCGGTCGGTCTGGATCCCGGTCGAATGTTCAGTGAGTGCTCGGCGACCTCCTTCGGGACTCCTGGCATGTCCGAGGGTCTCCAAGCGAAGACGTCTCGGTTTGCTTGGAGGAAGTCGACGAGCGCGCCTTCCTATTTGGTGGTGAGGGCGGCCCCGATCCGCACGGTCTTGGCAGGATCTTCGGGATCAACAGCGACCTCCTTCGTGTCCTCCGCGGACTTGAAAGAGCTAGGCCCCGACTTGCTGGAGTCGGGGGCGGATCCGGGGGCCTTCTCCTGGAGCTGGGCGAGCTCGGCGAGCGGCAGCGCCGAGGCCAGCTCGCGCTTCGCTCATGATTGTAGGCGAGCTGGAAAGATGTGGCCACGGTGATGACACCTTGCGGCCCTGGCATCTTCAGCTTGAGGTAGGTGTAATTGGGGACCGCCATGAACTTCGCGTAGCATGGTCGTCCCAGAATGGCGTGGTAGGAGCCGGGGAAGTCCACAACCTCGAAAGTGAGGCTCTCGGTGCGGAAGTTGTCCGGGCTCCCAAAGGTGACGGGCAGGCCGACCTGCCCGAGGTGGTGGGCTGTTGGCACTGCACGACGCCATGGAAGGGCGCCTTGCTCGGCCGGAGGGCGGAAGCGAGGACCTAGGGCATCCAGGGTCTCAACATACATGATGTTGAGACTGCTGCCGCCGTCCATGAGCACCTTGGTCAGGCGCTTCGTCCCCACGATGGGGTCGACGACGAGCGGATAGCGTCCCGGGTGCGGGATGTGGTCGGGGTGGTCGGTCCGGTCGAAGGCGATCGGGCATTCCGACCACCTCAGGTAGGTGGGCACGGCGGGGGTAGCCGTGTGGACCTCTCGGTGGGCGAGCTTCAGCCGTCGCTTGTCGGCGTAGCACTCCGCCCCTCCGAAGATCATGAGGCAACCGTCGAGCTGCGGGAACTCGTCGGCTGGCTCATCGCCCTTTGCCCCGGCGTCGGACGCCGGGTCGCGCTTCTTCCCCTTACCCCGCGACGTCGTGGGGTTTCCGGAGAGAAACCGCTTCAGGACTTCGCAGTCCCGATACTTGTGCTTGACGGGATAGTCGTGGTTCGGGCACGGACTATCCATCAACTTCTCGAATCGGTCGGGCGTCTGCCGGGCCTGCTGTTTGGCAGGTCGGTCGGCAGCGGCGACCATTCGACCTTCGCGGCCCTGCTTCCCCTTCCGCTTCCTTTTGTCAGGGCGGTCGGAGGGGGCGCTCGAGGTCGGTGTCTTGTGGGCCGTCTTCCTTTCGAAGATGGCCCCCACGGCCTCCTCGCCGGAGGCGTGGTTGGTGGCGATGTCGAGGAGCTCCTTGGTGGTCCGGGGCTTCGCGCAGCCCAACTTGTGGACCAGGGCCTCGCACGTGGTGCCGTAGATGAACGCCCCGACGACGTCGGCGTCGCGGATGTCGGGGAGCTCGTTGCCTTTCTTGGGAAGCGGCGGATGTAGTCCGGAGGGTCTCCCATTTCTTTGCTGCGACTCTTCGAGTCCCAGGAGTTGCCAGGCGTTTGTATGTGCCCTGGAAATTTCCGACAAAAGGTTCGTCAGTCGGCCCGGTGCCGATGGTATCTGTGGCAGGTACTCGAGCCATGCTCGAGCTGAGTCCGCAAGATAGATGGGGAAGTCTTGGATAACGAAGGAGTCGTCTGTCGCTCCCCGGCTCGACAAAGCGAGCCGATAGTCTTCTAACCGGACATCGGGTTGGTAGCCCCGTGTACTTGGCTATGTTGGTCGAGCCCGGAATCGGCCAGGGAAGTCGGCGTTGCGGATCACGGCGGGTGAACAGCCAGCCCAGGACCGTCGAATCCTGGAGTCGGGATAGTTGCGTCGCCCGTATCGGCGACTTGCGAGAGTCTTTGCCGCGTCGGTAGCTCTCCTTCGCGCCTCGAGGAGTGGTGCGAAGATCGTACTTGTCCCCAGGCGGTGCCGCACCGGTGTAGGATGCCTGGGGAGCTCGCAGAGTGGGGCCGTCTTGGCTGGGCTCGTCGACCCTGTGAGAGTGGCCCAGCGGCGAAGTGGCGCCGTTCACGGAGCCGGAACCTTGGGCGTCTTCGAACGACAAGACGCTCTACCGATCCGGAGGTTACGGTAGGTGGCCCAGCTTCAGGCTCCGTTGGCTCAGGCAGCCCTCGGAGCAGCATTGCCGAAGCGGCAATGTTATGGTTGGCGTGAGGGAAGAACGGAAGGCCGTTCGCTTCCTCAGCCAATTGTCGGTGTAATACCTGGCGCCTTGAAGCGCGGAAGGCCAGTGGTGAGCTAGGCCGACGGCGCTCGATTCGGCTGGAGCTTATCGAGCTCGGCCTTTCGGCTTCTAACTCCTCGCTGCCGGCTGAAGGTCGTGGCGTTGTAGATCTTGTGCATCGTCTTCGCCGGGATTCCTCCGCCCGCGCCTCGTCGCGCGGGAGGAGGGTCCCGAGGGTAGCGAAGTGGCGAGATGGTTCTGCCGCGCGTCATGTTGCACTCACGAAGTGCGCCTGCGAGGGGGTACTCCTTGTCGGAGCTGAGCCGTGGTGGAGGAATCCGTCGATGGAGTCGTGGAGGGAAGCCGCGCAGACCGCCATGGCCACGAGTTGAGAGCTTCGTGGAGGGCGGTTCCGCCGCCGCCGCGATCCGTGGCGGTGTCGCCAGAACAACGCCGGCCTTGCGTCGGGCCCGCCGCGCGGCCCATGCGAGGGCCTCGAGGCCGAGGTTCTTGAGGGCGTCGGCAATCGCATCCAGGCTTGCGGAGGCGTCCGGTCCGGACGGCGGCGAGGACGAGGACAAGCTCCCAGCCGTAGTGACGATGAAATCGAGGGCGAAGCGGATCCAGCCCTCGACATCGGCGAATCGTAGTGGGAGGAAGCCATCGAGAGGAGAATGGGAACCGAAGATGAGGATGTCGGTGAAGACGCCGAGATCCCCTACAGCGCGCCAAGCTAGCCGGTGTTTCGTGCACCGCAATCTGAATTTATGGTCGGATGGGGTCGCGCTCCCTCTCCCGAATGGTCGACTCAAGGAGCCGAAGATGTATCTTGGTTCGGGCCGAATGTCCCTACTCCAGTTCGTGCGGTGTGGATGTATTGATCTTTGGGAGATGGACAAGGGGTGTACAAGCGAGGCGGACGGTCGGCTGTCCGATCCCCTTGATGTTTTCGCTAGGGAGTCAAGGCTACCTAGAAGACTGTTTTTCTTTGCTCTCTCTTCGCCCCCCTTCTCGGGCCCTGCCCCTCCTTATATAGACGGAGGGGGCAGGTTACACGGGAGTTGGGAAAACTACGAGAAAAGGGGCCCGCACGTCTTGATGTCTGGTTCCTGTCTTGTCCGTCCGACCCTGCCGTCGGCGAGGGGTTGGTGGTTCTGTGATAGCGATCTTGCGTAGTCTTTATGCAGGTGGCGTGTTGCGTGGTGCTCCTGTCGGCCTCGGTGGCTTTAATGGCGCTTGACATTGCCTTGGCCTCGGGAAGCGGGCGTAATCTTCTGCGGCGTGCGAGCGGCGGGGCGAGGCTTGACTTCTTCGGTGGCCCCTTCTCGGCAGCCTCGGGAAGGAGCCGCCTACCCTGCAGACGGATGCCAGAGGCCAGCTGCGCACAAGGCGGCCGCTGACATCGGGCGTGAGCCTGCTAGCCCGTGTGTAGGTGGAGCTTGAGCTTCAATATTAGGCGGCCGGCGCATCTTGACCGTCCGAATCGAGTCCGCCGACCGCCGTCGGCCCGTCTGGTCGGGCTCGTTCCATGACCCAAGTACCTTTCGGTGGTGCTGGGCCTTCGCCGTGATAGGTCAGCCCGTTCGTGCTTCCGGGCTGATGGGGGTACCCATGGCATGGGTACTCGTCATTGATCTTATTACCAATTTTAATATTATTGGAATATAGCATTTTAATTCGCTTACAAATAAAATATCTAATCATCCTTTAATTTATTCCTTATTTGCATAGTTTTGGAACATACTATGGTGGAGTTTATTTTCAGTTTTAGGCTGGACTTTGTATAAAAATCTATTTATTTATTATTATTCCAAATTTTATTTTTAGTGTTTACTTTTGAATTATATGGGAATCAAATTGCTAATTTTTTATTCTAAATTTTAGTTAATTTGGCTTGTACTTGAAAAAGATTGTCTCCGTAAAAAAATATAGTGCATATTTTCTAATGATCTTATAAATAAATATTGGTTGTATTTTATATTCTGATAAAAAAAATTAGTGTGATCTTCCCTGTGCACCCCCAATAAATATCCAGTTTTTCTTTCTATCCTCTACATGCATGTAGTGAATATAGTGTTTATAAACAATAATTAGGGGTATTACAATCATCTTCAATATCACATTGGTCTATGTGCCAAGAGAAAATATCATATAAACTTAGACGAAGTAAATAACTATTATTATGATTTTTTTATTATTCATAAATGTTACTTTGGAGGTCTACAAATTAAATCTCTAAGCACCCTATAATATTTATTCTAAATTTTCATATATATTTTTATCGTACTTGGGTGAATTATTTTACAATTTTAGGCTGGAATTTATATTTTAATTTATTATCAATTCAAAATTTATTTAGAATGTTGACTTTGGAATTCGTATGAAATCAAATTGATTATTTTATTTCATTTTTTCTGAATTTCAGTTAATTTGGCTTGTACTTGGCATAGACTTTTTTTATTAATTTTATATAATTATTATTTAAAGTTTGAGTTATTTACGGATTTACTTTAGAAATCATATGGAAGTCAAATTGCTAATTTTTCTCGAATTTCTATTCTAAATTTTAGTCAATTTAGATTATACTTGACATGTACTCTTTCTTTTAATCTCAACTGTTATAACTCAGTTCTAGTAGATAGATGGCCAGATATTTATGGTTAATGTGAGTGCTTTCTAAGAATGCCTAATTTTTTATTTATTGCTAATTTGAATTTTTTTATAAGGTTTACTTTGAAATTTGTAGGAAATCAAATTGATAACTTTATTTTATTTTTATACCAAATTTTAGTTAATTTGGTTTGTACTTGACATATACTCTTGGTTTTAATTTTTTAATTTTTATTTACTTATTATTCTATAACACCTTAATTTTTGCACTAAAATGAAATATTATAATTCCAAGTTATTTTCTAAGTTTATTATGAATTTTTAGAATTTTAGCATTTAAAGAAAATACTTTTCAATAACCTTGTTATTATTTTTACTTTTAAAAGTAAAATTAAATAAAAAAGAAGGCACCCTTGCCAAAATTTAGCTAAGAGCATCTCCATCAGTTTCCTATAATTTAACTCCCAATAACCCTGAATTGGGAGCTTCCCAAAGTTTTTAGGTCTTAAAAAAAGGCTATTATCCAATAGTTCCTATTTCCCCCCAAAAAAAATATTTTGACTTAGTCCCGGTTTTGCCGACTTTCCCGTCGTGCCATTGCGTTTTGTTCTGTTCAGCCGCAAAAATGAACGGCAGGAAGAGGTCGCGTACACGTTCTCCTTTACATATACGCAAGTACTTGGCTGCTGCACTCCCAGCGGAAGAAGAAATTGCAAGAAAATTTATCACCTCGACGACTTGAATACCCGATCTTCTTGGACAAAGCACGCACAAAAAAAACAACCGAGCTAGATGCTCCAGTGCATCACTTAACACTGGGTATAAACAAGACATAGTTCATCACTTGAAATTGGAATTAAACAAAAATATAAGACATACTTCAACACTCAAATCTGGAAATAATTTAGAGTCTCCATCACAGATCTGTCAAGAGAACAAAAAGAAAAGAGAAAATTCAACACAAATTACACAGATCGGGATTTCAGAGTGGAAATGGATTAAAAACGAACATATTCTGGGGACCAGGGGCGGCGGCGAGTTGATCTGCTACCGGCGACTTGAGGTGCTGCAGTGTGCTGTGGGAGGTGGCTTGCTGGCGGCGGCGTCCACTGGGAGGATGGGAGGATGGAGAAGGCGAGCTGGAAAGATGGGGGATGGGAGGAGGGCGCGGGAGAAGGGAGGATGCAGGGGAGCGAGGATGAGCCTGTTGCCTACGGCGACAGAGGATGGCGAGCGGCGTAGCTCCGTGCGAGATGAGGGTGTAAACAGGAGCTCCGTCTACACGAGATGGGGTGGAGGGTGGAGCTCGGCTAGATGGCACGAATGAAATGCTCTACGCGGGAGATGGAAAAAATAGTGATTGGGAAAGCACACTAGCGGCGAATATCTGGCCACTTCGGTCGGAGTTTTTGGGCGTGCAGAGAGATTGGGATTCTGATAGGGTAACTGTTGGAGCGGTAATTTTTTCATTTGTTCCTAAAAATGATTTTAGGAATAAGTTTTGGGAACTATTGGAGATGCTCTAAGTGTGCTTTCCTTTTTTTTAAGCCCTTATGTCCTTCCTTCACTCTTTGACCAATTAGCCCCACTCGTCAGCCACCTCCCAGGGAGGGGCCACGTGTTAGCCTCCCATTGTGCCCAGCTTGCGCCCAGGGCATGACTGTCCCTTGCCATGTGTGCTATGGTTGCGCCAGCTCGCCGACACGCAGAGCGCCGCCGCCACATCGCTGCTTCTGCCCTATCGTCGCTGCCAGCATCCCCACGCCCCACTCACGACAGCCGTACCATGACAAACCACCAGGAATTGTTCCATGCTTTGCCCTGTCTGCCAGGCCCCTGCCACACCAGCTCACCACATGTACGACCGTATCCTTTGCCAAGCCATCTACACTGAAACGACCCCAAATTTCAAAAGAATTTAAGTTGGATTTTATTTGCATTTTTATTCGAATTTTGGTTTGAATTTGGATTTTTTTCGTTTACCTTTTTGGGCCAAATTCCCTTGTAATTGGGCCAACCAGCCCATTTCCTCGCGGCCCAGCCGGCCAGGCGCTAGCCCAGCTCAACACGCCCATCGCCTCCGCCTCCGGCCTCGCGTGCGCCGCCGCCGCCTCGCGCCACTCGCACATCGTGTTGCCCGCGCCGCCGCGTCGTGCCTGCGCCGCGTCTCAGAATGCCAGCGTCACGCGCCGCTCGCGTCGTCACGCCTGCCGCCGCCGTCGTCGCTCGGCTCCGCCGCCACCGCTGTCGCGCCTTTGTCTCCTCCGCTTGGCTATAAAAGCCGAGCGCCGCCTCCCTCACAACTCGCCCCGCTCCCCTGCCTCCGTCTTCCCCGAGCGGCGGCGGTGGCGAGGAAGACGGAGGCGAGGAGGAGGCTTCGCGGAGGGGCTGGCCCATGTGGCCCCCTCGCCCACTTTCAGCCTGGTGTGCGACCAACCTTTATTCGGCCCGGCCGTTTTTTCCTTTTTCGGATTTTGATTATTTTATTTAAATCCGAAAATCTGTTTTAAATCCAGAAAATAGCCCAGAAATTCTCGAAAAATTTCGAAAACCCTAGAAGCACCCCAAATACACTATCTTGATCGTTTCGATCCACTGAGTCCAAAAATGACATCCGATCCGAAATCCGGAGTCTCCAAAATTCTAGAATGACCATTTTACCCTCCGTTCTCTCTCTCTCGGCCCGGTTCTGGTTTCCGTTTCCGTTTCCAGTTTTCGTTTTCTTTTCCATTTCCTTTCATTTTTCGTTTATTTATCGTCATTCGTCCTTTTCGCGCTAGATCCGGTCATTGGACAGTTCGAGGAGCTGCCGCAGTACCCGGAGCAGGAGCCGGACCCGACAGAAGCCAAATACGACTACGTCGACTACGGTTCAGCCGATCCGATCACCGAGCAAGGCAAGTCGTACACCATTGATCATGTTGAATCTATTCATGCCATATTATACTTAGTAATTATTTTATATCGCATTATTTTGTTGTATGTTGAAATATTGGAAACCGTTATTTTAGAATGATATAATACCTAGATAATGCCGAATTGCTCATGGAACTTCCTTGAAAAATATTGAACCGTATTAAATCCTTGTAACCCTAGATTATTAACTATTGCCTTGTCAGTTAAGTTTATTAATCCTGTAGTTAGATCAAATGCTTTTAAAATGGAAATAAAATGCTGCCGAGTAGTTGACTCGGATGTTTATAAAAGTGCTACAGTCTGGGGGGCAGTATTGGGCTAGTCCACGGGGTGGAGTTAAGTCCGATCTCCGATTGATGATTAATGCCATTGTTGGTTTGGTGGCCGACACGTGTTGGTACCGGATTGGTTTGTGGTTATATGTCTTGATCTTTGGCATCATAAGGTTAATAGCCCTCTTGAGCAAAGTAAATAACTTAAATTTCCGCTCAACCACAAGTCGGACTGGTCCGTGGGCCTGTCTTCGACATAGCTCAGTAAATTAATCATTCCTGAAATAAAATTGATTAATTTGGTGGACTATTCTCCGAGGAGAATAGGGATCGGCCTCCCTGGCAGGGGAGTATACCGAAGGGATGGAACAGGAATGGACCGGAGTGTCATTCGCTGGTTCTCACAACGGTAGGTGCTAATGGGGATTGTGAGTCCAAGGTAGCTGTATGCCTATCGGTTAACAACTAAACACAGGAATGATTTAACGAAATGTTGTGATAGTCTCGGCCTGGCCGCATGCATTTAAGTTGCATGAAATTCAACGCTTGGTATTATTGGCCGTAGATATTTTGTGGGTAAAGCTGAGCACCTCGGCAGACTTAATCATAATGGTATTCGAATACGCCGTACTCCCGGTTAATGAAGTTAAGTTTGAACTGGGGTGATTACCCGTAACTAAGCTCAAGAAATTTTGTTTTGGTGAATTTGTGAATATGGTTAAGTAGTGTTGAACATTGGAAACCCCTACTTTATTTTATGGTTTGTGTTTCAAATGTAAAATGAGTTGGAAAATAAAACTTGTATCCACAATACTTAAACATGTTCCCTCCAATTGACTAAATCCCTTGCATATAGTATTCAGTATTTCCCTGTACGACTTGTTGAGTACTCCTGTACTCATCCTTGTAAACCCCCGACCCTTTCATAGTATGAAGAAGCTGGAGCGTATCAGGAATACGTAGATGACGATCTTGTCTGGTTTTAGGGTCTTAGTCTTTTGCTCAGGCCTGCATGTACGATGTTTTGGTTGTAAGTTATATTTCAAACCCCGCTGCGCCCTCTTTTGAATTAAAAGAGTTGAATTCGCTTTTGTCTGACAAAATACTTTTGTCTTCTCCAACAGCTAGTCTTCCTGGGTAGGTGATGTTCTGATTTGCCCTGGAAAGGCGGGTCGTCACATACACGCCAAAAAAATCTTGGATCCCTGTCGCTCCGTCATCCTTTTATCCTTGGTTGCGGTGTCTTGCTCCCAGGTGTTCTCGTCCGTGATCCCAAAATGTTGCAAATTGACCTGTGAGGAGCATTATGAGGTTTAACCGTGCGTCTGGCACTGACTACAGCCGCTTTGGGGAAACACTTGCTGCTCGAGCACAGAGACGGTTACTCTGCTTCTTCTGCAGTCTGCACTGCAGCCGCAATCGCGGAGCCAGACACCTTTCCCCAGAGCGGCAGAACTGAAGAATTACCATATGCCCGAACACCTTCACCGAATTCACCGTATGAACCCACCCAAAAAGAAGAACAATAACAAAATCCAAATGCTAAAAAAAAAAAGAGAACATGTTGCAGTAGTTATCAATCAATCATTTACTGCAATCAACTAGCAATCCTTACAATTGCACATGGATTATGGCGTGGTGCTCCTCAGCTCGATCCTACTACTCCCGGCTCAAGTATCCGGCCACGAACGCCAGCTCCTTGGCGGACTTGGCGTCCTTGGGCTTATCCAGGAAGTAGACGTGGTCCTCGCCGGCGGTCTCGTATTGCACCACCTCTCCGTCCCACCCACTGTCGCGGAGCGCCGCTGCGTACGCCTTCGCCCGCTCCTTGAAGTCGTCGAGGTCCGACACTGTCACGGCCACCCGCGAGCAGGCCAGCTTCTGCCACTCGGCCGCCGGCATCGACAGCGGGTCCACCAGCGGGTCGTCAATGCCGTACTTCCCGTCGCAGATGAACGACCACGTCGCCTCGTACTTGTGCCGCTTCGCCGGATCTGTAGTCTCCGCGCCCACCGGCTGCTTCCCCCAGAAGTAGGGGTCGAGGAGCAGAATGCCCGTGATGGCCGCGCCGCCCTCCAGGCCGCCCTCGTTCCCGGCGCGCATCGCCATGTTGTGCGCGATGTTGGCGCCGGCGCTGTCGCCAGCGAGGAACAGCCGGGAGAGGTTCCCCCGGTCCCGCAGCCACGTCTCCGGCCCGGCGTTGGCGTTCTTGGCCACCCAGTTGAGCGCCTGCCACGAGTCCTCGTACGCCGCCGGCACCGGGTGCTCCGGTGCGAGGCGGTACTCCACGGACACAGCCACGACGCGCGCCTCGGCGACGAGCGAGTTGAGGTAGTCGTGGTACTTGGGCGTGAAGGCCGACTCGATGACGAACGCGCCGCCGTGGTAGAACACGAGGACCGGGAGCGCGCCAAGATCCTTCTTCTTCCCACCAGCCGCCGGGGGCACGTACATCCGGGCCGCGAGGCCAGTCCCGTGGTCGATGACGACGTCCTTGGACGTCACCCCGGTGGCCTCGTCGACGCCAGCGGGGACCCGGTCGGTGCCGTCCATCCGGTAGACGCGGCCGCTCTTGTAGAGGATGAGGAACGGAGAGAAGTCGAACGCCACGATGTTGTCCGGGCTCACGGGGCCGTTCCCCGGGGGCGAGCCGGGCGCCGGTGACAGCCGCGCTCTGTGGTGGCGCGGGAGCAGGAAGACACATAGCAAGATAGCAGCGAGGAGGAGGACGACGAGTAGAAGCAAGGCGAGTTTGGCGAGGAGCGGGAGGCTGGCGATCTTTCGCTTGATCTTGGCGACCATTCTAGCCCCTGCTGCAACTAACCTGACAAGGATAGACCAAGGGGAGCAAGCTGTGAAAGCTTGTGTTGAGAGCGAAAAAACAACTTGGATTTGTGAGTTTATTGGACGAACCTAAATACTAAATACTACCTGTCTGTCGAAAGGATCAAGATACAAAATTGCGAGGCTGTGCTTGGAGTTGGAGATGACGCTGCTGGAGATTTGGGTGGTGATGGGACTCGGAATGCGAGACCTTTGTTCTGGGCTGGTGGAGCACCACCACTACAACGCGCGAGGGTGGAGGGGAAGACACCAACTGGTCTGGTGCTGGCTAACTGTTTTGTGCAGCGGTCTGGGCTGACAGGTGTTGATGCCGAGTCTGCTTCCTATATTTGCCTTTTCTTTCCCTAAAAATCCCTTATTTCATTGTTAGGAATTTTACCTTTTCTTCCAGTTTTTAGATGGCTGTCTGCCTACTGCTGTCCTCAAAAGAGAAAATGGAGAGAGAGAAATCAGTGCAAGGTATCTTGTTCTGGGTCTCGAAAGAAAGTCGAAACGTGTCGAGACTTTTGATTGATCCCCCCAAGTTCGTAACGCGGTCAGTACACCAACTCCTGCACGCAGTTTCATCCGCAGAGTGGTACGGTCTGGTGATAATCGTCTTTTTTTCCTCTGAAATTTGCTAATCATCGCATCCAAGGGTTGGGTTGGGTGGTACATTACCGCGAGATGACGTGCTCACTCCAAAGGCGTTGACCGGGTCAGACCACACCAGATTTCCCTCCCATCGCCCAGCCAGATCTCATCGAGCGGAGGAGAAACCGGAAAAAGATGCCCACCAGCCCACTCCCAGAATCGTCGCGCCGGCTGTTCTTCGCCGCTCTCCTGGTCGCTGCGCTTGCCGCTCTGCTCTTCCGCTTCCCGATCCGCAGCCTCACGCCCAGCGCCACAGAGCCAAAGGCCGACGTCGCCATGGACCCCGGCTCCGAACTCGAGTACGAGATGCACGGCGTCCTGCGCCTGTACAAGAGCGGGCGCATCGAGCGCTTCGACGGCACCGACACCGTCCCGCCCTCCCCCTCCGGCGACCCCGCCAACGGCGTTGCCTCCAAGGACGTCGTCCTCGACCCCGCCGCCGGCATCTCCGCCCGCCTCTACTTGCCCCCCGTCGCCGCGACGGAGCCCGGCAAGAAGCTCCCCGTCGTCGTCTTCTTCCACGGCGGCGCCTTCGTGGTCCACACCGCAGCCTCCCCGCTCTACCACATGTACGCCGCCTCCCTCGCCGCGGCGGTCCCCGCCATCGTCGTCTCCGCCGACTACCGCCTCGCCCCGGAGCACCGCGTCCCGGCCGCCTACGACGACGCCTTCGCCGCCTTTAAGGCGGTCGTCGCCGCATGCCGCCCGGACGGCGCCGAGCCCTGGCTCGCGGCGCACGGCGACGCCTCCCGCGTCGTCCTCGCCGGCGACAGCGCTGGCGCTAACATGGCGCACAACGCGGCGATAAGGCTGCGGAAGGAAGGCATCGAGGGCTACGGCGACAAGGTCGCCGGCGTCGCGCTCCTGCACCCCTACTTCTGGGGGAAAGAGCCGCTGGGCGGGGAGTCCACCGACGCCGGCTACCGCGGGCAGTTCGACCGCACGTGGGAGTTCGTCTGCGGCGGCAAGTTCGGCCCCGACCACCTGTACATCAACCCGGCGGCGTCGCCGGAGGAGTGGAGGCAGCTCGGGTGCGGTCGCGTGCTGGTCACCACGGCGGAGCAGTGCTGGTTCGTGGAGAGGGCGCGAGCGTACGCGGATGGGATCAAGAAGTGTGGGTGGGAGGGCGAGCTCGAGTTCTACGAGACAAAGGGCGAGGGGCATGTCTACTTCTTGCCCAAGCCCGAGTGCGACAATGCCGTCAAGGAGCTCGCCGTCGTGGCCGACTTCGTCAGGCGCTGTTGAGTTGTTCGTCCGGTGAGTGATTCATTATTAAGGAATTTACACACTTCGTGATTTGGTCTTTATGGATGAGTTGCAGGATTGAAATCAAAATAATACTCATGATCTTTTTCTGATTCTGAATTTATGATGTGCATCACGATTGCTAAAGAATTTTGCATCTACTGAGCTTTTGTGTGCCTACCGGTCGTGATTCGCGTGATTAAGGCCAACTAGGAGCATCTTCTCACTGTAGAATATTGATCAGAAGAGTGTTATTCATGTTGGGTTCCGCAACGTTCACAATTGGCATTGTCATGCGCTTCAACTCCTAGAGTAGACGAGCAACCTGTTGTGTTTATAGTGCAGCCTGTGTACTAGAGTATATGAGATAAAGAAAGGTACCAGATATTGTAGAATCCTGTTCTCTTCCACGCTGAATTATGCTTGTAAGCACTTTCAATTCAGCACTTCATGGAACTTCATCTCACAATTCAACAACTCTACTCACACAGCCAGAAATTGATCCATTTGGATCACCCTTTCTCCACTCTTTGCTCACAAACAATTTTTGATATGCTTGCAATAGGAAAGAACAGTTTGATCGATGTGCTTGCAATAGGAAAGAACAGTTTGATTACACTTCCAATAGAAAGGGAGCTGTACTGATAGGACATACCCACCGCCCGGTCCAACTTCTGCAAGCTTGGAGCTCCTTCAGCCATCGGGTTCAACCTGGGATCATCCATCCCTTCTGTGCACTCCGGACATATTAGGGACCAGGGTTTTTTTTTTCTTCCATTTTTTCTCTCATGTCCATGGCCTTGCCACCGACCGGTTCCTTCCTTACAAACATAGGATGAAATATGATTGCCCCACTCTACCAGTGCCCCAGGGGTAAACCATCCTGAGTGGCGTTCATGATTGCTACACTGTGAACAATGTTTGCGCCTCCGCTGTCGCCGGCCAAGAAGATGCGGCCGGTATCACCTTGCTCGACAGCCATGGATCATCCTTTGATGCCTAACAAATTCCCAATTGAGCGCCATCCAGGAATCATCGTTGGCTGCCGGAAGCGGGTGCTCTGGGGCAAGGAGGTAGTTGACTGACACGGCCAGAACACCGGCCTTGGAGACAACGGAGTTGAGGTACCTGTGGTACATCGGAGAGGCGGCCGAGTCAACGACCAGGCCACCGCCGTGGGAGTAGGCGATGATGGGGCAATTTCTTGCGAATGGAATCGGAAGCGGGGAGGTCAGGGATGTAGAGGCGGGCAAAGACGCCGGTGGGACCGTCGATGATGACGTCCTTAGAGGTGATCCTGGTGGCTGCGTCAAAGCTCGGACACCGACGGGGTGGTGTCCGTGCCGAAGAGACGATCCACGCGGCCGTCGTCGTAGATGCGGAGGAGCGGCGAATCAAATCGCAGTTTGGTGGCTGGATCCATTGCTGCTGCCAGTAAAACTGTGGTGACGAGGTAAGGTGGAACACTTCGGCATTTGTCTCAATCAACATTGATTAGTTGGAGTAGATGGTGTGGAGTTATAAATATGACAACTCGTCCTGCAACCCGATCGCATTGATCTTTGTTTACAAACGGCTATCAATTCTGCTGTCAATTATCATCATTAACGTAGGCCTATTTTGCTTGGGTGAGATCGTAGTAAGTAGTAACTGACATTAGGCCCACGTTTACCACAAGATGGAACAAAGCTCAATTATGCAATTCAGCAATCGGATACGTACCGATCAGTTACATCTCAATTTATTAATGGATTAATGGATTGGTCCTTCTCAAAACGTCGCGTCGTAGTCACACATTCAATTCCCAGCGAAGAACGCGACCAGCCGGTCCATGACCATGAGCGCCACAGCCTCGTGGCAGCCGAGCTTGTGGAGGAAGAAGATGTGCTCCTCGCCCTTGGACCGGAACCACTCCGCCGTCCGGCGCCATCCGCTCGCCGCGACGACCTCGTAGTAGGCTCTCGCCCTCGGCCTCAGGAAGTCCCTCTCCACCTCGCAGACGAGCAGCCACTCGCACGCCAGGTGCTGCAGTCTCGGCGCCGAGGCGGCCATCGAGTTCATCCGCCGGTCGTCCGGCCCGTCCGTCGCCTCCACGGCTTCTTCGTTATAGCCACCATCTCCGGTGACTCGCCATCGATGGGCTCTTTCCCACCGAACCCGGCATGGAGCAAAACCGCATCCTCGTTCCGTGACCGTGACGCCGTGTTCGAGCCTTCTAACCCGGCCATCATTGCAACGTTGTGGGCTACGTGCCTGCCGGCGCAGTCGCCGGCCAAGGAGACACGGCCGAGGTCACCGTGCCGTGACAACCAAGGGTCAACACCCGAAACCACCGAATTGAGTGCGCCGATGGAGTCCTCGTAGCCGACCGGGAACGGATGCTCCGGCGCGAGGCGGTAGCTGACTGAAACCACGTCCACGAGCACGCCTGCCCTCGCGGCCAGCGAATTGAGGTATAGTACAAGAAATACTATTAGGGGCTGTTTGGTTGCCTGTATACACTGAGATTTGTATCTACAGATGCAGAATCTTGTTTTTTTTTTCTCGTGTTTGATTGCCTGCATCTAGTTTTGAGTCTGGCTCTCGAGATGCAAGATTCTTTATGCAGTCTGGCTCTGAAGATACGTAGAAAATGGGCTTATCTCTGGATGTAGCCTTGTGTTCTGCGCAAGGAACCATTGTCAGCCACAATAGCAAACCATACATACGTTGCTACGTGGGTATGTAAAAGTTTTTTTTTCTTTTTTGTTTATATTTTTTGATTAGCATCTCCGATTACCGAACCGATTTCAAAAATGAGTTCCTGACATTTTTTTCGAACAAAACTAAACCACACTTGCTATATAAATTTCAAAATGCATACCTACTAAACACTCAACCAAACACCGTCTCTGCATCTGTGCATTCCGTATCCCATCAGCCTGGCTGAGTCAAACGGGCTAGGCTCGCGAGAAAAGGCAACCAAACAGCCCCTTAACATAGCAAAGATGATAACATAATATATCTATTGTATTTTATTAATAATAATCAGAATTTACATTAAACGTGGCACGCAGGCATTGAATTGCCCATGCAAAGCATAAATATCTTGATCCTCTCACCATCTAGTATAACTCTTCTTCTAAAAACAACAACAACAACAACAACAACAACAAAGTAAGGGTGAGTACTGAAAGACTACATAAGTTACACAGGAGATGCATTTTTAATGTAGAGATGACAAAGGGAGTCTATATGATTAAATTTTTGCATAAAATAAGTTTTCAATTTTTAAGTAATTTGTCAATAGCACTCTTTAGGAAGATTCTCTTCCTAAACAAATTTTTCACACAGAAATCCATCCTGAAGCTAAACTAGTTTCCCACAATGGTATCAATTCATTTGAAATTATTTTTGAAAATCTTAAAATCTAATCTGTGAATGGCTTGGACATGCTCATGACTGCAGGCGCAGCTAATCAATAGTTTTACATTATGCTGAGATTGTATAACTTTTATCGGCAAGATATGTTTTTCTTCTTTTGCCAAAATACACATTTCTTAGGTGTGCGCTAGAGATAATCATGACAAGACCTTTACAATGTGCCATTCCAAAAGCAGTCATACTTCTCTAAGGTTCCACCGTTGATGGGTTAGAAAGCCCAATTCAGAAGACCCCTCTCGCGCCGTAGAAAAAACCAGTGACACGACCATCAATGGAATGTTGCAAATTAGTTAGCCAGGTCTGTCCCATATCAGACTTATGGTAGCACAATAAGACTTTAAATTCAATAAAACTCAAACTGATCCTTAACTGACTGAGCAAACTTTTCACACACCCAAAGACTACCAGTCAACCATTCTCGCCCAGTCTAAACCAATATTTTCTTTTGTTTATGTCATTTTATAGCAACCAATAAATATTTCATCTGAACAAAATTTTGATTTGGCATAAATTTCAAAAGTTCTACTTTCTGTTCTAAGCATGTCTAAGCATATTTACTTAATAATTAACATAAAAAAATAGCATTGCACTTATGGTTGCAATGGCATAAGGATTTTAAATTTCAATTGTGGTTCTAATCAATTGGGTATAACTATTTATTTTTAAACTGGGTTTAAAATACATTTGCTATAATTTATGCATGCAATTACATTTAAAACACATTTCAGTATTAAAAATGGGGATCAAATGTGGTTAAGACGTGCAACTTGCGTGGATCATAGGATAAGTGATCAAGATTGTCAGCAGCAAGTCCTTTTGGCTCTCTAAAATCTACACGTTTGCAAAAGAATAACTTCAAATAAAATCAAATAAATTACAAAAATAGCATACATAAGTAATTTAGGAAGAAAATGGGTTCATTCGGAGTATGGACGGAAAAGATTGGACTCCAAGGAGATTAAATCCGAAATAAAAAAGGGGGTACTATTTTTGGAATTTATAGAATTTTGGGATTATTTATTTTATATTTATGTATTGCATAAGGGTGACATTAGCGGTTAATTTTGGTTTTTTTGGTCGATTAACTTTTGTATGGAAAGTAGCTCGAGAGTATGATAGGTGGAACTGAGCTGTGTGGACTCATTCAATGGCTTGCGGCTGGTGTGCCATGCACCCAGTGCACGGGGCCGGCTCGGATGGCAGTGCCAGTGCGTGTGCGTGGACCGCGGTGGATCGGCCATCACTACAGCGCGTCACCATGGTCTGCCGGTGCGGCAGTGGCGTGGGAAGGGACAAGCAGGCGGTATGGGCGCTGGGGCTAGTTGTTAGACCCTGAAAAAACACCTATGTAATTCTCTGTGTATTTTGTAATAGTCCAGAAAAAGCTAGTACACAGCAAAATAATAACCCAACATATCCATCGTATTTATTAATAATATTCAAAGTTTACGTAAAGTATGGCACGCATACCAAACTAAAGATTACAACATAAGCATAAAATAGTAGTGATAGCCCAATTGAGTTGGCACATGCAATCGACTGGGGAAAGAGATCTAAACGTCTTGGTCCTCATCTGAATTAACAGAGTAAGCAAGGATGAGTACAAAAGTACTCCGCAATTTACATGTGAGATGCAGTTTAATGTAGAACTGATAAACAAAGGCTCTATGGTTATTTTACATAAAGCAAGTTGTCGGGGGGTCGGGTAATTCCCATAAATTACCTCGGGTGCCACCAACGACCAAGTTCGCTCCCGCCCGAGCCACCAGGAGGTCGTTACCCTGGACGGGTTAGTTAGAACCTGGAAGGCTATGTATTTCGGCTGCTTAGAGCTCGGGCTCGGGAGGGACCTGGGATGCCACGTATTCCAGTCGATTCCGGGCTCGAGTTCGGGTAAGATGTACGAGCTCGGTGCCGGCTATCGGCCGACCTAACGTGATCTCGAGGTCGGCAGGAGTAGGAGTAACCGCCCGAGCGTAATCTCCGCTAGCCTGCACGTTCGCGGAGCGTGGGCGGTTGTAGGATCCACGGCTGCCACGTTCGGATGAGGTCCAAACGTGGGATAGTGGGGCCGGTAGAGTTCGATCCTTTGTAAGCTATAAAAGCGTCCCCATCATGAGGGGGAGAGGACACAGACTGTAAGACAAGAGACATACACTCAGATACGTTGCAAGAGTATACAAGAGCTGGAGTAGGGCTATTATCTCTTTCCTGAGAGGCCCGAACCAGGGTAAACTGCTGTGTCCACGCTCGTTGAAATCAGTGAGCCGTTCCTTGAGTAATCCCTCACGCAAGAAGGGGTCACGCTTGGTCCCTCCACCAACAAGTAAGCTCGGCGGGGCTCGTTTCAATCGTCGACAGCTGGCGCCGTCCGTGGGGCCCGACTTTCCCTTTCGTGAGGAATCCCGAAGAATGTCAGAATCCCAGAACCACCGGGGCCTCTACGCCCCCGAGATCGGGGAAGAGGACAAGCAGTTCTTCGACAATGGGGCCGGCGACGTCGCCGGCATTAAGAATCATGACGGTTCCGGGAGCTTTTCCCTGGAAGCCGCTGCTGCACCGGAGCAGTTCTTTCGCTCCCAGCTCGACGCCCTCTCGGACGACGAGTATGACGGGCTCAACGATGGTCTGGACATCCCCGACCTTTTCGAGCTCGACCAGGGGACCGCTTCACGGGGAGACACCGTGATGTCCCCCTCGCGATCCGTCCAATCCCGTAACGTCTTCGTTGCGGAGGAGGATGGAAATGTTGGGAGCAAATCCCAGGCTGAAGCGCGTCTTCGCCGCTACGAGGCGGCCAAGGAGCACCTGCAGGCATCCCTGAATCGGACGCCGCGCTTACGGCAGAAGTCCGAGGTGGCCTGGACCGATAAGACCAGGGCCGGGTTCGTGAGAATTTCCGCCAGCGTCACGGACTCCGGAGTTCGTCGACGATTTAACGAAAGCTCGTCACCCCGCTGCCTCTCGAGCAACGCCTTCAAGCCCTCGCCACGGTGGTACGCAACCTCGAGAGTTTCCTGAGCAGTCGACCTAGAAGCCATGGGCGCGGCCGTGGCCGATTTACCTCGAGGAAATCGCCACGCACATAAAGGCGGCGGAAGCCTCCCGAAAGGGACGCCAGAGCAATTCTCGAACGCCGCCACGGGCGTCCGAAGCGCCGCCACCCCGACGACTCACGCAGCCGCACTCAGAGTGATCGGGCGCGAAGGCCGACCGGCTCGGAGGGCACCGGAGCAATTCGGGCTCCTCGGGACAGCGGAATGCAAGCCACGGCGTAACCGGGCCGAACATTCCTCATCGGGCCACTCTCCATCCTACAGCGTGAGGAGATATTCTCTCGCTGGGCCCACTAACCTCGGGCTCGGTGGTGGGGATCGCCCCGGCCGCTGCGCTGTGGTGACCGTCCCGACGATCCCGTTTTTGGGTGCAGATGCGTTCGCGACGTCGCTACGACGTGTGACCTGGCCGACAAGGTTCAAGCCGGTCACATCGAGAGATTCGATGGGACTCGTAACCCGACGAGTTTCTCTCGATCTACACCACGGCCATTTTAGCGCCGGGTGATGAAAGGGTTATGGCTAACTTTCGCCTGATCCTGGGCCGGGCGGCTCGGGCGTGGCTATTCAACCGTAAGGAAAACTCGATCCGGCCCCGGCCCACCGAGCAAAGACTTCTCCGAGCTAACTTCCGTGAGTCGCTACGCCCGCCTTCGGGAAAGAGCGCGACCTTGAGCGCCTCGACATGCAGAGGAGGGCGAGACCTGCGCTGCCTGGCCCAGCGCTTCATGCAAGTGCGAATTCCATCCTCAAGCATCTCGGATGAGGCGGTCGTCAGGGCTTTCAAGTTCGGGTCCGAGACGACGCTTTACTCAGGACCTCGAAATTCACCGGACATCACAGCCTAACGAGCCGTTCCGCATGGTCGACCGTTATGCCAACGCGGATGAGGCCGTCAATGGAAGAAGCTGCTGACGAGGAAAGCTGCCCCTCGGCCGGGCTCGAAGGGCGTCAAGCGAAGAGCGTAAGCTCGATCGAGAAAAAATCAAAAGAAGAAAAAATCCTCTGCCTCCGACATGGTGGCGGCTATCGAAGACAACGACCGACCTCGCAAATGTGTATAGTGGGAGCCCGAAGGAAAGGGTCGACCGGTTCAGCGGAACAACGAGCAGAACCGGGACGACCAAGAACGCGGCGACCAACGCGGACGGGCTAGTGCCTATTTCTGCCCGCTCCACCAGGCGCATGGGCATGACCTTCGGAATTGCAGAACGTGGGCCTCCCGCCTAGAGCAGTTCTACAATGGTAAGGGTCCCATGCCCACGCTCCCCGAGATGGAAGGAGACGTCAAGGGCAAGAAGCCCGCCGAGGAGCAAGATACCGACATGGAATACCAAGAGCCGAGAAACCACATCGCCGTGATATTCGGGGGCTCCGCCGCCTATGGGTCGCGTCGGGAGTTAAAGGAGGCCGCGCGTGAGGTACTCCGTGTCACTCAGGGGAAGCCTCCTGTTCAGCAGCTCAAGTGGTCCGAGCTGCCGATCACCTTCTCCAAGGACGACAGCCCTCTGGGGATGACGAAACCCCAAAGGCTTCCGACGGTCGTTAGCCCAACGATCTGCAACACCGCAGTAGGTCGGGTCCTTGTGGATTGCGGGAGCTCCCTAGACCTGATATCTGCCAAGGTCTTGGACGAGATGCGCATCCTCGCCTCCAAGATCAAAAGCATGGTGGTCCCGTTCTACGGATAGTACCGAGCGCTTGGTCAGGCCACTCGGCCAGATCGTCTGCCCGATAACGTTCGGCAATCCGAGCAACTTCCGAACGGAGCTAATCACGCTCGGCGGTCGATTTCGAGTCGGCTTACAACGCCATCCTGGGCCGACCAGCTCGCCAAATTCATGGCCACCACTCATCACGGTACCAATGCTTGAAGGTCCGGCCCGGCGGCGTGATCACGGTCAAGGGAAGCCCGGCAGCTCTAAATGCGACGAGAGGGCGTTAGACATGATCGGTCAATCGCCTAACGCGGGCCCGAGCAAGAGCCGAGGAGTTCCCGGCCCAAGGCTAGCCTCCAAGCCGAGGAGAAACCAAGGCCATCCGTTGTGCGACGCAAAGCCGCATAAGGTCGTACACGTGGGGGCTTCCTAGATCCTAAATAGGAACTCGAGCTCGTGACCTTCCTCCGAGAAGCGCGGACATCGTTCGCTGGGAACCGTCCGACATGCCCGAGTCCCAAGGAGGTCGTCGAGCCTGCACTAGCGATTCGGCTGAAAAAGCCTGTGGCAGAAGCTCAGCGCTTCTCCCGAGAAGCAAGCCATCATCGAGAGGAACCGACAAGCTCCTCAAAGCCGGTTTCATTCGGGAGGTCGACCATTCCGATTGGTTGGCCAACCGATTATCGTGATGAAGAAAGGGGCAAGTGGCGATGTGTGTCGATCACACGGGGCTGAATGCCGCATGCCCGAAAGACAATTTCCGCTACCTCGGATAGACCAGCTTGGTCGACGCAACGGCCGGGCCCGAGGCGATGAGCTTCGGACGCCTACTCAGGCTATCACCAGATCGGCATATCGCCCGACGCACGAGAGAAAACTTCCTTCATCACGCCGTTTGGCACATTCGCTACACGACCATGTCCTTCGGTCTAAGGAACGCCGAGCGACCTTCCAGCGCCTCATGCAGAAAACCTTCTCGAACCAAATAGGTCGGAACCTGGAAGTGTATGTAGACGACATAGTCGTCAAGAGCAAGATGGCCTCGGACCATGTATCCGATCTAGAGGAGACTTTTCATAACCTCAATAAGCATCGAATAAAGTTAAACCCTGAAAAATGTGTGTTCTAGGTCAAAGCTTGCAAGGTGCTCGGATACATGATCGGCCCACAAGGAATCGGGGCCAACCCAGAGAAGATAGAAGCCATCGAGAACATGCGACCACCGACTTGCACTCGGGAGGTCCAGTCCCTGACCGGGAGAATGGCGGCCTTAAGTCGTTTCATCTCGCGGCTCGGGGAACGTGGCCTACCTTTCTTCAAGGCGCTCCGGAAGCACGACGGTTTCACTTGGACAGATGAAGCAGACCGCTCTTTCAAAGAGCTTAAACTATATTTGTCGAGACCCCCGGTCTTGACCACGCCAAGAGTAGGAGAGGTCCTCTTGCTTTACCTGGCCGCCACACCCCATGCGGTAAGCGCCGTCATCACAAGAGAACGGACGGGCATACCGATCTACTACATCGAGGTGTCGCACGGACCAAAGGAGCGTTACCCGAGGTCCGTAAGCTCCTTTATACGCTCCTCGTGGCCTCAAGAAATTAAGACACTACTTCCGTGCACACAAAATCCAAGTCCCGACCAACTTCCCGAGAGAAATTCACTGAATCAGACGCAAGCGCGGATCGCGAAATGGGCCATGGAGCTCGCCGGTCGAGATCGAATTCTCGGCGTAACCGCTGATCAAATCTCAGTCCTAGCGGACTTCCTAGCCGAATGGACAAACCCCGCCCGTCCGAGTCCGAACCCAACCAAGCCGAGCACGGTCCGGGTCATGCACTTCGACGGATCCCGAAGCTTACGATTGCTCGGGGTCGGAGTGGTCCTCGAATCCCTCGTGGGGAGCGGATCCGATCGCCCTCCAACCGCATTTCGGCGCAACAAACAACGCAGCGTAATCACGAAGGTCCGCTAGCCGGCCGGGCATGCAAAGCGCCGAGTCCAACGACGACTAATCGCGAAGGGCGACTCGCGGTGGTCGCCAACCAGGTTAACAAGGAGTATCGGTGCTCGATGACTCAATGGCGCTTTACCTGGCTGAAGTAAGGAAGATGGAAAAGTACTTGAAACTTCGAGGCATCAGACATCCTCAGGAAGGACAATGCCCTGGCCGACCATCTATCAAAGGTCGGTTCCGCCCACCTTCCCGCTTCGCGTGGTGCTCGTCGAGCACCTTTACAAGCCCTCCATACCCACCAAGGAGGGGCAACCGAGACGGGTGGTACCGTCTCCTTCCTCGAGCAGATGCAAGTTGGATGACGCCATTCATCCAAGATTTCGCACACGGACCTTTGCCGAGGAAGAAGCCGAGAAATCCCGGCTCATAAGACGCTCCTCAGCCTACAAAATGGTCGAAGGCCTCTTATACCGCAAAGGTGCACTTGGAGTCCTCTCCAAATGCATCACCCAAGAGGAAGGCAAATATCTCCTCAAGAATATCCACGACGGAATGTGTGGAGCTCACTCGTCCTTTAGGACCTTGGTGAGCAAAGCCTTCCGGTTGGGTTACTATTGGCCGACGGCCCTGGCCGACGCACGCTCAATAGTGACCGCTTGCCGATCTTGCCAGTTCCATGCTCGGAAGGTCCATCAGCCGGCATACGCGCTACAGACCATGCCATTAACCTGGCCGTTCTCGGTTTGGGGCATCGACATCCTCGGTCCATTTCCCAGGGGAAGGAAGGGTTGTAAATACATTAAATCGCAATCGACACCTTCACTAAATGGATCGAGGCCGAGCCTATATCAACCATCTCGGCACAGGCGGCTAAAAGGTTCTTTCGCAATAATGTAGTAACCCGCTTTGGCGTTCCGAGTCGCCTCATTACCGACAACGGCACTCGATTCTGGCGAGGTGTTTCGTGCTTATTATGCGAGGAGGTCGGGACCAAGATATGCTTCGCATCCGTGGCCCACCCACAGAGCAATGGGGCGGCGGCCGAACGGGCAGATCGTCCAAGGAAAAAATAAGAGAGTCTTCAAAAGCCACGAACCGCATGGTCAGGCCTGGGTGGACGAACTACCCCCCGTCCTCTGGTCAGTCCGCACCACGACGAGCCGAGCTACGGGGGAGACCCCCTTTCAGCTCGTATATGGCGCGGAAGCCGTCCTACCCGCCGAGGTTGTCCTAGGATCCCCAAGGGTGAACCTGGCCGATAGCATCGACGCAGAAGGCGAGCGCCTTCTCGACCTCGACCTCGCGGAGGCGACTCGTGAACGGGTTCTGTTGCGATCCGCGGTTTACCTGCAAGCTCTCCGCAGGCACGCCGCTAAATCGGTACGACCAAGGACCTTGCACGTCGGCGATCTCGTTCTGCGACGGGTCCAAGACCTGTCAAAAGCCAACAAGCTAACGCCGAGATGGGAAGGTTCTTACACGGTCGTCTCAACAGCACGCCCGGGGGCTGTCCGCCTCGCAATGGAAGATGGTCGAGAACTAGCTAGTACTTGGAACATCGACCAACTGCGTAAGTTCCATGTCTAACCACACCCGCTTTTACCTTTTTAATAAACTTTGTCACCTTACCCTCCCATTCTTTCTCTCTCTCTTTCCCCTTTACCTCCGCAAAATTCTACGATTAAGCTCGACCCAGACAAAGTGTCAGGGGCAGGTCGGTCGTTGGGGCAAAACACCGTACGACAAGAGCTCGACCTCGAGGGCTTCCTTCCTCGTAAGACGACCATCTTTTTTCGCGGTAGACCTCCGCCGCAAGTAAAGATTCGCACAGGACACCCTTCTGAACGGTTCCGAGCTCAGGTCGGCCGGTGGACGGCGTCAACGCACTGCACTTAAGGGCCACACGGTCTCGCAGAACTCTACTCCGCCAACGAGGTCGTGCTCGCAGATCGCCCACGACCTCCGTTGGCGGCGCCATAGGGTACCATGTGGCCACGACCTCGTGCGACTTTCGCGAGGTAGTCACTCCTCGTCGATTGACTGCTAAGTCGCGTAAGGCCGAACTCCGCCGAGTAAGGAACCACGGCACGAAACAAATCGTTGTCATCTCGGAGAAAAACAAAAGACGTCCATTAAAAATAACGCTCTTTCTATGTTCAACTGGGCGGTTTCTCCTTAAGTTTTTTACAGGTAAAGACAGGAAGAAGAAAATTACAGGAGGCCGGCACGCTTCTCGTCCTGCAGAGCGACGAGCTCGTCCCGCACCGAGTCGAGCTCGGACTCAAGGTCGAGCACCCGCCGGCGAGCTTCACGACCTTCGCTGTCGCCCGCCGGCCGCCTGGACTCCTCCGTTCTTTGGTCGATTGTCCTTTCGGCGCTTCGAGCAAGGCCGTAAGGTCGCCACCGTGGCTTCCAGGTTCGACCTTGCTCGCTCGCTCCGGCCGAGGCGCTCCCGAGCTCACGCGACGGACTCCTCCACCTTCCGCGGATCTCGGCCTCGAGAAGATGTCACTCGGCAACCCGGCGCTCGAGCTCGCGATCTTGGCGTCCTTCTCGGCTTGGTGCTTCGCGACAACTTCAAGCGGCGCAGTCGCGGCATGGAAGTCCTTCATGGTGGACTCCGGCACTGCGACAAGGCGCTTTCAGGTCGTGATCGAAGTTTTTGGTAAAAGCACATAAGAGTCGAGTACTTACCCAACAAAGCCGAGCCTCCACTCGATGGAACAACTCGGCGGGGTCCTCCGCCTCGTTAAGGCGAGCAAGGGATCCCGCCTTGGTCCCTTCTCCTTGATCGGCACGGAGGCTTGAGCCCGAGCTCCCTGGCCCCCAGGCGAAGGACCTTTGCCCTGGGACAACCTCCGCCTCCTGAGACGACGGCCTCAAGAGCAAGGATCACCTCCCGCTCTTCTTCCTCCCGGCAGATTGCGCCGGGCTCCACCTCCTCGACATCCAGGCCCTGGATCATGGCGGCATCTCCTGACGCTGGGTCGATCGGGGCACCGGTCGGCGGCCGGAGGTCGGTCTCGATTGGAGTGGCCTCGGTGCCCGGCAGATCCCCTTCGCCTGAAGCTCCCCGCCGCCGCGATGGCCGGGCTCGTCTCGACCGGCCAGGCTAGCCGTCTCTTCCTCGCCGACGGGCTCCCGATCGGATTAGGGTCCCCACGCCGGCGTGGCCAGGACCCGGCATGACGTCGTGAGCCCGAGGAGAGACCTCGGCGATCTCTGAAGAGTCGCGGTGATGATGTCGCTGGCCGGCAGAGTCCTCGCGGAGTTTCAGCCGCCGCTAACCACCATCGAGACTCCCGAGCCGTCATCCTCCACAACTATGATGTGGGGATGCCCTCCGTCGCGGCTCGGGCATCGGCGGCCGCGATCTTCCTCCGTGCCTCCTCTTCGAGACACGACCTCCGGTCCCGGCTCATGGCAGAACTCCCCCACCTCGGCGTCGTATGCCACCGGCCCGTGGGGATTGGGCCTCATGACCTCGGCCCCACTTCGCCTGTCGCCCATGACGGCCTTGGCAGCCGGGCAAGCTCCTCTCTAGCACGAGGTCAAGAACATCGTCGACCATTGCTTCAAATCCCATAACTCAAGACTACCGCCACCCCCACTATAGACGATGTGGGGTTAGTGTGGTCTTGGGAGAAAGAGAGACGAGAGGGAATAGGAGATCGACCTCGCTCGGCGTCGCTTGTCGAGCTCGGGCGCGGACAAGGAGGGCGGCCATGTCCTCGCGCGCCTTGTCGGCCCTGGCGACCAGAGGTCGGCCTCCCAAGCCGGCCTCGGAGATGGTCGGCCCTGGCGCGGTTGAGCGCGGCAGCCGACCTGCGGGACCTCGGGACCAAGGGGCGGGTCGGCTCGTCCTTCTCCTCCTCGCGGTCCCGGAGCCGGCTCGAGCTCACCCGCGAGCTCACTTTGAAGAAGCTGCGATCTGGCCCTCCAGTTCAACCTTCGCGCCGGACCCGGCCAGGCGGCCTTCCTTCTTCGCCGCGCAGCAAGGCGCAAAGCGAGCCATCACTGGGTTGTCCCTGGTGTACTCGTCCATCCACAATTTTAGTTCACTCACCTCCTGCCGGCCTGCATACTCCAAGTCTTTGGCGGGGTGAGCGGTCGTCGGCCGGACGCTGCGTGTGCGCTTAGGCGACGGCGTGGCCGACGGAGATCGAGCGCGCGCTTGCGACTACCGTCCCTTGGTCTTTCGACCCGCCCCGCCAATCGCGACCCAGCTGGGTCACGGCGACTTCGAGGGCAACCTTCTCCTGTTAAAAAAGAAAAAAAAAGAAAAAAAAGAAAACTCGAATGAGGTCGGAAGGCCCCCGGAAAAACCTGTCCGACAAAAGCTCCGAAAGAAGTCCGAATCAGAGACTTACCGCCTCGGTCCGGTTAAGGACGTTGTTTGGGATCTGGCGGCCCTCAATGATTTCCTTGCCCTTAGGGGTGCCGAACATCTCGGACACCCTCGCGTCCACCCAGTCCTCTGGCGGAGCTGCGTACCAGCCAAACAAGAGGTCGTGAGAACGGGCATCCTCTGCTCTGAAAAGAAGATCGGGGGTGATGACATACCTGAACGCGACTCGCGGGTGATGTCCTGCCACCCCTCGACCTTGAAGAAGGGATGCTCCCTCCTCCTAAGGGGTGATATCCGGTTCCTGACGTAGTCCCGGGTAACGTCCCGGCCGGTCAGCCCCAAGCACGTGAGCTCGTTGATTAGCATGAGGACCTTCTCCTCCTCGGGCTCCACGGGCGGTCGGGGTGTCTCGACGGCGCGACCTCTGGCACCGGAGTAGGAAAGCGAGCCGCCCTCTGCTTTCCTCAGGTAGAACCAAGAGTCGGCCCACCCCGACACCGAGTCCTTGAGCGTGAAGCTCGGATACTCGTATGGGCGGGTGGGTCAAGGCGAAGTAGAGGCGGCCAGGCCTGCGGCGTCTTGACGCGAGAGGGTGTAGAAGTGGAAAAAGAGGCCGAGTGGGCTCGACGCCCACGAACCCTTCACATAGATGGGAGAAGATGGCCATGATGAGAATAGAGTTGGGGTGGAGGTGAACGATCTCGCACTCGCAGAAGGCGAGTACGGCCTCGACGAACTCGCTTTCGGGCGTCCGGAGCCTGTTCATGGCGTAGAGCTCGGTGGAGACGATCTCCCCCTCCTCCGGCTGCGGGCTCTCCTCGGCGCCAGGCTCTCCATGTGCTTGCGTCGAGGTACTTCGCAGCTCAAGGATCTCGACTTGCGCCGTCGAGCTTGCTGACGCCGAACTTTGCCATGAGGATGAGGAAGACGATCAAAGAAGAGGATGAGCGCCGAAGCAGAAGAGTATGAGGTGCAGCAATCGCAAAATGGCCAAGTGAGTCTAAAAGATTCTCTTCGAGTGTTTTAAAAACTCCTCCAGGGAACGGGAAAGTAAAGGGACTTCCCGCCGTTATGATCGAGGAAACCCTAGAGGCACAGAGGGCAGTTGAGGCATTCGCCATCCGGGGAATGACACGTGGGCACGCAAATCGAAACCGTCCTGCCAGAGAAGACGGTTCGAACTTCCCGAATGAGGCTTCCGGGAGAAGGAACCGTTGAGAGGGGCCCACTTCTGTCCGCTCGAAACGCGACGAGCTGGAGCAACAAGCTCGTTCCCGGAGAAGGTTAATAGCTCGTTGGTCGCGGCAGTTGTTCGCCGCGGCAGAACCGATATGCTCGTAGAACGGTAGGCCCAAGGGGAAGGCCTTCCTTAGACCTTTTTCCCACTTGAACCTCGGGGGCTAGCTGTTGGGGGGTCGGGTAATTCCCATAAATTACCTCGGGTGCCACCAACGACCAAGTTCGCTCCCGCCCGAGCCACCAGGAGGTCGTTACCCTGGACGGGTTAGTTAGAACCTGGAAGGCTATGTATTTCGGCCTGTTCCGAGCTCGGGCTCGGGAGGGACCTGGGATGCCACGTATTCCAGTCGATTCCGGGCTCGAGTTCGGGTAAGATGTACGAGCTCGGTGCCGGCTATCGGCCGACCTAACGTGATCTCGAGGTCGGCAGGAGTAGGAGTAACCGCCCGAGCGTAACTTCCGCTAGCCCGTTACGTTCCCCGCGGGAGCGTGGCGAAGTTGTAGGATCCACCGGTTGCCACGTTCGGATGAGGTCCAAACGTGGGATAGTGGGGCCGGTAGAGTTCGATCCTTTGTAAGCTATAAAAGCGTCCCCATCATGAGGGGGAGAGGACACAGACTGTAAGACAAGAGACATACACTCAGATACGTTGCAAGAGTATACAAGAGCTGGAGTAGGGCTATTATCTCTTTCCTGAGAGGCCCGAACCAGGGTAAACTGCTGTGTCCACGCTCGTTGAAATCTGGTGAGCCGTTCCTTGAGTAATCCCTCACGCAAGAAGGGGTCACAGTTGGTCCCTCCACCAACAAGTAAGCTCGGCGGGGGCCTGTTCCCCAATCGTCGACACAAGTTTTTCAATATTCCAAGTAATTTTTCATTGTCATACTTTTAGATGAGAAAGATTTTCTTTTTAAACAAATTTTAACACAGAAATCCTTCCTAAAGCTAAACCAACTTCCCACAATGGAATCAATCCACCTGAAATCACTTTTCTAAACTTATTTTTGAACTTCTTTAAAATCTAGTATGTGCATAGCTTGCTCGGTATTCCCATCATTGTGAGCACGGCTAATCGATTAGTTTTAACTCTACAGAGGTTGTACAATTTTACCCACAAGACATGATATCTCTTGTTGCTAAGCTATAAACACACATTCTTTAGGTGTACGACGGAGAGATCCTGACAAGGCGTTTATAATACGCCATCCCAAGAAGCCCCACCTCGCTAAGGCTCACCGCTAGTAGGGTTAGAAAGCTCAGTCCAGAAACCTACTCTTGCGTTACTCAAATAGCCAAATGGCAAGACTAACATTGAAACTTTGCAAATTAGTTAGCCAGGTCTGTCTCATGCAAGATTTGTGTTAGTACGGTTAGGTTTTACATTCAGCGATACTCAGACCAGTCCTTAATTGACCAGGTGAACTTTAAACAAACCCAAAGGCCACCATTCAACCGTTCTCGCCCAGGCTAAATCTACATTTTCATTTTATCATACCATTTCATAGCATTCAAAGCATAAATTTTTATTTTTAACATACTTGCTCAAATTCTAAAGAAGTTCTATTTTCTTTTCTAAGCACGACTAAAAAATTCTCTCTAAATATTTTAATTAACCAACATATATCCACTAGTACATTATCAAGGTTACAATGGCATAATGGAGTCAAATTACAAAGGTGGTTCATATTCAAATAGGGTATAACATTCATTTTTAAACTGGGTTTAAGCTATTTTTGCTACAATTTAAGCATGCAATTACATTTAAAACGAATTACAATTTTAAAAATTGGGATTAAATATGGTCAAGATGTACAACTTGCCTGGATCGTAGGGTGGATGATCGAGATCGTCAGTAGCAAGTCCTTTCGACTCTTTGAAAACTAAACGTTAAAAATCAACTAAATTCAAATAAAATCCAAATAAATTCAAATAAAATACAAAACTGGTAGAAATGGGTAGAGTATAATTTTATATAAATTCATGAAGAAAATAAAATTAATCAGACTTAGAACGAAGGAGATCGGACCTTTTGAATCTCATATAAAATGCTAAAATTCTAAAAATTGACCTCTCGTTGGACTTGGTGAAGAAATGGTTGTCGGCAGTGCTCCGTTGAGAAATTTCCAAATATGATTTTCATAGATTTAGAGGATCCCAAGCGGAAGCTCCAATAAAAATTTGAGACCGAATGGAGGTCCGAAGTGGCTGGGAGAGCTTGCCGAATGTTCATCCGAGTTCGGAGAGAATGGCTTGTACATGGAGATTCGTGGGTTGGATTGCAAAAAAAAAAAAAAAAAAAAAAAAAATCAATTTTTGTTGTGTGGGGAATGACGAGAGGAAGTAGTGATCCAATTTAAAGGGCAATCGGACCAGCGGATCGTTGGAAAACGCTCACTAGAGTTATAACTAAAATAGTAATGAGTTCGCTGGAATTAATTGAGTTGAAACGGATGCAACAAATGCGGGTTGGCAACTTTGGTACTGTATCTAATGGGTTCACTGTAGCTAACGGGTGGGCTGGAGGTAGCGGATCGAGTTGGTGAACAGTAACTAAAATTAATTCCCAAAAGCAATTAATTTTCCACTGAAAAATTCAGTTTAAATCCGAAAAATAGCAAATTAATTCTCATAAACTTGGCAAAATTAAGATGCCACAATTTCAGCAAACAAAGTATGAATAAATATTTTTAAATAATATAATAATATTATTAGCACTGTAATTAATTTTAAATGCTAAAAATACTTTTTAACTTGGAAAATAATAGAACAGTTACAAAAATTTTACAACAATTTAGAGAATTTACTTAGGTCTTTTTAACTTACTATTTCCTCATGATATTTATATAATTTATGTTTTAAATAATTACTAAAAACTAAAAAAGCTTTTTAAAAAATGGCAAATATAGTTAAAAATTTTAGGAAAAATTCACAGAAATTCTCGAAGAGATTTTGAACTTAATAATTTTTTTACAATTTAAATTTTGTTTTTATTTGCATATAAAAATTACTTTAAATTTCTAAAGGTTGGAAAAGGTGTTTTGAAATTCGGAATATTATTTAAAAAGTACAAAAAATCAAATTATTCTTAGAAATTCCACAAAAGCCAAGAAAATAATATTTAAGATTTTAATAACAAATTCTTTTTTCCATAAGAAAAATTCTAGGATGTTACAGTTGTCGGTGACGCTAGACAAGGAGATAGAGAGTGGCTGTACGACTCCAAGCAGGAGCGGCAACATCCGAGGTGAGGAAGCCGGTTGGAGGCAAAATAAGGCACGTACGGGCTCGGTGGCAATGTCGCGAACCTTACACCGTGGTGTTCAGCGGCAGAGAAGGACAGTTGACGGCGCAAAATGGAAGAAACGAAGCTCGGCCAAAATGAGCAAATGATCAAAATTAATCGCATAATCAAAGAGAAAAGCAAAATTAAGTGGGGAAAAATTGAGGGAGACATTGCGCACAAGATGACACGCTTAGATGGGAAATTGGCGTACTAGAACAACGACTTCAATGCAGGGACACGGCGGCCGGCTACGAGGAAAATGAAATCTCAACATCGCTCTGGGAGCTCGAGTACGAGAAGATTTGGGAGTGGCAAAAATGGAACCCGAATCATGTTGCGAAACCGGTGCTCACCTTTAGAAAACTCGAGGGGTGCCGATGCATCAGTGGGCACTACAGCGGCCAACGGCTTCAAAGCATGAGAAGTGCGTCGTTAAGGGCATGTATAGTGCTATAGACAGCAATTGTCTATAATACATCTATATATCATCTGCGAACAACACTAAAAATAACTCATACAATGGATTGTCTATATAATTGACTGTAATGGTCTCTCATTCAATCAACAAACTATCTATACAATGGTACACAAAATATAAAACTGTATATAAAATTGTCTATTAAATAGTAGACAACATCTTTCTCTCTCTTTCTTCTCTCTCCTCCATATCACTTAAAATCCTACGTGACATCTCTTATAGATAGCTAACTATAAATCATTGTACATGCCCTAAGGTGTAATTGGCCGGAGGGGAGCGAAGGGGTTTAGTGGAGAATTAATGCCTGCGATTATGCGGTTTAATAGGGAGAAATGGACGTGGAATTGCGGCCGTTGGAGGTCGGCTATGCGCGACAATGGTGGAAGGCAGCTCGTCTAGAGGAAGGAGAAGGAGCGGGGCGGGCCGACATGGGGGCTGACATGGGGGTAGGCCGGTTCGATCGGCCTTGGGCTGAGAGGGAGAGAGGGCCAGGTGGGTCAATGCGGAAAGAAGAGAAAATGGGTTGGCCACAAGTAGAGAGGAAATGGGCCAAGAAAATGGGCTTCGGCCCTGAAGGAGGAATAGAATTTTGTTTCTATTTTGATTTAAATTAATTGAAAAAATTCATAACGATTTACAAAGCTATTTTGAACTTAATAAAATTATTTTCAACTGAAGTTGAGTTTTTGGTTTTCTTATTTAAATTACTTTTACTTTTTGAAAATAGGCAAAAAGCTTTTAAAATCCATAAATTTCAAACACAATTTCAGAAAAACAGAAATAACTAAAGTAAACAATATTTAAGAAATTTTTAGGGTCTTACAAAAGCTTAGAACCCAACTATCAATTAATTTCAGTTTTTTTGTCATTTGGTTGTTATGCCTAGGGATCCAAAAATCGCCGAGATTTCGGTTTTCTCGGACGAGATCTCGCTTTTCGGCCATGGACGAAACTGCAAATCCCGGCCGAACGAAAAAAAAATGAAAAATTTGAATTGCTACAGTGATCTCGTTTTTTTCGGTGAGATTTCGGTTAAAACCGGCGAGATTTCGGATAATTTGCCCGAGATTTGCAAAATTTGAACCGGATTGCAACTCAATGTGGCCGGATTGTTTTTATTTAGCATTGTGAAGCAAATAGGAACAGCAGAGAAGAAAGAAATTGAAGAAATGAATGAAAAAAAAATTTTGGAGGGACATGGGAATCGAACCCGTGACCTCTTGCTTTGCAAGAAAGCTAAGCAACTGCTGGTAACCAAGTGCACTCACTCCATTTGCTTGCTCAATGCAGATTACAGTGGATTATATCATGTTGTGTTGCTGTGGACTATAGAAGGGCACCTTTCCCATTTGAGTCACGGGTTCCAGTAGCTGCAACTTTTCCATCGTCTCTACACTGGACTGGAGGCTCCCGACCGCACCAAACCCGGCGAAGCCCGGCCACCTCCGGCGAGTTTTGAGATCTATCTCGGGAAGAAAAGACGAGATCTCGGCCGTCCAAAGCGAGATCTCGGGATTGATTAGCGAGATCTCGGCCCTGACAGAGAAGGTCTCGGTGAGTAAAAAAAATACTGTTTCTTGAATGCCATTTGATGTTCTTAGGAGACAGGAGTGCATAGCTTCCAGTATTGGTTATTCCTAGTAGGACTTGGTAGTTTGGTAAGATGGGAGCAAGTTCCCATATGATCTATGTTGCATACTTGCATCTATGATCTGTAAGATGGGAGCAAGTTCTAAGTTGAAAAAAATTGTGTTGCATACTTTATATGTGATAGAAGTCATTGGAAGTCATTAACGAAAATTGTATGACCATGCTTTATATGTGATCTCGCTCGTAAGTGCTTGTTTTTTAGATGACTTTACCACTGTTAGATTTTTTAAAAATTCCACGTGATTGATCATCATCTCAAATTTTTATAGAAACATTAGTGATGTGTCAGGACTATCCAAAAAAAAATTTAAATTTTTTTGACGTGTTTTGGACCCATTTTTGGCCGGTTCAAATTTGCCGAGATCTCGGTGATCTCGGGCGAGATCTCGGTGATCTCGGCCGAGATCTCGGATTTCTCGATGGAATAAAAACCGGATTTGAAAATCTGTTTTTGCAATTCGTCTGAATTTTGTCCGAAATTTCCGAATCTCGCCGAAATCTCGGATTTCGGGAAGGTCCGGAATTTGAGTCAAAACGAGATTTAAAACCCTGGTTATGCCTAGTTTTAGTTTTCTGTCCACTGTCCATCACTTAAGTTAAAAGTACACGTCGTTCCCCACATGAAAAAATGTTCTCCAGTCTTCGAAATGCTAAGCTGAAGAGCACTGAATGAACAGTCGAAAAACTATATCGACTCGATCAATCAGATTAGAACAGTGTAACCGAGTTTCAGATGCTATGGATGAAAGCAACGCTGCAAAATGTAAGCAGAAAATGATTTTAGTTACATCATTATCTAGTACCTTTTTATCTGCTTCACTTGTAACAACTAACTAGTACAGAGTGAATTGCAAGCTTTGGATCTATAGTCTTAAAACTTAATAAGAGTGATTTATCTGCTGTATTACTCAAAGGCCTGGTGTGTAGATTTCATGAGCACAGATGAATTGACAAGAAATAAGGAATGCAATGATAAAGTCCGTCTAGGATGATTTGACACGGACTGAAAGTTACACAGTCACGCAGAAGGCTACTAAAAATCTGCACAAGTGACCCTGGGTGACGATTATTCTCAGTTCTATCATGTATGCACATACAGTTTAGAAGTAAACACAGACACGCCAATCCAGTGTCTCTGAACAGCTTAACCATTTGTCGGTTGGCATGCAAGGGCCGTCTCTCAAGGTTCATATGGACCTTACGTAGAACAGAGTGACAGCAGACAGCAACGCAAACGGTATGTGTACACGTGGAACATGACTCCATTATTTTACATCCGACGCTGAGTCTTTCCTCCAAGCACATAAATGACACAATCAAGAGCAACAAGTAAGAACAATAAACCCAAGAGGACAAGAGGTTGTTCACAAAGCACGAACAACAGTACTAAATAGACAGCAAGTACTACTAATCACTGGAGGTCAATTAATGGGCAGCAAGGAAAGAAACCACACGATCCTTGAGCTCAACCGCTCGCAGCTGCCGTTTGATATCAAGGTCCTATTTAGAGCTCCAACTCCGTAAGATTCATGTATTTCTAGCTCCACTAGATCTATGAAGCTAGAGCTGTGAGTATATTAAGAGTGTTTAGATGAATCATCTTGTTTACATTTTAGAATAAAAATATAAACTTAATTTACTTTATATTAGCCTACAAGTTTCAGATCTGAGGTGAAGCTGGAATCTGGAGCTCTGGCAAACAGGGCCTAACAACTTTAAAACAAATCTAACCGCGCAAAGCTCACGAGCCACGCTATTAGTTGTTTGTTTAAAGTGAGTTATAGTAGCATATAATCTCTACTATTCTAAAGCAGCACTTGGTGGCAGTGGTCCGTTCTTCCCACGTCATTAATTGCCGCTTAATTGCCCTGCTTAATTGTCCTGCTTAATTGCCCTACGCAAGAAACGAAGCGTTGCTTTAATTAGCCAGCTTTCGCAAGAAACAAAGCGTTAAAGATAGATGTTTGATCTTGTGAAATATTTTTTTTTTTAATCTTTATTTTTCGTTAATTTTGTTTTTCGTAGCAACGCACGAGCATGTAACTAGTATATGTTATATGTAAAAATATAATCGTCTGATTAATCATTTTACACGAAACAATGATAAAAGTATAATTAGGATGTCAAGTATGTGTGAGACTGAGACTGGATTTTAGATCAGGTTGGTACACCCGCCCCGGCCGCTTGCCTTCGCGGCCTCGCAATAGGACCGCCAGCTTGGCGCTAGCTAGTCCGCCGTCTTGGTGCAGACCAGCATCCTCTCGCACGCCAGCTTCGTCAGGCTCCGCGCACCGGCGGCCATCGGATTCATCCTCGGATCGTCCAGCCCGTCCCTCGCACCTGGGAAGACGATTGCCCATCTCCTCTTGGTACCTTCCCAGTATTCTGCTGTTTCTGTCTTCATCTTTTGTTCATTGCTAAAAGAAGGGTGGAGTAAGAGAGCATCTTCAATGCGTGCCGGTGCCGCGGCGTGCAAGCCGGGTCAAACCCGCAACGACGGCCATGTTGTGGCCTTGTGGGATATGTTCCAACCGGCACTCGGGCGAAACCAGCAATCTTTTCACTGAGGTGCGTACTTTACACAAACAACTCTATAATAAGTATGCAATGATTTCGGAACACCGTAAATCTAATATATGTATTTAAAATTTGCTAAAAGTCCTGAAATCAAAATAAATTCAATCGACAAATTTAACCTATTAAAGAGATCATGCGTTTTTCAAAATTTCAGGGGTGCCTACCCCGACCTAGTTCAGGCCATGCCGGCACTATCGCCGGCCAAGAAGACAAGGCCAATGTCGCCGTACTTGGACAGCCACGGGTCAGCGCCAGACGCTGCCCAGTTGAGTGCCGCCCAGGAGTCGTCGTAGGCTGCCGAGAGCAAGTGCTCAGGCGCGAGACGTAGTTGACGGAGACAGCGATGACGCGGGCGTTGGCAACTAGCGAGTTGAGGTAGCGGAGCTGCAGAGGATTGCTGGCCGGCGCGAGGACGAAGGTAGTGGCGAAGTCAAGATAAAAATAAAGGTGAGTTTAAAAATTAAGCTAAATTAATACGAACATAGTTTTGTACTCTTCTCTAATTCAAATTCATATATGAATAAAAGAAAAGTAAAACAGAAAAATAGAGAAATACAATGAACATAGCTTGCTAATGGATAGCATATTCTAAACAGAGAAATATATACCTCGCCATCTTCGCCTGTTGCTTCCTCGTCCTCCTCCACTCTTTCAAATCCCAGATCCAGATTTCTCCTCAGCTCCTCCGTTCCTTACACCCCACGGCATCACGGCTCTATGTACTGTCGCCTAGCCACCCTGACCTTCGGCTTGTCACGTCTCCTAGCATTTGGCTCACCGCTCCAGGCTCGGCTTAGCGGCTCCCTCCTCCCCTCTTTGTCACCGCCACACGGTCGGCGGCCACCCACTCATCGACCCAGGCTTCTTAGCGTTCTCGCATATGCCGCTCTGCGCCTAGCTCGGTGTCAGCGGCTAGCCGCCCATCTAGGGTTTGCATCTATTGCCTCGTGTGCTCATAGGGTTTGCTCATGTGCACATCACTTAATTTGATCCTCTTAGTCTTCTCTGTTCGATTGCATTGAGTGACCTCGTGTGGTGGGGATTGGGTAGGTGGGTAGATGGTGGATTGATACTAGATCTTAGTTTGGCTTTTGTGGGCTGACTACCTAGAAAAGACAAAAAAAAATCAACGCATCATCTTCTTCCTCCTATATTTCGGCTTCGAGGCTTTAGTCTTCACCCATTTCATGGCCATGGCATAACGACTGCCGGTCTGCTCCCCTCCCTAGCTTGTCGTGCCACCGCCCCAGCTCATCATGGCATCCCTTCGGCCTTCTTCCTCGTTCTTCTTCTTCACGCTCATGGAGCCTCGGCCACAACCATGGTCGTCGGAGGGTGGAGGAGAGGGGTTATCAGCAGGGATGTTCCAAACATTTTGGGGGCCCTAGGGCAAAGTCAAAAATAGGAGCCCTATAGTCTAAAAAAACATAGAACACAGCTTATATATATATATATATATATATATATATATCTAACATGTGTCAATAATTTAAATATAACAGGAACTACAGTCTATGGAAGAAAGAAATAATACTTGTATAGAAGATAACGCTTGAGACTTGATGAAAAGATCACTTCGGCCAATAACGATCAAGGAAAGCCATTATGTTTCACCTAGAAATACAAACAAACAAGCCCATCAAAGTATAATAATCATAGAAAACAATTTCTTCTTACATTTCTACATGCAAAATCATTGATAATACTATCCGTATCAATATGATCCAACATAGCCTTTTCTATGCATAAAGTAGCTAAACCATTCAACCTTTCCTGTGACATTGTTGACCTCAAATAGTTTTTTAATAATTTCAACTTTGAAAAGCTTCTTTCAGCTGATGCTATAGTCACAGGTACAGTGAATAATATTCTATAAGCAATTGAAACATTTGGATAACAATCTATATCTCTAATAAACTCACAAATTTCAATTGCAGACATTGAATCATTTGGTAAAGTCATTTACAACACTCTTATTTCTGAACAAAGATCATCTAATTCAAAATCACATGATTCATTTTGAGAAAAAGTTTCTACAAATTTAGTACAACACTTTCTTAATTCAATGTCATGCTTTTTGAGGAAAGTAAAAATCCGAATATACCTTTAAATGTTTGAAGATCCTCAAATCTATTTGTTAGAGTAGTAATTGCCATATCTACCATAACTAAGAAATAGTTAGCTTCAAAAGCCTTTTGAGCAGTTAGAACTTCTTCAATGTGATCACTTTCATCAAATTGTTTTTTCCTAGTAGCACGACGTTTTATTGGAAATGATGGTTCTATCTTCATTTCAGATGCAAGACTTTTAGCAATATTCAAACTCGATGCAAATCCTTCATTTTTATACTCATCAAAATATTGCATTATGCCTTCTATTTGTTGCAGGGCAGAATCAATGCACATAGGTGAAGATTGTAACTTTTTTACTTACCATGTTCATGGAAAATAAAATATCATGCCAAATGACCATACCAAGTAAAAAATCAAAAGTTCCAAGAACATCATACAGATTCTTCGCATCACTCTTTGACTTAGGGTCATCAGAAGACTTGCATACCTCTAACAAAGCTAACCTTATTTGTGGAGTTTGATATCTAATAGCTTTAACACTTTTGATACGACTCTCCCAACGAGTATTAGACAAAAGTTTAACTGTCAAATTTGGAACATGAACAAGCAAAAGTTTCCATCTTTTAGGAGAACTTGAAAATAATACATATATCCGTTGCACAATTCTAAAGAATGAAATAGCTTTACCACAAGAACTCTAGAAAGAATTCTTCTATATTAATTTTGGTACTTGACATCTTAACACATCTAAGAATAAGAGTCATTTGTTCTTGATGGCTCACATCCGGAGTACAATCAAGAATTACAGAAAAATATTTGGCATCTTTTTTATGATAGAACTTGTAACACTATGTGCTAAAAGTGAAATTAACTCATTTTGAATGTTAGGACTAAGATAATGGTGATGGATTTCATTACCTGTAATGCGTCTGTAATAACCTAGAAAATTAACTAAGCAAACAACAGTAGTAATGAGTAATTAGAGCAGTAGTTAGCGTATTTGTTTGCGAAAAGTTTTAAAATGCGAGTAGAACGAATAGAGATAGAAGGGGATTGCCGTCAGACCCGCAGGCGAGGTATTGATCACCGAGATACCAGACCCGTAGGGGCCGAGTCGGCATCTCTCGCTAGATCGGGTTTCATCATCCGGCAACCACGACTTACCTGTTCGGACTGCGGGTGTCCGCAGTATTTAGAAACCCAAATAATAGCCATCCCCTGCAGTAACTCAGTAAAGAGCCAGAAGAGGTAACAGGGTAACCTGGACCATTCCATGCCTTCAAGCCAGCTAGCAGCCAGCTCACAACCAGCGCCCAAATGCATCCCCCGCTAGCGACCACTCTCAAGAAGAAGACCGCCCTTCTCACCAATCAAGACCGGCGACTCGTGGCAGCCAGGGAGGGAGGTATGGCTGCAGCCCATCCCTTCCTTTCCCTTTATAGCAAGCATCCATTTCTTTCCTCAGTCTCCAGCCAAACCACAGAAAGCAAGCGCTCAAGCACATGCAGTCCAGAGAGTGAGGGAGCGCAAGAGAGCAAGAAGGAGGAACAAGAAGCAGACCGACAGCACCAGGAGTCCCCAAACCGGAGCAAGGAGCAAAAAGGCGCAAGGAGCCGGAGATCCCCAAGCCGAGCCAGAAGCTACAGGGAGAAGTCCACAAGCAGGAGTAAGGAGAGCCACAAGACGCACCAGAACCAGGAGATCCCCAAGCCGAGCAAGAAACCGGAGGATCCCCAAGAACAACTGAACCGAGCAAGAACCAGGAGGAACCACAAGAACCGGACTCGGTGATCCCCAAGAACAGAGCTGCACGTCATCTTCTTCCCTCAACCGAACCCGAACCCCAAACCACTCAGGTGCACAGCCATTCTCATTAAGTAATAGCAATAGCAAACCACTCCTCTAGTGCACTGAGTAGATAGGGCGTTCATCATCTCAGTAGGGTGATCTAGGGTTGCTAGACTGTAGTCTGCCGTCCCTCTAGAACCCCGTGCATCATCGACTCGTTCAAGCAATCAAAACCGAAACCAATGAGTAGAATGCGAAAAACGAATAGATCAAGTAGCCTCTGTTCTTATCATCCACCCAAAATGCGAAATCAGCAAGTAAAGAACGAACACCAGGTAGAGTAGTAGCAATCTGTTCCCATCTTCAGTAGAGAGAGGGAGGAGTTAGCAGTAGGGGCGGATCCGGTCCAGTAGAAGGAAAGAGAAGGGGAGAGCGGCCGGGCTGGGGAGCCGGCCAAGGGAGAGAGAGGCGGCGGCGCTAGGGCGTCCGAGAGAGAGAGAGAGAGAGAGAGAGAGAGAGAGGAAGGGGAGCACCCGTGCGGCGGCTGGAGCGGCGGCCGGCGTCGGGGAGGAGCCAAGCGCAAGGAGTCGCGGTGGCGTCGAGTCGCCAGAGAGGGAGGTGGAGGAGTGCCCGAGGGAGGAGAGACCGAAGGGCCAAGCCAGGGCGTGAGGCAGAGGAGGAAAGAGAGGAGAGGAAAAAAGAAATTGAGAGGGGAGCAGATGGGCCGAAGGCCCAGTTGGCCGAAGAAATAGAGAGAAAAGGAAAGAAAAAGAGAAGAGAAGAAAAAGAAAAGAAGAGAAAAGAAAAGAGAAAAAGAAAGAAGGGGGAAGAAAAGGGAAAAATTAGGAATCTGGCTGATCTCGTGCAATTCTCGTAGATTAATCACGATACTTTGAATCGTAGGAAAAAGCTTCTGTTTTAATTTCTAAAAGCCGCGGTTAATCAGATAGAAAATTGGTTAAACTGTAATAATTGTTCTTGTTGTAATTGCTAGTTGGATTGCTGTAAATAAATTGAAATGTGGGTAGTTAGTGGGTTCTAGTTAGTTTGACGCTGTCCGTAGAAGAATAGATTTCCGTAGCAGGTTTAGTTGATGCCGTAGTAATACTTTATAATTGTCAGGTCTCGAGTCGAACCCGTCAAACCTTCCCCCCAGCAGTCCGAGCGAGGTCGAACACTTCAGTTCTACTCCAGGCAAGAGCCCTTTGATTCATGTTTGTTTAAAATCTTTTAAATTGATTTCTGTATACTATGTGTATCACTCTTGCATGGAAAACGTTATATTCAAATTAAAAACCTTAAATCGGATGCGGTTGAAACTGTGTTTGAGAAAATGAAACTGGTTTGGTGTCATGTGACACGGAGAGAAATGGATTTGGTCTGTTCACGGAATGATCCGTGGTCGTATTATTATTATGGTGGGTAGAGGGCGCCGATGAGAAGGATTGTCATGCCGGTGGGGCCCTCTACAGAGGATAGAATATAAGGAATTACAAACTACACTTGGGCATTGAGCCGTAATTGCAGTATCAACCATAGTGTGTGGAAACGGTCAGAAAAGGTTGTCCTATGAAGGATTTAGATCTCCACATTGGGTAAGTGTTATATGGCGTACCCTGGGATATGCCGGGAGGCCCGTGGGGTACAGGTCCACGGAAATGGCGGTATATTTGAAGCCACGGGTAGAGTTACTGCCGACGACTGACTGTCGGAGTACAACTGTTAGCCGCGAGTCGTTGAGACTGCCTAGGGAAGGAGTTCACGACTCGGGTAACAGGGTTGGAGATCTATTTATGGATTAGTGATAAACGTTCTGGGGCCTCTCTGAGGAGGGTCACTATGGGTAAAGTGGTACAAACCTGCGCAGGGATAAAAATCATGAATTCATGCCTGTCTCTGGATTGGAGGCTACGGAAGATCGATCATCTCATATACAAGTGCTAGTAGTCAAGTTTAAAATAAAATTGGCCAACTTTTAAAGAAAATCTAATTTAAATAAAAACCTAAGTTTGAAGGAAGGAAAGATCTGTGGAAAGGAGAGAAAGATTCATGTCATTATGTTGCTATTAGTGCTTGCTGAGTACGTTGTACTCACTCTTGTATAATCCTCCCCTTTGCTTAGAAGGCGAGCTTGATGGATCCACCGTTGAGGCGTGGACTGAAGGCGATGAGCAGGATCAGGAGCTTCAGGAAGATGCTTATTACTACTACAATCAAGAGAACTAGATGATTGGGTAGAAAGGATTACTTTTGGGACGGTCGTCATGGGATGAGACCGTTGTAATATAAATTTTGCTGTACTTAGAACCAATGTCTAATTATGTAATGGACATGTAAGCCCTGCGTGGCTGAATATAATATATTTCAGTTCAGTCTCTAATTATTGTTCTGCTGCAATATTCTGATCACGGTATGGTACGACAAAATCTTTGGACTACCCGGTACTTTGCTAGCTACTATATCGAGATTCGAGTGATTAACATAGGGTAATGCCCAGGTGGAGGTTAATTACTCTAGGTTAATTACCCGGGTCGCTACAGGTGGTATCAGAGCCAGGTTACGAGAACCACGCATTAAATAATAGAGACTGTTTAAGAAACTGAAATAAAAAGGTATCTCTAGCTATATGGCACTAGTATAGTAACCTTTCCTTTATCAACTGCTAAGTGTTAAGTTTGGTTTAGCTATCTTCTTAAATTGACCACCAGTATTAACTAGACCCTCTTTTAAGGGGGATAGGGAAGCAAGTTAGTTCCTTGTGGTAGTTGTGGTAGAAGCTCTTTCGTGTATTTAGCCATCCGCATTTGCATTTCAGCATTGTCTTCTTTATCATGCCATGTCAATTTAACATTCTATGCATGACTAGTATACTAGGTTGATGTATTTGCATTTAATTCTTCCTGTAAGCATGTTCAGATTCTCACTAGTATGCATAGGAAGCACTGCATGAGCATGTTAACTTTCTGTCTTGCATTGCCGACCGTAGAAAACCAGATATGCATTTGTGGTGTGCTTGATATATGTATGAAGTATCTAAGTAGCTGAATACAGCGCATAGAACTAGGAGCTAAGGACTAGGAGACGGACCCGGACCCGTAGTCCGTGGCGGTTTTGGGCACGGGGTCCATAACGCGACTCGAGGCGTGTAGACCTCGAGGAGTTCTCGGCGCTCAGACACCGAGGGTTGTTTATCGTTTCTCTTCAATAGACAGGTGCGACTCGAGGCGCGTAGACCTCGAGGAGTTCCTAGTGCTCGGACACTAGGATTTTTATCGTTTTCTTATTTGCATCTTGATGGTGTTTATGTTCTTCAGTAGCTATAGGGCGACTTGAGGCGCGTCCTCAAGGAGTTCTTGGTACTTTCGAACACCAAGTTTTTGTCGTTTTCTTAAATTGCGATTTATGGTTCTTATTCTGAGAGGGTAGATAGATGGTAGTTGTAATTCTGAATGGAGTGACGATTGAGAGCGAGCTTCTCAACTTCTTATCTCATTTCTTAAAAACTTGGCCCTAATATCTACTAACTACAATGACACCCCTTATCTCAACAAAATTGAATGCTTGTAAAAAGTTAAGTTACCCTTGCACACTTCTTCCCTTTGAAAATAATTGCTATTCTTAAGGATATCCCTTCTTTCCTTAGTTATATCCTTAGTTAAATATAGGAATGACCTTCTAAAGACCAATTGTTGTGTCGAAGATAAGTGATTAATTAAGTTGCGCTTTGGGTTGGTCTCTTTCGCAGGATGTCGGATCGTGAGGTGCTTGAGCAGAACCTAATCCTTCGTTTAGGAGTCATCCAAGATCCACCAGAAGAAGAAGTAGAGCCACCCCAAGCACCATTCCAAGATCTAAATCAGCCATTCCCACTACCATCCAGACAGCCAACACCCCAAGGAGGCTTAGCTGATGTAGCTAGGGCCCCCGAACCCCCAGATCAACTAGGAAGAATCCTCCGACACTTCCAAGAGAGCCAAAACCACCTGGTGGAAACTCTATTAACCAACCTAGTCCCTGGAGGTCATCCTCATCACCCTAGGGGGAGAGTAACCTTAGGTGAATTCCTGCAAACCCGCCCACCTACCTTCTCCCAAGCCACCGAACCACTTGCAGCAAATGATTGGCTCCGAGAAATTCAGAAGAAGTTGAATACAATAAATTGCACCGATCAGGAGAGTGCAGTATGCAAGACATCGATTAGTGGGACTCTTTGCAGTTTGGTGGGAAAATTATTGTGAGGCTCGTGTAGAAGAACCACCGGTTACATGGGCAGAGTTCACAGCTCAGTTTCGTAGTGCCCACATCCCCACAGGAGCATTGGATGTTAAGAGGAGAGAATTTTGGGATTTAACTCAGGGGAACAAAAAGATCACTGAATATTTGCAGAAATTCAATGAATTATCACGATATGCCCCTGATGAAGTGGATACAGATGCTAAGAAGATATACCGATTTAAGAAGGGAATGAATCCATATATCAGAATGTTGTTGTCCACCCAGGAGATTACTGAGTTCCAAAAACTAGCAAACCGTGCCATAATTCTAGAAGATGAGCATTCCCAGATGAGTGAAGAGAGGAGGAAGAAGGCTAGGTTTGATGTCCGTCCAAGCTTTCCTAGTCAGCCTAGATCATTCAGGCCTCCTCCACCAAACAAAAACATAACTCCAAGATCAAGTGCAGCTCCACCAGTTTCACACCCAGGTGCCCCTCCACCTAGACCGCCTCTCAAGTGTTTCAGGTGTGGAGGACCGCACTACCTCACCAATTGCACCCAACCACCCCTCAATTGTTTCAATTGTGGAAGACAAGGACACAAAAGAACCAGCTGCCCCTACCTAGCCACCCAAGCAGGACAGAGCAGCACAGGGAGACCTCAGAATCGTCCACCCATGGCAGGACGTGTTCCAGGGAGTGCCACTGCTACAGCATCGCAAGGATCTGTTCGTGGAGCATCCAGTGTGGGTTCAGCCCGTTTGAACAACATCTCAGTAGAGCAAGCGGAGGGAGCCACAGATGTGGTCACTGGTAAGATACCCATACCCCCATCTGTTGGTACTATTCTATTTGACCCTGGTGCAACGCATTCTTTTATTTCTAAAGGATTTGTGGATAGGAATAAGTTAGAATGCGTACCCTTAATGTCACCGTTGGGAGTCAATACACCTGCAGGGTTAATTACAGTAACCTCAATTAGAAGAAACCAGATGATCAGGATACTAGACACCCCATTCCTTGCAAATCTGCATGTTATCAGTCTAGAGGCGCTAGATGTAATCCTGGGAATAGATTGGCTAGCTACCAATGGGGTTAACATAGACTGCGAGCTTAAGACTGCGTCTATAAGAACCTTTGATGGGAGTCGTATTATATATCAGGGAGAAAGGGCCAAACAAACCCAAAACAGCCCCAAACTCACTCTGTTGTCCTCAAAAGAGTTGTCCCTTATCCCTATAGTTCAGGAGTTCCCTGATGTATTTCCTGAAGAACTGCCAGGCATGCCGCCTGACAGAGAATTGGAATTTTCCATAGATCTTGTTCTGGGAACCACTCCTATCTGTAAAAGACCCTATCGTATGAACCCACAAGAATTGGTAGAATTGAAGAAACAATTGGAGGAATTGGAAAGCAAAGGGTTCATTAGGGAAAGTGTATCACCTTGGGGAGCCCCGATTCTCTTTGTGAATAAGAAAGATGGTGGACTAAGGTTATGTACTGATTACAGGGACCTTAACCGAGTCACCATAAAGAACAAGTACCCTCTCCCAAGAATAGATGATCTGTTTGACCAACTAAGAGGTGCTTGTGTTTTCTCCAAAATTGACTTAAGGTCTGGTTACCATCAAATAAAAGTGAGGCCAGAAGATATGGAGAAAACTGCTTTTGTATCTAGATATGGACACTATGAATACACAGTTGTTCCCTTTGGATTAACCAATGCACCTGCCATATTCATGAACCTGATGAACAAGGTATACATGAAGTGCTTGGACAAATTCATTGTGGTATTCATAGATGACATACTTGTATACTCTAAAAGCAAGGAAGAGCATGCAGACCACCTTAGAACAGCTCTCCAAACCCTCAGAGAAAACCAGTTGTATGCCAAATTCAGCAAGTGTGAATTTTGGCTAGATCAAGTGCCCTTTTTAGGACACATAATATCTGGAAAAGGAATAGAGGTAGATCCGGATAAAATTGAAGCCATTAAGTCCTGGAAGCAGCCCTCCAATCAAAAAGAAGTCAGAAGTTTCCTTGGATTAGCTGGATACTACCGCAGATTCATCAAAGGCTTCTCTCAAATATCATCTCCCATTACCAAGCTCTTAAGAAAGGACAGCCGATTCAATTGGACCGAGAAGTGTGAAGAGAGTTTCCAAAAACTCAAACAGTTGTTAACCTCTGCTCCAGTACTAACCCTACCTGAGGATGGCATTGAATATGTGGTATATTGTGATGCCTCAAAATCAGGTTTAGGATGTGTGCTAATGCAAAATGAGAAAGTAATTGCTTATGCTTCTAGGCAATTACGCCCGCATGAGGTTAATTATCCCACTCATGACCTAGAGTTGGGAGCTGTAGTGTTTGCATTAAAGATCTGGAGACATTACCTGTATGGGGCAAAATGTACACTCTATAGTGACCACAAGAGTTTAAAGTATATCTTCACTCAGAAAGAACTGAATATGAGACAAAGGACATGGTTAGAGCTCATTAAAGATTATGATATCACAATTAATTACCACCCCGGGAAAGCCAATGTGGTCGCTGATGCATTGAGCAGGAAAGCTCAATGTAACCAAATGGCTATTCAGAATGTCAAGCCTGAATTGATTCAAGAGTTAGCCAAGATGAGGATTAACTTCCACTTGTCTTCATCCAAGACTCGCTAGCAACCATGACAATTCAATCCAACCTCTTAGAACAAATCAAGGAAAAACAAGTCACCGATCCCTTTATTCAGAAGAGAGCAACAGGATTAAGTCAGGCCAACCTTCAGAGTTTAAGTTGGATAAGGAAGGAACCCTCAGACTTCATGACAGAATATGTGTACCCAATGACTCAGCTATCAAGTCACTAATCCTGAAAGAAGCCCATGACACTTTGTACACCATCCATCCTGGTTGTACTAAGATGTATAGAGACTTGAGAGAGACATTTTGGTGGAATGGTATGAAAAAGGAGATAGCAGAATATATTAGTAAGTGTGACACCTGTCAAAGAGTTAAAGCAGAACACCAACGTCCTGCAGGCTTACTTCAACCTCTCCAAATCCCTGAGTGGAAATGGGAGGATGTCTGTATGGATTTCATAACAGGCTTGCCTAGGACTGTGACCAAAAAGGATGCCATATGGGTGATAGTGGACAGACTCACTAAGTCAGCCCACTTCATTGCTACCAATCAGAAATACTCTGCTCACAGACTAGCCGAAATATACATTGAAAAGATAGTCACACTTCATGGAGTTCCCAAAACAATTACATCTGATAGAGGCACAGTGTTCACCTCTAATTTCTGGGGAAGTTTACAGACTGCGTTGGGAACCAAGCTAAACTTCAGCACTGCATACCACCCTCAAACGGATGGGCAAACTGAAAGAACAAATCAAATTCTTGAAGATATGTTGAGAGCATGCGTGCTGAATTTTAAAGAAAGTTGGGACAAATATCTGCATCTCGCTGAGTTTGCTTACAATAATAGCTATCAAGCGAGCATACAGATGGCACCATTTGAAGCCCTATATGGTAGAAGGTGTAGATCCCCGATTTGTTGGTATGAAGTTGGTGAAAAATCACTGTTGGGTCCTGACTTGATTCGCCAAAATGATGAGAAAATCAAACTGATTCAAGAAAGGTTGAAAACTGCTCAGAGTAGACAGAAGAGCTATGCTGATAAGCGTAGGAGAGAATTGAAGTTCCAGCCAGAGGACTATGTGTATTTGAAAGTGTCACCAATGAAAGGAGTGCACAGGTTTGGAGTCAAAGGAAAATTGAGCCCTCGCTATGTGGGACCATTCAAGATCTTATCTCAGAAAGGAGTTGCAGCCTACCAACTAGAATTGCCTCCTCAACTTTCCCGAATCCATAATGTCTTCCACATATCTCAACTTAGAGCCTGCCTTAGAGAACCTTCGCAGCTAGTGCAAAACCTTGATGTCCCTCTTCAACCTGACCTAACCTATGAAGAGCGTCCACTGTAACATCCTCGTTTTGGCTTTCTGGAGAAAAAACCTAATTTAAATAAAGTAAATTCAAAAGTTAGAGTTTCTTTGGTGTTTATAATAACCTGGCATCCATTCCCCTTCGAAATCGGGAATTAATTCCCTCCCGGGCGAAAAATCGGATTTTCCGATCACTGCATTCTAAAATTCACCCGAGTCCAAAAGTGCTCCAAAAATCTCCAAACCACTTCTAAAATGTTCCAAATATTCCGAAATGATTTTAGGAATCATTCCCCGGATTTTTGGACCTCCGTTCCTATTTTATCTCGCGCGGCTTTTGTTTAATGCCTGCGATCCGCGCCCGATTATTCAATTCCACAAAAATCATCCAAATTCAACCAAACCACTTCCATTGAGTTCCAAATATTCTAAAATGGCTCTAGGAATTTTTCCGGAATTTTTAGGCCATTTTTCCTAATTTTTCTCTAGGGTGGCACGTTTACGTAAAAGAGAGCCAATAGGAAAGTGACACGTGGCAGTCACTATTCATCATCTTCAACCTCTTGCCATGCATGAACTTTGGAGCTCCAAGCAAACAAAAATGGTGGAAGCACTCTTTAAATTCATCTAGCTCATCCAATACAACTCCAAATCGCGAACGGCCGGATCCGTTGGACTCACAACGGACTCCTCTTCCTATCCATGGGGATAATGCCCCCGAAATCTCGCTAATTTTTGAACGGTTGCGTGGAAACCGAAACCGACTCTTTTGGAGATTGCGCGGCCGTTCCTAGTCCGTTCCGCGTGATTCCACCTCTCATCTCTCCGTATAAGAGTCCTCTTTCCGTTGGTGTAACCCTTCTTTAGCCTCTCAAACCCAATCGGCCGCAAGATCAAGAACACCGACGAACTCTCGTGTTCTTCGCGTTCTTCGTGTTCTTGCTCATATCTCCCTCCTCGGTGGTTCAATTTCTATTCCGATTCTTTTGTTGACTTCGTGAGGAAGTCTAGATTCTAATCCTTCCATTGATTTTAGGTTTCATCGATCGTGGGCGACGAATTTCGCGTTTTGCTCGTTTCGGCCGAACCCGTGTTCATCGTCGATTTCATCTTGCTCGGTGAGTTTCGGTTCAATTCCTTCCGGTTTTAGGTTCCTAAGGATGTTCTCTAGAGGTTCTAGCTTTTTGTTTGGATCAATTCTATGCGAAAATGAGAGAGAAATCAAGTTTTTGGCCAAGGAGGTGTTCTCTGTTTTCTTTTTTTGAGCTCTCTACTTAGAGCTCCCATGGTGGGCTTGGGCCCCGTCTTGCGCCGGCGCGCCCTCGCCCGCCGGCCGCCCAGCCGCCTGCCCGTCTTGCCACGTCTTGGCCCAGCCCGCCATCTCGCCATGCGGCCCGCCGCCGGCGACCTCGCCACTCGCCGCCGCCTCACTCACGGCGAGCCCGCCTCCCCTCCCTCTCTCTCTCCCTTCCTCTCCCTCAATCTCTCTCCTCCATTGCCATGGCATGGGAAGCTTCATGAGGAAGCCTCCTCCCTCCCTATGACATGTAGGGCCCACTGCCATACTCTCAAGGCCCGGTCAAAGCTAGTCAACGCCAGTCAAAGCTCGGTCAAAGCCCCTGTTGACCAGTCAAACCCGAAGGGAATATTCCCGGAATATTCCCGGTTTTCGATTTATTCAAAATTCGAACTTCGGAAGCTCATAACTTTCTCATCCGAACTCCGTTTGATCTCATTCAAATTTCTAAATTCATCTAAAATCAAGACCTTCCTGCCAGTACTAATTTTATAATTTTTTGGATTTTATTTATTTTCTGTTATTTATTTGTTGCCTCGTTTTGCGTGTAGTCGACGATCCCGCCGCGACCGCCGATTTCGCCGTCGAGCCTTCCGAGTTCGACACCGCCAGAATCGAAGGCAAGTCTCCTTGATGCACTTTGCTCCTATGTTTGCGAAATGATTTAAAATTGTTTATAAAGTTGCATGGCTATGTTTAATTAAATATGTCAAATATAAGAGCTAGTTATTCCGAACTTGTTGATTCCTCCATGACATTGTTAATCATATCCATTGTAACCCTAGAACATTGTTTATACCATGCTTATGCTTATATGGTATCCGTTGATATGTAGTACGGTAGAATTGCTTAGGACCTTTTCCGACAAAAACAACCCATGGGTGGGATTATTCAAAAAGAATGTTATTAAATGTGATTTGAAGGTTTTTATTATGATTTTGGTCCTGTTTTCTAAAATAAAAGAAAAGGAAAATGGTTTTGACTTGGGCGGCCTGGAATGTCGGGTGGAAGCGGATCAAGTCTTGATCCTTTTGTGCAAGTACCGCCCCAAGTCATATAAGGACCGACGCTTATGATTGCCATTTTAAGCATAACCGTACTACCACATGTCTATCTATAATGGTACGACCTGGCTCATTAATTTGTAGAAGCCTAGTTTAGACTCGCCACTCGGTTGTTGTGTGAGAGCCGGACGGAGGCATTGTTGTGGATGTTGTTTTGCTCACACGGCGCAAGAGGCTTCAGATCTTGGGTGGAGGAACCCTAACAACGGTGAAACCTCGTAAGTGGAGTCTAGCTAGGTAGATACATTGTAACGGGCCTTGTCAAGATATCCTGCCGGCACACCTAAGGAAGTGTGTTAATTGCATGGCAACAAGGGTATATCTTGTCTTGTGGGTAAAGTTGTACACCTCTGCAGAGTATAAACTATTCGAATAGCCGTGCCTACGGTCAAAGGCAAAGCAAGAAATGCTTTCATATTGGTAGACTTTGATTTTGTTTTTAAAACCAAAAAGTGTTTTGTTTTGGGTTCGGGAGTGGTTAGAACTCTCGAATGTTGTTTGGCGGAAAGAGCCAACCAGGTGGATAGAACCTGTTTACCTTTGACGGATGGAGTCACATGATTAACTTTGATCCTTTAAACTGTTGGCGGATAGAGCCTTTATGTTAGTGATGGTGGATAGAACCTCACTACAATAATAAATAATTCAATTATTACAAAAGAGTTGTAAAATATGCTTTGTGAAATTTATTACTTAAGTATGATTTAATCAAATGTGGCTTTATGCAAATAAACCCTATTAAGCTTCCTTTGGAAAGCCCCTCATGATCATAATTTCCCGACTTGCTGAGTACTTTTGTACTCACGTGCTACACCAACGTTGTAATCATCAGAAATTTATCAAGATGCCGAAGAGGAGGAGGAGTTCTTCGAAGAGGATTGCCAGGAGGACTAGTTGCGTTCCTAGTAAATGCTTTGTGGCGTTGTGGCGTTCGCTCGTTGCTTTCTTTTGCTTCCGCTGTTTTGTGTGGCCGGTCGTTGGACCGAGTATTGTAATAAGTGGCCATGTGGCCATACTTGAATATTTACATTTCAAGTTTCGTTATGTTCGGCAATGATGTATCACTGTGACTGTGTGTACTAGCTACTGATCTGGGACTAGTACGGAAATACACAGGAGATTCTGGATAGCTGATCCGGGGTCTCACATCCACTCAAAATCCTAGCCACAGAAGAAAGGCAGTTCAGAAGAGCCACCATTAGGTTTTGTAAGGTCCAGTGGAAGCACCACACGGATAAAGAAGCGACGTGGGAGAAGGAAGACGATCTTCGCGAGTCCTACCCGTACCTCTTTGGGTAAGCTGGATTTCGAGGGCGAAATCCCTTTTAAGGGGGATAGGATGTAATAACCTAGAAAATTAACTAAGCAAACAACAGTAGTAATGAGTAATTAGAGCAGTAGTTAGCGTATTTGTTTGCGAAAAGTTTTAAAATGCGAGTAGAACGAATAGAGATAGAAGGGGATTGCCGTCAGACAGCGGCGAGGTATTGATCACCGAGATACTGCACGTAGAGGGGCCGAGTCGGCATCTCTCGCTAGATCGGGTTTCATCATCCCAAGAACCACGACTTACTGTTTCGGACTGCGGGTGTCCGCAGTATTTAGAAACCCAAATAATAGCCATCCCCTGCAGTAACTCAGTAAAGAGCCAGAAGAGGTAACAGGGTAACCTGGACCATTCCATGCCTTCAAGCCGCCTAGCACCACCACAACCAGCGCCCAAATGCATCCCCGCTAGCGACCGGCTCAAGAAGAAGACCGCCCTTCTCACCAATCAAGACCGAAGCGGCTCGTGGCAGCCAGGGAGGGAGGTATGGCTGCAGCCCATCCCTTCCTTTCCCTTTATAGCAAGCATCCATTTCTTTCCTCAGTCTCCAGCCAAACCACAGAAAGCAAGCGCTCAAGCACATGCAGTCCAGAGTGAGGAGCGCAAGAGAGCAAGAAGGAGGAACAAGAAGTGCATCGACAAAGACTGTGGAGTCCCCAAACCGGAGCAAGGAGCAAAAAGGCGCAAGGAGCCTGAGATCCCCAAGCCGAGCCGTGGCTACAGGAGAAGTCCACAAGCAGGAGTAAGGAGAGCCACAAGACGCACCAGAACCAGGAGATCCCCAAGCTGAGCAAGAAACCAGAGGATCCCCAAGAACAACTGAACCGAGCAAGAACCAGGAGGAACCACAAGAACCGGACTCGGTGATCCCCAAGAACAGAGCTGCACGTCATCTTCTTCCCTCAACCGAACCCGAACCCCAAACCACTCAGGTGCACAGCCATTCTCATTAAGTAATAGCAATAGCAAACCACTCCTCTAGTGCACTGAGTAGATAGGGCGTTCATCATCTCAGTAGGGTGATCTAGGGTTGCTAGATCAGAGTCTGCCGTCCCTCTAGAACCCCGTGCATCATCGACTCGTTCAAGCAATCAAAACCGAAACCAATGAGTAGAATGCGAAAAACGAATAGATCAAGTAGCCTCTGTTCTTATCATCCACCCAAAATGCGAAATCAGCAAGTAAAGAACGAACACCAGGTAGAGTAGTAGCAATCTGTTCCCATCTTCAGTAGAGAGAGGGAGGAGTTAGCAGTAGGGGCGGATCCGGTCCAGTAGAAGGAAAGAGAAGGGGAGAGCGGCCGGGCTGGGGAGCCGGCCAAGGGAGAGAGAGGCGGCGGCGCTAGGGCGTCCGAGAGAGAGAGAGAGAGAGAGAGAGAGAGAGAGGAAGGGGAGCACCCGTGCGGCGGCTGGAGCGGCGGCCGGCGTCGGGGAGGAGCCAAGCGCAAGGAGTCGCGGTGGCGTCGAGTCGCCAGAGAGGGAGGTGGAGGAGTGCCCGAGGGAGGAGAGACCGAAGGGCCAAGCCAGGGCGTGAGGCAGAGGAGGAAAGAGAGGAGAGGAAAAAAGAAAATGAGAGGGGAGCAGATGGGCCGAAGGCCCAGTTGGCCGAAGAAATAGAGAGAAAAGGAAAGAAAAAGAGAAGAGAAGAAAAAGAAAAGAAGAGAAAAGAAAAGAGAAAAAGAAAGAAGGGGGAAGAAAAGGGAAAAATTAGGAATCTGGCTGATCTCGTGCAATTCTCGTAGATTAATCACGATACTTTGAATCGTAGGAAAAAGCTTCTGTTTTAATTTCTAAAAGCCGCGGTTAATCAGATAGAAAATTGGTTAAACTGTAATAATTGTTCTTGTTGTAATTGCTAGTTGGATTGCTGTAAATAAATTGAAATGTGGGTAGTTAGTGGGTTCTAGTTAGTTTGACGCTGTCCGTAGAAGAATAGATTTCCGTAGCAGGTTTAGTTGATGCCGTAGTAATACTTTATAATTGTCAGGTCTCGAGTCGAACCCGTCAAACCTTCCCCCCAGCAGTCCGAGCGAGGTCGAACACTTCAGTTCTACTCCAGGCAAGAGCCCTTTGATTCATGTTTGTTTAAAATCTTTTAAATTGATTTCTGTATACTATGTGTATCACTCTTGCATGGAAAACATTATATTCAAATTAAAAACTTTAAATCGGATGCGGTTGAAACTGTGTTTGAGAAAATAAAACTGGTTTGGTGTCATGTGACACGGAGAGAAATGGATTTGGTCTGTTCACGGAATGATCCGTGGTCGTATTATTATTATGGTGGGTAGAGGGCGCCGATGAGAAGGATTGTCATGCCGGTGGGGCCCTCTACAGAGGATAGAATATAAGGAATTACAAACTACACTTGGGCATTGAGCCGTAATTGCGAGATCAACCATAGTGTGTGGAAAGCGGTCGAGAAAGGTTGTCCTATGAAGGATTTAGATCTCCACATTGGGTAAGTGTTATATGGCGTACCACAGGATATGCCGAGGCCCGTGGGTACAGTCCACGAAAATGGCGGTATATTTGAAGCCACTGTAGAGTTATCGCCGACGATCGATCGTTTGAGTACAATCAGTAGCCGCGAGTCGTTGAGGCGCCTAGGGAAGGAGTTCACGACTCGGGTAACAGGTTGGAGATCTATTTCGGATTAGTGATAAACGCTCGGGGCCTCTCGAGGAGGGTCACTATGGGTAAAGTGGTACAAACTCACGCAGGATAAAAATCATGAATTCATGCCTGTCTCTGGATTGGAGGCTACGGAAGATCAGTCTGTCTCATATACAAGTGCTAGTAGTCAAGTTTAAAATAAAATTGGCCAACTTTTAAAGAAAATCTAATTTAAATAAAAACCTAAGTTTGAAGGAAGGAAAGATCTGTGGAAAGGAGAGAAAGATTCATGTCATTATGTTGCTATTAGTGCTTCTTGAGCACGTTGTACTCACTCTTGTATAATCCTCCTTTGCTTAGAAGGCGAGCTTGATGGATCCACTGTTGAGGCGTGGGTGAAGGCGATGAGCAGGATCGGGAGCTTCAGAAGATGCTTATTACTACTACAATCAAGAGAACTAGATGATTGGGTAGAAAGGATTACTTTTGGGACGGTCGTCATGGGATGAGACCGTTGTAATATAAATTTTGCTGTACTTAGAACCAATGTCTAATTATGTAATGGACATGTAAGCCCTGCGTGGCTGAATATAATATATTTCAGTTCAGTCTCTAATTATTGTTTTGCTGCAATATTCTAATCACGGTATGGTACCTGACAAAGTACTGGACTACCCGGTACTTTGCTAGCTACTATATCGAGATTCGAGTGATTAACATAGGGTAATGCCCAGGTAGAGGTTAATTACTCTAGGTTAATTACCCGGGTCGCTACAGCGTCTAAGATGATCTTGCATCACCAAATCAAATTCTGCAACCATTTCAACACATGCTAAGAAATTACCATTGTTGTCTTGGTAAAGTCTATCATTAGATCCTCGAAAAGCCAAACTACGTTTACTAAGAAACTTCACAATGGCAAGTATTCTAATTAAAACATGTCTCAAGCGCTCTTTCTCCTTTGTAATTTCTTGCTGCAACTCTTTATCAATTGTTTCCATTTTTCCTAGTCTTATTCTTAATTCATTCCAAGTGTTCATGCTAGTAATATGCTCAACACTATTTTCATGGTCTTTGAGTCTAGAACTAAGGTGTTTCCAATCATTCAAATCATTATCAGCTAATGAACTCTTGTTCATATTAGATTTGAAAAGCTTACAACCAAAACAATACACTTTATCAACATGCTTTGAATAAACCAACCATTTTCTATCATGTATCTCCCCATTACTCTTTTTTTTAACAATAAGCAAATGAAAAATGTCTAGAGGTATTATCCAAGAGGAATGTGATATTTTCTTCGTTTATAGGTCCCTTTTCCACTAAAATGTCCCTAGCTTTATTATCAAGGTTATCCCAATTTCTTGGGTCATAAATATCCATTGTAAAATCTTTATTGCCACTTAAAGTATCTGAACTAGATGGTCTAGCTAAATTTTCATGCCTGCTTATATCATCATTATAATCTACTTCTTGATTAGGATCTACTTCTTGATTAGACTGTTCTTCAACACAAATTATTGCTAACTTCTCAGGATTTGTAGATGAATCTACACTAGTTCTAACGAATTTGTCAACGGCACCTCTCCATTTCTCTATGAATTCATCTACACGTTTTCTTTTTTCGCTTCCAGACAAATACTTTCTAGATGACATTCCGAATGCAAAACCTCGCTGCCTCGCCCCTGCACAGCACAAAGAACGAAAATGCTTGTCAACGGACAGGATTCGAATGCCCAAATCATGCTTTTTTTTTTGTTGAAAAGCTAGCATGTATAGGACTAGCTGCTCAAGTTCTAAAATGTCTTTATGTGATCCATATTGGATGCGTATCATGTCAAGAAATTAGAAATACTCTGCATGTGTATTGTTTTGAATCAAACACTAGCATAACAGGTTCAAGTATTTTTCATAAAGTATTACACCATTGAGCTATTGTCACTAACTTGCCATGTCTTAATTCATCTTTGCTATGCCAAAACAAAGGATTTGTTTCTAATGAAAAATTGAAAGTAACTAGTCCATGCTGGCAATGTGCCTTAAGTAAAAATGTATAGCAAAAGGCCAGCAATGCTCATATTTAATAGATTAATCATTGTAATGCTATTAACAATCTATTTTCTAGTTTTTTCACCAAGAAAGCAGTTGTGTTAAGGACCTTTGACGCTAGTGTGATGTTCTGGGTTCAAATTATGAAGTCAGTAAAACCATCTAGCAGTAATAATGTCCTTGTAATTATTGTCAAATATGAATCGGATGTGTACTGGATATAGATTAGAATCGTAAAATCAAAGCATTCTGGTCAGGTTCAGACAACAGATGCTAGATTCAATTAAATGTCTCCTGGAGTAGCTGTTTGGCTAACAATACAATCATACATCATATTGTGATGAAAGATTAAGATTCAGTTCGTCACAACATCAGAACCAATGAGTAGACTAATCATATAACAATACAATCATTCAACAGATAACAATACAATCATTCAATAGATGCCCTAGTAGACTAATCATACTTCCATTTATAAGAATCTCTCCCTACCCCAATCCCAATCGCACCAATCCAGGGGCACCCAGACCTAAAAGCACAACCACAAGGAGAGACGCCGAGACAGACTAAGGGAAGAAGTGAAGAACCCTAGTAAAATCGCCGCAGCAAGATTGCAAGAAGCCATATCTCCTCCCACTCAAGACTACCTCTAAATGAATCCACAATTCCACAATCCACATCCACAGAAAAACGGCAACTTCACCTTGGCGGCTTGACCTTGTACTTGCCGTAGAGGTCGAATCGAAGTGCTCTGGGTAGAGTCCGAGCTCTGCAGGCTGCGGCGATGTCGGCGATGGGGAGCGGACCGAGCGGCTTGACGTCAGACGGTCGGAGTAGCTGCGCAGGGCTCGGCAGGGGTCGGGGCGGAGTGCGGTTCGTGCGGACTACCGACGGAGCCGCGGAGGCGCTGGACTGTGGGCGAAGCTGCGAAGGCCGGGTGGTGACTGGTGAAGGCGCTCGTCCGGATCGCCGAGAAGGGTGACGAATCGACGACTTGAGCTCCATAAATTGATGGTGAACCTTGCACCCTTGCCGTTGCCGAGCCGCCTAGGGAACAGAAGCAGTGATAGCAGGCAGCGGCTGGGAGAGCTGGGGAGAGGGATTGGGATTTGGGGATTTGGCGGCGGGGAGAACCGAGAAGACGAGCGAGCAAGCGAGCGATTCATTGCCTCGAGAATGGGGAACTGAGGCGAAAAGACGAGAGAGCCGTCCGCCGCCTACTTGGTCTTGGGCCGGGGGGGGGGGGGGGGGAGGGGGGCTAGGCCGTCGCCCCTATTACCCTGGCCTAGGAACGGCCCTGGTTATCAGTGCCGGCATAGAGGATAGGCTCAAGGCTGTTAAAGCCTCCTTGCTGGATTCGCCCGAGTGAAAGTAGACGAGGATCAGAAGCTTCCTGTTGTTGCTGTCTGGTGAAGCCGCCTGTATGCTTGGTAGGCAGAGGCGGAAGGAGACGCCAGTGACAACGTCGATCACGACGTCTTTAGACGTGACACCAGTGCCGGCATCGAAGCCGGCGGGCAAGGTATCTGTGCTAAAAGGGACGGCCGGTGTGGCCATCCTTGTATAATCGAAACCGGTGTCAACAACGATCTCGGCGCTGGCGGGATCCATTGTCCAGCGCTGGACCGGACAAGTAGTCAGGGAAAACAGAATTGATCAAGTCGATATAGTTGTTCGACAGTTCATTCAGTGCTCTTCACCTTAAAGCATTTCAAAGACTGAAGAACATTTTCTCATGTAGAGAACGACGTGTTCCTTTTTACTCCCTTTGGTCCTAAAAAGCTAGAGTTTTGGATATAGTGATGATTAAACTTTCGAAACTTTGACTATTGATATATTTTTAAATATTTAAATTGGATATATGAAAATTATATATGTAGACTTGTCTTGAGAAGAACTTTCATAATATTATAATTTTATTGAGTTTTATAAATATATTATAATAAAAATTAGTGATCAAAGTTATGTTTTAAAGACCGTATCGATATCTAAAACGTCAGTTTCTTAAGACCGGAGGCATACCACCCTTGAGAGGTACAATTTAGCATGCTGCTTCTTTTGAGTAAGATTTTATTGATTTCATATCAGAGCAGGCTCACTAGTCTGGAATTCGTGCCAGCCAACATTTAGTACTTGTAGTGCCCAAATGAGAGAGCCAGAGAGGGATGCTTCTATGCTTCCACCCATTTTGCCATGGTGGTAGATCACAAGTAATTGAGGTGTTCGAGGACGGCAGTTCATTCCAAACACGCAGAGTAGCATACGCCTTGTTAGGCTCCAAGCCTGCACCGAACGTGGGCACCAACCTACGGCGAGCGAAGCCGCTGTGCGGATATAAGCCGATCACAAGACATGTCATGTGCGGTATTGAACGCGTCCGGAGGGTAGAGGCAGACCAATGCCACAGTGCCGTCGCCGTCTGGCTGGATCTGTGTACGAACGAGTCCCCAGTGGTGAACACGACCCGCACCCACTCCAAAACACGGTGGAATCCGCCGCAATCATCACAAAAACGGTGGCTCGGGCTCACGCAACACCCGCAATGATAACCCACAGTACCACACCGCCACCGCACCGCGTGCTAGCACGTAAACATCACGCACCGAACGGCGCCTCATGATGCGCGCGCCGGAGCCAGCCGTCCGGCCGCACGTCCCCAAAAGCGAGGCAAAGCACGCCCATCCCCGCGCGCGGCGATGCTGCCGGTGCAGGTCATTAGTGGGCTCGCCGTCGCCGGCTCACATGCCCGCTCCTCCGGCCGCGGAGAGGGAGGCCGATGCATTTGGTGGTGGTGGGAAGCGCCTCACGTTCCCGTAGCCTCCTGTGTCATGGTACCCGAGAAATGGCTTTGCTCGCATCAGGGTTCACAAAACCGAATTAGCAAAACCGACTCGGTTTTCGCGGTACGGCTTTCGCAAAAACCGCGCAAAAAATCGCCAAAAACCGAAAAGTTGAAAAATCCAAAAGATTTGAAAAAATTTGAAATCAGTTCGGTTTTGGCGGTAAACCGCTCGGTTTTTACGAAAAACCGCTAGGGTTTCACGAAAAACTAACTCGACTTCTTCGAAAACGGTTTTCAGCGGTTTTACACGAAAAACCGCGGTTTTTGGCGAAAAACCGGACATACAATTTTTTTTTCAAATTTTTTCAAATTTGTTTTTTAATTAGACCGGTTTACCGAGCGGTTTTGCATCTCGAACCAGGCACGCTCGAAAACCGCGTGTGAACCCTGGCTCGCATGTCCGTAAGACGACACAAGCTGGAAAGAATGGAGGGCAAACTGAACGTTCGCGAGGTACGTTGTGGATCGCAGAGTACATATTATAAATGAATTAGCACACTGTTACAATTCTGTAAAGAGGAACAGCTCTATTCATTTCCTGGAGTTTGTGAATGTGTTGCCTGGCTAGTGAAGCAAAAGGTTGGCACCATGCGTCGAACGCACTTTTGAGGCCCCGCGTAGGGGTGGAATCGAGCGGCCGAGCTCGCCAGTTTTCGAGCCGAGCCGAGCCCGGCTCGTTGCATACATCGAGCTCAATCTTGGGCTCGGCTCGGGCTCGCTCGAGCCTCGAGCCGGCCATGAGCCGCCTACAAGGGCACCGCAAGGGCCCAAATGCCCTTCATTCTCACAAAAACGAAGCTCCTCCATCCATTCTCACCGTTCTCGTGCTCCACCTCCTCTAGGGTTCGATTAAGAAGCAATTTCACATTTATGGGACGCCTTTTTAAGCCTGTATGGTTAGATCGTTTCTTTCAGTTTATAAAACTGCAAACATGTAATCTGGAAAAAGAATACTCCGCTTACTTTTATCTGTGCAAAAGTAATCAGTAGACCCAATACAAGACATTTGAAGTGTTAGATAATTGATCTAAGGACTGAGTCTTGATCTTAATCTAGCCTATGTCATGATCACAACAAATAATGCGGAAATGAAATGATTCACTGACCCGGATTAGGAGATGCCATTAGAAGACTTGTTCGGAGACGTTCTTGAGTGTCGGTGATGAAAGCAGCAGTGGGATGACACCGTTAGCTTCACGGTGGTGGTGAAAGATCTTCGTTAGCCTTCGCACCAAAACCTAGATCGGATAGGTTTGTCGGGGTTTCGTGAACTCAAAAGCAATCCTCAGCTAGGGAGTCCTGGTTCCACCTCTTATTATGGCGCTAGGCAACGGGACCAATACCAAACAGTTATTATTGGTGCGCTCCCGATCATGCGCATGCTAAGGATCGTGGTGACAGTTAGATCCGGGATTTTCGGAGCTTCTGTTAGCTCCACTTGAGATCACCACTAACATTCTCCCACTTGATCGAAAGGCTAATAACATAAGTCCATATTTAATAGAACAGCACACCAAGGTAAAGCATTACAATGTTAATAAAGTCACCGTTGAAATCTCAAATTATCTATAGTGTACAATTCTATCTTAATGGAATAATTACTTATTCTTAATGGGAGTTTGGTTTATTTCTTATGGTCCTTATTTCGAGAATCGAGGCTTTCCAATAAACCCATGCCGGCAACATGCTCTCGAAAGAGACTGGGTGGTAAGCCTTTAGTGAGTGGATCCGCAAGCATAGACTTAGTGCTTATATGCTTGATATCAATTGTCCGATCCTCGATTCTATCTTTCACAACATGATACTTAATGTCAATGTGTTTGGCAAAGACCACTTGACTTGTTGTTACTCGAATAGAAGATCATGCCTTATTATCGCAGTATAATGTCAGTGGTTTAGATATACTGTCAACCACTCTTAGTCCGGGAATAAAGTTCTTAAGCCATACAGCCTGCCCAATAGCCTCATAATATGCTACAAACTCAGCCTGCATCGTTGATGATGCAGTAAGTGATTGTTTGGAGCTTTTCCACGAAACAGCTCCTCCCGCAAGTGTGAAGATATAACCTGACGTAGATTTCTTAGTATCTACACAACCTGCAAAGTCAGCGTCTGAATAACCAACAACCTCAAGGTTATCAGACTTCTTATATGTGAGCATGTAGTGCTTAGTGCCTTGCAAATAACGCAAGACTTTCTTAACGGCTTTCCAGTGGTCCAACCCTGGATTTGATTGATATCTGCCAAGCATCCCGGTTACGAATGCTAAATCAGGGCGAGTACAAACTTGAGCGTACATAATGCTTCCGACAGCTGAAGCGTAAGGAATCCCCTTCATCTGATCAGTTTCTAATTGATTCCTTGGACATTGGAATGTTCCAAATTTATCGCCTTAACAATAGGAGCAGCGTATGAAGCGATTATGCATATTATATCTCTTAAGTACTCTGTCAATATATGCCTTTTGGGATAGACCTAATATCCCTTTGGACCTGTCTCGGTGAATCTCAATGCCCAAAACATAAGAGGCATCACCAAGATCCTTCATGTCAAAATTAGCGGAAAGAAATCTTTTGGTCTCATACAGCATATCCATATCGCTGCTAGCCAACAAGATATCATCCACATAAAGTACTAAGATAGTGAATTTGCTCCCCTTAATCTTGATGTATATGCAATTGTCCACATCATTTTCTTTGAAACCGAAATTTCTTATGGTTTCATCGAACTTAAGATACCATTGTCTAGACGCCTGCTTTAGTCCATAGATGGATTTCTTAAGTCTGCATCCCATATGCTCCTTGCCTTCCACGACAAAACCTTCCGGTTGAGCCATGAAAACGTCCTCATGCAAGTCACCATTAAGGAACACAGTTTTAACATCCATCTGATGTAGCTCTAAATCATAATGAGCAACAAGCGCCATGACAATTCTTAGTGAATCTTTCTTCGAGACGGGAGAGAAAGTGTCAACATAATCTATCCCTTCTCTTTGTGTAAACCCTTTTGCTACAAGCCTTGCCTTGAATCTTTCGACATTTCCTTTAGAGTCATGCTTAGTTTTGTAGACCCATCGACAGCGTACTGTTTTGACTCCATCAGGAATTTCTACTAGATCCCAGACGTCATTAATGCTCATAGACTTTATTTCATCCTGCATGGCTTCAAGCCACTTGGATGAATCCTTAGACATCATAGCCTCCTTAAATGATGTAGGATCATCTACCTTCCCTATGTCACATACATCTTCATTCATGTATACAACATAATCATTAGGGATGGCTGATCTTCTCTCCCGCTGTGATCTCCTTAGTGGTTCATTAGCTATCACAGAAGGTTGTTGAGGCTCATCATTAGGTGCTGTACTGTTGAGATCTGAATTCTCAGATGGGGGCTCAACTCCAGGATTCTCAGATGGAGGAATAACTGTATGAGGTACAGGAACAATAGTCTCTTGGATTATCGGCAATGGTACATAAGTCCGAACCTCCTCAAGATCTATTTTCCTAGCCTTTGAGCTCCCACTGATTTCATCATTCTCTAAGAATACAAAGATGGCGGGTTTCCACAAACTTAGTGATATGATTTGGACAATAAAATCGATATCCATTGGACCTTTCAGGATATCCAATAAAATGGCAACTTATTGTCTTAGGATCCAATTTTCCAAGATGTGGATTAAAGACTTTAGCTTCAGCAAGACAACCCCACACACGTAAATACTTTAAACTCGGTTTCCTTCCAGTCCATAATTCATAAGGGTCTTAGGGACTGATTTACTGGGAACCTGGTTTAATATGTGTGCGGCTGTCTTTAACGCTTCCATCCACAGATTAACAGGTAAACTGGAGTAACTCATCATGCTACGCACCATATCCATAAGGGTGCGATTGCGCCTTTCAGCTACTCTATTTTGCTGAGGTTCACCAGGTGTGGAATATTGTACTACTATGCCATTTTTCTGAAAGGAACTTAGCGAATGGACCGGGAATTTGTCCATAAGGAGCATGTCTTCCATAATATTCTCCTCCACGATCTGATCTCACTACTTTAATCTTTAAGTTGAGCTGATTTTCTACTTCAGCCTTAAAGATTTTGGATTTATCGAGTGATTCAGATCGATCGCGAATGGGGAAAATATAACCATAACGGGAGAAGTCGTCAGTGAATGTGGTAAAGGAGAAGTCTAGAGGTTTGGAGTATCTCTTTCTTAATGAGACGTTCCATTCTCCCCTTCGAAATGTGACCTAAACGACAGTGCCACAATTTCGATGAAGTCTCATCACCTAGACTTCTCTTTCGCTTATTGGTGGCATCACACACATCTATTGATACATGAGAGTTTGTCTCGTCGAATCGCGAGTCCAAAATTATTAGGTTTAAAGCTTACAACGCGTTTATTATTCCCAAAGATACAAGTAACACCATCATCATCTAATAGAGAAACTTGCTTGATTCAGTTTTGGGAGGGAAGTGTAGCTTCTTCTTAGACTTATGATCCCCTTGGAAATTTTTCTTTTGTTATGGCCTACAAGGTTGACATAATCCTTCTTTTCGGCCTTTAGTCTTTCTTCCTCCTGGACACACATGGTAATCAATTCGCTCATAGTCCACTTCTCCTTCCGAGTGCTGAATGTTATAATCTACCGTGAAAAGATCAGACTCAGCAGAAGAGGAATCATAATGAAGTGAATCAGAAAACCTTCAGAGATTTCCATGTCCATGCCCTTAAGCTTGGAGCCTTATTAGTTATCATGATATGCTCTCTTAGGCCACTTGAGTCATCGTACTTGGAGGTGAGCATCCTCATAATTAAGTACTGGCATATACCTTTGAGGAGCCCTTAAATTGCTCCTCGACTGAGGCCAAGTACTGCTTAGCGTTGTCGGATTCAGGGATTGCTCCCCTTATTCCAACAGATATGGTGCTCTTCATTATCATCAAGGACATGCGATTAGATCGCCCCCACTTCTCCACTGTTAAGTCATAGAGTTTATTTTTTATTTTTTTATTTTTTTTTAGCGAAACTCTCTTCAACAACGGCAAAAGCTATGGGAGTGTTCTCACATAATGCATAGTCCAAATCCATAATTCCAAGAACGATTTGCAATTTATTATTATTTTTTTAAGAGGGGAAGTTAGTTCTAGAGAATTGTTTAATGCCATTTAAATTATTGACAATGTTGGATGTATTCATTATTGAATAAATATATACATGAATTGGTAAACAATAAGATGATGTCTGGCATGAAATTAACCCTACGTTGGTCTGATTAATAACATGCTAATGACGGGAAATTTAATAGTTCTAATTCGCATCACCGTTGGGCAGAAACGAAAAAGAACTAAATTAACTTATGGGTAACACATGATCATAAACAACGTTGGTCAGAATATGATCATGGTTATAACATAATCCCAGTTTTTAATTAAATAGGTATGATGCATAGTTATAATCAACTTTGGTTAGAATATAACTATGATCATAAAATAATCCCAAAAATATTATTTAAATCTCTAATCAATATTTTCCGTTGGTTCCATATTAATTAGAGACATACTCGTAAATAAACATGAAATTAACTGTCAAATTAAATAAATTGCCCACAAATTTAATCATAAAATTAATCTAAATATTAATGTCCAGAATGTTGATTATAAAATTATGCCCAGGAAATTAATCATTAAACAATAATTGTTGCCAAGTTAATGAAACATAATGCAACAAAAGAAATGAACTAAAAGATATCATCAATAAAACAAGAAAGGGCTCAAAGCAAGAAAGGGCCGAATTAAGTGGCCTCACGGCTGACAAGCAAGCCTGCGCAAGACGGCCCAAAATACAATCGGCCTGGCGGCCCAACAGAGCGAACGGCCTGGGCGCATGCCCGTCGATCCGAACGAACGGGTGAGATCGACTGATCGAGAACCAAAGGGCGCACCCGACGCAGCCCTAACCCTAATTGTTTCTCCCGATCCAAAATCGCGTCGACACGACGGTGACAGAGCGAGCCATGGGCGACGCGACGGGCGCTGCCAACGAGCGCGCCGAGCGCCGAGCTCCGCGAGGCGAAGGCGGGCAGTGGGACGGCGCGAAGCGAAAGCGGAACGGCCGAGCGCAGCTGGCAACCCACAGACGCGCGACGCGAGGGCGGCGCGAAATGACGGTGAGCGCGCGATTCGGCGAACAATAAGGTATGCCCCAATCCCCCTTTAGATCATTAGGGTTCTTGAGATTTGGGGATTTGAGGATTTAGGCGTTTTAGGGTTCGGATCCGGTTGGGTATCTTGGGGATTTCTTGAATTAGCGTTCGAATCATTCTTATCCCCTCCTTCTTTATGCTATCCGACCCAAAAGAACACTAAATCAACCCCAATCCGACAGCGACAAGGCTAAAACTGAGACTAATAAGCCCCGATCCGAGCCCAAACAGAGATAAACCGAAATTAATTAACCCTAATCCGATGAACAAAGAACTAAACGGACACCAATTTGGGGCTAATTGGAACATGAATAGACTAGACTGCTCTGATACCAAATGTTAGTTAAATTTATCTAAGGGCTAAGACTTGAGTCATCATTATCTAGCCTAGGTCATGATCACAAAGTAATGCGGAAATGAAATGATTCATCAATTCGGATTAGGAGATGCCATTAGAAGACTTGTTCGGAGACGTTCTTGAGTGTCGGTGATGAAAGCAGCAGTGGGATGACACCGTTAGCTTCACGGTGGTGGTGAAAGATCTTCGTTAGCCTTCGCACCAAAACCTAGATCGGATAGGTTTGTCGGGGTTTCGTGAACTCAAAAGCAATCCTCAGCTAGGGAGTCCTGGTTCCACCTCTTATTATGGCGCTAGGCAACGGGACCAATACCAAACAGTTATTATTGGTGCGCTCCCGATCATGCGCATGCTAAGGATCGTGGTGACAGTTAGATCCGGGATTTTCGGAGCTTCTGTTAGCTCCACTTGAGATCACCACTAACATGAAGTACTAAGAAGAGTAAACTCAAAAAGTAAGGTAAGACAAGCATTGCTCATTAGATGTCTAGCATTGGGTATACTGATTACTGTATTGTGAAATCATACCTTATATAACTCAATGACTGTCGAGCCTAACGAGCCTAACGAGCCGCTCACGAGCTGGCTCGGGCTCGGCTCGTTGGCCAAGCGAGCCAGGCGGTAGGCTCGGGCTCGGCTCGTTGGCCATGCGAGCCGAGCCGAACCGCACCGAGCCGAGCCGAGCCCGAGCCGAGCCTCGAGCCTCGAGCTAAAATTCCACCCCTAGCCCCGCGGGTGCACAGAAGTTGAGTACAGATTGCCAGGCGAATTTGATGCAGGATATGACAATAGAAACAGCATCACTGTGGAAGCATGTACAGCACAAGTGCAGTTGTTACAGCCGAGAATGCATCCATTGAAATCTAAGGCCCCTGCACATGAATGGACAATTCTGTTCAGAACGCCATACTTTTTGAGTCATGCGCTTGGTGATTACTCTAGCAGTCATTTTCAGATCGTTCTCATCTCCTTTAAGCTAAGACGGGTACAGGTTCACCGACAAATTAAGCCCGTGCTCAGCGTCCAGCGGCGCTGTGTTGCCGGATTGGGAAGGCATTGGCAAGTATTGGCATGGGCGCAGCACGGAGCAGAAGCAGAAACCTTACATTTGCTCGGAACCAACTTGGCTCGCAGACCGTGCAGATTGAGACTTGCAACGGTATGTGTGGCTCTGCACAAGATATCATGGTGCACTCCGCATACGCCTCATGCATGTAAGGAGATACAGGGACCAAGAGTTAATAAGTTGGTTAAGGCTATAAATTGCAAAACCGACTAAATACTGAGAAGCACTGGATCCTTGAGGCAAGAAAGTTGAGAGGTCGACCGTGAGCCTCATGATGCAGTGCAACACCCCGGCATCTAGTATACCTGGATGTCACCAAACATAGATTAAACAACATCTAAATACCACAAATAATGGTAAATTATAGTAAAGGAGCAAATGCCGAATTCGGGCATCCAGGCATACTAGATGCCACAAATAATGGTAAATTAAAACAAAGGAGATGCTGTCGAAATTACAGCAAACATAGACTAAACAACATCTAAGCATACTAGATGCCGGGGTGTTACATGCAGACCTCGTTCGGAGGCACCAAATCCGCGAAACCCAAAGTACAGGGAGTGGAGATAGTGAGCGCATCCGGATACATTCCATCACCGCACATTCACAACCACAAGAAGGAAAATTTCTCTCAGAAAAGAGCACACAAGAACGGGATTTTCGGCTCGTCATATTGGCGGGTCCAAGCCTTCAACATCATGACTCGAATCGTTGTCGTCCTCTTTAAGAACGGGCATACACAACTCGGCAGCTCTGAATTCAGTACACAACAAACTGTTACTAGATGGTAGCTGAAATTTTACACCGAAAGCAACGCATTTGGTAGGAAGTAGGAGTAAAGCTCACACCTTGCACTTTGGTCCACATGATCATCAAAAAAAAAAAAAAATCGAATGCACCAATGCAGCAGATTGATTCGCCCATGCTCGGCATTATGATTACAAAAACAAAACTCTCAGTTCCAACAATCAGTATGTTAATATTATCACAGTAGTGTACATGATCGATGTTCTTTTTTTCTTTCACCAGATCGCATAACAACATATACATGCTGCTGCTACCGTACTCATGTCATGTCAGGGTGGGTTTCAGTTCGAAATTATTAAGTTGGGTGTGGGCACTGCACAGCGTCGAACACCGGCTTCAGAAAGAAGAACTGATGGAAGGCAATGATGGCGCAGAGAGCGCTAGGTATGCTCTAAATTCGGCCGGAAACCCATGCAAAGCAACAAAGGTTGCACCTAGAGCAAGTGCAATAGTAAAGTTTACTATAAACTACTAATAAATTAAAAATTATCTTTAGATATTGTGTAATATCTATCTCTTCTTTTTTATACATAAATAATCTATTTATGCTCTCGTTCAGAGCTAACTACTAAATAAGAGTCAGTTCTTTTCTTTTATCTTTTCTTATTTTTTTATATAGACTAAAACTAATATATACAATCTAAAATCAGCTAAAATGTTCTTATCGTACATGGTCTTAATAACTCGCACATCCGCATTAATCCTTAAATGATAATGCCATTGCCGGATCGATCTTGCACTGGGCGGCAACTACAGCATAAACCGACGCGATCAGAGAGGAACAAACAAAGATATCGGCACTGACACTCACACAAGTATCTGTGAAGACTATACTATTTTCCCCATGAGCCCGTGACGCAATATTTTTATGACGCGGCTCCACGAAAGCTGTAGCTTTGCAAGAGTACCGGGTGTCCAAGCTCCAGTAGGGATGAAAAAAAAACTTGAAACTTGATTCGATTTGTTTCTTAACAAGTTGAGTCGAGCAGGATTTTAACATTAAACTAATGAGTTACCGAGTTAACGCATGGTACGGTCCCAAACTCCTCAATCTATTCCCTGTATCGACATTCCCCTTGGCTCAGGCCTCTAGGCTTCCCTCGGTCCTCGCCCTTGCTCCCGCCGCCGCCTCTACTCACCGCAGCCGAACTCCCCTTCACCCGCCGCTGTCGCCCCCTTCTCCCGCCGCCGCCTCCCCTACCGCTTGGTCGCACCGCCGCCGCCGCCCCGAGCTCCTCCCCTCCGGCTTCGCCCCGCCTCCACGCCAAGCTCCTCCCCTCTGGCTTCTCTCACCTCCGTGTCGAGCTCCTCCCCTTCGACCCTCCACCCACCTGGCTGCCACCTCGATGGCTCCCCTCTGAGCACCGGCTTCTCCCACCTCCGCTTCGAGCTCCTCCCCTCTGGCCCTCCACCCGCCCGGCGGTCGCCTACGAGCTCCACCGCCAGATCCAGTCCTCCACCGCTGGCCCTCCAGATTCAGCCCTCCCCTCCTTCCTCCCTGATCAAATGAGCCTCACCTAATGACTTATAATTCATTACTGAACAGACAACCAATCTAGATAACCTCTATTTGTGACCTTTGCATGTTTTCAGAATGCATATTTCATATGCCATTCCATGTGGTTGAATAATTTTCTCCCTTCTCTTAGCTTGTGAGTAGGGGTGAAAATGGTACGGATAATTTCCGACCGACCGACCGACCGAAACGCCTCGGATAGTAATTCGGATATTTTTTCGGATATCCGGATATTTTTTTCGGATACGGATCGGATACGGATAAAGTGTTCCGGATACAGATACGGATACGGATATCTCGGATATTATCCGTCGGATAATATCCGAGTATTTTTCGGATATTATCCGGCGGATAATATCCGAATTCACTTTTGCCGTTTAGCCCACTCACCAGATGGGCTTCAAGCCTTCAGGAATTCAGGTCCTCCTTGGCCCATAGGCCATAGCCCATAGTGAGTAGTGACACTAACACTGTGACACAGGAATACATGATACTTCAATACTTCATACACAGACTGACAGAGTGACACGCATACAGTAAAGGCACTGAGGCACAGCCGCACAGGCGCTGCCGCTGAGGGCCTGAGGGCTGAGGCGCACAGCCACCAAGCGGTCCGTCCAAGCCGCAAGCGCGCAAGCGTTGCCAAATCCCAAATGCCAACTGCCCAACCCTAGATCCTGTTCCTTGCCTGAGGCGGTGACGGCGTCGCCCAGCTCCCACTCCCGGTCGCCGTCGCCGTCGGTCCGCGCTCGGCGGCCCGCGCTCCGGCATCGGCCCGCTTCCCGCCGGCTCGCTCCTGCGCTCCTCGCCTTCCGGCTGCTCGCTCCTCTGCGCTCGCCTCCGCGCTCGGTGGCTCGGCGATTGGCGCCTCGCTCCGCCTCGACGCTTGGCGGCTCAGCGCTCCCGCTCCTGGCGGCCAGCCCCCACGCCCGACGCCCTGCGCCCTGAAGCCGACGCCCTGCTCAAGGTGCTCCTCTAAATCTCTGATGCATATATATGGTCAAAACTCAAAAGTTCCTTCAATGCAGTAGTTTTGGATTTTGGTGATCATGTTACATACTTACATATATTGATATACATGGTCATGTATGTCCTTGATGATCTTGATGATTTTGGTGATCGAGGTCTCAGATATGTAACCTAATATGCATCGAATTGTTGTCTTGAAGGCTGTTCCTTTGTGGACCATTTTAGCAAAACATATTGTTCCAAAGAATGCTCAGATAGTCAGACATTTCCTAGTTCTCCATTGTACTGGGATTAGTGTACTAGAAGTAGCCTTGTAATTGTCATATGGTGCCATTATATTGTCTGGACCTTCTGTTATTTTTGACAAGGCAAAAGGTGCTTTGTAGCATAAAGTTGATTCATTTAATTGTCATATGGTGCCATTATATTGTAAGTATAAAGTTGATCCATCTTTTCATGAATGCAGAGTTGATCTGAGTTGATCGATCAAGAAGATTGCGTGAGGGCCGAGTAGGACACTTGTTTTCATGAATGCAGATCCATCTTTTCGACATTGATATTCCAGAAAGATTACATTCAAGGAATCAAAGACTCTTCTTCTTTGGCAGGATCTTACTATTGTAGACAAGGTTTGTCTTTATAGTCTGCTGCAATGAATCATCTTTGGCTTAAGATAGTAAATCGTAAGGCTGTCCATGCATCCCTAAATTTTGGTATGGGTCATTTGAATTGAGTTTTACTGAGAGAATGCTTGTCTAATGAATGTGATCGTTATGCTGAAGCTGTACATTTCCATATAGCCTGTCAATGTTGCTTGGCTTTAAGAATCCCTTTGGATGTGTTATTTAATTAAGCATTTGCTTCTTATTGTTTCATCCCATTTATGTAATAAAGTACATTTTCTTTCTGTCATGTGTTTTTTTGTTCTTTGTTCTTGTCTTTGCTACTCTCTAGCTTTTATTTGCATTTTCTTGTAGTTCGTTGAATTTAAATAATCTTTGTTGTGTTTTCTTTTCTCAATCCGACCAACACAGCTATATTGCTTTTCTTCTATACAGAGTTAAGATATTGCTTTTCTAATTGCTATGTAAATGGGCAAATGGCAGTAGGACATTTGTTTATATTGTTTAATTGTGTAGGGCTGAGTTGATCTGATCAAGAAGATTGCTTAGGGCTGAGTAGGACACTTGTTTATATTGTTTAATTGTGTAGGGCTAAGTTGATCTGATAAAAAATGAGCTAATATTATTTTGAGGACAGTATAGTACTTGGTTAAGAGGAATTGCTTATATAATTTGGGAGTATTTGTTGGCTAATGGCATTTAAGTTTGTGGCAAATGTTTCAGAATGGAATCAGGAAGCGCGAGTGCAAATGTTTGTGGCAATGAGGCAGAACATCCTATCCCACTTAGTGTTAGTGATAGTGTGGTTGCACCAAGTTCACTCCAATTACCGGAAGTTGCAGCTAGTAATGATGAAGGGGAAACAAGAAATCAACCTGAAGAAAATGAACCCCCTCTAAGAAGGCAAAGACCTCCGAGGTTTGGAAATACTATGATGATATTTGGGTGACGAAAATAGGACCAGGTGGTGTTGAGGTGAGAGAGCAATGGGCAAAATGTAAGAAGTGCAGTTACAAAGGCCAAAAAAATACCATGAGAGGCACAACTGTGTTCTGGAATCATATGAAAAACAAGCACAATCTTGTGAAAGGGCAGCCAAGGTTGGCAAGTAGCGATGGCACAATACAAACATACAGTATGATGCAGAATCTAGCATAAGAAAGTGGCGATTAGCAATGGTTATGCATGAGTACCCTTTAACATGGTAGAGCATGAGTATTTTATTGACTTCATTAAGTCTTTGCGTCCTGGTTTCTCATTAATGTCTCGCATTAGTACAAGGAATAGTATAATGGAGATGTTCGTAGAGGAAAGGAAGAAGTTATATAACATGTTCAAGTCTATTTCATGTCGTTTTTCTTGCACCATGGACATGTGGACTTCAAATCAAAACAAGGGGTACATGTGTATAACTGTTCATTGGATAGATGACAATTGGCATATCCAAAAAAGGATTGTTAAATTCATGCATGTGAAAGGAAACCATACTGGGCAAAACCTAGCCAATGAATTTGTGAAGGGTGTGATGGCCATGAACCTAGAAAAAAAATTATTTGCTCTAACTCTGGACAATGCATCGGCTAATGACAAATGTGTGAAAGAACTTATTCCAATACTCATGAAGCATGAGCCTTTGATATGTGATGGAGTCTTCTTTCATGTGAGATGTTTATGCCATATTTTAAATCTTGTTGCTCAAGATGGATTAAAAGCAATTGCATCATCAGTCAAAAATATTAGAGAAACTATTGCAATTGTTAAAAATTCCCCATTACAGTGGGAGGAATTTCAGAAGTGTGCATTGGAATGTGGGTTAGATGTTAAGAAAGGTCTTTCATTGGATGTTCCAACAAGATGGAACTCCACTTTTGCCATGTTAAGTAATGCTATTTATTTCAAGAGGGCTTTTGAAAGGCTATTGTTCTTAAATGAGACCAAATATAGAAGATGTGCTCCGACAGATGAAGATTGGGATAAGGCACAATCTCTATCAACGTGTTTGCAAAAATTTAGTGATGTGACTGATCTATTCTCGGGGCATTTATATCCAACAGCTAATCTCTTTTGGTGGAAATTTTGTGACATCAAGTTAGCAATTGAAGAATGGAGTCATGACTGTGATGAAACAATTTCTTGTATGGCTAATGCAATGCAATCAAAGTATGAAAAATATTGGGATAAATCTAACATAGCTTTAGCAGTTGCATGCTTTCTTGATCCAAGATATAAGAAAAAGCTGGTAGAGTATTTTATGAAAAAGATCTACCGTGGGATGTATGATAGTGAACTTGCTGCATTCATGGATGTAGTTAAACAATTGTTTCAAGCATACAATGTCATCACACCTGCTGCACAATCTTCACAAACTAGTGAGGCTTCAAAATCTGTCACTATCACTCAAGAGATAGAAGACTATTTGTATGACCAAACTATGACAAGCCATGATGACAGCACTGAATTGGAAATCTACATGAAAGAACCATGCATAAGGTATATTGAAACATGATGACAAGTTTGATGTGTTGGCATGGTGGAGGGATAGACAAGGGACTTTTCCTGTCCTTTCACAATTAGCTCGAGATGTATTAGCTATTCAGTGTCAACGATTTGCTTGAGTCTGCATTCGATCTTTGGTGGGCGTGTTCTTGATCCATATCGTAGTCGACTAGATCCGTAAATGGTCGAAGCATTGATTTGTATCAAGGATTGGACACTTGCTTCAAAACAAGGTAGCTATCTATTCATACCAATTTTTATTTGTCTTTCTACATTGCTACATACCATTTTTTTATTTGTCTTTTCACATTGCTAGGGATTAATATTTCTAAGGAAAAGGTTGCAACATTCATAGATGAGGTTGATATGGAGGTCAATGAAAAGGCAATCGATCAAGAGGTTTGCTACATGATAAATAAAAAGTATTTGATGTTATCAACCTGTCTCTTTGCTTGTTTGTGATGTTAATTAAAATATCTATTGACTATTGTACATAGGATGATATTTTGGTTGACACCTAGAGAGCTTAATGAAGGTTGTCACATGCAATGTTACTAATTAAACAATTAAAGGTTTGTGCTAAAGATTTTTTGCCTCGTCCTAATTATTTCTAATTTTTCTATGTATTATTTATGATACAAAGTTTAATAATTTTATGTTGCTTTCATGCTTCACATTTCAGGTATATGTGTATTTTGTGATTATATGGTGATGCTCCATCTGAAGCTAGGATGTCATGTTTTGTGCACCGGCAGTTTGATCGCTTCTAGTGCATTCCTGTTCCAGTAGCCATCTTTTAGAAACTCAGAAGCTTAGATTTTATTGATAAAAAACAGAGTTACAATCAGCAAGTATCAGTAGTGTTCCACTAGCCTGTTTTGGTTGGATTCGTGCAAGTGCAATGGATGGACCTTGTTGAGCTTTGCTGTATCTTTTCCTAAACATGTGACACTATCCTTTTGCTTAAATCAACTAAAGAACTGGGACTGTGGCATGGAAGTTATTGATGATTTGTTATGTGGTGACACTATCCTTTATATGTGCTTCTGGAACTACATATGTGTAACTATTATTATAATTTGTTTTAGAATGGAATCAAGAAGTGCGAGTGCAAATGTTTGTGGTAGTGAGGTAGAATGGAATCACTCCGTTCGTATTTAGTGTTTACGCGTATTATTCGAAAAATATCCGTTCCGATGATTATCCGAACTTATTTTATCCGTATTTGTTCGAATATTATCCATATCCGTATCCGACATTCTCCGTATCCGAATCCATATCCGGTACTATCCGTGTCCGAATCCGATCCGATAAAATTATATGGATCAAATACAATATGAGTGGTATCCGATCCATATCCGATCCATTTCACCCCTACTTGTGAGAATGATAAGATCGAAGGGCATTTGATTCTACATGCTAGGATTTGCAGCTCTTCTGGATTCAATGGGATTAGTAGTTTTTATGTCATTAAGAGTTATGATTAGGGATCGATGAAAGTATTTCTAAAGATTTGGTACTGATTGGTACCTAAGCATCGAGCACCAAAATTTTTTGTTTCTTACCAGATATTGTCTTTGCCGATTTTTGCTTTTGTGTGACACTTGCTTTAATTATTCCTTTACTACCAGCAGTGCAGCAGCATCATGAGATCACTGGCTCCTGTTCTTTTTGCTATAGCAAGTCCCAACTCCAGACGTGTATTGTCTTACCAGGCCTTTGTAACCACCATTCAGGACCATACTTTTCAAGCTTACCTCAACCTTGGGGTCCAAAAGATTGAGTGGTTCTTTAGTTGTAAATGGTGTATTTATCCTGTCTTCTATATCCATTTATCGTTTTATTGTATGTAATGTATAATCCTAGAATAAATGCTGCATGGCTCAAACAGTCCAAACCTATGCTATGCATTTGTGATAACCCTGAATACTGGTTCAAAGGATGAATGTGTAGAAAACTGATAAATTCATTGCTTTGTATTACAGATTGCATTTTTGGTGATATGGTTATATTTCCTTAACTTTCTTTGAGAAAGGCATCTGCTTGGCTTTATATATTCCATCAAATATTTAGAGGACATCTTAAGGATGTAAGAGTTTGCTTAAGGATTCTTAGACATTAGCTAGCCTAATCTGTGAACACATAAAGCGGAAATGAAATTGGAACGAAGCTTGATTCGGTGATGCCATGAACTCAGGTTGGCTGGGCTCGGTGAGGAAGAGATGACGTCGGAGAAGAACGGCGCCAAGAGTTTCAGAGTGCGCCCGGTGAGGTGATGAAGACAGCGGTGAGGCCTTCGGGTCAAAGCAGCACACCTTAGGATCGGCTAGGGTTAGAGATTTCGGGATTGCCTCTCTCCTTTCTTGATCATCAGATTGATCAAAAGAGATGATGGCTTCCCCTTTTAAATGTTGCGCACTTTTGACTTGGGACCACACCAATCTTTTCTGTTGGAGCGCCTCCGATCATGGCGCTCGATTCTCGAGAGGCAGTTATGGTTTGTTAGCCGAGATCAAAACCAACAAAGGATCCTAAGCCATCTTTTCTTTAGTTGCCTTGGAATGCAATAACCAATTAACCATCATAACCGATCAAAAAAATTTGCTTACATGCAAGCCTGGCCGACATTGCTAACGAGCTTAACGAACTAACTCGAGTTTTTAACGAGTTAAACCGAGTTGAGTTTTGAGCTTATTAAGATAATGAGTCGAGTTAAACTCCTTCGTTAACTTAACGAGTTTGACCGAATGGAGCCGAATTGGCTGTTATCCACCCCTCTAGACATCACTGCGCCTTGTGTGCCGGTTCCTTGCCTTTGCGGCAACGTTAGCGCGCGAGCACTTAACCGATGGTGTTGGATCGTTTCAGGCCGCTAATTGGCGAGTGCCGCCCCACTCACTGAGACAGGTCGAGATCGGGGAGCCCTAGATTAGGGCATTAGACCACCTCGGCGAAGCAGCACCGTGTGGAGAGGAACAACACAAGCGAGCATGCTAATTGTACGCATGGCACTGAATGGTCGATGCTGACGACCTGCGAATATCCACTTGTTAGTAGCGTTACGCACTTACGCTAATTCATTGTATTCTGTAGCCTTGCAGAGCTGAGACGATTAAAACGATGCGTGAACCGGAATTTTTTCCTATTTTTCTAAAGAAGCTGAATCTTCTGAATCACAAATGGTGGGCAGGGGCGGAAGTGTGTATAGTTACCCGGTGTCCCGGGTCAAAAAAAAAATTAATGTATGTTAGTCTACATATAAAAAAATTATTGTAGGTTAGTCTCTATATATAGTATATGTGAACCCCCTTAATCTAAATCTTGTGACACCGGGAGGCAAATAACAAGCAAATGGTAAGAATAATAAGTTATTATCACATATATGATGAAGTGGTGAACCCCGATGATTTTTTCTCTAGTTACGCCCCTGATGGTAGGCCTGAAAACGCGCTCCGGTTGTAAATAATAAATCAACTAATCGAGGGCAGAAATCGCGCCATTACAGGCATGCATTCATGTAACCGCGGGGGCACCCAGGCACATGCCCTGCACGGTGCAGTGCAGCGGGAAAGGAAGGCCGGGCTGGCGTTAGAGCCCACGACGATCCGCGCCACCGAAATAGTGCGGTGCGCCCAGCCATTGTTCGCTGCCTCGGCACATATAAGGGGTGGCCATCCCGTGGCAGCGTCTCCGAGACGCGCAGCGGCAGACAGTTCACTCGCTCACACTCGCAGTCCGCACTGCCACTCTCCACAGTGCTCTGCTGCCCATGGCCTCGCGGATCTTGCTTCCCCTGCTCCTCTTGCTTCTCTGCTCGCATCGCGGCAGTGGAGCGCTGGGGGCGAGGCGGCGGCTGCAGGCGCGGGCGCGGCCGGGAATGCGGGACCCCAACTCGCAGGTGGAGTTCGACTTCTCGCCGTTCTTGATCGAGTACAAGAGCGGCGTTGTGAAGCGGCTCATGGGCACCGACGTGGTGGCCGCGTCCGCGGACCCGCTCACCGGCGTCACCTCCAGGGACGTCGTCATGGTCCCGGCCACCGGCCTCGCAGCGAGGATCTACCTCCCGAGCTTCCGCGCCAGCGCCAGGGTCCCCGTGCTCGTCTACTTCCACGGAGGCGCTTTCGTCGTCGAGTCGGCGTTCACTCCCATTTACCACAGCTACCTCAACACCCTCGCGGCCAGGGCCGGCGTCGTGGCCGTGTCCGTGAACTACCGCCTCGCGCCGGAGCACCCGCTCCCGGCCGCGTACGACGACTCGTGGGCGGCGCTCAAGTGGGTGCTCGCGAATGCGGCGCCCGGGTCGGACCCGTGGCTCTCCCAGTACGGCGACCTGTCCCGCCTGTTCCTCGCCGGTGACAGCGCCGGCGGGAACATCGCTCACAACCTCGCATTGCGCGCCGGGGAGGAAAGCCTGGACGGCGGCGCAAGAATCAAGGGCGTGGCGCTGCTCGACCCGTACTTCCAGGGGCGGAGCCCGGTGGGGGCCGACTCCATGGACCCGTCCTACCTCCAGTCGACGGCGCGCACCTGGAGCTTCATCTGCGCTGGGAAGTACCCGATCGACCACCCGTATGCGAACCCGCTCGCTCTGCCGGCCTCCTCTTGGCAGCGCCTCGGCTGCTCCCGCGTGCTGGTCACCGTGTCGGAGCTGGACCGCCTGAGCCCGTGGCAGCGCGCGTACTACGCCACGCTCCGAGGCAGCGGCTGGCCCGGCCAAGCCGAGCTCTACGAGACCCCCGGCGAGGGCCACGTCTACTTCCTCACCAAGCTCAGCACGCCCCAGGCGCAAGCCGAGATGGCCACCCTCATCGCCTTCATTAACCGCAACTAGCTGCGGCGGCAACCAGTAATTGCATCACAACGGCAACATACTACTATTGTAACTAGCGAGAAAGGAGGAGGAGGTGATTACTTTTTTGTTTTTGTTTTTACCCTTCTTTTGAGTCGATTTCTTTAGGCTCTGATTCGGGGGTTTAAAGCCAATAAAAAAGCTAGCAGCTATTTTTAAAACAACTCAATTAAGGTATAATATAGAACTTATATATAAAAACTGAAAACTAAGTTTGATCTAATTTTGCAACATATTGCTAAAGAAAATTAGTTTTTTTTTTATCAAACAATCACTTTAAAAAAGCTACGGTTACTTTTCAATCCAAAATACTAAAAAAAACAGTGTTTTTAGAAAAATTATGACTCCTCTGAACAGACCCTTAATCCTTTGTCACTACTGTCTATCTGGAGAACATATACATCAATTGGTTCCCGCCAGCAACCGACTGGACGGAGATGGGGACCGGGTTCTTCGATCGATGCTCGCGTTTTATTTTAACCATAGCCTACAGCTAGCGTGCAATGGTAACGCAGTTGTTGGCCGATGCGTGTAGTTACTACTAGCAGTTACTACAGTACTATACTATTGTGTCACCCTGTTATTACCTACCGGTTGCGATGTGTAATTTTTGTACTACTACTGCTACCTATGGTGTAATTTTTGTACTACAGTACTATACGGAGTATGTCGGAGTGGATTTCTTTGCGGCAGCGGCAGAGGTGTAGCATCGTTCATGTGCCGGCCGGTGTCGGCGGAGGATGTGTGTCTCACCTTGGTTTTCCTTTTCTTTGGGGCGCGCGCGTCACAGTGTCAGTGTGTTTCCCCGCATTCGGGGGCTCGGTGGCATCGATCCGCTCCTCCTCGCGTGGCGCCGGTGGTAGTGGGGTAACTGGGGTTGCGCGCACTGCCGCAACAACCGGTTTGAGGATTTTTTTAAAATAATATTTTTTAACAAAAAAATTCAGAAATAATATATTGAATGGTGGCAGAGAAGTTTTTATGCCAAAACAATATTTTTGTAAAATAATTCACAAAAAAATAAAAAATCAGAAAATTAAAAAATATGTTGAAAAAGAAAATTACAGAATTATGCCAAAAACAGAATTTTTTTTAAAACTAATATAGAGAAAAAGGGGCTAGAGCTCTTCTTTCATGATTTTTTTTAAAATATTTACAAAATAAAAATTATAGAAATAATATACCTATTTAAAAATTGATAGATGTACAACAAGTTCTATATCGCCATTTCAAATACTGATAGAATCCTGAAATGGAGAATGTAAATTTGTTGTTTTTGAAACAACGCTGGGTGGGGTTTTCTGTCGATTTTGCTTTTTAAAATAAAAAAATTGTACAGAAGCAATTTTTTTTGAAAATAGCAATTAGTGAAGTAAGAACTCGCGACTATTTTGTTTCCCGTATATTACGGCAGAATAAGTTTACGAAAAACTAAAGTTTGTAATGGTTCTTGTGTAAGGAATAATTGTATGGTATATGTGTTGATATTTGTGTGGTATTGTGTCGGTTGTTATGAATGAAAATGACATTTCACGTTGGACGAAAGGCAAGTGAATATATATGGTGATTTTTTTTTTTGTAAAAATCAATATATTGCAACCTGAATTGACGTTTAATATCGTAAAAAATATATGAAACTATTGCATCGCATGACATAGAAAATAAGTAAACATAAGTGACACATATAGTTCGGTTCATTGCCTCTGTTAGCCTTCGTATGTGTATGGTACAAATGGCGATATAGACAAATGATAAACGGGAAGTACAACTACGATACATGTGTACCTTTTAGAATTGTAAAGAAGTTATGCTGCAATATGTAGACCTTACATGAAAGGATCTATCAGTGTCTTTCCCTTTGATTTGGCAAGGCTGTTGGCTTTGGTTTTCTTCCAATTAGACCCATACATATCAAACCAATAATAGTCTTTACGAGCGATCTTCGATTCCTCCTAGAAACGAGCCACCTCAGCTTACTCATTCGGCTTCTTTTCTTGTTCCTAACGCTCATACAGGGGCTTCCAGAAGTACGCATCTTCTGAGCGGTAACACGGGTGTTTTGGTTTATATTCCGTAGTCTTAGGGAAAAGTTTCCACCGAGTGTAACGCTTGGGCGCAACTGCGTAGTGCAAGTACAATTTGTGCTCGAAGTACTCCCTATCGTACTTGTCCGGGCCATCGATCCATGGAAGAACTAGCAACTGTTGTGTTGCTTGTGTCATGCATGGACGAAGTTGGAAGTAGGAAAAACGAACTACAGAATGTACATGCATATCATTAACTTATGCGAGCTTCGTCGCAGCACGTGTAGTGTGCCCGGCCAGTGGTGTCAGGATGTCTGGACTGCATTATCCAAGCTGGAGCAACGTAGTCACTGTTTGGGTAGGGAAACTCCGGTAGCACATGTGCATCCTCGCAAGAAACATCTGAGTAGCTTTTTACATTATTGGCAAGCTACTTTCGCTTACGAAGAATCGCTCCACAGTCGGTCATCGTGAACCCACCGGTTAAGGGGTATGTGGTTCTGGTAGGGATGCGGTGTTCGGTGTGGGGGTTTGGCTCAGTTTGAGCTCATCGGTGAGCTATGATGGACCAATGACGACATCTAATGACTGCTGGTGGGCATCGATCAACCACTCCTCGATACCGACATCATTGACGTGGAACAAGTTACTGGAGTAGGTTGCGCTTTGGTCATCGACAGCTCATGACAAGCATTTCATGTTATTACACTACATAATGTAAAGAATGTAATAGATGAAGGAAGATCACGAAGGTGTATTTGGAGTCATGTGGATAAACGGTGTGGAATGGTGCCAGCTAGAGCCCCCTGGCAAGTCGGGAGGAGGGGTGGTCTATGTGTGTATCGTCCCAGCTGCGGTGTGCAGCGCCTATCAACCATGTATAGCTAACGAACACCTATGAACCTATAGCACGTCGTTGTCCCTAGGCCTCATGTAGGACGTAAGGTGGAAGATGTGAGAGGCCTTCTCGTAAACACGCTGCAACGCCCCTCGCAGGTGGTTCATAGTGATCTCCAACCTATCCCCCACACCAACTCCGGCCATCCGTGCGCGACCTCCCCCGAAACCTCCCTAGCAAGGTCACTCTGTGCACATGTTTAAAAACTTGTTGGTTGTTATAATTGTATTAATGATACATTATATGATATGTGAAAATAAGTACTAATCAAACGGTGAAAAGCAGAGTCCAACTGCGTAGGGTAAGTGTCCGTCGTGGAGAGAACGTGGCTCGAAGGTGAGTCGATGACACGCACAACTTGAACGTGTGTGCATGTGCTATACTATCAGATGTACTCATCGTACGTGCCATGGTTGTAAGGTGTAGCATCCTCGTGCACGTCTGCTAACACCTACACCCACTGATGAGCATGAGGCAACATGAGTACCACCCAGCTAGCATCACCAATGAAGCCCTTGCGTGTTTGTTTGCATAAAGAGATTTGTAACATGACCTCAAATGTAAGCATATCCGAAAGAGAGATGCAATTAAAAGTGATGTGAAAGACAACCAACGTGTGCACGCGCAGCGGGACAATGTCACCAGTGGGGATGGCGAATGCCTGTTGGAGACCGAACTGCCTCATGACACGGTGAACGGCATAGGTCTCCAAAAACACGTCAAAACCCAGGTGACACCGTGTCAGCCAGAAGGCGGCGTCCCTAGTATACTGCAGTGAGAGGCCTTGAGGTGCTCATGCGTCAACGAACTCGGGAGGTACGGGAGCCATATGATGCGATCATCCATCAGCTGGTCAAACATCGCTATGTACTTGGGGTACGAATCGTACGATGTAACTAGGGTGAAACTCAGCTGCACAAAAGCAAAATAGGCGACCATTAGTATGAAACATGGAAAATTATTATACAATTGATGATAAAGATGATCGTACTAACCCGTCGGCGATACCACAACGTCCCCATGGTAGAACGGTCAACGTCATCCTCGGTGGCCCTATAGAACCCTAAGCTGTATGGTTCCAATTCCATCTATAGCGTCCAATCTAAAACCTCTCGAACGACCACAGCTGAAGCAGTAAAGGACACCCGGTGAGAGTGGAGGAGTCTGCCACGCAACGACACCCGTCGCAAAGTGCCTAGTAGGTGGCAGCAAATACAGCATGTCCCTAAGCCAGCTGTGGGATCTCCTCCAGTTTGGCATCCACAATCGTCCTCGCAAACTAGGTCATGTGCTTATCAATGCTGTCCCCATGGAACGAGTAGAACAAGACCCAGCTGAACAGCCAGACAAGTACGTCCTGAAGCGACGGCGAACGACGTACTCCCCCGCTCTGTTCACCATCCTCTCGAGCAGCAAATAGTAATGCTCAGATCGACAACAATAAGGGAAAATGAAATAAAAATGAGACAAATTAAATCGCACTTATGTATAACTGCACCAGCCACTTCTGCGATGGACAGTGCACATAAGTGAGGTGCGTACCCTGCCTCCTCGGTAGCACACCCACAAACCGGTCTAGGAGCTTTGTCCACCACTCCAAGTGGATGTCGTCAGGCACCGCATCCCTAGAGCAAGGTAGGCCCAGGAGGTAAATGCCGTCCTCTAGTGTCGGCAACATCTTACCGCACAGTAGGTGAAACATGTGCAGCTCCGGTCACTAGTGGTCTACCAGAGCAGTCAATAAGCTCCTATCATAGGGGAACCTCCTAAAGGCACCCTATCTGTCCTGCATGTCGGCAGCAGTTGCCTCCACCATCCAGGCTATAGGAAGTAACCCTGCCACTCTCAACCTGCAGGAAAACATTGTAAATACAATCACCGCACATATCAGACATCGTAAAGCAACTATGACAACAGTGCACTAACATCAGAATCCATTGCGGATCGATCTGCCATGCTCTCATGGGCGTGCGTAAGCGTAGTACGCTAAGCTCGAACGCCGGCTCCCCGTCTGGCGGCGGCAAGGTGGCTAAGCGGCTCCAGTGAGTCGCATCTATCATTGGGTCAAGCAACTCGTGTTGCTCAACTTCCACCATACATGTAATTCAATAGTTTAATATTAGTACAAATTCGAATATACATACAAAATAAATACACTAATTAAAAATAGAGTTTGAATGCACTAAGTACATAGAAAATTTAAATATGATAATTATACATACAAATTGAATGCCATAATTATATTATATATACAAAGTCCATAGATTCATTACACATACAAATTTGATACGCTAAATTGACATACGATTAAAGTACACTAATTTCATATGCAAAGTCGATACAACAATTTCATGGCCTCTGAACCATCAGGCAATACTTGAAAGTATGCCCCATCTCCTTGCAAACTGAATATTTCTTTACACGACGCCCACTTTCCACTGCGTCCATATCATTCCTTATACGTCTTGTCTACCACCACCCTACGCCCTTCAACTTGCTGATATCCGAAACCCACCATGTGTCCACCCATCTCTGATGCTCCATAAATAAACCTAACACTCGAAAACATACATTTCTACGCTCTAAGTTGCCGTTACCGCTTCCTTATTGAAGAGTTGTGACAAGAATATACTTGGATCCATACAGATTGTTGAGCAGCCAACCATAACGTGTACGCATGGCCTATGTAATAGTCAAGGCTCATTGCAAGTGTAGTCAATATCTGGCCTTTGTATTTTCCAGTTAGAAATATCCCGTCCACGTATAACAACATATGACTATGTCCGAACGAGTTGATACATGCACCAAAAAGCATGCCCACTTCAGTACCATCTTCCCAAGGAAGCGCTGTGAAGGTTGCTCACAAATGTCGACATAAGTTTCAGGATTCCTTTCTTTGATCACATCAAGCACACCTGGAAATTTCTGATAGGAGTCTTCGTACGTAGCAAACCATGTTTCCAATGCCTTTTGCTTCACTCTCCATACCTTGGCATAGCTTATGGTGTACTGGAATCTCTACTCTATTGCAAGTATGATGGCACGTGGCTCTAAATTCAGGTTGCCCACAATATTCCCGTACATTGCATTCGCAATAAAGATTAAAGGTATATTTCTATAAGACTGCATAGATTCCGTCAGCACACATGTGTGTGGAACGACTATAGAACACTTCCAAATAGTGTCCCACTTAGGTTGGTATACATGGACATGCCATGGGCAACCCTCCATCTAGCATATGATATCATACACCCACTGATCTGACTTCGCAACCTTAAAGGCTCTATACAGCAACACTGTCCATGCTGTCATTGCTTCCTAACCTCACACTTATTCTTGTAAATCGCACCTTGCCTCACCTCATTCCGATCGTACTCTCATGCCAAGTGTTCGCCCCCGTTGACCACTAGCATATTGAACTGACACTCATCCCACTTCGCAGGGAAAGGCTCTTCATCATCTTCGTCATTACTTGAAGTCCCGTAGTCCTGGTTCCCTGCCTCTATCGCTTGCACCAACGATTCAATATGTTCTCTCTTGTCTGCCACACCCATTGGTTCCTGCACCTGTGGCATTGGAACATAAACTTTCTTGCCTTACACCACCTTTTGACTTGAACTAACATCCTGCCTCACTAATTATTCTCCAGCTCGGTTGCTCTCCCCAACTTCCTCTGGTTCATCACCAACAACCTCCTCCTGTGTCGCATGGCTAGTATTGGCTTTCTGAAATGCTTGCACCAACAACACTAATGACCATCCTTTCTTAATCACCATTCTTACATTTGAACTCCATGACTTCGACCCCTTCAGTTCCACTAATTCACAGTACGTGCAATCCATTCTCCAACACCCTACTCCATGCAGCTTTAGATCATACAATTCATGGTCCAATGAGAACATGTGGTACAACCATTTTGTAAGCGTACCCCATAAACGCTCCCCTGCACGTGACAGGTTAGCCACAACACTTGAAAAATGACTTAGTTCCACCTCTTGTGCACCCATGTGCGGAACCCATTCTCCGTAGTGTATTTTAAATTGCACTTGTTATTCATACCTATCAAGTATTTCATGAAAATCTTAATATGTCAACAACTTAACGCTATCACCTTTTAAATTCTCAATCTTCCCATGCTGCTACACCTACGTACCACGACAACGTACTCTACACTACTTGAGAGAACTGCTGCAGGCATACATAAATTTATTTGTCCAACTACATACTATCCTCCATACTCTTAACAGTTTTGCATGTCCAATCCAATCCATACTAAATCATACATGCAGCTAGTAATATAAAATTATCTATATATGTGTACATGGCCATTACTACTCTATACAGCTAATTAATTATGAACCAAATTAATTTGGTCACTAAGTCATGTATGTAAACAAACTATCGCTACTATTACACCTAATTACGTACACACCTAATTAATCTAGTCGGCAAGTCGTGTATCTAAAAAACTACTGGTTTTTTACACAGCTAATTAATCTGGTCGCTAAGTCGTATATCTGAAGAACTATTATTACTCTACACACCTAATTAATTATAAATCTAATTAATCTGATCACTAAATTATATTTTAAATTTTTAATCTCAATAAACCAAAAAAATTACTTGCCAATGGATATTGCGAATGACAATCTGGCCACAATACCTTTCTTCCTCCTCCTTTCCCTCTTCTTCTTCTTCTTCTTCCTCCTCCTCCTCCTCCTCCTCCTCCCTCCTTCCTCTTCTTCCCCTCCCCTTTCTTCTCTTCCCCTGTCTTTCTCTCGAGTCTCGGCTGCTCTCAGCTCTCTGGCTGCGAACGGCGATTTGGTCGCGCGGCTAAGGACTAAGGCCCCGTTTGGTAATTTAGAACTGGGCCGTTTTTACTAGATTCTGGAAGAAACCCTACCAAACGGGCTAAAGCTCGGAACGATTCTCCTCAGAATGTTTCTTCTTTTTCCACTATGTGGCCGAATCGATCTCAACCCCGTTCCACCCGATTCACAGAATCCTACCTGAAACGTTTCTACCAAGAATCTAGAACCGTACCAAACAGGGCCAAATTGCTCTCTGTCGCCATTTGAATGGTGACAGAAAGCTGGACCATTTGACGATAAGCTAAATGATGACAGATAGGGCTGGAAAATAAGCTCGTGGCTCGTGGCTCGGTTCACACAGACTCGTGGCTCGGTGGCCCAGCCCATGCAAGGAATTTAGTGTGACTAATAACTTATATGTTTAGAAAAAAGATGATGAAGATGATGTTGAGACAATTCCATTTCCTACAAGAGTGTGATAGAGAGCAACTAAGCAACTACAATTATTTAGTAGTAACTAGTAAGTTAATATTATTCACTGCAAATACATGAATGGACTGTTTGCAGTGGCCCAGGCTGGACTGTTTGCAGAATTGCAGTGGCCCGGTCTCACAACAGTGTTGGCCCAATGGCCCATGCCGGATGGCCCATCCAAATCAACGTGATATTGGTTGATCATGGTCATGGATTGATGAAATATATATTATTTGCTGATCTTGAAAGTCTCAAAATCTCAAATGTTGGCTGCTGGGATGCTAGTGCTAGAGACCTGAGTGCTGCCATGGCCTGGCTCGGCGAGCCAACGAGCCGGCTCGCGAGCTAGGACTGAACCGAGCCGAGCCGCCCTTTCGAGCTCGTTGCTTCATCGAGCCGAGCCTGGCTCGGCTTGGCTCGTTTCCAGCCTTAATGACAGAGTGCTTGTCGGCATTTGAAACGGCGATAGCTTGTTTTTTTTAAATCGACATATTATTTCTGTATTTTTTTAAAAAAATATTATTTAAAAAATTCATGTTTCGTGGACCACCGAACAGGCACCGTTCCAGCATATGGGAGCTTGCTTGCACAGGAACGGCAAACTCAGCCCGAAGACAGGATGGAATGCGAGCCATCGTGGCGTGTTTCTGGTGCGACACACCTTTCGGTCGGAATGCATGCATGCACGCACCTAGCTAGCTAGCGCGTCAAAGGTTCACACTCACATGCGGTGCTTTACTCGGTTGCACATGTCGGTACTTTTGAGCTTGCATGAATACCCGTGGCGGTGGAAAATTAGCGGCTCGGTGCCACTTTTTCCCTCGTTAGGGGAATTGATTATTTGCTTTGCTCTAATTGGTACAATTGGTTATTTATTTTACATGTCTTGTTGATATATAGTTTCAGTGTTGATATGTCGGTGAAATATTACGGTACAAATGATCAATGACACAAGCAAGTAAGGACAAATAATCAATTAATCCTGATTGCCGACTGGACATGCACTGTGCAGGAGGAGGACGACGGACGAGGGTGTGGCCAGTGGTGGTGTCCACGAGTACGGCCGCGCCTGCAGTCCCACTGCGAGGATTGGAGAAGTGATCGCAAAGCAACATGGGAACCGGATGCGGTCAGGCGGCGGCGCTTTTATTTGCGCAGGGATCAGGCAGGCAGGCAGGCCAAGACGCGGTCACATGGCGTGTCCGGTAGTCTCATTTTTGGTGTATGCCTTAGCGCGCATGTACCCTACCTCTCTGGGGAAACATTGGTGACCAGGTCAGGAATATGGCGGTTCCGGTGAAAGAGAGCGGATACTGGCCGGTACTAAAATCCCCCAACATAGGAGAATGTGGAAAGATATGAAGCCAAAGGACAAGTTTTTGCATTAGATTGTGTTATGAGTAGTGTTTCTATGCACCACTTCTCAATACGAGTTGTATAAATTTTGAAGTAAACAAAGTAGTAAGTAATCACTATCTATGCTTCATTTATGTTTTAATATTTGTGAAATTTTTAATAAGTGATACATAAAAGCATCTCTATTGTGTTAAATCGTGCTAAGAGAAATCATCACATAGGACTAGAAAAGTGACAAACTCTACTGAGATGGGTACTTGTATTCTTGTGGCTGACAAGTTGGGCAAATTGCCACTTCTCCTGGGTGGCACGTTTAAGTTTGGGGCAAATAAACAAGACATCGATGGTGACATTTATTTTGTGGTCCCCAAAGAAACATTTCTTTACCCTCCCGCTTGTACAATTTTTGTGCAAATTATGCAGTTCAATGAAGTGGTCGTGTTTCGGCAATTCCTCCAACCGGTAAGAATTCAGGCAAACTATGTTTAAGTCGGTGAGAAATGGGTGAAAACGATGGACATCTGCACTATTAACTGCGATTCTACATGGTAGTAGGACTCGGAGCTCCTTGAACACGAGCGGGCGGGAGTGGGGAGTTCATATGGACCGAGCCCGAGTTGGGTATTTCATTTTAGTTCCTACTGTGCTTTACATTGAGATCCACTGGGCTTTACATTGGAAGCGTATCCTTTGCAGTCACTCCCTCTGACGTTGGGTCACTGCACGTGGGTCCTACGATGTGTGGGTCCCATCGTGTCAGTGACCCAATGTCAGAGAGAGTGGTTGTAGAGGATCTCAATACCTTTACATTGAGCTCCACTGCGCTTCCCACTGGCAAGTGATGCGTCCATTTTTCCGCTTTCATAGGGGTAACACATATTCAGCTTTCCCACGATTCCTTGTCATATAAAGTTGCTATTTTCCTGATATTTCACTAAAAATTTAGTATTTCTTCGAGTACCACCGAATGAGATTTCTTGCCCTCTCATCCTATTTTGGTCACTCCACCAGGAGGGGGGAGGTGAGAGGTCGCGTGGTAGGGAGGGAGGCAAGAGGCTGCGTGATGGGCCACATGCGAGGGGAGGGAGGTGAGAGGCCGGCCGGGCGCATCACCTGGTGGGTAGAAGGAGGCGGGGTCGCACTGCCTAGTGTGGTGAAGCAGACGGGGGCGCACCGACTGGTGGGGAGAAGGGGGTGGTCGCGCGCGAGGGGTAGGGGGGAGGCAAGAGGCCGGCCAGGCGCATCACCTGGTGGGGAGAAGGAGGTGGGGTCGCACTGCCTAGTGTGGTGAAGCGGGCGGGGGCGCACCGACTGGTGGGGAGAAGGGGGTGGTCGCGCGCGAGGGGTAGGGGGAGGCGAGAGGCCGGCCGGGCGCATCACCTGGTGGGGAGAAGGAGGTGGGGTCGCACTGCCTAGTGTGGTGAAGCGGGCGGGGGCACGCCAACTGCTAGGGAGAAGGGGGCGGTCGCGCGCGAGGGGGAGGGGGGGGAGGCGAGAGGCTGGCCGGGCGCGTCGCCTGGTGGGGAGAAGGGGGGCATGCCGCCTAGGGAGAGGAAGGATCCGATTGTCCAAAGGGATAAGGATGGTCATAGGAAGAAAATAAATGAAGGAGAGGAAGAAAAAGAAAGGAGGAGAGAAAAGAAAAGGAGAAAAAGAAGAGGGGGAAAAGGAAAAGGAAGAGGAAGAAAAAAGATTAATTTTTTTTTTCAATTTCAATAAATAAGTTTTTTTATAGGCCCAATAATAGAGTTTTATTTGGGAATTGGATTAAATCTGTTATACTAAACTGTTTTAAAAAATTATTCAAAATTCAATCCACCCTCAGGTATTACAGCTAGGGAAGGACCAAACAAAGCTGAAGTCAACCTAAACTTGTATTGGGAGTTTGTTGCTAATACTTTCTTTAATTTGTTGCTAATGCTTTCTTCTATATGCATGACTTCAAAAACACATACCATATACCCCTGGGTTTACACTAGACAATAGTATGTACGTTTGCTAGAAGCTAAAAACACCAACTTATGAATCAATCATGCAGATGACAACATCCACTCTCTTTGGCTCACTCTCAGGCCCTATTTGGCAGAGCTCCAACTACACCAGATCCGTGGATCTGGTGGAGCTGGAGCTGGAACTGCGGTATATTAAGAATGTTTAGGTGGGTCATCTTGTTTACATTTTAGAATAAAAATATAAACTTATTTCATTTTATTTTAGCCTACAAGTTTCAAATATGAGGTGGAGCTGGGATCTAGAGCTCTGCCAAACAAGGCCTCACTCTCTCAATCCCTCTCTCTCCCTCTCCTCGGTTGGCACCGCGCCTAGCTCTCTCCACTCCTATCACTGCTTGCTCGCTCATCGCTCTCTCTCTCTCTCTCTCTCTCTCTCTCTCTCTCTCTCTCTCTCTCTCGTCATGGTAGCATCTTCTTTGTCTCTCTTGCAAGTTGTGTCGCACTATCACCCATGCCGTGGTAACTTCTTCTTTATTTTTCTCGCTAGTTGTGCCACACTATCACCCACATCATGGTAGTCTCTCCTTGGTCTTTCTCGCTATGCCATCGTCCTCTGCCTCCCACGACACCACGCTCCCCACCTCCGCCATCCTCTCGTCCTCCCTTCCCATCAACCCCGTCGATCACCACATATGCCCCCACCCTTTCCATCCAACTCCGGTCACCCCATCGACCGATGTTCCTTTCCTCTTGTCAGAATATTGCAAATGGGACATGCCTGGGCTCGCCGAAGGTGAGCCGGGCCGGCATGGCACGGCACGGCGGGCATGACAGGCTATCGCGGCCTAGCATGGTTCAGGCATGAAGCAAGATGGGCCCATGCCGTGTTGGCCAAGCACAGCACGACGCCCACATCTAGTCATATATAAAAGCTGAAAGCCAAAAGCTGAAAACTAGGTTGAACCTATTTTTGCAGCTTATTGCTAAGGAAAATTAGTTTTTTTTTATCAAACAGTCTCCTATAAAAAACTACAGCTATTTTCAGTCTAGAAAACCAAAAAACATTCAGAAAAATTACAGCTCCCAAATAAGCCTTAACACAACAGCTTACAAAAGTATAATTTTGAAACTACAACCTAGCAACTCTCCAACGTATTCCGCTTCCAGCGGCCAAGGATCTGGACAACGAGATCGAATTTGATTTCTCCCCATTTTCTTATCATGTACAAGAGTGGCCGTGTCCACCGCTTCGGTAGCACGTCGTGCAAGAGCCCCTGCACTGATGCTACCATCGGCGTTACCTCCAAGGATGTTATCATCAACATCGGCACCAGCCTTGCCGTGAGTCTCTTTCTTCCCAACAGCGTCACTGTGTCCCAGAAGCTCCCCGTCCTCATCTACATCCACGGCGGCACCTTCGTCGTCCAGTCAGCCTTCTCTCCTAGGCACACGTACTGGCTACGTCAACGCCCTCATCACCACCGCCCACGTCGTGGCCGTGTCGGTGGAGTACCGCCTGGCACCCGAGCACCTGCTCCCCGCCGCCTACGACAACGCGTGGGCCGTGCTCTGCTGGGTGGTGGCAAGCTGTGTGCCTAGGGGCGCGGAGGCGTGGCTAGCCAACCACGGCAACGCCACACGACTCTTCATCGCCGGCAACAGCAACGGCGGCAACATGGCGCACAATATGGTGATGAGGGCGGGAAAAGAAGGGCTGCGTGGAGGAGCGCGAATCGAAGGGATGGTGCTACTGCACCCGTTCTTCCGGGGCAAGGCTCCCGTGCCGTCAGAGGGCATGGATATTGCGTATGTGACAAAGGCAGATCTGGCCTGGCCCGAGACCTGCCATGGTAAATCTATACAAGTTATATTAAAAAAATTTAATAAAATTGTAAACTTAAGGCGTGGTCCATTCCAAGGCATGGGCCTGGACTGACTCTGCCCCGGCGGAGACGTCAGAGAGGAACTGGCAGTTCATTTGTGCGGGGAAGTACGGTGTCGACACCCCTTCTCCAACCCGCTGGTGATGCCACCGGAGCAGTGGGCGATGCTCAGCTGCCGGCGAAGTCTGGTGACGACGGTGGAACTGGACGCCGTCAGGGGCAGCCGGGCAGGGCGCGCAAGTACGTCGTGTCGTTGAGGGGCAGCACGTGGGGAGGGGAGGAGGCAGTGCTGTACGAGACCGAGGGCGAGGACCATTGTTATTACCTCCTGAAAGACGCCAGGTCCAGCTCCGCCGTGGCCGAGAAGGCGGCGAAAGAAATGGCGGTTGTTGTGTCCTTCATCAAACGCAGCACATCATTTAGTAACATTAGATCTACTCTGTGAATCGAAGGTAATTCATGTGAGCCACAACGGAAGCATACACAATTACACATGGCTGTTGCCAATGTCCAGAAATGTAGCATCTTGATCGATGGTCAACTATATCGGCCGCCAGATTGCTGGACATTCTTTCGGACAATTTGTTCACTAAGCTCAGTTCATTTTCTGCTTGACTGTGCGGATATGTAGTGAGTTACTTGTGATTTCAGGGTGATGGCATGAGAGTGGGATCGATGTATTCACGCAGAAATGCATTCAATACAGCTGCCAGTGGGCATGGTTGCAGGCTGCATTGCTAGTTTACACAAACCGTCAAAGCAATTGTTTGATACAGAAACCAAATCGCCGTTTGTTTGTTTAAATCGAGGACCAAAACGTACTTCCGAAGTTCGATTGTTCTACGGCTCTACTCCATTCTTACGGTTACCTTCTGGGATATGAAGAACACACTGCGCCACCGCGCGCCCACCGCTCACCGCTCAGGGCTCAGGAGCAGGCGACGAACGCCACGACGCGACCCATGAGCTCCTTGGCCTTGGCGCATTCCGGCTTCTGCAGGAATAAGACGTGCTCCTCTCCTTCCGACTCGATCCACGCCGCGCTCTCGCGCCACGAGTTCGCAGTCACCGTCGCGTAGTAGGCACGGTCCCTAGCCGCCGCCCAGTCCTTCTGGCCGGCGCGCACGAGCATACGTTCGCACCGGTGGTTCTCCAGCCCCGGCGCGCCCGGTGCCATCGGGTTCATCCTTGGATCGTCCGCGCCGCCCACCGCGCTAGGGCACGCGAACTCCCAGATCATGGCCATCCATGTCCTTGGCCATCGCCTCGGCCTCACCTTCGATAATCGTGTTCTCTCCGAACCAAGGATGCAGAAGAATCGCGCCTAATATTCTCGGCGTCGGATGGGAAGACGCCTTGATCAGGATGTTGTGCACTATGTTGCCGCCGGCGCTGTCGCCGGCGAGGAAGAGGCGGGCATTGTCCCCGTGCTCGGCGACCCAATCGTCTTTCGCCGATGCGGTCTACCGGAGCGCGGACCAAGCATCGTCGTAGGCGGCGAGCACGGGGTGCTTGGGCCCGAGGCGTAGGCGGCGAGCACGGGGTGCTTGGGCCCGAGGCAGTACTCAACGGAGACGACGAGGACGCCGGCCTCGGTGGCGAGGGACGCGACGTAGTTGTGAATCCACCGGTAGTTCGGTACTCGTGGCTCCATCACATGCGGTCACGTGGAGCAATGTGATTAGATTTTGTATAGTAAATCTCAGATCCAGATTAACCTAAAACATTGTTAAAAAAACAAAGATAAAATATACTTGGTTTTGATGCATTAGCTAGAAGATTTCTTTCCCTAAACCAATCAAATTTAGGGCATGTACAGTGGTATAGACAACAACTGTCTATAATGCATTTTCACATCATCTACAGACAGCACTAAAGACAACTTATACAATGGATCATCTATATAGTCGTCTGTAATAATTTTTCATATAATTAATAGATTGTCTATACAATGGTACAAACAGTTTAAAGCTGTCTATAAGACTGTCTATTCACGAAAGGACGACTACTCTCTCTCTTCTCCTTCTCTCTCTTCCACCTCATCAAAAATCTTATGTGACATCTCTTATAGACAGCTGACGTCAGCCCATTGTACCTGCTCTTATAACTTTTGGATCATCCACAAGATATCTGCTTTAAAGGTGGCAGCATCCCAGAACTCAATGTTTTTCTAGCCACCTGGAACTTCTTTTTAATCTAACTTCGTGCTAACAAAATTACAAAAATAATCTCTTCTTCAACCGTGAAAGCGTCGGCAGGTGATATGTATCACCTACTGTACTTGTGCACCACGACAGATCCTGCCATGCTAAGACAGCGTGGCAGCGGGCAGCGGTGAGCCCACTGGCCTACTATTACCAAGCGCTTGGTGCTCGGCAACACATCCCATGCTACCATTGCTTGGCATTAAGTGATTATTTTATGGACATCACGCTGAGCTATAGTTGCTTGACAAGCCGGTGGATGTGCTGCTGAGCAATGGGCACTTGGCAGCAGGATTTATCACGGTATATGAATACGGAACCGATACTTCTGTGATTAGAGAGGCAGTTATTTTTTTATAATTACGTTTGGATGAACGTTAGATTTGTTTTTAAAAGTACAAGGGTTTGGACAAGCGTTGACACCCAGCATCCCATTGGTGAGCTTCGATGCAGATTGTGTCATTCCTCAATCCACTTCGTCTCCCTCCCTCTCAAAATGCCGCTGCCTCCAAATCCCCAATGTTGCCACTGCCTCCAAATCCACAATGTTGCCACTGTCCCATCCACTTGACGCAACAACCTTCTCCAGTTCTCCCTCATGTCCAGCACCGTTGCTCAGCTGCCTACGTGCCATCTTGACGACAGAGGCGAGGCAATGTGATTAAGAGATGGATTAATTGTCAGACTCAAAATTTTGAAACCTACCGAAAACTTGCTTTAAATCTTTAATCATGTCCTAAGCTTGATTAAAACTCACTTTTCAACCTAGTTTCTTCAATTTTGTCAAGTGAAACCACCTTTCGAATTTGATGTTCGAGTCGTGCGCTGGTAACCAGGGTTAACAAAACCGAAACCGAAAAAACCGATGGAAAACCAAAATTGGAAATTCGAAAATATCGAGCTAAAAATCGTTGGAAAATCGTTAGAAACCGAAGAGTTTCAAAACCGAGCATTTGAACAAAAAACATTCAAAACAAATTTAAAAAAAACGAAAACCATTTGGTTTTCTCGAAAACCCATCGGTTTTCTCGAAAAACCGCTCGGCGAGTTGAACCTTTTGGACGATCAGGTTCTTGAGCGGTTTTCATCCGTTCGGTTTTCTCGAAAAACCGCTCGGTTTACATAGCATAAATTTTTTTAAATTTTTTGAATTTTTGAATTTTTTGAAGCTGGACCAGGTTCTGCGTCGGTTTTGTCGAAGTCGGGTAATTCCCATAAATTACCTCGGGTGCCACCAACGACCAAGCTCGCTCCCGCCCGAGCCACCAGGAGGTCGTTACCCTGGACAGGTTAGTTAGGACCTGGAAGGCTACGTGTTTCGGCCTGTTCCGAGCTCGGGCTCGGGTGAGACCTGGGATGCCACGTATTCCAGTCGATTCCGGGCTCGAGTTCGGGTAAGATGTACGAGCTCGGTGCCGGCTATCGGCCGACCTAACGTGATCTCGAGGTCGGCGGGAGTGGGAGTAACCGCCACGTTGCAAGAGTATACAAGAGCTGGAGTAGGGCTATTATCTCTTTCCTGAGAGGCCCGAACCAGGGTAAACTGCTGTGTCCACGCTCGTTGAAATCTGGTGAGTCGTTCTTTGAGTAATCCCTCACGCGAGAAGGGGTCACAGTTGGTCCCTCCACCAACAAGTAAGCTCGGCGGGGGCCTGTTCCCCAATCGTCGACAGCTGGCGCCGTCCGTGGGGACCGACTTTCCCTTTCGTGAGGAATCCCGAAGAATGTCAGAATCCCAGAACCACCGGGGCCTCTACGCCCCCGAGATCGGGGAAGAGGACAAGCAGTTCTTCGACAATGGGGCGGCGGCGTCGCCGTGTTAAGAATCATGACGGTTCCGGAGCTTTTCCCTGGAAGCCGGCTGCTGCCGGAAGCGATTCTTTCGCTCGGCTCGACGCCCTCTCGGACGGCGAGTATGGCGGAGCTCTACGATGGTCGGACATCCCCGACCTTTTCGAGCTCGACCAGGGACCGCTTCACGGAGACACCGTGATGTCCCCTCGCGATCCGTCAATCCCGTAACGCGTCTTCGTTGCGGAGGAGGATGGAAATGTCGAGCAAATCCCGGTGAAGCGTCTTCACCGCTACGAAGGCGGCAAGGAGCACCTGCGAGCATCCCTGAATCGGACGCCGCCAGCTTACGCCGGCAAGTCCGAGGTGGCCTGGCCGATAAGACCAGGGCCGAGTTCGTGAGAATTTCCAGCGTCACGGGACTCCGGAGCCGTCGCGGACGGCAAACGAGCTCGTCACCCCGCGTTCCCCGGCGAACGCCTTCAAGCTCCCCTGGCCGCGGTGGAGTACGCAACCTCGAGAGTTTCCTGAGCAGGTCGACCTAGAAGCCATGGGCGCGCCGTGGCCGACGACCTCGAGGAAATCGCCCACGAGACATAAAAGCGGCGGAAGCCTCTCGGGAAAGGGACGCCAGAGCAATTCACGAACGCCGCCGCCGGGCGTCAGCGCCGCCACCCGACGACTCACGCACCGCACTCAGAGGATCGGCGCGAAGGCCGAGGCTCGGGAGGGCACCGGAGCAATTCAGGGCTCCTCGGGACCAGCGGAATCACGAGCCAGGCGAAGCAGGGCGAACATTCCTCATCGGGCCACTCTCCATCCTACAGGCGTAGGAGATATTCTCTCGCCTGGGCCCACTAACCTCGGGCTCGGTGGTGGGATCGCCCGACCGCGCTCGTGGTGACCGTCCGACGATCCGTTTTGGTGCGGGCGTTCGCGGCGTCGCTACGACGTGTGACCTGGCCGACAAGGTTCAAGCCGGGTCACATCGAGATTCGATGGGACTCGAGAACCCGACGAGTTTCTCTCGATCTACACCACGGCCATTTTAGCGGCGGGGTGATAAAAGGGTTATGGCTAACTTACGCCTGATCTGGGCCGGGCGGCTCGGGCGTGGCTATTCAACCGTAAGGAAAACTCGATCCGGTCCTGGGCCCGGTGAGCAAAGACTTCTCGAGCTAACTTCCGGAGCTGCTCGTCGCCGGGAAAGAGCGCGACCTTGGCGCTGATACTGACGGAGGGCGAGACCTGCGCCCGATTCGTCAGCGCTTCATGCAAGTGCGCAATTCCATCCCAAGCATCTCGGATGAGGCGGTCGTCCGGCTTTCAAGTTCGGGTCCGAGACGACGCTTTACTCAGGACCTCGAAATTCACCCGGACATCACGACCAACGAGCCGTTCGCATGGTGACCGTTATGCCAGCGCGACGAGGCCGTCCAATGGAAGAAGGCTGTTCGGGCGAGGAAAGGCCCCCTCGGCCCGGGCTCGAAGGCGTCAAGCGAAGAGCGTAAGCTCGATCGAGAAAAAATCAAAAAGAAGAAAAATCCTCTGTCTCCGAGCATGGTGGCAGCTATCGAAAGACAATGACCGACCTCGCGATGCGTATAGGGGAGCCCGAAGGAAAGGGTCGGCCAGGTTCGTGGAACAACGAGCGTAACCGGACGACCAAGAACGCGCGACCAGCGCGACGGGCTAGTGCCTATTTACGCCCGCTCCACCAGGCGCATGGGCATGACCTTCGGAATTGCGAGCGTGGGCCTCCCGCCTGGAAGCAGTTCTACAATGGTAAGGGTCCCATGCCCACGCTCCCGAGATGGAAGGAGGCGTCAAGGGCAAGAAGCCCGCCGAGAGCAAGATACCGAGCATGGAATACCAAGAGCCAGAAACCACATCGCCGTGATATTCGGGGCTCCGCCGCCTATGGGTCGCGTCGGGAGTTAAAGGAGGCCGCGCGAGTACTCCGTGTCACTCGTGGAAGCCTCCTGTTCAAGCTCAAGTGGTCCGAGCTGCCGATCACCTTCTCCAAGGGCATCGCCCTCTGGGGATGACGAAACCCCAAAGGCTTCCGATGGTCGTTAGCCCAACGATCTGCAACACCGCGATGGGTCGGGTCCTTGTGGATTGCGGGAGCTCCTAGACCTGATATACGCCAAGGTCTTGGGCGAGATCACGGATCCTCGCTCCAAGATCAAAAGCATGGTGGTCCCGTTCTACGGGATAGTACCGAGCGTCGGTCAGGCCACTCGGCCAGATCGTCTGCCCGATAACGTTCGGCAATCCGAGCAACTTCCGAGCGGAGCTAATCACGTTCGAAGTGGTCGATTTCGAAGTCGACTTACAACGCCATCCTGGGCCGACCGGCGCTCGCCAAATTCATGGCCGCCACTCATCACGGGTACCAATGCTTGAAGGTCCCGGCCCGTGGCGTGACCACGGTCAAGGAAGCCCGGGCGGCTCTAAAGCTGCGGCGAGAGGCGTTAGACATGATCGGTCAAGCGCCCCAACGCGGGCCCGAGCAAGAGCCGAGGAGTTCCGGCCCAAGGCTAGCCTCAAGGCGGAGGAGAAACCAAGGCCATCCGTTGTGCGGCGCAGAGCCGGACAAGGTCGTACACGTGGGGGCTTCCTAGATCCTAAATAGGAACTCGAGCTCGTGACCTTCCTCGGAGAAGCGCGGACACGTTCGCTGGGAACCGTCCGAGCATGCCCGAGTCCCAAGGAGGTCGTCGAGCATAGGCTAGCAATTCGGCTCGACAAAAGCACATGGCGTGAAGCTCAGACGCTTCTCCCCGGAGAAGCAAGCCATCATCAGAGAGGAACTGGACAAGCTCCTCAAAGCCGGTTTCATTCGGGAGGTCGACCATTCCGATTGGTTGGCCAACCTAGTTATCGTGATGAAGAAAGGGGGCAAGTGGCGCATGTGTGTCGATCACACGGGGCTGAATGCCGCATGCCCGAAAGACAATTTCCCGCTACCTCGGATAGACCAGTTGGTTGACGCAACGGCCGGCTCCGAGGCGATGAGCTACGGACGCCTACTCAGGCTATCACCAGATCGGCATATCGCCCGACGATGAGGAGAAAACTTCCTTCATCACGCCGTTTGGCACATTCTGCTACACGACCATGTCCTTCGGTCTAAGGAACGCTGGAGCGACCTTCCAGCACCTCATGCAGAAAACCTTCTCGAACCAAATAGGTCGGAACCTGGAAGTGTATGTAGACGACATAGTCGTCAAGAGCAAGATGGCCTCGGACCATGTATCCGATCTAGAGGAGACTTTTCATAACCTCAATAAGCATCGAATAAAGTTAAACCCTGAAAAATGTGTGTTCGGGGTCAAAGCTGGCAAGGTGCTCGGATACATGATCGGCCCACAAGGAATCGGGGCCAACCCAGAGAAGATAGAAGCCATCGAGAACATGCGACCACCGACTTGCACTCGGGAGGTCCAGTCCCTGACCGGGAGAATGGCGGCCTTAAGTCGTTTCATCTCGCGGCTCGGGGAACGTGGCCTACCTTTCTTCAAGGCGCTCCGGAAGCACGACGGTTTCACTTGGACAGATGAAGCAGACCGCTCTTTCAAAGAGCTTAAACTATATTTGTCGAGACCCCCGGTCTTGACCACGCCAAGAGTAGGAGAGGTCCTCTTGCTTTACCTGGCCGCCACACCCCATGCGGTAAGCGCCGTCATCACAGTAGAACGGGACGGGGTACAGCGCCCGATCTACTACATCGAGGTGTCTTTGCCACGGACCAAAGGAGGCGTTACCCCGAGGTCCAGAAGCTCCTTTATACGCTCCTCGTGGCCTCGAAGAAATTAAGACACTACTTCCAGGCACACAAAATCCAAGTCCCGACCAACTTCCCGCTGAGAGAAATTCTCGGGAATCAGGACGCAAGCGGGCGGATCGCGAAATGGGCCATGGAGCTCGCCGAATTCGAGATCGAATTCTCGGCCAGAACCGCGATCAAATCTCAGGTCCTAGCGGACTTCCTAGCCGAATGGACAAACCCCGCCCGTCAGAATCCGAACCCAACCAGACCGAGCACGGTCCGCTGGGTCATGCACGCCGACGGATCCCGAGCTTACGATTGCTCGGGCCGAGTGGTCCTCGAATCCCCTCGGGGGAGCGGATCCAAGATCGCCCTCCAAGCGCATTTCGGGCGCGACAAACAACGCAGCGAATACGAAGGTCTGCTAGCCGGGCCGGGCATGCAAAGCGCTCGAGTCCAACGACTAAGCTGCGAAGGGCGACTCGCGGTGGTAAATCAACCAGGTTAACAAGGAGTATCAGTGTTCCGATGACATAATGGCGCTTTACCTGGCTGAAGTAAGGAAGATGGAAAAGTACTTCAGAAACTTCGACGTACTATACATCCCCAGGAAGGACAATGCCCTGGCCGACCATCTATCGAAGGTCGGTTCCGCCCGATTTCCGCTCGTGGTGCTCATCGAGCACCTCTATAAGCCCTCCATACCCCGGAGAGGAGGCAACCGAGACGGGTGGTACCGTCTCCTTCCTCGGCGGGATCACGGGTGGATGACGCCATTCATCCAATACCTCGTGCACGGACACCTTTGCCGAGGAGGAAGCCGAGAAATCCCGGCTAGTGAGGCGCTCCTCGACCTATAAAATGGTCGAGGGCCTCTTATACCGCAAAGGCGCGCTTGGCGTCCTCTCCAAGTGCATCACCCAAGAGGAAGGCAAATATCTCCTCAAGGATATCCATGACGGGATGTGTGGAGCTCACTCGTCCTTTAGGACCTTGGTGAGCAAAGCCTTAGGTTGGGTTACTATTGGCCGACGGCCCTGGCCGACGACGCTCAATAGTGACCGCTTGCCGACCTTGCCAGTTCCATGCCCGGAAAGTCCATCAGCCGGCATACGCACTGCAGACCATGCCGCTAACCTGGCCGTTCTCGGTTTGGGGCATCGACATACTCGGTCCATTTCCCAGGGGAAGGAGGGGTTGTAAATACCTGTTCGTCGCAATCGACACCTTCACTAAATAGATCGAGGCCGAGCCTATATCAACCATCTCGGCACAGGCGGCTAAAAGGTTCTTCCGCAATAATGTAGTAACCCGCTTTGGCGTTCCGAGTCGCCTCATTACCGACAACGGCACTCAGTTCACAAGCGAGGTGTTTCAGGCTTATTGCGAGGAGGTCGGGACCAAGATATGCTTCGCATCCGTGGCCCACCCACAGAGCAATGGGGCGGCCGAGCGCGAACGGGCAGATCGTCCAAGGAATCAAGAAGAGAGTCTTCAAGAGCCTCGTCGGCATGGTCAGCCTGGGTGGACGAGCTACCCCCGTCCTCACGGTCACCGCACCATGACGAGCCGAGCCTACGGGGAGACCCCTTTCACCAGATATGGCGCGGAAGCCGCCCTACCCGCCGAGGTTGTCCTAGGATCCCCAAGGGTGAACCTGGCCGATAGCATCGACGCAGGCGGCGCCTTCTCGACCTCGACCTCGCGGAGGCGACTCGTGAAGCGGGTTACATTGCGATCCGCGGTTTACCTCGCAAGCTCTCCGCAGCACGCCGCTTCATCCAGTGCGACCAAGGACCTTGCACGTCGGCGATCTCGTTCTGCGACGGGTCCAAGACACTGTCAAAAGCCAACAAGCTAACGCCAAGATGGGAAGGTCCTTACACGGTCGTCTCAACGGACGCCCGGAAAGTCTCGCCGCAATGGAAGATGGTCGAGAACTAGCTAGTACTTGGAACATCGACCAACCTGCGTAAGTTCCACGCCTAACCACACCCGCTTTTACCTTTTAATAAATTTGTCACCTTACCCTCCCATTCTTTCTCTCTCTCTTTCCCCTTACCTCCGCAAAATTCTACGATTAAGCTCGACCAGACAAAGTGTCGAAGCAGGTCGGTCGTTGGGGCAAAGCCGTCACGACAAGAGCTCGACCTCGAGGTTTCCTTCCTCGTAAGACGACCATCTTTTTCGCGGTAGACCTGCCGCAAGTAAAGATTCGCACAGGACACCCTTACGAGCGGTTCCGAGCTCATGTCGGCCGGTGGCGGCGTCAACGCACCGTACCCTAAAGGGCCACACGGTCTCCGCGAACTCTACTCCGCCAACGCAGGTCGTGCTCGTAGTTCACGCCCACGACCTCCGTTGGCGGCGAAAACCATAGGGGTACCATGTGGCCACGACCTCGTGCGACTTTCGCGAGGTAGTCACTCCTCGTCACGATTGATCGCTAAGTCGCGTAAGGCCGAACTCCGCCGAGTAAGGAACCACGGCCTGAAACAAATCGTTGTCATCTCGGAGAAAAACAAAAGACGTCCATTAAAAATAACGCTCTTTCTATGTTCAATCAAGGCGGTTTCTCCTTAAGTTTTTTTACGGTAAAGACAGAAGAAGAAAATTACAGGAGGCCGCACGCTTCGTCTGCAGAGCGGCGAGCTCGTCCCGCACCGAGTCAAGCTCGGACTCAAGGTCGAGCACCCGCCGGCGAAGCTTCACGACCTTCGCTGTCGCTGTCGGCCGCTGGACTCCTCCCGTTCTTTGGTCGATTGTCCTTTCGGGCGCTTCGAAGCAGCCGTCGCGTAAGGTCGCCACCGTGGCTTCCAGGCCCGACCTTGCTTGCTCGCTCGGCCGAGGCGCTCCTGGAGCTCATGCACGGACTCCTCCACCTTCCGCCGGATCTCGGCCTCGAAGATGTCACTCGGCAACCGGCGCTCGAGCTCGCGATCTTGGCGTCTGCTCGGCTTGGTGCTTCGCGACAACTTCTCGGCACGGTCGCGGCATGGAAGTCCTTCATGGTGGACTCCGGCTGCGCAGCAGGCGTTTCAGGTCGTGATCGAAGTTTTTGGTAAAAGCACATAAGAGTCGAGTACTTACCCAACAAAGCCGAGCCTCCACTTGATGGAACAACTCGGCGGGGTCCTCCGCCTCGTTAAGGCGGGCAAGGGATCCCCGCCTTGGTCCCTTCTCCTTGATCGGGCACGGAGGCTTGAGCCCGAAGCTCCCCGTCCCCGGCGAAGGACCTTTGCCCTGGGGACAACCTCCGCCTCCGAGAGGGACGGCCTCAAGAGTAAGGACCACCTCCGCTCTTCTTCCTCCCGGCAGAAGTTGCGCCGAGGCTCCACCTCCTCGACATCCAGGCCCTGGATCATGCGGCGACATCTCCGGACGCTGGGTCGACCGGGGCACCGGTCGGCGGTGGGAGGTCGGTCTCGATTGGAGTGGCCTCGGTGCGGCAGATCCCTTCGCCTGGAAGCTCCCGGCCCGCTGCGATGGGCCGGGCTCGTCTCCCGACCAGGCTAGCTGCCCGTCTCTTCCTCGCCGGACGGACTCCGTCGGATTAGGGTCCCCACGGCCGGGCAGTGGCAGGACCCGGCATGACGTCGTGAGCCCGGGGAGAGACCTCGGCGATCTCCTGAAGAGTCGCGGTGATGATGTCGCTGGCGCCGGCAGAGTCCTCGCGGGGAGTTTCAGCGGCCTGCTCACCACCATCAGCCCCCCCGAGCCGTCATCCTCCACAACTATGATGTGGGGGATGCCCTCCGTCGCGGCTCGGGCATCGGCAGCCGCGATCTTCCTCCGTGCCTCCTCTTCGGGAGACACGACCTCCGGGTCCCGGGGCTCCGCGGCAGCAGACTCCCCCACCTCGGCGTCGTCGCCACCGGCGGCCCGTGGGGATTGGGCCTCCGCAGCCTCAGCCCCCACTTTGACCTCGTCGCCCATGACGGGCTCGGCAGCCCGGGCAAGCTCCCTCTCTAGCACGAGGTCAAGAACATCGTCAGCCATTGCTTCGAAATCCCATAACTCCGCACCAGCCGCCACCCCCACTATAGACGATGTGGGGTTAGTGTGGTCTTGGGGAAAGAGACAAACGAGAGGAATAGGAGATCGACCTCGCTCGGCGTCGCTGCTGAGCTCGGGCGCGGACAAGGAGGGCGGCCATGTCCTCGCGCGCCTTGTCGGCCTGGCGGCCAGGGGTCGGCCTCCCAAGCCGACCTCGGAGATGGTCGGGCCAGGCGCGGTTGAGGCGCAGCACCGACCTGCGGGACCTCGGGACCAAGGGGCGGGTCCGGCTCGTCCTTCTCCTCCTCGCGGTCCTCGGAGCCGGGCTCGAGCTCACCCGCGAGCTCCGCTGAAGAAGCTGCGATCTGGCCCTCAGTTCAACCTTTCGCGCCGGACCCGGCCCGGCGGCCTCCTTCTTCGCCGCGCGGCAAGTGGCGCAAAGCGAGCCATCGGCTCGGGGTTGTCCTCGTGTACTCATCCATCCACAATTTTAGTTCACTCACCTCCTGCCGGCCTGCATACTCCAAGTCTTTGGCGGGGTGAGCGGTCGTCGGCCGGGCGCTGCGTGTGCGCCTAAGCGGGACGGCAGCGTGGCCAGCGGAGATCGAGCGCGGCGCTTGCGACCCGCTGTCCCTTGGTCTTTCGACCCGCCCCGCCAATCGCGATCCCAATTTGAGTCACGCGACCGAGGCAACCTTCTCCTGTTAAAAAAAAGAAAACTCGAATGAGGTCGGAAGGCCCCCGGAAAAACCTGTCCGGACAAAAGCTCCGAAAGAAGTCCGAATCAGAGACTTACCGCCTCGGTCCGGTTAAGGACGTTGTTCGGGATCTGGCGGCCCTCAATGATTTCCTTGCCCTTAGGGGTGCCGAACATCTCGGACACCCTCGCGTCCACCCAGTCCTCTGGCGGAGCTGCGTACCAGCCAAAGAAGAGGTCGTGAGAACGGGCATCCTCTGCTCTGAAAAGAAGATCGGGGGTGATGACATACCTGAACGCGACTCGCGGGTGATGTCCTGCCACCCCTCGACCTTGAAGAAGGGATGCTCCCTCCTCCTAAGGGGTGATACCCGGTTCCTGACGTAGTCCCGGGTAACGTCCCGGCCGGTCAGCCCCAAGCACGTGAGCTCGTTGATTAGCATGAGGACCTTCTCTTCCTCGGGCTCCACGGGCAGTCGGGGTGTCTCGACGGCGCGACCTCTGGCACCGGAGTAGGAAAGCGAGCCGCCCTCTGCTTTCCTCAGGTAGAACCAAGAGTCGGCCCACCCCGACACCGAGTCCTTGAGCGTGAAGCTCGGATACTCGTATGGGCGGGTGGGTCGAAGGCGGAAGTAGAGGCAGCCGGCCTGCGAAGGCGTGCCGGTACGCGAGAGGGTGTAGAAGTGGAAAAAGAGGCTGGGAGTGGGCTCGACGCCCACGAACCCTTCACATAGATGGGAGAAGATGGCCATGATGAGAATAGAGTTGGGGTGGAGGTGAACGATCTCGCACTCGCAGAAGGCGAGTACGGCCTCGACGAACTCGCTTTCGGGCGTCCGGAGCCCGTTCATGGCGTAGAGCTCGGTGGAGACGATCTCCCCCTCCTCCGGCTGCGGGCTCTCCTCGGCGCCAGGGGCTCTCCATGTGCCGGCGTCGAGGTACTTCGCCCGCTCAAGGATCTCCAGCTTGCGCCCGTCGAGCTTGCTGACGCCGAACTTTGCCATGAGGATGAGGAAGACGATCAAAGAGGAGGATGAGCGCCGAAGCAGAAGAGTATGAGGCGCAGCAATCGCAAAATGGCCAAGTGAGTCTAAAAGATTCTCTTCGAGTGTTTTAAAAAACTCCTCCAGGGAACGGGAAAGTAAAGGGACTTCCCGCCGTTATGATCGAGGAAACCCTAGAGGCACAGAGGGCAGTTGAGGCATTCGCCATCCGGGAAATGACACGTGGGCACGCAAATCGAAACCGTCCTGCCAGAGAAGACGGTTCGAACTTCCCGAATGAGGCTTCCGGGAGAAGGAACCGTTGAGAGGGGCCCACTTCTGTTCGCTCGAAACGCGACGAGCTGGAGCAACAAGCTCGTTCCCGGAGAAGGTTAATAGCTCGTTGGTCGCTGCAGTTGTTCGCCGCGGCAGAACCGATATGCTCGTAGAACGGTAGGCCCAAGGGGAAGGCCTTCCTTAGACCTTTTTCCCACTTGAACCTCGGGGGCTAGCTGTTTGGGGTCGGGTAATTCCCATAAATTACCTCGGTGCCACCAACGACCAAGCTTCGCTCCGCCCGAGCCACCAGGAGGTCGTTACCTGGACAGGTTAGTTAGGACCTGGAAGGCTACGTGTTCGGCTGTTAGAGCTCGGGCTCGGGTGAGACCTGGGATGCCACGTATTCCAGTCGATTCCGGGCTCGAGTTCGGGTAAGATGTACGAGCTCGGTGCCGGCTATCGGCCGACCTAACGTGATCTCGAGGTCGGCGGGAGTGGGAGTAACCGCCCGAGCGTAACTTCCGCTAGCCCGTTACGTTCCCCGCGGGAGCGTGGCGAAGTTGTAGGATCCACCGGTTGCCACGTTTGGATGAGGTCCAAACGTGGGATAGTGGGGCCGATGGAGTTCGATCCTTTGTAAGCTATAAAAGCGTCCCCATCATGAGGGGGATGGGACACAGACTGTAAGACAAGAGACATACACTCAGATACGTTGCAAGAGTATACAAGAGCTGGAGTAGGGCTATTATCTCTTTCCTGAGAGGCCCGAACCAGGGTAAACTGCTGTGTCCACGCTCGTTGAAATCTGGTGAATCGTTCTTTGAGTAATCCCTCACGCGAGAAGGGGTCACAGTTGGTCCCTCCACCAACAAGTAAGCTCGGCGGGGGCCTGTTCCCCAATCGTCGACAGTTTTATATTTCGGTGGGGCTCGAAATCTCGAAAACCGAACGAAAATCACGAAATTCGTTCGGTTTTGTTAACCCTGTGGCTGTACCACTGAAGGGAGGAGTATACATAGGGTCGAGAGAGAGGAGATCTATTTATCCAGCGGTCACAAGGTTTTTTTTGGAAGAACAAAAAGAAAACCAGAACCAACCTACTTTCGCGCCTAATATATGCTTCCCTTGATTGAGCCGTTTGTCTTTGTCCTGACTAAGATGAGCTGCTTGATAACTCCAACAAGTGACAAGTGGCAAGTTTTTGGGAATGCAGAAGCGTTCACGGCGCTGGCTTCTTTTTTTTTTTTTGTGTGTGTTTTTTTACCCTAAATTGAATATAAACCATCCATTCTATTCAATGGATCAAATTAACTAGACTTTACTTATACTTTATCTGGTAGTTGAGTAGTAGAAACACCCTTAATAAATCAACGGTTAGATACAATTTTTACTACATATTATATACTACCAGTATAATGTACCGTAAAATTTCTCTTTTTTTTCCTCTCTATTTCTGGTAGTATGCGAAAAGTAACTAAGTACTCATGTTATATGTAGGAAACGACACGAATCCACGCACTGCAACATCACCAGCCGTTCTCTTCAAAAATATCACCACCTATAGCGGCCGGCTTGGAATGTTCGTTGTCTTTGCTGCTCTAGGTCTAGGCACTGATGGAAACTACGAACGACAAGAGATTCGGTCAAGAATGCGGATCGAAATGAGAGAGTTTCGTGCTAATCACTCTCTTCTAAAAATGAAGAGCGAGAAAGGAAAAACAGAAGATTGATTTATCAGAGTTATCTTGTTTTTAATCGTGTGTAATTATACAGGAGAAGATCATTGATTTATTTTCTTGCTGGTTGCTGCATAGGTCAGTTCATGTCTTGCAACTCTCAGGTGACAATTTCATGACCAAATTCATACAAGTTGCCAATAACAGAAGGATGCTAGAGCAAAGCTCCTGCTTTGATCATGCACGCTATGCTGCACTACCAAGGACAATTTTGCAGTGCCACAACGCTGTACCATTACTTATTCAGTAAGAAACACCCCATAGATGCAGATGCAGAGCATTCACGCTCCGGCTATGAACGCTACGACGCTGTCCATGAGATCCTTGGCCTTCTCGCACTCCGGCTTGTGAAGGAAGAACACGTGCTCCTCTCCTTCCGTCTCGAGCCACGACGCGCTCCCGGGCCACGCGCTCGCGGCCACGGCGTCGTAGTACGCGCGGTCCCTCGCCGCCAGCCAGTCCTTGTTCGCCGCGCACACGAGCATCCGCTCGCACCCGAGATTATCCAGCCCCGGCGGGCCCGGCGCCGTGGGGTTCATCCTCGGGTCGTCCCCGCCGTTCACCGCGCCCGGGCACGCGAACGCCCACACCTTCGCGGTGATCCCGACAGCTGCCTCCGTCTCCCCGTCGATGGCAGTGTTCCCGCCAAAAAACGGATGGAATAGGATCGCGCCCTCCAATCTCGGCCCGTTGTTAGTGGCCGCCCTCACCAGCATGTTGTGCACGATGTTGCCACCCGCGCTGTCGCCTGCGAGGAAGACGCGGGCCGTGTCGCCGTGCTCGGAGAGCCAGTCGTCCTGGGCGGACACCGCCCATCGGAGCGCGGCCCAAGAATCGTCGTAGCCCGCAGGTAGCGGGTTTTCGGGAGCGAGGCGGTAGTCGACGGACACCGCGAGGACGCCGGTCGCCGCGGCGAGGGAGGTGACGTAGTTGTGGTACGTGGCGGAGTCGGCGGACTCGATAATGAAGCCGCCGCCGTGGAAGTAGACGAGGACAGGAAGCTTGGAGGCTTCTTGGACCTTGGGCAGGTAGAGGCGCACGGATAGGCCTGTCTTGGCGTCGAGGACGACATCCTTGGAGACGACGCCGCTGGCTTCGTCGACGCCCGCGGCCACGAGCGGAGGTTTGTGGAGGCGGTCTATCTTGCCGTTCTTGTAGATGCGGAAGTAGGGGCTGTCGAACACCACCGCGTCGGTGTCCGCTTCCATGGCCATCGGAGAAGCTGCTGTGTTGTAAGCTTCAGAACCCGGAAGTACAAGGTGGCTTCAACCATGGTCGCGCCGCACTTAAGCAGCGCGCGTGCGATACGAGACTTCGGTGAATCCAAGCAAGGCGGATAATTCTGAGGTTGCAGAACATGACAAGTGCGTGCTGCATTTTTTTTTTTTAATATCGTGGATGCTACTTTGGTATTGCCTATACGTCAGAATAACTAGTAGAACCGTGCGGCAATATCGCGCCGTGCAAAATTTGGTTCGAAATTCTTTTTTGCAAGAAAACGGCGGAGAAAGGATCTAGTCGTAATTTTTTTTAAAAAAGGTGACGTGAAGGATCCGGTCGCGAATCTACGAAACGATGGGTCTTTTTTTGAAAAATAATTGGGGAAAAAATCTAGAGATAGAGCTGTACACATATATCTGTTGATGAAAATATTGTTTTCGGGAAAAACAAAGAAATAACCTAAACATAAATTTCTTTTGACGAATTTGGTTAACACTTTATCATTACTCGATTAACCTCCTTTTGTCGAGTTTAATACTCTATGTGTTAATCGGGTGATAATACATGTTGCGAAAAATATTAGAGATGTCAACCCTCTTTTATCGAGTTCAATACTCTATACGTTCACCGAGTAATAATACACGTTTCGAAAAATATCGGAGATCGAGTTGGGAAAAAAATTTAGAGATTAGTGATCGAGTTGGGAAAAAAAATCTAGAGGTAGAGCTGTACACATATTTCTATTGAGGGAAGGACCTTTTTGCAAAATGGCATGGGATGAGGTGGCACCCTTGGTTGGCCTCCAATTCTTCCCCCTTAAATATATAGTATATTCATCATCGGTTATTGTCCGAAGAAAGAGCATAGAGTACTTACCATTAGGTTAGCTTTGGTGTATATATATATATATATATATATATATATATATATATATATATATATATATATATATATATATATATATATATATATATGCAGTATAAATCATTTTTATCATATACATTTTGTAATCTTTCAAATAGGGTATATCTTGGGTAGGCAAAATTTTAGAAATGATCCCTTTATTCTTGTGTCTTCCGGCTACTTTATCCCTTACTTTGATTTCACATTTTTGTAAAATATATACACGAACCATTATGTCTAGGGAGTTATAAAATATTATTTAAAAAATTACCATACACGTAGAAGAGGTGAGATTCTACAACCCTATAAAATTTGCAAATCAAAATTAATTGCGTTTGAAAGATATGAAATAGACAAATTCAACCTAAATACTGATTTTTCACTATTTAACATCATTTATCTCACTGCTTGTCAATTTCATATCTTTCAAATATGATTGAATTTAGTCTTTAAATTTTATAAGATTATAGAAACTCACCTTCTATATATATGATTTTTTTTAGAATGTTTGAATATATATATATATATATATATATATATATATATATATATGGCAGCATATTTGGTGCAAACCTCCTTTACCGTGAAAATTTCGTGAAAACCACGTGTAAAACTTTTGAAAAATTCTCAAAAAATTACCATACATAGGGGAGGTGTGGTTCTACAACCCTGTAAAATTTGAAGACAAAAATCAATTGCATTTGAAAGATATGAAAAAGACAAATTGCAAAATGAATAGTGCTAAACAGTGAAAAATCACTATTCATACTGAATTTGTCTTTTTTATATCTTCTAAATGCAATTGAGTTTTGTCTTCAAATTTTACAGGGTTGTAGAACCACACCTTCCCTATGTATGGTAATTTTTTAAGAATTTTTCAAAAGTTTTACACGTGGTTTTCATGGAGTTTTCACGGTAAAGGGGGTTTGCACCAAATATGCTGCCATATATATATATATATATATGTGTGTGTGTGTGTGTGTGTGTGTGTGTGTGTCGGTGTTTCGTGCACCGGCAATACGAATTTGTGGTCGGATGGGGTCGCGCGCTCCCTCTCCCCGAATGGTCGACTCAAGGAGTCAGATGATGTATACTGGTTCGGGCTGAACGTCCCTACTCCAGTTCGTTCGGTGTGGGTGTATTGATCTTAGGGCGATGAACAAGAGGTATACAAGCGAGGCTGGGAGTCGGCCGACCGATCCCCCGGTGTTTTCGCTAGGGAGTTGTGACTACCTAGAAGACTGTTTTTTCCATCGCCCCTCCCTCTCGGGCCCTGCCTCCCCTTATATAGACGGAGGAGGCAGGTTACACGGGAGTTTGGGAAAACCACGAGGAAGGGGGCCTGCACGTCTCGAAGTCTGGTTCCTGTCTTGTCCGACCGACCCCTGCCCGTCCTGAGGCAGGGTTGGTGGCTCTGTGATGAGTAGTCTTGCGTAGTGCTGTCTGGATGACGCATCGCGTGGTGCTCCTGTCAGCCTCGGTGGCTTTAATGGCGCTTGACTTTGCCTTGGCCTCGGGAGTGGGCGTATTCTTCTGCGGTGTGCAAGGCGATGGGACGGGGGCTTGACTTCTTCGGTGGCTCCTCTGACAGTCTTGGGAAGGAGCCGTCTATCCCGGTACGGACGCCAGGGGACGCTGCGCACAAGGCAGCTATCTGACACCGGCGTGGGCCCTACTGGCTCGTGCGCGGGTGGAGCTTGCTGACCGCGAGCTTCAACATTAGGAGGTCGGAGCCGGTCGACCGCCCGGGATCGGAGTCCGCCGACCGTTTAGGGTCGGTCCTGCACAGGTCGGGGTTCGCTCTCCGCGGCCCAAGTACTTTTCGATCTTTGGGCCTTCGCTGCTTGGTCACCTGCTCAAGCGCTTCCGGGTTGATGGGGTACCCATGGTACGGTACTCGCCAAGAGTTTTCGAGCCCCGAGCCGGTCGGAGAGCCGGTCGGGGGTTAGCTCTTCGGGGTAGCCGCCGCCCGAGGTCGGGCGGCGCTAGGTCGGGCGCGATTACTTGGGAGCCGCTAGCCAAAGAAAAGAACCCGTGCGCGAGCGCACCCGGTGGGTGTAGCTCTCGAGCCCTCGAAAGGGCCGAGAGCCCTGCGGGGTTTAGCCCGGCGGAGGTAGCCGTCGGCCCGAGGTCGGCGGTGCTCGGGCGCGATCGCTTGAGTCGCCGCGCTAGCCAAAGAAAGAACCCGGCAAGGCGAGCGCACCCGGCAGTGTAGCTCTTGAGCCCCCGAGCGGGCCCGAGAGCCGGCCGGGGTTTAGCCCGGCGAGGTAGCCGTTGGCGAGGTCGGCGGTGTGCTCGATCGGGCGCGATCGCTTGAGTCGCCGCTAGCCAAAGAAAAGAACCTGGGTGCGCGCGAGCGCACCCGGTGGGTGTAGCCCCCGAGCCCCCGAGCGGGTCGGAGAGCCGGTCGGGGGTTTAGCCCGGCGGAGGTAGCCGTCGGCCCGGAGGTCGGCGGTGCTCGGTCGGCGCGACTGCTTGGAGCCGCCGCGCTAGCCAAAGAAAAGAACCCGGGTGCGCGCGAGCGCACCCGGTGGGTGTAGCCCCCGAGCCCCCGAGCGGGTCGGAGAGCCGGTCGGGGGTTTAGCCCGGTCGGACTCTGGCAGGCTACGTCGTTCGTGGGCCTTTAGAGTCGGTTGAGCGAACGCACGTTTACCTTTGTCGGTTTTAACGTCGTGCTCGTGCAAGCTGCTATCGGGTAATCCGAGTGGAACCTTGGCGATCTCCCTCGAGGGGGATCGTTTCCAAGCGGACGTAGCTCCCGGCGTGGGCGTCCGACCCGCTGCGGGGCGTTCCATAAAAACTTTTCCTTACTCATCCCGGGTCGGGCTGCCGGGTCGTCCGCCGACCCGGAGCGCGGCTGGCCGCCACTCATCGATGAGCTCCGGCGAGAGTGTGAGGTATGGTCTCGACGCGGGCCACGTTGATCGGGTCATCCGCCGACCCATCTAGAGGCCCTCTGGGGCTCACCGCGACCGCCCTCGCTCTATTTTGCGTGTTGGGGCGGCTTTCATTCCACCGGCTGGATTCGGCCTTCGTAACCCTCGGCAGACGGTTTGGGCCTCGGCGCGAGCCCGTAGGCCGCTTGCTCTCCGAGGCGGGCGCCCGATGGGGCCGTTTTCATACCTTTCTTGGCATGGGGCGCCCTGGCCCGTTGCAGCCGGCGGGGTCTGCGATGCTGCGCGGCGTGCGGCGCGAGGCGGCCGTCCTGTCGGAGCAGTTAATGCTTAGTGGGATTTAAATGGGCTGCGGCACGTTACCGGAGTAGTGGGCGTGGTGGCAGGCTGACGGTTGGCGACTGCGTCGGTCCGCATAAGGAGGCGTCGGTTGGGCGCGGAGGCGCGTTTGTTCCCGCCAGGCGCCTATAAAGGAAGGAGCGGGCGGCGTGGAGGGAGCAAAGCCTTCTGCTCGCGTCCTCTACAAAAAGAATAGGAGAGAAAACGCAAGGGAAGAAGAAAAAGCTTCCGGCTTCGTCGCGCCGTCCTCCGCTCTCCTACGCACATTCGGGGATGTCGTTGACCCCGCACTCGGCCGCGGCGGGTCGCTACCTCGGCTTGGAGAGGAAGGAGCTCCTTCCCCCGCGGCCTCAGTCCGGCTGGCGGGTGCCGCCGGCCGGGACCGAGGTCCCCGAACTGGAAGACGGCGAGATAGTCTCGCTGGCGGCCTTCTACGAGCGGGGTTTCGGCCTCCCACTCCACCCGTTCGTCCGGGGGCTGCTGCACTACTACGGGGGGGAAGTTCATCACCTGAACCCGAATGGAGCCCTCCACATCGCGGTCTTCATGACGCTGTGCGAGGCCTTTCTGGGGATCGAACCCCACTGGGGGCTCTGGCGCCACTTCTTCTTCGCGAGGCCACCGTCGGATGCCACCGGTCTCCTCGGCGCTCTGGCGATCCAACTGCGCAACCACCGCAGGTCGTCCTACATCGATGTGAAGCTGCCGACGTCCAACCGGGGGTGGCACAGCGAGTGGTTCTACGTCCGGAACATCGGCAACAGTGCCCCGCCCTTCAGTGGGAATTTACCGACGCCGCATCCTTGCTGGACCTGGGGTCCTGACACGAGGGACCGGGCGAAGGTGGATGAGATCCTTGGAAAGCTCGCGGACCTGAAGCGGCGGGGCTTGACAGGCAAGGTGGTCCTCAGCACGTTCATGGAGAGGCGCATCCAACCCCTCAAGGATCGGCTGCGCCCCATGTTCGAGTACATCGGACCGACCGACCCTGCAAGGTCGTCGGAGTGGGAGCTTCCCCCATTGGAGGTCCTTGCGCGTGTGGCCGCAGTTTCCATCGCGGGAGATACCGAGCCGGTAGGCGGCGCTGCGCTGCTTCGGCGCAGAACCCGCAGAACTTGGTACGTCTGGTGGCTCCTGTTTGCTTTTGCTTTGCTCTGCTCCTTCGCCCCCTTATCCGAGCGCGTTCTTGCAGGGGCTCGGTGGCCTGATCTCCCGCCCCTTGCTTCCGGGGGAAAAGGAGGCGAGAGCGGTCGTGCGCCTCGCAACGGAGCGGCGCGACGCCGCCCTCCTGGCGAAGAAGGAGGCCACGAAGGAGCGGAAGAGGAAAGAGCGCGCGGACCGGTCCGCGCGCGGCGAGGAGGTCTCTGACGAGACTTTGAGTGACGGCGACGAAGAGTCGTCGTCGAGCGAGGGGGGAGCGGTTGGCGGAGGCGATTCCGGCGGCTGCGCCGCGGGTTCCAGCCGCGGGGCTGGCGACCGTGGTTCCTCGGAAGAAACCGCGGGCGCAGGGTATATCCTGAAGATGCGCAGACCCCTCACGCCTCCTCGCAGGGGCCCGGCAAAGAGGGCTCGTCAGGTGCCGGTCGTTCGCTCCTCTCGGTAAGTGACTTATGTGCCCCCAGTTTGGTCCTCTCCGGTGCTTCTTCCTTCGCAATTCCTGACCGACCGTTGTGCGCAGGGGGCTCACCAGCGCTGGGAGGGCGCTGAGTCCCACTTCGGCGGTGAGGAACCGCACCCTTCCGGTCCCGTCCGTGGGGGGCGCGGCGGCGGTCGTCGGGAGCGGGGGTCCTTCGGATGCGCTCCCCGCGGCAGGGTCTGTTGGTGAGGGGATGCTGCCGGAGGGAGTGCTGGCCGCTGCCGCCCCGACAACGCAGAGGAAGCTCACTGGCGCGCTTCCGCCAGCGCCGTCGCCTGGTGAGACCGGTGGGGTCTGCCGCCACCCGGGGCTGACCGCTACCGTCCGCAAAGATCGACGGGAGACGCTCCGCCATCCTTGCCTTCCCCGCACCGCCGACCGTGGGGCCGCGACTCTGCCAGGAAGTATCGATTCGCGGCGTTCGCAACCGGGCGGGCGAAGTTCGCCGCTTCGCCGCTGGGCCACCGCCGCTTTGCCGGTCCAAGGGTTGCCGGAGGGCGACGACCGGTGCCGCAGACGTTCGGCGGGGAAGTCGAGACAGGCGGTTGTCGACCGCCGGCCGACTTGGCCCGGCCACGACCGGCCGAGGGCCTCGCTCGTTCGACGACGAGGCGTAACGCCGCGATTGGAACGCTTTGGAGGAGGAGATGGGGAGGATCCACGCCGACCTCACTCGTGCCGTTGACGCCGCGTCCAGGGCGAGAAAGTCCATTGCTCAGGAGTCCCGCTCGGCCAGATCGGTAAGTCTGACGGGGATTTGTCTTTTGTGCATCTCTCGACCGGGAAACAGAGACTGACCGGGCAGGTATTTGCAGCGCTTGACATCCCGGGCGGTGGACAAGTCGATGTTCCTTCGGCACTTGCACAGCCGGGGGAGTGCCGTAGGGGAAGAGCTGCTCGACGCCCGAAGGGCGCTCGTTGCCGAGCAAGGGAGGGCCGCCACGGCTGGTCAGCGGCTGGGGGAAGTCACTGAAGCCTTGCGGGAGGCTCAGCGACTTGTGGAGTCGTTGACCGTCGAGGGAGAGAGGGCCAGGTCGGCCCTGGCGGATGCTGAAGCGGCCAAGACTTCTGCGGTCCGCGCGGAAGGATCCGCTCGGGCGGAGGCCGCCCTCTTCCGAGAGGAATGCGAGTCGGTCCGTAGGGAGGCCGACTAGCTTCGCGGCGAGCGGGATCTTGCTCGAGGGGAGCTCGCGACGGCGAGGGAGCTTGCCGACTGCGCCGCGTCCGATCGGGAAGCGCGCGCCAAGGTCGAGGAGGAACTTCGCGCCAAAGAGGCCTCCGTGGCCGGTGAGTAGTTCAACCCCTTGGGAGCCACTGCAACGGGCGTCTTCTGATGCTGTTTTTTGTCCCTGCAGAGTTGCAAAAAAGCCTTAGCGACGCGCTGGAGTCGCGAAGGGTGGCGGTGGAGAAACGGGATGAGGCGGTCGAGTCACGTGACTCGGCCCTTATGGACAAGCGGGTGGCGGAGAGGGACGCGGCCGATACGACGGCCGAGCTGACGGTCCTCCACGTGGGCATCCAGGCCGTCTGCGACCGGCTGTTCGTGCTTACTCCGGGCCCCAGCGCCATCCCCGCCATACTTGGATGGGTCCCTGAGCGCGTCGAGGCGTCGGTGCGGGAAGCGGCGGTGCTTGGCGCTTCCTCGGCCCTGGTCAACACCGTCTCTTATTATGACGGCGTCGACCTTGAGGCGGTTGGGAGCGGCGTTGCTGCTGACCGGAGCGACGAAGAAGTCGACGCATTCATGGCCTGGGTCGATCCGTGCGCCCAAGAGATTGCCCGCCGTATCTCGCCGCGAGAAATCCTCCATCGGAAGGAGGGAGATGATTAGTTTCCCTATTTTTTGCTTTTTTGCAGTGCATGTAATGAACATGATTGCTTTAATCGAGTTCGACGTGTCGGGTTGCTTTAAGTTATCTTGCCCGTTTTACCCCGTGCTTCCTCTGTGAATTTGGGCAATCTTACGACCATAGCTACAGGGCCCACGGGGGTGCCCTGAAAGCGTAGGTGTTGCTTCAACTCCGTCCGAAGAGATCACGGGATAGGACAAGCTACCTAGAGCGCTCGCTTCGTGGAGGAGAGGTGCCTAGGTCGGACCGCCTCCTTCGCGAAGCTTGCGCTTGGTGGGTTAGAGCGCTGACCTGAGTGGGGGTGCTTTGACCGTCCCTAGCGTCTCTTGCTCGGAGGACTTGTTTCCCCCCACAAAGTGCCACTTCGAAGCCGTAGCCGCGGAGGCGTAGGCCGTAGTACTTTGGGCCGGGGGAAATAGCCACGAGGTAGATAGCTCAGTCGGTCGGAGTACGGCTTAGGTTAGCGACTCGTACGCTTCGGTCTGCCTTGATTGATCAAGCTATCTTTCGCTCGGGCAACTTCCTTTTTGCGCGAAATGCTACTCGGAAGCCGTAGCCGCTGGGGCTTAAGTTGTAGCATTCGGTTCGAGGAGGTTGCCACGAGGGAGATTGTTTGATCGGTCGACTGGCCGACCTAAATCGACAGGCTCCATCCGACCGCCCTTGGCCCTTTGCTCAAGTAGCCTCCCTTTTGCGCAAAGTGCTACCTCGGAGCCGTAGCCGCGGGGGCGTGGGCTGTAGCATTTTGGGTTTGAAGAGGTTACTATGAGGAGGGTAGCTCGGTCGGAGTGGTTACCGGTCATCGGTCTAGGTCGCTGACCCCTGAGGTCGTAAGGCAGCCCCCGAGTGGTGCGTGGGATCGAGGGTGCGATCGCCACGCACCGCTTGAGCCCGCACAAGATTTTTTGAAAAGGATTTAAGCTTTCTTTGGAGATAAGGGCGGATTAACTCGCCTGGGGGACCGTGCCGCTTTCGGAACTGGTGTTGGGCGCTTCGTCTTCCGCGCCGTTGCGTGACCCCAAGGCGCTTCGTCTTCCGCACCTCCCGCACTGTTTTGGCTATAAAAGGAGAGGCGCCGGTGCGCTCGTTACTTTGGCAAGGACCGCCACCAAACGAACTTTCCCTGCGCGCCATGGCGGACCGCAACACTCAGCCCCGCGAGGAAGTGGTTGCCCATCAGGCCTGGCTGCAGGAGGTGGCGGAGGCTGAGGCTGAGGCTGTTCGTGAGGACGTACGGCGAGTTGGCGTCCTCGTCGTGGGCGTTCCCCGACTTCGGGAAGTGAGGGCGCCGCTGGTGCGGGCGGTGGTCGAGGGACATCGCGCGGAGTTCGGCTGGCGGGGCGCACACCAAGATCGTTACGGGCGGTTCGTTCTTGGTTGGGGCGATGTTCCTCCATGAATAAATAAAGTGCTTCTTTGCTCCCTGTTTCTTCTTTCTTCTTCGAGGATTTTGCGCTTGTGATTTGCCCATATCCGTAGTCTTTTGGGATCGCAACGGATCCGGCGTAGGTTGGAGGCGGTTGCGCCCCTTGTTCTCTTCGACTTCCTCGCGCCTTCGCACCAGCTGGGCTTCTCCTCGCGTCGCGCCAGAATGTGTGTTTGTTACTGGAATGGGACGGCCCGACCAACTGTAGGTCGGTTGTCCTTGCATTCGTGGTCTTTGCGACGGGCAGAGTACTACTTCGGGACCTCGGCTTTCGGGGCGGAGGTCGCGATGCTGCGATGAGGTCAAAGGCGGAGAGAGAGAGAGAGAGCACTCGGTCGGTCGTCCAAGAGCTACGGCTTCCTTTGCTCAAGTATTTGTCGAGTGGTAACAAAGAGGGGAGAGGTTGACTACGAATAGAACTTTCTCAGCTTCTCTATGTTCCACGCATTAGTCACGAGATTTCCTTCAGTGTCCTTGAGGCGGAAGGTGCCGGGTCGGAGGACTTCCGCGATGGTGAAAGGGCCCTCCCAGGGCGGGGAGAGCTTGTGCCTGTCCTTCGCGGATTGGCCTTGACGCAGCACTAAGTCGCCGACTTCGAATGAGCGGCCGCGGACCCGTCGGCTGTGGTAGCGACACTGGCCTTTCTTGATATTTAGCCGACCGTAAGACCGCGACATCTCGAGCCTCGTCGAGTTGGTCGAGGTCATCCTGCTGTTCCTCGGTCCCCCGTGCGCTGTCGTAGTTCTGGACTCTTGGCGCACCGTACTCAAGGTCGGTCGGGAGGACAGCCTCCGCTCCGAACACCAAGAAGAAAGGTGTGAACCCGGTCGGCCAAGGTTGGTGTGGTTCGTAGACTCCAAAGAACGAGCGGTAGCTCGGCCCACCGTCCGCGAATTTCTTGATCGGCCGATCAAGATTCGCGGCTTGAGTCCTTGGTGGATCATGCCGTTGGCTCGCTCGGCCTGGCCGTTGGCCCGGGGGTGCGCCACTGCCGCCCAGTCGACTCGGATATTGAAGTCGTCGCAGAACTCGAGGAACTCCTTCCCTGTGAACTGCGTCCCGTTGTCGGTGATGATGGAGTTGGGCACCCCGAAGCGGTAGACAATATCACGGAAGAAGCCTGCTGCCTGCGCCGATGTGATCTTTGCCAATGGCTTTGCTTCGATCCACTTTGTGAACTTGTCCACGGCGACGAGTAAGTGAGTGAAGCCCCCGGGCGCCTTTTTGAAGGGCCCGACCAGATCGAGCCCCCAAACCGCGAAGGGCCACGTGATGGGGATTGTCTGCAGGGCTTGCGCGGGAAGGTGCGGACGATTTGGGTCGCATCTGCTACGGCGGTCGGCCAGTAGAAACCTTGTCGGAAGGCTTTTCCTACCAGGGACCGCGGCGCGGCATGGTGCCCGCACACCCCGTCGTGGATGTCGGCGAAGGTGCTTCCCTTGGTCGGTTGGAGCGCGCCGAAGGATTCGGACGGGCTCCTTTTGTAGAGGGCGCCGATCGGGACGAAAGACTTAGCCGCCGGGCGGCGCCGAGCCTCGGTGGTATCGGCGAGGAGCAACCTGTTCGATCAATCGATCGACAAGCGGTTGCCTCGATCGGTTTCGGCCTCAGGGCGTAAGTGCGACCCAGGCGGGTGAGCATCTGGCCGAAGATCAGCGGGAGCGCCTGTCTTCGGGGGGTCGGTGGCGCCCTCAGCACTTGGGTCCAACCGGATTGATGGGCTGCTGAGGTCGGAAACGAAGATTCGAAGGGAACCGGCCCTTTTCGGAGGCGAGGTTGGCGAGGGAGTCGGCTTCACCGTTATAAGCGTCGGTAGCCGTGATGGAGCTCGAAACCCTTGAACTTCTCCTCGAGCTTGCGGACCTCCAGGCGATGGCGGCCATCCGAGCGTCCACGGGGCTCGGTGGCTTTCATCACTTGGTCGACGACCGGCTTGGAGTTCTTTGTGAGCGTAGAGCCGTCGTGCGCCAGGTCGGCGGCGATCCGAAGGCCATTGGCGAGGCCGTGCTCGGCGACATTGTTGGTGGCGTCGAAGAGTAGACGGATGGCATACCGGAGCTTGTTGCCGAGTGGGGAGATGATGACGACCCCCGTGCCGGCCCCGTTCTTGGTGTAAGACCCATCGAAGTACATCGTCCAGTACTCCAGGTCCTCGACCACCGCAGGGACTTGCGCCTCGGTCCATTCGGCGACAAAGTCCGCCAAGACCTGGGACTTGATCGCCGTCCTGGGGACGTACGATATGTCGAGGCCATTGAGCTCGAGATCCCACTTGGCGATTCTTCCGGTAGCGTCGCGGTTGTGGACGACTTCTCCAAGTGGTGAGGAGGTCACCACGGAGATGGGGTGTCGATCGAAGTAATGGGCAAGCTTCCTCTTGGTAATGAGCACTGAGTACAAAGAACCAGATCTGGGGATATCGGACCTTTGTTTCGAGAGCACCTCGGCCAGTAGACCGGCCTCTGCACCTTGAAAACGCGGCCTTCCTCCGCTCGCTCCACAACAAGTGCCGCGCTGACGACCTGAGTCGTGGCGGCGATGTAGAGGAGCAAAGGCTCCTGCGGCTCCGGGGCGACCAGGACCGGAGGTGAGGTCAGAAAGGCCTTTAGTCGACCAAAGGCTTCACGAGCCGTGGAGTCCAGGGAAAAGCGGTCGGACTTCTTCATCGGCTTGTAGAGCGGCATCCGCGTTCGCCGAGGCGGATACGAAGCGACTTAGTGCCGCGAGGCACCCATCGACCTCTGAACTCCCTTGGATCGTTGATTGGCCCCATCCTTGCGATAGCGGAGATCTTATCACGGTTGGCTTGATCTGGCGCTCGGAGACGATGAATCCCAGCAGCTTGCCCTTGGGGACCCCGAAGACGCATTTCTCGGGGTTGAGCTTTATGCGAAACCGTCGGAGGTTCGCAAAAGTCTCCTCCAGGTCGGCGATGAGGTCATCGACCTTTCTGGTCTTGACAACGATGTCATCGACGTAGGCTTCGATGTTACGGCTGAAAAACACGCCTGCATACATCGCTGGTACGTGGCGCCTGCGTTTTTCAGGCCAAAAGGCATCGTGACGTAACAGTACGAGCCGTACGGGGTGATGAAGGAGGTCGCGAGCTGATCGGACTCCTTCATCGCAATTTGGTGGTAGCCTGAGTAGGCATCCAAAAAAGAAAGGGACTCGCACCCGGCGGTGGAGTCCACGACCTGGTCGATGCGAGGTAACGGGAATGGATCTTTCGGACAGGCCTTGTTGAGGCTCGTGTAGTCAACACACATTCTCTATTGCCCCGACTTTTTCTTTACAAGGACGGGATTGGCGAGCCACTCTGGGTGACGCACCTCCCTTACAAAGCCGGCGGACAAAAGTTTGGCGATCTCTTCCCCAATGGCCCGACGCTTTTCTTCGTCGAAACGGCGCAGGCGCTGGGCGACTGGTCTGGATCCCGGTCGAATGTTCAGGGAGTGCTCGGCGACCTCCTTTGGAACTCCTGGCATGTCCGAGGGTCTCCAAGCGAAGACGTCTCGGTTTGCTCGGAGGAAGTCGACGAGCGCGCCTTCCTATTTGGCGGTGAGGGCGGCCCCGACCCGCACGATCTTGGTGGGGTCTTCGGGATCAACAGCGACCTCCTTCGTATCCTCCGCGGACTTGAAGGAGCTAGGCCGGCCGGGTGGAGTCGGGGCGGATTCGAGGCCTTCTCCTGGAGCCGGGCGAGCTCGGCGAAGCGACGCAGCCGAGGCCAGCTCCACAACGCTTCGCCGCATTGTAGGCGAAGTTGGAAGGATGCGGCCACGGTGATGACACATTGCGGCCCTGGAATCTTCAGCTTGAGATATGTGTAGTTGGGGACGGCCATGAACCCGTACCAAGGCCGTCCAGGATGGCGTGGTAGGAGCCGGAAAGTCCACAACCTCGAAAGTGAGGCTCGGTCGCGGAAGTTGTCCGGCTCCGAAGGTGACGGACAGGCCGACTGTCAGAAGGGGTGGGCCTGTTGGCCCGATGCGACGCAGCAGTGGAAAGGCGCCTTGCTCGGCCGGGAGGCGGGCGAGGACTCCCAGGGCATCCAGGGTCTCAACATACATGATGTTGAGACTGCTGCCGCCGTCCATGAGCACCTTAGTCAGGCGCTTCGTCCCCACGATGGGGTCGACGACGAGCGGGTAGCGTCCCGGGTGTGGGATGTGGTCGGGGTGGTCGGTCCGATCGAAGGCGATCGGGCACTCCGACCACCTTAAGTAGGTGGGCACGGCGGGGGTAGCCGTGTGAACCTCTCGGTGGGCGAGCTTCAACCGTCGCTTGTCGGCATAGCACTCTGCCCCTCCAAAGATCATGAGGCAGCCGTCGAGCTGTGGGAACTCGTCGGCTGGCTCATCGCCCTTCGCCCCGGCGTCGGGCGCTGGGTCGCGCTTCTTCCCCTTACCCCGCGATGTCGTGGGGTTTCCGGGGAGGAACCGCTTCAAGACTTCGCAGTCCCGATACTTGTGTTTGACGGGATAGTCGTGGTTCGGGCACGGACTATCCATCAGTTTCTCGAATCGGTCGGGCGTCTGCCGAACTCTTTGTTTGGCAGGTCGGTCGGCAGCGGCGACCATTCGGCCTTCGCGGCCTTGCTTCCCCTTCCGCTTCCTTTTGTCAGGGCGGTCGGAGGGGGCGCTGGCCCCGAGGCTGGCTGTTTTGTGGGCCGTCTTCCTTTCGAAGATGGCCCCCACGGCCTCCTCGCCGGAGGCGTGATTGGTGGCGATGTCGAGCAGCTCCTGGTGGTCCGGGGTTTCGCACAGCCCAGCTTGTGGACCAGGGCCTCGCACGTGGTGCCGTAGATGAACGCCCCGACGACGTCAGTGTCACGGATGTCGGGGAGCTCATTGCACTGTTGGGAGAAGCAGCGGATGTAGTCCCGGAGGGTTTCCCCCGGCTGCTGCTTGTAGCTCTTCCGGTCCCAGGAGTTGCCAGGGCGTTTGTAGGTGCCCTGGAAGTTCCCGACGAAAAGGTTCGTCAGGTCGGCCCAGCTGCCGATGGTGTCTGCGGGCAGTTACTCGAGCCAGGCTCGAGCTGAGTCCGCAAGGTAGATGGGGAGATACTGGATGACGAAGGAGTCGTCCGTCGCTCCCCCAGCTCGGCAGGCGAGCCGATAGTCTTCTAGCCAGACACTGGGGATGGTGGCCCCTGTGTACTTGGCTATGTTAGTCGGGGCCCGGAACCGGGTCGGGAAGTCGGCGTTGCGGATGAGGCGGGTGAACGCACGCGGCCCGGGACCGTCGAATCCCGGGTCGGAATGGTTGCGTCGCCCGCTATCGGCGACCTGCGAGGGCGCTGCTGCATCGGTAGCTCTCCTTCGCGCCTCGAGGGTGGTGCGAAGATCATACTTGTCCCCCAGGCGGTGGCGCACCAGGGTGTATGATGCCTGGGGGAGCTCGTGGAGTGGGGTCGTCTTGGCTGGGCTCCGTCGGCCCTGTGAGGGGGAGTGGCCCAGCGGCCGAAGTGGTGCCGTCCGTCGGGGCCGGAACTGGGCGTCTTTGAGCGGCAAAGACGTTCTACCGATCCGGAGGTTCGATAGGTGGCCTTGGCTTCGGCTCCGTTGGCTCGAGCAGCCCTCGGGCGGCATTGCCGCCGCGGCAATGTTACGGTTGGCGTGAGGAAGAACGGAAGGTCGTTCGTCTCCTCACCAATCGCCGATGCACTGACGCGGGCGTGCGCCGGGAGGCGAGTGGTGGGTTAGGCTGGCGGCGCTCGGCTCGGCACAGAGCTTATCGAGCTCGGCCTTCGGGCCTCTAGCTCCTCTCGCTGTTGCCGAAGGTCAGCGTTATGAAGTCTTGTCGTCGTCTTCCCATTGGGATTCCTCCCGCCGCAAATCACGGGAGGAGGGTCCCGAGGGTAGCGGAAGTGGAGGGCGGTTCCGCCCGCACCGTCATGTTGCACTCGCGAGTACACCTGCGAGGGGATACTCTGTCGGGCTGAGCCGTGGCTGGAGGAATCCGCCAAAGAGGTCGTGGAGGGAAGCCGTGGCGTAGAAGCCGCCATGGCCACGAGTTGAGAACCCGTGGAGGGTGGAACCGCCGCCGCCGCGGCTCGTAAGGCGTCGCCGCCAGAGCGATTCCGGCGCGACGGCCCGCCGCGGCCCATGCGGGGCCTCGAGGCGGAGGTTGCCGAGGACATCAAGAATCGCATCTGAGCTTGCGGACGACGCCCGGTCCCGGATGGCAGCGGGAATGAGGACAAGCTCTCCCGCCGTGGTGATGATGAAATCGAGGGTGCCGAAGCAGATCCAGCCCCTCGACATCGGTGAATCGTGGTGGGAGGAGGCCATCAGGGAGGAGAATGGGAATCCGAAGATGAGGATGTCGGTGAAGACGCGCGAGAGCCCCTACCTGGCGCGCCAACTGTCGGTGTTTCGTGCACCGGCAATACGAATTTGTGGTCGGATGGGGTCGCGCGCTCCCTCTCCCCGAATGGTCGACTCAAGGAGTCAGATGATGTATACTGGTTCGGGCTGAACGTCCCTACTCCAGTTCGTTCGGTGTGGGTGTATTGATCTTAGGGCGATGAATAAGAGGTATACAAGCGAGGCTGGGAGTCGTTCGACCGATCCCCCGGTGTTTTCGCTAGGGAGTTGTGACTACCTAGAAGACTATTTTTTCCATCGCCCCTCCCTCTCGGGCCCTGCCTCCCCTTATATAGACGGAGGAGGCAGGTTACACGGGAGTTTGGGAAAACCACGAGGAAGGGGGCCTACGCGTCTCGAAGTCTGGTTCCTGTCTTGTCCGACCGACCCCTGCCCGTCCCGAGGCAGGGTTGGTGGCTCTGTGATGAGTAGTCTTGCGTAGTGCTGTCTGGATGACGCATCGCGTGGTGCTCCTGTCAGCCTCGGTGGCTTTAATGGCGCTTGACTTTGCCTTGGCCTCGGGAGTGGGCGTATTCTTCTGCGGTGTGCCAGGCGATGGGACGGGGGCTTGACTTCTTCGGTGGCTCCTCTGACAGTCTTGGGAAGGAGCCGTCTACCCGATACGGACGCCGAGAGGCAGCGCACACAAGCGGTATCGACACCGGCGTGGGCCCTACTGGCTCGTGCGCGGGTGGAGCTTGCTGACCGCGAGCTTCAACATTAGGCGGTCGGAGCCGGCCGACCGCCCGGGATCAGAGTCCACCGACCGTTTAGGGTCGGTCCTGCACAGGTCGGGGTTCGCTCTCCGCGGCCCAAGTACTTTTCTGCAGTGCTGGGCCTTCGCCGCGGTTGGTCAGCCCGTTCGCGTTTCCGGGCTGATGGGGGTACCCATGGTACGGGTACTCGTCAATATGATTCTTACGGAGTTTATAATGAACACGTGACCGGCTAGCTTTTTGTGGAAGATGACCTACGCATCAGTTTGTTGTTGCTCTGGTGCTAGACTTCCTTATTTAGCAGTCCGAATGCGCGTTTCAAGTGATGTTATCAGTTGTGCAACACCTTCTCCAAGGCAAATTTGCTACAACAACGCAAGGCTTGTGGATTGAGTAGGAAGGGAGTTGATGAAAGGCACCACCGGCTGTGTAACACCCCGGCATTTAATATGCCTGAATGCTACCAAACATAAGCTAAACAACATCTAAATACCACATTTAACATAAAATTCCAGCAAAGGCGCATAGGCTAAAAACCGAGATTTCGGCAGCACCTCCTTTGTTTTATCATGAATTTAAGGAGCAACAACAATATAGCATTATATGGCAATAAGGGAAACATCTAAAACAGCAATAAAAAGAGTCTTAACGACAATAAAAGACTAACATTAAGCACTTAAAGTTTCAAGTGTCAAACGAACAATAAAACTCTCATTAACCAAGCTAAGCCTTAATTTAATGACCATCACACGCAATTTATTATCAAACTAAAAGAATTGACTTGGGGAAACATTAAGGTGAAGCAACGTGTGGGCGTGTGTCTATTCCCCTTTCCCGCAAGCCGTTCTCATGGTACCTAAAACAATAAGAAAACACAAGCGTGAGTTCGAAACTCAGCAAGCATATTGCAATGGACAACAAGAACAACAATATGGCAATAGTATCTCCCTTCATGTAAATCATCTTATTCATAAACACTTAACATTGTCATCATCAATATGTACGAGATGTAATGCAATGCTCATGTCTCCTTGGAAACTCATACCGGTATGGTTGAGTACACACCCGTCGGTGTGCACCCTCTCCCCCCTTCCATCCCGAAGATGGAGGGTGCCTACTCCTCGCTTCCACAACCCACGGTAGATGGAATCATGATGTAGGACTTACTCTATTGGCTCTCCGGATTAGTCATAACTTTCTCACCGACCTTCCCGGATTAGTTAACGACTTTCTCACCGCCCGGGCCATGTAACATGTCATGTATACAAGCATGCCAACTATATATAAAACTCATATATTAACACATGGCATCATAACATCTTAAACATGCTCATAATATCATAGCAATCATTAAAACATGGCAAGTGGACATATATCATGTAGACAATTCCATCTAATTTCAACATGCAACCTACAACTCGCTATCCATCACAACACACTTGCCTCAACCACGTGCAACGGATTGGCGGGAAGAAGAGGGCACTCCCGGGGTCACACCACCTGCACATAGGCATCACACACTCACAATCATGCCCGCAAAACAGTACACAAATCCCCATCTAACCCGACATTGCCCACTACTTGCAAACCTAAAAACAGAGGTTCTGTCCCGGCGGGACAGCAGCCTTGCAAAGGCCATAACTTGAGTTTTGGGACTCCAAATCGATTAAACGAGTACACCATCGCGAAGCTTAGGAAATTTCCTACCTTTTTATAGTTATACGGAAAGACTGATTCGGACTCTAAAATTGTTTAATCTACAGATTACTACGATCTGTTCCAACCGCGTCACAGATTTTAACACAGTCGGTAAAACGGCCATAACTTTCAAACGGCTGATCGGATTTTAACGTGCTTTATGTCCTCGGAAATATAATTAATTATCTACAACTTATTTTAAGTCCGTACGGACAGATTCGGATTCTAAATAGACGAAAACTCGAACCCTAGGTCGACTGCTCATGCTGCCCGAAAACAGAAACGTGGCAACGTCTAGATCTAACCCAAAGAACTCCAACCCAGCACCACCAATTGATCTAAAAACTTCATAAACACCCTAAGAACAGTACCTAGATCAAACCCAAGGATCCCCATGATCATACCTTTGCCCAACGAACGAATCTCCAATAGATCTCCTCGCGGATCGCTCCTCGCTCCACGCTCCTCGCTCCACGCTCCTCGCTCCTCGCTCCAACGGATGGATCCACAAGGTGCAGAGGTGTGGAGACCACCCTAGGACAGCAAGGGGGTGGAGGAGAGGTGGTGGAGAGGTGGGGAGCAATGGGGCAAAGGGGGAGGTGGAGGCGCACAAGAGGGAGAGGGAGAGGGGGTGGCGGCTAGGGCTTAGGGGGGGAGGGAGAGGGGCGCACCAATGCTGCATGGGGCGCAAGGGGGCTGGGGGAAGCCCCTTTTACCAGCCCTCAACACAATCCTAGTCCGTTACGGAGACCTAATCCATCCCACCAAAGCCCACCAAGGCCCAAAACCCCGAAAACGGCCCGGAAAAGCTATTAACCTCCATAACCTATAGTTTTAACCTTAATTCCATATCTCATACCGATTTTGACCAAATCATGCACATTAATTAAGGTTACGACACTCCGTGGTGTCACAGGCTGCCGCCACGTAAGATTCTCATCTCATGGGAGAGAGGTATGTGATGCCGCCGGCTGGGCAAGCCGGTGAAGATGGTGAATCAGCGAACTGGCAAGGGCGAAGGGAGGTCGGTGAGAGGATTGTTGGCCAGATCAATATATCTATATATATATTGGTCCACACGAGTGCAAATAGAGGAAATAACTATTTTAAAGTTAATCTTAAACTAATAAATTTAATATTATTTTCTTAGGATACTATGTGTCATATCCTTCTCATCTATCTCCTTCTTTTCTTTTCCCTACCCACTTCCTTGACCCCTTTCTTCCCTCTCTAACACAAAAATTTAAAATTCGAACATTTAGGCATTGAAATTTTTAAATAGGAAGTTTTAACTTGAAAAAATTCAACTCAATTTAATAGAAAAATTTTAAATTAGGAAGTTTTAACTCAAAAAATTCCAAATTAGAAAGTTTCAACCCGAAAAGTTTTGAATCAAAAAAAATTTCAGATCATAAAGTTTCAACTCGGAAAATTTCAAAACAAAAAGTTTTAACTCGAATAATTTAAAATCGAAAAGTTTCAACTCATAAAACTTTCGACTTAAAAAACTTTCGGTTCGAAAAGTTTTGATTCAAAAAACTTTTACTCCAAAAAGTTCCAATTTAAAATTCAAGTCGAAAAAATTTCAACCAAAAAATTTCAAATCGGAAAGTTTCAACTGTAAAAAAATTAAATAAAAAAATTTCAAATTAAAAAATACCATCTCGAAAATTTTAAATTGAAAAAGTATCGAATATGAAAAATTTAAATTCAAAACCTTTCATGTTTGATTAAAAAAAGCAAAAAAAATATTGTTCACCCTATTTTGTTGGTTTGTCAAAACAAAAGCAAAAAAGGTTATGACGACGATTGCCATACCCTACTCTATTTTTTAGGCTTACAATCTCATAAAGAAAAAAGAGCCCATAAATAAAGATAAAGTCCAAGGCCGCATAAGACTAGCGTGCGGAAGACGCTCTCTGACAGGTACAGATAGCTGTTTGGAAGTTAATCCTTACGAAGAGACGCCTCTTTACCTGTAACATCCTCATTTTCGCCTTCTGGAAGAAAAACCTAATTTAAATAAAGTAATTCAAAAGTTGGAGTTTCATTGGTGTTTATATTAACCTGGCATCCAATCCAACCCAAAATCGCAATTCAATTCCCTTCCGGTCGAAAAATCGGATTTTCCAGTCCCGCCGGTACCCGAAAATTCACCCGAGTCCAGAAATGCTCCAAAAATCTCCAAACCACTTCTAAAATGTTCCAAATATTCCTAAATGATTTTAGGAATTTATCCCCGAATTTTTGGACCTCCGTTCCTATTTTATCTCATGGCTTTTGTTAAATGCCATGATTAAGCTCCGGAATATTAAATTCCACAAATTTCGTCCAAATTCAACCAAACCAATTCCATTGAGTTCCAAATATTCTAAAATGGCTCTAGGAATTTTTCCGGAATTTTTAGGCCATTTTTCCTAATTTTTCTCTAGGGCGGAACGTTTGCGTAAAAGAGGACCAATGAGGGAGTGACACGTGGCACATGAATAGTGTCATCTTCAACCTCTAGCCATGCATGGTGGGAGAGGAAGCTCCAAGCTCCATCAATGGCTACCTCTTCTTTAATTGCTCATAACTTCCTCCACGCCACACCAAACGACAAGCCGTCGGTTCCGTTGAATCCGTAGCGTCGTCCTCTTCGCATTCCCCACCACCCCTCGCCGGAGAGCTCGCCGGAATTCGCACGGGCGCCCAAAAACCGAAAACGGCCCTCATGGCTTTAATTGCTCATAACTCGGCCGTTTCTCGTCCAAACGCCGCGCCACCACTTCCAATCTCACCGTATAAAAGCCCTCTTCCCGGTGATATGATCCTCCTTTGGCAGCTCCCCTCCATTCAATCTCTAGCTCAAGAAAACCGAGCACGGGTCACTTTTTCGGTGTTCTTCGCGTTCGTCGTTGGTTCTTCTTCTCCGGTGAGCCATTCTTCGAGTTCTTAGGTTCCTTGTGACCGTGAGGAGGTCTAGCATCTAACCCAAGCGTCGATTTTAGGTTTGATCAAGAATTGGCGACGAATTTCGTGTTTTACCGATTTCGGCCGAAGCTCCGTTCATCACCAAATTCATCCACTCTGGTGAGTTTTAGTTCAATTCCTTCTGGTTATAGGTTGCTAAGGATGTTATCTAGAGGATCTAGCCTTTTGTTTGGGTCAATTTGATGCAAAAATGGGCTCAAAATCCGAATTTTGGAGATGTGCTTTTTTTTCAAATTTTTGGGCTCTCTGTGTGCGTGTGTGGATGTGTGTGGCCGGCCGGCCGCCTCGCCGCCGGCGAGCCTCGCCGTCATGCTGCCGCTTTGCCCGCCAAACCTCCATTGCCTCACGCCCCGTATGCCATGGCCCGTAGCGCGCCATGTGTCCTTGTAGCTGCCGGCCGGCCATGCCGCCACGCCCCTGCCCCGCCCGTCGCCGCCGGCGCCTCGCCGGCCGAGCCCCGCCAAGCGTCTCTCTCTCTCTCTCTCTCTCTCTCTCTGCATGGGAGTTTGGAAAGCTTCTTGGAGAAGCTTCTCCTCTCTCTATGACACATGGGTCCCACATGTCATACTCTCTTGGCGATCAAAGTCCGGTCAAAGCGCAGTCAAACGATTGACTCGGTCAAAAGCGGAATATTCCGAATATTCCGGTTTTCCGATTTATTCAAATTCAAACTTGAAGCTCATAACTTTCTCATCCGAACTCCGATGGATCCCATTCAAATTTCTAAATTCATCTAAAATCAAGATCTACCTGCCAGTATTATTTTTGTATTTTTATTTTATTTATTTTCTGTTATTTATTTATTGCCTCGTTTTTTGCGTAGTCGAGGCCAGCGCATGTGTGCCGACCGCCGCCGGATTCTGCTGCGTCTGACGACCTACTCACTCGCGACATAAGGCAAGTCTCTTTGATGCATCTTGATCCCAAGATTTTGAACTTGTTTTAAATGTCTTATACAATTGCATGCTATCTTGGATCATATTTCAAGTATAAGTATTTAGTTACTCCCATTTGCAATATTCCTCCTTTGAGATTGATATCCATGTTACTTGTAACCCTAGAACATTGTTTATACCGTGCTTATGCTTATACGGTATCCTTTGCGATCTAGTTCGGTAGATTTGCTTAGGATCGTTTCCGATGAAAACAACCCATGGGTGGGATTATTCAAAAAGAATGTTATCAAATGTGATTTGAAGGTTATTACTATGATTATAGTATTGTTTTCTAAAATAAAAAGAAAAGGGAAAATAATTTCGACTTGGGCGGCATGGAATGTCGGGTGGGAGCGGATCGAGTCTTGATCCTATTGTGCAAGTACCGCCCCAAGTCATATAAGGACTGACGCTTATGATTGCCATTTTAAGCAATACCGTACTACCACGTGTCTATAATGGTACGACCTGGCCCACTAATTTGTAGAAGCCTAGTTTAGACTCACCACTCGGTTGTTGTGTGAGAGCCGGAAGGAGGCATTGTTGTGGTTGTTGTTTTTCTCACACGGCGCAAGAGGGGGCTTCTGTACTGGGTGGAGAGAACCCTAACGGTGAAACCTCGGTAGGTGGAGTCTAGCTAGGTAGAAACATTGTAACGGCCTTGTCACGATCTTCTCTGTAAGACACCAAAGGAAGTGTGCTAATAGCTTGGCATTAGGAGATGATCGTGTCGTGTGGGTAAAGTTGTACACCTCTGCAGAGTTAAAACTATTCGAATAGCCGTGCCTACGCTCAAAGGCAAAGCAAGGAATGCTTTCATATTGGTAGATTTTGGTTTTGGTTTCGAAAACTGAAAAGTGTTTTGTTTTGGGGTTCGGGAGTGGTTCGAACTCTCGAATGTGATTTGGCGGATAGAGCCAACCAGGTGGAAAGAACCTGTGTTTGTATTTGACGGATGGAGTCACATGATTAACCCTGATTCTTTAAAATCTGGCGGATAGAGCCTTTTATATCGGTGATGGTGGATAGAACCTCACTACAATATTACATAATTCAATGATTAAAAAGAATTGCGACAAGTTGCTTTGTGAAATGCTATTACCTAAGTATGGTTTAATAAAATTTGGCTTTATGCAAATGAACCCTACTAAGCTTCCTTTGGAAAGCCCACATAAGCATACTTTCCCAGACTTGCGGAGTACGTTTGTACTCACGTGCTACACCAACATGTCATCATCAGAAAATTATCAAGATGCGACTGAGGAGGGCGAATTCTACGCGGAGGAGTACGAGGAAGGCTGCCAGGAGGACTAGTCGCGTTCCTAGTCGTCGCCTGTGGCGTTTTGGCGTCTGCTCGTTTTGCTTTGGTTTCCGCTGCTTTGTTTCCGGTCTTTTGATCGAGTATTGTAATAATGGCCTTGTGGCCCGTACTTGAATATTTATGATACAATTTCGTTTTGTTCGGCAATGAAGTATCACTGTGACTGTGTGTACTAGCTACTGACCTGGGACTAGTACGGAAATGCACAGGAGATTCTGGATAGCTGATCCGGGGTCCCACAGCGGTGGTATCAGAGCCTGGACGACCGTAGGACGTGACCTAGTTAGCATGGCAAAGCCTTAAGGACTTATATTTTTATAAAAATGTATTTACAAAAAGTTAAGTTCCTTTGCTTCTATCTCTCCTGTCTTAGTGTCTTACTCTTGTTTTGTCCTTTGTTAAAATTTGTTACTAATCCCACCTTGTTTTCAAAATTTGTAGATGCCGGTTACCACCACCTTTGCCGCTCAGACTGGAGGCTTCTGCCAGGAGCTGTCGGCCGATGTCGCAGAGTTGGGGTTTCCCCATCGCCCTGAGTATCGGTACCGCTTATTACTGGTCTTAGCCAGACTTGTGGCAGGTCCGCTGCTGGTCTTCGCAAGAAGCGGGGTTCGCGAGAGGACCGACCCTTCTACTTCACACCAAGCGCCGATTCGCGCGACGCTTTGCAGACGCGCCGTAAAGGCTATCCTCATGTTGGGGCATAGCTACCGCGATCGCTGAGGACACCCCGCACCGCTTGTTTCCCGTTTCGATTCGGGGATGTACACTGCTTTGAGTTTGGATCGAGGTCGACCCGACCGTGGTGCACCAGGGGTCACTCATCCAGGCTCGACGGGACGCGCCACGCGGTTGACCGACGAGATGCAGAGCGTGGCTGGACCTGACGGCCGCGAGGAGAGGATCCGTCGGCTCGAGGAGGAGAGGCGGGACGCCCCGCCATCGCCACACCTGCTCCCACAAGATCGCCGATCCGCGCGACATACCGATGGATGCTCCGCCAGCCAAGCGTCATCAGGGTCTGAGGCTTCGTTGCCAGGCGCGCAAGTCAGTCCGTCCCCAGTCGCCGTTGGGGTTCTTGACCGCTTCCGGAGGAGCAGGACCTTCGGCAGCTGCTACGCCTTCCCGCAGCAGGAGCGAGGAGGAGGAGGATCCGTCCCCGCGTGGCGCTGCGAGTGACGAGAGTGACTAGTTGTCTAGCCTGAAGGACCTTTACTTTGTTCTGTGATCGTATTAGAACGATAAATAAGTGTTTGTTGGACTGTATCGTGCCCTTAGGCAGTTGTGATACAGCCAGCCCCAAAACTATTTTGTTTTAATGGAAGTTCAGTTGGTTTTCCCTTCTGTGGGGTGCTTTTGTGGTTGTGCTCTTGCTGTGGAGGATGTGGTTTAATCCCCTGTTGCTTACCTATGCTTTTCCCTCTTTCCTATTGCTTGACCGCCTTGTGCAGATGGAGAACCCTGGTCGTGGTCGTGGCCGTGGAAGGCCAGTAGGCCGTGGCAGAGGCCGTGGACGTGCCCGAGGACAGGTGCACTTTCAGGAAGAAGCGTTTGTGGAGCCACCTCAGCAGCTGGGAGCAGAACACGTTCAGCGAGCCGCGGCTCAGAGACTCCACCCCACCTCCACCGCCCGCGCAGCCGCCTAATATGGAGCAGATGATGGCGATGCAGCTCCAGATCTTGTAGGCTCTGGCTCAGAACTTGATGAACCAGCCTCAAGCTGCACCAGCCGCCGCCGAGCAGCCCCAGTCAAAGTTTGGGGAATTCATGAGAACGAGACCTCCCACGCTTATGGAGCTGTTGATCCGCCGAGGCGGATGACCCAAGGAAGTAGAGAGGAAGCTTCACCTGGCACAGTGTGATGACTTTGAGAGTGTCAGGTGTGCATCTCACCAGCTTAAGGGGACCGCAGCAAGCTGGTGGGAGAACTACTGTGCTGCCCACGCCAACCCTCAGAATATTGGCTAGGATGAGTTTGTTGAAGTTTTCAGAGCTACCCATATTCCCAAGGGGATTATGGAGATGAAAAGGCGTGAGTTTCACAAGCTTCAGCAGGGGAACTTGTCAAGGATTTTAGCATTCTCGAGCCGGTTCACTCACCGTCCCTGTGATGTCGCTGATGTGGCGACTGATGAGGCCAAGATATGGCGCTTCATGGAAGGCCTTGATCCCAGTATCAAGGTTCAGCTGGTGTCGAACGACTTCCCGTCGTTTCAACACATGGTTAATAAAGCGCTGATCCAAGAGGATGCCCAGCGCCAGCTCTTCGAGACCAGGAAGAGGAAGATGATGTTCCAGAATCAACGGGGTGCTAGCAGCTCAAGACCTCGTACCTTCCAACAGCAGCCCAGCAGGCCAACAGCCGCCAATCCGCCAAGGACCCCAATGTCCGCCTCGTCTGATCGACCAGCCCCTACCGGCAATGTAGGAGCTCAAGCTCGTAAGAGCAACACGGCTATGGCGAGTGCGGTGCTTCAAGCTGAGGAAATGGGGCACTATGCCAACAATCGCCCTCGGCCCGGCGTCAACCCTGACCCGGTGAGGTTTAATCTGGGATCCACTCCGGCCCGTGCGCCAGCGCCGGCTCCAGGGAGAGGCACTCCGCAGACCCCACGCACCCCAAGGACAGCTGGAAGAGGTCGCGTGAACCACATCACTGCCGAGGAGGCTCAGGAGGCACCAGAAGTGGTTTACGGTACGTTCGTTGTCAACTCAGTACCTGCTTCAGTTCTGTTTGATTCTGGTGCAACTCATTCATTTATTTCGGAGTACTTGGTTAGAAAGCATAACTGGAATACAATACAGTTACGAAACCCTTTGTTAGTGCAATCCCCTGGAAAAGAAATGAAAACAACTGCTGTGTGTCCTAAGATGGATATTGTAGGACCGAGTAGGCAACTAGAGGGGGGGTGAATAGATGCCGAATAAAATTCAACTAATTTTTTTTTAAAAATAAACGACCCCTAAATAGAGGGAGAAAATCTAAAATCGTGGAGATCAAAAACCCTGGATTAATTAGCGAGACAAGTCGAACAAAAATTAGTTCTATCAAAAATCGAACAAACCTTCTAATCAAGATCAAAGCAAAAAAAAATAAGAGAATATTGCATAAACTTATCCTTTTATTCCAAAGCCATCTTCAACAGAATGACACCAAAAATCTTCTAATCTTCAATGATTAGAAAATTTTAAACGAAATCTCTAATCTCACAAGATTAGAAAACCCTACACAAACTAAAGTGAGCACAAAAGCTCTTTGTTGTAGGCACCTTTTGTTCTAGTTCTCTTTCGTTGGATGGATGATTTCTAACCCCTAGAACCCTCTTATTTAAAGGACTCCATACCCAAATTAATCCTTCTTGTATACGTATCAACCAAGCGGTCTCCATCTCAACTCCGGCCAACACGCACGGTAGCGGACTCGGACAAAGAATCAAGCTACCGCCAAAACAGTCTCCTCTCGGACATCCTTCTCGCATACGTTACTCCACACATGCACACTCACGTCACGCAACACACGCACATATACATACGTTCACCACACACACATGCATGCATATACATACTTCACGATGTATTTGTATGCATGTATAAAATCTCAGATACACGTGAATGGCCACCACCATCACGCTGTAACGATCGACTTCACGCGCACTGTTCTCTAGTCCAAACGTCCCGCATGACACTCTCGACCCTCACGACCTCAGTTCCTCCCTGAACCTAGTCTCGGTCCCGTCATCGACCACGTTTAACCTCGAGCAACACCTGCACATAAACAAAAACACAAAAACAAATTCCGAGCCCAAGTCCGCGACTTGACTCAATGTCAATCCATGCAACTACTCACATGAGCATTGCATAAAGTCCACTTCAAAAGAAGCATCATGAAATCATCACAAATTTCATAATCTCAAATTCAAATTATTTTAATTTCGCTCAAAACCCTAATTCAAAGAAACGCATTCACGACGGACAAGGAAATATGGTCCGGCGTACACATGAAAAATCACTCAAAAAAACCATTCACAACGGACAGACAAAATCGGTCCGTTGTACAAGTGAAAGTTTCGGTTCCAAGAAGAAAACCAAACGGACAAAAACACGTTCACAACGGACAAAGAAAATCGGTCCGTTGTACATGCAAAAATGACTTCGGTCATGAGCTCAAAACAAGTTCACAACGGACCAAGAAAACTGTCCGTTGTACATGCAAAGGTTTCTCAAATCTTGGAGAAAGAGTTAGATTCAAGCGCTCAAAAGCAAGTCCACGACGGACAAAAACATTATCCGTCGTCGTATGCTTAAACTGATCGGTTTTGAGGAAAAAAGAGTTTGGCTCAAAGAGTTCAAAACACGTCCACGACGGACCCAAAGACATTGTCCGTCGCAGATGGGGAACTTACTGTTTCTTGAGAGCTAGGTCCGGCGCAAAAGTGAAACTTACTGTTTCTTGTCAAATTATCAAACACATGCACAAGCACATTTGTAAATTCAATTCTAAGCCAATTTTTCAGCACATGATTTCACAATATTCAATTCTTTTCAAATACTCATCATCAAAAAAAACATGAATCAAAAACAATGATCCTTCAATCTCCCCCTTGATGAGTAATTTGACAAAACATAAAATTCTCAATTCTCAAACAGTTTGAATTGAATTTCTCCTTTCTTTTTATTTTTCTTCTTCTTGACTTGCTCTCCCCCTTTTTGACAAAATAGTCATCAAAATCTCAAAACTCCCCCTTAATGAATGCAAAGATCTCAAGCTTTGAAGTATATTCAAGGTATATAATCAAAATAAAGCATTTGGTCAATTTATCCAATGAGAAGGCAAATCGTGAGAATATGAAGGCTCTAACACATAGAGTAGTTGTTGCATATGCAAATTAGAGCAAACAAGTAAAATGTCATAAACTGATTTTGCCAAAGCTAAAAAGAAATCTATCATGAGCAAAGAGAGACTTTCAAATTCACTAATGTTTGTCTCAAGCCTTTTTCAAAAATTTCCTTTTCTCTTTTAGCAAGTTTGACAATTTTGCTTTGTGATCAACAGGATGACAAGTAATCGCACACTAGCCCATACTTGTGTATGAGTAGGTAGTTCTTTCTTGTATCTTTCTTAGTTTATATTGGCAAGTGGCTTCACATTGTTCTGAACTTTTGTTTAGACAAGTAGCCTTTGCTTGCATCTTTTGAATTTAAATCCTGGCAAGGAAGTCGCACATTGTACTAAACTTGTGTTTAGCCAAGTAGCTTTTGCTTGCATCTTTTCAACTTGCTTTTATCATTTAAAACACTGATTTTGCTTGAGACTCATAATGATCATTTGAAGTCCAACAAAAGCTCACACATAGTTTCTAATCAGCTCTAGCCTTTCAACAGATGACAAGAAACTTTTAAGCCTATTTCACAAATGCCATACTATAATGTACAAGAGCCAAAATATTCTCAAAAGCATCTCAAATTGAGTTCTTTTAGTCTTTTAGTCTTTTAATAAGAAGTGAAGCAATGTAGCAATAATTTGACTATATACACAAGAATAGTCAACAAAGCTTTGTACTACATGATGCAATGAAAACAGGGAGTTTTCTTTAAGTGTAACGGCAAAATAGCTCCTTGTAATAACTAAAGCCAAGTAACACAGATGAAAGAGTTAAAGTCAAGACTCCCCTCAAATCAACCCATGGGGATGAATGATCCCAAGTTCACCGCTGTAAGAAAGCAAAGCGAGAAGAATCAAGTGGCTTAGTGAAAATATCAGCAATTTGAGCATCCGAATCAACAAATTTCAGCTCAATAGCTCCTTTTTCAACATGATCTCTAAGAAAATGATATCGAACATCAATGTGTTTAGTCCTTGAATGTTGAACAGATTTTTAGCGATGTGAATTGCACTAGTATTATCACAAAGAAGTGGAACACTATTAAAGTTAATGCCGTAATCTTTAAGAGTTGAAGTGATCCAAAGAATTTGTGAACAACAACTAGCGGCCGCAACGTATTCAAATTTTGAGAGATTGAGCAACCGAGGACTGTTTCTTAGAAGACCATGAAACAAGTGAAGTGCCAAGAAAATGACAGTGCCGAAGTACTCTTTCTATCTAATCTACACCCCGCAAAATCAGCATCGAATATCCTAGGAGTGTAAGCGAAGAAGAACAAGAATACCAAATGCCAAATTCGAAGTGGAGCGAAGATACCTGAAAATTCTTTTAATTGCTTGTCGATGTGATTCTCGAGGAGAGGCTTGAAATCGAGCGCACGCACATACCGCAAAATGTATGTCAGTCTCGGCGATCAAATGAAGTGATCCAATCATGCTTCAGATTCTTTGGTCCATCTCGACACCATTTTCGTCAAGATCCAAAATTGTTGTTGTGCTCATTGGAGTAGATACTGACTTTCCTTCTCCCATGTCAAATTTCTTTAGTAGCTCCTTTGTATACTTGGATTGGTGCAAGAAGATCCCTTCTTTCGCTTGCTTGATTTGAAATCCAAGGAAGTATGTCAACTCTCCCATCATACTCATCTCGAATTCCCTGGACATCACTTAAAATTGCAATACAAGAGAGTGGGAGGATCCTCCAAAGATAATATCATCCACATAAATTTGCACCATAAGGAATTGATCATTTGAATTTTGAGTAAACAGAGTTTTATCAACTTTTCCCATCTTAAAATTATGTTGAAGCAAGAAGCCTTTTAATCTATCATACCAAGCACGAGGTGCTTGTTTTAATCCATAAAGAGCTTTTGTCAAACGATATACATGATTGGGAAATTTTTCATTTTCAAAGCCAGGAGGTTGTTTCACAAAAACTTCTTCTTCTATCAACCCGCTTAGAAAAGCACTTTTCACATCCATTTGAAATAACTTAAAACCTTTTGATGCCGCAAAGCCAAGAGAATGCGAATAGCTTCTAAACGAGCAACAGGAGCAAATGTTTCATCAAAATCAATTCCTTCAAGTTGAGAATATCCTTGAGCAACAAGTCTAGCTTTGTTTCTAACAATTATTCCATCCTCATTTAACTTGTTCTTAAAAACCCATTTTGTTCCAATAATATTTTGATTTTTAGGAGGTTCCACTAAAGTCCAAACTTTATTCCGTTCAAAGTTTTCTAACTCTTCATGCATCGCATCTACCCAAGAACTATCAGTTAAAGCATGAGTAATGTTCTTAGGTTCAAAATTTGCAACAAAAGCAGAATGCATGCATAAAAGAGTTTGAGATGAATTAGAACGTGTCACCCTTTCATGAAGACTTCCAATAATTTGTTCAGAGGATGGTTCTTTAAAACAAGAAGGGAGGTCCAATATTTCACTGCCGTGGGAGGTGTAGAAGAATCAAGTAGTAGTCACATCAATTTGTTCAGGGACATCTTCCCGTTCTGTAGATATGAGCTCATCATCATCATTATCTTCATCATTTTCTTCGAATCTTTTATCCAAAAAGATTGGCTCTAAATCTTCTCGTGAACCTGAAATGTCGGGTCTAGCTCCAGGGCTAGCCTCATCAAAAGTAACATCGCATGTCTCCAACAATTTGTTAGTCGATAAATCAAGTACACGATATCCACGAGAGTGCAACGAATAGCCAAGAAAAATACCATCTGTACTACGAGCTTGAATTTATCAAGATTTCCATGTTTAAGAATAAAGCATTTGCAACCAAACACTCGTAAGTGAGAAACAGATGGTTTACGATCAAATCTCAGTTCATAAGATGTTTTACCAAGTAACGCTCTGAGATAGACCCTATTTGATATATAGCAAGCAGAAGAAATTGCCTCATTTCAAAATTTTCTTGAAGTGTTGTATTCATCTAGCATAGTTCTAGCCATTTGAATCAAAGTTCTATTTTTCCTTTCTACAACACCATTCTGTGAGGGAGAATATGGCGAAGAAAATTGATGTTCAATCCCATTAGTTTCACAAAAGATTTGAACAAAGCATTTTGAATTCGCACCATTATCGATTCTTATGGCTTTCAATGTGTTAGGCAATTCATTTATTAATCTCTTAATGAAGACATGAAAAAGTCCAAAATCTCATCTTTTGAAGATAGAAAATGCACCCAAGAGTATCTTGAATAATCATCAACTATCACTAGAAAGTACCACTTACCTCCAGTAGATTGTACTCGAGATGGTCCCATCAGATCCATGTGAAGAAGTTGACCAGGGCTAGTGGTCATTATAGTGGAGATAGGAGCATGAGGGGCTCCAACCATCTTACCATGTCGACAGGAAGCACAAACAATATTTTTGCAAGATTTTAATTTCGGCAAGCCACGAATTAAGTCTAGACCACTCAATCTAGATAATGTATCAAATCCCATGTGGCCTAACCGACGATGCCAAAATTGAGATTTCTAGATTCTCAAGCAACAAAACAATGTGAACTTGAAGCATTGCTAAAATTTGCTATGAAAATTTTTCCAAGTCTAGATATCTCAAGAATCAAGTTTCCGTAAGCATCGAGTACTCTACATGCATTAGGTTTAAAGCTCACTTCAAAGTTTTCATCCAACAATTGTGATAATCGATGTAAGGTTGAATTTCAGTTTAGACACCAGAGAGACATTTTTCAAAGTAAAGTGTTCATTTACCTTCACTGTACCTTTTGCGGTGGACGCGTCAAAGAGTAGCATCTCAAAAAGTGATCGCCTCGTTCCCGGATGCTTTTGTTAGGGAGGAGAACCAACTTGAGTTGCCGTCATGTGTTGGCGGCATCCTGAATCAATAACCCAGATGTTCTCCTTCCCTTCTCGTACCACCTACATGTTATGAGCAGAAGATGCCGAGGATTGATCTTTGGGGTTAGAAAAGCATGCTTTAGGTATCCAAAGATCAATCACTCGACGAGCAGTGATCGCATAAAACTTGTGAGAGTAATGAATTTTTGTTTGCTTTCACAGAGCCTGTCACAATATTGCTTTCATGACCATGTCTATGCACATACAAAGAAGTGGAAGGTGTTTTCTTTTGTAACCTAAACCTGCTCTTCTGTTGTCATAGATTGTAAAGGCCCTATTAGATGGTTTATGACGGTATGACTTGGGCTTTTCAAAATTTTTAATTTCTCCAGTCATTTTAGAATTTTTAATTCTCTTTCCTTCTCGATTTTAGCTTTCTGTAGTGAAGTTTTCTAGATGACCATCTTTGTGACAAAAAGTGCATTTGTACTGAGTTTTGAAGTACTTGCTCCTTTACTTTGAGTGGGTTGAGTTTTTCCAGAAAAATCAATAGATCCGAGATTTGAATTTTGTTTTACTTGGTTTAGGAGGGAGGATTTCAATTTTACGGTACCAATTGTTTTCACAATTACAGAGGGTTGTTTTTCAAGTGTTCAAAGTGATCAAAGCCTATCCCACTGCTTTTAACACTTATTTTTGATTTATCAAGAATCGATTCAAGTTTTTCTTTCCTCCAAAGAAATTTTTCCAAAGTTGATTTTAAATATTCATTTTCTCTAAGTACAACAGGCAATTTTGACATGGATCAACTTGACATTTTTAGCCTTTTCTTTTGAGGTGACAGAGAGTGAGTAAAGATGATGTGTCCAAAGAAACAAGTTGCTCAGATTTTCCTTAAATTCTCTCTAGTGACAAACAATTCTTGCAACACATAAAAATGCATTATTGAACCAAAAGCTAAAGTTTGCTTGAACTTATCAACTTCACTTTTTAGCAAATTTAGCTCTTTTATTTTGCAAGAATGAGCAGCTCTAAGTGATTGCAATTCTAATGAGAACCCCTCACAATTATCACATGCATCATTGTTAGAAATAGAATTTCTAAGTTTTTCATTTTCAGTTTTCAGCATGGACAAATCATTCTCTAAATTTTTATTTTTGATTGAAGATTTTCTTAAAGATTTTCTCAATATGACTAAAACTTCACAAAGCTCATTATATGAAGGCATTACCTCATCACGATCATTTGGAAGTCTTTGTCGTTGTTACTAGAATCACTAGTGTTCCCTTTTGCCATGAAGCACGGTCAGGTGAAATCTTTCTCGCTCAGCTTCGTTTGCTTTGCTTCCTTCTCATCGCCAGTTGAATCATCAATGTCGCTAAGTCTAAGCGACCAATTGCAATAAGACTTTGTTGAGCATTTTCTTCGTCCGTTGCTTATTTTTGTCCTTGCTCTCTTTTGGCCTAAGGTTTTGGAGGAGTTGCTTTGATCCTTCTCGTCTCTAACTTTGTTCTTGAAGCGATTAGCACGGACGTGTCCTGCCTTGCCGCAGCTTGTAGCAAAGGATGGAGGCTCCTCTTCTCTCCCTTGATCTCATGTAAGCTGCATTGACACGCTTGGAAAGAAGAGCAAGTGTATCTTCCGGGTATTTGATCTAGTTGTTCATCACTAAGAGCACTCAAGGCAAGAATGGAATATGATGATGAAGCACTAGTAGCATTATCACATGAAGAAGAATTTGCATTAAGAGCCAAAGAGTTATCACCGGATGTTCTGAAACAATATCTATCTCAAAAGTTTTGAGACTAGAATATAATTTATCCAATGTCATTTCACTCATCTTGTGAGCCTCCCTAAATGCAATTACTTTCATTTGCCGATTTTAAGATCAAGAGATGATAAGAAATGTCTAGCATTTTCAGAGTCGGTGTATTGTACATCAACAAATCTAAGATTGTTTAAGATTCTATTAAAACGAGCAAAACAATCATCTAATGATTCTCCAGAGTTCATTTCAAATCTAGTGTATTCCTTTTAAATTGATCTTGCCTAGCCTCTTTGACAGAGTCAAGGCCTTCATGATAATCTTGAAGAGATTTCCAAATTTCATGAGCAAGTGAGTAAATGACAGACTCTATCGAATTCTTTTCTAGCAAGTCCTTGAAGCAATATGTTTCTAGCTCTATTATTACTTTCAACATCCTTTTCAAACTCGATTTTATCAATATCATCATTAGAAGGAAGCTTGTATGAAATCTTAACCTTGCGCCAAATCGCTTTACCTTGAGAATGAAGATAAGCAGACATTCGGATCCGCCAGTGGGGGAAGTCTGTGCCATCGAAGATAGTCGGCTTGTTAGAGTATTTCTCCGTTGCCATAACTTATCGTTTACTAATCACCTGTTAAGATGGATTAGTAGAACCTTGCTCTGATACCACTTGTAGGACCGAGTAGGCAACTAGAGGGGGGGTGAATAGATGCCGAATAAAATTCAACTAATTTTTTTTTTAAATAAACGACCCCTAAATAGAGGGAGAAAATCTAAAATCGTGGAGATCAAAAACCCTGGATTAATTAGCGAGACAAGTCGAACAAAAATTAGTTCTATCAAAAATCGAACAAACCTTCTAATCAAGATCAAAGCAAAAAATAAGAGAATATGGCATAAACTTATCCTTTTATTCCAAAGCCATCTTCAACAGAATGACACCAAAAATCTTCTAATCTTCAATGATTAGAAAATTTTAAACTAAATCTCAAATCTCACAAGAAAAAAAAAACCTACACAAACTAAAGTGAGAACAAAAGCTCTTTGTTGTAGGCACCTTTGTTATAGTTCTCTTTCGTTGGATGGATGAGTTCTAACCCCTAGAACCCTCTTATTTAAAGGACTCCATACCCAAATTAATCCTTCTTGTATACGTATCAACCAAGCAGCTTCCATCTCAACTCCGGCCAACACGCACGGTAGCTGGACTCGACAAAGAATCAAGCTGCGCTGCCAAAACAGTCTCCTCTCGGACATCCTTCTCGCATACGTTACCCACACATGCACACTCACGTCATAACACACGCACATATACATACGCTCACCACGCACACATGCATGCATATACATACTTCATGATGTATTTGTATGCATGTATAAAAATCAGATACACGTGAATGGCCACCAGCCATCACGCTGTAACGATCGACTTCACGCGCACTGTTCTCTAGTCCAAACGTCCCGCATGACACTCTTGACCCTCACGACCTCAGTTCCTCCCTGAACCTAGTCTCGGTCCCGTCATCGACCACGTTTAACCTCGAGCAACACCTGCACATAAACAAAAACACAAAAACAAATTCCGAGCCCAAGTCCGCGACTTGACTCAATGTCAATCCATGCAACTACTCACATGAGCATTGCATAAAGTCCACTTCAAAAGAAGCATCATGAAATCATCACAAATTTCATAATCTCAAATTCAAATTATTTTAATTCTGCTCAAAACCCTAATTCAGCAAAAACGCATTCACGACGGACAAGGAAATATGGTCCGGCGTACACATGAAAAATCACTCAAAAAACCATTCACAACGGACAGACAAAATCGGTCCGTTGTACAAGTGAAAGTTTCGGTTCCAAGAAGAAAACCAAACGGACAAAAACACGTTCACCACGGACAAAGAAAATCGGTCCGTTGTACATGCAAAAATGACTTCGGTCATGAGCTCAAAACAAGTTCACAACGGACCAAGAAAAAGCATCCGCTGTACATGCAAAGGTTTCTGAAATCTTGGAGAAAGAGTTAGATTCAAGCGCTCAAAAGCAAGTCCACGACGGACAAAAACATTATCCGTCGTATGCTAAATCGATCGTTTTGAGGAAAAAAGAGTTTGGCTCAAAGAGTTCAAAACACGTCCACGACGGACCCAAAGACATTGTCCGTCGCAGATGGGGAACTTACTGTTTCTTGAGAGCTAGGTCCGGCGCAAAAGTGAAACTTACTGTTTCTTGTCAAATTATCAAACACATGCACAAGCACATTTGTAAATTCAATTCTAAGCCAATTTTTCAGCACATGATTTCACAATATTCAATTCTTTTCAAATACTCATCATCAAAAAAAACATGAATCAAAAACAATGATCCTTCAGATATAATAATAAAAGGGGTAAAGTTCCTAGCGAACTTAATATTATTGGATACTAAGGGTATAGAAGTCATCCTTGGGATGGATTGGCTAACCAAATATAAGGGTCGGATAGACTGTGCTAGTCGATCTATCTTGCTTACCAGCCCTGAGGGAGTTAAAGTGGAGTTTTCCTCTGATAGCTGCTACATCTTTTGCCGAGAAGACATCTTTTCTCGAAAAGACACATCTTAGAAGATGACAACTGACACCTCTTCGCGATAAATAGAAGGCTTCGGCAAGGACTCGGGGAGATAAGGCTGAAGATTAAGGATAAGATATTTGTATTAGTTTTCTTGTTCATTCCAAAAGTCCGTACTCTTTGAAACACATGTGACTCAATAAAAAGCAATTCTCTTTCTTACCTTTTCAATCTTCATTTTCTTTGACAAAAGCAACCCAATTTACATTTGTAAGCTCGATCTAGGGATCCCCAGGTCTTGAACATTGACAGTTGGCGCTAGAAGAAGGGCCTTCGTCAAAATTCAAGGTTAAAAATGTAATGTGTTGTCATCGGAATCAATGTATGAGAAAAATTCATTCGATCTTGCCGACTACGCTCACCTCATTGCTGATGACTTCGTGGAGGAAGAAGAAGCTAAGTGTAACTTCTACTTCGAGCATGTTACTGAGGCAGAATTATTCAAATTAGCAACTTCATCCAAATTGGATGAGGCCGCACCAGGAGCATCATTTCCTGAGGAAAAATCAAGAAAACAGAGTGACTCCATACCTACCCCTATCTCAAAGGCAGAGGACTAAGGCACATGCCCTATGGAAGTCGACAATGTTCGAACTCACAAAGATAACAATGACTTTCGTGAGAGTTCATCTTCAGAAGATTTTCTCTTAAGTCTTAAACTCGATTATACCCCATCATCATCATCATTCGATGAGGGGGTGCTCACCCCTTTTGTCAATTCCGAATTCCGTGTTTGCGTAGTCACGGAAGAGACAGAGGCACAACGAGTGGAATTTGAATAGTGTGAAACTCAAGAAAATGCTGCCCAAGAACAATTCGAGAGCCTCGCAATTGCCAAACAAAAAACTGTGGAAGAGGTAAGACCCCTTTACCACAACAGCCAACCAGATCCCTAGGGGAGTCACCCCCAACATATCCTTCCAACCATGCCGCAGGTTCCAAGGTTGGCGGTATGGGACACAAACATGGTTCCTAATAGTCCACAAGTGAAAATTCCGGTGGATAAAATTTGCATTATAACTGGTGCAATTTTAAACCAACTCATGGAGGGAGATAATGTACCGCTTATAAGATCTCTAGTTGTTGATCTCCAAGAAGCTGTTGCAGAAGTAAGGAGCATGTCTCCTTCCATGAGATCTTTGACTGATTCTCATGTGTATTATTCCTCGCGCGACGGGATGGATCGTGGAGGGAATATCGCGCACGATGGGAGAAGATTGCGCGCGCGTCAAGGCAGGAAGAGAATAAATCCCTGAAAGTGCATCTAGGCCCCTCATTTTATTTTGGTGATTAATGATGACACAATTAAAGTGATCTAATGCTTCAACTCAGAGTAATGCAGTTATCGAGATCACATCAAGCTTGGAATGAGATTGGACGGTCCTAAGCGCGTCAAATTTCGATAAAACGGCATCAAGACGATGAAGTGTAATTTTCTTTTTATTTGAGTCTTAAGGATAGCCGTACTATTAAGAGGATACGATGAGAAATCGCCTATTAGGATGTGCATGTGCTCAACATCAAGTATTTCATCTAAAATTAGCACTCATGCATTGCTTTTGCAAAAAGATTTAATTGCAACCGAGCTGGGTAACCCGGAGTCTCCGGATGACCAGTCCGGAGTATCCGGACATTTTGTCCGGAGTCTCCGGGTTGGACCCCTCGGTTACTATTGGTTCCAGCTTGTCCGGAGTATCCGGACATTTGGTTCAGAGTCTCCGGGTTGTTTGTCCGGACACTCCGGCCTGTACAATTCGTGGAGCAACGGCTAGTTTTCAAAAAGGGTATTTAAAGCCTTCACTCCACTCCAACGGCTAGGATCTCTATTGAGCTCATTCATAGCAGCATTCAAGCCATTCCTAACCATCTCTAAGCATTCAATAGAGCCCCCACTTCCTCCCACCAATTGATTTGGTTGTTGATTCATTTTGGTGAGGAGAGGAAGAAGCAAAGTGCTAAGTGCATTCATTTCATCTTGTTGAGCACTAGTTCATCCTCCAAGCGATTCTTCGTGGTGTTATTACTCTTGGAGGTTGAAGGTCTCCTAGACGGCTATGAGTCACCGGGAGCTACCGACGAGTGTGGTGAGCCCCGGTCGTTTGTGAAGGCGAGTCTCGCCTCCGAAAGGGAAGAGACAAGAAGTGAAACCGGCGAGTGCATTTGTGCAACACCGGGAGGAAAGCGGGTTGAAAGAGACCCCGGCTCAAGTGTGACCGAGCCACCTCAACGGAGACGTAGGATTCCCTTCAAGAATCCGAACTTCGGTTTTCTCTCGCTCTCTCTTTATTTGCTTGTGTTGCTTGTGTGGATTTGTCTCCGTAAACCCTAGATCTTGCTCTTTGTCTAGCTTTAATTTAAATCCATACTAGCACTTTTTCTAGGTTGCAATTGTTATTCACTTTTAGTAGTATCTTGTGCAAGTTTGAGAAACTTGTGTTGCGCTCCCGAGCTACTCAACTCGGAGACTCCGGTATTCAATACCGGACACTCCGAACAAGCCGGAGTATCCGGACCAAAACCCGGAGACTCCAGGTTGACCTGCTCGGCCAGTTTAATTCCGCTGCGTATTTTTAAATCCGCCTATTCACCCCCCCTCTAGGCGACATCGTTGGTCCTTTCAATTGGTATCAGAGCCAAATCTCCTTTATTTTGGCTTAACCGCTTGAAGAATCAAAGATGTCGGAAATAGAGAAAGTTACCGAAACCCATGCCCAAGACAAGGCCACGGGTTCCGGTATAGGGGTTGCAATTCCTTTAGATTATTCCTCTTTTGGAGTCTCAAACTCCTCATCCTATGTCTCCGTCTCGTCCGGTCGAGCGCCTCACTTCGATGGCACTCGATATGCGGCATGGAAACATAAGATGAAGATGCATTTGTGATCACTTCATCCTTGTATTTGGAAGATTATTGAAACAGGTTTCAAGCCCGCAAACCCCAACAATCTCACCTCCGAAGAAGACAAAGCTCAACACTTCAACGACTTGGCCGTCAATGCCTTGTTCAACGCTTTGAGCGACTCCGAGTTCAACTGGTCGATGGCCTTGACAATGCCAAGGACATTTGGGAAAGATTGATGGTGTCTCATGAAGGTGTGTCAAGTGTCCGTGAGTCCAAGATCGAACTCATCATTGGAGAGCTAAGCCGATTCACTTTGGAAGAAGGTGAATCGTACACAAATATGTTTGATCGCCTGATGGTGCTAGTGAATCAAGCAAAGGGACTTGGAAGCACCGAGCTCACCGACAAGGCCGTGGTGAAGATCATCCTTCGAGTGATCACCCCCACCAACCGCAACCTTGTGCAACTCATCCGCGACCGGCCAAACTTCGACACCCTCACTCCTCATGATGTGATTGGCGGTTGATGACGGATGAGATGATGGTGAAGGAAGCGGAAGTGGTGGAGGAGCTCAAGTCCCAAGAAGAAGAAGGGCATCGCCTTGAAGGCCGTCAAGGTGGTGCAAGAAGCCGAAGATAGCTCAAGCGATGAAGAAGAATCAAATGGGCCACTCACAAATGAAGACATGGCCCTTCTTGTTAGAAGATTCAACAAGTTCTTGAAGAGAAAAGGATACAAGCCGGGAAGCCATTCCAAGAGCTTCGGCAACAAGTCAAGAGGAAGGCACTCTTCAAGAAAGTGCTATGAGTGTGGGGAACCCGGTCACTTCATTGCCGAGTGCCCACACAAAGAAAAGAAGGAAGAAAGCCGCACAAGAAAGACAAGTACCGCAAGAAGGACAAGGACAAGAGCAAGAAGTACAAGGGCAAGGGTCATGCATACATTGGCAAGGAGTGGAACTCCGACTCCGACTCTGAGTCCGAGTCCGAGTCCAACTCCGACAATGAAGGAGGACTTGCCACTGCCGCCATCGCTACTCCACCGACAAAGTCGAAGAGCCTCTTCGACAACTTGAGCGACGGAGATGAAGATGCTCCAATGTGCCTTATGGCAAAGGGGCACAAGGTATCATCTAAGAGCACTATTCATTCCATTGTTGATTATAGCTTGGATGATTGTGATGATGCTAGTGATGAGGAAGAAGTAGCATTTAAGTCTATGGATGATTTTGATGTTAAAAAATTAGACTTGCTACTTAAGGATATTGAAAGATTGGAGGAGGTTGTTGAGCAAAAGGAAGCTATTCTCGAAGCTCAAGAAGATCTCCTTATTTTTGAGAAGGAGAAGAACCTTGAACTAGAGAAGAGCTTGGCCCTTGAAAAGAAGAAAAATGAGGATTTGGTCAAAAGCTCAAATTTGACAAAAAATGAAGCACTTAGTCTTGAGATCACCAATGCTTCACTCTTAGAGCAACTTGCAAAAGCAAAGGATGCTTGCAAAGCTCTTGAAGTGAAGCTTGTTGATCTCTCGAATAAAGCTTCTACCTCAATCAACAACTCCAATATTTCATTACCCTCGACGAGCAACGGTTGCGCTAGATGCTTTAATGTTGATGTTGCTACTTGTGCTACTAACCGTGAGACTTTGAAAGTCTTAGCTCATGAAAATGAGAAGCTTAAGGTGATGCTTGAAGATGGACTTCAAAAGTCCTACAAGGCAAGCAAGGGTTTAGAGGAGTATCTCAGAAGCGCCAAGGTAATCCTAAGAGGCAAGGGCTTGGGTATGTTACGCCAAGGGCAAAATAGCAACATTGTTGTTGCTCCTTTAAGCAAGCCCATACACTTTGTAAAAGGCGAAGGAACATCCAAGCACAAAGCTCACTCTGAGTTTTTTGCTTCTTATGTGCTTAAAAAGACTAACCTCGGTCGTGTAGTTGCTTATCATGTTGGGCGTAAGCCGAAAAATGCTCCTTGTGTTCGTTCTATTTGGGTCCCTAAATCGCTTGTTACTAACGTGCGTGGACCTAACCAAGTTTGGGTACCAAAGAGCAAAAACTAAATACGTTTTTGTAGGCCTATATCTCCGGTGGAACAAGTTGGATTTTGGATAGCGGATGCACGCATCACATGACCGGAGAAAAGGCAATGTTCGCACACCTGGATGTGAATGGATCAAATAGCAAAAGTATTATATTTGGAGATAATGGAAAAGGAGAGGTAATTGGTTTGGGTAAAATCTCTATCTCAAATGATTTCCATTTAAGTAATGTCTTACTTGTTGAATCATTAAGCTACAATTTGTTGTCTGTTGCACAATTGTGTGAAGCGGGTTACAATTGTTTGTTTAATGAAAAGGGTGTGGAAGTCATTAAGAGGCTTGATGGTTCAATAGCCTTTAAAGGACGTTTGAAGGGTAAGCTCTATCTCGTAGACTTCAATACGGATAGACTTAATCTTGAAACGTGCTTAATGGCTAAATCTAGCATGGGTTGGCTATGGCATCGCCGACTAGCCCATGTCGGTATGAGGAATCTTCACAAACTCATTAAAGGCAACCACATTCTTGGACTAACCAATGTTGTCTTTGAGAAAGATAGGATTTGTAGCGCTTGTCAAGCGGGCAAGCAAGTTGGCGCCTCCCATCCCGCCAAGAATGTGATGACGACCTCAAGACCATTGGAAATGCTCCACATGGATTTATTTGGTCCCGTAGCTTACATAAGCATCGGGGGAAGTAAGTATGGTTTGGTTATTGTTGATGACTTTTCTCGATTCACTTGGGTGTTCTTCTTGCATGACAAAGGTGAAGTCCAAGTAACTCTAAAGAAGTTCATGAGAAGAGCTCAAAACGAGTTTGAAGTAAAGATCAAGAGAATTCGGAGCGACAACGGCACCGAGTTCAAGAATATTGGCGTGGAGGAGTTTCTCGATGAAGAAGGAATTAAGCACGAATTCTCGGCTCCCTATTCTCCTCAACAAAATGGGGTAGCCGAGAGGAAGAATCGAACCCTCATCGAGATGGCGCGGACGATGCTTGACGAGTACAAGGTTTCCGATATCTTTTGGGCGGAAGCCATCAATACCGCATGCCACAGCTCCAACCGCCTCTACCTTCACAAGATCTTGAAGAAAACGGCATACGAGTTGCTCACCGGGAAGAAACCAAATGTCTCCTACTTTCGAGTCTTTGGGAGTAAATGCTATATCCTTAACAAAAAGGCTAAGTCTTCTAAATTCGCTCCTAAAGTAGATGAAGGTTTCTTACTTGGTTATGGAACTAATGCTTACGCGTACCGAGTTTTCAACAATACCACCGGTGTCGTTGAAATCTCGCGTGACGTGACTTTTGATGAGACTAACGGTTCTCAAGTAGAACAAGTTGATCGTGCCGTGATTGACAGGGAAGAACCACCTTGTGAAGCTATCAAGAAAATGGCAATTGGGGAGGTAAGACCTCAAAATCTGGAATCTCACCCGAGCACCCCAACCCGGAGTCTCCGGGTCAAATACCGGAGTCTCCGGATGGGTCAGGCTCAGGTGATATTCCCTCCTCGTCCAAGCAAGCCCAAGATGGTTCGAACGCATCCCAAGACAAAGAACCTATCCAAGCTCCAAATTAAACTGTTCCTCACCCAAGAGTTCATCAAAGTATTCAACGAGATCATCCGGTCGACAATATACTCGGAGACATTCACAAGGGAGTATCTACTAGATCTCGAGTTGCAAATTTTTGTGAATTTTACTCGTTTGTGTCGTTCCTTGAGCCTCTTAAGGTAGAAGAAGCGCTTGATGATCCGGATTGGGTGATGGCCATGCAAGAGGAACTCAACAATTTCAAGAGAAATCAAGTTTGGGAGCTTGTTCAAAGACCAAATCAAAACGTGATCGGCACAAAATGGGTCTTCCGGAACAAGCAAGATGAGAATGGAATCGTGACAAGGAACAAAGCTCGTTTGGTTGCTCAAGGGTACACTCAAATCGAAGGTTTGGATTTCGATGAAACATATGCTCCAGTAGCTAGGCTTGAATCTATTAGAATATTACTTGCCTTTGCTACTCACCATGTGTATCAAATGGACGTGAAGAGCGCCTTCTTAAATGGACCACTCTCCGAGATGGTCTACGTCGAGCAACCACCCAGTTTTGAAGACCCAAAACACCCGGACCACGTCTACTATCTACACAAAGCCCTTTATGGACTTAAGCAAGCACCGAGGGCTTGGTTCGAGTGTTTACGAGATTTCCTTCTGGGACAAGGTTTTATAGTCGGAAAGGCCGACCCTACTCTCTTTACTAAACACATTGATAATGATTTATTTGTGTGCCAAATATATGTCGATGACATTATATTTGGATCTACTAATGAACATTTGTGTAAAGAGTTTAGCAAGATAATGACCAAAAGATTTGAGATGTCCATGATGGGAGAGTTGAAGTTCTTCCTCGGATTTCAAGTCAAACAACTCAAGGAAGGAACTTTCATTTGTCAAACCAAGTACATCAAGGACATGCTCAAGAAGTTCGGAATGGAGGACGCCAAGCCTATAAAGACGCCTATGCAGGCCAACGGGCATCTAGACCTTGACAAAGAAGGTAAACCGGTCATCCAAAAGGTATATCGTTCGATGATCGGTTCTCTCCTTTATCTTTGTGCATCTAGGCCCGATATCATGCTTAGTGTTTGTATGTGTGCATGTTTTCAAGCTGCTCCAAAAGAGTGCCACATGGTGGCTGTTAAGAGAATCTTGAGATACTTAGTGCACACTCCTCATTTCGGACTTTGGTATCCAAAAGGATCTTCCTTTGAACTTGTTGGCTATTCCGATGCGGATTATGCTGGTTGTAAAGTGGATAGGAAGAGTACCTCGGGGACTTGCCAATTCTTGGGTAGGTCCCTAGTCTTGTGGTATTCCAAGAAACAGAATTCCGTAGCCCTATCCACTGCCGAAACCGAATACATAGCAGCCGGGAGTTGTTGTGCCCAACTACTTTGGATGAGACAAACCTTGAGTGATTATGGCCTAAACTACAAAAGTGTTCCACTACTGTGTGACAATGAGAGTGCCATAAAAATTGCCAACAATCCCGTCCAACACTCTCGTACAAAACACATAGACATTCGCCATCATTTCCTAAGAGATCACGCAACCAAAGGCGAAATTGATATCCAACATGTGAGTACAAATGATCAATTAGCCGATATTTTCACCAAGCCCCTTGACGAGAAAAGGTTCTGTGAATTGAGAAGTGGTCTAAATATTCTAGATTCTCGTAACGTGGCTTGATAAGTGCTCATATATTGGTTGGTGAATGAAAAATGAATTTCAAAAACTTATTCATCTTTTTCTCTGAATTTATTCTGTGTTGTTGGCCTCTTGATCCTTTGATCTCGTCATTTGCTATGTGACCATAGTTTGATTGATTAATTGTTCACTGGTCATATATCAAGTTGACATCTTAGGGTCTTGTTTCCCCTCTCGTTCCGCCAAATTCCTAGTTTCTTCATGCGGTTTCCCTTTCTCCTAACCGAGCTGGGGAACCCGGAGTATCCGGCTTACTATCCGGACTCTCCGGGTTAGCCCGGAGTCTCCGGACAGTTTGTCCGGAGTGTCCGGGTTGGGCCGGAGTCTCCGGACTGGAGTCCGGACTCTCCGGGTTGGGGCGGACGGTTTAAGTCCCCCCAATCCCGCGCGGTTTTCTTTTTTTATTTCCTCCGCGCGTCTCTCCCTCTCCCGTGATCCTCCCTTGGCTAGGGCTTGATTCTCCTCCCTCTCCAAAGTCCTTGGATCCCTCCTCTTAATCGGTTTGAAGAACAAGGTAAGGATCCTCGTTGCCCTAACCCTCTCTTTTCGGGGATTAGATTCATTATCGCGGTTCTTAAGGCCTCTCCTCGTGCTTCATCTCTTCTAGGGTGCGGTTTGACTCGTCGTTGCCCGCAAGATTGGAGATCTTTAGCCCTAACTCACCCGTGTTCTTCGCTTTTCAAATCCTCTTGAGGTGAGTTCATTCGTGTGCCCTAATCTCTCGAAATTTCCTTGCTAGATTGTGCCCTAGTTGTTTATTGTTCATCCTTAAGGCAATCTAGTTTCATTTCATGCCAATTTGGGGGTTATTTGCCCCAAATTTCTTGCGCCCGTGCGCATTTTCTGGCGCATCCAGAGTATTCGGACTTTTAGTCTGGAGTCTCCGGGTTGGTCCGGAGTGTCCGGACTTTTTGTCCGGAGTCTCCGGGTTAATCCGGAGTATCCGGACTCTCCGGGTTGGGTGCTTCGGCCAGACTTCAGTTTTGTCTCAATTTCAAGCCGCCTCGAGGCTAATCCTTTTCTCTCGCTCTGTCTGGTCAGATGGATCCTTCTTAGGGGTCTTCAGCTGGTGGTGGTGGTGATCTTCCTAGGGACTCTCCGTCTCCGGACAGTCCCTCCAGTTCTCCGTCTGCTCGACCGGCGCCCAAGAGGCCGCGTCATGCCGTGGCAAAGCAGCCCACCTCCAGGGGAAGAGGTGCGCTGAGGATTGGAACCTCATTTGGTCCTCAGTCTTCTGTTCAGCCATCTTCCCAGCCTCCGGTAGCGATCTCAAAGAAAGCGGCAGAAGAAGCGATCTCAGCCTCAGGCTCCGTCCTCCGCCCAGCCTCAGCCCGATCCAGATGAGCATCCTGCAGATACTCATGCTAGGCTGAGGGATCAGAAGAGAAAGGACTTTCGCACTTCGGGTCACTTTATTGGCCCCTTGGCCAAGGCCAAGCCTGTGTGGAGGTACCCTATGTCAGTCAATCCCATGAGAGTGATTGACTACAGGACGGGTTCTGGCAAGGGCAAAGCTATTGTTGAGCAAAGAAAGAAAGATCCGCTCAGTTTCCATCAAGACGAGTATGTGGACCGCCGGTTCTGGAACCGGTTTCAGTCAGACTACTATGAGACGGTCCTCTACCCTCTTGAGCACCTAGTGGTCAGAATGAAGACTATTGACTGGGAGTACATGGCAGCAGCTGAGCTTCCTGTGTTCTCTCAGATTCTCGAGATTTGTGAGCTGCATGAAGTTAAGGACATAATGTCTTTCAAATTTGATTGAAACAACGAGATAATCATGCAGTTCTACGCCACCCTGTATTTTGACAAGACTGAGGATGCTATCTGGTGGATGTCTGACAAAGTTTGGTACAAAGCTAATAAGAAGAGGTTTGCCAGAGTCCTCCACCTTCGCTACAATGACAGTCCGAAGCTTCATGAGAAGAAGGTTCTGACTCCTGAGCAGATTGAGTCCTTGTATGACACATTCAAGAGCTTTACAGTTGGGACCATCAAGGGCCTGAAGGATGTGCCTGCTGTCCTTAACAGGATGTTGAGGGTCACTCTTTGGCCCAAGGAGGGAGATGCATCTGCCATTAGTTCCTATGGAAGGAACCTGCTATACCACCTCGTTGAGCGCACTCATCCATTTGATATTGTTGACTTCATCTGGGAGACGATGAGACAGAATGCGCAGAGCAACATGGCCAGCTGCAGCTACGCTCCTTTTGTGATGGCGTTGATCACTTCAGTCAGTGGTCTGAAGTTTGTCAGGGAGGAGGAGCACCTTTCCTACAAGGTCCGACCTCCTTCTGCTCCTACTACTCCAGCAGCCCCTGGTCCCGCTCCTCCGAGGACTCATCGTGGTCGCGCTTCGGCTTCCACCTCTGCTCCTGCTCCTGCTGTGCCTCCAGTCACCCCTTCTGAGCAGTCTGAGGTTTCGAGCAGCACTCTTCAGAGGATGCTCAAGCATGTCTTCCTTCTTTGCCGCGACATCTCCACCAGGCAGAAGGTGATGAGTCGGCAGATCAAGAAGAATGGTCAGGATATTCGCAGCATCCGCCGCCACAATGACGAAGTAGTCTCTCCCAGCGACTCCTCCGGGTCTTCCGAGGAGAGTAGCGATGCCACCTCTGCAGATCAGCTCTTCGGCATCACCTCCTCCGCTCACTTTGCCGGAGATGACCCCGGCAGCGAGTACTCCGCGTCCGACGACGAAGGCGACGACGAGTGATCCTTCGTGTTTCTCTCTCTTTTGTTGTCTTGATGCCAAAGGGGGAGTGATATCTTTAGTCGCGTTGCACGTTGTCTTTAGTCGCGTTGGCGTTTGCTTTTTTCCTTGTGCTGTCGCTTGTGGACTTGTGTTGCTTTATATCTTTGCTTATTTCGTGTCGTGAACTCTGTTATTCCTTGTAATGACTTTATTGCTTATTTTATGCATGGATTGCTTTCAGTTACTTGTGTTGTATTCTCTGGTGCAATTGTTTGAGGGGGAGCTCTCGATTATTTCTCGTTAAATATGTGCATTTGATTCCACTCATTTCTTCTAATGCACACATTTAGGGGGAGCTCCACCTTTTATTCGAATTGCTAAAGTCAATTTCATTTCATTTCATCTACCTTTAATTGTGTTGTCATCAATTCACCAAAAAGGGGGAGATTGAAAGTGCATCTAGGCCCCTCATTTTATTTTGGTGATTAATGATGACACAATTAAAGTGATATAATGCTTCAACTCAGAGTAATGCAGTTATCGAGATCACATCAAGCTTGGAATGAGATTGGACGGTCCTAAGCGCATCAAATTTCGATAAAACGGCATCAAGACGATGAAGTGTAATTTTCTTTTTATTTGAGTCTTAAGGATAGCCGTACTATTAAGAGGATACGATGAGAAATCGCCTATTAGGATGTGCATGTGCTCAACATCAAGTATTTCATCTAAAATTAGCACTCATGCATTACTTTTGCAAAAAGATTTAATTGCAACCGAGCTGGGTAACCCGGAGTCTCCGGATGACCAGTCCGGAGTATCCGGATTCAATCCGGAGTATCCGGACATTTTGTCCGGAGTCTCCGGGTTGGACCCCTCGGTTACTATTGGTTCCAGCTTGTCCGGAGTATTCGGACATTTGGTCCGGAGTCTCCGGATAACCCGGAGTCTCCGGGTTGTTTGTCCGGACACTCCGGCCTGTACAATTCGTGGAGCAACGGCTAGTTTTCAAAAAGGGTATTTAAAGCCTCCACTCCACTCCAACGGCTAGGATCTCTATTGAGCTCATTCATAGCAGCATTCAAGCCATTCCTAACCATCTCTAAGCATTCAATAGAGCCCCCACTTCCTCCCACCAATTGATTTGGTTGTTGATTCATTTTGGTGAGGAGGAAGAAGCAAAGTGCTAAGTGCATTCATTTCATCTTGTTGAGCACTAGTTCATCCTCCAAGCGATTCTTCGTGGTGTTATTACTCTTGGAGGTTGATTGGGCGGAGATCGCAAGCCAAGGAATTTTGGATTGGCACAACAGATCGATCTCGGTGGCGTATAATAGACGAATGCCATACAACCACATGAAGGTCGTCGAATCGCGTTGCTATCAACCGTCTGTATAATTACAGACGACCTCCTTCTCTCTCTTTCTTCTCTTTTATCCAGCTCATCAAAATTCCTACCTGGCAACTGTTATAGACAGTTGAGTAGGCACCGTTGTACATGCTAAGACACAAGGAAGATACATGTGCGAAAACAGAAGATATCAAGAGCTAATTGGCACCCCTTAGATTGAGATAAATAGAGGGCCTACGCGCCTCTAAAAAAGTAGTGAACACAGTGATTCTATTCGCATTCTTTGTAACACATACTTCTAACTCTGTTCACGGTAATAAAGCCTCTATATGAGTAGTGTTTCTTGATAATAGTTACCGTAAGATCGATATTGAGACCATAGCTAGGTCTCATACATCGACAGTCTAGGGAAGCAGGCAATGCAGCAGTGGACTAAACACTACTACAGAAATGCTTATATTAGACTCACCATCACAGATGGTTTTAAAAAACTGTCTGTAATATAGAACATCACAGACGATTCTATAAACCAACCGTCAGTGAAACTATCACAGACCATTCCTCGTCTGCCATCCCAGACGGTTTGAATACAAAACCGTCTATGAATTTATCACAGACGGTTTTATGAAATAACCGTCTGTGATATACGTAACTATCACAGACGGTTTAGTGTATATAACCGTCTGTAATACATCACCGACGGTTTGTACACATCACCGTCTGTAATCTTCCCTATATCACAGACGATTATTTTATAGAACCATCTGCAATAAAGTTTGCCTATATATAGGCCCGAGCGCAATTTCGAGTTTGTGGTCCCTGTCTGGGATGAAATGCTAAGACCGTTATATCACCGACGATTTGGCAATAGAACCGTCTGTAAGCTTATATAATAGGTGATTCTTGTGATCTAATTAAGGTTAGTAATGGATAATTGCATTATATATATTAATTCAGATCTAAAGTTAGTAATGGATATAAAATTGCCTTATATATATTAATTCAATATCTAGCTTGGTTATGTAAGAAATTTAAGATTGTTTAGATCTAGCTTGTAGATCCATGTTTTGGTGGTGATCTAAGCTAGCTAGTAATTGGATGTTATAATTGCAATATTATTTTCAAGCTTTAACTTGTTAAGGAAATTGTACTTCATCAGTTCAAAAGAGGGTTCTAATTGGATCGAATATTACATGTGTAGCATAGATGGATCGAAGCTGGATGTACGCTGAGGACCGTACGAGTGTGGAGTATATTAATGGCGTCTCCACTTTTAGAAGAGCTGCAGAGGAGGACATGTTTAATAAGGGAGTGCAGTATATGCCTTGTCCATGCATCGATTGCGAGAATATGATGATGTTTCGAAACTCAGCGCAGATCGAAGCACACTTGATTATGCGAGGTTTCAAAAAGGGGTATACATGTTGGACCAGTCACGGTGTAGAGCAGAATATACAAGAAGCAGATGGTACTGTTAACATCTTTGATGAAGTCAACGATATGCCGGATGATCACATTGATTCTGCTTCCGACGAGGATATGTTGCATGATGACAATCTGGACTAGATGCTGCGCGACGCAGAAGGGAACCGTGATGAAAGGGAATATGAAAAATTCGTGGGTTTGATGGAGGACTCGAAGAAACCTTTATTTGCTGGTTGCAAGGTGAAATACACAAGGTTGTCGTCTGTGCTTGAACTGCTGAAATTGAAGGCAAGCAATGGTTGGTCAGACAAGAGTTTCACAGCGCTGTTACGTCTATTGGCAGACATGCTTCCAGAGGGAAATGAGTTGTCGACAACAACCTACAAAGCCAAGAAGGTTCTTTGTCCCTTGGGAATGGAGGTAGAAAGAATACATGCATGTCCGAACGATTGTATCCTATACCGCAAAGAGTATGCAAACTTGCATGTATGTCCGGTGTGCAACGCATCCCTGCATAAGCGTAAGAGTCATTCAGATGAGGAGGTGAAGAAAGGAAGTCCTGCTAAGATGGCATGGTATCTCGCCTCTAATTCCCGATTGACAGCGTTTGTTTGCTAACCCAAAGGAGGCCAAATTGTCGTGTTGGCATTCCGAGAAGCGTAAGAACGATGGAATGCTAAGACACTCACGACTCCACCCGGTGGAGAAACATCGATAGGAGGTATGAAGAATTCGGCCAAGGAGATGAGGAATATAAGGTTTGGACTGAGTACATGATGGAATGAATCCTTTCGGTAACATGAGCAAAGGCATAGCACTTGGCCCGTGAATCTCTGTATCTACAACCTTCCTCCTTGGTTGTGTATGAAGCGAAAGTACATTTTATTGTCTGTGCTTATCCAAGGACCGAAACAACCTGGGAACAATATTGATGTGTACCTAGCTCCATTGGTGGAAGATCTAAAAACATTGTGGGTTCCTGGGGTACAGGTTTGGGATGCATACAAACGAGAGAACTTCACTTTACACTGCTTGTTGTTCTGCACCATAAATGATTACCCTGCACTTGCTAACCTGTCGGGCCAGAGTACAAAAGGTGCCAAGGCTTGCACTCACTGCCTAGACGATACTGAGAGTGTGTGGCTGAATCACTCACGTAAAACCGTGTACATGCGTCACCGTAGGTTCCTTGGGAGGAAACACCCATACCGCAAGATGAAGAGACTATTCGATGGGACGAACAAAAACGGTTCAGCTCCAAGGCCTTTTATCGGGAGAGATGTTCATGACTTTGTTAAGGATTTGGATGTTACACATGGAAAGGGACGTAACGCAAGGTCGACCCGTGAGAAGAGCTTGTGGAAGAAGAGATCAATCTTTTGGGACCTACCTTACTGGGAGCACCTAGAAGTTCGCCACTGCATCGATGTCATGCACGTGGAGAAGAATGTCTGTGATAGCCTGATTGGTCTCCTACTAAACATTAAGGGCAAAACAAAGGATGGTATCAACGCACGACTTGACTTAGTCGATATGGGCATAAGACCTGAGTTAGCACCAAAAGAGACCGTTAAAGGTGGTAATGATTGCGAACCAGCTTGTTACACTCCAAAGGCCGAAAGAATCGAATCGCGGTGGTGTGAAAGTTCCGTCCGGCTACTCGTCCAACATGAAGAGACTTGTTTCAATGCAAGATTTAAAATTAATTGGCATGAAGTCTCATGATTGTCATGTGTTGATGACTCAAATGCTCCCTATTGCAATTTGAAGTATTTTGCCAGTCAAGGTCCGAGAGACAATCACGAGGCTGTGTTATTTATTTAACACAATCGCTCAGAAGGTCATCGATCCCGAAGGACTGGATGCTCTGCAGGCCGAGGAGGTGATGACTCTATGTAATCTTGAGATGTATTTCCCTCCGTCATTTTTCGATATCATGGTCCATCTCATTGTTCACCTTGTAATAGAGATAAAGATGTGCGGGCCTGTGTTCCTACGTAGCATGTACCCGTTCGAGAGGTATATGGGAATTCTTAAGTCTTACGTCTTAAATTGATCCCGTCCGAGGGTAGCATTGTCGAAGGTTATGCAACCGAAGAGGTCGCCGAAGTTCTGCGTCGATTACATGGCTCAGGCCCAACCAATAGGTGTGCCTCGATCTCGCCATGAGGGGAGGCTCCAGGGTATCGGGACCATCGGAAGGAAAGCAATCACGCCTGATCCAGTTGCATGTGCTCAAGCCCATTTCACGCTTCTACAACACATGACCAGTAGTGTCCCCGTACATCGTCGAGCACAAGCAATGGCTAAGGCAAGAGAATCCAAAGACGACAGAGTCTTGGATCATAAGACAACATAACCTTCAATTTAACAATTGGTTCAAAGAGCGACCCATCACTGGGAGCTCGTCATATGACACCCTGAAATGGTTGGCAAAAGGTCCAGCTTTTACAGTTGTCACGTGGAAAGGATACGACTTAAATGGATACACATTTTACACGATAGATCAGGATTTGAAGAGCACAAACCAGAATAGTGGGGTCCGCATAGATGCGTTCAGTACCGCTGGGTCAACGAGGAGCTCCTACTATGGGTTCATAGAGGAGATTTGGGAGCTTGACTACGTACTTTTCAAGATCCCACTATTTCGGTGTCGTTGGGTCCACCTCCAGCACGTGAAGGTTGACAAGTATGGCATCACCACTGTGGATCTCGAACGTGTCAGATACAAAGATGAACCATTCGTGCTCGCAAACCAAGTTGTTCAAGTCTTTTATGTTATCGACCCATCTAACAAGAAGCGCCACGTAGTTGTTCAGGGAAAAAGGAGGATTGTCGGAGTTGAGAATGTAGTAGATGAGGAAGAGTACAATCAATTTGATGATTTGCCTCCTATCGGAAATGCCAGCATGGTTCAAGAGGAACAAATTGAGGAAGTCACCTACACACGCGTCGATCATCGTGAAGGGCTAATTTTCACTTTGTAATTTCAATGTTAACTTGTAAGTAAGAGCATGCATGCATGCATAATAAAGTAATATTTTTGTACTTATGTGTACTCATGTTAAGTACTTTTGTATTTATTTCATTTTTTTTTCGTGCTTTGAAAAACATTAATCTTTAATGTAGATTAATAATTAAAAATATGAGAACCTAAATATAATATTGTCGTGCCACGGAGGCAGTACATGGTGGCATCTGTTGTGTGCTTGTCGTTGATGTGGTTGTAGAGTAGTGTAGTTGACGGTGGTCTGCTAGTAACAAAGCTTCGTAAACTTGCAGATATCAGCAGTTAGGGCATGTTCGGTACATGTTGAGATAACAGTTCGTTTAGGTAGGGTGGTCTGCTAGTAACCAAGCTTCGTAAACTTGCAGACATTAGCAGGTAGGGCATGTTCGGTACCCAGTTTGGTTAGGTAGGGTATAGAGTTTATGAGATGTTGGAGCAATCAAGACACCCAGAGGGGGGCTGAGCGGTATCACAGACGGTTCTAAACGAGAACCGTCTGTGATATAGCATAACACAGACGGTTCTACAACAGAACCGTCTGCAATATATTAATTTTACAGACGGTTCTAAACGAGAACCGCCTCGTGATATAAAGATAACACGACGGTTCTACAACAGAACCGTCTGTGATATAGCATAACACAGCCGGTTCTAGTTTAGAACCGTCTGTGATATTCAAACCCTATAAAACTTCTACACTTGAATCGTTTTCTATCAGACTTCAAACACTACGCACACTTCAAACCCTAACGAGCGCCGCCGCCTCCCCGAGCCCCGCCGTCGCCCCGAGCACACTCGAGCCCCGCCACCGCCTCCCCGAGCCCCGACGCTGCCTCCCCGAGGCCCGCCGCGGCTGCGCATCCTCCTCCCCCGACGGCTGCACCTCCTCCCCCGACGGCTGCGCCTCCTCCTCCCTCGGCGACGTCTCCTCCATCACAAGGTTGGCCTCATCAGTTCTTGTATCACCATTGTTGATTGCGTCTTGCAGTCCGCTATATGTCCTGTTATCACAAGAAAAGTACCCATCAAAATAGTCATCAATAATTCCAACCAATGTCCTGTTACACCATCAACAGATTTAACACATTATTTAATTCAATTATCATGACATCTTAGAGCAATGGAATCCAAAATCACTGTCCAACAAATTGTCATGGGGCCTTACCAAAATGCATTCTCCTCTGGCATTAATAGAAGAGACCAGCAAAGAAGTTCATCGCCTGCAGCATTCAAAAAACGAATCTTTGCTAAGAGAAGACTCAACAAATATCCAGTATAAACCATGAATAGCTTGTCAACTATATTATTGTAACACCAAGATATTGGTTGAGAAAGACTAGTCACCTCCATATTTTATTGGAACCATTGAGTGAAGTTTTTGGGTTCAGTAGTGGGGTGTGTGACTTGGAGTACAACAAGTCAACAACGTGGATCAAATGTTATTAAGGAGCTCCAAAGAAGCAAATGACTTCCAGCAACATAAAGCAAGTAACGTGGATCAGCATTAATGGATACATTTACCTGGCAGTAACCAACTGTTGGATTGTGTCCAGCATAAGCTAGAAGCAAGCGTCTTAAAGCATTTCTTCCATCCTCATCTAATGCAGGATGACCTGGAAAAGTTCTTGGCAAGTCCTATAAGGAGCCCCCAGATGTGGCAGATTAGACTCTTTGTCCGACTTCCCACTTTCCCAGATATAAATTGTTAACAAAAAGAGACTAATTTCCGTAAAAACAGTCACAAGTATCTACCTTCTCTATTTGCCCTTTCCACTTTTCAGAGGAAAATGGTACTTCAGTTTTTTCATTGACACCATCCGAGGTTGAAGAATCTAAGCATTTGCTATCTTCTAGTTCACCTTCTGCCGCAAGAAGATTACCATAATACCCTTTTACCCTACAAGTTCCAATACCAACAAAAGCTTGCCACAGCTGTCATCAGAAAAGCAAGGAGCTGCTAGATGAGCTGAACAAATCTAAAATTAGGAAGGAACAAGAATCAAGAACAAATCGAAAAGCCTCATGAGACAGGCCGTACCTCTCCTCTCAAAGCCATTGGCACTCCACCATGGACCAGGCACTCCAATTCCTCCTTCGAAGGATAATTTTCATCTTGACTCCTGCTACCAATGTCAGCATTCGCACTATCACTTGAATGCATTTCTTGGCTAGGGTCAACCTTATCTACATCATAGAACTCGTCGTCTGAGTCCTCAGACAACTTGCCCTCTTCGACCATAACGAGATGGGTTCCATCCTTTGTGTCTTTGCCCTAATAGAAGATGGTCGCTTCTTCTCGACACGCAGCTCATCATCTGCTCTATGTTGCCCAGGGATGGCCTAATTGGTTTCCATAACTCAATCTTGTGTGGCCCTTGTGCAGTCTTCTCATGCAAAGAATTCGACTGCCACCTCAAGATCCTCCTCAACATCCCCTGCAGCCTTCACCTTGCTCCAGGGTGTGCAACCTCAAGACTTCGCCTGCAGACGACTCGGCCTGCCTCTCCAGAAATTTTTTCCATCGATCGGATCTCTCCTCCTCCTCCTCCTCCTGCAAGTACAGCACCAGAAGGCGTGCAGCTCGTCAAGATCAGAGTGACAATGCACATAAAAATTCAGGCGCATGTCCGACCCCATCAGTATATATATGCCCCTTTTTCCTTCTTACATGTGGACCCCATTGTATAAGTGCTTGGTAACTAAGGAAGTATTAAACGCAACAGCAAAACACCCGCAATCGCCTACTGTATAGAATCTGACAAAACTCCGTTGCTTGCGTACATCCTCTGAACCTCATTCCTCTGCACCACTACTCTCGACCGTCATGACAATCCTATACCAATGAAATAACCAGTATTCAATGCATGTTGTTGCATCTATACTATGAACTTGACGAATATTCGGCCACTCATCAGCAAGGCCATTGATTGGTCTAACCTCCGTTGGATTCAATATGCATAGTTTGATTCTTTATATGTATGATTTCCAGTTGTTATATAAAGACTTCTACAAACTAGCTAGACATACTGCAATTTAATTTGAAAAGGAATTCTTGGGTAAGTTAAATACATATTTGAAAAGGAATTCTTATATAAAGATTTCCAGTTGTTAGGACATTTCTTTTTTTTCATGTGATGAACACATCCAAACATTTCTGTCGGGGATTAAACTATCTCTACACTTTATTTTCAATATTTTCTGTCCACCTTAGGCCCAACTGTTGTCTGCACATAGGAATCAACAGACCAAAATAACTTTATCAATGATACACAAAGTACTTAGTGCCTCATTTTTTACTGAACTCATAGGATCTGTTTGTTTTTGTTTTAGTTTCTTTAAAAGCTAATTCTAAATTATGATTGTAGAGAAGCTGATATTATGTGTTATTTTCTTAGTCCATGTCGGGACCCCGAATTTGCAAATCCGGACCCTCTGTGTATTCAGCACTAGTCCAGGAACGCGCTAGTGCACACAGTCTTAACATCGGTAAATATCACAATCATACCATTCGATACCAATAAAGTACTTTATTTAAATAACCAAACTGGTTGCTTGACCTTATGGCCAAGTTACAAATATACGCCTCGCAAGGCGAAACTTATTAAGAGAGAAATAATAGCAATGAAAATCAAATAACCGTGGCGCCATCCAAGATACCACAGCAACCTGATCGGGCTCGCTCCCTAAGTAGACGGATCCTCTTGGAGTTCCTCCTCCAAAGCTGGTGTAGTCTCCTCTTCAACTGGTGTTGTATTGTGGCAAGGGTGAGTACTTGGTACTCAGCAAGTCATGCACAGAATGCAAGCTAATATAATATATGCATGGCTTGGTACAAAGGAATAGCTCAAGGTATATTTGCAGTAAACATCATTTGATAAGTAGCATAAGTAGATTCGAAAGCAGTAGAAGCAAGTATAGCATAGATAACTTTTCAAGGAATTTAATAAACATCTTTCCCATCCTAATCCATATTTCCATCAACATCATTATTAATCCAACTCATCCTTTCAAATCCAAGTTATTTTTGAGAAAATCTAACCCTTGACTGTAATTCCCGAGCGATGTCCAATACCGCGGACACGGCTATCCGAATAGATTCTACACTCTGCAGAGGTTATGCACTTTACCCACAAGATACAACAAACACCACAAAGGCGAGTTCCGTAACAAAGTCTTTCGGAAACTTCTAACAATACAAGTGGTCCTCCCTGCTATTGCACACTAACCCTTCCCTTAGCTAAGGCGAAGTTTAGGCCAATCAACCGTTAGATGGGTACTGGCCTCACCAGACGCCTCCCCGCATAACTTACACAAAGGGTGTAGTTGACCTCCTGAGGTCCCACAGGTACGTTATTAGCAACTTAGTCAACTAGGTCCGTCCCATTACAGACATGTGGTTGCACGTTAGACCCAGTTCAAAGGCTTGTAAGGTTAAGTCCTTAGGGTGACCAGGGCAAGACTACCCGAAGAACCAAATCAACATCCCCAGTGCCACAACTGGCCCACCTGATTATTATTGCCACATGCCCCGGTCGAAAAACTATTTATCAAACCCCAGTTGATTACCATGCACCACGTGCCATCAACATCACATGATACCTTTCCAAAACAGGTTCAATATATCATTAAGTCAATATTAACATTTGTTTGTCCAAAATCATGTCATGAGCACGTAGCAGGTCTAAGCAGTTTACTACAACGGTCTAAAACCCATGTTGGCAAGTTAATAATGTCCAACTAGTAAACCACAACTAGGGTGACAAGGAGTCATGGCTCATATTTAAGTAATCAAGGTGTCATACAGCAAATTGGTATTTATCTAATTTCCCCAAATTTAAATAAAGTATTTTCTAATTGAACTAGCATGCAATAGGTTAAATCAAAATAGATTTCGAAATAGGATCAACATGGTCAAAGCACAACTTGCCTTCAAAAAGTACTTGTTCTTGGTCTTGAGTTGGATCCTGAGTCAATACTTCTCCTTCAAATCCTTCCGGCACTTCAACGTCTACTCGTAAAGCGTGCAAATAGCAAATACACGAATAAACAATAGGAAAAAATTATCCAATCATCCAAATAAAATCCATAAACAGAGAGAACATAATTTTATGAATTTTTAGAAACTGGAATCGTCAAATTTGGAGTTAAAACGCAGAAGTTATGATTATTTAAAGTTTAAATAATCAATTAAATAATTTTACAGAGAAAAACTTTAGTCTAAAAATTAAATAAAATTCATATTTAGGTAGATCTCAATTTTATACAAATTTAGAAATTTGAATCACTCAAATCAGAGTTGAAACGCAAAAGTTATAAGCATTTGAAGTTTGAAACAAAATCTGAAATCATTATTTCGAATTAATAAATCATTTTCTTTTTCGGAAATTAATTATGGCGTCAGCCTGGACACGTGTCATCCTGTGATTGGTCCACAGTGACCTGTTGACGTCAGCACCGAACGGCCTCCATGATGACGTCAGCATGACGTCATCATGCCACGTGGCACCACTCGAGTCTTTGCCACGTGTCCGGCCCATGGATCGGGTCCACGCAGGCGACGCGGCCCACGGTGGACTAGCGCACGGCTTGGCGCGGCGGTGACATGCGGGCTCGCATGTCACGCCCACGCGGCGCTTACGATGCGGCGCGCCTAGGCTACGTGGCAAGATCGTGTCCGTTGATTTGAAAATCAACGGCCGCGATTAGATCCAGGGTTAACACGTTGAAAACTACTCGATGATCGTGGGCCGTTCGATCTAGATCGGACGGTCCAGATCTAACCCTACGATAACACTGCTACGGCCTGAGGTGATCGTGGGCCGTTGGATCTTGATCCAACAGTCCAGATCCAATCGGGTTTGGAAGCACGTGACTCACCGCTACCGTTCGATCGGAATCGGACGGTCCAGAAGCTTCGCACTGGTGATGGCGGCGCGGCGGGGCTCGAGCTACCGGAGACGAGGACGGCGACCTTCCGTGCGGCGTTTCCGAGGGTCTCCGACGAGGTGGATGGTGCGGTCCGATGTGCCTTGCTCGTGCGGTTCCAGATCTGGGCTTCAACACGGCGGAGACGGCTTGACGGCGGCGGCGTGCGCACGAACCCGAAGCGAATCCCTAACCCTACTACGGCGAGCAATTCCTCGGCCAAGACGGCGGCTCGGGCGGTGTGGCTTGGGGAAAAAGGGGCGGCGTCGAACGACGATTCTCGGGGACGGGTCCACGCCTTAAATACTGCCTCGATGTGCGCGCAAATCGGAACCCTAACCGTGTCCCGCTTGGTCACGGCGGAGCTCTCCGGCTGGGATTCGGAACGGAGACAATGGCTGGGGACCGTCCACGTGTCGCGATGAGCGGCTACGATTGCTCACGCGCGAACGGATCCGACCGGACTCGGGCTCGAGCCGGTGCGGTCCAATCCGGACCGTTGGATCCCGATCCAACGGTCGGGATCGATTGGGTTAGGAGTGGGTTTGGTCGAGTCGATCGCTCGGTCGGACTCGAGTCCGACTCGGGTTCCGACTCGGTCGGATGAACAGTACTCGACCCGAGTTGAATTTCCAGCGATTTAATATTTAAAATAATTCCCAGTAATTCATTTAATTCATTAAAAATAGCAAAAGACTCAGAAAAATTCCAGAAAAATTCCAAAAATTATTTTAGGGTATTTGGGACTCAAATAAAATATTTCCAACAAAACTTTATTTGCAAAATTTAATTCTTTAATTATTTCAAAATGGAATAAATTCAAATAAATTCCAAATAAATCCAAATAAATTCCAGAAAATTCAAAAAATCCACCAAAGTGCCAAATCACACATGAATTAAGAAAAGCAAAATTTTGGGGTGTTACAAACCTCCCCCCTTAATAGAATCTCGTCCCCGAGATTCAGGGCTTACTAAAGGAATAGGTTTGGAAACTCTTTCCTCAAATCCTCTTCGCGTTCCCAAGTTGCTTCACTCTCCGTGTGGTTGCTCCACTGAACTCTACAGAAATGGGTTGACTTATTTCTGGTCTCTCGATCCATAGTGTCCAAAATCTTCACGGGATGCTCCTTGTAAGTCAAATCTTCTTGCAACTCGATTGACTCTAGCGGTGTCTGTTCCTCAGGTACTCAAAGACACTTCTTCAACTGGGACACATGGAATACGTCATGTACTCCTGCTAACGACTGTGGCAACTCCAGCTGATAGGCAACTTCGCCTCTGCGGCTCAAAATCTTAAATGGTCCAACATAACGGGGTGCGAGTTTCCCTTTGGCATGGAACCTCTTAACTCCTCTGAGCGGCGTAACTCTGAGGTATACAAAATCTTCTGGTTCAAAACTCAAGTCTCGGCGACGGTTGTCAGCATAACTCTTCTGTCGTGATTGGGCTATCTTTAATCTCTCCCTGATCATGGCAATCTGCTCCTCAGCCTCCTGAAGAATATCTGGCCCAAAGACACGGCGTTCACCTGTCTCATTCCAGTTCAATGGCGTCCGACAGGGTCGACCATACAGTGCCTCAAAAGGTGACATCTATAAACTAGCTTGGTAACTATTGTTGTAACTAAACTCGTCATATGGCAAACTCTTATCCCAAGAGGTAGCATAAGCCAATGCACAAGCTCTTAACATATCCTCCAGACGTTTGACTCTTTCGGTCTGTCCATCCGTCATGCGGATGATAAGTCAGATCTTGAAGTTTAAACGGGTTCCCATGGCTTCATGCAACTTATTCCAAAACCTTGAGGTAAATTGGGTACCTCTGTCCGATACAATCCTCTTCGGCACTCCGTGCAAACAGACGATCCTGATCATGTACAACTCTGCTAACTTATCTCCCGAGTAAGTGGTCTTCACGGGAATAAAATGGGCTACTTTGGTCAAACGATCCACTATAACCCATATGGAGTCATAACCTCCTTGAGTCTTAGGCAAACCGGTAATGAAATCCATTCCGATTTCCTCCCACTTCCACTCAGGTATTTTCAGCGGCTGTAGCAACCCTGCTGGTCTCTGATGCATTGCCTTGACTCTCTGGCATACGTCGCACAATGCAACATGCTCGGCAACTTCACGCTTCATGCTTGGCCACCAAAATCTTTCCTTCAAATCCTGATACATTTTGGCGCTTCCAGGATGAATTGAATACTTGGAGTCATGGGCTTCCTCCAAAATCAGTTGCTTTAATTCCTTCTTGTTGGGCACACAAATGCGATCCTTCATCCATAACGTGCCTTGCTCATCCAACTTGAAGTCCTCTGCCTTGCCTTCTTCCTTGATGGACTTAATCCTGCGGATCTTGTCATCATCCTTCTGTCCTTCCCGGATCTGGTCCTCTAGGGTAGGCTTTACTTCCAATGCGGCCAAGAATCTGCTAGGTACCACCTCAATCTTCATTCTCTGGAAATCCTCACATAGCTCATCCTGACTTGTGCCTAGCAACATGCTCACAGTATGGCTTTTCCGACTCAGAGCATCGGCTACTACGTTGGCCTTTCCAGGATGGTAATGGATTCCAACATTGTAGTCCTTGATCAACTCTAACCATCTCCTCTGCCTCATGTTCAGATCCGACTGGGTGAATATGTACTTAAGGCTCTTATGATCCGTGTATACTTCACATCTGTTTCCAATCAGATAGTGACGCCATATCTTCAAGGCATGCACTACGGCAGCTAACTCTAGGTCATGCGTCGGATAATTCTCCTCATGCGGCCTCAATCGCCTTGATGCATAAGCTTAATTTACCTTTCCATTCTCAGACAAGACACATCCAAGTCCTTGGCGCGATGCGTCACAATAAATATCAAAGCTTTGAGCAACATCCGGTAGAACTAATACCGGTGTTGATGTCAATCGCTTTTTCAGCTCCTGAAATCCTTTCTCACATTCTGACGTCCATGCAAACTTTTTCTCCTTTTTTAGCAATTGCGTAAGAGGTTTCGCAATTGTCGAAAAGCCTTCAATGAAACGGCGGTAGTATCCTGCCATTCCAAGGAAACTCCGGATCTTGGTCACAGTCTTCGGCTGCTCCCAATGTAACACAGCTTCTACTTTGCTTGGATCTACGGCGACTCCTTCTGCGGTCATTACATGTCCGAGGAATTCTACCTTGTCCTTCCAAAAATCACACTTGCTGAACTTGGCGAAGAGTTGTCGTTCCTCACTTTTCCAAAACTCGCCTCAAGTGTTCGGCATGTTCATCCTCTGTCTTGGAGTAGATTAGGATATCATCTATGAACACGACGACAAACTTGTCCAAATATTCCATGAACACCTTATTCATCATATTCATGAAATATCTTTGGCGCATTCGTCAGATCAAGGACATAATCAGAACTCGTAATGTCCATATCTTGACGAGAATGCAGTCTTTGGAATATCTTCTGATCGGATCTTCAACTGATGGTATCCCGATCTCAGATCAATCTTGGAGAAAACTCCGGCTCCTCTCAGCTGATCAAACAAATCATCAATCCTGGGTAGCGGTTACTTATTCTTCACGGTGACTTCATTAAGTGCACGGTAGTCAATGCACATCCTGAAACTCCCGTCCTTCTTCTTGACAAACAAAACTGGTGCTCCCCACGGCGACGAATTCGGTCTGATAAATCCTTTCTCCATTAACTCCTCTAGCTGTTTCTTCATCTCTACCAATTCTTCGGTGGACATCCGATAAGGTCTCTTTGCTATCGGCGCTGTACCAGGTACAAGCTCTATCACAAACTCTATGTCCCTGTCTGGCGGCATACCAGGTAGATCTTCGGGAAAAACATCTGGGTACTCATTCACTACTGAGACATCCTCTATGCTGATTGCCTTGGTACTGTTAACCATCATCTGTCCTTCTCTAACGGCGGTAGCTTGAAATTCCACTTTCTTTTCACACGGGCTCTCAACTGCGATAGTCCTTCGTCCACAATCCAATACGGCCTTGTGCTTGGATAACCAGTCCATTCCCAAAATAACGTCTAAGGTCTGGGTCTCCAAAATTATAAGGTTCGCTAGGAACTCTATTCCTTCTATTAGTATTCTCACCCCGGAACATCCTACTTTCGTTCGGAGTTCTAACCAGGGTTTGAACTAAAAGCATGCACTTAAGTCTTGCAATCCCCAAATCATGACTAGCAGCAAAGCCTTGCGAAACAAACGAATCTGAAGCTCCGAGTCAAACAAAATCAAGCTGTATCGAGTTAACAAGTAACTTACCCAAGACGACGTCCGTAGCATTCTCGCAGCCATCTGCGGTGACATGGTTGACTCGGCCTCTCACTACGGTCTAGGGTGTGGCTCTGGTGTCTGGCGTCCTAGCTGGGTGGTTCCTAGATTGAAGCGAACTGGGTCACTCCTGCTGTCTTCTTCTGGACAAGCTGTTGGCAAAGTGTCCTGGCTCGTTGCGCTTGTAGCAACGTCTCACCGTTCCTCTTGCCGACTTCCTGAGCGGCGTTTCTAGCGGGGCTGGGTCCGTAGTTACGATTGGCGGGTCTTGGTCTTTGGTAGCGGTGTCCTTGTAGCATTCGTGGCTGGAATCTGAAAAATTGATTTGGTGCAACTCTCGACGCCATTGCGTTCCTGGCGTGATCCTCTTTGTTGCATTCTCAAGCGCTTCCTATTCTCATCCGATTCCTTGCGCTTGTCCTCAAGAATAAGCGCCTTATTCACCAACTCTTGGAAATCTGAAAGGTGTGGGTGATCAGTCCTACTTGTAGTCCTGAGTTAAGTCCCTTCATGAAGCGAGACTGCCTGGCTTTATCTGTCGCTACATCCTCAAAGCGTGGCGTGCTAGCTGTGTGAACTTGTTCGTAGTCGGCCACCGGGCTGATTACCTTGCTTGATGCTCGAACTCCTCCTTCTTAAGGTCCATGATTCCTTCAGGCACGTGATACTAACGGAATGCACCGTGAACTCTTCCCAAGTGATATCTTGAGGGTTCTCTTGCGTGGCACGAAGTTCTCCCACCATTCGTGGTTGTTCCTTCCAACCGATGAGAAGCGTAGAAGTACCTTCTCATTTCCTATGCATTGAGCTATGTGTAGCTTCCTCTCAATTGACCTTAACCAATCATCGGCCTCCAATGGGTTGGCATTCCCGAAGAAAGTGGGTGGGTGAGTTCTCATGAACTCGACAGTCTTGTATTCTCAAGCGTTGTCCCCGATTAACTTGATTAGCGATGGGCCTGAGCAAAGGACGTGTTGCATCTGTTGCATCAAGGCATGCATCAACTGATTCTGAGCAGCAAGAAAAGCTCAAAAAATCTGCATATCAATCAAGCGGCGGTCTTTGGTGCTCCATCATTGGGGTTTTGCTGGGCGAGAACCACTTCCATTGCTTCCAAGGTTTCCGCGGGTATTCACCATCTGTCGATTTGCTCTAGGTTTTAGAGATGAGAGGGAAACAAGAATAGACAAGTAATATGGAACTTATGCGGGGCGAAAGGTGTAACTTTAAGGTCTAACTTTATTAACTAATCAATAGTAACTTGGTATGGTTGCTTACAATGCCTAGGGGCCTTGCAACACATACTGCACACTCAGCAAACAAGGAAAATCCAAATCGAACTAACACTGGAGTCTATCGCCTAAAGGGTGACTCTTTATTCTATAACGCGACTCGGCGAAGGAGTCTCACTATAGAACCTATGCTCACTCATCGAGAAAACCTCCACGGCCTGGGTACGGATGTTGCGGCATAGGCGCGAAACGATTGCCATGTCCATCGCATGTCATCTGTGGTAGTCGAAGAAGCGATGTCCTCATCGAGATCCGACTCCTCCGGATCCGCTCGTGTAGCTCAATCGCTCTGGTTGCAGTCCGTATAAAGCCATCTCCAACTCGTCAATCCTTCGCAGAAGGTGTGACACTTTCTGTTGAGCTTCGCGCAATCTGTTATTCTCTGTTGTGATCTGCTTGCGGGCCTTCAGAGCTCTTTGCTTGTATCATCGAGTACATCCTCCTGGCGACAACAAGTCGTGCCAACTGTGTAACCATGGCATCCTCATCCTGAATCGCTTCGGTCAAGAAGGTTATCATTGCTGGTGATAACGGAACACCGTGCTCTCCAACTCTCTGGCGTAGATACGGGTAATGTGCCGCATTGCTCGTCGTGATACTTCTTGGATACCCATCTGCATTGTAGACCTCCTGGCAGTGCAGTGTATCGGGCGATTGCCTGGGCCCTTCTTCCTAGCAGGTACCTCAATCTTCACATCACAAGTCTTGATCAATCCTGCTTGTCTGATCACTTCCACTTGGTATTGTGGCTTCTCAAAATCTCCGAGAGTCTGAAGCATATGCCAAAGTTGCGCGGCGTGACCAACCTCCAGATCAACGTAGTTGAACTCTCCCTCCATCTGTCACAAGAGTGCTCACGTAAGAACTCGGAATTTTTAAATCGTGACAAGGTAAGGGAATATTCAGCAAGAGACAAGAAAAGAGAGACGGGGATAAGTCGAGATGTCATTTCTTATCTTGACAAATTTTTAGCTTTAGAAAATAGGTTTTATCCTCACTACGACCATTCTAGCTTAGGGTTGAGCCTACGGTCAACCTGGCTCTGATACCACCTCTGTCGGGACCCCGAATTTGCAAATCCGGACCCTCTGTGTATTTAGCACTAGTCCAGGAACGCGCTAGTGCACACAGTCTTAACATCGGTAAATATCACAATCATACCATTCGATACCAATAAAGTACTTTATATAAATAACCAAACTGGTTGCTTGACCTTATGGCCAAGTTACAAATATACGCCTCGCAAGGCGAAACTTATTAAGAGAGAAATAATAGCAGCGGAAAATCAAATAACTTCGTGGCGCCATCCAGTATACCACAGGCAACTGACTGGGCTCGCTCCCTAAGTAGACGGATCCTCTTGGAGTTCCTCCTCCAAAGCTGGTGTAGTCTCCTCTTCAACTGGTGTTGTATTGTGGCAAGGGTGAGTACTTGGTACTCAGCAAGTCGTGCACAGAATGCAAGCTAATATACTATATGCATGGCTTGGTACAAAGGAATAGCTCAAGGTATATTTGCGAAAGAAAGATTTAATAAGTAGCATAAGTAGATTCGAAAGCAGTAGAAGCAAGTATAGCATAGATAACTTTTCAAGGAATTTAATAAACATCTTTCCCATCCTAATCCATATTTCCATCAACATCATTATTAATCCAACTCATCCTTTCAAATCCAAGTTATTTTTGAGAAAATCTAACCCTTGACTGTAATTCCCGAGCGATGTCCAATACCGCGGACACGGCTATCCGAATAGATTCTACACTCTGCAGAGATTATGCACTTTACCCACAAGATACAGTCAAACACCACAAAGGCGAGTTCCCGTAACAAAGTCTTTCGGAAACTTCTAACAATACAAGTGGTCCTCCCCGGTTATTGCACACTAACCCTTCCCTTAGCTAAGGCGAAGTTTAGGCCAATCAACCGTTAGATGGGTACTGGCCTCGGCCAGATGCGCTCCCCGCACAACTTACACAAAGGGTGTAGTTGACCTCTTGAGGTCCCACAGTGCGTTATTAGCAACTTAGTCAACTAGGTCCGTCCCATTACACATGTGGTTGCACGTTAGACCTGTTCAAAGGCTTGCAAGGTTAAGTCCTTAGGGTGACCAGGGCAAGACTACCGAAGAACCAAATCAACATCCCGATTGCCACAACCGGCCCACCTGATTATTCTTGCCACATGCCCCGCCGAAAAACTATTTATCAAACCCGCTTGATTACCATGCACCACGTGCCATCAACATCACATGATACCTTTCCAAAACAGGTTCAATATATCATTAAGTCAATATTAACATTTGTTTGTCCAAAATCATGTCATGAGCACGTAGTGTGTCTAAGCGATTTACTACAACGGTCTAAAACCCATGTTGGCAAGTTAATAATGTCCAACTAGTAAACCACAACTAGGGTGACAAGGGGTCATGGCTCATATTTAAGTAATCAAGGTGTCATACAGCAAATTGGTATTTATCTAATTTCCCCAAATTTAAATAAAGTATTTTCTAATTGAACTAGCATGCAATAGGTTAAATCAAAATAGATTTCGAAATAGGATCAACATGGTCAAAGCACAACTTGCCTTCAAAAAGTACTTGTTCTTGGTCTTGAGTTGGATCCTGAGTCAATACTTCTCCTTCAAATCCTTCCGGCACTTCAACGTCTACTCGTAAAGCGTGCAAATAGCAAATACACGAATAAACAATAGGAAAAAAGTATCCAATCATCCAAATAAAATCCATAAACAGAGAGAACATAATTTTATGAATTTTTAGAAACTGGAAATAATTTTACAGAGAAAAACTTTAGTCCAAAAATTAAATAAAATTCATATTTAGGTAGATCTCAATTTTATACAAATTTAGAAATTTGAATCACTCAAATCGGAGTTGAAACGCAAAAGTTATAAGCGTTTGAAGTTTGAAACAAAATCTGAAATCATTATTTCGAATTAATAAATCATTTTCTTTTTCGGAAATTAATTATGGCGTCAGCCTGGACACGTGTCATCCTGTGATTGGTCCACGCGACTGCCGACGCCAAGATCGAACGGCCTCCATGATGACGCCAAGATGACGTCATCATGCCACGCGGCACCACTCGAGTCGCCACGCGTGTCCGGTCCATGGACTGGGTCCACGGGCGGCACGGTCCACGGTGGACTGGCACATGGCTTGGTGCGGCTGACATGCGGGCCCGCATGTCAGCAGCCCACGTGCGGTTGCACGGTGCGGCGCGCCTAGGCTACATGGCAAGATCGTGTCCGTTGATTTGAAAATCAACGGCCGCGATTAGATCCAGGGTTAACACGTTGGAATCTACTCGATGATCGTGGCCGCTCGATCTAGATCGGACGATCCAGATCTAACCCTACGATAACACCGCTACGGCCCGAGGTGATCGTGGCCGTTGGATCTTGATCCAACAGTCGAGATCCAATCGGGTTTGGAAGCACGTGACTCACCGCTACCGCTCGATCGAATCGGACGGTCCGTAAGCTTCAGATCGTGATGGCGGCGCGGCGGGGCTCGGGCTACCGGAGACGAGGACGGCGACCTTCCGTGCGGCGTTTCCGAGGGTCTCCGGCGAGGTGGATGGTGCGGTCCGATGCGCCTTGCTCGTGCGGTTCCAGATCTGGGCTTCAACACGGCGGAGACGGCTTGACGGCGGCGGCGTGCGCACGAACCCGAAGCGAAGCCCTAACCCTACTACGGCGAGCAATTCCTCGGCCAAGACGACGGCTCGGGCGGTGTGGCTTGGGGAAAAAGGGGCGGCGTCGAACGATGATTCTCGGGGACGGGTCCACGCCTTAAATACTGCCTCGACGCGCAGCGCCGTCGGAACCCCTAACCGTGTCCCGCTTGGTCACGGCGGAGCTCCTACCGGGATTCGAACGGAGGCGATGGTCGGGGACCGCCCACGTGTCGCGATGAGCGGCTACGATTGCTCACGCGCGACCGGTCCGACCCACTCGGGCTCGAGCCGCGCGGTCCAATCCGGACGTTGGATCCCGATCCAACGGTCGGGATCGATCAAGTTAGGAGTGTGTTTGGTCGAGTCGACCGCTCGGTCGGACTCGAGTCCGACTGGTTCCGACTTCGATCGGATGAACGATTTCGACCGAGTTGAATTTCCAGCGATTTAATATTTAAAATAATTCCCAGTAATTCATTTAATTCATTAAAAATAGCAAAAGACTCAGAAAAATTCCAGAAAAATTCTGGAAATTATTTTAGGGTATTTGGGACTCAAATAAAATATTTCCAACAAAACTTTATTTGCAAAATTTAATTCTTTAATTATTTCAAAATGAAATAAATTCAAATAAATTCCAAATAAATCCAAATAAATTCCAGAAAATTCCAAAAATCCACCAAAGTGCCAAATCACACATGAATTAAGAAAAGCAAAATTTTGGGGTGTTACAGTCCACCTCTATCCTTTCCATTCCCTCTTTCCTACCCACTTCCTCTACCTTCGTTCCTTCCTCTATAACATAAAAATGTTTAAGTTTGGTGAATAACATTATTTCAAATTAATGTGCTATTTTCTTATGTCCATTTGGTGAATTTTCAAATTAATTGCAACCTCTGTCCGTTTGGTGAATAACATTATTTCAATATTTTCTGTCCACCTTAGGCCCAACTGATGAGCCGAGTCAAGTCAAACCAACTCGCGCTCCAAGAAAAGCAAACAAAAGGCCAACAGGCCGATATAGCATCACGGCGATCGATTCGAAAGATGGGTCCCCTACCGGAAGTAAAAAGGTAGTGAATGCATTACGAACAATGTGCGGGATAGTTGCACGCGAACGGGTCCCCATCACATGTACATCCTGGAAGTCGCTGACTGACTAGGGCCGCAACGACCTGCTTACAGAAATCCTTTCCTGCTTCGATCTCCCAGAAGAACTCGAGGACCCTGTGCGACGGTATGCACTGCTAGTGGCAGGAAAGGCGTGGAAGACCTTTAAGAGCACACTTGTCAAGGAATACGTCAATAAGGATAGGACTCCCTACTCTAAGTGCGGGTTCATTAGTGAGGATTTATGGCGACGTTTTGTTCAGTTGAAGACGACAGATCAATTCTTGATTGAAAGCGAAGCACATAAGGCCCTGCAGGCAAGGAACACCCACCCCCACAAACTCGGCACCGCTGGCTACGCGGGGAAGAGGATGCAATGGGACAGGGAGGACGAGGGGGATTCCGCACCATTTGCATCGATTGCTGACCAGCGCGCCAGAGACTGGCTAAGAGCGAGGTCATGTGCCACACCATCTGGCACCATCTCCTTTACAAACCCTGCGGACGAGGAAGTCTGCCAACGTTTGGTAAGATATCGAACCACCATTTTGGTACGTATTTAGTTCCTAACTTCATAAGTGAAATAACTTGCTGCGATCTTGCAGGCAGAGTTGAGTGCACAATCTTCCGGTGGATCTTTTGTCCCAAACAGGGAGAGAGATGCACTCTCCACGGCATTGGGAAACAAGGAACACCCTGGTCGCACGCGAGGCAAAGGGGTTTTCGTTCCCTGGAAAACGGGCTTCGAAGACACTCACATGTACCGGAGTAAGAAGAGAGGTAGAGACGAGCGCGAGCAAAAGATCGTGAAGGATCTTGAGGACAGGCTGAGAGGAGAATTCGATGATAGGATAAGAAGCCTCGAGGAAAGGCTCAATGCTCAAAACACACAGCCTGTGGAAGGCCAAGGGTTCAGCTCCACTACACGTAAGAGCAATTGCAAGGTCCCCGCTCGACCAGGGTAAACACGTCGGCAAATTCCCTGTCTGTGACATCAAGGTATACTAATTTAGATCTCTTGAATGCTCCATAGGTATATCTTTTGGGCACATTAGCTAATTGGGTACCGTTGTGTACGAGCCCACGCGGTGCAATCTCCAGGTGAGAGTTGCCAATCTCCAGGTGAGAATTGAAACGGTCGAATATTCCCCTATTCCTTCTTATTTTAACTGATTGTATTCCATATGGAATAAGAGGAGAAGAAAAGCATTCCATGACCCCCCGAGGGGCCCCTTAAAAAAAGGCTGCTTGGGGCCTCGCGTATCCATCCATTGAAGGGGCGATGGTGCACGGTACCCTGCTAGCGTCGGGTTTCACGAAGGTCAATGTGGACGGCGTTCATGACATTTTCAAGATCGTCACGCTACAATTGCTTCCAAATGACGAGCTTCAGACACTGGGGGATGTCATCGGCACATTCATCAAGTGGCCCAGCAGCGACATATCTCTAAACATCCATCCTCCACCAGAAGTACCTCTACTTCCTCCGCCAGAAGTTGATCCAATTCCCCCCAAATCGGTTATCGTGCCCTCCCCACCCAAAAACATTGACAGTGAGTTTGATAGACTTTGACTATGATTGCTCTCTACTCCCCTCGTCTCCCCCGAAGATTTCCGTTCCAACAAAGAAAGGGAAGGGCAAATCGAAAAAGATAGCGAAGGCCTTGGAGTACTATCCGATGGCCCCGTTGGCCCGGGTATTCAAGCTAGGAGAGCCTTTAATAACGGAAGATCGCATGAAGACATTGACTTACTACTGCAAAAGCCTGCATACATACTACATGAGACAAGCTAACAAGCCAGAGAACGAACGTACAACAAGTATCATGGTCCACTATAAGCCTAAGCATCTGTTCAACGAGTCAGCGGGGGGCTACTTCGCGGTCGGCTTCCAGGACCTGTTCGATCTCTTCAACCTCAACGCCCTCGACGCCTCGCTCTTAAGATGCTGGACATTGTGAGTGTGTCTTCCCTGTAATACCGATAAATGTCATATATATATATATATATATTTGAAGTGACCCCTTTGCCTAACTTTTGTATATATAGATTCATGATACGCGAAGCGAGAACGAACAATACATCGGTGGGTTTCCTCGACCCAATCTTAGTCTCATGACCAACAATGAACCAAGATGCAAAAGCAAAGAGAGGAATACGCATTTACATGCCTTGGATGCTCAGAAAGATAAAAGTTTCATACTTTTACCCTTTAACCCAGGGTAAGTGCTGCCCGACTTGGTATACTCTCATTTGTAATGTGCACACAATACTTTGGTGCCAATTGACCATGGCAACATACCTATGCAGGTTTCACTGGGTTCTAATTGTAATTCATCTGGCCAAGAACCGGGTTATTTACGTTGATTTTTCACATACCGGCAACCACGACTTGAACCCTATCGCACGGTTAATCACCAGGTAACCACGTTGTTTAAGGTGCTTGTTGCTCCTGGAATAGCTGAGGCTAACCTTTCAAAATCACGTAGGACGGTCAAAGCTTTGCGAGATCCTTCTGTTCAAGGCGGGGATAAGCCGTTGCAGCCCGATTTCAAGTTTCCGGTATCCTCTATACAATATAATCCTATTTCAAACTCCGTAGCCATGATTCTCGAACTAAGCAATTCTATTTTTGCAGTGCCACCAACAGGGACAGGGCAATAACCGATGTGGATTTTACGTTTGCCATAACATGCATCTCCTCGTCAATGCAACACAAATGAGTAAGGATAAAACTTCATTGCAAGACAAGGATCTGGCGTCCATTCGAGGAAAACTTTGTTTTTTCCTTGTCACTGAAGTCATTAGTAAAATAGGCGAGTTCTACGCAGGTGCCTAACTGCAAGAGTTAGGTTTTTCTCTGTATTGCCACTTGTACTGTTTTAATTTATGCAACTTGTGCTGTAATTTGTGAAGATTGTGGATGCAGTTTTTCTCTGTATTCTTTGACGCCGTCTTTGTATTGTAGTTCTTTCAAATGAGTTCCGGTACTTCACATTTTTTCAGTTTATTTGCTGAAATGGATGTAATGATAGTGCTTGTGATGATCTATGATCACTGAAATGGATGTAATGTCTCTGTGTATCTGATGATCTATGATCTGTGAAATGGATGTAATGATGCTTGTGATGTCTCTGTGATCGTTGAAATGGATGTAATAATGCTTCTGTGTTGATCTTCAGTTCATGGGCCTGAAGGGAGTCAGCATATCTCATATCAAGAGCCATCTTCAGGTACTTAACTGTATATTTACTTATATATTGGCTAATGACTCTTGTTTATGTCATTACCTGAAGCTATTATTTTTTGTTTTCATTACCTGTAGCTATAGTGTATGCTTTTTTGTTTAGTACCTTGTAGTGTAGACCCTTCAAATTAACTTTTACCAATTTCTAATACACATATTCTATGTTGGTTTTCCAGGTGGACCCTCAGGATGTTGTTATGGTATGTCTTTGAGCTTCTTCATTCTAAAAGATGATTGGTATGGTATGTTGTTATGGTATGTGTTGATTGTAAACTAGTTTTATGGCAGCTGCACCTGTGGCTGCAATCCTTTGAAGCTAATTCATAGTTGATATTTGAGATATATATCATGAATTTTCGAATTTGTAGTGATCTCGCTTATTCTCAGACTTTTATAATTTAACATTGCTATACTTAGATCATCGTTGTTCTTAGCCATATAATTTTCTTTGTTAACAGCTTGTCATATCATGTTTACAAATAGGTAGATTCCATCGAGAAGCTCCGTGAAAAATTACCATCATTGCGAAATGAGATAAAAGATGATTGTAAGCTTCCTTTGCACTAAATCGATGTTTGTTCTACTTTGGTTACTTCTTGGTTCAGCTTTAAGTCTTTTAGCGATATTGGTAATTGATATTACTTTTCTTCTTCTTCGCTAAGTCTTTGTACGCTTTGTTCTTTATGTCCTTGTTCTATTGGTTCATGTGTAGTAGCTTCTGTGTATAAACTGCAATGTAGCTTCTGTGTTATGTCTGTTTCAGAGGGCATGGCTAGCATTTCCTGAGGCTAGCCAATAAACAGATAAAGGTCGTTGTATGAACAGCCACATCACAGACGGTTCTTATTTTGAACCGTCTGTGATAATTTATCGCAGACGGTTCACAAATAAGAACCGTCTGTGAAATTAACTATCACAGACGGTTCATACATGTAAACCGTCTGTGATAGTTTGTATAACACAGACGGTTCATACACTAAACCGACTGTGATATCTACAACCGTCTGTGATAGTTTGTATAACACAGACAGTTCATACACTAAACCGACTGTGATATCTACACTATCACAGACGGTTGGTATAAGGAACCGTTAGTGATAGGATTTATATCACAGACGGTTCATATTACAAACCGTCGGTAGATTTAATATATCACTGACGGTTCTAAATAAGAACCGTCTGTGAGATTATTATCACAGACGGTTTATAAAACCGTCTGTGAAGTGGCTCTATTATTACTGACCCATCGTTACAGACGGTTCACAAAGCCGTCTCTGATGATATTTGTGAACCGTCTCTGATGGGCAATTCTGTAGTAGTGAAATGTCACTTTTTTTAATTCGTTGGATCGATGTCTAATCATATAACTCATCAATCTTCATAGAAATCCCATGGCCACGAAGAAATCTTAGACCTTAAAAAGTCATGCAACATACAAAATATCAACAATGTAAATGTTACGTTGTTCGGGTTCCATAACAGGAAATGATGTTATTTATAAGTTTAGAGAGAATGAAAATTTTTGAAGTTAAATACACACTTCTAAGAAAAACTTATACTCGAACTGCCAGGACCTATATATTTATTCTGTTGGAAATCAAAAGTGAGCACGTACGCAAACTCTCGACGCACACGAGCAAGAACAATTGGAAAACGGAACACACCTTAGCTAATTGGAACCTTGTTTGTATGGATAAAACGTACGGTGGCCTTGGTTTACCTAATCTCAAAGATCTCAATATGTGTCTATTAGCCTCTTGGATCAAAAGATTTTATTCTATCGAGCACAGACATTGGAAAAGTTTGATTGATTTTAAATATAAGGTCAATAGTCCTAATATCTTTGCCTGTGATTATGATCACAATTCGGTGTTCTGGAAAGGTGTGTTATGGACTTTGCAAGCCGCCAAGTTTGGTTATAGATGGAATGTAGGAAATGGTAAAAAGATTAGATTCTGGGAAGATATTTGGTTCGGTTCTTCGTGTTTGGCTACTCAATTTTGGGATCTCTATATTTTAGTTAATGAGAAAGGCTACACTATTGCTGATACTGGGTTGGTATGAATTGTAAATGTACTTTTAGAAGAACTTTTTCTGAAGATTTGATGATAAGATGGTTCGAGCTGTTAGAAATAGTTAAAAGTATAAACTTCACTAATGACGAAGATGCTCTAATTTGGCAGCATAATAGCAAAAGAGTTTACTCGGTTAAATCTATGTATGCTATTATCAATTTTAGAGGTTTGGTCCCCATTTACATTCCCGCTGTTTGGACTTTGACTGTGCCGCCTAAAATTCAGTTTTTCCTTTGGCTCATGTCTAACAATAAGATTATGACTAGAGACAATCTCTTGAAAAGGGGTATTGATAGAGGCTCTGATTGCTGTTTTTGTAATGAGAATGAATCTGTGAATCATCTCTTCTTTGAGTGTATGGTAGCCAGATTCATTTGGAGTATGGTTTGTGACTTCTTTGAACTGAATATTGGGAGTAATTATGAATCTGTTGCTCGTTTTTTGATTAGCAATAACAAAAATGCTGCTCTTAGCACCATTTGTGCTGCCAGCCTGTGGAGTTTGTGGATTTGCAGGAATAACTTGATTTTTCATTCACAGAATTGGTCAAGTGTGAAAACTATCTGGAGGAAAATGCTTTCTTCGCTGATGAACTGGAGGCCACTATACAAAGAAGGAATGCTGTCCAAAGTACTGATGTTCTGCAACAATTTGGAGATCAAACTCCGCGCTCCACTTGCATTGGATCGGGTTCCTGGAAGAACTTGAATGGAAGTGAAAGGTTGGACTTAGAAGAAAGTGCAAATGACTCAATCACAGATGAGCTAGTGTCTTTGGCTGCTTATTTTAGTGAGTTGGTGGATGGCAAAAAGTAATATGGCCAGTTGTGCTGTGGAGATTGGAATGTATATCTTTTATATGTGTTTTTTAACTAGTCTTGATTTTGATATACTGGACTCTGTAATGACTCTTGTTTTGGTTCTAATAGAACCGGGGCATCGCTTAGACGCCCTTTTGATCTAAAAAAACACACGCACACACGCGAGAACAATGCCAGACGAGAGACTTTTGGTGCCGCGCGTCTAATGCGGCGTTTTCCGTTGTTCCTTTTATTCACCTCGGCAGGAATGCCACAACTGAAACCGGCTAATTAGCTACCCCTAATGACCCGGCAAAGCTGCGCACGCAGGCGCACGTTGCAGGTCCATGCAATGCAGAGGACATAAACGTGCAGGAACTAAAGTGCAAGACATGAGCTGATCACGCAGGACGCTCATGCACAATTAACGAGAGATGATTAAAAACTAAACGTGCAACAGGATTACCGCAACATATTCAACCTGGTAAAAGAAAATCTTAGATAAGTTCAACCATCGCGTCTTCAACGCTGCATACATGCAGAGCAACCGCCCCTCGGAGCAACTCAGGGCGCGGCTATGAACGCCACGACGCGGTCCATGAGCTGCTTGGCGTTCTCGCACCCGGGCTTCTGGAGGAAGAACACGTGACCCTCCCCATCCGACCCGAGCCACGCCGCGGTCCCGCGCCACCCGCTAGCGGCCAAGGCGTCGTAGTACGCGCGGTTCCTCGCGGCCAGCCCGTCGTTCAGTCCCGAGGACACGAGCATCCTCTCGCACCCGAGCTTCCCCAGCGGCGGCGCGCCAGGCGCCATTGGGTTCATCCTCGGGTCGTCGGCGCCGCCGACCGCGCCCGGGCACGCGAAGGACCAAAGCATCCTGGTGACCGCGGCCGCAGACTGGGGCTCCCCCTCGATGGCCGTGCACCCGCTGAACCACGGATGCAGCAGTATTGCACCCTCTATTCTTGGCCCGTTGTTGGAGGCCGCCCTGACGAGCATCTCGTGCGCGATGTTGGCGCCGGCACTGTCGCCGGCGAGGAAGAGGCGGGCCGTGTCGCCGTGCTCCGCGATCCAGTCGTCTTGTGCTGAGACCGCCCATTGGAGTGCGGCCCAAGAATCGTCGTAGGCCGCGGGGAGTGGGTGCTCCGGGGCCAGGCGGTAGTCGACGGACACCGCGAGGACGCCGGCCGCCGCGGCGAGGGCGTTGACGTAGTTGTGGTACGTGGAGGAGTCGGCCGACTCGATGAGGAAGGCGCCGCCGTGTAAGTAGACGAGGACCGGGAGCTTCTTGGAGGGTTCATGGAGCTTGGGAAGGTAGAGGCGCACGGAGAGGCCGGTGTCTGCGTCGAGGACGACGTCCTTGGAGGTGACGCCGGTGGCCTCGTCGACGCCAGCAGGCAGGACAGGAGGTCGGTGAAGGCGGTCTATCTTGCCGCTCTTGTAGATGCGGAAGTGCTCCGGGGCCTCGAACACCACCTCGTCGGCGTCCGGTTCCATGGCCATGGAGAAGGTGTTGTTTTCGACTTGGTGTGGTGTGGTGAGTGCTGACTGACAAGCTTCAGAAGACGAGTCGGATTTAAACGGCGATAAGGTTCTGGATCAGCTACAGCATACAGTGTGAGGTGAGGGAGTGCACCTGACCGCACGTATTTATGGCCTTTGCATGATAAATCACTGGCCCAAAATTCAAATCAAATGCAATGGGAAACAGGGTGACAAGGATAAGGCCGTAAATCTGGGCCGTTGATTGTATGATCGGACAGCACACCCCTCGTGAACCACCTCCCCTTTGCTACCACAAAAATACCAACATGTCACATGTACGTATTATATAGTCGCTCTTAATTTTCCCCAAAACAATCTACATAAAATTTGGTAGTTACAAGTATAAGCAGTAGTGCCATGCTACCAACTTACGACACAACGAGAAACCGGAGTAATATACTTCGACAGTATCTCTGGGACTCAATTTTCTATGATAATCAACGGTGTTTGATACTGTAATGATTACTACGGTTATTACGGTAATTGGTCTGAGCCTGTGTATCACGATTGGACAACGGGAGACTACCCTACCGCCTTCTCGGCCCTAGCAGTTGCTAAAGATATACTTCTTTCCAAATTTTTAAGGCATATTTCTTTTTAGCACATAGACAAAAAGATATAAAAAATAACTAGATTACCTTTAGTTATTATCACCAAATATTATATTTAATACATGTATGTAGAGAATATAAAATAAAAATAGATATTTATTAGAGGTATATATAGAACACCATATTAATTTTATATTAAAATATAAAGTATAATTATTAAAAAAAAAAGTGAAACGAACTTAAACTCTGACATTACAATATCACATCATTGATGCTGGATATTTTGTCAGACCGTGCTACACGTGCTTCAGCAGACTATTCAATTGACAGTGGCTATCCATGTACTGCCGTAGCGAATAGTGATGCACAATACACTACACCTTGGCGCACGGAGAGGCCGGTGTCTCTCGTGTCGCCGTCGAGGGCGACGTCCTCGGAAGCAACGCGGCTGCCGTTGCCTTCGCCCGCGGCAACGAGCGGTGTTCGGTGCTCAATAGAGCTGTCGAGCATAATGCTCCCTCCGTAACATTCCGGAGGTTCTCATAACGAGCGATGTTCGGTGCTCAATAGAGCTGTCGAGCATAATGCTTCCTCCGTTACATTCCGGAGGTTCTCAGGCTCTTCAAGCATCCACATGTCACTTTGCAATTTTTACGAAAAAGCTCATCTGTTCTTTTAAATTACAGATAGGTCCCTACAAAATTACGAAAAGATCCTCTGCGATTTTTTGTGAGGACAATAAAACCTTTTCCGAATCGCGTTTAGGTCCCTCGCTCTTTGCTTTACGGAAAAAGCCTCCCGTTAAAGACGAATCACGGACGAGCCCTTTTCTACTTTTTCGAGATATCGGTGAGGTCTAAAAATATAACAAACAAGTTCCCGATTTTTACATCCGGGTCCTTACTCCGTTTTCCCCGAAAAATATATTTTCGCCAACAGAAATATGTGTACTTTTTCAGTGCGATCTATAATATTTCTCGAGCCTCCAAATTTTTTGAAAATACATCTAGATCTATTTTTCATCCGAAAAAAACGTGAGATCATTTTTCGTTCACGCGCGCGGCATACGTCGCGCTTATTGGCCTAGTTTATATTGGCCTTGTGTTGCAAGCTGCAGATAGACGAGGCGGTTTTAACGTTGCATACCACGTGTCAGTGTTCAATACTATTCGATTTCGAAGCCTTGGCTTAACTCAATCTCTTATACATTTTTTTTTTTACAAATAAGGCCCTCGTACAAATAAACTTACAAAAATAGCTTTTTTCGACCGCGAAAACAACGACAGGTGACACATGTCGTCTGACACGCCTATGTACCACGTTGGCTGGCCTATGGTACCCCAGTCGACTGTGGTAGCAATGTCGGGCCCACCACAGCAGACGAGATGCCGTACCCCCCTAGCTCGGCAGCAATGGCGGAGCCATGATTTATGTACTCAGGCTAAAAATAAGCCACTGTTACTATTATCGAAGACTACGAATATTTAGGTATAACAGAAGTACAACACAAATACACTATTAAAATTAAATTTGAATTTCGCGCTAAAAATTTCAACAAAATAGATAAAATTTGTCAAAACAATATAACATAGTGGAGTGGTAGAAAAGTTATTACCTGATTAACGAAGGTTTGGTGCATCCGAGACTATCATATTTTCATCAACAATAGAACAAGAACATGAACCTGTAAAAGATGAAATTGCACATTGGAAATTACTAAAATTTGTGGAATGTGGCCATTACACAGAATTTATTGGATGACCCTATGACATCCAAGGTGGATGTAACAATCCTACTATAGGTGTACTCTTGGAAACAAATAAGCCAACAATTCCCTTAAGAATTCATCACAAGCATGTCAGCTCACCTTTAGGCATGTCAAATTCATCACAAGCACTTAAGCACACAGAAGACAGCAAGACTGACAAATAACATAGTGCTGCAATTTTCAACTGAATATGGCAACTTCCTAAGTGTAAGATACAGTGCTTAAACTCCAGAAGACTTTCTACAAACAGTTGAGAGAGACTACATGAAGATAATTATATGGCATTTGCTCAGTAACAACTCAAAGATCTAAGCCCACCATAAGTGACATCCGTAGTAACACATTTCCTACAGAGCTCATGATCGTTTTACAGTGGTTAAAAAGCAAGGAAGATCATCTTACTGTAAATGCCCTTCAAGTTAGGATGCTGACCACGGGCTAGCCTTGTGACCACCTTTAAATGGGGATTCTTTTCCTTAAAAGCTGGAAGATGTGACTCCACAAAGGCCCTGCAATTCCAAGGGTCACTAGTTGTGAAGGAGCAACAAAATTGAAACATCTAATTTTTTAGAAACTGAATTGAGACAAAACCATGTTTAAGCTGGAAGATCACAGCTAGCTAACCTACACAAAAGAAGATATGATGTGAATAGACTTACCGTCCGAGGACCACGAATGAAGCACATGATCCCAATGTGGCAACGAGCATATTATAATAGGCTCGAATTGCGACTGAACTGTCTAAATGATGGTTCCTATATTTTTACAGGATTTCAGTAATGCTAAACCCACAGCATTTAGCTTCCCACAAATGAGGATTTTTCTCAACTGGAGCATATGAATAATTCCTCCTTTTGGCTAAAACTATACACAATTACACGTGGCACTCATCTGAGGAGAAGCAAATCCACATTTCGTCATGCACCATTTGGTTGCGCACAGTCAACATACTACTCGGACTAATTGAAATAAACGAATAAGTAATAGCTTCCGGATCTAAACCAATCCCCGTATCAAATCAGAACATATCAAATCACTAGTGGCTATTAGTATTCATCATCATGATGAACTACACCTGATGCCCCTGCTGCTCCCTCCCCAACGCAGTAGTTCACCACAAACTTCTGCAGTTGCCAAACACCCCTTAACGCCATCCCACCGCCCCCAGGATCACCTGCCTCCACTACGCAAAACAACACCATAAATCGGAGACCAAAACAATTAGGAAATACGCAGATGTGAGCAGAAGAAGCCTATCTCTCGACACCTTGAAGCAGCCAAGCAATGAAATGGAACATGTAAGCAGTTGCGGTCTCGCGGAGGCACCTTGCGGCTTGCAGCAGAGCAGAGCAGTCGACGGGTGGACCAAGGACGGGGGGCCGGGGGCGGTAGTCGGCGGGCAGTGCCAGGGGCGAAAGCGTTCCGAGCGGCAGCTGGCCATGCCGTCGTCGGCCCTGATGGGATCTGCGGTGCACCAATCTGCCTCGGCCCTCGGTGCCCCACTGCCTCGCCTCCAGTCTTCCAGCAGTCAAGCCGAGCAACGAGCCGGGCCAAGGATGGTCGGACGGGGGTGGCGGCTGGCGGGCACCGGGTGGGGACGGCGGCCGACGGGCGAGCGGGAGCGGCCGGCGGTCGGCGGTTGGCTGTCGTGTGATGCGGGGCGCGAGCAGCGGCTGGCAGGCGGGCGGGGGTAGGAGCGGCAGCCGGCGGCGGCATGAGGTGTAGGGGTGCAAACGGAACGGATACGGACGGATTTCATTCATTCCGTATCATATTCCAAATTTTTTCTCGGATATAGAATCGGATACAGACAGTGCTTGATTCAAATACGAATACGGATTACTTCGGTAGCGAATACGGAGCGAATACAGATCATTCCGGATACGGTTAGTCTCCGTCACGAATAGTTAGTTGGATAATGCGTGAAAACAGAAACCATATATGTCATGCATATTAGGATCGATCAACCATACACAAAATTTTACTAGAACCTTCAAGACATATAAGTGCTTCAAATTCAACAATAGGTGTCTTCCCTACATAAGAATAATATGCAGCCAAGTATAATTTCAATCAACATATGAACTTATATGATGTATAATGTTTATATTTATCGGATCTGTTATCGGATATCTATTTCACTAATTTATACTGATATTTTTTGGATATCTTGGATATGCGGGTACGGATCAGATACGAATCGGATACTTCTCTTCCCATATCTTAACCCATATTTTTTTTCAGATAGGCGGATTCGAATCCGGATCGAATCTGGATATAACCGGATATCATTTTTTCGGATTCCAATCGGGTTTTAAACGAATTCGGGCTTGGATCGGTCGGAAATTATTCGCTCCGTTTACACCCCTAATGAGGTGGGACTGTGGGAGCGTGGGGATGGGCGGACCGCAGATGGCGCTGTGCGCGTCGAATGGCTAGGGCTCCTCTGGCCTAGCTGAGATGCCTTAACCAAGCTGGCTGGGCCAATGGGTCGGATGGAAAGTTGGCCTCGGGCCTAAATAAAAAATAAGTATTTTTTACATTGCTATTTATGCTAGGCCTCGGGTCTAGACCTCACTGGCCCGAGGGCCAGCTCCGCCCCTGCTCGGCAGCAACCTACTGCGCTCATGCACCGCAACACAGGGAGTGTGGCACCTCACTTGCCGCGGTGGGCTGATGCTACTACCGTGGTCAGTCAGGATGCCGCGAGGCCGGTCAACTGTTGCGGTACACAGGCTCTGTAAGTGACAAGTGCCATATGTCGTTGCTTCTTAGGTCAGAGAATAGGCTATTTTTGTAAGTTTATACGCACAGACCATATTTACAAAAAAAGGCTAAAAAAGCAAGAAAGCCCAAACAAATAGAAGGCTTTTGGGCCACACTTATAAAAAATCTTGAACCACCTTACAAGCCAAAAGAAGGGTGTTTTTTTTGGCAGGATGGAAATAATATTTACCACTTAAATTTATCAAAATTACCCATTAATACCATCGTATATAAAAACTTCCACCAACCTCTCCACTCCCATTCAAATCCCCTTCCATCTCCACCTGCCGAGGACCATCGGTAGGCCACCCATCCGCAGCCTCGCCCAAATACCGACGACGTCTGTTGGCCTCCACCTCTGCCAGCCTTGACCTCCGCGCCGACATCCTCCATCTCGGCGCCACATGATCCGTCCGACCCCGAGGTAACCGACATCAGATCTAGTCGTCATCGCCTGCCTCCGTCGTGGTTATCATCCTCCACGCGACGCGACTGGATTTGGCCGACCCCGACGGTGCACATGAGGGAGGTGGCTAAAGAAGCGGAGTCATTGTGGGTTGGTGAGGTGGAGGAAGAGGTTGCGGTGAAGGCAGCGATGGCGTCGCTATGGCGAGCGACGCGGGAGAGCGTGGCTACAAGGCAGGCACTCTGTGCTCAACGGGTGCTCCCCACGCTACACCGAAGCAGCTCATGTCGCCGCCGCTGCAGCGCTGGTCAACCTCTCCCTCGAACCAGAGAACAGTGTTGAAATCTCAGGATCTTAGTGCCTAGATGAAACACCTAGATGAGGGCTTGATTATTACCTTCGGAGTTTGTGCTTGATGAAGCCATTGCCGTGATGGAGACGATGGATCGGCAGTGGAGAAGGCGACGGTGATGAGGACGGCGTGGCCGAGGTAGGGCCTTCCCGTTGCTCCCACGTGAGTAGATCTGATCGGTGTTCTGTTAGGGGGCTCGTGTGCTCAGGGAAACCCTCGGTCCCTGGGCCGGTCTAGTCCCCTCTATTTATAGCGCGTGTGCAACAGGGGGTCACAACCATGACGGTTGGTTGCGCCCCCGGTCAGGGCGCGAGATCAACCCAACATTCTCCCCCTTGATCTCGAGACTAAAATAGTTTGACTTAATACCAAATCCGCCTTTTAATAGATTAGTGCATCAAGACCAAAGTGTTGCAACAACCAGTTACGTGTTGTTGAACTCAATGACTATAATACACCTTTCTATCTCAAAACGGAAACTTAATTTTGTGGGAGATGGTTGCTTATTTGACCCCTTATATCCAGAATCATAGGCTTTCCAATAATCCCATGCAGGCTACGTGTTCTCTGAACACATGTGGTGGTAAGCCCTTAGTCAACGGATCCGCAAGTATTTGCTTGGTACTTATATGCTCAATCTTTATAGTTTGATCCTGGATTTTCTCCTTTACAACATAAAACTTAATGTCAATGTGTTTGGCAGCACCACTTGACTTGTTGTTATAGGAGTAAAATACTACTGGTTCATTGTCACAGTATAACGTGAGTGACCTTTCAATGCTGTCTACCACTCTCAATCCCGATACGAATTTCTTAAGCCATAGTGCCTGCCCAGTTGCCTCATAACAAGCTACAAACTCAGCGTGCATTGTCGACGATGCAGTGGCTATTTGTTTGAAGCTTTTTCACGAAATATCTCCCCCTGCGAGGGCGAATACATAACCTGATATGGATTTCTTAGTGTCTACACACCCCGAAAAATCTGCGTCAGAGTAACCCACAATCTCGAGGGTACTCCACTTTCTATACGTTAACATGAGGCTTTTAGTTCCTTGCAAATACCGCAAGGATTTCCTAACTGCTTTCCAGTGATCTATTCCTGGATTTGACTGATATCTGCCAAGCATTCCGGTTACAAATGCTAAGTCAGGGCGAGTGCATACTTGAGCATACATTATACTTCCGACAGCTGAAGTGTATGGAACCGACTTCATTTGATCGATCTCGTATTGGTTCCTGGGACATTGAAAATTCCCAAACTTATCACCCTTGACTATTGGAGCAGGCGAAGCCTTACACGCATGCATACTGTATTTCTTAAGAACTTTTTCTAAGTATGCCTTTTGCGATAAGCCTAATACCCCTTTGTTTTATCTCGGTAAATTTCAATTCTTAAGACATAAGATGCTTCACCGAGATCTTTCATATCAAAATTTGAGGACAAGAAACTCTTAGTTTCCAGAAATAGATTTTTATCGCTGCTTGCCAGCGGGATATCGTCTACATACAAGACTAGGAAAATAAATTTTCCATTCTTAAACTTAGTATAAATGCAATTGTCCTCCTCATTTTCCTTAAAATCAAACTTTCTTATAGTCTCATCAAATTTAAAGTACCACTGTCTAGACGCTTGTTTTAGTCCATAAATGGATTTCTTCAGTCAACATCCCATGTTTTCTTTCCCTTCTATAACAAAACTTTTGGGTTGAGTCATGTATACATTTTCATACAGATCTCCATTAAGGAATGCCGTCTTAACATCCATCTGATGTAATTCTAAATCATAATGTGCTACAAGCGCCATGATGATTCTAAAAGAATCCTTTGTCGAAACAGGCGATAAGGACTCATTATAATCGATTCCTTCTCTCTGAGTGAACCCTTTTGCCACGAGCCTTGCTTTGAACCTTTCGAGATTCCCTCTGGAGTCATGTTTAGTTTTGTAGACCCATTTGCAGCCTACTGTTTTGGCTCCTTTAGGAATCTCTTCTAGGTCCCACACTTTATTTGTGTTCATGGACTTCATTTCATCTTCCATGGCTGCAAACCACTCAGATGAATGGGGACTTCTCATGGCTTCCTCAAATGAGGTGGGATCACCCTCTGTTTCTAATTCTTCACTTACATAAACTTCATAATTAGCAGAAATAGCTGACTTCCTGTTACGTTGTGACCTCCTAAGAGGTTCTTGAGCCAGTCTGTTGCTCTATCTGAGGAAATTTGTTGTGGCTCTTCAGTGCAGTATGTGAGTTCTTGGGGCTCCAAAACAATACGAACCTCAGGAATGTTAATAACTGCACTAGGAGAGCCGACGGCAGATGTTGCAACCACTGGAGGTGCAACAACAACAAGTATTGAGAAAATGAGCTCTTGAATCATCGGAGTTGGGGCACAGACCCGCTTCTCCTCAAGGCTTATTTCTCACGATACCATGCTCCCCTGATCATATCTTCTTCGAAGAACACAGCATGTCTCGTTTCTACAAACTTAGTCTGTCTGTCAAGACAGTAGAAACGGTATCCTTTTGATCTTTCAGGATAGCCAATGAAATGGCAACTGACTGTCTTAGAATCTAATTTTCCAATATTTGGATTAAATACTTTGGCCTCAGCTGGACATGTAAATAATTTAAAGTGGGTGTCCTCCCAGTCCACAACTCATATGGTGTTTTAGGCACCAACTTACTGGGGACCCGATTAAGAATATGGGCAGCGGTTTTTAATGCCTCCATCCATAAATTAACCGGTAAGGTGGAGTAGCTTATCATACTTCGTATCATATCCATTAAGGTGTGATTACGCCTTTCAGCTACTCCATTTTGCTGAAGTTCGCCCGGTGTTGAATACTGGGCCACTATGACATTTTCCTGCAAGTACCTTGCAAAAGGTCCAGGAACTTGGCCATAAGGGGTATGTCTACCGTATTACTCCCCTCCACGGTCTGATCTTACTACTTTAATCTTTAAATCATGCTGATTTTCAACTTCAGCTTTAAATATCTTAAACTTATCTAATGCTTCCGATCGTTCTTTGATTGGATAGATATAGCCATAACGCGAAAAATCATCAGTGAATGTTATGAATGAATCAAAACCATCCACTGACTTCACAGGAAAAGGACCACAGATGTCTGTGTGAATGATTTCTAAAATTCCTGTGCTTCGTTTGGCATTCTTCTTAATTTGCTTAGCATATTTGCCCTTAATGCAATCAATGCAATGTTCTGAATCTGAGAAGTCTAACGGGCGAAGAATTTCAACTTTGATTAATCTTTCAATCCTCTCCCTCGAAATATGGCCCAAACGACAGTGCCATAATTTCGAAGACGTCTCGCTTGCTACTCTCTTACGTTTATTACATTCATTCACAGATGAAGAGGCATGCACAACATTCACATCATTACTTTGGGAAACTAAATAAAGCTTGTCTTGCATGAAGGCAAGACCAACATCAATATCATTGAATTGAATCAAACATTTCTTATTCCCAAAATGACATGCATAGCCATCATCTAAACAGGATACTGAAATCAAATTCCTCCTCATGGAGGGTACAACTAAAACATTATGTAAATGGAGAATGAAGCTGTCAGCGTACTAGCCAACAGGCACCTCCGAGTCGGGTGCTTATAAGGTTCAGACGGGGGGCTTTCGGGGTAATCGCCGGTGGAAGGAAGATGAACGGGGTGCCGGTGAAGCTCAGAGGGATGGGGACGCTAGGGTTTACCTAGGTTCAGGCCCTCAGAGAAATGCTGACCCTAGTCCTGCTTTTCTTGCTATTGCTTGTGTTCTAGCTTGAGAGTATGAAATCTACTAACAATGGGTCGAACCCCTTCTCCCATGCACCCCGGCCCCCTTTTATACTTGGGCTCCCGGGGGCGCACGAGAGGCTTACACGGCAAGGCGCACTCATTACACTGGCACGGGCGCATTTAATGCGCACGTCACTGTTCTTACACCCTGGTAATATCTGCCGCAGCTGTCACACCCCCGCCTCGGGCCCCACGTCCGCCAACGCCACCCGTTCCGTCAAGGGGTGGGGTGCGCCATGATGTCATACGTAATTAATGCGCGCCTGGGGAAGACGCGCCGCCATACCGTATCCTCCATGCTTTGCATTTAATGCGCACGCCTCGCATTAAATGTCCTTGATCAGGGTGCTGCGGCTTTGGGGGTGGACGCCAGGGGAGTGGCCTGCATGCCACGTGTCTTCTGGGCGATCACCTTGCTGGGCGCCCAGTGGTGTGGCCTGACCGCCACCTGACCACTGGGCGACCACCTCGCTGGTCGCCCAGTGGTGTGGCCTGACTGCCACGCGTCCACTTGGCGACCACCTTCCTGGTCGTCCAGAGGTGTGGCCTGACTGCCACGCGTCCACTGGGCGACCACCTCGCTGGTCGCCCAGTGGTGTGGCCTGACTGCCACGCGTCCACTGGGCGACCACCTTCCTGGTCGCCCAGAGGTGTGGCCTGACCGCCACCTGTCCACTGGGCGACCACCTGTCGCCAGTGGTGTGGCTCGATCGCCACGCATCCACCGGGCGACCACCTTCCTGGTCGCCAGGTGTGGCTCGATCGCCACCGCCGGGCGACCATCTTTGAGTTGCTGCTTGCCGTGGCGGTGTGCCCGGACACACCCTGCCCGCCCGGCGGTCTCTTTTATTGTGGGGGAGTGGGGACCCTGGTGTAAAATACGCCGACAGTAGCCCCCGGGCCCACCCAGGAGCGCTTTTTGGCCTACCATCTTCCTTTTTCTCTCTTTTAAATGCCCCTCGGGGAACCGCTTAGTCTCCCGGGTGGGGCCATTAATTAGCCCACACGCCCCGCAGCCTTCGAGAGACCTTCTGGCTTCTTCCGGTTCTCAAGACGGTTTGTGCAGTTATTCCCGCCCTGCAACTGCCGCACGATCCTTGGGACGCGCCTTCTTAATGGGGCTTTTGAACTTCCTTTTTTCGAACCACCGCGCCCTTTCAGTTCTCCCGCCGAGCCTTCCCTCGCAGCCTTATAAGAGGTTGACCGAGGGGGGAGCGGTTCTTCCTCCCTCCAACTTTCCTCGCTCTGCTTTTCTTCCCTGCTTTAGAGCTTCTTTCTTCTTCTTCTTCGCCGACGCGCTTCGATACTCTCCTGCGCCCGATGGCTCCCATTCTCCCCTCGTCGTCCGTCGAGGAGGAGGTTCTTGCTTGAGCTCTCCGAACATAACCGCGGGCACCCTTCGGCGTCATGGCCGGGCCGTCGAGCCCATTGCCGCCGGGAAGTGGTTTTCTTCGGTGGCGACTTCTTGCCGCTTTGCCGCCACGGTTTCCGATTTTTATCTTTCCGTTCTTAATTTCTACGCCATTCACCACATCCATCTTCCCCCCAACTCCGTCGTCCTCCTTTCTGCCTTTGCCCACTTCTGCGAAATGTTCGTAGGAGTGTTACCCAACCTCCTACTTTTTCGCTTCTTCTATACCCTTCGCCTTGCGCGCAATTCGCTATTCACGGAGTCGCCACTGCGGCTCCGCGACAGGACCGTGTCGCGCTACATTCCACTGGACTGCCGATTACCCCGAAAGCCCCCCGTCTGAACCTTATAAGCACCCGACTCGGGCCCCACGTCCGCCAACGCCACCCGTTCCGTCAAGGGGTGGGGTGCGCCATGATGTCATACGTAATTAATGCGCGCCTGGGGAAGACGCGCCGCCATACCGTATCCTCCATGCTTTGCATTTAATGCGCACGCCTCGCATTAAATGTCCTTGATCAGTCTTTGCGGCTTTGGGGTGGACGCCAGTGGAGTGGCTCATGCCACGTGTCTTCGGGCGACCACCTTGGCGCCAGTGGTGTGGCTCGACCGCCACTGCCCATCGGGCGACCACCTCGTCGCCAGTGTGGCTCGATCGCCACGCAGCGTCCTTTGGCGACCACCTTCCTGGTCGCCAGGTGTGGCGAGCCGCCACATCGCCCATCGGGCGACGAGTGGTCGCCAGTGGTGTGGCTCGATCGCCACGCCCATCGGGCGACCACCTTCCTGGTCGCCCAGAGGTGTGGCCTGACCGCCACCTGCCCGCTGGGGCGACCATGCTGGGGAGTTGCTGCTTGCCGTGGCGGTGTGCCCGGACACACCCTGCCCGCCCGGCGGTCTCTTTTATTGCGGGGGAGTGGGGACCCTGGTGTAAAATACGCCGACAGAAGCCACTATGCAGTTCTAAGGGGAGTTCTCCAATAGCTTCGACTTCAACTTCGATGCCATTGGCGACTCTAATGCTTCTTTCTCCTCTTTTCAGGATCCTCCTCGTATTTAATCTCTGCAAAGAATTTGCAACATGAACAGTTGCACCTGAGTCAATCCACCATGTATGAGTGAGAAAATCTAAGTACTGGGATTCATCTATAAATGTAATCTTATCCTTACCATTCTTGTTCAGCCATTTGAGAAACTGAACACAGTCCTTCATGTAGTGCCCTTTCTGATTGCAGCGCCTACATGTATCCTTGTTCACCTCTACTGGAGCCTTGCCCTTGCCTTCATAAAGCTTCTTGTCAAGGAAAAATTTCTTATGCTGAGGTTTGCCCTTATTATTAAAAGAAGGCTTAGATTTGCTCTGAAAATTGCTCATTTTCTTTGGAAATGACTTGATATGGTTGATATGGTCAAGTCTTTGAGGTCTAAGCCTTTCTTGTTCTTGAGCACACATAGCCATCAATTTTTCTATACTCCATTTTTCATTCATGGAGTTGTAATTGACTGCAAAAGTCTCATATTCCTTTGGCAAGGAATTCATGATAAATTGCACCAAATACCCTTCTGATATTTCTATTTCCATGGTTTTAAGTCTGGCAGCTATGTTGCTCATTTTCAAAATGTGCTCTCTTATGTTGCTTTGCCCATCGAACTTCTCATTTGAAAGCTTTTGCATGAGAGAGCTCGCATACATCTTAGTAGAGCCAGTGAACTGGCTCTGAACTTTGCTAAGGTATTCCTTAGCATCAGCACATTCTGGGATGGCACCTCTTATTCCTTCCATGATGGAGTTTTTAATCACAATCATGCACTTACGGTTGGAATTTTCCAACTTCACACGCTCAAGGTCGTATGCCATTCTTATAGTTAAATTATTCTCAGCACCCGATTGACCAGCAGGGATCATTTGGGGCTCAGTGGGACGATCATGCGTAATTGCATAATCAATATCTGAGAGAGCAAATGCCATCTCAATCTTCTCCCTCCAAGAGGGATAATTTCCCCCATTTAGGGGCTCAACTGCAGAGATCAAACTCAGGATATTGGAAGTATTTGAACCTTCGGAAAGAAAAATACAATTTAATCAGAATACCAAAATAAATGCATGAATTAATTTAACGTTGGTTCAATTAAAACATGCTCTTAATAAAAATTGTTCTACTTCTAAATCACCGTTGGGCAGAATTAGAATAGAACAAAAATTCAGATTTAATTATGGCAAATTTCATCATCAACGTTGATCAAAAGATAAAATTCACATACTAACTAAACAGACTTAATATAATTTTCTAATTAAATTCTCACGTTGGATTAAAATTAATCAGAAAAAATAAATTTAAACTCAGCAGCGGAAGAAAATAAACTAATTAACTTAGTGCTTAAACTAACTGTGTTAATAGACTTAATACAATTTTCTTATTAAATTTTCACGTTGTATCAAATTTAATCAAAAAATTAAACTTAAAACTTAGCGCGGGAAAAAAATAACTCAATTCAGTGCTTAAACTAAATATGCATAGCAATTATTAACTTAATCTTGAAATAAAAGAAAAAGGCAGCTCTAATTCCCTTCTGGGCCAAAAAGAAAACAGTGTGGCCCAACTACTTTGTCACCAGGCCGGCCCATAAGGAAGAGCTGAGGGCGCGCCGATCTGAGCCGTCCGATCAAATGGACGCACAGGATTGCATCCAAATGGAATAAAGAGCCGGAAAAATCGGCCTCCTCCCTCAAAACCCTAACTGATTCCCGTGCAAAACGGATCTGGGGCGGCCGACGACGCTCGGGCGACAGCGGCAAGAGGCGCGTCGGCTGGACGGCGGATGCGTGGAGGTGCGGCGCGCACTCAGGTGGCGGCGCGTTCCGCGAGTATGAGGCGTAAGCCAGTGCAGCGCATGGCCGGCGCGTGGCCCGACGGCAGCGGTCAAGACGAAAACGCCAGCGGCGCGCCACAGATGGCGACGCGCAAGCCCGGTGGCGCGCAAGGGCGCGACAGCGCCTCAGAGGGCGCATATGCGGCGCCGGCGCACGAGCCGCACGGGGAGGGACGCGCGCACGCATTGCTGTTCTGTAAGGATCTTCCTCCCCTTTTGGTTCTTTTCTTGATCTTGTTTGGATTTGGGGATTCCTCTCCCTCTAATTGCTTCGCATGGTTAGGGTTCTTACTGATTTGGGTAAAAACTTCTCCTTCTATTTGCTATTCAAATCTACCCGAAAGAGTTCTTCATCTAGGGTTAGCACTAGGCACTACAACGCTTGCTCTAATACCACTGTTGAAATCTAAGGATCTTAGTGCCTAGATGAGGGCTTGATTATTACCTTCGGAGTTTGTGCTTGATGAAGCCATTGCCGTGACGGAGATGATGGATCGGCAGTGGAGAAGGCGACGGTGATGAGGACGGCGTGGCCGAGGCAGGGCCTTCCCGTTGCTCCCACGCGAGTAGATCTGATCGGTGTTCTGTTAGAGGGCTCGTGTGCTCAGGGAAACCCTCGGTCCCTGGGCCGGTCTAGTCCCCTCTATTTATAGCGCGTGTGCAACAGGGGGCCACAACCATAACGGTTGGTTGCGCCCCCGATTAAGGCGCGAGATCAACCCAACAGGATCCCTATCATCCACACGAGCACCGTGTCGGCACTCGTTGGTTTGCTTTCCTGGAGCGTCGCCGCGGCTCCGGCCTTGCCCGCCACGAGGGCAACCGCGCTGCCATCGTCGTGCTCAGAGCCATGCCGCCACTCCTCGCCCTCCTTATCACCCATGACCACGCCCCGCGATGTTGAGATGGTGTTGTACCACCACTTCCTCACCGCTGTTAACTAGTCCAACCTCGCGCGTGCCCCAGGTACAGTCGAGAACTAGCGAGCCATCGAGCCATCGCCCATTCGCCGACTGGCACTCATGGCGGTCTGCAACATGGCCGCGTGCACGGAAGGCCGCACTGCGGATGGATGCGGACGTTGTAGCAGCGTTGTCCGCTGTCCTGTCCAACGACACCCACAGCTCGGACCACAAGGAATGGTGCGTCGCGAGAGCAAGCGCATTCTATCCTGTTCAACAATACCCAAAATATCATTTGAATCATGAGAATGATGTGATTGACACTTTCAGATTGTACGATTTTGAGCAACGAATTCATGACCACTAAGAACACCTAAATCATTCAACCCAGTGAAAGAAACAATCCATTACGGCTTCGACGCTGCACGGACATGCTCATTTGCAGAACAACTCAGCCCTCGGCTATGAACGCCACGATCCGATCCATAAGCTGCTTGGCGTTCTCGCCCTCGGGCTCCCCAAGGAAGAACACGTGATCCATCCCCTCTGACTCGAGCCACGCCGCGGTCCCGCGCCACGCGCTAGCGGCCACGGCCTCGTAGTACGCGCGGTTCCTCGCGGCCAGCACGTCCTTCTGCCCGGCGCACACGAGCATCCTCTCGCACACGAGCTTCTCCAGCGAGGGCGCGCCCGGCGCAAGCGGGTTCATCCTCGGGTCATCCGCGCCGGCGGCGGCCTCCGGGCACGCGTAGGACCACATCCTCGCGGTGATCGCGGCAGCGCCCTCCGGCTCCCCCTCGATCGCCTCGCTCCCGCTGAACCACGGGTGCAGCAGTATCGCGCCCTCCATTCTTGGCCCACCACTGGATGCCGCCCTCACGAGCATCTCGTGCGCGATGTTGGCGCCGGCACTGTCTCCGGCGAGGAAGAGGCGGGCCGTGTCGCCGTGCTCGGAGATCCAGTCGTCTTGCGCTGACACCGTCCAATGGAGCGCGGCCCAAGAATCGTCGTAGGCCGCGGGGAGTGGGTGCTCCGGGGCGAGGCGGTAGTCGACGGACACCACGATGACGCCGGCCGCCGCGGCGAGGGAGTTGACGTAGTTGTGGTACGTGGAGGAGTCGGCCGACTCGATGAAGAAGGCGCCCCCGTGGAAGAAGACGACGACCGGGAGCTTCCTGGAGGGCTCGTGGAGCTTGGGAAGGTAGAGGCGCACGAAGACGCCCGTGTCTGCGTCGAGGACAACGTCCTTGGAGGCGACGCCGGTGGCCTCGTCGACGCCAGCAGGCAGGACAGGAGGCCGGTTGAGGCGGTCTATCTTCCCGCTTTTGTATATGCGGAAGTGCGCCGGGGACTCTAACGCCACCTCGTCGTCGGCTTTGGGTTCCGTGACCGTCTGTGGCGCCGGAGCAAAATTCTTGTGGGAGGTAGAACGAACTATCAATCTCCACACACCCAAGACACCCAAGCCTTCTGATTGGCGCGAAAAGGTGGTAGATACGAATGGTTCTTGGAGCAAGCTTCTTCTCTGGTACACTGTTCGTCGCTGGCAAATTTGGGTGACCGCCCAACCAGCCCAAATGGTGGCTCCGCCCCTGATGGCCATGGAGAAGTCCTGCTGTGGCCTTGTGTGGTGGCAGATAAGCCCTGGAAGAGAAGGCTTCCAAGTGGTGATAAGGTCTAGCGCGTCCAGGATCATCAGCTATACCATGCGATGGAGTTTGCACCTGAGCGGCTGACTGGATGACTTTGTGCCTTTGGATGACAAATCAGTGGTCCAAAATCCATGCAATGGAAAATAAAGGGCATGCTTTTTTAAAAAAAAAAATAAAATGTATTTGACCATTAATCTGAGCCGCTGTGTGAAACATGCCGATTGGCGTATAAGAGTTTGCAGTTTACTGAACTCACTGTACACAAAACAGCCAGTAAACAGAAGATGCTAACCGATCGACATACACGAAATGGAGATGAAAGCAGTCCGGATCAGAAGATAGCAATTTCTTACACCAACAGTCTAAAAAGGCACGAGACCAATTAGACAATCTGCCTGTGTTTATTCTCATTTTGTTAAAGGAAACATTTTCTAATAGAAAATCTCCTATAAGCATGAAAAATTAGGAAAATACGCGCGGCGCACGCCGCGCGTGTGGATGGAAAATGAATTTGTGTTTTTTTTTTCGAAAAAAAAAACAGACCACAATCATTTTTCCCAAGGAAAACGAGAAAAAACGGGATACAAAAACATTTTTTCTGGGTAGAACGAAAAAGTTTTTTTCGGAGAAAAAACGGACTACGAAAACTCGACGCACGACGCGTGTGTGAACGAAAACTGAACACGACGCGTGCGTGAACGAAAAATGACTTTGCGTTTTTTTGGATGAAAAAATAGGCTTAGACGTATCTTTAAAATTTTTGGAGGCTCGAGAAACCGTAGAGACCGAGACGCATGCGTGAACGAAAAACGAATTTGCGTTTTTTTAGGGAAAAATGGGCCACGAAAATATTTTTTCTAGGCTCTGGAGAAAAAACGGACAACGAAAATATTTTTTTCGGTAAAAACGGAGGAAGGACAAATGAAAAACGGGCTTGCGTTTTTTTAAGAAAAAATAGACCATGAAAACACAAAAGCAACGCATGCCGGGACCACGGAAACATTTTCCCCAAGACCCGAAGAAAAAACAGACTACGAAAACATTTTTTCGGCAAAAACGAAAGAAAAACACTTTTCCATGCTCTGGAGAAAAAACAGATAACGAAAACATTTTTTTCAACAAAAACAAAGAAACAACGGACGAAAAATGAATTTCCATTTTTGTTAGGAAAAACGGTCAACGAAAACATTTTTCCCATGCTCCGAAGAAAAAACGGACCACAGAAACATTTTTTCCGGGCAAAGAGGAAAAATGACCTGAACGTAAAGTGCGGGGACCTATTTGTTATAATTTTGGACCTGTTCACTATTTTGAAAAATTAGAAAATGGCTCGTTCACGATTCATATTTGACAGGAGTCTCTTTTTGTAAAACACCAAATGAGGGACCTAAACGTGAACCGGGAAAATTTTTTTCCTCTCACAGAAAATTGCAAAGGACCTATTCGTAAATTCGCAGGTACCTAATTGTAATTCGAAAGAACAAGAGGGTTTTTTCGCAAAATTGCCAAGGGACACGTGGGGGTACTCTCTGGGTGCGCTTTCTCCGAACTTTAATATAGGTATGATATTCGAAAGAACAAGAGGGTTTTTTCGCAAAATTGCCAAGGGACACGTGGGGTACTCTCTGGGTGCGCTTTCTCTGAACTTTAATATAGGTATGATATTTTATGATGATATGATGCACAAATGTAACACTACCACGAGGCAATTCAACAGCTACAGAAAAATATTAAGACAGCATAAACTGAAAGAAGACGTTCCTTACTGTACAGCAGCAGAGATCATTGGTAGTGAAAAATTGGTCTATGGACTGATATAGTGATATATGCAGTCATATCCTATTGGACTGCTCGCCGCTGGAGATGGTCCATGAAGGCCTGGAAACTCACATCATTTGTAAATATGACGTCTCCTCCAGGAGAAGGATTATCAGAGTTATATGTAATGGATGGATTTAGCTTGGCCAGTAAAAATCGAGCCTGCAGGTTTAGAAGAAAGTAATACTTTTCATATTAGAAAATGTAAAAACATAAAAGAATGCTAAAAATGCAGCAACCGATTTTTAACTAAATATATTGTACCACTTACCTCCATTACATCTGCTTGGAGATAAGGGAGTGGTGGGGTAAGAGAGTTAGGGGATGAGATTTTAAAATGTGAGATATAATTAGTAGAAAAACAGGTACTACCCTCACAAAAAAGGCGTATTAGATCAGATGGCTAACTGTCCCCATAATTTAATTCTATGAAAATGCTAGTAGGTTTTTGCAAATGATGACTATTCTGCTGAAGTATAGTCATTACTTTTATCATACACAAAATTTGAGACCTGATATTTATACATGACCAATGCTAAATTATGAGACTGGTGAAAATATCTACCAACTAGCATGACAAGAAAAAGGCTATATACCAATGATTATAAACCAGAGTGCTGAATAATGTGATTGATGAGATTTGGTGTCCCGTGCTGTTTTTTAGTGCAATTACTTTGATTATGCGTCCCAGAACATCTTCAAGTGAAAGTTAGGACTTCAAAACTATCATTCTTAACTAGCCCACGAACTATCGTGCTCATCTGGATCATCTGCAAATAGAACTAGGAAAATTCAGAGAGCACACATTAAAAAAAGTATTAATTACCTGAGATCTATATTGATCACAGACTACCAAACGGGGTACAGGAAACCGCTCCTTGATTATTGTATCAGCTTCCTCATGTGGAGGTTTTAACAACTGGCCAAATACGTTAACATCATACAAGGTTAAGCACAGGATGAAAACTACAGCATGTACTCTACAAGGCAGTCTAGATGAAATCTACCTTGAGCACTAAATCATGGAAAGAAAGATATTCTGATGGGAAGGTAAGACATGTTAGGTTTTAGCTCTGGATCATGAACACACACGAACATGAAGAAGATTTGGTGCAATTTTCTCTTCTATTACTTCTTGCTTTGTTGCTTACAAAACTCATGACTACCTCTCAATTTATACCCAAACTACAGTACTAAGAAACGGAATAGGATTCTACTTCCTTGTCATAATCGAACTCCTCGTACTAATTGGATCAGACACAAGATTAACTCTAACATTCACCCCTAATCTTGTCACATCTAATTTCTAACACAACTCTAACTTGTTGAGGTAGTCGGTCTCAACTATGACTTGCCCAACTTATACTCGACACAGAACGGTGAACGCATCTCCAAGGAGTTTCGCCTTCTTGATGGCCATACCGCCGGTGACACCTCGCCGGCGATTACGACCTTTTGCCTCATCTCTAATTATCTTTTCACTGGCAATGCAACTTGACAGCGACGCAGACTCGCATTAGAGCTTACCCACGAGAGAACTTGGACGCACCTACAAAAACACTTGTGCACACACAGCTAGAACGGCAACCACAACTCCTCAACGTCCTTGGTACACGTAGCGGCTTCCTTTTGATCTTCTAGTGCAACACGATCTCTTCTGATGCGCACGACATCTCTGAAGGAACTCGCATATGTTTATCTTATGGACATAACTCCCACAAACTCAACTTACGTTTTTTTCTTCATTTTCCCATGTGCTACAGTACCCACGCACTGTGCCATGGAATTTCCTGGGCTGCCGGCCTTGCCTTGGTACCGTAATGACACTGCAGGCTCATGTGCTACAGTACCCCACACAAACTCAACTTGCGTTTTTTAAAATTACTTATGGTTATATCTCTTATATCATAAAGGCAGCATATGAACAAATCCATTGGATTTGTATAAGAAATGCACCAAAATAGTCCCCAAGAACATATTTGAGAAGCAACATTCGAGCATACATGGTAGTGAAATTTTCTAGTTGGAAGAAAGGATTACAAATGCCTAATGGTATTTTATAATTTAAATAAACATTTTGACAAAGTGAGATAAACTATGTTAGGTTTATTATTTCACTATGCACAGCATCACATCCACACAACTCCAGTCTCCAAGTCATGTGAACATATTTCATTCCCTTTTAGAACATAATGGCGAAACTCACCTAGTAATTACAAAACTATAGCGTTTCCCAGAATTTCCAGGTCCCTATGTGAAAACTTCACAGAAAAAAGGATGGTAGTATGGGGGCAAGTATTCCCAGTTGCCCATCTAAACAACATGTTAATCCACCAATCATGATGTAGATAAACAAATAGCATAAAAGAGAATGGAATTCATGCGATAGAATTTGGACTTACAGAACCAGGTCCCTCTGTAGATGGACCACCAACAAATGCCATAATCCTGGCACCTGATCCAGGGACACAAACCCCTACGAGGCTGGCAGCCACACTTAATGCAGATCCAGTGCATCTTGATGCACGTTGATCAGCTGGAACAGGCCACGGGTTCTTTTGCAATTCTTCTATAACCTATACATACAGTGAAATCATATCATGGATTTGCAACATCGAAAATTGAGAATATGATGTATTATATGGAAAATATTATTTCCTATTATGATGCTATTGATTCTTAACTGAGTTCAACACAAACTCGCACTCAGAAGCAGGCCACAGGAGCCTGGCAATGCTCTCGGATGAAAGACCATTCCTGGTCCCAGCGATCACCCCTGTGGTGGGCTTTTTCTTCCCTGCAAAGAAGCACATTTGCTCCAATATTTGGTCCTTGGTGACCTCCTTTGTTCCCTTGAACACATATGACTTTGGCAACAAGCCAAAACACAATTCATGAACCTATATGCACCAATATTGAATATATTACTAAATAAAATATCGACCATGTATAGGTATCATCCGGATGTTTTTGTCCTAAAAATCATCCAAATTTTGGACCGTACGATCAAAACACACATCCGTAGGATCAACCTACCTCTAATTCAGGGGGGGTGTGCATTGATCTGAAAGCAAATCCAATGGCCCAGAATTTGGATGATAGTTGCTAAAGAAAACATCCGGGTGAAACTTATCAAAACCTATAAAACAATTAGGAATGGAGCATTAATGAGAGAACAGTGACCTATTACCTGCACATACGTCCCAAAAGTAATGAATCCAACAAGGGAATTATCTGGCAATAGCTCAACAGCTTGTGCCAGCGCAGACTTGAAATAACCAATTTCTTCCTCAATCATGCAAGTATCAACAACAAAAATGAAAACTGGTGGCACTGCAGGACCTGTTTCTGCAGCCGATATGTAATCAACAGTGGTAAACTGAGGAAAGAGCTCTGCAGGGAGGTTGTTTTCTGAGATCGAGGAGTAGTGTTGAGGGAGGATTGCACTGAAAGCAGAATGGACACACCTAGATCTTAGCTACATAGTCTACAATAGAGAAAGGGTTGAGGATGGAAAGGCAAATGCGACAGCGAAGGGGGGAATATGGGAGAACTGGGATATCAGGAATTGACTTCAGAGTGGTATAGATGGCAGAAACAGGGACCACACAGCTCACAGCATCCTCCCTTGTACCTGGAATAACATTCCAGGGCATCCTTATCCCATCTTGTGCCTCGAGGTCAAGGAATTCAGCCATTTTCTATACAGAAGCCTTGTATTATAATTCTGTGTCAGGCCTCCACAAGTAAAGGGATATCCAACCTGCAAATATCACATTAATAGCAAATGGAAAATTGGTGACCATAAACAAGAAAAATAGAGAACAAAAGAGAAAACCCTTGCAATTGGATACCACCCACTCAACTCAATCAGCTTAAATGCCATAAGGAACATCAATAACCCTGATCCAGAGTCTTCAAATTCATTATCATATAAGCAACATCATAATGCTGCACTTTCCTAGCTATCCCATTTCACCAAAACAAAGTTGCTGGCACATTAAAAAATTCTCAGTACACAGTGAGCTAATATAACTAAGATTTAGTGTTAAATTAACAGAATCATCAAAAATTCAAAATATTTGGGTACTTCCTCTACAAATATGTGATCTTAGCATGAACATACAACTTGAAACATCAATCCAAAACTATAGATTTGCTCAATCACCAGCTTCACGGAGAATGCTCCATCACTTCGAGCAACTCACAGCACTATGATTTTACTTCTTCACGGGGAACAGCACTCATGATCATTCCATTCTACACCACATATAAAGATTAATTCCAAATAGCCACATGATCGCTAGTGTTTTTTTTCCCATGCGTTCCAAATAAATAACCAAATGCAGCACAAAATTACACCCAAGTAACCCAACAACTCAGAATTTGCATCAGTTTAGATATATCAGAACTGAAATTTTCGCCGGAAATAACACAGGCATCGTTTCCACCACATTGTGCCTGCGTGCCAAAAACTAGCGAGAATTCCTTCCAATTTGTTCTACGCTAAAACCACCTCAAAATATTCGAAATTACATTGCTACCGGTAACCCCCGCCTCCCATGAGAAACCAAAAAAATCGCACCTAAGCACGAGCAACCCTAGATCTCTTCGAATATCATCTCAAACAAGAAGAGCGGCAAGCAGAGGTGACGAGTAACCGTAGAGACAAGGAAGATCACTTGCCAATACTAGCGCGCCCGAGATACTGGAGGCTACCCACCTACTAGCGCCGCGCCGTCAGAGGCGGCGGCGGCGGCGGCAGGAGTTGGAGGAGGGGTCGAGGCGACACGGCGGAGTGCGCGATGAGATCGGGATTCGGCGCTCAGCAAATCGGACGGGAAGAGGAGAGGAGTGAAGTGGCGCCGGCCGGGCGTCCTGTGGGGCCCGGTGGTCGGTAACAGAGGGCTCGGATGGGTGCGGTTATACGCAGCCAGATCGGGCGGGCTCATATGAAGCATTAGGGGTGAAAATGGTACGGGTTAATCCCGACCGATCCGGTACCGAATCCGTTAAAAATCGTATTCGGGAAAAAAAATTCCGTATCCGGCCGGATTCGGATACGGTACCGGATACTTGCTACCGGATACGATATGAGATCTGATGAGCGGGATATCCGACCAGAATAGCTACGGTATATGGTAACCGGATATTATCCGACCAGGATATCCGAATCAACAAAACAAGGGTACTCGTGACTCAAGTCGTGACTCAAGAGTCAAGGGCTTCCCATTCGATTCCCGCAAGCCTCGCCTTTGCCTCCCATTCGATTCCCCAACCCGAAAACTAACCCTAGTGCTTGAGCCTCGCCGCCGCCACCGCATGAATTCAAGTGTTGGCCTGTGGGCGCGGGACTTAGTTGTTCAAGTTATGTATGAATTTGATACCTTGTTATACTTGTGTTGTGTGAGTTGTCAAATTTATGTAATATATATGAATTTGTCAAATGTTTCAACAAGTATGTATCCGTTTGTATTATCCGTTTCCGAACCGAATCCGGTATGTATCCGCTCCGACATTACCATATCCGAAACTCCGAAATATCCATATTCGTATCCGTATTCGGTCTTACCGTATCCGATTCCGAATCCGGAAAAAAAATATGGGTTAGGATACGGGAACAGCAATATCCGACCGTATCCGATCCGTTTTCACCCCTATGAAGCATGCTCACTTCACGAGTCTATTTTCATTTAATATTTATTTTAAATCTTTTTTTCAAATCTAATCGATGGAAATAAAAAATTGCAAAAATAGACACCCATCGCCCCAATATGGGGCGATAGGTACCTGGATGTAAAAAATGCACTTGTGAAAATGGACACATGAAGGAGTAGATTTACCAATATATTTTGCATTTAGGTACCTATCGCCCCAATATGGGGCGATCGCCCCACGTTAGGGCGACGGGTGTCTATTTTTGCAATTTTTTGTTTTCATCGATTAGATTTGAAAAAATAATTTAAAATAAATATTAAATGAAAATAAATTCCTCACTTCACCTGGTCTGTTCGAAGTGTTTCTTTATAATGTGTTTGATTGATTGTATTAAGTGATATATATATATATATATATATATATATTATAATAGTTTAAAAATGCTATTTACGTGTTTGGTTATTTAAATGAAATCATCCTATCCTGAATGGCGGGATAGAAATATTTTATATAGATATTGAACCATTTTATTCATTCAAAATAATATAACCAAATAGTATAGGACTATCCTATCCCATTCAAACTCATCCCACCAACCAAACACACCCTTAGTAGCACATCCTTGTTTCTTTTTCAAAATAGCTCATGTATAATACAATTTTCAAAAATAGTCTCCTTCTGTACCACTGAAGACCCAGTAGCAATGCGTACCACCTGCCATGGTCTAATAGCACTAGGGGGAGGGTGCGTGGTTCATGGCTCCGTGGCAGTGTGGGCCAGCATGGGAGCGAACAACACGGGCAGGGCGAGCTCGGGCAACGTGGGGCATGAGTGTGGTCCTGCATGAGCGTGTCGCGTGAGCATGGGCGTGAGTGTGCTGTCGCGCTCCCCCGTGCACATGAGCTTGCTTTCGCGCTTTCTGACCACGGTAATTTGGTGGATTCGACCGTTTCGAGCTCGCTGATCACATCTTTTTTTCTTTTTCTCTTTTTTTCTTTTTTGTTATACCTTTTCGCACTTTCTCTCTCTTTTTCTTTACCATCCTCATAGCCTAAACATGAGCAAACTCGGCTGATCTGGGCGATGACATTTAGGGGCAGGCTTGGGAAGTAAAATGGAAGGCCACAAAAAATCTATCTAGCCAACATATATTATTATCCCTCAATTACATATGGGAGGTTTCAAGGCTCCTCAAGCATCCACCTCACTTCCACCTTCTCTCTCCTCTATTTTCCGAAAAAGTCCTCCGTTTTTTTAAAATTACGTATAGGTCCTTGTGCGATTTTCTGTGAGAGGAAAATAGATTTTCCCGTTTCGCGTTTAGGTCCCTCGTTCGGTATTTTACAGGGAGACCCCCCATTAAATGCGAATAGCGAACGAGCCCTTTTCTAATTTTTCAAAATAGCGAATAGGTCCAAAATTATAACAAATAGGTCCCTGTGCTTTACGTTCGGGTCCTTTTTCCGCTTTGCCCTAAAAATGTTTTCGTGGTCCGCTTTTCCTCCGGAGCATGGAAAAATATTTTCGATTGCCGTTTCGCTCAAAAAAATTTTCCTTTCTCCGCTTTGCTCGGAAAAAATGTTTTCGTGATCCGCTTTTTCTCCGAGCATGGGAAAATGTTTTCGCTTGCCGCTTCTCTAAAAAAATGTAAATCCGTTTTCATCCGTCGTTTATCCGCTTTTGTTGGAAAAAATAGTTTCGTTGTTCGCTTTTCCTCCAGGGCATGGGATAAATGTTTTACGTCGTTTTCCTCGTTTTTGCCCAAAAAAAACACAAATTCGCTTCGTTTCACGCGGCGTGCGCCGCGTGGGAAAAATATTTTCGTTACCCGTTTTCTCTAAAAAAAGATTCCTTTCTCCGTTTTGCGCGGAAAAAAATGTTTTCGTGATCCGTTTTTCCTCCGGAGCATGGCAAAAATGATTCCGTTTACCGTTTTCTCTAAAAAAATGAGAATTCGTTTTTCGTCCGTCATTTATCTGTTTTTGTTGGAAAAAAATGGTTTTGTTGTTCGTTTTTTCTCCAGAGCATGAGAAAAAATATTTTACGTCGTTTTTCCTCGTTTTTCTACGAAAAAATTGTTCCGTGATCCGTTTTTTATCCGAAAAAAACACAAATTCATTTCCCGTTAACGCGCGCGGCGTGCGCCGCGCGTACCATCCTAGTTTACTAAATTTCAACATAGAAAAGCGCATTTCTAGCTGACATGTGGTTGCCTGTGTGTATGGTGGTGCATAAAAAAGTAATATATTTTGAGATATCGTAGGACTCTTCGTCCTGATTGTTCAAATATGTGGGGCTCTATCTCTTTGTGTATGAATCTGAATCGATCTCTAATCGATTTTCTCCTATAAATATGGTACCGATTGTATAAGAAAATCAATCTAATAAAAGAAGAGTGTTTGCCTCTCTATATTGTATGTGTTCTTCGCGATTGTTTTGGTGATTCGATTGGTTCATTGTGTTTGATCTTCGGTGGTCATCATTATTTTACAACATGTTATCAACGCATAGCTTTCCGAGGTCGATTGAGATTGTTTGCTTACATCAATAGACAATGCGTTGAATTTTGACTCGTGTCAAGCGATTAAACCTACTGCATGCCGGACGTGAGTTCGAAGCAAATAAGTTAATCGCATCTGAATAGTTTTAAATCATGTAGATTAATTTTCCTAATTATCCAGATTACTCATTTAATCTAATTCAAAAATTAGAGTTTGTTTAGCTACTGTTCATAAAAATTAAGAAAAATCTTTATTGATGCTTGTGTTTGTAGCGCAACATCCCTACGGAACCGCGTCAAGAGCCCACCCCTGATGGGCGACCCCGTGTGCATGCGTGCCCACACATTGCGCACTCCACTAGCCCATCACCGACCGCAGTTGTGTCCACCATGCCAAACCACGCACCGTGTAGCGCCAGCCGTGCCAGCTGCCCCGACTGAAACAACCTCAAATTCAAAATGAATTTGGTTTGCTTTTATTCGAATTCGCGTTTGATTTGGTTTTGGAAATTGGAATTGAGTTTGAATTTCTTACCTCGTGTTGGGCCGAATCCCTTTTGCTTTGGGCCTTGGCTGCTCACTTCGACTCTTGCTCAGCTCGGCTGCCGCTCCTCGGCCGCCCGATTTCGCCCTCCCGCCTCCCCGCCTCCGGCTCGCCCGCGCCGTGCCGTCTTGTGCCCGCCGCGTCACTTTGCCTCGCCGCCTTGCCGCTGGTCTCCGGCCAGCGCCCGGCCGCTCCAGCCATGCGCCGCCTCGCCTCCTCCGCGCCGTCGTCTCGTCGCCAGCCGCCCCGTCGCCTCGCCTTGCGCGCCGCCGTCGAGCTCGGCGCTGCGCCCTCACCTCGCCCTATAAAACCCACCCGACCTCACCTCTCCAACTCGCCCGCCCTCGCTCTCGTGGTGAGCTCCTCCTCCCCTTGCCGTTCCTCCGCCCGGCCGCCGCCGCCACAGCCAGCTCGCCGCCTCGCCCTCCCTCAGTGCTCCTAACCCCTCCTCGCACTGCCCTCTGTGACGAGCGGGCCCCGCTGCCGCCCCACTCCGCCTCGCCTGTGGCCCCCGCTCCCTCGTCGCATCACGGGCCGCCATGTGGCCTTGCCCATGCGCTGCGCCACCAATGGCCGTGGCCGTGGCCCGGTCGGCCGAGCACCACACTGTTCCAAAACAAGAGTTTTCAATTTTCGATTTATTAATTCATTTAATAAATCCAAAATCGTTTTAAATCCAAAAATAGCCCGAAAAATCCGTAAAAATCCGGAAAACCCAGAGCTCCACCAAATACTTTTCCCGAACCGTTTCGATCCACCGAGTCCGTAAATGCTGTCCGTTCCCAAATCCAAACCGTAAATTCCCCAAATCCCGCTTTGCCCTCCGTTCTCTTCCGACTGGTTCGGTTTTCGTTTGATTTATTTTCTTTTTGATTATTGTTTTGTCGTTTATTTATGTTGGTTGTCTTTTCGCGTTAGATTCGACCGCTGAGACGCCCACGAGCCGAGCAGCCCTGGAGTCGAGCAGCTCCGAGCAGCACGTCGGACCAGACGAGCGCAGATTTACTACTTCCTCGACGACTCATCCGATCCAGCTGCCGCGCAAGGCAAGCCGTACACCCTTTGATCATGTTGATCCTATCATGCCATGTTATAGTAGTACTTATTTTATACCGCATTATTTTACTGTATTTGACTTAATGAAATCCAGTATTTTAGAATGACATGATAATTAGGTAATACCGAATTGCTCATAGAACCTCCTTGAAATATTGGAACCCTATTAATCCTTTGGAACCCTAGTTAATTGCTTATTGCCATGAATAGGTTAGATTATATTGCTAGGTTAGTCAGAACTTGGTTTTTAAAAGAAAATACTGCCGAATCTCCGATTCGAATTGTTTATAAAAGTGCTACAGTCAGGGGGACAGTATCGGATTAATCCCGGAGTGGATGAGATTCCGATCCCCGGCTGGTGATTAATGCCTTGTTTGGTCTGGTGGCCGGTACTGCGAGTATCGGAATGGGTTTGTGGATAAAGGCTTGGTCTTTAGCAAAAGTGTAAGGTTAATAAATCCCCTTGAGCAAAGTAAATAACTTAGTTCCCGCTCAACCACAGGTCGGACTGGTCGGTGGACCCGTATCCGACATGGCTTATTAAGTTAGTCATTCCTAAGATAATAACTGGACTGTCTTGGTGGCTACCATTCTCTGGAGAGAATGGGGACCGGGCCTTCCCGGCAGGGAAATGGACCGGAGGGGTGGAACGGGAATAGTCCGGAGTGACATTCTTGGTTCTCACAACGGTAGACGCTAATGGGGACCCTGAGTCCAAGGTAGCGGTCTCTATCGGTAAACAACTAAAGGACAGGAATGATTAGACGAAAGGCCGTGATAATCTAAACTGGGCCACATGCATTTAAGTTGCATGAAACTCGCGATTGGCATAAAGGTTATAGATATCTTGTGGGTAAAGTTGAGCCGCTCTGCAGAGTTAATCTTAATTGTAATCGATTACGCTGCATTCTTAGGTTGATGAAGTTAAGTTGGAATCGGGGTTGATACCCGTAACCAAGCTCAAGTTACTGTTTTGGTATTTGTGAAGGAATTGGTTAAGTATTGTTGAACCTTGTGAAATTCAAATTACCTATTTATTGGTTTGTGCTTCAAATGTAAAATGAATTACGAAATAAAACTGCATCCAGATACTTAACCCTATTGCCATCCCTTGATAACCATACATATAGTATTCAGTGGTTCCGTACGACTTGTTGAGTACTCTGTACTCACCCTTGCAAACCCCCGCCCTTTCAGAGTTCGAAGAAGCTGGAGCCTACCAGGAGGTCGTAGATGGCGATTTAGTCTGGTTTTAGGTCTTGTCTTCGCTCAGGCCCTGCCTGTGGTTTCCTTCTTTTGGTAGTGTAAGTTTAGAAGCTTAGATGCTTCCCTTGTAAAATCCGGTCGTTAGGCCGGCTATATTGAATAAAAATGTTGAATTGGCTTTTGGCCAGGTAATTTTACTCTTGTTTTACAACAGTTAGTCTTCCTGGTAATCATGTGAGTTTCAGATCGCTTCTAAAAAGGCGGTCCGTCACAAGTGGTATCAGAGCCTAGGCTTGACCGTAGACTGAGACCTAAGTTGGCTTAAGGAGTCTTTTTCGAAAGATTATTTCAAACTACAAAATGAGTTTCGAAAACTGTAAGTATTATTCTTATAATCCCGTTTCTCTCCTCTCTCTGTTCCCACCTTTTCCTTAACATTCACTTCTCTCCTTTAAAAACTCACTTAAAACCTTTCCACTCATCTGACTTGAAAAAGTTTCTCGTTTTGGCAGATGGTTCAGCATGATTATCTGTTCCCCGAAGCTTTCGGGGGATGGGCTGAGTTACCGTGGAGGATGCTTCAGCATGTTGGTGCAGGCCAGAATGAAGCCCCAGTTTTCCACACAGAAGAACTCTTCCAGGGTGCCGTTCGTTACGAATGGAAAGCCTGGGTTGATCTTAATCCTCTGCACGACAATCCCGATATTCCACGCCGCTTCCAAGGATTCCGCGTCTCCGAGTCAGACGCTATCCAGGACTCTGCCCGTCGGGCAGTGAAGCACCTGCGTCGTCTCTTTGATGCTGAGTTTGACGACAGTCGATTCCAGCTCATCCCTATGAGAGGGGATGCCCCCGGCACGGTGATCATCACCGTCCCGGATGACGATCTGCACCAGCGTGTCGACCAAGCTGCTGATCGATGGTGAACAAGGACTACTCAGACACCGCCTTCTCCGCGAGCGAGATGATCTGCAGCGACAGTTGGGCAATGCTTGGATGGAGATCGACGAGCTTCGCGAAGAGATAGACCAGCTGCAGCCCCAGTACGAGCCCGGAGAGGAGATGTCCGTGGATGGTCCATCGGAGGTGGTGGACCTGTCCATGGCAGAAGATGTGGAAGAAGACCCGGAGGAGCGCATCATCTACATCTCCGACGACGATTGAAGATTCCAGTCTTAGAATAGGGCGTTAGTCCTAGAAGTTGGCTTTACCCCCTTTTGGAGTAGTCTTTTGTAATGTAAAATAGGTTGTTTCCTACCTTAGTATGACGGTATTGTAAACAATCTATGCTATCAGTAAAATTAAGTTTCCTATCTCTGTATGTTGTTTGCCCTATTATCCGTATATCTTCGGCCTAAATTCCACTAATTCTTTCCCATTTCGTCTCGCCTCTCATATATTCTATCTCCCTCTGCCCCATGTCTAAATTCTTACTTATCTTCTGCTTTACCCAAAACCCTGCAGCAAGACCTAAGAGTTAGTCAGAATGGATCAAGGTGAAGGATCGCATTTCCAAGGCCATGAGAATGAGGCAGACCCAACCAGAAACCCGGTTAACTTAGCTCAAGTACTGGCAGCCATGGAAAGGAACAGATATCAGTCAGAACAAAGGCAGAATCAGATGATTGAGATGATGATGAGACAGTTTGCCACAAGACCGCAGATGAATCCCCAAGGAAATAACTTTGGACAGGAAGGATTATTAGGTGGGTCACACTGGTCTGACTTCCAAAAGACCCGGCCCCCTATTTTCTCCGTGTCAACTGAGCCATTATCAGCAGATGATTGGCTCACGGTTATCCAAATGAAGTCGATACCATGCAGTGCAATCGAGAAGGAGAAAGTGCTCTATGCCTCTCACCAACCGCAAGGACAAGCAAAGAAGATGGTGGGTTAACTTTCAAACTCTGAAGGCAGGACAAGAGATTTCATGGCAGATGTTTGAAGAAGCTTTCCGGAAGACACACATTCCAGCAGGCTTGATGGCCTCCAAGCGAAGGGAATTCCTGTCTCTCCATCAAGGAGGAAGGATAGTAATGGAATACCTACACCACTTCAACAATCTTTCTCGCTATGCACCTAGAGAGGTAGACACAGAAGAGAAGAAGATAGAAAGATTTTATGAAGGACTGCAGAAGAACCTCAAGTTCCATGTCTCAGCTGTGGAGTTCAAGGATTTTTCAGCTATGGTGGATAGGCTGATTGTGTCAGAAGAGACAAGGAATGACCTGGAAGATACCAGAAAGAGAAAGGCCCAGCAACAGAGAATGTCAAAGAACAAGTCGGGCCTGTGGGAAGGACTTATACCTTCAACCCCAACGTCCCAAACAAGAGACAAGCAGTGGGAGGATCCCGACCTGTTCCGCCCAATGCTCAGCCCGGGAATGTTCGATGCTTTACCTGCAACGGGAACCATTACTCTAATATGTGTCCCAAGAAAGGTTCAGCTTGTTTCCATTAAGTGACAACCCGACATTTCAGCAAGAAGGCCCAAAGAAGGACTTGCCGAGTGATGTGGCAAAAGCTCAGGTGTCAGCTTCCGCCAACAGACAGTCAGCACCTCGTCAACCTCAGCCGCCCCATCAAGGTTATCTGAAGGCACCTGTTAAGACAGAAGGATACTCGAACAACCGCGGACCCAATCCGCCAAGGAACCCCCAAGGCAGAATCAACCATGTGTCAGCAGTAGAGGCAGCTGAAGCAACAGATGTCATCATTGGTAAGTTTCCCATCCAAACCCAGTTGGCCTTAACCCTCTTTGACCCAGGTGCAACCCATTCGTTCATTTCTTTGGCTTTTGCTTGCAAAAGTGGGTTGCCCTATTCTCCCTTGCCCTCTCCCTGTGTTTTCCACACCCCTGGAAGTCGGTTAATGGCCAGATTCAGCTGCAGTAATCTGAGGATAGAAATCCAAGGGATTGAGTTCAGAGCCAACCTGTTGTTATTAGAGATGGATGGTCTAGATGTCATATTGGGAATGAACTGGTTATCTAGACACCATGCTCAGTTGGATTGTGCTCAGAAGACAGTGACACTCAGAAATGGTTATGGTCAGAAAGTGACAGTTCAGAATGATCCGAGGTTGATCAAGAGAAGTCAGAGCATCATCAATGCAGTCGCAAATGGATTAGACAGCATACCCGTAGTTCGGGAGTACCCTGAAGTTTTTCCAGAAGAGTTACCAGGGAAACCTCCGAACAGAGGCATAGAACTGGCAATAGAGTTAGTTCCTGGAACAGCTCCTATCCATAAGCGATCCCGTCCAATGTCGTCGTTGGAGTTAAAGGAACTAAAGAAGCAATTGGATGAATTGCTGGACAAAGGATTTGTACGGCCAAGCATATCGCCTTGGTCCGCACAAGTGGTATTTGCCAGAAAGAAGGACGGAAGTAAGAGACTCTGCATAGACTACAGAGCCCTGAATGATGCGACGATCAAGAACAAGTACCCGTTGCCCCGGATAGATGACCTGTTCGATCAGTTGAAAGGAGCCAAGATCTTTTCGAAGATAGACCTGAGGACAGGATACCATCAGCTGAAAGTCAGAGAACAAGACAGAGAGAAGACAGCATTTGCTACTCGGTACGGATTATATGAGTTCACCGTGGTGCCATTTGGACTCACAAATGCCCCGGCCTACTTTATGAACCTGATGAACCAAGTACGCATGGAGTTCTTGGACAAGTTCATCGTAGTGTTCATAGAAGATATACTCATTTACTCCCAGACCGAAGAAGATCACAAGAAGCATCTACACTTAATTCTGGGAAGGCTTAGAGAACATCAGCTTTATGCCAAATTCTCTAAGTGTGATTTCTGGTTGGATGAAATCGCTTTTCTAGGACACATCATCACCAAGGATGGCGTGAAGATGGATCCCGAGAAGATCAGGACAGTGTTGGAATGGAAACAGCCTGTGTCAGTAACAGAAGTCAGAAGTTTCCTCGGATTGGCAGGATACTACAGAAGATTCATCGAAGGATTCTCCAAGATAGCCAAACCGATGACTCAGCTTCTCAAAAAGGACAGCCCCTACGTTTGGACTGAGAAGTGTGAGAAGAGTTTCCAAGAGCTGAAAACCAAGTTAACCTCAGACCCAGTCCTCACTCTTCCAAATCCGGATAAGGATTTTCAGATTTACTGTGATGCTTCGAAGAGAGGATTGGGATGTGTGTTAATGCAAGAAGGAAAAGTGGTTGCGTATGCGTCACGACAACTCAGACCGCATGAGGAGAATTACCCGACCCATGACCTGGAGTTAGCCTCAGTAGTGCACGCATTGAAGATTTGGAGACATTACCTGTTGGGGAACCGTTGTGAAGTATTTTCAGACCACAAGAGCCTGAAATACGTGTTCACCCAGCCCAATCTGAACATGAGACAGAGAAGATGGTTGGAATTGATTAAGGATTATGACCTGGAGATCCTTTATCATCCAGGAAAAGCTAATGTGGTAGCAGACGCTTTGAGCCGAAAAGCATGCCATCACTTAACTCAAGTTGAGACTATCTCTCCCCAGCTGAAGTCAGAAGTACAGGAGTTGAACCTGCAGATAGTGTCAGAAGGATCAGTGCATTTCCTAGAGATCCAGTCAGATCTCCTGAAGCAGATCAAAGCAGCTCAGCAGACAGACGAAGAAATACTGGAGTACAGAAAGTTGATGAAGGAAGTTAGTCCCTCGGAGTTCTCGGAAGACAAGCAAGGCATACTACGATTCCGCGATCGTATATGCATTCCGAAGGATAAGGATATAAGAGGATTGATTTTGACAGAGGCTCACTCGTCGCAATTCTCAATACACCCTGGCAAGATCTTAAGATGTACCAAGACTTGAAGAAAGAATACTGGTGGAATGGGATGAAGAAGGAAATAGCCGAACACGTGGTGTGTTGTGACGTGTGTCGGAAAGTCAAGATAGACCACCAGAAGACGGCAGGATTACTGCAACCCCTCCCAGTGCCAGAATGGAAGTGGGAAGAAATTGGAATGGACTTTGTCACCGGTTTGCCCAAAACTCAGCAGGGATATGACGCTATTTGGGTAATCATTGATAGACTGACCAAAGTAGCCCATTTCATCCCTATTAAGCAGACCGTTGGAAGGGACAAGTTGGCAGAATTGTACCTGACCCAGATTGTCAGATTACATGGAATCCCTAAGAAGATCGTGTCAGATCGTGGAGCCCAGTTCACCTCAAAGTTCTGGAAAAGTCTACATGAAGCTATGGGTACAGACTTGAATTTTAGTACGGCCTATCACCCTCAGACAGATGGTCAGACAGAAAGAGTCAACCAGATACTAGAGGATATGTTGAGAGCCTGCGCTCTAGCATATGGAGCCTCGTGGGCTAAGTGTTTGCCATTTGCGGAGTTCTCGTACAATAACAGTTACCAGACCAGTCTGAATATGTCACCGTTTGAAGCCCTGTATGGAAGGAAGTGCAGAACCCCGTTGAATTGGACAGAAACCGGAAAGAAACAGCTTTTTGGACCTCAGCTAGTTCATGATGCTGAAGCTCATGTGAGGATCATAAGGAAGAACCTGAGAACAGCTCAAGTCCGGCAGAAGAGTTATGCAGATATGAGAAGAAAAGATATAAGTTATCATGTTGGAGACTTCGTTTATCTGAAATTGACACCCTTCAAGCCCGTTCGTCGTTTTCAGATAAAAGGGAAGTTAGCTCCGAGGTATGTTGGACCATACCCCGTGACTGACAGAATTGGAGAAGTAGCCTACAAGTTACAGCTAAGTCCAGAGCTGTCAAGAGTACACAATGTCTTTCATGTGTCCCAGTTGAGAAAATGCCTCCGGCAGCCGTCAGAACAAGTACAGTTGAAGGGGATAGACTTGAAAGAGGATTTGACATATCATGAGGAACCAGTCAGAATTGTAGAGACAATGGAAAGAGAACTCAAGTTCAAGAATGTCAGGATCTGCCGAGTGCTATGGAAGAATCATACACTCGAGGAAACTACTTGGGAGAAGGAATCGGGATTGCAGCAGAATTTTCCCAACCTATTTTCCCAGGCGAAATGAATCTCGGGGACGAGATTCCATTTTAAGTGGGGTAGGTTGAAACAACCTCAAATTCAAAATGAATTTGGTTTGCTTTTATTCGAATTCGCGTTTGATTTGGTTTTGGAAATTGGAATTGAGTTTGAATTTCTTACCTCGTGTTGGGCCGAATCCCTTTTGCTTTGGGCCTTCGGCCTGCTCCCGCTCGGCCTGCTGCTCCCGCTCAGCCTGCCGCTCCCTCCGGCCCGGCCCAGTTTCGCCGGCCGCCTCCGCCTCGGCGCTCGCGCGCCGTCTGCGTCTTGCCGCCCGCCGCGTCACTGCCTCGCCGCCTTGCCGCCTGGTCTCCCGACCGCGCCAGTGCCCCGCCGCTCGCCGCCGCCCTCGCCTCCTCCGCGCGCGTGTACTCCCGTCGCCGCCCAGCCACCGTCGCCTCGCCGCGCTGCGCCCGCGCAGCCGCGCTGCGTCGAGCTCGGCCGCCTGCGCCCTCACCTCGCCCTATAAAACCCACCCCGACCTCACCTCTCCAACTCGCCCCGCCCCTCGCTCTCGTGGTGAGCTCCCTCCTCCCTTGCTCCTCCTCCCTCCGGCCGCTTGGCCACGCCCAGCCGCCGCCGCCCTCGCCCTCCACTGTGCTCCTAACCCTCCTCGCACTGGTGCCCTCTTGACGAAGCGGGCCCGTCAGCCCCTCCCCTCGCCTGCCGTGTGGCCCCGCTCCCCTCCCCGTCGCACCGCTGGGCCGGCCCATGTGGCCTTGCCCATGCGCCACCAACCGGCCGTAAGTGGCGTCTGCGGCCGAGCCAGCCCACACTGTTCCAAAACAGTGTTTTCAATTTTCGATTTATTAATTCATTTAATAAATCCGAAAATCCGTTTTTAAATCCAAAAATAGCCCGAAAAATCCAGAAAAATCCCGGAAAAACCCAGAGCTCCACCAAATACTTTTCCCGAACCGTTTCGATCCACTGAGTCCAGAAATGCTGTCCGTTCCCAAATCCGAAACCCAGAAATTCCCCAAATCCCAGTTTTGCCCTCCGTTCTCTTCCGGCTTCTTCCGGTTTTCCGTTTGATTTCCGCTTTCTTTTGATTATTGTTTTGTCGCTTATTTATGTTGGTTGTCTTTTCGCGTTAGATTCGACCGTTGAGACGCCCGATGGAGCCGAGCAGCCCACGAGTCGGGCGATTCCGAGCGGCGTCGGACCAGGCAAGCGCGCGACTACTTCCTCGACGACTCATCCGATCCAGCTGCCGCGCAAGGCAAGCCGTACACCCTTTGATCATGTTGATCCTATCATGCCATGTTATAGTAGTACTTATTTTATACCGCATTATTTTACTGTATTTGACTTAATGAAATCCAGTATTTTAGAATGACATGATAATTAGGTAATACCGAATTGCTCATAGAACCTCCTTGAAATATTGGAACCCTATTAATCCTTTGGAACCCTAGTTAATTACTTATTGCCATGAATAGGTTAGATTATATTGCTAGGTTAGTCAGAACTTGGTTTTTAAAAGAAAATGCTGCCGAATCTCCGATTCGGATTGTTTATAAAAGTGCTACAGTCAGGGGGACAGTATCGGATTAATCCCGGAGTGGATGAGATTCCGATCCCCGGCTGGTGATTAATGCCTTGTTTGGTCTGGTGGCCGGTACTGCGAGTATCGGAATGGGTTTGTGGATAAAGGCTTGGTCTTTGGCAAAAGTGTAAGGTTAATAAATCCCCTTGAGCAAAGTAAATAACTTAGTTCCCGCTCAACCACAGGTCGGACTGGTCGGTGGACCCGTATCCGACATGGCTTATTAAGTTAGTCATTCCTAAGATAATAACTGGACTGTCTTGGTGGCTACCATTCTCTGGAGAGAATGGGGACCGGGCCTTCCCGGCAGGGAAATGGACCGGAGGGGTGGAACGGGAATAGTCCGGAGTGACATTCTTGGTTCTCACAACGGTAGACGCTAATGGGGACCCTGAGTCCAAGGTAGCGGTCTCTATCGGTAAACAACTAAAGGACAGGAATGATTAGACGAAAGGCCGTGATAATCTAAACTGGGCCACATGCATTTAAGTTGCATGAAACTCGCGATTGGCATAAAGGTTATAGATATCTTGTGGGTAAAGTTGAGCCGCTCTGCAGAGTTAATCTTAATTGTAATCGATTACGCCGTACTTCCGGTTGATGAAGTTAAGTTGGAATCGGGGTTGATACCCGTAACCAAGCTCAAGTTACTGTTTTGGTATTTGTGAAGGAATTGGTTAAGTATTGTTGAACCTTGTGAAATTCAAATTACCTATTTATTGGTTTGTGCTTCAAATGTAAAATGAATTACGAAATAAAACTGCATCCAGATACTTAACCCTATTGCCATCCCTTGATAACCATACATATAGTATTCAGTGGTTCCGTACGACTTGTTGAGTACTCTGTACTCACCCTTGCAAACCAGCCCTTCGTAGTTCGAAGAAGCTGGAGCCTACCAGGAGGTCGTAGATGGCGATTTAGTCTGGTTTTAGGTCTTGTCTTCGCTCAGGCCCTGCCTGTGGTTTCCTTCTTTTGGTAGTGTAAGTTTAGAAGCTTAGATGCTTCCCTTGTAAAATCCGGTCGTTAGGCCGGCTATATTGAATAAAAATGTTGAATTGGCTTTTGGCCAGGTAATTTTACTCTTGTTTTACAACAGTTAGTCTTCCTGGGTAACTGTTGTGAGTTTCGCACTGCCCCTAAAAAGGCGGTCCGTCACACCGACCTGCTGTGAAGACAAACGGTAGTAGCTGTATTTTCAACCCTAGCCATGGGCAACTATGGAGCGACTGTGGTCCACGGGGCGAGCAGCCTTGCTGAATTTTCAATAAAAATTAAAATAAAATAAAATAGCAATTTTGTGTTTTAAGCCTAAAGTTACGGTTACTTACAATTGGCCGTGGAAATATTACTTTAAGGATCGTGGTTTCTGTAATTTTGAAAAATAGTTAATAAATTATGAAATTTTATAACAAATCCTAGAAATTGAATTTTAGGTATATGGACTTCTATAATTTTGTTGAACCTTATATTTATCACACTTTGGAAGCTTCATATCTCTGAATTTATTTTTCTGGCATATTTTATTTATATATATTGTTTTTATTTTCTATTATTATTTATAATTTTGAAAATTGCTTGATAATTTGCATAAAATTATGAAAAATATTAGGAAAATTTTGCTAGATTTTAGATAATTATCTACTAAATATATATAGACCAAACTTTATTGATAAGCATGCAATATAATATTTTACCAGTAGTAAAATTAAATTTTGCTTGCATATAGGATATGTCAGACATCGCAACGAGGGAATTTACTCATCTCACCCTGAATGGCAGCAATTACCTCACCTGGGCAATGAATGTCAAGATCAACTTGATAGCTCGATCTCTTGGAGTCACTATCACTCAGCCTAAAGTTGACGCTCCTGCTCTTTCTGAAGTCGACAAGTGTGCAACCCTATACTTCCTAAGGCACCATTTCCACACGAACTTGAAGGCTGAATATTTGATTAAGGACCCGCTGGCACTATAGAATTTCCTAAAGGAGTGATATAACCAGCAAATATCCACCCTATTACCAGAAGCAAAGCACGAATGGACCCTCCTACGCTTTTAGGATTTTAAAACTGTGCCAGCATACAACTCTGCCATACACAAGCTTTTAGCCAAACTAACATTCTGTAATCAAAAGTTACTGATGTTGAGATGATAGGCAAGACATTGTGGACCTTTCGCCCTAATATGAGGATACTGCAGCAACAGTATAGTCATGCCAAGTACTAGAAGTACTCTAAGCTTATCTGCATTTTACTAGAAGCAGAAAAGTATGATGAACTCTTAATAAAGGATCATCACGTTCTTCCTAATGGAACACATGCAATGTTCGAAGCACATGCAAATGCTCATTAGGATAGCAATAGCCATAGCCACAGAAAAGGCCAAAGACATAAGGGGAAAATAGAAGAATGGTAGAACATAGAAAGGAAGAGGCAAGCCCTAGTTGAAAAGTAAAAGTAAGATACTAGGGAGTTTCTACAAACAAGACTTAGTCAACAAGGTTGTAAACCTTGCACAACGCTGCTTTAGATGTGGATGCTCTGGCCATTGGTCGCGCACCTACCACACCCTGAAGCAATTGGTGGACCTTTACGTGCAATCCACTGGAAAATTCCAGAAGAATTATGGAAATAAGACTAAGGTACACTTCATCGCTTAATATGTCGTTAAGAGGGAAATCGAGAAGGATGATAACAAAGTCCCTAATCCTATAGCAAAGTTCAAAGATGGCATTCTCGGATATGGAAACTCTCCCATAGATGAAGATGACCTTCATGGGACTAAGCTCAATGAGTTCCAAAAGAATACCCAAAGTTCCCAGGAGGACAAATGATTTATATGGAGACCTAAAATAGTCTCCTAGTTACTCATTCTTTTGATAGTCGATGTCACATTTTTCTTTTGAATCTCCTTTATCAGTTTAGTGTTTATGTTCATTGATGAACATTAGTTTACACTTCTGTTGAAAGATTATCAGTTAAAGTTGAATAAATTTTTTGTTTCTTAGGATATGTATTTAATTGTGTTATGCTTGTTATATATTTTTACAATATGTTCCTGATGCAACAATTATTTGATTGAATTTATTCCTTTAATATAAAGCAATCGTATAATACAATGGTGGAGAAGGAATTATGTCTAGTAGACAGTTGCACTATAAATTCAATTCTCGAGGAAACTAAATATTTTCAAACTTTGAATAAGAAAACTAGAAACATTATGACCATCGCCGAAAGCGATGCACTCATTATTAGCACTGGAAGATCCATTATAGTTTTCCCTATTGGGACTCGTATAATAATAGAGAATGCTCTATTATACTCTAAAGTCCAGTCATACTCTATTAAATTTTAAAAACATTCATTTTAATGGTTTCCATTAGAGATGGCCAAATGGGCCGGCCCGTGGCACGCTACTGTAGGCACAGCCCATTAACGGCACGATAGCCCGTGCCGTGCTTGGGTCGGCACTACAAGACGGTGGGTAAAGACAAAGACGACTGCTTACTTGCCGTCAAGATGGCACGATCCGGCCCATTTAGGCACGGCACGATTAGGCACAGTCCGGCCCGTTTATTTGAAATATAGCCCGTTTTATAGCCATTTTTAGGCCCGACACGATCAATTTTTTCTGTATTTTTTCATTCCTTTTTTATTTTCTATTTTTTTCAAATTTTTTTTTGGATTTTTGTTTTCAAAATTTCAATTTTTTGGCGCTAATGGGTTGACCCGGCCCGTTTCGACCCGTTGGCCCACGTAGCAATGCGCCGGCACGGCACAGCCCATTTGCCCACTGGGCCGTGCTTGGGACGACGCCTCGACACGTGGGCCGGCATGGCACGGCCCGTTTATTAGCCGGGCCTAAACGGGCCGTGCCGTCCGTTAAACGGGTCGGGCCGTGCTGCCTGTTTGGACACCTCTAGTTTCCATATGGAGGCATAAAATGAGGATGATACAGAATACCTACTCATGAGGTTTAAGGAGAGAATTGATCATTTGCTCCATTTTAGTTGGTGTAATTGATCATTTGCCCTGTATGTCTCACTGACATGTGGCCCCAAGGCATGCATATTAGTGAGACATCACGGGACAAATGATCAATGTCACAAGTAAATGAGGGTACATCATCAATTATTCCATAAACGTATGGTTGAAAAACTTCCTTCTCCTCTGGGTTATATTATACACATATAAAACCTGAAATTTATGTTGCATTGATAACTATACTTAAAAATACAGAAATATTTAAGATCTGACATGATCGACTAGGTCATCCTGAGTTGAACGTGATGAGAAGAATTATCAATAATTCTGTTAACTATAGCATAAAAATTATACACTTCCATAGACCCGAAGACTTCTTATACCTTGTTTATGCTAAAGAGAAACTCATAATTAGGCCATCTTATCTAAAAGTTAGGGAAGAATCACCAAATTTCCTACAGAGAATCCAAGGTGATATTTGTGGACCTATCCAACCCCTGTTGGGTTATGGTACTGATACATGCTTCTACTAGATGATCCCATGTATGTCTCTTATCTACTCGAAACCATACTTTTGCTAAATTAATCACCCAACTTTTTGGATTAAGAGCATCCTTTTTAGAAGAAATGATCAAGTCTATTCGAATGGACAATGTTGGCGAGTTAACCTCAAATGTATTTAATGATTATTACATGGCTCTAGGCATTAATGTAAAAAAATTAGTACCTCATGTCCACACACAAAATGCCCTTACAAAGTCATCAATTAAAAGAATAAAACTTATTGCTCGGCCACTCTTACAAAATTATAGGTTACCCACCAGGTGTTGAAGCCATGCAGTGTTGCACGACGTTGTATTAATTCAACTTGGACCAACTGCATATCATAAAATTTCCCCCTTGCAGATAGTGGGTGGAAAAAACCAAGTATTTTACATCTGCGAAAATTTGGCTATGCAATATACGTGACAATCTCACCACCACAGCGTACAACCATGTGCCCTCATCGGAAGTTGGGGATCTATGTAGGTTATGAATTTCCGTCAATTATGAAACACTTAAAGTCTATAACAGGGGACCTATATATGGGTCGGTATGCTGACTGTATTTTTTGTGAGAACAATTTTTCGGCATTAGGAGGTGGAAACTACCACACTAAAGAATACCGAGAAATATATTGGAATATCGCTGGCATTTGGTCCTTAGACCCACGCACTAAAGAATCCAAATTTGAAGTTCGAAGGATAATAAATCTGCAACAAATAGCTAATAATCTGTTAGATGCCTTCACTGATCATAAGAGGGTGATAAAGATCTCATATACCTAAAGTAGACATTCTACTGAGATGTTGGCAGAAACAGAGAATCAAACAAGTGAGAACACCGCTCAAGACAGTAGAAGAAGTTCAACTAGATATTGAGAAAATCCCTGAAGTGATCCATCCAGAAGATGGTAACCGCATCTCTGAAGTGAGCCACACTGAAGGTGGTAACCCTAGAGAACACATACATGCACAATCTGACGCAAGAAAGTCGGAACACCCATACTCTATAGTTGTGGGAAATCATGAGGAGCTGAAAGAAATTAGTTAAGAGATTTCTACTAATTATATGTATTCAAGAGAGTTGTATAAAAGAAAAACTACAATTATCGACATATATTTCACCTAAAAATTACTAAACTTCTTTATCTGGATCCAACACCAAAGTCAATGGCAAAGTGTCAGAAATGCTCAGATTGGGTCAAATGGAAAGAAGTAATTAAGACAGAATTGCGCTTGCTTAATAAAAGAAAAGTATTCGATCATGTTGACCGAACACCCCCTAAAGTGTTCGCTGTAAAAATGGGTTTTCATCTGAAAGAAAAATCAAAATAACCAGGTGGCGAGATACAAAGGGAGGCTTGTAGCATAAGGGTTAACGCAGAGATTCGGCATCGATTACAATGAAAATTACTCTCCTGTAATGAGTGGAATAACATTCTGATACTCGATATCAATGGCGGCTTACTTACATTTATAAATGCAGTTGATGCATGTAGTGATCGCATAATTATATGGATTACGAGATACAGATATTTGTATGAGAGTCCATGAAAAAGTCAAAATTTTGGATTCTAATAAAAGTAATCGAAATATATATAGCATCAAATTGCAATGGTCGCTATATGGATTAAAACAGTCAAGAAGAATGTGATACAACCAACTTACTGAGCTCCTCCTTAAGAAGGGATACTCCAATAATGATGATTGTCCCTATGTGTTCATAAAGAAGTATTGGAATGGATTTTGTATCATCTCAGTCTATGTTGATGATCTGAATATTATTGAAATCACAAAAAGGAGATCAAGGAAGCAAGTTCTTACTTTATGACAAAGTTTGAAATAAAATATTTTGGTAAAAACAAATATCGCTTAGGCCTACAACTAGAGCATCTCTCATAATGAATTTTTGTACACCAGTCTACTTATATCAAGAACTTATTGGAAAATTTTAATATGAATAAAATATCATCCTTTGAAGACCCATGGTAGTAAGATCCCTTGAAGTGGACAAAAACCCTTTTAGAACACTCAAGCGCCATTGGAGCACTTATGTATCTTGCGAATTGCACAAGGCCTGATATTGCATTTGCAATAAATTTGCTAGATAGACACAGTGTAGCTCCAACCATAAGACATTAGGTTGGTGTGAAGGCTTTACTCAATATCTTTAATGTACTCAAGATCTTACCTTATTTTACCAGAAGGACCAAGACTCGATCATAATGGGATATACAGATGTTGGCTATCTGTCTGATCCCCACTGTGCCAAATCTCAGATTGAGTACAGTTATTTTTTGGCAGTCATGTAAGTAGAACTTGGAAGTTACATCGACCAACTAGTCAAAGATTATAGCATTATACGAAACCTCATATTAATGTGTTTGGCTAAGACGTGTGATTAGCCATATCCAGAAGTCATGTGGCATTAACACCATTGATACCCCCACAGCTATCTATAAATATAATGCTACTTGTGTTGCACAAATGCAAATGTGTTACATTAAAAGCAATATCACAAATCATATTGCTACTAAATTTTGCTATCCTCACAAACTTCATAAGAATGGTGAGGTAAATATCTTGAAAACTAAGTCATGTTAAAATCTAGCAGATTTATGCACTAAATTTTTGCCAACCTCTAGTTTCCAAAGATGTGTTCATGGCATTGAAATGAGACGACTTAGGAATATGCAAAGTTCAGGGGAGTAACTCCCTGAACTATGACCTTTAGCATGATCTTGAAGATACTACTTTAATCCAGAAGATTATAAGTTGCACTATTTTTCTCTTAGTGAGTTTTTCTAAAGTTTTCTCACATGAAGATTTTTAATGAGACAACAAGTGTAACACAATATGCAAGTGCAATGTACTCTTTTCTCCATTCTTTTTTCTTATTGGGTTTTGGGAGGAGTTTTTTTATGAGACATATGCATTACGCGGTATTTGACCAAGGGGAAGTGTTGAGATATAGCAGGGCTCTTCGTCCTGGTTGTTCTAATATAATGGAACTCTAATATAATGGAACTCTATCACTTTGTGTGTGAATCTGAATATATCTCTAATAGGTTTTCTCCTATAAATATAGCACCTCATTGTTTAAGAAAATCAATCTAATAAAGAGAAGAGAGTTTTGTGTCCGTATATTATGTTTGCTCTTCATGACTGTTTTAGTGATTTGATCAGTGCATTGTGTTTGATCAATTTTTTCATGCAATTGCGTAACTAGATATTAATTGCACGTATTGTATTTGTTACATAACTCTATTGTATTGTTAAAATATAGTTGTATTTGTCGTACAATTGTAATATATATAATATCTGAATATAATTAATCTACACCCTTATAGTCTAGCCCCATTAAAATAAACGGTGTAGATCCTTTTGTTTTCTCTAGAGGATTTCCAAAAATATTGCTCCTTTTTATAATTCAAGGGATAATGTGAGATTTTATAGACCTCCAAAGCGAAAAAGATACTTCGAATATCACAGCACATTTTCTTCCACTTATTCCACCTCTCTCTACCTCTTCTTCTTCGTCTTCTTTAAAAATTGCCTAGAAACTATCATTTTATTGAAGAGAGGACGTGAGAACCAAACGAACCCTAGGTCCGAACGTTGGTAATAGGAAACTCTACAAGCGCTCCTAACTAACCGGCTACAGATCGTCTCCCTCTGGTCTTCTTTCAAACTGCTCCTCTTTGTATCCATGGAATTGTAGATGTACAGTGAAATGCCTTTGCTACATCTCAGCCGTTCGATTTGCGAATGAACATTCCAGATTGATCTCTACGGTCCATATGCTACAGAGTTCTAGCACGAAAAAATCCTAGTGATGCTCGCAATACATTGCTATAGTGATCATTATATTTCCTTAACTTTATAGACCCACTTTACTGTGCATCTCTGCCTTTCACACTTTTAACTACGAAAGGCAGAGGATACGGTTCCTATGTCCATACACGTAGCTTGCAAATGTGTGCACCACCATAATAAACTAGGTAATATTGCGCGCGTTGCCGCGCCGTGCGAAATTTAATCTAAGTTTTTTGTCTGAAAAAGGGTAGAAAGATCTAAGTGTTTTTTTTGTTCGTTTGTTTTTTTTTTAAAAAAAAATACGCTAGGCAGGAACCGTCGACGAATTTGTGCAACAACGGGCCTTTGGTAAAAAAAATGAATAATATATTTTTCAAAAACTATTAGATTCGAGTTGATGAAAAAATTATAGATGCCGAGTTTAACACCCTATGCGTTCAACGGGTAATAATACATGTTTTGGAACATCTTAGACATCGTTCCAGAAAATATTAGATTTCGAGTTGTAAAAAAATTATAGATGCCGAGTTTAACACGCTATGCGTTCAACGGGTAATACATGTTCCGAAAAATATTAGAGCTGCCAACCTTCTTTCGTCGAGTTTAACGCTCTATACATTGACCGAGTAATAATACACGTTCCGAGAAATATTAGAGATCGGGTTGTGGAAAAAGTTTAGATATTAGAGATCGGGTTTGGGGAAAAAAGACTAAAGATAGAGATGTACACATATTTCTGTTGACGAAAATATTTTTTTCGAGGAAAACGGAGAAAGGACCTGGACGTAAGTTGCGGGGACCTATTTGTTATATTTTTGGACCTGATCGCTATTCTGAAAAATTAGAAAAGGGCTCGGTCAAGATTTGTATTTAGCGGAGGGCTTTTCCGTAAAGTAACTAACCGAGGGACCTAAACGCAAATTGAAAACAATTTTCTTGCTCTCACAAATAATCGCAAAGGACCTTTTTGTAATTTTTCGGGGACCAATACGCAATTTACAGAAAATGAGAGGACTTTTTTGCAAAATCACCATGGCATGACGTGGCCAGCCGAGCGGCCGGCATTTCCTCCCTCTATAATAGAGGTTATATTAGTAAGAAAAAAAATACAAAAAAGCCCCAAGGGACAACATAAAACAAGAAAAGCATTTTTATGGCCTATTTGGATACAAGAGGTTTTGGACAAATTTTGAACTCTGTTTAAACATAATACTAAAAAAACGCCTCAACTTGAGGCCCTACCTCACATTCGTTTGATCTCAATTCACAACATCAGGAGAAGAACAGGATACAACAGTTGTGTGATGTTTCCCCCAATGATCATTTTCCCTATAAGTTTATTTATTTGTTATGTAATGGAGAAAATGAGACTGCAGGGACCCAAATTGTACAATTAAGTGAATTAACTAAGTAAAAGGCCACGAAATAGCGTTGTTAAGTAGGAATAAGTTTGGGGACCTCACTGTGGCTTGCAAGTCATTCTTCCACCCTATAACTAACAGTGAGTTTTTTTTTACAAAGTACAAGGTAGCCGCACATACTCAGTATAGACCATACTCACATTACTCATTGTCGGGACCGGATTTTCATATCCGAACCCTCTATGTATACCCGTACTAGTTCTGGATCAAGCTAGTGCACATAGTAAAAATAATGATGACAACACATCCATATCACGAATCAAAAAATATTAAAACTTGAATAAAAGGTACCGACCTTACGGTCAATGATTACAAATAAATAGCCACTTAGCTTGAGTTCAATAAAGTAGCAATAGAAATAAATAAATAAATAAATAAATAAATAGCAGCAGGATAAACCCATCCATGTGCTCAACAGGTAATCGACTGGGGTGCGCTTTCTAGAATTCAGGATCTCCTTTGTCGAAACCACAAGCAAAGTACTCGTAGTTGAAAGTGCATCTAGGCCCCTAAATTGGTTTTGGTTGATTAATGACAAACGATTAAAAAGGACTAATGTCTTCAATGAGCTTGTGGACAGGTAAAAGATTGAATGAGAGATCTTCTACATGCGAAGGACACCCTCAAACGAATTCAAGCGAGTAAAACGGCTTTGTAATCCTTTTTCTCTGTGCTTTGTGTCGTAGGAATGCCGTACTATTAAGAGGGATGCATCGTAGATGATCTAGGGTAGTCTCTATGCTCAGATGAATGTTACTTTAAATCTTTTTGAGACCCTAAGTCATCGCGCATGCACCGGAATGTGTTTTTATCTAAGTTCAAGTCGGACATTCCGATATTACATCGGAAGTTTCGATGTGACCTGACGTTCGATGTGCATGCTTGCTTCAGTCCGATCGTAGAAGATGTATCGGAAGTTTCGATATTTACGATCGGAAGTTCCGATCGTTGTAAAGCCTTCTAGGGTGCTCTGTAAAGATCGGAAGTTCCGATATTTGTCATCGGAAGTTCGATGTGTTCAAATCGAAAAAAGGAGCTCTCTGGAATTATCGGACACTCCGATATATTCGATCGGACATTCCGATATTGGTATCGGAAGTTCCGATGTATATATCGGACGATCCGATATGGACTTAGAAGCATTTTGCCAAGGGCTTTTTTCCGGGAACATCGGAAGTTCGATGTTGACATCGAAGTTCCGATGCATCTTGTGTAACAAATAAAGTGCGCTCGAGTTACGATTATTTGTACATATCGGACATTCCGATGTTGATATCGGAAGTTCCGATATGCACCGAGTGGGTGTATAACGGCTAGTTTTTGCAAGAAACTATAAATACCCCACCCTCTCTCATTTGAGGGTTACACACTCTATTTGGCAGAACTCTAGTGCACCTTGAGCCCTATCTAGTCTACTTTTGAGCCCTCCTCTTTGATCTTAGGGATCATCCAAGGAGTGAGGACTAGAAGTGAGATTTGGAGCTAGAGTGAAAAGCAAGTGTCTTCCATCTTGAGCATTAGAGTGTTCCTCCAAGATCGATCAACGTGCATTTGTTACTCTTGGAGGTTGAAGGACTCCTAGACGGCTAGGCGTCGATCACGAGCTCCCAAGGATTGTGGGTTGCCGTGAGAAGTTTGTAAAAGCCGGCTCCGCCTCCGAAAGGAAAGGAACCAAATAGTGGAACCAAGCCTCAAGTGTGACCGAGGTTTGGGAGGAAAGGGTTGGAAGAGACCCGGCTCTTTGGAGCCTCCTCAACGGAGACGTAGGATTCCCTCAAGAATCCGAACTCCGGGATCAATTCCGTGTCTCCTTTTTCACTTTGCTTTAGCTTGTCTCATTATCGTTTTGATCCAACCTTCTTATATTGTCTCTTAAGTTCATTACTTTCAGTTGGTAATTGTCCGGGTCAAAAGTCGATCGGACATTCCGAACTGGTATCGGAAGTTCCGATCCAACACCGGAAGTTCCGATACTCTTTCCGCTGCGACAAATTTAGTTTAAATTTTGAATTGCCTATTCACCCCCCCCTCTAGGCAACTTTCTCATCTTTTCAATTGGTATCAGAGCCGAACCTTCTCGAAGGCCTAACCGCTTGAAGGAACGTGATGGCCAACACCGAATTGAAGGTTGTCGTGTCGGGGGAAGAAGGTAGTCCAAAGGCCGGACATGGAACTCCCACGAAGACCAAGGAAGGTGACATCTCAACGTCATCGCAGGGAGCTCAAATTCCTTTTAATTACGAAAAATTAAATACTTCCTCTTCGCATTCCTATATCACTGTGCCCTCAAGCGTGCACCATTTTTCGATGGCACGTGCTACTCCGCTTGGAGGCACAAGATGAAAATGCATTTGATGTCACTCCATCCTAGTGTTTGGAAGATTGTTTGCACAGGTTTAGATATCTTGGGAAGACGATATGGAGCTCACGCCGAACAAGAGCAAAACATCCACCGCAATGCTCAAGCCGCATAGCGTGTTGCTTGGAGCGTTGAGTCCCGAGGAATTCAACAAAGTGGATGGCTTGGAAGAAGCCAAAGAGATATGGGACACACTCCAAGTTGCACATGAGGGTACATCAAGTGTAAGGGAGTCAAAGATTGAATTGCTAGAAGGCAAGTTGGGGAGATTCGTTATGAATGATGATGAAACTCCGCAACAAATGTATGACCGCTTGATGATCCTCGTAAACAAGATAAGAGGGCTTGGAAGCAAGGATATGACGGACCACGTCGTGGTAAAAAGAATGTTGAGAGCTTTTGCTCCAAGGAACTCGACTCTCGTAACTCTTATACGAGAGCGAAAGGATTTCAAAAGGCTCACTCCGAATGACGTGCTTGGAAGAATTCTTTCACATGAGCTCATGGAGGAAGAAGCAAAAGAAGTAAAGAACCTTGCCAAGCAAAGCTCGAGCTCAAGACCGAAGCAAATAGCTTTGAAGGCAAGCAAAAAGGAAGAATCAACCTCAAGTGATGAAGAGGAAGATGAAAGCGAAGACGAAGAAGACTTGGCTCTATTTGTAAGGAAATTCAAAAAGTTCCTCAAGTATGATGGGTCAAGCAAGTACAAGAAGAACTACAACGACAAATTAAGAAGAAGAACAAACACAAAGAGGGCTTGCTATGAGTGCGGTGAAGTTGGACACTTCATCGCCGATTGTCCAAAGAAGAAGAACAACCAAAGTGAGAACAAGAAAAGTGAGCCGCTCAAGAAGAACAAGACTTACAAGAAGAAGTACTCGGGGCGAGCTCACATTGGAGAAGAATGGGATTCAAACGACTCCGACTCCGACACCGATGATGAAGGAGTCGCCACCCTCGCCATAGAAGCCACTCCACCGACAAAGTCGCTATTCGGGGAATTGAGCGACAACGACTCCGACCACGACGCGCCTATTTGCCTTATGGCCAAAGGGCGCAAGGTAATGGCTAAAACCAAACCCCCAAGTAGCGATAGTGAATTAGAAAGCGATGATGATAATGATGATGCTCTATTTTGTGATTTGAGCAAATCGGCTATCGCTAAGATTCATAAGCTATTGAAAAGAATAGATAGCCAAGAGGAGACTCTCGAGAAGCAAGAAGAGTTGCTAATTTGTGAAAAGAAGAAAACTCTTGCTCTCGAGAAGATCCTCACTAAAGAAAAGGAGACTATTGAATTGTTAACCAAAAAGCTTGATTTGGCTAATAATTCAATTGAAATACTTAAGGGTTCAAATGAGTCACTTCAAGAGAATGTCATAAGTCTGGAAAACAATCTCCAAGCTCTTGAAGTGCAAATTGAATCTCTTAACGATATTAACTCTCCAATTGTTGATTCACAATTAGCATCTATTCCTTCCACTAGCAATGGTTACTCTCGGTGCTACAATATCGATGTTAATGCTTGCACTACTAACTTCCAATACATGCAAGTATTAAAAAGCGAAAACGAGAGACTAAGTGCCTTGGTAAGGTACGGTTGCATGAAAACTTATCAATCCAAGGATGCCTTATATAAGACCATAAATGGTCGGGGAAACAAAAACAAAGAAGGGCTAGGATATGATAAGTATGAATGCAAAAGAAATGATCGTGTGGTGGTAAAAGGTAAGGAATGCATCCAGTTTGTCAAAGGAAATGACAAACAACCATTGACCACCACACATGTCATCAAGACCGAGCAAGAATCTAAGAAGCATCTTCAACATCACGCATCTCATTCTATTCACTTTGCTTCTTATATGTTGAAGAGAAATCACCGTGGTAAAGTGATTGCTCATTTTGTCGGTGCCCACAACTCTAGTGAAAAGAGTAAGAAGAAGGTGTGGGTACCAAAAGTTTTGATCACTAACATACAAGGACCCAAAAGGATTTGGGTACCTAAAAATAAAGTCTAATGTGATCTTGTAGGATTATACCTCCGGTGGATCAAGTTGGGTGCTTGATAGTGGTTGCACAAACCATATGACCGGAGAAAAGAAAATGTTTTCATCTTTTGATGAAAAAGGGTCACAATATGAAAATATTGTGTTTGGAGATAATGGTAAAGGTGAGGTAATGGGATTAGGTAAAATTGCTATTTCTAATGATCATTCCATTTCAAATGTTCTATTAGTCAAATCTTTAAATTACAATTTGTTATCCGTGTCGCAACTTTGCGAGATGGGTTATAATTGTCTTTTCACTAATGTGGATGTGACCGTCTTTAGAAGAGACGATTCCTCAATTGACTTTAAAGGATATTTGAAGGGTAAACTCTATTTGGTTGATTTCAACTCAAATAGCGCTAAACTTCAAACATGCCTTATGACAAAGTCTAGCATGGGTTGGTTGTGGCATCGCCGGCTAGCCCATGTTGGCATGAAAAATCTCGACAAGCTTCTAAAAGGTGATCACATCATTGGACTAACGAATGTTGAGTTTGAGAAAAATAGGATTTGTAGCGCTTGTCAAGCCGGAAAAGCAAGTTGGAGCGCGTCATCCCGCGAAGAACATCATGACGACGACAAAACCATTGGAGCTTCTACACATGGACCTCTTCGGACCCGTTGCTTATATAAGCATCGGAGGTAACAAGTATGGTTTAGTTATTGTTGATGACTTTTCACGTTTCACGTGGGTGTTCTTTTTGCAAGAGAAAAGTGAGACGCAAGGGATAATCAAGAAGTTTTCAAGAAGAGCCCAAAATGAATTCGAGTTGAAGATCAAGAAAATTCGAAGTGATAATGGAAGCGAATTCAAGAATACTCAAGTCGAAGAATTCCTTGATGAAGAAGGGATCAAGCATGAGTTTTCGGCTCCATACTCCCCTCAACAAAATGGAGTGGTAGAAAGGAAGAACCGGACTTTAATCGAGATGGCAAGGACAATGCTTGATGAGTACAAGATCTCCGACCATTTTTGGGCGGAAGCCGTCAACACCGCGTGTCATGCCATCAACCGATTATATCTCCACAAGATATTGAAGAAAACGGCATACGAACTCCTCACCGGTAACAAACCAAATATTTCGTATTTCAGAGTTTTCGGTAGTAAATGTTTTATCCTAAACAAGAAGCCTAAGAACTCCAAATTCGCTCCAAAGGTCGATGAAGGGTTCTTGCTAGGATATGGATCAAATGCCTACGCTTATCGTGTTTTCAACAAAACCTCGGGTTGTGTTGAAATAGCGAGAGACGTGACATTTGATGAATCTAACGACTCTCAAGTAGAGCAAGTTGATTTAAATGTGCTAGGAAATGAGGAAGAGCCAAGCATTGCAATCAAGAAGATGGCAATAGGAGAAGTGAGGCCGCAAGAAAAGGTACAACAAGACAATTCATCTACACAAGTCGAGCCTCCTACTTTAAGCCAAAGTCAAGACATTTCTCAAGGGAGTACAAGCAAACTCGCGGAGGATGTTCAAGATGAAGACCTTGAACCAATCCAACATGTCTCTCAAATGCCACATCCAAGGGTGCATCAAAGTATCCAAAGAGATCACCCCGTCGATAACATCCTCGGTGATATCCAAAAGGGGGTAACTACACGCTCTAGAGTATCTAATTTTTGCGAATTTTACTCTTTCGTGTCTACTTTGGAACCTTTGAAGGTTGAAGATGCACTAAGAGATCCGGATTGGATAATGGCTATGCATGAAGAGCTTAACAACTTCGTTAGAAACAAAGTATGGTCACTAGTGAAAAGGCCTAATCAAAACGTGATTGGAACCAAATGGGTCTTCCGCAACAAACAAGACGAGAACGGAGTTGTCACAAGAAATAAAGCTCGGTTGGTAGCTCAAGGATTCACTCAAATTGAAGGTTTGGATTTTGGTGAGACTTATGCTCCTGTTGCTAGATTAGAATCAATTCGTATATTGGTTGCATTTGCTACTCACCATGATTTCAAGCTTTATCAAATGGACGTCAAGAGTGCTTTCTTAAATGGTCCAATCGCCGAATTAGTCTACGTTGAGCAACCACCGGGAATGGAGGTCCACAAGAACCCCACTCATGTATACAAACTCCATAAGGCGCTCTACGGGCTTAAGCAAGCACCTAGAGCATGGTATGAATGCTTTAAGGATTTTCTTATTAAAAAGGGTTTCGAAATTGGTAAAGTCGATCCTACTCTCTTCAAAAAATATGTTGATAATGATTTATTTGTGTGCCAAATTGATGAGGACATCACTACTATGCATACGGCCATGCCTACAAACCCAATTGAAGCCAGCAATGTAATACAAGGGCCAATTACTCGAGCTCGCGCACGTCAATTCAATTACCAGGTGAATGCGTTCCTCGGGTTGCATACAAATAATTTAATGAATGGAATGCTATTTAATCCTTGTGATGATTTTATTGACCTTAGGAACCAAGGAGAAGGACTCCCAAACGTCAAGCATGAAGCCAATTCTTCCGGTGCACAAGTTCAACTCGGATTCGGCCTCCGGGACAGCACCAACTTAAAACGGCCATAACTTTTGATCCACAAGGGTGTTTGAGGTCTATGAGTACTGGTTTGAAAGGTTTTGACGTCCTCTTTCCAACGGATCCGACCCCATCCCCAAATTCCGTCCGAGTCGACGGGAATCTGCAAAACAATTGGCGTCACTTTTCCAAATCGAGAAGACTTGGGCTTTGGGCCTTGTAATAGAGTTGTAGTTGGTATCCTACTGCTTTGGACGTGATTCCCACGCCCCTACCTCTCATAAATAACCAGACATCGGCTCCTTAGGGTTTTGGGTTTTATTTGATTAGTTTAGCCAAGTGCAAACTTGATCCTGCGAGTTGTCTTTGGGCGACCACCTTGTCAAGATCGTCAATAAGACTCCACTTTGTTTCGCTTCCAGTTTTATCCGCAATTTCAGATTGCTTATCCTATTGTTCTTGCTTGTTCTTCGGTTGCTTGCAGGAATTGAACCTCGTGTTCAGGTTGATCGTGCCTACGGCAAGATCAATAACCCGCTGGAGTTGGTTTAGCGATTGCTAAGGCGCATCGTCGTCGTACGGTGTAGTCGGATCGTCAAAGTCGACTCTAACGAATCGATCGTGTGTTTCTCATCGAAAGATCGGGACACCCATAGTGCCACACGGCGCCATCACAAATATATGTCGATGACATTATATTTGGGTCTACTAATAAAGACTTTTGTGAGGAATTTAGTAGGTTGATGACGAAGAGATTTGAGATGTCTATGATGGGTGAATTGAAATTCTTTCTCGGATTTCAAATCAAACAACTCAAGGAAGGTACATTCCTATGCCAAACAAAGTACATCAAAGATATGCTTAAGAAGTTTGACATGGAGAACGCCAAGCCAATCCATACACCCATGACGACAAACGGACATCTCGGTCTAAATGAAGAAGGTAATCCCGTGGATCAAAAGGTATATCGATCCATGATAGGTTCATTGCTTTATCTTTGTGCATCTAGGCCTGATATTATGCTTAGTGTGTGTATGTGTGCAAGATTTCAAGCCGCTCCGAGAGAGTGCCACCTAGTAGCCGTGAAAAGAATTCTTAGATATTTAGTTCACACACCTAGTTTAGGGCTTTGGTATCCTAAAGAATCAAAATTCGATTTGATTGGTTATTCGGATGCTGATTATGCGGGTTGTAAAGTGGATAGAAAAAGCACTTCGGGGACTTGTCAATTTCTAGGTAGATCACTAGTGTCTTGGTCCTCAAAGAAACAAAATTCAGTTGCTTTATCCACCGCAGAAGCGGAATACATTGCCGCGGGAAGTTGTTGTGCACAATTGTTATGGATGAGGCAAACCTTGAAGGATTTTGGTTTTTGTATGAAAAAGGTACCACTCTTATGTGACAATGAGAGTGCGATCAAAATAGCCAACAATCCCGTTCAACACTCTCGGACCAAGCACATAGATATCCGACACCACTTCCTTAGAGATCACTCTCTTAAGGGAGATATAGATATTACCTATGTGAGAACCGAAAAACAATTGGCCGATATCTTTACCAAACCGTTAGATGAGAAGCGCTTTTGCGAACTTAGAAGTGAGCTAAACATCCTAGACTATCGGAATGTGTCTTGAAAGATTGCACTCATTGATCGCTGCTAACTAGCTCAATTTCGAAATAAAATGTTTGAAAAAGTTATTGAGTGAATTTCAAAAGTGTTTTTAGTTGGATCTTAATCTCGGATCAATTCACTTGTAATCATAGTTTTGATTGCTTGGATGCTTACTGATGACAAGTGGAGTGATCCTCCTTAAGTTCACATGACTCAGAGCTTTCAGACTTCACTCAATTCCTTGTTTCTTTCTCTGTTTGCTGGAAAAATCAACACATCGGAACATCCGATCCAATCATCGGAATATCCGATGTCTGGCAGTTTTTCCACATCGGAACTTCCGATGTCATATCGGAACTTCCGATGTCTCCTCCGCACTTAAGAAAGTGACCGTACCCTTTCACTTTCTTTTGTCCTCTTCTTCGTGTCTCTTTGCCTCTCCTTCCCTTTTTCGTCTTTGTGCCGTTATCGGAGTTTCCGACCTCTCGGAACTTCCGATCTTCGCTTGGGAAGGACTCCATCTTGAAGAGGACCCTCCTCTCCGCGCGATTTCTCCTCGTTCTTCGCAAGGTAAACCCTAGGGCTCAATCCTTTCCTTTTGGATCTAGGGCGTCGTTTCGAGAAATCGTTTCGGTGAAGTTGTTCATCTATTCCTTTGGTTCAACTCTGTCAAATTTCAATTCTCTCCATCGGTTGGTTTGGAAGAAATTTTGTGTTGGTTGAAATCCGTAGACATCGGACATTCCGATCGAAAACATCGGAACTTCCGACCTCATGTCGGAACTTCCGATGTAAACAGATTGAAAACCAAACCAAGTTTGTTCCTCTGGTAAGCTTAACCGATTCCGCTCCTGTCCTTAGATCAATGGATCCCAGTCAAGGTGGCTCTCAGCCCCCACCAGACCCTGCAGTGGTAGGCGCCAAAAGGCCAAGGCAGACTCCGACAGGAACGAGAACCAAAAGGGCTGCAGGAAGAGGTAGAGGCAGTGGAGGACCAGGCATCCAGATCAGGCACCCTCCATCTGATCCTCCTGCTCAGACAGTAAATGTTCCTCGAGGAGCGCCCTTGCCTTCCAGGAAGGGCAAAGCTGTGGCAGGGGCTTCTCAATCTCAACCTATCCCAAACCCTGCAGTTCCAAGGTTAAGGCAGGCAGAAAGGAATCCTCGTCTAAAGAGGAAACCAATGAGCTACAAAGGAAAAGCCGCCAAAGTGCGCGAAGCCAGAGAGCAGAACCCCAGGGCAGAAGCACAGTTCTCGACTGACTATCGCTTATGGACCTTCTTTCAGCAGGATTTCTATGAGTCTATCATTCTCGTGCGAAAGAATCCGATCATTACGATGCTGATGGGTTGGCCCAGGACTACATGGCTGCGGTGATGATGCCACTTTCACAGAGGTCATTGCAGCTTGTGAGAGAAGCTGGGACTAAGAGAATAATGAGCTTTCAAAGATGATTGGAATATTGAGATCATCGCCGCTCTACTCCACCCTATACATCTCCAAGGACAGAGTCTCCACCTTGCATTGGATGACTCAAGGAACTTGGTATGAGATTTCCTATGTGAACTTTGCTCATTTGTCTTGGATTCACCGAAGGTATTTGTCGCGACAAGGATCAAATTCACAATGAAGCCTCGCTCGGTGCCTCCAACCTGAATTTTCTTTATGATGAAGCTGCAGACTTTGAGGAAGGAAGCACAAAAGGCATGAAGCCTTTCTTTGCCTGTCTCAACAGGCTTTTCAGGAAGACGCTAGCTCCCAAAGAAGGTGACGCCTCTCACATTCTATCTTATACAAGAAATTTGCTGAGTAGGATGCGAGATGGACAGCGTCCTTTTGATGTGTTTGATTTCATTTGGAATGAGATCCGTTTGACTGCTCAAGAGCCGAAGAGAAGCTGTGGCTATGCCCCGTTCATTATGCATATGATTGAGCACATCACTCATCAGCACTTTGAGTATGATGCTAAGCACGCTGGATTACAGATCAGGGCGATCAAGGCCCCAGCTCAGCCTGCTAGGCGTGCTTCGACTAGAGGTGCTGCCTCCTCCTCCTCCACTGCTCCTCCTGCTGCAGCCGCCAGTGGATCATCCTCTCCAATCCTCCGTGCTTTGAAGTCAATCTTTGTCCTGTGCAAGGGCAATGCAGCAGCGCACAAGAAGAACACCAAGAGACTCAAGGACATTCAGAGGCATTTAAATCTAGAGTGTTCAGAGGATGAGAGCAGTGAAGAAGAAGTTGAGGATCCGTTTGCTCCAGCGACCGCAGCTTCAGATGAGTCTGAGGACGATGAGGAGTCCGGCTCTGATGCTGCTTCCGAGGAGTCGGACTAGTTTTCTCTCTCTCTCCTTGTTCTCCTTTCTGGTGCTTGATGCCAAAGGGGGAGAAGAGAAAGAAAGCTTACCTCGTTTTATCAGTTTTATCATCCTTCGACTAGTCTCATTTCCAAACTTTGTTATCATGTGAACTTGGAACTTGTTACGCTTGATAGTATGCTTTACTTATGCTCCGATGGATGATTGTTACTATGGATGTTTTAATTTTAATGGTTATTCAAATGTTAGCTTCCATAGTTCTTGTTTCATTATATACTCAGTTTTAGGGGGAGCTCCTGCATTTCCTTTCAAATTTGTGCTTGTGCGATATTTTCCTATCCATTGCACATCTTCAGGGGGAGCTCAACCAATACGAAATTCTCTTTATATCCATTTATCTGTAAGCTTTAATCGGATTGTCATCAATCACCAAAAAGGGGGAGATTGAAAGTGCATCTAGGCCCCTAAATTGGTTTTGGTTGATTAATGACAAACGATTAAAAAGGACTAATGTCTTCAATGAGCTTGTGGACAGGTAAAAGATTGAATGAGAGATCTTCTACATGCGAAGGACACCCTCAAACGAATTCAAGCGAGTAAAACGGCTTTGTAATCCTTTTTCTCTGTGCTTTGTGTCGTAGGAATGCCGTACTATTAAGAGGGATGCATCGTAGATGATCTAGGGTAGTCTCTATGCTCAGATGAATGTTACTTTAAATCTTTTTGAGACCCTAAGTCATCGCGCATGCACCGGAATGTGTTTTTATCTAAGTTCAAGTCGGACATTCCGATATTACATCGGAAGTTCCGATGTGACCGGACGTTCCGATGTGCATGCTTGCTTCAGTCCGATGCGTAGAAGATGTATCGGAAGTTCCGATATTTACGATCGGAAGTTCCGATACGTTGTAAAGCCTTCTAGGGTGCTCTCTGTAAAGATCGGAAGTTCCGATATTTGTCATCGGAAGTTCCGATGTGTTCAAATCGAAAAAAGGGAGCTCTCTGGAATTATCGGACACTCCGATATATTCGATCGGACATTCTGATATTGGTATCGGAAGTTCCGATGTATATATCGGACGATCCGATATGGACTTAGAAGCATTTTGCCAAGGGCTTTTTCCGGGAACATCGGAAGTTCGATGTTGACATCGGAAGTTCCGATGCATCTTGTGTAACAACTAAAGTGCGCTCGAGTTACGATTATTTGTACATATCGGACATTCGATGTTGATATCGGAAGTTCGATATGCAATTGAGTGGGTGTATAACGGCTAGTTTTTGCAAGAAACTATAAATACCCCACCTCTCTCATTTGAGGGTTACACACTCTATTTGGCGTAACTCTAGTGCACCTTGAGCCCTATCTAGTCTACTTTTGAGCCCTCCTCTTTGATCTTAGGGATCATCCAAGGAGTGAGGACTAGAAGTGAGATTTGGAGCTAGAGTGAAAAGCAAGTGTCTTCCATCTTGAGCATTAGAGTGTTCCTCCAAGATCGATCAACGTGCATTTGTTACTCTTGGAGGTTGAAGGACTCCTAGACGGCTAGGCGTCGATCCACGAGCTCCCAAGGATTGTGGGTTGCCGTGAGAAGTTTGTAAAGGCCGGCTCCGCCTCCGAAAGGAAAGGAACCAAATAGTGGAACCAAGCCTCAAGTGTGACCGAGGTTTGGGAGGAAAGGGTTGGAAGAGACCCGGCTCTTTGGAGCCTCCTCAACGGAGACGTAGGATTCCCTCAGGAATCAGAACTGCAGGATCAATTCCGTGTCTCCTTTTTCACTTTGCTTTAGCTTGTCTCATTATCGTTTTGATCCAACCTTCTTATATTGTCTCTTAAGTTCATTACTTTCAGTTGGTAATTGTCCGGGTCAAAAGTCGATCGGACATTCCGAACTGGTATCGGAAGTTCCGATTACATCGGAAGTTCCGATCCAACACCGGAAGTTCCGATACTCTTTCCGCTGCGACAAATTTAGTTTAAATTTTGAATTGCCTATTCACCCCCCCTCTAGGCAACTTTCTCATCTTTTCAGTAGTCACCTTCTGTTTCTGCACACTTCACTGTGGAAAGTGAGGATGTCGCAAGGATGAGTACACAACTGTAATCGCAAGCCATGGAAACTAAATGCATGATAACTATATGCAAGGTTGAACAAATGAAGGCATAATATAGCTCATTTGGCATAAAGCAATGTTTAACTTCAAATACCACTAATAATTTCACAAAACATAATTTGACCAAAAGTAGTTGCAATAATTGAAATTAATAAGACATCTGGCACAGGTTTCATCCACCTATTTGGCTCTAACCACCAACCACTAACTCGAGAGTTCTATCCGCTCACAGATTTTCAAACCATCATTTTTAATTAAAACAAAACCATAAAGTCTACAATGTGCAAGCGTACCTCGCGCTGCCCTTGACCGTGGGCACAGCTACTTAAGTAGTTTAACTCTGCAAAGTGTGTACAGCTTTACTCATAAGACATGATCGTCTCTTGTTACTATACACACTTACTTTGGTGTGTCAATAGAGATATCATGACGAGGACTTTACAATGCATGACCCCGTTATTAACTTTTCCTACTAAGGTTTCACCGCTGATAGGGCTCTAGTCGCCCAGTTCAGAAGCCCCCCTCTTACGCCTTGCGAGTGTCTCTATCCGGCACCTACATTCCGCCCAATGGTGAAGCCAATAATGAGATGTGCAAATTAATTAGCCAGGTCATACCCATATAGACTTGTGATTGTACAGTAGTGCTCGATTCATGGTAACACACGCTTCGATTTTTAATCGACTAGGGCGGAACATTCACTTTACCAGATCATTCTTGTGCATCCAGCACCACCAAACATCCATCCGCCCCGGTCTAAATCATTTTTCACTTTCTTTCATTTAAATAACAACATCAATACCAATTGCCGCAACTTCACAAAAGGGTTTAAACAAAGTTTGAAATTATTCCCATAATAGCACAATACCGAAACGTTTAAGCTGGACTAAGCAATTCTAAAGTCCCATGCTACACTATTGGCTATCACCTAATAAAATAGCTAGTATCATCTAGGGTGACAAAGGTTCACAATGATCGACATCAATGGGGTTATAACAAGTTTGAGTATTTAGCTAAGCCTTACGTCCGAATTAAAGTACATTGCGTAAAAGTAAGCATGCATAATTTAAAACAACACATGCATTTTATAAACTTGGGATCAATATGGTCAAGGAAGACTTGCTTCGGACAAGCTCTTGCTCCTAGTCTGGAACTTGGTTTTGAGTTGCCTCGTTGCTCTCGCACACTCCCAGCACTTCAACGTCTCCGTGAATCAATAGACGAACAACAAATAAATACAAACCAGATAGCAAGTAAGCTCCAAAAATCAAATAAAATTCACCATAAAATAGATATTGAATTTACAAATTTTTAGGAACTGGAATCGCCTCAATCAAAGCTCGTATGAGAGGGAACATATTTTTGAAAGGTTAAATCACATAAAACAATAAAGAAATAATTTTTAAAATTTTAAAATTATTATATAAATAAAAATAAAAGTTCAATTCATTGTAAAATATCAGCATTCTGAATAGTATTTTTTTAAAAAAAATTATATATATATATATATATTTCTTTTCTTTTCTTTTTTCCTCTAATCTTCTCTCTCCTATGTGCTACAATGCCGTTGAGTATTGTTCACTTGAAAGAACATACGCAGCCAGCCAACAGAGGGCATGGCTTGGGCTAGGGCTAAGGCAAATGCCAAGGCAAGGTGGTTTGGCCCCGGCCAAGCGAAGCATGGGAAAGCTCACGACGCGATGAACCCAATGGCGACCACAACAACGATGGAGAGGTATGGATGGTGACACAACGGCGTGATTAATTACGATGAACATACTTCAGTAAAACGCAAAATTCGTCACCTACAGTTCACCAAACTTGAAATCATTTGAGGGGTTACCTTCACGACGATTGGGAACACGATGTGACGCGAACGGTTTTGGAAAAGGAGGTCCAAAGCATCAGAAAGCTTGCAAGGCCACGTCGGCGGTGTTCGGTTCGTGCTCCGAGTGTGGGGGCTCCGGTCTTAGATTAGTGATAAAGATTCTTACTGTTGCATCGGACTGGATAATGATGCAACCCGAAAGGAATCCAATCGCTTATCTGAAACCGTACTCGGATTGAGACCAACCAATTGGCGCATACTCATGCTCCTGCCAACCGGTTGAAAACAATTCGAGCTTCCCTCATATGTGTTTTAGTGCTAGTTCCCAAGATCAAAGCCTAGCACACACACATACTTAGCACAACGAGAATGATACATCACACATACTCATGACTTTAAGTAAGCTGGCGATTATTACAAGCGCTTAGATTACAAGTTCAGGGCCGACCGGCCAAATATACAGCAAAAGAAAGTAAAGTTCAGCGGAAGAAGCATAAGCCCAAAAGACAGTCTGCGGAATGCCGCCCAAAACCCAACAAGGCATCCGACTGGGGAAAGACCCAGCTTAACCGTCGAAGACGTCGATTACCCCGAATCGTAGTACGAGTCGTCAGGAGCAACATCGTTACCTTCCTCTAATCATTTTTAAGTAGAGCAAACGGTGAGTACACGTATGTACTCGCAAGTCTTTAGTGTATGGAAGAAATATTATACATGCAAGGCTATTCAATAAATGAAAACTTCTACTCTAGGTTTGAATTTCAGCATAAAGCAACTTTTATTTGTAACCATGCAATTGTTAAACATCGATAACATTTTAAATGAGCATTTGATAAAAGCTATAAGTAAGTAGCATATAAGTATTTGAACAATCATTCATGACCCTCCATGGTCATAAACAATATCCGCAACATAACCAACCCACCATAACTTACACCAACACAATAACACCATTTTCCAAGTCATTTTGCAAAACCAAAACCAAAACACTATACTTGACATTATGTTTCCAAGCCGCTCTTGACCGTGAGCACGGCTAATCGATTAGATTTAAATCTCTGCAGAGAGTGTACACTTTACCCACATGACATATTCTAGCAATCATGTCAACCATGCCACGCGATACACACGTATCCGTTTTGCTAGACTATGACAAAACTTTTCGACTAGCTAAAGCCTAACCTTGCACTAGCCCGAGTATGACCTGTCCTTGCTGTGACGGCAGAATTTCAACAGTTACGATGGTCCCGCTAGCCATCGCCCTCGTTCTCCCCACAGCAAGGCATACTCGTTGTATTGGAATGCTTTGTTCCCAACGCCTCAGTGAAGGGAGCACCTAGAACGACACCGCTCACTCGGTTCGTCCATACTCTTCGGCCTACCAACGTGCAAGGTTCGAACTTCATCTAGCTTACTAAGTTAAGGCTATCCCATACTAGCACATGTGGTTGCACCAGTTAACTCAGTTGATAGTATCAAGTTCGGTCCTTAGGTTGACTCAGGCGAGTACTTCCCCCCTATCTACGTGCAATGACCAGTTTCCATACAACACCAATCCATTTCCTTGTACCGTACAAGTGGCCACTTGTACAGTGCAAGACATCCCATTGCACTTTCAGCTTTACATAACTCGCCCGTGTCTAAAACATACTTTCATTTCCATTTTTAACCACATACCAGTATCCTTTACTGCCGTTTTCAACATTTGCAAAGTTTCATAAAGATTCAACCTAACTTTCTACCCAACTAAAGCATGGCTAAGCATAGCAATTTAATAAACGATAATACCCATCTTTCATTTCATAGCATGAATAGTCCCTAGCCTAGGTCTCAGCAAGTTTTCATGGCAATGTAATTAAGGTAAACCCACAAGTTAGGACTATAACTACCATGAACCACAATATAGCAACTTTACAGAAATTAAACGCATGCATAATAGTTTGATTAAAACAAATTAGACTTTGTAAAGTATGGGATCAACATGTTCAAAGGGGGGTGCTTGCCTGTTTGCTCTTCTTCCGGATCGTTTTCAGGGATATAATCTGGGTCGTCGGCAACAGATTCCGACGCGTCGTCAGCTACGCGCACGAACGATAAAAACCCGAAACAAAAGCAAATAACCACGAATCAAAATGGAGCAAAAGGAAATCAGATGGAAACAACAAATTAAGCTCAACAAAAGAACAAGCAATTCCAGGCAGGATTCAATCAAGTGCTAGCATACTAGTTCCACACACAATGAGTTAATTTAATGTATCTTAGTATTTAAACAATCGAATTCAGGAAGCTAAGATTGTTTGGATTAAAAGATATCTAAGACTAGCTACTTAAGCAATGCACTTTCTAAACATAAAACTTAGCCCTTTTTCTCTAATAGGATTCAGATGCAAAGCAAGTTATTAATTATATGTTTTTCTATAACATGGTTGAACACATGAAGTAGGATGATTCTAAGCTAGTCCCATAAGTTTTTGCACTAAGACGAGCAGTTCTACGGATGACTAAAGAAGGCATAAAAACTATTAAGTTGTAAATGACGAAGATGGATTTTGCTTCATTAATGAGCATGAATCAAAATTGATACCTGAGCAAGTAAAACGGCAAGTAAGACCTAAACAGGTTCTACAGCAGTATGGACACAATGTTTAAGCTCTAGGTACTAATACTTGCATTTAAAACATGGTTGCACAAGTTAATAACATTTTAATAACTCTAAGCATGGCAATACAGCTATAGTTACATTCAATACAAATAAAGTCCAAATACAAATATTATCACACAAACAGTAAGCTTAGAGACTTGGGATCACGATGGAGTTGGTTGCATTCAAATTGGAGTTGAAATACTCAAATAGTACAATAAGCAACTATTAACCTAAAGCATAAAATTGAGATCACTTGCTGTACAATAGACCATCTAGAAATATTTTTGCATATTCATAAGGTTCATGATTTTACGGAATTTTGGGAAGTGGTTTCATCTCTTTTGGAGTTGTGTAGCAGAAGTTATATAGTTTTGAAGTTGGTTCGGGTAATTAAATCAAAGGAATTTGGAAAATACGCTTCTCCAAGGAGAAAGCGTATTTCCTCCCATCTTGCACGAGCCTAAGAGGGCTCCCAACCTGTGCCACCATCGACAGTCAGTCTCCACCGGTCGAGCGGCAGAGCGAAGGAGGGCACAGGGTGTTCACGGCGGCACAAAGACGGCTGGAGAGGCCCAAGCGGCGAAGGGTAGAGCAAGAGGGAGAGGGGCGAACCTAGTGGTGCAGCTATCTCGGCCCGAGCTTTGGCGAGGCGGTCCGGCGACAAGCAAGGCTGCGGCCGGCGGAGGATCTGCCCGGCGATGGAGGAGAAAGGAGTTAGGCCCAGAGAGAGGAAAAGCACCAGGAGGCGAGGAACCTCGTGGGGTCGACTTCTTCTGAGGTGGCGCTGAACGGCCGGCGCCAGGCGGCCGGAGGCGAGACGGCTTGAGGTCGCGGCGGGCTCACCGATGGGACCTGCAATGAAGTGCCCCAAGGTGATCAAGAAGCCACCATGAGCTTTAGCTTCAAGAATTAGGGATGGGAACCCACCGGGGAGGAGGATTGAGCGAAGAGGGGCTCGCCTGCTTTGCACTAGCTTCACGGCAATGCTGGTTAGTGCCAATGAGCAAGGTACAGGCGAGCAAAGGGTTGGGGATGGAGCTCACGCAGCCTAAATACGGTCACGACGGAGAGGGCAATGCCACAGTGCCGTTATGGGTGGCGGAGCTCTCTGCATGAGCGTGCGGCAGCCGCGTGGCAAGCTCGCCCTGACCAGCGACATTGCCGGGAGAGAGAAGAGCGTAAGGGCTCGGCGACGCCGTGAGGAGCCGACGGTAGGGGCGTCCGTCTGGGCGGAGAAGGCTAGGAAGCAACGGCGTTCAAGCTGCACCTGCAGTCGGCTCTGCCTCCTCATCGGACTCTTGTTTGAAGCACTGTCGGCCGAGGTTCGAGCTTTCAAGTGGTTGTTGCTTCAGTGTATTGCCAACATTTGCTCTGATCTGAGTTCACCCTCCATTCGCTTGATTCAGGAATGGCGGTGACCTCGATTGGTACCAGGCCACGACTAATGGTTCGAGTTCCACCGAAGTGGTTTTAGTCAATGCATTGCTCATCGACTGCGTCTTAGGAAGGTTCGGACAAAGCGGAGAAGTGAAGATTCCAAGATTTGCCAAGATCAAGCTACTGATGCAAATTTCAGGCAACACAAGATCTAAAGTCGCTATCTTGTGTTGTCACTCAAACATCGAATCGGGCCGAAATGATCTCAAGATCCTTGAGATAAATAGATTAGCGATGAGGTTTTGGGACCAACCATCTACTGCACAAATGGAAAGTTTGAAAAAATTAATGAGGTGAGTGCTTTCTTCAAACCAATGAAGCTTTACATAAAGCGGTCTTTGGTTTGCGACATTGAGATAATAGACATCAACCAGAGGATTGGAAGAAGGATTCCAAGAAGCATTCTATGCTTGGCCAAATCGTAAATGACATAGTTAGCTTAGCAAAGCATAAAATGAAACTTTATTTCATTTACAAAGTTTCGGTCGTTACAAAACCCAACCCCCTTACAATAATCTCGTCCTCGAGATTAGTTGGATTCATCAAAGAAGTAGGGGAATTCGGATCTAAGGCGATCTTCACGTTCCCACGTGGCTTCAGCCTCGGCATGATTGCTCCACTGGACTTTGAGCATTTTGACTGAGTGGTTGCGAGTGTGACGCTCAGTTTCGTCGAGGATGCAAATTGGATGCTCGCGATAAGAAAGATCCGGCTGAAGATCAACATTGTCCAGAGGAATCGCTTCGGTGGGAGCCCGAAGACACTTCTTCAGCTGGGACACGTGAAAAACGTCGTGCACATCCGAGAGCTGGGGCGGTAACTCAAGTTGATATGCCACTTCACCTCTTTTTGCAAGAATTCGGTAAGGGCCGATATATCGCGGGGCCAGCTTCCCGCGAACTCGGAATCGACGAGTGCCACGCAACGGTGAGACTTTGAGATAGACAAAATCACCCACTTCAAAGCTCAGTTCGCGGCGGCGGTTGTCAGCATAGCTCTTTTGTCGCGATTGAGCTTCTTTCAGTCGACTACGAATCAGATTGACCTGATCTTCAGCCTCTTGTATTATTGATGGCCCAAAGAATTTCCTTTCACCTGTTTCAGACCAAAATAGAGGCGTCCTACACTTCCTCCCATAAAGTGCTTCAAAGGGTGACATTTGGAGACTTGCCTGGTAGCTGTTGTTGTAGGAGAATTCAGCAAAGGCTAAGCACTTCTCCCAATTAGCATTGTAGGATAACACGCAAGCTCGTAACATGTCCTCTAAGATTTGATTTGTCCGCTCTGTTTGTCCGCTTGTTTGGGGATGAAAAGCTGTGCTGAAGAACAGCTTGGTTCCGAGGAGCTCGTGTAGGCTCTCCCAAAACCGAGAAGTGAACTGCGGACCTCGGTCAGAGATAATGACCTTTGGAACTCCATGAAGCCGGACGATGTGGTTCATATAGAGCTCGGTAAGTTTGGCTCCATTGTAGGTGATGTGAACTGGAATAAAGTGAGCCACTTTGGATAAACGGTCAACGATAACCCATATGGAGTCATGACCGTTGGAAGACCTCGGTAGACCCGTAATAAAGTCCATGCCAACTTCTTCCCACTTCCACTCCGGAATCTTTAGAGGTGGAGCATCCTGCCAGTCGCGATGCTCGGCTTTACGCGTTGGCACACGTCACAGATTGCAACATGTGCAGCAACGTCCCTTTTCATGCCGGGCCACCAGAACTTTTCACGAAGGTCCCGATACATTTTAGTAGTTCCCGGGTGGATAGAAAGTGGAGACTCATGAGCTTCTTTCAAAATCACATCTTTGATTTCTTGGTTGTCTCAGGACATATATCTCATCGCCCACGCGTGACCAACCCATCGGTATTTTCAGAGAATTCGGATGAGGCGCCTTCTTGAATCTTGCGCTTAATCTCGGCCATCCCTTCATCTTTAAAATTTGGCGGCCTTGAGTTGAGACTCCAAAGTTGGTTGTAGGGTCAATGCAGCGATATAGCCCTTTTCCACCACTTTCAAGTTGAGCCTTCGGAATTCGTCAAGTAGCTGTGGCTGACTGACGACGCTTAAAGCGTTAACTGTGTGTAGCTTTCGACTGAGTGCATCAGCTACAACGTTTGCTTTGCCCGGATGATAGTGAATGTCGAGATCATAATCCTTGATTAATTCCAGCCATCTTATTTGTCTCGATTCGAATCCGGTGAGTGAAGAAATATTTGAGACTCTTGTGGTCGTGATATATTTCACAATTTGCCGATGAGGTAGTGCCGCCATAACTTGAGAGCATGAATGACGGCTGCCAATTCCAAATCATGAGTTGGATAATTAACCTCATGAGGCTTCAATTGGCGCGAAGCATAAGCCACTACCTTGCCTTCTTGCATTAACACACAACCGAGGCCTTGACGAGAAGCATCACAGAAAACATCAAAGCTCTTGTGTATGTCTGGCAAAACAAGTATGGGAGCGGTAGTGAGTCTTTTCTTTAACTCTTGAAAGCTTGCTTCACATGCTGACGACCACTCAAACTTCTTCTCCTTCTTGAGTAATTCAGTCATTGGTTTCGCAATCTTTGAAAAGTTCTCGATGAATCGGCGATAATATCCAGCAAGACCGAGAAAACTCCTGATCTCGGGAACAGTTCGGGGTTGTTCCCAAGCGAGCACATCTTTCACCTTGCTCGGGTCAACAGCGACACCTCCATTAGAGAGAACATGACCAAGAAAACCCACTTCCTTGAGCCAGAACTCACATTTGCTAAACTTCGCATAGAGTTGATGCTCACGAAGCTTGTCAAGTGCCATGCGCAGATGAAGCTCATGTTCTTCTTCAGACTTGGAGTAAATGAGAATGTCATCAATGAATACCACCACGAATTTATCCAAGTATTCCATGAATACTTTGTTCATAAGATTCATGAATGTGGCAGGTGCATTTGTAAGCCCAAAGGATACTACGGTATATTCATATAAACCGTAGCGAGTGGTAAAAGCAGTCTTCGGAATATCCTCTGGCCTGATTTTAAGTTGAAAGTAACCTGACCTCAAGTCAATTTTGGAAAAGACTTGTGCTCCGCTTAATTGATCAAACAGATCATCAATTCGCGGAAGAGGGTATTTGTTCTTGATGGTGACTTCGTTCAAGGATCGGTAGTCAATACACATACGGAGACTGCCATCTTTCTTTTTGACGAATAACACCGGGCTTCCCCACGGGGACGAGCTAGGACGAATGAAGCCTTTATCTAGCTGTTCCCGGAGTTGTTTCTTTAGTTCAAATAACTCATCTGGGGGCATACGGTAAGGACGTTTGGAAATTGGTGCAGACCCGGGCAGCAATTCTATAATGAATTCCAGGTCACGGTCTGGTGGTATCCCTGGTAGTTCTTCAGGAAAAACATCAGGGTAATCACAGACAACTGGCACTTGAAGAATCTCCGGGATTGAAAGAGTGTTGAGAGTGGGCTGACATGAGTTGAAGGCTTGCTTGGAAGAATAAGTGACATGAATGCCATTGGAATTGACCAAAGAGATGGCTCTATTGGCACAATCAATATGCCCCTGATTCCTTGCTAACCAATCCATGCCAAGAATAACATCAAGCCCCAAGTATCTATGTTGATTAAGTCACCCTCAAAATCTACTCCATTGATCTCAATTCTTACTCCTGCTTACAAGTTTTGCTTTCATAATAGAACCAGGTGAAAAGATTAACATGTTGGTATCTAAACAAATAACCTGGACCTTATGTTGTTTAACAAACCTTGTTGAAATGAAAGAATGCGATGCACCAGAATCAAATAAGACCAAGGTAGGAACCGAGTGCACAAGAACGCACCAAAGACCACATCCAGTGCGTCACTAGCTTCCTTGGCAAGAGCATGATTGAGACGACCACGCCCAAAGCCCTGAGCTGGCTTAGGGGTCGGTCGGCTACCTTGGGAAGTTCCACGTCCACGGGCCAGACCTTGTGGACGAGGTGGATCACCCTGAGCTTGAGGACGAGCCGGTGGCTGCTTGCGAGGACAGTTGGTGAGAATGTGTCCTTTTTCCCCGCAACCGTAACAAGTAATGGAAGCAAAACGATTCTGGCTTCCAAGAGATTGCCCTCCGCGGTTATAAGATTGAACCGCAGGCGGAGAGGGGCGAGGGGCATTCACTTGAGGCTTTGGAGTTGGTGATGAAGTAGATCGCACACTGGATGATGGTGCCGCACGCAGTTTAGAAAAACCGGTGCTTGCTGATTTTTGCGCCATCCACTTGCGTTTACGACTTTCAGCCACTGCCTTTGCGCTGTCCTCAACGCGAATGGCCTTGTCAACTAACTCCTCCATGTCGGGGAGGTCGAGTGCAACAAGAGAGTGCCTGATTTCCTCATTAAGGCGCTCTCTGAAAAGAGCAACCTTCCTTGGTTCGCTTGGTATTTCATCAGCCACATACCGAGCGAGATAGTTGAATCGGTGCAGAAAGTCCACGACAGACATGGAGCCTTGCTTTAGATTATAGAACTCCCTCTTTTTGATCTCCATCAAGCTGGAGGGAATATAAGCCTTGCGGAAGGCACGCTTGAAGTCCTCCCAAGTGATCATCTGACCTGGTGGGCGAATAGCTTTAAAGCTACCCCACCAAGCCGCGCAGCCTCCTTGCGAGATAGTAAGTCGCGAACCGCACTCTTTCATCACCGAGGCACCCCGCGAGATCGAGCTTGTCCTCAATATCGCGAAGCCAATCGTCAGCATCCAACGGATCTGATGCCGAGGAAAAGTTCGGCGGACGAGTTCGCTGGAACTCCGCCAAGCGGGATTGGTGAGGTGCAGCTGCCGTCCCACCATAGGCGGCCGTGTTGAAGTTCTCTGAATTCTGGACCATTCTCTCCAGAAGGTGTGTTTGCATTGCCAGAATCTGAGCGATAGATGGAGGAGGTGGCAGCACCTCACTCTGATGAGCCTCATGCTGACTATGTCCTTCATTAGCCCCACCAGTTGGAGTACTAGAATGCTGGGCCTCATGGCTTTGAGACCCTGAATTCAGCGGGTTAGGACGTGCCGGCTTGGGTACTGGTGCATTTGGATCATAATCCGCATTGGCGTATTGTCACAAGAGAGCACGCACCGAACGTGATTTTGGCATCCTGCAATACATACAAGACCCAAAATTGCGTAAGGCGAGTGTTAGTACCGCATGGGGTGGCATTGAAATGAGCAAGGAATGGATAACATCGCTTTAATCAGCTCAGATCTAGTCGAAATGCTCAAATTAAATTGCGGGCAGCAAAGAGAACTTTTGCAAATACCAGGACATTGCTAATAAACAACATAGCATAACAACATGCATACGCAAGTTCATCATGGGGATTCATTACAAAGGCTTCCCAAGCCTCCCATGGCATGTTTGTGCATAGCAAAAGTACATCCCAAGCTAGCTCACAACAAAACCCAAAAGGTGAGCGCTACCAACTAGATCAACAAGGCTAACTCTAGAAGTTGCCGCCATTGGCGGTGGCGCCTGAAGTCTTGGCGTCTGAATCTGCTGGCGGGGGCGGCGGCACTGGCATCAATAACTGGTACTCGCGTCCATTGACGAAAATGTTGCGGCCTGGCTCCACGCTCCAAGGGACACTGGGGCGCGGGGCGGGGACGCGACGCCTATGCCCACCAACAGACATCCGTGCCTGACGGAAGATGCGCCGATAAGTGCCATATGGGCGCGGGAGGTCTTCTGCTGGCTCCCACGCGTCATGCTCCCCATACAGCAAGTCATCCGTGAAGAACCCACAATGGCGAAGAGGCGCCATATGGGCCTCCAACTCGGAGACTCGACGACGGGTGCGGATCAGCTCCTCATGGAGCGCGAGAGGTAGCGATCAACGGACCCCATCATCCCGACGTACCACGCCAGTGTTGGGTCCATTGCAGCGTTGACGGGCACGTAGGTGTTGTCCAGACTGTCCGGCTCCCTTGACGGACAATACGGATATGCCTGTGCCAGATCGGGGTCGTCATGGCGAAGGCGGAGGATGGCAACGTATGCGCCGTCCAGCACCGCCGAGAGGGGGCTAGTGCCTGTCCCATGATATCTCCTGGCTGCCTCGCCTTCACGGTGTCCGTGGACGGTTACCTCTACGGCGTAGAGGAAGGAAACCGGGCCAACAGCAGCGCGGGATACCAAATACTCTGGCTGCTCGGTGGAGCCAGCACGGCGCATCATATCCCAAAGGGTCTCCTGAGTAGACCCCTCCAGGATAGCGCGAGTATAGTAGCACGGTTCCCAGCGCCCAGCCATCTGGAATCATAGAGAAGGATCAAGTTAGCAACCAATTGCACAAAAGAAACAAGATTGCAATTACGGAGAGCGAATAAGCAGCAAAACAGCATCAAGTGAAATCTGTACAGCAGTTTCGACGAATTTTTAGACGTGGTTACAGAGGTGCAAAAATTCTGAAAAATTTTGGGTGGCTCCCTACAGAAGTATTATGCCACCAGAAAAATTTCCAAAATTTTTGGACTTATAAACTTCCCTGCAAAAATTCGCAAGTAAGGTGCTGTCCAGAACTTTTTGCTGCAAGCCTATCGCTATGCTATCTCCTTTTTGCTCTTGATCCGCAACTTGGAGATCTACCAAATTTTTATGGGATTGCTATAGACTCCGCGAGATCACTTTCACAAATTTTAGTTGCAGGTTTTTAAGTTCTAGCTCTTTTATTCACATCCACTCCTATCTTTTCTTATACTCGCGGCTAATCGATACACATCTAGTATTGGAATTAGGGAAGCTTTTAAAAGTTTTTAAATTACAAAGAAAATGGTTTGGAGTATGATAAGGGTTGGGAGCTCTCTAAAATCCTTACAGTTTTTAAGGTTCAAGTTTTTCCAAAACACTTTTAACTTTCAAAGTTTCTTCTTTGAGCGGGGCGAGAAATGAAATAAACTCATCTTTCAGATTTTTGCTAAAATGGGGTGAGAGGAGATTTGCCCTTAAGCCTATCGTCCATTCTAACTAGGGCCTTCCTACAGTCGTATGGCTCTGATACCACCTCTTGTGGGGGCTCCGGTCTTAGATTAGTGATAAAGATTCTTACTGTTGCATCGGACTGGATAATGATGCAACCCGAAAGGAATCCAATCGCTTATCTGAAACCGTACTCGGATTGAGACCAACCAATTGGCGCATACTCATGCTCCTGCCAACCGGTTGAAAACAATTGAGCGTCCCTCATATGTGTTTTAGTGCTAGTTCCCAAGATCAAAGCCTAGCACACACACATACTTAGCACAACGAGAATGATACATCACACATACTCATGACTTTAAGTAAGCTGGCGATTATTACAAGCGCTTAGATTACAAGTTCAGGGCCGACCGGCCAAATATACAAGAAAAGAAAGTAAAGTTCAGCGGAAGAAGCATAAGCCCAAAAGATACCATGAATGCCGCCCAAAACCCAACAAGGCATCCGACCGGGAAAGACCAGCTTAACTGGTCGAAGACGCGTCGATTACCGAATCGTAGTACGAGTCGTCAGGAGCAACATCGTTACCTTCCTCTAATCATTTTTAAGTAGAGCAAACGGTGAGTACACGTATGTACTCGCAAGTCTTTAGTGTATGGAAGAAATATTATACATGCAAGGCTATTCAATAAATGAAAACTTCTACTCTAGGTTTGAATTTCAGCATAAAGCAACTTTTATTTGTAACCATGCAATTGTTAAACATCGATAACATTTTAAATGAGCATTTGATAAAAGCTATAAGTAAGTAGCATATAAGTATTTGAACAATCATTCATGACCCTCCATGGTCATAAACAATATCCGCAACATAACCAACCCACCATAACTTACACCAACACAATAACACCATTTTCCAAGTCATTTTGCAAAACCAAAACCAAAACACTATACTTGACATTATGTTTCCAAGCCGCTCTTGACCGTGAGCACGGCTAATCGATTAGATTTAAATCTCTGCAGAGAGTGTACACTTTACCCACATGACATATTCTAGCAATCATGTCAACCATGCCACGCGATACACACGTATCCGTTTTGCTAGACTATGACAAAACTTTTCGACTAGCTAAAGCCTAACCTTGCACTAGCCCGAGTATGACCTGTCCCTTGCCGTGGCGGCAGAATTTCAACAATTCACGATGGTCCCGCTTAGCCATCGCCCTCGTTCTCCCCACAAAGAAGGCATACTCGTTGTATTGGAATGCTTTGTTCCCAACGCCTCAGTGAAGGGAGCACCTAGAACGACACCGCTCACTCGGTTCGTCCATACTCTTCGGCCTACCAACGTGCAAGGTTCGAACTTCATCTAGCTTACTAAGTTAAGGCTATCCCATACTAGCACATGTGGTTGCACCGATTAACTCGATTGATAGTATCAAGTTCGGTCCTTAGGTTGACTCAGGCGAGTACTTCCCCCTATCTACGTGCAATGACCAGTTTCCATACAACACCAATCCATTTCCTTGTACCGTACAAGTGGCCACTTGTACAGTGCAAGACATCCCATTGCACTTTCAGATATACATAACTCGCCCGTGTCTAAAACATACTTTCATTTCCATTTTTAACCACATACCAGTATCCTTTACTGCCGTTTTCAACATTTGCAAAGTTTCATAAAGATTCAACCTAACTTTCTACCCAACTAAAGCATGGCTAAGCATAGCAATTTAATAAACGATAATACCCATCTTTCATTTCATAGCATGAATAGTCCCTAGCCTAGGTCTCAGCAAGTTTTCATGGCAATGTAATTAAGGTAAACCCACAAGTTAGGACTATAACTACCATGAACCACAATATAGCAACTTTACAGAAATTAAACGCATGCATAATAGTTTGATTAAAACAAATTAGACTTTGTAAAGTATGGGATCAACATGTTCAAAGGGGGGTGCTTGCCTGTTTGCTCTTCTTCCGGATCGTTTTCAGGGATATAATCTGGGTCGCCAAGAACAGATTCCGGCCGTCGTCAATACGCCACGCATCGAACGATAAAAACCGAAACAAAAGCAAATAACCACGAATCAAAATGGAGCAAAAGGAAATCAGATGGAAACAACAAATTAAGCTCAACAAAAGAACAAGCAATTCGAGGCGAGGATTCAATCAAGTGCTAGCATACTAGTTCCACACACAAGAGTTAATTTAATGTATATTAGTATTTAAAAAATAGAATTCTTTAAGATAAGATTTTTTGGATTATAAGATTTATAATTCTATCTACTTAAGAAATTCACTTTCTAAACATAAAACTTAGCCCTTTTTCTCTAATAGGATTCAGATGCAAAGCAAGTTATTAATTATATGTTTTTCTATAACATGGTTGAACACATGAAGTAGGATGATTCTAAGCTAGTCCCATAAGTTTTTGCACTAAGACGAGCAGTTCTACGGATGACTAAAGAAGGCATAAAAACTATTAAGTTGTAAATGGCGAAGATGGATTTTGCTTCATTAATGAGCATGAATCAAAATTGATACTGAGCAAGTAAAGCGGCAAGTAAGACCTAAACAGGTTCTACAAAGAAGATGGACACAATGTTTAAGCTCTAGGTACTAATACTTGCATTTAAAACATGGATGCACAAGTTAATAACATTTTAATAACTCTAAGCATGGCAATACAAATTATAGTTACATTCAATACAAATAAAGTCCAAATACAAATATTATCACACAAACAAGAAGCTTAGAGACTTGGGATCACGATGGAGTTGGTTGCATTCAAATTGGAGTTGAAATACTCAAATAGTACAATAAGCAACTATTAACCTAAAGCATAAAATTGAGATCACTTGCTGTACAACAGACCATCTAGAAATATTTTTGCATATTCATAAGGTTCATGATTTTACGGAATTTTGGGAAGTGGTTTCATCTCTTTTGGAGTTGTGTAGCAGAAGTTATATAGTTTTGAAGTTGGTTCGGGTAATTAAATCAAAGGAATTTGGAAAATACGCTTCTCCAAGGAGAAAGCGTATTTCCTCCCATGCGCACGAGCCTAAGAGGGCTCCCAACTGCCCATCGACCAGTCAGTCTCCACCCGGCCAAAAGCGAGAGCAGAGGAGGGCACAGGGGTGTTCGCCGGCGGCAGCACGGCGGCGGAGAGGCCCGGGCGACGAAGGGTAGAGCAAGAGGGAGAGGGGGCGAACCTAGTGGTGCAGCTATCTCGGCCCGAGCTTTGGCGAGGCGGTCCGGCGACGAAGCAAGCTGCGGCCGGCGGAGGATCCTGCCGGCAGTGGAGGAGAAAGGGAGTTAGGCCCAGCCGAGAGAGGGAAAAGCACCAGGGAGGCGAGGGGAACCTCGTGGGGCTGTCGACTTCTTCGGAGGTGGCGCGGAACGGCCGGCCGTCTTGGCCGGAGGCGGAGACGGCTTGAGGTCGCGGCGGCTCACCGATGGGACCTGCAATGAAGTGCCCCAAGGTGATCGACAAGCCGACCATGAGCTTTAGCTTCAAGAATTTGGGATGGGAACCCACCGGGAGGAGGATTGAGCGAAGAGGGGCTCACGGCTTTGCACTAGCTTCACGGCAATGCGGGTAGTGCCAATGAGCAAGGTACAGGCGAGCAAAGGGTTGGGGATGGAGCTCACGCAGCCTTAAATACTGATCACGACGGAGAGGGCAATGCCACAAAGGTTTGCGGTATGGGTGGCGGAGCTCGGCATGAGCGCAAGGCAGCCAGCGTGGCAAGCTTCGCTCGACCAAATGACATGGCCGGAGAGAGAAGAGCGTAAGGGCTCGACGACGCCGTGAGGGAGCCGACGGTAGGGGCGTCCGTCAGACGGGCGAGAAGGCTAGGAAGCAACGGCGTTCAAGCTGCACCGCACGGCCACTCTGCCTCCTCATCGAGACTCTTGTTTGAAGCACTTTGTCGAGGTTCAGGCTTTGCGTGGCCGTTGCTTCGTATTGCCAACATTTGCTACAGTGCAGAGTTCACCCTCCATTCGCTTGATTCAGAATGGCAGTGACCTCAGTTGGTACCAGGCCCAGCTAAGGGTTCAGAGTTCCACTGAAGTGGTTTTAGTCACTGCATTGCTCACTGCACTGTGCCGAGGGGACGGTTCAGACAAAGCAGAGAAGCTGAAGATTCCAAGATTTGCCAAGATCAAGCTAAAGCAAATTTCGTGCAACACAAGATCTAAAGTCGCTATCTTGTGTTGTCAGCTCAAACATCGAACTGGCCGAAATGATCTGAAGATCCTTGAGATAAATAGATTGGCAGTAAGGTTTTGGGACCAACCATCTACTGCACAAATGGAAAGTTTGAAAAAAATTAATGAGGTGAGTGCTTTCTTCAAACCAATGAAGCTTTACATAAAGCGGTGCTGGTTTGCGACATTGAGATAATAGACATCAACCAGAGGATTGGAAGAAGGATTCCAAGAAGCATTCTATGCTTGGCCAAATCAGAAATGACATAGTTAGCTTAGCAAAGCATAAAATGAAACTTTATTTCATTTACAAAGTTTCGGTCGTTACACCGAGTGTCACGGTGTTTCGGCCAAACGGAGGCACAAGAGATTGGAACAAGTGGAGGAACGGGTTGAGCAATGAAAGGGGATCCCGGTGCTCTCTTTAAATAGGTTTGGGGTGACTCGTAGAGATAGAGTCCAACTCAGGAACAAAAAAAAGTTCAAATGGAAAGAACATGATTTTCACGCGAAAAAGAGGGGATTTGACCAAAAAAAAAAGGTTGGTTAGATGAGGATAAGATTGTCCATGAATTTGCAAAAGAAATGGAGAAGAATTCATGTTAGTTTGGAGTTTCAAATCCTAGCCATGAAGGAAAGGAGAGAAGAACCATGCTTGCTGGACTCCTTCCTGAGGTCGAAAACAACATATGATAGGTGCGCCTAATTTACTGTTTATTTTTAAATTTAATTAATGCTGAAAATAGAAAGACTTTGAAACAATAGAAAATATGGTTAAAAAATTCTCAAAAATAATTTGAAATATTTCCAACTTACCGTAAAAATTTTAGAAATTTTTGAGTTATAATTTAGCTGCAGTAAATCTTTTTGTAAACTGAAAATAAAAAACAATTTTATAATTTCCAAAAAATTCAGCAAAAGTCTTAAAAAATTAAAAATAAGTAATAAAATATTATTTTATAAATTTTGGATGTTACACTTACGTATACACACTTGTACTGTCTTCTACACATGCTAGAAATTTATTGGAGGCACCAAGACCTCACAAAGCATGCTAGCACGCACTTTCTCACTGTAGTTCTTCTAAATTCTGGAACACCACACCAACACCAAATCTAGAACTTAAACCCTGATGAGGTGTCTTTGGGGAACTTAAACCCTAGAACTTAATCAAGTTCATCGACTTGACACACTAATATAAATTCCACCTTGTGGCAACAGTGGGACCACGCATCAATTCTGTAGGGCTGATCACTTTCAAAACAACTTATCATGAAAAGGTGTCTTTGGGAAAAAAAATTCATAAAAAAATTTGCTATTAAGTCTAAGATCTGCTCCCGTCAATTTGACTACCAACTGTCTGCCATAAATAACCCACAACCGCTAACTCCTACATGTCTCCCTAGCCGCTACGCCATGGTAGCTTCTTGATTTGTGGATTGGAGGATGCAAGCAACTAGTCCTAATGTTATAGGGGTTTTTTAAGTCTCAGAGACTTTTTACTCCTCTTAAGAAGGTATTAAAATTTACATGTAGGTAGGTTCTAAGAAGTAATAAAAATTAAAGGGTGAAAGTACCAAAAATTTTGGTACCTCTTGTTACTATTTTAATGTAAATTTTGGTACCTCTCAACATTGATAAAAAGTCTTTTTAGTCTAGACTCTAAGCACCAGTACAGACCACTCTAACACAGGGCGAGTTATGCCACTATCTGGAGCCCCTTTCTTCTGAAGTCAAGATATTGTTTTGATTTGTAGGAGCTTTAGTAAGGAAGCTCATCATTGAGCACGAAGCCTACAAAGGATCAGCTCATCCTTGCTTAGCTATAGTTTAGCATATTGTATGGAGAAAATTTTGATGTACCAGCGTGTACTACTGCTTCAGTCTTCAGTTCAGTGTAAACTGTACTAGAGCTGCTTGATTATTCATCTGTCCTGCAGTTGAGTGAGCCGTAAAAGTACAAATACGTTCAAAACAGTACAAATTTGCCGGTTATGATGGCACAACTGGCAAACGACATTACACACTGAACTGCCGCCACACCAAAGCTCTCCTTAAATCAAAGCTGTGGCCCTGAGCTCTCTGCATGCAGAGTCGCACACGCAATTTTAGGGTGACAGATGATGCAGTTGCCTTTCCCTCATTGAATTCTCTGGGTTTCTGAATTCTGACCTCTCAGTTTGCACAGAATTGGTCCCATCAGATCAGAATTCAGATTTGAGAGCTGTAGACTGGCATTGTCGAGTGTGTAGTGGAGTGCTCGGCCCCTTCAAGCCATTCTGCAGATGCCACTGCTTTAGCATTCTCTTTACCTTTTGGTCATGTCATTTGACAAGTCATCGAGTAAAGTTAACCAACCGTGCGTTCCTGCATCACTTTATTCTGCTTTTACATTTTGTAGTGCAAAGTTCTGTCTTTGTCTCATCGAAATGGAACGAAGAACATCTTTCATAGAAAGCCATGTTCAGAAAGGGAACCCCAAAAAAAAAAGAGAACAAATCTACATCTTTTTTTTTTTGAAACATCACAGGGAGAGTGAGGGGCCTGAATTGAGACCAACACTACAACATGCAGCTCTGGAAATCCGAAAGTACATCTGAGTTATTCAGAACACGATTACATGAACATCTGGAAAGTGCAAATCCTTCCAAAGAGAAAACAACAACATCACAAGAACAACACTCCAATCATCTTCCACACAGCGAGGCCAACTATACGTGAAAACTTGCAGACATCGTCGCATCTCAGCAGCGTTGCTAACATGGACGGTTCAAGGTTCTTCTTGGCTAATGGTGGCGGCGGTTAACTACTAGTAAAAGTCTTGTAGCTGTAATCAGGAGATGGGCTCTGATCATGCCTTGTGGCGAGGTTGATGCTGTTCCGCTTGCGCCATTTCCACGAGTCGGCCGGCGTGCTGGGCAGCGGCGGCAGAGGCAGGACGGTGGGACGACGGCACAGCCCGAACGGCCATCCCTCGCAGTCCCGGAAGCCCTCCCACATCTCCGGCGACCGCAGCGGAGGCGGCGGGTCCATGTCCGAAGACGCCACGGTCGCCGCCCGGCTCGTGCTGCGCGAGAAGAAGCTCTTCACAGAGAAGAACGCCTCGCTCTCGTCGTCGGCGTCGCAATCCCCATCATCAGCTGCCTCCTCCTCCTTCTCCTTCTTCTCCACCGCGCACTTAGTAGGACTTGAAACCTTCTCAAGCACGCTTCTCGGATCGAGTGGAGTGAAAGACCAGGCGAAAGTGCTCGACAGAGTCGGCGAGTCAACGCTGAACCTCGACCGCCTCTTCATCTGCCGGTTCCTCATCTCGTTGAGTATGACCTGCACCATCAACAAAAAAACACGAGCGTGCCATGTTTAATTACCTTACGCTAATGGATCAAGAAACTTGTAGTTCTACATGCATATGCCAATAATTCGCTGCTGTTATTACCTGCTTCGTGTCGAGCACATCGTCGAGGCTGCTGTCGTCGTCGCTGTCCTCGCCGGAGCTCCACCCGGCGGCGGGGATCCTGATGCAGGGGACATGGCAGTGCGCGTAGGTCTCCCTGATGAGGGAGGAGAGGGACTTGCAGTGGTTGGTGGCGGGGAGCTTGGGGTGGTAGTCCTGTGCCAAGCAACCCATTGTTCCTTACAAGGGATCGATGGATATGCTGCAGCGATCGAGTTGCTTCTGGTGCAACGTTCATGCCATGCGATCGAGGGTGCGTGTAATCTGGCGAGGAGTTGTGCGTATAAATGGGATCTTGTTGCTGTCGAGAATGCGTTTGTAGAGGAGGGATGGGGACGTGCATGATAAGTGTCCTGCAACTTAAAAGAGAGGCTCTCGATCGTATTGTAGCCTGCAGAGCTTGTAATCCTTTGGATTGAAGGCTAAGTAACAAATATTTGAGCTCGACAGTATACTAGAAATTGCGGCGTCGAGTTCTCCAAGTAGAATTTACTGATTTTTGTGTGTGCGCTACGTGTTTAGTTGCTATATTCGTGTGAAGGGCAGTGCTTCTATGCTTTCTTCTTAATATAAGTTGTACAAATCTTAAAACAAATGAAGGAGTAAGTAACCATTATCTACTCTTCATTAATGCTTTAATATTTATGCAATTTTTAAAAAGAAAAGCATAGAAGCATATCTCTCATGTGAATTATTCGTCTACTGTCAGTAGGAAGATTGTCATACTTTCAGTTACACTCTCCTAATTTGGAATTCAAAATAAATCGCATCATCATTAGTAAATAGTGTTGAAAATATGCCCTAGTGGCCAATCATAGAAATGATTGATTGATGTTTATATTTTCATGTTTTTTTAATAAATACTATGTTATATGTTATCAAGTATATGACATAATCGTGAGACTCTATAGCACATTTGTGGTATTATTATAAATCATCCCTTATAGGGTTAACAATACTATTTTGAACTCAGATTTCGACAATCCGGTAGTATCAAATTTCGAGAAAAAACCGCTTGAAATTCGCTCAAAATTGAACGGTTCGAAAGTCAAACGAATTTGAAATCTGATCAAACTGTTAAACAATTTTCATTGTTTTTCGACGAAAACTGCTCGAAAAGGCTCAAATTTTGAGCAGTTTTAGGCAAAAACTAGCAACAGATGAAAGGGGGGGAATGTAAAAAACAAAAGAAAAACATTCAAAAAATATTGTAAAAATCCATTAAATGCCAAAAAATAGGAAAATGTAAGAAATATATATATATAAGTGTGGAGAAACACAAAAAAAATTATGGTATAATCTTTCCTAAATATGAAAAAATTTTGACATGACATTTGCTATATTTTAGATAATTACAAGTTGTAAATTAGGAATTTAGCAATAATATGCCAACAAATAATGTTCCATTTCAATACTACTCATATATCAATCCAACAAGTACAAAAATACACATTCACATAATGACATACCAATACCATTCACATATCAACACCATTTACATCTCAATACCTTACAAAAATTACTTGTGTAAATAATTTGCAAAAAATTACTTATGTCAAATTGCACGCTATACAACAAAATAAGTATAGAATATAACTAGTGGTATAGAATACAACTTTCATACTAAAGTTTTGGTAGTTCATGCATGCATACAACGAGAATAAGCTTTTCAATGTTGGATAACATTAACATATTAAAATATACCATAGCAAGATAATTTTTGTGCATAAAAATATCGCTACATGAACAAATATTACAATTTTTGGGTGTTATCCATTGCTATTAAATATACTTCAATAAATATTGATACTAAATACAATTGAACAAATATTGGTACTAAATATACTTCAACAAATATTACTACTAAATATAATTCAACAAATATTGCTACTAAATATAATTGAATGGCTAAAAAATGTCTCCAAACTTCATTTTTCAAAAAATATTCACGCCAGAGGTCATAAAGCTATTAATACTAATTTTAGGAAATTTTTGGATATTTTTTTTTCAAATTTTTGAATTTGAATTTGACCGAAACCAAACAGTATCGCTTTTCAAACCACATCGGTATGGGTAGTTTTCGCGGTTTTCAACGATTTTTAGAACCCTGGTCCCTTGTCGTTTAATTGATTGGAATATCGGTTACTTATTTACATAGACAAGCATATGACTGTGTGATGATCATGTTTTACAGATAATGTATATGCGATATAAATATAATTATATGGATAACATGCTATTAAATAGGCCCATTATGAAACATTGCATTGAGCATTACATGCGTGCCGTCGCCCGTCGGTTAATTGGTTTCATGCAATGTTTATGATTGATCCTCTAACATAAGATATACATGGATTCCAACATGAGGATCACATTCTTTGATTTTACAAATTGTTGTCCATAATGGGATAATTATACTAATGACACTCAGGAATGTGTTGAGACATGTGAAGGGATGTGTGTAGTCAAGAATTCAAATTTTGTCCTCCTCGTTATTCGAGGACAAAGATATCTAAGGCCACTCGAACCAGATAAGACTAAAATGTGCATGGTCAAGCCTAAGCAGGTTGAGGTGTCAACCATTTGATCTATTTAGTCTAGCTTTGGAGATTTTAGATATAATGGATTAAACAGTATAAGGATGACACATATCTCACCTTGGGTTTAATCTTGATCTCTGAAGTGACCAAATAATCGAACATATATTCGCTTATGGCTTGTCGGATAAATGATATCCATATGGTCTAAGAAGTCACAATGTTGTGCTAGGAGTTGCTTATGACTTGTGTGTCGAATGGTGATTCGAAACACTGCAAACATCACAATGGCCTACGGGGTCACACACAAGAACAAGAACCTACTAGTTTATTAATAAATTTTGTATATTATTATATAGATAATTAGTATATTAGAATTATTAAATATAGAATAAGCCCTTGTTTGAAATGGTAAGCCTGTAAGATTTAGATTAATGTCATACGAGTTAAATAGAGAGTTAGTTTGTATAAATATTTGAATTGATAATGGTTATTTTGAATCCTATCCGGTTACGAAATAGAAAGCTTCAAACTTTTATTATTTTGATTCATCTATTATAAATAAAGACCAACTTAAACTGCATGGGGATAAGTGAAGTCGAGAGACTAATTCCGTCAAGAACTAAGGGGCCCGTGCTGCGGAGGTTCAAGCAGACCGGCACGCGAAATCTTCTTCCCATTCATGTGGATCCTCATGGTACGAGACTGATACAAGATCTAAATTGCTTCCCCTTGCTACCCTTATTTCCCATCAAATAGTGCCTCAACAAGAGCACAATTACGAGACTTGTTCTTCAATCTACAAGGCTCTTGATCCGAGGTACCAAACCGGTATGCTTTTCCGGTGAAACGTCGCCGTTCGGATAAATTTGCCTTCTTGACTACATTCAGCCCGGCACTATATAAATTCAGACGGACGAGGACTAACCGTGCAATGTACTCATCAATGCACGGCTCATGGTTTGATCAACGTGTTAATGGGAGAACGACACCTTGGAGCCGCCTGCATATAAAAATATGGCTTTGCGGTTGCCGTGGCAGCGTCAGATCATCCGTCTAAGCCTGCGCTTATCATTAGCTCGTTTCTTGGCATGCTTCCGCGGTGCGGTGCGTACGTGCTCGCGCGTCGCGGCAAAAATATGTGTGCGCGCTCGTCGTCGTGGCCGTAGTTTTCGCGGCTTCTCTTAAAGCAAACGCTACACCAACCTCGCACCCACTCTATGCCAAGTGTGAGGCGAGACCGAACGAAACGCTACTGCGCATAGGGTTCTCGAGACGACGATGGGGTCACCGGGCACCAAGGAGGGAAAGCTAGAAGCCTAGAATTTATGCAAACCTTGTCGTACAAGAAAAAGGGAAAATGAGAGCCAGCATTTCCGATAGTGGTTTGATGTAGCTTTCAGGAGCATGGGGAAAATCAGGGGTCAAGATGGGCAAATAGCATATCTATTTATCTACTTTGCCTTGTCGATGCATGAAGGATCGATCTTGTGCGGTGAGGATGCGATTCCGAAAATGAAATGCTTCGGTTTGTCTAGTGAGAATCAGTAGGAAGGGATGAAAGGGAAAGTGCTGTTGGAATTAAACTTATAAACGGGGGTAGGCTCTGAGTTTTAGGAAAGTTTGTTTTAGAAGGTTATTGGAGTCTGAGTCGAACAATAGAGTTATTGCTTAGGTCATGTTTGGATGGACTAAAACTAATTGTTAGCTGACTAATAGCTAGAGCTAATTGTTAGTCAACTAATAATTAGCCCATCTAAAATTAGTCTAGAGCTGTTTGGATACATGGCTAATGGTTGAGCTAATTTCTTAGAAAAGTCATATTTGCCCCTCATAATGAACTGGGGAGCGGACGGACGGGTGAGGAAGTGAGGACCAGCGCGAGGGTATTTTAGACTTTTCCCAATGTGTTACCTGCTATTAGCCCAAATTAGCTCCCCCTCACCAACTAATGGACTAATTGTTAGCTGAGGGGTTGGCTAAAAATTAGCCCACCTATTAGTCTTCCTGTTTGGATAGACTAGAACTAATTTTTAGCCAGCTAACAATAAGCCCAGGGATCCAAACATGGCCTTAGTCTGGTACTTGATGTTCTGTTATATAAACAGGGGATTGTAACATGTTGAAACAACAAGAAAGCAGAAATAATAGAAGAGATAATTGCCCAAAAGTTTTTTTTTCAGTGTTCTGCTCCAACAAATGCAAAATGATTAATTAAACAACTAAGTAAACAGGGTGAATACGTTGTCTTCGTACTAATGCTTTGCCGTACATGGCAAGTAGTATTCGCATATGCAACATACAAAATGCATTAGAAGTATAATAATAGACGAGAGATGTGACCACTGACCACATTGTCTTTGTACAGGTGACTTGCCGGTAACGGCATATGTAATTTAACAAATTAACCATAAATTCTCATAGATTATCTATTAGCATTAGCATACAGCACAAAACCGTTCTGTATAGGATGCTGTCCTTGCTTAGCAGTACAGAAATACAGATACGGTGACAAGATACTGCTGAACTATTAATCACAGCAAGGACGGCAACTAACGAGGATTTTATTTGTTAAGAAAGCATCCAAGTCAGTAAGCATTCATTTTAGCTGTTGTACAGGTGAACAAGTGACTGATGAAAGCATTAAATCAGTCAATAAACAACATTAACTACAAGAGACGTACCAATAACCATCATATAAGCACCTTTAATTCCCAGCGGCTTGAATTGACAATGGTGGTTAGATGAGTATAACGGTCAAAACGTCATTGATCACATTATAACAATCTTACAATCAGGAGCTAAGCTACAAAAGAAAGAATGAATAAGCTAAGAGTGCTCACTGTTGTGGACGATCAGAGGTGTATTCTTCCTAATAATACGACGTGACATGTTTAAATCAATATTTGCTGATCAACATACAACCGGAAGCAAAAATATATCATGAAGTTTTGTTTATAACCAATCTTGTTTTAAGGGAACAAGAGCCACAGCCCAGAACAATGGATGCCGATACAGAATCAGATGCCTGCAGTTCTATTCCTCCATCCTTACTGACCAAAATTCCCATCTCACCAAGTGCATGATCGAAAAATAGGTACCACACCTTCAAGGGTACAATAGCACCACAACATCAGCAGTACTTTCAATAATCATGTCCTCAATTTCAATTTCAGATGCAATAATTTCAAGGTTCTGTCTGGATGATTGCAGATGCTTATCATACTCCGCTCAAGATTTAGGATAGTGTAGAATTTCCCATCACTACTACAAAAATGATCATATGGGTCGGTTCTTTTTCGTCATGTGGATTGGCTTTCGTGGTGATACAAAGTCCTTAGACAGTGATAATGAGAGACTATCACGGTCGGTTTTCGTCCGATAAAGATATAGCTTCATCTGGGTCTGACCTCGAAACCGACTCAGATGACCAATTATCTCTATCAGTTCTGAGCTAGGAACCAATAGAGATGATTCAACTATCTCTATCGGTTCCACTCTCAGAACCGATAGATATGTCCCCCCTGATCTCTATCGGTTCTTAGCATGGAACCGATAGAGATAACTACATGTCTCTATCGGTAGAGATTAATCCTAGGTTATTTTCATATTCACATTTAAAGTATACTCATATATTGATAAATTCACAGTATATAATTCATAGATTGACAGTGTTAATTTATGGATACATACTCAATGCAGAAATCAGTAGCGCAATCCTCTAATGTAACTCTTCTTAGGCAGCCCTGTACTGCAATAGCAGCCTTTTTCTTACAGAATTTTTTAGCACAAATGCAATCTTTCGTATCATTTTTATTGCCAACTTTTATCTGAAGTATTTCCTATTAAATTACAAGGATACAATAAACTAGTTAAAATAATTTTAGGATAAATATGAACAAGCATACATTGATAAACATCATTATTTGATAGATTAAGATAAGAGGACATTATGGCTTTTCCATGTTTGACATCATATGTGCCACAGCTTCCACAACAGAGGCTTTTCGGTGCTCCTTGAAGTTCCACAGATCCAGCACAGTGCTCATTTGTTTGACACCAATAATTGATTGACTTTCAGTCATATCTCTTAATCCCTAGAAAAGCAATCATTTTATTGTGAAAATATGCTATCTTGGTATATCATTAGTTACCACGTCGAATAAAATACTAGGAACCTTTATATTACCTCTATAAGCTTAGCTTTGGCTTCTTCGAGCTCTGCACTGTCCATGCGCTCCTTAATGATGAGTACATTGTTAAGAGATTCAATTCAATATCTTTTTGACCGAAAGAGATTCAATATCTTATGATTTATCATCTATATCTTTCATTTTTTGTTTCATCCCATAAATCTTTTTTGTTAACTCAGTTTTTCCCTTCAATTGTTATATCTACACATTAAGTTTTTGTTTAGCATCCAACAGTTTTTTCATATCATCTATCTTGTTTATAGGCTCAATTTTATATATGTGTGCAATTTACAGTCACTGGGACATAAATAAATATATGATGAATAACAACATATGAACAACCAAATTACTCTCTCTTTCTCTCAATAAGAATATAATGTGCACAATTCAAAACTTGCAATAAATAAATAATCAAAAGGATAAAGCAATTCATGATTATTATGTTGACTTGATATTGAATCATGTCTACTTAATAGATTAATTAGGATAGAGTGCTTTTAGGTGTCGGGCTATTGAAGGTAACGCCTTCAACCTCCTCGCCACAAGGTGTAGAACTGCTAGAGAGTAATATCTTACCTCCACTACACCATGGTCATATAATCAAAATTGAACTAGGCAATTAACTAAGCAAATAAGATCTTAAACTCTTACCTTCCTAAATGATCAAAATCAGATTATAAACAGTTCGGCCAAGCAGGTATATCAACAACTGACTAATTAGAGGCTATGAATAGAGCAAGTTAAGCAATCATAATCAGTATATTCAGCAATAATCAAACAAGTATAAAACTATATATTGAATATGCTGATCAAGCTCAAAGATAGTGAAATAAAAGCAATATGACAGACGGCAGCTGGTGGGTAGGGCGGTGCGGTGGCCAGATGTGATAACAGTGATGTTGATGGCTAGATCTGGTGCTCCACCATCGCACCGACACCTTTCATATCGTCAGGATGGGGTGTGCCACTGGAGGCAGAGGGGCGACACTGGTGAGGGGAGGCAGAGGGGCGACGTAGGCATGGTGGAGGCGGAGGGGCGATGCGGACATCGAATAGGCAGGAGGCGGCGGAGGGGCGATGCGGGTGGAGAGGAGTAAACTCCTTTTTATATAATAGAGGGGAAGCCGAGAGGTCATGCGCGATGTCGATGCCTTTACTTTTGGTATTTGAATGGATTGGGAGGAGAAGCCAAGAGGTCAAGTGCGAGGAGGCGTTTGGTATTTGGTAAGTGTACTATCATGATCGGTTTTAACCTCAGAAACTGATTATGATAACCATAGTCATCACTATCAGTTCCGATGTTTAAACCAATAGTGATACATATAACATCTTTATCAGTTCTAACCTAAGAACCGATTGTGATTCCATCACTATTGAATCTGAGGTCAGACCGATAGTGATATTTTGCACCATATTTTGTGTCCACGCTGAATCATCTATCACCATCATTTTTTTCCTGAAATATTGGGAATCGACCCAGATGAAGATATAGTGTTGTATCATTATGTAGTAGTGCATGCTTTCTGCACACTAAAAAATCCATGTTGCTCATTGTAAGACAAATGACTTGAGAGTCGTATGTGCTTTGTTAGGATGTGTATTAGAGCAGTAGACTTGCATGCCGCGCGGATTTCGTCATATATAGCATCTTCACTCACAGATAGAACTTCATATAAGGTCTTGTGGGTGGAAACTTCGCTGCCTAGAAGCATGGTAAAAGCTGATCACTGCCTCTAGACTAGACAAGAAGTAAAAAAATAGTTAGGGACTCACCAAAACAAGGAAACAAAACAAATCTTGTATGCCATTTAATTCTAATCGTTTCTAGTTGAAGCAGAATAGTATTTACCGTATAATATAGGTTTCTGTAAAGAAAATAAGTGTAGTGCTAAGAATTGGTATATTTCTCCAGTTTTTGCAATGTTCAGAAACAGCCTTTCTATCAATGGGAATATACTTCCGTTTGAAATTATGAGAAGACACAGGCTATCAAAAACCAGATAATCATGTCAACATGATCTTCGATGGATCATCTACATATTCTTTGAAGCAGCAATTTAAATTCGCTTAGAGAGAGGTCAATAATATCAACATCTGACCAGGGAGATGAGGCTTTCCAAAGTGGTCAGATGTCGTGATCACCTTCAGCAAGAATGATTGCCCAAAAGGTACGCCTATTTTACGTAAACTTCCTTTGGTAGTATCTCCTACAATTAGTAACTGTAAGGTATGAAGAGTTCTAATTGATGAAGGAAGTTCTTTAGACTTACTTTTCATCCATACTCTAAATGAAATGCAAATCCCCTGTTCTAAGATCTGACCTATGGCAAATTCTTTTTTCGGAATTGTCCCCGGGCCTTCGGTAACTCCGATAGGATAAATTATGTTACCTGTCACCTTTGAAGATGCCAGCAACTTTAGAACGGAGTTGATTTCATTCGAAATTATTGACTTTGAATCAGCATATAATGCCATCTTGGGTAGACACTCAATAACTAAATTTATGGTAGTTACTCATCACGCCTACCAATCTTAAGATACCTGGTCCAAAATATGTGATTAATGTGCAAGGTAACCAAGTTGTTGTGCTAAATTGTGATAAAAAATTTACTTGAGATTGGCGATCACTTACCATTAAGAAATTCCTATAATGCTAATAAACCTTGCAAGGTCGACAAACCAAGCAAGTCAGAGAGGCAGAAATCTAATCCTCAGCCAAAAGAGCAAATAAAGCTTGTTCCCATTAACCCTACCGACCAATCAAAAACTGTTCGGATAGGGTCAAGAATGAATGCCAAATATGAAGACACATTCATTGCCTTCCTCTAGGCTAACACAAATGTGTTTGTGCGAAAACTATTTAACATGCCTGGTGTAACACCCCGGCATTTAATATGCCTGAATGCTACCAAACATAAGCTAAACAACATCTAAATACCACAAGTTACCATAAATTCCAGCAAAGGTACATATGCTAAAAACCGAAATTTCGGCAGCATCTCCTTTGTTTTAACATGAATTAAAGGAGCAACAACAGTATAGCAATGTATGGATTATGAGAGACAACTAAAAACAGCAATAATTAACGACTTAGCAACAATATAAGTCTAGTTTCAAACACATAATGTCTCCAAGGGTCGAACGAACAATAAAACTCTCATATAGCAAAGCTAAACCTTAAAGCAATAATCATCACACGCAATTTATTATCAAACTAATAGAATGACTTGTGGAATCAATATGGTGAAGCTACGTGTGGGCGTGTGACTATTTCCCTTCCCCGCATGCCGTTCTCATGGTACCTAAAATAACAAGAAAACACAAGCGTGAGTTCGAAACTCAGCAAGCATATTGCAATGGACAACAAGAACAATATCATGGCAATAACATCTCCCATCATATATATCATCTCATTCATGAACACTTAACAATATCATCATCATTGTGTATGCAATGTAATGCAATGCTCATGTCTCCTTGGAAACTCATACCGGTATGGTTGAGTACACACCCGTCGGTGTGCACCCTCTCCCCCCTTCCATCCCGAAGATGGAGGGTGCCTACTCCTCGCCTGCTCACCGCGGTGAATGGAATCACGATGTATGACTTACTCATTGGCTTTCCGGATTAATCATAACTTTCTCACCGACCTTCCCGGACTAGTTATGACTTTCTCACCGCCCGAGCCATGTAACATGCCATGTATGCATTTATGCCAACATCATATTTAACTCACATATTAACACATGGCATCATAACATATTAAACATGCTCATCATATCATTGGCAATCATAAAAGCATGGCAAGCGATCATATATCATGTAGTCAATTCCATCTATTCTCAACAAGCAACCTACAAATCGCTATCCATCACAACACACTTGCCTCAACCACGGGCAACGGATTGGTGGGAAGTAGAGGGCACTCCCGGGGTCGCACCACCTGCACATAGGTACCACACGCTCACAATCATGTCCACAAAACAGTACGCAAACCCTCATCTACCCCGACATTGCCAACTACTCGCAAAACCTAAAAACAGAGGTTCTGTCCCGTCGGTACAGCAGCCTTGCAAAAGGCATAACTTGAGTTCTGGGACTCCGAATCAATTAAACGAGTACATCCCTGCGTAGCTTAGGAAATTTCCCAACTTTCTCTAGGTATATGGAAAGACTGATTCGGACTCTAAAGTTGTTTAATCTACATATTACCATGATCTGTTCCAATTACATCACAGATTTTATCACGCTCGGTAAAACAGACATAACTTTCAAACGACTGGGCGGAAATTAACGTGCTTTATACCCACTGAAAGATAATGAAATTATCTACAACTTCTTCAACATCTGTACGGACAGATTCGGATTCTAAATTGATGAAAACGCAAACCCTAGGTCGACTGCTCATGCTGTCAAAAAAATAGAACGTGGCAACATCTAGATCTAATCCAAATTACTCAATTACAGCACCACCAATTGATCTAAAAACTTGATAAACACCCTTATAACAGTACCTAGATCAACCCCAAGGATTTCCATGGACATACCTTTGCCCGACGCACGAAAACCCAATAGATCTCCTCCCGGTTCGCGCGATCCCCTTCCTCGCTTCCGAATCCACCGGATCTCCTCGTCGCGGAGCGCTCCAATGGATGGATCTTCGAGGTGGTGAGGTCAAGAACTCACCTAGGCGCAGCAAGGGAGGTGGAGAGGTGGTGGAGAGGGTGGTGGCGCAAGGGGAGAGGCTTGGGGGAGGTGGAGGCGCCTAAGGAGGAGGTGGGGAGGTGTGGGAGGCGGCTAGGGCACTTGGGGGTGCAAGGGGCAGGGGGAGGACGCCCAAAAGGGCAGGGAAACCCCCCTTTAACCAGCCCTAAGCCCGTTTCCTAATCCTAAATGGATTCCCACTCCATCCCACCAAAGCCCACAACCCCCTCTTTAAGGCCCAAACTCCCCCGGGAAGGCCCAAAACCCCGGAAACGGCCCGAAAACGGCCCGACAACGCTATTAACCTCCATACCTTATGGTTTTAACCTCCCATATCATATTTCAATATGTTTTTGACCTCATCATGCACCTTTTATAAGGTTACGACGCTCTGTGGTGTCACAACACTTCAAAAGGCCCAAAAACGCGAGTAAACCTCAAGCCGAAATGTTTTATTCTCTAATTTCACATTTTATAATGTCACACCATACCGTAGTGTCACACCTGGAGTCCCAAGGAAGGTGATCGAGCACAGGTTAGCTATCCGACATGAAATATAACCAGTAAAGAAGAAGCTACTAAGATTCGCTCCTAATCAGTAAGAAGCTATGCGATAAGAGTTGGACAAACTCTTAGAGGTTGGCTTCATTCACGAAATTGATCATCTTGATTGGTTTACGAATCCGATTATGGTCAAGAAGACAAATGGTAAGTTGTGAATATGCATCGATTTCACCAGCCTAAATAACACTTGTACAAAAGATAATTTTCCTTTGCCCCGAATAGACCAGTTGGTCGACTCAGCAGCAGGTTGCGAACTGAAGAGTTTCCTGGATGCATACTCAAGTTATCATCAAATAAGTATGGTAAGATAAGATGAAGAGAAGACTTCCTTCATTACCCTGCTTGGAATCTACTGTTATCATAAGATGCATTTTGAGCTGAAAATGCTGGAGCCACGTATCAATGACTTATGTAAAAGACTTTCATAAGCCAAATAGGAAGAAATCTAGAAGCTTATATTGATGAGTAATACTCTCCATAACTAGGAAGCAGCTGATCGGATTGCTAAGTGGGTAGTTGAACTTGGATCTTTTGATATCCATTTCACTGCTCGATCAACAATCACGTCACAAATTTTAGCATATTTTATCACTGATGGACTAACAGTAAGCCTTCTGCAAAAAAAGAATTCCATTGATATCGACCATTGGATTTTGTACTTTGATGGTTCTAGAGAACGAAGAGGTTCAGGGGCTGGTATAGTATTGATCACACCTCAGGGCAACCGCTTACAATATGTAATTCAGATACAATTCCCTAGTACCAATAATGTAGTAGAATATGAAAGATTTCTGGCTGGGCTCCGAGCAGCTAAATCCCTTGGAGTCTATCGGCTTCTAGTGAAAAGTGATTCGTAATTGGTCGTAAACCAGGTTAGCAAGGAATATAAGACATCCGATGAGGTAATGTCTCATTACTTGGATGAAGTGAGAAAATTAGAAAAAAAAACACTTCATGGACTTCGAAGTCTAATACATTCCATAAAAAGATAATCTCTTAGCGAACCAGTTAGCCAAACTGGGCTCCTCACGATCACCTATTCCGATAAGTATATTTCTTGAATATCTGTCTAAACCTTCTATAGATAATCCTATAGAAGAGTAGTCCCTGACCAATAATAAGGTTGGAGCCCTTGAACAGAATACGGACTAGGCTAAACCTTTTAAAGCCTATTTATAACATGAGACACTGCCTAAAGTGAATAATATAAGTGAGACTCTTACTCCTTATGTTTACACATGCTCAAGAAAGTAAGAAACTCGATACTAAGCTACAACAGTTACCTTTAGTTGTAGCATGGAGAGTACAGCTAAATATGGCTACCACCCCACAGACTGATAATACGAAAACAATGGTGCCTAACCCATATGCTTTTAGAAGGGGATGTGAAAGTTGGCACAAATGATACGCAGATTCAAGATTAGCGGCCATCAGAATGAGTAGTTCTCTGCAGAAAATTCAGTAGTTGGTTTTCTTATGATTGTCCCCACATTGTTTACCTAAGAGCAAATTGTAACACCCTAAATTCATAATTAAGAATAATTAGGCTTAATTAAGCTAATTGAGTGTTTAATTGTGCCCTAATTTGGTTTTTGGATCTCAATTTGGAGTTATTTGCTTCCGGAGAGTTTTTCCATCTCGGGTGAAACCTCGAATCGTGTAGAATAAATCCCAACCTTAAGTTTCTAAACCTTCCTTTGAGATACTAAAACCTTTTCCTTGTATCCTCGAGGATCAATTTCGAAGATTGGAGAAGATATTTAGAAGAAACCCGAGGGTCTGCTGCTGGGCGGCAGTACCGCCTCTTGAGGTCGGTACTGCCGGTCGGGCGGCACTACCGCTCGGGAGGAGCGGTACTGCCGGCCATGCGGTCGAGGCAGGGGGTCATCACCCCTGTTGCTTGGTTGACCGGCCAGTTCACTACTTATCTTGATCCTTCCTCTCATTCCTCACTCCCCAGCGTCTCCCACTCCCTCACTCCCTCTCTCCCTTTCCCGTGCACTCTCCCTCTCCCTCCACTGATCTCTCTCTCTTCCTCCCTCACTCTGGCGAAGAGGAGCTCGAGTGGAGCGAGGTGAAGGCTTGAGCAAGGTGTGGGAAGCATCATCAAGCCCTAGACTAGCCCCAAGACCGGTGGAATCAACTGTTGAATTGATTCTGCAGGTTTTGAGCTAAACCCTAGCTCTTCCCCTGCTTTTCTCTTTTCTTTTCTCGCTTGTTTAGCCCTAGAAAGTCTAGATCGGGTGGTAGATCGATGATTTGTCGAGTTGCTAGATCTAGATTAGGGTTAGAAGAATTCTTTTGCGCGATTGATTCGTTTTGGAAACCCTGATGTACTCCTCGTTGGATTTATTTGCGCTAACAAGTCATTTCCTGAATTTTTCGGATATTTCCTTTGAAACCCTAGTTCCGGAAAAGTTGAGAAAATGACTCACAAATATGTCCAACACTGGTGAAGTTCGATTCTCGCGGAAGAATCGAGTTTGAACTCGATTCGGGTCCAGAATCGAAATTCAGGATTAATTAGGGTTTTCAAGTTCTGGTGCTTCGATCATCGTGCATCGAGTTCGTAGACTAGCTTTCGGTTGTATAGGACCTTAGCGCACTGATGGATTCAATACGCGTGTTGCAAATCCGTTGTTCCAGCCGATTTGCCGAAAATGTTCATTTTGGGCATTCGGAGCAAATTTATGTTCTGAAGTTCCAAAATCCACGAGTTCGACGCGTATGGGTCCCTAATGCCGTAGAGATCCTATTCTCGCGGCGAAATCGGAGTTTGGTTTGGATTCAAGCCAAAAGCCGATTTCGGGTGAGATTTTTAGCTCGAAGGTTCGAATTTGTAAAAAGTCGATCAATCGAGCTTGGATCTTGTCGAAACTAGTTTAGATAAGTTACCGGTGTTGTAGAGGTTCCGTAGTCACGACGAAAACTGGATTTGGACTATTTTCGAGTCGAAATCCGTTTTCTCGCCGTTTCTCGCGTTCGTAAGGTCAAAAAGTGAGAAGTTGAGCAAAAGAGCTCGAAACTTGGCAAAACCTATGCGAATGAGTCCCTAGTGTCCCTAGGAACCTATTCATGCCTTTGCGTCGAAGTTCCAAACTCGTTTGCGCAAAAACCCTCCTTTTTCAAAAGTTCTCCTGGAAAGCCGGCACTACCGACGTGTGAGGCCGGTACTGCCGCCCTCGCCGGCAGTACCACTCACATAACGTCGGTGGTTAATTTCCAGAGAGCCCCTTCTCGGTCTCTGGTGGCCGGCACTACCGGGCCGTGAGGCCGGTACTGCCGCTAAACGCCGGTAGTTAATTTACAGAGAGCACCCCAACTCGATCCCTGACCAACGGCACTACCGGGCCCTCGGGCCGGTACTGCCGGGTATGAGGGGCGGCACTACCACCGGGTCATCGCCGGTACTGCCGGACTTAGGGAGAAGTTCAGATTTCCCTTTTTTCTCTTTGAGTTCTCGTTTTCTCGATTTCGTGTTAGGTCTCTTCCCTCCCTATTTGGATCATTTTCGTTGGTTCTTCCCTTTCGAAAACCGTCTTTGGGCAAAAGTTTCAGAGCTCGGAATCGAAAAGTGGTCAATCGGTCAAACGAGATCGGAACTCGTTGGGACCAGGTTAGATGAGTTCCTGGCACTGCTAGGCCCGTGACCTTGCGCTCGTATCTGAGTTCTGATCCCGTTTGAGCGAAAATCCCCTTCTCGTATTCCAGCCCTTTCTGTAAAACTAGCGCTACCACCGTGTTAGTCTCGGTACCGCCGCCTGAGCAGTAGTACCGTGACTATAACGCCAGTAGTTGATTTTAGAGTGAGCTGTCCTCAGCCTTTGGAGCCGCGGCGCTGCCGGTGTTTGGGTTCGGTATTACCACCCTATTGGTAATACTGTATAAAACAAGCCGGTAGCTATTTTCCGAAGTGCGCTGATCTCGACCTTTGAAATTCCGGTATTGTTGATGCATGGGGCCGGTACGACTGCTTGAGCAGAAGTACTGTAAGCAACATTCCGACAGTATTTTCCAAAAAGTGTTCTGTTTTAGTTCCCAGCCGTCGACATTATCGTCCCGATGGTACGATACTACCGGGGATCGACAGTACTGCCGCAAGGTCGGTGCTGCTGATTGAACGGTACTACCGGGAATTGTGTGTCGATATTGCCGGCGTGAGCTGAGAAGTTTAAATCCTTTCTTGAGTCCTTTTGCCCTTAGTTTCTCGAATTTGATTCACTTTGTATTTGGTTCTTATTCGCCTGGTTTGATTTGTCGTTGATCGTTTTTATCGCTTTTCATCAAGCGTTGGCGATTCGGTAGACGACGATTCCGACTTCGTTCTGGGTCGGACCTTGTTAAAAAGAGCAAACAGGCAAGCACCTCTTTTGACCATTTTGATCCTATAATTGCAAATCCTATTTTCAATTGTCAAACTATTATGCATGCGTGTATGTTCAGGAAAGATGCTAGTTGTGGGAAAAACCTGGTAGTTAGACCCAAATTGATGGATTTCCTTAATCTTAATTAAACTGTGAACCTTGTTGAACCTTAGGCTAAAAACCTAGACATAAAGATAAATGTCAAATGAGTAACAATGAGTAATATTCGCATATGCTTAGTCATGCTGTAGAATGTACTGTATGTCGATACAACACAATCAATTACAATTCTTCTTGGAAACTAGTCGGTTTGGTTTGGATTTGGCTTGGTGATCGGAAGGTTGGGTAATGGCTTTGGAGATTTGGATTTGGTTTATATTGGTTTGGGAAATGGTTGGATTGGTGTTGTCGAAAAATGGAAAAGGAGTATTTAGACACGGGTGAGATGTACCGTGTTTGGAGGTTTGGATTTGGCTTGGTTTGGTCGGTTTGGTCCGATTGGTTGGCTTGGAATGGTCTGGTTAGTCCGGACTTGGATTGGATTGGGTTGGATTTCAAGCCAGAAGGCTTGTCTTGGTTTGGCTTTGGTTTCGGTTGGTTCCCTTGCTATGGGGAGGTATGGGCCAGTAAAGCTAGTGGGAGCCCGTAGGAACCACTAGTGGACATCCTCTATGGCCATATCAAGTGGGTTTGGAAGATCTCGCCTGAGTCACCCTAAGGACTGAACTTGATGCTATTACTGGGTCTTACAGTACAACCACATGTGCTAGTATGGGATAGCCTTGGCCTAGTACATTGGAAAGAATTTGGGGCTTGCATCATTAGGTGGCGGGAGAGTTGGACACATCTGTCGTGTCGGTGTGTTCTAGGGATTCCCTCGTCGAGGCATCGAGGGGGAATTTGCCCAATACAACGGTAATGCCTACTATGGGGAGGTATGCGCAAGTAAAGCTAGTGGGAGCCCGTAGGGACCACTAGTGGACATCCTCTTGGGACCATAGCTAGGGATGCACATTACCGGGCTGGTGCAAGGTTTAAATTCCAACCTATCGAAAGGTCTCGTCACTGTCTAGCAAAACGGGTACGTTTCGTATCGCGTGGCATGGTTAACATGATTGCTAGAACGTTTCGTGTGGGTAAAGTGTACAATCTCTGCAGAGATATAAATAAACTAATCGATTAGCCGGGCTCACGGTCATGAGCAGCTTGGGAAGTACTGTCAAGTATAGAATTTCTGGTGTTGGTTCTGGTCTGGTCTTGGTTCGGTCTCGGAAATGGTTTTGGTTGGACTTGGATGGGAGCTGGATTGGTTATTGGGTTTGGTCGAAAGTTGGTTTTGGGAAATGGTTTTGGCAAGGTAGGTTAGTTTGGTTTTCGGTTGGTGGGAATGGAATGGTTGGGAATTTGGTTTATGGATCAATTGATATATTTATTGCTTGCAATAAAAATGATTTCTTTACCATTGCTTTACAAATTGTGAATGATTTGGACCTATTAAGTATTGCAAATAAATCTTGCTTTGTGCTCAAATAGACTTAGTGTAGAAACCTGATTCCATTGCTATAACCTGCATTTACATTATTATTTCCATACACTAAAGTCTTGCGAGTATATACGTGTACTCACCGTTTGCTCTATTTATTTTTAATAACAAGCAAACAGAGGACGACGTTGAAGACGATGAAGGCGTTCCCAACGTTCTTCGAGACAGGTGTTCCACGAGTTAGTAGCGGTTATCTGGGTTTCAACCCCCAGTCAGTTGCCTCTGGGTATGGGAAGGCATACCGCTGCCGCTGTTACAGTTTTGTTTTTCTTGTTTCGCTGTTTAGCTATTCGGCTGTATTTTATTCTTGTAAACTAATTGTATGTAAAGAAACCAGTGTTAATACAACCATTATTCTGCGCTTGAGTCTTGATGCGACTTATTGTGGAAATATGTGGGTGCTAGGCTACTGATCCAGGGAACTAGCACTAGACACATATCTCGGGGAAGCTTGGGTTGGAATCAACCGATTGGCATATGACCACGAGCAGAGTGGGTCGTGCCAATTAATTGGCCCCAATCCGGGTACGGTTTGTAATTAGTGGCCGGATTACTAACGGGTTGTGTCAATATCAGTCCGACGCAACAGTAAGTAATCGAGTTACTGTTACAAAGACCGGAGCCCCACACAAATAAAGAAAGGCATGATAAATCAACAAGAACATTCAGGCCGTGGGATGAACAAGCTAGGGTAATTGAATTACAAAATAGAAGGAACAAAAATATAAGACATTGTAAATGAAGATTGAGCAAACAGTTCAACTTGAGGGTGGCTGTACTTTGACAAACCCATATGCATCAAAACGGTTTGTTTCAAGTAGTTGTAGTTTAGCTCTCCGCATTTTTTTTGCGGTACCTGAGCCGATGTAGTAGAAGAGGACATGTCGCGATTGTCCTAAACTTGCTAACAAAAAGTCTAGTTCTTTTCAAAGAAATAAGTTTTCATTTTTGAAGATAAAAGACACTTTAGAAAGCATTCTTAAATATGGTGGAGGAGCTTGGGCTTACAAGTGATGTCGATGAGGATGATCCTTTGGCTACTCTTGGCAAGGATGAAGAGCTAGCGCACATTTGTCTTGTTGGGAGAGAGGTTGGTTTTGCATCTCAGGACAACAGTGACGATGAAAATGAGGTAAATAAATCTGAAACTTTAGAAGCCTTCTTCTTGCAAGAAAAAATTTGTAACTCTGTTTAAAAAATGTAAAGAATTAAAATTGGAAAATGAGAGACTTCAGCTCATGACTAACAATATGGTTGATAATTGTAATTCTTGTCTTAAATTAAAAGGGAAACTTGATGTTCCTTTCAATTCGCATGAAATTTTGAAAAATAAAATAATTGATCTTGAGAATACCAATTGTGAGACATGTGAATTTTATAGAAGTGAAAATGCTTTGCTAAAATCTAGTTCATCTTCTTGTGACAATTGCATAGTTTTGCAAAAAGAGATAGATTCCTTAAAGAACTCATTTGAAAACAATTCTTCACTTTAGAGAAACAAGTTCATGTGGTAGCAAAGGAATTTTTTTGTGAGAACCTTGCTGGAATTACGAAGAAATTAATTGAACTGGAGAAGCGTCCTTACACATATCTTTGTACACGATGCCCTGATCTAGCCCAACAAAACAATTACTTGAAAACTACTATATAAAAAATGACAAATGGTGAGAATAACTTAAATATGATCCTAGATACTTCAAAATGCTCATTTATGAAGGAAGGTGTAGGATATAATAAGAATAATTCATCTCAAACACCGGTAGTTAAAGAAAACCCTGATGGTTGTCTTGCTTCCTCAAATGCTGAAACTAACAAGAAACCTATGAAATATTTTAATTGTGGAAAACTTGGACATTTGAAGATAAATTGCTATGCCAATTTAAGTCCAAAATATTGGGATAATTTTCATAATGTGAAATGTTACAATTGTGGAAAGAATGGTCACTATGCTAGAAACTGTTTTGCTCTTCCTAACCAAATATTTGAAACTAATGGAATTAATTTTCAGAAAAATAAAAATGCTTATTTTGGTTTTACAAGGTCTCAAAAACAAAAACAAATGGTAGGCATTGCTTCATCATATGCTAGAGAAATAGTGGAAGCCCATCTCTCTCAAATGGTGACAAAATTGCTTTGGTTCCCAAAAATTTAATAAAAAAACAACAAAAGGATTTTTAAAATTTGGGTGCCTAAACTTGCTCTCTCATCTTAGATTAAAGGTAAAGGATTTGAAAATAAGTGGATAATTGATTCGGGTTGTTCAAGACACATAACTGGCAATAGAAAATTATTTTCAAGTCTAGAAAAAGTGAAGAATGGTGGTAGTGTGTTATTCAGAGATAATTCCAAAGGGAAAATCATTGCTAAAGGTACCATTCTGATTAACGATAAATTCTATTTACAAGGTGCAAGAGTATTGGTGGTAAGTTATATTGCTTTGTCATTGTTGATGACTTCTGTAGATACACATGGGTGTTCTTCCTGAATTCAAAAGGTAATGTATTTGGGCTGTTTAGAGCTTGGGTGTTGAAAGCCTTGAATCAGTTTCAAGTTAACATCATTCATATTCGAAGTGATAGAGGCACTGAATTTCTTAATAAATGCTTTGAAGATTTCTGTGACACTGCGGAATGATAATATGAGTTACTTTTTGATTTCGGCATTTCGGTAGGTTTTCGGTATCATGTTTTTGGGCCTTCCGGGGGAAATTGGGCCTTCTGGGGGAGTTTGGGCCTTGGGGGATCCATCGTGGGCTTGAGGAACCTTCGTGGGCCGGAGATGGGAGGCTTTTGGCCCAAGTGGAGAGGAATTTAGGGCAGCATGGCTGCTGCCCCTTGTGCCCCCTCCCCAGATGCGCCTCCACCTCCCCCTCTCTACCCTAGCTGCCACCCCCATCCCCCTAGCCGTGCGCCCCTCCTTCCCCCACCTTGCGCCTCTCCCTCTCCCCCCTAGCCGGACCTAGCTTGGCCCCCTTCCCCTCCATTGATGCCACTCCATCCCCCTCCGTTGATCTCCACGTTGCGAAGGATTGCGACCAGGATGATCCGAAGATTGGAGGGAGTTTGTGGCCGGAGAGGAGTTCTCGTCGATTCGTCGTTCGTCGGGATAAGGTATGGTGGTGGGAAACTTTTGGGATGGATTAGGTGCTGTGCTAGTGGAGGTTTTGGTGCTATTAGATCAAAAGGTTGTGCTGCAACTAGTTAGAATTGATGAAAACTAGAATTGTCATGGTGTTCTGTTTCGAGCAGATTGGACGTCCGACCTAGGGCTTGAGTTTTCACAATTTTAGGGGCATTTTCTGGTCGGCCGTATGTTGATAAAGTTATAGGTAATTGAATTACCTTTAATTGGACACCAAGAACGTTAAATTCCATCCAACTGTTTAAACGTTATAGCTATTTTACCGAACGTTGTCAAAACTGTGACGTGATTGGGACAGATCGTGTTGATCTATAGATTAGACAATTTTAGACGCCGATTCAGTCTTCGCCAACACTTAGAAAAAGTTAGGAAATTTCCTAAGCTTCGATAAAATGTACTCGTTTATCTGATTTGGAGTTGTTAATCCCTAGTTATAGTCTTCCAAAGGCTGCTGTCCCGTCGGACAGATTCTCTGTTTTTGGGTATTGGGAGTAGATCGTGAAGTCGGTATAACTAAGTGTTCTTGTGTGGTTTTGTGTGCATGTGGTTGAGTGTATTGAACCTTTGTGCAGGTGGCGTGACCCCGGGAGTGCCGTCGTCGTCTCACCACGCCGTCTCACGAGGGTGAAGGCAAGTGTGTTGTGATGGGTTGTTTTATGGTATTGTGATTGACAGGTTATACTAGCATGGTAGGAGTGAGACTTTGCTTTGCCATATGAGTAGTTGTTTGATGAATAGATTAATGTTATGAATGAGATTATGCAAATGCTATTAATGATTGAATGTGGTACATTATCATGAAATTTGCATCATTGCATTCATAAAAGGAAGAGGCGTCCCATTCTGTTGCGGGCCTCTGTGTTCACACGTAGTGAACACAAAAGTCCTACCTCGCAGTCCCTTACACGTGGTTGTACGGGAGTGGGTCAATAAGAGTAGGCACCCTCCATCTACGGGATGGAAGGGGAAAAGAGGGTGCACACCGACGGGTGTGCACTCGGCAATACCGGTATGTGCTTCGAGGAGACATGTGCATTGCATTGCATATATGATGATGATAATGAGATGCATAAAATGTAATTATGAGATGACTATGATGTTGAATATGATGTTAATGAGATGAATTCAATGTGGATATGACATGCTAATGATGCTGAATATGAGGCATAGTGATAATGATATTGAGACTGTTTCCTTGTTCCATTGCAATATGCTTGCTGAGTGATGAACTCACGCTTATGTTTTATGATGTTTTTAGGTACCATGAAACCGGCATGAGGGAAATGGGCTTAGCTACACTTCTTCACGTAGATCCACACATTTAGACAATGTTACCATTTGGAGTTGTGATAATAAGACTAGTGCGATGAAACTTGGAGTATGGCTTGATTGTGTGCTTGATTACATCATTTACTTCGTTATAACTTATGGAGTGGTTGGATTCATTATTTTAGACTTAAGATATTGTTATATCACCTGTTATTGCTGGTTTAGATGTCTTTCATTATGATATGACTTGTGATATTTCTGTTGTTGCTCCGAAACAAAGGAGATGCTGCCGAAATTTTTGGTTTTAGCATTTGCGCCCTTGCTATAATTTATCTTTATTTGTGGTATTTAGATGCTGCTTCTACCATGTTTGGTGACATCCAGGGCATACTAGATGCCGGGGTGTTACAATTTCTGTGTTGAAAAGGAAATTTCACATCAGTTTTCATCTCCCTAAACTCCCCCCCCAAATGGTGTTGCCGAAAGAAAAACAAATCGAACCTTGGTTGAGATGGCTAGATCTATGATGCATAAACATAACATTCCTCTAAAATTTTGGGCTGAAGCTGTTAATACTGCTTGTTATATTTTGAATCATGTCTTTGTTAGACCTTTACTTCAAAAAACCCCTTATGAGCTGCTATTTGAAAGGAAACCTAAAATTGGCCATTTTAGAGTGTTTGGTTGCAAATGCTCCATTTTAAAGAAAAGAGGTGTGTTGGGTAAATTTGAATCTAGAACTTGTGATGGTATTTTCTTGGGCTATACATCTAATTCAAGAGCTTATCGTGTGTATAATATTGAATCTAACCGACTTGAGGAGTCAATTGATATTACCTTTGACAAGTCTAGTTCCTATGTTAGAACCATTTTACGAAGTGCAGGTTTGCCATTAGATGAGAGTGAAGAAGAGGTCATACCTGTAGCTAATCATGAACATACAACTGAAACAAATATCTTCGAAGAATCCCCACCTCAAGATGGGCACAATGATGAACATGGAGAATCACATGCAAGTCAAGAAGAATCACAAGACCCATCTACGTCATAACAACTACTTAGTGGATCAGCAAGAATACGTCAGGTAAGGTGTGAGACCCCGGATCAGCTATCCAGAATCTCCTGTGTATTTCCGTACTAGTCCCAGATCAGTAGCTAGTACACACAGTCACAGTGATACATCATTGCCGAACATAACGAAACTTGTAATGTAAATATTCAAGTATGGGCCACATGGCCACTTATTACAATACTCGGTCCAACGACCGGACACTCAAAACAGCGGAAGCAAAAAAAGAAAGCAACGGAGCGCCACAGTATTTACTAGGAACGCAACTAGTCCTCCTGGCAATCCTCCTCGAAGAACTCCTCCTCCTCTTCGGCATCATGATAAATCTCTGATGATTACAATGTTGGTGTAGCACGTGAGTACAAAAGTACTCAGCAAGTCGGGAAATTATGATCATGAGGGGCTTTCCAAAGGAAGCTTAATAGGGTTTATTTGCATAAAGCCACTTTTGATTAAATCATACTTAAGTAATAGATTTCACAAAGCATCGTTTTACAGTTCTTTTTAATAATTGAATTATTTATTATTGTAGTGAGGTTCTATCCACCATCACTAACATAAAGGCTCTATCCGCCAACAGTTTAAAGGATCAAAGTTAATCATGTGACTCCATCCGTCAAATGCAAAACAGGTTCTATCCACCTGGGTTGGCTCTTTCCGCCAAACAACATTCGAGAGTTCTAACCACTCCCGAACCCCAAAACAAAACACTTTTCGGTTTTAAAAACAAAATCAAAGTCTACCAATATGAAAGCATTCTTCGCTTTGCCTTTGACCGTAGGCACGGCTATTCGAATAGTTTATACTCTGCAGAGGTGTACAACTTTACCCACAAGACAAGATATACCCTTGTTGCCATGCAATTAACACACTTCCTTAGGTGTGCCGGCAGGGATATCTTGACAAGGCCGTTACAATGTATCTACCTAGCTAGACCCACCCGCTGAGGTTTCACCGTGTTAGGGTTCCCTCCACCCAAGATCTGAAGCCCCTCTTGCGCCGTGTGAGCAAAACAACATCCACAACAATGCCTCCGTCCGGCTCTCACACAACAACCGAGTGGTGAGTCTAAACTAGGCTTCTACAAATTAGTGAGCCAGGTCGTACCATTATAGACATGTGGTAGTACGGTTATGCTTAAAATGACAATCATAAGCGTCGGTCCTTATATGACTTGGGGCGGTACTTGCACAAAAGGATCAATGCATGATCCGCTCCCACCCGACATTCCATGCCGCCCAAGTCGAAATCATTTTTCTCTTTTCTTTTTATTTTAGAAAACAGGACCAAAACCATAATAATAACTTTCAAATCACATTGGATAACATTCTTTTTGAATAATCCCACCCTTGGGTTGTTTTCATCGGAAAAGGTCCTAAGCAATTCTACCGTACTACATAGCAACGGATACCATATGAACATAGGCATGGTATAAACAATGTTCTAGGGTTACAATGGATATGCTTAACAATGTCATGGAGGAATCAACAAGTTCGGAATAACTAGCTCTTATATTTGACATATTTACTTAAACATAGCCATGCAACTTTATAAACAATTTTTAAATCATTTCGCAAACATAGGAGCAAAGTGCATCAAGGAGACTTGCCTTGATTCTTGTGGCGGTGTCGAACTCGGAAGGCTCGACGGCGAAATTGGCGGTCGCGGCGGGATCGTCGACTACACGCAAAACGAGGCAACAAATAAATAACAGAAAATAAATAAAATCCAAAAATTATAAAATTAGTACTGGCAGGAAGGTATTGATTTATGATGAATTTAGAAATTTGAATGAGGTCAAACGAAGTTCGGATGAGAAAGTTATGAGCTTCCGAAGTTTGAATTTCGAATAAATCGAAAACCGAGAATATTCCGGGAATATTCCCTTCGGGTTTGACTGGTCAACAGAGGCTTTGACTGGCTTTGACTGGTTTGACTAGGTCTTTGGGGATGTGGCAGTGGGCCCCACATGTCATTGGGAGGGAGTAGCTTCTCCATGAAGCTTCCCATGCCATGGCAATGGAGGAGAGAGAGATTGAGGGAGAGAGAGGGAAGGGAGAGAGAGAAAAGGGGGGGCTCGCCGGAGGGGCGGCGACCGGCGGCGGCGGGGTCGCCGGCGCCGGCCGGCCGGGCGCTGACGGATTCGCTGGCCACATCGCTGGGCATGCGCCGGGCAAGACGGCCGTGCAGCCACGGCGGGCGGCATGGCGCATGGCACGGCGAAGGCGGCGAGCACGCCGGCCACCATGCACACGCACAGAGAAACCCAAAAACAAAACAGAGATGGCCCTTTTCATCTAAAATCCGATTTTTGGCCCAATTTTGCATGGATTCGATCCAAACAAAAAGCTAGAACCTCTAGAGGACCTCCTTAGCAACATCTAGGAGGAAGGAATTGAACCGATTCTCACCGAAATCGAAGAAATCGACGATTTAACACTGCGGCCGAGACGAGCAAAATCCGAAATTCGTCGTCCACAGTCGATGAAACCTAAAATCAATGGAAGGATTAGAATCTAGACTCCCTCACGGACTCAACAAAAGAAACGGAATAGAAATTGAACCACCGAGGAGGGAGATATGAGCAAGAACACGAAGAACGCGAAGAACACAAAAGTTCGTCGGTTTTCTTGATCTTGCGGCCAATTGGATGTGAGAGGCTAACGGAGAGCTATACCACCGGAAAGAGGGTTCTTATACGAAGAGATGAGGGGCGGAATCACGCGAAACGGATTAGAAACGGCCGCGCAATCACCATAAAGGTCGATTTCGGTTTCCTCACAACCGTTCAAAATCCAGCGAGATCTCGGGGGCATTATCCCCATGGATAGAAAGAGGAGGTCGTTGCGATTCCAACGGATCCGACGGTTATTGATTTGGGGTTGTATGGAGGGAGATACACGAATTTGAATCCATGGAGGAGAGAAGGAAGCTTCTCTGATCTTTCTCCCAAACAAACACACGTACATGCCAGCCCAAGGTTGAAGAAGCAACTGTTCACTTGCCACGTGGCGGCCTGCGGTTGGTCGGCTTATACGCGAAAGTTCCGCCCTAGAGAAAAATAAGGAAAAATGGCCTAAAAATTCCGGAAAAATTCCTAGAGCCATTTTGGATTATTTGGAACTCAATGAAACTGGTTTGGTTGAATTTGGATGATTTTTGTGGAATTGGATATTCGGGCGCGGATCGCAGGCATTAAACAAAAGCCGCGCGAGATAAAATAGGAACGGATGTCCAAAAATCCGGGGAATGATTCCTAAAATCATTTCGGAATATTTGGAACATTTTAGAAGTGGTTTGGAGATTTTTGGAGCATTTTTGGACTCGGGTGAATTTTTGGGTACCAGCGGGAACTGGAAAACCCGATTTTTCGCCCGGGAGGGAATGAATTCCCGATTTCGGAGGGGAAAGGATGCCAGGTTATTATAAATACCAGAGAAACTCCAACTTTTGAATTTACTTTATTTAAATTAGGTTTTTCTCCAGAAAGCCAAAAAGAGGATGTTACATAAGGCATCCCTCAAATCAAATTATTGGTGAACTTAATGAAAGAACCACAAGGTCAAAAATTCATGGTGATAAAAACTTCTTTGTTTTCTCATGCCTTTGTATCTTTAGTTGAACCAAAGAATATCAATGATGCCTTAGTCGATAACTATTGGGTTAATGCTATGCATGAGGAATTGAATAATTTTAAAAGAAATAAGGTTTGGGAATTAGTTGAACCTCCTCATGACAAACACATTACTGGTACTAAATGGATTTTTAAGAATAAACAAAATGAGAATGGAGAAGTTGTGAGAAATAAGGTTAGATTGGTAGCTCAAGGGTATTCTCAAATAGAATGACTCGATTACGATGAAACTTTTGCACATGTTACGAGATTGGATTCTATTCGCATTTTACTAGCTTTTGTTTCTTCAAATAAATTCAAGTTACATCAGATGGATGTAAAAAGTGCCTTTTTGAATGGTCTTATAGATGAAGAAGTGTATGTTAAACAACCTCCTGGTTTTGAGGACAGAAAATTTCTTGATCACGTGTTTAGATTAACCAAGGCCTTGTATGGTTTAAAACAAGCTCCTTGTGCTTGGTATGAGCGACTTAAAAATTTTCTGCTAAAAAATGACTTCATGATGGGAAACGTTGATAAAACTCTCTTTATACAAAGAAAGAATCATATGTTCTTGATTGTTAAAATTTATGTCGATGATATAATTTTTGGTGGAAGTTGTGAAATTTCTTGTCAATAATTTTGCTCAAACCATGACAAAAGAATTTGAGATGAGCATGATGGGTGAATTGAATTATTTTCTTGGTTTACAAATCAAGCCGTCTGCTCAAGGCATATTTATTCATTAAACCAAGTACTGCATTGATTTATTAAAACGGTTTGATATGTATGATTGTAAAACCTTGGACACTCATATGGTAGTTTCTATAAAACTTGATCCAGATGTGAATGGTAATCCAGTGGACTCTACTAGATATAGAAGTATGATTGGTGCTCTCTTGTATCTAACTACTTCCCAAGCAGATATACAATTTGTTGTATGTACGTGTGCTAGATATCAAAGTTTTCCCATGGAGTCTCATTTACAGGCTGTCAAAAGAATTCTTCGATACTTACAAGGTACGTATACATTTGGCCAGTGGTACTCTCATGATTCTTCCTTGAATTTGGTAGGTTATTCAGATGCTGATTTTGCTGGTGATAGAATTGATAGGACTAGCACATCAGGTGTATGCACTTTTATTGGTAATTCTCTTGTTTCATGGTCATCAAAGAAACAAAACTCCATTGCTCTATCTACTGTTGAAGCTGAATATGTTGCTGATGCCAGTTGTTGTGCTCAATTGATTTGGATGAAATCTACTTTACTTGATTATGGTCTCAAATTTGATACCGTGCCATTATTGTGTGATAATCAAAGTGCTTTGAATATGGCAAAAAATCATGTTCAACATAGTAGAACAAAGCATATTGATATTAAACATCATTTTATTAGAGACCATGTGGAGAAAAGAACTATTCAATTAATCTTTGTGAAAACTGAAAAATGATTGCCAGACATTTTTACTAAACCTTTGGCTTACCATGACTTTGCACGATTGCGAGGAGAATTGGGTGTCATGCATTCCAACAATAATTTGTAGAAGGTTCTCTTTAGTCATTACATTTTACCATTTAGTACAAGCATTATTTATTATCCTTGATGAAAACTTACATTTATAGTAGTGATCTTTCACGTGACAATTTTTCATGACAAAGCCAACTTAGTTGAATTTTGTTCATACTAGTAGAGAGTAGTTTGTTTTATGAGCTTACTATGCTCTATTGGAATGGTTGAATTGGTCATGAGGACTTCCTTTCAAAAATTAAATCGGCTAATGTGCTTTTGTGTATTGTTTTTGAGCCTCAAGTTGATAAGCCAGATAATCATAATGAGTCCTTTGCATGGCTTTTGAAATAAAAATCTAGGGCAAAAGATGCAAGATTGACTGTGTAATGTCACTTGCTAAACTAGAAAAAGATGTGAGGTCAACCTTGCCATACCTGTACAATAAAAGATGCAAATGATAATATTTGCCATATAGAAAAAAGATGCAAGCTCAACCTTGTCATACCTGTGTTTAAAAAGTCAACAGGGTTATAGAGATATATTTAATAAAAATGATGAAGGAGGAAGCAATAAAAAAAATATTAGCAGCTTCGGATAAATAATTGTGAGTCTAACGTGTTCTGGGTGCTCAAATATAGTATCTTTCTCACATTGGCATATTTTTAACATATTATGTCCAAATGTTCTTATTCTCCTGTCCATGAGAGTATAGTAATCTCATAACCATTCTACTCAACATTGGTGGTTTCCACTTGATTATGGGGCAGTTCATGGATTTTGATATGTGGATGTGAATTGCTATAATATTAAACTTCATCTTGAATAATCCACAATGTTTTTAGGTTTGTATATCATGGCATGTTTGATTTGATTTTAAAAAACAAAACATAAAAATCCTTGATGTGAGGTTTGTCAAAGGGGGAGAAAGTTTGAGCATTTATTCAAGGGGAGAGCTTGTGTTACGGGGGAGCAGTTCAGAAAGTCATTATTGTTGTCAGATTATTTTTGTCAAATCACTCATCAAAGGGGAGATTGTTGTTTTCTAATTTTGTGCTGAGTCGATTTGAGTTGACAACGAGAGAGAAATAGTTGAAGATATATTAATATTTGTGATGGATTAATATATTTATGATGATTAATCTATTTTCATTTTAGCAATTGGAATTGGATCAAAGCATGCAAAGAAATGGATCAAACCATGTAGCTGCTGTTTTGTTTTGGCTATTGACTAGAAGTGGAACAATGCATGCATGTTTTGTTTTGGCTATTGACAGGAAGTGGAAGAATGCATGCAAGGAATGGGATCAAAGCACACAGCTGCAGGTAAATGCATGCAACTAGTTGGGCCCAGGCTGCAGGCCCATAAAAGAAAACACGGCATCGGTCGCACAGTATATAGCGACGTGAGGGTTTCTAGAGAAAAATATTGGTAGGGGTGCGGCGCAGCATCTAGATTAAAAAGAGGAGATTGGCACAGGTGGTGAACTGGTGGCGGTCGATGCCAAGTCAGTCCACCTCGTCGGAATCTTTCTCGTGCAGTCGTACTTCGAGGGCGAGGAGCGGATAGAATCGAAGAGGAGATTGGAGAACAGTTGGAGCTGAGGGGGATTGGCAATCGGCGATCAGCTAGAGTTGCTCCATCCGTGTTGGAAGCCAACCATCAAGCGCCACCCAGGTACCAGTAGTTCTTCTTTGCCTGCGTGCAGTCACCCACAAGGGAGCTGGCAATTTTGATTGAGAGAGAGGAGGTTACTTCGATGTAAAAGAAATATGTACACGATTGATTTGCTTAGTTAGTATGGCTCTGATTATTTAATCTGTGTTCTTCATGCTTGGCTAGAATAATCTTCTATTTATACATGCATGTTCATTTTAATCTACTATTCTTGATTAGTTGATTACGTTAGTTTCATTAAATTAGTGTTTAGTTTTCTTAGTGGATTGTCTTGTTCTCCCTGTCGGAGCGCCTCGATCCTACATTGTAGTTTAACTCTCCACGTTTTTTTTCGGTACCTGAGCCAATGTAGTAGAAGATGACATGTCGCGACCCATTTGATAAGTCCTTGCAAACATCCATTATATATGCCTAGGTTATTCACAGACAAGCAGTGACAATTTTTAGGTTTTCTTTGAAACTTCCTTAGGGGTTCTATTTTTCTAGTCAGCGATTTGCAGGAACTGGCTACCTGTTCCAAGTTCCAACTACTAAGAGTAACCTCTACTGACCAATCCAAGATACAACGGAGAGCACGATAAAGCATGAGTGATGGGAATTAACTCTGAATTTTGAAACAAGCTAATGCATTTACATTGCAAATAGCATGCCTTGCTGAACTTTGAATTTTGCACTGACTTGTAGATATCATTATTTGATTCCCCTCTCAGAAAAGGAAGCTGATAACTTCGTAGGAACTCCCTTAGGAGATTTACACACTCAAAGATCCTGTTCTCTCCCAGAAAAAAGCAGTGAACAAGGGAAATAAACAGCTCAATCTATACATCTCTTACATATCGAACAAGTGAATATGTCGACCGATTCACCATCGTCATCCTGATTGTTCAATCACCTTAACAAATTTCTCCCTGATATTCTTCAGTCTTCCCAAGTAGAACTTGTGGGACGGATAAAAAACATCATGGAGAGAAGATAGCATCGCACCTTGAGGAAATTTGTGAGCGACAGGATGGGGATTCCACACGCGAGGAGCCGGCCGGATGGGGATTCCACATGCGAGGAGGTGGCTGGATGGGGAGGCCCTTCTCCTTGATGTCATTTCGCGGGAGGAGAAGGGGCTGCCGATGTAGACGCCTCGCCCAGCTAGGGGGTTCCGTGGAGGACAAGGCGAACAACTGGGATCCAAAGGTGGGAGGGCAAGGGAGTGAACGGGAGAGCCTAGGGCACCAGGCGCGGGGGTGAGGAAGACGGCCGCAACATGTCGAAGAGGGCGTTGGAGTGGCGGTGAACGGCGACATACACCGAAGGCTTGAGCAACTTGCCGTTGAGGGTGCTCAGCTCTGAGCTCAGGGAAGAGACACTCAGGGAGCGAGGACTGAGGATGAGGGCTTGGGGAGTGAGCTGAGGAGGTAGACCACACACATTCATGGCAATGATTTTTTTTAAAAGAACCGATAGAATAAACCAACACAGATAAATAAGAATTATAATCGGTTTTTATTAGGAACTAATACAAATATAATAAGCAGTGCAATCAATTTTTACTAGAAACCGACACAGATGTAGCATTATGCAAATCGCACATCACAATCGGTTCTAATATTACAATCGATTGTGATGATTCTCCATCAATTATTAAACATCCTCGCGAATCATCTATCATAATCGGTTTTTTTCTGAATAATTAGAACGTGATAGTATTGTATCATTCTGTATTAGTGTTGGGACCGTGACAATTGCTGATAAGAGGGGACGACATCGACAGAGAGAAGACCGAGAACGGAGAGGAGGCGGCTAGTCCTGCCGAGCAACAACGGGGAGGAAAACTGTGGATGGGGAATGTACCGATTTAAGGATTTAGGATTTCCTTGTCGAGGCATCAGTCGGATCCAGATTAAAGAAGCATCAGCGGTTGGATCACATTACTAGTATAAACACTCTCTTAATATCCTCCGCGTGTATCATGCCCCATAACAAAATTAATATGATTTTTTCATGAGTAATTTCAATTATGTAAAGAGAAGGGTACAATTTAGATGTGTTAATACTACAGATTGTAACCCATGCATCGGTAAATTTAAACCACTAAGGGGGTGTTTGGATGAGAGGTATTTCCTTGGAAGGTTTTGGGATTTAGTTCAAATTTGAACTAAATCCCAAAACATTCCAATGAAATACCTCTAATCCAAACAGGGCCTAATTTGGGTGATCCAAACAATTACACCCAAGTGTGTTCTATTCTTCGCAAATTTACGCTAAAGATGAAAACTATAGTACAACAAACAATGCTTCCTCGGTGATCGATCAGGAAAGGGGAAAAAAAAGATGTTGTAATTACCACAAGATTTAAGAGTCGATGTATTTGTTCCCCTAAAAGAGCTAGCGTCAACCTCCAAGTTAAAAATCCTAAAGCTGAAAACATGCCAAAAATACATAAGAATGCAAAGCGAGACGTAGATTTTTCTCCGTACCTATAAATTACCAAATCTACACTGATCTACTTCCCGTCAACCCGAACTAGAATCCAAAGCGAAAACACTTTTCAGCAAAGAATAGCGAAAGGGCGAGAAATACAGTTAAGGATCTGTCCCCACGCCCCAGCAACCGCCAACCGGTCACCTGTACCGTGGCACATCGGCACATGATCGCCCGCGCCTTCGTCTCGCTTGACGCCGAGAGGCCAGAGACTCACCAGCCAACCAAAAATCTACCGCACCCCGTAGGTTAATGAATGAGGTTGGGAAAAAGCGCTCGCGAGGGTTCAAATCAAAATTGTTATAATTATAATAATTAATAGATTCCAAATTGAGATGGGTCCGTTTCAAATGAAAGAGGCGTCCGTTTCAAATGAAAGAGGCTATTAACGCTCGGCTCGACAGCGGCTCCTTAGCTCAAATTTGCAATAACCACTCAAATGATAAACAAAATAATTTAATGTCGTACTATATCAATTTTGGAGGAAGCTCAGTAACACTCATGCCAGCCACAGATAGTTGTTGTTTCAGATATAGGTGCAGTTGAACTTTCGAAACCCTGACTATTAACATCTTTTTAAATATTTAAATTGGATGCATAAAAAAACCATATAGATAAATTTATCTAAAAAAATACTTTTATAATACTAAAATAAAAACCAATGATCAGAACTAGTATATTTTAAAGATGGTACGGAAGAAAGTACCTGTTAAGCTAGACAGCACATTCTCGCGACGAGTACCCCCACGACCCACCCAACCCAGCGCAGCCGGGCCCTCCTCGCGCGGCGAATCTACTACAGTAGCGCTCGTCCGCTGGACCGGCGTATTCCCAATTTTTTTGCCTTTCACGGCCCGCGCGCCCCGCCCCCACGCGGCAGGAGAGGCAGCCTGGCGCGCGCACGCGGCCACAGTGGGCACCGGGCAACGCACCACGCCTCCTCCCCCGCGCGGCCCGCACAAGTACAAGCCAAGCCAGTGACGACGAGCCGTGGCAGCGCACCAGCGCCCCGCGCCCGCGCGACACGTACACGCGCGCGCACGCTCGGCCGCTCGCTCCCCCCTTCCACTTCCTCTTGTGCCGCGCCCGCGCCCGAGCGAGCTAGGTAGCTGCCGTTAATTGCTACACCAGTCGGAATCTCTCGCCTCGGACGAGCGCCCATAAGAAGCTACGGCATGAGCTCGCGCGGCTCCCCCACCGCTTTCCCACCTAATCCTATCGTTATCTGCTTCCCACCCCACCCAACCCGGCCCCGTAATACACCCCAACAAACACCCACCGGCACAGGCGCGTAGTGAGCCAAGAGGAAAAAAACAAAGACAAGGAAGGGAAGAACTAGCCATGGCTGCCGCGGCCGCCGCCGTGACGGCGGTGTCGGGCTGCAGCAAGCGCGAGAGCGATAATGTCGGCGCCGACCTGTCAGTCTCCCTCCCTGCCTCCTCCTCACGGCAAGAACTAACCATGCGAGGCTGCGCTCGCTTTGCATAGGGTTTTGCACACGCTGACGCTGTGGCTGATTTCTCCCCGTTTTCTCCTCGTTGTCTGCTGTTCGTTGCTACGCGCAGGCTCAAGAAGGCGAAGAAGGGGATGTCACCGCCGGAGGAGGAGATGGAGGCGTTCTTCGCCGCGGCGGAGAGCAGCGTGGTGCGGCGCTTCGCGGCCAAGTGAGTACAGCACATCATCTCAGCTCTGGCCTTGGGCGCCAGCGCCCTCCTCCTCGGGCTGGGAAATTTATTTATAGCTACCACGCACCAGTAGCAGCAGCAGCAGCGGCACGCACAGCAGTGGGCCTGTAATTCCGTTGAAGTAACATCAGGCTGCTGCTGAAGCTCGCAGCTGTCAGTGCGGTGTTGCACTCGCAGACAGTAAAAACGCCAAACGGAGTTACTGTACTGGCATGTAACTTCACTAGAGCAGCGTGTGGCTTGCCCTGCATCCCTCTGTTGCGACTCTTTTTTCTTTCTTTCTTTCTTTCTTTCTATTGGAAAGGGCTGTTGCTACTTGCTAGTGCTGGCTAAGTATAGGAGCTGAACAAAATTTTACTACACAGATTGCAATTTTGGGGGGCCTTAAAAAAAATTGAGTTCTGGAGGTCATGGGATAGCTGGAAAAGAAAAAGGCACTCTCTTTTGGCAGGCTTAACTTCCAACTAGGCTTTTCTTAAAAAAATTCCAGCTGGGTCGACGGACTGTGGTGAGGTTTTCCAACTGGGGCAGGCTGTGAAGTTCGACTGCATGCTAGTGGCCCAATCTTTTTTAAAAGAAAAAAAAAACAATTCAAACATGAAATCAGTTTTAGTTTTTGGCAACTCAGCTCAAGCGTTTGCCAAATCTGAAGAAAGTGTTCGAAAGTTGACAGTGCAATAACCAGTGTTGTTGTTAGTAACGTTTGGATCTTTTGATCATGTTGAAGGTACAACTATGACGTCGCCAAGGACGCTCCCATGGACGGCCGGTACGAGTGGGTCCGGGTAAGCCCGTAAGGATGCCGCAACAGCCAGTCAAATGTCAGATGCACAGATCACTTGTGTCCATTTGTTATCTTGCCCCTTTTTTTGTAGTTACTGTCTCATGCTTTAGCTGTAAATATGCTCACGAGATGGCTAATCCTGTAAAAGCTCACCTTGTACGTCTGTGGATGTCTCACTTGTGAGTTGTAACTTGTGTGCTTAGCTTGTCGTTGTGTTTTCGTCTAAAGAACCTGTCGTTATGTGCTTGATTTGTCGTGCTCTCCATTTCATCTCAGGACATCACAACATGAACTTCATTTTGTGAACTGTGCGAAAGAACATGTTCTGTTCTAACATACGAGAAATAAAGAGTGCCTTGGACGGGCCCTTCTATCCTCTGTCAGGCTAACAAGTGTCAGGACATATTCCTAGTTTTCCACAGGAGTTTTTTTTTTTTAAAAAAAAAAAATATATCAAGAAGGTTCACACATAACATGAAACAATGACACACGATTGTACAGACCACCTTATTCAAATATAAATCATAAATCAGTCTCACATAAAGCTTATTCGATTGCAAGTCGATGCATGTATGAATATACTCACGCCTGTTCCAAACTACGACTCAGCGAACCATACACGAATATAAACGATAACACAGTTCCTTGGCGCCGAGGAGGAAACATGGCCATCTGTTTGATTCACCCAGGCTGTGTGCCTATCTCTAAACTACGCATTTTATCACATATTACTTTGCATTCTGTGTTTCTGTCTCGTATATACGTCTACAGATTATAGCTTAGCAAAGGTCTCACTGTATGCTGAATCAAGGCAGGCAACGACCTGAAAGAAGTTCAAAATGAAAAATTGCTAGTTACATTACAGTAGACAAGAACAGACTCGTTTTGTTGTTGTAGCAACCGTGGAAGTAGTGTGGATCCTTTCCAACACTCCGGCCAAAATATTTCTTGAGGTCAAGGGAAACCTGTAGTATGCAGTGTGCAATAACCTAAGTTAGAAAAAACAAATGACAAGAAAACAAAATTTCCATGCTAGTGTATGAAGTTGTAAACCACTGCTGGGTATAGGGGGAAATGACACGAAGAATAGCATTGTGATTTGTTCATATTAGTAAAACAACAAAAAAAATCATTGACAAAAATGTTTTGGAAGTGAACGTAGCTCACTAAGTACAAAACAATCCTGTCTGAGGGAACCATCAAGGCTGGTACTAGTTTCCAGTTGGCCCCCTAGTTGGTACTAGTGAGTCAATTCCAGTATTAATTCAGTCAAGAACTGTTGGAAACTATTTAGTTTCTGGTCAGGAAAAAGGTAAAACGGCGAGCTGTGTATGTATTTCTCCCATTGTATTTTGTTTTTTTGAAACCAAAGACAGGAGCTCTGCCATCCCGTTGTATAAAATAAAATTACGGATCAATGTTATTATGCGAGGATAGTATGCAAAGTAGCAAAAAAATTTGTACGGACAATTCATGACTTGGTGATTTGCTTAGCTTGGTGGGATTTCTGCATTGTAATTTTCTGGTTACTGCCATTTTTCGGGCTGAGGTCACACAAAATACCAAGCAGCAAACACACATTATGAAGCATACCTTTAGCTTTCCTGAGTCATAAAGGTTAAAAAGTTTGTGAAGATGATCTTGCCACAGGTGAGCATATGAATCAGGAAAAATCTAGCCTGAAATTGGAAAGGAAAGAGCTCATAATTTCAAGGGGTACTACAAAAGAATTATGTATGGGTTGCAGAAAAACCCTTTTCAAACAATTACACGAAAATAATCTAAGTACCAAAATTTGGCGAGTGCAATTTTATCTGTATTTACAAATGGTATGTGTATCTATTGTAGTAAAGAAATGACAACTTTTAAGCACATTAATTACTATTTTTAAACAGCATATACCTTTTGTCATTACAACAGGAAAACAAGCGGCTTAAAACAGCCTCAAACAAAGCCGGGGCTAGCCGGATGAGAGATAAGCAACTAGCGCTGAGAATACAACACGAAAGAACCAAAAAACAATGCGTGAAATGCTCTCTGCCGTTGTTGTATGTTTTCTTGGAGAGAAATAGAAGAATTTTTTTAAACATACCCCAAACAGCGCAGGACAGCTCTCAGAACCGGTCATTACAACTAGAATAAGATCCGCGCGTTACCGCGGATGGTATGATAATTCTAAAAAAGAGAGAAAATTTTTTAAACAATTTTATAATGAAAAGAAAATTTATCTTCTTCCAAAAAATTGTTCAAATATTTCTATGAGGAAAATTAAAAAAAATTGGAATTTTTTAAATAATAAAAAAGTATTGTGCCTCGGTATTGTAGTTTCTACAGTACCGATCGCCACGTGTCACCTTGGGAATGAAACCACCGATAATAGTAGTATACTAGTTGCGCAGAGTGCCCGTGTGTTGCTGCAGGTGGGGAAATCTTTGACTTGTGCTTGAATGCACTTGCAGTCCATGGACATCTCATTGTAGAAATCCTTTTTGGGAATAAAATAAAAAATGATTTTTTTTTAAAAAAAAAGGAACAAAAGCAAAAGTATTGTAGCTCTTCTATAGTGCTCGAGAGCTTGGAACACTGTAGCATCATATACTGTAGAAGCTATACAATGCTGACGTAAACCAGGGTTGGTTTGGTGGCTGGTACGTGCAGGTACTAGATGGGTTTGTGGATGGTTGTATGGTTTGGTCTTTGGCAATATAAGGTTAAAACCCCTTTGAACAAAGTAAATAACTTAAGGTTCTGCTTAACCACAAGTCGGACCGGTCTGTTGAATCGTCTCTGACATAGCTCAGTACATTGATCATTCCCTGAAAAAATACTTACTTGGTGGTACCATTCTCGGAAGGAGAATGGGGATCAGCCTTCCCGGCAGAAAAGTAAACTGAAGGGGTGGAACAGGAATGGACGTTGTAGTGCCATTCGTCGGTTCTCACAACGGTAGGTACTCACTCAGGGCAGTGAGTCCTAAGTGGAGTGGTCTTGGATTTACCGGTTAAGAGGTTATCCAGGAATGTTCAATAAAAGTTTGTGATCATCTCGGCCCGTCCACATGCATTTAAGTTGCATGAAATCGTGTGGTATTAACGGTTGTAGTTATCTTATGGGTAAAGCTTAGTAGCTCTGCAAAGTCATGTTTAAATGGTATTCGAATATACCGTGTTTCCAGTTAATGAAGCTAAGTTTGATTTGGAGTGACACCCGTAACCAAGCTCAAGTAGTTCTTGCAGATTTTTGAGAATGTGACGTAATTGTGTTCACTCGTGGAAACCCCCTTTTACTATTATTTATGGTTTATATTTCAAATGTAAAATGATATTACAAATAAAGCTATATCCATAATACTTAAACATTTTGCCATCCATTGTAATCCCTTGCATGTAGTATTCAATATTCTCCCGTACAACTTGTTGAGTACTGTTGTATACTTACCCTTGCTTAAACCCGACCCTTTCAGAGTTTCAAGAAGCCGAAGCTTATCAAGAATTCGTATATGGCGATTTGGTTTTGGTTTTAAGGTTTTAGTCTTTTGCTTAGGCTTATCTGTGCGGTATTTTAGATGTAATCTATTTGGGTCCAGTTGCGCCTCTTTTTGTAAAAACTCGGCCGTTATGCCTTATATTCAATAACAATGTTTGGATTTATCTTTTGTGTGGCAATAAGTGTTTAATTTTCGACAACTAATCTTTCTGGATAGCTATTGTGATATTTAAACGAACCCTTATGAAGACGGTCGTCACATCGTCTACGAAATCAAACTGCCAAGGAATGCCGCCGGTGACGAGGGCCGACATGCCGGGCTTCAGATCCATCTCTCCGGCGCGGCGAAGAGGCCGACGAGCTTCTGGCTGGGAGTCGCAACGGGGATGTCGAGAGAGACACGGAGCGAGGCGACGGGAGAACCGACAAGGTACTATGAGAGTATTAGAGTAGGCAGCTCGCCCAGCAGGCCGGTGGAGCTGCCGAGAAGCCGAGATGGGGACAAGCGACGACAACCATGTGACCTTTCTGTTGCCTATCTCGTCAGGGCATGTCCAATGGTAGAGCCAACTACTGGCTATAAGAAAGCTCCATGTCACTTATAGCTAGCTTAAAGACAAGCTCTCCAATGGGTTGGCTATAACATATTCTCCAACATTAAATGTGGGTCCACATGTAATTGTCTTTTATTTTTCTTGGAAAACACTATAGCCTGGCTCTTAGTTAGGGCCTGTTTGTTTCAGCTAGGGATTATAGAAAGCAGCTTTTAAAAGCTGGATTGTAAAAGCTGGATTGTTAAAAGCTGGGTTGTTAAAAGCTGATGACTGTTTGGTAACATAGATTATAGTGTATTTGGATTGTTGTTTCTGCGTGGCAAAAGTCTGTGATACCCTTGGCCTGTTTTGTTGCTTTATTTTCATGTTTTCACACTTGTAGCTGATTTATAAAATACGGAAATGCATAATTAAGTAGCAAAAAAATATATCATTCATACAAGCTTGAATTCTTGTCCATACAAAATATTTCCCTACACATGAACTACTCTCTCATAGCAAAATACAAGCTTGAGGTTCACATTGAAACAAAGCAGTGTGAAATAGCTTGTATCAGATTGAGGTTCACATTGAAACAACAAGTAGGAAGGAGCCAGCCGCCGCAGTGGGGAAGGAGACGGCCGCCGCGCCAGGGAAGGAGCCGGCCGCCACCGCGCCGGGGAAGGAGACGGGCGCTGCGTCGGGCAGCTGGGGATCAACGCCGTGTCGTCGAACCGCCGCGGCAGGCGTGGAGGGTGCTGCGCCGACAGGGAAGGAGGCCGCCGCCGGATGGAGTGCGCCGCGGAAGGAGCCGCCGGCCGCTGCCGGATCGGACGACGCAGTCAGGCGCCCGAGGAAATAGGGCGTCGCTGGCCCCGCCACGAGGATGGATGGGGCCGCTCACAGGAAGGAGGTCGCCGCCGGAGCCGCCGCGCCTCCGGGGAAGGAGGGTGCCGAGTCGCCGCGGAGATCCTCCATGGCGGCTAGGGTTGAGAGGGTTGGCCGGGTTCTTTGGAAGGGCTGGCGTGAAGAACAGTGGGCAATCCTTGGTAAATTTGCTAGAAGGTGGAAGGGCATTATGGTCTTTTGCACAAAAAAAGCTGAGGAAAGCTCCTCAAAGGTGGATTGTGGGATTGTAACAATCTGGCATCTAGATTGTTATAATCCAAATAAGAAGCTGTCTGTTTGTTAACCTTTGAGCTTTTAAAAGCTGCTTTCTATAATCCCTAGCTGAAACAAACAGCCCCTTAAGAGCCAGCTCTTGTCTCTCTCCTCTACTTCTCTCCTCCACATAAGCAAAAAGATGAGATGGACTCCTTATAGCCTGCTGACATGTCTCCATTGGGGATGCTCTCATGTCTCACTCTCTTCCGTTTGATTTGTTCGGCGAGACGATTCGAATTTGTGGCGTGCTGCGCGCCTGTGCGGGGAGGCCACCCGCAGCCGCAAGGGCGAGCACGTCCCGCTGCTCCTCGCCGGAGCAGGGGAGAGCGTCGCTGGCGACCCCTCACTACACCTCCTTCTCCGGCTCTCCCTCTTCGCGGTGTGCCGCTTTGCTCTGTGCCTGTCCAGAAGGTTCTAGAAACCTCCCTGGGAAGCTGTACTCCTGTTTTAGAATTTCGTACATGCTGCGGATACCTTTTTCCCTCTCTCTTGTGGGTGTGCACGCTGTGTTGTGTCATGTTGAGGTTGAAGAGGCAGCGATCACCCGCGGCGCTCTTCACCGCGGCCGCGGGCAGAACGGCGCATTGGCGCAGTGCTTCACTACCAAGCTAGTATCATTATCTCCGGCGCTTAGATTCCCGCTAAATAGTACTATACCACATTACCGAATATCCATTTAAGAATTTAATTCTGCAATGCAAGCACAAGCTTGAGTACTTAGCTGATCCCAAAACAAAGCTTCTGTTGCTTTCTTTCTCCGTCATGGCAAAGAAAGTAACAAACTGAAGTCCCTAGTGTCACACGGAATTTATTTCATTCAAGACAAGTTCTGCACTGAACAAGTATAACGATAATACACCATTGAACTGGGTGCTTTATTCAAATAGGATGCTAATCGCCAGGATTATAAGCTATTTTATTTCCAGATCAATGTTTGCCCTTTCGTATACTAGTGCCTCTTGGGAACTAATCAGACAACTGAGCTACACACCAACTTATGCATTTACTCGGTTTCTCGCCGCTGGGGAAAAATGATAGATTGTTTTGAGTCACGCAGACGGACAAGAAAACTGAAGAATCTCTACACTGTATGTGTACCTATAACCGATGCATTTATCATAGATTACATTTGCATTTTCTGCGTCAAAGTTTAGCAAGGGTCTGACTGTACGATGGGTCAATGCAGACAACGACCTGAAAAGGTTCCACACGAAAAACTGTAAGCTGCATTCCAGTAGACAAGAACGGGCTAGTCTGTTGTTATGTAGACAGTGGTACCTTCCCAACACTCTTGCCAGAATGAAGATATTCTACCGCATCCGGCGCTGAAGCAACACCCAAGAATTTCTTGGGGTCAAGGGAAACCTGTTTGTATGTGGTGTGCCATGCAAAGCTAAGTTAGGGAAAAAGCGTAGAATTTAATATCTTTTACGATGACAAAGAATAGCATCCCCAATACCGAGACAATCTAATGGAAAAAGGTTAAATAGGAAACTCAGAAACGAAAAATGTAGATTACAGTATCAAAATTTTAGTGTGAAAACAGAATAAGATAAACAACAAGGAAATGGGAAGAAGTTAGATAGCAAAGGCAGGAGAGCAATGACAACAGAATTAGTGTGCACAAGAAACTCAATATTTCTTTGCTAACTAATATGTAGGGAGCTTAGTTTGTTTATTGTGATAAGATCAAATTAGTATTTACAAGAATGTATCTAAGTAAAACATAGCTAGGTTCATAATCAATCCCACATTAGAGAACAACCGAGGTTGGTACTAGTTCCCAGTGGTTCCAAGCTAGGCAGAGCACTGGAGTCCAAAATCTAACCTCAAGTATTAATTCAGTTGGAAAGGAGTCAGTTTTGGTAAAAACAGGTGAATTGGGGAGCCCTGTATTTTTCCATTGTTTAACAATATTATTATGGAGCAATGTTTCTTATGTGAGGATAATATGAACAGTAGCAAGAATTGGTAAGAATAATTAATGGCTAAATGCTTTGCATAGCTTGGTGAGATTTTTTCTTTGTTAACAAAATAGGTCCAACAGACATAGCTGTTCGGTTCTGCCATTTTCTCGACTATTGTCACACAAAGTACCAAACAACAAACACACATTATGAAGCATACCTTTAGCTTTCCAGAGGCATACAGATCAAAAAGTTTGTCAAGATGATCTTGCCACAGATGAGCGTACTGAATCAGGAAAAATCCAGCCTGAAATTGGATAGGAAAGAGCTCTTGGTTTTAAGGAGTAGACAACAAAAGGATTCTATTGGATCAAACATCTATCTATATGGCTCAACGGCTGTCCCATAATGTTTGTTTAGTATGCATATAACTTTTGAGCAAGTAGTAGTGGTTTATAGCTACCGAAAAGTTTGATACATGTCATTAAAAATTGTAATTCTAAACCTAGATATAGAAAGAGAGATTCCACTACTAAATGTTGTTGCTTGCCGATTATTGCTATTTGCTATGGTACCCTGAATTTTCGTACATATTATTAAAAACAAACTCATACCATGTTGGCCCTGATCTGTTCAATGGGCAAAATGAACATCAGTTTTAATACTATAGTAAGAACTAGCTGGAGGCCCGAATCATTGCTGTGGGAACTCTTGAGGTACATACTAACATATAGCACAGAAAAAGTTCAAACATAGATGGGCCATTATTTCTTCTTAATCAGATCCAACAGCTGAAATTTACTTGATCATGTGGCTCTATGAGAACGAAAAAAAGAGTTGATCCCAAGCTTGGGTTCTCATAGAGCGAATATATGCATTGTTTCCTGGCCAATTTATGAAATGAACATTGTATAAAAATGCAGTACATGTCAACTAAGAAGTTCAGGTGTTCTGCTGCAGCACATACCACAGTTTGACTTTTAGCAAGAATCTTCTCACATAATCCGGTGTAATTCTTAGGCTTCCATCCTTCCTCTCCTTGATACTGAAAACATCAAAGATTGTTCACTAGCAGTAGGTACCAATACAGGTGTAAGCTATGACATATTATTAGAAACAACTACAGGGAAAACAGGATGATAACCAGGGAAACGCAACTCCACATGTATATGGACGTCAAAGCACTATCCTAACGTTACAGAACCATAATAGATCAAAGATCTTTCCAAGGCACACTCCAAGTCTCCACTATAAATACAGATACATAATGGCCTGATTCTGTATTAACAGTTACTCCCTCCGTTACCGAATACATGTCATTCTAACTTTCAAATTTTATTCCAAAATACATATCATTTTACAATTTTGAGGTGACTTTGCACCATTTTTTTTCCTTCTATACTCTTCCCTTCTAGCTATTTCCAATGCCATTTACTACCAAGATTATTAAGTTGTAAAGTCGAGTCGAGTCGCTAGGGGGGCGACTTGCCGACTTGGGCGATTGTCGACTGTTACGAGCCGGTTCCTTGTGCGCCTGCTCGTAAGCTCTCGTCCCTGGCCGGAGGCCGGAACGAACCCCGTTCGCAAACCCCGTGGTCCGCGTGGATGGGAATTAGGGTAAATTGGCTGTTATCGGAGCCACCGCCTGAACTTAGGAATTGTGGCACAAAACAGCGTACCCCTTTTCTGTTTATTCATCTCCTCTTTTATAACCCCAAAGACGCCCCCCCTCCTTATTGCCAACAGCCTGGCAGGGGATAACTCAACAACTAAAAATAGAATCTTAACTGATGGAAACTATTTTAAAGGAAAGAGTAAATCTATTGTACTAAGAAGGAAACTTATCCTGCGGTTGCTATAATCCAGCCGCCTCCTTCCCTAACTGATAGCGCCTCCTTGATCAGCCTGTGTTGTGACGCCTTCCATCCTTGTGCTTGTCTCTTTCCTGGTCCTTCTAATGAATACCCGATCAAAGGGTATAACATTACTGCCCTCCTGGAAATGAAGCTTGTCCTCAAGCGTGAAGTCGGGGTACGAGTGTCGCAAGGTTAAAGCATCCATCCAAGTGGCCTCTGACTCGGGTTCTCCCGTCCAATGAACCAATACCTGACGATGCCCATTCACAATGCGCTGAGCCAAGAGGCGATGGGAGCCGGCTCAAGGCGGGTCGAGCCGGAGACAGTCTTCAGCAGAGGCGGAACTCGAGCAAAGTGAACCCCTTATACTCCTTCAGCAGAGACACGTGGAAGACATTATGAAGACGGGCGCCTGCTGGTAGCTCAAGCCGGTACGCTACAGGCCCGATCCGTGCTAAAATGCAGTAAGGCCCATAGAACCGGGGGGAGAGCTTATGGACGGAAGCTGTTCGTAAGGAAAGTTGCCGATGTTTCTGCAGCCGAAGCCAAACCCAATCGCCTACAGTGAACTCCACCTCACGATGGCCAGAATCATATTGTTGCTTCATACGATTCTGGGCGCGGAGAAGGTTGTCGCGAGCCTGTTGGAGGAGCACGTCGCGATCAATTAATTGCCGATCAACAGAATCAATGACCGTGGTCCCTTGGTGGTACGGTAAGAGAGATGGAGGAGATCGCCCGTAAACCAACTCAAAAGGTGTCATCCGGGTCGCCGAATGAAAGGAAGAATTATAGCAGAATTCCGCCCAAGGTAGCCAATGTGTCCATGAAGTGGGATTGTCCGCTGCCAAACATCTCAAATACATTTCAATGGTGCGGTTAACGACCTCCGTTTGGCCATCCGTTTGTGGATGGTAAGCGGTGGATGGAAGCAAAGTGGTACCACAACGCTTAAAGAGGTCCAGCCAAAAAGCACTCATGAAGACTGGGTCCCTATCAGAAATGATTGATTCCGGAATGCCATGTAATCTGACCACTTGATCGAAGAAAATCTTAGCCACCGTAAGTGTTGCGGCTGGCTGTTTGAAGGCCATAAAATGGGCGTATTTCGACAATCGATCCACTACCACCAACAGAGATGTCTTGCCGTGAGACTTGGGAAGTGCGGTGATGAAGTCCATGGAAATATCGGCCCAAATGTGCTGCGGAATGGGAAGAGGCTGGAGAAGACCAGCTGGCGAAAGGGTGCTGGTTTTATTCTGTTGGCATACCTTGCAACGGCCCACAAAGATCTCAATGGTAGACCGCTGTTTCTCCCAATCATACAATTGCCGAACGCGCTGCCACGTCTTCTGGACACCTTCATGTGTAAGGTCATGAATTGATGCAATGATAGGATCAATCAAGGAAGACGTGGCCGGCACAAACAAGCGTCCCGCGTGATAAATGAGCCCATCCTGTGCGGACCATGCTGCTTTGGTTGCTGGTTCTTCAGGAGAGGAACTCGGCGCTCGTGGAGAAGAAAGTAATGCCGAACACCGCCGTTGAATCTCCGGGTCTGCCCGCAAAGCAGCCAACCAATCAGCTCGGACGAGGCTGTGTGGAACTGACATGACAGCACAAGTAGCTTCATCCGCAGTCACCTCCTGCACCCGAGAAAGGGCGTCTGCAGCCCTATTCGCCTTCCCTGGCTTATATTCCACTTGGAAGTCAAAACCCATTAATTTGCTTAACCAATGCTGCTGTGGTGGTGTCACTAGGGCCTGCTCCAAAAGAAATTTAAGACTGCCGTGATCGGTACGAACGCGGAAAGGATGCCCCCACAAATAAGGCCGCCAATGTCGCACTGCCTTGGAGAGACCGATCAACTCACGTTCATATGCGGCCAACTTGGTATGACGAGTCGCCAACTTGCGACTGTAATAAGCGATGGGATGTCCATCTTGCTGAAGAACTGCTCCAATGCCCACCCCCGAAGCGTCACACTCGACTTCGAAGGGCACCGTGAAATCTGGCATTTGTAAAACCGGTGCGGACAGCAATGCTTGCTTGAGGTTCTGGAAAGCACCCTCTGCCGACTCCCCCCATATGAAGTTATTGCGGCGTAGTAAAGCTGTCAAGGGCTCGGCAATTGTGGCATAATCGCGAATGAATCGGCGATAGTAACCCGTTAGGCCCAAGAAACTCCTCAAGGCTGGTACTGAAGTTGGAGTGGGCCAGGTCGAAATGGCTTGCAGTTTGTGAGGATCAGCTTCCACTCCGTCGTGTGAAATGATGTGGCCTAGGTAACCAATTTTGCCTTGTGCAAACGCACACTTGGATCGTTTGAGGTATAATTTCTGATGACATAGCCTCTCAAATACCCAACGGAGATGGTGGCAATGGTCTTCCAATGTCCTACTGTACACCAAAATGTCATCAAAGAATACCAAAACGAATTTGCGGAGATACTCTTGGAGAACATTATTCATGAGGGCTTGGAATGTGGAGGGAGCATTCGATAGCCCGAATGGCATAACCAAGAACTCAAAATGACCATGATGCGTGCGGAAGGCAGTCTTCTCTACGTCCTCAGGAACCATCCGTACCTGGTGATATCCGGAGCGCAAATCCAATTTGGTGAAGAAATAGGCTCCTCGTAGTTCATCGAGAAGCTCCTCTACCACCGGAATGGGAAATTTATCTTTGATAGTATGACTGTTGAGCTTCCTGTAATCAACACAAAACCGCCATGTCCCATCTGCTTTCTTGACCAGCAAAACGGGGGAAGAAAATGGAGAACGGCTTCTGCGGATGATCCCTTGATCTAACATTGCTGCACACTGTCGTTCGATTTCATCTTTTTGCCGGAAAGGGTACCGATATGGTGCCACCACTACTGGATTGGTTCCTTCGGCCAAACAGATGCGATGATCACACGGCCTAGCGGGTGGTAAGCCGTGAGGTTCAGAAAACAAATCCTCATATTCTGTTAACAACTGTTGTACCTCTGTTTGTTCTTCCACCCTTTGCTGGAATAAGGAAGGTCTTCCTGAACGCTGCAACCCCTGAAGCTCTACTGACCGTCCCTGGTGAAGAAAGCTCATCGTGAGTTGCTGGAAATCCCATTGGATCGGACTAAGTGTGCTGAGCCAATGAACCCCAAGAACCACATCGAAGATATCCAGGGGGATGATAATGAATGATGCCTGAAACTTATGCCCCCCAATCTCAAACTGAACATTCTTAATGGTACCCAAGCATGGAAGCTGTCCACCACCCGCCACCCTTACATGCTGCATCTTGATTTCTGACGATGGCCACCCAACCTGCTTGGCCGCATGTCCACTAACGAAATTATGGGTACTTCCTGTGTCAATCAACCCATGAAGATCCTTGTCGCCCAGACGAAGCCTCACTTGCATGGTATTGCCCTGCTTTGGTCCTGTTACTGCCATCATGGATAAAGAGGGTTCCACTCCGTCCTCTGGATCCCCAGCACTGTTCTCCTCCTCCTCGGCTTCCTCCAAGACTTCCAGATAAAACAACCTTTTGCAGCGATGGCCCCGACTGTAAACCTCGTCGCAATTGTAACAGAGGCCTTTTGCCCGTCTCTCTGCGAGTTGGTCGGCCGATAGGCGCAGCCGACTTGGCGCTGATGTACTGCTACCTTGCGCACTAGCGGTCGGTGTTCACGGATTCTTTGCCTTGTATTGGATAAAGGCGCCTTTGCTTCCAGGTGTGGCCATGCCACTCCGTCCAGCCCCAATTGCCCCATATGAACGGCCCACTGTCACTGCTCCACCTCCAAACAGTCCCGTTGCAACTGATGCGTGCGGGCTGGAAGTCGCGGCAGTTGGCGTTCCTTGAACAAAAGCGCCACGACTCCGTCCGACGCTCGACATACCTTGAATTGCTCTGGCTATCCACGCCTCCTGCCTTGCTTCCGCCTCCCGCGCTAGGCCGATGGCCTCAGCCAAATCCTGTGGACGCTCGCGGCGAACATCCGCGCTTAGTGCCACAGACAACCCCGCTAAGAAGGTTTCAATCTGGTCAGCCCGCTTCATCCTTGGTGTGCGGGCTAGCAGCCGTTGATACTCCCGCGCATACTCATCCACCCCCTTTGATCCTTGTTTGAGATTCACGAGGTCCCCCAAGGGCCCTACACTCGAATGCCGAGTGAAGCGCTGGATGAAAGCCTCAGAGAATTCTTCCCACGCAATCCATGGTTCATCCATCTGCCAATTGTCCAATACTTCCTGGGCCTCGCCTGATAGATGGAGACCTGCAATCTCCACGTACTCATCTTCCGGAATCTGGTGAACCCTGAAGAATCGCTCGCACCGACGCAGCCATCCCAACGGATCCCCTTGTCCATCGTAGTCCGGCAAGTCGAACCGCGGCGGCCGGGGTGTCCACCGGCGATCCTCCTCACCACCGCGTCCTGCGCTCCTCCTCCTTCCTGCCATAATCTCCTCACGTCCCAGGCAGTTCCGCCCGCTTCTCCATGGCTGAAAGTCGGACTGCTGCCCACCTGATCGCTGCACGTCACGGCTTGGGCCATTCCACCCCCTTCGTTCTGGCGGCAAATCGCCCTGCTGCCCAGTCCTCCCGGTGTTTCCCCCTTGATGTGCATTTGAGTTTTCACCATCTTCCGCATGATCCACCTCCTGGCTCTTCCCCTTCAAAAGTTTCATCATGTCCTCCATCATTCCCTTCAATGCCTTCACCTCTGTCTCTAGAGCAGTGACTCGATCATCCTCCAAACTGGCCATGGCACCAGGAGCGCGAGGCTCTGATACCAAATTGTTACGAGCCGGTTCCTTGTGCGCCTGCTCGTAAGCTCTCGTCCCTGGCCGGAGGCCGGAACGAACCCCGTGGTCCGCGTGGAAGGGAATTAGGGTAAATTGGCTGTTATCGGAGCCACCGCCTGATCTTAGGAATTGTGGCACAAAACAGCGTACCCCTTTTCTGTTTATTCATCTCCTCTCTTATAACCCCAAAGACGCCCCCCCTCCTTATTGCCAACAGCCTGGCAGGGGATAACTCAACAACTAAAAATAGAATCTTAACTGATGGAAACTATTTTAAAGGAAAGAGTAAATCTATTGTACTAAGAAGGAAACTTATCCTGCGGTTGCTATAATCCAGCCGCCTCCTTCCCTAACTGATAGCGCCTCCTTGATCAGCCTGTGTTGTGACGCCTTCCATCCTTGTGCTTGTCTCTTTCCTGGTCCTTCTAATGAATACCCGATCAAAGGGTATAACATCGACCGACTAGTCGCGTCTAGTCTCCAGACTGTGAGTATGTTAGTAGGACATGTCGCATGCTAAATTGTAGGAACAATTAAACACATATACATGTTGTAACACATGAAATGAAGAGAAGAACAACGTAGGCAGTGCAGTGCAGTAGTGCACTTGCAGGTGAGGATCCAGTGCAGTAGTGCAATGCAAAATGTGCAAAAACCTAATATGGACTTACCAGTGCAGTAGTGCACTACAAAATCCTCATGAACATCACTAATTCACAATGAAAACCTAATGACAGATAGCACAAAGAACAGCGAAGAACCGAGCAAGAGCATTACCCGATTTGAAGTCTAGACGGCAGGGGTAGGGGCAGAGGGGAGGAGGCGGAGGTGGCTGCGGTCGGACGGGAGGAGGCGGAGACAGGTTGTGACCGAGGCGGACAGGCGGCTATGGCCGAGGCAGAGATGGAACGACGGCCGGATGGGATGGAACTAGGGGTGCAATCGGATCGGATAATTTCCGACCGACCGACCAACCGGATGTGTTCGGATCGGATTCGGATATTTTTTTCGGATAGTTATCGGATTCGGTTTCGGATTCGGATTCGGAAGAATAGTATCCGTCGGATCGGAATATTTCGATTTTTTTTCGGATATATCCGGATAAAACTCTTGGATATCCGGCGGTCAGTCTAAAGTTGCCAAGTGTTGGCAATAGCCGCCAGCGTAGGCGTAATGATGCCTTGATCTTTGTCGGCGTGGGAGTAAATGGCCGTCACGCCGCCACGTCCCTCGCGACCGCCGATCGATCGCCGGACACGGCGTGGCGAGGAGTTTGAATTTTGAAAGCACGGCGGTCGCGGCTACGATCGATTGAAGGCTAGTCAAAGGGCTCAATTCGGCTGTTCTTGCATCGCACCACGCAAAGAAAATCGCATTTGACCAAGATAAAAGCGCACCACGCAAAGAAAATCGAATGCTTTTGACCAGTTCGGCTGGTCAAAGGGCTCAATTCAAATGCACAAAACAGTTTTACCAACCTTTTTACGGTGGAAGGGCACAGTAAAGAATACTTTGCTATTCTGTGAGGCTTTATATTAGTTAATTGACGCCTTGGCATTATATTGTTCTATATTTCGTAATTTTGTATTGTCGTCTAAAGCAAACACGATACTATTTAAATAGGAGACATTATATTGTTCTATATTTTCATAATTTTTCGTATGTATACCATTTAAATTAAATGTACTTTTACAATTTTATTGGACTAACCGATAAAATCACTTGTTAGACTGTGATAATCTTGTTGCATATTAAACTCATACGGTTGGTTAATCAATGCTATATGTGTGCTTTATATGGTATATATCTTCGCGTGTTATCCGACAAAAAATATCCGGTACCGTATCGATTCCGATCTGTATTCGATTCGAATCCATGACCGATATTATCCGTGCCGTATTCGTATCCGGTACTATCCGAATCCAATTCTGAATCCGATAAAAAATATGGTTTAGCATACGGAAAGAGTAATATCCGACCGAATCCGAACCGATTGCACCCCTAGATGGAACATCCCGAACTTTTCAAAAATAGGAAAAAAAAAATTTAAAAATAGAATTGAATAAAATTTTAATGAAGATAAAATTTTTTTTATTCAAAATAATATCCTTTTCCCGTATTTTGAATTCTAATCTTAAGAAAAGAACAATTATAGTAATTAAGTCCTTTCTTTTAAATTGAGCAAACTAAGAAAATAAATTTGAATATGATCATATTTTTTGAATTTTTAAATCTTTTAATGATTTTCGTTACTGAAAAATTATTTAAATGGAATAGTAAAAAGAAAAAAAGAAAAAATGTAAGAAAAATCTACAAAAATAATATAAAATTCGTGGAATACTCTAGAAACATGATTTGGCGATGAAGAATCAATGTGAAATCATTTAGTCAAAAAAATGATTATTTTCATCACTGAACAGTGCAAAGAAGTAATTTTATAAAATTTTATTAAGCTTCGCTGTAGCCCAAATTTTTACCACAATCTTTATACTACTGTTGACTTCTGGTAAAATTGGCAAAAATTAATAATAATATTTATTACAATTTATTTATCTCAAATTTGAATTTCTGCAAATCTGAGTAAAAGATTTATTAGAAAATAAATATTTCATGATTAAAATTGAGATTTTTATGAAAGTATTCTAACAACATTTCAAACCTTGTGTAAAAATTTAAAAAATTAATAAGTTAGTTTAACCCCTCAATTAAATCATTTTTAGAATTTAAAAATTAGAACAGTTCTTAATATCAGATTTTTAGTAAATAATCTACAAAGAATTTTTATCTCAATGTTTTATAGCAAGTAGAAAACATATCCAGGACTCCTAGCAAAAATCAACCAAAAATCTAAACACGAAATGGTCACCAAATTAAATGCTTTGATGCTGTGCTGTTTGCAAAACCCATTTAAGGTGCCTTCACTTGAAACGTGAGCCCACCTGTCAGCACCTTCAACCTCACGACCAAGCATGAACCAGCATGCATTTCCCACTATTTTTGGTCAATTTGAGCTTGATTCCCACGCAAGCAAGTGCATGGACTCTTCCAAACCAACTTGAATTTTTGGTGAATTTTTGCTAGGGTGGGCTCAGGTTGCAAGTGAAGACACCTTAAGTTGGTTTTGCAGACAGCATAACATCAAAGCATTTAATTGGGTGGCTATTTCGTGTCCAGATTTTTGGTGAAATTTTGCTGGGAGACCTGGATAAGTTTTCTACTTGTTGTAAAAATTTGAGATAAAAATTATTTGTAGATTATTTACTAAAAATCTATCATCAAGAACTGTTCAGATTTTTAAATTCTATAAATGATTTAATTGAGGGGTTAAACTAACTTATTAATTTTTTAAAGTTTTACACAAGTTTTGAAATGATGTCAGAATACTTCCATAAAAATCTCAAGTTTAATTATCAAGTATTTATTGTCTAATAAATCTTTTACTCAGATTTACAGAATTTCAGATTTGAGATAAATAAATTGGAATAAATATTAAATATTATTATTAATTTTTGCTAATTTTACCAGAAGTAAATAGTGATATAAAGATCATATGGTAAAAATTTGGGTTACAGTGAAGCTTAGTAAAATTTTATAAAATTAATTCTTTGGACTGTTCAGTGGCACATCAAGTTAATGAAAATAATCATTTCTTTAATTAAATGATTTCACATTGATTCTTCATTGCCAAATCATGTTTCCAGAGTATTTCACGAATTTTATATTATTTTTGTAGATTTTTCTCATAGTTTTACTTTTTATCTTTTTGCATTTTTACGTTTTCTCTTTTTACTATTTCCATTTAAATAATTTTTTAATAAAGAAAATAATTAAAAGATTTAAAAATTCAGAAAAAGATGACAATTCAAAATATGGTCATATTCAAATTTATTTTCTTAGTTTGCTCAATTTAAAAGAAAGGACTTAATTACTATAATTGTTCTTTTCTTAAGATTAGAATTCAAAATATGGGGAAAAGATATCGTTTTGAATAATTTTTTTATCTTCATTAAAATTTTATTCAATTCTATTTTTAAATTTTAAATTTTTATTTTTCCTAGTTTTGAAAAGTTTGAGATGTTACATGGGAGAAGATCGAGATAAGCGGATGCGGCTGCGGCCGGATGGGAGGAGGCCAAGACAGGCGGATGCTGCTACGGCCGGATGGGAGGAGGCGATGACGGGCTGTGGCCGAGGCTGAGGTGGAGCCTTAGGTGGTTGTGGCCGAGGCGGCTGCGGTCGGACGGGAGGAGGCAGAGACGAACCAACGGGAAGAGGCGGCGCGACGCCTTGGGCTGTTGAGCGGAAATCGATCTGAGATTGAAGGCTTTAGGGTTCACTGGTTCAGACTCCATATATTTGTCTTTCCATTCCACTCTCTGGATGTGGACCGTGAGTCGCCCGGCTAGAAAAGCCCGATTAGTCGCGGTTAGTCGGAGATTAGTCGTTCAAGTCGAGTCGATCACCCTAGTCGTCCTCCATGTGCCGATTGGATGACTAATCGTGGATTAGTCGATGACTTAATGACATTGTTTACTACCATGGATTAGAGTAAGACGCATCATCCAAATATATAATAAAGAGGGGTAATGTAATCTTTTGTAAATGTGCCCCGGTGAAAGTGCAAAAACCAAGAATGACATCTATGCATGAACAGAGTGAGTATCATGTATCAATGACACTTCAGACTAACTACCCAGAGAGGTCCTTCTTTGCTCTACCAAATAAAAATTGCATGAATCATAAAGTAACTGTGGTTACTAATGACTAATGACCTGTGCAGATCAGCTCCTCATTTGTTTTAAAACTCTGAAATGTTCTTTTTGGTGAAGCACAGAACAAAAGATTCCATATTCCACCTAGGATAATTTGTTCATGGTTCTGTAGTTACTAAATTTTTCAGTACTCTAATGGTTACAAAAAAATGAGTTTCAGAAGTTGTCAACATTACCTGAGAGATCATACCGATTACAATGAGATGTCCATGGACTGCAAGTGCATTCAAGCACAAGTCAAACATTTCCCCACCTACAGATTCATATATGATATCTACACCTCTTCGGAACTCTTTTTTCAGAACCTGGAATCAAACACTTAAACAGTCATTAATTACTAAACTCATTGAGAAGAACAAATAAGGGATCAATGTAAACTAATTACAGCTGCTTGAAAGTTCAAACTGATAATTTCAGCAACACTATTAGTAAGTATAAGCATTCTCTACAGAGACATTACAACATAAATGTAGTGCAAGCATTCCCAATATAGAGTGTGGGTTATGTTAAGGATATATTATCTCTTATAGTTATAGATAAGTTCTCTGTTATAGATAGAGTCCTATTCCAATTCCTCTTCCTCATGTACTCTATATATTGTGGCCTTTGGCCCTCATATTCAATATAAGTCATATTCATAACATGGTATCAGAGCACTAGGTTTATTCCTAGCCTCTCCCTTCCGCTGTTTTAGATCTAATCTGCTGCCCCGGGAGGAGGAGACTCCCGGGGCGGCTCCCGCACGCCACCTCCGAGCTCTCCGCGCTTCCGTGTGGCCGACTCTGGCCGTCCGCGCGACCTCTTTCCAAGCACGAGGTGTTCCTCGCATCCGAGCTGTCGTCGACTTCTCGGCCTCTGCGCCATCGTCGACGTCGACTTCCGTCCGGCCGCATCTTCGGCTCCGTTCGGCCCCGACGAGGCTTCCGTGTCGCGCCGACGCCTCCGTCCGCTACATCGTGTGCCAGCTCTGCCACCTCCACGCTCAAGCCTTCCTCTGCTTCATCGTTGCCCCGCTGCAAGGCCTCCGTCGTCGGCGTGGTATCGCCCCTGCTGACACGCCCGATCGATCTCCTCGCCAAATCCGCCGACCGCGGCGCCGGGGCTTTTCCGGCCAGCCGGCGCCTCCAGCGCTCTCATCGCTCACCGTCGGCTCCTCGCTTCGCTCGGCCAGAACGGTTTCGAGCCGGCCCGCACGAGTCTCCACAACAAGTTCGCGTGAAGACTCTGGAATTTTTCAAGTCAGGTGCCGTGAGGTTCAGTTCTCAAGAAAAGCAAAGGGACAGAGGCTCTCACGTGAAGAGGATTTTGGGTCTTGTGCTATTCACGTCAACTTGCATTGGCTGCTTAACACCCCGTCGAGGCCACGTGCGGCCGCCACCTCTGCCTCGATGCCGTCCGTCGCCCAGGACCGCGTGCAGCTGTCCGTCGCGATGCAGCCGGTAGTGCTTCTTGTTATTCTTTGGTCTCTGGTCGGACTTCAATCGTTGCTCTCCTCCACGAGACCAGTCGCCCGTGGAACCTTCGGCTCTCCGGACGGCCCGCTACTTTCACGCGCCATGGTTCTGCGTGCCGTCGCTCGAGTTCAGCGCCCGACGCCGCTCCTCCGACTTCTGTGTTGCGTCGCCGCCGGCCTCCTCAACTTCTTCACTGGAGCGTCGATCTCCAGCTGCTCCTCAGCCTTCGCGCCGGCATCGCCTCGGCGGTCCGCCCGCGTGACTTCATTGCGGCGTCAGGTGCCGCAGACCTCTCTCCATCCTTTCGTCCACGCTACCGACTGGCGACCACTTGGCGCTCCAGCATCTTTCGCTACGGCCGCCAGGCACCATCGGCTCCTCGCGTCGCTAGAGCTGGTCCGCTCGAGTCTCCGCTTTGGACGTTCACGCGTGATTTTTCTTGGCGTCTGGCTCTAGCATAGCCTCCAGCGGCTCGGCTTTGGTTCATCTTGGCTTTCATTGGTTCGATGGCTTTCGGGCTACTGCTTTTATTTTCTTTAGTCTTCCATTGCGTCCATCCAAGTCTTTAGCATCTTGTTTGTCTTAAAGTAAATCGCTCGGCTCTTATCGGCTCGACTTTTTTGTCAACTCTTATACCTCGGCTTGGCTTATTTTGTCGGCCTCGTCGGTTCTTTTAAATCGACTCGTCCCGTCGGCTCTTCTTCGTCGACTCTGCCATACATTCGACTTTTCTTCGTCGATTTGGCTTCTTCGTCGACTTTTCTCCATTGACCCGGTTCTTTTTCTTCGACTCGTCCCGTCGGCTCTTCTTCGTCGACTCTGCCATACATTCGACTTTTCTTCGTCGATTTGGCTTCTTCGTCGATTTTTCTCCATCGACCCGGTTCTTCTTCGTCGACTCGTCCCGTCGGCTCTTCTTCGTCGACTCTGCCATACATTCGACTTTTCTTCGTCGATTTGGTTTCTTCGTCGACTTTTCTTCACCGACTCGGTTCTTCGTTGGCTATCTTCGTCAGCTCGATTCTTCAGGAGTTACATGCTACGACGGCTACTTCAAGACTATGACTTTGGATTTTCCCTTTTTAGTTCATCTCTTCCAAATGCAATGCTATTGCATACGCCTTGCATTTGTGGGGGGGTGTTAAGGATATATTATCTCTTATAGTTATAGATAAGTTCTCTGTTATAGATAGAGTCCTATTCCTATTCCTCTTCCTCATGTACTCTATATATTGTGGCCTTTGGCCCTCATATTCAATATAAGTCATATTCATAACAGGTTACATTACTTGTGCACATTTGTGTCAACATACGAAATAAGAAAAGGAGATGCTATCAAGCTTAAACACATAACACACAAACCACATATTATAGCAAAATTGCATTATAAGCAGCAGAAGCATGAAAAGTAAGGTTGGAAGAAAACACACATCTTTGATATTTTCATTTTGGTAGTTGATAACTCTATCAACTCCTAAGGAAGCCAGAAGTGCAGCTTTACTTTCACCACCACATGTAGCAACAACCTTGTTGCCTGCTAGTTTTGCGAGCTGGTGAAGTGACAAGAAAACATTCAGAACATAAGGATATGGTTCAGTGCTAAAAATCAATAAAAGTTGTTTTTACAAAACAGAATAACATATAGACAAAAAAAAAAGGACCAAATATGATAACTTTACCCATGTCCTTGAAATATCATATTCAATCTCAATGCATCAAAAAATACATGTAAGGGGCCACAACATGGGGCCCAAATGCTAGTTAACTATCGTAGACAAAATTATACATGTTCCAACTTACATTAAATAGTTATCTTGTGGAAGCTTCAAAAGGAAATTTCAAGCATTACATTTATACCTCCTAGATATAAACTATAGAGGTAGATGAGCAATTGAGCAATAAATCAAACAAAAAGAAAGGCATAGTAATAGTATCAATATGGAATCAGCTGACCTGAACAGCAAATTGTCCTGTTCCACCAGCAGCTGCTGTAACTAAAACAACTTGCCCAGATGTCATTTGGCCTGCCTGAAGGCAGAAGAAGTCAGCCCAAGATCAGACCAGGAAGGAAGTTATATTCCAACACTGAATTTAAAATTTGGTAGACCAAATATGAGGTCAAAACCACATTGTATATGACAAAGAAAACAAAAGAACTGTATATCAAGATAACCTTTTCAAGAGCAATTGAAGCAGTCAATCCTGATGTTAACATAGCCACGACCTCTGGGTCTGGTCTTGGCACCGGAAGAAGATGTTTGGCTGGAACCTTTCATTAGAAAGACGTAAAGACAAAAATTGTAACTGACAGACAGAGGAAACAATATTCAAAACTCAAAAGGCTGGACATTATTTCATTCAAAGGAGGACAATGGTTAGTTGGTAATTTGTTGTGTAATAAAAAGACACAGAGCAGTACCAGTGTAAATTCAGCATAGCTCCCAAAAGTCATAAGGGCCACAGGAGTGCCAACTTTGATATGGTTCACTGAATCTCCAACAGAAGCAACAATTCCCACGGCCTGCATATATTAAAATTTTCATGAGAAAAAGGTAAGGAAAATTAAGGGGAATCAAAACTAGCCCAATTGTTGCACATAATATAATGACAGTTTAATTTCGCATGCTGCAATTATGCGGAATGCAAATGAGGCAAAAAAAAAAAGGAACGAGATGCAAAATAATTGAGTTGCCAGGCAGCAATTCAATTAAGTATCATAATGCCTATGCAGCAACAGCATATTAAACATAGGAATGCAAACAGATTTTGATGCGAGTATGTGGCATGCCACAGAGTTCTTTGTTTTTCTTAACATAAGAACCACAGTTTGCTGTATTGCAGTTGGTCACAAAGAGTTATGGACATGATTACCCTTTTTGCACCATGTGGACAACAAGAAAAACCTGATATCCCCACTGCTGTGAGCAAGTTCAATACTACAATTAGCTATCACCATCGAACTATCAGTGACATTACTATGCTTGGGAGTTTATGATATCAAAAATTCAGAATGATAGTGTAAGTTGTTAGTTGTTACACAGAACAACATCTTAAAAACGTTAGCCAACAATGAGCATGGTGTGAACAAGGACATGTGAACATTGTTTACCTCAAAACCAGCATCAAATGGAAGGCGTGCAGCAGTTTCTTTAGCATCACCGCTGAAATAACGTCCAGAGCTGAAGTTGACCTGCAGAGTACCATTAAAATCTTCCGAAGTTTAATCAATAGGGAATGAAAGGAAAGAATTGGAAATACAAATCCAAGTACTTACATCACTAGCATTTACACCAGCGTATATTATTTTAACTAGAGCACTGTGTGGTTCAACGGGCAATCTCAATCGCACACGATCAAGTCTTGTAGCATTGCGGAAATTATGGCTGAGCATGTGAACAACTCTACAAAATCATCATCAAGAGACAATCATTAATAAAATAAGTGCGATTTTGAATAAACCCCAAAAATTTCCGGTGTGTGAAACATAATAACTAACAAACAATATATTATAAACTATAAAATAACCTTTGGACATTTTTGTTGTGCTGCCTCTCACACCATATTATATTGAGCCATTACAGGTGATGCATATACATAGATTTTAGAAACTGGCATTCATGTCATCTATAAGAAACAGCATTTCATGGAAATCCATGTCGCGTAATCCAGATCATTTTTGCACAATTATCCATTATTGCACATAACAGAGTACAGTTTTTCTTTACAATATCTTATTACTGCAAGCCTGGAGAGAATGTTTTAAGACCAAAAATAGAGGTTATTTTGCACTTATACCAATCTTTCAAGAAAGCATGGACCCTCCAATATGACAAAAGGAAGTAATAGTTGAGTCAAAGCTCAGCTATTTGGTCAGGTATTCTACTAGCAAATGTCAAGTGCCCAAGAAAAAGTACAAAAGAAAAGAAATTAGAAAATCTGCGCTTTGCCTCGAACTCACAATCCCTGCATGAAAAATAGCAAGATCTTGGTTTCTTAGATGCAGAACGTGATGATCAAAATAATTTTCTAAAGAGAGATGATAAGTGCGTCAGCTGGGGTATACAATACAGACACATCTTTTCTGTTAGCAAATGATGCAGTGATATGAAATACATGTGCCCAAAAGTTGTTCGCTTTCTGTTTAAGGGATTGAATCGGTGACTTTAACCATGTTAGGGAAGGATTCAAACAAAACAAACCTAATAAAGTAATGGTCTAATGGACAGAAGTTGTCGTTTACAAGAATGTTCCACAAGTACTTAGAAATATATAAATATAACTTAGCAGGACTACTTACATCTTTTCAAAGAATTCAGGTGTTTGGATGCTAGGAAATATATCCTTTGTTAATGTTCTTTTGGACTTGGTGTGATTCAACAGATACTTTCTTTGTTCCTCTGCTGTTGGCCAGTATTCCATCCCTCTTCGTTTAGTTATCCAAAGGCAAGCACCAGCCTTGCTCTCATCTTTTATAAGTTCAAATGCACCTAATCCAAACAAAAGGTTTTTTTTCAGATAACATTAAAAGAGAAAGAGAAAAAAATCATATGCAAGAGATATATGTTGATAGGTCCCTATATATCCCAGTAGATACTAGATACCTAAACTTGCGTAGGTGTGTCACCTGCCCCCTGAGGTTGAGATCTGCACTTTTAGGTCCCAAAACATGTATAAGGAAGTAAAGACGGATCAACCATACCTGCCTGGCAGGGACAGGTGACATGGACACGTTGACCCATTCCAAGAAAAGATACATGCAATTTTATAGTCCAGCCCTTTAGCCTTTTGTTATTTGCAAACCAGTAAAACCTACCCCATATTTGTGATTTCTCATCACCGAAATTCCATTCGCACATTCAGTTGCTCATGTAGTCATCAATTGATATGTGAACAGAGTAGAGATGAAATATATGTTTAGGTTTCATTGATTTATATATTTATAAACGTAAAGGATTGCAATGCAAACATGCAGACCTTTTCGCAGGTGATATTCCCACCAAAAACAGGATGTGATGAGTTATACTGCCATGTCAACCATCTCTGCCAGCCACACAAGGTTTGGGCTTGCCATCACTCGCCCGTACAAGTTGAAGGACATAAACGTACAGTTCTCGAGCTTGTAGACCCAAGTGACATATGCATGCAAGTTATGCCATGTACTTTATTCAATTTATAATAATGGACTCAAATATGCTTTACATGAAAAAAATGTGCACAAATCACCATATTTAATTCCATTATTTAAAGCATCCCATCTCAACTAAACATTAGAATAATTCATCAAAGGCCGTGACCTGTAGTAATCGTGGCACACGAATTATGGCAAAAATCTAAAAGTTGACAACATGATTGATTACAGCTTAAAAAGGTGAGAAATAATTTACCATTAACAACATCCTCCATCTTCAAATATCCACCAGTTGCATCTACTATTCTGCGATTTACTTGTTCTCCCATATTAGTTTGAACAAACTGCATACATAAGTCCATTACATAGGTCAAGATAAATATCACTAATAAATACCATCGTAGCCTTTGTGTTGTGACTTGGGAGATTCTAAATTATACTCCAAGGCCTACAAATTGCTACAAATTGTGGGTATCAGCTCTTGCCTGATATGCACAAACTTTCTCAAATGGAATTATTAGCCTAGTCACTTGATTTTAGAATTCAGCTCAACTACATGTCCATACCAGTTTACCTCGAGTAGGAATGAAAAAGAAAATTATATAAGATTTTACGTGTGCATGGGTGGCCCTTAAAGACATCTGCCCCTGGTTCTTGAGAATCGAGATAGTGACGAATCACACTATCTGGCCAATATGGTAAATTTTCTGTTGATACTAATTTATTTAATAGACAATACAATGCGCTTTACTGTATCATTGTCAAGTTAATGTCTTCTGACAGACTAAAACACCTACCAGCAAATTCTCACAAGTTTAGGAGAAGGAATATATGCACAGTTTCACACAATCTTAACTACCACAACAAATGCAAGTCAACGTATGATCTAAAAATAATAAATATTTGCCTCCAGTCATGCAATTTCTTAATACCTCAGGGCAGAGCACGTTGACACGAACACCATGGCGTTTCAATGGAGCAAGTGATCTTGTAAACATAACCACACCAGCTGTCAAAAATGAAGTTTGAGATCACATAGTGTGCACATGCTTCAAAAATATCATACAAAACACAGAAAGAATATAGGGTTGATATTGGAAAAATAGCTAAATATAGCATTTGCATTTTACATGACTGAAATGTACACTCATGTACAAGTAGTGATTGCACATTATCTTAAACCATGTAGACAAATAATTAGCATGCATATTATATTCCTTAAATCAATATTAGCCTTGTATTTGCAACTGCAATCTGCTGCCCGAAAAGACGAAAAAGAACAACAATTGAACAGTACATGGAATTAGTATATGCACCTTTTGTCCCACTATATATGGGATCGAAGATCATAGGATAAAGGCCCGCAGCTGAACCAATATTTATTATGACACCAGGCTTTTTCCGGGATCGCATTATTTGACTCTGGTGAATAAATTCAACTGTAAGTGGCATCATGTGGCGTTTGCATGAAGTAGATATAAATAACCTGTCTGACAATTGATATTATCTATTGAATTAGTGCACAAATAAATAATTCAAAATCCAATAATGTAAGTATGATTCGTCAATTGCCATTGATCCAAAATGCTATCCTACTTCTTGCTCTCAAGCAAACCATAAGGACACGCTATATTATGGCAAAACTCTCACCTCTTAACTGCCTCCAATAATGATTAATAAAATCAAAGAAAGAGAAATCCAATACCCTTTTTCTCTTAAAACAACTGGGTCAATAGACAATGAAAGTGTATGCAAATTTCCTAATCATATTTTAATATGTATAAAAATAATAAAAGGCATACAGCAGCAGCACTCAGTGTTACCACAAATCAACAGTTGACTTAATGAACAAACAACTTGGTAATTATATTCCAACAGTTAACGATAGACTTACTGCAATGCGAGTACCATCAATAACAGCAACAAGGTTCACATTTACGGCATGCCTCCATGTTCTAGTTCCATCAGATCTATCATCGTAAACTAATGTATGGTTGGCAATTCCAGCACAATTGACGCAGAGATCCAGTCCACCATATGTGTCTGCATGCTTCCCAAAAGCAGCAGCAAGATCATCTACATATCAAATTAGTGTAACTTTAAATCATGGCCACCATGAAGTGCAAGCAACATTGTGCTTTCAGTTAACAATTGAAGCCATACTACAAGTAATCTGCATATCCAATGATAACATAAATCACAATAGTACAACTGCACAAGAAAATGTCCTGAGTTCCAGACAAATAAGGTTTTAGAAAAAGGATTTTGACGCTCTGCACGACAAAGTAAGAACAAAGCCCTGTTAAAGCAATTTGGTGCTTCTTTAAAAATGCATTTCTGTTAAAGCCATATTAATGCATGAGGTGTTAAAATCCTAGATACTAAATTCATTTCTGAAACACAGCAGGCATACTGTTTCCTGGCTTAAAGTTATAGTTGGCTTTAAAAAGACCATCACACTTTGCCAGTCTTATGGGATTTGACATTCAATTACATGAGTTCTGATGTGCTGTGCATTGCCACTGAAAATTTTTGGTCTCAACAAGTAGCTATATGTGTGGTTTGAAAAATTAGGTACTCAATCAAATTCATTGTCCTAACCTGCTTCCCTTAAAAAAAACTATTACCTGCATTAGTAACATCACACTTAATGAATATAGCAGATGGAACTTCAAGATCTCCATGAAACCTTTTGTTTTCCTTTTGAACTAATGAAGCAACTTCTCTTCCATTTTCTTCAGAGAAATCAATAACAGTGACAAATAGACCCTTCTGTGCAAGAGCGACGCAGAGTGCTTTCCCTTGAGAAAAAGAAAAAGGAATTGTTGGTCAGTACATTAAAAGCAATCCACTAAAATCATTGTCCTGAAAAAAATAAATTAAATCGCTAACAGAATGAACTCATGCTTGTCAGCACCCTATCCTAGGAGCAAACTTCATGAGTGCTGACTTAATATAACAAAGGGGTCACAGCTGTCACCATTTCACAATACACTTAATTGCTCAAATTTTACAAATGCACTGAACAAACAACATTTAGTTATTTATGTTCAGTCATTCACCATACAAAAGGTCAGCATCAACACACCATGAAGCATCTCTTTTTTATATAATGGAGAAAGATCTCCAGTCACTTGCACAGTTGCACATATCGCTCTTCAATTGCAACTAATCCTCACCGTATGTTAGTTGCTATTGTGTGCATATCAGTACATCACACACTTCGTTCCAAAGATCAAAAGAAAAAAAGAATTGAATATCCTAATGTTGTACTCAAATCCAAACCACTCATGCACCAGCCTTTTAGCCATTTTATAGTTATATGAGCTCCACAACAGTACAAGACTTTTATTTGAAATGAGGCAAACAGTACACCAAATGGTTGCATAATGGTTAATGAGATAATGGGAAAATTCAAGGAGCTAATTCATCCTTGAAAGTACATTTATTTCAACAAAATCAGCACTACATGAAAGTGGATTTGTCTAGGATAATTCGGTGCATCTCAGACTCAAATTAAACCCTAGTTCTACATTATATCAGATTGATATTGAGCCTAATTGTTCACTATTAAAAGCTAAATCTGATCAGCTTAAAAATGTGGTGATTAGTTCAGTTTAAAATTACTTAATTCCTCTACTTGCAGTTGCAACCTCATCACCTGCCACTTGTCAAAAAAAAAAAACTCTTTCCACCAAATACGGGTACAATTTCTCTAAGTCATTGTACCTATTTGAAAAGTTGTGATGCTTAAACTTTGTTACAGATGGAAATCCTTGCATATATGTAGTACCAAACCAAGCAAAAAAAACTCTAGTGCATGGTCTCCTTTTGACTAGCAATAGATGGGCAAAAACAACATAAAGACCACATTACTGTATCTAAACCAACAGAGAAATGATAATACGAAAGAACATGGTCTCCTTTTGACTAGCAAATCTTCTCTCCGCGTTGCTATATAAGCCAGTGTAATTTGGAAACTATTCAGATGGTTGGTAGATCATTGTGGTACAGTATCACTGCCAGGTACCAAAACAAAATACAATTATACAAGTGCAAGTGTTGACTCCTGTCAGTTCGAGCGTGGCCACAATCCTTGCAAGGATACCCAAAAAAGAGACTGCCTGCTACTCTGCTATCTTATACTCCAACAATACTCTTGAGCTGCTCTTTCCTAGTATTGTGTACGGACACAACAATCATACACAAGTTAGTGTTGTCGGCGTGACGTTCAAAGTTCACTTTTCACTCTGGCTAGCGCAACGATTAATCCACTATTGAACCATAAGCAGTACAATTACATGCCCCCATGTGACGGACCGCCTTTTTAGGGGCAGTGCGAAACTCACAACAGTTACCCAGGAAGACTAACTGTTGTAAAACAAGAGTAAAATTACCTGGCCAAAAGCCAATTCAACACTTTTTATTCAATATAGTTGGTCTAACGACCGGTTTTACAAGAGAAGCATCCAAGCTTCTAAACTTACACTAACAAAAGAGAGAAACCACGAGCGGGGCCTGGCGAACACAAAGACCTAGAACCCGCCTAAATCGCCATCTACGATCTCCTGGACGCCGCCAACGTCTTCGAACTCTGAAAGGGGCGGGGGAGGCGGGAGGTGGTCGGCTACGCGGCCAGTGATGGCGGGCAGTGGCGGCCGGAGGGAGCGGCAGGCCGGCGAGAGCCGGTTGGGCCGGAAGGGGATGGGCCGGGAGGCCCATGAAGCAAAGGATTTGGCCCAAACACGGTGAGAATTCAAAATCGATTCCAAATTTCCAAACTCAAACAAACGCAAATTCAAACAAACTCAAACAAATTCATTTTGAATTTTTGAGGGTTGTTTCAACCTACCAGCAAAATGGAATCTAGTCCCGAGATTCATTTACTTCAGGAAAATAGGTTGGGAAAGTTACTGCACGCAATTAGATTCCTTCTCCCAAGTAGTTTCTTGAGTGTATGATTCTTCCATAGCACTCGGAGATCCTGACATTCTTGAACTTGAGTTCCCTTTCCATAGTCTCCACAATCTGTTGGTTCCTCATGATATGTCAAATCTTCTTTCAAGTCTATCCCTTTCAACTGCACTTGCTCTGACGGCTGACGGAGGCATTTCCTCAACTGGGACACATGAAAGACATTGTGTACCCTTGACAGCTCTGGACTTAGCTGTAACTTGTAGGCTACTTCTCCAGTGCATCGATCCACGGGGTATGGTCCAACATACCTCGGAGCTAACTTCCCTTTTATCTGAAAACGACGAACAGGCTTGAAGGGTGTCACTTTCAGATAAACGAAGTCTCCAACATGATAACTTATATCTTTTCTTCTCGTATCTGCATAACTCTTCTGCCGGGCTTGAGCTGTTCTCAGATTCTTCCTTATGATCCTCACATGAGCTTCGGCATCATGTACCAACTGAGGCCCAAAAAGCTGTTTCTTTCCGGTCTCGGTCCAATTTAACGGGGTTCTGCACTTCCTTCCATACAAGGCTTCAAGCGGTGACATATCCAGTGGCACAGTAATCAATTATTGTCACGAGAACTCCGCAAATGGTAAACACTTGGCCCACGAGGCTCCATATGCTAGAGCGCGAGGCTCTCAACATATCCTCCAAGATCTGGTTAACTCTTTCTGTCGACCATCTGCCTGAGGGTGATAGGTATCTTGAAATTTAAGTCTGTACCCATCGCTTCATGCGGACTCTTCCGAACTTTGAAGTAAATCGGGCTCCACGATCGACCACGATCTTCTTAGGTATTCCATGCAATCGGCGATCTGGGTCGGGTACAACTCTGCCAACTTGTCTCTTCCAATACCGCTTTATAGGGATGAAATGGGCTACTTTGGTCGATCTATCAATGATTACCCGGATAGCATCATGTCCTTCTTGAGTCTTGGGAAAACCGGTGATAAAGTCCATTCCAATCTCTTCCCACTTCCATTCCGCCTTTGGAAGGGGTTGCGGCAATCCTGCCGTCTTACGGTGGTCTATCTTGATTTTCCGACACACGTCACAACATACCACGTGTTCGGCTATCTCCTTCTTCATTCCATTCCACCAAGATTCTTCTTCAAGTCTTGGTACATCTTCGTCTTTGCCGGGATGTATTGAGAATTGTGACGAGTGAGCCTCTGTCAAAATCAATCCTCTTATATCCTTGTCCTTCGGGATGCATATACGATCAGCGGAATCGCAATACGCCTTGCTTGTCTTGAGAACTCGAGGGACTAACTTCCTTCATCAACTTCTGTATTCCCATATCTCTTCGTCATTTCTTTGAAATTTGCTTTGATCTGCTTCAGAGATCTATTGTATCTCTAGGAAACATCTTGATCCTTCGACACTATCTGCCGAGTTCAATTCTGTGCCGACTTTAAGCGGGAGAGATAGTCTTGACTTGAGCTAAATGATGGCGGGCTTTTACGCTTAAAGCGTCTGCTACCACATTAGCTTTTCTGGATGATAAAGGATTTCTAGGTCAAAATCCTTAATCAACTCCAACCATCTTCTCTGTCTCATGTTCAGTTGAATTTGGGTGAACACGTGCCAGGCTCTTGTGGTGCGAAAACACTTCTAGCAGTTCCCCAATGTAATGTCTCCAAATCTTCAATGCATGCACTCTTGAGGCTAGCTCCAGGTCATGGGTCGGGTAATTCTCCTCATGCGATGCGAGTTGTCGCGATGCATACGCAACCACTTTTCCTTCTTGCATTAACACACATCCCAATCCTCTCTTGAAGCATCACGGTAGATCTGGAAATCTTTATCCTGGTGCAGGAGAGTGAAGCTGAGTCTGAGGTTAACTTGGTCTTCAACTCTTGGAAACTTTTCTCACACTTCTCGGTCCAAAGCGTAGAAATTTGTCCTTTTTGAGAAGCCGAGTCATCGGTTTAGCTATCTTGGAGAATCCTTGATGAATCTTACGTAGTATCCTGCCAAACCGAGAAAACTTCGACTTCCGGCAGCGACACAGCCGTTTCCATTCCAACAACATCTGATCTTCTCGGGATCCATCTTCACGCCATCCTTGGTGATGATGTGTCCTAGGAAGGCGATTTCATCCAACCAAATCACACTTAGAGAATTTTGCATATAGTGATGTTCTCTAAGCCTTCCTAGAATTAAGTCACGATGCTTACGGTGATCTTCTTACGTCTTGGAGTAAATGAGTATGTCGTCTATGAATACCACGATGAACTTGTCCAAGAACTCCATGCATACTTGGTTCATCGAGGTTCATAAAGTAAGTAGGGGCATTTGTGAGACCAAATGGCACCACGGTGAACTCATATAATCCGTCTGGAAGTAGCAAATGCGGTCTTTTCTCTGTCTTGTTCTCGACCTTCAAGCGATGATATCCTGTCCTCAGGTCTATCTTGAAAAGATCTTGGCTCCTTTCAACCGATCGAGCAGGTCATCTATCCGGTAACGGTACTTGTTCTTGATGGTTGCATCATTGAGCCACGTAGTCTATCTGAGTCTCTTACTTAGTCTTTCTTTACGGCAAATACTACTTGCGCGGACCAAGGAGATACTTGGCCGTACAAATCCTTTATCCGACAATTCATCCAATTGCTTCTTGATTCTTTTAACTCCAAAGCGACATTGGGCGTGATCGCTTATGGATAGGAGCTGTTCCTAACTAACTCTATTGCCGTTCTATGCCTGCATTCGGAGGTTTTCACAGTAACTCTTCCGAAAGACTTCAAGGTACTCCCGAACTACGGGTATCTTTGTCTAATCCACGAACATTTGCATTGATGATGCTCGACTTCTCTTGATCAACCTTGGATCATTACGAATCGTCACTTTCGACCATAACCATTCCTGAGTGTCATCTTTGTCTTGAGAACAATCCAAGCGAGCATGGTGTCTAGATAACCGATTCATTCCCAATATGACATCTAGACCATCCATCTCTAACAACAACAAAGTTGGCTCTGAACTCAATCCCTTGGATTTCTATCCTCGACATCTGCGGTGAATCTTGCCATTAACCGACTTCCAGGGTGTGGAAAACACAGGGAGAGGGCAAGGGAGAATAGGGCAACCCACTTTTGCAAGCAAAAGCCAAGGAAATGAGCGAATGGGTTGCACTGGATCAAAGAGGGTTAAGGCCAACTTGGTTTGGACGGAAAACTTACCAACGATAACATCCGTTGCTTCGGCTGCTTCTGCTGCTGACACATGGTTGATTCTGCCTTGAGGGTTCCTGGGCGGGTTGGTTCCGCGGTTGTTGGAATATCCTCGGTCTTGGTAGTGCCCTCAAATAACCTTGATGGGCTGGCCGAGGCCGACGGGCGCCGGTCTGTCATATGGAAGGCGGCAGCTTGAGCTTTTGCCACATCACTCGGCAAGTCCTTCTTCGAACCTTCTTTGCTGAAGTGTCATTTGTCATGATGGAAGCAAGTCGAACCTTTCTTGGGACACACATTAGAGTAATGGTTCCGTTGCGAGTAAAGCATCGAACATTCCCGGGCTGAGCATTGGGCGGAACAGGTCGGGATCCTCCCACTGCTTGTCTCTTGTTTGGAACATTGGGGTTGAAGGTATAGGTCCTTCCCTTGAACTGACTTCTTCTTGACATTCTCTGTTCTTTGTGCCTTTCTCTTTCTAGTATCCTCCAGGTCATTCCTTGTCTCTTCTGACACAATCAGCCTATCTACCATGGCTGAGAAATCCTTGAACTCCACTGATGAGATATGGAACTTAAGGTTCTTCTGCAGTCCTTCGTAGACTCTTTCTATTTTCTTTTCCTCTGTGTCTACTTCTGGGTGCATAGCGAGAAAGGTTGTTGAAGTGGTGCGGTATTCCATCACAGTCCTTCCTCCTTGATGGAGAGACGTAAATTCCCTCCGCTTGGAGGCCATCAATCTATTTGGAATGTGAGTCTTAGGAAGCTTCTTGAACATCCGCCACGAAATCTCTTGTCCTGTCTTGAGTCGAAAGTTGACCCACCATCTTCGCTTGTCCTTGCGGTGGTGAGAGGCATAGAGCACTTTCTCCTTCTCGATTACCTTTGCCACGGTATCCGGCTTCATTTGGATAACCGTGAGCCAATCATCTGGCGATAACGGCTCGATTGACATGGAGAAAATAGGCGGGTCTTTTGGAAGTCGGACAGTGTGACCCGCTAATAACCCATCATGTCCAAAGTTGTTTCCTTGGGGATTCATCTGGGTCTTGCGGCAAAGCGTGCCATCATCATCTCAATCATCGATTACGCCTGCATTACATTGGTATCTGTTCCTTTCTATATATCTGCCGATTACTTGAGCTATGTTAAGCTGGATTCTTTGGCTAGAGTGCCTCATTCCGTAACCTTGGTGTTGTGATCCTTCACCTTGATCCATCTTGACTATCTTTTAGGTCTTCTTTGCGGGGGTTTTGGGCAAAGCGAGAAGATAAGTAAGATTTAGACACAGGCGAGAGAGAGATAGAATAGGTGAGAGGCGAGACGAAATGGGAAAGAATTAGTGGAATTGGGCCAAGATATAAAGATAATAGAGCAAACAACATAAGAGATAGGAAACTTAATTTTCTTGATACATAGATTGTTTACAATACCGTCATACTAAGGTAAGAAACAACCTATTTTACATTACAAAGACTACTCCAAAAGGGTAAAGCCAACTTCTAGGACTAACGCCCTACTCTAAGACTGGAATCTTCAATCGCCGTCGGAGATGTAGATGATGCGCTCCTCTGGATCTTCCTCCACATCTTACGCCATGGGCCAGTCGATCCGCAGTAAGCGGACCATCCACGGACATCTCTTCTCAGGGCTGCGTCTTGAAATTTGCCGGTGGTCTATCTCTTCACGAAGCTCGTCGATCTCCATCCAGGCATTGCTCAAGCCGCCTGCAGATCATCTCGCTCGATGAGAAGGGTGGTGTCACAGAAATCCTTGTTGACAAGGAGTTCTGCGGCTTCATCGACAGCGGATGCGCCTCGTCCTCTGGAGCGAGAGGCGATCACCGTCTTGAGGCATCCCCGCTTCATGGGGATCAACCGAAATCGGCGTGGTCGAACTCGGTAGCGAAGAGGCAGACGCAGTGCTTCATCGCCCCGACGCGAGTCCTGGATAGCGTCTGACTCGTGGACGCGGTGCCCTTGGAAGTGACGCGGAATATCTGGATTATTTGGCAGGGGATCCAGATTGAACCAGGCTCTCCACTCAACGCGGACGACACCCTGGAAAAGCTCCTCCGTGTGAAAAACGGGGATCTCAATCGTCGGCTCAACATCTTTGTAGCATTCTCCACAATGATCCGGCCCGTCCTTCGGAACCTCGGGAAGTGGGTAGGCGTGGTGCACCATCTGCCAAAACGAGAATCTTTTAAGTCGGATGAGCGGAAAGGTTTTAAGTGAATTTTAAAGGAGAGGAGTGAATTTTTAAGGAAAAGGTGGGAGCAGAGAGAGAGAAAGCGAGGATTATAAGGATAATACTTACAGTTTTCGAAACTCATTTTGTAGTTTGAAATAATCTTTTTGAAAAAGACTCCTTAAGCCAACTTAGGTCTCAGTCTACGGTCAAGCCTTGGCTCTGATACCACTTGTGACGGACCGCCTTTTTAGAAGCGATCTTGAAACTCACAACAGCTTACCAGAAGACTAAGCGTTGTAAAACAAGAGTAAAATTACGGCCAAAAGCCAATTCAACACTTTTTATTCAATATAGTTGGTCTAACGGCCAGGTTTTACAAGAGAAGCATCCAAGCTTCTAAACTTACACTAACAAAAGAGAGAAACCACGAGGGCCTGGCGAAGACAAAGACCTGAACTGCACTAAATCGCCATCTACGATCTCTGAAGGCGCCAACGCGTCTTCGAACTCTGAAGGGGCGGAGGCGGGAGGTGGTCGGCTCACGCTGGCCAATGGCCGAGGCAGCTGGGCCGGGCCGGAGGGAGCGGCAGGCCGGCGAGAGCCGGTTGGGCCGGAAGGGGATGGGCCGGGAGGCCCATGAAGCAAAGGATTTGGCCCAAACACGGTGAGAATTCAAAATCGATTCCAAATTTCCAAACTCAAACAAACGCAAATTCAAACAAACTCAAACAAATTCATTTTGAATTTTTGAGGGTTGTTTCACCCCACACTCATAAATTTGCACGAGCACAATAATGCCGCAACCATTATCCGATGCTTTCTACTTTCTAGGTAGGCACCCATCACCACCTATCCAAGTACTAACCCGCATAATTAGCCCACTCCTCTCCAGTTCCCGCATCAAGCTCTCACCAACAGATCGAAACAAGCATAAACCAAATCAGCCCACAATTCAACCAGCAATTAAAGATCCCCAAACCCGCAGCGATCGCGCTTCACACACAAAACAGTAAGGCGAGTCAGGACGGAACATCTCGTGAGCTGGACGCCCACAGAGAGGAGAAGGGGCGTCCCTTACCGATGCCGGAGGCGCCTCCGGTGACGAGGGCCGACATGCCGGGCTTCAGCTCCATCTCGCCGGCGCGGGGCGGAGAGACCGACCGGCTTCAGGCGAGGAGTCGCGACTCGGGACGGAGAAGGCAGGACAGAGAGGCACAGCGGTAGGGTAGTGGGTGGGTATGGACAACACGGCCGGCCCGCGCGTAGTTGCCGCGGTGGGAGTTCGGTTGGGGACAAACGGAGATGAGGGAAGCTGGCAGGCGAAGCGATGGTTTACTCGCCAGCTCCTCTTGTTTATCTCGTCTCGTCCTGCGTCGCTTGCTGTTTCGGGGAGACAGATCGGATCCTGGGACGTGACGCACGCTGCGCGAGGGGTGCGGACGCGAATGGGGTGACTCAACGGCTCCGCACGCAAATTAGATGCGGTTGCCGGTTGGCTCTCTCCTAAAAAAATGGTTAGAGCATTGATATTCATTAAAAAAATAATCAAACTATATATATACATCCACACACTAAAATGATTAACGTCCTAATTATTTGTAAAATCCGTTAGGAGAAACGACGGAGCCATGAATTTGTGTGTTTGGTTCATTGGATGAGGTTGAATGGGATGAGATGGTCCTGTACCATTTGGTTTCATTATTTGGATGAATGAGATGGTTCAGCATCTAGAGGGAATATTCATCAAATTTGTATCACTTGATCTAGGATGGAATGGTTCCATTCAAGCAACCAAACACATGAAAGACTTTTTTCTTTAACCATCTCATACATGTATCACTTGGTACAGGTAACTAAACGCACCCTTAAATGTGGATCTGAAGTATAAGATATTAAAAAAGAAACATTCACCTGGTGCTAAATGTGACATTTGATGTATACATTGGGTTGAAGTTGTAGATCTGTTGATGCCAAAAAATATGATGAAGGATTATCGGTACCAATATACGTAAACACCGGGTTTAAGTTAGGTGCGGACGTGCTAGCCGATTTGATCCTGTAATCAGCAAGAAAAATATTTATTTCGATCAGCCCCTAAGCCGATCGGTTTCTTAATGATAACCGGATCTAAACAACCACTCAAACCGATTAGATTAAGAGTAATCAATAAATATAAACAGTTTGATTGAACTGATTAGGTGAGATAAATTAGTTTTTTTTTTTAAAAAAGGTTATGCGCAACAAGATCGGAGAAAAAGCGAACCTAAATTGGTGTAAGTCGACGGGATCAATAATCGACGATGTGCAACTTTATTGATCAAACGAATTACAGAAGAAAGATTACAAGTATCCAATTTATTCGTCCCTACCAAATCAGTTATGCCTGCCAAATCAGTTATTCTTCCAAATCAGTTATGCCTGCCAAATCAGTTATGCCTGCCAAACGATTTTATTCTCGGTTCTCAAATCATATTTCCCATATTACTCATCCCTGCCAAATTAGTTATGCGTCAAATCTTGGTGTCAATAGGATCCGATTTGGGGTTCAGCTGAACTCCAATTGGGTTTAAATCTCGTACTTTTTATATCTCAGAAGGACTCTCTTTCTTTTGTTACATCACACGGCGATAACGATACACTAGGTCGAGTCGTGCGCGATGCTATGCCTTGTGAAATTTGGTACGAGATTTCTTGTTGCAAAAAAAATGTAATTTTGGTTTTCTCGGTGGTGTTCTTTTAAAAATTGGCTGGCTAGGAGCCATTGGTGAATTTACGTAACCACGGAGTCCTTGTGGAAAAAATGGTGGAGGACCTGTTCGTGAATTTGCGAAGAAAAAAAATATAATTTTGGTTTCTCGGTGGTATTTTTAAAAAAATTGGCTAACTAGGAGCCGTTGGCGAATTTGTGTAACCATGGGGTCCTTTGTGGGAATCCGGATCCATGGGGTCACTTATGAAAAAAAAACGATGGGGGACATGTTCGTGAATTTACGGAAACAAAAAATGTAATTTTAGTTTTTCTCGGTAGTGTTTTTTTAAATTGGATGGCTAGAAGCCATCGGTGAATTTGCGTAACCACGAAGTCCTTTGTACCAAAAAATGGTGGAGGTCCTGTTCACAAATTTACAGAAACACAGTCTTTTTTTTGGGGGGAGGGGGTAGTCTTTTGGGAAAAAAATAGTGGAAGGATCTATCCTCAATTGCAAAAAAACCGGTGAAGGACCCGTTTGTAAGTTCAAGCTTCATTGATTTTGGTGATTGGTTTTAGATTAATGCTTAATCTTTATTTAATGATAAATCTAATCATTATGAGACTAACATGATTATTGAGCTTTATTCTTATTAGTCTCAAATTTGGACAAAAAATGAAAAGCCTATGGTATGCACTCGTATTCATTTTATTATTCTATCGCACACTTTGTATTCTAGTTAAAGGATGAACTATTCCATTACTTTAACCTAAATATGTGCATTATGGTTCCATATCCATACATTACATGAATGCACACATCTAGGGGGTGTTCGTGATTTAACTTGATGTTTCAATAGTATTTATCCATGTCTTCTTGCCAAATAATATAAAGGATCGATACATTGAAACAAAACCTTGAATATATATTAACTTACCTATTTGGAGTATACTTATAGTATCTTAGGATAAACTCCCATGCTTTGTCAAATAGAAATTTGCATATTGATTCAAAGTTCAATTATTTATATGCACATATTTAATAGAGTTTATTCTATAGTTGATGGTCACAAGAGTATTGATCCCTTTTCACCACTCAAATATATTGGATCATTACTTTGAGATTCCATCAAAATGAGTATATGAAACTTGTGTAGCTAATATATAATCATGTCAATTTAAATGAGATTTAAATTGAGTTCGGTTGTCTTTTAATCATCAAATAATGCTTCATCATGTGTTGATGGTGCTCATTTGTTGATTAAGGACAAATAAAAATTTCTTGAATATCATGAAGCATTAGTTGCATCAAAGTACTCAAGACACATTTAATCAATTCAAATTGATTTAGGTTATGCTCAATCGATCTTGGGGCATCCATTATGTATTAATGAGGTGCAATTGATGATTGAGAAAATCATGTTTGTTGGACTAACAATTTTTCATGAGTTGTGAAGTAGGTTGAGTCCAACAGTGATAAAGAATCAGGAAGAAGTCATCGTGTGTTGATGAGCTTCAAGGGAAGACCCCAAAGCGAAGAGAGAAGGGAAGAAGAAGGTTTATCACAAGTTGATGAACAAGATGAGAAGTCGCATACTTGAAGAGGAGTTGATTGGACATCACAAAAGCCCCAAGTGGTTGCATGCGGCAAAAGTATAACTAGATAGGTTAAGGATGTTTTTCTAGTCTTTTACTAGTCTCGGTGTTTGGTTGGGAGACCAGGTTTCTAGTTTAGTTGCCGTACTATTAAGATAGGTTGAGTCATTTAGCTTAAGCTTCACCATGTGTTAATGAACTTAATACGGTTCACTCTATCTCACTCTCTTATTCGAGTTGGTGTTTTTGCATAAAGCTCATATTTGCATGTGTTGCAAATGTTGAAGTTTATGCTTGCTTCTTCTTGAATCTTAATTGATTCGGATTTTGCATGAAGCTAAGTTTTGCATGTGTTGCAAAATGAGACAGCTCATGCAATTTGGTTCAGTTGGTTTATGCATGGAGCTAAGTATTTACATGTGTTGCATTTAGAGAACTCATGCATTGGAGTCTTAGCATGAACTTAATCATGTGTTTATCATCACAAGGCTAAGAAAAGTTTATGCTTGTGTTTGCAAAATTATTGGGGATTGAACTATCTACCATGAAGACTGTCTCGCCCTAGCAGCCTAGAAGCCACCGACCACACAATGCCCTCAGGAGAATGCCTGAGGAGAACGCCCGAGCAACCTTATGCTTGGGCAACGAGCATACGCGTCCGCCTGATCAGTGCCGGATGCTCGTCTTCGAGCACGCTGGTCAAGTACGAGCAACCATGCTCGGGTAGTGTGAGACCCTCATTTTTATGTCAGTAAATAACATAAATATGAGGCTCTTTAAGTGCATCCTGTGCCATTCCCATGATCAGTGGCTGGCACGCACAAACACAATTTGAATATTACAGCCACACAGATACACATTTTTATTACATCACAAGTTTTATAGTGATATTACAATACCAAAAGTAGCAAGAAATTAAAACTATGTCTCATAGTATGCCAACTATTCCATAACTCCACAGGCAACTGCTGAGAGGAACCTAGAAAGATCAGTCGTCGCTAAAACTCGCAAGTTCCTCATACTCATTCCCGTCATTATCGAAATCTTGCTCATCACCTAAAAATATTTGTTGAAGCAAGTTGAGTACATTGGTACTCGCAAGACTTTGTAGTGTATGCAATTCCTGGAATATATGCATTTGAAATAGATAGTGGGTTTCTCTGATTTGTTTTGCATAAAGCGAAAGTTTTGAATGAAGTAATACTGAATAGTAATGGAAAGCGTAAATAAAACTTTTAAGACAATTTGATAAGTAATTGAGATAACAAGTAATAAAAAGATAATAACATTTTACTCACGGCCCTTTGTGAGCAAAATAACGAACAAGACCCTCCATGGTCTTACAAAAGAAAGTATAACGACAAGTGACATTAATCAGTCGTAAAACATTTTCCAAAGTCTTTTACCAAAGTTTCCAAAAATAGAAAACAACTAACTTAGTGTGGGTTCACCAAGTCATCCATGACCGTGGATACGGCTATTCGAATAGTTTTATCTCTGCAGAGTTATACAGCTTTACCCACAAATAATGACTTCCCTTTTTGCAAAGCTTAATAACACACTTCCTTTGGTGTGTCGCCAGGGAAACCCATATATAACCTTTACATTACTAAAACCTGACATTGCACCAGTCCAGTATGACAGACTTACTAATGGCGGCCGAAGAACATCGTATGCACGGATCATTCCTCCCCATTAGAAAATGGCGGTAGAAGCACATCGTGTATACGGATCATTTCTCCCCATTAGTAAAGCGTATACTGTTGCATCGACAAGTGTCAACACCTCGGTGATGGCACTTACCTCGAGCAAACCTATATTCGGAATGCCCGTACTACTACTACCTTCCATAATGCAAGATCAGTTTTTAGTAACTTAATTGGTTATAGCCGTCACCATACCGGCATTGTGGTTGTACGGGTAATCTTGGATCACGGGACACTTCGTTCGGTCCTTAAAGTGACATGGGCGATAACTCCACCCTATCTACGTACACGTTAAAACATGTACAACCGGCTATTGCCAATATTCACCTACGTCGAAGCAATAGTTTTAATTTCATTTTTATCAAACTACCAGTATCCTTTACTGCTTAAATAAACCATAAAAGATTTCATAAAGAAGTGTGTATGTGGGTATAAATGTTTCTGACATTAATCTAAAGCAGCGCTAAGCATATGCAGATTAATAAGCGATTATACCCAATTTAATGAACTAAACCATTCCTAGGGTTTTTATGGATCGTATGTCCATGTGATTAAGGGAATCCATCAATTTGGGTTAATATCTACCAAGTAACAAAATGATAGTTTATCAAATTATGAGCATGCAGGAAGATTCTTAATCACATTTTAGTGGATTATGAAATCTGGGATCAAAATGATCAAGGGGGTGCTTGCCTTGCTCCTCGACGGTGTAAGCTGGATCTGTGTCGTCGATAGCGTAGTCGGTAGCCTCAGCGTCTATACGTCGATTAAGAATATGGCAAAAAGAATATTTCAATATCGATGAAGAAGCAAATACACAAATAATAAAGATAACAGTTGAAAGATTCAAATAAAACCAATTCAAATCAACCAATGATAGCAATCATTTCATCACTTCAAGTATTAGCTAAGCTGTTAAATTATAGTCCTAAGGATTAAAGTTTTAGGGCATACAACACGGCTATCTTCTTTGTGTATTATTTCATTCTAATTTACGAATTCAGGAAGCTAAGATTGTAGGTTTGTTTTTAACAAAGTTCATTTGTAGGGTGTATGACTAATTGTGCTAATATAAATTAGTATATAAAGCAACCCTAATCATATGTAATGAAAGAACATGGTAAATCCTAACTTTTATTTTATTAACTGGTCTTAATCAGTGTAATGAGCATAAAGAAACAAATTTTATTCATTTTGGATCATTTTTGATCAAGTTATTGCAATCATACTAAATTTATACATTAAATAAAGTCTTAATATGAAATTTTCACAAACTAGTTCCAAATCCAAATCTAATTACATATTTGGACAGTACTTGACCTAAGGATTCCAACAAAGTTGGTTTCATTCAATTTGGACCTATTTTGCAAAACTTCTATATGGCACATATTCCAGTTTCAAGCTTTAAACTCAAATTCAAATTTAAATTCCTAAACAAGGTCAAAATATTTTTGCAGATTATGAAACTAGAAGATTTATTATGAATTTAGAAATTTGTTTCATCTAATTTGGAGCTATGAATAAAAAGTTATATGCTTTTGAATGCATTCGGTTTTCTAAAATCAGGGAAAAGGAAAAAGACGTTTTCCTTAAAGGAAAGCGTACTTTAGGCGATTTGCGCGGGCCGGCTTTTAAAATGAACCGCGGTCGCTGACAGCCGGGTCCACTTGGCGTGGTGGCTCGGTATGGCGAACCAACGTGCGGCTGACCACCCGGGCCCGCGTGACAGCGACATGGCGCAGGGGAGATGGTCAACGGCCTCGCCGGCGGCTCTCCGGCGACGTCGATCGGGTTTGGCTGACGACTCCGGCTTCACTAGGTCATGAGGAACCTAGGGGATTATCTAGATATGGGTGGTGTTCTCAGAAATTAAGCTCACGGCGATGACCGGCGGAAGCTCACGGTGAGGTTTGGCTCGGCGGCGCTACGGGGCATCTCAGGCCTGATGGTCATGCGCACGAGCTATGGGAGGCTCTAGGGACCCTATTCATGCGCTCAGATCGGAGGAAAGATGGACGGGTAGTGTTCTCACCGTACGGCGGCGATGGCGGAAGAGGTCGCACGGTGCGGGGGTTCTCCGGCGTGGTTCGGGCTGAAACAAACTGCGCAAAGGTTTCGTGAGTATCTAAGGATACTTTAGAAAAGATCAATTTGATCGTTTCCTTACCAAACTTCGTCAATTCGGGTTTTCCCCCAAATTTGGCTTCACCGGAGGCGAGGAAGAAGGTCTCGGTCTGGCGGTATGGGGCACGGGAGGATGAGTGGGTGCGCGCTCCAGGTTCAGTGGCATTCATAAGTGCTATTCCTCCCCTTAAATAGGCTAGGGAGGCCGTGGGAGTGAAGCTGCTCTTAAGAGATGAGGTCGGCGGCCGGCTCAGGCATTCTCCGGAAGTCTCCTCCCAGCTCGGTCCAAGGTATGATGGAACATAGTATGGGGTTGGAGTGGCGTGGCAGCCTCGGGGCGTGGAATGCGGCGAGGTCACGACAAGGAACCGAGGCGGTGCGTGAGCACGGCTGGCTCCGCTCAGGAGAGGGAGAGAGAACTAGAGACAGAGGGAGAAGAAGGCCCTGACATGTGGGGTCGGGTCCCACATGTCAGTGGTTCTTTAGGTGTGGTGAGTGGAGGCTGAGGATGACACGTGGGCCAGGATATTTCCGGGTCCCGTCGGCAGTGGGCATTAGCTCCTGGGCTGGCTGAAAGGTCACCGGACACGTGGGTCCACACGTAAGTGAGAGAGAGAGAAAACTAGATCCTTCCCCCCGACAGCGCAGCAAATCCATTTAATTCCTGGGTCATTTCATCTCGAGATTTTTCGAAACTTTTTCTACAAGTTGATGAGTAAGTCTACTAGCTTCAGTAAAATTTTGGGGTTAAAATGATCTACCATTTATTTACTAAAAATCTGACAGTGAATGATGTACAGAAAATCCAATTTGCTTTTCAGCTTGGTTAAAGGACTAAATAAACATATTTATTTTTGAAATTTTTACTGAAGGTGTATCTCTATACAATGGACCTACCATAAAAGTTTCAACATTAAATTCTCATTATTTAATTCTCCATAAATCTTTTATTGATTTTTGCAGAATTTCAAATTTGCCTAAAACAAATGCTAAAACATAGCAAAAATGATTATTAATTTTTGAAACTTTTTTTGGGTGAAGATAAAGTGTCTGAGGTCTTATGATAAAAATCCCAAGGTCTAGATTGCTACACAACTCTCTCTAAAAATCTGACATTGGTCAGGGCAGCAATAAAATTTGCTAATTAAATTATTTTCTTTACATCTAAATGCATTCACATGGTCTTTTGACCATCTAGGGGTATTTTCTAGAGTTTGGCCAGGTTATACAAAGATTTTTACCATGGTAATTTCATTTCTTACCATTTTACTATTTTCTCTTTTCTTTTCTTTTCTTTCTTAACTCCATTATTCATTTCAACAATTAATTCCATCATCACATAAGTAATTGCACAAGAAATCATAAAATGCAACACAAAGATGATTTCACATACTTAATATTTGATTTTTATTGCTTTATAAATTTGAGGATGTTACAGATCTACCCCCCTTACAAAAATCTCGTCCTCGAGATTTGCGAGGGCTAAGGAAAACTAAAAGAAGTCTGGAAATTCTTTCATCAGATGATCTTCACGCTCCCACGTGGCTTCTTCTTCAGTATGATTACTCCATTGAACCTTCAACATTCTGTGGATCTTGTTTCTCGTGTGTCGCTCGGCTTCTTCAAGAATGCGAACAGGACGCTCTCGATAAGATAGATCAGGTTGTAAATCGAGATCGTCGAGATTTGCGAGATCAGTCGGCACACGAAGACACTTCTTGAGTTGAGATACATGAAAGACATTATGAACTTCCGATAAACGGGATGGCAGCTCCAACTTATATGCCATCTCTCCCATCTTCGCGATAATTGGAAACGGTCCAATATATCGAGGGGCTAGTTTCATGGATTTGGAAGCAGCGAACTCCATGAAGAGGAGAAACTTTCAGATAGACATGATCTCCGACTTCAAAGCTTAATTCACGTCGACGATTGTCGGCGTAACTCTTCTGACGAGATTGGGCTTCTTTGAGTCGACTCCTAATCATGTCAACTTGCTCTTGGGCTTCTTGGATAATGTCTGGGCCAAAGAAATTTCTTTCTCCAGTTTCAGACCAAAAGAGAGGGGTTCGGCACTTTCTTCCGTAAAGTGCTTCAAAAGGGGACATTTGAAGACTAGCTTGAAAACTATTATTATAGGAGAATTCAGCAAAGGGTAAGCTTTTCTCCCAATCCATGCCATAAGATAGCACACAAGCTCTTAGCATGTCCTCCAGGGTCTGATTAGTCCGCTCAGTCTGTCCATCTGTTTGGGGATGATAAGCCGTACTGAAATTCAGCTTTGTCCCTAACAGAGTATGCAAACTTTCCCAGAAACGAGATGTGAACTGGGATCCACGATCGGACACAATAGTCTTAGGGATCCCATGAAGACGAACAATATTCTCTAGATATAGTTCAGCAAGCTTGGGACTTGAATATCTGGTTTTGACCGGAATAAAGTGAGCAACTTTAGTCAGTCGGTCAACAATAACCCATATGGAATCATGCCCTTTTCTGGTTCTCGGCAAGCCGGTAATGAAATCCATACAGATATCGTCCCACTTCCATTCTGGAATTTCAAGGGGTCGAAGAAGACCAGCTGGGCGTTGATGCTCGGCTTTTACTCGCTGACATACATCACATTTCGCGATATACTCGGCGATTTCCTTTTTCATGCCGGGCCACCAATATTCCCGCTTCAGATCTTGATACATTTTTGTGCTACCAGGATGGATAGAAAGAGGTGATTCATGAGCTTCATTCAAGATCAACTTCTTGATTTCTAGATCACTGGGGATATAGATTCGATTTTTGAATTGGAGTATACCATCCGAATTTTCCGAATATCCTGATTCAACCTCGAGTGGCATATCTTCACGGATTTTGGATATGGCCTCATCTTTGGATTGAGCCATCTTAATTTGAGTTTTCAGATCTGGTTGCATTTGGAGGCTAGCAACAAATCCTTTTTCAACAATTCCCAAATTAAGCTTCTGAAACTCTTTTACTAATTCAGATTGATCAGTGTATGCTGACACCGTCATACAATGAAGCTTACGGCTCAGAGCATCTGCTACGACATTAGCTTTACCAGGATGGTAATGAATACTAAGGTCGTAATCCTTTATTAGCTCCAGCCATCTCCTTTGTCGCAGATTAAGATCTGGCTGAGTAAAGAAGTATTTTAAGCTCTTATGATCTGTGTAGATGTCACACTTGTTTCCAATAAGATAGTGACGCCAAATTTTGAGGGCATGCACTACTGCAGCTAATTCCAGATCATGAGTTGGATAATTAAGCTCATGAGGTCGAAGCTGACGAGAAGCATAAGCTACGACTTTCGTCTCTTGCATCAACACGCAACCAAGACCATTGCGTGAAGCATCGCAATAGACATCGAAGCTCTTATGGATATCGGGTAACACCAGCACTGGGGCTGTGGTTAACCGTTTTTTCAATTCCAGAAAACTTGCTTCGCATTCTGGACTCCATTCATATTTCTTTTCTTTCTTCAAGAGCTGAGTCAAAGGTTTAGCGATTTTGGAGAAGTTTTCGATAAAGCGGCGATAATATCCCGCTAAACCGAGGAAACTTCGAATCTGAGGAACAGATTTTGGTTGCTCCCAGTTTTGGACTGCTTGAACTTTGCTGGGATCAACAGAAATTCCACCTTTGGAAAGGATATGCCCGAGGAATGCAACTTCCTTCAACCAAAATTCACATTTCTCGAACTTGGCATACAATTTATGTTCTCGGAGTTTCTCCAGGACCAAGTGTAGATGTTGGGTATGATCTTCTTCATTTTTAGAATAGATGAGGATATCATCTATGAATACCACTACGAACTTATCGAGATACTCCATAAAGACTTTATTCATTAAACTCATAAAGCTAGCTGGAGCATTTGTAAGTCCGAAGGACATTACGACATATTCATATAAGCCGTAACGAGTGGTAAAGGCTGTTTTAGGAATATCCTCCGGTCGAATTTTCAATTGATAATAGCCATGTCTAAGATCGATTTTTGAGAAGATTTGGGCGCCGGTTAATTGATCGAACAGATCATCGATACGGGGTATAGGATATTTGTTTTTGATGGTAACATCATTGAGAGCACGATAATCCACACACATGCGTAGACTACCGTCCTTTTTACTAACAAAGAGAACAGGGCTTCCCCATGGAGAAGTACTGGGTCGGATGAACTTTTTGTCTAATTGTTCTTGAATTTGCTTTTTGAGTTCTACTAACTCATTTGGTGGCATACGATAAGGTCTTTTGGAAATTGAAATTTGTACCAGGTATAAGATCAATGACGAACTCTAAGTCACGATCTGGTGGCAAACCTGGCAATTCTTCTGGAAATACATCGGGAAAGTTGGAAACTACAGGAACAGATTTAATCTTTTCCATTACCAATGCATTTAGATATGATCTTGATTCGGAAAGGTTTTGGGTGGAACTAAAGTTCACTTCGACTCCTTCAGGATTAATAAGGGATATGGATCTATTAGCACAATCTATCTGTCCTTTATTCTTAGCTAACCAATCCATACCAAGAATGATGTCTAATCCTGGGGTTTCTATAAGAATAAGATCAGCATAAAATAAAACTTCATTTATTTCAATGCTAACCTTAGGACACATTTTAGTTGTTCTCATTTTTGCTCCAGGAGAATAGATTATCATGGACATGGATAAAGATTCAGTTTGGATTTGATGTGATTCTACAAACTTCTTGGATATAAAGGAATGAGATGCACCGGAATCGAATAACACCAAAGTGGGAATAGATTGGACGGGAAACATACCCAGAACCACATCTGGTGCTTCCGTTGCTTCTTCTGCCGTCACATGATGTAAACGTCCTTGATTGGCGGCTTGAGCAGGTGCAGGTTTTCCAGCTTGTTGTCCTCCAGCTCCTTGAGGACGACCAGGGGGTTGCTGAGGAACTCCCTTGCTTGGGCAATTATTGGCATAATGTCCAAGCTGCTTGCACTTGAAGCATGTGACATTTGGAGTTTGAGAGTGAGTTCCAACTGGGCGTGCTCCACTATTACCCGCTGGACGAGATGGAGGCAGCCGAGATCTAGGGGCAGGACCTTGACGCCTTTGCTTCTGTGGCGGAGCAGGTGGTCGCACATTACCCTGAGGTGCAGGGCGAGGCCTGGATGGACTTGCACTGGCATTCTTCTGTGCCATCCATTTCCTTTTACGCGACTCCATGGCAGCTCGAGTGCTATGCTCCACTCGAATAGACTTGTCCACCAGAGTTTGGAAGTCATTGATATCAATGGCAGCTAATGCACACTTGATTTCTTCATTCAGGTTATCCCGAAAGCGTTCCAGCTTGCGCGCTTCAGGGGTAACTTCTAATGGTGCATAGCGGGAAAGGTAATTGAAGCGATTAAGATACTCCATTACCGTCTGATTCCCTTGACGGAGATCAAGGAATTCCCGTCTTTTGATGTCCATCAGACTGGAAGGAATATGGGTTCGGCGAAAAGTATCCTTGAAAGCCTCCCATGAAATCTGATCCACTGGAAGTATAGCTTGGTAGTTTTCCCACCATAAAGCAGCAGCTCCTCCCAACTGATAAGATGCATAAAGAACTTTCTCTCGATCATTGCACTGTGCAATGTTCAACTTGCTCTCCATTGTTCGCAGCCAGTCATCTGCGTCCAACGGGTCGGCGATAGAGAATGTAGGAGGCCGAGTTTTGAAACTCGAGACAACCTTGATGGTGGGACACCACCACCACTTCCTCCAACAGAACTCCTTGGTGGGAAGTATTACGAACTAATCATTGCGTAAGAAGTGTATGGGTTTGACGATTTTGCTCGATCATTGCCAGAACTTGCGCCATTGTGGGCGGACCTGGCAATTGCTCCTCCGGAATTCCACCTTGCTGATTAGGATTTGAATCTGGATTGGGTGGATCTGGCACTTGATGAGAAGATGAAGCCCTTGCAGAAGGGTGAATCGGATTAGGTTGCGCTGGAGTGGGCAATGTTTCGCGAGGAGGAAAAGGCTCCTGCGATGCCTCACTCTCCAAGATCCCGCGAAGAGATCTGGTTACAGGCATCCTGAAATTTCAATTCAGATGAGAAAATAATGTATTGTAATTAAATGATTTAAACTGACAGATTTAACAATTTAAACTCAATCTCATTGGTTAATAGGCAACATTTCATTCCCTAAAATTTTAGTAATCTTAAAGAAATTCATTAACAAGGAAGGCGTGTTATTATGTTATGTTATGTTATTTTGTGAATAATAAACACAAAGGATCACATCATCGTGAAATTGTAATAAAACATTAGAAAGTCACGAGAAGGAACCAAAACAAACAGAAATAAACAGTAACAGCACTTTATTCAAATTGCATAATAACAACATGTACAACAAAAGTATGACAACCTCACAACTCAACTCCACAAGACCACCTGTGCTGCTACAACTCAAGGTAAACCTACTCCAAACCTGGCGCTACAACGTCCTCGCCAGTAGACTCAACAGGATCCGCAGGGGTAGAGTCAGTCACCGTGGCGGGAAAGGTACCACGACGCCTGTAAACCTGCGTCACACGGACGCAGATACCTGCAGCCGACTGGCCCAAGTCTAACCCGCGACAGACGTGGACGACTAACTCCTGTGGACATCCTAGCCCGTCGGGAACGTCTAGTGGCTCTAGCAGACCTAGGTGTCGGAGTACCAGGCACCTCCTGGACTGGCAACAAAGTAGCATCGTCGCCAAGAGCTGACCTAGAGAACAAACCCATAGCCACGAAAGGAGCTATGGCGTTCTCTAAAAAGGCTACTCTCCTACGTGCTACATAGTACTCTAATACTGCCTGACGGTGGTAACGGTCAGCAGCACTAAGGAACTCAACTATGATCCTATAGTGCTCATTAGGCCTTTGGCCAGGATCTATGTAACTAGTGTCTCCTCGGCAACAAAGCGGTATCTCCGTGCAGTCGCCATCTCTAGAAGAGCGTGGCGCAGTCGAACGATGGCCATATAAGCAACATCGCTCAACGCGGAAGACACCGAAGCTCCACGACCATCGAAAGTACGATCTGCCTCTCCGAACTGTGTCCTAGCTGGGATCTCAATCCTAGCTATGTACTCTATCGAGACTGGACTTGCCATCGCCTGGAAGACGGTGTATCGAGGTGTCTCAAACTGTGCAAAGTCTAACATCTGTGCTAAGACTCCCATCAATCCCGCTCCCAGACGCTCGGAAGTGTGAAAGCACGGCGAATACCCTTCCATCTGCACATTTAATAAGGAATTAGTATTCCAGATTAAATGCAAGATGCAACGATAACGCACAAAAGTAAAGAGTAGAAGACAAAACAGTAAAGAATTAATAATAGATATAACAAGTTTTATTTTCCTAAATGTAATGTGTCTATTCAAATTTTAATTTCCCTCTTAACGACCATTCTAACTAAGGTTCTCCTACAGGCAGCGTGGCTCTGATACCAAACTGTGAGACCCTCATTTTTATGTCAGTAAATAACATAAATATGAGGCTCTTTAAGTGCATCCTGTGCCATTCCCATGATCAGTGGCTGGCACGCACAAACACAATTTGAATATTACAGCCACACAGATACACATTTTTATTACATCACAAGTTTTATAGTGATATTACAATACCAAAAGTAGCAAGAAATTAAAACTATGTCTCATAGTATGCCAACTATTCCATAACTCCACAGGCAACTGCTGAGAGGAACCTAGAAAGATCGATTAAATCGCTAAAACTACTTAAGTTCCTCATACTCATTCCGTCATTATCGAAATCTTGCTCATCACCTAAAAATATTTGTTGAAGCAAGTTGAGTACATTAATACTCGCAAGACTTTGTAGTGTATGCAATTCTGGAATATATGCAGTGAAATAGATAGTGGGTTTCTCTGATTGTTTTGCATAAAGCGAAAGTTTTGAATGAAGTAATACTGAATAGTAATGGAAAGCGTAAATAAAACTTTTAAGACAATTTGATAAGTAATTGAGATAACAAGTAATAAAAAGATAATAACATTTTACTCACGGCCCTTTGTGAGCAAAATAACGAACAAGACCCTCCATGGTCTTACAAAAGAAAGTATAACGACAAGTGACATTAATCAGTCGTAAAACATTTTCCAAAGTCTTTTACCAAAGTTTCCAAAAATAGAAAACAACTAACTTAGTGTGGGTTCACCAAGTCATCCATGACCGTGGATACGGCTATTCGAATAGTTTTATCTCTGCAGAGTTATACAGCTTTACCCACAAATAATGACTTCCCTTTTTGCAAAGCTTAATAACACACTTCCTTTGGTGTGTCGCCAGGGAAACCCATATATAACCTTTACATTACTAAAACCTGACATTGCACCAGTCCAGTATGACAGACTTACTAATGGCGGCCGAAGAACACCGTATCCACGGTCATGGATGACTTGGTGAACCCACACTAAGTTAGTTGTTTTCTATTTTTGGAAACTTTGGTAAAAGACTTTGGAAAATGTTTTACGACTGATTAATGTCACTTGTCGTTATACTTTCTTTTGTAAGACCATGGAGGGTCTTGTTCATTATTTTGCTCACAAAGGGCCGTGAGTAAAATGTTATTATCTTTTTATTACTTGTTATCTCAATTACTTATCAAATTGTCTTAAAAGTTTTATTTACGCTTTCCATTACTATTCAGTATTACTTCATTCAAAACTTTCGCTTTATGCAAAACAACTGTAGAAACCCACTATCTATTTCAGCCTGCATATATTCCAGGAATTGCATACACTACAAAGTCTTGTGAGTACCAATGTACTCAACTTGCTTCAACAAATATTTTTAGGTGATGAGCAAGATTTCGATAATGACGGGAATGAGTATGAGGAACTTGCGAGTTTTAGCGACGACTGATCTTTCTAGGTTCCTCTCAGCAGTTGCCTGTGGAGTTATGGAATAGTTGGCATACTATGAGACATAGTTTTAATTTCTTGCTACTTTTGGTATTGTAATATCACTATAAAACTTGTGATGTAATAAAAATGTGTATCTGTGTGGCTGTAATATTCAAATTGTGTTTGTGCGTGCCAGCCACTGATCATGGGAATGGCACAGGATGCACTTAAAGAGCCTCATATTTATGTTATTTACTGACATAAAAATGAGGGTCTCACAGGTAGGCCTAGTGGATGCTCGGGTGGATGGTCGGGGGGCTCGATCAAATCACCAGGAAGGAAAGTGGCGACCAATCTGCCGGAGATCCAGGGCAGGTGCGCCAGAAATTCAAAACGAGGCGCGATTCAAGGGCTCTGGATCACGGGCGCGGAAGATATGGAAGCATGGCGTAATTATAGGGGGTAGTTACCATGTACACAACTGAGGGCCTTGTATTTAAACCCTCCTGACCCCTGTGGGAAAGAAGGAGAAAAAAACAGTGTACGTATCTTTACAGAACTCAAACCAAATACACTGGAGTAGGGTTATTATCTTCGCGGTGAGAGGCCCGAACCAGGATAAACACCGTGTGTCCCCGACCACCTGAGCATTGCTCGGACGCTAACTCCCCTCTCGAGCGAAGGGTCCCCTGTTGATCCCTCATTCAACAAGTAAGCTCGGCGGGAGCCCGTTCTCCAATCGTCAACAAAAATGTTGAGATTTATAGTTTTTATCTTGGAGCATGTGAATAGGGTTTGCAAATTGACTTGATCATGAGTTGATCATCACATGGCTTAAGATTTGCCTTTATGAAGTTGATTTGTTATTTGCAAATGTGCTTTGCAAATGAGCTGGAGGTTATGGGTTTCGATCCTAGAGCATGTGAATAGGGAAATAGGTTTGTAAATTGACTTGATCATGTGTTGATCATTACATGGCTAAGAGGATTAATCTCATAGGTTCTTGGTTTATTTGTATATATGTTTTGCAAATAAATTGGAATTTAACACGATTCTTTGGAGCTAGAGGTGGGCAATTTTTAATCGAAACTGAAAAATCGAACCGAACCGAGCCAATTAACCAAAAAAATCATTTTTTGTTTTATTTTAGCAATGTTCGATTTTCAATTTTTGGTTTGATTTTGAAATTCCAAACACCGAACTAATCTAATAACCTAACAATCAATTCCCCATCCGGAACAATTCCCCCATAACTTATTCGGTGTCATTCCTCTCGCTCCCTTGAGGGCTCACGGCCTCGCCCCTCCTTCTCAAGCTCTCCCCACGTGTGGCTCTATCCCGCCGCCTCTCCCCGTGCGCCTCCCTCACTCGCCCCCGTCGGTTGCTTCCTCTCCTCGCACACGGCTCCTTCCCTCGCCACCGCCACCTCCCTCCCTCCCACCCCCTCGCGTCCCTCCACCACCCTCTAGCCTCTACCTCCCCTTTCCCTTCCGGCATGGTGCCCTGCGCCGTCGCCCAGCTTCCCCTTCCCCCCCTCCGGTGGCGTCGAAAACGCATAAGCGCATAAGCGATAGCGATGGCAGCGAACGCAGTGGGGTGACAGATCTGGTGCAGCGCACTGGCACCGGCGGATTGATGACGACGGGAGGCTGCGGCCGGCACGAGGCAACACACAGGGAGCTCATAGCTGCTTGGAATTTTTGGTGAACCGAAATAACCGAACTGAATTAATTCGGTTACATCAGTTTGGTTTTCCAATTTGTTCAGTTAGATTCAGTTTTTAGTTCTCAAAAACCAACTAAACCAAACCGTATAACCCAAAAAAATCGAATGCCCAGCCCTATTTGGAGCATGTGAATAGAGTTTGCAAATATGTTTTGCAAATTGACTTGATCATGTATTGATCATCACATAGCTCAAAGAATTGATCATTGATGGTTTGGAGAAAAGTTACTGTGTGAAATTGGGTTTTCTCCCTGTGGTCAGCACTACTACTCACTGAGGCTGGTTGTACCGTTGGGCTAGCAATACCCCTTATGGGAGCCGATACTACCGCTTGGGCAGTGCTACTATCCAAGTGAGGGCAGCAGTTATTTTCCAGTGGGCTTGTTTGTGCCTATCTCTTGGCCAACACTACTGGGGTTCAAGGGCGATACTCCCGGAGATGTGGTAGTATCGACGCCTAGCCACCGGTAGTTATTTTCTAGAGAGCATTTCTAGAGTTTACGTTGAGGCCGGCAGTACCGTCCATGGGGGGCTGGAACTGCCGCTCAAGCAGTACTACAGGGGTTTTGTTGTTGGTAGTACCGGGATATAGTCATTATCCGGCCATTGGGATCGAGGCTAGCACTATCTGGTCTCAGAGGGCGGTAGTGCCGGATTTACTGAGTTTTTGCGCATAATACCCCCCAACGACTAATTTTTATGTGGGAGGCTACAAAAGGAGCCTTGGGGCTGATATTTAGGTTTGTTGTTTTTTGGAAGGTTTGTGGGAGTTGTGTGAATATGTTGCTCTCTTCCATTTGATTTTTGAGCTAAGAGTGAGCCCTAATTGCATGTGTTGCAATTAGAAGTAGATGAGAATCTCTTGTGCATGTGTTGTATTTAAGAAGGATCCTAGTACATGTGTTGCACTTAGGAGATCACCATTATACATGTGTTGCACTTGGTGGAGTTCAAGTTAGGTGCTTGACTTATTACTCTGTGTGTTTGCCGACACTTACACGGCGTGTGGAGGCGTCGTGTGTGGTGAGCTTCTCAACGGAGGTTGTGAAAAGCCCCGGTAAAGTTATGAAGGCCAGAGCTTTCCTATCCAGAGCGGAAAAGAGCTACCACTTGTGGATTCGAGGTGGGTGCTAAATTCGTGAAGCTGGTCCAAAGTAGTTTAGGCTTGCCTCAACGTGGATTAGGGGAGTACGATAAGTCTCCGAACACCACGGTAAAATATTGATGTGTCTCTTTGTGCTTTAGTTGCAATTTCTTATTTACATTGTTGCAATTTAAATCCCTAGAATTAATTTGCTTGAGTATCTTTAAAATTGCAAATTCTTGTTTAGAAACAATTAATTAGTGCACTTAGTTAGCCTAGTTAATTTAGGCTTTACTTGTCAAAAACTTTGGTTTATCGCTTCCGCATTATTTATTGTTAAGATTTTGATATATGGATACTTAGGCGAGTTAGTTATTCATAGAGAAGAATTTTTTTTTAAAAAAAATGCCTATTCACCCCTCTCTAGTCGGCATCCTCGACCTAACATCGTTCGTGAATCTACAGAACTATCGGTTTTTTTTGCAAAATAACCAGTAAAAAGACCTAGATGTAATTTTGATTTTTCAAGAGGGTCTCCTCGTGAAAATGATGATGCACGCAAATAAGGTTTACGTAATGCTCACATATAAAACTCTTTTTTTGTCTAAACATAGGTAAACCGGACTTAGCCCAATGCAGCTTGTAGGGCTACAAAAAAACTAAGCATTACAGACTCAAAACTCCATTTGTACTCGACATTGGATTACTTGATATACTTCAAAATGGCAAATGCAACGGATTCGCTACCTTTATTTTTAAGGCAGTAGATTTGCTACTTGCTAGCATGTAAGAGTCAATTCTAGACTAACAAAGCCACGCTCATCTCAGCATGAGAGGGTCTTGATTTCATATCAAGCAGATAGTCAAGTCTAGGTTTCGCAGTGCATCTCAATAACAAAATGCATGCCCACACTCCATAAGAACGTAGATTCATCACTAGCGTCCACAAATTCAGACGTGCACATGAGTGCAGTCGTGTTGTGTTGGTGTTGTGGGTGGGTGCTGTGCATCCATTGAACTTAAAAATCTGTCCTAGACTCTTATTTTTAGCTTAGGCCTACTTTTCACTTCACTATATTAGTCAAGTACCACTGAAAATTGCCTCTCATCTTAATGAAAGAAGCTCCTTTTAGTGCTTGTTGTCGGCTTCAATTGCCTCTCATAACAATAAATCTCTATTATAGTGAGACGTAGGAGTATATAGTTTACCAATCTTCTCACAGCATTCAATAAAACGATCATGGCGGACTTAATATCTCATTCATGAGGGCTTTACAAAAAGCAAATAGCCCAGTAATTGATCGTTAGCCACTCCAAGATAAGATCAACCTATGATTGAGGGCAGTGTTATTGGAAGCAGTACATGGCAATAGAAAACAAACCATAGACACGAAATTGTCGGTTATCTAGCCTCCTGTACCTCATTTATTGCAAATCAACCCCTTGCATGCATTTGTAAATTTGGTCCCCTCTTCCACCGCAAAAGCGCAGTAGGCGACACATGTCCTCTGCTATGGTAGGGCGGACGAGTGCGGTAGCGCGAGCTGGTAGGTGGGCAACGGTCGGGCAAGCGAGGCGGGTGGGCGGGTAGCTGGGTGAGCGGCAAGGCAGGCGGCGCAGGTGGCATGGGCCCACGCACGCTGTCAAGCGTGGGTGGCCAACGTGCATGCGTGCGGCATGCCTTCTTTTGTGCTCAGGTAGCGCGGAAGGAGCTTTGTTGTGTCCCGATAGCGCGAAAGGAGGTCTGCCACTCCCGGGTAGCGCAGAAGAAGCCCTGCCATTGTGGGCCATGCCCTGCTCTCGCAGTTGGCCAAGCTCCCGGTGAACGGGTGACCTTCTGTGCTCCTTGAGTGCGGCAGGGATAGGTGTCGCCTCCGCACCTTTCGCTATGGGGAAGGGGGGCAAATTTGCAAATGCACGTATGGAGAGGGCAAGATTTAAAAAACATGTAAGGGGTTAGATAAGCACTGATTTCCATAAACTCCTCATCCGATTGTTGCACAAGGTGGCATATCCGATTATATACATCCGAAGCATGCAGTCGCCTCGCTGAACCCATCACGGATGCCCTATTTGTCTAGGCCTGTTTATTTAGGCTTAGTCTTTTTGGTTTATAACTTAGATTCAATTTTTTTTTTTTTTGCTTCAACAGCTTAAAAACAGTCCACTTTTATATGCGATATAGGTAAGTAATTTTACCATAATTTTAGTGGTATCAATCTAAAACAAACCTTCAATAAACAAAAAAGCACCTCTCCGGTGAATTTTGTCTTTTAAATAGCTTATGACCGTTGAAAAAGCACATTTAAAAAGCAACTAATTTGTTTAAGTTTTTTTTTTTTGGTTTTTTAGCTGAAAAAGCCTAAACAAATAGAGCATTAGCCTTAGGTTTCTTTGTCTTATAACTTAAGCAGCTTAAAAGCAATCTGATTTATACCTGGTAGAGGTAGGTAATTTTACTCTAATTTTAGTGGCATTGGTCTAACACCAACCCTCAATAAACCAAAAAAAAGCACATCTCTTGTAGCTTTTGGCTTTTAGTTATTTGTAGGATTATGGATTTTTGAAAAAAATCTAGTTAAAAACTACATATTTATTTGGCCTATTTGTTTCGGATTTTTCTTCAGCTTAAAAGCCAAATAGCCTAATCTCAAACAAATGAGAGGCTTTTTAGCTAGGCTTATAAAAATGCTTAAGCCACCTTACAACTATAAGCCATAAACTAGGAAAAATGTGCTTTTTTTTTGCTTTTGTGAGATGAAAATAACCTTTATCATTTAATTTTGTAGAAATTACCCACCAATGTCATTGTAATTAAAAACTTCCACCGAACCTCTCTCCACTCCCGTTCCAATCCCCTACCGTCTCCTACTGAGGACCATTAGAAGCAGGCCACCCGTTCGTGGCCTCGTCCAGCCGTTGATGACATTCGCCAGCCTCCACATGCATCCTGCAATGTATGTAGGCCTAGACCTTCACGTTAGCACAGCTCCACCCCAAAGCCACTGGATCCATCCGACCTCGAAGTCACCAACACTAGATCTTGCCGTCACCACCTGCCTATGTAATGGTTGTCATCCTCCAAGCTGGTGCCATTGGATCCAACCGACCCAAAGGTCACTATAGCTAGATTTGTGCGTCCCTGCCTTCGCCATCGTCGGATCCCACTAACCCCGTGGCAGCGACACGGGAAGTCATCCCCTGCGCGATGCCAACACCATTGGTAGCGGTGAGGTTGTCGTCTAACTTGTCCTACTCCTCCTAAGTGTTGGCTGCATCGACATCGTTGTCCTTCGGGTCGTCGTCGGAGATAACTACGGTGGAAGTGGAGCTGTTGCAGGTTGGTGAGGTGGAGAAGGTGGTGGTGGTGAAGGCGGTGGAGGATAGGGATGAGAGGTGAAGGTGGCGATGATAGTGCTGCAGCGAGCGACATGGGAGAGCACAGTGACAAGGCAGGTGTTTTGTGCTCCACAACTGCTTCCCATGCTACATCAGCACAACTCGCACAAAATGTCGTCGTAGCACACGCCAACCTCTCCCTTGAGGCAGATAATACGATCCCCATCGTCCATGCGAGCACCGTGCTGGCACTCAGTGGTTTTCTCTACTTGAGCAATGCCATGGCTCTGGAAGCATGCGAGCATGCGGCCAACGTGCTCTTTGGCATCGCCCTCCACAAGGGATACCACGCCACCATCAATGTGCTCGGTGTCGTGCTGCCACTCCTCGCCCTCCTTACCACCTTTGACAATGCCCATCGCATGCCCCAGGTGCAACCATGAACTTGCTTGACATCACGTCCAACTACATTGAGCCGTCGCCCATCCACTAGCTAGCGCTAATGGCAGTTTGGGAACATGGTTGTGTGCACAAAGGGCCACACCACGTAGATTGACGCAGACACCATGGTGATGATGTTTGCCATCCTGTGCGATGACACCCACAACTCAGAGCTGGAGGAATGGTGCATTGTGGGAGTGAGCGCATCCTGTCTTGTCCGATGAAACCTCAAAAATAATTTGAATCATGGGTATTTAAGACAATTCAACAATAAGCAACAACTCAAAAGCCAAAAAAATGCTAGGTTACTAAACACCCTAGCTTAGCTTGAAAGCTAAGTGCTTATAAGCTGATTAAGTCAAAAACCTAGTTTTAAGCTATAAACCAAAAAAATTAAGCCCATACAAACATGGTCAGTTTTGTCTTTTTAGCATTTAAGTTAGAGAAAACAACCAAACTATTGAGATATGATCTGACTCTATCTCTTTATGGGCAAATTCGAATCTATCTCTAATGGTTTTTTTATTATAAATACGGCACTAGATTATACAAGAGAATCAATCTAATAAAGAGAAGAGTTTTGCCTCCCTATATCATATGTGTTCTTCATGATTGTTCTGGTTATTTGATTGGTACATTATGATAGATCTAAGGCAGTCGTTATCATTTTACGTTACTAGCATGAAGCTCTTCAAGGCTGAACAAGATTTTCTGCCTTATTCAGTCTACACTGCATCAAATTTTGACTAGCATCAATTGATTAAATCTACTGCAAGCAATAAATTAATTGCATCTGAATAGTTTGTTAATCATGGAGAATAATTTCCATAATTACCTAGATTAGTTGATTAATCTAATCCACCAAGCTATGCTCCCGCCGAACCATATAGTGCGATGGACTGCCACTGCTCCGCCCAATGCACTGTGCCTAAAGCGTCACGGCTGAGCACTGTCATGCGCATAGCCCGCACCCACCGCCATTTCTTCGACACCCTAGCCAAACGGCATTGCGGCTAGTGTTCTTAAACCTAGCCGGCTGGTCCACTTGGACCCTTATGGCAGACCGACCTAGATCCACAAATGATTGACATGCTGAAAGACCCATTTAATTTTGGTCCAAAGGCCAATTTTAAGTGGGGCACTACACATTTTGCATTTTAACCCCTAAAGTTTCGGTTAATTACATAATTTTTTGTGGCTTTGGTAATGCTACATAATTTTTTGTGGCTTTGGTAATGCTTGCATTTTAACCCATGAAGTTAGGTTAAATTATAAAGTTATATTATGGCTATGGTGATTTGAATTTCTGGACCTGAAGCTTTCAGCCTTGAAGAGCTTCATAAATATAGTAAATAAATTCTAAAAATTTATATTAAATCCTAGAAACTGGATTTTTAAGTATATGGGACTTCATAAATATGTTGAATCTTGGACATAGCACAAATTGGAAGCTCTATATCTCTGGGTTTATTTTTTCGGGGAATAATTCCATATCTATTCATGCTGATTTTTTTTTGTTATTAGATAATTCTGAAAATTGCTTGATAATTAGCAAACAATTATGAAAAATGCTCAAAAATTCTGGAAAATTATAGATAATTATCTACCGAAAAGATATAGACCAAACTTTACTAATTATAGAGTAATCATTCAATATATTGATCTTACCAGTAGTAAAAATTATTTTTACATGAATATAAAATAGGATATATCAAACATCACAAAGAGGGAATTTGTTGAGCTTGCCATGAATGGCAGCGACTATCTAACCCAATGGACGCCAAGATTAACCTGATAGCTCAATCTCTTGAAGCTGCTCTGCCGGGCCCTGAAAAAATAATTATGAAATCCTTCGTGTATCCTATACTAATCCAAGAAAAGCTAATACATACATCAAAGATGATATCATAACATATCAAATGCACTTTATTAATAACCAAAGTTTACAATAAATATGGCATGCATGCCAAATAAATTAATACAACAGAAGTAGAATAAAACCAGTAGTAGAGCCTAATAGAATTGTCACAGGCAATCTACTGGGGTAGTGGCCTAGTTATCCTAATCCTCACCATCGTAAGTATGTTCCTCCTCTAAAAATAATAACATAGCAAGGGTGAGTACTGAGCGTACTCGCAAGTTACACATGAAATGCATTATTAATGTAAGAATAAAAAAGGATGGCATAATATGGTTAGTTTGCGCAATAAGCAACATTTCAAGTACAATAAGTAATTTTGAAGGCAAAGTTGAATAATAAAACTGATTTTCACAAGTAATTTTCAACACTGGATCCATCCCGGTGTTTCATCTCAATTTTTCTTTCAGATGGAACCTCTTCCATCTATAAATCATCTTTATCTCTGAAATCACTCTTGGAAAACCAAAGTCTAATCTGTGAAAGGCTTGCTCGGCATGCCCATGACCGCGGGCATGGCTAATCGATTAGTTTACACTCTGCAAAAGTTATACAAGTTTACTCACAAGACATGATCATCTATTTTTGTCAAAATACACATTTCTTTTGGTGTAGCAGAGAAAACTACGACAAGGTACCTATAAAGCTCCATCCACGTAGTCATGTCCGCTAAGGTTTCACTGCTAAAAGGGCTAAAACCACCCTAGTTAGAAGTCCTCTCTTGCGCTGTGTGGTAGACTAACCATCCTCACATTCAACCCAATGACACGACTGTCCATAGAATGTCTCATAGCTGATAACCAGGTCTATCCTATACTAGACTTGTGTAAGCACGGTTGCACTTTACATTTAGCAGTTCACAGACTAGTCCTTAATTGACTAGGCGAGCTTATCACAAACCCAGAACCATGGCACCGTCACCTGACAACCAATCCTTACCTGGTCTAAATCTCATTTTTAATTTCTTTTGAACCATATCACTTTTCATACATTTCATGGTACACGGTACCAAGGAATAGCTTTATTTCAACAGTAATCTTTGTTTGGTGCAACATCACAAAAATGATCCTAAATTTAGGTCTAAGCATGTCTAAGCTATTTACCATATAGCACTAATCAATACTGTAATATTGTACCAACTAGCAAGATTTTTGCCTAAGATTACAATGGTATATGGGATATAAAATTCATTTGAGATCATAATAAATAGGAGCAACTATACATTTAAAACTAGAAATTAATCTACAATTGATAAAATTATTCATGCAGTAATTTAAATCAAAATATATTTTAAAATTCAAGGATCAATATGATTAAGGGTGTAAATTGCCTTACTCGAAACTCTGGTAATATGGGTCGTCGATTGGATACTCTTTCGGTACTCTGAACTCTATACGCAAAAAACATCTAAATTCAAATAAAGTCCAAATATATTCAAATAAAATACACAATTAGAATAAATAAGTAATTTAGGATTTTATATGAATTTAGGAAGAAGAATGGATCAGATCGGAGTTCGAATGGAGGAGAACGGGCTTTAAAATGTTTAAATCACACAAAATGGAGAAGAAAGGATTTCTGAATTTTTGAAATTACTTTTCTAAAAAAGGATCTAAATTTATAGAGTCAAAATTTATATTTCAAATTTTGGATTTTTTCTGAATTCCTCCTATTTTTCTTTTTTCCTTCTTTTTCTTTCTTTCTTTCTCCTTTTTATTTCTTCTCTATGTTCTTTCCTTGGCTACTGTGGCTGTGTTTGCTTTGATCCCAGCCAACACGCACGCGAGCAACACATAGGAAACACAGAGAAGGATGGTAGTGCATGGGCCAAGGCCAAGGGAGCTCTGGCCGAGCATGGGGTAGGCAGAGGGGAGCACAGGATCAGCTTTGGCGTAGTGGCAGATGAGATATGACGATGGCTGCACAATTTGGCAAAAAAATGGCATACGGTAGGCGATAATGAACAAAGGAATTTGACGCAATGCAAAGAGCAACAAAATCTGAATGAGGGGAAGATAGACGATGGCGAGGCACACCTCATGATGGGCTCTGAGGCATCAGGGAGCTCGCGAGGACACATCGCCGATGTTCGGTGGGAGCTCCGGGTCTTCACGTTTCCGAGAAAACTAGGGCACGAGAGCACAAGGAGGAGAGGAGTGGGATGAGGGGAAGAAGGGGAGCTTAGGGTGGTATTTATAGAGGAGGGGAGAGGCTCGAGGGCAGTGTAATGACGTGATGATGGTGGCGATGGTGGTTGCACAAATCGGCACAGAATAAGTGGGATAAGGCCGGTGAAAGGGATAAGGGAGAGCGGGATAGGGTCGCGGTTCGGTTGCGCACGGATGAGGGGGAAATCGGGCGTGAATTTTTCGGGGTCTTTTTGAAACTTCAAAATGCATTAATGGAGTGAGGAGGGATAAAAACAAAAGTATATAGGTTGAAGATGCCTACTGCTATGACAGGTGGGCCCCTTTTTCTTTTTTTGAATTAATTTATGGTTGAAAATAAAAGAGATTTTAGATAATAGATAATAAGGTTGAAAAATTTTAGAAAAAAATTATAAAAAATACCCTAAGATATTTGGGACTTAACAAAATTATTTTTAGATATGTTTTACTTATAATTGTTCTATAGTAAATTATTTTGTAAAATCTAAAAATAGCAAAAAAGTATAATAAAATTCCAGAAAATTCAGCAAAAATCTAAGAAAATCATAAACAAATAATTAAACCAAAATATGCAAATTTTAGGGTGTTACAAGCTACTATTACCCAGCTTGAAGGTGGCACCTCTACTCTTCCTGAAGCCGCTAAGTGTATAGCTCTGCACTTATTGATGCACCATCTACATGCAGACCTAAAAGGTGAGTATTTGATGGAGGACATGCTAGCACTATGGAATTCCCTGAAGGAACGCTATGACCAACAAGGATCCGTCCTTCTAACAGAAACACAATGTGAATGGATTCTCGTACACTTTTGGGACTATAAAACCATTGCAACATACAATTTTGCCGTACACAATCTTGTCTCCAAACTGCACTTCTACAACTAGAAAGTTATAGACGCTGAAATGATAGATAAAATTTTGTGTACCTTCCAACCCAACATGAGGATACTGCAGCAATAGTACCTTCATACCAAATACTAGAAGTATTATGAGCTTATCTACACTTTGCTATAAGCATAGAAGTATGATGAACTCCTGATGAAAAATCATCGTATTTTTTCTAATGAGGTACGAGCAATGTCCTAAGTGTACGTCAATGCTCAAAAGGCTAGCAATAGTTATAGATGCAGAAAAGGCCAAAGGAACAAAAAGGGGGGAAATGGAAGAACGGTGGAATGCATAAGGGATGAGGCAAGCCCTAGTGGAGAAGTAAAGAGCAATAGCTAGGGACATTTCATAAGCAAGACTTAGCTAACAAGCCTGCTTATCCTGCACAACCCTGCTTTACGTGTGGATGCACTGGTCATTTATCGTGCAATGATTGTACCCCCAAGCATCTGGTGAACCGACATGCAATTCACTAAAAAAAGTAAAAAAAAACACCGAAAGGAATAATATTGAGGCACACTTCATCATTCAACCTATTATTGACACTGATGCTGAGAAGTGTGATGATATGGTTCTTGATCCTAATGAGCTCGAGGAGTCTCAAAAGAATACCCATGACTCATATGAAGACATGAATTAGTCTCCTAAAATATTCCTTTGCTTTGCTAATTGATGTCATATATTTCTTATGAGTCTCCTTACCAGTCTCCTTATCAGTTTAATTTTAGTTCTTGAATGAACATTGTGTGAAATCATGTGCTGAAAAATTGGCTTAGAATTCAATTTGCAAAATGTGTTTGTGCATGTGTTTTGACAATTTGACAAGAAACAGTAAGTTTCGCTTTGGCGCCAGACCAAACTTAAAGAAAACAGTAAGTTTCCCATCTACGACGGACCAAATTTGTTGGTCTGTCGTAAACATGCTTTGGCAACCTCATTTTCCCATGTACAACAAACCAAGTTTGTTGGTCTGTCGTAAACATGCTTTGGCACCGAACCCTCATTTTCCCATGTACGGCAAACCAAGTTTTTTGGTCTGTTGTAAACATGAATCTGAGTCCTTTTGCGCCGAACCGATTTTGTGTTTGCGCCGGACCAAGTTTTTGGGTCTGCCGTGGACGTGCTTTTGAGCTCATGAGCCGGACTCAATTTTCCAAGAAACCAATAAGTTTTGCATGTACGTCGGACCAATTTCTTTGGTCAGTCGTGAACGGCTTTTTGAGGATTGATTTCGCATGTACGACGGACTGATTTCTTTTAGTCTGTCGTGAACGTGTTTTCGCCGGAATGATTTCTTCTTGAAACCGAGACTTTCACTTGTACACCGGACCGATTTTGTTGGTCCGTCGTGAATGGTTTTTGAGTGACTTTTTCATGTGTACGCCGGACCATATTTTTGGTCCGTCGTGAATGCGTTTTGCTTTCGATTAGGGTTTTGAGCAAAATTGGAATTGTGTTTGATTTGTTTTTGAGATTATGAAATTTGTGAGAATTTCATGATGCTTGAAGTGGACTTTATGCAATGCTCGTGTGAGTATTTGCATGGATTGATGTGAGTCAAGTCGTGGACTTGTGCTCGGAATTGTTTTGTGGTTTGTTCATGTGCAGGTATTGCTCGAAGACGAACGTGGTCGATGACGGGACCGGAACTAGGTTCATGGAGGAGCCGAGGTTCGGACTAGGTTCAGGGAGGAACTGAGGTCTTGGTGGTCAAGGATGTCATGCGGGACGTTCGGGCTAAGAGAATGGTGCACATGAAGAATGGTTAGTCACGTGAGAATGGCAGGAGGTCATTCGCGTGCAAAGTGTTAGTCACGTGAGTATGGCAAGTGGCCATACGCGTGCAAAGTGTTAGTCACGTGAGTATGGTAGGGTTGCCATACGCGTGCAAGAGTTGTACTCAGCCAGGTTGGGCCAAGAGGAGTTGTGTTGAATACATACTCCTTCTAGATTAGGAATTGTATTCAGAACTCCTTGTGTTTTGCTCCTTTAAATAGGAGGGGTGTCTCCTGTTAAAGGGCATCAATCGGAGCTGAGCGCATTGAGAGCCTCAAGCTCAGTTTTAGGGTTTATACTCTTTTGATGAGAGTACTTTAGACAAAAGAAATAAAGATCAATTCTTCTAGATCCTTGCGTGCTACAATGCTTAGCGTTGCTACAGTGTTTTCTGTTTTGGTTCTTGTTTGCATGCTTGTTCTTTTCTAGATTGATTTTTGTTCTTTGAGTTTTATCTTGATTTGATCCATCAAAACCTTTCTAGGGTATTGATTTAGAGTTCCTCAAAGTCTAGTTGATTAATCTTTTGAAGATCTTGTTTAATCTTGAAGTTTTGATTAGATTAGTTTTCGTCAAGTTCTGGAACAGTAAGCTTGCGAAGCTCATAACTTTTGATCCGTAAGTCCGATCGAGCTGATTCTTTTTGGGTTTGATTCGTATTGGAATGTAGTTTCTTGTGTCCAAATTTTAGATCAATCTAACAGTTGGATCTCCAGGAATTCTTGTTTTACCGAACCTCTATCATTCTGTTTTTGTCGAATACGAGGCAATTATTTGGTTCTATTTTGGGGTGAACTTTTAGTAGATCAAGAATTTGGTTTTAGCTTCCGTACAATCATTCACCCCCCCTCTGATTGCTATATTCGTATACTTCGATCCTACACATTGGTCTACACTCTTGTTGTGCAATTATCATTTAAAGTGGAATAAATTATTATTTCCTAGATATTTGATTTATTTATTGTACTATGCTTGTTTTACATTTTTAAATATGTTTTTGATGCAACAATTATTTGATTGTTAAATCATTCCTTTAATATAGAACAAAGTATAATCCAATGGTGGAGGAGGAAATGTGTCTTGTAGACAGTTGCACCACAAATTCAATTCTTAGCAAAATAAAATATTTCCAAACTTTGACTAAGAAAACTAAAAATATTATGACCATTAGCAGAATCGATTCTCTCATTGTTGGCAATAGAAGAGCCATCATAGTTGTTCATATAGGTAGTTGTATAATAATAAAGGATGTTCTATTTTATGTTGTCCAGTTGTACTCTATTAAGTTTAAAAAACATCCATGTGGAGACAAAATGAGGATGGTACAGAATACCTACTCATGACTAAGTTTAACGGACGCCAGAAATGTGTGTTTGAAAAAATTCCTTCCTTCTCCTTCAAATTATATTGTATATATATAAAGCCTAAAGTTTATATCGCAACGAAAAAAATATTTAAACACTCAGAAACATTTAAGATTTGGCATGATTGACTTGGTTATCCTGGGTTAAATATGATAAAAAAAATTATCAATAATTTTATTGGCCATAACATAAAAATTGCTAACTTCCTTAGACTTGAAGGCTTCTTATGCCAAGCTTGTGCTAAAGGAAAACTCATAATTATACCCTATTATCTAAAAATTAGGGAAGGATCATTTAATTTACTGGAGAGAATTCAAGGTGATATTTGTGGACCTGCCCAGCCCCTGTCAGTCCCCTTAGATATTATGGTACTGATAGATGCTTCTACTAGATAGTCCCATGTATGCCTTTTATCTACTTGAAACCATGCTTTTGCTAAATTAATTATAAAAATTATTAAATTGAGAGCCTCCTTTCCAGATAAAAGGATTAAGTCTCTTCGAATGGATAATATTGGCTATTTTACCTTAAAGGCATTTAATGTTTATTGCATGGCTTTGGGCATTAATGTAGAGCATTCACTACCATATTTCCATACACAAAATGGCCTTGCAGAGTTATTAATTAAAAGAATAAATCTTATTGATATGTCACTTTTGTAGAATTATAAATTACCCACCAATTGTTGGGGCCACGCAGTGCCGCATACTAATGTATTAATTCAACTTAAACCAAATTCATACCATGAAATTTCTCTCTTGCAGATAGTGTGTGGGAAAGAACTAAGTATTTTTCATCTGCGAAAATTTGGTTGTGATATATACGTGCTAATCTCACTACCATAGCGTACAAATATGGGCCATCATCGGAAGTTGGGGGTCTGTGTAGGTTATGAATCTCCATCAATTATTAAATACATAGAGCCTGTGATAGGGGATATGTATATGTTTTGGTACGCTGAATTTATCTTTGATGAGGATAATTTAGTGGCATTAGGGGGAGGAAAGTACCACACTAAAGAATACCGAAAAATAGATTGGAATGTCACTATCATTGAGTCCTTAGACGCATGTACTAAAAAAATCAAAACTTGAAGTTCGAAAGATTATAAATCATCTACAAATAGCTAATAATCTACCAGATGCCTTTATTTATCATAAAAGAGTGACAAAATCTCATATACCTGTAGTAAATGCATCAAAAAAGAGTAAAAATACCACAGAAGGATATTGAATCCACTCTTGCCCCTCATTATAAAAAGAGGGGAGACCTCTGGGGGTATGATACTCAATTCCGCAAAGACATCCGCAGAAATAGAGAACTGAGCGAGTGAGGCTTCATACAAAGGTAATAGTAGGGGTGTCGACGGTATTCATCCCACGTGACTTCTGGACATGGTTGATTACACGCCTTAGCCAAATGCATTCCCGTGAGGCTTCATACAAAGATATAATCTCTGAGTGGTTGGTAGAAGTGGCTACCAAAGTCTGTTTGAAAGACCGCCAAGAAATGGTTGTATCACCACAGAGAAATACAAAACCAGTCTAAGATTTGGCAATGTGAGGATCAGACAGGTAGCCAGCATCCGTATATCCCACCATAGTTAATTATTGGTTCTTCTGGTAGAATAAACCAAGATCTTGAGTACCTTGGAGGTATCTGAGTAAAGTCTTAACGCCGGTCCAATGTCTCTGGTTGGAGCTGCACTGTGCCTTGCTATCAAATTTACTGCAAATGCAATATCGGGTCTTGTGCAATTCGCAAGATACATAAGTGCACCGATAGCACTTAGATATGGAACTTCAGGTCCTAAGACTTTCTCATCTTCCATCCTTGGTCTAAATGGGTCTTTGTCTGCTTCCAGAGACCTTACTACCATGGGGGTTTTCAAAGGATGAGATTGATCCATGTTAAATCTTTCCAGTACCTTCTTGGTATAGGCAGACTGGTGTACTAAAATTCCTTCTGGGAAATGCTCAAGCTGCAGGCCTAAGCAAAATTTGGTTTTACCCAAATCCTTCATCTCAAACTCTGTCGTAAGGTAAGCACTTGCTTCCTTTATTTCCTCTGTGGTTCCGATGATATTCAGATCATCGACATATATTGAGATGATACAAAACCCTTATGGGATTTCTTTATGAACACACAGGGACAATTATCATTATTTGAATGTCCCTTCTTCAGGAGGAATTCACCAAGTCAGCTGTACCACATCCTTCCCGACTGTTTTAATCCGTATAGCGATCTTTGCAGTTTAACGTTATACATGTTGCGATTATTGGGATCAGAGACTTTGACACCTTCAGGGACTTTTATATAAATATCCGTATCCAATGACCCATATAAATATGAGGTCACTACATCCATCAACTGCATAGTTAAATTTAAGCTAGCTGTCATTGATATTAAATATCGGAACATTATTCCACTCATCACCGGAGAATATGTTTCATCGTAATCGATGCTGGGTCTCTGCGTGAACCCTTGTGCTACAAACCTCGCTTTATATCTCACCACCTGGTTATTTTCGTTTCTCTTCCGGACGAAAACCCATTTTGATCCCACAGGGAACACTTTGGGAGGCGTTCGGTCAACGGGACCAAACACTTTCCTTTTATTAAGCGAGCGCAATTCTGCCTCAATTGCTTCTTTCCATTTGACCCAATCTGAACGCTTCTGGCATTCTGCCATGGACTTTGGTTCTGGATCCAGTTCAAGATTTTTAGCAATTTTAGAGGCAAAATATATGTCAACAATTGTAGTCTTTCTCTTATATAATTCTCCTTAATCCACATAATTTGTGGATATTTCTTCGTTTATTTCTTCCAGCTCCTCGTGATTTCCCATAACAATGGAGTCTGTGTGTTCCGATCTCCCAGCGTCAGATTGTGCGCGCAAATGTATGTTGGGATTGTCATCTTCAGGATGTGCCACTTCAGGGACATCTTCATCTTCAGGATGGCTCTCTTCAGGGATTTTCTCAACATCAGGTTGAGCTTCTTCTGCTGTCGTAGGTAGTGATCTCATTTGTTCGGTCCTCTGTTTCTGCGGACGTCTCTGCGGAATTGAGTTCCGTGCACCTGGAGGCCTCCCCCTCTTTTTGTCATGAGGGGTAAGAGTGGGTCGAATATCCTTCTGGGGTATTTGCACTCTTTCAGGTACATTTACTGCGGGTATATGAGATTTTGTCACTCCCTTATGATCAGTGAAGGCATATGGCAGATTATTAGCTATTTGATGCAGATTTATTATCCTCCGAACTTCAAGTTCGGTTTCTTTAGTGCGTGGATCTAAGGATTGAATGCCAGTGACATTCCAATCAATTTCCCGGCATTCTTTTATGTGGCACTTATCTCCCCCTAATGCCGAAAAATTATCCTCATCAAAAATACAATCAGCGTACCGAGCCGTGAACAGATCCCCTGTCTTAGGTTCAAGGTATTTAATTATCGACGTAGATTCATAACCTACACAGATCCCCAACTTCCGGTGAGGGCTCATGGTGGTACACTATGGTGGAGAGATTGGCACGTATACATCACAGCTAAATTTTCGTAGATGGGAAATACTTGGTTCTTTTCCGCGCACTATCTGCAAAGGGGAAATTTCATGATGTGCAGTTGGCCTAAGTTGAATTAATGCAGCAGCGTGTAAGACTGCATGGCCCCAACAACTTGTAGGTAGCCTACAATTCTACAGTAGTGGCCTAGTAATGAGTTTTATTCTTTTAATTAATGACTCTACAAGGCCATTCTGGGTGTGGACATGAGGTACAGAGTGCTCTACATTAATGCCCAGAGCCATACAATAATCATTAAATGCTTTTGAGGTAAACTCACGAGCATTATCCATTTGAATAGTCTTGATACTTTCTTCTGGAAAGGAGGCTTGTAATTTAAAATTTTGGACAATTAATTTTGCGAAGGCATGATTCCTAGTAGATAAGAGACATACATGGGACCATCTAGTAGAGGCATTTATTAGTACCATAAAATATCTAAAGGGCCCGACAGGGGCTGAATGGGTCCACAGATATCACCCTGAAATCTCTCCAGGAAATTCAAAGGTTTCTCCCTAATCTTCATGTAAGAGGGTCTCACTCAAGGGTCCAAAATTCGGCGAAATCCCGGCGAAATCTCGGATTTCGGACCCCTTCGAGATTCAAAATCCCGGAAAATTCAAAAAATTTAAAAAATTCAAATCTCGGATTTCTCGGCGAGATCTCGGCAATCTCGGGCGAAATCTCGGCAATCTCGGGCGAGATTTGATGTTTTTTTGCCAGATTTTGATTTTTGTGCATTGTATTAGCTTGGGTTTAGGATCAAGATCATCCACAAAAAATTTCAAAAAAATTTAACATGTTTTTGACCATTTTTTGGTCGGATCAATATGTCGGTTAGGACTTTTCGAATTTTTTAAAATTTTTCAATATTGATTATCTTCTGAAAATTTTATGGGAATATTATGGATGTGTTAGGACCATTCACAAAAAATTTTAAAATTTTCTAAAGTGGTTTGAACTTTTTTAATACATAGGAACTTTTCTAATGCATTGAAACAGCAGAGAGAAATGATATCTGATACTGACATTGATAGTTGGAATCAATCTGTGTATGACTATGAGAGAATAGTGGAGTGAAAACAGTGGTACAAAACCCACTTCAAAATTATTGAATGACATATATTGAAAAACAAAATTTAAAACCTAAGATAACATGTATTTATAAATGGGTACAGTACTAAATCACCTATGTATATATGGGTGGGGATTCACATATACATGATCAACGCTCATATTTATGGCATTGATCTTTTCTTACTGGTCAAAATTCAAAACTACAGGTGGTTTCAAAGAAAGAATCTCTCTCAGAACTGCAGGTGATTTCAAAGAAAGAGCCTCCCTTAATACATAGGAACATATATAAAACTTTTCAAATAACTTGAAGTTCATTTGTAACATTTGAAAAATCAAAAATTGATTTTATATACGATTTTTATCACGACTTTACCACTGTTAGATTTTTTAAAAATTCCTCATGATTAATCATCATCTCAAATTTTTATGGAAACATTAGTGATGTGTTAGGACTATCCAAAAAAAATTTCAAATTTTTTTGACGTATTTTGAACCATTTTTGAGCCGGTTCAATTTGGCCGAGATCTCGGTGATTTCGGCCGAGATCTCGGTGATTTCGTCCGAGATCTCGGATTTCCCGGTAGAAAAAAAAACCGGATTTGAAATTTGGTTTTTGCAATTCGTCCGGATTTTGTCCGAAATTTTCGAATCTCGCCAAAATTTCGGATTTCGGGAACCTCCGAGATTTGACTCAAAACGAGATTTGGAACCTTGGTCTCACTATAAGTTTTTCCTTGGCACAAGCAGGGCACATAAAATCTTCAGGTTTAGGGAAGTTTGTAGTTTTTATACTATGGCCTGTAGAATTATTAATTATTCTTCTCATCATATTCAATCCAGGATGACCCAGTCTATCATGCCAAATCTTAAATATTTATTGGCCTTTAAGGATGGTTTGCATCACAATATAAACTTCAGCTTTTATATATGTGTAATATAACCCAGAGGAGGAGGGAAGTTTTTTAACCACATGTTTATTGCACCCATTTGACTTAGTCATAAGAAGGTATTCAGTACCATCCTCACTTTCAGTTTCCATGTGAAAACCGTTAAGACGAATGTCTTTAAAACTTAACAGAGTACGACTGGACTCAGGGTATAGTAGGGCATTCTCAATTACTATACGAGTGCCCAAAGGGAGAACTGTGATGGCTCTTCCAGTGCCAATAATGAGTGCCTCGCTTCCGGCGATGGTCATAATATTTTCAGTTTTCTTAGTCAATGTCTGAAAATATTTAGTCTCCCTAAGAATAGTATTCGTGGTGCAACTGTCTACTAGACATATTTCCTCCTCCGCCATTGGATTATACGATTGTTCTATATTAGATGAAATAAATTTTAATTAATAAACTGTTGCAACATGAACAAAATGAAAGGTATAGAACAAGCATAATTGCAAAATGCATGAAAAAAATTCATAAATGCTGCAAGATAATGCTAGAAAATTAAAACCAGACCTAAAAATTTTCTGAAATTTTCTAGCTATTTTTCATAATATTCTGGCAATTTTCAGAATTTATGTATTTTTCTTAGACAATTTTCTGAGTTTCTAATCGGTTTTATAAAAGAAAACAGTAAAATAAAATAAAAAAATAACTGGGGAGGGAAAAGGGAATTTCCCATGCCCTCCCGTGCGCGACTCGTCCAAAACCAGATTGGAATCTGGCTCCATGTCACCAGGGTTCAATTTATCGTCGATAATCGCGCGATTATCGCCGATTATCGCGATATCGACGGCGGCCGAAATCATTTACCGATCGGTAAACCGAGAAAATTCAAAAACAAAATTCAAAAAAATTTATATGACCCAAATATCGCGATTATCGACACATATCGAGCGATTATCGCCAAATATCGTCGAAAATCGCTACAAAAGTCGACCACACAAAAAAGTTCGACATGGCTGTCGATTTTCCACCGATAATCGTCGATTTTCAACGATTTTTGATTTTTTTTCAAAAAAATTGATTTTTGAATTTATGCGATTTTTTTTTCGATTTTCGGCTCGATTTTTGCGATTATTAAATTTTACTGTTCATCCGAAAATCGCGCCATCCATAAGGTGAACCCTGCATGTCACCAAGTCCAGTTACGCATTGAACTTCATGCGTTGGATTTCATGTGTTTGTCCTTCATGCATTGAACTTCATTATCCACAATGAACTTCATGTCCAGCGTAGCTGAGGCTTCAAGCCTTCAATCGCACGCGCGCGATGTTCCGGGCGATGGGTGCGCGGGGTCCACGGCAGCGGCGACGGCAATCGCCCGGCAGCGGCGGCAGTCCTGCGGTAGCCCGACGGCAGCATCAGCTGGACACCGGACGCGGCAGGCGCAGTCGCGGCGCGCGGCAGGCGTAGTAGGCCGGCAGGAGCTCGGCTTCGTGCCGGGCGGTCGGAATGGCAGCCGGCGCGGCTGCAGGACCCGCGGCGCGGCAGGGGCTGTTTGGCACGCGGGCGTGGCCGGCGGCGGGCAGCGACGGCGGCGCGAGCGCACGGCGTGCGTGGACGGCACGCACGGCGGCGGCGGCGGCTCGAAACGGCGCGCGGCACGGGACTGCTCGCCCGGCGGCGGTGCTATGGTGGAGTTGCACGTGATTTTTCTGGAGAATACATTTGGGTTTGCGACGGTGGGAGGCCACAGGACGCCGAGCATCCTGGAGCGAGATGCAGTGCAATGCTCATGCAAAATTTAGCCCCGATATACAAATTCAATTCAAGGGATAAAAACCCAAATCCAACCGATCTAATTTGGTAGATTAAAATTACCAGATCAATTCTAAAAATTTCTGTGCTAGCAATTTCAATCTACTACAAAAATCAATACAAATCGACGGGTCCTCGCTTTGCCTGTGTGGAGGCGATTCGACGTAGAGATCCAATCTCCTTCGCCTTCAATTCAATCTTCGAGAGCAGTCGTGCTGATAACGTGTTATAAAACAATATCGTCCACCCTCTTGAATCACCGCCAAGCGAATAAGAACGTATGAAGTGAGAACAAATGACACAAAAAATATGGGTGAAAACTCTCTTTGCTTTATCATCACCAATTACAATAGGGAGCACCCAATATATATAGAAGAGAGATTCGAGATTCGAGATTCGCCCATATAATAGAGATAGCCTCTTAACCGAATACGATATAATACACGGAGTATACTAGCCCACTCCACCTGCTCTGCTATATCCGCCATCTGGTCGCCCGCCACCTCGTCCCGCGCCGGCGCCGCTACCACGCTGACGTGCACCTGACCCCGTCAAACGCCGCGGTCCAGTGGCAGACAGCATCGGACGCCCCGACGGTGCAGGCCGGCCTTCTCTCGGGTTCTCAGACGCCGCCGCGCGCGACGCGACTGCCCCACCTGTCCAGCACGAGGACGTAGCCAGCTCACACCGAAACACATGGAGGTGGAAATTACCACGCAACAGAAAAGGGCCTGGGGCACACGGGACGAGGGAAATCAGGTCAAATCAGAAACCGCATTGCGCGTTCGTTTTCCTCCGATAAAACGGAAACACCCGAGCCGAGCGCTCGCTCTCCCCTCTCCTCCTCCTCCGCTCCCAAGTCAATTGCTTCTCCGCTCTGCTTCCCGGTTTCGCTCGCGCCCCGCGTGGCGCCCACGATCGCAGCGTTGGTTTGCGAGGCGAGTCCATCAACAACCGAGAGGGTTTGTAAGGCGGAGCGATCGATGGCGGCGGCGGCGGCGGCGGTGCCGCTGGGCGTGCTGCTGCGGCGGGAGGTGACGAGCGAGCGGATGGAGCGGCCAGACGTGCTGTGCGGGGAGGCCACCCGCAGCCGCAAGGGCGAGGACTTCACGCTGCTCCTCGCCGAGGCCGGGGAGCGCGTCACCGGCGATCCCTCCGCCTCCTTCTCTGTCTTCGCGGTATCGCATTGCCCCTATGCCTGTCGAGAAGATTGTAGAATACCTCCCCGGAATTGTGCGTGGGAGACATGGAGGCCAGTCCTGTAAATGACTGGCATTCTCCACTTCTTCTCCGTTCCGTTTGGCAGAGTTGTTCGGCTTTTACTCTTTTTGGTTAAGAAAAAATAAAGTGTTGCGTTTCTGCGTGTAGGCTAGTTCATGGTGCAAACATCTAACACTGCGCTAGAATGAAATATTACCTTTGATCGAAATGGTGATCCCGGTTAATTCGAGTTTACAAATGTTCGTCGTCTCTTATTTTTTTGTGCTGTTACGTTAACCAGTGCTACCATTTGATTTATTTAGTGGTTGGGTTGTCGTGTTTTACTGGAGAGTGGTGCATTTCTGTTGATTGATCACTGATCACTGTGCCTTGTTCATAGCTATTTGATGGGCACAACGGATCTGGAGCTGCCATATACGCTAAGGAGAATCTGTTGAACAATGTCCTGCGTGCTATTCCTTCAGGTTTGAACAGGGAGGAGTGGCTTGCAGTGCTGCCACGCGCGCTTGTCTCAGCGTTTGTCAAGACAGATAAAGATGTTCAGGCTGTAGGTAAATCAGGCCCATTCTGATTGAGCTTATTGATGACACATTTCTTAGACTTTAAGTAGTCCTTTGTAAAAACAGGCATACACTGTAGTCGTTCACCATCAGATTTGTTGTTCAGTACATTGTCTATGGTTATTGCTAAACGTAGTTGCGAGAATGGTGCTCTTGTTTAAGATGTCCTTTAGACACATGTTCAGTTACGTGATGCCTTTTCTTTTCTGAAACATTCTTTTTGCTGCTTCAGCTGAAACTTCCGGTACAACTGTGACATTTGTGATAATAGACGAGTGGGTCGTAACGGTAGCATCAGTTGGTGATTCACGTTGCATACTAGAATCTGCTGATGGTGCAGTATACCATTTGTCAGCTGACCATCGCTTTGACTCCAACCGAGATGAGTAAGTTTTGCCTCTGATATTTATTTGTTAAGAATTGTACAATATTTATGATCTGCTGCTCACTTTGCAGGGTCGAACGTGTTACTGCATGTGGTAGCAAAGTTGGGAAACTGAATCTTGTTGGTGGTCCGGAGGTTCGTCTCATTCATCCTGAATCCGTGTTGCTCTTTATTTGGGATTTGTAGTGTGGATGTGTGGTGTATAAGTTACCATTCTGATAATTCCCATTGTCCACAGTAAGCTGCCACTCCTCCGTGTTTTAATTCTCAAAAATGTTTTGTTTGAACTTTTAAGTGTACTCCACGTCCCTGTTTAGTATAAGCTGCCTGCCTGCCAGCCAAACAACGTCTAAGATTATGATAAAATAGTGTAAATTGCTTGTGCTGTTTGTTTTCAATCATAAGGTAGTTCCTGGTTTGGACTGTGCCATTTTGAAGTTCTTCTTTATTTTGTTTTATTATTGTCATCCTCTTTTCTTAATAGGATCAATGAATTACTTTGTCGTGTATCTAAAGTACTAGCGTCCCAATTTGTTTAACTAGGAGAATATTTATCTTATCTCTATTATTGTAATCTCATCCATTGCTACGTTAATTCTCATTGTATTTAATCCATTATGTGGTTTCCTAGGCCAGTTTAATCTATATGTTTTGTTTGCTATAATCTTTATGGTTTTAGAAATTTATCGTTTCCCTTTACAGATCGGTCCTCTAAGATGTTGGCCAGGTGGCTTGTGCCTATCTAGATCAATAGGGGATATGGATGTTGGTGAATGCATCATTCCTGTTCCTCATGTGAAGCAAGTGAAGGTTTGCTCATTTGATAATTCTGCTCTGCACTGCATATCTCCTATTGTTCTAAATATTGTGTGCGCTGTGCGCATGATTGTTTTTCATCAGATACCAACTCAATTTTTCATCTTCTTCGAGATGATGTCCTCTATAATATTCCACAACATTTGTAGTTAATGGTGTCATCTGATTTTAGTTATGACCACTGCAGAGTGCAGACTGCAGTTCACTGACGCTATTTGATTTTATATTGCATTTCGGTTACAGCTATCCAATGCTGGAGGCAGAATTATCATCGCAAGTGATGGTGTATGGGATGATTTGACTTGTGAAATTGCTCTTGAATGTTCTCGTGGATACCCATCGGATATAGCTGCCAATCGAATTGTGAATGTAACTAGTTGACACTATCATTTCCCTTGGTTAATCTAAGCAAGCTTTTGGTCCCTCATTTTGTGATATAATTTCTTCTCATCTTAAGGAAGCAATCCAACCTCGAGGACTAAGAGATGATACTACTTGCATCGTGGTGGACATATTACCCCCAGAAAAACTAGCTCCAAGTCCTCCCATAAAGAGGCAGGGGAAGATTGTATTCAATAGTATGTTTCGCCGAAAACATCCAGACGTATCCTTTAAAATAGATAGAGAATATGCTGAACCAGATGTGGTGGAAGAAATATTTGAGGACGGCTCTGCATTGCTTTCTAAAAGGTATTGTGTTAAACAACTTTCCAGGCCATTTTTTACTTGGGGAAGAGAGTCTAGGAGCTCTATGAATAATTATAAGAAGAAACGACATAAATGTTCCAATGAATAATAGTAGGATTTCCATTGTTTTTGAAAGACATGCACATCAGTAGGCACATCAATTTGAAATTAACAGAATTCTAGCCCAGGGCCAACCATTTTTTAATTATTCATCATAATTGTTAATGTGATGGTGATGTTCTTGTGAGTATCAATATATCACTGTAACAGAGTAGATGGCAATGAAAGAAACATTGTCAGCTAATGTAGGCTTAGTGATCTTGGGTTTGCAATTACTGTGGTTATCTAGATCAGGTACTTGATTGTATCATATGGCAAACAAACAGATCTTGCTGTCTGCTAAAGGATAGAAGGACCAAGTAATTATTGGAAACAGCAGATGAGTTGTCACTGCTGATTGATGGTGTCAGCCATGCAGCCCCATTTATATTTCCTTACATGTTAATGTTCAAAGTTGTCTGCTGGTTCCTTTTCGATTCCCCACTACCTTGGATCCTCTCATTTTCAATGATCATCGACATATTGATATCCTCAAAGCAAAATCTGGTTTATACATATTAATTCTCGGGTGTAACATATATAGTGTAGTATTAATCACTTTTACCTATTCGATCAGCAGCAAATGAAGAGCTCTCCAAAACCAATGCATGAGAATGCTACCCTTCCTTTTACTTGTGCAAGCTTAGCACTAGCTAAAAGGGTTCAATAGACCACTAAAATTCAGAGCGCATATGTTTCGCATATCATATGATTAGTTATGCAGCTCGTTTGGTTGTTCGACTAACGTTAATTCAGTGCAGCTCTTACTTTTTTCTGAAATGAACAGGAATATGCTTGTCATCAGTTGATAGTTAGATTCTTTTGGGTTTGAAGTTATATTTTTTAGATAGGTTTAGGAGATGTTTCTAAGTCTTTCACTCAACTGATATTTTGTCGAATATTCTTGAAATGTGAATCTGTTTGGTGTTTAACATGTAAGAGATCTTTCATTTGTTCATTTGCCTGTACACCATGTAATGTTAATTTCTGCTACGCTTATTCATTAATTGCAGGCTTACCACAGGGTATGCACTTCAGAACATGTTTGAACCCTCCAGCTGTGCTGTCTGCCAGGTAAGGTTGAAAGCTGGCCAGGGAAATTCCGTACACGCCAACCCATTGCAACACGAAAAATTGCAAGGTTGGCAAGGTCCTTTCCTGTGCCAAAGCTGTCATGAAAAGAAGGAAGCAATGGAGGGGAAACGGCGCCCAGGAGGTATTAATAACTTCTTTGGTCGTTATCTTGGTTATATAAACTACATTTATGTTTACTACTATAGATATTGGTTATCTAATTTTTCGACTGCTAATTTGTTCTTTGATGCCTATTTGTCTGTTCAGATTCATCTTCAACATATGTCTTTGGTCACGAGGGGCAGGCCTAATTGCTCAACCATTCTTTGATACATTTAAATATTCTTTTTTCATTACCAGAAACATTAGTCAGTTGACCACACCATTCTTTTGTTACATTGACCATTCTAGTCAAGTAATACAAAGTATTCTTGACAAATAGGTTGGAGATTCATTGATCGGTTGGACTAACATAGAAAAGGCCGTCTCGTTCAAAAGAGAAAAGGTGCAGTCTTCAGCATAGCTGGAAGATTTCCTACGCCATATCAGTGTATAGAAATCATTGTATAGGGGATCTAAAGGATTGCTGATGTTCTTCTGTTAATTGTAGATGAGTTTGACGATGGTTCAGAAAAAGAAAAGTTAGTGGTGATTGTTTGAATGCTTTAAGCTCACTTTTGAATTAAAGAGATATTCTGTTCTAGTTATACAGTCCACTGCTTAGAACCATGGAAAGTGAAGTTGGTTTAATACTCTGTAAACCAAGAGATAGCAGACACGTATGCCAAAAGAAGTCGATTCGGAATTTCTTTCGCAATTGTGCAGCTAGATATTGCAACATATTGTATTCATTACATATCTCTAATACCTTTAAAAGTACATGTATTTGGCATACAATTGCAACATCTATATATATGATTAATCTGCATTGTTATAATCCGGCCTCGCCAAAATTTATGGTATAGATCTCTTTTTATCTTGATTAATGAGAGAATTTATAGCAATTTGTTTGTTCTAATTTAAGGATTACTGTGGGATTTTTTTAGAACTCTAAAACGAAGGATGAAATCTTGAATATTAACAATTGTTTGCAGATATATAGATGGGCCAGATCTGTTGCTGCTGCTATGGAACATCAACTTCCAATCGCCGTGAAATTTGATGTGATCCTCTGCGCCAGATCCATTCCAGTACGTTTGCGTGAAAGGATCCATGCAGCTTATCGTGTAGCTATCGTCTACCCTTACTTGGGGGACCTTCTCTACCTGTGTGGTACTGATTGGCCACATATGTACAACTTGTCGCTTAGGCCAAACAGCTGAAGCAACTATTCAGACCCCATCAGCATAATTAACCTGCATTTTCTAAACCCGAGATGACAAAATCTGGGAAAGGGATCTTGGGGCAGATCGATCGATCCCTCTTTCCATCCAGACATTGTCACTTGGCACATCCGGCTTTGTCTCCTCTGAACCAAAGAAACACGCCGATAAGAAAGCCGGGAGAGTGACCAAGCAAAGACTGGGCAGCTACATTCTACAGCACCCACCAAACAACAGCTCACCTACTGGAATTAGATGCTCGGCTCGGCTCTGTGCAGGTGTCGCGGTATAGCCTTGGTCTCTTGCTTGTGAAGGCTACACGACGAGGGGGGGTTGATGAGCTGGTCCTCCTTGTCCACTCTGGCGAAAACCTTGCAGTACGCTTTGCCACGTGTAGAGCTAGCTTGCCGCCGTCCCCTCGTCATATGCTCTTGTTCGGTTGTGTGCGTCCATGAAGACTTCTGCGTACCAGCTGCTTCCCATGTACCTCTGACGTAGCACGGTGTTAGATCTACCCATGAAGCAAGCTGCAGGTTCTGTGAACTAACTCCCTGTTCCTCCATTATGTTAGGAATGCCTTTTATATCACCAACAATATTGTGTCATAGTCGTCATATCTCGTATGGACAATGCTAGCCCGGCCGGTATATTGTTGGGAACGTTGCCAATGGTATAGACGTGTTTCACCCAGGTTTCATTCATATTTTGCAGGTTTCATCAGGTTTTAGATAGTTTCAATCAGGTCTAGGAGCGTTTCAATGTGTTTCACTAGACTTCTTTTAGGATACGAGCCTTCACGTTAGGAGAGGGAATCCGTTTTGTTCATGCTTCACTCCCCTCTTGTCATGACAAAAGGAATCAGCGCTATCTTGGTACAACATATCTAGCTCCAGTGAACAAGATTTTTCAAGGAATTAATCTGCAGAAGGGCACGGTTTAATCGTCGACACAATAAATTCAGCAAGGGAATTCTTGTGGGAAGTGATTGATGAACATGCAAGTTAACCAACAGATGGAGGTGAAGTGCATATATCGCAACTCCTTTCTAGACCGTGCATGCATGCTTGATCGATATGAACATCAGAAACGACGGCAGTACGGCACGCCTCTTTTTTTTGTGATGTTAATTATGTTTGTGACCCAAGGGATACGGGTAGGCTACGCTACCATAAATTAAAAAATTTACAGTGTAAACCAGGAAGTCTAGCGAGTAAGTGATCATGAATTGTTACTACTAGACGTGTAGTATAACAAAAAGAGAGTTGGTGTAGCAATGTAGCGTGGGTCCTACTCCTATTGCAGTGGTCGATCTTCCTCTTGTGGTGGTCGGTCGTACCCGTGCGGTAGTCAATCGTCTTGATTAGTGTCACAATAGCAGTAACACCTCTACTGGAGTCCACACGTTCAAGGAAGAAAAGCCGTGCATCGGTGTGCTAGCAGCAGTGCGCACGGGAAGGCTCAAGTGGTGACGGCTAAGGTTTCAATGGTTGGGTTTTTTTAACAATTCCGACCATGGATTCCCTGTAAATAGCCCCCTCTCGATGGAACCCTACGTAGGGCCCAACCAAGGTGCAAACCCCACTTGGCCCATTAGTGACTGATCCAATTCAAACCACTGTATTCTAACCCGTTAAGTGTGTTACTCTGCAAGCTCATGCATAATCGGCCATGAGCCAAAACTCCTTTTGGCCCATAAGTCGGTAGCGGCCTCTAGCAGGACATAGCAACTTCCAAATATACACGAAGATCATATTGAACGAACCTATATGGTACTCATATACTAATCCCTTTGCCTTATGATACCAGATCGAAATCAAGGCGAGAAACGTGCAACCCTATGATAGCTTATCCTTCACTCGTTCTATAGTAGATTACTAAGTTGCAATTGACTCTTCAATTACATTCTGCATGGCCATGCACTTCCTTAATCCAACGAGGACCCAGACAAATCTCTTCCGCTATATAGGAGAGGAAAATTCTATCTTGATCGCTTACATTCCTCCACATATTTCATAGTAAACCTGAAAGTTACTCTCATAGCTACTCAATTACAGAGTAACGTTTGACAATCCCTAAGTATACTATTACACATGTATGAAACCATGACGATCTCATGTCTAAAGATCCTACATACACTATGTATGAGACCAATTGATGACACTTAAAATATAACAATTCTCGCGGTGTCTCATGGTGGGTCACTCCAACATCATGTTCTCTAATATGTGTTCACATTATTGATTTGATATCCATATATCCATGATCTGTGAAACATGATAATCAATTAATACATGTGCTGACATATAAATCACAATAGTCCTTTATGATGATATAATTAAGGTCAGGAATAATTTAGAATAATGCCAAAACATAAACAAGGAGTTTTACGAATAAGTCATATACTTGTTGATCGACACTAATGATATTTATTCAAATAAAAAAATAACCATATTATTATATAAATATAGACGTGATACAATCATCTCTATAATTACCTCAAAGGCATATCACTAATAGTGACATGTGAGAAGGTGTCATATATAATTGGAACTAGGAAGGTCAGCGCGGTGCACGCCGCGCATGCGACCGGTTATAACTCCGGAATTTTTAGAGGGTATTTTTTGTGTTTTTTTCGGAGAAAAAAAGGAGCGAGATGTATTTTCTAAATCTTCGGAGGGTCTTTTGGAGCGACATTCTTTAATAAAAAAAAATTCAGGGGAAAGCAGATCGGAACGGAAAAATGGACCAATGCGCATATTTTTTGGATTTTTGGAGGGTTTTTTTTTTGCGATTTTTCGGAGGGCCATAACTCCGAATTTTTTGGAATTTAGGATTGGAGGGCTTTTTTTTGCGTTTTTTTAATAATAAAAAAGTCTTTTTGGGAAAAATGGATCTGAACGAAAAAATGGACCAAAAACATATTTTTCAGATTTTTTTGGAGGTTTCTTTGCAATTTTTCGGAGGGCTTTTTCGCAAAAACTAGGAGCTACATGCAATTTCGGAAACTGAAACTTGAAGGGACCTCTCGGCAAAAAAACAGGGGCGACATGCGCCGGCCACGGGCGGGGGCGCGAGGCCGCCACGCGTTGCAAGGAAAAATATGCGCACCGCGCGCGCTTGCGGGGTTCGAACCCGAGCTGGCCGCGAGGCAACAAACGGCATTACCGCTGCAACATGCGGGCCGCTTGGGAGAGCGAACGGCGCGCGCGTTCGTTTTATGCTTTAGTTCGGCGTGGGGCAACGTAGAGCAATCCTGACCGTTCGACGGCGCGATCGGACGGACGGAAGTGAGCGTCGACGTGGATGCTCCTAGAGCTCTCAAAACCTCCAGATTATAATATTGGGAGTATTTCCCTCAGGAATATTGGTAAAATCATGATATGGCTACTCAAATAGGAGCAAAGCAAGCAGGGACGGGAAGAAGAGAACACAGAAAGATAAAGGGTCCATCCGATACTATTTATGCCAATCGTATGCGCGGTGCAATCGATCGAAACAAAACGCTCAAGTAACTTAACCATGCATGCATATGTGAGATCCTTCTTGGGTCAGATCGCCAGTAGTACTGCTGCGTGCCCTCGTATATAATCAGACAATATATATATCTCTCTCTCTTAATCTACATGTTTTATTTATGCGCACGTCAGATCAGATTATACAGCAACTGTGGCAGTGCGCAGTACAGTATTGATAGAACTGGTGGTTTCTTCCTCCGATTAATTCGGGACCACTAGTACCTAGATGACAGGCTGGTGTGTCTAGAGCTCGCCGCGACCGTGCAAACAAAGACAACGTTTCTGCTAAGCAGCCTACAGTGACATCCCTGTACCCTAATGGCACACTCGACTCGTGCATGTGCGATCGATGGCTTACCAGCTGCACTGCATGCACGCGTTCATGCCGCCGGATTATAGTATATATGGCACGATCTCGGCGTTCGACGGCGCGATCGGACGGTCCGAAAAAGGAGGTGACGTAAAGGGTCTTCAGAGCTCTTAAACCTTCGGGATGTAATAAAGATAGTATTAGCACAAGTTAGGGGTATTCTGAACAGTACGGCGCTTTGGCTGAGGAAAACCTGCTCTAGTGACCGTCAAGTTAATTTGGTATCGGTTAATCATTGCTTTGGGTATGGGTGTGTGGGCGCTGGGGACATGGCATTATATGGTCCGTATGGAACTACGGATACATGTACGTGTCAATGGGCACGCGCCCATTAAACGCCACCGAGCCATACCAATTAGTGTGGGCCATTTCGAAGTATCACGAAATAACAGCATGTCATCGTCCAGGTTGCGGCATAGTTCTTCCGTTGAGATGGGTATCTTATCTAGAAATGAGTATCTTAGCCGGTTAATTTGGCAGTATTGTTGTAAGTTTAAAATAAGCTGAAATGGGCCAAGTAGGCCGTTCGGTCTAAATTAAGGTGAAAAGGCCGGTGAAAAGAGGCTTCCGGGCTCATAAGCTGAGATATCCTGTAAGTTGGCGTTTTTGGGGAAAAACTAATTAAGCTTGGCCGAAAAGGACATTAGCATGTTGCCATTCTTAATGTCAATCTCACTACTACTGAAGTTTTCAGTATACGAGGAGAAAATCAAGATTTGTCTTTAAAAGTATTTTTTATAATATTATTATGTTTTATAAATATATTATAATAAAAATTAGTGATCAAAATTATGTTTTAGAGATCGTGTTACTATTTAAAACGATAATTGTTTACGATAGGAGCACAAATAGCAAAAATCGATATGGTAATTAGGCTCCACATGTCCCGTTTACTATTGATTGTATTATCACATCAACGCCTTTTAATGCAGCTCTCCTTCTTAAATAGTATACTACTGCTCATGTCACCAGATAGCTCTTCACAGTACTTATCTTCTTCTCCATAAGAGAACCATCTATCACTTCTTACTTACCACTAATGCACCTTCACGTTACACCTCAAAAGTCACACAGCACCAAACAAATTAAACCCCTCGTTCCTAAGCTCTCGCCAAGCATCCCCCCGCTACACCTGCTCGCCACGCACAAGCGCGCGCAACGGCGGAAGCACAAACCCTACATCCCAAAGCCATGGACACACCACGGCCACGGTCACCTCCTCCACTGTTCAAGCCAACCACACCTCCCCCTCCCCCGCCACCACCCCTCTCCCCCTCCCAGGACTTCTCCTTCGCCTTCTCCCTCTTCTCTCCGCTGCCTTCCCTGCCTCATCCTTTCCACGCCCACCTCCACGCCCTTCCGCTTCCAGCCGCCGACATGCCCCGCAGTACAGCCCTCGGCCGCGTCGGCAGCGACCTCAGCCACAACAACTTCGCCAAAGCAAATCACCAACAAACCACAAGCCAGAGCAGTAAAAGCAAGGACAGGGACAGGGACCGGGACCGGGACCGGGCCAAGAACAAGGCCTCCCCTTTCTTCTCCGGCCTCGGCGCGTGGAGAGGAGAGAGCAGAGACACGACCAGCAAGGCCGAGGAGAAGAGGAAGGGGAAGGCGAAGAGAGGGCTGGAAGCGGGTCAGTGGGTGAAGAAGTACATGACGTCCATGTTGGAGCAGCTGTTCGCTTCCTTCTCCCGGCACGGGGAGAGGGAGAGGCGGGAGCAGCGGCGGAGGCCTCACTCGTTCTCCGTGCACGGCTCGAACGCCACGATGGAGCGGGAGCGGTGGAGGCGGCGGCGGGGGCAGCTGTCATCGGCGCCGGCATCGCTGCGTGCGTCGCCGGCGAACAGCGGGCACCTGTCTGTGGGCGGGTCGGTGAAGGTCTCGACGTCGTCGGAGGAGAGCACGATGGAGGAGCTGCAGAGCGCCATCGAGGCCGCCATCGCGCACTGCAAGAACTCCATCGCCGTGGCCAAGCCGACAGACGGGGACAGGCTAGTGTAAATGGTAGACGTGCTGGTGTCCGGCGTGCGTGCACATCTGCTGATTGCCGCGCGTACGTGAGTTTCAGTAGCTTATGGGCTTCGGAATTCAGAAGTTTGAGACTGTATGGTTCGACCTAAGATTCTCATGTATGCCTGTAAAGATGTAAGAACAGATGGCCAATTAAGCGCTATACAGTACGTATATCTTTGCAAAGTTTTACTCGTGTGGATGGATCGAGGCTTATCTGTGTTCGGAATTTGCGCGTCCTAACTGGAGTAAAAGTCCACCTGGGGAGTGGAATCTTCGGAGTGGCTAGTTGGCAGTTGTTGTCGTTCAATAAAAGCCTAGCTAGGACCGTTTCTACACGCCAATTTGCAGACGAGATGTTGATAGTAACTCCAATGCTAAAAGGACCACGTATGGCGGGGTATAGCACCTGCCATACCTGTCCTGCCACGTGTATCTTTAGTACTTTTAGCACATGTCTTGCCACGTGTATCCTTAGTCTATAAAAATAATGATTTCGTATCAAAATTTTTTTCCGTCCTCCGCTATTCTTGAGGCAATGCACGCCCACCACTCACCATGTATATATTACCGGCCCAGATTCCATGCACATTTTTACCATGGTTTCGATCTGGCTCATGCAAATGCACGAGTGGAGGCGCGGGCTAGTGGGTGTACGTAGCATCGAACTTTTGCTGGTGCTTCTTTTATGGTTGATTTGCTGCTTTTTCATGGCACTCGCCATCAAGCTTCGGCTTTCGACTCATCGTACATTCGTACTCACCGCACAGCACCGCGGAGACCCCATGGCATAAGCCTGATAATGGGCCAAGGCCGAGCCCGAACCCTACCCCCAAGCCTCAAGTGTCTGGGGGTTGGCCCCAATCCTCATCAAGCCCACTACTCAATGTTTCCATCCAATTCAGCCCAATCCTTCAAGCAATAAGGTCCTGAACCTATCGTGGCCCATTCTAAATCCTTGGGCTGGCCCGTTAAATTTGAAAGAGCAGAGTCTTGTGGGTCGGACGCGCGCCGTAAGGAGCAGAGCCGCACAGAGGCAAGTTTTCATTGTTGTTTTTGTTTTTGTGTTGACTTTCGCATCAAAGAAACTTGAAATCGCCGCTTTGTCAGCTCTGTTGAAACTATATATATCGACACTGCTGAGGCCCCAGAAAGAATACCAAACATTGCATTGTCAGCTCTGCCTAGAACCACCAACTTTTCCTTTCTTCTCTATACTATTTTCTGCTATATAAACTCCTATAGACATATGCAGAGGCTACGCTTTGTCCTTGAACTTCCAGCTTTTTCTACACTCGATCTTGAGCCCAATTACCTGGACTGCCGCAGGAGGAATCCTGAAACGTTTTCTCCTATACGGTTGGCCTTTCTCATCCGATATGACATCAGGATAAGACAAATCAAAATCGGGTGGCAGCAAATGACAAAACTTATAATTCCATCTTTGTCTTACTACGTGCAACATAGAATCTACGTGGAATCTATGTGGGTCATAGACTCACGTAGCAACGAGAATCGAAACTTATAATTCCATCTTTTTCTTCTATGTAGAACATCTCACTAAATGACCACAACGTTCATACTCTTGTTAGAATTGCTAAGATCTAAGCCATTATCTAGTAGATCATGATCTCAAGAGAAATGCGAAATAGAGTCATTAGAACTAACCCGGTGAGGAGGACGATGCCATTAGGGTTTCGTTGGTGAGTCTTTGGTCGTCGATGAGGGAGGTAGCAGTTGCTCGTCGATGAAGAAAGATGCACTGTGATCTTCACGGTGCCAGTCACGATCTTCGCTAGCCTCAGCGTCAAAACCCTAATCGGATGGGGTGTCAGGACGTAGCAAACTCAAGAGCGTTAATCATCTAACGAGTGCCAGCTTCTTCCCTCTTAATATGGCGCTAACTAACGGGACCGAACCAAAAAATGTTGGAGCACTCCCGATAAAAGCGCGTATGTGAGTGTGGTGGCCTCAGATCCGAAAATCTCGGAGGTAGTTAGCTTTATCCGAGATCACCACTAACATTCTCCCACTTGATCGAAGGGCTAACTTAAATCCACTCTTAATAGAATAACACACCAAGATAATGCGTTGCAGCGGTCAATAAATGCCACTGAAACTCTAGTACCTATAGTGTACTATCCTATTTCGATAAGACAACCACTTAAATTTAAAGGGAGTTGGTTTTGTTCTTATGGTCCTCATTTCCAAAATCAAAGACTTTTCAATAAACCCATGCCGGAAACATGCTCTCGAAAGAGACAGGGTGGTAAGCCTTTAGTAAGCGGATCCGCAAGAATAGACTTAGTACTTATATGCTTGACTTCAATTGTTTGATCCTAGATTTTATCTTTTACAACATGATACTTAATGTCAATGTGTTTGGCAGCACCACTTGACTTATTGTTACTCGAATAGAAAACTGCGGCCTTATTATCGCAGTATACTGTTAGTGGCTTAGATATACTGTCAACCACTCTTAATCCGGGAATAAAGTTCTTAAGCCATACCGCCTGTCCGGTAGCCTCATAACATGCCACAAACTTAGTCTGCATCGTTGATGATGCAGTAAGTGATTGTTTGGAACTTTTCCATGAAATGGCTCCTCCCGCAAGTGTGAAGATATAACCTGATGTGGATTTCTTAGTATCGACACTACCTACAAAGTCAGCGTCTGAATAACCCACAATCTCAATGTCATCAGACTTCTTATATGTGAGCATGTAGTGCTTAGTGCCTTGCAAATAACACAAGACTTTCTTAACAACTTTCCAATGGTCCGACCTTGGATTTGTTTGATATCTGCCAAGCATCCCGGTTACAAATGCTACATTAGGGTGAGTACATGCTTGAGCATACATAATGCTTCCGACAGCTGAAGCATAAGGAATCGACTTCATCTGATCTGTTTCTAATTGATTTCTTGAACATTGCAATGTTCCAAATTTATCACCCTTAACAATAGGAGCAGGCGTGGCGGAGCAATTATGCCTAATGTATCTTTTAAGCACTCTGTCAATATATGCCTTTTGGGATATGCCTAATATCCCTTTGGATCTATCTCAGTGAATCTCAATGCCCAAAACATAAAAAGCATCACCAAGATCCTTTATGTCAAAATTAGTGGAAAGAAATCTCTTAGTCTTATACAGCATATCCTTATCGCTGCTAGCCAATAAGATATCATCCACATAAAGTACTAAGATAGTGAATTTACTCCCATTAATCTTAATGTATATGCAATTGTCCACTTCATTTTCTTTGAAACTAAAATTTCTTATGTCTCATCGAACTTAAGATACCATTGTTTAGACGCTTGTTTTAGTTTATAGATGGATTTCTTAAGTCTACATCACATGTGTTCCTTGCCTTCCACGACAAAACCTTATGGTTGAGCCATGTAAACGTTCTCATGCAAGTCACCATTAAGGAATGTTGTTTTAACGTCCATCTGATGTAGCTCTAAATCATAATGAGCAACAAGCGTCATGACAATTCTTAGCGAATCTTTCTTTGAGACGGGAGAGAAAGTATCAATATAATCAATTCCTTCTATTTGTGTAAACCCTTTTGCTACAAGCCTTGTCTTGAATCTTTCGACATTTCCCTTAGAGTCATGCTTAGTTTTGTAGACCCATCTATAGCCTACTGTTTTGACTCCATCAGGAATTTCTACTAGATCCCAAATGTCATTAATGCTCATAGACTTTATTTCATCATGCATGCCCTCAAGCCACTTGGATGAATCCTTAGTCATCATAGACTCCTTAAATGATGTAGGATCATCTACATTTTCTATGTCATTTACATCTTCATTCATGTATACAACATAGTCACTTGGGATGACAGATCTTCTTTCCCGCTGTGATCTCCTTAGTGGTTCATTAGTTATCACAGGGGGCTGTTGAGGCTCATCATTAGGTGCTTGTAACATCCTCATTTTTGCCTTTTGGAGAAAAACCTAATTTAAATAAACTAAATTAAAAAATTTGGAGTTTCTTTGGTGTTTATATTAACCTGGCATCCTTTCTCCTCCAAAATCAGGATTTAATTCCCCTTCGGTCGAAAAATCGAATTTTCTAGTTCCCGCCGGTACCCGAAATTTCACCCGAGACCAAAAATGCTCCAAAAGTTCCAAAAGCACTTCAATTATGTCCCAAATATTCCAAAATGATTTTAGGAATCATTCCCCGGATTTTTGGACCTCCATTCCTATTCTATCTCGCGCGGCTTTTGTTTAATGCCCACAATCTGCGCCCGAATATTTAATTCCACAAATTTCATCCAAATTCAGCGGAACTAATTTTATTGGGTCCCAAATATTCTAAAATGGCTCTAGGAATTTTTTCGGAATTTTTAAACCATTTTTCCTTATTTTTCTCTAGGACGGATCATTTACGTAATTCTCGGCCAACCACGTGTCGCCACGTGGCAGTGCTACAGTGCTCGTCATCAACCTTGAGCCATTCACAATAACTCTTCCAGGCAACAATGGAGGGAGCCTTCCATATCCACCTCCACTCATTCAATCACACATAACTCCCTCATCTCAACTCTAATTAGCGAACAGCTGGATCCGTTGGAACCGTGGTGACGAGACCTTTCCGTTCCCCACGATCTTCAGCCCCAAATCGCGTCGGAAATGGTTCGATCTTTCTAAAACCAAAATGAGCATTAATGGCAATAACTTTGCCGTTTCTTCCCCAAATCGCGCACCGCCGGCTCCTAAACCTCCGTGGCGGTGTCCTCTTTCCAGAGCACGCATCCTCTCCTTGCATATTCCACTCATTCATCCACTAGAACAAGAAAACCGGCGCCGGCGCACCGTTTTTGCGTTCTTCGTATTCTTGGTTGAATCTTCCTCCTCGGTGGTTCATTCTCTGTTCCGGTTGTTTCTTTGTGTTAGCATGGGAGTCTAGTTTCTAATTCATCCATCGATTTTAGGTTTTATCAAGAATTGGCAACGAATTTCTTGGTTTGTCGTTTCGGCCGGAGCTCCGTTCGTCGTCGAATTCGTCATCTCCGGTGAGGGTTTGTTCGATTCCTTCCCTCCCTAAGCTCTTTAGGATGTCCTTTACATGATTCTACAATTAGTTATGGTGGTCATGTTCAAAAATTTGGAGAAAATTTGAGTTTTTGGGCAAAAGGGGGGCTCTCTGTTCTTGGGTTCATCTTGCTGAGCTCATGGCCCGCCATTGTCGCCGGCCCTCCGGCCGCCGATCGCCACCGTGCGCGCCCGGTGCTCTTGCGCCGCTCGTGCCGCCCCGCCCAGCGTGTACGCTGCCGTCGGCCGAGCCCGCCGTGGCGCCATGCCTCAGTCCTCCATGGCCGACGGCCATGCCGCCTCCAGCCGTGCCGCACCCCGACCCCTCGCCCGCGCCACGCCGTGCTCGCGCCGCCGCCGCCATCTGCGCGCCACCGCCTCGCCATTGGCCCAGCCTCGCCATGTGGCCCGTAAGCCAAGCTCCTCACGGTCCTTGAGCTCCTCCCCTTCCTCTGTTAGTTGCCATGGCAAAAGCTTGAAGAAGGGCCTCTAGAGAATGACAAGAGGGACCCACTAGTCATAGAGACCATTTAATCCCAAAAATCAGAACAAATCAGCCAAGGAATATTCCAGGGAATATTCCCGGTTTTCCAATTTTTCGAAATTCAAACTTCGAACGCTCATAACTTCTCCGTCCGAACTCCGATTGACTCCATTCAAATTTCTAAATTCATCTAAAATCAAGATCTATGTGCCAGTACTAATTTTGTAATTTTTAGATTTTATTTATTTTCTGTTATTTATTTATTGTCTCGATTTGCGCGTAACCGAGGATTCCGACGGGACCGCCGACCCCGCCGCCGGACTTCCCGCGTACGACGACCTTCCCGCGACAGAAGGCAAGTCCCCTTGACGCATATTGAACCTACATTTTTAAACGTGTTTTAAATGTTTTATCACTTGCATGCTATGTTGATAACCATATGTCAAATATAAGTATTTAGTTAATCCCAATTGTAATCACCGCCTTTGTTATCGACATCCATATTACTTGTAACCCTAGAACATTGTTTATACCATGCTTATGCTTATATGGTATCCTTTGTTACATAGTACGGTAGAATTGCTTAGGATCTTTATCAATGAAAACAACCCATGGGTGGGATTCCTCAAAATGAATGATTTCAAGTATGATTTGGAAATTATTATTATGATTTTGGTACTGTTTTTCTAAAATAAAAAGAAAAGGAAAAAATGGTTTGGACTTGGGCGGATTGGATTGTCGGGTGGGTGCGGATGGAGCACTAGTTGTCTTGTGCAAGTACCGCCCCAAGTCGATTAAGGACCGACGCTTGTGACTGTCCATTCTAAGCATAACCGTACTACCACATGTCTATAGTGGTACGACCTGGCTAATTAATTTGTAGAAACCTAATTTAGACTCGCCACTCGGTTGAATGTGAGTGCCGGATAGAGGCAATGTCGTTTTTCTCACACGGCGCAAGAGGGGGCTTCTGTACTGGGCGGATGGAACCCTAACAGCGGTGAAACCTCAGCGGGTGGGTCGAATTAGGTGGATACATTGTAACGGCCTTGTCATGATCTCTCTGCCGGCACACCAAATGAAGTGTGTTAATCCGGAGGCAACAAGAGATGATCATGTCTTGTGGGTAAAGTTGTACACCTCTGCAGAGTTAAACTATTCGAATAGCCGTGCCTACGGTCAAGGGCAAAGCGAAGAATCCTTTCATATTGGTAGAACTTTGATTTTGGTTTTAAAAACTGAAAAGTGTTTTGTTTTTGGAATTCGGGAGTGGTTAGAACTCTCGGATGTTGTTTGGCGGATAGAGCCAACCCGGTGGATAGAATCTGTTTTATACTTGACGGATGGAGTCACATGATTAACTTTTATCTTTTAAAAGTTGACGGATAGAGCCTTTATATTAGTGAAGGTGGATGGAACCTCACTGCAATATTAAATAATTCAATTGTTAAAAAGAATTGTTAAAAGTTGCTTTGTGAAACTTATTACGTAAGTATGGTTTAATAAAATGTGGCTTTATGCAAATGAACCCTATTAAGTTTCCTTTGGAAAGCCCCACATGATCATTCTTTCCCCGACTTGCTGAGTACTTTTGTACTCACGTGCTACATCAACTTGTCATCATCAGAAATTTATCAAGACGCAGCCGAGGAGGGCGAGTTCTTCCCCGAGGAGTTCCAGGAGGATTGCCAGGATAACTAGCTGCGTTCCTAGTCGTCGCCTGTGGCGTTTTGGTGTTCACTTGTTCTTTCTTTCGTTTTCCGCTGCGTGTCTCCGGTCTTTGGACCGAGTATTGTAATAAGTGGCCACGTGGCCCATACTTAAATATTTATGTTACAATTTTCGTTATGTTCGGCAATGAAGTATCACTGTGACTGTGTGTACTAGCTACTGATTTGGGACTAGTACGGAAATGCACAGGAGATTTCGGATAGCTGATCCGGGGTCTCACAGTGCTGTATTGTTGATAGCTGAATCCTCAGGTGGGGACTTAGCTCTAGGATTCTCAACTGGAAGTATAACTATGTGAAGTATATGAAGAATAGTCTCTTGGGTTATCGGTAATGGTACATAAGTCTGAACCTCCTCAAGATCTATTTTTCTAACCTCTGAGCTCCCACCGATCTCATCATTCTCTAAGAATACAACATGATGGGTTTCCATAAATTTAGTGATACTGCCTCCGAAACATTCGAAATCGAATTCGCACTTATCTTCCTCTTCTGTGATGAAGTCATCGGCGTCGATGTTGGCGTAATCGGTGAGGTTGAATGAATTTTCTTCATCCATTGCTTATAAAGATAATACATTAACTTTTCAATTTTGACTTATGATGGAGACTCAAGACCAAGAGGTCCCTAAATCAAGCTTACGAATATAATTTGAGTTGCTTTGTCTAACAAATCAGAGATTGAAAATAATAGGAAATGGAATTACTTCTTTATTCAGTCACGTGTCTAGACAGAGTACAAGCTGGTGAATTGGTAATGAAAAATATTAATGCTAATCTTGCTCTTCTCCAGTGTTATGTTGTCTCCTCTCTCTTTTGAATCCGTGCGCAGGTTCCCTATTTACATTTAACGAAGGGATGACAGTTGCTTATCTTCTAAAAGGTATCTTCAAGACAAACAGGTGTATCCTCGTTGGGATGTGTCTTTTAGTACAGAGTCTTCTCTTCATAGGGAGTAACTTCCAATCTGTTTTATGCACCTGCTAGGAAGAATCCTCCGCACGCTTGTTCTATGCGAAGGTAATTGCCTCTCTGACTAGTTGTAGGTCGCGGCGAAGAATATTACATGCCGATCAATTTGCTGGTCGGAGCAACTGAGTAAGTTATTCCCGATCTGCGTATACTTAGCTAGTCGGGGTAACTAAGGTATACTTTATCTCTGACCAGTTTAACAAACTAGTCGGGGAATTTTTTTACATGACTAAATTTGACTCTAGTTGAAGTCGTAACAAGGTAACGGGCATTGGGCCTTATATTTTCTTATGGGCTCCTTTTATTTATGAGCGTATGGGCCCAAAAGTAGAATAGGACATATTAATCATCGTCGGACATGACTATTTTAACAATGTCCTGCACTCTCCCAATTGCATGAACAACCAACTTTAATCCATCTTGAACCATGATATTCAGCACATGAGTAGCACACCTTACATGGAAGTCCTCGGCCCTAAGAAGCATTTCAGCACCCAAGGTGTCACACAAATCCCTTGCAACTTTGTCATTTACACTTGTGTTATCCAATGTTAATGTAAACAACTTGTTGATTAAGTCCCACTATACCAAACAAGAGGTAATTGCATCTTGGACAGCATAAGATGTATGTGGAAAGAAAGTTTTCTTGAATGCTATGATTATCTTATGCAGCTTGAATTCCTCATCAATATAGTGCACTATGACACAAATATACCCCAAGTTTTGGTTTGATCTCCATAGATCTACAGTCAAATTGACATGGAAGACCAATTTTTTGACAGTATCATGCAATCGTTTCTTCTCCTCTTCATATAGTACAAGACAATCTGAACGAATAGTTTGTTGACCAACTACTTTGAAAGATGGATGGAAGTAGTTCAATATCTTCTTCCAATAAGGATCCTCATCTTTCCTAAATGCAATCTCAGCACTACTAAAAAAACATGACAATTAGTGCACGACACACTTGAGGGTCAAAGAGAGATCGATCCCCATCCATGGCCTATCTCTTGCAGTTCACTAGAAATCTCTCCCTATCTTCATGAGGAATATCACGACAATGAAGTCCTATCTTCCTATTAAGATGATTAGTGCCTTGCCAGCCAGGTTCACAAGAAAATTTCATCTTACAATACTTACACACTACCTTTTCTTTCCTATCTATAATTTTTAATTTGACGTATTCCCAGACTTTAGCCCTTTTCTTTGATGTGCGACTTGGCAGATCAGGCAAGTGAAAGTCACGACTATCCACTGAATTTTCTGACATATATGCAATCCTCTCTATTATAAAAAAAATTACTTAATACACATGAGCATAAATAACATTACATTCCTACTGCATTTTTTGTGCCAATAACTTGATTTATAACTTCACTTTTTAAACACTATAATAGCTTTACAAGAAGTGAATTTATGCTAGTAGCAGTTTCAAAAAACAATTAGATAGAGATTTTATTATGACAAATTATTCCTCAATTGGAATGTATGATTCCTTAGCATGTAAGCATAGATAAACACTATACTTCTTGTATGGACCGAAAGAAACATTGCTTTGCCATGGTGCTTGGTGGTAACATGATAAACTTTGTACTAAAGAGGCAAGAACTGAGCACTACTTGCATATCCATTTCATCCTCCATACATGATTTCCTTCCAAAATTAGGATATCCAATTGTTGAGCATACTATCCCGTGAAACCTAAAAATATGTTCTAATCCAATTATATATTGTCCATGCATGGTTATGGTACAAGTAGAATATTAAAACCTTACGAAACTACAAAATCCAAAAGAGGGGGAAAACAAAGGCTCATCTGTAGACCGGGATTGAGCTATCCCTGGATATATCTGACCAGGATCTTGTACAGAGAGGAGGGAGAGAGATATCAAACACTCATCTGCCAACCCAGATTTAGTTGTCCCCAAATCAATCTGATCTAATCTAGTGTGTATGTGTGGGGAGAGAGAGAGAGAGAGAGATTTGCTCACTGATGTATCTTGAAGATCGGTGCCAGAGCCACGTGTTCGTAGTTGAAGACAACGGGCACCACCATCGCACATTGCTCTTGGCTTTTGTTGTGGTGTAGAATAGTGGAAGGTTCTCCGCTATTGTGGTGGCGCAATTGTGCTGAAGGCTCCACGCAGAAAGCTCTTCTCTATTGTGACCACGCTATTGTTGCTTCACAAGTATGACAAGACAACCCTTATTCCTTCCATGGTCTACAGTCATGGGTTGGGCCCTTACACAACCCAACATTATAGCCCATTTGAATCTTGACCCAACCCTATTTAAAGCAAACCTAGTCCTATTGAAAGTGCAAGTGACTCTTGCAATGATTTTGGTGATTAATGACAAATGTATTTTGATGACAATCATATTAATATCAATGAAAGATGTTTTGTGCTTAATTGACATGCATATATTGTTATTGATTATGTTTATGATGCATGGCTTTAGTGTTTAATGACAAGCGCGTATTGATAGCAATCTTGTTAAGGTCATTAGTCTATTAAGTAATTAATTCATGCCAATCATCTAGGTTGCGTGTAAATATGAGACTAAGATGATTATTGTTTAAGATTACTCTAAGTCTCACTTTAATAAGAGGAGTTTGGTATATCTTTGGTTAAATTCTTTCATCAACTTTAATTGAGTGCATATTGATAAATTGCATATTCATTTGAGTTCATTATGTGCTTTGATTTTAGAATGCATGTATTAACTTGAGTTAAACTTCACATTGCTATAGATTGATATGGTGCATACATGTCTTAGTTGTATATCCTCTCATGCACTTCTCTTAGTGAAGTTTAATATAGAATTGGATCACATATTTACTCTCATTCCAAATATTATTTGCACATGTACAATTCGTGTATATTCTATCATGTGTTTCATTTAAGTAAAGAATGTGATCCTTGCCATAATTTAATTGATTCATCATATTGGCAATTATCTCTCTAGTGCATATAGATCAATTACATATTCATCATGATGTACTTAATAGAGAACATTTCTCATGTCAAGTGTTTCCATTTATATTGTGCTTCTTTATATGAAACACTTGTGGTAATCAATTGCTCACAAATATCAATTTGTTTATATATCTATTGAGCTTTTGGGACTAATGTCTTTCATGAGTGGTTTTGGAAAGAATTAGGTCCCGTGTGTGTATGATGACCAAGGTATCTTGAAGGATGGCCGTTAAGCCAAGGTCAACGAGACGACGGTGTCATCAAGAGTTGAGGACTAAGTCAAGGTTGACAGGGCGAGAGTCTCATGAGGTGAATCGAGTCAAGTTGGACAAGGCAAAGATGTCATCAATTATATGGTGAAGGTCTTCATTAACCGGCTTTAAGAAGGAAAACGGCAAGTGACTATTTCTAGACTTGTATTATCTTTGATTTAATTTGAGTCTAAGGATTGCCGTACTATTAAGAGGGATGCGACGTCGAATGACTTTTAGATGTGTCAAGTGCTCAAGTGATCCATCCTTGTGAAACTTAGAGAGAGGTGTTGGTGGTGCCGGAAAGTGAGAGTTGTAGGTCTCTCTTGGATTCCTTGTGAAATCTATTTTTATTCTTTGAGATTTGGGTAGTGAGACCTTGTTAGTTGTGTAGCCCTCGATCTTAGCTTTCCATAGAGTCCAAATTCACTAAAATCGGAGTCCGGAGTCAAAAGTTATGCTCGTTTTCGTCGGGCTGCTCAGTGCCAATCCGGACTATCTGGGTTGAGTCCGGAATATCCGGGTTAATCCTCTCGGTTGTGCCAATTGGGACTATCCGGGTTGATTCCAGAGTATGCGGGTTGTCCAGAGTATCCGGACCTGGCGCAGTTCCAACGGCTAGTTTTTGGGCTTGGCTATTTAAAGCCCCCTCTTGGGTAGCCGTTGGAAGATAGTTGGGAGGTTGGTTCCTTGGTGCTTTGAGGTGTATTCTTAGTGATCTTGAGCTCCCAAAAGCCCCTCTAACCCTAGTTCTTAGTGATCCCCTTTTGAGTGAAGGGTTGGGTGTGAGAGTGAGTAGTGCTCGAGTTGAGTGTGATTGGTGTGGTTGAGCACTTGAGTTCATCTCGAAGTTTGTTCTTCATGAGCATTTGTTGCTCTTGGAGGTTGAGGACTCCTAGACGGCTAGGAGGTCGCCTACAAGCCACCGTTTCTGTGGTGTGCCGTATGAAGTTTGTAAAGGTTGGATTCCGCCTCCAAAAAGAAAGAGATCAAGAAGTGAAGTCAGTGAGTGCAAGGTGCAACACCGGGCGGCTAGCGGGTTGAAAGAGACCCCCGTGTCTTGGGTGACCGGGCCATCGGCGAGTGCAAAGTGCAACACCGAGAGGATAAGGGTTGAAAGAGACCCCGGCTTGGTGCCGCCTCAACGGAGACGTAGGATCCCCTCAAGGATCCGAACTTCGGGATAAAATCTTTGTGTCTCCTTCTTTATTTCGGTTTTATCCTCTTTGCTAATCCGCTTAATTTGCTCTCGATTCTTGTGATCATATTGATTAGATTGCATCTACTGCATCTATTCTTGCTTGTATCCTTACTTTGTTGCAGTAGAGTAATTTGTATCTCTAGAATCGAAGAAGTGCCTAATTTTATTGCTCTTACTCTGTTCTGGCCGAACCAGGCAACCCGGAGTATCCGGTACTTTGATCCGGAGTATCCGGATATACCGGAATATCCGAACCAAATATTCGGAGTATCCGAGTTGACTGTCTCGGGCTGAATTGTCTAAATTGTAGAATTTAATTATACCCATTGCTTCCGCATTATCTCTGATAGTTTAGTTTAAATTGGGTATAATTACTACATCCCGGTCCTTTCACCTATCCTTACCCTCTTTTATTTTTGCTCAATTACTATGACCCGATGGTAGCCCATTTACAAGCCCAATCCTCTCGGCCCTATAAATCCTGGCCCATTACTAGGCCTACCTAGGCACAACCAACCAACGCCGACGCATGTTAGCCAAGCTCACCTTAGCTTGGGCGGCCGGTACGCACTCATGCATGCGCGGTCATGCCCCTTTGTCAAACAAGCGGCAAACCTGATCGGCCACACAACTACCATGCGGGGGGTGCATTGCATCATGCATGCTGTATTATGCACCATGTGTAGTCTACCTAACTCTCGGGGTTGGGTAGCTTGCAGATACTACAAGTTGCCTGTGTAGTACGTATGACTTCCTACAGCACGCCGGTTGCTGCGTTGGGGGTTGGGTCAAAATGGTATCTCACCGTTGTGGTTGTGTGCAACAAGGGCCTTGTGGTGGACACTAACACATTGGACTCAGAGTTTTGACATTTGATCTTCCCTTTTTGTAAGCATCCAATGATCAAAAGTCCTCGAAAGAGTTCCAATCTCTCTTCTGTTTTCATTCTGCAACAAAGTTGGGTTGGGCTAAAAACTACTACAATCCATAACCGATCCAAACGCAAAAACGCTCTTGCCATGAAGCCTATTTGGGCCGTCATCGGCCTAATCCAGTGTCCACAAAACCCCCATAATAAGGCTATGTGATCATGTGGGCTTTGCAACCGTAAACGAGTAGAGTGGGCCTTGGAGCCATTTAATAACGTTAATGGTGCGAAAACATGTTGAGAACTGTATTTGTTGTCTTGTTATGGGCTTTTGGCTAAGTGTGGATGCAGAGGAAACCAACAAAGAACGGACTAGCCCTACGAAGATAGCACTTCCTCCCTCTCCCTCCTTCTCCCTCACCTTCGCTGTCTTCCCCCTCTATCGCCATCATCATAGCGCTAATCATAGCTCCACACACTTACTCCACGGCCCCCACCCCTGCCTCCCCTGCGACCAGCAGCGAGCTACCGTCTCACCAGCCACACCACCCAACTTCTCTCTGCCCTTTTCTCATCGTCTCACCCTCTACTGCTGCCCACCGTCCTACACACCCGCCCATCGCCTGCTGCCTCCAACCACTATCGAGCCACCACCACCCGACCTCCTTTTACAACTAGGGATGGGGATGGTGAACCCAGACGGTGCCCCCTCTTCGTCGTTGATGGCGAGAGAGAGAGAGAGAGAGAGAGAGAGAGCAAGTGGAGTGAGAGCAAGACAAAGAGAGATCGGGGAATGGTATAACATTGCAGTAGTATATCGTTCCATAGTTTTTCTCATGAAGATTAGAGTACAACTACAACATACGATACGATCGGAATGCCTCTTTGATGGTACAACATATGACTATTGGATAAGATTGTTTTATTAGGCAGATGCGCATCCTCCTCCTCCTCCTCCTCCTCTCTCTCTCTCTCTCTCTCTCCTTACCTTTCCTCCTTCCGCTGTCCTCCTCTAGAACATGTGAGGGAGCGTATGGCTCAACTCGTCATTGTCATCCATTGCGAATGGCAACGCACGCGCCACCCCCTCTTTCCTCCTTCTGCCGCATGTGCTAGCTACCCTCGTGTTCCTCCAGCGTGCGAGCGGGACACGCACGACACCTCTCCTCTATACTTGTTCGCGCTTGTGGACACATGTGAAATTTGCTCCTGGCTCATCTTCATGGCTGAACCTCATCGCCAGCTTGCATCCAACATCTCCAGCCTCTGATTCATAGCATCTCTGGTGGAACTTTAACATGAGTCAGGCAAGTTTCATGTTTATTTTTCCCTTGTTTTGTTTGGTTATATGCTTGCAACATGTTCAACGACATGTCTGGCTTGTTTTTTTTTTGTCTAAAATTCTTTCATTAAATGTTTCATTGTACTATTTTCATTCCCTGGAACAAGGTCTATTGCTAATTTTCTTCCATTTAGTATCTGTGCGGGCAATTTCGTTCATGGTCGAATAGATTGACAAGACCTTGCATGGGTTGACTATGCACAAGAGATTGTAAAATTTTTTTGATTGATATTTATTCCAAGATAGAAAAAATTGCTTGATTGTAATGCTCTATACATGCATAGTATTAATGTATTAGAATCCTGTGCTGAGCTTCTGTGTGTTGTTCACTGAAACTTATATATAATCCTTTAAAAAAGTGCATATAACATTGAATCGCCAATGAAACTTGTCTGAAACTATTGAAAGTTAGTTAACCTAGGAAGAAACATCTTGAAACTGCTTTGGATTTTTATGGAACATTTCTGAGTTGGCATGATACTCTTACAAAACATGAGGAAAGCTAAGGGAACATGATTGTAACTTGATGAAATTTGCTAGAAAATTACTTAACCTAGTATGAAACTTAACTGAAATTTGGAGTGTAACTATTAGAAGTAATCTTAACCTATTTAACATAATATGAAACTTCATGAAGCTGTTAGAAACTTTATGGATACAACTATGAATTTCCGTAGAATTTCTCTGACTTCATGAAATCCTAAGATAGAACTTTATGAAATCATCTAGAACTAACAAACTTAGCTGAAACTTTGTTTAGAAACACTACGATAGAGTTGTTTGAAACCTGGTGAAACTTATTTAAAACTTATTGGAATTTAATGGAACATGTTGAAACTTGGCTAAAACATGGTGAAGTCCTTTGCACAAATAACTGACACCCAAATCACTCCAAATATGATAATTCTTACTCTACGGTAGTACGCACATGAAATAATTCACAAAGGAATCACAGCTAACCATTCGAAAATCAGGACAGGGCATCAACAAATTCATATTTCAGATCACTAGTGAAATTTGTCTGAAACTACAAGAAACATATATGAAACATGAAGGTAACTTGTGAAACTTGTCTAAAACTACAATAAAAGTGTATAAAACGTGAAGGTCACTAGTTAAATTTGTATGTAACTTAATTGAACTAGGATGAAACTTGTCTGAAATTAGAAGTAACTAGTGAAATTTGTTTGAAACTTGGTTGAAACTTGAAACTACAAGAAACATGTATGAAAATTGAAGGTCACTATTGAAACATGTCCGAAACTTCATTAAATTAGGATGAAATTTAAAGCTAACTAGTGAAACTTGACTGAAATTTAATAAAACTTGGTTGAAACTATGATAAACATGCATAAAACTTGAAGGTCACTAGTGAAATATGTATGAAACTTAATTAAACTAGGATAAAACTTCATGAAGCTTGTTTGAAATTTGAAGATAACTAGTGAAATCTCTTTGAAACTTGGCTGTAACTATGAGAAAAGTTTATGAAACTTAAAGGAAACTAATGAAACTTTGCTGAAACTGTAACAAAACTTCATTGTAAAATGTATTCTAAGACTACCAAAATTGTATGAAACGTCATGAAATTTGTTGAAACTTTGAGTGGATGGATTATTGCATATATCACAAACACAATCTATGGTTCAATTGGCACATATCACAATATGTACATATTAAAAGACTTCCATACAAGGGTACTGAGTTGGTATTTGTCACACAACCAAACGTTTACACATGGGTATGTCACATTGTATTCAAAAGGGGAATAGTGATGAGCACTTTATATGCTGCTTATCCACTCATAGAAATCGCATCATGTAAAAAAAAATGAACACATCTTGTGATATTTTAGTTGAAGGTCTGGCCAGTGTTTAATTTATTGAAATGGTGGTATATGAACCATTCTAACACTTGAGAGCACAAACAACATAAGTGAGTATGCACCTACTCTTCTACCAAAATCAACATCTTCAGTTAAGCAATAACTGAACACTTGAACCCGAATATCTACAGCAGCATCCTACACCACGTACAGAGCAAACACCAATACCAGCCAATAGTCACACATCAAGCAATAGCCAAAGTAACTAAGCTCCCATCCAGGCAACAATAGCCACACATCAAGCACATATCCCACTGGCACCACCAGCACAACACTTGACCGCGTAATAATGAGCTAGTACAGACAAGTGTGGGGGAGAAACAATTCTGATCAAACATGTATACGCTCTGTGAATGGGAGTGGAGGCGTTGGCGCAACAGGGAAGGGGATAGCTTGGGAGGAGGGGCTCTGATCAAATTTCATTTTTCTATGAAGATAAGTATGTGGTCTCAAACCCTTTCCCCTTTCTCCGAGGCATCATGCGCGGATACCTGGTAGGCTCAAATTAACGTATTGTTGCGTTGCACTCGTCGAACACAACGTATTGAAACCAACCTTACTGATTGACCGACCCTTCTCGCCTAACATTCCAAGCCCCAATCCAACACAATCTGACCAAAATGACCACCAGGTACACAAAACGCAGCGCGCAGAGCTAGCACATGACCTTTTGGCCGGGCCATGGTATGCAGTTGCAGCTGCGCTGCGCCATGCACCCAAGAACCAAAGATACCTCCACCTTTTGGACCCGTTCTCTTCAAATCAGAATTCAGAGGCCGAGATAGAGGCTACAGTGGCCGCCTGCAGCTCTCGCAGCTGGCCCCCTCCCTCTCCCTCCCCCTGCCCCTGCCATCAAAATTTTCCTGCTGTGCTGGGCAGGGCAGGCATTTGTTTTTATCCTGTGTCCACCCCATTGCTGTCAGAGAGTGCAATGGCAGGGGAGATGGAGATGGAGATGGAGATGGGGATGGGGATGGGGATGGGGGGTGGCACGGCACGATTGACCGCTAAGTCACCTCATAAATTTAACACTGCGCCGGCTATCACCAGGTAGGAGAGAGGAGCATTAGACGACAGTGAGGGAGATGTGCTAGGGACCCTGTCCCTTTCTCTCTCCCCCATAAGGCCGCAAGAGGACAATGGGCTCAAGCGCTGGCACTCGAATAGATTATAGATAAGCTCCTCTACTTTGGCTCTCTCCACGCCACAACCAGATCAGATGCATGCCACTGGCTCAAATCTGCAAGCTTTGGAAGCGTTCGATCTATATACTATTATTATATATAGTATCGCTAGCTGCGTTTCTTTTCTTAATTTCTTGTTTGAATCTTTGGTGACAGGCCAGCACAACTTAGACCTGGCTCCACCGTCATTCAAAAATGGCTTGGTCTACACTTGCTTCAGCTTTCAGTTTCATCCAGCTAGCGAAAGATAATGTGATTGGGGAGATGGAGATAATGTGATTGGGGAGATGGACTTGCGTGGAATTAATCATGTGACAACAGAAAGCTAAGGGCCCTTCATTGAACTCAAAGCTAGCTAGTAGCTACAAGCATTTTTGTACATAGGGAAATTAAGGGGGGAGATGGGAGGTGTGGCAAAAGCAAACAAGCATGGGAACAGCTAAACAACACGTACAAGGACCACACCATGTGGGAAAAATACATTTAACTGGCCGATTCAATACAAAACATCAGGGTCACAGCTAGAGGAGTTAATTTGACTGCATGCAACCATCAATCTACTAGAGATCAAAATTCCCTTTTACACCCAAAAAAAAGGCAGCAAAGAGGTAAAAGGAAATGCGCCCCCGGCCAGATTTCTTCGTAGGTTGCTCCTCCAATATTGAAGCGCTGCTATGATCGAGCTGCCAGATCATCAACAAGTAGATGATGAACAACTGAAAGGCACATTCACCACCCAATCACGCACCACTTCACTAATCACTCGTCACGTCCCTATTTCGATCGGTCATTGCGTTTGTTGCTTCAGTCATGTCGTGCCTCCCTGGCCTCCAAGATCCTGAAAATGTTGCATGCATTTGTTGTCACTTGAGGCAGAAAAGAACACGAGTGCTTGGTACCGCTAAAATTTCTGTGCAATCTGGTGCGTTCTGTTATGAAGTACAATCAATGCATTCGGCTCCAAACTATGAGAAATCTTGGATGCAGAAAGCGTACTCTACTGCACACAAGAGGCTCCTGCAGGTGGTATCAAGATTCGAAAAAATGCCAATGCGACAGGCAAATGGGACAATGCGTATCGGAGTGTACTCGTGCAGTACTACTTAGGTACTAGAGATCCAAGAACTGTAACCTTACCGTGTGGGCGTCGGCCGACGACGTGCCGGCGCCAGCGTCGGCGGCGGGCTTCTTAGGCGCCTTCTTGAGGCCGAGCAGCTCCTTCCACCGGATGTTGGGCGCACGGGGGACGCGCCCGTGGCGGTCGTCCGTGCGCAGCTCCTCGCGCAGCGTCGGGGGCCGGCCGCTGGCGCCGTGGCCGTGCGGGGCCTCCCGGAGCGGCAGGAGGCGGCCCTTGGAGATAAGCTGGTCGGCGGCCATCATCGGGTGGCTGCCGACGGAGAACTCGAAGTCCGCGTCCCCCGGCGCGCGCGCCGACAGGGAGGCCGCCGTCGGCGGCGGCGGCTCGAGCGCGAAGTCGCTGGAGAAGGATATCCGCGGCGCCATGAACGACTGGTGGTGCTCTTGGTTGTACATGTTAACACATGCCATGCATTACCCCACGCGCCCCTAGCTAGCTCCCCCCTCCCACTCTCTCGCGAGCGCGCGCCGCGTCGCTCCTCTGCTGCTGTACTCAAAGCTAGCCTCTAGGAGAGGAGAAGCAACAAATAACTACTAGAGTGGTAGTCTAGGTGCTGAGTGGAGCTCTTGGGTGGGGTGGCCAATGGCTGTACTTGCCATTTGTGAGGTGAGTGATGAGTAATGTGTGGTTGGGGGTTATATAATGGTGGGATGGGTGTGAGACCGACCGGGAGACGAAGAGGAAGCTAGACTTGGTGCGTGCAACCGCGCGCATGCATGGGGAGGGGGGGGCGGACGGATGGACGTTGGATGTGGCGTTTTGGTTGGACTTGGACGCGGAATGTGCGTGGAGGCATGCGAGGGGTAGAGTCTAGATCTGCCGTGTAGGGCGCCAGCTAGGCGAAACATTAGCCTTTTAGTCCGTTTGCATACTCTTTTTTTTACATATATGGCTACGTACGAATAAAAATACCCAAAAAAAATCATTGTTTTCACCGCAGCGGCAGATGACAATCAAACTTGTGTACCGCTATAGTTGATGGCCTCAAGAGTATCGATCTCTTTCCACCACTCCAACATAATTTGGATCATTACTTGGTAACCATCAAAATGAGTATTGAAACTTGTGTAGTTATGTTATCGCCAGAAAACGTGACAACGGGTTGATAGGCAATCAGCATATGCAAACACCGATTTGATCCTACAATCGGCAAGAAAAACAATCTAAACAGCTCTTATAGTTGATTAGACGATTGATAAATCCAAACAGCTATTACAACCGATTGGATGATTGATAAATCCAAACGGCTGTTATAGTTGATTGGATTATCAGTAATAGATTTGATTTAAACAGCTTCTAGCCGATTAGATTCGAAGTAATGATAAAGCTAAACAACCTGATAGAGCTGATCACTACAGGATGACACGTCCTTGCAAGCTGTAGAACCGCTTGGAATAAGGGTATTCCAAGCAGCAGTACCGCTTGGAATTACAATATCTATTGCTTTCCGTTCGGGTGCTTCAAAAAGTATTCCAAGCGGTAGAGACATTAAAAGCGGTATGACCGCTAGTAAAAATGTTGTTAAAAGCGGTACTATTGCTTGGGTATTGAAATTTTAAAAGCAGCCTGTCAGCTTTAACAAAAATTCCAAGCTGTACAAGTACTTGCATTTACAAAAATTCGAAACTGTAAAAGTACTTGCATTTACAAAAATTCCAAGCTGTAGGAGTACTTGCATTTAGCATTTCAAGCAACTCAAAAATTGATTACTAAATAATAGAAATACCGCTTGGAAAAACAATTACATCAGCTTAATATATATGCACTTAATAAATGTTCACCAAAGTTAAAATAATATCAAGCACCCACAACATACAATCCAAGCACCATAACATATAATTCTTCGAGAAAGCAACATAACAAAGTTTCATTATCACAAATCATCCACAAGTACGACATGTGAACATCACCAAAATATATAAAGGGTAGAATTACAAAGTTTACTTCCCTTGCATGCATGTCACATACATGGACATATACCAAAATATGACTAGAGTGCAAAATATACTCTTCCCACAGACATGGACATATCTATTCGCATGTCCTATATATTTACATCAAAAGTATACCCATTAATTAAACCATTCAACAATTCATAACTAGCTTTTGTCTAAGGCCTTAATGTTCTCTTCCAATCTCTAACTCTCTCTCCTTCCCCTTTTCTCCTGTGAAAAGAAGAAGAAGCATTTTCCTCTTAAAATGTGAAAGATGGCATCAAAGCAATTGTATATAGTGTACAGTTTGCTAGTCCACATGTCTAATTGTAAATAGAAACGTTTGAACATTGCACTTCTATTACAAATAAAGACAATTTGCACTAGGCAATATAAAATTCCTCCACGAGCCTTACACAAAGGTTTGATCAAGGAATAAATGCAATACCAACAACTTGATTTCTTCCTCCATTAGTTGAAGTGCCTCCAAGAACCTGATTTCTTCCTACATTAGTTGGAGTGCCTCCAAAGACTTGATTTCTTCCTCCATTAGTTGAAGTGCCTCCATGAGCAACATCATCTTCCATCTACAAAAATACATTTATTTTTTCATCATCCCACAAACTTAGCTAAGGAAATGAATGTATACAATATGGTTTACCCTTTCATATGGCCATGCAATGGTGCGTCCTTATGTATCACCTATTTTTGTGAGATCATCATATGGTCTTGGTAATACAGCACCCTTTTTCAACACGTAGGTCACAACAACCTCACAATACTCTAGCCCAAGAGGAGTACCACCAACGATAGCAGTTCAACATGTTCTTTTAATGGTAGCTTTAGCTACTGGAACATTCTGTCCTACAACCGAGTGCAAAATGACATGCCTTCCCACCTAAAAGTTTAATTTTAGTTACAAATTAATAATGTAGAAGCATGCAATTTGGTCAAAATAAATGTGAAGTGAATGAATACCCCATGGTTAGTATTTGATACATCTTGTTGTGCAATGGACTTCCTTCTGTTTATCTATACACAAACAAAACTAACATTTATATAAAGACAAGGGATTGATTATTGTGTAGCTATAAAAGATGAAGATATACCTCACTATTTGGAATTGTTAATATGCTGCAATTGTTAATGCACGTTACAAGATTCATTAGTCTAAAATAATTAATACATATTTTTATACTAGTGAGTGATATGCACTTGGACTGGAGGGTTAGATGCATAGTGATTGTTCAGTTCAACATTATCTATATGGCTTCTCATATGCTGCCAATGTAAACACACATATAGATCGTTATAAACTACAATAATGATTACATACATAAATACATAATATTGAATTGCATAATAAGATTGACCTCGACAGGAGAGTTAGATGCACGCTGGTTCAGCTCAGCATTGTTCAATTCAACATTATTTGTATAACTTCTCATGCACTGCAATTTTTAACACAGAGAGGTCATTATGAATTGCAATAATGGTTAGCGCTATAAATATATCATACTGAATTGCACCAAAAAGATTAACCTCGATAGGAGAGTTAGATGCACGGTTGTTGTACAGGTCGGTAAAGGTAGTTTTTCCCAAAAAAAAGGTGATGCGCAACAAGATCGGTAAAAACAAACCTGGGATAATTGGTGTAAGTCAATAATGATCAAAATCAGCGATGCGCAAATTTATTGATCAAAATGAATTACAGAGGAAAGATTCTAAGTCTAAAGAACTACTCCTAGTCAACGAAAAGTAAATAAAGTATATGCGAGTTGATTGATTGGCTAAGGGCACTTTTCCTTTTCGCCTCTGGACCTCTTATATAGCACTTAGGTCGATTGTATCCTCCAATTCTTGCAAACACATGATTCATATCGGCCTCAACTTCCAAAAGATAAACTTCACTCTGAGCCGATGTCGGCTAAGACTCTATCTATATTGAACCTTATCTTCTTAAATCGGCTACACCTACCAAATCTTGGTGTAAACAATAGCACTTAAGCTAATTGTATCCTTCTTTGACTCTTCAAGATCCATGATGCATATCAACCTCAACTTCTGGGAGATAAATTCCTCTATGAGTTGATATCGGCTAAGACTCCATCCATATTAAACTCTATCTTCTTAAATCGGCTTTACTTGCCAAATTCGGGTGTCAACAAGTTAGTATATACTTATATCAATTTAAATAAAATTTAAATTGATATCGGTTGTCATTCAATCAATCAATGAACCAATCATTGTTGATAGAGTTTTTTGTTGATTAAAGGACAATTGAAAGTTAATTGGGTATATGAAGCATTAGTTGTATCAATGTACTCAAGACACAATCAGCTTCATTCAAATTGATTTGGGTTGTAGTCAATCATCAAAGGGATATATCGAAGGATCTTGGATAACCATATTTGTTGGTCTAACTATTTTCAATGAGTTGTGGATATAGAATTAGTCCAACGATGATGAAAACTTGTAATAGTATCATGTGTTGATAGCCATCAAGTCAAAAAATGGGACAAAGACGTCATCATGTGTTAATGAGCATTAAGAGGAGATCCCGACGAGAGAGGAGGAGGTTCATCATGTGTTGATGAACAAGAAGATAAGACGCGTACTTGGAGAGAAGATGATTGAAAATCATAAAAACTCCAAGTTGATTGCAAAATGGCAAATGTATTACTAGATAGGCTAAGGATGTGTTCCTAGTATTTTATTGGTCTCGGTGTTTGGTTGGGAGACCGAGTTTCTAATTAGGTTTGCCATAATATTAAGAGGGGTTGAGTCAATTAGCTTGAACTTCATCATATGTTGATGAACTCAATCCGGTTTATTCTAGCTCACTCTCTTAATCGAGTTAGTTTTTGCATGATGCTCATATTTAGATGTGTTGCAAATAGAGGGAGCTCATGCTTGCTTCTTATTGAATCTTTAAATTGATTTGGATGTTGCATGGAGCTAAGTTTTGCATGTGATGCAAAAGGAGAATGCTCATGCAAATTTGGTTTAGTTGGTGTTGCATGGAGATAAGTATTTGCATATGTTGTAAATAGAGCTCATGTATTGGTTTTCTTAGAATGTGGCTAGTAGAGTTTACAAATTACTAGAGATCATATGTTGATTGTCACAAGGCTAAGAAAGTTTATGCTTGTTTATTTGCAAAGTGTGTTTTTGCAAAATGTCAATTTTGTTACATCTTATATTGGAGCATGTGAATAGAGTTTGCAATTGTGTTTTTCAAATTGACTTGATCATGTGTTTATCATCACATGGCTCGAGATTTGATTTTATGAAGTTGGATTTGTTATTTGCAAATAAGCTGAAAGTTTATGAGATTGGGATTCTAGAGCATGTGAATATGCTTTGCAAATGTGTTTTGTAAATTGACTTGATCATGTGTTGATCATCGCATGGCTAGTGGATTGATCTCATAGATTCTTGATTTATTTGCAAATGTGTTTTACAAATAAATGAGAGTTTAATGTGATTTTTTGGAGCATCTGAATAGGGTTTGTAATGATTTTTTGGAGCATGTGAATAGAGTTTCTAAATGTGTTTTACAAATTGTTTAATGTGATTTTTTGGAGCATGTGAATAGGGTTAATTTGTAAATGTGTTTTACAAATTGATTTGATCATGTATTTATCATCACATGGCTCAAAAAATCAATCATTATTAGATCTTGATTTGAATTGGAAATAAATTCTGAGTGAAATCCGATTTTTGTCTGGAAGTCAGCATTGCGACAGTGTTGGGGTCAGTATTGTTGCAGGTCCAGCAATACCGCTACCTAGTTGTTGGCACCGCCAGAGGTCGGCAGTACCGCTCTAGTGGAGCAGTAGTTATTTCCAGTGTGCGTGTTTTGTGCCCATCTCTTGGCCGGCACTACCGGGCTCTAGGGCGGTACTGCCGAAGGAGCGGTAGTACCGGCCCCTAATAGCTGGTAGTTATTTTTCAAAGATCGTTTCCTGGAGTTTTCCCTGAGGTCAGCAGTACCACCGGTGGAGGTCGGTACTGCTGCTCGAGCGGTACTACCTGGCCTAGAAAGGGCGGTAGTACCAGGTTTCTTACGCAACAACTAGTTTTCTAGCCATTGGTCTCGAGGCCAGTACTACCGGCCCTAGAAGTGCGGTAGTACCAGAAATCCTGCTTTTTTTGCCCGATTTGCCCCCCAATGGCTAGTTTCCTTTGGGGAGGCTATAAAAGAAGGCTTGTGGGCTAGCATTTGGTGTTGTTGTGTTCCTTGCTCATTTTAGAGGAGTTAAGTATATGTTGCGCTCTCTCTTGTGTGTTCTTGAGGTAGAGTGAACTTCTAATTTGCATGTGTTGTATTTAGAAGTGGATTGAGATCCTCTTGTGCATTTGTTGCACTTGAGGAGAGCCTTGTGCATGTGTTGCACTCGGTGATTACCATCATAAATGTGTTGCACTCGGTGAGGTTCAAGCAAAAGGCTTGACTTGTTACTCTTGGTGTTTACCAACACCTAGACGGCGTGTGGAGACGTCATGCATGGTGACCTTCTCAAGGAGTTGTGAGAAGGCCCAACAAATTGTTAAGGTCAGAGCTCGCCTACTCAGAGGGGGGAAGAGCTACCACTAGTAGATTTGAGGTGGATGCTCAATTCGTGGAGCCGGTCCAATGTGTTTGGGCTAACCTCAACATGGACTAGGGGAGACAGGCAAATCTCCAAACACCACGGTAAAATATGTTAGAAATAGGATAGCTGTTTCGGTCTTTCATATCATTTTTATAGACAACTTTTATCCGAAGTATTTTCTTCATCCACTCCTATGAAGTATTGTTAATTTGAGAATCATTCAGCATAACCTTATATGCACAATCTCCTTTTAAATCGTGCTTTGGTTTTCTTATCATTGGTACATCAAATCTTTTTAATGATAAAGAATGATAGAAAACAATGTCAAACATGAGGAAGAAAAGAACTTCTTCCTGGTGATACTAGGAAATCTGGTGCACTTGACCTGCAATTTTCAAATGAAGAAGAGATGAACAGAACACACGCAGAAGTGAAATGTGCCATGGACATGTATGTGGGCAATGTAAAGCTTATTTATAAATGAATGGAAAATTTCTTCTGTGTCAATTGAATTTATGTTGAAATTGTTCTATTACTTGTTTGCTTAAATTTTCTTAAGTGTATCACTACTAGCCCTCAACTGTTTGTTTACTGATCAGCATCGTGATCGAAAGACAAACAATTCTTTATGGAGTACCGACCAGTTCACTCTTTGCTTTATACTTAGTATTAACTGGCAGCAGGTTGGAGATGAGGTCAGTCTAATGAGTTTGATTACAGTAAGTATTGGCTTACATGAAAAGGCTCTATTAGAAATCATCTCACAACCCAACCAACAACCTTGTATTTTGCTTATGGATTGTGGTCCTATAGAATTTTCATGATTCCTTAGAAGGAAGCAAGACAAGAAATAGTTTATATATAACACAAAAGAAATGTAATATAAAGTACGTGAACGTAATACATGAATGTAAAAAAAATTTACACATAAAACCTGCGAGATGTTGGATCTTCCATGTGTTAGAAAGGATTTTACCATCTTCTATAGCAACTGAACAGAACCAGGTCGAGTGATTGATACTAGTTTGTAGGGACCTTCTTATTTGGAAGATAGTTTGTTTAAGTTAGATTGGTTTTGGATGCACCTTAAAACCAACTCTCCCATACTAAGTATTCATGGTTGAACTCTTTTATTGTAGTATCATCGTAAGCCTTGTAGGTAGGCTGCCAACCTGATAAGTGCTTGATCTCACTTTTTTTTCAAGGAAATTAATGTCATCTTTACGTCGGCTGTCTTGATCAACCTATTCAAAAAGAGTAGTTCTTGTAGAACTAAAATGAATTTTACTGGGCAGAACAGCTTCTGCTCCATAGACCAGCGAAAAAGGTGTTTCACTAGTAGCTCTACTGGTCATCGTGCGTATGGCCAAAAGCACCGAGTAGAGTTCATCTACCCAAGCTCCCAAGCAGGGTTTTACTTTTCGTTTCGAAGCCGAATTTCGACATCCGGGCGGTATCGAAATTCGCGAAATTCGAATCGAAATTCGCTCAAAACCGCTTGGTTCGAAAGTCAAATGAATTTGAAATGTAGTCGAAAAGTCTCGAAACCTCCGAGCGAAATTCGCTCGAAACGGCTCGAAATTCGCTCGAAAAGCTTGAAAAACCGCTGGGTTCGAAAACCGCTCGAAAAGACTCGAAATTCGCTCGAAAAGACTCGAAAAACCGATGGTAGTTGAAAAAATGGGGGAAATAAAGAAAAAATATGGAAAAATTGTAAAAAAAATTGTTGTAAAATTTGGAAAAAGCCATTAAAGACCAAAAATAATATTTGAAGAATTACTTCAACAAATATTGCTACTAAATATAATTGAATAAATATTGAAACATGCAGTGTGTTGTGGAGGTGTAATCTAAAATTCTGATTCAAATGTTGCACTTATTTGATCAACTATGATTTTTGTGAGCTGTAGCAGATCCTGTAACAATGTATTTTCATTTATTTTTTATGCACTACTGTTGATTGTTTAATATTTGCATTCATGTTGAATATTTAGTTATGATATGACTCTCTCTCAAAATAATAGAAAAAAATGATAGACGGTTTATCACTAGAGGTCTCATATAATTCTATATTGATTGTTAACAAGTTAAATTGGGGATTTTGACAACTAAATATACTTCAACAAATATTGCTACTAAATAAATTGAATGGCTCAAAAACGTCTTCAAACTTCATTTTTTTAAATAATATTCACATCAGAGGTCATAAGGCTATTAATACTAATTATGGAGAAATTTTGGATAAATTTTTTCAAATTTTTCAAATTTTTTGAATTTAAATTTGAATTTGAGCGAAATTCAAATCGGTTTTTCTTTTCGCATGCGAGCGGTACGAATGAAATTCGCGAAATTTCGCGAATTTCGTTCAGAAAGTTGAACCCTGCTCCCGAGAGTGTTCTTAGATGATCAAACACTCGTTTCTTTATGCATTGCATGATTTGGCCATTAGCACACTCTACTGCTCCGTTGCTTTACGGATGAGCAATAGAAGTGTGAGACCCCGGATCATCTATCCGAAATCTCCTGTGTATTTTCGTACTAGTCTCAGATCAGTAGCTAGTACACACAGTCAACAGTGATACGTCATTGCCGAACAAAACGAAATTGTAACATAATTAATAAAGTATGGGCCACATGGCCACTTATTACAATACTCGGTCACGAGACCGGAGACACGACAGCGGAAGCAAAGAAAACGACAACAAGCAAACACCAAAAACGCCACAGGCGACGACAAGAAGCGCGACTAGTTATCCTGGCAATCTTCATCGAAGTCTTCGGTTTAGAACTCACCGTCTTCGGCTGCGTCTTGGAAATTTTCTGATGATGACAAAATTGTGTAGCACGTGAGTACAAAAGTACTCAGCAAGTCGGGGAAAGTATGTGTATGTGGGGCTTTCCAAAGGAAGCTTAATAGGGTTCTTTTGCACAAAGCCAAATTTTATTAAACCATACTTAAGTATAATTGTCATAAAGCACATTTTCACAATTATTTTAGCAATTGAATTATTTAATATTGCAGTGAAGGTTCTATCCACCATCACTAATATAAGGGCTCTAACCGCCAACTTTCAAAAGATCAAGTTTAATCACATATGACTCTTTCCGTCAAAGTAGAAAACAGGTTCTATCCACCTTGTTGGCTCAATCCGCCATTACACATCCAAGAGTTCTAATCACTCCCGAATTCCCAAAACCAACAGAATTTAGTTTTAAAACCAAAACCAAAGTCTACCAATATGAAAGCACTCTTTGCTTTGCCTTTGACCGTAGGCACGGCTATTCGAATAGTTTCAACTATGCAGAGGTGTACAACTTTACCCATAAGACATGATCATCTCTTGTTGCCTCCGGATTAACACACTTCCTTTGGTGTGCCGGCAGAGAGATCATGACAAGGCCTTTACAATGTATACACCTAACCCGACCCACCCGCTGAGGTTTCATCGCTGTTAGGGTTCTAGCCACCCAGTACAGAAGCCCCCTCTTGTGCCGTGTGAGAAAAACAACCTTGCCTCTATCCGGCACTCACATTCCACCAGGTGGTGAGTCTAAGTTAGGTTTCTGCAAATTAGTTAGACAGGTCGTACCATTATAGACATGTGGTAGTACGGTTATGCTTAGAATGGACAATCACAAGCGTCGGTCCTTAATTGACTTGGGGCGGCACTTGCACAATGCAACTAGTGCTCCATTCACACCCACCCGACATTCCATTCCGCTCAAGTCTAAACCATTTTTCCTTTTCTTTTTATTTTAGAAAAACAATACCAAAATCATAATAAGCATTTCCAATTCACACTTTAAATCATCATTTTTGAATAATCCCACCCATGGGTAGTTTTCATCGATATTGGTCCTAAGCAATTCTACCGTAGTATTTCACAAGGGGTACCATATAAATGTAAACATGGCATAACAAATGTCCTAGGGTTACAAGTATCATGGATGTCAATATCAAAGGAGGTATTCACAATTCGGATTAACTACGCACTTATATTTGACATACGATGATAAACATAGCATGCAAGTTTATAAAACATTTAAAACATATTTATAAATGTCGGTTCAACATGCGTCAAGGAGACTTGCCTTCAGTCGCGGCGAGGTCGTCGAACGTTTGAAATCCGGCGGCGGGGTCGGCGGTCTCGGCGGGGTCCTCGGCTACGCGCAAAACGAGACAATAAATAAAAACGAGAATATAAATAAAATCCAAAAATTACAAAAGTAGTATTGGCAGGTAGATCTTGATTTTAGATGAATTTAGGAATTTGAACGGAGTCAATCGAAGTTCGGACGGAAAAGTTATGAGCTTCCGAAGTTTGAAAATTGGAAAATTGGAAAACGAGGGAATATTCTGCGAAATATTCCTTTTCTATTTTTCTGAATTTTTGGATGAATTTGGGTCTCTTGCAAGTGGGCCCATGGTGTCATTGGGTGTAGGGTTGTCTTCAACCTTGGCCATGGCCATGGCCATGAGAGGTGGAGCTTGGAGGGTGGCCGGCGGAGAGAGGCGGCGGCCAGCGGCGGCAGCGCCAGCGTGGGCGCTTCGAGCGGCGGCGGCGGCGGCAGCGCGTGAAGCGTATGAGCATGGCGCGCAGCAGCCAGCGGCGCCAGCCGAAGCGCGGCAGCGGCGAAGCGGAGTCGGCCGGCGAGCACGGGCACGAGCGCAGCCCAAAAAGAACAGAGAACGTGTTTTTCCCCAAAAATCCGATTTTTCGCCCAAATTTGCATGAAACTTGACCAAACAAACTCATGGATCATCTAGAGGACATCCTAAAGGATCTATAGGAGCAAGGAATTGGATCAAAACTCACCGGAGACGACGAATTTGGCGATGAACGGAGTTCCGGCCGAAATGACAAAAACGCGAAATTCGTCTCCAAATCTTGAGGGATCCTAAAATTGATTGAAAGATTAGATACTAGACTTCCTCACGGTCACAAGGAACCAATCGGAGTTGAGAAAGACCCACCAGAGAGGGAGGAACAAGGATGAACACGAAGAACTCCGAAAACGGCGACCCGGCGTCAGTTTTCTCGATCTAGCAGGCAAATGAGTGGAAAAGGCAAGGAGTGAGGGCTACCACCGGTAGTGCTAGGAGAATGGGCCGGGCCGGTCGGGCTGGCACGAGCACGGCCCGAAAAAACAGGCCCAAAGCCCGACCCGGCACGAATAGCAGATGGGCCGTGCCACCGGCCGACACCTGTGCCGTCTGCCGTGCCTCAAAACGGGCACGCCAGTGCCGCCGGCCTGCCCCGCGCCGTGCCGTGCTTGGGCCGGCCCGGCACGAAAAATGGCCCGGTCCATTCTTCTAACACTAGCTAGCTCTTGGACGGCATGTACATATGGTGAATCATACCTATTGTTGATTAGTGGAGTACTAGCAAGTGCTAGAGTATAATAATGAGTGTAGCACTAAATAGCTAGCACTAATTATCTACTTGATGGGACAAAAGGAAGGTAGAACCCCAAAAGAGAAGGAATTTTTTGATCTCAATCGACCGTGCCGTGCTTGGGCCGGCACGGCCCGATCGAGGCGATATACGGGTAGGGCCGGGCCTAGGATTGTGCACATCGGGCCAGCCCAGTACGGCACGTACAAAACAATGGGCCGTGTCGGCCCGATGCATTTAGGCCTGAGGCACGACGGGCTTGGGCCGTGCCGGCACGGCACGGCCCAACTCCCAGCACTAACCACCGGGAAGAGGATGTCCACATGGAGATTTGAGAGGTGGAAGCACGTCGTTTGGAGTTGAAACAGCCGAGTAAATGTCATTTAATTGCATTTCAGTTTTTGGCCGACGGTTTCAATCCCGGCGAGATCCCAGGCTCTTGATGGTGGGGAATGGACAGAGGACGTCGATACGGATTCAACGGATCCGGCCGTGATTGATTTGGAGCATTATTGATGGAGATATGAAGGTTTAAAGAGAGATGCCACCATGGGAGGTTGCTTGAGCTTTTCTCTGTACATTGCCATGGCAAGAGGTAGAAGATGACACTGTAGCGCCACGTGGCAGCGTGGGATTGGCCGGGAATTACGTAAATGAACCGCCCAAGAGAAAAATGAGGGAAAATGGTCTAAAAATTCCGGAAAAATTCCTAGAACCATTTTGGAATATTGGAACCCAATAAAATTGGTTTCGCGGAATTCGGATGAAATTTGTGGAATTGAATATTCAGGCGCGAATAGTGGGCATTAAACAAAAGCCGCGCGAGATAAAATAGGAGCGAAGGTCCAAAAATCCGGGGAAATATTCCAAAAATCATTTTGGAATATTTGGGACCTATTTGAAGTGATTTTGGGATTTTTGGAGCATTTTTGGACTCGGGTGAAATTTCGGGTACCGGCGGAAATTTGGAAATTCGATTTTTCGACCGGAAGGGAATTGAATCCCGATTTTGGATATGAATGAATGCCATGTTAACATAAACACCAAGGAAACTCCAATTTTTGAATTTAATTAGTTTAAATTAGATTTTTCTCCAGAAGGCGAAACTGAGGATGTTACAAGAAGCGTAACAAATCTTTGTGCCTATTTCATCACATTAATCTGGTAATTAGTCTACTAGGAACTCTGAATCTAGTGACTATATTTTTCACAAAGAATTTCTTTGCTGTTTGCGCTGTAATTGAAATTGTGGGTTCAGCTTTTATCCATTTTGTGAAAATATCAATAGCAACAAATAGAAATTTAAATCCATTAGTTGCTTAGGTAATGGACTTACTATATTAATGCCCCATGTCAAAAATGGCCATGACAATGGTATTGATTGCAATTGATTAGCCGTTGATGTACCTGCCGAGCATGAAATTGATATGACTCACAAATCTTACAAAGTGCATAGCATCTTGTAGAGCGATATACCAATAGAACCTTTTCGGAATGCTTTCCTAACCAGCGTTTTATATGAAGCATGTGTTCCATATAAGCCCTTATGTATCTCATGGAGTAATGTTATCCATTGTCTTGGGATATACATTTCATTAGAATTCCATGAGTTTCTTTTCTATAAAGAGTATTGTCAGGTAATTTGTACATTCGTGCTTTTCAAATCAATGTCTTTCTCATGTATATCCCCGGGTAGTGTCCCATGTTCTAGCTATGCTTTAAATGGTTTAGCCCAATTCAAATCTTGCTCAAGGACTCCGACCTTATTGCTGGTCGTGGACTCTTCTATGAGAGTATCTATAGAAGGTTTAGATAAATGTTCAAGAAATACACCTGTTGGAACAGGTGATCATGAGGACCCCAATGTGGATAACTCATCCGCTAAAAGATTATCTTTTCGTGGAATGTATAGGACTTCGAAGTCAATGAAGTATTTTTTCAATTTCCTCACTTCTGCCAGGTAGTGAGACATTATCTCATCGGATGTTCTGTATTACTTGCTAACCTGGTTTACAACTAATAATGAATCACCTTTTGCTAAAAGCCAACGAACTCCAAGGGATTTTGCTACTCGTAGCCCGGCAAGAAAACTTTCATACTCTGCTACATTATTGGTAGTAGAGAATTGTATCTGGATAAAATATTGTAACTGATCACCATGTGGTGTGACCAGCACTATACCAGTCCTCAAACCTCTTAGTTCTCTAGAACCATCAAAGTATGAGGTTCAGTGTTTGTTGTTAGTAGAATTATGCTCTACAGAAGGCTCACTATTGGTCCATTCAGCAATAAAATCTACTAGAATTTGTGCGTTGATTGCTGATCAGGCAACGAAATGGATATCAAAGGATCCAAGTTTGACTGCCCACTTAGCAAGCCGGCCAGTTGCTTCCTAGTTATGGAGAATGTTACCCAAAGTAAAAGACGATGGTGCTGTAATCCGATGAGACTAGAAATAGTTTCTTAATTTTTTTGAGGCTATTAATAGGGAATAAAGTAATTTTTGAACCTGTGGGTATCTCTTCTTAGGTTTGTGTAAAACTTCACTTACGTAGTATACATGTTTTTGAACCTTATTTTGTTCCACAACTAGAACAACACTAACCAAATTATTTGTAGACGCTAGATGGAGCAACAAAAGTTCCTCTGGATTAGGTGATACCAATGTTGGTGGGCTTGATAAATAATTTTTAATATATTTAAAGGCATTTTCTGCTTCATCCGACCGGTGGAATTTGTCCTGTTTTCTTATTACCTCGAAGAAAGTTAATCCACGTTCTCCTGATCTGAATATGAAGCGACTGAGAGCAGCCATCCGACCAATTAATCCTTGTACTTCCTTCATTGAAGAAGATTTTAAAGATTCAATGCCACAAATCTTCTTAAGATTAGTTTCTATTCCGCGTGAACAAATGACAAATACTACCAATTTTGTCAGAAGAAACTCCGAAGGTACACTTTCCAGGATTTAAGTTTATTACATGCTTTTTCAAATTATAGAATGTTTGGTCAAATCCGGCAAATGGTTAGAGGTTTTCTTGCTCTTTACAGTGAGATCATCTATGTAAGTTCCTAGATTTTTTCCTATTTAGCTTATGAAAGCTTCCTGCATGAGGTGCTGGTACATGGCTCCGCATTTTGGTCGGGGTAACCAGGGCATACCATATCTTCGACTAATGCTTTGTGCATTGGTCAGGAATATTTTCGCTTGACTAAATTTAATTTGTGGTTGAAATGATAAATAGGTAATGGGTCTTGGACCTTATCTTTATTTATAATTTGTGATTGAAATGATAATTTAATCTGTGGTTGAAATAAAATAGGATATATTAATCGTCATCAGTAGTAACTTTTGGGGGCTCGTGCAGTTGAGCACTTGGCTCCTGCTATTAGTATGTGCCTGGTCATCGCAGCCGGAAACAGTATATGATAAATGTGGGTGTTTATTTCTAAGATGGCTTATGCTTCTTAAGTTACATTTTTACCATTAGATTAGTATAGGATAATATATGCACGCATCTTATAGCAAATGCAAGGGCGAAGAAAATCGACTATCAAGAGTTCACAAAAATCAAGCAACGACTTTCAAATAGCAAACCCATAGAGGGAAAAAAAAATTAGCATAGAGGTCAGAGGTGTGGTTTTGATTTTTCTTTTTCTTTTTTTAGAACAGAAGCGTGGATGTAATTAGGGAGGAAACGAAGCTGTGTTAGTGTATATCTTTTAATTAGAATATGATAGTTCATTTATATCCCATATGTTGGGTTTGTACAGAAAGTAGGAAATTCACCCAAAATTCGTAGCAAACACCTCTGTTTCGAATAGCAACCGATTCCTTCTAGCTATTTCATCGTCAGCTTTGTATGGATCCATATTTAATTTTGTAGACAATGCTATAGCTAGTCCATTGGAGAAGTTGTCTATTAGCTATCTATAGATGACATGTACATTTTTTATAGCTAGTAGTTGACTACACCATTACAGATGCCCTAAGGACATCTTCTCCATCAAATTAAATGCACTCCCCAATCAATAACAATTAATAAGGAGGGTCATACCCATGGAAGTACGTACTAGGCAAATAATGTGCGGCAAGAGGCAAGAGATGAAGCTATACTGCTTTCTAGTAGTAGTATAAAAGTAAACCTAGAGATATTAGGTCGGTTGCCCGTAATAGGCGCGCATCAGTGTGCTTAGGGCATCTCCAATGGTGTAGTCAACTACTAGCTATAAGAAGTGTACATGTCATCTATAGATAGCTAATAGACAACCTCTCCAATGGACCAGCTATAGCATTGTCTATAAAATTAAATATGGATCCATATGTAAGAGGTGATAAATATTTTGGAATCAACTATAGCCTGACTATAAGTTAGTAGTTAGTCTATATCTCTCTCTTCCTTTTCTCTTATCCACCTAAACAAAATGCTGAGTTGGCACCCTTATAGCTAGCTGAAGTAGCACCATTGGAGATGCCCTTAGAGCAATAAGATACATAATTCTAAGTCAAAATCTCGGGCATGGAAATAAGGCTTTTGGTCATTCCTCTCTTTTGTCTTCGTTCGCATTGCAAAGCATGAGCATGGCTGGTCGTGGTCGATCGGTAGGTCGTAGGTCCAAGCCATCATGATTCATGCATGACAACCACAATATTAACGGTTATGAACTGTCTTAGAATATTCTTCATTAATTAGCTAGTAATGATTACGATTGTTCACAGGCACCACGTACATTTCCAAGCATTATATTGACGCCCACGTAATCTACCCCGTAAAATCTCTTTCTGAGACCAGCGCATGTGACGGCCCGCCTTTTTAGGGGCAGATCCGTACGCCTCGACAGCTACCCAGGATGATTAGCTGCCAGGAACCAAGCATATTATTGCCAGGCAAAGTCAAATTCCAACATTTTTATTCAATATAAGGCCTAACGGCCAGGGTTTTTCTGAAGAGGCGCAGGGCCCGAATAACTTACAAGCAAAACACCGCACAGGCAGGCCTGAGCAAAAGACTAAGACCTCAAAACCAAATTGCCATCTACGCACTCCTGGAACGCTCCAACTTCTTCAAACTCTGAGAGGGGGGTCAGGGTTGCAAGGGTGAGTACAGGAGTACTCAACAAGTCGTACGGAAAACACTGAATATTACATGCAAGGGTGTAGCACAATATTGGCACAAAGTTAAAGTATTTGTGGATGCAGTTTTATTTGTAACATCATTTTACATTTAAAACACAATCTATAATAATAGTAATCCAGGGGGGTTCCATTCACAAAGTCATCACCATTAAACCACATTCTCAAACATGCACCAAGATCTACTTGAGCTAGGTTACGGGATTCACCCCAATTAAACTTAGCTTCATTTACCGGAAGCACGGCGTATTCGAATACCATTTATTTACTCTGCAGAGGTGTTCAGCTTTACCCACAAGATTCCACGATCGTTAATGCCAACTCGAGTTTAACACGCAACTTAAATGCGTGCGGCCGGATCGGGATTATCATAGCTTTTCGTTGGACATTTCCCTCTTTAGTCCCTATCCGGTAGAGTTTTGGTCCACATTAACCCGGGGTCCCCAGCGGCGATGTGGAGTGCTTGGTCCCGTTCTTGTGGACACCTACCGTTGTGAACCCGGAATGCCACAGTTTCCTCGTGCACACTTCCGTTTCACCCCTCATAACCTTGGACCATCTCCCATACCCGGGAAGGTAACCCTGCTCCTATAGGTATTCCGAGGGAAAGTACAATGTACCGAGCTATGTTGAGTCAAGCCAACGAAGTTGACTGGCCTAACCTGTGGTTGAACGAGTTCTTAAGTTATTTACTTTGCTCAAGGGGATTATTATCCTTACATTGCCAGAGATCAAGCCATCAGGCCATCCACAAACCAATCCGGTACCAACTGTACCAGCCACCACAACCAACCATGGCATTAATCATCAGCCGGGGATTGGAACTCATCCACTCCGGGATTTATCCAATTCTGTCCCCCAAACCGTAGCACTTTTCCAAACAAAACCGAACCAAAGGTTCGGCAGCCTTTTATTTCCATTCTCAAATGCATTTGACTAGACTAATAGGATAATAATAATTAATACCGGAATATTAATTAACCTAAGGTTACAATGATATAATTAGGTTCAATAATTTTCAAGGAAGTCTCATGAGCAAATCGGCATTAACTAAGAATCACGTCATTCTTAAAATAAACGGAGCTGCAATATTTCAACATACAGTAAAGTAATGCAGTAGAAAATAGTAATTAACTATAATAAGGCATGAATAGGTTCAACATGTTCAAAGGTGTACGGCTTGCCTTGCTGGCGATCGGATCGGACGAAGTGTCGTTGACGCGGTCGAAATCGGCTCTTTGTCGGGTCCGGGTCCTGCTCCGGGAACTGCGGCGGCTCCTGGAATCGTCCAACGTCCGGATCTAACGCGAAAAGGACGAACGACAATAAAGAAACGAAAAACGAAAAGAAACTGAAACGAAAACAGAAACGGAAATCGGAACCGGGCCGAGAGAGAGAAAGGAAGGGCGATTTGGGCATTTTGGGAATTTTGGAGACTCCGGATCGAGGAACGGAGGTCATTTTTGGACTCAGTGGCTCGAAAGGGTTCGGAATATGTATTTTGGAATTTTCTGGGATTTTTGGGTATTTTTGGAGCACTTTTTGATATTAAAATGAATTAAAACGGTTTTTTGGAATTAAAATCCGAAATAAATAAAAAGAAAAACGCTGCTGTTCTCTGGGCCGCGCCAAAACCCATTTTGGCCCGCGAAACGCACGCGCGCGGGGATGGCTACTGGGCCGGCCCAACCTTACGGCCAGGCCACCCTGACAAGTGGGGCCCGGGCTCAGCGACCGCGGGAGAGAGAGAGAGGGGGGGAGGTGACTGGCGGGTGGGTCCGTGGGCGTGGGGGAAAGAGAGAGGCTGACGGGTGGGGACCACGGCGATGGGAGAGAGGAGCGAGGGTGGTGCGTGGGGGCGTGGCGCGGCGGAGTGGGGGTCGGCCAGCGGGCCAGCGCGAAGCGGCGGGGCCGGGCCGAAAGCGGTGGGGGTTTTGCGATTCAATGTACGGGGGCGCAAGGGACCAAAGGAAAAAGGGGGAGGGAGTCCACCCAAACCTAGGGCGCGGCACGGGAGAAGGCGAGCGGCGGCGGAGCAGCTTGGCGGCGGCGCGCGGCCGGAGACGGGGAAGACGCTCGTGGAGAAGGCGCTGGAGTGCACGGGAGTGAGGGGGAGAGAGGGGAATCGAGGGAGAAGGAGGCGGCGAGCTCGGAGAGCCACAAATGGCGGCCGGAGCGGCTTTAAATAGCCGGGAGAAGGCGATGGAGTTGCCGGCTCCAATCATGGCGGCGGCGAAAAATCCAAGCGGCGCAGCGGCGACGGGACGGGGCAGTGCTAGGCGGCGGGAGGTGGAGGGCTCTACGGGGCTAGGGCGGCGGCGACAGCGGCGAGGGGACGTGAGGGCAGAGCTCTGCCATGGCAGAGCTCACGGGCGGGAGGAGGGAGAAGCACAGTGCAAGGCGCACTGTGCGGGGGCGCGGGTGGGGAGAGGAGGCGGCAACGCGGTGAGGCGTGGGCGGAGAGGAGAAAGCGCAACGGCCAAAAGAGGAAAGCGCCCAACAGTGAAAAACTTCCAAAAAAGGCAAAAAAACCGGAAATAGCTCCAAAAGCAACCAATTTGAAATTCAATTTGAATTTTTGGGGTTATTTCAGCGCACATGTCTACAAAGGTTCTGTTTGGTTTGAGGAATGGACTGATCATCCCGAGATGGATCGGTGACATCGTCTGAAGGGCTATCGATCGATCGATCCAATGATTTCTGTGACACGACCCTCGATCATCGGTTTATTTATTATCCTTGATTGGTATTTATGTTAATTTGGCCGTGTAATAAAATGGTGATTGTCGATCAACTTAATTATTCTATTTCTCCAAACCGAACGGTTAGCTCCAGAGTTAATATAAGGGCAAGGTGCATGATCCTAGAATCCAAGAGCAGCCTTCAATCCAAAAATTTGTCGTTCATGACATCGTACTGGACACATACACTGGCAGACGACTAATGATGCTGCTTTCCCAGGTTGCAGACATTTTCGGTTGTTTTGGCTTGACGCATGCGTGCTGCAGCCCCTGTTAATTTGTCGAACATATATTAAGCAGCAATCTAGCACCGTGATCATATAGTACAGAGAAATTGGATTGCATTAGATAAAAAGCTCTCTCACGGCTGGACAGACGATGGCACATGCTAGTTTCCTTTGTACGCGTGGGAGCACGACCTGCCGTGCGTCTACTCCTCCTCCACATGCGTTCCCTGCGACGCCGTGGCCGCCTTTCCGGTTTTCCTATGCCCATGTCCCGCCTAGTAACGCCGTAATTGTGGCAGGCATGTGAAGCATAGACTAGCTAGCACAGTGTATGTTTTATAGCCAAACCGTTTTGTCGTTATGTCAGCTGGATTAGGATTAGATATAGATATAGGTCATGTTTGGATGGGCTAAAGCTAATCGTTAGCTGGCTAATGGCTAGAGATAATTGTTAGTTAGTCCATCTAAAATTAGCCAGGGCTGTTTGGATACATAGCTAATGGTTGGGCTAATTTCTTAGAAAAGTCATGTCTGCCCCTCATAACAGCTGGTGAGCAGACGCATAGGTGAGAAAGTGAAGATAAGTCCAGCACGAGGGTATTTTTGACTTTTCCCGGCGTGTTACCTGCTATTAGCCCAAATTAGTTCCCACCCACAAGCTAATAGGCTAATTGTTAGCTAAGGGCTTGGCTAAAAATTAGAGCAAGCTAACAATTAGCTCAGGGATCCAAACATGACCATAGATTCATAGATAGATGACCGACTCAGACGGATGGGGCTGGGGAGACATCATCACAATGCAAATACCAGTACACGTACTTATATCTGAAACGTTTTGCCTCCAAGAACGGCCAGGTACGTACGTACGTACGTTCTTTGGCTACTTCTTGTGTAGTGTAGAATAACTGTAAATCCATGGGTAGATGTACTTGCGTATGCAGAGGGAGCTACGTACCAACAATTGACTGGGCTTTGACCGGCAAGAGATAAGCTGGGGACGTGGACAACTCGAAAAGACCACGTGATCCGGAGAAAGATCATCCCCTCCCCTCTCTCCCAGTCTAAGGCTCTCAGCTGATCACCTCTCTGCGAGGGCTTCCCATCCATCCGTCCGCCCATCGTATAACAAAGACAACCACTTCTTCGTGCAGACTGATCTGCTGCAGCAGCAGCAGCACCTCTGCACTTCCGCTAGCTAGCTAGACTGCTGCTGCCATGCGTACTGCAGCATTGAAACTTTGAAAGCGAGGCAGGCCAGCTCGTGTCGCTGCATGCAATTGCATGCAAGGACTAGGAGATAATAAGCAAAGATGCCAATGCCATCACCCATCCATCATTTGGCTTTTGTCCCGTGGTCTTTTGGGCCATCTTCGCGTCAATCAGGGCTTCAGCGCGTACGTTATACTGCGTACTTAGGCTATTCCCAGTGCAAAGTATCATACTCCAATATCTAAGAATGCTATATAGGATGAAAAGTATGATACTGCATTGAAGAAACATTCTCTACAATGCATAATGTCATACTTATATGGTTAAAATAATTAATTGGTGTGATGTTGTGTCTATGAAAGTGGGTCCAATGCGTTAGATTCTGTACCACAGCCTAAGATATCGTGTCAAAGCAGTATCATGCTCAAGATACAGCTTTCTTCTCCCTCCTATTTATTGCTTTGCCACATCAGCAAAAAAATTCTATGTGGCATCTAATTAATGAGTATGATACTACCCATTGGGAATAGCCTTAGCTATGCTCGCGTCACGTACGTATTCAGCATTCTGATTTTAGGTATCAAATGTTTTAACCATGGCATCGATCTGCGCAGTAAAGGCATCAATCAGCTCAGCTGTGGCCGTCCGGGCTATAGCATGCACGTGGCTTAGCTTTGAGGTGTGGATGCAACACGCCTATAGTGAACTCGTTTGTCGTCCTGCGTGTTGGGATAGCTATTAATTATTTGCATTCTCCCTTAGGCCTTAGCCACACTGCCGACTTATCTTATTTTAATTGCTCAAGTACATATACCTTGTGTAAATCCACTCCCTGTACAGATTCTTTACCATTAATATGCGACCAATACTAAGTGAAGCATAATTCCGGCCGGTTGATCCGCTATCGAACTTACAAGAACTGGACAGTCCATATGAGTCGACTCGTGCTGTCTCCTGTCTGAATGGCTGTTACAAGTACGCACGAACCGGATAATGCGTGGTGCTTTCAATTCTTGGTCCCTGGTCAAATTGGGAAGCATAAATGGCTAGTACGTACTAGGCGCAGACAAGTACTCCACTGTAACCTGAACAGTGACGTACTGTAAGCACGACGCACATATTTCGAACCGTTTTTCCCTTCCATCCCTTGCCAAGCATGCATGACCGAAAAACCTTTTTTAAAAAAAAAAAGGTTTTTTTTTTCAAAAAGGGAGAATAGCTTGTGAGAATGGCAAATTAATGTGCATGCATGCATGCAAAGCCGACCCGACGCCGACGGAAGTGCGACACAGAGAGCCCATGGCGCGTACTGTACGTGTCCCGGCGATCTCCCCCATCGCGCATGCACGCACGCACGCTTGCCCGCCCGGGGGGGAGGGACCAGCCTTCCGCAATGTTTGATATCTCGCCGCGGCACATATGCGAAACACCGGCGATGCCGCTGCGAAATGCTGGCGAATCTGGGGGAAATTAAGTAGCGTTTTCATGTACCACCTCACTAAGGGTATGTTTGGATCCATTAGCAGCTAATAGTTAGGTGGCTAATAGTTACTAGCTAATATTAGCTAGCTAACTATTAACTGGTTAACTATTAGCTGGAGGGTGTTTGGATCCACTAGTTGATATGTGGTTAATAGATGTTTAGGTTGATCAATTGTCCAAAATACTTCTGCTATTAGCTGCTATTGGTGGTAGACGTGAAGGGTATTTTGGTTAAATGCCACCTATTAGCTGCTATTAGCTGGGTTTGGCTAGCTAATGAGATAACCATTAATTAGTTGGGTGCCCAGCTAATAGTTAGCTGATCTATTAGCTGGCTATGTTTGATTCACTCCAGCTAATTTTTAGCTGCTAACTATTAGCTGCATGGATTCAAAGAGGCCTTAATATAAGCTAGAGAATTGCTAAGTACTAGCACTCGAGTGTTTTTTTAGTTTGCGAGAACTTTATTTTTTTTTCATATAGAGTACTTAAAATATAAGGAAAAAATAGCAAATTGATTTCATTAATTAAATCTAAATCTCAAGGCTCAAAATTTAAATGCTATTTAACAAGAAAACACTAAGTGTTCCTTAGACACCCCCTATAAGTTATTTAAACTTTGAAGCGGAAAAAAGTATTATTTAATTAAATTTTGATATTTATATAATTTTTAAATAATGATACGGACAATTAACATGCACGCGGACGAGGCACGATTGATCGGCTCGCCTAGCAAGCTGGGCCCTCCCTCTTTCATGTCACGCGCGCCTCAGCATCATATATGCTTGCACACAGCACAACACATAGGAAACGTGCGTCGTATCAACTAGCTAGCCATTTGAGTGCCATATGATGTGTGGCGGCATCTAGGACACTTCCCGTATTGGCCAGCATGTAGGTATCTGAATCTTTCATGCATGGTGTAGCTAGGTATACGATGATGACTATATATGATCCCGAGCACCGTATGTATGTACTACCTGCCCAAGCACATCGTCCTGGCTATCGGATCCTATACGATCTAGCTTGTAGATCGGATAGCATCTGGCTGGGGTAACTAAGGTAAGCACTAAATGGTCAGTGCCTCACTGAAAAGAAGGTGTCACAGGCCCGCCCGGGGCCATCTGATCTCTCTCTCTCTCTCTCTCTCTCTCTCTCTCTCTCTCTCTCTCTCTCTCTCTCTCTCGTCTGAATGTGGTAACAAGCTAGAAAGCACGGCATTGGCTAGCTACTATCTCGCCACGTGAAGCATCAGACAAATGGTCTCCTGGGTAAACTGGAGTGGCAGGTTTGCCCTCCATCGTGGAGTAAGTGAGTAATGGAGCAATTACACCGTCCGGAAAGCATCATCCCTAGCCTGGAACGTCTGCGGAGTACTACTACTGCCACGGTCGTACCGGCCAGTACCAGGTCAATAAGTCCAACCTGATAGATGTTAAACTACTGGGATGAGATTAGGGATGGTAATCTTACCCGATTATCCGCGGGTAAAAATCCTGATAGATGTGTATATGTTCCTCTTTTGTTACCCACGGGTATGTTTATGGGGCTAAACTTTACCCGACGGGTAAATGGGTATGGGCATGGGAGAGCTCCATCCGTACCCGTTTCACCCGATTACCCGCCACTTTCTAATGACATGTGGGCCACAATAAACATCTAATTTTGCCCCTGATCCCCGATTTGTGGTACCTCGTGTTAGTAATTTGTGATTGGTGATGTCGTGATGGGCGATTTGTAATGTGTGTGATGATTGATGAATTATTTCTACTTTAATAATTTAACTTGAGCATGTGTGATGACTAATGAATTATTTTCATTTTAATTGTTAAACTTGAGCATCTATGTGTTATCTGTCTGCATGTGTTATTTTAATTATTATCTCTATGTGCATTTAAAATTTTAAATTATTAATAATCATTCTTCAATTCACATAATGTAGCTAATTCCTACAATTTCATCAAAAAAAATTGTATATGTACCATTGCACATTAGCTCATAGTGCCCTTAGATTAGAAGGATTATTGATGTTAGCGGGTAAACGGGTATACCCGTGAGTAATGAGTACCCGCGGACGATAAGTATGAATGAGATTTTTTACTCGTCACTTTTCGTGAGTATATCCGTGAGAAAAATTTTATCTAACGGACATAGATATGGACGAGCATTATGGGCGCCCGCCACGCCCAAATCCCAATTGCCATCCATAGCTGAGATGGCCGGGTTGGAATCAACGTTCTGGTATGCAACGACGCCTGCTGCAGTGTGAGAATCGGTGCGGCTTCCCACGTAAATAACGGTAAATTTGTTCAAAGCCCGGCCTTTTTTGGGTTCCCGTGTTCACCTGCGGTGCGCTGCAGGGGCGCGCGGCATTTATGCATGGGCCGCTCGGAGCAATAAAAACCGCATCGGAAACAGCACTTTCCGGAACGTCCACAGGGCGCCGGTTTCGCGCATAAAACAAGTGAAAACGAGGCGATGATTGCATTGAATCCACCGATCGATGATGCCTATGCATGGCCTCCCCTGGCCGGCTAGCTCATCCATCAGCAGCAAGAGCAACCAGTGGAGTAAGCTGAGCAGCTGCATGCAGCTACGTACTGGCTTTCAAACGGAGCACGTACACACGCATCTATGCAGACGCAGAGCTGGCTCTCTTTTCTGTGCCTTTAAGTTGCTGCAACTGCGAAGCTTTTGTGTGCATGGGCGACAGTGCTAGCTAGGCTGGAGCGAGACGTAGGATTTGACTATTTGAAAGGTAGCAGTTGGACTGGACCAGAGCTCGCTAGCTAAATCGCCCAGCTTTTACTCCAGGCACCTAAAGTTGCTGGATGCGTAGGCAAGATACTCCCGTACTCCGATCCCTCTCTCTTTCGCAGTGGGTTGTGTGTGTGTGTTGGAGCTGCATCGGTCGGCCGGGGGTGCAGTTTGACCGTCCAATGGCAACCCATGACCGTCCAATACTCCAATGGGCAATGGCAACCCATGGAGGCATGGACATGGGTGAGGTCGCGAGAACTAGCAAGGGAGATAAGGCCGGCTCCAATGGCAACCGACCGACGACATGATAAGAACTAGTGCTTGAATTAAATCTTTAAAGCGTACTGGGTACGTTGGCAATCCTTGTGTATCTTAATTTCTCGTGCGCAAGGGATTTGATTTGAACATATCCGCATCAGACGACAGGTTATGCTTACGAAAATTCTTTTACAATTATTATGTATACTATATCATAGATTTTTCATACTACAACATTCACCCTTTGTCATATATAGACCAAAGGAGTAAAGAGTTTACAGAAAGAAGTCGGAAAAAGGTTTATAGAAAGGAGCAGAGATGTTAGCTTACAAATGCCAGACCAAAAACTACGTACTCGTAAGAACACTATAGGAAACTTACTGCAGCTACCGAAACACAGTAGTAGAGCTCCAGCTACAGGGATAAGAAGAAAACACCACTAAAAAGAGAGGCAAAACAGCATTAGAAAAGCGAAGCATCATTCCACATAAAAATAACAGCCAGTCATGGGTAGGAAGCTGTCGTGTAAATACGCATGCCAAGTAGACCCCATGCAAAAGCTTCAAGTAACGGTCAAAGTTAACACACAATTTGATGTTATAATACTCCACATATTACTGCCTACTCAAGTAAAATATGGATGATACTTTGGTACTACATGGCCACAACTCACAAGTCATCACCGGTCCATACGCTATGCTCTCCGATCCTGGGGCAAAGTGGGAACTGTGCATGCAAAGAACAGCAACGCATATTACCTCTCCCTTTGGGAATGTGTGTATAATTAGGCCGACCTATAGTTAGTTTACCTTTGGAGCTTTAATTAGGGAGGCTTGAGTGTGATGTTCTCCATAAGCTCAAAAGCGTCACTGGGGTGAAGAGTTGTGCTTGGTCACATGCATGCATGTCTTGTTGGAAACAAAAGAGAGGGGGGAAAAAAGAAATGCTAGGTCCATGCATGCACGGGCCACTAGATGGTGTGGTCAATACTCCAATAGTAGTCAATTGAGCAAATGCAACCCTAGGTTGATTACTTACAAAAAGCTAGCTAGGGTGGTTTGTTTTGCATGGAGGGCCGTAGGCAAGACGACAAAATGGCTGTCTTATGACCTTATTAGCTAGGAGTGAGTGATGACATGCTTGGTAATTGGTGGTTTATTCAAACTGTTTAATATGATAGGAAGGCGCCGAAAATTATTTACAGCTTCCAACCTTTGGGCCGTCCATAGTTGATCCAACCGTCCAGACAGCCAAGTATTGTTTACACGGGACTGCTAGGAATGCACATATTTTACATAAATTTAACAGGGAATACTGTTCGTCTATTACATCGTTCAGCAATTCTGTAAGCAAGGTTTTTTTTAGAGAATGCACGGACTCTTTTCAATGAGAAGAGCACGAGGTTAGGTGTCTACGGAGTAAGGATCGACGACAACCGCACGGAGATTCAGATAATATTTTGGGTCAATACGTGCTGCTACAGTGATAATTTGTTTTGAAAAATCCTCTAATTTATATTAATAACTCAATAAAGAAATTACATAAGTATCCAACTTTTACATCGAAGATTGTATACGAACAACATGTCACCATAAAGTCCTTGGGTCGATGAACGTGTTGGTTTCTTTATCTTCCTCTTCATCAACTCCGTGTCCTGCAACAGTGTCTTGATTGCCAACAAAGACGCTAGTGAAAAGTAGATTGTCAATGATCTCTATTGATGTATAGGACATACGCCTCTACAGTGGTATTTCTCGTCAGAAGAAAATTAGAGGTGATTTATTTCTGACGTAGGTGTTGTAGGCCTATTAAACCTCATCCTCTTTGTAGTGCAAAGCGATGCCCATAGGAAAAGGCATGTGTCGTAGTCCTATAGAACCTCATCCCCCTTCGTTGCGCGGAGCAAAGCCCGCGGAGCAACATGGCTAGGAAGGTGAACTAGGAAGGTGAACGAGATGATATAGAGCTTGAAACTAGTAGGGGCAACCAGAGGTTTAGAAAGGCGGAGCGAAGCAACTGAAAAAGTGGCGGGGGTACACACCTTCGCGGACCAACGCCCCGCGACCCGGGTAAATGTGGCCGACAAGATGGACCACCGGGCCTGCTGCTCTGTCACGAGCTGCAAAAGAATGCCAGACTGTGTCAGATCAATCGGAACTAACAAAAATGCGTAATTTCGTTTGGGCCCCCTAAGAACACAAAAGACAAAAAGGGTATAGAGTAAAAAAGAGGCACAAATATTACACGTATGAGACGCCTGGCCCCTAGAGGAGGATAGCTGGAGAGAAGGGCAAAGTAAAAATAAGGGCCGTCGCATCCACGTAAGTGGCTGGTCGGAAAAAGACCAGCCAGTGCATGCATTCGGCGATGATCCCTCCATCTCCTCCCTCTAAAAAGAAAAGGAAGTCGTCCCATAGAGGGGATCCTTTTCTCGGATCTTCGAACAACCTAATCCTAAGAGTTCAAGAACGATAGCCGAGAACTGGACTCGTCTCAGGTGGTTCAATCCCGCGACAGTAGGTGTGTCACCATTGTTATCCAAATGGGTCAGTCCGATGGAACCTATCGTAGATAAATAAAATTCGGCTAAGAGCTCACTGGAGAAGAACAAAACTAAAAATTTATCTAGAATAAAAACAGAAGAAACTAAAAAAAAAAAATCTAAAATTACTTCTGGAAAAAAAAAAATTGCCTCATCTACTCAACGCTGGTAAGAGCACAGAAGAAAAGGGGAGAGAGACTGATAAAGGGACGACGAAGATGCGGCTGGTGGCCTAATGGTACGCAATTTCCTATTAGGGCTAGCAATCGGCTGGGCACCTCTGAGTACAACTACCGCCCACCGAAACCCAAAACCGTACTGCCCAACCAAACTCACTAGACTTCTCAAGCATAGATCTATGTCTACACCCGAACTGATGGGTACCCATGTGTAGATGGACTATTCCAATCAGTTACATGGAGTACTTCTCCGGTGGTAGCAGCATACAAATGATCAGGATGAGTGGATGGCTGATTTTAGCGCACAGTTTCGAACCTAGTAGTACATGACTATGTTGTGCAAAGCACATGAATATGTTATCATGTTCTATTGCAGCATAGAAAAGAGGATTTAATCAGCGAGAACAAAAACTGCTTGTATCTTTTTTCAGCAACAAATGAGTTGTGGTTTTTACAACACAAAAGTTGTCATTCTGAAAGGCGATGCATCTAAAGGTTGGAATACTCTACAAAATTACTTCTGATAGACCTTAGATCAGCATGTAGCAAATATCAATACATCATCTGAAGTATTTTCATGATCTTTTGCTTTCAAATCTTGGGCACCTCTGAAAACGAGAATTTATAAGAAAGCAATGATCATTTTGAATCAAGCAGGTATTATTTTACAATATCAATTCATTAGGGGGGCATATCCAGTGCAATCAAAGGTTTGGTGCAATCACCGTGCAATCCAACTAAAAAAAGTTTTAAAAAATTCTGAAAAAAAAATCATGGATGTACATCTCAACTTACCCTATCTACGTATAAGACGAATTTGATCATGAAATTTTATACGTAGATGAGGTAAGTTAAAATGTACATCCATGATTTTTTCCAGAATTTTTTGAAACTTTTTTTTAGTAAGGTTGCACAATGATTACACAAAAACTTTAATTACACTGGATATATTGCCTACATATATTTGGGGCATCACGGTGTCTCAATGTTGTTTTCAGCCTGGGGCCTATGCAAAAGTTAGACTTTGGACCAATTTGTAAGTTGGGCTTACTTGATCAGGCTGTTCGAAATAAACGATCATGGTGTGGCCATGAGCTATTGGGCTGTACAGGGCTCAACTCTATGGCCTAGCGTGACGTGATGTCTGCTAGCCAAGAAAAAGGGAAACTTATGGTTTGATTCAGTTTGTTTACGTGTCTAGCAGATTTCTCCACGCAACTCCGTGCAGCTATAATTGAAACTAGAAAAATGAGCGCGGCGCACGTCGCGCACGTGAACGGGTAAAAAATTGTGTTGTTTTTTCGGAGAACAAACGGACCATGAAAACTTTTTTTTGGGAAAAACAAGGGAAAATGAACCACGAAAGCATTTTTTTGGGGGGGAACGGGAAATAAAAATTTTGGAGGGTAAACGCAGCACGAAGAAAACAATTTTTTCCCGGGGGAAACGAGGAAAAACGGGCTACGAAAACATTTTTCGCGGATTACGAAGACATTTTTTCTATGGGAAACGAGAAAAACGGACAGCGAAAATATTTTCCCAAGAAAAACCGTGGTGCACGCGGTGCGCCTGAACGGAAAATAGATTTACATTTTTTCGGAGAAAAAAACGGACTACGAATTTTTTTCCCTGGGGGAAACGAGGGAAAAAGGACCACGAAAACAATCTTCTCGAGAAAAGGCGAGAAAAAATGGACACAAACGGAGAAACGACGGGCGAAAAATGAATTTTCGTTTTTTTCGGGGAAGAACAGCAAATGGAAACATTTTTTTCGGGGAAAATAAGGAAAAAACGCAAAAAAAAAAAAAAGGAAAACGACGGACGAAAAAAATAATTTTTTTAGGGAAAACGGGCAACGAAAATATTTTTTGTATGGAGAAACGGTGAACGAAAATATTTTCCGCATACTCCGAAGAAAAAACGGAGCACAAAAATATTTTTTTTAGGGAAAACGGGCAACGAAAATATTTTTTGTATGCTCCGGAGAAAAAACGGACCACAAAAACATTTTTTTCGAAAAAAACGGAGAAATAACCTGAATGTAAAGTGCAGGGGCCTATTTGTTATGATTTTGGACCTATTCGCTATTTTGAAAAACTATGAAAGGGTTCATCTGCGATTCATATTTAACAGAAGTATTTTTTTTAAAACGGCGAACGAGGGACCTAAACGCGAACCGGGGAAAAAAAATCTCCTCTCACAGAAAATCGCGAAGGACCTCTATGAAAATTAAAAGGACCTATCCGTAATTTTAAAAACTGGAGGTTTTTTTGCAAAACGAGGAGAGAGAGTGGGGAGCGCCACGTGGGGTGGCTCCCCTGCGGCCCTTTCTCCCGAATGTAATATAGGGAGTATATAACTGTTATCAATATTTAAGATACGGGTCTCTAAATCGGAATTACGAATATAATTAAAATTATCTTTGTGTGAAGCCAATCAAAATTGTAAAAATAGAATGAAGGTAAATGCTTTTTATTTAGTCACATGTTTTAACAGAGTACATATTGATGAACTGGAAATGAAACACTAATGCTACTCTAAGAATACTTGGATGCAATATTTTCTATCTTGTTATTCTCTTGTGTTCTATTGTCTCCATTGTCCCCCTAATCCTTGCGCAGTCTTTTTGTTTATACTTGACGAATGGATGACAGCTGTCATGTTTCAAGAGGTTTCTTTATGCTAAGGTGTCTTCTTGCCGAGAGGCGTTTTTTTGTATGGAGTAACTTCATATATATATACTTGTTAGGAAGAAACCCCACACTTGTAGTTTTTTTTCTTTTTTATAATTATATTATGGGATTTTCTTGCGCTTTATATGAAGGAGGTGCCTTGAATATTACCAGTTATTTATGATTTTTTTCTTTTTTAGATTTTTATGAGATTCTCTTGCCATTAAAACGAGAGAGGTACCTTGACTATCATTAGTCATTTGGGACGTAGGAATTTTACGAGAAATTGTTCAATTGCTATTGGAACAGGGGGAAAACCCATGTTCCAAACGGGCCCTCAAGTTTCAGACTTTCTGCCCTGGTTAACCAATCTATGAAGAGCTTAGCCTTTTGTTGCTGATCCCCTTTTGCATAGCGTTTATTTCATCTTATAAACCTGAATTGAAAGCTAAATATGTAGGTTGTTTTTGGTTGGAAAAAGAAGAAGCAGCAGCAGCTTACCATACTTGACAGGTTAACTTGTTGCATCGACCGAATAAGTTCCCGTGTTAAAATCCGTAATTTGCTTCCAGCATACATGGTCGATCGATCGATATCGATAGTTCGATTAATTGCATGCCATGAGAAAAACGCAAGACTAAACTCAAGATTAAACGGGCACCAGATCGAGAACACGCTGTCAAATCCTCTCGGAGGTCGCATCAACACTAACGGCATTATCCATGGCTCGAGCCAGGGAAGGGCGAGCCTGCCGGCCGTGGCCTGTGTACCAAACACAACAATACAGCATAGATCTCCCCACGCTTACACGGTTGCATAAATTAATTAAGTACAAGTGAAAGCAAGTCCAAGTAACAAGCGATCGAGAGCTTATTTTAGCGGGGAGCTGCTTGCATGGTGCATGGAGCGAGCTATAGCCCTAGTAGGCGACGATCCTGAGGCCGAGGCTCCTCTGCGCGTACTCGATGAGGCCGTCCACCTCGCTGTCTTCGATGTAGCCGTCGCCGTCTGCGTCGGCGTAGCTGATGCCGCGCTTGCTCTTCCACCCCGTGAAGCGCGCGCGGATGGCGCGCATCGCACGGCGCAGCTCGTCGCGGCTGATCCGCCCGTCGCGGTCCACGTCGAACCGCCGGAGCCACTCCTTGAACTCGTCCACGGTCATGTCCCCGTCCAGTGACCGCGTCGTCGTCGCCACCGTCATGTTCCTGATCGCCATCGATCACAACGTCTCCTGCCGGTCTCCTCTGCTCCGATCAACCAGCACAATCCTCTGCTCCGATCAACCAGCACAATCCTCTGCTCCGATCAAGCAGTGGCGGTACTAGGGGGGGTGCCGGGTGTGCCCGGGCACCCCAAAAATTTTAGAAACTATATATATATATATATAGGTTAAATGTGTTGAAGAATTTATTTTGATTTTGATAGTTTGAGATTTTTAAAACCTTAGAACTATTTATATTACTTTTAGCAAATTTCAAATATATATGTTGTATTTATGATATTACAAAATGATTATACAAGACTATAGATTTATACGTATGAAGTGTGCACATCAAGGGATTACAATACCATTTTGAGCTCGAAAATCGCCACTGCTCATCACCGATTTTCGACGAAAATCGATAGAAACTGAATGGTTTCGAAATCAAACTCTTTGAACTCGGCGGTAAATTTTTTTAATGAAAAATGATTAATTTTGCAGATTTTTGACCGGTTTTCTTCGAAAATTTGGCAAACTAAGCGAAACAATTTGGAAACCGGTTTTTGATAGATTTTCGAGTGGTTTACGTCGTATAAAACTTTTTGAATTTTTTGAATTGAATCGGTTTATCAACCGGTATAGTTTATCGAGCCAGCTTGATACGATCAAAATCATGATTTTTGTTAATATTTAGAACTATGTGCACACCCATCAAAATTTTTCTAGTTCCGCCACTGCGATCAAGCAGGGGTGTATGCGCGTCTCTGAATGTGTAGCAGCGTGTTCAGCCCTATTGCCCTTATATAAGGCCTGCACCACGCACGGCTTAAAATATGTCAATATACGGCAAAAATCGTCAACTTATTGCGTTTCTCACGGCTTACCTTACTTAGCTTGCGTAGCAGCGGCGGCAGCAGCTTCTTTCTCGCTAGATTTTGGTTGTCGACACACCTGCAAGAATATATCACTGGTTTGATTGGGAATTCCAGATCAGTGTGCAGTGCTCGTTGAATGGAGCAAGAATCTGCAACGAGTGTCTCAAAAGAAAGAAAAGCTGCAGATGCATTTGGGTAGTTGATGTGGAATATAGAATCGTATAAAGCTACACAAGCTAAGAACGGACGCACGATGTGGGAATCTGCACGGGGGAACTGGATTCATACGATGGAAAATTGGGCATGATAAGTTTTTAAATGATGGAATAGGATGCCAAGACTAGGCCTAGTCCGCGTCATTGTACTCGCGTCTAAAATTCTCCAATCCTATATGTATCGTTTTTCTCATGTACGTTGCAGCCTTGAAGGAAATATCAAGTTAAAATTCAATGTGACTGTTGGAAAACAAGAGTATTTTTGCCTGACAAAAGCAACTTCAATTATTTTATTCAAATATATGGCCTAACGGCCGGGTTTTTACAAAAGGGAAAGTATCCAAACTTCCAGTAGTACATTACCAAAAGAACACCACAGACAGGGCTGAGCGAAAGACAGGACCTAAAACCACACTAAGTCGCCATCTACGACCTCCTGGTAGGCTCCAGCTTCTTCGAACTCTGAAAGGTTTGGGGTTGCAAGGGTGAGTACAGAGTACTCAACAAGTCGTACGAAAATGGCTGAATATTACATGTAGGGGGTACTCAAAGGATGTCAATAGGGCTTAAGTATCTGGATGCAATTTTATTTGTAACATCATTTTACATTTGAAGCACAAACCATAAAATAAGTAATTAGGGGGTTTTCAAGTTCAACAACAATATTAACCAAATTATCCAAAATATCCAACACTTTACTTGAGCTAGGTTACGGGTATCACCCCAATTCCAACTTAACTTCATTAACCGGAAGTACGGCGTAATCGATTACCATCAAGATTATCTCTGCAGAGGTGCTCAGCTTTACCCACAAGATATCGTCAACCCTTAATGCCAATCGCGAGTCTTCATGCAACTTAAATGCATGTGGCCAGATTGAGATCATCACAACATTTCGTTAATCATTCCTGTTGTTTAGTTGTTAACCGATAGGCCTTTGCTATCTTGGACCTGGTGTTCCAACTATAGCACCTACCGTTGTGAGAACCAGGGTATGACACTACGGACCATTCCTGTTCCACCCCTTCGGTATACTTCCCTACCGGGAAGGTCGATCCCTATTCTCTAAGAGAATAGTAACCACCAAAATAATTCATTTTCAATTCAGGAATGATTAGCTTACTAAGCTATGTCGGCGGTAGGCCTTCTGACCAATCCGACCTGTGGTTGAGCGGGGACTTAAGTTATTTACTTTGCTCAAGGGGGTTTATTATCCTTACATTGCCAAAGACCAAGCCTTTCAATTCACAAACCCATTCCGGTACTCACAGTACCGGCCACCAGACAAACCAAGGCATAAACATAAGCCGGGGATTGGAATCTCATCCACTCAGGGGATTAATCCAATATTGTCCCCCCAGACTGTAGCACTTTTACAAACATCCGAATCAACGACTCGGCAGCATTTTATTTCCACTTTAAAAGCATTTGAACTAACTACCAGATTAATAGTAATTAACCTAACATAGCATAATTAATCATCTAGGGTTACAAAGGATTAATATGGTTCAATATTTTTCAAGGAAGTTCCATGAGCAATTTGGTATTAACTATATATCATGTCATTCTAAATAATCGGATTTCCATATTTCAACATACAGTAAAATAATGCGATATAAAATAATTACTAAGTATACATGGCATGAATAGGTTCAATATGATCAAGGGTGTACGGCTTGCCTTGCTCGGCGGCTGGATCGGCTGAGTCGTAGAGGGAGTAGTCGTACGGGGCTCCTGTCTGGTCCAACGTCTGCTCCGGGAACTGCTCCTGCTCCACCGGCGGTTCAATGGTCGAATCTAGCGCAGAAGAGGCGAATAACATAAATAAACGGAAAACAACAACTGAAATTAAAGATGGAAAGGGAAACGAAAACCGAAAACCGGGCCGGGAGAGAACGGAAGGCAATTTGGGAATTTTCGGAGTTTCGGATTGCAGAGCGGAGGGCATTTTTGGACTCAGTGGGTCGAAACGGTTCGGAATAAGTGGTTGGGGTATTTCTGAGGTTAACGGATTTTTTCGGGATTTTCTAGGCTATTTTTGGAATTAAAAACGATTTTCGGAATTAATAATTGAATTATTAAACCAAAAATGGAAAACACTGTTGGGCTGGCTTCGGCTGGGAAATGGGCCAAGGCCCATTCAGCCGATCGGCTTGGCGCGGGCAAGGAGTCGGCTGGGCTGGCCCAACGCGGGCGGGGAGAGGCGCGAGGCGAGCTGGGCTAAGCCTGGCCGAGCGAGGCGGCTGGGACGGGGCTAGGGTTAGGCGCGGCAGCGGTGGCCGGCGGCGACTTAGCATGGCGGCGGCGCTGAAGCGGGCAATGGAGCCGAGATGGAGAGGGCAAAGGGGAGAGGGAGGAGGCTCACCACGAAGGGGAAGAGCGAGGCGAGTTGGAATGGAGGGGAGGGCCGGCTTTTATAGCCAAGGAGGAGGACGGGCGGCGGCAGCGATGCAGGTCTTGTGGCGCGCGATGCCGGAGGCGGAGGCGGCGGCCACGCTGAGCCGGGCTAGCGCGGGCCAGGCTGGGCGGGAGCGGCAAGGTGGGCTAGGGAAACGGGCCGAAGGGCCCAAGAACAAAGGAATTCGGCCCAAAAGGTAAACGAATTTCAAACACCCGATTTCCAATTTCCAAATTCAACAAAAGCAATTCAAGAACCAAATCAATTCTGTCGACGATTGGGGAACTGGCCCCCGCCGAGCTTACTTGTTGAACGTGGGATCAACCGAAGCCCCTTTCTGCCAAAGGTGTAGCATCGAAGACGTGAGAGATGGTCCATTAGAACAGACAGAAACACAAGGATTTTATCCTGGTTCAGGCCTCTTATGATCGAGATAATAAACGTACATCTAGTCGCCTAGTGGCGTTTTTCTCTATTGAAATGATAGATACCCGCCCCTTTCCCCCATAGGGGCTAGAGAGATTAAATTCAAGATACCTGCGTTATATACATGGTAACTACCCCCTACAATCGTGCCACGCTTCCATATTTCCGGCGCACCTTCCCTGGATCTTCGGCGAATTAGTTGTCACTTTCCTTCTTAGTGGTTTGACCAAATCCACCGAGCATAACCCGAGCTTCCACGAAACTTCCTGAGCACGGTTGCTCGTATTTGCCTGGCGTGCTCGTAGCCGAGCACTCCAGCTAAATCGTCGGCGACACGGATGCTCGGAACCGGGTAGCGAGCTCCTAGCCGATCGGGCGGGCCAATTGGTCGTCAGACGCTCGTTGGTCGTCCTTGGGGACATCGTCCAAGGGTAAAGATGGTCAGTTAAGAAACTGGCTTCCAGAGTACTATGGGAATTATCCAATCCCCGACAGCTAGTCCCCGAGGCTCAAGTGAGATGGGTCATCTCCTTGAGACTGAGAAGTCCAAGGAGGGATTGAATTCTTGATGGTGAAGCATTTACCTCAGCATCTGGGCATGAAATGAGTAGGAAAAGGATTTAATAGATGAGGCAGGCTCACACTATCACATCCTGAGCGAATCATACTCGGGGAAAAAGGTCGGCACAAGCTGCACCGAGAGGGAAAATAAAACGCGATCGAACCTCGTTCCGAGTATGGATCAGATGCCCAGGGAAACTAGGCATGGATCGGATGCCTGGCATAAAGGTAACTAGCAGACTGTGAACAAACACATGCTGCAGCATCCCATGCATGGATCAGATGCATAGGGGAACTAGGCATGGATCAGACGCCTAGCATAAAGGTAACTAGCAGACTGTGAACAAACACATGCTGCCGCATTCCATGCATGGATCAGATGCACAGGGGAACTAGGCATGGATCAGACGCCTAGGCTACTAGCGGATTGCGAGCGAACTCACATTGTCACATCCCGAGCATGGGTCTAATGCTCGAGGAACTGACAGACGAGCCAGGCTCGAGCTGCCGCATCCTGGACATGGACCAGACGTTCAGGGAAATAAACTGGGAGGACCTGTGCTCAAACGCAGAGCGTGTTCGGCGCAGAACACCAACCGTCTCCGAGCGAAACACGTGCTCGGAGGAAGAGACTCGCGCCCGAGCGCAGTGCCTGCTCGGTGCGGAACGCGAACATTCTCCTAGCGAAACGCGTGCTCGAAGGAAGAGACTCACGCCCGAGCGTAGTGCGCGCTCGGCGCGGAACACGAACAGTCCCCGAGCGAAACGCGTGCCCGGAGGAAGAGATTCGCGCCCGAGCGAAGTGCTTGCTCGGCGCGGAACGCAAACAGCCTCCGAGCGAAATGCGTGCCCGGAGGAAGAGACTCGCACCCAGCGTAGTGCGTGCTCGGCGTGGAACACGAACAGTCCCCGAGCGAAACGCGTGCCCAGAAGAAGAGACTCGCGCCCGAGCGTAGTGCCTGCTCGGCGCGGAACGCGAACAGTCTCCGAGCGAAACGCGTGCCCGGAGGAAGAGACTCGCGCCCGAGCGAAGTGCCTGCTCGGCGCGGAACACCAACCGTCTCCGAGCGAAACGCGTGCTCGGAGGAAGAGACTCGCGCCCGAACGTAGTGCCTGCTCGGCGCGGAACACCGACCGTCTCCGTGCGAAACGCGTGCTCGGAGAAATAAGAGCAATTTTCAAGATATAACAAGATCAATTCCTGAGTGCAATGCCCGTCCGGTGTGAAGAAACACACGTCCGAGCTAACAATTTACTCAGTACAGATTCGAGCGAAAAGCCTGCTCGGGCAAGGTGATGAAATTTACGCCCGAGCGAAGAACTTGCTTGACGCAAAACAGAAATGACTCGCCTAAGCACAGTTTGCTTGAGGTAAAGAACTTTTTTTTACGTATCTTACCTCATCATAAGTTGTGCAGTATCGGTCATCAAATATGGAAGATGACGCCTTCGGGATTCCTTTGGCAAAGAATCTGTCGATCCCCTTGGCAAAGAATCCGTCGATCCCCACGAACGACGCAAGCTGTCGACGATTGGGGAACTGGCTCCCGCCGAGCTTACTTGTTGAATGTGGGATGAACCGAAGCCCCCTTTTGCCAAAGGTGTAGCATCGAAGACGCGGGAGATGATCCATTAGAACAGACAGAAACACAAGGATTTTATCCTGGTATCCGGCTTTGATGGAAGATGCAGCTGCCTCACGCCGTCGCTGACACCATTCTGCTCATGGTATGTGAGATCTCTTTTTATTGATTGCCTCTATGGTCCTGCTGTAACTTTTATCGGGGCTTCTTACCATTGGTACGTATTGGATGTTCCTTATTTGGGGTTACCATTGTTATGCTTTCATTCCGTTATTTTTGGGTTATCTTTTTTCTCCCGTGTAGATGGTCAACACCGTCCTACGCCTATCAGCCGTCGCGTGCCACCGTTGATCCTCCCTGCGCCATCTGTGATGCCACCCTTAGCCATTCCTACGCCATTTCTAGGTATGGCTTGTTCATTGTCGGTGGCGTCGATCTGTTTTCCGTGTCAGCCATGCTCTTCAGCCTTCACGGTGTGTGCGCTCAATTTTCCGGCTGTCTCACAGCTCCTGCTCCTTTTATGGTCGAGGATTTTCCTGTCCCGTATGCTCGGCTTCCGTCCTGTTTGTGCAAGCTTGAACCCTGTAAATTCCAATCATTTTTCGTGTCTATGTATCGATTGTTACACGCTTATTTGATGCTCTCTCTCTCTCTCTCTCTCTCTCTCTCTCTCTCTCTCTCTCTATTATTTATTGTGTTTGTAACAGGTCTAGGTTTTCACTGTGCAAGCAATCCGTGTTTCAATAACCAACCACCGGGTGCTGTCCCTACCATGCTCGTTACTGAACCAACAAAGATTCATCTAGCTATCTCTACACACCATGAGATCCCGGTTAGCTCTCAGGAACATATACGCTCACCTAGCTCTGAAAAGCATATACAGTTTAGTGGCCCCTGTGATATCACCTCACCTCTATCTGCCTTAATTCACGAGTCTCCGAAACTTGCCGCATTGAACAGTTCTTAAATCCTAGCTTTAGTCTCATAGTTACATGTATTATTGCCTACATGTGCATATTATCACCAAGGAAATAGCTGATACTTAGGACCTCTTGTTAGTAGCGTTGTTTCCACATTATTTATACCCAATCTTTAATTTAATAGTTTTGGTCACATAGAGTGAGAATAGTTAACGCGGTTTCTATCCATAGCCGAACTATCCATTAGGGATTAATAGCAATGACCACAAGTAATGAACCAGGACTGGTTTATATATACTAGTAACCACGTACAGGGGGAGAAAAACCATTGCTTATATTACCGACTAACAGAGCTAATCAACAAGCGATCATACAAATGTAGATGAGTATATAATTGTGATGATATAGATACTAGGAAGGAGTGTATAGGTATCATTCGTGTATAGGTATTATCCGGATATTTTAGTTTTAGCTAACATCCAAATTTTGGACCGTTGGATACTTCACCCGTATATCACCGGACCGTTAGATCAAATCATATGATCGGATGTAATCGATACTCCCAAATCTCAACAATGATCTGATGGTCCTATATTTGGATGATTTCAGTAATAAAAATATCCGGATGATATGTATCAAATCCCGGCCTGAGGGTTGCCGCGAGGTACTTGCCTGCCAAACGTTTAGCAATGCGACTGCACGACGGTTCAGCAATGCGAAGGCAACCAACTCTCTTCTAAGACCCATGCACGTGCGATCCTTACATGCATGCAAAGCATGGAGATTAAGAGTGGATTAATCTGGTAATTAGGAAGGATAATAGAATACAAAAGTGATCCATTCAGCAGGGAAATCAAGGGTGGCTCGCTCGACTAGGACGTGTGACTGCAGAGTGCATCGCATTCGCATGCATGTGCAGTAAGGGCGCAGTCCGACTGGTCAGTGGCGAGCACAGCTACCGGCGGTGGCACAGCACCAAACAACGGCGGCCGGGGATGCCGCTCTTGACGAGAACAATGGCCACATGTAGAGACGGTGGTCCACGACGACGCCCACAGCAAAGGCGACCCGCTCCCCTGGCGCTCGAGCCCAGCGGAAGGAAGGACTGGCCGAGCACCACTACGCCCGGTGCAAAGGAGGGCGGCAGCACGGCAGACCTTATCTGTTATTTTAGGACTCTATACTAAATTTAAAATTAGGCTATATTTCGTACATAATAAAAGTTAATTACCAAAAAATTATTTTGTATTATAACTGTAGTATATTTTTTTTTACAGTACAAAGGATTATGCGATACATCGCGCTAAAAAATAAATTTCATATATGACCTTTACTTGGAAAGCACCATTCTTCTAATATTATTTGAAACAGAATCTTCAATCATTCTTGTAATTAGTCTTTTTCAAATTAAATCAATTTCAATGGCTATCGTTAAGTTTTTTATAGTTCATTATAGAACGCAAGTAGAACTTCTACTTCAATCTATATGAGTTTTTTTTTTTTTTTTTGCATATGCAATAGTCACCGGATTGTCAACAAAATTCTATATACGATAATTACATTACGAAAATAATTTAGCTGTTTCAAAAACTTTAAAATGTCAATAGGGCGTATGATTTTGCTTAGGAATGAATTTTTACAAAAAAAAAAAATTTAAAAATAAAGAGAATAAAAAAACTAGCCATTTATTAGTTCTTACTCCTACTAATACAAAAATTCACAACTACTAATTCAAGAATAATAAAAATGGATCCCTTTAATTTTGGTTCCAAATTTTCGTTTAGAGGTCAAATCTCGTCGCCCTCCAAAATCTGAAATCTCAGCGAAATCTCGTTATTTCAGATGATGATTAAGCCTGAGGAATTTTTTAAAAATCTAACAGTCCTATATTGTCCTGATAAAAGGCTGACCAACAAATTTCAACCGAATGGAAAATAGTACAAACCACGTTAGATACTTTTGAAAAAAAAATTGGATGGTTATAACACATCCATAATATTACCATAAAATTTTCAGATGATGATCAATCTTGAGGAATTTTAAAAAATTTGAAAAGTGCTACTGAAGACTGACCGATAAATTTCAACTGAATGAAAAATAGTTCAAACAATGTTAGAAAGTTTTGAATTTTTTTGGATGGTTCTGATGCATCAATAATATTCTCATAAAATTTTCAAATGATGATCACGCTTGAGAAATTTTTAAAAATTTTGACAACCGAGGTACTTAATTAATGACCGCAAGAATTAATGGCATAGGCTAACTGGATGATCTACCGACTGTCCCACTTGGGAAATGATGTGAAGAATATAATCCGGTCAGATTCAGTCCAATCCGATCAAGTTTTGATAAAATTTGGGTCAAAAACACCGAGATTTCGGTCAAATATACCGAGATCTCGGCGAGATTATAGGTTACTTGTGAAATCATGTGCTAAAAAATTGGTTTAATGATGATTTTGGTTTTACAAAGTGGTTGTGCTCATAGCATGTGTGGTGCATGTGCATGTGGTGTTTCAGATAATTATTTGATATGCTTGTGATAGCATGGTAATTGTTCTGCTTGATGCAATGCGCTCATGTGAGTGGTTGCATGGACTGATCTTGAGTCAAGTCGTGGACTTGTGCTCGGAATATTGTTTTGTGGATTTTTTCATGTGCAGGTGTTGCTCGAGGGTGAAAGTGGTCGATGACGGGATCGGAACTAGGTTCATTGAGGAACTGAGGTTCGAGACTAGGTTCATGGATGAATCGAGGTCCTAGTGGTTGGGGATGTCATGCGGAACGTTCGGGCTAGAGAACGGTGCACATGGAGGCTAGTTAGTCACGTCAGTATGGTAGGTGGGCCGTACGCGTGCAATTGTAATCGTTTGGGGTAGCTTGCATGTATTGGGCCATGTTGGGGTAAGTGGACATGCATGCGAATTCCTCAGGGTTTACTTCTTATAAATAGGAGGGGTTGTTTCCTGTTTATTTGTGTGCTTAGGATTTAGGATTTGTACTCTTTTGTTTTGAAGTACTGTAATCAGACTAGACAAAAAGAAATAATAAAATATTTTTCTTCAAAGCATACACGGGAGCCGCACGAAAAAAACAGAAGCGCCTGGGAGGCCAACACATACGGTGGCGGCAGGAGCAGCGACAGAACTGGAGAGAGATTCTGTGCTACAGTAATCTGCGGAGCACTGCAGCTACAGTGATTTCACGAAGTATTGTAGCCGCAGCAGTAATCGTGACCTTGGGTTGTTGCTAGTTCTGATTTACAGATTGATTCATTGTTATATCTTGATATGATTTGATCTATTCCAAACATTCCTACGACACCAAGTTATTGATCTATAAAGTTTGATTGGTTAATTCCTTGTAGATTTTGTTTAATCACGAAATTAGGGTTTAATCAATTCGCATCATTATTGATACAGTCAACTTGAGAAGCTTATAACTTTTGATCCATAGATCCGATTGAGTTGATTCTTATTGGGTTAGTTTTGAAATTGAATATAATTTATACATTTTAAATTTCACATCAATCCGATGGTTGGATTGGGAATTAAGGTTAGATCTATTTTCGTTATAATCTATCATAGCAAGATTGCGAAGCTTATAACTTTTGATTCGTAAGTGCGATCAAGCTGATTCTTTTTTTATTAGATGCGTATTAGAATCTAGTTTCTTATATTAAAATTTAATGTCAATCCGACGGCTGGATCTCCGGTAATTAGCGTTTTACCGAACGTATGTTAATCTGTTTTGTTGATTACGAAGCGATTATTTAATTCCGAATTAGGGTGAATCTTTAGTAGATCAAAATTTTGATTTTAGATTCCGCGCAATCATTCACCCCCCCTTTGATTGCTATACTAGTACTTCAAAAAAAATTCAATTTTTTTTTAATTTCGCCTGGATTATAAACTCGGGAGGGTTCGAAATCCGAGATTTCAGCAAGATTTCGCGAGATTTCGATGAGATTTTGATCCTTGGTAGCAGCCCATGCTACACATGGCTCCCATCCGAACCTGCAACCTAGTGGCAACTAGCCAAACAGGGATGATGCCCTCCATACCCTAGATGGTTTTTTTTAGAGAGGGGGGGAGAAAGAAAATCACCTATTGGAAAAAGGAAATTTGAGGGGGGGGGGGAAATGTTACGAAATTTTGCATTTATTGAGGTACAATTATGCAAGGAAATAGATGCAAAATTTGTGGAATATTTCGTCGAATTTCCCTTTTATTTTCGGATTTCATGAAATTTAGGGTCACTCGGCCGCGGCTGATACAAGGCAGCACATCCTACCGGATATAAAGATGGGAGGAAGCGCGGGCGAGGGCCAGCCCACGTGTCCTACCGTTTTGCGAAAACACCCTCCTGTTTTTCTGAATTACGAATAGGTCCCTGCGAATTTACAGATAAGTCCTTTGTAATTTTTTGTGAGGGGAAAAATAGTTTTTCTGGTTCGCATTTAGATCCCCCATTCGATGTTTTACAGAAAGAGCCTTCCGTTAAATACGAATCGCGAACGAGCCCTTTTCTAATTTGTCGGGATAGCGATTAGGTTCAAAAATATAACAAATAGGTCCCCGGTCTTTAAGTTCAAGTCCTTTCTCTGTTTTGCCCGAAAAAAATGTTTTCGTGGTCCGTTTTTTCTCCGGAGCATGGGAAAAATGTTTTTGTTGGCCGTTTTTCCTAAAAAAAAAATGGAAATTCGTTTTTCGTCCGCCGTTTCTCCGTTTTTGTTGGAAAAAAATGTTTTTGTTGTCCGTTTTTCTCAGGAGCATGGGAAATTTTTTTTCTTTGACCGTTTTTCCTAAAAAAAAATACAAAATCGTTTTTCGTTCGTTGTTTCTCTGTTTTTGTTGGAAAAAATGTTTTCTTTGTCCGTTTTTTCTCCAGACCCCGGGAAAAACATTTTCGTGGTCCATTTTTTCTTAAAAAAAACGGAAATTCGTTTTTCGTTCATCCTTTCTTCGTTTTTTGCCAAAAAAATATTTTTGTAGTCCTTTTTTCTTCGGATCCTGGGGAAAATATTTCCGTGGTCCATTTTTTCTAAAAAAACACACAAATCTGTTTTTCGTACGCGCACGCGGCGTGCGCCGCTTTTGTGTTTTCGTGGTCCATTTTTTCTTAAAAAATAACACATACCCATTTTTCATTCGTCCTTCTTCCGTTTTTGCCGGAAAAAATATTTTCGTGTTCCGTTTTTTCTCCAGAGCCCAGAAAAAATATTTTCATGGCCCATTTTTACCTAAAAAAAATGCAAATTCGTTTTTCATTCACACACGCGGCTCGATCTCTATGGTTTCTCGAGCCTTCAAAACTTTTGAAGATACGTCTAAATCTATTTTTTCACCCGAAAAAAACATAAAGTCATTTTTCGTTCACGCGTGCAGCGTGCGCCGCGCTTACGGCCTAGTATACGCTATTAGGGGGAAAAATACTCAAGCATGTGGTATTGCAGCACTTTACAGAGGCATTATTGTAATCAACCAACCTTCTCAGCACTATGAATAGGGGCCCTAGACACCCGTGGACTTGTAGGTGAGCATCATATGTACACTTTTTTTTAATCTTCCATTCATCAGCTAACGCCCTGTTTGGTACGGTTCCAGATTTTAGTATAAACGGAAATGGTTCCAGATTCTTGGTAGAAACGTTTCAGGTAAGATTATGTGAATCGAGTGGAACGGGGTTGAGACCGATTCAACCACAGAGTGAAAAAAAGATGAAACGATCCGAAAAGAATCATTCCAAGTTTTAGTCCGTTTGGTTGGGTTTCTTTAAGAATCTAGTAGAAACGGCCCGGTTCTAAGTTGCCAAACGAGGCCTAAGGCTCCTTTCAGATCCACCGAAGCCCCGACTGCTACTGTTTCGCTATGTAACCACAACAATATCATTAGAGCATGTACAATGGTTACATTCATCTGTCTGTAAAAAATGACACATAGGATTTTAAGTGATGTGAAGGAGAGAGAAGACTGCTATCTACTATTTAATAAACAGTTTTACATTTTGTGTACCATTGTATAGACTTGATTGAATGAGAAACTATTACAAATAACTATATAAACGATCTATTGTATGAATTATTTTTAATGCTATGTGTATATGGCCTTATGTAGTTAATCCGGTGCCACATAGAGCTAATTCAACTCCACGTGGCATTGGCAATAATGACTAACTTCAAATTGTGAACCATGATCTTCGTTTTCTGTATATTATGATGAGCAAACAAACTTAGGTTCGACTCTGAATGTAGAGGGATTTATTTCGCACATTTCAAAGCAGAACATACTAAAGAACTCTCAGTAGTTTCGGTGCCTTGCCGAGCTCCTCTAACTCGGTAGTTCCTTCTGAGTTGTGGGAGCACGGCAGGTTACACGTGTCTTCTACTTGTACATTCGTTATTAGAGATGAGGCTAATTTTATAATTATGTTCGGAAGGAATCCAAATTTGCAAAAGAAAAAGAGTTTATTAGGAGCTAGAAAAGTGACGATTTCAAAATGAACATACATACGATGGCATCAGGACCATAGACACCTAGACCTGGAAGTGTTTTATCCTTCAAACATATGGAATTATGGATATAGCTTTGGCAGGCACTATCCAATTCGCATCTGATCCATTTACAACGACTGCTACCTTGACAGCTAAATTAGCACTCGTCACTGGACTTAGGCTGTGTTTGTTTAGGCTTCTGCTTAGGCTTATTTGGCTTCTAGGCCTTCATAAGTCACAAGCCAAAATAAACAGTAATTTTTCAGCTAGCTGGAGAGGAGAAGCTCCAGCCCAATTTGCACTACACGAGAGAAGCAAGGAAAACGATGCTTCTCGGGCTGGCTGGAGCTTCTGAAAATCCCACTTCCCTGGTAACCTTGCAACTTGATCTTATTTACAAAAAAATTGACATCTCCTTCATCAAGTCTCTTCCAGCTCCAAATTCTCCACTCCAAAGAGCCAGCCTAGCTTCTTCCAAACTCAAGACTTCTCCTCCAAAGACTAAATTTAAACAAACACAGCCTAAGCTACCTAGCTTCTGCGGTAATTTTAGTTGCAAGTAAACATTGGATGAAGATCACTAGAGATAGCCATCATGAAGTTTAGTGGAAATAAGACTATACAATCGGTTGGATTAAGGCCTTGTTTGTTTCAGCGGGGATTGTAGAAAGCAGCTTTTAAAAGCTGAAAGGTCAACAAACAGGAAACTTTCAATATGAATTGTAATAATCTGGAGGCTTGATTGTAGCAATCCCACAATGGAGGAGCTTTTCTCAGCTTTCTTTTTTTTTGCAAAAGACCACAATACCCATCCAACTTCAATGAAAATTACCCATCATTGTCCCCCACTGTTCACACAAACTATTCAACCTATAATCGAGGGTACCATAAACTTTTGCCAAGCAGAAATAGCAATCCAAACACACTATAATCTGGATTGCTTAACAGCCATCAGCCTTTCAACCTCCAGCTTTTAACAATCCAGCTTTTACAATCCAGATTTTAAAAGCCACTTTCTACAATCCTCAGCTGAAACGAACAGGCCTAAGCTTGCTAGATCAGCATTCGGGTTGTACGAATCAAGAATCTGCAGCACGTGGACTAAGAAGGAAAGCCAAGGTGGCTGTGGATGCATTTGAGCAGGCGACATGGATCGAGTAGAATCATACAACCAAAGCTAAATATAATACCGGCTCATAATGTGGGAATCAGAAAGGTGAAGTTATGTGGCCGCTTCAAAAATCTGACCAGATAAGTATGCACGAAATGGAATAGGATTCCAAAGTTAGGTCTGCAATATTGTACATAGCGATGTCGAAAATTCTATAATCATATATCACTTTTCTACTGTTGTATGCCTTAATTGGGTCAACCTTGAACATGAGCTTCACATGCAGTGTTTACATATGCATGCAACACCAACCAGAAACTCTATTTTGCGCTGATGAGCATTGGTTTGAAGCTGATTAATTTATTCCACGCAGTATATCATACAATCATACGCAGACATGATCACATATTTACATCAGGATGTAATTTCTTGGGGACTTTGAGGCTCAAGGCTTCTTCCTTGGGCGAGTCATCATTTCCATGAAATCATCCATGTCCACAAACCCATCATGGTTCCTGTCAATCTCCTTCACCATCTTCCGGCAATCCTCCAGGGAGCACTCGTCGCCCAGCTTGTGAAGCACCTTCATGACCTCCTCGGCGCTGATCCTGCCGTCCCCGTCCTGGTCGAACTCGAAGAACGCCCGGCGTATGTCCCCCCGCAGCACGCCGCTCCGGTGCACCTCCATGAACTCCTCGAAGTCCATGTAGCCGTCCTTCTTGTAGTCGGCGACGCAGACCATCCGCCTCGCCTCGTCGGCGGCTTTAGCCTTCCCTAACCTCCGCAGCAGCGCCTCCAGATCTTTCCTGGAGATCCGGCCGGTCTCGCCTGCGATCCTGTCGAACACTTTCTTCATCTCGTCGTCGTCGGGCTTGTAGACCTTCAAGTCGGAGTGCTGTCGGTCCCCGCCGGACAGCAACCGTCCGGTTGGCCGGGCAGCCTTGGACCGGAGCTTCGCGAGATTGTACTTGAAGTTCAAAATGTTCAGATGCGACATTTTGTAACTGATTTGCTGCAACTAGATTGATCTGTCCGGGCAGCTTCTGTGTGCCCTTCATGAAAGTTTATAGAGGTTGTGTCCTGAATAAAGGTTGCCAGAATACAGATGCCTGACAGCTGCAGAAAGTTTCAGAATTTGGGATTCCCCTGGAGCTTGCAATATAGGCAACCTCAAAGCAAAAGGAGGGCAAAAGATGGACCACATCAACATGCAAAGCAAGAATCTAATCTGTAGCTGCTCGGGGTAATAATACAGGCCAAAAAGTTCTTTAAAAACTGAGCCAACTGCTCCGTTGAAATTTATTCTTTCTTTTTCTTTATGAATTATGATCATATATCTGTCAGTGAAGAACAAAAAGTTCGATTGCTAAGTAGATAGTAGTTTACAACGCTTAAAGAATGGCATCCCAGCATGTACCGTGCCTGAAACAGAGATTGTGTAATGGGAAGAATCACAGGTCGTCGAAGGTTGTGAACACAATCTATCCAGCAGCGGTTAATAAAATTGCAGCTGCCAAACAGACAGGGCCATCAAATTATGGTGGTTTCCCATTGTCTAACTCGTCCATCTTTTCAATGTCCTCGCAATATGTAATTTTCCGAACATAACCTGCAAGCACAAAGAGAAGTCAGCGCATAAAATTTCTCTCAGGAGGAACAAACAGTTAATGGAGCAGTAAGAAAGCACCAAGATGTCGCGATCTCAATTTTAAGAAGTTAATCCCTGAATCTCTACAGGAGATCTGATTGGGTCAAGGTATTTACTTTTCCATGACAAAAAACCTACACAATTTGGCAGCACCAGGATCAGCCAACCATCTTGGCGTCCACTCATCCGATGGCTAAAGGGATTACAATTATGTGTCCACCACTAACACACCTACGGGTCTTATGTAAATTTCATCAGGGGTGTTATCTATCAGGTCAGATTGCAGTTGTGAATTTGCTTGTTATTAGCTTTTCATATCATGCCCTTACAGTTGACTCCAATGTCTGATGCATTTTCAAGCTTCCGCTGAAAAATAAAAACATTCACCTAAGTAACATGATGGCATATCGATGGCAATTTAATTCAGATTAGGATAGACCCTGTACCATATGATCTGAAGAGCTATGGTACCTCAGTAGCATGGACAATTCAAAAATACAAACACTAACAACAGTGGATAAACCAACCTGCAATTAAAGACTTCAGCATGCGTTCAGTTTATCGTAAAAGCTGGTGCAAACACATTGCGCGCTCCATTGCAGAGATGATTGACAATGCAAAGTGGCATCTAGGTCATTTACAAGTCAACGGCACTTCGTTTTCTCATGGTCACTCAAGGAACCCCCTCTTTCTTTAATGGCATGACAAACGATGGTGCGTGTGTCATGCTAAGTTCACTCTATGTATTTTCCTTCATGAAAAAAAAAACAAAAAGCCAGCTTCACCTATAGATGGTGTGGTTGCTGTTGTCGCTTGTAGAGCATTAAGCTTAGTTAGAAGAGATGAAATAACAAAGCAAACAGTGATTTGCCTAACCAATTTATGCAAGGACTAGAGAGAGCAGTTAAACATGTTGCCTCGTGGATTCATTTCCACGATAGCTAGTGATAAATTGCCGATACTTCTGAGCAAACAAGCAAGCCCTTAGTCCCCTCAACTTAAGCAGCCAGTTAGCCACATCCGCTGGCTAGGATCCACATACTCAACAGCCTCCCATATGTAAGGGGGTGTTTGGATGTGGGGACTTTTCTGAAAATTCTCAAAATTGCCCTTTATCCAAACAGGCCAGTGATTTATTTATTTATTTCTGTGGGAATCTTTCTATATCCTTTGTACATGTGAAATGGGCACATCACATGGTTAAATTTAAATCAGATAGTTTAGCAATCCAGCTATTCCTGAATAAACTACATATACTAATGCATTGGATTCTAGGTTAACGGAAGTTCTAGTTCTCCCATTGTTGTTCATCTGCACATGTTAATTGTCAAGATCTCCATAATTGTGGCATCGTTTGTAGTTTATGATGTACCTCATCTCACCCAAAATCTGCTTAACATAAGCTATCATTGCTATTGCTATTTCACTAGCATCTGCAATTAACATGCTTAATTCAGATTCACCTGACTTTTTTGAGCTCTCATGAATATCAGGGCTGAGGGAGTACATTGTTTATTATGCATCAACTGTTGGAGTATTACATGTTTTCTCAAGATCCCTTGGGAGACTCTTGAGCACCACAAAATCAATTAATTTTGCCGCAATTTACTCCCACAAAACTCATAAATTGTCCTCATACCCAGCACCAAAAGAATTGTGATTTTCTTTTATTTTATTGTACTTCTCACCCAAGAAAAGGGAGATTGTAGCAACAGAGAGGACTGGTGGTCCAATTCTAAATCTGAGGTTTTTCATATCGTGTAAGCACAGAGGGTTATATCCACGATATATCACGAATTTGGTGCCAAATCAAAGATATTTACAAATATTGATTTTTGCAAGAGGCAGAAGCTGCGCTAAATGCTGCCATATTTAACCACAATGCACCCCCCACCAGTAACATCTTTACTGCAGGTCAAGGTTGTAGGGTTAATTATCTTTCTAAACTAAGAATTCAAGTTGACAACTACATCACACCGAGTCGCAAAGTGCAAGCATTAATTCAAGCTCCATCATTCCCACGATCGCAATAGCAGCTTTCCTGGAAAGAAGATCTGGATACATTTGGTACCTCTACTTCCCTGTCCTAGTGTTATGTCCCAACAATAAGAACAATACGAGGTACGGAAAGAAAGAAAATCTCACCAATGCCAGCGCAAGGCACACATTTGCAGATGGTCACCCTCCTCTTCTTCCTGAAGTAGCTCACCAGCCCTGTCCCCTGGCAGCTCCGGCACTTGCCCGTCCACTCGTACGAAACAGTTTTGCAATCCTTCGATCCAAAGCCACGCAAACACACCCAAAATTATCCCCAAATCTAGCCCTAACTCACCGAAAACTCACGCTTCCACCGCAACCGCACCCACCTCGATCTCCACGTCGCAGCTGAGGCGGCGGTCGAGCTCCTCCCGTGACATCGGCTCGGCGTCCGGAACGGTCAAGGGGATCGGGAGTGGCTCCACGTAGTCGACAAGGTAGCTCTCCCTGTCCCCGGACCACCAGTTCCACCACCTCCTCCTTTCCCACTTCTTCTTCTTCTCCTCAGCATCCTCCTTGGCCTTGACGCGCACGCCAGGGTCTCGCGCCGCGACGCGGCCACCGGAGGTAGAGGGATCTGCCTCGGGCTGGCGGAGGGGACGGAACCAGTCCGGTGTCGAGGCCGCTCCGGTGGTGTTGGCGGCCGCCGGCGGCGTCGGGTCGTGGGGGCACCGGTGGCGGCGGGGGAGAGGAAGGGAGGGGTTGGGGCGGGAGGAGAGGAACGGGGTGGTGTTTGCAGGAGTCATGGGGAAGGGGGTGGGGTTTGCGTTTGGGAAACGGAGGCCATCGCCGGCGACGAGGCGGGAGTGGGAGCTACGGGGAAGCGGGCGATGAGCGCGAGGAAGGAGGAGGAGATAATAAAATGGGAAAATGAGTAGAGACGAACGATATATCTTGCGAGGGGATGGGCCGTAAAACGGGCTGGGCTCATGGAATTTGGACCTTGGAGCAATTCCGGGCTGGATTGCACGGCAGTCAATCGAAAAGTTTCAGAATTTATGCAGAATCCCCCCTCAAAAAAATTGGATAGATTCTAGTCCCAAAGCCCAAGCAAAGTCTTCTTGCCTGCCTATGTAACAAATTTACATCTTCACACACAGATAAAAACAAAATTGAAAAAGTATCACACAGTTCGTATGGTATAGTACATTCATTCAAGAGCACTTATGCTTGCCCAAAACAAAAGAAAGAAATAACAAAATATCAAAAGGAAAACCATGATATACGATTGCTAGCCATGTCTGCGTGTCCTCATATTCACCGTACTGTTGTCTGTGGATGGCTTCTCATTATCCCTTTCTTTTTGAAAGGAATCATTGTCCCGTGAACATCTGATAATCTGAACGCCTTTCTGTGCTTGCAATATTGTTATTAGATAAGGTTATTCCCAGGTGTATACCTGTCAAAGTAAGATAAATTCTTCGTCATTCACTGCAGGACGGTAAGGAGTCGCAAGTTTAGAATACAACGTTCGTGATCACTCACTGGAACCTAATGCCCGTTCTGCTCTTGAGGCTGCTTGGAATCATGCCTTGTAAATTATTGTTCTGCACAAACCTGCAAAACAAGAATTCCAGAAGTCTCAGAGAGAAGATGAACTCAACAGCAGCAGGTCAAGATAGAAAGATTATAACTGAATAATGGAGCAACATGTTGAAGCCGCTTACAGTTCTTGAAGTCCTGGAAGGTTTCCCAGCGATGGAGGAATCGGCCCTGTCAATCGGTTGTTCTCCAGGTGCCTTCAGATCAGATATTCAGCCAGATTAGCTAAATGGAACAACCAACATCTTCAGTTTTTTTAGGAGTAACTCTAAACTTCCTAAAAGATCATTGAACAGTATGTAATTCGTATGTTACTACTTACAAAGAAGCCAAATGATGTAGGGGGCTCATATCTGGAATTGGTCCTGTCAGATTGTTCCCCACTAGCCAACTGCAACCACCATTACCCCGATTACACACACAACTTCTCATTTAGCACTCACATCTAACATCAACTTGTTTCAAGAAGCTTACATGCTCGATATTGCAGTCAGATTGGCAATGTGGTCAGATATTGACCCTCCAACACTGAAATTTGTGAGGTTGCTGCGGCACGAGTGTACAATGGCCTTTTATTCGTTGTTCAGAAATAATAAAAAGGAAAAACATACTGATCTTGTATGCACAATATGACTATCTAGTTCCATTGTTATCTGACTAGTAACTTACAGGGCAATTACTCTAGCAAGTGGTTCTTGGGTGCAGGTGACACCAGTCCATGAATTCCCCTGAGGCAAGCAAGGATCACCTCTCCAGTCCGATGGCGGGTTGACAAAGCCTCTCGCAAGCGCCTCCATGCCGATAACTGCAGTAACACGATAAAAGACACGGATGATTTACCCAGTTCTTGTGAGCAAACACTGAATTAGCCATGACCCATGAGAGCTGTACCAATCTAAATTACCATCTCTAGGATGAGTCCTCCCTCCAAGTGGAACAACCATCATGAGCTCAGCCGCATTGATCACCGGCCCAACCGGCGAACCAGGCGCAGGCGTTAGTGTGATCTTCGTCAGCCCAGAGAGCGGCCACTTCGCGCCATACAGCATCGAGCCCGCCGTCGAGACATTCAGCCCGGCGAAGAACGTCTCGCCGTTGACCGCGACGTCGAAGACTCTCCAGCTGAGCGGGCTCGGCATCCGGTTGTCCTGGAAGTAGAGCGCCAGGTAGTAGCTCGCGGCGGGGAGCGGCATCGGAGGCCACTGTAGCTCCAGGCTCTTGCCGCGGCTGGCCGTTACGCCTCGCCGGAACACGCCATCCGGGGGCTTGTTCCAGAACGCCGCCGGCGCCACGCTCGCCTGGCTCTCCACCACTGGGCTCCTCCCGTCGGTGTACGGCTCCCAGTACCGGTTGAAATGATCGCCTGGATAGCTAGTAAATTTGCACAGACATTGCACATGATCAGGTAACGCGCTGCGGCGCTGAATCTGCAGCAAACAATGGCACAGTGTCATGAATGGCGTCTGATTCTTCTTGTCTTACCTGAGGATCGAGCCGTCGTGGCCAAAGCTGTGGCGCGCGATGGTGCTAAGGGCGTAGGCGGCGAAGTCGGTGGAGTTGTACACCGAGTCTTCCAATGGCACGACCTCGAGCGCGGAGATGAAGGGGCTGGACGTGGTGGCGAAGTTCCTGGCGAGGCACACGCTGACCTCCCTTCCCGTGGCGAGCACCACGGCCTCGTAGTACGTCGCGCGGCCCCTGGCGTAGTCCCCGGCCGTGTCCACCTCGCTCCACCGCGTACCCTCGATGATCTGGTCGAACACCGGCGGCGCCTTGCCGCCGTCGAACCCGCCGTAGTAGTAGGTCGTCCGGACCAGGTACTTGGCGTTCTTCTCCGCGGGGATCACGTAGCAGTACTTCCTGGCCGACGCGTCCGGGAAGTACCGGAGCGAAGAGAGCATCGGCATCATGCCCCGGGACCGGAGTTCGCAGACGTTGCCGACGCTGATGAACCGGCCGTCCGGAACCCATGTCACGTTCCCGACCACCTTCTCGGACTTCGCGCCGCAGCTTATCTGGCACCCTGTGAACGATTGCAAATAACGTTACTTAACTGCTCAAGCACTAAGCACTACATAAGTACATAGTGCGGTGACAAGAAAGAGCTGGAGTAAACTCGACTTGACAGGGCATCGGCGCCGCCGATGAGGAAGGCGACGGCGACGGCGACGAGGGAGAAGGGGATCATTGGCGATGCTCCAATGGTTATGGTGCAGCACCCCCAAGGAGCAGTTGTGGACGGGAAGGGAGGATGCAATGAGCTGCAACGACTCGACAACTGTAGTTGCCAGCTCACGACTAGTGTTTTGTTTTGCTTGGGCGGCAGTTTGTTCACAAGTTCTTTTTGTGTTCGAAATTCTTCACTGGTTGGTGGCCCGCATGTTTAGATATGCAGCCAGGACCTGTTCCAAGTGCCAGGGCCGCGTTACGGACGGACACGAAGGACTTAAAGATAGGGATGGCAACGGGTATATACCCGGCGGGTATCATCACCCCGTACCCGTACCCGTAGTAGCAAAATTCACCCGCTACAATACCCATACCCGCATACGGGTACAAAATTTACCCGTACCCGTGCGGGTAACGGGGACCCGCGGGTAACCCGCACCCGAAAGTCAGGACTCAGGTTTCATGACAAAAGTTCTATTTTGTTTGCATATAGTACTCATATTTCGAAGGGTTACACAATATGATTGTATACAATATATAATATGCTGGGCCCGGTAAGATTGTATGCTATCATATTGACTGTACTAAAACAAAGTTGTGCATGCTTTCGTTTATGTCACCTAGCTACTGTATTAATTGACGCCTTGACGGTATGTGATCATGTAGAACAAAGGTAGCTAATGATTTAGCGACACCAGACCCATTGGTTAACACCAAATGCTTGACAAATGGGCCGTAGAGATCCGACCCCAAAAACATTTTCGTCGATCTACTGTCTAGTTAGACAAAGAAGCAGCCTAGCAACTTTTTCACTCTTGTTCACACCTATATATACATGACATATTCCATATTAGCCACCCATATGTAATGGGACCCGCGGTAGCAACAGAGTAATGCGGACCAGTGCATTCGTTCTACCATTGGGTAATAGTTTTTGCCCGTTAATATACCCGCGGGTATGAAAAACGGTTCATACCCGGCCCCTAATAGAGTAAATACCCGTCGGGTTTCGGGTTTCGGGTCCCCGTTGCCATCTCTACTTAAAGAAGGCTCGATTGCTCCATATGTTGGCAGTTTAGAAAGAATCAGGGGCTAAACTAGTCTTCTGAGTGATGAAATAGTCATGTCTTTCAGGTTATATTAATTGTTTTTGCATGGTAATTAGTCCGGATTAATCTGAAGCGCCATTTTGCGTTTGCTTGGGTGGAAAGCATTTGGTCATTTCGATAGGGACAAGGTCAGGCACTCAGGCTGGGCTGGTTGGGAGCTAGATTATTCGTTGCGTCTAGTGTTGTCCGTGGACGTGGTGGATGCTTGTTCCTTGCTTGCTTGTACCAGTCTAGCTGAATCTTTATATTTTTCTCCACTAGTGTGTGTATAGTTTCAGTTGATTGGCGTTTCATTCTTCCGTAGGACGTGATCGGATCAACTGCCCAACAAACCTGAAGCGACAAGGCACAACGAAATCCGACCTCTGTTTGTTTCACGCGGATTCTAGTCTTTATAATCTTTACGTTACATATTTTTTTTTAATATCATAAATTTAAGTATTTTATGTTAAAATACAAAAAGTTAGTGTGATGTTCTCTTTATATAGTTAATAAATTTTCAGATTTAATTGATATTCTCTACATGTATGCTTGGAACATAGTAATTAGAGATAATAATTATAGTCTAATCATTTTTAATATCTACTCTATCTATGTGTCAAAAGAAATAGTGCTGCTAGCCCACGCTATACCGTTGGACAGTTTCACTAGGTTTCATCCACGTTCATCAGATTTCAAAAAGAGATCCAAATGTGTTTCAATAAATTTCAGTGGATTTTAAAGATGAAGCTATAAGTTTCATCAAGTTTAAAATCTGAAACTTGATTAAAGATGACTTTAGAAAAATTCCAAAAGACAAAGTTAAAAGTTTTAGAGCACGCTTCTCACGTTACATTAGGTTTCAAAAAAATTCAAATGAGTTTTCGCAAGGTTTCATCATGTTTCAACAAAATTTCATTGGGTTTTAAATATGAAACTATTAGTTTCGTCTAGTTTCATATCTGAAACTTTATTACATAAATGAGTTTTAGAAGAATTTCAACTAAGTTTCAAAAAAATAAACTTCAAAGTTTCAAAGTACGTTTTACATATTTTAAAAAAAAATCAGAATGGGTTTCATAAGGTTCCAATAAAACTTCAATGGGTTTCAAATCTAAATCTATAAGTTTCAAACATGAAATTTGATTAAAAACGAGTTTAAGAAAAAATTCAACAAAGTTCCAAAAGACAAACTTCAAACTTTTAAAGAGTTTTTATAAGTTTCACATGGGATTTTGTACATTTCATCCTTTCAAAAGGAAACATCAAATTTAAGAAAAGTTAGGGAGCCATCAGGGATCTCTTCGATGAGCTGCATACTATTGAGATCCACCACCACCATGCCCATGTGGAACGCAACCGCCTCCCTCCTCTGCTCGCGGTCTCCGTCTCTAGCAGTCGCCACTATTGTTTGCGATGTCCAGCACCTCCACCTCTTCTTGCCACCACTGCCCCGACTGACCGAGGCAGAGGTCACGGTGGAGGAGACGCGGCGTCTGGTTCGGCTCATGGAGGTCAAGGCGCTCAAGCGGCGTCTGCAGAACGAGGTGGCCGGCTAAGGGGAGCTCCCCGACGCATGCATAGAGGCCGATGCAGCGCACACACATGGTGAGACGGAAGTGCTCACGTGAGTGATGGATGCTGCCAGCATCGTGCTGCTCTTTTGGGACAAGGCCTACAAGCAGCCAAGGTGGGGAAGCTGGTGGTTTTGTGGCTCGGGTGGTTTCACTTTTTGAAATACTTGTGCCAACAACACTAATATTAATGGCCATCTTTTCTCTTTCGCCATTCTTACATATGAGCTCCACGACTTCGGTCCATTCAGTTCCACTAACTCCTATATGTGAAATGCAATCTTCGACACCCTACCCCGTGCAACTTCAAATCATGCAAATCATGGTCCAACGAGAACAAGTGGTGCAACCATCTGGTAACCGTGCCCCATAAACGCTCCCCTGCACGTGACAGGCTAGCCATCACACTTGAAAAATGACCTAGTTCCACCCTTTTGTGCACCCACATGTGGAACCCCTTCTCTGTAGTGTATTTAAATTGTATTCATTCATCCATACCTGTCAAGCATTCCATCAAATTCTTATTACATGCACAACGTAGCTCTATCAACTCTATCAGTACTTGCTACACCTCGTACATTCTATACCTACCCATATCGCAACACCTATGTACCATGACAACCTACTCTACACTACATGAAACAATTGCTGCAAATATACATAAATTTATTTTCTCAACTACATACTACCTGCATACTTTTCATAATTTTTGTATATCCAATCTGATCCATACTAAACCTATATATGTCTACATAACTATTGCTACTCTATACAACTAATTATTTACGAACCTAATTAATCTAGTCGCTAAGTCATGTATCTAAAAAATCCATTACTACTTTACACAGCTAATTACTTACAAACCTAATTAATTTGTTCGCTAAGTCATGTATCTAAAAAACTATTTATACTCTACATATCTAATTACTTATAAATCTATTTAATCTGGTCACTTACTCGTATTCTCGAATTGTAATTAAAATGAACAAAAAAATTTACTCGCAAAAATACAGATTACTTTCGTCCTCCCCTTCTCCTTCCCTTTCTTCTTCCTCTCATTCCCCTTCTCCTTTTCCTCCTCTACTTTATTCACTTCCCCCTTTCCTTCACTTTTTAGGCTGGCTCAGGCGGCACACGTAAATAAATGAGATCTAGCTGAGAGGCCAAAACAATTATACACTCTCTGTCGATGTTTCAAATATCGATAGAGAGATGTCAACAGATGTCTCTATCGATATTTCAAATATCGACAGTGTCGACAAACTCTCTGTCAATATTTAAAATGTTGACAGATGTGTGTTTTATAATTTTTTGGACCGACATATTATTTCTATAAATTTGTTCTAATATTAATTTTAAAAAATTCGCTGCTTGTCGCTCTATAGTAGGGATGAAAATAGGACAGGAAATATCCACCCAATCCGATCCCGAATCCGTTTAAAACCCGATCCGTACACCGAATATAGCTATTTGGCTGGATCCGGATCAGGATCCGGATATTTTATCCGGATCTGGATACGGATCCGGATTTGGAGTCTTTGGTATCCGATGGATACAGTACTGGATCCGCATATCGAATACTTTTAAATCCGGATATCCGGTTGTAGTAGCGGGTCGACCCAGCCCCATTCTGATCCCACCGCCGGTCATCCGGCCCAACCCCAGTCCCCCAGCCGCTGCCCCCATCTCTCCCTCTCGCTCTCATCCCCTGACCAGAGCGCAACTTCTCTTCCTCCCCGGCGTTGCCTCTCCTTTCTCCCAAGCCGCCGCCTTCTCCCCTTTTCTCACCACAACCGCCTCTCTCCTCGCCGCCCCCCCTCTATCGCCACCCTCTGGCCTTCGGCCCGTCCTTTGGTGCCACCCTGTTTTCCACCATCTCACACTAGTGCTCATCTTCCTTCTCCTCTTGGATCTGAGCACCAGCGCCGCTGTCGGCCCGTGGCCTCCCTGCTCCCCCTTTCTTTCCCTCTTTCATGCACCGCTACCATTTCCCCGAGCTCCTCTACCTCGGATCTGGCGGGTCCATGCTGGATTCTGTGCTCCCCCGCAAGATCCAACACTTCTTCACCAGACCCGGCACTCCCTACACCGTGACTAAGCTAAGTGACCTCCCCCTTCCTCTCTCTTTTCTTCCTTCCTCTTCTCTACTCACCCTCTCATCTTCCTAGGTCACCGTCAATCGGCTGCCGCCGTCTTGGCACCTACCATGGCAATGTCGATGTCGTGATAGGGAGCCCTGTGCGCCATGGTCCATGGAGCCATCCACCAGACCACCACCGCCCACAACCATGGCTTGGCTACGGTTCACCACCCTCTCCTAGGCACCCATGAGCTAAGTGCCCTCTCCTCTTATTTCCCCTTTTTTATTTGCTAGTTTCGATGCTTAATCATCGTGGTATTTACGCTTACCACACATGCATAATGAATCCTTTGCTAATCTAGATATATATATATATATATATATATATATATATATATATATATGTGTGTGTGAAAATGGTTCCGTACCCCTGGGAGTACGTACTCCTACTCTCAATATACCGCTTAAATGATGTTATTATATCTCTTTATCCTTTTGAGTATACTCTAATACCGATTATAAGATACTCTAAAGTGAGTTCTACGAAAAATTTCATCAAAGTCCACCTTTTCTAGCATAATTTATTTATATACTCTTTTTACATATTGAAAAGGGTATATAGCAAAAAAATAAAGGGATCAGATGAATTTTTTCAACAATGTCGCATTGTAGTATCTTAGAATTATTATTAAAGTATATTGAAAGTGATAAAGGAGTATAACACGTTAGTTTAAGTGGTATACTGGAGGTGGGAGTACATACTCCCAAGAGTACAAAAAAAGCTTCCTATATATATATATATATATAAAAGTGGATCTGTGTATGATGGATGATGCTTATTGGAATTGTTACCTTCGTGCTTGATCCCCTATATTGGAGCTTAGTGATTGAAGCACATTGATACTTACCAGTTGGAGTAGTTGTGGAGTGTTATTCCGGAATTCATGTAAGATATTTTACAAGGAAATTTCTTAGGATGTGGCATTTTAGTTCTATGCTTTCATTCAGATGTGTCAGTATTCTGTTTAGTCCATGATTATGGATTGATAACTATTATTATTTGTGAACTGAGCTGAGTGTGTGCTGGGTTTGTATATTACTTCGATTTCCAATCGTTTGTGGATGCAAAAAAAATACTGCCTTGCATGGGAATATGATCAATGTTATTATAGTGGTCATAGTCATGGGGTTGTTGATGGGATCATATCGTTGATTAAATTTGCATATGTTGGAAATTTGTCCTCTGGGCTTTTAAGTTCATTAGTGGTAAATATGTATATTTGTATCAGTAGTCTAGAATGTGTCTAATGCTTTGGCAAGACCAGATTCACAGTGATGTTAGAGATGGTGTGTAGTGAATATGGAGTCTATGGACCCAGGTGGGGCTTTTGTAGTATTAGTCTTCATATGCTTATCTGAATGCTATGTGGTTGAGACCGTTGAGTGTTTGTGAGCTAGAATTTGGCTCTTATATATGCATGGATGCTTTGCTAATAAGATGATTAAATTCTAAAGAGGGGGATTAGTAATGTTTACATTTCTGAATCTGGTTGGTGATATTGAATTGATGTTTTTGAATGTTAGTTTTGAATGGAAATATAGATCGCACGCTATTCATATGTACTATTTTTAACATATGCGACATATCCTAATATTTACCCGTTCCCGATCCAAACCCGGTCCGTATTCATCCCATATTCGTATCTGGAATAATCCGTATTCGTATTTAAATCCAGAGTATACGGATCCGAATTCGGATCCGAGAAAAAAAAATATGGGTTAGGATATGGGACAAGCGACATCCGTCCGTATCTGATCCGTTTTCATTTCTACTCTATAGTCTCGTAGGAGCGTATACCAGTGCTTCCATGCATTCTCATGTATCTTTTTTAAAATATGTTATAAATAATCATAAAAAAATCTAAAAATATTGACAATATTAACACAAAATCAATTTATTATGTCACAAAATTTCAAATCTGAATTCAATATGCACATCGAGGGAAAAAAAAGAGAGATAAATCCTGCTGAATATGAAATCCGGAAATAGAAGAAAAAGATCGGGGGCGACAATCCGAGGAGACTCTAAGCATTAGAGTTGGAGAAGATGAGTTGCATGAAGTTGTCACACTAGTGATAACACGTTAGTAGCGTTAAAAAGAAAATCACTGGCACGTTGGTCACCCGCATCGTGCAGCACTCCTGCGCTGACATGCATCTTCGTGCATACTCTTCAAAATACGATGTAAATGGTTTTGAAAAATTCCGAAAAAAAATTGGTTAGACAAGTCATGATGCAATCAAGAATCTTACAAAAAATTCAATTGAAAAGGCGACGTATTTTAGGAGGAAAAAAAGGATAACTTTAAGTGAATAGCAGCTTTCGATGCCAAACCAAGGTGTTCGCCACCTCGGCATCACCTGCCCCCGTCGCACAAAACTGCTGTAGCCATTACCCGTAAAACCTAACTTGTTGGTCTTTGTCGTGCCGTCCACCACCCTCCTCTAATCCCACAACCGGCACCGGCGCCGTCGCCGCTCTCCCTAATTCTAAAGTTCAGATATCAATGAATCCTAACCCAAACCTGGCCGTATTCGTCTAAAAAGAATGATGGGGGCGCAGTTGGGTAGCAAGAAAGCATTACCCTTTTTCGACTTTCCTTCTTCTGAGAAGAACATGGTTAGGCCCGAACAAAATCTGGGCCTTGATCGACCGGGAATTTTATTGGATCGGCATTAATTTGGTGAAGTCTACTATGGCAATAGTCACCATGGCAATAGTCACCATGGCAATAGTCCTATTCTGGGCCGGAACCTATCGTGGTAGGAGTAGGTAATTTCTTCTAGAGGACACCTAGGCTTTAGGTGATGTAATCATCCACTTTTGCTGCCTTGCCCTTGCAGGCTGCTCCTGTGCAGCACAGGTGCACTGCTCGAGGTACTACTGGAGTGGTGTTCAACTGTTCAAGTCAAAACTGGAAGAAAGGGCCGCCGCCACTTTACGCAATCGCGCGCCAAACAACACCTCATGCATCGGTTCGGGCATCTCCAATGGTGTAGTTAACTACTAGCTATAAGAAGTGTACATGTCATCTATAGATAGCTAAGGCTATTCCCAATGGGTAGTATCATACTCATTAATTAGATGCCACATAGGATTTTTTGCTGATGTGACAAAGCAATAAATAGGAGGGAGAAGAAAGCTGTATCTTGAACAAGATACAACTTTGGCATGATATTTTAGGTCATAGCACAGAATCTAATACTCTGGGTCCACTTTCATAGACACAATATCACACCAATTAATTATTTTAAACATATAAGTATGATACTATGCATTGTAGAGAGTGTTTCTTCAATGCAGTATCATATTTTTCATCCTATATGGCATTCTTGGATATTGGAGTATGATACTTTGCACTGGGAATAGCCTAATAGACAACCTCTCCAATGGACTAGCTATAGTATTGTCTACAAAATTAAATATGGGCCCATATGTAAGAGGTGATAAATGCCTTGGAATCAGCTATAGCCTGGCTACAAGTTAGTAGTAAGCATATATCTCTCTCTTCCTTTTCTCTCATCCACCTAAGCAAAATGCTGAGTTGGCACCCTTATAGCTAGCTGAAGTGGCACCATTGGAGATGCCCTTCTACTTGTACATTTGCAGGCATGCGCATGCTGGTAATTGGGTTCGGAGGTCAGACGATTCAGCTCGAGGCATGCGTAAACAACGGAAGTTTGCATCTCACACAACGTCGTCGTTACTTTGAGCAGCAAAAAGGCGAGCACCCCCAGGTCCAAACTCCCTGTGGATTGGTTGCATCAAGCCCTCTGCTCCGCTACCGCTAGTGCATCACAAGGCTACCTCCTGCTCTTCCTTCCCCTCCCCTTTCCGGCGCGAACAACGGGAACGAAGAAATGAACAGGAAACCGGCGCCGCTGCCCCGCCGGCCGCGGCTGCCATCCAAGGGGAGCACCGTGTGGACCGTCGGGCTGCTCGTCGCGCTCTGCTTCGCCACTCTGCCGCTCTTCCTCGCGCTGTCCCGCGGGCGGCCGGACGTGTGGCAGATGGGCATCAGAGTCACCGCGCGCCAGGGTACGCACGCACGCACGCACGCACGTGCTTCTCTCCGTGTACCGTAGCAATACGCGATGCGTACATATGCATGTTCACTCACTTCTCGATCCGTGCAGAGGATGCAGCGAAACAACCAGATCCTTCAGATTCCCCTCCGGCGAGCCGGGACAGGTTCCTCGGCGGGCTCCTCTCGCCTGGCATCAGCGGGAGCTCCTGCTTGAGCCGGTACCAGTCGTCGCTCCACCGGAAGCCGTCGCCGCACTCGCCGTCGCCGTACCTCGTGTCCCGGCTCCGCAAGTACGAGGCGCTCCACCGCAAGTGCGGCCCGGGCACGCTCTTCTACAAGAAGTCCCTGATGCAGCTCACCTCCGCCTACAGCATGGGCCTCGTCGAGTGCAACTACCTCGTGTGGACGCCCTTCAGCCACCTCGGCGACCGCATGCTCTCCATGGCGTCCGCGTTCCTCTACGCGCTGCTCACCCACCGCGTCTTCCTCGTGCACGTCACCGACGACATGGCCGACCTCTTCTGCGAGCCATTCCCGGGGGCCTCGTGGGAGCTCCCCGCGGGCTTCCTCGTCGCCAATCTCACGCGGCTCCACCGCGGCAGCGAGCACAGCTACGCGAACCTGCTCAGGGCCAAGAAGGTCAGGAACGACGACCCCGCCGGCGTGCGGTCCGAGTCGCTGCCGTCGTACGCGTACATCCACCTGGAGCACGACTACCAGCATCCGGACCAGCTCTTCTTCTGCGACGACGATCAGACCGTCCTGGGCAAGGTGAACTGGCTGATACTGCGCTCCAACCTCTACTTCGCGCCTGGGCTGTTCCTCGTGCCACAGTTCGAGGATGAGCTCCGGTGGATGTTCCCGGCACAGGACACGGTGTTCCACCACATCGGGAGGTACCTGTTCCACCCGTCGAACAAGGTGTGGGGGCTCATCACGAGGTACTACACGTCGTACATGGCCATGTTCGACGAAAAGATTGGCCTTCAGATCACGACCTTCGCCTGGAACCCCGTGGCGTCGGAGGAGTACTTCAAGCAGATCGCGGCCTGCACGAGTCAGGAGAAGATTCTGCCCGAGGCCGACCCCAACGCGTCATCGAACGCGCTTGAGTCGGTCCCGACGACGTCGAATGCGGTGCTCGTCAGCTCGGCGCAGTCGGAGTACGCCGAGAAGCTGAAGTCCATGTACTACGAGCACACGACGGTGACCGGCGAGGCCGTCAGCGTGCTCCAGCTCGGTGCCGTAAAGCCTCCATACAACCAGAAGGTGCTGGCGGAGATGTTCCTGCAGAGCTACTGCGACGTATCGGTGGTAAGTAGCTGGTCCACCGTGGGGTACGTCGGCCACGGCCTCGCCGGGGTGAAGCCGTGGCTCCTGCTGACGCCAAGGAACCAGACGGCGGCCGACCCGCCCTGCGTCCGGACGACGTCCATGGAGCCGTGCTACCACGCGCCACCGAGCTATGATTGCAGGGCCAAGAAGAATGGGGACCTCGGTGCCGTTCTCCGGCATGTCAGGCATTGCGAGGATGTCAGCGACGGCCTCAAACTATTTGACTGATTTTGGATTTTTGGTACAGTTTTATCAGATCCAGGTATAATTTTCAGTCGTTGAAAAAGTTAGAAGATGAAAAGAGATGCATAATAAGGATGTATTGATTTAGATGTAAGCTGAATAAGCATTGTGACCCTTTTTTTTGTTGAAAGAAACCATTTGGTACTTAAGCAAATACTTCTATGCATCATTATTTAAAAATTACACAAATATTAAAACATAAATGAAAGGTAGATAGTGATTATTTAGCCTTCCTTTGCTTCAAAATTTCTGAACTTGTATTGGGAGAGTAATGCATAGAAGCAATACTCACCATAAAAATGCAACTAATGGCACATCTGTAATTTGAATTGCAACTAATGAAATGTTATGTACCTTGTACATGACAAGGGTAACTACCGTCGGAAGAGGCCAAACAGTGTGGCTTGAAGGAGAAAGCGCCAAGAGAACAAGAGCACTTTGTAGGAAGGAGAGGATCCAGAAGAGATATTGGACTAGAGGGAAACTTAATTTATTAGTGATTAATGTGCAAAGATGTTGTCGCATGCTCTTATGGGAGCCAATTCTAACAAACCAGCTAATCAACAAATTAATTAATAATATCCTCTTAAACTTATCCTATTTCAATCCTAACCAATCTAATCCTTTATGTTGCTACGGTACCACAATACTGTCCAAGAGCATGTGAACAGTATTTCCAGCACATGAAATGTTTCAGCATTTCAATTTTCTAAAAAACTTGTTTCAACCTTTCAATTGATTTGTATTATGCCAATATTAGCCTATTAGACCCTTCAATGCAACAGCATTTTTTCCAATATAACAAGTTGTCACGCTATACGACAATAACAACATTTGTCAAGAAGTTCCACAGTATGCTTTTCACGCAATTAGCATACTTGCCAAAGAGAAGTACAATGGAAGATTCCAAGATGAAACGTATGGCTCAAATCGAATTTAATTTCTGAACAATAATTACAATTATAGAGTCTAACATTTTGTAACCTACTTGCAACATGTACAAAAGAATCACTCCAAAAGAAATTAGAAAACTACCAATTAAAATGAGGGTCATTTTAAATGTGTCTTCCTCCTAGACATGAGCATCGTCACTATGGACCGTGGGAAGAACAACTTCCACGACTTTGACTCTGCTATCGTAGTTGTTGCTATAGTGTCAGCTCTAGGTAGACACGCTACGTGCATATGAGAATTGGAAGCAGATGATCCTGATGCGTCAAAAGAGCATGACGTATTCTTCGGAGTAGAGATTCCAGCGATGGAAAGCGCCGCCTCACCGGCCTTCCGCTGTTCCTCATGCTTGTCTTTCCACTTAGCTCGTTTTTCATGGTTAACTTGCCATCCTGTTCGGCATTGGCTTTCTCCTGCTCTGCCCTCAGCGCAATACTCCTATCGTCAATCTGCTTGATCAGTTGATCCAACTTATCCAAGCTCCTCGCCTCCGCCTCCTTCGCCTCCTTGATCTTCTCAACCGCCTTGATGACCCGCTTCTTGGCGAGGTCCTCAGCTTCCTGCACTCTCTTGCTCAACACACCATACTCTTCAAGTGACAACATCACATTGCTGTTGCTTCTTCGGTCAGCTGGGGGTTCTACTTCTGCTTCCGGTTTGTATTCTTGCAGTGCATGTACTGAGGCCATTGCAATTTCTTCTGATGCATTAACCGCAAGTATCTCCCTCGACGCTGCTTCTAGCCTCAACTGGACAACATTGACCTCTGCCTTGGTTCGGTCTGCCTCTTCCCTAGCCTTTGCCAACTCATCGCGGGCCAACCAAACCTTCACCTTTGCTTGTTCCACTTCTTGAGTTGCCTGATGTAGCTCTACAGGCATCTCAGTTGCTTTTGCTCTCTCCTGCACCATGGTGAGCTCAAACGTCATCTAGCTCAGTTCTTCCTGGAGAGATGAGACAGAAATGGGTGCAAGGTGTTCTTTCTGCCTCAATGCCGTGAGGTCTGTCTTCTCCTTCTCGAGATCAGCTCGCAATGTAGCAGCAGCATTCCACAACCCTTTCACCTCATCCTTGGCCTTTTCAATGTCTGTCCTAATATCCTCAAGCTCCTTCCTGGTCTTCACCAGCGCCACCTGAACACTAACCATTGGTCTTTCTTCCTCTCCAGCCTCAGTTGCCACTGCTCCTTCCACATAAGCAGAGAACTCATCTTGCAGATTCACCAGCAATGCAGAGGTAGCTTCTAGCTTGGATTCAAGATCTTTATTAGCCAACAACTCATCACTCAGCTTTTGAACCTCCCCATCATCTTGCTTCAGCTCATTCTGCCAATTCACCTTTTCTTGCTGATACGCTAAAGCCACATTTATTCTTCTCTCCTCTGCTATAATATGGGCAGCGTACGAAGAGGCCAGTGACTCTTTCAATGAGACGAGCTCAAGGGTGAGGTCTTCGACAGTCTTCTCGATATCCTGCGAGACAGCGGTGCATTCACGTGCTTTTGTCTCAGCATTGTCCTTTTGAGCTATTAAAGATGTGTACTCCTCCTGAAGTTGCTCTAGCTCCTCTTTCGTTGACTGCAAGTCCGCTAAAGCACTCATGTGGTGTTCTTTGGCAAGCTCTATCTCTGCCTTTGCTGCAGCACTCTCTCTGCTAGCAATGCCCTGTTGTATCTCTTTGAACCGTATGTCAGCAAGCTCTGAGTCTTGCTGAGCTTGCACTGCCTCAATCTGCGCTTTTTCCAGGTTTAACTTCAGCCCTTCTATGATCAGCCTGGTGCTACACAGCTCCTGCAGAACTTTGCTTTTCTCTACTTTTGCAACTTCCACTCTTCTCTGGTACTCGGGAGCATCTTCCTGCGCCTTGTCAAGCTCGAGTTGGACACGTTTGCGTCTCTGCACAAAATGGTTGGAATGGAAAGTCATTATAAGTTTAGGTCTACTGCACCAAAACAAGGCAATAAGATGTATAAAAAACATTTCAGAAGAATAGACATCACCTCTTTCCAGTCAATAATCCCTCCGAACTTGCTTACGGCATCTTTAACAGATTCGATTGGTGCTGCAGTGTCTACAAGGATTCTATTGTCAATAGCCTGAATGAAGCATTCGGCAATCTCTGCTGCCTTAAAAATGTCTCCTTCAGCTGAGTTGTGGCGACTTATTACCCTCCCTTCGAGCTGGTTATGGCAATTCTCCTCCACTTTGTTTGCACGTAAATCATTAATTGTAAGGGAACTTAAATCTTCACTAAAATGTCTAGTGTGACAATGGCAACTTATTCTCTTCCTCTCAAATTGGTTATGGCAATTCTCGTCAACGTTGTTTACACGTAAATCATTAATTGTAAGGGAACTTGTGGCGACCCGTGTAATTAGCCTAGGGTAATTAACCTTCAATTGGACATTACCCTAAGTTAATTATGCGAATCTCGATATAGTATCTAACAAGGTATCGGGTAGTCCAGTACTTTGTCAGGTACCATACCGTGTTCAGAATATTGCAGCAGAAGAATAATTAGAGACTGGACTGAAATATATTATATTCTAGCCACGCATGGCTTACATGTCCAGTACCATAATCTTACAACAGATATAAGTACAACAAAAGTATTCCCAGCAGTCACACTCCTTGGTGACCGCCCCAAAAGAAGAAACTTATATGCTACAACCTTCTAGCCTTCCTGATTGTAGTAGTAGTAGGCATCATCCTGAAGTCCTGGTTCCTGCACATCACCCTCAGTCCATGCCTCAACGGTGGATCCATCAAGCTTGCCGTCTAAGCAAGGGGGGAGTTATACAAGAGTGAGTACAACGTACTCAGCAAGCACTAATAGCAACATAATGACATGAATTTTTCTCTCTTTTTTCCACCAAAGGCCCACTTTCCCTCAACTTAGGTTTTTATTAAAATTAGGTTTTCTTTAAAGGTTGTTCACTTTTATTTTAAAATTAACTACTAGCACTTGTATATGAGACAGACTGATCTTCCATAGCCTCCAATCCAGGAGACAGGCATGAATTCATGATTTTTAACCCTGCGCAGGTTTGTACCACTTTACCCATAGTGGCCCTCCTCAGAGAGGCCCCAGAATGCTTATCTCTAATCCAGAAATAGATCTCCAGCCCTGCTACCCGAGTCGAGAACTCCTTCTCTAGGCAGTCCCATCGACTCGCATTTAACAGTTATACTCCGACAGTCAGTCGTCGGCAATAACTCTACCTATGGCTTCAAATATACCGCCGTTCCGTTGGAACCTGTACCCCTCCTGGCATATCCCAGGGGTACGCCCTATAGAACTTACCCAATGTGGAGATCTAAATCCTTCATAGGACAACCTCTTCTGACCGTTTCCACACACTATGGTTGATACTGTAATTACGGCTCAATGCCCAAGTGTAGTTTGTAAAATCCTTATATTCTATCCTATGTAGAGGGCCCCACCGGCATGACAATCCTTCTCATCGGCGCCCTCTACGCACCATAATAATTATACGGCCACGAATTCTTCTGTGAAGAAGTCAAAACCAATTCTTTTCCATGTCACATGACACCAAACCAATTCATTTTCTCAAACACAGTTTCAACCGCATCCAATTTAAGATTTTGATCTAACATAGGTTTTTCATGGATGGATGATTGAAAGGACCGGGATGTCGGCCTAGAGGGGGGGTGAATAGGCGATTACAAAATTATACCCAATTTAAATTAATCTATCAGAGATAATGCAGAAGCAATTGGGATAATTAAGTTTTGCAATTTAAACAATTCAGCCCGAGACAGGTAACCCGGACACTCCGGATAATTAGTCCGGATACTCCGGTATATCCGGATACTCCGGATCAATGTACCGGATACTCCGGGTTGCCTGGTTCGGCCAGAACAGAGTATGAGTAATAAAATAAAGCGCTTCTTTGATTCTAGTGATACAAATTACTCTACTGCAATGAATCAAGTATATAAGCAAGAATAGATGCAGTAGATACAATCTAATTGATCTAATCACAAGAATCGAAGGCAAATTAAGCGGATGAGCAAAAGAGGAAACTGAAGTAAGGAAGGAGACACGAAGATTTTATCCCGAAGTTCGGATCCTTGAGGGGATCCTACGTCTCCGTTGAGGCGGCTCGGTCACACTTGAGCCGGGGTCTCTTTCAACCCTCTTCCTCCCGGTGTTGCACAATGCACTCGCCGGTCTTCACTTCTTTGATTCCTTTCCTTGCGGAGGCGGAATAGGCCTTCACAAACTTTCGGTGGCCTTCCACACAAAACTTGGAAGCTCACCGGCAACTCCTAGCCATCTAGGAGACCTCAACCTCCAAGAGCAACAAATGCACCCGAAGAACTCACTTAGAATCCACCTCAAGTGCTCAACAACTCAAATCAATCCTCAATCCAAACACCTCTCTCCTCTACCCAACCCTTCACTCAAAAGGGGATCACTAAGATCTAAGGAGTAGGGAGGAGTATTGGGGGCTCAAGAACTCACTTAGAACACCTCTAAACCCAACAAAACATCCCCCCAACGGGCTACCTTGAAGTGGGCAAGAAAGGGGCCTTAAATAGAGGAACCCAAAAAACTAGCCGTTTGGGACTGAACTGGGCAACCCGGAGACTCCGGAAAAAACCCCGGAGACTCTGGATCATCCGGATACTCCGGAATCATCCGGATACTCCGGATAACCCGGAGACTCCGGGTTACAACCCGGATACTCCGGATCTCCCAGGCAGCACACGGCAGTCCGACGAAAACGGGCATAACTTTTGATCCCGGACTCCGATTTCGGCAAATTCGGACTTTTCGGAAAGCTATGAACGATGGCTATCCAACTAACAAGGTCTCACTACCCAAATCCCAAAGGATAAAAACAGGTTGCACAAAGAATCCACAAGGTGACCTCAAAATCTCACTTTCCGATACTAACAACACTTCTAACCCTCACACCAACCCACCTACACCTAGGTGAACAAAGTGTGACTTGGGTTTCTCAACCTTAGACAAGGATAGACCACTTTGAGCACTTGAGACTTGTCTAAGTGATTTCAACGATTGCATCCCTCTTAATAGTACGGCAATCCTTAGACTCAAATTTAAACACAAAATCTGAGTCTTACACTAAGCTTTGTCGACTTCTTCCGGATGCACGGTGCATGATGACGCTTCCACAAAGATTGATGATGCCCTTCGTCTTGTCAACCTCAACGCGCTTCACCTCATGAGACTCTCGTCCTCTCGACCTTGACCTCAATCATCACCAAGACGATCCTCCATCAAGTCGAATCGACTTAGTCCTCGGTGTTGGTGACACCGCTGTCTTGTTGACTTTGACTCGCTTATCATCCTTCAAACCACTTGGTCATCATACACACAGCTTTGGGACCTAATTCTTATCAAAGCACTCAGCAAACACATTAGTACCACAAGCTCAAAAGATATGAATTAGAATTAAATGAATGAGATGAAATACAACAAGTGTTTCATATAAATAGGCATGATATCAACGGAAACACTTGACATAAGAAATGTTCTCTACTAAGTGCGGCATGATGAATATGTGATTGATCTATATGCACTTAGAGAGATAATTGCCAATAAGATGAATCATTTAAATCAAGGCAAGGATCACATACTTTGCTTAAATGAAACACATGATAGAATATACATGAATTGTACATGTGCAAATAATATTTGGAATGAAAGTAAATGATGTGATCCAATTCTAGATTAAACTTCACTAGGAGAGGTACATTAGAAGATATACAACTAAGACATGTATGCATCAAGTCAATATGAAGCAATGAAGTTTAACTCTAGTTAACACAAGCATATTAAAAACAAAACACATAATGAACTCAAATGAATATATATATATGCACAAGCAATTATGACATGAATCAATGTGCACATATGAAATCAACAAGTTACTTAGAGTTCAATATGCATTTGCTAAAGAGGAATGCAATGACAAATATGGAAGGAATACCGAGATTGCATACCTCATTTTTGCTTAACCATCCCAATTGATTTTCCTCTAAAATAGATGAGACTAATATTCAACTAGGCAATAAACATGTTAGTCTCATAACAATATAAATATATTAGAGGTTTGTCATTTGTTAGGCACTAAGTTAATATTTATACAATTACATTGATTGATATTACATGCGTTTGTCATTAATCGTTTGTCATTAATCACCAAAACAACATAAGTGCCTAGACGCACTTTCAATGATACACATAATTATACAGAAATCAATTTAAAAGACTTTAAACAAACATGGATCAAAGGGCTCTTGCCTGGAGTAGAACTGAAAGGTTCGACCTCGCTCGAACTGCTGTGTGGAAGGTCTGGCTGGTTCGACTCGAGACCTGACAATTATAAAGGATTACTACGACCATTCAACCAAACATGTTACCGAACCTATTCTCTACCGACAACGTCAATCTAACTAACACCCATTAACTAACCCACACTGCAATTAATTTACAGCAATCCACTTAACAATTTTAACTAGCACAAATATTATAACTTAACCAATTTCGTACCTATTCAACCGCGGCTTTTAGAAATTAAAATAGAAGCTTTTTCCTACAGTTCATATTATAGCGATTTAATTTACGAGCGACACACGAAAATAGCTAGTTTTCTAAAAAAAAAAAAAAATCCTTTTCTTCCCTCTTCTTTCTTTTCTCTTCCTTTTTCTTGAGCACTACTCTATCCTCTAAAATCGCGATCCAACGGTTTTCCTTTATCCGAGCAGTGTCAAGCTATATCCTCCAAGATTCCTTTGACTTTTTGACTGCCCCGGCTTCATCTCCAGCCAAATTCCAGCGATCCCCGGTCATCCGGACCTCTAGCTTCCCTCGCCTAGTCCCTGACTATTCTTTGCTTCTTTATGACCACAAATTGAAGCCCTGTAATCATCAAAGATGAGGAAACCTATCACATAGCATTGCCCCAAACAAGTTATGCACAACAATCATTCATCCGAGGAAATTTGCATAAAAAACTGGGTGCCTCGCAGTTGAGGCCGGCACTGCCGCCAGTATACGGTCGGTAGTATTGCAAGGCTGGTACTACTGCCCCATGACTGTCGGTAGTGCCGCATTTGACCAAAACAGTTCAAATTGCTTCAAATTGAAAATCCAATTCAAATCCAAACTCAAACCAGAGCAACCCAAACTCAAAAAAGTCAAATACTCATCACAAATATGGATGGACCTCCACATGGTTCTTCATCATGGTATATTTAATGGTGAATTTTATTTAATTTTTAGAGTTGATTTTACTATCTATTTTTGGTATTTATTGTTTATTTCTTCGTTATGCATAGATGTTGAAGTGTCTGAGGGTTTCGAAGGAGAGTTAGTACTTCAAGAGCAAGGTTCAGAGCAGGAGTAAGAGTTTTTCTAAGGCAAATTATGCTTTGACCATGTTGATCCCATGTTTAAAAATTTACATTGCTTTAAACTATTGCATGCTAAATCAAATTAAAAATGGTTTCAATTAATTTTGGATTAGTTAATCAACCTAGTTGTTGTATATCCATCTTGTCATTTGTATTCCATGTTCATTTGTCACTTTAAGTTGATTTAATGTTAGTTGGGGCTAGTGGCAAGATGCTTTGTGTTATAGTGGACCTGTGTGGCAATGGGTTGATGACTGAAAGTAAGGGTTGTGTGCCAATGTTGAGAGTTTCAAAATCTTGCCTTGGTCAATTAATGACTTAACCTTGTAAGCCTTTGAACTGGGCTAAATATACAACCACATGTCTGGAATGGAACAGACCTGAATAAGTAAGTTACCTATGTCTTGGCATGTGATTCCTCAGGGTGATAGTCACACAGGAGTGCGTTTATACTTTATAGGAGAGGATGTCTGTGCGTATGCTTGACGTTGATCCAATGATATGTCGGTCCTATACTTCGGCTCTGTATGAGGGAAGGTGATGGGAACGGTGGCCCGATCTTTTGAAGGTAACAGTATATCAATTGATGGAGAACTCGACGTTAACTATCCGGCCTCCAATAAGAACTGATCCGAACCCTGCAGTCACTACACCACGGCTCCGTTGGTTATCAACCACGCATAAACATGGTTGACCTCGCCAATATGGTTTATTCCTGCATGCGAATTGAGAACACAAGTAAGAATGTAGAATATGCAATCTAAAATTACAAATTATATTAAGCACATGAGTTAAGGTTCCACAAACCGATGTACGGTGAAAAACTGACAGAGTCTAGTTGTAATTTAAGCAAAACCCAAGGTCTAAGGCAGCGGCTACCGAGTATACGAGAGGGAGGGATGTGAGGGGGAATAGCTAGGGTTGTGTGTGGCTAAGGGGGCGCACACAGCCTGGGCTTGGGTCCTCACACGCTTACAAGACTCAAAATAGCCCAAAACAGTGATGCCATACATTGTTTTGATGATTTCGGCTAACTCACAATGAATCTGGCACTGGGAGTAGATCCATTCGAAAGATCTCATCGCTATCTTTCTAACAAGCATAAGAAATCCACCATTGGACTTTGTACGAAGTAGATATGCCCATTTTAATGCAGTACTATTTGTTGACTTCGAACTGAACCTGGAGCCTGAATTGTGGATGACTTGGAGTCCATCTTGATTTGGTGTGGAAAAGGTGAAGTCCAGCTGGGGATGTGGTTGCGTGGGGGTGATGGCGCCCTTTGGAAAATGCGCCAACTTGGTGTAGAGGTGGGCGGTTCGGCTTGGCGTCAATCCCAATTGCGCCAACAAACGGAGTGCTTGTGGCTGTCAAGGTGGTGCTTCTCCTATATTCCTAAGCAGTAAAACATCACAAATATTAAGTAGCATCCCGTCAATAATATTATTATAAACAGCGAGAAACGAGTTCACCTCATGATTTAATTTGCATGCACGAGCTTTTATCATAGGACCATGATGTATGCACGTATCCAAAGGAGTGATGTCCTCATCAGAAAGGATAGTGAAGGCAACACTGGAGAGGTTCATATGTTATGATAGAAGTTTCTAAAAGGCTTTGTCGTGATCTCTCTGCCGACACACTAAGAGAAGTGTGTTAATTGCATGGCAAAAATGATATGATTATGTCTTATGGGTAAAGTGTATAACCTCTGCAGAGTGTGTGTCAAACCTATTCGAATAGCCGTGTTTGTTGTATTGGACAATGCTTTGGAATTACAGTCAAGTGTTAGATCTTGAAAAATAAAACTTGGGATTGGGCGGCTGTGTGCCACTAGAAGTAATAAATTTGATTTAGACTGTGTGCTAGTGAATCTTGAAAAAATAAATGAGAAATTTACTTAGAAATAACATTTGATTTACAATCATTTTAATCTATACATGTTAATCATTTGTAAGTGTTGGTTTGTGCAAAATAACCACTTCAGACATTCATTTGGAATAAGCCATGCATATAGTTAATATACTTCATTCTATGCATGACTTGCTGAGGGCTTTATGTGCTCACCCCTTGCAACGATCCAAACACCAGTTCAGGAGGAGTCGAAGCGAGCCTTTGAGGAATTCTAGGAGGAGTCAAATAATTAGGGTGCGAGGCCAGTCAGTTGCCTATGGCAAGTTGATGGGTTACTACGAGTCTTCTTTTTCATTGCAGACTTCTGATTTTTGAGTCTTTTCCCTCCGTGGCATATTATTATAAGTTGACCATAAGGTTCACTAAACATGTTATATTAATGATAAAGTCTTTAATTATTATTCCGCTGTGTATGATTGTGATATTTTATCTATGCTGAGACTATGTGCACTAGCGTGATCTTGAACTAGTGTTAAATACACAGAGGGTCCAGATTTGCACATTCGGATTCCGACACCTCAGGTATGCTATTGGAGTGATCAAGGGGAGCACGACGGATTTGAAGCAAAAATAGGGTAGATTTGGGGGGTGGGGTGAGCGAAGAGGGCGCGAAGGAGAAGAGCTAGGGCTCTGGCCATCGGTGAGCAGTCGGTGGGGGAGAGAGGTGCGATTGTAGCATAAAATGGGGATGAGGGTGAAGAGGGGATTTTTTCGAGACGGAGAAGTCACGTAGAGCCGTAGATAGGATTTGATAAGGTTGCTTGCACATGCGAAATTCTCAGTGGATTAGTGTGTGAGGCTGTAAGGCATCCGACATGAATCATGTGATCGGACGTTTGAGCCAAACCATTACCAATTCTAGAAGGGAATGACTATTTTGAGGTTAACCTCAAACTAACAAGTTTAAGATCACCTTCTTAGAATGCCATGTGTCATCTTCTCCATCCATATCCCCCTTCCCTATTCCTTACTTCCCCTACCCTCTTCTTCCCTCTATAACACAACAATTTTAAATTAGAATATTTAAACTTTGAATATTTTAAATAGGAAGTTTCAACTCCAAAAAATTCAAGCAAAGAAAATTTAAATAAAAAAGTTCAAATTAGGGAGTTTCAACTTTCGATTAAAAAGTTTTCAGTTTGAAAAGTTTTGATTCAAAAAATTTTTGGTTCGAAGAGTTCCGATTTAAAATTTAAGTTGAAAAAAATTTAAATCGAAAAATTTCAACTAAAAATTAAATCGGAAAGTTTCATAGCCAATTTCATATTTACCGCTTGCCTGCGCGCTAGCAAGTAGGAAAACGATATCTTCTTCGGCCCCGAAAGACCAACGTCATATTTACCACATGCTTTTGCCGTATTCCGCACCGAGCAACGCCTACCTCAAGCCCATGTGGAGCGTTCTGTTGGTGAGCACACGTGAGACACGGTACAAATAACTGTAAAACAACTATGCCGATTCTAGAATTATCAAAAACTTCCTCGAGAAAAAAATGAGGCAGCCGATGGGTCGGTGGTCGGTCCGCTGCCCGCTGCGACCGGACACCGCCGATCCCCGTTTTGGCTGACGAAGAAAAACACCAACCACCCGACAGCTGGAACCGCGGACAAAGCCGGCATACCCCTCGCGCACCACAGGTCTATTAGCTGCAGCTGCGGCGGGGCACACGTCGGAATCGTGGAAAACCGGTGTTGGCCCACGCTATCTTGGGCACCCAGTCACCTGCAATCCTCCTCTCTGTCTCTTCGTTCCTTGGAAACGAGTACCTGGCGAGTCGCTGCCGTGGCTCTTGGCTTCGCTCACGCCAATTGATAGGGTACAGACAAGAATAGAAAAGTAGCGGGAGAGAAATTCAGATTTGTCCACCAACAAATAGAGTACTTCTATATTGAAACAGAAAATCTATCTATTTCACCAACAAATTCAGATTTGTTTCTTATAATTGTGCCGTTGTACACTATTGAAGCCACCTGTATTGCGCCAGCCAATATCACCATGTCAATATTTCGTCACATGATTTTTGGGGTGAAAGAACTCGAATGACTGTCGACTGACAACCAATGCTTACACGGTAAAAGTTTTACGCCGGGTGCGTAATTATGCTTGGTTTTACCATTTTGGTTTCTGCTTTCAATATCGGTAGTGTAGATTAGTTTAACATCTTCCAGAACGAGAATGAAGTGACAAAAAATACATGAAGATTAGTCTCTGTGTCTGTGAGACGGTGAGCTGTGATTTTTAGCGTCAAAGAGATGCGTTCTAGATAATTTGCAGTCCGACGTACTGATACTACGCAACTAGTATTTTTGAAAGTAGCTAAGTTCCTATTTTCTATCTGTCACTAATAAGTCAACAGAAATAATATTGGCTCCACTCGTTATCATGTTTTGACTTCAGAGTTCAAAAAGATCTCATTCTTCTGTAACTGTGAACTAACCTCAGGGAAGGTGTTGCTTTCTGACGAGTTAATAACTCAGTCAACTGTTTGTGTACTGGTCACTTGGTCAGTCACCACCAAGATGCAACTGCTGCAACTTGCCTCAATCTCAAGTCCTAATTAACAAACAGTTCTCACAAAAAAAATTCATTGAACAATTTAACGAACCTACTAACTATCCTTTTTATTCAAAACAAATGAGTAAGTAATTACTATCCACTTTTCATTCATGCTTTAATATTTATACAACTTAAAAAAAAGCATAGAAAACCTTTAATAAACAAATGGTTTTCTAGTTAGTCTAATCCAACGGATCTAATCACACTTGTACGGGAGCTCAAATACTAGAAGCTGCACCCGAAAATGGCGCGAACTAGAGGTCCCCTTCGTCTAGCTTCATGAGATCCTGCAAGCCTTTGCGCAGCTGGTTTTCCGTTTCGTCCACACCCAGCTTCCACTTTCCCGGCGTCCTCTCCTAGGCATCCACACTGTACGGCGCAGCTACAATGATTCCGTGCTCCTGCTCGGAGGAGATCATCGAACTGTGTCTTGAAATCTTGCTTACTGTGTCTTGAAATCTTGCTTCGTGGTGGCCATGGCTGAGATTATCTTCTTGGTCATCGAACTGTGTCTTGAAATCTTGCTTCGCGGTGGCCATGGCTGAGATTATCTTCTTGGTCATCGAGCGTGCTTGAACTGAAGAGGGAAAATACGGGATGGTGGAGGCGCTTATATAGGGAGGCGAACATCGAAAGCAACACGGCCGGCGACTCGGTGCGTATTTTAGTGTACAGAAAGGCGCCAGGACATACGTCGTTGATCTTTTCACTTCTAGAGCTCAAGTAACCCCGTGGAAAACGCGTGGACGCGGGGAGCTTAGCTTGGCTGCTTCTGGGATGATTTTGAGCAGTGTGGATTATTGTGTGGACTATTCTTGAAGTGACGTCCTCACGTGCAGCCTTGAAGCCTTTCAGGAGGCTTACTCCCAAACACATCATGTAGCTGAAGTACTTCTTTCGTCATAATAGTTTGAAATTTTTTGTTAATAAATATAAAATTTATGCGGAGGTTTAATGAATTTTTTCTCTCATATGTCTCTATTTATTTTCTTTCTATTATATGTATTTGTTTATCAAGTATTCTCATTTATTTTTCTAGAATAACTATAAATATACCTAAGTCATCTTCTCATATACCTTTACCAGTCTTAGCATCTCCTTAGTCCTCACGGAAAGTTCAAATGCATCTTATATTTCTTAACAGTGGGAGTATTAAATAATTGATCCTAATAATAGGACCCATTAGTACAAAAATCGTCAGTAGTAGCTGTTTTCAAACCATCACAGATTAAGTGCCACTGATAATCGAGGATTATCAGTGGCGGTTTTAAAACCGCCATAGATAATACTAGGTGGAATTCCTCAATTGCTTGCAAGTACAACATGGTAGATGAAATACATTAGTGTAAAAGAGTTGAATGCTCATATTATCTTTCCATTGCGAGGGAAAGTCTTCGTTGGTCTAGCATTTGCCTCATTGAATTTAATTTTCGAAAAATCTTAGAAATTTGGCTTTTTAGGTTATATAGAATATGTAATAATATAGATATTCTGCAAGGGCAATGCTGTAGCGGGAATGTGTCAATCGAGATGATATTGTATTACTGTCATATGATAAATGGGCAACCAGGCAACACAACAAAAATGAGTTGCATGGCATTGCTTTTACAGTTCTTAGTTCAACAGAGCAAAACATTATCTTAGGCCAACAACGATCTTAACATATGGTTGCAGCAAATCATTGTTTTATTTGGAATCATATTTTACTCTATAATTTTCACAATAAATATTGTATTGCGTTGTCATCTCTCTCTATCTGTGAGTGCATGTTTCCTCATTGTTACTAATGGCTGATTGGGGATCGATTTCTTCTTCTTTTTTTTTTAAAAAAAACAGCAATAAACAGGTCGATGAAAGGAAAGAATGGTTATATAGCAGACCTAGAGTGGAATGCTAAACAATTTAAGGTGAGGTTGTGTGATCTCAGGTACAATTTTTTATACATCTCCTTTCATTGCAACGGTGTACCAAATGTGTGCTTGTGCCATGTAGTGGTTGTCCAAAACATAATGTCTTGCTTACTTTCTTTTTAGTTTAGTGTACTCATTTTCTGCTATGATGCATAATCCTTTAGCTGGGTGGCACTATGATTATATATATATATATATATATATATATATATATATATATATATATATATATATATATATATATATATATGTGTGTGTGTGTGTGTGTGTGAGTACTAAGTTAGTGATTCTGTCGGTACAGCTGCTCTAAAATGGTATAGTCTCTGAATAATATGTTTAGTGCGCTAGAGCCTTTGTGACACATTCTACTAGATTGGATCGTTTGGTATAAATACTTTTATAACTGAGGTACCCATCTTTTTGAACAGAATATTAGTTTATATCACAACGTACATGGACATATAGTGGTTGGCAGTATGGTAAAGCTCCCTCTAATGAATGATCCTTTTTAACATATCTATCCTATCTTTATTTCGATACCATTGTACATTTTTTATGTTTACCAAAATGTATTTGCATAGACGTTAATAAGAACATAAATTTTACAAAAAATCAGCTTCATAATCCTAACAGTCGTTGAGACAAAAACAAGCCAAGTCATTACTAAAAATGGTAGGGACATGAATAGAGTATATTTCTACATTTGTACATATTCTAGTATAGCCCTATCCTACTATTTCCAAACTATACAAATTCTAAAGTTCCAACGCATACCACTCATTTCTTTATAAAAAAATATCATGCTACCAATATAAATCTATTACATTCTTTTTTGCTTAAGATAAGTCACGCCAGATATTACTAACAAAAAAAATGAAACCTTCAAACAAATCGTACCTAAATCATTCTTACCCCCCCCCCCTTGATAAAAACATACCAAGATTACTATACACATCAACTAGCTCTGAAAATAGCTTCTAATTTTTTTTTGAAAAATCGTTACCACTACATTTCCGCAACAATGTATCACAATGCCAAATAAAAAAACGCTATTGCTCATTATCTCATATCAACGTTACTATATTATTTACAAACGCTAACTTACGAGGCATGCCGCCGCGTACACGTTTCTGGTGATTCTTGGGGCGGAAGAACTCGGATGACTGTCAACTGACAACCAATGTTTACACGGTAAAAGTTTTATGCCGGGTGCGTAATTATGCTTGACTTTACCATTTCGGCTTGTGCTTTCACTATGGGTATTCTAGATTAGTTTAACATCTTCCAGAACGAGAATGAAGTGACAAAAATTACCTGAAGATTAGTCTCTGTGTATGCGAGACCGTGAGCTGTGATTTTTAACGTCAAAGAGATGCGTTCTAGATAATTTGCAGTCCGATTTACTGATACTACGCAACTAGTATTTTTGAAAGTAGCCAAGTTCCTATTTTCTATCTGTCACTGATAGGTCAACAGAATTAATATTGGCTCCACTCTTTACCATGTTTTGACTTCAGAGTTCAAAAAGATCTCATTCTTCTGTACCTCAGGGAAGGTGTTGCTTTCTGACGAGTAAATAGCTCAGTCAACTGTTTGTGTACTCGTCAGTCGTCACCACCAAGATGCAACCGCTGCAACTTGTCTCAATCTCAAGTCCTAATTAACAAACAGTTCGCACAAAAAAAATCATTGAAAAAATTCCCTACCCATCAACATCACAATTCTTTAGTACTTTCTATCAACAGAAGAATATGCCTCCTCTGTCAAACTAATCCAAATCAATCTAATAACCTACTAACTATGCTTTTGTTCAAAGCGAAAGAGGTAAATAGTCGCTATTCATCTTTTATTTATGTTTTAATATTTATACAGTTTAAGCATAAAAGCACAACTAATAAACAAATGGTCTTCCAGTTAGTCTAATCCAACGTCCAAGATCTAGTCACACTTGTACAAGAGCTCAAATACTAGAAGCTGCACCCGAAAATGGCGCGAACAAGAGGTCCCCTTCGTCTAGCTTCATTAGATCTTGCAAGCCTTCCCACAGCTGGTTTTCCGATTCGTCCACACCCAGCTCCCACTTTCCCGGCGTTCTCTCCTCGGCATCCACACTGTACGGCGACGACGTCGGATTCTCGGTTTTAGCCACCGCGACAGCGTCACCACCATTGCCGTTTTTCTGGCCAGGCAAAGGCTCATAGTGCGGGAAATTGAGCTTGGCACGCGGTCCGCGGAACTCGAGGGCGGCACAGTCGTATGCCCTCGCAGCCTCCTCCGCGGTGTCGAACGTCCCGAGCCATTTGCGCACTGCGTGGCGCGGGTCACGGATCTCCGCCGCCCACTTCCCCCACGGCCGCTGCCGCACACCGCGGTACATGTTCTTCTTCCTCCGCCGCCTCCTGAGCGCCCCTGCCGCCGCCATTGGCTCCGCGCCGCAATTCACTTCCTGTACCAGCTCTGGCGCCCCAGCCTCGGCCCCGAAGAAGTCGCAGCCGAGGCAGCCGTCGATGCTGCACAGGCTACACGCCTCCCAGCACGCCACGGTAACTATTTCCGGGGGCGGCGCGCTGTACCCGGAGACGACGTGCCGCAGCGCAGATACAATGATTCCGTGCTCCTGCTCGGAGGAGATCAACCGGCCGGCGAACTCCATCACGCTACTGCCTTTCGCCGAAGTCGAGGCCTGTCTCCCGTGATCATCGAACTGTGTCTTGAAATCTTGCTTCGTGGTGGCCATGGCTGAGATTATCTTCTTGGTCATGTGTAGCTTATAATAGTTCGGAAGCTGGGAGTGTGCTTGAACTGAAGAGGGAAAGTACGGCCGGGTGGAGGCGCTTAAATAGGGAGGCGAACATCGAAAGCAACACGGCCCGCAACTCGGTGCGTATTTTAGTGTACAGAAAGGCGCCAGGACATACGTGGGTCGGTGGGCGCTTGCCTTGGACCGATGCATGCCGTCGTTGATCTTTTCACTTCAGAGCTCAAGTAACCCCGTGGAAAACGCGTGGATGCGGGAAGCTTAGCTTGGCTGCTTCTGGGATGATTTTGAGCAGCGTGGATTATTGTGTGGACTATTCTTGAAGTGACGTCCTCACGTGCAGCCTTGAAGCCTTTCAAGAGGCTTACTCCCAAACACATCATGTAGCTGAAGTACTTCTTTCGTCGTAATAGTGTGAAATTTTTGTTAATAAATATAAAGTTTATGCGGAGGTTTAATGAAATTTTTCTCTCTCGTATTTCGCTATTTATTTTCTTTCTATTATATGTATTAATTTATTACGTGTTCTCACTTATTTTTCTAGAATAACCATAAATATACCTAAGTCATCTTCTCATATACCTTTATCACAGTCTTGTCATCTCCTTAGTCCTTACGGAAAGTTCAAATGCATCCTATATTTCTTAACAGTGGGAGTACTAAATAATTGATCCTAATAATTAATGGGACCTGTGCAACAATATGACTGCTTTAGCACAACAAAGAACAAAAGAACAAAAAACTACAGTAACTGAAACAAATAAATATCTTAAACAGATGTGCAAGGAAACACAATAGATTTTTACAACTCTCATAATATTTCAGTAAAGGAAATACATGGTCAACAAAAGCATATGCAATTATTTTCTCTAAATTCAACAAGGCAGGTCAACATTTCTTTACGAGCTAAAGTCAGTAAACTGGTATGGGCAAAATTGGACAGTGTTTCATGCTGGATCTTGCTTTTTTTTTACTATTGTATCAACAATGTAAATTTATAATAGATCGACAAAAATAATGTTACTATTGTAACAACAGTGGCGTTGCTAAATAGGCTATTTTTTTTGGCTCCACACTGAACTTATTAGAGTTGGAAATAAGTTGGGCAAGAATTTATTAATAAAAATAAATTTAAAAAGAATTAAATTATCTAAATTGTTTTGCACTTTTGCTACACACCATAGCTGTGGGGCCTCCATTTTTGGTATTAAATATCAATAATGGGTCCTATGTGTATATTTTACCAGTCCCATGATCAATGGTTGGTACGCACATTTACAATGTTAATAACACATCCATATACAATACATTACATATAATAGTGGAAGCTGTTTATACAATAGTCTTAAAAAAAAAAACTGCATAGGAAATTGAAAAGCCTTGTAATGTGCCACATAACCCTCAGGCAACTGACAAGGTTAAACCCTAAAAAATCTCATCATTGTAATCCTCGTAACCTGCGTCGTAAAGTACTCCGCAGGGGTAATTTGAATTTTTACCTAAAAATATCAACAATAGCAACAGTGAGTACGTTATGTCCTCGTAAGACTTTTGCAAAAACTATAATATATGCAAGCTATATCAAAGGAAAGGCTTTCATAGTTATTTTTCATAAAGCCAATTTGAATTGTAAATAATGAATAATAGATTGCAAATGAAATTTTGTAAAATCAATTTGATAGGTATATAAAATAACAAGTATGCAAGCATAAATATAACAACTCACAGTCCTACATGATGTGAGCAACAATTCGTCCATCCCCTGCCAACGCATGGCATAAAACTAGACTTAGCCAATATATGACACAACAGCTGAAATCAATATTTCCAACACATGGCCAAGCATTGAATCATCTGTAGGGTAAACTTTTCAATACCAAATTTTCAATTTTCAACGCATTTTATGACAATAACAAAATCATCTAACTATGTGATGACGTTACCAAGTGTCCTTGACCGCGAGCACAGCTTTTTAAAAAGATTTTCACTTTGCAAAGGTATACAACTTTACCCACAAGGTATGTTTTCTTTTTTCGCAATACATATTAACACACTTCCTTTAGTGTGTCTCAGAGAGTTCATAACATAACCGTTATATTATCTAGTCCTAACTTTGCACCAGTCCGGTGATGATAAACCCTTACTATAGCAGTAGAATATATTTGTACAATGATTGTGCTCTCAACAGTTCACTCCTGTTGAGTCTGCACTTCTCCCCTTAGTTTACTATGGCGACATAATATATTTGTACAATCATTGTACTCTCAACAGTTCACTCATGTTGAGTCCCCACTTCCACCCCCACAGCAAGGCGTACACTGTTACATTGATATGTGTTTTACCCACACCTCTGTGTGGACACCCCTACGAGCAATCCATCTTAGAAAGCCCGTGCTACTACGGCCTTTCAATGTGCAAAGGTAGTCTTAAGCAACTTAATAGGTTAAGGCTGTCTCATACCAGCACTTATGGTCGTATGGATGTCTTGGCTTGAAAACAACACAATAGTTCGGTCCTTAATCCGGCCCGTGCGAGAAATATTCCCCTATCTACGTGCAAGTCACATGCACTTTCGGCTATTGCCAATACTTGCCCGCATCAAAACTGTAGTTTTATTTTTCATTTTTTATCAAAATACCATTAACCACATTATCCATCATGTCTAACATTTCTTTTTCAACATGAACAGTAAACCCAGTTGTTCGTGTTCCCAGTTCTAAAGCATACTAAGCAAATGCATGTAATAATCGTGTATTCCCATTTTGACATCATCATGTGTCAATCCATAATCTAGGGTTATCAAGGTTCACATGTCAATATTAATTAAGAAAATTCCATCAATGGAGGTTATATCTACCAGAATCCATAATATAGCAGTGTTTATGAAACATAGTGCATGCATAAAAAGCTTTGACAAATTTTTTTTGAAATATTGGGATCAACATTATCAAAAGGGGTGCTTGCCTTGCTCGTTGACTTCAGTCATGAAGTAAGAGTCAGCAGTTGTAGACTCTGGGACGTCGGAGTCTAAAAGGTCGTTCGTCACAAGGCGATAGCAATAAGAAGAAAAAAGGTCAATTAACACCAAATTTTAAATGAAATTATAGAATTAGGTTACTATGTTTTTTATAAAAATTTAATATTTTGTTTTGCGATTTTTAGAGGTTATTCGCTATAGTTATAATGAGAGAAATTTTAAATTTTAGTTAGGTTTCATCATAAGGTTTTATGTGGAAATTTTAGTTATCTAATGCTAATATTGTTATTTCAAACACATACTCAATATTTAAAGTTTGAATTAATTTAGAGAAAAGAAAAAAGGAGGAAAATAAAATATGGACTTATTTTCCACGACTCTCCCTCGGCCATTTTCTTTTTCTTTTAAATTTTGGCCCAGGTTGAAATATATATTTTTCTATTTTATTTTGTTTTATTTATACTATTTATTATATATATATATTTGCATGTATATATATATTGTCCCAGTCCGGGCCGTTACTTTGGCCTAACCGGTCGGCCCATTTCCCCTTAACCCTAACCTAACCCATGCACTACCCGCACCCACCCCTCTTCTTTTCTCTAGCCATCGCACGCATGCCTCTCTCTCTCTCTCTCTCTCTCTCTCTTCTCTCTTACGTGTGTTCCCAAGCTTCTCCCTCACTTCTCCAACATTGCAACCCCTACTCCCTCTCTTTTGCGCTGCTGCCTCCTCCACCGGGTCGGTTGTGCCACCGCCAGTGGCTCTGGCTCCTCCCTGGCTCCCTCTTCTTCTCCCCTTTTCTCACCACCGCCGCCTCTATCTTTGGCTAGAGCTCCCAAGCATCGCCTCTCTCAGCGCTAAGCGCCGGCCTCTCTCAAAACCAACGTGACCAAGTCTACGGTGCCAAAAGAATAAATTTTCAGAAACATTGGTGTAGTGGTTCAGTTGCAGAGTCCAGCCCATTATATCCCGAGCCATCGGGTGAATGAAGCACGGCCCATGTTTTATCCGAAGCAGAGCTGAGCAAACGAAGCATTGCTTCGCCCGAACCTACGACACGGAGCGAAGCAGAATAGCGACAAAGGCCGCGGAGGAACGCACCCTCGCAGTCCACGAAGACACATCCGACAACACCATCAAATAAATCTGACACCCTGCAAAAAGAAAAAAGAAAACGACAAGATCCTGTCAGGACCGGTCGGGAAGAGTAAAATGGGACGCGCACGAAGGGACAGTTCCTCCATGTTCCCCTCCTATAAAAAGAGAAGAAAGAGCCCACAAAAAAAACAGACACCCCTGTGGTCATAACCACAACAATGGCGCCGTCCGTGGGGAGCGGAAGAAGGTGAAGCTCACCAATCTAGACGACGAACACGTTTTCCAAAAAAACCATGCCACCAAAGAAGGGAGCAGGGGCAGCGTCTAAGGAGACGTCGCCGATGGGAGCAACGGCAACGACTGGAGCGAGCGGATCCAGACGATCCACCAGGAGCCGATCGCGCGGACAACTTCAGCTCCTGAACGAGGAGGATCGCGTTTTGGCTCCGGCAACAACAAGGGAAGCTCCGGGGGCGCCACCTCCACAAACTCCGGCGACGGCGCGCAAGCGCGCCCCCAAACGGCGTTCCCCAACTGCAGGTGTACACGCTTCGACGATGGGAGGAGACATAGCAGAAGCCTCAACCCCCCCAGCTCGTCGCCAAGTCGGCAAAGGGCGAAAAGGAGGCTTCGAAGGGGGACCGAGTCGAGGCGATCGACCCCAACATACAAGCGCTGATGGAGGCCAACGAAAGGCTTATGGCCGAATTAAAACGTTTGCAACAACAACAAGAATGGAGGTGTGAGGAATCTCAATATTACAGCCCAAGCCGGTTGGTATCTTCTCCAACATACGTGAGAACGGAAAGGGAGGAAAGCGACTTGAACCCTCTCGTCAAGCCGAACAAAAAGGTGGCCCTCACCGGAAGCTTCAAACTCCCAGATAAAACCGTATGATGGCAAAACCAACCCAAGGGAATTTCTTCGTGTCTACGACACGGCCATGGAAGTCTTTGGAGGCGATGACGATATTAAAGCCAAAGGATTGCTATTGGCACCGGAGGGATAGCCCTATCATGGTATTCCTCCTTGGAGCCAAATTCTATCACCAACCGCCGCAACTCCGCGAAACTCAAGGCAATTTTCAAGGCAACGCGTTGACGGATTAAAGAGGAAAGCGACCTATTTGCAATTAAACAGCGTGAAGGCGAAACCCTAAAGAGCTATTTCCAGCGATTTTCTCGAATCAAATGCCAAGTTCGAGGGGTTAGCGACACAACCATAATCAACGCCGCGCGTTTTGGGTTGCGAAGGGGGCCGTTGGCGGAGCGACTTGCACGCAAGGAAGTACGCTCCGTGGAAGAGCTATTCGCAAAGATGAGGGAATACGCCAGGGCAGAGGAAGATCATCTCCGGAGAGAGGATGGGCCGCTGCGAGAAACAGAAGAGATGGGCCCACGCAAGAGGGACCGGAGGAGAGATCCTCCCCCGAGGGCCGCGGCGAAGGAACGGCGCGCAGAACCAGCCAGAAGAGACAGGGGAAGGAGGATCCACTATGTGGAAAATCGGGCGAATCAAGGAGGATTTGGAGGACAGCAAAAATGGAGTTCGCCAATGGAGCAGGGGAGGCCAAAGGGAGGAATCCATTTGGACAGTAAGGAGGAGCAAAGCCGAAAATGGTATACCTGCGAATATCATGGCGACAACAACACGCACGACACCGCACATTGCAAGGTAATTGAAGGCTATCGTCGCTTCGAAAGAAAGCGAAGGGACGCGGGGGTTCATCCCCCAGTGCCGGTGTCACCTCCGGCCGAGCACCGTCCTCCTCCTCCCCCCCTCCCGGGGGAGTAAATCAGCTCCGACGCGTAATCAACGTTATTGCCGGGGGGTCCTCCTCACACCTCTCGTCGAAAAGGCAAAGGAAGGCTTACGCAAGGCAAATTAACCACGTAGGACTTAGCCCGGTCGGCCCCGCCCCGAAGGAACTTGAACCAATCACTTTTACACAAGAAGATGCAACGGGGGTGCACTTCCCACATCAAGATTCTTTGGTCGTAACGGCGATCATCGCCGAGTGCGAAGTTCGTCGAGTGTTGATTGACGGGGGAAGTGCTGCGGACATTCTCTCGGCGGAGGCTTTTCGACAAATGATGATACCCCGCGATCGACTGAAGAAGTCGGAGGTACCATTGGTGGGCTTTGGGGGCCACACAGTTAACACCCTCGGACAATGGAGCTGGAGGTCACCTTCGCGACGTCACAGAGTCAAATATCCAACCTAGTCACATTCGACGTAGTGGATATACCCTTCCAGTATAACGCCATCCTCGGTCGGGGATCGCTGACGGCCATGGCAGCAGTTATCCACCACGGATTCCTATGTATGAAGATCCCGTCGGGGAATGGTGTTATCACGGTCAAAGGAGATCAAGCCCTCGCCAGGAAAATAGACATGGAGAATCCCTCTCGGGTTAGGTATGTTCGTACCACCGAGCAGGACCTGACAACAATGCCTCGTGGGAAATGGCTCCCCAAACCGCAGCCCCAGGGTGAAACAAGGCGGGTGCCCCTCCACCCAGGAGGAGAGAGGATTATAACTCTCAGCGCCACCCTCACCCCCCCCAAGAAAAATACTTAATGCAATTCTCCAGAATACGAGACAAGATTCGCGTGGGGACCTAAGACCTTCCGGGGTTAAAAGGGAAACATTCGAGCACGCCTTGGCAACCAAATAAAGTGTCAAACCGAAGAAGCGAAGCTCGGAAGCTCTCCATTGAGAGGCAAGCTGCGGCCAAGGCGGAGGTGGTGAAGCTCCTCCAAGCGAGAATCGTGACGGAGGCGGTCCATACGGAGTGGTTGGCCAATGTGGTCCTGGTCAAAAAGCCGGTGGGGCTTGGAGGATGTGTATCAATTTTACCGACCTCAACAAGGCGTGCCTAAAGATGACTTCCCCTCCCCGCATCGATCAACTCGTCGACTCAACCTCCGGGTCAGAAAGGATGAGTTTCCTTGATGCTTATTCCGGGTATCACCAAATTTATATGCGGAAGGAAGACGAGGACAAGACGGCGTTCATCACCCCCTTCGGCACTTACTGTTTTATTCGGATGCCGTTCGGTCTTAAAAATGCAGGTGCTACCTTCGCATGTCTTATCGCCAAGGTTTTTGCGAACCAATTAGGAAAGAACGTGGAAGCATACGTCGATGACATCATCGTTAAAAGCGAGAAGAAGGAAGACCATTTAACCGATCTCAGGGAGACTTTCAACAGCCTAAGAGCCGAGAGGATGAAGCTCAACCCGAACAAGTGCGTCTTCGGCGTGGATGCGGGAAAATTGCTGGGATTCCTGGTGTCACAACGGGGCATCGAAGCGAACCCCGAGAAGATAAGAGCTATCCAAGATATGGCCCCGCCCAAGAATGTGAAAGAGGTACAACGTCTAGCAGGGAGGCTTGCCGCCCTCAATCGCTTCCTCCCTAAGTCCGCGGAGCAGAGTCTACCCATCTTCAAAGCACTGCGATACAGCGGCACTTTCGCTTGGACAGAGGAATGCCAGCTCGCCTTCGACAAGTTGAAGCAAAACCTTATGGAGGTGCCAACCCTACGAAGCCCGAAGCAAGGCGAAGAGCTTTATTGTATTTGGCAGCAAGCCCCTCGGCTGTCAGTGCAGTACTGGTACAACCGCAAGGCGCAAAGCAACAACCAATCTACTTCGTCTCCGAGGCACTGCAGGGGGCGAGGCTGCGATACACGGAAATGGAGAAGCTAATGTATGCGTTGCTAATGGCGTCCAGGAAGCTTCGCCATTATTTCCAAGCTAACCGTATCAAAGTACCAACGGCATACCCCCTCGGCTCGATGTTGACCAATAGGGAGAGCACGGGACGCATCAGTAAATGGGCGGTCGAACTAGCATCTTTTGAGTTGGGGATAATACCACGTACTGCCATTAAGAGTCAAGTGTTGGCCGACTTCGTGGTAGAATGGACGTCTCCAACCTTCGAAGATGAGAGGGTCCCGACGGTATGGACCATCAATTCGGATGGATCATGGGGAGTAAAGGGAGCCGGGATTGCAGCGATAGTAAGAGCCCCGGGGAGCCGGCGAGTTCGCGGCAAGACTTCAATTTCCTCGACCAACAACATGGCGGAGTATGAAGCACCGTTGTCGGGCTACGAAGGCAAAAACCATGGGGCAAGAAGAGCCATCTTGCAGATCGACTCAAAGTTGGTCCAAGGACAAATTTCCAAAGAATATCAAGTAAAGGACGAGCAACTCCAAAAGTATGCGGAAGCAGTTCGCGCACTAGAAAAAGGCTTCGAGGGGTTCACTGTCCTCGCTATTCCAAGAGCCTGCAATACAAGAGCGGATGAACTGGCAAAGATCGCTGCGAACGGAGGGACCACGCCACCCACGGTTTTCATCGAGGAGCTCCAAGCCGCCTCAATTTCTTTGCATGTGAATGTAGTCACCAGAACGAGGGCCGAGGACTGGAGAAGTGAAGTGTACGATTACCTTCTTACAGGGACGCTACCCAGACGCGAGGCATCTTCAAGGCGTGTGGAAAGGCGGGCAAAGAAATATGCCATAATAGAAGGGTTGCTTTTTCGTAATGGACTCTGCGCTCCATGGCTTCGTTGCATTTCACGCGAAGAGGGGATACAAGCCCTACAAGAAGCGCACCAGGGACCTGTGGAGCACACCAAGCCCCGTAAGCCTCGCCGAAAGGTCTTCCGGATGGGATTCTATTGGCCTTCGGCGATGAAGGACGCGGAAGAGGTGGTCCGGCATTGCCACGCATGCCAGTGGATGTCGAGGCAGAAGAAGGCCCCACCCGGCGAACTGCATCCGATACCGCCAATTTGGCCCTTCGCCAAGTGGGGAATGGATATAGTAGGAGCATTGCCCAAAGCTCGAGCGAGTCTTCAGTTCGTGATCGTCGCGATTGACTATTTCTCTAGGTGGATTGAAGCGGAGCCGGTGTCAAAGATCACGGCTGAAGCGACGGTAAAATTCCTGTGGAAAGCGATCATATGCAGGTACGGGGTCCCTTTCCAAATCGTCACCGACAACGGGTCTCAATTCGACTCCCGGAGGTTCAAAGAGTATTGCGAGGAAATCGGGATAGAGATCTGTTTTGCTTCAGTCGGACACCCACATGATCGAGCAGGTCATTGAAAGAGCAAATGGATTGATCCTCGAAGGCATTAAAAAAAGACTCCACGATTCTGCCAAGGGCTCATGGCCGGACGAGCTCCCCAATGTTTTATGGGCCCTTCGGACATCGACCTCGCGGGCGACGAAATTCTCCCCGTTTCGACTTATATATTTGGAGAAGAAGCCGTTTCCCCCGCCGAGATACAAGCCAAATCGCTTCGCGTGATTAAAGCTCCGGCACAGGAAGATATAGAGGATACTTGCGACTTGAGGGAGGAACAGAAACTTCAAGCCCTGAACACCATGCAAGCATACGCGAAAGCCTCAACCCGAAGTTTCAACAAAAAGGTCCAGAAGCGAAGCCTAGCCCCCGGAGACATGGTGCTAAAGAAAGCGGCTCCAGCCTTTGCCAAGCTGGAAACGACATGGGAGGGACCATATATCATCCAAGAATCTACGACAAAAGGGGCGCATAAGCTCGTTACGTTGCAAGGCAAGGAGGTGCCAAGAACTTGGAATACGGACGCTCTGAAGAAATTCTACCCGTAGGCTTAAAAAAAAATGTGTGTGTGTGCGTGTGCACGAAACTGAGTTTCCATCAATAAAGAAGAAAAAGTCCCCCTCAAGCCAAGATTTCGACTGATGCCACTTAGAAGCTTACGAACGCTTGGTCGGGTCAAAGCCCCACCCGTTCCTCCGCTCCGGAGACCCGCAGCCTCGCGCCGGGTAGGAGCTTATGAACGCTTGGTCGGGCCAAAGCCCCACCCGTTCCCCCGCTCCGGAGACCCGCAGCCTCGCGCCGGGTAGGAGCTTACGAACGCTTGGTTGGGCCAAAGCCCCACCCGTTCCCCCGCTCCGGAGACCCGCAGCCTCGCGCCGGGTAGGAGCTTACAAACGCTTGGTCGGGCCAAAGCCCCACCCGTTCCCCCGCTCCGGCGACCCGCAGCCTCGCGCCGGGTAGGAGTCTATGGATGTAGAATAAGGTTAACTGCCTACCTGTCCAACCGTCCTCAATACCCGGGGCTACGATCCAAGACGAACGTGGAGAAGTTAGGTGCAAGCGTAACCTTCCCCAGATGAGCTCCCACGCCCCGGGGCTCAGCCCCGAGAGGAACTTGACAAGCGATGAGTTAGGCTTGTACTTTGCTTCGACTTTCCAAGGAACCCAAGGTTCTGCCCCCAAGCCTACGGCTAAAAGCCCCTGGAAAAACCCCGAAAACCGGCCGGCGACCATGACCCCGTCCTATTCCATGTGTAATCGGAACCCTCAGATCCTTAGACAAAAACAACCGCTGGAACAATGCGACACGACAAGCTTCAAAATATATATATATGTGTATATAAATATATATATAGATCAACGCGGATGATCACGTTGCTGATCCAAGTCTCGAGAATGAAGCAGGAACGGCAAAAAGAGATAAAAGAAGCGGTACAGAAGATGATATTCTTCTTTTATATAGGTATCACCGAAAGTAGGGTCCATTACATATACACCCACTATTACTCGTTGTACGAACGGTGTACTGCTGCAACAAGAGCATCCGTCACCTCGTGAGTCGCGGAACGCCGCCACCAAAAGATGAACGCCTGAAATATCGCGAGCGATGGCCTCCTCCCGCGCCAGCTCTTCCAGGACCAAATCATATGCCAGCCAGAGTTCATCTTCTTCGTTGACCAACGCTGGTGGGGGTGGCGGAGCCTCGTCGCCGAAGTTGAAAACCAAGGGGGGCGCGTCGTCGGTGGCAGGGAGTGGAGCTTGGCCATCCATCGTGGAGTGTTGGGCGCTAAGAGGGGCTGCCAGGAAGAACAAAGTGTGCAGGGAGAGAGAGAATGCTCGAGGGGACCTCAAATGATACTGTCGTTATGCGTATATACATCACGGAAGCAGCGAAGTTCGAGGAATCGAAGTAAATATCAACTCAGGGAGCCGAAGAGACGAGAAGGCGGAAAGTCTGAAATAAATGCAACACGATAATTCAAAGCGTTTACATTCCCAAAGTCAGTGAAGTGTATAGCGATAATGCGAGAAGCAGGCAAACTAAGTGGATGGCGGTTTTTCCGCCCCCTTCGCTAACTCGACCATCGAAGCCCGAGCACGACGCACTGATTCCTTCGCAACATTATCGCCATGCTGCCTCCAAAAATCTGACATAAAGCTCGAGGACAACCGGAATGCAGCAGCGGAGGGCTTCGCAGATGGAAGAAGGTCACCAAATCCGGGCGAAGATGCAGAAGCGGAGGAAGAACCAAAATGTTCGCGAACATGTGTGCACCCCTTCACCTCCAACAATTGAGCAGTCTTCACAGAGCCTAGCCTTGCGCAGTAGTCGCCGAAGGTTAACGCCGAGTCCCCGAAAATCTTAGTAGACTTCGTGAGAAAAGAAATAGCTTCCAGGTGTGAAGGGGGAATGCGGCTCGGAGGCGCGTCGATGCCAAATCGGGGAAGCTGTTGCAAAAAGGCCTCAGTCGCTCCATGAACTGCAGAAGCGATTGAGTCCATTTCCTTCCGGATCGCTTCGTAACTCTCCTCTGCACGTTGAGCGTCGCGAAGGTGCATCTGAGCCTCGCCCCGCGCCGTCGCGAGCTGGGAAGGAAACTCTTCTGCTTGCTTCTTCAGCATATTCTTGGCCTCATCCGCCACAGCCAAGAGGCCCTTTAACTCTTCTATGCGATCTTCCTTCTTTTTCTCATTCCGCTCACGCTAAGCGAGCCCGTTCTTCTTCGGCCAAGCGGCTCCGCATCATGAAAATAGCCCCTTCAAGTTCGGCGTTCTTCGCCGCCAAATCTTGGCTTTGCGCTGCCTCGACTTGGACCCTAGCCAAGGACTCACTAGAGCTGCGGAGCGCCTCTGACAAATGGGCCTTCTCCGCCTCCAGCTCCTCTACTCGTTTCTTAGCCGCCTCACAATACTGAACCCCTTCGTTGAATTTATCAAAATACGCCCGAAAGCGACGAACCATTTCTGAAGCCACGACAGCCCCCTGTAAAAGAGATACCGCGGGGTGAAGAAGTTGCTAGCAGGGATACAAAGATAAACTAAAACAACGGAAATAAATAAACACCTTCAGATGATGGTCCATCGACATCTCGCAAAGGGCAAGATCGTTAACCTCCCCAAATAAATTTATGGATTTGCTATAAGGAGAAAAGGCAGCACGTATTTTCTTCAAAGTGGGGTCCGCAGCTGTCCCTCCTCCAAAATCTGAAGCCACAAAGTTTGACAGGTCGAACCTGACGAAGGAGGAACCAGAGCTGCCCCCAGCGGTCGCCTGACGCGAGGATAAAGCCCCTCCGCCTAAGGAAGGAGCATCCTGGGGAATAGCACCCGCGGGGATCATACCCCCTCCCTTCGCGTGAGCCAGAGAAATCGGAGGTATCTTGCCCCGGTCCTGTTCTGATGGCTCTAAAGTTTTTCCCGCCTCCGCGTCATCATCCCCTGCACCAGCTTCGTCAAGCCCTAGAGAGACATCATACCCTAACGAGCTGGCGGGAAAAGTATCAGGAGTAAGACCTTCTGCCCCTACGGGGGTATCGGGAGTAAAAATGTCTAGCTGAAGGTAGCGAGCTTCAGCAGCCGACGGTTTCAACAACCCGCCCGAAGGAGCGCAAATTCCCTCCGCCGCCACGCCAGCCACGTTTCCGGGCGATCCTAGCGCATCCTCCATAACCGGAGTATCACCTTCATCGTCGCCAGCCAAATCAACAAGATCGACGTCAGGAATGGCCAAGAAAGAATATCCAGGAGATTGTTCCTCGTCAGCTTGCTTACTCGCCAAAGGAGTTGGAACAGGACCTAAGTGTCATATCCGACGAACCGAACGGGGCGCCTCGTGCAATCCCGCCGGAGGCGAGACCGGTCCGGAAGGGGCGAGAGGCTCAGCCCCAACTGAAGAATGTAACTCAGTTATAGCCTCACGGCTGGGCGGAGAACCCGAAGCAAGAGGTGTCCCTGGGGATTTATTCTCCTCGATCGCCGGCAATGTTCCAGAAAGTCCCGTGGTACAAACCAGATCAGATGGAGCCGGCGGGGACAGAGACGTGGCGGCAACAGATTCAGAGGAATCACCTTCATCGCCGGACTCCTCGTTCCAGTCCGCCTCCTCATCGCCATCGTCTTCTGAGCCTCCGCTTCCCCCGGAGGTATTGGTGGCCTGAGGTGGTGCAAGACGAGTCAGTCTCGCTCGCTTCGCGGGACGAGGGGAACTCGCTGATCCTCTGGGATGAGGAGCGGCTCGAAGCCCCCATTCGGCGGCGAGAGCATCGTCTGGCCCCAATGGCACTCATAGCGACCTCATATTCGGCCGTCTTGCACGGACCAAGGAGTCTACGAGCCAATTTTTCCGCGGCTCCGCGCCCTAAGTCCTGCACCCCCTCGGGCCGGACCACGGAGATATCTCCCCCGGGGGACCAGTCCAAAGTAATTGCGGGGCTCCTCGCCAGAGGATCGATGCGACATAAACAATACTCTTCCACCAAGTCGCGCATAGAGCTTTGGTGTCGAAGGGCCTCGTGAAATTGAGTAATCGGGCCTCCTCTCTGCAGCTTGCGTCCCAATTCGGCGAGCGGATAGTCCTCACAAACCCAGGAAGTGCGAAGGGGGGAGTCCGAACCGTCTAGCTCCTGGTAGTACCATCGGTGCATCCAACCCGACTCCCATTTGCCTTTAGCGGCGGCCACGGGGATCTCTTTGGCCAAAGATCTCTTCGTCTGGAAGTTTAAGGAGCCGAAGCAAGATCGGTGGTCCTCCTCTCCAACCCGGTGAAATTTAGGCTGCCAAAATGCATCCTCTATAAGAGAAAACAAACGGCCAGTCAATCTGAATCCACCGGCTCGGAACGCCCAATCTAACACCGCCATCCGGACGATAGCATTCGGAGTAAGTTGCGAAAGCTCCGCTTGAAAGGCCCGCAATATAGATCCCACTAGAGGGGAAGCAGGGAATCGAAGTTCGGCTTCTAAGAAGGCGGCAAACACGACCGCCTCCGTGGCTCGTGGATGGGGGACTTCATCCGCGCCGGGAGAACGCATAGATATGCGGGCTATGCCGAAGTTCCGGGCCATAAGATCTAGCTCGCCGGAAGTCAAAACAGAACGTCCCAGAGAAGGGGACAAAGCTCCAGCGTCCCTCTCGTTTAAAACCAATTTTGCTCGAGGGGCGCGTCGAGGACCCATTGGATGGAAAAGGTTAACGAAGAGGAAGAAGAGGATGGAGCTAGGAGGAGCCAAATATGCCATAAAGCTTAGTGGAATGATCCCAATGAAACCCCCCCACTACTATCCTTATCCTCTGTCAAAAGGAAACCGCTTGTCTTCTATAAACCGAAAAAGAAGGCCCTCCTTCGTACACCCGAGCAGCCAATAGATAATATTTGGGCTTCGAATGTCATTGCTGAGGAAAAGATGAAATCAATCCGCAGCCATGCGGGGCTATTGTAGTGGTTCAGTTGCAGAGTCCAGCCCATTATATCCCGAGCCATCGGGTGAATGAAGCACGGCCCATGTTTTATCCAAAGCAGAGCTGAGCAAACGAAGCATTGCTTCGCCCGAACCTACGACACGGAGCGAAGCAGAATAGCGACAAAGGCCGCGGAGGAACGCACCCTCGCAGTCCACGAAGACACATCCGACAACACCATCAAATAAATCTGACACCCTGCAAAAAGAAAACGACAAGATCCTGTCAGGACCGGTCGGGAAGAGTAAAATGGGACGCGCACGAAGGGACAGTTCCTCCATGTTCCCCTCCTATAAAAAGAGAAGAAAGAGCCCACAAAAAAAACAGACACCCCTGTGGTCATAACCACAACAATTGGGAACTAGGACCTATGCTTAGAAGAAGGTGATGCATCAAAATTAGCTTTAAATATTCTTTCAAAGTGTAAAATCCTGAAAACAAGATCACCTGAAGCATATAAAACTTTGCATTCATTTTTCTTAAAATACACGTCAAGATCTTCATCAATTATTTGTGAGATAGAAAGCAATTTATATATCAAGTTTTCAATAAGAGCCACATCCTTAAATATAAACTTGTCATTTACCTTCACTGTACCTTTAACCACAACAAAAGTGGAAGAAGCATATCGAAAAGTAACACTTTCAGCACGAGATGCACAAGTGAGGGAGGAGAACCAATTCTTATCATCGGACATGTGGCGTGAGCATCCGGAATCCACTAGCCACATGTTCTCCTTCCTCGCGCGAGAAGCCTACATAGAAGCAGAAAATGTCTAGGCCTCAGTACTGGGTTAGACACAAGATGTTTAGGAATCCAGTACTGAGACAGAATCCAGTACTGGGACACACGACGCACAACAGTAGGCAACACACATATTCTTAAGCACAAAATCATGTTTGCATTTTCCCGTATTTATAGCAAAAAAAAAAGGTGTTTGCTTTACCCTAGGTACATAATGAGAAGCAAAACGTATCTGTCTGAAATTAGACCTAGCCTTAGCCCTTTCTTTCTTTTGTTGTTTAGCTAGTCTAAAGCAAAATTCTATTAGATGTCCATCTCTAAAGCAAAATTCTATTAGATGTCCATCTCTACTACAGTGAGTGTAATTGTACTTAACATGATGTTTAGCTTTAGAAGTAGAAGCATTATTTGCATTCATCATAGTAGAAGATAAAATTCCAGTAGACTTAACAGGAAGTTGCTTATAACCTACTTTAAGAATCTCAAACTTGCCAATGCAAATAGCCTTAACAACAAAGGGATCTTGAGTTTTATATGAAGCATAAGGGTCGAAACCTAAACCTCTCTTATTTGTACTAACCTTAGATTGGTACAAAATCATGTTTAAGTTTTTCTTCCTTTTTGTGAAATGTTCTAAAGACTTGTAACATCCCTATTCTCGAACTCCTTGTCCAAAATTAATTTAAAGGTTTGGATTTTTCTTCGGAGTTCTAATTATCCTGGCATCCCTTCTCTCCCGAGAATGGATTTAATTTCGTATCCATTCGATAAATCCCTTTCCAATTCAAATTCTAAACCTCTGCCCTCAGTTAAATTCAAACCTGGAATTTATTTTTTGGTTCAAAATCCAATTTCAGCCCTCATCTGGAATTCCTTCCAAATTCCAAAATTCTTCAAAAATCCTGAAACCCATTGCATTAGGTTCCAAATATTCTATAATATTTTTAGGAATTTTTCCAAGATTTATAGAGTCCCTTTACTGTTTTATCTTTCGCACTCTTCCTCAAAACACTAATGAAATTCAAATTTTGCCTCGGGGTCATTCAAAATTCCTAAGTTCATCCAAAAACCTTGAAACTAATTCCATTTGGTTCCAAATAATCTATAGTATTTATGGTAATTTTTCTAGGATTTTTGGAGGCTATTTGCTATTTTATCCAAAGCGCTTTTGTCTCAACACTAATTGAAATCAAGGAATTAGAGGCCACCTATCATGTGTACAGTGGCTTCTTCAACCTCCAGCCATTTGTAATTAGAGAACGTCCCTCTCTCTCCTCTATTGAATCATTAAAGGAAGCTTCATTTCCCTTTCGATCAGTGCACCGAAAATTCCAGAAAAATAATATCTGAGATCCCCATTGCATTTGTAACGTTCTAAAGTTAATTCCCAATTAAATCCTCCTGAATTGCAATCAAATCTCATGAAAACACTTTTCCATTTCTTCCTTGAATGCACCCACTCCGATCCTCCTCTTGCCCTATAAAAAGGGGGCTCGGGTGCTTCTCCTCGTCGCCAACCCGTCCCTCTACTCCTCTTGAGCTCCCTCGCCTTCGTTTTGTTGGATTTGACAAATGTTTGAAATTTGTTTTGGCCGGTTTTTATTTTTTCTCCGGCCGTAGTTGCCATCCAGCCGCCCTCCACCGCCGGCGCCGGCAAGCTCGCCGTGCCGCACTACCACCGGCTGGCCGACGGGCCTTCCCCCCCTAGCCCCTTCCTTCCAGTGCTGTGACCAAATGTTTCCAGAACCGTTGCTCTCTGTTGCAAGGAGAAGGAAGCATTGTAGCATCGCTAAAAGACTAATTTTAACATATATAAATTATTAATTTTAATAAATAAATTTTGAAACTACCACTAAAAGTTTATAGATATAAATATAGCATCCATTTCTACGAGAGAATTAATCTCTGCAGAATCAATTAATAACTAGATAAAAGGATTGATACTATATATCTAGTGTTCATTTATTTGTGATTATTCATTGTCTATTCTTAGTTGATATTAAAACTAATCTACAATAATGATCTTAGTTTTATGACACTAACCTTCAATTTAAGGCAGAGGGGAAGCGGTGAAAGACGTTCTATCCAGGTATACTATACAAGTAGTACAGCATGCATGTACGTATAGGTGTCCTCGGGATAAAGCTCATTTTGTCATTGGTGACGTTTGTGTTGTTTTGGACTCGTCGATGATGCGCGCACATCACCAGCAACACCATCGAGTATATCCATAGACAGTGGCAGGGCCAGCTGCTTAAATTTAGCCTTATTTGGTACTTTCTCAGTTTAATTTTATAGGGCTTATTTTTTAAATAATCTTATTAACAGATATAAAACTTGTATATATATTTAATAAGCTCTTTCCTTGGAAAAGCCGGATGGCCGCCCGAATGAGCTCTTTTACGGTACACTAAATTAAATATGAACCGTTCATTTTTTTCGATCCAATGGATCAGATTAACTAGAATTTACTTATACTACACCTGGTAGTAGAGTAGTAGAAGCACCCTTAACAAATCAACGGTCAGATGTGATTTCTACTACATATTTTATACTACAAGTATAATCCACCGTAAAATTTCTCGCCCGAATACCCCCGGCGAACACGCACCCTTGCAAGTGAAGTGCCGCCTCCTTTCCTTACATTGAGGATACGCGGTAGGGATGCCGCATCCTACCGCCGTCTGGCGATGAGAGCAAGGAAAGAAGGAGGTGGCCGGAGGCAGCGGCGAAGCTCCAGTAGACCTCGACAGCACCAGTGAGGCGCCAATCTAAGTATCTAACAATCTGTCTGATATGTCTTTCAGAACGTTGACTGACAAATCCCTAGTTTATAACTTCACATCAAGCAAAGGTGTTAAAAAGCCTCTTATGCCTATGATTTGGGTAAGTGAACTCAAGTCGAGCTTGATCGAATGGATTAGTTGGGTATACGGTGCGCAGTGGTTAACCATGCTCATTGTACTGAGGCAAGGACTATAATGTATTAATGCTTGTGTATACGCCACTACGAAGTCTTCACAATCACACATACGGAAAACACCGAATACAAAAAATAAATTCTAAGGCATTATGTACCTTATAGCATCCCTTATGAAAATTAGACACATGATAGATCCTGGCATTATGTAAGGGACACCACGTATGCACGCCAGTGTGTATGGATAAGTACATGTTACGTGGATTTTCGGTGCTATCATTGTCCTGGCAAAACAAAAATAAAAGAGAATCACTAATTTAAGAGCGTTCTCACCAAATCTTCGGTGAGAATATCTTCTTGTTGTGATAAATGATAGCATATTCTTCTTTTCTCTACTTTTCTTCCTCCTCAAAGGCTCTCTTATCACGACGACACTTGGCACCATACACTTCATTCCCATTCCCTTCCCCTCAAACTCAAATAGTTTTTATTTTTCAAATTTCTCCTCCAAGTTTTTGAACAAGTATTTTTAAACACTTTCGAAATTTTTTGGATCGAAACTTTTCAAACCAAGAGTTTTCTTAACCAAAATTTTTTGAATTGAAAATTTTCAGAGTTGAAGCTTTTTTATTTGAAATTTTTCAAGTTGAAACTTTTTAATTTGAGAATTTTTTTGAGTTGAAGCTTTCTAATTTGAAAAAAAATTATTTAAAATTTTCCTAGTTGAAACTTTCTGAGTTAATTTTTTTTATTTAAATTTTTTCGAGTTGAAACTTATTGTTTAAAATTTTTGTGTTAGAGGGGGAGGAAGGTGTGTGTGTGTGTTGCGCGGGAGGGGGGGGGGAGTGGGGAGTGAAAGAGAGAAGAGGGAAAGGATATATTCAGATTTTTTTGTTTGAGAGTAGTTTTAAACTAGTAGTACTGACATAAAAACATATGCACTTGTGTTGCTAAACGTCTTAAAATTGCATCCATCTTCGTTAGACGACAAAACAGATTGGATAGTATGTGCTTAGACGGGTATGTTGGATAGAGTTAGGGTGGGCATTCGGTTTTCCCGTTTGATCGTTCATTTTTTATTTTAAAATAATTCAGTTTTTAGAAACTGGTTATCGAATTTGTCAAACAAAAATGAAAAACCGAACTAAATTAATTGAAATATTTCGGTTCGGTTAATTCGGTTTTTCGGTTATCCGAAATATGAATTAACATTATGTACATTAGATTTTATTCTTCTTATGTCGCAACACAGAGTAGAGAAAAGCCCACATGATATTCGTAGTGTCGGAACCCCCCCTTTATGGCGTGGAATACCAAGAAGGATTCCTATGTGCAAACAGTACTAGTCCCATGATCAGTGGCTAGCACACACATTTACAACATTGTCATCACATCCATACAAGTTCATATTACATTGATAGAAACAAAGTCTTACATCATGGCCTATTGGCCGAATTTAAAAGTTTGCAGTAGAAGATACATTTCTCGACAGTTTGCTTTCTACCCAAAATACCACAGGCAACTGACAAGGATAAAACCATAGAAAGATTCGTTAGCAAAGTCCCCGTATTCTGCGTCGGGATCGGGAAACTCGTTCTCCTCATTCTCTGAATATCAACAATAGCAAGGTTGAGTACACGTATGTACTCGCAAGACTTGTAGTGTATCACAAATGTATATAGTAAATGCAGGCTATGTCATGAGTAAGCTACTAAGTTGTTTTGCATAAAGCAAAATTGAATTGTAAATACAAAATAATATATTGCAAGCGTAATTTGTAAAGCAATTGACAGATATGTAAATAACAAATGTGAGTAAGAGTAGTAACAACCTCACAATCCTCTATGATTGTGAGTAGAACATCGTCCCTTCCCATACTATTGACAACAACACATTAACAAGACTTTTTCCAACTATTATTGAGTTTCCAAACCATTTTATGAAAATACTAAAACTGTAACTAGTGTCAGTGCACCAAGATTCCCATAACCGTGGGAACGGCTTTTCAAAAAGTTTAGACTTTGCAGAGTTGTACAACTTTACCCACAATTCAATGATCAACTCCTTTTTGCATTCGAAGTTAACACACTTCCTATGGTGTGCCGTGGAATGATCATACACAACCGTTACATTATTTAATCCTGATTTTACACCAGCCCGGTGTCGACAAACCCTCATTATGGTAGGAACGACAATTTCATAAACATATCAATTCTCATTGCGCGAGATAAACATCACATGTTCCTCCCCATAGTGAGGTGTACACCATTGCATCGGTATGCAATTACCCACAAGTCCTTGTGGAAGCCTCTTACAAGCCAACTCGAAAGGGCTTACAGCTTGTGCTACTTCAGCCTCCCAATGTGCAAAGCCAGTTTTAAATAACTTAGTAAGTTGAGGCTACCCCATAATAGCAATTGTGGTTGTACGGTGTTTCTTGGATTATACAACACTAAGTTTGGTCCTTAATTAACCCAGGCGAAAACTCCCCCTAACTACGTGTAAGTTAAAGCTTACATATCCGGCTATTGCCATAATCCGCCCGTGTCAAAACATAGTTTTATTTTCATTTTTACCAAACTACCAGTATCCTTTACTGTCATATCCAACCTTTTAAATTACGAGACATGTGTCTTTCTCAATTCTAACAGGTTTTTCAGTGTTTATCACGAACAACATAACCAATCGTTCAAGATCCCATTACTAGAGCATACTAAGCGTGTGCAAATAATTAATCGAGTATACCAATTTGACATTACTTTTTGTCTAACCATAACCTAGGGTTTTCAATGTTCTCATGTCAACAAATAATTGAGGTAATCCCACAATCTAGGTTTAGTTCTACCACATCCCACAATATAGCAAGTTTAAGGAACATAGCGCATGCATAATAATTTTGACAAACAAAGTAAACTATTTAAGATAGTGGGTTCAATATGGTCAAATGAGGGTGCTTGCCTTGCTCAGTGGTTTCTTGCGTGGAGTCAGGGTCGCCGACGGTGGTATCCGGAAAGTCGGTGTCTACACGCCGTATCATAAGAAGCGAAGCAATATCCAAATCCAGAAAAGAAGGAACAACAAGTAAACATACAATACATGTGGCAAAAAGAAGTCGAATATATTCACAAATATAATCACTCATGAAAATAAGCGAGTATGTGTGGTTTGGTGGATTTAGGTTTTGGGTCCAACTAGTGAGGAATATAAAACTGTTATAACGAAAGTGATTCTTTTACGAATTCAAGGAACCAAGCTTGTGTATGTGATTATATTCATTTTCAAATTCAATAAGCTAAGATTGTTTGGATTTATAAAATTAAAATAAGATCACAAAAGCATAGGTTTAGGGTTTATGACATTAGAATAAAGTTCTATGTAGCATGATTGATTGAAATCTTAAACAAGCTATTGATTGTGCACAAGTGATTAACTAATATATGAAGAAGTGGCAATTACATTATTACTACAGAGCTTCCAATCAAGCCATTTCTAACATATAGGTTCTGTCATTTGGCTTCACAAGGTTTATCATTCTTTTATCTACACATCTACAATATATACATGTACCACATGAAATAACCCTATAGCAAAATCCAAAGCTATCATAGGTTAAATGTAAATATTTTCATATTAATAGGGAGAGTATCATATTAAAAGGGTTTAGGGACCAATTTCACAAATTCCTATAGTTCATTTACACTACATATGAATTTTTCAAATTCAGAAGTGTTAAAATTAATCTAATTAAGAATTTGTTATAAACTAAGTCCAAAGTTGAATATTTTTACATATTTGGAACCCTAACGATGTCAAGAACTCAACAAAATGGGTTTCATTAAATTTGGAAGTCATTTGTACAAATTTTGCATTAGACTAAGTTTCGGCCGAATACTTGAATTTGAAATTTAATCATTTTTTAGTAAACTAATCTGAAATATTTTCACATATTCCGAAACTACATGATTTAACAAATTTTTAAAAACTGTTTTGACCTCATTTGGATTTATACTCTAAAAGTTATGAGCATTTGAATCAGCTCGGGTTTGGAAAATCAACTAAAATGAATAATACGCTTTCTCAAAGTGGAAGCGTATTTCGGCTCTACTGGCGCTGTGCTTGGACGCGTGGACGCTGACAAGGTGAGGCCACTGTCAGTGGGCGCATTCGGCTTGTGAGGAGTGGGACTGACATCTCAGTCCCATTGTCCAGTGAGCCAGAACAGGGGCGATGGGAGGCCGAGCTCGCCGGCGGCGAACGGATGCCGGAGGCGGTCGGGTAAGGGTGCGATGATCATCAGCAGGCCGAGGAGAACCTAGGGCATAGGTTGATTCGGCTCGGGGAGTACCGGAGAAGTCTGGCGACGGTGAGGGGCAGTGGCACTAATGGCGCTCGGCCGTGGGGACACTAGGGCAGCGTCGAAGCTAGTTTGGGCACTCGGTGAGCATCTAGGTGCTGCGAGGAGTTCATTCCAGTACCTGGGTTCGACGGGGAATCGGCAGAGCAGGCTGGCACCATGCACCGGAGGTGGGGAAGAAAGGGGGCTCGGTGCGGCGGCCTTCCGGTGGATGTCGCTGCAAAACGGGATGGGGAAAAGGTTTAGGCAGAGACAAGGTGCTCCAATCCGGTGGAATTGGGGAACCAAGCAATGGAGGAGGGTAATTCCCATTTCCTCTCCTTGCAGCTTACCTCAGCCACAGGGGTCTCTGACGGCGCAATTGGTACAAGCTCACACCGAAGGAGCTTGTAACGAGCCCGGGGAGGTCAGGAGCACGTTTAATAGGCAAGGAGGGAGGTTGGTTCAGCGGCCAGTTGAAGAGCTTGAGGGTGGTGGTCCAGCGACAATGGGGTCAGGACACTGGTCAACAGGCTTTTCGGCAAGGTTTGCGTGCACACGATAAGTGACCATTTAGTAGTGTCAGACCGAGGCGGCATTGGTTCGGGCGTGCTTCAGAGGAGTGACAAGCCGAGGCACTGCCGTCTGTGCAGCTTGGCACGGGCGGAGGAGGATTGGGCGGCGCTGCGGGAGAAAAGGAGAGCCCGGTCGCCGTAGCAAAGAAGGCCAATAGAGGAGGCTGCCACGACAATGATCAAAGCCGGATTCGTCGTCGCTACAGGGAGGACGAAGGGGGATTATTGGTGGCCGTAGCGGTGAGGTTCAGAGCCTCGCACGCGAGACAGAGAAGGGAGAGGGGAGAAGAGAGAGGGAGGCCGACCGGTGGGGCCTCGGGTGCACACGGCAGCGAGAAAGAGAGAGAGAGAGAAGTAAGGTAGCCACGCTGCTAGGTGGGGTAGGTGATGGGGCGGGCCCGCTTGACAGTGACGTGCAGGGGAGTAAAGATTCAACCAAGTTTTTCCAATTTCGAACAGCAAGTATACAATTGATTTAATGGAACTACCAAACCACGTTAGAAATTTTTGGAAATTGTTTTGAAGGACCCTGAGGATGCATAAGATCTACCACAAAAATTTTGGACAAAAATATTGAGCCAACGTTTTTATAAAATTCTGACAATGCAGTTGTCACGATTTGCTACTTTTCGAAAATGATTTTTCTGAGTATGCAAATTAATTCAAATTGCTTTGAAATTTTTACTGTACTTTACTAGGGTAATTTTCAAGCTATGGTAAAAATTTCAGATCAAGGACATTAATATTTATTTTTATATAATTCTGACACTACACTAGGTCTAATGCTTTAATTACTGTTTTTGATTTTCTAAAAATAACAAATCATTTCGAAAATCAATAAAACTTTTCAGAGGTGATAAATAAGGTATTTAGAGTTCATTAATAGTCTCATTCAATCTTTGAACTTCAAAACTTTCAAATTGGAGCGAAAGTTCTACCTTCCATGGAAATAAAAGTTTGACAAAATAAAATAAAAATCAAAATAACTGTGACACTATGGTTTGGTGTGACGTTATAGAAGGTGAAACTAGAGAATAAAACCTTTCGGCTTAGGGTTTTCTCGCGTTTTTGGGCCGTTTGAAGTGTTGTGACACCACGGAGTGTCGTAACCTTATTTAACGTGCATGATAAGGTTAATAACATTATGAGATGTGGAATTAAGGTTAAAACTATAGGATATGGAGGTTAATAGCTTTTCCGGGCCGTTTCCGGGGTTTTGGGCCTTCCTGGGGGAGTTTGGGCCTTGGTGGGCTTTGGTGGGATGGAGTAGGTCTCCGTAACGGACTAGGATTGGGTGTGGGGGCTGGTAAAAGGGCTCCCCACCAGCCTTTTGGGCGTGCTCCCCCTGCCCTTGGGCGCCCCCACCTCTCCCTCCAAGCCCTAGCCGCCACCCCCACCTTCCCCTCTCCCCTCCTTGCGCCTCCACCTCCCCCATTGCTCCCCACCTCTCCACCACCTCTCCTCCACCCCCTTGATGCCCTAGGGTGGTCTCCACACCTCTGCACCTTGTGGATCCATCCGTTGGAGCGAGGAGCGAGGAGCGATCCGCGAGGAGATCTATTGGAGATTCGTTCGTTGGGCAAAGTTATGATCATGGGGATCCTTGGGTTTGATCTAGGTACTGTTCTTAAGGTGTTTATGAAGTTTTTAGATCGATTGGTGGTGCTAGGTTGGAGTTCTTTGGGTTAGATCTAGACGTTGCCACGTTTCTGTTTTCGGGCAGATTGAGCAGTCGGGCTAGGGTTCGAGTTTTCGTCGATTTAGAATCCGAATCTGTCCGTACGGACTTAAAAGAAGTTGTAGATAATTTAATTATCTTTCCGTGGACATAAAGCACGTTAAAATCCGATCAGCCGTTTGAAAGTTATGGCCGTTTTACCGAGCGTGTTAAAATCTGTGACGCGATTGGAACAGATCTCGGTAATCTGTAGATTAGACGACTTTAGAGTCCGAATCAGTCTTTCCATATACCTAGATAAAGTTGGGAAATTTCCTAAGCTACGCGAGGGTGTACTCGTTTAATTCATTCGGTGTCCCAGAACTCAAGTTATGCCTTTTGCAAGACTGCTGTCCCGACGGGACAGAACCTCTGCTTTAGGTTTTGCGAGTAGGGAGCAATGTCGGGTTAGATGGGGGTTTGCGTACTGTTTTGTGGTTATGATTGTGATTGTGTGATACCCCTGTGCAGGAGGTGTGACCCCGGGAGTGCCTTCTACTTCCCGCCAATCCGTTGCACGTGGTTGAGGCAAGTGTGTTGTGATGGATAGCGAGTTGTAGGTTGCATGTTGAGATTAGATGGAATTGTTTACATGATATATGTCCACTTGCCATGTGTTAATGATTGCTATGATATGATGAGCATATTTAAGATGTTATGACGCCATGTGTTAAAATATGAGTTTTATATGATGTTGGCATGCTTGCATACATGACATGTTACATGGCCCGGGCGGTGAGAAAGTCATTAACTAATCCGGGAAGGTCGGTGAGAAAGTTATGACTAATCCGGAGAGCCAATAGAGTAAGTCCTACATCGTGATTCCATCTACCGTGGGTTGTGGAAGCAAGGAGTAGGCACCCTCCATCTTCGGGATGGAAGGGGGGAGAGGGTGCACACCGACGGGTGTGTACTCAACCATACTGGTATGAGTTTCCAAGGAGATATGAGCATTGCATTGCGTTGCATACACAATGGTGATGATTTTGTTAAAGTGTTCATGATTGAGATGATATACATGATGTGAGATGTTATTTTCTATGATATTGTTATTGTTGTCCATTACAATATGCTTGCTGAGTTTCAAACTCACGCTTGTGTTTTATGTTGTTTTTAGGTACTTTGAGATCGGCATGCGGGAAAAAGGGGTTTAGCTACACTTCTACACGTAGCTCCACCATCATAGTCTATGATTAATCACTTGGAGACATGATTTTAAGAGTTGTGCCATAAAGTTAATGTATGGCTTAATCTAGCATGCTTGTGATCCCTTATTTGCTTCGTTATAGTTTATGAAGTGGTTGAGCGTGGTATTATTGGCGTAGTTTGATGATACATCCATTTATGTTGATGTTTTAGATGTCGTGTGCTATGATATATCTTGCCATGATATTGATATTGTGTTAATTCATGAAAAAACAAAGGAGATGCTGCCAAAATATCGGTTTTTAGCATATGTACCTTTGCTGGAATTTATGTTTAAATGTGATTTTTAGTTGTTGTTTAGCTTATGTTTGGTAGCATTCGGGCATATTAAATGCCGGGGTGTTACAGTTGGTATCAGAGCGGGCTGTAGGTCCTTGGAATGTGAATTTTTAGTATCATGCTATAGGGTACTACTAAAATGTGATGTGGAATAACTTCGAAACATGGCTTAGGTCTTAACTAAAACTTTGTTATAGGATAGCAACATTAAAACTTGCAAAAGTGGTATAACTAATTTAAAATTTGACACACATGGAGGCACAGTAGGAAAGGGTATGGGTATCGTTTCTTTACGCTTAAATGTTGTATTTAAGCTTTGATGTTGAATGCTTCTTTTGACAATGCATGTTGCTATGTCAATGATATATGTTGTGGTGATAAGAGTGGGGTTGTGGTACCGAAGGGTTTCGGTCACCTCTTGTTGTTTATAGTTAGGGTGAGGTTTGTGGTGTGGCCGGTTAGCGCCATCACCGAAGAACTATTAACCCTGTAGGAGAAAAGCGCTTACCCTTTCTCGTAGAATCGGGTAGGTGATTGGAGACGAAAAGGAAGAGTTAATGGTGGTTTCCTTCGGATGTTCTTTGTCGTTCTGACGGTCGGTGGGTGTTGCTTTTCTTGGCTTTAGCTGTTTTGAACCAAATGAAAAGGTGATGGGCTTTCATGGATCGTTCCATATGCGGTGTGTGGTTTTGTCTTCCTTGGGTGAAGACGAAGAAGAGGAGTCTAGTGTTGCGCTTCTTTTGGGCGCCTTTCCAGTTTTTGATGCCTGTTAATTGCTTTATGAAGAACAAGCATTCGATTTATTCCTGTGGTTGTCTGTCTCCAAGGCTAAAGGAGTTTTGTTCGGAGTTGTGCCAGACCTGGCTGTCAGGGCTGAAGTTCTGTGGCTTCGTAGTAGTAAGTGGTGTTTGATTTCATCATTTTACTGGTTTGAGAAATCATCTTTGAAAGCCCCTCTTGAGTCGTGAAAGTTAGGGGTTTGGTGTTAAGGTTTTATTTGAAAAGGTTAATGGAGCACTTGGTTCCCTTTCGAGAAAAGTTGTCTTCCAACCAGTTTCCTCTATGGAAGTCTTTGAGATTGAAAAGTGTTTTGGAGAATTCCTTTGCATAACCAAGTTTGGGTTTGTCTCATTGCAATTTTGAGAGTCAAGTTTCCTTATGAATTTGGGATGAGTTTTAAAACTAAAATGTTGTAAACAAAGTAAGTAGTCTTTTGACTGAAATCGTTTGTCCCTAGTAAGAATTGATGTTTAGCATGTTATGTAGTAGGTAACAATGTGGTTTATGGATTGATGTGTTGCTAAGTTAAATTTTGAGTTGAATCAATTCAATGTGAGTAAAATCTCTAAGTTTGAGAATAAATAGACTACTAGTGTTGTAGTTCACTCTTAGCGAGAATGATTGAAAGTGTTAATGTTCATGCTTAGAATATGTTGCCTTGCTTTAAAAGTGCTTATGATCCTCGTTAATGTTAAAAGTTTAAACCTTGATGCATAGTTAAAACATTAAGATGATGTAAACTGCTGATATTGTTAAGAAGCTTTGCTTGGTGTTTAAAGATGTGCTAATCTAACGGATTAGTAGAGACTAGTGACTTTAATTTGGAAGTTGATTGGAGTGGTTATTTATGTTGATGCAAACTACTAGTATATTTGGAAGTATGCAGTTGTGACCCTTCAATGCTAGTTTTCAATCTATTTTAAATAGTTGGAGTATGTTGTAATTTTGTTATCACCTATGTATAGGGTAGCTAAAAGTAATGTTGATCGGTTGATGATTATGCCCATTTGTTTTTATTGATGACTTAGTGGTGGTGGTAGTTGTGTAGAATACTTGTTGGAAACCATTGACTAAATGGAGGGTGTTGTAACCTGTGGTGATGGAGTGAACCATGGATAATTAACCTGATATAGAGTTTTATCCTTAATGAATGTATGCCTTGGAATCCTAGTTATGAACTTTGTCTTGTAGAGATAATATTTACATGTTGAAGTCGTTGTTTAACTGAATAAGGTTCGGTTGTCGAGACGTGAATATATAGGTAGTATGAAATTTATAGGTTGATCTTGCTGAAAGATTTGTGGAAGTACTATGTTTCAAATTTAGAATAAGATGTATTATGATTCGGTGAGCCGTGGGGATCATGTCATTATAGTCTTGGTTGGGTGCCTTTTTGATAAGCATCATAAACCCTTATTAAAAAATGTTGGGAATGGTAACTAGAGGAAGAATTTGTTGTGAAACTTTCGGTTGAATTGTGTTGGGGCTCCTCAGATAGTAAATAGTGATTATTGAAGTCTTTAATGGAAAGCGTAGTGGAGTACTAGAGATGGTTCATTTCATGCCGAAATGTTGTCTAAAACCTTTGAAACTGGGTTGGTTGTTTGCCATCTCGGTTGAATGCTTTCGGTTGAGGTGTTCCTTATGTTGAGTTTCAGAGTTTCCCCAAAACTCGTAGTGGTTGGTGTCGACCTTTGGTTTTGGCGAATTTGTTTAGTTCGTGTTGTGAGTTTGAGTTTACATCCAAAAGTTTTTGAGTGGATCGCGCCCTTTCGCGTTATGACCGATTTATCTTTGGAATTAATTTTAAAAGGAAGCAGATGGTCATAAAGGGTTGTGTTGGAAACTTTTGAGTTAAGCCCTTGATGTGTAACTCTATTTGACTAGAGTTGGGGTCATTTGGAAAATGTGTCTGGTGTGCGGGTGTTTTACAAGTCTGGATTTCTATGAATGTTTCATAAGTGAATTTGGTTAGTGAAGAGTTTTCTTTTTGGATTGAGTTTCCCTCTCTTTTGATAAAAATTTATGGCGCTTGTGTCTGCAGATGTTTGATTTTGGAGTCGATGTTCTGTTCCAAAGGGTTGAGTTTGATTTTGCGAGGTGTTGCAAAGCTAGTGTTAAATCGAAGATGGGTTTTCACACGATGTGGTGTTTTGTTGATTAACGATGTTTCCGTCATAGTTTATATGAATTAGCGCAACTCTCGATGTTATTCGAGATTTATTCATATGATACCGAGGCAAAAGTCATCATGTGAATGACTATTCGGTAGTGTGGTTACATGATGAGGGAATGGTGAAAAGTAAACATGACATCGTTTTTACATGTTAAATGATAAAAGAGTCGTTGAGCCAGGTCGGTGAGAAAGTCATATATGGAGATATGACTAATCCGGAGTGCGTCTGAAGAGTGTGCATTTATGTCATGAAACGAGATTTCCCTTGCTTTCTAGTATGAAAAGAAGCAATGAACAATTTCTGGTATGTTGGTTGTGATGTAGGGGATTTATGCTTCCTTTGTGTTTTGGCTTGGATGTTGCCGAATTCTTTCCAAAATGGTTGTTAACGCTTTGGGTTTGAGTTGTTGTGTGTACACTTGGGCTTGATAGCTAAGTGTTTTTGTGTGAGGGCGAGACCCTCTTAAGAAAGGAACCAATTGTGGTTTGGTAAGGTTTTTCGATCCTAGCTTGGGGCTAGGTGTTGAACCCTAGTGGTATAAGGGTGGTTTGTGATGGAGATTGATGATGTATGGGTTTAACCATTATTAAGTGTAGCGATGGGTGGAAGTGAAGTTGACGGTAGTTCGGTGATATTTGTCCTGCCGTGAGAATTTGTCGTCACTAGTTGTTCTTGGATTTGAGTCTTGTCTGGGAAAGGATGGAATAAAATGTTAGTATGATGGTGTATCGGAAGGGCAAGTGTGCCTTAATGAGTTTTCCCCTCGATGGAAATTTTCGGGAATGTAGAAAGGTCGTTAAAGGAATTGTGACTTCCTTTGATTATGTCATGTTGAGTTTAATGGAGTATGGTAGTCAGGTTGGTTGTGATAGAAGTATGAAGTGTTTGCCGTGAGGATTCGAGCGTTTTGGGTTGATGGAGCCCTTTGTGGTTGAAACGCAGATTCTGTTGGGGAATTGAAGTGAAGGTCGATTTGTGAGGGGTTGCCCTTAGTTGAGCTAGATCAACACTTTTTCTCTATGTGTTGGTTTTGGGAACTCGTTTGTCGTTTGTTTCCGGTTCTAGTCGTTGTGCGAATGATTTGTGCTGCATAGAAGCCTTTTGTCCCTTGGGGACTTTGTTGTTGTTTTTGGCGTCCTTCGGATTCGAGGTCGAATCCTGTTGAAGGGGGGAAGAATGTGACACTATGGTTTGGTGTGACGTTATAGAAGGTGAAACTAGAGAATAAAACCTTTCGGCTTAGGGTTTTCTCGCGTTTTTTGGCCGTTTGAAGTGTTGTGACACCACGGAGTGTCGTAACCTTATTTAACGTGCATGATAAGGTTAATAACATTATGAGATGTGGAATTAAGGTTAAAACTATAGGATATGGAGGTTAATAGCTTTTCCAGGCCGTTTCCGGGGTTTTGGGCCTTCCCGGGGGAGTTTGGGCCTTGGTGGGCTTTGGTGGGATGGAGTAGGTCTCCGTAACGGACTAGGATTGGGTGTGGGGGCTGGTAAAAGGGCTCCCCACCAGCCTTTTGGGCGTGCTCCCCCTGCCCTTGGGCGCCCCCACCTCTCCCTCCAAGCCCTAGCCGCCACCCCCACCTTCCCCTCTCCCTTCCTTGCGCCTCCACCTCCCCCATTGCTCCCCACCTCTCCACCACCTCTCATCCACCCCCTTGCTGCCCTAGGGTGGTCTCCTGTAACACCCCAGCTTCTACTAAGCCCAGAATGTCACCAAACAACGTCCATAACACGAATAACACCATAATTTAAGATAAATTTCAGCAAGCACTCAATTAGAATAATTGAGAATTTTGACAGCATCTCCTTTGCTTATGCAGGAAAATTAACGACATAACAATATATCAAGAAGTAAGACAACCAAGGTATCGATAAGCAGTGATAACAATAGCTACTCATCATCTATGATTTCAATAAGTATCGCTGGCAATAGAATAAGCATCACTAAGTCTAATATGAAGAAACCATTCACTTCTCAATCCCACATGATACACATGAGGGAAAACAACCAAATAATAAGACCCTACACCAAAGATTATTGTAGACTTAATGCCGTGTCTCCATAACAAGTGAATTAGCTAAATTATGATACTACGTGGAGGAGTGTAGCTAGTTCCCTTTCCCGCGCGCCGATTTCATGGTACCTAAAGAAAACAAACAACACAAAAACACAAGCGTGAGTTCATAACTCAAAGAAAGTGTATTGAAAAGGTTCAACGAGGATCAAGACAACAAACCATCATTCCAGTCTCCACGGTATTATCACAACTCATCATATTTAACATTATATTCAACTTTTAAAACAACATGATAAACATCTCATGAGCATCTCATGAGTACCATCATCATCATCTCATAAACCACTTCATTTTTGTATCTCATTCATGCAATGCAATGCACATGTCTCTGGAATACTCATACCGGTATGGTTGAGTGCACACCGTCGGCATGCACCCTTTCCCCCTTCCATCCCGAAGATGGAGGGTGCCTATCACTCGCTTCCAGTCACCTCGGTGATGGAATCACGAGGTAGGACTTACTCAAACGAATGGCCCCGGACTAGTCATAACGGTTCTCACCGCCCCTACCGAATAGTTATGACTTAACTCACCTGGCCAGCCATGAAAATATGCCATGCATGCAAAATGGACAGTAACGTATTCATAAATAGAATATTGCATATCAACATATGGCCTCTCAACATGTAAGACCGTGATCAACAATCAACGGTAACCTTTCAAAGACATGGCATGAATCCTTTATCAACGACAAGCATTTTAATCATAGCATGAGGACCCCATATCATCGACATTATTTCAATCATGGCCTAATGACATCCTATCCATTATAACATGTGATCCATGGCATGGCAAGACAACATGTTAACTATTCCAAGTACCATCAATCAATTCTAGCAGCACGTATAACATAAAACCCACGCCAAAACACTTGCCTTCAACCGCTGGCAACGGAGTGACGAGAGGTCGAGGGCACTCGGAGGCACACCACCTGCAAACATGTGCTACACACTTAATTCGACTCCTCAAAACAGTACCCACTACACCTAATACGCTATATACTCCAAAACCCCGAAATCACAGATTTTGCCCCGTTCTGGACAGCGGCTTCGAAAAATCATAACTTGAGTTCTAGAACTCCAAATTGAATAAACGAGTACACCCTCGCATAGCTTAGGAAATTTCCAAACTTTTTCTAGTTATAGGGAAAGACTGATTCGGACTTTAAGGTTGTTTAATCTAACGTTGAACACGAACTGTCTCAATCTCGTCACAGATTTGACAGCGCTCGGTAAAACAGCCATAACTTCCTAACGGCTGGGCGGAATTTCAATTTCTTTATATGTACGGAAATATAATGAAATTATCTATAACTTCCTAGAAGTCCGTACGGTCGGATTCAAACTCTAAATTTGCGAAAACGCCTGCCCTAGCTCGGGTTCCCAATCTGCCCGAACCAGAACGTGAATACAACTCTAGATTTCATAGATTCTACCCCATGGCAGCACAACCCTTGATCTAAAAACATGGTATTCACCCTCTACAGCAGCAAGAGGTCTACCCCAAAAGATTCCCCCATTACCTTCTTGGAGAATCACAAATCGACGGCCGAATCTTCGCGATCTTCCCCGATTTCCTTCCACGCGCCGTTTCCACCAATCCTCCTCGTTGCAACTCCTCCCAATAGCTTGGACAGCACCTTGGCAGCGAGGAAGAGACCTTGGGGTGCGCCCACAAGGGAGGAGAAGGGAGGGGCAGCAGCACCTAGGGGAGGAGGCGTTTGGGAAGGGAGAGGAGAGGTGGAGGTGGAGGAGTTAGATTGGAAGGAGAGGAAGAAGTGGGGGCAAGAGGGGGGGGGGGGCGGCGCACAGGGTGGGGAGGGCTAGGGCAGCAGGGTTTGCTGCCCGCCGCACCCCCCCATGGGCCCAAACAATTCCCACCGCCGGCCCACGTAAGTCCTCAAGGCCCAAAACGTCCCGGAGAGGCCCGGAAACCCGAAAACAGGACGAAACGCGCTAAAACGTGATAACTCAGGGCTCTAAATGTAAAAGTTCACATATTATCTCATTTACGACGTCTTATCTTATTTTATCATCACAATTTCAAATCCCGACATTTCGTGGTGTCACATTCTACCCCCCTTCAACAGGATTCGGCCTCGAATCCAAGACACACCACTATGCAACCAGCAAAACAGAAGGTAGCTAGGTATCGCAACCCATACCGAGGTAAATAGTTCGGATACTTCTCGCGCGCATGCGAGACTCCAGCTCCCAAGTTGCTTCCCTCTCAGATCGGTGCGACCACAAAATTTTAACAAATTTGAGCTGTCTTGTTCTTCAAAGACTCGCCTCCGAGTTCTCCAGGATTCTCACAGTGTCCGACTCAAAAGTGAGGTTCGATCAACCGCTAGTGGTTCTAACGGAACCACCAACTCCGGATCGTGCAAGTACTTCCTCAGCATCGATACATGAAACACATTGTGAACTCCTTGCATCGAATCCGGTAGCTCCAAGCGGTAAGCCAACTTGCCGACTCGAGCCAAAATAGGAAATGGCCCAACATATCTTGGGTTAAGCTTCCCTTTGGTACCAAAGCGTACCACACCCTTGGTAGGAGACACTCGCAAGAGCACACTGTCACCCACCTCAAACTCTAAATCCCGCCTTCTCACATCAGCATAACTTTTCTGCCTGCTCTGCGCGGCGAGAAGGTTCTGTCGCACCTCTGCCACACGATCCACTGTCTGCTGCACCCAGTCTGGACCAAGAACGGCTCTCTCTCCCACTGCATCCCAACAAAGTGGCGATCGGCACTTCCGGCCATAAAGTACTTCATAAGGAGCAGCCCGGATCTTTGGAATGGTAGCCGTTATTATAAGCAAACTCGCAAGAGGCAAATGATCTTCCCAACTACCTTTCCAAGCCAACACACAGGCCCTGAGCATGTCCTCCAAAGTCTGGATGGTACGCTCAGACTGCCCATCCGTCTGAGGGTGAAAGGCGATCTTGGCGAAGGCTGCGTACCCAAAGCACTCTGCAAACTCTCCCATAACTTGGAGACAAACTTCGCATCCCGATCAGAAATAATGGTCTTGGGCACACCATGCAGTCTCACTATCTCCCGCACATAAATGGGAGCCAACTTCGCCGAGTTGGTAGTGCGGATAGGAATGAAATGCGCGGACTTGCTGAGACGATCCACCACAACCCAAACAGCATCCTTCCCTCGTGGAGAACGAGGTAAACCAACCACAAAATCCATGGAGATGTCATCCCATGGCCACACAGGGATATCCAACTACAGAGGCCAGCGGGACGCTTATGCTCAGCTTTGATCTTCTGACAGATCCCACAAGACGCCACATACTTGGCAATATCCACTCTCATCCTTTTCCACCAGAAGTTCTTCTTCAAGTCCCTGTACATCTTGGTCTCCCCAGGATGGACCGTGTACGGGGTGCGATGAGCCTCTTTCAGAATATCCTCTCTCACTTGGCATTTCTGAGGCACGCACAAACGACCCTGAAACCTCAAAGCTCCCACATCATCAACGGCAAAGTCTCCGGACTTGCCATCCTCAAGGCGTTCCTCACCTGCTGGAGCAACCGATCATCTTCTTGTGCCTCCGCTTCACGCCAGGATCGACTCAAGAATCAATTGAGTTTCAGCTTGCACGGTCCCATAAGCGTAGGAGACTCCCAAACGCTCAAAATCAGCAACAAGACAATCCACAACAGGGGCATTGTCTTGCATTCGAGAGCGTCGGCCACCACATTTGCCTTTCCCTGATGATACTTTGGATTGTGAGATCATAATCTTTTATCAATTCTAGCCATCTCCTCTGTCTCAAGTTCAAATCTTTACGAGTAAAGATGTACTTGAGACTCTTGTGATCGATGAAAATGTCACAAGACTCACCATACTGAGTAATGCCTCCATATTTTCAATGCAAACACAACAAATGGCTAACTCAAGATCATGAGTGGGGTAATTCTGCTCATGCTTTTTCAACTGCCTCGACGCATAAGCAATCACTTTGCCTTCTTGCATGAGCACACAACCCAATCCCCAGGCAGAAGCGTCGAATAGACAAGTGAAACGCCTCCTGGCTCGGGAAGGGTAAGAACAGGAGCAGTCACTAACTTCTCCTTCAAAGTGCGTAAATCACGCCACAATCTGCAAATCCACTGAAATTTCATCTCCTTTTGAGTCAATCAGAAAGCGGCTTAGCAATGATGGAGAAATCCTGCACAAAGCGCCGATAATAGCCGCCAACCCAAGGAAACTTCGCACCTCTTTAACGTTGGAAGGTCTCTTCCAATCCAGACTTTGAGACTTTGCTAGGATCTATCGATATGCCATCTGGATTGATGATGTGGCCAAGAAAACCCACCTCTGAAATCCGTAACTCGCATTTCTTCAACTTAGCAAAGAAGTGATGCTCTCTCAATGTACTCAGTACAAGCCTCAAATGTCAGCTCATGTTCTTCTTCCGATTTAGAGTAAATCGAATGTCATCGATGAACACTACCACAAACTCATCAAGATCTTGGTGTAACATACTGCTCATCGCCTCCATAAAAATAGCAGGGCATTAGTTAGTCCAAAAGACATAACTTTAAATTCATAGTGCCCATACCTAGTGGAGAAAGCGATCTTCTCAATATCTTGTTCCCTCACACGAATCGATTATAACCAGATCAAGATCAATCTTGAGAACACCTTTGCTCCCTTCACTGGTCAAATAGATCCTCAATGCGGGCAACGGATACTTGTTCTTGATCACACCGATTGAGAGCACGATAGTCGATGCACATGCGCCAACTACCATCCTTCTTTGAAACAAAAAGGACTGGTGCTCCCCATGGCGACACACTGCGCCGAATAAAACCCTTGGCCAACAAATCCTCCAATCAGCTTTTCAACTCGTCTTGAAAAGGACGAGCCAAGCGGTATGGAGCGATAGAAATAGGCCGAGTACCCTAACAAGGTCAATACGAAACTCCACGCTTCTCACGGAGGCAAACCAGGCAAATCATCGGGAATACATCAACAAATTCCTTTACCACAGGAATCTCCTCAATGACTACCGAAGAAGATGGCTTTTCGTAAAGTGCCAAGAGAACACCCAAATGCCTCAAACGACGGCGGGAAACAGGATAGTCAAACGGTTAGAATCGAGGGTACTCCACCCTGAAAGGTCAACTCCACCCCGACGGGCCTGCCAAAGTAATCGCCCTCCGAAAGCAACAGATCTTGGCACGACATCGATGCAACCACCCATGCCCAAAATGACATCAAAAGGAGCTAATCAATTACCATAAGGTTGGCAAAGAAAACCTCATCATCAATAGCAACAGTGCAACCCGGACAAACCAAAGAACTAGCAATCAAACCCCCAGGAGAACTAACCAAAGATGCACTCGTAAATCCAATGAACTCCCAGCTTTGCTCTACTAGCAAACTCCGACGACACAAAAGAATAGGATGCTCCAGAATCAAACAAAACAAGGGCATCAATCGAATCCACAAGTAGAGTACCGAAACCACCTCGGGATGCCCTACCGACTCGGTGTCGGCAAGGCGTACACTCCAGGTGGCACCGAGGCATCGGGGGCCCCAACACGCGGCTGGTGTCCCAACAAGGCTGGAGGAGGCGGAAGTAGCTGGGGAGGAGCCGACGGCGGCGGGCACCAATAACCGGTGGTGGCGTCCACGCAAAGGGTGGCCGAGACACAGAGCAAATGACCATCATGTGCACCGATCCTCGAGAAGACGCTACCGGAGTGGGAGGAGAAGGCACCGTCTCCCACTTGATGATGCTATCGGATTCATCCGGCAGACTCGTCCCATGTGGCCGGAGCTTGCCCACAGTGGTTGCAACTCCCACCCAACCACACTCGAAGCACGGTGCTCACCACCGCACTTGAAGCACATCATGCCTCGCCGGCACAGCCGAACACCGCTCGCGAGGAAGACGATCAGGCGGCTTCTTAGCCCACGAGGAAGATCCCTGTCCTCCCTTGAACTTCTTGAAGGTGGGTCACGAGAAGACCCACCCCTCCACCAAAAGTCCTCTTCTGCCCCCACCGGGGCCGCAGGGACCCTGAATCCACCCGGGTTTTGCTTATCCCGGAGAGCTCCAACTCGAGCTCCATGCCCTTCGCTGCTTCCACCACGGAGCGTAAGTCACGAGGGACGATCGCCCCATGACAACTCTGAACTCCTGGTTGAGGCCCCTACGGAACCTCCTTGCCTTCTCTCCTCGTCATCCGCCGCAACATACCGGCACGAACGCACCACGCTGTTGAACTCCGCCTCATACTCCGTTACCGACTTCTTTCCCTGGGAAAGAGTCGTCAGAGTATGCTCCATCCTCTCGAGGAAGGACTCGTAGTACTTGGCTCGGAACGAGCCACAAAATCCTCCCAAGTGGTCGGCCCAAGAGCGGGGCTCTAGCGGCAAGAACCCTCCCACCAAATGTCGCCTTGGCCCTTCACCGAAAGGCCACAAAGCGAGCCCTTTGAACCGAGGTCGGCTCCAAAACCTCGAACTACCGCTCCATGTACCGCAGCCAATCATGCGGCACTGGACAGCGTGCCCGCTCCGTCAAAGGTGTCAAGACGGAGGGACATCCACTCTCGAAGACTCATCCTCGGCTCGGCAGCTGGGCCAACAACAGGGCCAATGCAGGGGAGGCACAATCGGGGCCATCAGGGGAGGCACAACAAACAGGGCTGCCCGCAATCGCCGGGCGCAGCCTCTGAATCTCCTCTGCAGAGCCTCGAACTAGGTCGTCATTGGCGGCGGGCACCCCGCCCGGATCAGGCCTGAAGCTCCTCCCGAGCTGGCCCATGAGCATTGGGCGAACGCTACCCTCGGGCAGACTCAAGAACTACCGAGAGCCTCGCCCACGACCTCGACGGCCACGGCGTCCACGGCCTCTACCCCTCGGCATGGTCAAGCTCTGATCACACAAGCAAGCATATTCACAATCATAATCACAACATCAACATAATCAAAACTTTCAACAAATAAACAATGCGATAAAGGAAATCGAAATCCATAAACCCATCCTACTGTGCATCCAAGTGTGTCAGATTTTAATTTAGTCATACCAGTCTTGCAATTTTTTTTTTTTTTTAAGGTTGCTATCCTATAACAAAGTTTTAGTTACAACCTAAGCCATGTTTCTAGATTATCCCACTTCAAAGTTTTAGTTGAACCTATGTATGACACTAAATGCATAATCCAAGGACCTAATGCCCGCTCGATACCAATCAGAATAACACCCGGCTTCTACTAAGCCCGTAATGTCACCAAACAACGTCCATAACACGAATAACACCATAATTTAAGATAAATTTCAGCAAGCACTCAATTAGAATAATTGAGAATTTTGACAAGATCTCCTTTGCTTATGCAGAAAATTAACGACATAACAATATATCAAGAAGTAAGACAACCAAGGTATCGATAAGCAAGTGATAACAATAGCTACTCATCATCTATGATTTCAATAAGTATCGGCAATAGAATAAGCATCACTAAGTCTAATATGAAGAAACCATTCACTTCTCAATCCCACATGATACACATGAGGAAAACAACCAAATAATAAGACCCTACACCAAAGATTATTGTAGACTTAATGCCGTGTCTCCATAACAAGTGAATTAGCTAAATTATGATACTACGTGGAGGAGTGTAGCTAGTTCCCTTTCCCGCCCGATTTCATGGTACCTAAAGAAAACAAACAACACAAAAACACAAGCGTGAGTTCATAACTCAAAGAAAGTGTATTGAAAAGGTTCAACAGGATCAAGACAACAAACCATCATTCCAGTCTCCACGGTATTATCACAACTCATCATATTTAACATTATATTCAACTTTTAAAACAACATGATAAACATCTCATGAGCATCTCATGAGTACCATCATCATCATCTCATAAACCACTTCATTTTTGTATCTCATTCATGCACTGCAATGCACATGTCTCATGGAATACTCATACCGGTATGGTTGAGTGCACACCCGTCGGCATGCACCCTTTTCCCCTTCCATCCCGAAGATGGAGGGTGCCTATCACTGCTTCCAGTCACCTCGGTGATGGAATCACGAGGTAGGACTTACTCAAACGAATGGCCCCGGACTAGTCATAACGGTTCTCACCGCCCCTACCGGAATAGTTATGACTTAACTCACCGGCCAGCCATGAAAATATGCCATGCATGCAAAATGGACAGTAACGTATTCATAAATAGAATATTGCATATCAACATATGGCCTCTCAACATGTAAGACCGTGATCAACAATCAACGGTAACCTTTCAAAGACATGGCATGAATCCTTTATCAACGACAAGCATTTTAATCATAGCATGAGGACCCCATATCATCGACATTATTTCAATCATGGCCTAATGACATCCTATCCATTATAACATGTGATCCATGGCATGGCAAGACAACATGTTAACTATTCCAAGTACCATCAATCAATTCTAGCAGCACGTATAACATAAAACCCACGCAAAACACTTGCCTTCAACCGCTGGCAACGGAGTGACGAGAGGTCGAGGGCACTCCCGAGGCACACCACCTGCAAACATGTGCTACACACTTAATTCGACTCCTCAAAACAGTACCCACTACACCTAATACGCTATATACTCCAAAACCCCGAAATCACAGATTTTGCCCGTTCTGGACAGCGGCTTGAAAAATCATAACTTGAGTTCTAGAACTCCAAATTGAATAAACGAGTACACCCTCGCATAGCTTAGGAAATTTCCAAACTTTTTCTAGTTATAGGAAAGACTGATTCGGACTTTAAGGTTGTTTAATCTAACGTTGAACACGAACTGTCTCAATCTCGTCACAGATTTGACAGCGCTCGGTAAAACAGCCATAACTTCCTAACGGCTGGGCGGAATTTCAATTTCTTTATATGTACGGAAATATAATGAAATTATCTATAACTTCCTAGAAGTCCGTGCGGTCGGATTCAAACTCTAAATTTGCGAAAACGCCTGCCCTAGCTCGGGTTCCCAATCTGCCCGAACCAGAACGTGAATACAACTCTAGATTTCATAGATTCTACCCCATGGCAGCACAACCCTTGATCTAAAAACATGGTATTCACCCTCTACAGCAGCAAGAGGTCTACCCCAAAAGATTCCCCATTACCTTCTTGGAGAATCACAAATCGACGGCCGAATCTTCGCGATCTTCCCGATTTCCTTCCACGCGCTGCTTCCACCAATCCTCCTCGTTGCAACTCCTCCCAATAGCTTGGACAGCACCTTGGCAGCGAGGAAGAGACCTTGGGGTGCGCCCACAAGGGAGGAGAAGGGAGGGGCAGCAGCACCTAGGGGAGGAGGCGTTTGGGAAGGGAGAGGAGAGGTGGAGGTGGAGGAGTTAGATTGGAAGGAGAGGAAGAAGTGGGGGCAAGAGGGGGGGGGGGCGGCGCACAGGGTGGGGAGGGCTAGGGCAGCAGGGTTTGCTGCCCTCCTCACCCCCACATGGGCCCAAACAATTCCCACCTCCGGCCCACTTAAGTCCCTCAAGGCCCAAAACGTCCCGGAGAGGCCCGGAAACCCGAAAACAGGCCGAAACGCGCTAAAACGTGATAACTCAGGGCTCTAAATGTAAAGTTCACATATTATCCCATTTACGACGTCTTATCTTATTTTATCATCACAATTTCAAATCCCGACATTTCGTGGTGTCACATCTCCACACCTCTGCACCTTGTGGATCCATCCGTTGGAGCGAGGAGCGAGGAGCGTGGAGCGAGGAGCGATCCGCGAGGAGATCTATTGGAGATTCGTTCGTTGGGCAAAGGTATGATCATGGGGATCCTTGGGTTTGATCTAGGTACTGTTCTTAGGGTGTTTATGAAGTTTTTAGATCAATTGGTGGTGCTGGGTTGGAGTTCTTTGGGTTAGATCTAGACGTTGCCACGTTTCTGTTTTCGGGCAGAGTGAGCAGTCGGGCTAGGGTTCGAGTTTTCGTCGATTTAGAATCCGAATCTGTCCGTACGGACTTAAAAGAAGTTGTAGATAATTTAATTATCTTTCCGTGGACATAAAGCACGTTAAAATCCGATCAGCCGTTTGAAAGTTATGGCCGTTTTATCGAGCGTGTTAAAATCTATGACGCGATTGGAACAGATCTCGGTAATCTGTAGATTAGACGACTTTAGAGTCCGAATCAGTCGTTCCATATACCTAGAGAAAGTTGGAAAATTTCCTAAGCTACGCGAGGGTGTACTCGTTTAATTCATTCGGAGTCCCAGAACTCAAGTTATGCCTTTTGCAAGACTGCTGTCCCGACGGGACAGAACCTCTGCTTTAGGTTTTGCGAGTAGGGAGCAATGTCGGGTTAGATGGGGGTTTGCGTACTGTTTTGTGGTTATGATTGTGATTGTGTGATACCCCTGTGCAGGAGGTGTGACCCCGGGAGTGCCTTCTACTTCCCGCCAATCCGTTGCACGTGGTTGAGGCAAGTGTGTTGTGATGGATAGCGAGTTGTAGGTTGCATGTTGAGATTAGATGGAATTGTTTACATGATATATGTCCACTTGCCATGTGTTAATGATTGCTATGATATGATGAGCATGTTTAAGATGTTATGACGCCATGTGTTAAAATATGAGTTTTATATGATGTTGGCATGCTTGCATACATGACATGTTACATGGCCCGGGGTGAGAAAGTCATTAACTAATCCGGGAAGGTCGGTGAGAAAGTTATGACTAATCCGGAGAGCCAATAGAGTAAGTCCTACATCGTGATTCCATCTACCGTGGGTTGTGGAAGCGAGGAGTAGGCACCCTCCATCTTCGGGATGGAAGGGGGGAGAGGGTGCACACCGACGGGTGTGTACTCAACCATACCGGTATGAGTTTCCAAGGAGATATGAGCATTGCATTGCATTGCATACACAATGATGATGATTTTGTTAAAGTGTTCATGATTGAGATGATATACATGATGTGAGATGTTATTTTCTATGATATTGTTATTGTTGTCCATTACAATATGCTTGCTGAGTTTCGAACTCACGCTTGTGTTTTATGTTGTTTTTAGGTACTTTGAGATCGGCATGCGGGAAAAAGGGGTTTAGCTACACTTCTACACGTAGCTCCACCATCATAGTCTATGATTAATCACTTGGAGACATGATTTTAAGAGTTGTGCCATAAAGTTAATGTATGGCTTAATCTAGCATGCTTGTGATCCCTTATTTGCTTCGTTATAGTTTATGAAGTGGTTGAGCGTGGTATTATTGGCGTAGTTTGATGATACATCCATTTATGTTGATGTTTTAGATGTCGTGTGCTATGATATATCTTGCCATGATATTGATATTGTGTTAATTCATGAAAAAACAAAGGAGATGCTGCCGAAATATCGGTTTTTAGCATATGTACCTTTGCTGGAATTTATGTTTAAATGTGATTTTTAGTTGTTGTTTAGCTTATGTTTGGTAGCATTCGGGCATATTAAATGCCGGGGTGTTACAATAACCTAACAAAATGGTTGAACCTCAAATTAAGACCAAACTCAATAATTCAAACACTAGATTAACACTTTTAGTAATTGAGGATGTTACACGTAGGTCATTACAGTATAAGCACAATAGAACATATGAATATACCGCACATATGCATAAGATGTTAGAATATGAGAATTATTTGGTAGCTTTAGGAATAATATTATAAAAGTGGTATTGTATATGGGTTTTTCGGTTATTTTGGTTTCTAGAATCAAAAAACCAAACCGAATTATACCAAAACAAAAACCAAACTGAAAACGTAAAGCAAAAAATTGAAATAATTGGTTAATTTGATTCGATAATTCGGCTTCGATTTAAAAATGTTCACCCATAGATAGAGTTGCTACCATCCCATTTAGAGGTGGGCATCATGCCGGGCCGGCCCAGCACGGGCCTGTCGTGCTCCATGCCTGAATCGTGCCGGACAGTGATGGCCCGGCTCGCCTTCGGCGAGCCCAAGCACAGCCCGTTTGTGCTTCTTGCCTACTTCGTGTAGTGCTGGCCTAAGCCCAGCCCATTTGCACTATTGCGATGAGAGGACAAGACGATGGCAGAGGCGAGGGAGCTATACCGAGGGGGCCCTTCTCCTCCAGCCTGAAAAGACCCGGCCCAGTGCCCACCTTTACTCTCTCGTGCTCTCTCTCGCCCGACCAGCCTCTCTCTCTCTCAATCCTCAATCTCTCTCACCTGACCAATCTCTCTCAATCTGTCAGGCTCTCTTGCTCGACTAGTATCTCTCCCTCAATCTCTTAGTGTATCTCAATATCTCAGTCTCTCTCGCTGGATCTCTCTCGCTTGCTCTCTTAGTCTCTCTCTCTCTCTCTCTCTCTCAGTCTCTCTCTCAATCTCTCGATCTCTCTCACTCTCTCAGTCTCCCTCTCAATCTCTCTCTCTCTCTCTCAATCTCTCATTCTCTCTTGCTGGATCAGTCTCTCTCTCAATCAATCTCTCTCTCAATCTCTTAGTTTCTTTCGCCTGACTACTTTCTCTCTCTCTCTCTCTCTCTCAATCAGTGTAATGAGATGGAATTTAATCATTTTTCAACTAAAATCAATTAACGAGTCTAATTTTTTATTTGAAATTATTCCTAAAATTTAAAATTTAATTTTTTCCTCCTCTTTTTCTCTTTTTTCTTTTTCTCTTCTTTTCTCCTAATCTCTCTTTTCTCTCTCCACCTCTTCCCCCAATTCACTTGAACTCTTTGGACCCTAGTTCTTATGGGCTATTCGACTTATCCTCTTCTCACCTTCCCCCTCTTCATTTGCTCTGGATCCACACCGTGCCACGGTCACCGCCAGCCACTGCCCCTGCCCCCCTCCCCCTCGCGCAGCCCCTCCAGTCCCCTCCTCGTGCTACCCCACTCTTGGGCCTACGCGCGAGCATCAGCTGACTAGGATTCCAACCATGGCCGCTGGCGAGGTCGCGGTGGCTGGCGTGACCAGGCGACATCGGGGTGGCCGTGCGCGAAGAAGATGGTGGCAAGGCGGCCGAAGGGGCACGGCACAGGAGGTGAGGGAGGCCGCGACGCAGTAGGCGAGGAGAAGCGTCGCGGCGTAGCAGGCGATGCGAAGCGGCCACGACGCAGCATGGCGCTTAGCAGGCGCGCGGAGGAGGCAGCAGTCGTGCAGAGAAGGCGGTGGCGCGCTCAAGGCCATTGCGACACGACGACAGCTACAGTGATGCGGCGACGACCATGGCTAAGTACGTCCTCCGCCCCTCCACCCTACCACGGCCGCCCCCTCTCCTTCCCCGCCCCGCACCTCATCTCCGCCGCATGCCCGACCGTGGGCAGAGGGCCCTGCCGCTTGCCTTGCTGCCAGCCGCGTGTTGTGCCATGTGTCAACTTGCCGACGTGCAGCCCGAGAACGGCCCATCTTACCATGCCGTGCCGGGCCGCCCATCGTTCCCGATTGGCAAGCCCGGCACAACCCAAGTCAGAAGTCGAGCTGGGTCGGACGTGTCTCGTGCTGACCTAAAATGGCATGGTCAGTGCCCACCTCTAATCCTATGCATGTAGGGGGTCGGGGGGTTTTCATGCATGCCGTGGCAGCTGCTTGATCTCATGCGAAAGAGATCAAGCCGTCCCTTGGCCCGGGTGCTTGCTGCCACTGAACTCCTCCATTGACCATTGTCAAACTTGTCTACTCCATTGTCAATATGTGGAAGTGGCTTAGCAACGATGCAGGTGTCTCTCTTCCGATCGAGTGCCATGCAGGCATCATTGTCATTCAATAGCATCTGATCCACAGATCCACTAGGACACGTACGTACGTAATCCCTGCGGCCTGTGCACATCGAGCAGTCATGGTTAAGTTTCTGCCACCGCCGGCCGGCCGGCGGCCCGTCTTTTCTGACCCGTCGGCTTTATCGGATAAGCTCTATACGTTTGACTTCAATCTGGCCGCATTTACGACGTATTTATTGCTCGACAGGTAGCTTCTATTTTTGAGGACGACGAGTAGCTCTTTGTAGGCCGGAGGATGCGTGTGGCTAGGCCGGCCCAGGAAGGCCCGGATAAGCGTTATATGCAGACTTTATAATTCGTAGGAATTTGTGCCACTTATACTGCTCTCGAAAGCGCACAGAGAGGCATGTCGGCTTGGATCTGGAATTAGGCCCACGAATAAAACTGGGTACAAAGAGATGGATGTCAATTGCTCTTTTTTTCCCCTCAAACTCCCACCGCTCCAAAAGTCTTTGAACCCTCGTAGAGACGTAGAGAACAGTAGATTGGTGGACAGAGAAACGCGAGGATATTTTTTTAATAATATATTTTGTATTAATCTTACGGAATTAATACACCAATTTTTTTAGCAAAAATAGGCTTCCGTAACCAATTAAAATGTTGATATTTTAAATGACAAAATGTCTATATGGTATTTATGTTGATTTCCTATCGCCAGTTGAAATAACAACATACATTATGTCGCTAAATGAAATGGTGACAAAACTTCCTTCGTCAATTCAAATGGCGACAATGGCCCTATCGCCAAATGAATGGCGCAAGTGCCTCTATCGCCAGTTCAAATGGTGATAGAGGTTTTTTATCACGCTTTCAATTGGCGACAGTAGCTTTGTTGCCATTTGGGTCAGCAACAAAGTAATAGACGTAACCATAGGAAGAAATACACACACCAAAAATAGGTTATGCGTGTTATGAAGTCACTTCGAAAATTTGAAAATTGGTGGGTGGGTGTGGTCAAGTCACTGAGAAAAGATGTTGCATGTCGTGAAGTCACTGAGAACAGCATGGCAAGATCAATTAAGGCGTAAATATCGATGGAGTTATAGGGCTCGTAGGTGCGTTAGAGTGCATACACCTATGGTACAAATAGCAATAAACACAACCTAACCAACTCCACTATAACTACGGTACATACGCGCCTTTTGGAATGAAAACGGCAAGGTGCGCATAGATATTATAAGTATTTTCTGGAAGAGGCCCTACAACAAAAATGAGAAACTTTAGAGCACCCACATTGAGTGACGGTTGTCTGGACGGCGTGGGCGTGGCTGTTTGTCATTGTAGTGGCAAGCGCAATTGCATCTTGGGTTGGCTTAGCAGTAGTAGGGGCGGTAGTCACGCTGAGGTGGATGACCTCCTCGTTTGTAACATCCCAAAAAATTCAAAATAAATAAAATAAAATAAATTTATTTGGCATTGTGTTTTAATCTAATTTATCTCTCTTTTCTATATTTTCTTTCATTTTTGGCCTTTTTGGAAATGTTTTTAGCAATAGATTTTGAAGAATAAACAAATAGAAATAAAAACTTATAACATTAAAATCTAAAATAATTATATTAAATCTATATAACACCATTAATATAATATCACAGATCTTTCTCTCGGTTGGAAAAAAATTAGTCTCAGGGGTTTTGGTGGACCTCTTGTGATCTGCAGGGTTTACAATCTTATTTTTGTGTGGGAGAGAATCACCTACTACTTTTCTTTTCCCCCACCTACCCTTCTCTTTTTCTCCCACCTACTCCCTCACTTCCTCACTCCCTTACTCCACTTCCTTCTCCAAAAAGAGGCAGCAACTTCTCCTCCTCCCCTCATGGCTACCTCCCCTTGGAGCTTCCTCCATGACGCCTCCCCTACCGAGCTCCCTCCATGGCTGCAGTAACAAGCTCTCCCTCCTCCATCTCCTCCACGTGGGTAAGTGGAGCTAAGGTTTGGGGGTTGTGCATGTTGTTCTAAGGGGTAGATTTCCTGGTTTTTGGGAGTTCTAGGGTTAATCTTTTGGAAATTTTGGAGGGAAAAGTGGCTTTAGGTTTGGGAGGGAAAAATCTGTTTTCGGGCTGTGTTATGCCTGATTGTTAGAGCTGTGATTCGACGGGGTTAGAAGCGTTTTCTGCTTGGCCGACTGTAGAGGAAGTTGTAAATTGTCGTTTCTCCTTTAATTTGAGTATAAGAACAATAATTCCGTTCAGCCAATCAAAAGTTATGCTCATTTTAGTGCGGGCTGTTCTGAATGTGCATATGTTGGTAGCTGAAATGTTGAACTGTTGTTTAAGGCTAGATGCAGGCTGATTTAGACTTTCCCTTTGCCTAGAGAAAGTTAGGAAATTGTGTAGATTAAGAAAATGTATTTGTTTGCTTGATTTGGATTCAAGAATCAAAGATTATGCTATGTTGAAGTATATTGTCCTGAAATGTACATTTGCTGGAAGTTTAGAAATTTGATTGAGATTCAGAGTGCGATTTGAGGCATTTAGAAGCATCTCCTAAATCTTCGCTGTAGAGAAATTTGTAGCTTGTGTTCTCAAGTTTCATTAGTGTAAAAGAACTTAATTTTTGGCCCAGCCGTTTGGGAGATATGCTAGTTTTAGTGCAGGCTATCCAGATTTAACTGAGTAGTTGATGATCTCTGTTCATCGCAATTCTGGGAATGATTGAAGCATTTTCTAAATTTTTGACTGTAGAATAAGTTGTAGATTATCCTCTTGTGATTAATTAGAAACTGAGTTCACTCAATTTGGATAAGAGGATCAAAAGTTATGGTCTGTTTGTTATCTGCTGCCCTGTGTGGCAGCAGTTTGGTTTTAGGGCAAGAATTGAAAGGCAAGTTGGACTAGTTGTGAAAGGATTAATTGGTCCATTTGAGGAAGCTTAAAGCAGGGTTTAGCATAGGAGTGATAGTGTATTGTTATTTGTCGCTTGAACCGTGATTTGCATTGTTTTGAGATGAATGTGTACAAGTTATTGCAGGAAGTGTGATATCAGGGGTGGCCGCAACTTCTTGCCACTCCATTCCGATTGGGTAAAGGCAAGTGTATCAACTAGTATGATGCTAGGATGTCGATCTCTTGGCTAATCATTATGAATATGTCTATATTAATCATAATGGTATATTTGGGAGTATGTTTATGTTAAAAGAGATCAAAATGGTTGTGGTGAATTCATGTTGCATTATATGGGTGAAAGAGATGCTAAATGATTATGAATTTGAAGGTTATGTTAATGCTTTTGGTTGACTTGATGATGATGATTATATTTATGTTCATGTTGATGGAGATGTGGATGTTGAAATAGAATGCATTTGCCACTCATTCATTCATGTCAATTGCAATTGTGCATTCATAATGGAAGAGACGACCTATGCTGATGTGGGCCTCTGTGCTCAGACGTAGTGAGTACGAAAGTCCTACCTCGTAGTCCCATCCACAGAGATGGATGGGAGCAAGACAGTAAGAGTAGGTTCCTCCACGGGATGGAAGGGAATGAGAGTGTGCACACCGACGGGTGTGCACTCGGTAATACCGATATGTGCTAAGAAAGGTGCATATGGGCATGCGTGTTGCATTGCGTCGCTAATGATGATTATTGTGTTAATGGTGATGTGTATATTCGGGATAGAGTCATGTACTCCTCCAAAGATGCTTAATGAGGTATGCATGTGAAATAAGAAATGAGGTAAAGGACGTAAATGATGTTGATACTATTGGTTTGTGTAATTGTTGATTCGTATAAGAAATATGATCATATTGTTGATTTAAATGTGTTAATTGGTTATAATTTGGTTATTTGATACACTTTGCTGAGTATTGGATTCACGCTTGTTTTGTTAAATGTTTTAGGTGATCTGAAGACGTCATGAAGGAATGGGATATAGTTGCAACACGTCACATACCTTGCCAAACATTTGAATTAGTTGGAGAAATTTCATCACAGAGAATAAGTTAGTGTGACACTACGGAATGGTGTGACAGTATTTAATGTGAATGTTAAGGTCAAAAACTTTATGAAATATGGTATTGGAGGTTAAAACCATAGGGTATGGAGGTTAATAGCGTTTCCGAGCCGTTTCCGGGGTTTTGGGCCTTCCCGGGGGAGTTTGGGCCTAAAAGAGGTGGTTGTGGGCTTTGGTGGGATGGAGTAGGAGTCCTTTTAGGATTAGGAATCAGATTTGGGGCTGGTAAAAGGGGGCTCCCCTGCCCCTTGTGCGCCCACCCCCCCTCATTGTGCGCCCACACCTCCCTTGGCCCTAGCCGCCCCATCCCCTCCCCTCCCCTTTGGCCGTGCGCCCCCACCCCCCTTGCCCCTTTGCTCTCCACCTCCCCACCACCTCTCCTCCACCCCTTGCTGCCCTAGGGTAGCCTCCCCACCCCTGCACCTCGAGTATCGATCCGTTGGAGCGAGGAGCGAGGAGCGAACCGGGAGGAGATCCTTTCAGTTTTCGTGCGTCGGGCGAAGGTATGGCCATGGGAATCCTTGGGGTTGGTATAGGTACTGTTCTAAGGGTGTTTATTAAGTTTTTAGATCAATTGGTGGTGCTGGATTTGAGTAGATTAATTGAAATCTAGAAGTTGCCACGTTCTCTGTTTCGGGCAGCATGAGCAGTCGACCTAGGGCTTAGGTTTTCGCCAATTTAGATTCGGAATCTGGTCGTACGGCTGTTGAAGAAGTTGTAGATAATTTCATTATCTTTTAGTGGATATAAAGAACGTTAAATTCCGCCCAGCCGTTTGAAAGTTATGGCTGTTTTACCGAGCGTGTTAAAATCTGTGACGTGATTGGAACAGATCACGGTATTTTGTAGATTAAACAACTTTAGATTCCGAATCAGTCTTTCCCTATACCTAGAAAAAGTTGGGAAATTTCCTAAGCTACGCAAAGATGTACTCGTTTAATTGATTCGGAGTCCCAGAACCCAAGTTATGCCTTTTGGAAGGCTGTTGTCCCGACGGGACAGAACCTCTGTTTTTGGGTTTTGCGAGTAGTTGGCAATGTCGGGGTAGATGAGGGTTTGCGTACTGTTTTGTGGACATGATTGTGAGTGTGTGGTACCTATGTGCAGGTGGTGCGACCCCGGGAGTGCCTTCTACTTCCCGCCAATCCGTTGCCCGTGGTTGAGGCAAGTGCATTGTAATGGATAGTGGTTTGTAGGTTGCTAGTTGAGACTAGATGAACTTGATTATATGACATGATCACTTGCCATGCTTTACTGATTTCCTTTGATATGATGAGTATGCTACGATGCCATATGTTAATGTATAAGTTTATTATGATGTTGGCATATTCGCATACATGGCATGTTACATGGCCCGGGCGGTGAGAAAGTCATAACTAATCCGGCGAAGGTCGGTGAGAAAGTTATGACTAATCCAGAGAGCCAATGAGTAAGTCCTACATCGTGATTCCATTCACCGCGGTGAACGGAAGCGAGGAGTAGGCACCCTCCATCTTCGGGATGCATGGAGTCCTAAGGGAGGTAAATGAGCACAGGTTAGCTATCCGACCTGAAATATGACCAATGAAGCAAAAGCTATGGCGATTCGCTCCTGCTCGGCAAGGGGGCATCCGACAAGAGTTGGACAAACTCTTAGAAGCTGGCTTTATTCGTTAAGTTGATCATTGTGACACCACGGAGTGTCGAAACCTTATATAATGTGACTGTTGAGCTCAAAAACATTATGAAATGTGGAATTAAGGTTAAAACCATAGGGTATGGAGGTTAATAGCGTTTCCGGGCTGTTTTCGGGAGTTTGGGCCTTTCCGGGGAGTTTTGGGCCTAGGGGAAAGGGTTGTGGGCTTTGGTGGGATGTTGTATGAGTCCATTTAGGATTAGGATTCCTGTATGGGCTGGTAAAAGGGGCTCCCCCTGCCCCTTATTGCGCCCGCACCCAGCCTTTGGGCGCCCCCACCTCCCCTTGTGCCCTAGCCGCCCCCACCTCCCCTCTCCCTCTTGGCCGTGCGCCCCCATTGCCCCCCCTTTGCTCCCCACCTCCCCACCACCTCTCCTCCACCCCTTGCTGCCCTAGGGTAGCCTCTCCACCCCTGCACCTCGAAGATCCGTCCATTGGAGCGAGGAGCGAGGAGCGAACCGGGAGGAGATCCATTGGGTTTTCGTGCGTTAGGCGAAGGTATGGCCATGGTAATCCTTGGGGTTGGTCTAGGTACTGTTCTAAGGGTCATTATCATGTTTTTAGATCAATTGGTGGTGCTGGAATTTAGTAGATTAGATTAGATCTAGAAGTTGCCACGTTCTCTGTTTCGGGCAGCATGAGCAGTCGACCTAGGGTTTGGGTTTTCGTCAATTTAGAGTCGGAATTTGGTCGTACGACTGTTGAAGAAGTTGTAGGTAATTTCAATACCTTTCAGTGGGTATAAAGAACATCCAATTCCGCCCAGCCGTTTGAAAGTTATGATCGTTTTACCGAACGTATTAAAATCTGTGACGTGATTGGAACAGATCACGGTATTTTGTAGATTGAACAACTTTAGAGTCCGAATCAGTCTTTCTGTATACTTAGAAAAAGTTAAGAAATTTCCTAAGCTATGCGATGATGTACTCGTTTAATTGATTCGGAGTCGTAGAGCCCGAGTTATGCCTTTTGGAAGGCCGCTGTCCCGACGGGACAGAACCTCTGTTTTTGGGTTTAGCGAGTAGTTTGCGATGTCGGGTTAGAAGAGGGTTTGCCTACTGTTTTGTGGACATGATTGTGAGTGTGTGGTACCTATGTGCAGGTGGTGTGACCCCGGTAGTGCCTTCTACTTCTCACCAATCTGTTGCCCGTGGTTGAGGCAAGTGTATTGTAATGGATAGTGGTTTGTAGGTTGCTAGTTGAGACTAGATGAAATTGATTATATGATATGATCACTTGCCATGCTTTAATGATTGCCAATGATATGATGAGTATGCTTATTATGTTATGATGCCATGTGTTAATGTACAAGTTAATTATGATGTTGGCATATTTGCATACATGGCATGTTACATGGCCCGGGCGGTGAGAAAGTCATAACTAGTCCGGGGAAGGTCGGTGAGAAAGTTATGACTATTCCAGAGAGCCAATGAGTAAGTCCTACATCGTGATTCCATTCACCGCGGTGAACGGAAGCGAGGAGTAGGCACCCTCCATCTTCGGGATGGAAGGGGGGAGAGGGTGCACACCGACGGGTGTGTACTCAACCATACCGGTATGAGTTTCCAAGGAGACATGAGCATCGCATCGCATTGCATACATAATGATTATGATAATGATATGGGATCATGAATGAGATGATAGACATGATATGAGATGTTGTAGCCATATATTTGTTCTTGTGTACCATTACAATATGCTTGCTGAGTGTTGAACTCACGCTTGTGCTTTCTTGTTGTTTTAGGTACCTTGAGATCGGCATGCGGGGAAGGGAAATAGTCACACTTCTACACGTAGCTTCACTCAATTGTCCCACAAGTCGTTTAATTGGTTTTTGACAGTAAACTAGTGTGATGTTTAATGCTTAATGGTTTAGCTTTGCGTTATGAGAGTCTTTTTGTTCGTTTGGCTCATGGAGGCATTGAATGTTTGGAATTAGACTTATTTGGTCGTCGTACCTTTAATTATTGCTATTTTAGATGTCTCTCATATTGCCTTTTATTGCTATGCTATTGTGATTCCTTAAATTCTTGTTAAAACAACGGAGATGCTGCCGAAATTTCGGTTTTTAGCATTTACTCCTTTGCTGTAATTTATCTTTATTTATGGTATTTAGAGGTTGTTTGGTCTATGTTTGGTAGCATTCGGGCATATTAAATGCCGGGGTGTTACAATCATCCTGATTGGCTTGCAAATCCGGTTATGGTCAAGAAGGCGAATGGTAAGTGGCGAATATGCATCAATTTCACTAGCCTAAATACTGCTTGTCCAAAAATGATGTTTCTTTGCCCCAAATAGACTAGTTGGTCGACTCAATAGCAGGCTGTGAAATGATGAGTTCCTAGATGCATACTCAAGTTACCATCAAATAAGCATGGCAAGAGAATATGAAGAGAAGATTTCCTTCATAACACCGTTTGAAATCTACTTCCACCAGAAGATGCCATTTGGGCTGAAAAATATTGCAGAAAGCTTTCATAAGCTAAATAGGAAGAAATCTAGAAGCTTATATAGATAATCTCATTGTATCAGACTTGGTCAAAACATTCTATAATTTGAAAAAGCATGGAATAAAGTTAGATTCCAAAAAGTGTACTTTTGAAGTTTCTTCTAGCAAATTGCTAGGATTCCTTGTTTGTTCCTACTAAATAGAAATTAATCCTGAGAAGATTTGTGCTATTGAATCCTTAAAATATCCTTCTTCGGTGAAGGAAGTATAAGGATTAACTTGCCAGATGGCTGCTCTCAGTTGCTTTTTATCTTGATCAGGAGAACGTGGATTACCTTTCTTCAAGGTAATAAGAAAATACGACAAATTTCACTAGTCGGATGAAGAATAAAAGGCCTTCAAAGATATTAAAAATTATTTATCAAGCCTACCAATATTGGTATCACATAATCCAGAGGAACCTTTTTTAGTCTATCTAGTGACTACAAATAATGTGGTTAGTGTTATTCTGGTTATCGAACGAGATAAGGTTCAAAAACATATATACTATGTAAATGAAGTTTCACATGGACCTAAGGAGCGATACCCTCAGGTTCAAAAACAATTGTATTCCCTATTAATGGCTTAAAGGAAATTAATATATTATTTCCAATCTCATCGGATTACAGTACCCTTATCTTTTGCTTTGGATAACATTCTTCATAACCAGAAAGCAACTGAACGGATTGCTACGTGGGCAATAAAACTTGGATCCCTGGATATCCAGTTCATTTCCCGATCAGCAATTAAGTCACAAATTTTGGTAGATTTCATTCGTTGAATGGACTAACAGTAAGCCTTTTGTAGAGCAGAATTCCACTTACACCGACCACTAAACCTTATACTTTGATGGTTCTAGAAAACTAAGAGATTCGAGGGCTAGTATAGTGCTGATCACACCATAGGGTGTTAGTTACAATACGTTATCCAGATCAATTCCCTGCTACCAATAATGTGGTAGAGTATGAAAGTTTTCTAGCCAGGCTACGAGCAGCAAAATCCCTTGGAGTCCATCGGCTTTTAGCGAAAGGTGATTCGAAATTAGTCGTAAACCAGGTTAGCAAGGAAAACAGGATGCCCGATGAGGTAATGTCTCACTACCTGGATGAAGCAAGAAAATTAGAAAAATACTTTATTGACTTTAAGGTCCAATATATTACGTGAAAAGTTAATCTTTCAGCGGACCAATTATCCCAAAGAGGCTCCTAATGATCACCCGTTCCAATAGGTGTATTTTTTTAATATTTGTCTAAACCTTCCATAGATACTTCCATATAAGAGTCCCCGACCAACATTGAGATCGAAGTCCTCGAGCAATATTCGGACCAGGCTAAACCATTTAAAGCCTATCTAGAACATGGCACACTGCCTAAGGATATACATGAAAAAGACAGATTGATTCAAAAGGCTTGAATGTACAAATTACACAACAATTCTTTTTATAGAAAAGAAACTTATGCAGTTCTAATGAAATATATATCCCAAGAACAAGGGATAATATTACTCCATGAGATACACGTGAGCTTATGTGGAGCACATGCTTCATATAGAACGCTGCTCGGGAAATCATTTCGACAAGGGTTGTAGGCCCTCGGATCGACTATCCGGAGTCCTCTGTGTATTTCTGTACTAGTCCCAGATCAGTAGCTAATACACACAGTCAAACAATGATAAATCAACAACCATATCATGAATACATATAACTAAATAAGAATAATACCAAATAAAAGCAAAGACCTTATGGTCAAGGTTTACCATTACGGCCGTAATAGCAGTAACAACTTGAACAATCAAGCAATGAAGACGAAAACACCAAGGCGACCCATCCAAATGCCCACAGGCAATCGAGTGGGGAGCGCGTCCTAGTCGTTGGAATTTCTTGACAGCTTCTTTCACTTCTGAGATAGGATTAGAATGTAGCACGTGAGTATATAAAGTACTCAGCAAGTCTGGGAAAATTATGCACAATGAAGGCTATCCAAAGATGGCTTAATATGGTTCTTTTGCATAAAGCCAAGTTTCATCAAACCATACTAGTTAATAAGTTTCACAAGGCATATTTGAGCAATTCTTTTTAATAATTGAATTATGTAATATTGTAGTGAAGGTTCTAACCACCACTCACTAATATACAGGCTCTAACCGCCACATTCCAAAAAGATCATGATTCAATCCAGTCACATGGCTCTGTCTGCCACAGTTCACAAAATCAGGTTCCTTCCACCTACCTAGCTTTAGCCGCCAGAAGCACACCCAAGAGTTCTAACCGCTCTCGAATCCCAAAACAACCATTGTTTAGTTTGAAACCAAAAACCAAAGTCTACCAGTATGAAAGCATTCAGCAAGCTTTGCCTTTGACCGTAGGCACGGCTATTCGAATAGTTTTAACTCTGCAGAGGTGTACAACTTTACCCACAAGACATGATATTCCCTTGATGCCATGCAATTAGCACACTTCCTTAGGTGTGCCGGCAGGGATATCATGACAAGGCCTTTACAATGTATACGCCTAACTCGACTCCAATTCCGAGGTTTCACCGCTGTTAGGGTTATATTCACCCAGTACAGAAGCCCCCTCTTGCGCCGTGTGAGAAAAACAACAACATTGCCTCTATCCGGCGCTCACATTCCACCGTTTGGTGAGTCTAAGTTAGGTTTCTAGAAATTATTCAGCCAGGTCGTGCCCACTTTGACATGTGGTTGTACGGTTATGCTTAGAATGGAGACAGTCATAAGCGTCGGTCCTTAACTGACTTGGGGCAGTACTTGCACAATGAAAGCTAGCGCTCCATCCGCACCCACCAGACAAACCATTCCGCCCCAGTCCAAACCATTTTTCATTTTTCATTTTTATTTTGTAAACCATCGGCAATACTCCTTGCCTATAACTTCCAACACAAGTTTTCAAGAGTTAAATGAAATTCCCACCCATAGGTGAATACTGACCGATTGCGAGTTTAAGCATTTCTACCGTACTATTCTATTCCACCAATAGTTTAGTTTATAAAATACAAATCTTAGGGTTGGTAAAACATGATGATAATTAAATCGGTACTTTCCAAAATTCATGAGACCACCGAGATTCCCCCATTCTTATCATGGTACTATATAATCCAGTCCAACTTAGTACTTCCACCATGTAAAGTTGATATCATGTGCCATCATAACTCCAAAATCGTGCCAAGCTATTATTATCATTGTATATGAAACAATCTCCTCAAAATATGAGTCTCCTTATTGATTACCCATCATCCACATATCGATTGGTCTGTTAATCTACTTGATCCACCGAGAATAATTCATAATCTCATCCCCGAGCATATTTCATGGAAGATTCTACAAATCCAAGACTTCATGGATTCATTGCCTAGAGCTGTTTCCATATACCATGACACCAAGTTGACTAAGCAAATCACACCCAATCCACATCATTCATAATCCCACACAAATGGTTATCGCAAAACCATAATTCCCAAAATCATTTACTACACCACCGAGTACGATTCTCAGTATTATCTACTTAATACATCGAGTATATTTGATAATGTCATTGATTAAGTCATCGAGTATCATTCTCCACATCACCTATTGTAACCCTTCATATTGTCATTGCTAAATTATCTACATTTTATCCACCAAGAATACGTAATATTATCATTTACTAAACCACCAAACATTCTGGATTATTCACAATTCTCCATAAATGATTATCACATAGTATGCTTGTTAAAATCCACCGAAATATAAGTCACCACTTATTCTATTTAATCCACAAGTATGCCTCTCAATATCATTTATTTACTTTTACCGACTATTATTCTTGACATTATACATCTTCCAATATTCTCACAATCCACACAAATTATATGGATTACCATCCATAGATCAATTCCATAACGACTACCCCCACATCCCTAATATTCACGAAGTCGCCAATTTACATTTCATACCACTTGTTCCACCGATCGTGTCCTCCCAATAGTCCTTTTTCCCTAATTAAAGATTATTTTTCCAAAAACATTTGTATTGGTGGATTACTATACTAGGGCGACAAAGGATCATGGATAACAATATCAAGGAGGGATGGACAACAGGTATAACTAACAATCTAACGTTAACATCATTCTTTAATATGAATAGCGATGCAATTTGTAAAACATGGTAAAACATTTAGAAAGCATAGGATCAACATGCGTCAAGGATACTTGCCTCGGTCACAGCGAGGATGTCGAACTCTCGAAGTCCGGCGGCGGGGTCGGCGGTCGCGTCGGGGTCCTCGGCTACGCGCAAAACGAGGCAATAAATAAATACCAGAAAATAAATAAAATCCAAAAATTACAAACTTAGTACTGGCAGGTAGATATTGATTTTAGATGAATTTAGAAATTTGAATGGAGTCAATCGGAGTTCGGACGAAAAAGTTATGAGCTTCCAAAGTTCGAAAACCCTGGAAAATGGCAAAACGCAGAATATTCTGGGAATATTCCTTGGTTGACTTTTCTGATTTTTGATGGAATTGGGTGGAGTGTATGCCATGTGGGTTCAAGGTGTCATACACAGGGGGGTTGTCTTCAAGCTTGAGCCATGTCCATGGTTGGGGAGGAGGGAGCCTGAGGGGGGGTGCATGGCTGGCGACGGGGGCGACCGGCGGCGAAGCGCCTTTCGCGACAGGCCATGACAGGCCTTGTATGGCCAGCGGGCGGCAGCGGTGGTGGGCGGGCGGCGGCGGCTGACCGGCCGGTCGGCAGGCACGGCACGGGCTCGAGCCCAAGCATGCACATAACAGAGAGCTCCAAACAACAGAGAGCCCAAAAACTCTATTAAAACTTGATTTTTCCACCGTTTTCGCATGGAATTGATCCAAACAAAAGCATGGATCATCTAGAGAACATCCTTAGGGATCTATTGTGACACCTCGGAGTGTCGTAACCTTATTATTGAGCATGATAAGGTTAAATATAGTATGAGGTGTGGAAATAAGGTTAAAACCATAAGAATTGGAGGTTAATAGCTTTTTTGGGCCGTTTTCGGGGTTTTGGGCCTTCCCGGGGGAGTTTTGGGCCTTGGTGGGCTTTGGAGGGATTGAGAGGGACTCTTATTGGACAAGGGCAGGGTGTGGGGGCTGTTAAAAGGGGCTCCCCCTGCCCCCCCTTGCGCCCCCACCTCAGCCCCTTGCGCCCCCTCCACCTCTCCTCCCTCTCCCCCCCTAAGCCCTAGCCGCCACCCCCTCCCCAAACCGTGCGCCCCCCCACCCCTTCCTCCACCTCCACACCACCTCCCCTCCACCCCTTGCTGCCCTAGGGTGGCCTCCCCACCCCTGCACCTCGTGGAGTCATCCCGTGGAGCGAGGAGCGATTCGCGAGGGGATTCTTTGGAGATTTGTTCGTCGGCCAAAGGTATGATCTTGGGGATCCTTGGGGATGATCTAGGTACTGTTATTAGGGTGTTTATCAAGTTTTTAGATCAATTGGAGGCGCTGGATTGAAGTAATTTGGGTTAGATCTAAACTTGTCCACGTTTCTGTTTTCGGGCAGATTGAGCAGTCGAACTAGGGTTCGAGTTTCCGTCGATTTAGAATCCGAATCAGACCGTACGGACTTCTAGGAAGTTGTAGATAATTTAATTATCTTTCCGTGGACGTAAAGCACGTTAATTTCCGATCAGCCGTTTGAAAGTTATGGCTGTTTTACCGAGCGCCTAAAAATCTGTGACGTAATTGGAACAGATCTCGGTAATCTGTAGATTAAACAACTTTAGAGGCCGAATCAGACTTTCCTTATACCTAGAGAAAGTTGGGAAATTTCTTAGTCTACGCGAGGGTGTACTCGTTTAATTCATTCGGAGTCCCAGAACTCAAGTTATGCCTTTTGCAAGGCTGCTGTCCCGCCGGGACAGAACCTCTGTTTTAGGTTTTGCGAGTAGTTGGCAATGTCGGGTTAGATGGGGGTTTGTGTACTATTTTGAGGTTATGATTGTGAGTGTGTGATGCCTATGTGCAGGTGGTGTGACCTCGGAAGTGCCCTCTTCTTCCCGCCAATCCGTTGCACGTGGTTGAGGCAAGTGTGTTGTGATGGATAGCGAGTTGTAGGTTGCATGTTGAGATTAGATGGAATTGTTTACATGATATATGTCCACTTGCCATGTGTTAATGAATGATATGATATGATGAGCATGTTTAACATATTATGATGTCATGTGTTAATATGTGAATTAAATATGATAATTGGCATGGTTGCATGCATGTCATGAGATAGGGCGAGGGCGGTGAGAAAGTCTTAACTAGTCCGGCAAGGTCGGTGAGAAAGTTATGACTAATCCGGAACGCCATTGAGTAAGTCCTATGTCGTGATTCCATCCACGTGGTGTTTGGAAGCGAGTAGGCACCCTCCATCTTCGGGATGGAAGGGAGGAAAGGGTGCACACCGACTGGTGTGTACTCCACCATACCGGTATGAGGTTCCAGAGGGTCAGGAGCATTGCATTACTTCGCATACAAATTGATGATGATATTGATAAGTAATCATGAATGAGATGATATACATGATGGAAGATGTTATTGCCATGTTGTTATGCTTGTTGTCCATTGCGGTATGCTTGCCGAAGTTTTCGAACTCACCCTTGTGTTTTCTTGTTGTTTTAGGTACCATGAGAACGGCATGCGGGAAAGGGGAATAGTCACACGCTCACACGTTGCTTCACCTTAATGTTTCCCCAAGTCAATTCATTTAGTTTGATAATAAATTGCGTGTGATGGTCTTTAAAATTAAGTCTTAGCTTGGTTAATGAGAGTTCTATTGTTTGTTTGACACTTGGAACCTTAAGAGCTTAATGTTAGTCTCTTATTGTCGTTAAGACTTTATTTATTGCTGTTTTAGATGTTTCTCTTATTGCCATATAATGCTATATTGTTGCTGTTCCTTAAATTCATGATAAAACAAAGGAGGTGCTGCCGAAATCTCGGTTTTTAGCCTATGCACCTTTGCTGGAATTTTATGTTAAATGTGGTATTTAGATGTTGTTTAGCTTATGTTTGGTAACATTCAGGCATAGTGAATGCCGGGGTGTTACAGTTGGTATCAGAGTGGGCTGTAGGTCCTTGGAATATGTATTTTTAGTGTCATACCTTAAGTTGCAACTAAAATATGATGTGGAATAACTTAGAAACATGGCTTAGGTTCTAACTAAAACCTTGTTATAGGATAGCAACGTTAAAACTTGTAAAAGTGGTATAACTAATCTAAAATCTGACACACTTGGATGCACAGTAGGATGGGTTTTGGTTCGTCATTGCATCGCGCTTGATTATGTGATAAGGAATATGCTTATGATGATGTTTGATCTATGATCTTGATTGTGTGCTTTCTTGTTTGGGTGGTTGTCTGTCTAAAGCAGCCATGCCGAGGGGTAGAGGCCGTGGACGCCGTGGCCGTGGAGGCCAGGGGCGAGGCTCCTAGGGAGTTGAGGAGTCTGTTGCTGAGGGTAGCGTTTCGCTTAATGCTCGTGGGCCAGCTCAGGAGGAGCTTCCAGCTGCAGTCGGGGCGGGGTGCCCGCCGCAAATGAAGATTTAGTTCAGCTCTGCAGAGGGAGATTCAGAGCTGCGCCGGCCATTGTGGGCAGCCCTGCTGTTGTGCCTCCCCCTGCAGTGGCCCCTGTTGTTGCCCCCGCTTCACCGGAGCCGAGGATGAGTCTCCGGGAGTGGATGTCCCTCCGTCTTGACACTTTCGACGGAGCAGGCACGCCAATCCAGTCCGTAGATTGGCTGCGGTACATGGAAAGGCGCTTGAGGTCCTAGATTTGACCTCGGTTCAGAGGACTCGCTTTGTGGCTTTTCACCAAGGGCCAAGCCGATATCTGGTGGGAGGGTTACGCCGCTAGAGCCCCGATCTGGGTCGATGACACAGGAGGACTTTGTGGCTCGCTTCGAGCCAAGTTCCATCCAGAGTCTTTCCTTGAGAGGATGGAGCTTACTCGACCACTCTTTCCCAGGAAAGAGGTCGGTGGCAGAGTATGAGAAGGAGTTCAACAGCGTGGTGCGCTTCAGACTGCCGTGTGGCGGTAAACGATCGGGAGAAAGCTAGGAGGTTCCGTAGGGGCCTCAACCAGAGTTCAGAGTTGTCATGGGGCGGCGTCCTCGTGACTTCTCGCTCTGTGGTGGAGCAAGCGAAGGGCATGGAGCTCGAGTTGGAGCTCTCCGGGACAAGCGTAACCCGGAGGTTCAGGGTTCCTGCGGCCCAGCGGGGGCGTAAGAGGACCTTTGGTGGAGGAGGTGGGTCCTCTCGACCCACCTTCAAGAAGTTCAAGGGAGGACAGGGCTCCTCCTCGGGGGCTAAGATGGGGCCGCCCACTGCCTTCTTCACGAGCGATCGTTCGTCTGTGCCCTGGCGAGGCATGAAGTGCTTCAAGTGCAGTGGCGAGCACCGTGTTTCAGAGTGTGGTTAGACCGGAGTTGCAACCACTGTGGCAAGCCCGGCCATATGGGGCGAGTCTGCCGGATGAACCCCGGTAGCATCATCAAGTGGGAGACGGTGCCTTCTCCTCCCACTCGGCTGCGTCTTCCGGAGGATCGGTGCACATGATGGCTGCCCCTGTTTCTCAGCCACCCTTTGCGTGGCGCCACCAGCCAGCGTCTTGGTGCCCGCGGCCGTCTGCTTCCTCCTCGATTGCCTCCTCCGCCCCACCTTGTTGGGGCATCACCGAGTCGGGCTCCTTCTTTCCGGCCGCCACCAGAGTGTGCACGCTTTGCCGACCGCCGAGTCACCGGCATCCAGAGGTGGTTTCGTGTACTCGCTCGTGGATTCCGTTGATGCCTTTGTTCTCTTTGATTCCTGAGCATCCTACTCTTTTGTGTCGTCGGAGTTTGCTAGTAGAGCTAAGTTGGGAGTTCAATGGATTTCTCGAGTCCGTGTTAGTCGATTCTCCTGGGTTTGATTGCTAGTTCTTTGGTTTGCCCTGGTTGCACCATTGCCATTGATGATGAGGTTTTCTTTGCCAATCTCATGGTGATCCAGTTGGCTCCTTTTGATGTCATTTTGGGCATGGACTGGCTGCATCAGTACCGTGCTAAGATTTGTTGTTTCTGGAAGACGGTTGCCTTGCAGGCCCCGTCAGGAGTAGAGTTGACCTTTCAGGGGGTATACCCTCCAGTTCCGTCTTTGCTTTGACTAGTTTGTTTTCTGGTCGGCGTTTGAGGCTGTTGGGTTTCCTCATGACTTTGTCTGAGAAACCATCTTCCTCAGTTCCCATTGAGGAAATTTCTGTAGTGAAGGAGTTCGTTGATGTGTTCCCTGACGAGTTGCCTGGTCTACCTCCTGTGAGGAATGTGGAGTTTCGTATTGATCTTGTTCCTGGCACTCGACCTATTTCTATCTCTCCATACCGCTTGGCTCGTCCTTTTCAAGACGAGTTGAAGAAGCAGTTGGAGAATCTGTTGGCCAAGGGTTTCATTCGGCGTAGCGTTTCGCCATGGGGAGCACCCGTCCTCTTCGTCTTGAAGAAGGATGGAAGTTGGCGTATGTGCATTGATTATCGTGCTCTTAATCAAGTGACAGTCAAAAACAAGTATCATTTGCCTCGCATCGAGGATCTGTTTGACCAACTGAAGGGAGCAAAGGTGTTCTCCAAGATTGATCTTCAGTCGGGGTATAATCAGATCCGTGTGAGGGAGCAGGACATTGAGAAGACTGCTTTCTCCACTAGGTATGGGCATTATGAATTTAAAGTTATGTCTTTTGGACTAACTAATGCCCCTGCTGTCTTTATGGAGGCGATGAACAGTATGCTACACAAGTACCTTGATGAGTTTGTGGTAGTGTTCATCGATGACATTCTGATTTACTCTAAATCAGAAGAGGAGCATGAGCGACACTTGAGGCTTGTCTTTGAGTACCCTGAGGGAATCAATTCTTTGCTAAGCTGAAAAGTGCGAGTTCTGATTTCGAAGTGGGTTTTCTTGGCCACATCATCAATCCAGAGGGCATATCTGTAGATCCTAGCAAAGTCTCAGCAGTTTTGGATTGGAAGAGGCCTTCCAATGTCAAAGAGGTGCGTAGTTTCCTTGGGTTGGCTGGCAACTATCAGCGTTTTGTGCAGGATTTCTCTATCATTGCCAAGCCACTTTCACAGCTGACTCGTAAAGGGATGAAATTCCAAAGGATCGCAGAGTGTGAGCACACTCACTTTGAAGGAGAAGTTAGTGACTGCTCTTGTTCTTACCCTTCCCGAGCCGGGGAAGCGCTTCACTGTTTATTCTGATGCTTCTCGATTGGGACTTGGGTGTGTGCTCATGCAAGAGGGCAAGGTGATTGCTTATGCTTCGAGGCAGTTGAAAAAGCATGAGCAGAATTATCCCACGCATGATCTTGAGCTAGCCGCCGTGGTGTTTGCATTGAAGATATGGAGGTATTACCTGTACGGTGAGTCTTGTGATATTTTCACTGATCACAAGAGCCTCAAGTACATCTTTACTCAGAAAGAATTGAACTTGAGGCAGAGGAGGTGGCTAGAGTTGATAAAGGATTATGACCTCACTATCCAGTATCATCCGGGGAAAACAAATGTGGTGGCCGACGCCCTCAGTCGCAAGACAATGCCCCCTTTTGTTGATTGTCTTGTTGCTGATTTTGAACGTTTGGGAGTCTCCTATTGCTTTGCGGGGACCGTGCAGGCTGAAACTCAAATGATTCTTGAGTCAGCGATTCCTGAGCGTGTGCGAGAGGCACAAAGAAGATGATCGTTTGCTCCAGCAGGTGAGGAAGCGCCTTGAGGAAGGCAAGTCTGGAGACTTTACTGTTGATGATGCGGGAGCTTTGAGGTTTCAGGGCCGTCTGTGTGTACCCCAGAAATCTCAAGTGAAAGAAGACATCCTGAAAGAAGCTCATCGCACCCCGTACACGGTCCATCCTGGGGAGACCAAGATGTACAGGGACTTGAAGAAGAATTTCTGGTGGAAAAGGATGAGAGTGGATATTGCCAAGTATGTGGCGTCTTGTGGGATTTGCCGTAAGATCAAAGCTGAGCATAAGCGTCCGGGGCTTGTTGCAGCCTTTGGAGATTCTGTGTGGCCATGGGATGACATCTCTATGGATTTTGTGGTCGGCTTACCTCGTACTCCTCGAGGAAGGATGCTTTGTTGGGTTGTGGTGGACCGTCTCGGCAAGTCTGCGCATTTCATTCCCATCCGCACGACCAATTCAATGAGCGAGTTGGCTCCCATCTATGTGCGGGAGATTGTGAGATTGCATGGTGTACCCAAGACCATTATCTCTGATCGGGATGCGAAGTTCGTCTCCAAGTTAGGAGAGTTTGCAGAGTGCTTTGGGTGCACGCAGCTTTGCCTTAGTACCGCTTTTCACCCTCAGACAGATGGGCGATCTGAGCGTACCATCCAAACTTTGGAGGACATGCTCGGGGCCTGTGTGATGGCTTGGAAGGGTAGCTGGGAAGATCATTTGCCTCTTGCGGAGTTTGCTTACAATAACGGCTATCATTCCAAAGATCCGGCTGCTCCTTATGAGGTACTATATGGCCGAAGTGCAGATCGCCACTTTGTTGGGATGCAGTGGGCGAAGAGCGATTCTTGGACCGGATTGGGTGCAGCAGACTATTGATCGCGTGGCGGAGGTGCAGCGAGAACCTTCTCGCAGTAGAGCGCATAAAAGCTATCTTGATGTGAGGCGGCGAGACTTGGAGTTTGAGGTGGGTGATAGCGTACTCTTGCGAGTATCTCCCACCAAGGGTGTGGTGCGTTTTGGCACGAAGGGAAAGCTTCACCCAAGGTATGTTGGGCCTTTTCCTATCCTCGCCGAAGTTGGCAGGTTGGCCTATCGCCTAGAGCTACCGGAATCCATGCAAGGTGTGCATAATGTGTTCCATGTCTCGATGTTGAAGAAATACTTGCATGATCCGGAGTTGGTGGTTCCATTGGAACCATTAGTGCTTCAGCAGGACCTCACCTTCGAGTCCCGTCCTATGGAAATTCTAGGGACTTCAGAGCGAGTGATGAAGAACAGGACGCTTAAGTTTGTCAAGGTCCTGTGGTCACATCAGACCGAGAGAGAAGCGACTTGGGAGCTGGAATCTCGCATGCGCGAGAAGTATCCCGAACTTTTCGCCTCAGGTGTGTGATGTGAAAACCTAGCTGTCTTTGGTTTCTTTGGTTTCGTGTTGGTGCGTTTAGATTCGAGGTCGAATCCTGTTGAAGGGGGGAAGAATGTGACACCTCGGAGTGTCGTAACCTTATTATTGAGCATGATAAGGTTAAATATAGTATGAGGTGTGGAAATAAGGTTAAAACCATAAGAATTGGAGGTTAATAGCTTTTTCGAGCCGTTTCCGGGCCGTTTTCGGGGTTTTGGGCCTTCCCGGGGGAGTTTTGGGCCTTGGTGGGCTTTGGAGGGATTGAGAGGGACTCTTATTGGACAAGGGCAGGGTGTGGGGGCTGTTAAAAGGGGCTCCCCCTGCCCCCCCTTGCGCCCCCACCTCAGCCCCTTGCGCCCCCTCCACCTCTCCTCCCTCTCCCCCCCCCTAAGCCCTAGCCGCCACCCCCTCCCCAAACCGTGCGCCCCCCCACCCCTTCCTCCACCTCCACACCACCTCCCCTCCACCCCTTGCTGCCCTAGGGTGGCCTCCCCACCCCTGCACCTCGTGGAGTCATCCCGTGGAGCGAGGAGCGAGGAGCGAGGAACGTGGAGCGATTCGCGAGGGGATTCTTTGGAGATTTGTTCGTCGGCCAAAGGTATGATCTTGGGGATCCTTGGGGATGATCTAGGTACTGTTATTAGGGTGTTTATTAAGTTTTTAGATCAATTGGAGGCGCTGGATTGAAGTAATTTGGGTTAGATCTAAACTTGTCCACGTTTCTGTTTTCGGGCAGATTGAGCAGTCGAACTAGGGTTCGAGTTTCCGTCGATTTAGAATCTGAATCAGACCGTACGGACTTCTAGGAATTTGTAGATAATTTAATTATCTTTCCGTGGACGTAAAGCACGTTAATTTCCGATCAGCCGTTTGAAAGTTATGGCTGTTTTACCGAGCGCCTAAAAATCTGTGACGTAATTGGAACAGATCTCGGTAATCTGTAGATTAAACAACTTTAGAGGCCGAATCAGACTTTCCTTATACCTAGAGAAAGTTGGGAAATTTCCTAGGCTACCCGAGGGTGTACTCGTTTAATTCATTCGGAGTCCCAGAACTCAAGTTATGCCTTTTGCAAGGCTGCTGTCCCGCCGGGACAGAACCTCTGTTTTAGGTTTTGCGAGTAGTTGGCAATGTCGGGTTAGATGGGGGTTTGTGTACTGTTTTGAGGTTATGATTGTGAGTGTGTGATGCCTATGTGCAGGTGGTGTGACCCCGGAAGTGCCCTCTTCTTCCCGCCAATCCGTTGCACGTGGTTGAGGCAAGTGTGTTGTGATGGATAGCGAGTTGTAGGTTGCATGTTGAGATTAGATGGAATTGTTTACATGATATATGTCCACTTGCCATGTGTTAATGAATGATATGATATGATGAGCATGTTTAACATATTATGATGTCATGTGTTAATATGTGAATTAAATATGATAATTGGCATGGTTGCATGCATGTCATGAGATAGGGCGAGGGCGGTGAGAAAGTCTTAACTAGTCCCAAGGTCGGTGAGAAAGTTATGACTAATCCAGAACGCCATTGAGTAAGTCCTATGTCGTGATTCCATCCACGTGGTGTTTGGAAGCGAGTAGGCACCCTCCATCTTCGGGATGGAAGGGAGGAAAGGGTGCACACCGACGGGTGTGTACTCCACCATACCTGTATGAGGTTCCAGAGGGTCGAGCATTGCATTACTTCGCATACAAATTGATGATGATATTGATAAGTAATCATGAATGAGATGATATACATGATGGAAGATGTTATTGCCATGTTGTTATGCTTGTTGTCCATTGCAGTATGCTTGCTGAGTTTTCGAACTCACCCTTGTGTTTTCTTGTTGTTTTAGGTACCATGAGAACGGCATGCGGGAAAGGGGAATAGTCACACGCTCACACGTTGCTTCACCTTAATGTTTCCCCAAGTCAATTCATTTAGTTTGATAATAAATTGCGTGTGATGGTCTTTAAAATTAAGTCTTAGCTTGGTTAATGAGAGTTCTATTGTTTGTTTGACACTTGGAACCTTAAGAGCTTAATGTTAGTCTCTTATTGTCGTTAAGACTTTATTTATTGCTGTTTTAGATGTTTCTCTTATTGCCATATAATGCTATATTGTTGCTGTTCCTTAAATTCATGATAAAACAAAGGAGGTGCTGCCGAAATCTCGGTTTTTAGCCTATGCACCTTTGCTGGAATTTTATGTTAAATGTGGTATTTAGATGTTGTTTAGCTTATGTTTGGTAACATTCAGGCATAGTGAATGCCGGGGTGTTACATCTATAGCAGGGAAGAATTGGATCAAAATTCACCGGAGGCGACGAACTCGACGATGAACGGAACTTCGGCCAAAATGACAAAAATGCGGAATTCGTCTCCAAATCGTGAGGGATCCTAAAATTGATGGTTGAGTGATATTCTAGACTCATCCACGGTCACAAGGAACCAAGTGGCACGAAGAATAACCCACCGTGGAGAGATCTACAACCAAGAAGGTGAAGAACACCGAAAACTCTAACCCGGCGTCGGTTTTCTCGATCTCACGGGCGCAAGAGTGGAAGAGGCTAAAGGAGAATCACCCCATCGGGACGGGAGTTCTTATACGGAGAGAATAGAAGTGGAATCACGCGGAATGGAGTTGAAACGGCCGAGTTATGAGCATTTAAATAAATTTCGGTTTTTCTTGAATGCGGACGTTTCCGGCGAGATTAGTGGCTAATGAAGGTGGGGAATGGCAAGAGATCGTCGACACGAATCCAACGGAACCGACGCTTCGCGATTTGGTGTTGATTTGAGGGAGATATGGGCAATCAAAGCAAGCCCTAGCCATGGATGAGTTTCTTTGTTCTTCCCATGGCATGAGGTTGAAAATGACACTGTTCACGACACGTGGTGGCTTGTGATTGGTCGAGAATTACGTAAATGATCCGCCCTAGAGAAAAATTAGAAAAAAAGGTCTACAAATTCCGGAAAAATTCCTAGGGCCATTTTAGAATATTTGGGACCCAATAAAATTGGTCTCGCGGAATTTGGATGGAATTTGTGGAATTAAATATTCAGGTGCGGATTGCGGGCATTAAACAAAAGCCGCGCGAGATAAAATAGGAGCGAAGGTCCAAAAATCCGGGGAATCATTCCAAAAATCATTTTCGAATATTTGGGACATATTTGAAGTGATTTTGGGATTTTTGGAACATTTTTGGACTCGGGTGAAATTTCGGGTACTGGCGGGAATCCGGGAAATTCGATTTTTCGAATGGAAGGGAATTGAATCCCGATTTTGGACGGGAAAGGGATGCCAGGTTAACATAAACACCAAGAAACTCCAATTTTTGAATTTAATTAACTTAAATTAGATTTTCTCCAGAAGGCGAAAACTAGGGCGTTACAAGGGTTCATTGGCCTACAACTCTACAAGATGCTATGAACCTTGTAAAGACTTGGGAGCAATCTCAATATTATGTTCGGTGGTGTAACATCCTCAGTTTTCGCTTTCTGGAGAAAAACCTAATTTAAATAAATTAAATTCAAAACTTGGAGTTTCTTTGGTGTTTATATTAACATGGCATCCATTCCTATCCAAAATCGGGATTCAATTCCCTTCTGGTCGAAAAATCGAATTTCCAGATTCCCGCTGGTACGCGAAATTTCATCCGAGTCCAAAAATGCTCCAAAAATCCCCAAACCACTTCAATTGTGTTCCAAATATTCCAAAATGATTTTAGGAATCATTCTCCGAATTTTTGGACCTCCGTTCCTATTTTATCTCGCGCGGCTTTTTTTTAAGGGGCATTTGGATATTTGCCACTCTAGGAATTGGAAATTCGATGGCATGTTGAAAATCATGCCATTGAGTGGCATTTTTTACACATGCCATCGAATTTTCAGATTGAGGAGTGGCATATATCAGATTATTCCTTTTTTTTTTAATGCCTGCAATCCGCGCCCGAATATTTAATTCCACAAATTTCATCCAAATTCAACCAAACCAATTTTATTGGGTCCCAAATATTCTAAAATGGCTCTAGGAATTTTTCCGGAATTTTTAGGCCATTTTTCCTTATTTTTCTCTAGGGCGAATCATTTACGTAAAGGAGGACCAATGAGACGTTGCCACGTGGCGTCACTATTGGAGCTTCTTCAACCTCCAGCCAACCAAAATAACAGAGAACTTCATTCAAGCTTCCATGGCTAGGGTTTCCACTCCAATGCTCATAACTTCTTCATTTCAACTCCAAAATGCAAACGGTCGGTTCCGTTGGATCCGCGACGACGATCTCTTGCCATTCCCCACCTTCACTCGCCGCCAATCTCACCAGAAACGGACGTATTAATGAAAAACCAAAATGCATTAAATTACCATTACCTCGGCCGTTTCACCTCCAAACGCCGCACCACCACCTCCATTCTCTTCGTATAAGAGTCCCCGTTCCGGGAGTGTACTCCTCTTTCCATCTACTCCACCCTTGTGCCCGGGAGATCAAGAAAACCGAAGTTGGGTCGCACTTTTTCGGTGTTCTTCGAGTTCGTGCTTGTAGATCCTTCTCCGGTGAGCCATTCTTCATGCCACTTGGTTCTTTGTGACCGTGAGGAAGTCTAGAATCTAACATTTCGATCAATTTTAGGATCCGGTAACGCCGTTCGTCGCCAAATTCGTCATCTCCGGTAATCCTCTTCAAAATCCGACCCCACCTTTGGATTCGTGTTGTCGAGACCATTCCGGGGCTTACCTTCTTCCATCCCGCCACCCCTTCGATTTGCAACTTCCCCTTGAGCAAACCCTAGTTCCAGCGGCTCTGTTCCCAGCCAATCTTCGCGTTTTTTACTGTAGCTACAGTAACATTTCCCATTTTCTTGATTTTCTAGCAATTTCCAACTTCGGAAGCTTATAACTTTTGCGTCCGAACTCCGATTGACTCCGTTCAAATTTCTAAATTAATCTAAAATCAAGACCTTCCTGCCTATATAACTTTTATAATTTTTGGATTTTATTTATTTTCTTTTATTTATTTGTTGCCTCGATTTGCGCGTAGCCGGGGACCCCGACGCGATCGCCGATTCCGCCGCCGGACTTCAAGTGTTCAACATTCTCGCTGTGACTGAGGCAAGTCTCCTTGACGCATGTTGAACCCATGATTTATAAATGTTTTATAATGTTTTACCAATTGCATTGCTATTTATATAAAATGATGATGTTAACGTTAGGCTGTTAGTTATACTTGTTGCTTATATCTCCTTGACGTTGTTATCCATGGTCCTTTGTCGCCCTAGTACCGTAATCCACCATAATAAATACTTTCGATAAAAATATTCTTTGATTAGGGAAATGACTATTTGGAAGACATTTTGAATGGATCCTATAGTATAGAATGAGAGTTGGCGTTAGGTGAAAATTTGTGTTGTTGGAGATTGTTAATTATGAAGTTGATCTATAAACGTTGATGATTGAAATATTGTGCAGTTGGATTGTTATAGTAGTTCACATTATAATAGATTAGGGGAAATTTTGGAGGATGGATGGTATTGTGAAGTATTCATGTTGGATTAAATAGATCATTACAAGTAGATAATATGTTGAATTGGATTTCTTGGGTTGATCAAATAAGAATCAGAGATAGTTGGATTATTAGTGGTTGTTGGGAATTACTATTAACGAACTGATTAAGAAATAGATGATTATGGAAATATAGATATGTGCTAATCATTTATGGAGAATTGTGAGTAATCCAAGATATTTAGTGGTTTAGTAAATGATGATATTACGTATTCTTGGTGGGTTAAAGTAGATGATTTAGAGGTAATAATGTGAAGGATTAAATACATGACATTATGAAGTATTATCGGTGGATTGTATTCTAGATTATTAGAGAAAATATTGTGAAGTATTATCGATGGGTTGTATTCTAGATTATTAGAGATAATATTGTGAAGTATTCTCGGTGGTTTAATAGATGATTGGGTGAAATATTCTTAGCAAATGATAAGATTGATCGCCGTATGAATAATGGATAAGCCAATAAAACAAGTTATAGTTCAAGGAAAATATTTCATATACCAACATGATTGTGGTTTAAATATGATTTTGGAGTTATGATAGTACCATGATATACTTCTTACTTGTTGGATACTATATTGGATTGGATTATTCTTGTGATTATCAAATTATGGCAATAGAAGGATTATTGGAGATTATAAAATTGATTATAGGGATTGTAATCAAACCCTGAGCTTTGTATTTTTTTTATAAAATAAACTATTGGTGGAATAGAATAGTACGGTAGAAATGCTTAGCCTCGCTATTGGTCAATATTCACCTATGGGTGGGAATTTCAATTATCTCTTGAAAACTTGTATTGGAAGTTATAGGCAAGGAGTATTGCCGATGGTTTACAAAATAAAACTAAAATGAAAAATGGTTTTGGACTGGGGCGGAATGTTTTGTCTGGTGGGCGCGGATGGAGTGCTAGTCTTCATTGTGCAAGTACCGCCCCAAGTCAATTAAGGACCGACGCTTATGACTGTCTCCATTCTAAGCATAACCGTACAACCACATGTCAAAGTGGGCACGACCTGGCTAACTAATTTGTAGAAACCTGACTTAGACTCACCACTCGGTGGAATCTAGGAGCCGGAAAGAGGCACTGTTGTTTTTCTCACACGGCGCAAGAGGGGGCTTCTGTACTGGGCGGATGGAACCCTAACAGCGGTGTAACCTCAGCGGGTGGGTCAGGTTAGGCGTATACATTGTAAAGGCCTTGTCATGATATCCCTGCCGGCACACCTAAGGAAGTGTGCTAATTGCATGGCATCAAGGGAATATCATGTCTTGTGGGTAAAGTTGTACACCTCTGCAGAGTTAAAACTATTCGAATAGCCGTGCCTACGGTCAAAGGCAAAGCTTGCTGAATGCTTTCATACTGATAGACTTTGGTTTTTGGTTTCAAACTAAAGGTTGGTTTGTTTTGGGATCCGAGAGTGGTTAGAACTCTTGGGTGTGCTTTTGGCGGCTAAAGCCAGGTAGGTGGAAGGAACCTGATTTTGTGAACTGTGGTAGATAGAGCCATGTGATTGGATTGAACCCTGATTTTGTTGAGATGTGGCCGATAAAGCCTCTATATTAGTGAGTGGTGGTTAGAACCTTCACTACAATATTACCTAATTCAATTATTCAAAAGAATTGCTCAAATATGCTTTGTGAAAATTATTAACAAGTATGTGTTGTGGTTATGACCACAGGGGTGTGTGTTTTTTGTGGGCTCTTTCTTCTCTTTTTATAGGAGGGGAACATGGAGGAACTGTCCCTTCGTGCGCGTCCCATTTTACTCTTCCCGACCGGTCCCGATAGGATCTTGTCGTTTTCCTTTTTCTTTTGCAGGTGTCGATTTACTTGATGGTGTTGTCGAGTGTGTCTTCGTGGATCGCGAAGGTGCGTTCCTCCGCCGCTTTTCCGCTTATTCTCGCTGGCCCGTTGTAGGTTCGGGCGAAGCAATGCCTCGCTTGCTCAGCTTTGCTTCGATAAAACATGGGCCGTGCTTCATTCACCCGATGGCTCGATATGACGGGCTGGACTCAGAATCGAGCCACTACAAGAGCTCCCGCATGGTCGTGGATTGATTTCATCTTTTCCTCAAGAATGACATTCGAAGCCCAAATATTATCCATCGGCTGTTCGGGTGTACGAAGGAGGGCCTTCTTTTTCGGTTTATAGAAGACAAGCGGTTTCCTTTTGACAGAGGATAAGGATAGTAGTGGGGGGGGGTTTCATTGGGCTTATTCCACTAAGCTTTCTGGCATATTTGGCTCCTCCTAGCTCCATCCTCTTCTTCATCTTCGTTAACCTTTTCCATCCAATGGGTCCTCGACGCGCCCCTCGAACGAAATTGGTTTTAAGCGAGAGGGACGCTGGAGCTTTGTCCCCTTCCCTGGGACGCTCTGTTTTGACTTCCGGCGAGCTAGATCTTATGGCCCGGAACTTCGGCATAGCCCGCATATCTATGCGTTCTCCCGGCGCGGATGAAGTCCCCCGTCCACGAGCCACGGAGGCGGTCGTGTTTGCCGCCTTCTTAGAAGCCGGACTTCGATTCCCTGCTTCCCCTCTAGTGGGATCTATATTGCGGGCCTTTCAAGCGGAGCTTTCGCAACTCACTCCGAATGCTATCGTCCGGATGGCGGTGTTAGATTGGGCGTTTCGAGCCGGTGGATTCAGATTGACTGGCCGTTTGTTTTCTCTTATAGAGGATGCATTTTGGCAGCCTAAATTTCACCGGGTTGGAGAGGAGGACCACCGATCTTGCTTCGGCTCCTTAAACTTCCAGACGAAGAGATCTTTGGCCAAAGAGATCCCCGTGGCCGCCGCTAAAGGCAAATGGGAGTCGGGTTGGATGCACCGGTGGTACTACCAGGAGCTAGACGGCTCGGACTCCCCCCTTCGCACTTCCTTGGGGTTTGTGAGGACTATCCGCTCGCCGAATTGGGACGCGACTGCAGAGGAGGCCCGATTGCTCAATTTCCTGAGGGCCCTTCGACACCAAAGCTCTATGCGCGACTTGGTGGAAGAGTATTGTTTATGTCGCATCGATCCTCTGGCGAGGAACCCCGCAGTTACTTTGGACTGGTCCCCCGGGGGAGATATCTCCGTGGTCCGGCCCGAGGGGGTGCAGGACTTAGGACGCGGAGCCGCGGAAAAATTGGCTCGTAGACTCCTTGGTCCGTGCAAGACGGCCGAATATGAGGCTGCTATGAGTGCCATTGGGGCCAGACGATGCTCTCGCTTCGCCGAATGGGGGCTTCGAGCCGCTCCTCATCCTGCAGGATCGGCGGGTTCCTCGTCCCGCTGGCGAGCGAGATCGACTTCGTCTTGCACCACCTCAGCCACCAATACCTCCGGGGAAGCGGAGGCTCGTAAGACGATGGCGATGAGGAGGCGGATCGAACGAGGAGTCCAGTGATGAAGGTGATTCCTTCCGACCGCTGTCGCCACGTCTCTGTCCCCGCCGGCTCCATCTGATCTGGTTTGTACCACGGGACTTTCTGGAACATTGCCGGCGATCGAGGAGAATAAATCCCCAGGGACACCTCTTGCTTCGGATTCTCCGCCCGGCCGTAAGGCTATAATCAAGTTACATTCTTCGCTTGGGGCTGAGCCTCTCGCCTTCCCGACCCTGGTCTCTGCCTCCGGCGGGATTGCTTGAGATCGCCCCCGTTCGGTTTCCCGATATGACGCTCGGTCCCTGTTCCAACTCCTTTGGCGAGTAAGCAAGCTGACGGGGAACAATCTCCTGGATATTCTTTCTTGGCCATTCCTGGCGTCGATCTTGTTGATTTGGTTGGCGACGATGAAGGTGATACTTCGGTTATGGAGGATGCGCTAGGATCGCCCGAAAACGTGGCTGGCGTGGTGGCGGAGGGAATCTGCGCTCCTTCGGGCGGGTTGCTGAAACCGCTGGCTGCTGAAGCTCGCGACCTTCAGCTAAACATTTCTACTCCCGATACCCCCGTAGGGGCAGAAGGTCTTACTCCTGATACTTTTCCCGCCAGCTCATTAGGGTATGATGTCTCTCTAGGGCTTGACGGCCGTGCAGGGGTGATGACGCGAGGCGGGAAAACTTTAGAGCCATCAGAACAGGACCGGGGCAAGATACCTCCGATTTCTCTGGCTCACACGAAGGAAGGGGGTATGATCCCCGCGGGTGCTATTCCCCAAGATGCTCCTTCCTTAGACGGAGGGGCTTTATCCTCGCGTCAGGCGACCCCTGGGGGCAGCTCTGGTTCCTCCTTCGTCAGGTTCGACCTGTCAAACTTTGTGGCTTCAGATTTCGGAGGAGGGACAGCTGCGGACCCCACTCTGAAGAAAATGCGTGCCGCCTTTTCTCCTTATAGCAAATCCATAAATTTATTTGGGGAGGTTAACGATCTTGCCCTTTGCGAGATGTCGATGGACCATCATCTGAAGGTGTTTATTTATTTCCGTTGTTTTCGTTTATCTCTGTATCCCTGCCGGCAACTTCTTCACCCCGCAATATCTCTTTTACAAATGTCGTGGCTTTTAAATGGTTCGCCGCTTTGGCGTATTTTGATAAATTCAACGAAGGGGTTCGTGATTGCGAGGCGGCTAAGAAACGAGTAGAGGAGCTGGAGGCGGAGAAGGCCCATTTGTCGAGGCGCCCGCAGCCTCTAGTGAGTCCTTGGCTAGGGCCCAAGTCGAGGCAGCACAAAGCCAAGATTTGGCGGCGAAGAACGCCGAACTTGAAGGGGCTATTTCCATGATGCGGAGCCGCTTGGCCGAAGAAGAACGGGCTCGCTTAGCAGCCGAGCGGGATGAGAAAAAGAAGGAAGATCGCATAGAAGAGTTAAAGGGCCTCTTGGCTGTGGCGGATGAGGCCAAGAATATGCTGAAGAAGCAAACAGAAGAGTTTCCTTCCCAGCTCGCGACGGCGCGGGGCGAGGCTCAGATGCACCTTCGCAACGCTCAACGTGCAGAGGAGAGTTCTGACGATCCGGAAGGAAATGGACTCCATCGCTTCCGCCTCATGGAGCGATCGAGGCCTTTTGCAACAGCTTCCTCGATTTGGCATCGACGCCGCCGAGCCGCATTCCCCTTCACACTTGGAAGCTATTTCTTTTCTCACGAAGTCTACTAAGATTTTCGGGACTCGGCGTTAACCTTCGGCGACTATCATGCGAGGCTAGGCTCTGTGAAGACCGCTCAATTGTTGGAGGCGAAGGGGTGCACACATGTTCGCGAACATTTTGGTTCTTCCTCCGCTTCTGCATCTTCGCCCGGATTTGGTGACCTTCTTCCATCCGTGAAGCCCTCTCTTCTTTGCATTCCGGTTGTCCTCGAGCTTTATGTCAGATTTTTGGAGGCAGCATGGCGATAATGTTGCGAAGGAATCAGTGCGTCGTGCTCGGGCTTCGATGGTCGAGTTAGCGAAGGGGGCGGAAAAACCGCCATCCACTTAGTTTGCCTGCTTCTCGCATTATCGCTATATACTTCACTGACTTTGGGAATGTAAACGCTTCGAATTATCGTGTTGCATTTATTTCAGACTTTCCATCTTCTTGTCTCTTCGGCTCCCTGAGTTGATATTTACTTCGGTTCCTCGAACTTCGCTGCTTCCGTGGTGTATATACGCATAACAACAGTATCATTTGGGGTCCCCTCGAGCATTCTTTTTCTCCCTGCATACTTTGTTCTTCCTGGCAGCTCCTCTTAGCGCCCAACACTCCAAGATGGATGGCCAAGCTCCGCTCCCTGCCGTCGACGACGCGCCCCCCTTGGTTTTCAACTTCGGCGACGAGGCTCCGCCACCCCCACCAGCGTTGGTCAACGAAGAAGATGAACTCTGGCTGGCATATGATTTGGTCCTGGAAGAGTTGGCGCGGGAGGAGGCCATCGCTCGCGATATTTCAGGCGTTCACCTTCTGGTGGCGGCGTTCCCGCAGCTCTACAAGGTGACAGATGCTCTTGTTGCAGCAGTACACCGTGCGTACAACGAGTAATAGTGGATGTATATGTAATGGACCCTACTTTCGGTGATACCTATATAAAAGAAGAATATCATCTTCTGTACCGCTTCTTTTATCTCTTTTTGCCGTTCCTGCTTCATTCTCGAGACTTGGATCAGCAACGCGATCATCCATGTTGATCTATATATATATATATATTTTTTTTGAAGCTTGTCGTGTCGCATTGTTCCAGCGGTTGTTATTGTCTAGGGATCTGAGGGTTCCGATTACACATGGAATAGGACGGGGTCATGGTCTTTCTGGGTTTTTCCAGGGGCTTTTCGCCGTAGGCTTAGGGGCAGAACCTTGGGTTCCTTGGAAGGTCGAAGCAAAGTACAAGCCTAACTCACCGCTTGTCAAGTTCCCCTCGGGGCTGAGCCCCGGGCCGTGGGAGCTCATCTGGTGAAGGTTACGCTTGCACCTAACTTCTCCACATTCGTCTTGGATCGTAGCCCCGGGCATTGAGGACGGTTGGACAGTAGGCGCTAACCTTATTCTACATCCATAGACTCCTACCCGCGCGAGGTCAGCGGGTCTCCTGAGCGAGGAACGGGTGGGGCTTTAGCCCGACCAAGCGTTCGTAAGATCCTACCGGGCGCGTGGCTGCGGGTCTCCGGAGCGGGGGAAAGGGTGGGCTTTGGCCCGACAAAGCGTTAGGAAGCTCCTACCCGGCGCGAGGTCATGGGTCTCCTGAGCGGAACGGGTGGGCTTTGGCCCGACCAAGCGTTCGTAAGCTCCTACCCGGCGCGAGGCTGCGGGTCTCCGGAGCGGGGGAACGGGTGGGCTTTGGCCCGACCAAGCGTTCGTAAGCTCCTACCCGGCGCGAGGCTGCGGGTCTCCGGAGCGGGGGAACGGGTGGGCTTTGGCCCGACCAAGCGTTCGTAAGCTTCTAATTGGCATCAGTCGAAATCTTGGCTTGAGGGGGACTTTTTCTTCTTTATTGATAGAAACTCAGTTTCGCGCACACGCACACACACATTTTTTTTTAAACCTACGGGTAGAATTTCTTCAGAGCGTCCGTATTCCAAGTTCTTGGCACCTCCTTGCCTTGCAACGTAACGAGCTTATGCGCCCCTTTTGTCGTAGATTCTTGGATGATATATGGTCCTTCCCACGTCGTTTCCAGCTTGGCAAAGGCTGGAGCCGCTTTCTTTAGCACCATGTCTCCGGGGGCTAGGCTTCGCTTCTGGACCTTTTTGTTGAAACTTCGGGTTGAGGCTTTCGCGTATGCTTGTATGGTGTTCAGGGCTTGAAGTTTCTGTTCCTCCCTCAAGTCGCAAGTATCCTCTATATCTTCTTGTGCCGGAGCTTTAATCACGCCGGGCTTATTTGGCTTGTATCTCGGGGAAACGGCTTCTTCTCCAACTATGAGTCGAAGCGGAGAGAATTTCGTCGCTCGAAGTCGATGTCCAAGGGCCCATAAAACATTGGGGAGCTCGTCCGCCATGAGCCCTTGGCGAGAATCGTGGAGTCTTTTAATGCCATCGAGGATCAATCCATTTGCTCTTTCAACACTTCGCTCGACTGTGGGTGTCCGACTGAAGCAAAACAGATCTCTATCCCGATTTCCTCGCAATACTCTTTGAACCTCCGGGAGTCGAATTGAGACCCGTTGTCGGTGACGATTTGGAAAGGGACCCCGTACCTGCATATGATCGCTTTCCAAAGAAATTTTACTGCCGCTTCACCGTGATCTTTGACACCGCTCCGCTTCAATCCACCTAGAGAAATAGTCAATCGCGACGATCACGAACTGAAGACTCGCTCGAGCTTTGGGCAATGCTCCTACTATATCCATTCCCCACTTGGCGAAGGGCCAAATTGGCGGTATCGGATGCAGTTCGCCGGGTGGGGCCTTCTTCTGCCTCGACATCCACTGGCATGCGTGGCAATGCCGGACCACCTCTTCCGCGTCCTTCAGCGCCGAAGGCCAATAGAATCCCATCCGGAAGACCTTTCCAGCGAGGCTTCTAGGGGCTTGGTGTGCTCCACAGGTCCCCTGGTGCGCCTCTTGTAGGGCTTGTATCCCCTCTTCGCGTGAAATGCAACGAAGCCATGGAGCGCTGTAACACCCCAAAATTTTGCTTTTCTTAAATTCATGTGTGATTTGGCACTTTGGTGAATTTTTGGAATTTTCTGGAATTTATTTGGATTTATTTGGAATTTATTTGAATTTATTCCATTTTAAAATAATTAAAGAATTAAATTTTGCAAATAAAATTTTGTTGGAAATATTTTATTTGAGTCCCAAATACCCTAAAATATTTTCCAGAATTTTGCTGGAATTTTTCTGAGTCTTTTGCTATTTTTAATGAATTAAATGAATTACTGGAAATTATTTTAATTATTAAATCGCCGGAAAATCAAGTCGGGTCAAGTACTATTCATCCGACCGAGTCGGAACCCGAGTCGGACTCGAGTCCGACCCGAGCCACGTGACTCGACCGAACTAGCTCTAAAACCTAATCGATCCCAACCGTTGGATCAAGATCCAACGATGATTTCCGTCAGCTTCGATCGGATCCGCCCGGATCCGATCTGCGCTGCATCGTGGCCGATCGTGCCACATGGACGGCTGTCCGTCGTCGTCTCCGCCGAGTCCGAAGCCGGACTCCGCCCGCGCGTCATGCCGTGGGAACTAGGTTTCCGTCGCGCGAGCCGAGGCTATTTAATGCCCGGATCACACCCCGAGGATCGCCTTGACCTTGCGCAGCCGTTGCCCTAGCCGTCGGCGCCGCAGCGCCCCTGACGCGCCCGCAATCGCTCGCCGGAGTCGTAGCACCCCTTCGCCATGATTACGCTTGATTCCGCGCCGTCGCCGTCCCCGCCGCCATTGACCCCAGATCCGACTCACCGCGACGAGACGCACCGAAGGACCTCTCACCTCGGCCGGAGGAGGCCGCCAACGCCGTTGCCGTGTCGCCGTCCCGGCTCGGTCGGCGGCTCCGCCGCCGACGCCATCGCTGCCGCTCGAAGCTTCTCGGCCGTCCGATCAAGATCCAACGCCCCAGATCACGCCACGTCATCTCACGGTGAGATTCCGTCCAAAACCACTAGATCCAATCTTGACCGTCGATCTAGATCCAACGGTCGAGATCAACCGCGTTCACCCCAAACGCGTGATTCCAGATCAATGCGGACCGTTGATTTTCAAATCAGCGGTCGAGATCTAGCCACGTGTCCGGAAAGGCCGACCGCGCGATCGGCTGGCCCACGCTGGCGTGTGCAGGACGCCGACACGCGAGGCCCGTGATGTCGGCCGCCAAACCACACCATGACGCCACGCCGACGCCATGGCGGGCCCGCGATGTCACGGCCGTCAAGCGCCGACGTCAAGAATGACGTCCAGCGGGTCCCACTCGGCCATTGGTGAGCCCCGCCGACGCCGGTGACGTCACCCGAGGGGGACCCACATGTCAGTGACACGTGGAGCTGTGGACCGAGTCCACGGTAGACCCAAGCCGAGCGTGGACCAAGTCCATGGACCGGCTGACGTCAGCCAGCCAATCAGCGGTTGACACGTGTCCAGGCTGACGCAATAATTAATTTCCGAAAAAGAAAATGATTTATTAATTCGAAATAATAATTTCAGATTTTGTTTCAAACTTCAAACGCTTATAACTTTTGCGTTTCAACTCCGATTTGAGTGATTCAAATTTCTAAATTTGTATAAAATTGAGACCTACCTAAATATGAATTTTATTTAATTTTTGGACTAAAGTTTTTCTCTGTAAAATTATTTAATTGATTATTTAAACTTTAAATAATCATAACTTTTATGCTTTAACTCCAAATTTGACGATTCCAGCTTTCTAAAAATTCATAAAATTATGTTCTCTCTGTTTATGGATTTTATTTGGATGATTGGATACTTTTTGCCTATTGTTTATTCGTGTATTTGCTATTTGCACGCTTTACGAGTAGACGTTGAAGTGCCGGAGGGATTCGAAGGAGAAGTATTGACTCAGGATCCAACTCAAGACCAAGAACAAGTGCTTTTTGAAGGCAAGTTGTGCTTTGACCATGTTGATCCTATTTCGAAATCTATTTTGATTTAACCTATTGCATGCTAGTTCAATTAGAAAATACTTTATTTAAATTTGGGGAATTAGATAAATACCAATTTGCTGTATGACACCTTGATTATTTAAATATGTGCCATGACCCCTTGTCACCCTAGTTGTGGTTTACTAGTTGGGCATTATTAACTTGCCAACATGGGTTTTAGACCGTTGTAGTAAACTGCTTAGACCTGCTACGTGCTCATGACATGATTTTGAACAAACAAATGTTAATATTGACTTAATGATATATTGAACCTGTTTTGGAAAGGTATCATGTGATGTTGATGGCACGTGGTGCATGGTAATCAACTGGGGTTTGATAAATAGTTTTTCGACCGGGGCATGTGGCAAGAATAATCAGTGGGCCGATTGTGGCATTGGGGATGTTGATTTGGTTCTTCGGGTAGTCTTGCCCTGGTCACCCTAAGGACTTAACCTTGCAAGCCTTTGAACTGGGTCTAACGTGCAACCACATGTCTCAGAATGGGACGGACCTAGTTGACTAAGTTGCTAATAACGCACTGTGGGACCTCAGGAGGTCAACTACACCCTTTGTGTAAGTTGTGCGGGGAGCGTCTGGCCGAGGCCAGTACCCATATAACGGTTGATTGGCCTAAACTTCGCCTTAGCTAAGGGAAGGGTTAGTGTGCAATAACCGGGGAGGACCACTTGTATTGTTAGAAGTTTCCGAAAGACTTTGTTACGGGAACTCGCCTTTGTGGTGTTTGACTATATCTTGTGGGTAAAGTGCATAACCTCTGCAGAGTGTAGAATCTATTCGAATAGCCGTGTCCGCGGTATTGGACATCGCTCGGGAATTACAGTCAAGGGTTAGATTTTCTCAAAAATAACTTGGATTTGAAAGGTTGGGTTGGATTAATAATGATGTTGATGGAAATGTGGATTAGGATGGGAAAGATGTTTATTAAAACTCCTTGAAAAGTTATTTATGCTTTACTTGTTTCTACTGCTTTCGAATCTACTTATGATATTTGTCAAATGCTGTTTTACTGCAAATATACCTTGAGCTACTCCTTTGTACCAAGCCATGCATATAGTATATTAGCCTGCATTCTGTGCATGACTTGCTGAGTACCAAGTACTCACCCTTGCCACAATATAACACCAGTTGAAGAGGAGACTACACCAGCTTTGGAGGAGGAACTCCAAGAGGAACCGTCTACTTAGGGAAGCGAGCCCAGTCAGTTGCCTGTGGTATACTGGATGGCGCCACGAAGTTATTTGATTTTTCCGCTGCTACTATTTCTCTCTTAATAAGTTTCGCCCTGCGAGGCATACATTTGTGACTTGACCATAAGGTCGAGTAACCAGTTTGGTTATTTAAATAAAAGTACTTTATTAGTATCGAGTGGTATGATTGTGATATTTACCGATGTTAAGACTGTGTACACTAGCGCGTTCCTGGACTAGTGCTGAATACACAGAGGGTCCGGATTTGCAAATTCGGGGTCCCGACAAGCGCAGAGTCCATTACGAAAAAGCAACCCTTCTATTATGGCATATTTCTTTGCCCGCCTTTCCACACGCCTTGAAGATGCCTCGTCCTGGGGTAGCGTCCCTGTAAGAAGGTAATCGTACACTTCACTTCTCCAGTCCTCGACCCTCGTTTTGGTAACTACATTCACATGCAAAGAAATTGAGGCGGCTTGGAGCTCCTCGAAGAAAACCGTGGGTGGCAGGGTCCGAAGGCGATTCAGGATGAGGATGCCATGGTTACACAGTTGGCACGACTTGTTGTCGCCCAGGAGGATGTACTCGATGATACAAGCAAGGAGCTACAGAAGGCCCGCAAGTAGATCACGACAGAGAAGAACAGATGGCGGGAAGCTCAAGAGTATGTGTCCCACCTTCTGCAAAGGATTGGAGAGTTGGAGATGGCATTGTACGGACTAACTGTGAGCCAAGATTTGAGCTACACGAGCCAGATCCGGAGGAGTCAGATCTCGATGAGGACACTGCTTCTTCGACTACCACAGATGACACAGTTGCTGGACAAGGCAATCGTTTCGCGCCTATGCCGCAGCATCCGTACCCAGGCCGTGGAGGTTTTTTCGATGAGTGAGCGTAGGTTCTATAGTGAGACTCCTTCGTCGAGTCGCGTCATAGAATAAGGAGTCACCCTTTAGGCGTTAGACTCCAATGTTAGTTCGATTTGGATTTTCATAGTTTGCTGAGTGTGCAGTATGTGTTGCAAGGCCCTTAGGCATTGTAAGCAACCATACCAAGTTATTAATATCAATAATAAAGTTGGACCTTAAAGTTACACCTTTCGCCCCGCATAAGTTCCATATTACTTGTCTATTCTTGATTCCCCCTCATCTCTAAAACTTAGAGCAAATCGACAGATGGTGAACACCCGCGGAAACTTTGGAAGCAATGGAAGTGGTTCTCGCCCAGAAACCCCAATGATGGAGCACCGGCACCGCCATTGATATGCAGAATTTTGGAGCATTTCTTGCTGCTCAGACTCGATTGATGCATGCTATGATGCAACAAATGCAACACGTCCTTTGCCAGGCCACGGCTAATCAAGTCAATCGGGGACAACGCCGAATACAAGACTGCCGAGTTCATGAGGACTCACCCACCCACTTTCTCCGGAATGCCAATCCATTGGAGGCCGATGATTGGTTAAGGTCAATTGAGAGGAAGCTACACATAGCTCAATGCATAGGAAATGAGAAGGTACTCTACGCTTCTCATCGGTTGGAAGGAACAATTACGAATGGTGGGAGAACTGTACACGCAAGAGAGCCCTCAAGATATCACTTGGGAAGAGTTCACACGGTGCATTCCATCAAGATCACGTGCTGAAGGAATCATGGACCTTAAGAAGGAAGAGTTCAGAGCATCAAGCAAGGTAATCACCAGTGGTCGACTACGAACAAGTTCACACAGCCTAGCACGCCACGCTTTTTGAGGATGTAGCAACAGATAAAGCCGCATACCTCGCTTCATGAAGGGACTTAACTCGGGATTGCAAGTAGGATTGATCACCCACACCTTTCCAGATTTCCAAGAATTGGTGAATAAGGCGCTTATTCTTGAGGACAAGCGCAAGGAACTGGATGAGAACAGAAGCGCAGAATGCAACAAACAGGATCACGCCAGGAACGCAATGCGTCACGAGAGTTGCACCAAATCAATTTTTCGATTCCAGCCACGAATGCCACAAGGACACCGTCACCGGCACCAAGACCCGTCAATCGAACTACCGGATCCCAGCCCGCTAGAAACGCCGCTCGAGGCAAAGAAGGAACAAGTGAGACGCTGCTACAACTGCAACGAGCCAGGACATTTTGCCAACAGTTGTCCAAAGAAGACAGCAGGAGTGACCCCCGTTTGCTTTAACTTGGGAACCACCCCAGCTAGGACGCCAGCACCAGGAACCACATCCCAAACCGTGGTGAGAGGCCGAGTCAACCATGTCACCGCAGATGCACTGCAGAATGCTACGGACGTCGTACTGGGTAAGTTACTTGTTAACTCGCATTACACCTGATTTTGTTTGACTCGAGCTTCAGATTCGTTTGTTTCGCAAGGCCTTGCTGCTAGAAACGATTTGGGGATTGCAAGACTTAAGTGCATGCTTTTAGTTCAAACCCTGGTTCCGAACTCCGAGCGAAAGTAGGATGTTCCGGTGAGAATACTAATAGATGGAATAGAGTTCCTAGCGAACCTTATTATTTTGGAGACCCAGACCTTAGATGTTATTTTGGGAATGGACTGGTTATCCAAGCACAAGGCCGTATTGGATTGTGGACGAAGGACTATCGCAGTTGAGAGCCCGTGTGGAAAGAAAGTGGAATTTCAAGCTACTGCCGTTAGAGAAGGACAGTTGATGGTTAACGACACCAAGGCAATCGGCATAGAGGATGTCTCAAGAGTGAATGAGTACCCGAGATGTTTTTCCTGAAGATCTACGGTATGCCGCCCAGGCAGGGACATAGAGTTTGTGATAGAGCTTGTACAGTACAAGACCGATAGCAAAGAGACCTTATCGGATGTCCACCGAGGAGTTGGTAGAGATGAAGAAACAAATAGAGGAGTTAATGGAGAAAGGATTTATCAGGCCGAGTTCGTCGCCGTGGGAGCACCGCTTTGTTTGTCAAGAAGAAGGACGGGAGTTTCAGGATGTGCATTGACTACCGTGCACTCAATGAAGTCACCGTGAAGAATAAATATCCGCTACCCAGGATTGATGATTGGTTTGATCACCGAGGAGCCGGAGTTTTCTCAAGATTGATCTCGAGATCGGGATACCATCGATTGAAGATCCGATCGTAAGATATCCCAAGATCGCATTCTCGTCAAGATATGGACATTACGAGTTTACATTATGTCTTTTGGATCGATTTAATGCGCCAAAGATATTTCATGAATATGATGAATAAGGTGTTCATGGAATATTTTGAGTCAGTCTGCAAGATGGCTCTTCTTGCCCCCATGGTTTTTGCCTTTCGTAGCCCCAGCAACAGGGCTTCATACTCCGCCATGTTGTTGGTCGAGGGAAATTGAAGTCTTGCCGCGAACTCGGCCAGCTCCCCCCCCCCGGGGCTCTCACTATCGCTGCAATCCCGGCTCCCTTTACTCCCCATGATCCATCCGAATTGATGGTCCATACCGTCGGGATCCTCTCATCTTCGGAGGTTGGAGACGTCCATTCTACCACGAAGTCGGCCAATACTTGACTCTTAATGGCAGTACGTGGTATTATCCCCAACTCAAAAGATGCTAGTTCGACCGCCCATTTACTGATGCGTCCCGTGCTCTCCCTATTGGTCAACATCGAGCCGAGGGGGTATGCCGTTGGTACTTTGATACGGTTAGCTTGGAAATAATGGCGAAGCTTCCTGGATGCCATTAGCAACGCATACATTAGCTTCTCCATTTCCGTGTATCGCAGCCTCGCCCCCTGCAGTGCCTCGTAGACGGCGAGATTGGTTGTTGCTTTGCGCCTTGCGGTTGTACCAAGATCGCGACCGACACCAAGGGCTTCTTGCCAATTACAATAAAAGCTCTTAGCCTTGCTACGGGCTTCGCAGGTTGGCACCTCCATAAGGTTTTGCTTCAACTTGTCGAAGGCGGTGGCATTCCTCTGTCCAAGCGAAAGTGCCAGATCGCAGTTGCTTTGAAGATGGGTAGACTCGCTCCGCGGACTTTGGGAGGAAGCGGTTGAGGCGGCAAGCCTCCTGCTAAACGCGTTGTACCTCTTTCACATTCTTGGGCGGGGCCATATCTTGGATAGCTCTTATCTTCTCGGGGTTCGCCCGATGCCCGTTGTGACACCAGAATCCCAAAGCAATTTTCCCGCATCTACGCCGAAGACGCACTTGTTCGGGTTGAGCTTCATCCTCTCAGCTCTTAGGCTGTTGAAAGTCTCCCTGAGATCGGTTAAATGGTCTTCCTTCTTTTCGCTTTTAAGGATGATGTCATCGACGTATGCTTCCACGTTCTTTCCTAATTGGTTCGCGAAAACCTTGGCGATAAGACGTGCGAAGGTAGCACCTGCATTTTTAAGACCGAACGGCATCCGAATAAAGCGATGAAGTCTTGAAAGGGGTGATGAACGCCGTCTTGTCCTCGTCTTCCTTCCGCATATAAATTTGGTGATACCCGGAATAAGCATCAAGGAAACTCATCCTTTCTGACCCGGAGGTTGAGTCAACGAGTTGATCGATGCGGGGGAGAGGGAAGTCATCTTTAGGGCACGCCTTGTTGAGGTCGGTGAAATCGATACACATCCTCCAAGCCCCGCTGGCTTTTTTGACCAGGACCACATTGGCCAACCACTCCGTATGGACCGCCTCCCGTACGATTCCTGCCTGGAGGAGCTTCACCACCTCCGCCCTGGCCGCAGCTTGCCTCTCAATGGAGAGCTTCCGGAGCTTCTGCTTCTTCGGTTTGGCACTTTCGCTGGTTGCCAAGGCGTGCTCGACTGTTTCCCTTTTGACCCCCGGAAGGTCCTCCGGTCCCCACGCGAATATTGTCTCGTATTCCTGGAGAAGCTGCATTAAGTATTTTTCTTCGCTGGGGGTGAGGGTGGCGCTGAGAGTTATAATCCTCTCTCCTCCTGGGTGGAGGGGCACCCGCCTTGTTTCACCGTGGGGCTGCGGTTTGGGGAGCCATTTCCCATGAGGCATTATTGTCAGGTCCTGCTCGGTGGTACGAACATACCTAACCCGAGAGGGATTCTCCATGTCTATTTTCCTGGCGAGGGCTTGGTCTCCTTTGACCGTGATAACGCCACTCCCCGACGGGATCTTCATACATAGGAATCTGTGGTGGATAACTGCTGCCATGGCCGTCAGCGATCCCCGACCAAGGATGGCGTTATACTGGAAGGGTATATCCACTACGTCGAATGTGACTAGGTTGGATATCTGACTCTGTGACGTCGCGAAGGTGACCTCCAGCTCCACTTGTCCGAGGGTGTTAACTGCGTGGCCCCCAAAGCCCACCAATGGTACCTCCGACTTCTTCAGTCGATCGCGGGGTATCATCATCTGTCGAAAAGCCTCCGCCGAGAGAATGTCCGCAGCACTTCCCCCGTCAATCAACACTCGACGAACTTCGCACTCGGCGATGATCGCCGTTACGACCAAAGAGTCTTGATGTGGGAAATGCACTCCCGCTGCATCTTCTTGTGTGAAAGTGATTGGTTCAAGTTCCTTCGGGGCGGGGCCGACCGGGCTAAGTCCTACGTGGTTAATTTGCCTTGCGTAAGCCTTCCTTTGCCTTTTCGACGAGAGGTGTGAGGAGGACCCCCCGGCAATAACGTTGATTACGCGTCGGAGCTGATTTACTCCCCCGGGAGGGGGGGAGGAGGAGGACGGTGCTCGGCTGGGGGTGACGCCGGCACTGGGGGGTGAACCCCCGCGTCCCTTCGCTTTCTTTCGAAGCGACGATAGCCGTCAATTACCTTGCAATGTGCGGTGTCGTGCGTGTTGTTGTCGCCATGATATTCACAGGTATACCGTTTTCGGCTTTGCTCCTCCTTGCTGTCCAAATGGATTCCTCCCTTTGGCCTCCCCTGCTCCATTGGCGAACTCCATTTTTGCTGTCCTCCGAACCCTCCTTGATTCGCCCGATTTTCCACATAGTGGATCCTCCTTCCCTTGTCTCTTCTGGCTGGTTCTGCGCGCCGTTCCTTCGCCGCGGCCCTCGGGGGGGGATCTCTCCTCCGGTCCCTCTTGCGTGGGTCCATCTCTTCTGTTTCTCGCAGCAGCCCATCCTCTCTCCGGAGATGATCTTCCTCTGCCCTGGCGTATTCCCTCATCTTTGCGAATAGCTCTTCCACGGAGCGTACTTCCTTGCGTGCAAGTCTCTCCGCCAACGGCCCCCTTCGCAACCCAAAACGCGCGGCGTTGATTATGGTTGTGTCGCTAACCCCCCGAACTTGGCATTTGATTCGAGAAAATCGCTGGAAATAGCTCTTTAGGGTTTCGCCTTCACGCTGTTTAATTGCAAATAGGTCGCTTTCCTCTTTAATCCCATCAACGTTGCCTTGAAAATTGCCTTCGAGTTTCGCCTGAGTTGCGGCGATTGGTGATAGAATTTGGCTCGAGGAGGAGTACCAGGATAAGGCTATCCTCCAACGCCAATAGCAATCCTTTGGCTTTAATATCGTCATCGCCTCCAGCTTCCATGGCCGTGTCGTAGACACGAAGAAATTCCCTTGGGTTGGTTTTGCCATCATATGGTTTTACTGCGGGGAGTTTGAAGCTTCCCGGTGAGGGCCACCTTTTTGTTCGAAGCCTGACGCCGAGAGGGTTCGAATCGCTTTCCTCCCTTTCCGTTCTCATGTATGTTGGAGAAGATACCTCCCGGCTTGGGCTGTAATCTTGAGATTCCTCACACCTCCATTCTTGTTGTTCCTGCAAACGTTTTACTTCGGCCATAAGCCTTTCGTTGGCCTCCATCAGCGCTTGTATGTTGGGGTCGATCGCCTCCTGACTCCCGGTCCCCCCTTCGAAGCCCCCTTTTCGCCCTCTGCCGACTTGGCGACGAGCTGGGGGGGTTGAGGCTTCTGCTATGTCTCCTCCCATCGTCGAAGCGTGTACACCTGCAGTTGGGGGACGCCGTTTGGGGGCGCGCTTGCGCGCCGCCGAATTTGTGGAGGTGGCGCCCTGGAGCTTCCCTTTGCCGCTTGCCGAGCCAAACGCGATCCTCCTCGTTCAGGAGCTAAAGTTGTCCGCGCGATCGGCTCCTGGTGGATCGTCTGGATCCGCTCGCTCCAGCCGTCGCAGTTGCTCCCGTCGGCGACGTCTCCTTAGACGCTGCCTCTGCTCCCTTCTTTGGTGGCATGGTTTTTTGGAAAACGTGTTCGTCGTCTAGATTGGTGAGCTTCACCTTCTTCCGCTCCCCACGGACAGCGCCAGTGTTGTGGTTATGACCACAGGGGTGTGTGTTTTTTGTGGGCTCTTTCTTCTCTTTTTATAGGAGGGGAACATGGAGGAACTGTCCCTTCGTGCGCGTCCCATTTTACTCTTCCCGACCGGTCCCGATAGGATCTTGTCATTTTCCTTTTTTCTTTTTGCAGGGTGTCAGATTTACTTGATGGTGTTGTCGGGTGTGTCTTCGTGGATTGTGAAGGTGCGTTCCTCCGCTGCCTTTTCCGCTATTCTGCTTCGCTCCGCGTTGTAGGTTCGGGCGAAGCAATGCCTCGTTTGCTCAGCTTTGCTTCGGATAAAACATGGGCCGTGCTTCATTCACCCGATGGCTCGGGATATGACGGGCTGGACTCTGTAACTGAGCCACTACAGTATGATTTGATGAAACTTGGCTTTATGCAAAAGAATCATGTTAAGCCATCTTTGGATAGCCTACATTGTGCATATTTTCCCAGGCTTGCTGAGTACTTTATGTACTCACATGCTACATTCTAATCCTATCTCAGAAATGAAAGAAGCTGTCAAGGAATTCCAACGACTAGGGCGCGCTCCCCACTCGATTGCCTATGGGCATTTGGATGGGTCGCTTTGGTGTTTTCGTCTTCCACTGTGGTTGTTCAAGTCGTTCAGCCTGTTCAGGCCATAATGTTAAACCTTGACCATAAGGTCTTTGCTTTTATTTGGTATTATTCTTATTTAGTTATTTGTGTTCGTGATATGGTTGTTGATTCATCACTTTTGACTGTGTGTACTAGCTACTGATCTGGGACTAGTACAGAAATACACAGAGAACTCCGGATAGCCGATCCAGGGGCCCACAGGCGGGTACATCAACTAGCTAATCAATTACAAACAATATCATTATCATGAACATTTTTGACATGAAACATTGATATAGTAGGCCAATTACCTAAAGCAACTAATGAATTCAAATTCTTATTTGTTTCTATTGATACTTTCACGAAATGGATAGAAGTTGAACCCGTAATTTCAATTATGGTGCAAGCAGCAAACAAATTCTTTATGAAGAATATAGCCACTAGATTCAAAGTTCTTAGCAGACTAATTACTGATAATGTATCACAATTCATTAGTGGTATGTTTCAATATTATTGTAATTAAATAGGCACAAAGATTTGTTACACTTCTGTTGCTCATCGACAAAGCAATGGAGCAGTAGAACATGCTAATGGCCAAATCATGCAAGGCATGAAGAAATGATTGTTTGATCATTTGAGAACACGCTTGGGGGCTTGGATAGTGACCTATACTCAGTGCTTTGGGCCATAAGCTTGACGACTATTAGAGCTACTGGTGAAACACCTTTTTCACTGGCCTACAGAGAAACTGTTATGCCCAGTGAAATTTATTTTATTTCTACAAGAGCTACTCTTTTTGAACAGATTGATCAAGACAACCAACATGAAGATGATATTAATCTCATTGAAGAAAAGCAAGATTAAGTCCTTATCAGGTCGGCAGCCTATCTACAAGGCATACAACGATACTACAACAAAAGAGTTAAACCACAAACACTTAGTGTAGGAGAATTGGTTTTAAGGTGCATCCAAAACTAGCCTAACTTAAATAAGTTATCTTCCAAATGGGAAGGTCCCTACAGAGTAGTATCAATCACCCGACCTGGTTCTGTTCGGCTTGCTATTGAAGATGGTCAAATCCTTTCAAACACTTGGAACATCCAACATCTTCGCAAATTTTATGTGTAAATATTTTACATTCATGTATTAAGTTCACATGATCTATATTACATATCTTCTGTGTTATATATAAACTATTTTTTGTCTTGCTTTCATTCTAAGGAATCATGAAAAATCTATTCAACCACAATCCCTAAGCAAAATACAAGGTTGCTAGTCGGATTGTGAGATGACTTCTAATATTAGAGCCTTTTCATGTAAGCTAGTACTTACTGCGTTGAAACTCTTTAGATGTAACACCCTAATTTTCGCTTTCTTGAGAAAAACCTAATTTAAATAAAGTAATTTCAAAAGTTGAAGTTTGTTTGGTGTTTATATTAACCTGGCATCCATTTCCCTCCAAAATCGGGATTTAATTCCCCTCCGATCGAAAAATCGGTTTTCCAGTTTCCGCTGGTACCCGAAAATTCACGCAAGTCCAGAAATGCTCCAAAAATCCCCAAACCACTTCAATTGTGTTCCAAATATTCCAAAATGATTTTAGGAATCATTCCCCGGATTTTTGGACCTCCGTTCCTATTTTATCTCGCGCGGCTTTTGTTTAATGCCTGCGATCCGCGTCCGAATATCCAATTCCACAAAAATCATCCAAATTCAACCAAACCAATTTTATTGGGTCCCAAATATTCTAAAATAGTTCTAGGAATTTTTCCGGAATTTTTAGACCATTTTTCCTTATTTTTCTCTAGGGCGAATCATTTACGTAAAGGAGGACCAATGGGAGTGCGCCACGTGTCACGTGAACAGTGCACCTTCTTCAACCTCCAGCCAACTCCAAGAACAGAGAGCTTGCAAGTGCTTCAATGGCTAGGGCTTGGATTCAATTGCTCATAACTCCTCCAATTTAACTCCAAAACGCGAACCGTCGGTTGCGTTGGATCCGCGCTGGCGAGCTCTTCCAATTCCCCACCTCGGTGCGCCATCAAGCTCGCCGGAAACGGCCTCATTCAAGAAAAACTGAAATCCACTCACTTGCCATTAACTCATCCGTTTCTCGTCCAAACGCCGCACCACCACCTCTATCCTCTTCGTATAAGTATTCCCTTTCCGGGAGTGTGCTCCCCTTTCCCTCTACTCCATCCATTTGCCCGTGAGATCAAGAAAACCGACGGTGTGTCACACTTTTTCGGTGCTCTTCGTGTTCTTGCTCATAGCTTCGTCTCCGGTGAGCCATTCTTCATGCCACTTGGTTCCTTGTGACCGTGGATGAGTCTAGCTTCTAACCCAATCATCAATTTTAGGATTTCTCAATCGTGGGCGACGAATTTGGAGCTTTTGTGCATTCGGCCGAACCTCCGTTCTTCGTCGATTTCTCCGATTCCGGTGAGTTTTGGTTCAATCCCTTCCTCCTAGATGTTCCTAAGGATGTTATCTAGAGGTTCTAGGCTTTTGTTTGATCCAAATCCGTGCGAAAATGGGGCAAAAATCCGTTTTTTGGAAACAAAAGGGGGCTCTGTAACTTTGGTTCAGTTCTGGAACAAATTCTCGCGAGTTACTGTAGCAAACAGTAACTTTTTCTTTTTCCTTGATTTTCCATCATTTTCCAACTTCGAACGCTTATATCTTTTGCGTCCGAACTCCGATTGACTCCGTTCAAGTTTCTAAATTCATCTAAAATCAAGATCTACCTGCCAGTACTACTTTTGTAATTTTTTTGATTTTATTTATTTTCTTTTATTTATTTGTTGTCTCGTTTTGCGCGTAGTCGACGATTCCGCTGACCCCGCCGCCGGACTTCAAAGAGTTCAACCTTCTCGCTGTGACCGAGGCAAGTCTCCTTGATGCACTTTGCTCCTATGTTTGCGAACTGATTTAAAATTGTTTTACAAATTGCATTGCTATGTATATAAAATGATGATGTCAAACGTTAGGTTGTTAGTTATACCTGTTGATTATACCTCCTTGAAATTGTTATCCGTAACCCTTTGTCGCCCTAGAACAGTGATCCACCATAATAAATGTTTTTAATAAAATACCCTTCGATTAGGAAAATGACTATTTGGAGGATAGTTTGAATAGAACCCATAGTATGGAATGTAATTGGAGATGGGTGAGTAGTAGTGATAATGTGGGGGTTGTTAATATGAAATTGAGCCTTGAATGATGATCGTTGAAATACTAAGGAGATGGACAGTGATAGTAGTTCTCAATTTAAACAATATAGTCGTGGGAGATTTTGGAAGATGTATGGGATTGTAAAGTATTCGGGGTGGATTGAACGGATCATTGCAAGTAAATAATATGTCGACTTGAATTCTTGGGTTGATAAAATAGTAGGAGGTGAGAATCAGAGTTAGTTGGATTATTAGTGTTTGTTGGGGTTTATTCTTAACAGATTGATTGAGAAATAGATGATTATGAAGATATAGATATGTACTAATCATTTATGGAGAATAGTGAATGATCCGGAATATTTGGTGGTTTAGTCAATGATAATATTCCGTATGCTTGATGGATTAAAGTTGATGATCTAGAGGTGATGATGTGAAGGATTAGTCATATGCCATTATGAAGTAATATCGGTGGATTGTATTCTAGATGTTTAGAGGTGTGATATCGTGAAGTATTCTCGGTGGTTTAGTAGATGACCTTGTGAAATATTCTTAGTGGATGATAAGATTGATCGCCGTATGATTGGTGGATAAATCAATAATACAAGTTCGAGTTCAAGGGAAAGATTTCCTATTCAAATATGATTGTAGTTCCATAAGATTTTGAAGTTATAATAGTACCATGATGTACTTCCTACTTGGTGGATACTATATCGAATTGGATTATTCTTATGATTGTAGAGTTATGGCAATAGAGGGATTATTGGAGAATACGCAGTTGATTATAAGGATTGTAATCAAACCCGGGTATTTGTATTTTATAAAAATAAACTATTGGTGGAATAGAATAGTACGGTAGAAATGCTTAGTCTCGTTGTCGGTCAATATTCACCTATGGGTGGGACTTTCAATTATCTCTTGAAAACTTGTATTGGAAGTTATAGGCAAGGAGTATTGCCAATGGTTTACAAAATAAAAATAAAATGAAAAATGATTTCGACTTGGGCGGCATGGAATGTCGGGTGGAAGCGGACCAAGCCTTGGTTCTTTTGTGCAAGTACCGCCCCAAGTCAATTAAGGACCGACGCTTATGATTGTCTCCATTCTAAGCATAACTGTACAACCACATGTCAAAGTGGGCACGACCTGGCTGAATAATTTGTAGAAACCTAACTTAGACTCACCACTCGGTGGTTGTGTGAGAGCCGGAAAGAGGCATTGTTGTTGTTGTTGTTGTTGTTGTTGTTTTTCTCACACGGCGCAAGAGGGGGCTTCTGTACTGGGTGGAAATAACCCTAACAGCGGTGAAACCTCAGCGGGTGAGTCAGGTTAGACGTATACATTGTAAAGGCCTTGTCATGATATCCCTGTCGGCACACCCAAGGAAGTGTGCTAATAGCTTGGCATCAAGGGAATATCATGTCTTGTGGGTAAAACTGTACAACCTCTGCAGAGTTAAAACTATTCGAATAGCCGTGCCTACGGTCAAAGGCGAAGCTTGCTAAATGCTTTCATACTGGTAGACTTTGGATTTTGATTTCAAACTAAACAATGTTTTGTTTTGGGATCCGGGAGCGGTTAGAACTCTCGGGTGTGCTTCTGGCGGTCAAAGCCAGGTAGGTGGAAAGAACCTGATTTTGTGAACCATGGCGGACATAGCCATGTGATTGGATTGAACCCTGATTTTGTTGAGATGTGGCGGATAGAGCCTGTATATTAGTGAGTGGTGGTTAGAACCTTCACTACAATATTACATAATTTAATTATTAAAAAGAATTGCTCAAATATGCTTTGTGAAAATTATTAACAAGTATGATTTGATGAAACTTGGCTTTATGCAAAAGAACCATATTAAGCCATCTTTGGATAGCCTACATTGTGCATAATTTCCCTGACTTGCTGAGTACTTTATGTACTCACGTGCTACATTCTAATCCTCTCTCAGAAGTGAAAGAAGCTGTTCAAGATTTCCAACGACTAGGGTGCGTTCTCCACTCGATTGCCTGTGGGCATTTGGATGGGTCGTATTGGCGTTTTCGTCTTCCACTGCAGTTGTGCAAGTTGTTCAGCCTGTCCAGGCCGTAATGGTAAACCTTGACCATAAAGTCTTTGCTTTTATTCTGATTTAGTTATATGCATTCGTGATATGGTTGTTGATTCATCACTTTTGACTGTGTGTACTAGCTACTGATCTGGGACTAGTACAGAAATACACAGAGGACTCCGGATAGCCGATCTGGGGGCTCACATTAGACTAACTTCATCTCTGACCTGCTGCCAGTTAATACTAAGCATAAAGCAAAGAGAAAACCGGTCGGTACTCCATAAAAACTATTTGTCTTTCAATCACAATGCTGATTAGTAAGCAAACAGTTGAGGGCTAGTAGTGATACACTTAAGAAAATTTAAGTAGACAAGTAATAGAACAATTTCAACATAAATGAGATTGACACATAAGAAATTTTTTCATTCATTTATAAATAAGTTTTACATTGTCCATATACATATCCAAAGTAGATTTCACGTGTTCCGTTCATCTGTTCTTCAGTTGAGAATTGCAGGTTAGGTGCCAGTTTTTCCAGATCAATGGCATTCAAGTAGAAGTGCCTCAATTTCATAAAAGGGATCTGGAAGGCAATCATTCCTCAGAGTGCTGACTTGATAATCTTCAATTGGTCCCTTGTCCCTGCAATCAGCTCGTTGAATGACGAATTTGAAGTTGTAAGTTCAACTTGTTTTCCTTTCGCATCCGCCAATATCTTCTTCAATTGAACAAAAACAAAAGTCGGGGTAGATTTACTTACTCCCTGAATTCTTATTATTTCTTCATTGAAAATTTTCATTTCTTCCTACATTTTTCTTATTTCTTCTTATGCTTTGGAACCTAGCTCTATCAGCTTCTTATCTGCTTTTCCTTGGGAGAGCTGATGTTCCCTGGTCTTTATTATATTTGTTAATTCTAATAAAACAAAAACAAGATTACATTGTTCTTATTTAGAAACAAATAATAAAATATTATCAGGTCGGGAAAAGTTACTTACTTTCTACTTCAGCCTCCTTCTCGAGAATGGTAACTTGGAGCTCTTGACTAAGCTTCTTGTCTTCACTAAATTGATGTTTTCCCTTAAGCTCAATGATGTTTAATTCATAGCCCTTGGTGGTATTTTGTGCCACCAAGAGCTGTTTCTCCAACTCTATTATTCTATCTTCTGATCTGTTTTCGAACAAACAAGTTAGAATAAAATCAAAAGAAAAAGAAATGAGTAATAGCCAACTTACATTTTTGTGATTTTTTCTACTTCAGACTTCACTTAAGGGCGGAATCACGGACCTAATAAGTCAGATGCCTCTTGCAAAAATTGCAAAGCAAGAAGAGAAAATCAAATATGTTCTTTCTTTCTCTTAAGATTTAATAAAGGGAAGGTAAGAAGAATAACTTAAAAAGCAAATTATTAAAAACTTGCTCGAAATCATTCTCCTAGTTAGCAACACCAGAAGAAGATGGGATCAAACTAACCTCAATGGTCGTGGTCATTGTTGTGACCATGTCCACTAGTCTCTCTTCGCAAGTCGGAGCAGCAGACATCTCCTCGGCTGCCCTAACCTCTTCCTCTACTGCCCTTGGAGAGATACGAACCTCCTTAGCAGCATTAGATGTCTCGCTGACCAGAGGCTCATCTCCAGCAATAGGAGGATCCTCATGTTCGATGTTGGTCGGTTTTTCCCCCATGCCTTGTGTAGGGACCTCTTTGGTAACCTCTTCAGTAGGTGCCAAAGACGGATCCATGTTGGTCAGTACAACACCGACCAAAGGATCCACCTTCGGATCTTATTCAATTGTAATATGAGGTGTAGCTAGGGCACTAACAAGAGAGAAAAATAGAAAAATGAATTGTACTAGTTCTAAAGAATAAAAGTATTTAGAACTAAGAAAAATAAAAAAGAGAAAAGAAAAAGTAAAAGAAGAAAGATGGACTTACTTGAAGTGTACTCCAAAGTCCATACTCTAGGACAACATGGAGTATCAGTTGTCCTGATGTCTGGAATAGGATATTTCTTCCTCTTAAATGAGGGGAACATTGTCCTCCTCACTCTCATCCTCCTCACCCTGAATATATGGAAAGAAGGGATAATTTTTATATGGAGTATCCCAAGTACCATACCTTCTTCGATTACGCACCTGTAAGGAAGTCCTCTGCGTCCCCGTAGAAGTGACAACCCTATGCTCCAGAGCTTGAGGCTGGTCAGAGAAACGCTTAGAACGTGTTCCTTGGACTGGACCAGTGCTGGTCGGCTTAGCACTAGTCTCTACTGTGGAAGTCGGAACCACTACCTTCGAGGCAACCCTGCCCGCAATCATCTTCTTCTTCTTCATTGCAGAAGCTTGGACAGAAACCTCATATTGGTTTGCAGCACACTTTTGACCATGCATCTTATATATATATATACACACACACACACACACATTATAATAAATGATTTACTTAGTACTAACATTGATGCGTTCATTGATGAACTCATCACTTTGACTGATCAGACTAAATGGCTGCTTGTCCAAGATAGCCTGATCGGATCCATCTGAAGTAACACGCGAATTTTGCGCAATCTTCATACAGGTTTCACTGGTAATCAGAACTAAACACATAAACTTATTAGCAAATTTTAACATATATAGATGTGAAAAGGAGGTAAGAACTTTAGAGTTCTTACCTCCAGATTCACCCTTTATAGGATCTTGTTCGCCCTTGATCCTCCAAGCATATTTGAATCACCTTTTCAGGGGATTCAGTTTATGGTATAGAAAATCATAGATGATTTTCTGACTTGATAATTCCACTGAGACTAATTTGGAGATGACCATCAAGATCTTCTCCTCCTCCTTGGTCAGCTCCAAAGAGTCCTTTCCTTCTTTTGCCTCCAACCTCGTCTAGGTTGGGGCGACCTTTTTGGTAAAATGGAGGCGACTACCCCAGGAACATCTGAGTAAAATCACTCTCGTCAGTAATCCTTCCATGTATACTTAGTTGGAAGCGAAAGATACAGGACACCAACTTGGAGCTTAAAGTAAATACTCCCAAAAAATCTTGAGTTTTGTTATTTCTAGTATATTGGAAAAAAGAACGAAAAAGATGAACAGAAGGAGGAATACAAAGAAAAGCTTTGCAAAGATAAGAGAAAACACTCAAATTCAAGATGGAATTTGGAGGAAGATGATGTAGCTCGATTTCGTAGTAATCAAGCACAACAACTAGGAATTCACTCTTAGGGAGACAAAAACCTAACTTAGGGTATGCAGCAAGGAGTACAATGTGTCCCTCCTGGGGGATAGGCTTCACATCTTCTTCACTAGAATCCCTATGCACCATCTTGCGCCATAGGATCAAGCCCTGATCCTCGAGTTCTTGGAACTTACTTTCAATAAAAACATATTTCTCCATCACAAATGAGGAAAGAACCCGAAAGGTGAAAAGCTTCAAACTTTCTTCTAGTTTTTCAGACTTTTCACCTCCATTTCTTGATCAAATCCCTCAAATGCAAAAAAGAAAAAAAAAGGAAGATGAAAAGCCTAGAAAAACCAAAAAGAAAGAAAGCAGAAGAACTTGAAAGAAGTTTTCGTGCTCAAAAGTCTAAAGGTGTGAAGTGTTCAAGGGAAGCCTCACCTCCTCTATTTATACTACTCGTTAAGACAGTTATCCTATCGTTTTGGCTACCAAGAAAATCGAAAAATATTTCTCTACCGGGAATCAAAACGGTCACATGATTAACGTGAGACCCCATAATGTGTCTTGGAAATTTAAGAGTCCCAAGTAAATACATACATTTAATCGAGCCTTGGGGGCTAGCTGACGATGATTAATATACAATATCTTATTTTTGGAATACATATCTAACTACTAGAAATAAATACATATCTAACAAAAATTGAAATTACATTTCTAATTTCTGTATTTACTAACCTACCATGTCACAAAAAATACTTTCAAAAATAAATAACTCACCTCAACAATAGAGTTCTCTTCGTCTTCTCCTCCTCCTAATCTTCCCATTTCCCTTTCCTATCCTTTTTCTCTTCCTTTCCTATTTCCCTTCTATTCCGTTCCTCTCCTCTCCTCTCTCTTTTTCTTTGTGTTGCCTCAGGCATGATGGAGGCAAAGGTTGGTCGGCGTGGCCGATTTAAAGCCTGGCCTCTGTAGCGACATAGGGTGCATGTTCCTCTTTCACCTTTTCAAATAGTGCTTGGTTAAAAAAAAATGTCACCATTTTATTTGGCTACATGTTTTGTCGCCAAATTGAACGGCAACAGATAGCTACATGGTACACTATCGTCCATTCATCTGGCAATAGCTTCTCTATCACCATTTGAAAAGTCAATTGAGTCTCCATCGCTATTTAAAAGATCAATAGAGTCTCTGTTGCCATTTTCATTGGCTACTGTAGCCAATTTTGTAAAAAAAAATCAGTGTACTAATTCTATAAAATTAATAAAAATATATTATTTCAAAATTTTAACATGCAAATATGATTCTACCCATCAGAGTTCAAATCTGTATTGTTTACTATTAAATATGTATGAGGAAAATTTTAAGTCGTTATTTTCGTGGATTCACGATAAGGTCCCAGACGCTATAGCTATTTACCTTTGCTGGGTAATAGCAGCTCCAAGAGATTAAGCTATCAGGTTAATCTTGGTATACAATGCCCAAGTGAGTAATTGCTGCCATTCAGGGCGAGCATGCTAAATTCTCTCTTTGCGATGTCTGACAAATCCTATGTTATATTCATGCAAAAATGAATTTTACTACTGATAAAATCAATATATTGAATGCTCACTCTTGAATAAATAATGATTTGTATATATCTATTTAGTAGATAAATATCCAAAAAATTTAGAATTTTTCTAGCATTTTTTTTAAATTTTCTTCTAATTATCGAGTAATTTTAAGAATTATCGTAATAGGAGAAAAATAAATTCAGCATATATATAAACATTGAATTATTCTAGGAAATTAAACCTAGTGATATGAATCTTCTAATGTGTGCTAGGTCTAAATTTTAACAATTTATGGAAGCCCATATAACTAAAAATTCAGTTTTTAGGATTTAATAAAATTTTTAGAATTTATCAACTATTTTTTTCCGGATTACTGGAACTTTAGGGTCCATAATGTAAACTTCATTTAACCCGATAAATTTCTATAATTATGCAAAACTTTAGTGACCTTTTCGCAAAATTTATCACAACAGTAGAAATACCCGAGAACTCGGGGATTAAATAGGAAAAGTTAGACGGCCTAAAAGAATTTGGTTTTCAGGTCAAATTGCCAACAGGTCGTGCGGCCCGTTTAAGTACATGGGCCAAATCATGTCTAGCCAGGCCATATTGGTCAAATCCCTTTTTTTCTGTTTTTCTTTGTTGGGTCGAAATTGTAATGGGCCATAGCGGCCTACAGGCCGCACGGCCCAATGGGCTAGGGTATTTTTAAGATGATTGCAATTATTGTTTTTTAACCCTAGCCAGGTCTTTGCGGGGCATCGCCTCACACGATCTTGGGGATGGCAGGCGCGAGTGCGTGCAAACCTCATCGGGAGTGGCGTCGACTAGGCTACTACGCTTCGGCAGGAGAGTGGTGTGTCGGTTGGCACTTTGGGTGCACGCTAGTGGTTGCTGGCGATCTTTAGGGGCGTGCGGTATGGAGTGATGAGCTTGCACGAGATTCGTCTAGCATCTGTGTGTGGTTCAGCCATTGTGCTCACGTAACAACGACGTGCATGGACTAAGCCATGAAAATAATCCCATGCACAATAAACCAATCTAGAACCCTACTTAGCAAGAAAACCATCTAGGGTCAAAAGATTAAAAATTAATCTAGATGATTAATCTAATAGCATGGTATTGGAATGAAAGAATCCAGTGACATACCATTAGGCCTTGGAGAGACACATCCTGATAACGTGTTGAATAGATAAATCCCAATGATAATCAACAATATCGAGAATACCCAAAGAGCAATAACATAATAGATTAATATAAAATATATAGGATTTCAACTCTTTTCTCTTTATTGATTGTGGATTGTCTTGTACAATGGGATGCTATATTTATACCCAAAACCCATTAGGGGTAGTTTTGAAATTCGCTTACCAAAACCAAGAGTTCGATTGTATCTCAACAATGAAGAGTCCAGTTATATCTCAACAATATGTTTCTAATTACAAGATAGAGAGAGAACAATTTTGAATTGGTATTGACAAGGGTATTATATCAGGTTAGTTATTTAATATTTATCTGTCAGATAAGGCATATCCATTAACTAGTCGAGAGACACGGGTATCAACCGACGAGCTTTGTGTATTTAAGCTAAACGCATATAGAAAATTGAAACGTATCCTTAGGCCCTATTGTGAACCCTTCCTTTTATGCTATAATGAAACATAAAAGAAATGTTCTAAAGTGCATACCATGCTAGTCCTATGATCAATAGCTAACACGCACTGTCATAATTTGAAAACACAGCCATGCGGGATATGCATAATTTATTACAACGGAAGTTCTTTTACATATAATATTACATAACAAAATAAAATAGTAGTGGAAATTTATTCATCTTGCAGTGTGCTATCTAAGCCCAGTATTCCACAGGCAACTAACAAGGTGAAACCTTAGGAAGATTCATTGTTATTAATAGGGGCGGATCCAGGCCCCGGGCAGAGTAGGCTGTAGCCCGGGGCCTGGTACCGAAAGCCAACTAAAATTCTACGAAAAATTATTGAAAAATCATTGAAAACAGATATTCAATCTAAGATCAGCTGGCCTAGCCTGGGGCTTGGGTCTGGGCTAGCTCCGCCCCTGGTTATTAAACCTGTATTCTACATCAAAGTAAGCATCTACTGGAATATCAGATTCTTCACCTAAAAACAACAATAATACAAGTTGAGTACAAAAGTACTCGCAAGACTTTTACAATCCTAAAATATATGTAGGCTGAATCAAATGAAAGGTTGCTACGGTTAATTTTGCATAAAGCTGAATTGAATGGTAAATACTGAATAGTAAATTTGAAAGCATGAATGAAATAAAAATAGTTTAACAGGTATATAAAATAACAAGTAAGGAATAACAAGAACATAATAATTGACTCACAGCCCTTCGTGAGTAATGAATAGTCCAACGCCATCACATGGCAACAATTAATTAAGACATAAAGAAAATTAACAAGATTTTTCAGTTCTATACCATCTGTCTCATTTTATAAAAATAGAAAGCATCTAACTATGTGATGACTTTACTAAGTGCTCATGACTGCGAGCGCAGCTAATCAATTAGTTTTACACTATACAGAGGTGTACTGCTTTACCCACAAGGAATGATCAGCTCTTTGTACAAATGTTATTAACACAATTCCATTGGTATGCCACAGAGAGATCATACATAACTATTACATTACCTAGCCCTAGCTTTACACCAGCCTGGTGACGTCAAACCCTTGCTATGACGGTAGAAATAAACATTCACATAAATCATAAATATTTTGAGTTCCGTAAAATCAATAACCATTTCTCCCCATAGCAAGGCGTATACCGTTGCATCGATATGCATTTACCCACAGGTCCATGTGGAAGTCCCTTACAAGTAGATCTATCCGGAAAGCTTGTGCTACTCCAATCTTCCAATGCGCAAGCTAGTTGTAAGTAACTTAATGGGTTAAGGCCGTCCCATACCAGCTCTCGGTTGTACGGTTATCTTGGCCAAAAAACAACACAATAGTTCAATCCTTAATATGACCCAAGCGATAAGTCTCCCTCTATCTACGTGCAAGTCACATGCTCTTTCGGCTATTGCCAATAATCGCCCACGTCGAAACCATAGTTTTATTTTTATTTTTATCAAAATATCAGTATTCTTTACTGCTATATCCAACCTTTTTAAATTTCATAAAGAAGTATGTCCCTTCTCATTGTGATAGTTTGTTTCTAAAGCAGAGCTAAGCATGTGCAATTATTAAACGAGTATACCTAGCCTATCATCATAAGTCTATTCAACAACTAGGGTTATCATGGTTCACATATCAATATTGATTAAGGAAATCCATCAATGACGGACTATAACTACCAACAACCGTAAAATATAAATTCTTATAAAACATAATGCATGCATGTAAATTCTTAATCAATATTTTAAATGATTATGAAAATTGGGATTAATATGATCAAAGGGTGTGCTTGCCTTGCTGTTCATTGTAGTATTTGGAATCGAAGTCTTCAACAATGGTATCAGCAACGTGAGATTCTACGTGTCGTTAAATAAAACATAGCAAATAACAACTTTCAATAGTGGTAAAAAGAAGTCAAATATAAAATCAAATAGAAATCAATGCATAAAACAAGTAAGGTTGTGGGCTAGGTTTCTGTGATTTTATGTTTGAGTGTGTTTTTCTTAATATTATTAGTAGTCTGAGGTTGCACAAAACACAACACTTGTTCTTTATGATTTACTTTATGTTTATTTTACTAATTTAAGAAGCTAATATTATAAATTTAATTACATTAAATTTCAAATTCAAGAGGCTATTGTTATTTGTACTAATATAAATTAGTATTTAAAGAAATAGGGTCATTAGCAAATAAAAATTGTATGGTACACCATAAGTATTTTTGTATAATGAGGTTGCTTACTATCTAAATGGTACAAAATTATTAGTTTCACATTATTTAGACTTAAATGAAACAAGTTATGCCATTTTAAATATTCAACACAATGAAATTAAACCTAATTGGAAAATGATACAAATCAAGTTGAAACTTAGATTTATTTACAAATTCAAAGATCTTATCACACAATGATTCTAGCAAAAAAAAATTCACTTAATTTGAACTCAATTTGCACAAAATTTACATTGAGCTAATTTCAAACCTACATCTTAATTTGAATTTTGATTTAAACTAGTGATCAAACTTCAAATATGTTTGTATATTCTGAAACTAGGTGATTTAACATGAATTTAAAAACTTGTTTCATTCAATTTGGAACCATGGTTTAAAAGTTATGAAGGTTTGAAACTACTCGGTATGAATGAATCAACACAAATTGAAAAATACACTTTCATCTTGTGAAGACGTATTCCCTGATTTGCATGCTAACTCATTCAAACCGGCCGCACTCGCTGACACCCGTGGTCCACCAATCGATGACCCAAGTGGGCACGCGGCTTGAGCGATGTGACTGGCGGGTGGGCCTCGATCGATAGTGACGTGGCTCGGTCAGCCCACTCGTCAGCAGCGCTCACATGCTGGTGTGGCTGACAGCCATGGGCCACGGGTCAACCTCACCGGGTAGAGGAGTGGTAGTATGGCCTCGCCGGTTGTGAGCTAGGGCCGGAGGCCATCGAGCGCTTGCATAGTGAGCACCAACACCATCGTGCGCATCTAATGGGATGGTAAAAAGGGACTGGGAGTAGCCGAAGGATGGGCTTCGACATTGGTCGGCGGCGGTCTCATCGTTGTTGAGCCGCGATGTCAAGTTAGGCTCTAATGACCTTAATTGATTGGTGTTTGAGCATCCTGAAGGTCTAATAAGTATAACAAGATATCTCACCATGAGGAAGAAGTCTCGGAGTCTGCTAGTTTTGGTCATCGAAAATGGAGAAGATGACAACCGTGTGGGGGAAATTACAGTAGATGAAATTCAAAATTAGTTGGGGCGTCTTGGTCAATTGGGTATAGAGGATCGTGGAAGAAATGAAGCTAAACTTTGGTGGCGACGGTGACTTGGTTGAAGAGGAAGAAGAAAGTGGATTTGGGCGGCTAAGTTCGGGAATGGAGCTTCAAGGAAAATCGTGAGGCACTAAGGTGGCAAATGCTTCGCATAAATAGCCCATTGAGATGGTTTATACAGGGTCTAAATGGGAGAAGCTTATGGCGGCCACCAAAACATCCTCCGGAGCTCTCTCGAGTAAGGCACAGGACGAAGCATGGGCAAGCTTAATGCGGTAGCAACGACGTGTTAGTGCGGCTGACTTGGCCTTGGGTTCCACGCAAGGTAGCAAAAAGATTTGGAGATGGTGCTCGAATATTTCGCCGACTGAGCACGCGTGAGAGAGAGCAAAGAGGAGAGTGAGGAAGGAGACGCTGCTGACATGTGGGTCCTCGGCCCACATGTCGGCGGTTGAATAGACGGGAGGAAGGGAAAATGCAACTAACAAATGGGACCAGTTAATGCAAGGGACCACTTGGTAGAGAGATGTGGGTCAAGGGATGGTCAGTTGGGCACTTAATGGAGTGGGTCCCACTGGTCAGTGAGACAGCTAGCTTCAACTCAATGTATCAAGACTAATCATTAAGGACACATTTAATTCGGGCACCAAACCGTGATACTTATTTTTGAAACTTTTTATTTAACAACCTGAGTAAGATTTATAACCACTGTAAAAATTTGGGATTCAAATTCTGGGTAGATTATTTATTAAAATTCTGACAATACGATTTGTTTAAAATCGTAAGTTCTGAAAATGATTTATTTGAGGACGTAAACTAACTTATTAATTTTTAAACTTTTAAAAAAGGTTTGGAATTATGTCATAACACTCCCATAAAAAATCACAATTAAAATATTAAGTATTTATTTTCTAATAAATCTTTTACTCAAATTTGCATATTTTTAGATTTGAGATAAATAAATTGAATAAATATTAAATGTTATTATTATTTTTTTACAAATTTACCATAAGTGAACAATGGTATAAAGATAATGTGGTAAAAAATTTGGGCTACATGAATGCTCAATAAAATTTTATAAAATTACTTCTTTGCATTGTTTAGTGTCACATCAAATTAATGAAAATAATCATTTATTTGATTAAATGGATTCACATGGATTTTTGACTACCACAACACGTTTCCAGAGAGCTCTAAGGATTTTTATAGTATTTTTACATATTTTTCTCATATTTTACTTTTTATCTTTTTGCTAATCCAATTTTAATTACTTTGCAATAAAAGAAAATCACCAAAAGACATTTAAATTCAAGAAATTCAAGAATAAAACAAATTTACATTTTAAAATATTATTTTTCTCTTTTATTGAATTTTGGGATGTTACACCTATTTGTTTGGGCTTTTTCATCGGCTTAAAAGCCAAAAGGCTAAATCTTAAACAAATAGGTAATTTTTTATCTAGATTTTTTCAAAAGCGATAAGCTTTCATACAAATAAAATATAAAAACCACTGAGGAAGTGTTGTTTTTCTTATTGATACTTGTTTTCGACTAATGTCACTGAAGTTAAAATAATATTACTTATCTCTAATACGTATAAAAATCAATTACTTTTAAATAATTTAAATCCAAAAACTGACTTTAAACTACAAGCGAAAAACTCTTATTAACAAAGAAGCTTTGCCTCATTCGGCGCAGCCTCGATCTTCGTGCTTGCCCTCGTCGACAGGTATATATGATTGCTCGGTACTTAGGAGTATATGACTGCTGTTTTTAGTCGTGTCGCGTTTGCAAGACAGTGCACGATTGAATTTTTTTTATAAATAATCGATTTTTATTTTCATATTACAGAAATATACCTCTGTATATTTTTATTTCAAAAATAGACTCAATTCGCGCCATGTTATCGCGAATTGTAACATTTCGCGCCATGTCATCGCGAAAAGGAGGCAATCGCGACAGCGTGGAGCGATTAGGAGCCAGTGTGGACCGCGGCGCTGGAGCGGGGCGCCACGTGGGCTGGACGAGCGAGATCGCGCCACGCTGACGCGACGGAGTCGGGGCCCACGCGACAAAGCGGCAATGGGCGCAGCGGCACCGGGCAAGCGGGCAAAGGCGAGCGAGCGGGCGCAATAATGCCAACGACCGGCCAGTCCAAGCAAGGCAAAGAGAAGAAGCCAGGGAGAAGAAAAGAGAAAGGAAGAAAAGAAGAAGAAGAAGAAGAGAAAAGAAAGGAGAAGAAGAAGAAAAGGAAGAAGGAAAGGAAGAAGAAGAAGAAGAGAAAAGAAAGGAGAAGAAGAAGAAGAAAAGAAGAAGAAGAGGAAGAGGCAGCCGATCTATAATAGTTTTTTTGGGTGCTTGTTCGTCATTGTTCGTCGCTCGTTCGTCGTTCGTTCATCGTTCGTTCGTCGTTCGTCGGTTAGTAATTTTTATAATTATTTTTTCGTCATTGTAATTTATATATATGTAGGTAATTTATAGGTAGTCTTCAAATACTATTGTAGTAATCTTAAACAATGTATTACATAAATAATTTTGTTTTATGCATAATTTATGAAATTATGTGTGAATAATATTGTATATTTGCAAATAATGTTGGTACGTAATATAATATTGGCATAGAAATATATTGGTTGGAATATTGAGTTATTTTAGCCAAAAAATATGTTGTTGGTTCGGCAAAATTAACATAGTTGTTAGTAATTAATTATGGGACTAAAAAAAGTAGGTTTAGTTATGTACAGAAAAAGAAGAAACAGATAGGAAAAATTGCTGCGGGCACAGAAAAATTGTTTAGTAAAATGTAGTATGCTATTTGAAAGTTATTATGCAAATATTGTTATGGTATGAACAAAATATTGCTGCACACACCGAAAATTTGTTAGGGTATCAACTAAATCGTAATTTCAATTTTGACCTCAATTATTTAAATGAAATATATTGAAATTGTCATAACTTTTGATCCATAAGTTCAAATTTAGTGAACCAAGTTTCTAAATTCATAGGAAAAAGAATTGAAATAATAAAACTGGTTTAACCAAATCATGTGATATCCATTATTTCGTAACCATAAAAAAGAATTCAAAAAAATTAGGCAGTATTCTTTAGAATCGTTATGTCATAACTTGATCGTGTGATATCAATTTCGTAATTAGGTTAAATAATAATTTGATGGTGTGCGTTAAATAATAAAACTGGTTTAACCAAATCACGTGATAGCCATTATTTCGTAACCATAAATTCAAATTGAATGAAATAATTTCCTAAATTCATGTTAAATCCTGTAATTTTGTACGATAATAAATGTATGTAGTATGGTAGAATGTAGTTCAAATTATTTTGTTTCACAACTCTATTGCAGTTGCCATTAATATGCAGTAGGTATATAAAATATTACTTGCGCATATTGTAAACAATTTCTAATATGCAGTAGCTACGTCTGCTATGGATGGATTCAAAGTGTTTTACGGTGATGGAGTGGTTCAGGAGGGGCAATACGGGGTAGATCTGAGTAGCTTTCAGCAGTGCATTTTGTACCATCAGAATCCGGATGAAATGAGTTTCGAAGATCTGTGCGGGTGGATTTGTGACAGTCTTTCTTTGAATCCTATAGTGCATGACGTGAGCATTAAATGCTTGTGGCCGAGAGGTACAGACGACTCGGTATGGGTGCTTAGACCATTGGAGCGAGCTCAGTCTTGGAGGAACTACGTCAATTCATCAAGACGACGCGGCTGGGGTTTTGTCCTCTTTGTGCAGGCGCTTGTCAAAACAGACTTGCCAACTAACGAAACCCCGATCGCGGTGCAAGCAGAAAGTCCAGTGGAAGTTCATGAGAATATTCGATCAAGCGCTGCAGCGACGGGACAAGCAGATGAAGGGGAGGAGTTGGAAGGGTTAGTGGATGTGCTAGAGCAAGACAATCTGCGGGCGGCGGGGGAAGAAGAGGCACTTGTGATGGACGAACACGATGAATCGTCCTCGGACGATGATGGAAGTACGTCCGCACAGGTGCCTGGTTCTTGGAATAGGGGCGAAGCTAAAGACCTAGTAGTCGACGATGCCGTTGACTCGACATGTGAGTACTGACCAATAGAGGTTCGTGTGCACGCAATGTACGCAGAGAAGTCTACTTTGCAGGATGCTATAAGGGTCTGGGCGATGAGCTTGCAGCGGCCGGCGAGAGTTGTGAAATCCAGTAAAGATTGTTACACGGTGAAGTGCGAAAACGCCGAATGTGGTTGGCGTGTTCATGCCCACAGGCCCAAGTATGAGTTGAACTGGGTAGTCACGAAGGTGGTGCAGCACAGTTGTGTTCTGAGCAATGTAACATCGAGACATCGTAACCTGACCTCATCTTTCATCGCGAACGTGATGTACGGAGAGATTGTCGAGAAGTTTGACATGGAGGCACAGCACATAGTACTTGCCATGAGGAACAGATATAAATACCAAATCAGCTACGCCAAAGCGTGGAGGGCGAAGCAGAAGGCATTGGAGAAGCGCTTTGGTACATTCGAGGCATCCTATGATAATCTTCCCCGGCTTCTGGACGTCTTGAAGGAAAGAAACCCCGGGACATATACTGCTATACATGATAGAGAATCTCAGAACCCACCCGGCTTTATGGTTATGGAGCGTGCTTTTATCGCACTTGGGCCTTGTGTGGAGGCTTTCAGGCATTGCCGGCCGATTATGTGTGTGGACGGGACTTTCCTCACCGGCAAGTACAAGGGCCAAATTCTGACGGCCATCGGTGTGGACGGAAACAACCAGATACTTCCTATAGCCTTTGCTTTCGTGGAAGGTGAAAACTACGAGAGTTGGCTGTGGTTCTTCAGAAAACTGAAGATCGGAGTTGTGAAGGATAGGCCAAATGTGTGCATAATTCACGAAGGCTAATGAAAGCGATAAAGAAGATGCAGGGAGATGTGCAAGAGCCCTTTCCGTGGCCGGATTTGCAGAACCGGTGGTGCATGCGACATATGGCAGCTAACCTGTTCAAATATTTCAAAAGTAAGAAGTTGATGAACCTATTTAAGAGGTTGTGCAAGCAAAATCAGCAGAGAAAGTTTGATGCCATCTGGGAGAAGCTTGACGAGCTCACTAGCAAGCGGTCGTGACGGAGAGAGACAAGCCGGGGCGATGCCGGAGGCACCACAGCGTTTGCAGCCCTTACCGGACATTGACCCGCCAAACATCAGAAGGAGGCTTTCCAGAAACATCAAGTGTTTCTCGCACTGGATTGAGTCTGAACCGGTTGAGAAGTGGGCACTTTTGTATGACACACTTGGGGCAAGGTATGGGGTTGACAACCAACCTTGCTGAGGTATACAACTGGGTAATAAGGGGTCTTCGTGGTATGCCCCTTGTCGCTATCGTCGAAGGTATGTTGTACGGTACAGTGAGGTATTTTTGGGAACGGCACGCCGCGGCAGTGTTGCATGCAAGTACCATTCAGAGTCCCTACTGCAGCGTCGTTACAACTTGGACGGCGAAGAAGGTTGAGAAGGCCCTCCTACATTCCGTCGTCGTCATGGGTACGACGGAGTTACGATTTGAGGTAACACTGAGGAATATGGAGGGGCTGGGAATGTCAAGTGGGAGAATCACCCATGAAGTGAGCTTAGGCGGTGCTGGGGATGGCATGTGCACCTGCACTTGCCGAAAGCCGTACCTTCTACATAAACCCTGTTCGCATGTCTTGGCGGCCTGCGGGCAGATTCAGATGAGCAGTGTACAATTTGTTTCTCCGTACAACATGGCGGATATGGTCGTTGAAACGTGGTCCGGTGAACTACATGGATTTCGTGTTGCTGGAAACTTCACTGAAATTGACAATGCCATGCGCAGATGGGTCCCTGACATTAACAGAGTGAAGGGCGGGAAAGGTCGTCGCCAAACGCGCTGCATCCGCAACGACATGGATGAGTCCGAGGTTGGAGGCCCTGTCCGGAGGTGTGTCCTATGTGGAGAGTACGGCCATAGGAAGAACAAATGTCCTGCGAAGAGCGTTTCAGATGGAGGGTCTTGACGTATATGCCTGTGAGGCGTTTGCCTTGTTCGAGGGTTCCCCCCGTTTGTACGGAATGTAATAATCATACATGTGTACGTTAAATTCTTATGGCTATGACTCCTGAGAACTATTGTGTTCCTTCTTTATGTCATGCTTCGAGGAGTGACTACTTGTAATGTGAAAAGAATTGCGTCTGGTTATGTATTGAAGAAAACTACATGTGTTTGTTCTGGGGCACGAAAAATCTTGTGCTCGTTGCATCTGCTAGTTATGTTATTTGTTCTTAGTTTAAATCCAGCAAACTAGTATGTTTTTATCTATCTCGCGTACATTTGGTGTTGCTTGTTTATCCTTTTGACATAATGTCTATCTTTGATCTCGTCAACATAAATTATTATTTTGTTTGTTGTGTGCAGGTATGGCGGCTGTGGGCGAGGGTTGCGATTGGCCGTACGGCCTTCTTAACCGTCACTTGGACGCACGCCACCGGGCACGGTTGCACGCTACTACCAGAGCGGGCACGGATCCTGGTGTCTTGTCCACACGGACTCCAGTACGTGCATGGGGCCTTGACGACCGCTGGATACCCAGGTATGTAAGCGTACTAAGTTTTGTGGTACTAAATGGGTTTAAACATCTAACTTGTAATTCATTGTTGCAGATTGGAGGCGGCGGGACTACTTCCGCTTGCACGGATGGTGGAGGCCACACAGGAGGACCACGTCGAAGGTCTGGATGGTGAGGTCATCGTCGTCGAGCGATCCCGACGCTTCCCCTTCGACCGATCCCTCCTTACTGCCCTCGTGGACCGCTAGCGGCCTGAGACGCATACCTTCCATCTGCCCTGCGGAGAGATGACGCCGACTCTGCAGGATGTTTTGATGCTGACCGGCCTCCCAGTCGCTGGCCAGGCCGTTGTGCCACCGGAGGTGGATGACGACTGGCGTGACGACCTTTTTGCTCGGTTTGCAGGAGTCCTCCCGCCTGCTCACAGGGAGGCCCGGCCGCAAGACGTCCGCTACACCCACGGCAATGCACGGTCCCACTCTCACGTGGCTTCGCCAATTCGAGGTATGTGTCGGCACGGTTCAAAATTGGTCCGATTTATTTTATCTGTGTAACCAAAAGCATTTTCTTCTTGCAGGTAACTAGGATGGCTGGGGACGCCACGGAGTACCAGGTGAGCCGGCACCTGGAGGCTTACCTGTTGTGGTTGTTCGGGTGGGTGATGTTCACCACGACCCATGGAGACAGCGTCGATGCTAGTCTTGTCCCGATCGCACGGGCCATAGCGGATGCTGCCCCCCATGAGGTTCCCGAGTACAGCTGGGGGTCAGCTATACTTTGTGCCACCTACCGGGGTCTATGCGATGCGTGCCTCAGGACGTGCCTCGGTTCGATCCTCTCCGGGTGCCCACTCCTGCTCATGCTATGGTCGTTCGAGCGCTTCCAGATTGGACGACCATGGGTTGACGACCGGGTGTATGGCCCGGAGTTCTACGGGGACACGGAGGTGGACCGCCCTACGATGGGCTCTCTTTGGTGCCGCAGACGGCACGGACATGTTTTTGTGCTCACATAATCTCGCTTTACAGCCTCTTTCGTATTAACTTTGTATCGGTACCTTCTGTAGCCACAATGGGCTGGTCTGCAGGTACGGAGTGTCTATGCCCACTTCACCGAGGCGTTCGATCTTTTGCGGCCGGAGCGTGTCCGGTGGGAGCCTTACACCTTATCGGAGGTTAGGAAGCGCGCACCGCACGGTTTATCCATCCTTTGCGCGCGAGATCTGGTGTACTTGCACACACGACGGAAGCTTGTGTACGATGTGTACGTTGAGGATTACTCGGTTCATCGGGTAATGAGGCAGCTGGGACTCAGGCAGGAGGACCCTGTTCCACGCGGCGTGCTAGTCCCCACAGAGACACACATGTCGGTAACATCACTCCCTCTTACATATCGAATGCAACTCATTGCACATGCTAACGGGTTTACAACTTCCGTAGGCATTCGAGGAGAGGTGGCCGCCGGACTAACTGGGCCGTGAAGATGGCCCCTTGGGTGGAGCAGTGGACTCAGGCACTACAAGACCGGGTTGCAGATTATGACGTATACGACATACAGGGATACCAGGAGTACCTGCAATGGTACTCCCCACTTACGCGAGTACGCCTCTTGCCCCCATCGACCGGAGGATATTGTGCCGGCTCGTGCTCACGACACATATCCCACCCATGTTGCATCGGCGATGCACTTTGTGGTACGTAAACTAGGCAATCTACTCAAATTTTTAACGACATGCAAGCATACATATATCTTACGTCATGTCATCACTTTCAGGGCGACATGGGGACAGAGATGGAGCAAGACTTGAGGTCCATGAGAGGCCGTTTGTGCGGGGGTTTGGAGACCTCCCGGGAGGAGATCACGGCGTTCATGGATCGAATGATCGCGAAGACGGCGAGGATTGTGCGGGCCGTTTCGTGTCGGCATAGTTTTGACGCCGCTGCTGTGGGGTCGCATATGTCGGGCGTAAGACAGCAGGGGGTCCGGAGTAGTACACGACCGCCGCCGCCGACACCTCCCACGCTGCTGTACCCAGCGCCGCCCCGGACAGCACCCTTCGGACCTCGGACGCTGTCGTACCCGCCGCCGCCACAGGAGCAGCCTGGGAGCTCGTCGTGGCAGCAGCCGAGCCCGTTCTTGAAGCGAGTAATATTCTCACTTAAACATGCATTGCATTTCATGGTAACTAATAGTCGTGTATGACAGGCCTCCCGTTAGGATACTGTCGGGACCCCGAATTTGCAAATCCGGACCCTCTGTGTATTCAGCACTAGTCCAGGAACGCGCTAGTGCACACAGTCTTAACATCGGTAAATATCACATTCATACCACTCGATACCAATAAAGTACTTTATTTAAATAGTCAAACTGGTTACTCGACCTTATGGTCAAGATACAAATATATGCCTCGCAAGGCGAAACTTATTAAAAGAGAAATAATAGCAGCGGAAAATCAAATAACCCAGTGGCGCCATCCAAGATACCACAGGCAACTGATCGGCTCGCTTCCCTAAGTAGACGGATCCTCTTGGAGTTCCTCCTCCAAAGCCGTGTAGTCTCCTCTTCAAGCGATATTGTGTTGAGGCAAGGGTGAGTACTTGGTACTCGACAAGTCATGCATGAATGCAGGCTAATATACTATATGCATGGCTTGGTACAAAGGAATAGCTCAAGGTATATTTGCGATGAAACAGCATTTGAAAAGTAATATAAGTAGATTCGAAAGCAGTAGAAATAAGTAAAGCGTAAATAACTTTTCAAGAAGTTTAATAAACATTTTCCCCATCCTAAACCATATTTCCATCATCTTCATTATTAAACCGACCCACCTTTCAAACCAAAGTTATTTTTAGAAAGTCTAACCCTTGACTGTAATTCCCGAGCGATGTCCAGTACCGTGGACTCGGCTATTCAATAGATTCTACACTCTGCAGAGGTTATGCACTTTACCCACAAGATACAGTCAAACACCACAAAGGCGAGTTCCCGTAACAAAGCCTTTCGGAAGCCTCAAACAACACAGGTGGTCCTCTCCGGTTCGTGCTCTACACCATCCCTTCCCTTAGCCAAGGCGAAGTATGGGACCAACACACCGTTAGATGGGTATCTGGCCACAGCCACGATACGCTCCCCCGTACAATCACACAAACGGTGTAATTGACACCCTGAGGCTCCACAAGTGAGTCCTTAGCGACTTAGTCAACTAGGGCCGTCCCATTCCAGCCATGTGGTTGCAAGTATGACCCAGTTCAAAGGCTTGCAAGGTTAAGTCCTTAGAGTGACCAGGGCAAGACTACCTGAAGAACCAAATCAACATCCCCAATGCCACAACTGGCCCACCTGATTACTCTTGCCACATGCCCCGGTCGAAAACTGTTTATCAAACCCCAGTTGATTACCATGCACCACGTGCCATCAACATCACATGATACTTTTCCAAAACAGGTTCAATATATCATTAAGTCAATATTAACATTTGATTGTCCAAAATCATGTTATGAGCACGTAGCAGGTCTAAGCAGTATACTACAACGGTCTAAACCCATGTTGGTAATTTAATAATGTCCAACTAGTAATCCACAACTAGGGTGACAAAGGGTCATGGCACATACTTAAGTAATCAAGGTGTCATATAGCAAATTGGTACTTATCTATCCCCCAGGTTTAAACAAAGTATTTTTCTAATTGAACTAGCATGCAATAGTTTAAATCAAAATAGATTTCGAAATAGGATCAACATGGTCAAAGCACAACTTGCCTTCAAAGAGTACTTGTTCTTGGTCTTGAGTTGGATCCTGAGTCAACACTTCTCCTTCGAATCCTTCCGGCACTTCAACGTCTACTCGTAAAGCGTGCAAATAGCAATACACAAATAAACAATAGGCAAAAACATCCCAAAACTCCAAATAAAATCCATAAACAGAGAGAACATAATTTTCTGGATTTTTAGAAACTGGAATCGTCAAATTTGGAGTTAAAACGCAAAAGTTATGATTTATTAAAGTTTAAATAATCAATTAAATAATATTACAGAGAAAAACTTTAGTCCAAAAATTAAATAAAATTCATATTTGAGTAGATCTGAATTTTATACAAATTTAGAAATTTGAATCACTCAAATCGGAGTTGAAACGCAAAAGTTATAAGCGTTTGAAGTTTGAAACAAAATCTGAAATCTTTAATTCGAATTAATAAATCATTTTCTTTTTCGAAAATTAATTATTGCGCCAAAGATGGACACGTGTCAGCTCTGATTGGCTGGTGGCGTCGGCCGGCTCATGGGCTCAGCCACGGCGCGGTTTGGTCCACGCAGTGGACCCGGTCCACGGCTTCGGGTGAGGCGACAGTGGGACCCACTGTCAAGACGGGTCTCACGCAAACGCGGTGGCGTGTGGGCCCTCGACACGCGGGCCCGCGTGTCGGCGTCTACACGCACGCGTGGGCGGCGGCCCGACCGCGTCGGTCCAACTTCCCGACACGTGGCGCAATCCCGGCCGTTGATTTGAAATTCGGCGGCGCGATTAGATCCAGGGTTAACACGTTGAATCTACTCGATGATCGTGGGCCGTTCGATCTAGATCGGACGGTCCAGATCTAATCCTATAATAACACTACTACCGACGTGGCGATCGTGGGCCGTTGGATCTTGATCCAGCGGTTGATCTAATCGGGTTTCTAGGGTTTGGGGAGAACGTGGGCTCACCGTGGATCGCCGGATCTTGATCGGACGGCCGAGAACCTTCGCGGGTGACGATGGCGTCGCGGCGGGCTTGGTGCACCGGAGGCGGGGGCGGCGACCAAGGGCACGGCGCTACGGAGCCTCTCCGGCGAGATGAGTCCTCCTTCGAGTGTGTCTCGTCGCGGGGATCCGGATCTGAGCTCCTTCTGCGGAAGACGACTGACGACGGCGGAAAAGCAGCGCAAATCAAGGCGCAACAGAGTTCCAACTCCGGCGAACTCAGACGGCAAACGGCGGCGGCTCAGCGAGATGGCTCGGGAAGCGGGTGCGCAAGGATGAGAGCAACCTCGGGGGCGTCTCACGCTTTAAATCACGGCCTCGGCGTGCGTGCAAATCGGAACCCTAAGCGTGTCTGCTTTCGGTCGCGGCGGAGCTCTCCGGCTTCGAGTCGAGGCGGAGAGCGATGACTCACGGCAGTCCACGTGGCACGATCATCGGCGTCGATCGCGTGGATGCGATCGGATCCAGGCCGGATGCGGCTCGATCGGGTACGGGCGGTTCTCAGCGGTTGGATCTTGTTCCAACGGTTGGGATCGTTTAGGGTTTTGATTTGGTTTGATCGAGTCAAGCGGCTCGGTCGGACTCGAACTCAAGTCTGACTCGGGCTCGGTCGGATGAACAGTAACCGACCCGAGTTGATTTTCCAGCGATTTAATATTTAAAATAATTCCCAATAATTCATTTAATTCATTAAAAATAGCAAAAGACTCGGAAAAATTCCAGAAAAATTCTGGAAAATATTTTGGAACATTTTGGACTCAAATAAAATATTTCCAACAAAATTTTATTTGCAAAATTAAATTCTTTAATTATTTCAAAATGGGATAAATTCAAATAAATTCCAAATAAATCCAAATAAATTCCAGAAAATTCCAAAAATTCACCCAAGTGCCAAATCACACATGAATTTAAGAAAAGCAAAATTTTGGGGTGTTACAGATACCCTAGCGGCGCGACATGGATGCCTACTCATTTCTTTGTTTCGACCCCAGGTGTGTTCAATATGCTTCATAAACTGACATTGCAAGGCATTTTACTTTCAAATATATTCGTCACTCGAACTGACTGTAGTAGTTCCAGGTTACCGTCCGAAGGGCCAGACTACGCCGCACACGCGGGCGGACGACTTCGAGACGGAGTATGCTGGTCCGACGCATCCGGACATCCTGTTGGGGTCGCACCCGAGCGCCCCACGCCTACACACCCTACAAACCCGAGTTCTTCGAGCCGCACTCCTGTACCACCCGTGCTTGGCGCCCGGATCGAGCACTCCACTGTGACAGTGGACCCTTCAGGGCCCAGGCGTCGGCCGGCAGATGAACGTCGGCGAGAGGCGTGCGCACTCGTGCACGCGAAGCGAGGAGGTGACCAGGGAGAGGGAGGTGACCAGGGAGAGGACTACGACGATGTCGACAATTGAGTATTGTATTGCTACGTTGTATTTCTGCATTGTCATGTTTGTTGTTTATTGTACATTTCTATCAGCTTTTGTCAAATCAAACTCGTGTCATTATTGCTTTTGTCCCATCGCATGCAAAGCGTCAGAAGAATCCGATGCTCGCGGATTTGATCTTCTCTTAAGTCCGCCACTGTAGCCTATGGCTGGCTATTTAAGGCCGAGTGGTCGCCTCCCAATAATCACAGCAAACTTTCCCCTCGCCCCCAACCAAGTTCGCCAACCAACCAACCGGTGCCAATGGAGTTTCCCTCGCCCCCACGCCACAGGGTTGCCGTAGCCATCCCCGAACGAACGCAGGTCCGCATGTGCCTATGCGGGGATCCATGTTGCTTTCGGCAGTCTGTAGACAACTCATACACATACGGTATGAGATACTGGAGCTGCCGCAACCGCGACTCCGAGCCAACGCTGGGGATGCGAATGCGGCGGAAAGCCTGGTATGTGCGTACTTGCATTTCATGTTACATCAAACCGGGCAAAGGTTGATACGGTAATACTATCTGCTCTCACCAATTGCAGCCTCCGTTGTGCGAGTTTGTCAAATTCTACGACGCGGAGCAGACGCCTGACATGGAGAGGATGCGGGATCGGGAGTACTCGTATCGTAGAGCTATGGTAGAGCAGCAGTGGCATGAGCAGGAGGAGGATGAGAAGCGCATGAAGGCTGCCGAAGAAATGCGTGCACAAAAGGAGGCCGAAAGGCTGCGCCTGGCGGGCCAGCTGGAGGATGAGCGTGAGAGGAAGCGCGAGAGGGCGGCTAGGGCCAGGGCGGCAGGCACCGATGGTTTGCGCAAGGGGAAATATCCCTGGTGCACTCAGTAGTGTAGCAGAAGGACCCTTATTGTTTCGTTTACCTAAGGCATGTTAACTTTAAGCCATTATTTCTGCATTTCCTATATTGTAATGTTACGTTGTCTCAATTATTTCGTTTACCATAAGGGCTCTGTGTTGTGATATTATGTTGTTAAGTATGTACTTACGTATTGTATTTTTGCATTTATGCATTTCCTATGTATTTTATTGGACCATGCGTGATATCTTATCGGAGTACTCGATAATACTTAAGGTTATTGAGCTAGTGCGTTTTAGATGCAAACAATGCTGTAAATCAAAGATTTTCACATAATATGCCAGTCCATATATAAAACATCAAATCTCATCCATTGTTACAAAAAAAATAACCCCAAACTCGATATCTTACGGCCTGCCGAAAAGGCTTAAGTGCTATAGTTGTAGAGTACTCGATAATACTTAGTGTTATTGCGCTAGTGCGTTTTAGATGCAAGGAATTGTGAAAATATCAAATATCAAATCTCATCCATTGTTACAAAAAATTACCCCCAAACACGATATCTTACGGCCTGCCGAAATAGCTTAAGGGTTATAGTTTAGGACTACTCGATACCACTTAGGGTTATTGCGCTAGTGCATTTTAGATGCAAACAACGATGTAGATAAAATATTTTTCCATAATATGCTAGCCCAGATATTGACGAGTACCCATGCCATGGGTACCCCCATCAGCCCGGAAGCACGAACGGGCTGACCGATCACGGCGAAGGCCCAGCACCACCGAAAGGTACTTGGGCCGCGGGGAGCGAGCCCCGACCTGTGCAGGGCCGACCCCGAACGGTCGGCGGACTCCGGTTCCGGGCGGTCGGCATGCTCCAGCCGCCTAGTATTGAAGCTCAAGCTCCACCTGCGCACAGGCCAGCATGGCCCACGCCGGTGTCAGACGACTGCCTTGTGCGCAGCGTCCCCTGGCGTCCGTACCGGGGTAGACGGCTCCTTCCCAAGACTGTCAGAGGAGCCACCGAAGAAGTCTTGCCCCCGTCCCATCGCCTGGCACACCGCAGAGGAGTGCGCCCACTCCCGAGGCCAAGGCAAAGTCAAAGCGCCATTAAAGCCACCGAGGCTGACAGGAGCACCACGCGACACGCCACCCAGACAGCACTACGCAAGACTGCTCGCCACAGAGCCACCAACCCTGCCTCGGGACGGGCAGGGGTTGGTCGGACAAGACAGAAGCCAGACTTCAAGACGCGCAGGCCCCTTTCCTCGTGTTTTTCCCAAACTCCCGTGTAACCTGCCTCCTCCGTCTATATAAGGAGAGGCAGGGCCCGAGAGGGAGGGGGCAGAGAAAACAGTCTTCTAGGTAGCCTCAACTCCCTAGTGAAAACATCAAGGGGATCGGACGGCCGACCCTCCGCCTCGCTTGTACACCCCTTGTTCATCACCCAAAGATCAATACACCCACGCCGAACGAACTGGAGTAGGGACATTCGGCCCGAACCAGTATACATCGTCTGACTCCTTGAGTCGACCATTCGGGGAGAGGGAGCGCGCGACCCCATCCGACCATAAATCCGTATTGCCGGTGCACGAAACACCGACAGTTGGCGCGCCAGGTAGGGGCTCTCGCGCGTCTTCACCAACATCCTCATCTTCGGGTTCCCATTCTCCTCCCTGATGGCCTCCTCCCACCACGATTCGCCGATGTCGAGTGGCTGGATCCGCTTCGGCGCCCTCGATTTCATCGTCACTACGGCGGGAGAGCTTGTCCTCGTCCCCGCTGCTGTCCGGGACCGGACGCCCTCCGCAAGCCTGGATGCGATTGCGGCGTCTCAAGAACCTCAGCCTCGAGGCCCAGCGGGCAGCGGCGCGCGCCGTCAGCCGGCGCTTCCCGGCGACATCGCCTACGGATTGGCGGCGGCGGAGCCGCCTCCACGAGCTCGCACTCGTGGCCATGGCGGCTTCACGCACGGCTTCCCTCCACGACCTCTTGGCGGATTCCTCCAGCCATGGCTCTAGCTCCGAGCAAGGAGTGTCCCCTCGAAGGGCCTACTCCATGAGTGCAACATGACGGGTGCGGCGGAGCCATCCTCCACCCCGTTACCCTCGGGACCCTCCTCCGTCACGGCGAAGCCGGCGGGAGGAATCCCGGCGGAAGACGACGTCTGACACCTAACGCTTCGCTGACCTTCGGCGGCAATGCGAGGAGTTAGAAGCTCGAAAGGCCGAGCTCGATAAGCTCCAGGCCGAACTGGAGCGCTGTCAGCCTAACCCACCACCCGTCTCCGGCGCGCGCGCCCGTGCGCGTCAGTGCATCGGCCGATTGGTGAGAGGCGAAGCGGCCTTCCGTTCTTCCCTCACGCCAACGTAACATTCTTTGCGGCGGCAATCTTGCTCAGGGGCTGCTCGAGCCAGCGGAGCCGAAGCCAAGGCCACCTATCGAGAACCTCAGGGTGGTAGAGCGTCTTTGTCGTCCGGCCACGCCCAAGGCTCTGGCTCCCGGCGGACGGGCGCCACCTCGGGCCGCCTGGGCCACTCCCCCTCGCAGGATCGACGGAGCCCAGCCAAGACGGCCCCGCTCCACGAGCTCCCAGGCATCATACACCCGGTGCGCCATCGCTGGGGATAAGTATGATCTTCGCACCACCCTCGAGGCGCGAAGGAGAGCTACCGATGCGCCCTCGCAAGTCGCCGATAGCGGGCGACGCAACCATCCCGACCCAGGATTCGACGGTCCTGGGCCGCGCGCATTCACCCGCCGCATCCGCAACGCCGATTTCCCGACCAGATTCCGGGCTCCGACCAACATAGCCAAGTACACAGGGGCTACCAACCCCAGTGTTTGGCTAGAAGACTACCGGCTCGCCTGCCGAGCGGGGGGAGCGACGGACGACTCCTTCATCATCCAGTACCTCCCCATCTACCTAGCGGACTCAGCTCGAGCCTGGCTCGAGTACCTGCCCGCGGACACCATCGGCAGCTGGGCCGACCTGACGAACCTCTTCGTCGGGAATTTCCAGGGCACGTACAAACGCCCTGGCAACTCCTGGGACTTGAAGAGCTGCAAGCAGCAGCCGGGGGAAACCCTCCGGGACTACATCCGCCGCTTCTCCCAGCAGTGCAACGAGCTCCCCGACATCCGCGACGCCGACGTCGTCGGGGCGTTCATCTACGGCACCACGTGCGAGGCCCTGGTCCACAAGTTGGGCTGTGCGAAACCCCGGACCACCAAGGAGCTCCTCGACATCGCCACCAACCACGCCTCCGGCGAGGAGGCCGTGGGGGCCATCTTCGAAAGGAAGACGGCCCACAAGACAGCCAGCCTCGGAGCCGGCGCCCCCTCCGACCGCCCTGACAAAAGGAAGCGGAAGGGGAAGCAGGGCCGCGAAGGCCGAATGGTCGCCGCTGCCGACCGACCTGCCAAACAGCAGGCTCGGCAGACGCCCGACCGATTCGAGAAGTTGATGGATAGTCCGTGCCCGAACCACGACTATCCCGTCAAACACAAGTATCGGGACTGCGAAGTCCTGAAGCGGTTTCTCTCCGGAAACCCCACGACATCGCGGGGTAAGGGGAAGAAGCGCGACCCGGCGTCCGACGCCGGGGCAAAGGGCGATGAGCCAGCCGACGAGTTCCCACAACTCGACGGCTGCCTCATGATCTTCGGAGGGGCGGAGTGCTACGCCGACAAGCGATGGTTGAAGCTCTCCCACCGAGAGGTCCACACGGCTACCCCCGCCGTGCCCACCTACTTGAGGTGGTCGGAATGCCCGATCGCCTTCGACCGGACCGACCACCCCGACCACATCCCGCACTCCGGGCGCTACCCGCCGTCGTCGACCCCATCGTGGGGACGGCGCTGACCAAGGTGTTCATGGACGGCGGCAGCAGTCTCAACATCATGTATGTTGAGACCCTGGATGCCCTGGGGGTCCCTCGCTCCGCCCTCCGGCCGAGCAAGGCGCCCTTCCACGGCGTCGTACCAGGCCAACAGGCCCACCCCCTCGGGCAGGTCGGCTTGCCCGTCACCTTTGGGAGCCCGGACAACTTCCGCACCGAGAGCCTCACTTTCGAGGTTGTGGACTTTCCCGGCTCCTACCACGCCATTCTGGGACGACCATGCTACGCGAAGTTCATGGCGGTCCCCAATTACACCTACCTCAAGCTGAAGATGCCAGGGCGCAAGGTGTCATCACCGTGGCCACATCTTTCCAGCTCGCCTACAATCTAACGGCCGAAGCGTGCGGCTGGCCTCGGCGATCGTCGCTTCCGCCGAGCTCGCCCAGCTCCAGGAGAAGGTCTCCGGATCCGCCCCCGACTCCAGCAAGTCGGGGCCTAGCTCTTTCAAGTCCGCGGAGGACACGAAGGAGGTCGCCTTGATCCCGAAGATCCCGCCAAGACCGTGCGGATCGGGGCGCCCTCATCGCCAAATAGGAAAGGCGCTCGTCGACTGCCTCCAAGTAAACCGAGACGTCTTCGCGTGGAGACCCGCGGACAGGCCAGGAGTCCCACAGGAGGTCGCCGAGCACTCCCTGACCATTCGACCGGGATCTAGACCGGTCGCCCAGCGCCTGCGCCGTTTCGACGAAGAAAAGCGTCGGGCCATTGGAGAAGAAATCGCCAAACTTTTGGCGCCCGGCTTTGTAAGGGAGGTGCGTCACCCGAGTGGCTCGCCAATCCCGTCCTTGTAAAGAAAAAGTCGGGGCAATGGAGAATGTGTGTTGACTACACGAGCCTCAACAAGGCCTGTCCGAAAGATCCATTCCCATTACCCCGCATCGACCGGTCGTGGACTCCACCACGGTGCGAGTCCCTTTCTTTTGGATGCCTACTCAGGCTATCACCAGATTGCGATGAAGGAGTCCGATCAGCTCGCGACCTCCTTCATCACCCCGTCACGGCTCATCTTTGTTACGTCCACGATGCCTTTTGGTGCAGAAACGCAGCGCCACGTACGGCGGTGTATGCAGGCATGTTTCTCAGACCAAATTGGCCGTAACATCGAGGCCTACGTCGACGACATCGTTGTCAAAACCAGGAAGGCCGATGACCTCATCGCCGACCTAGAAGAGACTTTTGCGAACCTCCGACGGTTTCGCATAAAGCTCAACCCCGAGAAATGCGTCTTCGGGGTTCCCAAGGGCAAGTTACTGGGATTCATCGTCTCCGAGCGCGGCATCGAAGCCAACCGAGATAAGATCTCCGCTATCGCAAGGATGGGGCCAATCAACGATCTGAAGGGAGTTCAAAGGCTGATGGGATGCCTCGCGGCACTAAGTCGCTTCGTATCCCGCCTCGTGACGCGGATGCCACTCTACAAGCTGATGAAGAAGTCCGACCGCTTTTCCTGGACCAACGAAGCTCAGGAAGCCTTTAGTCGACTAAAGGCCTTTCTGACCTCACCTCCGGTCCTGGTCGCCCCGGAGCCACAGGAGCCTTTGCTCCTCTACATCGCCGCCACGACTCAGGTCGTCAGCGCGGCACTTGTTGTGGAGCGAGCGGAGGAAGGCCGCGTTTTCAAGGTGCAGAGGCCGGTCTACTTCGTCAGCGAGGTGCTCTCCGAAACAAAGGTCCGATATCCCCAGATACAGAAGTTACTCTACTCGGTACTCATCACCAAGAGGAAGCTTGCCCATTACTTCGATCGACACCCCATCTCCGTGGTAACCTCCTCACCGCTCGGAGAAGTCGTCCACAACCGCGACGCTACCGGAAGGATCGCCAAATGGGCTCTCGAGCTCAACGGCCTCGACATATCCTACGTCCCCAGGACGGCGATCAAGTCCCAGGTCTTGGCGGACTTTATCGCCGAGTGGACCGAGGCGCAAGTCCCTGCGGTGGTCGAGGACCCGGAGTACTGGACGATGTACTTCGATGGGTCTTACACCAAGAACGGGGCCGGCGCGGGGGTCGTCATCATCTCCCCACTCGGCAACAAACTCCGGTATGCCATACGCCTACTCTTCGACGCCACCAACAAGGTCGCCGAAATCTGAAGCCCTCGTCAATGGCCTTCGGATCGCCGCCGACACAGGCGCCACGACGGCTCTCGTTCACGGCGACTCCAAGCTGGTCGTCGACCAAGTGATGAAAGCCACCGAGCCCCGTGGACGCTCGGATGGCCGCCCTCGCTGGAGGTCCGCAAGCTCGAGGAGAAGTTCAAGGGTTTCGAGCTCCATCATAGCTACCGACGCCACAACGGTGAAGCCGACTCCTCGCCAACCTCGCCTCAGGAAGGGCCGGTTCCCCTGGAATCTTCGTTTCGACCTCGTGACCCTTCAATCCGGTTGGACCCGGCCGAGGGCGCCACGACCCACCAAAGCGGGCGCCCCACCGATCTTCGGCCGGATGCCCACTTCGCTGGGTCGGACTTAGGCGTCTGGCGTCGAAACCGACTGGAGGCAACCGTTTGTCGATCGGTTGACGAACGGGTCGCTCCCCGCCGATACCACCGAGGCTCGGCGCCGCGCTCGGCGGGCGAAGTCTTTCGTCCTGATCGAGGGCGCCCTCGACAAGAGGAGCCCGTCCGGAATCCGTCAGAAGTGCGGTCCGACCGACCCAGGGAAGCACCTTCATTGGACATCCACGACGGGTGTGCGGGCACCATGCACGCGCCGCGTCCCCTGGTAGGAAAGGCCTTCCGACAAGGTTTCTCTTGGCCGACCCGTGAGCGGTGCGACCCAAATCGTCCGCACCTGCGAAGGATGCCAATTCTTCGCCAGGCAGACGCATCTTCCTGCGCAAGCCCTGCAGACGATCCCCATCACGTGGCCCTTCGCGGTTTGGGGGCTCGACCTGGTCGGACCCTTCAAAAAGGCGCCCGGGGGCTTCACTCACTTGCTTGTCGCCGTGGACAAGTTCACAAAGTGGATCGAAGCCAAGCCGTTGACAAAGATCACGTCGGCCCAGGCAGCAGGCTTCTTCCGCGATATTGTCTACCGGTTCGGGGTGCCCAACTCCATCATCACCGACAACGGGACGCAGTTCACAGGAAAGGAGTTCCTCGAGTTCTGCAACGACTTCAACATCCGAGTCGACTGGGCAGCAGTCGCGCATCCCCGGGCCAACGGCCAGGCCGAGCGAGCCAACGGCATGATCCTGCAAGGACTCAAGCCGCGAATCTTCAGCCGACTGAAGAAATTCGCGGGACGGTGGGCCGCCGAGCTACCACCCGTGCTTTGGAGTCTGCGAACCACGCCGACCCGGTCGACCGGGTTCACTACTTTCTTCTTGGTGTTTGGAGCAGAGGCTGTCCTCCCGACCGACCTTGAGTACGGCGCGCCAAGGGTGCAGAACTACAACGCCGCACGGGCAATCGAGGAACAGCAAGATGACCTCGACCAACTCGACGAGGCTCGGGATGTCGCGGTCTTGCGGTCGGCTAAATATCAGCAGGCGCTGCGTCGCTACCACAGCCGACGGGTCCGCGGCCGCTCGTTCGAAGTCGGCGACTTAGTGCTGCGCCAAGTCCAATCCGCGAAGGACAGGCACAAGCTCTCCCCGCCCTGGGAGGGCCCTTTCACCATCGCGGAAGTCCTCCGACCCGGCACTTTCCGCCTCAAGGACACCGAAGGGAATCTCGTGACAAACGCGTGGAACATAGAGAAGCTGAGAAAGTTCTATTCTTAGTCAATCTCTACCCCCTTTTGTTACCACTCAACAAACACTTTGAGCAAAAGAAGCCGCAGCTCTCGGACGACCGAGTGCTCTCTCTCATCTGAACTATTGCAAGTACTACGACCTCCGCCCCGAAAGCCGAGGTCCCGAAGTAGTACTTTTCCCGCCGCAAAGACCACGAATGCAAGGACAACCGACCTACAGATGGTCGGACCGTCCCATTCCAGTAACAAACACACATTCTGGCGCGACGCAAGGAGAAGCCCAGCTAATGGGAAGGCGCGAGGAAGTCGAGGAGAGCAAGGGGCGCAACCGCCTCTAACCTACGCTGGATCCGTTGCGATCCCAAAAAACCACGGATGTGGGCAAATTGCAAGCGCAAAATCCTCGAAAAAGAAAACATGGAGCAAAGAAGCGCTTTATTTATTCATGGAGGAGCATCACCCCAACCAAGAACGAACCGCCCGTTGTGGTCTTGGTGTGCGCCCCGCCCGGCCGAAACTCAGCGTCGCTTCCACCACCGCCCCGCGGCGCGCCCTCGCCTCCCGAAGTTGGGGAACGCCCACGACAAGGACGCCAACTCGCCGTACGTCCTCACGGACGGCCTCAGCCTCAGCCTCCGCCACCTCCGGCAGCCAGGCCCGATGGGCAATCACTTCCTCGTGGGGCCGAGCGTCGCGATCCGCCATGGCGCGCAGGGAGAGTTCGTTTGCTGGCGGCCCTTGCCGAGGTGACGGGCGCACCGGCGCCTCCCCTTTTATAGCCAAAACAGTGCGGGAGGAGCGAAAGGCGGCGCCTTGGGGTCACGCATAGCGCGAAGACGGTTACCAAAGATCGCCTCCGAAATCGGCACGATCCCCCAGGCGAGTTGATCCACACTTATCTCCAAAGAAAACTTAAATCCTTCTGCGGACTCAAGCGGTGCGTGGCGACCGTACCCCCAGTCCCCACGCACCACTCGGGGGCTACCTCCCCGACCTCGGGGGTCAGCGACCTAGATCGATGACCGGTAACCACTCCGACCGGGCTACCCCCTCATAGTAACCTCTTCAAACCCAAAACGCTACAGCCCACGCCCCCGCGGCTACGGCTCTGAGGTAGCACTTTGAGCAAAAGGGAGGTTACTTGAGCAAAGGGCCAAGCGGCGGGCGGATGGAGCCTTTCGATTTAGGTCGGCAAGCCGACCGATCAAACAAATCTCCCTCGTGGCAACCTCCTCGAACCGAATGCTACAACCTAAGCCCCAACGGCTACGGTTCCCGAGTAGCATTCCACGCAAAAAGGAAACCGCCCGAGCGGAAGATAGTTTGATCGACCAGGGCAGACCAACCCCGGTCGACGTTAGAAAGCGTTCGGGTCGCTAACCCAAGCCGTACTCCGACCGACCGAGCTATCTACCTCATGACTTGTTTCCCCCAGCCCAAAAGTACTACGGCCTACGCCTCCGCGGCTCACGGCAGTGGCACTCTGCGGAGGAAACAGTCCTCCGAGCAAGAGACGCTAGGGACGGTCGAAGCACCTCCGCTCGGGTCAGCGATCTAACCTACCAAGCATAAGCCGCAAAGAGGGCGGTCCGACCTAGGCACCCCTCCGCAAAGCTATCGCTCGAGATAGCTCGTCCTATCCTGTGATCTCTCCGGACGGGATTGAAGCAACACCTACGCTCTCAGGGCACCCCCGCGGGCCCTGTAGCTATGGTCGTAAGATTGCCCAATTTCATAGAGGAAGCACGGGATAGACGAGCAAAATAACTTAAAGCAACCCGACACTTCGAACTCAGTCGGGGTAGTCATGTTCATTACATACACTGCCAAAAAAGCAAAAAATAGGGATACTAATCGTCTCCCTCCGTCCGACGGAGGATTTCTCGCGGCGAGATCCGGCGGGCAATCTCTTGGGCGCACGGATCGACCCGGGCCATGAAAGCGTCGACTTCTTCGTCGCTTCGGTCAGCAGCGACGCCGCTCCCAACCGCCTCAAGGTCGACGCCGTCATAATAAGAGACAGTGTTGACCAGGGCCGAGGAAGCGCCAAGCACCGCCGCCTCCCGCACCGACGCCTCGACGCGCTCAGGAATCCATCCAAGCAGGGCAGGAATAGCACCGGGGCCCGGAGTAAGCCCGAACAACCGGTCGCAGACAGCCTGGGTGCCCACACGAAGGACCGTCAGCTCGGCCGTCGTATCGGCCGCTTCCCTCTCCGCCACCCGCTTATCCACGAGGGCCGAGTCACGTGACTCGACCGCCGCATCCCGTTCTTCCACCGCCACCCTTCGCGACTCTAGCACGTCGCTAAGGTTTTTCGCGACTCTGCAGGACACGTAAAGAGAGACAGCGTCAGAAGACGCCCGTCGCAGTGGCTCCAAGGGGTTGAACTACTCACCGGCCACGGAGGCCTCTTTGGCGCGAAGTTCCTCCTCGACCTTGGCACGTGCTTCTCGATCGGCCGCGGCGCGGTCGGCAAGCTCCCTCGCCGTCACGAGCTCCCCCCGAGCAAGATCCCGCTCGCCGCGAAGCCGGTCGGCCTCCCTGCGGGCCGACTCGCATTCCTCTCGGAAGAGGGCGGCCTCCGCCCGGGCAGATACTTCTGCGCGGACCGCAGAAGTCTTGGCCGCTTCCGCTTCCACCAGCGACGACCTGGCCCTCTCTCCCTCGACGGTCAACGACTCCACGAGTCGCTGAGCCTCCCGCAAGGCTTCAGTGACTCCCCGACGACCGGCCCGTGGCGGCCCTTCCTTGCTCGGCAACAAGCGCCCTCCGAGCGTCGAGCAGCTCTTCCCCTACGGCACTCCCCCGGCTGTGCAAGTGCCGGAGGAACATCGACTTGTCCACCGCTCGGGATGTCAAGCGCTGCGAATACCTGCCCGGTCAGTCTCCATTTCCCGGTCGAAAGATGCACAAAAGACAAATCCCCGTCAGACTTACCGATCTGGCCGAGCGGGACTCCTGAGCAATGGACTTTCTCGCCCTGGACGCGGCGTCGACAGCGCGAGTAAGGTCGGCGTGGATCCTCTCCATCTCCACCTCCAAGACGTTCCAGTCCGCGCGTTCGGCCTCATCGTCCAGAACGAACGTGGGCCCTCCGGCTGGGTCAGGGCCGGGCCAAGTCAGCACGGCGGTTGGCAACCGCCCCGCCTCGGCTTCCCCGCCTACCGAAGCGTCTGCGGCAGCGATTCGCGCGCCCTCGGCAACACTTGGACCGCCCGGCGGCGGTGGCCCGGCGGGGGCGGCAGGACTCGTCCCGCCGGTGTCGCGAACGCCGCAAATCCCAGTACTTCCCCCGGCGGCAGAGTCGCGCCGACTCCCACGGTCGGCAGCACGGGGGAAGGCAAGGATGGCGGAACGTCTCCGTCGATCTTGCCAGACGGAAGCGGTCAGCGCCCCGGGTGGCGGCGGGACCTCACCGGTCTCACCGGACAACGGCGTGGTAGAAGCGCGCCCAAAGCCTCTTCTGCATTGTCGGGGCCACCAACGGCCGGCGCTTCTCTTGCGAGGCGCATCCGAGACCCCGCTCCCAACGGCCGCCGCCGCACGCCCCGCGGATGGGACCGGAAGGGTGCGACTCCTCACCGCCGGGGTAGGACTCAGCGCCCTCCAGTATTTGGTGAGCCCCTGCGCCTGGCGATCGGTCGAGAATTGCGAAGGAAGAAGCACCAGAGAAGATCAAACTAGGGGCACATAAATTACTTACCGAGAGGAGCGAACGACCGGCACCTGACGAGCCCTCTTCGCCGGACCCCTGCGAGGAGGCGTGAGGGGTCTGCGCATCTTCAGGATGTACCCTGCGCCCGCAGTTTCTTCCGAGGAACCACGGTCGCCGGCCCCGCGGCTGGGACCCGCGTCACAGCCGCCAGAGTCGTCTCCGACAACCGCTTCCCCCTCGCTCGACGACGACTCCTCGTCACCGTCACTCAAAGTCTCGTCAGAGACCTCCTCGCCGCGCGCAGCCCGGTCTGCGCGCTCTTTCCTCTTCCGCGTCCTGGTGGCCTCTTTCCTCGCCAGGAGGTCGGCGTCGCGCTGCTCCCTGGCGAGGCGCTCGGCCGCTCGCGCCTCCTTTTCCCCCGGAAGCAAGGGGCGGGAGATCAGGCCACCGAGCCCCTGCACGAACACGCTCGGGTAAGGGGGCGAAGGAGCAGAGCAAAAGCAAAAGCAAACAGGAGCCGTCAGACGTACCAAGTTCTGCGGATTCTGCGCCGAGAACGGCGCAGGCACCGCGCCCGCTGGCTCGGTATCTCCCTCGATGGAAACTGCGGCCACACGTGCGAGGACCTCCGACGCAGGAAGCTCCCGCTCCGACGACCTCGCAGGGTCGGTCGGCCCCGTGTACTCGAACATGGGATGCGCCCGATCCTTGAGGGGTTGAATGCGCCTCTCCATGAACGTACGGAGGATCACCTTGCCCGTCAGACCCCGCCGCTTCAGGTCTGCGAGCTTTTCGAGAATCTCATCAACCTTCGCCCGGTCCCTCGCATCGGGACCCCAGGTCCAGCAAGGATGCGGCGTCGGTAGATTCCCACTGAAGACCGGGGCACTGTTGTTGATGTTCCGGACATAGAACCACTCGCTATGCCACCCCCGGTTGGACGTCGGCAGCTTTACATCGGTGTAAAGCGACTTGAGGCGGGGGCGCAGTTGGATCGCCAGAGCGCCAAGAAGGTCGGCGGCGCCCGACGGCGGCCTCGCGAAGAAGAAGTGGCGCCAGAGTCCCGGTGGGGTTCGATCCCGAAAAAGCCTCGCCTGGCGTCATGAAGACCGCAATGTGGAGGACTCCATTCGGATTCAGGTGGTGAACTTCCCCCCCGTAGTAGTGAAGCAGCCCCCGGACGAACGGGTGGAGTGGGAGGCCGAAGCCCCGCTCGTAGAAGGCCGCCAGCGAGACTATCTCGCCGTCTTCGATTCGGGGACCTCGGTCGGCCGGCGGCACCCGCCCGGCCCGAGGCCGCGAGGAAGGAGCTCCTTCCTCTCCAAGCCGAGGTAGCGACCACTTGGCCGAGTGCGAGGTCGGCGACATCTCCAAATGAGCGTGGGGAGCGGAGGGCGGCGCGGCAGCGAGAAGTTTTCTTCTTCCCTTGCGTTCTCTCTCTTTTTCTTTTTCAGAGGACACGAGCGGGAGGATTTGCTCCCTCGCGCCGCCCTCTCCTTCCTTTATAGGCGCTGGCGAAACGGACGCACCTCCGCGCCCAGCAACCGACGCCACCTCGCGGCCAAGCGCGATGCATCAGCTGTCGACGCCACGCCCACTACTCCGGTAACGTGCCGCAGCCCATTTAAACCCCACTAAGCATTAACTGCTCCGACAGGACGGCCGCCTCGCGCCGCACGCCACGCCGCATCGCAGGCCCCGTCGGCTACAACGGGCCAGGGCGCCCCCATGCCAAGAAAGGTAAGAAAACGGCCCACTGGGCCGCCCGGCCTCGGGAAAGCAAGCGGCCAGCGGGCTCGCACCCGAGGCCCGGCACCGTGCTGAGGGTTACGAAGGCCGAATCCAGCCAGCTGGAATGAAAGCCGCCCCAACACGTAAAAAAAGAGAGCGAGGGGCGGGTCGCAGTGAGCCCCCAGAGGGCCACTAGTTAGGGTCGGCGGACGACCCAATCACTGTGGCCCGCGTCCGAGACCATACCTCACACTCTCCCGCGGAGCTCATCGATGAGTGGCGGCGGCCGCGCTCCGGGTTGGCGGACGACCCGGCAGCCCGATGCGGGACGAGTAAGGAAAGGTTTTTATGGAACGCCCCCGAAGCGGGTCGGACGCCCACGACGGGAGCTACGTCCGCTTGGAAACGATCCCCCTCGAGGGAGATCGCCAAGGTTCCACTCGGATTACCCAATAGTAGCTCGCACGAGCACGACGTTCAAGCCGACGAAGGCAAGCGTCGTTCGCTCACCCGACTCTGAAAAAACCCACGAGCAGCGTGGCTTGCCAGGGTCCGACGGCTAAACCCCGGCCAGGCTCTCCGACCCGCTCGGGGGCTCGAGGTTACACCACCGGGTGCGCTCGCGCGCACCCGGGCTCTTTCTAGGCTGGCGCGGCTCCCAAGCAGTCGCACCGACCTAGGCCCCACCAACCTCCGGGTCGACGAATGCCACGGCTGGGCTAAACCCCCGATCGGCTCTCCGAGGCAGCTCGAGCTCGGGGGCTACACCACCGTGTTCGCTCAGCCGCACCGGGCTCTTTCTAGGTGGCGCGGCTCCCCAAGCGATCGCGCGACCTAGGCGCCACCGACCTCCGGTCGACGAATGCCATTGGGGCTAAACCCGACCGGCTCTCCGACCAGCTCGAGGGCTCGGGGCTACACTGCCGGTGGCTCAAGGCCAGAGCTCTTTCTAGGTGGCGCGGCTCCCCAGCGATCGCGGCCGACCTAAGCGCCGCCAACCTCCGGTCGACGACTACCACGGCCGGGCTAAACCCCGACCGGCTCTCCGACCGCTCGGGGCTCGGGGCTACACCACGGTGCGCTTCGCCGCACCGGGCCCCTTCTAGGTCGGGCGCGGCTCCCGAGCGATCGCGCCCGACCCAGCATCACCGACCTCGGGCGGCGGCTACCGCCGAGTTAAACCCCGGCGGCTCTCAGGCCGCTCGGGGCTCGAGGCTCTTGGCAGTACCCATGCCATGGGTACCCCCATCAGCCCGGAAGCACGAACGGGCTGACCAATCACGGCGAAGGCCCAGCACCACCGAAAGGTACTTGGGCCGCGGGGAGCGAGCCCCGACCTGTGCAGGGCCGACCCCGAACGGTCGGTGGACTCCGGTTCCGGGCGGTCGGCATGCTCCTGCCGCCTAATATTGAAGCTCAAGCTCCACCTGCGCACGGGCCAGCATGGCCCACGCCGGTGTCAGACGACTGCCTTGTGCGCAGCGTCCCCAGGCGTCCGTACTGGGGTAGACGGCTCCTTCCCAAGACTGTCAGAGGAGCCACCGAAGAAGTCTTGCCCCCGTCCCATCGCCTGGCACACCGCAGAGGAGTGCGCCCACTCCCGAGGCCAAGGCAAAGTCAAAGCGCCATTAAGGCCACCGAGGCTGACAGGAGCACCACGCGACATGCCACCTGCAGGCAAAGACTACGCAAGATCGCTGCCCACAGAGCCACCAACCTGCCTCGGGGCGGGCGGGGTTGGTCGGACAAAACAAGCTGACTTCAAGACGCGCAGGCCCCTTTCCTCGTGTTTTTCCCAAACTCCCGTGTAACCTGCCTCCTCCGTCTATATAAGGAGAGGCAGGGCCCGAGAGGGAGGGGGCAGAGAAAACAGTCTTCTAGGTAGCCTCAACTCCCTAGTGAAAACATCAAGAGGATCGGACGGCCGACCCTCCGCCTCGCTTGTACACCCCTTGTTCATCACCCAAAGATCAATACACCCACGCCGAACGAACTGGAGTAGGGACATTCGGCCCGAACCAGTATACATCGTCTGACTCCTTGAGTCGACCATTCGGGGAGAGGGAGCGCGCGACCCCATCCGACCATAAATCCGTATTGCCGGTGCACGAAACACCGACAGATATCATATAGCAAATCTCATCCATTCTTACAAAAAATTACCCCTAAACACGATATTTTACGGACTACCGAAAAGGCTTAAACGCTTTCGTTTCGGAGTACTTGATAAATGGGTCTTTACGGTAAACTCAATTTGCACATATCAATTTCGCATACATTTTGCAAAACAAAAAAATAACCTACGTATATTTTTGAACTATGCGAATAAAAAACTATTCTTTATAAAAAATATTCTAGCCGCGCAGCCCTGCATAGTTATAAAAAGAATTCCACAACTAACAATTGAAAATAAGGAAAAGAATGAATTAATCTATTTATTTCCGCAAAATTTCAGGAAACAAACTCCTAACCATTAATTTTAAAAATAACTTTTCAAATATTTTTCCCTTCGTTTCATTTTTTAATAAGGAAAAGCAGAAAGAAAATAAATTATTCTATTTGTTTCCGCAAATTTTCAGAAACAAACTCCTAACAATAAATTTTAAAAATAAATTTTCAAATTTTTTTCCTCATTTCATTTTTTCTTCTTTCCCTTTTTTTTTTCCTGCATTGGGCAGCCGCCCCCTGCCTGTCAAGTCCCCAAGTTCGAAAAGTGCTGGGACATCCGGAGTATCCGGATCTACATCCGGAGTGTCCGGATCCAACCCGGAATGTCCGAATAAAATGTCCGGAGTATCCGGATTGGGCTGACCGAGCGCCCCAACCCGGAGTGTCCGGACTGAATGTCCGGAGTGTCCGGGTTGACTGTACCGAAGACCCCAACCCGGAGTCTCCGGGTTGAGCGTCCGGAGAGTCCGGATGGTGCGGGATTTTGTATAAAAGTCCCGTTTCTTGATTTCCCCACCTCATTTCTTCTCCCCACTTGGTTCCCCACCCGTGTGAGCTCGTTCCTCCACCCTAGCTCCTCTCCGGCGAGCTTCCACCGGCCGGTGACCCTCCCGTGGCTCCTCCCGGCGGCTCCTCCATCCCCTGAACTCCTCCTCAAGCCAGGCATCCTCCATCCTCCACCCGGCATTGCTTCTCCTCCATCTTCCTTGGAGGTAGGTCTCTCTCTTGGGGGTTGATTCGTAGGATTCTTGGGTTCTAGGGTCATCAATGGTGGGAGTTAGAGCTTAGGTTTAGATTTGAAGTTTCGGAGTTGAATCTTGAGCTCTAGGGTTTTGGGTGTAGTGATCCTAGGGTTAGTGTGGGGCTTGGATTGATGAATGTGGGTGCTAGTGTGGTTGATCGGGTAGTAGTAGCGCCCGATCCAAGGGTCGCTTGGAGTTGGTGAGTGGTTTCATGGGCTAGTGTCGTTCCTCGTGGAGTTGGGTTAGCTATAAGCTTCTTCGGCCTTGCCACGTGTAGGAAAGTCATAGATCGGGTCCCCGTGATGCCGTTGGACTTGGCGGCACCTCGATCCGTCGAGTTATTGGGTAAAACTTCGCCAGGTCGGAGTGTCCGACACCCGTCGAGTGTCCGCTCTGCCGGAGTATCCGGACGAATGGGCGGAGAGTCCGGATTGTCGGAGAGTCCGGATCAAATACCCTGACCGTCGGGTTAGGCTGGTCTGTCGGTTGAGTCGAGTTGTCCGGCTATGCGTTATTTCTTCGGGTTTTTCAGTTGTACTTCATTCATATGCATTGCATGCATTTTTATTATGCATTGTACTCGTGTAGAGAAACGATCCGCGGCCCAGCGTGGCCGTGGTTGTGGGCGTTGCCGAGGGGCAAATCGCGGTCGATACACCAGACGAAGAACAAGGCAAGCACCAAAGCATATTTACCCCAGTAAATCATTTTATCTTAGATAATTAAATTGATTATTTAGTCTATTAAGTATGCATTAGGAGTTGAATGGTGGGAACAGGGTTAGAACCTAATTGCTGCACATACACTCCTTGAATTTGTGGAACACTCCTCGGAACCAAAATATGGGTAATTGTAACGAGTCTACGCTTAGTTTTGCTTAGATGTTGGGTTGGGCCAAGTGGGGGATGGTTCTCCCGCTTGTGATTATTAACAATTGTTTCACTTCACACATGATGGATTGGAATGGGTATGTTTATGAGTTGTAATTGATAAATTGTGGACCGGGCGGGGAGTTGGTTCATTTGAGTATGGAGACTCAAATGTGTAGCCCCGTCTGAGTCGATTAAGGACCGATTCGATGGTTGCCCTTTGATCGAGCACACCCCGGTTGGTCGCATGCCCGATTATGGTACGGTAAGCCACTCTTTCTCTCATACGGAATCGATGGACCGTAACTTCCTGTGGTTGGACGTGGTTGAGGGCGAGGCTTAGGCCGACTCTCGAGCGCCAAGCCGGGCTTGGGGCTGCTCGAGGGTGCTAGGTTTTCGCCACAGGAGGACGCTTGGCGATTGGGTATGATTGGGAGGGGGTTGACACTAGGCCCTTGTGGTAAGTGTCGTGCGATCAATGCTTCCCTGCAGGGTTAATTAAGCGATTCGAATTGCCGCGCTCTCGGATATGAGCAAGCTCTTTCATCGCTCAGTCACGTAGTAAGAACTTGAACCGAGGTTCGCCGTCGAGCTTGAGCCCACATAAATTGGTGTTGAGATTAATTGTTGTGAATTAATGATTGCAACTTCATTTTTAGAAGTAGGCGCTGTTACAACTGCTAAATTGTGAATTGAGTAGTTAGGTAATTAATATAACAAATATTAAGCTTTCTGCACTTTTACCTTCAGCCTGGTCTTTTGCTACATCCAAATGCATGTCTTTTGGAGTCGGTCATATATGGACCACGGGTAAGACTTGCGAGTACCTTCCGTACTCAGGCTTCTGCTTTGTGGTTTTGCAGGTGAGGATCCAGAGGGGTGTGAGTTCTGCCCCTCGCCTATCGGTGACCAAGGCGGGGCACCGAGTAGAGGCCGCTATGCGTGTGCGCCGGAGGTGTTCAGGGCATGACACTTCCGGGTGTTTTACTTTTGTTGTATAGGATAGTTGGCTTTACTTTTGCAAAGCTGGTCGCACTTTTATCTCTCGCAATGGTTTTTGTCTACCTTTCGCTTGGTTGTTTCGTTGGTTGTTTTTGTTGGGCTTCCGTGTGCCGTGGTGTTTTTGTTGCTTCCGTTCGCGCGTCTCTGGTAGTAGGTTTGGGGCTCGATGCCTTGGTGCGAATTGAATGTTGATACGGCATTGGGAACCGGTATGTGGGGATCTGGCGAGTTTCGATCGCATACCGGGGAATACCGGTTGTTGTCGAGTCGTTTGGATGTTTGTCGAGTTGGCTCGCTTGGGCTTGGGTATTAGCATCGGATCACCTCCGGTGGTCTGTTGCTAGAATCCAAATCCGACGGGAGCGATCGCTCATCCAGCAACTCGAGGACGATCTGGCGGCTCCTCTCGTGGTTGGTATCGAGCAAGGCGCACAAAGACGGACCCCAACTCGACGACCGCTTAGGAGATTGCTTAGGATTGTCATTAATGCATTAGATAGAAAGTGATATTTATCCCCGCCTAGATTGTAGCGGTGGGAGTGAGTTGCGTTGGAAGTCGTACATGTCATCTCATCTCATGCCGTGCATGTGTCATCTTTGCCTTGCATCGGTTGTGTTCAGGTGTGGCAGACTTGTGGGACCCCAGTGCGGGGTGCTGCAGTCTGAGTGGGAGTAAGTTGAGGTTGTTAGGTTAGTGTGGTGTGTCGTTTCCGTTTGGAGTCTAACTCTTGTCGTCGGCCTTGGTTAACGACAGAATGCGGACCCGCGGGGCTTCCACTTCTGGGGGTGATGGAGGTGCGGAGCGGCAAAGAGCCGAGAGGGTGCTATTCCGCCGCCTCCTCCCAATGTGCTGGATATTCTGCAGCGGACCGAGCAGCACCAGGAGACGACAAATCGGATCCTAGAAATGCTGGTCCAGGATCGGGTCCAGCAGGGTGGCCGCGGTGATGGGCGAGGTCGGCCCACCAGCTATCTCGACTTCCTGCACACGCAGCCACCGGTCTTCTCACGGGCTGCCGATCCGTTGGAGGCCGACGATTGGCTGCGCACGATAGAGCAGAAGTTTGCTCTTATCGACTGTGGGGAGCTCCAGAAGGCCCACTTCGCGCGCGGCGGCTCGAGGCCCGCTGCGGTGCTTGGTGGGCCAATTTGAGGGTGATGCGACCGCCGCACCGCCATTCGGTTGAGTTCCGTGAGGCATTTCGGGCGTACCACATCCCGAAGGGCCTCATGGACATGAAGAAGCGGCAAGCTCACCCTCCGGACTCGGCAAGTCGGTGGTTGACTACTCGCAGGAGTTCAACTACCTGGCGCAAGACGCCCGAAGAGGTCGACACCGACCGTAAGAGGCAGGTCGGTTTGTGAGTGGGCCGACAAATGAAGATGCAGATAAGTCGTCCGTCTGCGACTTCGCCGACTACAATGACCTGGTGAGCCGCGCGATCACCGTTGAGCTCAAGATGCGGGCTCATCAGAGGAGAAGAAGAGGAAGCGGCGACGCCAGACTCGTGGCGGCAGCTCGCTGGCTCGTCGCGATCTCAGATCACCGCCGAGGCCGTCTGCTCAGCGTCGTCTCGCCGGTCGCGACGTCGGTTGCTGCCGCTCGCCACGACCACCACTACCGCCACCGGCAGCGAGCAAAGAATGGTTCCGGCCCGGCCTGCGTTACAATTGCGGACGTCTGGGCTACTTCATCCGGATCGCCCATTTCCACGCCAGGGCAAGATCGCTACGCTCAACGGCCAGGGCGCGACGGCACCACCACCGCTGTTTCACGTCGAGCCGAGGCAGCGTCACCTTCGCCGACGCCGAGGCGGTTCCTTAGGGCTCCGCCACTAGCCGGGTACGTTCCTTGTTGAGGGGCATGAGGCTAGGGTATTGTTTGATTCGGGCTTCCCATTCCTTTGTTCGCACGGGGTTTGCGGAGCAAGATCGATGAGGGTCGATGAGCTGTCACCTCTTTCCCGATTGAGGCACCAGGGTCGAAGCTCACGGTTAAGGCAGATGGTTCGTAAGGCCGTAGTTCAAATTCGGGATTTCGTTCACTTGTTAGCTTGTCAGCTTCTAGACCTTCGGGAATAGATGTCATCCTAGGGATGAGTTGGTCGCCACGACAATGGTCGCTTTTAGATTGTCGTAGTCGCACTCGCCACTCCGAACCAAGGGCGGCCGACTCACCCTACTTCTTAACGAACAAGGCCACCTTGTGTTCGCTAGATGGGACAGGTTGAAGAGCCGACTCGATTCCTGTGGTGTCCGAGTTTCCGATGTGTTCCCAGCGGAACTACCGGGATGCCACCTAATCGGGATATCGAGTTTGTCGTTGAGCTTCACCAGGGATCGCCCAAAGGTCCAAGCGACCGCATCAATGCCACCCAATGAGCCGGCCGAGCTAAAGACCCAATGAAAGGATTGATGGACAAGGGGTTCATCCGACCGAGCTCCTCGCCTTGGGGTCGTTTCGCTCTATTTGTGACCAAGAAGGATGGTTCTCACGCCTCTGCGTGGATTACCGCCCCTTGAATGCGGTTACTATCAAGAACAAGTACCCTCCGCCTCTGATTGATATCCTGTTCGATCGCCTTGCCGTGCCCGAGTATTTTCCAAGATTGATCTGCGGCTCGGCTACCATCGATTAAGATCCGAGCCGAGGACATCCCGAAGATCGCTTTCTCCACTGATCACGGGCTCTCACGAGTATACCGTGATGTCGCTCGCCCGATTTAACGCACCGGCATATTTTATGTATCTGATGAACTCCATATTTATGGAAGAGCTGGATTCTTTTGTCGTCATCTTCATCGATGATATTTTGATATATTCAGCCAGCGAGGAAGAGCACGCCAGACACCTTCGCATTGTCCTCGGGCGACTCAGTGAGCATCGCAGATGCGAGTTCGGCAAGTGCGAAGTTCGCCGAGGGAAGTGTCATTCTTGGGACACGCCCTTTCTCGAGCGAGGCGTGGCGATTGACCCGAGCAAGGTACAGGATGTACTCAAATGGGAGCAGCCCAAGATCGCCACGGACATCCGCAGCTTTTCTTGGATCGGCTGGGTATTATCGCCGCTTTCATCCAAGACTTCTCAAGGATTGCGGCCGGCGATCGAGCCGCTAAGAAGGGAGTTGAGTTCAGATGGTCACGGATCGCGGGAGCGCCTTTCGACATCAAGCAACGTCGACTACAGCCTCGCCCTCACTCACCGGATATCCACAGGCCTTTTGATGTGTATTGCGATGCGTCGGGCATTGGGCTTGGTTGTGTGCTTATGCAAGAAGGCCGAGTCGTTGCCCTCGCATCTCGGCGGTTGAAGCATCATGAGGAGCACTACCCCACCCCCGATTTGGAGCTTGCAGCAGTTGTGCATGCCTTGAAGATCCGGGCGCCACTATCTCTTGGGGAACCAAAGGCAATATCTATATCGACCATAAAAGTCTCAAGTACATCTTCACCCAAGCAGATCTGAACATGAGGCAATGGAGATGGCTTGAGCTGATCAAAGATTACACCTGGAGGTGCATTACCACCCGGGAAGGCGAATGTGGTAGCCGACGCGTTGAGTCGCAAAGCTCAATGCAACCGCCTTACTCTCCGCCTCCCGAGTGCTTCCTCTCGTGCGAATTCCAGACTCGGCTTGGAGATGGGCGAGCAGGATTCATAGCTAATCTCGAGTTGAGATCTACATTGCTCGATCAGATTCGAGAGGCGCAGATTTAAGGATGAAGAAGTTTCCCAAATCCGGGATAAAGTGAATTTGGGGCAAGGCTGAGTTTCGCCTAGATGATCGAGGAACCTTGTGGTTCGGAGACCGCATAGTTGTCCCCGATGACCAGGAGTTGAAGCGAAGGATTCTTGATGAGGCGCATAACTCCTTGCTTACCATTCACCCGGCAAAGCAACAAGATGTATCAAGACCTGAGGCGGCAGTTTTGGTGGACTCGTATGAAGCGCCGAAGTCGCTCGCTATGTGTCGGAGTGCGACGCCTGCAGCGGGTGAAGGCCGAACACCTCAAGCCAGTGCACCCTTCAAACCTCTTCCTATTCCAGCTTTGGAAGTGGGAGGATGTTGCCATGGATTTCATTACCGCCTGCCGACCGCTTCCTCGTGCCATGACTCGATTTGGGTAATCGTCGATCGATCGACGAAGTCTGCGCACTTCTTGGCCGCTTGCACCAAGTATCGAGTCAAGAAGTATGCGGACTTATATATCTCCCGGATCGTAAGTCCGCATGGAGTGCCCAAGCGGATAGTTTCGCATGAGGTTCTCGCTCACTTCTCACCTCGAGAAGCCTCGCATGAGGCCTTGGGCACGAAATCGCTCTACGATTCAAGATACCACCCTCAGATCGACTGGCCGACCGAGAGGGTCAATCAGATCCTCGAAGATATGTTGAGGGCTTGTGTCTTGTCCTACGGAAGAAGTGGGAAGGGTGTCTCCGTGACGCCGAGTTTGCGTGACAACAACAGCTACCAAACCAAAGATCAAGATGTCTCCATTCAAGCACTCTATGGTCGTAGCCGTCGGGCACCTTTGAACTGGTCCGAGAGTGGCGGCGTTCATTCCTCGGGCCTGAACTAGTCATGGAAGCGTAAGAAAAAGTGAGCACCATTCGGGAGAACTCGAGGGTAGCAGATGCGACAGAAGAGCTATGCCGACCGTCGTAGGAGACCCTCTCCTTCGATATTGCCGACTTCGACTATCTCAAGGTATCTCTCTTCGAGGCACTCGCCGGTTTGGAATCAAAGGGAAAGCGGCACCTCGATACATCGGACTGCTCCGAGTCCTTGAGAAGCGGGTCAGGTTGCATATCAGCTAGAGCTTCCTCCGTCGCTCGAGATGGTCCACAATGTCTTCCATATCTCCCAGTTGAAGAAGTGTCTCCATACTCCTTTCGAGTCACTTGAAGTGGATGACCTCGGGGTTGCGCCTGAACCGGATCTATCCTATCGAGAGCATCCAATTCGGGTTTTGGAAGAAGCGGAACGCAAGACTCGACGAAGAACTCTCAAGTTCTATAAAATTCAGTGGAGTAATCATACTGAGGATGAGGCTACTTGGGAGCCCGAAGATCGTTTAAAGACCGAGTACCCTGAATTCTTCGATGCCATGTAAGTGCGAGCGTACAATTCCCAAGGTTTAGAGCATGTCCGTTAGGGTCCTAACCCGTGTGTGCGTCCGTTCTGAATCTCGGGGCGAGATTCCTTTAAGGGGGGAGGGTTTGTCAAGTCCCCAAGTTCGGTAAGTGCTTTGGGACATCCGAGTATCCGGATCTACATCCGAGTGTCCGGATCCAACCCGGAATGTCCGAATAAAATGTCCGAGTATCCGGATTGGGCTGACTGAGCGCCCCAACCCGAGTGTCCGGACTGAATGTCCGGAGTGTCCGGTTGATCAGACAAGACCCCAACCCGAGTCTCCGGGTTGAGCGTCCGGAGAGTCCGGATGGTGCGGGATTTTGTATAAAAGTCCCGTTTCTTGATTTCCCCACCTCATTTCTTCTCCCCACTTGGTTCCCCACCCGTGTGAGCTCGTTCCTCCACCCTAGCTCCTCTCCGGCGAGCTTCCACCGGCCGGTGACCCTCCCGTGGCTCCTCCCCGGCGGCTCCTCCATCCCCTGAACTCCTCCTCAAGCCAGCATCCTCCATCCTCCACCCGGCATTGCTTCTCCTCCATCTTCCTTGGAGGTAGGTCTCTCTCTTGGGAGTAGATTCGTGATTCTTGGGTTCTAGGGTCATCAATGGTGGGAGTTAGAGCTTAGGTTTAGATTTGAAGTTTCGGAGTTGAATCTTGAGCTCTAGGGTTTTGGGTGTAGTGATCCTAGGGTTAGTGTGGGGCTTGGATTGATGAATGTGGGTGCTAGTGTGGTTGATCGGGTAGTAGTAGCGCCCGATCCAAGGGTCGCTTGGAGTTGGTTAGTGGTTTCATGGGCTAGTGTCGTTCCTCGTGGAGTTGGGTTAGCTATAAGCTTCTTCGGCCTTGCCACGTGTAGGAAAGTCATAGATCGGGTCCCCGTGATGCCGTTGGACTTGGCGGCACCTCGATCCGTCGAGTTATTGGGTAAAACTCGCCAGGTCCGGAGTGTCCGGACACCCGCCCGAGTGTCCGCTCTGCCGAGTATCCGGACGAATGGGCCGAGAGTCCGGATTGTCCGGAGAGTCCGGATCAAATACCCGATCGTCCGGTTAGGCCGGGTCTGTCCAGCTTGAGTCGAGTTGTCCGCCATGCGTTATTTCTTCGGGTTTTTCAGTTGTACTTCATTCATATGCATTGCATGCATTTTTATTATGCATTGTACTCGTAGAGAACGATCCCGCGCGATCGACGTGGCCGTGGTTGAGGGAGTTGCCGAGGGCAAATCATTGTCGATCCACCAAAGAAGAACAAGGCAAGCACCTAAGCATATTTACCCCATTATATGATTTTATCTTAGAGAATTAAATTGCTTATTTAGTCGATTAAGTATGCATTAGGAGTTGAATGGTGGGAACAGGGTTAGAACCTAATTGCTGCACATCCACTCCTTGAATTTGTGGAACACTCCTCGGAACCAAAATATGGGTAATTGTAACGAGTCTACGCTTAGTTTTGCTTAGATGTTGGGTTGGGCCAAGTGGGGATGGTTCTCCCGCTTGTGATTATTAACAATTGTTTCACTTCACACATGATGGATTGGAATGGGTATGTTTATGAGTTGTAATTGATAAATTGTGGACCGGGCGGGAGTTGGTTCATTTGAGTATGGAGACTCAAATGTGTAGCCCCGTCTGAGTCGATTAAGGACCGATTCGATGGTTGCCCTTTGATCGAGCACACCCGGTTGGTCGCATGCCCGATTATGGTACGGTAAGCCACTCTTTCTCTCATCACGGAATCGATGGACCGTAACTTCTGTGGTTGGACGTGGTTGAGGGCGAGGCTTAGGTCGACTCGAGCGCCAAGCCGGGCTTGGGGCTGCTCGAGGGTGCTAGGTTTTCGGGCCACAGGAGGACGCTCAATGATTGGGTATGATTGGGAGGGTTGACACTAGGCCCTTGTGGTAAGTGTCGTGCGATCAATGCTTCCTGCAGGGTTAATTAAGCGATTCGAATTGCCGCGCGCTCTCGGATATGAGCAAGCTCTTTCATCGCCGATCCACGTAGTAAGAACTTGAACCGAGGTTCGCCGTCGAGCTTGAGCCCACATAAATTGGTGTTGAGATTAATTGTTGTGAATTAATGATTGCAACTTCATTTTTAGAAGTAGGCGCTACATAACAAGCTAAATTGTGAATTGAGTAGTTAGGTAATTAATATAACAAATATTAAGCTTTCGCACTTTTACCTTCAGACTGGTCTTTTGCTACATCCAAATGCATGACTTTTGGAGTAGGTCATATATGGACAACGGGTAAGACTTGAGAGTACCTTCAGTACTCAGGCTTACGCTTTGTGGTTTTGGCGGTGAGGATCCAGAGGGTGTGAGTTCTGCCCCTCGCCTATCGGTGGCCAAGGCGGGGCACCGAGTAGAGGCCGCTATGCAGTGTGCGCCGGAGGTGTTCGGGCATGACACTTCCGGGGTGTTTTTCTTTTGTTGTATAGGATAGTTGGCTTTACTTTTGCAAACTGTCGCACTTTTATCTCTGCATTGGTTTTTGTCTACCTTTCGATTGGTTGTTTCGTTGGTTGTTTTTGTTGGGCTTCCGTGTGCCGTGTGTTTTTGTTGCTTCCGCTCGCGCGCCTCTGGTAGTAGGTTTGGGGCTCGATGCCCCTTGGTGCGAATTGAATGTTGATACGGCATTGGGAACCGGTATGTGGGGATCTGGCGAGTTTCGGATCGCATACCGGGGAATACCGGGGTTGTTGTCGAGTCGTGTGGATGTTTGTAGAGTTTGCTCGCTTGGGCTTGGGTATTAGCATCGGGATCACCTCCGGTGGTCTGTTGCTAGAATCCAAATCCGACGGGAGCGACTGTTCATCCAGCAACTCGAGGACGATCTGGGCGGCTCCTCTCACTGCCCGTCGCGCCAGCGTGGCGCGAGAGCCGCCCGTCGCGCCGGCGTGGCGCGAGACCTTCCCCCCCACCTGCCGCGTGTCCTGGTCGCGCCAGCATGGCGCGATTTCCTCCCCTTCGCGCTGACGTGGCGCGAAATGCCCCAAATCGCGACGACGTTGCGCGAAAATAGTTCATTTCTGTAAAAAAAAATTATGGAAGTATATTTTTATAATACACAAATTAAAAATGAATATTTATAAAAAAAATTCGTGCACGATTGTCATCATTCATCGCATCGACAGAAACCATCCACTTGGCAGCCAAAAGCCAGTAAAGACGATCTGTCATCAGATTCCGTAACCTTTCCCGAAGTCATTTGATCCTAGCCAGCAAATCACTTCACCACTGAAATCTCTACTGGTCATTTTACTTGCCAATGCAAACATCACGCAATCACCCGCATGGCCGCATACACCAGGGATGGCAATTGGGTGTTATGAATATGAGCAGTGCTCGTCCATATTCATACTCATCATATAAAATTTTCTCCGCTGGTATACCAACAAAGAGTGACGGGTAAAAAATCTCGTCTATACCTATCGCCCACGGGTACCTATTACTCGCGAGTATACCCGTTTACTCGCCACCATCAATAATTCTTCCAACCAAAGGCACTAGGAGTTAAAGAGCAATGGTACCAAAACAATCCTTTTGATAAAATTGTTGGAATCAGCTACATTATGTGGATTGAAGAATGATTATCAATAATTCAAAATTTTAAATGCACATAGGGATAAGAATTAAAATAATATATGCAGATAAATGATACACGGATGTTCACGTTTAACAATTAAAATGAAAATAGTTCATTAGTCAACACACATGTTGAATTTCAATAATTAAAATAGAAACAATTCATCAGTCATCACATATATTACAAATCGCCCATCACGGAATCACCAATCACAAATTACTAATATGAGGTATCACAAATTGGGGATCAAATGGCCAACTAGGTGTTTATTATAGCACACATGTCATTAGAAGGTGGCGGGTAATCGAGCGAAACGGGTACGTACATGTGGAGTTCCTTTATATCCATATCCATTTACCCATCGGGTAAAGTTTAGTTTCCCATAAACATACCTGTGGGCAACAAAAGAGAAACATATATACCTCTATTAGAGTGTTTACCCGTGGGTGTACTGGTAATTAGATAAGATTATCATCCCTAGCATATACTCGTAGTGTACTGCGAGAAGAAAGACGTCTGTGGTGCTCCACCACCGAAATGATTAACCGCTGTGCATGCACGCACCCGAACGAATAGCAGGCGCCACATCGAGCCGAGGGCAATCCGCATCAGACGCACGCAGATCTTAGCTGCATCTTCCTGGGGATCCCTGTGATGGCGACTCCACGTCCGGATCGACAGCACAAGGTCCAAGCGACCTGGCTTTTCCGGGGCCATGACGCCTGCTACGTGGGGAACAAGAGTGCAAAACCTTGATCACAGTGTCCATTTGTCCTGATGCAGTGTTGTCACCTGAATATTTTTAAGGTAATAAATTTTTTAATAAAATTACAGAAAAATATATTGAAATTTTGTTTACATAAATATAGCTATGTCACCAATTTATTATATGACAGTTCCTGTCGTCAAATAAATTGTATATCAGCCTCTGGCCAATCCATATGGCGATATAAGTCTATCACGCAAATAAATTGACGACAGTGTTTTATTTGGCCAATAGTTTTATTGCTGATTCATTTGGCCATTAGGCTTATTTGAAGAATTGATGACATAATCATTGTCGCCAATGCAATTGGCGACAAGGTATATTTATGTAATTATTTTTTGACGTATTTTTTTGTGATTCTATTTAAAAAATTTATTACTTTAAAAATAATTTGTTGGCACTTGGAAGTAATGTTCTAGTACAAGCTTAAATGAAACTAGGCCCGTAAGCGCGGCGCACGCCGAGCGCGTGAACGAAAAATAATTTTGTATGTTTTTTTTTTTGGGGGGGGGGAGGATAAACTTAAACGTATTTTCAAATTTTTTGGAGGCTCGAGAAACCTTAGAGATGGAGTCGAAAAAAATTACACATCTTTCTATTGGCGAAAATATTTTTTTTGGGAAAAACGGAGAAAGGGCCTGGGCCCGTATGCGCGGCGCACGCCGCGCGCGTGAACGAAAAATGAATTTGCTTTTTTTTTCGGAGAAAAAAAATAGACTTAGACGTATTTTCAAAAATTTTGGAGACTCGAGAAACCTTAAAGACATAGCCGAAAAAAAAGTACACATCTTTCTGTTGACGAAAATATTTTTTTCAGGGAAAATGCAAAAAGGACCTGGATGTAAAAATCGGGAACCTGTTTGTTATAGTTTTGGACCTCACCGCTATCCCGAAAAAGTGGAAAAGAGCTCGCTCGTGATTTACATTTCCTCCCAAAAAATCGTGAAGGACCTTTCTATAAATTCGCAGGAGCCTATCCATAATTTGGAGAAATGGAGGGGGGTTTCGCAAAACCGCCAGGCACCACGTGTGCAGGCCCTCCTGCCTAGGGGCGGGCATTCGGTTAATTCGTTTTTTTCGGTTTGGTTTTTTCGGTTTATAAATATTTCGGTTTTTGAGAATCATTAACCGAACCGAACCGAATAATTTTGAAAACTGAACCGAATTAACCTAATTTCTTCGGTTCGGTTTTTCGGTGTTTCGGTTCGCCGAAAGTTCCAAGCACTCAAGCAGCAGCTAGTCCCCATCCCCGATTCGGCGATTCCACCGATTCAGCAGCTAGCACTCAACCGAATTTCATTGCAAAATAAAGCGTTGCCTTGTGCCTTCGTGCTCACCGTCCACTCCCTGCCTCGTGCTCGCCATCGACTCTCAGCACTCACCGACCGGCAATGGTGGCGAACATGGCGACATCGATGGGCGCCGCGCGCGCCGCAGGCCCTTTCGCCTTTCGGATCTGCATCGGCGTGGGGGCGAGGGAGGGATACGACGACCGGCAGGTATGAAGAGGGAGCTGCCGCCCAGAGCCGCGCGGGGAGAGAGGAGGCGGCCGGCCGGCCGCGCCACCGCGGGCCCTCCCAGATATGCATCTGGCCTCCCGGATCTGCATCAGCGCAGGGCGAGGGAGGGAGCCCACCTCCCGGAGCCGCGCGCGAAGAGAGGAGGCGGCCGGCCGACCGCGCCGCCGCGGGCCCTCCCAGATCTGCGCCTGGCCTCCCAGATCTGATCGAGCTGTCCTGGATCTGCATCGGTGCGGCCGCGCGGGGTGAGGGAGGGAGGTGGAGAGAAGAGGCAGCCGGCTAGCCGAGAGTGAGGGAGGGAGGAAAGGAGGAGGCGATTGACCGCTGTGCCTGAAGCCTTTGCGTGGAGGGAAGGAGGAGACAAGGCAGGTGGAGAAGAATGGCTCGACTCGGCACTTGGGTCAGACGGTGTGACGGGGAATTTTAACGAGAGAGGAGCGACTGATTCGGTGATCGGTTAGTTTGGTTTCTTGTATAGCAAAACCGAACCGAAAACCGAAAACCAAATAGATTTCAAATAAAAACCGAACCGAAAACCGAAAAAACCAAAAAAATCGGTTAATTCAGTTCGGTTTTTTGGTTTCGGTTTAAAACTGCCCACCCCTACTCCTGCCGGCGTTTCTCCCATCCTTAATATACGAAGTATGCCATGGAAATGTAGGAATATTTCAGAATTTGACACTCAATTCGCAAGCCTTTCGGCTCATTTGGATGACATATGGGACCATCTGTGTGTATGACAGTGGGCCAGAGTGTCAAATTCCGAAATGCGAATTTTAAAGAGTGTCAAATTCTGAAAACTCCCAAATGTAGTAGTGAACGGGTAAGAACTGCTATTTCGAGCAACAGCTCAAGAATGCGTTTTTCTAGCCCGTGTAAAAACGTGGTGCTCCATGGAAAGAAAAGAAGAAAGCTTTGTGAGAGCAAGTAGATCCGTACAGTGCATCCACGCAGATGAATTCTAGAAAACGCTGCTCCTGCCCTACGCCTACGACAAGGAGTCGATCGATCAAAACGGGGTCCTTTTCCAGATTCGATCGACCTTTGTTGGATTCTGCCAGGCAGATGAATTCGATCGACTTTTTTGGATTCTGCCACGCAGATGAATTCTAGAGAACGTTGCGTTTTTGGCTCTTTGCTTTTTTTGTTATCGGATTCAGATCGATCCATGTGCCAATGCTATTAAAGGTATTTTTTTTTTTAAAGGTGTCCTGTGGGCTTGTAAAGCTGCTAAGAGCAAATACAGTAATAAAGCTCATTACTTACTTATCTTCTACCATATCATCTAAAATAAGCAATAAATTTAGCTTGTATAATAGTTAGATCTCTAAAGGATGTCTCATGTTGTACAATAACTATATCTAAACTTGTACAATAAGGTCACCTTAGTTGGCTCTTAACCTATACACACCAGCTTTGGTCTATATGTAAGAGTGGAACAAGAGGAAAGAGAAGAGAGCTTGCTCTTTTTTAGTAGCCAGCTTTGCACAGGAGCATAGGTAGATTATTTATGTACAAGCGAGAAGAGATAGTTATTGTACAATATCTAGAGATAACTTTTGGAAACAGTTATTGTACAAGCTGGCTTTTAACTTACTATTAACCTGTAGTGGGACTTGCTATTGTACTTACTCTAACTAATATATCTTATTTTTCGTGCGATGTTGGCTACTAAATAAGAGCTAATTCTCTTCTCTCTCATCTTTTCTCACTCTTCCATATAGGACAAATGGGAGTGCAATCGGCTCGGATTCAGTCAGATATCGCTTTTTCCGTATCCTAAACATTATTTTTTAGTCGAATTCAGAGTCGGATACAGATAGTGCCGGATACGAATACGACACGAATAATATCGGTCACAGATTCGAAACGAATACGGAGTGAAATCGATACGGTACCGGATATTTTTTTATCGGACGTCGCACCAAAGCTAAAGCATAGACGCACACAAAGCTCTAAAATTTCATACTACCAATGTGCTGGTACCCATAGGATTCTATCCGAGGGATAATCACATTTGTGAGCTATTTGCCCAGTACCCATAGGATTCCATCTGAACTATTTACCCATTTCGAATCACTACAGATACTTTTCCAAAAGAAAAACACTAGTTACTTTGTAATCGCAGCACAAATCATACTAGCCCGAGCATACAATCAAAACCAGAGGAGGGAAAACCCCCAAATGGCTAATTGGAAAAGGTGACTGCCAATATGTGGTACACACATCAACACACCTTACGCACTAACAGTGGCGCATGAACCACTAGATAAGCTGTAGAGGCCGAGAAGCCGTGAACTTAAGGCCTTGTTTGGAGGAGTTGTGCTTCAACTTTGGGCCTAAAGCTTCTCCAAATAGCTAAGCCACAACTGAAGCACCGCTAAAAGCCACAGCTGGTAGGGAGGTGCTTTTTGGCTGTGTTCGCTTGACCGCCTCCTCGCTTGCTCCACCTCCCTTCTCGCCCCGTCGTCTCCCCGCCCGGTTGCCTCCTCGACTCCCTCCTGTTCGGGAGTCGCCTCCCTGACTCCCTTCTCACTCGGGTCCACTCAGTTTCCCCCCAAAAGCTACAGCTGCACCAGCCAATTTGCCAAATGACATATCAAAAAAAAGCCACAGCCACCAGCTACAACTATTTTACAGCCCAACAAACCAAAAGTAGTATTTCAGTCCAGCCGCAGCCCCTCCAAACAGGTCCTAAGTCGAACCAAGACTCAATGGAGTTTTGAAAACTTCTTTCAGGTCCAGTCAATAAGATGGCAGCCTTATCCCTTACTTTATTCATGAGAGAGCTTTTCTCAACTTTGGCCTTCGCGGGTGATTGAGAGCAACCTCCCTGTCCTGCACGAGCGCAAGAAGCCGATGAGGTAGACGACCAGCACCGGCAACAGTCGATGCGGCTTGGCCAGAGTCACACAAGAGGCTGGATGGTGCTGCGCGCATGCTGGTGCGGAGAGGCAGTGGGATGCTTGGAGATCTGACAGAAGGGCGTGGCTCGGGGCGGATCCGCTATCCGCTCTGAGTTGCAGCGAAGTTGTGGCAGAGGATCTGGAGCTGGTGCGCTATGCTGGCGGTGGCCCAGCAACTTTTGGTGGATTAGCGGTCGGTCGGCTGATGGAAGGAGGCGGTGTCGACGGCTTGGAAGCAGGGACAATCGGCGTGAAGGCGGTTGAGGTCGTTAGAGAACAGCGTGTAGAGGCAAGGACGACCGGAGCAGCGATGGGCAGAAGCCGAGGCGGCGGACGACGGGTTGCGTGGAAGGAGGCGGGCTGGCGCGGATGGCAGCCTACGGCTCAGATGGCGAGGTGGGAGAAAGTAAACAGTGTCGGGTTGTCCGCTCGGTGAGAGCTCTGGCATGATGGGCCAAATGATTCGGATATCCGAGTATTTTCTTTCAGAAATATCCAAAAATCATCTCAAAATATGCCGATCCGACGGATAGTAATCTCCCGAATCTGAATCCAAATCCAAAAAAAATATCCAAAATCAATTCTGAATACGATAATTATCCACAATGACTATTCAAATCCGATCTGAATACATCTGGTTGGTCGGCTGGACGGAAAGTATCCGAACCGATTGCACCCCTAAGGACAAAGCTAATATGTGCATGCTAAGAGTAAGTTAAGGTGATCTTATTATACATGCCCTAAGCTAGGCTATCACTAGAAAGTTGGTTAATGGGAGGAAAATCGAAGTTTCTACTGTAGTAGACATATCCGTCCATTTTTTTTTTTCAAAAGTAGCCCTTGTGCGATAAAATTTTCAAAAATAGCCCGCATCCCCACCGCGGAAGATCCGATAGGTGATACGTGTCATCTGTCGTGGTCTGGTAGCGCGAAAGACAGTGGTTGGTTAGGAGCGCGGAAGATGCAAAGTTCCCATGGTCGGGGAATGCGGGAGCCCCTCCCGCGCACGCCAACCGTGGGATAATGTCAGGGCCCCAAGTTTCAAAAATTCTGGGACATCCGGAGTATCCGGATCAACACCCGGAATGTCCGGACATAACCCGGAATGTCCGGACATATTGTCCGGAGTATCCGGATTAACCTGACGAAGCGCTTCAACCCGGAGTGTCCGGACTAAATGTCCGAGTGTCCGGGTTAGTGTTATCGAAGACCCAACCCGAGTCTCCGGTTAGGTCCTGGAGGTCCGTATTTGGCGGGGTTTTTGTATAAAAGTCCCATTTCGTGGGTTCACTCTTCTTTTCTTCTCCACTTGTCCTCCACCCATCTCATGCCTCCTTCGCCCCAACCTGTCTCCGGTGAGCTCTCCACTTCGGCGACCTCCTCGTGGCTCCTCCCCGCGGCTCCTCCATCCCGTGAACTCCTCCTCAAGCTTCTGCATCCTCCTTCCTCCACCCTGGCATTGTTTCTCGGCCCATCATCCTTGGAAGTAGGTCTTTCTCTTGGGGGTTGATTCGTGAGTTTCTTGGTTTTGAGGCCATCCATGGTGGGTTTAGGGTTTAGGTTTGGATTTGGGGATTTGGAGTTGAATCTTTAGCTCTAGGGTTTTGGGTGTAGTGATTCTAGGTTGGTTGGCTTGGAATGATGAATGTGGGTACTAGTGAGGTAGATCGGTAGTGGTAATGCCAACTCCAAGGGCCGATTAGAGTTGGCTTGTGGTTTTGTAGTCAGTGTCGCTTTCGAGGTTTAGCTAGCTTGAAGTTCCTCTGCCTGCCATGTGGGAATGTCATAGGCTGGGTCTCGCTGCCAGTGGGGACTTGGCACCTCATCCGCTGAGTTGTATGGTGAGGTGCGCCAGTTCGGAGTGTCCGACTCCAAACCGAGAGATTCGGCTAGGTCGGAGTATCCGACACAAGGTCCGAGTATCCGGTTATTCTGACTGTCTCGGATCAAATAACCGACTGTCCGTTAGGGCTAGTCTCGTCCGGCCTCATTAGCCTGTTTCTCGGTCGCGCTTGTCTCGCTTCTGGGTTTTTTCCTTTTGTGTTCATTTCATTCGCATGGCATGCATCTCATTATGCATTGTACTGTAGGAACGATCCCGCGAGATCGACGCCGCAGGATCGAGGGTATTACCGAGAGCCGCCATTACCGACTCCACAAGGTAAGAACAAGTAAGCACCTATGCATCTTGAACCCAGATAATTGTATTTTTGTGAATAAACCGCTTAATTGGTGAAATAAGTATGCATTCTGAGTTGAATTGGGTTAGGTTAGATCCTATTTGTCGTGCATATTCATCCTTGATTTGTAAATACTTCCGTTGGATCTAGTATGGGTAATAAATGAGTCAACGCTAGAATTGCTTAGAGGTCGGGGTTTTGGCCAGTAGCGAAGGTTCCACGCTTGAGGTCAAGTATTTTACCCATGACAAAAGAGGGCATGGATGGGTGGTTGGAAATGAAAAGATGAATTGAGACCTCAAGGGAAGGTTGGGACATTGGGTAAGGAGACCATGTGGTAGTTCCCGAGTCGACATGACCGATTCGATGGTTGCCCTTTGATCGAGCACACACCTCGCTTGGTCGATGCCCGACATGGTACTGGTAAGCCACTTTATCTCATACGGAATCGATGGACCGTGAATCTCTTGTGGTTGGACGTGGTTGAGGGCGCAGGCTTAGGCCGACTTCTCGAGCGCCAAGCCGCTTGGGGCCGCTCGAGGGGTGCTAGGTTTTCGGGTCACAGGAGGACGCTCAAATGATTGGGTATGATTGGGAGGGGTTGACACTAGGCCCTTGTGGTAAGTGTCGCGCGACCAATGCTTCCTCGCAGGTTAATTAAGCGATCTCGAATTGCCGCGCCTCGATATGAGCAAGCCGTTTCATCGCACAACACGTAGTAAGAACTTGAACCGAGGTTCTGCCGAAAGCTTGAGCCCAAATAAATTGGCGATGAGATTAATGGTTGTGAATTAATGATTGCACTTCATCTTAGAAGTAGCGCCATGGTAAATCGCTTAACTTGTGAATTGAGTAGTTGAGTGACTAAATAATAAACCTAAGCATTTCCGCAAATGTTACCTCTAGCTTATTCCTTGCTACATCCAATTGCATGTCCTTTGGAGTCGGTCATATATGGACCATGGGTAAGACTTATGCAGTACCTTCCTGACTCAGCTTCGCTTGTGGTTTTGCAGCGAGGATCCAAATGGGTGCGAAGTTTTGCCCCTTACGCCATTTCGGGTGACCAAGTGGGCACCGAGTAGAGGTCGTTTGGCGCATGCGCGCCGGAGTGTTCAGGGCATGACACTTCCGGGTGTTTTTACTTTTGTTGTATAGTGTAGTGGTGATACTTTGTGAACAAATGCCACCTTTATTTCTCAGAATGGAACGCTGGCCTGGCTTCTTCGCTTGGTCGCTTTTGTTGGTTGTCTTTGTTGGGCCTCTTTGTGCCGTGGTGTGTTTGTTTGCTTCCGCGTTTTGCCGCCTCTCGTAGTGAGTTTGGGGCTCGATGCCCCTTGTGCGAATTGATGTTTGATATGGCATTGGGAACCGTGATGTGGGGATCTCCCAAGTAGTTTCTTTGACATACCGGGGAATACCGGGTTGTTGTCGAGTCGCTGAAGTCGAGAGTTGTCTCGCTTGGGTATTAGCATCGGATCGCCTCCGTGATTCGTTAGAATCCAAATCCGACGGGAGTAATCGCTCATCCAACAACTCGAGGACGATCCGGGCGCCTCTCGTGGCCGGTATCGAGCAAGGCGACAAAGACGGGCCCCAACTTGACGCACTCGGCTAGGAATTGTTCAGATTGTCATACCGCATTAGGGTAGGAGTAATACCGCCCCGCTCTAGATTGTAGAGGTGAGAGTAAATTGCTGGAAGTCGTGGCATTTCATCCCATCGTATGTCATGCATGTGTCATGTCGTTTTGCATCAAAGTGTGTTTTAGTATGTCGACTTTGTGGGACCTCAAAGTGGTGCTACAATGAGTGGAGTCGCTGAAATTGTCGCCAGAGTGGTGTGTCGCTTTCCGCTGAGTCTAACGCTTGTCGCTTTGGTTAACGGCTGCACGCGGACCCGAGGGGCTTCCACTGGGGTGATGGAGGTGCCGAGCGACACCGCCGTAGGGTGCTGATCCGCCGCCTCCCAACGTGTTTGACATTCTCAATGCCGGACCGAGCAAAGACCAGGAGGCGACGACCTGATCCTGGAGATGCTAGTCCAGGATCGGGTCTCAAGATGGTGGCCGCGTGATGGGCGAGGTCGGCCCACCGGCTATCTCGACTCCGCACACACACCACCGCCTTCACGCCACCGATCCGCTGGAGGCCGACGATTAATCGTCAGCAAGACGATAGAGCGTAAGTTTGCTCTCATCGATCGTGGGGGAGCTCCGTATGCTCACTTCATACAAAGCAGCCTCCAGACACTCGCTGGTGCTTGTGGGGCCAATTTATGGGTGATGCACCGGCCGCACCGCCATTTAAGTTGAGTTCGCGAGGCGCTTTGCGCGCATTTACATCCCGGAAGGGCCTCATGGACATGAAGAAGCAAAGAAGCTTTCACTCCGGCTCGCAAAGAAGTCGTTTGGTTGACTACTCGCAGGAGTTCAACTACCGCGCAAAGACGCCTGAGAGGAGGCTTCCACCGACTGTACAGCTGGTGGCTTTCAGGAGTGGGCCGACAATAAGATGCAGGATAAGTCGCCCATCCGCGACTTGGCCGACTACAATGACCTGGTGAGTCACAGGGATCACCGTTGAGCTCAAGATGCGGGCTCATCAGGAGGAGAAGAAGAGGAAGCGGCGATGCCGCATTTCAGCTGGGCGCAGTCATAGGGCTCGGGCGGTTCAGACACCCGCCGAGGTCGTCGGGCTTCCAAAGGCTGCCGCCCGCTGGTCGCGACAGCTGTCAATTGCCGATTGCATTCGACCACGCACCACCGCTATCGCACCGGCACTGTAGAGCGTTAATGGTCTCGGGTCCCGGCCTGGTTACAATTGCGACGACGGGCTACTTATCCGGATCGCCTATTCCCACGCCGGGCAGCAGGTTTCGGGCGCCTCCACGCTTCAGGGCGCGACGGCACCACCGCCGTTTCACGCCGAAAGGCCGAGGCAACTACCTTCGCCGACACCAGGCGGCTCCCGAGGCTCCGGCCGCGTTAGCCGGGTAATGCCTTTGTTGAGGGGCATGAGGCTAGGGTGTTATTTGATTCTGGGGCCTCCCATTCTTTTATTCGCACGGGGTTTATGAGCAGAGTCGATGAGGGTCAGAGTGCTGTCACTCTTCTCGATTGAGGCACCGGGTCAAGATCACTACAGTAGCGTGATGGTTCAAGGCGAGTTCATTCAGTGATTCCGCTCACTGCTAGCTTGCCGCTTTTAGACCTTCGAGGAATAGATGTCATCCTCGGGATGAGTTGGTCGACACGACAAATAAGTCGCTTTTGGATTGTCAGTAGTCGCATTCGCTACCCTAATCCAAGGGCTACTGACCACTACTTACTTTAATGAGAACAAGGCCACCTTGTGTTCACTAAATGGGACAGGTTGAAGAGCCGGACTGACCTGTGGTGTCCGAAGTTTCCGATGTGTTCCCAATAACTACCGGATGCCACCGGACGGATATCGAAGTTTGTCGCCGAGCTTCAGCCAGGATCAGCCTGGCTTCAAGCGCCGGCATCAATGCCACCCAATGAGCTAGCCGAGTCAAGACTCGCTGAAGGGGCTGGATGGACAAGGGTTCATTCGTCCCGAGTTCTCACCTTGGGGTTGTTTTCCGCTTGCATGACCAAGAAGGATGGTTCTTCGCTACCGCTGATTACCGCCCCCGACAAGCCACCGCCAAGAACAAGTACCCATTGCCCCGGATCGACTTCCCTGCTTGATCACCGATCTGGTGCACGAGTATTTTCCAAGATTGATCTCAGGCTCGGCTACCATCGATTAAGATCCGAGCCGAGGACATCCCAAGACTCGCTTTCCACCGATAATGGCTCATTTAGTATACTGCGATGTCGTTTCGCTCACTACGAACGCCGCGCATTTATGTACTCCGATGAACTCCATATTTATGGAAGAGCTGATTCTTTTGTTGTCATCTTCATCGATGATATTTTGATATATTCACCTGAGGAAGAGCACGCCGTACACCTTCGTGATTGTTCTCGCGACTCAGTGGAGCATCGTCGTATGAAGTTCGAAGAAGTGCTAGTTCGCTAAGGGAAGTGTCATTCTTGGGACACGCCCTTTCTCGAAAGCGAGGCGTGGCAAGGGGCTTGACCCGAGCAAGGTACAGATGTACTCAAATGGAGCAGCAAGATCAAGATCGTCACGACATCCGCAGCTTTTGGATCAAGCCGGGTACTATCGCTGCTTCATCCAAGACTTCTCAAAGATTGCGGCCGGCGACCGAGCCGCCAAGAAGGGAGTTGAGTTCGATGGTCACGATCATCGGCGAGCGCTTTTCGAAGCAACGCCTCGACCACGCCTCGCCCTAACTCACCGGATATACATGTGCCTTTTGATGTGTATTGCGAAGGCGCCGTGCATTGGGCTTGGCTGTGTGCTTATGCAAGAAGGCCGAGTCGCTGTTTCACGCATCTCGGCAGCTTGAAGCATCATGAGGAGCACTACCCCACCCACGATTTGAGCTTGGCAAAGAGCGGTGCATGCCTTGAAGATCTCGGGCGCCACTATCTCCTGGGGAACAAGTGTAATATTTACACCGATCATAAAGTCTCAAGTACATCTTCACTCAGCAGATCTGAATATGAGGCAAATGGAGATGGCTTGAGCTGATCAAAGACTACACCGGAGGTACACTACCACCTCGGGAAGGCGAATGTGGTGGCCGACGCTGAGTCGCAAGGCTCAATGCAGCTTGTTCTTGTTTTACACTCCTGAGTGCTTCCCTCCTGCGCCGAATTCCGCAGACTCGATTGGAGATGGGCGAGCAGGATTCATAGCCAATCTCGAAAGTTGAGATCTACATTGCTCGATCGATTCGAGAGGCACGTATTAAAGGATGAAGAAGTTGCTCAACCGGATAAATTGAATTTGGGGCAAGTCGCCGAAGCCTCACCGATGATCGTGGAACCTTGTGGTTCGGCGATCGCGATAGTTGTCCCCGATGACCGTGAGTTGAAGCGGCGATTCTCGATGAGGCGATAACTCTCGCTTACCATTCACCCGGCAAAGCAACAAGATGTATCAAGACCGAGGCGGCGCTTTGTGGACTCGCATGAAGCGCCGGTCGCCGCTATGTGCTCTGAGTGCGACGTCACTGGCAAGAGGGTGAAGGCCGAACACCTCAAGCCACCTGCATTCTTCACCCTTCCTATTCCGGGCCTTGAAGTGGGAGGATGTTACCATGGACTTTCATTACCGGGCCGACCACTTCCTCAAAGCCATGACTCGATTTGGGTAATCATCGATCGACCGACGGGCGATGCGACTTCTTGGCCGCTTGCACCAAGTATCGAAGTCAAGAAGCATGCACTTGTATATCTCCCAGATCGTAAGTCCGCATGGAGTGCCTAAGCGATAGTTTCTGCATGCAGGCTCTCGCTCACTTTCAATTCCGAGAAGCCTGATGAGGCCTTGGGCACGGTCGCTTATAGTTCTCAGATACCACTCGGGATCGACGGCCGACTGAGAGGGTCAATCGATCCTCAAGACATGTTGAGGGCTTGTATCTTGTCCTACAGAAAGTGGGAAGAGTGCCTTCAGTGACGCCGAGTTTATGTGCAACAACAAATGCTTACCAAACAGATCAGATGTCTCCGCTCGAGGCGCTTTTTATGGTCGCAGCTTGTCGAGCGCCACGAATCGGGTCGAAGTGGGGAACGCTTCCTTGATTGGGCCTGAGTTGGTTATGGAGGCGAAGAAAAGGTCAGACTATCCAGAAAATTGAGGATAGCGCCGTCGCGATGTAAGAGTTACGCTGATCGCCGTAGGAGACCCTCTCCTTCGAGCATTGGCGACTTCGCCTATCTCAAGGTATCTCTCTTCGAGGCACTCGCGGTTTGGAATCAAGGGGAAATCGGGCGCCTCATTACATAGGGCCATTCCGAGTCCTTGAGAAGCGTGGTCGTTGCGTATATCGCCAGAGCTTCCTCCTCGCCGAGATGGTCCACAACGCCTTCCATGTCTCCCGCCAAGAAGTGTCTCCGTATTCTTTCGAAGTCGCTGAAGTGGACGGCCTGAGTTGGCGTCGAACCGATCTGTCCTATCAGAGCATCCAATTCTGGTTTTAGAAGAAGCCGGAGCGCAAAAATCCCTGGCTGAGAACTCTCAAGTTCTATAAGGTCCAATGGAGCAATCATACCGAGGACGGTTACTTGGGAGCCCGAGGATCGCCCTCAAGAACGAGTATCCCGAATTCTTCCAAAACATGAGTATTACTCACCGATCCTTCACCTTTTCCTTGTAGTTATCTTCCTAATCAGACGCTAAGCTTCTCAATCTCGCGAGATTCCTTAAGGGGGAGGGTTTGTCGGGCCCCAAGTTTCAAAATTCGGGACATCCGAGTATCCGATCAACACCCTAATGTCCGACATAACTAATGTCCGGACATATTGTCCGAGTATCCGGATTAACCTGACCAGCGCCTCAACCGAGTGTCCGACTAAATGTCCAAGTGTCCAAGTTAGTGCTACTGAAAGACCCTAACCCGAGTCTCCTTAGAAGGCCCCTGAGTGTCCGGTATTTCATGGGGGGGTTTTGTATAAAAGTCCCATTTCGTGGGTTCACTCCTTCTTTTCTTCTCCACTTGTCCTCCACCCATCTCAGCGCCTCCCTTCGCCCCAACCTTGTCTCCTGAGCTCTCCACCCGGCCGACTCCTCCGTGGCTCCTCCCCCGGTGGCTCCTCCATCCCGTGGAACTCCTCCTCAAGCCGCATCCTCCTTCCTCCACCCTAAGCATTGTTTCTCGCCCATCATCCTTGGAGGTAGGTCTTTCTTGGGGGTTGATTCGTGAGTTTCTTGGGTTTTTGAGGCCATCCATGGTGGGTTTAGGTTTAGGTTTGATTTGGGGATTTGGAGTTGAATCTTGAGCTCTAGGTTTTGGGTGTAGTGATTCTAGGGTTGGTTGGGGCTTGGAATGATGAATGTGGGTACTAGTGAGGTAGATCTGGTAGTGGTAATGCCAATCCAAGGGCCGATTAGAGTTGGCTTGTGGTTTTGTAGTTGGGTGTCGCTTCTCGAGGTTTAGCTAGCTTGAAGTTCCTCGCCTTGCCGTGCGCAGGGAATGTCATAGGTCGGGTCCCGCGCGGGTGTCAGGACTTGGCGGCACTCTCACCCGCTGAGTTGTATGGTGAGGTGCGCCAAATGGAGTGTCCGGACCTCATCCGAGTATTCGCTTAGGCCGGAGTATCCGACAGAAGGTCCCGAGTATCCGGTTATCCGACTGTCCTGGATCAAATAACCTGACTCGTCTGTGTTAGGCTAGTCTGTCTGCCTCGTTAGCCTGCTCGTGGCCGCATGTCTCGCCGGGTTTTTCCTTTTTGTGTTCATTTCATTCGTGATGGCATGCATCTCCTATTATGCATTGTACTCTGTAGGAACGCATCTCATGAGATCGACGCCATGGCGTGATCGAGGGTATTACCGAGAGCCACATTACCAACCCACAAGGTAGAAGAACAAGGCAAGCACCTATGCATCTTGAACCCAGATAATTGTATTTTTGTGAATAAACCCGCTTAATTGGTGAAATAAGTCTACATTCGAGTTGAATTGGGTTAGGTTAGATCCTATTTGCTGCATATTCATCCCTTGATTTGTAAATACTGCTGATCTAGTATGGGTAATAAATGAGTCACCGCTAGAATTGCTTAGAGGTCGGGTTTTTGGGGCTAAGCGAAGGTTCCGCCGCTGAGGTCGTTATTTACCCATGATAAAAGAGTGGGCATGGATGGGTGGTTGGAAATGAAAAGATGAATTGAGACCGGCGGAAGGTTGGGACATTGCAAGGAGACCTGTGGTAGTTCCTGCCCGAGCTCGATTAAGGACCGATTCGATGGTTGCTCTTTGATTGAGCACACCTCGGTTGGTCGCATGCCCGATTATGGTACTGGGTAAGCCACTCTTTTCTCATACACGAATCGATGGACCGTGAATCTCCTGGTGGTTGGACGTGGTTGAGGCGCAGGCTTAGGTCGACTTCTCGAGCGCCAAGCCGGGCTTGGGCCGCCGGCGGGTGCTAGGTTTTTGGGCCGCAGGAGGACGCTCACGATTGGGTATGATTGGGAGGGGTTGACACTCAGGCCCTTGCGGTAAGTGTCGTATGATCAATGCTTCCTCGCAGGGTTAATTAAGCGATTCGAATTGCCACGCCTCGGATATGAGCAAGCCGCTTCATCGCACCAATGTAGTAAGAACTTGAACCGAGGTTCGCCATCGAGCTTGAGCCCAAATAAATTGGCGATGAGATTAATGGTTGTGAATTAATGATTGCACTTCATCTTAGAAGTAGGCGCTGTTGCAACTGCTTAACTTGTGAATTGAGTAGTTGAGTGACTAAATAATAAACCTAAGCATTTCCGCAAATGTTACCTCTAGCTTATTCCTTGCTACATCCAATTGCATGTCCTTGGAGCCTGGCCATATATGGACCATGGGTAAGACTTGCGAGTACCTTCCGTATCAAAGCTTCTCGCTTGTGGTTTTGCAGCGAGGATCCAAAGTAGTTTTGCTCATCGCCTTTATCGGTGACCTAAGGCACCGAGTAGAGGTCAAGCCACAGAGGCGCTCGGAGTGTTCAGGGCATGACACTTCCGGGTGTTTTACTTTTGTTGTATAGTGTAGTGGGTGATACTTTTGTGAATCAGCCATACCTTTATTTCTCAGTAATGGAACGCTGGCCCCGCTTCTTCGCTGGTCAAGCTTTGTTGGTTGTCTTTGTTGGGCCTCTTTGTGCCGTGTGGTGTGTTTGTTTGCTTCCGTTTGGCGTCGGTAGTGAGCTTGGGGCCTCATGCCTTTGTGCGAATTGATGTTTGATATGGCATTGGGAACCTGTGATGTGGGGATCCGGGCGAAGTTTTGACGCATACCGTGGGAATACCGGTTGTTGTCGAAGTCGCTGGAAGTCGAGTTGTCTCGCTTGGCTTGGGTATTAGCACGGATCGCTCCGGTGATTCGAATCAAATCCGACGGGAGTAACTGTTCACCCAACAACTCGAGGACGATCTGGGCGGCTCCTCTCAGATAAATGACGAGCAACATGTGGTGAGGCGTGCTAGCATGCCTGCACGGGGTGAGCTAGCGCGTGGCCACGCATGGGCAATGGGGATGGGGCAGCTGGGCCGGATGTAGCGTGGGCAACGGGCCTGCTTTCGTGCGTGGCCGCATGCGTGGGCTCACGTGCTTGCATGTGTGAGGTCCTTACCGCAACAGGATAGCGTGGAAGGTGCCCTGCCGTGGTGGGTCATGCCATGCTCCCGCGCTCGCCCATGTTGCCGCGGAGCCGGAGCGTTTTGTGCTACCAAACTACGACAAGGTCTTCTGTGGTGGGAAGGAGGCTATTTTTAAAAATTATGTTGTATGTGGGGTTAGGTTTGGGGAAAAAATGCGGAGGGGGCTACTACAGTAAATAACTCATGCAAAACGAATTTAGGGAGGACACTTGGGTTGGGAACTCTAGTTTAATTAGCAATTCAGTATTAGGAGGTCTTATATTCTGATTAGCGAACAACAGAAGACTATCCATGAGGCTTGGGATGGGCAGGAGCTTAAATTTTCTTGTAGACGTTGTGTTGATGACAGGGTTATGAATCTCTGGTTGGAGGTGGTGAGTATTGCTGAATCCATTGAATTTAGTGAGGATGATGATTTTTTATTTGGAACTATCGCGTTTCTGGGATATATACCGTGAGCTCCTTCTATACTGTTATTAATTTTAGAGGAGTAGCACCTGTTTATATTTACCTGTTTTGTGGAGATTGTCTATTCCGCCTAGAGAGCACATTTTCCTCTAGCTTGTCTCTCATAATAAGATTCTTACTAGAGATAACTTGAATTAGCGTCAAACAGTGAATGATAAATCATGTTTATACTGTAGTGAAGAGGAGTCTGTTAAACATCTATTATTTTGAGTGTGTTGTGCTAAATGCTTTGGGATGACATGTCTTGAGACTTTTTGCCATCACTGTGGGTACTAAAATATATATTGAGCTAGGACTAAGAGGTATCAAAAGTTTAAAGGGCAGAAATACTTCCCAAGGATGATAAAACCTCTAATTGTCTTACATTCTGGGGATTGAAATTGGTCAGGAATATGATATTATAGCCAAATATTGGATTAGTGACACTAGAAATAAAGTGGTTATATTGCTAGCTCTGATATCTGTTGGGCTATTTCGAAAAATGAGAAATGATTTGTTTTTTCAGAGGAATCGATGGCGAAATATGCAGGTGTTGGTAGCAAGGGTGCTGCAAATGCTGAAGACTTGGAGAAATCTATGCCCGAATACCAAATTGGCACTGATGGATCGTTGCATCTCATCCTGGGGGAGCCAAGAACTTGGCGCCACAGAGGATATGTTGGTGGTGAAGAAGATAGATGATGGAAGGCGGTCTGACAAACTGGCGGTGTGCAAGAACGTTTTTGGGAGCAATGTGGAGATGAAATGCTCGCTGTTGCAGTAGTTGTAGAGCCCGGCTCAATTCTTGTGTGTTAGTGGTGTTGTTAGGAGCTTTAGTGGTGCATTGTAATAGCCGTTGGTTAGCTCTGGTTGCAACTTGTTATGGTCTACTGCATTGTTAACTGCTAACTCTAGGGCTCCATGAACCTCTATTTTTGGTTTCTTTTTCTTGATAACCAAAGTTACGCATAAATGAATTGGATTGGCTAATATGTCTCATGGTAACAAGTAAAATACGAAAGGGTAAAACCATAGTTTTAACCACCATCACTTTGGTCAAGAACCAGATGAACTCAACCAAGCAATAGGTGCATCCCCTTGCCACACTTCCAACCAGTGAGCATCCATTCATTTCCCTTTCCCCATTCCAACCATGAGCCAGCCATTTTCCCACTCCCAAACCGAGGCAAGAAAAGGGAGCCAGCCAAGCACAACCACCACTTCCTCACTCCAAAGCTAAGTGTGAATAGTGCCATAATATCTCTTAGTAAAAAAGGTAAAGTTTCCCATGGTAAAAAGGTAAAGGAGCTACTGTAAGAAGGGATAAAAACCCAATGCCTAGCCGAACACCTCATCTAGCAAGCAAGCAATAGGACAAAACAAAAGAGGGATTTGGCCAGGAGAAGGACAAGAAGCCAGCAACCCCCAACCTCAACCTCAAGCAACTAGCACATCACCAACAATATAGCACTAACCATTCCATTCCAAACCCTCAACATCTCAGGTACACATCATTGCATCTTGCTAAGGCTAGGAGCAAAAAGTATTTAAATGAAGTAAGATGTAGATAATATGTACAGTTCGTGGATCACTAGTGGTCTCAGTTGTAGCAGTAGAAGGGGTGGCATTGCGTGAGTTGCAATACCTCCAACCCATTACTAATACAAGTACCAAATCATCATAGACCAAGGGAATGACCATTTTCTTTTGAATCATTGAACATGTGAAATAATCTAAGGCATCACAGTAAGGTAATTTGAGCATCAAAAAATGATGTAGGAACCGAAGTGAGCAAACCAAGCTGAATACATGGGAGAAGAGATTAGGTCAGGCAGGAGGTGAGGAAACCCAAGGGAATCGGCCTGGGGCAGAGCTAGCAGACTAGGAGGTCAGCGCAGGGCAGTGGCCCAACATCAGCTGACCCAGGGGCCTGCGTGAGCTGATGAGAGTGGATCGAAGGGAGGTAGCAGAGGCCGCAGGCGACGAGGTCAGGCGGGCCCAAGGCGAGGGCCCGACCGACGGCCAGGAAATGAGCGGCGATGGTGCCAGCCAGACTAGGAGATAGGCACCGGCACGATCAGAGGCCAGGCAGGCGCGCCCTTGCGCATGGCACGGTGGAGCCCGACTAGATGCAGTAGGAACCAAATTGATCAAACCAAGACGAATACATGGGACAAGAGATTAGGTTAGACATGAGATGAGGAAACCCAAGGGAATCGGCCTAGGGTGGAGCCAGCAGACTAGGAGGTCGGCGCAGGGCGACGGCTCAACGTCAACCGACCTGGGTGCGCATGGGAACCGACGAGGGCAGATCGAGGGGAGGGAGCATAGGGTTTAGAGCGATGAGGCCAACCGGGCCCAAGGTGAGGGCCCGACCGACGGGCAGGAGCTGAGCGGCGATGGTGCCAGCCGGACTAGGAGACAAGCGCCGGAGCACTAAGAGGCCGGGCGGGCGCACCCTTGCATGTGGCATGGTGGAGCCTGGCTAGATGTAGTAGGAACGAAAGTGAGCAAACCAAGACGAATACATGGGAGAAGAGATTAGGTCAGGCAGGAGGTGAGGAAACCTAAGGGAATCGGCCTGGGGCGGAGCCGGCAGACCAGGAGGTTGGCGCAGGGCAGCGGCCCAGCATCAGCCGACCTGGGCGCGCGCGGGAGCCGATGAGGGCGTATTGAGGTGAGGGAGCAAAGGCCACAGGGTGACGAGGCTAGCTAGGGCCAAGGTGAGGACCCGACTGACGGCTAGGAGCTGAGCGGTGATGGTGCTAGCCGGACTAGGAGACAGGCGCCGGTGTGGTCAGAGGCCGGGCGGGGGCACCGTTGCACGCGGCACGGTGGAGCCCAGCATGGGCGCGCGACAGGGAGGGGGAAGAGAGGAGGGCCAAACCGACGAGGGCAGGAGCAGGGCTGGCGGCCAGATCGGCTGTGGGAAGGAGCTGGATGGAGGCATTTGGGGAGAGAAGAGATTGAGTACAATAGAGAAGAGGATAAGAAAGTGATCAGGAAGAGAACCGCCCGAATGGAGAAAAGAACAGGAGAGGGAAAAAAAAGAAAAAGCAGGGGAAAGAAAAAGAGGGAAGAAAGGAAGAAAAGAAAAGAAAAGAAAAAGAAAGAAAATTTGGTCTAAATTAGTGCATCATTCAAATTAATTATACTTAGTTAAAATCCAATAAATTAAACAATCTAAGCTATGCCTAGGTTGATACACCAAATTATAATAAGACAAATTGCAATGCACCAAGTTAGAATACGCCAAATTAAACTCTACCATATAAAGGTATATTTCTAGCAATAAATCTAGAGAAAGGTTGGACACCATAAGACACGTAATAAATTGATAACAATCTGAATTATAATATCTCAAAATTGTAGGAAGTGAGTTAAATCAATCGGGTGATTATTTTCAGACACCGTGTGAGAATGCATACTATCACTCTATTCTAGGCAAGTTCCATTGATCATGTTTTGGATCAAAGTTTTATGAGAATTTAATGTTGAAATTACTGTGGTCACTACTTGCATATAAAAGACCTATTTTTAAATTAAAAAGGAGAAATAGAGGATTTAAAATGGATGAACTGACGGTTGGCAAGATGGAGTGGTTGTGGGAATTCAGCTTTGGGTTGAAGGGATTAGAACTTAGCTATGGGCTGATATCGTAGGACTCAACTATGGGTTAAGGATATAGGACTCAACTATGGGCTGACCTCAGGACTCAACTATGGGTTGATAATGTAGACCTCAACTATGGGTTGAGATTCATCTATGGACTGGAGTGATGAAAATCAGCTATGGGCTGAGATTTTAGAACGCAGCTATTTGCTGATAGTTTAGAACGCAGCTATAAGCTGAAATTGATAGATCTCAACTATGGATTTAGGCTTTAGAATCCAGCTATATGCTGAAATAGTTAGAACTGAACTTTGAGTTGAGATTTCATAATTTAGATATGAGCTAAAATTGTTGGGAGGATTGAAAGCTACGGAAGCTAGTCTGCCTCATATACAAGTGTTAGTAATATTTCTTTTGAAAATGAAAACCCGCAACGTTTTCAATTTAATAAACTTTTGTTTTTGAAAAAGGGGTTGAGAAGAAGGAAGTTATGTGCCAGTAAAAGTGGAGCTATTTTCTCATTATTGAACATTGCTACTAACGCTTGTTGAGTACATCTATGCCTACTATTGCTATTTCTCCCTCTGCTTAGATTTTAAAGCCGGTGACACTTAGGGTGAGGATCACCCGCAATACTAGGGTTATGAGGACTTCCAGAAGGGGTATATAAAGTGTTGGGTGTATCATACATCAGCTTTAGTCCTGGTGTAATTAGTACTTTTGTATTATATTTTTGTTGTACTTGAATCCGATGTATAATTAATGTACTGAACATGTAGCAATGGACTGTAATAAGGTTTCCATTTTAGTCTCTAATTATTAATCTGTTGCAACACTCTAAACACGATGTATTAACTGATAAAACGTTGGGTGCGCTCGATGTTTTCATTGGTTAGTATGCTGAGATTCGTGTGAATATCTCAGAGTAATGATAGTGCTATTGTCGCTACTCTAGGCTAATTAAGCAGGTCGCCATAAGTTCGCGTAAATTTTTTTTAAAAAACACTAAATTCATAAATCGATCTAATTAAGAACAGCTGGTCTCAGGGTTCCTATTATCGTTATCGCGATTTTCGGATGAACAGTGATTTTTGATAATCACAAAAATTGGGCCGAAAATCGGTGGAAAATCGCATAGTTTCAAAAATAAAAAAATTTGAAAAAATTAAAAATCATCAATTTTCGCTCGATATTTGGCGATAATCGCGATATTTGCCTCGAAAATCAGCCGGACAAGCGAACTTCCTCCTGTGTCGATTTTTTGAACGATTTTCGCTTGATATTTGGCGATAATCGCTCGATATGTCTCGATAATTGCGATATTTGCGTCATATAAATATTTTTGAATTTTTGAATTTTCTCGGTTTACCGATCGGTAAACCATTTCGTGCCGTGTCGATAAGGGCGATTATCGCGATAATCGCGTGATTATCGACAACAATGTGAACCATGGCTGGTCTAGTCCTAGGGTTGATAAGCATGCTTCAGAGATTGAGATCGGCAGCGGCTTTATTTTGAACCTCGATAGTTGGGATTGACGCTATATCTGTTGCATTCATCTTCTTTGAATCCATGTTTTGCACGGATACATACTTTACGCCTTTGCGCACGTCGAAGAAGCGAACACGAACTGTGATCATTGGAACTCGGCGCGGTCGTTCTCAGTCACACTCAGCGATCTGCACCCGCCACTCGCGGCCGCCGGGCCGGGCCGGGCCTAGTAGGACGCACAATTTGACTCAAATCTGCCAGTGTGTTCGATCTCCCACGTCGTGTCACGCGCTGAGCTCGCTCGCGCGCGTTAATATCCACGGCTTCCCGGGCCGGAGCCGGACACAAATTCCAGCTTCTCGGGAGGTTGCCAATGGGAGCTGGCCACCGCACGCCGACCGGGACGTGCAGGACGCAGCAGCCACGCTGCCACGGTACCGTTCCGTTCGGCCCAAAACCAGATCACGTTCAAAAGTCTCGATTTTTATATAATAGCCACGTGAATGTGCCTTGCTACTGATAACAATAATATTACCCGGTATGTTAATTTGTTATCGTTGGACTTACCTTGTGTCATGCTTTCAGTTCCGTCACAGTGCTTAGTCAATTTCTATTTTGATCCATTGTCGAGCTTAGCTTTGCAGCTATAAAATGAAAGGAAGGGAGGTTGTTACTGTAAATATTACTTTTTAGTAGTTAATTAATTTATTATGAGACAAATTTTTTAGTTTTTTTGGTAGAGATTTTACATAGGTGGAGTAGGAATTTGGGAAGAAATAAGTGGAGGTCAAGATGAAGAATGCATTGTTCACCGTCGTTAGGTTCTTTCAAATGAACAAGTGGAGCTCGCTCGCTCGCGTTAATATCCACGGCTTCCCGGGCCGGAGCCGGACACAAATTCCAGCTTCTCGTGAGGTTGCCAATGGGAGCTGGCCACCGCACGCCGATCGGGACGTGCAGGACGCAGCAGCCACGGCCCCGTTCCGTTCGGTCCAAAACCAGATCACGTCTCACCACGCGACCACACAAGGGGTCGTTCAAAAGTCTCGATTTTTATATAATAATGTGCCTCGCTACCGATAACAATAATATTACCTGGTATACTAATTTGTTATCTTGGACTTACCTTGTGTCGTACTTTCAGTTCTGTTTGGGTGCTGGTCAAGTTCTATCTTGATTCATAGCGTGCGTTTATTGTCGAGCTTAGCTTAAATGGGAACATATCTAGTGCTAATGGCCATTGGGTGCTAACATGCTAATATTAAATCTGACCCATCAGATCTATGATAAATGGCTCAGATGTAGAGAGGTGGAAGCCCTATTAATTACCTCATTACTCACTCAAATGCTTTTCACACAAGCCAATTGATTACCTCATTAATTACCTGTCCAAATCTGAGCCATTTATCATAGATCTGATGGCGCAGATCTTATGTTAGCATATTAGCACCCAATGGCCATTAGCACTAGATATGTTCCCAGCTTAAATTACGTCTTTAGTTTCATCATCATCGTTTGCATTGCAACTCCGCCGTGCAGCTATAAAATGAAAGGAAGAGAGGTCGTTAGGGTAAGGCCCCGTTTGGCAACTTGGAACCGGGCCGTTTCTACTAGATTCTAGAAGAAATCTAACCAAATGGACTAAAACTCGAAACGATTCTCCTCGGATTGTTTCTTCTTTTTCCACTCCGTGGCTGAATCGGTCTTAACCCAGTTCCACCCGATTCACAGAATCCAATCTGAAACGTTTCTACTAAGAATCTGAAACCGTTTTCGTTTCTACTAGAATCTGGAACCGTACCAAATAAGACCTAAATATTATTTTTTAGTAGCTAATTAATTTATTATGAGACAATTTTTAATTTTTTTGTTAGAGATGTTACATAGGTGGAGTAGGAATTTGGGAAGAAATAAGTGGAGGTCGTCAAGACGAAGAATGCATTGTTCACCGTCGTTAGAGCATCTCCAACAGTTCCTAATATTTAGACTCCCAATATCTTTAGATTGGGACGTTCCTAAAAGTTTTTGGGCCTGCAAAGTACCTTGTTCTCCAACAATTCCTAATATTTTCTCCCAAAAAACCTTTGAATAAGTCTGGTGGACCATCCTTCTCGTGGTGGTTCTGTTTTGAATTGTACCACTGTAATCCACATATGATATTCATAGAAATGTCTACAAACTTGAAGGAAAACATCTAAAGACCCAGCCTGGTACAACCATAGAAAAGCCAAAAGCCAAACAGTGCAGATGATAACTTGACATTGCTAATGTCGACAAGAATATAAATGTTGTGCAAGATACCTTGACTGTTGTTTATTAAGAATTCATGAACATTTCAACTGACTTCCAAACATTGCATAGCAGTATGTGATGTTTATGTTTGTGTTCTTGAAAAAAAAGGTGATGTTTATTATCGACAATTTGACATGGTAGGAGACAATTTCAAATGAACGGCATAGCTGCAGCAAACATTAATTCTTCAAATCCTTGAACCAACATATTCAAAGATATGGTAAGAAACTTGCCCAGAAGAAGATGAAACACAAGGATGGAAAAACTAGCACAGCTACTCATCCAGCACCGCATCACTACCATAACCACAAATTTTCACTAAGAAAAGGATCTTTTGAACTTATAAAACGATCAGCCAAAAGGGATTTGCGGTAGATCAAAAAATCGAACAAGAAATTTGGGGTAGTAGGAGAAGCGGATGAAGAGGGACTGAGGGATTGAGGCCAAGATATACCTCTGCGACGAGATCAAGAAGAGGAGGAAGGGAATCGAATCGAGCTGGAGCGAGGCAACCTCGTATGCGTAGATTTTTCTCTGTGTTCGAAGAGTTCTGATGTCCGCGCGATGACTGCCTTGGGGAGTTGGGAATTCGACGAAGATGCAGGGTGGAGAGGGCGTTGGGCGGAGAGGGCGGAGAAAGCGCTCCCTGCGCGGCGTCGGGCGGAGAGGGCGGAGAAAGACTGCGCGGCGTCTGGCGGAGAGGGCGTCGGACGGAGAGGACGGAGAGGGCGAAGAGGACTGGCGCGAAGAAAGCCCGACTGCTCGGTGGGAGGGGCGCGGATGTAGGATTGGGAGCGCGGAAAAAAGAGGGCGTCGGGGCTGGGTTTTGGGCGTGCGAAAAATTGAGGAACTCTAATGAGGAACTGTTGGAGTATATTTTTTTCCATCAAACCCAAAAACAGATTTTAGGAATGCATTTGAGGCACTGTTGGAGATGCTCTTAGGTTTTTTCAAATGACTAACAATATTCCCCGCCTTTTCTTCGCGAGCTTGCGAGAGTTCCGGGGGAGACTGGACATGTCCGTATTTGGCATGCCGAGTGCGGAAATACCCGGGTTGCCATCGCGGCCGTAAAATTGCAGCCTTTCGCCGCCGTGAGGCCGGCCAGGTAACGTGGCTGCGCGCGCGTACGTGCTTGAGCGGCGTGGATCCCCTCTTTCGGCGCGGTGAAAAAAAGAGGGAGACGGAGACGGATATCGTATTCGATCGTGCGAGCTAGCACTGCGGAGGCGGGAGATGCACGCATCCATTCTCCGTGACGCGAAATCGTGGATGGAGAGATGGATGGATGGATGTGGATTTGGTCGTGCCGCCATCTCCACAAAAGTAGTACGTCGTCGTGTACGAACTCGAGCCATTCGCGTGTGTGTGTGTGCGCAGCGTGTGAGCGCGACGGCTAAGATAAATATTGCTAGGACCGGACGAATGATCGATGCTTATATAGATCGATTCACTGTACTGGGTAAATCGTATGTTTAGAGCTGGTATTTCTCAATGAAAAGTATTGCTCAAGATTGTCGACGTATATAGCAGCTGAGAAATTACCTATTTTCGGACGCCTCAATATCTCGAGGTCATCCCACGTGCTCGATCGATCTGGACATTTGACTGATCCATCGCAACGCCCAACACGTACGGGTGAAAACATAGAGCATGAACTACCCATGATCTATATAACACGTGGTGGTTAACGTATAAAAACCAGCTAGTAAGATAGGATCGATGCATCACGTTAATTGAAGGAGGACAAAATTAAATATCCAAAAAACTCCTAGTAACCAAGAAAAAAAGAGAAAATTTAAAGAAAAACCCATGTCAATGAAGAAAAGAAGAAGTAAAGTATAATCATCCTATTAGATGATAGCATATAACGCAGTTATAAGTTATAACTAGACTAGTTGTGAACCTGTGCATTCGCACAGGCTAGCCTATTAGATAAAGTTATTTGGATCTCTTAATTTGATTTGTATATGATAGTCACTATAACTTGGTTCTGTTAGATGGACGCTAAATCTTTTTCTTTTCCCGATTAATGTGAAATTGTTTTCGTAGTTTGTAATTAGTACATGTAATAGATCTTATTATGAATTTAAATATTTTTGCAATTTAGCATTTTAATTCGCATACAAACCAAATCTTTAAACATCTTTTAATTTAACCCTAATTCACATATTTTTGGATCGTACTTTGGGTGGATTTTTCCCTTCATGTTTAGGATGGACTTTGTATAAAAATTCATTTTATATTTCATTTATCATTATTCCAAATTTTATTTTTATGAATTCGTACAGAAATCAAATTGCTAATTTTCTTTTTTAATTCTAAATTTTAGTTATTTCGGTTTTGTACTTGATAAAGACTCACTCCGTTAAAAAATATAATACGTATTTTTAATGATTTTGTTCATAAATATAAGCTATATTGCATATTTCAATAAAAATTAGTGTGATTAATATCATCTTGGTCTATGTGCCAAGAGAAAATATGACTAACAAATATCTAACTTTACTTTATATTTTGTATATGTATATAATGTATAGTGTTTATAGACAATAATTAGGGGTATTTTAGTTATACTCAATATCACTTTGGTATATGTGCCAAAAGAAAGTACATTATACAAACTTAGACTGAGTAATTAACTATTCTTCTGAACTTTTTTTGTTTATAAATATTAATTTGGAGGTCGTACAAATCAAATCTCTAAATATTAATTTTTATTTCAAATTTGCGTATGTTTATCATACTTGGGTCGATTTTTTCAGTTTTAGGTTGGAATTCATGTGAACATTTATATTTTTATTTATTACTATTCTGAATTTTATTTATAAGGTTTACATTGAAATTGGTATGAAACATAGACTCTTTGTTTTAATTTGTTAATTTTTATATAATTTTATTATTTTTTTTTATTTATTGATTTATTTGGGAATCATATGGAAGTCAAATTATTATTTTTCATTAATTTCTTATCATTCTAAAATTTATAAATTATTATTATTATTATTCTAAATTATAGTTATTTATAGATTTGATTCCACCATCATGTGGAAGTCAATTTGCTAATTTTTCTTAATTATTTATTCTGAATTTTAGTTAATTTAGATTGTACTTGACATGGACTCTTTCTTTTAATGTAAGCTGTTCTAATTCTGGTGTTTTTTTATTATGAATTTTAGTTAATTTGTCTTATAATTGATATGGGCTCTTTGTTTTATTTAGCTAATTTTTATTTAAGTATTATTATAAATTTTATTTATTTATAAATTTACTTTGAAAATCGCATGGAAGTAAATTTGTTAATTTTACTTAACTGTTCATTTCCAATTTCAGTAAATTTAGATTGTACTTGACATCGACTTTTTCTTTTAATCAAAACCGTTATAACTTGGGTATTTTTTATTTCAAATTTTAGTTAATTTGGCTTATAATTTAAGTGAACCTTTTGTTTTAATTAGCTAATTTTTATTTAATTATTACTATAAATTTTAGTTATTTATGTATTTATTTTTGAAATTATATGGAAATCAATTTGCTAATTTTTCTAAATTCTTTATCCCAATTTTCATAATTTAGATTGTACTTGACATAAACTCTTTCTTTTAATCTAAACCATTATAACTCAGACCCGATAAATAGACGACCAGATCATTCCATTTAACGTGGGAGCTTTTGGACATGGACTCTTTGTTTTTATTTGTTAATTTTTATTTTAAATTGTTAGTAATTTTTGGATTTAATTTAAATTGTATGGAACACAAATTGCTAATTTTTCTTATTTTTTATTCCGAAGTTCACTTAATTTAGTTTGTACTTGACATGGACTCTTTCTTTTAATTTAAACCATTATAACTTAGACCCAGCAGATAGATTGTCATATCTTTCTAGTTAACATTGGAGCTTCTTCAGAATGCCTAATTAGTATAGGTATATTTATTCCGAATTTCACTTAATTTATATTGTACTTGACATTGATTCTTTCTTTTAATCTAAATTGTTATAACTCAGACCCGGCAGATAAACGGCTAGATCTTTCTGGTTTGGGAGCTTCCTCAAAGTACCTAATTAGTATAGGTATATATGTGTTTAAAATTTAAACTCTAGTCTAAACTAAGTTTCAAAATAACCTCAAAGTGTTAGGCCTCAAAGCCATATTCATAATTTTTTGAATACATAGGCTAGCTTGGCGTCACTAGCCTAGTTATAACTACTGGGGCCACTAATTAGTAGGTGTCGACAGTATGAGCTAGTACCACAAGATGTTGCCTCCCTCGACCATCAGAATCTACTCCTTCCTCTTTCCCGCATCGTTGCTGCACCATCTTATCCAACCATCTTTTACTAAGTTTCAAACTAATTCAAGAACTCTCAACTGTCTTACTTTCAGTTGAATTGACAGAAAACTTTTGAATATCCAACTTTCAATCATTTAATTGACAGAAAACTTTCAAATTTCAAGCTTGCAACTTGGTTTTGGTTGAGCTTTAACCTACTTTGCAAGACCTTTCACCTCTCAACGTGTATCTTGATTTGAAAGACTTTCAACCCACACCGCAACATTGACGAGCTGGGTTGGTGAGGTACAGTGACAACCAAAGTTCATTCCAACTATTATATATTATATTATATTACTAATATAAAAAGTAACAGTTTGGTTGATACAGTTCATCTAAACCACACACTAAGATTGATCTAATGCCTGAGATTAAAAGTTGGATCCTTCCTGCAATTACTCATGTCATTATTGTCAAATCCAGCCGCGGGTCCGGCTCCCTTCGCCTTCCTCACCTGTTTGAGTAATTTATGAGCAATTAACATAAATGATCCTAGATCCACGTGTATCATCAAATCTATGCTTTTTACATTATCAGGAACTCAAATTATTTTGGTTTCATAGTATAGAATTTATGTTATCACCTGTTTGAGATACGTTGCAATACATGTGTGCTTGGGGTACCGATTGATAATATATATTATCCTTTTTTGAGAAACCGTTGCAACGCACGAGCACCTTACTAGTATATTAAAAGCTCATGTCCTGTCTTTTAGAGTTATTAATAAAATAGAAATATGCTAAAAATTATCAAAAAAAAGAAAAACATCTAGTTTTTAATCTGGTTGATCATAACTAAGTTGAACTATAGTAGCTATTAGATGGTATTATTTAAAAAAAAATATAATCGTCTATCTAGCGGACGCAAGTTAAAAAATAAAAAAAAAGATCTGTTATACATTGATTGGATAGTCAATTCCAAACGTGAAGGGTGGCAGCGGGGTGAATATATAGCGGGTGAAATGCTGAGACGCCATTGTTAGACAACCTCGCTATCGAATAGTCCAGGGTTGCCTAATAGATCTAAACTGGAGAATAGAGAGAGAGGGAGAGAGACACAATATGAGGAGGAACTGCTCTGCTTTATTATTCTCATTGCTTGTGTGTACAAAGGGGTAGCCCCTGCCTCCTATATATAGCGGTTCTGCTAGAGATAAGGAAGAGTCCATAAGAGATAGGAAACAGAGTTTCCTAACACTCCCCCTTGGACTCTTTCCAGCGAAATGCATATGCCTCATCAAAACTCCAGAAAAACCCAGTGGGAAAAATACTTGGAGAAAGAGTACATAACATACACTTGCTGTGTTGCACGGATTGCCTCATCAAAAACCTTATGTAAGAAAACTTCAATGAAAAACTTACTTAAGGAAAAGAGTACAATCCACCCAAACTTCAATGTTAATCTTCTAGATTCACGTTGGGTACTCAAACTTCATGTTTGAGATTTATGTAGGAGTATGTGAAAATTCTCCCTCTGAAATCTGCACTTCTCTAAGTCTCATCATCCCGATTCCTCTAATGCATCTTTCAAAGGAAGATGCCGGGAGTGACTTAGTGAAGAAATCTGCGAGATTTTCACATGACTTAGTATGCAGTATTTTTATCTCGTTCATCTTATGCATTTCATGAGCATAAAAGAACTTGGGGTTGATATGCTTTGTAAGATTACTCTTCACATACCCCATTTACACTTGAGCAACACAAGTTGCATTATCTTCATAGATAATGGTGGGGGTTTGTTCCATGTTCAAACCACATGATTCTGGATGTGGTGAACCATTCTTCGAAGCCATGCACATTCTCGGAAAGCTTCATATAATGCAATGATTTCTGAGTGGTTTGTCGACGTCGAGACAAGAGTCTACTTAGACGACTTCCAAGATATTGCAGTTCCACCACAAAGGAAAACATACTCCGGTTTGTGACTTGCCCGGTATGGATCGGCGGGTATCCAGCATCGGCATAGCCAACCAAATTCAATTCATTGTTTCTTCTGTAAAACAAGCCAAGATCTTTGCTTCCTTGGAGGTAACGGAAGATGTCCTTCACCCCTTTCCAATGCCTTTTGGTGGGTTCTGCACTGCACCGTGCTAGCAAATTCACAGCGAACGCAATGTCCGGCCTAGTGCTATTCGCAAGGTACATAAGTGCTCCAATTGCACTCAAATATGGGAATTCTGCTCTCGTGACTTCCTCCCCTCTTCTCTAGGCACATGCGGGTCTAGGTCTGCTTGGAGTGACCTTCCGACCATTGGGGTCTTTGCGGGGTATGCTTTCTCAAAACCAAATTTCTCCAACACTTTCTGCGTGTAGGATGATTGGTGTAGCAAGATTCCGCCTTGGACATGTTCAAGCTGCAAGCCTAAACAAAACTTGGTTTTACCCAAGTCTTTCATTTCAAACTCAGATTTCAAGTATGTGCATGCTTCTTCAATTTCTTCATCCGTCTCAATGATGTTCAAGTCATCTACATAGACGGAGATTATATAAAATCCATTCGGGGATCGTTGTATAAACACACATGGACAATCTTCGCTGTTTGTGTAGCCTTTCTTGCAAAGAAAGTCACTCAAGCGATTGTACCACATTCTTCCTGACTGCTTCAGTCCATACAGTGATTTCTCCAATTTCACACTGTATAGGTTTCTGTTTGCTCTGTCTTGGTTCGGGATAGGGATACCTTCTGGTATTTTCATGTATATCTCCGAATCCAAGTTTCCATAAATATGCTGTGCAACATCCATTAGCTTCATTCTCAACTTCAAGTTGACTGCCATTTGAGATTAAGTATCTAAAGGTAATTCCTCCCATGACCGGAGAATAGGTTTCTTCATAATCAACCCTAGGACGTTGAGTGAAACCTTGAACAACAAGCCTTGCAATGGTTGTTGCTTTATTCATAGATTCTCCAATTATTACAAAATTTATGGCCATTTCGTCATGGGGTGCTTCATGCACTTCTACTTGCTCTTCACTGCTATTTCCCATTCCAGGAGCAAGTTCCTTTAGTTTTTCTCCGCCAATGTGTGCGCACACATTATTTTCGGCGGCTTCTTCCAATGGAAGGTTCAGATCTGGAATTGCCTTAATCACAGGCTTCTTTCCAGTGCCAGGTCTCAACTGGCTCCCCTTCTTGCTTTGGGGCATTTTCGTGATTGGCTGTTGGTAAGTCCTCTTGCCCAGTTTTCCCCAGACGTCTCCGGGTACTTTGTGTTTGAGAAGCCAGATTTCCTGTTCTTTTTCTTTGAGGCCTCTGAACAGGATGAGGGATACCTTCTACTTTCTTTGGTATTTCAGCCCTCTCTGGTGCATTTCTTGCTGGTTCATGCGACTTAACCACGCTCTTCAGATCACAAAAATGATCAGGCAGTTCATTTGCTAAACACTGCAAATCTTCTTGATTTGCTTCATTAGTGCTTGAGGGTCATACGCTGAATCCCAAAGGAATGCCATATGATTTCCGGCATTTTTCATCCAATGGTTCATTTCCTCCCTAATGGCGGAAAACGATCCTCATCAAAGATGCAATTAGCGAATCGGTCAGTATGCAAATCTCCGATCATGGGTTCAAAATACGATTATGGATGCACTCTCATAACCAACGTATATCCCAGACTTACAGAGAGGACCCATTGCAGTTCGCTGTGGGGGTGGTATATGTACATATACCATACAACCAAATTTTCTAAGATGGGAAATCTTCGGGATGACCCCTTGCACTAATTGCATTGGTGAATGGATGTTGTAGGCCGATGGTCTCAGAGTTGATGAGTCTTCTTTGCGTGCGAGGACTGCGTGTCCCCAACAAGTGTTGGGCAAGTTACAACTCTGCAAGAGCGGTCGGGCTATGAACTTAATCCTCTTTATTAGTGCTTGACTAGTCCATTTTGCGTATGGACATGCGATGCAGTGCTCAACGATTATTCCAGCTTGCTGTGCAATAATCATCAAATGCCTTCAAGAAAATTCGCCGGCATTGTCCATTCGAATGGACTTCACGCGATGATCAGGAAAAGCATTCTTAATTCTGATGATCTGCGAGATCAGCTTTGCGAATGCATGATTCCTTGTTGACAGCAAACATGTATGCGACCATTTCAAGGAAGCATCAATGAGCACTATAAAGTATCGAAACGGCCCCGACAAGGGCTGAATCGGGCCGCAAATATCCCTCTGAATGCGTTCCAGGAATACAGGGATTTCTTTTTGCACTTTCATAACAGAGGGTCTAGTTATTAATTTCCCGGTGGCACATGCATGGCACACAAAATCTTCATGATTCGGAAAATTTTTAACATTAATGCCATGACCTTATGAGTTGTTAACTATATTTCTCATCATTCTAAGACCAAGATGACCTAAATATACAATGCCATAAAGGAAAATAATTCAGAGCTTCTAAAGAAATATACACTGCGTGTGTATTGTTTTTCGTGTAGTACAACCAAGATTCATATGAGGGATATTTTTCTAATACCATTTTTTTTCATATTCCGCGTTCTTCACAGTGCACAAATGCTCTTTGTCATTTTCTTCATTGGTTTCTACGTGAAACCTATTGGCGCGGATATCATTGAAAACTTAAGAGAGTGCGTGTTGATTCAAGGTACAAAAGGGCTTCTTCAATTACCAAAGTTGTACCCATTGGCAATATAATTGTGGCTTTTCCAGAGCCTATTATATGCGTATCGCTTCCTGCGATTTTCGTAATCCTTCCAGCGTTCTTCGTGATCGTCTGGAAGTATTTCGATTCTCTTAAGATGGTATTAGCTTTGCCTACTATCAACAATGCATATCTCCTCTATTTGGGCGCTACACAATTTCTCAATGAAAAGAAATATAATTCTAATCATATAGTGGCAAAGTAATTCAAAAACATTACTTGCAAATATAGAATACTGGAATAAAGAATAAATTGCAATTATATTCATGAGAAAAGAAAATGTATGCTCTTCGAGAGCTTACAATTCATTATTCAAAATTCATTAACAACCACTGTTCTGTAGTCTGCAAAATTTCAGGCGAATTCAATCTTGCTGTGCTTAGAGCAAGATGGTGGACTTGAGCTTCTCGAACCGATTCTGAAGTGCAGTTTATAACTCAAGTACACTTACCTCAGCTATGTATTCATTCTTCAGAGTGGCTGAAAGGTGATGTCTGAGAAAGGGCAAAGTTTGATCATTTTGCTCGGCATTAGGTTGTGCGTCCTACGAGGACCCTAAGCTACATTTGGAGCTTCTTGCTCGCAAGCATGATCTTCAAATTTGATGCCCATGTGAGATAGTTCTGTCCATTCGGGGTCAGTTCTTCAAACTCACGTTTGACAATGCCAGGTATTTGCATATTCACAAGATTCTTTCTTTAGATTACTTCGTGTAATCTAATAGATAGTGGTTGCAAAAATTCATAAATGCATAAAACAAATTCTCATGAATTTCCAGTAAACTAAAAGAAAACAATAATTGCAAGATTCATAAATACAAGATTCATAATTATGGGATTCATAAATGCAAGATTCATATATACACAGATTCATAAATATTCATAAAAATTCATAAATACAAACCGTGCATGTATGTGATCGGCTTCGTGCATGCGATCAGATTTATGCGCGCGATCGACTTCATGTATACCATCGGATTCAAGTGCATGATCGACTTCGTGCGGTCTGTTTCATGTGCACGATCGGCTTCGTGCATGCGATCGGATTCATATGCATGATCGACTTCATGCGATCTGTTTCATGTGCGTGATCGGCCGTCGCGGCGATCGGATTCATACGTGCGATCGGCTTTGTGTGCACGATCGGCTTCGTGCGATCGGCATAGCGCGGCTTCATGCGTGCGGCGCTGTCAGTTCCATGCACGTCGGCCTTCTTGGCGCGACGGTGGCCGCTTCGTGTGGCATGCTTGAATTTCCAATGAATTATATTAGGGTAATTTTTCATCATTACTTGATAACAGAAAATAAATTCCAACATATATTAAATGCGGTGTAATGCTAATTACAACTTGTGTAACTCTCGTTGGTTGGGAGCGAAAACAGGTAACGAATATCTCCGTCAATTCGACTCTTGGCCAGGTCAACCTGCCCCTAGGGCTCACATGAGGGAGGGAGCACTTCCCGTTTCCGGGTGCCAATTAAAGAACCAAGCCTCATGTGTGTTTTTCTAGACACCAATTGTCTCATGTCTGTTTATTCATTACCAAAATCAAATCCCAACCACTCAGGTTCTCATAAAATGTTGTATGAAATATTCTGGAATTTTCCTAGCACTTTTCATAATTTCTGCTAATTTCCAAGCAATTTTCAGAATTGCTTGTGTAATAGAAAATAATTTACCACATATTAAACATGACCAACATCTAGAAAATAAAACCCAGGGTTTGGAGCTTCCAATAATTTTCAAAAATTTTCGGAATTCCAAATATCCATATATCAAATTTTCTAGTTTTATTACTATTTTCTAAATTAATTTAATGATTTCTAGATTTATTGAATACAGTGGGGCACAAATGTCTTTTTCTCAGTTACCCAAATAATTATTTGTGACCTAGGCCGCCCAAGTGGTCCAAACAGCCCAAACACAACCATTAGTAACCGCGGCTAGGGTTCAGCCTAAGCTGCGTTGATCTTGGCGCCTGGCTACTTACCGGCGTGAGCAGCCAGAGCCGGTGGTGGAGTGCGGCGCAGGCGCGAGTAGCGGCTATAGGCCTCGGAGCCGACGCAAGCGCTCGAGCCGGCGCGAGGCAGCCGACGACGGCTGCGAGCCGAGGCCGGTGGCTGCATGCCGTGCGTCGGCGGCCGCTTCGGTTGCATGGCCGCATGCTACGGCTGCATGCAATGCAAGCAAACATGTGTGTCCTTCAATTCCTCACGTCCACCCACATGCATGCATGAGGCAATTCGGTTGCATCCAGGAAAGAGCATGCATGCACAGTGCGTATCAGATGCCTTGATTCTTCTTGAATCTCGATCGTGTATGCACTAGTTCGTGATGATGCAAACACGCATGCATAGCGCATATACAAAGAAAGCGATCTGCGAGGCCATGGCGCGGCCGGCGATAACCCCGGCTGCGAGGAGCACTAGCGCGGCGACGGGCGGCTCCAGGCACGGTGACGCCTACGGGGGTGGCGACGGGCGGTTCTGGCCAGATCCGGTGAGGTGCCTTCTGGGCATCCGGGGTATGTGATGGCTTCGTGCCGATGTACTATAGCGATCTGTAGCTTCATGCTACAATCTGCGAAAGTTGTTGTGAACTTGTAGCTTCGTGCCACGTTGAAGAACACGATACTTAGATGCGTAGATTAGATGCAGACTCGTAGCTTCATGCCACGATTAAATGCATTCATACTATGTACTAGAGAAACACCACAAACTCGTAGCTTCGTGCCACATAGATGCGCGTAAAGAATTGAACGAGCTATTAGATTCAATCTTCTGTTTCTCACCTTTCCAATCTATTCTTCGGTAGGCTATCGCGTAGGATAGAGTTGCGTAGGACTTTTTCTTTCGGCAATCCGAGTGGATGCCGGCTTGATGGCGAGTTGATTGCAGATCAGATCGGACGATCAATCGCCGGTAGTAGTCGTTCGTCGTTGTCGACGATCATTCACTTCTTGTCTTTTTCTCACCTTTCAATCTTTCTCCGGTAGAGCTTCGTGCTGATAACGTGTTAGACAACCTCGCTATCGAATAGTCCGGGGTTGCCTAATAGATCTAAACTGGAGAATAGAGAGAGAGGGAGAGAGACACAATATGAGGAGGAACTGCTCTGCTTTATTATTCTCATTGCTTGTGTGTACAAAGGGGTAGCCCCTGCCTCCTATATATAGCGGTTCTGCTAGAGATAAGGAAGAGTCCATAAGAGATAGGAAACAGAGTTTCCTAACAGCCATATGGAAGAAGCTGCCGAGCGTGCAGGCCTAACACTGCACACTCCAACAAAAGATATTTCATTACACACACGTAGAAGTTCGAGTGAGTGAAGAAAGTCATTCTCAAGTCTAACACACGAGAGCATGTATACGTCCCACACGTCTAAAGTAGGTGCTAAGATGAACACATTCTCTCTCTCGACACAAGACTATTGTTAGCTACTTTTACTTCAACCCTTAGTACTACTTAGTGGTGCTAAGGTAATATCAAATTAATATTTTAAATTATACCATCTAAATAAATATTCACATAACCGATAGGAAGAGAAACGTTCAAATTATGATCTAGGGTGTAACCGCCCAAAAAAAATATATTTAAACTTAAATCTCAAAAACTTGAGCACTCTCAATTAACTATCAACTTAATACATATATCAGTCACTCATTTTGTTTACACACATATACACGCGTGCACACACACACACACACACATATATATCACATAGTGTGTGTATATATCATATTCACATAGTTAACATCCAAGCCATACAACAAAGGAATACAGAATAAGAGACTTCAGCACATATATCAAATGCCAGAATACACACAAGGATTCACACTATCAAACACTTTATATATAAACTGTAATCCACACCTCATACCACAAGAATTACATTTAAATCTATAAGCTTACAACAGAATTTCACTTCTAAACCTCAACACTCTCCAAACCAACATAGGACCCCGCAGTCTGCACTTCCTCAATTCTGCATCCAGCTAACCAGTAGCCCATTCCATCTCATCTTGTGCTCAGCCATGTGGAAAGGGAGAATGCTGCATGCCTCCCAGCTATCCCTTTTCTTCCCCCTCGTGCCACTTCCTTCTTTTTCTCCTAACAGCAAGCAAAAAAAGGGGGACATTAATAGGACGGAGTAGCAGACTATTAAAACCAGCCCTTGCCCCTTTTACTTCTCCAACTCCCTAGTCAGAAACCCCACCCTCCTGTCTTCCTCTTTACTCCTTCTGCCAGAGAAAACACATCCGCAAGAATAGAAAAAAGAAAGCAAGAACACCTCAACTCTTCCCAACATCTCTCCTTTCATTCACCTCCAAAAACAAAAAATTAGCCAATGCATGTTGTAACAATGCATTCTCAATCACACCGAAATTCCATTCATACAAAAATTTGTCACATGCATAGTTGTTTGAGTGGATTTTGGGGAAGGAGAGGAAGGAGAGGTGGCCACTGGGGGAGAAGCTAGCAGCACAGGGCGACCCAAGGCGGCTCGCGAGCTTGGCTGGTAGTGACGAAGAACAGTGGCAACATGCAGCCATGGCGTGTGGCGAGGTTGGGGCATGGCCGGTTACTAGCACATGCGGCTGGGACAGCCACCTATTTTTCCCACTCCTTTCTCATCAGCACTCCACTTTTCCCAAAAGAAAAGGTACCAAGCATAAGCCCTTGCATCTTCCCATTAATAGTAAAAGCAGAATGAATATCATACATTGCTGAGTATTCACAGCGTTCATGTTTCAATCTATGCCTAAACCTTTGGTAGAAACTAGGGATCTAGTAGTAGGTTTGTTTGGGTACGCGTAAATGACTTCGAACCATCCATTGAAATGTATGCATATCTAGTCATGGACAAAAAGGCTATACCCCACAAATGATACATTAAGAGATTTCGATTCAGTACTCATATTATTTCTCAGGATAGCAAGGAAGGAGGCATCGACTAAATAACACTAACCAACACCAAGAAACACGCATGCCCTTTTCTGTAAATGGCAGCACAATAAGTACTTGAGAACCCAATACGATACACAAATATAGTCGATAATGCATCAGTGACAAACCCACACATATGCCTTAAAATCTGACAACTAGAACTCCATCCATGTCTACACATATGAAGATCTACTGAACAACAACATTAGCTATATTAAGGACCCAAGTACATGCATTCTAAATTGTTAGCCCAAAACAAATTTATGTTTAAACAATATCATAGCCATCACATTCTGCAATCTGATCATAAATCAAGGATAGTTGAGAGCAAAAATAATTAGCTAAGGTCGACATAAAGGAAGCACGTTTCTATTTCATTCACAGACTAATGGGGGGTAGACAAACAGTTATGGCATTAACCATTTCAACCCATTCTCTGCCTAAACATGACCATGATTCTAAACCCTGAATACCAATGAGCAACAAATCACAGCACAACATGCATGGAAATACATAGACAACAAGTTAGCAATCAACCAGATCCATTCCAAAGCTATATTCCAATTACATTTCACAACTAAATCAGAGCCAGAGATATTTGGTTGAATAAGAGCATAATAGCACACAACTCAATATGGGACTTTACACATTTGATGAGTAACTATGGCATAAACAACTTTAGCCCCTTTCTCCATTTCAAGCATGAAGATACAAAACTCTAGTGATAAACATTACTCCTAGTCAGAATAATACAAAACACTATCATCATTGGTCAACAGTGATTTATTTAACCAGCTATATATATACATTAATCACATTGCTCAGGAGGTCAATCTTTTGGATAACACATACACATTGATTACCAGAAATTGAAACACAAAGAAGAAGCAAACCGCTGATCAGTATCTCAAATTCACTCTCATTTATTAGCATAAAATTTCATCATACACACACACTTCTTGACACATAACAGCACCATACTCACTAAAGCTCCACTACTGATGATCAAGCACAAGAATAAGCATTCCAATAGACAGAGACCACTGTTAATCCATACACATGTAGATCCACTAGGTCATGCAGAGACTATATAGCATTTGGTTAATTTCATACAAAGAGATAAGTGTCGAAGTCACATGCATGAACATGTAGGCAACCCTCTCAACTCACAAGCAAGAATAATCATCAGTCAACCAGTTGGGATTAATCATATACTAATGATTTTAGAAGGAGGTTTAAGAGGCTTGACTGAACAGGAGTAAATTAAACATACCACAATTACTATGACCTATGCATCAAATCTAGTAGCATTGAATCATGCGCAAAAAGGAAAAACGGGGAGAAATTTGGCACTTAGCTTGTAGGGGGGAGGTGTGGCCGTCGGTGTCATCTTTGACACCAAGGCAGCGGCGAGACCACCCTCGGTGCTGCGGCACCGAGGTCAACCAAGGGGGTGGCCGAGAGGCCGTCGGCATCGAAGCACTGGGCCAGCTGCAACCGCATAGGGCAGCCTAGAGAAAGGGAAAAGGGAGTGAGTAGAGAGGGAAAATGAGGTAAAGTGAGAGAGAAAGAAGGGGAGGGGAAGATACTTAGCTCGGGAGTAGGGACAACCGATGCTAAGAGAACCAGATTCGATGAGGAACCATCGGATCTGACGAGGGGAAGCTGGACCCATGAGGCTCTTGGAGGAGAAGGCGGCAACGCCGGCACTCAGAGCTGGTGGTCGAGCCTCCGAAGTAAGGGGAGACGGTCCCCGTCAATTAGGAATCCATGGCGCCAAGGTCGAGGGAGACCGGAGGGAGAAGAGGACTCAGCGGTACCCGAGGACCAAAGGCAGCGATGCTTGGGAGAAGGCTGAGCGCTAGCGGTGGCGCACGGCACATAGAGAGGAGGCTGGCACTCGGAGTAGAGGGAGACGATAGCGAGGAGTGAGAAGGGAAAAGAAGGAGGCAACAGGGGGTTAGGCGGCGGCGGCGCTTGGCGCAGGAGAAGGTGGCAGCATCGTGCGTGCGTGAGAGAGAGAGAGAGAGAGAGAGGAGAGCGTGGGCAGTTGTTGGGAGAAGAATGAGGGAGGAGAGAGAGAGGTTAGGGTTTATTAGGGTTAGGCTAGGCCAGAAAAAGAAATATAAATAAATAAGTGAATAAATAAAAAATAAAAAATAGAATAAAACAATATATATGCATATATGTATTTCAAATCGTGCTGAAAATAAAGAATGAGAAAATTTGACAAGAGAGGGACAGTAGAAAACAAATCCATATTTTATTTTTCTTCTCTTGTTTTATTTTTGTTTTTCTGTTTTCTTTTATCTAAATTAATTCAAAATTTATATACTAAAATTCATGTTTAAATTACCTATTCCAGCACTGAATAACTAAGATTTGCACATAAAACCTTAGGGCAAAATCTAACTACAATTTGGAATTTCTCTCACCATAACTATATATAGCAAATAACCTCCAAAGATCTCAAAACTAAATCCTAAATCCTTATAAAATCTAGAGAAACCTATTTCTGTAATTACATTTCAAATTTGGTATTATTTGACTTCTTTTTGCTCCTTATTGTTATTGGCTCACGACGAACCACATGTAGACTCTGATGTTCCAGAGTCTGCGATAGTTGACTCTGACTTCACTACTAAAATCAATAAGCAAGGCGAGCACCCTCCTTTGACCATATTGATCTCATATTTTACTATGTCTATTTTATTTTGTCAAACTATTATGCATGCGAGTAATTTACATAAAGTCGCTGTATTGTGGGAAACGGTAGTTGTCGGTGTTTCGTGCACCGGCAATACGAATTTATGGTCGGATGGGGTCGCGCGCTCCCTCTCCCCGAATGGTCGACTCAAGGAGTCAGAAGATGTATACTGGTTCGGGCCGAATGTCCCTACTCCAGTTCGTGCGGTGTGAATGTATTGATCTTTTGGGAGACGGACAAGGGGTGTACAGGCGAGGCGGACGGTCGGCTGTCCGATCCCCTTGAGGTTTTCGCTAGGGAGTCGAGGCTACCTAGGAGACTGTTTTCTCTTTTTTCCGCGCCCCTCCCTCTCGGGCCCTGCCTCTCCTTATATAGACGGAGGAGGCAGGTTACACGGGAGTTGGGAAGACTACGAGGAGAGTGCACCGTCTTGAGGTCCGGCTTCGTCTTGTCCGGCCAACCCTCGCCGTCCCGAGGTAGGGTTGGTGGCTCTGTGGCGTACAGTCTTGCGTAATGCTGTCAGGGTGGCGTGTTGCGTGGTGCTCTTGTCAGCCTCGGTGGCTTTAATGGCGCTTGACTTTGCTTTGGCCTCGGGAGTGGGCGTACTCCTCTGCGGTGTGCCAGGCGACGGGACGGGGGCTTGACTTCTTCGGTGGCTCTTCTGACAGCCTTGGGAAGGAGCCGCCTACCCTGGCTGCGAATGTCGATGGGCCAGCTGCGCACAAGGCAGCGCACTGACATCTGGCGTGGGCCTGCTGGCTCGTCTTGAGTGGAGCTTGAGCTTCAATATTAGGCGGCCGGCGCATGCCGACCGCCCGGAACCGGAGTCCGCCGACCGTCCGGGGTCGGCCCCGCACAGGTCGGGGCTCGTTCCCTGCGGCCCAAGTACCTTTCGGTGGTGCCGGGCCTCCGCCGTGATAGGTCAGCCCGTTCGTGCTTCCGGGCTGATGGGGGTACCCATGGTATGGGTACTCGTCAGTAGCCCCCGAGCCCCGGAGCGGGTCGGAGAGCCGCTCGGGGGTTTAACCTGGCGGCGGTAACCGTCGGCCCGGAGGTCGGTGATGCTAGGTCGTCGTGGCTGCCTGGGAGCCGTGCCAGCCTAGAAAAGAGTCCGGTCTTGTGGCGCTCTGGGTGTAGTCTCAGCCCCGAGCGGTCGAGGAGCCGGTCGGGGTTTACCCCGATCAGCGGCCGCGGACCACTGGTCGGCGACGCTTTGGTCGAAGGCCGCCGCTGTCGGTCATGCCCGCCAAAGAGCCCGGTCTTGGCTTAGCGCACCCGGTGGAGTGTAACCCCGAGCCCCGGCGGTCGGAGAGCCGGTCGGGGGTTTACCCGGTCGAAAAGTGGCCGCGGACCCTGAGGTCGGCGACGCCTTTGGTCGGGGCCGCTTGTCGGTCGTGCCGCTTAAAAGAGCCCGGCAAGGCGAGCGCACCCGGCAGGAGTGTAGTCTTGAGCCCCGAGCGGGTCGGGAGCCGGTCGAGGGTTTACCGGTCGAAAAGTGGCCGCGGACCTGGTCGGCGACGCCTTTGGTCGGGCCGCCGCTTGTCGGTCGTGCCCAAAGAGCCCGGTGCGCGAGCGCACCGGTGGAGTGTAACCCCCGGCGGTCGAGGAGCCGGTCGGGGTTTACCGGCCGGACTCTGGCGGCCACGGTGTGCGTGGGTCCTCGTGAGTCGTGAGCGGACGCGTTTACCTTCGTCGGTTTGAGCGCCGTGCTCGCGTGCGAGCTACTATCGGGTAATCCGAGTGGAACCTTGGCGATCCCCTTGAGGGTTCGTTTCCAAGCCAGGCGTAGCTCGGCGTGGGCGTCCGGACCGGGGCGTTCCATAAAAACCTTTCCTTACTCGATCCGTGTCGGATCGCTGGTCGTCCGCCCGCCGACCGGGCGTGGCTGGCCGCTACTCATCGATGAGTTCAGCGGGAGAGTGTGAGGTATGGTCTCGGACGCGAGTCACGATGATTGGGTCGTCCGCCGACCCAAGCTGGAGGCCCTGCGGGGCTCGGCTGCGACTTCGCCCTCGCTCTTTTACGTCTTTGGCGGCTTTCGTTCCAGCTGGCTGGATTCGGCCTTCGTAACCCACAGCACGGTGCCGGGCCTCGGGTGCGAGCCTATTGGCGGCTTGCTCCCCCGAGGCCGGGCGGCCCAGTGGGCCGTTTGCATACCTTTCAGCGTGGCGCCCGCCCATCGTAATCGGGCGAGGCCCGCGATCTTTGTCTTGGCCTTGTGGCCTTGGCGGCCATCCTGTCGGAGCAGTTAATGCGCAGTGGGATTTAAATGGACTGCGGCACGTTACCGGGGAAACGGGCGAGGCGGCAGGCGGACGGTTTGCGACCGCGTTGATTTGCGTGAGGAGGCGTCGATTTCGGCGCGGAGGCGCGTCTGTTCCCGCCTGGCGCCTATAAAGGAAGGAGTGGGTGTCGTGGTAGGCGCCAAGCCCTCCGTTCGCGCGCTCTGCAAAAAAAAGAAAAGGGAAGAAAGAAAACGAGGGAAGAAGAGGAGCTTCCTGCTTCGTCGCGTCGTTCCCTGCTTTCCTTCGCGCATTTGGAGATGTCGCTGACCCCGCACTCGGCCGCGGCGGGTCGCTATCTCGGTCTGGAGAGGAAGGAGTTCCTTCCTCCGCGGCCCGAGTCCGGCTGGCGAGTTCCGCCGGCCGGGACCGAGGTCCCCGAACTTGAGGACGGCGAGATAGTCTCGCTGGCGTTCTTCTACGAACGGGGCTTCGGACTTCCGCTCCACCCGTTCGTCCGGGGGTTGCTGCACTATTACGGGGGAGAAGTTCATCACCTGAACCCGAATGGAGTCCTCCATATTGCGGTCTTCATGGCTGTTTGTGTGAGGCCTTTACGGGGATTGAACCCCATTTTGGGCTCTGGCGCCACTTCTTCTTCGCGAGGCCGTCACCGGACACCGCCCGGCCTCCTCGGGGCTCTGATGATCCAACTGCGCAACCACCGCAAACCGTTCTACGTCGATTTGAGGCTGCCGACGTCTAACCGGGGGTGGCATAGCGAGTGGTTCTATGTCCGGAACCTCGACAACAGTGCCCCTCCCTTCAGCGGGAATTTACCAACGCCGCATCCCTGTTGAAGTGGGGTCACGACACGAAGGACCGGAAGAAGGTGGACGCGATCCTTGAAAAGCTCGCGGACCTGAAGCGGCGGGGCCTGACAGGCAAGGTGGTCCTCAGTACGTTCATGGAGAGGCGCATCCAACCCCTCAAGGGTCGGTTACGTCCCATGTTTGAGTACACTGGGCGGCCAGGCCTGCAAGGTCGTCGGGCGGAGCTCCCTCCATCGGAGATCCTCGCGGCGTGTCCGCGATCTCCATCGCGGAGACACCGAACCAATGGCGAGGGCGCTGCGCTGCTCTCGGCGCGAATCCGCAGAACCTGGTGCGTCTAACGGCTCTGTTCGCTTTTGCTTTGCTCTGCTCCTTCGCCTCCTTACCGGCGTGCTCCAGTCTCGGTGGGTGATCTCCGTCCCTTGCTGCCGGGGAAAAGGAGTTGAGGCGACGCGCGCCTCGAAAAGAGAAGCGGGGCCGCCCGCCCAGCGAAAAAGAGGCCGCCAAGACGCAGAGGAGGAGAAAGAGCGCCAGCGACCGAGCCAGCGTGGCGAGAGGTCTCGGAGGAGACCTCGGAAGAGACCTCGAGTGAGGGTGACGAGGAGTCGTTGCAGCGAGGAGAGAGGAAGTCGGCTGGAGGCGGTCTGGCGGCACGCGGCAGGGTCCCGATCGCGGGGCCGGCGGCCGCGGCTCCTCAAGAGACCGCGGGCCAGCGAGGTTTATCTGTGAGCGGAGTCCCTGTCGCCTCCTCCTCGCGAGGGGTTCGGCAAAGAAGACACGTCAGTGCGGTTGTTCGCTCCTCCGGTAAGTGACTTGCGCAATTCCTCTGGTCTTTGACTTCTTACGCAATTCTGACCGACCCGTCTGTGAGGCCTCACTTGTGAGGCGGCCCGAGCCCTACTGGCGGTGAGGAACCGCCCCCTCCGGTCTGTCCGCGGGCGTCGCGGTGGTTGTCGGAGCGGGGTCGTTCGGATCGCTCCAGCGGTAGGGCCCGTCAGCGAGGGCGCCGCCAGAGGGGACTTATCTGGCCGCTGCCGGATCATGGCTGCGAGCGAAGCTCCGTCGGCCGTGCTTCGCCCGTCGTTGCCGACGATGAGGCCGGCGGAGTTCTGGCCTGCCTTCCCCGTCTTTGCCGGCCGACCGTGGAGGTCAGCGCAAGCCTGTCGCCGGGGGAAGCACTGGGATTCGCGGCGTTTGCAACGCCGGCGGGACGAGATCTACCACCCCCGCCGCCGGGGCCGCCGCCAGCTTCGGCGGTCCGAGTGTCGCCGATGGCGCCTCGACCGCCACAGCGTTCCGTCGGCGAGGAAATCAAATCGAAGCGATCGCCCGTCGCCGTGGCCCGACGGCCGACCTGACCTGGCCGAGTCGCGTTCGATTACGGGCGGCACGCGAAGCAGCGGATTGGGGCGCTCTGGAGGAGGAGATGGGAAGGATCCACGCCCGACCTTACCCTTGTTGTTGACGCCGCGTCCAAGGCGAGAAGTCCATTGCTCAGAGTCCCGCCGCCAGGTAGTAAGTTTGACGGGGATTTCTCTTGTGCATCTTCTTGGCCGAAATGGAGATCGGCCGGGCGGGTACTTGCGGCGCTTGACATCCGGCGGTGGACAAGTCAATGTTCCTCCGGCACTTGCACAGCCGGGAGTGCCGTAGGGAAAGAGCTGCTCGACGCCGGAGGGCGCTTGCCCGAGCAAGGAAGAAGGGCTGCCTCGGAGTCGGGTCATTGGGAGAGGTCGCGAAGCCTTGCGGGAGGCTCGGCGACGTCTTGGAGTCGTTGGCCACCGAGGGAGAGGGCTGTCGTCCAGGCGGATCTTTGAAGCGGCCAAGACTTCTGCAGTCAGTGCGGCAGCATCCGCCCGGGCGGAGGCCGCCCTCTATCGGAAGGAATGCGAGTCGACCCGCAGGGAGGCCGACCAGCTTCGCGCCGAGCGGGATCTCGCTCGGGGGGAGCTCGTGACGATGAAGGAGCTTGCCGACCGTGCTCTGGCCGGCCGGAAGCGCGTGCCAAGGTCGAGGAGGAACTTCGCGCCAAGGAGGCTTCCGTGGCCGGTGAGTAGTTCGTTCTTCCGGGAGTCGCCACGGCGAGCGTCCCCTGACGTTGTTTTCGTCCCTGCAGATCTGCGAAAAAGCCTTACCGACGCCGCCGAGTCGCGAAGGGCGGCGGTGGAGGCACGAGACGCGGCGGTCGAAGTCACGACTTCGGCCCTTTTGAATAAGCGGCTGGCGGAGAGGGATGCGGCCGATACGACGGCCCAGCTGACGGTCCTCCACGTGGGCGTCCAGGCCGCCTGCGACCGGCTGTTCGGGCTTACTCCGGGCCCCAGCGCCATCCCCGCCATGCTTGGGTGGATCCACGAGCACGTCGGCGTCGGTCGCGAAGCGGCGGTGCTTGGCGCTTCCTCGGCCCTGGTCAACACCGTCTCTTATTATGACGGCGTCGACCTTGAGGCGGTCGGGAGCGGCGTCGCTGCTGACCGAAGCGACGAAGAGGTCGACGCGTTCATGGCCCGGGTCGATCCGTGCGCCCAAGAGATTGCCGGCCGAATCTCGCCGCGCGAAATTCTCCGTCGGAAGGGGGAGGAAGATTAGTTTTCCTTCTGTTTGCCTTTTTGGCAATGTGTGTAATGAACAAGACTGCCCTAGTTGAGCTCAAGCGCCGGGCTGTTTTAAGTTACTCTGCCCGTCTACCCCGTGTTTCTTTTATGAATTTGGGCAATTTTTCAACCGTAGCTACGAGGCCTGAGGGTGCCCTGAGGCGTGGCGTTGCACCAGGTTCATGCGAAGAGGACACGGGGCGAGGCGAGCTACCTCGGCGATTGCTTGATGGAGGAGGTGTCGGGTCGGACCACCTCCTTCGCGGCTTGGCGGGTTGAAATCTAACCTAAGTGGGGTGCTCCAACCGCTCATAGTGTTTCTTGCTCGGAGGGCTTGTTTCCCGCATGAGTGCCACTGCCGAGTCAGCGGGGCGAGGGGCCGTAGCACTTTGAGCCGAGGGAAGTAGCCGCGAGGTAGATAGCTCGGCCGGTCGGTCGCGGCTTAGGTTAGCGACCAGCGCTTTTAAATGATGGTCGGGTTGGGCCCCTAGGGCGTAAGTTGTAGCATTCGCCGATCTATATCGAAGGCTCCGTCAGGCCACCGCTCGGCCCTTCGCTCAGGTAGCCTCCTTTTTGCGCTAAGTGCTACTTCGGGACCGTAGCCGCGGGGGCGTGGGCCGTAGCATTTTGGTTTTGAGGAGGTTACTTAAGAGGGGAGCTCGGTCGGAGTGGTAACCGGTTATCGATTTAGGTCGCCGACCCACGAGTCATGCAGCCCCCGAGTGGTGCGTGGGGACTGAGGGTGCAGTCGCCACGCGCCGCTTGAGCTCGGGGGTGACTCTTTCGAAAAGGAACTTTATGCTTTCGGGGATAAGGGTGGATTAACTCGCCTTGAGGACCGCACCGCCTTTGGAACTGGTGTCGGGCGCTTCGTCTTCCGCTCCGTTATGCGACTCCATGGTGCTTCGTCTTCCGCGCCTCCCACACTGCTCGCCTATAAAAGGAGAGGCGCGGGTTCGCCCATTCCCCGTACGCCATGGCGGACCACAACGCTTCGGCCGCGAGAGGTAGTCGCCCATCGAGGCCTGGTTGCGGGAGGTGGCGGATCTTGCCTGAGGCGCGGCCGCTCGTGAGGACGTCGCGGCGAAGTCGGCGTCCTCGTCGTGCCGGCGTTCCTCGGCTTCCGAAGCGAGGCGCCACTATTGCGGCGGTGGTAGAGGCACGCCGCGCGAGCTCTACCGGCGAAGCGCGCACCAAGATCGCAATGGGCGGTTCGCTCTTGGTTGGGGCGATGTTCCTCCATAAATAAATAAAGTGCTCGGGTTCCTCTTTTCGTCTCTTTTCGCTCCTTCTTCTCTTTTTGTGTTGAGATCTAGCCCTCGTTCCTTCGCACGTGATCAAAGGAAGACAGCTTCGGGACCTCTGCTTTCGGGGCGGAGGTCGTAGTGCTCCAGATCAGCAAAACGAGAGGGGTTCGAGAGAGAGAAAAAACCACTTGGTCGGTCGTCCGACTGCTGCAGCTTTCTTTGCTCGAGTGTTTTTCGCATGGTACAAAAAGAGGAGAGAGGCCGACTATGGATAGAACCTTCTCAGCTTCTCTATGTTCCAGGCGTTTATTCACGAGATTCCCTTCGGTGTCCTTGAGGCGGAAAGTGCCGGGTCGGAGGACTTCCGCGATGGTGAAAGGGCCCTCCCAAGGCGGGGAGAGCTTGTGCCTGTCCTTCGCGGACTGGACTTGGCGCAGCACTAAGTCGCCGACTTCGAACGAGCGGCCGCGGACCCGTCGGCTGTGGTAGCGACGCAACGCCTGCTGATATTTTGCCGACCGTAAGACCGCGACGTCTCGAGCTTCGTCGAGTCGGTCGAGGTCATCTTGCTGTTCCTCGATTGCCCGTGCGCTGTTGTAGTTCTGCACCCTTGGTGCGCCGTACTCAAGGTCGGTCGGGAGGACAGCCTCCGCCCCGAACACCAAGAAAAAAGGAGTGAACCCGGTCGACCGGGTCGGCGTGGTTCGCAGACTCCAAAGCACGGGCGGTAGCTCGGCGGCCCATCGTCCCGCGAATTTCTTCAGTCGGCTGAAGATTCGCGGCTTGAGTCCTTGGAGGATCATGCCGTTGGCTCGCTCGGCTTTGTCCGTTGGCTCGAGGTGTGCCACTACCGCCGATCGACTCGGATGTTGAAGTTGTCGCGAGAACTCGAGGAACTCCTTTCCCGTGAAGCTGCGTCCGTTGTCGGTGATGATGGAGTTGGGCACTCCGAACCGGTAGACAATGTCGCGGAAGAAACTTGCCGCCTGCGCCGATGTGATCTTTGCCAATGGCTTTGCTTCAATCCACTTTGTGAACTTGTCCACGGCGACAAGCAAGTGAGTGAAGCCCCGGCGCCTTTACGAAGGGTCCGACCAGGTCGAGCCCCAAACCGCGAAGGGCCATGTGATAGGGATCGTCTGCGGGGCTTGCGCAGAAGATGCGTCTGCTGGCGAAGAATTGGCATCCTTCGCAGTGCGGACAATCTGGTCGCATCTGCTACGGGCGGTCGCCAGTAGAAACCTTGTCGGAAGGCTTTTCCTACCAGGGATCGCGGGCGCGCATGGTGCCCGCACACCGTCGTGGATGTCCTGCGAAGGTGCTTCCCTTGGTCGGTCGGAACGCGCCGAAGGATTCCGGACGGGCTCCTCTTGTAGAGGGCGCCGATCGGGGACGAAAGACTTAGCCCGCCGAGCGAGACGCCGAGCCTCGGTGGTATCGGGCGGGAGCGACCCGTTTGTCAATCGATCGACAAGCGGTGGCCTCTCGATCGGTTTCGATGCTCAGACGCCCAAGTCCGACCCAGCGGGTGGGCATCGGCCAGAAGATCGATGGGGCCGCCCGCCTTTGAAGTCGGCGGCGCCCTCGGCACTCGGATCAACCGGATTGATGGGTCGCGAGGTCGGAGACGAAGATTCGAGGAACCGCCCTTTCCGGAGGCGAGGTTGGCGAGGAGTCGGCTTCACCGTTATAAGCGTCGGTAGCTATGATGGAGCTCGAAACCCTTGAACTTCTCCTCGAGCTTGCGGACCTCCAGTGCGATGGCGGCCATCCGAAGCGTCCACGGGCTCGGTGGCTTTCATCACTTGGTCGGCGACCCGGCTTGAGTCGCCATGAGCGTTGAGCCGTCGTGCGCCCAGGTCGGCGGCGATCCGAAGGCCGTTGACGAGGGCTTCATACTCGGCGACATTGTTGGTGGCGTCGAAGAGTAGTCGTATGGCGTACCGGAGTTTGTTGCCGAGTGGGGAGATGATGACGACCCCCGCGCCGGCCCCGTTCTTGGTGTAAGACCCATCGAAGTACATCGTCCGATACTCGGTCCTCGGCGCGCGAGGACTTGCGCCTCGGTCCACTCGGCGACAAAGTCCGCCAAAACACAGGACTTGATCGCCGTCCTGAGGGCGTCACGATATGTCGAGGCCGTTGAGCTCGAGAGCCCATTTGGCGATCCTTCCGGTAGCGTCGCGGTTGTGGGCGACTTCTCCGGCGGTGAGGAGGTTACTACGGAGATGGGGTGTCGATCGAAGTAATGGGCAAGTTTCCTCTTGGTGATGAGCACCGAGCATGCATAACCAGATCTGGGGATATCGGACCTTTGTTTGGAGAGCACCTCGGCAGCCAAGTAGACCGGCCTTTGCACCTTGAGAACGCGCCTTCCTCCGCTCGCTCCACAACAAGTGCCTACCGACGACCGAGTCGTGGCGGCGATGTAGAGGAGCAAAGGCTCCTGCGGCTCGGGGCGACGGGGCCGGAGGTGAGGTCGGAAAGACCTTTAGTCGACTAAAGGCTTCCTGAGCCGTTGGTCCAGGAAAAATGGTCGGACTTCTTCATCGGCTTGTAGAGTGGCATCCTCGTTCGAGGCGGATCTGGCGACTTAGTGCCGCGAGGCATCCCATCGACCTTTGAACTCCCTTCAGATCGTTGATTGGCCTCATCCTTGCGATAAGCGGAGATCTTATCTCGGTTGGCTTCGATGCCGCTCGGAGACGATGAATCCCAACAACTTGCCCTTGGGGACCCGAAGACGCACTTCTCGGGGTTGAGCTTTATCTAAACCGTCGGAGGTTCGCAAAGTCTCCTCCAGGTCGGTGATGAGGTCATCGGCCTTCCTGGTTTTGACAGCGATGTATGTAAATCGGCGTGAAGCCGATGTTACGGCCAATTTGGTCTGAAAAACATGTCCGCATACATCGCCGTGCGTGGCGCTGCGTTTTCGGACCAAAGGCATCGTGGCGTAACGATGCGAGCCATACGGGGTGATGAAGGAGGTCGCGAGCTGATCGGACTCCTTCATCGCAATCCGTGATAGCCCGAGTAGGCATCCAAAAGGAAAGGGACTCACACGGCGGTGGAGTCCACGACCTGGTCGATGCGAGGCAATGGGAATGGATCTTTCGGACAGGCCTTGTTGAGGCTCGTGTAGTCAACGCACATTCTCCATTGCCCCGACTATTTCTTTACAAGGACGGGATTGGCGAGCCACTCGGGGTGACGCACCTCCCTTACAAAACCGGCCAAAAGTTTGGCGATCTCTTCCCAATGGCCCGTCGCTTCTCTTCGTCGAAGCAGCGCAGCGACTGAAGCGTCGATGCAGATCGGTCGAATGTTCAGGGAGTGCTCGGCGACCTCGCCGGGACTCCTGGCATGTCCGAGGGTCTCCAAGCGAAGACGTCTCGGTTTGCTTGGAGGAAGTCGACGAGCGCGCCTTCCTATTTGGTGGTGAGGCGGCCCGATCCGCCACGGTCTTGGCGGGATCCTCGGGATCAACGGCGACCTCCTTCGTGTCCTCCGCGGACTTGAAAGAGCTAGTCCCGACTTGCTTTGGAGTCGGGCGGATCCGAGGCCTTCTCCTGGAGGCTGGCGAGCTCGGCGAAGCGAGGACGGCCGAGGCCCCGGCTTCATTTGCCAGCTCATGATTGTAGGCGAGCTGGAAAGATGTGGCCACGGTGATGACTCCTTGCGGCCCTGGCATCTTCAGCTTGAGGTAGGTGTAATTGGGGACCGCCATGAACTTCGCGTAGCATGGTCGTCCCAGAATGGCGTGGTAGGAGCCGGGGAAGTCCACAACCTCGAAAGTGAGGCTCTCGGTGCGGAAGTTGTCCGGGCTCCCAAAGGTGACGGGCAGGCCGACCTGCCCGAGGGGGTGGGCCTGTTGGCCTGGTACGACACCGTGGAAAGGCGCCTTGCTCGGCCGGAGGGCGGAGCGAGGGACCCCCAGGGCATCCAGGGTCTCAACATACATGATGTTGAGACTGCTGCCGCCGTCCATGAGGACCTTGGTCAGGCGCTTCGTCCCCACGATGGGGTCGACGACGAGCGGGTAGCGTCCCGGGTGCGGGATGTGGTCGGGGTGGTCGGTCCGGTCGAAGGCGATCGGGCACTCCGACCACCTCAAGTAGGTGGGCACGGCGGGGGTAGCCGTGTGGACCTCTCGGTGGGCGAAGCCAGCCGTCGCTTGTCGGCGTAGCACTCCTCCTCCAGAAGATCATGAGGCAACCGTCGAGCTGCGGGAACTTCGTCGGCCGCTCATCGCCCTTTGCCCCGCGTCGGACGCCGTCGCGCTCTTCCTTACCCCGCGACGTCGTGGGGTTTCCGGAGAGAAACCGCCAGGACTTCGCGATCCGATACTTGTGCTTGACAGATAGTCGTGGTTCGACACGGGCTATCCATCAACTTCGAATCGGTCTGGCGTCTGCCGAGCTCTTGCTTGGCCGGTCGGCGGCGGCGACCATTCGACCTTCGCGGCTGCTTCCCCTTCCGCTTCCTTTTGTCGTATGGTCGGAGGGGGCGCCGGCCCGAGGTCGGGCTGTCTTGTGGGCCGTCTTCCTTTCGAAGATGGCCCCACGGCCTCCTCGCCGAGGCGTGGTTGGTGGCGATGTCGAGGAGCTCCTTGGTGGTCCGGCTTATGCGCAGCCCAACTTGTGGACGAGCCTCGCCGCGTGGTGCCGTAGATGAAACGCCGACGACGTCGGCGTCGCGGATGTCGAGGAGCTCATTGCACTTCTTTGGGAGAAGCGGCGGATGTAGTCCGGAGGGTCTCCCCATTTGCGCTGCGGCTTTTAGTCCAGGAGTTGCCAGGGCGTTTGTATGTGCCCTTGAAATTTCCGACGAAAAGGTTCGTCAGGTCGGCCCAGCTGCCGATGGTATCTGCGTGCAGGTACTCGAGCCATGCTCGAGCTGAGTCCGAAAGATAGATTGGGAGGTCTTGGATAACGAAGGAGTCGTCTGTCGCTCCCCGGCTCGACAAAGCAGCCGGTAGTCTTCTAACCAGACATCTGGGTTGGTAGCCCCGTGTACTTGGCTATGTTGGTCGAGCCCGGAATCGGCCGGGAAGTCGGCGTTGCGGATCTGGCGGGTGAGCAGCGCGCCAGGACCGTCGAATCTGGGTCGGGATGGTTGCGTCGCCCGCTTATCGGCGACTTGCGAGGTCTTTGCCGCGTCGGCAGCTCTTCTTCGCGCCTCGAGGGTGGTGCGGAGATCATACTTGTCCCAGGCGATGGCGCACGGGGTGTATGATGCCTGGGAGTTCGTGGGGCGAGGCCGTCTTGGTGAGCTCCGCCCGCCTGTGAGGAGTTGCCCAGCGGCCCGAAGTGGCGCCCGTCGCCGAGAGCTAGAACCTTGGGCGTCTTTGAACGACAAGACGCTCTACCGATCCGGAGGTTACGGTAGGTGGCCTTGGCTTCAGGCTCCGTTGGCTCGAGCAGCCCTCGGCGGCATTGCCGCGGCAATGTTCGTTGGCGTGAGGATGAGCGGAAGGCCGTTCGCTTCCTCGACCAATTGTCGATGCACTGGCCGCTGCCAGCGAGGCTGAGGCTGGTGGTGAGCTAGGTGGCGGCGCTCGATTCGGCCTGGAGCTTATCGAGCTCGGCCTTTCGGGCTTCTAACTCCTCGCTGCCGGGCCGGAGGTCAGCGGCGTTGTAGGTGCTTGTCGTCGTCTTCCGCCGGATTCCTCCCGCCGCGCTTCGTCGCGCGGAGGAGGGTCCCGATGGTAACGGTGGAGGATGGCTCCGCCACCCGTCATATTGCACTCGCGCGTAGGCCCTTCGAGGGGCACACTCCTTGTCGAGCTAGAGCCGTATGGAGGAATCCGTCGGCCAGGTCGTGGAGGGAAGCCGTGGCGTACAGAATCGCCATGGCCACGAGTTGTGAGCTCGTGGAGGGTGGTTCCGCCGCTTCCGCGATCGCGTAAGCGGTGTCGCCAGGAGCAATGCCGCGCGTCGGGCCGTCCGTCGCGGCCCATGCTGGGCCTCGAGGCCGAGGTTCTTGAGGCGTCGGCAATCGCATCGAGCTTCAGCGGAGGGCGTCCGGTCCGGGCAGCGGCGAGCGAGACAAGCTCCCGCCGTAGTGACGATGAAATCGAGGCGGCAAAGCGGATCGGCCCCTCGACATCGGCCGAATCGTAGTGGGAGGAAGCCATCGAGGAGGAGAATGGGAACCGAAGATGAGGATGTCGGTGAAGACGCCGCGAGACCCCCTACCGGGCGCGCTAACCTGGCCGGTGTTTCGTGCACCGCAATAATACGAATTTATGGTCGGATGGGGTCGCGCGCTCCCTCTCCCGAATGGTCGACTCAAGGAGTCGAGAAGATGTATCTTGGTTCGGCCGAATGTCCCTACTCGATTCGTGCGGTGTGAATGTATTGATCTTTTGGGAGACGGACAAGGGGTGTACAGCGAGGCGGACGGTCGGCTGTCCGATCCCCTTGAGGTTTTCGCTAGGAGTCGAGGCTACCTAGGAGGCCCATTTTCTCTTTTTCCGCGCCCCTCCCTCTCGGGCCCTGCCTCTCCTTATATAGACGGAGGAGGCAGGTTACACGGGAGTTGGGAAGACTACGAGGAGAGGGGTCTGCACGTCTTGAGGTCTGGCTTCTGTCTTGTCCGGCCAACCCCTGCCCGTCCCGAGGTAGGGTTGGTGGCTCTGGCGTCTGATCTTGCGTAGTCTTTGTCGAGTGGCGTGTTGCGTGGTGCTCTTGTCAGCCTCGGTGGCTTTAATGGCGCTTGACTTTGCTTCGGCCTCGGGAGTGGGCGTACTCCTCTGCGGAGTGCCAGGCGACGGGACGGGGGCTTGACTTCTTCGGTGGCTCTTCTGACAGCCTTGGGAAGGAGCCGCCTACCACTGCACGAATGTCGGTGGGACGCTGCGCACAAAGCGGCGCGACAACGGCGTGGCCTGGCGGCTCGTGGTGGAGCTTGAGCTTCAATAGTAGGCGGTCGGCGCATGCCGACTGCCCGAACTGAGTCCGCCGACCGTCAGAGTCGGCCCGCCTGGTCGAGGCTCGTTCCTGCGGCCCAAGTACCTTTCGGTGGTGCAGGGCCTCCGCCAGTGATAGGTCAGCCGTTCGTGCTTAGGTGATGGGTACCCATGGTATGGGTACTCGTCAGTAGTTGTACTCCTAAATTGTGGGATATTCTTAATTTTATTGACATGAGAACCTTGATGAACCCTAAGCTACGTTTAAACATTCTATAAAATGTTGAATGGGTATAAAACGAATAATAATTGCATATGCTTAGCCATGCTATAGAAGCTAATAGGATGGGAATGCAACTTGATCAAATTTTGGTTTATGTTGGACATGATTAAAGGTTGTGGATATTTTGGGGAAAAAAATGAAAATACAACTATTGATTTAGACACGGGCGAGATATGTTATAACTGGACGTACAAGGGATGGACTTGTACGGTACAAGGGATGGACTTGCATGTAGTTAGGGGGAGATCTTGCCTGAGTCAACCTAAGGACCGAACTTGATGCTATCAACCGAGTCAATTTGTGCAACCACATGTGCTAGTATAGGATAGCCTTAATTTAGTACAGTAGTTAGGGTTTAGCCTTGCATTTTGGTAGGCCGAAGTAGTATGGATGAACCGGGTGTACGGTGTCATTCTAGGTGCTCCCTTCACCAAGGCGTTGGGACCAAAGCATTCTAATACAACGGTGTATGCCTTTCTATAGAGTTAAAGATGCGATAGGGCATAAATCATCATTAGAATTGTGTGTTCGGGTTTGGATTAGCGTGATGGGGGCATAAACCATCGTGAGTAATGTGTGTACGGGCTGGATTTCCACTCATAGCAACGGTTAGACATCACCGAAGCTGGTGCAAGGCTAGACTCTAGTGCATGGAACGGCTACATCACAGTCTAGCAAAATGGGTACGATGAGTATCGCGTGGCATGGTTGACATGATTACTAGAATGTGTCATGTGGGTAAAGTGTACACTCTTTGCAGAGATTTAAATCTAATCGATTAGCCGTGCTCACGATCAAGAGCAGCTTGGGACATAATGTAAAGTATAGCTTTTGGTTTTGGTTTTGCAAACACTTTGAAATAATGAGATATGACGGGTTGGTTTGTTCTTTATGCCATGGATGGCTAAGAGTTTATCGCTGTTCGTGGTCATGGAGGGTCACGAAATGATGATGATGAATTTTACTTACTGTATGTACTTTCATATCAAATGCTCTCTACGATGTTGATATTGTTTTGTGCACTACTCTATTGTAAATAAAATTTGCTTCATGTTGAAATTGAACTTAGTATATAAGCTTTTTTCCATTGAGATAGCCATGCATGTATATTTAGGCCTTGTTTGGCAGAGCTCTAGCTCCACCAGATTTATGGATCTAGTAGAGCTGGGTAGTCCTGGCTTCACTAGATCCGTGGAGCTGGAGTTGTGGGTATATTAGAGTGTTTAAGTAGATCATCTTATTTACATTTTAGAATAAAAATATAAACTTAATTCACTTTATTTTAGCCTATAAGTTTTAAATCTGAGGTGGAGCTGAGATCTAGAGCTCTGCCAAAAAGGGCCTTGCTTCCATACACTAAAGTCTTGCGAGTATATACATGTACTCAACGTTGCTTGTTAACATTTATTCAGAGAAAGAGAAAGAAGTTTGTCGCTTGGTTATCTTTACCTTTGGCAATGATAGCATATAGGGTCACGGCTGCACTCAGACTTTTTCTATGGATTTGTTTTCAATTGATGATTCGTAATTTAAATTTTAGGCCGGTAGCCTACGATGTTCTTTTAACCTTATTCAATTGACCATATTTACCTATTTATCGTTCTTTCGCTGTCTTTTGTTGTTGTAAGTAGGTGATATACAATCTCTATCCAAAACTTAAAATCGAATTGCTAAGCGGTTTCTGGTCGTGACACAGGGATTACGTCGATGTCATGCATGTCAGCCCTTGCAGTGACGACCGCATCCGTCGACCTCAACAGATTTCTTTTTCTTCTGGCTTCTTGCTATATATCACCGTGTGATGCACATACTCTGAGGCAATGCAATGCTCATGGCGAAGTTTGGATAAACTGAATCGTGCACTATCGAAACACCGTGCGGTTGGCATGTCATTGTATATACGTACGTTCGCGCACATGAGTTCACCTGCACAAAACAGCACCAGCTATTCTCACCTGCACCATCGCTACAAACAGAACAAGCAGAAACAAACCAATCGTACCAACTTGCATAAAAGTGGTGGGTGATTTGATCCCGGGCCCTGATCCTAAACCGATCAAGCTCTATCGTGCCATCACCTGACGAGCACAACGCGCGGGAAAAGAGCTACTTCGGAGCCATATATGTGGCCTGCGCCGCGCTCGACAGGGACGGCCGGCGCCAGAGGGAACACGACGACGGCGACGGCAGGCCCATCCGGCGGTCCAGGCACCGACATCGGCGCGCTTCCGCGGGCCAGCCCCGTGGAGCAAGTTGACGCGAACCGCGACTCGGTCGGTGGACCGTAGCGCCGCGGCCACTGCTCCCGGCTCGCCCGCGGCGCTGCAAGTTAATTGCATCGGGATAACGCTCGTGCAACTGCAGCGGCTGATGGAGACGGCGGCTTCTGGTGTGATCGCGGTTGTTCATGTGCTCGCGCGCGGTTTGTTGGTTGCTTGCCAAAGCCGCGATGCCATGACGACCAGGGCGTTCACCGGCACGCACCGCGACGTGTGGTCGGGACTCGGGAGCCCACGCCGGCCGCGCAATCCGCAATAAATATTGAGACGCACGGAGGCGCGAGCGATCTAGCAAAAACGGCCGGTTCTAGAGCAACCTCAAACGGTCCGACCGAGCGGATCTCCGCGACAGCGACGTCGGGCGCGATCGGCGGGGAACCACTGGCCCAGAACGACGCAGGTGCACGAATCCAAGTTATCGAAGTTATCGCGTTACAGGGATGTGCAGTACTAGCTTAACGGCCTGAAAGGGCCACCTCGAGCTCGGAGGCGGCACGGCGGATCACGCCCGCGCCGCGTCGAGATCTCAGGTACTGTGCACTGAGCTTTCCGGAGAAAGGGAGCATTGTTAGGGTATTAGCCAAGTTTGGGTTTGGATGCCGTCCTTCTCGATCCCGGCTGACATGTGGATGAGACCCGAGATTGATCTTGATCAAAATGTATTTTACACCTTTGATCCATGGTGGGGTTCTTGATTTAGCTAGTTTCTTCAGTTGGTCAGGTTTCTGCTAGTGCGAGATCAGAAGAAGGCTCAAATGTCAAAGCTGACTCCGCCGTAGTTTCCTGTCTACCGACGAGAGTAATGATCTAGAATTCAGTCCAGATTAAGATCGACTTTGGAAGTGGCTGGATTTGCAAGATTTATTGCTCCGATCAACACAACTGTTCTTTCCCCTTCCCCACAACTTTCGCTTTTCAGAATTAAACTTCATTCACGTGAAGCAGTTCCTTTCGACCTTCATATATGAAGTACTATATTTAGACGAATGCAACTTGTATGAAGATTTTAATAAGAGCAGTAAGCAAATTTTAATATGAGCAGAGCCTAAATGATGCTTGCTTTGATCATGTGGTGATGCCGGAGACACGTACAAAAAAACTGAAGAAACATGCAGGGATACAGATCACGCAGAGCATGCTTTATTCTCTTGGCCTCAGGATGCGAAGAAAACTACACGTTGGTGCCACCTACCACAAGGGTAAAATCGTTTCACATCCTTTTATATTTTAACGAATAGAAAAGCTGTGAGTATAATATCTAACCCTATAGCTAGGCTATATCTCAAGTTGCAGGAGAGCACCAGATCTTGAACAAGCACTAAGTACCTCTAGATGTTACCATCCTCGTGGTCACTAGTCAGTAATGCAGCCATGTCGAGAAGCATCACAGCAGGAAAGCCATTGCTTGTCTTGTCCTGTTATACATGTAAACATCAATAACGTCAGATGTTCCAAATCTATGTTTTTCTCGAAGTAGTATGCATGGCCTCCAAATGAATCTTCTGCACTGCACATCTGTAACGGAAGCCACTCGTAGGTTCTTGAATGTTTGTTTTTGCCGTGCGGTGAAAACGATCGAGTTTACGCGCGGCGCGGGCTAGAGCATCAACTCGTCAATACAGCGATGGATATGAGACAATGAGATCAGCCACTATGCGAATAGTTTGAGTTAGAAGACAAATCCAAGTTGAAATTGAGTAATATAGGAACTGACCATTCAGTCTCAATTAGTAACCGATAGAATCGATCTGAGCAAACGAAACCGCAAGAGGGCACTGGAGATATGTGGAGTTGTGGACAGTACTAGGACTCAGGTGAAGCCAGGCCGAATATGCTCGAGTCTAGGAAATTAACTCAGTATTCATTATCTTATGCGAAGCACCAGGACTATAATTTCTCTTTAAAAAGTTTAACAGTTAGTGTCAACCGAAGTTCCCAATGTTCTTGGGGCAATAACTAATTCGGGAGCAAACAGAACACCTTTTTTCTGAGCGTGACCACTCTAATTATGTCATTGTTTATTTAGGTTAGGTTTTTTTGCTTATTGTTTAAAGCCGGTTTTTGTGTTTAAATAGCTTAAAAACAATCCAATTTTATACATAGTAGAGGTAGGTAACTTCAGCATAACTTCAGTAGCATTAGTTTAAAACCAATCCTTAATAAGCAAAAAAAACACCTCTTCGGTGACTATTGAATATTAATTATATAGAAACTTATGGCTTTAAAAAAATCCTAAATAAAAAATTATTCATTTGTTTAGGCTTTAGTTTTTGAGAGGTGCTTCTATGCTTTTCCTTCTAGTACAAGTTGCACAAATCTTGAAGCAAACGAAGGGATAAGTAATCACTATCTACCATTCATTCATGCTTTAATAGTTGTGCAACTTTTAAAAGGAAGAGCATAGAAGCACCTCTCTTAGTTTTTTTAACTTTTACGACGGTAAAAATACCCAAACAAACAAGACCTAAGTATCAAATGCCCTCCTTCACTGAACGCTCTGATTCTTTTCTTCATCCAGCAAATACAAGTTCGTCTTTTTATTGTCTGATGGCTGTATATGTAAACCGAAAGCTTCGTAAATTATGAAACTATGGATAAGGAAAAGGCCACACGATCAGAAAAAAAAAAAAAAAAAACATGCAACTAAGCACCTGCATCCTTCTATTTACGTCCTATGACCACGTTCTCCTTGCTGCGGTTGTGAGCATTTGAGAAACACTACTTGCACACTGCTCTACAAAAGAAGAAAGCGTCTTTGATCCAAACAGCCGATCCGTTGCAAGCTGTTCTCCCGATCCCCCAAATGGGCTTCCGTGCGCGCGTGGTTTCGAGCCAATTTGCAGGGCACATCACACATCCACTGACATTAATTCAACGAGGGCGCCAAGCGGTTGGCTTCTCGAAGTCGAAACCGGCGGTGTCGACGGCCGCGCGCGGAGGCTGCATGCCCAGAACTGTCTCGAAGCCGCCTCGCGACACGTGTCCCCGTCCTAGCTGGCCGCGGCGGCGATCCGAACCAGGTCCGCGGGCCCCGGCTGGAGCCCTCGGGAGCCGCCACCTGGCCGCCCCGATCTCTCGTAGATACGGCGTGTGTGCGGCTGGCTTGGGGTCCCGCCGGCGAGGAGGGCCTACAGGACGCGTGTAGATGGGCCGGGCTGTGGCTTTCGGTTCGGCCTCATGATTGGTGACCCCTACTGTCAGGACCCACTGCTAGCCCAGCTGGCGCCCGGCGGGCACCCGGGCCCGTAGGTACGGCCGAGGCCGGGGCCTCACGTGCGACATCGTGGCCGTCCGTTTCGGCGAGGACGGCTGGTTGGCATGGAGCCTAGAGTGACTTATTCATGTTTTTTTTTTAGATTTGGTTTTAAAAGATAAATAAAAATAAATAATCCGATTTTGATTCTTACAATCTAGCCCACTCATATACATTAGAATTCATAATCCACTTTATATATGCTTTTAGATTTTAGCTTTTTGAAGAATTAGTTTCTCTACAGCCATAATACAAAATCAGCATTTAGATAATTCAAAGCAAAAACAAACAGGCATTTGACACCGTTGGACTGGGAATCCTTAGCTGTTTGCTTCCTTCTCATTTTTTACGGATACGGTGCACCTGACGCATACATAAAAGATTAGGATACGCGGTTTGCCAGTTGCCAGTTTTTTTTTTTTTTTTAAAAAAAACGTATGTTAATTTTTTAGCCGTTGGATAAGCTTTGATATGCGTACGCTTATGATTCTTATTTTGATCCGATGGTTCATAAATTATGACTCACCATTAGGGGAAAAAAAAGTCGGTCACGTCATGCCCTACGGAAGTAAACCTACATTTTACAGCATACATAGGATGTTCAATTTTGTTTCTACAATCTTTACTATTCTAAAGCAGCACTTGGTAGCAGTGGTCCATTCTTCCCACATCATTAATTGCCGCTTAATTGTCCTGCTTAATTGCCCTACACAAGAAATGAAGCGTTGCTTTAATTAACCAGCTTTCGCAAGAAACGAAGCGTTAAAGATAGATGTTTGATCTTGTGAAATACTTTTTTTTTATTTTTTAATCTTTATTTTTCGTTATCAATTTTGTTTTTCGTAGCAACGCACGGACATGTAACTTATAGCTAATATAAGTGCTCTAGCTAACTCTTGATAATTCTAAAATAACCCTGATAAGAAAGTTTCTACACTAATGTCGTGCCAAGCTGTCCTTGTGATCTCGGCAATGCAAGATCGATTCAATCCCAAAATCATCGGTGAAAATTGTACTCCCCACGACAAGCACATGCTTAATCAGTAAGATGGTATGACTAGTTTAAAGGTAACAAATATAAAGATACCTTCCTAGAATGCCATGCGTCCTCTACTCCTCTTCTCAATCTACCTCCATCTTTCCCCTTCTCTCTTCCTTATTCACTTCTCTCATCTCCGTTCATTCCTCTCTAACATAAAAATTTAAAATTAGAAAATTTTAAATATGAAGTTTCAACTAAAAAAATCAACTCAAAAAAAAAAATTAAATTGAAAAATTTCAATCCATAATATTTCAACTAGGAAAGTTTCAACTCAAAAAATTTTAAATCACAAAATTTCAAACTAGAAAGTTTCAACTAAAAAAATTCAAATTAGAAAGTTTTAACTCAAAAAATTTTAAATCGCAAAATTTCAAATTAGAAAGTTTCAAATAAAAAATTTAAATAAAAATTCCCAAAGTAGAAAGTTTCAACTTGTTAAGTTTCAATTCATAAAATTTCAAATCATTATGTTTATAATAAAAATGTTCTAAATTGAACAATTTCAAATTATAAAATTTCAAATCAAAATGTTCCAACTCAGAAAACTTTCAATTAAAAATCTTTTGGTTCATAAAGTTTCGATTTAAAAATATTTTTGTTCGAAAAGTTTCTGTCGACGATTGGGGAGCAGGCCCCCGCCGAGCTTACTTGTTGAATGAGGGATCAAACAAAGCCCCTTTCTGCCACAGGTTGTAGCATCGAAGGCGTGGAAGATGGTCCATTAGAAGACACAGAAACACAAGGATTTTCTCCTGGTTCAGACCTTTCATGATCGAGATAATAGCCCTACGTCCAGTCGCCTAGTGGCCTTTTTTGTATTGGAATGATGGATTCAAGTACATGGATCTTACGCCCGGACCCCCGCTCTCCCCCAATGTCTGGGAGGTATTTATAGTTTACAAGGGTATCGCGTCGGTTACGGCCCCCGCCATGCACGTCTGACCGTGCCCGACGTGGTCGTAACCGAATCCTACATTTACGCCACGTTCGAGTCATGAGCGCACAATTCTTCTGGTGGCACGATTATCGCCAGAATCGTTAGTTGCTACCCCCGACCACGCAGCCAGAGCTCGAGCTTGGGCCGAGCTCATTTGACTCCGATCCGAGCAAGTTCGTCCGAGCAACGTGCTCGAACATTAACCGAGCGACGAGCTCGCACCGAACGGGCAAGGAGCTGGCACCGAACGGGCAAGCCAGGCAGCGGTGCTCGACCATCCTTGGGTCATCCTCGGGAACGACCTCTGAGGTGCCCGAGGTCGGGACGAGCTCACCGAACGGGCAAGCCAGGCAGCGGTGCTCGACCATCCTTGGGTCATCCTCGGGAACGACCTCCGAGGTGCCCGAGGTCGGGACGAGCTCACCGAACGGGCAAGGAGCTCGCACCGAACGTGCAAGGAGCTGGCACCGAACGGGCAAGCCAGGCAGCGGTGCTCGACCATCCTTGGGTCATCCTCGGGAACGACCTCCGAGGTGCCCGAGGTCAGGACGAGCTCACCGAACGGGCAAGCCAGGCAGCGGTGCTCGACCATCCTTGGGTCATCCTCGGGAACGACCTCCGAGGTGCCCGAGGTCGGGACGAGCTCACCGAACAGGCAAGGAGCTCGCACCGAACGGGCAAGGAGCTGGCACCGAACGGGCAAGCCAGGCAGCGGTGCTCGACCATCCTTGGGCCATCCTCGGGAACGACCTCCGAGGTGCTCGAGGTCGGGACGAGCTCGGCCGTCGTGGCATTATGGTAATTAGGGGAATTAACCAGTCCCCGACAGCTAGTCCCCGAGGCTCAAGTGAGATGGGTCATCTCCTTGAGACTGAGAAGTTCAAGGAGGGATTGAATTCTTGACGGTGAAGCTCTTATCTCAACATCTGGGCATGAAATGACCAGGAAAAGGAATTGATAGATGAGGCAGGCTCATACAATCACATCCCGAGCGAACCATGCTCGGGGAAAAGGTCGGCACAAGCTGCACCGAACGGGAAAATAAAACGTAACCAAAACTGGAAATAAAAAGAATTAAACATGCCATAAAACATGAAAAGAATGGAAAAAGGATTAGAGAGTCGCGAGTGAACGCGTACAATCTCGTCCCGAGCATCGATCAAATGCCCAGGGAAACTAGGCATGGATCAGATGCCTAGCATATAGGTAACTAGCAGACTGTGAACAAACACATGCTGCTGCATCCCATGCATGGATCAGATGCACAGGGAAACTAGGCATGGATCAAACGCCTAGGCTACTAGCGGATTGCGAGTGGACTCACATTGCCACATCTCAAGCATAGGTCTAATGCTCGAGGAACCGACAGACGAGCCAGGCTCGAGTTGCAGCATCCTGGACATGGACCAGACATCCAGGGAAATAAACTGGGAGGACCTGTTCTCAAACACAGAGCGTGCTCGGCGTGGAACACCAACCGTCCCCGAGCGAAAGGCGTGCTCGGAGGAAGAGATTCACGGTCGAGCGAAGTGCGTGCTTGGCGCGGGACATGATCAGTCCCCGAGCAAAAGGCGTGCTCGGGGGAAGAGGCTCGCACCCGAGCGAAGTGCGTGCTCGGGGCGGAACATGAAGCATCCTCGCGCCCGAGCGAAGTACATGCTCGGCGCGGAACATGAACAGTCCCCGAGCGAAAGACGTGCTCGGGGGAAGAGGCTGGCGCCCGAGCGTAGTGCGTGCTCGGCGCGGAACAGGAACAATCCTCGAGCAAAAGGCGTGCTCGGGGGAAGAGGCTCGCACCCGAGCGAAGTGCGTGCTCGGGGCGGAACATGAAACATCCTCGCGCCCGAGCGAAGTACATGCTCGGCGCGATACAGGAACAATCCTCGAGCGAAAGGCATGCTCGGGGGAAGAGGCTCGCACCCGAGCGAAGTGCGTGCTCGGGGCGGAACATGAAACATCCTCGCGCCCGAGCGAAGTACATGCTCGGCGTGGAACAGGAACAATCCTCGAGCGAAAGGCGTGCTCGGGGGAAGAGGTTCGCACCCGAGCGAAGTGCGTGCTCGGGGCGGAACATGAAACATCCTCGCGCCCGAGCGAAGTACATGCTCGGCGCGGAACATGAACAGTCCCCGAGCGAAAGACGTGCTCGGGGGAAGAGGCTCGCACCCGAGCGAAGTGCGTGCTCGGGGCGGAACATGAAACATCCTCGCGCCCGAGCGAAGTACATGCTCGGCGCGAAACATGAACAGTCCCCGAGCGAAAGACGTGCTCGGGGGAAGAGGCTCGCACCCGAGCGAAGTGCGTGCTCGGGGCGGAACATGAAACATCCTCGCGCCCGAGCGAAGTACATGCTCGGCGCGGAACATGAACAGTCCCCGAGCGAAAGACGTGCTCGGGGGAAGAGGCTAGCGCCCGAGCGAAGTGCGTGCTCGGGGCGGAACATGAAAAAGATAGAACAAGATTAATTCCCTAGCGCAATGCCCGCCCGGTGTGAAGAAACATGCGTTCGAGCTAAAAAGTTACTCGGCACAGATCCGGCGTAATGCCCGCCGAGCGACGGATGGAACTTGCGCCCGAGCGAAGAACTCATTATAAACTGTGTAGTATCGGTCATCAGGTGTGGAAGATGACGCCTTCGGGATTCCTTTGGCAAAGAACCCGTCGATCCCCACGGACGGCGCCAGCTGTCGACGATTGGGGAGCAGGCCCCCGCCGAGCTTACTTGTTGAATGAGGGATCAAACAAAGCCCCTTTCGCCACAGTCAGAGCATCAAGGCGTGGGAGATGGTCCATTAGAAGACACGAAACACAAGGATTTTCTCCTGGTTCGGACCTCTCATGATCGAGATAATAGCCCTACGCCCATCGCCTAGTGGCCTTTTTGTATTGGAATGATGGATTCAAGTACATGGATCTTACGCCTGCCCCCGCTCTCCCCAATGTCCGGGAGGTATTTATAGTTTACAAGGGTATCGCGTCGATTCTACGGCCCCCGCCATGCATCGCCTGACCGCGTTCGACGTGGTCGTGAATCGAATCCTACATTTACGCCACGCTCGAGTCATGAGCGCAAATTCCTTCTGGTGGCACGATTATCGCCGTAACCGTTAGTTGCTACCCCCGACCACGCAGCCAGAGCTCGAGCTTGGGCCGAGCTCATTTGACTCCGATCCGAGCAAGTTCGTCCGAGCAACGTGCTCGAACATTAACCGAGCGACGAGCTCGCACCGAACGGGCAAGGAGCTGGCACCGAACGGGCAAGCCAGGCAACGGTGCTCAACCATCCTTGGGTCATCCTCGGGAACGACCTCCGAGGTGCCCGAGGTCGGGACGAGCTCACCGAACGGGCAAGCCAGGCAGCGGTGCTCGACCATCCTTGGGTCATCCTCGGGAACGACCTCCGAGGTGCCCGAGGTCGGGACGAGCTCACCGAACGGGCAAGGAGCTCGCACCGAACGGGCAAGCCAGGCAGCGGTGCTCGACCATCCTTGGGTCATCCTCGGGAACGACCTCCGAGGTGCCCGAGGTCGGGACGAGCTCACCGAACGGGCAAGCCAAGCAGCGGTGCTCGACCATCCTTGGGTCATCCTCGGGAACGACCTCCGAGGTGCCCGAGGTAGGGACGAGCTCACCGAACGGGCAAGGAGCTCGCACCGAACGGGCAAGGAGCTGGCACCGAACGGGCAAGCCAGGCAGCGGTGCTCGAACATCCTTGGGCCATCCTCGGGAACGACCTCCGAGGCGCTCGAGGTCGGGACGAGCTCGGCCGTTGTGGCATTATGGTAATTAGGGGAATTAACCAGTCCCCGACAGTTTCATTTCAAAATTTTTCAATAAAAAATGTTAAATCGAAAAGTTTCAACAAAGAAAATTAAAAAAAAATTCAAATTTGAATGTTCCAACTTGAAAAAATTCCAATTGAAAAGTTTCAAGTCCAAAAACTTTTCGGATCAAAAAGTTTCTATTCAATAAACTTTGGGTTCGAAAAGTTTCGCTTAAAAAACTTTGGAAAGTGGTTAAATAATAGTTATTTTCAAAAACTTGGGTGGGAAAAATTGAAATTCATAAAATATTTTGAGTTTGAGCGGAAGGGATCAAGGAAGAAAGTGGAATGATAGAGGTACTTTCACTTGTCACAAAGAGAATACCTTTTGAGGGGAAGGCTGGAGGTGATGCATGCTACTTTCAAAAGGAAATGGCCTTTGACGGGGAGGTGATGCTATAAGGAGACGATGTTCTTACAAAGAATTTGATAAGATTAACAATTACCAAGTAATATTTTTATCATCCTACGTGCATGTTTTATCCTCTTCACCTAAACATTTCCCATATGGTTGAGACCTGCCAGCCTAGCAGCCATGAGCTTCCAAATTGCGCCTCACTTTCTCTCCCTTGCGCTCCCTCTATAAATACCACGCAAGGCCTTCGCAGGCTCTCCACCATTCGAAAGATCCATCAAAGATTTTTCTCCTCTCTCCTCCCTCTCCTCACAGCTCTCTCACTCTCCCCCATCTCCTAGCACAGCAGCATATATAAGCACAGACAGACACAAGCACACAACAAGTAAGAAAAACAGCGAGTTCAGAACAAACAGGTCTGAGTGATCCTTGTCGAGCATCGTTTGGATGGCCTTCTTCATCCTCATGTGCATCTTCATTTCTCTAGCCTTCTTGTCCTTCGTCCACTACGCGAGCCGGCAGAGGAGGAAAGGCCAGGGCGGCTATGCCCATGAGCAAGCCATCAAGCTGCCCCCTGGCTCCATGGGCTGGCCTTACATCGGGGAGACCCTTCAGCTCTACTCCCAAGACCCCAACGTGTTCTTCGCCTCCAAACAGAAGAGGTTCGTCGGTGACTGGCCAATTTGCAACCACATCATTCAGCTTGTTGTTGCTTCTTCGAACCTTCTGCAAGTTGCAACCCACAGCGCGCTTGTACACATGCATGTTATTAATTAGCTTTTGATGCATGGGGATTGGGGGGTGGTTACTGGTTACTGACGACCGGAGCTGTGCCGTGCGTGTGCATGTATATGGCTTGTGCAGGTATGGTGAGATCTTCAAGACGCACCTTCTGGGTTGCCCATGCGTGATGCTGGCCAGCCCGGAGGCGGCGCGGTTCGTGCTGGTGACGCAAGCGCACCTGTTCAAGCCGACGTACCCGCGGAGCAAGGAGCGCATGATCGGGCCCTGGGCGCTCTTCTTCCACCAGGGCGACTACCACCTCCGCCTGCGCAGGCTCGTGCAGGGCCCGCTCGGCCCCGAGGCGCTGCGCGCGCTCGTGCCGGACGTCGAGGCCGCCGTGCGGTCCACGCTCGCGTCCTGGGACGGCAAAGTCACGAGCACGTTCCACGCCATGAAGAGCGTAAGCAAAGCACGTAGTTTCCAGTCCAGACGCGCGCGCGCGCGTGTACGTAGTTGGCGTTCATCAGTGATGTCGATCGGTAATGTGGGACTGGTTGCTGACGATGTTAGTTCGATCGGTGCGTGTTTCTTTCTCTCAGCTCTCGTTCGATGTCGGCATCGTCACGATCTTCGGCGGGCGGCTGGACGAGCAGCGGAAGGCGGAGCTGAGGCTGAATTACTCCGTCGTGGAGAAGGGCTACAACTCCTTCCCCAACAGCTTCCCCGGGACGCTCTACTACAACGCAATCCAGGTAAGCAAGCGACAGCCGGGCACGTGACGGCACAGACATACTCTAGTGCCTTCTTCACGTTCTTGTACGTCTTTCACAGAAACAGTACACATGTATGACATACGACCGAATTCTGTTCTGCTTAATGAACTGTAGGCGAGGCGGCGGCTGCACGGCGTGCTGAGCGACATCATGCGTGAGCGGAGGGCGCAGGGCGAGTCCGGCAGCTACTTGCTCGGCTGCCTCATGCAGTCGCGGGGGGACGACGGCGCGCTCCTCACCGACGAGCAGGTCGCTGACAACGTCATCGGCGTGCTGTTCGCCGCGCAGGACACGACGGCCAGCGTGCTCACCTGGATCGTCAAGTACCTCCAAGACAACCCGAAGCTCCTCGAGGCCGTCAGGGCGGAGCAGATGGCGATCCACGAGGCGAACGACGACGGGAAGCGGCCACTGACGTGGACGCAGACGAGGAGCATGGCGGTAACGCAAAGGGTGCGTACCATACCCAAAAAATAAAAAAAGATTTGAGTTTTGAGTCGATCTCCGACGCGCGCGAGCGGCGGGACGAGTAAAAATTCCTCGATTTTTTATGCGATCCCCGTGTTTTTTGTGTGGTTACTGATGGCGCCGTTTCTTGTTTCCATCTCATCCGTCGCCCAGGTGATTTTGGAGAGCTTAAGGATGGCAAGCATCATCTCGTTCACGTTCAGGGAGGCCGTGGCTGACGTGGAGTACAAAGGTACGCACGTGCACATCCTACGGTGGACGTGGAGCAACGTAACCGTAGAGCCCCATGTCTGGTACACCTTTTTCACATCGTATAAAACCGTGGGCATTTTCAATTCTGACGATGCGACCTTTATTTTTCCTTGGCGTGTAGGGTTCCTTATCCCCAAGGGGTGGAAGGTGATGCCGCTCTTCAGGAACATCCATCACAACCCAGACTACTTCCCGGATCCACAAAAGTTCGACCCTTCCAGATTCAACGTATGGGTCTAGATCTCCTCGCTGCAATGCTTGATGTGGATGCGTCTGAAGAAGAAACTGAAAATTGTTCCTTTCCATGCATTAAATTCTCTACTCGCCGGTCACTATAAACAACTCAGTAACACTAATATCGCTCGCATAACTAAATTAGCGGTCACTCCGTAGTGAATCTGTAGTGCTATGCGGTTCTGTTCGCTAATAACGATTTTGGTGATGTTTGATTCACTAGTGGTTTTTTAGTTGTTCATGAGGCATAACAAAATATGCGTGCATGAATGTTCAGTTTCAGGAATAATTCAGACCGATCGTATTAATTCATTGGTTGGATCTACACCTAAGGTCGTCGAATGAAATATCACAGTTTGCTTTCAAAACATGGTCCTATATGCAGCAATGCACATAAAACTAGAAAACGGGAGTGACTAGCTAGTATATATACGGCCAAATAAACTACCATCTGTCCCAAGCAATGGGACTGCTTCGTGACCATTTGACAGGCCCACACCATCCACAGTGCGATGAATCATGGCAATCCAGCCTAACCATTGTTGACGCGAACCTTATCTAGAAGATCTGAAGCTGTCTTTGTTTTCCATAACAGCCGCAACACATACCGGCATCGGCATTCATGCAGAGCCTCAAAACTCCAAACTCTTTCCTGAATCCTTTTTCTGGCTGTGTGTGGAATGCATATGCAGGTGGCGCCGCGGCCGAACACCTTCATGCCATTTGGGAACGGCGTGCACGCCTGCCCGGGAAACGAGCTGGCGAAGCTCGAGATGTTCGTCCTCATCCACCACCTGGTCACCAGCTATAGGTTCGTGCCCCTCCACACAGATTCGCCATATATCCCCCCTTGTCCTTGTGGACCAGAGCGACCCATGGCTGGTGCCACTCGTTGGACCCTTCCCCCAGCGCCAGACATGTCCTCACTCCAATATGCATCGATCATACCACAAACCTGTGGGGTCCTTCACTGTTTTTGCACGGCTCCTACTCCTATATGGAGTAGTACTACTACAAATCGATCACTGCCATGGCGACAGCTGAGGTGTTGGTTCAGAAATTGGAGTGCCGATTGATGTGTTCATGCTTGATTTTGCAGGTGGAAGATCGTTGGATCCAGCGACGAGGTCGAGTACAGCCCATTCCCTGTTCCCAAGCAAGGCCTGCTCACCAAATTATGGAGAGAAAACAGTGTCAGCGTGGATAGAAAGGGTTGCCAGAAAGATGATAATGACGACGACGTGGTAATAGTAGTTTGATTAGGCATTTAACGTAGATAGGCAGAGAGCTTCGTTTCTTCTTTTCTTGCCCTTCTCCTCAAAGTTAAGCCAGAGGAGAAGAAATGGCATTTTTTTTTTCTACTATCTCGGGTGACGATGAAAATGTAGGTGACGATGAAAATGTATGGTATGTGTTTATTTTATAAATAATGAAATATCATTGGTCTTCACCCAAAATAACTACTAGTGTTGTTGCTGTTTGGCTGCCCTTTGTTCCCACTACTACATACGATTTTGTTAACCGTCTGTAAACGCGTGTCAGTGATGACAACGATGTATCACAGATGGTTCTTGGACCGTTCCGTGAAAATCACATCACAGATGATATTGCATTACATTACAAGGATTATATGACAAGCAGATTACACATATCGCAAGCAGATTATATCGCACATATTATATCACAAGCAGATTACACATCATAGATTGCACAATCAAAATCAACTCAATGTTATATTAACCAATATATCGTAGATTACACACCATTTCAGAAATCAACTCAAATATTGTATTAACCAATGGAATGCGCAATTACAATTCACAAATTCAATTAACGAATAGAATTCTCAAGTTTCAAAAATTACGCAGCGTGGACTATGCCTTTTGGAGACTCATCAGAACTCAGAAGACTCATCAGAACTCACAAATCAAACGGCATTTCAATGCGTTCACGGGTCGTGACAATCCATGGCGTCCCATCTATTATCGATCAATGTTCTATTTTGTGAGGGAGAACAAAAAAAAATCAATGTTTAAGGTTAAAGGATTAATTCATGGCTTTTGTAAGAAGGCTCGAGTTGTTTTTGATGGTTTGATTTCTGATCTGAATAGTGGGCACACTCGAGACGTGCACACATGAGGATGCATTTCCAATGATGCATAAGTCGCCTGCAAATTATTAGCAACGAGCCACAAATTTTGCTGAGACGCCATTGGTTACTGAATTTACTCCCTGGAGTCTTACAAAGGCTCATTTCTCTGGCCATTGCGAATTGTCACCATCTCTACCGTGAACTTCCAAACACCTCCAGGCTGATGGGAACATCACAAAATTGAAAGAGATTCCACAACTTGTATGCTTTTCCAATCCTTCGCAACACTATTTTATTGCTTTTCTACTGACAACACCATAAGTCGATAGCCAATACGGCGAATAATAGCTTTCCCATCTCACTCCTTTCTGGATGGAGTATACAAGGCCCGTGTCCTAACTGTGTCCGTCCATTTGCATGAAGACAGACTGATCTGTACGAACAATAATTGGAGCAGAATGCAACCACAAACATCAAGATTATATTATATACAAATGCGGGAGTAGAATATTGCATTAGGAAAATCGGCAGCACCGGTTATGAGAAAAAAAGGTTTCGGTCTTGCATATGAATTCTCGGCAATATATTTGCAAAGTCGAATCGTCGCTAAATCTGGATTTATATAGCACTTGTCCATAAGTAGGCGAGAGGTGATTCTATATATATATTTTTTAAGTTGCATAAATACTAAAGTATGATGATTATTTACCCTTTTATTTACTTTAAGATTTATATAACTTGTATTAAAATGAAAAGCATAGAAGCACCCCTCAGCTAGGCTCAGCTTGGATAACACCTTTAATTCCTCTCTGGCTCCTTAAAAAAAAGAAAACCTCTCGTGGTGGTCTTCAATCCTTCCATACAAAAAGTCAGCATCACCTCTAGATCTGTATTTGTATAACACTTGTTGATGTGGAAAGCTGACTGGATTAATTCTGTACTGTTTCACCAAACTCTAATATTTGACGGGCTTCCGTCCTTCCTTCCAGATAGGAGCATGGTTGCGGGATCCAAATTTAGAAAGCACTGCAGACTTCAACGCTCCTCTAAGTTGTATGTCAAATCTGTGTTGTAGAAACTGAAATAAGTACTAGTGGTACCAAAAAAATATATAGTAGAAGACAAACCAATCACAAAATATGTAGGCCGGTGCCATGCGTCCAGCAGGTGTTCCCCAGTAAACTGTAACGTCACAACACAACGAAGGCTACTTTGTACTCCACACAACAACATATCCAGCAGTAAGCCCAGTAGCATATGCGCTTCACTGGGAAAAAGAGGCAAAACAAACGAGGGAGTTCTCTACGCCTTTAACCTGCCTCTCGAGAACAAACGAGGGAGTTCTGATGGAACGGCTGCATGGGCAATTCTGAAACTTTGCAGAGCTCCCCTCTACCCAATGGAAATTGGTAGAAATATGTGCATTCGAAGCTGATGGGACGAAAGCAGGTACCGATGCCGTTTCAGTGAAAACCAAGAACAAAATGGAGCTTCGTACTTCCACCTACAGGGGCAAAGTAAGCCTTGAAATTTGGTCTCTATAGAAATCATGATACACGGCGTATATGCAAGAGGATCTTTGACAGAGTTCCCCTGGGTGTAGCCCCAAAGATTTTAGATGTGGTAAGAGTTTTTTGGTCAAAATTTTAAAGATCCATTCTAGACTACCACCATACATTAAATTTAAAGAGCAACCAAAACAAAGGTGAAGAAGACAAGCTCAGCCTTCTCTAGCAACAACAACGACAACCCAGTATTCTGTTTTAAATAAGTTGGGATAGACTAAGACTATCTCCAGCAATTGCCCTTCATTCCATTCCCTTCCCTTTATTTTCTACTATCTCCAACAACATCCCCTCAAATGGATTTCTCTCTGAGATTGGAGAGAGAATCTGTTTCTAAAGGGATTCTCTCTCCAAATCCATTCTGAAGGGAAAGCTGAAGGGAATCCGCTGGAGCACTTGGGATCTGTTCGCGAAAGGATTTAGAGGCTGAAGGATGAAACCCAACCAAATTCAAAAGATCTCGATCTTAGGTTATGGTTCTGAAACGTGAATCGTTAACTTCTATCCACTTCTATCCAAGCCAACTATTTGTATACGTTCCAATCCTCCGAGTCCCTTTTAACTGTTTCTTTTCATATCAGTCTCGATCGATCTCTACTTCTTCTCATGTTTTCAAGACGGCTTAAAATTCCACTACACAAGCTCAACTTACTGTAATTTCAATTATATCAATTTGAGATAACAGACTAAATAATGACAGAAGCGAACCAAATTGGAGATCTGAGACAGTGAAACAAGATAGAAATATTATTCTAATCTAATCGACAGAGAAAGACACATAACAGTAAAAAAAATGTTTCCACATGTGCTGATGCGTAGAAAGTAACTCACATCTGCAGCATTCTGAATTTTTTTTTTTTAAACACATAGTGGTTACAGCAACATCAAAAGCAACATAATGTTAAATTTCCTTGTCATAACTCACAACATAATTAAGAACTAACAAAACAGTTCTCTCCGCTACCAAAAATTTGGTAGGTCATTGAGCAATGACATAGAAGCTTTAATTTAAGTGCGTGTGCTGAATAGATGCCTTACACAATCTTTTTCAGAGAAGGAAATAAAATTTGATAAGCAATTATATACTCCCTCCAATCATAAATAGTTTTATATAAAGGTGCAGTCAAACTTTTAAAATTTTAATTGTCAACATCTTTTTAAATATGTAAATTGGATACATTAAAATCTTATGTGTGTATTTGTTTTGAAAAGTATTTTTATAATATTATAATTTTATTAGATTCTATAAATATATTACACTATAACTTAGTTGTTAAAGATGTATTTTAGGAAACCATGCATGTAAATATTTAAGACGATAACTATCTATGACCGATGGAAGTAGCGGAGTTGATGTTAACTTTACAGGTGGATGGGCTCTTGACAAGACATGTCAGTACGAAACTGTTAATTGCTTTCTGATCTTGACGGGAGAAATATAAAAGAGAAATATAAAACATCAAGAATTCCTAATGGGGTACAGCTATAAGCTGCATTGAAACCAAATAGATTTGAATGCACAGGAGACATGAGAGGAACGACCATCTACAACTACAAGAAGCGAACGGGAACACTGGGTGGGTGGCTGCACTGGGCTAATGTCTACATCAGTCGTGCTTAACTGGCACATTACAGGCATCAAAATTTCATTTGTCAAGGAGTGGTTCTGTCACCCCCGTAACGTTAGGATGATAGAGCTATCAATCATCAGACTCCATCCCAGCCAAGCCTCCAAAACTAAGGTCTCGTGCAATTTGGTGCTAGTGCTATAGAAAAATACATCACATGATGTTCCACGAAACCATTGTCTGGTGCAAACATCGCTTTCAAACTTAAAGTTTACTTAGTAGGTTTTTCAAGAGCATATGCATCTGGTCCATGCATGAAAAAAAAAAAAAAAAAAAAAAAAAAAAAAAAAAAAAAATTAGCTACACCCAGTGGTAGTAGCCTCAACAATAAAGAAAAAAAGACCGGTTCAGTTTGCAATTTAATTAAAACTTTGAATGACGTATTTTTGAAAGCTAGTTAGAGCAGGTACAATAACAAAGCCCATCATTAACACGTCTCTTATCCATGTCATCTAGAGTAAATAATAAATTCAACTTGCACAATAACTATCTCTAAAGGTTGTCTCTAGATGTTGTACAATAACTATCTTGAAGGATCATTGGCGCTAAATACCCCTGAACAGTGTTTAGAAACGCTGATCGACACTAAACAGCGGAAGAAATAATTAAACCAGTACTAAACCAAAAGATTAAAACAATAGAATCAATCGCAATACGAAAGAGATCATATACCGAAAATTAAATAAAAAGGTCATGACATTTTACACTTCATAAAGCATTTGCAAGTAATGAACATAAATTTGATCAAATGTTATGTTTCGAAATATTTGCGTAGGTAAAATGAAAATGATAACATTAATATTAAACTTCTGAAAATTTTACAAATATAGAAGGTATTGTCAAAAGTTGCGTATTGGAGACTGACAAAAAGAAAAAAGAAAAAATCAAGGTTTTTTCTTAATTGGAGGGAGTACAGAGTACTTACTCGCCATCAATGATGGAAAACATTTCTGTTATACATAATCCTCCTAGCTAATATTCTCAAACGAAATGTCTGTTTTTTTAGGACACAATATAGATTATTCTCTCACAACTACTCATATTAACCCGTTGGATAGAAGCACCTCTCTCTCTTTTTTTTTTTAGTATTGCAAAATAAAAAAAAGGAAAGGACTAGCGATCCGATGTCCGATGGGAAGCTTCTCATCAAACGCATCATCGCAACATTTTTTTTTACAATGCATGCAACATTTGTAATTACCTCTTGCAATAAAACATAATAAATCCACTATAACTGCAATATTTCTTTGTAATTTATGCAACAATCTAACTATAGCTGCAACAAAAGGAATTTACCCCGCAACAAATTCACAGCGTAACGCAACAACCGATAGGTACCTGTGCAACAAAATCCCATTCTGATTGCAACAAACCCATTGTAGCAATTAAAGGAAGCAACAATATTGCAATAAACAATCAAAACACATAGGATATGAGGCTGTAACATTTTGATTGACTTGTACAACAAATCAATTGAATGCCCGCAACAAATCTAACAAACGATTGTAACAAAAATCGTATTCAGATGAGGCACATGGATCCTACAAGAAAGAGGAAGGTTCGGGTAGTGACGATGGCCGAGCTCAATGGGGCAGCGGGCTTGAGGCGCCTGCGCGAGGAGGTTAGGGCCAGGGCAGCAGGAAGGTCGGGCGATGCGGAGGCACGAGGCGGACCGGCCAAGGATGAGCGCTCGGAGGCCTTGCTTCCTCTGCCATGCTGCGCGAGGTTGTTTGCGGAAAAAACAGACTTGTCCTTACCCGTCCGCAAGCTGGAGAGGAGCAGCGCGTCCTCCTCTTCGAGCCATCTCCTCGAACCGCCGGATCCCGTCATTTCCCTCCACGCCGTGGAAGCGGTAGTGCGTATTGGATAACCTGCTGACGCACATCATTATTTTGTTTTCAGTCACGTCACATGGTTAGACGTGATTGTTAGCCTTAATTTTAGCCTCCGTTAGCATCAGTTTGTTATTTGTTTTGCATGGCATTAGTTAGGTGCATGACTAGTTCTTGGAGTCGTGCGCTCGGCAAGCTTCGTCAGGCGCAAGTCACGCGGGAGCACGTCGTGCGGCATGCAGCATGCGGTGCCGCATCTCCAGGCCGTAGTGGTCATTATCCGTTAATCTGTTAGCTTATATATTCTAAATACAAGCACAAGAAAAGCTGCGTTTTGTGGCACCAAGACTTTGCTGTGTGCACTTGTTCTTCATTCTCCACGACGTTGTGGGCGTGTAGGTTTGAGGGAGTAAGGTGTCAAACGCCAACATTTGGTCTCAGAGCCAAGTTGTCTAGGGAAACTCTGTGTGAGTTTTCTCGATTCTTTGTGTGAGGTGTTAGTTCTCTGTGTGAGAGCTCTCTGTGTGAGATTAGTTCTACTCTGTGTGAGTATCTACTTGATTAGAGAAAATGGCTTCCTCGACATGGAAGACTCCTGGATCCGGTGTAAGTGTTGTGAGCAAGGGTTCGGGAGCGGCATCTTCGTCGACAACACAAGTGAAGGAGGGGGCAGTGGCGTTGCCTTACTCCATCCTCTCACAGACCAACTATCCTTCGTGGGTAGTCAAGATGAAGGCGAACATGCGTGCTCAAAAGATGTGGAGCGCAATCGCGCCCAAGGAAGGTGAAAGGGTGGAGGAGGACAAGGATCAAACAGCCCTGGCGATCAACTTCAGTGCCGTAGGTGAGGATATTTTGATGCAGATTTCTGATAAAGAGAGTGCAAAGGATGCATGGGACACCCTGCGCACGATATTCCTTGGTGATGAACGTGTGCAGGAAGTCAAACTCAATTCCCTTAGATGGGAGTTTGAGAACCTGCGCATGGAGGTGATAGACACCGTTGACAGCTATGAGCGCAAGGTGATGAGCCTTGTGAATCAGATCAGGGGGCTTGGTGAAAAATTGGAGGAGCCATATGTTGTTAAGAAGGTGCTGCGTTCTGTCCCTGAGAAGTACGCGCAAGTTGCAACAACTATAGAAGAGTTTGGTGACCTCAAGATCAAGAAGCTACAAGAAGTGTTCAGTTCTTTGAAGGCTCACGAGGAGCGGCTTCGCATGTATGCTCCACGTGAAAATCAAGAACACTTGCTGCAGGTGAAGTTGAGTTCGCCACGCAGCAAAGGTGAAGGAAGTGATCAACGGAGGCGAGAGTATAGATCAAAAAATCGTTGCTATAATTGTCGTGGCTATGGGCACCGTGCAAAGGAGTGTCCATGGGATCCAAGGGATGAAGAAGAACTGCATTTTTCAAAGGCTGAGAAGAATGAGCTCTCTGACGAAGAACCTGCACTTCTTTGATTAATGTGCGTCAGGGTTAAGGGGGTGATTATTGGATAACCTGCTGACGCACATCATTATTTTGTTTTCAGTCACGTCACATGTTTAGACGTGATTGTTAGCCTTAATTTTAGCCTCCGTTAGCATCAGTTTGTTATTTGTTTTGCATGGCATTAGTTAGGTGCATGACTAGTTCGTGGAGTCGTGCGCTCGGCAAGCTTCGTCAGGCGCAAGTCACGCGGGAGCATGTCGTGCGGCATGCAGCATGCGGTGCCGCATCTCCAGGCCGTAGTGGTCATTATCCGTTAATCTGTTAGCTTATATATTCTAAATACAAGCACAAGAAAAGCTGCGTTTTGTGGCACCAAGACTTTGCTGTGTGCACTTGTTCTTCATTCTCCACGACGTTGTGGGCGTGTAGGTTTGAGGGAGTAAGGTGTGCACACAGCAAAGTCTTGGTGCCACAAAACGCAGCTTTTCTTGTGCTTGTATTTAGAATATATAAGCTAACAGATTAACGGATAATGACCACTACGGCCTGGAGATGCGGCACCGCATGCTGCATGCCGCACGACGTGCTCCCGCGTGACTTGCGCCTGACGAAGCTTGCCGAGCGCACGACTCCATGAACTAGTTATGCACCTAACTAATGCCATGCAAAACAAATAACAAATTGATGCTAACGGAGGCTAAAATTAAGGCCAACAGTGCGTGGCGTCGAGAGTCGGACGACTTCAAGGAGAAAGGGGCATCGGGCTTGGGCCTTCATAGGCCATCGTTTCTACGTTCTCAGACCTAAGCCGTCCCGCGCCTACGAGAGTAAACGTGTTTTTTTTTCTCAATTACGACGGAGATAGAAAAGGAAAAGAGAGGTGTGTTGGAACATCCAAAACTCTAACTAATTACAATATTATTTCTAATAAGGTGTAACAATTCTTGCACACAGCAAATAGGGGGGGGGGGGGGCAAATGTCCGTATTTCACGATAAAAAAACTTCAAGCTACCATGTATACCCCAACAAGGTGAAGCTTCACACCTCGTCGAACTTAATAGTACCAACACTGCATTGTCCAAAATCCAAACCTTCCGTGTTGAATTGGATCAACACGCAGCAAGAGCCAGCTGAGTCCCTTCGATCAGCATGGCATGGGCTCCTACTACTCTTGTTCTTCCAATCTTCCTACTACATCTTTAGCATTCCTCAATCAATTCTTAGACGCGTATCTTTGGTGTTCTTTTTTTTTTTTTTTTTGCTTAATTTTGACCTAAGCACAAGGTTGATCCAACCATCCTTGCCATCTACCTCGACCGTCATGCATGCACGCATACAAGAGCGCTCGCTCGCCAACTGGGCGGCCGGCCGGTCATGTCACTGCCGCGGCGCGCAGCAGCTGCGGAGCCTAGTTCTGGCCGCCGCACCGCCGATCCTGATCATCTTGATCGGCCTCTCGCTGGCCGCGGCCTCCTCGCACCGCGCCCTCTTCCTCGTGGCGTCCTTGAGGAGCACGCCGAACAGCTTCACGCTCTTCTCCTCGCAGCCGCGGTGCTGCTCTCTGTCCGCGGCGCGGCACTGCTCGCTGCCGACCGCGCCTCGCATGTCTTCCTGCATCAGCAGCCGGAGGTCGAGCTCCCGGACGTCGAGGAAGCGCGAGAGGAAGCCCAGGAGCTCCTCGCAGTGCCGCCGCGCCTGCGCCAGCTCCGCGGTCAGCCTGTGGTTGTCCTTCTTGAGCTGCTCGTTCTTGCTGCTGAGGTCCGGGCGCGGCGGCGAGGACGCCGATGAGGAGCTGTGGTCGTTGCCGGCGCCGGACGTGGTGGCCGACGCGGGAGGCAGAGGGGGCAGTGGCGGAGGGAACGCGACGTTTACGCCTCTGCCGCAGGATTTGGAGGACTGGGGCGTCGTCGCCTTGCGGCGACGGATGCCGGAGAGGAGGCCTTGCTCGCCTCTCCGAAAGTTCTCGTTCGCGAACTCCCACCGGTCCGGCACCACCTTCCGGAAACCCTGCATGAATAGTCGCCATCGCTCATTGGTATCCAATTCAGTGCATTTCCATTTTCCAAGTAGTGATCAATGAGCTGTCGTGTACATCGATTTCCTATATATTCATCCACTACAAACAGGGTTACTAGTTTTAAGATCTATGCAATTTAGGAGAGCATAGATGAAGCTCAAGGTACGTATTCCACCAACACAGGTTTTCCATCTTTTTTATTCTCAGACATCATCCATCTGATGGAGTCAATGAACGCATAACTACAATTAACAACGGAAACATGGCACGCTTCATCTGTTAAAGAGAACATATCTCAACAATTTCACGGTTTAGGTGTCAACATCCGCTCTCTATTGTCGGAAGCACCGAAGTACCCATCATATCCCCCTATTATGCAGTATACTAGTACCGTTCTTTGTAAAAATATATCAGTGAGATGTTTTCTTAATTTTGCTCCAATAATTGTTAGGTGAATGGAGTATCTTCAATGTACATTTCAAAACATATACTGATCACATCAATATTACTCCCTCCATTCTTTTTTGTTTGACACCCTAAAATCCGTGTCATTAAACATGACCATTAATATGTTTAAAGCTATATAGATTGGTTACATCAAAACGATTGCATTAGATTTATGTTAAAAAAATACTTTCTTAGTATTATAATTTTATTACTATATCTTAATATAAACTTATACAAAGTAACTGTAAAAGTCGTATCTCGGAGGCCGTAAAACATGACAAACGAACGGATGAAGTATTCTGGTCAACAGATTACGAATGTAATAGCAACAGAACATATTGCTTGAAGAAATTAAAGCAAAGACAATCTAGCGAAGGGAAGCATTAAGCGAGAACAATAAGGTGTTAAAAGTATATATATAGCTGCTAGTTCATACGATCACATGCCCATTTAGCCACTTTTTTTCTATTGGATGTCAAATTCCAACCACCACCGAGACGTAACCTTTCACAAGGGAAAGACTGTCGCTCAACATCGATTTCGTTGAATTCCAGACCAGACGTCAGGTGTAACTATCAATCAGCTCATTTTCATATCCATTAACCATTAAGTGTTCGCATTCATATCATCTCTTCTAATTAGAGCAAGTTCAGGACCAGTCAGGTCCTATTTATTTAGATTTTTTTCTTTAATATTAAAAGTCAAAACCTAAACAAAGAGAGGCTTTTTAACTGAGCTTTTGAAAAAGCCTATGCCAACATATTACTATAATCCAAGAACCAACTTAGAGTTTTTTTTTGTGGGATGAAAATAGCTGTTTGCCACTAAAATTCATTGAAATTACCCGCAAATGCCATCGAAATGTAAGTCAATTCTCTAGTTTTTTTTTCCCGTAATCCTCCCCATATCCAAACCATACGAGGTTGCATCTCCTCTCTTGTGACTCGCGAGCCGTGTGGGGTTTGGGCTATCGCCAGTGACCACACCTCCCAATACCACCATCCCCCCCCCTTTCCCTTTGTCCTCACTCCTCAACAGCCGTCCTCCCTGCGCTTGTCGCCGTTGTCTTGCCCCAAGAAAGCCCAACACTGACGCCCTATTAGGGTTTCACGTACGCCACCATGCCAGCCTCCTCCCTCGAAGAGGCTACCGCATACATCGGGAAACTGAAGATAAATTGATCGGGAGAGACTCACCTTCTCCCCAGAGAGCGCGTCGGCTACGACGCGGGCATGGTCCCACAGGGTGGTGGAGCGGCGCAGCCGCCGGAGCAGCAGAACGCCGCCGACAACTACGCGTGCCTTCAGCACTGCGCTCCGCACTACCCCGCCGACCCCTACACTACTAGTGCAGGCTAGAAGGAGTGATGGCGATGAGTAGCGCGAGGTGCCGTTTCTTGGCGGGCGGCCAGGTCCCCTTGGGAGTCGCGGCCGATGATTAGTTTTGAGAACAAAAATTCTCAAATCCTCTCCAGCGCCGCGAGGAGGTGGAGCGCTGAGGGGGCCGCATTGGTACGAGCGCGGGCGTGAGGGGGAGCGACGGCGGCTGCGAAGGTGGCAAGGATGGCACGGGTGGAGGGGACAAAGGCAGGGTGGAGGGGATCGAGGGCAATGGCTCTGGGCAAATTTGGGATTTGGGATCGAGGGCGGATGGGACAAAGGCAAGGATGAGGAAGAGTAGCACAGAACAATATATTTGTGAGTTTTGTTTTGTTTTGTTCGCAGCACAGGGTCAATTGCCTATTTGTTTTGTTTGCCCTCCTGCTTAATTAACTCCTGTTTGTGAGTTTGAGTTTTGCTGACTGCATTCTTTTTTTTATACATCTTGCAAATATTTAATACGTCTTTTGATTCGTCTCTAGAGGTCAAACGAATTCTAAAACATGTAAACTATGGATAAGACATATTCTAATACGTCTCAATATACGTCCCCTATAGATGAGATGTATTTAAAACGTCTCCATCTTTGTCTCTGTAGAATATAATCTTGTGGCGACTTTAATAGTGTCTCAAAAGACGTATTTATTTCATATCTAGTTCTGAACGTAGAGACGAATTTTAAAGTGCTTTAAGCAAAACGTCTCCACGTGCCTATTTTGTTGTAGTGACCACCCTCTTCCGGCATCCTCCCCTGAAGATGCTGTTAGAATTAAAGGCACATCTAGGTTTAATTTAATCCAAAAGTAAATCATGAACAACATGTGATTGACTATCAGTAACGAATAACAGGAGCATACTATAGATGCATATGCTAGAAGACTACACATATATCCATCTAATGTGCTCACAATCAATAGATTGAAAATAAACAGTAGAAACATTGTAACGTAATGTTCGTGGTGCAGATGGAGCGATGAGACGTTGTAGCGCGTGATCGGCCGAGGATCGAGCGCCGCGCGAGCGCGATGCTCTAGCACCGCTCTGAACGCCGAGGAAGACGAGCCGTGACGGTGGACGTGGAAAGCCGCCGGCGCTTCCCAAAACCTGATTCGCCCTTCCGGTGCAAGAACGCGAGGACGACGGTTTCGGAGACTGGCTTTCCGTTACGTGCACGCCGGCACGGACGGCGACTTGATGGCGGCGCAGCGAGAAATCGCAAAACGCTAGGGCGCGAAAACTCTATTTTACCCGGATGACGGCGACGCGATATATAAAGGAGCCGTGGCGGTGAGCGTGAAGCCGCCGAGCGCTTCCCAAAACGATTCGCCCTTCCGGTGCAAGAACGCGAGGACGGACGGTTTGAGACCGCTTCCGTTACGGTGCACGCCGTCTGCAGACGCGCTTGATGGCGCGCGAGGAAATCGCAAAACGCTAGGGCGCAGAAAACTCTATTTTACCCAGATAACGGCGACGCAGTATATAAAGGAGCCCTGGTAACAGTCCGTAACCGAACACGACTCGAGGACGTCCCACGATCGGAGTCCATTACGGGATCTGTTACGGTGTCCTTAAGGCTGCGCCTACGCAAAGCCCTGGACCGGAATTCGGCGGACCATTCACGCAGGTGCCGCACGCCCGCCCCGGCCCGAGCCCGGCGAGGCGAGGCGAGGCGAGCGCGCGCGTGTGTATTCTTTCTCCCTTTCTCCACATGATTCTACCATGGTGTAGCACACTCCACTATTTAAACTAGTGCTCACCACTTTAGGCTAGCAATGTGGTACTATTGCTAGTGCACATGCTCCTCATGAGGTGGGCCTTTGAGATTTTCTAGAATTTATTGTCTCAATCAAATGGGCTTGGCCCAAATAATCCAACAGATGCCACTGCTATCCTCCTTACCCGTGCAACCGTCCTCTTGGTCCGTTGCCCGGTGCTATGGTCCTCCTCACCCATGTTGTTATTGTTATGAGATAACCTCCTAACCGTATTCGGTTAGGAGTCTATCTCTTAATATGTGGGCGAATCCGAACTCTCCTTGAGGGGACTGCTATATATATACCGGGTGCCTCCCATTGTATTTACACACATTGATCAATAAAGAAGAGAGAGCTCCACCCTATATCTTGTGTCTCTTGTTCTTGTGTTCTTGTTGATTGCCGGCGTTCGACGTGAGGAACGACTTGTTTTACAACACGTTATCAGCACGAGTCTCTACCGTGAGAAGCGAAGGGTCGTCGACGACAACGAACGACTACTACCGGCGATTGATCGCCCGATCCGATCTGCAATCAACTCGCCATCAAGCCGGCATCCACTCGGATCACCGAAAAGTCCTACGCGACTCTATCCTACGCGATAGTCCACATCCGGCATCAAAAACGTAAGTAATCGCGCGTGATAAAAATCCTGCCAGATTGGTTTTGCGATTGGTTTGTTGGATGTTTAGATCTAATCTTCTGTTAGATCTAATCTACCTTTGGTATCGCGTTATTGTTCATACAAAGAAAAAAAATCGGTTCGGTAGTCGGCCTTGGTTACATCCATGTAACGGCGCCGGTTGCCCGCGTGCAGCCATAGTCGGATGACGCCCCGCTGCTACGCCTGCAGCGTGCCGTGCTGCATTGCTGCACAACCATTGCCGGGCTGCCGTGCCGAACGCACCATCTTGCCGAGCTGCCGTGATCGCAAGGTCACCGCCGGCCAACCCCTGCTGCATGACACGAAGTCGCAGCCGTCAGCGCCGCCGGGCAGCGCCTGGCCGTCTGACTCGGCCGGGCTACATGCGCGCTAGAGCCAAGCGCCTGGCGTCGTGCGCGCGTTACCGAACTCTGCGCATCGACCCCGCCGATGCATGCTGCCGCTTCACAGACACTGCCGTGTTGGGCTATCGAGCAGCGTCGTCGCCTTGCCCGCATGCTCGCCCGTCCATTGCGCCCGGCCATACGGCACGTAGCCACACATGCGCCTCAGCGCCCCGCCTAACGCCGTTCCGCCTCGGCATATGATCTACAAAGCCATGCCAATTTGCGCTGGCGCTACGAAGGTTGCCCATCGTCCTGTGCACCACCAGCCCGCCCGGCTCTTGGCGCCTCCGTATGACGGCCAGGCCCATAGCGCCCTCTTGGATTTCCTACTTGCGTCACTAGAAGCCCGGCAGGCTCCCTAACTCCAATCATGTCATGAAGTCTTTGGTCATGAGTACTTGGAGTTGGACCGGAACATCAACTCTAGTTTTGAAGCTGACATCAAGATCGCAGGGTAAAGGAATTTACCCCTTTACCCCCACAAGAATATCTTTTATGATTTCTTGTTTTTTTTTATCTTTCCCAGAAAATGATTAGAATCTCAGGAAAACAATTAGAAAATCTCTGAAAATTATGAAAATAGCTAGAAAATTACAGAAAATTTTGGATCTGGTTTTAATTTTCAAGTATTTTCTTGCATATTGGAAGCTCCATACCTGGGTTTTATTTTCTATCTTTTAGCCATGTCTAATATTTGGTTAATTGATTTTCTGTTACTCAAGTAATTCTGAAAATTGCTCGAATATTAACAGAAAAATGCATAATTTGCTAGAAATTATGTGAATATTTTGTTCATGCCTTGAATCTGGTTTTATCTTCCTTAGCATTATGTCATGTTGATATTTGCTGAAATTCAATTTCCTGTTGTAAAGAAATTTCTGAAAATTGCTTGGAAATTAGAAGAAATTATGAAAAATGCCGAAAATTCGAATTTCTCATACAACGGTTTTATGAGAACTTGAGTGGATGGGATTTGATTTCGGTAATGAATAAACAGATATGAGACAATTGGTGTCTAGGAAAACACACATGAGGCTTGGTTATTTAATTGGCGCCCGGAAACGGGAAGTGCTCCCTCCCTCATGTGAGCCCTAGGGGCATGTTGACCTGGCCATGAGTCAAATTGACGAAGACATTCATTACTCGTTTTCGCTCCCAACCGATAAGAATTACATGAGTTGAAATTAGACTTATGCCACGTTTAATTGATGTTGGAATTTATTATCTGTTATTTAGTAATGCTGAAATTTACTAAATGCTAGGAAAATTCTGAAAAAATTAATTGTGATAATTATCTACTGAATAGATATAGACCGAAACTTTATTAAATGGAGATGCATGCAATATAGTATTTTACCTGTAGTAAAATCTCGTATTGCTTGCATACAGGATATGTCTGATATTGCAAGGGAATTTGATGTGCTTGCTGCGGATGGCGTGCAATTACCTCACCTGGGCAATGGATGCCAAAATCAACCTAACAGCTAGAGGATTTGGAGCTGCTATTGCTCGGCACAGGCCGGTGCAATCGAAGTGCTGAACCCGCAAAATGCGCGCTTTACATTTCTGAGACACCATCTTCATTCGGACTGAAGGCCGAATACTTGATGGAGGAGGACCACTGGTATTGTGGAATTCCTGAAGGAGCGCTACAACCAGCAAAGATCCGCGGTTGTTGCCGAGGCACAACGCGAATGGACCCTCCTACGCTTTCGATTTCAAATCTGTAGCGACTTATAATTACGCAATGCACAAACCGGTCGCTAAATTGACTTTTGTAACCGAGAATTCAAGCGAGAAGATCTACAAAGCGTTGTGCACTTTCCACCCCAACATGATGATACTACAACAACGATGCGAGTCATGCAAAGTACAAGAAGTACTCTGAGGCTTATTAGTGTTACGCTGAAGCGGAAAAACATGATGAACTCCTGATGAAGAATCATCATGCAAATACTAATGGAAGTCAAGCGATGCAGAAGCACATGCTACCCTTTCAGCCAGGCTAGTAGTAGCCATGGCGCGGAAAAGGCCAAAATGTACAAGGAATGAATGGAAAAATAGCCGAGAAACCAAAGGGAAAAGGCAAATCCCAATGGAAAGGTAAAGGAAAGTGCAGGAACCTTCCGAAGCAAGGTCCAACCAATAAAGCACACCCGACTCTCAAACATGCTTTAGGTGTGGTTGCGTTGGCCGCTGTCACGCAATTGTCGCACCCAAAGCATTTGGCGAACTTTACATGAAATCCTTTGGGAGATTCGGAAGAATCAAGAAAAGAAGGTTGAGGCACACTACACGCTCTACCGGATGTTGAGCAAGGCGGTGTAAAGAAAGAAAACAATGTCACTAACCCTACAGCCGAAGTTCAAGGAAAGCCTTCTCGGATATGGTGACTCAGCCCATGGATGAGGATGACCTACTCGATCAGGCTTATGGAGCTCCGAGAGAAAGATACCAATGTTCCCCAGGAGATGGAACATGACTTGTATGGAGATCTGGAATAGTCTCCCTACACCCTTTTGCTATATGTCGCATTTCCATTAGTTGAGCCTCCTTAAGAGCCTCATCGAGTTTGAATAATTATGTTCCTGCGCATGAACTTTTGGTCTATGCTCTGTTGAGCAATTATCGGTGATAATTAAATTTTTTCCAGAATATTTGATATTTTAAGCTATGTTTTCCTCGATGCAATAAGCTGTATTGGTATACTATGAAACCTGAAGTTGGCATTGCAATAACCTTGAGTTGAATATTATGATAAAATAATTACTAATTCTGCCATAGCATAAAGACTCCCTTAGACACTGAAGGCTTCTTACCATCTAACTTATAGAAAAATCAATTTCTTGAAGTAAATTCAGTGATATATGTGGACCTTTTAAATTTTGTTGGAACCATGCTTCTACCTAAATTAATTGCCCAATTCAGGTGAGCCTTTTTTCGGAAAGAATCAAGTCCATTCAAATGGACAATGCTAACGAGTTTACCTCAAAAGCATTATATGGCTTTGGGAATTAATGTAGAGCTTTTAATACCTCTTGTCCACATAATATAATGGCCCTGCAGAGTCATTATTAAGGGAATAAAATCTATTGCTTGACCACTTCGTGGAATAGTAGGCTACCCACCAATTGTTGGGGCCATGCGATCTTGCCTGCTGCGATATTAATTCAACTCAAATCAACGTATATAATGGAATTTCCCGTTGAGATAGTGCATGGAAGAAAATTAAGTATTTCCCATCTGCGAAAATTCGGTTATGTTGTATACATGCCAATCTCTCCACCCACGATATACGCCATGGGACCTCACCGAAGTTGAGGGTCTACATGCATGGTTCGATGCGCTGATTGTACTAAGGACATATTTCGGCATTGGGGAAGATAAGTACCACATTAAGGAATGCCGAGTCCTTAGATCCACGCACTAAAGAGAGAACCTGAAGTTCGAAATAAATCTACAACAAATAAGCTAATATTACGCCCAAATGCCTTCACCGATCATAAGGTAGTGGAAAGATCTCTCATATACTGCGGTATATGCACACGAAAGAGTGGAAATATCCTAGGAGGATATTGAACCCACTCTTAACCCTCATGATAAAATGAGGAGGCCTCAGGTGCACGGGACTCAATTCAGCGGAGGCGTCCGCAGAAAGGAGAACCAAATAAATGAGAACACTACCCATGATAGTGGAAGAAGCTCAACTCCGATGTTGGGAAAATCACGAAGTGAGCCATCTAGAAGATGGTAACATCCTGGACAGTGATATATCCTGAAGATATAACCCCGTATAATTGTGCGCACAAACCAAAGCTGGGAAGTCGGAACACCGGACTTCATCGTTGTGGGAAATCACGAGAATTTGGAAGAAATTGATAAAGAGACATCCTCGAGGTGATGCAGGAGAATTATATATGAAGAAAGACTACAATTGTCGACATATTTTGCCTCTAAAAATTGCTAAAATCTGGATCCAGAACCAAAGTCCATGGCAGAGTGCCAGAAGCGCTCATCTAGGTTCAACTGAAAAAGCAATTGAGGTAGCGCCGCTAATGAGAGGAAAGTTCTTGGTCTGTTGTGACAGAACATTTCTGGAAATATTCCTCAGTAGGATCAAATGGATTTTTTTCATCACGAAGAGATATGAAAATATCCAGGTGGTGAGATATAGCGAGGCTTGTAGCACAAGGGTTTTAGCGAGACCCATCATCGATTCTGATGAAATCTGTTCTCTGAAATGAGTGGAATGGCGTTCAAATTTAATATTGATGGCGACAAGCTTAAACTTTTCGGACAGTTGATGATTGTAGTGACCGCATATGTATTTGGGTCATCGAATACGGTTTAAAAACAATCGATAAGGATGTGGTACAATCGACTTAGTAAATTCCTCTGAAGAAGGAATATGGTCACTGAAGGAATAATGTTTCTGTCGTTCATTAAGAAATCCCGGAATGGATTTTATTTTCCTTTGTGGTGGTACAGACCACTCGAGAGATTATAAAGGAAGCCTCACGGAATATGTTTGGCTAAGATGGGTAATCAACCATGTCCGAAGTCATATGGTATGAATAGTCAATACCCCTACTATTATCTATGAAGATAATGATGCTTGTGTTGCACAAAGCGCGCAATTGGGTTATGTAAAGAGCAATATCCACGAAGCATATTTAGCCGAAGTTCTTTTATCCTCACGAACTCGGAAGAAATGGTGAGATAAAAATAATGCAAATTAAGTCGTGTGAAAATCTAGCGGTTATTCACAAAATCCTTGCCAAATTCCCCTTCCAAGGTATGTTAATGGCATTGGGATGAAGGCGTTTAGAGATTTGCATAGTTCAGAGGAAGTAAACCCTGAACCATAATCCTTTGCATGATCACGAAGATCATAAGTTGTACTCTTTTTCCTTTGTGAGTTTTTCCGATGTTTCTCACATAAAGGTTTTTAATGAGGCAACAAATGCAACATAGAGAGCGAGTGTGATGTACTCTTTTCTCCATCTCTTTTTCCCAGGTTTTTGGTGGAGTTTTTAATGAGACATATGCATTACGCTAATTAGCCCAAGGGAAGTGTTATGAGATAACCTCCTAACCGTATTCGGTTGAGTCTATCTTTATGTGGCGAATCCAGAACCTCTCATGAGGGGACTGCTATATATATACCGGGTGCCTCCCATTGTATTTACACACATTGATCAATAAAGAAGAGAGAGCTCCACCCTATATCTTGTGTCTCTTGTTCTTGTGTTCTTGTTGATTGCCGGCGTTCGACGTGAGGAACGACTTGTTTTACAACAGTTATTATCTTAATGCGTTAGACGGCGCCGTTGTTCTCCCCCGCGCCACTATCCTCCCCATGCCAACACCTCGTCATCTCCCTCCCTCCAGATCTAGATCGACCTTTGTTACGTCGCCCCCTTTGGCTCCCCTCCGAGTTGGTTGTAAATTTGAGCATTAAGATTCAGTTGTAAAATTGAATTTTCTATTGGTTCAGATTTATTGATCTTTTTCCATCTCTCTGTAAAATATTTTATGCTAAATGGTTGGAATCATAAGAATGCAATGCATTGTTGTTAATCGGTTCTTGATGTTCGGGATAAATGGTGATTTTTTTTTTTTTTTTTTTTTGTATGAGAGTGTCAAAATCCACACAAAAAAAATGTTGTATTGCGGAAACTTCAGTTTGATAAAAACTTGTTCATGTTGGGTTTCAAAAAATGTTGTAAACTTACTGTTAGTGAAATACATGAAATTAGTGGTGTATTAGAACCAAGGGTATTTGAGGCATTTCAACAATAAACCATATTTCAAAGAAAAAAAATCAGTCTACCAAATAGTCTGGTTTGGTTTAAAAGTGAACTACTTTCAAGAGGATTAAGATAAAAAGTTGGCTTTAAACTTAAGAAAAACCTAAGTCTAAATAAACAGGGCTTATATTAAGCTAGCTAGTTGTTGGTATGAAGCTTTGACTACTACTACTAGTACTGGACATGCATGTCAGCATGTATGCACTCTCCTGTAATCGCAAGCATGTTCTACAGAAGAAATTCTCTAACCCCACAAACACAATTAAAAGGCAATTAATTAACAAAGATTAATTAGTCGCCTATCTTGGATGATTGATTCATGTGCAGTGCAGTTAGCTTGGGTCCAAGCCCTAGCTAGCTAACCTTCCAGTGGATCGTAGAAGAGCCCAGCAAAGCTAATCCATCCGAAAGTTCCACCGGGATCCCCCATCCAAATACTATAATCATGCATAGGGACGCACCAAAAATCATGGTTTTGTCACCATCAATAATACATATCCGTGGCGTGTCAAGCGACCTGCATCTGCATGATCGAAGCACCCAACATTATAACTCGCTTTCATGGAACTGTTTGGTTTGGTCCCATTTCTTGCGTGGTGCTAGCTGCTACGTGTCCTTAATTTGCGAGCAAAATGAACCATTTCTAGCATTGGAAACGGCCACCTCTTCCATTTTTGTCCCAAGTACACGGCAAAGGTAGTATGTCCGCATCCATGGTGTCACTTTCCATCGTTTTCCAACGCCAAGATGGTAGCCATGCTGCCAAAGTGCCAATGCTAGGGGGCACTATTACAGATTTGTGATTTCACTCGCGGTTCATTTCAGAGTCGTGGTTTCTTTCTTTCCTTTTGAGACAAGAGTTGCACGCATGCATGCAGAGTTGCACGCATGCATGCATGCATGGTTCAATTTGTAAAGATTAATCTAGAAGCAAGATATGGTAGAAGGAAGTTATGACCGGTCATGTTGTCAAAACGGAAAAGGAGATAAGGTTGAACATCAGCAGAAGGGCCGGCCTATCTTTTCAATGTTTTTTTTCCCATCATTCTCTGTCTCTTTTCCCTTTCTTAAAGCATCTACGATGCATCATTTTAAAACCGATAAGCATGCTTTGCGTGGGAAACTGAAGTGTTGGTGGAGATTGACTTGCCTATGGCGCACACCCTGTTTACACGCGTAGCTAATTTGTAATCGTCTATATCGTCCCAAAGGTCAGTACAGTACATATTTTATTTCGTAGTCAGGCAACACGACAAGAGAACGCTTGCCCTTTTTCTACGTTTTAGGTCGCCCAAAAGGCGCTTCGACGTTATCTTCTTCGTTTGCCCGGTCGCAAATCATGATCAACGTCCAAAGAACAGCTAGTTAGCTTAGCTAGCTCGAGATGTTTCATTCATTAATTTAATTAAGGAGTAGCACTCCATACAGCACTGATCGAAAAACGAAACGGCTTTAAACAAAGAGATTTTTTACTGTAGCAGCTCTTGAGAGTTCTTTTTTTCCCAAAACTAGCCCTGCGCAAAAGAATTTACAACTACAGGCGACACGTGTCACCTGTCGTGGTCTACTAGCGCAGGAGGAGGCTGGCTCGGCGACAACATGGACGAGCACGAAAGCTAGTCGGGTCCAACAAGCTTCCCTGATTGGGAACCGCGGTAGCACACAACCCCACACGCCACGCCCACATGTCTAACGCCAGCACACGGTCCCCGCCCACGTGTCGCCGGTGGGAGCGAGTGCGTGCGAGCAGAGCGGGCCGTGCGGACAAGGGTGGCCGTGTTCCGACGCACACGTGAGGGCAGGCGGGCGCGTGAATGGGGTCGCGTGCTGGAGGGCGACATATGGGCGAGGGGCTGCAAGTGGGCATGGCAGGCAGGGCCACGTGTTGCCGCGGTACCCGATCAGGGAAGTTTTCTTCCATGATCCATTGCCACAGAAGCTTGGTGGGATCGCTTGGCTCCCGCGCTCGCTCGTGTTGCTGCGGAGCCTGCCTCCTCTCAAGCTACTAGACCGCGGCATGTGACATGCGTCACCTGCTGGGCTTTCCGTGGTGAAAGAGGGATCCATTTTTGTAAATTTTTTTCGCACAAAGCCTAGTTTTGGAGAAAAAAACACCCGGAAGGACTACTACAGTGAATAGCTCTTAAACAAAAACCCCACCATGAGAAGTGAAACATGAGCAGACGTAGACATCTGGATGAGTATGACTATTTTGATGTTAACATCAAACTAACAAATTTAAGATCACCTTTCTAGGATGACATGTATCATCTTCTCCATCCATCTCCAGGGGCGGAAGTAGGTTTATATACCCGGTGTCACAGGACATCGGGTCAAAAAAGATTTAGTGTATGTTAGCCTATATATAGTATATGTGAACCTCCATGATGTAAATCTTGTGACACCGAAAAATAAATAACAAGCAAATGGTAAGAATAATTGAAGTGGTGAATCCTGATAATTTTTTCTCTAGTTCCGCCCGTGTCCATCTCCTATTCAAAAAAAATATTCTTTAGGGCACATGCCTTAGCTAGGTGAGAGTAATTTTTACCGATTTTTAGCGAGCAGTAGTGACTAGTACTCTTACAGCCCTACGTGCTGGGAGAACATGTACTAGCTGTACTCACTCACTACGTGATTACGCTGCGTGTGGACAACAAAAGCAAGATGGACTGCTTTCCTCCAGTACTTTACTAATATTCGATACTTAAAGCTATTTATTTTTATGTTGCTTAAAAAGTAACGGTCAAAATTTGATCAAGTAGATGCAAAGGGAGGGAGCAACTACACTGTCGAGACCAACAAGCTAGTCGTGGAACAGAGGAGCTATGAAAACGAAGATGTAGGACTGGAAGTAGCTAGAACAGCTAGCTAGCCCAGCCGTGACGACAACGAAGGCGCCCACAGACAAAATTAACAGGCATCAAACGAGTATTTATGTCTTATCTAATAGGGTAAAAGCCAAACAGCAACTAGGATTAATCAACATACGAAGTGAAGTTACGTACGAACGCCACCCGGATGATGTAACATTATGTCGATATGATGGGATTGATTACTGAGGAGAGGAGGAGCAAGAGAACACGTACGTAGGTGTTGAGCTGGCGGACGAAGGAGGAGAAGTTGCAGTGCTTGAAGTGGAGCGGGAGGAGGTCTTGGGCGAACTCCACGGGCTTCCACACCACGAACGACCGCCCCTTCTCCCCCCACGAGATCACCTCGTCCGTCGAGCGCTCGTCCACCATCTGGTGCGTCTTCGCCAGGAACGGCGCCGGCCCGCCGCCTCCCCTCCCACCGCCGCCACCGCCCCCCAGCTTCTGTTGCTGCGCCGCCGCCGCCGCCGCCGCCCTGACCATCTCACAAATCTGATGATCGATCACCTACGGCTATATCTAATCACTCTCTCTCTCTCTCTCTATACCTGCTGACTCACTAATCACTTGTACTGTATATATGTATATGGCTGTGGATAATCAAGGAGCTAAGCTAGTAGGAGCCAGCCGAGAAGAGGAGGAGAGCGGTGAGGAACTCCCAGCCCCAAACGTAGAACCCGGTGACGATCGCCCTCCGACCGCAGCCGCCCGCCTCTACTCCCATGTAACCGGCGCGGTGGGGCGACGGCTTCGATGGTTGGGTTGCCGTGGTGGTCGCTGGCTGTCCCTAACCATGCAAGCTTCGCTTCTGCGGGCCACGGCGCGCGATATAAAAGACGGGGGGGAGCCTGCAGCTCGCCTCAGAGGGATGACGATCTTTTCGTTGGTCACGTCTCAAGAGTCGTGGGCGCCGGTGGACCAACGCAAAATAGTTGATGAGAAACGGAGACCCCAGCTAGTGTACATGGTTCACGGCGGGCGCGGGCCGGGGTATGTACGGAGGCAGGGGCGGAGCTGGGCCTCGGGCCACCGGGGCCTGGGCCCGAGGCCCAGTCTAAATAGTAATTAAAAAATTAGGGTTTTTCTAATCGGGCCCGAGGCCTTCGGCCCATGACCTCGAAGGCTCCAAGCCTCCAACGAAAACCAGCTGGGGCGCTGAGCTGCAGAGGGAACCCTAGAAGCCAACTCCCGAACCGGCCGCTGCGGCGCCGCCACGCCGCTTCTCCGCCACCCTCGCCCGACGCTTCGCCGCCGGCGCGCCAGACGGCGCTTCCCCACTTGGCGCCCTGCCGCCGCCGCGGCCAGTGACTTCGCCTGCGTTCAAGACGGCGCCCGGCGATCAAGGCCGACCGCCGCCAACGGCAGCGCCGCCGCCGCTCGCCAGCCGGCCGCCCGACGCCTGACGCTTCGCCGACGCCCGCCGTTGCTTGCTTTGCTTCAGTGGAACAGAGAACAGAGGACCGAACGGTTGCTTGCTTTGCTACAGTGGAACAGAGAACAGAGGACAGGCGCAAGGTAGCTTCTTGCCTTCTTCAGTAGTTTAATTGATGCACATTTTAGGAACTCTCTATTTGATGCAACTGTGATATGTGAATCATCAAATATGTATTAGTTGCTAGATATATATTTGAATATACTGATTAATCAATCGGATTCAATTTGATGTAATTTGCACTGTACTTTGTTATACCTAAATGTCCGTAATTTTTTACGACAGTAATAGTCTCTTATTTCGGCCCGAGGCTTAAAAAAATTCTGGCTCCGCCACTGTACGGAGGAGGGGTGACCCGCGCTGCGTCGACGACGAATCGGGTGTCCTTATGGTCAGCGTCACCGTACCAGGGCCGCATCGCTTCTTCCAGAGATTTCAGGAGGCCGAATAATACCCATTTCTTCCTGTCATGTAATCTTTTTTCTTTCTCGAGCCGGCGTGGGGCGGAGCAAGGGCGAGACAAAGTAGACCGAAGGCGCGTGGAAAAGCAACCGCATGGAGGCGGGCGGACTTCCCGCTTTTTAGTGGCTTGCTGGTTCTTCCAGTATCGCCCGATCTGTCCACATCCTCCCACGGTCCCACCCATCGATCGATCGATCGATCCACGGATGTCACTTGGTTCGTCCTCGTGGATCTTGACCCGAACATAAACCGTCCTGCAAACTTAAAGTCATTTGATACCTGGAATAGGGTTCGTCTCGGGGTTTATATATATTACCGAATCGAGCTTGGAAATCGCATCCAGATGATATTGATTTTCGATAAAATTAGTTGAAAATCGATAGAAATCAAACGAGTTCGAAGTCAAATTTTTTGGACTCGGCGGTCAAACAGCAACGAAAAAATAATAATAAAAAACCAACTGATTTTATCGATTTTTAATTGGTTTACATAAAAAATCGGCAAACTTAGCGAAATAATTGGAAATCCGATTTTTGGCACATTTTCACCGGTTTTTGCCAATTTTCGATCTGTTTTTACCTATTATGAAACGGTTTACATCGCATAAATTTTTTTAAATTTCTCAAATTTTTTGCATTGAACCAGTTTATCGACTGATTCTGTTTATCACACCGGCTCGATACGATAGGAAATCATGATTTTCATCCATCAATATTTGAAACCCTGGTTTCTGGTATTTTTTTTTCTTTTTCTTTTTAGACGTCATTCATTCATGCTGTATCTCGAACTAGAAGTACGAGGGGGGTTTTGATTGTTGCTTCTTCAAAAGTAAGAATTATATATATAGTGTAGTACAATTACCTGGAGCACTATGGTGTCTGGACAATATGATCCAAAATACGTATTTCTCTATGTATTTACATTCGAAATTTTTTGAAATTTTTAGGATGTTGGGTTTAACTAGTTTACTAACTAGTTCAAACTAGAGTTTTCTTTTTTTTATGGTAGTTTGATTGCAGGTATGTAATGATTTTATATATAAATCAGCATAGCATGTGATCTAAATTCATTCAAATCTTTGAATTCAAGTATTTTTTTTTTCAAAGTTATGTGTTTCATTTTAATTGTTATAGATGGGTATATGCCCTAAAACTATAAGTTTCAAAAAATATACCTAAATTTGGCTTGAATTACGCATTTAAAATTATGGTGCCCCATTTCGCTATCCTATATATATATTTGACATTTGTTGGTATTACATGAATGTAGATTGCACACACTTACAATGTCCAGCAACTCATTAGCGAGGCGTCAAGGTTGTAGAGATTGAATAAGTTGCTGAAGTCGACTACGAAGTAGCCCCCCGATGACAAGTTGAACAAATGCATGCTTCTCCTTGAAGCTGATCGAGATACTTGTTATCTGTTTTGCCACCGGCTTATTGGTTTCAACCATGTACCAATCATGCAGTCCACTGCAAGCCAATTTAAGTACTTGTAGGCGTTCTCCTGTTAGGAAAGGCTCTCCTAGCTTGTATGTCCGGGCCAACAGGGCAAACAGATAGCCAGGGGCCTCTTTGATCTGCTTTGATTTGCCATTGTCTCACTTTCTACCTGTGGGACCCTCATTTTTATGTCACTAAGTAACATAAATATGAGGCTCTTAAGTGCTTCCTGTGCCATTCCCATGATCAGTGGCTGGCACGCACAAACACAATTTAGAAATTACAGCCACACAGATACACATTTTTTATTACATCACAAGTTTTATAGTGTTATTACAATACCAAAAGTAGCAGGAAATTAAAATCATCTCATAGTATGCCATCTACCCTACAACTCCACAGGCAACTGCTGAGATGAACCTAGAAAGATCAGTCGTCGCTAAAACTCGCAGGTTCCTCATATTCATTCCCGTCGTTATCGTAATCTTGCTCATCACCTAAAAACATTGTTGAAGCAAGTTGAGTACATTGGTACTCGCAAGACTTTGTAGTGTATGCAATTCCTGGAATATATGCAGGCTGAAATAGAAAGTGGGTTTCTACGGTTGCTTTGCATAAAGCGAAAGTTTTGAATGAAGTAATACTGAATAGTAATGGAAAGCGTAAATAAAACTTTAAGACAGTTTGATAAGTAATTGAGATAACAAGTAATAAAAAGGATAATAACATTTTACTCACAGCCCTTTTGTGAGTAAAATAACGAACAAGACCCTCCATGGTCTTACAAAAGAAAATACAACGACAAGTGATATTAATCAGTCGTGAAACATTTTCCAAAGTCTTTTACCAAAGTTTTCAAAATAGAAAACATCTAACTAGTGTCAGTTTGCCAAGTCATCCATGACCGTGGATACGGCTATTCGAATAGTTTTAGACTCTGCAGAGTTTGTACTGCTTTACCCACAAGATATGTTCTCCCTTTTTGCAAGCTATAAGACACACTTCCTTTGGTATGTCCGCGAGGAGTTCATAACGAAACTGTTCGATTGCTTGAATCTTAACTTTGCACTAGCCCAATGACGTTACTCCTGACTATGACGAAAGCAAACAAACAGTGAAGCAATAGTATTCAGGAGCCCGCGGCTCAAATGGTACAACAACAGCCCTAATTCATAGCCAGGCGTACACCGTTACAACGGCAGATGCCAACACCTCGGTGATGACACCTCCCTCGAGCAAACCAATATTCGGAATGCCCGTGCTACAACTGCCTACCAATGTGCAAAGCTAATCCCCAAATAATTTAATAAGGGCCAGTCCAGTACTTGTGGATGTACGGTTTACTTGGATCATGCAACACTACGTTCGGTCCTCAAAGTGACATGGGCGATAACTCCACCCTAGCTACGTACACGTTAAAACATGTACAACCGGCTATTGCCAATAATCACCCACGTCGAAATCAATAGTTTTATTTTCATTTTTATCAAACTACCAGTATCCTTTACTGCTCAAATAAACCATAAAAGATTTCATAAAGAAAGGTGTGTGGGTGTAAATATTTCCAACATTGATCTAAATTAAGCAGTGCTAAGCATATGCAGGTTAATAAGCGATTATACCCAGTTCAATGAACTTAGCCATTCCTATGGTTTTCATGGTTTGTATGTCAACATGATTAAGGGAATCCATCAATTTGGGTTATAACTACCCAGTAACACAAAATAAGGATTTAACGAAATATAAGCATGCAGGAAGATTCTTAATCACATTTTAGTTAATTATGAAATCTGGGTTCAAAATGATCAAGGGGGTGCTTGCCTTGCTCCTCAGCGGTGTAAGCTGGATCGGTGTCGTCGACGGCGTAGTCGGTAGTCTCAACGTCTATACGTTGACCAAAAATATAGCAAACGAAATACTTCAATATCGATAAAAGAAGCAAATACATGAACAACAAAGAAAGCAGTTGAAAGATTCAAATGAAATCACTCCACGACAATCAAGATGTCCAATATCAATCATCATTTCATGAATTAACCAAGTTATATGGTTTCGGTCTAAGGATAAAGGTACGTAGGACAACTACTTTTCTTTATGTATTATTTTATTTTAATTTACAAATTCAGGAAGCTAAGATTGTAAAGTTGAATATAATGAAATTCATTTTCAGGGTGTATGATCAATTGTACTAATATGAGTTAGTATGCAAAGCAATCCTAATCATACATAATGAAAGTTCATGGTGCACCCTAACTTTCATATTACTATCTGATCCTAATTAGTGTAATGAGCACAAGGAAACAAGTTTCATTCATTTTGGATGCTTTTTGATTAAGTTATTGCAACTATATTAAATATATGCATTAACTAAAGTCCTAATGTGAAATTTTCACAAATTAATTCCAAATTCAAATCTAATTACATATTTAGACACTATTTGACCCAAGGATTCCAACAAAGTTGGTTTCATTCAATTTGGACTTTATTTGTAAAATCTCTACATGCCACATATCCAAATTTCACTCTTTAAATTTAAATTCAAGTTTAAATTGCTAAACAAGTTTCAAATATTTTTACATATTATGAAACTAGATGATTTATAATGAATTTACAAACAAGTTTCACTTGATTTGGATTTACAGATAAAAAGTTATATGCATTTTAACCTATTCGGTTCACTGAAATTCAAGAAATTAGAAAATACGCTTTCAGCGCTTGAAAGCGCATTCCTAATCTTTGCGCGCGCTGCGATTTGAATTCAGGTCGCAATCACTGACATGCGGGCCTAGTATGTCGGTGACTGTGACACTATGCATGCGAGGCGGCTTTGGCTGATTCGTGGGGTCGGATTGACAGTGAGACGAGTGCGCACGTGCGACTGACGCGCACGGCCCACCAGGCAGCGGCGGCTGGCTTGGGTAAGTGCAAGCCGAACCGGCTGACACGAGGGTCCCGCTTGCCAGCAACTCCGAGCAGGGGAGGCCATGGCTGAGCTCCTCGGCGGCTAACCGGCGACGTCGATCGGGTTTGGCTCGCTCCTACGGCTTCACAGGACCTTGGTGATTCCAGGGAACCATCTGGATATGGGCGGTGTTCGGGGAAATCGCATGCGCGACGACGATCGGCGGCGCAACTCGGTGGTGCAAGGTGAAATGGTGATACAAAGCCTTTCAAGTTTAATCGTCATATGTATGAGCTTAAGGGAGCCATAAGGATCCTATTCATGTATTTAAACCGAAGAGAGAATGGACAGGTGGAGTTCTCACCGTGCGGCGTTAATGGCGAAGGAAGGTGCTCGGTGCGGGAGCAGACGAAGGGGATTCAAACTGAAACAAGATGCGCAAAGTCATCGTGGATGTTCAAGGATGCTTCATGCCTAGTCAATTTTGTTAATTCTCACCGTAGCTCGGGAATTTTGATTTTTCCCCAAATCAAGTCCTGCCGGCAATGGAGAAGAAAGCTTCGGTTGAGCTGGTTCTGGGCGATTTCGGGCGTGGGAGGATGAACGAGGGGGTATTCCCAGTTCGGTTGGGTGTAAAGGTACCATTCATTCCTTTAAATAGGCATGAAAGGCGGTTGGGAATGGATTTGATCAGGAAGGCAATGGAAGCGGCGGTCTCGAGCTTTCTCTGAGCTTTTCCTCCGGCTCAGTCAAGGGCTGAAGGGGCACGGTACGGGTTGTTGCGGCGTTGGCAGAGGCGACTCGGGGTCCAAGGAGTTGCGGCGCAATGCGGACAAGGATTGAGGCGGCAAATGGTTTCTCTGGCTAGCTTCGATCGGCATGAGAGACAGCAGAGAACGAGAGAGGAGAAAGAAGGAACTATCAATTGGGTCCCGGGTCCACCGGCAGAGAGAGAGAGCAGAGAGACAGAGAGAGAAGGGGTAACGGTAGGACGCGTGGGCCAACGAAGCTTCTGGGTCCCGTCGGCAGGGGGGCACCGTCGCCTGGGCTGGCCGAAAGGCCACTGATTACGTGGCCCCACACGTAAGAACAAAAGAGAGTTCTAGGGTGTTTCCTCCAGACAGCGCAGAAACTCAATTAATTCATGGTCCACTTCACCTCCAGATTTTTCGAAAATTTTTGTCCAAGTTGATGAGTAAGTTGGTTAGCTTCAGTAAAATTTTGGAGTTAAAATTATTTACCATTTATTTATAATAAATCTGACAATGCCGACTGCACTAAAAATTAACTTCGGTTTTTGCATTGGTTAATGGGCTAAATGAACTTATTTATTTCTGAAATTTTTACTGAAGGTGTGAATCTATAATATGGATCTACCATAAAAATTTCAGCACTAAAGTCGCAATACTTATTTCTCTAGAATTATTTTACTGTTTTCTGCAGAATTTAGATCTGATTTATTTAAATACAAATAAATATCTAACCTTCTTAATAATTTTCGCAAATTTTTTTGAATGAAGGTGATATGTCTGAGGTCTTATGGTAAAAATTCCAAGGCCTATATTGCTCCACGTTTTTCTCCATAATTCTAACAAGGGTCTGAACAGAGGTGAGGTTTAGTGTTTTAAATTGTTTTCTTTACTTGTAAATGCTTTCACATGAGCTTTTGACCAGCTAGGGCAGGTTCTAGAGCTTAGCATGGTTAACCAAGAAATTACCATAGTAATTTCCATTTCTTACCATCTTACCATTATCTCTTTTCTCTTTTCTTTATTCTCTTTCATTCCAATAACCATTTCATTCAACCATCACATAAGCAATTGCACAAGAAATCATAAAATGTAACACATCAATGATTTCACATTCTTAATATTTGATTTTAAACTTTTATAAATTCGAGGATGTTACACTACCATAGTGCATCTTCATAGGAGACCCTTGGTCAGGAAGTGATGCGCCAGCCCGGGCTATAGGATGGGCATCTAGGAATGTATATAACAATGAACAGTAACAATCGTATTCAACTAGTAATTATTAAAAGTTCAGGTTGATTTAATTAATTATTCTCAAATGTTGTGCTGCCATAGTTAAAAGGCCTCCTCACCACTAAGGACCAGGTCATAGACAAATTTGTGAGAACCTTACCACTTATTTGAAATGACAATTTTCAATACTTGACAGTTAATGAAACCTAATCAGTTGAGAACTTTAGACCAATATTTATATACTAGAATCAAAACCCAAGAAAGCTTATAGATTGTCATCACAGTTCCCTTCTGCATGACGCAACATCTAATCCAAATTATCATCATGCAACCTATTCTTATCAGAAGCACAATGGATATCATCCGGCATATCGTTGACTTCGTCAGCAATGTTAATAATACTTGCTTCCAGCATAATCTGCTCTTCACCGTGACTGGTCCAACATGTATACCCCTTATGAAACTCCTTATAATTAAGTGTGCTTCTATCTGTGCTGAGTTTCGAAACATCCTTAGATTTTCACAGTCAATGCATGGATAAGACATTAATTGCACCCTCTTATTAAACATACCCTCCTCTGCACCTCTTCTAAAAATAGAGACGCCATTAAGGTATTCGGCACTGTCACAGTTCTTAGCGTGCATCCAATTTCGATTCATCTATGCTACACATATAACAATTAGTGTTAAATATTAAAGTAGACTATGTATGATCTTTTGCTATATGCAAACATAGCAAAGTTCCTTCCAACAAACTAAAGGTAACAATAACATACAACCTCTTTCAAAATATTAATGAATCCAATAAAAGTTTAAGTAGTCCCCGTATACCCCCTTTCAAATAAACAGACCATACACTACACTTAGAATGAACCATTCAGAAAGAATTATATTCAAAACTCTCTTTACCAAGCTATATATATATGCAACAAATTTATGACTAAATGTTTAATAATTGCTATAAAAAGAAGTATCTACAAATCTTTTTTTACCAAGCTAACAGTATCTTCAATATAATGCAATTAAAACTAATTACTATCTTAGATCATAAAGAACAAATGGATCTAAACTAAGCTAGATCGAAACTATCGACGATTGGGGAGCAGGCCCCCGCCGAGCTTACTTGTTGGTGGAGGGACCAACCGCGACCCCTTCTCACGTGAAGGAATACTCAGAGGAATGACTCACCGGACTTCAACGAGCGAGGACACAGTACTTTACCCTGGTTCGGGCCTCTCAAGAAGGAGATAATAGCCCTACTCCAGCTCGTGTATATTTTCGTATGTGTGTCTCCGCCTCCCCCCTTCACGGTGGGGATGCTTTATAGTTTACAAAGGGGCGTACTTGTTCAAGCCCACTAACTCCACGTTCGACCAGGTCCAACGTGGTAACTAACAGATCCTATACCCCAGCCACGTTCCCGCGGAGAACGCAATGAACTAGCGGAGGTTACGCAGCTGGCGGTTACCGACCTCGGGATCACGTCAGGTCGGCTAACAACCAACTCCGAACTCGGCCACCTCACCTGAGCACGAGCCATCGATTCACCAGGTTATGCGACCTTCTCAGGTCCCGGCAAGGCCGTCCCTAGGAACGACCTCCTGGTGGTCAGGGCGGGGACGAGCTCGTGCTGCTCGTGCTGTTCGTGGCGCCTGGCTAGGTCGTCCCGGGGGACGGCCTTCCGGTGGTTCAGGCAGTAGTGAGCCCGTGCCGCTCGTGGCGCCTGGCTAGGTCGTCCCGGGGGACGGCCTTCCGGTGGTTCGGGCAGTAGTGAGCCCGTGCCGCTCGTGGCACCCGAGGTAATTTATGGGATCCACCCGACCCCCCGACAGAAACCATGTGCAATTCTCTCTTTACCAAGATAAATCTTGAAAATAATGCAATTAGAACCAATTACTAACATTAGATCACCAAGACCAAATATATCTACAATTACTCTTCTAAATCTATGGTCTCCTTTCACTAGATCGTCTTATAATCGCAGCCAATTCAAAAATAGATCAGAAAACCATAAAAATACTACGTGGGTCGGGGCTCTCTGCTTGTTTTTGGGGAAAACTGGCTGTGATGTGTCCTGTTCACATCATTAATGATTTTTGCTAAAAACTATCAGTGATATTAAATTATTATAGACGGTTTTTCAAAACCATTTGTAATAAGACTTCTAATATAATTTTCAAAAAGAAGTACAAAGAGTATACGATCCATGACCATCACGGTTACAAACTAATACGAGATAAAATCCTATAGGAGATTTGGTTCTCAACAAGTATAAATGAGATAGCACGAAACAAGAGGACATGAATTAATCAACGACTACTGAGAAAAGGGAAAATAGGTAAAGCACGAACCATCAACCCATGACATAGGTAGTGTTCATTTTAGCTTCTGCATAGCTTCTACTTTAAAAAAATGAATTAGTTGCTAAACAAGAGGATTCTACATAGCTTCTCTAAGAATTAAAAGCTGCCTTCTACATAGAATCAGAATCCGACTGAAACCTGATTCTCACTGATTCTTGCTGATTCTCACTAGCCTAGTCCGAAACCTAAAAGTCGCAACCGACTCAACCCGATTCTCCCATAATCAGAACCAACTTTTCTCATAATCCAGAATCCATAATCTAGAAGCTGAAACAAACTAGACCACAGACGTGTAGCCGGCGTGGAGGCGTCGGGCTAACATGGGTGACATTTACCCCCTTGGATTGGCGGCAACCTGCTGCCTACGTGCGCATATTTCAAATATGAGAAATTCTATGATGTATTGTATGAGTATTATATATTAAATTTTATTAAAAATATTATTATTAATAAAATATAAATAATACTACATAATAGATAAAAAAATAAATTAATGATGTGCAGTGCAGCAAATCTTGTTACACCAACTCTCACGTGATAGATCCTAATTAATTTAGTAAAACTCTCGCATGTTATTGCGGGCGGATGTCCTGGTAATTTTAACAGAGAGAAAAGCTTTAAAAAACTAAAAAGAAAAAAGAAACTAATTTTCTTTAAAAAAATGTAGACATTTTTTTTTTAGAAAATTGCTTTCGTTGAGATTTGACCTCATTGTAATTTTTTTTTTAAAAAAAAGAATCCTTTTAAAAAGTCGAAAGAAACAAAAAAATATTAGTAAAAAATTATTTTTTCCTGATTGTTTTAAAAGATAAAAATATTGTAGATGTACCACTGTATCTTTGTATTCCAAAGTCCCATGTCCGGTCTCCCACGGATGCGCGTTCACCAGGCAGGATTGCAACCCACCCAACATCACACCACGATATTAACGGACGGGGCCGGGGCGAAAGAGAGGCAAATCAGACGGATATACCCGGACCCGTTTGGACTAGCGTGCGGTGGCTGACCGTGTTTTTTTTCTTCCGCGGGGGTTGGTCGGTCGCTCGTCCAACTCGGTGATTGCAAGTAAACGAGAGAATTGAGGCCGGCCGGGGGAAGGTGGAGAGGGAGCCATGGCCCATGGGAATGGGAGGTTCTTGCTGACCGATGATGCGTGATCAAATGCTGACTTTTTGGTGCCCAATCCGCTCGGCTTCTCGCCGGTCAGTTGTTACACGCTGCCAAATCCACACGATGTTGCAGGCTGGCTCCAGCCAGCACGATGTTGGAGGAGGCTCTACTTGCTGCTCTATCTGACCGCTCGGCTGGAGAGATATGCGCTTATCTTGGTAGATTGCGCTGCATGGTTCAAACACTGTGGCGCTCCGGTGCTTCAGGAAGAGAGTTTTGGGTTGGAGGATTGGCAAACCAGTGTTGGGAGATTTATTATGTTTCGTGCACAATTTAGTGTTCCGGGCGGGTTTTTTGTTAATCTATTACTGATCACCGGTCAGTCCATGGTTAACGGGAAAAAAAAACCTAGCATAGTCGCATGTTACGTTGCGCCGTGCGAAATTTGGTCCGACGGTTATTTTTGAAAAAATTTGGTACAAGGGCTTTGATGTAATTTCAGTTTTTTTGGGTTTTTTTTTCAAAAATGTGCTGGCTAGAAGTCATCAGCGAATTTGCAGGGCCACGTGTCTTTTTTGCAAAAAAAAAAAAAAACGGTGGAGGAGGCGAATTTGCGGAACTACGGGGTCTTTTTTTACAATAGAGCTGCATCGAACTGGGTCAGAACCGGTTAAATATCAGGTAGAAACTACCTTTTTGACGTAAACTCCTTAAAAATCATACATAAAAGTGTTAAATAATTCTCAAAAAACATTCCATATGTAGGGAATATGATACCTTGTAACCCTGTAAATTTTCGGGATCGAACTCAATCGTCTTTGCAAGATACAAAAAAATAAATTAATCATAAATACTGATTTTTCCTGTTCAACACTATTCATTTAGCTTCTTATCAATTACATATCTTCCAAATATAGTTTAGTTTAATCTTGAAATTTTACAGAGTTACATAGTATGATCCCCCCTACAACTGGTAATGTTTTCAGATTTTTTTGAAAATTTTTACACGTGGTTACCATGAAGCTACATGAAAACGGTGGCTTCCACGTGATATTTGCCTGGTGTGAACCTAGCACTTCCAAGCCGAGCGAGACTTTAGAGAATCTCTAAGAGGGCCTCTAAATATAGCCCTAATTTGAATTATAGTGCTTTTAAGGGAATAGATCAACTCCAGTAAAAACTCTAAATTGTTAAAATTTAGCAAATTGTTTTAGGATCTCTGGGCGAGTAGCTATACTTAGCAACTCTATGATTCGGCCCTATCTAATTATATAGTAGTTGGGTTTTAGGGCTTAATTGCTGGAGTGAACATTTTTTTGGAGTCTTAAATCTAATTAATTAGGATCCTATATTAAAGTTTAGGATTTCTTTTTAGGAATCCCTCTTAAAGATGCTCTTAGGTAGCCCACGTCCCAAGCTAGCCCAGCCCAACCAGCTTTGGACCATGTCTGCTATTTGCGCCTTGTGCGTATATCTCAATAGAAAATTGCACGGATCGTCATCTTTTTGTATCGCCAACCAAAGCTTTACGTAGACGAAGGATGTGCAGCTGACGACTATGGGCTTTTCTTCTCGCGAGTTGGACAGCCCAGCCCAAGTAAGGCTCCAGTTTCTTTCCTAAGCCTAACGATCTTCAGAACATGTCTGAAGTCTGAACAAGACATTTCTCTCTCAAAAAGGTTTGAAATATGTTAAATCTAAAGGGCTAAACTTGAGCATGACGGTGGAAGGCAGGTACTGCCCCAGAATGCTTGGCTCCCAATCCAATCTGTACGACTATTATTTTGCGTCTACAAAGAGTTGTATACTGTCTGACTCTGAGAGCATTAACGGTGAAGACAAACTCAGAAGAGGTCGTGTTAAACATATGGAACGGGGTAATCCTTGCCGTTTCACAGGAGAGTGTCTCGCAACCGCAAGACACGAGACAAAAATCCGTAGCTTGGAAACTGTGCCGTTGTGCGCCAAAATGACTATGTGGCACTGCTCCTTGGGCCAAAAGGCTGGTGTGGCCGAATATGGCAAGTTTCGCCTCGGTTTTAGAAGTGCGAAATGCGGTAAGGACATTTGTTGGCACGTGTTGAGGTTAGCAATCTACAGCCAGTAGATCTATATACTGGGTATAACGTACTCTTCAGTCTTAACTATACAAGCTTTCATTGAAAGTTCTTTGCTCACGAGACGCTCGCATGTCCGTTCCAAGCAACTGGCCTGCAAGTACGTACTTCACGAAGGAGCAAATCAATGAATGCTATGTCGAGGACGATCTAAAGAAAACAATATTCCAAGGGGCTGTAATTATACAAGCAGTAGTACACAGGGTTTAATTTATCGTCGATTATCATCCGAATATCGTGATAATCGACCTTATCGAGTCGGTATGATATTTGATACCGGTCGGTAAACCGGTTAAATTCAAAAAATTCGAAAATTCGAAAAAATTTATGCAATGCAAATACGGCGATTATCGAGGCATATCGAGCAATTATCGAGGTATATCGAGCGAAAATCGCTAAAAAAATTAACCACCGGGAAATATCACTTGGTCGAGCGATTATCAGTGATGTCGAACGATTTTTGCTTTTTTAAAAAAAATCCCAAAAAATTTGATTTGTAACCCTTCTATTTGATTTTCAACCCGATTTTACCGATAATCAAAAAATAAAAATCATTTGATTATCACGATTTCGATATGGTGAACCCTAGTAAGTACATAGCTTCATGTCAATTCAGGATTAGCTAGGAATCCTAGCCACTAGCCACAACTCCGTCACCCCTCCGTTGGTCCTCTCCCCTCTTCTCCAACGTTGAATGGGGTGGGGTCTGTTGATCTTCTAGAAATATTTAGATTTTCTTTAGTTTCTCCTATTTCTCTTTCTAGATTAAATTTTTTACTTTTTTTCCTTATCCAATGAGTTCTTAGCCGGATTTTATTTATCCATGATTGATTTCACTTAATCGACTCACTTGGAAAATGATGGTGACGCCTACGCTGAAAATCGACACCAGGTCGAAAAGGGTGCAAATAATTCACCTCTAATTTTCTTCTGATAAGCAACACCGCTACCAATGCATAGGTCCTACACATCAATGTATATCATCAACGTTCAATTTTCCAATGATGTGTTTATCGGCAATCAAGACATCGTACAAACATACGTAGTCGATGGCGAGGAAGATACAAATGTCTAGCACGTTCATTGACCCAAGGACATATATTATTCATCTACAATCTTCAATCACTACTACAGGAATATACATCACAATCGATTCTTTTTCATCGTTACAGTCGGTTTTTACACGATAGTGATAATATGGTCATCACAATCAATTCTAGATCAGAACCGTTGTGATGATTATATTGTCACAATCGGTTCTAGGTTAGAACTGATTGTGATAACTGATTGTGATGACCATATTATAATTGTACACTATCCGAAAATAGCCCCAAATTCACAGTATATGCATTCACAGTACAATTCATAGTACACATACATTCTCAATATCTAACACAATATTATAGAACATCCACAATACTTATACATAGCACATAACATACACAACACAACCATATCGCATTCACATGATATAACATTGTTTACAATATATGAACTGGTAGGAGCCTGTGCGTCTCTATACCTACCATCCTCCGCTATAACTTCTGTCCAGTACAATATGCATAAGTGTTCTCATATTTTGTTGAGATCTTTGTTGTCTAAGCTCTTGGGGGATATTGAGTTTCTGCAAAATAGAAAGCAGTGAACTAATTTAAGATTTAAAATAAGTATGTAAAAGGCTAAGCGTATTATGCATGTACATATACCTTAGGAAAAAGGTATGAGCCGCCAACCAGGATCAACATGTGATGCATTACGTAGACGCTGCACAGGTCATCGCACCCCTATTGATGATACTGTGAATAAAGAAAATCAAATTAGGAGACGAAGAATAGATGTCATAAAAAAAATACTATGCTAGGCACTTGTACCTTAAAGCGCTTCCATTCCAACTGGTTGCCTCGTTTGTCATCGTGTAGCCCTCCTTCAGCAACGTACAACAAGAAAACCTTACATAAATAGGAGAGATATCACTAAGGAAAAAAAAATAAAAATAGTTAATTACAAAAAGTATTAGTTAGAGGAATGTAGTTATTTCTACAAAACAGGCTTGATCGTGTTGGCCATTGGTCTCTTCTTGAGTGAGTTCAAAGTGTAGACTTTGTTTTCACTCAGAGCGACTACGAGTATAGCCCAATGGTTGCTTTTAAAAAGGTATGCATTACAAGAAAATAAGCTCATATATGGTTTATGTGCGTACAAGTAATTGAAGGATAAAGTCATTAGAGTAGTACTTACTCCTCGTGGTACGGGAAGAGAATGAAGTTCTTTTTCACCTCAGCATGAAATGCCTGCTTGATGTAGTTGGCATGGAACTCTGATTCAAGCCTAGCTATGATCATAGACACCATTTTGGGGTTAAAGAACCCAACTGTGTGTAGATCCATCAGGGCTCGCTGCCTCATTATCTTACAACTCGTGTCAATTGTTAAAAAATATAATACAAAATCCTATAACAATCATAGGCTCATGCTGTATGGTGTGATACTCACAACGTCTAGGATCGTACAGTAGAAATATCAATGGCTTTTAGATTGTACAAATAGAACAGATCCTCAAAACTCATTAGAAATGTCCCATACTCCTCGCGGTGGAAATGTCCCCCTCAATGCCTCACATTAAAATCGATGTGATACTCGACTGCATTCACCTTGTTGAAGTACCATCCATGCAGCAAAAGAGTGCACTTGCCTAGAGCATTCAATTAATAGGTAGGAACAAGGGACTGTCCATGTATGTACCCCTTAAAATCTTAAGGGGGTGCTGAGGCATCTGTTAACTTTGCTTTCTGTACAGAAGGAGTCTCCAAGGGCGGGCTTTCCTTGATTGGAGGGGGGCCATGCGGCCTCTGACAACTTTGCCTTCTTGATAGAAGGATTCTCCGAGGTCTCCTGTGATTCTTTGGTCATCACCATGATAGTCCTTTTGCACATTAGCTTTGCACTCTATGTAGAAGCAGGAATAGGTACAAGTACGATAGGAACCTATAAAGCACATGCATATGTACTGTGTTGCAATAATGGAATGAACGAGAAGACGCAGGGATTTATACCTTGAGCAGTACGACACCCGTCATGGGCCACTTGATAAACAACATCCGTGCTTGCCCGAGAGTGGTGATATCTTCGTTCGGGAGAACTCTAGTACATGAGATAGGAATTCATCGTGGACATAGTCTACCTGCACCCTCATGTAGCCCTTTCCCAAAGGGCTATCATGCACTGTGTCATCCTCCTTGCATTAAAATGCAACCCTGCATTCAGCCTCAAAGGTAAATTCGTCTTTGATCTTGACTACCTGGCACTTGGTAGGTGCATGCAAGAAGTGCACAACTTGATTGAAAATATTGTTTAGCTTACACGTGTACCTTTAAGTCAGAAACAATTATTACCTTTAGCTGGGGGATTGGGCTGATCATTTATGGAAGCGCAGCTGCTAGGACGTATCACAGGCGGTTCTACGAGAGGCGAGGCCATATGATTCTGACTCTAGGAGATCATCGCCATCATCTCTGTCCTCAGGGCCTCCTTATACTCCATCATCTCCGCCTTCATATCCCCCCTTATCTCCTCTTTCATCTCCACTTTCAGCGCACCTCCCTCAGCGTGACCTTGTGGCTCTCCGCACGTCCTTCCCATGATCTTGATTTGGCTCTGAAAGTGTCCTCATCTTAGAAGAAGGACCTCTTCGTATTCCCCGCACCTGCGGTAAGCACTCGCACCTTATGGTCGGGTTTCCCGATTGCCAAAAATAGGATGTCCCTCGACTCTTGGCTTTGAAACGTCCCCTGCTCTTTCTGCTGACTTACCTCCTCCTGCAAGAAGTGAATATAAGTTAGTACTAAAATACAATAGGAAGGGTCAACTATAATGTACAATATTAGATATCTTACAATGGTGGAGATGATTTGCGCAATCGTAGGGTTTGCACAACTGTAGGCGGATGCGCCCATGCAAGCTCCAAGTAGTCAAATCCTAGACCTTGATTGAATCTACTCATCTTGGACTGGACTAGTATGAGATTGAGTTTCTTCTTGCCTCCTAAAAAATTTCTTGAGAGTGCTCATGAGGTACTCACACACTCCCAAAAAAAGAGAGGCACATGAAGAACAATGGAAAGTAGTAGAAGTAGTGTTAGAAGAAGAAGAACGAACAACACATGCATATCTCTCCCTATGCACGGCTGCCTCAATCTTGAGGGCCTCATAGAAAACACAAGGGGCATTTGTAATCCTAAAAGCCTGGACCTCTAACTTTTCCCTAAGCTCGACATGAATTTTATCCAGGTCCACCTCAATCTTAGCACAAAGTAAGCAACCATCTTGTGACTTAGCTAGTAAGTTCTTAGCAAGTTCAATACACTTGACTTCTAAAACATCATTGTCAAGTTGTAGTTGCCTACAGCTCTTACATGAGCTGACTAGGTCCTTAGAAGCATGTAATTATAGTTCATCATTTCTAACAGAAAGCTCCCTAAGGTAAGTGCTTATAGAATCAATTTCAGTAAGCAATTTAGGGCAATTTTCAAATGATGCACTAGTGTGAACGTGATGCACTAGTGCTAGCATTATTCAAACAGACCCTTAAGTTCAGAAATCACACTATCATGTTTGGTGCTTAGGTTCTCCATCTCCACAAGCAAAGCATCATAAAGTAAATAGTTATTAGAGTCTCGGGAGGAACTTGATCTAAGTGAAGATAACTCCCGAGATAAAGTACCTACTTTCTTCTCAAGCTCCATGCATCTATTTCTAGCTCTAGCATGAAGTTTTTCTAGCTTGCGAAAAGCTTCATTAAGTTGGTCTTAAGATAGTACCTCATCTGAGTCGTTGACACCGTTGATATCCGCCATGAAGCACATGCTGGTAAAGTCATCATCATCCTTAGTCTTCTCTCGCGGATCATTCTCGCCCTCGTCGCTCTAGGTCTCTGTGTCAGAAAGATCAATGTCGTCAAGTACGGCGAGGGCGCGATGAAAGAGCTTCTTATTCTTGAAGAAGTTGCGGTACTTTTTTTCATGCGCTAGATCGCGAGCTAGAGGTTTCTTGTTGCAATTCTTATTGGTGTAGTCGTTCTTTTTGGAACCTCTAGAGTCATTCTTGCCCTTCTCCAGCTTGGGGAAGTTTGACCGAATGTGGTTGGGGCCACCACACTCGAAGAAGGTGATCGTGCACCTCTCTTCCTCTCCCTCACTCTCTTGTATGCATGAGAAAATTTGCGAGCCAAAAGAGTAAGCTCATTTTCTAAAAACTTGTCCAGTTATTCATCACTTAGCTCACAGAGAGCGGAGAAGGAAAAACAAGAAAAATCAAAAGTGGATCCTATGGGATCGGTGACCAAAGACATCGATTGTGACTTTTTATTACAAGTGACGACGTCGATCTGATGAGTCCTAAGGTAGTAATAAAGCCCATCAAGTGTCAAGGTTGAAAGGTCTGTGTCTTTGATGGTGGTCACCTTCATCTCCCACACTCATAGATTGAGTATTGTTAGAAAATGCCTAGCATTCTCCGAGTCAGTATGTGGAACCAACTGCTCAAAGATCGCTAAGGACCTTCGTGAAACGTCCAAAACACTCATCTAGAGTCTCACTAGCGTGTTGTTCAAACTTGTTGTAGTTACGCTTGTACTGATCCCGCGTCACCATCTTGATCTAGGTAGTGCGCTCATGGCAAGCATCGAGGGTCACCCAGATCTGGTGAGCCGATCGTAGTTGAAAGAACTGGTCATACTTATTGTGGCTTAAGCCCTATATGAGGATGTTCCTTGCCTTAGCATTTGCCTCAATGTCAGCCAAATTGCTAGCTGTGACGTTCTAATCGGCAAGAACCTCATACGGGAGCTTCACCTTCTGCAAAATCAGGAAGCCCTGGGTAGTGATGTATGACTCCATCCTGGACTTCCAAAAGGAAAATTAACTCCAGATAAAATCAGAGGCTTGGTGGAATATTGTTTGTCACCATGGCTCTTAATACTAATCAAGATCTATGGAAGAGTAAAACCATTTATGATACTAATTGAAAGACCAAAATGACGATCAGATGGAGTGAATGATCACAATAAATTTTTCCCCTTGAAATGAATCTAACCAAAAGTCCTGACTTCAAATAGTTTGGCACAAAAGAACTAAAACAAAAAAATATGTTCTGGCCAGTACTACCACAACACAGGGAATGGTAGTGCCAGATGTTGATACTACAGCTTGATCTAGGAGGTGGTGCTGGCTTCAAAAACAGAGTGCAAAAACAGCACGATATCAAAACCAAATTTGATGAAACTTTAGATTGGCTGATCCTATACCCATGAAACTTTTTATGCACCTTCTTATGAAGGTCAGGAACCTATTCCAACCTTCAATCAAAGATATTGATGTCAAAGTTTTGGCATTTTTCCAATTAGAGGAAGAATGTAACAAGTTTGGGCAAAAACTAGCAATATGTGATCTTAACTTGCTCGTGTGGTTTAGATTATCAAGATGATCTTAAAGAGCTTTCCACTTGTCACAGCAAGCTAAAACATAAGAGAAAAATCACACAAGCACGATCTATAAGAAATTCTTCATCCAAGCAAAAGATCAAGTTCTCGCAAAGTTCAAGACAAGGATATGATCTAAAGAAGATTCATCCATCAATCATGTATCATCGCCACAAGAAGCACAAGCAAGTAGAAGGAGGGGGGACAAATCCAACTTGCAAGAATTTAAATTGTGGAATGTAAATGCTGAATTTAAATTATAGAATTTAAGATATAATGTAGATGCGAAATTTAAATTTAGAAGTAAAGAAATAATTTTTTTTCTTCGGATGAAGGTTTACAAAGCCTCAAAACAAGGTGAGCAAAACCTCAAAAGAGCACGAAAACCCTCAAGGGAGAGACACCCCTCCCCCTCTATTTATAACCTTCATAAATCACCACACACCCTTGGATGAGTTGGTTCAATCCTAAAGAACCCCTTCAAAGGCTAGGATTGATTCAAACACAAGGAGTAATCTTCACCCTTGGATAACTTTCTTACTCCTCAATTAACCTCTACAAGGGTGGAGATTCACTCACTCATATATGGGCTAACCCAAAACTCACTGTAACATCCCAAAATTTGCTTTTAATATATTTAGTGTGTTTTTGGGATTATTTGTATTTTCCGAATTCACTTGGAAGCCTCACGAGTAATTCGGGGTCAAGTTTATGGAAATAATCGCGTTAAATAAAGATCATGCATTTTCGGATAGGCGTAAAATCTAAAATTTTGTTGATAATTAAGATAGTTGGTAGACGAGAGTGTTCGCTTCAAATATTTTCGAAAAATATGTTAGATAACCTAAGTCGTTGATTTTACAAAAATCGGTACAGGTGTCTGAGTCACGAAAAGAATTTCTACGGAAAATCTATACTTCGAAAAATCACGAAACCAACTTCGTTAAGTCCTAAATAGTTCCTAGTATTTTAGGGAAATTTTTCGGATTTTAGAACCCCTGTGCTATTTTTTTTTCCTAAACATATTGGAACGTATATGTATATATATAAAAAACAACGTGCATGAAGAGCAATACTAGTAATGTACCAAGGTAGTAATTGCCATGAAGCATGCACCACGTTCCTACCAGTCGTTACTACTTCATAGCATGGTGAATACCACTAGTAACTAGTAACCTTTCCCATTTACTAGCCATGCAATTTTGCAACGCATGCACCCTCTAGCCCATTTTCCATTACCAATATAGGAAAGTGGATGTCGTGGACGCCCTTCATTCCCCAAGAGCGCATGCACTCGACGAGTAACCTTCCAAATTGCTCCAAGTCGCTCCAACTCGCCTTCATGACTTTAATTTTCCTGCCGTTCTCCATCACGAGCATGGCGATCCAGTACCTAGATACCCCTTCCTCCACCTCTATACTGCTACCTCTATTTCTCCAGATTGTGGCTATTCCCTCCTCCCATCTCCACGTTTCTCTGTTTTCCTTTCCTGGTTTGGTTGCGCCATCGTTACGTCATTTGGTCGCCGTTGACGTCTCGTCGCCGCCGCCGCCGTCGTCGTCGTCGCTGCCGCCGTGGACGTCGCCACCAGTACGTCCCTCAGCCTCGCCTTCCCCTGCGTTGTTGCCGTCGCCGTCGCCGTTTACCTCGCCGTCAACGCACTCTCTGATCTCGCATCCCCTGCGCCGAACGGTATCCCTGTTTTTCTTTTCCTTCGTGCGCGCGCTCTATCTTTATCAATCGGATGATCTTGTCACGTGTATTATGCATGTATAGGCTTATTAGCGTTATATATGCTAGTGTGTGTATACGTATATGTTAGACAGTGGCTTGCATGTATACAAAAATATACTCGACTGTACACGTGAATACATGTTTAAGTTGATTGTATAATGCGCCTGCTTGTTTGTATAACGGCCGGCCGTAGCAAATTTTCCAGAGCCCAGCCGATCTAGTGATTATGCGTACACAGTAGGAACAGTGACATGCGAAGGAAACTAGAAATGAGTATACGTGCATATATGTTTGAATATAAATATCTTCATATGTATTAAGCCCAAGCAAGACATCGTGAATCCTAGCCCACGCCAAACAAAGCACCATGCAAGGCTAGTAAAGGTTGAGTTAGATGTGCTCATTTCGAAATTGTGAGATTTATCTTTTTCGTTACAAATTCATTTTAAGTCCGAATAGCATGCGAGTAATTTTATTAATTAGTAAATATTGAAACCTAGCTACGCTAATTTTACTGAAATTATATAATCAAATCTATATTGTTAAATTATTCATGAAAGTATAAACTTGTGAGTTTTGTAGCTCTTAGACTATACGCTCGAAAATTCCAAATAAATTTTATAAATCGTATAAAATGCTAAACTAATTATTCGGAAGTTTTCATGTGGTTGAGAATTTATTTGTTTCTTCGTATTTTCCGAATGGTTGTTTATTCATTGTTTTTCGCTTAATAGAAACGCTAGACGTCGACTCCGTCGCAGAACCGCAGGAAGACAACCCTCTCCTCACCGACCAAGGCAAGTCCCTTGACGCATTTTGATCCCATTTTATGAAATGCTTTTTATCTGTTTATAAAATTGCATGGCTACTTTTAAATAAAATATGTCAAATATAAGTGATAGTTAATCCGAATTTGGTGATTCCTCCTTGACATTGTTAATCATATCCGTTGTAACCCTAGAACATTGATTATACCATGTTTATGCTTATATGGTATCCGTTGTAACCTAGTGCAATAGAATTGCTTAGGACCTTTTCCGATAAAAGAAACCCATGGGTGGGGTTATTCAGAATGATGATTTCAAATGTGATTTGAAAGCTATTATTATGATTATGGTACTATTTTCTAAAATGAAAGAAAAGAAAAATGATTTCGACTTGGCGGCATGGAAAGTCGGGTGGGAGCGGATCAAGTCTTGATCCTTTTGTGCAAGTACCGCCCCAAGTCATATAAGGACCGACGCTTATGATTGCCATTTTAAGCATAACCGTACTACCACATGTCTATAATGGTACGACCTGGCCAACTAATTTGTAGAAGCCTAGCTTAGACTCACCACTCGGTTGAATGTGAATGCCGGACGGAGGCAATTGTTGTTTTTCTCACACGGCGCAAGAGGGGGCTTCTGTACTGGGCGGATGGAACCCTAACAGTGAAACCTCAGCGGGTGGGTCTAGTTAGGTAGATACATTGTAACTTGGCCTTGTCATGATCTCTCTGTAGGCACACCAAAGGAAGTGTGCTAATAGCTTGGCATTAAGAGATGATCGTGTCTTGTGGGTAAAGTTGTACACCTCTGCAGAGTAAAACTATTCGAATAGCCGTGTTTACGGTCAAAGGCAAAGCAAGGAATGCTTTCATATTGGTAGATTTTGATTTTGGTTTCGAAAACTGAAAAGTGTTTTGTTTTGGGGTTCGGGAGTGGTTAGAACTCTCGGATGTTATTTGGCGGATAGAGCCAACCAGGTGGAAAGAACCTGTGTTTGTATTTGACGGATGGAGTCACATGATTAACCCTGATTCTTTAAAATCGCGGATAGAGCCTTTTATATCGGTGATGGTGGATAGAACCTCACTACGATATTACATAATTCAATGATTAAAAAGAATTGTGAAAAGTTGCTTTGTGAAATGCTATTACCTAAGTATGGTTTAATAAAATTTGGCTTTATGCAAATAAACCCTACTAAGCTTCCTTTGGAAAGCCCACATAAGCATACTTTCCCAGACTTGCTGAGTACGTTTGTACTCACGGGCTACATCAATGTTGTCATCATCAGAGGTTTATCAAGACGCGGCAGAGGAGGGCGAGTTCTACGCGGAGGAGTACGAGGAGGGCTGCCAGGAGGACTAGTCGCGTTTCTAGTCGTCGCCTGTGGCGTTTTGGCGTCTGCCTGTTTCGCTTTTGTTTCCGCTGTTTTGGTTCCGGTCTTTAGAGCGAGTATTGTAATAAGTGGCCATGTGGCCCGTACTTGAATATTTATATTGCAAGTTTCGTTTTGTCTGGCAATGATGTATCACTGTGACTGTGTGTACTAGCTACTGATCTGGGACTAGTACGGAAATGCACAGGAGATTTCGGATAGCCGATCCGGGGTCTCACACTCACTAACAAATGGGTTTTATTCACTAAACTAACTTGATGTCGGGACCCCGAATTTGCAAATCCGGACCCTCTGTGTATTCAGCACTAGTCCAGGAACGCGCTAGTGCACACAGTCTTAACATCGGTAAATATCACAATCATACCATTCGATACTAATAAAGTACTTTTATTTAAATAACTAAATCAAGTTACTCGACCTTATGGTCAAGTCACAAATGTACGCCTCGCAGACGAAACTTATTAAGAGAGAAATAGTAGCAAATGAAAAATAAGATAACCGTGGCGCCATCCAAGATACCACAGGCAACCGACCGGGCTCGCTCCCTAAGTAGACGGTTCCTCTTGGAGCTCCTCCTCCAAAGCTGGTGTAGTCTCCTCTTCAACTGGTGTTGTATTGTGGCAAGGGTGAGTACTTGGTACTCAGCAAGTCATGCACAGAATGCAGCTAATATACTACATGCATGGCTTGATACAAAGGAATAGCTCAAGGTATTTTTGCAGTAAACAGCATTCAACAAGTATCATAAGTAGATTCGAAAGTAGTAGTAACAAGTATAGCATAATTAACTTTTCAAGGAGTTTAATAAACATCTTTCCCATCCTAATCCACATTTCCATCAACATCATTACTAATCCAACCCAACCTTTCTAGTCTAAGTTATTTTTGAGAAAGTCTAACCCTTGACTGTAATTCTCGAGCGATGTCCAATACCGCGGACACGGCTATTCGAATAGATTGTACACTCTGCAGAGGTTATGCACTTTACCCACAAGATACAGTCAAACACCACAAAGGCGAGTTCCCGTAACAAAGTCTTTCGGAAACTTCTAACAATACAAGTGGTCCTCCCCGGTTATTGCACACTAACCCTTCCCTTAGCTAAGGCGAAGTTTAGGCCAATCAACCGTTAGATGGGTACCTGGCCTCACTGCAGACGCTCCCCGCACAACTTACACAAAGGGTGTAGTTGACCTCCTGAGGTCCCACAGTGCGTTATTAGCAACTTAGTCAACTAGGTCCGTCCCATTACGGACATGTGGTTGCACGTTAGACCAGTTCAAAGGCTTGCAAGGTGAAGTCCTTAGGGTGACCAGGGCAAGACTACCCGAAGAACCAAATCAACATCCCGGCTGCCACAACCGGCCCACTGATCATTCTTGCCACATGCCCCGGTCGAAAAACTATTTATCAAACCCCAGTTGATTACCATGCACCACGTGCCATCAACATCACATGATACCTTTCCAAAACAGGTTCAATATATCATTAAGTCAATATTAACATTTGATTGTCCAAAATCCTGTCATGAGCACGTAGCAGGTCTAAGCAGTATACTACAACGGTCTAAATCCCATGTTGGCAATTTAATAATGTCCAACTAGTAATCCACAACTAGGGTGACAAGGGGTCATGGCACATACTTAAGTAATCAAGGTGTCATACAGCAATTTGGCATTTATCTAATTCCCCATATTTAAATAAAGTATTTTCTAATTGAACTATCATGCAAATAAGTTAAATCCAAAATAAGTTTCAAAATAGGATCAACATGGTCAAAGCACAACTTGCCTTCAAAAAGTACTTGTTCTTGGTCTTGAGTTGGATCCTGAGTCAATACTTCTCCTTCGAATCCTTCCGGCACTTCAACGTCTACTCGTAAAGCGTGCAAATAGCAATACACAAATAAACAATAGGAAAAAAGTGTCCAAACATCCAAATAAAATCCATAAACAGAGAGAACATAATTTTATGAATTTTTAGAAACTGGAATCGTCAAATTCGGAGCTAAAATGCAAAAGTTATAGCATTTTGAAGTCTAATTAATCAATTAAATAATTTTACAGAGAAAAACTTTAGTCCAAAAATTAAATAAAATTCATAATTAGATAGATCTCAATTTTATAAAAATTTAGAAATTTGAATCACTCAAATCGGAGTTGAAACGCAAAAGTTATAAGCGTTTGAAGTTTGAATCAAAATCTGAAATCATTATTTCGAATTAATAAATCATTTTCTTTTTCGGAAATTAATTATTGCGTCGGCTGGACACGTGTCGACCTCTGATTGGTGCATTGGCGTCGGTAGGTCCATGGACTTGGTCCACGCTCGGCTCGGGTCTACCGTGGACTCGGTCCACGGCTCCACGTATCACTGACATGTGGGTCCCCCTCGGATGACGTCATCGGCGGCGTCGGCGAGGCTCACCACGATCGGCAGGTGGGGCCTACTGATGACGTCATGGGTGACGTCCGCGGTCTTATCGGCCGACACGCAGCGGGCGGCGTGTCGGTGACCTGCGCACTGCGCTGCGTGGCGCGGCGATTCGGCTTCCTGGACACGTGGCGCGATCGTGTCCGTTGATTTGAAAATCAACGGCCGCGATTAGATCCAAGGTTAACACGTTGAAAACTACTCGATGATCGTGGGCCGTTCGATCTAGATCGGACGGTCCAGATCTAATCCTACATTAACACTACTACGACACGTGGTGATCGTGGGCCGTTGGATCTTGATCCAACGGTCCAGATCTAATCGGGTTTGGAAACACGTGAACTCACCTCAACCGCATGATCAAGATCGGACGGCGCACAGAGCTCGCGAGGTCGATGGCGACGCGGCGGAGCTGCAGCAGCCGGAGATGGAGACGAGATGAGTTGGCTCCACGGGTGCGTCTCGGTCTGGGGATTCTGGATCTGGGCTCAACGGTGGCTAGGGACGGCGGGTGACGGCGGGATGAAGCAAAAACCGTGGCGGAGCGGCGCTCAACTACTGCGAGCTATCGCGGCTAAACGGCGGCGGCTCTGCCTTGGTGAGTAGGGGCTACGGGTGCGCAAGGTCAGGGCCGACCTCGGGGTGTGACCCGGGCCTTAAATAGCCTCGGCGTTCGTGCCCGAGGCGGAACCCTAGATCTACGCGGCGGCGGAGTCCGGCTCGGTTTCGACGGAGACGATGACGCACAGCCGTCCACGTGGCACGATCGACGGTCACGATCGCGTGGGTGCGATCGGATCCGACCCAGACTCAGCTCGAACCGGTGCGGTCCAATTTGGACCGTTGGATCTCGATCCAACGGTTAGGATCGAATGGGGTTCGGTCAAGTCACGTGGCTCGGGTCGAACTCGAGTCGGACTTGGACTCGGGTCCGGTCGGATGAACAGTACTTGACCCGACTTGATTTTCCAGCGATTTAATATTTAAAATAATTCCCAGAAATTCATTTAATTCATTAAAAATAGCAAAAGACTCAGAAAAATTCCAGAAAAATTCTGGAAAATATTTTAGGGTATTTGGGACTCAAATAAAATATTTCCAACAAAATTTTATTTGAAAAGTCTAATTCTTTAATTATTTCAAAATGGAATAAATTCAAATAAATTCCAAATAAATCCAAATAAATTCCAGAAAATTCCAAAAATTCACCAAAGTGCCAAATCACACATAGATTTAGGAAAAGCAAAATTTTGGGGTGTTACACTTGACCACTACTCTATCCTCAAAACCGCGATCCAACGGCTCTCCTTGATTCGAACAACTTCAAGCTAGCATTTCCACCGTTTTCTTGCCTCCTTGGACCAAGGATTCAAATCTCGTTTTGGGTAAAATCCCGGAAGTCACCGGAATCCGAAATCTCAACGAGATTCAGAAATTTCGGACAAAATTAGGACGAAATACAAAAACCAAATTTCAAATCCGGTTTTCTTTCAACTGGGAAATCCGAGATCTCGGTCCAAGTTGAATCGACCAAAACATTGTCCAAAACACGTCAAAAAATTTTGAATTTTTTTTTTGGATGGTCCTGACACATAACTAATGTTTCCATAAAAAATTAAGATGATGATCAAGCATGAGTAATTTTTAAAAAATCTAACAGTGGTAAAGTCGTCATAAAAACCGTATGTAAAATCAGTTTTTTATTTTTCAAATGTAACAAATGAACTTCAAGTCATTTAAAAAGTTTTATATATGTTCCTATCATCCTATGTATTATAGAGAAATATTTATTCCATACATAGAAGCCATAATGTAACTGAATTGGGGCAACACAATATATTACATATTGATACACTAGATATTAGACAATACCTCAAGTATTTATTGCATTAAGAAATACCTCATGGGATTGGGATGTCAATCTAACTAGTTACCTAGACTAGTAGACAGAAACTACAGAGTGATTATTATTGATACCACAATATTGTACATAAAATCTAATTCACTGATTCACCAACAAACATATGTAGCATACTAGCATCCATAATCAGAAGTGCTAGCTGTACTCACCAACCACCATATCTATGCATCCACAGACAAAAGTTAGAACAAAACATAATTTCATATTTTATGTGTGTTCAACCTTCTCTTTGGAAATGAAAAATAGTTCAAACCACTTTAGAAAATTTTGAAATTTTTTGTGAATGGTCCTAACATATCCATAATATTCCCATAAAATTTTCAGATGATGATCAATCTTGAGAAATTTTAAAAAATTCGGACAGTGCAAACGGACAAATTGAACCGACCAAAAAATGGTCAAAAACACATCAAAAAATTTAGAAATTTTTTGTGGATGATCTTGACCCTAAATACAATCAAATACAGTGCACAAAAATCAAAATCCGCCAAAAACACCCAAGATCTCGCCCGAGATTCCCGAGATCTCGTCCGAGATACCCGAGATATCGCCGAGAAATTCGAAATTAGAATATATTTTTTGAATTTTTTGAATTTTCCGTAATTTTGAATCTCGGAGGGGTCCAAAATCTAAAATCTCAACTGACATTTCGGATTTCGGTCCGAAATTTCAATCCTTGCCTTGGACTGCAGCGACTCCGTCTCCGATCATCCTTCAGCGATCCCCGACTGTCTGGACCTCAGTGCACCTCACCTCATACTCAACGAAATAATAAAGTGCTTTATTAAAAGGGAAAATATAACTGGTTGCTCGACCTTATTGTCAAGTTACAAAAGTATGCCTCGTAGGGCTAAAGTCTTACTCGAATAAATCTGCAGCTGAATATAAAGAAAACGTGTAGTGCCAACCAATATGCCACAGGCAACTGACTGGGCTTACTCCCTAAGTAGACGGCTCCTCCTGAAATTCTTCCTCCAAAGCTAGCGTTGCTTCTTCTTCAACTGATGTTGTATTTTGCAAGGGGTGAGTACTTGGTACTTAGCAAGTCATGCACAGAATGCAAGCTAATATTCTACATGCATGGCTTATTACAAGGATAGGCTAACAGGTTCATTTGCAGTAAGCAGCATGTGTAAATACCGTAATAGATTGCAAAGCAGTAAAACAATAATAAAATAGAGTACTTTCACAATAATTGCACAAGTAAAGCATTTTCCAATTCTAGGTCCAATTCATCATTCCAACCCAACCATTTTCCAAAGCCAAGTTATTTTCATGAAAGTCTAACCCTTGACTGTAATCCTCGAGCAGTGTCCAATACCGTTGACTCGGCTATTCGAATAGGTTGTACACTCTGCAGAGGTTATGCACTTTACCCACAAGATACAGTCAAACACCACAAAGGCGAGTGTCTGTAACAAAGTCTTTCGAAAGCCTCTAACTACACAAGTGGACCTCCCCGGTTGTTGCGCACTAATACTAACCATTCCCTTAGCAAAGGTGAAGTCTAGGCCAACGAACCGTTAGATGGGTACCTAGCCATCGCCCCGGTACGCTCCCCCGTACAACTACACAAAAGGTGTAATTGACACTCCGAGGTTCCACAAGCAAGATATTAGCAACTTATTCAACTAGGTCCGTCCCATTACAGACATGTGGTTGCACGTTTGACTTAGTTCAAAGGCTTGCAAGGTTAAGTCCTTAGGGTGACCAAGGCAAGACTGCCGAAGAACCAAAACGACATTGCCGGTGCCACTCATGGCCCACCAGATCATTCTTGCCACTTGCCTCGGTCTAAATCTATTTATCAAACCCCAGTTGATTACCATGCACCACGTGCCATCAACATCATCATTAATAACACATGACACTTCTCCAAAAAATGTTCCATATCTCATTAAGTCAACATTAACATTTAATTAACCAAAATCATGTCATGACTACGTGTCAGGCTAAGCATACTACAAACGTGCTAATTAACCCATGTTGGCAATTTAATTAATGTCCAACTAGATAATCCACAACTAGGGTGACAAGGGTTCATGGCACATAATTATATATCACAAGGTGTCATACAACAACTAGGCATTTATCTAATTTCCGAAAATACTTAATTTAGCATGCAATAATTTGAATTAAAATAATTTTCAAAAGCAGGATCAACATGATCAAAGCATAACTCGCCTTCAAAAAGTACTTGTTCTTGTTTTTGAGCTGGCTCCTGGGTCAAAACTTCACCTTCGAAGCCTTCGGGCACTTCAACGTCTACTCGTAACGGATGAATAAACACCAAATAAGTAAAAACAGAGAATAATTCATCTCCAAAAATTAAATAAAATGCACCATTAAATAGATCTCAATTTTATAAAAATTTAGAAATTGGAATCGCTCAAATCGGGGTTAAAACGCAAAAGTTATAGCCGTTTGAAGTTTGAAAAATCAATTAAAAGAATAAATCGAATTAATTCATTTATTTTTCTATTGAAAAATCCGGATTATGACGTCAGCGTGGATTTCGAATTTCCACCGAATTATTTTTCTAAAGAAAAATCGAATTATGACGTCATCATTGCGTCAGCCAGTCTATGGACCCGGTCCACGGTTCGGGCCCGGTCCACCATCGACCCGGTCCATGGGTACACGTGTCATAGACACGCGGGACCCGCTCGGATGACGTCATTGCTGACGTCATCGCGCTCGGCCGAACAGCTCTGACAGCTGGGCCCCACCGTGACGTCATCATGACATCACGGATGATGTCATCGTGCAGTTGGTGCAGTCGCTGACACGCGGGCCTGTGCTGACGTCAAGTGTGACGTCAGCGACGACCGGGCGCAGCTTGGCTGACCGCGCCAGTTCGTCTCCCGGACACGCAGCCCCAAATTTTGTTGGAAATATTTTATTTGAGTCCAAAATGTTCCAAAATATTTTCTAGCATTTTTCTGAGTGTTTTGCTATTTTTTAATGAATTAAATGAATTTCTGGGAATTAATTTGATTATGTAATCGCTGGAAAAACCCAAACTGGTTTCACTGTTCATCCGATCGGACCCGAGTCCGAGTCAGACTCGAGCCCGACCTGGACGCGACCGCGCCAGCCGTTCCGGTTGAACCCAGTCAACAAGCCCTAACACGCGTGACCGTTGGATCGAGATATACTAAATAACAACTATAATCAACTTCCAAATATACTAACAGTTCGCAACATCATAAATAACAACTCTAATCAACTTCCAAGTTAAGGTCACCAACACGATTAAATCTCTCTATTAACATGTAAAATTAGAACATCTTTAACAACCAGCAAAGTTTCTTTAACAATATTAGCAGTCTACATCATCTTAATGTTCTAACTATGCTTCAGGGTTTAATAATTTAAACATTATCGGGGGTCATAAGCACTTTGAAAGTAAACAACAGAATCTAAGCATGTACATTATCACCTTTAATCATTCTCGCTAAAGAGTAATCTACAACACTAGAAATTTATTTAATCTTAAGCCAAAGATAAATATTACATTTAACTAATTCAACTCACCAATTAACTTAAGAGTAAATCATTTCCATAAACCACATTGTTACATACTACATAACATGCTAAACAACCATTTTCACTTTTGACAAACAGGATGCAACTCAACTTTTAAAGATAACCACAACTCAAGAACCAGAACGAACACCGATAGACAATTTCTCCTTTCCAGGCAAGGAAGAAAAACAAAACTCCAACAAAAATGTAGGAGTGCTCAACTCTCAAATTCCCAACTTTGATAGCCCAAAACTCTTCAAGAAATCTCAAGATCTACAACTTCCAAGAAGGAAGAAGGATGCACCAGGGTAAAACAAATGTTCCTTAAATCTTTTCCGATAAAAGATTCAAACTTAGCTCCACCAACTCAAGGCCTGCACAAGGGGAAACTCCAACACTTTTTCTTAGATAGGGAGAACAACAACCACAAAAGTTTCCTCCCCAAGACAGTCCACAATAATCAACAAAACCGGGTGTCAAAGCAAAAATTGCGACCAAAAGACGCGCAGCATAAAACTCCTCTCCTTAATCTTCACCCAAAGAAGACAAAAAAATCCACAACCGCCAAACGAACAATCAGCGAGAATCAAATACCAAACACTTTTCTTTCGATTTAAATCGACTAGAACCAAGGAAACCGACCAAAACCAACCGTCAGAACGGTCAAGAACATACGAAGGAATCCACCACCAACTCTTCTATTTGTCTCCAGTCAACTACCCGATCTACGACAGAAAAAGGTAAGCACTCTTCTCCCACATGGGTTAATAGTTCTTCGGTGATGGCGCTAACCTGCCACACCGTCAAACCTCACCCCTACTATAAACAAAAATGGTGACCGAAACCCTTCGGCACCACAACCCCACATTATTATGCTAACAAGAACAATTCAATCAATTATCTCATAAGCATAGCGGCAAACGCTATCAAATATAGCATTCAACAACAAGGATTTAATGCAACATTTAAGCGTAAGCAACGATACCCATCCCCTTTCCTACTGTGCATCCATGTGTGTCAAATTTTAAAATTAGTTATTCCACTTACACAAATTTTAATGTTGATATCCTATGGCAAAATTTTAGTTAAAACATAAGCCATGTTTCTAAGTTATTCCACATCACATTTTAGTTGCACCCTATGATATTTCACTAGAATACATGTTCCAAGGACCTACAGCCCGCTCTGATACCAAGTGTAACACCCCGGCATCTAGTATGCATGAATGCTACCAAACATAGACTAAACAACACCTAAATACCACTAATAAAGACAAATTACAGCAAAGGAGCAAATGCTAAAATCGAAAATTTCGGTAGCATCTCCTTTGTTTTAACATGATTTGAGACAATAGCAATAACAGGCAAGTAATATCATATCATAAGACATCTAAAGAAGCAATGTAAATGGATATAACAACAACATAAGGGAATAATATCAAGTCCAACCACTCCATAAACTATAACGAAGCAAATAAGGGACACGACCACACAATTTAATCCATACACCAAGATTCATGGCACTATTATTATGATCATGACTCAAATTGGTAAATGTGACTGGAACTACGTGAAGATGTGTAGCTATTGCCCCTTCCCACATGCTGGTGTCATGGTACCTAAAACAACATAAAACACAAGCGTGAGTTCATCACTCAGCAAGTATATTGCAATGGGTCATACAGAACAATTCAATATTATCATCACTACATAACAAACTTAACATCGTGATCAAGTCATACTTCATATGCAATATCATATTCATGTCTCAACCTCATTGAGATCATTTCATCATCATCATCATGTATGCTATGCAATGCAATGCACATGTCTCCTCGACGCAAATACCGGTATTGCCGAGTGCACACCCGTCGGCGTGCACCCACGTCCCCCTTCCATCCCGTAGATGGAGGGTGCCTAATCCTCGCTTCCACTCACCGCATGGGTGGAATCATGAGGTAGGTCTTACATCCATGGCGCTCCGGATTAGTCATAGCTTTCTCACCGACCTTACAGGAATAGTTATGACGTTCTCACCGACCGGGCCAAGTTTCATGCCATGTATGCAACATATGCCATAATCATTAACCATAAACCATTGCATAACATCTTAACATACCCTTTTTATCATATCATGGCAACCACTAAGCATGGCAAGATAGCATAACATGGAAACAATTGCATCTAGTCAAGACAAGCATATAAACCACATGCTACCCATCCCAATACACTTGCCTTAACCTCGGGCGACGGATTGGCGGGATGAGGAGGGCACTCCCGGGGTCACACCACCTTCGCCCGACGAACGAAAAACCAACGGATCTCCTCCTGGTTCACGCGATCTCCTTCATCGCTCTAAATCCACCGGATCTCCTCGTCGCGGAGCGCTCCAATGGACGAATCAGCGGGGTGGTGAGGTGGAGAACTCCTCTAGGGTCAGCAAGGATGGTGGAGAGGGATGGGGAGGGGAGGGGCGCAAGGGGGACGACTTGGGGAGATGGGGGCGTGGAGAGGGGGGTGGCGGCTACCAAGGGGGAGATGAGGAGGAGGTGGGGGCGGCTAGGGCAGCTTGGGGCGCACAAAAGGGGCAGGGGGAGGCGCCCAACCTGGTGTCCCTCTCCCACTAGGACCCAAATTCCTTCCCACTAAAGCCCATGACCCTTTCCCTTAGGCCCAAACTCCCCCGGAAAGGCCCAAACTCCCGGAAACGGCCCGAAAACGCACATAAACCTCATACCGTATGGTTTCAACCTCCGATTTCATATTTTATAGCGTCACACCATCCCGTAGTGTCATAGTGGTGTTTGGCTGTATCTTGTGGGTAAAGTGCATAACCTCTGCAGAGTGTAAAATCTATTCGAATAGCCGTGTCCGCGGTATTGGACATCGCTCGGGAATTACAGTCAAGGGTTAGATTTTCTTGAAAATAACTTGGACTTGGAAGGTTGGGTTTGGTTTAATAATGATGTTGATGGAAATGTGGATTAGGAATGGGAAAGATGTTTATTTAACTCCTGGAAAAGTTATTGATCTTATACTGTTTTTACTGCTTTCGAATCTACTTGTCAAATGCTGTTTTACCGCAATTATACCCTGAGCTATTCCTTTGTACTAAGCCATGCATGTAGTATATTAGTTTGCATTTCTGTGCATGACTTGCTGAGTACCAAGTACTCACCCTTGCCACCATACAACACCAGTTGAAGAAGAGTCTACACCAGCTTTGGAGGAGGAGCTCCAAGAGGAACCGTCTAACTAGGGAGCGAGCCCAGTCAGTTGCCTATGGTATACTGGATGACGCCACGAAGTTATCTTACATTCCGCTGCAGTTATTTCTCTTTTATTGAGTTTTCGCCCTGCGTGGCATATATTTGTTACTTGACCTTAAGGTCGAGCAACCAGCTTGGTTAAGTAATTATGGTACCTTATTATTTCGTTGAGTATGATTGTGATATTTACCAATGTTGAGACTGTGTGCACTAGCGCGTTCCTGGACTAGTGCTGAATACACAGAGGGTCCGGATTTGCAAATTCGGGTCCCGACATCCAACAAAGTTGCAAAAGTACATTCAATTTAAATGGTACGCATACGAAAAGTTATGAAACATAGAACGATACTTAAATAATATCACGATAACATGATCATGACTCCATGTCTTCATGAAAGAGATAATAAGACAAGTCGATAATATTTGATTACATCACAGTATCACATAGAAATACAGACAAAAGATTGAATAATGACACAATCTTATATAAGAGTTTAAAGACCGAAGTGGCTAAGGCAGGCTGACAACATCACAAGGAGACAACGAGTTCATGAGTCATGACCATTGTTACTTGTCCTCAACAAGCACTCAGTCATTATCATCTGCAACCATAGTCTCATCCTACAAAATAATAGCTTTAACAGGTAAGAACAAGAGTGTATAACATGTTTAACATGGATAAAAAATGTTGTTTTGCTATCTTATACTACTATGAAGTAAAATATTTGACATTGTAACTGAATAAAATACAAAGGTGATTGTGATGGATTCAAATCATATTCACACTGAAGCATAACTTAAACCTAGGATATCTTCAAGGAAAAGAACAAAGGATTTAGTCCATAAGATGAGTTTGGATTACAACAACAAATGGTAATGCAACATGTTTAAAATTGGCCCATTTTTTACAGGTGCAACCAAAGTCCCTAATGCTAGTCTTAGGCCCAGGTAAAGACGTGCGAATATTTTTGTTCTCCAAAGTGTAAAAATCTCAACAAGCAACCACATGTTGATTGGGTTATTGAACTAAAAGTTGAAAGTTAGATTTACCTATTTGATCTCTAGATAGTTCATATTCTTGCCTTACTATATGGAATACTTTGCGAAAATAGGAGAATGAACAAACCTCTGAAGTCATATCTATAGGTGAATCACATGCTTTGGCCTTATACTCCATGTCCAACTCATCAATCAGTATTGCAATCTTCTCCTTAGAACTTGAAATTTTGTAGTGACAGTTGCTAGTAAAGAAAAAAGGGAAATTGTATGATATATGAAATGGATGACATATTTTTACCTCTTCTAGATTATGTTGTCCAGTCCTTGGTACAAATTAGGGCTTCGACCACCTCAGGATCTAATCGACTACGAAAAGGATCAACAACACGGCCACCCACACTAAATGCCAACTCCGAAGCAATGGTTGACACTTGAATGGATAACACATCACGATCTAGTCATGAAAGAGTGAAAAAAATCCCTTATTTAGTCCTCCACCAAGACAATATATCAAATGGCCAATCTTCACTTTCAATTCATTAAAAATTTGGTTCTTTCATGTATATATCCCATTCAAATTTCTCATTATGTCTTGTCACGCTCACAGCAGTTTCATACCATAACTCTTTAATTTCAAGAATACCAAAGTTATCACCAAATGAGTGAGAAACCACACTAGATCCCGCACTTATAGGCTTTGCAACTTGAGGTGTGCTAGACATATATGATTGGCACAATTGTTTCATAACAATCAAGAATGTATAAAGTTCAAGAATAGCTCCTCCTCACCATATATCTTTTTCATCAAATACTTTACTAATCTTTTCTTGTACCTTCGATCAAGAAAGCATGCCACAGCAAGTGCTATGTTGGATTTCTCCCAATACTTATCATATTTAGCTTGCATTGCTATTGCTAAGGCATGAACTGTGACACCACTCTGCAATAGCTACCTTAATCTCACAAAATTTTCACCAAAAAAGATTTACTATGTGATATATATGTAGTACCAGAGAAAAGCAAGGTAGCCTCATAAAGTATCCTCAAACAGCTACATAGTGTTATTGCATTATTCCATTCCTCATCTGATGGAGCACACTTCTTGTACTTACTCTCATTCAACTTAAGTAGCCTTTCAAAAGCCTTTCTATAGTAAACAGTTTGCTTCAGTATAAAAAAAAGTGGAGTTCCACCTGGTTGAAACACCCAACGGAAGACTCTCAATGATATCCAAGTCACACTCAGTTGCACACTTCTAAAAATATTCCCATTGCAATGGTGAATTCTTCACAATTACAACAGAAGCTCTAATATTCTGCACTGAAGAAGCAACTACTTTCAATCCATCTTGAGCAACAAGGTTTAAAATGTGACATAGCATCTCACATGAAAAAAAGCACCATCACAGACTAAGGGAGCTTTCTTGTTTAGTTTTTCAACAACTTCTACAGCACTACTAATGCATGAGCTTGAGCTTGAGCTCCTTTGACTTCAGATGCATGAGTCTCTCGCACTATTAATGCATGAGCACTCGGTGCAGATAGACTTGTACCAAGTATGATAGCAGGTAACGCTCCAGTACTTGCGGACACATTTGCGCTAGCACTGCCGGACTCCATCACAAAGTAACAATTGGATTGGACACAAAGGACACAACTAGTAACTTATTGAGATTTGTAGAGTATAATTTGTTATGCTGGCTACCAGTTTATATACATCCTGATGAGTGATGACTAAATAGGTTATATCAAACTATCACAGTTCATGTCTTAACTCTTAAGACTAACTAGCAACTACATATATCAATATATGTAATCTTCTATCAAACTATGATAAAATAATTATTAACACTACCAAGCCAAAGAAAATACCCTTGTATAAGTTGTATTCAGTTTGACCATTCATGTATGATGCTCATATAAACACATACACTGCTACTAAAACCTTAAAACATACATCAGAGTCTTGGAGATATCTAGATATATCAGTAACTCACTTTTATTGAAACCATAAAACATACACTACTGCTACTGAACTCACAGTCTGAAGAGCGTTAGCTACTAGGGATGGCAGTTTTATCCATGGGTTTGGGTACCTGTGGGTAACCAACCATATAAGGGCGGGTACAGGTAACACTTTATACCCATAGATTTTCGGGTTTAGATACCCAATAAGACAATAGGATGGGTATGTGTGCCAATTTGTACCCATGGGTACCCGATGGGTATCCTATGATATATTAGCCTAGTTTTATAATATATAAATTAAAAAAATAAAACCCTAAGCCTTAGTCATTCACTAGCTTTTAGAAATAAAATATGAGCATCATTTTATTACTTGAACTTCTATTTTTATATTGGCATTTAATTGTATGTTTATCATTAAATTGAGATGTTGTAGGAATTATTTGAGCCCTTTATTGAATAAGCTATGAGCACAGCCGTGGCGGGTATGGATACCCATCAGGTTTGGGCGTGGGTATAGATCTGTACCTGATAAGCTTAGTAGGTTTGGGTGGGCGACACGAGTTCGGGTTTCGGGTTCAGATCTGAGACTGTTGTACCCTGAGGTACCCACCCGATTGTCATCCATATTAGCTACATCACTATATATCTGTATGGAACTAAACTCACAATCAATTACCAAGTGGCAAGATAACCTCATCACACATTTTCAGGACATCTCTAGTGAGGCAATGACAATATCAATACCAAGGGCATGAACATGACATACCTGATCTGGATAGCTGGATCTGGATGGTAGGATGGAGTGCTAGTAGGGATCTGGACTCGTAGCGTGTCGGCGTGGGGGGAGGGCCAGAGGGTTGTGGCCTGCGGGAAGCAACCAGCGACCAGCTTGAGGATGGCGGCCGGCAGGAGGGATGGCGGTAGCCGGCGGGACAGAGAGCGGCGGGAGGGTGGCGATGGCGGGGATGGTGGCGACTGGACGAGGAAGGGCGATGGCAGCGGGAGGGAGGGTGGCAATGGTGGGGATGGCGAGCTAGCGGCGATCGGAGGAGGAAGGGCGATGGCGAAAGGAGGGAGGGCGGCGACTTGCTAGGCCCGGGGGAGGGACGGCGGAGGGAGCCAAGAGGGATGACGGCGACCTGGCGGTGGGCTAGAGGAGTAGCCGGCGACGGCGGTGATGTGAGTCGGCAAGACTCACAGGATCTGGGAGGAGGCGGCGTGGATTAGGTTTAGGTCTTTCTGACTTCTGAGTTTCTCCAGTGACCCATCCGTCTGGTCTTCTGGATTCAGGATTGAGGATGAGGACTGAGACTCTGAGAGGCGCTCGGCACGGCTGAGGTTAGGACTAAGTTTCCGAACTTCGGATATCCGATGGTAGATTTTCAGAAATATCCTATAATTGTCTAGGAAAATCCCGATCCGATGGATAGTATACTCCCGAATGCGAATCAAAATATCCGAAACTGAATCCGAATTCAACAAATATCCGAATCAATGAGCCGAATCTGATCCGAAAGTATCTGGTCGGACAGTAAATATTCGATCCAATTGCACCCCTAATCAAGAGTGACAAGGTCGATTGATGATGACAAGGTTTCCTTGTCTTATCTCGGAACGGTCACGATTAAGCTACCTGCATTCGTGGTAAATCTGTCGAGCTAGTGGTCACTTTGATTGATGTTGACCGTGGCAGGTGATGAGGTGAGGGCTAGCATGTCGTCTACGCCAAAAACTCGTTCATGGCTCATTTCTGGTGCATGGTCTATTTAAACACAGAGACTAAGTAGAAAGCATGCAGAGAGCTAGTTCGGAATTATACTATGTCTGTATGCTTTTTTGAAAACTTTCTTGTTCCAAATCATTTGTACAGGACTACATATTCTTGTTTGAAACTATACAAGTTAGCATTTGTTTGGATCGATTATGGCATGTTTACACTACGCATTATTGCGTTGGAATTTCCGAATGCTAGGACCAAACAACTGTACACTCCACTGGGCATTAGGACTGCATAATTTTTCAGACTACAGCTTCGCAGAGCTGCGACACTTTCAAGAAAATACGAGCAACATCGATACGTTGGAACAGCACATCAAAAAACTATTAGGCTAATTTTTTTTTATTGCTTACTCTTACCGGCTTACAAAATAGATATAAGGCCTCTGCTTATATAGTAAAACATTAAGTACCAGACCAGATAACAACGCATTGTTCGACTCGGACTCCAAAAACTTTCTAAAACAAATTTTTCTAAAACTTTTAGGACTCGAACTCTACTCTGCTTACAAAATTAATTTCAACATTCACCCCTTTAATCTTGTAATATCTAACACTCACCCTCTAATCTTGACACACCTCTTTGTAAGTCGATGTCCGATCTCTTGACGCGCCTCTAAGGAGTTCTGTCTTCTTCTTGCTAGTTATATCACTAGCGACGCACCTCGTCGAGGATCATGACCTTTTATCTCTGCTCTAATTGTATTTTCACCGGTAACACAAGTTAACGGTGATACGCAGACTCGCATTAGAGTTTACCAGCTCCGATTGTCTTTTCACCGATAATATGGTGATACGCATGCTCACATTAGAGCTTACCTACAAAAAGTTTGGACGCACCTACAAAAACTCTCGTGCACAGAAAACACAGCAAGAACAACGATGACAACTCCTCAATGTCCCTTGACGAGACATGTAGATAGTCACCAATGCCATCTTATCACGTCGATTATTAACGACAATTATGTAGCCTTTTTCTATGCGGCTCCAATTTCTCTGTTCTGTACGGCTCCACGCACTGTAGAGACGTCACTTCATTGCTATTACTTGTATGCACAACATGTCACTAAAAGCCTCATGACTATTGCCTCCTTGCATGCGCAACCAGGAGGGAGTAGCTACTGTAGTCATGGTTCACGTTTTCTTTTTTAAGAAAATCAGACAATTTTCGTTTTTAGATTATCGAAAAAAAATCTCTTAAAATTCGGTAGAAAATCGCTAAATATCGCAGGGTTTTAAAATCCAAATATTTGAAGAAAAAATTCCGATTTTCACCGATTTTCTTCCCATTTTCACTGTTCGGTTGAATGTTTCTCGAAGCCGATTTTTTTGAGCGATTTGCTCTCATTTTTGATCAATTTTCTCCCGATTTTGACCGATTTTCTTCCGATTTTGACCGGCCAATTGATTGTTTCTCGAAGCCGAATTCTTTGAGCGATTTTCTCTCAATTTGCACCGATTTTCTCTCGATTTTCACCGATTATCGCGATATTTACGGCCCATAACTTTTTTTTTGAGTTTTTTTTTTAATTTAACCGATTTATCGGTTGGTTTTAAAAGTCTTACCCCTCCGATATGACCGAAAATCTCGATTTTCGCGCGATTTTGTGAACCCTGACTGCAATGTTGCCCTTCTTTAGCCTCATGCTAGATGAGACTTGGTATTACTGTAGCTCCACGTCGAGATCCTCTGCTTCAGCCGTAGCCTCCTACACTCAGGATTGCGTTGACTTTTTCTTTTCTCTGTAGTCACCACTACGATAATAGCCTGCTTCAGCCTGCCCCGAGGCGTAGCAATGACCTCCCCCGAGGCAAGCGCAAAATCAGAATTATAACCTCGCTCTGATACTAATTGTTGAAACATGACACTAAAAAACTATTAAAGCAATTTTCTGGTGTATTACTTTTTGCTCTTACCGGCTTACAAAATAAGTACAAGGCATCTGCTTATATAGCAAAACATCAAATACCAGACTAGATAACAACCCATTGTTCAACTCGGACTCTAAACACTTTTCAAAACAAACTTTCCTAATACTTTTAAGACTTGGACTCTATTCCATTTACAAGATTAATTCTAACTCAGTGGACTTTCTTCCTCTCCTTTGCATATTGTGTACGTATGGAGTACACATGGCCGTACAGTGAGTACCGAACCTGAATAATGCGGTGGGCTAGCCAATGCTGCGCTGCACCCTCGAGTGAACCCATAAAAAGGTGCGGAGCCTCTGGGAGGCCAAAATCATGGCGAACAGGTGGGTTTCTACTTCTTTTTTTTTTCTTGCAGCGTTAGTGGATTTTATGCGAGATGAACACCGCAGCCAACTCAGCGAGCATTCCCCCTTTCCCTTTCCGGGCACATCCGAAGTCTATCCGCATGTACTTCTGGCCACTGAGTCATGAACAGGGGTGTCCTTGGCCGTGGCGCCTCATAGGCTCGTAATAATCAGGGGTGCAATCAGATCGCATAATTTTCGACCGATTGACCGACTGGATAGTTTCGATTCAGATTCGGATAATTTTTGCGGATAGTCTTCGGATTCGGATGCTTTGTATCGGACTCGGATTCGGTAAACTACTATCCGTCGGATCGGTATATTTGGAAAAAAAATTCGGATATGTCCGAACCAATCTCTTCAGATATCCGGGAAAGAATGGGCCTTAGGGTTTAGGGGGTGATGGCCCATATGTTCCTAGCAGACTAGCAGTAGTAGGCAGCAGCCTCCCTCATCTCCAACGCGTTCGCTAGTTCGCTGCCTGCTCCCCTCCGCCGCCGCTGCCCCTCCCGCCGCAGTGCCCTTCGCCCCTCCCGTCGCCCCCCGAGCCCTCTGCGCCTCCCTCCGCCCCTCCAGTCGTCGCACCCTCCACTCGTCTCCCCGAGTCCTCCGGCCACCATTCGACCCCGGTCGTCCAGCGTGAGCTCCTCCCCCCGCCCCGTCAGCGAGCTCCCCCTTCCCGCCGCGTCCGGCGCCCTCCTCCCTGCCGTCCGGCGCTGAAGCTCCGCCCGCCCGTCCCGGTGCGGAGCTGCTCCCCGGCCGCCCCGGCGCCTTCCAACCCGGTTGTCTCGGCGCTGAGCTCCGCCCCGCTCGTCCCGACACCCTTCGCCCCTGCCTATCTCGGATCTGAGGTAGGATCTTGGTGTTCTTAATCTTGAGTTGCAGACAAGATGCAGACCGCCAAGATGAGCTGATGATTAGTGCTGTCACTGTTGTGTGATATATGTATGTATGATCATCATCTGAAATATGAACAATATGAGCTGATGCAGGCCAGGATGAGCTGATGATTCGGTTCCTTTGTTCATTTGTGAACTCTTGTGTGATATATGTATGCTGATGATCATCATGCTGTGTGATATATGTATGTTTAACTCTTGTGATCTGTCAACGAATGATCTAGATGAAAACTGCAATGTGCAAGCATTTGTGAGAGAATTACAAATGATCTGTCAACGAATGATCTAGATGATCTACATGTTATCTCACTGTAGGCGTGCTAGTATTTGTGAGAGAATTAGAAATCAAGATGTTAGACCTTGCGCTGGATCAACAATAGTTCTGATCAAGTGATCATTACCCTTTGACAAACACTTGTAACCAAATGATCTACCCTTAAGTTTACTTCTTGTTACTGATAATTTTATGGTTCGAGAGTTGAGAGTGATAAGCGGTGATTTCATGAAGTGCAATAGGTTATTAAGCATAAAAAGTATTTCAGTATTTGAGGCTATATTTGCGCTTTGCAGGCTATATTGACCACGGCTATATTGACTTTTAAACTTGTAAGTTCTGTTTTTGAATCGACTTCAATATAATTGAAAGAGTACACTAGTAAACATTTTAAAATCTAAACTTTTTTTTTCCTTTTGTGAATATTAATGTTAAATATGTCATACACTCTTGTTCTAACCTATTAAAGCTATTATTTTGTAGGATGAGACTATGGTTGCTGCTGATAATGATTGAGTGCTTGTCGAGGACAAGTAGCCGTGGTCATGAACTCATTGTCTCCTTGAGACGTTGCCAACTTGCCTTAGCCACTTTAGTCTTCCAACTCTTATATAAGATTGTGTCATTGTTAAGTTTTTTATCTCTATGTCTGTCAGTCTGTGTGATGTAATCCAAATATTATCGACATGTTTTATTGTCTCTTTCACGAAGATTTGAAGTCATGGTTATGTTATTGTGATATTATTTATGTATTGTTCTATGTTTCATAACTTTTAGTATGTGTACCATTTGAATTGAATGTACTTTTAAAACTTGGTTGGATTACCTGATCAAATGACTTGTTAGACTGATAATCTTGTTGAATGTTAAACTCATGCGATTGGTTAATCAATTATATATATGTGCTTTATGTGGTATTTGTTTTCATGCGTTATTCGAGAAAAATTATCCGATACCATATCGATTTCGATCCGTATTCGATTCGAATCCGTGACCGATATTATCCGTGCCGTATTCGTATCCGGCACTATCCGAATCCGATTTCTAATCCGACAAAAAATACAGTTCAGGATATGGAAAGAGTGATATCTGACCGAATTCGAGTCGATTGCACCCCTAGTAATAATGCATAAATCATAATCCATGTCTATAAGACTATAACTACCGAATACTGCAAGAATATGGTCTACTAGGCCGTAAGCGCGGCGCACACCGCGTGTGTGAACGAAAAATGATTTTGCGTTTTTTTTCTAGAGAAAAAATAGATCTAGACGTTTTTTTCTAAAATTTCTGTAGGTTCTCGAAACCTTAGAGATTGCGCTAAGGGAAAAGTATGCGGTGCACGCCGCGCGCGTGAACGGAAAATGATTTTGCGTTTTTTTTCTGAGAAAAAATAATTTTCCGGAGGAAAAATAAATCTAGCTGTATTTTTAAATGCGCACGTCGCGCGAGTGAACGAAAAATAACTCCCTTTTTTTCCCAGTGAAAAAGTAGACATAGACGTATTTTCCAAATTTTTGGAGGCTCGAGAAACCTCAGAGACCGAGTCGAAAAAAAAAACGATTTTGCGTTCGTTTTTTTCCAGAGAAAAAATAATTTTTCGGAGGAAAAATAGATCTAGACGTATTTTTAAATGTGCACACCGCGCGCGTGAACGAAAAATAACTCTGCATTTTTTTCCGGAGAAAAAGTAGACATAGACGTATTTTCCAAATTTTTAGGAGCTCGAAAAACCCTAGAGATCGAGCCGGGGAAAAAGCACACATCTTTCTGTTCACGAAAATACTTTTTTCGGGAAAAAAAAATGGAGAAATGACCTGAACGTAAAAAGCAGTGGCCTATTTGTTATATTTTTGGACCTGATCGTTATCCCGAAAAAGTAGAAAAGGGCTCGCTCGCTATTCGCATTTAACGGGAGCCTCTTTTCGTAAAATGGCGAACGGGGGGACCTAAACGCAAACCGAGAAAAAAATTATTCCTCTCACAAAAAATCACGAATGATCTATTTGTAAATTCGCAGAGACCTATCCGTAATTAAAAAACAGGAGGATTTTTTCGCAAAACAGCTCCTGAACACATGGGGGCTCCCGGAGCTCCTTTCCTCCGAGCTTCAATACCGGAGGATTTCAAAATCCTACCAGATTGTTGTTGACTTATTGCGCCGGCCCAGAAAAAGATTATCCATCGTCGTAGTACTACATTGCTCGTGTCGTAAGTCGTAAGGCGCAAGTGATCGCCACATTTGCACTATTTGCATATTACTGTTAAAGTCCACGAAAAGTCTTACATGTCAAGTACGCACGAACACAACAAATTACTGGTGTGCCTTACTGGTTGACGTTTTTACGAGAGGCGGAAGTAGCAACAACGAACTGGAATCACAGGGTTCCTAGCGTCCTCTGGGCTATCGCTTTCTCGCGACACGCCCAGGCCCAGCCACAGCACGGCTGAGATCTCTGGAGTGAGGCCATAGCCCATAGCCGTAGGGCCCCACCCTCGTCCTGCCTCCCCTCCGCCCCACGGCCGCGGCTTCCCGCTATATAACGCGCTCCACCACACCCCTCCGCCCATCTCCTCTCCTCTCCGCCGCGAAGCCGCCGTCTACACTCCCTCATCCGAACGCAGAAGGGAAGCAGGGAGGTAACAAAGAAAGTCGAGACGGCTGCAATGGTGGACGTGGGCCACCGGATGGCGGGGCTGGCCCCGGCGGCGCACGCGGCCGGCCTGCGCCGACTGTCCACGCGGGCGGCCGCGGGGCCCGCGTCGGCATCGGCGTCCCCGCGCCACGGGCTACACTCCTTCCACGGCGTGGCGTCGTCCGTGCTCTCCCACCTCCGGGCGTCCGGGGTGGCCGTCCTCCCGGGGCTCTCGGACGCGGAGATCGCCCGCGCAGAGGCGGAGATGGGGTTCACGTTCCCGCCAGACCTCTGCGCCGTGCTGGCGCTCGGGCTGCCGTCAGGGCCGGGGTTCCCGGACTGGCGCGGCCGCGCGGGGCTCCGCGCGGCGTTCGACCTGCCCGTCGCGGCGGCGTCCCTGCAGATCGCGAGGGGCGCGCTGTGGCCGCGGTGCCGGGGGCCAAGGCCTGCGGACCCCGACCGCGCCCGGCGGCTAGCACGCTCCGCCATCCGGCGCGCGCCGCTGCTCGTGCCGCTCTTCGACCGGTGCTACCTGCCCTGCCGCCCCTGCCTCGCGGGAAATCCCGTGTTCTTCGTCACCGACGACCGCGTCCTCTGCTGCAGCCTCGACGTCCTCCACTTCTTCACCCGCGAGTCGTCCTTCCAGCCGCTGGATATCACCTCCCCATTGGCCACTTCCTCCTCCGGCTTGAGCACGCCGTACACGCGCCGGAGCCTAGACGCCGTCTGCGGCGGCCAGGCCCCTCGCTGGATCGAGTTCTGGAGCGACGCCGCCTCCGACCGCCGCCGCCGCGACTCCTCTTCCTCCGAAGCCTCCACCGCCTCCTCGTCGTTCTCCTCAGGCTGCCCCTCGCCACCTCCGAGGTCTACCCCACGCTGGGTCGACAACTACCTCGACAAGCTCGGATCGGTGCTCAAGCAAGGTGGGTGGAGGGATAGGGAAGTGGACGAGATGGTCGAGGTGGACGCCTCCGGACTGTTCGATGGCGACGAGGCAGCCGCCGCGGCCGACGCCGAGGTTGTGCTTGACGCACTACTGCTAAAAACGGACCGGTGCTCAGACTCGCTCCGGCGAGCCGGGTGGAGCTCCGAGGACGTGTCGGACGCGTTCGGGCTTGACCACCGGCGGGGCATGGAGCGGACGCGGCCTGCCGTGCGGATACCGCCGGAGATCGCCGCCAAGGTTCAGCGCCTCGCGCAGGCGGTAGCGAGGTCGTGACCTCACCGCCGTCGGCCGGACATGTTGGCGCCTGCGTTTCTTCTTCCTCTTCTTTTGTTCTTTTTCCCCGCATAGGAGGGATTAAACACACTTGTATGTGTAGTGAAAAGTAAACTAGCCCATGTTCGTGTGCATGATGAATACACAAGTAAATTAAGCTATGGTCATGTGCATGATGAACCGTTAATCGTAAGAAACAGTATCCCAGAAACGAAAACTACAGGAAAAAGTATATTTTTGTCTCAACTCTTGCCGCTTAAATTAGTAAAATACATCCTTAACTTCTTAGAACCGTTTAGAACATGTCCCTCCCGCTCGCAAAAATGCGGCTTTTGACCAAGTTTAATCTATGGAATTTGATAAACATTATCTAGATATTTTTATTGCTGAAATCACCCAAATTTAGAACCATCGGATCATTGTTGAGATTTAGGAGCTCTATCTATATAGCACGCCATGGCTACCGTCGATGTGCTCTCGCTGCTAGTCAACTCCGGCCATTCTCCGTCGCCGCCAACCTCTTCCATAGGATCCCAAGTGTAGTCTTGTTGTATATTGTCCGTGGCTGTCGCATGAGGTAAATGGTGATTGTGGTAGCTAGGAAAGGTTGGCGGCGTCGCCCCTACTCTATTTCTCAGCGAGCGAGAGAAGAGGCACTTACATATGGGTCCAACCTACCTCGTTGCTAGCTTGGATCCAACATGGCATGTCAAGTGGGTCAAATTCGGTCCGAACTACCTTTTATTAGCGGGAGGGATAGGTTCTAAACGGTTTTAAGAGTTAGAGTATATGTTTTACATAGTATTACATTTAATGACAAAAATTAAACCGAACGAAGAGCGGAGGGACCAAAAATATACTTTTTCCCAAACTATACTGCCAGACTAAACTAACACTGAGCAGCCACCTTCCTCTCTGCCTTTTTCTCTCCATGGATATCTTTTTCTTGTATGTGTTGGATACAGTTAGTACTGTCGAAGCTTTACCAGTCACGGTGGGTGGGTGCTGATGTATGCTGCTGCTTCTAATAAACTTAGTATATCCAAAGAAAAGCAATCAGATCCTGCGAAACTTCCGTCAATCCAAACGTAAGGGATCATGCAAAAACTTGGGTACAACATTTCGTATGCTTCAGAACGCTGGTAACCCATCGCATTAGTCCCTTCACCCCCTTGTATTAGTTGACCAACTGTAAAGAGTTCGAGCTACGTTTCAGTCACAGAAGGTAGCCTGCATATTTTCCTTCAGTGTTCAGCATACTCCAAATTGCATCCCAACATTCTCTGCTATTCCTTTTCTTTCTTTGCCAACTAATTAAGCTTCGCAGTAGCTAATGCAGCAAGAAACATCATTTCTGCAGTACCAGTAACTAATTAACAATTCCTCTCTCACGCTAACTTTTCTTAAGCGGAAGGAAACGAACATTGGGAAGGATAAATGGATTGGGGAAGCAGTTGGCGTGTCCGGTGGCACAGCCAGATAATTTTGAGAGTTTGGATAAACCTAGCTATTTGATGGTATAGGACGAAGATTTACCCGGAAAAGCTCTTATTTCATGGCGTTTGCAATGATAGAGCTACATTGTCCCAGTGGTGGAACTAGAAAATTTTCATTGAGGGTGCATATTTCACACTTAGTAACTCTATAATCTTTTACAATTATTTCGTAACACAATAAATCTAATACATATACTTGAAATTTGCTATAAAAAAAATAAAAATAGCTCTAAGGCCTTAAAAATTCCAAACCCTAAAAATCGGAACCAATTCAATCAATAAATTTGACCCATCATAGAGTGATCTTGTAGCGCTTTTTAAATTTTTGCGGGTGCATTCTAGTTCAGTCTGTGTCATTAACTCATGACTAGTCGCTAGGGAGCCCGAACAGTTGCACATCCTGAGGTGAAGGTGGATCTGCACGCACGCGCGGACTAGCCTTGCCGTTTCCATTCCTTGTGCCACGGTGTACTGACCCAAAAAGAAAGGCTTTGTCCTTGTTTTCGCTGGGCAAGTTGCCGCAGCACACGCGCGGGTAGTCTGTGGTGTGCATGCGACTTTACCCCGTGGAGGCGTCGTACGTGGAAAAGGCTGGCGCCTTCCCGCTTTGCTTGTGATCGACTGCTTTGGGAGAGCGATCGATCGATCGATCACTTGGGAGGGGGTGAGCGCCATTAATGCACCGGCGTGCTCACCGCCGGGAACGCAGCAGGTAAAGCGGCTTGCGTCGCGGTTGGCGCCCGCCTGTTCCCGTGTGCATGCCCGACATGCACGTAGATGTGGTCCTGTGCTCAGATCTGAAAAGATGTCTACAGTGTACAGTGATGCCATGGCTGCAAATGCAATTTTCATGTATGTTTTTTTCCCATCTCCAGAGTCTCTCTGGTAAACATGTAATTGTCGTTTCCGTCATATCTCTGCTCTTCACTTTTCACTGCTATACAAATGCTTATTACGGACGATTCAGAAGCATCACAGGTAGTTTTCCGAACCATCTGTAACTATATGTCAGTGATAACAACGGCACATCACAGCCGTTTTTCGAACCGTCAGTGAAAATTAACATCAGAAACGATTCTGTCACAAAACCGTCGTTGATAGTATATTATCACAGGCGGGTTCTATCATAGAACTGTCTCTAATATTATATTATCACGGACGGTTCTATGGTAGAATTTCTGTGATAGTTACATGTACCCCAAGCACCTGTAAGAGCAAATGTTGATGGATTCTAAGGTAAAATCTAATCCATCCACAATTTTGTCCTAAAAGTTGTCATCCTCTTATATCCTCAGCCCCGATGCAAGGATGAAGTGAAAAGATAAATAAGAACATGACAACTTTCAGGATGAACTGTGGACAAAATTGAATTTTACCTTAGAATCCATCAATATTTGCCCTCACAGATGCAAAGAGGTACTTAGCAAGCAAGACACTATTGAGTTATTGCATTCAAAATGAGCAAATATTAATGGTAAAGTCAGGTGATAATACATTGACAAAATATTATACGACAATACCACATTATTATTGCAAATATTATGATTGAAAAGGATAATTGAGAAGCCTACCTGCATAAACAAGGATGATTGTAATATAATAGCAAAATCCTATACATATATGACAAAGGATAGGGGCTTTACATTGACTTTCTGCCAAATGGTTCTGGTTGGTATCGCTGGCCTTATCGTCAATTTGATGAGCCTCAACTTCAGCAACCCTGGAACATGCTTTAAGATTCCTTCATGGGTAAATGGGCTGATCTTTTGCTAAAGAAATGCACTGCCTACCTTCAAATTCACTTCCATTTGTGGTTGCTCATTTATCTCATTTTTCCAAAGTCTCACGAAAAATTCGCGACTCGTCCTCTTCGATTCGAGTACTCGTACGTCGAAAACGGACACGGTATGCAAAAGTTATGACCATTTTAATGATAGGTGCACGAATACTACTTCTCGGACTCGAATTTGGTAAAGTGGAGACCGACTCGGCTTGGACTCAAATTAGATAGCAAAATAGAATTAAAGGTGTGATGGAGACTACATCACAATCGATTCTAAGCTAGAATCGTTGTGATGTATTCGGGATAGTCCCATCAAAGTGAATTTTCAAATATATAGTTGATCTTCTCATCTATTTGCAAGGTTGGTGGCGGGCATACTATGGGGGCGTACCTGGACTGGCGCATTGGCTCCGATCGTGACATCCTACTTATTTGTTCTAAGGCCATTGGCCATTTTTTAGGTCTTTCAGAGCACAATACCGCCCGACGTAGTAAGAGGCATGCACATAAGTACTCCCTATATTTTTATTCTACGTAACGTATACGTTTAGTGGGAAAGTGTACGCCCATATTTTTACGGTGGATTATACTTGTAATATAAAATGTGTAGTAGAAATCACATCTAACCGTTGATTTGTTAAGGATGTTTCTACTACTCTACTACCAGGTGTAGTATAAGTAAAATCTAGTTAATCTGATCTATTGGATCGAAAAGATTGAACGATTCATATTCAATTTAGTGTACCGTAAGAGAGCTCATTCCGTGAGACCGTGGAGTTTCTGCAAAATTTTCTAGCATATGGAGTGTATACGTGCGTGTGTAGTGTGAGTAGTATATATGTGGTGTGCGTTCTTCTTTTACTTAAAAAGAAACTGAAAAAAAAAATTGTGGCGAATTTTCTTGCTGCCGGTTGAGATGATCTTTGGGCCCTGGTTTCATAAAAAAAAGTTCAGTCTAGCTTCTGCAGGCAAATTCAGGACTTAGGTCCCATTCGTTTCAGCTTTTGCTTAAAAGGACGGATTATTTGTTGAATAGGAGGATTCTGGACAGCTTCTCTAACATAAAATCATACTATGGCTGGATCTGATTCTCACTGAATCTTGTTGATTTTCGTCGGCTCAGTTCGGAACCTAGAATTCGCAACCGACTCGGGCTGATTCTCTCATAATCAGAAACAAATTCTTCCATAATCCATAGTCCAAAAATTGAAATGAACCGGAGCTAACCCTGTCGCACCGAACACTGAACTCGTCTGTGAGCTCTTGGCATTGCCCTGGAAAGGAACGCACCTACGAAATCTGGCTACAACCACTGCTGTAAGGGACGCGGATTAAACATTAGTTTAGTGGACCTAATCGAGACGGGCCACGATCAATTCCAACTCTAGCAAGTAGCAACTGACAATCTTGTAGCTTTATCTCAAAGTCCATCATAAATCACGTTCTTTTGTGGTCCTTCACCCCATAGCTTGGAGTATATCGCTTTCGAGGCTTCGACAAAAGTCTTACATGGACAGATCACACTTGGTTTTTCCAAGTCCCGTGACAAGAGTAGGACTCAAAAACAGTTTAAGGCGGTTGTAAAGCACGCTGCAGTTTGGTTCATTTTGCTTGGCAAGGGAGCACACGCCGAACAAAGTATCTCAAACTAATTCGGATTATTCGGGGTGCACGGTACTACAATACAAATTATTGTTGTTATTAGACAACCTCGCTATCGAATAGTCCGGGGTTGCCTAATAGATCTCAAGTGGAGAATAGACAGGGAGAAAGAGAGACACAATATGAGGAGGAACCAGGCCTGCTTTATTATTCTGTATGCTTGTGTGTACAAAGGGGTAGCCCCTGTCTCCTATATATAGCGGTTCTGCTAGAGATAAGGAAGAGTCCATATAGGATACGAATCCGGTTTCCTAACACTCCCCCTTGGACTCTTCACTGCGAGATGCATATGCCTCATTAAAACTCCATAAAAACCCAGTGGGAAAAATAATTGGAGAAAGAGTACATAGCACACGCTTGCTGTGTTGCACGGATTGCCTCATTAAAAACCTTATGTAAGAAAACTTCAATGAAAAACTTACTTAAGGAAAAGAGTACAATCCACCCAAACTTCAATGTTAATCTTCAAGATTCACGTTGGGTACTCAAACTTCATGTTTGAGATTTATGTAGGAGTATGTGAAAATTCTCCCCCTGAAATCTGCACTTCTCTAAGCCTCATCATCCCGATTCCTCTAGCACATCTTTCAAAAGAAGATGCCGGGAGTGACTTAGTGAATAAATCTGCGAGATTTTCACACAACTTAGTATGCAATATCTTTATCTCATTCATCTTATGCAATTCATGGGCATAAAAGAACTTGGGGTTGATATGCTTTGTGAGGTTACTCTTCACATATCTCATTTGCACTTGAGCAACACAAGCTGCATTATCTTCATAGATAATGGTGGGGGTTTGTTCCATGTTCAAACCACATGACTTCTGGATGTGATGAACCATTCTTCGAAGCCATGCACATTCTCGAGATGCTTCATACAAGGCAATTATTTCTGAGTGGTTTGTCGACGTTGAGACAAGAGTCTGCTTAGATGACTTCCACGAAATTGCTGTTCCACCGCAAAGAAAAATATACCCAGTTTGTGACTTGCCAGTATGTGGGTCTGATAGGTACCCAGCATCTGCATAGCCAACCAAATTCAATTCATTGTTTCTTCTGTAAAACAAGCCAAGGTCTTTGCTTCCTTGAAGGTAACGGAAGATGTCCTTCACCCCTTTCCAATGCCTTTTGGTGGGTTCTCGCCTTTGTCTGCATCGCTAGCAAATTCACGGCGACGCAATGTCCGGCCTAGTGCTATTTGCAAGGTACATGAGCGCTCCAATTGCACTCAAGTATGGGAATTCCGCTCCCGGGACTTCCTCCCCTCTTCTTTAGGCACATGCGGGTCTAGGTCTGCTTGGAGTGACCTTCCGAGCCATTGGGGTCTTTTGCGGGGTATGCCTTTTCAAAACCAAATTTCTCCAACACTTTCTGCGTGTAGGAAGATTGGTGTACCAAGATTCCGCCTTGGACATGTTCAAGCCGCAAGCCTAAACAAAACTTGGTTTTACCCAAGTCTTTCATTTCAAATTCAGACTTCAAGTATGTGCATGCTTCTTCAATTTCTTCATCCGTCCCAATGATGTTCAAGTCATCTACATAGACGGAGATTATACAAAATCCATTCGAGGATCGTTGTATAAACACACATGGACAATCTTCATTGTTCGTGTAGCCTTTCTTGCAAAGAAAGTCACTTAGCGATTGTACCACATTCTTCCCGATCGCTTCAAACCCATATAGTGATTTCTCCAATTTCACATCAGTATAGGTTTCTGTTTGCTCTGTCTTGGTTCGGGATAGGGATACCTTAGGTACTTTCATGTATATCTCCGAATCCAAGTTTCCATACAAGTATCTTTGTGACAACATCCATTAGCTTCATTTTCAACTTCAAGTTGATCGCCATTGAGATCAAGTATCTAAAGGTAATTCCACCCATGACCGGAGAATAGGTTTCTTCATAATCAACCCCAGGACGTTGAGTGAAACCTTGAGCGACAAGCCTTGCCTTGTACCTTACAACTTCATTGTTTTCATTCCTCTTCCGAAAAAAACCCATTTGTGCCCCACGGGTTTATATGGGGAGGCGTATGCACACAGGCCCAAACACCTCTCTTTTGTTTAGAGAGACTAATTCTGCGGTGATTGCCTTCTTCCAATCTTCCCAATCGAGCCTTTTCTTGCACTCTGTGAGAGATGCGGGCTCGGGATCATGATTAATGATCGTGGCAATCTTCTTTGCAAAGTATGCATCAACATTGGCTGTTGCTCTATTCATCGATTCTCCCGTTATTACAAAGTTTATGACCATTTCATCATGGGGTGCTTCGTGCACTTCTACTTGCTCTTCATTGCTATTTCCCATTCCAGGAGCAAGTTCCTTTAGTTTTTCTCCGCCAATGTGTGCGCACACATTATTTCCGGCGGCTTCTTCCAAGGGAAGGTTCAGATCTGGAATTGCCTTTTCCACAGGCTTCTTTCCAAAGGCTGTGTCTCAAGCTGCTCCCCTTCTTGCTTTGGGGCACTTTTGTGATTGGTGTGGTAAGTCCTCTTGCCCAGCTTTTCCCAGACGTCTCCGGTACTTTGGGTTTGAGAAGCCAGATTTCCTGTTCTTTTTCTTTGAGGCCTCTGAACAGGATGAGGGATACCTTCTGCTTTCTTTGGTATTTCCACCCTCTCTGGTGCATTTCTTGCTGGTACATGCGACTTAACCACGCTCTTCAGATCACAAAAATGATCAAGCAGTTCATTTGCTAAATTCTGCAAATCAATTATCTTCTGGACTTCTTGATTTGCTTCATTAGTGCGAGGGTCATGCACGGGATCCCAATGGGATGCCTTATGATTTCCCGGCATTTTTCATCCAATGGTTTATTTCCTCCCCCTAATGACGGGAAAACGATCCTCGTCAAAAAAAATGCAATTAGCGAATCGGGCTGTATGCAAATCTCCAATCGTGGGTTCCAAATACCTGATTATGGATGCATTCTCATAACCAACGTATATCCCAGACTCGCGGAGAGGGCCCATTGCAGTTCGCTGTGGGGTGGTATAGGTACATATACCATACATTCAATTCTTCAGGATGACCCAATGCACTAGTTTGCATGGTTGAATGGATGTTGTAGGCCGATGGTCTATAATTGATGAGTGCTGCTGCGTGCAGGACTGCGTGTCCCCAACAATTGTTGGGCAAGTTACAACTCTGCAAGAGCGGTCTGGCAATGAACTTAATCCTCTTTATTAGTGCTTCAACTAGTCCATTTTGCGTATGGACATGCGGTACAGAGTGCTCAATAGTTGTTCCAGTTGCTGTGCAATAATCATCAAATGCCTTGGAAGTAAATTCGCTGGCATTGTCCATTCGAATGGACTTCACGAGATGATCAGGAAAAATATTCTTAATTCTGATGATCTGCGAGATCAACTTTTTGCGAATGCATGATTCCTTGTTGACAACAAACATGTATGCGACCATTTCCAGGAAGCATCAATGAGCACCATAAAGGATCGAAAACGGCCCTGACAAGGGCTGAATCGAGCCGCAAATATCCCCCTGAATGCGTTCCAGGAATGCAGGGATTTCATGTTGCACTTTCATAACAGAGAGTTTGTTATTAATTTCCCAGTGGCACATGCATGGCACACAAAATCTTCGTGATTCGGGAATTTTTTATCATTAATGCCATGACCTTGTGAGTTGTTAACTATATTTCTCATAATTCTAAGACCAAGATGACCTAAATATACAATGCCATAAAGAAAATAATCCAGAGCTTCTAAATACAGTCTTCAAATAAGTATACACTGCGTGTGTATTGATTATCGTGTAGTACAACCCAGATTCATATGAGGGATATTTTTCTAATATCATCTTTCCATATTCCGCGTGCTTCACAATGCACAAGTGTTCTTTGCCATTTTCTTCATTGGTTTCTACGTGAAACCCATTGGCGCGGATATCCTTGAAACTTAAGAGAGTGCGAGTTGATTCAGGGTACAAGAGGGCTTCTTCAATTACCAAAGTTGTACCCATTGGCAATATAATTGTGGCTCTTCCTGAGCCTATTATATGCATATCGCTTCCTGCGATAGTCGTAATCCTTCCAAATGTTTCTTCGTGATCGTCGGAAGTATTTCGACTCTCTTAAGATGGTATTTGTTGTGCCACTATCAACAATGCATATTTCCTCCATTGGGCGCTACACGATTTCTAGATGAAAAGAAAAATAATTCTAATCATACAGTGGCTAAGTAATTCAAAAATTGCTTGTAAAGAAAGAATACTGGAATAAAGAATAAATTGCAATTCTATTCATGAGAAAAAGTATGCTCTTCGAGAGCTTACTATTCATTATGCAATCTGATGTCTATGTGAGATAATTCTGACAATTCATGTCAGTTCTTCAAAAACTCACGTTAGATAATGCCACACCTTTGCACATTCATAAGGTTCTTCCATTAGATTACTACGTGCAATCTAATAGGAAATGGCTGCTAGATTCAATAAAATGCATAATTGAATTCTCATGAGTTTCCAGCAAACTAAAAGAAAGCAATAATATCAAGATTCATATATACAAAGATAAATGCAAAATTCATAAGTACAAGATTCATAAGTACGGAATTCATAAATGCAAAATTCATATATACACAGATTCATAAATATTCATAAATACGGAAAAAAAATTCCCACATAAATTAAATGCGGTGTAATGCTAATTACAACTTATGTAACTCTCGTTGGTTGGGAGCGAAAACAGGTAACGAATATCTCCGTCAATTCGACTCTTGGCCAGTCAACTTTGCCCTAGGGCTCACATGAGGGAGGGAGCACTTCCGCTTCCGGTGCCAATTAAAGAACCAAGCCTCATGTGTGTTTTCCTAGACACCAATTGTCTCATATCTGTTTATTCATTACCAAAATCAAATCCCAACCACACAGGTTCTCATTTTATGCCATATGAAATATTCTGGAATTTTCCTAGCACTTTTCATAATTTCTGCTAATTTTCAAGTAATTTTCAGAATTACTGTACAACAGAAAAATTTAATTTCAGCAAATATCAACATGACATAATTCATAAATTCATAAATACGAAAAATAAATTCTCATGGATTCCGGTATTCTAAACATGGCAATTATTGCAAAAATTCATGCAAAAATTCATAAATGCAGAAAATAAGGCTAAGAATAAATTGAAAACAGAGCCATAAAATTTTCTGCAATTTTCTAGGAATTTTCATATTTTTCTAGCAATTTTCAGAATTTCTGGAATTTTCGAATCAATTTTCTGAATTCTATAATTGATTTTCAGAAAACAGAAAACAGAAAAAAGAAACCGGGGGCAAGGAGGTAAATTTCGCCTCTTGCCCATTGCGCCTGGGCTTCGTGCCCGATTGCTTCATAGCCAAATTGAATCTCTGTACTTCATGTCCATTAAGGACTAAGCTATGGACTTCATGTCCAAAAGGGCACAGAGCTTCATGGCTTCCTGTCTGTCAGGACAAGCCGTGCGTGGCGGCAGGCGGGCGTTACGGTGCGGCCTCGGCGGCGGCGCCAGCGGCGATAGCCCGACGTGGCGGTCTGGCGGCAACGGCTTCGGCGGCTTCGGCGAGCAACCTTGGTAAGCGGTCGCGGCGACCTTGCTGCGGTGGTCGGGCTGGAAGCGCGCGGCCGGCGCCGAGGCGTGGCGGCGGCGGCTGCAAGGCCGATGGTAGCGCCGCTCGAGGGTCTTTGTCTTGCAAGACCGGTGCGTCTTGTGGCAATGCACCTTTTCTCACGTATGCATGCACGTACTCTAATGTACTTCATGATCTAGCACTTGCATGTGCACAACCATGCATGCTTGTGGTGATCACGTAGCCATGCATCCAGCACTTGCATGTAGCCATGCATGCTAGTGGTGCTCACGGCATATGCATGCTAGCAGCGCTCACGGCATACGAACATGCTTGCTGGGCTTACTACGTGTATTCAGGATCCAGGCCGTATCAAACACGCGCGGCGACTTCTTATCCCTACCTTGCCGCATCCGGCAGCCGGCGCTTCGGCTGGGAGGCACGACGGCACCGGCGGGTGGCAACATTGCTTCGTACGGCACGACGACGCTTCACGGGCGGCTGCGTGCCGCGGGTGTCATGGTCTGGCCGACAGTCATGCGGGGAGCCGAGCTTCGAGCGCGGCGCCAGGGGCAATGCATCGGGCGGCAGGGAGGCCGAGCGCTTTGTGCTGCCGTTCGGTTTCATATACAATGCTTGATTCGTAGAACGGTGGCTTCGTGCCATGGATCTGCAAAATCAATGTATTGTAGCTTCGTGCCACGAACTGCAAGACACTGTGCAAGGTAGCTTCGTGCTACGTAGAATAAATGCATGCAAAATACAGACGAGCGATTAGATTCAATCTCTCGATTCTCACCTTTCCAATCTATTCTTCGGTAGGCTATCGCGTAGGATAGAGTCGCGTAGGACTTTTTCTTTCGGCAATCCGAGTGGATGCCGGCTTGATGGCGAGTTGATTGCAGATCGGATCGGGCGATCAATCGCCGGTAGTAATCGTTCGTCGTTGTCGACGATCCTTCACTTCTTGTCTTTTTCTCACCTTTCAATCTTTCTCCGGTAGAGCTTTGTGCTAATAACGTGTTAGACAACCTCGCTATCGAATAGTCCGGGGTTGCCTAATAGATCTCAAGTGGAGAATAGACAGGGAGAAAGAGAGACACAATATGAGGAGGAACCAGGCCTGCTTTATTATTCTGTATGCTTGTGTGTACAAAGGGGTAGCCCCTGTCTCCTATATATAGCGATTCTGCTAGAGATAAGGAAGAGTCCATATAGGATACGAATCCGGTTTCCTAACAGTTGTCACGTTGTGTACGTACCCTCTGGACCACAGTCACCAGCTGTTGCAAAATGTCAATGCGCACCACCAACTCCTCGCAATGAAATGCAAGCATGCAATGCGATTGCAAGCACGCATTAACTCGCGGTTTCGTATTAAGAGTATCCGAGGTGCACGAGGCACATCACGTCGGCCGCGAGTTCGTTCACGGGCTCTGGTTGTCAAGTACGCCGCCTCTGCTCCCCAGGGGTCACTCGATGCGAAGGACTCTAACTGCAGAAACGAACCACATTCCTGGACCACATTTGTGCGATTGCGGATTAATCCCGATCTGGTCTTAATAATGCTCACGCCTAATCGTCTCATTATTGTTGGCTGGGAATTGAACGGAGCGTGCGCGAAGCATCGGCCGGACAGTACCAGATCAGCCGTGCCGGCCAAATATTCCTTCCGGCTAGGCAAGGCAAGAAGGCCTCAAGCTAGCACTCAACTTTCCTAACGAACGACCGTGATATATATGTGCTACTAGTTCGGAGCATATAATATCGAATCACGGGCACGTACGTCCGGCTAAGGTAAAGATTCCCCAGGGGACGACGCCTCACGCCGGCCGGAGCTGGGGTCCTGCAGCCTCGTCGCCCTCCACTCCAGCGACTAGCGAAGCTCCCGATCCGATCTTGTTATTTTCGTAACTAGGCCTCTGCTCTGCTTCGCCGTCCAACCTGCGACACCGCGGCCTCGTTGGTGTGTTGTTTTGCGTCCGGCGGCGGTCGCGCGCGGGGAGTGGTGAGCGCAGGTGCCGGGGTGCTGGCGGGGCAGACATTCGCGGTGGCCAATAATGAGGGGCCTCGTGGCTGCAGGTGCTAAGTCACCGTGCTGATACGGCATGTGCTGATACAAGTTGACAACCAGGAGGCCCAGGAGATGAGGACGGCGGCAGCAGCAGCAGGTGTGATTTGATTCACTCCGTCACAGCTCGGCTTTGTATGAGCTTTCGGGGGCGGATACACCTGGTTTTTTGTTTGGGTCTCCGTCCGTCGTTAAGGCTGCCGTGCAAGGGAGTCTTGCCGACGCTGGTTTTCTCCGAGATTTCAGTGCGACGAGAGAGAGCATTATCAGATGATACTCCTCGCTGAGGAGTATAGGATCTACGGTTTAGATAGTTTTATTGAAAAATATAATAGTTTTTATCGAAAGAAATATAATAGTTGTATATAGTTATAACTATACCTTTTCTATTGTGTACTTATTTATTTTCTTTCAACCATATGTATTTACTTATTACCACATGTACAAAGTACTCCATCCGTTCATTTTTATAAGGTGTATTTTGACTTTGCATAAGTATTAAGGTTGTATTGAAATCGAGAAAGATAGGAGAGAAAATAACTTAGATATGCCCCTACTTAATTGTCTTGAAAGATGAAAGATATACTTTGTGTGGGTGGTAATGAATAAACGCATATAGTTGAGAGAGAATAAATAGGGATATAGAAGGATAGACATCATTAAAGCTAAATGCAAATCTTATATTTGTGAACAAGACTATTCAAAAAATAAGACTTATAAAAATGAACGGAGGGAGTATTATCTCCCATCTTTCTAAGATAATTACGAGAGTATCTAAGCCATTTATTTCATACATTTCTCAATTTTATCATCATATTAATCATTGTACAAAATCAAAATACACATTATATTTCTCAACAGATGGAATAATCAAGATTCATTGTGCCGTTACAACTTTGGTGATGAGTGATGACACCGGGCAGTGGATTATTACTCGACAAAATCTTGTTTCGACGAATAATAAGCTACATCAGATTGCAGCTGAGAAATAGCTAGAAATATGTAACTAACATTACAATACCATGCCGCATAGGACTTTAATCTTAAAAATCGGGTTCAACATAGTATGCCCGTTATTACATATTTTTTTAATAAATAATGATGGATAGGAGGCCCTATGTTACATGAGATCTCTGCTTCCGTGAGCATCATACAAGCCATAGCCCATATGCATCTTGTTCGACGTCTGCTGCTTCCAGGTCATCGTACAGATAGTCGTTGTCAGCCGAATAACCTTCGTTTGACCCGACGTAATATTCATGCTGGCTTGCTCTAATCAAAGGAGGTAATAGCAAGGGTGAGTATGGATATCCTCAATAAGTATTAGTGTAGTCAAGAGGGTTGTCGAATCATCTAAGGGTGTGTTTAGTTACCTGCACCATCCTAGCTTGTTTCGTATGAGCCATCCAGGCTAGCTTTGGCCTGACCTAGTGGATGCAAATTAAGTTGTTTGGTTGCTTGTTTGTGCATCTCATGGACCTGCATTAGAGAGAAGTCTAATTTCTGTGTTTTCTCCATCCTGTATGAGTGGGTGCAATTGCATCCACCTGGCCATGATGAACAGGAAACCAAACATGCGTCTAATAGATACAGTTGCATCCACTCATGCGATTCAGGCACCATGCAGGCAACCAAACACACCCTAAATCATCAAGTCCAACACCATTCTCTGAATTTAATGAAATATTTTGCTGAGAAAAGACATACATTAGTTTAGAAAGCTACTGGTCACTAGCGTCTCCGCACATAGCCTCTTGTAGGCTCCCGTAGCCTTCAATCCAAAAGGCCGGCGCGATTCACGTTTATTTTTTTAACCTCCGTAGAGGATAGGTTCAAATTTTCGACGAAATTTGTTCTTACGCTTTTTTTTGAAAAAGAATTTCGTTAGGTTTACAGTTCAAATTTAAATTAAAATTCAAAAAATAAAACAATTGAAAAAAAATTATCTAAAAATTTCTTAAAATTAATATTAATAGTTTTATGACATTTGGCGTTAATGTTTTTTTTTTAAAAAAAGTTTGGATATGTTTTTGAACCATTCAAAATGTAAAATTACAAAATCCAAATAAATTACAAGTATTTTTAATACCAATATTTGTTCATGTATGTCAAGTAGCAATATTTACTTCAACATATTTTAGTAATAATATTTATTCAATTATATTTAGTAGCAATATTTGTTCAAATATGTCAAGTAGCAATATTTGTTCAAGTATATAGTACCACTATTTGTTTAATTATATTTAGTAGTAATATTTGTTGAAGTATATTTAACAGCAATGGACGACACTCGAAAATGGTACTATTTAATCAAGTAGCGATATTTGTATACACAAAAATTACCTTGCTATGGTATATTTAATATGTTAATGTATTATAGCGTATGGTTTTAGAAATAATCTTTATGAAATTTGCATTCGATCGACATGATCAGGGCTTGCCTGAGTACGCAAGCTCAAGTACGGATTTGGTCGCTACACCCGTACGTGGCAGCTCGTGTTCGTTCCATCCATGCTCCTGTAGTTCGACACGTGTATTAGGACATTGATCGGACTAAGAATATATTAAGTCTAAGGGTTTTAAAGCTACGTGGCTGATCCTCTTGTCAAGTTGCATGGTGTTTTTTGTTAATTTTTTTTTCATGTTTAGGTGTCCAAGAATTTTAAAATAGGAAAAATATTCATTATTAGTTACAGATCGGCCTCAAATTTATTTCTTAATTTTACCATTTGTTTCTGGAATTTTTTTTCTTCATTTCTTTATAGCTTGCCTTATCTGTCATCCTCTCTCTTCTCTTCTAGTCTCCTATCTCGTCTCATCATATAAAGGTTTGAAATTTTGTTTTTGGACCATATCTCGGACCTAATCGAAATCAAAATTTTTGGTGAAATCTTGGTATTTCGGATAAAATTCGGACGAAATTCAAAAATCAAAATTCAAATATGATTTTTTTTAATCAGGAAAAACGAGATTACGGGCAAAATCACAAAAATTTCAGGCAAAATCAACAAAATTTTTGCTCATCACCGGGGTTGGCAGGAGTGCGAGGCTGGGTCCTTGTGGGACGGGCGGTGAGGACGGCGCAACGCAATCTCAGATGGGTGGTCTCTATGGCATGGCGGGAGCTTGGTCGGGACAGACGGACAGTCTCCACGGCACAGTGGGAGCTTGGATGGGCGGTCTCCACGGCACGGCGAGATAGGCGACAAGAACGGCGCGGCACAAGCTCGGACGGACGGTCTCCACGGCGCGACGGGAGCTCGGACGGACGGTCTCCAAGGCTAGGGAGCATGGAGGCAGGGAAAACCATAGGCAAAAGAAGCAGGGAGGAGATATACAAAGTGGCCATGTAGCAACTACTAATATTAAGATCATCAAACTACTAGTACTAATTTTCGAAGTGGCCTCAGGACTGCAAGCCAAAGCATTAAGATTAAAAAGAGCATTAAAAAAGTTTACAAGGATTAAGACTCGACCACTGGGTAGAAGACGCTTTGGTTTCTTCGCTGCGCCTTGACGTCTTAACGCCCACGCAATCGTCTCGACGCCTCGCGCCAACGCCACGTTTGCGCCTTGACGTCTCGCGCTTGATGCCCACGCCTGCACCTTGATGCCCATGCACGTGCCTCGACACCTCGTGCCCGACGCCCATGCCCACCAGTGCCTCAATGCCTCGCGCGGTGGAGGTCTGGTCTTAAAGCCAGCAAATCCGATTGATCTCGTAGATATTTCAGTCCAAAAGTCTGAAATCTCGATGAAATTAGACAAAATTTCTGAAATTACTGTAACAATTTAAATTTTTTCAATTTTTTATTTCCCGGGATTATGGCCAAAATCTGAGATTTTAACAAAAAAAATTGATTTTGAACCTTGCTTCTTATCACCCCTAGCAGGGTTCACAAAACCGACGAAAACCGCTCGAAATTCGCTGTTTTCGATTGTATCAGGCCGGTTCGAAACTCTAAACCGGTCGGTAAACCTGTTTAATTAAAAAAAATCAAAAAAATTGAAAAAATTTATGCGATGTAAACCGGTGAAAACCGAGCGATTTTTCGAAAAAACCGACGAAAATCGCTCAAAAAACCGATTGCCCAAAACGTTCAACTCACCGATCGGTTTTTCGAGAAAACCGATTGGTTTTTCGTTTTTTTAAATTTGTTTTGAATGTTTTTTGTTCAAATGCTCGGTTTTGAAACTCTTCGGTTTCTAACGATTTTCCAGCGATTTTTGACTTGATATTTTCGAATTTCCAATTTCGATTTTTTCGATTTCGGTTTGGTTAACCCTGACCCCTACTAACCCCTCTGTTCTCACTTTGACCCCCAAATTCCCCAGGTCCTCTTCCAATTCTTCTCCAGTGAGGCATTGACTCTCCTCTCCTTCACTCAACTCCTCTCTCTCACTCTCTTCCCCACAGATCGTCTTACTCTCCCTCATCTACCTTCATTCCCCCACCAGCGCCCTTCTTTCTCTCTCTCTCTCTGGGCTGCCGTTGCAGTCTCGCTACCCATGGGAGCGAGGTGAGTCATCCCTTCCCCTCTCTCTCCTACCACCCCTCTTTCCCAATTTCCAAAATCCCAAAATTTTAATGTTACTGTTCATGCTATTAGATTTTTGCTCAATTGGGGATGATCTCTGAAGTGTAGCTTTGCTAGTTCATCTACTTTGCTTCTGAATCATAGTTACTTTGCACGAATTAGCAGCCTGTGTGTGTAACTGTGAATGGTGGATGAAGGATGTGTATGTGCTGGAGACTGGATAGTTGTGTTTGTGTACTTGCATGTATGGATGTGCGTATGTGTCTGTGCTGGTCAAAATGGAAAGGAACCGAGGTGCGCCTTCTTGGCTTGACGCTGATCGTGCTCACGTGCTCTCGTGTTCTGGCGTCCCTGGCAGCCAGGGCCTGGCTCTCTACTTGCCTCGCCGTCTCCTCTGTTTATTTCTCTTCTTCTCCTCTACCTCACTTCCCCTCGCTGATTTTGTGGCGGTGGCTAAGTCAATGTTGTGCTCGCTTGATCAATGGAGTTGATTCAGGTGGAGGTGTATGGAGATGGCGTGCTAAGGTTGTAGGTTAGATGAAATGTTGCTGTGCTTGTGCAGGAGACGATGGGGAAAGTGAACTTGTGCCCTGTCTGCTCTACTCTCTCCTCCTTACCATCATCTCTTACTTCATGGCTAAGACTAAAAATCACATGGCTTGCTAGATAATGACCCTTCTTGTGGTTTTGATACGAGTGGAACCTCGAGGAGCTAGTGATAATACTGTGGGTATCTAGCGGCGCTATTACAAGTAAATTACGGTTCATTTTCTTCTTATTAATATTGTTGGATTCTTAATTCTTTTTGGAATCGAATTCTTCTAATTCATTTCCCGTTTGTCGATTAAGTTTTGGAACCTTAATTATCAAATTAGCCAGCAGTGTGGCGATTACCCAACAACGTGTCCAGAAATAGCCATGGGTTATTATTAATAGAGAATGACTAGGGAACGGTATACCGTTGCAACGGTATATCCATGAAACTTATGAAACTTATCAGTTTCAGTGCTGGTTTCATGAGTTTCAGTGTTTAGTTTCATCAGTTTCATGTTTTATCAGTTTTTAGTGCTAAGTTTCATGAGTTTCAGTGCAAAAAATCATAAGTTTCATGAGTTTCAGAGGTATACCGTTGCAACGGTGTACCGTTTTTTAGTTTTTCTGTTATTAATAACTGGTGTTGGTTGGTACTGTCCAAGGAAGGTGGTTTCGGTGATCATTTGCCTGCTGGCTGCAGCCCACCACACAAGATCTTAAGGGACCGAACCAAAATACCACTACCAAGAAGGCATGAACAATCAGCGAAACGCGCTGCAAAAATGGGTGCAAAAGAAGATCTGCAGAACGGACGAGCACCCTGATCCTGGACCCTAGTACCGTATATGCATCTCGTTGACTGCATAAAAGATTGTTTGAATCTGGCAGACGGCTTGCTTTGCTTAGCCCCAGGGTGTTTTACTACGAATCTCTTGAAATGTGTAAACTGTAAAGTATGCAGTAGGCTATTCTCTACGGGTCCCGTTTCGCTGATCTCCAAGGGCGACCTGTTTGTCTCTTGCTCGTTGACAAGAGATGTCTGTCTCCCCATTTCTTGGTCGAATCCGAGGGGGATACTGCTGTTTCATCGACCCAGGCACCCGTACTAGCACGCACGAATGTCTACGTTAAATTACCAGCCTCGGTAGGTGATCCATTGGACTGATCATCACAACTAGAACAAGATCAATTACAGTAATTAGCAAGAGTAGATGAATAAAAGACGCAAGATACAGAAAAAGTAATCCGGCGATCTTATTTGTTCCAATAATCTTATGTAACATTTGGCCCCGTTTGGCAATTTGGAACCGAGCTGTTTCTACTATAATTTGGAAGAAACCGAGCTAAACGGGTTAAAACTCAGAACGTCTCTCCTCGGAACGTTTCATCTTTTTCCACACCAGGGCTAAATCACCCTCAACCCCGTTTCTACTAGTTTCTACTGGAATCTGGAACTGTACCAAACGGTTTGCAGAAAGTGATTCTGATTCTACTTGAAACGTTTCTACCAAGAATCTGGAACCGTTTTCGTTTCTACTCGAATCTGGAACCGTACCAAACGAGGCCTTATAGTACTCTCTCTAATATTTATAGTCTAAAGAGTCCTTTTGGTGTACACCCATATCTCTTCTTGGAGACGAAGTTGAAACCGGCGGGGCTCACAGGCTAACGTGCAAACCCCTAAGGGGTGTCGGTTATACAACACTTCTTATTGGGCAAATATCGCCCCAAGCACATGTCCCGTTAAAAATTACTTTTAAAAATAAATAGAAAAAAAAGGAAAGGAGAGAAAAGTACATCATATATGCAAGTTGTATTAAAACTTTCATATGAGAAAGCTTATAGTAAAAACCCACTAAAGGCATGTTTGGATCCATTAGCAGCTAATAGTTAGTTAGCTAATAGTTCCTATCTAATATTAGCTAGCTAACTATTAGTTGGAGAGTGTTTGAATCCACCAGCTAATATGTGGCTAATAGATGCTATTGTCCAGAATACCCATGCTATTAAATGCTATTGGTGGTAGACGCGAAGAGTATTTTGGTTAAATGACACCTATTAGCTGCTATTAGCTGGGTTTGGCTAGCTAATGAGATAATCATTAGCTGGGTGCCTAGCTAATAGTTAGCTGATCTATTAGCTGGGGGTGTTTGGATCCACTCTAGCTAATTTTTAGCAGCTAACTATTAGCTGCATGGATCCAAACAGGCCCTAAGAGAAAACGAGTACAGCAAATCATGTAGACCATCTATTCTTCATGAATAATTGTTGATTTTAATGATCTATGCATGATCTTCAATAAATAAGTGGTAAAACCTATAAGGTAAATTCAAATAGTAATCATCGAATTGATTCCTTGTAGTTAAATCAAGGTTAAGACTTTCATAGTCTATATGATGATCAAAGTTTAGCATATATGTTCCCTCTCAAGCCGACATCCGTTGGAGTCTTCTTGCTTTAATGTCTTAAATCGTATTTTTCATAAATAAGTTTAGATAATGATATTATGAGCAAATATACTAGAGTATTACAATGTGTAGTCTTCTAGACACTTATTCTCACTATTATTCCGGAGATTGCGAGAATAAAATAAATTTGGGAGCAATGTGCTTAACGTTTTCAAACAACCACTATTCAATTGTGCAACACAAACAATTTTATCCTTTTTTAAGACTATGGGGGTAAAATTAGTTGCAATGTCACGTTCCTTCTGGATATAACCTATCAAGCATCTTCATCTGGGCTAAATGCTTTGCGACTTTCTTTGCATGGATTTATCAAAGTTACAACCAATTAGCTGTTTAGCAGACCTACTAGAGTTGGCTTGTACCACTATAAAGTAAGATATAACTAGTCTAAAGGATTAATCATGTTGCCAATATCACCAATATTTATACCTTCATGGTACTAGAGGATTTCGCTCCTTCCACTATCTTCATGGTGGAGATACACTAATAAGTGCTTATATGGCGTACTTGTGGTCTTATAGTTCCTCATTTCATTCTCTCTCGAGTCTATACAGGTCTTTCTCCAATTCAAGGGACCACTTAGTCATTTATGTGATTTCATATATCAATTGGTAAGTCACACATTAACTTATTTCTCCAAGAAAAATGCTAATTCTTCAACCACCTCCTCCTTGTTTTGCTTCCCCATTCATCGAAGCACAATCTAGACAAATCCGGAATATTTGATGATTTGCCCCGAAGTTGATGTACCAATTGATCATTTTACTCATGATGTCTCATTGACATGTGGGTCTTGAGTCCACATGTTAGTGAGACACACGGGACAAATGATCAATTGCGTATCAACTTATGGACAAATGATCAAATCCCGCCGTCGCTCGCCAGTTCTTGCACTCCCTTGCCAGTCTGAACCACCCCAGAAAAATCAAGCTGCGCTACCGCAGTGTGCTCCCCTACCCAGCGGCCTGTGATGCGCAATCTGAGCACCCTAATCGGCGACCATGTGCTGCTTGCCGACCTCACCGTCGCTCGTCGAATGTACGGATCGCCGATCATAAAACATTCCTTAGTCCTTACCCGTTCCTCCACACAAATCGTATACTAGAACCACCGGATCCTCTCAACCCTGAAGGTCCCTAACGCGGCTTCTTCCTATCATCACCAAGGCCGACGCCACCTGCCGCCACTGAATGGATGCTGATGCTCTTTTATCCCATCGAATAAGGTACAATTTACTTTTCCCAATTCTTGGTGGTTAATAGAGGTTTTAATTTTATACAACATAATTGTTTCGATTGAACTGAGACAGATAGATGCATGTTAAAGAAGTCGAGTAATTTATTTTGTCCTTCACTGGCAGATTGTTATACTAAATACTATATAAGGCATTAGTGCCATTGTGTTCTATGACGATGTGTCTTAGTTGTCTGCTCTATCGAACTCTGGTGCTCACGAAGTGCTCGATGAAATGTTTGACTGGCTGTAATGGAGCTACGAGAAAACTAATTGCTTTGTTACGTAAAGGCGTTGAGTTTTTAGTGTCTGCTCAATACGAGAGAGATTATTTTGCAGTTAGCCTGTTGCATACTTACATCCAGTAAATAATTTGATTTTCTTTTTCTTTTTCTTCAATGTTGCTTAAAGGTATCAGGCTAGACCTGTTGTAGTTAATTAGTAGACCTTTATTGATTGCAAATTATTTGGTAATACTTTAAAGCTTAACACATCTTTGTGTTCTTAAGTCATATACAAACATATATCTCTCTTCAGTTTTTAGTATTACTATATTGTGCCTCTGCACTTGTACCAGGGGAATTCCATCAAAAGCATTTATGCTCTTGAGACTTGAGAGCATACTTCCATTTAAGAATGAGCTACTTGGTATGACAGAAGGTTAGCTAAAAACGCTTCCATATTTGTTTTGATAGTGGGCGTTACCAAGCTTTCCTGTATGTTTTATTTCAGAATTTGATAGCACAAATCTAGTAAGACAAAATCCTAAGCTTATTTACCAGCCTCAAATAATTTGTTACAATAGTTCGTAATCCTTGATGTTGCTCGAATTCATCCTACAATTTGAGTATGGGTAGAAAAAATGAGTTTCTAAAAGGCAGTGCAGAGTTCATGTTCAACCTTCTTCTAGGTGCGCGCAATCCTGTAAAATTGTGATGTCTAGTTCAAGGACATTTTAGTCCCCTGAAATCATATTCTTTTTTTAAGTGAGGTTATTGAAGTACAAATATCCTCTCTTTATACCATGATAGAATTGCCAGATGAACTCGGTGCTTTCTCTAATTTACAGTACCTATTTCTGCAGCAACCAATACTGAAAAGCATAATTAAATGGTTGTTGGTTATATCACATGCAAATATCCTTACGTCTTTCATCACACCAATTTGACGAGATGTAACATCCCAAACATCTCAGAATCCCCCACTGTCAGTGGAGCGCGTCATGGCCTCGATCGCTGATGCCCCTGCTTCGGAATGTCACCGAGGTCGTCATAGCATGCAGGTGCGATAGGAATGGCGGCTCAATGACCTTGGTGACGTTCCGAATCAGGGGCGTCGACGATTGTGACTGTGATGCACGAATTTTTTTTATATTATATTTATTTTAAATTCTTTTTTCGCAATTGTACCTCGGAACGAAAAATTTGCAGTATAGACACCGTCGCTTCAGACATAGCGATCGCCCCATATTGGGGCGATTTCTTGCTGCCGTGACATTTGCTTTTGACGCCGTGACATTATTTCAGATGGCGTGGCACTGATCGCCCCATGCACGCGATCGCTTCACCCCGGCGATCAGTACTTCAAATCACTACCACAAAGAAGAAAACGCCCATGGCAAGAAACGACAAAGAAAGATAGGTGCCTCCCCCGGCTAAAACACTGGCACGGCAGCAAAAACCCGTGGCAGCGAGTCGTTGAACGGAAACAACGATTTATCGATTGAACGACTCAGCGGTTTAGCGATGTAGAGACCTAGCGGTTTAGCGATTTATCGATTGAACGACTCAGCGGTTTAGCGATGCCGCGGTATCCAAAAAGACATGTCACGATCGGCTTTTGGTTGTCACGACAGAGTTTCGGCGGCAAACATTCAAAAAGGTTATATCGGCAAATATTTTATTTACCCTACCCTTACCCTAAACCTAACCCTACCCTAACGCTAACCCTAACCGTAACCCTAACCCTAACCGTAACCCTAACCAGAATCAGAACCTAACCCTAACCCTAACCGTGAACCCTAACTCCTAACTCCTAACTCCTAACCAGAATCAGAACCCTAACTCCTAACCCTAACTCCTAACTAATCAGAATCAGAATCAGAACTCGACTCGACTCCTAACCCTAACTCCTATCCCTATCCCTAACGCTTAACCCTAACTCCTAATCAGAATCAGAATCAGAATCTCTAACCCTAACTCCTACCCTAACGCTTAACCCTAACTCCTAACTCCTAACCCTAACCCTACCCTAACCCTATCCCTATCCCTAACCCTAACCCTAACCCTAACCCTAACCATACCCTAACCCTAACCCTACCGTAACCCTAACCCTAACCATAACCCTAACCCTATCCCTACCGTAACCCTATCCCTATCCCTAACCCTAACCCTATCCCTATCCCTATCCCTAACCCTACCGTAACCCTAACCCTAACCCTAACCCTAACCCTAACCCTAACCCTAACCCTATCCCTAACCCTAACCCTAACCCTATCCCTAACGCTAACCCTAACCCTACCCTAACGCTAACGCTAACCCTAACCCTAACCCTAACCCTACCGTAACCCTAACCCTACCCTAACCCTAACCCTAACCCTACCCTAACGCTAACCCTAACCCTAACCCTAACTCCTACTGCATCAGAATCAGAATCAGAATCCTAACCCTAACTCCTACCCTAACCCTAACCCTAACCCTAACCCTAACCCTAACTCCTACCCGAACCCTAACTCCTAACTCCTAATCAGAATCAGAATCAGAATCCTACCCTAACTCAGAATCAGAATCTCTACCCTAACCCTAACCCTAACCCTAACCCTATCCCTAACCCTAACCCTAACCCTAACCCTACCCGAACCCTAACCCTAACCCTAACCCTAACTGTGAATCAGAATAAGTCCTCCGAGTACTGCTGTGTCAACAACAGCTCGCTGATGGAGAAGCGCTCCTGTGACCACAATCGCAGTAGAAGGACGCACTCGACATCGCCGCCTCCTCGAGCGCCCGAGAGACCTGGCCGCAAAGCCTCTATATGTCGCCGCGAGCACAATGAGGCCCAAGACCATTGCACAATCTATTTACATCAAGAATGTTAGTCATGTCCTGTCACTATAGATTTCAACGAAATGTTTTACCTCCTCCGCGGGGTGTCGGCTATGGATCACAAGCAGACTCGATCAAAGCCGATCCACCGTGGTTCCCGCATGGATTTAAGGGAACATCACCCAACCAAATAGCAAAAGCAGTATGCCTCAAGGTGTCTGCCACGCCCCTCCTCTCTGCGTGCGGAGAAGCTCACCGCAACCAAATTTTATAAGCAACTTATCGCATCCCCAAGTAAATAGCAACGAAGAGGGTACTAACCGCGGAATCAAGCAACACACCTTCGCCGGTCCGTGCCGCCACCGTGCTCGAGGGGCACGTGACACGCCGCTCGAGGGTGTCGCCGCACTCGGCGAACCGCGCGACAAGTCCGCCTCGCCACGCGGACGGAACGTCGTGCGGCGACAATCGCAGACTCCGCGCAGGTAGTCCCAACAGTAACACACGCCCCGCAATGTCGAGCCATCTCTCCGCACGGCAGTGGAACGCAGCGTCTCAGGTCTCCACCGGCCGACTAGGGCGGCCGCCAGGACCTGGCCGCATTCAAACGTGATTTGGTTCCTCCGCTGGGCGCGTCAGATGCTCCACCATCTCGCAGAGCGAAGTAAACCACCGCCAGAATTCGCACGCAGCGTCGCCAAACTTTAATCGCAAGTAAGTGCATGTACGAACACGAGTATGCAAGAAAGGCGCCACCATCGTGGAATTCAGCTGGGTCGATGCGAGCATCTCGCTCGGCACCGAGGCCGCAGTGTCGCTTAGTCGTCGGCCCTCAATCATGGACAACCTAGACCGGTGGGTCTGATCAACGGTCCTATCTAGCACTCAGGCGCCAAGAAGACCATACCTATCTCCCGCCATCACCGCCGTTACAAACCAAATACATTCAATCAAGTTACCAATTAAACAGTTAGCAATTAAGTCGTTACAAACCAAATACGTTAAACAAAGTGGAGAATAAAGAAGTTAAAAGTTACAACAACCACAAGTTATGCGCCGTTACATGAATTAATCGTACACATTGAAGTTCTTGAAGTAAAGAAATACGTGCGTATGGGAAAACAACAGACATGACATTGTTACAAACCAAATACATTAAATCAAGTTACCAATTAAATCATACAAACCAAATACATTAAACAAACTAGAGAATAAAAGTTACAAATTGCAACAACCACATGTTTTTGGCGCCATTACAATAATTAACCTAAGACACATTGAAGTTCCCAAGTAAAGAAATACATGCAGTATGAAAACAACAGACAGATAACACTTAAATCTTACAGATTATAAAACCAAATACATGTAGACATAAAACTACATTATCCACGATTACGACGCGCCTCACTCGCCCATATCGCTCCGACACGCCGTGTCCTTCGTCGACCGACCTTCCGCTTCAACAATCGGATGTCCACTCCATCGATGCTCGAGGAGGGTGCTGTTGTGAACGATCCATCCACCCCTGCACCCATACCTTCGTTATGCCATGTGGCGTGAACACTTTGCTTGTAGTAATAGTGGGCGATGTACTGACGACATGATTGGTGTGTCTCGACAATGCAAAGAATCACATGAGAGCACGGCAAGTGCAAAGAGCGTGGTTTCTCGCATGAGCACTCGCACTCGATGCTCTCAAGATGCACATATGTGAAGTCCTCTCTCGGTGGGCACCTCTTCGACCTCGATCACCACAAAGGCACGTGGTATCTCCGCTCCAAGCCACTCTCCTGTAACACGATGAGTCCTGCGGCCTTCCGTGTTTTTTTGGCCATGTACGTAGATATAACCGCTGAGTACATCACCGATTGTCCGACATACATGCAACAGACTTGTTGTATCGCTTCTATGAAATATCGCTGGGTGCCTAGCAACACACCTTCAACTATACCCACCAATGGAAGGCATCTAGTGCCTTTCATTACCCAGCTTGTAAATCTCCGCCAGGTTCGTTGTCATTATTCCATAACGCGAACCACCCTCGCCATGCGTAAGGACCATTTCTCCAACGGCTCGTGGTCGTATCCAGTCCGTGAAGCTCTTTATGCTTGTCCCGCCTACGCCGAATGTTTGGGGCATCGGTCGGAAGCGCACACAAGGTCAAGCGGGTCCTCTCCTTCCTCGTGGTAGACCATAGGGTTCCTTGATGAACTAGCACTCTTGGATTCATTGATTGCTTCCTGGTTAGTTCATCCAAAGGTCCTCCAAAGTGCATCGAACTTCCGCTACCGTTCTCGCTTGCACACCGCTTAAACATGTTCATCAACTCCTTGTTCCTCGAATCGACGAAAGAAATTGGCACCCATGTGCCTCATGCACCACTCGCTCTTCGTGTCCGCCACTTTGTCGCCTCCCACGACCTCGTAACCCTCCCGCATATCCACGATCGCCTCAAGAACCCCGCATGCCTGGCCGTGGATGACACAAACATCGGGCCTATCTTGCACAACCGCAAGCTTGACTCTCTCAAGGAACCAATACCACCGCCGGTGTTTTCTCCTCCACAAAGGCCAATGCGATCGTAGAACTCGATTGTTACGCCCACCGCGATCGCAGCTTAGAATCGACCCTTGTATTTCCCAATGAGGAATGTGCCGCCCATGCAAATGACCTGACGACGCTGTTTTAACGCACTTATGCATGCGCCGAGGGCGAGGAAGGCCCGCCGCAATACCCACTTACCCGCCAAGACGACCACCAAATAGAAACTCCTTAAGGTCGATGGATGTACCGGTTCCTATTTGATATTGCCCTGAGCAGTGGGGAATATTCTCGCATTTAAGCCTCAGACGTCCCGAACCGTATTTGCAAAGTCAGTCCTTTTGCTCTCCATGCTTTCGCATAGCTAATCTTGTATCAAACCTCTCCTCAACAAATGTTATAATGGATCGAGGTCGCAGTGTGGATTGTCCACAATCCGACCATAAACACATTTGCCACCCAGGTGGACGATGATTACGGTGTTCCCGCTCCGCTTCCTCCAGCTTCACGCTATGCTCCGTCACTATGGAACATTTCCAAAGAATCCATCCACTTCCCTTGTATGCATGCACCGCCATGGGCACAAATTAACTACGCACTTCACGTCAGACTGCTTTGGCCGACTTCACTACCCTAAATTGCCGCCAAGTGACATTGCCCAAGATTTCACCGCATCCATCACAGCCTCCTTGTCTTTATATATGGCTCCTCGTGGTTACCTCGTTGTCATGATACTCCCATGCATCAACGCTCCTTCATTCATTGTTAGGTCTTCGGTTAAAATTACTCCACGCACTGGGACTGCACCTCGCACCATTGTCCTCCTCATCCGACTCTTCGCAATCGTGGACTTCTCATCCGCCGGCCCTCCTCCTCCATCAGTCAACTATATCCTCCACCTCCTCCCCTCGCTTGGCCACCCCCCGCGCCTCCACGACAGTCTCCTCGCCCCCGCCGAACTCATCTCCCCCCTCGCCGAGCTCCTCGTCACCTTCATCATCACGCCTCGCATGTTTGTCCGCCTCCTTCACAATATCTACCTCGGCATCACCCACTACCGACACCGACGAGCTACCGGGTACCACTGCATCAAGAAGAAGAGCTGCCACCCGCCCACGGCATACCCAACATAGCTCCTCCACGATGTTGTCCCGTTAATAGGAATCAACTCTCCAAAAAAAGTGTTGGCACGGCCGACCATCGCTCTAATTGCAAATTAATCGCCTCGTGATCCAACTCGAACATCCCAAACAACCACTCCAACAAAGTCCTCGTATGTCCTATCCTCTGTAGGCATGCCCTGCATTTACCATCGAAATGATGACAAATCTACGCTGTCGGACCTGTGCTATCTCCCCATCTCCATAAAATATTTGGAAATATTTCATCTCCGACATGCCGCCTACAACGACGGATCGAAATTTCAATCGCTTGTCATCTAACCGCATCGTGCATTACCCTATGAATGTTACACTATATCTATACATTTTTCTCGTGCTAACTTCTAACATTGCATGATATTTACTAATTTCTAACTTAGCATGGTATTTACATATGCTTGGTCGACTACCATTTTTTTAAATATTACTCTACACTACAATATATAAGTCAATCAACATTCGAGTACAAAATCCTACTACAATATATTTCTAAATATTACCTACATTACATTTCTAACCAATCCTACTTTTCCTCTCCTTCTCTTATATACTACATTTCAAAAAATATTTATACTACATTTCAAAAAATATTTATACTACATTTCAAAAAACATACCTACATTATATTTCTAAAGACTTAACAATATACGAAAATAAACTTTTATACTACATTTCAAAAAACATACCTTTCCTCTCTTTTCCTCTCCTCTTCTTTCCTCTTCTTCTCTTCTTTCTTCTCTTCTTCTCTTCTTTCTTCTTTCTCTTCTTTCTTCTTTCTCTTCTTCTCTTCTCTTCTTTCTTCTTTCTCTTCTCTCCTTCGGCTGGTTTCTCTTCTGGCGCTTTGCTCGGCCGTCGAATGGGAGGTGGCTTTTGAGGGCCACCTATCGCCCGCAATATGGGCGATCGCCCTGCTATTGGGCGACGGGTACCTAGCCGTTAAAGCCTCCTCGAGGCCGTTACAACTAGCCGTTAGTGGCCCACTGGTCGCCATCTACATGGGCGATCGCCATCTACATGGGCGACGGGTGCCTACTTCTGTTATTTTCGAATCCCGCAGTACATTTTCGAAAAAATGATTAAAAAGAAGTATTAAATAAAAAAAAATTCTGTGATGCACTCCTTTGATGGTGGGGAAATCTGAGAGCACATTTGGGCCGAATCCAAAATCTGGCCTGTTCATTTACCATGCCAACCCGGCCTGTTATGGCTCGAATTAAAGGGCCCCGACTCGACTCGAGTGGCAGCGGCACAGCTGGGTTGGGCGAAGCCGGCCTGTACGGGCGGTGGTAGATCAGCAGATATGCGGGTAGTCCAGCGACCAGTGGAGTATCGGCACGCCGGCGTGCATGCTGGGGGCTAGGAGGTCATGCAACGACGTGTAGGTCGGAGCCGGAGGGGGCTCGTGTGAGTGCAACCACGACGGTGGTGTACTTGCCAAGGCCGTTCTTTGAGAATTTAGAGGCCCCGTGCTAAATTTAAAATTAAGCCCTAATATCAGTTCTTTGGTTCTTTTTCGTGTTGTGCTTTTCATAACAAGATTCATGTCTCCTGATTGTACAAAGTGCTGATGAAAGTTACGAGTAACACCCGGATCGGAAGAATACGACGAGAGCATGAATTATGCTTTCAAGTTCACAAAGAATACCAAATAAATAAATGAAAATAGAGTGGATCGATTAATCACCGCCATCGAAATTATTTTAGGGAAATGGGAAATCAAGAGTTAGTCAGAATGCGGAGAATTAGGAGTAGAGGGGTTAATTTTCACATGTAAATAAGAGAGAGATAGGATTAACACTTGTGCGAAAGCAAAGGGGGAATAGAATAGCAATATTAGAGGGATGGAGAAGTTCTCGGTAAGAAGGTAATAAAAATGATTTGATTAAACAAGATTAACTATAGTAGTAATAGTAATTTTTTTAAAGATATTAAACAAGTAGCAATTGAAGATTAAATGAAAATTAGGAGCCCTTAACTTTTGTGGGGCCTCTTGCATTTGAACACTTTGTTCCTGCTATTGGTATGGGCCTTTTGCTCGTCTTGTGGGGCTGAGGCAACAGGGTTAGGAGCGGCGTGATGCGGTGCTTACGGGCACGGAAGTGTACAGGTATTTTCGGGATGTTTTTATTTTAAATAATATCTAAATTTTAGACCGTACGATTAAAAATCCAACCGATAGATCAGATCATAGAATTAGATGTGATTGATACTCCCGAATCTCAACAATAATTTAATACTTTTAAATTTAAATGATTTCAACAAATAAAACATCCAGATCCCAGGCACTCCGAGTCGACGGTACGGAGGCGTTACGCTGCTTTGGGTCGCTGTCGGCGAAGGTGTCGAGCAGTGGTGTGTTTGCAGCGTGTGCGGGTGCGGCGTGGCGACGGCATTAAGGCTGGCGTGGGTGTGGCGGCGTGTGCTGACGCGTCGACACACGGTGGCGGTGGCCGCAGTTTCATGCTCGGTACCGGCGGGGTTGTCACAGCACGTGTGTGGGAGCTGCTGCTTCATCGTGGCGCGGCGCGTGCGGGTATGTACGACTTCAGCTTTGTGGCTAGGGTTACGTGAGGAAATCTAGGCCTTCACAGCGTGGTGTGCGCCGACGTTCAGGTCAGCCGTCAGCGTAAAAAAATACGGCTTCCTTTTCTGATGCTCTCACAGATTGACTAGCAAAAATCAACGAACGCATCTAGGGTTTGCGCGGCCGACGGATGATCTTGCAACTCACCATACGCATGTCGTGTATGACGAGGTGAGCCACTAACTCACCGGTTGCCTTATGTGTAGATGTAACAAATATACCCTGTATTTCGTATCATCTATTCCCTTGCCAAGGAATAAGAAAAGAGAGGAGTCATGAAACAGCTACTTCGAATTTACCTTCGAATTTATCCTAATAATCTTTTCTGCACATTCCAATAGCTTCCCCTAATATTTATAACCTAATAGTTATTTTGGTATGCGTTCACATCTCATCTTAAGACAAAGTCGAAACCGACAGGGCACCCCCTGAAGGGTGTCGGTTATACAACAGTCTAAATTTACTCACTGTGATGGACCAGCCACTGTTAAGCAACGAAAGAAAACGAGCCTTTGTCTCTGGTCTGCGTTTTCTTGTCGTTGGCGAGAAGCTGCATGTTTGATCCGAATCTTGCTGCTGGCCCCATGCAGATGCAGTTACTCGTGTTAGACAACCTCGCTATCGAATAGTCCGGGGTTGCCTAATAGATTTAAAGTGGAGAACAGAAAGAAAGGGCGAGAGACACAATATGAGGAGGAACGGGTCTGCTTTATTATTCTGTATGCTTGTATACAATGGGGTGACCCCCTGCCTCCTATATATAGCGGTTCTGCTTAGAGATAAGGAAGAGTCCATATAGGATACGAATCCGGTTTCCTAACACTCCCCCTTGGACTCTTCACTGCGAGATGCATATGCCTCATTAAAACTCCATAAAAACCCAGTGGGAAAAAATAATTGGAGAAAGAGTACATAGCACACGCTTGCTGTGTTGCACGGATTGCCTCATCAAAAACCTTATGTAAGAAAACTTCAATGAAAAACTTACTTAAGGAAAAGAGTACAATCCACCCAAACTTCAATGTTAATCTTCAAGATTCACGTTGGGTACTCAAACTTCATGTTTGAGATTTATGTAGGAGTATGTGAAAATTCTCCTCCTGAAATCTGCACTTCTCTAAGCCTCATCATCCCGATTCCTCTAACACATCTTTCAAAGGAAGATGCCGGGAGTGACTTAGTGAATAAATCTGCGAGATTTTCACACGACTTAGTATGCAGTATCTTTATCTCGTTCATCTTATGCAATTCATGAGCATAAAAGAACTTGGGGTTGATATGCTTTGTGAGGTTACTCTTCACATATCCCATTTGCACTTGAGCAACACAAGCCGCATTATCTTCATAGATAATGGTGGGGTTTGTTCCATGTTCAAACCACATGACTTCGGATGTGATGAACCATTCTTCAAGCCATGCACATTCTCGAGATGCTTCATACAAGGCAATTATTTCTCGAGTGGTTTGTCAACGCTGAGACAAGAGTCCGCTTAGATGACTTCCACGAAATTGTCGCTCCACCGCAAAGGAAAACATACCCGCTTTGTGACTTGCCAAGATGCGGGTCTCGATAGGTACCCAAAGATCGGCATAGCTAACCAAATTCAATTCATTGTTTCTTCAGAAACAAGCCAAGGTCTTTGCTTCCTTGAAGGTAACGGAAGATGTCCTTCACCCCTTTCCAATGCCTTTTGGTGGGTTCTCAGATCTGCATCAGCGCTTAGCAAATTCACGGCGAACGCAATGTCCGGCCTAGTGCTATTCGCAAGGTACATGAGCACTCCAATTGCACTCAAGTATGGGAATTCCGCTCCTAGGACTTCCTCCCCCTCTTCTTTAGGCCTGTACGGGTCTAGGTCTGCTTGGAGTGACCTTCCGACCATTGGGGTCTTTGCGGGGTATGCATTTTCAAAACCAAATTTCTCCAACACTTTCTGCGTGTAGGAAGATTGGTGTACCAAGATTCCGCCTTGAACATGTTCAAGCTGCAAGTCTAAACAAAACTTGGTTTTACCCAAGTCTTTCATTTCAAATTCAGACTTCAAGTATGTGCATGCTTCTTCAATTTCTTCATCCGTCCCAATGATGTTCAAGTCATCTACATAGACGGAGATTATACAAAATCCATTCGAGGATCGTTGTATAAACACACATTGTCGGGGGGTCGGGTAATTTCCATAAATTACCTCGGATGCCACCAACGACCAAGCTCGCTCCCGCCCGAGCCACCAGGAGGTCGTTACCCTGGGTTGTCTAATCAGAACTTGGAAGGCTACGCATTCCGGCCAGTTCGAGCTCTGCTCAAAGGGACCGAGAATGCCACGTATTCGATCGATTCCGAGCTCGAGCTCGGGTAAGATGTCCAAGCTCGGTGCGGTCATCGGCCGACCTTACGCGGTCTCGGGTCGGTGGGAATAACCACCCGAGCGTAATCTCCGTTAGCCCGCTACGCTTCCGTGGGAGCGTGGCGGAAAGATAGGATCCACCGGTTGCCACGCTTGGACGAGGTCCAAACGCGTGCGTAGTGGGGTCATGGAGTTCGATCCTTTGTAAGCTATAAAAGGGTCCCCATCGTGAGGGGGACACACAACAAAGAACAACAACACACGCATTGCACCGATTGTAAGACAAGAGTCATACACTCAGACACTTTGCAAGAGTATACAAGAGCTGGAGTAGGGCTATTATCTCTTCCCCGAGAGGCCCAAACCAGGGTAAACTGCTGTGTCCACGCTCGTTGAGATCTGGTGATCCGTTCCTTGAGTAATCCCTCACGCAAGAAGGGGTCACAGTTGGTCCCTCCACCAACAAGTAAGCTCGGCGGGGGCCTGTTCCCAATCGCCGATACCGGCGGCGCCGTCTGTGGGGACCGACTTTCCCTTTCGTGAGGAATCCCGAAGAATGTCAGAATCCCAGAACCACCAGGGGCTCTACGCCCCCGAGATCGGGGAAGAGGACAAGCAGTTCTTCGACAATGGGGCCGGCGACGTCGCCGGCATTAAGAATCAAGACGGTTCCAGGAGCTTTTCCCTGGAAGCCGCTGCTGCACCGGAGCAGTTCTTTCGCTCCCAGCTCGACGCCCTCTCGGACGACGAGTACGACGGCTCTACGATGGTCTGACATCCCCGACCTCTACGAGCTCGACCAAGGACCGCTTCACGGGAGACACCGTGATGTCCCCTCGCGATCCGCCCAATCCCGTGAACGTCTTCGTTGCGGAGGAGGATGGAAATGTCGAGCAAATCCCCTGAAGCGGCGTCTTCACCGCTACGGCGGCCAAAGAGCACCTGCAGTATCCCTCGATCGGACGACCGACCACGCCGGCAAGTCCGAGGTGGCCTGACCGATAAGACCAGGGCGGGTTCGTGGAGAATTTCCGCAGCGTCACGGACTCGGAGCCCGTCGACGATTTAACGAAGCTCGTTACCCCGCGTTCGTGCGGGAACGCCTTCAAGCCCTCGCCACGGTGGTGCGCAACCTCGGAGAGTTTCCCGAGCAGTCGACCTAGAAGCCATGGGCGCGGCCGTGGCCGACGACCTCGAGGAAATCGCCACAGACATAAGGGCGGCGGAGGCCTCGGGAAAAGGGGCGCCAGAGCAATTCACAGGAACGCCGCCGCCCGGCGTCAGCGCCACCACCTCGATGACTCACGCACCGCACTCAGAGGATCGGGCGCGAAGGCGACTGCTCGGGAGGCACCGGAGCAATTCCTGGCTCCTCGGGACCAACGGAATCTGAGCCACGCAGGCGTAGCAAGGCCGAACATTCCTCATCGGGCCACTCCCATCCTACAGCGTAGGGAGATTTTCTCTCGCTGGGCCCACTAACCTCGGGCTCGGTGGTGGGGATCGCCCGACCGCCGCGCTTCGTGGCGATCGCCGACAGTCCGTGTTCGGTGCGAGGCGTTAGCGACATCATTGCGACGAGTGACCTGGCCGACAAGGTTTAAGCCGGGTCACATCGAGATTCGATGGGACTCGTAACCCGACGAAGTTTCTTCGATCTACACCACGGCCATTTTAGTGCCGGGGTGATGAAAGGGTGATGGCCAACTTTACGCCTGATCTGGGCGGGCGGCTCGGGCGTGGCTATTCAACCGTATGAGAACTTCGATCCGGTCCTGGGCCCGGTGGCGGCACTCTCCGAGCCAACTTCCGGAGTCGCTACGTCCGCCGGGAAGGAGCGCGACCTTGAGCGTCGATCTGAGGCGGAGGCGAGACCTGCGCCGGTTCGTCAGCGCTTCATGCAAGTGCGCAATTCCATCCCGAGCATCTCGGATGAGGCGGTCGTCAGGGCTTTCAAGTTCGGGGTCCGAGACGACGCTTTACTCAGGACCTCGAAATCCACCGGACATCACACCAACGGTACATTCGCATGGTCGACCGTTACGCTAACGCGACGAGGCCGCCCAATGGAAGAAGTCGCTAGACGAGGAAAGCTGCCCCCTCGGCCGGCTCGAAGGGGCATCAAGCGAAAGAGCGTAAGCTCGATCGAGAAAAAATCAAAAGAAGAAAAATCCTCCGCCTCGGCATGGTGGCGACCATCGAAGACAACGGCCGACCTCGCTTGATCGTATAGGGGGAGCCCGAAGGAAAGGGTCGGCCAGGTTCGTGAGCAACGAGCGTAACCGGGACGACCAAGAACGCGGCGACCAACGCGGGCGGGCTAGTGCCTATTTCGCCCGCTTCCACCAGCGCGCATGGGCATGACCTTGAATTGCGTAACGTGGGCCTCCCGCTGGGCAGCTTCTACAATGGTAAGGGTCCCATTCCCACGCTCCCGAGATGGAAGGAGACGCGTCAAGGGCAAGAAGCCCGCCGAGGAGCAAGACACCGAGCATGGAGTACCAAGAGCCGAGAAACCACATCGCCGTGATATTCGGGGCTCCGCCGCCTATGGGTCGCGCCGGAGTTAAAGGAGGCCGCGCGAGGTACTCCGTGTCACTCGAGAAGCCTCCTGCTCGGCGGCTCAAGTGGTCCGAGCCGCCGATCACCTTCTCCAAGGACGGCGCCCTGCCGGATGACGAAACCCCAAATGCTTCCGATGGTCGTTATCACAACGATCTGCAACACCGAAGTAGGTCGGGTCCTGGTGGATTGCGGAAGCTCCCTCGACTCGATATACGCCAGGGTCTTGGGCGAGATGCGTATCCTCGCTCCAAGATCAAAAGCCTGGTGGTCCTGTTCTACGGGATAGTGCCCGAACGCTTGGTCAGGCCGCTCGGCGGTCGTCTGCCCCGATAACGTTCGGCAATCCGAGCAACTTCCGAACGGAGCTGATCACGTTCGAAGTGGTCGATTTCGAGTCGGCTTACAACGCGATCCTGGGCCGACCAGCACTCGCCAAATTCATGGCCGCCACTCACCACGGGTATCAATGCTTGAAGGTCCCCGGCCCCGGCGGCGTGATCACGGTCAAGGGAAGCCCGAAAGCAGCCCTAAACTGCGACGAGAGGGCGTTAGACATGGTCGGTCAACTGCCCCAGCGCGGGCCCGAGCAAGAGCCGAGGAGTTCCCGGCCCAAGGCTAGCCTCCAAGCTGGAGGAGAAACCAAGGCCATCCCGTTGTGCGGCACAGAACCAGACAAGATCGTACACGTGGGGGCTTCCCTAGATCCTAAATAGGAACTCGAGCTCGTGACCTTCCTCCGGAGAAGCGCGGACACGTTCGCCTGGGAACCGTCCGACATGCCCGGAGTCCCAAGGGAGGTCGTCGAGCACAAAGCTAGCGCTCGGCCGACAAAAGCTTTGTCTGGCAGAAGCTCAGGCGCTTCTCCCCGGAGAAGCAAGCCATCATCAGAGAGGAACTGGACAAGCTCCTCAAAGCCGGTTTCATTCGGGAGGTCGACCATTCCGAGTGGTTGGCCAACCCAGTTATCGTGATGAAAAAAGGGGGCAAGTGGCGCATGTGTGTCGATCACACGGGGCTGAATGCCGCATGCCCGAAAGACAATTTCCCGCTACCTCGGATAGACCAGTTGGTCGACGCAACGGCCGGCTCCGAGGCGATGAGCTTCTACGGGCGCCTACTCAGGCTATCACCAGATCGGCTTATCGCCCGACGACGGCGAGAAAACTTCCTTCATCACGCCGCTTGGCACATTCTCGCTACACGACCATGTCCTTCGGTCTAAGGAACGCCGGAGCGACCTTCCAGCGCCTTATCTGTAAAACCTTCTCGAACCAAATAGGTCGGAACACTGGAAGTGTATGTAGACGACATAGTCGTCAAGAGCAAGATGGCCTCGGACCATGTATCCGATCTAGAGGAGACTTTTCATAACCTCAATAAGCATCGAATAAAGTTAAACCCTGAAAAATGTGTGTTCGGGGTCAAAGCCGGGCAAGGTGCTCGGATACATGATCGGCCCACAAGGAATCGGGGCCAACCTAAAAGATAGAAGCCATCGAGAACATGCGACCACCGACTTGCACTCGGGAGGTCCAGTCCCTCGACCGGAGAATGGCGGCCTTAAGTCGTTTCATCTCGCTGGCTCGAGAACGTGGCCTACCTTTCTTCAAGGCGCTCGGAAGCACGACGGTTTCGCGTGGGCAGATGAAGCGCATCAGCTTCTTTCAAAGAGCTTAAGCTATATTTGTCAAGACCCCGGTCTTGACCACGCCAAGAATGGGAGAGGTTCTCTTGCTCTACCTGGCCGCCACACCTCAGCGTAAGCGCCGTCTTGACGGTAGAAACGGGGCGGTGCGGCGCCCGATCTACTACGTCGGCGAAGTCTTACACGGACCAAAGGAGCGTTACCCGAGGTCCGTAAACTCCTTTATACGCTCCTCGTGGCCTCAAGAAATTAAGACACTACTTCCAGGCACACAAAATCTAAGTCCCACCAACTTCCGTGAGAGAAATTCTCGAATCGGGGACATGGCGCGGATCGCGAAATGGGCCATGGAGCTCGCCCGGTCGAGATCGAATTCTCGGCCGTAACCGCGATCAAATCTCAGGTCCTAGCGGACTTCCTAGCCGAATGGACAAACCCCGCCCGCCCGAACCCGAACCCAACCAGCCGAGCACGGCCATTGGTCATGCACTTCGACGGATCCCGAGAGCTTACGATTGCTCTGGGCCGAGTGGTCCTCGAATCCCTCGGGGGAGCGGATCCAAGACGCCCTCCAATTGCATTTCTCGCAACAAACAACGCGAGAATACGAAGGTCTCGCTAGCCGGGCCGCATGCAAAGCGCTCGAGTCCAACGACTAATCGCGAAGGGCGACTCGCGGTGGTCGTCAACCAGGTTAACAAGGAGTATCGGTGCTCATGACTCAATGGCGCTTTACCTGGCTGAAGTAAGGAAGATGGAAAAGTACTTGAAACTTCAAGTACTATACATCCCCGTGAAGGACAATGCCCTGGCCGACCATCTATCGAAGGTCGGTTCCGCCGCTTCCTCGCTTCTCCGGCGGGTGCTCATCGAGCACCTCTATAAGCCCTCCATACCCCGGGAGGAGGCAACCGAGACGGGTGGTACCGCCTCCTTCCTCGAGCAGATGCGAATTGGATGACGCCATTCATCCAATACTTCGTGCACGGACATCGCTTCGAGGAGGAAGCCGAAATCCCGGCTAGTGAGGCGCCTCGACCTATAAAATGGTCGAGGGCCTCTTATACCGCAAAGGCGCCGCTTGGCGCCCTCTCCAAGTGCATCACCCAAGAGGAAGGCAAATACCTCCTCAAGGATATCCATGACGGATGTGTGGAGCTCACTCGTCCTTTAGGACCTTGGTGAGCAAAGCCTTAGGTTGGGTTACTATTGGCCGACGGCCTTGGCCGACGCAGGCTCAATAGTAACCTCCTGCCGATCTTGCCGATTCCATGCTCGGAAGGTCCATCACCAAGATACGCGCTACTGAGACCATGCCGCTAACCTGGCCATTCTCGGTTTGGGGCATCGACATACTCGGTCCATTTCCCAGGAAGGAGGGGTTGTAAATACTGCTCGTCGCAATCGACACCTTCACTAAATGGATCGAGGCCGAGCCTATATCAACCATCTCGCACAAAGCGGCTAAAAGGTTCTTCCGCAATAATGTAGTAACCCGCTTTGGCGTTAAAGTCGCCTCATTACCGACAACGGCACTCAGTTCACAAGCGAGGTGTTTCGTGCTTATTGCGAGGAGGTCGGGACCAAGATATGCTTCGCATCCGTGGCCCACCCATTGCAGAGCAATGGGGCGGCCGAGCGCCGCCGAACGGGCAGATCGGCCCAAGGAATCAAGAAGAGAGTCTTCAAGAGCCTCGATCGGCATGGTCGCCTGGGTGGACGAACTACCCCTCGCCCTTCGGTCGATCCGCACCACGACGAGGCCGAGCTACTGAGACCCCTTTCAGCTCGTATATGGCGCGGAAGCCGTCCTACCTGGCCGAGGTTGTCCTAGGATCCCCAAGGGTGAACCTAGCCGATAGCATCGACGCAGAAGGCGGCGCCTTCTCGACCTCGACCTCGCGGAGGCGACCGTGAACGGGTTCTCATTGCGATCCGCGGTTCACTCGCAGCACTTCAGCACGCCGCTAAATCGGCATTTACGACCAAGGACCTTGCACGCCGGGCGATCTCGTTCTGCGCGACGGGTCCAAGACATCCAAAAACCAACAAGCTAACGCCAAGATGGGAAGGTCCTTACAGTGGCCGTCTCAACAAGACGCCCGGGCCGTCCGCCTCGCAATGGAAGATGGTCGAGAACTAGCTAGCACTTGGAACATCGACCAACTGCGTAAGTTCCATGTCTAACCACACTCGCCTACTGTCGACGATCTGTTTCGCCGGCAATGAGATTTGTGATTCTAGGGGATTTGTGCGGGATCTGAGCTTGATGGTAACACAGGATGCGAGGGCAATCTGTTTTAGACAGGTTCGGGCTCTCTCGGAGGAGATAATACCCTAGTCCTGTGTTCTTGGATGTATTGTGTGTGTTCAAGAGAGAGCGAGAGAGGAGAGCCTCTTTTGTTTTTTTCCTCCTCCCCTTATATACTGGGGGGAGAATACATGATAGATGGGCGCCACCGGGCCCTAAACATGGTGGCCTGGACGACATGTCCCTTGTCCTTATCCGCCTTCACGCTCTATGTCCTGGAGAGGAGGTTATGCTTTCTCAGGCCACGCCGCCGCCTTGTCAGTTCCGAGGCTTCCGCAGCTCCTGGCAAAGGTCAGGACAAGATGCCTCGTCCTGGCGGGTTGTTAGGGCGGGCACGAAGCTTCCTTGAAGGACCGGAGTTGTCTTGGGGAGCAAGTCGAAGGTCTCCTCTGGGCCCGTCGTGGTGCCGCTTGGCCTTGGGCTTTCCATTCCGCTGTCGAGGCCCAGGGTGTAGGTCCCTCTTCACGGACCCCTCGTTTCTGTCATCCCACAAAGAGCCCCAAGTGCTTTAGGATCGACTTTCCGCCCCTTACCCTGTCATGAGGATTATGCGGGAGAGATCATAAAGAACTTGTAGTATGAAGCCACCGTGGTTGGTTAGCTCATGGTCGAGTGGTACCCGCGCCTTCGTTCACGGCGTGACAGCCAAATCGCTTGTCGCTCTACCGACCCTCATGGGGCATACCTTGTTCTTTTGGCTCGGGGCGAGTGGTACCGCGCTTTCTGATCTTGTGCAACCGCTTGTCGCTCGGTGACCCTCATGGGGCATACCTTGGTCTTTTTGGCTCGTGGTCGAGTGGTACCGCGCCCGTTTACGGTCTTGTGACAATCGCTTGTAGCTCGGTGACCCTCATGGGGCATACCTTGGTCTTTTTGGCTCGGGTCGGCGGTACCGCGCCCGTTTACGGCGTGACAGCCGGCTGTAGCTCTACCGACCCTCATGGGGCATACCTTGGTCTTTGGCTCGGGTCAGAGGCGGTACCAGCGCTTGCGTTCTGGCCTTGTGACAGCCGGCTTGTCGCTTCTGGCTTGACCCTCATGGGGCATACCTTGGTCTTTTGGCTCGGGTCGAGTGGTACCGCGCCCGCTGCACGGTCTTGTGACAACCGGCTTGTAGCTCGGTGACCCTCATGGGGCATACCTTGGTCTTTTTGGCTCGGGTCGGCGGTACCGCGCCCCGTTCTGATCTTGACAGCCCGGCTGTAGCTCCTACCGACCCTCATGGGGCATACCTTGGTCTTTGGCTCGGGGCGGATGCGGTACCGCGCGGATTCTGGCGCGACAGCCGGCTTGTCGCTCGGTTGACCCTCATGGGGCATACCTTGGTCATACAGAGTAATGCCTGTGCCGCTTCGCCAAGACCGCTTTAGACCCTCATGGGGCGCATTCTCAAGACCGTGTTGGTTGTAGATCCTCCGCGACACCCAATCGCATTGTGAGACAAATGACCAGCAATTGACCCCAAATTATGGGGTGTGCCGTCGAGAGGATGTTCGGAAAGTGCCCAGCCCCAAGCTTCCGTGGCGGCCGGCGTTCAGGCCCGTCATGGGGCGCACTTTTTCCCAAACTTCGGACCAGATTTGACACCTGGCCGCGTTTTGCGCGACGCAGCTATTGGCCCGTCATGGGGCGTGCCTCGATCTCGCCCAGAGGTGAACAGAGGGCTCCTCGTTTCTTCCCACCGTAGGTGGAAATTGGGGCCCATTTCTTATAAGTCGGAAGGACCTCGTTGGAGCAACGGCCTCCTCGCACCTTTCTCCACCACGGGCGCGAAACCTTCAAACCTTCCTTGGCGATTTAGGGTTTCGGTTTCGCGCCCTTGGCTTGCGGCGGTTCTTTCCTCCAGGTCTTCTTCTTCGCCATGTCGTCTTCCTCGTCATCGGAGGGTAGCACCGACCACTGCGGACGGTAGGGTGGGAGACTTCCATCACGACGATGTCCCGCTTGGAGGGGATGGTTGCCGCCGCGTCCTCCCCTCCGGAGTTGATCTCCGCTCGCCCGCCCGCAGTGACCCTTACCCCACACCTCTAGAGAATGAGATTGTGGTGTTTGAGTCCTTCTTCTCCGGCGAGGACTTAGCATTCCTGGGAGCGCCTTCTTAGGGGCTCCTCCACTTCTACTGAAATTGAGTTGATCAATTTGAACCCCAACTCGATTCTTCACATTGCCATCTTCGTCTCAGCTCTGCGGCGTATCTTGGGATACGTCCTCATTTGGATTTGTTCCGCTCCTTCTTCCGGCTGAAGCCTCATCCGAACCGGCCGCCTCCCAATGTCGTTGGGGCGGCGCTCAGCTGCGGGAGGGCTCAAGAAACAGATTTTGTCGTTCCTCTCAAGACCTCCTCAAAGGTTGGAGGCGGGAGTGGTTCTATTGTGCCAACGTTGATCCTTTCCTCGCCCCTTTGCCGGCTGTGCTCCTAAAGCTTCCCGATGTGGAGAGCGACACCGGACGGAGGAGGTTTGGCGCAAGTCCCCGAGCTTCTGGCATTGATTGACGATCTGAAGAATCGAGGGCTGACGGGCCCCGGGATCGCGGTCAGTTTTGTGAAGCGCCGAGTGCAGCCCTTGAAGGAGAGAGTCCATTTGGGGTTCCAATACAACGGGCCTCTGGACCCCACGCGGGAGTCGGAAGTGGACCTGTCGATGGAGGCGCTGGCAGCACGGGTAGTTGATTTCTTCGTGCCTGGCACAATAATCACCAACAGGGGCTGCCCTCGTAAATTTTCAATGGCAAGGCCTCCCCCTCCTGTGAGTGCACTATTCTCTCGAAAGGCTGTTCCATGATTTCTTTGACTGATGTGTGATTCAAACAGGGTGCGATCGTTCCTTTTTTCAGGAGCGCGCGTCCTTCCTTTCTGACGCTCCAGTTGTCGGCCTCTCTCGGCTGAGACACGCTCAGCGGCGAAGCGGCCGACACCTCGATCGGCCAATGCTGCCGAGTCGGCGGAGGAGGTCGCCCGATCTTCGTCGGCCCAGACCTTCGACCTCTGGTGCACCGGATCGCAGCGGGGCCACAGCCTTCTGTCCCAGTTGGCACCCAGTAGCGCCAACTTCCTCCGAGTGGTGCTGGGCCTCGGATGAAACTCAGGATGAAATTCAAGAAATCCAAGAGGTATTCTTTGGGCGATCCTTGTCTTTGTTATTCTTGCTGTCTTTGAGGTGTCTTCCCTTTTTGCCGATTCAGGACTCTCGCTGTGGGCGTCCTCGTGGAGGGTCTCTGAAAAGGAGTCCCAGGCAGGGGCTTCCCCAAGGGGAGCCCCCGCCGCGTCGGCTAGGTCGCCGTCGCCGCCAACTGCCGGGGCGTCGCCACCGGGCGCAGGCGGTCCGACAGTCGAACCATCCGGTGGTCCGTCCGCCGACGAGATCGACCCGGCTTCGTCTCCCGGAGTGGAGGAAGTGCCTCGAAAGCCACCGCCGCTCGGTCCTCTGCCGAAGCCCCCGAATCGGACCGTATGGTGGGAAGGGGGTTCCGACTGGAAGGGGATGGAAGAGGACGACGAGATGGAGAGAGCGGCTCGGACGGAGCTTTATGAGCTCACCGTCAAGTGTAGCACGCTCGTCAGGGTGAGCTTCTTGTCTTCAATCTGTCGCCTGCTGACTTCTCCCTGAGATTCTGCCCTGTTACTTAGGACATGGGGGAGCGCTCGGAGCAAAGGTCGCGGTTTTTCCGGAAGGTGCTCCCAAAGCTCAAAGAGCAGAAGCAGTACCAGGACAAGCTCAACGAGATCAGCGCGGACAGATGGAAAGAAGTCCACGAGCTTCAGGGCGAGTGTATGACGATCCGGGAGGAAAAGACGAAGCTTGAGCATATGCTCGAAGGTGAGATTCTCCCCTGAATACGGTTCGGATGCTTTTTGGATGGTGGTTGGAGAGGATGATGACACACTCGTGTTTCAGAGCGACTGACTCGGCTGTTTGGCCGAGGGCCCTACCGAGGCTTCAGAGAATTCGGCCTCGGCTCGAGTCGACTGGAAAGGATGCACGTGAGTCGAAGGGTAAATTTATTTGACTTGGGTTGAACATACTTGGCGTCGGGTGTGCTCTTGATGGCTGTTTGACTTTGTGGCGAGTGCAAGGAGAAGATGGCGGCCGCCGAACAGGCGGATCGAATCTGGCGTCGCTGCGAGCCGATCCTGCACCTTCGCGCATTGAAGGAGCCACGCCGGGCCAGGGGGACGATGTTGTTCCACTTCTCTCGGGAGGAGCCGACAGATCGAGCTTACGCCAAAGAGTCCGCAGCGATGAGCGCGAACCAGGCATTGGCGGTGGTCAAGTCTCTTTATCCGAGAGTTGACCTCGAAGGCTGTGAAAGAAGGCTTTGCTCGTGATGAAGACAAGGCCAACGCGCTCCTCGAAGAGGTGTCAGGTGCATTGCAGGCCCTGTTGGAAAATCCGAATTCTCGACTTTGGCGTGGGCCTTGATGCCGAGTGCTCGCCCTCCTTGTTTGAAATCTGTCTTCTTACTTCAAGATAATTCGCTTGTATTGTCTTCCGCCGAGTGGTCTTCAGACTGAATATAGGCCCGTAGCCTTTTGGATCCTGTTGTGCCTTTCCGGATGGGCTTCACCGACCGGGTATGGCTTCCAAACGCCAGGGCCTTGGCCCGTGGTTTTCTTGCCGGACACGCTTTTCCGAGAGGTGGCGTGCAGCTCTCGAGCGTCGGGACTTACGCTGTGGCCACCTGGTCGAGTGGTTTAGCCCGGGCTTGCATCACTTGCTAGCTCTCCGGCCCGGGCTTTGCGCTTAATTTGGTATAATTAAGCGAGGAAGCCGAATGAGCTTGAACCGCTTACAACACGTGTCTGGTGAAATTCTCCTTGATTTTGTTCAATGCGCCGATCTTCTTCGGTATTTGCAATCGCCGTTTTTCGCTTCATTGATTGTGAGGTGGCGCGTTTTGATTGCCTTTGAGATGCTTCGATTTCCGAGGTGAGGTGGCTTATAAATGGGGCGTCACCGCTAATGAGCGATCGCCTCGCTTCTTCTTGCCTTGTCCTTCGCCTTCCTCTTCCGCTTCCTTCCATGTCTATTACGGGAGGTTCGTTGGTCCCCACGGCGTTGTTTCGCCATCGATTCTTCTGATGTTGCACAACTGGGAGGAGGCGGAAGCATGGGAAGACCTTGACTTTTTCACACTGGAGGCGGAGGCGGAGGACGGAGCGGCGAGGGACGCCGCCGCCGTGGCCACCTTGTTGGACGTCGCCCCAGGGCTCCACGAGGTGGCGGAGATCATCCTCGAGATGGTTGGTCGCGATCGTCGCGGCGATTTACCTTGCCGTCAGGGCCCTCGTCGCCTTGTACCCCCTTTGTGGGTGGTTGACGAGGAGATTCAGCGGCTTTGGGTCGCGTGGTCGCGACTAACCTCAGCGATCTCGCCTCGGGTCTCCCAACAAGGCCAAGACTAAGAAGACTAAAGACTAAAGACTAGCCGCAGGAGTACCAACAAAGCACTAAAGACAGACCAAAGACTAAGACCAAGAAGACTAAGAGTTTTTTTTTTTTTTTTTTTTTTTTTAGCGAGAAAAAGAAAAAGAAAATTAGCAATGTAAATTATTAACATTATGGAATGAAATGCGAAATTTTATCCAGTTCAGGCCTATCACATTTAACCCGAACTTAGTGGTTCCGCTGATCAACTCATTCTAGTCGATTGCTCGATTACGCCGACAGCGAGGTGGGGCTCGAGCTTTGTGGTTAGAAATTCGCGACTGTGCAAATCTTGGTTAAATTAGCGCTGCGAATTGCCGTCCCGAGTGGTTAGTGCTTTCTACCCGTTCAGTTGTGCTATTTGGTATAAACCGCCGAGGCTTTGTGCTCATCGTGGTTTGTTATTTCCGTGCATTCTATATCGGCACGACGAGTTGGGCGCTACAGATCGGGTAATAACCACTCGGGGCTAGCATTACACGTAACTTGAGAAAATAAGACGAACCACTATTTTATTTAATGTGTAAGAGTGGGATACATAACTCATGCGTAGAAGCGACGGAGCTGTTCGGCGTTCAAGTATTTGCTAACCTCGCCGTCTTCTCGTCTGAGTCGATAAGCACCCTACGGGTTGTCTTCTGACGATGTATGGACCTTCCCAAATTGGAGAGAGCTTGTGCTCGCTTTTGCAGTTCCTCCTCGGGACCAGATCTCCTTCGAAAAGGTTCTATTTACGGCGTTGCGAGAGTGGTAGCGCAAAGTCCCTGGAGGTACTTAGCCGGATCGAGGGCGGCAACGTTCGAAGCCTCCTCGAGTTGATCAAGCTCCACCATTCGGCATCCCTCGGACTCGGCCGTTGTAGTTCCGAACCCTCGGGGATTCGAATCGGCTCGATCGGCGAGAACCGCCTCTGCGCCATAGACCAGAAAAAGGGGTTTGGCGATCGCTCGGTAGGGGTGGTTCTGAGTCCCCGAATCGACGGTAGCTCCTTCACCCATCTGGGCGTGACGGTTTGAGGCGGTCGAAGATCCTGGCCTTGAGGCCTTGAAGGACCAGGCCGATTAGCTCGCTCGACCGCCCATTGCTTCGTGGGTGAGCCACCGAGGCGGCAGATCTTGATCCCGACGCCTTCGCACCATTCTTGGAATTCTTCACTCCTGAACTGGGTGCCGTTGTCCGTGATGATCCGGTTGGGCACTCGAATCGACTACAATATCCTGGAAGAACTCCTTGGCCTTAAGCTGCGGTGATAGTTACGATCGGCTTGGCTTCGATCCACTTGGTGAACTTGTCAATGGCCACGAAGAGGTAAGCGAAACCGCCTTGAGCCTTCTTGAGCGGGCCCACTATGTCGAGCCCCAGGCATCGCAAAAGGCCAAGAAATGGGTATAGTCTCGTAGCTCATGTGCCGGCAAGTGTGTCTGTCTTGAATAGAATTGGCAGCCCTCGCAGGTTCGAACTATCTCCTTGGCGTCCGCTATCACATTTGTTGGCCGGTAAGAAACCACTGCCGGTGAGGCTTTCCCAACCAAGGCGCTTGATGCCGTGATGGCCGCACATCCTCGAATGGATTTCTTGGAGCAGCTCTCTTCCCGCTTGTCCCGAATGCACCGCCCGAGGACACCCGAGAGCACTTTTTCGGAAGAGCTCGTCGCCCACCACCACATAGGACTTGGCTTGTCGGGAGATGCGCTCTGCCAGAGTGGCTGCTTCCGGGAGTTTGTCCTTCAGGAGATAATCAAGGTACGGGGTGGTCCAGTCTGGATCGATGAGCGGGACCCGGTTCCAGGACCTCGCTTGGCTTTTGCCGCTTTTGTAACGGTTGGCTCGTGAAGATCCCGTGCGAAGATATCACTTGGGACATCTCGCCCGAGTGGCTCCCATCTTAGCCAACTCGTCGCTGCCTCATTATTGCGGCGGAGGACATGAACCACTCAGCACCGTCAAACTTGCCTTCCAATTTCGGACTTCTTTGGCGGTATGCCGCCATATTCGATCCACGCACAACCAAATCCTTCAGACTTGATTCACCACCAATCGAGTCGCCTCGAATCGCCAAATTCGGATTCCGAAAGTGATGTGGCGATACGAAGCCCATGGATGAGGGCCTCGTACTCCAGCGGCATTGTTTGAGGCCGTGAAGTGAACTCGAAGGACATACTTCACTGTCACCCTTAGGCGAGATAAGGAGGATTCCCGCCCCGCTCCTCCAAGCATGAGAGATCCGTCGAAGTGCATGACCCAATATTCGGCTCTTCTTGGTCGCAGGAGTCCGGGATTCGGTCCACTTTGTATAAGTCACCAAAGCCTGGGATTTGACGGCTGTGCGTGGCTTGAATGAGATGTCGAAAGCTCCAAGCTCACCGCCCACTTTGAAATTCTTCCAGAGCTTCCCGATTGTGGAGGACCTCTCCCACGGGAAAGAAGTGACTACTGAAATCGAATGTCCTTGGAAATAATGCTTCAAATTTTCCGTGGACGAGATCAAAATGGCGTCTGCCAGCCTTCCTGGATTTGAGGATATCTTGTCTTGGATTCGCCCGATTACGACGAAATAAATCAAGCGTTACGCCGTGGCGGTGTCAGATTCCTCCCGCTTCCACAACTATCACGGCACTTACTACATGAGATGTTGCCGCTATGTAGAGCGAAGAGGTTCACCTGGCGCCGGCGATACTAAGACTGGGAGTGGAGAGAAACACCTTGAGTTCTTGAAGGCCTGGCTGTGCCTCTGGCCCAATCAAAGCGATCTTGCTTCTTAAGGAGCTTGAAGAAAGGCATTCCCGGACCCCCGGTCGTGAGATAAACTCGCCAAGCGCTACCATGCATCCGGTGAGCTTTTGGACCTCCTTTTGGTCGGGTAGGCGGGGCCATTTTCATAATGGCTCCAATTTTCTCCGGGTTCGGCTCGATCCCACGACGGAGACGATGAACCCGAGTAGTTTCCGGAAGACACTCCAAAACGCACTTCTCGGGTTTAGCCTCATCCTAACGCCCTTAGACTCTCGAACGCCTCGGCCAGGTCGGAGATAAGGCTATCTTGTGTCTGCGTTTTAACTACCACATCATCCACATAAGCTTCCCACGTTGCGCCCGAGCCGATGGTGAAAACACACATTGCACGGCTACCGGGTACGCTATGCGCCGGCATTCTTGAGCCCGAACGGCATGGTGATATAGCAATATGCTCCGAATGGAGTGATAAACGGTCTTCTCAGCCTTCTTCTTCGGCCGAATTTGATGATAGCCTGAATAGGCGTCGAGAAGTCGAGTAGCCGAGATACTGCAGCGGAGTCTACCACCTGATCAATACGAGGAGACCAAAGGGATCTTTCTGACAAGCCTTGTTGAGGCTCGGTGTAATCAACACACATGCGCCAGCTTTTATTCTTCTTCTGGACGAGTACAGGGTTCGCCAACCAGTCGGGATGATACACTTCTTTGATGAAGCCTGCAGCTAGCAGCTTTGTGATCTCCTCTCTGATGGCTTCTCGACGATCTTGAGCAAACCGTCGTAACCTTTGCTTGACGGGCCTGGCGGATTGGTTTACATTCAGTGCGTGCTCGATCACCTCCCTGGGGACCCCGGGCATATCAGACGGCTTCCAGGCAAAGACGTCTTGGTTTGCCCGCAGAAAGGTGACGAGCGCGTTTTCCTATTCATCCCCGAGCCTTGTCCCGATCGAGACGGCTCGCGCCGGATCGGACGGGTCGAGGAGAATCCTCTTGGTGCCCTCCTCGGGGCCGATCCCGGAGTTCGCGACTTGCGGGTAGGGACATCGCCTTCCGGCTTGTCGAAATCCGCCTCTTGACGAATCCTTTCCCGTCCACTTGGCGCCTCCGAGAGACTCGGCCATTTCGCAACTCTCTCTGTCGCAAGAGAAAGATCGCTTAACATCGCCGTAGAGTGATAATACCACTCGGACCAGGCATCTTCAAAGATCGACAGCGTAGTGGGGCACCGCCATGAACTTGGCGGCTGGTCTCCCAAGATGGCGTGATACGCCGCGAAAGTCCGCCACCTCGGCTAAGGCTCTCATCCGGTAGTTGTCCCTTGCGCCGAACGTGGATCGTAGAGTGATTTGTCCGAGTGGTACCGCCGACGTTCCGGTATCACTCCATGAAAAGGCGACGACCGCGTTTGAGGTCGACCAGCGGGATTCCCATATCGTCGAGTGTCTTCACGAAGAGGACGTTGAGCCCACTCCCACCGCCAATCAACACCCTTTTGAGCTTGATGTCACGCGGACAACCGGGCGCCAGACCGGGTGGTATCTGCAGGGAATGGGACGCGATCTGGGTGATCCGTGCGGTCGTAAGTTATTGCAACCTCGGACCACCGGACATATCGGGGTCTCCGGCTCTCTTGCATAGATGTCCCGGCGGTGAGCTTTGCTTCCGCTTGGACTCATATGCGGCTGAACCCCGAATATGTAGTTAAGCTCGAGGTCGACTTCCGATAGTCTTCCTCGGCCAGGGAAGCGGTTTGCGCGGCATGACCGCCGGACCTTGTCCACCGCTTCTTGCTCTCGCGCGAACCTCTTTAGGGTGAAACAATCCTTGGCGGCATGCCTCCCCTTTGGATGGAAAGAGGCGAGTGAGTTCATGACCTTATCATATCCATCCTCTTTGAGAGCGAGGATGAGTTGGCGCAAAGAATCGCCATTAGCTCTTCGCCCTTGCGCTTTCTTTTCTTTCCGCCGAGGGGTTCAGACCGATCCTTCCCTTCATCACGTCGTTCGCCAGAGCCTCGAGGTCTGAGCGTAACGGTCCGCTAGGGCGAACAGCTCCCGACCGACGTGGGTGGCTTCCGGACATCTTCTTGATGAGGTCGGGTCGCCGACTCCTTTACGGAAGGCGGCTATCACAACCGCATCTGTGGCGTCCCGAACGGTGCTTTTCCTGCTCATGAAGCGCTTGACGAACTCCGGCGGATTCGTTCCTCCTTTGGTGTAGCTGGTATAGGTCCCAAGGGGTGCCTGGCGCTCGTAGGTGCCTTGGAAATTTGAGATGAATCGCTCACAGATCTCCCGAGGAATCTATAGAGTTCATTTGGAAGTCCGGTGAGCCATGCTTGGGCTGTGGCGAGAGGGTAACCGGCAAGTAGTTTGCCATTACTGATCCCCCAGCGGCCCTCGACCGCTGTGAGCGTATACTTGTAGCCAAGCCTGCAGGTCTCTCTCACCGTCAAACCTAGTGATGCCTTTAGGATTAAATCCATCAGGCCAAACCACTCGGCGTAGGTGAGGAGTAAACGCACGGACCCCTTCGATGACTCCGCGATTCCCCCCGGGAGGTGATCGACGCGGAGGGGATCGCACTTGGCGTATTTCGCGGCCTCGCGGAAGGATGCCGAAGCGCTCATATTCGTCGGCTTGACGGCGTTGTTCCTCCCTTTCTCGCCGCGGCGCTGGCGTCGAGGTCTGAACGGAGGTCGCGGCCGATGCTATGTCGCAAGTCGTCTCCGCGAGGGTAGAACATGATGTATCGGCGGGCTTCCCGACCTGGCCAGTGGCGGCCGTCTGAGTCCTCGCCGGACCACGCGGATGCCTCCTTCGCCGGCCGGGTCGGTTTGAGTATCTTTGGATAGGCTGCCGCCGTCACCATGGCCTTTACTTGGGCCATGATCGGAACAATCGATCATCTCGCCTCAAAGATAGGGGTCAGGGTATCCAGGAGTGTCTTGGAGGCGACGATATTCTGCTGTGGGGTACGAAAAACAGCCTGGTCCCCCATCTTGGCTTGCAGAATGTCTTCATTGACAGCCCGGGCGCGGTCCCGGAGAGTACGCGCCACAAGATCGTGCTCGATCACTCGGCCTCCTTCCAAATCGGCGCGGCGATCGAGGTGTCGGCTGGCTGCCTGGACCGCCATGAGCCTTCGATCACACAGACTCTACGGAAAGTCCAGCAGCTCTCTAGGCTTTCTTCTGACTCGGCCGCTGAGGTGGGTGAGTCTGGAGAAGACACCTAGGCGCTCGGGGGTGCCGAGTGGCTTGGCGGTGAGAACCCCCACCCTTCGTGCCTCGGCGTCCTCGAGCCCGACTCGCTGGTGGAACAGTCTTCGATCCCCGCTCGGTACTTTAGAGTACGAGGCAGGGGACCTTCCGATCGGCGCGAAGTCGTGGACGATGGATCGCCGAAACCTCACACTGTAGCGCGGTTCCTTGGAGAGAGAGGCTTCCGAGGTCGTTGGAGATGAAGGTCGCTTCAAAGCGGAAGACTGGCCCGGCGAAGATCGTGGAGACTTCGCTGCCGCGACCATCAAGCTTGACGAAGATGTTGACACAATCCCCTACCTGGCGCGCCAACCGCCGACGATCTGTTTCGCCGGCAATGAGATTTGTGATTCTAGGGATTTGTGCGGGATCTCGAGCTTGATGGTAACACAGGATGCGAGGGCAATCTGTTTTAGACAGGTTCGGGCTCTCTCGGAGGAGATAATACCCTAGTCCTGTGTTCTTGGATGTATTGTGTGTGTTCAAGAGAGAGCGAGAGAGGAGAGCCTCTTTTGTTTTTTTCCTCCTCCCCTTATATACTGGGGGAGAATACATGATAGATGGGCGCCACCGGGCCCTAAACCTGGTGGCCTGGACGACATGTCCCTTGTCCTTATCCGCCTTCACGCTCTATGTCCTGGAGAGGAGGTTATGCTTTCTCCGACCCACGCCTGCCGCCTTGTCGTTCCGGCTTCCCGCAGTGCTCGCGATGTCGGATCGCATGCCTCGTCCCTGGCGGGTTGTTAGGGCGGGGCACGAAGCTTCCTTGAAGGACCGGGAGTTGTCTTGGGGAGCAAGTCGAAGGTCTCCTCTGGGCCCGTCGTGGTGCTGCTTGGCCTTGGGCTTTCCATTCCGCCTGTTAGGCCCAGCCGGGTGTAGGTCCCTCTTACGGGACCCCTGTTTCTGTCATCCCACACCTACCTTTTTAATAAATTTTGTCACCTTGTCTTCTCGTTCTTTCTCTCTCTCTTTCTCCTTTACCTCCGCAAAAAATTCTACGATTAAGCTCGACCCAGACAAAGTGTCGTAGGCGTGGTCGGTCGTCGAGGCAAAACACCGTGACGACAAGAGCTCGACCTCAAGGGCTTCCTTCCTCGTAAGACGACCATCTTTTCGCGGTAGACCTCCGCCGCAAGCAAAGATTCGCACAGACACCCTTCCGAGCGGTTCCGAAGCTTAAGTCGGCAGGTGGCGGCATCGGCCGCCGTACCCTAAGAGCCACACGGTCCCCATGAACTCTACTCCGCCAACGAGGTCGTGCTCGCGATCACGCCCACGACCTCCGTTGGCGGCGGGGCTATAGGGTACCAAGTGGCCACGACCTCGTGCGACTCTCACGCAAGGTAGCTACTCCCTAGTACGATTGACCGCTAAGTCACGTAAGGCCGAAGTAAGCCGAACAAGGAACCGCGACACCAAACAAATCGTTATCATCTCGGACAAAACAACAAAAACGCGTTTAGAGATAGATAAACGCTCTTTCTATGTTCAAGCTGGCGGTTTTTCCTTAAGTTTTTTTACAGGTAAAGACAGAAAAAGAAAATTACAGAGCCCGTGACGCTTCGCGTCTGCAGAGCGGCGAGGCTCGTCCCGCACCGAAGTCAAGCTCGGACTCAAGGTCGAGCACCGCCGGCGAAGCTTCCCGACCTTCGCTTGCCGCTCGCCGAAGTCGCTGGACTCCTCCCGTTGCTGGTCGATCGTCCTTTCGCTTCGCCGGGCGTCGCGCAAGGTCGCCACCATGGCCTCAAGGCCCGACCTTGCTGCTCGCTCCGGCCGAGGCGCTCCTGGAGCTCGTGCACGGACTCCTCCACCTTCCGCCGGATCTCGGCCTCGAAGATGTCGGCTCGGCAACCCGGCGCTCGAGCTCCGCGATCTTGGCGTCTGCTTTCGGATTGGTGCTTAGCGACAACTTCGGCGACACGGTGGCGGCATGGAAGTCCTTCATGGTGGACTCCAAAGACTGCGCGACAAGGTATTTCAGGTTGTGATCGAGTTTTTTTGATAAAAACACATGAGTCGAGTACTTACCCAACAAAGCCGAGCCTCCGGCCCCTGTTTGGAACATCTCGGCAGGTCCTCCGCCTCGTCTGTTCCCCTCAGGCGGGCAAGGGATCTCAGCCTCGATCCCTTCTCCTTGATCGGAGGCGGGGGCTTGAGCCCGAGCTCCCTCATCCCCTGAGGGCGAAGGAGCTTTGTCCTGGGGGACGACCTCCGCCTCCTGGAGAGGGACGGCCTCAAGAGCGAGGATCACCTCCCGCTCTTCTTCCTCCCGGGCAGAAGTTGCGCCCGGGGGCTCCACCCCTTCGGCGTCTACGGCCATGGGAGCAACCGGGGACACCGGTCGGCATCCGGCCCTTGGGCTGCAGCAGCGTCCCCGACCGCGGGATCAACTCGGGGCACCGAGTCGGCGGCCGGAAGGTCGGTCCCGACCGAATGTACCTCGGTGCCGGCAGATCCCCTTCGTCTTGAAGCTGCCCCGGCTCACCTACGGTGGCCGGGCTCATCTCCCCGACCAGCGGGGTAGCCGGCTCTTCCTCGTTGGACGAGCTCCCGCCAGGAATGGGGTCCCTGACGGCCGGGCGGCCCCGGACGGCGTGGCGTCACGAGCACGGGGAGACCTCGGCGATCTCTGGAGAGTCGCGGTGATGATGTCGCCGGGCGCCGAAGAATCCTCGCGGGGAGTTTCTGGCTGCTCATCACCATCGAGACTCCACGACTATGATGTGGGGATGCCCTCCTTCGCGGCTCGGGCATCGGCGGCGCGATCTTCCTCCGTGTCTCCTCTTCGGGAGACACGACCTCTGGTCCCGGAGCTCGCGGCGATGGGCTCCCCACCTCGACATCGTCGCCACCCGGCCGTGGGGGCTGGGCCTCACGCGCCTCGGCTCCACGCCGGCCTCGTCGCCCACGACGGCCTCGGCGGCCGGGCAAGCTCCTCTCTAGCACGAGGTCAAGAATATCGTCGACCATCGCTTGGAAATCCCATAACTCCGCACTAACCGCCACACCCACTATAGACGATGTGGGGTTAGTATGGTGCCGAGGGGAAAGAGACAAACAAGAGGGAGCAGGATCGACCTTGCTCGGCGTCCGCTAGCCGAGCTCGAGCGCGGGCCGAGGAGGCGGCCATGTCCTCGCGCGCCTTGTCGGCCCTGGCGGCCGGAAGGTCGGCCTCCCCAAGCCGACCTCGGAGACGGTCGGCGTTGGCGCCAGTTGAGGCGTGGCAGGCGACCTGCGGGACCTCGGGACCAAGGGGCGGGTCCAGCTAGCCCTTCTCCTCCTCGCGTCCCCGGGAGCCGAGCTCGAGCTCACCCGCGAGCTCACGCTGAAGAGGCGCGATCTGGCCTTCCACTCGACCTTCACGCCGGCCGTGCCAGCTGCGGCCTCCTTCTTCGCCAGCGACAGCAGTGGCGCAAAGCGAGCCATCGGCTCGGGATTGTCTCAGGTGTACTCATCCATCCACAATCTTAGTTCACTCACCTCCTGCCCGGTCCGCATACTCCAAGTCTTTGGCGGGGTGGCGATCGTCGGCCGGAACGCTGCGTATCGCTGGCGAGGACGGCGTGGCCGACGGAGATCGAAAGGCGGCGCTATGCGACGCCGGTCCCTTGGTCTTTCGACCCGTCCCCGCCAACTGGGATCCTACCGGGACACGGCGACCGAGGCAACCTTCTCCTGTTGAAAAAGAAAAACTCAAATGAGGTCGAAGGCCCCTCGCGAAGCCTCGCCCTGATTTAAAGCTTTGAAAGAAGTCCGAATCGAGACTTACCGCCTCGGTCAGGTTAAGGGCGTTGTTCGATCTCGCGGCCCTCGATGATTTCCTTGCCTTTAGGGGTGCCGAACATCTCGGACACCCTCACATCCACCCAGTCCTCTGGCGGAGCTACATACCAGCCAAGGGAGAGGTCGTGAGAAGGGGCATCCTCTGCTCGGAAAAGAAGATCGAGGGCGACGACATACCTGAGCGTGATTCCCGGGTGATGTCCTGCCATCTCGACCTTGAAGAAGGGATGCTCCCTCCTCCTAAGGGGTGATATCCGGTTCCTGACGTAGTCCCGGGTAACGTCCCGGCCGGTCAGCCCCAGGCACGTGAGCTCGTTGATCGTCATGAGGATCTTCTCCTCCTCGGGCTCCACGGGCGGTCGGGGCGTCTCGACGGCGCGACCTCTGGCGCCGGAGTAGGAAAGCGTGCCGCCCTCCGCTTTCCTCAAGTAGAACCAAGAGTCGGCCCAACCCGACACCGAGTCCTTGAGCGTGAAGCTCGGGTACTGTATGGTCGAGTAGGTCGCAGCGGAAAGTAGAGGCAGCCCCGCGGCTGCGGCGTGCCGGTCACGAGAAAGGGTGTAGAAGTGGAAGAAGAGGCGGGAGTGGGCTCGACGCCCACGAACCCTTCGCAGAGATGGGTAAAGATGGCCATGATGAGAATGGAGTTGGGGTGGAGGTGAGCGATCTCGCACTCGCAGGAGGCGAGCACGGCCTCGGACGAACTCACTTTCGGGCGTCGAGCCCGTTCATGGCGTAGAGCTCGGTGGAGACGATCTCCCCCTCCTCATTGTGGGCTCTCCTCGGCGCTGTGACTCTCCATGTGCCGGCATCAACGTACCTCGCCTGCTGGAGGATCTCCAGCCTGCGCCTGTCGAGCTTGCTGACGCCGAACCTCGCCATGAGGGTGGAAAAGATGATCGAGAAGAAGGATGAGCGCCGAAGCAGAGGAGTATGAGACGCAGCGATCGCAAAACGGCCAAGTGAGTCTAAGGGTTTTCTCTTCGAGTGTTTAAAAGCTCCTCCAGGAAATGGGAAAGCAAAAGGACTTCCCGCCGTTATGGTCGAGGAAGCCCTAGAGGCACAGAGGGCAGTTGAGGCGTTCGCCATTCAGAAAACGACACGTGGGCACGCAAATCGAAACCGTCCTGCCAGAAAAGACGGTTCCCCAGGAAGGACAGTTCAGGCTTCCAGGAGAAGGAACCGCTGAGAGGGGCCCACTTCTGTTAGCTCGAAGCGCGACGAGCTGGGGGAACAAGCTCGTTCCCGGAGGAGGTTAATAGCTCGTTGGTCGCGGCAGTTGTCCGCCACGGCAGAACCGACATGCTCGTAGAACGGTAGGCCCAAGGGGAAGGCCTTCCTTAGACCTTTTCCCACTTGAACCTCGGGGGCGAGCTGCCGGGGGGGCGGGTAATTTCCATAAATTACCTCGGATGCCACCAACGACCAAGCTCGCTCCGCCCGAGCCACCAGGAGGTCGTTACCCTGGGTTGTCTAATCGTAACTTGGAAGGCTACGCATTAGGCCGATTCGAGCTCGGGCTCGGGTGGGACCGAGAATGCCACGTATTCCGATCGATTCGAGCTCGAGCTCGGGTAAGATGTCCAAGCTCGGTGCGGTCATCGGCCGACCTTCTGTGATCTCGGGGTCGGTGGGAATAACCACCCGAGCCGTAACTTCCGTTAGCCCGCTACGTTTCCGTGGGAGCGTGGCGGAAAGATAGGATCCACAGTTGCCACGCTTGGACGAGGTCCAAACGTGCGGGTAATGGTCATGGAGTTCGATCCTTTGTAAGCTATAAAAGGGTCCCCATCGTGAGGGGGACACACAACAAAGAACAACAACACACGTATTGCACCGATTGTAAGACAAGAGTCATACACTCGCACACTTTGCAAGAGTATACAAGAGCTGGAGTAGGGCTATTATCTCTTCCCTGAGAGGCCCGAACCAGGGTAAAGCTAACGTGTCCACGCTCGTTGAGATCTGGTGATCCGTTCCTTGAGTAATCCCTCACGCAAGAAGGGGTCACAGTTGGTCCCTCCACCAACAAGTAAGCTCGGCGGGGGCCTGTTCCCCAATCGTCGACACACATGGACAATCTTCGCTGTTCGTGTAGCCTTTCTTGCAAAGAAAGTCACTCAAGCGATTGTACCACATTCTTCCCGACTGTTTTAGCCCATACAGTGATTTCTCCAATTTCACACTGTATAGGTTTCTGTTTGCTCTGTCTTGGTTCGGGATAGGGATACCTTCCGGTACTTTCATATAAATCTCCGAATCCAAGTTTCCATACAAATATGCTGTGACAACATCCATTAGCTTCATTTTCAATTTCAAGTTGACTGCCATTGAGATCAAGTATCTAAAGGTAATTCCGCCCATGACTGGAGAATAGGTTTCTTCATAATCAACCCAGGGCGTTGAGTGAAACCTTGAGCGACAAGCCTTGCCTTGTACCTTACAACTTCATTGTTTTCGTTTCTCTTGCGAACAAAAACCCATTTGTGACCTACGGGTTTATATGGGGAGGCGTCATGCACACAGGCCCAAACACCTCTCTTTTGTTCAGAGAGACTAACTCTGCGGGTGATTGCCTTCTTCCAATCTTCCCAATCGAGCCTTTTCTTGCACTCTGCGAGAGATGCGGGCTCGGATCATAATTAATGATCGTGGCAATCTTCTTTGCAAAGTATGCATCGACATTGGTCGTTGCTCTATTCATTGATTCTCCGATATTACAAAATTTATGGCCATTTCATCATGGGGTGCTTCGTGCACTTCTACTTGCTCTTCATTGCTATTTCCCATTCCAGAGCAAGTTCCTTTAGTTTTTCTCCGCCAATGTGTGCGCACACATTATTTCCGTGGCTTCTTCCAATGGAAGGTTCAGATCAGAATTGCCTTTTCCACAGGCTTCTTTCCAAAGTGCAAGGTCTCAACTGGCTCCCCTTCTTGCTTTGGGGCACTTTTGTGATTAGGTGTGGTAAGTCCTCTTGCCCGATTTTCCCAGACGTCTCCGGTACTTTGGGTTTGAGAAGCCGATTTTCTGCTCTTTTTCTTTGAGGCCTCTGAGCAGGATGAGGATACCTTCGCTTTCTTAGGTATTTCCACCCTCTACGGTGCATTTCTTGCGGGTACATGCGACTTAACCACGCTCTTGAGATCACAAAAATGATCAGGCGAGTTCATTTGCTAAATTCTGCAAATCAATTATCTTCCGGACTTCTTGATTTGCTTCATTAGTGCGAGGGTCATGTGCGGGATCCCAAAGTGGAATGCCATATTATTTCTCGGCATTTTTCATCCAATGGTTGATTCTCTCCCTAATGATGGGAAAGCGGTCCTCGTCAAAGATACAATCGGCGAATCGGTCAGATGCAAGTCTCGATCATGGGTTCCAAATACCTGATTATGGATGCACTCTCATAACCAACGTATATCCTGCACTTGCGGAGAGGGCCCATTGTAGTCATTGTGGGGTGGTATAGGTACGTATACCATACAACCAAAATTTCTAAGATGGGAAATCTTCGGGATGACCCCTTGCACTAGTTGCATAGGTGAATGGATGTTGTAGGCCGATGGTCTATAATTGATGAGTGCTGCTGCGTGTCCCCAACAAGTGTTGGGCAAGTTACAACTCTGCAAGAGCGGTCTGGCAATGAACTTAATCCTCTTTATTAGTGCTTCAGCTAGCCCATTTTGCGTATGGACGTGCGATGCGAGTGCTCAACGATTATTCCCGTTCTTTGTGCAATAATCATCAAATGCCTTGGAAGTAAATTCGCCGGCATTGTCCATTCGAATGGACTTCACGCGATGATCAGGAAAAGCATTCTTAATTCTGATGATCTGCGAGATCAGTTTTGCGAATGCATGATTCCTTGTTGACAGCAAACATGTATGCGACCATTTCGAGGAAGCATCAATGAGCACCATAAAGTATCGAAACGGCCCTGACAAGGGCTGAATCGGGCCACAAATATCCCCCTGAATGCGTTCCAGGAATGCAGGGATTTCATGTTGCACTTTCATAATAGAGGGTCTAGTTATTAATTTCCCGGTGGCACATGCATGGCACACAAAATCTTCATGATTCGGGAAATTTTTAACATTGATGCCATGACCTTGTGAGTTATTAACTATATTTCTCATCAATCTAAGACCAGGATGACCTAATCTACAATGCCATAAAGAAAATAATTCAGAGCTTCTAAAGACAGTCTTTAAAGAAGTATACACTGCGTGTGCATTGATTTTCGTGTAGTACAACCCAGATTCATATGAGGGACATTTTTCTAGTACCATCTTTCCATATTCCGCGTGCTTCACAATGCACAAGTGTTCTTTGCCATTTTCTTCATTGGTTTCTACGTGAAACCCATTGGCGCGGATATCCTTGAAACTTAAGAGAGTGCGAGTTGATTCAGGGTACAAGAGGGCTTCTTCAATTACCAAAGTTGTACCCATTGGCAATATAATTGTGGCTCTTCCTGAGCCTATTATATGCGTATCGCTTCCTGCGATAGTCGTAATCCTTCCAGCGTTCTTCGTGATCGTCTGGAAGTATTTCGACTCTCTTAAGATGGTATTTGTTGTGCCACTATCAAAAATGCATATTTCCTCCATTGGGCGTTACACGATTTCTAGATGAAAAGAAAAATAATTCTAATCAGACAGTGGCTAAGTAATTCAAAAATTGCTTGTAAATAAAGAATACTGGAATAAAGAATAAATTGCAATTCTATTCATGAGAAAAAGTATGCTCTTCGAGAGCTTACTATTCATTATGCAATCTGATGTCTATGTGAGATAATTCTGACAATTCAGGTCAGTTCTTCAAAAACTCATGTTAGATAATGCCACACCTTTGCACATTCATAAGGTTCTTCCATTAGATTACTGCGTGCAATCTAATACTCCCTCCGTCCCAGTTTAGAGGGCGTATAAGTTTTTTCACCGAGACCAAGGAGCGGACGCGCGAAGTAATTTTTTCCATATTTACCCTTAATTAAACACAGGATGAATGCATGCAATTATCTCGTCGCTTGCTCTTAGCTTGGGGCTTCAGGGCTGATAGAAATGAAGGAGGGAGTTAACAGCTGCTTGCATGGCTGAAGCAATTATTGCTGGCAACTTCCCAAGCATCACGCGCGTGCGCATGCATGCAGATGGTGAGGGTAAAGATGGGAAATAACAGCGCATATTAAAGAGACGCCTTGTATTATGGGACAGTAGCAAAAAACTTATACGCCCTCTAAACTGGGACGGAGGGAGTAGGAAGTGGCTGCTAGATTCAATAAAATGCATAATTGAATTCTCATAAGTTTCCAGCAAACTAAAAGAAAGCAATAATTTCAAGATTCATATATACAAAGATAAATGCAAAATTCATAAGTACAAAATTCATAAGTACGGAATTCATAAATGCATGATTCGTAAATACAGTTTCGTGCATGTATGTGATCGGCTTCGTGCAAGCGATCGGATTCATATGCATGATCGACTTCGTGCGATCTGCTTTATGTGCGATCGACCGTGGCGATCGGTTTAAGCGCGGCTTCATCTTGCGCTGGCGCGTCGATTCCATGCACGTCGGCCTTCTTGGCGCGACGGTGGCCGCTTCGTGCGGCGTGCTTGAATTTCCAAAGAACTATATTAAAGCAATAAATACAATGCATGGAACAGAATAATAATTGCACAATTCATAAATTCAGAATAAACAATAATTGCACAATTCATAAATACATAAATGCGGAAAATAATTTCTTATGAATTTTCGGTATTTTAAACCGGGCAATTATTGCAAAATTCATGCAAATATTCATGAAAGCAGGAAATAAGGCTAAGTACAAATTAAAACAGAGCCATAAAATTTTCTGGAATTTTCTAGCTGTTTTTTATATTTCCTGGCAATTTTCAGAATTTTTGGGATTTTCTAATTGTTTTTTCTTTTTCCAGAGAAAGAAAGAAAAAATTAAAAAGGGATAAAATATTAGGGGGGCAAAGGGGTAATTTCCCCTTGCCCACCCACAGTGCGTTAAAAGATCGGATTCAATCTGATTTGTAAAATCCTCATGCCTTCTGGACTTTCTAGTCCATACGTAGGATTGGATGGACTTTTTTGGTCCATGAGTCATTAGACTCAATGTCCAAGTTCCAAGTAGCAATGCGTGGAACGGCGGCCCGGCCCATGCGCCCTAACGCTTAGCAGACCACCATGATGCCCGCTACCTGGCTCGGTGCGTGTGCTGGTCGCCCATGCGTGACGGCGTTGGTCGCCTCGCTGTCGTAAGGCGCATGCATGTCGGGCCCGGCTAATTCGGCAGAAAACACCCGGTCATGGAGTCGCTTCGGCGACGGCAGCGGTACTGCCGCCGCCCAATGACAGGAGCGAATAGACCAGTGGAGGCCTGTGGTGCTGCGGCAGGCGCACGCGGCAACAGAGCTTCGAGCGCTTCGGGCGCGCGTACGGGTAGAAGAGCCAAGGGCCGCGACGGAGTCCGGACGACGCCGCACTGGTCGGGCGAAGTTCGGCCGTCTTGATCGCCGACCAGCGGCAGTCGCAGCCGAGGCCTCGCTGCGTGGCGAGGGGCACACGAGGGTGACGGCTCTTCGGCGCAGCGCCAGTGAGTGGCGCGCGCGCTTCAAGACCGAGCGCCGGCTGAACGGCGGCGGCCCAGCGGCAGCTTCCGGACAGAGCGGCGATGGCCGCGAGGCGCGACAAGGCTAGCGTTATGAGCCAACAAAGCCAGCGCGAAGCGCAGGCGTGCGCAGTTTGATGCGCTACACGCTACGGGGTTGGTCGCCGAGCAAGCCGAGGACGCGGGGAGGCCGGACTCCGGACGCGGCTAGCCGAGGCGCGTGGCGTCGGCAAGGCCAACAGCGGCGGGAAACCAGTGGGTCCGGGCGCTCCGTCAGCACGGCTTCGAGCCGGGCTACCAAATGTTCGGGCGTTGCGGCGACACAGCGGTTTCGGACCGCACGACGACGTTGACGACGTCGGCTGAGACCGAGGAGCCACGACACAGCGGCAGGCGCGCATCCACGGCATGCGTGCGGCAGCGACAATGCACAGAATCTGGGTCGCGCTACTTCGGGTGTGCTCGCCGAGGAGCGGCCTTCGTGGCTAGGCTGCGACTTTCGTGGCCTGTAGCAGGACATGGCTTCAAGTCAACGAGGACGGCTGCGTGCGCCTGGCGGCTGCAAGAACGGCTGCGTGCCGTGACGGCCGAGAAGACGGCGCTTCGTGCGCCAGACGGCTTCATGCCGATCGACCGGAGGGGAAAAATAATCTGTAACTTCTTTTTACAGGAGATCTACACCATGATCTGTAAATAAATGCACAACGTAGCTTCGTGCCACGTAGGTTAGATGCAAAGATTCGATGAGCGATTAGAACAATCCTCGTATTCTCACCTTTCTTACCTTTCAATCTAATCTCCGGTAGAGCTTCGTGCTGATAACGTGTTAGACAACCTCGCTATCGAATAGTCCGGGGTTGCCTAATAGATCTAAAGTGGAGAACAGAAAGAAATGGCGAGAGACACAATATGAGGAGGAACGGGTCTGCTTTATTATTCTGTATGCTTATATACAATGGGGTGACCCCCTGCCTCCTATATATAGCGGTTCTGCTTAGAGATAAGGAAGAGTCCATATATGATACGAATCCAGTTTCCTAACAACTCGTACGTTATCGTTGTGCACGTTTGGGTCTGGCGCCACATTGATCCCATTATGTGCGTTGCATACACGGGACCTAGGCCATGTTTAGATGGACTAAAACTAATTGTTAGCTGGCTAATGGCTAGAGTTAATTGTTAGCCAGCTAATAATTAGTCCATCTAAAATTAGTCCAGAGCTGTTTGGATACATGACTAATGGTTGGACTAATTTCTTAGAAAAGTCATTTCTGCCCCTCATAATAGGTGAGAAAATGAGGATAAGGCCAGCGCGAGGGTATTTTAGGCTTTTCTCAGCGTGTTACATGCTATTAGCCCAAATTAGCTCCTCCCCACCAACTAATAGACTAAAAATTAGCCCATCTATTAGTCTTCCTGTTTGGATAGACTAGGACTAATTTTTAACCAACTAACAATTAGTCCAGGGATCCAAACATGGCCCTAATTAATGCATGCCTGGTCTACGTGCTCTCTCTTCTTCCTTGCGGAGGACAGTTAATAATCCGCCAATAGCTTCCGACCAATTTATCGGCTGGTCTGCGCCTGCACTATCTTTGGTCAGGGGCAACCACGCGCATACGGCCGCGCCACCGCCGGTGGGCTCGGCCGTTGCGCCGCATCGTGCATCAGCGCAGACGCACGCCGGCCTTCACACGCGTTTCAGACGCACGCCTGAGCGGGTATCGGTGAGAAATCGCTGAAAAACTCCTCGCCAGCAGTGAGAGCTCCGTTGCGGAAGGTTAGCTTGGCTCGGTTGGTCCTTGATGGTGATTTGGATCGAAGCCACTCGTAACGGTCGGATCAAGCCACGGTCGCCACCTCGTGCCATTAAATGTCACTTCGTTTCTTGTCCACTCTAAAAGTGTCTTCATCGCCACTGAACCGGGATCCCAACAAGGTAGTATACAGGTAGCACAATAGCCGAACACCAGGGCAAGGTCTTCATTCAGAACGGGGTGTCATGTCCCGGTTTAGTCCTCTCCCTGCAGCTCGGCGTCAGCTAGTCCACGTCGAACATTTATCATGATTCATGAGCTAGCACACGAAATGTTAAGTTCAGGCAAGGATCCAATGAAGATCCCATGAAGATCTTGCACTGTATTTATTATTGCACTGTGTTTATGCTGTATTTATTCTGCAGCACTGGTAAGATCTTGCACTGTAACTACGCTAGGCTGGACCACTGGAATACTGGATAATAGAGCCCTGAGATGATGGCCCGTCGTACGGGCGTGCCCGGATCTCCATGACAAATTTGATGCTGCCCTGCTTCGCATGACTCAAAAGTCAAAACAGGCCGGGCACTTCTAGCCGGTGGTAGCCCGGAAGAGAAATTTCGGTCCATGTATCCGTCGTCATCTTTAGCCCATCTCGTGCTGGCTAATAGGCCGATCTTGATTTCTAGCCCATCTCAACAAACAGATGACTGAGGTTGGCCATGTCTCTTTTTTTTTTTGCTGGGAAAATCGGATAAATGCCACAGCAAATGATATGGTTTTGAAAAATGGCATCGGCTGTTAGGCTGACAAGTGGTTCCTGGTCCCACGTGTCAACGAAACATATTGCCAAACTGCGAAACTTCGTTTTTTTTTTTTTGAGAGGCCATGCCTCGGAATGTGACTCTGATCCAATCCAATACATACACCCTACGTCACCCCTGCACGAGTAACGAGAACGGAACAAAGAACAGATTCATCAGGAAATGTTAATACCTGCAAATGACTTCATTACTAAGTAGTAATGACATGCATGGATTCATCAGGAAATGTTAATACCTGCTTCCGAGCGCGGGACTTCTCCCCCTTACTATCCCGTCAAACGAATACGGCAATGGCTCTGTCGGCGATGACAGGTCCCCGTTCACCTTCCCACTAGAATCAAGCTGGTTGACCGCTGTTTGCACAGCCACGGCGCTGCCTCCCAAGCCAACAGCCCTTGGCATGAACCGATTGCCCAAGGCCAGATCCGCCATACCGACAGGCTCAAACCCCAGAGCCGCCGCACCGGCCGCGTCGTTGGCGTTTGTGGTGATCTGAGCTTGGAGCTAACAAACACGAAAATCTGGATCTAATGGTCACCACGATCACGTAATAACACTTTAATCAAGATTACATCAAATTAACACTGGTATCAATCCCGTTAGCCGGCGTAAGATTGAAAGGAAGAGACTGGCAATCAATATTTTGATCTTTGATCTTGAGTTATTGCTACTCTCCCAGAACCCCTTCCGATCTAAAGTTCGCACCGAGGCTAGCGAAGATCTTTATCTGCACCAACCCATCTCGATGCCCTCTTCTTCACATACGATCTACATCGACGCTCAGCATCACATACAAACTAATAGCGTCTTCATCTTCACCGGGTCAATAATTATTTGTTTTCTGCATTGTATTGTGATCATGTTGTAGACTAGTTAATGACTTCGATTTAGTTTATGTTAATTATAATAATTGGCACCAGAGCAAACTAGTTTATTCTTGATCCTCCTTAGCCCGGTTTAGATGTTGTTTTGTTGGTTTTAGCGCTTTTGTCTCGGTTAAGGTTGATTAGTAGTGTTCTTCGACTTGGTTAGCATTTAGAAGGAGGGGATAAGATCAAATTCAAACCCTAGAACTCCAATCCAAACCATAGTTCCCAAATTTCCCCAAATCCCAAATCAATCAAGAAACCTAATGGTCTAAAGGGGGTTTCGGGCTTACATTTATCGAAGGTCGCCGTCGACCGATCCGAGCGCACCGCCGTCTCTGCGTCGCACATGCGCCGTCATCATCCCCTTCCCTGGCCTGAGTTTCGCCTGCGGGAACGACTGCACACGAGCACAACGGCTTGAGGCCCCTACCTCACCGGAGCCACACGCGGTCTTAGCTCGCCGCGCACGCCATCCTGTCGCTTCGCCGGCACGCTCCTTCGCTTAGTCACCGTCACGATTTTTTCGGATCGAGAGGGGAAATGAGGTTATGGCTAGGGTTTCTCATTCAGGCATGAGTTTTGTTCCATCAGTGCACGATCTAATCCGTCCATTCGCATCTTTGGACCGGCCCTTTGGACAAGCTTAACTCTTTCGACCAGCTCCACACCTAAGTACCCACCTCGATTTCACTAGTGGTAGCACCTTCACTCCTCCGGGTAGGTGTGCTCTAGCCTTCACAACTTCGGCGGGCTTCTCAGAACCTTAGTTGAGAGTTCTGCACACAATGCTCCTACGCCGTCTAGGGCGCGGTAACCTCCAAGAGTAACAGGTCGAGTTTCTCACTCGAGCTTCACCTAGCGCCGCACATGTGCTTTCAATGACCACCTAAGTGCAACACATGCACTAAGATCCTCCTCAAGTACAAGACATGCACAAGAGGCTCTCAATCCTCGTCCTAGTTGCAACACATGCAATTAGGCTCACTCTTTAGCTCAAGAAACAATTGGAAGAGAGCAACACATGCACACACCTCCCCTAAACACCAAATGAGCTAGCAACCCTAGCCCTTGCCCCCTAAGGGGGCCTTTTATAGCTCCCACACTCCGAACTAGCCGTTGGGGGGCAAAACTGCAAAAAAAATAGCAAATTTGGCACTACCAGCCTCTAAGGCCCGTAGTGTTGGCCTCAACCCAACGGTAGGCTCAATGGCTATATTACCGGTACTACCGCAGGCATAACCCCGGTAGTACCGCTCCTCCAATAGTACCGGCCTCAACGGGTGGTACTTTCGGCCTCATGTCAACATCCAGAGTACCCTCTCCGAAAAATAACTACTATCGTCTTAGGGTCGGTAATGCTGATCGAGCGGCTATACCACTCCTATAAGCAGTAATGCCGGCCTCAGCGGTACTACCGCCCCTAGCACATCGGTAGTGCCAGTCTCAGGAGAAAATCTAGATTTTCAATAAAATCTTTTATCCAAACCTCCAAAGAGCAATTATTTGAGCCATAAGATGATCAACATATGATTAACTAATTTACAAAACACATTTGCAAATCATCAACTCATGCTCCAAAGAATTTGCAATAAAACTCTTCAACTTATTTGCAAAAAAGCATTTGCAAATAAACCAAGAACCTATGGGTTCAATCCTCTTAGCCATGAGGTGATGAACACATAATCATGACACTTTGCAAACACATTGCAAAGGCCCTCTTCGCATGCTCTAGGATCAACACCCATAAACTCTCGCTCATTTGCAAAATACGTTTGCAAATAGCAATTAAATCACAATGCATGAACCATCTCTCTTTTGCAGCACATGCAAATCCATAGCCTCATGCAACACCAAATCAAACTCAAATGCTTAAGCTCTCTATTCTCAACACATGCAAATCTCTAGCTCCAAGCAAACCAATAAAGTCAAATTGCTTGAGCTCTCTCATTTTGCAACACATGCAAAATTTATCTCCAAGCAATGCCAAATTAAACTCCAAATTGCTTGAGCTCTCTCCTCTTACAACACATTCAAAACTTAGCTCCAAGCAATACTATTTCAAATAAGAATTTGATTGAAAGCAACCATAAGCTACCTTATTTGCAACACATGTAAATCTCTTAGCTCATGCAAGAACCAAGCAACTAACACATTTGCAACATATGCAAATATAAACTTCATGCAAAAACCAAAACATATGCTTCTCCTATTTGCAACACATGCAAACTAATGCATGAGCTTCACCCATTCGCAACACATGCCAAATGGTTAGCTCCATGCAAAAATCAACTAATTAAGAAGGTTGAGCTTGAGTGAACCGGATTGAATTCATCAACACATGATGAAGCTCAAGTAAAACAACTCAACCCCTCTTAATAGTACAACGATCTACCTAAACTAGACTCTCTATCTAGTTTACCTTCGTCACACGCGATCCCCTTTTTAGGCTTTTAAGATTATTGAACTTTTTGCTTTTCCCAGGGATCGATAGCCTTCATGTTCATCCGCTCTTGATGAACTTCTTCTCTTTGGGATCTCCTCTTGACACCAATCTACACTGGATGGTGCCCTTGTCCTGCTTCCTCATCTCAACCATTTAAACTAAATCCCATTTCAAACTCATTGAAAACATTAGTCCAATACGCATGGTTGTCTCAATCATCTATTGCACTCCATTCACACATAATGGATGCCTCTAAAATAGATTGAGCACAACCCTAATCAATTTGAATGAATTAATTATGTCTTGAGTACATCGATGTAATTAATACTTTGTTATACTCAAGAACTATCGATTATCCTTTAATCAATCAAAGGAACACTATCAACACATGATGAACTATTCTTTAATGATTAAGAGACAATCGATCTCAATTTATTTTTTTATTTAAATTGATATGAGTATATATTAACTACACAAGTTTTCAAACACTCATATTGATGGTAAGTAATAATCCATAAAATGTGGAATATATGGAAATGATCAATACTCTAAACCATCAACTATAGAATAAATTCCACAATGATATGTGCATACATATAATTAACTTTAAATTAATATGCACATATTCAATTATGATTGCATTGGAGTTTATCCTAAAATACTATGAATATACTACAACTATACAAGTTAAGTATATACTCAAGGATTAGTTTCAATGTCTTGATCCTTTAATATTTGGCAAGAAAATATGGATCAATACATTTGAAACATCAAGTTAAATTACGAACCCCCTAGATGTGTGCATCCATATAATATATGTGTAACATCGCAAATCTTTCTCAAGTGTTGGGAATTTTTTTTCCTGTCAGGGTGTGGGTCCCGCTTGCAGATGGTCTCAGGAGTTGTGAGACTTATCCGCGTTCTGCAGGGGTTAGATTTTAGTCGCGAGGGAGAATTTTTTTTCTAATTTTTCCCTCTACCTAATTTCTTCCCCTCTTTTCTTTTTCCCCACCCCCACCCAACTTCCTTTTCTCCTCCACCCGGTTACTCCCTCCCCATTTCTTTTTTCCCCCTCCCGAGTGGGCTCCTCCCAACCGACTTCTTCTCCTCCCCCTCCATTCATGCGGTAGCAAGCAGCAAAGGGAGCACCAGCCACCTTCGACGAGCCTTGGCCGACGAGCCCCCCTCCCCAGTCGGCGCCTCCTCCTCCCCACCCAGCCGGCCGACACCTAGGGATGCAAATGGGCCGGTCTTAGGGTCATCTTTGACCCACTCTAGTTCATTTATTTGCACTAAAACTTAAAAGGTGGAGTAAAAATTAAGTTTTTAGTCCAAACAAATGAACTAAAGTGGGCCAAAGAAGACCCTAGGGTCGGCCCATTTGCATCCCTACCGACACCCCCACTGCCGGCTGCAGCTTTTCCTTAGCTCCTCCTCCATTTGAGTAAGTGAAGGTAGAGCTTGGAGTTGTCTTTGTTGCTTCCATGGAGGTCCTTGCTGGTTGGTTAGGCTCTAGGGTTCCTAAATCTAAGTTTTTTTTTAGGGAAACTAGCTCTAGATTTGGAGGGAACTTGTGCTGTTTTCGAGCTGAGTTTTTCCCCTCTGTTGGAGCTGCGGTTTGGGCAAGATAAAGTCATCTCTTGAATCTTAGGCTGCGGAAGAAGTTGTAGGTTATACTTTCCCCTTTAATTGAAGCACAAGAACACTAAATTCCATTAAGCCAATTAAAAGTTATGCCCATTTTAGTTTGGACTGTGCAGATTGTGTTCTTGTTTGTACCCGAAATATTCTGCTGTTTAGGGCTAGATGCAGCACGAATTAGACTTTTGATTTGCCTAGAGAAAGCTAGAAAATTTCCTGTAGATTAATAAAATAGATGTGTTTGCATGATTTTGGTTCTAGAATCAAAAGTTATGATATTTTGAAGTTGCTGCCCTGAAATGAGTTTTTGCTGAAAAGTTCAGAGATTGGACTGAAGTTCAGAGTGCAATTGGAGGACTTTAGAATCAATCCCTGAATAAATGGCTATGGGTAATTGTAGATTATCCTCTTGTGGTCATTTATAGTACAAGAATTCAAATTTTGGTTCAACCATTTGAAAGTTATGCTCGATTTATCATCTGCTGTTCGAGTTCTGAACTAGTAGCAGTATCAGTTTTGTTCTGTGATTTAGGGCAAGTTGGAAGCCAAATTGTAATTTCTAATTGCCTAGAGATAGATGGAAAATTTCATGTAGATACTGAAAATGTCTTCATTTGATTAATTTAAGTTGTATAACAATAGTTATGCTATGACGAAGTGAGCTATCCAACCTAGTTGTTGTTAGAAATTCAGAGATTTGGGCTGTTTTGGGGTAGTGAGTAGAAGTGTTGTTTGTTGTTGTTGTTGTTAACTTTATAACCGGTAAAAATGAGTATGCAAATGTTATTTTCAGGTGAAGTAGCTTCGGGAGTGGCTTCTTTTTCCCGCCACTCCACTCCTCGCGGTTGAAGGCAAGTGTATGGTGATGAATGGTGCTTAGTGGTTAAATAGTTGCTCCTTGTTATGATTTAACTGCGATATAGAAACTATATGATGTGTTGCCATGGTTTTCGCTCTTGAATGTGATTAAACTAGTATGAATGGAAATTCATGGATGTAAGAATGGGCTATGTTTATGCATTTGGTTATGGCTAAGTTATGCATTTGGTTATAGCTATGTTTATGCATTTGGTTATGGCTATGCAGTAATGTTAGAGATGAATGTAATTTGCAATTAATTTGTGTCAATTGCATTTCTGCATTCATAATGGAAGAGGCCACCCATTCTGATGCGGGCCTCTGTGCTCACACGTAGTGAGCACAAAAGTCCTACCTCGTAGTCCCATTCATCGAGGTGAATGGGAGCGAGACAGTAAAAGTAGGCCCCTCCACGGAATGGAAGGGAATGAGAGGTGCACACCGACGGGTATGCACTCGGCAATACCGGTATGTGCAAAGAAAAGTGCATTCATAAGCATGCATGTCGCATTGCATCCTAATGATGATTTTTGAGTTAAATGGAAATATGTAGAGTTGTGATATAGTTGTGGACTCATCCAAAGAGATTTAATAGAGTATGTGTGAGTTTGTTGACTCATTCAAAGAGGTTAAATGAGGTATGTGTAGGAAATAAGTAATGAAGTGAAGGAGGTAAATGGGTTGATATTATCATTTTATGTATTTGCTGATTTGAATAAGAAATATGATCATGCTGTTGATTTAAATGCGTTATTTGGTTGGTTATTTGATACACTTTGCTGAGTCTTGGACTCATGTTTGTTTGTTGTTGTTGTTTTAGGTAGTCTAAGGATAGCTCGCCGGGATGGAAAATAACTTCACTTCACTCACTTCATGACATGTTCAAATAATAGTTTAGAAGAATGATCCATATTGATAACTGTTGTGAGGTCTTTGTGTTATTGTGTTGGAGGTTGTGGTTGTGTAAGCTTCGTTGTGTAGTTAAGCTCAGTATGTTGACCTTCTATTTTATATGCTCAGTTGATCTTGATGATTTAGTGGTCCATGAACTGCTTATGTTGTTGTATGGTCATTGTTAAATTAAACTGCTAGAATGTTTCTTGTGGATAATTAGTTATTTATGCGTGTGATGTTGTAAATGTTGTCTTTTGTCTGCTGAGTGGATGTCCAAGTTTTAGGGAAGGTACCGCCAAAATTTTTAGTAAGTTCGGCAACCTAACTAGCATGATTAGCTTGTTTTGCTTTTATTCTCTAGTTCTTGTGATGGTTGTTGCTTGAGGGTGTAACATTCGTGGCACGTGGGGTGCCGGGGTATTACAATATGGATAAAGAGACATGATGCACACTTTGAGATTAAAACAATGGAGGAATTCGTACTTTAACTTGAATCCTAAGTATGCATTAAGATAATGAATATTAATACAAGTGCATATCTTGGTTTTCCATTTTCCATCCAAATATAAGATTATTAACAATAAACTTAATAACCATGTTAGTCTCATTAAGAATAGATTTATTATTAAATAATGATTAAGCATTAATAATAAACCAATCACTAAAACTAATGGAGCTTGAACTTACAGTCATTGATGTTCGGTTCGCGCTCTGGTTCTTCGTGATTCTGAGCGAAAGAGAGAGAATAGAGTGGAGGAATGGGTTGTGTGATGAATTGGGGTCTCGATGCTAACTTTAAATAGCATCAGGGATGGCCAGATAAGGAAGAAACCAATGCAAAATTGACGGTAGCCGGGCAAAAATGGCATGAAAAATGGGAGGGATAAAGCCAGTGAAGGGGATAAGGAGGAGAGGATGTGGCTGAGGTTTGGTTGGCGCAAAAATGGTAAAGAAATCGGTGAAGAAATCTCGGGATTTTGAAGCTCCAAAGGTCATCAATGGAGGGAGATAGAGAGAATCACATGCTACTGCTAATTGTAGCTTGAAGAAGCCTCTTGACAGGTGAGGTGGGTCCCAACTGTTAGGGGGAATTCCCCTTTTTTTTGAATTTAAATAGTGCTGAGAAATAAAAGGTCCCAACTGTCAGGGGGAATTCCTTTTTTTTTAATTTAAATAGTGCTGAGAAATAAAAGGGCTTAGATAAAATAGCAAAAATGGTCCAAAAGTTCAGGAACATTCTCACATATATTTTGAAATATTTTCAACCTACTATAAATTTTTAGAATTTTATTTTTTTCTACAATAAATTACTTTGTAAAATCTAAAAATAGCAAAAAGTACAACAAAATTTTAGAAAATTTAGCAAAAATATCAAAAAAAATCATAAATAAATAAATAATTAAGCCAACGTATGCAAATTTTAGGGTGTTAAAGAGGCCAAAGTAGTACGGGCATTTCAGGTAGGATTGCTCGCAGAGGTGTGGGAACAACACTTATCAATATAATGGTGTATGCCTTACTATGTGGGAAATGGTTATGATAGAGCGTAAACCGTCATTGTGAATATGAATTTTGTGTGTAATTTCTGTTGCTATAGTAAGGGTCAAACATCACCGGACTGGTGCAAAGTTAGATCCAAATGATGTAACGGTTCATGTCATGACCTCTTAGCCACACACTAAGGAAATATGAAAATATAGATAAAAAGAGTTGATCATGTCTTGTAGGTAAAGATGTGCACCTCTGCAGAATGTAAATCTTTTCAAAAAGCCGTGTTCGCTGTCATGAGAGACTTGGTGCACTAACACTAGTTAAAATTTGGAGGAAAGCTTTGTGTCAGATTTTATGTCAAGGGATGACAGGGAATGGACCGATGATCACAATCATAGAAGATTATCAGATGTTTATACCTTATGCTATATACTTGTTATTTACTTGACAAATGCTCTTTACAAATTCGAGGATTCTTACTTCACCGTAGGTCATGAGGATTACATTGATGACCTTTTCTAGGTTTAGTATTGTTAGTTTCCTGTGGATACTTTCAGCCAAGGCACACTGCTGGACTTCAGTATCTTCCGCTACACTCTATTTGGCCTTTAAGGCCTTACTGTATAAACAATATTCTATTGATATATTTGTGATATTGTGTATGGATATGATGATAATATTGTGAATATGCGTACTAGCCACTGATCATGGGACTAGTATAATATGCACAAGAGATCGTTTGGTATTCCACATCGGAAGAGGGTTTCGACAACAGCGGTCCTATTTTGTTTTTCAAATTTCGGAGTTCAACAAAAGTAGTTTCATCTTGCCATAAATTAGAATGAATTTGAACGTCAATGTGATATCCATTTTTCTGTAGTTTTATCTGGCCGTAAAATAGAATGTATCGAGTCGTAAACGTGGTTTCCATTTTTTAGGTCGTATGGTTCATCTTGGTTGTAAGTAGGTATGTATGTATGTGGACGTAAACACGGTTTCCTTTTTACTGTTGTAGTCACACAGTCGTATACGCCATAACTTGGTGTGGCAATAAACTCTATCGACACATCTAGTAAACGTGGTTTCTATTTTTTTACTGCCACCATCACATGACCATCATACGCCATAGCTAGGTGTGGCAGTAAACTCTAACGATGAGTCCAGTAAATTCACCGATACAAGAAAGTTAAAGCAATTTTATCTGACAGTAAAATGAAATGTATCTAAACATAATTTATTTTTCATTCTTACTACGACCGTCACATGGCGGTGGCGTCGGTACCAAGACCACGGAGTTGCATTGGCGGCAAAACTGCACGACACAGGCGACGGTGTGTGACTACTTCCGATCCGTGGGCTCCCGCGCCAGCGTGATGGACGGCATCACGCCATTTTTCCGTCAATTTCCTGAGGCATCGCCGTGCTGCGCGGTGGAAGACAGTAGGGCGGTGGTGGAAGACAGGGGGCCGAGGGCAGCGCGATGGAAGACAGTAGGGCGGTGGTGGAAGACAGGGGGCCGAGGGCAGCGCTGTGGAAGACAGTAGGGCTGTGGTGGAAGACAAGGAGCGTGCGGTTTTACGAGAGGCTATCTTTACAGGCGATTGCACGAGGGCGCCTAGGATCACGAGCAGGTAGGTCATGGTGGATAGGGATGGCAAAAATACCCGTGGGTCCGGGTACCCGACCCGATGGGTCCGGGTCCGGGTCCAAATTTGGACCCACGGGTATAGTAGTTCGGGTCCGGGTCCGGGTCTCATGTTGGACCCGTGGGTACCCAGACCTGGACCCGACTCTAAGGTAGAAGGGGAGATGAACTCAAAATAGATTAGCATGCACCCTTGTCACAAGCCACAACATAGCTCAATGGAGGGAACCATATGATTGAATCAAAAGGTCTTGTGTTCAAACCCCATTCTAGCCAACTTTTTTCTATTTTATTTGAATACCTCATGCATGCACACCTCAAACCGGTTCGGGTCCGGGTACCCGTCGGGTCCGGGTCCGGGTCCGAGATTGGACCCGTGACTGATTTCGGGTCCGGGTCCGGAATTCGGGTCTCGGATCCGGGTCCACGGAGGTTGGACCCGGATGGACCCGGACCCGTTGCCATCCCTATTGGTGGAGCGCAGCGCTTGTTTCGGCTGGAGCGTAGAGTCGGAAAATGTTTTCCAGGCCAAAACAATCTTTGTTACATAAAAAAAAAAATCATGTACCAGATGCATTAATGCTGAAAGCAAGATGTTACTAGCGACCATTACATACATACACCTGAAGCGCTACAGCAAACAGAAACAACAAAGCTGCATGGTTCCATAGTCCAGCAGGGTCCTTGCTCCTTGCACCAGCCAAAGCAAAAGAGTCCTCAACTCTTAGATATTCCTTGTCCTCTCGAACTGGAATTGCAGTACATATGATGCATATCAGCTTTGGTAACATCATTCACAAAATCACAGGCTCAGCACCTAGAAGGCCGGTAATGGCTAATGATAAAGGAGGCCTTTATCATTATACTGAGGTATCAATCAGGCACATGGGATGTATGCAGAAGCATTCCTCCTTTCCTTCGTGGCTCCATTTTCTTTTGTCCTCTTGGCAGTATCTAAACTAACACAAAGCAACAATGTACAAATCCATATCATGGTAGTGCATGGTCCCCATTGTAGCGGCAGCATCTTCTGAAGGATTATCTATATTCTGAACTGCCAAGTCCCTGAACTTCACTTAAACCTCCATGTTGAAAGCTTGAAGAATTACCTTAGGTCCTGATTCCTGAATATATCAAAGTTTTGATGTTACGAGCTAAGCATGCAGGGAATTTGTGGTGCGTAAAAGTTGTCTAATTCTATAGGTCCATATGGAAGTTGCAGTAGCAGCAAGAAGAAAATTCAGAGGTAAGACATGTAAAATTGACAACCACCACCAGATTATAAAAAAGTATAAGAAAAATAATACACATTTTTAATTATTTTACAAAAATAATACCCAAAAAATAACAGAAATAGACCTTTGTCGCCAGTCCAATTGGTGACAGCCTCTGTCACCATTTGAAATGACGAGAAAGACCCTGTCGCCATTTCAACGAACCATAGAGTGCCATTTAGGTTGCCACGGCGATTAGCCACTAGAAATGGTGACAAAGTAGCATATGTCGTATTTTGAAATGGCGATAGAAACTCACGCCCTCTATCGCCATTTGAAATGACGACAGAAGGCCAACGCCAGGAGAGCAGAAAAGAAAGGAAGATGAGTGGAGAGGAAAATAGAGGAGAGGAGACGAGAGTTGACATGGCGGCCACAGCACCGTGTAGCCAACGAACACAGATCCCCACCTCCTGCGGACGTTGCTCTCCTTGCCTAAAGTAAAATATTATTCTATTTCAACATATGGCTAGTGTCGGTGTTTTGTTTTCCCAAAAACCGCAATGATTACTTGGTAATATTTTTTGCATACATGGTCCTGTCGCTATTCGGAATGGTGACAGATTGTTGTCATCAATTGGATTGGTGACGGAGGATCTCTCGCCGAATTAGCGACAGAGACCCTAACTGGACACCACATCATCGTTTCACCATTTGAAATGGCTGTTGCCATTTGGACTGGCAACATAGGTCTATTTCTATTTTTTCGATTATTATTTTTGTAAAATAATTAAAGAAATGGATTATTTTTAAAAAAAAATCAGTGAACGATGCCCAGTATCTTAGGCATTTCTATTACCATACTAGTATCAATTTTCCTCAAAAGCATGTGGAGATAAGAAGTAGCAAACAGTTCATGTAAGAATAATATAAATGCGATGGATAAGGGTAGCGTACCATAGGTTCCAGTCTGAAATGTCATATGGAAGATTAATGATTACTCATTTACGGAGAAGTTAACCGATTTGAGGCAATTTACAAGATCAAGGACAATGCTGAGCTGTACAGGTCAAACTGTTACCTCAACTGGAGGTGACTGGGCCACTTGCATCAAATATTTATACATAATTAAATCCTTAAAGGACCTATACAATCTGAAGAACTGGCTGAGCCATGGAATATGCTACAGTAAGTTCCATCCTTCTGGAAAAGTGGATGAATAATGTGTGATTATAAAAACTATTCGCTACACCAAGTTAGGTGAGATAATTTTGAACAATCCGCAAACATCAGTGATGCACTATAAATAAACGTTTTCCAGGATGAAACTGAGAAGGGGATATTGGCAATTTCATCGTTTATATTATTCTGCCTGACGCATCAGAAAGAGCATAGCATATATGCTACGGCAATGTTGACTTTATTAAAAACAGGGTATCAAAATTACTAGAAAATTCATCACCAAAAGATTCCATGTACCGCAGGAATCAGAGTGCAACTTACTAGTTGTGGAATTTCATGATACTAGAAAGAATGGCAAGCGAAGCAGCCACTTAGAGAACTAATCTGGCCATTCTTGGTAAGGTCTGATGTCTTTTTGGCCTTCCTGGAAAATTGTTCATCTTGGCTTGCTGCTGCTGCATCACGCATCACCTGGGCCCTTCTTTGAGCAGACCTGAGGGTGTTCAAAATCTTGTCCAGAGAAGATGATCTTTTCTTCTCAAGTTTCATCTGAGAAAATAAAAGTATGGTCAACTAGATAGCACTAGAAAAGAATGAAGCATAATACAGCAAATAATAAAAGCATCAAGTCAATTGCGAGCATTAAAGATGGATATAGTAATTCAGAGTCTTTCACCAAAAAAATGACATTCAGATGAATGTATATACCTAAGGAGGCAACAGATGATTTGTAACAGTCAGAAATAGAGCGAAGAACATACCACTAATTTTTGAATTGCTGCCTCAGCTTTGGCCTTTTGAAGATTCTCCCAAGCAGTAATTTTTGCTTCCTCTCTCTCGATCCTTTTGACATTTGCACAGAGTGATCAGCATTTCATGGTTTGATGGCATAAATTTACATTGCGAATTCTCTGATATTAGTAAAAGACTTGGATAGTTTGCATATTATAAATAGATAAGCAGGACATGTTGCAATCCTTCGGAAATTAAGCTTCAAGTATTACTGTAGTAAGTAAGTGGTTATGCCTGAAGAAAATTATCATGAAGCAACGATTTCATCATAGTAACCAAAATAAGTAGTGATCCCTTACTTTGATTTGCACTTTGCTTCTGTTAATTCCCAGGAAGAAGATTTAGACTCCACCGTCTTTTTCTTCCACTCTATAATGTTCGTTGAATTCTTGTTAGAGGCTCGTGTTACATGCTTCTTAGACCATCTGGTAAGACTCACTCGATCATCCATCTGCACATCCCTGATCTCAACATCAGAGAAACAGCTCTCCCTCTCTTTGACTCGTTGAATTGATAGTGAATGAAGAAATGGAGGCCTGACGCTGGGCGAAGAGGACCAACTTAGCTCTGGGCTAGTTTGAGTTGAGACATCCTTCCTCGAAATTATAGGGGTAATGATGGACGCTGAATCTTCTGTGATTTCAACCTGTTCATCTGAACAAGAAACCAGACAAGAAGGTTAACTTTCTATGATGTTCTGCTAAAACACACCAGGATCAAATCAGTTATCAAGATTCTAAATGCCAAAAACTATTGTTCATATTTGCAACTCATGAGGAACTTCACAATATTGACAATGCTTCAACAAACAGAGAGGATATCTCAAACAAAGTGTAGTCGTATGCACATCTATAGGCCATATTTCAACATTGAGAAATATGATAAAAAGGGATGGATAGCAATTGTGGATCTGAACATAGAAAAATGGTTTCTAAATACCTTGTATAGATTCTTGGGTGCTAGGCAATGAAGCAGATGACTCAATTGCAGTATCTAGTTGCTTGCGAGCTCTAGTAGATTGAATAGAACAAGACCCACCATTTGCTAGACAAGACCTGCCTCCAACGCCAATACTGAATTTGTCACCAGCAGTTCCACTCATACACCTCCCAATATTATTTTTTCCCCCACAATAATGTTCCGATATCAGTACTCCCGCCGAGAAAGGTGAGTTTGCTGTTAAATGTCCAACTCTCCCACTGTCAAGCAAATACACAGATGAAGAGACAGATGAATACTGTCCACCAAATTTTCCAGGAGGTCCCAGAGGACCACTTTTGGACTTCGGTCGCCGAGGATGGGGAAATGAGGTTCTTCCGAGAGCATCATCAGAATTCGGACTGAAGATCCACCTCTCTGCATCCTCCCATTTCGAGGGCAATGTCCTCCCATTGTTGAAAGGAAATGCCATGCTGCTACCTGGGTACCTCCTATTACCTTTAGAAGGAAGGGGCACTCTCTCAGAGCTCCACTCTTTCTGGTACTGCAATACTGATGAACGGTGCCGTGGATAGATCGGTGTACCGGGACTAGGAAACACGTCGGATCTGATGTGTGATGACACAAGTCCCTTGTTCATCAACCCCAAACCTCCAACCACAAAACCTGGAGAAAGAGGAATTCCATTGAACCCAGGGCTACCAAAGTCGAGAGAGGATGGCCGCAGCTTCAACCCCTTCCTACCATGCAAAAGAACAGCCTCCGACCAACATCGTCGCTGGTTCAGGCATTCTGTCAAACAGCACACAAGCATACAAAATTGACAACCATTTACCATCTAACCCATTGCAAAATTCAAAATTTGTACCTCGGGTGGCATGGCCTGGTGTATTCTTGGCCGTTTCTTGTTCTTGTGCCCACTCTTCCTTCACCCCACACAACACCTCCTCGTCGTGTGGCTCCGTGAAGGCTGCAGAAGCTTCAGATGACACAAACTCCTTTTAAGGGCTGTAAAGCTGCGCTCCAACCGAGCCAGAACACCAGTAAGAATACAAACTGTGAGCTGTGTGCAACACTGTGCTCACCATTGGAGGATGAAGTGGCCAGCCCATCTGTCTCCAGATCTGTGTCCGGGTCGCCATCCGCAGGCACGAATCCGGCCAAAGGCTGCAGCCAACCATCGCCTTAGCCTCGCTGATTAAAAGTTCGATCACTAGAGGAGAACAAAAGGTGAAGACTGAAGAGAATCCAAGGGGTGCCCCATTTTCTCATGTCAAGAAAAAGCACCCTCCTTTTCGCTAGCTAACGATCCGAGATGGTGATGATGATGCCTATCGTCAAGTCTCAAAAGTTTTGGGCCCTCTTGCTTTGTCTCGATTACTAGCTTTACCGACGAGAGTTTCGCTATTAATCCATAGTTTTGTACTGTTTGCTTATATTTTTCCTTGTTTCTACCATCGTCGTATCGAAGTGCCTTCCGCCTTCTGGAAAGGTTGCGGTCACCGATAAGCCATGGGCTAACAAGATCTGCATGGCACCGTGCCCCCACCTCGCGAAGTACTAAAAGCTTGCCATTTCCAATCATATCTAAGAGCTCAAAGTTCTATCTTTTCCTCCCCAAATGTGCCCATCAGCTCAAGATTACTAAACTTTTTCTTCCTAATTGTGCAAAATGCATCTTTTTGATACCAAGAATAAGAAAAGCCGCCCATGAGCATGCATGACTATTATAAAAGAAACCAACAGGAAGAACCGAGAAGCTTAGCAGTGCAGGAGCAAGACCAACCGAGTCGCAGCCGAAGGAGCCGCAGCCGCTGCTCCCGCCGCCGCCGCCCGTCGAGCTCTCCGAGAAGCCGTCGTCCGTCTCCTCTCCCCACCGCCGCCGTCTACGCCGCACTGGCATCTCCGACGCCGACACCACCGCTGCCTCCTCTTCCTCCACGACCACGACGCCCCGAAACCCCAACACGGCATCACCACCACCCCACATTTTTCTCCAACACGGGAACCTTTACCCGCCTCGTCAGTGCGTGAATTGGCTTCCCTCAAATCGGCGTCCATTAATAAAAGCGCCGGGTTTGGAAGCGTAATGAGGAGTTGGCGTTTAATGGACGTGGCGGAATGGATTGGGACGTGGGTGCTGGCACGTACAGCATCTCGAGGGAGAGAGATTGACACTAGGTGAGTGACCTGAGCACCTCAAGAACGTGCGCGACGCTGAAATTAACATACTGTTTTCAGATCTAAAGGCACTATTTGATTTGTATTTATTAATTTTGTCACGGCTAAGTTTAAATATATTATAGATTTTTAAACGGATATTTGGTTCATTATATGATTATAGTTTGAGACGTGCTTCTATTCTCTTTCTTTTTAAAGTTACACAAATATTAAAGCATGAATGAAGAGTAGATAAGAATTACTTACCCCTTCGTTTGCTTTAAGATTTGTGCAACTTGTATTAAGAGAAAAAGCATAGAAGCATCTCTCTTATAGTTTATCACATTTTCTCAGCTCTATGTTTTAGATACTACAGATTCGATTTTTTACCAAACTTTGTGTACTAAATTAACATACTGTTTTCAGGATCTAAGGCACTATTTGGTTTGTATTTAATTTTGTCATGTCTATGTTTAAATCTCATGGTTTGAAGTCTCAGGAGGTAGTGTTTGATCTGGTCAAGATCATGTGTTGCTTGATCTGCTGATACTTTGATCCATACTGGCTAGTTTACAATGATGTTTTAAACTGCACTATGTAAAGTTTGTTTTTAAATGTACTGTATTTTATGCACAGATACTTAGTATTTTGCATTCAAACTCTATGATTCTACATCTCATTGACACAACATGCATGGGGATAGTACTTGCACTTAGACCATTGGCCAACGTTGTCGGCTTACTAACCAACAGGCACCCTAAGACTGGGTGCTTGAGAGATTCGGACTGGGGGCTTTTGTGGCAACCGCTCCAAAGACAGGAAGAACGGGATGCTGGAAGCAAGCAAGAAGACAGTCGAGTTTACCTGTGTTCTGCCTCCAAAGGAGTAATAACCTAGTCCCGCTGGTGGTTTCCTCCGAGTTCAAGGTTCTACAAGGTCGGGAAGAAGACCCTCTCAGTTCTCGCCAACCCAATAATCAACAACCTTCTCCCATGCATCCTAGCTCTTTTATACTGGCCGGGCCGAGGCGCATGGCTTACAAGCTATGAAGCAAGCCGCCCTGACACGTTACAAGCAGGCATTTAATGCACCGCTATACTTCTTACATCACATTTAATGTCTGGTCCTAATCGACTTAGACTTCGCTGGCCCCGCTGCCTGTACCCCTCGCATGCTCCGCCAGAGAGAGGGGATGTCAATTCTGCCGCCACCCATCATTACGCGCGCTCAGGAAGACGCTACGCCATACTACAGCTTCACACTGCAATTAATGCGCACGCCTCGCATTAAATATCCTTGACTCCTTCGCCTCGTGAGCACGATTACGGGTTGATTCTTGGGAACTACGCCCGAGGTGTGGCTCGAAGCGCCACTGCCCTCTTGGCGAAAGCACCTTTGCCGGGTCGCCTGAGGAGTGGCTCGACGCCACCTGCCCCTCGGGCGAGCACTTTCGCCGTCGCCTGAGGAGCGCTCGAACGCCACCTCGCCCCTGGCGAGCAACTTGGCCGGTCGCCGAGTAGGGCTCGACGCCACTGCCCTTGGGCGAGCACTCGCCGTCGCCTAGGAGCGCCTCAACGCCACCTGCCCCTCGGGCGAGCAACTTGGTCTGTCGCTTTCGAGGAGTGGCTCGGGAAGCGCCACTCGCCCCTGGGCGAAAGCACTCCTTGGCCGTCGCCCAGGAGGGCTCGAACGCCACCTGCCTGGCGAAAGCACCTTGGTCGTCGCTTCGGTGAGTGGCTCAACGCCACCTCGCCTGGCGAAAGCACTGGCCGGTCGCCGAGGAGTGGCTCAACGCCACTCGCCCTCTTGGCGACAAGATTTAATGCGGCGGTACCTCTGGGCCGCTAATACGCCGACAAGAGCTCTCGGCCCACCTGTGAGTGTCTTTATTCTTTTTTTCTTCGCCGAACGGTTCACCCCGCGGGGCCTATAAATGCCCACGATGCCGCGGTCTTTAAAAACTTGCCTCTTTTCCGTGGCCCCAGGTGGATATCGCGCCGCTTTCGTGGCTTCGGGACGTGCCCACTTCTGAAAATGCTTTGGTTTTCCCAAGATCCAACCGCTGCCTCTTCGGACTTTTTCCCGCCAGTTTCTTGAATTTTATAAATAAGCAGCGACTGGGGCATGTTCCTGCTGCCGCCTCGCTCCTTCCTCGCTTTAGCTTTTCTCTCGCTTAGCCGATTCTCGATGGCTCTCCGACTCGCCCTCCTCCTTCAACTGCGGGAAGAGAACGCCGCCGCAATGCTCTCCAGGTGACGCTCATGCGCGCTTCTCCGTGATGCTGGCCGGATCGCCGCTTCCTCACCGCCACCCGGAAGTCATCTTCTTTGTCTGGCATGATGGCGGGCTTGGTCTCACGGCCATCTCTACTTCTACATCGCGCCCTCAACTTCTATGACATTCACAACATCCACCTTCCCTAACTCCATTGTGCTCCTCTCCGCTCTTTGCCCACTTCGTGAGATGTTCATAGGGGTAATGCCCATTCTCCTCCTTTTCCGCTACATTTCTCGCTCCACAAGCGCCTGTGGCTCCAAAGATTCCGGTGTCTGCCATCTCGCGACTTAGAGATCGGGGCCGCTGCGCTATATTCCAATGGAGAACCGATCCACCGGAAAATGTGGCGCCACTAATGGTTGTATCGTTGGAAGACGATAGCGCATTGAAGTTCTGGGCTTCTCTAACGGAGCTGGCAAAGAATTGATCGGGATCTTCCTGCCGCCGACACGCCCGGAAGCTACGGTGCAATGTTGGCTCGCGTTGATCGGCCGCGATAAATGGGCCGACCGGAGGATGGTTCTCCCGACTTCGCGGTTCCGAGGATTAGTCCTTGCGCCGCCGCCACCGCCCACTCGCACTATCTGGCGTGATGACGGACTCTGACGATTCCCCGGAGGTGAGCTTTTATACCTTCCTTCTTCATCATCATCATTCTTTCATCATTCATTTTTTTTTTTTTGTCACCGTGGGGAAAGCCGACGCCGCATGATCGCTCGATGGGGCGATCGGGTCGCTGAGCGACGCTCACCTTTCCCCGAGGTCGCGCTCCACTCGCGACAGCCTCGGATCGGGCGAGATCGCCAAGGCGATGCCCAAGATGGACGCCATGGGACGCCCATCATCGCCCATCAAGGGCCTCGATAATCCGCTGCACTTTGCATACGGGCGCACCGTGGAGGAACAAGCGCCCCGCCGACGACACGTCCCCATCGAACGCCCGTACCACCACGCGCTATCGTGGCTATCTTCGCTGCCGGATTCTTACAAAGCAGCCTTCGCCCACCGGGACTTCTCACCGCGGGGTTTCTTCATCAACGGCCGCGACGCTCGCCCGCTTATCACCGCCGAATCGTTTGCCGGCGCCGCTAACGGGCCGACTCCGCCGGCGCGCTTCACTACCACCGCTTACCGCCGGCGGCCGACTGGCGCGCGGCTTAGCGTTGGCGACCGATCGGGCGCCAGCCTGCCTGTCGCCACATCGCCGGGCGGCCGATTCACGGCCGGCGCTACCAAGTATGACCCACCGCGCAAAGATCTCCTCCGCCACCGCCATCGCAATGGCCGACTCGCCAATGCCGCCGCTGGCGGATTCACCGCCGTTGACTCCGCGCCGCTTCCGTGGAGCGGTCTCGCCACCGCCACCGAGGCGCCTGGTGCCTCGAGGGGCCGCTCACCCGGGAGTGCTCTGCCCGAGGCCTCACCGTGTACCAGAGTCCTTGAAACACAAACACACACAAAAAAGGGACTCAGAAACTTTTTAACCTTCGAATGGAGCTTACTTTGCTTGCTTTTGCTTGTTCCAGTGGCACTGGCCAGATTCTTCAACCGCCTCGCTACCGGGCGCACGGGGCCGAGGTAGCTGACGGAGCAGCTGATCCGCCAGACGAAGAAGCCTGACAAGATGCACGCCCAGCCGGCCGCCGCTGCGGCACTCAGAGGCGCTGGGCCACACCACTCCTGATCCTCCCGCGACTCGTTTCTGGCGGACGCAGATGCATCAGGGCCGCTTCTGACACTGCATTACTCCACACCACCACCGCTTTGCCGAGCAGCAACTACCGGCCGACGCCGCATTCGAGATCACGGCCCCGGCAGAGGTGGCCATTTACATGATCGAGTGGAAAGGAAGGAGCGGAGCCGGTGGGGAGCGGAGCTGGGGCCACTGCTACCGCCAGCTCATGGAAGAGCTCGAGGCGCAATGCCGATGAATCGCGATCCCCGAGGCGTATACGCGATGCCGAGGTACGCCGACCGATGGAGGATACCGCTTCCATCAAGTTGGTGCAGAGCGCCACCGAGCGTGGCTTCGCGCACTACGCCGCTTCGCCGATTCGGGCGACTTCACCGCCGGCTTTTCACGCCGCCGCATCGGGTTCACTCAGAAGGACGCGCGCAGAGCGGCCGCTATCGCGATGCTCGCTTTTGGCGCGCAAGGCCCAAGGACGCCAACTTTGATCTCTCGCCGCCCAGTGGGATTGAAGAGATCAAGTGGCGAGGCGAGGCTAGGTGCAGTGCCGCCACCACGCCGCCGCCACCGAGATGGTCAACCTACCGCTGAAGCAAAGAAGCAGAAAACGTGGTAACTCAAGGGCGCTGACGCCGGACTCCTTATGCGAAGACCTCGCAAAGCAGTCGGCAGTGGCGGATCGAGGAGGAAGAAGGATAGGATAGCTCAGACCCTTCTTCCCTTTCCTTTCTTTTCTTTCTCTTTTAACTTGTCATTCCGCAACAACTTTTGTAAAGCACTTTCATGGAATAGACATGACATTTTTAGACCTATTCAAAGAATGTTTAACTTGTCTCTTAGCCTTCCACTCCATCGACGCCAAAGATTAACTTGAATGCTACCACGCTTAAGGCTTAGAAGGAAAAAGAAGGAGTAAACACCCCTTGTGTCCGGCGATTCTCTTTTCTGCTTTACAAATCCCGCAAACGACACGCACTTGTGGTCTTCCGGGCGGACATTGTAAGACGTGATGATGTAGGCTTTGGTAGCAAAGTGTTTAATCGCCAGCCACGGACACTTTGAGTGTCATGACTGCGTCGAGCCGGAAGTTCAAAACCACCGCCCAATCCCGTCTAACTCCGCTCGCACTTACAGAGTGGTCCCGCTTGCACTGGGCGCCACAGATCGAAGCGGACTAGAGTGATCGCTCAACACTTTGCCATAAAACACAGAACGTAAAGGCATGAAGTAATCGCTAAAAACAACTAACGTAATACTTAATTTCAACAACAAAGTCGTTCCTACCTAGTCGGGGCAAAGACAGATATGATTCGACCGGGCGAGGAACAAAACTCCGAAACTTACAACCGCTCAAGGGTAGAACTTGGCGCAGGTTCTCTATATTCTCGCGAGTTCGCCAGCCTTCCTCGCCTCGGGCTGCCAACCTGATCGCCTCGGTCGAGAGACCGAAACCACCTTAAAGGGGCTCCTCCCCACTCGGGAGACAACAGTAAACCTGTACCGCGATCGATCTTTCGCGAAGACTGTCGCCATCGCTGTTCTTCACCGACCGGCGTGGTACCTCCCGAGGCTTTGCCGACACCGAAGCGCTACAGGCCGCACTTATCCCTAAGCTTCTTCCAGAGATTGACGCTGCCTTGGCGCATCTCTTCCTCGATCTTCTTCCGCGAACGCAAAGCAACGCCACACCCAAATGTCAATTCGGTCAAGGAGGACAATTTTCCGCTCCGTGAAACCGTAAAGAATGGAGTCTCTCCAGAGTCTCTGGCCGGGAGTGGTCCGAGTGACCACAAAGATCGCCGGAGTTCTTCAACCCACCGTGAGCCACGCTGGTGAAGTCGATCAAACGCCCGAGTCTTGAGGCCCTTCAAAGACTAAGGTATTGGCTCGGCTTCGACGGCTGCTGTTTCTTGGATGGGCAACGGAGGCAAAGGCAGACTTCGCGCTCATTTCTTCTTCAAAGTCCGTAAAAGCGGCGCCGTGAATCAGCGCCATTGTCGGTGATGATACGGTTACATGACTCCCGGCCGGCGAAGATCCTCGCATGAACTTGACCGCAGTCGCAGCTGCACTGGTTCTCACGGCCACTTTCCACCCACTTGGTGAACTTGTCAATGGCGACAACAGATGAGTGTAGCTCTCCTCGTGGCTCGCTGAACGACTCCAGATATCCAGCCTCTGCATCGCTAAGGGCCATGAGAAGGATGATTGCGAGCTTGGGCTGGTTGGTGGATTTGCTTGGCGGAATCGCACGCCGCATCTCCTCACCACTCAAGCATCCCGAGGGCGCTACACAGAACCCGGTGGGCGAAAGCTTTTCCCACCAGTTCCGACCGAAAATGGCTCCCCGTGACACGCTTCTCCATGGATATCGAAGCAAATGCTTCCTCTTCCCGAGTGATGCACTTCAAGAACTCCGCTTCACCTCCCAAGGTACAGTCCCCATCTACCAGTGGTGTAGCGCTTGGCCTTCCGCGCTATCTTCTACCGACGATCATCGCGGGCATACTTGATCCCGCAGGAGGCCAGATCGGTCCATCCATGTGCCTTCCTGCCGTCAAGCACTTCCGCACCAGAGTGATCGTCCCGGCACTCCGCTGGCCAAGCGCTTCCACCGTGCCACTTTTCCTCCTCGCAACGCGCCGGGCGGCGCCACCATCGCCCCCATCGTAAACGGAGGTTGCGATAGGCGCTGCCGCCTCCCATCCGAGGTGAGGGCTGAAGCAAAGATCACCATCCTCCCACCGCAGACGGGGTTGAGATGGACTGCCGCGAAGCCTTTTCTTCAAAGACTCCGACCGAACAGGGGTTTTGTCGAGGCGAAATGAGCCGAGCTCGCCCGCCAAGTAATTGTCGCTACGGGTATGTGTGTATACCCTAGCCCTTCAAGTGTCTCTCCATCTTTCTAACCTCCGCTGTAAGCCGCCATGACGGATCAGAGCAGGTGAAGTCCTTCCTTGCCTGGTTGATGACCAAAGAAAGAATCGCTTTTAACTGTGAGGGCGCCGATGCCGATGGTCATGGCACTGAGCCCACCAAAGAATCCTTCAGATTCCGCAACATTGTTGGTAGCTTTAAAGTCCAGACTCACTATATATTTGAGGGGGTCCCTGGCCTGGGAGACCAGAGGAACCCACCCCGCGCCGAGCCTGGAAGGATCCATCAAGAGGAGCGCCCAAGGCGTGGGTACGGGACTTCCTTATTTTCCCCATCTCGCCGAGTCCATTCAACAATGAAGTCCGCCACTTTGACTCTGATAGCAGCTGGGGCAAATTTGAAGCCAAATTTCTTGACAGACCACTTGGCGATACGACCTTCACCACGGGACAGAAGGATCTCCCGCGAGGATACGAGGAGACCACAAAGTGATCTCCTTCCTTGGAAATAATGTCGCAGCCTTCTTGATGCCACTAGCACAAAGATACACCATTTTCCTCGGGCCTGGGGGATACCTAGTTTCAGATCATGCAAAGACCTTGCTCACATAATAGACCGGCCGTTGCAGACGCCTCTCTCGTCAAGTGTCGCACTTCATCGGCCGAGGGGCTTGCCGCTACATAAAGGAGAAGCGGCTCACTGTGCTCAGTGGGCTTACCAAAGACAGAGGCGAGGAGAGATACTTCTTCAGATCTTCAAACACCTGGCTTCCGGTCCACTCAAGGAATTAGTCTTCTTCATCACCTTGAACAATGGGAGACTTTTCTCCCAAATGCTATGAACCGCCGAGGAGGCCAAAGCGACTGTGCCTACACCGGCCGCTGAGCCGACATGGTGGCTTATTCTGCTCAATTGCTTCAATCTTGTCTCGATTGGCTTCATCCCGCTACCGAGACCGTGAAGCCAAGCAACTTCCTGTGATGACACCGAACACGCACTTCTCAGATTCACTTTAAGCAAGAGTGCCGAGATGGGAGAAAGTTTCTGTGATCTTCAACCAACCCATCGGCCTTAGCTTTTATCACCAAGTCATCAACATATACCTGTGTTCTTCCTAATTTGTGACTTGAATACAATATGCATGGCTCACCGGTAGGTAGATCCGCATTCTTCAACCCAAAGGGCATTCGAACATAATAAAGACATTACCAAAAGAGGCCACAAAGGCCGTCAGTTTTTCTTCATTGCCTTCCTCGCGCCATTCTAATCTGATGATATCCCCGAGTAGGCGCCTAGAAGCATAGAGTTACATCCCGCCAGAGAATCGACAACGAGGTCAATCTCTGCAGAGGGTAAGGGTCCTTAGGGCAGCTTTATTGAGGCTCAGAAAGTCTATACACATTCGCCACTTCCCATTGGACTTCTTTACGAGTACTGGGTTAGCTACCACTAGTAGGCGGCTTCCGCACAACTCCGGCTTTGCAATAGCTTCCACTTCTTCCGAATGGCTTGTCGCTCGCGCCCGCCTCCTGGATCTTCTCTGATCAGTGCGCCCTGTAGCTAATGCTAATCGGTGCTCGATCACTCCTAGGGACCTTCGTCATTTCGTATGGTTCCAAAGTAACACATCTAGATTAGACCGAGGAAGGTGACGAAGCTGCCGTTTTTCCTATTTGGCGCCGAGATCAGCCAATTCTCGCACAAATTTCCTCGAGCCTTCCTCACCCACGGGGACCACCTTTCACCTCACCCAAGGGACTGGTGAAGCGCGCCTTGGCCGGGGAGCACTCGAGGGGTCTTCAGGCCACGCCCGAACAAAGTGCTCTCCAAGTCTTGCACTTGCTTTTACCGAGGCGCAAGGCTTCGAGCTTGTCCACCTTACCACAATTGGGCCCTCTCGCCCAGTGGATCTTCATCAAAGAAATAAGCATGATGCGTAATCGCCATGAATTTGACTAGCGCCGGCCGCCAAGGTATGCATGCTAAGGGAGGTCAAGTCAGCACTGGTTGATGAGTTCCGTCCGAAGTTTTCAGCGCCCTAACGCGGACGGCAGCTCGACTTGTCCTGTGGGCATTAGGCCCATCCCTGGGCAATTTCATAAAAGCTAAGGGCGCAGCTTCTTCATAAGGTATTTGAGTGCTTGATACGCCCTGATCGATAAAGTTGATGGCACTTCCTCCATCAACTAGTACTACCAAGCTGCGATTCCCGATCAGAGGGGCGACCACGATCGGGAGATGGTTTGGGCTCAAGTGTTCACGGTGGTCGGTTCGATCGGCAAAGTGATCGATTGATCCACCACTTCAGCACTCGACTGGTCTCCGCTCGCATGGTGGCACACACTGCCTCAGCTCGCTTGTACCGCGAGTTGGAAGAGTAGGTGGTCGAACCCCCATGAATGTATGCCACCGCGGTGCCTCGGCTTGTTGAAAGCCAAAGGTGTCATCTTCGCCGCCATTATTCGCGATCCTTTTCGCGCGCTTGAGCCGCTTCCATTCTAACTTGACACAACCTGGCAATCTTCCAAGTCGCAGCCCATTTGTGCGTGGATGGGGCAAGATGGCTTGCCCTCGTTGTTCTTCACTTCCGCTGAACGGCGGTCCTCGCGACATCTCGCCGGTCCCGGCGATCTCTCCTTCGCCTCGATCGCCGCACACGAGGCTTGGCTTCGGATCGCCACCAAAACCCCGCGACGGCCTCCTTTGCGCTTCTTCTTTACTGCCGGAGGACTTCGACGCCCGGCTTCGCGGGTTTGAGGGCCTCGATGCACCTCTTCCGAAGCCCTCACGCTGCCCGGCACACTTGTGAGCCAGTGGAGAAAAGCTCTAAGTGGAAGGCGATAAGTGGTAGCCATCTTCTCCGTGATCTTCCGATCCCTAACCCTCCGAACGCAATAATAACCGACCGCCGTAGATCCGGGATCGTGGTTATGCAATGGCTAAACCGCCGAATGAACCCCCTCAGTGACTCCTCCTCCTTCGCTCTCCAAAGCTGGAGGTCGCCCTCCACACCCGCTGAGCGTAGGAGCCTCGAAGTTGGCGACAAAATGTCGCACGCTTCCTCCCACGAGTGTACCGAACCCCGAGGAAGGTTCAAGAGCCTGTGAGCGCTGAGCTCACAAATGACATCGGGAAGTAGTTGGCCATAACTCTATCTCTGACTTCCCGGCAAAGACGCACCACCGGTCAGATAAATCTGCAGAATTCTTCAGGGTTGGTGGTGCCGCCATACTTCTCGATGGGCGCTGGACGAATCTTTTTCCGCCACGCCGACATGACGGAGGGAAAACGCCCGCACTCCAACATTATATGGGGAGTAGTGTCGCCACCAGTGCCCTCGACTCCCAGATGGGGTCGAGGAGTGCAGTCTACACTCTCCCCGTAGCCTGAAGGGGAAGCCCTTCCGATCGACCGGGCACGGGTTCCCGGGCGTTGTTGCGGATGACGCTCAAGAACTTGACGCAGATCGCCGCTACCGGGAGCGCCTCATTGAGGCGTGTTTCCTAGATCCCCGCGCGCTTCCTCCCAAGATGGGAGTACCGCGAAGATGCGAAGCTTGTGCACGCCCCTCTGCAGGGGCCGCAGCCAAGATTCTTCCTTTATCCCGGCCTGGCCGGAGAGGTCGCTAAAGAGCGATCGAAGCTTGTATCCACCATACGAACTCTCATGAGGACGCTTAAGCTCCTCGCTGAATTGCCACAAAGAACTCCTGCTGGCCGAGTCCACTAGACGGCAATGTCCCTGGAGCCAAGGTGGCTGGGTGTCGCCCGCCGCTTGAGGATGATCCAGAGCAACCGGGCCGCATGAAGGCTTTGCATTGGGGTATCTTCCTCAACAAGAAGCGCCGCTGGACCTACCGAACTCCTGGCTGACGCCGCGCTCTCCTGTCCGCAAGGACCTCGGCCGACCCGACTTCTTACCGGAGCCGAGATCGGCCGGCGCCGCTTCTCGGGAGGGCGCTACGCTGACGATGAGATTCCGCCATACCGGATGATCTTCGGATTCTTGCAAACTCCTCCAAAAGGAATGGAAGAAAGGAACGATCTAACCACTAAGCCCCTACCTGGCGACTGGGTGCTTGAGAGATTCGGACTGGGGGCTTTTGTGGCAACCGCTCCAAAGACAGGAAGAACGGGATGCTGGAAGCAAGCAAGAAGACGAGTTTACCTGTGTTCGCTCCTCCAAAGGAGTAATAACCCTAGTCCTCGCTTGGTGGTTTCCTCTGAGTTCAAGGTTCTTACAAGGCCGGGAAGAAGACCCTCTCAGTTCTCGCTAACCCAATAATCAACAACCTTCTCCCATGCATCCTAGCTCCCTTTATACTCTGGGCCGGGCCGAGGCGCACGGGCTTATAAGCTGGCGTGTAAAGCAAGCCCGACACGCTACTACAAAGGCATTTAATGCACCCGTCATACTCTCTTACATCACATTTAATGTCCTGTCCTAATCGACTTAGACTTCGCCTTTGGGCCCCGCTCGCCTCATTACCCCCGCATGCTCCGCCAGAGAGAGGGGATGTCAATTCGGGCGCCACTCCATCATTAATGCGCGCCAGGGAAGACGCGCGCCATACCACACCTTTCACACTGCAATTAATGCGACGCCTCGCATTAAATATCCTGACCTTTCGCCTCGTAGAGCACGACATGGGTTGATTCTGGGAACTACGCCCGAGGTGTGGCCTGAGCGCCACCTGGCCCTTCTTGGCGAGCACTCTTTGCTGTCGCTTCGGTGAGTGGCTCGACGCCACTGCCCCTGGCGAGCACTCGCCGTCGCCCCGGTGAGCTACTGAACGCCACTCGCCCCCGGCGAGCAACTTGGTCGTCGCCGAGGAGTGGCTCGACGCCACTGCCCTTGGGCGAGCACTCGCCTGGTCGCCCCAGGAGCGCCTGACGCCACCTCGCCCCCTGGCGAGCAACTTGGTCGTCGCCGAGGAGTGGCTCGAGCGCCACTGGCCCTGGCGAGCACTTTGGCCGGTCGCCCGAGGAGTGGCTCAACGCCACCTGCCCTGGCGAGCACCTGGCCGGGTCGCCCCGGTGAGTGGCTCAACGCCACTCGCCTCGGGCGAGCACTTACCGTCGCCGAGGAGTGGCTCAACGCCACCTCGCCCTCTTGGCGACAAGATTTACACGCGGCCAGGTACCCCAGCGCTTAATACGCTGACAAACGTGCTCCCCATGCTCCTAGATGGCATGATGTTGATAAATGTGAATGTCATTTGTGTTAATTTTATTCCATATTTATCATTTGTGATCACAATATACATTGATTGTTGCTAAATTGAAGTAGTAGAATCTGAATCAGGCGCATTGCTGGCAAAAATTTTAAATATAGGGTATTTTATGTGCAAATACTTAGGCCCCGTTTGGTAACTTGGAACCGAGCTGTTTCTACTAGAATCTGGGAGAAACCCAACCAAACGGGCTAAAATATGAAACGATTCTCCTCGGAACGTTTCTTATTTTTCCACACTGTGGCTGAATCACCTTCAACCCTGTTTCTACTAGTTTTTACTAGAATCTGGAACCGTACCAAACGGTTTGCAGAAAGTGATTCTGATTCTACCTGAAACGTTTCTACAAGAAATTCGAACCGTTTCCATTTCTACTAGAATCTGAAACCGTACCAAACGGGGCCTTAGTATTTTGCATTCAAATAGATAGAAAATGTACATATATAGATGCTTGCATGATTTTTTCATATTTTTTTCTAATTTTTTCTGGCCTTAGGAGTTAGGAGACCATTTCACAAGGGATTGAAATTGACCAAAATTTCGATTTTTTCCGCCATCAAATTTACTGGATTTTAAATTTGTTTTTTTTTTGGCCGATCATGATATGTGATCCAAAAATGAAATTTCAATCTTGGTAGCAATTACCAAACTCTAATTTTTTTTTTGGATTTGGTAATTGACATCCTTACTGCGCAGTCCTCAGGAGAGTTTGCAGTTCATTACTGTTAGGAAACTGATTTCGTATCCTATATGGACTCTTCCTTATCTCTAAGCAGAACCGCTATATATAGGAGGCAGGGGGTCACCCCATGGTGTAGAAGCATACTAATAAAGGCACTTGCTCCTCCTCATATTGTGTCTCTCGCCCTCTCTCTCTGTTCTCCAGTTTAGATCTATTAGGCAACCCCGGACTATTCGATAGCGAGGTTGTCTAACACGTTATCAGCACGAAGCTCTACCGGAGAAAAAGGTGAGAAGAAGATCTGTGGCACGAAGCTACTGTTCTACAAATCAAGCTCTGCACATGAAACCGACCGGCACTTCGCATCAACGCAGCTGCTCGCTTCCGGCTTGAAGCCGTCGGCTCGGCCCGGCCTTGAAGTCGCCGTGCCGCTGCCACACGAAGCGGCGCTGCCGTCCGCAGTGCCTCGCCGATGCGCCGCTGGCCGCCATCGCGCCACACCACCGCCGCACGCCCAGATCTAAGCCTCGCAGGCTCGCACCGCCGCACGCCAGGCAAGATGCGCGGTCAGACAGCGGCGGCTTCAAGCGTGTGCAGTGGTGCCTTGATCTACGCCCGAGTACGGCCACCACCTTGGGCTCCCCGACGTGAAGTGCGCCCGAGCCGATCGGTCCTCTGCACTCCTACCGGTGGACAAGAAGTCCAAAGCGTCAAGAACAAACGGACAAGAAGTCCAAAGCATCAAGAACAAACTTCCTGGACACGAAGTCCAATTAGCTTTTGGGCATGAAGTTAAATGCGTGAAGGACAAACGCATGAAGTCCAACATATGAAGTTCAATGCGTAACCAGACTTGCATGGTTGCTAGCTTTGCTTAATCACGTGCTTGCTAGCCTTGCTGGCTAGCTTTGCAAGCTCACGTATCCATTGCAATCAAGCGTTGCATACTCACGTGCATGCAATCAAGAGCCTCTTGGCCGACGCCTGAAGCACCATGCGCACGCAGCGCCGCCGGCTCGAAGCCGTGCCCGACCTTGCCGCACTCCGCCTCGGTTTTTCTCCGCGCGCGCCCAAACCAGGCCCCGCCGGCGCGGCACGCAGCCGCCGACCGTCGAGCATGCCTCGTCTTCACGCATGCAAGTGAAGTGCAGCATGCATATGTGAAGTGCATGCAAGCAATTGACTAGAAGTTCTGCATGTGCATGCGATCAACTGACTAGAAGTTTTGCGTGTGCATTAACGAAGCCAGGGCACTCGGCGCTTGCGACCGCCATATCGAAACTTCACGCCTGGCGCGCCGTCGTCTGGCCAACGATCCTGGCCGCCTGTCACGCGCACGGCGTCGTGCCGCCGCTGCCGTTGCCGCTGCTCGCCTCCTGCGCGCCTGGCCGCGATCTGCGTCGCACCACCGCCGTGAGCCAGCACGCCGTGCGCCCTCGTGCTCCGCCTGGACTGATGCAGGACATGAAGTCCAGATGGAAGGACTTGAAGCCCACATTGAATCCAACCAGAACATGAAGATCAATCTTCAATGGACATGAAGTCCATTCAAAACCGAATCGAAATCCAGTTGGGGCACGTGGAAGGGGTGAAATTACCTCTTTACCCCTGGGAATTTCATTTTTTTTTTCTTTTTTCCGAAAATGCATTAAGAATTCGGAAAATTGATTAAAAATAACAGAAAAAATTCCTAAAATTGCCAGAAAATTTCAGAAAATTTTATGGCTCTGTTTAATTTGTACTTAGCCTTATTTTCTGCATTTATGAATTTTTGCATGAATTTTTGCAATAATTGCCCTGTTTAGATTGTCGAAAATCCATGGGAATTTATTTTCCGTATTTGTGAATTTATGAATTGTGCAATTATTGTTTATTCTGAATTTATGAATTGTGCAATTATTGTTCTGTTCCATGCATTGTATTTATTGCTTTCATATAATTTATTATGAAATTCAAGCACGCCGCACGAAGCGGCCACTGTTGCGCCAGGAAGGCCGACGCGCATGGAACTGAATGCACCACGCGCATGAAGCCGCGTTAAAACCGATCGCACGAAGCCGATCGTGCATATGAATCTGATCGTTTGCACGAAGCCGATCACCTACATACACGTAGTTGTATTTCTGAATATTTATGAATATGTATATATATGAATCTTGCAGTTATGAATCATGTATTTATGAATTCTGTATTTATGAATCTTATATTTATGAATCTTGCACTTATGAATCTTGCATCTAAGAATCTTGTATTTATGAATCTTGGAATTATTGCTTTCTTTTAGTTTACTGGATATTCATGAGAATTTGATTTATGCATTTATGAATTTTTGCAACCACTCTATATTAGATTACACGAAGTAATCTAATGAAAGAATCCTATGAATATGTAAATACCTGGTATTGTCATATGTGAGTTTTTGAAGAACTGGCCCGGATGGTCAGAACTATCTCACATGCGCATCAAATGTGAAGATCGTGCTTATGAGCAAGAAGCTCTGAATTGCCATCGGTTTAGGGTCCTCGAAGGACAAGTAACCTACTGCCAAGCAAAACGATCAAGTTTTGTACTCCCCAGGTATCACTTTTCAGCCACTATGAAGAATGAATACATGGCTGAGGTGAGTACAATTGAGTTACGGACTGCACTTCAGAAGCAATTCGAGAAGCTCAAGTCCACCATCTTGCTCCAAGCACAGCAAGATTGGGTTCGCCTGAAGTTTCCAGGCTACAAAACAGTGGTTGTAATGAATTTTGAAAAATGAATTGTAAGCTCTCGAAGAGCATACATTTTCCTTTCTCATGAATAGAATTACAATTTATTTTTTTATTCCAGTATTCTATATTTGCAAGCAATATTTGAATTACTTTGCCACTGTATTGTTAGAATTATATTTCTTTTCATCTAGAAATTGTGTAGTGCCCAATGGAGGAAATATGCATTGTTGATAGTGGCACAACAAATACCATCTTAAGAGAGTCGAAATACTTCCAGACGATCACGAAGAATGCTGGAAGGATTACGACAATCGCAGGAAGCGATACGCATATAATAGGCTCAGGAAGAGCCACAATTATATTGCCAATGGGTACAACTTTGGTAATTAAAGAAGTCCTCTTGTACCCTGAATCAACTCGCACTCTCTTAAGTTTCAAAGATATCCGCGCCAATGGGTTTCACGTAGAAACCAATGAAGAAAATGGCAAATAACACTTGTGTATTGTGAAGCACGCGGAATATAAAAAAAAATAATGGTATTAGAAAAATATCCCTCAAATGAATCTGGGTTGTACTACACGAGAATCAATACACACGCAGTGTATACTTTCTTTAGAATCTCTGAATTATTTTCTTTATGGTATTGTATATTTAGGCCACCCTGATCATAGATTGATGAGAAATATAGTTAACAACTCACAAGGTCATGGCATTAATGTTAAAAATTTCCCGAATCATGAAGATTTTGTGTGCCATGCATGTGCCACCGGGAAATTAATAACAAGACCCTCTGTTATGAAAGTGCAACATGAAATCCCTGCATTCCTGGAACGCATTCAGGGGGATATTTGCGGCCCGATTCAACTATTATCGGGGCCGTTTTGGTACTTTATGGTGCCTATTGATGCTTCCTCGAAATGGTCGCATATATGTTTGCTGTCAACAAGGAATCATGCATTCGCAAAGTTGATCTCGCAGATCATCAGAATTAAAAATGCTTTTCCTGATCATCGCGTGAAGTCCATTCGAATGGACAATGCCGGTGAATTTACTTCCAAGGCATTTGATGATTATTGCATAGCAACTGGAATAACTGTTGAGCACTCTGTACCGCACGTCCATACGCAAAATGGGCTAGCTGAAGCACTAATAAAGAGGATTAAGTTCATTGCCAGACCACTCTTGCAGAGTTATAACTTGCCCAACACTTGTTGGGGACACGCAGTCCTGCACGCAGTAGCACTCATCAATTATAGACCATTGGTCTACAACATCCATTCAACCATGCAAACTAGTGCATTGGGTCATCCTGAAGAATTGAATGTATGGTATATGTACCTATACCACCCCCACAGCAAACTGAAAGGGCCCTCTCCGCAAGTCTGGGATATACGTTGGTTATGAGAATGCATCCATAATCAGGTATTTGGAACCCATGGCTGGGGATTTGAATACAGCCCGATTCGCTGATTGCATCTTTGACGAGGATCATTTTCCCGTCATTAGGGGGAGGAAATGAACCATTGGATGAAAAATGCCGGGAAATCATAAGGCATCCCATTGGGATCCCGTGCATGACCCTCGCACTAATGAAGCAAATCGAGAAGTCACGAAGACAATTGATTTGCAGAATTTAGCAAATGAACTGCCTGATCATTTTTGTGATCTGAAGATCGTGGTTAAGTCGCATATACCAGCAAGAAATGCACCAGAGAGGGTGGAAATACCAAAGAAAAAGAAGGTATCCCTCGTCCTGTTTAGAGGCCTCAAAGAAAAGAACAGGAAATCTGGCTTCTCAAACCCAAAGTACCCAGAGACGTCTGGGGAAAACTGGGCAAGAGGACTTACCACAGCCAATCACGAAAATACCCCAAAGCAAGAAGGGGAGCCAGTTGAGACCTGGCACTGGAAAGAAGCCTGTGGAAAAGGCAATTCCAGATTTGAATCTTCCATTGGAAGAAGCCGCCGGAAATAATGTGTGCGCACACATTGGCGGAGAAAAACTAAAGGAACTTGCTCTTGAAATGGGAAATAGCAATGAAGAGCAAGTAGAAGTGCATGAAGCACACCATGACGAAATGGCCATAAATTTGTAATAATGGGAGAATCTATGAATAGAGCAACAACCATTGCAAGGTTTTTGCTCAAGGTTTCACTCAACGTCCTGGGGTTGATTATGAAGAAACCTATTCTTCGGTCATGGGTGGAATTACCTTTAGGTACTTGATCTCAATGGCAATCAACTTGAAGTTGAGAATGAAGCTAATGGATGTTGTCACAGCATATTTGTAAGGAAACTTGGATTCGGAGATATACATGAAAGTACCGGAAGGTATCCCTATCCCGAACCAAGACAGAGCAAACAGAAATCTATACAGTGTGAAATTGAAGAAATCACTGTATGGATTGAAGCAGTCAGGAAGAATATGGTACAATCACTTGAGTAACTTTCTTTGCAAGAAAGGCTACACGAATAGCGAAGATTGTCTATGTGTGTTTATACAACGATCCCCGAATGGATTTTGTATAATCTCCGTCTATGTAGATGACTTGAACATCATTGGGACGGATGAAGAAATTGAAGAAGCATGCACATACTTGAAGTCTGAATTTGAAATGAAAGACTTGAGTAAAATCAAGTTCTGTTTAGGCTTGCAGCTTGAACATGTCCAAGGCGGAATCTTGGTACACCAATCTTCCTACACGCAGAAAGTGTTGGAGAGATTTGGTTTTGAGAAGGCATACCCTGCAAAGACTCCAATGGTCGGAAGGTCACTCCAAGCAGACCTAGACCCATACAGGCCTAAAGAAGAGGGGGAGGAAGTCCTGGGAGCGGAATTCCCATACTTGAAGCACTCATGTACCTTGCAAATAGCACTAGGCCGGACATTGCGTTCGCCGTGAATTTGCTAGCGCGGTACAGTGCAAAACCCACCAAAGGGCATTGGAAAGGGGTAAAGGACATCTTCCGTTACCTTCAAGGAAGCAAATACCTTGGCTTGTTTTACAGAAGAAACAATGAATTGAATTTGGTTAGCTATGCCGATGCTGGGTACCTATCAGACCCGCATACTGGTAAATCACAAACTGGGTATGTTTTCCTTTGCGGTGGAACAGCAATTTCGTGGAAGTCATCTAAGCAGACTCTTGTCTCAACGTCGACAAACCACTCAGAAATAATTGCCTTGTATGAAGCCTCTCGAGAATGTGCATGGCTTCGAAGAATGGTTCATCACATCCAGAAGTCATGTGGTTTGAACATGGAACAAACCCCCACCATTATCTATGAAGATAATGCAGCTTGTGTTGCTCAAGTGCAAATGGGATATGTGAAGAGTAACCTCACAAAGCATATCAACCCCAAGTTCTTTTATGCTCATGAATTGCATAAGATGAATGAGATAAAGATACTGCATACTAAGTCGTGTGAAAATCTCGCAGATTTATTCACTAAGTCACTCCCGGCATCTTCCTTTGAAAGATGTGTTAGAGGAATCGGGATGATGAGGCTTAGAGAAGTGCAGATTTCAGGGGGAGAATTTTCACATACTCCTACATAAATCTCAAATATGAAGTTTGAGTACCCAACGTGAATCTTGAAGATTAACATTGAAGTTTGGGTGGATTGTACTCTTTTCCTTAAGTAAGTTTTTCATTGAAGTTTTCTTACATAATGTTTTTGATGAGGCAATCCATGCAACACAGCAAGCGTGTGCTATGTACTCTTTCTCCAATTATTTTTCCCACTGGGTTTTTATGGAGTTTTAATGAGGCATATGCATCTCGCGGTGAAGAGTCCAAGGGGGAGTGTTAGGAAACTGATTTCGTATCCTATATGGACTCTTCCTTATCTCTAAGCAGAACCGCTATATATAGGAGGCAGGGGGTCACCCCATGGTGTAGAAGCATACAGAATAATAAAGCAGACCCGGTTCCTCCTCATATTGTGTCTCTCGCCCTCTCTCTCTGTTCTCCAGTTTAGATCTATTAGGCAACCCCGGACTATTCGATAGCGAGGTTGTCTAACAATTACTAAGTGTGTTGTCACGTGAAGTCTGAAATGTTTGGCACAACTGACAAACCCGTCCTACTACCCAGGGCCCGTTTGGACACAAAAATTTTAAGAGAAATGAATTTTTATCGTGAAATTCCATATTCTAAATAGGACAAAACATGTGAATTCACTTGAGGTTGTATATTATTAGGACCCGATTAGCAATTCGGAATCCCTTGTGTTCAACCGTACTATTTTTTGAATCAATAGATAGTGCACACATATATATTATTGGATCATACACATACATCGCAGATGTTCATAAAATACTTAATATTACATGGTACATAGATATCTTTTGTCTTACGAAATGGGCCGAACATGCCAAGTACTAAGCACAGAGTTCAATACAGACAAGCAATTGGAGATGTAAATGCGGAAGCCGATAACAAAAGGTGGACCCATCGGCAATTCCCACAGGCAAGCAATTGGAGATCTCGGCCTACATCCCGTCATCATCATCTGCATCTGGTCTGGAAGCGACATAGTAGGCATAGGGGTCTCGATCAGAAGGCTATGAGTTTATCCATGGTGAGTGTGAGCAAGGTTACAAATCTCGTTTTTGGAAAAATCTCGAAGGCGGTCGAAATCTGAAATCTCGGCGAGATTCGGAAAATTCGGGCAAAATCCGGACGAAATGCAAAAACCAAATTTCAAATCCGGTTTTTTTTTCAACCGGAAAATCCGAGATCTCGGCCGAAATTACCGAGATCTCGGGCGAAATCACCGAGATCTCGGTCCACATTCAACTGTCCGAAAAATGGTCCAAAACACTTTAAAAAATTTTAAAAAAAATTTTGGAAGGTCCTCAGACATCACTAATGTTCCCATAAAAATTTGAGATGATGATCAAGCATGAGGAATTTTTAAAAAATCTAACAGTGATAAAAACCGTATATAAAATCAGTTGATTTTTCAAATGTAACAAATGTAACAAATGAATTTCAAGTCATTTGAAAAGTTTTATATATGTTCCTATGTATTGAGGAAGGTTCTTTCTTTGAAACCACCTGCAGTTCTGAGGAATGTTCTTTTTGTGAAACCACCTGCAGTTTTGAGTTTTGACCAGTAAGAAAAGATCTATTGAGCTCTACTCCAGGTTTGGTGATATGAAGTTCAAGGCTGACCTAACATGATGTGCATGCGATTGAATTGATGAAGGCCTGATCAATGCCATAAATATGAGCACTGATCATGTATATGTGAATCCCCGCCCATATATACATAGGTGAGTTAGTGCTGTACACATTTATAAATACATGTTATCTTAGGTTTAAAATTTTGTTTTTCAATATGTCAGTCAATAATTTTGAAGTGGTTTTTGTACCACTGTTTCCACTCCACTTCTCTCACATAGTCATACACAGATTGATTCCAACTATCAATATCAGTATCAGATATCATTTCTCTCTGCTGTTTCAATGCACTAGAAAAGTTCCTATGTATTAAAAAAGTTCAAACCACTTTAGAAAATTTTGAAAATTTTTGTGAATGGTCCTAACACATCCATAATATTCCCATAAAATTTTCAGAAGATGATCAATCTTGAAAAATTTTAAAAAATTCGGAAAGTCCTAACCGACAAATTGAATCGACCAAAAAATGGTCAAAAATATGTTAAAATTTTTTGAAATTTTTTGTGGATGATCTTGATCCTAAACCCAAGCAAATACAATGCACAAAAATCAAAATCCAGCAAAAAAACTACCAAATCTCGTCCGAAATTGCCGAGATCTCGCCGAGAAATCCGAGATTTGAATTTTCCGGGTTTTTGAATCTCGGAGGGGTCCGAAATCCAAGATTTCACCTGGATCTCGCCGAATTTCACCGAAATTTGGACCCCTGAGTGTGAGTACAGCTGTACTCTGTGAGCCAACACATAGAATGCAATTATAATATATGCAAGGCTAATTAAAAGAAGGCTTAGGATTCTTTTGTTTGGCGAAAGCTATTTTTCAATTAGACTAGGTAAAAAGCTTGAGACCTAACATTTTGATTATGTATGGAATTGAATAATTGTATAAGTGTGTATGGTTGATCGGGATGAGGTTGAATGGAATGGGATGGTCCTGTACCATTTGGTTCCAATATTTTGAGTGAATGAGATGGTTCAGCATCTAGAGGGAATATTCCATAATTTTGTATCACTTGGTCTAGGATGAGGTGATTCCATTCAAACAACCAAATACATGAATAAATTTTTTCTTGAACCATCTCATACATGTACCACTTGGTACAGGCAACCAAACACACCCTAATAGAAGCAAAGGTCCATCCACCTGCTAAATCAGAGAATGGCTCCCTCCACCATAAGCTATACTAGTGTTAGGGTTCTATATGCACAAATTATCCACCGAGCTCTATCAAGTCTTGATGAAAATTTAGAGTTTTATCCACCTGACAGTTTTATCCCACCCACAAATGATTTTTTTTTAAAAAAAATACTAACCAAGTAAGTTATCATGCATCACCCATGACCATGGGAAACTATCTGAACACCTTTCACTCTGTAGAGGTTTAACTTTATCCATAGAGATGCTTCAACTTGTACTGTCATACACGCTATCGTTGGCATGCGATGAAGAGGATCATCACAAGGTCTTTCCAATGCCTCTCCCTAACATTTACCTATCCATAGGGTTGTACAGAAAAAATTGATAAAATGCCACTCCTAACAAGTGGCTTCGCTAAAAATGCCACTCCGCTGTCGTTGACATGTGGGACCATCTGTGTCTATGACAGTGGGCCAGAGTGGCATTTTAGCGATACCACTTATTGAAAGTGGCATATACGCCAATCTCCCGGGTTGTACACCTTGCTCCAACGAGGAACCCTCATTGAGTCGGACCAAAATAGTAATTCTGAAACCTTCTGTGTATATTGTACTAGTTTAGGATCACGCTAGTGCATATGATAGCAACATAGATGAAATAGCATTCCATTTGACAAAATAACTAAGAAAATAACAAATTATTATTAAATAATAGCAACAGACCTTATGGTCAAGGTTTACACAATTGCCTCACACGGCTTAAGAAACTAATAAACTCTTATAGCAAAAATAAAATAACTTGATATCATCCGACATGCCATATGTATCGTTTAGGAAGCATCACTACTACAGAACAATACATCACTGCCGGGTCCAAAACACCATCACTACCGGTTATGGGAGCCGGCAGTGATTGGTCGGCAGTGATACTCTGGATTATCACTGCCGGCAGTGATAATAGATATCTCTGCCGGTTAAGAGTAAACCGGCAGTGATAATAGATATCTCTGCCGGTTAAAGACTAAATCCGGCAGTGATATATACATATCACTGCCGGCTCACACCAAATCCGGCAGTGATATAAATGTTTATATTCAATATTCTGGCAGTTTTAAAACAACAAGAAGAGATTCAGGAGGTCTGTGAATCATGTGATGAAAAATTGGCTTGATCTTGTGCTGAAAAATTGGTTAGGATTAATCTTGCAAAATTGCTTGCATGAAGGACCAAACATTCAAACATCCAAAAACAGAGACTTTGCATTTGCGCCAGACCAAACATCCAAAAACAGTGAGTTTCGCTGTATGACGGACCAAACTTTTTGGTCTGTCATAAACATGATTTTGATGCTTTTACGCTTGTTCAAGAAATCGCGTTTTTCCCATGTATGACAAACCAAATTTTTTGGTCTGTCATACACATGCTTTTGGCGACCTTGTTTTTCCCATGTATGACAAACCAAATTTTTGGTCATCATACACATGCTGGCGACCTTGTTTTTCCCATGTATGACAAACCAAATTTTTTGGTCTGTCATACACATGCTTTTGGCGACCTCGTTTTTCCCATGTATGACAAACCAAATTTTTTGGTCTGTCATACACATGTTTTTGGCAACCTCGTTTTTTTTCCATGAACGACAGACCAAATTTTTGGTATGTCGTAAATGTGCTTCTGAAGGTTTTTTTTTTGCTCGGGACCAAGTTCTTAAAAACAGTAAGTTTGACATGTACGCCGGACCAAATTTTTTGGTCCGTCGTGAATGGTTTTTTGAGTGACTTTTTCATGTGTACGCCGGACCATATTTTTTGGTCCGTCGTGAATGCGTTTTTGCTCGATTAGGGTTTTGAGCAAAATTGAAATTGTGTTTGATTTGTTTTTGAGATTATGAAATTTGTGAGAATTTCATGATGCTTGAAGTGGACTTTATGCAATGCTCGTGTGAGTATTTGCATGGATTGATGTGAGTCAAGTCGTGGACTTGTGCTCGGAATTGTTTTGTGGTTTGTTCATGTGCAGGTATTGCTCAAAGACGAACGTGGTCGATGACGGGATCGGAACTAGGTTCATGGAGGAGCTGAGGTTCGGGACTAGGTTTAGGGAGAAACTGAGGTCTTGGTGGTCAAGGATGTCATGCGGGACGTTCGGGCTAAGAGAATGGTGCACATGAAGAATGGTTAGTCACGTGAGAATGGCAGGAGGTCATTCGCGTGCAAAGTGTTAGTCACGTGAGTATGGCAGGTGGCCATACGCGTGCAAAAGTGTTAGTCACGTGAGTATGGCAGGTGGCCATACGCGTGCAAAGGTGTTAGTCACGTGAGTATGGTAGGGTTGCCATACGCGTGCAAGAGTTGTACTCGGCCAGGTTGGGCCAAGAGGAGTTATATACATACTCCTTCTAGATTAGGAATTGTATTCAGAACTCCTTGTGTTTTGCTCCTTTAAATAGGAGGGGTTGTCTCCTGTTGAAGGGCATCGAATCAAGCAGAGCTGAGCGCATTGAGAGCTTGAGCTCAGCTTTTAGGGTTTGTACTCTTTTGATGAGAGTACTTTAGACAAAAGAAATAAAGATCAATTCTTCCAGATCCTTGCGTGCTACAGTAACCGCGTTGCTACAGTGTCTCTGTTTTGGTTTTTGGTTGCATGCTTGTTCTGGTTCTAGATTGGTTTTTGTTCTTTGAGGTTCATCTTGATTTGATCCATCAAAACCTTTCTAGAGAATTGATTTAGGGTTTCTCTAAGTTTAGTTGATTAAACTTTTGTCGTTCTTGTTTAATCTTGAAGTTTTGGTTAGATTAATTCTCGTCATCTTCTGTCACAGCAAGCTTACGAGGTTCATAACTTTTGATCCGTAAGTCCGATCGAGCTGATTCTTTTTGGGTTCGATTCGTATTGGAATCTAGTTTCTCGTGTCCAAATTTCAGATCAATCTAACAGTTGGATCTTCGGGAATTCTTGTTTTACCGAACCTCTGTCATTCTGTTTTTGTCGAAAACGAGGCAATTATTTGGTTCTGTTTTGGGGTGAACTTTTAATAGATCAAGAATTTGGTTTTAGCTTCCGCACAATCATTCACCCCCCTCTGATTGCTATATTCGTATACTTCGATCCTACAAGGTCACCCATCCTAGTTAGTATTACTCCCGCCCAAGCACGCTTAACTAATGAGTTCTATCATCGATTTTAACGCACTTCCCAAGAGGTCACCCATCCTAGTACTACTCTCGCCCGAGCACGCTTAACTTCAGAGTTCTTCATGATCTAATACCGTAGTGTCGGTATGATAGCATTTGAAATATAACGCTTCCCACTCCCCTTAACCTCACAAAGCACCCGAACACTGTTTTTAGTATTATCATATTCCGAATTTAGAGCATCCAAGTAATAGTAAAATCGAACACTTAGCTAAAATTTGAAGAATCCAATTCATAGTAAAATCGAACACTTAGCCAAAATTTGGAGCATCCAAGTCATGCCAAACCTTATCACTGCCGGCTCTACGCATAATCGGTAGTGATAATGTCAAATTACGCTCAGATGCGCGGGAAAATACATATCACTACCGGTTAAAGAATAAACCGGTAGTAAAAGTTCCAATATCACTGCCGGTTCTATTTAGAACCGGCAGTAATATGTCACTACCGGTTTTAAGTATAAACCGGTAGTGATAGTTTGTTATCACTGCCGGCAGTGATACGTTTCCTGGGCAGCGGATCTTACGAACCGGCAGTGATATTTTATCACTGACAGCTCTAGCCCAACCGGCAGTGATATGGCGGCAAGGATTGCCTGTTCTGTAGTAATGCACACTCCTAGTTCGCAAAGTCTTCATAGTACTCATAGAACTCTGAATTCCTTGATTCCTCATCAGCAACTGATCACCAATGTGTATAGCCTTTAGTACATAGAGTACTTAGCAAGTCGTATGGGACAGTGATGCAATTATAATCACACAAACCTTGATAAAGGAATAGGCATAAGGTTCTTTCGAAGAAAGCAATAATTATTTAAAATATGATAAATATATTGTAAAGCATGATTGAAAATGATACAATAACAAGTAACACAATTGCATTAAAACATCAAGTGAATCACATATTCACTTTTCAACCATTCCATCATACAGAATTTTATGAAAACACTATACCTTGTGTAAAATCCCCAAGTACATTCATGACCGCAGACATGACTATTCGAATAATTTTACACTCTACGGAGGTTGCACAGTTTTACCCATAAGATACAATCTACTCACCATGTCTGTCATGACTCGCCATACAAGAGTATATGATTGAGCGATCACGACAAGGCCTTTACACTGCTACACACTAGCACTGGTATACTCCTCCATTACACAACAAATGTTACAAAAGTGGATACCTGCCACAATTCCATCTCATTAAGTCAAGTTTATCATAGTTCATCATGTGATATAGGCCCATTGTATAGCTAAGCATAACTACAGCATCCCAATAATGGTAGTACAATTATGTCCAACTAATAATGACCCAACATAGGGTGACAATGGCTACATGGCGTGCAACAATCAATGTGGCATAATGACAAATATGTATTTAGCTATTCCCAGTAAATAACATTGATATAAAAGTAGTATGCAACTTGATATAAAACAAAATACTTTTACAAACATAGATTCAACACGATTAAGATTACGGCTTGCCTTGCTCGTACACTGTTCCTACAGAATCTTGTTCTTCGAGTCCTTTATTCGCTCCCCAGGGATCAACGTCTAATGGAAAAAGAATGCAAGAAACACAAATAAATAATAAATAGAGGCTCAAAAGAACACCAAATTAAATAAAAACAACACTATAACAAAGATATCACTTTTAGATAAAAAAAAATTAGGTTCAAGAACTAGGTCAATCATAGTTAGGAAGGAGGAGAACAGGCTTTCGGAACTTTGGACAAAGGAGAAAGTCAACAAAATAAAAAGGAATAGAGAATATGAGAGGATGACAAGTAGGGCATATGGTTTTCCAAAAATTTTGAATTACAAAAAAATTGGGAAAACATGATTCGAGGCTGATAGGTGGGCCACGGTATATGGAGTAGGTCCACGGTTCAGCTAGGTGTAACACCCCAAAATTTTGCTTTTCTTAAATTCATGTGTGATTTGGCACTTTGGTGAATTTTTGGAATTTTCTGGAATTTATTTGGGTTTATTTGGAATTTATTTGAATTTATTCCATTTTGAAATAATTAAAGAATTTAAATTTGCAAATAAATTTTTGTTGGAAATATTTTATTTGAGTCCAAAATGATCCAAAATATTTTCCAGAATTTTTCCGAATTTTTCTCAGTCATTTGCTATTTTTAATGAATTAAATGAATTATCGAATTATTTTAAATATTAATTTGGAAAATCCAACTCGGGTCAAGCATCGTTTCATCCGATCGAAGTCGGACTCAGTCCACCTAAGCCGCTTGACTCGACCGAACCCACTCCTAACCCTAATCAATCCCAACCGTTGGATCAAGATCCAACGGCCGAGATCCGTCCGACCTGCACTCCGAAGCCGTGTCCGGACGCGGACCCGCGCCGCGATCGTGGCCGTTGGTTGTGCCACGCGGACGCCACGATTTCATCGTCTCCGCCCGAGTCCGAAGCCGACTCGCCGTGTCCGCCGCCGTGGAGAGCTAGGTCTCCGCACGACGCCGAGGTTATTTAATGCCCGGCATACCCCGAGGATCGCCATCCCACGCCGGTTCAAACCTAGCTCGCGCCGCTAGGATCTCACCGCTCGCCGTTATTGCTCGCCGGAGTTGGAAGTCTGCTCGCCGCGATTAAACGCCGATATTGCCGCCGTCGTCGCCCTCCGCCGTCTATCAAGCCCGATCCGGATTCCCCAAGACGACGCGTTCGAGTACTCACTTCGCCGAGCGCCGAAACGCCGACGCAAGGTCGCTGCCCCGCTCCGGCCAAGCCGCCGCCACGCGCCATCGCCCCTCGAAGCCGTGCACCGTTGGATCCAGACGGACGGCAACGGTGAGTTCACGTGTTTCCCAAACCCTAGAAATCCGACAGATCGACCGTTGGATCAAGATCCAACGGTTCACAATCGCCACGCGTCGTAGCAAAGGCGATTATAGGATTAGATCTCGGGACCGTCCGATCTAGATCGAACGCCCACGAGCATCGAGTAGTTTCAACGTGTTAACCCCGATCTAATCCGCCGCCGTTGATTTTCAAACCAACGGACGAGATTGCGCCACGTGTCGGAAGTTGGACCGACGCGGCCGCCGCCCACGCTGGCAGGTGTAGGCCGACACGCGGCCCGCGTGTCGAGGGCCCGCATGTCGCTGGCTAACCCAGCGCCGACGTCACCCATGACGTCACGGTGGGTCCCACTGCCGGCGCTGCGGATGAGCCCCTGGCCGACGCCGATGACGTCACCCGAGCGGGCCCACATGTCGATCACGTGAGCCGTGGACCGAGTCCACCGTGGACCCGAGCCGAGCATGGACCGAGCCCATGGATCGCCGACGCCGCAGCCAATCAGAGCTGCCACGTGTCCATGCGACGCACAATTAATTTCCGAAAAGAAAATGATTTATTAATTCGAATAATGATTTCAAATTTAGATTCAAACTTCAAACGCTTATAACTTTATGCTTCAACTCCGATTTGAGCGATTCAAATTTCTAAATTTGTATAAAATTAAGATCTACCTAAATATGAATTTTATTTAATTTTTGGACTAAAGTTTTTCTCTGTAATATTATTTAATTGATTATTTAAACTTTAAATAATCATAACTTTTGCTTTAACTCCAAATTTGATTTATTCCAGCTTTCTAAAAATCCAGAAAATTATGTTCTCTCTGTTTATGGATTTTATTTGGAGTTTTGGGATCTTTTGCATAGTGTTTATTTGTGTATTTGCTATTTGCACGCTTTACGAGTAGACGTTGAAGTGCCTGAGGATTCAAGGAGAAGTATTGACTCAGATCCAACTCAAGACCAAGAGCAAGTGCTTTTTGAAGGCAAGTTGTGCTTTGACCATATTGATCCTATTTTCAAATCTATTTTGATTTAAACTATTGCATGCTAGTTCAATTAGAAAGATACTTTGTTTAAACACAGGGTTAGATAAATACCAATTTGATATATGACACCTTGATTATCTAAGTATGTGCCATGATCCCTTGTCACCCTAGTTGTGGTTTACTAGTTGGACATTATTAAATTGCCAACATGGGTTTAGATCGTTGTAGTATAACGCTTAGACTCGCTACGTGCTCATGACATGATTTTGGATAATTAAATGTTAATATTGACTTAATGATATATTGAACCTGTTTTGGAAAAGTATCATGTGATGTTGATGGCACGTGGTGCATGGTAATCAATCGGGTTTGATAAACGCTGACCGGCATGTGGCAAGAGTAATCAGTGGGCCGGTGGCATTGGGAGTGTTGATTTGGTTTTTCGTAGTCTTGCCCTGGTCACTCTAAGGACTTAACCTTGCAAGCCTTTGAACTGGTCATACTTGCAACCACATGGCTGGAATGGGACGGCCCTAGTTGACTAAGTCGCTAAGGACTCACTTGTGGAGCCTCAGGTGTCGATTACACCTTTTGTGTGATTGTACGGAGCGATCGTGGTCGTGGCCAGGTACCCATCTAACGGTGTGTTGGTCCCATACTCGCCTTGGCTAAGGGAAGGGATGGTGTAGAGCACGCACCGAGAGGACCACCTGTGTTGTTTGAGGCTTCCGAAAGGCTTTGTTATGATCGCTCATTCGCATACTCTTGTATGGCGATTCACTACCGACGTGGTGAGTGGATTGTATCTTGTGGGTAAAGTGCATAACCTCTGCAGAGTGTAGAATCTATTTGAATAGCCGAGTCCACTGTGATCGACAATGCTCGAATTACAATAAGGGTTAGATTTTCCAAAATAACTTGGATTTGAGAAGTTGGGTTGGTTTAACAAAGAAGATGATGGAAATATGGTTTAGGATGGGGAAAGATGTTCTTTAAACTTTTTGAAAAGTTATTTATGCTTTACTTGTTTTTATCGCTGAATCTACTTATATTACTTGTCAAATGTCACATCGCAAATATACCTTAAGCTATTCCTTTGTACCAAGCCATGCATATAGTATATTAGCTTGCATTCTGCATGACTTGTCGAGTACCAAGTACTCACCCTTGCCCCAACACAATATCAGTTGAAGAGAGATTACGCCGGCTTTGGAGGAGGAACTCCAAGAGGACCCTACTTAGGGATGCGAGCCCACGCCTGTGGTATACTGGATGGCGCCACAGTTTATTTGATTTTCCGCGCTATTATTTCTCTTTTAATAAGTTCTCGCTTGCAAGGCATATATTTGTAACTTGGCCATAAGGTCGAGTAACCCTTTGATTATTTAAATAAAGTACTTTGATAGTATCGCTTGGTATGATTGTGATATATACCGATGTTAAGACTCGTGTGCACTAGCTGCGTTCCTCGACTAGTGCTGAATACACAGAGGGTCCGATTTGCAAATTCGGGGTCCCGACAGAGGTGGTATCGAGCCATACTTGACCGTAGGCTCAACCCTAAGCTAGAATGGTCGAGTGAGGATAAAACCTATTTTCTAAAGCTAAAAATTTGCGAAGACAAGAAATGACCTCTCGACTTATCCCCTTCTCTCTTTTCTTGTCTCTTGCTAAAATTTTTCCTTACCTTGTCACAATTCAAAAATTCCGAGTTCTTACGTAAAGCACCCTTGTGACAGATGGAGGAAGAGTTCAACTACGCTGATCTAGGAGTTGGTCACGCCGGAACTTTGGCACATGCTACAAACTCGGAGATTTTGAGAAGCCCCAATACCAAGTGAAAGTGGATCGCAAGCAGGATTGATCAAGGCTTGTGACGTGAGGATTGAGGTACCCACAGAAGAGGGGCCTGTGCAATCGCTTCTCGATACACCGGTGACCGCTAGAAGATCTACAATGCATGGGTATCCAAGAAGTTTCACGACGAGCAATGCAAGACATTACCAGATTCACGCCAGAGAGTTGGAAAGCACGGTGTTCCGCTATCATCCGCTGCAAGAGCCGATAACCTTTCTTTGACCAAGACGATTCAGATAAGAATGCCACTGCTGCATACGCTTGGCACGTATTCGCTGCCGCCAGAAGATGTACTAGATAATACAAGCAAGGAGCTACAGTAAGGCCCGCAAGGAGATCACGACAGAGAAGAACAGATGGCGAAGCTCAAGAGTATGTGCACACCTTCACGAAGGATTGACGAGTTGGAGATGACTTTGTACGGACTGCACTCGTGAGCCAAGATTGAGCTACACGAGCCGATCCGTGAGGAGTCGATCTCGATGAGGACACCGCTTCTTCGACTACCACAGATGACATAGTCGCTGGACATGGCGATCAAGCTTTCACGCCTTATGCCGCAAAGCACCCGCACTCCGTGCCGTGGAGGTTTTCTCGATGAGTGAGCTTAGGTTCTATAGTGAGACTCCTTCGCCGAGTCACACATAAAAATAAAGAGTCACCCTTTAGGCGTTAGACTCCGTGAGTTAGTTCGATTTGGATTTGCTTTGTTTGCTGAGTGTGCAAAGATGTGTTGCAAGGCCCTTAGGCATTGTGAAGCAGCCATACCAAGTTATTAATAATAAAGACGGACCTTAAAGTTACCCCTTTCGCCTCTATAAGTTCCATATTACTTGTCTATTCTTGTTTCTCTCATCTCTAAACCTAGAGCAATCAACAGATGGTGAACACCAGTGGGAACTTTTGGAAGCAATGGGAGTGGATCTCGCCAATGTAAAACCCCAATGATGGAGCACCAAAGACCGCCACCGGATGTGCAGAATTTTGGAGCATTTTTTGTCGCCGTATCCGCTGATGCATGCTATGATGCAACAAATGCAGCACGCCATCGCCACCCACCGCTAATCAAGTTAATCAGTGACCACGCCGTATCACAAGGTCGTCGTGAGTTCATGAGGACTCACCCACCCACTTTCTTCCGAAATGCCAATCCATTGGAGGCCGATGATTGGTTAAGATCAATTGAGAGAAAGCTACACATAGCTCAATGCATAGGGAATGAGAAGGTACTTTACGCTTTCTCATCGCTTGAAGGAAATACCGAATGGTGGAGAACTTCGTGCCACGCAGAGAACCTCAAGATATCACTTGGGAAGAGTTCACACCGCATTCCGACAAAGATCACGTGGCCTCAAGGAATCATGGACCTTAAGAAGGAGGAGTTCGAGCACCAAGCAAGGTAATCACCAATGGTCGACTACCCGAACAAGTTCACACACTAGCACGCCACGCACTGAGGATGTAGCGACAGATAAATCCGCATACCTGCTTCATGAAGGGACTTAACTCAGGATTGCAAGTAGGATTGATCACCCACACCTTCCGCATTTCCAAGAGTTGGTGAATAAGGCGCTTATTCTGAGGACAAGCGCAAGGAACCGGATGAGAACAGAAGCGCAGGATGCAACAAAGAAGGATCACGTCAGAACGCAAGCGCTTTGGAGAGTTGCACCAAATCAATTCTTCGCATTCCAACCACAGAATGCAACAAGGACACCATCCTCAAAGACCAAGACCTGCCAATCAAAACTACTGCACTTCACCCGCTAGAAACGCTACCTCAGGCAGCCAGCAAGAAGAATGCTGAGACGCTACAATCGCAACGAGCCAGGACACTTTGCCAACAGCTTGTCCAAAAGAAGACAGGAGCGACCCGTCAGCTTCAATCTAGGAACCACCCTGCCTAGGACGCCAAAGACCAGTGAGCCACACCCTGCACTCAGGTGAGAGGCCGAGTCAACTATGTCACCGCAGATGCACCGCAAAATGCTACAGACGTCGCGATCGGGTAAGTTACTTGTTAACTCAGCACTGCACGCTTTGTTTGACTCGAGCTTCGATTCGCTTGTTTCGCAAGGCTTTGCTACTAGAAATGACTTGAGAATTGCAAGACTTAAGTGCATGCTTTTAGTTCAAACCCTGGTTCGAACTCCGACGGAAGTAGGATGTTCCGGTGAGAATACTAATAGATGGAATAGAGTTCCTAGCAAACCTTATAATTTTGGAGACCTGCACCTTAGATGTTATATTGGGAATGGATTGGTTATCCAAGCACAAGGTCAGATTGGATTGTGGACGAAGGACTATCTCGATTGAGAGCCCGTGTGGGAAGAAAGTGGAATTTCAAGCCGCAGCTAGAGATGGACAGCTGATGGTTAACACCAAGGCAATCAGCATAGAGGATGTTCCAAAGAGTGAATGAGTACCGATGTTTTTCCCGAGGATCTACCTGGTATGCCGCGACAGGGACATAGAGTTTGTGATAGAACTTGTACCTGTGCACAAGACCGATAGCAAAGAGACCCTATCGGATGTCTACCGAGGAGTTGGTAGAAATGAAGAAACAACTAGAGGAGTTAATGGAGAAAGGATTTATCGACCGAGTTCGTCGCCGTGGGAGCACCGGCTTTGTTTGTCAAGAAGAAGGACGGAGTTTCAGGATGTGCATTGACTACCGTGCACTCAATGAAGTCACCGTGAAGAATAAATATCCGCTACCCAGGATTGATGATTTGTTTGATCAGTTAAGAGGAGCCGAGTTTTCTCCAAGATTGATCCGAGATCGATACCATCGCTTGAAGATCCGATCGTAAGATATTCCAAGATCGCATTCTCGCCAAGATATGGACATTACGAGTTTACGCTATGTCCTTTGGTCTCGATTTAATGCGCCACTTATTTCATGAATATGATGAATAAGGTGTTCATGGAATATTTGGACAAGTTTGTCGTCGTGTTCATAGACGATATCCTAATCTACTCCAAGACGTAGGATGAACATGCCGAACACTTAAGGCGAGTTTTGGAAAAGCCGAGGAACAAAGAACTTTTCGCCAAGTTCAGCAAGTGTGATTTTTGGAAGGACAAGGTGGAGTTTCTTGGACATGTAATGACCGCAGAAGGAGTCGCCAGAGATCCAAGCAAAGTAGAAGCGTGTTACATTGGGAGCAGCCAAGACCGTGACCCATTCGAGTTTCCTTGGAATGGCAGGATATTACCGCCGCTTCATCGAAGGCTTTTCGACAATTGCGAAACCTCTTACGCAATTGTCAAGAAGGAAAAGAAGTTTGCATGGACGCAATGTGAGGAAGGATTTCAGAGTCAAGAAGCGATTGACATCGGACCGTGTTAGTTCTACCGGATGTTGCTCAAAGCTTCGATATTTATTGTGACGACGCGCCAAGGACTTGGATGTGTGTCGATGCAGAATGGAAAGGTCGCCGCTTATGCATCAAGGCGCTTGAGGCCGCATGAGGAAAATTATCCGACACATGACCTAGAGTTAGCCGTAGTGCATGCTTTGAAGATATGGCGTCACTATCTCGATTGGAAACAGATGTGAGGTGTATACGGATCATAAGAGCCTTAAGTACATATTCACCCGGATCTCGAATATGAGGCAAAGGAGATGGCTAGAGTTGATCAAGGACTATAATGTTGGAATCCATTACCATCCCTGAAGGCCAACGTGGTAGCCGATGCTCGAGTCGGAAAAGCCATACCGTGAGTGCGTTGCTAGCCACAAGTCAGGATGAGTTATGTGAGGATTTTCAAAGATGAAGATTGAAGTTGTACCTAGCGGATTCTTGGCCGCATTGGAAGTAAAGCCTACCCTAGAGGATCGATCCGAGAAGGACGGAAGGATGATGACAGATCCGCAGGATTAAGTCCATCAAGGAGGAAGGCAGGCGAGGACTTCAAATTGGATGAACAAGGCACGTTGTGGATGAAGGATCGCATTTGTGTGCCTAACAAAAAGGAGTTAAAGCAACTGATTTTGGAAGAAGCCCATGACTCTAAGTACTCGATTCATCCCGAAGCGCCAAGATGTATCAGATCTCAAGGAGAGATTCTCGTGGCCGAGTATGAAACGTGAAGTTGCCGACCATGTTGCATTGTGCGACGTATGCCGAGAGTCAAGGCAATGCATCGAAACCAGCAGGATTGCTACAACCGCTAAAAATACCTCGAGTGGAAGTGGAGGAAATCGGAATGGATTTCATTACCGGTTTGCCAAAGACTCAAGGAGGTTATGACTCCATATGGGTTATAGTGGATCGCTTGACTAAAGTAGCCCATTTTATCCCCGTGAAGACCACTTACTCGGAGATAAATTAGCGAGTTGTACATGATCGATTGTTTGTTTGCACGGAGTGCCAAGGAGGATTGTATCGGAGGTACCCAATTTACCTCAAGGTTCTGGAATAAGTTGCATGAGGCCATGGGAACCCGTTTAAACTTCAAGATACTTATCATCCACAGACGGATGGGCCAGAAAAGAGTCAACCAGATTTTGGAGGATATGCTAAGAGCTTGTGCATTGGCTTATGCTACCTCTTGGGATAAAAGTTTGCCGTATGCCGAGTTTAGTTACAACAATAGTTATCAGGCTAGTTTACGATGTCACCTTTTGAGGCATCAGATGGTCGACTGTCGGACACCATTGAATTGGAATGAGACCGTGGCGCCGTGTCTTTGGGCCTGATATTCTTCAAGAGGTCAAGAGCGGTCGCCATAATTAGGGAAAGGTTGAGGATAGCCCAATCTCGATGTAAGAGTTATCTTGACAATCGTCGCCGAGATTTGAGTTTTGAACGAGAAGACTTTGTATACCTCGAGTTACGCCTCTCGGGGAGTTAAGAGGTTCCATGCCAAAGGGAAACTCGCACCGTTATGTTGGACCATTTAAGATTTTGAGTCGCAGAGGTGAAGTTGCCTACCACCGGAGTTGCCACAAGTTGGCAGGAGTGCATGACGTATTCCATGTGTCCCAGCTTAAAGAAGTGTCTCCGAGTTCCCGAGGAACAGACACCGCTAGAGTCAATTGAGTTGCAAGAAGATTTGACTTATAAGGAGCACCTGTGAGGATTCTAGACACAATGGATCGAGAAACTAGAAACAAGTCAACCCGATTCTCAGAGTTCAAAGGAGCAACCATGAAGAAAGTGAAGCGACTTGGGAGCGAAGAGGATTTGAAGAAAGAATTTCCAAACCTATTCCTTTAGTAAGCCCTGAATCTCGGGGACGAGATTCTATTAAGGGGGGGAGGTTTGTAACACCCCAAAATTTTGCTTTTCTTAAATTCATGTGTGATTTGGCACTTTGGTGAATTTTTGGAATTTTCTGGAATTTATTTGGGTTTATTTGGAATTTATTTGAATTTATTCCATTTTGAAATAATTAAAGAATTTAAATTTGCAAATAAATTTTTGTTGGAAATATTTTATTTGAGTCCAAAATGATCCAAAATATTTTCCGTAATTTTTCTCGAATTTTTCTCGAAAGTCATTTGCTATTTTTAATGAATTAAATGAATTATCGAATTATTTTAAATATTAATTACTGGAAAATCCAACTCGGGTCAATTTCATCCGATCGAAGTCGGACTCGAGTCCGACCTAAGCCGCTTGACTCGGCCGAACCCACTCCTAACCACTAATCAATCCCAACCGTTGGATCAAGATCCAACGGCCGAGATCCGTCAAACCAGACGGCCGTGTCGGACCGACGAGTCGCCGCGCGATCGTGGCCGTTGGTTGTGCCACGTGGGCGGCCACGATTTCATCGTCTCCGCCCGAGTCCGAAGCCGACTCACGCCCGCCGCCGTGTGGAGAGCTAGGTCTCCGTTTCTGCCGCAGACGCCGAGGCTATTTAATGCCCGGCATACCCGAGATCGCCATCCGCACGGTTCGGAAACCTAGCTCGCGCCGCTAGGATCCCACCGCTCGCCGTTATTGCTCGCCGGAGTTGGAAAGTCTGTTCGCCGCGATTAAACGCCGATATTCGCGCCGTCGTCCTCCGCCGTCATCAAGCCCGGATCCGGATTCCCCAAGGCGAGCGCGTTCGAGTACCTCACTTCGCCGGAAGCGCGCCGAACGCCGGCGGCAAGGTCGTCGCCCCGTCTCCGGTCAAGCCGGGCCGCCACGTGCCATCGCCGTCCCTCGAAGCCGTGCCGTTGGATCCAGGTCGGACGGCAGCGGTGAGTTCACGTGTTTCCCAAACCCTAGAAATCCGATTAGATGCGGGCCGTTGGATCAAGATCCAGCGGTTCACAATCGCCACGTCTTGTAGCGATCGCGATTATAGGATTAGATCTGGACCGTCCGATCTAGATCGAGCGGCCCACGAGCATCGAGTAGTTTCAACGTGTTAACCCTGGATCTAATCCGCGCCGTTGATTTTCAAACCAACGGGCGAGATTGCGCCACGTGTCGGGAAGTTGGACCGACGCGGTCGGCCGCCCACGCAGCGTGCGTGTAGGCCCGACACGCGAGGCCCGCGTGTCGAGGGCCCGCATGTCGATGGCTAACCCGCCAGCGGCGTCACCCATGACGTCACGATGGAGTCCCACCGTTAGCGCCGTAGGATGAGCCCCGGCGTCGGCGATGACGTCACCGAGTGGGCCCACATGTCGATCCACGTGGCCGTGGGCCGAGTCCACCGTGGACCCGGTGAGCATGGGACCGAGCCCATGGACGGGCCGACGCCAGGCCAATCAGCTGCCACGTGTCCATGCTGACGCAATAATTAATTTCGAAGAAAATGATTTATTAATTCGAATAATGATTTCAAATTTAGATTCAAACTTCAAACGCTTATAACTTTTGCGTTTCAACTCCGATTTGAGCGATTCAAATTTCTAAATTTGTATAAAATTAAGATCTACCTAAATATGAATTTTATTTAATTTTTGGACTAAAGTTTTTCTCTGTAATATTATTTAATTGATTATTTAAACTTTAAATAATCATAACTTTTATGCTTTTAACTCCAAATTTGATTTATTCCAGTTTCTAAAAATCCAGAAAATTATGTTCTCTCTGTTTATGGATTTTATTTGGAGTTTTGGGATCTTTTGCATAGTGTTTATTTGTGTATTTGCTATTTGCACGCTTTACGAGTAGGCGTTGAAGTCTTAGGGATTCGAAGGAGAAGTATTGACTCAGGATCCAACTCAAGACCAAGAGCAAGTGCTTTTTGAAGGCAAGTTGTGCTTTGACCATATTGATCCCATTTCGAAATCTATTTTGATTTAAACTATTGCATGCTAGTTCAATTAGAAAGATACTTTGTTTAAACACAGGGTTAGATAAATACCAATTTGATATATGACACCTTGATTATCTAAGTATGTGCCATGATCCCTTGTCACCCTAGTTGTGGTTTACTAGTTGGACATTATTAAATTGCCAACATGGGTTTAGATCGTTGTAGTATCGCTTAGACACTTTCGTGCTCATGACATGATTTTGGATAATTAAATGTTAATATTGACTTAATGATATATTGAACCTGTTTTGGAAAAGTATCATGTGATGTTGATGGCACGTGGTGCATGGTAATCAATCGGGTTTGATAAACGATTTCGGCCAGGGCATGTGGCAAGAGTAATCGTGGGCAGTGTGGCATTGGGAGTGTTGATTTGGTTTTGGGTAGTCTTGCCCTGGTCACTCTAAGGACTTAACCTTGCAAGCCTTTGAACTGGGTCATACTTGCAACCACATGGCTGGAATGGGACGGCCCTAGTTGACTAAGTCGCTAAGGACTCACTTGTGGAGCCTCGAGTGTCGATTACACCTTTTGTGTGATTGTGCGGGGAGCGTATCGTGGCGTGGCCAGTACCCATCTAACGGTGTGTTGGTCCCATACTTCGCCTTGGCTAAGGGAAGGGATGGTGTAGAGCACGTCTAGAGGACCACCTGTGTTGTTTGAGGCTTCCAAAGGCTTTGTTATGATCGCTCATTCGCATACTCTTGTATGGCGATTCACGGTCGACGTGGTGAGTGGATTGTATCTTGTGGGTAAAGTGCATAACCTCTGCAGAGTGTAGAATCTATTTGAATAGCCGAGTCCACTGTGATCGACAATGCTCGGAATTACAAAAGGGTTAGATTTTCTCAAAATAACTTGGATTTGAGAAGTTGGGTTGGTTTAACAAAGAAGATGATGGAAATATGGTTTAGGATGGGGAAAGATGTTATTTAAACTTTTTGAAAAGTTATTTATGCTTTACTTGTTTTTCGCTTTCGAATCTACTTATATTACTTGTCAAATCTTGTTTACATAAATATACCTTAAGCTATTCCTTTGTACCAAGCCATGCATATAGTATATTAGCTTGCATTCTGTGCATGACTTCTTTGAGTACCAAGTACTCACCCTTGCCCCAACACAATATCGTTGAAGAGGAGATTACGCCACTTTGGAGGAGGAACTCCAAGAGGACCCGTCTACTTAGGGATGCGAGCCCATCGGTTGCCTGTGGTATCTGGATGGCGCCACGAAGTTTATTTGATTTTCCGCTGCTATTATTTCTCTTTTAATAAGTTCTGCCTTGCAAGGCATATATTTGTAACTTGGCCATAAGGTCGAGTAACCCTTTGATTATTTAAATAAAGTACTTTGATAGTATCGTTTGGTATGATTGTGATATATACCGATGTTAAGACTGTGTGCACTAGCGCGTTCCTGGACTAGTGCTGAATACACAGAGGGTCCGGATTTGCAAATTCGTGGTCCCGACACTAGGTCTGCCTTGGACTCTGTGCATGGAGTCGGTGTGGATGGCATGCGGGGCTGACATGTCATTGAGACATGGTTAGATCTAGGGTTTGGGTTTTGGGTATGGCCACATGGCTACTGACAGAAACAACACTTTGACAGTATGCATTACGCAAAGCTAAGGTGGCATAGAGGTGGCGGGTGACATGGCAAATGACATCAGCATAGCGGTAATAGCCACGACTTGGGCTCCAGCGATGGCAATGGCATCAAACGACGTGCATTCAGGGCTTGGTGTAGTCAGGGTTCAAAATCTCACCATAAAAAATTTGAAAATTTGAAAATTGCTACAATGATTTTAGGATTTTTCGGTGTGTTTCGGTGAAATTTTGGGTTTTTTGACCGAGATGATCACAAATTCGAACGGTTGATGGCTAAAACTATCAGTGATGTATACTAAAGTTATCACTAATGGTTTAAACTAAAGGAATAATTAATGATTTACTATCATTTACTTGTGCTATTGATCATTTACCCCATGATGGTTCATTGACATGTGGGCCCTACGGCGAGGACGATGTTGCCATCACGCATGGTGAGGCAGTAGTTCTCCTCAGCGCGGCTGAAGATCTTGAAGGTGGGCTGGTGGATGCCAATGCCGGCCGAGGGGTTCTGACCGTGGTAGCCGTGGTGCCCGAAGCTTGGGAATAGGGATGGATTGGGGATATGGAAATCGTAATGGGAAACGGAGAATGTGGATAGGGATGCGGAAATTCCGAATAGGGAATGGGCAGGTAATGGACTAACAGGGAATTCAGTTTATTTGGGTATTCAGTTTCCTATATTACAAAATCGAACCAAAAACCACAAACCAAATAGTGCCAGAAAAAACCGAATCATAAACTGAAAAAACCAAATTTATTGGTTAATTCGATTCGATTCGGTTTTTCGGTTTTGGTAAAAAAATTGCCCACCCCTAATGTTAGTGCCTAAGAGGTCATCACGAGGTTCGGTCCTTAATTGACTCAAGCGAAACTACCACACTACAAATTCTCGTGCTCCATATCTGCACCCGTCCCACTTACTATCCAACAAGTCTAATACAATTTTTAGTTTTTTTTGAAAAAAAAATCCTTTCTAAGTTCAACATACCAGCCATCTCTATCCAATGGGTGCCCAAATAAAATTTTGATGTTTGAATGATGTCGAGCAAATTAATGCCAACATGTCATTGTACAAAGCAAAACTAAACATGGCGCTTCCATACAGACTTAGCAACTACTTATATATACCATTATTCCTAGAGCACCAAGTTATAGTGTCCAAGGTCAAGGAAAGGAATTTATTAACCTGATTAATATTAAGGTATTAACTACCAGCTAATGACAATATAATTGTAATCAAAGTAAACCATGCATTTAATAATTTAGAACAATATAATTTGTATTTGAAATGTAGGTGCAAAATGATTTAGGTGTTGACTCACCTTGATCACAGTCTTGCTGGTATTGGTCGGGCTCAGTCTATTGCTCTTCTGAACCAAAACCGAATAAATACAAATTAATTCAAATAAATTAAAAAAAATCTAAAATTCAATTTTTGGTACTGTTGGGTAGTGTTTGAATTTAAATGAATTTAGAAATAAGAATCATCGAATTTGGAGTTAAAATGAGAGAGGACGGGCTCTCTAAAACTCCATTTCGAAGAAAATCCTTAAAATAAACAGAGGAGAAAGGGTATCTCTCACTAACAGCAGGGTCCTCCCCAATTTTTTTATTTTTAATTATTTTTATGTTGAAAATAGGTTACATTCAGCTAGGACCCACTAGATTTTATTTTATTTTATTTTAATTAGAAAATCTTACTATGACTTACTTGTGGGGCTAGCATATTTTAATTTATTTTCTAACTAAAAAAGGAAATAGTGCATGAGAGGTGGGGCCACTAGTGTTTTTATTTTATATTTTAATTATTTTCTAAAGAAAAGAAAATTCATGAGTCACTAATAGGTGGGGCCATGTGCACGTGGAGTCGGTCCATAGGAACGTACCTGGGCCGTGGGCACACAAGTTAGTGGCACATGTCTATGAACTGGGTCTGCATGGTGTATTTTAAAAAGGTGGGGCTGCCTGTCATCGGCTTTGAACTTAAATTAGCTCTTAATTATATTTTCTAATCATCTCCTACTACTACAGAAAAGTCTATATTATACGCCTTATCATATATGGTTTTCAAAAACCGTTTGTATTAAAAATAATCACAGACGGTTCTCTATTGTGACCATCTAAGTTATTGGATATGCTAAGAACCGTCTATGATAAGCTAATTTTACAGACGATTCGCACCAAAAACCATCTATGAAATATCACAGACAGTTTGTACCACGAACCATCTATGATATGATGGTTTTTACAGAAATAGTTTGTGATACTTCATGGGCGAATCGTTTGTGATATAAGTACATATCACATAAGAGTCTACAATACTTCACATATGGTTGTTTTAGCAAACCGTCAATGATATATCCTGCCAATATATAAGAAAAATTGATGATTTCCCCGGTTTTTCAGTGCTTTGATGATTTGCATCATGATGTCTCACTGACATATGGACCCTAAAATCATATGTCAGTGAGATATCATAGGGCGAATCATCTGTTGGTGATATGCCCTAGAGGCAATCATGTGAGATGATTATATCATACGTCTATGTTCATGTACTTATCAGTTCCATGAATAAATGTCACTCCTTTGTTCATTGAGTACAACTTAATTGTGAAATACATTGGTTATATGATATTATTCTAAATGATCCCTGGTCACATATCATTATGTGGAACAATAGTGATTTGACCAGCACATATATTGATTGATGGTAATGTTTCACATACCATAGATATGGAGATATCAAATCAATAATGTGGGCACATGTTAGAGAACATGGGGTTGGATAGACCCGCTCCGAGACACTGCTGAGATTGTTATATTAAGAAGTGCCATCAGGATGTAGTCTCGAGTGGTATACCTATATGATTCTTTGACCTGAGATTCTTATTGATTCTCAGCATGTGTAATTGTATACTTTGGGGCTATCAAACGCTTCACCATAACATGGGAGTTATAAAGGTAGCTTACGGGTATGCCATGAAACATGACGTGAGATGTAAGAGATCAAGATGGAATTTGCCCCTCCTTGATAACGGGAGAGATATCTCTGGGCCCCTCGGTGTGGATGGATAAGGAAAAGTGCATGGCCATGCCAAAGTGATTAAAGAGTTAATCACGAATTATATCCATTACAATGACGAGTGAATTTGTCGAGCTATCACAAGGGTGGCACGCTTCTTGCCTTGAGCTTGACTGATATCGTGTGGCAAAAGGATCCTATGTGAGTATATCAAGGTTCAGCTGATTCGATCATTGTGTACATTCGGGGGTCAATATGTGCTGCTAGGTACCGCTATTGACTTGTGGTCTGGAAAAGGGGTTCTCCGGGAACGCGACTGACTTGTACATGAGCCTAATGGGTCACACACTTAACGGGTTGGATCATGTGTAATGGATCGGATCCATTAATGGGTTTATGTGGATTTGGATGCTCTAGCGTTTTAATGGATTTCTATTGTAGAAGATCCATTAGTGCGAGCCCTAGTGGGCTTCTATTACAGAAGGCCCGTTAGTGCGCTCTATGTAAAGGAGGTGTGGGGGCGTGCGGAGTGATAGTCTCCCCACCACAAGCCCTAGCCGCCACCGCGTCCCACTAAACCCTAGCCGCACGCGTGGGTGCTAGCACACCAGCGCGCGGTGATCCCACTCCGGACGTGTGGATACCGTAGAGGCGTCATCGCTGTTGCGTCGGCGCTGATCGATTCAATCGGCTACATCAACTGTGCGACTACAACGAAGCTGTTGTGACGGCGATCCGCGACGAGGAGGTGTACCACGTCGTGTTCAACTACGTACTGTGCTTCGGAGCACGCGGGGAGGCTTCACCCACTCTACTTCCGCTGCTAACGTGCTCCAAGGGTAATGCTCCATGATCTCTGACTCGCATGTTTCCTGGGTGTTCGCGGTAGAAAAGTTTTGTTTTCGGCTAGGGTTTTTAGGATTTCTAGATCTGTTTTTCCAGGCGATTTGGTGAAAGGAGACAAAGGATTTAGAAGAGTGATTATAGATCCAAATTGAAGATGGTTTATGTTAGAAATAAAGGCACATTTAGGTTTAATTTAATCCAAAAGTAAATCATGAACAACATGTGATTGACTATCGGTAACGAATAACAGGAGCATACCATAGATGCATATGCTAGAAGGCTACACATATATCAATCTAATGTGCTCACAATCAATAGGTTGAAAATAAACAGTAGAAACATTGTAACGCATCGCTCGTGTGCGAGATGGAAGCGATGAGTCGTTGTAGCGCGTCTGATCGAGGACGGAAGCGCGCCATGCCGAGCGCGATGCCGAGCAACGCTCTGAACATCGAGGAAGACGAGCCGTGGCGGTGGCGTGGAAGCACTCGCGCCGGCGCTTCCCAAAACTGATTCGTCCTCTTCCGGTGCAAGAACGCGAGGACGAGCGGTTTCGAGACACCTTTCCGTCATTGCACGCCGCCAGACGGACGGGCAGACTTGATGGCGGCGCAGCGAGAGGAAAATAGCAAAAGCCTAGACGTGGTGTGTATCTTGATCATCCTGACGGCAGCGGCGAAGTATATAAAGGAATAGCACAGTAACGATCGTAGAATCGAACCACGACTCAAGGCGTGCCACGATCGGAGTCTATTACGAGTCGATTCTGGTTTCCTTATCCCTTCGCAACCGTGACGATCCCGAGTAGCAAAAGAATAAAGCGCAAAAGGAGGCTGCGCCACGCAAAGCCCTGGACCGGATTTCGGCGGACCATTCACGCAGTGCCGCGACGCCCACGCTTCCGCCCCGCCTCGCCGTGCCGAGCCCGAGCAGAGCCCGGCCCGGCCCGCCAGCGAGCTGTGTATTCTTTCTCCCTTTCTCCACATGGTTCTACCATGGTGGAGCACACTCCACTATTTAAACTAGTGTTCACCACTTTAGGCTAGCAATGTGGTACTATTGCTAGTGCACATGCCTCTTCATGAGGTGGGCCTTTGAGATTTTCTAGGATTTATTGTCTCAATTAAATGGGCTTGGCCCAAATAATCCAACAATCCCCCACCAGATCTCAAAGTCCCACCGTGATTTGCCTATTCCAAAGTCGTTGATATACCAAATAAGCTTCGTGACAATGGACTATGCCTTGAATTGCACCTAGGACTCCAAATTACACTCACCCACAACTTGAACAATGGACTAAGCCTTGAATTGCAAGTTTTGTGCGATGAGTTTCATTTAGAGCCTTAGGCGATACTAGGTCGCCAATAGGCTACCCCTCGGGTGGAGCATATAAGTCGTACTCCATGGTCTCTTCATGAGATTATTAGAGATTACCCAAGTCTCATAGATCGCGACTTTCAACGATCAATCTCGTATAGGTGTGTTCTTTCAAGATGCTCAGTAGGATGACATCTTCGCTAAATAAAGCCAACGAGAACACATTAAGGCAAAAGCCAACTTTGCCATCTGATTTGAGAGTATTGCATCTTCACTTGGAACTAGTTAGAAAATTACTCTCCTCCAGCTTAACCAAGAGCTTGTTTTTCCTGTGTCCTAATTCACGGGATCTCCGATCACATAGGTTGGAGTTACCGCTATGGTATAACTCACATGGGTCTCATGCCTAGTTCCTTTGATGCGTTATCTATCACATTCGTGATAGCCCTTTAGTGAAGGGATCTGCCAGGTTTTTAGCCGTCTGGATATAATCCAATGCTATCACTCCGAGTTTTTCAATTTCTGATAGACTTCAAACGCGTCTTTTCACATGTCTTGAGGATTTCAAGTTATCTTTAGAATCGTTTCACTTTAACAATAATCGCTTGATTGTCACGATTCATAAGAATGGCCGGTATTGGTTTTTCAACCACCTAAGATCCATCAAGAGTTCACGTAGCCATTCTCGCCTCAACGGTTGGTTGTATCCAATGCGATCAGTGCCTCCATAGTTGGCCGTGTCAAAATAGTCTGCTTGCAAGACTTCCACGACAGCGCCCCACTAAGTGTAAACACATATCCACCGGTGGCCTTAATCTCATCGACATCGAGATCCAATTTGAATCACTATACCCCTCTAGTATCTTGAAGGGTACCCGGTATAGTGTATTCCATAATTTCTTGTACCCACCAAGTAACGCATAACTCTTTCGAGTGCACGCCAATGATCATCTCTCGGGTTAGAAGTAAATGGCTCAATTTGCTTACAAGAAATGAGATATCGAGCCTTGTTGCGCTAGCCAAGTACATGAGAGATCCAATGATCGAGAGTATTTCATTTGATCTCTAGCAATTCTCTTGTTTTTCCGAAGAATCACACTTGGATCATAAGGTGTTGGAGAAGGCTTGCTATCCGAATAGCCAAACCGACTCAAAACCTTTTCCACATAATGGGATTGAGAAAGACTAATCCCATCCTCACCTTTGACTAACTTGATGTTCAAGATCACGTCAGCCTCTCCGAGATCTTTCATATCAAAATTTCCAGACAGGAAAGACTTGACCTCATTGATCACATCAAGGTTTGTTCCAAAGATCAAAATGTCATCCACATATAGGCCTGAGAATAACTCCCTCACCCCCACCATGGCGATAATACACACACTTGTCGGCCGTTTACAATGGCCACTTGTGTCAATGTTCTATCGAACTTCTCATGCCATTGTTTAGGTGCTTGTTTAAGGCCATAAAGAGATTTGATAACTTACACACCTTGCTCTCATGTCAGGGTAGCACAAATCCATCTGGTGATCCATGTAGATCTCCTCATCTAGCTCTCCATTAAGAAAAGTCGTCTTCACGTCCATTTGATGGACAATGAGACCATGAGAGGCGACCAAGGATAAAAGTACCCGGATGGTTGTGATCCTAGCAACAGTGAATAAGTATCAAAATAATCCTCTCCTTCCTTTTGCGTATAACCCTTAGCTACAAGTCTAGCCTTGTACTTTTCAATAGTACCATCAGGCCTTAGTTTCTTTTTGAACACCCACTTACACCCACGAGGTTTGCAACCATAAGGCGATTCTGTGAGCTCCCAAGTTCCATTAGGCAGAATAGAATCCATCTCACTACTGACTGCCTCCTTCCGGTGATGCATCGAGAAGATGCATAAGCTTCGAAATAGAGGTGGGAGTATCATCCCCAAGGTACCACAGTGAAATCATTACCAAAGGATTTAACCATCCTTTGTCTCTTGCTCCTCCTAGGAGCCTCACCGTCATCCTCCTCAAGATTTTGCTCTGTATCTGCTCGTAATCCTCGCTTGTGCAATAGGTTCGGAATTATCTCGTGGTTTTGACTAGAAACGCTATGCAAATCTTTCATGGGAAATATGCCCTCAAAGAAGGTGGCATCTCTGGATTCCATGATTGTACCGACGATCATGTCGGATACCTCGAGACTTTACTACTAAAAATCTATAGGCAATGCTCAGATGGCGTATCCCAGAAAGACACAATCCACTGTCTTAGGTCCAAGTTTGCGCTTTTTAGTTATGGGCACATTGACTTTCGCCAAGCAACCCCACGTGCGCAAGTATGAAAGTGATGGTTTTCTCCCTTCCCATTCTTCATATGGGGTTTTCTTCTTATTCTTAGAAGGAACTTTATTCAAAACGTGACAAGAAGTCAACAGGGCCTCCCCCCACCATTCCTTAGATAGACCCGCAGTGTCCAATATGGCATTTACCAAATAAGTTAGAGTGCGGTTCTTTCTTTCGGCAACCCCATTAGACTGGGGCGAATAGGGAGGTGTCCTCTCATGAATAATTCCATGTTCCTTACAGAATAAGTCGAACTCAGTAGAGAAGTACTCACCGCCACGATCCGACCTAAGCCTTTTGATTTTTCTTTCTAATTGATTTTCAACTTCAGCCTTATAGACTTTGAAGTAGTCTAAAGTCTCATCTTTAGTTTTCAACAGATAAACATAGCAGTATCTAGATGCATCATCAATCAGAGTCATGAAATATCTTTTTCCTCCTTTAGTCAACACACCATTCATCTCACAAAGATCTGAATGTATGAGTTCTAATGGTGCCAAGTTTCTCTCCTCCGCTGCCTTGTAAGGTTTGCGAGGTTGCTTTGATTGCACACAACTTTGGCACTTAGAACCTTTGACAAGAGGGAATTTTTGGAATTAAATTCATACTAGCGAGCCGAGTCATACAACCAAAATTTAAATGACATAACCGTGAGTGCCAAACATCGGCTTCACCTCCATTGGAAATATCACAAATATGGTTCACAACTTTATTGCGAGAAATCGAAGGGAAAAGCGGAACAAGCCTCCGCATTCATAGCCTTTACCAATAAAAAGTCCATGCTTAGACACGACTACTTTATTAGACTCAAACACCACTTTGAACCCTTCTCTACATAGAAGGGAGCCACGACTGTGTTTTTATTTATTGAGGGGACATGCTGCACGTTCTTTAGTAGACGATCTTTCCCGAAGTAAACTTCAGATCTACCGTGCCAACACCAAGAATGCATTCGAAATGTTTCCCATCAACACGAGCAATCCCGCACGACACAGTAAGAAGAGAACAAAGAGAGATCAAGACACACATGAACATTAGCTCCAGATCAATCCACCAATCGGTGGTCCTGATTTCTTGAAAGAACAATAGGTGCGTTACCATACCCGAAGTTCCTCCTCCGGTATTGCCAATGGTCACGTTGGATGGACTTTGAGTTCTGTCCTTGCTCACCCTTCCTGCCATTGCGATTTGGACCTTTGTTTGGCCCAGTGTCCAATCTCACCGCAAACAAAGCGAGGCTTCTCATCTTTGTTCATTGACTTCTTCTTCTTGAAATTAGTAGTTTGTTTGGCTTTATTTTTCCCTTTGTTCTTGCCATGTGAGAATCTGTTGCACCACATTGGCGCTAGGCGCCCCTCGATTCCTTTCACAGTGCATCCTTAGCTCGAGCTTTCTCCTCAACATCTAGAGACGCAATCGATTCTCAATGAAATCTCTTGTCTCTTATGTTTTAGAGATGTGGCAAAATTCCTCCATGAAGGAGGTAATTTGGCAATAATGCCCTGACCACAAACACATCCGTAACTGGATTTTGAGAAGTTCGAGTTCCCTGGCGAGAACTCGTATCTCATGAGCTGCTCAACTACGTAACGGTTATCCACCATCTTGTAGTCATGATATTGCTCCATGATATACAGTTCACCGCCAGCATCGGAAGCACCAAACTTAGCATTCAAAGCATCCCATAGTTCCTTCGCCTCTTTAATGTGCATATACACATCGCACAGATGATCGGCAAGAACACTAAGAACGGCTCCCACAAAGAGTGTGTTGGCATCCCGATATGCCTTCTCCTTTTCAGGAGTTGGTTCCATATCCTCTGGTTTGCCGTTCGACACCCAGAACACGTTCATAGCTGTAAGCCACAAGGTGACCCTTGTCTGCCATCTTTTGAAGTGCACACCGGTGAATTTTTCCAGCCTCAGTGCCTCGGCAAAACCATCCATTGATAAACCTAAGCGCATATATTCAGGTTTTTGGATTGTTAGAAATAAAGGCACATTTAGGTTTAATTTAATCCAAAAGTAAATCATGAACAACATGTGATTGACTATCGGTAACGAATAACAGGAGCATACCATAGATGCATATGCTAGAAGGCTACACATATATCCATCTAATGTGCTCACAATCAATAGGTTGAAAATAAACAGTAGAAACATTGTAACGCATCGCTCGTGGTGCGAGATGGAAGCGATGGTCGTTGTAAGCGCATGATGCCGAGGAAGCGCGCCGTAGTCGAGCGCGATGCCGAGCAGCCGCTCCTGAATGTCGAGGAAGACGAGCCGTGACGGTGACGTGGAAGCGCCGCCGGCGCTTCCCAAAACTGATTCGCCCTCTCCCGGTGCAAGAACGCGAGGCCGAGCGGTTTCGAGACTGCTTCCTGCTCGTTATTGCACGCCGCCGCACGGGACGGGCAAGCGAACTTGATGGCGGCGCAGCGAGAGGAAAATAGCAAAAGCCTAGACGTGGTGTGTATCGTGCTCTTCCGGACGGCAGCGGCGCAGTATATAAAGGAATAGCCTAGTAACAGTCTGTAACCGAACACGACTCGAAGACGTGCCACGATCGGAGTCTATTACGGAGTCGGTTACGGTTTCCTTATCCCTTCTGCAACCGTGACGATCCCGAGTATCAAAAGAATAAACTGCAAAAGGAGGCTGCGCCTACGCAAAGCCCTGGACCGGATTTCGGCGGACCATTCACGCAGGTGCCGCACGCCCGCGCCCCCCGCCCCGGCCCGGCCCGGCCAGGCGAGCGCGCGTGTGTATCCTTTCTCCCTTTCTCCACATGGTTCTACCATGGTAGAGCACACTCCACTATTTAAACTAGTGTTCACCACTTTAGGCTAGCAATGTGGTACTATTGCTAGTGCATATGCCTCTTCATGAGGTTGGCCTTTGAGATTTTCTAGGATTTATTGTCTCAATTAAATGGGCTTGGCCCAAATAATCCAACAGTTTATATCGTCTAATCACCTTAGCCTATATATGCTTACTCGTAATTAAATTCTTAGCTAATCCGGTCATTAGACAGTAGCTTTGCTCCCTTGAAAATGAGGTGACACGGACACTTGCAAGTTTGCGGCCAGAGGACGATTCTAGGGGATTGAGGCGGGCATGCTAGACATGATGACGGTGGATGAAAAGCTCACCCGAGCGGCAGTTACAGCTTGGCAAAGAGGGGCGCGTGCAGACGGCTCGGTCACTAGCTAGCACGGAAGAAGACGGCCGGGGTGGTTGGCGCCAATTCTGCAGAGGAGAAGGGAAACCGACGTGAGCACGAGTTGGAGGCGGCTAAGGCGAGCCTGAAATGCAAGGAGCGGTAGGGGCGGCGGCGACGATGGCAGCTGGAAAGAGAGCTCAAGCTACCTCTTTGATGGAGGATGGAGAAGGGGAACATGTGGTGGAGCAGGAGGAGGAACTCAGCGCGCGGCTCGCGATGGCTCAAGTAGGGTGAGGCGAGGCACAAAATGGCCGCGAGAAAAGGCGAGCAGCTCGTGCGATGCTGTTGTGCCTGGCGGCGCTGCGCCCTAGCAAGCGCAAGGCGTGGGCGATGCGATGTGGCAGAGCGCTGGTCTCATGCAAGCTCGGTCGACGTACGGGAGGCGTCCCGTTGACAGCACAGAGCAACGGCGTGGCTACAGGCGGCACCGCGGCAGGGCTCAGAGCGTGTAGCACGTCAAGGACTCAAGCGCGGGCGCCACGACGAGAACGAAAGGCGAGGCGGACCGTGCACCGGTGGGTCGGGAAGGAGGGGAGCAGAAATGGGCGGCCCATGAGAAAACAAAAGAAAATAGCTCTTTTTTTTTCTTTCAAACTGGGTTTTAGGGTTGTTATTTTCTTTTTCTTTTTAAATTGAAATTTCAATTCACCCTCGGTTTGGCGACTTAAATTCAGATTTCATTTTTATTTGTTTTCAAATTTCACGACTTTAACTTAAGTTTGCATTTTATTAACTCATCTTGTCGAATTCAAAATTCGATAAAACTTCAAATAGTCTATAGAAAATTCAAATAAAACCAGCATGCATTAAAAGTTTAAAAAATATCACAACTTCATGCTCAAGAATTTTGTTCCAAAATTTAGGATATTACATATCATAGTTACCAAATTCTGTATGAACTACACGAATCGCGAATCAGATTCATCAAATCTGAACCTGTTTAGGATACGAGATTCGTGTTCGTAATGAAAATTGAAAGAAAAAATTGCGAACCGCGAATTCAAATCCTATACCGTGATTCGTGATTTGAACTAATTCAAATCCTATACCGTGATTCGTGATTTGAACTAACCGTATTTCAGATCTCTATGTTACATATATCGGTGCCTTAGCGATTTTGTCCAAAAAAAAAATTGTGCACGAGGATTTTCACACGAGGTTTATGAGCTATGTGAGTTTCTTATGGTTCTTGATTGTGCTATATGAGTTCTTGGAAGAAAGACGCTGTCGCGTATGCAAAATTTATGGAGCAAAATGTATGTTGAAGATGCTGTCGCGTATGCAAACTTTATGGAGCAAAATGTATGTTGTAGATGTGCACATATTATGGAATCTCTAAAGAAAATGTACAACTGTATTATGGGGGTTGGTCGTCTTGGTTTGGGAAATGGTGAATGGTTTTAGGATCCATCCACAACACCAGAGAGACGATCATTGCATGCCCACCGACAAACGGTAAGCTGTTCAGAGATGCGGGGTTGGTTTCGTCGTTGTGTATAGGCGTATAGCTCGTACTCCTGAACCGAGTTAGCATCCATGACTTGTGCTGATAGAACTAATTAGGAAAAAAGTGCATATTGTTGTGATAAAACCGGACTATTAGTTGCTGAGATACAATCGGACTCTTGATTTTGATTGGTAAAATCTGGAAAAAAAACCTAAGGGATTTTTGTATAAATATAACAACACATTGTATAAGAGAATCAATAAAGAAAGAAAAGAGTATGTATCCCCTACATTACGTGTTTATCTATTGCGATTGCAGCGATTGCACTTCAAGTATTCTCGATATTCCTGATTGGCATTAGGATTGAACTACTGCGATCAATTTATTATTCATCATATACAACACCTACAAACTTTGCATGAAAGTTCATCCGACATCCCGAACTATAAAATCAGACAATTGACCCCGACCTTTGCAATCCAGTTCAAATAACATCTTAACCCAGTTTTGCACAGTGATATTACCCACGCGACCTCTTAACATTACACCACTGAATCCCCAATCCTTTGCTTGCTGTGCAGTGACAGTACCAATATCCACTAATCGTTGTTTCCAGATACGGTTGCCGGTAGACTCATTCAAGCAGATATAGTAGGTTCTTTTAAAAATATTAATATTAATATTTTCATTTCAACATTAAGCGCGCATATTGGGCAAGGTAATGATGCCTTCTGTAATCTGATTGAAGCTAGTGATATCAAAGATCAGAATGGAAAAAGTTATGCATTCATTTTTAAAGGAACTGAGGACGTTTCCAATACCGACAGCTGCTCCGGCACCTATTGATTTAGCACCTTCTAACATCTCGAGTCGAGACTTTCCTTTGCTCGTCACGCTTTTCCTTCGCTGCTCTTTCCTGGCCTGGATTTTGCGTTGATTCCTCTTCTCCACCCCACGATCCATAGTTTCATTCGAGAGCTTCCATTTCAATGTGTCTTTCCAAAAATCTTTGGTATGCCTTTTCCTGGGTTTGTTTGGGAAAGCTTCTAAATCTAGGGTTCAATGTCCCCGAAAAACCCCCTAGGGCAGGATAGTAAAGAGCTGATTCTAGGGAAAGCTAGGATTTCACTTTTCTCTCAGCCATCGAGTTGGAGTAGTTAACCATCTATATGCCGTGGAAGAATACACATAAGCATTAGTTCTTGCCCTTCCAGTGTAAGTGGCAGATCCATCCATGAAAAACAAAACCACGTGCAGTGCTGCGCCATCGATAAGCTGGTCTGCTATCGGCATTTTCTATTTATTAAGAGCCTTGAGGTTTCGGAAATCGATGCAAATACGCACTCTTCCCTTCGCCGGTTGTGTATGCTCGTAAAGCCACACCTAGCAATCAAATAATAAAACTTTTGCCATGTAGAATGGCAGTTGAGGCTCACAAAGGATTCTCTTCTAAATCAAAATAGAGGGGAGGAGCTATAGGGACTGACAACCATGTAAGCATGATTGGGAGCTCGGCGGGGGAGAGGTACGTTTGGGCCCACTATCATTGACCAAACTTGGCCATCATATCATCATGTGTGGTAAAACCACTCACTTATTGCACTACATAGGCAATACCGTCCGCTACATTAAACTGGGTCAGAGTTTTATTTGAGCCGAATTGTAAAGTTTGTGGGATCAAATGTCTGGTTTTATATTTTAGAGGGCTGAATGAACTTTCAACCAAAGTTTGAATGTTACATAGACTTCTTCCAACTAATTAATCACCAACGGTAACTTTTTCCTTATTTACAAAATAGTTGTGCACTAATGAACTTTAGTAACTGGGTACCAAGCTATCAAAATTACATCACAAAAAGATACCCGTCATCGGTTAGTAAACGGTTGCTCCAGAAAATGAACATTTCGGAAAGTTTAAGGGGTGTAAAATATACTTCCTAACCTTTATGTGGCAACAAAATTTTCAGCATAAGTTTGCCACCGATCTTGCAAGCACATCATATGCTAGCTGATGGTCGAAATCGTATGAATCATAGTATATATCCACCAGGGACAAGTGAAAACTATTTTTAGTTCTGAACCAGAAATGTGCTGATCAATCAGTTAAAAAAAGGGTATGTGCTGATCAATAATGCTCAGTGTTCCCAAAGACACTAGGGGAGCGACACATCAGGGCCTAGCGCCTAATCGCCACCTAGGTGGGATAAATCAACTAAATGAGAGGGTGTAGCCTAATGCCTACGGGAACGCCGATAATGCTAGTCACGAATAATTGGAAAGAGTGCATCTCCATAATCATTTGATCTAACTCAAAATGCTGCATGCCCAAACAAAATATCAATCGACAAAGGTCAGCAACTGCCCGTAAAAGAGTACAAGCACTGCCCATAAAATGAGTACTTGATAAGTCAGGTTAAGCTGGTTCATCATAACCCTTAAAGTAGAAAATTTACGTGTACGACATCCAGTTTCCAGTTCGCGAAATTGAGATTGTCAACTTAAAGCTAGATAAATACCACTGCATGCAAAATCAATCATCTAATGAAGTCGAAGCCAAATTAGAATGTATAGCCAATAGTAACATGTGACATCTTAAATTAAGCGATATACCTGAAGTACATTGCCAACTGGGAGATGCCCATAAAGTTAATGACTAAAACCCATATACCTGCATACAGCAAAACAAGGATTCAAACTACTCCGTCAATCTCAATCATGCTCACGTGTAACCACACTCATACTTCAACGATCTCATGATAAATAAATCCAGTATAAATGTTACAACTTAGGGTCTGTTTGGATAGGGAGGATTTATATTCGAATCCTTAGTCCCAAAATTCCAAAGCATCCAAACACACCCTGCAAGTTACAGCTATCCTTCCTGACCCTAGACTGTTAATTTATACTGAACTAGTTATATGCCCGTGCGTTGCTACGAAAAACAAAATTGATAACGAAAAATAAAGATTAAAAAATTAAAAAAAATACTATTTCATAAGATCAAACATCTATCTTTAACGCTTCGTTTCTTGCAAAAGCTGGCTAATTAAAGCAACGCTTCGTTTCTTACGTAGGGCAATTAAGCAGGGCAATTAAGTAGGGCAATTAAACAGAGCAATTAATGTGACGTGGGAAGAAACTCTCACTTTATATAGTAGAGATTGCATAAGTGCTGTCTTCAACATCCACAAATATGCAAAAATCTTACACATTCTATCTTATCATTTCAAGCAATCTCAGAAGAGTTATCCAGTGGCAAATCAATCAGCCCGACAAACACAGTAGCAAGCCGGAAAGCATAAGCCCACAAACACAACAGGTAGGAAATAGGCATCATAAGACAAGTATAGTCAATACAAACAGAAGTTACAAATAAGTTCTACTGAGTACCATCACGTGAAATGTCTGCATAAGATATTTGCAGCATAACTAAGCAAACTCGACATCACTACTTATACTATAAAAATCACCAAACAGGTAAAGCATGCATAACGAATAGAGGTGATCATTTCTTTGTATAATAGTTAGAAATCATTACTCAGCCATCTGCAGTAGCAAATGGATCATGTGAAGGTCCCACATCATGGCCAATGGTTCTCTGCACCAACCGCTGCAGGTCAGCCATAACCTTGTGCTCTCGCTTCGACTTCTCCTCATAGTTAAACATAGCGAGCGCCCTCTTATCCTCTGCACTGTAAACCTGGTTTTCCTTCCTTATACGGATAGCATTCATCCTCTGGTGCCTACTCCCACTCATCACATACCCCAAATCCTCAAACTTCTGAATCTCATCAGCAGATAGACCAACCTCACCACGTCGCGGGATACGCTTCCCCTGCTGCACATACTGCGCAATAGCATCACCTTCTCCGGGCCTCAGTGCACCACCGTAGCTAATATGACCTTCTGCACGTGGAAGAGGCATCGGCCCAACCGGCATCTCATTGTCCAAGGCAGCCTTCTTCTGGGCCTCAAGCATTTCCTTGAATTTGATAGCTTCTGGGTCAATCTCTGGCACATTTGTCTCGTCAACTTCCTTTCCATCAGCATTGGCATCAGAAGGGACCGAATCTTCCAGATCAGACTGCGTGCTCCTCTTCCTCCTGGAGCTCCTGCTCTTCTTCTTACTGGCCCTAGGGCTAGGGTTAGGGCTAGGGCTAGAGCCACAAGCCTCTTCCTCAGAGCTTCCCTCAGAGGCTGTATCCTGGATCTTCCTCTTCTTCCTCGTGGAGCTCCTTCCCGTCCTCTTAGACCTCTTGTTTCTCCGCGATCTCTTCCTGCTCCTCCTATCCCTAGAGTCCTCAGAATCATAAGAGCCCTCTGAATCCTCATCAACCTTGCTGTCGGTCTCACTTTCCGTAACAGACGAGCGGCGGCCATGGCGGCGCCTGCTGCGCTTGCTGCTGCGGCGGCTGCCCTTACGCCCTTTCTTCTTCAAACTAGAATCATCTGATTCGCTGGAATCGGATAAGCTATCTGACTCACCAGACTCGGATTCCGACGCGTCCTTGCTCTCCTCCTCTTCGCTCCTATCAGAAGAGTCCTTCTTCGCCTTATCCTTCTCCTCCTCCTCCTCATCGCTGTAATGGTAGTCCTTCTCGTCGTCCTCGCCCTCGCGGCGAGGGGGGCTGGGAGTGATGTTCCAGATGCACCGCTTCAGGCTCTTGCGGAGCTTCTGGCGCTTGAGGCGGCGGTACTCGAAGTAGCTGAGGCCCTTGAGGTCCTCGTCGTCGGAGCCGGAGCCGGACCAGGCGCCGCCTCCCCCGCCGGCACGGCGGATGGGGGCGTCTCGGTCACGGCCCCGGTCGCGGTGGTAGGGTGACCACTGGCGGCGGCGGTCGCGGTAGGGGCTGGGGGATCGGTCGCGGTAGGGGCTGGGGGACCGGTCGCGGCGGCGGCGGCGATCGCGGTAGGGGCTGGGGGACCGGTCGCGGCGGTGGTGGCGGCGCGGGGAGGGCGACGCGGAGACCCTGCCGCGGTCGGGGAGGCGCACGACGGACGCGAGGCGGCCCTCCGTGCGAGCCATGGCGGTGGATCGCTGGCTAGGTCGGGCTGGGCAATTGATTCGGGAAGGCGAGGCTGCGGTAGAGGCGTGGGGAATTGAAGAAGTTGAGGTGAGGATGGGGCAATGTGAGGTTTTCTCAGAGTCGGTTTGGATAATGGTCGGCTGTGTGCGGCTTCGTTCCTTAGCCGGGTGATTACGTGGGCCTTTTCATGTGTTTGATGGTTGATTTTGGGCCGTCATCTGGGTCTGTTAGCACTAGAAAGGAAATTGTTTTGTTGGGCTTCGGTTATAAGTAGGGACGATGTTTTTCGGCCTTATTTGGGCTTACTACCCCTGGGATGCTGTGGCCCATCAATTCAAGCTGCAGAGGAGAATATTGGGCCTGTCTTGCATATTCCCTACCTTATTCTCTCCCAAGTCCCAACGGCAAAGTCAATGTGGGATCATTGGGTTTTCTACTTGATTGGCAGTTTAGCACAGTACTTCTCTCAGCATTGGGGGAAGGAAAAAAGCACCATAAATTAGTCGACCAATTTCAACTCTAACCTCCAACCAGAAGCTGAAAGCTGATACTCGGCCGGACGGACACAATTTCGGTCCAGTAAAACCGGCCTCATATAGGTTTTTCGTGTCAGTTTGTTCGGTAAGGTCCACGCCTATCTGTGCGGGAATTTTAAGCCGTGTAACTTAAAAGTTAGCCACAATCTTCACACGATCTCTTGCTTTATTAGCCTGGCCTTCGGCCCTTCCCTACGGGGATCAATCTACGCATCGCATGGGTGGACCAAGTCTCGGCACGTATGAGCGTATACAAGAACCACCCCAACCGTCGGTACCTGCCAGTCAGTTCGCGCCATAAGCGGCATCACGCGTGTTGGCGCGCATTCAATGCCGCGCACCTAGATTTCTGACGACCGAAAACGCCATGCCCTCCTCCTGCTCCTCCTGCGCAGCAGCAGCAGCAGCCAATCTGCCGCGCTCGCCGCTGCACCCCCTCGTTGCCTGTCTCTCGACCGTCGGTTGCTGTCGTCGCGAGCTCGGTACGTCGTACTTGACGTGGGGCCGACCAGCCGCCCAGACGAGAGCCGGCCCATGTGGCCCGTTCGCTTTGCCGGGCAGCAACACTGCTCGGCTTGCATCCCCAACACTACATGCCACCGTCTGCACGCAGAACATATCAGGTGGTGATTAGGTCGAGCGCATAAATGGCAGTTCAGGAGTACAACGCTGCTACTCAGGGCCTGCTTCCATGCTCCAAGACGACGATTCCATAGGGATTTTACAGGGAAAACCAACAGCCTTGTTCCTGCAGAAATCTTATACCTGCGTATTGCTCCTTGAAAAATGCTTGCTTGCTTTGGTGCATCAGTGGATGTGGCTCCGATTCGTCCGAGTCTCGGATGGTCACGTGTATGACCCCTGAAGATGGTTGAATTACGTTCAGATTTGATGTTGCCTACTGGATTCGAAATGGATTTGCCTATTGACTGTATGTATCCTGCCGAAATCAAAGTGCACAGTACAGTTGTCGGGCCAAAACTTTATGGTTTATCACCGCTCAAAACACTAATTGTTCCTTGACTTCAAACGACGGCCACGTATCTACTGGTATCCTGCGAGAAATCTAAGAGTGACATGAATGTAAGGTCAAATCACCTATGTTGTTTACGGATGGAAGCCACATAGCAGCTAGACACGAGACTATATATTGATGGGATTCTCCCTCGTATTATTTTCTATATATAATCTTTTCATATATTGCTGTAAATAATGCACACAAAAAAAATAGCAACATGAGGCATGAATTCTTCCAATCTGCTCAAAACACATGGATAGACAACTAGTGAATGATACCAACTACACTGGTATATGGATAGACATGTACTCAACTTCACAATCTAATTGTGAATATGATGCTCAAGATAGTATAAAATATTCCGGTAATCACCGGTTTGGTTTTATGCATGTTGAAACGATGAAGGACTTTATCAATATATTTGTTCTGACTTAGATATAATTTTCTAAATTGTCTATCTACGCCAATTTTCATACCAAGAATCTCCTTTGCTGCACCGAGGTGTTTCATCTCAAATTCAGTGCTCAGTTGTGCGTTCAACTTTGACATTTATATCTTGTCTTTACAGCAATCAATATGTGACGCCCTCCCTTTTATGCTACAGTGTAGCATAAAAGAAATGTTCTAAAGTGCATACTGTCTAGTCCCATGATCAGGAGCTAGCACGTACTTTCACAAATTAAAACCACATCCATACAAAAGTTGCATAGTTTTATTATAGCGGAAGTTATTTTACATATAATATTACATTAAAAAAAATGTAAAACAACAGTATGAACATTCCATGTTGTAGTGTGCCATTAAGCCCAGTATTTCACATACAACTGACAAGGTGAACCCTAGAAAAGATCATCATTATCAAACCCGTTTCCTGTGTTAAAGTACATTTCATCGGGAATATCTGATTATTCACCTAAAAACAACATAAATAGCAAGTTGAGTACAAAAATTACTCGCAAGACTTTTGCAAAACCTAAAATACATGCAGGTTGAATCAAATAAAAGGATACTACGATTATTTTTTATAAAGCTAAATTGAAATGTAAATACTAAATAATAGATTGAAAGCGTGAGTTAGCAAAAACAATTTGACATATATATAAAGTAACAAGTATGACTATCAGAAATATAACAATTAATTCACAGTACTTCGTGAGTAATAAAACGTCCAATGCCAACACATGGCAGAATTTAAACATGACATAAAGAAAATTAACAATGTAATTCAGTTCCATACCAGTTGTCCCATTTTATGAAAATAGAAAACATCTAACTATGTGATGGCTTTTCAAGTGCTCATGACCATGAGTGCGCCTAATCGATTAGTTTTAACTCTGTAGAGGTGTACGCAGTGCTTTACCCACAAGATATGTCCTCTCTTTCTGCATGGCCTTTCTGCACATTTCCTTTGGTGTGCCGCAAAGAGTCCATAAAAGAACCGTTACATTACCTAGCCCAAATTTTTCACAAGCCCGGTGACGACAAACCCTTACTATGGCAGCAGAAATAAACATTCACATAAATCATATAAATCATGAGCTCAATATAAACGATAACCATTTCTCCACATAGTAAGGCGTACACTGTTGTATTGGTAACTGTTTGTTCCAAATCACCTCGGTGTGGATGTCCCTTCGAGCAAACCTACTTGGAATGCCCGTACTACTCCAACTTTCCAATATGTAAAACTAGTTCTAAGTAACTTAATAGGTTAAGCCTGTTCCATACTAGCACTTGTGGTTGTACGGTTATCTTAGCTAGAAAACAACACAATAGTTAGATCCTTAATGTAACTCAAGAAAGAAACCTCCCCTATCAACGTGCAAGTCACATGTACAACTGGCTATTGCCGATAATCGCCCACAACAAAATCATAATTTTATTTTTATTTTTATTAAAATACCATTGGTCACAATATTCTATCATGTTCAACAGTTATATCTGTTATGTTCAACATTAAAATTTATTGCGAACAATATAACCATTTGTTTGTATTCCCAATCTAAAGCATGGCTAAGCTTGTGCGGTTATAAACGAGTATAGCCATTTCACATTTTTCATGTGTCAAACCAAGGCCTAGGGTTATCAAGGTTCATATGTCAATATTAATTAAGGAAATTCGTCAATCCAGGTTTATCTACCACATCCACAAGATAACCTTTTACAAACATAAAGCATGCATGCAAGTTTTAATCAATTTTAAAAAGTTGGGATCAATATGATCAAGAGGGTGCTTTTCTTACTGTTCATCATATATCTCGGAATCGAAGTCGTCAACATTAGTATTGGCAACGTCGGATTCTATGTGTCATTTAAATAAAAACATAGCAAATAACAACTTTCAGTAGTGGCAAAAAGAAGTCAAATGTAAAATCAAATAAAAATTTCTACACAAAATAAGTAGGGTTGTGGGTTAGGGTTTCATGATTATATGGGGCGAGTTCTTAGTTCTACGTTTCATTCTTTCTTGTTGTTATCAGTCTTTAGGTTTCGTATCAACACAGCATTTGTTCTTTATGATTAGTTTATTTTATTTTTATAAATTCAAGAAGCTAAGATTATGTATTTGAGTATGTTAAATTTTGAATTCAAGATGCTAAGATTATTTATACTAATATAAATTAGTACATAAAATAACAGGGACAGTAGCAAGTATAAGTTCTATGGTACACCCTAAGTATTTTTTTTTTAAAAAAAATCAGGTTGCTTACTATCTAACTAGCATAAATAAATTGGCTTCACATTATTTAAACATCATATGTACAAGTTATTCACAATTGACCATTTAATACATAGAATTCAACCCTAATGGAAAAGTATTACAATCTAATCTAAAATCAAATCTTTTTACATATTCAGAGTGCTTATAACATAAGGATTCCAATTAAATTTATCTCATTCAATTTGGACTTTATTTGCTCAATATTTGTATTAAGCACATTTTAAACCTACACTTTAAATTTGAATTCCAATTTTACCCAGTGGTCAAATTTCAAATATTTTTATATATTCTAAAACTAGGTGATTTATCATGAATTTATAAACTTGTTTCATCTAATTTGAAGTTACGATTCAAAAGTTATGGCTAAATGAACTCGCTCGAATCTAGAAAATGAAAAGGAATTTGAAAATACGCTTTCGGCATAAGGAAAGCGTACTTCCGGGTTTTTGCGCACGCGTGCTTATTCAAACTAAGCCTCTGTGACTGATGGGCCAGGCCCAGAAGTCAGCGATCGTGCGCGGGAGAAGGCATGCACGTGTGACGCTGTCACGTGGGGGCGGCTGGTTATTGAGCGGATGGATACGTGCACGGCTGACAATCGAGTCCCACTCGATAGCGACACCAAATAGGGGAGGCAGTCGGTGAGGCTTGCTGATAGTGAGCCAAGGTCGTAGGCCAGCCGCTGGGAGCTCGACAAGCATCATGGCACCAAGACGCATTAAACGGTGAGTTCAAACGGGTTCAACAATGGTAAGAAAGTAGGGCTCGATGGTGACCGACGGTGGTCCATGACCATGCTTTGTGCGACGACGAACTAGGCTAAGTCAACTCCAATTAATGGCCATTTAAGCATCCTTGGATCACCAGGAATTAATTTCGGGTTCTCACCTTGAGAGTGGAGCTCCGGAGTTAGCTAGCGTCGGTCAACGGAAATGGAGAAGGAAGAGCTCATTGCGACAGGGCTACGGTGGATGAAGACTAAAATTGGTTAGGGTGTTTTGCTCGGGAGTGGTTTGGGTCGCTTCGGTTAAGAGGAATTTGGGAATGGAGGTGGGTAGAAGAAACGGGGCTGAAATTTGGTGGCTACGGCGATGTGGCCAGAGAGGAAGAAGAAAAGAGAATTACGGGTTTGGGTCGCTCGGTTCTGGGATGGCTCAGAACCATAGGATAAATGGTAATGACACGATCATGTTTGGCCCTTAAATAGGAGTGTGAGGCGGCGTGGACAATATTTGAATGGAGGGAGTACACGGCGGCCAGTCATCCGGGTTTTGTGGGATTAAATCCTCGCAGGGTATGGGCAAAGGTTTGCATGTGGCAGTGGTGTGTTAGGGTAAGGTGCAGAGGAACTCGGGCACGTAGAGATATGGTGGGGAAGAGTATAGATCCGAGGTGGTGGCGCTCGGTTGTTTGCTCTGGTGAGGCAGAGAGAAAATAAGGGGAGAAGAGAGGAAAGAGGTGAGGGAGATGATAGGTGGGGCCGATCCCGTATGGAAGTGAGAGCGTGAGGAGAAAGAGGGGAGTGGATGACATGTGGGGCCCCAAGCCTGCATGGCAGCTAGAGTGGGAGAGAAAAAGAGCTGACTAGTGGGTCTAGCCAGATCATGGGCCCATATGTAGGAGAGAGAAGGAGAGATCCAAACAAATCCTTATCCTCTCATAGTGATCAAGAAGTAATTAAATGAGGGGTAAAATCATAATATTAATTTTTACAACTTTTTAATGAATATCATGGGTAAGTTCTATACTTCTTGTAAAAATTTGAGATAAAAAACCTTGGTATATTATTTACTAAAAAACTGGCAACAAGGACTATTCAGATTTTCAATTTCTGAAAACAAATTTAATTGAGAAGGGCTAAATTAGCTTAGTAACTTCCTATTTTTCAAATAAAAATACAATGTTTTTTATTTGAAAATCAAAATAGAAATATAGGAGAAAAAATATGACAGAAAAAATAGGTGAGAAAAAAATCCGAGAGAAGCAAAAGTCACTTTCAAAGGTTTAGTTACGAAACTTTTACACAAAGTTTTAAATGATATCAGGATACTTTTTCAAAAATTAAAACTTAAAACTTAAGTAATTATTTTATAATAAATCTTTTACTCAAATTTGCATAATTTCATATTTGCAATGAATAATTGAAAAATGATATAAATATTTGTCGGGGATTGGCTATCTGGCAAAAGACCACGGTACCCCCGTGAAAAGCTAAACCCGCCACTGCTTAAGACTAAGGGAAGATGCTCTGAGAACGAACGAGCATCCCTCCTTCTCCTCCGAAAGCATACGCTTATGCGCCCGTCACAGAAGCACCAAACACACCCCACGAGCAAGCATGCTCGTGGAGGCCACGACCTGCTTCGGTGTCTTGGTCGGAGGCTCAATGAGCGCCGCGAGGAAGGAAGGAGGCAACCAATCAGCCGAGATCAAGGGAAATCATACCCAAATTCAAATAACGCTGGAATCAAGGGCAAAGATCACGGATATGGATGCATAGCGTGATCCCCTGAGGCGCTACTTTTTTCGTGATCTCTAGTCATAGTATTTAAACCCCTCAAGATCTCAGAATGTGAGGGGCACACTAAAGATAGAACACAATACACTGAGTAGGGTCATTATCTCTACAGTGAGAGGCCCGGAACCAGATAAAAACACTGCGTCCCTCTTTTTTTTCCTGGCTCTTCTCCCGACCTGCCGCCGAACGCCTCTTCGACCGTAGGCGACGGCTCGTTTGATCCCCATTCAACAAGTAAGCTCGACGGGAGCCCGTTTCTCCAATCGCCGACAACGCGCCGTCTGCGGGGACGAAGGGGCTTGATTCCCGCGGATCAAGATCCTCGAGGATGCTAAACTCGGGAGACACTGACCTTTGTGTCTTTGGACCACGTTGAGGATGACGACGTGTACCACGCCGCCGATTAACGTGCCTGGGGTGACCGATCCTATCGATCACACCGAGTCCGGGAGCCTTTCCTGACACGGAATGCGAGGGCAGATCCTCCATTCCCGGACATTACCCTGAGACCCCGAGGATGATCGCAACGAAGCTCTCACGATGGCCTGGACATACTGCACTTTAGAGCTCGACCGAGAGACCGCTGGCCCCAAGGATACAATGATGTCCCCATCGCTTTGCCTCGCCTCGCCGAGTCAACATGGCTGGGAGCCACGCTGAGCCCGAGAGGATCCTCGACGCCGCCAGGCACGACCACTATGAGGCGCCAGACGCCACTTGAGGCGTTTTTGGGAAAGACGCTACGAGCATTCGCCGCCAGCAAAGGGGGAGGTGCGCCTCACTCGAAAGTGAACTTCGCGGTACTGAATCTCCCGACAAGATTCTGAAAGCGCCACAGCTCGCCGCTCACTAAACAGAACGGCATGGTGCCTTGGCGGCGGCCGTATGCGTGACTCGCGCTTCGCGCAAGTAGACTTAGAGGCTATGGGCAGGGTCGTGGGTCAAGATTTGGAGAGGCTTGCCGAGCTAAAAGTCTCGGATCCTCCCTATGGCCGGGATGCCCGAGTGTGTCCTCGACTATCACAACGCTTCCTGCATGTCAAGACAGAGATGAATCTCTGAGCCATGCTCGAGATCGCCCCAGTCGCCGACCCGATCCGAAAGGCCCCTAATCCACAGAGCAACTCTGGCGAGATTCCTGACACCGCCAGATATTTAGGGCCCGAAAGCACTCCGCATCCATAGCGGTCATCCCAGACGACCGACGCGATGAGGTTTTCTCCGACTGGACCACAAGACGGGCGTTGGGTGGAAGATCCGCGGGAGGCCGCTGCGGACTGAGGTTTTCGCCAAAACCCCGAAGCCGCGCCGTTTTCACGAAGCTCCTGGACGCCGTGATGGCCAAACAGTTCAAGCCCTACCACGCCGAGATTCAACGGACTCCGTGAACCCTGATGAATTTCCTCTCGATATACACTACCGCCATCCTCGCCGAGGAGGTGATGAGGGGTACGGCAAATTACCTTCCGACGGTCCCGACGGAGCCAAGCCAGACGTGGCTTTTCAATCAAAAGGAAGGATCCATACGGCCCTGGGTAGCCAAATACCGCACTCCGAGCGAATTTCCAGAGCTGCTACATCCGCCTCGGAAAAGAGCGAATTGAGCGCTTGATACAGACGGACGGAAACCTCGACATTGGCCCGTGAGGTTCATCAGTCCGAACTCGATCTCAACATACTCCGACGAGGTCACGTCCAGAAGCTTTCGGGTACGACGGGCGTCATTACATTGTGACTCGAGATCTACCCGATCTAATAATAACGAGCTTCTTCCGAATGGCCGATCGACACGCCAACGCAGATGAAGCCGCCCAATGGAAGAAAATGTCGATGAAGGGAAGTCGCCGCCACCGCTCTAGAGACCTCACTAGCAAAAAGGGTTCGACCAGACAAGAAGATCAAGAAGAAGAAGAAAAGCAACCTCGCCGCCATGGTAGCCGCAGCGGAACAACAACGGCCCCGGCAAACCACAATACCAGTGGGCCTAATGCTCGGGAAGAGGACACCACCTGTGCCTCGAGGACGAGGCGACTGCCGGACCACGAGGCGACTCAAGCTGGACCGACTGGCACTCTCATCAGCCCACTTCACCAAAGCGTGACGGGCACGACTCACTGGAATTGCCGAACGTGGACCTACCGGCCGAGCAAGTTTACAGGCAGGGGTCCCATGCCGACGCCTGCACAGGTGAAACGATAAAGCGAAAACAGCTCCGCCGAGGAAAGTGAGGATGAAATGGAATATCAAGAACCAAGGAATCACATAGCGGTCATCTTCGCTCATTACAAGTCCCACGGACTTAAAGGAGGCGAGGGAAGTGTGCACCATGTTACCCAGTAAGCCTCCAGCAAGTGAAATGGCCTGAGGTATCCTCACATTCTCCAGAGACGATTGTCCCTTGGGATGACCAAACCCCGTGAGGCTTCCGATGGTCGTGGAACCCCACCATCAAGAATATCAAGCCTGACGGGTCCTCATAGACTCCGGAGCTCTTGGACCTTATTGCGCCTAAGGTATCGGACGAGATGCGATTCCTCGCTCCAAAATCAAGAGTGTGGCCGTGTTCTTCTTCGGGATAGTCCCTGCACCTCGATCAAACCTCCGGGCGCCGTCGCCTTGCCCAGAAGCTTCTGCCGCCCAAGTAACTTCGTAATCCGAGCTAATCACCTTCGAGGTGGTAGACTTTAGTCGGCCTACAACGCCATCCTCTGCAGCCGGCCTTGGCCAAGTTCATGGCCGCCGCATCACGCTGTGACAGCTAAAGATTCCCGCCAAACGGAGTCATAAATCCGCCAAAGGGAACTACAAGTCCGCACTCAATTGGCGCATTTAAAGAGTTTGATATGGTCTGCCACAGTTCGCGCCCTCGACTAAGAGCCGAAGCATTCTTGGCCTAAACTTGCCCTCCAACTCCGAGGAGAGACTAAGTCGTTTCGCTCAACGAAGTCGGAATCGGCCAGGTCGCTCATTTGGGATCTTCCTAGATCCCAAATAGGAACTCGAGCTCATTACTTTCCTCCGAGCAAGGCCTGATGTGTTTCGCCTGGAACCATCCGACATGCCCGGGTCCCAAGGAGGTGGTCGAGCACAAAGCTAGCTGGTTCACCGACAAAAACCGAGATGTAACTTAGGACGCTTTTCCCTAAAAACAAGCAATCATCCGGAGGAACTTGATAAACTCCTAAAAGCCGGGCTTCATCAGAGAGATTGAGCACTCCGAAAGTGGCTAGCCAATCCAAATTCTGGTCGTGAAGAAAGGAGGCAAGTGGCGATGCGCCGACCACACGGTTTGAACGCAGCGTCTAAAAGACAACTATCCGCTGCCTCGCATAGACCAATTGGTGGACGCGAACGCCGGGTCATTGCACATGAGCTTCTAGACGCTTATTCAAAGTTATCATCGACAACCGAAGACGAGGAAAGACTTCCTTCATCACCCGCTCGCACTTTCCGCATACGACCATGTCTTTCTGGCCTGAGAAATGCGGAGCAACCTTTCAACGCCTCATGCAGAAGACTTTCGCACTCAAATAGGTCGAAATTTGGAGGTATATGTCATTTACATAGTTGTCAAGAGCAAGAGTACTTCAGTCACGTTGTCGACTTAGAAGAAACTGTAATCCTCAATAAGCATCGAATAAAGCTAAACTAAAAATGCGTATTCGGGCGTGAAGGTCGGCAAGGTGCTCTGGCCACATGGCTCTGCCACATGCTGGGGCTAACCCTGAGAAGATCAAGCCATTGAGAACATGAGGTCGCCCTACATGCGTAAAGGAAGTACAAGCTCGACCGGGAGGATGGCCGCTTTGCTTGCCTGCCTCCGATCCGGGAGCGAGGACTACCTTTCTTTAAAGCCCTCCGCAAACATGATGGCTTCACATGGACTGAGGAAGCCGATCGCGCTCAAAGAGCTAAAACAAGACTCTCCAAGCCGCCTCGCCTCGCCACACCCTACTGCAGGAAGAATTGCTATTATACCGGCAAAGAATCAAGACGCCGCGAGCTCCTGGGTGTTGGCAGAGAAAGAGATGGTACCCAATGACCATCTATTACGGGCCAAGTACTTCATGGACCAAAGGAGCGCACTCCCGAGGTCCGTAAAACCATCAGACTTCATCGATGGCCTCCTGGCGTTAGGCCACTACTTTCAAGCACACAAGATCGTGGAAGGCCGACCGCCTCACTCAGGAAATCTCAAAATCGACGCCAAAGCGTCGTGACAGCCAAGCCGTGGGCAATGGAACTCGAAGTTCGAGCCGTGGCTCACCGCGACGGCGATAAAATCACAAGTCCTGGCTGATTTCGCGGCGTATCGGTCGGCCCGCACTTCACCACCGGGACCAATGATTCGAGGGGAAACTCCTCGACCTTGTATTTGACTCCGATCCCGAGCATACGAGCTTCTGGTCAAGGCGTCATCTTGGTCTCCCCTGACGAGAGCAGCTACAAGACGCCATCCAACTACATTTCTCGCCGCGACCAACAACGCGGCGGAGTACGAAGGCCTTTTGGCCGGATTTCTTCGGCATGCAAATCGCTAGGAGTCCAACGCTCACCGTGGAAGGGCGCATTCTACAGCTGGTCGTGAACCAGGTCAACAAGGAGTATCGTTGTTCCGATACCTCAATGGCGCCAGACCGGCCGAAGTAAGAAGATGGAGAAATACTTCAAGAATTTCGGCACTACATCCCCGTGAAGGATAATTCCTGGCCGACCGTAATTAAATGTCTAAGGTCGGTTCCTCCCCTAAACCGCCGCCCTGGCTGGGTGCTCGCCGAAAGCACCTACATAAGCCTCCATTCCCTCTCAAGAGGAGGCACCAGAGACCGGCAGAGGGTCTCATTCTCGAGCAAAGCGCAAATTGATGACGCCATTCATCCAATACCTTGCGCATGGGACATTGCCCGAGGAAGAAGCCGAAGCTGTTCCTGGCTAACAAGGCGATCTTCTCAAGATGCATCGATCAAGGCGCTTAATTTATGGAAAGGCGATTAGGAATCCTTTCCAAATGCGCCTCCCAGGAGGAAGGCCGCGACCTTCTTCGTGATATCCACGGCTGAATGTGCGGAGCTCATTCGCCTTTCGTAACGCTTTGTGAGCAAAGCCTTCCGATTGGGTTACTATCGCCGACGGCCTTGACTCGACGCTACAATAATCAGAACGACCTGGCCGAAAGCATGCCGGCCCATGCTCGCAAAACTCCGTCAACCGCATATGCCCTACAAACCATACCGCTGCGGGCCATTCTCGACTGGGCTCGACGCCCTGACCCTTTCTCGGAGGTCGAAGGCTGCAAGTATTTGCTCGTGGCCATCGACACTTTCACTAAGTGGATAGAGGCCGAGCCTGCTCGACCATCTCGCCCAGCGCCAAGAGGTTCCTCCTCCGCAAAGTTAACGTGGTAACCTGTCGATACCCAACTGCCTTATCAGACATCGACCCGCCTCACCGCTGAACTGCTCCAAAGTTACCGTGAGGAGGTTTCGGGACCAAGGTCTGCTTTCGCTCGTGGGCACATCCACAGAGTAACGGAGCAAATGAGCGAGCAAATGGGCGCCTTAGTCCAGGGCATAAAAAAGAGAGTCTTTAAGACCTCAACCAAAGACAAGCAAAGAAGGGGTGGAGGAGCTTCCCCGCCGTTTCTGGTCTATCCGCACCACGACAAGTCGAGCCACAAAGTAGACGCCTTTTCCAACTCGTTTACGGCGAGGCCATTCTCGTCGCCGAATCGTGGCCGGGTTCCTCACAGGTGCAAACCGATCGATTCCATCGATCAAGAGGTTGAGCGCCTGTCGACCGACTCTCGCCGACACGCGACCCGGCGCTGTTCTGGCCTGCAATTTACCTACAAGCTCTTCAGAGGCATGCAACCAAGGCACTCACCTAGGCTCCTACATAAGCTCGGCGACATGGTCTTACGAAGAGTTCAAGACCTGGCCGAAGGCCAATAAGTCTCTAAGGTGGGAAGGACTCCTACACCTGGCCATGTCTACAAATGCGCCGTTTCGCCGCCGCGATGCCGTGATGGTCGAGCTCACTAAAGACTGAACATCGATCAATCAAGGTGAATTCTACGCTTAGACGAGTACCCTATCTCGCCGCCCCTGCTCTTTCCAATAAATCATTTTCCTCTCTTCTCGAAGTTTCGTCCTCGCTTTGTCTAACGAGCATCGCTGCCTACCAAAGACTACAGATTTAACTTATCCAACAAGTATGTGCACGCCATCTCCCTTATTGGCCCCTACGATGCTCGCCTAATCATTCCACTTTCCACGTGAGTTTTCGCAGATGCATGGCTCGCGCGAAAGCATCCACTCTAAGCCCGCTCAGCTGACCACTGCATGGTGGCTCTACGACATTGTTGGTTTAAAGCTCGCCCGCTTCAGGCTCACAGCTCACTCAAACACAACCGATCTATTCGAGTAATTCAAAAATCGTTACGACTAAAGTTTAATTCCTAAAAACTCCCATGAACAAACTCGTTTCGCATAAAGGAGGACACGACCTTTGTCCATGGCAGGGGCTACGTGATGATAGGAACGCTCCATCCCTCCTTACCAAGGATCCTTTGCCCGTCTATGATATTTGATCTACGCAGAACTTATTTTCTTTGCTCAGATCTACGCTCCATGCAGGAACCGGATCATACGGCATATGTCAAAGCGAAGTTCAAGCAAAAACAGCAAGGACCAAACTCCCGCGAATATGCTCATTTAATCCAAAACGTTGTTTTTTTACAGGTTTTACACAAGATAAAAATAAAAAGAAAGAGCTAAGTCCACGACCGCCCGGGAGGGCAGCGAGCTCGCCCTTAAGGGAGTCGACTCTCCGCCTCTAGGTCCAGGGATCTTCCTGCTGGCCGCGCGACCTTCTGGCCAAGGCTTTCCCTGAGGGCGCCAAGGGCCTTGAGCCGGGCTTCCTCGCGCTCCCGAGCTCGCCAAGGTCCCCGGCTTCACTAGCCTTCTAAGCTCTGCACTTCGCCCTGGCTCTTCGCTGCCTCGCCTGGAAGAGCTGGTCCCGAGTCTCTGCGATGAGGCTCCTCGGCCGATTCCACTGCTTCAGGCTCAAGATCTCGGAGACTCGACGCCAAGATCGGGCGATCTTGGCGCCTTGCTCATGGGTAGTACGGCAAGATTTTCTTCGGCCGAGACCGAGGTGGCATCGATATCCTCCATAGCCTTCAAGTGCAAACTTCGGCAAAGAGAAAGGAGAAGGAAAGAGCTGGCGGCACTCCTAAGATCGCTCGCAGCAGTAAAAGAAGAAACATGGAAACTTACCTGTAAGAGCCCTACCGACCGCTTGTCCTCGGCGCCGGCACGGCCTTGGTCGCCACCAAAGAAGGGATTGACTAAGTCATCCTGTCGGCCAAGGTCTTGCTCTCCCGAAAGCACCCTGCTCCTGTGAGAGCAACGGCGCTCACCACCTTCGGACAACCGCCGTCGCCTTCGGCCGATCCTCGCCCACAAGAAGCGGCTCGTGGGTCGCTTTCCCCATGAGTCGCCATCGCGCCGGGGTCAGACGCCAACCACGAAGCGCCGCCACTCCATGCTCACGCGGAGGCGCTTGGTCGTTAGCAACCACCTCCGCCTGCTCCTCTTCACCGAGGCGACCTAATGCTCTCCGATCCAAGGCATTGGATCGAGGGCGATCACCTCCGCTTTCTTGTCCCTCCATAGTCGGAGGCGACCGATGCCCGCCGGTCGAGGCGATTGATCATACGATCACCTCCGCCCCTTGCACCTCCGCTGCGGCCAGGCGCCTGGTGCCTCAGACCAAAGGAGTTAGGCTCGGGGATCGACCTTCCTCCTTCCTCCTCTCCTTGGCTCATGGCCAAGGGAGCTGGAGCGACTGCCTTCCTGGCTCTGCGCTTGAGCCTCGCCAGCTATCTCTTCGCAAGGGGCCAAGGCCAAGCGTCTTTGGTCTCGGCCCCTCATGCGGCCCTCGCTCCTCCGCTGGCCGATAGGCTCCACTGGCCGGCGAGCGCTGGTCCCGCCGAAGGAAGCTTCGCTCCACCGAGTCCGGTTAGCACCGCCTTCCCCGCCTCGCCATCACCCTGGCCGACGACGCTGTCGAGCTCTGGCCCATCATCGCGGAGTTGATAATCTCTCACCATTCTGGCGGAAGTCCAAAACGACATCCGAAGCTATCACGCCCACGCCAAACAGGGTGGGGTTAGCTCAAGAAAGTCGCAAGACAAGATGGAATAAGAGAATGAAGAACGATTCTTCGATTTTGGCGAGCGCAATGCCATCCTCCTGGCCTTCCTCGCTGCCACGGCGACCGCCGCACGGCCTCAGAGGCCTCGCCACGACCACTGCCGCGCTTCCTTCAGGGGCGTACCGGGCGCTGGCACATCGCCGTCGACATCGTCTATGCTCGACCTCTTCCATTGCCGAGGCGGTTTGAGAGGTCGACCTCCCGCTTCCTTCTAACTGCAGCATAGGCGCTCCTCCTCTTCTTTCTTCCTCCTCCTGGGCATCAACCACCCGAGTGAGCTGGTCCCGAGGGCCTTGATCTGGCTTCTCCACCGCTCCTTGGTCTCGAGAGACTGCATCCTCTCGGCCTTCTCGCCGCTTTCTGGCGAGCTGCTCCGGCCGGGCTCATCGCCCCGGCCTCTCCGCTTTGGAAGTCATCGAACCAAATGCGGAGTTCGCTACCTCGGCTCGCGGCATGCACTACAAGTGGTAGGGTCCTGGTCGGGCTCGGCTACCGACCGCTTGGCGCGGAGGCGAGGCGATGCTCTACGACTCGACCCGCCGCTTCTCACGGAACCCCGCCGGTGGCCGGGTTTCAAGGCCGTAGCAGCCGCCGACACCGCAAGCTCAAGGGCGACTCTTCTCCCGCCGTAAATCGGGAGGAATGAGCCTCGAAACATGCCCTCGAACGGAAGTGGAAAATGTACTTACCGCCGCGCGTCAAAAATATTCTTGGGGACTGGACGACAAGGCCAGCTTCTTCTTCCTTCTGGCGCCGAACATCTCTGCCGAATTTATCGCTAACTCCAAATTGGCCTCTGAGCTGGCCACAACCAAGACTAAGACAAAAGGCATATACGGATGCATAACGCAGCCACTGTAGCGCCGATGCTCGAAAGAGGTCCAGAACATACCGCGTTTGTCCTCGCGTGAAGTCGTAATCACCCGGCCACCTCGAAGAAGGATGCTCAAGGGCGCTCGTGGGGACACCGGGTTGAAGGTAAAGACCTGGCGATATCCCGACCAGCGAGCCCCATCCTCGGCAAGCTCACCGACGCCCCGAGCACCCGCTTTTCCTCGGTTGCACGGCGGGCGCGCTGGCCCTCAAGAAGGGAGCGGCCCTCCCAGCAGACCAATCGGGACCCTCCGCCTCTTCTTCCGTAGAACAGAGGTCGCCCAACCCGACACCGAGTCCTTCGCAGCAACGAAGGGTACTCGTGATGGTCTGGGCCAATGGCGAAGATAAACGCACTGCGGCGGGAACCATCCCACGCCTGCGAAGGGGGAATAGAAGTGAAAGAAGAGGCTAGCCGCGGGCATTACACTCCACGTAAGCCTCGCAAAGGTGGGAGAAGATTAAGTGAGGAAAGGATGGAGTTGGGGTGGAGATGAGAGATCTCGGCACCAAGCAGTAAGGCAAGCACGAGGCGCAGTGAAGTCGCTCTCTCGGCACGGCCCGCTGATGGCGCATAACTCGCAGGAGACGATCTCCGCTCTGGCAAGGTGCCGCCACGATCATCCTCGCACTGACCGAGCCGGCCGACGTATTCTCGTCCGTGAGCAGCCTGGAGCCTCCTTCTGGCCATTCGCTAACTTGAATCGCACGCCATGGTCAAGAAGGAAGGAGATGGTAGTGGTTCTTGGGCGCTAGGGTTTTGGAAGATTTTTCGCCGAAGACGAGCAAAGAGACGGCAATGGGACTCCGACCTCTCCCTGAGAAAGGGTTAAAAGGATAGTGAAGAGGCGGATAAAAATCGCCGCCTATCGCAAAGAACACCTGGCCGAAAGCGCCGCTTCCCCGAAACTACCTGCACTGCTGCAGGAGGCTTCTGAGAAGGAACCGCAGTAACAACCAACGACGCGCTCACGCAGAGCAAGCACGCGCGGTAAAGAAGCTCGCCTCCCGACGTGAAATGGTCGTGAGCCTACGACTCAAAGGAAATTCAATCCCCTCAAGTCTTCTTAGGCTCAAGGGAAGCCCGAGGTTCCCCACTTGAACCCTGGGGCTAGCCGTCTGGGATTGGCTATCTCGGGCAAAAGACCACGGTACTTCCGTGAAAAGCTAAACCCGCCGACTGCTTAGCACTAAGGGAAGATGCCTGAGAACGAACGAGCATCCCTCCTTCTCCTCCGAAAGCATACGCTTGGCGCCTCATAAGCACCAAACACACCCCCACGAGCAAGCATGCTCGTGGAGGCCACGACCGCTTCTGTCTTGGTTTGAGGGGCTCCAATGAGCGCGAGGAAGGAAGGAGGCAACCAATCACCTGAGATCAAGGGAAATCATACCCAAATTCAAATAACGCTGGAATCAAGGGCAGATCACTGATATGGATGCATAGCGTGATCCCTTGAGGCGCATTTTTTTCGTGCATCTCTAGTCATAGTATTTAAACCCCTCAAGATCTGTACAGGAGGGCACACGTAAAGATAGAACACAATACACTGAGTAGGGTCATTATCTCGGCTGTGAGAGGCCCGAACCAGATAAAAACACCGCGTCTCTCTTTTTTCCGGCCTCCTTCTCCCGACTGCCGCTTCAACGCCTCTTCGATCGCAGGCGACGGCTCTGTTGATCCCCCATTCAACAAGTAAGCTCGACGGGAGCCCGTTCTCCAATCGTCGACAATATTATTATTAATTTTTATCAATTTTCCCAAAGGTGAATATTGGTCTAATGAAAATATGGTAAATTTTTGTCTACAGGAAAGTTCAGTAAAAGTTTATAAAAATCATTATTTGCACTGCTCAGAGCCATGTCACATAAATGAATTTCACCATTTATTTAATTAAATGGTTTCACACTCATTTAACAACAAGATAAGGTTCTTCATAGAATTCTAATGATTTTAAAATATTTTATAGATTTTTATTACTTTTTTTACTTTTTACTTTTATCTTTCTACCAAATCCATTTTATATGACTTTTCAATTAAGAACTCTCCAAAAAGACAAATAAATTCAGAAAATTCAAGAATAAAGCAATTTCTTATTTTTAGAATTGTATTTTCTTCTTTATTCGAATTTTGGGATGTTACACAATATATCATCAACATGTATCAGCAAATAAATAGGTGAGCCATTAACAGTCTTCAAATAAACACGGCTATCATAACCAAATCTTTTGATATCTTCAGAGATCATGAAGAAGTCAAGTTTTTTGTACCATGTCTGGGTGATTGCTTCAAACCATATATAGATTTCTTCAATTTGCAAGCAAAGCCCTCCTTTCCCAAAATGACAGAACCTCCCAGCTGCTCAATATAAGTGTCTTCCTCCAATTACTTATGTAAGAACACAATTTGCACATCCAATTAATCAAACTCATAATCATGCATAGCCATAATATTGAGTAAAGTATGAATAGAACTATGCTTCACAACTGGGGAATACATATATATGAAATCAACACCTAGAATTTTGTCTATATCTGTTAGCAACATGACTTGTCTTGTACATAATCTCTTCGGTTGGTGAAACACCTTCCTTGTTCTTGAAGATCCATTTATAACGAATACATTTGTTCTCAATTGGCAACTTAACCAACTCCCAAGTCTCATTCTTTCTCAAGAGATTGCATCTCATCATGCAAGTCAGTCATCTATCTTTCTTAATCACCAGAAGATATATGCTTTGAATAAGTTGAAGGTTCTGCAACACCTTCAATTTCTTTTGCAAACTAAAAAAATAAGCCACAACGATGGCTTCATCAATCAATCTCTTAGGACTTGGATATTCCTTTTTTATTTGTCAACTGTAATGGAACATTGTGGTGGTTGCTCAACAACACGAACATCCTATATATTTTCTCTTTTGGTTTCTGGAGTAGATCATGAATCAACAACATGTTCCATATGCACGCTTGATTTCTACGGTTTCTCAATGGGAGCATCAATAAATGGTTTATCATATAATATAGTAGACTCATCAAAGGTAACAATTTTGCTAATAACTATCTTTCTAGTTCCAGAATTCCATATAGAAAATCGCTTAACGTCTCTAGGCTCCAATTTACCATTATTGACATACATATAAATAGGACAATCACATATTCTTAAGTTTGAATAATCTGCTGGAGAATCAGACCATACCTCAATTGGAGTCTTATCAATTGTCAGGTTTGATGACCAATTGATCAAATAACAAGAAGAGCAAGCGATCGACTTCAACCCAATAACTCGTACATAAGCTAAAGTTAGATACATGTAACATACCTTCTCCAGGATAGTTCTGTTCATGAGTTCAGTCATACTATTTTGTTGAGGATCCCATGGATGATGTAATATCTCACAATACCCTATTATCAGTATAACGTTTCAAATTCTCCAAAACATAACTCCAAGCCATTGTCGATTATAAAATAAGCCCAAATTCTTCTTAAAAAATCATCGATGGTTGTCAACATGTAGCTAACACCTCCAAGAGACGGAACGTGGGACTCTCTTCATAAATCAGAGTGAACATTGTCGATGTTTAAGACCCAAGGGTCCTTAGATTGAGCTTACGAATATAATTAGGATTGCCTTTGCATGGAGTCAATCAAGATTGTAAAGGTAGGCAAAAAGAGAATGATCTTTATTAATCACGTGGGTGTAACAGAGTACAGGCTTTTGAATGGGGAACTGAAATCACTAATGCTAATTTTTGTTTCCTTCTCAATCATCCCTCATAGATATAGAGACCCTCCTATTTATACCAGATTAAAAGACAACAGTTGTCATCTTTTAAGAGTTCTTCTCACTAAAAGGTGCCTTCTTGTCAGGAGATGTCTCTTTGCGAAGAGACGTCTTTTCGTAAAAAGTAACTTCCAATCAATTATCTATACCTATCAAAGATAGCTTTCCATATATTAATCTTATGCGGGGATAGCTGCCTTTCCGACCAGTCATTTGGTCAGGGCGAAGTTTATTCAATGTCCGACCTGTATGTCGGTTGGAACAACTGAATGAGTCATCCTCGACTAGCATAAGTTATAGCTGGCCGGGATAAATATATGAATTATCTTGACCAGTGCATACATAGCTGGTCGGGGTAAATAGGATATACCTTATCTTCAACTATTGCTTTGTACACTAGTTGGGATATTTCTACGTGATTAAATTTAACTCTAGTTGGAACCGTAACCAGTTAATGGGCCATGAGCCTTATCTTTTCTTATTTATTTATGAGACCGTAGGCCCAAAAAGTAGAATAAGACATATTAATCATCATCAAACATAATCCAATATGCCTTTTGTAGAGTGAGTTGCAATGTTAAATTTTACCTTCTTTTGTTTGCCGAAGACATAATGTCACAAAAATTTAACTTGTTGATGCTTTGACCATCAAGGAGTCATCTTTTTGCATAACTCTATCATGTCACTCATATGCCAAAGGTTAGTAGCCTCGTAAACGGATAAATTGTTTGAGGCAACAACGGAGTTACCTAAAATTGTAGTGCTTCGCATATGACGTAAGCTCATAGCCTTTACATCACTCTTCATCATAGCAAGAGAGCCTTTTGAGTTCTTCAGAACTCCCCTTCCAGTAGAATACTTATACCCTTTAGTATCAATAGTACTCAGCGAGATTAGACTTCTCTTCAAACTCGAAATGTGTCGAACATTCGACAAAATTCTGATGGTTCCAACAAACATGTTGATCTAGATAGAACCAATTCTTGCAATCCTATATGGTGAATTATCACCCATCAACATAGATCCATTTTGCACAGCTTCATAGTTAATGAACCTCTCACGGTTTGAGCTCATGCGAAATGTACAAGATGGATCAAGAATCCACTCATCACCGCTTGTTTGAATAACCGGTAAAGGCAATGAGAACATCACCATGAGAATCTTGATTAATAACAATAGTGGCTTTGGCTTCATCATCTTGCTAATCATTCTTGTAATTGTTATTCCTTCTCTTCATGATCATTCTTTTGGCAATACTTGCATGACTTTGACCTTTGTTTGAATTTTGATTTGCTTTTGTAATTTCTGCTTGAGCTTTTGCCTCTTCAATCGTCGTTCGAACTCCTATTATATTGCTTGCCATAGACAATCAGGTCTTTTTCATGTAAACTTGAATTTTTTTAGAGCCATGAGTATCATCTTCTCCTTCACATATAGTGCTTCCTAGACCTAATTAAGTATAAAGAGTATATCAACTATATAGCATAGTATCTTTAAACGTAGAGTACGAACTAGATATTAAGTGTAAAAAAATAAGACCCAAATCTTCATCATCATATCTTACCTCCATAGACTCGAGATACAAGACTACTTTTTTGAATGTCAAGTGGTTCAATAATGAGTCTTCCATCATCTTGTACGAATAAAGCTTCTGCTCCAAATGCATTTTACTAGTTAGATCTTTGGCCATGCAAATCTGTTCCAGCTTCAAACATAATGTGGTGGCGGTCTTCTCCTTTAAAATCCCCCACAGAATATTATTTGATAAATAAAGATGAATATAAGATAATGCCTTACGATCTTTACATCGCTTTTCCTCAAGGGACCATACAGCGGGCATTTGTGTTGATCACCAATAAAGCATCATCTAAATTGAGCTATACAAGAATAGCTCTCATCTTGATTTGCCTTAGAGAAAACCTCGTGTCTTGATCAAACAACAAAAGATCATACTTCTAAGTTGCCATGCGGAACAAATCGTAAATCTGCTGATACAACTTTATGTGTACGTATCAAGATAGTACAAACTCCTCTGGTAGACTTCCATTTATAGGCTTAGCAAAGATTTGTGAAATCGCTAGTACACTTTCGTGTACGTGTAGCAAAAATGGCTAAAATACCACTTGTTGCAAATAATACAAAAAAAAATAGGAACGGAAGATACAAATTTTAAGTGCAAAAACCTTTCATGAAAAACCACGGACGCACAAATGATATGCCACTATATGAGAAGATGTTTATAATATATATTTTTTTTTTTGCTGTTGCTCTATCCTATGGACTACATATACATATTTAAAGGAGTATATAAATGACTTCGTATAGAAGTAGAACTCTAAGTTAGAGTAAAAAATAATTCATATCAAACTCAATATATATTGGTGTGGCCAAACACTGCATGCGTCATGCAATGCTCCCTCTTGTCTTCTCCAAGCCATTATTCATTTATTCAAAGGTATATATATATACCTTTCTGGCTTAGTCCATTTTCATGGGTGGTTAAGGTGCATGCATCCTGCCCAACATGTTCTTTCTCAAGGGTAGCATCCACCAGCCTTCCTCCCAAACATTACCAACGAGGGTTGGTGCACAGGCCCAAATCAGGGACCGGCCCCCCAAAAATGATCATGATAGGCGACTTAAAGTGAGGCATTATTTGGATGAGAAAACTATAGGTGCTTAAGCCTATATAGAATTGCCCACATGTTCTTCCTCTCAATATCCAAGCCGCATATTCCAAATCAGACAACCGTCACGGGCACTCCATGGATTTGATGCGACGTGTTTTGTTCCCCAATTGTATGTTCCAATCTAAACCCCCTTCAACGACCGGTACACCGATGCATTCTGCAAAAATTACGATGATCTATATGCCGTAGAGAAATAAGCAGGGACGGATCGAGAGAGAGGCCAGGCCAGGGGACAAAAAGGACGCGAAGAATCAAGGTGATCTCAAGTACACGCGGCTCAACCTTATTGGTTCTCCAAAGTGGTAATCTCAAAGCAGCGGTGAGGAGAGGACTCAGGAAAAAGGTCCTCGAGAGCTAGCTAGATATAAACAACGGGAAAATGCGTCGAAGGATGGATGGAACATGCAAGGAAGGGGTCAGAGGCCAAAGGCAATCGATAAGTTGAGATCAGGTTAGATGGAGGTGGCGATATGGCGCCGGCCGCTTGGTGCTTTTTTAGTGGCGCGCGATGTTGCTGTCCCTAGTCCTCGTTCCAACACTGCCTCTGCCTGTTCGGCCAGGAGGGATGCACCCGAGTCACACGCCGAGATCTTGCGCGAATCCTGTTCCGGCCCCCCGTCCCTGTCCCGCGCCGTGGGTCCGAGGCCTCTCGCCGCGCGACGCGTGTCGACGGCGACCGGCCGGCCGCTTTCGCGGCGACGGCAACGTGGCGCGGATCCGGCGACCGCAGCGTCGATTCCCTCGATGTGGCAGCGATCCGGCGATCGACGACGGGGCTCGTTTTCCATCAGCCGAGGGGAGACCGGCTGGGAGCTGTTGCTGATTTGCCGCTGTTGCCGACAGCTGATCGGCTGACAACTAGCTGGTGGAGAATATTCCAGCTGCGTGCGTTAACATTTTTTACGACGCGGAGATCGATCGATTGGATGAGTTCGGCTTGTGGGTCGACACACACACACACACAGCAACTTCCCGGCTAGCTCATGGTCGTGAATGGACGTGTGACGATCGAAAAGGTGTGGATATATTCCGGATTTGCGGTATCTCTTGTAGCTAATCAGTGAGCTAGCTAGATAGCTAGTGCAGTGTGGTACTACTACGTACGTCGTTCATGTACGTGAATTGAATGGAATCCTCTTTATGTTTGGACCGGATGCTGTGCGATTTATAGCGACATGTTAACTTACCTACCTTTCCCGGTCCACTAATGAACTTATCTAGTTAACCACTGTACTTTCTCCGCTTTCAGCGTCAGTTAAAAGGCAGGACAGAAAGGTTGGAGCGAGAGGTATTTACCGCGCGAGGTCTCCGTTTACTTTGCATGTCCATATAGATGTGAAAGGAGACTAGCTAGCTAGACAGGTGGTCCCGGCCGGAGCATGGTTTGCTGTTGACCGAATCCACCCACAAATCTACGTGCACAAATGGATGGAAATTTTGTGCGTTTATACATACATACTCCATCTTCTGCGTCGCAACAACTCTGCTTTAGATAACAGGCTCTGTTTGGGAAAAAAGCTTTGGCTCCCTTTGTAGGCTAGTATATCACAAACCACGCTATGTATACGATCAGCGACAGATATCTTAATGGTTGTATACTCCACGTTACAACCATGCGATGCTTATTAGGAATACCGGTCCACGATGGTCGGCCATATATACGTGCTTGCGAGCCAACAATACCGAACGAACACTGATCCATGCTGGACCACTGGGCCACCCACTGGCTCGGATCATAACTTTGCAACGGTTTCGAAACAACAATTATTACTTCCCATTGCCTAGCACAGGCACCAAACCGTTGGCGCGTATTCAAAGCCGGTGTTGCACACTGCCACTTGCAGATCGAAGAGAACACGCGACAGAAACGGTTGCGCACCTGCCGGGACGGTCGGTTTACCGTTGCAACTCGCAAGGTTTAACTTGGACAGCCTGCTTCTGCTGCTTGCTTCATGGGTCGTGTCATGTGTACGTCCGTGATCCTCTCCGGCCGGCACTGCGACGGAGCAGCGGCCAAATAGTTTCTCCACTCCTGCGTGCAATTGCAAATGGCGAGCAAAAATACGTACGATACGAGCTAGCCGACGCGCGGCGTGACGAGAAAGAAGCAGGAGCAGCCGGCCGGCCGGCAGAGGAGGCAAAAGGAGCGGCACTCCACCGCCATTGCTGCACGTACGGTCAACTTTCTCGATTTGCCAGGTCGCTTGTGCGTACCAATGTAGTGATCGAGGCGAGTAAAAAGACAATGGTTAATCTTGTTCTTTCGGATGCACGCGAACGAAATTCAAGGATCGCGCTGTGGGAGGCATGCATGCATGAGAAGTAACAATTAATATAAGTAGTAGTAGTATTACTGCACTGATAAGGTAGAAGGAAATATGGACAGCCTACGTAGGTAGGTACGCGCATGCACGGTCTGCGAGTCCAACAAAAGCTTGGAACAAACCACGTACTACGATAGCATGCGGTGACAACAATAAATGTATCAAGGTTCCTACATCTTTACACATGCATGCATGTGAATATGTGATCATGCACACGGCAGCAGCTGCAGAGCAGAGAGACCGTCCGGAAACTCCAAAAGCGATCGACGGACGAGCTAGCGCGACAGTAACGGGGCGCTTATTGCATCACCAGGCGGACGTGCCCAGCCGCGCGTGGCGCGTGATAGCTAGCTAGCTACCACGGGGCGTGCTGCAGCTGGGCGGTAGGGTAGGCGGCGCCGAGCGTGGCGGCGCGGTGGACGACGCCGCTGGCGGCGGCGGCGGCGGCGCGCTCGAGGGACTGCACCTGGGACTTAAGGAACTTGACGTAGTGGATGGCCTCGTCGAGCATGGACGCGGTGTCCATCTTGGTGCCGCCCGGGACGAGCCGCTGCAGGATGCGGATGCGCTCGCTGATGCGCTCCCGCCTCAGCCGCGCCGCCACGCTCTGCGGGTCCTTGGAGATCCGCACGTTGCGCCGCTTCGGCGGACGCACCGTCTCCGGGTCGATGTTTACCGGCTGCAGCGCCGCGATGTGGAAGATCATATCCCGCATCGCCTCCGACCCCTGCGGCGCCCCCGCGCCGGCGTCGACGCCCGGGGACATCACGTACTCCTGGTCCACGCCGGCGCCGGCGTGCTCGGCCGGCACGGAGTATTGGTCCTGGTAGCCGGCCGTGGTGGTCGAAATGTACGGCGGAGGCGAGAAGTGGTGATAAGCATGGGTTTGCACGGGCGATATCGGCGGCGACGTCGCCGACGTCAGCGACTGGTCGGTGAGCGCCTGCTCCAGCTGAAGCATCATGTTCATCAGCTCAAGCTGCGCCTCCGGGAAGGAATTCAGCAAGTCAAAGTCCATCAATCAGCTAGGGTTTGGATCAAGAGCTACCTCGCTAGATAAGGATCGATCAACCGAGACGTTTTCTTGCAAGGATTGCAAAGACTACGAACTTGGCGATCGAGAAGAGCTTGAGTTAGCTAGCCAGTGGCTGCTTCGCAAAGGTGTGTGAAGGTTCTTGCAAGGCCTGTGTTGTTGACAAACCGCAAGTGGAGGAGGTCTATTTATAAGCAAGTGACCGGGACCGTAGGGCTGGGCAGTCGCTGCGATTTGGAGTGGAGACTGTGGACTGGACTGGGTAATGCATGTAATGCTGCTTCCTCTGTAGCATCAGCAAAGCTCCCACTTTAATTATTTTTCCCTTTGATTATCCCTCTCTCTTATTCTTTGGCCTGCTTTCTGCTCCTTCCTGGAATTACACTGCACAGGGCATGTCTAGATAAACTTTCGCTTTCTTTAATCTTGGTGAAAATGACGTCTCAACATAAAAAGCCTCAGGAAACACGGATCAGCCGATATCGTAACATATCCAACAGAATGCCGACAACTGTTTTTGCCCTCAAATTATACACTTTTTTTGTTGTTGCATTGAATCTGTTGTATCCAACTTCTTAATTTCTACATATCAAGGTTGACGAGGATCCTTGATTAAGTCGCCAACTTTAGCCAAGGTAGAATCTCATTTAAACCCATTCAGTCAAGTCGACCCACGTAATATCTTATCCGGACCTATTAAACCTGGTTACACTTTCAACCAGGGAGGAATTAATAGTTTATTTAACATAATGGTCGTCAACGAGTTTGAAAGATCACGGGGAGGTTTAACCTTGTTGGTGGTGAATAAGTGAGTATGTTTGGGCATGTGGTGCTTATGTTTAAGTTTAATTTGATTTGAATTTGAATTTAGAGCAACTTGGTGTGCTGACAGTTTCAGAGCGTTACCGAATTTTTACTGCAAAATGATTTACGATTTTTTTTCTATGATTGATTAGTTGCATACTTTATCGTGCAATGCTATTTGATGTGTTTCCTTGTCTTTGATGGTTGCAGGACGACGATGCGAGATCATGGTGAGGTGCAGGATGATCGGGACTAGGCGAGGTGCGCCGAGGTCCAAACAGTTGGGGATCACCGAAGGATGATCAAAGACGGAGTCGCTATGAGTCTAGAAGACAATAGAACGGCTGAGATGCTAACTTGGAGCTACTCAGATCAAGGAGAGCCGTTGGATCGCGGTTTAGAAGATGGAGTAGCGGTCAAGTTAGTTTAGTAAATAAAACCCATTTGTTAGTGGGTTTCGGGTTAGCCCATATATGAGTGAGTGCATCTCAACCCTTGATGAGATTTCTTGAGGGGCAAGAAAGTTATCCAAGGGTGGAGATTGCTCCTAGTATTTGAGTTAATCCTAGCCCTTGGAGGGGTTGTTTAGGATTGAAGCAACTCATCCAAGGGTGTAGAGTGATTTATGGACGCTATAAATAGAGGGGGACAGGGGTGTCTCTTCCTTGAAGGTTTTTGTGCTGCTTTGGGTTTTGCCCACCTTGTTGTAAGGTTTTGTAAACTTTCCATTAAAGAAATAAAAATTTTATTTTCTTACTATTCTGAATTTACCTTCAGCATTTACATTATGTCTTAAATTCAGTACTTACATTCTGCAATTTAAATTCAAGCAATTTAATTTAAGCAATTTAAATTCTTGTAATTTACATTCTATACATTTGGATTTCCCTCCCCTCCTTCTAAATACTTTTGGATTTTATGCCAAAAATGAATCATTACCGGATGAATCTTCTTCAGATCATATCCCAATCATCTAGGCACATCTCTTCTTGAACTTTGCAAGAAATCGATCTTTTAGCTTGAAACGAAGACATTCTTGTACGCAGATCGCGTTTGTAGCTTTTGATTCTTATGTTCTTGCTTGCTATGACAAGTGAGAGGATATCTAAGATCATCTTGATCATCAAAACCCCACGAGCGAAAAGACGAAGATTTTGGTTTTTGCTTCCTCTTGGTACACTTCTCCTTTGATTCGGAAAAGGTCAGAATTTTGATATCAATCTTTAGAATTGATGGTTGGAATAGGTTCTTGACATCCATAAGAAGGTGCATATCAAGTTTCAAGAGCAAGTTTTGTCTCAATTGGTTCTTTGAGTTTTTGATAAGCCCTTCTTATCCAGTAGATGGGGGAAATTTATTTGAGATCATTCACCATCTCTAATTGCCATTTCGGTGCTTCATAGTTACACCAATCTTTGATCAGTTACAGCAATTACTAACTAATAAGGGCAATAACTAACTTCCTTAGTCAGTGACCGTGTATAAACTAGTCAGAGCTATGACGGTTTATCACATGGAAATATAACCAAACATTTAAGAGTAGTTAATGGATGTTACGACGACACGTAATGGTTGATAAAGGACGCAACAGTTCAAGACACAAGGAAGACACATGCATAGAGTCAGATGACATTTGTTACATCATTAACTACCATGCATGATAGTGTGCTTTCTGAGCTTGAGAGTCTTAGGTTGAAGAATGCTAGCACTAGTTCTATTGATGCTATTCCTGTAGATGCTAGTTTTCTTCATGCTCACACTACCGCATCTTGTAAAAATTGCCATAAACTGCTGTCTGAAATTGATGCCATAAGCACTCACCTTAGGAAGCTATCTGCTAGAAATAATGAACTTGAATTGCATGCTTCTAAGGACTCAGTTAACTCATGTGAGTGTTGTAGGCAATTAAAACTTAACAATGATACTTTAGAAATCAATTGTGCTAAACTTGCTACGGACTAAGTCACAAGATGGTTGCTTTCTTTGTACTGAGATTGAGGGGGACTTGGATAAAATCCATGTTGAGCTTAGAAAGAAATTAGAGGCCCAGGCTAATAGGATTAGAAAATGCCCCTTGCATTTCCTGTGAGGCTCTCAAGATTGATTTAGCTGTGCATAGGGAGAGATATGCACGTGATGTTCGTTCTTCTTCTAGCTCTTCTTCCACTTCTATACCTAATAAAATTATAATATTATAAAAGTATTCTTCAATACAAATCTACACATATGATTTTCGTATATCTAATTTAAATATTTAAAAGTATATTGACAGTCAAATTGTAGAAAGGTTGAATACATCTATATCCAAAACGATAATTATTTGTGACCGAAGGAAGTATACATTAGGAAGTTCGCGCGCCTCCAGGAAAAAAACATTATTTTCTGTATTTTTGCAACTTTATTATCTACTATAATAAAGACTATGAATATGTTACTATTTTCTTAAGTTTGACAGAATGACCGTGAAAATCAACAAACGTCTTGCGATAGAATCGGCTAGTGGATGTTGTAAAACGTAGTCGTTCACCCATGCCAATCAGCAGCACTCCAACGAAAACACGTGAACAAGAACCAGAAGCACACACAAAGTAGGGGCAAAGTTCTCTCTCTTTATTATATTAATCCTTCTCTGTACAAGGGGATGTACAATATATAGAAAAACAAACAGGAGATCGATTCAGATTCGCCCACCAATGGATAGAGTCTGTCCAACTTGAACTAGGATTCTATCTATTTTATAACACTCCTCCTTGGGTGAATACCATGTAATGCACATATCTCGTTAAAAACTCACCCAAAACCCAATGGACAAAAAGGGATGAAGAAAAGTGTACATTGCACTCGCACTACGTGTTACACTAGTTGCCTCATTAAAAACCTTTATGTGAAAAACTTTAGAAAAACTCACTAAGGGAAAAGAGTACAACTTATAATCTTCAGGATATAGGGGTCATGGTTCACGAATTCACTCCCCCTGAACTCTACAAATCTCTAAGTTGCCTCATTCCGATGCCGTTAATGCATGTTTGGAAAGTAAAGTTTGGCGAAAATATTGTGAATAAATCTGCTAGATTTTCATATGACTTGGTTTGCATTATTTTTACCTCACCATTCTTCTGGAGTTCATGAGGATAGAAAAATTTAGGGACAATATGCTTCGTGATATTGCTCTTTACATAACCCATTTGCATTTGTGCAATACAAGTAGCATTATTTTCATATATAGTGGTGGGGGTATCAATGGTATTAAGACCACATAACTTCTGGATATGGTTAATTACACATCTCATCCAAACACACTCACGTGAGACTTCATGTAAAGCTATAATCTCTAAGTGGTTGGCAGAGGTAGCTACTAATTGGTTTGCTTAAAAGACCATTAATAAATGGCTGAACCACCGCAGAGAAACACAAAACTAGTCTGAGATTTGGCATCGTGGGGATCAGACAAATAGCCAGCATCCATATATCCCACTATGGTTAATTCTTTGTTCTACTAGTAAAACAAACAAAGATCTCGAGTACCTTGGAGGTATCTAAGTAAAGTCTTGACACCGGTTCAATGTCTTCTAGTTGGGGCTGCATTGTGTCTTGCTAGCAAATTTACTATGAATGCAATATCAGACCTTGTGCGATTCGCAAGATGCATAAGTACACCAATAGAACTTAAATATGGGACTTCAGGTCCTAAGACTTCCTCATTTTCCATCCTTGATCTAAATGGGTCTTTATCCACTTCAAGGGATCCCACAACCATGGGGCTTTTCAAAGGATGGATCCATATTAAATCTTTTCAATACCTTCTTGGTATAGACAGACTGGTGTACAAATATTCTTTCTGGGAAATGCTCAAGCTGTATGTCTAAGAAAATTTTGATTTTACCCAAATCTTTCATCTCAAACTCCATCGTGAGGTAAGCACTTGCTTCCTTTATCTCCTTTGTGATTCCAATGATATTTAGATTATAGACATATACCGAGATGATACAAAATCCATTCTGGGATTTTCTTATGAACACATAGGGACAATCATCATTATTTGAATATCCCTTCTTCAAGATGAATTCACTATGTCGGTTGTACCACATTCTTGCCAACTGTTTTAATCCGTATATTGATCTCTACAATTTAATGCTATACATGTTGCGATTATTAGAATCCAAAACTTTAACTCCTTCAGGGACTCTCATGTAAATATCCATATCTAATGACCCATATAAATATGCAGTCACTACATCCATCAACTGTATTGTTAAATTCAAGCTTGCTACCATTGATATTAAATATCGGAACATTATTCCACTCATTACAGGAGAATATGTTTCATTGTAATCGATGTCGGGTCTCTACGTGAACTCTTGTGCTACAAGCTTCGCTTTATATCTCACGACTTGACTGTTCTCATTTCTCTTCCGGATGAAAACCCATTTTAATCCTATAGGGAACACTTTAGGAGGTGTTCGGTCAACAGGATAAAAAAAACTTCTCACTTCTGCCTTAATTGTTTCTTTCTATTTGACCCATTTGTGCGCTTCTAGCACTCTACCATGGAATTTGGTTTTGCATCCAATTCAAGAGTTTTAGTAATTTTAGAGGCAAAATAAATGTCAACAATTGTAGTATTTCTTTTATATAATTCTCCTTAATCCACATAATTGGTGGATATTTTCTCATTTATTTCTTCCAACTTCTCATGATTTCCCATGACGATGTAGTTTGGGTGTTCTGACTTCCCAACGTTAGATTGTGCACGCAAATGTACGCTGAGATTATCATCTTCAGGTGGGTCACTTCAGGGATAATTACTATCTCTAGGATGGCTCACTTCAAGAATTTTCTCAACATCAAGTTGAGCTTCTTCCACTATCACGGGTAGTGATCTCATTTGATCGATCCTATATTTCTGCGGAAGTTTCCGCGAAATTGAGTCTTGTGCACCTGGATGCCCCCCTCTTCTTGTCATGAGGGGCAAGAGTGGGTTTAATATCCTTCAATGGTATTTTCACTCTTTTAGGTGTGTTTACTGCAGGTATATGTGATTTTGCTAGTCCCATATGATCAGTGAAGGCATTTGGTAGACTATTAGCTATTTGTTGCAGATTTATTATCCTCTGAACTTCAAGTTCAGTTTCTTTAGTGCGTGGATCTAAGGACTGAATGCCAGTGATATTCCAATCAATTTCCTGGTATTCTCTAATGTGGTACTTATCTCCCTCTAATGCTGAAAAATTATCTTCATCAAAAATACAATTAGCATACCGAGCCGTGAATAGATTCCCTATCATAGGCTCAATGTATTTAATTATTGATGGAGATTCATAACCTACATAGATCCTTAACTTCCAGTAAGGGCCCATGGTGGTACGCTGTGGAGGAGAGATTGGCACGTATACAACACAACCAATTTTTTGTCGATGGAAAATACTTGGTTCTTTCCCACGCACTATCTGCAAAGGGGAAATTTCATGATATGCAGCTGGTCTGAGTTGAATTAATGCTATAGCATGCAGCACTGCATAGCCCACAGTTGGTAAGTAGCCTACTATTATGCAGAAGTGGCCTAGCAATAAATTTTATTATTTTAATTAATGACTCTGTAAGGCCATTTTGAGTGTGTACATGTGGTACAAAATGCTCTACATTAAATGCCCTGCATTAATCACTAAATGCTTTTGAGGTAAACTCACCAGCATTGTCCATTCGAGTAGACTTGATCCTTTCTTCTGGAAAGGAGTCTCTTAACTCAATAATTTGGGCAATTAATTTAGCAAAAGCATGGTTCCTAGTAGATAAGAGGCATACGTGGGACTATCTAGTAGAAGCATCTATTAGTACCATGAAATATCTGAAGGGGCCTGACAAGGGTTGAATAGGTCGGACTAGGTCCATAGATATCACCCTAAATTCTTTCCAGGAAAATCAGGGATTCCTCCCTAACCTTTAGGTAAGAGGGTCTAACTATAAACTTTCCTTTGGCACAAACAGGGCATACAAAATCTTCAGGTTTAGGAAAAATTGTAGTTTTTATGCTATGGCCAGCAGAATTATTAATTGTTTTTCTCATCATAATCAACCCAGGATGACCCAGTCTATCATGTCAAATCTTATAAATTTCTAGATCTTTAAGGATGATTTTCATCACAACATAAACTTCAAGTTTTATATATTATATATGTGTAATATAACTAGTAGGAGAAAGAAAGAAGTTTTTCAACCACACATTTATTGCACCCATTTAATTTAGTCATGAGAAGGTATTCAGTACCATTCTCATCGTCAATCTTCATATAGAAACCATTAAGATGAATGTCTTTAAAACTTAACAGAGTTTGACTGGACTCATGGTATAATAGGGCATTCTCAATTATTTATTATACGAGTGCCCATAGGAGGAACTATAATGGCTATTCCAGTGCCAACTATGAGTGCATCGCTTCCGGTGATGCTCATAATATTTTCAGTTTTCTTAGTCAAAGTCTAAAAATATTTAGTATCCTTAAGAATATAATTTATGGTGCAATTGTCTACAAGATAAATTTTCTCCTCCGCCATTGGATTATATAATTTTTCTATGTTATAGAAATATATTCAATCAATTCAATTGTTGTAACAGAAACATATCAAAAATATAGAACAAGAATAGCATAAATGAGCAAATGTTATGGGAAATGATATTTTATTGAGTTACAACTGATAATGGCTCAACAGGAGCGTAGACTGTGACACCTCGGAGTGTCGTATCCTTAATTATTGAACTTGATAAGGTGAAATACAGTATGAGATGTGGAAGTAAGGTTAAAACCATAAGAATTGGAGGTTAATAGCTTTTTCGGGCCGTTTCCGGGCCGTTTTCGGGGTTTTGGGCCTTCCCGGGGGAGTTTTGGGCCTTGGTGGGCTTTGGAGGGATTGAGAGGGACTCTTATTGGACTAGGGCAGGGTGTGGGGGCTGTTAAAAGGGCTCCCCTGCCCCCTTGCGCCCCACCTCAGCCCCTTGCGCCCCCTCCACCTCTCCTCCCTTTTTCCCCCCCTAAGCCCTAGCCGCCACCCCCCTCCCCAAACCGTGCGCCCCCCTCCCCTTCCTCCACCTCCACACCACCTCCCCTCCACCCCTTGCTGCCCTAGGGTGGCCACCCCACCCCTGCACCTCGTGGATCCATCCCGTGGAGCGAGGAGCGAGGAGCGAGGAGCGTGGAGCGAGGAGCGATTCGCGAGGAGATCCGCGGAGATTGATTGGAGTTTTGTGCTTCGGGCAAAGGTATGAACATGGGGATCCTTGGATTTGATCTAGGTACTGTTATTAGGGTGTTTATCAAGTTTTTAGATCAATTGGAGGCGCTGGATTGAAGTAATTTGGGTTAGATCTAAACTTGTCCACGTTTCTGTTTTCGGGCAGATTGAGCAGTCGAACTAGGGTTCGAGTTTCCGTCGATTTAGAATCCGAATCAGACCGTACGGACTTCTAGGAAGTTGTATATAATTTAATTATCTTTCCGTGGACGTAAAGCACATTAATTTCCGATCAGCCGTTTGAAAGTTATGGCTGTTTTACCGAGCGCCTAAAAATCTGTGACGTAATTGGAACAGATCTCGGTAATCTGTAGATTAAACAACTTTAGAGGCCGAATCAGACTTTCCTTATACCTAGAGAAAGTTGGGAAATTTCCTAGGCTACGCGAGGGTGTACTCGTTTAATTCATTCGGAGTCCCAGAACTCAAGTTATGCCTTTTGCAAGGCTGCTGTCCCGCCGGGACAGAACCTCTGTTTTAGGTTTTGCGAGTAGTTGGCAATGTCGGGTTAGATGGGGGTTTGTGTACTGTTTTGAGGTTATGATTGTGAGTGTGTGATGCCTATGTGCAGGTGGTGTGACCCCGGAAGTGCCCTCTTCTTCCCGCCAATCCGTTGCACGTGTTTGAGGCAAGTGTGTTGTGATGGATAGCGAGTTGTAGGTTGCATGTTGAGATTAGATGGAATTGTTTACATGATATATGTCCACTTGCCATGTGTTAATGATTGATATGATATGATGAGCATGTTTAACATATTATGATGTCATGTGTTAATATGTGAATTAAATATGATAATCGGCATGGTTGCATGCATGTCATGAGATAGGGCGAGGGCGGTGAGAAAGTCTTAACTAGTCCGGCAAGGTCGGTGAGAAAGTTATGACTAATCCGGAACGCCATTGAGTAAGTCCTATGTCATGATTCCATCCACGTGGTGTTTGGAAGCGAGTAGGCACCCTCCATCTTCGGGATGGAAGGGAGGAAAGGGTGCACACCGACGTGTGTGTACTTCCCATACCGGTATGAGGTTCCAGAGGGTCAGGAGCATTGCATTACTACGCATACAAATTGATGATGATATTGATAAGTAATCATGAATGAGATGATATACATGATGGAAGATGTTATTGCCATGTTGTTATGCTTGTTGTCCATTGCAGTATGCTTCTTTGAGTTTTCGAACTCACCCTTGTGTTTTCTTGTTGTTTTAGGTACCATGAGAACGGCATGCGGGAAAGGGGAATAGTCACACTCTCACACGTTGCTTCACCTTAATGTTTCCCCAAGTCAATTCATTTAGTTTGATAATAAATTGCGTGTGATGGTCTTTAAAATTAAGTCTTAGCTTGGTTAATGAGAGTTCTATTGTTTGTTTGACACTTGGAACCTTAAGAGCTTAATGCTAGTCTCTTATTGTCGTTAAGACTTTATTTATTGCTGTTTTAGATGTTTCTCTTATTGCCATATAATGCTATATTGTTGCTGTTCCTTAAATTCATGATAAAACAAAGGAGGTGCTGCCGAAATCTTGGTTTTTAGCCTATGCACCTTTGCTGGAATTTTATGTTAAATGTGGTATTTAGTTGTTGTTTAGCTTGTGTTTGGTAGCATTCGGGCATATTAAATGCCGGGGTGTTACATAGACTAAATGTTCATACAGGAACATAAATACTAAACTGATAAAATGAGGCTCTTGAGGAGACTTTACTAAGGAAAATACGACATCTTTTAATAATTCATGTTCCTCCACTTAGGGAACATTGGTATTCTTATGGAATTCCTCAAGTTCGGCACCAAGAAGGTCATCTTCATCCATGAGCGAGTTTCCATATCCGAGAAGTCTGTCTTTGAACTCGGCTGTAGGGTTAGAGGCGGTATCATTCTTTTACTCATCTTCTTGTCGAACAACTGGTTGAGCGGTGAAGCGTACATCAGCATTATTCCCATGATTCTTCTGGAATCTCCTAGTAGATTTCATGTAAAGTTCCACCAAATATTTTGGGTCGCGACCAATGCGCGACCAATGGCCGACACATCCACACCTAAAGTATGGTTGAGGAGGGTTAGCAGCCTTACTACCCTAACCTTGCTTTTGGAAGGTTCCTTGACCATTTTCTTTACCTTTCCACTGGGGTTTGCCCTTTCCCTTATTGTTTCTGTCATTCTTCCATTTTCCCCCTTTATCCGTTTGGCCCTTTCTGTGGCCTCAGCTACTGCTAGCTTGCTGAGCATTAGCGTGTCCTTCAGGCAATACCTGACTTCCATTAAAAAGTACATGATAATTCTTTATCAGGAGTTCATCATATTTTTCTGCTTCTATCATAACATAAATAAGCTCAGATAACTTCTGGTACTTTGCATGGTGGTACTGTTGCTGCAGTATCCTTATGTTAGGGTAGAAGGTGACAACATTTTGTAGATTATTTCAGCATCAGTAACTTTCTAATTACAAAATATTAATTTCGCGATAAGTTTGTACATAGCAGAATTATATGCTGCCACAATTTTGAAGTCCTAAAAGCGTAGAAGGGGTCCATTCACGCTATGCTTCTAACAATAGTATAGATCTTTGCTGGTTATATCATTCCTAAAGGGAATTCCACAATGCCATGGGGTCCTCCTCCATCATATATTTGGCCTTCAGGTTCGAATGAAGATGGTGTCCCAGGAAATGCAAAATAACATATTTTGCGGGCTCAGGAACAACAGAGGCACCAGCTTCAGACTAGGTAATAGCAGCTCCAAGCACATGAGTTGTTAGGTTAATCTTGGCATTCATTACCCAAGTAAGGTAATTGCTACCATCCAGGGCAAGCTCAGCAAACTCCCTTTTTGCGATGCCTGACATATCCTATATGCAAATAATATTGAATTTTACTACTAGTAAAATATTATATTGCATGCATCTTATTAAATCAGTAAAGTTTGGTCTATATCCATTTAGTAGATAATTATTTAAATTTCTTAGAAAATCTCCTAGCATTTTTCATAATTTTTCATCAATTATTTAGCAATTTTGCATCATTACTTAATAACAAAAGGTAAATTTCATTTTAAATTAAACATAGAATAATGCTAAAAAGATTAATCTAGAGACATGATGCTCATAAAATGCTATCTGAATTTTTTTAAAAAAATTCTAGCATTTTTCATCATTTTCTGTTAATTACCAAGCAATTTTTTAGAATTACTTAACAACAACAAAAATAAATTCTAGCACATATAAACATGAAATAATGCTAGAAAAATAAATCCTAGGGTATGGAACTTTCAATATGAGCTAAAAAATAGTTTTACCAAAATTTACGGGAATCCATAAATCTAGTAAACTAATTTCTAGTATTTAATAGTAATTTCCATAATTTACTAATTAAATTTGGTATTTTGTATCATGGAAGAAAAAAACAAACGAACCGTCTGGCCCAACTGGTCCACAGGGCCCATTTGGCCTTGAATAAATCAGCGGCTAGGGTTCCCAAGCCCTAGCCGCCTCTCCTCCATACGGCCGATGGGTGCAAGGCGCGGGATCGGCCGGCGGGGCCGAGGCACGGGGATTGGTCGGCAAGGTCGAGCTCCGGTGGGCGCGAGGAGCGGAGTGGCCAGTGGGCGCAAGGCGCGGGATCGACCGGCGAGGTCGAGGCGCGGAGCAGTCGGCGGGCGCAAAGCGCGGGTCGGTTGGCAGGGCTAAGGTGTAGTTTGGCCGTCGGCCGAAAGTCCAGTGGCGCCTCGAGTGCTCGGCTGTGTTATTGCTGGCCGTCGTCGTGCGTGGAAGCCGAGGTTCTATTGCGCATGCTCTCTGTTTCCCTTTTTATTACAAAAGATGAACAGTAACTTTGATCTAAAAAATGATTAGATTAACATCTAATCTAATTAACAAAGAAAACAATCAGCAAGATTTTAATTGACCATTCATACGCGATCATCATATGTAGTTCGAACTTACGTAGAGTTTGCGGTAGGATGATCGTGTGTCGCAGGATGAACTCGATGCAATGTCGACCGATGCAGGTAGACGATGCAGTGTAGATCGCGATCGGCCAGGGTTAGAGTGTCGATGCGATGTATATTGACGCCGTGTAGACGATGCAGTGTAGACAATCACGATCGGCCACACGTAGAACAATCCTGCTTATAACGTGTTGTAAAACGTAGTAGTTCACCCACACCAATCAGCAACACTGCAATGAAAACACGCTAATAAGAACCAGATGCACACACAAAGTAGGGAGCAAAGTTCTCTCTTTTTATTCGATTAATTATTCTCTCTTTATTCGATTAATTCTTTTCTGTACAAGGGGATGTCCAATATATAGAAAAACAAATATGAGATGGATTGGGATCCACCCACTAACGGTTAGAGTACGTCCAACTTATATCAGGATTCTATCTATTTTATAACAGTGGCAAGGATTGGCAAGTTCACGGAGGCTTGACACGTGGTCGGTGTAACGTGGCTATCGCTTTTCCACGCGTCGCTGTCCACGTATCGGCAGTGGAGCATAGCTGGCTTCGAAAAGGAAAACAGTGGGGCACATCCTGCTCCGAATCGGACTGACGGGTCCCTGGTTACGCTTATGTGCGATGAACCGTGTGCCTTTTTTTTTCTTCAAACACGCGTGTTGCTCGCTGTGTGCATTGGTTTCGCTGGTGCTGTGTTTTGTTGTGCTGTGTAACAGTCGTATGTATCGCAATTCGCAAGAAAAGGACGCCACCATATGACAAGCTAGGAGGCTTCAAGGGGAAACAAAATGTTGCGCGAATGTTTAGTGACGAGGGACCTAAACACGAACTGTGAAAATTTATTTTTCTTTCACTGGAAATCGCTCAGGGACCTATACGTAATTTCGAAGGAACGGAGGGTCTTTTCACGAAATAGAGGAGAGAGAAGGTGAGGGTGACGTGGGGGGCTGAGGTCTCAGCAAACCTTCCAGGAATATAGCTGGTAGTATTTGAGTGATAGAATGACATTTTGGTCAAACTTTATCGGTAGAAAATAAAATATTTGGGGTGCTGAGTGGGACCCCTCTTCGGCTCTTTCCAAATTCCAACTAACTGATCAACATCCATTTGTTTTATCTCACAATTCGACGGTGATGAGAATTGAGAAGGCCGGTGCGTCGATCTGAATAGGCCACTCCAGACAATATTCTTCCCTCCCTCAAAATATAGTTACATCGGAATCTCTATTCCACAATGTGAGTCAATTTTCATGTTGCCACAAGAATTATTTAAGGGGGTCAGCCGACCATATAAGTGGCGAACAAGCTATTAGAGAAAACCAGACTTTTTATCATTCTTTCAGGTACACAAAAATCAGGGTTTTTACTCTCTTTGGAGGTACTACCAGCTACCACCTAATTACCTTTAAACTATTATATCTATTGGTACCTCCACCCCTTAAACATTCGATACCTCTTGGTAATATATAGCTCAATATATATTTGGTATCTCCTCAGAATGGTAAATGATCTCTCAAAAAATACATTACGGTAGTACCAAAAGATACCACAAATTGGTAGATCCATCTTTTAATTTTTTTTTTTATCTCTTGATACTAATTTAATGTAAATTTTGGTACCTCTAAAGGATGGTAAAAAGTCTCGAGAAAACACACGTGAGAACGGTACCGGGTAATATATCGATGAACTTCCAACAACTTGTGACATCAAAAGAACCATTGCTAGAACAAATTGCAATGAGAAGCGGTGGGTGCAATCTATCTCCTCCTTCCCGCTCAATGCACAAAATACGTCCCATCCTGTAATAAATCATACAAATAGCGCCAGATAAACAAAAACAACAGAGGAACGGATCGAGTCATCGTATATCGAGGGAGAAAAGCAAACATGCAAGGCTATGATATAAAACAAAACTGAAAAATACAGAATCCAGATCTTTCCGCCGTTTACACACACCTTCACGACTGAAATTGAGATTTGAGGTAGTACGGAATATTAAACCGACACAACAAGTAGAGCCGGTATTTTTGAAATTTGCGAGCAGCCATCAGCTGAGCTCCCAACACGGTCAACGGCTTTAGGACGCTGGTCAGTTGGTCGGTTGGCGTTTGGTACCCTTATAAATGACCCGGACCCTACCGTGCTTAGCCGCTCACGATCCGACCGCGCGTAGCATCCCACGTGGCGGTGATCCAGGGCAGTACAAACACGATCCGTTCGCTTGCCCCGCTTGCGCGTCCGCCGCGCCCCGGCCGGACGGATCACCTGCCGACTGCTGCTTCTGCGTATGTCTTTTAATTAGTATTTTGGGAGTAGATGTAGTTAAGTTTTTAAATTTTTGTTTGTTAATATTTTTTAATTTATTTAAATTATATACATAGAAAATATATGTATAGATTTGTCTCGAAAAGTACCTTCATAATGTTATAATTTTATTGAATTTTATAAATAGAAATTAGTGATCAAATCTGTGATTTGAAGACCGTATCGATGTCCAAAATGATAACTATTTTTGACCAGATGGAGTATAGAAATTCTAAAGCAAGAGTATGGGTAATTAAGAGCAGTGCTTTCATATTGACAGAACAGGTATTCTTTCTTGTCTTCTTCCTTATTCGTTTTGTAATTTTGCTACAGCGTGCCTATCAAAACCCAAGGTTTTATAGGAGTGCATTTGTGGTCTAACCCTGAAGTCTTTAATCTGGACCATCAGCCCATGCGATATGTTCCTGGGAAAATCATCCGAAGAAGAATGGGCCTCAACTGACGTTACAAAAAATTACGGCCCAAATGTAGACTTCGGTACACCATGGGCTTTTCGTAATGCCATTGCTCTCTCTGGCTCGAGCTGAGCATGGTCGTCGCCGGCGATGGGCGTACGCCATCGATCGGGTTCGAAGAAGATGGTCTAACCGAATCCTTAATTATCGAGAATCCTAACTTGACTGGCCATGCGTTCCTCTCGTCAATCCGAGGGCCTAGCTCCAAGTGCACGGCGACTGGGCGACAGCAGATTTGGGGCTTGGATAAAATGGGATAAACTCGTCGCACATCCTTTTCTGTTCTTTTTTTGGCTGTCTACGATGAATCTGTGTTTTTCTTTTTCTTTTTTGCTAAATAGCATTCAAATTTTGAGTCTTCGAATCTCGATCCAATTAATGAAATTAATTTGACTGATTTTCTCCCATTTGAGTACTATTTTATCAACTACTCAATTATTTAGGTATTATTATTCTTTTCTACATGATTTTTTTACATCAATTATATATTAGTTTTATGTAAATTAAATTATGTAAGGCTCCGTTCGGTAGAGCTTCAGCTTCTGGATTCTCGTCCGGATGAGCCAAAGCTCTACTGAACACCCTCAACTCCAAGTCACTAGAATTAAAATCGAAGTGGAGCGATTCTCGTTTTTGCACTAGGTGCAAGAAGTTGCCTCAGCCCCACCCCTTGCAAGAATCCGCTAGGTCCTCAGCGCCACCACCCCGCCTCCATTTCCCTCGCCCCACCGCCTTGACCCCGCGTCGTCGTCACTCGGTCGCCGATGGCCTCGACCCTGCACCGCCTGGAGCGTCAACATTTGCCTCAACCTCGCGCCGCTGTCCCTACCTCCAGCGTCACTGCCGACCGCCGCCGAGGTATGGCCGAATCTGGAGCCCCTCTGCTAGCCGAACACTTTTCTTTGAAGCTCTTGATTCTTCAGAAGATTATGATCCATAGGAGTCATAGCAGAATTAGGGAGGAGCAGAAGTTAAAGCCCTACCAAACGGAGCATAAATGTGATGTGACAATTTGTAAAAAAAATAAGAACATTATTCTTTTCTACACAACCTTCTTTACATCAATTATGTACTAGTTTTATATAAATTAAATTATGTAAAAGTTATGTGACAATTTGTATTAAAAAAAAGAGAGAACACTATTCTGTTCTGCAGGGCCCTTTTTACATAATTATATTATAATTTTACACTAATTAAGTTATGTAAAAATAATATGATAATTTATAACAAAAGAACAAAACAAATTATAAGAAACACAACAAATAAAAACGTAGGTCATAAAACTAAATATTGACAAAATCAAAATGGTAAAACATAACATGGATCAGAAAGCAATATCTAATGGACAAAAAATTGGATGCTCACAAACTAAAAAAGCACTAGATTACTCCTTCTATTCATTTTTATAAGACATATTTTAACTTGGTATAGGGATTAAGGTTACATTGAAATTAAGAAAGATATGAAAGAAAATGACTTAGATGCCCCCACTTAATTGTCTTGGAAGATGAAAGATATAATACTTTGTATAGGTGGTAATAGATAAATGCATGTAGTTGAGAGAGAATAAATAGTGGTATAAAAGGAAATGCTTAATCTACAAGCAAGCCTTATATTTGTAGCAAGATCATTCAAAAAATAAACCTTATAAAAGTAAACGGATGGAGTACCATTTAGCAATTCTCTATTTTTTTTACCATGACACATCTAATTAGTCATAAGTACAAATTTACCCTTAACTAAAATCTTTTCTTTAAAAGCGATTATACATTTGAAGCTGGAGAAATGCTAGCTTCAATGCTTCAGAGAACGTTAAAGAGCTTTCGAAGTACAACAAAATATTTTTTTCTTATTTAAATGTAGTGCTGTACACTTCTTTCTGGCTAAAACGTTAAAGAGCAAATTTGCAACTGCTTCACTAATCATCACACTGGTTTTAAGATTCGTACGCTTCTTTCTGCTAGTAAAAGCCCATGACTTTCCCCGTTACAAGTTACAGCACGTACGGTACGGGGCGCTGGCCTTGCCCCTCACGTGTAAGCAGCACTGCGCTATCATGGTAGGGATGATGAGCAGCTAGCGCCTGCCCCGGAGATCGCATCGCTTTGCTTCGCGCTGATTGAACCATTGAAATCCCTGCATGCGTTGCACTTGCAGGCTTTAGGGTGGGGTAAAGGGGGCGGAAGGAAAAGAAAACTTCTTTTGATGCAAGCGGAATGAAAAGAAGAGAAGAGAACAAAAGGAGAGGACGGGCGAGACGGAGGAGAAAGAACCGCCTTGTCTCTCTTTTTTCTCCCTCTCGCTGCGCATGGTACAAGCATGGATGGATAGGGAGAGCTGGTAGTGAGTAGCATGTGATGGGCAACAGCTTTTGCGCCCCCACGGATGTCCCTGCGTTGAAGATGATGTCTGTTGAAAAAACGGGTCCAAAGTTGAGCTCCGGTTCTTCTCCGGTTCGATCACTAGTTTTCCCCACCCCCTTTCCTGACGGATTTTGATTATGCCAACACTGTGCCGAAATGCAGCAGCAGCAGCAGAGCTAGGTAGGAGATCATGTAGGAGTATGAACTATCTGCAGTTACAGAGAGTCTTGGAGCAAAGGGTGGGGAGGGCAGGTCCTGAAGAATTGCCATTTGGTGTCTAGTATATTGGCAATAAGCCGGTGTATACTCACGCCAACACGAGGGCCCGCACACGAAAAACACCACGAGGTAAGACTGAAAAAAAAAGTTCGAGCTCGGTTCCATCTAGACTAAGTTCGAGTTCGAGTTCGATTCGAGCTCTAAACGAGTCGAGCTCGAGCTTGACCTTGAGCTCGCGAGCCTACATGAGTTTAGATCAAGCTTCTTTGACCGAACTTGCTTGAACTTGTTATCGAGTTTGTTACCGAGTTTACCAGGCTTACTTAGGTTTATCAAGCTTACTTGAGCCGAGCTCGAGTCTACTCAAACTTAAATCGAGTCGATGTCCAACCTAGATCAAGACTCGAACCCTCATTTAAACTTGGCTCAAGCTTTACTAAGCTCAAGACTAAGAGCTCAAGTTTGACTGTTTATAGCCCTGCCTGGTGGTGGACGCTCAAGGAGCAGATGCGCACGAAGACTCCTGGAGGCAGACGCGCAAGGAGCAGACTGAAGGAGCAAGCTTTGTTCTGCCGCACGACTTGCAGCGTTTCTTATCTTCTTTAGTTTAAATAGAAAAGCTAGATTACAAATTAACTCAACAAACACTAACCACTTAGCAAACTAATTCTTATCTTCCTGAATTAACTCAACAAACCAACATGATTAAGTCTACCACAGTGCCCATTGGAAAAACCTCAAAACTCTGTGGGGAAGTGTCTGCAGTTACTCGTTTATGCTGATCAGTTGCCGCTCAAGTTATATACTATCAACTTGTAGTAACGAATAGCAAGCACAGATCCATACTTGTGAGCTGCAAATCTGACGTGCATGGAGGCATTCCAGATGTGCGGCTAGACCTGCGCTTTCACTTTTCTTTGGGAATAGACGTGCACTTTCTACCTAAAATAACGAAAGAGCTGAAAGTCTTGTTCTCAGCTATTGCTTCTAGGATCCCTGATTTGGTGTTCTTCTGCGACAAAGAATCTTTGGACTAGTGCCAATACAAATTTTTTTTCTGACAGAACAGGTATTCTTTCTTGTCTTCTTCCTTATTGGTTCCAGATGGATAGAAAATATTATCGTATGAAAGCATCACCCCGATTGATGATAGCTACCGTTTGTACCAGTGATACCATTTGGGAATAATGAATATCAGAAGTTGATAGTTGCAAGATGTACCCTAAAATTACAAGATGTAAAGGGGGCAGGATGACTTATATAGAGTTATAGTTACTAGTAAAATTTGCTCCTCGAAGTTGAAGGTTAATAAAGGGAAAAAGTGAGAAAGTTTCAGTTTAGTTGATATCCTAATCTGAAACATCTTTGACATACGTTATCTCTACACTTTTGTGAACACCTATAACATCCCATTTTTTTTCTTTTCTTGAATTTTTTGTGCTTTTTTAATTTTGTGAATTTTCAAAAATTTATTGGAATTATCTTTGATTTATTTTAATTAAGCCTTTTGTTTGAATTATTTAAATATTTGAAAAGTTTAAATAAAATTTTATTGGAAATATTTTATTTAAGTTCAAAATGTCTCAAAATATTTTTTAGAATTTTTGCAATATTTTTGCTATTTATTTTGATTTAATATAATTTCTAGAATTATTTTAATTGAGAAAAGCTTGTAATTAGTTAAAGCTAATTGGGCCAAATTTATTTGGGCCCAGCTTGATCCGGTCCAACTCGCGCTAGCCTGTCTGTGAAACCCTAACCCTAGATCTTCGACCGTTCGATTTTGATCGTGCGGTGGGGATTGATCCGCGTCATATCGCGTTGTGAACCGCCAGATTGGGGCCGCCTGGACGACTGTGATTGCGCCACATCACCATTCTGTGTGTTCACCAGACTCTGCCGCTCCAACAGCTACACCGTGATCTCCGCTCGGATCACACTTCCCCATGCGTCTATTTGATGCCCTGTCTCGCACAACGTGTAGCCCACCTCGATCTACATGTTTTGCCCTAGCTCATGTCATCCGTGCCGCTGCCGTTCGTGCTCAATTGCTTATCGGAATGGAGCAGCACCGCCGAGTCTTTTCGTGAGATTTTGCCGCCATCTCGTCATCTTCCACTATGTGGGACCCCGGATCCAAGACCCTCTTGTCGAGACGCTTCTGAGCCAATATTCCACATCGCCAGAGAAGCCTTAGAATGTCGCCAAGCTTGTCATCGTCTTCACTGCCGGCGAGAAGATCACCGTCCAGCGCCACCGTCTTTCATGAGTACCCTCGCCCGTCAGATCTTCATCAAACGGCCCAGGTTAGGCCACGTGTCAAGATCCCATGGCATGTCACCGTCCTTCTTCACCATTAATCGTGACCATTATATTTAGATCAAACTGCCGAGGTTGAGCTACATGGTAGTGGTGTTAGTCTGCCACGTTTCACCACTGTATCCACAAACTCGAACAATCTTGGCCGTTGGTTTTGAATCGTGCGGTTTAGGTCGCACCGCACACTGAGCCAGTAAGGCAGTGACAAGCCACTACGTGTTGCGCAAAAGCCGATGCGTCACCGTCGCACCGTAGTCATGATGACATCATCCGTGACGTCAGCGATGATGTCACGGTGGCTAGACCCACTTATCATCTGCTCTAAGCGGTGGGCCAAGTCCACTGTGGACTTGGTTGTGTTCGTGGACCCGGTCCATAGACCGTGGGCTCAGATACCAGCATAATACAGGTTTTTCAGAAAATATTTATTTAACTCAATTAGATTATGTTGTCATCAGGGACGTCATAAATAGGGTTTGTCCTTTGAAAATTATTTCGATTGAAAATCCAAAATCGTAGTGACACATGTAAGCCTTTGATTCATCCACGTGTCGGATGATGTCAGCAGCAGGGTTCAAATTCTCGCCGAAATCCCGTGAAATTTCGGATTTCGGACCCCCCCGAGTTCCATAATCCCGGCGAAATTAAAAAAACCCTAAAAAAATTTAAAAGTGCTACAGTACCCTATAATCTCGACGAAATCTCGGTGAAATGGACCGAAATCTCGGTTTTTTGACCGAGATTTGAATAAATTTTGGCCGGATTTGACCGGATTTAACTGGAGTTTGGCCGGATTGGATTGTTCAAGTTGTTTTCCATGCCTGACCAAAATTTCAAAAAAATTTGATGATTTTTTACCATCATAAATTTAAAAGTGCTACAGTACCCTATAATCTCGGTGAAATGGACCGAAATCTCGGTTTTTTGACCGAGATTTGAATAAATTTTGTCCGGATTTTGACCAGATTGTATTCTTCGCGTCGTTTCCCATGTGGGGCAGTCGGTAGATCATAATTCCAGCGAAATTGAAAAAACCCTAAAAAAATCAAAGTTCGAGATCACGGTTTATCTCGCCGAGATCTTGGTGAATCTCGCCGAGATCTCGGTGAATTTGACCGAAATTTGATTAAAATTTGGCCGGATTTGACCGGATTTAAATTTTGATTTTTGTATTTCGTTCCGATTTTTTCCGAAATAACGAGATCTCGGCGAAATTTCGGATTTCGGCAGGTGACGAGATTTAATCCAAAACAAAATTTGAAACACTGGTCAGCAATGAGATAATAATAAGATTTTATATATAAAAAATATTCGGTCGAAATTCTATTCGGTGCTGACTTCATCATGATATCATAAAATAGTATTTTTTAGAACAAAAATAATTCAGTAAATTCAGTTTATTCTTTTATTTATATTTTCAAACTTCAAATATCTCGTTCTTGCTCATACGAACTCCGATTGAGGTGATTCTAGAACCTAATTTTTTGAAAATTGTACTCTATTTAATACTGAATTTTATTTAATTTTTTATTTAATTTTTCTCTCTAAATTGTACTCTGTTTAATAGTGAATTTTATTTAATTTTTGGAGTTAATTTTTCTCTCTATTGTTGGTATTTATTATTTATTTATTCGTTATGTGTAGATGTTGAAGTGTCCGAGGGGTTCGAAAGTGAAATGCTAATCCAAGAGCAAGGTCCATAATATAAGCAAGAACTTTTTCAAGGCAAGTTGACCATGTTGATCTCATATTTCAAAATTACATTGTTTTAAACTATTGCATGCTAATTCAAATTAAAAATAATTTTAATTAATTTGGGATTAGTTAATCAACCTAATTGTTGTATATGCACATTGTCATTTGTATGCTATATTCATTTGTCACCTTAAGTTGATTTAATGTTAGTTGGATGTTAATAATTGCCAACATGGGTTGCTAGATCGTGACTAGTATGCTTAGACATGCAACGTGTTATCGATATCATTTTGGAAATACAAAATTTAATATTGATTAATGGAATATGCGATGAGTTTTTTAAAATAGTGTGTCATGTACGTGTTGCCACACGATATTGTTGATATGTAGAGGCATGTGTTGTTCTACATAGATGTTGACTTGTTGTTGGTATGTATTGTACAATAGTCAACAAGGGTGGGAAATGATTTAGACTGGGGTAAGTGGCAAGAGGCTGTGTGCCATGGTGGGCCTATGTGGCAATAGTTTGATGAGTGATGTGAGGGCTGTGTGCCAAATGTTGAGTGTTTGGAAGTCTTGCCTTGGTCAATTAAAGACTTAACCTTGCAAGCATTTGAACTGGGCCAAACATACAACCACATGTCTGGAATAAGATAAACCTAGTTAAGTAAGTTATCGATATCTTAGCATGTGATACCTTAGGGTGATAGTCACAAAGGGGTGTGGTTGTGGGGGAGGATGTCTATGCGTATGCTTGATGTCGATCCAACGGTATGTCAGTCCTATACTTTGACCCTGTGTGAGGGAATGGATAGTGAAGGCAATACTAAAGAGGTTCATATGTTAGGATAGAGATTTCTGAAAGGTTTTGTCATGATCTCTCTACCGACACACTAACAGAAGTGTGTTAATTGCATGTCAAAAAGGAGATGATCATGTCTTGTGGGTAAAGTGTATAACCACTGCAGAGCATATGTCAAACCTATTCGAATAACTGTGTTTGTTGTATTGGACAATGCTCGGGAATTACAGTTAAGGGTTGGATCTTGAAAAATAAAACTTGGAAATGGGCGGTTGTGTGCCAATGGAAGTAATGAATTTGGTTTAGGCTGTGTGCCAGTGAATCTTAGAAAATAAACGAGAAATTTACATAGTAATGATATTTGATTTGCAATAATTTCAACATATATATGTTAATCATTTGTAAAAGTTGCTTGGTGCAAAATAACCACTTCAGCCATTCATTTTGAATAAGCCACGACTGTAGTTAATAGACTTGTATTCTGTGCATGACTTGTTGAGTGCTTTATGTACTCACCCCCTTGCAACAATCCAAATCATTACTTGAGGAGGAGTCTACGCCAGCTCTTGAGGATGAGTTCCAAGAGGATTCGAATAATTAGGGTGTGAGCCTTGTCAGTTGCCTGTGGCAAGTTGATGAGTTATTACGAGTCTTCTTTTCAGCTGCAGATTTCTTAATTTTAGAGTCTTTGCCCTGCTTGACATATTATTGTAAGTTCACCATAAGATTGATCAAACAGGTTATACTAATAGATAAAGTCTTTGTTTATTATTCTGTTGTATATGATTGTGATATTTCATCTATGTTCAGATTGTGGGCACTAGCATGATCTGGGACTGGTGCTGAATACGCAGAGGGTCTGAATTTGCACATTCGGGTCCCAACAACACCAAAACAATGATGCCACATGGGGAAAAGGTGTTGCTTTTTTAGAAACAAAGAAAGTCAATTATCTTATCTATTGTTTAAAAGTGTTTACTAATCCCAACTTGTTTCAAAATTGTAGATGTCGTCTTGCACCACTTATGCGGCTTTGGCTGGAGGTTTCTGCGCGGAGTTGTCCTTAATGCTCCAGGAGCTTGAGTTTTCACACCGGCCAGAGTACCGTTGTACCTCCGTGCCTAGCTTTGGCTATAGCACGTGGAAGGTGCGACTTTTGGTGCACGCCAAGAGTCGGAGTCTGGCAGACGATCGTCCCTTCTACTTCACGTCGGAGAGGCTGAAGATGGGAGATGCGCTGCAAGATGCGGCAAGACAGGCTATCATCCACTTAGGCAGCACTTACAGCGACAGACTGGAGGCGTCGCCATACCGCCTGTTTCCGTGCCATGATGAAGGGAAGTACCACAGCAGGTTCCGCAGTACGGATGCGGAAGGGGATCCGACGATCGTGCATATGGGATCGCTCATCCGAGCCCAGGACGAGGCGTACGTCAGCACCACTCACGAGCTCCAGGATGTGTACCAGCGGTTGGCAGCAGCTCGAGAGGAGATACACCAGCTGAAGGAGGCTCAGCAGGCAGCCGTTCTTCCGCCACCAGCCCCTATGCAGGCAAAGACAAACTGTCGCACCAGCCCTTCCGAGGATCTGCAAGAGGCGAGGATTGACTCCGGATGCTTCGCTAGCAAAGCGTCGTCGTGGCCTAAAAACTCAGGAGACCGCGCGCAAGTCAGTTCGTCGCCAGTCACCTTTGGGGGTTTCTCTGAGTTTCTTGGCTGCCCCTGGAGGTGCAGGACCTTCTTCAGCAGCTACACCTTCTCGCAGCAGGAGCGAGGAGGAGGAGGACCCGTCCTCGCGTGTCTACGAGAGTGACGCGAGCGTCTAGATGTTCTAGTCTGGAGGGCCTAAATTTTGCTTCGATTAGAACGATTAATAATTGCTTGGGTTGGTCTGGACCGTGCCTCGGGTAGTTGTAATCCAGCAAACTATTTTGATTTAATAAAGAGTTTGCTGGTTTCCCTTTCTCTTGTGTGCTCTTGGTTTTGTGGAGGTTGATTAGCTCCCCGTTTTTTATCTTTGCTTTTACCTCTTTCCTTGTGCTTGGCCGCCCCGTTTCAGATGGAGAACCCTGGCAGAGGCTGTGGTCGTGGAAGGGGAAGAGGAAGAGGCCGTGGACGCGGTCGTGGACAAGTACACTTCCAGGAAGGAGAACCGGTGGAACAGCAGCAGTACGAGCAAGAGCATGTCCAACATCCTGCAGCCCAGCAAGAGCCGATACCGCCCCCACCCCCGGGTTATCCCCCCAATATGGAACAAATGATGACTATGCAACTCCAACTTCTTCAAGCGTTGGCGCAAAATGTCCTTAATCAACCCCAAGTTGCGGCAGCACAGGCCCAAGCTCAACCTCCCCAGTCCAAGTTTGGGGAGTTCATGCGGACTCGACCCCCAACTTTTGCTGGATCCGTGGACCCGTTGGATGCAGACGACTGGCTCAAAGAAGTTGAGCGGAAACTTCACTTGGCTCAGTGCGATGAGATAGAGAGCGTGCACTTCGCTTCACACCAGCTCAAAGGTACTGCAGCAAGCTGGTGGGATAATTACTGTGCAACCCACGAAGATGCTCAGAACATCGCCTGGAATGAGTTTGTGGAAGCTTTTCGGGCTACCCATATTCCTAAGGGAATTATGGAGATGAAGAGGCGAGAGTTCCACAAGCTACAACAAGGGAACTTGTCTGTGTCGGAATATCTGAACCGCTTCACACAACTGTCACGCTATGCGGCTGCTGATGTCGCAACGAATGAGGCTAAGATCTAGAGGTTTATGGAAGGCCTTGACCCTAACCTGAAGGTTCAGCTGGTCTCGAACGTCATTCCAGCACATGGTGAACAATGCTCTGATCCAAGAAGATGCTCAGCGCAATCTTTTTGAATCAAGGGAGAGAAAAATGATGTTTCAGAGTCAACGGGGTGCTAGCAGCTCTAGGCCTCGTACTTTCCAGCAGCAGCCCACTAGGCCAGCAGCCTCCAACGTGCCGAGGACCCCAATGTCCACCCCTCGCCCAGATGGTCAAGCCCCTGCCGACAATGCAGGAGCCCAAGCCCAGAAGAGCAGTACCGCAACGGCAGGAGTGCAATGCTTCAACTGCAGGGAAATGGGACACTATGCCAGCAACTGCCCACAGAAGCGCCAGCCCGTCACCCCAGTAAGGTTTAACCTGGGATCTACACCAGCCCGTGCACCAGCACCCGCTCAAGGAAGAGGTACCCCGCAGACCCCGCGCACGCCTATGACTGCCGGAAGAGGGCGCGTGAATCACATCACTACTGAGGAGGCTCAAGATGCGCCAGATGTGGTCTATGGTAAGTTCTTCGTCAACTCAGTACCTGCTTCAGTTCTGTTTGATTCTGGTGCCACACATTCCTTCATATCAGAATACTTGGTTAAAAAGCATGATTGGGATGCAGTTCAGTTAAGAAACCCTTTATTAGTTCAATCCCCTGGTAAAGAATTAAGAATGACTGCTATTTATCCGAAAATGGATATAGTTATAAAAGGGGTTAAGTTCCTAGCGAACTTAATATTATTGGATACTAAGGGTATAGAAGTAATCCTCGGTATGGATTGGTTAACCAAGTATAAGGGTCAGATAGATTGTGCTAGTAGAGCTATCTCTCTTACCAGCCCTGAGGGAATTCGAGTGGAGTTCTTGTCTAATCTTTCCTCTAAGGGGGGTAGTACCCTGAACCGTCTGAAGGGGACGTCTTTGGAAAATGTGCCAATAGTCGATGAGTATCCGGATGTGTTTCCAGAAGAGTTGCCTGGTATGCCACCAAACCGGGATGTTGAGTTCGTGATTGAGCTTGTACCTGGTACAGCTCCAATATCAAGAAGACCTTACCGGCTACCTTCCAATGAGTTAGTCGAGATAAAGAAATAGATTGAAGAACTACAGGAGAAAGGATTCATCAGGCCCAGTTCTTCGCCTTGGGGATCGCTGGTAATCTTCGTCACAAAGAAGGATGGTAGTTTGAGGATGTGCATAGATTACAGGTCTTTGAATGAGGTGACAATAAAGAACAAGTATCCGTTGCCTCGGATAGATGATTTATTTGACCAGTTGAAAGGAGCCCAAGTTTTCTCCAAAATAGATTTAAGGTCCAGATATCATCAGCTGAAGATAAGAAAAGAAGATATTCTGAAGACAGCCTTCACTACCAGATATGGACTGTACGAGTTTACAGTGATGTCTTTTGGATTAACCAATGCCCCTTCCTATTTCATGAACTTGATGAATAAGGTATTCATGGAATATTTAGACAAGTTTGTTGTAGTCTTCATTGACGACATTCTTGTTTATTCCAAGAGTCGAAAAGAACATGAAGACCATCTGAGGATAGTCTTGGAAACGTTAAGAGAGCATCAGTTTTATGCTAAGTTCAGTAAGTGTGACTTTTGGTTGAAAGAAGTTTCTTTCCTGGGTCATATTATTTCTGCTAAAGGGGTAGCAGTGGATCCGGCGAAAGTGAAGGATGTGCTGGATTGGACGCAGCCCAAGTTAGTCCCGGACATCCGAAGTTTTCTTGGATTAGCGGGTTATTATCGGCGATTCATTGAAGGATTCTCAAGGATTGCAAGACAGCTCACTTCAGCACCAGTACTTGTCCTGCCGGATATCCATAAGGATTTTGAAGTTTATTGTGATGCCTCAAAACAAGGACTTGGTTGTGTTTTGATGCAAGAAGGAAAAGTTATAGCTTACGCTTCAAGGCAACTGCGACCCCATGAAGAAAACTACCCAACTCATGATTTGGAGTTAGTCGTAGTTGTGCATGCCCTTAAGATCTGGAGGCATTATTTGATTGGGAATAGATGTGAGATTTATACGGATCACAAGAGTCTGAAATATATTTTCACCCAGTCAAATCTCAATTTGAGGCAGAGAAGATGGTTGGAATTGGTGAAGGACTATAATGTGGGAATCCATTACCACCCTGGAAAGGCTAATGTTGTTGCGGATGCATTAAGCAGGAAGAGCTACTGCAACAATGTTATGGTACAAGAAAATTAGCCAGCGCTTCATGCAGAATTCCAACACCTTAACTTGGAATTGGTAAATGAAGGCTGTATTTTCAATGTTGAAGTACAATCAACCCTAGAAGAGCAGATCCGAGAGGCTCCGAAGGAGGATAAGGGTATTGCGAACCTCAAGGAGGAGTTAAAGAAGGGAAAACACCCTGGATTTTTCGAGGATGAGAAAGGTACTGTGTGGTACAGGAAAAGGATAGTAGTCCCTAACCAAAAGGAAATCAAAGATATAGTGTTGAAGGAGGCTCATGATTCTGTATATTCTATTCATCTGGGGAGTACCAAGATGTACTCGGATTTAAAGGAAAAGTATTGGTGGTCCAATATGAAGAAAGAAGTGGCTGATTTTGTAGCTCGGTGTGATGTTTGCCAGCTGGTGAAGGCAGAACACCAAAGGCCAGCCGGATTGTTGCAGCCGTTGCAAGTACCCGTCTGGAAATGGGAAGAAATCGGAATGGATTTTATCACTGGATTACCCAAAACCAGATCCGGATATGATTCGATTTGGGTCATTGTGGACAGATTAACCAAAGTAGCTGTCGGGACCCGAATTTGCAAATCCGGACCCTCTGTGTATTCAGCACTAGTCCAGGATCACGCTAGTGCACACAGTCTCAACATAGATGAATATCACAATCATACACAGCGGAATAGTAAAAGTAACTCAATAATAGAATATAAACTATTGAACGACCTTAAGGTCAACCTTACACTTGCGAAGCCTTGACGGCTTCAACTCCAAATAAGCAGCAGCGGAACGAAGAACATCAGTGAATCCCATCAATACGCCACAGTAACCGGTGAGTTCGACTCCTAGATAATCGCCTTCTCATGGAACTTCTTCTTCTTCGACGAGGTAGACTTTTGCTCACCGGTGATTGTTTGTTTGCAAGGGGTGAGTACATAAAGCACTCGACAAGTCATGCACGTAATGCAAGTCTAATAACTATATGCATGGCTTATTCCAAATGATAAATTTGAATGGTTATTTTGCAATAAACAGCATTCACAAATATTCATAATAGATTGTAAAGCGGTAAAGCAGATAATAATAGTAATAATTTCACGGTTGTTTCAAAAGTAAACCATACCACATCCTTAACCAATTATCACTTTTCCACGTGCAAAGCGCCTCCAATCCCAAGTTCACTTTTATGAAAAGCTAACCCTTGATTGTAATCCCGAGCATTGTCCAAGATCTGCAGTGGACTCGGCTATTCGAATAGGTTTTACACTCTGCAGAGGTTATACACTTTACCCACAAGATACAATCCACTCACCACGTCACCGTGAATCGCCATACAAGAGTATGCGAATGAGCGATCATAACAAAGTCTTTCTTGAGGCCTCTAACTACACAAGTGAACCTCTCGGTTTTGCCCTACACCATCCCTTCCTTAGCTAAGGCGAAGTATGGGACCGACATACCGCTGGATGGGTACCATGCCGCAGACACGATACGCTCCCCTTCAATCTACACAAACGGTGTAGTTGACACCCCGAGGTACCACAAGTAAGTTATTAGCAACTTAATCAACTAGGTCCGTCCCATTCCGGACATGTGGTTGTAAGGCTTGCAAGGTGAAGTCCTTAGGGTGACCAGGGCAAGACTACCCGAAGAACCAAATCAACATCCCCAGTGCCACAACTGGCCCACCTGATCATTCTTGCCACATGTCCCAGTCAAAAACTATTTATCAAACCCCAGTTGATTACCATGCACCACATGCCATCAACATCACATGATACCTTTCCAAACAGGTTCAATATATCATTAAGTCAATATTAACATTTGATTGTCCAAAATCATGTCATGAGCACGTAGCAGGTCTAAGCAGTATACTACAACGATCTAATTTCCCCATGTTGGCAATTTAATAATGTCCAACCAGTAAACCACAACTAGGGTGACAAGGGGTCATGGCACATATTTAAATAATCAAGGTGTCATACAGCAAATTGGCATTTATCTAGTTTCCCATATTTAAATAAAGTATTTTCTAATTGAACTAGCATGCAATAAATTAAGTCAAAATAGGTTTCAAAATAGGATCAATATGGTCAAAGCATAACTTGCCTGGCCCTTGCAAACTTTACTGTCTTTTACTCTTTATCCTTGATCCTTGGTCCTCGATCTTCAACTTCCACTTTCTCGATCCTCAGCTCGCTCGAACGACTTCCGGACAACACATCTAACGATAAAGAAACACAAATACAACAAAACTCAAAAGACGATTCAAATAAACTCCAAATTAAGAACGAACAGCATTGGGCACAACAGCTGGGATAAAATTAGGAACTTGAAAGGATTGGATCAAAGATTGGACAAGAGAGGACGGGCTTTCGGAAAAACACCGAAAAGGGAAAGATTAATAACTGGGAAACAAAGAATAATATTCCGAAGAATATTTCTTCCGAAGTTATTATCTTGATTGGACAGATAGCGACATATGGACTCTTGATCTATAGATCGGGTGTACAAAAATATGTTAGTTCACAATGAACTAAACTGAAGCTCAAGGTTGACTTTTGTTGACCGAACGAAACACGGTCAAACAAAAGAGAGACGGATAGATCGGGCACAGGGGTATGACAGATGGCCAATGGCCTATCGACCAAGTCCACGAAGGAATTCTCGATTAATGGCAGATTAGGTTTTCAGGGATAAGACAAGACAAGTGTCTTACCACGATTGAAACAACGGAAAAGATTGCAAAGATAACAACGCGGCTCACGATGAACTTAGTTCATCGAACCGGTTTTAGGTTACGATTTTGATTCGGCTTTGAAGGTGATATGACGATGAGACTAGGCTCACGTCATGATGATAGAGAAGACGAAGGCATCGCACTAGGATCTGTGCATGAATGCACGCATGCGATGACAACGAAGCGATGAGAGCCAAGCGTTAACGATGAAGCGTTAACGGCGAAACGTTAACGACGGAGCGTTAACGGTGAAACGTTAACGGCGGAGCGTTAACGGTGAAACGTTAACGACGGGCGCACCGGTGAAAGCGTTAACGGTAACGCGTTAACTACGGGCGTGCGGTGGAATGTTAACGACGGAACGTTAACGACGGAGCGTGAACGGTGGAACGTTAACGGCAAAACGTTAACGGAGGAACGTTAACGACGAAACGTTAAGGGAGGAACGTTAACGGGAAAAACGTTAACGGAGGAACGTTAACGACGAAACGTTAACGTCGGGAAAACGTTAACGGAGGAACGTTAACGACGACGGTCAAACAATGATAGGAGACTTCATGAAGCGAAGTAGCGACCGTCGGTACAACGACATGGACGCGACAAAACGCTACCAAGGACGGCTAACCGGTGTGCGAACCGGCGGCACGGGCTAGGTTGAAAAACGATGGGTTTAGGCCGGAATCGGCTCTGACGGCAAACGGAGACCAAAAGAACCTTAATGATGGACCAAAACAGTACAATATGATCCACCGGACGCGACAACACGGCCGAAGCGAACCAAAATAGCCGGCGTCAAAGAGACGGCAGGCGACGGCAAACGGTGGCCTAAATATATAAAAAAAATTCCGGAGGATGGGATGGCAAAGGGAGAATGTCTACTGCGTAGAACGCGGCGAGACGAGCTCAACAGTATAGGCGGATTTTGCGGCGCCCTTCCGGATTAATCACAAACTGGCGATTAACGGGTTTCGGATCAAAACTTTGGACGGCCATAACTTTTAGAATAATGATCGGAACTTAACAAAATTTTACCGAGAGCTAGATGGGACCAAGAGGCACACCGTGACGCAGGTGGCTCGAAGAAATACCTTCTGGAACAGCGGAGAACGCGCGAGGAAGTTTGCCGCTGTCTGGAACGCAGTCTGAACGGAGAATTTATTTTTCTGCGCCAAATCCAGAGGGCAAAACCTTGGGGCAAGATGTGCATCCTGTAGAGGACATCCCCAGGAGTCTACACAAAAAATTTCACCGTCAAACTCGAAAAATTGAGGGAGTTATGGCCTCGGCAAGATTCGAGATTGAAACGTCCATAACTTTTGATCCCTTGGACCAAATTGGCTGAATTTTGGACAGAAAACAGATGGTACCTTGTGTCACACCACGGAGAAGACGGATCTCGAAAAGAGTCGACGAGCTGCCCGGGACGCGGCTTCAAAGTTCGGCCGGCGTTGGGCGACGTTCGGGCGACATTGGATGGATCTCGGAGTTTTGGAGATGATCCGGAGGTTGAAGATCCGTGGGAGAGATCATGGGAGTTCTACATGAGGTTAGGGTGGCGGCTAGGTCAAGAAAAATCAAGTTTGGGCACGTTTGGAGCAAAAACGAGTCTTGTAGGCATTTTATCGAGCAGTTTCCGTGCATGAATCGGATCCGGGCGACGTGGGCCAATGGGGGCACGACACGTGTCCGTGGGGGGGCGCTGTGGGCTGGCACGCACGGCTGGGCCGTGGGCTGGCGATGGCGCGCGAGAGAGAGGCGAGGTGGGCGGGCTGGCTGGCCCAGCCCATGCAGCCCAGCGGGAGGAAGCGGGTGAGGTGGGCGTCTTGGCGTGGGAGGCGGCCGGTTGGCGGCGGCGTGGGCTGGTGGGAGGAGAGAGAGGGATGAGGCCCAAATCAATTTTCGAAATTTTGCAGCATTTTTCCAATAAAAACAATTCCAATAAATTAAAATAAATCAATAGAGGCAATAAAAATAGCAGAAAAATTCTAGAAAAATTCTAGAAAATATTTTGAGACATTTTGAACTCAAATAAAATATTTTCAGCAAAAATTTATATAAACTTTTCCAAATAATTAATTAATTTCAATAAAAGGGCTTAATACAAAATGATTCCGAATAAATCCAATAAATAGCAAACGAGCTCCGAAAAATCTCAAAATTTACAGGAAAACTTCTTGAAGCACAAGGAATCCAAATAAAATAAAATAAATTTTATTTGAGGTTTAGAATAATCAAATTAAATTGTTTTAGCTTTTAGAAAATTCAAATCAAGCTTTATAAATGCGAGAAAATCAACGAAAATTTCGGGGAAGCTAAACTAAACCAAAATTTTTGAAAACCCAAATTTTGGGATGTTACAGTAGCCCACTTTATTCCTGTGAAAACCACCTATTCTGGTAATAAGCTCGCAGAATTGTATATGGCCAAGATTGTGTGTTTGCATGGGGTGCCAAAGAACGTGTCTGACAGAGGTTCCCAGTTTACCTCGAGATTTTGGCAGAAGTTGCATGAGGTTTTGGGTACGAATTTGAACTTCAGTACCGCTTACCATCCCCAGACCGATGGTCAGACGGAGAGAATAAATCGAATATTGGAGGATATGTTGAGAGCTTGTGCTTTGACATACAAAGGTTCGTGGGATCAGAATTTGCCCTATGCCGAGTTTGCATATAACAATAGTTATCAGGAGAGTTTGAAGAAGGCACCATTTGAAGCTCTGTATGGGAGAAAATGCAGGACACCCTTGTATTGGAAGGAGTCCGAGGGAGGACAAATTATCGGACCTGATATTCTGAAAGAAGCTGAAGAGCAAGTCCGGCAAATCCGCGCGAATCTGAAGACCGCTTAATCTAGACAGAAGAGCTATGCTGACAACCGTCGCCGAGAATTAAGCTTTGCACCTGGTGATCATGTGTATCTGAAAGTTTCACCGCTGAAGGGTATGCGCTGATTCCGAGTTAGTGGGAAGTTAGCGCCCCGCTATATTGGTCCATTATCTGTGTTGGCCAGAAGAGAAGTCGCATACAAGTTGGAATTACCTCCACAGCTGTCAGGGGTACATGATGTCTTTCATGTGTCTCAGTTAAAGAAATGTCTCAAGGTACCCGAGCATCAGATGCATTTTGAAGAGATGGAATTGAAAGAAGACCTGTCGTATCCGGAGTATCCAGTCAAGATTTTAGATGAAGCCGAGCGTCGAACCCGAAGCCGTGTGATCAAATTTTGTAAGGTTCAGTGGAGTAACCATTCCGAGAAGGAAGCTACCTGGGAGCGTGAAGAGGATCTTCGAGCAGAGTTTCCCGATCTCTTTCTTTCTCCGTCCGAATCTCGGGGACGAGATTCTCTCTAAGGGGGGTAGGTTTGTAACATCCTCAGTTTCGCTTTCTGGGAAAAATCTAATTTAAAGTAACCAAATTCAAAAGTTGGAGTTTCCTTGGTGCTTAATTTAACCTGGCATTCCTTTCCCTTCCCTTATCGGAATTTATTTTCACTCCGGTCGAAAAATCAAATTTCCAGATGCTCGCTAGTACCTGAAATTTCACCCAAGTCCAAAAATGCTCCAAAAGTCATGGAACCTATTGCATTAGGTCCCAAATATTCTAAAAAACATTTTGGGAATTTTCCCAAGATTTTTGGAGGCTCTCTGGTAATTTATCTCGCGCGGCTTTCGTTTAATACCCGCTATTTGATCCAGAATATTCAAATCCATAAATTTCATCCAAATTCAGCGAAACCAATTTTATTGGGTTCCAAATATTCCAAAATGGTTCTAGAAATTTTTCCGGAATTTTTAGACCATTTTTGCTAATTTTTCTCTAGAGCGGCACTTTCGCGTAACTCTCGGCCAATGGGAGCATGAAACGTGGCAGCACTGTAGCATTGTCTTCAACTTCACGTTAGATGTTCTTGCCAGAGCAAAGGATGAAGCTTTCCATACTAGTTCCTAACATTCAATCAACCATAACTTCCATAATAATGGCCCAAATTACGAACGGTCGGATCCGTTGGAACCGTGACGACGAATCCTTGCCATCCCCCACCATCCTTAACCCCAAATCTCGCCGGAATTTGAACGATCCACCAAAAACCGAAATTGGCCATTATGGCAATAACTCGACCGTTTTTAATTCGTTTCGTGTGCTTCCACCTCTCATTGCTCCATATTAGAACCCTCTTCCCGGAAGTAGCTCTCACCCTTTGCATCTCCAACTCGTCCGGTCACTAGATCAAGAAAACCGGCGCCGGGACACCTTTTTGTGTTCTTCGTGTTCTTGGTCGTATCTTCCTCTCCGGTGGGTCAATCTCCACTCCGTTTGTTTCCTTGCGATCATGTGGACGTCTAGGTTCTCATCCTTCAATCCATTGTAGGTTTCATCAAGAGTTGGTGACGAATTTCGAGTTTTTTCGTTTCGGCCGAACTCGAGTTCTTCGCCAAATTCATCGTCTCCGGTGAGAATTGGTTCGATTCCTTGCTACTATAAGCTCCTCTAGATGTTCCCTCCATGATCCATCATTTTATTTTGCAAAGTTTCATGAAAATTAGTGCAAAAATTCTAAATTTTCGGGATTTTGGAAGCCTCTGTTTTGGGTTGTGCCGTGCGCATGCTCGCCGGCGTCGCCGCCGCCCCCGCGACCCACCGACCTCGCGCCTCCCCTCGGCTGGCCCCGCCGTCGCTCGCCGGCGACCCCTCACGCGCTGCCCGAGCCCACGCCGCCCGGCCGCTCCGTGCCCAGCGCATCACCGTCGGGTTCCCTCGCTGCCGCCGCTCACTGGCCTCACTTGAGTCCGCGTCGCTCGAGCCGCCGGCTCACCGTGCCGCGCCATCCGCGCCGCCCGGGCTTCCCCTGCCGTCGCGTCGAGCCACCGCCGCCCGATGCCGCTCGGTTCCACCGTCGCCGGCCTCCCCCGCCGGCCGCTCGCCGTCCGGCCCTTGACTCGCCGGCGCCTGTGGGGAGCCTTGGCTCCCCTATTTTTCCCATGGATGGGAGCTTGGGGAAGAAGCCCAAGCCAATGACATGGGGGTCCCACCCTCCATAGAGACAAACAAAAATAGATTCAGCCCAAAATAAAGATGCCAAGGAATATTCCTTGATTTTCTATTTTCCAGGATTTTCGACCTTCGGAAGCTCATAACTTTTCCGTCCGAACTCCGATTGACTCTGTTCAAATTCCTAAATTCATCTAAAATCAATACCTTCCTGCCAGTACTACTTTTGTAATTTTTGGATTTTATTTATTTTCTTGTTATTTATTTGTTGTCTCGTTTTGCGTAGCCAGGAGTTTGTCAGAGTCCAGACCCGTAATTGAACTCCAAGGTTTCGACACCCTCGCTGCGACCGAAGGCAAGTCCCTTGACGCATGTTGATCCTATGTTTACAAATGTGTTTACAAGGTTTTATAAACTTGCATGTTATGTTTATCATCGTATGTCGAATATAGGTGAATAGTTAATCCCATTTGCGATTACCTCCTTTGTTATTGACATCCATGCTTAATTATAACCCTAGGACTTTTGCTATGCCATGTTTACCTTATATGGTGACCTTTGTTGAATAGTACGATAGAATTGCTTAGGGCCAACATTGATGAAAATGACCCATGGGTGGGATTATACGAAAATGATGATTTAAAGTGTGATTTGGAAATGGTTTAATGATTTTGGTACTGTTTTTCTAAATTAAAAAGAAAAGGAAAAATGGTTTGGACTTGGGCGGATTGGATTGTCGGGTGGGTGCGGATTGAGCACTAGTTTGCATTGTGCAAGTGCCGCCCCAAGTCAATTAAGGACCGACGCTTATGATTGTCCATTCTAAGCATAACCGTACTACCACATGTCTAACATGGTACGACCTGGCTAAATAATTTGTAGAAACCTAACTTAGACTCGCCAGTTGGTGGATGTGGGTGCCAGATAGAGGCAAGTTGTACTCCCCACACAGCGCAAGAGAGGGCTTCTGTACTGGGTAGATAGAACCCTAACAGTGATGAAACCTCAGCGGGTGAGTCGGGTTAGGCGTATACATTGTAAAGGCCTTGTCATGATCTCTCTACCGACACACCAAAGGAAGTGTGTTAATTGCATGGCGTTAAAGGGATGATCATGTCTTGTGGGTAAAGCTGTACACCTCTGCAGAGTTAAAACTATTCGAATAGCCGTGCCTATGGTCAAGGACAAGGCAAAGAATGCTTTCATACTGGTAGACTTTGATTTTGGTTTTGAAAATAAAATGATGTTTTGGGATTCGGGAGTGGTTAGAACTCTCGGATGTTTTATTGGCGGATTGAGCCAACCAGGTATATTGAACCTGTTTTATGTCATGACGGATAGAGTCATGTGTGGATAATCTTGATCTTTTAAATTCATGGTGGATAGAGCCCTTATACTTGTGATGGTGGATAGAACCTTCACTGCAATATTAAATAATTCAATTGTTAAAAAGGAATGCTAAAATATGATTTATGAAACTTATTAACAAGTATGGTTTGATGAAATTTGGCTTTGTGCAAAAGAACTATATTAAGCCTTTCTTGGGAAGCCCCACATGTGCATAATTTTCCAGACTTGCTGAGTACTTTTGTACTCACGTGCTACACATGTTGTCATCATCAGAGAACTACCAGGACGCCGTTGAAGACGGTGAGTTCTACTCCGAGGAATTCGAGGAAGGTCGCCATGAGAGCTAGTCACGTGTCGTGTCGTCGCCTGTGGTGTTTCTGGTTTTCGCTTTTTGTTGTTTTGCTTCCGCTGTCGTGTCTCCGGTCTCGTGACCAAGTATTGTAATAAGTGGCCATGTGGCCCATACTTTATTATTATGTACAATTTCATTATGTTCGGCAATGACGTATCACTGTAGACTGTGTGTACTAGCTACTGATCTGGGATTAGTACAGAAATACACAGGAGATTTCGGATAGCTGATCCGGGGTCTCACAACATGCTACATGAGTGAATCATTAGAGTAATGATGCATGTGTGATTAAACTTTAAGTGAATCATTAGAGTAATGAGTTAATCACTATAGTAATACATATTTAACATGTTTATTAATAATATCATCACATATATTCTTTTTTCTTTTGAGAATTGATCATTTGCTCCCATCTATTAGTGATATCGCGGGGGTGGGGACGAGGATTGGGAACAGGGAACGGTGGAACGGTGGAACATCCCCATCCCCACGATCCCCGACGGAGGCTACATTTTCCCTGATAAGCCCCCCGCCGGGTGAGATTTCCACTGTCCCCGTCCCTTAATAGTGAAATTCCCCATGAAAAATGAGGATCGGGGCCATTGCCATCCATATCTATAACCATATGATGGCAGAGAATACCATTCCAAGGCAAAAATGAGTGGTGGTGTATATGAAATTAAAATCTCATGCTAAGTATTAAAATCTTGGGAGTACGTACTCCTACTCTTAATATACTGCATAAATGATGTTATTATACTTCTTTATCCTTTTGAGTATACTCTAATACTAATTATAAGATACTCCAAAGTGAGTTTCACGAAAAATTTCATCAAAACCCACACTTTATAGCATAATTTGTTTATATACTTTTTTTATACATGAAAAACGGTATATAGCAAGAAATAAATGGTTCCGATGAATTTTTTTCAACAATGTCGCATTTTAGTATCTTAGAATTATTATTAGAGTATACTGAAAGTGATAAAAGAGTATAACACATTCGTTTAAGTGGTATACTGGATGTGGGAGTACGTACTCCCAAGAGTACAGAAAAGGCTTCCTGGAAAATGGTTGTATACTCTTGGGAGTACGTACTCCCACCCTCAATATACTGCATAAATAATGTTATTATACTTCTTTATCCTTTTGAGTATACTCTAATACTAATTATAAGATACTCCAAAGTGAGTTTCACGAAAAATTTCATCCAAACCCACACTTTATAGCATAATTTGTTTATATACTCTTTTTATACATGAAAAACGGTATATAGCAAGAAATAAATGGTTCCGATGAATTTTTTCCAACAATATCGCATTTTAGTATCTTAGAATTATTATTAGAGTATACTGAAAGTGATAAAGAGTATAACACATTCGTTTAAGTGGTATCTTGGATGTGGGAGTACTCCCAAGAGTACAAAAGGCTTCCTATATATATATATATATATATATATATATATATATATATATATATATATATATATATATATATATATATATATATATATCTTATTCTAAAGCAAGACTTGGTAGCGTGGTCCATTCTTCCCACATCATTAATTGCTACTTAATTGTCCCGCTTAATTGCCTCTACGAAGAAAGCGTTGCTTTAATTAGCCAACTTTTACAAAAAACGCGTTAAAGATAGATGTTTGATCTTGTGAAATAATTTTTTTTATTTTTTAATATTTATTTTTCGTTATCAATTTTATTTTTCGTAGCAACGCACGGGCATGTAACTAGTATATATATATATATAACTTAGCATTCCCTATGTTTCACGCTTCAGGGTCAAGATGCATTAGGACCATGGAGAGAGGCAGATTCATGGCATAAGAAGCTAAATTGGACCATGGTGTGACTCTATTAAAAGCACTAAGATGTAGCCGCAATTAAATGTGAACTAGCCTACTACGTACTCATATTGTTTCTCCATATATATAGTTTATCGTCCGTGCAATATGTTCAACCACAGCATTTCCTGAGTTAAATTTAAAATGGCACACGTACAAAGATCGCTCTCACCTTTCCGTGGGTGGTATAATCATTGACAAATAAAATCTACGAGCGTATTTTGAACCAGAGTTGTACGGAAATATATCTTCATCACAAGCTAGCGGTGTACTTGCCCGCGCCGTACCACGAATTGATCAGGCATGCATGCAGTCGGCTGATCAACGGACAAACATACTCCTAGTCCTATCATAGTAAAACGTACGTGTAACCGTGATAAAAACTCGGGCTAGCCAGCGACCGATATATTCCTGTCAGACCCAATCCGACTCGTAGCGACATCATATTGCCTGCAGCCTGCCGGTCGATTCCCACGATACCCACAACGCGCCGCGGTGGTCCATGCGCCGTGCCAGCCGAGCATATATCCCCCGTCCGAAACCACCCAAAACCTCCACGGCGCACAGCGACGGGCTACATCGGCGCGGGGGGCAGGCGAGGGCTCTGCGTTGCCGGACGGTGGTCCAGGCGTCCAGCCTCCTCCCGGCCAAGGCGCCAAGTCGAACTCGCCAAGTGACGCCGGCCTGAACCGCGCGCTCGCGTCTCGATCTCACGTACGGCTCACGGCGACATGCGCGTATATGCACAGTATAATTGTACGCTGTTTGCATGCACACACAGATACGGAGTACTGGTAGTATATAGTAGTATTTGTGGCGTTTTTGTAGGTACGTGCATTAGCTTCTGGATCTATCCTCGGGAAGGGCGAAGGCTGGCAGGGAGGGCATGCAGTGGAGGAAGTGGACAAGGGAAGGAACCTTTGAAGAAGACAGGGGATGCAATGCAATGCAGTGCAGTGCATGCAGCTAGGAGCCAAACAGCTGCTAGCCATGCCATGCGATGCGTCCGTGCCGTGTGCCGTGCCCCCGCGCGGATGCGTCCGCATGTATGCCGACGGGGGAAAAAAAAAACTGAAGCGCGGTGGCCGCTTTTGGTGGGATTCCGCCCGCTCCCGTCGTTTTCACGATCGGTCCCAACGCGACGCGCCGGGCCCGGGCGCCCGATGGTGGCGTATAATATTGCGATAGTTGGACATTGGATCAAAATTTTTGGGTCGGTTTGAGGCACGGAGGATACAGCTTGGCCTAAGGTTCGGCATGATATGGTTGGCTACGGTAAAAAATCAGATACGATGGATAGCATAGTCCGCACGTTGATTTAGATCGTACCCGTGCCGGCGGCATGGCCGGCCAACAGTGCTCGCAGCATGACCGGCACGAGCACGGAGCAAAGGTAGCACAGGGGAGATGGAGGGAACCGGCCGATCGGTTGACTATACGCAAGGAGAGGACAAGGGAGGGAGAGGGAGGCCATGAGAGGCGACTTAGCCAGTCACGTGGGGAGAGGGAGCGAGAGGGAGAGAAAAGGTGAAAGATTTAAGAGAAAGAGATCTGCATGTGGGAGCAATGGACGTAACTTCGCGAGAGCAAGCGCAACAGGAGAATGCCAACGGGCAAAATACAATGACGTGACGATTGAAAGAAGTAAACGTGATGACAATTTACCAATGCCAAGGGGCAAATTAATTAGAGCCTGATCGCTCGCTATTAAATCCCCTCAGACACTCATTTCTTCAGCACACGAATCCCCCTTGCTCTCTACTGAGTTCGTTCTCACCCGAGTTACCTCTTTTGCTCTCTCTCTCTCTCTCTCTCTCTCTCTCTCTCTCTCTCCTGAATTTGTTCTCTTTGTTTGCTCTCTCTTTTCTCTTCCGCCATGAAATCAAATGTTTGGCAACAGCAAGAGCAGGAGAGCGCACCCTCGCTCTCCTAGTCCCCATCATCAGTATCAAGAGACGGGCATAGGAGACTAGGCATGGATGACCGTCATATGGATGGTACGCAGGGCATTGATGATGCCTCTTATATTCCCAAGGGGACGAGCTCTGCACCGAACCCCGATGCCGCTACATCGGTGCACCTAGGATGGACGTCGATATCCGCCAGTCGATAGGCATGGCTCTCGCAATATATGGATAAAACCGTTGAAATGGTGGATAAGTGGTGTGAGGTAGTGTATGCTATTTATAAATACTATCAAGCTAAATTATCTGCGTGTGCAAGCGACACGCGAAGACGTGCTTGAAGAAGATATCAGTCGGACGGAGGCCAGGTGAGCACATCCCGATAGGTTTGCATGTAATGAGACATAGTTTGGACAACATACGCGTTACTATCAATTTTGTTTCAGGTTTGACTGTGAAATATGCCTATTTCTCGGAGTACTGTAAGGCCAACAATAAGAGGTCAAAAAGATTTAACCTTGACATTAATGTTAGATGGAACTGTACGTGCACTATGCTGGAGCGGTGCAAGAATTACAAACGCATTATCACTGTCTTCGTTAATTGCAGTTTTGGTAAGCAGTTGATTACTGATGTGGATTGGGAAATTGCCAATCTTTTTTGTGATTTTTTTTTAAAAAATATTACGATTTAACCAAGGTTTTATCTGATGTTTACTACCCAACTTCTTACTTAGTCATCGAGTGACTTTGAACTATTGGTAATACATTCAAAGAAAACAGAACTAATTATGTTTTACAAGCCATTATTCAACCAATGGAGAAAAAAAATTAAAATATTTTACAACTATTCCACATCTCTACTATTTTGGTACTATTTTAGATCCTCGAAGAAAATTAACTGATTTGTAGGGTGCCTTTGAGGGAATATGTGGAGCATTCGATCTTGATTTTTTTGGGGTCTATACTCACGTTCATAACCAGTTTTTTTACAGTTTTTGATAAATATTATTAAAAGCTTGGCAGTAGAATTGAAGTAAGAAGAAGTGTCTCGATCGTTTCATCCTTGTGGAACAAGCTAAAAGGCAAAGCGCATAGTTTGTCTTCCGATGGGCCGACCAGACCGCAATAGAATCCATGAGTAGAGATCAACCACTATCTCGACACGCCTTTTGCAGAGACTGAGCTTGAAATGGGGGATGACAATGAATTTAACTTGCTCTTATGGTGGAAGAACCACCAACGTATTTATTCTATATTATTGCAATTTGAATGGGATGTATTCGTGGTTCCGGTGTCCACCGTCTCGTCAGAAGCCCCTTTCTTTTCAATTGAGAGGATACTTGAGCCAATAAGATCTTCTCTCACACCTAAGATGGTTGAGACAATCATATGCCTTAAAGATTGGGAGTACGTAGATGGGAGAACACAACATCAGACCGATGATCTAGAGATCGCGGAGGCGTTAGCTAACTTTAACCACCTCGACCTCGATTAGTTTATGTATGTGTTTATTATACTCTTTTTCTTACCGAGGGTACCCTACACTAGGGTGTAAGGTTTTTAACGATACAGTAACTTTGTACCTTTTCAAGAATAAATGAAAATTTAGTTCCTTTAACTCTAATATTTGTGTCTAGTACTATCTTAGCTCTATGTGTCTTTGGTTTCTTTCCTTGTCGCAGTATATAGTACAAATAGACCGTATTTAGACCAATATAGTACGAAGAATGCATGAATCGCAAATGGATCATACCTATTCTCGCTGAATACAAGTGAACCAGCACGGTATAATTTAGACATGTAACCCGACCGACGCCGGCACAACGCACCTCTAGCCTTTTCCCTCTCGCTTTGCATGCACACGGCCAGCCCCCACCACGTCGACGGCACTGCATCTTAGCGCTTTGCTTAGGCTTTTTCCTCGTCGCACTGCCCATCTCTCTCTATCTCTCTCTCTCCGGTTAGGGCATAGAAAACTCGGCGCTTTGCAGAAGTTTCTGTATTCTTTTTGTTTCTTCTCGGTCTTAGCGAAGCTTTCCATGCATTTTAAACCATGCTTTGTGGACGCAGTCGCGGGAATCGATGGCTATATTCCTCCGGTTGCTAACTAAATAACTTCTATAAGCGAAGATTCGTTTCCGCGGCACGTTTACCATTGCTTTTTGTACTACCTGTAGCCTAGACATGCATGTGCGATCTACTGCAGATGCTTCTTCTTGCGAGCGATACTACGTGCAAGGACGCGATCGAAAATGTGTTTGTAAGATTGTCGGTAAATAGTTATTTTCCTATCTGGTGCACATTAACATCTTTCAGCATGTTCACGGAGAACAGCAATGTGCAGGGGCTGCAGGGTAACGCGAAGTTCTAGACGTCGCTAAGCTTATAATATCGTTTCAGATGTTAATGTCTGATGTCAGTCGTCCCCAGTGTTTGCTGTAGCCTAGGTTGGAAAAGCTGGATGACTGGAACTGGCCTCATTCTGCCATGCACAATCAAGTTGATGTCCAATAAATTTTACACAGGAAAACTGCGTCCCTTTAAATGACATTTTTCCCGTGGTGGCCTAATAGTTAGCCTGTACATTGTATATACAACTATTAACTATATATCTTGAGTGAACAACGAAATGTAAATAGAATTGCGTAGCTGCCTGAATTTTTTTTCAAAAAAAATGATCAAATTTTCTCGACGTCGCATGTGTACCAGGTTCGTGCTCCGTTTGGCGCCGGTGGTTGCTATCACTCTGTCAAGATTTGCCTATATCAAGTTTTTGGTCACTCGTATCAACATATGTTTTCAGTGGCTTGACGGTTGTGTGTAGTGGTGGGCACTTGGGTTGGGTTCTTTTGGGTCGGTCCGAAGCATGACGGGATGGCCCGGTGCAAAACCCGGTACGGCACGGAACCGTGCTTGCACGCAACTGTAGCACGGGTCGTGCCGGGCCTGAGAACCGGGCATGATGGGCGGCACGATCGTTTGGGCTGAGTCTGTGCCAGCACGGCACGAACGGGCACGAAATCACAGATTAAGACCTAAAAATTGACAGATATTGTTAATTCAGGGCATCTTCAAGCATTGCATTTATGTTTGACATTTTGTTGATGTGATTAGTCCCTTATGTAATTAAAATAGGTAGTTTAGTAGTAGTGATGTGTTTTATTTCTTTACTCGTCACAGTAGTGTTGTGTTCAGTCGGAGAGACAGCTCGACCTTTTTTAACATGTGGCCGGAATAGTCTACTCTAAGCTTAATTAACCAGACATTTTTACTAAGCAGAGTCTGCTGCTAGCAATTAATTTTCGGTCCAAATAACCGATGAGCTAGCTAACCGAGCTTGATTCCGAACGTACTGAAACTACCTTGCCAATCGGTAGGCATACACACAGCTGCACACGCAAAGTTTAAATGGACGCCACAAATGATCTGCATCCAATGGTCTGTACATTTTTTTCCCTTTTACTCAATCGATGGGTGCAAAAACAAATGAAAATTCAAATGTTTCGTCGTCGTGATAATTCACAGGAGTGGCAGTTACGATGTAACAACTTGCTTAAATTTCGCTCAAGACTCAATCCACCATAAAGTGGGTCTACATATGCATAGCATCTTACTTACACTTTCGATACTCGTGTAAAAGGATTAATCGGAAGGTGCTAAATTTGATTAAGTGGGCTATTTAGGGTGTGTTTGGTTGATGGGATGATGTTGAATGGGATGGGATGGGATGGTCATGTACCATTTGGTTCTATTATTTTGGGTGAATGAAATTGTTCAGCATCTATAGAGAATATTTCTTAAATTTGTATCACTACCTAGGATGAGATGGTTCTATCCAAACAACCAAACATATGAATGATGGATATCCAAAGCTCATCGCCCGCTGCACAGATGCGCGAAGATCTGTCGCGCATCCATATATCGCCTACGACGGATTTCGGAACCCAGCGTAGCGACAAGCAAGCGGAAGCACGAAAAGGACATCCCCCTGCAGCGCCCCTGAATCCCACATGAGATCGTGGCAGGCCATAACGCGGCGACCACTTGATCGCTGGCGCTGCCACCACCCGCGATGACCACTCGCGCAAGCCAAAGATCATAGGTCAGTCCATCCATTATATCCAGGCGTGAGAGATCGGGCGCAGGTCACGGCATGTTGCGCAAACGGAAACCCTTATTTATGGCCCGTCGGCTACCTGCGAGCCGCGCGGGCTGGCTGAATGGCTTGTGCCGTCGTCGGCCGTGCCGTTTTCGGGTAGTGAATGAATCCCGCGCCGGGAGAGTTGGCCGCCGCATGCCGCACGCGCGCCAGCATGTCCGCGGAGCGCGCCTAGCCCGTGCAACCCGTGCCCGTTGGCCGTGATCCGACCGCGCGCGAGCGGCCATAAGTGCGTTCTCGCGCTCCAGGTTCACGGAGGGGGCGCGCCTGGGCGTGTGTTTCTCGAGGTTTGCCGCCCCCGCTCGCTTGCAGTATCATTGAAGGGAGAAAAGTGTTGCGAAAAAGATATAATTTTGGTTTATATTTGAGAGGACTTTATCTATTAGTAGATAAATCTGAATTGATTTTTATAGTGTTTCTTCTATATATTGGGCATTGTTTTGTATATAAAAATCAAAATAATAAAGAGAGATATCATTTCCTCATATTTTTCTGTGTGCTTCTACTTCTATTTTGGTTCGTGTGTTCGTATGCCGTGCTATTATTGGTGGGGGTGAACGACTACGTTTCATAACACATTATCGGCATGATCGCCTACCGTGGTCGATCGTGATCGTCTACACTGCATCGTTTACCGGCATCGATTGACACTGCATCGAGTTCATCGTGCGACACGCGATCCTCCTACCACAAACCCTACGTAAGTTTGAACTACGTATGTCGATCGCACATGAGCAATTAAACTATATCCTGCATATTAGTTTTGCTAATTTGATTTATGCTAATCTAATCTAATCTAATTTACAATCGAAGTTACTGTTCATATTCAAACAGAGGGCATGCGCAAGCCACTTCCCCTCTGCCCCTCGGCTCTGCGCCGCCCGCCAGCCCGTAGCCGCGCATTCCGCAACCGGCGATGACTGAAAAGCCACCGCAGCACAGCTTCGGTTTTTGAGCCTACCATCGCGAGCTCTTCATATGCCGCCAGCCTCCACGCTTCAGCCCGAAGCCGCGCTCCCGCTGCCATTGCACCTCCGGGCACTCCGTCGTCCGCCTCCGCACGCGGCCTGAAGCAGCGCGATCCTCCGCTAACCGCCGGCCTCCGCACCGTGGCCCACAGCGGCCGGCCTCTGCACTCCTGATGCGCCAGCACGCGCGCTCGTGTGCTGCTGCGTTTATAAACCAAACGACGGTTAGGGTTGGTCGCCCGTGTGTGTGGGTCGTACAGCTAATAATGAAAAAAGGGGAGAGAAAAGTTTACATTTTTACACTTCGGTTTTCTGCGATTTCTAAAATAGATTAATAATTCTGAAAATTGGTGTTAAATACTAAAAAATTAGAGATATGGACTTCCGAAAATTTGGTAAAATTATTATTTAGTATATACTAGAAGTTCCACACCCTGGGTTTATTTTTCTAGCAATATTTCATGTTTAACATGCACTGTAGTCTTCTTATGTTATTTAAATAATTTTAAAATTGCTTAATTATTAACAGAAAAATACAAAAAATGCTATAAAATTTATGGAAAATTATATGACACTGTGTTAGCATCATGTTCTCTGAAATTATCTTTCTTAGCATTGTTTCATGTTACTATGTGCTCGAATTTATTTTTTGTTGTTAAGCAATTCTCAAAATTGCTGGTAATTAAGAGAAATTATGAAAAGTTCTAGGAAACTTCTAAAAAAATTTCAAATAGCATACTATGAGCCCCATGCCTCTGGATTAATTTTCTTAGCATTATTCCATGTTTAATTTATATTGAGATTTACTTTTCTGCTATTAAGTAATGCAAGAAAATTGCTAAATAATTGACAAAAAATTATGAAAAATACTAAAAAAATTAGATAATTATCTAGTTAATGATATAGACCAAGCTTTACTAATTTAATGAGATACATGCAATATAATATTTTACCAGTAGTAAAATTCAATATTGCTTGCGCACAGGATATGTCGAACATCACAAAAAAGAAGTTTGCTGAGTTTGCCCAGGATGGCAGCAATTACCTTACTTGGGCAATGGGTGCCAAGATCAACCTAACATCTCTTGTACTTGGAGATGCTATTACCCAGCTTAAAACTGGTGCCCCTGTTGTTCCCGAATCCACAATACTTTGCATTTTGTGAGGCACTATCTCCATCCGGACCTAAAGGCTGAATACGTGATGGAGGAGGACCCGCTGATGTTGTGGAATTCCCTGAAGGAAAGATACAACCAGCAAAGATCCGTACTGTTGACAGAAGCACAACGTGAATGGACCCTGCTATGCTTTCATGCAGTGGCGGAGCCAGAAAGATTCAACGAGGGGGGCTAAAAAAAGAGACATCCAAAATCAACGAGGTGCGCGCGAGGCTGAGCCGCCGAGACACTAGGCCGAGACAGAGCGGCGATTCACCGGGAAGACGTGCGTGCGCTGCGCGAGGCCGAGGCACTAGGCATAGTGGCGCCTCGCCTTGCTGTTGTTGCCATGAAGACGAACTGACGCGATGTGAGTTATGGAGATGCTACGCGGTTTGCTAATTTACTACTAATGCAATGTATTCATAATTTCAGATGGCTAATTGCATGGCTAATCGCTAATACCGATGGGCAGAGAGGGTTTTGGGGGCTGGCGTGGGGTGGGCTTCAGCCCCACGAGCAGCTCCGCCACTGCTTTCATGACTTCAAAACTATGATAGTATATAATTCTGCTATGCACAAACTAGTCGCAAAATTAACATTTTGTAACAAAAAATTTATTGATGCCGAGATGATCGATAAAATGTTGTGCACCTTCCACCCCAACATGAGGATATTGTAGCAACATTATAGTTATGCAAATTACGAGAAGTACTTTGAGCTTATTTATGTTCTGCTAGAAGCATAGAAACATGATGAACTCCTAATAAAGAATCATCATGCACTTTCTAATGAAAGTCAAGCAATGTCTGAATCACATGCTAACGCTTAGCATGGTAGCAATAGCTGAGGCTACAGAAGTGCCAAATGAATAATATAAATAGTGCTAACTGGTCAAAAATCACTATTTGAGCTGAATTCATCTTTTTATATATTTGAAATTCGATTGATTTTGGTTTGCAAACTTTATAAGGTTATAGAAGCTCATCTGCCCTGCGTATGAGATTTTTTTAAATAAAATTTAAAAATTTATACATAAATTTTTTACAAAGTTTATATAAAAAATACTTTACCCCGGATATGTATCCTTTATCAAAGGATAAAAGCATAACTAATTTCGTGCCGTTACTAAGGTTTGTGACTCGGTATGCACCCGTCTAAACTATCAAAATTCTGATCACAAATCAACACGACGATGTCAACTAAATTTGGTAATTTTGCAGGAGATTGTATTTAGGCTCACCATCATATTTAGGGTGCACCACGCTTTATTTAATCCATGATCCATTATTACATGTGACAATATGAAATTGGGCAACGAGATTTAAATTGGACCTATTCTTTAGGGGTGAAAAGTTGGTATTGGCGTTATTGTTTTTAAAAAATAATCCAATATGTTAGATTTGCACCTCCAGACAGCTCTAAACATGCCTTGCGTTTCCTCCTTGCCACACCAGCGTCCTTTCCCCAACCCACCGTCATTCTGTTCTTGCCTGACGCCACCCGCCGTATAGGCATATCTTGGTAGAGTAGGCAAACCATGGCCAGAGGCTGCAGCTGAACTCAATGGCGCCCAATCATCTTGTGGCTCAGTCACATTGCATGAGACCAAGTTACCTTTTTTCAAAAAACAAACTGGGCTACTTAATTTGATGTCTGCACCTCAATGTGCTTATCAGGAATGCATTATGTCCCATTGAACTTTTGATACATATGGCTGTTCAATTGAGACACAAGTCACAACTCACAAGACAATGCTGCAAACAAAACATACCTTTTTCTCACTTAGCTACCTCTCAACTCTCCCCTACAATCGCTTTGTGTAGTATGTAGATGGCTCATGTTTGCTCCGTGGGGACTCCTAGCTTGATCTAACATGATTTAAGTTTCGAAATTGTCATTTGAAGTTAAAACCATATACTGATGATCGTCGTTCACAACGTAAGTACGAGCAAATGTTTGCAACGTCGAGGCAAAACGTTTGTAGATTTGCCGAGAAAAACTTTCATACTGTACCACAGTACTACTCTTATTCAGATCAAAGTGCAAAGTAAATAATCCCGGACCCCGGACATGGAGACTAGAGACAACACGTGATATGCACCGCTTAGCCACATGGAACAGTGATCTGATCCAACCGAGCCATAAGAATCACCGCTGGAAAAAAAAAACTCTTCCTCCTTCCTGGCTGAAGCTTCTTCTTTCTCTGCAAGTTGAGGTCACGCACGACAGCGTAACCCACCCCCGTTGTTATTTTTGAACGGCAAGACTGTGTAACATTGACCGGCCAATAGGAATGGCTTCGCATTTGTTTTTCTGCATCGGGAAAACAATTCAGATTTGAGATGCTTCCAAAACTGTAGCAGAGCTTGTCCGGCAGGGACCTTTCCAGGAATGCACGGGGAGCCGGGGCGTGCACCGGAAAGATCGAGCCGTGAGAACAGTGATCGCCGTTCACCGACACCAAGCATGTGCATCTCCTCCGTGTAAAAAAAGCTCTGTGAGATCGAAAGGGTTAAAAGAGGCCGCACAGGATCCTCGAGAGAGCCTAGAGAACAAACGAAGGAGGCGACGGGGAGAGATGAACAGATGTAAGGTTGGCTGCAGAGGCGACGATGGCGGAAGTGTCACGGGTGTACCTCTTGAGAGTTGAATATCAAAACATCCGATCCCTCTCTCTCTCTCTCTCTCTCTCTCTCTCCAAAACACCCAGACACTCAGACAGACAGAGCGACACATATTCCCTCCCACCATCCCCACCGCCCACCCCTCCCCGCGCGCGCTCCCCGAGGCAGAGGCGCAGAGCCACACCACCACACCTTTGCCCTCACCCGCGGCCAGCTTGCCCGTCTCGAGTGACCTATTCACCGCCCTCCAGGTTAAAACCAGAACCACCTCCCGCGCCGAGTTAAAACCCCAAGAAACCTTCGCCGACTCTTCGTGTCTCCGGTTACTTCTCTCCGTGCGTTCGTTTCGTAGATCCCAGCCCGGTGGGTGTGAGTGGCTAGGGAGGTGTGATGGAGAGGTGCGGGAGCTGGTCCGAGTGCGACGCGGCGGCGCAGGCGGCCGCGCAGAAGGCGGTGCCCGCGCCGTTCCTGACCAAGACGTACCAGCTGGTGGACGACCCGGCTACCGACCACATCGTCTCGTGGGGGGACGACCGCGTGTCCACCTTCGTCGTGTGGCGGCCGCCGGAGTTCGCTCGCGACATCTTGCCCAGCTACTTCAAGCACAACAACTTCTCGTCATTCGTCCGGCAGCTCAACACCTACGTAAGCGCCGCTTTCACTTCTGTAGTTGGACTTGGAGTACGTGTTTTTGGTGCTTGTTGCGTTTGGATGCATGGATGTCTGCTGATGGTTCCTATGGGTTGCAATGTTGTAATGCAGGGCTTCAGGAAGGTTGTGCCGGAGAGGTGGGAGTTCGCGAACGAGTTCTTTAGGAAGGGGGAGAAGCAGCTGCTCTGCGAGATCCACCGCCGCAAGACGTCTTCCGCGTCGCCGGCTTCGCCGTCGCCCCCGCCGTTCTTTACGCAGCCGCACTTCCCGCTGTTCCACCCCAGCGTGGCGGCGGCACAACGCCACCAGTTTCTGGGCGACGACGGGATAGTGGCGGCGCATGGCATGGGCGTGCCATTCCCGCAGCCGCATTGGCGGGAGCCGCACGCGCCGGTGGCCACGCGGCTGCTGGCGCTGGGCGGGCCGGTGCCGTCGCCGGCGGCGGAGGGCAGCGGCGCCGGGCGTGCGGCCACCGCGGCGGTGCTGATGGAGGAGAACGAGCGGCTGCGGCGCAGCAACACGGCGCTGCTGCAGGAGCTGGCTCACATGCGCAAGCTCTACAGCGACATCATCTACTTCGTGCAGAACCACGTGCGCCCCGTGGCGCCCAGCCCGGCCGCGGCCGCGTTCCTGCAGGGACTCGGCCTGCAGGGGCGCAAGAAGCCATCCGCGGCCAACGGGCTCAACAACTCCGGTGGGAGCACCACGTCCAGCAGCTCGCTCACCATCGCCGAGGAGCCCTCGCCTCCGCCCCAGCAGCTCGCCGCGGACAAGAGCGGCCGGGAGGCCGGCAGCAGCAACGCCGCTCGGTCGGGCCCCACCAAGCTCTTCGGCGTGCACCTCAGCGCGGTCCCGAGCGGCGCGGGCAGCAAGAGGCCGCTTGCGCCAGAAGAGCAGTCTCCCACGTCTCCTGCCAGGAAGCCTCGCCTGGTGCTCGAGAGCGACGACCTAAGCCTAACCGTCGCGCCGTCGTCGCAGCCGTCCGCCGCTCGTCTCCAGCTAGCACTAGCTAGTTAGCTTACTCAACTCACCTGGCAGTGCTTCTTGCAACCGCGGGCCGGCCGGTGCGACCATTTTGCTGTTCTAATCCGACGTGTTCCGTTTCCTAGTAGATCAGTTGTTTTGTTCCCGCACTACGCATCTTGGTTAGGGATCTAATTGCACTGCGGTGCCCAAGCACCCAACTCAAACCCTAGTGCCATCGTGTGCCAAACTAATTCAAGCCAATCAGGTTTCTGTACAGAAGTAATGCGATGTAGCAGCAGCTGAGCTGAGCTAGATCCAAGACCAAGAGCCAACAAATCTTTCGGACGACAAGTCCGGAAAGAAGTCTTTCATTTTTTAAACGCTTTCCGAGCTTCTTTTGTGACCTTTTGCGCGCGCGCTCCAGGGAGTCAAAGATGTGAAAGGCAGTTACAGCTATTGCAGGAACCTTGTTCACATGTCACACAACACACAAGCGATCGGACTGTGAGAAACAGGGTGATACCGATGCAGTCTTGTTGCCGAGTGGCTGTACGTAACAGTATCTGCAGCAGTGGTAGGAGTACTAGTGCTAGCTAGTAGCTAGTGGTAGCTCTAGCTAGGCAGGTGAAGAAGAAGAAGAAGGAGAAGCTAGTAGTAGTACAGACTATCTGTGGAGAAACGGCAGCGTCATGATTAGGAGCCCTGGGCGGGAGATCTCCAGAGGTCTAATCCGGAGCCGGAAGCGTAAGGAGCGGCCAAGAGATATTCGTTTCAAGTCTCCTCTCTGGATTGGTTGGGTGGTGTGGTGTTTCGCTCCTGCAACGCATCTGTGTTGTCATGGCCTCATGGGAGGTGGCATTGGGTTCTGTTTCTTCTACTCGCTGCTGCTGCTGCTGCTGCTGCGGTTGGGGCGGCAGCAGCAGCCAGCCGCGCGGAGTTCCCACGAATCCACAAGTATCCCCGAAAATCCAAACGGGAGTCGTCCGGACTCTGACCACCTTCCGTTCCCTCGGAACGTGATAGTTCTGCCAGATTCCCCCTGTCCGCAGCACGCAGGCCTCGGCGCCACTTGTCTTCTTCACACCAATTTTCCTATGTCCACGGCCAACCTTACAGGCAGCAGGCATGGAAGGCTTTTCACTGTACAATTTCCCTATGGAAAAGCAGCAAAACCTTCGTTAGTAACTCCTATTAAGATTATAAAGCTTTTGCATACTCGAGTGTTGTGGCATTTACAAGGTGTCTAAAAGAAACATGTATGCTTGTTTTTGTATATGTCTACTATGGCTACATACGTTGCTACTTATTTTTGGTTAGTTATTTTTCTATGCATATGAATCATTATAATGGTGTACACACTTGCATAGTTTTGTAAGAAAAAACGGTTCTTTACGTAGATCTTGTGTTTCTAACATGCAGAAAAGAAAACCTGTTCAACTTAATATACATGCGTGATTTTAAATAACCTATTAGTTAGATTACAAACGGTTTGAATACGGAGCCAGGATTCTACTAGGGTTCGGACCGAAAGCTAAACGACAATAACTAGCGCCAAATATTGCCACACCGAGGCACAACAAAAAATACTACATAAATACACAATTAAAAATATATTTGAGCTTCATTCTTAACGATACAATAAAATAGGTAAAATTTGTCAAAAACAACATAACATAGTGGAGCAGTACAAAAATTAATACCTTACCGATGAATGTTTGGTGCATCTGAGCCAAACCATATCGTCATCAACAATAGTATAAAAACCTAAACCTGCAAAAATAAAATTGTATATCCAAATTAGAGACACAAAACATTAGTAAAAGTGCTCAAACCTCAATAGAGTTTTGTAAAAGTGCTCAAACCTCAATAGAGTTTTAAATAAACAGAGTAAAAAACTGACTATACAACCACTGCAGGTTTCCCTAAAGATTTCAATACTAAAATCTAAACACTGCTTCACTAATGATTTTAGCATATATACAGATGACGATCTCATGAAGTTTTATGCAGCTGCACTAAATCATAAATTGTGATGGCATCCAAACAAAGATAGCTACATGGATCCAAATAGACATGGAGACATGGAAATCGGCTGGTGGCTGGGTCGAACTGGAATAGGCCTCGGGCTCAAATAAAAATAACTGATATTTTGTATGGCTATTTGGGTTAGCCTCGGACCCAGACTCCACTGGCTCGAGGTCCAGCTCTACCCGTGAAAATGCTCATCAACTATATATAAAAAACTCTTTCAGGTATTTGTGCAATTTCTTAAACCCTTCTGAGTGTTTTCCTCTGTCAAAATCTGGAATAGTCCCTTTTCTTAATTAAAGGTCCGAGGGATGTTTGTGGCGCTTCGGTGTGACCCGGCTTGCTGTGCATGCACCAATTTCTTTCTCCACCTGCACGGGCCCTGCCAGGAGTCAGCAGTCGAAGACAAAATTATTTAATACTCTAAACAAATCTAGATCACCTCCATGTCGCCCCACATTGTCCGGGGCCCCGCCAGTCAGCCTGCCTCACAGAAGATGCCCCTGCCATGGGTGAGCTGGTGGCGGGGCCGGCTCTCAGAATTGAAGCTGAAGGAGACGGAACAATCAACGGCCTCGATTCCAAGGCCGTTGCCCCCAAACTCGAATCCAAGACGGAGAAAAAGCTTCTGCGCAGCACCCACGTCTAATAATAAGCCTACCACTGACTAGACCAGTAACCAATAATAAAGATATGAGTGCACGAGTTCCGAGGTTGTGTCGAGCCTTCTTTTCCTACTCTCTCCACTCCTTTTATCAAATTTCTCCATATCTGTAATTCAGAATCTCAGATCACTTGTTCATTCATTTCGATCGTTGTTTCTGTATCTCGTCGCGCTCCCTTTCTTGCTTTCACCTTAGGTATGTAGGTGCAGCAATGGGCTAGCTAGGCTGCTGGCTAAGCAATCTTTGACCACCCAATCTATATCTGGTCGCTGCTGAACAAAGATGCACAGTGACAGTGTACTGTAGCTGCCCTGATGCAGTCCATGGGATGGATCGGGTATTCGGGTCAGGCTTTCTGAACAAAGATGATCAGACCATGTAAAGCTCCCGACGCCAGTCTTGGAGGAAATTTTTGCCTTTTTTAGCTCTCTTGTAGTTGTTTTTCGCAAAAATAGCCTTGTGTGAGGATGGTTTCAATTTTGGGCCCTTAAGCATGGAAGACACTGCCACGGTCGGATATATATCTCGAGAGATAGCGGAGCCATGGTTCACAAAATCGCGCGATTTTCGTCCATATCACAGCGGTTTGATATCAAAAACCGGTCAATAAACCGATCCAATTCAAAAAATAATTCGAAAAAATTTATATGTCAAAAACCGGTCGAAAATCGGTGGAAATTGGTCGATTTTCGTCAAAAATCGTCGAAAATCGCTACAAAAATCGATCGCACAAAAAGTTCAACAAGTTCATCGATTTTCCACACGAAATCGTCGATTTTCCACGAGAAATCGTCGATTTTCCACGAAAATCGACGATTTTTGAAATTTTTTTGAAAAAATTAGGTTTTTGAATTCATCCGGTTTTTAACGATTTTCGACTCGATTTTTGCGATTATCGAAAATTACTGTTCATGCGAAAATCGCATGAACGATTTAGTGAACCCTGAGCGGAGCGCATGGCAGGCGGCCGAGCCCACGTCGCCGCCGAGCTCTCAGAGCTTGGAAAGAATTACTGAGTCCAGTGTGCTTAGCGAGACATGTTCTTATCGTACTGCCGCATCGCCCTGCTGTAATAGCCTGCCTTTTTCTGCGTTCCCACACACACTTCCTTTTACGTTTGCTTGACCTGTCGCGATGTTATTCACCTTCCGAGCTCCCTGGCATGGCAGGAATACGTGTCGCCTATCATATCTTTAGAGCTCACAGGGGGCTATTATCACAATTTCAAACGAAAATGAACCATTTATGCAAAATAAAAAACGAAAGTACTCTTCGTGGCTGACTCGTAGCCGTTTTGATCTACGGGGTTTGCCGTTTGCACAGGCCAGTCTTGCCTTTTGTGATCAAGGAGTATTTCACCTTGCCTCGAAAGTACTCTAAGCATACGTACGTAGAGTATTACTAGTACTCTAATACTACTTGATTTGATTAGTACTACTCTGGTACCTGATTTGATTCGTGCTGCTATTTATATGAAACGAGATCATGCACCAATGGTGTGAGCTTAACATAACTCCTCTTTTTGTGAGTTGTGATCCTTATTTCCACGTACGTACGAGATTCGTACGATTTTTTTAAGTTGGTGGGTTTAACTGACTAGTGTAATAATCTTTCTTATGGTTAACCGCACATAGGCCACCGGTCCAAATTCTAAAACTACTAGTGGAAAATCCACACAACTCCACTGGTCCACTCATCACAGATATTTGACATGAACATATACTCTAATCAGTTCAGTTGCTGCTTAAATAAAAGGAAGCTAGACCCATATCCTTAACAGCCAAAAGTGGACCCGGTTGCTGCAATTTCTTTCTTTGCAGCCTCCCGTACAGGGCGATCTCCGGGGAAAATCCAAACATTTTTATCTGGCTTCTATTCTTTATAGTAAGACATGTGATATATGACAGCATCCTGTCCTTCACTTTCTAAACTTCTAATCTGACTTACACCCTGTTTAATTGTCTCTCCTCAGTCCTCACACGCAGGGGCGGATCTAGGCCCGGGCAGAGTAGGCTGTAGCCCAGGACTTGGTACCGAAAGCCTACTAAAATTTTACAAAAAATTATTGAAAAATCATTGAAAAACAGATATTTACTCTAAGATCTGCTGGTCCAGCCCGGGGCTTGGGCCTGGGCTAGCTCCGCCCCTGCTCACACGCATGCTTCAACAAACCAAAACAAATTCAGATAAGTTATATCGAGCTACAAGCTCTAAACTCTTTTTCTTTTTCTTTTTTGCGGTTGCAAGAAATACGCACACACGCAAAGACCACACGTACACACACATGAGTGCGGCCTCTTAGGTCATGCTTAGACAAAAAAAGAAGTTAAGAGTAAATCTGCTACCTCACAAAATTCTTACTGAAACGTATTCACGTGTGCATAATAGATGAGTACCAGGATTTGAACAGGGTATATGAAATCGTACATCCACGATTTTACCATCCCACCAAGAAGTGAGTCCCCTCTAAAGCTTTTTCTGTAAGTACTTACTTGTTTAGCGTAATGGACTGTCCTTAGCAACATACACCAGATGATAGCAACTCCAACAGTGTTGGCAAAAGATATGATATATAATTGTCGAGATGTACTTCTATGTTCTTCCTTTTTAAAATTGCACAAATGTTAAAACATGAATGAAGGGTAGATGATGATTACTTACCCCCTTCGTTTGCTTTAAGATTTGTGCAACTTGTATTAAGAGAAAAAGCAGTTTCCTATCGGGGTTGCCGTGTGGGCGGATCCAATACCAACAGCCATGTTGGGGTCCTTGTTTGCCGACAGTGCACCCTGCCAATAAAATGTGCTGTTGGATGGACTTGCAAACAAGCCCGACCCCTCGTTTAGTGACAGCACTGTCAGTTATGCAATTATTTTCTCTGACACTGTTGTTACACATTGCTGAAACATGTCAGCAACAGGGCTGTTGGGCATATTTCCTAACTAAATCGCTTGATTGCCTGTGATAATTGCTGAATTATCTCTATAGTTAACATATTGGTTAGTAGGTGACAATAATACAAGAAATGTTTATGAGTAGTTCTTCTATGCATCATCCTCTCAATTTAAGTTATATATATTTTGAAACAGAACAAAAGATAAGTAATCACCATCCATCCTTCATTCATACTTTAATTTTTTTGCAACTTTCAAATAGTGCTGTTTACAAGGACCTCCTAATGTTTATTCATATATTGACTATATACAAATATATGAAGGTTATAATATGGATTACCACAGATTTACACACATCCAAACATTTGAATCTCCATTCATTGATTCACATCCATAATATAAGTTCTAAGTTCGATATAACTTTCACTACTACAGATCTGACCTTCCATGCCGGCCCATCAGTACCGGTCATGCATGAACCGGGACTGACATTTACATCAGTCCCGGTTGAACGGTCTACAGGTCCGGGGACCATCGATGCGGTTGGTTACACTAACCGGTGATGTGGTATCATCGATCTGCGGTTGGTTACACCAACCCGTACTAAAGCCAAGGAGAAGCGGTAGCCAATGCGGTTCATGTAACTAACCGGCATCGATTCTCGATCTTCGATGCCGGTTGGTTACATGAACCGGTACTAAGCGATCTGCTCTGCTCCTTGGCTTCTTAGTACGGGTTGGTGTAACCAACCGTACTTATGAGACCACATCAAGATCGGTTAGTGTAACCAACCGCATCGATAAGCGGCCGATTCTTTGTATTCAACGCCACGATCTCCCCGCGACGCCTCGATCCCGCGTCGCCTCTTCGTGTTCATCCCGCGCGAAGTATAAGCAGAGTGGCGAGATGGAGAACTCCAGACCGACAGAGACCGGTCTCGATCGATCTTCCTCTTCCGATCATGGCGAGCCTCGTGTGTCTCCCGCCAGCCTCCGACTCCTCCGACTAAGCCATTGTCCCCAATGCCGCCTCCACCCCAGGCACCTCCCGCCGCCAGCAAGAAAAGAAAGCGCGCCAGCATTTACTTACGAGGAGGAGGAGGACGACGCATTTAATTTACGAGGAGGACGACGACGAGGACGAGGATGACGACGAGGAGGACGGAGCGAGGACGACGATTTACGATTTACGGCGACGCGGCGACGATGACGCATTTACGAGGACGACGACGAGGAGGAGGAGGAGGAGGAAGAAGAGGAGGAGGAGGACATCACCGTCATCCGCTGGGGGAGCTCATCATCCTCCTCCTCCGAGGACGACGTTCACCATGCCGCCACCGACGACGCATTTACAAAGAAGGATGTGATGATAAGCGAGGACAAATGGCGGCCCCACTGAGTGACGATAATTGAACTTTTTAATTATGTAATGTTAATTATCCACTATGAAATGTCACAGTCTATTGGAACATTTTCAACGATGGGTAATACTAATTATTAGTCGTTTCTATTTACATACGCATTCGATTTTTCATTTGAACATACGCATGTACTCTGCCTCAACTCGAAGAGGCATTCGTTTGGATCAACATACCCTCGGGGTGGTGGTCAAGATCGTTAAAGGTACCAACCGTCTTCGATAGTCACATCGATGCAGTTTGTATTCCGAACCGGTACTATCTAGTAGCAACGGCTACAGTTGCAGGTGGATATTAGTACCGGTTTGTGCTTTGAACCAGGACTAGTGTCCAACCAATTTAAACTCTTCGTCCTCCCGCTCTCTGCCAGACCGAGTCATTTGATCGCGAGAGATGAACAGGAGTTCATCGCCAAGGAGCTCGAAGGAGGAGTCTTTGCCAAAATTCGATTTTTTTTGTCATTTTACTCGCAACCAACATACCTAAGGTTAGTAATATCATTCCTCACTACACTTGGTGTTAAATGGGGCCTCTTCTTTGCTTAAATTATGAAGAAAATTTGATCTTTTCCATTAATCGTTGAAGGATTATAAATGTATAAATCAAGCTCGATCAATTGAAGTAAGATACAAAAACTTATTGTGTAAGCTTATAATTTGCTTGGATTATAATATAGCTCGCATTTAAGGTTTGGATCTAGCTCAATTTTATGTTTTAGTTCCATCGATCTAGCTCAAATTAGGTTGCACGTAGTTGGTAAATTAAAAATGGTGCATTTGAGAAAAGTTTTCATAAAATTGGTTGCACGTAGTTGGGGAAATTAAGAATAGTGCATTTGACAAAAGTTTTCAAAATTTGAGCAAAGATGTCGTTAAATTTGTTCACAATTTTGAATCTAGACTATGATTGACCAATTTTTTTTGTAGGTTGAAAAAACTTGTGTAAGTTTATATTTTGCTTGCATTATTATTTAGCTCGAATTGTATGTGTGGCGAACCGTGCGATGTGAGACTATCGATGCAGGCTTGTGCCTTCAACCGGGACTATGTCGCAATATACACGTCTTCCACCTCCCACTCTCTGCCAGACCAAGATCATTTGATCTGCCGTAGAGATTAAGAATGGTGCATGTATAGTTGTGGAAATTAAGAATGGTGCATGTATAGTTGGGGAAATTAAGAATGTTGCATGTTATGTGGAAAAGAAGAAATTTAAATTCATTTGCGAATTAAAAATAATATCAGCAATATAAATGGCTTTATAGAAAATATAAAATGAGTTAAATATTAGAGAAAACTTTTCAAAAATTTTGCGAAAAAGTTTTCAAAAAAAGTTTTAAAAATTTGAGCAAAGCTGTCGTGAAACTTGTCTGCGTATGAATACCGGAGTAAATAATCATTTTATGGAAAAATATGTAATGAAATATAGTGCCTTTAAAAATATTTAATGAAATAAAGCCATTTTAAAAATATAGTTGTCTTGATTTGGATTTTGGGAAATGTTCAATAATTCATTATCGAAAAATGAGTTAAAAGTTACCTTGATCGAATATAATGTAGATGGACCGCGATGGATGTACATGGACCGACGCTCCTGAGTTCTTGCGGGGTTTGCAAGATTTTCTTCGTCTGTAGATGAATACACGACGTCAGGCTACATATGTTGTCCATGCATAGACTGCAAGAATGAGAAGGAGTGGTCAAACTCCAGTCACATTCACTTCCATTTGCTCGCAAGAGGTTTCATGTCAAATTATACCTGTTGGACCAAGCACGGTGAAGAAGAGATTATACAAGAAGAAGGTGAACAAGAAGAGGCGGAGAACAATATCTTAGACGCTGGTCAACCCGGCTCTAACGAAGATACATTTGGGGAGTTTGGCAATGATGACCTAGACCAGATGCTGCTTAATGGAGAGGGAGAATACATCGATGAAAGACATTACGGAAAATTTCAGCGCCTATGGGAGGACCACAAAACATTGTTGTATCCAAACTGCCAACAGGGCCATACAAAGTTGCGTACTACACTAGAACTGATGCAATGGAAGGCGACCAATGGATTGTCTGATAAGGGATTCGACGAGTTGTTATGCCTCATGTAAAAGTTACTTCCAGAGGGGAACACATCGCCCGAAACTACGTCGATGCCAAACAAGTTATCCGCCCTTTGGGGTTGGAGGTACAGAAGATACATGCATGTCGTAACGATTGTATCCTTTATCGCAATGAGTACGAGGATTTGGATGCTTGTCCTGTGCAAAACTTCTCGGTATAAGACCAGGCATGATGACCCAGGTGAGGTAGAGGGGCAAGGTAAGAAGAAGAGGCCCCTGCTAAGGCGATGTGGTATTTCCCTATAATACCCGGTTGAAGCGTTTATTTGCGAACAAAGTGCATGCCCGGATGATGCTTGGCACAAAGAAGACCGTAAGGACGACGGAAGGCTAAGACACCTGTGATGGCTCCCGGTGGAGGAAAGTCAATAGAACATACCGGACTTTCTTTGAGGATGCAAGGAACATAAGGTTTGGGTTGAGTACAGATGGGATGAACCCGTATGGCGAGATGAGCAGCGATCCACGATTTGGCTTTGTGACCCTATGTATCTACAACCTTCCTCCTTGGTTGTGTATGAAGCGGAAATACATTATGATGCCGTTGCTTATCGAAGGCCCGAAGCAACCTGGAAAGCGACATCGATGTGTACCTCAAACCGTTGGTTGAAGATCTGCTAACATTGTGGAACGATGGTGCACGTGTATGGGATGAGTACAAGAGAGAGCACTTCATTTTGCGTGCATTGCTATTCGTAACCATCAACGATCGCCTGCACTTGGCAACCTTTCGGGCCTGTCTATCAAAGGATATAAAGCCTGCATCCATCGCTTAGAGGAAACGGACAGCAAGTACCTAAAAACTCTCGAAAGGTTGTGTACATGGGCCATCGCAGATTCCTCCATCCGAAGGACCCGTTAAGGAGGAAGGGTGAGAATTTTGATGGGACGGAAGAGAAGCGTAAGAAACCTCTGCATCGCGATGGGGCTCTTGTATTTTCTTTGGTGAAGGATCTGAAAGTAGTATTTGGAAAAGGTGCAGTAGCAAACCTGTCCGAGAGAACAAGGTCACACGAAGGCCATTTGGAAGAAGAAGTCAATATTTTGGGACTTACCTTACTGGAAAGACTTAGAGGTCCGTCACTCACTAGACTTCATGCATATCACAAAGAATGTCTGCGTGAACCTGCTAGGCTTCCTAGATATGTATGGCAAATCAAAAGATACACTTCAAGCACGAAAGGACCTACAATTTCTTTGGGAATCGGGAACGACCTACATCCGAAATGAGAGCGGAAGGGACAAAGATTACCTCCACCCCGCTAGCTACACTCTGAGCAAGGAAGAGAAAAAAAATATGATTAAGTTCTTGAACAGTGTGAAGGTCCCTTCTGGATACTCCTCGAACATAAGGAGACTCATAAACATAAAAGAGAATAAAATTGTACACACAAAATCCCATGATTGTCACGTGTTGATGACACAGTTGCTCCCGATGGCGGTGCGAGGTATTCTGCCGGACTGGGTACGAGGGACAATCATAAAGTTGTGCTCGTTTTTCAACGCGGTGTCGCAGAAGGTCATCGAGCCAAATAAGTTATCTAATCTGCATGATGACATGGTCAATAGTCTGGTTAGCCTTGAGATGATCTTTCCTCCATCATTTTTTGATATTATGGTCCATCTCATGGTCCACATTGTTAAAGAGATAGAAATTCTCGGACCCGTGTTCCTCCACAATATGTTCCCTTTCGAGAGGTACATGGGCATCCTAAAGAAGTATGTTCGTAACCGGTCTCGCCTGTATAGGTTTGCATTGCGCAGGTGTTGGCACAGAGGAGGTCATTGAGTTTTGTGTTAATTACATTGATGATCTGAATCCGATCGGCGTTCTGTATCACGCCATGAGGAGGCTCAGGAAAAGGGACTTTAGGGAGAAAAGGATCCTATAGCGGCGATCTACTTTCATTTAAACAAGCACATTTCACAAGATTGAAACAAGCAATCAGAGTGGCTCAGTATATGTATGCTCACGAGATGAGTCTACGTGCCCAATACCCAGAGAAGTCGAGATAAGTGGATCGCAATCGAGCAAATGGATCATTTCGGCGGTTGGTTACAAAAGCAATCTTTGGGCAACCAGACAGATGATGAGCAGTTGAAACTCTTGGCTCGGGGACCGCCCACGACAATCGTATCATTCCAAGGGTATGAGATAAATGGGTACACATTTTACACGATAGCCCAGGATAGCAAGAGCACCAACCAAAACAGCGGCGTCAGTATAGATGCCTTGGACAAAAATAGAAAGCTGGATACCTACTATGGTTTCATACAGAGATCCGAGAGCTCGAGTACGGACCTTTAAAGGTCCCTTTGTTTCGGTGCAAATGGGTCAAACTAGCGGCCGTGCGGTCGATGAGTACGGTATGACAAGCGTGGACCTCAAGCAAGTGGCCTATAGGGACGAACCGTTCGTGCTTGCTAATGATGTGACACAGGTATTCTATGTGATGGACATGGACAAGAAACCGAAAGCGTAAGGACAAGCCTACTAAGCGGAAGAGGCGACATGACAAATCTACGAAAACATAAATCGTAATGAGAATACTAGCGGTGGCGATCAACCAAGGCGCCACGTGGTTCTTTCAGGTAAAAGAAGGATTGTTTGAGTTGAGGGCGTCACGGACGAAGAAGAGTATAATCGATTCGACGAGCTGCCTCCTTTCACGATGGGCGTAGACATTAGTGCCCTGAATGATACAGAGCAATCTCCTTACGTGCCGCGATCATAATGAAGGATCGCTTGTAAAAACAAAGTATGTTAGCAAATAAGTCCAACCTTGTTGTATAGTCCGTTGTTACAAGTTATAGTCTATCACTGATGGATGCTTAGTTTTCTTTTTTCATGTTAAATCTAGTCTACTGTGTTCCCATGCTTTGTGATATGCATGTAACAAGGTGAAAATTTGAATTGGAATTATAAGAGTGAAAAAATTACTTCATTTTATTTTTATATTTATAATTCATAAACTAATATTCTAAAGAAAATATAGATTTTCAATATTATTGTTGAATTGTAGAAACTATAAAAGGAATTTATAAATGACTATTAATCTTTTTTTTAAAAAAAAATCATTTTAGTGTGGAATAACCGAATAAGTATAATTTATTACTTTTTATTAAGCAAAGAAGCAATAATTGATTTTTCTTTCATTTTATTCTAAAGAGATTTTGAATTTAATTCTAATCGATGCGGTTGGTGTATTTAACCAAGATCTTGATGTGATATAATCGATCTGGTTGGATACACCCACCGCATCGATAGCCAACCTAGGTTTTCCTTCGTGAGTCATATGTGGAGCGATCAGTCCGGTTGGTGTATCTAACCTGCATCGATATGTATATCAATCCCGGTTGGTTAAACCAACCGGACCTGATGGGCCCCTATAAACCTCGCCGCCGCCATTTCTTCCCCACTTTGGTGCTCCTCCGCCGATTTACTCCCATTTCCGATCAAGCCGCCCCCTCGACGACGCTGCCCCGTCCGAGCTCGCCTGATCAGCGCCGCCGTCCGAGCTCGTGCCCCTCCGACGACGCCGCCCTCCGGAGCTCGCCCGGCCGCGCTGCCGTCCGAGCTCGCCCCTCCGACGACGCCGCCCTCCCGGAGCTCGCCCGATGCCGCCCGTCCGAGCTCGTGCCCTCCGACGACGCCGCCCTCCGAGCTCGCCGACCACGCCGCCGTCCGAGCTCGCTTCTCCGACGACGCCACCCTCCGGAGCTCGCCGATCGCGCTGCCGTCCGAGCTCGTGCCCCCTCCGACGACGCCGCCCTCCGGAGCTTCGCCTGACCGCGCCGCCGTCCGGAGCTCGCCGTCAGCGCCCCGCGCCGCCTCCGGCTTCGCCGTCCGCGCCGCCGTCCCGTAGCTCGCCCGACCGCGCCGCCGTCCCGTGGAGGTTGTGATCTTGTTCACGGATATTGAATGAATGCTGTGTCTCTGTGATAGGTTATGTGGAGTCAAAAATAATTCTATGTTGCTAGTATAGTAATCGCATAAACAAATAAGGTAGTTCTTTCATTTCTGCTACTTGATAGTTGTTGAGATAGAGCTTGTTGAGATAGAGCACGGATTGGATGCTATCAATTTTATAAATGAAGCACAAGCTACAATTCAATTTTGCATGGTGCATCTGTTACGTGTTCTCCTTTATAAATGGAACACAAACTACATAATGTCATGGCTAATCCAAGCAAACTTGTCTTTTATAGTGGGGTATTCATGTTACACATACGCTTGGTTTGATACTACTTAATTGTTCATTTACCTGTAATCCCTAACTCATATTTTGTAAAACAAGAGTTAACATAGAGTATTAGTGAGACAAAAATATCTAAAGAGGGAACCACTCAACTCGTGCCGCTTGCTCTTATATGGATCACATACTTCATCATACAACTAGCAATACGTACAAAGAAAAACAAGCCCTAGCTAGTTGTCATTTGGAGTACATTGACATATAAGTCAAGGATATATCTACCCTACGCACATGAGTATGGAGTTGGTCTAATCAACATTTGTTCCTCGCCGGCTTCCACGCTGTTACTTTTCAGTACCTTCTTCTAGCCTAAGAAACAACGATGGACGGCGAAGGATTTGATCAGGAAGAATTTATGACAAATTTGATTGCGGGAGATGGTGGTTATGAGGCCGCAGAGCACGATGAGGCCACGGAGGTAACAATCAATCACGTTAATGATTGTCGATTTCACTATCATGCTAAGCCAACATTTTGACCCGTTCATGATTGTACCATGCTTTCAGACCGATCAACCAAGCGTGCAATCACAACATCGAGGTCCAACCAAGAAGCCGAAGGCAAGATATGTTGTCACCGAAGTCAACGAGAACGGCCAACCTCAGAAACCCTTGACGGTGATTGGGCCGTTCAATTCGGCATGCGGCGTCCACGTTAGGGACCACGTGCCCATTAGCATAGCAAAATGGGATCGGGTTCTGAAGATCTGAAAAACATGCTTTGGAACGATGTCGAGAGAGACATTCACCTTCCCTAAGGGACCGAAGAGAAGGTGAAGAGTTACACTCTCAAGAAGATGGCCATCGCATTCCAAACTTATAAAAAGAAGTTGAACATAGAGTATATCAAGGAGAATCGAACGCCCGACTTCAACAAGTTCCCGAAGTTGCAAGATCACTGGGAAGCGTTCGTGAACTACAAGACTTCGGAGGAAGGTCAAAGTTTGAGTGAGAAGAACAAGTGAATGCACGTAAGAAGAATTACCACCACCGACTCGGCCCTGGTGGTTACCGCCAAGCAATACCCAAATGGGAGAAGAGGAGCATGACACGCTAGCAAAGGGTGTCACACTCGCAACAATGGAATGGCCTCGACAGAGCAAAGCATTGGTTCTATGCTCACAACGGTGGCCTCGATGATAACGGCAATGCGGTGTTTGGGGAGGTCTTTGAGAGATGTGGCGTAAGGCTTGTGCGATCCATCGAGGAGACTTCCCAAGGTAGCTTCGTGCCAAGCAGGGAGAATGACGAGCTAACAAGGGCTCTACAAAACCCAGAGCACCACCTGGGCGTACGAGGCGTTGGCGTCGTCCCTTGGAAGGTTGGTTTCGCTCAGACGCCGAGACCTATAGGAGTCGAATGAGAAGCAAGGCTCGACATGCGAGAACAACTTAGTGCGCTTGAAGAGCGATGACTCAAATAGAGGAACAATTAGCCCAGAGCAAACAACGGGAGACGTGCGGGAACCTCCCAGAATCCTAACATCATCGACCACCAGGCGGGCAGCAAACGCTTCCGGTGGGCTGCCCGGACTTGGGCCAGTACCCGTAGATGACATCGAGCGTGAGACACCTTGTGAGCTGCATGTCGGGCGCGAAACCTCTCCTTGAAGGCGGCGCATGGCATGGTTCACCCAGTGGAGCCGGGCAGCTCATCCATGGCCAACAGATACCACAAACTACTCCAAGGTCTCGGTGGAGGAGGTTTGCCCAGTACGAGGACCTTGAGCTCGAAATTCGGAGGTGACGGAGTCTGAAGCTAGGAGAGGCGGTACACACTTTCATCCTATGGCGCAAACGGCACATAATTTTTCGAGATAACATGGATGTGTCCTCTCTCGCAAAGAAGCCCGACTCCTACACCACTTCCCGCACACCCAAGCCCAAGAAGAAGCCCGACTCCTACACCACCTGCCACAAGACATAAGCCCTACGAAGCCCATCTCCTCCCAAGAAGGCGCCGACTCCTACACCACCTCCCGCGCACATATGCCCTACGAGAAGCCCGTCTCCTCCCAAGAATGCGCCAACTTCTACACCACCTCCCGTGCACTTAAGACCCACAAGAAGACCGTCTCCTCCCAAGAAGGCGCCGACCAAAGGAAACAAGCCAGCTCAGCCAGCTCCCAAGAAGACGTCCTCCACCCAATCCAAGAAGTTGCGTCCACTTTCAAGTTGGCGTATGATATGACCGACGAGGAGACCAATAAGATTGTACAAGGTGAGGTAACTGAATTTTTTAGACCCAAGTCACCAAAGAAGAAGGTTCAACCTGGCACGAAAGAATTTCACAAAGGCTTGAGGACTATTACAAATTTGAAGGATAAAAAAGAAATGCCTCGCCAATCAAACTACGAGCACATTGCGAAAGGAATGCCACAAGGAGTGGGCAGCTGAGGAGAAGGAGAAGGAGAAGGCTAAGGCGATGCTACAATTCTTTGATGAACCGGCCTTGACCCAAATCAAATATTAGGCTCAAGAGAGATTGAGTATGCCCAAGTAAGATGGCCATTTACATTGGGTGGATCATTGGTCGGCGTGAGGAGTCGCCTCCAACTAACGACAAAGATGCGGCAATTCCATGAATGGTACTTGGAAGCGACCAAGCATGGTCTCTGATTGTTTCTTTGTCAAGTACAAGGATCAAGATTTTTATCACGGTGACGGTGAATTTTTATCGAATGGCACGTCATGTATGATCTATACCAGACAGGCGCCCTCGGGCGTCCTTGATGGGTTCTTTGGACTCTGTAAGTGTCTTATTTACAAAAAACCATCGTCGTGCCCTTGTAGAGTACGGACCTTGTAAGCCTAACTAATTTCTTCTTGTATAGCATGGAGATACAAAGATGCCGAAGGGATCAAATTTTTGACATAGGATTCATGGACCCATTAGTTATCAACTAGACAACCGTTAGATACTGACCCAAGCGAAACACAGACTAACGTATACAATGCGCTAATGGGACATCAATATAAGTCAAGGATATATCTACCCTACGCACATGAGTATGTGTTTTCGTACCGCCTTGTTCTACTCCTTTTTCATAACACTATGTTAGAACTAATTAGTTATCTATGTTGACATATGTACAGTTTTCATCGATTCTTATTATGATCGAGCTAGATCATAGTCGGATCACAATTATGGACTCGAGAAGGAAACCAGTTCAAACGTATCAAACCTTCATCGATTTGCTCGACCGGTATTAATTCTTGTTCCTTTCATTATTGTATTACTTCTATTTCCTTCCATTTGAAATAAATTCTAATCATGTACAATTGGTAATCACATGTGTAGTGCATTCGCAGTTTAGAGTGCTAAAAATAGGGGCGCATTCAAGGAGAAATTTGAAATTACAACAGCCTCTCAAGTACGTATATCATAATGCTAGCTTTTTGGTTAGTTAAGTTAATTTCCTTGCATTCATTTCACGCTTTCAACTTTTTCAACCGCAGATCTTGAGTCAGTCGGCGGGCAACAATTTATGCGGTTACTATGTATGTGAATTTTTGCACACCCAAACCGGAGCTGACCGCATGCTAACAGGCGATAAGGGGGTGAGTAAATATAATTACTACCTTTAACGATATATATTACTCCTTACATCTTGTACAAATTCAAGGATTGATTTGTTAATGACTTAACGGCAGGTGCCTCAATATTTGGCGGAACAAGGTTCGGAACTCTCGCCGGCGCGAGTGCGAGCAATTCAAGAACAACTCGTTGGCTTCATTTACGATGAGGTTGTAAATGCAAAAGGCGAGTTCCACGAACCAAATTTTAACAGGTGGGGCCCTTCGATAAGGACCATGAATCATCATTCTCGACATCTACGGCTAGCAAGAGCGATGCACGTAAAAATCCCAATGAATTAAGGAAAAGAAATCTTTGGAGTTGTAATTAAAGTTGTGTACATATTGTAGTACATTATATGTAATTAAATTTGTTAATGAATGTACAGTGATTTTATTATCGTGCAAATGTGCATGATTAAATTATATGTGTTTTAATTAGTTGTGATTTAACACACACATGAAGTCACCGTGATTTGATTATATATATTGTAGTATATTATATATAATAGCCAGTATTGGACACACACATATTTACATATATATTATATACAACCCATCAGTACCGGTTAGATAAAACAACCGGTACTGATGAGGGAATCATCAGAACCGGTTGGAGACACCAACCGGTACTAATAAGGTCCACAGGGTCTCACGATGCGTTACCACGTGTGACTACCAACCGGTACTGATACGCTATCGCATCGGTGAGAGAACCGGATCGATGCCCTTGAGCATCAGTCCCGGATGGCCTGTACCGGTTCAAAAACCGGTACTAAAGGCTCTTTTAAACCGGCACTAAAGGCCCTTTCCGTAGTAGTGTTTTCTGATTGAATAAGGAACTGTACACCCTGTCCAGTAAAGCAACGTAGAAAGGAGCTATGCATATACAATGAAGTAACTAACACAAGTAGTTAGAATCTAGTATTGACTTGTAGTACAAGAAGTTGCATGTGGCCTTCAAAAAAAAAAAAAAAAAAACTTGTAGTACAAGAACTCCGGGAAGATCGTGGGTGTGAAATTGCAGAGTAGCCACGTCGGCCGGCCTCGATGAAGAAGTACTCATGAAGTCATGATATTTTTTAGAAGAAAGATTGACTGGTCAGTTTGCGCATGGGTGAATTGAGAACCAATTAGCACGTCTTACTTTGCCGCGGATGATCAGCTTGCGCTGCCGTCCGGCTCGACGGCACGGAAGAGCACGGCCCAGTGGGTGCACCCCCTTGACGATTCATTCATTTTCTAGTTCACTCGTCTTTTTTTTTACAAATTTAATTCTCCCCTTACAAATTTACAAATCTAATCTCATCATGGATCATGAAAGTATCATAATGTGATACATATCACCTTCCATAACCGAATTTTTTTTATTGCAGCTCCAAGAATTTGTATTACAAGATTTGATTATTGTTAACCTTGGAATATGTCTACATGAACTGAGTTGGGTCTACTGAGCCTTGATGGCCGAAGTTATGTGTTTGAAGCGGATTTTGGCATTACTGGACTTCATGTATGCTGTTTGATTGGTTAAATTTGTCGCTGTGCTGTTGAAGATCTATTGATACTCTATGGTATGTGTTTGGAGCTTTGTTTTTCATGGTATAATCCTGATGTTTACAATTTATCTATATATATCTGTATGCATGGGTGTATTCTTGCTCATTGTAAATAACACTATAACAAATAAAAAAACTATTTTGCGTTGCCAACATAACTCTTTTTTTTTCTTATTTTATGCTCCGGCGCAACGTAGTGCATAAATCTACCTAGTTTATTCCTATAGAAACTAATTTGAGAGAAAAAAACGGGATGAGAGGACTAAAAAACGGATAATCTCCCCGTGACTTCGCGATGACGACGTGGCCACAGAATCGAACGTCGAGAACGTGATGCCACAACAGTACAACACAAGCCTCGTGCCCTGCACCGTGCGCGGGATCTAGCTCCTCGTCACAGTACATCGCCGGATAACCGATCTAGTATACTCTCCGCCCTCCGCGATCCATATGCGTAGTAAAAGCGGAGGTCAAACCGTCAAAGAGGCGGCTTGGGGATGATTGATGAACAGGCAGCGCAAGGTATATAGGTTTTATATGGAAGTAGTGATGGTTAATTAGAGTAAGTATAATAACAAAGTTCATTGTTCACTCTATCTCTGATTCATATCATTTAAGGTAAATACTAAAGTTAACTTGTATAATAGTTATCTCTAAAGGTTGGCTCGAGATACTATACAATAACTATCTCATCTCTCTTGTACATAACTAATATACCTATTTTCGCATGTAATGTTTGCTACTAAGTAAGAGCCAACTCTCTTTTCTTTTATCTTTTCTCACTATTTCACATATGATAAAACTGATATGTACATACTAAAAATAAGCTAAGATAACCTTATTATATATACCCTTAGGTAGACAAGAAAATAGGCCTCAATAAGAAGCCAATTAATTACGTGTAGCATCCATACAAATATGGCTATCGGGCGTAAAATCTTTTTCCCCCAATAAAGTAAGGGTTCTGATAAGTTTCATTCGGATGTTTTCTTTAGCAACCATCATCCAAATTCTGGGCCATTGGATTTGCTTTCAAAGATGGCTATCGGGCGTAAAATCTTTTTCCCCCAATAAAGTAAGGGTTCTGATAAGTTTCATCCGGATGTTTTCTTTAGCAACCATCATCCAAATTCTAGGCCATTGGATTTGCTTTCAGATCGATGCACACCTCCCCTGAATTCGAGGTGGGTTAATCCTACGGATGTGTGTTTTGATCGTACGGTCCAAAGTTTGAATGATTTTTAGGACAAAAACATCCGGATGATGTCTATACACTCCCAGTAAGTAATATCAAAAGGTTGTAGCTTACTTTCAGTTTATTGGTAACTAGTAGGGTGGCCCACGGATTTGGCTAAATTTCTTTTAAAGTTTATAGTATCAAAAGATATAATTTATATGCTTAAGAACATATTTTTGCTGCTTTACTTTTATGAATTTTATTTCAATTTATTTTATTTTTGCTGCTTTACTTTTATTTGGCATGCGAGCCCATCTTATTATATCAGGCTATGTCAATTAATGAATAAATGTACATTTGATATGTTGTATTATCAACTTTATTTATTATATACACTAGTTCGATCATGGATTGATGTGTTATACACAAAGGGTTTGGAGGTATTACTTCCGGGACTGACAATGTAGTTGCTATTTTTGTTTAATTTTATTCTAAATTTAGTTTATTTATGGAGTTTGTATACAAATTCATATGGATATCAATTTTTTATTCCATTTTTATTTAGAATTTCAGTTATTTCTGTGTTGTACATGACACATAGTCTTTCTTTTAATCTAGACCAGTGTAATTTGAACCCATCACGATTAACAGTGTAAATCTTTCTCGTTTTCCTCTGATTAATGTGAAAATTTCTAGCCTTGAGAGCAAACATGGTGGCTTCTTTTGCTTTCAATTTTTTTTAGTTCATATATAAATCAAGTTGTTAATTTTATTTAATTTATTCTGAATTTTACTTATTTTAGGATTTTACTTTGAAACTCATATGGAAAGACATTCAATTTTTCTTTCACTTTTTTTATTCTTAATTTTCAATTATTATTTAGAATTTGTATATAGATCAAATTGCTAATTTTTATTTAATCTTTACTCTAAATTTAAGGTATTTAGAGATTTTACTTTGGAGCTCGTATGGAAATTAAATTGTTAATTTTATATTATTTTTATTTTAATGTTCATTCTTAGGTTATAATTAATATACCAATCCAACTACAAATTTTTATCTAATTTATATTCCAAATTTCTTTTTTATTTTGGTGTTGTATGGAAATCAATTTGCTATTTTTTATTTTTATTCTGAATTTTAGTTTTTTGTAATTGACATTTTCTCCATATTTTAATGATATGGAAATCAAATTGCTATTTTTTATTTTTTTTTTAATTTCAATTTTTTAGTTTAGAATTTGTATAAAATGAAACTAATAATTTTCATGTAATTTTTATTACAAATTCTAGTTTTATTTGATGTTCGTATGGAAATAAAATTACTAATTATATAATATATTGTTAATTATCATGCGATTTTTATTCTAAATTTGCATGTTGTTGTATCGTACATGATATAGAGTTTTTTTATATAGTTTTAGGTTGGAATCGCATATAAATATAATAAGTATTTTTTGTTTCATATTTATTTTGAATTTAAGCTATTTTTACATTTTACTTTGGAGTCTGTATGGAAATCAAATTGCAAAATTTTGTTTATTCCAAATTTTAGTTTTATTTTGGAATTTGTATACAAACTTAATTGCTAATTATAAATTTGTTTTTGTTCCTAATTTTATTTTTATTTTGATGTTTATATCGAAATCAAATTACTATTTTATTTTATATTTTTACTTTGAATTTCAGTTTTTTATTGTACTTGACTCTTTCTTTTAATCGTATGGACTCAATTTTCTAGTTTTTCTATGTATTTTTGTTTTTTACATTGGAATTCGTATACAAATCAAACTACTAGTTTTTATTTAATGTTTATTCTAATTTAAGTTTTATTTTGATGTTCGTATAGAAATTAGATTACTAATTATCTTTTATTTTTATTCTGATTTTTTGTTTTTTATTTTAATTTACATGGAATCTTTCTTTAATCATATGAAAATCAAATTTCTAATTTTATTTAATTTTTATTCCAACTTCAATTATTTCTGTGTTGTACATGACACAAACTCTTTATTTTTAATCTAGACTGTTAAAATCTGGACACACCACGATCAACGGCGGAGATCCTCCGATTAATGTGAAAATTTCTAGCCTTAAGAGCGAACGTGATCGCTTCTTTGCCTCTACTTTAATATTAAAATAGATTTATTTGTATGTGAGGTTACTGGTTCATGAAATTCCTAAGCCTAATGTGCCTAGATTTTTAGTTATAATTTTTATAAGAACTAAATTTGCTCCACACCATACATTTAAAAGACTTTACCAGTAGTTTAGAATTTAAATTACATAAGCCATTGATTTTTATTCCCAATTTAATTATATTGTTTAGTTTATATACGATATTGTAAGACAGATTTAAATATGTGAACAAAGATTCTAGCTTCGTGATTTCTAGCACCGACAGCTTTCTTGGTATTAAGCAAACCATTTCCGATAGTCCTGTTGAAATATGTTTTACCAACTGTACAGCATGTCTATTTTATGCATTTGTGTGGTGCTAAACCAACATAAACGATAGTGCTATTTTGTATGTAGCTGAATCATCTAAAGAAGTACTCCATCCATTCCAAAATATAAAGTATGACTGTTTTTTTTTCAAGTCCCAGAATACAGGACGTGGCGCCTTCTCAGCTCCTGCTCTGGCTTCTCTCCCAACTCTCATGCGCATGTATGCATGCATTAACCCTCCTGAGCCCTGTGCGACGCAACTGTTTCCTTAGTCTCTGTGTTGATATGAGTTACGCCTTATATATATAGGATGGAGGGAGTACTGTTGATGAATACCACTTCACCAATAGGACTGTCATCCACCATTTTATCCATCCAAACAACCGAATATCCGATGTAGCCATGGATATGGTTGTCGGCAAAAATTGGAGTAGTTGTAGATTAACCCCGCAGGGGGGGCTTGCTTTCCAAAATGCGGCTCTGCTTCGATATGCAAGCTAGGGACAGTATCTTTTGCCAAATCCCATCCCCAGTGACTAAAAACCGCTTTACCTGATTGCACGCTTGGATTCATTGAGTTAAAAGCAGAATGAAATATTGATTAGGGTTTTGACTGCGGCTGTGAGAGTGCGCGTGTCAGTCCCCTCCTCGTGCATTGCCGCAAGCCTTTCTCACGCTAACGCACTCACCCTTTTGAGTCTTTTTGAGCTCCCTTTCTCCCTCCTCCCTCTTCTTTTCCTTGTGTCTGTGGGTGAGAGATGAGGGAGAGAGAGAGAGTTTAAAGGCAAAAGTCACTCCAGCTGGTCCCTGTAAAAATGACAATAGTCAATCAAAGTACAGTCCAAAGTAAAGTGCTGTTGCAAATTTAGTCCTTTCCGGTAGGAAAATAACGGGGTCCTTCAGTCTTCACCTTTGGTTCTTTCCCAGCAGTTGGAATTTTTTATGTAAAAAACTTAGTCAGCCGTTCAAAGCGTGGGAATCCGATGGAAACCTTGTAAGAAATTACACTGAGTACTGTTTTTTATGTGAGATGACCGGTTCATGTTCGGCTGCAGTCGCTACTGTGACTGCACGCGATTATGTCCATATTTCTCTCGATGAACAGTTCAGATTTTTTGCAATAGTGCCTCAGCTCCGGCTATGAGTCTATGACCATGCTATGAACAGTGCTGAAAGAACGTAGACGTTTGATTTAGATCTAACGGTCGGTAGTGGACTACTTAAGTTACAATCACACTACTGGCTGCATAGTAACCGGATCCGAGGTGACCTAAATTTCAAATGCATATATTTAGAGCTCTTTTACGGTGGACGATATTGAATATTAGCCGTTCATTTTATTTGATCTAACGGATCAGATTAGTTAAGATTTAGTTTTACTTTCACCGGTAGTAGTGGTAGTAAAAATCATACGAGAATTGTATTGTAATTATTCATTTGTTTTATTTTTACTCCCCTTCCATTTCCTCCTCTTCCATTCTCTCTCTCTTCACTCATCTCCCCTCTCACTTCCTGCTACATCCCTCCTCAACTTCATCGTGGTCTACTATGCTCGGTGCTCTTCACTCTGTCTTACTTATCTAGAATCCACACTCGGATCCAAGACTCCTAGTCCAGATATCATTCGGTGGAGGCTAGCCAAGGAAGTGGTGATGGCAGTCAAGCATCTAGTAGTGATGTGTATGGCTGCAGCGGCGTTGTTGGTTTCTTTGGGTGGCAGCGCCGGCGAGGCAGCACCAGCTACGGCGAGATTTCTCGGCCGCCCACGACTCATCCTACACTTAGTTCTAGTCGGTGCTCTCTGACCCAACCGGTGCCTTCGCCTTCGGCTTCCTCCACGTCAACTCCACCATGCTCGACCTCGCTGTCCTCCACCTCCCTTCCTGTTTCCCCCTCTGGCGGGCCATCCCCGTCAGTCATGTGGTGTGGTCCGCGGCCATCTCCCTCTCATTCGACAGCGGTCTCGTCCTCACTGACCACGCCACCAACAAAGTGCTCTGGTCCACCGCTGCCACCTCTGCAGCGGCCGGCAACCGCGCCATCCTCCTCAACACGTCCAACCTTCAAATCCAAAGCCGTAGCTCTGGCTCCCGTAGTGTTGTGTGCTAGAGCTTCGACTACTTGTCGGAGACCATTGTCCAAGACCAGAACTTTACTTCCGTGGCGGCGCTTTACACCTTCGATCGACGCTTCTCCATGCGGCTGGGGAGCAGCTATTTCGCGTTGTACATCGAGCCGCCGCCATCGGGAAGCGTCACAACCGACATGTATTAGAAGCACACGACGCTAGAGGCCAGGGCCCAAATCTTGCCCGGTGACGGCCCAACCTACGCGCGTGTGGAGCCCGATGGGTACCTCGGCATGTACCAGAAGGAGCCCCCTCGACCGACGTCCTCTCCTTCGACACCTTCAACCGCGGCATCCGTGCCCTCCACCACATGACCCTCGAGCCCGACGTCAACCTCTGCGCCTACTACTGGGACGGCTCCCGGTGGGTCCTCGACTACACGGCCATCATCGACCCGTGCAAGCTGCCCACCACCTGTGGCACCTACAGCGTCTGCGTGTGCCCGGTGGCCGGTGTGCGTGCCTGGTCAACGCAGCCAACGGCTCGGGCTGCGCCGCTGCCTCTGTCGGGGGCGGCCTGTGCGGCACGACGGGCGGTGGGTGGGCTGTACTGGGCAGTGCGGAGGCAGGGCGTGGAGGCGGCGAACAAGGAGCTTGTAGGGTTCGAACACGTGCCTTCCACCGAAGACTAGCGTAGTGCAGTGCGGAGTCGCCGACGAGACAGCCGGCGGAAAACGAAAGATGCAAAGTCTAAAACGGGGCAACATCAATAGAGGGCGGCGGCGAAAAATGAAAGGATGAAAATGTCTAAAATAGCCCTAATCAAAGTACGGTCTGATATGATTTTACTACCTATATTATCCACCGTAAAATTTCTCTATATTTATCTATCCATTTACTATTTTGCTGCAAGTTTTGGCAACCAACTGACAAGATCATCCGCGAGTTACTACCAAGCATCTACCCATGTTTATGTTATTTTTTTGGGATACCACATGGGATTTTTAAAATATTAGATTATTTTAGATCTAGATTTTTCTAACAGAATGATAATCATAAGAAAAAAATATAGACTTGCTAAGTGAAATATTATATGTTAACCTAAGGATCAAGGTGGCCTAGGCATTCATGATCTTAATGTAAAAAATATTTGTTTAGCTTGCAAATGGTTCTCCAAACTTTTAAATGAGAAATGTGTTCAGCAACAAATCCTTTTCAGGAAGTATTTAGGAAGTAAAACCCTTTCTCAAGTAGAAGTGAGGCTAAGAGACTCTCATTTTTTGTCAGGATTAATGAAGGTCAAACATAACTTTTTTAGATTTAGATCTTTCAATCTTCAGGATGGATCTCAAATACGGTTTTGGCAGGATACCTGGCTTGGGAACAACCCCCTTAGTATACAATACCCTTGACTTTATAACATTGTTCGAAAAAAACATACCACGGTGGCTGAAGTAATAAGTTATCAACCTTTTAATATTTCTTTTCGTGTGACCATTACGGGACCTAGTTTACATGATTTGCAAAAGCTTATTACAAGAATTGTTGCTCTAAAGTTGTCTTCAGATCGAGATACTTTTCATTGGAATCTTCATCAAAATGGATAATTTTATGTTTAATCGATGTATGCAGCTTTAATGCATCAAAATATTCCTTTTATAAATAGACAACTTTGGCTGATTAGAGTACCTTTAAAAATAAAAAAAATTATACGGTAGTTACGTCGAGGGGTGGTTTTGACAAAGGATAATTTCAGTAGAAGAAATTGGACTCGCAGTAAACAATGTTGTTTTTGTAACAATGAAGAAGCTATACAATTTTTTTTCGATTGCCAGTTTGCTCATTTTGCATGGTGTGTTATACAAGTGGCTTCTAATTTGTCACCTTATAGTATAGCCCATTTGTTTGGGTCCTAGCTATTGGGGTTGAGAAAGGAGGTAAAAAGTCAATGTTTAGTTGGGGTTGCCGCTCTATATTGGGCCATTTAGCTATGTTGAAATTATATTGTTTTTGGTAAACCAATATGTGTCTAATCCATTGCAGATTATCTATTCGTGCATCAATTGGTTACGCTCTTGGTCGATGTTGCAACGACAGGAGGCTCGAGAGATGGTGTTGGTAGCATGCAGGTCTTTACAGGTTGTGGTCCAAGAAATCATCGTCGGATATGGATGAAGGTTTAACATAAGATTGTGTTTGAGTTGAGAGTTTCTAATTAGTCTACCTATAGCTTCCTCAGCTATAACCTCTATCCAGTACCAAATGCATATATGGTCTCATAGGTTATTGAGATCTTTGTTGTCTAGACTATGGTAGGGGATATTGAGTTTCTGCAAAATAGAAAGTAATGCACTAATTTAAGTTTTAAAATAAGTATGCAAAAGGCTGAGCTTATTATGCATGTACATATATACATATACCTTAGGGAATAGGTATGCACCGCCGATCAGGATCAGCATGTGATGCATGACGTAGAAGTCGCCGCACCCCTTTAATGACATTGTGAAGAAAGAAAATCAAATTATGAGATGAATAATAGATGTCAGAAAAAATACTATGATAGGGATTTATACCTTGAAGCGCTTCCACTACAGCTGGTCGCGTAGTTTGTCATCATGTTGCCCTCCTTCAGCAACGTACGACGAGAAAACCCTACATACATTGAAGAGATGTCATTAAGGAAAAAAATGAACGTATTTAATTATAGAAAGTGGTATTTTAGATGAATGTACTTACTTCTGCAAAACAGGCTAGATCACATAGGTTATTGGTCTCTTCTCAAACGAGTTAAAAGTGTATACTTTGTTTTCCTTTCGGAGCGACCATGAGTCAAACCCAATGGTTGCTTTTAAAATGGTATGTAGTGTAAGAAAATAAGTCCATATACGGTTTACGTGTGTACAAGTAATTGACAGGTAAAGTCATCAGAGTAGTAATTACTTCTCGTGGTATGGGAAGAGAATGAAGTCCTATTTCACCTCAGCAATAAATGCGAGCTTGATGTAGTTGGTAATGAACTCCGATTCAAACCTAGCCATGGTCAAAGACATCATCTCGGGGTCCATGAACCCAACTGGAAGTCGATCCGTCGTGGCTCACTACCTTATTATCCTGCAACTCGTGTCAACAGTTAAAAAACATAATACAAAATCCCATAACAGTCATATGCTCATGCTGTATGGTGCGATACTCACAGCTCTCAGATTCGTACAGTAGAAATATCAATGGATTTCAGGTTGTACAAACTGAAGCATCTAGGCCCCTCATTTTCGTTTAGTTTTGGTAATTAATGACAATCAACATTTGCGGACCAACTATTTGCTTTGAATGTGCAAAAGGTGATTAATCCCCATCGAAGGAATATGAAAAGCAACCACATGAGTCAACATTTGAAGTCAAGCTCAAGATGAAGGTATAAAGGCTAAGGTTTCTTTTTAGCATTTTACCAATCTCGGTGTTTGGAGTGAGATCAGATTTGCTAGGATAAATGTTGTATTATTAAGGGGGACTTGATTAGTAGCTTGAGATTAAGCGCATCTAAATGGCTCAATTAGTGTGATAGTTCATATTCATCCATTTGTATTGAAAATCTTTTCATAATCTGGCCTTCAGCCTTAAAACGGCACTACCGACCCTATAGGAGCTATACTGCCGGTCAGAGCGGTAGTACCGCCCATATAACAGTGGTAGTTATTTTACAGAGGCTATGCATTACTGCTCCCTCTGGCCGGCACTACTGGTAGTATGGAGCGGTACTACCAGCTGAGCGGTCCGGCAGTGCTGCCCTAACTACTGTGGTAGCTATTTAACAGAGAAGATGCATTTTGGGTCTGGCCAGAATGGCACTACCGTTGGGTTTGAGCGGTACTGCTGGCCTAAGCAGTAATACCGCCCAAACAACGTCGGCTGTAATTTTTCAGACAGCACCATTTTTCATCCATTCCACAAGCGGCACTATCGGCCAATTTTAGTCATAGTGCCGAACTTCAGGGATAGGTGACCAACGGTCACTAACAAGAGCATTAATTGCAGCAGTTGAGCTGTTGGAGACAAGGGTGGCACTACCGGCCCTATGAGGGTGGTAGTGCTGACCGCATTGATTTTTCCTAATTTTTGTCTTCAATGGCTAGTTGATTGGTGGAGGGCTATAAATACCGACCCACCTGCATCAAGGGTATGGTTGATGACTCTATTAAATACATTCTAAGCCCTTGTAACTCCCATTTCATCCTAGAGCATTCATTTCTCATTTTGTGAGTTGACGGGAGCAAATTGAGTGCATTGCATTTATTGAGCCCACTAGAAGTACTCTACACCTTCAAGCAAGCATCAAGTATATTACTCTTGGAGGTTGCCGCCGCCTAGACGGCTTGGAGGCATGTGGAACAGGTAACCTCAAGAAACTTGTGAGGAGGCTTGGTTGTTTGTGAAGGCACAGAGCTTGCCTAGCCAGAGTGGCGAAAAGCTACAGCTAGTGATCGAGGAAGGCTCAAATTGCACAAGGAGCCGGCTTGAATTGGTCAAGCTCACCTCAACGTGAATTAGGGGAGACCGGCAAGTCTCTGAGACCATGGGATAAATATTGTGTCTTCTTCTTGTGGTTTGTTCATTCTTGTTTTCATTTGAAGTATTTGCAATTTTAGTATATTTAGGTGTGTTCAATTATTTAGATTTGCTAGATTGTTTAGAGTTAATATTGTTGGTGCACTTTAGTGAAACATAGAAGTTTTAGGTCTTAATTGTTAAAACTCTCAATTCTTGTATTAGTGACTTATCTATTGTAATCAGAGCTAAGAATTTTAAAAACCTCCTATTCATCCCCCTCTAGTCGGTTATCCTTGGTCCTACACAAACGGAATAGATTCTCAAGACTCGCTTGGAATGTCCCATGCTCCTGGTGATGGAAATATCTCTCTCGATACCGAACAATAAAATCATCGTGATGCTTGGCCACATTCGCCTTGTCGTAGTACCACCCATGTACCAAGCGACCGCACTTGCCCGGAGCATTCAATTAATGGGGAGGGACAAGGGGTTTTTCTTGCATTTATGCCTTAAAATAGTATGGAGGCACTGGGGCATCTGTTAACTTTTTTATCTAGACAGACAGAGTCTCCATGGTCAAGACAATTCGAGACTGCTTATTTAGAAATATGCCATTTCATTATATTTAGAAACAAGCACACTTGAACGGGCGACACATAGGTTACACAACCTAAACTCTAGCATTGATCATATTAATTATGGCAACAAGAATGACGTGTAGCACATTCACCAAGTCAAAATCAAATTTAATTCCTAGTGCAAAATTGAAGGAATTTTAAGGAATGCTCTCTTTTTTAAGAAAACCACAAATAAGGGAAAATTTCCTCAAGCTAGGGGTTCAACTTTACCCTCTTAATGCCCATCCTCGAGGATTTCATAATTTCTCACCCATATTGGTTTCAACCATAGTACTAATGACATGTAACACATTCACCAAATCAAAATTGAATTTCATAATGAAAAATTCTAGGAATTTGAAGGAATGTTTACCTTTTGAAGAAAAGCAGAAATGAGGAAAAATAGAAGGAAAATTTCCTCAAGCTAGTGCTTTAATTTACCCTCTTAACATACATCCTTAAGGATTTCATATTTTCTCACCCAAGTCTAAGTTTCAATCAGAGTATGTTCTATTTTTTTGGGTGGCGGCTATTTTTTTGCCTCTAGAACACCAACAGAGAAGAGTTCATCCCAAGGGTATATAAAACATAACGAAGGATTAGAACCGATTGTGATGAGGGGTGATTGTGATGACCCTGTTTTCAAAAACTACAGATGACATACACATATCACAATCAGTTTTTTCCTCAAAAGTTGGGAACCGACACAGATGAAAGCGATAGTGTTGTACAATTCTGTAGTAGTGTCCTATCTTTACTAGGCCCACTAGGGCTACGATTTTGCCACTTGCTCAATGTGCTTCACCAGTGGCGGACCCAGCAGGGGTCATCCGGGGCTGGCGCACCGCCCACCACCAGCCAACCCGTGGGTACCCCCGCTGGCACCCCAACAGCAGAGCGACGGCCGGTCGGGCGGAGGAGGCCCGAGAGGCGAGGAGGAGGCAAGAGCGATAGCCTGCCGAGGAGGCCCAAGGCTGAGGAGGCGAGCTAAGGAGAAGGCTCTAGTGGCTAGGAGGTGGCGAGAGCGGCGGTCGGCTGAGGAGGCTTAAGCAGCGAGCGCAACCGGTTGAGGAGGACCAATCCGGTGAGCACCTGAGCCCTTGTGCGGTAGCAATAGAGAAATCCTTGCGTGCTGAGGAGGGGGCCTGAGGTCGGCGGCCGGTTGAGGAGGAGGCTTGAGGTTAGCGCCCAGTGGAGCAGTCGAGGTTGGCGAGGAGGTCGGTGGTCAGCTGAGTAGGCCCGAGGCCCTGACCACCGAGCGGCGAGCACGGTGGTCGACCGAGGAGGGCAGCATGAGGAGGAGGTTGGCGAGCGGAGGAGGCCGACCGACCGTTGAGGGAGGTGGGCAGAGCAGCCGAGCATAGAGCGGACTAAAGGGGGTGGCAGGTGCGCAGAAGGGTTGAGTAGACTGATCGGGCTGAAGCAGAGCTAGAGGGGTATTTAAAGTTTTTTGTTTCATTTTTCATGAATGAAGAATTTACTTATTGTATACCGAGTATTGACTACTGCCATTAATCGATTAGTAGATTTGTAAGATCGTGACGCTTGCGTCTGCAGAGCGGGCCACCGCCGTGCATTAGCCCCGTCGTCTCCGGCCAAGAGCCCCCGCCAAGGAAGGTTCACTGCAACCCCATTGTCTCTGTCGAGGGCATAGTCGCCGCGGGCGGCCTGGTTGAGCACCCCTTAAAATTTCATCCTAGGTCCGCCGCTATGTTGCACTACTATAGTCTGTACATCATGCGTGAGCATGACCGTACAGTATATACCTCTGTGTGGATATAACTGATATGCATCATTGACTTCTTTAATTGACAAAAAAAACGTTGAGGCCCTGTTTGTTTGGCGTGTCATGATATAGTTGGAATTTTAGTCATGATTGTTCAAATATATTTGGACTTCATCTTGTTGTGGGAAAATCTGAATCTATCTCTAATAGGCTTCTACTATAAATATGGTAACACTTTGTATAAGAGAATCAATCTAATAAAGAGAAGAATTTTTGTCTCATTGTGTGTGCTCCCCCGCGTTTGTTCTTACTGTTCGCTTGGTGCATTGTGTTTGATCTAGGCGGTTGTCATTGTTTTACAACATGTTATCAACACAAAGCTCCCTAAAGCCGATCAAGATCATCTATCTGCATTAATTGACAATGCACGGATTAAAACAGTTGTGGAGAATGTGGTACAATTGACTTAGTAAGTTCCTTCTAAAGAAGGGATACTTCAATAATAATGATTGTCCCTATGTGTTCATAAAGAAATTCCAAAATGGATTCTATATCATCTCAGTCTCTGTCAATGATATGATTATCATAAAAAACATAGATAATACAAAGGAAGGAAGTTCTTACCTATGATAGAGCTTGAGATGAAAGATTTAGGTAAAATCAAATATTGGTTGGGCCTACAGTTAGATCATTTCACATAAAGAATTGTTATACACCAGTCGACCTATACCGAAAAGATATTAGAAAATTTAATATGGATAAATCTCATCTTTTGAAGACCTCTACGGCAGTAAGATCACTTGAAGTGGATAAAGACACATTCAGACTGAGAATAACAACTAAGGAAGTTTTAGGACCTGAAGTCCCATATTTAATCATCATTGGAGCACTTATGTATATTGTGAATTGCACAATGCCTGATATTGTATTCACAATAAATTTACTAGCTAGACACAGTACAGTTCCAACCAAAAGACATTGAGCTGGTGTTAAGACTCTATTTAGATACATCCAAGGTACTCAAGATCTTGACTTATTTTACTAGAAGGATCATGACTTGGTCATGGTGGGATATACGGATACTGACTATCTGTCTTATCTCCACAGTGCCAAATCTCAGACTGGGTTTGTGTTTCTCTGCGGTAGTATAGCCGTTTCTTAACGGTCTTTTAAGCAGATCTTAGGAGCCACTTCTACCAGCTACTCAGAGATTATATCATTATATAAAGTATCACATGAATGTGTTTGGATAGGACATGTAATTTGCCATATCTATAGTCATGTGGCATTAGCACTGTCGATATCCCTGCAATTATATAAGAAAATAATACTACTTGTGTTGCACAAATAGAAATGTGTTATATTAAAAGTAATATTAAAATCATATTGCACCTAAACTTTTCCATCCCTGTGAACTCTAGAAGAATGATGAGGTAAAGATATTGCAAACTAAGTCATGTGAAAATCAAGAAAATTTATTCATTAAGTTTTTTTTTCAATATCTAGTTTTCAAAGCTGTGTGCTTGGCATTGGAATGAGACGACTTAGGGATATACAAAGTTCAGGAGGAGTAAATCTCTAAACTATGACCTTTACCATGGTCATGAAGATATTACTTTAAATCTAGTTGATTATAAATTACACTCTTTTCCCTTAGTGAGTTTTTTTGAAGTTTTCTCCCATGAAATTTCTTAATGAGGTAACTAGTGTAACATAATATGTGAGTGCAATGTACTTTTTTCCCATCTTTTTTTCATTGTATTTTTTGGAGGACTTTTTTACGAGACATGCATTACGCGGTATTCGCCCAATGGGAAGTGTTGAGATATAGAGCCCATTCGGTATAGCTCCGGCTCCTGGATTCTCGTCCGGAGGAACTGGAGCTCTACCCAACACGTCACGCTCCTCTTGGCTGATTCCAGAATCAGAGTGGAGCACTTCTCCTTTTTACAAAGTGCGAGAAAAGCAGCCTTCACCCCGCTCCTCCGAATACTCGTCCCCTCCCTCGGGCCTCCTACCCCGAGCGCCCCTCAACTCCCGCCATCGCCTTGCCTCGAGCTAATGCCTGCAGAGCCAGTCCCTCGCCTCTACTAGCCGAATGCCCTCTTGTCCTGCTCCTGATTCTTGATAAGATCAAAGATCAAGAGGGGTTGGAGAAGAATGAAGAAGAAGCAGGGGTTGGAGAAGAATGAAGAAGAAGCAGGGCTTGGAGCCAAGCTGAATGGGCCCATAGTTAGACTCCTTATCCTGGTCGTTCAAATATGTTTGGACTCTATCTCGTTGTGGGTGAATCCGAATTTATCTCTAATGAACTTCTACTATAAATATAGCACCCCTTTATACAAGAGAATCACTATAATAAAGTGAGTTTTTGCCTCTTTATATCGTTTGTGCTCTCCGTGTTTTTTCTTGTTGTTCGCTCGATATATCAGATTTGCTATTTTGCAGTCAACTGCATGGACCTTGCCGTGCGAACAATCTGAGAGGACATCACATGGGGCAATCAAATGGAGTGCTGCCTTCTGTGTATGGTATCTTCACATGGCACCTGTCCTTCACTAGGAGACGGGGAAACAAGGAGTGAGCCCTTTGTTGGGAGATGAGGAAATCTATTAAATCTAAGAGGATAACTCTAGTTTTTTTAAAATAAGTATTTTTAAACCACTTTCGAAAGTTTTTTGGTAGAAACTTTTTGAACCAAAAGTAATTTGAATTAAAACTTTTCTGCTCGAAAGTTTTTGTATTTAATGTTTTTAGAGCTAAAACTTTTTTAAAAAATTTTCTTCGAGTTGAAGCTTTCTAAATTGAAAAAAAATTATTTTGATTTTTTCAAGTTGAAACTTTTCGATTTGAAATTTTTTGACTTGAGATTTAAATCAAATCTTTTCAAAACAAAAATTTTTTGAATCAAAACTTTTGACTTGAAAGTTTTCTAAGTTGAAACTTTTCCATTTGAAACTTTTTTATTTGAGAATTTTTTATTTAAAACTTTTTGTATTGAAACATTCCAAGTTAAAACTTTTTTCTATTTGAGACCTTTTGAGTTGAAAATTTCTTGGTTGAAAACTTTCTAATCTGAAACTTTTCGAGTTAAAACTTTCTTATTTGAAATTTTTTTATTTGAAATTTTTTAGTTTTAAATTTTGGGTGAGGAGAGGAAGAAGAAAAGTGCTAGGTGCATTCATTTCAAGTCTTGAGCACTAGTTCATCCTCCAAGCGATTCTCCGTGGTGTTATTACTCTTGGAGGTTGAAGGTCTCCTAGACGGCTAGGAGTCACCGGGAGTGTCGACGATTGGGGAGCAGGCCCCCGCCGAGCTTACTTGTTGGTGGAGGGACCAACTGCGACCCCTTCTCACGTGAGGGAATACTCAGAGGAGTGACTCACTGGACTTCAACGGGCGAGGACACAGTGATTTACCCTGGTTCGGACCTCTCAAGAAGGAGATAATAGCCCTACTCCAGCTCGTGTATCTTTTCGTAAAATGTGTCTCTGCCTCCCCCCTCCACGGCGGGGATGCTTTATAGCTTACAAAGGGGCGTACTTGTTCAAGCCCACTAACTCCACGTTCGACCAGGTCCAACGTGGTAACTAACAGATCCTATACTCCAGCCATGTTCCCGCGGAGAACGCAACGAACTAGCGGAGGTTACGCAGCTGGCGGTTAGCGACCTCGGGATCACGTCAGGTCGGCTAACAACTAACTCCGAACTCGGCCACCTCTCCTGAGCACGAGCCATCGACCCACCAGGTTATGCGACCTTCTCAGGTCCTGGCAAGGTCGTCCCTAGGAACGACCTCCTGATGGCCAGGGCGGGGACGAGCTCGCGCTGCTCGTGGCGCCCGACTAGGTTGTCCCGGGGGACGGCCTTCCGGTGGTTCGGGCAGTAGCGAGCCCGTGTCGCTCGTGGCACCCGAGGTAATTTATGGGATTCGTCCGACCCCCCGACAGCTAGCCCCCGAGGTTCGAGTGGAAAAAGGCCTAGAAAAGGCCTTCCTCTCGGGCCTACCGTCATATAAGTACGTTGGGTTTGTTCCGGTGAACAGCTGTCGAGACTATCGGGCTATCATCCATCTCTGGGAACGAGCTCTTTTGGCCTAGTTCGTCGTGTTTCGGGCGGATGAACGTGGGCCCCCTAAACGGTTCCTTCTCCCGGAAGCTTTCATTCGGTCAGTTCAAACCGCTCCCTCTGGGAAGAGCCGTCTATTGGCAGGACAGTTTCGACCTGCGCGCCCACGTGTCGTCCCCTGGGTGGCGAACGCCTCAACTGCCCTCTGCGCTTTTAGGGCTTCCTCGACCATAACGGCGGGAAGTCCCTTCGCTTTCCTATTTTCCGGAGGGGCTTTAAGCACCGGTGTGAACCCTAGCTCTGCCCAGTCTCCAGTAAAAGAAAACGTCTCGAATCATCCCTTGCTCCAGCGCTCGTTCCTCTGACCGCGAGCGAACGTCTCCCCCTTCGATCGCCTCCCCCGTACGAAATGGCGAAGTTTGGCGCCAGCAAGCTCGATAGGCGAAAGCTGGAGCTTCTTCAACAGGCGAAGTACCTCGACGCCGGCTCATGGAGAGCCCCTGGGGCCGAGGAGAGCCCGGAACCGGAGGAAGGGGAGATCGTCTCCACCGAGCTCTACGCCATGAACGGGCTTCGGATGCCCGAAAGTGAGTTCGTCGAGTCCGTCCTCGCCTTCTGTGAGTGCGAGATCGCTCACCTCCACCCCAACTCCATCCTTATCATGGCCATCTTCACCCACCTCTGCGAAGGGTATGTGGGCGTCGAGCCCACTCCCAGCCTCTTCTTCCATTTCTACACCCTGTCGCGCACCGGCACGCCTTCGTCGGCCGGCTGCCTCTACTTCCGTCTCCGACCCACCCGCCCGTACGAGTACCCGAGCTTCACGCTCAAGGACTCGGTGTCGGGATGGGCCGACTCCTGGTTCTATCTGAGGAAGGCGGAAGACAGCTCGCTCTCCTATACCGGCACTAGAGCCCGGGCTGTCGAGACACCCCGGCCGACCGTGCAGCCGGAGGAGGAGAAGGTGCTCCTGCTGATCAACGAGCTCACCTGCTCAGGGCTGACCGGACGGGATGTCGCCCGGGACTACATCAGAGCCCGGGTGTCGCCCCTCAGGAGGAGGGTGCATCCCTTCTTCAAGGTTGAGGGGTGGCAGGACATCACACGGGAGTCGCGCTCAGGTATACCATCGACCTCGACCTTCCCTCCTATGTAGAAGACATTCGCTCTTACTACTTCCTCTTGGTCGGTACGCAGCTCCACCGGAGGACTGGGTGGACGCGAGGGTGTCCGAAATGTTCGGCACCCCCAAGGGCAAGGAGATCCTAGAGGGTCGCCAGATCCCAAATAACGTCCTCAACCGGACCGAGGCGGTAAGTTTTTGACTTGGCCCTCCTTTCTTGATGTTCCATTTGGTCCGGGTCTCCCCAGGGTGCCCCGACCTCATCAAGCTCTTTCTGGCAGGAGAAGGTCGCCCTCGAGGTTGCCGTGGACCAACTGGCATCGCAGTTGGGGGGACGAGGTCGTAAGACCAAAAAACTGGCGGGCCGCAAGCGCCGCGACCGATCTCCTTCGGCCACGCCGTCTCCGCCTCGGCGTTTGCGCAGGCATCCTGGTTCGAACGACCGCTCACCCCGCCAGCACTTGGAGTACGCTGATCGGCAGGAGGTGAGCGAACTAAAACTTTGGATGGATGAGCATACCAGAAAAAACCCCGAGCTGATGTCTCGTTTACGTCAGCTTGCCGCGCGGGCGAAGAAGGAGGCCGCGGCCGTGGCTGGTGCAGCACGGAAGGAGGAACTGGAGGGCCAGATTGCGTCCCTTCAGGCAGAGCTCGCGTGGGTAAGCTCGAGCTCGGCCCCTCGGGACCACGAGGAGGAGAAGGACGAGCTGGACCCCGCCCCACTGGTCCTGAGGTCCCGCAGTCGCCCATCGCGCTTCAATCGCGCCAACGCCGACCATTTCGAGGCCGGCTTGGGGAGGTCGACTCTCGCCGCTGTGGCCGACAAGGCACGCGAAGACATGGCTGCCCTCATGGTTCGCGCCCGAGCCCAGCTAGAAGACGCCAAGCGAGGTCAGCTTCTAATTCCTATCTTGTTTGTCTCCTTCCCCCTCTGGCACCACCCTAACCCCACATCGTCTATAGTGGGTGTGGCAGCTGGTGCGGAGTTATGGGATTTTGAAGCAATGGCTGACGATATTCTTGACTTCGTGCTAGAGCGGGAGCTCGCCCGGGCTGCTGAGGCCGTCGCGGGTGAGGAGGTCGAGGTGGAAACTGAGGCTGCGGGGGCCCAGTCCCCACGGGCCGCTGGCGATGACGAGGTCGAGGCGGGAGCTGAGGCCGCGGAGGCCTAGTCCCCACGGGCCGCTAGTTGTGACGGTGTCAGGGCGGAGGACCCAGCTGCCGCGGAGATCCGGCCCCCAGAGGTCGTGTCTCCTGAAGAGGAGACGCGGAGGAAGATTGCGGCTGCCGATGCCCAAGCCGCGAGGGAGGGCATCCCCCACATCATAATTGATGAGGACGACGATACGGGGGAGTCCGGTGGTGATGAGCATGTCGCTGAAGTTCCCCGCGAGGACTCCGCCGACGCCAGCGACATCATCGCCGAGACGCTTCAGGAGATCGCGGAGGCTTCTCCCCGAGCTTACGACGCTCCGACGGATACCAACGCCGGCCCGGCGTCAGGGGACCTCAACCCGAACGGGGGCCCGCCCGACGAGGAAGAGCCGGTCACTCTGTTCGTCGCAGAGACGAGCCCGATCAAGACAGGCGAGCCGGGGCAGCTCCCAGGCGGAGGGGAGCCGTTGTGCACCGAGACCACCTCGGTCGACGCCGACCTTCCGGTCGCCGACCCGGTGCCCCCAGTCGACGACCTCGCGCCCGTAGTCGCCGTGCCTACCGGGGAGGAAGTTCCTCCGGCCGTAGACGCCGTGCCCCGGGCGGAGTACCCCGCGGGCCCGGATGCCGAAGAGGAGGAGCCCCCGAGCGCAACTCCTGCCCGGGAGGAAGAAGAGCGGGAGGTGATCCTCGCTCTTGAGGCCGTCTCCCTCCAGGAGATGGAAGTCGATCCCCAGGGCCAAGACCCTCCGCTCCCAGGGGACGAGGGAGCTCGGACTCAAGCCCCCGCGCTCGACAAAGGAGAAGGGATTGGGGCGGAGGATCCCCTGCCTGCCCAGGGAGAACAAATCGGAGCGGAGGACCCCGCCAAGTTGTTTCAGGAGGGGCTGGAGGCTCGGCTCTGTTGGGTAAGTTTCCCTAGCACTCGTGCTTTTGTCCTAAAAAAAATCGATCGTAACCCGAGATACCCTGTCGCGCAGGTGGTGGAGACCACTATGAAGGATTTCCAGGCTGCGACCGTGCCGCCAGAAGTTCTTGCCAAGCACCAAGCCGAGCAGGATGCCAGGATCGCGGAGCTCGAGCGCCTGGTTGCCGGGCTGAAGTCTTCTGAGGCCGAGATCCGGCGCAAGATGGAGGAGTCCGTGCACGCCCTTAAGGAGCGCCTTGACCAGAGTGAGCAGGCGAGGTCGGGCCTCGAAGCGACGGTGCCGACCCTGCGCGACTCCGCTCATGCGCCGAAAGGACGATCGACCAGCAACGGGAGGAGTCCAGGCGGCTTCGTCAAGCGGCAAGCGAGGGTCGTGAAGCTCGCCGGCGGGTGCTCGACCTCGAGTCCGAGCTCGACTCCGTGCGGGAGGAGCTCGTCGCTCTGCAGGACGAGAAGCGTGCCGGCCTCCTGTAACTACTTCTTCCCGTGTTTTACCTGAAAAAACTCAAAAAAACCTCCTAGTTGAACAAAGAATGAATCGAATTTAATAGATGCTATTTTGTTTCCCAGGAAATGACAACGAGTTGCTTCATCCCGTTGTTCCCTATTTGACGAAGGTTGACGGTCACGCGAGCTAGCGAACGATCGTACTAGGGAGTGACTACCTCGTGCGAAAGCTGCTCTAGGTGGTAGCCACACGGTACCCATATAGCCCTCGCCGCCAACGGAGGTCGTGGGCGTAGGCTGCGGGCACGACCTCGTTGACGGAGTAGCGCCCTGCGGAGATCGTGTGCCTTTTTTGTATACGATGCGTCTATACCGCTCATCGGCCGACCTGAGCTCGGAACCGTCTGAGGGGTGTCCATGGGAACCTTTGCCTGCGGCGGAGGCCTGCCGCGAAAACATGGTCGTCTTATGAGGAAGGAAACCCTCGAGGTCGAGCTTCGGTGGCCCGATGTTAGGCGGTCGGATGCCCGTCCGTTTTTGCCCCGACGACCGAGCCCGCTCTTGATATTTGGTCTGGAGCGAGCTTGGTTGCGGGATTTCGCTGGGGGTAAAAGAAAAAGAGAGAGAGAGAGAGAGAGAGAGAGAGAGACCGGGAGGCCAAGGTGTCGAAGTTTATTAAAGGAGTAAAGTGGGTGCGGTTAGACATGGAACTTACGCAGTTGGTCGATGTTCCAAGTGCTGGCTAGTTCTCAACCATCTTCCATCGCGAGGCGGACAGCCCCCGGGCATGCTGTTGAGACGACCGTGTAAAGACCCTCCCATCTCGACATTAGCTTGTTAGCCTTTGGCAAGTCTTGGACCCGTCGCAGAACGAGATCGCCGATATGTAAGGTCCTTGGTCGTACCGATTTAGCGGCGTGCCTGCGGAGAGCTTGCAGGTAAACCGCGGATCGCAGCAGAACCCGTTCTCGAGTTGCTTCCGCGAGGTCGAGGTCGAGAAGGCACTCGCCTTCTGCGTCGATGTCGTGGGCTAGATTCACCCTTGGGGATCCCAGGACGACCTCGGCGGGTAGGACGGCTTCCGCGCCATATACGAGCTGAAAGGGGGTCTCACCCGTAGCTCGGCTCGTCATGGTGCGGACCGACCAGAGGACGGGAGGTAGCTCGTCCACCCAGGCTTGACCATGCTGATCGAGGTTCTTGAAGACTCTTTCTTGACTCCTTGGATAATCTGCCCGTTCGCGCGCTCGGCCGCCCCATTGCTCTGCGGGTGGGCCACCGACGCGAAGCATATCTTGGTCCCGACCTCCTCGCAATAAGCCTGAAACAGCTCGCTTGTGAACTGAGTGCCGTTGTCCGTGATGAGGCGACTTGGAACGCCGAAGCGGGTCACTACGTTATTGCGGAAGAACCTTTTAGCCGCCTGTGCTGAGATGGTCGACACAGGCTCGGCCTCGATCCATTTAGTGAAGGTGTCGATTGCAACGAACAGGTATTTACAACCCTTCCTTCCTCTGCGAAATGGTCCGAGTATGTCGATGCCCCAAACCGAGAATGGCCAGGTCAGGGGCATGGTTTGTAGTGCATATGCCGGCTGATGGACTTTCCGAGCATGGAACTGGCAAGATCGCAGGAGGTTACTATTGAGCGCGCGTCGGCCAGGGCCGTCGGCCAGTAGTAACCCAACCGGAAGGCTTTGCTCACTAGGGTCCTAAAGGACGAGTGAGCTCCGCACACCCCGTCATGGATATCTTTGAGGAGATATTTGCCTTCCTCTTGGGTGATGCACTTGGAGAGGACCCCAAGCGTGCCTTTGCGGTATAAGAGGCCCTCGACCATTTTATAGGCAGAGGAGCGTCTTACGAGCCGGGATTTCTCGGCTTCTTCCTCGGCAAGTGTCCGTGTGCGAATCTTGGATGAATGGCGTCATCCAACTCGCATCCTGCTCGAGGAAGGAGACGGTACCACCTGTCTCGGTTGCCTCCTCCTCGGTGGGTATAGAGGGCTTATAAAGGTGCTCGACGAGCACCGCCGGGCGAGGAGTGGCGGAACCGACCTTCGATAGATGGTCGGCCAGGGCATTGTCCTTCCTGGGGATGTATAGTACTTCGAAGTTTCTGAAGTACTTTTCCATCTTCCTTACTTCAGCCAGGTAAAGCGCCATCGAGTCATCGGAGCACTGATACTCCTTGTTAACCTGGTTAATAACTAGCTGCGAGTCGCCCTTCGCAGTTAGTCGTTGGACTCCGAGCGTCTTGCATGCCCGAAGCCCGGCTAGCAGACCTTCGTATTCTGCTGCGATATTCGTCGCGCCGAAATGCAGCTGGAGGGCGTACTGGATCCGCTCCCCCTGAGGGGATTCTAGGATCACTCCAGCCCCCGAGCAATCGTAAGCTCGGGATCCGTCGAAGTGCATGACCCAGCGACCGTGCTCGGACTGGTCGGGTTCAGGCTCGGATGGGGTGGGATTTGTCCATTCGGCTAGGAAGTCCGCTAGGACCTGAGATTTGATCGCGGTTCTGGCCGAGAATTCGATCTCGAATTCGGCGAGCTCCATGGCCCACTTCGCGATCCGTCCGCTTGCATCCTGATTCCCTAGAATTTCTCTGAGCGGGAAGTTGGTCGGGACTCGAATTTTGTGGGCCTGGAAGTAGTGTCTTAATTTCTTCGAGGCCACGAGGAGTGCATAAAGGAGCTTCTGGACCTTGGGGTAACGCTCCTTTGGTCCGTGTAGGACTTCGCTGATGTAGTAGATCGGGCGCTGCACCGCCCCGCTCTGATTCTGACGGCGCTTACCGCCTGGGGTGTGGCGGCCAGGTAGAGCAAAAGAACCTCTCCTATTCTCGGTGTGGTCAAGACCGGGGGTCTCGACAAATACAGCTTTAATTCTTTGAAAGAGTGGTCCGCTTCTTCTGTCCAAGCGAAACCGTCGTGCTTCCGGAGCGCCTTGAAGAAAGGCAGGCCGCGCTCGCCGAGCCGCGAGATGAAACGACTTAGGGCCACCATCCTCCCGGTCAGGGACTGAACCTCCCGCGTGCATGCGGGTGGTCGCATGTTCTCGATGGCCTCTATCTTCTCGGGGTTGGCCCCGATTCCTTGTGGACCGATCATGTAGCCGAGTACCTTGCCGGCTTTGACCCCGAACACGCATTTTTCAGGGTTTAACTTTATTCGATGTTTATTGAGGTTACGGAAGGTTTCCTCTAGATCGGATACATGACTCGAGGCCATCTTGCTTTTGACGACTATGTCGTCCACGTATACCTTCAGGTTCCGACCTATTTGGTCCGAGAAGGTTTTCTGCATGAGGCGCTGGAAGGTTGCTCCGGCGTTCCTTAGACCGAAGGACATGGTCGTGTAGCAGAACGTGCGAGCAGCGTGATGAAGGAAGTCTTCTCCTCATCGCCAGGCGATATGCCGATCTGGTGATAACCTGAATAGGCGTCGAGAAAACTCATCGCCTCGAGGCCGCCGTTGCGTCGACCAACCTGGTCTATCCGAGGCGGGAAATTGTCCTTGGGGCACGCGGTATTCTCGCCTGTGTGATCGACACACATCGCCACTTGCCCCCTTTTTCTTCCACGATAACCGTTGGCCAACCAATCGAGTGATCGACTTCTCGTATAAAACCGGCTTTGAGGAGCTTGTCGGTTCCTCTCGATGATAGCTTGCTTCTCCAGGAGAAGCGCTGAGTTCTGTCGCCGCAGGCTTTTGTCGCCGAGGCTAGCTTTGTGCTCGACGACCTCCCTTGGGACTCGGGCATGTCGGACGGTTCCCGAGCGAACGTGTCCGCGCTTCTTGGAGGAAGGTCACGAGCTCGAGTTCCTATTTAGGATCCAGGAAGCCCCACGTGTACGACCTTATGCAGCTCTGCGTCGCCTGATGGAATGGCTTTAGTCTCCCCGGCACGGAGGGTAGCCTTGGGCGGGAACTCCTCGGCTCTTGCTCGGGCCCCATGGCGGCATTTGCCCGACCATGTCTAATGCCCTCTCGTCGCAGCTTTAGGGCTGCTTTGGGCTTCCCTTTACGAGATCACGCCACCGGGCCGGAACCTTCGAACATTGGTACCCGTGATGCGTGGCGGCCATGAATTTAGCGAGCGAGTCGGCCCAGATGGCGTTGTAGGCCGACTCAATCGACTACCTCGAAGGTGATCAACTCCGTTCGGAAGTTGCTCGGGCCTTCGAAAGTTACGGGCAGGACGATCTGTCCGAGCGGCTTGACCGAGGTGCCGGGGACTATCCCGTAGAAAGGGACTACGACGCTCTTGACCTTGGACCGAGGAATTTGCACCTCGTCTAGGACCCTGGCTGATATCAGGTCCAGGGAACTCCCGCAATCTACAAGCACTCATCCTACCACGGTGTTGCAGATCGTTGGACTCACGACCGTCGGGAGCCTCTGGGGTTTCGTCATCCCGGGCGATGCGTCCTTAGAGAAGGTGATGGGCAGCTCGGACCACTTGAGCTGCTGAACGGGAGGCTTCCCTTGAGTGACACGAAGTACCTCGCGTGCGGCCTCCTTCTGCTCCCGACGTGACCCATAGGCGGCGGAGCCCCCGAATATCACAGCGATGTGGTTTCTCGGCTCCTGGTACTCCATGTCCGTATCTTCCTCCTCGGCGGGCTTCTTGCCCTTGACGTCTCCTTCCTGCTCTGGGAGCGTGGGCATGGGACCCTTACCATTGTAGAATTGCTCCAGGCGGGAGGCCCATGTTCTGCAATTCCGCAGGTCGTGCCCATGCGCCTGGTGGAGCGGGCAAAAATAGGCGCTAGCCCGTCCGCGTTGGTCGCCGCGGTCTTGGTCGTCCCGGTTTTGCTCGTTGTTCCGCTGAACCGGTCGACACTTTCCTTTTGCGGCTCCTCCCTTATAGGATTGCGAGGTCGGCCGTTGTCGTCGTTCGATGGCCGCCACCATGTCGGAGACAGAGGTTTTTTTCTTCTTTTTAATTTTTTTCTCGATCGAGCTCACGCTCTTTCGGCTTGACGCCCCTTCGAGTCCGGGCTGAGGGGGCAGCTTTCCTTCGTCTAGCAGCTTCTTCCATTGGACTGCCTCGTCAGCGTTGGCATAACGGTCGGCCATGCGGAACAGCTCGTTGGCTGTGATGTCTGGGTGAATCTCGAGGTCTTGAGTAAAGCGGACGTCTCGGACCCCAAACTTGAAAGCCCGGAAAACCGCCTCATCCGAGATGCTTGGGATGGAATTCCGTACTTGCATGAAGCGGCCAGACGGCGCGCAAGGTCTCGCCCTCCGTCTGTATCAGACGCTCAAGGTCGCGCTCCTTCCCCGGGCGGACATAGCAGCTCTGGAAGTTAGCTCGGAGAGTGCTGCTCAGCTGTGCCCAGGACCGGATCGAGTTTTCCTTTTGGTTGAATAGCCATGTCAGGGCCGCCCATCCAAAGCCTTGTGGCGGAAAGTTAGCCATGACCCTTTCATCACCTCCAGCGGCCAGAATGGCCATGGTGTAGATCGAGAGAAACTCGTCGGGTTCTGCGTCCCATCGAACCTCGATGTGGCCTGGCTTGAACCTTCTTGGCCAGGTCACGCGTCGTAGCGGCGTTAACGCCTCGCACCCAAAACGGGGGCCGCCGACGGCCGTTATGAAAAGTCTGGCCGGCGATCCCCACCGGCCAAGCCCGAGGTTCGTGGGCCCAGGCGAGAGAATACCTCCCTACGCCTGTAAGATGGAGAGTGGCCCGAAGAGGAATGTTCAGCCCGGTTCTGCCCGTGGCTCGTATTCCGTTGATCTCGAGGGAGCCCCCGGGAATTGCTCCGGGTGCCCTCTCGAGCCTGATCACGTTCGCGCCGGTCACTCTGGGTACGGCTGCGTGAGTCGTCGGGGTGGAGGCGCACGGATGCCTGGCGGCGGCGTTCCCAGGAATCGCTCTGGGCATCCCTTCCTCGGGAGGCTTCCGCCGCTTTTATGTCCGTGGCGATTTCCTCGAGGTCGTCGGCCACAGCCGCACCCATGGCTTCTAGGTCGACTTGCTCAGGAAATTCTCTGAGGTTGCGCACCACTGTGGCCAAGGCTTGAAGGCGTTCCCCGCTCGGGGGAGCGCGGGGTGACGAGTTCGTTGGCGCCGACGGGCTCCGGCCCCGTCACGCTGCGTGGAGGTTCTCACGAGCTTCGGCCCTGGTCTTGTCAGCCGGGCCACCACGGACTTGCCGGCGTAAGCTAGCCAGCGTCCGACTCAGAGATGCCTGTAGGTGCTCCTTGGCCGCTTCATAGCGGTGGAGGCGTGTTTCGCCCGGGGATTTGCCCCCGATATTTCCACCTTCCTCCGCAACCAAGACGTTACGGGATTGGGCGGACCGCGAGGGTGACATCACGGTGTCTCCACGTGGCGCGTCCCCACAGTCGAGCTCGAGATGGTCGGGAATGTCCAGGCCATCGTAGAGCCCGTCGTACTCATCGTCCGAGAGGGCGTCGAGTTGGGAGCGAAAGAGCTGCTCCGTCTTGGCGGTTTCGAGCGAAGCTCTGGGCCGTCATGATTCTCGAGGCCAGCGACGTCGGCGGCCCCATTGTCGAAGAATTGCTCATCTTCTTCCTCGATTCCAGGGGCGTAGAGGCCCTGGCGATCTTGGGAGTCTGACATCCTCCGGGATTCCTCACGAAAGGGAAAGTCGGTCCCCACGGACGGCGCTAGCTGTCGACGATTGGAGAGCAGGCCCCCACCGAGCTTACTTGTTGGTGGAGGGACCAACTGCGACCCCTTCTCACGTGAGGGAATACTCAGAGGAGTGACTCACTGGACTTCAACGAGCGAGGACACAGTGATTTACCCTGGTTCGGACCTCTCAAGAAGGAGATAATAGCCCTACTCCAGCTCGTGTATCTTTTCGTAAAATGTGTCTCTGCCTCCCCCCTCCACGGCGGGGATGCTTTATAGCTTACAAAGGGGCGTACTTGTTCAAGCCCACTAACTCCACGTTCGACCAGGTCCAACGTGGTAACTAACAGATCCTATACTCCAGCCATGTTCCCGCGGAGAAGCATAGCGAACTAGCGGAGGTTACGCAGCTGGCGGTTAGCGACCTCGGGATCACGTCAGGTCGGCTAACAACTAACTCCGAACTCGGCCACCTCTCCTGAGCACGAGCCATCGACCCACCAGGTTATGCGACCTTCTCAGGTCCTGGCAAGGTCGTCCCTAGGAACGACCTCCTGATGGCCAGGGCGGGGACGAGCTCGCGCTGCTCGTGGCGCCCGACTAGGTCGTCCCGGGGGACGGCCTTCCGGTGGTTCGGGCAGTAGCGAGCCCGTGTCGCTCGTGGCACCCGAGGTAATTTATGGGATTCGTCCGACCCCCCGACAGGGAGCAACCAACGCTTGTGGTGTGCTCTGGTCGTTTGTGAAGGCTAGTCTTGCCTCTGAAAGGGAAGAGACAAGAAGTGAAGCCGGCGAGTGCATTTGTGCAACACCGGGAGGAAAGCGGGTTGAGAGAGGCCCCGGCTCAAGTGCGACCGAGCCACCTCAACGGAGACGTAGGATTCCCTTCAAGAATCCGAACTTCGGTGAAAAATCGTGTCTCTCACTTCTTCTTTCTCTTCTAGCTCATCTTGTGTTGATTTGATCTTGTGGTGCCTCGATCTACCTAGTTTCCTTGCTTTGCTCTAGATCTGCACTTGCTTAATGTACTAGATTATTATTGCTATCTTCTCTTTCAAGTAACTAGTTGCTAGAGAGAGTAGATTTAGTTACCTTCACGAGCTGCGTTATCCGGAGTGTCCGGACAAATAACCTGGACAATCCGGACTATCCGGAGTCTCCGAGTTGACCTGTTCGGACTGTTTTAATTCCGCTGCGATTTTTTAATTCGCCTATTCACCCCCTCTAGGCGACATCTCCGGTCCGCTTAGTCCCCCATCAACGGAGGGGGGATAATCCCGTTGGAAGATCCATGTACTTGTATCCATCATTCCAATACAGAAAAAGGCGACCAGGCGACTGGACGTAGGGCTATTATCTCGATCATGAGAGGCCTGAACCAGGGATAAAATCCTTGTGTTTCTGTCCGTTCTAATGGACCATTTCCCACATCTTCGATGCTACCCCTTTGGTAGAAAGGGGCCTCAGTTGATCCCTCATTCAACAAGTAAGCTCGGCGGGGGTCGGTTCCCCAATCGTCGATACTTTCTAAATTCAAAATTTTTTATTTAAATTTTTTCAAGTTGAAACTTTTCGATTTGAAATTTTTTGACTTGAGATTTAAATCAAATCTTTTCAAAACAAAAAATTTTTGAATCAAAACTTTTCGAACTGAAAACTTTTGAGTTGAAAGTTTTCTAAGTTGAAACTTTTCCATTTGAAACTTTCTTATTTGAGAATTCTTTATTTAGAACTTTTTGTATTGAAACATTCTAAGTTAAAACTTTTTTCTATTTGAGACCTTTTGAGTTGAAAATTTCTTGGTTAAAACTTTCTAATCTGAAACTTTTCGAGTTAAAACTTTCTTATTTGAAATTTTTTTATTTGAAATTTTTTAGTTTTAAATTTTGGGTTGAATTTTTTTTTGAGTTAAAACTTCATATTTCAAAATTTTAAAGTTTAAATATACTAATTTTTGTGTTAGAGTGGAAAGATAGAGAAGATGACACATGTCATTCTAGGAAGATGATCTTAAATTTGTTAGTTTGTGATTAACCTTAAAATAGGATGTAGTATATTTAATCTGCGGGGTCATCACCGTTTTAAAACATTTGTTCAGCACGTAACACAAACTATTGGCATCGTGCTTGGGCCATGGAAAGCTGGGTTGGGCCTGAATCCGATTGACCTGACCTATGCATGCAAACTAATCTATCTTGATTAGAAAACTAGGAACACCCGCCGCATCGATCTCAAATCCCGTCGCCTCCTCTGAACAAATCGCGTGCTCCCTCCCGTCCCGTGCGCCTCCGCCTCATCATGGACAGCGAGCCCCAACCTTCCTCCGACGCGCCTCGGCCGAGACGGCCTCCGCCCACTCCCGGCCGACATGAGCAAAAACATTGGCATTCTTCGCCGTGACGATGGAGAGTTCGTCGTGGCGCACCTTACGGTGACCCCGCACGACAGCGAAGACGACTCCATCCCGCGTACGTGGCTGTGAATCCGCCATGATGTTACTACCCCTTGGCCTCTGATCACTCAGGACGTGAGGTTTGATCGACAAGTAAAGGGAAAACTGAAGAACACGAGAAGAAAGGGGAAAAGAAACAAACAACTATCAGAATGTTCTCTTTTTGCATAACCCTTTCTGTTACACAGTTCTGTATTTATATAGTCTGCTGCGTAATGCGAATTCTCCTTTCTACCCTTTGTATCTCTATTTAATTACTAATGAAGTCTGTATTACTCTCATTACTGATTGACAAAAGCATTACCGCTACAGTACTCTAATTCACTGCTGTCCGTTCGTCATTGTCGATGGCGCGGCTCCAGTATTCAGCGACTGCTCTGTTGCATCGTTGGCGCCTCCCGTGACAGTACCCCCTGCTGCAGATGTTGCTTGACCCCAAGCAAGCGCCAGTGGATAGCGGTCCTTCAAGACCGTCAAATCCTCCCAGGTCGCCGAGTCCGCTGGAATGTGCGTCCATTTGACAAGTCCCTGCACAATCGCCGAACTCCCTCTTTTAACTAACCGGCGTTCCAAAATTTCTTCAGGCTCAGTTGCATGTGCATTCAAATCAGGCAATCTCGGCAATGTAGCAAACACAGGCGAGTGATCTGGTGTGAAAGCTTTCAATTGGGATACATGGAAAACTGGATGAATGAGACTGTTGGTTGGAAGATTAATCTTATATGCCGATGGTCCAATTCTTTCAATCACCACATAGGGTCCATAAAACTTGTAAGCCAGTTTTGGGCAGGGTCTATTCACCAACGAATTTTGAATATACGGCTGTAACTTCAATAGCACTTTTTCCCCAATCTGAAATTGCCGCTCGTGTCTATGCTTATCAACCTGCATCTTCATGCGATTTTGCGCCTTGGCTAATTGTTGTTTGAGCATTGCAGTATGTTGTTCTCTATCCTGCAATATAGCTGTGACCTCCTCAGATAAACTGCTGTCGGAAGTGGGTACAAAACCATAGTTCGGCTCGGTGCCATAGAGAGCCTTAAACGGAGAACATCCTAAGGAAGTGTGGAAACTCGAGTTATACCAAAATTCTGCTAAAGCCAACCATGACTTCCATTTTCCCGGAGCTTCATGAACTGCGCACCGCAGATACATTTCTAAGCATTGGTTTACTCTCTCACTTTGCCCATCGGTCTGTGGGTGATAAGCCGTGCTATATTGAAGCTTTATGTCCAATGATTTGAAGAGTTCACGCCAAATTGTACTAGTGAAAATCCTGTCTCGATCCGAGGTGATTGACTTGGGAATACCATGAAGTCTGACCACCTGATCTAAGAACATTTTAGCGACTTTTTGGGCAGTGAATGGGTGTCTCAATGGTAGGAAATGAGCGTATTTGGAGAAACGATCAACCACGACCATAATCACGTTATATCCTTCTGAATTGGGCAATCCTTCAATGAAATCCATTGTTATGTCTTGCCATGCTGCTTGAGGTATGGGAAGAGGTTGTAATAACCCTGCCGATTTCATTCTCTCAGTCTTTGTCATTTGACAAATTTGGCATTGCTTCACAAAGCTGTCCACATCTTGTTTCATGCCGGCCCAATTGAACATCTTTTTAAGTCGCTGATATGTCACATGGATGCCAGAGTGCCCTCCGACAGCACTCGAATGAAAAGTTTGTATCAACTTTGTTCTTATCGCGGAATTATCACCCACCCAAATTCTGTCATGATGTCGAATAATTCCCTGACATAACTCGAAGCCCTTCTCATCTGGGCTATGGAGTGCAAGTTGAATGAGCAACTGTTGTGCATCTTTATCTGTGACATAAGAATTGATGACCTCCTGTATCCACAACGGTTTGACTTCAGAAATGTGATTAATGCTCATGAGGTTGCCGGCTCTGGACAAGGCATCAGCTACCACATTCTCCTTGCCCTTTTTATAAACAATGCGGAACTGCAGTCCCATGAGCCTAGCCATCACCTTGCGCTGCATGTTTGTTTGCAAATGTTGCTCTTCAAGAAAACACAGACTGCGATGGTCCGTCCTGATGATGAATTCTTGACGCTGTAACTATTGTCGCCATCTATTCACAGCCAACATTAGCGCTAAAAACTCTTTCTCGTATATGGACAACCTCTGATGGACCGGTCCCAAAGCCTTACTAAAGAACGCTACTGGATGCTCTTGCTGAATCAACACGGCTCCAACTCCTTGATCGCAAGCGTCTGTCTCCACTTCAAACACTTGATCAAAGTCCGGTAAATTGAGTACCGGAGTGTTTGCCATGGCTTGCTTCAGGAGCTCAAATGCTTGCTGAGCATGATCAGTCCATTCAAAAGCTTTTTTCTTAAGTAAGTTGGTGAGAGGCCGGGCCAAGGGACCATAACTTCTGACAAACTTCCTGTAATACCCAGTGAGTCCGAGAAAGCCCCTTAATTCTGTCACACTTGTTGGTTTCGGCCAATTGAGCATTGCTTGAGTCTTTTGTGGATCAGCAGCAACACCTTTATCAGAGATGATGTGCCCCAAATATTCCAGATGAGTCTGAGCGAAAGTACATTTGGACCGCTTGACAAGGAAATGATTGATCAGTAGGGTGTTCAGGACTGTATCCAAATGAGCCACATGGGAATCCAAGTCAGGACTGTACACGAGGATGTCATCCATGAACACTAATACAAATTTTCGGAGATATGAAGACAGCACTGAGTTCATAATGCACTGAAATGTAGCCGGCGCATTAGTGAGACCAAACGGCATGACTTTAAACTGGTAGTGTCCGTGATGAGTTTTAAAAGCGGTCTTAACTTCATCCTCCTCCTGCATCCTAATCTGATGGTATCCCGCTCGAAGGTCCAATTTTGAAAAATATTTTGTTCCTGCTAACTCATCCAACAATTCATCGATAACCGGCATTGGAAATCGATTCTTTACTGTCATATCATTCAGGCGTCTGTAATCGACACAAAATCTCCATGTACCGTCTTTCTTTTGCACCAGTAGGACGGGAGATGCGAATGGACTGACACTAGGAGTGATAATACCAGAAGAGAGCATCTCTGCCACCTGCCGCTCGATCTCGTCTTTGTGTAAAGGTGAATACCGGTAAGGTATAGTATTGGGAGGTACAGATCCCGGAATGAGAGTGATAGCATGATCATAGTCTCTCTGGGGTGGTAGCTCTCGTGGTTCGGTGAACACTGCCTTATGGCGTTCCAAAACTGCTTGAACAGCCATGGGAACGAAGTTTTCAGCGTTTGACTCTTTCTGTTCAAGGACAGCAAGTGCCCATATGTCATTACCTTTCTTCCATTTGACAAATTGGTCTGCCGTCATTGCATGTAACTCGGTCTGAACCGGATGCTTGACACCGTGCAATATGATTTGCACTCCCTTATGCTTGAACTCAATCTGTTTATCAATCCAGTGACAAATCATAGGGCTATGTGCTTTCAACCAATCCATACCCAGAATTGCTTCATAAGCCCCGAGTTCAAGTACTCGGAGATCTGTCTGGAAGGAGTGACCTTGTGACCACCACGTAAATCCAGGTACCCAACTGGTGCAATATAGAGTCTCACCATTTGCTACTCTGACTGAGATAGGATGAGTGTCTTGAGGAGTATATCCAATCCTTTCCAAAAAACTTGCACTGATAAAACTGTGAGTGCTTCCCGAGTCTATCAGGAACAACATCACTTGATTTTGAACTAACGCCCGAATGCGCATTGTCTCAACTTCCTCAGTTCCTGACAGTGCATTCACAGACAGTTGGCCAGTCTCTTCTTGCTCAAAGTCTGCCCTTTCCATATGGTCAAGTAATGCATCAGACAATATTTCATCTGAATCCTCTGCTGTAATGGCTTGTAACTGTACCATTGCTTTCTTCTTACAGTGCAGGTGATGTGTAGGATCAAATTTTTCCCCACATTGAAAACACAATCCATTAGCTCTCCTATAATCCCTCAATTGCCTAGCTCTCCATAGTTCACCTTGAGCCAACTTCTGTGGCAAATCTCCCTTCCCCGATCCAAGACCATCTCTATTATTTCCCAATTTACTTTTCCAACCCTTCCCTCTATCAAGCACGTCTTGCTGAATTCGTGCCAACAGTGCCGCTCTATCCACACTTTCGGGTACTTGACATTGCACTGTTCCTCTCAACTCTGTTTTTAACCCTTTGACAAAGTGAGACACAAACAATTCTTCTCCATAATGGGGATTGTGCATGAGTATCTCGTACATAAGTTTTTCAAATTGACCTTTATATTCAGCTACCGATCCAGTTTGCCGAAGATCAACCAATTCCCCTAACAATTGCTGATGATCAAATGCACCAAATTTGTTTTCAATATCCCGGATGAATTGCTCCCAATCACCAATTCCAGTCCTCACCTTATAAACTTGGAACCAGCACGCAGCATTCCCCTCCATATGCATGGTGGCTGCGCTGACCCAGAGGGCCTCAGGTATGTTGAACACTCGGAAGTAGTCCATACATTTGTCTCTCCAAACTCTAGGGTTCTCACCACTGAATCTTGGAAATGATAATTTGGGTAAAGTACTCTTTCCTGTATTCCCCTGTTCTCGGACACCTCTGTTACTGCCTCCACTCATACTGTGTGTCATATCTTCGGGATGTTTGCCCAGTACTTCTCGCGTCGCCCAATTCGGCTCGAGATTAAGTTTCTTCCACGGTCCGACTGGTCCGGAAGTGAACAATGCCTTGTCTACTCTTCCCGTAGACCCATCCCCACCTTGATGATTCTCCAAAACACGATCTACAGTGAACTTCGCCACCGCTTGGGAAGTAGCTTCCAGTTGTTTTGCCATCAGTTGTTGATCCTTGGAATATTGCTCTATAGTCTTTGCAGTTAACTCTGATTGCACCACCATTTGCTGCTGTTGGTTCAACACTTGTTGCTGCGTGGCGTCGATCGCTCCCACCCGAGCAAAAAGCAGATCAATACTCTCCTTCACGGCCGCCCACTTCTCCTCTGCTCTCTCAGCGAAGTCTGCCATCGCCTCGACGACGATCTGAGTCTGCACCGAAGGTTTTGGAGGCGCCAGTGGTGAATCAAAAGGATCGAATCAACCAGCTTCCCGGAATTTCACAGGGTTCACTTCAATCAACCGAAATCGATTGAGGATCCCCAACCTTCCGCTGGAAAAAAAAATTTTACAACTCAAGATCCTCAGATCACTGGCTCTGATACCAAATGTTACTACCCCTTGGCCTCTGATCACTCAGGACGTGAGGTTTGATCGACAAGTAAAGGGAAAACTGAAGAACACGAGAAGAAAGGGGAAAAGAAACAAACAACTATCAGAATGTTCTCTTTTTGCATAACCCTTTCTGTTACACAGTTCTGTATTTATATAGTCTGCTGCGTAATGCGAATTCTCCTTTCTACCCTTTGTATCTCTATTTAATTACTAATGAAGTCTGTATTACTCTCATTACTGATTGACAAAAGCATTACCGCTACAGTACTCTAATTCACTGCTGTCCGTTCGTCATTGTCGATGGCGCGGCTCCAGTATTCAGCGACTGCTCTGTTGCATCGTTGGCGCCTCCCGTGACACATGATGAGGGTAAAGGCCAGGGATTGTTTTGGTGTACATGTCACCGACGTGGTCGTCGATCGTCCCCTTCGGCGCGCGATTCCATCCGCTGGGTCGACTACGTGCGGGGTATCATGTTCTGCGACGTGTTCAACGAGAGTCGTCAGCTCCAGCCCGTCCCGCTGCCTGTGAATCCCAGCGAGCATCACGTTCGTCCCGAGTTGGGCTTCATAGGGCCCCTGCACCTGTACCGGAGCTTGTCCGTGACGAAAGGCGGCGTGATGAAGTTCGTCCATGCCTCCGGCCCCCCGCCAGCAACTCCCGGTTTGCAGGCGCGGCGCCCGAGAGCACCCTTCTTCTCCTTTCACCACGAGCTGGTAATCCGTGTCACCACTAGCGACATTCTTCAGCTCCATTTTCCCTGCAGTTCTCCACTAGGGCCATTCGACAAGTAAGCATGTCTTCCATAACACCGACGCAGACAAGCGTGCCCTCCATGGCTGTGGTTGGGAACCAGCGTCACGGGGACGGGGACTGCGCGTTACGGTGCCATGGAGAAATTCCACGTTCTAAAACTTGGCGATAAACTCCTGCTCTTTCTCCTCCAAGATCCAAGCATGCTGTACTCGTCAAACTGAAAATGTCAATGACAATACTGCCTCACCGACATTTAGGTGACATTTGATTGGGTGGATGAGGGTGGATGCGAAATGACCATCCCTGCATTTGAAGTCATCCAAATGTTTGGATGAGTGGGTGGATAGGATATGATCATCTAGTTTTTTAGAATATTATCTCAATATGCTGGATAGAGCTATTAAAAAAAAGGTCGAATGCACTCATCTAGTTTGCTGCATGAAGAGATGAACTCCTTCAAATTCAAATTTTACCAAAGTGTACTTGCTTAAATTCAAATTTTGGTCAAAATCTGGTCAAATTTTGTTCAAAAATTCAAATTTCAACCAAAATTTATAAAAATTTCAAATTTTCATCAAAAATTCAATTTTTGATGATATTTTGTCAAAAAAATCAGTTTTTTTCAAAAAAAAATTAAATTGCGGTCAAATGTTGTCCAAAAGTTCAAATTTTGTCCAAAAATTTCAAACCGAAATTCAAAATCTTGATTACAATTAGCCCATACATCCGCATCCATATAACTGATAAAAAATTGGCTTATTTCATCCATCTCCATCCATCCAACCAAACAAAAAATGAACTCATCCCTATCGACCCAACCACTTGATGCCCTGCCTACTACTAGCAGCTTTTATTTCGACGCTGCATTACTGATGCACTTGCCTGAAAGTTGACTTCCACCGCAAAAATCCTTTCGACGCTGCAATACTGATGCACTTGCCTGAAAGTTGACTTCCACCGCAAAAATCCTTTTCGACGCTGCATTACAGATGCACTTGCCTGAAAATTGAGAGCAAAGTCAACCTACAGCAACTTACTAGCAAACTAGCGGAAAACGTGGCAAACAAATCCAAGAAAAACGCGGCACTGCTAGATTCCAAACCGCGGCAACGGAACCCAACTCTCGCGCGGCACTGCAGCAAATGCCGGCTTCATTTCCTCCTTCCCATCTCCAGGGTCAACTCCCACCAATGGTCTCCTCCTCATCCTCCCGTGCCGTGCGTTCCTACGCTTCGTGGGCGCAGCCGCGGGCGCCTCATGCCATCCCGCAAATGCCTCCGCTCCCGCCCGCTCTGCCGCGCTCTCTCCTCGCGTGCCTGCTCCTTCTCCTCCTATCCGCGGACGCGGGGCCCCTGGCCACGGAGCGCGTGTACCCCAACTTCACCGCCTCTAGCTACGAGTACATCGACACCGGCGGCGCGTTCTTGGGGTCCAGGAACGGCGCGTTCAAGGTGGCCGTGGTCAACCCCGGGAAACAGCAGGCCAGCTTCTACCTCGCCGTCCTGCACGCGCCGTCCGGCACGCCGGTCTGGTCGGCCAACCGCGACGCGCCGACGAGCTCCTCCGGCAGGGTTCTGCTCTCCGGGCAGGGGCTTGCCGTGACGGACCCGAACGGAACGGTGCTGTGGTCGACGCTACCGCTGCGGTCGCCCGTCGCGGCGCTCCGCCTGCAGGACACCGGGAACCTGCAGCTGCTGGATGCCGAAAACGCGACGCTGTGGCAATCGTTCGATAACGCCACCGACACGCTGCTTCCGGGGCAGCAGCTGCTCGCCGGTGCGTACCTGTCGTCGGCGAGGGGCCGCACCGATTTCTCTGAGGGGGACTACCGGCTCGGCGTGACAGCGGCCGACTTGGTGTTGACGTGGCAGGGTTCCACATACTGGCGGCTGTCGAACGATGTCCGGTCGTTCAAGGACAGAAACACCGACGTGGTGTCTATGTCGGTGAACGCATCGGGGCTGTTCGTGGTTGCCGCCGACGGCGCCCTTGTGTTCCGGGTGAACCTTGCGCCGGCCGAGTTCCGAGTGCTGAAGCTGGGCTACGACGGCCGGCTGCGCATCACGAGCTACGCGCTGGTGAACTCCTCGGCGTCTCTCGGCCCCGACTTTGTGGCGCCGGGCGGCGACTGCGACCTCCCGCTGCAGTGCCCGTCCCTCGGGCTCTGCTCCACGGCGGGCAACAACTCGACCTGCACGTGCCCGCCACTCTTCACCGCCTCCGTGACTGTTCCCGGAGCGTGCAAGCCGGGAGACGGCTCGACGCTCGCGTCGCCGGACTCGTGCCAGAGAAATAACAGCGTGTCCATTTCTTACCTCGCCCTCAGGTCGCAGATTGCCTACTTCAACACAAAGTTCGATACCCCGACGAAGACCGGCGTCAACGACACCGCGTGCCGCACCCTCTGCACCGCGAACTGCACTTGCCTCGGCTACTTCCACGACAGCTCCCCCCTGAGTTGCTACTTGCTCAGGGGAAGTCAGCTCGGCTCGCTGTATTGGAGCTCTCCCGCTACTGCCTTGGGATACATCAAAACGTTTAACTCGGCAACCACAGCTGCATACAACAAAAGCAGTTCGTCGTCGGCCAACCACTCTGTGCCTATCATCCTGCCGTCCATTGCTGCGTTCCTTTTCGTCGCCGTGGTCGCATGGTACGCGTGGAGGAGGAGAAGCAAGAACGGGAAGAAGAAGAAGACCAGGAACTCCGCCGCGAAGCAAGTGAACTTGGGCCGTCAAAAGTCACAGTCGAGGGACACCAGTTATAACGCTGATCCTGACGACGACGTCGTCATACCGGGCATGCCAACGCGATTTAGCTACGTGGAGATTGCAACGATGACCGCCAATTTCGGAACAAAGGTGGGTTCCGGCGGGTTCGGCTCTGTGTACAAAGGAGAACTTCCCGGCGGCGAGGGGCTCGTCGCGGTGAAGAAGCTCGAGGCTGTCGGCGTGCAGGCCAAGCGGGAGTTCTGCACTGAGATTGCCGTCATAGGTAACATCCGCCACATCAACCTCGTCCGCCTCCGCGGCTTCTGCGCGGAGGGTTCCCGCCGGCTGCTAGTCTACGAGTACATGAACCGCGGCTCGCTTGACCGGTCGCTGTTCGGCCTCACGGGGCCAGTGTTGGAGTGGGGGGAGCGCATGGAGGTGGCACTCGGCACGGCACGCGGGCTCGCGTATCTGCATACCGGGTGCGACCAGAAGATCGTGCACTGCGACGTCAAGCCGGAAAACATCTTGCTTGCCGACGGCGACCAGGTGAAGATCTCTGACTTTGGGCTCGCCAAGCTGATGTCACCGGAGAAGTCGGCACTGTTCACCACCATGCGTGGTACCCGCGGATACCTCGCTCCCGAGTGGCTCAGCAACGCGGCCATCTCGGACCGCGCCGACGTTTACAGCTTCGGCATGGTGATGCTCGAGCTGGTACATGGGAGGAAGAACCGGGTGGAGGAAGCCAACAACGTCGCCGTAGTCGGCAGCAGACTGCAGTCGGATTGGCCGTCCGGGTGGAGCAGCAAGATGACGTCGACGGCGAGCGGCATCAGCAGCGCCGACGAATACTTCCCGATGGTGGCACTGGAGCTTCATGAGCAGGGGAGGTACCTGGACCTCGTCGACTCGAGGCTGGAGGGTCGGGTGGACGAGGCCGAGGCGGCGCGCGCCGTGCGCGTCGCGCTGTGCTGCCTGCACGAGGACCCCGCGCTACGGCCCAGCATGACCGCGGTGGTGCGGGTGCTAGAAGGCAGCGTGCCGCCGCCGGAGCCTCCCGTCGACGCGCTCGCCTTCCTACGGCTATACGGGAGGGGCCACGCCGTGCCGGCCCCGCTCACCGTCATGGACCTCATGGTCGGCACGTCGGGCTCCGCTGGCGGCATGGCAAGCCATGCCGGGTCCGTGTCGGGCACGTCGTCGACGACCGCCGGCTCGTAGCTGAACGAGTCGTCGCAGGACATGTCAGCGCCAAGATAGCACAGGCCGACCTGCACAAGATTCAGCTCCTACGACGTGGCAACGATGAGACGCCGCATCAAGGGAAATAAATTTGGTGGAGGAGGTGTGTGATACCTCGTGGACAATCCTGTAATCCAACACCATGATATTAAAGTGAGGATTTTGAACTCACCTCTTATTTATTTCGATGCAATTCTAGGCATTAAGTGATAATTTAATATCGTAGCATTGAATTGCAGGATTATCTACGTAACATCAATCAGGATCAGATATACATAGAAAAGAGTTTGCATATCTCCTCCGCAGAATTTATTTCCCGCATCAAGTCGCCAACATGGCGTTGGCATGGTAATCCCTGGTCATGGCGATGACATAATACCAGCTGATACAAGGGACACGACAGGTACGACAGCACAGAGCAATGGTCGTCACAGTCTCACAGACAGCAAACAAGTTGCACCTGGTTTATCTACATTAAGCGTGCAGTTGGTGCTTGCTGTGCTGGTTTCTGGATATTATATGTCTGTTAACGATGCATTTTCATTTGTAGATTTGTTTGGTGGGGCAGAGACTAGAGAAGGTCATCTGATTCAAGATATGGACATTGTACATGGAAGCAGAAAAAAGGAGGAAAAATAAACCATAGAAACTACTAAGGTGTACAAAAATTTGAGATCCGTTTCTGTGCTCGCAAGCACCGCAACACATTTCTCAACACCGATTCATGCATCTCATGTTGTAGTTTGCAACACTGGATGCATGGAATTAGATGAAGACAACATAGGAACCAGATATGTAAAAAAAACGCACAAATAAATTTCGATACAGTAACAGAACCATGTCAGACCCCGAAATAACACCTTCGAAATCCTCTGTATAATCTGTACTAGTTCAGAAAATGCTAGTACTCACAGTAGAAATGAAACCATAGCATATACATAGTTCTTTATTAATAATAAATATTCAGAGTTACAAATGAAATAGCACGCAGGCCAGCAAATAAATAAACGACTAAATAAAAGCAGTGGAATTGAAAAACAATAAATAGATCCCAATTAATTTGCCACAGGCAATCGACTGGGGGCACGACCTAGTCCAACTGATCCTCACCATCGTGGTATTCCTCCTCTAAAGCAGCAGATTAAGCAAGGGTGAGTACTAGCGTACTCAGCAAATCACACCGAAAATGCAATATAAATGTGTAGGCAGTCAAAGGAAGGCTATATGGTTTATTTAAGCGTAAAGCAACAATTTAATAAACAATCTAAATAATTTTTAAATGACATAATTTAAAGAAACTTAAATCTATACATTTTTCTTTATAACTCAGGAATCTCTTCTGGAATTGTCCAAGTTATACCCATGATAGGCTCCCTCCATCCAACATCAATTTTTTTTAAACCAAATTTTCATTTGCTAAAGTTTAATCTGAGAATGGCTTGCTCGGCATGCCTATGACTGCGGGTGCGGCTAATCGATTAGTTTGATACTCTGCAGAAGTTGTACAACTTTACCCACAAGACGTGATATTCCCCTTGTGTCAGCACACTTCCTTTGGTGAATGACAGAGAAAATCATGACAATGCCCCTATAAAAATTCATATATGTAGTTATGTCCGCTAAGGTTCCACCGCTGAAAGAATCCCTCTATTCAGAAGCCCCCTTTTGCACCAAAGTGGCAGCATCACGCTTTCACCATACCACTACCCCATGTGGCATGACTGTCCATGATATGACTTAATATGGTTAGCTAGGTCTGTCCCATTCCAGACTCGTGGTAGTACGGTTAAGCTTTATATTTAGCGAAACTCAGACCGGTCCTTAATTGACTAGGCGAGACTTTCCACAAACCCAATATGATATCCACACCACTTTTCAACCATTTCTCGCCCGGTCTAGGTCATTTTCACTTTAACCATACTATCTCCACAATAATACTAACATCATCCTAAGTTTCCATTTAAACATAATATTATTTTGACATAAAATCCCCAAAACTCCTTAAGTTCAGTTCTAAGCATGTCTAAGCAATGTTTAATTATTACCATAATCATAGCTCATATTTTTTTCCTAAGGTTATAAGTGTATCGGAATTCAAATGTTAAAGGTAGCGTATCAATATTGGATATAACTATCATTTAAAACTAGGTCGAAAATTAATGTCTATAACAAATAAGCATGCAACAATTAAAATTCAATATACAAGTTCACAAACAGGGAGCAACATGATCAAGGTGGTGTGACTTGCCTGGTTCGACGAGTTGCTGCTCGAATTCGTCGCTCGGGAACTCCTCGGACTCTCCGTAATCTACGCGTGAAAAGCACCCAAATTCAAATTGTCGACGATTGGGGAGCAGGCCCCCGCCGAGCTTACTTAGTTGATAGAGGGACCAACCGCAACCCTTTCTCTCGTGTAAGGTTGCTCAGAGGAATGATTCACCTTTGCTAGATCTCAGACAGCGACACTAGGTTTTATCCTGGTTCGGGCCTCTCAGGTGGGAGATAATAACCCTACTCCAGCTCGATGTATATCAAGTGTGTGAATCTGGTGTCCCCCCCTCACGGCGGGGACACTTTATAGCTTACAAAGAGCCGCAACCTCCGTTACGGCCCACGCCCTGCACGCCTAACTACGTCCAAAGTGGTAACGAACAGATCCTATAATCCCGCCACGTTCCCGTTGAGGGTGCAACAAACTGACGTGGGTTCCGCCGCTGGCAGTTATCCCCACCAACCTCGTAATAGAGCTCCGACCAAGTCAAGTCGGCCAACATCACGAGCTCCCTGCTTCAGGTTAACGAGCTCGGCTGCCTCACCCGAGCAACGAGCTCACAATCGGTCAGGCCGAGAGCTCGTGCCGACGAGCAAACTAGGCAGCATCCCCAGGCCCCGACCAGGTCGTTCTTGGGAACGACCTCCTAGGGGCTCGCGTAAAACGAGCTCGGCCGTCGTGGCACCCGCGATAATTTATGGGGATTATCCAATCCTCGACACAAATAAATTCAAATTCAAATTCAAACTAGCACTAAACTAAAATTTAAGATTTTAAATGAATTTAGGAAGAAAAACGGAGCCAAACGGAGTTCGAACAGGCGAAAACGGGCTCTCGAAAATTTAAAAACCACAAAAAAGGATTTTTTGGATTTTTAAAATTATTTTTCTAAAGAAAAATCCGAATTAATGCACAATGCTGATGTCAGCGACATTATCAGATTTTCTTATTTATTTTTCAAAAGGAAATTCAGAATTACTGCGTCAGCGGGGATTTTTTATTTTCATTTATTTTAAAAAATAAAAGCCGGTGTGAGTGGGGCCATCAGACACGCCCGGCCGTCTTGCAGCCTTGCGTGCATACCTGTGAAGCGTATGACGAGCGAAGCCTTGAGGCAGGCCGAGCGTATGCGGCGCGAAGCGAAGCGGCCAGCGCGATGAAGCGGCAGCGGAGCCGGCCAAGACAGTGGCGAGCCGGGCAGCGAAGCGGCCTTGGCGTGGCTCGGGCGGCCGGAGGCAGAGACGAATGTGGCGGCGTTGGGGAGGAGAGGGGAGGCGAGGGAGAGGGGAGAGGCACGGAAGAGAGGGGGCCTGGGGGGCTTTATAGGGGGGAGGGGGCGCAGCCGGCGGAACAACCTCGAGAAAGGCGGCGGCAGTTGTGCGGGTCTGGCGGCAACGTGACGTGGGAAGGGCGGCGAGGCTGTTGGCGCGGTGGCGGTTGCGCGGGGAGGTCCAAGGTCCGGGCGTCACAAACCATAAGTAAAACTGTCAGCCTTTTTTTTTTGTTCCTCCATACTCAGCTTTTGCAATGCAAATTAATGGCAACATATTCAAAGCTTAACATGCCCAAAACTACTACATATCTTGTTTACCCAAGCGACTGAGATGAAGACATTGCAGATAGGGATCTCGCCCGTGTCAAAGATTGGGACTGTAATATAGGAGACAACATGAGCCTTAACTGCCAAAGGACTTCTCCCGCTTTATCGCAGAGGCTTTCCGCTTCGACAGCGACAAGCTGCTCGGAGAGACTCCCACTCGTTATGAACATCTCCTTGTACAGCATGGGGTGACACATGGCCAGTTTCTAGCCCTCCCTCTTGAGCCTAGCTCCATAGACAATACCTGCAGAGATCAGATTACTACATACAATATTACAACTTATACATGTTGTTTGAAGAAAACAACTTAATTAATCTTACAAACAACACTACTAAACCTCAATTCTATAGATTCATGAACTTCATAATTTTTCTATCAGAATCGAGGCTAATTTACTTTCAGAGAAGCTAAGCTAAGGAACAAAAGACTAATGTTTGTGGGGGATTCGCTGAGTTTAGAACCGGCTTGGTAAAATGGTATTTGTAATAAATACTCAGATTCTCAACCTAATTTTTTAATAAAGAAAACCCAAGAGATTCAGAAAGCTATTGTTTTTGTGATTTTTTCCCAACCAAAGAGTAATGACTACTGACTTAATTATGAATATGTATGGTATGCCCTGACATGGAGATTTACATGGAATATTTTAGGAGTCCAATGCAATAGTTGAGTTATATTGGGCTACGTTCCTAGTTGTGTCGAATTCTGATGATCCAAACATGCATAGCATCAGCGACCGCATGATCAAGCCAACATCAGTCGCCAAGCATGCATGTAGCAATTAATGTTGGCCAGGTTTGGATTAGGAGGGGACGCACCTCTTGGATGGAAGGCATTGTCTGATGACCGCGAGGAGTTTCCTTCGATATGATGATGAGAATAAAAGGCAAAAGAAGGGCCGGGTCTTTTTAGTCCGAGACCGTACTTATATATCATTCACAGCAACACACGCAAACAAATCACCACACAAATCAAACGCCACAGAAAAAAAAACAGAAAAACTATAGGACGCTATACCGTCTAAACGTTAAAGCAATGAAATGCATGAAACTTGTGATTTTTTACACTGAAATTCATGAAACTTAACACTAAAAACTGATGAAACCTGAAACTCATGAAACTAAACACTGGAACACATGAAACCGATCACGAGTTTCACAAGTTTCATAAGTTTCGGGCTATACCGTTGGAACGGTATACCGTCCAATAGTTCTGCTAAAAAAAACAAGAAATCAAAATAGTAGATTTCCGAACAAGATTCTTATATCGTCGGCTGCCCTAGATTCAAGAGCTTTGTAAGTAACGACAGAGCTGTCGGTCACACCGAGCGACGACAGAGGAGGCAGCTAGGGTTTGGAGTAAAGCGATCAGGCAAGGCTGGAGAAGGAGGAGTCGATGACTACATGCGGTGCGACGCGTATGGTGACCTATTGGGTTTTGTAGGTCGACCTAGTGGGCTTTGTGAGCTGGCTTGCTCCAAAATGCTAGCTTCTAGATGTTTTTTTTTCGAACGAGTAAGTGGGATGATTTTGTGGAGCAGGCTGGCAGCCTAGTGGACTGGCCCGCCCCACTTGCACCCCTAATGCCGCATATGGATTAAGCAAGAGAACAAGGAGAAAGAGATAGCAATTGTCTCTTGGTGTAGAAATAATCAAAATCCACGAAACAAAGGAAATACAGATAGCACGAAATATTATTGTATATGTTGTGTTTTATAGTAAACGTTTTTTTTATGCGAGAATTAAAAGTATGTTAGGATCCTTTAGAGATAACTTAAGAGACGATCCATTGTTGGAGCTGTATATGTTATTGTGTTTGTTGTATTCTTATTCTATGACTAGGAGCTTCTCTTCGGTGCCCACCTTTTCACTTACCACCTTTTGGGTTTGTGAGCGTAATTGCATGACTATGTATTTAAATAAAATGATATTCGAGATTGTATTGCAGGCAAGAGAAGTGCAGGAAGGGGTTGCCTTATTGTATAATCATCTATGCAAATGTATCTATGGTTAGAAGGTAAGCGTTAGTTGTATCTGTTCTTGTGTTTGGTGTCTCCTTATTCTACGACTAGGTGATCCTCCTAGGTGCCTACCTTTTCACTTACCTCCTTTTGGGTTTGTGAGCGTAACTGCATGACTATGTATCTAAATAAAATGATATTCAAGATTGTATTGCAGGCAAGAAAAGTGTAACAAGGGGTTGCCTTATTGTATAATCATATATGTAAATGAATATATGGTTTTGGTTAAAGCAATCTACAGTGTGCACGATGTTTGATGTGAACAAGCGTTTGTCCTAAGCAGGTCTGCCATGTGAATGTGTGTTGTGTGCTGTTTTAGGTTGGCCATTCACTCTTCTTTGTCTTAGTAAATCAGTGCCAATTCAGGCAATTCTAGATCTAAAAGATTGTTTTCTTGTGCTATGTCAATTTAGTGCGTGTTCCACAAGTAGTGCAATTACACTTTGCCTATGGGATGTCTGCATGCGATTCCAAAGTTCATGATTTGGTCATATGTAAGTGTGGTTAAGGGAAAATTCGACTAGGATTTGAGTGATGTGGAAGAGGGCTTTGTTCCTATGTGTATATTCATTGATTGATATCTTAAATTACCACGAATTCGATGGATGAAATTATTTTTTGGTCTTGATGTATTCTCCAATGAGATGATTGTAGCCATGGCAAGTGCATTAGTGCCTCATGTGTAGTTACGGGAAAATTCGACTAGGATTTGAGTGATGTGGAAGAGGGATTTGTTCTTGTGTGTATATTTATTGATTGATATCTTAAATTATCACGAATTCGGTGGTTGAAATTATTTTTTGGTCTTGATGTATTCTCCAATGAGATGATTGTAGCAATGGCAAGTGCGTTAGTGCCTTATGTGTAGTTAAGGGAAAATTCGACTAGGATTTGAATGATGTGGAAGAGGGATTTGTTCCTGTGTGTATATTCATTGATTGATATCTTAAATTACCACGAATTTGGTGGTTGAAATTATTTTTGGTCTTGGTGTATTCTCCAATGTGATGATTGTAGCCATGGCAAGTGCATTGGTGCCTCCGCATTCCGTTAGTTGTTTAGCACCTGAGCCACACCATCATCATTGTCTTTAAACCCTCTGGTTTGCCTTTTCATTGACCTATTGTCAATTGCATTGTATCTTCGGCTCAAATTGCTCTAAGTTCCATGTTTATTTTCTCTTTTTGGCTTTGATGTTGTAGATCACCCTAAGCAGTGCTTTCATTTAGTTTGAAGGAATTTTGCAAAGATTGAAGCACTCCTTATTTTTGTTGATGTACACTACTCAAACCTAAGTTAATTTTTTCGACAAAATTTTCTCTTGGACAAATCAATTGTAGACAAAAAGATAATATATATGCATGTGATTTGATTATGTAACGATATGAAAACAAAGAGGCCTGTGTTTTCCTCTTGCCTTTCCACCTAATGCAATGCCTATTGAGTGTTTGTTAAAATGGTTTACCCAATCAATAGCAGGACACACCTCTCCATCAGTGCATCTTGTCGAGATATCTGCAACATGTAAGCTTTCTTCACTTTTTTCTAAAGGTATTTTTTGATTTAGTTGTTGATGCTTGGTTAATGTTTTCTCCGCTTTGTGTACCACATAATGCAAATTTAGTGTGAATTTTCTCATGCTTTGGAGTAATTCTTTGCTGATTGATGTGTCACAATGAGAGTAACTGTTGGGTTTTATTATCAATGAATTCCTTCTAAATTACATTTGTACATTCATGCGAATGCTAAGATTCACTCATGAAGTCATGATTGTTGTGGGCAATTCATTTCATGTAGAGGTATGTCAACTATGCATAGGGAGTGCGCACAACTAGGTAATCAAGATATATATATACACAGTGATCAAACATCCTTCGCACTGTACTAGAGGAGTTTCATGTTCCAATATACTATAATTTTACATTTCATGTTCCAATATACTATAAGTTTTCATTGTTTTTACTTTCAGTTGAATCCCTATTTGAATAATTTACTAAGAACCCTGAATAATTTACTAAGAACCTGTAAGTTGTAGATTATAAGCTGTTTCGGGTGTGCGGATGATGGTAACAGGCGTCCATGTTTGAGGACATACTTGCATTGTAAATACAAGGCTGCCCGACACAACGATGTATACCTCATTATGATGATAACATGCGCCCATACATTGAAGGGTCATCGAGCAAGGTGATGTTAGGGCTTGGCGTTGTAAAAACCTTGTTATAATCTATCGGGTCACAATCTATCTTGTTGAGTGTAAATTGCATGAACAACATGAAATGATTATATTTTGTAGGTACAGTTGTACATTCTATGCTGAGTAATAAATCAATCTATTCAAATGATCGTGCCCCCAGTCATGGGCATTGCAAAGAAATGCCACACTTGGTTAGATTTTGTTGGTTTTAAAAACTGGTTTTCTTAACAAAAGTTGTTGGACTCAAAATGGATATATTTAGATATGGTACACTAACAGGCTTGTGTTACCATATTAGTAAAGTTGTATGGACAATACCTTCTCGAAGTTATTATGGATCTTTATTGCTCATGTTATAATCACATTTTGTTTAAGTAATGCCTTCACAATTATTGTTTGGAAAATACTATTATTCATATTTAATCCAGAAATTGTCTTTGAGCAAACTGTACATATATCCTCCCTTTGACTAACCATCCATGTAGTTTAGTATTTGCAAAAGTCTTGCGGAGTATGAAAATACTCATGTTTCTTATTGAAAATTTACCCATTGAAGATGAAGCTTCCGAAATAGGGTACTTCTATGCTACTGGATTTGGAGACAATAATGAGACCGAATATTAGAGCGCTAACCACAATCACTTGCTGTAACACCCTGACATCTAGTATGCCCTAGATGTCACCAAACATGGTAGAAGCAGCATCTAAATACCACAAATAAAGATAAATTACAGCAAGGGCGCAAATACTAAACGAAAATTTCGGCAGCATCTCCTTTGTTTTTCCATGGTTCGGAGCAACAACAAGAATACCACAAGATATATCATAATGAAAGACATCTAAAACAGCAATAACATGTGACATAGCAACAATTTAAGTCCAGAATAATGCATTCAACCACTTCATGAGCTAAACAAATCAAATAATAAGGCCAAGCACACAAATAATGCAAACTCCAAGTTTTTCAGCGCATTAACTTATTATCTCAACTACGAATGGCAAAATTATAGATGTATAAATGAGTGAAACTTCGTGAAGATGTGCCACTAAGCTCCTTTCCCGCAGGCCGGTTTCATGGTACCTAAAAACATCATAAAACACAAGCGTGAGTTCATCACTCAGCAAATATATTGCAATGGAACAAGGAAACAGTTTTCATTACCATCATCATTACATCTCATACTCAACATCATACTCAATTCATATTCACATTGTATACATCTCATTAACATCAACATATATGCAATGCAATGCACATGTCTCCTCGAAGCACATACCGGTATTGCTGAGTGCACACCCGTCGGCGTGCACCCTCTTTCCCCTTCCATCCCATAGATGGAGGGTGCCTACTCTTACTGACTCGCTCCCATACACAACCATGGATGGAACTACGAGGTAGGTCTTTCATGTTCACTACGTGTGAACACAGAGGCCCGCATCAGAATGGGACGCCTCTTCCATTATGAATGCACATATGACATGAACATGTATAAACTTGCTTCAACATTTAATAGAACAATCTCATAGCCAATATGTAACCATGATCATAATATCATAAGCAAATATCAGGCATGGCAAGTTAACACCTCATGTAACCATATTGCACCTATGCAAGTATAATAATCATCCAACACCCAAACCCATCCCAACACACTTGCCTCAACCGAGTGCGACGGAGTGGCTATCGGGACCCGAATTTGCAAATCCGGACCCTCTGTGTATTCAGCACTAGTCCAGGAACGCGCTAGTGCACACAGTCTCAACATTGGTAAATATCACAATCATACCACTCGATACTAATAAAGTACTTTAATTAGATAATCAAACTGGTTACTTGACCTTAAGGTCAAGTTACAAATATACGCCTCGCAGGGCGAAACTTATTAAAAGAGAAATAACTGCAGCGCAAGGCCCAAACTCCCCCGGAGAGGCCCAAACACCCGGAAAAGCCCAAAAGCATGATATAGCCTTGTACCTTATCTGCCAAAATCTATAATATCACATTCCGTCATTCCGTAGTGTCACACTTGCTTGTGGGTTATAATAAACCACTTAGGCCCTATCTTTATTTACCTTTCGTTGCAGACTTTGTTGAATGTATCCGGCCTTCAAGGCACAGTATGAAAGGCTACTTAAATTAGATAATGATGCTATACTCTGAGTAACTATGTTTACTAGCCACTGATCATAGAATTAGTACAAAAATCCATACGAGAGTCCGGAATCATATGATCCTAGGTCCCACATCAAAGGATCGACTACATAAACATCAAGTAAACAACATAACCTCATAAGTTACTCGAGGGCTAAACAGGCATCCTCCATCAACAATGGCAATAATTGAAATCAGGGAATACAACAAAAATTCGAGTCCTCAATCAAATTAATTTGAAGAATAAATCACACAGCATCTTCTTTTATTCAATCCGCACTTTATTGTAGTTCATGTATTTGAACTTACATATCTCCTCAAAGAAATCATCAGCAGCGTCATGGCAATTTTTCATCTGTGAGATTCTGATGACCATTGTCCGCAGCTTGACGTTGTACTTCACGAGCGACTCGAGTGTGTTCAGCTTCTGTTCAGCATTAAGCGGCGAGCGCATGGTGATCAAAACCTCTTCCAAGCAAGGGATGAAGAATTTTGAATCAAACTACAAGGACAAATCAACAGGAATTAGCCATATGTCACACCTATACCAATCTTTGGTGCAATCTACAATGCTCTTTGGTACAATGTTGCAATACACAATAGACACGACATGCCACTCACGTTTTTCAGGCTATTTTTCTGGCACAAAGCGGCAAACATAGCACCATGGATCTCAAACTTACACAGCTTTGGGTGGCTGTTGAAGAAGTCGACCAAATCAACCTCCGGGAATGGCTGTAGCGCATCAAAGTCACCGCAGAATTCAATCTTCATCACCAGGTGCTTCATTTTGCTCGTGCACTGCAGCACCGAGCTGACTGCGGCCCAGCTCCACTGGACGCCGCGCAGCGAGAGATGTTCTAGATCTAGAAGCTTCCCAGTGTCCACCGTGTGCACCCTCCCTGCAACATTTTATCACAATATAAACATTGCATGCGAACAACACAAACTATCTTGCAACACTGTGACACTGTAGTTAAGGATTCGAGGTATGTTGCATACCGGTGCTCTTGGCGATTGAGAGGCGACGGAGGCTGTGGCCACCGCGCAGAGTGATCTAGGAGAAGCCCTGGACCTTGAGTGACTTGACACGGGGCGCGGCGAGCAAGAGCGAGTAGTTGCCGGCGCCGAGGAAGTCGAGCCGGCACCGCTCGAGCAGGGAGAGCTCGATGGACACAGCGCTGGAGCAATCACAACCAAGCAAAGACAGGTCGGTGAGGTTGGGGCATGCGGCGACGGCGCACTTCACTACGCTATCCCGCAGTGGCGCACCGACGATCTCCAGCATGCGGAGCCGCTCCAGCTGCTCCCATGCCGGCGCGGCCGTGAGCGACACACCCCAGAGCCTCGGCTCCTCCAGGCCCGTGGCCAGGCCAATGCAGTCCAGGTGACCACCGTCCGCCGCCTTGTCGACGCGGCGTCCATCTGCAGCTCTAGCACCCGCAGCGACGCGCTCAGCAAGGCAAGCCAGGCGGGGAGGTGGGCCATGGAGAAGGGACAGTAGATGACCAGCGCCCTGAGCCGCTCGACGGCGGCCACCATCCGCCCGATGGTCTCGTCTGCGGCACCCCCCGCCGTGGCGGCTGCGTCGAAGGCGTTTCGGGGGAATAAGAGCGCCGGGAGGCACGGCACGCAGTCGCGCCAGCGGTGGCAGACGCAGGCGCACGCCGCCATGTCGTGGAAGTTGCTGAGCATCGACAGGATGTGCTGCACGACGCCATCGGGGACGGAGTTCATCCCGCCGCCGCCGTCGCCTTCCATGAGCTCGACGAAATGCTGGCGCAAACTCAACACGAGAAGGCGAAGGATCAGGGTGGATTTACATAGATGAGCACGCGGGCGTGGGACACGTGGGGGTTTAAAATTCAAAACGGGGGAGGGGCCCGCTCATCGGGTGGGGGGATTTTGAAAGTTCGGCAACCGTTAGCTCGGATTCGGGACGTTTCAATAGGGCAATGTAAGGTCCTGTTTGGCAGAGCTCCAGATCTCAGCTCCACCTCAGAGCTGAAACTTGTAGACTGAAATAAAATGACTTAAGTTTATAATTTTATTCTAAAATGTAAACAAGATGACCCACCTAAACACTCGTAATATACCCACAGCTCCAGCTCTACGAATCTGGTGAAGCTAGGAATACCCAGCTTCACCAACTCCACGGATTTGGTGGAGCTGAAGCTCTGCCAAACACCCCCTAAATACGGTTTTTTTTAAATATGGTAATTGAATGTGACGAAGTCGGTAAATACCATAGTATCTTCTCTTGCATTTGCACAACCATTGATATCTAGCATTTTATGATTTGAAAATATGAACTATAAAAAGTTCTAGATATATCTTAATAGGATTAGGATGTCTATTTTCTAATAAAATTTCTACTTTTTGTTCTTAGGAGGACTATGAGGGTGGTTTTAGGGTGCATTTGGTTGGTTGAATAGGATAGAATGGATGAGATGGTACAGGGATGGTGTTTGGTTGCCTCAATGAAATGGTACGGGATGGTACGAGATGATGTTTGATTGAAGGGATGAGGTTGATATGGACTATAGTAACCTGGCACTAGTGTTAGTTCTGTAGCAATTATAATTTCATATTGATAGGATACTCGATTGCTCGAATGTTCTGCAGAAAAAAAGATCGTTGGACACACAATCCAGTACACAATCTGGAATTGCATCCGCTCAGAAGCATTCATGATTCAGTCAACTGGATCAGTTCCCGACCATACTTGGCTAAGGTTGTGCAGGAAAAATAAACTGGACCAAGGAAACCCTTTTAGACTCGCTGGATCGGTCCTTGTCGCTCAATTTATCCACTGGATCAAAATAAGAATGACAAATGCCCTTAACATGCTTCCTTGGCAGAGAATCTATGAACCACAAAGCAACCAAGCCATTTACACCCATTATTAGAGCTAGAATGTAGCACAAGGCCACATTATCTGGAACTTTGGATAACCACACTAACAGAGTACACAAAGGGTAGAAAAGTATAAACTACATCATTCTGCCATGAGGTCGCCATCTCGACAGTGGTTATTACTAGGGCTGGAAATTAAGCTCGAGGCTCGAGGCTCGGCTCGAAGCGGTAGTGAGCCGAGCCCGAGCCTACTGTTCGGCTCGCTTAGCTAACGAGCCGAGCCCGAGCCGGCTCGCGAGCGGCTCGTTGGCTCGTTAGGCTCGTTACCGCCGGTAGGTTCAGTTTCTGGGGATGAGTCCACATAGCTTGTCCAGTAGGTTCCACATAGCATATTTTGCTAATAACAGCATGTGGAAGTGGAACTTCTACGTTTTAGAAGCTAACATTGCACAAATAGCATCACAAACTATGCATCCAACTCAAACTATGCATCACAAACTATGCATCCAACTCTATATCGACTGAAACACATTTCACATAGAACAATTCAGCATAATCTGACATAACAAAGTGTCCACAATCAGAGGAATTCATAGTTAATATTAATTTTACAAATCAAGTTTGGAATTCATAGCAAACAAAACATGAATGATTAACAATGTCAAACACTAAACAGCACACCTCAGAGCAGATCTCAGTACATGAATGATTAACAATGTCAAACACTAAACAAATTAACAATGTCAAACACTAAATGATTAACAATCTCAAACACTAAATGATTAACAGCACACCTCAGAGCAGATCTCAGTACATGAATGATTAACAATGTCAAACACTAAATGATTAACAACACACCTCAGAGCAGATCTCAGTACATGAATGATTAACAATGTCAAACACCTCGGAAGCGAGACCTCGGAAGCAGATCTCGCACCATCATTCTATTGATAGAAATTAACAATGTCAAACACTAAACAACACTCAACAACTCAAAATTCAACAAATCACTTTGTTGGTACATTGCATCTCATTCTCATTCAACAACATTCAACAACTCAAAACATTCAACAACATTCAACATTCAACAACTCAAATCACGGTGCTCCTCGGAGGAGAGACGACCCAGTCGATCCGAACTCCTCAGAGGACTAGGAGAGCCAGTCATTTAACATCAACAATAAAATCTCATTCTCATTCAACAATAAACAACATTCAACAACTCAAAATTCAACAAATCACAGTGCATCTCATTCAACAACATTTTACATTCAACAACACTAAACAATTTTCTTGGCTTAGTACTGAGATCTGCTCTGAGGTTGAATGATTCAACAACACTAAAGAACTAAACATTCAAGTTGAATGATTCAACAATAACGTCAGTGCTCAGTGCTCACCGAGTCAGTTCGTGGTATTGCTGGAGCTGGACCTGTTGGTGTGGACCCAGTGGAGGCGGCGCCGAGATTAGCACTTGCATCTGGAGCATCAGCCGGCGTCGGTGGCCAGTGCTGCTGCGGCATGTACCTCTTCTCTTCTTCTGCTGCACTCGCTCCATTGGCCAACTGGGGGAGGCGTCGGAGGAGCTGAGGGACGCAGCCAGGGGAGGCGTCGGGGTCGCTGAGGGACATGGTCACGTGGGGCTGGGGGAGGCGCCGAGGGACGGCCGGACGGGCGCGGCCGCGCGGGGCGCCGTGGCAGTTGGGCGGAGCCGCGGAGGAGCCCGAGTGACGAAGTGAGGCGGGGAACACCGGAACGGGAGGTCGAGGGCGGCGCCAGCCGGCCTAGTCCCGGAGCCGGGGACGGTCCTTGGAGGCGGCGAAAACGACTTTAGGGATTTTGGGGGGGATTTGGGGGATTTTGGTTTCGCTCAGTGTAGACGGTGCTGCTGCCTGCGCCTGCGTGTATAAAACCGCCGGCTCACGAGCTGCCACGAGCCGGCTCGTGGCTCGTTCGAGCCCGAGCCGAGCCGAACATTTGGCTCGATGCACACTGCGAGCCGAGCCCGGCTCGGCTCGAATTTTGGCGAGCTAGACTGAGCCCGGCTCGGCTCGGCTCGGCTCGGCTTGGCTCAATTCCACCCCTAGTTATTACAGTGTACCAAAAGTGCAACATTCCAGATCAAAAGAGACAAACGACAGCCACAGCCTGTTTGCATACATCAGTAGAGAAGGAGCAAAAGTTTGCCGGACATGATATCCTTGATGGCCCCAATCATGCATTCTCCTTGATGGCCTTGTCTATAGCTTTCATATTGTCCCTCAATATTTTGCATTGTACATGTATGAAAATAAGTGAGTTGTTTATAGGAAGGAAATGAAAACTGCATCAACATATCAAAGTAATATCATAGTAGTTGTTACCATGCTACTCATAGTACTTTTGTGCTTCAAACAACAATTAATGAAGACAATAATGCCATCATAGGTTAATCAAAAGTGTGCTACTGATGAAGAAATTAGAGTTGCACTATCCAGATAGTATGGATCATTACGCCGTTCTTACAACAGCGTCTTGAGCAAAGCAGTGGAAAATGAAGAGGCATATGCACTAATAGAAAAAATCTCATTAAAATTGATGGAGCAAGTTGATCAAATCATGAATGGAAACAACTTAAAAGGTATCTCAACTAGTGGTAAAGTCAGTAGAGACAACCTGTTGGATGCAACAAGGAAAATGTAATACAAGTACAAGGAACAAAGAGAAAGGGACAAAAAGGACACATCAACAAAAGGATGAAACATGGAACTGAGGTCAACCAGAAAAGGCAACAAAAGAGAGGTATATTCTAGCATTAAAAAAATAGTAAATATAGTGAATTGTTATTAAAAAGATTTTAACATAGTTTTAATCTGGACAAGATGACAGGTAAAGCTAAAGTGAACAAACATGCTACTTGTACTTCTGCACCATTGGAATTAACTCCTAATTTCACCATATCAAGTGAGAATTACAATTTGCAAGCATTATAGCATGCTATGCCTCCACTGCCACAGGTTGACACTGCTTTTCAGCATTTGTTTATCTTACAACAGCAGCAGCCATTTCTCTATTATAGCACTCAACCAAGTCAGGTACAATTATTCAGCCAATTGTCAATAATGAATCTCCCTATGAGCATGAGCATGTGCATGCCATTATGTGCAGAGTTCTGTAGTATTACCTGACTTAGGATGGTCATCAACGGAGACCAATCAGATGATAACTAAGCTGTTACTCGATTTGCGAGTTGATATTATCAAATCCAAGTTTCATAACTCATAAGAAACCTCATTTGTTATTCTTGAGGGTCTCCAATAACCAAGCAATTTAGAACAAGCATAAACAAGCAATTTAGAACAATTAAAAGTAATTAGATTCTACTAGACAACAGAAAATGATGTATAACATGAACAAAAAGGTGAACTATGTAATACATTGAGGGAACAGAAAGCATATTAGTACTAGTGATCAAGAGGGTACCATTTGCAGATATGAAATACTAAGAACAAGAACTATTGCCAAACCTAAGAAAAATCAATGAGGTCAGCACTCTAACCTTAGAAGTTTTCCCTCGCGATGTACCTAGTTACTCAGACCAATTTGTTTGAAATACTAAGCTTGTTGAATGCTCAGGCAAGTGAAACATTCTCACACAAATAAGCATAGTAGTGTGCTAAATGTGCTTCATCAAATCCAGAGAGATCCATCATATTGTCCCAAAGATCTTCTGGAACATTGGTAACTAAACTATTGGCCTCCTCAATAGCTTGAGCGAGTCTATCAATGCTAGTGGTCATGACATAAAGCACATCATCATCAGTGGATATCTTGGCCCTCTTCTTTGGTGGTTTACTTGCTGAGGAGTCACCTCCACCATACCCTGATACCGTCATGTTTTCAGTAACCACATGTTCATCGGTTGGTGCTTCTTCTTCTATTTCAATCACATTTGTAGCCAGAGGGTCATTTACTCCCTTAGCATACTATCCTATAGCTGTAACATCGCGGAGTTCCGAGAAAGAATCTCGTCGCGGAATTTTGAGAATGATTCATCTCGAGGTTTCGTTCCGAGTTTCTTTTAGATTTCTTTCTCGTCTGGGAGAGTGTTTGGTCTGTGGGGGTGGCTCTCTTTCATCTGGTGTGGGAGAGATAATATAGAGCATCTATATTAATTTTCCCCCACTTTTCCCACCTAGCTCCACCCACTCTCTCTCTCACTCCCTCATTTCTTTTCCCCCCACCAAAACCGAACCAGCCCAAAAGCTCCTCCCTCTCCATTTTTCGTGTGGGCAGCAGCAAGGAGGGCTAGGCAGTAGCTCCCTCCCCTCTCCAAGGTTCCTCCCCCTCCAATGGAGCCCCCCATGGCCGGCCTCCCTCCCTGCAGCCCCTCCGGCGCTCCCCAAGCAGCAGCAACAACTCTCCCATGCTTCTCCCTCCTAGGTGAGTGGCTCCACTTCTTGGTTATTGCTTGGACTTCAGATCTAGTAGCCCTTGACTGGTTTGTGGTGTTCTAGGGTTCCTAGATGTGAAATTTTGGAGGGAAACTAGCTCTACTTTGGAGGGAAATCAATTCCTATTTTCGAGCAGATTTTGGTTTGTTTTTGCAGCTCAGTTTTGGGGTATTTTGGTTGGTCTAATGCTCAGTCATCTGAAGAGGAAGTTGTAGCCCTTCCTTTTACCTTGGAGTACAAGAAGTCGAAAATCCATGAAGCTAATTAAAAGTTATGCTATTTTTAGTGTTTGCTGTCCCGAGTAGATTGTTTTGTGAGCTGAAATGTTCAACTGCGTTTTAGACCTAGCTGCAGACCAATTGAGCTTTTCTGTTTGCCTAGAGAGTTGTAGGAAATTTGCTCTAGTTTTAGAAAATGTACTTGTTTCCTTCATTTGGAGTTAGGAATCAAAAGTTATGCTAGATCCAAGTTGCTGTCCAGATTGCTGTTTTTGCTGAATGTTCAGAGTTTGGTATGAAGTTTAGAGTTCAGTATGAAGGCTTTAACTTCAGTTATTGAACAAATGGTTTTGGGCAAATTGTAGTTCATCCTCTTGTGCTCATTTAGAGTCCAAGAACTTGAATTTTGGTTGAACCATTAGAAAGTTATGCAAGTTTTACCTCTTTGCTGTCCAAATTGCGACTATTAGTAAATTCAATTTTGAGTTGTGATTTAGAGTAAGTTGGAGGCTGATTTGGAATTTCCATTTGCCTGGAGATAGGTAGAAATTTTTATGTAGATCATGAAAATATCTTCGTTTGCTCAATTTGAAGTTGTATAGCAATAGTTATGCATTGGCTAAGTAGGCTACCCAAACCGTTTTGTCTGAATTTTCATAATTGGGCTGTTTTGGGGCAAAAGGTTGTTGTAGCGAGTGAAAGGAGTTGGTTGTTGTTGTTATTGGCTATAGCTTGTATGAAATCAGTTATGCGGTGCTTATTTCAGGGGATGTGGCTTTGGTGGTGGCTTCAACTCCGCGCCACATCGCTTTGTGAGGCGAAAAGGCAAGTGTATCAAACTAGAAGGTTAAATGAGTATTGATTGTTGGTTGTGCTATAAAATGGTTATGCTAGCACTTATGAGTATATGTATGGATTGTGTGACAATGATGCAAGTGTATCCCTAGTATGATGCTAGGATTTGGATTGTTGCTAATCATTATGAATATGTTTATATTGAAATGAATTACATGGTTTATGTTGCATTATATGGATAAATGAGAAATGTTAAATGGTTATGCATGTAAAGTTCATTTAATGCTATTGGTTGAGTTGATGATGGTGATTATATTATGTTTATGTTGATGGAGAGGTGAATGTGGAAATGGAATGTATTTGCTATTCTTCCATTCATTTCATTTCATTTGTGCATTCATAATGGAAGAGGCGACCCATTCTGATGCGGGCCTCTGTGTTCACACGTAGTGAACACGAAAGTCCTACCTCGTAGTCCCATCCATCGAGGTGAATGGGAGCGAGACAGTAAGAGTAGGCACCTTCCACGGGATGGAAGGGACGTGAGGGTGCACACCGACAGGTGTGCACTTTCAGCGATCTTACGTGCGTGCATCTAAAAAGAGCATACATGTGCATTGCATCGCTAACGATTGAGTTTTGTGTGTTAAATGGAGTTGTGAAGTGTTGGGATCGAGTCGTGGACTCACCCAAAAAGATTTAATGAGGTATGTGTATAAAAAGGGCAATGAGGTAAGTGGTAGCGGTACAATTGTTTATGTATTGGTTGAATCTTGTAAGAGTTACATTCTTAATGATGGGTCGGAATTGCTAACTTGTTATTCTTATTGATTTGATGCACTTTGCTGAGTTTTCGAACTCACGCTTGTTTGTTAATATTTTTAGGTACTCGGAAGAGCGACTTGCCGGGTTTGGGGCGTAGCTGCACCTCCACTATATCTCACGACATGTTTCAGACTTTTGGAATCAATTAGTAAATTTGTAACTAGTTAATCTATTTGTGTAATCATGTGGTATTTAAGTTGAGTTGTTAATGAATGGATTTTTGGTAGTTGTTAATTGCCTACATGTCATGATGATTGATTGATTCCATGACATGTTGAAATTATTATTGCTATATTGATAATTGTGATCTCTTTTGCCTGCTGAGTGGATGTCCATTTAGCAGGAGAGGTCATGCCAAAATTTTTATGGAAAATTAGATAGGTTTTGGTAGCACTTCGGGCACGTGAGGTGCCGGGGTGTTACAATAGCCATGCTATTCCCAAAGATAGTGGCCATCTCGTGATAATGCTCAAGGGGAGTGTTCGAGAAACCAGCATCCTTGGGTGGTCCCACCATCGTTAGAGAAGTAAGCATTCTCAAGTTGGTACCAACTATCCTATTCCTTATGTCCAAAATATCAACTAATTGTTTCACCTGATCTGCTGAAGTTGGTACCAACTATCCTATTCCTTATGTTGTGCCCAACTATGTTCAAGAACACGGCAACTTGCTCCTCAACACATACATGTATAGTGTCGCAGAGCAAAGAGCGTTCTCTCAATACTTGACATAACTTAAAGAAAGGAGCTCTCTAAAGTCTTATCGTTGTAATACAAGTTGTATCATTCTTCCAAATTCTATTATTCAGATAATCAATTCTATTCTTGTCACTTTGCTCGATTGGACCATACGTAATACGTCGTCTCCTATTACGTATTCTACACCGCACATACAACATCATCATGCAAGCAGCCACATATGCAATATCATCACTAATCAACATCTTCATCCGTCTAAGCTTCCTCTTGTCCATCTAAAATTAAAGTAATAATCAATACAACATCAGCCACATATGCATGATATTTAACCACATGGACCTAATTCTCTCAAAACTACGTAGAAAACCTAACAAGCAATGCAAAAAAAAAAAGAGGTTAAACATGATTTGAAAATGCAGAAAATGAATTACTTGTAAAATGCAGAAAAAGTTAAACTATGTATCCTTTCTACTCTAAATTATTAAATTTTCCATTTGCCAATAGTAATATGTACCAGTGTTATAATATGAATTATCCAACCTCCAAACCCATCCCAACCTCCAACCCCATCCCAACCTCCATCTGCCATTACCTAGCTATACCCTTCAAATACAGAACATATAAAAACTAAATAAAATGCCCTCTATATACATGATATTAAGTACTAATATCATGATAGTAACTAAATGTTATAGAGATTCTATGCAGTACAGAGAAAAATGCGGTTGTCAGATCTTACCCCAAAGTCAAATAACTGCTCATACGCTAACATTTAGTAAAACTGATCAAGCTATTGTTTTAGGGCAGCTCAAAATGCGAGAGAATGTTAACACAAAAATCACATTAAAAAGGTTCTGGACTAAGATGCTGCTCAGTCCCAAGATACAAAGATAGCTAGGTGTAGAAGATTTATGCTAAATGAAAAAAAATTGAAAGAAGAGATGAATAGATTCACTTCTCCTTGTCTTGACTGCCTTCACTATGATCACTACTAGTTGTTGCCGTGGAGAATATGATGTTCTTCTGAAAAGTTATAGATCAGTGTTTATGTTGAAGCCAATTTGATGATATCTTTATGAGAAAGAAGTCACATGGATATGTATAAAGCATTTTTACCAGCATACAAAATCACAGACATCCTTTTAGAGTCAACTGGATTTAAGAGCATGAACAATTGAACATTCAACACCAGTCTGAATGCACATGCAATTCACTGGACATGTATACTGCTCTTTACAATAGACAAATTTATACTAAACATGAACATTCAACATCGATATGAGACCACACACAGTAACAAGTGCACAAGAAGATTCTAACTTTTGGCTTGCACCTGCTAGATATATACTATAACAGGTGCACAAGAAGATTCTTGAACTACTCATCTTCAGGACTTGTCCTATGGACATGACTACAAATACAAACTCTTTATGAGCTGGTTTTGGTGGCCAAGCTTCGGCAAAAGAATCTTGTGCCCAATACATGCCCAATAGAAGCCCAGGTACCATCCTTTTTGGTGCATTTTCTAATAATTTAGCACTATTGCACCCATTGCAATTTGCAAAAGCAATTCATGCCTCTAATGCTTCTCATTTCAATGACAGATCCTGACAAAAGCAGTTTGCTAAACTGGGGAAGGAGGCTGAAGATAATAAACGAAATCGCTCGAGGATTGCAGTACTAGACTCCGATTATAACCTCAAGATTTTTAGACTTAACTAGAATGCATTATCAGTTATCCACCAAGACACCAACACCATGACAGGATATCACCAAAAAGTACGAGTGGTCACCAGAGAGGAGAGGCGGCACCTTGGGAGCTGAGGCGTGTCACGAGGCTCAGGTGGCACTAACGTGAGGTCATTGGAGAGGGAGACAAAGCGGATCCAGCGACGACGACGTACGCACCCGTCTCTGCGCCGTGAGTGGTCAGATTTGGCCGGGAGAAGAGGAGAGGGAAGGGAGAAGGAGAGGCGACACCTTGGGAGCTGCGGCGCTGGTGTGAGGTCACGGAGTCGGAGACGAAGAGGATCCAGCGTGTCGCAGGTTGCTGAAGCCGGTGATGGCCAAGGCGGGGATCTCCCCTATGACAGCGCAGTCGAAGATGTTGAGGGTCTGGGAGGCACGACGGCGGGAGGCGGGCGTGATGGCCAAGAGAGGGACAACGGCGGGAGGCGGGTGTGACAGCGAGAGGAATGACGGTAGGAGGCGGGGCTCCCCCGTGCGAGTGACAAGAGGGTGAACAAACTGGTCATGTACCGTTTGATTTAGCCGAATTAAGGATATCAAATGGTATCTCATCTTCAAGGAATATTTCAGGAATCTGTACCACCTTATCCCGTACTAAATGGTTCCGTTCAGTCAATGAAACACATGGATGAGATTAAATCTTGTACGTAATGGTTCGATTCACCCTGGTACTACCAACTAAACGCACCCTTAGGGAATCGAGCAACCAAGAAGCCACAAAATCAACTTATCCAAAACAAGAGGTGCACAAGAGGATTAGAGTCTAGGTTATTTTTAGCACTGTATTCATATATAAAGCAAAAATCTAAAGGTACTAAAAATTCAAGAGGTTGTGAGAGAGCAACACTCCCTTGTACTATTTTAAGGTTGCGCCTAAAGAACTTACAGTCGAAATCGTTAAATCTTTTCTCTCTTGTTGTTATTGCTTTAATGTTATTATTTTGGTTTTTATACCAGATTTATCTTCTTTATTTTTTAGGTTATATATGCTCATATTGTATTTTATAAAATTTAAATCGATGTATAAGAAAACAAATATCAGAACGTAATATTACACGATATAGATAGGGCAATCATAAGGATGATTAGATAAGACCTCCAGCCTGTGACATTTTCCAACCGATGGAATGAACTAAACTAATTGATGGTGACCACCGCGTGTGATACCGATAGTTCTTTCGTGAAGTACTGACACATCTTCGATTGATGGATCAACACCATTATTCTTTCCTAACAGTTCTCAAACTTTCTACTCTGCTCTTTGTGTGTCAAATCATTTTTTTCTTCTAATAGAAAGAGTACATAATGTTTCATTAGCCAGTGATAGTGTCATTAATTGAGCTTCAAGAAGTTAGCATGTTCTTCCTTTTAGTGGCGGACATACGGGGTGCATGAGAGGGCCAGTGCATACTCTCTGCCCATCCAACCCTTAGAACCATAGAGGTTCATCGCCATTTTTTTTTGCTGCAGTAAGGCGGCGGAGCACCGGCTATGGACGAGAGGACTGAGGAGGAGGGGAGCGAGAGCCGAACGAGAGAAGGACCGCGTCCAGTTGTCTACGGTTCAGTTCGGGTCCAGGTGTGGTTGCACCAGATCAAACTACTACACTAGCCAATTTGAACCCAAACTCAAATCAATCTTTAGCCATTCCCTGATTCCCCGATCTGGCAATCTCAAACCGTAATCTATCATCCATTGTCGAGCGAGAGGAGATTTCACCGGGTGAAGAAGGGCGCCGTCGCTTTGGGCTCGCCGTCACCGCGCTGGCCGTATGGTGAAGGAGGGCTGAGGGCTAGAGGGGTTGCGGCCTACAGTGAAAAAGGGGTGCCTGGTGGAGGAGGGTCACCGAAACGCTGGGTGGAGGACAGGAGAAGGGGCGCCGTGCCGGCCGCCAGGTAGAGGACAAGAGGAGGGGCGACCGGGGCGAGGCCATGAGGGGACCTAGGGAGGGGCGGGCCGAGCGGGTAAAGACGGGGGTAGGGCCTTGGGGGTGGAGTGGGTCGGCTGCCGATAGGATTCGGGCGGAGCCGTGGCCCGCGGAACCTTGAGGGTAACCAGAGCCCAAAGCCCCGGAGGGATGCGTGCAACGCTCGGAAGAAAGTGAGGAACCGAGGCACCGAGCAACGGAGGAAAAAGAGGAAGTGAGGAGTCCGGCTGAGATAAGGTAATTAGGTTCCACTTTTTATTTTTTTAATTCTTAGTATTGGTTAATTAGTAAATTGTAAGTACAGTACAATATCATTGTATAATTGTATATAAGATTATTGGTTGATTAGTAAATTTAAATTATTTGTTGATTAGTATGGTCTCAATTTATTATAGGTTATATAAAATGTATCGTAGATTCATAAAAGATGGACAAACAAACCTTGCACAACTATTTCTCGAATAATCCAAATGCAAGTAATCCTCAAAACTACTTTAGAGAGTTATATTTGTTGCCAAGGTATCTTATGTGTATTTTACATTTTGACTTTGACTCTTGTTTATTTACATATGAATTTCGATTGCGCTAGGTATTTTGAATTGCATATATTTTAGTATTGATTTTTTTTTTTTGTTAGCGGACTTCCACAGGCAGGGGCGGAAGTACATTGAGCTACCCGGTGTCACAGGACACCGGGTCAAAACAAAATTAGTGTATATTAGTCTATATATAAAAAATTATTGTATATTAGTCTATATATAGTATATGTGAACCCCTTGATCTAAATATTGTGACACTGGGAGGCAAATAATAAGCAAATGGTAAGAATAATAAGTTGTTATCACATATATGATGAAGTAGTGAACCCCAATGATTTTTTCTTTAATTCCGCCCCTGTCCACAGGCACCCTCTCTGTTTTTATCCTGCCTACGCCACCGCTTCCTTACGCGCACGCTAGAGGATATCATGTTGCAATTGTGCAGTGAATTTCCCTCGCTCACCATCCTCTTCCGATTTTCAAGTTTAAAGATGTTTCCAATAACAATGCTCTTCCACCCAACAATCCAACCGGTTATGTGCAATTGTGTATTCTCATGAGGCCAGCGCTGTGCTTGTCTAACGCATTTACACATCGGTGCACGTAACAAATTTTATTTACCTAGATGTTTTTCCTTTTCCTTAAAAATAGTATACTTCCCTCACCGAAAAAAAGTATACTTCCTCCAGTGTCTCAAGCTCTCAGCGTGTGCCATACAATCATACTACAGTGTACAATACGCGTACAAGCAATCAAACTCGATGTTTTTTTCTTTAAAAACTAACAGATCGGACCACACTTCAACTAACAGATCAGACCAGGCAAACTAATGTAGGCCACCTAATGACACAGACCCTACATAAACCCACTAAATCTGAAGCCGGCCATAGAGTACCCGGGAACAGCCCAATCCAACAAAAATAAATCAGTTTGGCTCAACAACCACTACAGAAAAAAAAATAAGTCAAACCACGCGCACCAACCGAAATTTTTAAAAAATAATATTATTTTAATAAAAAATTACATAAATAATATACCGATTAAAAAATAACAAAAATAAAAAAGAGTGGAAGAGAAAGAAAGAGAGGAAAGAAACAAAAGAGAATCACATATAAATTTTGTTAAAATAAAAAATTAGAAAATTTGAAAATAAGTATAGCAAAACAGGGTAGCATGATCTAGGTTTTAAAAAATACAGAAATAATACACGTGTAAACAAAATTTGACAGAAATTCAGAAGGAATGTTTGTTAAGTAGAAAATAACAAGGCGTAGAGAAATCAATAAGGAAAAATTTATAGAAGTGACGTTTAATATTGGTGGAAATGGAATGAAGGTGGAGAGTATATGCCATTTTTCAAATTTTTTTGGTTCACTAATATAGCAAAAAATTAGAGAATTTGAATCGACAGTTTTCGAATTTTTTTGGTTCAGTGATGTACTGTAAAATTATGGAATTTTAATTGATAGTTACTACTTTTTCTGTTGAGTGTTGTACTCTAAAATTGTGGAATTATAATCAAATCGATGTACACGTAATAAAGATGAAGATACACGACGTACAAAATAAGAGAAGTTAGATGACGCATATGGAATCGTTGCATTGCATAATATAAAAAAACAAGTAAACATAGGTGTCGCATACAGTTCGGTACAAATGGCGACATGGACGAACGATGAACGGGAGGTACAACTACGATACATGTGCACCTTTTGGAATTGTAAAGAAGTCATGCTGCCTGTCGTAGACCTTACACGGAAGGATCTGTCGGTGCCATCCCCTTTGATCTTGCGAGGCTGTTGGCCTTGGTTTTCTTCCAATCATAACCATACATATACACCCAATAATAGTCTTCCTCGGCGATCTTCGGCTCCTCCTGGAAACAAGTCGTCTCGGCTTACTCCTTCAGCTTTTTTTCTTGTTCCTGATGCTCATACAAGGGCTTCCAGAAGTATGCATCTTCTGGGCGGTATGGCTGGTGTTTTGATTTCTCTTCCGTGGTCTTAGGAGAAGATTTCCACTAGGTGTGGCGCTCGGGCGCAACTGCATAGTGCAGGTACAATTTGTGCTCGAAGTACTCCCTATCGTACTTGTTAGGGCCATCGATCCATTGGAAGAAGTAGCAATTGTCGTCTTGCTGGTGTCATGTGTGGGCAAAGTTAGAAGTATGAAAAACACATTACGGAATGTACATGCATATTATTAACCACATACCCCTTCGTTGTTGCACGTGTAGTGTGCTTGGATAGCGGTGTCGGTGTTGGAAATATGCCCTAGAGGCAATCATATAGATGATTATATTTTCTAACGTTCATGATTTATCATCTTGTTCCTTGAATAATCTCATCATTATTGATTTAACTAGTATGTGACTTGTTAGTGAAACTCTATAATGACCACATGATGATTATTCTAAAGTGATCCCTAGTCGATAATCATATGAGGACACATATGTATAGACTAGCGTATGTATTGGTTGATGACCATTTTTCACGGGTCATGGATATGGAGTTATGAAAGGACCGGGATGTCGGCCTAGAGGGGGGGTGAATAGGCGATTACAAAATTATACCCAATTAAAATTAAACAAACAGAGATAATGCGGAAGCAAAGGGTATAATTAAGTTTTGCAACTTAAACAACTTAGCCCGAGACAGTCAACTCGGAGACTCCGGATATTTAGTCCGGATACTCCGGTATGTCCGGATACTCCGGATCAATATACCGGATACTCCGGGTTGCCTGTTTCGGTCAGAATAGAGAGAGTGCAACAAAATTAATTACTCCTTCGATTCAAGAGATACAAATTACTCTACTGCAACAAAGTAAGGATACAAGCAAGAATAGATGCAGTAGACACAATCTAATTGATCTAATCACAAGAATCGAAAGCAAATTAAGCGGATGAGCAAAAGAGGAAACCAAGTAAGGAAGGAGACACGAAGATTTTATCCCGAAGTTCGGATCCTTGAGGATCCTACGTCTCCGTTGAGGCGGCTCGGTCACACTTGAGCCGGGTCTCTTTCAACCCTCTTCCTCCGGTGTTGCACAATGCACTCGCCGGTCTTCACTTCTTTGATTCCTTTCCTTGCGGAGGCGGAATCGGCCTTCACAAACTTTCGGTGGCTTTCCACACAAAGCTTGGAAGCTCACCTAAGAACTCCTAGCCGTCTAGGAGACCTCAACCTCCAAGAGCAACAAATGCTCCCGAAGAACTCACTTAGAGTCCACCTCAAGTGCTCAACACACTAATCACACTCAATCCGATCACTACCCACTCTCACACCCAAACCTTCACTCAAAAGGGATCACTAAGATCTAGGGTTAGAGGGGCTTTTGGGAGCTCAAGATCACTAAGAATAACACCTCAAAGCACCAAGGAACCAGCTCCACTTCTCAAATCAATCCTCAATCCAAACACCTCTCTCCACTACCCAACCCTTCACAAAAGGGGATCACAAAGATCTAAGGAGTAGGGAGGAGTATTGGGGGCTCAAAAACTCACTTAGAACACCTCTAAGACTATCTCCAGCAATTTCCCTTCATTCCATTCCCTTCCCTATTCTCTTCCCCATATTCATTCCCTTTATTTCCTACCATCTCCAGCAGCATCCCCTCAAGAAATTTATGAAGGGATTGGAGAGAGAATCCCTTTCTAAAGGGATTTACTGTTTGAATCTCTTCTGACGGGAATCATGAAGGGAATCCGCTGGAGCACTTGGGATCTGTTCACGAAGGGATTTGGAGGGGAAGGGAAGCTGTTGGAGATAGTCTAAACCCAGCAAAAACATCCCCCAACGGCTCCTTTGAAGTGGGCAAGAAGGGGGCTTTAAATAGAGGAACCCAAAAAACTAGCCGTTTGGGACCGAACTGGGCAACCCGGAGACTCCGGAAAAAACCCCGGAGACTCTGGATCATCCGGATACTCCGGAATCATCCGGATACTCCGGATAACCCGGAGACTCCGGGTTACAACCCGGATACTCCGGATCTCCCAGCAAAGACACGGCAGTCCGACGAAAACGGGCATAACTTTTGATCCCGGACTCCGATTTCGGCAAATTCGGACTTTTCGGAAAGCTATGAACGGTGGTTATCCAACTAACAAGGTCTCACTACCCAAATCCAAAAGGATAAAATCAGATTTCACAAAGAATCCACAAGGAGACCTCAAATTCTCACTTTCCGATACTAACAACACTTCTAACCCTCACACCAACCCACCTACACCTAGGTGAACAAAGTGTGACTTGGGTTTCTCAACCTTAGACAAGGATAGACTACTTTGAGCACTTGAGACTTGTCTAAGTGATTTCAACGATTGCATCCCTCTTAATAGTACGGCAATCCTTAGACTCAAATTTAAACACAAAATCTAAGTCTTACACTAAGCTTTGCCGACTTCTTTCGGATGCACGGTGCATGATGATGCTTCCACAAAGATTGATGATGCCCTTCGTCTTGTCAACCTCAACGCGCTTCACCTCATGAGACTCTCGTCCTCTCGACCTTGACCTCGATCATCACTAAGACGATCCTCCATCAAGTCGAATCTGACTTAGTCCTCAGCTATTGGTGACACCGCTGTCTTGTTGACTTTGACTCGCTTATCATCCTTCAAACCACTTGGTCATCATACACACAGCTTTGGGACCTAATTCTTATCAAAGCACTCAGCAAACACATTAGTCCCACAAGCTCAAAAGATATGAATTAGAATTAAATGAATGAGATGAAATACAACAAGTGTTTCATATAAATAGGCATGATATCAACGAAAACACTTGACATAAGAATTGTTCTCTACTAAGTGCAGCATGATGAATATGTGATTGATCTATATGCACTTAGAGAGATAATTGCCAATAAGATGAATCATTTAAATCAAGGCAAGGATCACATACTTTGCTTAAATGAAACACATGATAGAATATACATGAATTGTACATGTGCAAATAATATTTGGAATGAGAGTAAATGATGTGATCCAATTCTAGATTAAACTTCACTAGGAGAGGTGCATTAGAAGATATACAACTAAGACATGTATGCACCAAGTCAATATGAAGCAATGAAGTTTAACTCTAGTTAACACAAGCATATTAAAAACAAAACACATAATGAACTCAAATGAATATATATATGCACAAGCAATTATGACATGAATCAATGTGCACATATGAAATCAACAAGTTACTTAGAGTTCAATATGCATTTGCTAAAGAGGAATGCAATGACAAATATGGAAGGAATACCGAGATTGCATACCTCATTTTTGCTTAACCATCCCAATTGATTTTCCTCTAAAATAGATGAGACTAATATTCAACTAGGCAATAAACATGTTAGTCTCATAACAATATAAATATATTAGAGGTTTGTCATTTGTTAAGCACTAAGTTAATATTTATACAATTACATTGATTGATATTACATGCGTTTGTCATTAATCGTTTGTCATTAATCACCAAAACAACATAAGTGCCTAGACGCACTTTCAATCTCCCTCTTTTTGGTGATTTATGACAAACGATTTAACAAATGCACCAAAGGACAATATAAAGATATTTAGCTTTGAAATGAACACGGAGAATGAGTAAGAGATCATACTTACAAATATTCTCCCTCTTTTTCATTGTCCCTTTTTGTCAATCGATTAGGGGGCATTTGATAAGTCCATAAATTCTCCCCAAATATTCTCCCTCTTTTTGTCAATCGATTAGGGGGCAATTGATAAATCCATAAATTCTCCCCCTTTGTCATTAATCCCAAAAAGAATAACTTTTTCTCCCTCTAGATTGAATACTCAATAAAAATATTAAGAAGAACAAAATAAAACAAAGGAGCTAGTAATAAGACAATAATATTAAGCTCCCCCAAAACCTAGGCAAGATATGAAAGCTATAATATCCTAGATTTAGGTTTATGAATAAGCTAACGTCATAAATTGATACTAAATGACTATGATGCCTTAAAACATATGTAAATGACAAGCACGACATGGCATCACAAAGATAATGATCATGAGTCAAAAGATATAAAGGAGGTACATACTCATGATTGAATAAAGTATCAACTGAGAGAAGTAGATAATGTACAAGGGCATACCTTAATGAAGTATCATCCAAAAGACGTGATTGTCATATGCAAGGAACTAAAAGTAGCTCACAAATGCATGTTAGATGACATTTGGATGCACATAAGCAATAAACACATTTAAGGAATACCACTTGTAGACAATTAAGAACAAATATCCATTAAGAGCAAAAATGAATACCAAATGAATGAGGAAGAGCTAAAAGAATATTCTAATACACAAAAGCTCCCCCTAAAACTAAGCAACATGGTACCGATTGAGTAATTACGGATAAGCAATAAATGAACTCAATGATACCAATTTAAATGAAGTCATGATTCACAAGAATGTAAGAAATGCTTAAATCATGACAAAGATCATATAGCAAATATGTGTAACAGAGCATAATAATTAATATCATATAGCCACTGTATGGAATTGAATTACATGCTTATGATCAATTTAAAGAGCAATGTATACCTCTTACTAATGTGATCTTCAACTTACATTTCCTCCTCCTTTAACATGGTGTCATCCATATCAATCAACCTTATATCGTAAAATGTTAGATGACACTTACGTAGAGAGAAAATGCAATTATCAATGAGAGGATACCAATTGATAAATATAGCATCAATTAGAAAGCGATACCAATTAACAAGCAATTGAAACACAGTATCAGAGCAATCTAATTACCAATTGAAATACATAAAGATTGAAAGAATTGATACCAATTGGAATACTTATCATGATAATCATTACACCATTTAAAGTTTAAGGCAATTAGCTTAATGGTGTACAAAAACCTTATTAAATATGGTCAGAAAGAAATACGTCCCTTCTGTCGGTTCTTGTCTGTTGTATGTTCGAATCAGTCATGGTCAAGTCGCACGGCATCGGATCCCTCGGACTCTGGAGCTACACTCCTTTCCTTCATCTCACCGTCGAAGTTGACTCACTTTTCCGAAACCTTGAACACCAACAGATAAGCACACGATTTCCAGGAACAAGTATCTTTCAACTTGACCCAAGTCAGTCTCACAAGGTCTAAGTGTAATATGCATGAGGAAAAAGGTAGGCATGATACTACTACTTGCATGCAATTTTCTTCAATACATTCAAGAGAGCAATCACTTTGAGGCTAAGATACAATTAAATCCAGTTTCTAAAAGAACTTAGCCAAAGGATGCACTTTCAATGGAATGAAAACTTAAATAGATAAGCTCCACTTAGAAGCTTGGAGCAATGAAAAATCTCACTTAGTTTTCATCCTTGAAAGGCTTACCAAGATACCAAATGAATGAACTAAAGCTCAAAGCAAAGGAAGGTATCTCAAGGTTATTTGAAACTAATTCAAATAACTCACTTCATTTTATTAGGCTTTACGATAAACACCATGATTCTCTTGCAGAATCCAAACTCTTGCCTAATAGGGTTAAGCGAAAAACCCAACGCAAATACCACTTGAGATATTAGATACCAATTGGAAAAACTATCTCAAGGGATATGCTTGAAGAACTTCTTTCGAGAAAGAGTCATAAAGAAATTTTCATTAACGAACAATGCTCAAATGGAATTTCTCCTCTTTATGTATTTCAATTCATAAAGAACCTTACATAGATAGTTCTTAAGCGATTGAACTTACAATTTAAGCTTATGGAGAATCCAACTCAAAAGACTTGAAAATTTGAAAGGCTTGCCAAGAACTTAGGTTGATTCGAGGACAAAGAATTTGAGTAAATGTGCTCCCAAATAACCTTAAATGGATCATGGAGCTATGCTCATGCTCAACTCAAATTTCATCAAAAGGAAATAATCAAATCAACCAAACAAGGTTTGGATACTCCGGATAAAATATCCGGAGAGTCCGGATTGGCAAACAATACAATCTTTGCTGAACTGGTCAACCCGGACAGTCCGGACATATAGTCCGGATACTCCGGATAACTCGGATACTCCGGAACAAATGTCCGGAGACTCCGGGTTGACCTATTCGGCCAAACACTGAGAATTTGCAAATTTTAGTCAAATGAAGTCCAATGACCATAGAATTTTGTGGAGATGATCCATGGACAATCAAGAGACCTTTTCAACAGGAATTTCTCAAATAAAGTCCTCCATACAAAAGATATTCCAATAAGAACAAATAGAGGTTTAGATTTGACACTAAGTCAAATTCACGTTATCAATCTTGCTTATAAGTTCAAATAAATTTGAGAACTCTCGGATAAGAACTCCATATGCAAGAGAAGATTTTCCAACAAATATTTTCAATAAATCAAATCGATTTGCCTGAGCATCCTCGTTTTGGCGACTCATGCTAAAACTAGCTCCAAACAAATTTTAAATAAGGAGTTGAATTAAAAGCAAGCAAGAAATCAACCTTTGCAACAAATGCAAGTCAAAGTCATGCAAGCCAAAAGCATGAGCTTCACCTATTCGCAACATACGCCAAGAGGTTAGCTACATGCAAGGGACAAATAAGCTTTGAATGGAAATGAGCACTTATATGGCTTTAAACGAATTTGTGATAAGATTAAAAGCCATTGGCACAAACTTATCCATTCAAACAGCAAAAATCAACTTGATTCAATAGAATATCAATTCAGATTAAAAAAGAGATTTTGGTGAGCTTCAAACAGACAAAACTGTTTTTCTAACCGAGCCAGTTAACTCGGATAGTCCGGATGTATGATCCGGATGCTCCGGATAACTCGGATACTCCGGACAAAATGTCCGGATACTCCGGGTTATACTGCTCGGCCAAAACAATGAAATCTGGGAAATGCAAGAGATTGAAGTCAATTGCTAGGCAATTTTCAACAGTAAACACAATACGCTTTTAGAAGCAATTTCCCGTCATATTTCCACTTTTGAAGCACGAAACATAGGAAGTATTAGTCATTTCACCAAAAGCTCACTAAGACGAATCAAATCGAAAAGAAATGCCAATAGAGAAGAATTCAACTAGAAAACTCACAAATGGCATTTAGCAATAAGACTCGAGAGAAATCATGAAACCACTAAGAAATGCTCCAAATAAACAAGAGAAACAATAACCACAAATTTAGAGCAATTTCAAAAGAGAAGACATTCGAATTCACAAGGAATTGAATGTGGCAATAAAGTTTTTAGGTTTCACGAGATTTTCTAGTTTTGCCAAAAAGAGAGCAACAAGGGCAAACAAAATATTCAAATGTCTATATGAGTTACACAAACCCTTGTGAGTCAAATATTAACAAGAAACTTGACTCATTTGGCAAAACTTACTTAAGTGTTGAAATGGACCTTTTAGTCAAGATTACGTATTTCACTTCAAATCCATACATTGACTAAAATGGATCAACTAGAAGAGCTACGTTAGCACTTAATTATTTTGGCACACTTAGGAAATGTCATATATATATAAAAATAGCACTAACTCTGAATGTGCCGTTTTAAACTTGCTCAAGATTGCAATAAGGGAATAATACTAAAAGCAAGAGCAAGTACTACTAACAAGCAATTAAATCGATTTTCATGATACTAATGCATCTATATCAACACAAGGCTAGAAGCAATAATATAATCAATTTAAATACTTGTTACCGAGATGGCATTGGCTCATGATTGACTTGATTATCTTTATGCTTGACACCACTTGTTGGAGATGATACCCTTTTTCTTCTTGTGGAGATCAAGCGTCCAATCCATCTCGTTTCACCTAAATTCTTTTAGGCGGTTTTGGTACCCAATCTTTGTTGGGTCCAACAATATTAGTCACCATAGTTTTAGGAACCCAAATGGTCCTAATATTAGCATTATTTACATGACTAACTTTACTAGGAATAGATTTGCTTTTATAGTTCCTCCTAAGTAATATATTTGGAATAAAGTGAGATGGCTTTGGAGGACAAGCATAATTAGCAAACCTATTTCTAGTTTGATCCATTCTAAGCATATGATAATTGATATTATGCATTTGCTTAGTGGATCTAGCAAATCTAGCAAATTGTTTGCTATTGTTATTTCTCCTAAGCAATTTGTTGGAATTGCTTTGAGTGGGCTTAGGAGTCCTAACAATTTTAGCAAATCCATTTCTAGATTTACTCTTCCTATGCAAATGATCATTATCATTTTGAGCGGGCATAGGGGACTTGACAAGCTTGGCAACTACATTGCCATTCTTGTCCTTCCTAAGCAAATGATTATTAGAGTGATGAGTAGGCTTAGGGATTATACCTTTGGGACAATCCTTACCGATGTGTCCCTTTTCTCGACAATTGAAGCAAGTAGGCTTTGAATGCCTCTTCCTCTTGTTTTGCTTCTTGTCGGCTTGCCTCAAAGTTGGAGTTGTGGCCTTGTTATCCACTTTATTGGGGCACACGGAGGCAAAGTGGCCCTTCTTGTTGCATCCAAGCACACAATCGTCTTCATTCTTGCATTGTGCTTCTTCTTGCTCTTCTCCCTCTTGGAGATGTAGCCAAGTCCTCTTCTATCTTGAGGTGCCCGAGGCTCGCCAAGATCTTGTCGAGGATGGCTTTGCTCTTGTAGCACTACTCCAAGTCATTTTCTAGACTAATGACTTGCGAATATAGCCTTTTGTTTTCATCTACAAGATAGTTAGTATAAAAATCACTAGAGGAAAGAGAAGCAATTTTATTAGCATTGCAAGGCTAAAACTCGCTAGAGGTGGATGCACATTTATTAGATGAATCTCTAGAATTTGAAATAGAGCAAGTCAATTCATCTACTAAATTACATTGAGTAGCAACATCTACTCTAGCGTTTGGGCTGCAAGGTATATAAAGCAATTCATTGCAAGGAGAAGAATTTATAATTCTAGATGACATGCAAGAATTTAACTCTAAGCATGGCACATCATCAAGAATATTGCAAGTTAATCCAACATCCACCTTGCAACTAGAGGTGTCTTTGAGAAGCAAATTTTCATGATCTAATTTTAGAGCATCATATGATTTTTGAAGTAAAGCAAGTTTTTCAATCAAATCATATGATTTTCTAAATTGCTTCTCAAGGCAATCACGAAGAACCTTAATTGTAGAGATCAATTTAGCTTTGGAAGGTTCATCATTTACCTCATCATTACCTAGAGCCGTGAGGCAACGTGGCGAGGAGGAGGGTGACGAGGACTCATCATCACTCGAGATTGATGTGGAGCGATCATCATTTGAAGTTCGTATTTGTAAATCATCACTTTGATCAATCTTGGACTTGTCATGATTCTTTTGGATGAGTGTCCACATGTCATGAGCCTTCTTGAGGTGGCACACCTTCTTCCGCTGCTTCGCTCAATACGCCAAGAATGGCCTCTAGAGCTTGAGCGTTCTTTTCTTCACTTTGAGCATCCATTGTGCTATAGCCTTTATCTACAATGTTCCAAATGGAAGCATCAATAGATCTCAAAAACATTTTCATCTTATGCTTCCATGGGCCATAATTAGAACCATTAAAGTACGGTGCCCAACCTAAGCAATATGCACATAAGAGGATGAAGATGGAGCATTCAAATTATTATTAATAGACATGCTAGCTCCAAGCTCACCCATCCCGTCTAGCGACATCCAAACTCTTAAAGCGGTTAAGCTTAAATATCGAGAGACTTGGCTCGATACCAATTGAAAGGACCTGGATGTCGGCCTAGAGGGGTGAATAGGCGATTACAAAATTATACCCAATTAAAATTAAACAAACAGAGATAATGCGGAAGCAAAGGGTATAATTAAGTTTTGCAACTTAAACAACTTAGCCCGAGATAGTCAACTCGGAGACTCGGATATTTAGTCAGGATACTCTTATGTCCGGATACTCGGATCAATATACCGGATACTCGGGTTGCCTGTTTGGTCGAATAGAGAGAGTGCAACAAAATTAATTACTCCTTCGATTCAAGAGATACAAATTACTCTACTGCAACAAAGTAAGGATACAAGCAAGAATAGATGCAAAGACACAATCTAATTGATCTAATCACAAGAATCGAAAGCAAATTAAGCGGATGAGCAAAAGAGGAAACCAAGTAAGGAAGGAGACACGAAGATTTTATCCCGGTTCGGATCCTTGAGGGGATCCTACGTCTCCGTTGAGGCGGCTCGGTCACACTTGAGCCGGGTCTCTTTCAACCCTCTTCCTCCGGTGTTGCACAATGCACTCGCCGGTCTTCACTTCTTTGATTCCTTTCCTTGCGGAGGCGGAATCGGCCTTCACAAACTTTCGGTGGCTTTCCACACAAAGCTTGGAAGCTCACCAAGCAACTCCTAGCCGTCTAGGAGACCTCAACCTCCAAGAGCAACAAATGCTCCCGAAGAACTCACTTAGAGTCCACCTCAAGTGCTCAACACACTAAACACACTCAAACCGATCACTACCCACTCTCACACCCAAACCTTCACTCAAAAGGGATCACTAAGATCTAGGGTTAGAGGGGCTTTTGGGAGCTCAAGATCACTAAGAATAACACCTCAAAGCACCAAGGAACCAGCTCCACTTCTCAAATCAATCCTCAATCCAAACACCTCTCTCCACTACCCAACCCTTCACAAAAGGGGATCACTAAGATCTAAGGAGTAGGGAGGAGTATTGGGGGCTCAAAAACTCACTTAGAACACCTCTAAACCCAGCAAAAACATCCCCCAACGGCTCCTTTGAAGTGGGTAAGAAGGGGGCTTTAAATAGAGGAACCCAAAAACTAGCCGTTTGGGACCGAATCGGGCAACCCGAGACTCGGAAAAAACCCCGAGACTCTGGATCATCCGGATACTCGGAATCATCCGGATACTCAGGATAACCCGAGACTCGGGTTACAACCCGGATACTCCGGATCTCCCAGCAAAGACACTAAACCGACTAAAACGGCATAACTTTTGATCCGGACTCGATTTCGGCAAATTCGGACTTTTCGGAAAGCTATGAACGGTGGCTATCCAACTAACAAGGTCTCACTACCCAAATCCAAAAGGATAAAATCAGATTTCACAAAGAATCCACAAGGAGACCTCAAATTCTCACTTTCCGATACTAACAACACTTCTAACCCTCACACCAACCCACCTACACCTAGGTGAACAAAGTGTGACTTGGGTTTCTCAACCTTAGACAAGGATAGACCACTTTGAGCACTTGAGACTTGTCTAAGTGATTTCAACGATTGCATCCCTCTTAATAGTACGGCAATCCTTAGACTCAAATTTAAACACAAAATCTAAGTCTTACACTAAGCTTTGCCGACTTCTTTCGGATGCACGGTGCATGATGATGCTTCCACAAAGATTGATGATGCCCTTCGTCTTGTCAACCTCAACGCGCTTCACCTCATGAGACTCTCGTCCTCTCGACCTTGACCTCGATCATCACTAAGACGATCCTCCATCAAGTCGAATCTGACTTAGTCCTCAGCTGTTGGTGACACCGTGCCTTGTTGACTTTGACTCGCTTATCATCCTTCAAACCACTTGGTCATCATACACACAGCTTTGGGACCTAATTCTTATCAAAGCACTCGCAAACACATTAGTCCCACAAGCTCAAAAGATATGAATTAGAATTAAATGAATGAGATGAAATACAACAAGTGTTTCATATAAATAGGCATGATATCAACGAAAACACTTGACATAAGAATTGTTCTCTACTAAGTGCAGCATGATGAATATGTGATTGATCTATATGCACTTAGAGAGATAATTGCCAATAAGATGAATCATTTAAATCAAGGCAAGGATCACATACTTTGCTTAAATGAAACACATGATAGAATATACATGAATTGTACATGTGCAAATAATATTTGGAATGAGAGTAAATGATGTGATCCAATTCTAGATTAAACTTCACTAGGAGAGGTGCATTAGAAGATATACAACTAAGACATGTATGCACCAAGTCAATATGAAGCAATGAAGTTTAACTCTAGTTAACACAAGCATATTAAAAACAAAACACATAATGAACTCAAATGAATATATATATGCACAAGCAATTATGACATGAATCAATGTGCACATATGAAATCAACAAGTTACTTAGAGTTCAATATGCATTTGCTAAAGAGGAATGCAATGACAAATATGGAAGGAATACCGAGATTGCATACCTCATTTTTGCTTAACCATCCCAATTGATTTTCCTCTAAAATAGATGAGACTAATATTCAACTAGGCAATAAACATGTTAGTCTCATAACAATATAAATATATTAGAGGTTTGTCATTTGTTAAGCACTAAGTTAATATTTATACAATTACATTGATTGATATTACATGCGTTTGTCATTAATCGTTTGTCATTAATCACCAAAACAACATAAGTGCCTAGACGCACTTTCAAGTTATCAAACCAATAATATGGACTCATGTTAGAGAACATGGAGCTGGATCGACCCATCCTGAGACACTGTAAGAATGTTGTATTCTTCTTGTCATTAGTTAATCTTAGAACAATGTGTATGTTATATCCTTAGACCCGAGATTGACGCATGTTCTTGAGATATGTAAGACTTACCTAGGGATTGCCAAATGCTACTACGTAACTAGGTGATTATAAAGGTAGCTTTTGGGTTTGTTATGAAGCATGCTGCAAGATGTTGTCGATCAAGATGAGAATTGTCCCTCCATACAACGGGAGAGATATCTCTAGGCCTCTCGAGTGATCGGATTTCGAAAATGCATGGCCATGCTACTTATGGTTAAGAGTTGACTGTGGTTGGGGATTCTGGGTCACATGATCAAGAAAGAGTGGTCGAGCTAACTAAACAAGGATGACATATACTCGCCTTGAGCTTGACCGATATCGTGTGGCAAAGGGAAATGCATATGACTGAATTTTGTTAAGGTTCGTCTGATGTGATCTTTAAGTATACTTGGGGGTCAGCACGTTCTACTAGGGACCACTACCGATTATTGGTTGAGTGGGAGTACTCGGGCCATGTCAAAATACACCTGAACTTATGGGGTTGCACACTTAAGGGTTTGGACCCGAACTCTGATGGTGATCAGAGTTGGAACATAATTCAGATGGTGATCCGAGTTCATGTGAGTTTAGAGTTCGTAATGGGCCTCTAATATAGAGTCCATTATGGGACATCTATATAAAAGGAGTGGTGGCTGATAAGGGTGACAAAGACAATTGTGTTAGACACATTAGGAATTCGAAACACCTGAAACCCTAGCCACTGCTCTCCCTTGTTGCCTAATCCGCAAGGTTGGAACTAGTATTCTGACGTGTGGTGTTCCTCCCTACACATGTGGATACCTTGGAGGAGTTGCTGCAAGGCTTCAACTTTAGGATAATTTAAAATCTGAGTCCATCATGAAAGGTTCGTGAAGGAGGTGCAAGTCTACATCGTCTGGTTAATGGACTGGTCGAGGTTGATCTGATCTGGTTGGCAGACTAGTCGGTGTTGATAGTTTTTGGTCGGGAAGCTGGTCGGAGCTTATCCGACCTAATTGGTGAATTGGCCGGTGCTAGTCAGCAAGGGACGCGCTACATCAATTCTACTTCCGCTACGGGTTTGCGCGTCTAGTGGTAATCCTACGATCTATTACATGCAATGGTTCCTAGGTTATAGGGTAATTTTTTTAATTTTGTACTATAGTAGCCTACCTGTTCCCCAATAGTGATATCAGAGCTCTAATGCATATTTTTAGATTTGGAATAGTTGCATATGATGATATGCGATAGTAATAGATGTGATCTATTGTTGTTTTATTGGTCGGTCTATGTGATATATCAGTTTTGGCACTGGTCAATGAGATTGATTTGTGTTCGGTGGTCCTAGATGGGTTCAAGATCATTGATATATGATTGCGCTGTTGTGGTTGAGCCACTATTTACCCCTACCGGTCGGATTTCCTCCATTGGAGTTAGACGATGAAACATAAACCCACAAGCAGCACACAAAGATCAATAGGATTGATCGACACGGATTTGTGATCAGAAAATAGGGTTAATACGATTAACTCGAAGAAGTTTTTCATAGTCGGATTCATGTATCTGATATCTGTCTTCCGGAGAGGTTTGCCCGAACCCGCAAGGGCTCTGCCCTTGTGATGTTTTTACTCCTTGTAATTTATTACTAGTGCTATTAGGAGTATTGGAATGTCTAGACTGCATTATCCACGCCGGAGCACCACAGTCGCAGTTTGGGTGGGGAAACTCCAGTGTCACAGGTGCATCCTTACAAGAAACATCTAGGTAGTTTTTCGCGTTCTTGGCAAGACACTTCCGCTTATGAAGAATCGCTCCGTAGTTGATCGTCGTGAACCCGCCGGTGAGGGGTTTATGATGTTGGTAGGAATGAGGTGTTCAGTGTGGGGTTGTCTTGGTGTAGTGTGGAATGTATATGATGGGCATGGCTCCGTATTAATATTAAGTTTTCGGTGGAACGTGCTGTCCAAGCGGCCTGAGAAAGCTGTGGCCCACAAGTTGTTAAATCGGTTTGTCAAAGTACATGGCAGTGTATTATCAATTTGGTCTGAAAAAGCAAATGCCAGTGTGTTGTCAAATCAGGCTGACAAAGCTGTTAGCAGCGTGTTATCAAATCGAGGTAGTGTGTTGTCACTTAGTTCAGAGAAAGCGGGGCAGAGTGCTGTTAAATCGGGCTGACAAAGCTGCTGGTAGCGTGTTGTCAAATCAGGCTGACAAAGTTGCTGGTAGAGTATTGTCAAACCTTCTTCCTATCCCAATCTTCTTTGTCCCCAACACCTCCTCACCTATACCCCCAACTCTTCACTCCTCTCCCCCTATCCCATCTGGTGACTCGTTGGTCGAAGTTTCGCCCCTCTCCCATGGGACCTCCCCTCCTTCTCCATATCTCACATGGCTACGGTGAGCTCCGATCAAGCCGCTGCATGTGCGGTCCATTCGTGCTGGAGGGAGGCATTTTGACATAGCTAATTACTTACAATCCAATTAATATACTCACCAAATCGTATTTTTAAATTTTAACTCATTTAAACAAAAAAATTACATGCAAAATCACAACACTTTTCTTCTTCTTCTTCCTCCTCCTCCACCCTTCCCCCTCTTCTTCTTCTTCCCCTCCTCTTATCCCTTTTCTTCTTCTTCTTCCTCCTCCCCTCCTCCTCATCTTCTCCCTCCTCCTCCTCCTCTTCTTCTTCCCTTCTTCCTCTTTCCCCTCTCTCCCTCTTCTTTCTTTCTTTTTTGTTCGCTCGATGAGAAATGGCCTTCTGGCCAGAGCGTCATGGCAGCCAAGGGTCGTTGGTCTCTCAGTCGCTATTTCAAATGGCAATGGCGATAGACTAGCCAGTATGTACCATTTCACCGCTTAAAATAGTACAAAGCAACCCATTATTTCATACCGGTATTGATACCCATCATACTGGCTCAATACCGACTAATACCACCTATACCGAAGGAATTGATGATACCATTTATTGAATACATTGAACTATATGTTATATTTGATCGTATTATTATGTATTGAAAAAAGTCCATGCAGCACCCTAAACTTTGCTCGAAGTTCTTCCAACAACCCAAACTATGAAATAAAAAATTGACTCCTGAACTTTGCAATCCGGTTCAAATAACATATTGACCTAGTTTCGTATAGTTGTATTGCCCGCATAGAGTGACGAGTGGACAATTTTGCCACGTAGGATGACAGGCTAGGTGAATGACTAGTGGAGTTCACAAGGGCTTCTCTTCCAAATCAAAATATAGGGAGTTACATGGGTCGACAGGCATAAAAGTATGATTGCGAGCTTAGGGGGGAGAAGTTTACGTGGCCCCATTTGTCATTGACCTTATTTGGCTGGGCAACATATCATCGCATGATAAAACCATTCATTTATTACATCACACGAGCAATACTACTATGCGAAACTCGGTCAGAGTGTTATTTAAACCGGACTGCAAAGTTTGCGAATCAAATGTATGGTTTTATGGTTTAAGACGCTGAATGGACTTTTAATCAAAGTTCAAGGTATTATATGGATTTCTTCCTTATATACTATAGTAATATTACAAATAAAATTTGATATGTATATAACTAAATGTGTATATACCTATAAATATATATTATATTATATTAAACTTTGGAACGGCACGTGATATAAGCCTGTACCACGCTATACGACTATACGAGCTAAATTGATTTGACCCCACTAAAAAAATTGACAAGCGACCTAGCTAGCCACATGTCCTCACATGCACGGTTGGGTGGGAAAGATAGCCGGGATTTCCCCTCGCAGTTGGTTGGAAAGGGCAGTCTGACTGTTGAGCCTGATGGCCAAATGAGAAGAATACGAATATTTTCGCCAAAATACCACATGGATTGAGCGCTAAGGCTAAGCAAAGTAAAAATTTCCAAAATCCCCCGTATTTTTGGCACCAACGCGGCCAAGCCACGTCAAACACAAAACCAGCGAATAAAACCAAAACGCGAAGGGAGAGCACGGCAGCTAACCGACCGTCGCGCACCCGCTGCTGCGGCCGGCGGAAGAGGAAGAGGAAGAGGCGCCGGCCACCTCGAGCAGGCGAAGGCGGTTGTGACGGGCGCGGCGGTAGTGAGGAGTGTGGGAGTGTCGGGCCGAGTCAGATGCGCTCGGAATGGGGAAGCCCGTCGATGTCGAGCTCGGCGGCGCGGCAGGCCTCGAGATCGCTGGCGGCGGAGGAGGGGGGCGAGGGGGAGGGGGCGTCGCCGGCGCGATCGGCAGGGTCGTCTCGTTCCGGTGCGTGCTCGTGCTCGCGCTCGCAGCGGGAGTCTTCGTCCCGGCGCTTTTCCTCCTCGTGCCCTCCCGTCCCGCGGGTTACCTCTCCGACGACCCCGATGTGTTGGCCGGTTAGCTCTTCGCCTCCCGTGGTTAAGATTTGCTCCTGGTTTGGGGATTCGTGGGTTTAGTTGGGGTAGCTGGGCTATTGTCTGTTCGCTTAGGTCTACTAGTGAGGCGGCGGATCAATGAGATGGGATGACGAATTGCTGCCTCGAGATCTCAGGCCGGGTGTTCGATACTTCGATCCCGTCAAGGTGGAGCTAGCATTTGCACGATTTCCTAGTCAATTTTGTCGTTTGGTGCTCTGGGGTGTCTTCTGACTGTCTGTGACTGGTACTTGGTTAGTTTTTGTTCTAATAACTTGCGAATTTTGGATTCAATTGACATATAGGCATGGAACCTTACTTTATAGTCCTGATTATAAGTTGATATGAAATCTCTGATATGAGACATATGACCTGGGGTTTGTACAGTAAAAGGGTAGTTAGATAATTGATGCAACATAGAAGTTCTTCCTGAAGATGTTTGGTTAGAGTTTAGAGATCACATCATACTTTGTTTCCCATCTTCTTTCTTCCGTATACAGCGTGTCACTGTATGTTGGTAGTTTCTCATTGGTTTTCTAGTACGCAGTGTGTAGATTTTCTGGCTAGATTCTGTCAACTAGGATTTGTGATTTGTTGTTAGGGTACTAGTGTTTGTTGTGATAGCAAGAGTCATGGATTTATGGACTACACTGCTACTACATAAGCTGATGGTGGTGTCTCTAAATGCAACTATGCTGGGTTTTACTTTCATTTGGCACTATCTGTAAAAAAGGTTCATTTTAAGCACTGTATTGCTTGATTGATAAATGGCGTATGATGTGTAAACTGAATATGTCAGTTTGCTTCATTTCATCATTGGCATTACATGGCTGTGTTTGTTTGATTATGGATTAAGAAACTGCCATTTGATTTTGCTTTTAAGTGTTCCTGTGTATGTGAAGATACATATTATAATTCTGGGAAATGAACCACCTGTGAGTACATACAAGTACTATTGATTTAATACATAGTTTTATTCAAATGAATATATAATATGACAACCTAGCATTCAAGGTTCCTGATGAAGCTTTTGTTCATATCTTGTTATCGAAGATGTTTTATGTTGACATTCCATACTTATGTGTGCTCATGTGTCTAGTAAGAACATGTTCGATGAAGTACTAGAGATATCTGCTCTTATGTTGTGAAGATAGATAAGCTCCAAGTGAAAAATAAAATAAAAATCTTTTGAGACAAACAGATTATGGGGAATATTTTAAGCATAAAAGATGGTGTTCATTCTATATTCATGTCCTAAAACCCATCTTATATGTCAGCAAGATTCAAGAAGGATAAGCTAACATATAAATAAAGGGACTTGCTAATTTGAATGCACGTTCTCTCTTTATGACAAGTGGCAACATCTCCTTCCGCCCCACTCTTCCCTTCACTTTGAGCTCTCCCTTTGTGACAAGTGGCAGCACCTCTCTCTTTGTGACAAGTGGCAGCACTTCCTTCTTTCCCCCACTTCCCTTCCCCCCCAAAGGCTCTCTCATCGCAACATGTGGTGCCATCCGCTTCATTCCCATTTCCTCCTCCATTCCCTTCCCCTCAAACTCACAATAGTTCTTGTATTTCAAATTTCCCCTAAGTTTTTGTAAACAAGTATTTTTTAACCATTTTTGAAAGTTTTTTAATCAAGACTTTTTGAACCGAAAGTTTGTTGAATAGAAACTTTTTGAACTAAAAGTTTTTGAATAGAAAGCATGATTGTCAAGGCGACAAGGCGAGGCGAGGCTCCAGCCCACCGCCTGGACGCCTAGGCGAAGGCCAGCATTACCAGTATATCACATTATCACCAATACATATATACCTTGTATGGATGCAAATAAATAGCATGACAAAATGTCAATTAAGTAGAGAAGCAAATATGAGTCTTCAATAAGTAGATAGCAACATTACTACCGATAGCTAATATTGTTTAGAAGGACAAATCATGCATAGTCACCACAACTCCACAAGTTCATAAGAAAATATAGTCACAATCACCAAAACAAGCAACCTCAAACATCTAGTTCTAATTCTAAACCATTCAAATCCTCGTTTGATCAATCTCCACCAATCTCATTCTCATGAGGACTAGGTAGAGCTCCATAATCATCATCATCAACATTCTCATCGTCGTTCAGAAGAGGCTCAACTTCATGTTCATCATTTTCATTGTCCAAACCAAGCTCTTCAACAACCCTTGATGTAGAACCACTTCCATGACATCGAGAGTAGGGGATGATTCCTTCATGCACTCTCCTAGGAACATTACGACCCTCAAAGTTGCGTGATGCATCTATGCAGGCTTATCAAGTCGTCGCCTAGGCGCCGCTTAGGCATCCCAGCGCCGGAGGAAGCCCGCCTTGCTCGCTCGCCTCACCTGGTCGGAGCAAGTCCCAGACCAGCGGCATGGCGAGTCCCCCTCCTCGGGCAGCGACAGTGGCACGGGCGACGACAACGACCTCGACGGCGCCACCTCCATGTTGCTTGGCGTCCTCGAGATCAGCTTCGAGCTCGCGATCGCGAGCACGAATCCCGCGGCCTCCCTCTTCGCGAGGTACAACGAGGACGCGCGTCGGCCCAAATTCGAGCGAAGACCTCGATGTTGTCGACGCGTGGCGCGCACTTCGCCGCTTAGTTAGCCGCGATCGGGTCGCTCCCGCCGATGTCGCTACCATTGTGGCGGGGGTTAGCGGCGCCGATGCGGGAGGTGGATGCGCATGCGGGGGACGTGGGCGTCGAGGCGGAGAAAGCGGAGGTAGAGGGGGAGACAGATGGAGAGGCGGGGGCGCGCGGTCGTGGAGGCAGAGAAAGTGGATCGGACACGTGCGAGGGATGCGTGTACATAGCTTCCCTTCCCTTCCGTTCTTCTTTTCGCTTTTTTCATCCCTCTTTCCTTTCTTCTACTTTGCTGTCACAGTTTCTTCCCTTTGGTTCATGCTCCAATGGTCGCCTAACTGGCGCCTATGCATCCAGGCACCCCGGAGGCGACTCGCCTCGCCAAGACGCCGTGATAACCATGCATCTATGGCGTCATCAACATGAGACCATAAAAGATCCTCCCCAATGTGAACTTGTTCGGCATTTGCATCAACCCATTCATTGTCCCATTGAAACTCGTCTAGGAACAAAGGGTTATAATTGGTTCCTTCTTCATGGCGCATTTTAAATGTATTGGCAATCGGTTCCTTTTCTTGGTATGGATCTACAAATAAGAGAGGTAAACAAGGATAATTTTAGATGGTTAAAAAATAAATTAAAATCTAAAGCATTGAGTAGTTACTTACAAACTTAAATGTGCTCCAATTGCGCTCAAACCCCGAGACCAAACAACAAAGACCTAAGATGCGCTTTGCAAATGCTTGAAGCTCGAATGTCAAGCCCCCAAATTCAATTCACCAATCAACTAGAATTTGAAACATAGTAAATTAGTAATCACTCCCTATGTTAGAATCTTAAAAGCTTAAGAAGAGATAGAAGTACTAACGTGGGTTCTTCGTTTTGTAAGCTCTAATGGCCATTGGCTTTCCAAAGCCACCTCGCAAATTGTCGTAGATATCGGCTTGGTCACTTATTTTGCAAAGCTTGTCTTCATCATTGTGGAACATCTTCTCAAGCACATCATTGAACATCAACCTCAACCTAGCCGCTTGTGCCGCATCTTTCTCCGTGATTTCATAGTATTTTCCTGGGTTTAAAAATAATATAGCCCCATACAATTTTTACTCCATTTGATCAGCCCATCGCCGATCAATAATGCCCATGACTTTCCTAAGCAATGGTTGCTTAGTTGCTAAATTGTCAGTGATCATCCTTTTTTTTTTTTTTTTGCAAAATCCATACTTGCATAAACCTCGGCCATTGCCGGCCTCTCATCACCATCCACTATCCGTAGCACAACAAGAAGCGGCTGTGATGCTCTTATGCAATTCTCCACTGCATTCCAAAATCTAATAGGGATCACAATTTCTTGAACCTTTTTCCCAGCCTCTATGCTTGAGAGATTGCACCTAGTCCAATCTTCACTAGTAAATAGGTGCCTCAACAAATCTCTGTTCTTATACAAGCTCTGCAACGTGAGAAAAGATGTGGCGAATCTAGTAGCCGCAGGCCTTACAAGATCCCTCACATTTGTTAGCTCCCTCATTGTTGAAAGTAGCCTCCCATGCCTATAGATAAATGTAGTGACCTGCTTGGCATTATCAATGGTCTTCTTGAGCTTCGGTAGCTTCCTGATGTCCTCCAACATGAGGTCCAAGCAATGTGCAGCATAAGAAGTCCAAAATAGAGCAGGGATCCTCTCCATTAGAATTCTCCATGCCACTTTGAAGTTGGCACCGTTGTCTGTCACCACCTAAACAACATGTTCCTTGTTGATCCACTCAATTCTTGCCTCAAGCAATCCTGCTAGCATCATTACATTAGCTACTTCACTTGATGCATCAACAGATTCCAAGAAGAAGGTCCCCGCCAGACAGTTCACAAGAAAATTGATCAAGTGTCTTCCCCTCCTATCTGTCCATTCATTAGACATGAGTGTGCAACCAACAGCTTTCCAATGTTTCGCTTGCTCCAACCTCAACTTATCAGTCTCCCTCTTTGCCTTCTCAAGTAACGGCACCCTCAAATCATGATATGAGATGTTATTGAAACCCGGTCCATATTGCCCTATGGACTCACACATGATCTCAAAGCTTCTAGACTTGATGGCATTGAATGGAATACCACACTCATAGAAGAAATCAGCTATGTGACCTCGCACCCTTTCTTCTCCACAATCCTTAAACATTGCTCCATAGTAGTTTGAGAAGGGCTCTTGTCATGTCTTGCATCAACCACCTCTTCCGGTGTCTTCTGAATCAACCCAACAACTGTTTTACTTTGTTTCGGCACTGGTTGTCCCAACAACTGGAGAGTTGATTGCTTTCTTTTTGCGGCCGCCCCAGAACTTGGAGATGGGTTGGAAGCCTTAGATGACGCTTCTTGGGAGCTTGGGTGTTGAATATCACAACCCACTTCTTCCTCTTCTTGTTCTACTGCTTTATCAATGTCATCATCCAATTCAATGAGTGTACTTCTTGATGTCTTCTTGAGATAGTCCTGCATCTCTCTCATTATGGTTGTGTTTGTCTTGGGGCACTTTTGGACATCTCCAAACCCTACGACAAGATGTTGCTTCAATCTTTTTATTCCCGAGCACATTTGTTTGCCACATAGGGAACATTGCACCAAATCCTTGTTGCTCAAATTCAGCCAAAACCCATACTTCCATCCTGGATCACCGGTCTCGGCAACAGTGGCACTTGAAGCTTGATTAGCCATGAACATGTACAAAGCCACACATGCACACACAATTATTCACACAATCATTCACTTGGACGGTTGGACCTCTATAAAGCCAGCAGCAACAACAACATTAGTAGTTAACAGCGACGGCATTATCAGCCAGCACCACCAGCAAAGGCGGCAACAGCCAGCAACAAAAGCGCCAGCACAGCAGGTCAGCAGCATATGGGCAGCAGCGACGGGTCCTTGTCTTGCCACGCCCGACGAGAAACAGATCTGACATCGAAGGTGGCCGCGACGGAGAGGAGGTGGTGGTCCTAGTGGAGGCGCTGGCGTTGGAGGCAACGGTGGTGGAGGCAAACGCGCTAGGGTTTGCTTCTTGTCTGCCGCCGCCCATATCTGCTTTGCTGCTGCCCAATCTGACCTGTGATGCCTAGATGCCCAGATGGCAACGCCTGGGGCTTCAAGCGCCGCCTTGAAAACAATGATAGAAAGTTTTTGAAGTTGAAACTTTTCGATTTGAATTGTTTATAGTTAAAACTTTCTAATTTGAAAATTTTGGACTTAAAATTTTTCGAGTTAAAACTTTCCGATTTGAAATTTTTTGATTTAAAAGTTTCCAGTTGAATTTAAATATAAACTTTTCGGGCCAAAATTTTTTTAATCGAAACTTTCAAACAGGCAGTTTTTGAATTGAAAGTTTTCGGAGTTGAAACTTTTTGTTTTGATAAATTTCGAGTTAAAACTTACTAATTTCAGATTTTTTGATTTAAAACTTTTAGAGTTGAAACTTTCTAATTTGAAACTTTTGGAGTAGAGATTTTTTTGTTTAAAAATTTTCGAGTTGAAAATTTTAATTTGATATTTTTTGAGTTGAAATTTTTTTATTAATTTTTTTAATTGAAAAAAAAATTTTAATTGAAAAGTTTGAGTTGAATTTTTTTGTTGAAACTTTTTGTTTAAAAATTTCAAAGTTACAATTTTATAATTTGAATTTTTTGTGTTAGAGTGGAAGGAAAGGGAGGTGGGGGAAGTGAGTAGGGAAGAGGGAATGGTGGAAGTGGATGGAGATGATGACACATGGCATCCTAAGAGGGTGTCGTTAAATTTTCTAGTTTGTGGTTACCCTCAAACGAGTCGTACCCATAAATAGATTCATGATGACTCTGCTAGCATTTTTGAGAACCCTAATGTGATGTCCCTTTGCCAATCGGAAGAACTGAGGCGTGAGAGCGATTGCCGGATAGGAAACAGAAGAACAAGACAGCGTGAGGAAGAAGAAAGAAATGGGGAAAGTTCAGAGTTCTTTGTCTATTATCAAAACTGTCTGTTACAATCCGACCCATCAGTATATATATATCCCTTTTCCCTTCTTACATGTGGACCCCATTGTATAAGTGCTTGGTAACTAAAGAAATATTAAACGCAACAGCAAAACACCAGTAATCGCCTCTTGTATAGAATCTGACGGAACTCCGTTGCTTGCGTACATCCTCTGAACCTCATTCCTCTGCGCCACTACTCTCGACCGTCGTGACATCACCCCCGTCTGCAGGACTTGCTTGTCCCCAAGTAAGCACCTGAGGGAAGCGTTTAAATAACACATTGAGGTCTTCCCAGGTGGCTGATTCAACCGGAATCCCAGTCCATTTGATCAAACCTTGCGCTATTGCCATGTTGCCCTTCTTGACTAGCCGCCGCTTCAGAATTTGCTGGGGCTCTGTTTCCAGCGTATCCAGATCAGCAACCTGAGGCAAAGTGTTGAAAATAGGTGTATAATCTGCAATAAAGGGTTTCAATTGTGAAACATGAAACACCGGGTGAATTTGAGCCTCGCTCGGCAACTCTAGTTTATATGCGGTCGCACCAATCCTTTCCAACACCCGGTATGGACCAAAGAATTTATAAGACAACTTCGGATAAGGACGATTCACGACAGAATTCTGGGCATAGGGTTGCAGTTTAAGAAGCACTTGATCGCCAACTTGAAACTCCCTCTCCTGTCTATGCCGATCAGCCATGACCTTCATTCGGTTTTGGGCAGTACTGAGATGTTTTCGAACCAACTCAATTTGGCTTTGCCTTTCAGTCAACCATTCTTCCACTGACGGTATGGTTGGTTGAACTCCAGATGGTTCCATTCCATAATTTGGTTCATTCCCATATAGCACCTTGTAAGGGGAAAAACCCAAGGATGAATGAAAGTTTGTGTTATACCAAAACTCGGCTAAAGGCAACCATCCCTTCCATTTGTTCGGCACATCTTGGACAGCACAGCGCAAGTACATCTCCAAACACTGATTCACCCTTTCGCTTTGACCGTCGGTTTGAGGATGATATGCAGTACTATATTGTAGTTTAGTTCCCAACAGCTGAAATAGTTCCTTCCAAAAATGGCTCGTAAACACTTTATCTCTATCAGACACAATAGACTTTGGCACTCCATGAAGTTTGACAATGTTGTCCAAGAAAACCCGAGCAACCTTGTGAGCAGTAAAAGGGTGTTTGAGCGGCAAGAAATGAGCATATTTTGAAAATCTGTCCACAACAACCATGATGACATCGTATCCTTCAGATTTTGGTAGACCCTCTACAAAATCCATTGTGATGTCCTGCCAACTCCCATCTGGAATCGGCAATGGTTGTAATAGTCCTGTTGGCTTTGTGTGCTCTCCCTTAGCTCTTTGACAGACTGCGCATTGCTTGATGAAATTCTCCACAGCTAACTTCATACCCACCCAAACAAACATTTTCTTCAATCTCTGATATGTTGCTTGCACCCCAGAGTGTCCCCCAATTGCACTGTCATGAAAAGCTGAAATCAATTTTGTTTGTATGGCTGTATTTGCGCCGATCCAGATTTGCCCTTTTTGCCGAATCAACCCTTGTGCTAACTGATACCCGTTGTCATCAGGGCTGTTCAGGGACAACTGTATTAACTTCTGTTGAGCATTCGGGTCTGTCATGTATGAGTTGATCACTTCCTGCACCCACGCTGGTTTTACCTCTGTGATGCTATGCAATGCCATCAGATGTCCCACCCGAGACAGGGCGTCTGCTGCCTTGTTTTCCTTGCCCTTGCGATATACTACCCGGAATTGAAGTCCCATTAACCTTGCCATCACCTTGCGTTGCATTGGGGTTTGCAATTGTTGATCCTCCAGGTAACTCAGACTTTGATGGTCGGTTCGAATGATAAACTCTCCCCTCTCCAGATATGATCTCCACCTCTCAACTGCCATGATTAAGGCCAAAAACTCCTTTTCGTAGATGGAAAGTTGTTGATGAGTAACCCCTAGAGCCTTGCTCATATATGCTATTGGGTGATTTTCCTGCATCAAAACCGCCCCAATTCCATCTCCACAAGCATCTGTTTCTATAATAAAGATTAGATGGAAGTTGGGCAAGGCCAAAACGGGAGTTGATGCCATGGCTTGTTTCAGTTTATGGAAGGCTTCTTGGGCTTGAGAGTTCCACTGGAAGGCCTTCTTTTTGAGCAAGTTCGTGAGGGGTTTAGCAATCCATCCATAACGACACACAAATTTTCTATAGTATCCGGTTAACCCCAAAAAAGCCCTCAACTCTGTAGCTGTGGTAGGCGTCGGCCAATTCACTATGGCTTGAGTTTTCTGAGGATCGGTCGACACCCCCTGATCTGAAATGATATGCCCGAGATATTCGAATTGTCGCTGAGCAAAGGAGCACTTCGACCTCTTCACCAAGAAATGATGCTTCCTCAATTGATCTAGGACAGTCTCCAAATGTGCAATATGCTGTGACAGATTGGAACTGTACACCAGAATGTCATCAACAAAGACCAAGACAAATTTTCTCAAATAAGGACCAAGGATTGCATTCATGACACACTGAAACGTAGCCGGGGCATTAGTCAATCCAAATGGCATCACTCGAAATTGATAATGCCCATGATGCGTTTTAAACACTGTCTTTTCCTCATCTTCTTCCTTCATACGAATTTGGTGATATCCTGCTCTCAAGTCCAACTTGGAGAAGTATCGAGTTCCCGCCAACTCATCCAACAGCTCATCCACAACAGGCATGGGAAACCTGTTTTTGATTGTTAAATCATTGAGGCGACGATAGTCGACACAGAAGCGCCAAGTTCCGTCCTTCTTTTGCACCAAATGGACTGGTGCTCCTCCTTATCATTCCCGCCCTCAGCATTTCCTCTACTTGTCGTTCGATCTCATCCTTGTGGAATGGTGAGTACCTGTACGGTCGAGCATTCACAGGATTTGCATTTGGCACAAGTGAAATCGCATGGTCATACTCCCTTACTGGTGGTATGCTAACTGGTTCCCCAAAGACCATGTGGTACCTTTCCAGCATTTCGTGCACCTTCTCTGGCACCACTTCTGTCCGACTATCGAGTTGTTCTTCAATCACAGCAACTGCCCAAATTTCATTACCTTTGTGCCATTTGTGATACTGCTCGACAGTCATACTTTGAAGCTGTGGAACTGTTTGGACTTGTTCACCCTGCAAGCGGACCGATCGATTTCCCTGTTTGAACTCCAAACTCTTAGCATTCCAATCACAAGTCATTGGGCTATGATGTTTTAACCAGTCCATACCGAGAATTGCATCGTAAGCTCCTAGTTTCAGAACACGCAGGTCAGTTTGGAAAGACTGCCCTTGAGCCCACCACTCGAATCCTTTCACCCATGCTCCACAATGTAGAAGCTCTCCGCTTGCCACCCTGACTTGCACCGGATTAATTTCTACTGGTTCATATCCCACCTTCTGCAAAAAATTTTCATCCACAAAACTATGAGTACTTCCTGAATCCACCAGCATTATCATTGTTTGATTCTTCACTAGGGCTCTCAGTCTCAGTGTCTCAGCATCCTCCCTCCCCATCCATTGCATTCAATGATAATCGACAACTATCTTCTGAACACAGCTCGGCCATCTCTAGCATGTCTAAGATCCCATCCGACAGCCATTCTTCAGATTCCTCAATTGTCATTGCCTGAACTTGCATTGCATTCCGTTTCTTACACTGAAGTTGATGACCGGCCTCGTACTTATCACCGCACTGGAAACACAATCCATTTGCTCGGCGATATTCCTTCAGTTGTCTTGCCTTCCACAGGTCACCTGAACTCAGTTTGACAGTATTTTTGAGCGATTCAGCCTTTGCTGCCATGAAATTTTCCCGTCCAGCAAAGGTCCTCTGTTTTCCACCCTTTCCTTCTTCCTGAATCTCCTGCTGGACTTGCGCCAACATGGCTGCTCTTTCCACTGTCTCGGGTAATTGACTCTGCACCGACCCCCGTATTTCTTTTTTTAATCCCTTGATGAACTGAGCCACATAGAATTCTTCATCATAATGCGGGTTGAACATTGATATCTGGTACATTGCTTCCTCAAATTGCATTTGGTAATCCTTGACAGAGTCTGTCTGTTTGAGTTGTAAGATCCCTTCCAGTGATCTGCGATGATCTCCTGCCCCAAACCTTCTTTCCACCGTAGACATGAATTGTTCCCAATTTCCCAACTCTTGCCTTAACTTGTAAGTTTGCAGCCACCTTGCGGCATTACCCTCCATGTGCATTGCTGCCACCGTAACCCACAGAGCTTCTGGGATTTTAAAGACTCTGAAGAAATCCACACATTTAGCCTTCAAAATTCGAGGGTTCTCGCCTTCAAACTTTGGAAAAGTAAGCTTTGGGAGTGTCTGTCGCGTTGATCCTCCTGGATCTTCTTGCGGACGGCCTGGACCAATTGACAGCCCGACACGCCCTTCCGGTGAGCCAGAATTACTTCCTCCTGGACTCACTGGTGCTGCCGCCGCCGTGCGTGCCCACACTCCCATTCCTGGGGCTGGTGTCAACATTCCCCGCGTCTCCACCACACCTTGAGATCTTTCCACCACACCTTGCGATCTTTCCACCGTGATCTTGGCCACAGCTTGCGCTGTCGTCTCCAGTTGCTTAGCCAGCAGTAGATAATCCCTTTCCTGCTTCTCCGCCACCTTGGCCGCTACGTCGATCTGGGTCACCATCTGCTGCTGCGTGGACTCAATGGCTCCAATCTTAGTGGACATCTGCTCAAAGCACTTCATCAGCACCTCCCACCTTTCTTCCGCCTGATTCACGACGCCTTCCATCGCCTCAAGGACGAATTGCGTCTGCGGGGAGGGCTTTGGAGGAGCCGTGTTGATCTATCGCCAAGTCGAGCCAACCGTTCGAAGGAGATTTTACGGGAATCACTGCTTCAATCGGTGATTGCTGCAGGTTTCCCAACCTCTTCCCGGAATTTTACAGCTCTAGACCGAGCGATCTACGATCGAACAGGGCTCTGATACCAATTTGTGATGTCCCTTTGCCAATCGGAAGAACCGAGGCGTGAGAGCGATTGCCGGATAGGAAACAGAAGAACAAGACAGCGTGAGGAAGAAGAAAGAAATGGGGAAAGTTCAGAGTTCTTTGTCTATTATCAAAACTGTCTGTTACAATTACAATCCGACCCATCAGTATATATATATCCCTTTTCCCTTCTTACATGTGGACCCCATTGTATAAGTGCTTGGTAACTAAAGAAATATTAAACGCAACAGCAAAACACCAGTAATCGCCTCTTGTATAGAATCTGACGGAACTCCGTTGCTTGCGTACATCCTCTGAACCTCATTCCTCTGCGCCACTACTCTCGACCGTCGTGACACCTAAATTCTAGGGATTTAAGGAGAAACAAAGCCCCTCAATAAAGTGTTTCGTATGCTTGCAGGATAATCTAATCTTATCATGTATTTAAGGTACTTTGTCTAATGTCTAATATATAGCAAGTTTAATGCTTGTATATGGTAATGGTCTCTCTAATGCCTGAATCACTTGTTTACACTATTTGCATATTCTATTTCCCATTGAGATCAATTTTCACTACTACTAGTGAATAAAAGGGGCAAAACAACTTTTTTTTATGCCTTCGCATCTTTACTGGTAATGGCTTAGCAAACTAGGGACCCAGTCCTTTGCATTTGTTTAGTGTGTTTGACTCATCACTTTTATATCCCTAGTTAAGTCCCCATCCGCAGAAGTGCTTCAGTGATTCTTCATATATGGCTCATTATTTCTCAAGCCATTTCCATTATTCATGGAGTATCCTATTTTGCTGCTGGGTTGTTTATTTACTTTCTACTTCCCTGTGTCAATAGAACTTAATCATGATGTTTCCTTTATCTTTGCTGACTGGCAATTTTTTTACTAGGAACTTTTTTTTTGGGTGCAAAAATATTGTTTGTAAATTATACTTTATGGCATTGCATTCTGATGATGCCTCATGATGGATTTGAATATTGATAAAAAGAGTTTTCTTTGGTTCAGCTGAAATCCAGGTTGGTTTCACTTTGGAACAGCCAGTTAGGTATTTTGTCTAATGTCTGATATAGAGTAAGTTTAATGCTTGTATATGGTAATGGTTTCTCTAATCCCTGAATTACCTGTTCACACTATTTATATATTCTATTTTCCATTGAGATCAATTTTCACTACACCTAGTGAATAAAAGGGGCAAAACGGCTATTTTTTGTTTTATGCCTGTGCGTCTTTACTAGTAATGGCTTAGCAAACTAGGGATCCAGTCCTTCGCATTTGTTTAGTGTGTTTGAGTCATCACTTTTATATCCCTAGTTAATTCCCCATCCGCAGAAGTGCCTCAGTGATTCTTCATATATGGCTCATGATTTCTCAAGCCATTTCCATTATTCATGGACTATCCTATTTTGCTGTTGGGTTGTTTATTTACTTTCTACTTCCCTGTGCCAATAGAACTTAATCGTGATGTTTCCTTTATTTTTTCTGACTGGCAAATTTTTTACTAGAACTTGTTTTTTTTGTGCAAAAATATTGTTTGTAAATTACACTTTACAGCATTGATTTCTGATGATGCCTCATGATGGATTTGAATATTGATAAAATGAGTTTTATTTGGTTCAGCTGAAATCCGGGTTGGTTTCGCTTTGGAAAAGCCAGTGTCGTTCCTTGCTACTCACATGGACAAGCTAGGGAGTGACATATTTGAAGAGATCGGTGTACCCAATAGCAAGGTGCCAGATGTTCGCTATTTTCTTACTTATTTTATTCTCCTGTCTTCACCATTGGCTCATTCAAATATGTTTTTTAAACAGGTATCCATTGTTTCAATGCACTCTTTAGCTTCTAAATACTCCACACTCGTGGTTTTTGGTGTTCTTCCTTATCCAAATGATACTTCAATAAGTTTGCTGGCTCTTAGTGTGCTGAGATCATCCTTAATAGCGATGATGCTGCAGCAGCTGGACCTATCCTTGACACCATCACTTTTTGGGCATCCATCTTCCTTTGAGTTGTTGAGATTCCCCGGAGGAATTACTGTGATTCCTGCACAGTCTGGTTCTATATGGGCAAGCACAGACCCCCTGTTCAACTTTGTGCTGAACAACTCCATTTATCAGATCTTGGGTAATCTTGCAGAGCTAAAGGATCAGTTAAAACTTGGGCTGAACTTGAGGTCCTATGAGGTATTACTGATTTAATTGCCTCTGGAGAGATATCATAGTACATATTTGAATGGCTTCATTGTTTCAATTTTAAACTCATTTTCCGTCATATATGTGCAGCAAATATATTTGCAGTTGAGGAATGAGATCGGTTCTTCAGTTGAAGCCCCAACAACTATACAAGCATTGGTGTTAGACGGAAGCAGCACTCTTTTACCATATAGACTGAAACAACTAGCTCAGCTAATCAAAGAACCCGATGGAAGGAACCTTGGGCTTAATCACTCTGTATTTGGTAAAGTAAAAGGTGTTCAGCTGTCATCATACTTACAACACCCGATCACAGATTTATCTCCTAGTCCATCACCTTCACCATCACCATCCCGATATCCGTCTCCATCTCCATCACCTTCTACAAGTGTGCCACCATCTTTGTCACCAACTGGGAGCATCCCCTACCAGGCACCTCCAATATATATGAACCCGAGTCTCCCTCCTCGGGCTTCTCCCCCTTTACTGCACACACACCCTTGCTTTCCATGTTTTCGTTGTAATCACTTCCCTCCAGCTGGTAGTCCAATGGTAAAACCACCCTGCTTTGGTAGAGACCCTAAGCTGCCTCCTATTATGCACTTGCCACATCCATCTGTTGTTCCTTCCCCTCCAGTAAGTGAACCATACCTTTCTCCAGCGTTTCCACCAATTCCTAGTGGTGTAGATCCTCCCCATCACTTACCAACTCCCAATCATTTACCAAATGCAGTTCCTGGACCAACTTACCAAATGATGCCAATACCCTCACCCTCACTGCCCATGTTTCGGTATTCAATGCCTCCACGGAAGAAGCGAAGTAGCAGAACATCTAAATATCCTTCAGTTGCTCCCTCTCCATATTGTAAGTATCTGATTGCTTATCTCTGTAGTGTGCAGTTAATGTTATAATTATAGTCCACGTTGTGATATGGCCAGCGCTCTTTAGCTGGTTGTTAGGGTCCAGGGGGTGAATAGGCGGCTTTTTTTAAAAAAAAACTTCTCTACAATTAAATTCTAATCGCCTAAGAACCCATATGTTAAAACCATAGCAAGTAATGATGTGGAAGCGATATATCGAAAGTTTTGACAATTAAGCCCTAACTCTTCTAGGCTTACTAAGTGCAGTAACTAATTATGTCTCTACATAAGAAAATGCAATTTTAAATATAATTAAGCAACAATGTGAATAAGAATTGCAAGAATGTAAAATAGCACAAGGAGACACCGATCTTTCTCCCGTGGTCTTGGAGACTTGCTGGTCTCTCCTAATCCACGTTGAGGCAAGCTCAAATACGATGGATTGGCTTTGCAATGAGCATCCACCTCTATTCCACTAGTGGCAGTTACTTTACCCCTACGGGTAGACGAGCTCCAATCCTCACAAACTTTGCCAGGCTTTTCACAACCTTAGTTGAGAAGCTCCCACGCAAAACGTTCATACGCTGTCTAGGAGGCGGCAACCTCCAAGAGTAACAAGCCAAGCACTCCGCTTGAGCTTCACCTAGTGCAACACATGCACTCCGATGACCCCCTAAGTGCAACGCATGCACAATGAGGCTCTCAACTCATTCCTAATTGCAACACATGTAATTAGGGCTCACTCTTAGCTCAAACACCAAATTGAGGAGTGCAATACATGCACAAACCTTCCAAAAAACTCCACAAAGCCAGCCCCAAGCCCCCTTTTATAGCCTTCCACACGAAATATAGCTGTGGGGGCCTGGGGAGCAAATTGGGCAGAAAACAGCAAATCTGGCACTACCGGCCTTGACCCCATCGGCCGGCTAACGGCTAGTTTTTCGGTACTACTGCAGGCAAACGCCCAATAGTACCGCTCGAGTGGCAGTATCGGTCTTGGCGCCCCTCCAGAGCAACCTTTCTGGAAAATAACTACCAGCGGCTTGGGGCCGATACTACCGCTCCTCCGGTAGTACCGCCCTAGAGCCCCAGTAGTGCTGGCCAAGAGATGGGCGTAAAAATACGCCTTACCGGAAAATATCTACCGGTGTCATATGCCCGGTAGCACCGGCCGAGTGGCAGTACCAGCTCCCATAAGCGACATTGCCGGCCCTGCGGTACTACCGCCCACAATACGTCGGTAGTGCCGGCCACAGTGAACCAGATTTTTCACTCAAATCTTTTCTCCAAATCCACAAAGAATAATTTTTTGAGCTATGTGAGGATCAACATATGATCACAACACTTTGCAAAACACATTTGCAAATGTTAATCACATACTCCAAAGAATTTCACTTAAACTCCAACTGATTTACAAAACACATTTGCAAATGTTAATCACATACTCCAAAGAATTTCACTTATACTCCAACTTATTTGCAAATAAACCAAAAATCTATTGAGTTCAATCCTCTTAGCCATGTGATGATCAACATGAGATCAAGTCAACTTGCAAAACACGATTGCAAGCCCTATTCATATGCTCTAGGATCGGAACCCATAACCTCCCGCTCATTTGTAAATAACCAAATCAAACTTATTTGCAAAAGCACCTATGCAAATAAACCACGAGTCTGAGATTAATCCTCTTAGCTATGAGGTGATAAATACGAGATCACGACACTTTGCAAAACATGATTGTGAATGCCCTCTTCACATGCTTTACGATTCCAAACTTATAAACATCCTGCTTATTTGCACAACGTATTCGTAAATAACAATTAAACCACTTCATGGCAACTTGCATGAACTTTCTTTATTTGCAACATACGCAAATCTTTTAGTTTCATGCAAAAACCAACTTAACCAAAATGCATAAGCTGTATCCTTTTTGCAACACATGCAAATCCATAGCTTCATGTAACATCCAAACAAACTCAAATGCTTGATCTCTATGTTTGCAACACATGCAAATCTTTGCTCCAATCAAAATCTAAACAATCTCAAGTGTGTGAGCTCTCTATTTGCAACACATGCAAATTTTAGCTCCATGCAATCACTTGAACCAAATTGCTTGAGCTCTCTCCTTTTGCAACACATGCAAAACTTAGCTCCAAGCAATACCAAATCAAGATTCAATAAGAAGCATGCATGGGCTTCTCCTTTGCAACACATGCAAATCAAAGCATCATGCAAAAACCAATGCATGAGCTTCACCCATTCGCAATAAATGCTAAATGGTTAGCTCCATGCAGAAACACCAACTCGAAAGAGTGAGCTAGAATGAACTAGATTGAGTTCGTCAACACATGATGAAGCTCAAGCAAAGAACTCGACCTCTCTTAATAGTACAACACCTAATTAGAAACCTAGTCTCTCCACCAACACCGAGACCGGTAAAAGATTAGAAAAACATCCTTAGCCTATCTAGTTATACATTTGCCGCATGCGATCTCATTTGGGGTTTTAATGATCTTCAATCATTTTCTTCTCTCCCGGGATCGCAACCCATATTCTCTTCTTGTTCATCAACTCATGATAAACCTCTTCTTTTCTCCTCTTCGGGATCTCTCCTTGACCCTCATCAAATCATGATAACGTCCTTATCTTGTTTCTTCATCTTTGTTGGACTCAACCTACTTTCACAACTCTTGAAAATATTAGTCCAACAAATATGGTTGTCTCAATCATCTATCGCACTCCATTAATATATAATGAATGCCTCCAAGATCAATTGAGCACAATCTTAATTAATTTGAATGAATAAATGTGTCTTGAGTACATTGATGCAACTAATGCTTCGTTATTCTCAAGAACTGTCGATTATCTTTAATCGATCAAAGGAACACCATCAATATATGATGAAATGTTCTATGATATGAGTATATATTAATTACACAAGTTTTCATATACTCATTTCGATGGTTTCAAGTAATGATCCAAAATATTTGAGTAGAATGGAAAGGAATCAATACCTATTTATACCATCAACCACAGAATAAACTTCACATAGATATGTGCATACATATAATTGGATTGGAAACAATATGTACATATTCAATTTTAATTGTATTGGAGTTTCTTTTATATTTCCCTGAGTACACTATAACTCGGCAAGAATAATATATACTTACTGATTAGTTTGAAAATGTTGATCTTTTATATTTGGCAAGAAGACATGGATCAATAAAATTGAAATATCAAGTTAAATTACGAACATCCCCTAGATGTGTGCATTCATGTATTATATGGATTAGAAACATAATGCATATTTTGCGGTTAATACAAGGGAGGAATTCATACTTTAACTTGAATCCAAAGTATGCAATAAGATAATAAGCAAGAATACGAGTGCATACCTTAGGTTTTCTATTTTCCATCCAAACTATGAGACTACTAACAATAAGCTCAATAAACATGCTAGTCTCATTAAATATTAGATTTGTCATTTAACAATAGTTAAGCATTAAATTAAAATCAATCACCAAAACTAATGGAGCCTGAACTTACATTAGTCATGGCCTCTTGGCTCATTATTCTCAAGATCTGGGTGGAGGAGTTTTGGACAGTTGGTTTGAAATGTTAATTGCTAACAACCGATTCATCGTAGATTGTTCTTAATGTTAGCATTATAGTCCACGTCGTGAGATGGCCAGTATTCTTTAGCTGGTCATGGCCTCCTGGCTCGTTATTCTTTAAGATCTGGGTAGAGTCTCGCCTTGGGGCGACCAAGAGTTTTGGACAGTTGGTTTGAAATGTTAATTGCTAACAATCAATTCATCGTAGATTGAGATGGCTAACAATCAAACCCAATCGACTGCATTATTTGCTAATTGTTATTCATATCAAGTTAGTAAGACAAATAATTTACATTACACTCGTGTTGGTTTTTTATTGTGGCTCTTTTCCTGAAATGACCGATATGAGATAGATATGTATTATTTTGACTTAACTATTGTTTTAGGATGCACTGGATTAATATGTAACCAGGTCAGTTGGACATTTTAATATTATTATGTGCCGTTAATAACATGCCATTGGATTAATTGAACTACCTTTCAATATTCACAATTTTACCAGCTGAAGTCTGCTTCCTTTGTATAATTATATCTTAGCTGCCTCACTTTGCTTTTCAGTCCACTATCCTTCTGCAGTTTATTAAACAAAATAGATCTCATCGAGTCTAAACTTGCAGCCCTCCATTCCTGAAGTGGGCTTGGATTTGCCTCAACTGCTTGTCATGCATTATCCACAAAGCTACCCAGAATACAAGGTCACTGTGGTTGCAGTTTTGCTGCTTGAAACTTCCTGAACCATGAATCGCAATCATGGGCTATGACACTACAAAGGCGAGTTTTGTTTATTGGTAACTTCTTAACTGTATGGTGGATTCTGGAGCATCTGAGGTGGAATATAACTGTAGATATAGGTCTATGTTATGCTAATTTACCAGGGATTTATGCCACGAAGGTGGCGCCCTGTGCCTTTATCAAATTGTAAGTTCTCACCAAAGGGTTGGGGGCTTATGTTAGAGAAGAATGTAATGACTCCCCTTGATGGTGTCTTGTGATAACAACTCTTTTCCTTACCTGTAACATCTTGAGAATAATACAACACCCATCTTTTCTGTGACATGTCTCGTTTCTTATTTGTTGTGCATCAGGCTTTTTCTCTGTGAATATTTATTTTTGCTGTCTGAACGCAGAAGGTTTAGTGTATTTGTTTGGTTTTTGCAGAATATTCACATCATAGGTGCTTACTCTGATTTACATTTTGTCTTTTTCTTTTAAGAATTGATTTACCTGCCGATATGCATGTGTAATCAAGCTGAAGCCCATTCATAAATATTTGCCAGGAATTTTGCTTGTACCAAACATGTTTTGCCAGAAAAGATTGTGACCTTAATGAAGCACTGAGATTGAGAATCATTGTTACTCATGTGATCATCTCTTCGGTACAGGAACAAAAGAAACCCATGTGATAAGAATAATCAATAGCTAGCCGTATCAAAGATGAATTCATGTACACAATGCATGCTAGTCAGGTGCTAGTAACACCTGATAAACATGTTAAATACAACTGGAGGAGGTGACTATTGGCTAACCATAGCCTGTCACAGTTGAAACTGATCCAAACAAGCTCGAAGTGAACTGGAACAACTGGAACTGGTGTTTCCTCGGAATTGGCTCGGCAGCAGCCATACGCCCATACCTAGTTTCTTCTGCCAAACTATAGGTATCAGTCTATGCCTCTATGGTTAAGGGATAGTTCAGTGGGAGAGGGAGATGAGTGCTCGGCTCCTAAGGCCTGGGTTGGATCATTGGGATCGAACTCAGCGTCTCTCATCTAAATAATTAAAAATAGGTATACGCATTTTTAGGGTTTCTAAAGGATGTACATGCATGTGTGTACATGTGGTGCACGAGTGCGGTTTGCGTGAGTTATGGGCCTCCGCATTGTAAGAAAAAAACAGTGTCGCGGTTTGCGGCCACTCCCTCTGCTTCGTACAGTGTCAATCTCCCCTTTTTTTTTATTTTCCTCTACGGTTTCTCTCCCACATTTTTGCAGGTATTTGTACACAGCAACATGCGAATCCTTCTTTTTAAGTACACGCTGCTACCGTAATCTTTTGCTGTTCCCAACACCCACAAGCAAGCCTCCTAACTGTCATTATTCAAGTGAATTCATGAGACATGAATTAAAACATTTCGTTGCGTTGCAGAATGAACTATATGTCGAAGATTAGGAGACTTACATGACGTACCCACCCCAGTTGTCAATGCCCCTTGAAACGAAACCCATGCTCTATAAAACAAAACATATGGGATTTGCCGTTGGAATAAAGCAAATAGCAAAAACAAGCAGAAATTTAAATGAATAACATATCTAAGATAACCATACGTGCAATAAGCTCTAAACTTTCCTTTCCATTCCCAAAAAATCTTTTGTGCCTCCACATATACACAGCATACGAACCAACCATATCGTGTAGATAAAGTAGATGATAACAGTGTGATATAGGAACTTTTATCAGGGATTTCTTAATTAAATGAGATTAGGCCTATGGCTCTTTGGGTTACAAAAAGTATAATGGCCGTAATCATAAACAGGAAAACAATTGGCACATGAAATAATCTGAACAAATTATAACAGATTGTCAATGTTCTGATCTATGAGTGACTAAGTAATTCGTAATTTCATATTGGTAGTGGATTTTATACCACAATATGGGGTTAAGCAAATATGATTTTGGCATGGCAAACAATAAAATATTTCTATTAACTGTATTTAGCAATAAACTAGGCATGCCAATCCGAAAATGGCCCCTGATGCACCAACGGCAGGTGACTCATTTTGGTGGTGATTTCGGTTGAGATAACAGAAATCCTGGAAAACTCGGATCTAACTGTCACCACGTTCGTAGACTTAGGCGCGCGTGATCGGAAGCGCACCAAAGTATCGTTTTGGTATCGGTCCCGTTGCCTAGCGCCATATTAAGAGCAGGAACCATGACTCTCTGTGTTAGTTGCATCTAGAGTTCAAAACCTCCGATAAGAGCTATCTGATCTAAGTCTTTTGGGCAAAGGCTAACGAAGATCGTCTCCACCACTGTGAAGGACCTTCACGGTGTTTTCGTTCTCACCATCAGCAATCGAGGGAACCCCGACGGCTGTTTCTTCCTCACTGACATCAAGAACATCACCGAGCAAATCTCCTAATGGCGTCTCCTAATCCAGGTCAGTGATTCATCTAATTTCCGCATTATTTATTGTGATCATGACACAGGCTAGATTAAAACTTAGACTTAGATTTTGCTAACATTTGGTATCAGAGCACACTAGCCTATTCGTGTTCCTCTTAGCCCGGATCGGTTCTTGATTGTCGGTTTAGCTCTTGTTTGGCCCAGATTAACTCTTAATTTGGCTCGAATTAGCCTCGGTTTAGAACTTTAGAAGGAGGGGATGAGTCAAATCCGAACCCTAGAACTTAGTCCCGAAACCCTAGCCCCTAATTCCCATTTAGATTTCACCCAAAATTCCCAAATCCTGAAACCCTAGAACTCAAATCACGAATCAAACAAGAACTCTAATGATCTAAGAGGGATTTGGGGCTTACCTTTCACTGTGAACGCCGTCGGCCGACCCGGGCGCGCCGTTGTTCCGCGTCGCGCGTGTGCCGTCGCCGTCTTCCTCTGGGTCTCAGCTCTGGGAGAGTATCCTCTGACGTCGATTATCTGACGTTGAGTCACTGAAATGTGGGCCCCACGTGTTGTTGGGCCCACATATCAGTGACTCAACGTCAGATAATCGACGTCAGAGGATCTCAACGCCTCAGCTCTGCCCGTGGGACGGCTGCGCACGAGCGCGACGGGGTGAGGCCCCACCTCGCCAGAACAGCGCGCGGCCTCAACTCGCTGCGCACGTCTAGCTTTCTTTTGTGTGAGTTGTGCCAACCACGGGGCCCTTGGCAGCAGCCAGAATTTGTAAAAAATAGGGAACAAAATGCGACCAAATTAAACATGGACAAATCGAAGCGAAAAGGGAGATGAGAAAGCCAGGAAATCTGGCTAAACCAAACAGGTGGGACAGAAAGGGGGGCGTGTTAGGCTAGGCAGCAAGGTGAGAATCCAACATGGATCGTCTAAGGGCATGTACAATAGTATAGATGGCAGCTGTCTATAATGTAGCTCCACATCATCTACAGACAGCACTATAAATAATTCATACAATGGATCATCTATAGAGTTGTCTGTAGTGGTCTCTCATTCAATTAACAGACTGTCTATACAATGGTACACAAAATGTAAAGCTGTCTATTAAATAGTAGACAGCAGTCTTCTCTCTCCTTCTTCTCTCTCCTCCACATCATTTAAAATCCTACGTGTCATCTCTTATAGACACCTAAATATAACCATTGTACATGCCCTAATCCACGTGGAGAAGTTCCTACTTTTTTTTTTTTCTTTGGAGAAGTCTATATTCTCTCTCGAAACCCTCCGTTCCAAGTAAGGCCCAAGTCAGTAATAAGTTTGCTTTCGTCGCTCGACACGTCTAGCTTTCTTTTGTGTGAGTTGTGCCAACCACGGGGCCCTTGGTAGCAGCCAGAATTTGTAAAAAAAAAAGGGAACAAAATGCGACCAAAACATGAACAGATCGAAGCGAAAAGGGAGATGAGAAAGCCAGGAAATCTGGCTAAACCAAACAGGTGGGACAGAAAGGGGGGCGTGTTAGGCTAGGCAGCAAGGTGAGAAGCCAACATGGAAAAGGAGAAACGAAATGGAAAGGAGAATGGAACAGCTCGATAGTGATTAATTCTCATTTTCTAGTAGGACAAACATAGGTGACAATGTAGTCGCCAACTTTCCCTGACAATCCAACCAAGCTGTACATTACTGGTATTGGCGTGCGCAAGGCACAGTCGCACACTCTCACTGATGAAAGATCACGATGTACAGTGATCATGTCCTCCTTGCTCCATAAAGATGATCCGAACGTGCATGCGAGCAAGTCGCACAAGCTCGTCTTGTCAATTCATGCACGCATATGCTCTCACCCTTGAGAAGAATGTGTTTCCAGCCGAACAACGGACAGAGAGACTACGTGAAAGTTAGGCCATGTTTGGGACGAACATCTTTCGCGAAGAACTCGGAAGAAAGAAAACATTCGCTCTCACCGGCCATGTTATTTAACACCCCACTTCTAATTCTTAATAATATGATTATTAATCCAATGAATGTATATCATTATATTGATCAACAAGTATGTGACTTGCTTACGAAACTCTTTACTTATTGATATAATTCTGTAAGTATCTCCGATCGGATATCATCGTAGTGGACAACGATGAATAGATCAGCACATGTACCGATCGATGATCATGTTTCATAGATCATGGGATATGGAGATATCATCAATACATTGTGAACGTATGTTGAAGAACATGTGTTAGATAGATCCGCAATGGGACACCGCGAGAATGTTACATTCTTATGTGTCATCAGTGTATCTCATACATAATAGATGTATGATCCTTAGACCTGAGATTGTCACATTCCCTACATATATAATAGTTTACCTTGGGATTACCAAACGCTATTTCCTAACCGGATAGTTATAAAGGTAGCTTTCATGTTTACTATGAAACATGCAGAGGGAAGTGAGCAATCAAGATGGAATTTGCCACTCCAGTGTAATGGAGATATATGTCTAGGCCACTCGTCTGATATGATTAAGGAAGTGCATGGCCATGCCATGATTGAGCAGTCAATCACAACTTATTAATATATCACGGATACAAGAGATGGATTGAATTGTCAAATGATGACATGCTTCTCGCCTTGAGTTCGATCTTCATATAGTTTGGCAAAGGGATTATTACATCAGTACTTTGATCATATGTGTTTGGGAGTTGGCATGCTCTGCAAGCAGCCGCTACCGACTATTGGATTAGAAAAGGGTTTTCCGAATCTATGTCCAAATGCGCATGAATCTACAGGGTCACACACTTAACGGGCTGGGACGTATTAATTCGGATTGGATCCGTAATTAATGGACCTCATGGGCTTAGCGCGCAAATGGGCCCTAACTGTTTAGGGTTTCACCTCGTGGCTATATAAGGAGGGGAGGAGGCTGGGTGCAGCACACACTTTCGTGTGGTTTAGAAGGTTTTCGCCTGAAACCCTAGCCACCTCCTCTCGTTGCCCCTGCCGAGCGATCCGGTGCTTGCACATCGACGCACGGCGTCCCATCCCCGGACGTGTGGACTACTGTGGTGACGCTGCTGCGACTGCGGCGTGTGAAGACGATCCACAACCGAGGGAGGAAGATCCACGGCGAGGCAAGGACGATCCACGACTGCGGCGAGAATGATCCACTACAACAACGTGCGAAGGATTTCGCAACTGCGCGTCTAGTGGTAATTGATCTATGATCCCCTTCTTGCGAGTAGCTTTTCTGGTTTTGCGGTAGAAATTTTAATTTGTGCTAAAGTAGCATACCGCGTTCGTCAACATCAGTTACCAGAGGTTAACATCTATATCATTTCTATCGAATTCCATGAATAAGCAATCCAAATAAGAAAGTTGGGTCATAAAGCAAGCAAACTGCACTATGAAAAAGATCAAGGGTTGCTGAGAAAAAAGAGAAATAGACTAAAATTCCTCATAAAAAGCAAAACAACTACCTTTTAATATAGTGGACCATAACTAAGTTAAACCATAGTAGCTATTAGATGCTATTATTTAAAAAAAAAATCTAACTGTCGATCTAGCGGATTCGAGTTATAACGGCTTAGATTAAAAAAAAAAAGTCAATGCCAACTACAACAAAAATATCAAAAATTCATAATAAAAAATAAAAAGGAAATAGCTATTTGATTTTCATACGACCTATAAATTAAAACCCGCACATAGCTAGCATTCGGAATAAAGATTAGCAATTGGAATTACCGAAAGAAAGAGATAAGCATTGTAATAATGAAATTAAGAGATGATGATATAAACAAAAATTGTTATGTTATCCTACGTTTACTGTTGCTATGCAAGTATTTGGGAAAGAAAGTTTGGTCACATGCAGGGTTCACCTTTTCGTTTTGCCGATTTTCGAATGAACAGTGAAATTTGATATTCGCAAAAATCGAGCCGAAAATCGTAAAAATCACATAAATTTAAAAACCAGATTTTTTTGGAAAAAATTCAAAAATCGTCGAAAATCGACGATTTCGATGGAATTTCGACGATTTCGATGGAAATTCGACGATTTATCGATGGAAAATCGAAAGCCATGTTGAACTTTTTGTGCGGTCGACTTTTGGTAGCGATTTTCGACGATTTTTGACGAAAATCGACCGGTTTCCACCGATTTTTGACACGCAATTTTTTTTCGAATTTTTGAATTTTTTTGAATTTTTTTTTGAATCGGACCGGTTTATCGACCGGTTTTTGATGTCGAACCCTAGCGGTACGGTCGATTTTCGACGAATTTCGTCGAAAAGGTAAACCCTGGTCACATGTGCTATGTATTGGAAAACAGAGTTAGTATATTCTCTCCTATAATATACAATAGATTAGTGCTTTTATGTCTTTCGTCCCAATACATGTTATACAAATCTTAAACAAGCAAAGGAGTATAAGTAATCATCATCTATCCTTCATTCATGCTTTAATATCATGTTTAAAAAAAAAGCATAGAAGCACATCTCTATACAATATCAAAATATCATGAATTGAATTTTGCAACGATATATTTTTTTTAAAAAAAAAGAAAATCACATATATATTATCAAATATTTAAACATATTTTAAAAACGTTGTATATATATAAGTGCGCAGACCATTTGCTAGTAATCTAATGGAGGCGTTCGAATCAAATTCTCGGGAAACACAACCGTTTCCTAACCGACTCGTGAGTTCGTGAGCCTCCCCTCCCTGAAAGGCCGTGCCACCATGATCCCTGCTCCTTTCCCTCAAGACTTCCTCTCTCCAGCTCCTGTGCGGCCGGCGTAGTCAATCCTCCCTTCCCTTTCTTTGCCCCGTTTTTCTTACCTTTTGAGGGGAGAGGACGGAGCTTTGGTTTGGTCAAGGCATCGTCATTCTGTCCCGGGACGCTCCTTACCTACTTGCAATAATTCAGAGCATATCTAGAAAAACACTGGCCAGTTGGTCCTCTCTAATCTGCCAGGCTGCTTAGGTTTCATCCGTAGGGCGTGACTTGACTTCTGGCTTTTGAGTGCCCTGCTGATTTTTTTCTGCCATTTTTCTGTTTACTTCATCTTACGATGGCTTACCACACAACTTCAAGGTTAAGACTAGTCATTTAGTCAGCCTGGTCTTCAATAATCAATAGTCTCAAATGAAACTGGCATTATTTGATCATATGAATATTCTTTTCTCTTCCTCTTGGTACGCCAGAGATGTCGTTAAGGATATTTGGAACACAATAACTTCGTAGGAATTTATATATGTATAAACTTGAACTCGTGTAGAGATTATAAAGAATTCATGCGTTCCAGACGAAGACTAATTAAAGCGTGTAAAAAAACCTGCAGGAGCGAACTAAACACCCTAGATGATCCAAACCCGAAAAACTGCATATCAAATTATTGTTAGCCCAACTTGACAGTGATAAAGATTGCGAATGCAAGTTAAAATTGTTTGTATTTGTCTGCTTTCAGTCTTGACGGTTTGATTAGTTTATGGGACCTTCTTCCCTATGAATTCGAAGCATGCGTATGTCGTGTTGCAGGCTTGCAGCTGCTCGAGCTTTGGATGATCCGATAATGTAGAAGAAAGATACCAGTTGCTACATATTGTACCTAGTGCAAGGATTAGCGCTACTCACTAGGTGGAATGAATAAATAATGTTAGTGAATCCTTTTTCCACACTAACTATGCATCTTAATTCTTAATTTCTTCTTAGTTATTGACTCCAGATTTTCAGTCAAATGATTACACTTAATATAGCACAGCAATTAGAGCCTCTTTGAAACGCAGAAATAGGAAAAACACTTAGGGCCTGTTTGGCAACAAAGTATTTTCATAGTTTCTAGACAAAACCATGGTTTTGGAGAATACCATGGTATTTTTGACAACATGGTGTTTGGAAGCAACCCAAAAAAACTCTGTTTTGAAAACTATGGTATTGCTAATACCATGGTATTTTTGGAGTATTGAAAACTCCACTCAAAGTGGAGTTTTGGGCTTTTGGTGCTGGTGTAGAGAGTAAGATGTGTCAATACTTTGAAAATACCATGCAAAAGACTTTGTAGCCAAACAGTTTGTAGTTCCAAGAAAAACCATGGTTTCAATGGTGGTAGGTGAAACCATGGTATTTATGCAAAAACAATTTCTAAGCCATGGCTTTGTAATACCATGGTATTGAAAAACTTTGCTTCCAAACATGGCCTTGTATTTTGAGCGCGCGCACATGTACTGCAGTGTATTATACTGATAGTATATAATATGTAATAGAAATCAAATTTAGCTAACGAGGTATCAGTACCGGTTGGGGTACTGATGCCCCGTGCCTTCAGTACCGGTTCGTAACCAACCGGTTCGTGTTACCAACCGGTATTGAAAGCCCACTATAGCCCTGTAGCCAATGAACCGGTACTGATAGTGATATCAGTACCAGTTTAAATTTAATTGGTAGTGATAGTGCCGATAGTAAAGCCTAGTTTTCTAGTAGTGTTGCCAGCGCGAAGAAACTGGGTGTTTCCCGGCGAGAAGAAGTTGAGGGGGTGCATGCTCTTCGCTGGATATTGTGTGTGTCTGTAGAATCCCAAAGATATACTAGCTATTTTCACCGACTCTGCGCTGTACACTGCACATTCTTGATTCTTCATCGGTAGAGCAGCGACCTGCAAGCCTGCACGTTCTTATTCTCCATTATTTCTGAAGAAGAAATGCAACTCAGATATATGTTGGTTTGTCAGAGCATGTGCAGGATGGCCACTAGAGAGGGAAAGATGGTCCATCGAGCTGAGCAAAAGGCTATCTGATTTTGCACAAGGATGTAAAAAGATTACGCTGCTTTTTTCACTCGGTGGGCTGAGTGAGTGGAGTTCGAAGAATTCAGGTATATGCTGTGGACCATCGGTGGGTACTTGATGCGCATCGGCGCGTGCCTTTCCAGCCCCGTGATGCAAGGAGCGTTTGGTTCGGCCTCTGAAACTGAAGCGCCATGTCTAGCTAGTCCAGGAAAGAAAGCGTGGTCATTTTCACTGCATGTTCTAGCTCCAGTCAAATTTCAAAAAAAAACTTTAAGAGCGATCTTATCTTTTTTCTACAGTCTGAGTTGCTGAAAGCAAGCGAAGGGGTAAGTAATCACTATCTGCCTTTCATTCATGCTTTAATAGTTGTGCAACTTTTAAAAGTAAGAGCATAGAAGCACCTCTCAAACTTTAATCTTCCTACGAAACGACGAGCTCTCCTCGCTTCCTTCGCTGCGAATGAGGAACCTTCTTGACCAGTTGCATGCCATGCATGCATACCAAAGCATCAGTAGTGTGATGGTGTCACCCATGGCCATGGCCATGGCGTTCGAACGGAGTGGGGGAAGAATGCTTAAGAAATCGTCACCTACGTACTAGTATATCTAGATTCTAGGGACGCTGCAAAGCCTAAACATGCATGCTTTAAGGTGCAGCCTATAGTAAACACGCTCCAAAGCCCAAAGCGGCAGATTAGCCCATAGATTTGTGCCGCCCATCCGCCCCCACCCACCACCCAGCCCGCCCGTCCAGCCAATACCACACGAATCCCTAATAAATACGCTCGTTTAGGGACCGAATCGACCGAGCTCCGCATGCTCGACGTACGAGTCTCCTGTTTCGAAAGGTGCCGCACTATAGGCCGGTCGAATGGGTGGGCATTGGGCAGAGTCTCCTCAGTTAGCTACTAGACCTGAATTGGATCTGCGCATTGGGCGTTTACTTAGGCACCAAGGCGCTCGGTCGAGTGAGGGCACAAAACGTCGATAACCTCGAGGTTACAGCGTCAGCGCAATTCTCATTTCCATCGACCCATGTAAGACCACGTGAAGTTCACCTCTTATTTTGGGATGAATATAGGACAATTTTGAGGGTGATAGACAAGGCCATAGAAGGCACGAGTGGTCAAAGTCAAGCGATACATGTGATGCACCAAGTAGCTTGGGCTCGTTTGCGAGCGATGACGGTTTGGTGGGATTGACACGCACGAGAGGCTTAGTATAAAATCATTTGTTCCCGACATGGGTGTACCGTGCCGCTCATAGCAGCACCCGCTTAGTTTGCCGATTTTCTAAGAAAAATTGTCAAAAATTAGTGAAAATCCATCAAAAATCTGCAAAGTCAGTTGATTTTTGAATTTTTCGATTTTTCTATTGCCGATTTTTTGATACCGAGACACTGCCAATTTTTAATGATTTTTTATGATGAATCATGAACAATTTTTAGATACAAATGGATTTTGTAAACCTGACTTAAAAACACTCGTATCACCGCACGTCCCACCGCACCACAGCACACCCCAGCTCTCTCAAATCCGAAACTCGTAGGCCCCACGGCCCCACTTCCCACCCACCCAAACACTCTCATGTTCGTCCCTCCCAACCAGATCCACAGACAGCCCAAGTCCCAAACCTTCCGCGCGCGCCACCCGCCCGGACCAACCAAACATCTTCCCCCGCGAAACATCCGGGTTGCGACACCGCGGGATCCGCAGATATCCGCCAGCCTCCGCGCCCAACCGGCGGTGCCCCACGCGTCAGTCAGTGTGCCGGGCGGGCGCGTGGAGTAGGATCCGCAACCCGTGCCAGGTCAGCACTGCGCACACGCGGAGCCGGTCACCTCTCTGCGGTAGTTATAAGAGACCTCTCCGCCCTCTCCTCTTCTCTCCTCTCCACCCACTCCTGCTCTGTTTCCTCCGATCTGCCTGCCTGCCTGCGCGGCCCGGGGGAGTCGAAGCGGAGGGGGAGAAGATCTGGGGGGGAATTGAGGACAGGGAGGGAGGCGCCAGGGGCGGCGGCGGCGAGGGATGGAGGGGCACGGCGGGGGAGGTGGCGTGGGCGTGAGCAAGCTGACGCGGACGCCGTCGTCGCTGCTGCGGTCGCCGACGGTGCGCAACTGCGCGTCGTTCCAGGCGGTCGTAGTTGAGGACCCCGAGCCCGACGACAAGAAGGCGCAGGCGCAGGCCAAGGCCCCGCCGCACCTGCACCCGCACCTACGCCCCGGCGGCCCGGCCCACCCGCTCGTGCTCCTCGGCCTACCCCTCGCCGTCATTCTGCTGCTGCTCCTGCTCCGCGACGACCACCACCTCGTCCTCCTCGCGGCCGCCGCTGCCGCCGCGCTCGCCGCGGCGGCGGGGGCAGCGCGCCTCCTCCGGGGGCGCCTGCGGCTGCGCCGCTCCCCGGCGTCGGGGTCCGTGCAGTGGTTCATCGGCGACGAAGACGACAAGCCGCAGAAGCGGGACAAGGGGAAGGCCGGAGCCGCGCACGGTCGCGTGGTGCGGGAGGGCGTCGAGTTCTACAGCAATGGGGACTGCTACGAGGGGGAGTTCCACAAGGGCCGCTGCAACGGTAGCGGCGTCTACAACTTCTTCGGCAAGGGCAAGTACGAGGGGGACTGGGTGGACGGAAAGTACGACGGCTACGGCATCGAGAGCTGGGCGCGCGGCAGCCGGTACCGTGGCCAGTACCGCCAGGGCCTCCGCCACGGCCACGGTGTCTACCGCTTCTACAGTGGTGACTGCTACGCCGGCGAGTGGGCCGGCGGCCAGAGCCACGGCATCGGCGCGCAGACCTGCTCCGACGGAAGCTCCTACGTCGGAGAGTTCAAGTGCGGCGTCAAGCACGGCCTCGGCAGCTACCATTTCCGGTGAGCATCTAGCGAAATTTCGAAATTTGATTCGACCACAGCAGCACACTATTCTATTCCTTGGCAACTGGTCGATTGGTTAACTAATGCAACCTTGTACGGTAATAAAATTTACGTAACCTCGGTGAAAAATTCGTGCACATTGGTCGCTAATTTCGAACGTGCTATTGAAATTTGATCCAGAAATGGTGATCGGTATGCGGGGGAGTACTTCGGGGACAAGATCCATGGGTTTGGCGTTTACAGCTTTGCCAATGGCCATTGCTACGAAGGCTCCTGGCATGAAGGCAAGAAGCAGGGATTTGGGATGTACACATTTCGGAATGGCGACAAGCGATCAGGGGACTGGGATTCCGGGACACTCAAGAGCCCCCTGCCTCTAGCTGATCCTTCTGTTGAGCGTGCCGTACAGGTACACATCGATTTGCTTGCACACATTGATCTGGCTAAGAGTAACCTTTGCAATTGCTTCTGAAATTCTAATGGCTACATTGTACAATTATAGGCTGCACGACGGGCTGCAGAGAATGCCTTTCGCCTGCCCAGGGTAGATGAGCAGGTGCACAAGGCGGTCATGGCCGCGAATAGGGCAGCCACGGCTGCTCGGGTAGCGGCAATCAAGGCAGTCCAGAACACGATGGATGGGAAATTCTGTGATACCTATGTGTGAAGTGTGTTCAAGAAACCATGCCCTTTCCTTCTAACTGTACATTAGGGTAGTGAAGGACAATAACTAATCGGTGAGTTTTCCGACGACCGGAGCGGCACAACCGCTTGCTCCGAGTCAGAGAGTTCAGCAACAAACGGGAGCCGCCGATGAGCGGAGCTAGCAATTTTATTTTGCAAAAACAGCTCAGATTCTGCAATATCCGAATCGCGATCGGCGTCCCCCCTCCCCCTTCTTGCAAGCTGTAAATTGTACATAGATCAAGTGTATCAACGGAAGAGCGAGCCTTTTCAGTGCCCTTTTTTACTACTTTCTGCATGTTCTAAGTTCTCCATATGCATTGCGCATTTGCGCGTATAGATGTGCTTGCATCTGCATTTCATTGCTCCGATCTAAATCTTGACTGCCTGAGTTGGACTCCATGTGCGGTGATTCTCAATTTGCAATGGTACATGGAGATGCACATGGGAGGCTGTAAATTTCTTCTGGTCCTGCAACTTGTAGCTGTGATGTAGGTCCCCAGGATAAATATTGTATTTTTAGTACACTGCTGTCTAACCATTCCTTGCATCTGAGGCTCTGAGCCCACTGTGTTTTCTCCAGATTTTTGCACCAGAAACATGAATGCAAGGAAAGAATTCTGCAAATGCTAAGCTGGCACAATGCATTGCTGTGTGTAGGGAGCCGCTGTTGCTATAATTTCTTGCATCAGAAGTTCAGAACAATCATACTAATCACAAAGGAATACGGGTATGCTACACTAGGTCAAAATAAAAATTCTAACGTGTAAATCAGGATGCCAAACAAGACAAGTAATAGATCATGGATCATTACCACTAGACGCGCTGTGCAGCGGAAAGAGAGTTCAAGTAGCCCGATTCAACGTAGCGCTCGTCCCGAGCAGTAATCAATTGTCCTCGAGTGGCTGGAGCGGTGGAGAAGGATGCTACGAGGGAGAGATAGTTTTTAGGGTTAAGATTGATGGGCTGGAAAAGTTTTTTTTTTTTTTTTTTTTTTGGGGGGGGGGGGGGGGGGCCCTTTGTGTTATGGATTTCGAAGGATCGAGGAATATCACGGAGTATCAAAGAAGGATCAAGATTTTTTATTTTTTTAATGTTGATTTTCACCGATCCTTCCCGATCCGGTATCACGGAGGTTCGTGAAGAATCAGAGTATCCGATACCGGTACAACACCTTTGTGAAGGATCGGTGATTCATAGATTGTTCATATCAACTTGAATAATCCTTGCTATTTGTTTGCCTCATTTACTGTTCACAAACATGCATATACTTAGATGTATGTTATGAGTATATATGCTATGATATTGTCAAGTATCATGTTTCAGCACATTTCCATATGCTTTTATGATTATGTTCTTCCATGGTTATGCTTTATGCTTGAAATCAAAGTAATAATAAATTTGCTAATACCGTAATATTTACAACAAGATATGTCATTCCATAATGTTAGAAATCACAATAATTCTGAATGCTTTGTCGTCGTTTGTTCGTTTGTGCCGATCATCGTTTCGTGTTAATGTACTGTGCACTGTTGGGGAACAGGTTGCTGATGAAACGGTTTGACTTGTAAAATGTCGAATTCAGGAACATCGGACATATAAACCTGACCCATCTACTGTGCCCTAGAAACATTTCTGAGGATCGACAGTCTGGTTGTGGCCTCAAGTACAGACCAAACAGGAGTTGATCTCGGAGCCTGTGATACTTAATTGATCCTGTTTTGCTGTGGACAAAACGTGCTTAGAAATTAGGATTATCTTAATCTTCCAATGTGCTGAAGAGTTTGCAGAACCCAATGCTGAATCGCCTCTCTCCTTAAGCTGAATCTGCAAACAATTCTAAATCTGCAGCTTGTTAGGCCTGGCATCGACTTATCAGGCCGCACTGAATGAGTAAAGATGCTGTGTTCTTGCAAAGGATAGTCTTGTGCTATCTGTTATGAGTCTGATATTATCTAAGCCGTCATTCATGCCATTCTTCTTAATTGCTGCCTCCCCATGTAACTGTGGCTTCCTTCAAATTTGTTTTCAGCAAGACACTTCTGCATTTGACAAGAACTTTCTTTTCAGTTCACTGTGTGCATGGCAGGAGGTTCTGTTCTTCTCCAAGCAAAAAGATGGGCGGCAAGGAGAAATGGCTGCAGGTTTTCTGACCGAAGCAGCTTCTCCTGTATGTATGAAAAGCAGGTACCAACTTGATCTTTTCATTTCTTTCCTCTTTTCTTTTTCTACAGAAGCAACAGGCTCGAGACATAATAATTGGTCACACATAAACTAACTATAACGAGTCTAACAAAGCATTATAATCTTGTTATCCTATGTTCAAGGCTTCAATCATCGTGACATGTCGAAAAAAAATAAGATAAGCATCTGGGAAGGGAGCAAAGTGGTCACACCATGATGGCCATTTCATTAATTTGACAGTCCAATTCTCCTCTCTCTCTCTCTCTCTCTCTCTCTCTCTCTAGGTGTGTTTTCTCCTGTGTGAAAGAACTCAATTCGACCTGTTAATTTCATGATGCTCGCTTGCGTGAGAAGCGAGGCCATATACATGGACCCTTTCTTTCTTTACCGGTTTGAAAATCTCTTCATAGTTTCAAACAAGGCGTCGCTGCTAATAAACATTGCTTTCAGTAGCTGTCAGGTGATAATTTTTTCCATTAGAAATACATGCACGATACATCAGCCATGAGCTAGGAAACAACGTTGACATTTAGAAAAAAACATGGAAACGCCGTCGCGCGAGGTGAGCGACAAGTAGTAAAACTACGGTAGCCGGCCATGGAAAGGATCGCCTCGCTTGTACTTTTCGCTTGTCGCAAGCGTTCAAAGCGCATGCAACCACTTTCATAGGGAGCACTTTCGCCGCCTTTTTTTCCCCAATAATAAAGCAAAGCAAGGTAGCATGTATAATACAGTACTAGTACTAACGTGGGTTATGGAGTTTGCCATTTTTCTCTTGTGTAAAGATCTCTCTCTCACACACACAGGGGCGGACCCAAGGCCCGGCTAGTTTGGGCCCGGGCCCAGGCTCAGCCCATGTAACAAACATCTAAATCTCATATTCACGCAACCTAACAAGTATAATCTTCAAATCAGAAACGAAAATATAGAGTCTGAATCTACAAGCTTTACTAGCATCTTGTAAAAAACATCCTAAATTGTATAAAAAAATTAGCAACTAAAATTTAAATAGCTTTGAACTTGTTGTCGTTTTTTAAACGTGCCCGGGCTCTAAAGAATTCCTGGGTCGGCCACTGCACACACACATCTCATGGAGTAGATGTGAGGGTCTGAAATTGTCGCATGTTTCTTCAAATCATGTGGGATAAACACGATGGATTTGGTCGATCTGCTGCTCGTGGTTTCTCAACTTTGAGCGTTTGTTTGCTCATGCCAAGGTTACGACGGTGCAGATTGGACCTTCATGCGGTTTCATAGCTGTGATGTGCTTTCTTTTTTCAGTTTCTTGGTGGTGCATTGGCTCAGCAGCTCGGCATCCCAGGGTAGGTTGGTGGGTGGTGTTGGTGGGTGGTGGATCATGGAAGCAGGTAACACGGGCTCGCTTTGGTGAGTTGAAAAATGAAGAGATTATTAATCTGAGCAGCGAACTAATTGGACTAGCTGCGCCATTCCACATCTGAATTCTTGGGTGACTTTTGACTGTTGACAGGGTGAAGCGCTGAATTTTTGCGATTCTGTTGGTGGTTTTGACATCAAGCGTTTGATGAAGAGATGTTTCTAAGCACCATTGAATTTGGGAGTGCGACACATAGATTTTTCATGCTTCTCTAGTCAAACCATGTGTACTTTGAAATTACTAATATATTCAGAATCGTAAAAAGGCGTGTTCGTTTTTTTTTTTTTTAACTGATCTTGCTGCGCGTTCCGTTTTCTAGAATTACCAGCAGGCGCTCTTCAGACCTCGATTGTCACGTACACTAGTAATTTTGTTTGCTTGCAATACTCCTAGTAGGACTGTAGGAGTATGACATAAACGATGGGCACCAGTACTAGCATAAACAATTGTCCCTCCCGTACAAATCCAAGAAGCCCGATCAGATGAGCAGGATGGCTGATCATTGCACCTCGATGCAGGTTCTTGGGAACTGCACTTGTCATGGGAGAGAAATAAGGTCTTGGAGACTACAACGTGCAATACCACTCATCTGTGCCGTTCTTTCTTTAAGTATTGCGAGGTCGGCAACGAACGCATCAATCATAGTTTCAGCAGACAAGGTTCGCATGATACAGCCTCGCCCATATGCAGCTATGCATCGACAGCCAGTTAAATCTACAAACGCAATCTTGTCTACTAGCAGCAGATCTTGATTAGTCGCAATTTATGAAGGTTTAACCAGACGGTGCCAAAACAAGGCCAACGGTGTTGACGACGGTATTATTAGTGTTCTTGTTGCTGTTTCGATGCAACATGCTGATGACACAGAACCTAAAGATAATGTATATATTCGTTGTATCAGTCGCCGTCCGAGAGAGAGAAGAAAACAATCGTGCAAGCATGACGCCATGGCGGTGCGAAGTATGAACTTGGAAAATATTGGGCATCAAGGCAGCACGGGGGCACATTTGGTGTGCCATGTCTCGTCTCTCGTGTGGTTTTGAGTGATGATTCTTCTCGTTCTCGTTGCCACGCTTGTTCTTATCATCTTTTCGTAACTATTTTGGTCGCGCCGGCGGTCAAGTGTATGGTAACAGCAGGTGCCGAATTGTGCACCATGGATCTAATTAACAAGCGATGTTAATTTCCCCAGAACATGTGGCTCGTAGCCAGGGGTTGCCCGACGATGATATTCATGTCATGTACGGAAGGGGTTCACGGCTACGTGTTTCTCAACGATTATATCATGCATATGACACCCGGAAACTGTTAGCCGGACCGCCACACTTATCGTGTCTCCAGGGCCGGTCCTGCGTTTTTAGGGGCCCGGGGCGAAATTATAAATGGAGGGCCCATAACATAAGCATCGAAATATTTTTATATTACCATGTATCAACTGAAAAGATAATATTCAGTGTATTATAGAAATTGTTACCAATAAATAAATGGAAGTACAAAAGTGAGATTATTTACCTCAAACATTTTGTAGAGATCATCTTAGGAAATATCTTCTAACATTTCTAAATGCAAAATCATCAATTGTGGCTCAACATTAATGTCATCCAATAATTTCTTCTCAATATATAAAGTTGCCAGACCATTTAACATTTTAACGTTTCTTGAGACATTGTAGACCTTAAAAAGTTTTTCAATAATTTCAATTTTGAAAAGCTTCTTTCAGCTGATGCCATAGTTACTGGCATAGTAAATAAGATCCGATAAGCAACAATTCCACAGTAGCTGCACAGTTTTTCAGTTTTTATATAGACACTACGTGTTGTGTTCGGTCTCTGTTTCGGATGTGCTACAGTACCCACTATGAAAAATAGAAGTCCAGTCTAGTTTTATTTCGATTTCTGCTTTGATGTGAAGCAGCCTAGCTCTTGTAATTGAGTCTATATATTGCAATAAAATCAGAAAAGATGTGAGCAGTTTCCACATCGCAAAAACAAGTCTATTCTATAGTTTTATTTCGATTGTTGTTTTTTCTCTAAAAACAACGTTCAAGTCTGAAGTTTTTGCTAGTTAGTTTCAGTCAAGAGTTGCACACGAATGTTTCAGCCGAAGTGTGTCCGGCCGGAGCGTTTTCAAACAAGGAACAAAAAACTTATCGCTGGCATCTAGTTCTTGAACTGATTACCAACAGCCATTGCTCTCGGCTCTCGTGTAGGTGCGTAGTCTTCACATTAGGACGGAGTCACGGATGAGCCCCGATAAATTGGGGGCCCGGGCGGCTGCCCCGCTCGCCCCACCCCAGGGCCGGCCCTTCGTGTCTGGATCCCAGGTTAGGCCCAAGCCAAACAGCGAGCCAAGGTCTCTTGGGCCATCTCCCCCCAAAAAGCTAGCTCAATGAGGGGGTGCTCCCTCACCCTTTATAAACCATGCTCAAGCCCTCCCCACAACCAATATGGGACTATTCCAACAATAACCACTGTTACCGTATGGTAAAAAAGAGTGGTTTGTTGTTTTTCGGCTCTTTGATCATCGACCTCGAGCGAGCAGCTTTGAAATGATATATGGTAACAGCTTGAGATCAATTGGAGGAAGGTAGAAGAACAAATTTTCTGTTGCAGAAGTGTTGTTTTGATCATTTGATGGACTGGTGATAGGATAGGTAGAAAAGCTTGAGCAAATAGCTGTGACGGACCGCCTTTTTAGGGGCAGTGCGAAAACTCACAACAGTTACCCAGGAAGACTAACTGTTGGAAAACAAGAGTACAATTACCTGGCAAAAGCAAATCCAACTCTTTTTATTCAATATAGGGCCTAACGGCCAAGGTTTTTTACAAAAGAGGGCGCAGCAGGGCCCGAATAACTTACAAGCAAAACACCGCACAGGCAGGCCTGAGCAAAAGACCAAGACCTCAAAACCAACAAAATCGCCATCTACGGACTCCTGAAACGCTCCAGCTTCTTCAAACTCTGAAAGGGGCGGGGGTTGCAAGGGTGAGTACGGGAGTACTCAACAAGTCGTACGGAAAATTCTGAATATTATATGCAGGGGTTTATCCAAAGGAAGGGACTAGGGTTTAAGCATCTGGATGCAGTTTTATTTTATAATTCATTTTACATTTGAAGCACAAACCATAAATAAGTAATTTGAATTTCACAAGGTTCAACAACACTTAACCAACTTCTTCCAAATTCACCAAACAGTAACTTGAGCTTGGTTACGGGTATCACCCCAGTTCAAACTTAACTTCATTAACCTAAGTACGGCGTATTCGAATACCATCATGATTAACTCTGCAGAGGTGCTCGACTTTACCCACAAGATATCAACGACCAGATTACTCACGAGCAACTAGAATACATGCGGTCGGTCGAGATGATCACAGCATTTCGTTAACCATTCCTGTTGTTTTAGTTGTTAACCGATAGTCGTATAGCTACCTTGGGCTCACAGTCCCCCATTAGCATCTACCGTTGTGAGAGCCAAGAATGTCGCGAAGGACCATTCCCGTTCCACCCCTCCGGTGCACTTCCTGCCAGAAGGCCGGTCCCCATTCTCTCACGAGAATGGTAGCCACCAAAAGAATCCGGTTTTTAGGTTCGGGAATGATTAATTTACCGAGCCATGCCGGATACTAGTCTGCCGACCAGGCCTGTGGTTGAGCGGATACTTAAGTTGTTTACTTTGCTCAAGGGGGTTGTTAACCTTACACTGCCAAAGATCAAACCTTCATCCGCAAACCCGATCCGGTATCCCATAATACCGGCCACCAAACAAACCAAGGCATTAATCATCAGCCGGGGATCGGAGTTACATCCACTCCGGGATTTATCCGATTCTGTCCCCCAAACTGTAGCACTTTCTCAAACATCCGAATCAGAGATTCATCAGCATTTTATTTCCATTTTCAAAGCATTTGAACTAACTACAGGAATAACCGTAATTTATTTAATAATACCAATATCTAGGGTTACAAAGGATATAATAAGGTTCAAATATATTCAAGGAGGTTTCATAAGCAATTTCGGCATTACCTAGGTATCATGTCATTCTAAAATACCGCTTTCAATAATTCAACATACAGTAAAATAATGCGGTATAAAATAATTAATACTTATAACATGGCATGATAGGGTCAACATGATCAAGGGTATACGGCTTGCCTTGCTCGGCGATCGGATCGGCTGAACTGCAGTCGAAGTAGTCGTTCGGGGCTTCCGTCGGATCCAACGTCTGCTCTGGGATCTTCTTCGGGATTCACGTCCGCTCCCGGAACTGCTCCGGCTCCAGGGACTGCTTCTGAAATTGTCCAACGTCCGAATCTAGCGCGAAAAAGGACGAACGACAAATAAAGAAACGAAAAACGAAAAAGAACCGAAAACGAAAACGAAATCGGAAACCGGAACCGGGCCGAGAGAGAGAAAGGGGCGAATTGGGCAATTCGGAATTTTGGGAACTCCGGATTGAGGAACGGAGGGCATTTTTGGATTCAGTGGATCGAAACGGTTCGGGTAGTGTATTTGGTGGGTTTCTAGGGCTCACGGAATTTTTCGGGAATTTCTGGGTTATTTTCTGGAATTAAAAACGATTTTCGGAATTAACAAATGATTATTAAATCCAAAAATCGGAAAACACTGTTAAACAGTGTTGGGCTGGCTTCTTGGCGGCCAGGCCGTGGCCCGATTCTTGGGCGAGGCTGGCCAGGCGGCCCAAGGCGAGGAGGAGGAGGCGGGGCTGCGGGGCCACCGGCGCGAGGGAGGCGACAGCGGGCCGGAGGGCAGCGCGCGACGCTGGCCAGTGGGGCAGGCAGCGACGCGGCAGCGAAGGCTAGGGTTAGGGTTTGCAAGCGAGGCGGCGGAAGCGAGGTTGTGGGGCAGCCAGGCCGGCCGGAGGTGGAGGAGGAGGGCTCACCGGGCGAGGCGGAGCAAAGCAAGTGGAGGCGAGGCCCCTTTTATAAGCGTGGGAGCACGGCGAGGCCGGCCAAGGTGCGAGGCCAGCCAGGCGGCGGCGTTCATGAGGCGGCGGCGTTAGCGGCCAGCGCGGCGCTATGGCGGCCTGATCGGAGGCAAGAACTGGCCAACATCTGCGAGAGCCGCCAGGCGAGCGGGCGGGCCGACCCGGCAGCGGCGGCGGCGGCATCATCGCCGCCGGAGGCGGCGAGGACGGAGGGTCGCCGAGCGAGGCCGGTAGGCACAGGCGAATAACGCGGCGAAGAAGCAGGCGAAGGCCCAAAAAGGAAATTGGCCCAAAAACCGAAAATCAAACAAAAGCCAAAACAAAAAGCAAAATTCAAACTTCCAATTCAAATCTAAATTTGAACCTGAAATTTGAATCAACTCCAAATTAAATCCTTTTGAATTTTTGGGTTGTTTCAACCTACCCCACTTAAAACAAATCTCGTCCCGAGATTTATTCCTCCTGGGAGAAAGGTTGGGAAACTACTGCTGCAAACTGATTCCTTTTTCCAAGGGTCCTTCAAGTGTGTGATCTTCCCACGACACTCGGTAAATCTGCCAATCTTAAACTCAATCTTTTCTCCATGACTTCCATGATCTTGACTGATCTTTCTCGGTGAATCATAAGGCAAGTTCGATTCTTTGACGGCACTTGATCTGACTGCTGGCTGAAAATGTCTCTTCAGTTGGGGAAATCTGAATCATACTGCGAACTCCTGAAAAATCCTGAATTGACTATGACTCGCATGTCACTTCTACGATCTGTTAGAAACACAGTACAGTTCGGTCTAGCTAGGCTTAGCTTCTGTTCTTTATCCAAACGGTGCTGACTTTAATGGAATCACTTCTAGACAGTGAAGTCTCTGCTTTGATAGCTAATGTCCCTTCTTCAGCAGTTTAGCATAACTTTTCCGTCGCATCATATCGGTCTTCAAACTTTCTGACAACTCTCACCTGATCTTCTGTATCCTAAATAGGCTGTGGTCCAAAGCCATTTCTATTTAGTCTTGATCCAATTTAAAAGGGGTCGACACTTCTTCCGTAAGGGGGTTCCGAAGGGTATCATATCCAGACTGACTTGGCAACTGAGGCTGTACTGAGATTCTGCGGATGGCAATAAGTGGTCCAACTTGGTCTCATGTGTTAGAGCGCAGGCTCTCAACACTTCCTTTAGACTCTGGTTGTTTCTTCTCTGCTTGTCTATCTGGCTGAGGGTGGTGTACGGGGTTAAAGTTCAAATCTGTCCTTGTAGCTTATGCAGACTTTCCCTGAACATTGAGCTAACTAGCTCATCAATCTGACTTAGTGGGGCTCCTTTGTGGTCTGTTGATCTGAGTTGAATCTAATTCTGCCAACTTGTCCTTTCTGAAGATCGGCCCGTTAGGTACGAGGTAAGCTTATTCCGGTCAATCCATAAGTGATGTTCCATCTGTCGTCAATCCTTGCTGAGTTTTTTGGTAACCTAGTAGCAAGGTCTTTCCTTCCCTTTTCATTCCCACACAGGCATTGTAAGTGACTGTGGCTATCTGACGGTCGCTTTGGGGTCCACTTCATCTGTCTGACATCGGTTACATCCAACCACATATTTGCTCATTTCTTCCTTCATCTCTTCCTTCATTTCTTCCTGTCTGTATTCCCTTCTCAAATCCTGGTGCATTCTCGCACTCCGTTGGGTATCGATCATTTAGACGGGTGAACTTCTGTCAAAATCAATCATCTTATATCCTTATCATCAGGAGTACTTGTAATGATGGGGTCGTAGTATGCATGTCTTTGCTCCGATGATTCTGTCGGTTTAGCTTTGGTGTATCTCCTTTCTATCCTCTTGAGTACCTCTGTCTGTCTGCTGAGTTGACCGAACTATCTCCATAAACTGGACTGTACCTTGTGGAAAATCTCGTGACACTTCTGACACTGTCTGCAGGTCTAACTGTCATCATTCTGACTCTAGCTGTGGGGAGATGCTCTTTCCTCGAGCTAAGTGACAGCACACCTCTCTTCTTAAGGCGTCAGCTATCACTAACTCTTTCTCATGGATGGTACTGAACTCTGGAGTTGCAATCCTTTTCTTAACTCCATCCATTTTTTTTTCATCCCCTTAGTCTTTTCCAAAAACCTGAACGGTCTAGGCTGGCTTCATATCATGTGTTGGGTCATTCCCCTGGTACGGCCTTGAGCTGCCATAAAGCATACTCAATCATTTTTATCCGGTATCAGTACACTTGTCTATCCCTTCTCCTTAGTACTGAGATCTGTACGGGATTCTTGGTTTATGTCTTGGGAGTGTGGCGACTGGTGCTGACGTTGAATTCTGTTTCAGATTCCTGGAAATTGTCCTCACACTTCTATATCCATCTGTAGGGCTGTACTGCTTGAGAGGCTGAGTCTCAGGTTTGGTTATCTCTGAAGAAATCCTTTGACTGAACTTCTGTCCCACTATTCTCAGAAAAATTTCTGACTCATTCTTGTGAAATTTGCTTCCATTGCATAAATGTTCTGTCACTGGGATCCATCTTTATTCCACCTCTAACGATGTTGTTACTTAGGAAAGTGGTTTCATTCAACCAAAATTCATCTAGAGAATCTGGCGCAAGCCGGTGTTCTCTAACTTTCCTAAACACTTAAATGAACTGTCCATATACTCCATATACTTAGTTCATTGGGTTCACAAAATATGCCAGGTTATCTGAGAGTCCAAACAGAACCATTTCAATTCTCGTGGTCCATACTGCTTAATGACTGTGGTCTTCTCACTGTCCTGTTATCTGACTTTCAACTGACGGTACTTTGTTCTTGATTCCAATCCGGAGGATCCTTTGGCTTCCTTTAACTGGTCAACAGGTCATTACTCTGAGGCAACTTTACTTGTCCCTGAATCATGGGTGTGTTGTCTAATCCGAGTGTGGTAGGCGTTGATGTGACCTTGACTCCTTTATAATTCTCTGGTCATTCTGTTCCATCATTTCATGCCTGTGATACTCCTTGGTGTCACGGTTTTCTGTGTACAATCCATCCTGGCCTTATGTCCGAAAAATCAATCCATCTTCAGAACGATACTCAGGCTATCCCCTTTCCATGACAAACTATCTTGGAATTTTAGTCTTCTTGGATTTCCGTCTCCAAGCTGCACTAGAATCTTAACTATTATTCTGACTCTTGATCCTGACACTTGTAACTTCTGCGGCTTCTGTGACTGATGTTATGTCCATCTTAAGACTGTTTTATTCTTTTGGAATCCAATTCCATTCCATCTTTTAGGGACGTGTTATAGAGAAGCAATCTGATTTAATTCAGTAGTCACTGTCTTTTGTCCACCATTCACACAGTTCATGTGTCAAAACAACTGCTTTATTTCCAATATATTGTTCAGACCATACATTCTTGCTAGTACAAGTTGGTCCAAATCTTGATTCCTTGGATCTCCATATCCAAGTTGTTACATTCAAATCTGGCTATTAGTCTACTCCCGGTGGCTTGGAACCTCTAGGGAGCGGTGACGGGGTACAGGGCAATTTGTTGCTGTTCCTTGGCGATGACTTGATTGACTCTCCCTTGGACGTGTCCTGAAGTGTTCTGACCTTGACTGCTTGGGTTTCTTTCTGACTCAACTGGTAATTTTTGGTATCCTCAGGTTTGGGATTGCTGACCGAGGGTCCGTTGGTGGGGCTGAGGCTGACGTCTGTGATCTGGCTACCACAGTTGGTAGGTCCTTCTGTGGGCAGTACTGTCTGATGTGTCCGGGCTGTCCACAGCGGAAACATCCTGAAATCTTTTGGGGACAATCTCTGACATAGTGGTTCCCGTTGCATTTATAGCACTTCACTGTTTTGGGCTGAGTGGCTGCGGGTGTTGACTGCTCTCCTTTTATCACCCGTTTCTTATTGGGGAATCCATGAGTGAGGGCTGGGGTCCTTTCTCTGATCTGGGTGGAAGTCTGTATCCATGCCTGCTGAAGTTTTCTCTTTCTCTTCTTCATTCTTTCCAAATCATTTCGGGCTTCTTTGATTGTTATCCATCTGTCCATTACAGCTGACAGGTCCTTGATAGCTAAGGTGTGGAATTTCAAGCTTTTCTGTAATCCTTCCAAGAATTCTCTCATCTCTTTAGCTTGACTGTCCATCTCCATGGGAATGTTACTGGCAAAGTAGTCGGATTTGTGCAGATATCCCACTGTTGCGCTTTCTTCTTGTCGGTCCTGATTTCCTGTGGCGTCTCCTTGAGGTTTGTCTACTAGCTGTTCCAAAATCCCTTCTAATAACTGCGTGTGGTGCCTTTCTGCTTGTTGTCTGTTTCTTTCCATTATGGCCAGTATTTGAGCTAGGTTGACTGGGTGATTTACTGATTCTTTATTACTGCTCGAACTGTCATGCAGGAACTCTGATCCAAAATCTGCCATGGTCTTATTCTGTCTTTCTCTTTTCGGTCTGCAGCAGGGTTTTGGGGTAAAGCAGAAGGTAAGTAAGATTTAGAACATGAGGTGCGGAGAGACTGAGTAGGTGAGAAGCAAGATGAAAGGAGAAGAATTAGTGGAATTTTGGCCGGAAGGTATAAGGATACTTAATACAAACAATTTAGCAGAGAGAGAGGAACATAGCTTTTATTTACATAGACTGTCTCAGAATACCGTCATAAGGTATCCAAAACAACCTATTTTACACTACCAAAAGACCTAAAGGAAAAAGGGGCACAACTTCTACGACTAACGATCTAACTACTGCCGACGGCATCACCTCCAAGCTGCTGGCGAAGATCGACGAGGATTTTGAAATTTAGACGGGCAGACGAAAACTTTTTAAAACAAAACCGAGAGGAATAAAAAGCTCTAAAGAAGATAAGGTAGCAGGGAAAGAAGGAGAAGCAATAATACTTATATTTTCGCAATTCACTTTGTTTGTAAGCCGAAAATAATTTCGTAAAATTTTCCTATACAAACCTAAGGTCTTAATCTATGGTCAAACCTGGCTCTGATACCACTTGTGACGGACCGCCTTTTTAGGGGCAGTGCGAAAACTCACAACAGTTACCCAGGAAGACTAACTGTTGGAAAACAAGAGTACAATTACCTGGCAAAAGCAAATCCAACTCTTTTTATTCAATATAGGGCCTAACGGCCAAGGTTTTTTACAAAAGAGGGCGCAGCAGGGCCCGAATAACTTACAAGCAAAACACCGCACAGGCAGGCCTGAGCAAAAGACCAAGACCTCAAAACCAACAAAATCGCCATCTACGGACTCCTGAAACGCTCCAGCTTCTTCAAACTCTGAAAGGGGCGGGGGTTGCAAGGGTGAGTACGGGAGTACTCAACAAGTCGTACGGAAAATTCTGAATATTATATGCAGGGGTTTATCCAAAGGAAGGGACTAGGGTTTAAGCATCTGGATGCAGTTTTATTTTATAATTCATTTTACATTTGAAGCACAAACCATAAATAAGTAATTTGAATTTCACAAGGTTCAACAACACTTAACCAACTTCTTCCAAATTCACCAAACAGTAACTTGAGCTTGGTTACGGGTATCACCCCAGTTCAAACTTAACTTCATTAACCGGAAGTACGGCGTATTCGAATACCATCATGATTAACTCTGCAGAGGTGCTCAGCTTTACCCACAAGATATCAATGACCGTTACTCACAGGCAACTAGAATACATGCGGTCGGTCGAGATGATCACAAACATTTAGTTAACCATTCCTGTTGTTTTAGTTGTTAACCGATAGTTGTATAGCTACCTTGGGCTCACAAATCCCCATTAGCATCTACCGTTGTGAGAGCCAAGAATGTCGCGAAGGACCATTCCCGTTCCACCCCTCGGTGCACTTCCTGCCAGAAGGCCGGTCCCCATTCTCTCCTGAGAATGGTAGCCACCAAAAGAATCCGGTTTTTAGGTTCAGGAATGATTAATTTACCGAGCCATGTCGGATACTAGTCTGCCGACCAGTCCGACCTGTGGTTGAGCGGATACTTAAGTTGTTTACTTTGCTCAAGGGGGTTGTTAACCTTACACTGCCAAAGATCAAACCTTCATCCGCAAACCCGATCCGGTATCCCATAATACCGGCCACCAAACAAACCAAGGCATTAATCATCAGCCGGGGATCGGAGTTACATCCACTCCGGGATTTATCCGATTCTGTCCCCCAAACTGTAGCACTTTCTCAAACATCCGAATCAGAGATTCATCAGCATTTTATTTCCATTTTCAAAGCATTTGAACTAACTACAGGAATAACCGTAATTTATTTAATAATACCAATATCTAGGGTTACAAAGGATATAATAAGGTTCAAATATATTCAAGGAGGTTTCATAAGCAATTTTGCATTACCTAGGTATCATGTCATTCTAAAATACCGCTTTCAATAATTCAACATACAGTAAAATAATGCGGTATAAAATAATTAATACTTATAACATGGCATGATAGGGTCAACATGATCAAGGGTATACGGCTTGCCTTGCTCGGCGATCGGATCGGCTGAACTGCAGTCGAAGTAGTCGTTCGGGGCTTCCGTCGGATCCAACGTCACGCTGCAGGATCTTCTTCGGGATTCACGTCCGCTCCCGGAACTGCTCCGGCTCCAGGGACTGCTTCTGAAATTGTCCAACGTCCGAATCTAGCGCGAAAAAGGACGAACGACAAATAAAGAAACGAAAAACGAAAAAGAACCGAAACGAAACGAATCGAAACCTAACCTGCCGAGAGAGAGAAAGGCGAATTGGGCAATTCGAATTTTGGGAACTCCGGATTGAGGAACGGAGGGCATTTTTGGATTCAGTGGATCGAAACGGTTCGGGTAGTGTATTTGGTGGGTTTCTAGGGCTCACGGAATTTTTCGGGAATTTCTGGGTTATTTTCTGGAATTAAAAACGATTTTCGAATTAACAAATGATTATTAAATCCAAAATCGGAAAACACCGTTAAACAAAGTGTTGGGTGGCTTCTTGCGGCCAGGCGTGGCCCGATTCTTGGCGAGGCCGGGCAGGGCAGCCCAAGGCGAGGAGGGAGGAGGCTGGCGGCCACGGCAGGGCGCGAGGCCGACAAAGTGCTCGGAGGGCAGCGGCGCCGACGCTGGCCAGGTGGGGCCAGAAGCGGGGCGAGCGCGGGCGAAGGCTAGGGTTAGGGTTTGCAAGCGAGGCGGCTGGCGAGGTTGCGGCGGCATGACAACAATGGCCGGAGGCCGGAGGAGGAGGGGCTCACCGGCGAGGGCGTGAGCGAGCAAGCAAGTGGAGGGGCGAGGCCCCTTTTATAGGCGCGGGGGAGCACGGGCGAGGCCGGCCAAGGTGCGGGAGCGCGAGGCGCGCGTTCGCAAGCGCAGCGCTGAAGGCGGCCACGGCCGGAGACCGGGAACTGGGGCGGCGCATGCTGCGAGGACCGAGCGGCGGAGCAACGCGACGCCCGGCCGACCGGCAAGCGGCGCTGCAGCGGCATCGGCGAGAGGCGGCGAGACGGAGGGCTGCCGAGCAGGCCACCGGCCTGGCGAGGCCAACGGCCGTGGCGAAGAACGGGCCAGAAGGCCCAAAAAGGAAATTGGCCCAAAAACCGAAAATCAAACAAAAGCCAAAACAAAAAGCAAAATTCAAACTTCCAATTCAAATCTAAATTTGAACCTGAAATTTGAATCAACTCCAAATTAAATCCTTTTGAATTTTTGGGTTGTTTCAACCTACCCCACTTAAAACAAATCTCGTCCCCGAGATTTATTCCTCCTGGGAGAAAGGTTGGGAAACTACTGCTGCAAACTGATTCCTTTTTCCAAGGGTCCTTCAAGTGTGTGATCTTCCCACGACACTCGGTAAATCTGCCAATCTTAAACTCAATCTTTTCTCCATGACTTCCATGATCTTGACTGATCTTTCTCGGTGAATCATAAGGCAAGTTCGATTCTTTGACGGCACTTGATCTGACTGCTGGCTGAAAATGTCTCTTCAGTTGGGGAAATCTGAATCATACTGCGAACTCCTGAAAAATCCTGAATTGACTATGACTCGCATGTCACTTCTCTGATTCTGTTAGAAACCTGGTACGGTTCAGTCTAGCTAGGCTTAGCTTCTGTTCTTTATCCAAACGGTGCTGACTTTAATGGAATCACTTCTAGACAGTGAAGTCTCTGCTTTGATAGCTAATGTCCCTTCTTCAGCAGTTTAGCATAACTTTTCCGTCGCATCATATCGGTCTTCAAACTTTCTGACAACTCTCACCTGATCTTCTGTATCCTAAATAGGCTGTGGTCCAAAGCCATTTCTATTTAGTCTTGATCCAATTTAAAAGGGGTCGACACTTCTTCCGTAAGGGGGTTCCGAAGGGTATCATATCCAGACTGACTTGGCAACTGAGGCTGTACTGAGATTCTGCGGATGGCAATAAGTGGTCCAACTTGGTCTCATGTGTTAGAGCGCAGGCTCTCAACACTTCCTTTAGACTCTGGTTGTTTCTTCTCTGCTTGTCTATCTGGCTGAGGGTGGTGTACGGGGTTAAAGTTCAAATCTGTCCTTGTAGCTTATGCAGACTTTCCCTGAACATTGAGCTAACTAGCTCATCAATCTGACTTAGTGGGGCTCCTTTGTGGTCTGTTGATCTGAGTTGAATCTAATTCTGCCAACTTGTCCTTTCTGAAGATCGGCCCGTTAGGTACGAGGTAAGCTTATTCCGGTCAATCCATAAGTGATGTTCCATCTGTCGTCAATCCTTGCTGAGTTTTTTGGTAACCTAGTAGCAAGGTCTTTCCTTCCTTTTCATTCCCACAGGCTTTGTAAGTGACTGTGGCTATCTGACGGTCGCTTTGGGGTCCACTTCATCTGTCTGACATCGGTTACATCCAACCACATATTTGCTCATTTCTTCCTTCATCTCTTCCTTCATTTCTTCCTGTCTGTATTCCCTTCTCAAATCCTGGTGCATTCTCGCACTCCGTTGGGTATCGATCATTTAGACGGGTGAACTTCTGTCAAAATCAATCATCTTATATCCTTATCATCAGGAGTACTTGTAATGATGGGGTCGTAGTATGCATGTCTTTGCTCCGATGATTCTGTCGGTTTAGCTTTGGTGTATCTCCTTTCTATCCTCTTGAGTACCTCTGTCTGTCTGCTGAGTTGACCGAACTATCTCCATAAACTGGACTGTACCTTGTGGAAAATCTCGTGACACTTCTGACACTGTCTGCAGGTCTAACTGTCATCATTCTGACTCTAGCTGTGGGGAGATGCTCTTTCCTCGAGCTAAGTGACAGCACACCTCTCTTCTTAAGGCGTCAGCTATCACTAACTCTTTCTCATGGATGGTACTGAACTCTGGAGTTGCAATCCTTTTCTTAACTCCATCCATTTTTTTTTCATCCCCTTAGTCTTTTCCAAAAACCTGAACGGTCTAGGCTGGCTTCATATCATGTGTTGGGTCATTCCCCTGGTACGGCCTTGAGCTGCCATAAAGCATACTCAATCATTTTTATCCGGTATCAGTACACTTGTCTATCCCTTCTCCTTAGTACTGAGATCTGTACGGGATTCTTGGTTTATGTCTTGGGAGTGTGGCGACTGGTGCTGACGTTGAATTCTGTTTCAGATTCCTGGAAATTGTCCTCACACTTCTATATCCATCTGTAGGGCTGTACTGCTTGAGAGGCTGAGTCTCAGGTTTGGTTATCTCTGAAGAAATCCTTTGACTGAACTTCTGTCCCACTATTCTCAGAAAAATTTAGACTACATTCTTGACGGTCGCTTCCATTGCATAAATGTTACTCACATCGATCCATCTTTATTCCACCTCTAACGATGTTGTTACTTAGGAAAGTGGTTTCATTCAACCAAAATTCATCTAGAGAATCTGGCGCAAGCCGGTGTTCTCTAACTTTCCTAAACACTTAAATGAACTGTCCATATACTCCATATACTTAGTTCATTGGGTTCACAAAATATGCCAGGTTATCTGAGAGTCCAAACAGAACCATTTCAATTCTCGTGGTCCATACTGCTTAATGACTGTGGTCTTCTCACTGTCCTGTTATCTGACTTTCAACTGACGGTACTTTGTTCTTGATTCCAATCCGGAGGATCCTTTGGCTTCCTTTAACTGGTCAACAGGTCATTACTCTGAGGCAACTTTACTTGTCCCTGAATCATGGGTGTGTTGTCTAATCCGAGTGTGGTAGGCGTTGATGTGACCTTGACTCCTTTATAATTCTCTGGTCATTCTGTTCCATCATTTCATGCCTGTGATACTCCTTGGTGTCACGGTTTTCTGTGTACAATCCATCCTGGCCTTATGTCCGAAAAATCAATCCATCTTCAGAACGATACTCAGGCTATCCCCTTTCCATGACAAACTATCTTGGAATTTTAGTCTTCTTGGATTTCCGTCTCCAAGCTGCACTAGAATCTTAACTATTATTCTGACTCTTGATCCTGACACTTGTAACTTCTGCGGCTTCTGTGACTGATGTTATGTCCATCTTAAGACTGTTTTATTCTTTTGGAATCCAATTCCATTCCATCTTTTAGGGACGTGTTATAGAGAAGCAATCTGATTTAATTCAGTAGTCACTGTCTTTTGTCCACCATTCACACAGTTCATGTGTCAAAACAACTGCTTTATTTCCAATATATTGTTCAGACCATACATTCTTGCTAGTACAAGTTGGTCCAAATCTTGATTCCTTGGATCTCCATATCCAAGTTGTTACATTCAAATCTGGCTATTAGTCTACTCCCGGTGGCTTGGAACCTCTAGGGAGCGGTGACGGGGTACAGGGCAATTTGTTGCTGTTCCTTGGCGATGACTTGATTGACTCTCCCTTGGACGTGTCCTGAAGTGTTCTGACCTTGACTGCTTGGGTTTCTTTCTGACTCAACTGGTAATTTTTGGTATCCTCAGGTTTGGGATTGTCTGGGAGGGTCCGTTGGTGGGCCGAGGTCGACGTCTGTGATCCGCTACCACAGCTTGGTAGGTCCTTCGTGGGCGATCTTGCCTCGATGTGTCCGGCCGTCCACAATGGAAACATCCTGAAATCTTTTGGGGACAATCTCGACATAGTGGTTCCGTTGCATTTATAGCACTTCACTGTTTTGGGCTGAGTGGCTGCGGGTGTTGACTGCTCTCCTTTTATCACCCGTTTCTTATTGGGGAATCCATGAGTGAGGGCTGGGGTCCTTTCTCTGATCTGGGTGGAAGTCTGTATCCATGCCTGCTGAAGTTTTCTCTTTCTCTTCTTCATTCTTTCCAAATCATTTCGGGCTTCTTTGATTGTTATCCATCTGTCCATTACAGCTGACAGGTCCTTGATAGCTAAGGTGTGGAATTTCAAGCTTTTCTGTAATCCTTCCAAGAATTCTCTCATCTCTTTAGCTTGACTGTCCATCTCCATGGGAATGTTACTGGCAAAGTAGTCGGATTTGTGCAGATATCCCACTGTTGCGCTTTCTTCTTGTCGGTCCTGATTTCCTGTGGCGTCTCCTTGAGGTTTGTCTACTAGCTGTTCCAAAATCCCTTCTAATAACTGCGTGTGATGCCTTTCTGCTTGTTGTCTGTTTCTTTCCATTATGGCCAGTATTTGAGCTAGGTTGACTGGGTGATTTACTGATTCTTTATTACTGCTCGAATCACATGCAGAACTCGATCCAAAATCTGCCATGGTCTTATTCTCGCTTTCTTTCTTTCGGTCTGCAGCAGGGTTTTGGGGTAAAGCAGAAGGTAAGTAAGATTTAGAACATGAGGTGCGGAGAGACTGAGTAGGTGAGAAGCAAGATGAAAGGAGAAGAATTAGTGGAATTTTGGCCGGAAGGTATAAGGATACTTAATACAAACAATTTAGCAGAGAGAGAGGAACATAGCTTTTATTTACATAGACTGTCTCAGAATACCGTCATAAGGTATCCAAAACAACCTATTTTACACTACCAAAAGACCTAAAGGAAAAAGGGGCACAACTTCTACGACTAACGATCTAACTACTGCCGACGGCATCACCTCCAAGCTGCTGGCGAAGATCGACGAGGATTTTGAAATTTAGACGGGCAGACGAAAACTTTTTAAAACAAAACCGAGAGGAATAAAAAGCTCTAAAGAAGATAAGGTAGCAGGGAAAGAAGGAGAAGCAATAATACTTATATTTTCGCAATTCACTTTGTTTGTAAGCCGAAAATAATTTCGTAAAATTTTCCTATACAAACCTAAGGTCTTAATCTATGGTCAAACCTGGCTCTGATACCACTTGTGACGGACCGCCTTTTTAGGGGCAGTGCGAAAACTCACAACAGTTACCCAGGAAGACTAACTGTTGGAAAACAAGAGTACAATTACCTGGCAAAAGCAAATCCAACTCTTTTTATTCAATATAGGGCCTAACGGCCAAGGTTTTTTACAAAAGAGGGCGCAGCAGGGCCCGAATAACTTACAAGCAAAACACCGCACAGGCAGGCCTGAGCAAAAGACCAAGACCTCAAAACCAACAAAATCGCCATCTACGGACTCCTGAAACGCTCCAGCTTCTTCAAACTCTGAAAGGGGCGGGGGTTGCAAGGGTGAGTACGGGAGTACTCAACAAGTCGTACGGAAAATTCTGAATATTATATGCAGGGGTTTATCCAAAGGAAGGGACTAGGGTTTAAGCATCTGGATGCAGTTTTATTTTATAATTCATTTTACATTTGAAGCACAAACCATAAATAAGTAATTTGAATTTCACAAGGTTCAACAACACTTAACCAACTTCTTCCAAATTCACCAAACAGTAACTTGAGCTTGGTTACGGGTATCACCCCAGTTCAAACTTAACTTCATTAACCTAAGTACGGCGTATTCGAATACCATCATGATTAACTCTGCAGAGGTGCTCGACTTTACCCACAAGATATCAACGATCGATTACTCACAGCAACTAGAATACATGCGGTCGGTCGAGATGATCACAGATTTCGTTAACCATTCCTGTTGTTTTAGTTGTTAACCGATAGTCGTATAGCTACCTTGGGCTCACAAATCCCCATTAGCATCTACCGCTGTGAGAGCCAAGAATGTCGCGAAGGACCATTCCCGTTCCACCTCCTCCGGTGCACTTCCCTCGCCAGAAGGCAGGTCCCCATTCTCTCCTGAGAATGGTAGCCACCAAAAGAATCCGGTTTTAGGTTCAGAATGATTAATTTATCGAGCCATGTCGGATACTAGTCTGCCGACCACCCGACTGTGGTTGAGCGGATACTTAAGTTGTTTACTTTGCTCAAGGGGGTTGTTAACCTTACACTGCCAAAGATCAAGCCTTCATCCGCAAACCCGATCCGGTATCCCATAATACCGGCCACCAAACAAACCAAGGCATTAATCATCAGCCGGGGATCGGAGTTACATCCACTCCGGGATTTATCCGATTCTGTCCCCCAAACTGTAGCACTTTCTCAAACATCCGAATCAGAGATTCATCAGCATTTTATTTCCATTTTCAAAGCATTTGAACTAACTACAGGAATAACCGTAATTTATTTAATAATACCAATATCTAGGGTTACAAAGGATATAATAAGGTTCAAATATATTCAAGGAGGTTTCATAAGCAATTTCGGCATTACCTAGGTATCATGTCATTCTAAAATACCGCTTTCAATAATTCAACATACAGTAAAATAATGCGGTATAAAATAATTAATACTTATAACATGGCATGATAGGGTCAACATGATCAAGGGTATACGGCTTGCCTTGCTCGGCGATCGGATCGGCCGAATCGCAATGGAAGTAGTCGTTCGGGGCTTCCGGATCCAACGCCTGGCTTCCGGATCTTCTTCGGGATTCACGTCCGCTCCCGGAACTGCTCCGGCTCCAGGGACTGCTTCTGGAATTGTCCAACGTCCGAATCTAGCGCGAAAAAGGACGAACGACAAATAAAGAAACGAAAAACGAAAAAGAACCAAAAACGAAAACAAAATCGGAAACCGGAACCGGGCCGAGAGAGAGAAAGGGGCGAATTGGGCAATTCGGAATTTTGGGAACTCCGGATTGAGGAACGGAGGGCATTTTTGGATTCAGTGGATCGAAACGGTTCGGGTAGTGTATTTGGTGGGTTTCTGGGGCTCACGGAATTTTTCGGGAATTTCTGGGCTATTTTCTGGAATTAAAAACGATTTTCGGAATTAACAAATGATTATTAAATCCAAAAATCGGAAAACATCATAAACAGTGTTGGGCTTCTTCGGGCGTGGCCCGGGCTATGGCGAGGCCGGCCATTGGCGGGACGGCCCAAGCGAGGAGTGAGGAGGGGTCATGGGAGCCCCCTGGCAGGGCGCGAGGAGGCGACAGCGGGCCGGAGGGCAGCGACGCTGGCCGGGCGGGGCCAGGCAGGCGAACGCTGCGAAGGCTAGGGTTAGGAGTTTGCAAGCGGGAGGCGTGGTGGCGAGGCGGGTTGGGGCTGGCAGGCGGCTGAGTGGAGGAGGGGCTCACCGGCGAGGGCGGAGCGGAGCAAGAAGCAAGTGGAGGGGCGAGGCCCTTTATAGGCGCAGCACGGCAAGGCCCGCCAAGGCGGGAGCGGAGGCGGCGCCATGGCAGCGCGCGGCTGGCTGGCCGGGAGAGGCCAAGGAACTGGCGATGCGGCTGCCGAGGACGGAGCGGGCCGAAGCAATGGCGACCGGCGGCGGCGAGCGGCAACGCATCGTCGCCGAGGCCAGCGTGGACGGAGGGTCGCCGAGCGAGGCTACCGGCTGGCGAGGCCAACGGGCCAGAAAGCGAAGAACGGGCCAGAAGGCCCAAAAAGGAAATTGGCCCAAAAACCGAAAATCAAACAAAAGCCAAAACAAAAAGCAAAATTCAAACTTCCAATTCAAATCTAAATTTGAACCTGAAATTTGAATCAACTCCAAATTAAATCCTTTTGAATTTTTGGGTTGTTTCAATAGCGGCAGCAGATTTGCTCTGAAGGCTACAAAAGTGTACCAGCAGGCGGCAGCTAGCCTGATCCATCACATCAGCATCTGCTTACAGAGACAAAATAGCAACGACACTAGAGATGAAGTCACTGACAGGATAACTACTGCTAGAAAAGTGGATTCATTCTGATGCAGTTCAGATCAAGCAGATTATTATCCAACAATCAACAATGTTAGACAATTTATCTAAGGGCTAAGTCTTGATCTTTAATCTAGCCTAAGTCATGATCACCAAAATCGAATGCGGAAATAGAACAATCACTGACCCAAATTAGGAGATGCCATTAGGGGTTGCCCGGTAGTGTTGTTGATGTGTCGGTGAAGAGGTAGAGATGAGGAAGAACATCATCGTGATCCTCACGGTGATGGTGTAGGTCTTCGTCAATCTTAGCGCCAAGAAAATCGGATCGGACGGGTGTATCCGGAGGAAATGAACTCAAGAACCGAACCTACTTGAGTGTCGGTCTCCCCTTTTATCTTTAGCGCGGGCTGACGGGACCGAACCAAATTAGTTGGAGCGCTCCCGATCATTGCGCGACTAAGGATCGTGGTGACTAGATCCAAAAATTTCGGAATCAGTTAGGTCACTTGAGATCACCACTAACAAACAGCCCATGACAAAGTATGTTCCACTTGAAGGGTAAGCAATAAAACCTGCAGCCTTGAGTCCGTCGACTAGTATGGCTTTCTTTGCGCTGTAATCCCTCTTCAGTTCCTCATAGTAGCTATCTGGTGCTCTAGCGTGTGTTTGGTTGGAGAGCTAGAGGGATGGGATGGTCCCATCCCTGATTTCTGGGATGGAATAGTTTCGGTTTTTGTTTGGGTGCAAGAACAGAACCATTCTAGTTTTTTGTTTGGTTGATGGAATCCATGGGATGGAATGATTCCATCCTTTGTTTGGTTGAGGAACTAGTATGAAGAACATGCTTGTGGTCACCCTCTCTTTCACCTGGGTAACTGTAATATCCCGAGTATTTCTATACTCGAGTCACTGTACATTTGTACTCAAACACTGTTCAATAATACACTATTCTTGTGTGTTTCTGTATCTTGAGCGATTGTACTCGTTCGGGATCTAAAAGAACCCTTCAACTTATTTAGCGTCACTCAAAATCAATTTCCCATTTGATCGCCGACAAGTGTTTTCGGTGATTGAATTCAGTTTTCGAGCTCTTGCGAAAGTATCTTGTACGTCGACTTAAATGTTCTCTTCTCTGTCCTTCTGAAGTACAAGTTGCCTAGTTTAGTGGGGAACTTAAAAATCTTCAAAAGGAGTTAAGGATCCGCTTAATCGGAGCTTGTAAACTTTGATCATGGTCACATTTAAACTACCCGACTCAATTAATTTCACTCTCATGAGTAATTGCAAATTGAGTTGAATAAGTGTCAAAGTGACCCAAAATCCCTCCAACATACCTTAGAATCATTAAAAATCAGCTTTGGAAGTTTGAATCTTCAAGTTTTGTCACTTGACCAAAATACCCCTCATAAGTGCATAGTGTATATATATATGTGTTAGCCATCCCCAACCAATAGCCAAACTCATTTCTTCCTCCCCCACACGCCAAGCAAGAAGAGGAGAAGAGAAGAGGGCAAGGCGCCACCCGGTTCCGCCGTTTGGAGCCGATCCGACCGGTGGAAACTGACCGAGCTAGGATTCGTCGTCCCCGCGAGGATCCTCCTCCAACAACCCTCGAGTGAGTTCCTCGCGAGGTTCTCTCGTCGTTTCTCGGAGGTCCCGTGGAGTTTTTGCATTCTGACTTGATTTCTCGGCTCCCGGGTCATCCCTCTTGCCGTAGCTACGAGTTTCCCCTTCGTAGCCTCGCATTTCATCAAGTTTCCCTAAACCCTAGCCTAGGTCAAAACTAGGTTCCATGTGTTAGACACGTCGCATGGCAATTGTGCTTTAGAATCTAGACTCAGATCATCGTTAGGCTCATTTAATCCTATAGCCAACCTAGCTTTTAGTCACCCTCGTATTCGCTCAAGTCCATCGCTAGGTCTTCGATTTATCGGAGGTCTAGTGGTGCATAGCATGTATAGATTTTTCCCATAGCGCTTACGGTGGCTAGAGTCGCCACTCTGAGGAATCGAATTCAATTTCGCTTAAGCCGAAATTTATTTTATTCATTTAGGTGTTAACTATTTTTACAATGGACTGAAGGTCCATAGCGTATAACGATAGCTCCATTAGCTCTTCTCGATAGCCCTGGTTGCGATCGGAAGAGTCGAAATTAAGTTTCACAAAACTGCTACAAGTTGTTAGCTCTAGGTCTCTTTTAATTTATTTTTATTTCATAAAATCCTAGAGCTCCGAGGCATGTATTGACTTTACCATTAGTCCCCTTAGAGGCTAGAAAAGCGATTAGAATCGCTAGATTTGCATTTTAGCACTTTGCATTTTATTTTAGTAATTATAGGCCTCACAAGCCGTTTAAGGCATTTAGCTTTGTTTAGCTTCGTTTAAGGTCACTAAGGTCGATAGCATGCTTCCGCGTGTTTTGGATCGCATTCAAGTCACTTTTTCGGACTTTTGCCGCTTCTCGGGTAATTACCGAGTTAAGCGGGCAATTGATCAAAAGTCGAGAAGATTAAGTCATCCATGCCGGGAATGGCTCCGATAGGTCGTAAGTATCCCTAAACAACTAGCCGAGGGCTTAAAACAAGTCTCGCGCATTTCAGCTCAAAACGGCCCTTTTGGGCGAGATTGCTCGTTTTCGAGCAAAATAGCCATTTTGGCCATATTCCACATTTAGGGGTTTCTTCGCCAGTTAGCTGTCGGAATGAGTCATTTAGGGTCATTTAGACTTAGTAGAGTCGAAAACGTGCTCCTCGCGCGCAAGTGCAATCGAGTTTGAGCCGTTTTCGGACCCTGTCTTGAATCGAGGCGTAAACCTCGGCTTAATTTGCGCTTTGATCGGATTGATGCAAATTAAGTGAATTTTCAAGGGGCAAGGTCCAGATAGGTCCTAGACATCCTAAAGTACCTAGTGGAGTCGCTGGAATCGGTCGCAAGTCGTTCGAATGGATTCTGGACAGAAATGGCTCTTGCGTTACGGTGAATAGTGCCGTTTTCTTTTTCTGATTTTTCAAGATTTTGTGTATTGATTTTCACTGCTTTTGGCTTCCGCTTGTTCGCTTTAAATCCAAACGAAGTTCCCGTAAGTTCCATTAGGTGTATTATACCTAATTCTAGGTGTTTAACAAAATTTAGTTGAATTTTAAATTATTTTGCGCATTTTGTTCAAGTTGGCGAAATTCGCGAAATCGCCGCTTTAATCGCGATTTCGCCATTTTTCTCGCTTGTTTCGTTTCTTTGCTTTCTTAGTGTCTAGATGAGTTCTATTTGATGTTAAGTTGGTGTTTATGCTTCTAAAGTCACTTTTTGCTAATTTATTTCTCTGTTCGCTGTTTTTGATGTTTTTATTCGATTAGAGGCGAGTGAGTCCGCAGTCGCTTCGAACAATCCTGAGTTCGTCCCGGATCCATCAGAGCAGCAGCAGACAGGCAAGCACCTCCTTTGATCATCTTGATCCAATATTTTACGATGTTTACTTTGATTTATCAAACTATATGCATGCTTAATTTCAAGAAATGTGCTAGTTTGTGGGAATGGTAGATATAACCCAAATTGGTGGTTGTCCTTAATCTATTTCCCATGGTCACATTGATAGCCCTAGTAGAGGTTAGGCAACTTAATAAATGTCACTTGGGTATAAAATGTTAATAAATGCATATGCTTAGTCAATGCAATAGATTTGAGTCTAGTCCTTGGCAGTTACACTCATCAATCAAAATATGATTTCAAAATGAATTGAGTCAAAATGGTTAATGGTTAATTGATAAAAATGAGTGGTGTAAATGACTCGGGAGGAGGTATAGAATGTGAAGGTGATGGTGTGGTTAGGATTGGAGTCCTTGCCCGAGTCAACAAAAATATAAGGACCGAACTCAAAGTTAATGCAGGGTGAGTCTCGCAACCACATGAACTGAATCAAGCAGAATCGCCTATGTACCTGACTTCGGGATAGCCGATTGTTGGTAGACCGAAGAGCAAGATGAGAACTTTCAGCTTGATGTGTCTGCAAATCGCGGGGTTCTCGGAAGGGACTTCATCATCCATTGGACGTAAGAAGGGGTGTTGTGGGTTCCCGCTGCAACAATAGTGCCACTCGTGGGGTAATGGGGCCGGGGCAAGGGATACCCTGTTGTTATGCTGCGGCAGTCAGACGCCGCCTAAATCCGCCAGGGTGGGATCACGCTATTGTCTTGATGTCCGGCCGACACCGATGATGGGAACGGCATGGTCAATCTGCAAGAGTCTGCATCGAAAAGTATCGCTGGCCGTGGCAACACGCTGCTAGATAGACCCATGTGGGAATGTGTGCAACTTATGCGTATGTTAAGTAAAACTAATCGATTAGCCGTGCTCACGTTAAGAGCATCTAGCCCAGATAAGTATGGAGAGTATAGAAGTTTGGTTTTGTGTCTTCTTCTAAAAAAGTGTGAGTCTCGAACGGAAAGGAAGTGTTTGATGGATAGAGTCGACAATCTAGCCCATCGGTTGCATTCGAAAGCGAATGGCGAACCGGTTGGGATAATATACATTATACATATATCGTGAAATATGTTTTATGTCAAATGTTCTTTCAATTACTAATGCTATCGGTTGTTAAATGTTGTTTACAAATAAATGTCGCTTTATGCAATCAACCTAGTATAGAAGCTTATTCCTGTTGAAATAGCCTGCATTTAACTATATTTCCATACACTAAAGACTTGCGAGTACATACGTGTACTCACCGTTGCTTTGCTGTTGTTTACTAACCTTGTCTCAGAGGATGGTTCCGATGGTGATCCGGATGGCTCAGTGGTCCTCTCGCTCGCGAGTGTGCGGCGGTTGTGGTCCTTCCTCCACCAAGAGCCTCGTGGGGTTGTCAAAGCCACCGCGGGTTTAGTGTTTCTTTTGCTTCCTCTATTATTATATTTTTGGATTTTGTTATGTGTATGTACAAGATTTACACCATGTTTTGTAATTTATCTTTAGTTCATTACTTTGTGCATTGATACTGTGTTGTTGGTACGCCGATCATCGGGCTCTTGATCCAGTGGAACCTAGATCGGATGCGACAGCACCGGTCTGGTTAAGGGTCTCGATCCCGCCGATCGAATTTTTTTAGATTCAGATTTTCGGTGTCGAGGCTTCTGTTGCTATACGGTGCTATACGCCACAGTAGACGGCGTACAGTACGGTATAGGAAGAGGGGTCCTCACAGTAACTTTACCCCTCTAGTGTTATCTCTATTGCAAGACACAATACATACATTGTTATGATCTGATCATTCATTTTAAATCAAATTAATAACATGAGACAAATCTTTGACAATACATGAAATGGTCAATAATTAAGCCATTGCATACGTCACAAAGTCACACATCACATAATGAAGCCATACATCACAGTTATAAATATGGCAAGTCCATGGATATTTATGCATAATTAACCCAGTGCATACATCACAAAGTCCATACATCATATAGGAGGTCTCACCAGCCCATAAAAACAAAAGATGATCAATGCATATATTGGTCTGGTCACTTCATAAGAACAAAAGCCATAATTTCACACCGGGCATGAAGAAACGGATATACCAATTCCCATAATCAAAAGACCTACCACCAACTGAGTCACTAGCATCCAGGAAACTTCTCACCCACAAATTCTGCAAACCACAACAACTTGTGTTCCAAAGGCAGCCCACTGAAAGCTCTAGCAACATGAGGATTGTCAACCAAATAACGGTAATAAAGGGACTTGTGTGTCATTTCAAAACCTGGCAGGCTGTTCACATCTTCAAACAGCCCATCAGGCATAGCTTTGTCTGCAAAGTAATAAAAAATACAGCAACCAGCAGGTCCATACAAGCTAACTTTACCAATACATAGGTCCATACAAGTTTAGAGAGCAAGCAATGGAAGAAATACAACAACCAATAGGTCCATACAAGCTGCCTTCAGCAATCAATATAAAAGAAATACATGAAAATACAAACTGATTTCAGCAAGCAATAAAAAAGAAATACATGATCAAGAATGGTTGGCTTGGTGGTTCTGACGGTCTTCCCACATACAATTCGCAATGTGCTGCCTGAAATTAACCATGTATGCGCGGTCCCTTGCTTGGCCACTTGATGATGTAGCATGGTTATGAATAGGCATCGAAACATTTTCTGGTATGATTATTTCATCACCACCATCTTCTATCACCCAATTGTAAATAATGCAACAAGCAATCACAATGTCTACTTGGGTTGGAAATAGAAAGAAGGGAGTGGCATCATCAAGAATTTTAAATCTCCTCTTAAGAGTTCCAAAGGCACGCTCTACTGTCACACGAAGGGATGAGTGCCTAAGGTTGAACAGCTCCTTCTCGTTTTGTATAGGATTGTTGCCCCCACTCATTCAAGTGGTACCTTACTCCACGAAAAGGGGGCAAGAAACCTGGTTTGGCTCCATATCCGGCATCAACTAGGTAGAACTTGCCTAACATAAACGGAACATGTAGTTCACAATTACTACCAATCCGATTAACCATAAACAAATTGAGCTACAAAAGATATATTTTACATTATGGGATACGTAGCCTATTTTTCACGTTCTAAAGCATCCCGTAATACTAGCGCATCATGAGCAGTCCCCTCCCAACCAACCAACACATATGTGAACCGAAGATCGAAATCTACGGCCGCCATTACATTTTGCGTAGCATGAGACTTCCTACCACGAAAGGAAGCCTCCAAATCCTTAGGAACAGAGGCCCGTACATGTGTGCCATCAATAGCCCCAATGCAACCCTATTTTATGATGAATAGAAGGCACAAAAGGTAAGCAACCATAAGCTTTGAAGCTTCAAAACTGAAATTGAGTTAGGGTTCCCACCTTAAAGTAAGGATCCCACCTTGGGTTCCCTGTGATTTTAGTTGGGGTTGCGGATGTAGGTGGCCTAATAAGCTCACTCCGGAGCTCACCAATAGCATGAAGCACTTTGTTGAAATAGCGGCTAACTTTTTCACCGGATCTATCATAATTGGTGCCAACTAACCTATTTTTAAGATTATGTCCTACTGTGTTCAAAAACATAGCAACCTGCTGCTCAACACACATATGTATAGTGTCTTGCAACAAGCTACGGTCCTTAAACAATTTACAAAAATGGAAGAACGATGATTTAGAAAGCCTAAACATGTTTACACACGTTACATCGTTCTTCCATATTTTATTATTTAGATAATCAATTCTCATCCTATCCCTTTCATCTATTGGAGCATAGGTAATTCTTTCTCTAGGTGCTGCCCTCTTCCTTTTTCTGGAATGAATGACCATGCTCACCATTGATAGCAACATATGTGCAGCAGCCGCATAAATTAATAGCTTGGTCCTTGTCCATCTAAACAAATAGCAATCAGGACAACTTCAGACTGATTTCTACCATAAATCTTGATAGGAACAATTGTCTACTAGTATATGGAATCAATCTCAAGAGGCATAAACCATGTTTCTACTAGCATGTAACTTGTACTACAATACAGCACACATTCAAAGAATGAAAATACAGTGAGGAGCAAGAACATAAAGAGAAGCACTGTGAGGAAGAGAAGAGAGGGGATGGGACGCACTTTGCCGTCAGCCTCTGCCATCACGGACCGGAGCCTAAGGGAACGAAAGGCCTAAGGAACCGCAGGCTCAGATCTAGATCTGGTGTGAGAAGGAAATGAGAGGGGGTGAGAAGAAACAAGAGGGAGGTGAGAAAAGCCAGGAAGGTGAGAAAAGCCAGTCGTCTGGCGCACGTGAAGGAGCCAGCGGAATCGGGATGGCTGCGTTCGACAATTTTTTTGGTACCGAGCCATCCCGCATCTCGTAAGAATATTCCTATCCGGGAGCCACTCCATCCTAGTTGCTTTAGAACCAAACGTCTCTGAAAATAGAACGGAGCCATTCCATCCTGGACCATCCTGGCATCCAAACACACGCAATGAGGTGCCGCCGCTGCTGATTGCATTGGTGTGCAGATGGCAAATGTGAGGAATGAGTGTGCCTGCCTTACACCCCATGTCAGGTGTGGTGGTGCTATTGCCCAACCGATCTTCCATCCTGTTAGAGAGAATGTCTTCCCCAGAGAGTTCACAGTCACAAGTCCTCTCATACATGCTGGGAATAGAAGCCATTGATATATGATCTGCCTCAAATGTCCACTTGTCATAAACCTCATCAGCAAAAGGTAACACATCATTTTTCTTGCGGAGAGCAGCGATGAATTCATGTTCCTCCCTAGAAAACATTTTCCCAGTAGGATTGTGTGGTGTGTTTATCACTATCGCTCTGGTGTTCTTAGAGACTGCACCCTTCAGCTCCTCAAGAGGGGCTGCAAAATCTGGAGGACGGAGAGTAATGGCTTTTACATTGCAGCTATCACTTCCGTGCACCCAGACGTAACAGTAACTTCCTTCTGAGGATCGACTTGCAAACCACTGTCCTTCAGGAACCTTTCGGCAACAGTCGAGTTCAGATCAGGCACACCATATCCTCTAGCGTACTGATTTTTTTCCAGCATTGATAGCTTGAAAAGCAGATTCTTTCACAAAGTCAAGGCCATCAAAATTTGGAAAGCCCTGGCCGAGGTTTTGAATGACTAAAATGACGATCAAATGGAGTGAATGATCGTAAATAAATTTGCCCGCAAAAAAACCAATCAAAGCCTCTCAAAATCAATGAGCAACAGAAAAATAAATTTTTTGAGTAATTACCTGAAAATCTGCACCACCACTACTTAGAATCCGTAATGCCGAAAATTTGTCATGAAAATCGGTAGTGCCGATTTTTCTTGGCAAACGAAGATCAGCACGAGTTCTAAACCAAAAATTGATGGATCTTTTGATCTATTGATCCAAAATTCATGAAACTTGGTAGGCACCTTCTTATAGAGGTCAGAAACATATTCCAACCTTCAATCCAAGAGATTGACGTTAAAATTCTGACCTTTTTTTCAACGGAAAAACTATTCAACGGTATCCCGTTGTTAGTTAAAACAACGGGATAGACATCTAATGTTCTCCTCACGCGATGCGCCAGATCCACTTGTCGGGCCTTGACACGGGGCGTCTCCTCGTCGAGCTCGACGGCGATGCCGGCGGCGTCCTTGGCCTGCGTGATGCTCACCCCTCTTCTCTCATCGCATGAAACTTTTCTGTGAAACCTAATGAAACTTATCCGTGAAACATCATAAAACTTATCCGTGAAACCTCATGAAGCTTATCCGTGAAATAGCATGAAACTTATACGTGAAAACTGATGAAACTTATCTGTGAAACCTAATGAAACTTATCTGTGAAATATCATGAAACTTATTCATGAAACATAATGAAACTTATTTGTGAAATAGCATGAAACTTATACGTGAAAACTGATGAAATTTATCTGTGAAAACTGATGAAATTTATCTGTGAAACCTAATGAAACTTATTTGTGAAATATCATGAAACTTATCGGTGAAACCTAATGAAACTTATCTGTGCAACCTAATGAAACTTATATGTGCAACTTAATGAAACTTATCCGTGAAACAACATGAAACTTATCCGTGAAACAGCATGAAACTTATCTGTGAAATCTAATAAAACTTATTCGTGAAACACAATGAAACTTAACCGTGAAACCTAATGAAATTTATTTGTGAAACCTAATGAAACTTATCTGTGAAATATCATGAAACTTATCTGTGAAATATCATGAAACTTATCTGTGAAACGTCATAAAACATATCTGTGAACCTCCTGAATCTCAAGAAAAGAAAGGGATTTTGTGTGGTTATGAATTAAAAGTACGTGAATGGCTTTGAATGACTCAATCCAACGGTGTTGAGCTATTCTGGAGATATGGTTTCGAACGGAACACCGTCCTGTAGTCGCACTCTTTTTTCAATTGAATAGAGAGTGCACCAAGTACGATCAAAACCAAAATCTTGATCTTGAACTTACTCGTATGGTTTGGATGATCAAGATGATCTTGGGTAACCTCCAACACGTCAAAGCAAGCAAGAATTAAAGAAAAGAAACTCGAAGAACATGATACACAGAGATTTCTCAAATATTTAGCAATAAATCTTTTCTAGAGAGAAAAACCAAGAGAAGTATTGCCTAAATGATCGGGATATGATCTAAATAAGATTCATCTATCAATCATTCATTCTTGGCACAAAAATCACAAATATTTAAAAGGAGGAGAGGCAAATTGAAATGTGCGGATGGAGGGGCTCGGGCGGCGGAGGCACGGACGGAGGGGCGTCAGGCTGGCGGATGGGCGTAGGGCCGGCGGAGGTGTGCGGGCGGCGACCGGGGGCTGCACGGAGGGGAAGAAGTGCATGGGGGGAAGAATCAACAGAATCGGGTGGAGTGCCGTTTCTAATTTTGTGTGTAAAGGGTGATTCTGGTTCTAAGAGAAGCTATCCAGAATCCTCTCGCTCGGCAAATAATCCGTTTTTTTTAAGCAGAAGCTGAAACGAACGGGGCCTGGGAGTTGGGAGATGCCACTGGGTGGGGTAGCGGATTAGAGCACGTATAATAAGGTTATTTTAGTTTACTATTAATTTGTACATATCAGTTTTATTTTCTATGAAAGAGAGAAAAAAGAGAACGAACTTATAGAGCAAGTACAACAGTAAATCCCACTACATACTACTAATAGTAAGATAAAAACCAGTTTATACAATAAATGTCTCTAAAAATTGTCTCTAGATGTTATGCAACAAATATCTTTTCTTTCTTATACATAAATGATCTACATATGCTACCCGCGCAAAGCTGGCTACTAAAATAAGATCCAGCTCCCTTCTCTCTACTCTTTTCTCACTCTTCCACATAAAACCAAAGCTGATGTGTACACGTTAAGAGCTAGTTGAGATGGGCTTATTGTACATGCCATTATTTAGAGTAGCCAACTTTGCACGAAAGCAAAGATAGACTATTTACGTATAAGAGAGAAGAGATAGTTATTGCACATCATCTAGAGATAATATTTAGAGATAGTTATTGTACAAGCTGATTTTTAGGTTAATCTAGATAATATGAATAAGAGATAAACAAGTAATAGACTTTGTTTTCGAGCGTGAGGAGGCGTCAGGACAACAGTGAATCGAGGCAGTCGGCGTTGACGGCCTCAAAGGGCCGGAGATGTTGGGTGGCGGCTGCGTCAAGGCAGTAGGCTGCGCCAAGGCAATCCCTAATCACTCCCCACCTTAGGCACACCTATCTCACCCCCTAATCTGGTGGTTAGGGGTGGGGGAGGGACTGCATCTGTGGCTCGGGTGGGGAGGGATTAGAGGTTACGTGGGTGGTATTTTGTGAGTTATTTTATCCTATTTTAGGTAATATTTTTATTTTGATGTGCTAAATTCTTACGACAATCTATCTTAAAATTGTCTTTCGTTGCTAGATTATTTTCAACTTCACTCCTCGTGGGAATTAAAATCCGTTCATTTTGGGAAGATAAGTGTTCAACATAGCTTCATTAGATTCAAATACTCCTAAGAAAGTAGAAAGTAGAAGCTGTACTAAACAAAACCAAAATAATTGCTGTAGGGATGAAATACGATTAGCTGCCTCATATCTTATGCTACGCTAAAACCATCATTGTTTTTATAAATCTCTGTCCATGGTGTAGGACGGTAGTAGTGCTACGCCGAACACGCTAAAACCAAAAAAAAATCATTGAAATACGATTAACCCGTTTGGGCTTTAGCCCAACCTGGCACGCTAGAAGCCCACAACTCCTCGAGGCTTGTTTGCATTCAAATTGCTTGGGCACAATCCCTTCCGATAGGCGGGCCTTTGGAGTTTGGACTCCGGGGATGGTGCGATGGTCAAGGAAAGAAGCACACTACCTGCATCATGACCCTTTATACAAGAGCTAAGCTTTGCCTGGTTGGAAGCTTTGCGCCTGCCATGGGTACAGTAGATAACACTAAACTATGTTAGGTTCCATAGTATGTAATTCACATACTTTTTAAAGTACCACATTGTTTCTTTTGTGCACTAACTGTTTGAGAACTAGCAAAGAGATGACTTCTCATTTATTATGATAGCTATAGACTACTTCTTGGTCATAAATAATTGTCGTTTTAGATATAGATGTAGTTAAACTTTTGAAAGCTTGGCTATAAATATATTTTTAAATATATAAATTGGATATATGAAAATAATATTTATAGATTCATATCAAAAAGGTTTTTTATAATATTATAGTTTTATTAGGTTGTATAAATATATTATAGTATAAATTAGTGATCAAAGCTATGCTTTACAGACCATGTCGACGTCTAAAATAAGTATTTGTGATCAGAAGGAGTATCTGTTTAACATGCATAAGTCCCCCGGTTCCAATTTCACAAATTTATTTATCTAAAAAATAGGCGTTACAATTTTCTCATTTGGTTAAATTTTGGTCGAAAACAAATTAAAGGTCCTAATGGATTGCTGGGCAAATCAGTGCATTTCTCTGGGAGGGAACCCCTTTTCTTTAGAATTTTTTTTTATTTAATACTTTTTTTTAATCAATTTTTTGAAAATGTACTGCGGAGTTCGTTTTTAACAGAAATAGCCACCTGTCGCCCATGTACAGGGCGATCGCCCATGAGAGGGGCGATCAGTGGGGCCTCTAACGTCTAGTTGGGTGCGGCTAACGGCTATATTGCGCCGTGGTACTGATCGCCCCTATCATGGGCGATCGCCTAATCACGGCGATAGGGGCATAAAGCCTCCTCCCATTCGGCCGAGAAAACAGCCAGAGGAGAGGAAACCAGCCGAACGGAAGGAAAGAAGAGAAGAGAAGAAGAGGAAGGAAAGAAGAGAAGAAGAGGAAAGAAGAGAAGGAGAGGAAAAGAGAAGAAAGGAGAAGAGAAGAAAAGAAAGAAGATTAAAAGTTTGGTTCCTCGTTTTCGTGAGGTATGTTTTTTCAAATTTGTTTTTTGAAATGTAGTATAAAAGTTTATTTTCGTATATTGTTAAGTCTTTAGAAATATAATGTAGGTATGTTTTTTGAAATGTAGTATAAATGTTTTTTGAAATGTAGTATAGAAGAGAAGGAGAGGAAAAGTAGGATTGGTTAGAAATGTAATGTAGGTAATATTTAGAAATATATTGTAGTAGGATTTTGTACTCGAATGTTGATTTACTTATATATTGTAGTGTAGAGTAATATTTAAAAAAATAGTAGTCGACCAAGCATATGTAAATACCATGCTAGGTTAGAAATTAGTAAATATCATGCAATGTTAGAAGTTAGCACAGAAAAATGTATAGATATAGTGTAACATTCATAGGGTAATGCACGATGCGGTTAGATGACAACTGATTGAAATTTCGATCCGACGTTGTAGGCAGCATGTCGGAGATGAAATATTTTCAAATATTTTATGGAGATGGGGAGATAGCACAGGGTCCGACAGGCGTAGATTTGTCATCATTTTCGATGGTCGTACAGGGCATGCCTACACCGAGGGATAGGACATACAAGACTTTGTTGGAGTGGTTGTTTGGGATGTTCAGGTTGGATGCAAAGGTAGTTCGGCTGCAAATTAGAGCAATAGTCAGCCGTGCGCAACACTGTTTTTTTGGAGAGTTGATTCCTATTAACGGGACAACATCGTGGAGGAGCTATGTTGGGTATGCCGTGGAGCGGAGCTGGCCGCTCATCTTATCGGGTACAAGGTACCTTGAGTCTGGCTTGTCGGTAGTGGGTGATGACGAGGTAGATATTGTGAAGGAGGGGCAGACAAACATGCAGGAACGTGATGATGAAGGTGACGAGGAGCTCGGAGAGGGGGGACATGAGTTCGGCAGGGGCGAGGAGACTGTCGTGGAGGCGCGGGGGGTGGCCGACGAGGGGGAGGAGGTGGAGGATATAGTTGACCTGATGGAGGAGGAGGGCCGAGCGGATGAGGAAGTCCCTGATTGCGAAGAGTCGGATGAGGAGGACAATGGTATCGAGGTGCCGCCTGGTGCGTGGAGTAATTTTAACTTCGAAGACCTAACAATGAATGAAGGGAACGTTGATGCATGGGAGTATCATGACAACGAGGTAACACAGGGAGCCATATATAAAGACAAGGAGGCTGTGATGGATGCGGTGAAATACTGGGCAATGTCACTTCGGTGGCAATTTAGGGTAGTGAAGTCCAGCAAAACAGAGTACGACGTGAAGTGCGTAGTTAATTTGTGCCCATGGCGGGTGCATGCATACAAGGGGAAGTGGAGGGATTACTGGAAATGTTCCATAGTGACGAGCATAATCAGAATCGAGGAAGCAGAGCAGAACACCGCAACTGTCAGCCCACCTGGGTGGCAAATGTGTTTTATGGTCGATTGTGGACAATCCACACTGCAATTTCGATCCATTATAACAAATTGAGGAGAGGTTTCAAGATAAGATTAGCTATGCGAAGCATGGAGAGCAAAAGGACAGCTTTGCAAATACGGTTCGGGACGTACGAGGCTTCAGACGAGAATATTCCCCACCGCCAGGGCAATATCAAATAGGAACCCCGGTACATCCATCGACCTTAAGGAGTTTCTCGCCGGTGGTCCGTGGCGCTGGTAAGTGGGTATTGCAGCGGGCCTTCCTCGCCTCTACAAGATGCATAAGTGCGTTTCGACATCATCATCCATCATTTGCATGGACGGCACATTCTCATCGGGAAATACAAGGGTCGATTCTAATCGCGATCGCGGTGGACGCCAACAATCGTGTTCTACCAATGATTGGCCTTTGTGGAGGGAGAAAACACCGATACCGGGTATTGGTTCCTTGAGAGAGTTAAGCTTGCAATGTGCAAGATAGGCCCGATGTTTGTGTCATCCACGACCGGCATGCAGTGGTTGCCGAGGGCGATCGTGGATATGCAGGAGGGTTCGAGGTCGTGGGAGCAAAGAAAGTGGCCAGACTCAAGAGCAGGTGGTGCATGAGGCACATGGGTGCCAATTTCTTTCGCCGGGCTCAGGAACAAGGAGTTGATGAACATGTTTAAGCGGCCGCGGCAAGGTAACTGGGCCACAGGTTCGATGCACTTTTGGAGGACACCGATGAACTAACCAGAAGCAATCAATGAATCCAAGGGGGCCGCTAGTTCATCAAGGAACCCTATGGTCTACCACGAGGAAGGAGAGGACCCGACAGCCTTGTGTGCGCTCCGACCGATGCCCCAAACATTCGGCGAGGCCGGGACAAGCATAAAGAGCTTCACGGATCGGATACGGCACGAGCCGTTGGAGAAATGGTCCTTCGCATGACGAGGGTGGTTCGCGTTATGGAATAATGACAACGAACCTGGCGGAGATTTACAATTGGGTAATGAAAGGCACTAGATGCCTTCCATTGGTGGGTATAGTTGAAGGTGTGTTGCTAGGCACCCAACGATATTTCATAGAGCGATACAACAAGTCTGTTGCATGTATGTCGGACAATCGACTGATGTACTCAACGGTTATATCTACGCATATGGCCAAAAACACGGAAGGCAATGCACTCATCGTGTTACACCGGAGAGTGGCTTGGAACGGAGATACTACGTGCACTATGGTGACCGAGGTCGAAGAGGTGCCCACCGAGAGAGGACTTCACATATGTGCATACTGAGAGCATCTGAGTGCGAGTGCTCATGCCAGAAACCACACCTGCTGCACTTGCCGTGCTCTCATGTGATTGTTGCACCGCCGAGACACACCAATCATGTCGTCCGTACATCGCCCACTATTACTACAAGCAAAGTGTTCACGCCACATGGCATAACGGGCGTATGGGTACAGGTGGATGGATCGCTCACAACAAAGACCCTCCAGAGCATCGATGGGTACCTGACATCCGATTGTTGAAGGTATAGGTCTGGCCGACGAAGGACACTACAGATTCGGAACGATATGGACGAGTCTGAGGCGCGTCGTAATCGTGGATAATGTAGTTTTATGTCTACATGTATTTGGTTTTTATAATCTGTAAGATTTAAGTGTTGTCATGTCTGTTGTTTTTTTCCTTCTGCATGTATTTCTTTACTTCGGGAACTTCAATGTGTACCGGTTAATTATTGTAATGGCGCAAAACATGTGGTTGTTGCAATTTGTAACTTTTTTATTCTCCAGTTTGTTTAATGTATTTGGTTTGTAACAGTTTAATTGGTAACCAGTTTAATGTATTTGGTTTGTAACAATGTCATGTCTGTTGTTTTTCCCTTCTGCACGTATTTCTTTACTTCAAGAACTTCAATGTGTACCAGTTAATTACTGTAACGGCGCATAACTTGTGGTTGTTGTAACTTTTCACTTCTTTATTCTCCACTTTGTTTAACGTATTTGGTTTGTAACAGCTTAATTGCTAACCTGTTTAATTGCTAACCAGTTGAATGTATTTGGTTTGTAACAAAGTGTGATGGCGGAGATAGGTATGGTGTCAGCTGATCGCTCGAGCCGCTAGATAGGACCGCTGATCGACTCCACCGCCTAGGTTGTCTCAGCTGAGGGCCGATAACAGCGACATCGCGCCTGGTGCCGAACGAGATGCTCCGCATCGACTCCACGCTGATTCCACAAGAAGTCGGGCGCCTTTCTTGCATACTGCGTGTTCGCATACGCACTTACTTGCGATTAAAGTTTGACGGCATCGCGTGCAGGTTACGAGCGGTGGTTTACTTCCGCTCTGCAGATGGTGGAGCATACGATCGCCAAGCGAGGGGAACCAAATCCCACGCTTTCGTACGACCGTCCCTCGCCGACCGCTCTAGTCGACCGGTGGAGACTCGAGACGCACACGCTCCACCTGCCGTGCGAGAGATGGCTCCGACACCGCAGGACGGTGTTACCTGTTGGGACTACCCCGCTGGTCTCGCAGCTTGTGCCGCACGACGCTCCCGCCACGCGGGCGCACGGACTTGTCCGCGCTGTTCGGCCGAGGTGCGCCGACACCCTCGCAAAGCGGCGTGTACGTGCCTCAGGCACGGTGAGCCGCACCGACCGGCGAAGGTGTGGTCGCTTCAGTTCACTAGTACCCTCTTCGTCGTAACAGGATGCGGTAAGTTGCTTATAAAATTAGGTTGCAGGCTGAGCTTCTCCACCCGCACGCAGAGGAGGGGGACGTGGCCCGACACCTTGAGGCATACCTGCTTTTGCTATTTGGTTGGGTGATGTTCCCTTCGTCGCACGGGAACACGGTGGATCCGCACCTGATCGAGTACGCGCAGTCCATAGCCGACACCCCCGCGAGGAGGTAAAACATTTCGTTGAAATCTATACCGACAGACATGACTAACATTCTTGATGTAAATAGATTGTGCAATGGTCTTGGGCCTCCGCTGTGCTCGCGGCGACATATAGAGGCCTGTGCGACGCGGTCTCTCGGGCGCTTCAGGAGGCGACGATGTCAGGGTGCGTCCTTCTATCGCAGCTTGTGGTCCTGCGAGCGCTTCTCCATCGGCAGTTCGTTGTTGACACCGCGCCGCATCGGAGGACTTGTACCACTGGGACCGATGGATCGCCCACCATGGGCCACTACTGGGTTCGGCGACAGGTACACCCCCTCCTTTATTGCTTCCGTATATGCGCACTTTGATAACATGCACCGTTTTGTATTTCCGCACAGCGCTTGTACGCCCACCGACAGGTGAGGAGGTCGCACTCGAGTTCGCTCGGGAGTTCGACAAATCCACGAGGAGGACGTGAGGTGGACCCCGTGATGACGCTGTATGACGACACGTCCGGGCACCAATCGGGATCGCCGCGCTTTGCACACGAGATGAGCAATACTGGCTTACCCGTAAGGTCATCGTCTTCGACCTATGCGTGGAGGAGTACTCGCCGCACAGGGTGCTACGGCAGTTCGGCCTGTTCCAGATTTTCCCATTACAGCCTACCCACGTTGTCTCACTGGCGCCATAGGTATCGCCTGTGTCCCGCACCGCCACAATTTTGTCGGATAAGAAGTTGAATCTTCATGTAATAATTTGTTTGCATTGCAGATGTCCCGGATGGGGTTGCAATGAACTCCCTTTGCGCATCGCATGACGATATGGGTACTGCAGTGGGACGATGCACTTGCAGATAGGGTCACCGAGACGCGGCCGTACGACCACTCCACGTACGACGAGTACATGGAGTGGTACGCGCCACGCACAAGGATCAGGGTGGGGTACACACCACCAAAGACCGTATGTCCCCGCCAAGCATCGGTGTTTCGACACGCACTCCTTCACAAATTGCCTGGAAGGGACAACTTCATGGTAAGTTTCACAATCGAATCTCAGTCAGGCGGTCATTTCCATGTAGAATACCTCATATCAATCTTGCATTACATGCAGGCACAAATGGTGATGGAGTTGGACGCCGAGGCGACATCCATGTTGGCGCCGCCGACGCAGCATCCAGGTTACCGCCGATGAGGCCAGGCCAGCTTGGGAGCGAAGTCCGCCAGCCGCGAGGTCGTTTCCTTCGCACTATGACATGTCAAGGGCGTGGTGACGCGGTTCGACGCAGTCAAGACCGCCCCACGCTGCCCACCACGCCACCCTCGTGGAGCAAATACTTCACCTTCGGCCGGGCAAATGGTCGACACCGCCCGATGTCGCCATCGCGAGCCCTCGTGGGCGCCCCACACACCAAGACTGGGTCACGAGGGGCGCTTCGCCTCGCGCCCCAAAGAGCGACACGCTACCGCCACGACGCACGCTACGATGACCGTGACGGAGGCGTAGATTGACGTGAGTCGGGTTTACGCCGAGTGAGTTCTTCGCCTCCTCAATCGCCAGCCGACTACGACAAACCGGGTTACCCCTCGTGTCGCAGTGGTCGGCCTAGGAGGGTAGTTCATCCTCCGTCGCCGCCACGCACTTACCCACGGACAAATCAGAGGCGCCCACGTGATCGACTTGTTCTACGCCTATGCTTTTGTAATGACTTTACATTCTTCATCTTGTAATGCGCTTAGCTGAACTCGGTGCATGTTTTTTAATCTATCTTAATTACTAGCACGTGTGCCTCGCAGATTCGATTTGAGTTGCTACGATTTAACGATAGGGCCAAAATGCTAACAAATAACATGAAGGTTACAACGAACAACAACGGCCGCTCGATACACTACATCGAGTGCACCGATATTTCTGGCGCAACTCCATCGGTGCTCGCCGACCGCCCTAGCCGCCCTATCGCGCTTCCTCTCACGCCGGCCTCGCTTCGCCGCCAGGCGATGTCGTTCGCGTCCCTCTTTGCACACATTTCTTCATGTCGCCTCCATGCGCTTTCTCCTCCTGCTCGCCACGCCACTTCGCCTACCATAGCTCTTCGATGCGAGTACTCGATCACGCATCCTCTCCATCTCTACCGTCGCTCGCGTCAGAGAATTTGATGAACTCGCATGCTGGAGGCTGCAATTTGTCGTAAAAGATGACTTCGTCAAGATGGGCGACTCTCCCATACTCGCCAAGATTATGTTTTCACCTTTTCATGTAACATGAAATGCGAGTACGAACATACTGCACTTTTTCTACCATCCGCATCTCCGCTTTGCCTCGACTCGTGGTTGCGGGCAGCTCCAAGACTTCATACCATATGTGTATGAGTTCTCTCTGCACTTTCGAACAGCAAGGATCCCGTGATAGGCACATAGGGACCTGCATCTTCGGGATGTCTTCGTGATGGTCGTGCCTCGGGGCGAGGAACTCCATTGCCACTCGCTGCTTGGTCGCACTTACTTTTGCTCAGGTTTCGCCTTCCTCGCAATGCCCCAAAGGTTTCGGCTTCATCTGGTTATAAAGAGGACCAATCGCCGTTATTAAGAGCGACGCCCCATATTTGGGCGATCTCCCATATTTGGGCGATCTCCCATATTTGGGCGATCGCCTTCTTCTCGGCGATATTAACCTCTGACCATGCGCCTGTGGTTATATACAGTACTCGGACAATGTGCCTGTGGTTATAAAAAGGACCAATCGCCCGGATTTAGTGCGCAGTGGTTCTTGTTGCTCATAGGTGTGGTATCCGTACGTAGAGACATTCATTAGGCCACAAATCATTAATTGAGTAATATGTCAATACGCTCTTAATTAGTGGTTGTTAGGTTAGGGTTAGGTTAGGATAGGTTAGGGTTAGGTTAGGTGGTTAGGGTTAGGGTTAGGCCAGTGATAGGGTCAGGTTAGGGCAGGGTTACCGCCACTGCCAGTGGCAGGTCACTGCCACTGCCAGTGGCCAGGGTCAGGTTGCAGGTCAGGGCCAGTGGCTGTGTCAGGTCAGGGCCAGGTCAGGTCAGTGGTCAGGGCCAGTGGCCAGGTCACCGCCACTGCAGGCAGGCCAGGATCAGGCTGGGTGGCCAGCCGCCAGGTCAGGCCAGGCCAGGCAGGTCAGTGTCACAGGTCAGTGTCAGGTCAGTGGCCAGGCCAGGCCACGCCAACCGCCAGTAAGGTCAGTGGCCAGGGTCAGTGTCAGGGCCAGGTCAGTGGTCAGGCCAGGTCAGGCAGGGGCCAGTGGCCAGGTCAGGCCACCGCCACTGCCAGGCCAGGGCCAATGCCAGGCAGGGTCAGTGTCAGTGACAGGTCAGTGTCAGTGGTCAGGTCAGGCCACCGCCAGTGGCCAGAGTCACTCGCCACTCGCAGGCATGGCTGTCAGTGGCCAGGTCACTGCAGGCTCAGTGGCCAGTGGCATGGCCAGTGGTCAGGTCAGGCCAGTGTCAGTGGACAGTGCGGTCAGGCAGTGGCCAGGTCAGGTCAGTGTCAGGTCAGGCCAGCCGCCAGTGGCAGGTCAGTGGCCAGGTCACGCCACTCGCCACTCGCCAGTGGTCAGGTCCGCCAGTGACGGACAGTGTCAGTGGCCAGGTCAGTGCCAGGTCACCGCCACCGCCACCGCCAGGTCAGTGGCCAGGTCACTCGCCACCGCCAGTGTCAGGTCAGTGTCACCGCAGGCTACGTCACTTCGCCAGTGGTCAGTGGTCAGCAGGTCAGGGTCAGTGGTCAGGTCAGTGTCAGTGGTCACCGCCACTCGCCACTGCCACTGCAGGCAGGTCAGGATCAGGCCAGTGGCCACCAGTAAGCAGGGCAGGTCAGTGGCCAGGGTCAGGCAGGTCAGGTCACCAAGAGGTCAGTGGTCAGGCCAGGCCACGCCAACACAGCCGCCAGTGGCAGGTCAGTGGTCAGTGGTCAGTGACAGGTCAGGCCAGGTCAGCAGGCAGGCAGGTCAGTGGTCAGGTCACCGCCACTCGCCAGTGGTCAGGTCAGGCCGCCAGTAAGGGCCAGGTCAGGTCAGTGACAGTGGTCAGGTCAGGTCAGGTCACCGCCAGGTCAGGTCACCGCCACTTAGGCATGGTCAGGTCAGGTCACTGCAGGTCAGGTCAGTGGCATGGTCAGTGGTCAGTGGCCAGGTCAGGTCAGTGACAGTGACAGGCAGTCAGGCAGGTCAGGCCAGGCTCAGGTCAGGTCACGCCAGGCAGGCCAGTGGTCAGGTCACTACCGCCGCCACCGCCAGTGGTCAGTGGCCACCGCCAGTGACAGTGACAGGTCAGGTCAGTGTCAGGTCACTCGCCACTCGCCACTCGCCACCGCCAGTGTCAGTGGTCAGTGGTCACCGCCACTGCCAGGTCAGTGGCCAGGGTCAGTAGGGCTACGTCACCGCCAGTGGCCAGTGGTCAGGCCAGGTCAGCAGGCAGGCAGGTCAGTGGTCAGTGGTCAGGTCAGGTCAGTGGCCAGGCTGTCAGTGTCAGTCGCCAGGGTCAGCACCGCCACTCGCCACGCAGGCAGGCCAGGATCAGGTCAGTGGCCACGCCATGGCAGGGCCAGTGGCCAGGTCAGTGGCAGGTCAGTGGTCGGGTCAGGTCACCGCAGGTCAGTGGCCAGTGGCCAGTGGTCACCGCCAACACAGTGGCAGGTCAGTGGTCAGGTCAGTGGCCAGGGCCAGGTCAGTGGCAGGGCAGGCCAGGTCACCGCCACTGCCACTGCCAGTGGCCAGGCCAGTGTCAGCCAGTGGCAGGTCAGTGGTCAGGCCAGGCCAGGCCAGGTCACCGCCAGGTCAGGTCACCAAGAGGCACTGGCCAGTGTCAGGTCAGGTCACCAGAGGTCAGTGGTCAGGCATGGTCAGTGGCCAGGCCAGGTCAGTGGCCAGGCCAGTGTCAGTGGTCAGTGGCCAGGCCAGGCCAGCGCCAGTGGCAGGTCAGGTCACCGCCACTCGCCACGCCACTGCCAGTGTCAGTCACGCCAGTGACAGTGATGTGGTCAGGCCAGTGGTTACAGGTCACTGCCACTGCCACTGCCAGGTCAGTGGCTCCGCCACTGCCAGGTTAGGTTGTGGTTGTCAGTGGGTAGGGTTAAGGTTACGGTAGGGTTAGGGTTAGGGTTAGGGTATGGTTAGGGTTAGGGTTAGGTTAGGGTTAGGGTTAGGGTAAGGGTAGGGTTAGGTTTAGGGTAAGGGTAGGGTAAATAAAATATTTGCCGATATAACCTTTTTGAATGTTTGCCGCCGAAACTCTGTCGTGACAACCAAAAGCCGATCGTGACATGTCTTTGATACCGCTGCATCGCTAAACCGCTGAGTCGTTCAATCGATAAATCGCTAAACCGCGAGGTCGCTACAGCGCTAAACCGCCGAAGTCGTTCAATCGATAAATCGTTGTTTCCTGTCAACGACTTGCCCGCCACGGTTTTTCAGCCGTGGTTTTTGCCGCTGATGCGTTGTTTTAGCGTGAGGCACCTATCTTTCTTTGTCGCTTGTCGCCATGGGCCGTTTTTTCTTTGTGGTAGTGATTTGGGAGGTACTGATCGCGGGATCAGCGATCGCCCGTGCATGGGGCGATCAGTGCCACGGCATCTGAAATAATGTCACGGCGTCAAAAACAAATGTCACGGCAACAAGAAATCGCCCCAATATGGGGCGATCGCCCCATGTACAGGCGACGGGTGTCTATTTCTGCAAATTTTTCGTTCCGAGGTACAATTGCGAAAAAAGAATTTAAAATAAATATAATATAAAAAAAAATTCTTTTCACGGGTGTTCCATGCTGCATCCAGAGGAGCCCGCATCGTATATTTCCCTCACTAGCCCAAGGCCCAAAATCAAAAGCCTATTTCGATCCCCCAAATCTGGCAAACCAAAACCCCACCTAAAACCTCTCCGGTCTCCACCACCGGAGACTCCGATAGGCGCGACCATGCGCCGCCGCGTCGACCTCCTCCCCCGCCTCCTCCTCCGCGGCCACATCCACGGCCGCTCCAAGCCCTCATCCCCGCCACCCCCGCCCCCTCCGCCGGAGCCCATCACCATCCACGGGGAGACGTAGCTCTACGCCTGGATGGGCGCGCTCTCCGATGCGCCGCCATGCGCCACATGGACGTTCACATGGAGGCCTAGGAGAAGTACGCCGAGGCCTGCCTCGCCGGCGCCGGTGCCGAACGCCTCGCGCGGAAGCTCCAGCTCGAGATGGCATCCCGCCTCGCCTCCGACGCCTGTACACCGCCCGTTCGCTGGGGCCCTTGGCTGTACTACCGCCGCGCGGATGAGGGCAAGCAGTATCCCTTGTTCTGCCGCCGCTCCGCCGCTCTCCACGGGAGTTCATCTCGTATAGCGACCCCTCTGCCGGGTTCGACTTCACCGCTGGGAAGCGCATCGAACAAAAATTGGTGGATTACAACAAGGAAGCCGAGCGGTTCGGAGGTAATCACTGAAATAAATTTGGTTTTGCTATAATTCCAGTTCATCTCGGTGGCATGTACTGTAATGCTGCTGTTTGCCCCCGACTTGTTCATTTGATGTCTTGTACTGTGAAGTTGCTAACTGTTTATAATTATGTAGTTGCGCTCTGGTACTACTTGGCTATTGTGCAATGCATAGTACAAAAAAAATTGATGTTTTTACCGTTGAATATTTGTGTTAATGCGATTTATTCCAGATAAACGTTTTTATGATTCATTGCTATTTTCGCTTCTATTTTGTAGTTTCTGATTAGCGAATTGCAAGGTTTGATGTCGCATTGCTCTAGCAGTTGTTTAGATTTGATCTCTTATTGATATAAATGTTTGTTAAAAAGGAAGGACAGATTTTTTGGCTTGCTAGTCTTGTTACCTTTTATTGTTTTCCCAAATCATTATACTTGATTTTTGTTCTTATCTTTGCTGTCTTTAATGCTGTGATCTTGTTGTATTGGTCTTGTATTTGTTTGTGATCTATATTTGTACAAATATTTGCACTTATGATTTTTCAAATATCAAAATTGAAGGTTGGTATTGCTTGAATATACTTTGGTGCATCCACATCCTTCCATTTTGCCTGTTTGTCTAAATTTGGCATGCATACTCTTTTGGCACACTGCACTGCCGAGTACAAATATGCAATGTTACAGCTTTAGAGGTAAACAATTGTTACAGTGTTACTTGGACATGGACATGGAAACCGGAATCCGACTCAGATTCGGGATTTCCGATTCGATAAAAAATTTTGGACACGAGAAATGCTACTCAAAATCGGACACGGGTGTTGGAATCCGACTATTCAGCAAAAAATTTTGGACACGGGTGTTTGAGTAACACCATGTTACATCTTTTTAGCCCTGATGTGGGTGCTCAAATGTAGTTAATCATTGTTCTCATTGGTATGCAGGATACTCGTACGAAGAACTATCTGAAGTGTCCCCAGATCACCGTTTACACTATGTATGAGAAAGATAAGGACTCCTTCACTTTAATGGTCAGGGATCTAGTGACGGGCACACTTTGTGATAAACCTCGTGCCAATAGGGTGTCAAATATTTCATGGGCTATGGATGGGAAAGAACTGGTTTATATTGTTACAAATGAGGATAGAAGACCATATAGGTCGGTGGATTGTTTTATCGCAGTCATTGACCTGTGCTGTGCTGTATTGCATTATACCTTCAAATTTTCTTTGGTAGGCTTTTTTTCAGCATTATTGGATGAAACAAGGATGATATTCTCATGTTGGAAGAACCTGACGAGAATATTTATTTAAATATCAGACATACCAAGGATTTTCGGTTTATAACGTTAAATGTCTTTTCATGATATGTTCCGATGGAAAAATGCATTCTCGCAGTTTGTGTTATCTTCACCTTACCACTGTTGTTGAACCATTAAATATGGTATAGATGGGGATGCGCACATGTGGTCAAGCAAAGCTTCTTAACCAAATCTGAACTCACCAAGTTATTACAGCTCCCACCATCAATTATGACACAAACACGACGGTCCTTGACGATGAGATACATCTAAAACAAATTATGGTGTTATAGCTTATCCGCTTACTCCATTTGAGTGCTCAACACTCGTTGCACAATTATTGCCCTATAGTTCTCCGTGGCAGCAGTCCCTAAAATCTCCTGGTCATCGCTCTCCATTTTATGGTCATCCTCATTATCTGCAAGGTTAGCTGTAAGACCATGTTCATCCTCAACATCACTAGCACTAATGTACCCACCTTCTTCCGTTACAATGTACGCCCGCCGACTTGGGCAATCTTTCATGACATGGCCCATTCCCTTGCAACGGTAGCATACAATCTCAGTTGTACGACCTGTGGAAGCAACCGATGAAGAGCTCTTCGTTCGTGCCTACACATTGTTAGATTTACTCACATCGGGTGCACGTGAAGGTAGTGGTGGTGCTGCTGAGTGGGCCCTACTCGTGGAGGGGGTAGCAGACCGATTAGCAGGAAGCGGGGTTGATTTGGCTTGCTCCGGCGTCAATCTTGGTGTAGATATACCACCAAAGTTGCTCCTTGTCCTTTGTTGTCTTCCTTGCAATTCTTTTTCTGCCAACATAGCAAGCTGGAACAATCTATTGATATCATTATATTCTTTGTAATCAATTATGTCTTGAATTTCACATCGTAAACCCCCATAAAAACGAGCCATCTTATCTTCTTCATCCTCAGTTACCTCACAACGCAACATGCCTATTTGTAGCTCTTGATAGTACTCCTCTACCGTTCTGTTTCCTTGATTCAAGCGTTGAATTTCTTACGTAAATCACGTTTGTAAGGAGGAACAAATCTGCTATGCATAGTTCGCTTTAATCTATCCCATATATCAGGTTGTAAGCTAGAATTTACTACTTCATTCCACTAAATGATAGCAAAATCTTTGAACTCACTAGTGGTTTGTCTGACTCTATGTACTTTAGGGACTAAATGGGAGTTAAATTTTTGTTCAACAGTTATTTCCCAATCTAAATAAATTTCAGCATCATATGCACCAGAAAAAGATGGTATGGTAAATTTAACTTTAGAAAAAGGATCATCATTTCCACGACCATTGCGGTAATTAAAATTATTACCTCCTATACCTTGACGGTTGTGATTTAGGCGTCGTTGTTGTCGTATATCTTGTGCAGTGGCTCGAGCAGCAAAGGCGTCACGGTCTTCTCCATCCACCTCATCTCCCGCGTCAGACTCTTCATGGTCCTCCACTCGTTGAGCCCCGTTAAGAAGCGGTTCTCTCAAAGTTCTCCAACCTTGTAAGAAGGTTGGCGATGTTTCGCTCTATTCTCTCCAATCGGTGATCATTATCTTGACCGACCTTTGCGATGTTTGCATTGATGGCATTTGGCGTGTTGTTAAACTCGTCTCTCGTAACACACTCCTCTCCATCCACAGCTTTAGCTGGCGAACCTGTCATTATTAGTAGAAGAAAAAAAAGACAACACAATAGGATTATCCCTATCAACTACTAGGTGGTGGACTCACTCACTCTCAAGCGTCTTATCACACTCTTACAAATGTTCTTACCAAGGCAGCAGGAGGTACAACCGGTGGCTGGTTCGTGATACCGTGACTGGAGCGTGAGCGAGGTGATTGCAAAGGCGAACCTGAACTGATAAGAAGTATGTGGAGCTTGGAAGGCAATGTTAGGTAGCAAGGAATAAGTAATATCGAAAACGGATTAGCAAAGCTGAATAAATATCCAAAATACTTGTCACAGTTGCTGGTCTAAATGTGTTCCTAGAACTAGTTCAACCAAGCAAGGGATATATCAATGTACAAAGGACTCAAAGAATGCAATTGATTTTTTTAAAAAAATTAATTCTCTTTTTCACTATTTTTCTTTTCTTTTCTCTGATTTTTTTCTTCTCTCTAACTTTTTTTTCTCTTTTTGTTTGATAACAATGCAGCTCTTCTTCTTCTTCTTCTCTCTTTTTTCTGCACTTGTCTTTTTTTTTCTTTTAACTCAAATGTATACCTCCTAACTCAAAGGAGAAAAAAATCTCATGTTTTGGAACAAGAGAAAATGTTAAATAGATGACCGAAAGAATTGAAAAAAACGGCATAGTAAACTTCTAGGCCCGGAACTCGGTCTTGATATTTTCATGTGCGCGTCATCGTCCTCTTCGAAACAAAAAAAGTACACCCTGATCGGATTTTGTATGCAAAAGTTATACCTATTTTACTGAACACTACACGAACTAGAACTATCTAGGGTTTCACTTCTTTCTCCTAGTTAGGGCTAAATTAGCAGTAGGATCATGGCTAAAAAATGAAGGCTAGCGGTGCAGGGCAATTGACACAAGGTGGCTTGCAACCTATCTAGGCTTGCGGTGCGAGATATATAACACAAGGCGGCTGCAGGGGCAAACCGAGTAGGACTCTGTTTGGCCTTGGGGGTTAGCGGTGGTGGGATGAACTAGGGCAACAGAAAGGGGTCAACTAGAATTAGGATCACAATTTCAATCCAGCAATAAGACACTGACTATGGACACAAACTCAACAAAGCGAAATTGAAAACAAAAATTGCAATGGTACAAGGGGTGGTATGACAACGGAAACGATGTCAAACAATTTTTTTGTGAGGCTAATTTTCTAGACTCTAGGATGATGGCAAACAACAACAACAATGGGGATATTAGGGTTACCTATTGGGCAACCTTCGCTCTAATACCACTTGATGGAATCGGTGGCCCGATCTTTCGACACGTAGTAGCAAGTTGATTGGTGGAGAACTCGATGTTGACGATTCGGCTTCCAATAACAATTGATCTGAACCCTGCAATCGCTATACCACGGCTCCGTAGGTTATCAACTACGCGCAAACACGGTTGACCTCGCCAAGAAGGCTTATCCCTGCATGCAAATCGAGAACACGAGTAAGAACGTAGAAGATGCAATATGAAATTGTGAATTGTATTGAGCATACGAGTTGGGGTTCCACAAAACGATGATCGGTGAAAAATTGACAAAGTGTCTAGTTATAATCTAAGGAAAACCTGAGGATTCCAAGTGGTGGCTACTAAATATACAAGAGGAAGGGACATGAGAGGGAAGAGCTAGGGTTTTGTGCGGCTAGGGGGGTGCACACAACCTGGACTTGGACCCCCATATGCTTACAAAGCCCAAAACAGCCCAAAATAGTGATGTTGTGTGTTGTTTTGATGATTTTGACCCTCATGACGAATCTAGAGCTGATACTAGATCTATCGAAAAGATCTCGTCGTTATCTTTCTAACAAGCATAAGAACTCCTTCATTGGACTCTGTATGAGGAAGATATGCCCATTTTAATGCAGTGCTATCTGCTGACTCTAAATTGAACTCAAAGACTGAATTGTGCACGACTTGGAGTCTGGCTTGACTTGGCGTGGAAAGGGTGAAGCCCAATTGGGAATGTGATCGCGTGGAGGTGATGGTGCCCTTCAAAAAGTGCTCCAACTTGTAGTAGAAGTGGCCGGTTCGACTTGGCGTCAATCTGAATTGCGCCAACAAACTGAGTGCTTGTGGCTGTCCTGATGGTGATTCTCCTATGTTTCTATGTAGTAAAATATCACAAATATTTAGTAGCATTCCATCCTCAATAACATTATTATGAATAGAGAGAAACAAGCTCATCTCATAATTTAATTGGCGTGGACGAGCTATTGTCATAGGACCATGATGTATGCGTGTATCCAAAGGAGTGATGTCTTCATCACTTGGGATATAACTCAATGGTAGAGTGTCACCTTGACGTGGTGGAAGTCATCAGTTCGAGCCTAATTATCTCTAAGCCCAATGTGAGTTTTTTCTATTTTGAATTACTCCCTAGCCACGATCGAATAGGAATGGATAAGAGGCTTGTGGGATTGACGTGATAGGGTAGGGTTGGTGCATCTGCCCCGCGACTCTTGTTTGTCATTGACGAGCTACTGGCTGCCAACTGCGCTACCACCACAGAGAGAGCGTGGGGCATGCGGAATAGAGAGATAGATAATTAGGTGTTGAGCTTGAGAAATAGAGGAAGACTAGACCTTAGGTGATTTGGCTGCATAGGAAAGATTGGGAGACTGAGTGGGTGGGACGGGTTGATCAATAGACTTAGAGGTTAAAATACGTATTTTTAAGCACACAAACTAATATATACACCTAATATACTTATTATATACTAAGTTTTTTGTTAAAAATTTAGATGTACGTCTGTACATCCATATTTATGAAGGATCGTTATTTTTGATCCAGTTGATTTTGATGATGAGTATTTGAAAAAGATTTGAAACCAGTTTGATATTTCGACAAGATTTATTTTTTGGTTTCTTTATTTGAAAAGATCTGAAATCAGTTTGATTATTTGAAAAGCTTTTTAATTTTTGCAAAGGTTTTTGTTCGTGTTTTGAAATCGTGTTCTTAGAATATTTAATGCAATGCACTCCTGTGAGTGGATGCATGGTTTAATGTGAGTCAAGTCGCGGACTTGTGCTCGGAATCGTTTTGTGGTTTGTTCATGTGCAGGTATTGCTCGAGGACGAATGTGGTCGATGACGGGACTGGAACTAGGTTCATGGAGGAACTGAGGTTCGGGACTAGGTTCAGGGGGAACTGAGGTCTTGGTGGTCAAGGATGTCATGCGGGACGTTCGGTCTAAGAGAATGGTGCACATGAAGAATGGTTAGTCACGTGAGAATGGCATGAGGTCATTCGCGTGCAAAGTGTTAGTCACGTGAGTATGGTAGGGTTGCCATACGCGTGCAAGAGTTGTACTCGGCCAGGTTGGGCCAAGTGGAGTTGTGTTGAATATATGCTCTTTCTAGGATTAGGAGTGGGAATCCTTTTAGGATTAGGAATCCTTCTAGGATTAGGACTCCTTCTAGGATTAGGTGTGTTTGCCTTCTTTAAATAGAGGGGTTGCCTCCTGTTGAAGGCAATCAAGCTTTGAGCAAGCTTTAGGGTTGTACTCTTTTGTTTGGAGTATTTTAGACAAAAGAAAGGAGAAATAAAGATCAAGTTCATCAAATCTTTCGGCGAGCTACAATTCTAGTTAGATTTATTCTCGCCATCTTCTAGAACAGTAAGCTTGCAAAGGTCATAACTTTTGATCCGTAAGTCCGATTGAGCTTATTCTTCTTGGGTTTGATTCGTATTGGAATCTAGTTTCTTGTGTCCAAATTTCAGATCGATCGGACGGTTGGATCTCCGGGAATTCGCGTTTTACCAAACCTCTATCATTCTGTTTTTTTCGAAAACGAGGCAATTATTTGGTTCTATTTTGGGGTAAACTTTTAATAGATCAAGAATTTGGTTTTAGCTTCCGCATAATCATTCAGCCCCCCCTCTGATTGCTATATTCGGTCCTACAAGTGGTATCAGAGCTTGGTTCTACTAATCCATCTTAACAGGTGATTAGTAAACGGTAAGTTATGGCAACAGAGATATACTCGAACAAGCCGCCAATCTTCAATGGCACAGACTTTCCCCACTGGCGGATTCGGATGACTGCATACCTTCAAGCTCAAGGTAACGCTATTTGGCGCAAGGTAAAGATTCCATACGAGCTTCCTTCAAATGATGATATTGATAAAATCGAGTTTGAAAAAGATGTTGAAAACAATAATAGAGCTAGAAACATATTGCTTCAAGGACTTGCTAGAAAATAATTCGATAGAGTCTGTCATTTACTCACTGCTCATGAAATTTGGAAATCTCTTCAAGATTATCATGAGGGCACTGACTCTGTAAAAGAAGCTAGGCAAGATCAATTTAAAAAGGAATACACTAGATTTGAAATGAACTCTGGAGAATCTCTAGATGATTGTTTTGCTCGCTTTAACAGAATCTTAAACAATCTTAGAGATGTAGATGTAAAGTACACTGACTCTGAAAATGCTAGACATTTCCTATCATCTCTTGATCTTAAAATCGGCAAATGAAAGTGATCGCTTTTAGGGAAGCTCACAAGATGAGTGAAATGACTTTGGATAAACTATATTCTAGTCTCAAGACTTTTGAGATAGACATTGTTTCAAGAACATCCAATGATAACTCTATGGCTCTTAATGCTAATTCTTCTTCATATGATAATGCTACTAGTTCTTCATCATCATATTCCATTACTGCTTTGAGTGCTCTTAGTGATGAACAGCTAGATCAAATACCAGAAGATACACTTGCTCTTCTTTCCAAGCGTGTCAATGCAGCTTACATGAGATCAAGGGAAAGAAAAGGAGCCTCCATCCATTGCTACAAGCTGCGGCAGGCAGGCACATCCGTGCTAAATGTTTCAAGAACAAAGATAGAGAGGAGAAGGAGCAAAGCAACTCCTCCAAGTCCTTCCTGGCCAAGAGAGAGCAAGGATAAAAATAAGCAACGGACGAAGAAGATGCTCAACAAAGTCTTCGAGGCAATTGGTCGCTTAGACTTAAGCGACATTGATGACTCAACCGAAGATGAGAAGGAAGCGAAGCAAACGAAGTTGAAGAGAAGGATTTCACCGGATCATGCTTCATGGCAAAAGGGAACACTAGTGATTCTAGTGACAACGACACCTCCAAATGACGGTGATGAGGTAATGCCTTCGTATGATGAGCTTTGTGAAGTTTTAGTCATATTGAGAAAATCTTTAAGAAAATCTTCACTCAAAAATAAAAACTTAGAAAAAGATTTATCCATGCTAAAATCTGAAAACTTTGATCTTAGAAATTCAAATTCTGAAAATATTTGTGATACTTGCTTAGATCTCAAATTTGAAATTAAGTCTCTAAAAGAGGAACATGTCATTAAACTAGAACAAGTTTATACCGAACAATTGAAAAATGAAAAACTTGTGCAAAATATTGGTTGCTCTACTGATAGTTTACATGATCAAATTGCTTGCTCTAAATGTTCAATTCTTGAGTTGAAATTAAAAGATGCAAATTGTAGAGTTACACAATTAACAAATGACATGTTCACTCATGAAATTAACTCGTGTTCAAATTGCCAGAAACAGAAAGCTAAAATTGACACTCCTTGTTATAATTGTTTAACTCTTGCTAAGAAAGTTGATTACTTGCAAAATTCTTTGGAACGTTTCACTGATGGCAAGAAAAACCTAAACATGATTTTGGTTCAATCAAAAGTCAGCACTCAAAACAAAGGTTTAGGTTTTGATTCTTATGCTCATCATAAATCACATGCTCCCACTGTTGTCAAAACACTTGAAAGTGGAAAATTTGAAATTGTCAATGAGCCTAAGAAAACTGTCTTTAAATCTGGTGGTCTTTTATCTTCTACTATGATGAATGCAAAATGTGCTTCTACTGTTAAAGCAAAACATCATGTTAAGTACACTTGCACTCATTGTGGTAGAGATGGACATCTAGTAGACTTTTGCTTTAGACTAGCTAAACAACAAAAGAGAGAAAGGTTTAATGCTAGGTCTAATTTGAGACAGGCACGTTTCATTTCTCATTATGTGCCTAGGGTGATGCAAATACCTCTTGTTGCTAAGAACACGAGAAAAGACAAATCTTCTTTTATGCATAAGAATGCTCGTGTTGTGCCAAGCTGTTGTGCGTCGTGTGTCTCAAGATCGATTCCTAAACATCTTATTTCTAACCCCCGATCTGAGACATCGACACTTTCTCGCTTCTTCACGCATTAGTTTAAGACCTTTCTCGATCTTTGAATTTGGAGGATGTGGAATTGATAGAAAAAGTACATCCGGTTCATGCCACTTCTTGAGTAATTCTCTTTCTTGGACACATTGACATCAGATTTCATTTTCTTAGAGATCATGTTGAAAAAGAGCTATTGAACTGAAATTTGTTGATTCGGTGCTCGACTTTGTCGATATTTTCACTAAACCGCTTGATTTTTCTCGTTTTGCTTTCTTACGCGGTGAACTTGGGATCATTCATCCCCATGGGTTGATTTGAGGAGTCTTGAGTTTATCTCTTTTGGGTTACTTGACTTTGGTTCCTAGAAGTGATTTTTTTATAAGTGGTATTTTGACTTTACACCTCAAGTAAAAACCCCTGTTTACATTGCATCATGTAGTACAAAGCTTTGGTGATTATTCTTGTGTATATAGCCAAGTTAATGCTTAATGCTTTACTTATCACTAAAAGGCTAAAATAATTCAATTTGAGATGCTTTTCGAGAATATTTTGGCTCTTGCTCATTATGGTATTGCATTTGTGAAATAGGCTTAAAAGTTTCTTGTCATCTGTTGAAAGGCTAGAGCTGATTAGAACCTATGTGTGAGTTTTTTGTTGGACTTCAAATGATCATTATGAGTCTCAAGCAAAATCAGTGTTTTAATGTTAAAAGCAAGTTGAAAAAGATGCAAGCAAAAGCTACTTGGCTAAACACAAGTTTAGTACAATGTGCAGCTTCCTTGCCAGGGATTTAAATGCAAAAGATGCAAGAAAAGGCTACTTGTCTAAACAAAAGTTCAGAACAATGTGAAGCCACTTGCCAATTTAAACTGAGAAAGATATAAGAAAGAACTACCTACTCATACACAAGTATGGGCTAGTGTGCAGTTACTTGTCATCCCTGTTGATCACAAAGCAAAATTGTCAAACTTGCTAAAAGAGAAAAAGAAAATTCAAATGGTTGAAAAAGGCTTGAGACAAATATTAGTGAATTTGAAAGTCTCTCTATGCTCATGATAGATTTCTTTTTCGCTTTGGCAAAATCTGTTTATGACATTTTACTTGTTTGCTCTAATTTGCTTATGCAATAACTATTCTATGTGTTAGAGCCTCCATATTCTCACAATTTGCTTTCTCATTGGATAATTTGATACAAAATGAGAAAGTTCTCCTAAAAACTCTTCAAATGCTTTACTTTGATTATATACCTTGAATATACTTCAAAGCTTGAGATATTGCATTCATTAAGGGGGAGTTTTGAGATCTTGATGACTATTTTGTCAAAAAGGGGGAGAACAAGTCAAGGAGGTTTTTGAATTGGGATTATTTGGTCTTTTGGTTCTTGCTCAATCTCTTGTCAAATCTTATATTGTGTTTTGTCAAATTACTCATCAAGGGGGAGATTGAAGGATCATTATTTTTGATCCAGTTGATTTTGATGATGAGTATTTGAAAAAGATTTGAAACCAGTTTGATATTTCGACAAGATTTATATTTTGGTTTCTTTATTTGAAAAGATCTGAAATCAGTTTGATTATTTGAAAAGCTTTTTGATTTTTGCAAAGGTTTTTGTTCGTATTTTGAAACCGTGTTCTTAGAATATTTAATGCAATGCACTCCTGTGAGTGGTTGCATGGTTTAATGTGAGTCAAGTCGCGGACTTGTGCTCGGAATCGTTTTGTGGTTTGTTCATGTGCAGGTATTGCTCGAGGGCGAATGTGGTCGATGACGGATGGAACTAGGTTCATGGAGGAACCGAGGTTCGGGACTAGGTTCGAGGGAACCGAGGTCTTGGTGGTCAAGGATGTCATGCGGGACGTTCGGGCTAAGAGAATGGTGCACATGAAGAATGGTTAGTCACGTGAGAATGGCATGAGGTCATTCGCGTGCAAAGTGTTAGTCACGTGAGTATGGTAGGGTTGCCATACGCGTGCAAGAGTTGTACTCGGCCAGGTTGGGCCAAGTGGAGTTGTGTTGAATACATGCTCTTTCTAGGATTAGGAGTGGGAATCCTTTTAGGATTAGGAATCCTTCTAGGATTAGGACTCCTTCTAGGATTAGGTGTGTTTGCCTTCTTTAAATAGAGGGGTTGCCTCCTGTTGAAGGCAATCAAGCTTTGAGCAAGCTTTAGGGTTGTACTCTTTTGTTTGGAGTATTTTAGACAAAAGAAAGGAGAAATAAAGATCAAGTTCATCAAATCTTTCGGCGAGCTACAATTCTAGTTAGATTTATTCTCGCCATCTTCTGGAACAGTAAGCTTGTAAAGGTCATAACTTTTGATCCGTAAGTCCGATTGAGCTTATTCTTTTTGGGTTTGATTCGTATTGGAATCTAGTTTCTTGTGTCCAAATTTCAGATCGATCGGACGGTTGGATCTTCGGGAATTCGCGTTTTACCAAACCTTTATCATTCTGTTTTTTTCGAAAACGAGGCAATTATTTGGTTCTATTTTGGGGTAAACTTTTAATAGATCAAGAATTTGGTTTTAGCTTCCGCACAATCATTCACCCCCCCTCTGATTGCTATATTCGGTCCTACAATTTATATGCTGCATACACCCTATATATCCTTCTCGCTTGTCACTCGTGAGGGCGGCTATGAGGTGTGTTGTCCCTCCCCCTCCACAACCACACCCATTGTTCCTCAACACCCATAGGCCTCGCCACGCCCCTATCAGACCTTGCCGGTTTGAGCATGATCCAAATGGCCATGTCATGCCGTCCAGTCCACCACGTGCTTGGATGTGTTGTGTTGGCCAACCCCCAAAAAAAAGCTCAGTATGTCTAGTCCTAACCCAATACATTGGTCACAAGGAATTGAAAAGAGGTGCATCAAGTTCGAGTTATCAATTGCACAAGGATAGTAGCAAGTCTCACTAAAGAATTTCAAAATTGGCATAGCTATAAACTGGCACAAACTTGAGTCCAACACTGTAGCTGGTGATCTGACCAAACCACACTGCCCATCTCCTCACTAGGGTTTACAATACCAAATCGCACCTGGAAATCGCTAGTAGATCGACATCGATTTTGAAGAAAATTGGTACAAACCGAATGATTTCACTGTCAAACTTTTTAAACACGATGGTCAAACAACGGCGAAAAAAAATCAAAAATCAATCAATTTTACCGATTTTTGAGCGATTTCACTAATTTTTTATCGGTTTTTTATTTTTGACCAATTTTATTCAATTTTCGGTACACCCAAGGAAAATTAAAAAAATTGCAGAGAAGTGGAAAAAATTGAAGAAAATTTGAATAAATACTAATTAATCTATAAAAACACCTCAGAAAAATTTCAATAATTTGTGAATTCATTTAGCGCTTTTGAAAAATAAAAAAAACAATTATACAAAGACAGTAGCACTATCATAATTTTAAAAATATACACAAGTTTGATCATCATCTGAAAAGTTTGCAACATCATTAGCATTGCCTCAAGACCTCAAATGTTTTTTTTTTACAAATATCAGGCTTCCTTTAGTTCCCTAGAAAATCAAAAATAAAAGTGCATACACAAAGGCAACAACACTGTCAAAATTTTTAAAAAATACACAGGTCAGATAATCATCTAAAAAATTTATAACATCATTAGCATTGCCTCAAACCTCACAAAAAAATTCAAAAGAATTTTAACACTTTTTGATAAATTTTTCCTATTTTTCTGAATTTTTTGAATTGGATTGGTTTATCGGTCGATTTCAAATCTTGAGCCAGTTCCATACGGTCGAAAATCATATTTCAAACAATTTTTTATCAATTTTTGAAACCCTGCTTCTCACACAAATCCCTCCTTTCCAAAAGTCGAGAATTCTCAAATGCCCCTCTCATTTTCTAAAATCCCACCTTTACCAAAAGCCAAACCTTCTCATCAGAGATAAGATTCCTGTCGATGATTGGGAAGCAGGTCCCCGCCGAGCTTACTTAGTTGATTGGGGGATCAACTCTGCCTCCTTCTTGCGTGAAGGATTGCTTCCAAAGGATGCCCGGTCTTACCGAATTAAGCACACTCAAAGAACGACACGGGGATTTATCCTGGTTCGGGCCTCTTACGAGGGAGATAAAAACCCTACTCCAGTGCGGTGTGTATTGTTTATGTATTGTTTACCTGAGAAAAAGTCTATATCCATCTCCAATATCTAGGAGGTATTTATAATTTACAAAGGCATCGAGTTGGTTACGGCCCGTACCATTAGCGTCTGACCATGGCCATAACCGAATCCTATTTTCATGCGACGTCCGGGTTGTGGGCCCTTCGGGGTGGCGCGATTGCCGCCATTCTGGTTGCAACCTTTAGCCACAACCGTACGACCACGCAGCCCTAGCACGAGCAGGGGCCGAGCTAATTTGGCCCCAACCCAAGCAAGCACATCCGAGCTATGCGCTCGGGCACTAGCTGGTCAACGAGCTCGTACCAGCGGGCAAGAAGCTTGCACCGAACGGGCAAGTCAGGCAACGACGTTCGACCTTTCTTGGGCCATCCTCGGGAACGACTGTTCGAGGTACGCGAGGTCGGGGCAAGCCCGACTGCCGTGGCATTACGGTAGTTATGAGAATTACCCAATCCCCGACAGCTAGCCCTCGAGGCTTAAGCAGGGAATCGCTCGAAGGGGCATTCCCCTTGAGCCTATTGACCCACATGGAGGGATTGGAAATCTTGCGACGAACTACTGCCGCAGCATCCGAGCATGACCTCCCCGAGGACGAGCAAATCGCTCGTCCCGGCGACCATGGTGTGCTCGGGTAAATGAATGCGAGCGGTTGCTACGGTTCCTTCTTGGAGAAGCCTGGCAGCGATAGTACGAGCCGTTTTCTTGGGAACCGATCCTTAACGGGACAGTTCCGTATACCGTGCGTCCACGCTCAGGCCGGGAATGGTGAACTCCCCAACTGCCCCTGCACCCTTAGGGCTTCTCGAACGCAACGGCGGGAAATCTTTTCGCTATCCCCCAAGATCAAGTATTTAAGCAGCCGCCAGGATCCCCTTCGTTCTTCTATCCAAAATTCGCAATTTCTCATCCCAGCCTTTGCTCTCCGATCCTTCCCTTCCTTACTCCAATGGCCAAGTTCGGTGTGAGCAAGCTTAATCGGCAGAAGCTCGAGCTGCTCCAGAAGTTCAAGTACCTTGACGCGGGGTCGTGGAGAGCCTCGGGTGACGAGCAGGAGCCGCAGCCGTAGGAGGGAGAGATTGTCTCTTGCGAACTCTACTCCATCAACGGGCTTCGAACGCCCGAGAGCGAGTTCGTCGAGTCGGTGCTCGCCTACTGCGAATACGAGGTCACCAATCTCAACTCTAACTCCATCCTCGCCCTTTCCATCTTCGCCCATTTCTACGAGGGGTACATGGGCGTCTTCCCACGGTCAGCCTCTTTTTCCATTTCTACTACCTGTTCCGCACCGGCCAGGCTTCTTCGGCCGGATGCCTCTATTTCAGCCTCCAGCCCAACCGGCCCTACGAGTACCCGAGCTTCATGCTCAAGGACTCGGTGGCAAGGTGGGCCGAATCTTGGTTCTACATGAGGAAGGTAGAGGGGAGCTCCCTCCATTACACCGGGGCAGTTTCCCCACGCGTCGAGACACCCTGACCTCCAGTTCAACCTGAGGAGGAACGGGTACTCATGATGATCAGTGAGCTTACCTGCTCGGGGCTCACTGGCCGGGATTTTGCCCGGGACTTCATTCGAAATCGGGTGTCGCCCCTCAGGAGGAGGGAACACCCCTTCTTCAAGATCACCGGGTGGCAGGACCTCACTCAGGAGTCACGCTCAGGTACGTTACACTCATCAAGCTCTTCTTTCTTTGTAGCTAGCGCTAACCATGCTCATTGCTTTCACTGGTCGAGGTGCAGCCCCGCTCGAAGACTGGGTAGACTTGAGGGTGGCCGAGTTGTTCGGCACCCCAAGAGGCAAAGAGCTCGGCGTCGCTCGCCAAATCCCGGGCAATGTGTTCGATCGAGGCGAGGCTGTAAGGATTCGCCCAACCACGTTTTGGTACTCTGCCCCGGGTAGGACGCGCCTAAGGCATCCCATCTTGGGGAAGTCGTGCTCGGGAACTACCTTCGAGCATACTTTTGATCTGCTTACTTCTCTTTTGGCAGGAGCGAGTCGCCCTCGAGGTCGCGGTGGCGAAGTTGAAGCCACTCTCGGAGGACCTCGGCATCGCGACCCGTGGTCGTAGGACCAAGAAGCTTGCGAGCCGCAAGCGATGTGGCAGGTCACCGTCGCCCACGCCATCTCCCCCCAGGCAGGTAAGGAGGCGGGCTAGCTCGAGTGGTCCTCCCCCTCAACCACACTTGGAGTACGCCGATCAGAGGGAGGTAAGCGAGCTAAAGCTGTGGTTGATCGAGCACACTAGGAAGAACCCCGAGCTGATGGCTCGTTTGCATCAGCTCGCTGAGCGTGTGAAGAAGGAGACAGCAGCCGCGGCAAGAGGACCCACGCGGAAGGAGGAGCTGGAGGATAAGATCGCCGTCTTCCAAGCCGAGCTCGCGAGGGTGAGCTCGAGCTCGGTGCCCGAGCTCAAGGAGAAGGAGGAAGAGGAGGACCCGACGCCTCTGACCACGAGGCGCCAAAGGTCATCAGGTGTGCCGCAGGCGCGTTCGCCACTGACCTTGGAGGAGGTCAGCTTGGAGGAGGTCGATCCCGCGGTGGCGGAGGTCGATAAGGCCCGTGAAGACATGGCCAATCTTTTGGCCCGAGCTCGAGCCTCCGTAGTGGAGACCGAGTGAGGTAAGCTCCTGCCTCTTCTCTCCAGATTTTTCCTTTCTTGGATGCCACGCTAACCCCACATTGTTTGTGGGTGACATAGCTGGTAGAGAGGTATGAGATTTTGAAGCCATGGTTGACGACATGCTCAATTATGTAATAGAGAGGGAGCTTGCTCGGGCTGCCGAGGTCATGGCATCCGAAGGAGTCGTGATCGAGAAGGATGCGACCGTGGATGCCCGAGCAGCGATCGCGGGGATCCCCCACATTATTGTCGAGGTCGCGATGAGATCAAGGAGGCCGAGGACAAGCTCGAAGATCCTGCGGGGGGTCGAGGACAAGCCTGAGGGCTTCGAGGGGGCCGAAGCCAACGAAACCATCGCCGAGACACTCCAAGAGATCGAGGGGGATCCCTCGTAAGCTCGGGCCCCGTCCCTGAGCGACGATGTAGGCCCGGGTGCGGGGAGCGGGAAGAGCATCCCCGGGCTAACGAGCCGGAAGACCCACCTCTCGCGGTCTCCGAGCCAAGTCCGATCGGCGGGCAGGATCCAACCCCGAGCAGGGAAGCATCTCCGAGCTCGGGGCGCACTACCTCGGGGGAAGAGCATCCCGAGGGAGTTCGGCTGGAGGATCCGCCACTCGCGGTGCCGAACCCAAGCTTGGCCGGAGAGCAAGATCTGCCTCCGAGTGAGGAGCAGGTTCTGGAACCAGGCCCCGAGATCCCAGAGGGAGCATCCCCGAGACGAGGTTGTCCCGATGGAGGTTGTCCCGATGGAGGTTGTCCCTCCGGTGCAGGCCCTTTGCCTCCCGAGCATCGAGGAAGCCCGGGGCCAGGAGGAGGAGAAGGAGCCCCCGAGCGCAACGCCTGCTTGGGGGGAGGGCGCTCAGCCGGACCCTCTCGTGGAGGACCCAGCCGAGCTCTTCCAGGAAGGCCTACAGGAGCGCCTTCGCTGGGTAAGTATGAATTACTTTGGTTTTTGTTTGATTGTTGGGATGACCTGACGTGTCCCGTCGTGCAGGTGCTCGAGGTCACCATGACGGACTTCAGGGCCGCGACCATCCCTCCCGAAGTTTTCGCCAAGCGTACCGTCGAGCAAGACGTGAAGATTGCCGAGCTCGAGCGCGTGTTGGGCGAGCTAAAGACCTCAGAGGTGGAGATCTGGCTTAAGTCTGAGGAGTCCATCCTGGTTCTCAAGGAACGCCTCGAGTAGAGCGAGCCGACGAGGGTGAGCCTGGAGGAGACGGTGGAGGCGCTGCGCCGCTCCGTACTCAGCGCCGACGAATCGGCCTAGCAGCACAAGGAGGAGGCGAAGTGGCTTCATCAGGCGGCGCGCGAGGGGCGCGAGGCTCGGCGAAAGGTGCTCGACCTCGAGGCCGAGCTCGACGCCCTGAAGGAAGAGCTTGCCGCACTCCAGGACGAGAGGCGCGTCGGCCGCCCTTGATTTGTAGGATTTTGCTGTGTAAATTACGGGTCCCTTAATGTCAAAACCAAAGGTTCCCATCTTGTTTTGTGAGCTCCATCTTCTTTGCTACATTCATCTCTCGCGCATGGCCGATGGTCGTCCTGAAAACGAACAAAAGCAGCAACAAGCGATCCAAGTAGATAGTACTTAAGAAAATAAAGGATGAAATTAGGAACGCGCATTTTTTTCTCTTTAGGAAAAGCATGGTAGTTCGCCCTCTACTAAGCCCCCGCTGTTAACGAAGGTCATGCACCTAAATTGCGAGCACGAGCTCGCTGACAGGAGAGTTAGAAAAATCGTGCAGCCTTAGCTTAACGACCTACAACCCTCTCCGAGTTGTGAGCATGGGTCAGGTCGCTAAAAGAATAGCAGGCGCGGCCTTATCCTCTCGAGCGTCTTGGCCCATGCCCGTGATGCGTGAGCATGACTCGACGAACACGGGGAAAAATCATGTGGATGCTCGATGTGATGTGCAAGGGCCGAGCATGCACATATCCATCGAGTCTCTGATCCATCCGAGAGGGTGTCCGTGCGATTGTGACTTGTACCGTAGAACTACTGCAAAAGATAATTGGCTTATGTAGACCGAGACCTATGGGGGCGAGCTGAGTGATCTGTTGCTGGCCGCTTGTGAGTTTGGTTGTTCATGCACATGCTAGCTGAACCCTGGGGAGAGATTGAAGCGAATATCCCTGCCCGTTTTCCCTTTCGCTATCCCCCGTCACCAAGTTCGTGCCCTTTGAGCGAGACTGAGTCGGCTTACAAGGGGGCAGGGACTTTTGGGGTCATTCACAATATCTTGGGAAGAATGATAGTAATAGGGTGGGCGAGGGAATCAGATTTTATTGAAGGAAAGAGCTGTGAAAGTTGCAGAAGTGAACAAGGTGCGCGAATGAAAACTAGACAAAGAACTTACACAGTTGGTCGATGTTCCAGGTGCTGGCGAGCTCTCGACCATCTTCCATCGCAAGGCGGACAGCCCCCGGGCGTGCTATTGAAATGACCGTGTAAGGACCTTCCCACCTAGGGGTTAACTTGTTGGCTTTTGACAGATCTTGAACTCGGCGTAGGACGAGATCGCCGACTTTTAAGGGCCTTGGTCGAACCGATTTAGCCGCGTGCCTGCGCAAGGTCTGCAGGTAAACTGCGGATCGGAGCAAAGCCTGTTCGCATGTCGCTTCTGCGAGGTCGAGGTCGAGGAGACGCTCACCTTCCTGGTCGACGTCGTCGACCAGGTGCACCCTCGGGGATCCCAGCATGATTTCAGCAGGCAGGATGGCCTCTGCACCATAGACGAGCTGAAAGGGAGTTTCCCCTGTAGCTCGACTCGTCGTGGTGTGAACCGACCATAGGACGGAAGGGAGCTCGTCCACCCAAGCCTGCTTTTGCTAGTCAAGGCTTTCGAAAACCCTTTTCTTGATCCTTGGATGATTTGCCCATTTGCCCGCTCGGCCGCTCCGTTACTCTGTGGGTGAGCCACAGACGCGAAGCATATTTTGGTCCCGATGTCCTCGCAATAAGCTTGAAATAGCTCGCTTGTGAATTGTGTGCCGTTATCCGTGATGAGGCGATTTGGTACGCCAAAACGTGTCACCACGTTATTGTGAAAGAACCTCTTGGCCGCTTGGGCCGAGATGGTCGAAACGGGCTCCGCCTCGATCCATTTGGTGAAGGTGTCGATTGCCACGAGCAAGTATTTGCAACCCTTCTGGCCTCGGGGAAAAGGTCCGAGTATGTCGACCCCCTAGACCGAAAATGGCCATGTCAAGGGGATGGTTTGGAGCGCGTATGCCGGTTGGTGAACCTTGTAGGCATGAAATTGACATGCTCGGCAGGAGAATACTATCGAGCGGGCATCGGCCAGGGCGGTCAGCCAGTAGTAACCCAATCGGAAGGCCTTGCTCACAAATGTCCTAAAAGACGAGTGAGCTCCGCACATTCCTTCATGAATGCCCTTGAGAAGGTATTCGCCTTCTTCCTGAGTGATACACCTGGAGAGGACTCCAAGTGCTCCTTTGCGGTATAGGACACCCTCGACCAGCTTGTACGGCAAGGATCGTCTTATGAGTCGGGAGCGCTCGACTTCTTCCTCGGGCAGTGTCCCGTGTGCGAGATATCGGATGAATGGCGTCATCCAATTCTCACCATGCTCGAGGAAGGAGACGTTACCGTGCGCCTCTGGTGCCTCCTCTACAGAGGGAATGGAGGGCTTATATACGTTCTCGACGAGCACCCCTACCGGGGCAGGAATTTGAGCGGAACTGACCTTAGAGAGATGGTCGGCCAGGGAATTCTCCTTCCTGGGGATGTAGAGTACCTCGAAGTTCTTGAAGTACTTCTCCATCTTCCTGACTTCGACCAGGTAAAGCGCCATTGAGTCATCAGAACACTGATACTCCTTGTTAACCTGGTTGACGACCAACTGTGAGTCACCCTTGACGGTGAGCCGTTGGACTCCGAGCGCTTTGCATGCTCGCAATCCGGCCAAAAGGCTTTCGTGTTCTGTCGCGTTGTTTGTCGTAGCGAAATGTAACTGAAGGGCATACTGGAGTTGTTCCCCCTGTGGGGAAACCTGGACTACTCCAGCCCCCGAGCGTTCGTAAGCTTGGGACCCATCGAAGTACATGGTCCAGCGATGTTGCCCAGGTTGGTCGAGATCCGTTTGAGGTGGAGCGGGGTTCGTCCACTCTGCCAGGAAGTCCGCCAAGACCTGAGACTTGATCGCGGTGCGAGCCGAGAATTCGATCTCGAACTCGGCGAGTTCCATGGCCCACTTTGCTATTCGGCCACTAGCATCTTGGTTTCCTAGGATCTCCCTTAGCGGAAAGTTGGTCGGAATTCGAATTCTATGGGCCTAAAAGTAGTGTCGCAACTTCTTCGAGGCTACAAGTAGTGAATACAAGAGTTTTTGGACCTCCGGGTAACGTTCTTTTGGTCCGTGCAGGACCTCACTAACGTAATAGATCGGTTGCTGCACCCCGTCCCTCTCCACTGTTAACACAACGCTCACTGCTTGGGGGGTCGCGGCTAGGTACAGTAACAGGACTTCGCCCGGTCTTGGTGTGGTTAGGATCGGAGGTTTTGACAGGTACTGCTTCAACTCTTCGAAGGACTTGTTCGCTTTCTCTGTCCAAACGAACCCATCATGATGTTCCTGCATTTCTAAGGCCGAACGACATGGTCGTGTAGCAGAAGGTGCCAAACGGCGTGATGAAGGAGGTTTTCTCTTCATCTTCAGGGGATATGCCGATCTGGTGGTAGCCTGAATAGGCGTCCAAAAAGCTCATCACCTGGGACTCCGCTGTCGCGTCGACCAACTGGTCTATGCGAGGTAGCAGAAAATTGTTTTTGGGGCATGCGACGTTCAGACCCGTATGGTCGACGCACATGCGCCACTTCCCCCCCTTTTTCTTCACGATGACCGGGTTGGCTAGCCATTCAGAATTGTCGACTTCTCGAATGAAGCTGGCCTTGAGGAGCTTGTTTAGTTCTTCCCGGATAATGGCCTGTTTTTTCGGGGAAAAGGGCCCGAGCTTCTGCCGTACAGGTCTTTTATCAGGCCAAACCGCTAGCTTGTGCTCGACGACCTCCCTTGGGACTCCGGGCATGTCGGGCAGTTCCTAGGCGAAAACGTTCGCGTTATTTCGGAGGAAGGTAACAAGCTCGAGTTCCTATTTGGGGTCCAGGGAAGACCCTAAGTGCATGACCTTCGTTGGTTCTGCGTCACGCAGCGGGACCATTTTGGTTTCTCCTTCGGGTTGGAGGTAGTCTTTGGCTGGAAATTCTTCGGCTCTTGCTCGAGAGTCACCCGAGGATGGCTACGAGAGTCGCCCGAGGATGGCTACGAGAGTCGCCCGAGGATGGCTACGAGAGTCGTCGAAGTGGGAGCAGACGAGGACGTGGCGGTGATGTTCCCGGGAAGCGCTCCGGGCTTTCTTTTTGCGGGATGCTTCTGCCGCCTTCATATCGGCGACGATCTTTTCGAGATCATCCGCCACAACGGCTCCTTTGGCTTCCAAATCCACCTGCTCAGGAAACTCTCTGAGATTACGCACAACTGTGGCTAAAGCTCGAAGACGCTCCCCGCTCGGGAGAGCGGAGGGCGACGAGCCGGGACGATGGCACATGAGTTCCGGGGTCCCGTACTCGCGGGAACTCTCACGAGCATTGGCTACGGTCCTCGCGCCCAGGCTAACATGGACCTGTCGGCGTATGCTCGCCAACATCCGGTTCAAGGACGCTTCCAGGTGGTTCTTGGCCGCTTCATAGCGTTGGAGGCGGGCATCGCCCGAGGGTTCACCCTCGGGATCCCCGTCTCCTCCTGCCATATTGACGTTGCGGGATTGCGAGGATTGTGAGGGTGACATTACAGTGTCCCCCGTGACATGGTCTCTTGATCGCGCTCAGGACGATCTGGGATATCCAAACCGTCATAGAGCCCATCATATTCGTCATCCGAGAGGGTGTCGCACTAAGAGAGATGGAACGGCTCTTGCGCGACAGCCACCAGGGAAAAGCTTCCGGGCTCGGTATGACCTTCGGGGTTAGTGACGCCAGTGACATTACCACTGACGTAATATAGATCTTCATCGCCCACGTCGCTGAAGGTGGAGAGATCCTGGCGGTCTTGAGAGTTCGGCATCTTCAGGGATCCTTCACGAAAGGAACTGTCGATCCCCACAGACGGCGCCAGCTGTCGAAGATTGGGGAGCAGGCCCCCGCCAAGCTTACTTAGTTGATTGCGGGATCAACTCTACCCCCTTCTTGCGTGAAGGATTGCTTCCGAAGGATGCCCCGTCTTACCGAATTAAGCACACTCAAAGAATGACACGAGGATTTATCCTGGTTCGGGCCTCTCACGAGGGAGATAAAAAACCTACTCTAGTGCGGTGTGTATTGCTTATGTATTGTTTACCTGAGAAAAAGCCTATATCCATCTCCAATGTCTAGGAGGTATTTACAATTTACAAAGGCATCAAGTCGGTTACGGCTCGAACCATGAGCGTCTGACCGTGGCCATAACCGAATCCTATTTTCATGCCACGTCCGGGTCGTGGGCCCTTCGGGGTGGCACGATTATTGCCATTCTGGTTGCAACTGTTAGCCACAACCGTACGACCACGCAGCCCGAGCACAAGCAGGGGCCGAGCTAATTTGGCCCTAACCCGAGCAAGCACGTCCAAGCTATGCACTCGGGCACTAGCCGGGCAACGAGCTCGTACCAGGTGGCAAGAAGCCTACACCGAACGGGCAAGTTAGGCAACGATGTTCGACCTTTCTTGGGCCATCCTCGGGAACAACTGTTCGAGGTACGCGAGGTCGGGGCGAGCCCGACTGCCGTGGCATTATGATAGTTATGAGAATTACCCAATCCCCAACAATTCCAAATTTTATTTCGGTTCACATCTTGTCACCCTTTGCAATCTAAAATGAAAGCCAAGTGAAATCCAAAAAGCAAAATTCAAATCCTTTTTTTACCTAGATTTTAGAGATCTTGACGAGATTTGCCGAGATCTCGGTGATTTTTAACCGAACGAAAATTGGTCCAAAAGGAGTAAAAAAATTTTGAATTTTTTTTTGCATGGTCCTGACACATAAAAATTTTAGATGGTGATTAGGCATGAAGAATGTTTAAAAATTCTGGCAGTGTTACTGTCCTGATAAAAGGTTGACAGCAAATTTCAATCGAATAGAAAATGGTACAAAACATGTTAAAAACTTTTAAAAAAATTTGTGGATGGTCCTAACACATCCATAATATTCACATAAAATTTTTAGATGATGATCAAGTTTGAGGGATTTTCAAAAATTCAGACAATGCTACTAAAGGCCGACCAGCAAATTTCAACCTAATGTAAAATGGTTCTTACCATGTTAGAAAATTTTAAATTTTTTTATGGATGGTCTTGACACATCACTAATATTCCCATAAAAATTTTAGATGATTATTAAGCCTAAGAAATTTTTAAAAATTCTAATAGTGCTCTAGATATTTCAAATCTTGCTCCTAGGCTGCTCAAATACTCTAAGGGCATGTTTTTTTTTTCTTTTGATTTTGGATTCTGACCCTAAAAGCTGAATCAAAAACAAACAGCGTGATTCTAGAATCCGATTCTCACAATCCAGCCCATCCATATACACTAGAATCCACAATCCACTTCATATGTGCTTTTGGATTCCAGCTTCTCTATAACCACAACCCAGAATCAGCTTTTAGAGAATCCAAAACAAAAACAAACAGGCCCTAAGAATGAGTTCATGCTATGAAATTGAGATTGTCGGGTTGGTTCATGGCGCTGCTCTGGTACACCACTGATCTCAGGTTCGAGTCCCGTGTGGGTGTTTGTATTTTTGGGAGTTTTGCTACTCAAGTGCTAGAGACTAACATCATATTTTTGCATAAGTAAAAACATCAAGTTCTGAGAATTGGGTCATGCTCCCTTGAAGAATGCTAAGATAATTATAATGAAGCTTTAGACTCATTGAAACCTATCATTTTCTTGAATATATGGTTGTAACTAACAGAAAGTGATTACCCTGAAGATGTAATGCACTTCTTGTTTGCAGCCTGGAACCATCGTTCAATTGGGGGGGCTCTTGTATTCTGGTCTAAGACTATCTCTAGAAATTTTTCTTCATTCCATTCCCTTCTCTATTTCTTTTCCCATATTCATTCCCTTTATTTTTTCTACTATCTCCAACAGCATCCCTCAAGAAAATTTGTGTAAGGATTGAAGAGAGAATCCCTTTCTAGAGAGATTCACTGTTTGAATCCCTTTCGAAGGGAATCATGAAGGGAATCCGCTGGAGCACTTGGGATCTGTTCGCGAAGGGATTTGGAGGGAAAGGAAAGCCGTAGGAGATAGTCTAAGCTTCGCCTTGTGCCCTTAAATGCTCTGGTTGAAAAGGAATAAACGCTTCCATTGAGACTCGAACCCAAAACCTCCGGTCTACTACCACACAGTGAATTATGCCTCTAATCAGCTGAGCTAGCAGTGGTGTGTAATTTTTTCACATGTATTTCTCATACACGGCGGTACAATTCTAAAAAAAAAAGACATCAAATTCGGGCAAAAAACAATACAAACAGATTAATTTTGTAGCAATTTCGGTCACCAAAATCTCAATTTTCCGAAATTACTATAGAAATTTAATTATTTTATTTTTTTATTCTATCAGAATTTGAAATCTCGGCGGCCCGAAATGCGAGATTTCCCCGCAATTTCGTCGGCATTTCTAGGCTTCTAACCGTCTGATCAGAGACACTAGGAAGATCTGCGCGTCATGCCGCGCCGTTAATAATTTTGTTTGTCTGGTAAAGATTAGGCCTAAAATATTTTAGAAATGTAAAGTCGAATTTTATTCTTTTTAACCGAAGGGGAAAGATGCAGGGAAGCTGAAATATAATACTCATCAAGAATCTAATTCAAGGGACGGATGGCACGGAAAATACTAATTACGTATGGACTAACAGATTTAATGTATTCATTCGAATCTAACAGTTTCATTGATGAATTCTATAAGTAATATCTGATAGCAGGTGAACGTCAATAATGACAAAGCCAACTACATTAATAACGTTTGATCAGGTATTCACAGCAAAAGGAACACACCATGGTAAGTAGACAGATTATAGATAGCTAGCCTAGAATTTTGGTACGAAATCTTATTCGCAAGAATCACGAGAAGTTTAAGGGGTTTCTTAAAGCATGGTAAAGACTGTCCATGTCCTAACAAACAAAAATTAAAAGTGCATTGATTATGTCATTCAGCTATGATATTATCGATTACTATTAGGCTACGAGGAAAAAACAATCGAGGCAAGGGAAGGTACATTCTAGTTATCTCTAATAGAACTGCAGGGAACACAAAGGAACAATTTTATGTTAAATGATCACAGAATGATGAAGCTATAAACAACAACAAATGTTTTGGATGAGATACATACGATTAAGGGACAATATAAGTAGTGATATACTGAGCCAAGGTTTTGCACCCAATGGGATTGGTTGACCTGGATATCATACTTCGACACAACAGTAAAGCAAAATGTTGGCTGTCGAATTTGGTGGTGTAGCTATCAACTTCAGTCTCTCTAATGGTTGCTTCACTGTATTCTTCACCAGATTTTACCGAGCACGTTTGGTTTGAACTCTGAAATGAAAGGCATCTGGTGGTTGCAGCATTAATCAGCTCACCAGATTTTACCGACCATGTTAGGTGTGAGCTCTGTATTGAAACACATCTGGTGGTGAGAGTGCCAAATAGTTTAACAGCCTGGGGAAAAGAAGCAATGGGAAAGAAGCATATCAACAGCTGTAGGATTTTAATCTTATAGAGACCAGAGTAATAACTATCATTTAGGTAGTACACAACTACATAAGAGGTCAGGTTACATGCCTGTCATTGAGATGGTGCTAAAAGCACTCTGGGCCTTGCAGACCGTGCATGATCCAAAGCTTCTTTAGGAGTCATGTTCCTGTACCTAATCCGCAAGTCACATAGATAATAAGTTGGCATACGTAGGATGAAGAAAAATAATAAATCTATTATATAATTGGCGGTGTGTCGTACCAAATAGCATAATACTATAGTGGTGCTTCGTCCCCTTCCAGCCTTACAGTGGACATAAGCGCCACCACCTTGCGATGCATTTCCTGGAAAAAGAACATACATATATTAACTCTGGCTGCTTGACTTCCATGCAAATTTGTATTGAAGATGCATGACATGGACTCGTTGACAACAATATGCAAGATGAAACGAAAGTCAAAAAGGAAAATGCATTACTCAATAAATGAAATACCTAAAAATGATTCTGATGCATATCCATGATTTAATAAGCCATCTTCCCACCCATCAAGTCAAGCAGCAGCTCACTGTCATTATCCTCAAAGCACACTGATCATGGCTGATGTTTATGGTTCAGAAAAGCATGGTACTTACGGTGGATAAAATCCACAGCTCGACAAATATCCTCCAGAGAAGGAGCAAACAGATAGTCCCTCGTGGTAACCTCAAGATGATTGATTCCATGAGTCTGTAAAAGAAAGAAAACCCCTTATTATTCAGCACAAAAGTGGATACATGTCCACGTGCCAAATTGTTCTGCTGATTGCATGATGCACAATGAGGTAAGGGAATGATCCTCAAAACGATCACAACATATTCTGACACTACATCATGTCTCTAGTTGAGAATGAGTTCTAAAACGCATTAGATCATGAAGTCTGAATTGCAGATTTCCAACTCAAGTGATGGAATTAATATCAGTAGTTCAAAGATATAGACAAGCAGTATCAGAAAAGTGATAGATAGAGCACCCTAATAATCAAACTAATGGATAAAATGCATTTTCTCATTGGTCCACTAAAATTTTTGGAAGTACTGAAACTAAACACAGGAAATAGTATGTTCGTTTTACCTCTGTTAGGCACTGAAGTGTAAGGTTCCAATAAGCAGCCATAGGAAAGAACTTCAACAGTGGCTCTAGTTAAAAGTTACCGAGTAAAAAATAAGACAGATTTTTTAAATAAATGTAGCTGACATAAGATCTTTCATCTTTCTGAAAGAGCTTAGAAAGTAACCTACCTTGACGGTGTGAACCTGGAAAAGGAAAAGGTGAACCCAAATTACTGATGCGACCTACTCCATAAGCTGAATCTGCTAGGACCTTTGTTCTAGAAGATCGTCACAAATATAGACGGGATATATAAAAATATGGGTGGAGAACTAAGCACCTTCGTTCTAACGGACAATGGATTTGAAACAGTGAACTTTAAAAACTGAGGAAGATATTTATGCTCAGCATCACCATCATTATATAGAGCAGTACAGACAAGCCCAGATTCAATCACTCCATGAGCAGATTAACAATAAGGATTGCTATCCTGAAAGAAACCAATATGTAAGTAAAATCGACAGGAAAAGGTGAATACATACGTATGTGCTCCCAGTTCTTTGATATCATGCTCCACGATGAAACCATATCTACCCCCTGATCTAATCGACTCAATAGGGGACTTTGATGTATCCAGAAGAAGTATCCTTTGTCTCACGGTCTGTATTTCCGCCTAATGTAAGTGAAGCTCTAGTAAAAATTTATGACAGAATATGAAGAAACAAAGACTTCATAAAAAAGGGAGATACGGTAAGCCCTCAATGCGTCACCAGAAGTGGAATCTTTAAGTACCACCAATTTTTAACCTAGGCAAACCTTCTAATCTATCAACAGAACCAGCCTCAATGCATAATAAGAGCCACCAAGGGAACTAAAAAGAAGACCTTGCACGTCCAAAGCTAAGCAAACTATTAGCTTGCATATTTTTTTTAGAGGAAAAGCTTGCATAATTTCTTACATGTGTTAACAACACCTAGTTCTAATTCGACGATCATTTAAACACATCATATTGGTCTAACCATTTAACATACAAAGAACAGCCAACCAATCCAGTAACTGAAGTTAGCGTTATTTCACGACAGTAGTGACAATCCAATAATCAAACTTAACCTTAGTCCATTACCGCTGAGATAAGAACTAAGGTAATGACTAAAAGAGTGCATCAACCTAGCAGTTTAACTAAATTGTACTGAAAATCATCACCGACACAAACTCGACCCCATCAATCCAATTCTCCAGAAATGACACAAAATTTCAAACGATGTTTCTAACTTCGTGAGATGAAAAGCGGATGCAAGTTAATCAAATACCTTGATGATGACCTTCCTGCAGGCTGAAATTTGTGGAGCTCATCGACAAAGCTCGACGAAGGTTCCATAACCTGGAGCGAGTTTCGAAGTGAAGTAAAGAAGCATCATGAAAGTAGACTTGGAGGTCCATATGATAGATTACCGGGTGAAAGTCCAAGGCAAGAAGAATACTTCTACTCAAATCGTATCCCTGGATGCCTGTGCAAGAAGGTACAGAAGATTAAACAGTAAAACAGATTTATCTCAAAGGGAAATGATTTGGTCTTCAAATATACTGCCATCTTTAGCAGTTGTAACATGGATGGAGATGAAACTTCCTCCAAATGACAGAGATTGCCAGATAGAGGGAATTATAGTAAACTGACACATACCAGTCATTTTGATTGTTTCCCTAGGCTGACAACACATGTAGTGGGCATGGGGCCAAGAAGTGTGCGCATTCCCAAAGAAATGCTCGTCCAAGGAAAGATGGTATGGGCAAAGAGATTTTGGATTGCTTGAAGGATTAATGTATCATCAATTATAGGAACAAATTAATGAAAACGCTTCATGGGTCTTTGCTTGTAGTTAGTCTATACACAAACTGATGTTGTTCATGTAGTAGGCGCCAAACCTCTGGATGGATTCATAACAATAATATACTATCCTCTATCCGTCAATTTGTTGAACAAAATTTGCTCTGATCTGAGAATGACATATACCTCTGTAGTTTAGTTCAGCTCAATAAATCTTTGTAGAAAAGTGCTTCTATGCTCAATTTAGCTGCTAGTAAATCTTTGTTTTACGCCATTAATGATGCTTGCGACTCTGTTCTCTTTTGAGACAAGATTAAATTAAGTTGGGATTGTCTATATATCACCAACTAAAAATTTGAGAAACTAAAGAAAGTAAAAAAATGTAGGAAAACAAAGCTAGTTTAACCTTATGCTTTCTACGGATCACGCAAACACCTACGATGCAAACCTCCAATCGGTCAGGAGTCCAAGGATATATCTTCCGTTAACAAAAAAATCAAATACCTTCATGATGACCTTCCAGGCTCGAATTTGGGGCTGTCTTGATCTTGATGTAGCTGCAGAAGGTCTCCCCAAATAGACCGCCCTAGCTACGCACGCACACAAGCACATCAACACAAGCTCTCGCTACACCTAGAGTTGCATAGAACATTGTAGAATTGAGAGGGAAGTGAACCCGAAGGCTTGGGGGAGGACAAGGAGGCCAGGGAGCGCGAGGAGGAAGCGGTCGCGGAAGGTGAAGCCGCCGGGGATGGTGGTGGCGGCGGAATCGGACGGGTAGCGGAGCGGGGCGAGTGAAGCTCTTCTCGCGGGGGGCACGCGGCGAGCGGGGGAAGCCGTCGGCCGAGAGAATCGGGAGGGAGGAGGCATATGGCATGGCGTTGGAGGTCGGAGCTGCGGCCAGGTGGCCCAGCCAGCGACGGCAGCTGCGGCCTTGAGCGGAAGAGAGAGAGCGATGGCGATCTGGCGGCGTCGAGCGGATGCAAATAAGCGGAGGAGAGCAGCGCGGCCTCGAGGGCTCGCGAGCCCCAAAACCAGCGGCGTCTGGCGGATGGAGCGAGGTGGAGTGGAGCGGCCGCGTAGCCTCGAGGCTCCGCGAACCCCAAACCTCTGGCGCTTTATCGAGCGACGATCGGCGGCGGCAGGCCGGATGGGAACCGAACGGCGACGATCGATCGTGGGAGCCAGGAGGGCCAGGACGCAAATACGAAGAACGCCAGGGCCTCCTCCGCGTAGAAGGGCACGTGGACACGCCGGGCGCTCGCGAATTCCTTCTCCTATTGGGAAGGTTATTATTATTATTAATATTAATATTAATATTAATATTCCATCGGGGGCAAAGCCGTCATCAAGCTTTCCATTCCGCTCCCGAACCTTTTCCGGTTTCCTAGGGTTTAAGAACTTCCCAAGCCCACTGTACCCGGCCCAGAGCCCACTAGCCCCCTCGATCTGCCCGGTCCTCCACGCCGCCCTCGCCGAACACAAGCCTCCTCCGCGCGCCGCACGCGCTAATGGCGTTCTCCTTCTCCTCTCCGGCACCTCAGAACCCGTTCCAGACGCCGGCGCCGGCCCCGGCTCAGTCGCCGTCCCTGACGCCTTCGCCGTTCCAGTTCAACTTCCAGCAACCGCAGCAGCAGCAGCAGCCGCCGCCGCAGCCGGCCGCGCCGACGGCGCAACCTCAGCAACAGCAGCAGCACCTGATGCTGTATGCGACGGACGGGAAGCCCGCCGGGTACAACACGAAGTGGGAGGAGCTTCATCCCGAGTCGCAGAAGGCGCTACTCCAGATCGAGTAGGGCTTCCCTGAGTTTTTTTTCCTTTCTGTTTTCTGGTAAAGGAGAATGCTTATTTGGGCTATGTCTTCTCATTGCTGAGTTGGGGCGTCACTGGGTTTTTTTTTTTTGCTTATCTGTAGGTAACTACGTTAGCTCCATCTGATTGGCTAAACATACTCTGTATTGTTTTTTTATTTTCTTTTGCGGTATACAGGTTTACTAGTTCAGCTTGGTGAAATGTGCTATCTTTGGTTTGGGTGAAAGGAGTGATTTTTTGTGTGTGCATGATCTGAATTTAAGGTTTTGTGCGATAACAAACATTGTGTCTTTTTTTAGTCTCTTGGAAATCTATTTGCTTTATTTACTTAAAAAAATGTTCTTGTACTAGTATTGAGGGTTTCTATTTCAGGTGGTTTAGCGTTATTGTTGATTTGGGGATTTAGGGCGAAAGGCAGGTGCGTTTTGTGTTCTATGTTCTGATTTGCCAATTCGGGTGGGTTCTTAGGAAAATTTGATGATTTGCCCTGAAGTTAATTGGCGTTTGATCATTTGCCTAAAGTTGATAGACGTTTGATCATTTGTCCTACGATGTCTCACTAACATGTGGCCCTAGGACCCGCATGTCAATGAGACATCGTAGGGCAAATGATCAAATGCTCATTAACTTTGGGCAAATGATCAAATGCCCATCAACTTTAGGGCAAATGATCAAATGCTCCGGGTTCTTAGGCCTAGTTTGTTTCAGCTTCTGGTTTATGGATTCTGGATTACGAGAGTGCTTTTGATTGTGGGAGAATCGGGTGCAACTTCTATATTTTGAACCAGGCCGACGAGAGGTTTCAGTTGAATTCTGATTCTATATATAGTGTAGCTTCGGATTGTGGGAGAAGCTGTCAAGAATCCTCCCGTTCCATAAATATCCACTCTTTTTTAAGCTTAAGCTGAAACGAATGGGCCTTAAGCTGCTGCCTCATGTGGTGCTGATGTGGTGCTTTTATGGGTTTTATAGGGGGTAAAGAAAACAGTTTTCGTGCTTTCATGACCTGTTTGGTACTTGGTGATTTATTGGAGTAATTTGAACTTTGAATTACTTGGGATATTCTGTGCTAAAAATACCTCGAATGTGGTTTGCTACCGTGCAATGTTGTAGGGATAAAATACGGGAGTACAGGGACGAGAGCGAGAGGTTGGATCAGTGCAGTCGCCTTCATGACTCCTCAATCTCAAATGTCAATTTTGAGCTTGATGCAAGTCGCATTGCTCAGGTTGGGCTGTTTTCATCACCTTCTTGGCATTTCCCTAGCATGGTGTCTGTTTGAATGTTTGGTCATGTTCCACACCTTGAAGATTAGTGTAGTATTAGCTGATCTGACATTGTAAGTTGACAGTTTAAAGGGACAGCAGAATGTTTTCTAGAAGATAGATTTTTAGTATGTTTTCACATTGTCAGCAGGGTAAACAATGAAAAATCACGCGAATATCTTTTAGATATTGGAAGATTGATGAGTTAGTGACCAGTACATTAGACAAACAGGACTGGGCCATTCACCTTGAGCATTTAATTGGAGACCTATGCCTCTGCACCCTCTTTTTATTTTCTTGATTATGTAAATATCATAGGCATAAACTTGACCCGAGAAGATAATCAGAAAAACCAGTAGTCTAAATGCTGTAATGGTTTAGTAGTGCCCTGAATGATGAACTAATTAGCAGTTTAGCACAATGGAGTATGTTGTAATGGAACTTAGTCAAGAAACAAGATTTGATTCACTGTTGTGGCAAGGCCAGGTTTCATCCTGATTGTGCAGCATTAAATGTAATCAGATCATTAGAGGGTAGTCTTAGTTCAAAGTTCAAACCCTGCCTCAAATTGACATGTTTCTTTGCCAGGGAAAATCACAATACAATCTACTGTGTAAAAAAAGAATGTTTGGATTGCATGAACTTGACGTATCAGTGCTGACATATTTAATACTGTAATTTGTGAAACAATGTAGGCTTAGTAGTAGGTGGTTAGCCAATTATACCTAAAGATGGGGGCACCAGTTGTATTTTGCAGTTTGTAAATGTTTTTTCAAGAAAGGGAAATGGAGGTCAATACCCCATCCAACACTGACCATTCTATTTCGCAGTAATTTATGGTCCTTGGTAGTTCATGGCCGTATGGAGTATCTGGGGCATTAGAGAACATAATTGGGCATTAAGAGGATTTCCTGAACTATAATGGAGCACATGATATCTATTCGTAATACATCTATTAATAGAGCACATGTTGTCTACTAATATTAGTTGTCTGCTGCAGGAGCTCGGAGGGACCACCACCATAATGGAGAGAGAGAAGGCTTCCATTCAAGAGTTAATGACTGTGGTCAATGAAATGATGTGGAACACAGAATTTGCTATTCGGTCATATATGATGTTGAGACCGAGATTCATCCGTCCAGGTGCTGGAATTGCAAATGGTGGTGCTTCAAATACTTCTGTACCTGGTGGAGCTCCATCCAATCAGCCAGTGGCATTGGCACCGACCATTGATTTCTATAGTGGGGTCCCAAAGCGGCCTTCCCTTTTTATGCAACAAACTGTCAGCAGGTTTGAGAAGTATCTCGGAGAATGCTGCAAGTGGGTTGGTGAGCTAGAGCAGTTGGTTCAAATGGAGAACAATAAGAGATCATCAGCTTCTTTGGAATCTCTACCAAAGGTTATGTCGAATGTGCACGACTATTTCATCTATGTTGCTTCTAAGGTAACACTTTAGTCATACAGAAAGTGAACACAAACTATTCAAGTGTTTTTTTGTTGACATTATCATCATGATAGTATTCATGTATTGTCTATTTTTAGTGAATAAATGTAAAGCTAGAAACTTATCGAATTTTGAGAAACAACAATATGTTGTGGACAAAATAAGAGAAATTATTTATTACTATTATTGTCTCGAAATCAAGAATTTTCTAATGTTTCTATTTGTCTAGGTGGAAAATCTTCATCAGTATGTTGAGTCCATGAAAACTGAATATCTACGTGATCAGCGCCGTATAGGTAATGCAAATGATCCATTTCTAGAGGCAAATAGAAGAGAAGCAGCTAAACAAGAAGCAGCTTCCAGAAGGGTGCATCCAACATTGCATTTACCTGCTCCTGTACAGCTCACAACACAAATTGCTGCACCAGCGACAAGCCAACCGCAGCAATCTTTGTTACCTTCTGTAGCGACTTCTTCAAGTGCCTTTTCAGCTTTTAGCACTCCAGCATCTGCTCCATCCTCTTCGAGTCTCTTTTCAACTCCAACAACTCCAACTCTCTCGACCAACCTTTTTGGTACATATGGATCAGCCCAACTCTCCACACCATTTGGAACAGTCTCCACCCCTACGCTTGGATCAACACCAGCTCCATCTGGATTTGGGAGTAGCACCCCATCTTTTGCTTCAACACCTGCTTTAGGAACTTCACTATTTTCTACGCCGTTCGGAGGTACAGAAACTTCCTCATTATACCGCTCCCTCCAGTCACAAATACATGTCGTTTTGAGATACATGCAATCGAACTTTAAAAATTCTGGCATTCGATATCTTTTTAAATATTTATATTGAATACATGAAAATCATATATACAGATTTGTCTCGAGAAGTATTTTCATAATATTATAATTTTATTGGGTGTTCTAACTATATTACAATAGAAATTATTGGTCAAAGCCGTGTTTTGGGGACTGTGCCAATGTCTAAAATGACTTGTATTTGTGACTAGTGGGAGTATATTGCTATTGCCTAGATATTGGAAAATTGTATGCTTATGGTAAGTCAGTAATTATTCTACTCAAAACAATTTGGCGTTCATTTAACTGATGTAGCTCAACGATTAGCACTGATGCGCTGTCATGTCTGTTGCCCAATGCTCATTTTAAATGATCTGTGATCATGAATGGCAAAATGCTCCACATGAAACTTTGGCATGGTCAAAAGTCATAATGCATGCACTTCGGCGTGGTAAAAAGTCAATACAGCTACATACAGGCAACTGATATTCTTGTTCTTTGTACTGCATTCCTTTGATGGCTCCCCACCTGAAAGGGTTTAAGTGTTGGTGCACATCTGCAATTTGCTTTCCTCATGGCATTTTGTAGCTGCAATTGACTTAATTATGTTTTTTGATCTGAATGTTAGTACCCTTACTTCAATTTGTTAGTATCAGCACCCATGCACTTAATTTATCCATTATTATGCCAAGTGGTTATAGCTGAGAGACATCTGCACATACCCTGCAGCTGTGATTTACCTTTTTGGTGTGTTTTGTGCTCTGGTTATTAGTATCATTACTGCCAATGTTGAGGCTCACCTACTATTTTCTTCTCTGTCCTACTTTCAGTTTGACTTAAAAGATATTTCATTATCCCATCTTGATTTCTGTGACTTGTTTGACATTCCACTTCTGTCTGCCTTCAGGTGGAGCTACAGCTTCAGGGTCCAGCTTTGGTGGTGCATCGGTGAGTAAAATTTCCATCACTAATGTAGCAGTTTCCCTTTGTTAGTGGTATTTAGCAAAAATATAACTGTGTCAAGCACAAGCTGTTTTTATATCCTACAATTTTGTTTTCAAATTCCCATTTCCCAACACCCTTTGTTTTGTATGGTGCAGAAAGGGAGGTCAAAGCCCCGGGGCCGACGCTAGATGTAACTGAATCAACGTGAAATGTCGGTGCCTCTTGTATCTCCTTTTGACCCCATTACCTCCTCTCTGTCTTATGAAAACTTGTAATTAATTTTACCAGCAATTCTACTGGAGTTTGAGTGATTATCTTGTCAAACGCTTGGTATCAGATTGATTTCCTCCGACACTTGTTTGATTTGTAATGTCTGTGACCCTTCTCAGTGTTATCAGTACTCTCTTGTCTAACTTCAGCATTTCTATCTAGAGGTAAAGGATAGTTTGACACTGACTTCCAGTAATTTTAGGTCATTGCAGAGCCTTGGGTAATGGGTAGGAAGCCTATCACTTTTTTTTAATGTAGGGAATAATTACTTTTGGATTCTTTTCTAGTTAAAACTGTTGAGTGATGAAATGCTTCTTATTGGCATAAAGTTAGACTGGTCTCAATTTGGGAAGCTTAGACATTAGGATCAACCATAATTCTATGTAATATGGAAATCATTCGTGTGATTGTACATAGCTTTCATAGTCATTGGCTGGAGATGTCCTGTCATGCATAGCAGCAACGCTGAAGGCTCCTTCTGGTCGAAGGAATGGGTGACTTTTGTTTCGACTAGGACATGATTTTGATGTTTGCGGTCGTGAGGAGCCATCCATATGCACACGGCTGGACTAGTTTCAACATCATCCACAGTTGCACAGATGCATCTAGCACTACAGTTTCTTCTGTTTTTCAGCTACTGTCTGCATCACCTCCCAAACGCCCGTTGCGTCCGGGTGCATTCGCATAGGGTTGAAGAAATTTAGGATTGAACCTGTCATTAACACGAGGCCTGAAAGGTCAGTTCCTTCCATGTAAGTTCTAGACAGTTTCATCCCAGAATCATCCTCGCTGCATCGATTTGATTTATTTATTTATTATCTTAACCTGTCTGTCATTCTGTTTAGATTGCCTCATACATGTAACATAACTTTATAGACTGTTAGAGCACGTTTTTCATTTCGTCATCCGATTGTGATGGCTCTTGGTTTCTGGTCTCCTCGTGAATTGCCCTTATTGCCAGAGGTTCAGAGCATTAACCATTTCCCTTCTCTGCATAGAATTGATCAATATCTTTGATAGATATCTTTGCCTCTGAAACGTAAGTGCTTACGACAACAAAGACATCAGTTCCCAAAAATTAATGGAATCTTTTGTTTTTATATGGAGTCAGTTCCTTACCAGTTGACATTTCCCTGAAGATATTATTGGCTGGTGGTTGTGTAGGGATTGGGTAGTCCAGTGTAGACGTCAATGGACCCACATGTCTGTGTGCATAATCTCTCAAGTGGGTGAGCATACTTTGTTGAATTGTTCTAACATTTCGATACGATTTTGACCAGTTTTATTTTACAAAGTTTGATTGTTCTCTGGCTGTCAATTTGTTTGCTATAACATCGCATGTTCCATTGTTTAACCGCATATTGGAATATCGTCTCCGTGAATGTTTTTTTAGAACACTTTCCGTTCTGTGCATGCCAAATATACCAGTTGAAACACGTAGTTTTCGATTTTTTTGGGTCAACTGCAGAGTGTAGGGAAGTTTTTCACTTTGAATAAAGTTGTTTTTATGTACTTTTTGAAGGAAAAAAAACTATTTATATGGAAACAGCGTATAAGCTAGGTAACAGTTGTTTCCAAAGGATAATTGTGGTGCGAATGCACTGCCATCTGTTTCCTGATCCAAATCTTTGAATGTATTTATTTATCTAGGAATCACTCACTGCCCCGTCTGAAATTCGCCCTCGTGGATTTAAGGGCTATTTGGTAGGGCTCCAGTTTATTTCTAATTCTGCTTTGACTTTTGATTCTGATTTCCTGAGGAATCAGGAGCAAGAAATTAAAAACCACAATTATACACAAACTACTACAAATCTCTATACTGATTCTTCGCGAGAGCTACCTATTGGTTGATTCTTGCTCCCAGTGAAAAAACGAGAATCACTTCAATGTGATTCTGATTCTTGTATGGGGAAGCTAAAGGTGTTCGGTAGAGCTCCAGCTCCTCAAAACGAGAATCCAGAAGCTAGAGCTCTACCGAACGACCCTAATTACCGGTGTGCTTTCGCTACTGAGCTATGACGTGTGTACAACTGTCTCCATAGGGGATGAACAGAGACGTTTCTATGCCTTGGCTGGATGGAAGCCAGGACTCGGCACGTCCAATCTGACTTTGTTTGAAGCCCTCTCATATTTTCCTTAATCTAGCTCTTTACAAATGTAATTATAAAAATAATTCTTCTCTATTGTATAAACGTCGACGGGTAACATGCTAAGGCAGCACGGCAAAAACTTCTCGTGTTCGGGTAAGATTGTTGATGCGGTAGGGTATCTTGACAAGGCGGCAGCGCAGGCGTGAGCTAATATTTCAATTGCAACGTGGAGTAGCAAAAAAAAAAAATTCTCCAAAGATGTCTAGTGAATTGAAAGCTATTTCCAAACGTGCAATAAAGTCATTTCCAGTTTTACCGGGAAAAAACAACTGCCGCGTATATAAAAAACAGCTGTGATCCTCTCCGTCGTCCTACCCTCTCTGCTCCAAATCGGCGTTCCACCTCGCCGCCTCCCCCGTTGACGCCACCGTTGCCCTCGCCGCCAGCGAGGGCCCGACCTCCTCCTCGCATGCTCCAGTCTGCCGGCCTCTTAACTTCGCACTCCCCGAATCTTCCCGGAGTCGCCGCCGCAACAAGTCCCGCGCCGCCGTCCTGCTCGAGCTCCGCCGAAACGGTCTCCAGTCTCTAACTGATCAGCGCCTTGCGTTTCCTTTTCTCCCCCGACCACCCCATCCACCTCCTCTCCATCTCCCTACGGCTGCTCTGCTTGCTCGCCATGGCGATCCGCATCACGGTGTCCTACTCCGGCTACGTGGCGCAGAACCTCGCCTCGTCGTTTGGCCTACGCTGCTCCTCCGCCTCCACCACCAGCTGCCGTTTCCTCCACGACGGCCCCTGGCGCCCCTTCTGCATCTTCACCTCCTCTCGCCAGTCCGAGCACCACTGGAACAGCGGCGGCGGCGATCGCCATGACGCCGATGACCACAACCACCCGAAGCCCCAGGCCATCACCGCCGCCGGAGGCCACTCGCTGTTCCTCTCGCGGACGTACTCTTCGTCCAAGGCGCCGCCACCGTCGCTCCGCGTGGGGTTGCTGTCGGTACTCGCGCAGGGAACGGGGTCGACGTCGGGGGTCATCGGGGCTGCATCTCTGTCTGGATCGTCGTCGATTTCTCTCGGGTTCAACCCTGCGTCCTTCCTCCCGTTCTTGCAGACTTCGAAGTGGCTCCCCTGCAGCGACCTTGCCACCTCGTCGTCTTCGGTGCCCTCCTCCCCTCCTCCCGCGCCGGCGCCTTCCATTCCCTCCAAGAAGGCGTTGATAGGTGGTGCTAGTGCTAGTGCTAGTGCCGGTGCTTTTGGTTCTGGGGGAATTGCGAGCAACAGTGGTGCTAGTGCCACGATGAGCAGGAGCAACTGGTTGTCGAGGTGGGTGAGCTCCTGCTCCGATGACGCCAAGACGGCCTTTGCAGCTGTGACTGTGCCACTTCTCTACAGTTCATCCCTGGCCGAGCCTAGGTCCATCCCGTCCAAGTCCATGTACCCGACCTTCGACGTTGGTGATCGAATTCTCGCAGAGAAGGTAGAGCTCGTTTGTTCAAAGCGTCTTATCTTACGTTTGGTATACTCCATTATGTGTAGTTTGGTGTATTGTGGTATACTATGTCATTATGTGTGTTCTGATGATGTTGTAATCTCTGATCTGCAGGTGTCTTACATATTCCGGGAACCTGAAATCTTGGACATTGTAATCTTCCGTGCTCCCCCAGCTCTTAAGGCATGATCCCTCGTCTTTTTTAATTCGGGTTTGTTCACACTTCATAGTGATTGTGATGTAAATGTGATGTTTGAATCGCAATGTTATGGCAGGCTTTGGGCTACAGCTCGGGTGATGTGTTCATCAAGAGAGTTGTGGCCAAGGGAGGGGACTATGTCGAAGTAAGCTTTTATCCCAATGGTAGTGCCTTCTGTTTGTTTCTTGGTGTGATTACTACTGCAAAAAGTTTGATTTTTGGTGCTTGAGTTATAACTACTGGTCACTTGGTTCTCTAATAGGTGCGTGATGGCAAGTTACTGGTCAATGGACTAGTTCAGGATGAGGAGTTTGTGCTAGAGCCACACAACTATGAGATGGAACCAATGGTATGTTATTTTTTCTGTCTACCACTAAGAATTGTGTATGCTGCATCATGATTCTACTTTGTGTAATCTTGCATACTTGGTTGAGAAGATTCGATCAAAATATTTGGTTTTTCTCACGTGAGTCATCGAAAGCCAAACATAATTTTAAATTTTAGATTGTACACGGTATGAAACTATCAATTACGCTGCGTTTCCAGTGATGGACTGACCTTATATCGAAGCATCAAACCCCTCTACTGGTGGTGCTGTAGTAGAGAATATCTAAGCATTGTGTATTTCTGTGGGCATATTTATACATAACTTGTGTATAAAGAGTTTAACCCTTATTATTTCTGTTAATTGATCGCTGTTATTATTGCTGCAGCTTGTACCAGAAGGGTATGTGTTTGTGCTGGGAGATAACCGCAACAACAGCTTTGATTCGCATAACTGGTATGCTCCAAACCACACTCGATCCGCATCTGAAGCTTTCATTTCGCAGAACTCTGGTCTGATTTGTTTGGATTGTGTGGCATTTCAGGGGGCCGCTTCCAGTGAGGAACATTCTTGGGAGGTCTGTACTTCGGTACTGGCCGCCATCGAAAATAACAGATACCAGATATGAGCCTGATGCAGGGCGCTACGCGGCGGGGATGTCGTGAGATGTGTTGTTGCTCCGGCAATGCCGGGCAGCCAATGTGTAATACTCTTTTACGGAGCTCCACTGATGATATGAGCTGAGATCCGGTTCTAGTGTTTCTCACACTGTTGTTTCTTGGGTGTTTTGTCTGTAAATTCCTTTTGGCCGACCCATTTGTTTTCCCTGCCTATTGGCAGGCGAAAGGTTCTTGTTTAGAGCAGGAAAAAACTTAGTGCATTGCAAGCTTAAAACTGTCCCTCCTGTCTGTACAGAGCAACCGCTGAAGGAGCATTCTTTTGCTTCAGAGCGGAGCAATTTTGTTCTGTCCCCAGCGCATCGCGAGATGTATATGTTTACATGAGTTTTTGTGAAGGAACAATACGTTAGCAAAATTTTGACGATTGCAATGGCCAGTCCTGTTTGAATTACATCTGAGACATGAGTGCATGACCTGTTCGAACGGCAACATCGTTTCGTTTTGAGCTGATGCCGTTGCCTTATTCGGCCTGTAACAACTGCGGCATGACTGCACGAGCCAAAACTTGCGGCCAGCAGCCGGCGCGCCGTCCGCTCTTGCGCCCCGCGTTGTCACCGTCATCCGCTCACCCTTGTTGCGCGCCGACCGCTCTCGACGCCACGCACCTGTGCGGACGGCGCGCGGGCCGAAAGCGAAAGCGGGCAATTAGCCATCCCCGTCCCACCTTTCGGCCGCACCAGCCTCCACCGCTAAGCCACCACGCCGCTGGATACGCCGTAGAGCTACTGCAAAATCATGCGACCAGACGCGTTCAGCGGCAAGAGTGGCAGCGCTGCGCGTGCCGCAGCCCATACGCCATCTCAGTTGAACAGAATTTATCGCCAGGCAATTGCACCTCTCAGTGGCTCATCCGCTTCCATCCTGACCTTGAGAAAGCACCAGCGACATTGAGCAACGGATAAGCATCCATTTTAGCTACACTACCTGTAAAACAAGTAGGGAGAGATGGAGATATGCAGGCTGCGCTAATACCTGAATTGATTAGGCGCTAGCTTTTATAATCATCGTTGCCGGACGTGTTACAGGATCTTACAACTTGGTGGTTACAACAAACCTGATCGGGTTCAACAAACTCTAGATAAATATTTACAACCTTATCTAGATACTTTAACATCCTCCCTCAATCTCAACTCTGGACTCGAAGAGATCTTGAGATTGAAACACAAGGATCTAAACGCTTTCTCTGACAAGGATTTTGTCATCCGTCGACCACTGGATCATGCGCTGTAATGAACTTAATGTCCAAAGCTTGTTGAGCAACCTTCTCTCGACAAAATGAAAATCAACTTCAATGTGTTTGGTTCTCGCATGGAACACCTGGTTGGTGAGAGATATGTTGCACCTAAGTTATCACACCAAAGCACCGGGTGGCCGAGTTTGATAAACACCTAGCTCTCGAGAGAAGAACTTGTATCAGATTAAGCTCTGTAGTGGCATTGGCAAGGGCTTTATACTCCGCCTCGGTGCTAGATCGAGATACAGTTCCTTGCTTCCTTGAACTCCGTGGAAGATCAGATTGGATCCAAAGAAAATTGCATAGCCACCGTTGATCGTCGGTCATCAACCGCATCTCGCCTAATCCATGATCAAAGAAATGCACTTAATGTATCTAGGCGATGACTTAGTAATCTGAAGACCAGCATCAACTGAGAACTTCAAGTATCGAAGTATTCGCTTCACAGCAGTCCAATGAGCAGTAGTTGGAGCATGTAGATATTGGCACACTCTGTTTACAGCAAAGGAAATATCAGCTCTTGTAATGGTCGATATTGTAGAGCACCCACAATGCTCCTATATTTAGTAGCTGCCTTTCTTGGACAACAAGTCTCCTTGATCCTTCACCAATTTTTCAGCTGTAGACATTGGTGTAGATACAGGCCTACACTTGCTCATACTAGCACGTTCAAGCACTTCATTGATATATTTCTTCTGCACAAGACATAGACCATCCTTGCCGTGTAAAACTTCAATCCGTGAAATAATGCAATCGACCAAGATCTTTAATAGCAAATGCAGCTTGCGCTTACTCAACTGTACTCATCCGTCGCTTGTGCTAAAGAACCGACAATAACGAGATCATCAACATAAACAAGAACAAACATGATGATGCCATTTTCATGGAAAACAAATAATGACACATACGCCTTTGAAGGTTGAAATCCCAATTCTTGAAGTTTATTACTGGAGTTTGAGTACCAGGCCACGTGGAGCCTGCTTTAACCTTCATAGAGTGCTTTATCTAATTGACACACATGAGTAGGAAATTTGGAATTCACATACTCCGAGGTGGCGCGATAAACACTTTTTCCTTTAAATCACCATGTAAGAAGGCATTCTTGACATCGCCTTGCCTGGATTGTCCATCCCTCTTGACACAGCCTAATGATAATACAAGACGATTGTGTATCGGGCTTCACCACAGACTAAAAGTATCCTCATAGTCAACTCCATACCGTTGTTTATAGCCTTTGCCACCAACCTTGCCTTGTGCCTCTCTATTGTTCCATCCGCTTTCTTCTTTAACTTGAAGACCCAACGACAATCAATGATATTCATATTTGGTTCATGTGGCACAAGTGTCCAGGTTTTGTTATCTTTGAAGTCTGCATATTCTTCGTTCATGGCATCCTTCCATGCAGTTGAGCCATCGCCTCAATATGTGACTTTGGTTCGATATCAAATTTTATCATCTCCACGTGCGCCCCTACTCTTGTGATCATATCGAATCGTGCATCAGTCCACACCTTAGGCACTTTCGAATGTTATTTTGTGCTCTAGTGCTAACACACATTAGCCACGTGGAAACAACATCATCTTGTGGATCCGATGCTACACCAAAGAATCATTAGAAGGTTCACAAGTAGATATGGTTCGATATATGAATATTGTCATGTTGATCGAATCAAGACTCACACACGGTCTATGTTGCTCATTCATAGAGGAAAAATTTTTATCGGTGGACAAAGGAAGAGGCACATAATGACCATGACAACTCCTCGATCGGAGAGCAGTTGTTCAGAGACTCGGTTAGAAGCTCGCCGATCCGATAGGGCATGGATCCTTCATCAAAAACTACATCCCGGGAGATATAGATTCTATTTGTCTCAATATGCCAAGCACTTGTATCCCTTTATGAAGTTCACTATAACCAAGAAATACACAATGTCGAGATCTAAACTAAGTTTGTGAGAGTTATATGGCCGTAAATGAGGCCAACAAGCACACCAAAGAGGCGAAGAAAGGTGTAATCCGGCTTAACATGAAACAAACGCTCAAGAGGGGTTTGATTATTAATCACTTTGCTAGGAAGTCGGTTAATAAGATAACAAGCAGAGATAAAAGCATGACCCCAAAGATGAAGAGGAACAGAGGCATGAGCAAGTAATGCCAAGCCTACTTCCACCACATGCCGGAGCTTTCTTTCTACCAAACCGTTTGTCTTTGAAAGGTGTGAGGGCAAGACACACGATGATGGATACCTAACCGACTAAAGAAAGAGTTTAGTTTCTTATACTCTCCTCCCCAGTCAGTTTGGATACTCTGAATTTTTCTATCGAATTGCCTTTCAACAAGAGCTTTGAATTGAAGAAAGACATTTGGAACATCAGATTTATGCTTTATAAGATAAAGCCAAGTGTATCTGCTGAAAGTGTCAATGAAACTAACATAGAACTGATATCCATTTATTGTTTTAACAGCAGGCCCCCACACATCGGAGTGCACAAGCTCTAAAGGAACCGAACAGGAACTGGAAGATAGCGAAAAAGGAAGTTGATGGCTCTTTGCCATCTGACAGGCATTGCACACAGTGATGCCATCTTTATTAGACACATGAGACAAACTATTTGATTGCAGGACCTGACGAAGAACAGCAAAGGATGGGTGTCCAAGACGACCATGCCATTGCTCCACCGAAAGGTTTTGCGCTACCATGGCCCTCTTGTCCACCGTGGATTGCTTCTGGTGAAGGGATAGAGTCCATTTTAGCTCTGCCTTGAAATGTAGCTTCTTTCAAACCCGATCCTTCACACAAAAGTAGCCGGTGAAATTCAAAGAAAACATTGTTATCTTGAGTGAGACGATGGACAGACAACAAGTTCTTATCAACTCGTGGAACATGAAGGACATTAGAGAGAGCAAGAGACTTATGTGGAGTATGAATATAGGATTGACCAACATGAGCAATAGCCATACCTGAACCATCTGCAGTGTTCACCTTCTCCTTCCCAATGTACTTCTCTCGCATTGTAAGACGATCAAGGTCACTGGTGATATGGTCAGTAGCACCAGTGTCACTATACCAGCTGGGATCACCTCCACTAAAGAATGGAAGAAGCAGCCGCAAAGAACATGTTTTTCCTCCTCCGCTGGTATGCATGATTGAACTCGATAGCACCGAGGCCGTGTGTCCTTGCTACTACACACTTGACAAGTCAGTGCGAAGAATTGCCACCACGGCTTTGAGATCGAGTTGTTGCCACTATTGAAGTTAGGAGTTCCTATTGGGACCCTTGTTGTTGTAGCCTCCACGCAGGTGCTCCCTTGTCCTGAAAACCACCACGACCTCCTTGTCCTCCTTGTCATGTGATTTGCCTCCACTTTTGGATGTAAAGTTTGTCGATGCACCATCAATCTGAACATTTGAGTTGCGCCGCTCAAGACGAGATCAAATGCCAATAGATGAGCATAGAGATCACTAAGCGAGATCTCATCGGTCGTGTAGTAATCAAGTCACCAGAGAATCATATTCCTCACCAAGGCCACACAATAGATAGGAGATCACCTCTTCTTCACGCAGAGGTCACCCAATAGATGCCAAGGTATCGCAGTCCGCTTTCCCTTGGTGAAATACTCTTCAGAATGACAAGTCATTCTTCTTCAAGTTCGCAGTTGCATGCGAACATTCATAGATCTTGCCTTTGAATGGGATGAGAACATTTGCTCTAAAGTATCCCATACCTCCTTGGATGATGCTAAGAAAAGCACTTGAGATAACACTTCTTGAGGCGAAGACGTATGCACTCAACACCGCTGATCGCGTTGTAGCCATCTTGTGTAATTTGGATTGATTTCTTGAATCGCACTGCAGTCCGCCGCCTTCGTGATGAATTGTCGAGGACGAACAAGTGTGCCATCAACATATCCGGAGGCATCGCCTCGCAGATATGGCAACATCTGAGCTTTCACGTAAGGAAGTTTTCCCGTGAGCTTGAGATTGATCACATGATTGATTGCGTGAGGCCGGAAGCAATCCGGCCCGACAGCAAACAATAAAGACAGCGAGAGGACTAAAGATCGGAAGACATAGCAATCGGAAGCTCTTGTAGATCGGAAGCTCACGATACCATGTAAAACAAGTAGGAGAGATGGAGATATGCAGCTATTGCTAATACCTGAATTGATTAGGCGCTAGCTTTTATAATCATCGTTGCCGGACGTGTTACAGGATCTTACAACTTGGTGGTTACAACAAACCTGATCGGGTTCAACAAACTCTAGATAAATATTTACAACCTTATCTAGATACTTTAACACTACCACCACATCCCTGCGCGCAGGGTCGTATTAAGTTTTCGAGGCTCTGGTGCGAAACACAAAACGGACCCTATACTAAGAAAATACAAATAATCAAAATGTGATTCTATTATATAACTATATGTTTTTTTTCCAATATTTAGAACTACAATAGGCATTAATGTTAAAAGAGTAAAGGGTGAATCTTTCTTACGATATCTTTTTAACTTCTAGTAAAAAGCATCATGCGCCTGGTGTTCTTCGAAATAAAATCTTCAATTATATCTTCATATTTAATCTTCTCCAGAACATCATTTTCAAGTGCAATTGTTGCCAATCCATTGAGTCTTTCTTGTGTCATAGTACTGCGCATGTAGGACTTTACCAACTTCAAAATTGTAGAACTTGGAAACTTTAGCATGCCATTTACACAAGAGATGATAGTAGTACTTGCAGCATATGCTGGGGGCCCCAAAAATTTGGGGGCCTTGTGCGGTCGGCCCACTTGCGCTGGGCCTTAGACGGGCCTGCCTGGGCGGATCACGCATGCTTTCCCATAAACAAACATCAATGCACACCGATTGTCGAGCTGGAAAGGGAAGGCCAATAAAGTCGAGAGAATAGGCGATTCGTCTCAGCTCGGTAAAAGGGGGGGAAGAGGGCAACCAAGAACAAAAGGCAGAAGAGTAAAGAAGGGATTTGACTCGGAGCCTACTGGGAATCCACGAAATGGGTGCCACCAAATACACCGTCAGCCGCAGAAGTAGGTGAATGTTCAATGTAGTGTGATTAGAACTGGGCAATAGGGCGTGTCATTTTTTTGGTTGATCCTCAACATGGCCGGTCTAGCACTGTCCAAAGCACAGTATGGCACGGACATCTTCGAAATGGATCAGCATGGCACGAATGATTGCTGGGTGTGGAAACTCGGCACGATGGATGGCCCGGCATGACCAACTGCAATGTGCTTGTCGATGTTCAGGACCTGAGATCTCTAGATCGAGCTTACGAATGAGATTTTGGTTGCCTTTATTTAGTCAAATGATGTTGAAAGGGGAATCAGGGATGGATGAAAATTGGATTGTATTGCTTTTCTCTAAACACAATACAAAATGGAATTACAAGACTGCCTAATGCTATCTTGCGTTTTCCTTGTTGTCGTTGGTTGATTCGTCTGTTGCTGCTTATTGTCCTTGTCTTTGGCGGGAAAGCCTATTTATAGCCTTGAAAGTATGGCAGTTGTCATCTCTAGATAGACATCTTCCCGTTAGTAGGTGTCGTTTGGTCAAAAGGTGTCTTCTCGCTGAAAGGATTGCTTTTCATCAAAGAGATGCCTCTTCGCTATTGACAATTTTCAAGCGGTTGTCAGTACCTGTCAGAGAAAAGCTTTGTTTGCACGTTCTCTCTGTGAGAAGGATTTTCTTCAATCCGACCAAAGCCTAGTCGGACTGACTTAAATCTAGGTCGGCATGGTAAAAGATGTCATAGCCCAACTTGAATTGTTTTCCATATTGGGCCCTCTCCGACCTGGATCAGGTCAGGTGGTCTTTACACGGTCAACAGAAACCTTAATCGATTATAATATTAGTGTGTCTCTTTGAAATATGGATCAAATTTATGAGGATATCACGGGCTCATTGAGAACCGTAGCCATTAATGGGCCTCAAGACAGATTTAATTATTATCGTCAGTGCCTATACCAATTCGGTACAAAAGCGGACATTTCGTTAAAAAACATCATGGGCTTTGTTTCTATACTTTTCTTTTTTAAAGTTGTACAAATATTAAAGCATGAATGAAGGATGGGTGATGATTACTTACTCTTTCGTTTGTTTCAAGCTTTGTGCAACTTGTACTGGGAGGGAAAGCATAGAAGCACTGCTCAAACATCATATCTGCAACCCAGTCCATTATCAACTACCTTACCCCAACAGTTTAGACCATCATTAAATACTACCACTCCTTTTTGCCTCCTCCCGTGACCCATTCGATGCAATCATCATCTCCCCGCACTTTCGTCATCTTTGCTCTCTCTCCTCCACCCATGCTTCCTCCCTGTTGACCTGAAACGCACGAATGATCTGAATATTGAGGGGGTAGTTAGTATATATATGCATGTTGTTATTGTACTATTTTCCTTACCAGGAGAACCTCACTCTGGGGCATAAAATTTTTAACGAGATAGTAACTTTGTATTTATACTTAATGATAAATAAAATTTAATTCCTTTTCTCCAAATAATTATGTGTACCAGATCCTTGCCAGCGATCGACGCTCACTTCTCATCCTTGGTGCCGTTCACGGTGACGGCATCCACTACTCCACATGTCCAACAGAATAAGACCTGGGTCGTGCTTAGGCTCGCCAGAGACGAGTCGGGCCAGCATGGCACAACGAGGTGGCAGTGCCAGACATGCGCGACACGCCATGGCCCGAAGCCCGTTTGGCCCGTGTCGTGCTGGCCGGCACCAATTGCCACCTCTAAGTGTGAGTATATTCAACAACAACCAAGGGCGAAGTCAGGCCTCAGGTTGGTGGGGCAATGGCCCAAGGTGAGAGGAGCCGCCCAGATCGTCCTCGAATTGTTGGATAAACAGTTGCTCCCGTCGGATTTGGATCCTAGCAACAAACCACCGGAGGTGATCCCGATGCTAAAACCCAAGCCCAAGCGAGACAGCTTCACGAACATCCAACGATTCGACAACAACCCCGGTATTCCCCCGGTATGCGATCCGAAACTCGCCCAGGATCCCACATACCGGTTCCCAATGCCATATCAACATTCAATTCGCACAAAGGGGCATCGAGCCCCCAAGCTCGCTACCAGAAACGCAAGAACGCGGAAGCCAACAAACACACCACACGGCACAAAAAGGCCCAACAAAGACAACCAACAAAACGACCAAGCGAAAAGCAGACGAGTTCATACAGAAATTAAAAGCGTAAATTTACAACAAAAGTATTACCGACTATCCTACAACACAAAAGTAAAACACCTCCGGAAGTGTCATGCCCTGAACACTCCCGGGCGTACAACGTCGACAGCCTCTACTCGGTGCCCCGCCCGGTCACCGATAGGCAGTAGGGGCAAAACTCACACCCCGCTGGATCCTCACCTGCAAAATCACAAAGCAGAAGCCTGAGTACAGAAGGTACTCGCAAGTCTTACCCGTGGTCCATATATGACCGACTCCAAAGGAGATGCATTTGGCGGTAGCAAGGTAAACAAGCTTAGGTTAAAAGTGCGGAAATGCTTAACTTTGTTTCAATTTTTGTCATCTACTCAAGTTTTTCTCAATATAACTAGCAGTTGTAACAGCACCTACTTCTAACAGGATATTGTAATTAACAGAATGTAAAGCAAGTCATCTCATATCAAAATTTAGCTCAAGCCCAACGGCGAACCACAAGTTCAAGTTATTTACTACGCAGAAGAAGTTCGGATCAAGCTTGCTCATATCCGAGAGCGCGGCAATTCGAATCGCTTAATTAATCCTGCAGGGAAGCATTGATCGCACGACACTTACCACAAGGGCCTAGTGTCAACCCCCTCCCAATCATACCCAATCGCTGAAGCGTCCTCCTGTGGCCCAAAAACCTAGCACCCCCTCGAGCAGCCCCAAGCCCGGCTTGGTGCTCGAGAGTCGGCCTAAGCCTCGCCCTCAACCACGCCCAACCACAGGAAGTTACGGTCCATCGATTCCGTATGAGAGAAAGAGTGGCTTACCGTACCATAATCGGGCATGCGACCAACCGGGGTGTGCTCAATCTTATTCCACTTACGGATCGGTCCTTAACTGACACAGATGGGGCTACACATTTGAGTCTCCATACCCAAACGAACCAACTCCTGCCCGGTCCACAATTCATTTCTTTCCAAACCTTTCCCAATTCCAAGTCCAACATAATGTAGTACGTGTGTAATAATGACAACCGCAAGTGACAGAACCCTCCGTCACTTGGCCCGAACCCGACATCTAAGCATTTCTAAGCGTAGATCAAATATATTACCCATAGCCTAGCTCCAAAGAATGTGTTCAACAATTACCAACGGGTGTATGTGCAGCAAATGGGATCTAGACCTATCCCTCAATTAATTTCCTAATGCATCACTTAACAAATCATATAGCAGTTTATTCACAAAAATACATTTACATAAAGGTTGAATATGCTTAGGTGCTTGCCTTGATCTTCTGCTTGTGGGTCGGCAGTAAGTGGCTCTCCGGTCGCACCCTCGGTCACATGGCGTCGATCTCAGCGGATCGTTCCCTACGAGTACAATGCATAATGAGATGCATGCCATGCAAATGAAATGAACACAAAAGGAAAAAATCCCGACGAAACAACGCGACGACAAAGTTAACTAAACCGACGTAATAGCCTAACCCGGACAATCTGGATAACCGGATACTCGGACCTTGTGTCCGGATACTCCGCCAGTGGATACTCCGGGCTTTTAGTCCGGACACTCCGGACCTGGCGAGTCTTACCCAAAAACTCGACGGATCGAGGTGCCGCCAAGTCCTACGACACCGCTAGAGCCCGATCTAAAACTCTCTACACCATGCACGCCATGGAGAAGCTCCGAGCTAGCTCGAACCACAACGATGGAGGCTCACTCTTAACATCTCTAACTAAAACCCAAATCCAAAGCTAGGGATGACCTTATCTACCCCCGATCTCTAACCCTAGCATCCACATTGTCTAAAACCAACCCCAAGAACCACCACACCCAAAACCCTAGAGCTCCAAGTTCAACTACAAACCTCCCAAACCCAAACCTAAGCCCTAAACCCACCATGGATGGCCTTAGAACCCACGAAAGCCCACAACTCAACCCCCAAGAGAAAGACCTACCTCCGAGGATGTTGGAGGAGAATAATGCCGGGCGGAGAAAGGAGGATGCCGGCTTGAGGAGGAGTTCCACGAGGTGGAGGAGCCGCCGGGGAGGAGCCACGGGAGGTCGCCGGAGTGGAGATCTCACCGGAGACAAGGTTGGGGTGAAGGAGACGCATGGGATGGGTGGAGGACAAGAGGAGAAGAAAAGAGGGAGTGAACCCACGAAATGGGACTTTTATACAAAAAACCCCCCGCAAATACCGGACTCTCCAGACGTTCAACCCGGAGACTCCGGGTTGGGGTCTTCGGTACAGTCAACCCGGACACTCCGGACATCCAGTCCGGACACTCCGGGTTGGATCCGGACACTCCGGATGTATATCCGGATACTCCAGATGTCCCAGCACTTTTTGAATTTTGGGGACTTGACACAAGGGCCCGACCCAAGTAGCAATGGAGCACTGCATTTCAATCAAAATAGGGCACTAGGTCTAGCCCAAGTTGCGCCCTAGTCCCCACGGACCAGTAGTGGCATCATTACCTGGCTGCCCAGGAGCGACGCCCTAGCCTCTCGCACATTCGAGCTCATCCTCACGCAACTCACACCTCACGCGATCAGGCCGAACGTACTGGCTGCTCCTGCCCGCCCGTCGGTCGCCACCCTCGCTCGCCGCCATCACCCCCACTGACCAGCTACCACGGTCGCCACTACTCGTGCCTGGAGGCTGAACAGTTGGACGCCTGGAGCCCTAGCCACTGCCCCTTTGTGGCTCTACTAGTCTACCCCGCGGCCTCGCGTGGCTCTGAGAGGATGAGGTGCTACCGCTGCAAGGAGGGTTGCCATGCTCCCTGAGCGGGTGGGGTTGCCTGGCCCCCGATTGGACCGTGCTGAGGTCACTGCAACCCACAAGGAGGGTGACTGAGTGTGGCAAGCTGGTGAGGGTCGTGAGGCCTTCAGCTGGAGCCGAAGCCTAGAGGTGATGAATTGTTAAACCTAATTTGTTTGTTCCCCATTTGTTTTAGAATTTAGAGGCTTTCTTTGGATTTGGATTCAGTTCGCTCCCTTCGACCAGTACAAAAGAAAAAATTTAGACAACTACTCAAGATCAAACACAACCCAAGGAAGCTCGCGCCAGCAAAAGATATTCTGGACTAAATTTAGTGCCTTTTACTTCCAAGGGATTGCAATTAAACCTCGGTATATCAGATTCTGCTATCTCGGCTTTGGTTGGATTTGTGTATGTTACACAATAGTTTTTTGGGGCTAGCAATTTGTAGTGGAAACCTATAATTGGGTCACATTTGGGTGGTGACTGGATATTGATTTAGGCATTAGGGTTGGAAATCAATTTTGATCGGTAATGTGCTGTAGATATCAGATTCTGCTATCATTCTCTGTTAGCCAATGTTCATACTTTGATGGACTTTTGTTATACATCATATCTATACTTTTTGATATTATTAATAGCACTTAATGTCTCGTTCTAGGCTTAACAAAATTCTGGCTCCATCTTTGACAGCAACACAGTTCTTTCTTCATATAAAGGGCATCTTTATTAAGCCTTCGTATAAAGTTATAGACTTTGAATTTTCAAATTATTTTCGAGGAGCGACGATATATCAGCTAATTCGTCTTTTAGTCAGTGAGAAGAGGGCGCTAGTTATTTGGAGTGGGCCGAGGTACGCTGGCAGGACGAGTGGGCTGAGGGCCTATGGGCTGTGGCTCGTTATTTATTCAAATTAGCTAGGCCTAGTGTAAGGGTTTTATGGGCCCATGGACTCTTGGCCCAAACTCTGGCCGGTGATGCCATAGTTCCGAATTAGGCCCAATCCCATCTAGGCCCGAAGCAACAAGTCTACTCTTCTCCGCAGAACGCAGTCTTTAGGGCCTGTTTGGGAGAGCTCCACTCCAAAAAAATCAGCTCTACTCCACCAACTTCACCATAGAGTAGCTCCATCATAAAGTTGAAGTAGGGAAGGGAGGTGTTTGGTTTGCAAATTAGATCTAGCTTCAAGAATAGATGGGTTTGATGTGGATACCCATTTGTGCCCTTGGATGTTGAATGGAGGTGGGTAATTACCTCATATGTGTAACTAGTGGCAAAGGTGGGTAATTACCTATGAACTTCACGAGTGGATATGAAACAGTGTTTCTTGGAGTATGAGGAGCTCCACAAAAACCATGAAGCAGCCCCCTAGATTCACATTTTTCTCGGGAGTTACGTGGCAGAATGGCGTTGTTTGGCTACACGAAGTTGGAGTAGAGCTGAAAATTGAGGAACAGAGCTATCCCAAACAGCCCCTTACTCGAAAAAAAGCAAAAAAGCCAGAAGGAGCAATCCTGGTAGGAGAGGAGTTGGTGGAGAGGTCACGCCACGGCGGCCATGGAGAACCTAGCGCTGCTGTGGGGGATCATCGGGCCGGGCGTGTCCGGCGCGGTCTTCGGTGCCGGCTGGTGGTTCTGGGTCGACGCCGTCGTCTGCAGCGCCGTCCAGGTCTCCTTCCTCCACTACCTCCCCGGTGAGAGCAAGATCCCTTCGCTTTCGTTTCCTGTCAAATTGTCTTCTTTGTGGCTTTGAGGTCGGGATTGATGGGCGTGCTTTGTCGGGCGTGGGGCTTGCAGGGATCTTCGCGTCGCTGGCGGCTCTCATGTTCAACTGCGTGAACAAGGATGAGATTGGATACGACTATTACTCGCCCTATGGGGACGATTCCGAGTGGAGGTGAGGCTATTGCTCTATTAGGCACTAGTTGGTCGAATTGTTCGATGAATTGAGGGTACTCTAGGCCAGATGATTGAATTGAACCCTGAATATATACACATTGCCTGCGCGATTAAAAAATAGTCACAGTATCCACGATGCGTAGTTTCAGGAAGAAAATTTATGATGAGTTAGTATTGTATGAGTTAACCAATTGTTTATTCAGTCTCCAAAAATTGAGGCCTTGGCTTCATGGTTCGTGTTGCACAGAAATATTCATTGAACCAAATGCCCCGCCAGTGTCTCTCTGCATGGAGTTAGGCAAGGGTGATTCCAAACTGAACTTTGCTTGATTTCGAGTTTTGCCTGCCGTGTGTATAAACCATATTATCTTCGTGACTGACCTGTTGATTGTAGTAGAATACCAGGCTAGTCCTTTCTGCTGATTTCTCAAAACTAAAAATAAAAAAAAAATGCTGTCGATCTAGCTTCATCTTCATAAGTTATCACTGGACTTAGTCACATGGACAACAATATAAGTGTAAATTAGGAATTAGGACCCTAATGTGATTACAAGCTGAAAAGATTCAGTAAACTTGCAGAGAGGTTCTTATGATTTATTTTAAACAATTGTTTTTCAAAAAGGGTCTAAAACAACTGTTGTATGTTTGATCTTGTTAGTTTCCTAAGTCATCCTGAGACTTGATGATATGCTGTTCAAGGGTTGATCAATCTGATTACAACTTTAAATGGTTGAGAAAAGTCCTAACAGTGTTTCCTTTGATTGATTACGAAACTACTTAGACAACTAAGTCAACTGGTGGACCTCTCTTTTGATTGTTTTACCAACTAAATCACTTTATACACCTTATGAGGGTAGCATTAGTTCCACCGTTCCTCTATTACCAATGCTCTTCGCTCGTGGATCACTGTGTTTCTATATCCCTGTTTTTGTTGATAGTAATGGAATCTGAACCAAACATCTCTTTGTTTGCCAAACACGTAGGTAGTTGTTTACTTGTTTATACTGTTTTCTGTTATGTTAACTTATTTTCCAGACAACCTTGCTTTTTTTTAAAGGGGAATCCATGTGCCAGTAAGATGCCAGCACAGTGGGATTAAAGTAAATCTTTTGGTTGAGCAACTGCTTATATTCTTATTTTGTTGAACTTATTTCTGATTGTTTGTGTTAATTTCTGTCGGTTAACTTTCTGATGGATGATGGAGATAAGAAAAGGAGGTTTTCACCTTTTTTTCTTATAAATTTGATATAGCATAAAAAAAATCATTTGGGGGAAAACTAAGACTTTCGGTGATACGGGGTTTGCCCGATCTTCATGGCGTAGGATTTAGATACTCACATGCTCTCTTAATGAACACTAGTTGATCACCCGCTGCCAGATGCAATAGGCTTGCAATTCTTCGATTCGCCAAAATCACACGCGTGTTGAACTTCACGGACACCGAGTGAAGTATATTGATCTTCCAATTCCCAGTAGAAAGACAAAACGATCTTTGAAAGAAGCCGTCCAATTCCTCCTTTCTATGCGCACGCAATGAGGATGAACAAGCGAAGAACGCTTAATAGATGGAAAATAGCTATCTTATTAATTTGATGTCTCCCTTTACAATAAAGAGGTATGCAAATATATAAAGAAAATACAGGGGATGAGGAAGAGGGAACATGCGCACATCGAATCCTAACCAATCGTGGGCTGAATTGTTAACATATTCCTCTCCTATCTCTAATCTCTTATTTAAACACAAACTCTATCTCTAACTCTTATAAAAAATAAATTGCACGAGTCAACCACTATTAATTCTGGCCGAACATTAGTCACCGTGACATTTGATTTGGTAGTGTTAAGGATATAAATACTGTCTTATATAGACTCTCCATATATAGGGTTTTCTTGTTTAGGTATTGCTTTACATAGGCTTTCCTTTTGTACCCTCATCATGTACTCTATATATTTTAGCCATTGGTCTCATATTGAATATAACAAGTGCTATTCATAACATGTTATCAGAGCAGAGGTTCAAACCCTAGTCTCCCATCTTCTTCCGCTGCTACAGCAATCTCCACTCCCGAGGGTGGCCACATACTTGGATCAGAGCACGTCGCGCTGGTCTGTCTTTCTGCATCGGCCGTTCTTCCGCGCGACGTTCTCCATCGCGCACGACCACCCGCCTCCGGCATCCACTCGACTACTCGCCGTCTTCTTCATGGGCCGCCGACGCCGGTCGCACCGCTCGCTCCCGCGGGCCCTCTAGTGCCCGCTTCAATCGCCCGTGTCGGCCGCTCCGCCTTCGGCACCCATGCGGTGCCCCTCCACGCCGACTGGCCATCTGCTCTGGCCCGCTGCGGTCGGCCTCCGACCACCAATCGTCGGCCGCCCGCCTCTACGCCGCTTGGCCTTCGTGCCGCCGCGTCGGCCCTTTCTTGCGTCGGCTCTGACGACCACGCCGGCCTCCCGCCGGCTCGCCCTCACCCGCACGAGCCGCCGGTTACCCCGCCATTCGCCCGGTTGCTTGCCTCATCCAAACGCCCGAGGGAGCCTTTTGATCTTTTGTGCATGGACTTCAAATAGATCCATAGTTGGATTTAATTTCGGTTTGGCTTCCCGCTCCCGCTCCAAAGCAGCTTCTACTCTAGAGCAGCTCCGGCTTTCCGTTCGGTTTTGGCTCTGGCTTCAGCTCTTTTGATCAGCTCTCATCTCCGGCTATTCGGCTCGGTTATTGGCTCGGCTTCAGTTCTTTGGTTTGGCTCCGATTTGTCTCTATCTTCATCGTCTCAACCCTGGTTTCAGCTCTTTTGATTGGCTCTTAGCTCCGGTTCTTTGGCTTGGTTATTGGCTCGGCATTAGTTTTTTGGCTCTTCGTTTTCGGCTCAGCTCCGGCTCTTCGGCTCTCCTTTAAGTGTTTTATTTTTAGCTCTGTTGCTTCCATCCAAGTCCTTAGCATATTTGGCTCTATTCATAACATGGTTCTTCGCCAACTCGGCTTCTTCGTCGACTCTTCTTTATCGGCTCGGCTTCTTCGTCGACTCGGCTCCACCGTGGGCTTTTCTTCGTCGACTCAGCTCCACCGTTGGCTCTTCTTCGTCGACTTGGCCCCATCGTCGGTTTTTCTTCATCGACTTGACCCTACTGTCGACTTTTGTTCGTCGATTTGGCTTCTTCGTCAACTCAGCTCCACCGTCGGCTCTTCTTCGTCGACTCGGCCCCACTGTCAGCTTTTCTTCGTCGACTTGGCCCTACCATCGACTTTTTTTCGTCGATTTGGCTTCTTCATCGGCTTTTCTTAATCGACTCAGCCCCACCGTTGGTTTTTCTTTGTTAACTCGATTTCTCAAGAGTTAGATGCTATGACGACCACTTCAAAATCAGAATTTTGGATTTTTCCCTATTTTAGTGTCCAACCCTTTCCAAATGCAATGCTATTACATACGCCTTGCATTTTTTTGGGGGGGCGGGGTAAGGATATAAATATTGTCTTATATAAACTCTCCATATAAGGGTTTCCTTGTTTAGGTATTGCCTTACATAGGCTTTTCTTTTGTACCCTCATGTACTCTATATATTCTGGCTATTGACCTTATATTGAATATAACAGGTGCTCTCCATAACAGGTAGAACAGAGGTATAGTTGGTTTTTATGATGTCCTCTCAAAAACCGATTCACTTTTCTTGAGAAACTAAAAAACATACACAGTACCTTTCTTCCCGTTTCCTGTTCCGCCCGCATGGCCCATATGCCAGCCCAGTACAGTGGTCCATACGGCCTGGTGGTTTGGAAATGTAGCCAGCATGGCCCAACCCTTTTGATGTCTTGTTCCTTATCCTTCATAAGGATTTCTTTTTCCAAGCAAGCAGGTCTATGTTGAATCCAACCGAAGCTTCTCTGGAACGATCCACTTGGTCACAGTAGCAGTCAACATCCTGGCCCACGTGGCTTCTTTGCCGTACTTCTTTGTGCTCCATGTAGAGCAAATAATACATCCATTTCAACCGGCTCGATGAGCTCTGCACCATGGTATAATTTATTCTGACATGCAATTCTTTTTCTTCGTGGGCCTTCCAAACGCATATTCACTTTTGGCTTGTATAGATCAAATATGGATCTGCATATAAATAAATAAAATAGTAGTAGCTCTGTACCTTGGAGTATAACATAGAAAGAACCAATTATAATAGAGTTCACATGGCAATATTTAATGTGACTCAATAATTCTTTCCAATCAAATAGTATATTTAACTGAAAAGTGCTAAGCGTGTCAGTATCCGCATCATTTGGTGTTGTTAATTTGTCTGCTTTGTTACTTTTTAGCTCTCCACAATTCTTCCAAATTTGATGATCATCCGTTTTGCATGCTAAATATCTTTGTCATGTGCTGGAAATACTGTTCACAGTTCACACACATGGATAGTGACCTAAATCTTCTGAGATTTCAGACCAATCTGTCATATTTATTTTTTATTTCGATAGTTGGTTGCTAATATTAGTAATTACTCACAGAAAAATAAAAAATTGTGTATGACTATAGTGTGAATGAGATGAGTCAGATTAAGTTGTTTTGTAGCTGTTAGATGTTAGAGATACCTGCAACAACATAAAGCTTGTAAACTCAAATTTCTGCGCACTACACACTTATACGATATGTTCAATGTTGTATGATAGCTGTTGAAATAAAGGAAAACTGTTGATACAATGTATTATGAGTAAATGCTCTCTGCTTTACAGATTCACAGGGGGCCAACGGCCTTATACAATGGGAGTCGGTAGCTTAGTTTGCCTCAATTTATGCCTTGCTTTATAACCCAAAATTTTACAAGCCATGCCTCTCAAGGCCAATACAAGAGTTAGGTAAACCTGCTCCAAGAAATTTGCATGAAGGCAAGGGAAAGATTTTAACACAAGGTGAATCTTGAATTTGAGGTGTAGTTTAGGCATGTCAATTAATGGCAAGGACATGATGACAGAGCTGAAAATAACTTTTTGTAGAATCGAGAGGGGATGTAAGAGCCTCAAATTTTGGATCGTTTGTGTTGTGCAGTAGAAATCTCGAACTATGATAGTATTTTCTACCAAAAGAACATCATGGTTGCTAGTATTGTGCTGTGTGGTTGCATTCGTTTTTCCACATCAAGTCATCACACCATCCTTGCGGTATCTCCTAATCAAAACCCATTAATACATATTTTCTACAACATCTGAAAAATTCTCCCTCTTTGGTTCTCAAAAGCGTAAAATAGACCAATGATGCGTACGAGAATGTGCTTGTAAATGGAATTTGCAATGGATGAGTGATTTTCTCCCGATACTGCATAAAATTATTCTCAGATGTTTCTTAATTCGCAGAGTGAAGCTTTGGCTTTTTGTGGCGTATGTTGTTTCTTTTGTCTGCCTAGCTGGATCAGTGGGTTTGTTGGTGCAAGATGCCTTGACAGACAAGGGCCCTTCAGTGTGGACTGGTGTTGCTGGTGTTCTGCAATGTGTTCTTGTATTGATAAGGTATACCTGCATGTTTCATCAACTTCCTTTCTCGCTCCCTTCCCCGTTCACTTGAGCACTGCGTATTCTGACATTGCATCATCCTTACAGTGGACTGATATATTGGACGTGCCACTCCGAGGATTAAGGGTCAGAATGTTCTGAGCATACTTGGAAGGGTGATTTTGTGTACTATTTCTGCCTGTGTGTGATTTTGTGTAGAGGAAAATCATGTTCACTTTTAGAGTGGGAAGAATGGATATTTCATCTGTGCATAATTGACTTCTTTCTGAAATGATGCTCAACACCATTGCACGTTTCTCCTAATTTCTGCTGATTCGCCCATTTATGTTAAGATTGAAACTGTCAAGTATGAGCTCAAAAATTGCTCTTCTATTGTGATTGACCTTTTCCTGCAATACGTTATTATCATCGCACTCGCACCTCCCTAGTCAATTTCGGCTGACGTCGTTAAATCCAGATGCTGTTGCACCCTCTTTCTTTGTTGGTGCTGGCGTGCTGTGCTAGCATTAACAAGATGGGAAAATAATGCTTGTATTGCATCACCCAAAACTAGTTTGTCGGCCTGTTCTTGCCGCCTGGGAGATGGTATGTAAAATTAGTGCTCATTTATGTCGCCTTACCTCCAAGCATTCCGAATATTAGCGTCCTGTTGTGTACCGATCAACTGTCTTAAAGCACCATTGTGACAGCCCTAAAATAGGAAATAATGGGTAATAAATATGTGATCCTATTTGAGATCCTCTTTTGGTTCATCTGGATTTTTATGGATCTTCAGTAACTTTTGCCCTTTTTATTAATGTTCTTATTGGTCTTGTGTGGGTTCTCAATTTTAGACTCCAATCTCTTGCAAGCATAAAATCCAATTAAAATCCACTTAATCCTAAATGAATCCCTATTCTCAGCAGAAAATTTTCAGAATATTTTGAGACATTTTAGTACTACTGGAAAATTAAAAACATAATTAAATAATTGTGGTTGAGGCACTGTCAATTTTTTTTATAAATTCTAGGAGTATGCTCTCGTTCTGAACATTTTATAGCTTCTTTAGGACCTCCTCGGGAGTCCGGACAGGTTTCAAAAATGTTCAAGTCGATTTGCTGGTCCAAATAATTGAGCTAAGCGTTGCTAGGAAATCTGTTTACGGGCTCTCTCTGTCTCTCTCTGTCTCTCTACTTTTGGGCCCTCCACGTTGATTTGGCCCATGAGGCAGTGGCTCCCGTCCTTTCTCCCTCTGCCTGGTGGCCCTGGGTCGCCCGGGCCCGCTCGCAGGCAGCCAAACCTGGGCGAGCTAGCGCCTCGCGTTCAGCCTCGCGCTGCCGCGCGTTGTCGCGACGAAGCTTCGCTGCCCCGGCAGCCACTGGTCGATCGGATCGCGCCCTGCGCACAGCAGCTCGTGTGCGTCGTGGCACCGGCGCCGCTCGACGAGTGCCCGACCGCACCCCCGCCGCGCCCCTGTGATCCACGCGAGCTCGCTGCCTCTGCCGGCCATTGCCTCGTGCTCACCGTGCCTCCATGTTGCCTGTTGGGTCCACGGCCGGCCAGCTCCGCCCTTGCCTGCCACCGGCGAGTAGGGGTGAAAACGGAACGGAAAGTTTCCGACCGTTCCGAAGAAAAATGGAAACGGAAGTCTTTTTTCGGAAACGGAAACGAAAATTTTTTGTCGGAAATGGAAACGGAAACGAAAAATATCGGTACGGAAACGGAAACGGAAACGAAAATTTTTTATCGGAAACGGAAACGGAAACGGGAGAGCCAATTCCGACGGAAACGGAAACGAAAATTCCGTATAAGTTGAACCGGAAACTAAAAACGGAAACGGGCCGGAAAGAGAAATGGGCTTGGCCAAAAAATGAGAAAGGAGAGTTTATATTTATTTTTGAATTAAAATAATTTTATAAATACAAATGGTTTTATATAAAATATTAAATAGAGTTCAAAAATTCCGAAAAAAATCTCAAAAATACTTTGAAACATTTTGAACCTAGAAAAATTATTTTCAGCATTATTTTTTTATAAATAAATTAATTTTATAAATCTAAAAATAGCAAACTGGTATTTATAAACTCCAGAAAATCCAAGATAAATTTTAGAAAATCATAAATGAACATCGAACAATAATATACAAATTTTAGGGTGTTAAACCTTTGTAATTGGTGGAGCAAAAGGATATCTATGATAATTATATGGATGAGGATATAATGGTCTGATATGGGAGGCAAATAACGTGCCTTCAACTGACAGACTTAAGAAAAATTTTCTAGCGATACCAGTGAATATAACACTATTCTTGGGTCCACCTTGGAGGTGGAATGGGCTACATTGTTCTTGTGGTCATGTATATTGTGATTCTCTACTATGTTTTTGTGGAATTTTCTGTTTTCGTTTCCGTATCCGTTCCGTTCCGTATTCGTTTCCGTCACTATCCGTTTCCGGGGTTTCCGATTTCGTTTCCGTTACCGATAAAAAATGGAAACGGAAACGGAACGGTCATTTACCGACAGTTTCCGTACCGTTTTCATCCCTACCGGCGAGGCCCTCCCCGAGCCACCCTGTTCTAGCCGGCTGACGGGTGGGGCCCTGCTGTTAGGGGTGGGCATTCGGTTTTTTCGGTTTTTACGGTTCGGTTTTTTCGGTTTTAAAAAATTTCGGTTTTTGAATTTTGAAAACCGAATCGAACCGATTTAGAGGTTAAAACCGAACCGAATTAACCGAATTTTATTCGGTTCGGTTTTTCGGGAATTCGGTTAACCGAAATTCTCCTCTGTCCCAACGGTTGCACTTCACAGAATCACAGGCGCTGAGGCGCAATTCTCCTCTGTCCCAACGGTTGTAACATGATATATGAAGGCTTGTAATACAACAAAACACAGCACATGATATATACGATTAACAAGGTTGTAACATGATACAATTAAATACGATTAACAAGGTTGTAACATGATAATACAACACAACACAAAGACAACAGCTTATACAACATCCTGCAAAAAATTATACAACCACATCGAAGCTTGTAATATTAAGGCTTTGCATCCAACACGACACAACACTGCTATTTCAACACAACACGTAAATTATACTCCCCTTGACTACAAGTACATAGAAGATTAAATTCATCCGGACATCTGTATGAAATATGCCACAAACTTCATCTAGTAGATTAAAATAGGACAATCGACAAGCAGTTCAACATGCCACAAACCAGTTCAACATAAACTTAAAATAGGATAAGCACTTAAGCACATAGCACATAGCAGATTAAATTCATCTAGTAGATTAAATTCATAATAAATAACAAAACTTAAAATAGGACAAGCACTTGAGTCATCATCATCATCCTAGATAACTTCCGCTCTGTATCTCCTTAACCCTTCTTGGTTTTTTCCCTGCTAATTTGCTATGGCCCAAAATAAGTGATCTACCAGCTACATACAAGATACAACGAACCACTGAAATCGAATCAAGTGTCTACCATACAAATGCCACAACAACAACATAAAAACAGTAGATTTGCAAACAAGAATTTCTCCATACCACAAACACAGAGATAATTAATTAAAGCAAACAAGTTTGCTTCGTACATATGCCACAAACATAGAGATAAGCAAATCTCTGGATCTTAGAATGCAACTCGAATACCTAGGCAAGAGGGTCGAGCGCCGGAGCTCGGCAGATCTGAGCGCCGAGTCATGAGGGAGGAGGCGCGCGCCGACGCGAGCGAAGCGGAGCGCCGATGTCAAGACCAAACCAGGTGAGGAGGAAGCGGCCGTGCTGTGCTGTGCCCGGCTGCGCGCCGTCGAAGACCAGGAACGCCGGAACGGGGCGACCACTGAAGACCGGGAACGGGGAGACCACCGAGGCACCGATCGGGCGAGGAGGAGGCGGCGAGGCGGGTGCGGCGGCTTGGATCTAGGTTTCCGATTTGGGGATCTGGAAGACTGGAGGCGCTCGGGTTGGGGTCACGGCCTCACGCCCTCACGGGTTGGGGTTGGGCTGGTTGGTGACTGGAGTCTGGAGGTGTAACCATGTAGCTAGTTAGTCTCGTAAGGTAAGGATCAAGGTTGGTCTCTAGACTTTTCGGTTTTTTGGTTTTTTCGGTTAACCAATGCTGAAAACCGAACCGTAAACCGAACACCGAATAGCAGTGAAAATAAAACCGAACCGATACCCGAAAACCGAATTAACCGATTTTTTCGGTTAATTCGGTTCGGTTCGGTTCGGTTTTTCGGTTTCGGTTTTTATATGCCCACCCCTACCTGCTGTCAGCCCCACCTCCCTCTCTTACGCTCGTTTGGCCCACTGCCGCATGAGACCGCCTTGCCAGCTTAGCTAGGGGTGGGAGAAATCCAAAAATTGTGAAAAGATGTTTTCCCTTTGAAAAGCGTATTTTTTGATATTTTTATGATTTTGAAAAACCAAGAGCATTCAGTTTTTTATATCTTGCGTTTCAAACCCAAATTGGGTCAAACAAGTTTCTAATTTCATCTGAATTCATGATCTTCCTATATATACAAAAATATTTAAAATTTGACCACCGTAATTTGTTTGATTTCAAATTAAAATGAAAATTTAAAACTTATGCTAATTGAATATGTTCACTTGGACTTCAAATCTGTTAAAACAAAGTTTGTAGACCCTAGTAACATAAGACTCCCATGCCTGCAAGGACTCACTCTGGGCCTGAAATTAACCAAGTTTGTAATAAACTAGGCCCGTAAGCGCGCCGCACGCCGCGCACGTGAACGAAAAATGATTTTGCGTTTTTTCTGGCGAAAAAATAGACTTAGACGTATTTTCAAAATTTTTGGAGGCTCGAGAAACCGTAGAGACCGAGCTGAGAAAAAATACACATCTCTCTGTTGATGAAAACATTCTTTTTGGAGAAAACGGAGAAAGAACCTGGGCCCGTACGTGCGGCGCATGACGTGCGCAGGAACGAAAAATGATTTTGTGATCTTTTCTGGAGAAAAAATAGACCCAGAAGTATTATAATTTTTTTTAAGACTCGAGAAACCTGTAAGCGCGGCGCACGCCTCGCGCACGAACGAAAAATGATTTTGTGTTTTTTTCGGGAAAAAAATAGATCTAGACGTATTTTCAAAAAAAATTAGGCTCCAAAACCCTCAGTGACCGAGCAGGGAAAAAAGTACACATATTTCTGTTGACGAAATTTTTTTTCCGGGAAAAACAGAGGAAAGACCTGAACGTAAAGAGCAGGGACCTATTTGTTATATTTTTGTACCTGATTGCTATCCTAAAAAATTAGAAAAGGGCTTGTTCGTGATTCGTATTTAAAGGGAGGGTCTTTTCGTAAAGTGGCGAGCGAGGGACCTAAACGCGAACTGGGAAAAATTTTCTTCCCCTCACAAAAAATCGCAAAGGACTTCTTTGTAAATTCGCAGGGACCTATCCGTAATTCAGAGAAACGAAAGAGTTTTTTTGCAAAATCACCATGAGACATGTGGGGCGGTCCTCCTGCCGAGCTTCCTCCCATCTTTAATACCGGAGGACTTGTGCTAATTGAATATGTTCACTTGGACTTCAAATCTGTTAAAACAAAGTTTGTAGGCCCTGGTAACATAAGACTCCCATGCCTGCAAGGACTTTTCACTCTGGGCCTGAAAATTAACCAAGTTTGTAATAAATGTAACTATCAATGCTAATATAATTCAAAACATAAATAACTAATGTAAATAAACTTAAACATTTAAAACGTCAACTTCGAAACTTTCCAAAGGTCAAAACCCTTTATTGATTAAAGAACTGTTTTTATTTCGAACGTATTATTCATTTGAGCGAAAGACTATTTTTATGTTTAACGTAATGATCACTTGAATCCAAAAGAAGTTGCCATCCTTTTCAAATTTAAGAAACTTGAACAAAAGTAACTTAGTTACACCTAAAAAAAAATTGTGGACTGCTGGATCTTGGTAAGTTGGCATTGCTATTGTTGCTTTCATTTGCTTCTTATTTGCTACTTTCTATTTCGTGTAGATACCGACGTTGGAGAGACTGCAGTCGACGACTTCGACCCCGCTCAGGAGTACTCCGAGCAAGGCAAGCACCCCCTTTGATTATGTTGATCCCAACATTTCAAATTTGTTTCGACAATAATTTTTATGCATGTGTTATGTTCAATAAACATTGCTATATTGTGGGTACTGATAGATATATTCCTTAACTTGTGAAATTTCCTCAATAAGCATTGACATGTGAACCTTGATCATCCTAGGACATGATTAGACACATAATGTTGTCAAATTGGGTATAAATGATGATACATGCATCTGCTTAGAATGCTTAGAAATGGGAAAACAAATGGTAGGTTATACTATTCGTGATGCATATAAATGTCGAATATAATGAAAAATATGGATAATGGTATCTTGGTAAAAATGAAAATAAAATTATGTTTTGATGTCGATGAGTATTGGTAATAGCTGGATATGCGAGGGATGGACTTGCATACATTGTAGGGGGCTATTCTCGCCCGGGTCGAATTAAGGGTCGAATGTAGTGTTTTATAATCCAAAAGAATACCATACAACCACAAGTGCTGGTATGGAACAGCCTTAATCTATTAAGTTACTAAGGGCTAACTTTGCACATTTGAAGGCTAGAGTAGTACGGGCTTCCGGATGGAGGTTGCTCAGAGGGATGCCCACATCGAGGTGTTAGAAATAACGTTTGCTGATACAACGGTGTATGTTTTACTATGGAAAGAAGTGGGGATCCACAAGAGTGAACTGTGTGAGAAGTACCGAGTGTATGAATATCTTCTGCCGCCATAGTAAGGGTTTGTCGTCACCAGGCTGGTGCAAAGTTAGGTCTAGATAATGTAACGATTGTGTTATAATTGCTCCACAGCATACCAAAGTAAGTGTGTTAATAGATTGGCAATAGAGATGGTTATATCTTATGGGTAAAGCTGTACACCTCTGCAGAGTGAAAAACTTTTCAAAAAGTCATGCCCACGATTATGGGAGACTTGGTGCACTGACACTAGTTAAATAATTTTGGTATTTTCAAAAAGGGTTGAATTGAAAATAATTCCTGGGAAGGTCTTGTTTCCTAATTATTGCCAAGGGTTGGCAAAGGGTGAATTGTTACCCACATTCATGGTGGATTGTGAGTTAATGTTTAAAATGCTACTCTACTTGGTATTTACATGTTAGTCAAAACTGCTTTTACAAATTCCGTTTACCATCTACTATCTGTTAATTATGAACTATGTCGCTTTATGCAAACAAACATGTTAGTCTTCCTTTGACATAGCTTGCATAAACCACAACTTTGCAATACACGTTAAGTCTTGCGGAGTACAAATGTACTCAACCTTGTTGTTGTTGAAATTTATCAGGTGAAGAAATGGATATTCCCAATGACGCGTTTAGAGATGGCAACGGATCTGTACTCGGTGGATATCACCACCCCGTACCCGTGTTAGTAAAATTCACCCGCTACAATACCCATACCCGCACGCGGGTACAAAATTTACCCATACTCGTACCTGTGCGGGTAACGAGGACTCGGCGGGTAGCCCGCACCTGCATTATAGACAGATGCCCGTACAGGCTATAGTAGCATATCTTATAAGGCAATTTAATGAAAATGTGTAGGATCGAAGTATACGAATATAGCAATCAGAGGGGGGGTGAATGATTGTGCGGAAGCTAAAACCAAATTCTTGATCTATTAAAAGTTCACCCCAAAACAGAACCAAATAATTGCCTCGTTTTCGACAAAAATAGAATGACAAAGGTTCGGTAAAACAACAATTCCTGGAGATCCAACCGTTAGATTGATCTGAAATTTGGACACAAGAAACTAGATTCCAATACGAATCGAACCCAAAAAGAATCAGCTCGATCGGACTTACGGATCAAAAGTTATGAGCTTCGCAAGCTTGCTGTTCCAGAACTTGACGAAAACTAATCTAATCAAAACTTCAAGATTAAACAAGATCTTCAAAAGATTAATCAACTAGACTTTGAGGAACTCTAAATCAATACCCTAGAAAGGTTTTTGATGGATCAAATCAAGATGAAACTCAAGAATCAAAAACCAATCTACAATTAGAACAAGCATGCAAACAAGAACCAAAACAAAAAACACTGTAGCAACGTGGTTACTGTAGCACGCAAAAATCTTGGAAGAATTGATCTTTATTTCTTTTGTCTAAAGTACTCTCATCAAAAGAGTACAAACCCTAAAACTTGCTCAAGACTTGATACCCTTCAACAGGAGACAACCCCTCCTATTTAAAGGACCAACCCACAAGGAGTTCTGAATACAATTCCTATTCCCTAGAAGGAATCTGTATCCAACACAACTCTACTTGGCCCAACCTGGCCGAGTACAACTCTTGCACGCGTATGGCAACCCTACCATACTCACGTGACTAACACTTTGCACGCGTATGGCCACCTGCCATACTCACGTGACTAACACTTTGCACGCGAATGACCTCCTGCCATTCTCACGTGACTAACCATTCTTCATGTGCACCATTCTCTTAGCCCGAACGTCCCGCATGACATCCTTGACCACCAAGACCTCAGTTTCTCCCTGAACCTAGTCCCGAACCTCAGCTCCTCCATGAACCTAGCCCCGATCCCGTCATCGACCACGTTCGTCTTCGAGCAATACCTGCACATGAACAAACCACAAAACAATTCCGAGCACAAGTCCACGACTTGACTCACATCAATCCATGCAAATACTCACACGAGCATTGCATAAAGTCCACTTCAAGTATCATGAAATTCTCACAAATTTCATAATCTCAAAAACAAATCAAACACAATTCCAATTTTGCTTAAAACCCTAATCGAGCAAAAACGCATTCACGACGGACCAAAAAATATGGTCCGGCGTACACATGAAAAAGTCACTCAAAAAACCATTCACGACAGACCAAACAATTTGGTCCGGCGTACATGTAAAACTTACTGTTTTTAAGAACTTGGTCCCGAGCAAAAAAACCTTCAGAAGCACATTTACGACATACCAAAAATTTGGTCTGTCGTTCATGGAAAAAACGAGGTTGCCAAAAACATGTGTATGACAGACCAAAAAATTTGGTTTGTCATACATGGGAAAAACAAGGTCGCCAAAACCATGTGTATGATAGACCAAAAAATTTGGTTTATCATACATGGGAAAAACAAGGTCGCCAAAACCTTGTGTATGACAGACCAAAAAATTTGGTTTGTCATACATGGAAAAAACAAGATTTCTTGAACAAGCGTAAAAGCATCAAAATCACGTTTATGACAGACCAAAAAGTTTGGTCCGTCATACATGCGAAACTCACTGTTTTTGGATGTTTGGTCTGGCGCAAATGCAAAGTCTCTGTTTTTGGATGTTTGAATGTTTGGTCCTTCATGCAAGCAATTTTGCAAGATTAATCCTAACCAATTTTTCAGCACAAAATCAAGCCAATTTTTCATCACATGATTCACAAAATGCAAATGGATATCCGTATTACAAATTAAACATTATACTAGAGTGCACAGTTAGGCCTTGAGCAACATATCTTATAATGCAGTTATGGTTTAGAGATTTTGATGGGCTGAACGACTAGGCTGCATAGTTGGGTCTTGGGCAATTGGGCCAGATCGTTAGTGGATCAGACGCATGGGTGAACGGGTACGTGTAATAGCAGAACAGATCCATACATACTCTACCCGTTGGGTAGTAACTTTTGCCCATTAATAAACCCATGGGTATGAAAAATAGTTCATACATGGTCTCTAATGGAGTAAATAATCATCGGGTTTCGGGTCCCCGTTGCCATCTCTAGACGCATTTCTTTCTGTAGAAATTAGGGACTTCACCGATGATGTTATCTAAGGATCTACTCTCATCGGTTGCCTGTGGAATGTTTGGGCCCTAAGCATACTGATGAGTTGTTTTTATTCCGTTGTACTCTATTTTGGCCGTGTATGCCATATTGTATAATTAATCCCGCTACGTTATGTAAAAAAAATATGTATTAAGTCGATGATAATGCTTGTGGATATGCGTACTAATTACTGACTATGAGACTAATACTGTTTGCATATGAAATTTTTCTTAGTATTCTAAACCAAACAGGAGGGTTCCGATAACCATTTAGAGCCTGGACTTTTTTTTTCTTGTTTTTCAGCACGTTTCCATAATCCATACGCATATCACCATTTTCTGGTATGAATTTTCCTAGTTGACAGACACTTGACACTAGTCCGGCACCTTGTAGACGGCGTGGGACCCGTCTGCCGGCCGGACGAGAGTACGATGGCTGGCCTGCGTGGCGTAGTGGGACCATGTAGCACGGGTAATTGGGTGAAGTGAACGGCAGGGTGATTTAGGGCATAAACTAATAGTGGAGGACGAGTCGAGGAACCTGTCGCGTTTTGTCTCGATCGAGAGCATCTTAATCCGTTACGTTCTGCTCGACAGCGATGCAGTGAAGCTTTATGCCGTTCCGTTAAAAATGACAACGCGTCTTGCACAAGCCTACTTCGCGACGCAATGAGATCCTGATATCGAGTTCTCTGATGTTGGATCACTGACGTGTGAGATCCCACACGTTAGTGACTCATGTAAGAGAATTCGATGTCAGAGAAATCGGATCCCTTCGCGGTACCCTGGTTCAGCTTCGTCACTTTCCCCGAAGTTTATGGTGGGTTTTAACCGGAGGGCACGTTGTTTTTGGAAGCGTCAATCGCTTGTTTGTGCTTTAACGACTTCGGAAGCTACCAGTAACTATCGGCAAGAAATTTTATTCTAGCTGGCATTGTTTATCGTTGATCATCCTACGGAGGGCTAAAAGACCAAACTTAGGTTTTGCTTGCAGAGGTACGGCAGATTTACCATCGTAAGGATCATGGTTGAAAGAGCTAATCCGCCAATCCAACTAGCACATTGCGCAAGTGAATTTTAGCAAAGCTATTTTACAGTATACTAAATTCAATATATACTGTTCATTCTTTTTAATGTAGTGGATTGCATTAAATAATATTTATGTACATTTTATATAATGGTAGAGCAGTAGAAATATTCTTAATAAATTAATAGTTAAATCTGATATCTACTGCTAGTAAATGTAGCGCTTTGCCATCCCGCCGGCGGCGGCGGCTGATGCGCGACGGCCTCTAGGCTGCGCACGTCCTTCTTGGGGCAACGCGGCGGACGCCATATGGCCGGCGCGCATGGACTCCACGGCCTCAGAGCATCTCCAAGAGGGGCCTTAAATATGGTCCTAACTTGAATTATAGGGCTTTTGGGAAAAAGATTAACTCCAGCAAGGGCCCTAAATTGTTAAAATTTAGCAAATTATTTTAGGGCCCCTAAGAGAGTAGCTATATTTAGCAACTCTGTGATTGAGCCATATCTTTATTAGGTTTTAGGGCCTAATTGCTAGAGTGAATATTTCGTTGGAACCCTAAATCTAATTAGTTGGGGTCCTAAATTAAAATTTAAGACTCATTTTTAGAGCTCTCTTGGAGATGCTCTCACGTGTTCCGTGCCGCGTCCTCCCCAACTCGAATGTGATACGAAACCCCCCGCGACGTAACGGCCGGACTCCCATTATCTGTGCCAACGCGACGTAGCCCGGATTTGACGTGATGACGTCCACCCTTCCTCTTGGTTTAGTTTCCTGCTAACATTGCTACTCTAACACAGGAGCTTTGATACTTGCTTTAAACTTGTTAGTGGTTTTGATTGGTAAGTAGAATAGCAACCATCTATTCTTCATAAATGATTTAACATTTATATAACCTTTTTTTTTAAAAAAAAGGACATAAGCAAATCGTTTGGGTTTCTTTTATAGCTTGGTTTTCACATCAAATTCTTGGATTTAAAAATAACTTGTAATTCCAAATAATTCAGAAAAATCTACAAAAAATTGAATAACCTAACAAATGAAAAGGTGGCATTACACCTTTTAGCTCCAGAATAGATACAAAAGTAGATATTTCGATGTGCTTTAGGAAAAAGGTTTCTCCGTAAGAGAAAAATAAAAATACAAGGTTTGGAAATATTGATTATATATTTTTTTTCTAATAAAAATTATATACTATAGGTTTTAATATCGATTTCTGATTCTTGAATATCTGTACATTAACTGTATACGGGATGAAGTGCATGTGTTCGTATCGACTATTCTAAAGGCATGGATAACGCGCGGCCATCCTCCGTTGTCTTTCCCTAACAAACTGTCATCCCCTGTTCATAGCCCTGCGTTGTGAACGTAGCATTTTCTGAACCCATTAAACTAGTGTATAACTATATACTAGTTACATGCCCGTGCATTGCTACGAAAAACAAAATTGATAACGAAAAATAAAGATTAAAAAATAAAAAAATTATTTCACAAGATCAAACATCTATCTTTAACGTTTCGTTTTTTGCGAAAGCTGGCTGATTAAAACAACGCTTCGTTTTTTGCGTAGGGCAATTAAGCAGGGCAATTAATGACGTGAGTAGAACTCACCACTGCCATCAACTGTTGCTTTATAATAGCAGAGATATGCCCCCTCTTGTTGTTTCCCTCCTCAGCTTCGGTTACTTCGAACCTTCATAAACCCGTCCTCCTCTGCTCGCTTCTCACAAAGCACACAGCACGAGTCTCACGAGAGAGAGAGAGAGAGAGAGAGAGAGAGAGAGAGAGATTGAACGACAGATGAAGCCCAAGAACGGCACCGCCGCCGCGGAGAGAAGGATGCTGTCGAGGTGGATACTGCTCCTCTGCGCCTTCAGCTTCGGCCTCGGCATGCTAGTCACCGACCAGTGAGTCCTAGATTAATTTCTTCAACCATATGCCTACTGCTGGTTCGCTCCATGGGCTTTCAGTTTTTGCCCCCCTTTTTTTTTCGAAGATGGGTTTTTGCTTTCTTTGATCTAAGCTGTGTGCCGTGTCGCGATGTAATGCTCATGGGTGCTCTGTTTGGTGTAACTGATGTTCGACGCCGATTATTTGATCAGGTTCGGAGCGGTGCCGGATTGGCAGAACCCAGTGGTGGCGCAGCGCCGGCGGCAGGAGCGGGAACTGCAAATCCTTTCTGAAGATTTTGTTGCCAAGCCGGTAGTGCTGACTAATCCATAAAGTTTAGCCTTTTCTTTTCCTTTTAATCTTGTTTGTTTATGCTCATCTTGCCATTTCAGACATTATTGTATACGATCACTTTTTTTTTTTAATGTTTTTTAAACTCCTTTTTTGTAAACTATGGCAGTATTATCGTGCAGAAACGACCGCACACCATTTAAGCATTCATCAATCACCGCTTGTACTATTATAGTACCTGTTTTACATTATAGATCCTGGTTTGTACTAAAAAAGATAAAGCAAGTTATTTCAAGAATGATAAGATAAAGTAAGTCGTTTTAGATGAATGAGATGCAAAGTAACGGTGGATGTTTAGGTATGAAATCCTAAAATTTTCAGCTTCCCTTCTGAGATGTAATTCTTTTAACTCTCCTTTCATGGTTTCAGAAACCAGCTGACGATAGGGACGTGATGGGGGAAGTGGCAAAGACTCATGAGGCCATACAGTACGTTGACATGAATCCTGAAAACTGTTCTTTGCCAATTGGCATCTTTGGATCGTCTAATCGGACTAACTTGGATAGCATTTTCTGTTTAGATATCTAGATAAGTCAATTGCCACACTACAAATGGAGCTGTCAGCTAAGCGAAGCACACATGAGTTGCATGGAATTGCAGATGGCATAAGCCAGCAAAGGAAGAAGGCTTTTGTAGTGATTGGGATCAATACCGCTTTCAGTAGCAGGAAGCGTCGAGATTCTGTCCGGCAGACCTGGATGCCGCAAGGTTCATACTTTCGCAATGCAGCCTGCTTGTTTTCCTTGTATTGGCTCACTCTGGCTAGTTGAATTTATTATTCCTGGTTAGAAGCAACGCACAAGGAATGTGCATTTAATCAAGTAGAACGATTGTGCAGCTAACAAGGAAATTACACAGGAATATAAAAGTATGCAACTAGCCAAATAGAATCATTAATCATCATAGCAGCCTTTTAGAATAATACTAGCGCCGGTCATATCATTTTCGCCTAACTAGTTTCTGCTCAATTTGAGTTCTTGGACTGTGGCTGACTGCAATTTGTATCTGTGGTGCTTGCTGTACTCGTTGCCTATAAAACTAACTGCTTATCTCCTGCCGCTATTTATCAGGTGAGAAACTCAAGAAATTGGAAGAGGAAAAGGGAATCATCATTCGATTTATGATAGGACATAGGTAAAATTACTTGCACTATATATGCTCAATATTTCACAAGTTCAAGCCAAGATTTTGTAAACATCTCTATAGGAAGCTTTCCATATTTATATAAAAAATGTCCAAAAAGCCTCAATATCTTGTTCTGTTGTGATTCCAATAGATTTATATAGCTATTCATTTTGCTTAAACTCCAGAAGACATATGTCAACATTTCAATGGATTTCTATTTCTAAGAGCATCTCCAGCAGAGCCCCTAAACCAGCCCCTAAACCATAAAATAGGGATTGTATTAAAAAAACAGGTCCAGCAAGGCCCCAACTCAAGCCCCTAAATTTAGGAGGCCCCTAAATTTGCCTCCTCAGCCCCTATTCCCAGGGGGCCCCAACTCAAGCCCCTAAAATTAAGAGGCCTCTAAATTTGACTCCTCAGCCCCAATTCTTAGGGACACAAGTACAACCTCTATTATTGAAGATAGGGAAATACATGAGAGGCTTCGAAAATTTTATCATATTTTGAAAATTTTAATTTTAAATTTGAAATATCATGTTTTTAAATTGTAAATGTTAATATGCTTATGTTTTATGTATTACAAATATTTTTGATTGAATTTTAGTGGTGTCAAATGAAGATTATACATAGCGGATATGTCAAAATAGGAGAAAAAGTAAAATAGGGGCTAAGATTTAGGGGCTGTTGCTGGACTTGTGCTCTGGAAACAGGGCCCCAAAAAATAGAGGGAGTCCCTAAATCCAAAATAGGGACCCTGTTTTAGGGGCCCTTGCTGGAGATGCTCTAATAGTTTAGAACCCTTTTAACTTCGGTAAAGAAGCAGCGCACTCACCACAAGATTGAAACTGCACAAGGAATGCATTATAATGGCAATAATATGATCGATATAGGAAATATCAGATGTGGCATAGAGGAGCCCATACTGGGCAGCATTTTTTTAGTTTTAGAAATTCTTGGCAAAGGGTGTTATATATTTCCTGAAATTTTACCACCTACGTATTCCTAAGTGTCATGAATTTAAATACATGACTGAAGTAGTAACTGGTGTTTATGTTTTACAGTGCTACATCAAACAATGTCCTTGATAAGGCTATAGATGCAGAGGACGCCATTCATCGTGACTTTCTTAGGCTGGTATGTTGATGTTCTCCAAACATTGAATTCCAATTCTTTTTCCCTTTTCTGTAAAACCACAATCGGCCAAATCTGTCTTCCACCCTGATTGGGGGCAGTCATCCATACTAAAGTTTATTCTGATGCAACCATACATGCATCTAGGACCATGTCGAAGGTTATCACAAGCTATCTGCTAAGACCAAGATATTCTTCTCCACTGCTGTGGCCTTATGGGATGCTGATTTCTATGTCAAGGTGGATGATGATGTTCATGTCAACCTTGGTAAGCTTCAATACTATGTACCCTTTGAAACCCTCAATCATCTTGGAGAGATTTGTTATTTAGTTATTAACCGATGTGTGGGTTCAGGAATGCTTGTCACAACCCTTGGCCGGCATAAATTGAAACCCCGAGTCTATATTGGGTGTATGAAGTCAGGACCAGTTCTTTCCGAAAAGTAAATCTTCTGGAAACAACATATAGCTATACTTGGAGTTCCAATGTATGAAATTCGATAAATGCTAAAATTTTATTTCACTGCACTTTTCATCAGAAATGCAAAATACCATGAGCCTGAGTTCTGGAAGTTCGGGGAAGACGGGAACAAGTACTTCCGTCATGCCACCGGGCAGATATATGCCATCTCAAAGGATCTTGCCACCTACATCTCAATCAACCAGTAAGACTAGAGAACAGGCACACTCATTCAGACAAAATTTGTATTTGATGAGTTGCTACTGATGATGACGTTGTGTTCGTCATACCACTCAGGCCTATATTGCACAAATATGCAAACGAAGATGTGTCGCTGGGCTCATGGTTTATTGGGTTAGATGTGGAGCACATTGATGACAGGGACATGTGCTGTGGAACACCACCAGGTCGGTTTTCTCCGGTTGTTTTGCGTACCATGCACCATTTCTGAATATCACTGTGGCACTGCTTACCAATTTCTTCTCTCTGAAACTGGTTCTCAGACTGCGAGTGGAAGGCGCAAGCAGGAAACGTTTGTGTCGCATCTTTCGACTGGAGGTGCAGTGGGGTCTGCAATCCAGTTGAGAGGCTCAAGTATGTGCATTCGAGATGCAGTGAAGGAGACGATGCAATTTGGAGCGCCTCATTCTGATGGGATGCTAATAAGTATTCACAGGCTAACGAGAAAGTATGATTTATGAGGTTCCATTCAGGTATATACGTACACTCTGCAGATCGTAGCTGCCTCCTTGAAGGCTCGCCGAGTGTGAGATCAGAACACAGTGGGAAAGGAGAAGAGATGAGAAGGCATTCATATCATATCTGATAAAGAAAGAAACACGAGGATAAAACTGGACGGACACCTCCCCCCCACCCCCCTTCCTTATTTTGTTGAGATAGAGGCGATACAGCCACACAGGCCTTATGTTGGATAAACATGTTTAATTTTCACAGTACAGAAACACGATTACATTCGATTAATTCATTGTCTGTACAGTATGTAGCTGTGGTGACCCGTGTAATTAGTCCAGGATAACGACAGTTATTACCATCGTTACTATGAGATAATTACACGAATCTAGGCATATTAGCTAATAAAACATCGAGCGAACCCGATACTTTATCAGTTAATACATCAAATTCAGAGTGTTGCAACAGAAACAATAATTAGAGACTGAAACGAAAACTTTATTATATTCCATTACCACGCAAGCTACATATTTAGTACTTTAATTATACATACGATTCAAGTACAATAAAAATATGCTACATAAATACTAATTACCCAAAAACTGTCAACATCCAATGCACTCCACTGGAGTCTATATCTCGATCAGATGCTTGCCCACCCACCAGATCCAATATCTAGCAAATGGGGAGTTATAAAAGGGTAAGTACAAAGATATACTCAGCAAGCGTTAATAACAAGATGCAATTTATATGAATTTTATCACTTGGAACACTCATCAGTTCCATTCCTTAATCCATACCTCAAAATCAAATACCAAAAATAGGTTTTATTAAGAAAATCTTGTGTTTTGATTTTTATTTATAAAATTTCTACTAAAACTCGTATACAAGGTTCCGTAGCCTTCAATTCAGGAGACAGACACGAATTCATGATTTTATACCCTGCACAGGGTTTGTATCACTTTACCCATAGCGAAATCAACCGCATTTGAGAACACAGAATGTTTATCACTACTTTGGCATTTAAATCTTCAACCCTGGCCCCTTCCAGTTGTACTCTATATTGATTCGATGGCATTGAGACCTGGGTTAGCCAGTTGTACCTCGTCACAAAATCAGGGGTACTCATATCCCCTGACCACTTACCAGTTGTGCTACAACACAAATCAGTGGTACTAAGACATTGGGGTAGCCAGTTGATCTCCGCCATAAAAAATAGAGATACTCATCAATGGCTTTAAAATATAGCACCAAACAATCAACACTGGTTATCAAACGTGTACTTCACTGAGCATCCAGTAATCCCAGTTTAACACATCCTACTTACCCAATATGGAGATTAAACACCATCATAGGATAACCTTTTCTAGTTGTTTTCCATACATTATGGTTGATACGATTTAATATGGCTCATTGCCAGAGTGTACTGGTTTTAACCTTATATTATATCACTATATAGAGGGTCCCACTGGCAACATCAAATATATATAGCACCCTCCACCCACCATTTAACAACTCACTTCGACTTCATTTGTCGGTTGAGTCAAAATACCAATTCCAACTACACTCGCAGTTTATCCATAATCGATTTAAATTTTAATTAAATAAGATTTTACTATGCATCAGTGAGTTTCACAAACCTTTGTAAAACCATTTCATAAATATGGACAAAGGGAGCTTACCTGGATTTTGGTGGAAATATACATCCTCACACGGTTGCAGAAGAAGATATCCTGCCAGATTTAAATTAATCCCTAAAATTATAAAATACTATAATTCAGATAGCTAATAGGTTTGTACATGTTTTAGATGTCCAGGCATTTCTTTAACTTATATTAAATTATTGTATGCTTACTGCATATTTCATTTGAAGTTTCTTTAAATTGACATATTTTAAGTGGGTGTATTTTAGTCTGGAATGATTTGATTTATTACATTTTAATTTAATGTCATTTCAATTTGGATTACACCTTGGCCTAGATAGGACTTGACTATTTCAATCAATATGACTGCTAAAATTTAGTCAATCCTAACTTTCTTTATCTGATCGAGTTCATTTCTTCTTACTTGATTTATTTTGTTTCCTTAAATAATTAGAACATTGCCAATTCAATTTATGGTTGATTTAATAAGTAATCCATGGAATTCGACTCTTTTCTGAATTATAGTAGGTTATACCTACTTACATGGCTTTATTTTCTTGATCATTAAGATTTAATCACAAGCTTACTTGATCCAATGTGCTATCTGTTTATTTAATTGAAAGGAGATTATTAGTATTATTTACCTCTTATGTGTGTACACCTCTTTACCCTATTTAAATTTTTAACCACAATATTATGGTTAAGATATGGATGTCTTGACTTACCTCAGTTTATTAAGTTATTAACCCTATTGTTATCATCATTATTATTAGTGCTATTTCTTATTTGTTATTATTATCATTATTTTATTATCTTCTTTTCTTTCTCAACTGGTAAGAAACTAGTTAGTCCTTATCCTTTCTGTATTTTGATTTAAATTGATGTAGATAGATTATTTATTTAAATTTGGAATATATGAGCTTATCGCATTGTGAGTGGTTATATTTTAATTAAAAATAACTTAATTTGCAGTACTTGAAATTGGCGTATTCTATTTTAGCATAGTAAAATTTGGTGCATCAGCCTAGATATGATTTCCCTATTTTATTCATTACAAAGACTAATGATAGTGTTTAAAATTTTCTTTTGATCATCTGCTTAATTAGATTTTATTTTGATTCCTTTTAATTGCATAGTATATATATTTATATGTACACATGAATTGATCTATATTGTAATTTTAAATATAAGCAAAATTTTCTTAGTCGATTAAAGGATCATTATTTTAAGATTTATAAAATTTATGCTGTGCTTTTTAGGGCTTAATACCATTTTCTTCCGTCGTGCTTTAGTTGAAAATTCGACCGACTGAACTATTGATTTAATGGATTTGGGTCAATTTGGCTTTAAGGTGAATTATTTGCATGAACAAATGGATTGATAATATTATTAATTTAACTAAAATTATATTTTTCTCTTCTTTTATTTTCTTTTAATCCAATTGATTGCAATCATGTTTACACGATTAATGATGCCAGCAATTAAGTTATTATTATTCTCTATGATAAATTAAATATTACTACGCACAACTAGAAATTACTCTCATTCTTTTCTTTCTTTTTTCCCTTTTCCCTACCCCTCTCTTTTCCTTTCTACTTATCCAATCGGCCAGATATCCTTTCCTCTTCTGTTCTTCCCCAATCTCTGGCCTCTTCTCCTCTTTTCCCCATGTACCCGTTGGGGCTCCTTTCGCTTGGTGCTCACCCACCTACCTCGCTAGCCGTCGGCCCCCTGCCTCTACCGTCGGCTTCCTCTTGCGCCATTGCTGGTCCCCTCGGACGCTGCCTCTTCCCTCGGATCCGGCCCGACCGCCCTGCTGATCTGCCGCTGCCGGCTCGCCATCGCTTCTGGTTCCTCCCCTCCGGTGTGGCCGCCTGCTCCCAGCCAGTGCTCGATCTCCACCGCCTCTGCTGGCCTGACCCCACCCCAACACTCAAGCCTGCCCTGCCCTCGAGCTCAATTGGCTCCTGGGCCGTGCCACTAAGGTGCACCTGTGTTGCTACTGTGCTGGCCTTCATCTGCTATCATGCAGGCCTTCGTCCGTCATCGTGCTGGCCTCCGGCCGCCTCTTCTGCTCCAACTAGGGTTTGGTAACCTCTTTATACTAGTTGATTTGAGCACTGAGGAGCCATGGATTAATGGATTTTTGGTATTAGCAATTGACATATTATGATCTGTGATGATCCAAATGGTTGGTGTTTAGGTTAAACGGTGCCACGACGACAACCTTAATTTACCGTGTGCTAGGGAGCACGTGTAGATTATTGGGCACGCACATCATAACCCTCATAGCGTCGATTATCTGAGACCTTTATTAACTTTTTCCTCTACTTAATTTTGCTACAACCATTGCTATGCCATTGTTACTGCCTACTACTATTGGTCAAGCATGTGGTTACCTGGGATGTGATGAACGGAAAGTGGTGCTGGTGATGAATGGTTTGTGCTAGTGATGATGATGCAAAGGCGTTGCCTTGATCTTGTGGATGGTCTTGACTTCCTCCTTGTTCCTACGGCTCCTGGATGCTTGGGCCTTCCTTTGTTTGTGCCTTGCTGCAACTAGTCTTGCTCCTTAGTTCTTGCTCTTGGAAACTTGTTTGCCTTGGAGGCTTGCTATTGGATGTGGCTTGGCTTCAAGCGTGGAGTGGATGCCTGATGCTTGTGCTCTCTAGTGATCTGCTTGATATCCTGGAAGCCTGGGCTCCTAGTACTCTTGCTCCTTGTGGTTTGTTCCTGGTTGTGGCTTGTGGTATTGATGGTTACTCTTCGTGGTGTGCTTGGAAAGGATGGATTAAGTAGGCATGTGTTCTGATGGTTTCCTTTACTTGGAAACTTAGTCGCCTAGTTGCTTTGCTCTCTGGTGGTTTTGCTCTTGTGCTTACTGTGAGTGGTTGTGTTCCTGGAGGTTTGGTTAGTTAGTCGCTTGTGAAGCTTGGTGGCTTAAATGTTTGTGCATAGTTCCTTATGCCCTAAGGCTTTGAGCTGGAGGGATAGCTTCGGTTGGTTCCTTATGTATATCCCATTTTATTGTGCAGTTTTACCATTCTATCGTGGAAAATCACTTTTCTACTGCGTGATATTTTTAATATCCATGTCTACAAATAATTTACAGGTTTGTATAATTTCTGAGTGATGACACCCTTATTTCGTGACAGGTGCCGATTTGGTCCCGCACGAATCTGGTATATCAGTGCACGATACCCATTCACAAGGTTCTAACGGCAATTATAATTCTCAACTTACTTACTTAATTTAATTGTGTTGATTATATTCGGATTCTAATATGCATTCACTTGAATATGCAGATCTACAATTTGAGGATCAGATAAGTGCGGGAGTTTGTGAATGATAAACTTGTAATTTAATTTCTATTTTTGAGATGTAACTATTTATTTATGTAATATACGATCAGAGATGTAATTAAATTGTTGAATGATATAATTTATTTCGTTACACTCAATTTGTAATAATTAGTTTGTAATATTAATTATTTGCTATTAATTTAATTTAATTATGCGATTGATTTTATTTTAATGTCTCATTTGCAATTAATTATTTATGAAATTCGTGATCCAAAATGTGATTCATTATTGACTTTAGCAATTTATTACATTATATTTAACCTGTAATAATTGAATTATGTGATTCTACTTTATCAATTAGTTTTAATTAAGCATGTTATTTTAATTTAATTGGATCTTATGCATAATTAATTACCAGGGTTATTTCAGTACCCATTGTTTTTTCAGCAGTTTTACATCCTCATTGCACCGGATTATCGGAATGCCCTGTTTGAACATCCATTCCTTTAACTTTAGAAACTGCCCTTTGTGAAGAGATACGTACAAAAAGGCGTTTCTAGTTTCCAGCTTTTCCTACCAACTAATGAACTGAATATGGCCCTTTATGTGTATATAGAGTCAATATATAATAGGCAACTACTAGTTGCCCTCCATTAATACATCACGAATTGTCAAGAATTGTATTAATGCATGACAAAATTTGCTTCAATAAATCCATGACCCCCCCTCCTGTTGTTCCCCTCCCCACGAAGAGGCATAATCATGACCAAGAGCAGCTATGCTTCCTCCCCGAGGAGGAAGCCATCGGGCTTGATGTTGTTCCTCTGCTGTGTAATCGGCTTTGGCGTTGGGTTGCTGATCTCTGCCCAGTTGAGTTCTTGATTGCTGATTAGTCTCTTGAGCGACATGTGGTTGCCTTTTTTAATCCTTTGGTCGTTCTATTTGTGCGGGTGACATTGTGCTCATGGTGAGATTGATTCGCACTTGCGATGTCGATCAGGTTCCGGTTGGTGCTGCATCAGCGGAATCCTGTCGAGGCGAGGGGCCGTCCACTCATTTACAGAGACTCCCTTGTAAGATTATTTTATACTCTCTACAATCATACAAGTAAATCATTTTGTGTATTGACATGGTCTTCAAAATTCAACTTTGATCGTTTATTCTATTGTAATATATTTATAAAGCCTACTAAAATTATAATATTAATAAAGTATTTTTTGAAACGAATCTAGACTTACCATTTTCATGTGCCCATTCTACATATTCAAAAAGAAATTAATTGCCAAAGTTTATAATGTTTGATTGTACTTCTTTTGTGATTGGAGGGAATAATGGGATGTGTCGTATGCAATGAATCGGATTTATTCTAATAGAAAGCCATGTACTCCCTCTGTTCACTTTGTAAGGCATATTTTGACTTTGCACAAGGATTAATGTTGCATTAAAATTGAGATAGGTATTAGAAAAAATGACTTGGATACCCCTACTTAATTATCTTGGAAGATGAAAAATATACTTTGTGTGGGTGGTAATGAATAAATGCAAATGATTGAGAGAGAATAAATAGGGATATAGAAGGAAAGACCTCATTAAATTTACACACAAATCTTATATTTGTGAATAAGATCATTTAAAAAATAAGCCTTATAGAAGTAAATGGAGGGAGTAGTTGCTAGAGTTGGGAATTACCCCATTGTGTTGGAACATGCGGTTTCTGACTAGCGGCAGCTGTTGGAGACATCCGCCCTACACACCCCCATCCTTCCCTCCTCCTTTCAACTTCCAGCTTTTAAAAAAATTGCAACTTCCAACTACAATCTGAGATGGTTTCAATTGAAATTTGAATCTTTCATCTCAAAAGTTGAACAAATTTAAAAGAAGTGCACTTTCAGTTTCGGCCTGAGACAGATTTCAACTAAAATTTCACTACCACATAAAGGATTATATTAGACTCCTCATCACAGACGGTTTTCAAAAAACCATATGTATTAAATACAATCACAGTCGATTTTTAAAGAATCGTCTGTGATGAGTGAACATTCTAGACAATTTTAGCCAAAAACCATATGTGATATCCCCCTATAAGCCCCATCCTCACTCGATCGCTCAGGTACGCTGAGTTCAAATCCCTCAAACCCTAGTCAAAGTCCTCACTCCGGCGACACCCTCACCCTCGCTGCCCCCTCCCCCTCGTATGTGTGTGTTCTTTAGCTTGTGGAGCTCAAGAACGGAGAGATGTACAACAAGCACTTGGTGAACTTTGACATATGGATGAACATCCACCTTCGGGAGGTTATCTGAACCTCAAAGGTGAAATCCTACACCACCTACATTCATCTTGTGATGTACTTCATTTTAGTAAGCGCAGATTAGTTAATGGCATTGTTTGGTTTTGAGGAAAATATTTTACATGTTTGCAATTTATGTGGTTGTGTGTAATTTAGCTAAGTCTATACATCTGCTATGACTTGGATGCTACAAATTTTTGCTCAGTGTACAAATTTATCATGACTTGGATGCTTCAAATTTTTACTCAGTGTACAAATTTATTATGACTTGGATACTTTAAATTTTGGCTAGCTTTTAATTGGGAACATCCATGTCTTGGTTAATTTGGACACTTAGCCAAAATTTGAAGCAATCAATTCATGGCAAATTTAAAAATATGAGGATGTACCATATGGTTTTTAGTGTTGAACTAGTGCGGGTTTTATGCATATCACAGTCGGTTCTTAGTTAGAACCGTCTATGATAACAGATTATCACAAAAAGTTCATGATTAGAATCGTCCGTGATGTGTATTTCACATGGTTCACAAACCGTAGGATATATGTGTAACGATTATCACTGACACATGGTTACAGACAGTTCGGAAAACCATTGCGATGACGGTTCTGAACCATCTGTGATGTTCTTTTCTATAGTAGTCTTTAGAAATTTCTTCTAAAAAATTGAACAAGTTTTAAACTTTCACCGTGCTTCTAAACCAACTTTCAACACAAATCTTGGAACTTTCTACTCGATTATGATGAAATTTTGAACAAAAACTTTTAGTTTGAAGAACTTTCATATCAATACCTTAGCAATTGGGATAACTTTAAAACTGGTCGTAGGCGAAGTGAATCAATGCGAAGTGGATCAAATGCCCAAGAAAGGAGGGGTGATGGATTTTTTTTTTTTGGATTTTGCGCTAAAACTGATTTTTTGTAATTAAGTAAACAAAAACCTAATCTTTGATCCCAGCGTAGAGTGACTAAGGCTCTCTAGTGTGCTCAAACAACTCCTACATAATTCTAGTAAAATTTTGCACCCGAAGTCAAATCCTACTTAAGTATTGTAATATAGCAATTGAAAGACAACAAGGTAAATGCAAAAACATAAAAGGGGACAAGAGACAACTAAATTTTTTTACCGATGTCTCAGAGATTCAGCAATCTCCTTTAATCATTGGAGCACTCTCGTAATTTTTTCACTCCTACTTGAACTAGCGTAAGGATCCAAGTGTTCCACTTATGGTAGCTCTTCTCCGCTCTAGATAAGTAAGCTCTGAAACTTCACAACCTTCCCATTGTCTTCCACAATCTTCTCCTTGGAAGGTCACCAAGAGAATGCATCCAAACCACCTAGGAAACACTGATTTTTTAGAGTAATAAGTCTAATTAAGTATATCACTTGAACCTAGCAAGGTCAAGCTATTAAGAGTGTTGCATACTAAGATCTAATCTATTCTCTATCAAACTCTCCCACATTCTCAAAGTTTCAATGCAAGCTCACAAGCGCTCGTGGACTCCCTCTTGATGTGGCTATCCTTCCTGGGTGTCCTTGAATGCCCGAACTTTGAATGCATAGCCTTACTTGAAGAAACTAGCTGCTAGACACAGGATGTTAAAAAAACTGCTTTGCTGGGATCATCTGCCTTGACCCTCATCATTCTCCTCACCACACTTCCAACAGGAACAAAAATAGTCATTGCACAGACCCGGATAATATGGATCACCTGAATAATCCAGACCACTTGAGTAATCCACATGAATATGATGATACGGCCCAAGCAAAAACCCATGCATGATGCTCTCTTGAAAATTGGTCCGGGTGATGACCCGGCTAACTTGGATCATCGAACCCTCACCTTAGGTCTATTTTGTTGAAATGGTTTGGATCATGCTTTGATCCAAGGGCGGAGCCAACCAATGGCCACGCCTCAGGCCAGGCCAGCTGGAATACTAGGCTACGAGAAGCAATAGAGAGAGAAGCAATATATATATATATATATATATATATATATATATATATATATATATATATAGAGAGAGAGAGAGAGAGAGAGAGACGACTGGACAACATAAACCTCCCCTTTTATAGACTACTGCCGCAAAGAGGTGCAGGAGGCATATGGTTGAGAGTCGGCATTAGTTTTGCATTTTGGAGTGGCATGCAAATAGGCAATTGACAACCATTTATAGTGGTAAATAAGCAATTTGCTTATATACTTTCACGCCCTCACCTGGCCATATAAGCCCAAAAGATTACAACCAGCTTCGAGATATGCAACCTTTTTTTTCCTAAACGGATCCCAGGCCTCGGGCCCCTGAGGCCCGATCCGCCCCTACTCCGATTCGACCCACCTCTGTTGAAATTTGAAGCTCACAGAAAACTAGCCTCTCTGGAAAAATGATCAAGCCCATAGTCCGCCTGACCGGATAATCCGCCTCTATTTTTCAAACTTGGCTTCAGTTGATCCAAACTTCAATAAACTTCGATCCTTCGTGCTCTCCAACTAGAACTAAGCTAAAAAGACATATTATGCACACACCTAATTATCCAACCTAGTTAAGCTCAAGCTTGCCTTCGACTCTCCTTAATAGTATGGCCAAAGTAATAACAAAGATTTAATACTACAATGATCCAAATCCAATTATTTTGACCCTGTCAACCGGCTCCGGATAAGATGTGAGGGTGTCAGAAAAGGCTCAGCAATTGCTACGTGCACCCGCGGCCCCCGGTGTGAATTTTTGTGGTTTTTAGAATCTAAACTGTTTATCGAAACGGTACGGAGAACTTCTTTTTTAAAATATGGTATGTGCGTGCCAAATTTTAAAAATTGATCTTCTGTCTGAGTATGAAAAACTCGACAAATGATACGTATCATCTAACGTGGTCTGGTAGCGCGAAAAGTTTTACTGTGCCTCGAAAAGGCGGAAGGATGCCTTCCACGCATGGCATGCACGCGCGCGCCTCTTGGCTACCCGGGCTGGAGCGTGGTGCCACGCTTGCCGTGCGCAGAAGCGTGGGCCCAGTTGGCTAACGTGTTAACCATGCGCAGAAGCGTGGGTCTAGCTGGCTTCCGCGCTTGCCGATAATCTTCCGTGGTACTAGATGGCGGAAGGTGGTATGATCATTTCTAATAACAAGGTCCTTCGTATAACACCCCACTTTGCCATCATTTGAATACTTAGGGTCACGTACCAAACATGCCCCAGAACCAAGCAATGCCATCATCGAGGCCTAAGCAACTTTCATCACTTGAAAAACCACATGTTAGTCCCGATGACTTAGATATGATTAATCACCAAAACATGGTTACCATCAAATTAGAGACCTAGATGGTTACAACTTCCTTCTTTTTGGTGATTGATGATAACCAAGGCACCACAAGGGATCATATAGAGATAAAGTATTTATCCAAAAAAATAAGTGTTGATCCAGGATATATAACAAATGAGCATGGTCAAGCATAAACATGATATTAGACACAAATATGAGCAAGATACGAGAGAATCAATAAAACATACAAGATCTAAGCAAGACAAGTCTTCGCTGTTTTGGGTATCTGGGAACTGCTAAAGGGGCACTACTTCACTCTTTTTAATCAATTGGGACTCTAAAGGGAGGTATAAAAGGAGAACATCATGCACCAGGTTAATTAGTTGAATGATGTATCCGTAGTTATCAAATTGTTCTTTTGCTAAAATTTTTTTACCGATTAACATGTTAATTTCTGTCATTTGAGAGCGAACATAGTGATTTATTTTTTCTTTGCTTTAACACCCTTTCTTGATTTCAGAGAACAGCCGAGGATAGGGACGTAACGGCGGAAGTGGCGAAGACTCATGAGGCTACACAGTGCGTTGACATGAATCTTGAACAATATGCTAGCATCTGTTAGCTCCTTAATTTTCGACTGTCGGATAGGGCTAATTTGGACAGAGTACTTTTGCCTTTAGATATCTGGGTAAGTCCATCGCCACGCTGCAGATGGAGGTGGCAGCGAAGCGAAGCGCGCATGAGCTGCCTGCGAGAAGAAGCGCGGATGGCACGGGTCATCACCAGACGAAGAAGCCCTTTGTAGTTATCGGGATCATCACCTCCTTCAGTGGCGCGACGCGCAGGGACTTAGCCAGGCAGACATGGATGCTTCAAGGTACGTAGGCTGTGATCTAATCCGTTCATGCGTCGCAATCCAAAGATGCAACACAACGATTTTTCTTGCTGGTTGTTACTTGTTTCTTCTCTCTCTCTCTCTCTCTCTCTCTGTGTGTGTGTGTGTGTGTGGAAGCAATATTGCAAAAGGATCGTGCATTTTAATCAAGCAGAATGATTTCTTCAGCTCCTTAATTACTTTGTAAGAAATACCAAAATCGCGCATCTCTCTGATGTATCTTAGGTGAGGAACTCAAGAAATTAGAAGAGGAAAAGGGGATCGTCATCCGGTTTGTGATAGGGCATAGGTAATGTAAAGCTTCTCTGCAGAGGGCGAGTGTGTTTTTACTTGAAATCTTACTACTACTTGTTTCTCATTTCCTAGCTAGTCTCACGAAATTATATGTATATGGTGCTCGTGCTTTACAGTGGCATATCAAACAACAAGCTAGATAAGGCTATAGACGCGGAGGATGCCCTTCATCATGACTTTCTTAGGCTGGTCTGAATTTCTTCAAACATATATTGAGTTGCATCTTTCTTATTTCCTTTCACCATACCTCTGATGATTGAAGTTGTCATCCATACTAAAAAACATTCTAAAAGAAAGCTGGAAATAAACAAAATTTGTTTCTTGTGATGCACCCATGCATGCATGCATGCTTGTAGGACCATGTTGAAGGGTACAACAAGCTACCTGCAAAGACCAAGATATTCTTCTCCACTGCTGTGGACCTATGGGATGCTGAGTTCTTTGTCAAGGTGGATGATGATATACATGCCAACATAGGTAGGCATGCTCATGCTTTACTATATACCCCCTGGATGCCTGGACTGTCTTCAATGTTCCTGAAGGCTGAATATATATACCGGAGGATTTGTTAATTAGTTTTGTTTACCGGGAAATAGTAGAGGAGGCCACCACGATATATTACTATAAATAAATAATGTTCATGTACAAGAAGGAAAAATAAAAAATAATGTATAACCCCATAGGAGATAAAAAAAGAGCTTTTGTTATGGTACACTAAATTTAATACGGATCGTTTATATTTTTCAATACAATGGATCAGATTAAGTAGTATTTATTACACTTTCTTCAGTAGTACAGTAGTAGAAATATCCATAACAAATCAATGACTAGATTTGATTTTTACTACCCATTATATACCACGAGTATAATGCACCGTATAGGATCAGATTAAGTAGTATTTATTATATATACTTTCTTCAGTAGTATAGTAGTAGAAATATCCATAACAAATCAATGGCTAGATTCGATTTTCTACTCGATGCACATGCGAAGCGAGTTCTTCCTTGAAGAGTTTTTTTTTTCCAGCATGTGATATTTTCATGCCGGTATTTGTTAATTTGTATTTGTCCATTGACTAACATAAGTAGTGCAGGTAAGCTCGTCACAACCCTTGGCCGGCACAAACTAAAGCCGAGGGTCTATATCGGTTGTATGAAGTCAGGGAAGATTTTTGCTCACAAGTAATACTTCTGACAACCCCATAGCTAGATTGGAATCCACTCTGTATACTGAAGTTTCGTCTCACTGGACCCTCCACCAGCAACACGAAATACAACGAGCCCGAGTTCTGGAAGTTCGGGGAAGAAGGGAACAGGTACTTCCTCCATGCCGCCGGAGGCATGTACGCCATCTCGAAGGAACTTGCCACCTACGTCTCCATCAACCAGTAAGCTAGAGTACTCCGTATCATCAGAAGGGCCTACGTACTCCCCATCATGCGTGTTTGATTCAGACAATCATCGTACGTTCTGCTGCGATCGAGCTGCTGCTGACCGTCCGGACGACAAATACTGCAGGCCTATACTGCACAAGTACGCGAACGAAGATGTGTCGCTCGGCGCGTGGCTGATTGGGCTAGACGTGGAGCACGTCCATGAGCGCGGCATGTGCTGTGGAACGCTGCCTGGAGGTCAGTTTAGTTTCTTCGGCTGTTCTTGTATATATGCTCCCTTCTGGGAAGATATATATATCCGTCGTGCGTCTAGCTTGGGATCGGTCTGTTACTAGCTAGCTGCTTAATTAATTACTGAACAGGAGCGTCAGACTGCGAGGTGAAGGCGCGAGCAGGGAACGCCTGCATCGCGTCGTACGATTGGCGCTGCACCGGGGTCTGCAACCTGGCTGAGAGGCTGAGAGATGTGCATTCCAGATGCGGCGAAGGAGACGACGCGATATGGAACGCGTCGTTCTGACGATGTGATGTGTGCCCGATTGCTAATTAAGACAAGATTTCTGGTGTAATTCGGCCTGCACGGCCCATCTTTCAAGTGGGCTGCGGGCTACCAACGCATCATAATCCTTACATCAGGCCCGAGGGATTCGTGCGGTCGCGCAGGGTTTCAAATTTCGTTTTGGATTAAATCTTGTCACCAGCCGAAATCCGAAACTTCGCCAAGATCTCGTTATTTCGGAAGAAATCCGAACGAAATACAAAAACCAAAATTTAAATCCAGTCAAATTTTAATAAAATCTCGGTCAAATTCACCGAGATCTCGGACTTTGATTTTTTTTTAGGGTTTTTTCAATTTCGCTGGAATTATGATCTACCGACTGCCCCACATGGGAAACGACGTGAAGAATCTTATCCGATCAAAATTCGGTTAAATCCGGTCAAAAACCACGCAAAAAGGATTGTTTCTAAGCTCAGATCATGCATTTTTGTAAAAAAAAAAAACCAGGATTATAGAAAACTACCCTCGCATAACGATCAAACGCCTACGCGGCGTGACGATCAAACCCCTACGCGGCGTGGCGTGGCGTGGCGCCGCGCATCCTGAGCTAGTATTACAGGCCTCGTTTGATTCCATCGACCGCAGAGCAGCCGAGCCGTATTGGAGTAGTAATTTATGGTACAATAAATGAATTGCGCTGACATTTATGTTTAGATCGATGGCTATAATTGAAAAGAAATGCCATGCCACATTCCCTTTACCGTTACAACGCTAGAGGATACAGACCCCCTTTTTTTGGAAACCCAGCCCTTTAACTTTAGAAGCTTTTATTTTTGATGAAGAGAGATAGACACAAGCACAGCACACCAAGGGGCGTTTCATGCCAACTAGATACACCTTGTAGTCACATATAAAGTAATAGGCAAATAGCATCCCTCCATTAATTAATTTATACACCATGAATTTAATTTTGAGAATCATATTAATGCACGGTGGCGAGCATAGCAAATTTGTTTCATTAAATCCATGGCCCCCTCCTGTTGTCTCCCTCCTCACGAATAGACATGATCAAGCCCAAGAGCAGCTGCGCTTCCTCGCCGGGGAGGAGGACGCCGTCGAGGTGGATGTTCCTCCTCTGCTGTGCTATCGGTTTCGGCGTCGGGTTGCTGCTCGCCGTCCAGTTGAGTTGTTGATTGCTGATTAGTCTTCTTCTTCTTCTTCTTCTTCTTCTTCTTCTTCTTCTCACGGTGTGACTGATTGACGGTTGCGATGGCCATCAGGGTCCAGTTGGCGCTGCATCGGCGGAATCTGGCCGAGGCATGTGGGCGTCTGCTCGTTTCTGAAGATTCCATTGTAAGGTTATTTCGTAACAGAATGTGTCGTGTATATAATTTGTTGATTGATCCATTAATTCTTATAGAAATAGCTAGTGTGTCTTGGTTGACGGACTAAGGAATTAGAACCATGGATTTGAATTCCGTCTCTTGTCTCGTTAAAATAAAGTGAGTGTGTGTTCTTGTTTTTCTTTTCTTTTGAGAGGGAGTGTGTGCTCTACTTTACATGTGCCGCTGTTATTTATCGAGCTGCACATTGCATCAATGTTCGTTGTCATATGCAAGCAGCCAGGAACAAAAAAAACTTCTTAAAATTTCCATAAGAGGTGCTTCTATGCTCTTTGCATAAATATTAAAGCATGAATGAACGGTAGATGGTGATTACTTACCCATTTGCCTGCTTTAAAATTTGTGCAACTTATATTAGGAGGAAAAGTATAGAAGCACCGAAGCACTACTCAAATGGATTTAAACAACCTTAATCATGACTTAACAGTATTTCTTAACAACTTTCTATAAATTATGGAAGTAGTTATATTAAGCAACACATCTCAGTAGGATCTTTATGAGTCTGCGGATTTATCTTCGACCTCAGTATTTCTAGATGTATGCAACGATGACGCACTCTATTCGTGTGCATGTGATGTGCGTGTGGTGACGGCGATTTGGATCCTCTGCCTTTGCTACTCAAAATGAACGGTGCATTTTAACTTACATTTTGAGTAGCAAAGGCTAATTTTTTTTTAAAAAAAAATCAAATTGCTACAGTTATTTCGAAAAATCTAGTTTAATAATATGAATTTCAATCAAAATATCCAAAATTTCAATGAAATTTACCAAAACCTCGAATACTGTAGCAATTTGTTTTTTTTTTCCCCAAAATTTTTTAGCCTTTGCTACTCAAATTGCAAATTGCAAGTCAAAATGCACCGTGCATTTTGAGTAGCAAAGGCAGAGGATCCCAATCGGTGGTGACGGTGTGCGCGTGTCCAACCTTGTAATCGTAAGGGAAAAAAATGTAAAAATGGCCCTTTAGCAAAGTTTGTCAGATTATGTGATTATGTGATATATAGATCATGATAATAACTATCAAGATTAAAAATTGTTGTACCTACCATATTAGCCATCACAACCTTTACACCATTTACAGCATGCTCACCATCATTTCTTGATTTCAGAAAACAGCTGGAGACAGGGACGTAATCGGGGAAGTGGCAAAGATTCACAAGGACACACAGTGCGTCGATTATATCGATCCTCAAAAATTATACCTTCTCCGTTTTAGAATACTTTGCAATTGACATAAATCACTCAAACTAAGTAGTCTTTAACCAATAATACCTTTTCTAAATATTTAGATTGGTCATATTAAAGTGATATTGTTATATTAGTTGTAAGAAATACTTCCATTTATAATATTATGCTTGGGCAGCATTTTGTAAATGTTGTTAGTGTAACATTAACGGTTAAAACTTAACTTTGGAGGATTTCAAAAGTCAAAAGTGCGATAGGCATCATCCGGATCGGATGTTTTTGTCTTAAAAAATATCCAAACTTTTGACCGTACGATCAAAACACACATCCGTAGGATCAACCCACCTCGAATTCAGGGGGGGGTGTGCATCGATCTGAAAGAAAATTCAATGGCCAGAAATTTGGATGATGATTGCTGAAGAAAACATCCGGATGAAACTTATCAAAACCCATAATTAATATGCTAGCATCTGTTAGCTCGTGCTCCTATTCGATCGACTGTTGTTTAGGGCTGATTTGGATAGAGTTTTGCTTCTTTCAGATATCTGGGCAATTCCGACGCCACGCTGCAGACGGAGGCGGCAGCAGCGACGCGCAGCGCAGATGAGTTGCTTGGGAGAGGAAGCGCAGATGGCACGGTTCGCCAAAGGAAGAAGGCCTTTGTAGTGATCGGGATCATCACCGCCTTCAGTAGCGCGGCGCGGCGGGAATTAGTCCGGCAGATATGGATGCCTCAAGGTACGCTTCGATATAATCTGTTCATGCAGAAGTTATGCACAAATTTTAATCAAGTAGAGCTGTTCTTAAGCTCCTTTGTTTGTACACTAATTATTTCACCTTTCTCCCCGCTATATTTCAGGTGAGAAACTCCGGAAACTGGAAGACGAAAAGGGAATCGTCATCCGGTTTGTGATAGGGCGTAGGTAACAAAAACCTTCTCGGCAGACGATACATATATGTTTCCCTTGAAGTATTAGCAGTAGTTGTTTTGTCATTTCTTTGGTCTAACATGTTTCGATGTTAACACTGAAACAGTACCTGGCTCTTATGCTTTACAGTGGTACATCAAACAACAAGCTAGATAAGGCCATAGACGCAGAGGATGGCCTTCATCATGACTTCCTTATGCTGGTCTGAATTTCTTCAAACATATATTGAGTTGCATCTTTCTTTCTCCTTCCCTTTCTGATAAACCACACCAGCACATGCGCCCCTGATTGAGACTGAAATCCATACTGAAAGAAAAATGGACAACAAAATGTTAGCTCTTCTGATGCACCCTCATGCATTCATGCAGGACCATGTTGAAGGGTACAACAAGCTGCCTGCCAAGATCAAGATATTCTTCTCCACTGCTGTGGCATTATGGGATGCTGAGTTCTTTGCCAAGATGGATGATGATGTACACGCCAACCTAGGTTCCCCCTAAAATATCTCTTCAATCTCCTAGGAGATATTCGTCAGTGTTTAGCAGCCAGCTAATTAACACCAGTGGTGCAGGAATGCTCGTCACAACCCTTAGCCGGCATAAATCGAAACCCCGGGTCTATATTGGTTGTATGAAGTCAGGGCCTGTTCTTTCTGACAAGTAAATCTTCTAAAGACAGCATATAGCTACTTGCAGTTCCAATTAATGCATAAATTCCACTAACATTAAGCTTTCATTTCACTGCACTTTTCATCAGAAATAAGAAATACGATGAGCCTGAATTCTGGAGGTTCGGGGACGGGAACAGGTACTTCCGCTACGCCTCCGGGGGCATGTACGCCATCTCGAAGGGTCTTGCTACCTACATCTCGATCAACCAGTAAGAGTACTTAATTCGTATCAGAAGGGCCTAGCTAGTCGTATTTGATTCAGACAAGCATCAACTCTGTCGAGAGCTGCTGCTGATCGTTCATATGAAACTACAGGCCTATACTGCACAAGTACGCAAACGAAGATGTGTCACTTGGCGCATGGATGATTGCGCTAGACGTGGAACAGATTGATGAGCGCGGCATGTGCTGTAAAACGACGCAAGGTCAGCTAATTTCGTCAGTTGTTTCCTATGACACTGAATTAATTAATGAACCGCGTTTGGGAAGATCAGTCTGTCACTGGCTAGCTAGCTGCTAACCTTAATTACCGGACAGGAACCCCGGGCTGGGCGGTGAGGGCGCGAGTCTCGGACTGCGAGGTGAAGGCGCGAGAGGGAAATGCTTGCATTGCATCGTACGATTTGCGCTGCAGTGGCGTCTGCAACCTGTTTGAGAGGCTAAGAGACGTTCATTCGAGGTGTGGTGAAGGGGATGATGCGATTTGGAACGCCGCATTATGACGATCGAGAACGATGCTAATATGTATCCACATGCATGCCGATAATAAGAAAGTACACTGGTATGCGTGATGCATCCTCTGTGCACGTGGTGGAGGATTTTTACCCTTCTTTAGTGTTTTTTTTTTTGGGAGACGACGTATGCTGTGGATGGGCCTCTCAAATAAGATCTTAGACATATTCTATCTCATCCATTATATTCAGCTTGTTTTATTTTTATCTTAAGACACGTGTAGTTATATTTTGAGGGATTATGAGGCCGGGCTGAGCCGTTGCTCGGTTGGCAAGACTGCCATCGTGTAGCCCGCTCTTCCCGGTTCGAGCGCTCATCGTGGGGTGAGCGCAAGCGTGTGTAGAAGTGTGTGTGAAGGTGTACGTCTGTAGCCCGTTGTTGTTCTTCTTATTTAATGAACACAAGAGCTTTTGGGCAATTTTAAAAAAAAAATATTTTGAGGGATTATGAATACAATATAAAACAAAATAATACGAATTTCGAGATAAAAATAGACTACGGATGAGAATGCCCCCGAAGGCTTTTCCCGTCATAGCGGTCTCCTTGGGTACGAGCTTTGGGGCCAAGCTGAGCCCATCTAAACATCCATCTGGATATAGAAAAACAATCATGAGCCAAGCAGAATAAGACGAACAATGGCAAATTGGGCGAGGCTCCAGATGTAGTGGGATACCCACAAATCATTTATTAGTACTAGTAAATTGTCCATGTGTTATAACGGATTTAAAAAGGATGATACATATCATCAACATAATACAAAACTATACAATAAACATTGTTTTTTCTCTCACACATATCACACGAATTACATAAAAGCAAGTTCATCTTCAAAAATTGTCCCAACCAATATGAAGGATAAAAAAGGCGACTAGAGGGGAAGGTGAACAGGAGTCAAATAAAATTCTCCCTCTAAAAATTCGAACCATCAAGAGAACAGATCGAATAAACTGTAAAATCTAAATAGTTAAGGTCGGATAAACAGTACCGCCGACCGGAGGTCGGATGAACCATGCTCGGTGAACAGTACCACCGACCTGGAGACCGGATGAACAATGTTCAATGAACAGTACCCCCGTCCTGGAGGTCGGATGAACAGTGTTCGGAATGAAACAATGCTCGATGAACAGTACTACCGACATGGGTTCGGATGAACAGTGTTCGATGAACTGTACCAATGACCTGAAGGTCGTATAAACAGTTTTCGGACTGAACAGTGTTTGGGTGAATAGTACAAAATCAACACCATCTCAAAATAATCAATATAACTTTTGATTGGCTGATCCAAAATCCGTGAAACTTTGTGTGCATCTTTCTATGGATGTCAGAAACCTATTCCACCCATCGATTCGAAAAACCGACGTAAAGTTCTGATCTTTCTTGATTTGAAGGAAGATTGCACCAAGAAGAGGCAAAAATCGAATTTGTGATCTAGACTTAGTCGTGGAGTTTTGATAATTAAGATGATCTTGGATATCCTCCCACTTGTCACAGAAAGTTAGAACACAAGAAGAACAACACTCAAACGCGATCTACAAAGAATTCACCATTGAAAAGTAAAAGATCGGTTTCTCGCAAAAAGAACTTGAGTTTGCCTAGAGAATCAGGACTTGATCTCAAGAAGATTCATCCAGTCAATCTCTCATCTTCGGCAAGAATATCCGCCACTGATACTCACACTATCAGTGACGGTTTTTGGCTAAAACCGACACTGATACTAAACATGGAAAAAAATTGCATTTAAAAAATCCACAAGTAATCTCATTAGACTATTGAAACAGTCTGATCAAATTTACACATACATAGTGTGAAGACCCTCCCTTTTATGGCACAATGTACCATAAAAGATAAGTTCTAATGCGCTTTCTGTGCTAGTCCATGGATCAGTAGCTAGCACGCACATACAAATGAAAATCACAACTATACAAATTATTAATACAAGAACTATAATCTTACAAGTTAGAAGTATGCAGCGAAAGAAATAAATGTCTTGTAGTATGTCCATCCAATCCCTCAGGCAACTGACAAGGTATAATCCCTAGATAAAAATCATCGTCATTATTCCGTAACCTGCGTCAAGTATGATCTGTCGAGATATTCTTTCTGTTCGCCTAAAAACAACAACGATAGCAAGGGTGGGTACATTATGTACTCAGCAAGACTTAAGGTGTTTGCAAAACCTATGATATATGCAAGCTGAATAAAAAGTGGGTTTTTACAGTTATTTTGTATAAAGCTAAATTGAATTTAAAATACTGGATAGTAAATTGAAAGCAAAATTGAATAAAACAACTTGACAGATATGTAAAATAATGAATAAGTAAATAATAGAAGTCATCTCACACATAGGTTGCAATTCAGAAGCACAATAGTACTCCTATGTCTATATCCAAGGACTAACACTTAGCACAAGCACTGCACTGTAAGGTGTTGAACTTTGTGAGGATAGAAGATTATAATTAAATTAAAATAATCACTTGCCAGATACAAAAGCCTATCAGCCAAAACCGCCACTGATAATTATTTGTGACGGTAGTTTGGGAAAGAACGGTCGTACATCAAAGGTGTCGTTGGGGGTGGCTTGGCATTATTTCCAATGAGCTATATCTTCATTGGCTTCCCATCAAGAAGAACACCATTGTATCTCCTGATTGCATCTAAAGCATCTATTTTTCTTGCAAAGACAACTTCCGCAATTCCCGAACAAAAAAAAAGTCAAAGAAAGTCTGCAATGTAGAAAGTAGAGATATGAAAACTAAAAGCAAGACAATACTCGAGGATCTACCTTTGATCTTCCATCCTTATCGTAGTTGACAGAATAACGCTTGAGCTCACCAACCTCTGAGAAGTGTTCCTGATGAAACAAAGCAACATAGCCCATCAGCTATTGAGGCCATGCGCTTAAAACAAAAATTAAGAGTTGTGTATTGTTAAGGCTATGTTAATTAGAGAATCTAAGACTAAAATTATCAATATGATTCATGAAAGCCAACAACATCTCTCATAGGGAAGCACGGTGTCCATAGATCCATCCAATTACAAAATTATCGAGAGGGTTCCTTAAGGAGCAACTAATACTAAAAACATTCAAATGGTTCGGCCATCGCCATGAAGGGAAAAGCTTTGTAAACTAAAACTTTCTTCCGGCCTTTATGAAACATAGTCCACATTCTCCAGTACTACTCGTCTCATGATCTGCATCAAACTATACTAGCTTCTTTAGGGAAATGCCAAGAATTAGTATTCTATGGAAAGAATTGTGAAAGCAACAGGAACACGAGAATGGAGAGCACCCGGACATCCTCGATGGTGACGCTAATGTCAAGGTTGGAGATGTGCAGCTTTGTCCCCGTTTCGAACGCTCGCGGGGCGGCCACCAGAGGCGAGGGAGTGAAGGCCGCTATGGCGGCAACGTGCTCGGAGTTGACCCCGTACGGAGGGGCGGCGGCGGTGGCCTTTTGTAACATCCTCAAATTTATAAAAGTTTAAAAATCAAATATTAAAATGTGAAATTATTTTCTAGTTGCATTTCTTGATTTTATGTGCATTTAGTGAATTAACGCTTGATTGGAAAATGATTATTGGAATTTAGAAAAGAAAGAAAAGGAGAAATTGTAAAATGGTAAAATGGTAAAAGATTAAAATGACCATAGTAAATCTTGGATAACCCTAGAGTACTCTAGAATCCATTTTGGCTGGTCAAAAGGAAAGTGTGAACCCAATTGCAAGTTTATAAGATAAATTTAATGGAGAAGCTTATCCTTGACCAAGTGCATGTCAGAATTTCTAAGAAAATCCTAGACCTTTCCAGCAACTGAAATTTTTACCATGAGCTATCAGTAACCTTGTCATAGTCCAAAAAAATTTATAAAAATAAATAACTGGTTTTGCTATTTATTCTTATTTAATCTTTTCAATCTTGAAATTCTGCAAAACGTAGTAAAAGAATTACTATAAAATAAATAATAGGAATTTGGATCTGAAATTTTTATGTTAGATACATGGTACTAATTGAGACCTTGTGTAAAAATATCAAAAATTAATAAGTAAGTTTATACTATCTGATAAATATTTTTCCGAATTTAGATTCCTGTACAATCCCCACTGTCGGAATTTTTGTAAATTCACCGTAGCGTATTTTAATGTCAAAATTTTACTATAGGAAGATAACTTATCCTCTAAGCCATTAAAAAAGTTTCGAAAATTCCAGAGATGACCTGACCCACGAATTAAATGTATCATCGTGCTGTCTGTGGTAGAAAGCCCTAGATTTTACTTCTCTTTTCTATTACACGTGGATCCCAGTGCACAGTGGCAGCCGACCAGCTCCCTTACCCTTCTTTTCTCTACCGTGTGGGCCTTAATTCCAGCCGGCCCCACTTGTCATTCCCTCTTTCCTCCTCCTTGTCTTCTCTAACCTTCTCATCACTCTCTCTTCGTTTCTAGTCAGCACGTTCTCATTTGGCTGCTACAATCCATTAAGCCATGCAACCAAGACAAATACTCCACAACCATTAAATGCACACTAATTGCACTGCCACGGCATGAACCATACGGCAAGCAATTTCCAGAGAAAACCCAGCCACCGGACTCCTCTCGGTTCTCTCTGAGCACAACCGAGAAAATCAAGTTTGGCAGCCATTCAGACCCCGTTCAAACCTCTGTTCTCTGCTCCCTTGCACCCAGCCGGAAAAATCTCCTCGCACCGCCTCATTCCTTGTCGTTTCCAGCCGCAATTCGCGTGCCTCTGGAGCCTCGGCCACACCCTTGCCAGCTCCTGCCGATGCCCATACTCCTCGCCGCAGCTTGCAACCAGAGCGGCGCCGCAAATCAGATGAGTCTACACCCTGTGCCGACCGCCTCTTAAAGCCTATATAAGTTGCTCCACACTTCAATTAGGTACCTCTTGCCATTTCACTGCCGTTCTCACCCTGTGACCTTCTCCATCTATTTAAGTATTATTTGATCACCACTAGCAACCCACAGCTCACGTCGTTGTCTCCATGCCCGGCATCAAGGAGCGATCGAGGAGGATCACTGCAGTCTTGGCCAAGCCGACTGATACCAGCTGGCCTTGGTTTCCTCTCGCTCCGGCCAAGCGCACCAGAGCTGCCGCCGTAGGCCCCTGCACGACCCTGCTCTCCTCTGTTCAGCCTTCTCTTTGTTTTGGTTCTATTTCCTAACTGATCAATGGGATCAAATGCAAACCAATCTCAGTTGGGCTCTTTTGACCAATGGCAGGTGGGACCAAGTCGATTAGTATCCAGTTTAAGTTGGTCCAAAGCAAATGAAGGGTAAGTACTTACAAGTCATGAATGTGTTTAGTGCAATTAACACACTTAATTTAGTTACCACCTCCAGCCTTAAGCATCTCGATTAGTTGTTTCCTCCAAGCAAACTAGCGAGTCTTGTTAAATTTTTAATTGACATATTGGAGGCCAGCTAACCTTTGGGCCAAACCATAGCTCAAATGATCTTTACTCTAATTATACAAACTTGTATATACCCTCTCGTAAGGTGTTGCAAATTAGGCTAAATGTTAAACGTAAGAATAGGAAAGCTAGTCTAATGAATGATCTGATGTAAGATGATTCTTCGATTATAATAAAATAACATGAACCAGTAGGATACTTGATTGGCTAAACCTTGCAAGTTTTACAGTCTAGTTGTGTAATAGGCTCCTAATGTAAATCAACTGCTTGGCCATAAAGGGGCATAACTAATTTAGTAACCTCTAGTTCAATGTTAATACCTTAAGTTAATGAAACTATGATTAGTTCAATATTTATCTCTATTTACTCTCTATACATATTTAACCCTCGCGTAAAATCTTACAACTAAGTCAGCGTTACAGAAATATCCCTTGCCCCAGTTCAATAATACCCTTGTTAGTTATGTAAAAATATATTATGTTTGTGCAAATTTGAGCTAAGTCTATGTTAGACCTTAGCGATCACTTATATAGAAAACATCTCGGATAAAAGCCAAATATCGTGGAATCAACCCTAAAACATTCTTAAAGACATCCCCAGTTAATGTCGGAAAAATGAGTAAAAGAACATGTATAGTATAGTTGCAAACTTAAAATGAAACTTGATCCGATTAGCGTTACTTTTGTGATCATTTAAGCCTGTTCGGTAGCCCGTAAAACATCTCGTCCAAATACAAATTTCATGAAGAATAGCCTAGAAATGGCCTTTAGAATATGATCTGCAGTAATATAGAAAAATACTCTTATTTCATCTTGCTTGGAATCTAAGTCCTAATAGAGCAAAACCCATTCATAATAAAGTTGCAATAAAGGTATATTATGAATAGTAAAGTTTAAGAAACTTGTAACCAATGTATACTTCTATTAATCCAAACAAGTTTTGCTTCTTGAATTCGAAGTTTAACATATTTAAATTCACAATCTTAGCTTCCTAAATTCGTAAAATAAAATAAAGTAAATCATAAAGAATATGTATCATGTGCAATGCAACCCCTAAACCATTAATTAATAATAAAAGACTATAACATGAAAATAACTCACTTACATGCTTGTTTTATGCAATGATTTTATTTGATTTTTCCATCTGATTTCCTTTTGCCCTTATTGAAAATGTTATTTGCTATTTGCTATCTTTTCCGCCATACGACGTGTAGAGTACGACGTCTCGGCCTTCGTCGTCGACAATCTCAAGATGATGTCTTCGACTCGTCGCTAAAGACAACAAATAGCAAGGCAAGCACCCCCTTGATCATATTGATCCTAATTTTTCATAATTAACTAAAATGTTGATTAAAATTTGCTTGCATATGCTATGTTCCATAAAATTATTTTTGTGTACTGGTAGATATACCTTATCATTGATATATTTCCTCAATTGGCATTGATATGTGAACCTTGATAACCCTAGCTCCTGGATAGACATTCGATAATATCAAAATGGGTATATTCGATTATTACATGCATATGCTTAGCCATGCTTTAGACTGGGAACACGAACAGATGATTATACTGCTCGTGAAGAACTTAAATTATAGACATGATGAACTCTATTCATGGACATGTTGGAATATTGTGATTATTGAAACTTTCTCTTTCTGAAAACAAAACTATGATTTTGATGCGGGTGATTATTGGCAATAGCCGGAAGTGCAATTAATGATGCACGTAGATAGGGGGAGATCTATCGCCCGTGTCGTATAAGAACCGAGCTGATGTGTTGTTTTCAGGCCAAGATAACCGTACATCCACAAGTGCTGGAATGGGGTAGCCTTAACCAATTAAAATTATTTGGAACTAGCTTTGCACATTGGTAGGCAATTGTAGCACTAGCATTCCGAATATAGGTTTGCTCGAGGGAGGTGTCATCACCGAGGTGTTGGCATCTGCCGTTGTAACGGTGTACGCCTGGCTATGATTTGGGGCTGTTATTATTCCTGGTGGGTCACTGACTCCGGAATTCCTTTTACCTTTTTAGCTTCCATCGTAGTCAGGAGTAACGTCATTGGGCTAGTGCAAAGTTAAGGTTCAAGTAATCGAACGGTTTCGTTATGAACTCTCTGGCGGCACACCAAAGGAAGTGTGTCTATATGCATTGCCACAACGGGAGGACATATCTTGTGGGTAAAGCTGTACAAACTCTGCAGAGTCTAAACCTAATCGATCAGCCGCGCTCTCGGTCATGAGCACTTGGTAAAGTCATCACATAGCTAGACATTTTCTATACTTTTATAAAACTGGACAAGATAATTTGAAATTGGTGAGCTTACCCTTACAGATGATTCAATACTTGATATTTCGTTGGCAAGGTTGAATTCAGCTGTTGTGCCTTGTGCTTGGCAAAACTAATTGATTACATTTATGATGGGGATGGACGTTTTATTATTTTACTCACGAAGGGATGTGAGTCTCTTAATTCCGTTTATGTTATTCTTACATATTACTTTTGTATTTACATACTTGTTACTTCCTTTTCTTTACAATTTTCGCTTTCACTTTATTATTCAATATTTACAATTCAAATTTTGCTTTATGCAAAACAACCGTAGAAACCCACTTTCTATTCAGCCTGCATATATTTCAGGTTTCGCAAACACTACAAGTCTTGCTGAGTACGCAACGTACTCACCCTTGCTATTATTGTTGTTTTTAGACAGGAATCCTCGACAGGTACTGCGACGCAGGAAAACGGGATTGTTAACGACGATTCTTTCTAAGGCTTTACCTTGTCAGTTGCCTGTGGATTATGTGGCAAACTACAAGACATCTGATTTTCTTGCTATGTTTAGTTGACCTTGTCGGTCATATTGTATCAATACTTCCGCTGTAATAAAATATGAAACTTTTGCATGGTTGTGATCTCAAATTGTATTTGTGCGTGCTAGCTACTGATCATGGGACTAGCACAGTATGCACATTAGAACCTTGCTTTTATGTTTGCACTGTAGCATAAAAGTGAGGGTCTTACACCTTTACGGGTGGGCACCTGCTGGCGGCGTTAAGGTTTCTTGCGGAGGGGGGAAGGGCCTAAAGCCCGGTAGGGAGAGCGGGCACTTCGGCTCGAGGGGGAGGAGGCGGCGGTGGGGGAGAAGAATGGTGGGGAATTAAAACCGTCACAGATAATACTATAAGTGATGATTTTAGCCAAAAACCGTCGCAAATATTCATATTATCAGTGGCAGTTTTTTTGTTAAAACCATCACTGATAGTCGTCATTATCAATGACAGTTTTATCTAAAAATCATTATAAATAAGTGGACTATTTGTGACGGTTTTTAGCTAAAACCACCACTGATGGTTCCAAGAGTATTTGTGACGGTTCCAAAGAAAAACCATCACAAATAATCCATTATTTGTGACGGTTTTGTTTGGAACCGTCACAAATAGTTTTCCCGTCATTTTGAATTTTAAAACTGCCACTGATAAGTCTATTTGTAACGGTTCAAAAAACCGTCACAAATAGAGTATCACCTATGTGCTTTTTTGTATTAGTGTTGTGTGTTGGACGATGCACGGACTAAACTCCTTTTATTATTTTAGATAGACAGGCCTCGTTTGATTTCATCCGCCGCAGCCTATAAGGGGAGGAGAGCAGCCGACCAGCCGAGCAGTACAATCTTTACAGCTGATCACGTGTAATCGTGCATGGTCAGCAACTCAGCGTACATATGCTTCCCAACACCTCGCCGCGCGTCAGCACCGCGCCGGAGCGAAAGACAGGGTCTCCGCCTCCAGATCGTACAGCACGCGCATGTCCTGCTGCACGAAGTTGCCGATCGTCGCGCCGTCGTCGCCGGAGTCGGCCAGGAGGAGGCACACAAGCCCCTTCTTGTGGTTGTCCAGGATGTAGTTACGGCGCGGTAGGTCGAGATCCGCGCCTTGGAAGTGGAACACCATCCTCGGCACCAACACCCTCGACGTAGCGCGCCTCCCCGCGGCCGTGGCCGGCGCCGCGAAGCAGACGCCGTCGTCCGGGCTGCTGCCGTTCGCGAACGGCAGCCTCAGCTGCGAGCGGAATTCCCTCACCACCTCGGCGATCACCGCCCCCGGGAATAGAGTGAGTGCCGTGCCGGAGTCGATGATCACCCCTCCCGAGCCGTCGGGCCTCAGGGCGAACGACGACTGCGGTATCCGCAGCCGCCTCGCCCCGACAGTCACGCCGGTGAACGGGACGTAGTAGAAGGTCGGGTTCTGGCGGCTCTGAAGGAGCGCCGTGATCTGGATGGGGCCGGTGGCGTCGCCGTAGACGCCGTCGGCGAGGGACCCGAACAGGAGGGTGCTCTTCTTGGTGCTGGTGCAGGGCGTGAGGCAGTAGGAGAAGCGCCGGATGGACATCTGGGACACGAGCGAGAGCGGGTTCCGACCGAAGCCAACGATGCCGGAGCCGTTGTTCAGGCTCCCGACGTTTGTCGTGCCGCAGCCGAACCCGAGTGGGACGCTTAGCTTATCGCCCGACGACGACGTGAAGGTGAAACGCTCGGTGGCGTAGACTCCCAGTGTCATCGTCCCGTCGCCGTAGGTGTACCGGTAGGTACAGGTGTCTGGCCTCTGGCAGCCACGGTGCAGAATGTCGGAGCAGAGCTTGCCGGAGCACCGCATGGGTTCGTACGACGACGACTTCCCCGGAGAGAACATCGGGTCCGGCTGCGCGAGGCAGCTGCTCTTGCAAGGCGCGCACTGCGTCCAGATGAGGTCGCTGCCGGTGTCGAGAAGCACCGAGACGGGCTGCGGCGGCGTGCCGATGGCGAGGTCGACGACGTATTCCAGGTCGCCGGACGGGCGCACCGGCATGCCAGGCTGCTGCGCGCTCTTGCTAGCGAGCCCACTGTTCCTCACCACGGAGAGCGCGACCGCCCTCGCTTTGCTGCGCTGCATGGCGCGCCGTATCAGCTCGAGCTTGGACAGCTGCTTCCCGGCGTCGACATGCCTTAGGTCGACGCGGATATCGCCGGCGAAGGCTGAGCTGCTTGCCGGCGGAGAAGCATAGAGCGAGGCTATCAGGAGCAGGAGCAGTGCTAGCACCAGCAATATATGCTGCATGTTTAGCTAGCTCGATCGTCCCTAATGCACCATTAGTTTGTGCACCCGAGCGACGAATATATATACGTGGCGCCGGCCGCACACAATATTCTTGCACCGTGCCAGTGCAAACGCATCGCATCGAACGCAAGCTGTGCACGAAAGCAACTGCCAAGATGGTCCATGAGACCATGAGAGGCTTTATAAAATTCTCCTGGGGCATTGCTCGCTGCGTGGAGCAAAAAGTTGGCGACCTGTAACTTACCAGCTGCACGAGGCCACTAGATCCTGGCTACTAATCTTGATGTGACCGCCGAATTTAGAGGTGATTTTGCAGGTAAATATATATGCGCCTGCCGGTAAAAAGAGCTCGGCGCCTAGCAATGCGCGATGCTGTATCGATCCGTGCAAGATCAAATATATATTCTAATTAAGCTATATATCTGAGGATCGGTGTCCCGATCTAATTCGGACCTAATCTAAGCTTTCACCGGCACGCCAAGTTAATAATCAAAAGAAGGGGTGCAAGCATTCATGATGCAAGCAATCCATTAGAAGCTGGTGTCACCAATGGCGATTCCTTCCTAGGGCAAATATTCTCCGTCTCGGCCGGCCACCACTTCTTGTGATCGTGCTTGCACTCGAGTAAAATAAGTGGGGATGACATCCTTAGGTTAATTTTGGGTCTTGTTCATGCACTCTCTATATGCCTGGCTTTGCAGTGGACTGAGCTAAAGGCACTAGCTAGACGAAGCATATGTCGGCTTCGAGTGCAAATGCCGTCCCATTTCGTCTGCACCACTACTTCGGCTCGCCAAAGAATTATGCCTTCCTTTGCATAATGGAATGCTAGCTGGTTGGTGTGATGTTGATGTAACGTGACTGCAGATGCGCTACATGTATTGTGGAGGATTAATCACAACGCACGTGCAGTACACGACTGCATGCAACAATATTAACAAGAGATTAAGAATGAGACCGGCCACCCTGCTATGGTCTTGAGACGTGGGCATCGGCCGGGTTTTTTTAGAGCTGACCTGTGACACGGCATGCACGGCTCAACATGCGTGCGAATGGGCCGGGATGATACGACACGGTTGGTAGGGCCGTGCCAGGCCTGGCAGCCGGACACGATGGGCGGCATGGCATAGATTGCTCGAGGCAGGGCACACCGGCATGTGGCGAGGCACGGCATGGAATGGAATGGGAAAACGAGGAGGAGAGTGAGAGTACCCGGTATCCACATGCCCCCACGCCACCGAGGTGGCCATGGCGGATGGGGGGAGGGAGGTGGCCACTGACACCGCGCGCACCTTCGCCATCGACGTCGTGCTGCTTGGAGAGATCGGCCAGCGAAGGGGGAGAGAGAGGGCGAGGCGAGGCTAAGGGGAAGAGGTGGAGGGGGATAGGGCGAGGCGGAGGGGGAGTCAGAGGGGCAGAGGGTGAGGATGAGGCGGAGGGGAAGTGGGAATATGTAACATCTCAAAATTTAATAAAGAATAAAGAAACAATTATAAAATAATTAATTACTTTATTTTTGATTTATCCTAAATTTAATTACCTTTTTGGGTGATTCTTGACTAAAAAGTAACTAAAATGGAATAAGTAAAAAAGATAAAAAGTAAAAAAAAAAGGATAAAAGTAAAAGAGTAAAAGAAAATCAGTAAGAATTTGTAAAAATCATATTAAAGTTTACCCAAACTCTGGAAGTAACATAGGGTGGTCAAAAGTTAATGTGAACATAATAATATGTGACATGAAATGTGAAAACTATGACTTTTGACTAGAAAAGAATGTTGTCAGCATTTAGTAATTTTATAGAAACCTTATCTTTAGAAGAAGTATTTATCAAAGCTTACTCATGGTAACTTCCACATTATCAAAAAGTATAAAAAAAAAAATTGTAGACATGCAATGATGGTTAAATAAATGTGCAACTTGCGGTCTAGACAACTAAGTCAAAATTTGCTCACTTCTTTAATTGCTTGGTAAACCCAGCTTTTGTAACATCGGTTGGTCAAAAGTTAATGTGAACATAATAATATGTGACATGAAATATGAAAACTATGACTTTTGACTAGAAAAAGAATGTTGTCAGCATTTGGTAATTTTATAGAAACCTTATCTAAAGAAGAAATTTTTACGAAAGCTTACTCAAGGTAATTTCCACCTTATAAAAAAGTATCAAAAATCGTAGACACGCAATGATGGTTAAGTAAATGTGCATGCGGTTTGGACAACTAAATCAAAATTTGCTCACTTCTTTAACTGCATGGTGGACCCAGCTTTTGTAACATCCCAAAATTCAATAAAGGATAGAAATGCAATTTTAAAATATGCATTTGATTTATTATTGTTTTTCTTGATTTTAAATGTCTTTTTGGTGAATTACTTGCTAACGGATAATTAAAATTTGGAACTTGTAAAGAAGATAATGGTAAAAGACAAAATGGTATAAAGTAAAATTTTGCTAAAAAAACTTCAAAGAGCTGTAAGAGCCCAAGCGCCCTCTAGAAAGACATCTTGGTCAGTCAAAATTTGTGTGAAAACCTTAAATTAGTGTAATGATTAAATTTATTAATGAATTCTTACTCTGACCAGAACAGTAATTTTTTTTTGTAGAATTCTTTAGAGCTCTCCCTAAATTGAAACTTTAACCATATGATCTTAATTGTAACATCCTCAAATTTATAAAGTAATAAAAATCAAATATTAAAAAATGTGAAATCATTTCCTTGCTTTATTTCTTGATGTTATGTGTTTTGTTGAATTGTTGTTGATTGAAATGGTTATTGAAATCAAATAAAAGAGAAAATAGTAAAATGGTAAGAAATGATATCACCATGGTAAAAATCTTTTTATAACCTGGCCAAACCCTAGAAGATATTTCTAGCTGGTCAAAAGACCATGTGAATGCATTTAGAAGTAAAGAAAATAATTTAATTAGCAAATTCCATTGCTGTCCAGACCAATGTCAGAATTTTGGAGAAAAACGTGGAGCAATCTAGGCCTTGGAATTTTTATCATAATACCTCAGTCATATCATCTTCACCCTCAAAAAGTTTCAAAAATTAATAATCATTTTGCTATGTTTTAGCATTTAATTTAGGCAGATTTGGAATTCTGCGGAAATCAATAAAAGATTTATGGAGAATTAAATAATGAGAATTTAATGTTGAAATTTTTATGGTAGGTCCATTGTATAGAAACACGCCTTCAGTAAAAATTTCAAAAATAAATATGTTTATTTAATCCAAAAACCAAGGCAGAAATTGAAATAGAATTACAGTGCAGTCGACAATGTCAGATTTTTAGTTAAATCACCGTAGATCATTTTAATCCCAAAATTTTACTGGAGATATATATCTTAGCCTTTAGCTTGGTCAAAAAGTTTCGAAAAATCTGGAGGTGAAGTGGACCATGAATTAATTGAGTTTCTGCGCTGTCCATGGAAGGAACTGGAGCTCTCTCCTCTTGCTCTTACGTGTGGGGTCCACGCGTCCAGTAACCCCTACGCTGGCACCACTGCCGACAGGGACCCAGAGGGTTCCTAGCCCACGCGTCGTGACTACCTTTGCCCCTTCATCGCCAAATAAACCACTGACATGTGGGACCCGACCCCACATGTCAGGGCCTTCTCCTTCCTCTCTTCCTTCTCTGCTCTCTCTCGCTCTCTCTGCCGACAGAGCTCACTGAACCGCCTCCATTCTTGTCCGCATTTGCGCCGCAATATCGCGCCACTCGAGATCGCTCTGACCGCCTCTGCTCTGCCAGCTATACCTGTCTCGCCCATGCCCTAACCAAGCCAGCGGAGGACTTCCAGAGAGCGCCGTGAAGCACCGCCTCAATCCTCCCCTTTCAAAACCCTAATCAGCCACTCCCTGGCCTTATTTAAGTGGTAACTGAGTCCGTGCTAACCACTCCGACCCAGTCCGCACCACCATTTACTCCCATACACCCAAAACCGGCCGAGCCGAGCCCTTCTTCTCCGCAACCGGCGAGACCCGATTTGGGGGAAGTACCAAATTTGCACGACTCGGTAAGAGAATGTCCAAATTAATTGGTCCTAGAGTATCCCTGGTTACTCACGAAGCATTTGCGTGATTTGTTCCAGCTTGAAGCACTCCGAGTTGTTCCCGCACCGTGCAATCTCTTCCGCCGTCGCCGCCGCACGGTGAGAACACCAGTCGGCCCTCTATTCTTCGGTTTAAGTGCGGCAATAGAGTCCTTAGGATCCCCCAAAGCTCATATGATTGACCATTCGGCTCAGATCAAACCGTAGCACCATCGAGCCATTCTTCACCGTAGAGCTCCGCCGGTCATCGCCGTGAGTCCATTTTTCCCGAACACTACCCATATCCAAGTGGTTCCCTAGATTCACCATGGTCCCTTGAAGCCGTAGCCGTAGGCCAAAGTCGATCGACGTCGCCGGTTTGCCGCCGGTGAGGTCGTTGACCACCCCCTCTGCTCTGTGCCACTGCTGCGCGGGACCCTCAAGTCACACACTCAAGCACTCGCATCTCACTGCCGAACCGGCCCCGCACGTCAGCTAGGGATGGCAATCGGGCGGGTTCGGGCGGGTAGAACTCCCGCAGACCCGAACCCGAAACCCGAAATTCATACCCGAACCCGAACCCGAAATCTCTCACGGGTACATACCCACGCCCATACCCGAACCCGATGGGTACCCGAACCCGAACGGGTACCCGAACCCGAAATTAAATTCACCTAATCACCTTGCAATTAAATTTTCAACCATCAATTGTCAATCAATTCATTTGTAATTTCTATGTTTAAAGGAAAAATATATGGTGTATATAATCATGAAAGTTACCGCATCTTACATCTCAAACGATGCTTGAAAATCTTGAATTAACTTTCCATTATTTTTAATTTATATTAATTAATTCGGGTACCCATGGGTACCCACGGGTGCAGAACCGAACCCGAACCCGAACCCGAACCCAAACCCAAACCCGAAATTTGAAACCCGCGGGTCTGAAATCAAACCCATACCCGAACCCATCGGGTCGGGTACCCATGGATACCCGAACCCACGGGTAATTTTGCCATCCCTAACGTCAGCAGTGAACTGCTGCTCGCATCCGCACGCAAGGCCACTGACGGGCCGGGCCCAGTCGCCAGCGACAGCCACCGGATTCAAAACCCAACCCGCGCAAACGTTAGAAATACGCTTTCCTTTAAGGAAAACGTATTTTTCCTTTTTCTGGAATTTCTTTGAACCGAATGACTTCAAATTGCTATATCTTTTGAACCATAGTTCCAAATGAGATGAAACAAATTTCTAAATTCATATTAAATCATCTAGTTTCATAATATGTAAAAATATTTGAAACTTGTTTAGCAATTTAAACTTGAATTTAAATTTAAAGAGTGAAATTTAGATATGTAGCATATAGAGATTTTGCAAATAAAGTCCAATTTGAGTGAAACCAATTTTGCTGGAACCCTTAGGTCAAATACTACTCAAATATGTAATTAGATTTGAATTTGGAGTTAGTTTGTGAAAATTTCACATTAGGACTTTGTTTAATGCATATATTTGATATAATTGCAATAACTTACTCAAAAATGATCCAAAATGAATAAAATTTGTTTCTTTGAGCTCATTACACTGATTAGGACCAGTTAGTAAGATAAAAGTTAGGATTTACCATGTTCTTTCATTAAATATGATTAGGGATTGCTTTATATACTAATTTGTATTAGTACAATTAGTCTTACACCCTACAAATGAACTTTGTTAAATATAATCCTACAATCTTAGCTTCCTGAATTCGTAAATTAAAATGAAATATCACATAAAGAAAGGTAATCATGTTGTATGTCATTAAGCTTTTGCCTTAGGCCCAAAATCTTATAACTTGCTTAATACATGAATTGATTAAGTGATTGCCATCATTGATTGATTTGAATTGATTTCATTTGAATCTTTCATCTGCTATCCTTGTGGTTTATGTATTTGCTTCTTTTATCGATATTGAAGTATCTTATTTGCCATGTTCTTAATCGACGTATAGACGCTGAGGCTACCGACTACGCTATCGACGACACAGATCCAGCTTACACCGTCGAGGAGCAAGGCAAGCACCCCTTTGATCATTTTGATCCCAGATTTCATAATCAACTAAAATGTGATTAAGAATCTTCCTGCATGCTTATATTTCGATAAATCCTTATTTTGCGTTACTTGGTAGTTATAACCCAAAATGATGGATTTCCTTAATCATATTGATATACGATCCATGAAAACCATAGGACTGGTTAAATTCTTTAAACTGGGTATAATCGCTTATTAACCTGCAAATGCTTAGCACTGCGTTAGGTCAAAGTTGGAAATGTTTACACTTACACATCATTCCTTATAAAATCTTTTATGGTTTATTTAAGCAGTAAAGGATACTGGTAGTTTAATAAAAATGAAAATAAAACTACTGTTTTGACGTGGGTGATTATTGGCAATAGCCGGTTGTACATGTTTTAACGTGTACGTAGCTAGGGTGGAGTTATCGCCCATGTCACTCTAAGGACCGAACGTAGTGTTGCATGATCCAAGTAAACCGTACATCCACAAGTACTGGACTGGGACAGTCTTAACTTATTAAATTATTTGGGAATTAGCTTTGCACATTGGTAGGCAGTTGTAGCACGAGCATTCCGAGTATTGGTTTGCTCGAGGGAGGTGTCATCACCGAGGTGTTGGCATCTGCCGTTGTAACGGTGTACGCCTGGCTATGAATTGGGGCTGTTGTTGTACCATTTGAGCCGCGGGCTCTGAATACTATTGTTTCACCGTTTGTTTGCTTCCATCATAGTCAGGGGTAACGTCACTGGGCTAGTGCAAAGTTAAGGTTCAAGTAATCGAACAGTTTCGTTATGAACTCCTCGCGGGCATACCAAAGGAAGTGTGTCTTATAGCTTGCAAAAAGGGAGAACATATCTTGTGGGTAAAGCTGTACAACTCTGCAGAGATTAAACTAATCGATTAGCCGTGTCCACGGTCATGGACGACTTGGCGAACTGACACTAGTTAATTGTTTTTCTATTTTCAAAAACTTGTTTAAATGTTTTGGAAATGATTCAAATCTGTATAAATGTCATTTACTGTCATTTTGACTTGTTAAGACCATGGAGGGTCTTGTCCGTTATTTTACTCACAAAAGGGCCGTGAGTAAAATGTTATTATCTTTTTATTATTTGTTATCTCAATTACTTATCAAACTGTTTTAATGTTCTATTTACGCTTTCCACTACTATTCAGTATTACTTCATTCAAAACTTTCGCTTTATGCAAAACAACCGTAGAGACCCACTTTCTATTTCAGCCTGCATATATTCCAGGAATTGCATACACTACAAAGTCTTGCGAGTACCAATGTACTCAACTTGCTTCAACAATGTTTTTAGGTGAAGAGCAAGATTACGATAATGATGGGAATGAATATGAGGAACCTGCGAGTTTTAGCGACGACTGATCTTTCTAGGTTCATCTCAGCAGTTGCCTGTGGAGTTATGGAATAGTTGGCATACTATGAGACATGGTTTTAATTTCCTGCTACTTTTGGTATTGTAATAACACTATAAAACTTGTGATGTAATAAAAATGTGTATCTGTGTGGCTGTAATTTCCAAATTGTGTTTGTGCGTGCCAGCCACTGATCATGGGAATGGCACAGGAAGCACTTAAGAGTCTCATATTTATGTTACTTAGTGACATAAAAACTGAGGGTCTCACATTAATACTTTTACCCTTCTCTAGTAAATCAGTAAAAATTAATAATGTCACTAATTATTTATTCCAACTTAATATTTCCAAATCTGAAAATATGCAAAACAGAGAAAAAGAATTATTAGAAAATAAATACTAAAGTTTTGAACTTGAAATTTTTATGGAAGTATCCAGACACTATTTCACAATTATAAAATAATTAATTACTTTATTCTTGATTTATAATGAATTTAATTACCTTTTTGGGTGATTTCTTGGTTAAAAAGTAAATAAAATAGAATTAGTAAAAAAATAAAATTAAAAAGGATAAAAGTAAATAGTAAAATAAAATCATTAAAAAAATTTAAAAATTATATTAAAGTGCACCCAAACTGTAGAAGTAACTTAGGGTGGTCAAAAGTTAATGTGAACATAATAATATGTGACATGAAATGTGAAAACTATGACTTTTGACTACAAAAAGGATGTTGTCAGCATTTAGTAATTTTATAGAAACCTTATCTGTAGAAGGAATTTCTACCAAAGCTTACTCATGGTAATTTCCAACTTATCAAAAAGTATCAAAAATTGTAGACACGCAATGGTGGTTAAATAAAGGTATAACTTGTGGTCTAGACAAGTAAGTCAAAATTTGCTCACTTCTTTAACTGCCTGGTGGACCCAGCTTTTGTAACATCCCAAATTTTAATTAAAAATAAAAATACAATATTAAAAATGTGCATTTTATTTATTATTATTTTTCTTATTTTAAATGCCATTTTGGTGAATTACTTGCTGAAGGATAATTGAGTTTTGGAATTTGTAAAGAAGATAATGGTAAAAGATAAAATGGTAGAAAGTAAAATTATGCTAAAAATCTTCAAAGAGCTGTAAGAGCCCTAGAGCCCTTTGTAAACACAACTTGGTCAGTCAAAATTTGTGTGAAATAATTAAATTTATGAAATAATTAAATTTATTAATGAATTTTCACTACTACAGAATGACACATTACTATCGCTTCATCTGTGTCGGTTCTAAACTTTTGACTTCAGAACCGATTGTGATAAGCATATTCCATTTGGAAATCTTGGTAACAGGTTATCACAATCGGTTCTGAGAGAACCGACAGATACGATAATAAGCCCAATCGGTTCTAGATAAGAACCGATTGTGATAATAATTTTGTTATCACAATCGGTTTTTATCTAAAACCGATTGTAATAAGTAGGTATTATCACAATCGGTTTTGGGAAGAAACCGATTGTGATGAGCACAGGGGTTATCACAATCAGTTCTTTTTCAGAACCGATTGTAATGAGAAGTGTCGGTGTTTCGAGCACCGGCCAATGAATTTGTATAGGTAAGAGGGGGGTGCACGCTCCCTCTCCTCGACGGCTTACTCGGGTGAGCACAAGATGTATACTGGTTCGGCCGAACGTCCCTACTCCAGCTTCGTGGGTTTGATTGTATTGATTCCTTGGTTGTCCGTCGTCTTACATGCTCGCTCCCTCCCCTTTATATAGGCGAGGAGGAGGTTACATGCTTGAAAAAGAGAAAAAGATCGCTCTTAGTCGCCCGCAAGTGGCGGGTGATGGGATCGCCGCTCCCCTTGCCCCCTCTGGTCGGCGTAGTTGCTTGTAGTAAATGCGAGAGTTGGGGACTTGTGCCGCCGTCATCATTACGGCCAGCATTTAATGCGCCGATCAATAAATCTTGTCGCTTCTTCAGGATTTCGCCGATTCGGTTCTTCCTCGCCACCGTGGCCGGGCCCCGACGCCTGGTTCGCCCATGCGCTTTTCGGGCGGGGTACCCATGGCACAGGTACCGTCAAGAGCCCCGAGCCCCGTGCAGGTCGGAGAGGTGCCCGGGGTCTTGTTTCCGTCCGTGATGCCGTGATTCGCTTGGCCTGATCGAGTCTCCGACCGGGTGCGGCGCACCCGGTGGAGTGTAAGCCCCGAGTGGTTGGAGAGCGGTCGGGGTTTTCGCCGAGTTTGGTCGGGAAGAGTCTTCGACCGGTCTTGTGGCGCATCTTGGGTGTAGTTCCAGAGCCCCGAGCTGGTCGGAGAGCGGTCGGGGTTTCGCTGCTTGGTCGTTGCTGCGGATCGGGGAGGTCCGATCGCGATATATCTGCGGGTCGTCGCCGCCAGCGCTCGGTGGGACGCTGGCGAGCACATGGCGCCGGTCGTGCCGCCAGCGCGATGATCGTCTGGCGGGCACGTGGCGTAGCGGCTGGTCGCCCTGGCGGGCACGTGGCGCCGGTCGCGGCCGCGCGATGGGTGACCGCCTGGCGAGCACGTGGCGCCCGGGTTACGCGCAATGGCTGGTCGCCTGGCGAGCACGTGGCGCCCGGGTTAGCGTCTGGCGGTGGTCGCTCTGGCGGACACGTGGCGCCGGTCGAGCCGCCGGGCGCGTATAGATGGGCTGGTCGCTCTGGCGGACACGTGGCGCCGGTCGAGCCGCCGGCGCCTTGGGTGGTCGTCGGGGCGCCATGGTCGTCGCCGGCGCTCGGTGGTCGCTCGGGCGAACACTGGCGCCCGGTCGTGCCGCCAGCGCCTTGATGGGCTGATCGCCTGGCGAGCACGTGGCGCCCGGTCGAGCCGCCGGCGCGATGGCTGGTCGCCTGGCGAACACGTGGTGCCTGGGTCCCGCCCCTTTTTACGCCCCGTCGGTGGGGACCAGGAGGAGGGTGAGAAAGCGCGCTTGCCTTCGTTGGCTCGAGCGCCGCTCGTGGGGCTACAAGCGAGTGATCCGGTGGAACTCGAGGCCCCTCGCGAGGGGTCCCTAGCGACAATCCCGGCGGGCGTCCGACCACTGGGGCGATCCATAAAGAATCTTTCCTTACTCGATCCGTATCGGACCTTGGATCGCTCGCACGATCCAAGGCGCACTGGCCGCCAGACGGTTCCGCGGAGAGCGTGAGGTGTGATCCCGACGTGAGTTAAGGCGATTGGTCGTCCGCCGACCCAACTAGGGGCCCGGGGCTCGCCTTGTCCTCACCTCTTGCCCATTTTTTGCCGTGGTGGATATCATCGCCGCCTCTTGCCTTAGGGACCACACGTGGGGTCGGGCATAGGTCGGTGTGTGTATCACGTTAGAGAGTTAGGAAATCGAGAGAACGCTCGAGGTAGTTTCTGACCGATCGTGGGTCGACTGCTTGGGCACTTCCTTTCTTCGTCAAGCACTACTTCAGAATCAGCCGCCGGGCGAGGCCGTAGTACTTTTGGTCGAAAAGTTTGGCCGTCTTGGGAGGACCCGACGATTGGTTGTGACAACCCACCGCTGACTCTTGTAGCCCCCAGTGGGGCGGGGCGGTTTGTTTGTTACCGCCGCGCCACTTGAAGGAGTAATAACGAGTGTGCAAGAAGAAGGTACTCACTTATCTTTCTTTATGATCAAGCGAGATTTTTGTTCAACGCGGAATTGGCGGTGCTTCCTCGTCGCTTGCTTCGGCGCCCTTCGCCATCGCCTTCAAAGGTGCGGTCGTCATGAATGTGGCGGGTATCCCGGCCGTCGCTTCGTTTCTGGATCGCCTATAAATAGGCGGAGGGTGGGCGCTGACTTCATTCAATGACGTTGAGACGAGCCGTCGACTTGCTTTTATGGTCGCCTCGCTCTCCCATTCCCTGCTCAAGGATAAGAACCCACCGATCGATGAGATCGATCGACTCCTTCAACGAGAGGCAGAGGAGGAGGAGGAGTTGGGGCGACGAGCTGGCCGCCTCAGAGCGGCCCGTCAGGCGCAGGGTTGATCGAGCTGGAGCGGAGGCGGAGGAGGAGGAGCGAGAGCGCGACAAGTCGCGGCTGATCGGCCGAGGGAAACTGCCGCCGAGCGCCGAGCAATTGGGGAGCGGGCGCCGTCCTCCCCGCGCTCCTTCTCCTTCCGGAGCCTGGAGTCGATCATGACATCTAGGCTCGCTGACGACCGTCTTTGCCCGATCGCCCGATCGTCTTTGCCAGTATCTTCTCCGACGGCGTCCCCCCTGTGTCGGACTCCAAGCTCCCCGGGAACCATAGAGGTCACACAGGGGCGCAGGGCTGCCGCTTCTTGAAGGTGCGCCCGGCGGATCGGGCTCTCTGCCGGGTTTCGCGACTGGCTACTTTTGCCGTAAGGCCGCGGCAAAATTGTGCGGGAAGTCAAGCTGTGTTTGGAGAGGGACGATAAGTCCCGAGATCAATCGTGAGGAAGACCATGTATTTTTCGCTATTTTTCGGTTTGTTGTCGTAAGATATGCCGGGTCATGGTTCTTGGAGTGCGGGGACCAACCGACCAGTGATCGACACGCTCCAGCGTTTTCCGAAAAAAGTAGGAAAAACAGGTTTTGGCGCGAGCGTTAGTTCCCCCGGGCAACCGTATACCATCCTGTTCTGTCTCTTTTTTCCTTGGCGAGATACCACTTCGCAACCGTAGCCGCTGGGGCGTAGGCCGTGGTACTCGGGTTGGAAGAAAGAAAAGAAGACCGATTGATCGGGCAGATGACAGCGGTTGAACGCGGTGTTGACCCGAGTGGAAAAAATGCTACGCGTAGGCCCGGTAAAAAAGGTGAACATGGTAATGAACGAGGTAGAAAAAAGGGCTAAGGGTAGAATCGTCTTAGCTTTTCAATGTTCCAGGCGTTTGACAAGATGTTGCCATCGGGATCCTTGAGCCGGTAAGTGCCAGGTCGAAGGACCTCTACTACAGTGAAGGGACCCTCCCAAGGAGGGGAGAGCTTGTGCTTGCCTTTGTTGGACTGAACTGGCGCAGAACTGTGTCGCTGTGTTGAACGCCGCCCTCTAACCTTGCGGTCGTGGTAGCGTCGCAGTTGTCTGGCCGGTATTTGGTGAAGCGAACGACGGCGACATCTCGCGCTTCATCGAGCCGGCCGACAGTCTTCTTTGGGACTCGAGCCCCCGGGTCTCGTTGAAGGCCTGAACCTTTGGGGCGCCGTAGTCCAAGTCGGTTGGTAGGATGGCTTCTGCTCCGAATGCCAGGAAGAACGGCGTGAACCCGGTCGACCGGGTCGGGGTGGTCCGTAAGCTCCAAGCACGGAGGTACCTCACCGCCCAACGCCCCTGCTGCACTTCTTCGGGCCGATCGAAGATTCGTGGCTTGAGCCCTTGGAGGATCATGCCGCGTTCGCGCTCGACTTGGCCGTTGTTCCGTGGGTGGCGACGGCCGCCCAATCCACGCGATGCCGGCCGCCGCAGAGCTCGAGAAACTCCTTTCCGTGAATCTGCGTTCGTTGTCGGTGATGATGGAGTTCGGGACTCCAAACCGGTAGATGATATTGCGGATGAAGTCCGCCGTCGCTGACCAAGTGATTGTTGTGATCGGCTTGGCTTCTATCCACTTGGTGAACTTGTCTATCGCAACCAACAGTGGGTGAAGCCCCGGCGCTTTCTTGAAGGGGCCCGACCAGATCGAGTCCCCAAACGGCGAAGGGCCAGGTGATAGGGATCGCTTGGAGGGCTTGCGCCGAGGTGAGTTTGCCGAGCGAAGAATTGGCACCCTTCGCACGTCCGGATGATTTGCTCGAGTCGGCCACGGCGGTCGGCCAAGAGAAACCCCGCTTAAGGCTTTCCCGACCAGGCTCGTGACTCCAGTGGTGTCCGCAAACCCCGCCGTGGATGTCGCGGAGCAGCTCTCTTCCTTGGTCGGCTGACACACTTCTGGAGGATTCCGGAGGGGCTCCTTCTGTAGAGGTCGCTGCCGATCAGTACGAAGGATTTTGCCCGACGAGCGAGGCGGCGGGCCTCGGTTGGGTCGTCGGGGAGGGAACCGTCCCACCGATCGATGAAGGATTCCTCCAATCGGTCTTTGGTCATCGGGGCGTTGCAACCGGCTCGACCACCACTTTGTCGGTCGCTGGCCGATCGTCGGCGATCGGTCCGATGGGACGCTTGGTGTAGGTCGAGGACGAAAATTCCCGGGACCGGCCCTCTGCCGGAGGCGAGACCAGCCAGTGATCGGCCTCTCCGTTGTTCCGTCAGAGCTATGATGGAGCTCAAATCCTTTGAACTTTTGCTCCGGTTGCGTACCTCGACGATGGTCGCCATCCGATCGTCGCGAGGTTCTCGCAGCCTTCATGACTTGATCGACGACCAGTTTTGAGTCGCCATGCACGCATAAACCGCAGAGCTCCGAGGTCGGGCGCGATGCGAGACCAAGAACGAGGGCCTCATACTCGGCGACGTTGTTGGTTGCGCCGAAAAGTAGCCGGATGACGCATCAAGCTTGTTCCCAAGTGGTGAAAGAATGACGACCCGGCCCCGGCTCCGCTTTTGGTGAAGGACCCGTCAAGTACATCGCCCAAGCTCGTGGTCTTCGAGCGGAGGTGGGGCCTGGGCTTCAGTCCACTCGGCGAAGTCGGCTAGAACTTGAGATTTTATGGCAGTCGAGGGACATAGGATACGCCATGCCCGTTGAGCTCGAGTGCCCACTTGGCAATTCTTAGAGGCGTCGCGGTTGTGGATGACCTCGCCGAGTGGTAGGGAAGTTACCACGAAACGTGGCCGGGTTGAAGTAGTGTACCCGGCTTCCTTTTCGTGATCGAGAATCGCGTAGAGCATCTTCTCGAATCTGCGGTACCGTGCCTTGGACTCGAGAGTACTTCGCTAATGAAGTAGACCCGGCGGCTGGATCTTAAGGACCGCCGCTTCTTCGCTCGCTCGCGACAAGTGCCGTCTTGACGACCTGGTCGTGGCGGCAATGTAGAGTAGCAGAGGCTCTTCCGGCGGCGACCAAGATCGAGGGGTGGTCAGAAAACCTTTAGCGCGTCGGCGTCCGAGCCTCAGCCGTCGGTGAAGTGGTCGGATTTCCTCAGAGTTTGTATAGAGGCAAGCCGCGTTCACGAGGCGGGGCGTGAAGCGACTCAGGGCCGCTAGGCATCCCGTCGACCTTTGGGCCCCTTTGAGGTTGCCGATCGGCCCCATCCTTAAGATCGCGGAGATCTTGTCTCTGGGCTTCGATGCCGCTCGGAGATGATGAAGCCGAGTAGCTTCCTGGGTACCCAAAACGCATTTCTCGGGTTGAGCTTGATGCGGAACCGCCGGAGGTTCGCGAAAGTCTCCTCCAGACGGCGATGATGTCGGGTCTTCCTGGTCTTGACAACGATGTCGCCGACGTATGCTTCGACATTGCGGCCGATCTGGTCGGAAAGGCGTGTCCGCATACATCTCTGGTATGTAGCCCCGCTTTTCAGGCCAAACGGCATTGTCACGTAGCGTAACGAACCGCACGGAGTGATGAAGGAAGTTGCGAGCTGGTCGCCTTCTTTCATCGCGATCCGTGGTACCTCGAGTAGGCATCCGTAGCGACAGGATTCGCACCTGCGGTGGAGTCTACCATTTGGTCGATGCGCGTGAGGGAATGGATCTTTCGGACATGCCTTGTTGAGGCTTGTGTAGTCGACACACATTCTCCATTTCCCGCCTTCTTTTTTACAAGCACAGAGGTTTGCTAGCCACTCGGGGTGGCGAACTTCTTTGATGAACCCCCGCGCCAAGAGCTTGGCTATTTCCTCTCCTATGGCCACGCGCTTTCCTTCGTCGGCGGCGCAGACGCTGGCGATCGGGTTCTAGACCCAGTGCCGGATGTTCAGGAGTGCTCGCGACTTCCCTCGGGATCCCCGGCATGTCGGAGGGCTTCCATGCGAAGGCGTCGGTTGGCGCGAGGAAGTCGACGAGCGCTTTCCTATTTGGCGAAGCGTGGTCCCGATCCGAGCGGTTTTGGTCGGGTCCTCCGGGTCGACCTCGATCGCCTTTGTGTCCTCGGCGGACTTGAAGGAGCCCGGTCCGACTTGCTAGAGTCGGGAGCGGACTCGAGGTGTCTTTCGAGGCCGGCGAGCTCGGTGGATGCGACGACCGCCGAGGCCAACTCGCAACTGTCTTTCTCGCAGCTGTAGGCGAGCTGGAAAGACGCGGTTACGGTGATCACCCCATGCGGCCCGGGCATCTTCAGCTTCAGGTAGGTGTAGTTGGGGATCGCCATGAACTTCGCGTAGCTTGGTCTCCCCAGGATGGCGTGGTAGGAGCCGGGAAAATCCACGACCTCGAAGGTGAGGGTCTCGGTGCGGAAGTTAACCGGGCTCCCGAACGTGACGGGCAGGTCGACCTGCCCGAGCGGGTGGGCCTGCTGGCCAGGAACGACGCCGTGAAAGGGTGCTCTGCTTGGTCGAAGGCTCGAGCGGGGGATCCCCATGGCGTCGAGGGTCTCAACGTAAAGGATGTTGAGACTGCTGCCGCCGTCCATGAGCACCTTAGTCAGGCGCTTTGTTCCCACGATGGGGTCAATGACGAGCGGGTACCTCCCTGGTTGCGGGACGTGGTCGGGTGGTCGGCCGGTCAAAGGTGATCGGGGACTCACCACCGAAGGTATTTAGGTACCGGGCTTGCCGCGAACACCTCTCGGCAGCGTAGCTTGAGCCGCTCCCGGCGTAGCTTGTCGTCCGAAGATCATGAGGCAACCGCCGGTCTCGGGAAGCCGACGCCCGCTTTCGATCTCGGTGATCGGCGCCGAGTCTTGCCTCTTTCCTTTGCCCCGTGGCGCCGTGGGGGTTCCGGAAAGAAAACGCTTCAGGACTTCGCAGTCCCGATACGTGTGCCTGACGGGGTATCCGTGGTTCGGACACGCATTTCCATCGCTTTCGGTGGTCGGGGTTGCCGGCCTTGCGGCTTTCCGATCGGTCGGTCGCGAACCAGCGGTCCTCGCGGACCTGTTTGCCGTGGCGCTTCGCTTGTCGGGCGGTCGGAGGAGGGCTGGGCTCGGTGCGATCCTCGCTTCGACTTCCCTTTGTCGAAGATGACATCTACGGCCTCCTCGCCCGAGGCGTGGTTGGTGGCAATGTCCAGAGTTCTTTGGTGGTCCTGGGCTTCGCGACACCCCGCTTTATGGACCAGGGTCTTGGAAGTGGTGTCAGATGAATGTTCACGACATCGGATGTCGTGGAGCTCGTTGCATTGTTGGGAAAACGCCGGATGTAGTCCCGGAGGTTCTCCCGCTGCCGCAGCCTTTCAGTCCCAGGAATTCCCTGGTCGCTTGTAGGTGCCTGGAAGTTGCCAACGAAGTGGTGCTTGAGGTCGGCCCCGATGATGTTGGCGGGCAGATATTCGAGCCATGCCCGGGCTGAGTCCGCCAAGTAGATGGGGAGGTATTGGATGACAAAAAGGTCGTCCGTCGCTCCCCCCGCCCGGCATGCGAGCCGGTAATCTTCCAGCCACACACTGGGGTTTGTAGCCCCTGCGTACTTGGCTATGTTGACCGGCGCCCGGAATCTGGCAGGGAACTTCGCGCTGCGAATTCCCTGACAGAACGCCCGTGGCCCGGGGCCATCGGGGCTCGGGCTGCGGTCACGCCGCGGAGCGCTGTCGGCGACGTACGACCGGGTCGGGTCGTTCCTCGTTCTTCGCGTTTGGAGGGTGGTGCGAGCGTCGCGTTCGTCCCCCAAACGTTGGTGCGCCGGGGTGCGCGATGCCTGGGGTTGTCCGGAAGGTGACGCTGCCCTTGTTTCGCTCCGACGGCCTCGGCTGGCGTTGCGGCGCGGGCCATCCAAGAAGGCGTCGACGCTGCGATCCGCGTGGCCATACAGCGTCTTTGCGCGCTCGCTCCACCAGGCCGGAGGTTACGGTGGGTAGCCTTGGCTGCAGGATCGTCTGGCTCGGGAATGCAGCGGAGCGGCATTGCTTCTTTGCGGCGATGTTTTGGCGTGGGGAAAAACGATGAATCGTCCGTCCCAGCTACCGGTGGTGGTGGACTGGCGTCTTGTGGCCTTGTAAGCGCCGCCAGCGCAGTGGAGCAGCGGCGAGCACCGCTCCAGTCGGCCTGGAGCTTGTCGAGCTCGGCCTTTTGAGCCTCGAGCTCGTCGCGTGCCGCCCGAAGGTCGGCCGCGGCGAGCACGGTGATCCTCCTCGGTGTGTTGGCGGAGAGTCTTCGGCGTGGCCGGGTAGCAGCGCAGCCGCGGTGTCGGGTCGCGTAGCGTGGTCTCGTCTTATCTCTTCCTCCGCTAGAGCCGTGGTCGGAGGAGTTGTCCGAGTGGTGGTCGCCGCACGTGGCCGACCATTGCCCGCGAGGTCGCGGTGGGTGCGACCGCCATCGCCGATGCCTCCGCGCATCGCTCGGGGTGATGGGGCCTCTGGCGTGCTTCGTCGGTCCGTCTGGGGACCTCGAGCCGGAGGTCTCCGGCGCGCTGGTGAGGGCGTCAGGGTCCTCGGTGGACACTTGGCGCCGGAGTATGGCGGGGACGATCACTATCTGTCCCGCCGTGGTGGTGACGAAGTCGAGGGAGCCGAAACGGATCGACGCTATCGGCATGGCGACGTCGGAGAAGGAAAGGGAACCGTCGAGGAAGCTAAGCGGGAAAATGGCGGCAACGTCGTGCACAGGCCCCTACCTGGCGCGCCAACTGTCGGTGTTTCGAGCACCGGCCAATGAATTTGTATAGGTAAGAGGGGGGTGCACGCTCCCTCTCCTCGACGGCTTACTCGGGTGAGCACAAGATGTATCTTGGTTCGGGCCGAACGTCCCTACTCCGATTCGTGTGGGTTTGATTGTATTGATTCCTTGGTTGTCCGTCGCCTTACATGCTCGCTCCCTCCCCTTTATATAGGCGAGGAGGGAGGTTACACTGCTGCTTGAAAAAGAGAAAAAGATCAGGCTCTTAGTCGCCCGCAAGTGGCGGGCTCGATGGGATCGCCGGCTCCCTTGCCCTGCTGGTCGGGCGTAGTTGCTTGTAGTAAATGCGAGAGTTGGGGACTTGTGCCGCTGCGTCATCATTACGGCCAGCATTTAATGCGCTCGATACGCAATAAATGCTGTCGCTTCTTCAGGGATTTCGCCGATTCGGTTCTTCCTCGCCAGCCGTGGCTTCGGGCCCCGACCGGCCTGGTTCGGCCCATGCGCTTTTTCGGGCCGCTGGGGGTACCCATGGCCTGGGTACCCGTCAAGAAGGTATTATCATAATCGGTTTTGGGAAGAAACCGATTGTGATGAGCACAGGGGTTATCACAATCAGTTCTTTTTCAGAACCGATTGTGATGATTTTTTGGCAACACCACGTGCAACCAAGAACGTACAGTTCATTAGAAACATAGTTTTTGTGAGATCCTCCACTCACACATTTCCCCTTCAGGGAAGAAGAAAAAAACAAACTCCAACACAGCCCGCTCTGCTAGAATCCCAACACAGACCTCTTGTGCCCTTCATTCATGCTTTAATATTTGTGCAAAACTTGTATTTTCGGACGATGAATGCAGACTTGGTCATAGAATCCCAACTCATGGTTCAACTCTCGGACAATTTATATAGATACATGTAGTGATGCAAATTATATATAACATTATAGTAGCATGCATGCAAAGCAGATAATAATAATATATATACCATTCCACACATTATACTTGTTTTTATCAATAGGACATGAAACATTTTGACTTGGAACAACAGAACATTAGAAAGATACAATGCACAAAAATATAAAAGAGATTCAAAATAGTGTAAAGGCAAATTAATAGATTTCATCTACACTAGGCCAACAACCCTAATATATTAAACAAGTCAGTATTTCATTACAATATATCACCACATCCATTGTTTATAATTAGTAAACAATATATCAACTGCATTACACCTAATATATTAAATTTACGACTCGCGGCTCGCCCGAGTAACCCGAAATCAACCGAGTCATCCGAGTGACCCGAGTCACCCGAGTCGCCAGAGTCGCCAGAGTCGCCGGAGACTACGCGGACTAGGGATGGTTCATCCTCCGATGATGAACCTGATCTAGACGCGCCGGTCCCTATGGTGACCGGCGCCAGAGTACTCCTCCACCTTCTCCTCCTCCTCCTCCTCCTTCTCCTCCTCCTCCTCCTCCTCCTCGCCGCCGCCGTCCCCTCGTCGTCCTCCTCGCCGTCCCTCGTAGTCGCTGCCGTCCTCCTCCTCGCCGCCGCCGCCGTCATCTCTGGGCGCTTATTCCTGCTGCCTTTGGAGGCGACCGGATGGGGTGAAGCGCCGGGAGGGACGACGGGAGACAGGTGGGGCGCTGGCGCCACGCCGGAGTGAGGCGCCGGAGGCTGAGGCGGCGCTACCGGCGGCGGTGAGGACGGTGGAGGAGGATGGAAGAGAGGCGACTCCACGGTGTCGTCAGAACTTGCCGGAGATGGTGGCAGGCGCTGCCATTGCCGGTCGAAGATGCAGAGAACGAAAGGAGCTATATGGAAGACTTGTACCGATGTGACCAGGAGGCAGTGAAAGAAAGGAGTTATATGGAAGAGCATTGCACTGCGATCGATGGTGTGATCAATGGTAGTATTGTTTGAACGTGAAAATGGCGGGGAAGACGAGGGGGCGAATGGATATCCGTGTCGGTTCTTATCAAGAACCGATCGTGATGTTGACTTTAGTGATCGGTTCCTTTTGAGAACCGACACTGATATATTATCTGTGTCGGTTCTATAAAGAAACCGACAGTGTTGAGGATCCAAATTATCACAGTCGGGTTTACATATGTTTACGGTGATAATTAATTAATCACAAACGGTTCTTGTATAGAACCGATTGTGATGAGGTTCGTAGGTTTTATATATGTGTCGTCTGGACTCGGGATGAACTTATTAACTCTCGTCGAGTTGGTGTTCTGGAGCCAAATAAATCCGCCGTTGCCTCAAAAAACGAATACTCCGGTTTAAACTTATATTTGGATGATTTGATGTGAAAGTCTTGAGGATGTGTGTGAAGAGGGGTAATTAATTGATACATTGAGGAGATTTCTCTATTTTCCTGCCTAGCTTATTTGTGGCTTTATTCAAAAGGTGGGCGCCATTCCTTCAAATCCCTTCAATATTGTATTAATGTACATTATTCGATTTTGATTTGGTGTCATTAGCAGAGTGTATGGTTGAGAAATTAATTAAATCGTGGAGGAGATCAGTGGCCGGGTTGAAGGTTAAAGTTAATTGAAACCCTAGCTAGCTTGATCTCAGAGCTAGATCAAGATTAATTCTTAGAAATCCCTTCCTTCAATATTGCAAGAGGGACTTAAATTAATTTTTTTATTGTGAATGTGTACATTACATGTCATAATTGTTAATGCTTCAACCCTTCTTTTATTTCATTGATTAGGCATTATTAATTTATTGTTTGTGGTTTAATTGTAGATGGACCGTGAAGAATGGATGTATCAAAAAGCCGTGTGAGTGCTGAATTTCAGAGGGAGTTAAGGAGTTCATAAGAATTGCGTAAGAAGATATGGTTATGAGGGGTGTAAAGTTCATATATTGTCCTTGTATTGATTGCACCAATCTCAGGAGATTTAACAACTCATCTCAAATTGAAGGCCATTTGATTCGACGTGGCTTCGTGAGGAATTACACGTGTTGGATCCATCATGGGGAGACAGTAGTACCCTGTGATATGCAACGAAGATATGCCGGAAGCCGATCGTGAGTTGGAGCGTGATATGTTTGAAGAGGATAATTTAGATCAAATGTTGCGGGATGTGGAGGGAAATTACACGGAAAGAGAGTTCAAAATTTAAAAGCTTGATGGATGACGATGCCAAACCATTGTTTTCAGGTTGCAAAGGGAATACACCAAGTTGGGTTCGGTCCTTGCATTGTTTGAACTGAAGGCAAAACACCGTTGGACAGATACAAGTTTCAATGCACTTTTAATACTTCTATCGGATATGCTTCCAGAGGGAAACGAGTTGCCAACAAGTATTTATGAAGCGAAGAAGCTATTATGTCCCATGGGAATGGAAATAGAAAGGATACATGCATGTCCAAATGATTGCATACTATACCGCAACGTCCATAAGGAATCAAGATTTGTCCTGCTTGTGGTGTACCCGATACAAACAAAATGAGAAGCGTAATGACAAGAAGCGTAAAACCGAATTGACCACGGTGAAGATGTGAAAAAAGGGGTACCAGCCAAGGTGTTGTGGTATTTGCCCATCATTCCCCGTTTAGAGCGGTTATTTGCAAATCCTAAAGAGGCAAAATTGTTGCGTTGGCATTATGAATCTCGAAAGGAAGATGGCAAGTTGAGACATCCCGCCGATTCGGCTCAATGGAGAAACATTAATCGGGAACATGAGGAGTTTGGTGCTGAGATGAGGAACATAAGATTTGGATTGAGTACGGATGGTATGAATCCGTTTGTTAATATGAGCAATCGACACAAGATTTGGCCGCTTTTGTTGTGTATCTACAATTTGCCTCCTTGGTTATGCATGAAGCGGAAGTATATCATGATGTCATTGCTAATCTCAGGACCCAATCAGCCGGGTAATGATATTGATGTGTATCTATCACCACTAATTGAGGATTTAGTAAAATTGTGGAATGTGGGGTTGAGGTGTGGGATGCATACAAAAGAGAGAACTTCACCCTACGGGCTATGATATTTTGCACCATAAATGATTTTCCACTTTGGTAATTTGGCGGGCTATAGCACGAAGGAGCCAAAGCTTGTCCAATTTGTGAAGAGGACACCGATAGCTTGTGGTCGCGACTCGAGGAAAACGGTGTACATGGGTCACCGTAGGTTTCTACCCCGAAGTCATCGATATCGTAAGATGGATGACAAATTTGATGGAAAGAGGGAAGTTCGTGCAGCCCCGCAGCCTATGACTGGAAGGCAAGTATATTCACGCGTAGAGGATATCGATGTTCAGTATGGTAAGAGCCGTAAATCTGTTCGTCCTAGGACCATTTGGAAAAAGAGGTCGATATTTTGGGACTTACCATATTGGAAGGAGTTAGATGTCCGTCAATGTATTGATGTCATGCACGTTGAGAAAAATGTTTGTGATAATTTGGTAGGCATCCTGCTGAACATACCTGGGAAGACCAAGGATGGTGTGAATGCTCGCCGCGATATGACCTACATGGGGATCAGGCCCAAGCTTGCAATGATGGAGGAGGATGGAAAAGGGCCGTACATCCCCGCTGCATGCTACACCTTATCCAAGAAAGAGAAAGAAGACCTCTGCAAGTGTCTCCACGATATTAAAGTTCCATCGGGCTACTCCGCAAACATTAAGAAGCTTGTGTCTATGGATGATTTGAAGTTGAGCGGTATGAAGTCCCACGACCGCCATGTCTTTATGACCCAAATGCTCCTCGTTGCAATCGTAAATATCCTACCAGATGACGCCAGGTTGGCAATCACGGCTATGCTATTTCTTCAATGCGATTTCATGCAAGGTTATTGATCCCGATATCTTTGGACAACTTACAAAGTGAGGTGGTGCAGACTCTTTGTCGCCTTGAGATGCATTTCCGCCGTTCTTCGACGCCATGGTCCACCTCGTTGTTCACCTTATTAGAGAGATTAAGATTTGTGGACCCGCATTCCTGCGTTACATGTATCCGCTCGAGAGGTACATGGGTATATTAAAGTCATACGTGAGGAATAGGTCGAAGCCTCGAGGGTAGTATTATTGAAGGTTATGGGACTGAAGAGGTTATTGAGTTCTGCGTGGACTACCTAGGTAAAAGACAACCGATTGGTGTTCCTATATCTCGTCATGAGGGCAGACTTGGTGGCAAAGGAACCATTGGGTCAAATCTAATGAGCCCACAATTTGATATGTACTGTAAAGCGCATTTCACAGCCTTGCAACACAGCGCAGAAGTTCATCCATACATCCAACAGCACAAGTTGATATTACGGGAAGAGAATCCACTTATGGATGAGCTTTCCATCACACGAGAACACAACGATCGATTCCTCACATGGTTCAAAGAAAAGGTGAAGGTCTCCGTTAGTACCGAGGATGTCAAATGGTTGGCTGATGGACCAAGATTTAATATACGCACATGGCAAGGTTACGATATTAATGGCTACACATTTTATAATGAAAGTCAAGATGCAAAGAGTACAAGGCAAAACAGTGGTGTGAGCATAGATGCTTTGTCCGATGATCCAATTATAGGATCGCTAATCGCAATGAATCACATTACAGGATGATCGAAGAAATATGGGAGCTCGACTACGGAATATACCAAGTTCCATTGTTCCGATGTAAGTGGGTGAGACTTCCTCACGGAGTTAAGGTCGACAAGACAGGTTTTACACTTGTTGATCTGAATAGATCGCCTACAGAGATGAACCGCTCGTCCTCGCAGCAAGCAACTCAAGTTTTCTACGTGCGTGATCCGCCAATCCGAGGTTGCACGTCGTACTTCATGGGAAGAGGAGGATTGTTGGAGTTGAAAATGTCGTAGATGAAGAAGAGTACAACCAATTTGATGAAACACCTCCGTTTGCAGATGGGGCATGTCTTAGCGGTGACGACGGCACACATGGAACACATTACATGCGTGTAGATCATCAAGAAGGGTTGTATTTTAAATAAATTATGTTGTAAGAATTCCCTGTATAATGTGGCATTTTGTAGAATATATATGTCAAATGGATCTTATAGTATAGCAAATTTGAAAAAGATTTGACTTTTCGACTCTTTTGAATGAAGATTCTGTTTTAAAAAAAATTAGAAATTGGATCATAGTTATCACAATCGATTCTTTAGGAAACCGGCACAGATAGTATAATTGCGATCGGTTCTTTTAAAGAACCGACACAGATACTCCACATATTGCGATCGGTTTTTCTATAGAATCGACACAGATACTCCACATATTGCGATCGGTTTTTCTATAGAACCGACACAGATACTTAGTATAATTGCGATCGGTTTTTCTATAGAAACGACCGTGATAAAACCCAAAGCATTTTCATTTCGGCGCGCACTGATTTCGTTTCAATTCATTCCACAACCCTAGCTCCACCATCTCCCGCACCGGCGCCTCCCCCTCCGCCTCCTCCCCCCCCCGGCGCTTCCTCCTGGCCTCCCACACCCTAGCTCGACCACCTCCCGACCGGGCGCCTACCCCGTGGGCGCCCCTGCTCCTCCCCATTGGCGGGTACCCGTGGGCGCCTCCCCGGCGCCTCCCTCTGGTCCTCCCCCCGCCTCCCTCTGGGTCCTCCCCGGCGCCTCCCCTGCGCCTCCCCTCCGGCTCGTCCCCCCATCTGCGCGTCCCCCATCGGCTCCTCCCCATTGCCGACTCCTCGGTTCGGTATCGTAAGATGCATTTCGGACTGTGGGCTGTAATTGGTTGTAAATAGCTCGATGATGATTGCTTTTGAATGAGGCTTGATTAATCGATCATTAAAGGAACTTGCTAGACCTAGAACAACACCGCTCTTAGTCGACAATTTGGTGCCACTTGCTCTTAATGCATTGTTCTAGGTCGAGCAAAGGTCGTGCTTATTCCTTTATGCTCTTAGCTGAGAATTTGGTGGCACTTGCTCTTAATGCATTGTGGTAGGGTTAGATTAGTGCTATATTCATTCTGATATTATGCTGTACTTGTTGTTTTCTATGCTAGAGCAGTGCTGTTCTAGGGTTGTGTAATCCTTAAATTTTTAGATGTAATAGCCGGTGATATATTGGCCATCTAGAAGTTGGACGGCTAATTAATTTAGCAACCCTTCTATAGCAATCTGAGAGCAATCCATCATTGCAATTTGAAACTTGTAACACATGCTATATTATCGCACTTTATTATCGAGTTTAGTTGCGTAACCTATGCGTCTCCCGTTCGAGGGTGCTTGTTTATAAGTATGCTAAAATGGCATATTTATAAATAAGCAGTCTCGAATTGTCCACGTTTTTTGGACAGTTCGAGGATATGTGGCTCGGGCAAGTTCCTAAGCTGTTGTACAAACTCTAGAGAAAGTTTCGTCAGCATCTCCCTGGTGTTCTTCGAATACACACCCTCTTGACCTGTTGTCGAGACGTGTATTTGGAGAACAATGAGATGTCGCCAAATTTCCTCTAGAGTTGTACAACAGCTTAGGAACTTGCTCAAACCACATATCCTCGAATGGGATTAGGACCTAACCTAATTAGAGATTAGGAGTCATCGTTGGTACGTACGTACTTAGTCGGTCTACAGATAGACATGTGAATTGCTTTCTGTTATGTGAAATTTGAATTGCTTCCTCTCATGAAGTTTAGGTTTGACAATATACGTACTTACTTCGAAATGTCGCAAAGAGAGAGCACCGGCTCAACGCCAGAGAGAGAAGAAGGTCCTGCTACCCCATCGAGGAAGGTTAGAAAGGCCAGAGGACCGAATAAAGGAGCCACAGGGAGAACGCCGCAAGTGCTTCACTTCAATGCCAGGGGGTTTGCACGGGTCCTGGCCTGTTTAAGGGGCGCTACTCCTCTTTTATCGGCCAATTGGTGAGGGAGCGAGTGCCGATCACAATTAAGGACTGGAGGAAGGAAGTAAGCGACGAGCAGAAGAACCGACTGTGGGACGAAGTTAAGGGAAAATGGATTATACCAGAGGAAGATGAAATCAATGCGAGACGGTACGCCTTGAAGAGAATGGGTGTGGCTTTGAGGCATTTCAGGGTGACCATGCATGCCAAGTTCGTGTTGAAAGACCGTACTCCCTTCCAAAGGTATCCATTTGTTACACCCGAGGTTTGGGAGGAGTTCGCAAGGATGAGGAGTACGCCTGAGGCGGAGGAGCTGAGAGAGAAGAATATCGCTATACAGAGGCGTAACACACACGCGCACCACCTCGGTTCCGGTGGGTACGTAGGGAAGAAGGCAGAGTGGGTGCGACTAGCCTCTCGAGTGTGCAAACTCTGGGACAATGATGCCTTACTCCCACATATGCGAGGAGCGGCACGCGATCGGGTATTAGCGAGGACGAAGAAAACCTCTCGACGGCCGATTGTCATTCCAAACCCCGCGACCGCACATCGTCACGACCATCGTAAGATATCTAACATAGTACATTGCATATTATATTCCCATTGTATTTTAGTAATAATTTATATTTGCGACTGGCAGGAGGAGGTAAGCCTGCAGAAAGAGCAAGGAGCATTTGAAAGCCAAGGGTCACGGACATCCTGTGTTCGGCAATCAAGCCCGATCATAAGGGGCGGTGCTTGCCGCAAAGCGGGGTATACGAAGAGGTCCTTCTTTGTAGAGGAGAGCGCGTCCAAAGGCTGTGGCAAGATCATGGGAAGCACGTGAGGCGCGGATCCGTTTGCGAGATGAAGGAGGAGTTGAAGGAGGAGTTAAAGGCCGAGATGATGGCTGAGATGATGGTGATGTTCTCCCGTAATCATATTCCTCAACCATCGCCTATGCTACGCCCTAGCAAACGCTTCCAATAAGGAAGTGTGCATTCCACACCTCAAGGTAATAACTGCTTTCAGACCAAAAGGTACATGAGTAAGCTTAACACAGTTATGATGAAGATGTCGATCACTTCTTGCGTGGTCCTCGCCAAGTGCCAACTAGTCCTGATCGACGACGGAATACAGATTGAGGCTGCGCGGGTTGCATTTCCAAGCAAGGAGGATGACACGGTGCATGGTATACCTTTGGGGATGGGCTACATGAGGGTGCAGTGGACTATGTCCACGATGTTTACATGTCTCATGCCCTGGAGTTCCCCGAACGAAGATATCACCACTCTCGGGCAAGCACGGATGTTGTTCATCAAGTGGCCCGCGACGGTGTCGTAGTGCAAGCACCTCCTCCTGCCGGCATCGCTGGTACTATCGCTACCACTTCGCTATCAGCTGGTACAATCGCTGCTATCAAGCTCTCGCTATCAAGCTATCGCTATTGCTGCTACTACTATCGCTATCGCTAGTACTTATCGCTCTCGTGTCGCTTCTCACATTACAATCGCTTCCTCCTACTACCGCCGCTCCTCCTCTATCACTATCGCTGGTACTATCGCTTCCTCCTACTACCGCCGCTCCTCCTCATCGCGAATCGCTTCCTCCTACTACCGCCGCTCCTCCTATCAAGCTATCGCTGGTACTATCGCTGCTTCTCGCCTCGCCGCACATGCTCCTCGCCTGCTACACAACCTCGCACCTACGCTGCACCGCACCTCCCGCACTGCAAATGCCTTGCGCAGTGGGGCGCAAAGGACTTCTACCACGATGACGAAAGATACAAAGCAGAGTTCGAGAGTCCCTCCGTGAAGAAGGCAAAGTTGTCGAGGGCACAGAGCACCCCGATGATCACAAGCGGTACATACATGGAAAGCTCCTTTCTCCCAAGCCAAGAATTGAATTCTTTGGGCTTGTTCACTCGTCACCTACATGGATGGTACATCGATAGGTCACATGAGGCCGAGCCTCGCCACGATTTCATAGTGAAGTATCGAGCGGGCCAATTCCACCGCAACGAGGATGGGACCTTTCCACTGGGCTTTGAGGATCTCAGATTTTTATGTACAGCTTGAAAGCTGTCGATATTTCTACCATACGATCCTGGACGCTGTGAGTCTCGCACCATACTCAATCGATGACTATTTATTGATTTTGTATTATATTTTTAACAATTGACATGAATCGCAGGATCATGAGGCAATGAAAGTCAGGATTTGTCGACACTGTGGCCGGGTTTGTCGACTTTAGATGGTGTCTGCGACCATGGCTAAGTATCAATCGGAGTTCCTTGCAGATACATCAAGCGTGCATTGCATGAGGAGGCAAAAAGGACTTCATTCTCTTCCCATACCACCAGGAGTATGTACTACTATACAATTCAATTACATGTACACACTTCAACCTTGTATTAACTTATTCTCTTGCATTGTGTACCGCTTAATAAGCAACCATTGGGTTCTACTTGTGGTTGTTCCGAGTCAAAACAAGGTCTACACGTTGAACTCACTCGAAAATAGACCGATGGACTATGCGATCGAGCCTGCTTTTGCGTATAAGTACATTCCTTTAACCTAACACTTTACATATTGAACTACGTTAGGTATTTTTAACCTCAATGCATGGCATCTCTCCAATGTATAGGGCTTTCATGTCTTACGTTGCTGAACGTGGCCGACACAATGATAAACAAGGCACCAAACTCGAGTGGAAGCGCTTCAAGGTACAAGTGTCTATCATAGGATTTTTTTCTTACACCTATTTTTAATTCGTCTCTAATTTAAGTTTCTTTGTTCACAGTGTCATCAACAAGGGTGCGATGATCTCAGGTGGCTTTTACGTGATGCATCACATGCTGATTTTGGTTGGTCGCTCACATCTTTTCCCTAAGGTATAGAGCAGGTTATTTGCACTACTGTCTATGTGATATTTGTTTACAAGCATAATACTATCAGCATGTTTTTGTTCCAATTTAAGACTTAAATATATTAGTGCACTACTATCTATTTTGGTAGACCTTGATATCATCCTAAGAGCCTAACCAACGCTGATCTCAAGAAATTACGAGACCATTTATGCCGGTAATGAGTGGGCCGAAGTTATAACGGATGATGGTAGATATAGAGACCATTCAAGCAAATACTAGTCCATAAAGTGTAAACAAAATTTATCTGAATGTGAATGTGATCTCACATACATTGTAAACAATATTAATTTCAATGTAATGTGTGTAGATTGTGATGTATATGTTCTGTGATATTGTGGATTATGATGAATGTGTCATGTTGTCAATGCGAGGCCATTTTCTGACGATGGACAAGAACATCATCACAATCGGTTCTTGGTTGGAACCGATTGGGATAGGTATAAGATCACAATCGGTTCTTGCTGGAACCGATTGGGATATTTTAGTATCGCAATCGGTTTGCATAAAGAACCGATTTTGATAATATTCTTATCCCCATCGGTTTCAATAAAAACCGATTGTGATAATGTAATAATTTGAATCGGTTCTAAAAGCGAACCGATTGTGATATTATACTTATCCCCATCGGTTTCAACAAAAACCGATTGTGATAATGTAATCATTTGTATCGGTTCTAAAAGAACCGACAGATATTATACTTATCTCAATCGGTTCTAAGCGAAAACCGATTGTGATAAGTGTAAACATCACAGTCGGTTCCTAAAAAGAACCGACAGTGATAATGTATTATTAGTGTCGGTTAAAAACCGACTGTGATATATCTACCTTATCACTGTCGTTGAACTTTGTATCGCCACCAAAACCGACTGTGATGACCAAAAAGAACCGATTGTGATGTACGGATCTGTAGTAGTGTTTGACTCTGACCAGAACATTAAAAGATTTTTGTACAATTATTTGAAGCTCTCCTGAAGTTGAAATTTTTACCATATGATCTTAATACTTTTCCCCTTATCTATTAAAATTGGTAAAAATTAATAATGGAATTAAGTATTTATTCCAACTTAATCTTTCCAAATCTAAAAATATATAAAATAGAGAAAAGGATTATTAGAAAATAAATACTAAAGTTTTGAATATGAAATTTTTATGTAAGTATTATGACAATATTTCACACTTTATGTAAAATTTTAAAAAATTAATAACTTCATTTATTACCTCAATTTAACCATTTTCCAAATTGAAATAATTGAATAGTTTACCATGTTAGAATTATTGTAAATAATATACAACGAATTTTAATCCAAAATTTTTACAGCCTGTAGGTAACTTATCTGTGAACCTTGTTAAAAAGCTTCAAAAAATTATGAAGTGTTATAGCCCTTGAATAAAAAACATTTTATCGACTACCTTGGCAATGACCTATAACTTAGTCCTTATCACATTTACATGTGGCCCCCCATCTAGTGCAAGCCGACCAGTTCTTTGACCCGAGACAGCCATGTGGCCCTAGATCTTTTTTCGGTCTCACTTGCCATTCTTCTCTTCTCTCTCCCTCTCTCCCAAGCCGCCGACATGTGGGCCCTTATCCCCATATGTCAGGCTCCTTCTTCCTCTCCCCCGCTCCTTCTTCTCTCTCGCGCGCGCAGCTGAAAAAATCTCACCAACCGCCTTACTACCTTGTCCCATTCCCATCAACACTTCGTGCGCAACCCGAAGGCCCCAGCCACACTGCAGCCACTTAATGTAGTGCCCATGCCCATACCACACTGAGCTGACCGGGGGAGTTCTAGAAAGCGCCAGCCACTGCCTTCTTCCCTCATCCATACACTGCTTCCACCGCCTCTAGTATCTATTTAAACACGGTAATAGCTCCTATACTACCCCATGGCCACTTCAGAAACTCCATTACCCGAGCTATACCCGAGTCACCCCTTTTCTTCCTCAGGTCCGGTGACAACCTTGCAAATCCAATCCGCTGCCCCAAAGTTTCATAACCCAGTTCACTTAGTTCGAAGCCTCCTTATAGAACACAAAACTCACTCCAAACTCCATAGCGAGCTACTCCTCACTGGTGAACTCCCGCACCAAGCTTCTTCCAGCCGCCGCTGCACACGGTGAGGGCTCAAGTTACCTTTCCTTTTCCTATTTAAAGCTTGGAACTAGGATTCTAGGGTCTTATTGATTCTTTTGCGCTCATCATTCACAACTAAAATGAACTCCATCACCGTCGCGGCTTGGCACTGAGGAACCTGCCGCCGGCCTCTGATGAGCCCCATACTCCGACTACCTTAAAGCCAATTAGGTCCGTCCCTAGGATCGCACAGGCATCGAGGATCTCCTTGCACTTTTGGTCACCGGCGACGAGGCCGAATTGGGCCTCCTCTGCTCAGAGAAGCTGATCGGTAGGTCATCTCCGTCAGCCACACAGGCTCGTGCGCAAGGACTGACCCGTGGGCTGCCTGTTCGGCTCGGGTCACCGACAACTGTGGCCCACATGTCAACCATACTCCGCGCGCAAGCTCACCGTTTGAGTCGCTAACTGGGGGGGGGGGCGCCTATCAGTGAGCCTGATTGGTTTGAATAGGCCACGCACGCAGACTAGAAAATGCATTTGTTTCAGTTGAGGTTGTAATCAGAACTGTGTACGTAAGTTTGTTTTTCTTCGAAATTAAGCATGATATACTAGCTGAATAAACAAAAGAAATGAGGAAAAACTAAAGCAATCACAGACTAGTGTGATGTAGGACTGATCACATTTTCCTCTGCTTTTCTGAAAGGCATGCAGTGTTGATCAGAACCAAAGAGAATTCATTTGTCCTGTCAATCAGCATTTTCCCATCGATTAACCAAGTAACGACCTGATGCCTAGTTGATATGGTGCCATGGTCCGATGGTTGCACTATTGTGCTAGCCATTCCAGCTTTGAATATGACAAAGTGTGGAATTTTTGCTCTTGTTGCTTTATGCTATGTGCGAAAGATTCGTACTTACTAGCTTTTCGAGTGATTCTTCGTGTCAGGACCGGTTGGATTTTAAACGGGGATTTTTTACGGATACGTACGGAGTTCAAGAATGCCATATCTACGAAACTATCCGTCAGTCCAGTCCCCGCCACTCTGACGGTGTATACCGGCGGTACCAGGAGGTAGCCGCGACCCAACAAGCATACAGCACGATCGGGCGGCACATGTGGATAGCGGCGTAGCGCGCACAGCGCACGATACGGCAAAAAAATGAAAAGTGCACATGCGCAGCTACATGGCGACTGAGGCGGCCAGGCGGCTGTGGGATTTGTAGACCGCGGGGCAGCGGCTGCTGCTCCTTCAAATACGCCATCGCACCACTACCGTTCGAGGGCACGGCCGACTGGCTTATCAGAATTCAGAAGTAGTCGCCATTTAAAAGTTACATAAATATTAAAACATGAATCAAAAATTAATGGTGACTACTTAATTCAAAATCTGTAAAAATTGTCTTAGAAGAATAATTCATAGAAGTACTACTCAATATGCAATTGCATGACGACCGTTCGAGAACATGGCCCACTGGCTTATCGTAATTCAGAAGCACTCAATTCTCAGCGGATTAGTGTAACATCCCAAAATTTCTAAAAGTTATATATTAAGTTAATTTAATAAAATGGTTTCTTAAATCTAGCGGCTATTTTTTATTTTTAAAGTTTTATTTAAAACTTTTCCAAAGCCTGAAATAATTTATTTGGGTTCTAAATAATCGCGGAAAGCTCTCCAAAAATTTTCATAATATTCTATGTTGGTTTGTCTAATTTTATAAATTCAAACTCCTTTTCTGCATTTAAGTCAATTAAGATAGCAATTAAGAATTAGTTTCATGCCGGTGCGCCGAATCCCATCCTTCAGCCTGGCCCATCGCTGTTTCAACCCATTCCCAGACGACACGTCAGCCCTTCCCAAGCTGCCATCCTTTCCCGCCTTCTTCGCGCGAAAGGTTTTTTCGCCGAAGCCGTTTTCTCTCTTACCCTCTCCACGCGTTATGTGAGGCCCTCATTTTTTGTACATGATGCCAACAATGGGTTCCATGTGCATACAGTACTAGTCCTATGATCAGTGGCTAATACGCATATTTACAAAGTTAATATGCGACACATGTGGAACGAGTATATTTGTTCAATGACTGCAAATGCTTAGTTGTGCTTAGAAGGGAAAGTTTGAGTCTTTAAGAAGTTTAAAAAGGTTGGATATGGCAGTAAATGATACCGATATGTTGGCAAAAATGAAAATAAAACTATATTTGGACACGGGTGTATATTGGCAATAGTCGAATGTGCATGTGATTTGCACGTAGATAGAAGGAGATTCGTCACCCGAGTCAATATAAGGACCGAACTATGCTGTTGTTTTCATGCCAAGATAATCATACAACCACAAGGTCTGGTATGAGACGGCTATAACTGATTAAATTACTTAAAACTGGCTTTGCACATTGAAAGGTTGTAGTAGCACTATGTTCTGGTTGGATTGCTCGATGGGGTGCCCTCACCGAGGTGTTGAGAATAACGCTTGCCGATGCAACAGTATAAGCCTTACTATGAGGAGGAGCGGGACATCGGTGTGTTTATCTATTCATCGTACAGTGTGTACAAATATTAAGGGTTTGTCGGTACTGAGCTGGTATAAAGTTAGTATTGGGTAATGTAAAAGTTATATATGATTTCCCTGCAACACATCAAAAAAAATTGTGTTAAATATGCATTGCAAAAAGAGATAATCATTCCTTGCAGCTAAAGCTATATACATCTACAGAGTTAAAACTAATCGATTAGCCGCGCTCGCAATCAAGAGCACTTGGTAACATCATCACATAGTTATAATTTTGATATTTTCGTAAAATGAAACAAGAAGAAAAAAATATGGTAATAGTGAAATTACCCCACAGATGATTCAATACTTGTCATGTGTTGACAATGTTGAGTTCAGCTGTTGTGCCATGTGTTGGCAACATAGTGGATTTGTGTCATGTATTGGCCATGAAATTTATGCGATAAATTGGTTATGTTCATATGAGATCTGTTATTACTAATACATATTATTTTACTTACTCATCAAGTTTGTTTACGAACTACGCTTTCAATTTATTTTTTCGAGTTTATGTTCTATTCTACTTTATGCAAATAACTGCAGAACCTTCCTTTGAATCAGCTTACATATATTTAAGATTTGCAAACACCTTAAGTCTTACTGAGTACACAATGTACTCAATCTTGTTATATTCATTGTTTTAGGTGAAGGAATAGAATATTTGGAGGATACCTTTGTTGACACATATTACAAAGATAACGGCCATGTTTCTACCTTGAATTTTACCTTGTCAGTTGCCTATGGAGAAATGGGTAGTTGGGTAAATTGATAAAGTTACCTTTTGGGTTTGTAATAGATATTTGTAAGAATTGTTTCCGCTATAATTGTAATAAAATGTGATGTATGATTATGATCGTAATATGTGTATATACGTGCTAGCGACTGACCATTGGACTAGCGCAGAAGGGATGGTCATTATCGTAAAAGGGATGGTCACATGAACTTGCAATGATGCATTGCGGTAAAAAAAAAGAAAAAAATCGGGCTCTCCGTTCCTTCTGATTAACGCTAGCTAGCGTAGGAGGAGGTTTAGACATATGTGTTTGTGTGCTTGTTATAGTTCTGTTGTCATATTAGTTCAAGTACACGTTGTGCAATAGTGCATGTAAGGGTCATACAACCCTGTTAATTTGAACCAAGAAGAACAGATACAAGAGGATGCCTCAATTGGGGATAAAGGAAATAAAATAGGGGCTTTGCAATATGAGCTACCGCCCAGCGCCCGGGCCATGTGTGCAGCGGCCAACGAAACGGCCGCCTCCTGGATCAGTCCCACGGAATTCAGCAAGGGCGCACGCGCGAGAGATGCAGAAACTTGGACTGTGAATCAAGTTTATGTCCCGATTCGTACGCAGATTTTAGTTTCGTTTTTCGAGGATACAGATTTTGATTTCTCTCTCTCGGATGCTGCAACCCTAGGGTGATGGGCAAAGCATCGCCGCTCTATGCAGGGGAAAAATAGAGAGGGTGTTCAGTGTTACTACGTTTTCTTGTGTTTATAGTGTGTTATCGGTGTGACGTCTTAAAGATTAAAAAAAGGCTACGAGATTAAGGGCTAGCCCTCTTCGTGCCCCCTCTTTGTGTAAGTCTACTTGGGTTTATTTGAGTGGCACCATGTCACAAGGAAATATTCGTGTGCTATCGATGTAGGAGCCGGTTTGAATGGATTCTAGGTGTGCGCACCAAGTTATACTACTTGTGTTTGGATCCGAATTTGGGTGCAAGATTTTTTAATAAAGTTGAACCTATTTATTGTGATTGAAAGTTTTTAAGCGGTTTTTTTTTTCTAATCGATGGAATCAATATCCAAATTCCAAATCGTACGGCACATCAATCTCTATACAAATCCAATGGTAAAAAAATATTTTAATTTAGTAAAAATCAAGCAACTTATAAATAGAAAAACCGTTTGAAAAAGATTGAAAGATGTTGAATTGTTTTATGTAAGATTATTGTGGAAATATGGCTGTGCCGGAAGGTCTGGAGATGGGCTAAGATTGGCTAAAATTGGGCCAGATGCTGAGAGCTAGGCTTTTGTAAAGCCCTGGCCAGCTTTAGCTCATGGCTTCATGGTGTCCGGGGGAATTTTTTTTTTAAAAAAATAATATATTTTTAAAATAATTTTAAAAAAATTATACATCAAAAAAAAATATAAAAATACACCCCTATCGTCATTTGAATTGGCGACAGACACAATTTGAAATGGTATCAGGGCATGTCGCCAATTCAAATGTCGATAGAGACATCAATCTCATCGACTAAATGAATTCACGATAAAATAATCCATCGGCCATATTCAATCCAGGACAAAACAGTCTTTGTCGCCGTTTCAGATGGCGACAGAAGTGTATTTTTTTCTTTTTGACGTATTATTTTTGTAAAATTATTTTCAAAATATATACATATATTTTTTAAAAAAAGTCGTGACCGGGGTGTCGAATGGATTTTTTTTAACATTTCTTTTGAACTGGACCTTCTGTACATTCCCTCGTAGTGTAACAGTTAGGGATAGTAAGGGAGCTCCGTTCCTCTGCTAGGGGGTGAGTATAGGGAGATCTTGTCCTCGATACCTTATGTGGGGACGATAACATGCAGGAGTACCTCTCCCCGTTAGACCTCCGATGAACACTTATATGCACGTAGATAGATAAAGTTGTCAAATTATCTAACTATTAGGTTCGTTCTCCGTCAATTCTCCAGAGGGGGATGGAGACGAGATGAACATCACGTACGATAGCGAGTGGGAATGGGAGGTTATTCACAGTAGGCAAAGTAGGAAATAGCTCCATTGTCATCCCTAGTAACAGTGGACACGGTAATCCCGTCGGGTAAAACCCAAAAAACAAATACGAAAGAGGAGCTAATTGAACGACAGTCTACTCTGGAAGTCTGTACCAAGCATGGTTCATACTCCCAAGACATTCTCGTTTCAAATAACAGGAACAACAGCAACACAATCGTGCTAGAGAACTCTGCGAGTGTGTTTGCGATTTTGCAGGACTGAAAAATCAAATGAGCAACAACAAAATTTTGGCGCAACACAGCGCCAGCGAAAACAGCCGGCTAGCTGCCCCTGTACAGAAAAAAAAAAAAATCAACCGAAAGCTACCTTCAGAACACCAGATCTCTCGTCGTTCCAACAACCCGTCCATTTCCTTCCGGACACGCACTGCTGCTCGGTGCCCGCTTACCACAGCAGGTTGGCGACGAGGCGGAGAGCGAATAATCCAAGAACATCGATGAAGCGCCGATCCGTCGTCGGAGGAGCTCCGGAACTGGTGGCCGGACTACTAGTTGGGGCCATGGCAGCCATCGTCGGATTAACGCCTCCTTCGGTTGGCATTGGCGTCGGTGAAGGGCCGAGGTAAGTCTCGAAGAAGGACGACGTCGGCGGCGGAATCAGCGGAGGGAACTGATGCGGACCTGCATGCAAGAAGGGCACGATTAGCTGCCTATAAAACCTTACCTCCATGTGACCATGAGTGAAGAAAAACAGAGAACGATGGCAAGAATAATAACCTGGGCACTGAGGCTTAAGCGCCGTGGTTAGCCTGAAAGATGCAAAGATCGACGGTGAGACAGAACAGTTTCTGAAACGGAGAAGGTGACGGATTTATTTGGGTGGAAATATTAACGCTTAATTAATTACGTGGTGATAACTGTCCCGTTCACGTATCCACCGTAGCTGCAAGACGTGACGCTGCAGCCCGCGCTGGTCATCAGAAGGGTGAAGTTCCCGAGCATCATGCTGCTGTTGCTGCACTGCATGTTGGAGCACGTCGAGTCAGCCAGCGGCGCCGGCACGCAGAACAGTCTGCATCGGCAGCGAGCAACAGCGTCAGAAAGCCGAAACAGGGGGAGTAATTCAGACAGACTACTGTAGAGTGGTAAAATCTGGAGCAGATTGAAGGCGAGTCGGTGCCTACTCCAAGCTGCCCGGACCACAGCTGCACTGGACACACCGATTGGCAGTTACTGCGTAGGTCCCGTTTGCCACGGTTAGCCCGTAGTCCGACGTGAACGCCGGGAACGATGAGGTGCACGCTGGGCAAGCGGACAGGTAATAGAAATGGAAGGGTGTCAGTAAAAAGCATCAAATAATGGAGCAGCAAATGACAGGGTAAATAGCAATGGCAAGATTGCTGATGAGGAGGAGAGCAGCAATCATGTATACAGAACAATAATAATGGATGCTATCCTCGGTTCCGCAATACTCATCCTGTTAGCCCGTGATCTGACGGAACATATGGGGAAGATGATGATTGGAGTTTCTCCTCGCTTTCTTCAGAAAAGACAAAAGAGCAATGGTCGAGGTACTCCACTATACGTTAGCGCATATACTGCAAACCCGAGAATTTACCAGTCGCCACTGTCAAAACATGAAGGCCCAAACGACATGAACAATGATTGCCAAATTTTGGAGCAATGATAACTAAATGCACTTTTTTGTTTGCCAAATTTTATATATGTAGTTGTTTGATTGCTCCTGGACAATATGAGGAATTGGAACTTGGAAGGGCTCATCTGTTGTCCCCGAGTGGCGGCTTTAGGATACTCGGGTAACCATCGACAGTCGACACAGTAGAGATGGGCACTAGGGCCAGGACATTTCAGGCGGTCACAAGGCATGGCTGGGCTGGCCCAGCCCCCTTGCGAACGTGCTGTGTTGGCCCTACCAATCTGGCACGGCACGCACGGCGGACGACACTCCATCTCTAGACAGCATGGCCCGCATGGCACGCAGCAGGCCCATGACAGCATGCGCGGCAGCGTGCACAGCCGGGCACACAACGGTGGGGGAAGAGAGGGGGGAAAGAGAGTGCAGGGGGGAGGCGACAGGAGAGATTCCAATTCCTAGGCAACGAGCAAATTCGGGTGAGAAATGTTCAGCGAACAAGAGTGAGAGCGAGCAATGCTCAACGAATGACATAGATGAACAGTGATTTGACGCGTGAAAGAAATAGAGATGATTTCAATATTCACCCGATTCCATCCCGCCACCAATTCCAATATTCAGCTAATGAGTTTGCTCGCTATAACCCCCCCCCCCCCCTCCCCCCTCGAGTTTTCGTTTCTTCAGCACCCAAAACATCTGCTCTCAATTCGCTCTCTCCTTGCTCTCTCTTACTTCTCTCCTGAGTTTTGTTATATATGTTTGCTCAACGTTTGCTCTCTCTGTTTGCTCTCCCTCCATAAAACAAAATATTTGACAAGAGAAAGAGCAGGAGAGCACGCACTTGCTCTTTAATTCCCCCTCATCGGGATCAAGAGATTGATCCATGCCAGCTCTCCCCAGTATGTGAGACTATGGCATAGATGACCACCATTTGAACGGTACGCATAGCATCGAGGATGCCTTTTACATTCCTGAGGGGGCGAGCTCCGCACCGTCGGTGCATCTAGGACAGGCGTCTATATCTGCACCAAGCTCCAATACCGCTACATCGGTGCATCCATGATGGGCGTCCATATCCGATAGTAGATGGGCATGGTGCGGCAACATATGAATAGAACCATCAAAATTGTGGACGAACGTGAGGTAGCGTATGCTATTTGTAAATACTATTAAGTTAAATTATATGCACGTGCATGTGGAGAAATAGGCCATCTCAAGCGACACACGGAGATAGCTTGAAGAAGATATCAGCTGAACAAAAGCTAAGCGAGGGTGTCCAAACACAGCTCAACTTCAACACCGATAGGTTGGTAAGTATATAGGTATACAACGTCGAGGTAGCTACATACGAAATTGCACGTTACATAGTTACGAAAGATCTTCCACTTAGAATGGGTCATAGCTCTAGCTTTCAAAGAATGATGCAACATGGTTTTTTCCCACAATACCAATACATTAGTAGGAGAACAACAACACGTGACATATATGCAATGTACACAAATAAACTGGCGATGTTGAAAGAGGCCTTCAAACATATGGAAGAAACTAAAAGTCAAGGGGTCTAGTTCATCTTCCGAAATGATGAGTAGGTCGCAATGGAATTCACGAGTAGAGATCAGCTACTACCTCGGTACGCTTTTCATAGAGATCGAGCTTGGCATGGACGAGGACAATCAACTCAACTTGCTCTTATGGTGAAAGAATCACCAGCGTATTTTACCCCCATGCTATTGCATTTTGCACGGGACATACTTGTGGTTTTAGTGTCCACTGTCTTGTCGGGAGTCACTTTCAGTTCGGTAGGGAGGATACTCAGGCTGAGATCATTTCTCAGAAATGAGATGGTTGAGACAATTATGTGCCTCGAAGACAGAGCGTGTAGATGACAGGATACAATATCAAACCGAGAATCCGGAGATCATGGGCGAGTTTGCCGACTTCGACTATCTGTTGCGCCTAGGCTCGCCGAAGGCAAACCAGACTGGCACGGCACGGCATGACACGAAGAACCATCACGGCCAGTTACGATTCAAGCACGAAGCAGGCTCATGGAGCGCACTTAGGAGAGAACCTTTTCACTATATTAAACAGAGGACCAACTCACACTTTCTGCACAACAGTACAGATCTACGGCTATGCGTGCACATTGTTGACGGTCAAAATGTGTCATCCTGCATGCTTCTCCCTTTTTGCTGCCGTTTCCTTTTCGTTTGTCGCACCTTGACCAGGAACAAAGCAGCGGTGGAAAGCATAACATGATGCACGGATCTTTTAAAAAGTTGGGAGCACCCGTGCAAATATACAAACAGAGCAGCCAACCTGGCATTACTAGCACATAACGTTGTATTCGTACACGGTGTAGTACGATAAAAACAACTTTTAATTTGAAGTGTAAAATCTTGTCATGCATGAACACTGATGACAAAGTGAATCTTATGGTTGGGGTGTCTAGCTAGTGTAATTCAGGGTAGTCTAAGTCAGTCAGTGCTCTTAACAGTTAAGTTAGTGAGGCCATCTTTGTAATTCAGGAGAGTACTGATGAGCTCAAGAAATAAAAAAAGCTAGCATTTTCAAACAAAGGTCGGTGTCAGTTCACTAAATCGTAGACGGAGACTACGAGGCTGAGGGAAACACTTAAATCGCATCACTGTCAAGTAAATTTGTCGGCAACCATGGGATCTAACCAACCAACCACGCAGCTACGTGCACGGTACATCTCAGCAATAGCGCAAAGCAACAACACCAAAAACCAGATCCAAAAAGAGTTAATTAAGCAACGGCTCACCGGGCAGCGGGACGACGACGATGTCCCCGGCGGCGAGGTCGGCCGTGGCCATGTCGTTGACGCTCATCAAGTCGGTGGCCGTGGTGCGGTACCTATGCGCGATGGCGGCGACGGTGTCCCCCTTCCCCACCACGTACGTCAGGTACACGGCGGGCACCCCGTTGTCGACGCCGCCGAAGCAGGCGCAGTGCAGCGGCACGAACAGAGTGGTCCCGGCGTCGACGGCGTCGGCGGCCTTGGCGTCGAGGATGCCGTTGGAGTCCCGGATCCAGTCCGGGGTGGTGAGCCCGCCGTAGACCACTGAGGCGATGGAGGCGAGCGTGTCCCCCGGGCGGGAGACGTAGCGGACGGATGTGGCCTTGCGGATGCCGTCGGAGCAGGCGCAGGGCACGGGCACGCGCAGCGCGAGACCCGCGGGGAGGATGCGGTCGGCGGGGTCGGGGACGGCGAAGTCGATGGAGTTGGCCGCGAGGATGGCGAGCGGGTCGGCGGCGAAGAGGGCGGCCAGCTCGGCGAGCTTGAGGTCGGCGTAGAGGGTGTAGGAGAGGAGCGCGGGGCAGGCTGTGGAGGAGGAGCAGGACTCGAGGGTGGACTTGGGCGCGGCGCGGGGCAGCTGCGTGGAGGCGACGGCTGCGAGGAAGAGGAGGAGGAGGTGGTGGAGTGGGGAGGACGGGAGTGGCATGACGGTGGTCGGGAGCGGTGGAGGGGGTGGCGATTGCTGAACCTGGGGCCTTCCGAAAGGTCGCGAGTGCCGAGTGGAGACTGCGAAAAGGCCGTCGCGCTGGAAAACGTGCGGGGCTTTGGATCTTGCGCGCGGTGCTCGTCGCAGGATCCTCTGTGCGAGTGTGAAATGAAAGTGTGAGCTCATATCGGAGCAGGTTCACTAAACTGTTTTCGTGATGTTTCAATGAAAAGTGTGAACTTATTTCGAACAATTTTTGTCGATTTTTTGAACCATGCATGAGAATGCGGAATAAGAATTCCACGTGAAATAATTGAATCTCTGCAGAAATTTAGAAAACGGTTTTGCTAATTTAAGATTACCAATCTCTCGTTATGACATATGATGGTATCTTCTTCTCTTTTATTTTTCGTAGTTTATTTCTCGTTCAGACATTCTCTTGTCGTGACTCTTGGCGGCATTCTATCCATCCTTATTTTCTTCCCACTTCTCTTCCTCTAAAGAACTAAAAAAAAAAATTCTTATTTTTCAGATTTTCTTGAGTTTTTTTAATATGAAGTATTTTCAACCATTTTGAAAAAAATTTGAACCTAAAGTTTTCGAACCGAAAGCTTTTTAATCGAAAGTTTTCGAACCGGTTATTGAATAGAAAGTTTTCGGTTGAATTGAAAGTTTGTGAAGTTTTTAATCGAAAGTTTTGACTCATTTGAATAGTTCGAATCGATTTTTTTTTTTTGTGTTAGATGAGAAGAATTAAAGGGGTGAGAAAAAGGAAAAGAAGGGGGGCTGTGAAGGGAAAGACGCCAAAGAATTAGTAGAGATAACCTTGAAATAGCACTACCCTTTAGTATTCCAAATCAGGGCGCAATTGCTTTCATTCTATTGCGTTGGCCTCGGCTCCACGTACGCCTCCACCCAACACCATTACTACCTGGGCTAGGATTGTTATTTATAGTGTTAAAGAACATGCCACATCGGTTAGGAGAGACCAATATAAAGACGGTCGGCTAATATATTATCAGGTCGAGTACCGAATTTGGTTGTGTAAAAAATGTAATGGTGGGGGGACCCGGGTATGGCCTACATACGTAATGATGTGCGGTTTATACGTGTGTATGTACAAACCGCAGATGATCTAGACCTGCGCGTTGCAGTGTTGGCTACGTGTTGGTGGGGCTCGGCTGGTTTGTTTCAACTTGGAGGTGCCGTGCTTTTGGAACGAGTAATTTTGGGCCATTTCGTGCCCGATTGAACAGAGTTGCCTGGCATCTTTTCGTGTACGGCTGCCCTTTTCTTTTAGGCACTGTATTGATTGGAGAAAGTTATGTTGTGGTTGATCAGGGAAAGTGCCAGTGCACATAGAAAACGAAAAGTTGTACTGTGATGGAAGGCTCATTTTTAGAGTTCTCTCTTGGAGATGCTCTGACGGGTTTAGCACTCGCACGCGAAATCACCGCTCACGTAAGGGGCCTTGATAATTTGGATGGCTATACAGCACACTCCCCCAGCATTGGATAATTTTCACGTCTATTTTTTGGAAAATTTCCATACCTGATTATCACTCATTTGCAACACCTGACCTGTTTTCACGTGGTATTTACTATGGGAAACTCTTATCAGCTTCTGCTAGATTGCTTAACGTCTGCATGGTGCCGCCTTCCTGTGCGTCCCAGTACCTTGCGCTACCACCTTCACAACGATGTTGTTCCTAGGCGACGTCACTCGGTTCGGGGGATTCACGGGACCCCTGCATATACAGGTGGTGGTGCTGGGCCGGATGGAGCGTATAGACAAGGTTTATAGATAGGTGTACGTCCAATTTTTTTTAACAAACAAACCCAGCATATAATCAATATATTACGTGTATGTATTAATAAGTGGGTTTAAAAATACGTATTTCAACCTTAAAGCCATTTCAATCGATCCTACCCACTCCCTCTTCTAATCTTCCCTGCACGGCCCAATTGCTCAAGATTCAGTATTCTACTATTCCTTAAGTCCTACACCCAACTCCCTCTTCATTTCACATGCCCACTCTCTCGCTCTCTATGTGGCGACGGCGCAGCCACGGGGCAAGTGCAAGCTGGTAGGGAGCAAGGCATCGGACGAGCGTCGAGTAGCCACCGGCACCGGCAAATGGGCAGAGGCTATAAGGCGGGTGGCGGCACAAGGAGCGGCATGCGGTAGGGTAGCTCTAGCCCTTGTGGCCACATCAAGCACCGACTCGGGAATGAAGAGTGTGACACTAGCAACGGCAGGCAGGTCAGGGCGGCGATATCGACGGGGAAGGGTGTAGTACACGACATGTTGCAAGGTAGCCATGTGGGTGCGGCGAGCATGGGCAGGGATGGAAAGTGTCACTACTACAGAATGGCACATTACTATCGGTTTTTTTCGGCCATCACCGTCGGTTTTGGTGGCGATACAAAGTCCAACGACAGTGATAAGGTAGATATATCACGAAATGGTTTTTAACCGACACTAATATACATTATCACCGCTTTGCTTCTTTTTTACGAACCGATCGTGATATTACACTTATCACAATCGGTTTTTCTCTTGAACCGATTGCGATAAGTATAATATCACAATCGGTTCTTATCTAGAACCGATACAAATGATTACATTATCACAATCGGCTTCAGTTGTAGAACCGGCGGGGATAATAATAATATCACAATCGGTTCTTTTTTAGAACTCGATTCAAATTATTACATTATCACAATCGTTTTTTTATGCAACCGACAGATATCTTGTATATATCCCAATCGGTTCCAAAGAAGAACCGACAGATATCGTGAGCATATCCCAATCCGGTTCGAAGAACCGACAGATATCAGACCTATCCCAATCGGTTCCAAATAAATAACCGATTGTGATGATGTTATCGCCCATCGTCCAGAAAATGGCCTCATTGACAATATGACACATTCATCACAATCCACAATATCACGTAACATATACATCACAATCTACACACATTGCATTAAAATTAATATTGTTTACAACTGAATGCATCACATTCACATTCGATAAATTTTGTTTACACTTTATGGACTAGTATTTGCTTGAATGGTCTCTATATCTACCATCATCCGTTATAATCTCGTCAAAGCATTCACTGCATAAATGGTCTCGTAATTTCTTGAGATCGCTGGTTAGGCTCTCTTCCTGCTGATATCAATGTCCGCAAAATAGATAGTAGTGCACTAATATATTTAAGTCTTAAATTGGAACTAAAACATGCCGATAGTATTATGCTTGTAAACAAATATCACATAGATGGAGTGCAAATAATCAGTTTCATACCTTAGGAAAAGATGTGAGCGACCAACCAAAATCGGATGTGATGCATCACGTAAAAGCCGTATAGATCATCGCACTTGTTGATGACACTGTGAACAAAGAAACTTAAATTAGGAGCACGATTAAAAATAGGTGTCGAAAAAATCCTATGATAGACACTTGTACCTTGAAGCGCTTCCACTCGAGTTTGGTGCCTTGTTTATCATCAGGTTGTGTCGGCCACGTTAAGAACGTAAGACATGAAAGCCCTATACATTGAGAGATGCCATTGAGGTTAAAAATACGTAACGTAGTTCAATATGTAAAGTGTTAGGTTAGAGGAATGTACTTACTTCGCAAAACAGTTCTCGATCGCATATTCCATCGGTCATTTTCGAGCGAGTTCAACGTGTAGACCTTGTTTTGACTCTGGAACAACCACAAGTAGAACTCCAATGGTTGCTTATTAAATCTGCACACAATGCAAGAGAATAAGTTAATGCAAGGTTGAAGTGTGTACATGTAATTGAATTGTATAGTAGTACATACTCCTGGTGGTATGGGAAGAGAATGAAGTCCTTTGCCTCCTCATGCAATGCCTCGCTTGATGTATCCCGCAAGGAACTCCGATTGATACTTAGCCATGGTCGCAGACACCATCTACGTCGACAAACCCGACAGGTGTCGACTTCACGGCCCTCATGATCCTCGCAATTCATGTCAATTGTTAAAAATATAATACAAAATCAATAAATAGTCATCTCGATTGAGTATGGTGCGAGACTCACAGCGCCAGGATCGTATGGTAGAAATATCGACGGCTTTCAAGTCAGATATAAAGTCTGATCCTCAAATCGATCAAAGGTCCTATCCTCGTTCTAGGGTGGAATTGGCGGCGGCCGATACTTCACTATGAAATCGTAGCAGGCTCGCCCTCATGTGACCTATCGATGTACCATCCATGTAGGTGGCGAGTGAACAAGCCCAAAGAATTCAATTCGTGGCTTGGGAGAAAGGGCTTTCATGTATGTACCGCTTGTGATCATCGGGTGTTCGTGCCTCTCGACAACTTTGCCTTCTTCACTGGCGACTCTACAACTCGCTGTATCTTTCACATCGGTAGAAGTCCTTTACGCCCCACCGCGCACTCAAAGATTTGTAGTCACAGCGTAGGTGCAGGAGGTGCAACGCAGCGAGGTGCAGGAGGTGCACGCAGCGAGTGTTGTAGCACGGCAGAGCATGTGCAGCAGAGCAGCAGTAGGAGGAGCGAGCAGAGCGCAGTGAGGGAGGAGGAGCGTGAGCAGCAGCAGCGAGAGTAGTACCAGGAGCAGCAGCAGAGTACCACTGCGAGTGACGAATGAGCAGCACCAGATGCTTGCACGATTTACTAGAGCGTGAGTAGTAGCAAATCAGAGCAAGCGATGAGTGCAGAGCGCATCTAGAGTAGCAGAGTGAGCAGCGGTAGTACTGGCCAGTGAGCGTAGTAGCAGAGTACCAGCAGTGAGCGGGAGAGGTGCTTGCACTACGACACCCGCCAGCGGGGCCACTTGATGAACGACATCCGTGCTTGCCTCCAAGAGTGGTGATATCTTCGTTAGGGGGGAACCTTCGAGGGCATGAGACATGTAAACATCGTGGACATAGTCCACCGCACCCTCATGTAGCCCATCCCCAAAGGTATACCATGCACCGTGTCATCCTCCTTGCTTGGAAATGCAACCCCCAGCGCAATTTTCAATCAGATTCGCTGGTCGCCGATCAGGACTAGCCAAGACTTGCAGACCCTGGCAAGAAGTGATCGCATCTTCATCATAATCTGTGTTGTTTACTCATGTACCTTTTGGTTCAAAACAGTTATTACCTTGAGCGTGGAATGCACAGCTTCCTTATTGGAAGCGCAATGCTAGGGCGTAGCATAGGCGATGGTTGAGGAATCGATTCTCGGGAGAACATCGCCATCATCTCACCATCATCTCACTTTTTAACTCCTCCTTCAACTCCTCCTTCATCTGCGCCTAATCCGCGCCTCACGTGCTTCCCCATGATCTTGCCCTGGTAATCGAAGCGCTCTCCTCTACAAAGAAGGACTCTTCGTATACTCCCGCACTGAAGCACTCCGCCCCTTATGATCTAAGCTTCCTGATTGCCGAACACAGATGTCCCTTGACCCTTGGCTTTCAAATGCTCCTTGCTCTTTCGCAGCTTACCTCCTCCTGGTCGCAAGTATAAATTATTACTAAAATACAATGGGAATATAATATGCAATGTACTATGTTAGATATCTTACGATGGTCGTGACGATCCAGTGCGGTCGCGGGGTTTGGAATGACAATCTGACCGCCGAGGTTTTCTTCGTCCTCGCTAATACTGGGCCGGCTCCGTGCTCCTCGATATGTGGGAGTAAGGCATCGTTGTCCCAGCAGGTTGCATTACACTCCTCCGCTAGTCGCACCCACTCGCTTTCTTCCCTACATACCCACCGGAATCGAGGTGGTGCGCGTGGTGTGTTACGCCTCCAGATAGCGATATTCTTCTCTCTCCTCCTCCGCCTGCGATTCCTCATCCTTGCAAACTCCTCCCAAACCTCGTGTAACAAATGGATAACTTTGGAAGGGAGTACGGTCTTTTCAACACGCACTTGGCATGCATGGTCACTCCAAATGCCTCAAAGCCACACCCATTCTCTTCAAAGGCGTACCGTCTCGCATTGATTTCATCTTCCTCCGTATAATCCATTTTCCTTAACTGGCCCCACTGGGTTCTTACGCTCGCCGCTTCCTTCCTCCCGCCCCTTAATTGTGATCGGCACTCGCCTCCCACCAATTGGCCGAAAAGAGGAGTAGCGCCCCTTAAACGGGGCCAGACCTGCAAACCCCACGGCATTGAAGCTTGAGCACTTGCGGCGTTTCTCCCCGTGGCTCCTTTATTCTCCTCTCGCCTTTCTAACCTTCTCGATGGGGTAGCAGGACCTTCTTCTCTCTCTGCGTTGAGCCGTGCTCTCTCTTTGCGACATTTCAAGTAAGTACGTATATGTCAAACCTAAACTTCATGAGAGGAAGCAATTCAAATTTCAAATAATAGAAAACAATTCACATGTCTATTTGTAGACCGACTAAGTACGCACGCATTCAACGATGACTCCTAATCTCTAATTAGGTTAGGTCTAATCCATTCGAGGATATAGTGGTTCGAGCTGAAAGTTTAAGGTACTTTGTACAACTCTGAGAAAATTCTGCAAAGATCTCATTTGTTCTCCAAATACACGCCTCGACAACAGGTCAAGAGGGTGTGTATTCGAAGAACACCAGGAGATGTCACAAACTTTCTAGAGCTTGTACAACGCCTTAGGAATCCTGCCCGAGCCACATATCCTCGAACTACCCAAAACGTGGATATTCGAGATCGCTTATTTATAAATATGCCATTTTAGCATACTTATAAACAAGCACCCTCGAACGAGACGATAGGTTACAGAACTAAACTCGATAATAAAGTGCGATAATATAGCATGTGTTACAAGTTTCAAATTGCAATGATGGATTGCTCTCAGATTGCTATAGAAGGGTTAAGTAAATTAATTAGCCGTCCAACTTCTAGATGGCCAATATATCACCGGCTATTACATCTAAAAATTCTGTGATTACAACTCCTAGAACAGACATTTCTAGCATAAAACAACAAGTACAGCATAGCACAGAATGAATATAGCACTAATCTAACCCTACCACAATGCATTAAGAGCAAGTGCCACCAAATTGTCAGCTAAGAGCATAAAGGAATAAGCACAAAGACCTTGCTCGACCTAGAACAATGCATTAAGAGCAAGTGGCACCAAATTGTCACTAAGAGCGTTGTTGTTCTAGGTCTAGCAAGTTCCTTTAATGATCGATTAATCAAGCCTCATTCAAAAGCAATCATCATCGAGCTATTTACAACCAATTACATGCTTCCACAAATGCATCTATCTGCTACCGAACCGAAGTCGGCAATGGAGGAGCCGATGGGGACGCGCTGATTGGGGAGGAGCCGGAGGAGGCGCCGGGGAGGAGCGGGAGGGAGGCGCCGGGGGGGAATCGCCGGAGGGGGAGGCGCTGGGAGGAGCCGGAGGAGGCGCCAGGGGGAATCGCTGGAGGGGAGGCGCCAGTGGGGAATCGCCGGAGGGAGGCGCTGGGGAGGACCTTGGGAGGCGCCGGTGGGGAGGTGGTCGAGCTAGTGTGGGATCGAGGAGCCGGGAGGGGAGGCGCCCACGGTACCCGCCGATGGGGAGGCGCTGGGAGGAGCTGAGGAGGCGCCAGTGAGGAGCCGAGGGGAGGCGCCACACGGGTACCCGCCGATGGGGGGGGAGGCGCCGAGGGAGGCGAGGTGGCGCCGGGGAGGTGGTCGAGCTAGGGTTGTGGAATGAATTGAAACGAAATCGGCGGCACTAAATGAATCGAGTATGCGCTAGAAATGAAAATGCTCGTTTTATCACGGTCGGTTAACCAAAGAGACCGATCGCAATATGTGGAGTATCTCGTGTCGCCGTTCTATAGAAAAACCGATCGCAATATGTTGAGTATCCGTGTCGCTCTATATAAAACCGATCGCAATATTTGGAGTATCCGTACTCGGTTCTATAGAAGAACCGATCGCAATTATACTATCTCGTGTCGGTTTCCTAAACGAACCGATTGTGATGACTATGATCCAATTTCTATTTTTTTTTAAAAGCAGTCTTCATTCAAAAGAGTCGAATAATTCAAATCTTTATCAAATTTGCTATACTATAAGATCCATTTGACATATATATTCCACAAAATGCTACATTAATACAGGGAATTCTTACAACTTAATTTATTTAAAATACAACCCTTCTTGATGATCTACACGCATGTAATGTGTTCCATGTGTGCCATTGCCACCGCTAAGACATGCCCCATCTCGCAAACGGAGGTGTTTCATCAAATTGGTTGTACTCTTCTTCATCTACTTACATTTTCAACTCCAACAATCCTCCTCTTGCCATGAAGTACTGACGGCAACCTCGGATTGGCCTGGATCACGCACGTAGAAAACTTGAGTTGCTTGCTTTGCCAGGGACCGAACTGCCGGTTCATCTCTCAGAGGGCGCCTATTCGAGATCAACAATTGTAAAACTCCGGCCTTGTCGACCTTAACTCCGTGAGAAGTCTCACCCACTTACATCTAACAATGGAACTTGGTATATTCCAGTAGTCGAGCTCCCATATTTCTTCGATCATCCCAGTAACAGCTTCATTGCAGTTGATTTATCCTCTAATTGGAGTGATCATCTGACAAAGCATCTATGCTCACACCACTGCTTTTGCATCAGATTTTGCATCTTGACTTTCAAGATAAAATGTGTAGCCATTAATATCGTAACCTTGCCATGTCCAGATATTAAATCTTGTCCACCAACCATTTGACATCCTCGGACTAACGAGACCTTCACCTTTTCTTTGAACCATGAGGAATCGATCGTTGTGTTTCGTGGTGATGGAAAGCTCATCCATAAGTGGATTCTCTTCCGTAATATCAACTTGTGCCGTTGGATGTATGGATGAACTTCTACTGTGTTAAAAGATCAGAAATGCGCTTTCTACAAGACATATCAAATTGTGGGCTCATTAGATTTGACCCAATGGTTCCTTTGCCACCAAGTCCGCCCTCATGATTTAGATATAGAACACCAATCGGTTGTCTTTTACCTAGGTAGTCCACGAACTCAATAACCTCTCTTCGGCCCCATAACCTTCAATAATACTACCCTCGTGCTTCGACCTATTCTCACGTATGACTTTAATATACCCATGTACCTCTCGAACGGATACATGTAACGCAGGAATGCGGGTCCACAAATCTTAATCTCTCTAACAAAGGTGAACAACGAGGTGGACTCATGACGTCGAAGAACGACGGGGAAATGCATCTCAAGTCGACAAAGAGTCTGCACTACCTCACTGTAAGTTGTCTAGTATATCGATCAATAACCTTGCATGAAATCGCATTGAAGAAATAGCATAGCTTCGTGATTGCCAACCTGACGCCATATGGTAGGATATTTCTGATTGCAAGCAGGGAGCATTTGGGTCATCAAGACATACCGTGGGACTTCATACCGATCAACTTCAAATCATCCATAGACACAAGCTTCTTAATGTTTGCGAGTAGCCCGATGGAACTTTAATATCGTGGGAGACACTTGCAGAGGTCTTCTTTCTCTTTCTTGGATAAGGTGTAGCATGCAGCCGGGATGTACGGCCCTTTCCATCCTCCTCCATCACGCAAGCTTGGGCCGATCCCCATGTAGGTCATATCACTACGAGCATTCAAACCATCCTTGGTCTTCCTGTATGTTCAGCAGGATGCCTACCAAATTATCACAAACATTTTCTCAACGGCATGACATCAATACATTGGCGGACATCTAACTCCTTCCAATATGGTAAGTCCCAAAATATCGACTTCTTTTTCCAAATGGTCCTAGGGACGAATACAGATTTACGGCTCTTACCATAATCGAACATCGATATCCTCTACACGTGAATATACTTGCCTTCCAGGTCATGGTCGGGCTGCACGAACTTCCTCTTTCCATCAAATTTGTCATCCATCTTACGATATATCGATGACTTCGGTAGAAACCTACGGTGACCCATGTACACCGCTTTCCTCGAATCTCGGCAAACCACAAGCTATCGATGTCCTCTTCACAACTGGACAAGCTTTTGGCTCCCTTCGCTATAGCCCGCCAAATTACCAAAGGTCGGAAAATCATTTATGGTGCAAAATATCATAGCCCGTGAGGATGAAGTTCTCTTTTTGTATGCATCCCACACCTCAACCCCTACATTCCACAATTTTACCAAATCCTCAATTAGTGGTGATAGGTACACATCAATATCATTACCCTACTGTTTGGGACCTCGAGATTAGCAACGACATCATGATATACTTCCGCTTCATGCATAACTAAGGAGGCAAATTGTAGATACACAACAAAACCGGCCAAGCATCTTGTCGAACGCTTCATATTACCAAAACTGATTCATACCATCCGCACTCAATCCAAATCTTATGTTCCTCATCTCGCACCAAACTCCTCATGTTGCCAATTAATGTTTCTCCATTGAGCCGAATCACGGATGTCTCAACTTGCCATCTTCCTTTCGGGATTCATAATGCCAACGCAACAATTTTGCCTCTTTAGGATTTGCAAATAACCGCTCTAAACGGGAATGATGGGCAAATACCATAACACCTTGGTCGGTGCCCCTTTTTCACATCTTCACCGTCACAATTAGGTTCTTACGCTTCTTGTCATTACGCTTCTCATTTTGTTTGTATCGGGTACACTACAAACAGACAAATGCTGAGTTCCTTATGGACGTTGCGGTATAGTATGCAATCATTTGGACATATGTATCCTTTCTATTTCCATTCCCATGGGACATAATAGCTTCTTCGCTTCATAAATACTTGTTGGCAACTCGCTTCCCTCCTGGAAGCATATCCGATAGAAGTATTAAAAGTGCATTGAAACTTGTATCTCGTCAACGGTGTTTTGCCTTGATTCAAACAATGCAAGAACCGAACCCAACTTGGTGTATTCCCCTTTGCAACTTGAAAACAATGGTTTGGCATCGTCATCCATCAAGCTTTTAAATTTTTCAACTCTCTTTCCGTGTAATTTCCTCCACATCCCGCAACATTTGATCTAAATTATCGCCACATCGAACATATCACGCTCCAACTCGTGGATCGGCTTCCAAAGATGTCTTCGCTATAGCAATGTAGAGGCACTACCTATCTCCCATGATGGATCCAACACGTGTAATTCCTCACGAAGCCACGCCGAATCAAATGCCCTTCAATTTGAGTCGAAGTTGTTAAATCTCCTGAGATTGGTGCAATCAATACAAGGACAATATATGAACTTTACACCTCATAACCATATCTTCTTCCGCACTTTATGAACTCCTTAACTCCTCAAATTCAAAGACTCACACGGCTTTGTGATACATCCATTCTTCACTGGTCCATCTACAAGTAAACCGCAAAACAATAAATTAATAATGCCCTAATCAATGAAATAAAAGAAGGGTTGAACCCAAAACAAAGTTTTTTTGTTGAATGATCTTATATAAAGAAACGTATATCTCAGAGACCGACTAAGCACGCACGTACTCAACGATGACTCCTAATCTCTAAGTAGGTTAGGTCCTAATCCATTCGAGGATATGTGGTTCGAGCACGTTTTAAGATGTTGTACAAACTTTAGAGAATTTTGACAAAGATCTTCGCCTGTTCTCCAAATACACGACGACAACATGTCAAGAGGATGTGTATTCTGAGAACACTGCCAGGAGATGTCACAAACTTTTCTAGAGTTTGTACAACAGCTAATTAGAACTTGCCAGAGCCACATATCCTCAAAACTGCCCAAAAACGTGGACAATTCGAGGATCGCTTATTTATAAATATGCCATTTTAGCATACTTATAAACAAGCACCCTCAAACGGGAGACGATAGGTTACGCAGCCTAATTAACTACGTGATTTCTATCATTGATCATATTAATTATATCGACACAATTATGACATGTAATGTACACATTGACCAAATAAAAACTAATTTAAGTCCCACCCAAATATTGAAGGGATTTATAAGAATTAATGCCGATCACCTTTCGAGGAAAGCCACAAACGAGGGAAATCTAGCTCCCGATCAAGCTTAGCTAGGGTTTCAATTAACTTTAACCTTCAACGACCGATCTCCTACACCCCTCGCTTCTCAACCATACACTGCTAATGACACCAAATCAAAATCGAATAATGTATGTTAATACAAAATTGAAGGGATTCAAGGAATGGGGCCCACCTTTGAATAAAGCCACAAGTAAGCTAGGCAGAAAATAGAGAAATCGCCTAGCGAACCAACTCGGCAGAGTTAATAAGTTCATCCCGAGTCCAGATGGTACATATATAAACCTAGCGAACCTCATCACAATCGGTTCTATACAAGAACCGCTTGTGATTATTTATTTATCACCGCCGCTTATATGTAAAACCGATCGTGATAATTTGGATCCTCAACATCGGCTTCTGCTTTTATAGAACCGACAGATAATGCTATCAGATCGGTTCTAAAAGAAACCGTGCAATAACATAGGTCATCACAATGTTCTGGATATGAACCGACACTGATATTACCGCACCCTCGCCTTCACCCGCCAATTTGGACCGCTCAAACATATAGCTCCTTTCATATAACTCCTTTCATCGATATCGGGTACTTCTTCCAAGGTTTGATCGCGTTCCTTTCTTCTCTGCAAGGTCTAACTTCTCTGCAAGGAACGCACGGTGACTCCATATAGCTCCTTTTCTCGATCTCTTTCATATAGCCCCTTTCTTCTCTGGCAAGGTCTAACTTGATCCTTTCGTCGACCGCAAAGAATGGCGCCCTCCTTCTCCCAAGAAGGTCCGAGGAATCCGTGCGAGTCACCGTGACGCTCCTCCAATACCACTGGCCCTCACACGCCACCGGCTACTTCGATCGGCACTCGTGCCGTGGCTCTCCTATCCCTCCCGCGCCTCCCATCCGAGCGCCCAAAGCTGTGCAGGAAGCGCGCAGAGATGGCGATCAAGACGACGGCTTGAGGAGGAGGAGGAGGACGACGGCACTTAGGAGGAGGAGGAGGGAGGACGACGACACGAGAGGACGAGGAGGAGAAGAAGGAGGAGGAGGAGGAGGAGGAGGTGAGGTACTCGCGCCGATCACCATAGGGACGGGGCCGCTGCCTTCCAGATCGGGTTCATCATCGAGGATGAACCATCACTAAGTCCGCGTAGTCTCCAGTGATACCGACTCTGGCGACTCGTGACTCCGGCCGACTTCGGGCCGGTAAATGTAATATATTAGTCAGAATATATGTTTAATAATTATAAAACAATGGATGGTGATATATATTGCAATGAAAGTACAATGTGGAAGACTAATGTTATATATATTTTGCATCACTACATGTGTCTATATAAATTGTCCAGAGTTGAACCGCGAGTTGGGATTCTAGCAGAGCGGTACTATTCATCGTCCAAAAACAAGTTGCACAAATATTAAAGCATGAATGAAGGGTAGATGAGGTCCTGTATTTGGGATTCTAGCAGAGCGTCCGTGTTGGAGTTTGTTTTTTTCTTGTTCCCTGAAGGGGAAATCTGTGAGGATCTCACAATCGATTGCCTGGAAAAGAAATGATTGTGATAACTCCTCGTGCTCATCAGCAATCGGTTTCTTCCCAAAACCGATTATGATAATACTATCTCATTGCAATCGGTTCTCGAAAAGAACTCATTGTGATAACCTCAGAAGCCATCACAATCGGCTTTCCTCAAACCGGGACAGATAATAATCTCATTACAATCGGTTCTATATAAAACCGACATTGTGATAAAACAATGATTATCACAATCGGTTCTTATCTAGAACCGATTGGGATTATTATCGTATCACAATCGGTTCTCTCGTAACTGATTGTGATAACCTGTTACCAAGATTTCCAAATGGAATATACTTATCACAATCGGTTTTTTACTCAAAAGTTTAGAACCGACACAGATGAAGCGATAGTAATGTGTCATTCTGTAGTAGTGTGTGATTCCAGCGGTGACACCTGGTGGGGCAGTATGGGGCCGCAGCGAGCACCGACTCGAGAATAGAGGATGTGGCACTAGCAACAACTGGTAGGTTAGAGCGGCAATGCCGCCGGCAGAGCAAGGAGTAGCACGTGGTGTGTTGCAAGGCAGCCCTGTGGGTGCGGCGAGCATGGGCAGGGATGGAAAGTGTGATTCCAGCGGTGACACCTGGTGGGGCAGTATGGGGCCGTAGCGAGCACCGACTCGAGAATAGAGGATGTGGCACTAGCAACAACTGGTAGGTTAGAGCGGCAATGCCCCCGGCAGAGCAGGGAGTAGCACGTGGTGTGTTGCAACTTGCAAGGCAACCTTGTGGGTGTGGCGAGCATGGGCCACGGATGGAAGGTGTGATGCCAGTGGCGACCGACGGGGGCAGTAAGCGGTGATAAAACAACAGGCAGCAGCTAAGTATTTGGCATTGGGAACTATACATGTGAATTACATTCTTGATTCCCTAATCTAAAATCTCCTATTCGCAAATCTATCAATGTTATATTGATTTGTAATAGTGAATCGTGTTTTTGAAATGTAACAAGTAGAGCATTAAAAAATAAAGAGGAAGCATGCATATTTTAAACAAGAATAATCTATACTTTGCATTTGTGCTACTGTAAATCTTTACGTTTTACACCGAACAATATATTTATAATTCTAAATATCTATCCTAAAAACCATGGATCCGCTGCATGACGGTGATAGCAACTATGGTGGTGCCATCGGCCACGTATTCTAAATAAGGGCGGTGGCAGCGATCAATGACGGTGGTGGAGTTTGGTTGGGTGGAGCAAAAGCCATGAGAAGCTAGGGCTAGAGCGGCAGCAGGCAGGGAGTAGAAGAGCAAACCACTAAACCGGCCCACTAGCCGTCATCCTCGTTTTATGGGCTCGGCCCGTGTAATTTCAGTATTGCACATATCGCCCTCAGGCCGGTAAGCTGATCGTCAGGCCGAAGCACCAACCCGGAAATGTTGTCGACCTTCCACGTCCCATTAACGGAATATTTGATGATTTGCCCTGAAGTTGACGTACAATTGATCATTTTACCCATAATATCTTATTGACATGTGGATCCTAAGGCCACGTGTCAGTAAGACACCCTCGTGCGACGCACGACGTACACGCCTGAGCATTAGCACTTTTCAGCCCACAAGCCCCCGCGCGGCGCGCGACCCACGCCAGCGCGAGCGCGCGACCCAGAAAACTGGGCCCAACATGAGATTTTTGCGGAGGCACGACGGGCCAGGTTGGGCCGTGGGCAGGGGTAGGGGTGCCCGTCCCCCCCATTTTCTCATGTGCCGACACCAGGTTTTTGCTTGGCAGAAAAGGGAGAAACGATAGCAGCAGGCTCTTGGTCTCAAAAATCAACGTGTGCATGGTAAGCCATCTCGCTGGGCGATCTCAAGGGCGTTACTGTTTATCATTTCAATTCTCTCTCATTTGATTTTTTTCCCCTTCATCCCTGAAATCATGAGCTATGACATCTTCTTTGAAATCATGAGCTAGATATGACAGGTTGCTCTCTACGACTAGTTGCCCGCGCTAAGCTCCATACCTGTCTCCATCTCCCAGAATCCCCAAAATATTAATTCCTGTAGACGCTATTGAACCGCACGCGCGCTAGCTGGTCCTCCATCGGAACTCGGAAGCGGCAACTCACACACGCACACACAATTCAATTTCTGAAGTTCCTTCCTCCCGGCCGTGCCCTAGGACGGTTTGAATCCTAAGTTGAGAAATGATCTTCGTATTAGCAAAATAAAGAAATCCAGAAATGATCTTCGTATTAACAAGTGATCTCTTCATATATCATACATATTTAATGTGCCAGCATGCAACTACGAATCATTATGCGCCAGTATGCAACTAGAAAAGTAATCCTTGGCCACTATTGGTGGCTTGCATGCATGCGGGGATCACGAAACGATGCACAACTCACACGATATGAAGTAAATGGACTACGTTGGTCTTTGTGTCTATAGCTTAAACGTAGATTATTTTTGGACGGAGGAAATACAATGTTACGCCTTTGTTTTTTTTTTTTGAAAAAAAATTTATATCGCTTAAAGATGAAGTAGTGGCACACTACTAGCTATTCGATCGATTTAACTCCATCGTAACAATGCATGAATGAATGCTTATTTTGAAAAAACAATGCATGAATGCAATGGTCGAGCATCTCACTTTGGTCCCGGCCCCTATATAGCACACGGTCGGCTAAAACAAGTATATACCCTTTTTCATATGTAAAAAGGAATATATAAATAAATTATGTTATAAATAGTGGATTTTACTGAATTTTTTTGTAGAATTTATTTTGGAGTATCTTATAATCAGTATTAGATTATACTCAAAATAATAAAGAGGTATAACATTAAACGGCAATGGTCAAGATGTGAGATCCTCTCTTTTATAATACTGTGCATCATAAAAGATAGATTCTAAATATACTTTCTGTGGTAGTCCTATGATTAGTAGCTAGCACGCATATACACAAATTATGATCACAACTATACACCATATTTTATTACATTTATCAGCGGAAGCAGTTTTTACAAATATCTATTACAAGTCAAAAGATAACTTTATCTTACAGTTTGCCCGACTACTTATTTCAAGATAAAACTCTGGATAGAAACATGATTGTTATCCTCGTATTCTGCGTCAATATAGGTATCCTCGAGATATTATATCCCCTCAACTAAAACAACGAATATAGCAAGGTTGAGTACATTGTATACTTAGCAAGACTTAAAGTGTTTGCAAAATCTAATTATATGCAAGCTGATACAAATGAGGTTTATACAATTTTTTGCATACAGCTGAATTAAACATAAATTCTGAACAATAAGTTGAAAGCATAACTTGTAAAGAAGTTTAACAAGTAAAATAATAAGCATTAATAACAATCAGATGAGTATAACCAATTATCGCATCAATTTCTCAGCCAACACATCACATAAAATCCACTATATTGCCAACTTATGGCACAACAGTTGAACTCAATCTTGTCAACACATGACAAGCATTGAATCATCTATAAGATAACTTCTCTAATATCAAATTCTGTCATTTCATTCCATTTTATGAAAATATCAAAATTCTAACTATGTGACGATGTTACCAAGTGCTCATAACCGCGGGCGTGGCTAATCGATTAGTTTTAACTCTGCAGAGGTATACATCTTTACCCGCAAGGAATGATTATCTCTTTTTGCAATGCATATTTAACACACTTCCTTAATTGTGTCGCAGAGAAATCATATATAACTTTTACATTACTTAATTCTAATGTTGCACTAGCCCAGTATCGACAAAACCTTATTAATGATGACAGAAGATATTTGTACACACAGTATGATGAACAGATAAACACCCCGACATCTCACTTCTCCCTATAGTAAGGCGTATACTATTGCATCGGTAGATGTTATTCCCAACACCTCGGTGAGGGCATCCCTTCGAGCAATCCAACTGGAACAGCTCGTGCTACTACAGCCTTCCATTGTGCAAAGCCAGCTTTAAGTAACTTAATGAGTTATAGCCGTCCCACACCAGCCCTTATGGTTATATGATTATCTTGGCATGAAAACAACAACATAGTTCAATTCTTATATTGATTCAGGTGACAAATCTCTCCTATCTATGTGCAAATTACATGCACATCCGGCTATTGCCAATATTCACTTGTATCCAAATCATAGTTTTAGTTTCATTTTTACTAACATATCAGTATCCTTTACTGTCATATCCATCCTTTTTAAATTTCATAAAGACTCAAGCTTTTCATTCTAAGCACAACTAATTATATACAGTTATTAAGCGAATATACCCATTTCACATGTTTATGTGTGTCGGCGTACTAGCCAACAGGCACCTCCGAGACGGGTGCTTATGAGGTTCTGACGGGGGGCTTTCGGGGCAATCGCCTGAGAATGGAAGATGGAGGCGACCGGAGTACCGAGAGGCTCAGGTCAACAGGGGGGACGCAAGAAGTTTTACCCAGGTTCAGGCCCTCCGGAGAGTAATAGCCCTAGTCCTGCTTTCCTTGGTATTGCTTGTGTTCTTGCTTGGAGGAACGAAAACCTACTGCCAAAGGATCGAACCCCTTCTCCCATGCACCCCGGCCCCCTTTTATACTCGGGCTGACGGGGGCGCATGGGAGGCTTACACTGCCAGCCATAATCATTACACCGGCAGGGGCTCATTTAATGCGCACGTCACTGTTCTTACATCCCATTAATGACTGCCGCAGCCGTCACAATCCCGCCTCGGGCCCCATGTCCACCAACGCCGCCCGTTCTGTCATGGGGTGAGGTGTAGTCGTGACGTCTCCCGCAATTAATGCACACCTGGGGAAGGCGCGTCGTCATACTGCAGCCTTCACGCCTTCGTGCTTTGCATTTAATGCGCACTACTCGCATTAAATGTCCTTGACCCGGGCGTGGCCGGGGGTGAGCGCCAGGGGAGTGGCCCGCACGCCACGCGTCCACTGGGCGACCACCTCCCTGGACGCCCAATGGTGCGGCCTGATCGCCACCTGTCCACTGGACGACCACCTTACTGGGCGCCCAGCGGTGTGGCCTGATCGCCACCTGTCCACTGGACGACCACCTTCCTGGATGCCCAATGGTGCGGCCTGATCGCCACCTGTCCACTGGACGACCACCTTACTGGGCGCCCAGCGGTGTGGCCTGATCGCCACCTGTCCGCTGGGCGACCACCTTCCTGGGCGCCCAATGGTGCGATCGACGCACTCGCCCACCGGCGACCACCTTGCCGGGCGCCAGTGGCGGCCCGATCGCCATCATCGCCCACCGGGCGCCCGGCCGGGGTCTACCGCTTGCCGCGGGCGGCCCGGACGCGCCCTGCCCGCCTGGCGACCGTATTTATTCATTGCGGGGGAGTGGGTACCCTGGCGTATAATACGCCGACAGTAGCCCCCGGGCCCACGCAGGAGCGCTTTTTGGTCTTCCACTCCTTTCTTAAACGTCCTGAGTGGGACCACAAAAAGCCCACACGCCCCGCAGCCTTCAAGAGGTTTTTTGTCTCCTCCGGTTTCCAAGGCGGTTTGTGTAGTTATTCCCGTTTTTGAAACCGTCGTACGGCCCTTGGGGTGCGCCCTCTTTATGGGGCTCTTGAACTTCCCTTGCTCGAACCGCCGCGCCCTTTCGGTTTTCCCGCCGAGCCTTCCTTTGTTGCCCTATAAGATACTGACCGAGGGGGAGCGGTTCTTCTACCCCCCGATTGCTTCTTCCTGTTTCTTCTTCGACGCGCTTCCAACACTCGGCTGTGCTTGATGGCTCCGGTCCTCCCTTCCTCGTCCGTTGAGGAGGAACTTGCCTCCAGTCTCTCCCGGAACATTACTGCAGGTGCCCTTCAAGGCCCCGCCCGGACTGCCGAGCCCCATTCTTGCCGCGGGGAGGTGATCTTCTTTGGATGGCAGCTTCTCGCCGGCCTGCTGCCGCCAGTTTCTGATTTTTATCTTTCTGTTCTCAATTTTTACGCCATTCACCACATCCACCTTCCTCCCAATTCCGTCATCCTTCTTTCCGCCTTCGCTCATCGCGAGATGTTCGTAGAGTGCTTCCTAACACCTTCTTCGTTCGCTTCTTCTACACTCTTCGTGTCGCGAGCGCAACTTCGCTATTCTGGAAGCCGCCACCTGCGGCCGAGGCGGGATCAGATCGCGCTACATTCCACTGGATTGCCGATCCAGCTGGAGGAATTGGCGCGAAGAATGGTTGTACGTTGAGGACGACAGCGGCATTGAGGTGCTGGATCTCCCGTCGGGCCCTGCGATTAGCAACCCCGATCGGGGCCTAAGTGACCGAGACAGCTGGAGCTCTGGTAATGCTAGCCCGTCGACCATCTGCGGACGGCCGGCTGACGGGGCCTATGGTTATCCGGGACTTCATCTCCCGGAGGCTGTGCCCTCTGCGTCGCCGTGTTCGCCCGGCTTGGCAGTACATGGGTCAGGATGATGGGACCCGGAGCATTACTGGAGGTGACCATCCCATTCCTTCCTTTCCTTCTTCTCTTTTTTTTTTTTTTGCTTATCTGGACTTGGTCTTGACCGCGTTCCTGCTTCCCGGGGGTTTCTTTTCCCTTTGGTCGCCACGTGGCCGGAACTTGGCTGGCAGCGGGATAGACAGTGGATGGCGCAGCCCAGGTTTCCTGGGTCCGTCCCCGTTCGAGGGCGCGGTCCCAGTCTTGGTTGTCGCCACGGGATCGCGCGGCGATAATCCGCGCCATGCCGTTGATGGACGCCATGGGCACACCTGATGTGATACGCCGGACGCCCCTGACAATTCGGGACCCTCACTTTGACGGGGTCGTGGAGGCGAGGGCGCCCGGACGATGACGATGGCACCGGCGGGCCTTCCCAGAGGCCTCGCCTCCTAGGACCGGCCGGGGCGGGATTTTCCACGGCGGCCGGGGGGTCTTCTTTGGTTGCGACGATGGGTTCCGCAATGGCGGCGGGAGGTTCATCGATCGGCGGGACCTCGTCCTCTCTCGCTCCTGCTGAGGTGGAGATAGAGGACCTTCCGGCGCAGACTCTTCCTCCGCCTCCGCCGGCTCCGATGACGGGGCAACGGCCGCCGCCACCGGTTTCGACGACAATGCTGCGGCCGCCGCCTCCGCCTCCTTCACGCTGCCGCTTAGCGGCGGCGTTCTTCCTCCGGCTCCGATGGTGGGGCAACGGCCACCACCGCCGGCTACTCGCCGCCACGCCGGGCAATGGGCGTTTCTTCCTCCATCACGGCTCCGGCCGCAGTGCCGGGGCGGTTCTTGTTCGAGTGTGCCCCGATTCCCGAGGCCATCACCTAGGTACTCATCTGAAACGCACATGCGACATTTAAAGTTAGCCTCTTCAGCGTTGTCTTACCTCGTTCTTTTCCTACCCCGGGACTTTCACTTGGTGCTCCGTCGCTCAGCTGTGACCAGGGCGCCATGGTCACGGAGGTTGTGCTTGGGTCGCCGAGCCCTCGACCGAGCAAGGGAGGGAGGCGACCCAGCGACGGCCAGCTGCCGTCGTTCAGGGCCTAGGCCCGCTCGGCCCCGTGCCCACCCCGAGCCCCCCACCGCCTCCGTCCCTTCAGCCGACGCAGACGCTCTGCTGGCGGCTCTCGGCGAGCTCTACTCCAATGCGAGCAGCCGGGCGACAAGCGAGGAGCGGCCGGGCAGAGGCGATGGTCGAGTCAACCGCCTCCGCAAGGAGGTGGAGGACTTGCGCGAGCGGGGGACAGGGCTGGAGCTGGAATTGCGGCGGGAGCGAGAGCAATGAGCAAAGCACCCGCCAAGCGACGCAGCTCTCCGCGAATTGGAGGCGGAGAGGGTGGATCGGGACCGGTCGGAGGAGGACACCTTGGGGATCTTTCGCGGCATGCCTTCACGACGGTGGCGGCCTCGCTCATTGGCCGGGCGCACTGGCTCGCGGAGGAAAGGCCGCAAAGATTACGCCTTCTCTGCCGAACCGCGGACTTCTCACGCACTGCCGGCCGCCCTCACCGCGCGATTCGCCCAAGAGGGCGCGATCGCGGCGGCCACGGCGGCACGTGCTGGCACTACGCCAGCCGTGACGCCAACTTCGACCCCACAGTCGCCATCCAGGGGGCTGAGGGCGACTGGGCGCAGGCGGAGGAGCGGGTCCACGATGCCTCCGAGCAAGTTGCCGCACAGTTGGCGATGCAGAACCCCCAGGTGGAGGCGGCAGCAGAAGACGTGGCGATGCAGCTGGACGTTGCCCCGGTCGAAGAGGACGCGGCGGCTGCGGTGGCGGCAGCGGAAGATGAGGAAGATCCCCCGGCTCCGCCAGTAGTGTAGCTTTTTTCTTTTTTGGCCTTTGTCTGCAAAACTTTAGACATTTATCATTTCGAATGGAGCAGAAGTGTAAGCTCCCTACCAAGTTGCTTCAAAAATTCGCTTTCGCCGTAATCTTTTTCGGTTCTGCACGAACGAGCACATAGTCGCTTAAAGACTTAAAATCTTGCGCCGCGGGACCTCGGCCCTCAAACCCCTCGCCTTGGCAAAATTCGCCTCCCAGATAGCCTCTAAGGAACGAACACTTAGTGAGTCGTGACAGGACCTTGGGCTTTTGGCAACGGTGTTCAGGTCGCCGACCCCCACGGGGACACCCGGAGTGTCATGGCCGTGCTGAGGGTCGTGCTGAACCAGCCGTCCAACCGCCCACTCCTGCACGCCGCTCTCACTTAGCGATTCTGCCTTTGCTCTGGCTTTTGCAGGCGGCAGGCACCAGGGCGAGGGTCCCGGCGCCGCCTAACAAGGCAAAAGACCGAAGGGCGGGTAGAAAGAACAAATATTTCGGATAAAGTGAATATTTAATTTTAAACATAAGGCCTCCCCCGACCCACGGCGGAGCGGAAGACACACTCGGGCCGGTCGGGGAACAGAGCCTAGGACTTACAACCGATCAAGGGTAGAACTTGCGCAGATTTTCTATATTCTGGGAGTTCGCTAGCTCTTCGCCGTCTTCAGTGGCCAGCCTGACCGCCCCGGGACGAGAGACTGAGACCACTTTGAAGGGTCCCTCCCACTGGGGAGACAGTTTATGAGACCCAGATGCGATCAATTCTTCGCAAGACCAGGTCACCCATTGCCGATGTTCTCTCATTGACCCGGAGGCGTGGTACCGCTGAGACTTTGCCGGTACTTTGCAAAGACGCAAAGCCGCTCGATCCCGCGCCTCTTCCAAGAGGTTGATGTCGTCTCGGCGCAGCTCCTCCTGGCCTTCTTCCATAAATGCGGTAATGCGGGGTGACCCCAGTTCCAGCTCCGAAGGGAGAACGACCTGCGCAGAGACCAGGAAGAAAGGGGTTTCCCGAGTCTTGGCTAGGGGTGGTCCGAAGTGACCACAACACAGCTGGGAGCTCTTCGGTCCACCGGGTGCCACGCCTATGGAGTCGGTCAAACACCCGGGTCTTGAGGCCCTTCAGCACCAGCGCGTTGGCCCGCTCGACCTGGCCGTTGCTCTTGGGGTGGGCGACCGAGGCAAAGCAAACCTTGGTGCCCATCTCTTCGCAGAAGTCCAAGAAGGCCGCGCTGGTGAACTGCGTGCCGTTGTCGGTGATGATGCGGTTGGCGACCCCAAAGCGGGCGAAAATCCCTTGCATGAACTTGACCGCAGCGGCAGCGGTGATGGATCTTACTGCCTCGGCTTCTACCCACTTGGTGAACTTGTCGATGGCGACGAACAGGTGGGTGTAGCCCCCTGTGGCCCACGGGAACGGGCCCAGGATATCCAGCCCCCAGACCGCGAAGGGCCAAGAGAGCGGAATAGTTTGCAGGGCCTGGGCTGGTTGGTGGATCTGCTTGGCGCGGAACTGGCACGCTTCACATCTCCTCACCAGCTCGCAAGCATCCTGGAGGGCGGTTGGCCAATAGAATCCTTGACGGAAAGCTTTTCCCGCCATCGTTCGTCCGGACACATGGCTCCCGCACACGCCTCCATGGATATCCGAGAGCAAACTGCTCCCCTCTTCCCGAGTGATGCACTTCAGAAGAATTCCGTTCTTACCCCGGCAGACAGTCCCCGCCCACCAGGGTATAGCACTTGGCCTTTCGTGCTATCTTCTTCGCCGACGCATCATCGTCTGGGCACACTTGATCCCGTAGGTAGGCCAGGATCGGATCCATCCATGTGCCTTCCGGTTAAATCTGGCGACCACGAGGTGGTCGTCCGGCACTCCGCCGCCGGGCGTTTACCGAGCCACTTTCCCTCCAGAGGCGAGGGTCAGAAGGCATCACCATCGTCCCCACCGTAAACGGGCTACGATGGGACGGTCGCGAAAGCCTTTCTTCAAGACCCCGACCGTGCAGAGATCTGGTTGAGGCGAGCCGGGCGAGCTGCCTCGCTAGATGGTTGTCGCGCCGTGGGATGTGAGTATATCCCAATCCTTCGAAGTGCCGCTCCAATTTCCTGACCTCCGCCAGGCGCCGCCATGACGGGGTCAGGACAGGAGAAATCCTTCCTCGCTTGATTGACGACCAGTAGGGAATCACCCTTTACTTGCAGCGCCGGACACCGATGGTCGCGGCGGCCTGAGCCCACCAAGAAGCCCTCGTGATTCGGCGACATTGTTGGTAGCCTTGAAGTCGAGGGCGACCACGCATTGAGGAGGTCCCGATCGGGAGACCAGAGGACCCACCGCGCCTTCCAAATTGAATGATCCGTCGAAGAAGAGCGTCCCAGGGGAGGTGAGGAGCTGCCGATTCGGACTACGGGGTTGTAACATCCCAAAATTTGGCCAAGCAGAAAATGTGCGTTTTAAAATTTTGTTTGAGCCAAAAACTTAAATTTATAAATTTTACTCTTTTAATTTGGATTTCAAAAAGGAAATCAATTAGTAAATTGGTAAAAAGTGAAAATGTAAAAGTAATTTGATTGCAAAATTTTTACTAGAGTAAGTTTGACCTGTTTTAACCTTTTACCAAAGTCAAAAAAAAATAGATTTGATCATTTATTGGAAAGGAGCTGATTTAATTTTGAATTGATTTGACCCTTGAACTATTGCACCATCACTGTTGTCTTGGTGTGACTTGAGTTGATGCTAATCTTCCAATCACTTTCGTGTGGACCCGGCCAGCATGGGACACCACGACCAAGCACTCCATGTCCACATGAGTTTCCTCCATACCCTGTAATTGAGCTCCCTTTCTATTCCCTTTACCAGACTTCTTTTTCCTTCGCCTGGCAATCCAAGCTAGCTATCGTGCTCAATTCCCAGACAAGCACCGCTTTACTCCCTCCCTGCTCTTCCCTTCGGTTGAGCCACAAGGACCACTCGTCCCTGTATCTGCTCTCTTCTCACCTCGAGCTACCACTACAAAGCACTTGCTACTTGATCCATTGCCACGACAAGGAATGGCGCCAAGTCGCTTCACCGTTCAAGCCGATCAGCCATTCCATCCTTGTGCTCGCTCCCGACAAATTTCGCCGTTCAATCCCGTCGCTGTTGTTTTCCGGTCGGTGTCGTCCTTTGCTAAAGGGACAAGGCCACCACGTTGTGCATTGAATGACCTCAATGCCGACCATCCTGGGACTTGGAGCCAAAGCCATACCCTTCTTGACAACATCAATCCGCCCCTTACCTGCTCAATATCCTGTCGCGTCTTACCGACACGCGACCACCCGAGTCACCGCTGAAGCTGCGTTCTCTCGGCAAGACATCTGAGCTCAAGTATTTAAGCTGCATTTTATCCTCCATTCCACTAGCTGCCACTTTTCCTTACTTCACTCAGCTGAGCCGAGTTTGCTTTTCAGTACCGGAGAAAAACTGAGAGCAAGCGGCCGGCTCATCCTCTCCATTGCCGACGATCTTGCACTGCATCCTGCTTATTCACTCCTTTGCCGAGCCAAACCACAATTCTAGCTGTTAGTGTTTTGATTTGTTACTCGCTATCTTGAACCGGCTATAAAAACTCACCAAGCTATCCCTAAGCTGTATGATCATCTCTAAGACTCCTTCCTATTCCCTCATTAGCCGAGCTCATTCCTAACTTCCATTGCCGGCAAGGAATGCTGTACACTGATCATATACAGCTCTTCTTCCTTCGGGTGGAATCATGATCAAGCTGCCTTCACCTTTGGAGCCCTTGGCAACCACCTGAACTTTTCTCCATTCAAGTTCTTGCTCACTTTTGGTTATACTGACGAGCTCGCTGTTCAGTACTGGAAAAACCGGGAAGCAAGTAACTGGCCAGCTCTTTCCATTGTCGGCAAGCTCGCTGCTTCTGCCATTCTCCAGCTCGGGTGAGCTCTTGATCGAGTTGCCTACACCTTGTGCTTCCCTCTGCCACCTGAGCTTCTCTTCTTGCTATTCATTTGCAGCTATGGCAGCCGGAACAATCCACTGCAGTCGCTTCCTCATCCTCCAACCGAACGCCTGCTGCATGCAAAAGTTAGCCGACGAAGGTGAGCTCAAAAACTTGGACATGCATCCTTGTCGCAAGTAAGAATCTTGCCTAGTGGTGGGAACCCTTGTTCGTGGCTCAGCAAACCCGAGTTCGAATCCCCCTTCTGCCGAACCTGTTGTCATTTTTCCCCATTTTAGTAGATAGCCTTTGCATGCTACCTCAGACACTAGTATGCTACATTGCATTAATCAATAACGTAGCTCAATGGCAAGTGCACTGTGCTGTGATTCAGTAGGCCTCCAGATCGAGTCTTGACGATCAAATTCTTTTTATTTATTTTTATTTTTGCCATATCTGATTCAATCCTTCATATCTCTCGCTAGGAATATCCAAATAACGCAAAATAAATTTCTAAATTCATAATATGATCTCTAGTTTCTGTTTATGTAAGAATATTGAATGTTTAAACTCTGATTGAAATTTAAATATGAATTTAAAGAATAAAGTTAAATATGCCTTTAAAAGGAATTTGAACATTTGAACTCCGATTCAAATGAGATCAATTTTGTTAGAATCCATGTACTGTAAACAACTCAAATATGCAAAAAGATTTAGGTTTCTACCTGATTTAGACCATCTCATAAATAGAAACTTGTTGCTAGATCATAGTTTCCATGCATACACAAATTAAGTAATCGAATGCTTTGAAAATTGATGAAATCACTTTGTAATTACCCCAGAAACAGTAGGCCACCTATTAGAACAAAAATACTTAGGGTAATAGGATTGGTTTATTTGTTGCTTCATTCAATAGTTAATACATGTACTTAAGTAACCCTGCTTTAATACAGGTATAATCAGAATATGAGCTAAGGTGTAGAAATAAGTATTAGTGTTAACCCTTGTAAAACATGTACTTAAATACCTCCAGTCCAATACTAGTTAATCTTGCAAAAATAGTACACATGCATGCAATGTAGGATTTATTTGTGTAAGCTGTAATGCTCTTTTAATTGAGAAACGTCTCGGATAAAACTGAAAAGTCGCGGAACCCACTTTAAAACGCTCTTAGTGATACCCCCAGCTGGTCTGTGAAAAATGGTTAAGGAACTCTTTACAGTGTAGCCTCAAATGTAAAACGAAAATTGAATAGTTATCGCGTAGATTTTAATAACACTTAAGTCTTTTCGGTAGCCTGTAGAATAACTCGTCTAAATGAGAATGTTAAGAAGAATGGCCTAGAATCACTCCCTAGTATATAGACTACCATATTCTAGAAAAATATTTAGATTACTTCTTGCTTTGCATCTGAATCCTAATAGCGCAAAAACCCTAAGTGTTATGTTTGTCGATAGTGTATATTGCAAATATACAAGCATAAGAAGTACTTAGCGTAAGAACTCGTGTCGTAATAATCATGCGAAAACCTTATAAGTTCAGCCGGTAGCTTTAATCTAGTTAGCGCCCTTTTAACATTAAAAGTCGGTACTACCGGAACTCGAGAACGGTACTACAGAAAGTTGTAATACCGCGATCCGAGAGTCGGTACTACCGGAATACGATAAGTGCGTTAGCTAATGTCTTAATTCTGTTAATTTAAACAATCTTAGCTTCTTGAATTCGTAAAACAAGAATAGACAATTCATAAAAAGTGAGTAAGGGTGTAGACTAGATTGTTAGTAAGATATATATGAGAAAAGATAGATTAACGTGTATACTTTGAAATCTTATAACCTAAACCCGGAAATCATGCTTGTTATGTGTGATGATCTATTACTTGGATTTCTATCTGGTTTTTCTATCTGTATTCTTTTTGCCTCTTTGGAATTTATCTTATTGGAGTTTATTGTTATTTGCTATGTTCTCGCGGTATGACGAGTAGAGCCTGTCGTAGCCGACGTTACCATTGAACGAGTCCAAACGCGTACTCGATGGCAACTCCGATCTCGACGACAACACAACTACGACTACTCCAAGCTGCGACTTTGACTTCGTTGTAAACAACATATAGCAAGGCAAGCCCCTTTGATCATATTGAACCCAAATGTTCAGATATTCCTTTGTCAAATCTTTCATGCATGCTTTATGTTTTATAGAATGTTATTTTGGGTTATGGTAGATATTACCTTCACTATGGGATTTCCTTAATCAATGTTGCCATGTGAACCTTGATAACCCTAGACAATGGATAGACAATGTAGGATGGGTATAATCGTTTACTACATGCATACGCTTAGCCATGCTTAGATTGGGATGCGAACAGATGGTTTACTGTTCGTAATGAACTTAAAATTTGACATATTCAAATGTTGAACATGATGAACTTTGTTTATGAACATGTTGGAATATTGATGTTTCTTTTTTTGGAAATAAAACTATGATTTGGACGCGGGCGACTTATTGGCAATAGCCGGTTGTGTGAGGGTGTGCTCACACGTAGTTAGGGGGAGATTGTCGCCTGGGTCGGATTAAGGACCGAACTCAGTGTTGTATGATCCAAGATTACCCGTACAACCACAATGCCGGTATGGGACGGCTATAACCAATTAAGTTGCTCAAAACTGGTTTTGCATGTTGGAAGGCCGTAGTAGCACGGGCTGTTCCTGCGGGATTGCTCGAAGGGGTGCCCTCACCGAGGTGTTGGGAATAACGCCTGCCGATGCAACGGTGTACGCTTTGCTATGGGGAGAAATGGATGGCAGGGATGGATTGCCGTGTGAATGATTTGTGTTGTGACTTGGGTGCGTTGTTTCTTCCGCCATAGCAAAGGTTAACGTCACCGGGCTGGTGCAAAACCTGGGTTGAGTAATGTAAAGGTTATATATGATTTTTCCCTGGCGACACACCAAAGGAAGTGTGTAACTATCGATTGCAAAAAGGGAAGTCATTATTTGTGGGTAAAGTTGTACCACTCTGCAGAGTTAAAACTAATCGATTAGCCGCGCTCTCGGTTATGAGCACTTGGTGAACTTGCACTAGTTAGAAAGCTTCTTGTATTTTTATAAAATTAATAAAGAAGATAAAATTTGGAATTGGTGAGTTTACCCTTACAGATGATTCAATTCTTGACATTCGTTGGCAAGGTTGGATTCACCTGTTGTGCCCTGTGTGGACAAAATAAATTGATTCTAGATATTGTTGGGAATGGACGATTCGATACTCACGGTGAACTGTGGGTTGTTTACTACTGTTATGTGATCTTTACTGGTTATTTTCGCACACCTGTTATTTTAATTATCTGTCTAGTTTCCTTTATTCAAACTTTCGCTTTCAATCTATTATTCAGTATTTACAATTCAATTTGGCTCCACGCAAAGACAACCCTGTTAGCCATCCTGTTGAATCAGCTTGCATATATCATAGGTTTTGCAAACACTTCAAGTCTTGCTGAGTACGCAATGTACTCACCCTTGCTATCGTTGTTGTTTTTAGGTGAATACCTCGACAGATCATACTTGACGCAGGTTTCGGGGTAATGACGATGATTTTATCTAGAGTTTATACCTTGTCAGTTGCCTGAGGGGTTGGATGGGCACACTACAAGATTTCTGTTTCTTTCCGCTGCAATATTATTCTAAGCTGTAAGACTATCATGTAAAATAGCTTTCGCAATAGTAATGACAATATTTTGTGTGGTTGTGATTTCCATTTGTATGTGCGTGCTAGCTACTGATCCAGGGACTAGCACAGGAAGCACATTAGAACATGTCTTTTACGGTGCACTGTACTGTAAAAGGGAGGCTCCTCACAAGTGGTATCAGAGCTATACTGACTGTAGGATAAACCCTAGATAGAATGGTCGTTGACATAGAACTAGAAAATTTAAAATATTATTTTCGAAAAGATAAACAAAATGAGTAGCATTAGTTATGTATATACTCTTTTCCCATGTATAGGAATTTCCTCCTCATCTATATGCTCCTCTCTCTTATTGGATTTTTCGTATATTCTTTTCCCTTCTATAGGATTTTCTCTTCTCAGCTCTATATATTCATGTTTTTCCTATAAGGATTTCTCTTCTCATCCTTATCCTCATTTAATAATGTTGACAAATCTTTTTACAATAATTCCGATAAGTTCAACAAACATAGCCTACAACATTTACGCCAACAACTTCAGAAGTATGGATGCGACGCTTCATCAACTTCTCCGACTCCATGGACTTTGGATTGTCATCCCCGACGGTTGGTACAAGAATTCGAAAGAGACTCATCCTCAAGCAGCCTACTTAGAGGCAATGTCACTTTAGCTACTAAGTAAAACTAGCTATATAGCAAGTCTCTTGTGTAGGGATACGCATGATTAGGCAAGTATAAGAAAAACCATATGAAACCCTTACGCACTAGGTTGAAAATATGTGTAGTTTTTGTGTTATTGATCGTTTGTTGCAAACCTTTTTGTATTGCTCCCTGGGACGTACTCGTGAATGCTCGATATGAGGCTAGAACTTCACGATGTCGCAACCCTTAAATTGATAAGCAATAATAATTAAGAGATTTTAATAAATGGAACATTATCTTCTATTAAATAAAAGATAGTGCCAGCGTCGAGCAGGTGGTGCCGGCTAGGTCCTGCAGCTGCTTGCTGAGGCGCAGGGCTTCCAGTCTATCCACCTTCACCGTAATTGGACCCCCAGGCCCTGGGATTTTCACCAGCATGTAGGCGTAATGGGCCACTGCCATGAACTTGACCAGGGCCGGGCGGCCGAGCAAGGCATTGTAGGGGAGGTCGAAATCAGCGACCTCGAAATCCACCAGCTCCGTTCGGAAGTTCTCCGAACTTCCGAACGTAACCGGCAACCGGACTTGTCCCAGGGGTAAGAGGCCCACCCCGGGGGCAACTCCGTAAAAGAGCGGGGCCGGACGCAGTTCCTCGTACGGGATTTGGAGCGCCTGGTACGCCCCAACGGACAGCAGGTTGATGGCACTGCCTCCATCAACCAGGACCCGCCCCAGCTTCGCATTGCGGACCGTGGGAGACACCACGATCGGGAGATGGCCAGGGCCGGAGGTGTTCTCCGGGTGGTCGGCCTACCGAAGAGATCGGCCGCCCGACCACTTCAATGGCCGCCCGCCGGAGGATGACGTGGTGGCGCACACCGCCTCAGATCCCGCTTGTATCGCGAAGTTCGATGAGTAGGTGGCGGAGCCACCGTGAATGAACGCCACCGCACGCGCTCACTTTCTTTGGAAGGCTAAGCGAGCCGCGTCTTCGTCGTCTTCGTCTTCGTGATCTTTCTCGCGGCGCTTCTTGAGCCGCCTGTCGACCAGTTTGGACACAACTTGGCAGTCCTCCAAGTCGTGTCCACTCGTTCGATGGATGGGGCAATAGGGCTTGCCGCCATCGTTTTCACGGCGGGGCGAGCGACGGTCCTTGCGGTCGCCGCGCCTATCCCGGCGCTCGTCCCGCCGGCCCTGATCATCATGACGTCGGGATTTGGGTTCCGGCTCGGCGACCAGGACCTCCCTAGCGGCTGCCTCCCTCCGCTTTTTCTTTTTCTTCTTGCGGTCGGAGGACTTCGAGGTGCCAGCGTCGCCGGAGTCAGAAGGTCTCATCGCGCACTTCCGAGCTTCGGCCGCCCTGGCGCACTTGTGCGCCAGGGAGAACAACTCAGACGTAGTTGAGATGACGCGCGTAGCCATCTTTTTCCGCATCTTCTGGTCTCGGACCCCCCTCCGGAAAGCAATAATCACCGACTGCTCAGAGATCCGGGGGATCATGTTGCGGCAGTGGCTGAACCGCCGGATGAACTCTCTCAGGGACTCCCCCTCTGCCTGCTCCAGAGCGTGGAGGTCGTCCTCCACGCCTGGTTGAGCGTAGGAGCCCTGAAAGTTGGCGACAAAAATGTCGCACAGCTCCTCCCACGAGCGCACAGAGCTTCGCGGGAGGTTAAGTAGCCAAGACCGGGCAGAGCCCATCAGTGACGTCGGGAGGTAATTGGCCATGACCTTTTCGGACCCTCCCGCCGCACGCACCACCGTGGTGTAGATCTGAAGGAACTCCTCCGGGTTGGTGGTACCGTCATACTTCTCGATGGAGGCGGGGCGGAATCTCTCCGGCCATGTAGCTTGCCGAAGGCGGAGAGAGAACGCCTGGCATCCAACGTTGTAGGGGGAGCAGCGTCGTTCGCCAGCCCCTCGATCCTGAGGAGAGGATGAGGAGTGCGACCCTGCGCTCTCCCCAGAGTCCGAGGGAGGAGCCCCCTGCCTTGCGCCCTCGCGACGTTCGCGGAGGACACGACGCAGGTCACCGTCACGCTGACGCCGCCTCTCGTCAAGGCGCGATCGAAGGTCTTCGCGGTTCCCCCTCCATTCGGGGGGACCGCGGGAAGAAGCGGAGTCGCGTGTCCGTCCCCCCGTTACAGAGGGGGTTGCAACCAGGACTCCCTTCCCCTTGTCCCGACCCTTGATACCGGGAGGGGTCGTCGTGTGGCGGCTGGAACCTGGCACGTCAGGCGCGCGCGTTCCCTGCCGCCACGCACCGGAAGCCCCCGGCTGGGTCGGCGCTTCAACTTGCTGTTGTGCGACGTCCACCAGGTGGACGATATCCCGCAGCCACGGAGTGGCCGGGGTGTTTCCCCAGCATCGGGATGATTGAGAAGAAGCCGCCGCATGAAGGCTTTCGCGGAGTGTCATCCCCCAGCGCCAAGCGCCGCTGGACAGGCTGACCCCCAGGCATGGGAGTCACGCGCGCCTCTCCTGCGGCGGAGGGACCCGGGATAGCCGGCTCCCTCCCCGAATGCCTGGACCGGCTACGGGCGCCGCTTTCTTCGGGCGGACTGCTACGCTTGGAGTGCGAATCCGCCATGAAGACAAACACCCGTACTTCTGCTGAGCCTCCCACCTGAAACGGAAGAAAGGGGGCGATCTAACCACCAATAGCCCCTACCTGGCGCGCCCTTTGCCGGCGTACTAGCCAACAGCACCTCCGAGACGGTGCTTATGAGGTTCGACGGGGCTTTCGGGCAATCGCTCGAGAATGGAAGATGGAGGCGGCCAGAGTACCGAGAGGCTCAGGTCAACAGGGGGGACGCAAGAAGTTTTACCCAGGTTCAGGCCCTCCGGAGAGTAATAGCCCTAGTCCTGCTTTCCTTGGTATTGCTTGTGTTCTTGCTTGGAGGAACGAAAACCTACTGCCAAAGGATCGAACCCCTTCTCCCATGCACCCCGGCCCCCTTTTATACTCGGGCTGACGGGGGCGCATGGGAGGCTTACACTGCCAGCCATAATCATTACACCGGCAGGGGCTCATTTAATGCGCACGTCACTGTTCTTACATCCCATTAATGATCGCCATACCGTCACAATCCCGCCTCGGGCCCCATGTCCACCAACGCCGCCCGTTCTGTCATGGGGTGAGGTGTAGTCGTGACGTCTCCCGCAATTAATGCACACCTGGGGAAGGCGCGTCGTCATACTGCAGCCTTCACGCCTTCGTGCTTTGCATTTAATGCGCACTACTCGCATTAAATGTCCTTGACCCGGGCGTGGCCAGGGGTGAGCGCCAGGGGAGTGGCCCGCACGCCACGCGTCCACTGGGCGACCACCTCCCTGGACGCCCAATGGTGCGGCCTGATCGCCACTGGCCCATCCGGGCGACCACCTTCTTGGCGCCCGGTGTGGCTCGACGCCACTGGCCCACCGGATTTACCACCTTCCTGGATGTCCAATGGTGCGGCCTGATCGCCACCTGTCCACCGGGCGACCACCTTACTTGGGCGCCAGGTGTGGCTCGATCACCACTGTCATTGGCGACCACCTTCTGGCGCCCAATGGTGCGCTCGATCGCCACTCGCCCACCGGCGACCACCTTGCCGGGCGCCAGTGGCGTGGCCCGACGCCATCATCGCCCACCGGGCGCCAGTGAGGTCTATCGCTTGCCGCAGCGGTGGGCCCGGACGCGCCCTGCCCGCCTGGCGACCGTATTTATTCATTGCGGGGGAGTGGGTACCCTGGCGTATAATACGCCGACAATGTGCCATCCCATATTCTAGGGTTATCAATGGTTCACATGGCAAAATTTATTAAGAAGATCCATAATGAAGGTTCTAACTACCACGTCCCACAATATAACATTGTAATAATATACAACATGCTTGATAACATTTATGAAAGCATTTCTGAAAACTGGGATCAATATGTTCTAGGAGGTGCTTACCTTGCTATTTGTTGTCGATGAGTTTGATTTCAGTTTCGTTCACTGTAACGTCTGTTACGTCGGGTTCTACATGTTATATCGTGATACATAGCAAATAATAAACTCCAATAAGACAAAAAAAATACAAATAAAATAATTAAATAACAAATCACTACATACAACAAGTATGACTTTTGAGGGTTAGATTTTTATGATTTCAGATGAATCATCACGTAGACCTAACATGAAATCTTAAGTACTTCAGCCCAAACAGGTACCTTACTATTCTTAGAGTATTTGGAAAGTGATTACACTAGGTTTTAAAGTTCATACAACCTAAACTACACATGCATGGATATTTTACACATGGAAATTAGCCTATATTAAAAAGAAAATTTAAAATAGGTAAAAACTTAAATATTTCTATATATTTGAACTACTTACAACCTAAGGATTCTAGCAAAATTTGTTTCATTTAATTTGGAGTTTATTTGCTCAAATTCTATATGCAGCATATTTTAAACATATACTTTAAATTCAAATTCAAATTTTAAACAGTGGTCAAACATGTAATATTTTTGGATACTCAGAAACTAGAGAATTAAACATGAATTTATAAATTTATTTCACATTTTTTGGATTTAAAATGTGAAAATTATAAGGATTTGAATTCTAGGTTTAATGAAATATTTCAATTATGGAAAATACGCTTTCTAACTGTGAAAATGCACTTTCTGTTTTCGAAAAGTTTTTCAAATCGGGTTATGCTAACATGTGGGACCGACATGCAGTGGCTATGCGTACACGTGAGTGGATGACATGGATGGCCCATGGGTCGGCGAGAGGAAGACATGGGAGAGGCCGTGTGGCTCACCGGCAGCGAGATGGTGCCGGAACTGGCCAAGTGAGGGTGCATTGAGGAGGAGGAAGTGTCGGCGGTTTGGAGGCGACATCCGGTGGTGTTCGGAGATGATCGGAAGGGGGTCGGCGACGAGCTCGGGCGACAGCAAAGGTATGCGAAATGATAGCCTAAACCAACTAACCAAGGAAAGCAAATGACATTAGTAACTAGTAAGAAGTGTTTATACTAAATGAATTGGAGTGAGATGGTTCGGGGAAGGGATTTGCCCGCGCCGAGGTTCACGGAAGCTGTGCACCAGAGATGGAGAAGAAAGTTCACAATTGAGGTGGTATTGCTCGGATGTGGTCTCGGGCAAAACGGTGAAGAGATAAATGAGCTTATGAGGACTTGAATTAGCTTTATAGGCAGTAAGAAGCGGTTTGGCCGAGAAGGGGAAAAGCGATGCCAATCGACGGTTGCTCGGAGAGCTTTGAAGGCGGGGTATGGCGCAAGTTTGGAGCATCGTCAGGATAAGGCATGGGCGACTAGCTATGACTTGACCGGTTGCCTTGATCCGGGAGAAAGCAACGCCAAGCAAGAAGAGCAGCGAGGTGGTCTTTGGTCAGCCGCTCGAGAGAAGAAGAAAGAGGGAGGAAAAGAGGAGACGACATGTGGGACCAGGTCCCACTGGTAGCGAGGGAGAGGAGAACTCAAGGCAACAGTAATACAGCTGACCAGTGGGGTCAATAGTTAGGCTGGGTCCACAAGTAAGAGAGAGAGAAGAGTTCAGGTTCATTTGAGTTCCTTCGAAAGAGAAGAGTCCACAAGTAAGAGAGGGAAGACATTTATTTCTCAGGACAAATCGATTATTTTTTTTTTGAAAATTTTACTGTAAGGTTTTGGAAAATTTATCTACTTAATGTAAAATTTTTAGGTCAAAATATCTAGTATATTATTTTACAAAAATCTGACAAGTGGGCCTGCATAGATTTTTATTTTTGAAAATTGATTTATTTGAGGGACTAAATTTCATTATTAATTTTTGTTAAATTTACTAGTTATCATGATATGGGTAATCATCAATAAAAATTTCAAATTTATTTACTGAGTATTTCTTTTGTAATAAATCTTTTCATGTATTTATTAGATTTGTATATTTTCTGTTATTGACTTTTCACAGGTAGTAAAAGTACGTATTATTTTCTAGTATTTTTACCACAGGTAAGTATTACTTTGAGAAGTATTTGATAAAAATTTTCAACTTCAGATAAGGTCTAAATTATTTTATATAAATCCGACATGACTGCCATTGAATTAAAATTTCTATTGTTTTAAGTCATTAAATGCTTCCATGCTGATTTTTTACTATGGTAAAAAGGTTAATTTCAGATCAAATTTACTTTAGTATAAAGTTTTATTACCACTTACTTTTACTCTATTACTTTTTATCTTTTTACTATTTTACTTATTGATTTTTTCTTTTATATGATTCCAAATTAAGTAATAAAAATAATAAATTCATATTTTATCACGACTATATTTTCAAGTGGTATATTTTATTTTTACTATTTTTAAGGATGTTACACAAGAGCTCCCGTCCAAGCAGCGCTCGACAAACGAAGCTGTACAACAGTACAAGCGCAACGATCGAACAACTCGTTCACATCAGCGCGCGTCGTCGTTTCGCATATCCTGGGTAAATATGGCTCGAGCTAGAGCGCATTTTTTGGTAGGGGTGAAACCGGGTCGGATACGGGAGGATATTGCTCGTCCCGTATCCTAACCCATATTTTTTTCCGGATTCGGAGTCGGATATGGATGTCCCGGATATTGATACGAATTCGGATTATTCGGGATTCGGATACGGAGCAAATACCTAACGGATTCGGGTTGGGATTAGATATCATAATCGGATAGTCGTATAGTATATAATTGTGTACGTAAAAGAAAGAATGAAGCATTAACCATACAACATTAGCTTCAAGTCATAATTATTTCAACGTATGATAGTGGTATAGTTAGATGTGCAAATGGGTCGGATACAAGGAGAGAGATCGAGACATAATGAAAACAGAGAACAAGGGAGCTCTTCCATCAAACTTAACCTTACGGAATAAATTCCTGGAGATATTAAATAGTGTTGAATTGTCACATTCTGACAAACTGAAGATAGACTTCTCTCATAATGAGGACTACTCGGATTTATTTGCTATGCTTCAATTTAGTGACTCAACTAATTCCAGTAATTTGAATAGAAAAAAAGTTTATCAAATAAGTTGAACAAATCAATTTAGGTAAAAGCATTATGTCATCACTCTATTTATTTGTTGAAGTTCACGCTTAATAACAAAGTAGTGTTTTTTAGTGCCAGTATCAAACAACTACTCTATGTATCCAATAATGAACCAAATTAATGAAAGAATAACTAATTTTATCCGGATATCGTATCAGATATTTACCAGATATCGGGTCGGATATTGCTCTTCCCATATCCTAACCCATATTACATGAGATTTTTCGGATACGGATCAGATATTGCTCTTCCCATATCCTAACCCATATTACATCAGATTTTTCGGATACAGATACGGATAACATCGGTACGGATTTTAAACGAATTCGGGATCGAATCGGACGGATATTTCCTGTCATGTTTTCACCCCTATTTTTTGGAAGGCCATCATGCTGCAACGCATACAGCCATACATGGGAGCAGAATAGACGACAGTGGTGCGTGCGTGCACACTACCAGCTACGGACGAGGGGAGAGCCATGTAGACATGATAGCAACAGCAGCAGCAGCATTATTTGTCTTCGCTCTTCGCTTTTTAAAAGCATCTTAAGTGTTGCTCTTGCATGCCCATGCTAATCGAGTCAAACTTCTACTGGCCAATAATTGGAGTGCTCGGCCGGGTGGGCGGTTTCCTAGAGTTGCGCATAGCTTGTATCTCAACATTAGGCAAGAAATATGGTTCATCATAATCTTCTAAGCTAGGCTTAGTAATCTTTTTTCCAAACTACTAACTAGCTAGCTGATAAGAGAACATATACAAATGGAATATGGAGCAGATGATATCTGTTGCAATTTAGTTCGATGGTCACTACTAGAAAACTAGGCTTTACTATTGGCACATCACTACCGATTGGATTTGAACCGGTACTGACAGTGACATCAGTACCGGTTCATTGGCTACAGGGCCGTAGTGGGCTTTCAGTACCGGTTAGATCTACGAACCGGTACTGATGCCATCACATTAGTACCGGTTGGTGTTACGAACCGGTACTGAAGGCACGTGGTACATTGGTACCAGTTGGTGTTACGAACCGGTACTGATGCCTTCACATTAGTACTGGTTGATGTTATGAACAGGTACTGATGCCTCGTTTCAGAAAAGTTCAAAAGAAATCTATGTATATTATATAGTACGCGATGGTGGGTGGGTTGGTTAGAAGAGTGAGGCTAGAGTCATGAGGTTGCGGGTTCGAGTCCCGCTTCTCCCATACATCCTCGACATATTTTGAAACGGTTCTAGTCCTATCACTACCGGTTGATGGAACTGGTACTGATGCCCATTGGGCATCAGTCCCGGATGGCCTGTACCGGTTCAAAAACCGATACTGATAGCTGTTATCAACCGGTACTGATGGCTAGATCCGTAGTAGTGGGTTTTATCTAATTAGGGCACGTACAATGATATGATGTCAACCATATATAAACTTTGTCACGTAATTTTTTTACTAACATGAAAAAGAGAAAAAGATGAGAGAGAGTGTAGCTGTCTCTTCGCGATGAGACAGTCGTACGTATAGACAACACAGAATACTATTGTATAAGTTATTATCTATAACAAACACTTTCTTTCATATCATAATTAAAAGATTGTGCGATCCCATAGAGACAATCATAAGATATCATCTATTGTATAAATTATCTTTAGTATTATCTTTAAATGATATGGACGAGTATATAGATAGTAGTCGTCTTTACTATTGTACAAGCTCTTAGAGTATCTGTTTGGGCTAGCTAGGAAAGTTTTGTCATGCATCAGCAAGTGGACAAGAACAACTAATTCATTGCATTATTGGTCGTTCAGTTCAACAATTAACCATTCATCGAGACATCGATCAATGCCAACGGATGTGCTTGTCGGTGTCATGAACTGTAATCGTTTTCTCCAAGCCATACTGTATACATCAATTCATTCATTTATTAGTGACATGAACGTTGGATGGTAGCTCAAGTGGAAGCATATATCCTTCTAAACCATGACAGATTGAAAGGTGCATTGTTTCATCGTCAAAGATTACGATCGGAGCATGCACTTCTATTGGAGTACGTTTTAGTTACAAGATAGAACTAAAAAAAAATCCAACTTATACCCCACAAAAGTGTTGAGTTCGTACAACATAGGGTCGAATCAACTGCACAAATTCATTTACTCAAAATGTGTCTGACTGAATTTTTGCTGCACAAAATGTACCGTATTAATAAATGCTTGACAATGAGCAATCGTGTTTCTTCAGTGATGCGACTCATAATAGGGATCTTGATAGCTCCATTCATTTTCCTTGCGAATGTACAGCTGATGTTCCAGTTGTCTACTCCAATTGACACATGAGCTACCTTATCAATGTAGGCCAAGACGTACAACTACCATATACAGTATACTATATGGCATTAAGTTTTTTGGCAACAAATACGTACACAGGTTTAATTTCTCCAATATGTACATAGAATTTGCAAATCGATAAAACTGCCAGGAGAGCTTTCATACGAAAAAAAGGAATGTAAATATACTGCATCATGAAATCTACCAAGTAAAACTACTACATATGCATGAGAAGTTCTTTAATTTGTGATGATACGATGAAAATGCGCAAGGTCAGTACGTAGTACTGCAATCTGCAGAGTGCAGACACACATGCATGGAACAAAAATCCCAGAGAGACAGGCAGAGAGAATGGGATCGATCGATCGACGCCTTTGAATTAATTGCTACTAATCGCTTGACATCTTTCAAAACCGCCACCTGAGAGAAGTAATGAACCCAGCTAGCTATCCCTTTGTCATACATGTCGATCCATACCTGCTTAAGAGCAAATACAATAAGACCATCTCAGTTTACTATCAGCTTGTACACACTAGCTTTGTCCTATATGGAAAAATAAGAAAAGAGGAGAGAGAAGAGAACTGGTTTTTATTTAGTAGCTAGCTTTGCACGAAAACATATGTAGATTATTATACAAGAGAGAAGAGATAGTTATTACACAACATCTAGAAATAACTTTCAGAGAGTTATTATACAAACAGACTTTTAGCTTACAAACTAAAAGTTTATAGTGAACTTTGCTATTGTACTTCTCCGAATGCTTCGGCAGTTTCCTGTCCCTCGATCCCCTTCTTGTAAGTGTCAGTGCATGCTCACATCTGCTCTTATCAGTATGCTTTTAGTATTAGTACCAGATGCACAAGTACTAGTACTTCGCAATGTGCAATATTGTAAGTTTCTCCAAGATTTTCATGTATTATTGTATGCTAGCTTTCATGAAAGAAAACTTCTAGTATGCACGTAGTACATGTGATGTGCCATTTTCATGTAGTACTGATGTAAACATGGTTGAGATGATGATTCGATGCCAATATGCAGAAAAATTAATGCAAAGACTGAGGTGCATGAAAGACGAAACTGATAGTACAGTGGTTGATTCACAGCCAGTGTGAGGACCTCACAGCACACAGTTCATTTGTTCTCTTCTACATTATTTCCCATGGACATGTAGCCCGGTGTACGGTATGCCTGGTCATGGCTCCATTCTGGACTACAGATCAGATTTAAAATCTTGATGGACAAAATATAGGCTGTTAGAAAAGCTACTCCAAATAACTTGAGGGAAACCGGCCTATTGGTAGCTAGAAGATCAAATTTGTACGGGTTAGTAAGAAGAACAGAAGGAGGAGCTAAATAGATGACATACCATGTATATATACTCAGAGGCAAATTGCTGGAACGATCAATAAGCGTAATGTGCAGATGCTGGTTAAAGGGATTGAAGCCTGGTCCGAGATCGCCCAGCCATACACTCCATATTCATAGGAGTAATATGTGAAGCAAAATGTGCCTCCATGTCCTATGTGGAGACCTGGAACCAGACAACAATCCCCTTAACCTAACTTCAACCTGGACATGCAGTCCAAACAAGAAGGCCAATCAAACGCAGTAAGAGAGATGAAAAGTACTTCACCGTGCAGTCATAGAGGGGAAGAAAGGAGAAGAAATGGCAAGAGAGGCAAAGGAGAAAAGACTACTGGAGTATATAATACTAGCTAGTAGAAGAGATCAAGAGGGAGAGCTTAAATTGGCTGGGGTTTTTGAAGAGGGAGGAGGGAAGGGGCAGTGCCGGCCTCTGGATGGGCCACTGAATTCCCATTTATTGAGAGGCTTACCATTGGACATGAGCTTCACTGATAGCCACTGCAAATGGACTTTATTGCTTGTGGTACAGTGTGTGACAGAGGACTGTGTATGCGTAGATGTATCTTAATTTGCTTCTTCCTTCCTTCCTTTCTTTCTTTCTTTGCCCGTTTTTATGTGTCGACTGTCGAGTGTAGCAGTAGCAAACCACGGTTTTCAGCTGTAAGCATAACTCCGCCTACATCTACCTCTCCGTGTCGTTCATCCAGATGCTCAAGGTGCTCATGCTGTCGCCATCTACTCCATCGGGGGGCTCTTCAAGGAGACCTTCAGGTCGTCCAGCATGCTCAACATGCTCTCCATCTCCTTCGGCTTGATCGAAGGTAACACTCCTCACAAATTTCGGTTTACTGAAATAATCGAATTTTTTCGGTTAATTTGATTTGGTTTTTGAATTTGAACCGAGAATTTCGGTAGCTGGTTTCCAAAAACTGATTTTTTTTAACAAAAAAACCGAACCGATTTGACAGAAAAACGAATGCCCCATTCCTAACTTCCATAATAACATACTAGTAGTTTCTAATAGGTTTTACCAGCATATTACATTGTGATTAGTACTTTATACCTTATAGAGTATTAGAATTAAACCACGTCACATGTTCAAAATTAAAAATAGTTATGTGCTAGTGAAGTGCCCAGGAAATCACTATTAGTAGAAAATGTTCTCTGCATGATTTTGAAGCATGCGGCACAAAGCTCTCACAGTGTTACTACATTTGCGATGAATTTACCACATTGTCTTTTTTTTCAACACTTTTCTGTGAGGAATTTATCACTTTATCAATAGAGATTACCATCAAAAATGGGAAAGTTGCCATTATACCACTGTAAATCACAGGGCCGTGTACTAGTAGGGCCTGGTCGCACATGCATGGGACACATTAGGTGGTATTATGGCAAACCATTGTTTTTCCCTGCGACTCACTCTATTTCACTATATTTATACATGGTTTACTTCGAAATATTTAAAGAACCGAAAGTGTAGTTATTATAACGGGTTTAAATCGTTCGAAATCTATATGCTACAGTAAAATTACTATAGCCTAAATCAATCTCAATCGTCGCTTTTTGATTCAACGGTATACAGGGGTGGCAATCGAGCCAAGTCGTCATTTTTTCGAGCTTTATTTGAAATTGACACAGTTTAATTTAATATAATTTTATTTATAATTTGGAAGTATTTTTAGAATCGAGCTAACGAGCCGAGCTAAAGCAAAAACCAATTTTATTCAAAATTAACTCATTCAATATTTAATCAAAAAACAAGTGTAGTTGAAGCAATTTTAAACCGCCCTAACGATATATACACATAACTGTTTAAGTTACAATTTTAAGAGACTGAACATAGACCCTGTCCCAGGTAGAGTAGAGAGGGCACCGATAAGCACCTTGCAGGCCCACGTGGCCCGGTGTAAATTCACGTCCTGCGGGCGATGACGCGGGGCCCAGTCATCAGGGACGGCCCAGCATTAACTTGCGGGCGTGGGAGAATCCCATTGGTTAGTACCCTGTGACCCAGGTTGGCAGCAATTATGTGGTCATGATGCGGCTGTGATTGAGGTGGTGACGAAGGAGGGCAACCGGAAAAGTTGATTTCTCGGGGAGCGCAGAAGATCCCAACTCCCCATGCATTCAAGACGAGTTTAATTTAACGGATGGGTTTAGTTTTTTTTTTCTTGGAATATTTTTTAACCTTTTATGATGCATCTACCTCCTAAGAAAGCTACTAGTCACAGATACATACATCATTTCAGACATTAATATGATCCTCAAAATACAATTTTGATCACTAATTTTTATTTAGAATATACTCTCTTCGGTCACAAATAGTTATTGTTTTAGGCATCAACACGGTTTTCAAAATACAGCTGTCGGCGTATTCTACACCAGGGTACCCACTCCCCCGCAAAAAGCGCGGTCGCCGGGCGGACAGGGCGCGTCCGGGCCCCACCGCCACGGCTAGCAGTAGGGCCACAAGGTGGTCGCCCAGTGGACAGGTGGCGATCAGACCACGCCACTGGGCACCCAGTAAGGTGGTCGCCCAGTGGACAGGTGGCGTTCAGGCCACACCACTGGGCGCTCAGTAAGGTGGTCGCCCAGTGGACAGGTGGCGTACAGGCTACGCCACTAGCGCACCGCTCCCGAGGCTGCAACGCTAGGACCAAGGAAATTTAATGCGAGTCGTGCGCATTAAATGGTAAGCGTGGAGGCTACAGTATGGCGGCGCGCATTCTCCAGGCGTGCATTAATTGCGGGTGACGTCACGACAGCACCCCTCCCCCTGACGGCACGGGCGGCGTTGGTAGGCGTGGGGCCCTAGGCAGGGGTGTGACGGCTGCGGCAGGCATTAAATGGAGTATAAGGGCGATGTGGCGCATTAAATGCGCCCGTGGCAGTGTAATGAGTAGGGGAAGACCATTGTAACTCGTGCACCTCAGCCGGTCCGGCTATAAAAGGGGGCTGGGGTGCATGGGAGAAGGGGTTCCATTCTCTCAAGACATGCAATCACAAGGAAAGCAGGACTAGGGCTGTTACTCTTTGGAGGGCCCGAAACTGGGTAAAAGCGTCCCCATTCTTCCAAGCTTCTCTGGCACTCCGGTTTCTTTTCCTCCGGCGATTGCCCCGAAAGCGCCCCGTCTGAACCTTACAAGCACCCGATCCGGAGGTGCCTGTTGGCTAAGAAGCCGACAACAGCTTTGGCCACTAATTTTTATTATAATATATTCATAAAATCAAATAAAATTATAATATTATGGAAGTACTTTTTGAAGCAAATCTATACATATGATTTCCATGTATCCAATTTAAATATTTAAAAAGATATTGACGATCCAAGTTTTGAAAGTTTGACTGTACTTATGTTCAAAACGACAAGTGTTTATGATTAGATGGAGTAGTTATAACACCCTATAAAATTATAATATTATAAAAATATTTTTCAAGACATACATATATATATGATTTTTAAATATCTAATCTAAATATTTAAAATGATATCGATAGTTAAAGTTTTAAAAATTTAACTACATGTATCTAAAACAATATGTATTTGTGACTGGAAGGAGTATAATCTTGGTGATACACCATGTCGCTAGTAAGGATAATTTTTCTATATGTATTTGTAAAAAATTCCTACGTTCCAATTAGGTCATAAACATTTTGTATCAGCGCACACAGCAACGCTCACAAACTCTATGGCTTCTTGAACCCGTAAATTAGTTTGACAGACCCTTAATTTGTAAATAGGTATTCGTTGTGAGAGATGAGACTTGTAGCATGCTAACATAGTGTTTGTGGGTATATATGACATCAAATCCAACAAAATTTGCGCACAAAATTATCTAATCGCAAACACGACCGAGAGATGAACGAAACATACTATATCGAATTCGAGGAGAGCTCTGCTGGCTTTCAATGATGCCAATCCCTTGGCTGGCTATGACTATTTTGAGATTAACCTCAAACTAGCAAAGTTAATATCACCTATCCTAGGATATCATGTGTCATCTTCTTCATCCATCCCTGTGAGGAGCCTCCCTTTTACAGTACAATGCACCGTAAAAGACAGGTTCTAATGTGCTTCCTGTGCTAGTCCCTGGATCAGTAGCTAGCACGCACATACAAATGGAAATCACAACCATACAAAATATTGTCATTACTACAATAGCTATTTTACAGGATAGCCTTATAATTTAGAATAATATTGCAGCGGAAAGAAACAGAAGTCTTGTAGTGTGCCCATCCAATCCCTCAGGCATCTGACAAGGTATAAACTCTAGACAAAACATCGTCATTACCCCGAAACCTGCGTCAAGTAAGATCCTTCGAGGTATTCTATTTGCCAACCTAAAAACAACAACAATAGCAAGGGTGAGTACGTTGCGTACTCAGCAAGACTTGAAGTGTTTGCAAAACCTATGTTATATGCAGGTTGATTCAACAGGATGGCTATCAGGGTTATTTTTGCGTGGAGCCAAATTGAATTGTAAATACTGAGTAAAAGATTGAAAGCAAAAATTTGAATAAAGGAAACTAGACAGATAATTAAAATAACAGGTGTGCAAAAATAACCAGTAAAGATCACATAACAGTAGTAAACAACTCACATTACGTCGTGAGCATCAAGTCTCCCATTCCCAACAATATCTAGAAATCAAGTTATTTTGTCCACACAGGGCACAACAGGTGAATCCAACCTTGCCAACGAATGTCAAGAATCGAATCATCTGTAAGGGTAAGCTCACCAATTCCAAATTTTATCTTCTCAATTCATTTTATAAAAAGACAAGAAGCTTTCTAACTAGTGCAAGTTCACCAAGTGCTCATAACCGAGAGCGCGGCTAATCAATTAGTTTTAACTCTGCAGAGTGGTACAGCTTTACCCACAAAGAATGACTTCCCTTTTTGCAAAGCTTAGTTATACACTTCCTTTGGTGTGTCGCCAGGGAAAAATCATATATAACCTTTACATTACTCAACCCAGGTTTTGCACCAGCCCGGTGACGTTAACCTTTGCTATGGCGGTAGAAATAACGCACCCAAGTCACGATACACAAATCATTCACACGGTAGTCCATCCCTGCCAAAACCATTTCTCCCCATAGCAAAGCGTACACCGTTGCATCAGCAGGCGTGATTCCCAACACCTCGGTGAGGGCACCCCTTCGAGCAACTTAAATCCGAGCTTAGTGCTACTACGGCCTTCCAACATGCAAAACCAGTTTTAAGCAACTTAATTGGTTATAGCCGTCCCATACCGGCATTGTGGTTGTACGGGTAATCTTGGATCATACAACACTGAGTTCGGTCCTTAATCCGACCCGGGGGACAATCTCCACCTAAGTACGTGTGAGCACACCCTCACACATCCGGCTATTGCCAATAAGTCGCCCGCGTCCAAATCATAGTTTTATTTCCAGAAAAAGAAACATCAATATTCCAACATGTTCATAAGTGGAGTTCATCATGTTCATCTTTTTAATCCAATATGTCAAATATTGAGTTCATTACGAACAGTAAACCATCTGTTCGTATCCCAATCTAAGCATGGCTAAGCGTATGCATGTAATAAGCGATTATACCCTTCTTTCACCATTTATCCAATGTCTAGGGTTATCAAGGTTCACATGGCAACATTGATTATGGAAATCCCATAATGAAAGTGATATCTACCATAACCCAAAATAACATTCTATAAAACATAAAGCATGCATGAAAGATTTGACAAAGGAATATCTGAACATTTGGGTTCAATATGATCAAAGGGGCTTGCCTTGCTATACGTTGTTTACAACGAAATCGAAGTCGCAGCTTGGAGTAGTCGGAGTCGTGTTATTGTCGAGGTCGGAGTTGTCATCGAGTACGCGTTTGGACTCGTTAGTGGTAGCGTCAATTACGTCAGGCTCTACTCGTCTGTGAAATCATGTGCTGAAAAATTGGCTTAGAATTGAATTTCCAAAGTGGTTATTCTCATGGCATGTGTGGTGCATGTGCATGTGATGTTTCAGATAATTATTTGACATGCTTGTGATAGCATGGTAATTGTTTTGCTTTATGCAATGCTCGTGTGAGTAGTTGCATGGATTGACTTTGAGTCAAGTCGCGGACTTGTGCTCGGAATCGTTTTGTGGTTTGTTCATGTGCAGGTGTTGCTCGAGGGCGAACGTGGTCGATGACGGGACCGGAACTAGGTTCGTGGAGGAACTGAGGTTCGGGACTAGGTTCAGGAGGAACTGAGGTCTTGGTGGTCAAAGATGTCATGCGGGACGTTCGGGCTAAGAGAATGGTGCACATGAAGAATGGTTAGTCACGTGAGAATGGCAGGAGGTCATTCGCGTGCAAAGTGTTAGTCACGTGAGTATGGCAGGTGGCCATACGCGTGCAAAGTGTTAGTCACGTGAGTATGGTAGGGTTGCCATACGCGTGCAAGAGTTGTACTCGGCCAGGTTGGGCCAAGTAGAGTTGTGTTGGATACAGATTCCTTCTAGGGAATAGGAATCGTATTCAGAACTCCTTGTGGGTTGGTCCTTTAAATAGGAGGGGTGTCTCCTATTAAAGGGTATCAATCGAACCAAGTAGCAGAACAGCGCAAGGGAGCTTGAGCTTGGTTTTAGGGTTTGTACTCTTTTGATGGGAGTACTTTAGACAAAAGAAATAAAGATCAATTCTTCTAGTTCCTTGTGTGCTACAATATTCTCTTTTGGTTCTTGTTTGCATACTTGTTCTAGTTCTAGATTGGTTTTTGTTTTTTGAGTTTCATCTTGATTTGATCCATCAAAAACCTCTCTAGGGTATTGATCTAGTGTTTCTCAAAGTTTTGTTGATAAATCTTTTGTTGTTCTTGATCAATCTACAAGTTTCGATTAGATTGATTTTCGTCAAGTTCTGGAATAGCAAGCTTGCGAAGCTTATAACTTTCGATCCGACCGTTGGATCTCCGGGAATTCGCGTTTTACCAAACCTCTGTCATTTTGTTTTTGTCGAAAACGAGGCAATTATTTGGTTCTATTTTGGGGTGAACTTTTAGTAGATCAAGAATTTGGTTTTAGCTTCCGCACAATCATTCACCCCCCCTCTGATTGCTATATTCGTATACTTCGATCCTACAAGTGGTATCAGAGCAAGGTTTCTCTAATCTATCTTAACCGGTGATTAGATCAATGGATCGTTATTCGACAAAACCATGTGTGTTCGATGGTGTTGATTTTCAGTTTTGGAAGGCCAAGATGGAGGCGTTCATCCAAGCACAAGGCTTCACAATTTGGGAGAAGGTCTACAAGCCATATGAAGTCCCTGCAAACGACAACGTCAACGACACCAATCGCACACATGTTGAAGCAAACAGCAAGGCGCGCAACTTGATCATCCAAGGTTTGGGACGCAGCGACTTTGACCGTGTGATCCATCTCAAGTCCGCATATGAGGTATGGAAATCTCTTTGTGAGGGTTCTAACACTATTAAAGAGGTTCGTCAAGATCTTTACAAAAAAGAATACATGCGATTTGAGATGAAACCCGGTGAGTCGCTAGATGACTTCTTTGCACGTTTCAATAAAATTCTTAGTAATCTTCGTGCTGTTGGAGTTAGCTTTGATGCTGCTGCTAATGCTAGACAATTGCTTGGTGCTTTAGACATGTCTATTTGGGAGATGAAAGTTACATCCATTAGAGAATCTACTATCATGAGTACACTTACATTAGATGTTCTGTATTCTAAATTGAAAACTCATGAGTTGGATGTTCTTGCAAGGAAAGGTAACATTAAATCAATTGCTTTGATCTCTAACCCTAACATGTCAAATGCAAATTCTTCTTCTAGCTTTGCCTTGTCCTCTTTGTCTTCTTTAACAGATGAACAAATTGAAGAATTTCCTGAAGAAGACTTGGCACTACTCTCTTCTCGCTTTAACAAAGCTTTGCAGAGTGTGAGAATGAGAAAGAGAGGTGGTCCTCCAAGGTGCTATGAGTGTGGTGATCTCAACCACATGAGATCAAATTGTCCAAAGCTTACAGGTAAAGCATCATGGGAGGAAAAGGACAATGACAGAAGAAAAGAGAAGAAGAAGTTCCCTTCAAGTGATAGAAAGAAGAAAAGCTTCATCAACCGCAAAGTGGTCCACCGAGTTCTTTCCGCTCTTGAACAAGTAAATTTGAGCGATGTGGATTCGGAGAGCAGCGAGGACGATGCAACTCCAAGCAAACATGATTTGGTGGGATTGTCGAGGTCGGAGTTGTCGTCGAGTACGCGTTTGGACTCGTTAGTGGTAGCGTCAATTACGTCAGGCTCTACTCGTCATACCGCGAGAGCATAGCAAATAACAATAAACTCCAATAAGATAAATTCCAAAGAGGCAAAAAGAACACAGATAGAAAAACCAGATAGAAATCCAAATAATAAATCATCACACATAACAAGCATGATTTCTGAGTTTAGGTATATGATTTCAAGTATACGCGTTAATCTATCTTTTATCATATATCTCTTACTAACGATCTAGTCTACACTCTTACTCACTTTTTATGAATTACCTATTCTTGTTTTACGAATTCAAGAAGCTAAGATTGTTTGGATTAATAGAATTAAGACAATAGTTAAGACGCTATCGTATTCCCGGTAATACCAACTCTCAGTTTGCGGTACTACTAACTCATAGTATTACTGCTCTCGAGCTTCGGTAGTACCGACCTTAGGTATTAAAAAGGGCACTAATTGGATTAAAGCTACCGGTTGAACCTAAAAGGTTTTTAGAATGATTATTACGACATTAGTATTTTAGCTAAGGGCCTTCTTACGCTTAACTATTTTTAACAAGCACGTCGAAGAACATAACACTTAGGGTTATTGCTCTAATAGGATTCAGATGCAAAGCAAGAAGTAATCTAAATATTTTTCTAGAATATGGTAGTCTATATACTAGGGAGTGATTCTAGGCTATTCTTCTTAACATTCTCATTTAGACGAGTTATTCTACGGGCTACCGAAAAGGCTTAAGTGCTAATAAAATCTACGCGATAACTATTCAATTTTCATTTTACATTTGCGGCTACACTTTAAAAAGTTCTTTAACCATTTTTCACAGACTAGCTGGGGGTATCACTAAGAGTGTTTTAAAGTGGGTTCCGCGACTTTTCACTTTTATCCGAGACGTTTTTCAACTAAAGGAGCATTACGGCTTTACACGTATTTAACCCTACAATGCATGCATGTGAACTATTCTTGCAAGATTAACTAGTATTGAACTAGAGGTATTTAAATACATATTTTACAAATGTTAATACTAGTTCTTATTTCTACAACTTAACTTATATTCTAATCATGCAAGTATTAAAGCAGAGTTACTTACGGATATGTTATTAGCTATTGAATGAAGCAACATAACACAGACTTAGCACAAACTAACCTCAAATCTAAACATTTGTACGTACATGCATTGCCCATGGTCTAAGGAACCTAACGAAGTTTATTTCATTAGTTTCGGAGTCCGATTACACAAATTCTACACATGGCATATTTCAACCTAGCATTCAATTTTGAATTTACATTTCAGACAGAAGTTAAATATTTAATAATTTGCATAAAAAAGGTTGTCTACTGTCTAATTATCACTAGAAATTTGGTTGCTTTAACCGAACCTTAATTGATCAAGTTATGCATTTTCAAACATCTAGTGCATCGAAATCGGAATTAACTCAAAACAGATCTAAAACAAGTTAGAACTTAAATATTTTTACATATTTGGGTTCCTAAGATCATAAGTATTCTAGCGGAATTGGTTTCACTCTAATTGGAGTTCATTTGTACAAATCTAATAGTTAGCACCTTTCTAACCCTTTTCTTTAAATTCAAAATTCAACTACACACAAGGGTTCAAATTAAAATATTTTGTACAGTAAGAAACTACAGAATACAACTTAAATTTAGAAGCTTGTTTGGATGTATTTTGATCTATAGTGCAAGAGATATGAACAAATGAATAGGAATCGGTTTGGAATTTATACCAAGAAATTGAGAATACGCCTTCTAATAAGGAAAGCGCACTTCGTTCAGGTGAACGAGCCTCTGGAGCTCACACTGGTGCTAACAGGAAGGGGCCACAGTTCAGAGGCTCGAAGCAGAGGATCCGGCTAAGGCTCAACGGCGGCGGAGTTCTGGCGGTTCTCCGGCCAAGGAGAAAGCACGAAGAGAGAGGTCTCGACGAGGTGAACCGGATGGAGGGTCTCAAGCTGGTCGGCGGCGACCGGAGCTGAGCTCTCACCGGGGTCAAGCGGCGGCGCCAGCAGGGGCTGGCCGGAGAGGTTGAAGGAGGGGGTGCCGGGCTCGGGCGAGGCCGGATTGAACACCGGCGCAGTGAGGCGGTTCCGCGGGTGCGCTCGGAGGGGCTTCGACGCCGCCGTAGGGCCGCAAGCTGGCGGAGTGAGGGCGGCACTCCGTGTTTGGCGAGGGGAGGCCAGAGCAGTGGGCGCGGCGTCGGAGAGCAACAGGGCGCCGAGGTGAACCCGGAGGAACGTGCGGTCGGGCGGAGGTGGCCTGAGGAGGCGGGTCACCGTCGCGGCCGGACTTGGTGGAGAAGAGCTCGGTCTGGCGGCAATAGAGATGCGTAAGAGCGAAATTGGCTTGGGGCGTTGATCAGCGATGAGTGATGATACTCTCGAGCAAGGAATTGAATAATGGCGCGGTGGAGCAGGAGTTTGCCCGGTAGATTGTATGATGGCGGTGCGGTGAAGAAGGGCTTTGGGGCCGATTCGTGCTTGAGCTCGAGAAATGGGGAAGGTTGGGGCTCGGTGGTTACTTACAGATGGCACAAGTTGGTCGCACAGGGTGGTCGGGTCGACCGAGACCAGAAGCGGTGGCTCGAGGCTTGGGGAAAGCTTCGGTGGTGAGTCAAGGACGAGGGCATGGTCGGCTTTAATCGCACATCATGGCGGTCGTGTCCACGCCGAGGGCGCCGCACCCACCGGACAAAGGAGAGCGGCGAGGCGGTGGCTTCTGCCTGCACTCTCTGGCGCTCTCTCGCCTAAGCACAAAGGTGGGCATGGGTGAGGCTGACACGGCATGGTAAAAAGTAGTCATGGTAGTGTTTGTCGCAGGGTGTAGGTCGGTGCTAGAAAATCCTTGCTATAGTTGTGATTCATCTGAAGCTTGCTTACCACGGCAAGGAAGAAATAGAGAGACAGCAAAGCTTCAGCAAAGAAAGAAATGAGGAGGAGAGCCTAGCACATGGGACTGGAGCAGAAAGATCAGTGGGTTAATTAATGGTTAGCCTCACCTCACTTGGTCGACTGTGAAATGCCCTAAAATTTTCAAAATTTATTTTATTGGGTTTTATTTGAGTCCTTTGAAATTTTTGGAATTTTTTTCTGATTTATTTGGATTTTTTTTAGATTTAATTGAGTAGTTTTCAGGTCTTTTCCGTTTTTGGAAAAGTTTCCTCTCCGGGCGCTTTCCTTCCCCGGCAATTACGCCCCCTCCTCGCTCTCATGCCTTACCCGCATGGCCGCCTTCCGCCAACACTGGCGCCTGACCGTGCGAAGCCGCCTCCACCTCAACGCCCGCGCCGCTCGCCGCTTCGCCTTCTTCGCTTTGCACCTCCCGCCATGCCGCCGCCTGCACGCTGCCGCACTACGTGAGCCGCCTCGCCGCTTGCGCTTCGCGAGTGCGCTGGCGCATCAGGTATCGCCTCGTGAGTCTCTGCCATGGCAGAGCTGCCGCCGCCCGTGCGCCTGCTCCGCCGTCCCATCGCCGCTGCCCTAACCCTAGGCCACTCCACCTCTCGCCGCGCTAGCATTTCCCCGAGCCCCACAACCGCGCGCAGAGCCTGCCGTCCCGCCCCGAGCCGTCTCCGTCGCCATCATTCGGCCGGAGACAAAAGCTCCCCCTCGCCGGCTATTTAAACCTTCCCCGGCCGCCATTTACGGCTCCCCGAGACCGCGAGAGCCTCCCCACTTGAATTCCCTCTCTCACTCGCTCTCCCGTGCCCTCCCGTGCTCGCCCCACGAGCTCCTTCTTCCTCTCCGGCCAAGCGCCGCCACTGGGCCGCTCGCCGCTCGGCCTCCCGAGCAAAGGTTCTAAGACCGGTGAGTTCCTCCCCCTTTCCCCTCAAGTTCCGCTCGAGCCGGCGACCTAAATCGCGAAAAACAATGGCGTTTCCTCGCCTCCGCTGGCACCGCCGCCCGGCCGAAGCGCCTCCATCATTGGCTGCAACCGGCCCCACCGGCCGCCCACTCGCCTACACCGTGGCCCACCAGCCAGCCTCCCGCTCGCTGCCCACCCACAGCCGCCTCCGCCCCACGCCTGGCCGAGCCCTACTGTCGCACGCCACGCCACGCCCACAAGACGCAGCCTCACGCCACTGCCCGCATGTCGGGCCACTGGCCGCAAACACGAGCCGGCCCAGCAGCCTTCCCCCCCCGCGCGCTAAGCTCCGAACCGAATCCGGTTTGGCACGACCCAAGTGAAAAGTGCCCCATTTCATATTTTTCTTTCGGATTTTCAATTTCCAAAATTCGTTTTAATTCGTTTAAATATCCAAAAATACCCAAAAATCCCAGAAAATCCAAAAATAGCCCAAAATACATATTCCGAACCCTTTCGAGCCACTGAGTTCAAAAATGGCCTACGCTTCGCCAAACCAAGTTCCAAAAATTCCCAAAATGCCCTCCGACTCATTCCCGGCTCCTTTTTCTCCTTTTTCAGTTTCTTTTCTTTTCTCTTCTTTCCTTTTCGTATTTACTTGACTTTGTCTTCTTGTTATTGATGTTTACGCTAGAACCGACGTCCGAGCAGTACCAGCTTCAGGAACAGACACAGGAGCAGGAGCCGAACCCACGTGAAGCAGAGTACGACTACACCGACTCTGAGCTAGGAAACCCCTCCGCCTCGCAAGGCAAGCCATACTCCATTGATCATTTTGAACCCAATATTGCTTAAAATAATTAGCAGTTATTTTCTACCGCATTATTTCTGTAACATCCTCTTTTTGGCTTTCTGGAGAAAAACCTAATTTAAATAAAGTAAATTCAAGATTTGGAGTTTCTTTGGTGTTTAAAATAACCTGGCATCCATTCCCCTTCGAAATTGAGAATTAATTCCCTCCCGGGCAAAAAATCGGATTTTCCAGTACCGCCGGTACCCGAAAATTCACCCGAGTCCAGAAGTGCTCCAAAAATCTCCAAACCACTTCTAAAATGTTCCAAATATTCCGAAATGATTTTAGGAATCATTCCCCAGATTTTTGGACATCCGTTCCTATTTTATCTCGCGCGGCTTTGGTTTAATGCCTGCGATCCGCGCCTGAATATCCAATTCCACAAAAATCATCCAAATTCAACCAAACCAATTCCATTGAGTTCCAAATATTCTAAAATGGCTCTAGGAATTTTTCCAGAATTTTTAGGCCATTTTTCCTTATTTTTCTCTAGGGTGGAACATTTGCGTAAAAGGGAGCCAATGAGGCGTCGCCACGTGGCGCTACAGTGTCATCCCTAACCTTGGGATGGTCTTGTACGTGGATTGCTTGGGAGGAAAGAACAGAGAGTGTTCAACTCAAATCTCCTCCTTCCAAATTCATGTATCTCCCTCCATACAACTCCAAAACGCGAACCGTCGGATCCGTTGGAATCACGACGGTCTCCTCTTTCCATCCATGGGGTTAATGCACCCTAAACCTCGCCGGAATTTGATCAATCCTTCCAAGTCCGAAAATCGCATTTATGGCAATAAATCATCCGTTTCTAGTCCGTTTCCCGCGATTCCGCCTCTTAAATCTCCGTGGGGGAGTCCTCTTTCCAGGGAGCATACCCTTCCTTTGCCTCTCCAACCCAATCCACCGGAAGTTCGAGAAAAACCGACGAACTCGGGGTGTTCATCGCGTTCTTCGGGTTTTGGATCATATCTCCCTCCTCGGTGGTTCAATTTCTATTCCGCTTGTTTCATTGAGTTCGTGAGGGAGTCTAGATTCTAACTCATCCATCGCTTTTAGGTTTCATCCACTGTGGACGACGAATTTCGGATTTTGCTCGTCTCGGCTGCACTCGTGTTCTTCGTCAAATTCATCTTGCTCGGTGAGTTTTGGTTCAATTCTTTCCGGTTATAGGTTCCTAAGGATGTTATCTAGAGGTTTTAACTTTTTGTTTGGATCGATTCCATGCAAAAATGTGTTAGAAATCCAAGTTTTAGTTTTCTTTGGGGCTCTCTGTTGTGGAGTTGCTCTCTGTTCTTTTTTGGTTGCTACTGTGTATTCGTGTGGGGCCTTGCCGTCTTGGCCGGCTTCAGCCGGCGCTTAGCCCCAGCCCGCGCCGCTTCATGCCGCGCCATGGCCGCCGCTTCCAGCAGCGCCTGCCCCGCCGCCCCCGTCGGCCGAGCCCGTCCCTCCCCTTCCCCTCCAAGCTCTCTCTCTCTCTTCCATGGAGGCCATTGCCATGGCCATGGCAATCTTCTAGGACAAGCAACCCCATGTCTATGACATGTGGGGCCCTCTGTCATACACCCAAAGCCTAGTCAAAGTCAGCCAGTCAAAGTCAGCCGGTCAAACATTGACCCAGTCAAACCCGAGGGGAATATTCCCGGAATATTCTCGGGTTTCGATTTATTAGAAATTCAAACTTCGGAAGCTCATAACTTTCTCATCCGAACTCCGTTTGACCTCATTCAAATTTCTAAATTCATCATAAATCAATACCTTCCTGCCAGTACTAATTTTATAATTTTTGGATTTTATTTATTTTCTGTTATTTATTTATTGCCTCGTTTTGCGTGTAGTCGACGATCCCGCCGCGACCGCCGATTCCGCCGCCGGACTTCTCGAGTTCGACACTCCCACCACCGAAGAAGGCAAGTCTCCTTGATGCACTTTGCTCCTATGTTTACAAAACGATTTAAATTGTTTATAAAGTTGCATGGCTATGTTTAATGAAATATGTCAAATATAAGTGTTAGTTATTCCGCACTTGTTGATTCCACCTTGACATTGTTAATCATATCCATTGTAACCCTTAGAACATTGTTTACACCATGCTTATGTTTATGTGGTACCCTTTTCTAAGTAGTACGGTAGAAATGCTTAGGGCCTTTTCGATAAAAGCAACCCATGGGTGGGATTATTCAAAAAGAATGATATCAAATGTGATTTGAAAGTGTTATTATGGTTTTGGTCCTGTTTTGTTAAAATAAAAAGAAAAGGAAAATGATTTTGACTTGGGCGGCATGGAATGTCGGGTGGGAGCGGATCAAGCCTTGATCCTTTTGTGCAAGTACCGCCCCAAGTCATATAAGGAGCGACGCTTATGATTGCCATTTTAAGCAATACCGTACTACCACATGTCTATAATGGTACGACCTGGCCAACTAATTTGTAGAAGCCTAGCTTAGACTCACCACTTGGTTGAATGTGAATGCCGGACGGAGGCAATGTTGTGTTTCTCACACGGCGCAAGAGGGGGCTTCAGATCTTGGGTGGAGGGAACCCTAACAATGTGAAACCTCGTGGTGGGTCTAGTTAGGTAGATACATTGTAACGGCTTTGTCAAGATATCCCTGCCGACACACCTAAGGAAGTGTGTTAATTGCATGGCATCAAGGGTATATCTTGTCTTGTGGGTAAAGTTGTACACCTCTGCAGAGTAAAACTATTCGAATAGCCGTGCCTACGGTCAAAGGCAAAGCGAAGAATGCTTTCATATTGGTAGACTTTGGTTTTGGTTTTAAAAATCGAAAAGTGTTTTGTTTTGGGGTTCGGGAGTGGTTAGAACTCTCGAATGTTGTTTGGCGGAAAGAGCCAATCAGGTGGAAAGAACCTGTTCTACATTTGACGGATGGAGTCACATGATTAACTTTGATCTTTTAAACTGTTGGCGAATAGAGCCTTTATGTTAGTGATGGTGGATAGAACCTCACTACAATAATAAATAATTCAATTATTAAAAAGAATTGTAAAAGATGCTTTGTGAAATTTATTACTTAAGTATGATTTAATCAAATGTGGCTTTATGCAAATAAACCCTATTAAGCTTCCTTTGGAAAGCCCCTCATGATCATAATTTCCCGACTTGCTGAGTACTTTTGTACTCACGTGCTACACCAACACTGTAATCATCAGAAATTTATCAAGATGCCGAGGAAGAGGAGGAGGTCTTCGAGGAGGATTGCCAGGAGGACTAGTTGCGTTCCTAGTAAATCGCTTTGTGGTGTTTTGGCGTTCGCTCGTTTCGCTTTGCTTTTGTTTCCGCTGCGTTGTGTGTCCGGTCGTTGGACCGAGTATTGTAATAAGTGGCCATGTGGCCCATACTTGACTATTTATATTACAGGTTTCATTTTGTTCGGCAATGATGTATCACTGTGACTGTGTGTACTAGCTACTGATCTGGGACTAGTACGGAAATATACAGGAGATTCTGGATAGCTGATCCGGGGTCTCACAGCGGTGGTATCAGAGCCTGGACGACTGTAGGACGTGACCTAGTTAGCATGTCAAAGCCTTAAGGACTTATATTTTATAAGAATGTACTTACAAAAGTTTAAGTTTCTTTGCTTCTATCTCTTCTATCTTAGTATCTTGTGCTCATCCTCTCTTTTATTTAAATTTTGGTTACTAATCCTGTCCTCTTTCAAAATTTGTAGATGCCGACTTACACCACCTTTGCTTCGTTGGCTGGAGGCTTTTGTGCGGAGCTGTCCTTGATGCTCCAAGAGCTGGAGTTTCCCCACCGGCCTGAGTACCGTTGTACCTCCGTGTCGAGCTTAGGCCATGCCACGTGGAAGGTTAGACTGATGGTGCAGGCCCGAAGTCCGTTCGTGGATGAGCGTCCGTTCTACTTCACTTCGGAGAGGGTGAAGTTGGGTGATGCGATCCAGGATGCTGCGAGACAGGCCATTCTTCAGCTTGGCAGCAGCTACAATGACCGACTGGAGGACTCGCCGTACCGCCTGTTTCTGTGCTTTGATGAAGAAAGGTATCACAGCAGATTCCGGGGTACGGAGCAGGAGCAGGACCCAGCGTTGGTGCATGTGGGAGCACTCGTCCGAGCCCAAGATGAGGCCTATGTCAGCACTCTCCATGAGCTTCGAGATCAGTATGAGAGTTTGGCTGCTTCTCGAGAGGAGACTCGTCGGCTCAAGGAGGAGCTGGAGACCTTGCGTGCACTTCTTCCACCGCCACGGCCCTGTGTGCAGTGGCACACCGTGGCGCCCGCCGCCACTGCCCGGTTCGGGAGGACCCGCCGACCCGCGACATCCCAGAGAACGCGCCGCCAGCCAAGCATCATCAAGGTCTAAGGCTTCGGACGACCGCGCGCAAGTCCGTTCGTCTCCCTTCGCCGCCAGGGTTTTCTCTGAGTGCTTTGGCTGCCCCTGGGGGAGTCGGACCGTCTGCAGCAGCTACACCTTCCCGCAGCAGGAGCGAGGAGGAGGAGGACCCGTCCCCACGCGTCTTCGGCAGCGACGCGAGTTCTTAGATGGTTGCAGTCTGCAGGATCTTAATTTTTGTCGCGTTAGAGCGTTGAATAAGTGATTGCTGGATTGTATCGTGCCCGTAGGCATTTGTGATACAGCCACCTCCAAAACAATTTGATTTTAATTGAAGTTCAGTTGGTTTTTCCCTTCTGTTGTGTGCCTTTGTGGTTGTGCCCTTGTTTTGAGGATGTGGTTTAGTTCCCCGTTGCTTACCTATGCTTCTCCCTCTTTCCTTGTACTTGACCGCCTTGTGCAGATGGAGAACGTTGGTCGTGATCGTGGTCGTGGAAGGCCCGCGGGCCGTGGGAGAGGTCGTGGACGTGCCCGTGGGCCCGTGCATTTTCAGGAAGAATACGTGGAGCCCCTCGGCGGCAAGCGACAAGAGCCGATTCAACACCCATGACTCAAAGATGATCCGCCGCCGCTTCACCACCACCCACCACGAATATGGAACATATGATGGCGATGCAGCTTCAGATTCTTCAGGCGTTAGCTCAGAACGTCCTGAACCAACCTCAAGCCGCGGCAGCCCCAGCTCAAGTTCAACAGCCCCCTTCCAAGTTTGGGGAGTTCATGAGAACTCGACCCCCGACTTTTGCTGGATCCGGAGACCCGCTGGATGCGGATGACTGGCTCAAGGAAGTTGAGCGCAAACTCCACTTGGCTCAGTGTGATGACACTGAGAGTGTGCACTTTGCCTCTTATCAGCTGAAAGGTACGGCCGCCAACTGGTGGGAGAACTACGGTGCCGCCCATGCTGACCCGCAGAACATCCCATGGAATGAGTTTGTGGAAGCCTTCAGGGCTACCCATATCCCAAGGGGGATTATGGAGATGAAACGTCGGGAATTCCATAAGCTTCAACAAGGGAATTTGTCCGTAGCGGAGTACCTTAACCGCTTCACTCAGCTGTCCCGGTACGCGACCTCAGATGTCGCCACTGATGAGGCCAAGATTTGGCGATTCATGGAGGGCCTTGACCCCAACTTGAAGGTACAGCTGGTTTCAAGCGACTACCCGTCGTTCCAGCATATGATCAACAAGGCGCTGATTCAAGAGGATGCCTAGTGTCAGCTGTCTGAGTCCCGCAAGCGAAAGATGATATTTCAGAATCAGCGCGGTGCCGGCAGTTCCAGGCCCCGCACTTTCCAGCAGCAGCCGCTCAGCAGGCCAGCAGCCTCCAATGCTCCCTGGACCCCAATGTCTACCCCACGCCCCACTGGACAAGCCCCTGCGAGCAGTGCAGGAGCTCAGGCTCAGAAGAGTGGGACTGCTATGGCAGGAGTGCAGTGCTTTAACTGCCGAGAGATGGGGCACTACGCCAACAACTGCCCCAAGAAGCGTCAGCCCGTCACCCCGGTGCGGTTTAACTTGGGATCGACGCCAGCCCGCGCGCCTGCGCCGGCTCAAGGAAGAGGAACCCCTCAGACCCCGCGCACGCCAAGGACTGCAGGAAGAGGGCGTGTGAATCACATCACCGCGGAGGAAGCTCAGGATGCGCCAGACGTGGTCTATGGTAAGTTCCATGTGAACTCAGTACCTGCTTCAGTTCTGTTTGATTCTGGTGCAACCCATTCTTTTATATCAGAGTACTTGGTTAAAAAGCATAACTGGGACACCATACAGTTAAGAAACCCTTTGCTAGTGCAATCCCCTGGAAAAGAACTAAGAACAACTACTGTCTGTCCGAAGATGGATATAGTAATAAAAGGGGTAAAGTTCCTAGCGAACTTAATACTATTGGATACTAAGGGTATAGAAGTAATCCTTGGAATGGATTGGTTAACCAAGTACAAGGGTCAGATAGACTGTGCTAGTAGAGCTATCTCGCTTACCAGCCCTGAGGGGATTAGAGTGGAATTCTTATCTAATCTTGCCTCTAAGGGGGGTAGCACCCTAAACCGTCTGAAAGGGACTTCGTTGGAGAAGGTACCCATTGTCAATGAGTACCCGGATGTGTTCCCGGATGAGTTACCTGGTATGCCACCAGATCGAGATGTGGAATTTGTGATTGAGTTAGTACCTGGTACCGCTCCAATCTCGAAAAGACCCTACCGTTTACCTTCTAACGAATTGGTCGAGATGAAGAAGCAGATTGAAGAACTGCAAGAGAAAGGATTCATTAGGCCCAGTTCGTCACCTTGGGGATCACCAGTGATCTTCGTCACCAAGAAAGACGGTAGTCTGAGAATGTGCATAGACTACAGGTCGTTGAATGAGGTCACAATCAAGAACAAGTATCCGTTGCCTCGGATTGATGATCTGTTTGATCAGTTGAAAGGAGCTCAAGTCTTCTCCAAGATAGATTTGAGATCGGGATATCACCAGCTGAAGATAAGAAAGGAAGATATTCCGAAAACAGCCTTTACTACCAGATATGGACTGTACGAGTTCACAGTCATGTCTTTTGGGTTAACCAATGCTCCTTCTTATTTCATGAATCTGATGAATAAGGTATTTATGGAGTATTTAGACAAGTTCGTCGTAGTCTTCATTGACGACATTATTGTCTATTCCAAGAGCAGAAAAGAGCATAAAGATCATCTGCGGATAGTCTTGGAAACACTAAGAGAGCATCAGCTGTATGCTAAGTTTAGCAAGTGTGACTTCTGGCTGAAGAAAGTATCTTTCCTGGGTCATATCATTTCGGCTGCAGGAGTAGCAGTAGATCCAGCGAAAGTGAGAGATATTTTGGATTGGACACAACCCAAGTCAGTCCCGGAGATCCGAAGTTTTCTTGGATTAGCTGGTTATTACCGGAGATTCATTGAAGGTTTCTCGAAGATAGCCAGACCTCTTACCCAACTTCTGAAAAAGGAAAAGAAGTTTGAATGGACGAAAGCGTGTGAGCAAAGTTTTCAGGAGTTGAAAAAGAGATTAACCTCAGCTCCAGTGTTGATTTTGCCGGACATCCATAAGGACTTTGAAGTGTATTGTGATGCTTCAAAGCAAGGTCTTGGATGTGTTATGATGCAAGAAGGAAAGGTAATAGCCTATGCGTCAAGACAACTGCGACCTCATGAGGAAAACTATCCTATTCATGACTTGGAATTAGCCGCAGTTGTACATGCGCTCAAGATATGGAGGCATTATTTGATCGGCAACAGATGTGAGATCTATACGGATCATAAGAGCCTGAAGTATATCTTCACTCAACCTGACCTCAACCTAAGGCAGAGAAGATGGTTGGAGTTGGTGAAAGATTATAATATGGGAATTCATTATCACCCTGGGAAAGCAAACGTTGTTGCGGATGCTTTGAGCAGGAAAGCTCACTGCAACAATGTAATAGTACAACAACGTCAACCAGCGCTTCATGAGGAGTTTCGGCGCCTTAACCTGGAATTGGTAAATGAAGGGTGTATTTATAATTTGGAGGTCAAATCAACCTTGGAAGATCAAATCAGGGAAGCCCAGAAGGAAGATAAAGATATTGCCAACCTGAAGGGAGGTCTAAAGAAAGGAAAGCACCCCGGATTCTCAGAAGATGACCAAGGTACTGTTTGGTTCGGAAAAAGAATAGTGGTCCCTAACCAAGAAGAAATCAAGAATGTGATCTTGAAGGAGGCTCACGATTCAGTTTATTCTATTCACCCAGGAGGCACCAAAATGTATGCTGAATTGAAAGAGAAATATTGGTGGTCCAATATGAAGAAAGAAGTTGCTGATTTTGTGGCACGATGCGACGTGTGCCAGTTAGTAAAAGCAGAGCATCAGAGACCCGCCGGTCTATTGCAGCCTTTGCAGGTGCCGGTCTGGAAATGGGAAGAAATTGGAATGGATTTTATAACTGGATTACCCAAAACTAAATCCGGTTATGATTCCATCTGGGTTATTGTGGATCGATTGACTAAAGTGGCCCACTTTATCCCGGTAAAGACAACCTATTCTGGAGACAAGCTTGCGGAATTATACATGGCCAAGATTGTGTGTTTACACGGTGTGCCAAAGAAGATCGTGTCTGATCGAGGTTCCCAGTTCACCTCGAGGTTTTGGCAACAATTGCATGAAGTGTTGGGCACGAATCTTAATTTCAGTACTGCGTATCATCCCCAGACGGATGGTCAGACCGAAAGGGTCAATCAAATCTTAGAGGATATGTTGAGAGCTTGTGCTCTAACATATAAAGGCTCGTGGGATCAGAATTTGCCCTATGCAGAGTTTTCCTATAACAGCTTGATTATCAAGCCGATCAAGATGGCACCTTTTGAAGCTTTGTATGGAAGAAAGTGCAGGACACCACTGTATTGGAAAGAAACCGAAGGAGGACAAGTCATCGGACCTGATGTTCTAAAAGAAGCCGAAGAGCAAGTTAGACAGATCCAGGCCAATCTGAAAACAGCTCAGTCAAGACAGAAGAGTTATGCGGACCATCGTCGACGGGAATTAAGCTTTGTACCTGAAGATCATGTGTATTTGAAGGTATCCCCGATGAAAGGAATGAAACGATTCTGCGTCAGTGGAAAATTAGCACCCCGCTATATCGGACCATTCAAGGTGATTGCCCGAAAAGGAGAAGTTGCGTATAAGTTGGAGTTGCCGCCACAACTGTCAGGGGTACATGATGTCTTTCATGTGTCTCAGTTAAAGAGGTGTCTCCGAGTGCCGGAACATCAGATGCCGTTGGAAGACATGGAACTGAAAGAAGACTTGTCTTACCCGGAGTATCCAGTCAAGATTTTGGATGAAGCCGAGCGTCGGACTCGAAGCCGAGTGATCAAATTCTGCAAGGTTCAATGGAGCAACCACTCTGAGAAGGAAGCTACTTGGGAGCGAGAAGAAGATCTTCGAGCAGAGTTTCCTAACCTTTTTCTTTCTCCGTCTGAATCTCGGGGACGAGATTCTCTATAAGGGGGGTAGGTTTGTAACATCCTCTTTTTGGCTTTCTGGAGAAAGACCTAATTTAAACAAAGTAAATTCAAGATTTGGAGTTTCTTTGGTGTTTAAAATAACCTGGCATCCATTCCCCTCCGAAATCGGGAATTAATTCCCTCCCGGGCGAAAAACGGATTTCCAGTACCGCCGGTACCAGAAAATTCACCCGAGTCCAGAAGTGCTCCAAAAATCTCCAAACCACTTCTAAAATGTTCCAAATATTCCGAAATGATTTTAGGAATCATTCCCCGGATTTTTGGACATCCGTTCCTATTTTATCTCGCGCGGCTTTGGTTTAATGCCTACGATCCGCGCCTGAATATCCAATTCCACAAAAATCATCCAAATTCAACCAAACAAATTCCATTGAGTTCCAAATATTCTAAAATGGCTCTAGGAATTTTTCCGGAATTTTTAGGCCATTTTTCCTTATTTTTCTCTAGGGTGGAACATTTGCGTAAAAGGGAGCCAATGAGGCGTCGCCACGTGGCGCTACAGTGTCATCCCTAACCTTGGGATGGTATTGTACGTGGATTGCTTGGGAGGAAAGAACAGAGAGTGTTCAACTCAAATCTCCTCCTTCCAAATTCATGTATCTCCCTCCATACAACTCCAAAACGCGAACCATCGGATCCGTTGGAATCACGACGGCCTCCTCTTTCCATCCATGGGGTTAATGCACCCTAAACCTCGCCGGAATTTGATCAATCCTTCCAAGTCCGAAAATCGCATTTATGGCAATAAATCATCCGTTTCTAGTCCGTTTCCCGCGATTCCGCCTCTTAAATCTCCGTGGGGGAGTCCTTTTTCCAGGGAGCATACCCTTCCTTTGCCTCTCCAACCCAATCCACCGGAAGTTCGAGAAAAACCGACGAACTCGGGGTGTTCATCGCGTTCTTCGGGTTTTGGATCATATCTCCCTCCTCGGTGGTTCAATTTCTATTCCGCTTGTTTCATTGAGTTCGTGAGGGAGTCTAGATTCTAACTCATCCATCGCTTTTAGGTTTCATCCACTGTGGACGACGAATTTCGGATTTTGCTCGTCTCGGCCGCACTCGTGTTCTTCGTCAAATTCATCTTGCTCGATGAGTTTTGGTTCAATTCTTTCCGGTTATAGGTTCCTAAGGATGTTATCTAGAGGTTTTAACTTTTTGTTTGGATCGATTCCATGCAAAAATGTGTTAGAAATCCAAGTTTTAGTTTTCTTTGGGGCTCTCTGTTGTGGAGTTGCTCTCTGTTCTTTTTGGGTTGCTCCTGTGCATGCGTGTGGGGCCTTGCCCGTGCGCCGGCCAGCTCGCCGCCGGCGACCGCCGCGCCCCCGCCGGCGAGCCGCCCGGCCGCCTGGCGCGCTGCCCGCCGTCGCCGCCCCCTCGTCAGAGCCGTCCCTCTCCTTCCCCTCCAAGCTCTCTCTCTCTTCCATGGAGGCCATTGCCATGGCCATGGCAAGCTTCTAGGAGAAGCAACCCCATGTCTATGACATGTTGGGCCCTCTGTCATACACCCAAAGCCTAGTCAAAGTCAGCCAGTCAAAGTCAGCCGGTCAAACTTTGACCCAGTCAAACCCGAGGGGAATATTCCCGGAATATTCTCGGTTTTCGATTTATTCGAAATTCAAACTTCGGAAGCTCATAACTTTCTCATCCGAACTCCGTTTGACCTCATTCAAATTTCTAAATTCATCATAAATCAACACCTTCCTGCCAGTACTAATTTTATAATTTTTGGATTTTATTTATTTTCTGTTATTTATTTATTGCCTCATTTTGCGTGTAGTCGACGATCCCGCCGCGACCGCCGATTCCGCCACCGGACTTCTCGAGTTCGACACTCCCACCGCCGAAGAAGGCAAGTCTCCTTGATGCACTTTGCTCCTATGTTTACAAAACGATTTAAATTGTTTATAAAGTTGCATGGCTATGTTTAATGAAATATGTCAAATATAAGTGTTAGTTATTCCGCACTTGTTGATTCCACCTTGACATTGTTAATCATATCCATTGTAACCGTTAGAACATTGTTTACACCATGCTTATTTTTATGTGGTACCCTTTGCTAAGTAGTACGGTAGAAATGCTTAGGGCCTTTTCGATAAAAGCAACCCATGGGTGGGATTGTTCAAAAAGAATGATATCAAATGTGATTTGAAAGTGTTATTATGGTTTTGGTCTTGTTTTGTTAAAATAAAAAGAAAAGGAAAATGAGTTTGACTTGGGCGGCATGGAATGTCGGGTGGGAGCGGATCAAGCCTTGATCCTTTTGTGCAAGTACCGCCCCAAGTCATATAAGGAGCGACGCTTATGATTGCCATTTTAAGCAATACCGTACTACCACATGTCTATAATGGTACGACCTGGCCAACTAATTTGTAGAAGCCTAGCTTAGACTCACCACTTGGTTGAATGTGAATGCCGGACGGAGGCAATGTTGTGTTTCTCACACGGCGCAAGAGGGGCTTCAGATCGGGTGGAGGGAACCCTAACAGCGGTGAAACCTCAGCGGGTGGGTCTAGTTAGGTAGATACATTGTAACGGCTTTGTCAAGATATCCCTGTCGACACACCTAAGGAAGTGTGTTAATTGCATGGCATCAAGGGTATATCTTGTCTTGTGGGTAAAGTTGTACACCTCTGCAGAGTAAAACTATTCGAATAGCCGTGCCTACGGTCAAAGGCAAAGCGAAGAATGCTTTCATATTGGTAGACTTTGGTTTTGGTTTTAAAAATCGAAAAGTGTTTTGTTTTGGGGTTCGGGAGTGGTTAGAACTCTCGAATGTTGTTTGGCGGAAAGAGCCAATCAGGTGGAAAGAACCTGTTCTACATTTGACGGATGGAGTCACATGATTAACTTTGATCTTTTAAACTGTTGGCGGATAGAGCCTTTATGTTAGTGATGGTGGATAGAACCTCACTACAATAATAAATAATTCAATTATTAAAAAGAATTGTAAAAGATGCTTTGTGAAATTTATTACTTAAGTATGATTTAATCAAATGTGGCTTTATGCAAATAAACCCTATTAAGCTTCCTTTGGAAAGCCCCTCATGATCATAATTTCCTGACTTGCTGAGTACTTTTGTACTCACGTGCTACACCAACATTGTAATCATCAGAAATTTATCAAGATGCCGAGGAAGAGGAGGAGGTCTTCGAGGAGGATTGCCAGGAGGACTAGTTGCGTTCCTAGTCGTCGCCTGTGGTGTTTTGGCGTTCGCTCGTTTCGCTTTGCTTTTGTTTCCGCTGCGTTGTGTGTCCGGTCGTTGGACCGAGTATTGTAATAAGTGGCCATGTGGCCCATACTTGACTATTTATATTACAGGTTTCGTTTTGTTCGGCAATGATGTATCACTGTGACTGTGTGTACTAGCTACTGATCTGGGACTAGTACGTAAATACACAGGAGATTCTGGATAGCTGATCCGGGGTCTCACAATTTCCGAACTATATGTTGAAATATCACAAAACTGATATGTTTGAATGACATGATAACTAGTTAATGCCAAAAAGGCTCATGGAACTTCCTTGACAAATATTGAATCTTAATAATCCTTTGTAACCCTAGGAAAATACTATTGTCCGTATTCAGCTTGATATTACTACTGTAATTTTATTCACCGTTTTAACGAAACATGAAATATCGATGGAACTTGGATTTGGAATGTTTATGAAACATTGCGGTCTGGGGGGCAGTATTGGGCTAACTACCGGGTGGGTGTTAGTCTGATCCCCGGCCAGGGACCAATATCAAGGTATGAACGGATGATGGTACATTGGATACCAAGGACTGTGGGATGTAATGGTTTGGTCTGTGTAAGGACTTACAACCTTGGGCAAAGTAAATAACTTAAGAAAATCGTTCAACCACAGGTTGGGCCGGTCAACTTCGTTGGCTTGACTCAACGTAGCTTTCGGTACATTGTACTTTCCCGGAATACCTATAGGAGCGGGGTTACCTTCCTGAGTGGGAGATGGTCCGCGATTACGGGTGGAACGGAAATGTGCACAAGGAAAGTGTGGCATTCGGGTTCACAGCAGTAGGTGTCCACGATGGCGGGATCGCGAACTCCACTCGGCGGTGGGGACCGGGTTAATGTGGACCGAAACTCTCTGGGATAGGGGCTAAAGGGGAAAGATCCAACGAAAAGCTATGATAACCTCGATCCGGCCGCATGCATAAAAGTTGCATGTTAATCGCGTGGCATTAACGATCGTGGAATCTTGTGGGTAAAGCTGAACACCTCTGCAGAGTGAATTAAATGGTATTCGAATACGCCGTGCTTCCGGTAAATGAAGCTGAGTTAAAATGGGGTGACTCCCGAACCTGAGCTCAAGTAGTTTTGATTAACAAGTGTGGAAGTATATAACTTTGGAAATCCCCCCCTTAATCTTATTATTATGGTTTGTGTTTTAAATAAAAAGTCAAATATTATGAAAACTTGCATACACCAAATGAGACATACAGCTATCTCTTGTTATCCTTCGCATGTGGTAATTAGGTTTCACTGTGTGGCTTGTTGAGTACGTTGTAGTACTCACTCTTGCTTAATTAACCCATTTTAGAGTATCAAGATGCTGGAGAATTCCAAGAAGTCGTAGATGGCGACACCGTGTGGTTTTAGTTTCGATCTTCGCTCAAACTGCCTGTGGAGTGCTTTTGTGATGTAAAGACTATGATTTGTGCTTACCGTGCTACTGTAAACTCTGGTCGATAGACCTTATTTTGCTTAAAACTGTTGCTTTTGGATGTTAACCTGGTAATGTACATTTGGTTCCCTGCGGTTAATCTTCCTAGGTAGCCGTAGTGGTAATTAAGCGGCCTCCCTAAAAAGGGCGGTCCGTCACAGACTGGCTCAGGGTTGGGTTGCCACGACAAGGTTGGACAGAGACATGGAGCTATGTGATTCTGTCAAGTGGCCAAAGCTAGATATGAGAAGAAAGCAAGATGGAACTTCTGGACAGCAAAGAAAAGTGCATTTAACTATTAAATATTCCCCTAAAGTCTTGGAGCTTATTACATGCGTTCATGATAGAGTTATCTTTCTACTGCTTTTGGGTAATTATTCACATTTTTACCATTTTATCTTTTTACCCCTTTCATCAATTCCTTCCCCTAAATTCTAAAGTTCAATTCTCTTTAGCAAGGTATACATCAAAAGCATTTAAATTTCAGGGAAACAATAATGAATCAAATTCATACTTTAATATTTTGTTTTTACTGCTTAGTGAATTTTGGGATGTTACAATCCCTCCGTTGACTTTTTCCTACTCACTTCCCCCACCCCCTTCTTCCCTCTCTTAACACAAAAATTTAAAATTAGAACATTTAAACTTTAAAAATTTTAAATAGGACGTTTCAACAAAAAAATAAAAATAAATATCAAATTAGGAAGTGTCAACTCGAAAAGTTTCAACTCAGAAAGTATTTTTTTTTAAAAAAAAAATCAAATCAGAAAGTTTCAACTCGAAAAATTTTGATGAAAAAAACTTTTGGTTCGAAAAGTTTTGATGAAAAAACTTTTGGTTTCAAAAGTTTCGACTAAAAATTCAAGTCAAAACAATTTCAACCAAAAAATTTCAAATCAAAAAGTTTAAACTCAAAAAAATTAAATCAAAAATTTCAAATTAAAAAGTTTCACCTCAAAAAAATTCAAATCAGTTTGATTTGAAATTTTTCGAGTTGAAACCTTCTAATTTGAACTTTGATGATTTTAATTTTTTTTAGTTCTACGATGATATCTTGCTGGCACGTACAATGCAAGGACACCACGCCGCTAGGCCACTATGCCTGCGCGATGCCATCTCGTACTAGATGGCACGACCCATCAAATTTTTTTGAGGTTAATTACTCTCGTCGCCACATGTCGTGCGGATAGGTCCCGCTCGCGGGTGACCGTAAACTAACAAATTCGAATTTGTCTTTCGCATAATCGAATTCACTAGCTTGATCCAGTGCTAAGCTAATTCAGAACTTTAGGGGGTTAACAAGTAATTAAGTAAAATTTAATCACAAAAATATGTTCTTGAACCGTCCAGTTGAGCAATCAACAAAGCCAGCATAACCTGATTTCTTCTTGTTTGTAGGGATGATTTTGAAAGATTCCGAAAGCCATCCCAACTCCCAAGGCATTGAAGACAGGTTATCTACCCATTTGACGATCGATCTACAGTACTCCCTCTGTTCCACAAAGAGTGCATTTTTAGTTTTTTTCGACAGATTAGTGTGCAAGCTAAATGACTAATGTGACCCTCATTACTCTATGCACAGGCGTGCTGGTGGTTTGGTTTCCACCAGCACTTAAATAAGCATGCATACATTTACAGCTGGGCCCTACGGACTAAAGATGCATTCTTTGTGGGACAAATTTTGAACACTAGAAATGCACTCTTTATGGGACGGAGGGAGTATTCCTACTCCCCTTCAACAAATGGAGTACAATCCTGACAGCAGAAATAAATCTTGTCGCTGTTGTGACTGACATGATTCTCAAAAAAATTTAAAGCCTCGAGCCAGGTATATGGTCTTCCCTGGCGAACAGGGTGTGCAAGTTTTACTCGTCATAAAGGGCGTGAATACCACAGACAAACACATGTGCAGACAGTAGGGGGCTATTTTGTTGCCTGCATGTACAGAGATTTGCATCTACAGATGCAGAATCTTGCTTTTTTTCTTGTGTTTGGTTGCCTGCATCTAGTTTTGAGCCTGGCTTTCTAGATGCAAGATTCTTCATGCAGCTTGGCTTTGAAGATACGTAGAAAATGGGCGTATCTCTAGATGTAGCGCATGGTAGCTTCGTGTTCTGCACAAGGAGCCACTGTCAGCCACAATAGCAAACCATGTATGCGGTGCCACGTGGATATGTAAGTTCTTTTTTCTTTTTATTTATATCTTTTGATTAGCATCTCCGATTACCGAACCGATTTTAAAAATGGGTTCCTGACATTTTTTCGAACAAAACTAGACCACCTTTGCTATATAAATTTTTTTAAAAAATTAAATTTCCAAATACCTACCTACTAAACACTCAACCAAACACCGTCTCTGCATCTGTGCATCTCGTATCCCATCAGTTGGCTGAGTCGAACGGACCAAGCTCGCGAGAGAAGGCAACCAAACAACCCCTAGGATGATGATACAGTGATATCCTAGCACACGAGGAAAAATATTATGAATTGAAATAAGGGGAGTAATTTTTAAGAAGCAAAGCAACTACTCACTCCATTTCGATATATTTGTCCGATCCTAGAGAGTACTAAGAAGATTGTGACGACCCTCCCTTTTATGATACAGTGTACCATAAAAGACAGGTTCTAATGCGCTTGTTGGGACCCGAATTTGCAAATCCGGACCCTCTGTGCATTCAGCACTAGTCCAAGATCACGCTAGTGCACACAGTCTCAACATCGGTAAATTTCACAATCATACACATCGATAATAGTAAAGTACTTTAATTAAAATAACCAAACTGGTTGCTCGATCTTATGGTCAAGTTACAGGAGTACGCCACACAGGGTGAAAACTTATTAAAGGAAATAAACTGCGGCGGAATAAAAGCATTAACGTGGTGCCATCCAGTATACTATAGGCAACTGACTGGGCTCGCTCCCTAGTTAGCCGGATCTTCCTGGAGCTCCTCCTCCAAAACAAGTATAGCTTCTTCCTCAACTGATGTTGTAGTTGCAAGGGGTGAGTACTTGGTACTCAGCAAGTCATGCACATAATGCAAACTAATATTCTACATGCATGGCTTAGTACAAAGGAATGCTTCATGGTTCATTTGCAGCAAAACAACATTTAATGAGTAGCATAAGTAGAATCGAAAGCGGTAAAAGCAAATATAATATCAATAACTTTTCCAGGAGTTAAGTAAACACTCCCCCTTTCCTAATCCACATTTCCATCAACGTCATTGACAAACCCAACCAAACTTTTCAAGTCCAAGTTGTTTTCATGAAAGTCTAACCATTGACTGTAATCCCCGAGTAGTGTCTGGTGCCGCGGACTCGGCTATTTGAATAGATTGTTACACTCTGCAGATGTTATGCACTTTAGCCACAAGATACAGTCAGACACCACAAAGGCGAGTGATCGTAACAAAGCCTTTCAGAAACCGCAAACTTTACAAGTGAACCTCTCCGGTTTTTGCCATACACCATCCCTTCCCTCAGCGGAGGCGAAGTATGGGACCAACATACCATTGGACGGGTAGCATGCCGTAGCCCTGGTACGCTCCCCTTAAGCTACACAAAAGGTGTAGTTGACACCTCGAGGTCCCACAAGCAAGTTATTAGCAACTTATTTAACTAGGTCTATCCCATTACAGACATGTGGTTGCACGTTTGACTCAGATCAAAGGCTTACAAGGTTAAGTCCTTAGGATGACCAGGGCAAGACTACCTAAAGAACCAACATGACTTTCCCGGTGCCAATAATGGCCCACCCGATCATTCTTGTCACTTGCCCCGGTCCAAATCTATTTATCAAACCCAGTTGATTACCATGCACCACGTGCCATTAGCAACATCACTACGCATGATACTTCTCAAAAACAGGTTCAATATCTCATTAAATCAATATTAGCATTTAATTGTCCAAATCATGTCATGTGTACGTAGCAGGTTTAAGCGATATACTACAACGGTCTAAATACCCAATGTTGGAAATTTTAATAATGTCCAACTATTTAATCCACAACTAGGGTGACAAAGGGTTCATGGCACATCATTATATAATCAAGGTGTCATACTGCAATTTGTCATTTATCTAATTCCCATAAGTTATTTAAACAATTTCTAATTGAATTAGCATGCATTAATTTGAATCAAACTAATTTTCAAAAATAGGAGCAATATGATGAAAGCATAACTTACCTTCAAAAAGTACTTGTTCTTGGTCCTGAGCTGGCTCCTGGGTCAAAACTTCCCCTTTGAAGCATTCGGGTACTTCCACGTCTACTCGTAACATGTGCAAATAGCAATAAAATAAATAAACAGTAGACAAAAGTATCGAAAAATTCAAATAAAATTCATAAACAGAAAGGGTACAATTTTATAAATTTTTAGAAATTTGAAACGTCCAAATCGGAGTTAAAACGCAAAAGTTATACCCATTTAAAGTTTGAAAAGTCAATTAAATAAATATAAACAGAGGAAAACTCAGGTCAAAAATTAAATAAAATTCACCATTAAGTAGAGCTCAATTTTATACAAATTTAGAAATTAGAATCACTCAAATCGGAGTTAAAAATGCAAAAGTTATAAGCGTTTGAAGTTTGAAAAAAATCAATTAAAATAATAAACCGAATTAATCCATTTATTTTTGTATTGAAAAATCCGATTATGACGTCAGTGTGGAAATTGAAATTTCCCTGGATTATTTTTCTATTCGAAAATTGAATTATAACGTCATGCTTGCGTCACCCGGTCCATAGTTCGGGTCTGGTCCACCGTGGACCCGGTCCACGGGTACACGTGTCACTGACACGTGGGACCTACTCGGATGACGTCATCGCGCTCGGGCGAACAACCCTGACAGCTGGCCCCAACGTGACGTCATCATGATGTCACGGGTGACGTCATGGTGCGGTTAGCTGACCTGCTGACACGTGGGTCCCACACTGACATCACGGATGACATCAGCGACGACCGGGCGCGCCCGCGTGGACCGCGCCGCTTCGGGATTTTAGACAGAACACCGAAGTCCTCCACTGTATGGATAGGGGGCTGGGCTGCTCAGTGAAGAGGGGTTGGGGGGGTGGGGGGCTGTACCTCCCACAGCCCAATCACGGCCGTCCGTTGGACGATTGGACCACGCAGGTCAAACGCACGGTCTTGTGCGCTGCGTGGGCCGTGCTGGGTTTTTGAAACGGCCCACCTCGTCGCCCACGTCGCTCCACCCACAACAGCCGGCGAAAGCCGACGAGTCTCAAAACACGCGCCCTAAACCCGAATTTCCCGACCAAACGCCACCGCCGTCGCCTCTCGGGAGGCGACGGGGCCGCCGCTTCACTCCTTTGCGCTGCCACCGACGAAGCGCGGCCTTCTCTTCTTGCCTCCAGGAAACGAGGTACCGGTGGTGAGTCTTGAACCTCCTTGGCTCAAATCGGCCCTTTCGTCTTCGTATCCCATGCCGCCTTTGAATTTACCAGGAAAAGGTGCTCCTTTTCATGTAGTTTTCTTAGTCGGTTTGTTCCTTTTGTTCCCGATTCTTGGTGAAATTCCTTGATCTGGTGATTCTGTTCTTGGCGACGTCGCCAAATCGATATGCTTCGGCTGGACTAGACTAGGGGAATGTTGCGTTTACTTCAGTTCTTCTGGGAGACGCGTATCTGGGATGGCTTCCTCAAGTTCAGACTTTTGGGAGCGGTTTTGCCCCCCAGTGTCCAATAGCATGCTCAGATTCGTCGTTGTGATGGTACTGTTTTAGATCGTGCTCGATTAGTGTACATAAGAAGGTTTTAGGAATTTTAGACGCTATTTAAGTTACCTATTTGTCAGTGTGTTGGGACCTGGGACCTTGATCGTTCTGTTCTGTATTGCTGCTGATATCGATATTAATGTTGATTTCATAAATTCATAGTAAAATTTTTGTTGCTGCAATCGTGCTGAAGAATTTTGTCTGTATTGGAGAATTAAAAACTGAGTCTTTTCTGTTTATTATATTATTTTCAGCTTAATCTTTATATTCCTATAAGTTTCTTCACATGCGAGTAGATATCCAACATTAGAAACACAAGCACATGGCAACGAGGGCTGCTTTTAATCGTATAATTGGTATGATTGATATGCCATCTTTGTGGTATCAAAGTTGTATTTTTTTCTTGGACTACTAGGAACATCAAAGTTGCCTTTTTGCAATCTATGTGGTGAAAATAGCTATGCATCTCTACCATAAACAGATAAAGTATCTCTGGTATTCTGTTGAATTCTCTGGTTGATCTTATTTATCGCCACCGTCCAATGTCCATTGGAACTCGTGCTGAACTAAAGCAAGAGGTTCATAGTTTAGCAGTAACTTGTTCCATTGAATTTGTGATCAGTATATGCTGTTGGACTTTTAATAAGTGTTTTTAGGGAATTTTCTTTATAAGTGTGAACTTTTGGGTTGGTTAAAGAACGAAGGCAAAATATATGTGACGGGTGAATAGGCTAGAATCATAATGTACAATTTATAATGCACACTTAAGGGGAAAAAACAGGATAAATAGGATAAGCGTTTGACATGAACATATAATTTGTTCATGATGTCTTGTTCTTGAGCTATACCTTTCAGATTAACGACCATCAGGCAGGTCTCTGCTCCATTTATTTAGAGCTAAGAAGAGTGATAGAAACAGTGCCTTTAGGAATGCCCTTTTTGAAAATTTTCTTCTTGAAAGTTTAGGAAAAAGGTGAAACCCTTATACCACCTGTGCTAGAGGTCATTCTACTGTCTGTTAGGCTCCTTCAATTTATATTTGTGATACGGACAATGTGATTTTTCTTTTGATCGACTTCATGAAATCTTTGCAAGGTACATATGCATCTCGAGTTCTTAGCAAGATGACAGAAAATACGAGGAACCAGAAATATTCACCTCGTCAGCACAGATCATCACATTATCAGAGACCCTGCGGCCGTTGCAGTTTCAAGAGAGTTTCTAACCAGGAGTCAACATTAGCAGAAACAGAGAAATGTGCGTGGAAAGATGCAATCTGCCCAGTTTGCATGGAATGCCCACACAATGCTGTCCTTCTACTCTGTTCGTCTCATGGCAATGGCTGTCGTCCGTATATTTGCGCAACCAACTTCCACCACTCAAACTGCCTTGATCAGCTTATAGAGTCATGCAGAAGCCCAACAAGCTGTGAGGACCCAATAGAACTAACATGCCCCCTTTGCCGTGGTGAGGTTAAGGGATATACATTGGTTGAGCCCGCTCGGGAACAGTTGAACCAAAACAGGAGGAGTTGCATGCAAGATGGCTGCTCATACATCGGTACATATAGAGAGCTCTGCAAGCATGTAAGAAAGAAGCATCCTTTTGCAAAGCCTCATGCTGTGGACCCTGTACATACACTCAGATGGAGGCAACTTTTATTTAGAAGTGCATTGCAAGATATGATCTGTGCGACGAGTTCATCAACGTTCCGAAGGTTATTATATGCTATATTGCAGTTTCAGGAGCTTATGGCATTTGTTTGGCGTGAAGATGATCATCGTCATGGTGCTGATATGGACTTGGCTGGTCCATGATCTATGGATCTCTCGCTGAAATGTGAGAATGCCTGCGCTGTTAGCGCAGAGATCCTTACATCAATCCATGATTTGACCTTTGTTGACCCATGAGTTGTAAGTTGTAACCTGACAGAGCAATACCGGTCTTGATCTGTTCTCCGGGAATATTTGTCAACATCTTCAGATGAAACAGTCTTAGGCTTTCATGAATTCAATAACCCTGACTGTGTTGGTGCTATGGCGTTGAAGTGGTTGCTGATACTTCTTGTTTAGCTCCTTCTGTCTTCGTTTGATGCATTTTTCTTGTGCATCCATTTTGCATTGTATAATTCAACAGCTTCTTCTGAAATGCACAATTTGACTGCTTCCAGATATTTTTCCCTTTCAGCAGGAAGTAGCCCACATGTTTACTGTTTAGTTGTTTCACATTTTCACCTGACAGAAAGGAGTACTGAAAACGAAAAGATTGTAAACATCTTGCCAGCAGAGAAACACTGAATCTTGGTCCTTGAATTCTAAGCTGGTTGCTTTTGGTCTTAGTTTCTGAATATTATAATTTCCACTGGCATGTTTTATGTGTGATGATAGTTATGTGGGTGCCATTGTGGACCTCTTTGTTCCATTAATTTCGTCAGATGAAACTAATTAGTACAGGATGATTCTCTAGCCTGTACTGCAGTCGGCGGGAACGCCGTGCTGTGCCGGTCGGCTCGTTTGTTCAGAGGATGACAGGAGACATGCCGCGTCGTACGTACAGCACGTCGGCTCTCTCCATCTCTAGCGGCGAAATAACGCATGCTTTGGCCGAAAGGCCAGGGCGTCGCGCGTGCAGTGCAAGTGTGCAAGCGTGCCGCCGGCGCCGGCGCCGCCGCCGCACGGAGCGTGCGCCCTCGGGATGGAGTCCGCGAGCGAGTCCCCGTGGAGCCGGACGCCGCGCGAGCATAACCTGTGCAGCTGTGCTGTGAGCGCTTGACGACGTGCCCACCGGTGGAGCTCGGCCGGTCGAGCGGCGCGGCTTTGTTGGGCAGAAAAGGCGGCCGTGGCCAACTTCGCCGCACCCTCGACGGGCCACCGCGGCGAGCGCACCTCACGTCAAATTCTCAGCGTTTTTCGATGAAAAATCCCGAAGCTTCTGTCGATGATGATGATGACTACACTATGAACACACCGGTCCTCGTAAACCCTGTTCTGTTGATCCCAACAACCGTGTTCAGATCACTAGTCTTCGTAACAGCATTTCCAGGTCACCTGAAATGTGTTGCTCGAAGATTTCCAGGTCTGTTCTGGTTGAATTTTCTGTTCATCTTGCTCTCCATCAGAAGATGCACAAAACACACAAGTCAAGAGTAACAGAGTTTACGGTCGATATGAGCAACTATCGAGAGACCAAACAGTAGAATTGATCTCATTTCTGGAATCTGGATTCTGGACTCAATACTGATCATGGTTGATCACACACGCCTAGGGGTGGAATTGAGCCGTCGGCTCGGCTCGTGCGAGCTCGGCAAATTTCGAGCCTAGCTCGGCTCGGCTCGATGTATTAAACGAGCTAGAAATGAGGCTCGGCTCGGGCTCGTGCGAACCGCGAGCCAGCTCGATTGGGCTCGTGAGCCTCCGGATGCACCACAAATCCAAAATGGCTAACTCCCTGAGTCTCTGCCGCTCTGGCTCTGCGCCACTCTCCCGACCCCGACTTTTTCCCCAAATCGCCTAGGTCTTCGGGGGGGCTTCGCCGCCGCCGCCGGGCTAGGGTTCGGGGGGGCTTCGCCGGCTCGCCGCTTCGGGCATCCCGCTCCCGCATCCCGTCGCCACGACGCCGCCTCCACCAACTAGCGGCTTCAGCGACCAGCCACCGAGGTCTCCGCTGCCCGCCCTAGCTCTGCGCCCGCGTCGCCGCCTCCTCGCCCGCCCAGCGCCCGACTCTCTGCGCCCAGCTTCTTCGCCATGCAGCCGCGAGCGCGAGCCATGACACGCCGACACCGCCTACCTCGGCCGTCGACCCCGCCCTGCCACGCCCGGCCCCTACCGTCTACCGACGACCCCTCCCCTGGGCCCTGGCCGGCTCCCACCGGGCCTCCCTGCTCCCTCCGGCTCCACCCTATCACCGGCCTCCCCCATGGCCATGGAGACAATGTGTTATGTCAGATTATGCTAAACAGTTGACTTCTTATGTTAATGTTAGCTAAGTATCAAATTGATTACTATGTTGTGAATTCAAACCTTATATGACTGTCGAGCCTAACGAGCCTAACGAGCCGCTCACGAGCTCGGCTCGTTGGCCAAGCGAGCCAGGAAGTAGGCTCGGGCTCGGCTCGATGGCCATGCGAGCCGAGCCGAGCCGCACCGAGCCGAGCCGAGCCCGAGCCGAGCCTCGAGCCTCGAGCTAAATGTCCACCCCTACACACGCCGAAGATTCTTTAGACACGAGTTCTTTATCAATTATCATAGTTACAGTGATTTCGTAGACTTGTAGCATAGGTGGCACTGAACTGTTATGACACACTAGTAAGGTGCCCGTGCGTTGAACGGCAGTCCTGCTATTACGGTAACATGAAACAAGAAAATATGTTGTGCAAATAATACCTTATACAGTAGGATTTCTATATTTCTATGTAAATGAAGCGTTTTGACGTTTCGTTTCTTGCGCCTGGAGTGGTTAATTAATTAAAGAGATGGGTAATTAAAGAATGGCAGAACTGGTAATTTTGATGAAATGACGTGGGAAAAAACTCTCACTTTATATAGTAGAGACTGGGCTTGATGGTCCAACCAAAATCAATAGAGCGTAACTAAGCTGAAGAATAAGAGCGCCTCAAAGAAACGAACATACTAATCATACCCTCGGCAGCATCATGATATCCAAAGTAGTATGACAAATGAAAATAATTAGTTATAGTCGTGCACGATGTCACGCCATGCGAAATTTGGTCTAGGATTCTTTTTGTAAAAAAAATGATAGGAGGATCTAAACGCAACTTCGGTTTTTTTGGGGTTATTTTAAAAAATATGCTGAGTAGGAGCTGCCGACAAATTTGTGTAACCACGAGTCCTTTTTGCAAAAAAATGTAAGGATTCACGAATCTGCGAAACCATGGTCCTTTTAAAAAAAAAAAACCGGTGGAACCTCAACTTAATTTCTGTTTTCTTGATGGTGTTTTTTAAAAATAAGCTAGCTAAAAGCCGTCGGTGTATTTGCATAACTACAGGGTCTTTTTTTCAAAAAAATCGATGGAGAACCGGTTCGCAAATATGCGAAACACAAAGGTTTTTTTTACAAAATAATCGGTGGAAAGACCTATCTGCGATTTCAAAATTCCTGAAAGGGTTTATTCATGAAGAAGATGATAGAGAAGAAGATGACGTGGAGGGCTTGCCTGGGCTCAGATTCTTTCGCGCATAAGGATAAGAATATATGGGCTTAAAAATGAATGCAGAGTTCAACGAGGAAAAACAACCTTATTCTTATATGTATAAAAACCAACCAGATTCAGATAAGTATAAAAATCAACTGATTTAGGTAGATCCAGGATTACATACTGTTCACAAGTATGCAACATCAGTGAGAAAGGAGACCAACCAGGGTTCCACATCATTCGAACGAATTTCGCGAAATTCGACCTTACCGGTCGGTCTCGAAATCGCTTTTCGTTCGATTTTTCGTCCAAATTCAAATTCAAATTTAAAAAAATTCAAAAATTTGACAACATTTATCCAAAAAATTCCTATAATTAGTATTAATATTTTTATGACCTCTGGTGTAAATATTTTTTGAAAAAAATGAAATTAAAGATTTTTTGAGTCATTCAAAATGTATATAATAGAAAAGGAAAAAAAAAGAAATTAGAAGTATATTTTAATATGTTAATGTTATCTAATATTGAAACTTTTTCTTGTATTGGTATGTGACAACTTTCAATTATTTAAAATATAGCAAATGTATAGTATTTTTTTAATATATTAGTGTTATCTTGATAGGGTATATTTTAATATTTTAATTACATGCATGCCTATTTTTGCACTTGTATTGATATGTGACAAGTGTTAATATGTGAATTGCATTTTACAAAATTTTACAACATTTTTTTGTAATTTTTGTAATTTTTTATATTTTCCTTAATTGTTTTTAATCTGTCGTCGAAATTTCGAACTTTTCGATCGAATTTCGAGCTTTTCGATGGAAATTCGCTCATGGGTTTGACCAATTTTCAAATCCATTTGACTTTCAAACCATTCGAAATTTCTCGAATTTCTCTCGAATTTCGTCGAAATTCGGTACCTGTAGACGCACGAAAAGTGAGTTCGAAACGAGATTCAAAACCCTGAGACCAACACGGTCAGCTAGGGACCATTTACAGATGCTGCATATTATCTCTCAATTTGCAACCTATTTGGACAATTTGACAAGCCCAGCAGTCCATAAAACTCGTGGAGCAGGCAAGATAACATCGCACAAATAGATCAGAATCAACACAAATTTCCGCAAGGATAAATGATTCTCGGACTGACAAGGTCCGTCTCCTAGAATATTCCCTCTTCCTTCAAAGCATGTGTTCTAGTGTTTACCTAGCCAACACTTAGATCCGACTCTACCAAACTTTTTGGTTCAAGCTAACCCACATTTTAACCAACAATTATAACAAAAAAAACTACAATTCATCATCCTATTCGATCAAAGCAGTTTGATAGGCTTTGTCGAAGGGATGGTAAGAGCAACACGCTGCAGATTTTAAAAGAACATTCTCAATCTAAGAATTAACTTAAACCTAACAGGTCCTGAACCATGAACCCCAAATAACATGAAATAGCATGTACATTCTACAGCTTAGTACCCTAAAATGGTGGGACATTCTACAGTAAACCCAATTAGCTAACCAATGTTTCCAAGCCTATATGTAAAAAAAAAAGGTTTCATGTGCCTAGTAGAGTGGCCACCCAACTAAAATGGAATTTTTGCTTTGCTCTCAAATGTGTCATTTGTGTTAGCACTAACACTAAGTTCAGTTACAAAAACTCACATTTACTCCTCCATAACTTCCAGTTTGTAGAAGTACCCGTACATGGTTGTCACAGTATCACCTTGGCGTCGTGGCGCTCCGGATGGGACACCGTGGATGCTCGCCTTGCCTTGGCCATCTAGGCGGGTGCCTAGAAATTTACAGCGTTCGCGGCAAACTGCTGGGCAGGCGCCTTGGCCAGCTGGCACATGGAAGTAACTTTAACCCACTGATCTTTGATGAGTATGAGTGGAACACTGATTGGATTGATGTAGGTGCTGAAGATGTCCATAAGACAAAGCCGGAAAATCTGGACTGGGCTCTTATTGATCAGGCTATGAGTGCATCAAGTGTGCTCCGTGGTCGCAATTTACCTAGGCTTATTAATTACGACTTGAACTTCTTCTCTAATGTGTTGTCTTAGGGTCACTGTCAAGTGTCAATCCATTTTGCTTACCATACCTCGCCTTGAGGACGCCATGGCATGGCACCCGCCTGGACACCATGGTGTCCTGGCGCCTCTCAAGCGCCGTGACACTGACAACCATGCCGTACACTGCTTATCTCGTCCCAACAAAATCACCTTCACTGGTGAAAAGAGGGAGAAATTTGCGGTTTTTCCACTCCTAGGGTCCTAGTAGATCATTGTTTCTTCTCTCAAATTTGAACTACTGCTACAAAATCACTCAGCGAAGAGCGGGTTTGCTATTAATGCAACTCGAAAGGTCAATCAAGAAAACAAAAGGAAAAGAAGAAAATGCATTTAACTCTAATTAAGCAAAAACATAATATAACGTATGGCTCTACCATATTCACAAAATTTATAACTCAATTCCACGTCACAAATGTGGCACTAAGCCGCTAACATCTGGTCTTGACTCTTGAATACATAACATGATAAACCATCTTCTTGATGCAATTGAAAAGAAGCGAACAAAGCATTCAAAATGAAGATGCATTGACCCTAATTTAAATAAACATTGCAATAATATAGCATATAACACATAAGTAAGCACCTAAGCACAAAATACAATGATCCATAGATAATAGCAAGGAGAAGACCATCACTTCTTGTTGTATGCCCAACTTTTGATCGAGGCAAGTGCAACCTTGTCCACGAAATTAAGTAATTAACCACAGAAATTCTATTTAGAAACAAAAAAGACACTGACCCCCCTTTTAACAATGTTCTACTCACCACAGGTCACCCATTGTTCAGTCAGCCCTCTCAAGGGCATCCAGCACCATCTTCACTGTTTCCTTCATCAGGTCCATCCGACGCAGCTGCTGTCTGATCTCCGTCAACCTGAACTTCCGCAGCTTTTCCTCCATTACCCGCACTTTTGATCCTTCAAGCACCTCAAATGCCTTCTTGAACGCTGTCCCACTCGGATGCTCCCTGGACAGCTCCTCAACAGTCTCCCACAGGTAGGGATACGCATCCTTTCCCTTGTCAAACTCACTTTTCCTTCTCCCATTGGCATTTGCGGACCCAATTGCAATCCCATTCCCATTTGCCATTGTAACCGGTCTCAACCTCCGGTTCTTGTGGTCACGGTCATCCCGCACGCTCTCCATATCGTCATCGCTACCTCCACTATCTTGCTCCTCCTCGCTCTCACCACCACCAGTGTTCTCATACCCGCCTCCATCACCACCACCACCACTCCTTGTCCCCCAAACCTTCTTGGCAAGCTCATAGATGCTGTGTTCATGCGGAGTGGGCAAGTCCTGATCCCGAAAATTCTTGGCACGGGTGGCAAGTAACTGGTATTTCTGCTTGAGGCGCCGGACCTTATCACTGAGCTGCGTGGTGGATACCTTAACACTGAGCCGGCTATGGATGTGGCGGTGGAGCTTACCGATCTCAAGCGTGGAGCCAGGGAGCGCACCACGATTGGCGCGGTATGCAACGAGACCGCGCAGGATGACAAGCTCGTCGCCGGGGCTCCAGAGCCGCGACGTCCGCTTCACCTGCTCCGCGGAGGATGCCGCGCCCACCGCGGCGCTGCGGGGGCGCTTGGCGCGCGGCTCGGAAAAGGCGCCGGAGCGGCGCGGCGGGTCCATGGGGCGGGAGCTGATGTGCTTAATAACGGCAGCCTCTGCGCGAGAGGAGCGCGGGGGCGGGAGTGGCGAGGCGTTGCCGTCGTCTGAGTCGGCCCCGGCGGCCGGGTCGGCGCCGGCGTCGGAGGCCGCGGGTGCGGCGGAGTTGTCGGAGTCGGAGTTGATGTCGGGGAAGGGCGGCTTGGGGTTGCCGCCGCCGGGCTTCGGCGACGCGGCCTTCGGGGCGGGGCGGTGGTCGGCGTCGGAGTCGTAGGCGCCCCCGGAGTCGGATCCGGCGGCGGCGGAGTAGGCCGCCACCGTGGCGCAGGCGGGGGTGGAGGAAGGCGCTTCGGACTTAGGGTTAGGGATGGGGGGCGGCGTCTTGGAGGGGGACGGGGAGGACGGGTGGTGGGCCGCGTCCGCTTCCTCCTCGGAGGCGTCGGACGCGGACCCTGACGCCGCCGCGGCAGGGCGCTTCGGTGCCATGCGGACGCGAGCGCCCGGCGGGGAGCAGGTCTAGGGCCTCGGCTCGCGCTCTCGCTTGGTGGGCTCCTCGTGCTGCTATGTGGTGCTGTTGCTGTTCGGCGACTCGAAATTCTTATCTGATCGGTGATTTTTAAGGGAGGCGCGGAGCGAGTTAGTCGTGGGCGGGGGGAAGAAGCCTCCGTGTATCTCGCCTTTGCACATATCTTTTTCTGCTTTTTTTTTTAACAAAATTACAAATCTTACTATCTTCTGATTCTTCAAAGCATAATAGACGATACATGTTACATAATATGGCAGGTTACTAGCACTGCAGTGGCTTTGTCCATCGTAACAGCTACCGAATATACACGACAGGTGATGGTCTCACCTTCCTACCAAGCCCAAATACCGCACCAGTACTTGTCGACAAGTACTATGTCCTACCGAGATTGGGTACTATAAGAGCTCATTTAGTGTGGTGGGCCTTGCAGATGTGTTGTGCTGATAGAAAGTGCTGCAATGCGGTAACCTGCTATAATAAGCAAGTATGTTAGATAATATGTGTCGTTTATCGGTATTTTTGTAGTCGAAAAGAGGATTGAATTGTAATTTTGTTGGTAAGGATATCAAAGCCGGGGAAAAAAAGCGTGAAGGGGAGGGGGGGAAAGGGTGAGTAATGAGTAGAGTGGAGTTGAGTCGAGTTCAGTGCGGTGGATGTGTGTTGATTGGCATGCGGCAGGGGGGTGGGTGCCGGTACATACTCGGGTCCTAACCAAAAGGATTTGTCAGCTTGCTTGGCGTACGTGTTGTGGAGGCACTGAAACAAATTTTCGTGCGCTTGGATAGCAGGTCTAGCAAAGGAATTTCAGAGGATTTGTGCTAGCTCATGCGAATTACAGTTTGTAGTTTTGCGGCCGTCTTGGTTCCATTGTCTACCTGGTGTTATGTACCAACCGGTGAGTCTTCGAGTGGCGTTCAGAGCAAGGACAAACTGGGTGCAGACCGCAGAGCGCGTAAACATCCCGAATTTAATAACTAGTCATTTTCCCAGACAGAACAAGTCTTCAATGACAAGATAATTGAGTCTCCTGAAGCACAGCGCAATTGACTGAGACTTTTAGCTTCTAAATTTCCAACGATCATGTCATCTGAGATGTGCTCCAGTGAAAAGCACGCGGAAAAAGACAGGAAATTTTGCACACCGCTGGTTTGGACAAGAATGCATATGCTATCGCTGGCAAGGCTGACGGACGGCTCTGGCAGAGCGCCCATGATTCCGATCATATCCACTCAATAAGCTCATGAAGTGAAACAGAACGCCAATGATTTCAGCCATATCCAAATGCTTATATATGCTTTGTCATCTGCGTCTCCTTGACACTAAATGGACAAATATCAAATTCAGAGTTGATTTTTATTTCAGGGACAAAAACACCACGCCTTGCTTATCGACGTTTTCTTCAACTCCTAATGATTCTACTATCGAAACAACCATTCTGAATTGTTCATCAGAACAAGTGACGCATTAGTGTTTCTCAGATTTACAGTCTGGCTATTCGACTCTAAGATCGTTCCAGAATCACAACTCATCATTTACTGGAGAGTTGTCGCCCATGAGCTCCTCAAGTGAAAATTCATCCTCTTCAATGACCTCTCCATCTTTGCCGTCCCATGGTTCAGATTGGACTATTGAAGGGGCACCCTCCAAAGGAAGATTTCCCTTTCCGCCGCGCCCTGCCTCTTTCACAAACTCACTGCAGGAGATAATTTTTCATTAATCATCTGGCAAATGAATGTAAAGCGACAATCGAAGTATAGGCACAAGGATCTAACATAATTTCATCATGCTGGAAGGCACTACGAAGTGGAGCATATGCGCCTTTCTTCACATTGAGAGCAACTATGGCTGGATAGCCGTAGCCACCTACTCCAACCTGCTTCTCGAGATCAGCTTGCTTGCCCGCAGAGGTCCAGACAAAACTGCAAGGCAAATACTATCCTGGCTCAGGAGGATGTCCATCTCAAGAAAAAGAAGAGTTTTTCAAGACAGAAGTGATTGCATTAGAAGATTTTGTGAGGACAACTTTTCAACATAGAACTCTCTCTCTCTCTCTCTCTCTCTCTCTCTCTCCATTGCAAATTTACTTGCACAGTTTAGAAATGTACAATATACAACAGCTTACATTACACAAACACCTTGCAAATATTAATGTCAACTTAAGTTCTGTTCATGCCAAAGTCATTTAAGTTATTTGAAATACACACGAGTTACTTCCAAATGATACAATTCATGTTTCTTTTTGCCACCACTACAGAAAACTACTGCATTGTAACTGTGGATTTTTTTTAAAAGGACATAACAGGAAGAAAGGAATAGTAGGCAATATCCACATAATTAATTCAGTCGGCACTTACCTGTATGGACTCTTTTTAAATTTCTCAGCAACAGATAACAGCAGCTCAAGGTACTTGTTTCTTCCTTCTGCCTTTGAATCCAGGATGTCTGGAAGGAAAGATACAAAGCAAATGGCAGAAGAAGCACACTTCTCTTCCATGACATCCTACAGAAAGCCAACCCCTCGCATCAAAACATCAATCATTTACTATGTGGTCTCCAGAAATGTTGTTCGTATCATAAATGCTTACTGGGCCAGTCAACTCAGAAACTTCAGGTGGAGCAGAGTTGGCTTCCAACTGCTCCAATGCGAAGGACTCAATGGCAGATGCAACTCTAGCCCCGTGGTAGGGGAATGGGCTCTCCTTATCAGCACCAAATACCAAAATAGATGGAAAGCCTTCAACTTTGTACTTGCTCATCAAGGACTGCAAAATTCAAAAGTCAAATAACACTTTGCATAAGTGGTACTTGGGAAAGAAGCTTAAAGAGGTATAGTCTGTTTGCCTGATGATCTATTGTAGGTACATGCATGCATGTTTTTAAAAGGTCAAGTTTCAACTTTCTGTGTTTAAAAATTACTGATACACTCATGAACTCTTGCTAAAATTCATTCAAATGTCCAAAATCACTTGGTAGCTTTTATCTCCTGAAGTCCTGATCGATCAATTAAATCTCAAAACATTTTAAATCATGATAAAAGTGGCGGCACTTCGATGGGATCCCAATCAGATGGCTTATGGATAAGTTACGTCATCGAAACTTTCCTTGATAAAACTTTTAAAAGAACCCTAGTTTTATGTGCTAGCAGACTCCAGAATCTGTACGAGTCGTAATTGTGAGTTAGTGACGTAGAGTGCTAATGCTCAGCTTACTTTTCATTATAAAATTGTAATGACTTAAATTTGTTTTCAAAAATCCTTCATCGCATTCCTGGTGATCACCAGAATGGCAAGAAGTCAGCAGGAACTTCAAACTAAAGAATACTAATAGAGATTCTTCACTGGTAAGCAGTTTGGAGAAATAATTCCACTTTTCAGTAAATCAAAAGTTCTGAAGAGATTGATAAGTATGGCGAATACATTGTAAAACATAATCTACACTATTTGCTTGGCATTGGACATTTCCAGTTTTCCACACAAACCTAAAAAAGGGATGCATATGGAACACATAGTTATTACCAAAAAAGAAAAAACACTAAATGCAGATATGTGAACCTAAGGGCGTACTTTTTCAGCGTCACAATCAACATGGCCTAGCTTCACTTGGCCCTTCAAGTTCTTTGCAGCCCTTTTCCATTCAGGTGCCAATTTCTTGCAGTGCCCACACCTTATTGAAGAACAATACAGTTGATGAGTCAAAACTGTACTCAGTTAACATGATTTACGTATTATCTTATATGGACAACGTATCAGACAAGGGATTTCAAAACATCAGCAAATCCACGAATTAACTTGTAAAATTCTGATAACATCAATAGGAACAGCGATCAGACGAAGCTTAACCATAGCAACCAAATCTAGCAAGGTACCATCAGTAATACGCCTTATCTCAATTGGCGAAGGACAAAAGGGGAAGCAGAAGATTACTCGCAGCATTATGCTTGCGTGATCTAGTTAAAGGTAGGCCTCAAATATGTCAGTGAACATCATGAATTGAATCTGCTATGGTTTGGATATAGTTCAAACTTCTGAAGACTGAAGACCCTATAGTTAATAAAGAATGTGCTAGAATATACTATAATAATGAACAGATGATAAGCTAAATAACATGGGCTTAAGGACAGTGAGCTAAAATGTATAAAGTAAGAGATGACTAAATTGCACACAATTTCGTGTAACTTTTCCTTCTCTTGTTTTAGAATTTGGAGCAATAGCTACATCCAATAATGAGAATAAAGAACATAAAATCAATCAAGTAAAATGATGAACAGTACATTTACTGATGTACATTCAGCTACATACCATGGTGCAAAGAATTCCACAATCCAAAGGTCCTTGCTTTTGATGACAAGTTCATCAAAGTTACGTGAATTCAATTCTACTGATTCATTTGTTTCAGTTTTCTCACTTGAACCACCAGAGGTCTTGCCACTTGAACCTCCTGATGTCTTACCATCCAATCGATCTCTAAGAAGGGCCTTGACCTGTACATCGCAAAACACACACATATAGTTTCCTCTGGATCTAAAGAGTGACAAATCTATACAAAATAAGACTAACTGGAAGTGAATTTAGTTGATTCACAGCATGTAATAGTGATGAACAATTAAATTAGAAAATGGGAAACCATCAGAAGCATGTTGTCAGAAATCATTTGTGTATTGATAAAAAAGGAATCATTTTTGTAAGGGCAATTACTGGAAGCTCAGACTAGGGTAAGAACAAAGAAACACTGTTGCATCCTAAGCTATGTACATTAGCAATTTGTATCAGCGTTAGAAACATCAATTAAAGCAATGCATTCACTGCCTCAAAGCCCACTAAAGAAGAAGTTGATAAGTTACAATAATAGAATATTTCAAAGAAAAAATAGAAAAATCAAGTGGCTACAGAGGAAATTATTTTCAGGCAATAGAAAGAATTTGTTTTTCGCAGTACTATTTCCTGTAAAATCAGAAGTCATTTATGGTGTAAAAGGATTTATATACTGGTGTAGTAGCAGATAAAACAGCACAGCAAAATCATGTGATGTGTAAAATGCAGTTGAAAATACATCAGGAAAACTAATGGAAGAAAATAAAATGGTGAGACAAGTAGGGTCTGCTACAACAAACCTGCTTCAAAGCAAATTCTACAATTGGCTTTACATCTCTTGCTCCTTGATAATCCACTGGAGGCTTACCAGGGACAAACACCTTTATAGTTGGAAATCCTCTTATCCCATATTCCTGCCAAAAAAATGATATCATGCATCATAAATAAAATTGATAGCTTTCCAAAAACATATTTTGTAAATGGTAACTATGGAAGCCACATCTAATGTGTGATTGTCATTAATTTGGTCTATAGGACTGTTTAGAGAAGTGAAACAGAAGACTTTACTACTCAGCCATATAACCTTAATTTAGAGGCATTACCAAAATTAATTTTTAGCCATACTATTCGTTCCAACTCTATCTAAATATGCCTCAATATAGGGACTCAAATTCACTTCAGTGTAGGTATTGGTAAAGATAAATATTTCACAGTTACTGGCGTACAGTCTTGCTCACTTTCTCTCAAGGCGGATGCTTCCACCATCTTTTTTTGGGGGCTATTTCATCTTATGAGTGCCTACATTTGTAATTATTGTGATTCGCTAAATAATGTAATTTCTGCCAACTAAGAAACAAAATTCTAGCCAATGCCAGAATGTCAACAGATTACCACAAGGTTGCACAATACATTGGCTTTCATCCTTTATATATATGTGAATTGTCCGTTTCTAGCATAAGCAATTCAACAGAATTTCTAAAAAATAACACATACACAGAACACAGTTACCGCCTACTAGCCAACTAGGAGGATCCGAGAACAGTATTAGCAAGTGACCAAACCCTGTTAAGTCTCGGCTAAATTATATTTTTCTTCAGAAGAATTCAAAAGCTTGTTAGCTATAAAAATAAGCACAGCAGCAGATTACATCAAATTTACCGTATGAAACTACTATATCCCAACCATAACAGTTCGGTATGCACTGATTTTTTTGGGTACAAATTCTAAATCATATATCGTGTTAATGCCTTCATATTCCCTAACCAACAAAATTGCACGCTGCATGCATCAGTAAGCAGTTAGCCCCCTAATACGATCAAATTACTGTCACATCGCAGCAATGGTGCCGAGATCACACCAGGAAACAAGCGGATCAACGCGTGGACAAATTCCAGGGAAACGAGAGGCCAACCAGGAGGCATGCTCACCTGCGCGAGCGCCTTGTGCGCGTCGGCGTCGAGAGCGGCGACCGTGGCGACGCCCTTGAGGACGCCGGCGGCCTTCTCCCACGTCGGCGTCAGCTGCTGGCAGTGCCCGCACCACGGCGCGAAGAACTCCACCAGCACCACCCCGTTCGAGTTCAGCACCTGCACGCAAGCAAAAGGCAACACGCCCCTGAGCGAGGACCCGAAATGGTGGAGCCGATCTGGAGGCGAGGTGGCGAGTGGGAGGCGAGCGAGACCTTGGATTTGAAATTGTTGGGGTTGAGCTGGAGGACCGGGGAGCCGGCGGAGTAGAGGGCGGCGGCCGGGGAGGCGGCGGCGACGAGGAGGAGGGCGGCGAGGAAGGCGGGACGCATGGCGGAGTCGAGAAGCTTCTAGAAGCGGAGGAGTAGATGGTGGCGATCGTCTCCGTGAGGCGTGAGCCGCGTGACCTGGGCCGCTGGGCGTGGTGAACTGGTGGTGCGATTTAAGTCGGGATGCTCGCGAGGCGACGGACGCGTGTGCGAACCAATGGAGAGCCTCCACGTAGGATGTTCGTCCACGTCGGAGTGGTTTCGCTTGCTTGGCGCGACGGGATCGGTGTTGCTCGGACGAATTTATTTTCATTTAATATTTATTTTAAATTTTTTTTCAAATCTAATCGATGGAAATAAAAAATTACAAAAATAGACACCCATCGCCCCAATATGGGGCGATCACCCCCATATTGGGGCGATAGGTACCTGGATGTAAAAAATGCACTTGTGAAAATGGACACATGAAGAAGTGGATTTACCAATATATTTTGCATTTAGGTACCTATCGCCCCAATATGGGGCGATCGCCCCACGTTAGGGCGACGGGTGCCTATTTTTGCAATTTTTTGTTTTCATCGATTAGATTTGAAAAAATGATTTAAAATAAATATTAAATGAAAATAAATTCTTGCTCGGACACCCTACGATTGGACCTGGCCCGAAAGGTTACCGTAAAAAGGCCACAGAAAATTCTCACACTGGCTCGATCTTCCGAGCTCAACTCACAATGGGTTTGGCCCATATCAGCCCATTAGTACGGTCCGATCTGTTTTGTGTTGGACTGGTGGACCGGTACGGTTCTATACCGGAGGGAAACAAATTTGCAGCCCGCAGGCTGTAGCAGAGTGAGCACTTCTGGCAGAACTATAAGGCCCCTTGTGGAGTGGCTTTTCCTTCGGGCTTCTGCTAACGAGAAGCCACAAGCCATGTTAAAGAGACGGCTTCTTCAACGGGGTTTTGCACAGCCGAAGCCACCGAGTAACATAGAAGCAGAAGCCGGGCAGCAGGTACACCCAGGGTTTTTAATTTGTTTCGGAACCATTTTTCGAGCCCCCACCGGTACCGAAATTCATCGAATTTCGGTCAAAATTCGATAAAAATCAAATTATTTTGGAATTCAAATGTATTTGAAAATTAGTCAAATAGCTGAACGGATTTCGGTCGAAAGGCTCGAATTTCGGTCGAAAAGCGTCGAATTTCGATGATAGTTAAAAAAAGTGAGAAAAATTGCAAATAAAATGTTGTAAAATTTGTAAAACTCAATTCATATAATTAAAAGAGTTGAGCAAGCTAGCTGTGTGAAAGGCACAGATGCTTCGACCTCTTGACTAAAAGAAACCACACAGTTTGAAAGCAAATTAATGGAGAATTGGTCAGAGGGGTTAACTTGTCTAGTTTGCATCCTGCTAGTAACCACAAGTCTTTTAAGATCGTTTTAGTACAATTGTCTTCAAGAGGCATAGATACAACTAGGAAAATACGCGCGGCGCACGCCGCGCGCGTGAATGGAAAAACGAATTTGTGTTTTTTTTCGAAGAAAAAACGGACCATAGAAACAATTTTTCCGGGTAAAACGAGAAAAAACGGGATACAAAAACATTTTTTCTAAGGAAAGCGAAAAGTTTTTTTTCGGAGAAAAAACGGAGCACCGAACCTTTTTTTTTCGGGAAAATGAGAAAAAACGGACCACAAAAATATTTACTCGGGTAAAAACCGCGGCGTGCATGAACGAAAAGCGAATTTGCGCAATTTTTTTCGGAAAAGAACGAACCATGAAATTTTTTTTCGGGGGGGAAACGAAAAAACGGGATAGACATCGAAAAATATTTTTCCCATGATCTGGAGAAAAAATGGACAACGAAAACATTTTTTTCCAACAAAAACGGAGAAACGGCAGACGAAAAAATGAATTTCTATTTTTTTTTAGGAAAAACAACAAACGAAAATATTTTTCCTATGCTCTGGAGAAAAAACGGACCATGAAAACATTTTTTTCGGGCAAAATAGAGAAAGGACCTGAACGTAAAGTGCGAGGACCTATTTATTATAATTTTGGACCTGTTCGTTATTTTGAAAAAATTAGAAAAGGGCTCGTTCGCGATTCGTATTTAATGTGAGGCTTTTTCTGTAAAATGCCGAACGAGGGACCTAAACGTAAACCGGGAAAACTATTTTCGTCTCACAAAAAATCGCTCAGGGATCTATCCGCGATTTGGATGAACGGAGGGGCTTTTTTGCAAAACCGGCGGAGTGGCTCTGGTTGCTCTCGGAAGCTCCCGGATGTAATCTATGGATAATTATACACACTATCCTTTAATTTGTAGTCAATAATGCAGTGAGTTTGTTGGTGTCTTGAGCCATTCCTGGGTGAATAAAACTACAAAAAACCTATAAACTTGTGTTATAGATCATGCCAACAGACTCACAGTAGAGAAGGATGCGGATAGATTATCTTTTTTGTCTAGAGATATAGCCTCAAGAGCAGAAATAGAAGAAGGAATGTTCGCTAGATTCTCGCATTCACTGAGGAAAATTTTAAACTTCAGGTGACACATCTCTCTCTCTCTATATGAGAAAGACACATCTCTCGAGAGGTGTTTCTACGCTCTTCCTTTTAAAAGTTGCACAACTATTAAAGCATGAACGGAGAGTAGATGGTGATTACTTACCCCTTCGCTTGCTTCAAGATTTGTGCAATTTGTACTAGAAGGAAGAGCATAGAAGCACTGCTCCTCTCGAAATTATGGACGGGATTATCGGCCCGTATATGCTCAGTGATGTGGTCCAATCTATTTGTGCTGGGTACGGTTCTAGACCGAAAAAAGTGTAGTCTGTAGCAGAGCGAATACTTCTCGGCAGAACTATAATTCTGGCAATGTTGAGCTACAATGCACAACATCACGCTGTCTGGCAACGTAACTGTAGAAAATACTCACGCTGTTTCTGTGCAGATACCACAAATTTGATACGATCCGGATCTAATATTGTCACAGGTCTTTTACTCGCATGTACTCTAACTGCAAATGCCAACGGAGGAATTCAGTTTGCTGTGTTGCTGCCATGGTTGCTTGATGGCTTCCATATCATCACATCACCACATTGCCAAGTGTCAACCAGTACACTAAAAAAGGTACACAATGAGACAGCAGTCCTATACTAATAAAGACACTCACACTATGCTAGTATATAGAAATAAGAACAAATACAGTACAGTACAGTACAACTCTCATGCTGGTCGGAAGCAGCGCAACGCAGCGGAAATACCAAATATACGTAGTACAATCACTAACTGAAGGCCTCGCATATACAGCAGGCTCGTTTATTCAATGCCAAGCAGTACTGGTGTACGCAATATTAGTAGTCTAGTACGAACTCTGAAGCATCCTATGTAGTGTAATCACTGACTGAAGCCACAGAGCAGAGCAAGATGGTGCATGCATGCGGTTGTCAAGCGATGGCAATGCGGTTGGAGCTCTCGCTCTCCATGGACTTGAAGGCCTCGAACCGGGGCTCCTTGGCCTCGAACTTGTGGCGCACGTACAGATTCATGTAGTCCTCGAACACGAATTTGGGGTACGCCCCGCCGGTCTCCTCGTTCACCAGCGCCGGCGCCGGGAAGATGACGGCGTCGCTGCCCGGGTTGTAGAAGGACGCGATGGACATGCGGTTGCCATCGGTCTGCGCCACCACCCGGTGCAGCACGCTCTTGTACCTGCCGTTGGTGATCACCTCAAGCTGGTCGCCGAGGTTGACGACGATGGAGTGGCGCGTGGGAGGCACGTCGACCCAGTCGCCGTCCTTGAGCAGCTGCAGGCCGCCGACGCGGTCGTCCTGGAAGAGCAGGATGATGCCGCCGGCGTCGGTGTGGGCGCGGAGGCCCTTGACGAGGTCGGGGCGCGGGCACGGCGGGTAGCTGCTGACCTTGGTGCCGAAGGTGGGGGCGCCCTTGGAGCCGCGGAAGGCCCGGGTGAGGTAGCGCTGCTCGAGGCCGAGGTTCTCGCACAGCAGGTCCAGCAGCCGCTCCGCCAGCTTCTCCAGCTCCTCCGCGAACCGCTTCATCACCCGCCTGTAGTCGTCGTCGAGGTCGGGTATCTCGGCGATGTTGGACTCCGGGAGGTGGCGCAGGAAGAAGGTGCTCTCCCAGTCCAGGTCCTCCGCCTTGACACCCTGCGCGTCGCAGCCGTCCTTGAGCGCCTTGCTCGCGAACTCGAGGAACCTCTGCTCGCGGACCCTCTTGTAGTGCCCCTTGGTCATCTTCTCCACCTCGTCCATCAGCTCCGTCGAGATGCCGTGGTTCAGGATCTGCAACGTACGGCGCCAACAAAATAAACTAACAAAGAACACTATGATCGGTAACAAAAAAGGATTTACACACGCAGCATGTGTTCTTGTTCCATGTTATAGCATTTGGTCAATTCTCATTGTCCGTTAATTATGTCATTGTGCTGTTGTTGCATTTTATATATGGGATTCACCTCGAAGAATCCCCAGTTCTCGCATGCATCATGCAGCAGCTCCATCGCCGCGGGCCTCTCCTCCCCGCCGAGGAGCCCCATGTCGATGATCGGGAACGAGGAAGTCGGCGCCATTAATTTCTAGCTCGCAAACTCCACCGGTCACTACAATCTCGGCTAATGGCAGGTGTAATCTGCAAGTGTGCGTCCGGTGCTCTGTGCAGGTGCTTGCTGTGAGTAAGGATGCAGCACGCCGGGTGCAATTTATAGACTCGCCATCGCCCGCCTAGGAAGCAGCTGCTTCTACACACACTGTTGATGAGTAACTGTAACTGAACGAAGCAAATTAAGTTTGGAGTTCACTCCAGTAGTTGACCGGATAGAGACCGACCAGCCCATGTGGGCTACGTGTTGGATCACAGATCGGTCCAGCATGGAATTATTTGGCCCCCACCAATAATAATCCCACACCATGCTTTGGATCCGAGAGGTGTACGTTTTCTTTTTAAAAGTTACATAAATACGATGATTATTTATCCCTTCGTTTGCATCAAGATTTATACAATTTGCATCGGAAGAAAAAATATAAAAGCACCGCTGTAATACGAGTTGTATAAACTTTAAAGCAATAGAAGGATAAGTAGCTTTAATAATTACCCGTACGATCGGTCCCTCTCCCAGCTGCCGGCGCCCGGCTGCTGCCCGATGCAGCTTCGGTGCAGATAGAACCGGACAGGGACAACCGCGCCGCGTTCACTGCCTCGACGCCTGCAGGGAGGCGGCTTCGTGGTAAAACCTGTTCCTCCAAGCTTTTGACGGTAAAACCCGGTACGTATTGTTGCTATCTATCCTGAGAATTCGCCGGTTAGTTGTGGGTTGGTAAAATTCAGGCCCCCAGTTTTTTTGTATCCGTCCGGCGATGATAGCCGGAGGCGCCATCCAATTTGGTACCTTGTTTGCTCTAAGCGGATGTAATTAACTTGTAAACGTTAACTGGACGAAGAAAAAAAAAACTGCATAGCTTATTTTATAGGGCCTGCATTGCAACAGTGTACATATATATTAACCATGTGTGTCAAGACATCAAAAGGAATACAAGTCTGATTTTGAGCTATACGTCAAATCCAATGTGCGGACGCGCTAGTTTTATGGTGTTAAAGGTAAAATGAGTCCGATTGCAATCAATCCGACTTATAAATCACAGGAAAATTAAATGGGTTATTTTCTCTTGACGAGTGCTCATTTGACAAGTATATACAGTGCATAGAATGAAGACGGAATCAGTAACATCTGTGCCTCTCGCTTTGGTTCCAAGGGAGAGTACGCATTAAACATGGACTCAAACTCGTCTATTAAACCTTGCCCACATGCATATCAATCTTACAGCCTGCAATTGATGTTAAGAGGCAAAAACAAGTCCAAGGGCAATCGATTCGATGTATATACCAAGGATAAAGGTAAAATTGTTGTTTTAGTTTAATTCACAAGTGCTCTTCTTTCTGCTAATTGGCAAATATATACAGTGCATCAAAAGAAGATGGAATTGGTAATATGTCACATATATGCCACTGCCTCTCACATTGTATCCAAGAGAAGCATTCAAAAACGTAGCATCAAATGCAGCAACGAAATCGTACGGCCTAAAAAGGCTAAAACAAGTTCAGATACAATCAATTCAACACAAATATCATGGAAGAGTCGACGAGTGTGTTGCTTTGTTTAGATGCGTCCTCCTGTTGTTGTTTGGTACGTAGTTAACATGGTATGTTAACACAAAGATGTAATCGGTAATATATTGCATGTGTAGAGGGGCTAAATATGAGGTTTTTTAAAATTCTTGATTGTAATTGCAGTAATCTAAGTAAAAAACTCAAATTGAGAATTTAAACAAATAATGCCTAAAAGCTCTAGGTTTATCTAAATGCACCAACAACCTAAGTCTAAGCAAAATATATAATCCTAGAACAAAGGTCAATACCAAGTATACTAGAAAAGTAAATTGCACAAGTAAAAGAAAGCAAACCATAGGAGAGATTAACACCAAGAATTTATCTTGTGGTCTTGGAGACTTGCCGGTCCCCCAATCCATGTTGAGGTAAGTTTGACCAACTAAAGCCGGCTCCTTGCGCAAATTGAGCCCGATCACTCATGGTAGCTCTTCCCCGCTCTGCGTAGGCGAGCTCCTTACCTTCACAACTAACCGAGCCTTCTCACAATCTCTTTTGAGAAGATCACCGGTTCCACGCCCTCAAACTGTCTAGGAGGCGGCAACTACCAAGAGAATGAAGTGATGATGCTTGCTTGAGGTTGAATCAAGTGTCTAATTGGCTCAAATCATTAAAATCACACTTGAATGCTCCTAACTCTTTCAAAGAGTGAATTTAATGCTCAAGGGAGAAATAAGACATGCTAGAGCTTAAATGTATTCAATGAGTCACTAAGAACCTCTATTAATGTAGGTGTGGAGGTATTTATAAACCTCACCCACAAATCCAACCATCAGGGAAAGTTTCTAAAAAATTCAGCATTTACGGTACTATCGGTGTGCAAAGTGCGGTAGTACCGCCCCATGACCAACGGTCGAGTCAGAGCATTAAATACGATAGGTAATAGCTGTTACAGGAAATCCGGTACTACCAACGTTCATTGTACGGTAGTACTAACTTTTGAAGTGAGATTGGCTTAATAACAGTTCCTCTCTATAAAATGAGTACCGGTACTATTTTTGCGGTACTACTGATTTTTGATAGTACCGCTATTTTCACTGCGGTAGTACCGACCTTCAAAATAGAGCAAAACCGCCCAAAAACACCCATTTCTGTAAAATAACTATCACTCAATTTTTTCGGTACTACCGACCCGGTAATACCACTCTTTGTGCTACAGTAGTTCCGGATTCAAAAAGTTCATAAAAGGAGTGCTTCTGTTTAAAAACTACCGTCTACATGCTCAATGCTACCGCCAAGCGGTAGAACCACATTTTGCATTGCGGTACTTCCGGTCCAGAAAGAAAAGGTTAAGTACTAATAAATCCTTCTCTGGAAAATACTTACCGCCGTATGAAACCCAGTAGGCCAGTACTACCTTGTTTTGTACTGCGGTACTACTGGAAATGCTAAGAATGCAAGAGAACTTTCAAAGGCAAGACTAAATGCTTCTAATATGATTTTTAAAAGGATTTTGAGCCAAATTAAACTAGATAAACATCAAACTACTAGCCATTACTCCCTCTTGATAGTACAACATCTATCCTAGTAAATCGATCTTTTCTTCTAACTCTGAAATCGGTAAAAATATAAAAGGGCCATAACTACTTTTATACCGTGACTTCAAGCTCTAAATCTTTTTTTTCTTAATTCATTTAGATCACAATGCTTTTCCTTTTTCATATATTGTGAAGTGGACCAATCTATTCTCACATACTCAAAAGAAATTATTAGTTATTTAACATTGTTATCATTAATTATTAAAATTAAATAAAATTAGGAGATAGACGCTTTCAGACAGCTACTCACTTTAGATCTATCGAGAAAAGTATTGGACATCCTTGTGTCAACACAACTATATTTCATTATAAATGTGTATACATCAAGTGTATAACCACAAAGGTAAAACGAGTACAAGTACGGTCATTTCGATGTCATATAGGGAAAGAGTCAAGAGTTATTTTCTTTCGATGAGTTCGTCCCTTTGGCGAATATTACGCAGTAAACAATGATCATGATGCAATCAGTAGTATGGCGCTAGTGACAATTAGAGAATCTTTTTACACCTAAGAGGCCAAATATCACTGGATCGGTATCTTCAAAATATTTAAAGCATTTGTAAATGTGTATGTAAATATAAAATAAAAGAGGGGTTGTTGACGACGATGGATTGATCAACTTCAAATGTACGTAATATCAGGTTTAATTTGGGTGCCAGCCGATTTAATATTGCAATCGGTAATAAAAATATATGGTCTAAACGACTATCCCTCAACCAATTAGTTTTTCAATGTAATCCGATCTAAATAATTATCAAAGCTGATAAGATCGTAAGTAACGATAAATCTAAACAACCTGATTGAGCTGAGTGTGTGTGTGTGTATGTGTAGTGGATAAAGGTAGATTTTTCTCGAAAAAGACGATATGCAATAAGATCAGAGAAAAAACAAATCTAGATAACGTAAGTCAATAATGATCAAAGTCGACGATGCACAACTTTATTGATTAAGACGAATTACGTATAGATGAAAGACTACAAATCTAAATAACTACTCCTAATTAACGAAAAATAGATAAAAAATAAAGTAATTTGATTGATTGTTGGATGTTCTTCTGTCTTGCCAGTCGTCCCTTTTATATTGTTTAAGCCAGTCGTATCTTTCTTCAAATCTTATAGAAATATAATTCATATTGCTTAAATCTCTAAAAATAATTTTTTATCTAAACCGATTATCAGCTTCAATCTCATATCGATGTTTAACCTTATCTTTTCAAATTGGCTATAACTATCAAATCGATCATATCTACCGGATCAATTAAGAGCACCAAATTTTAATGTCAACAGGCGTCATTCGCAAAAAATAAATTGTGCGATCAACGGTTCCTAATTCCTACTACTCATGCATACATCCGCCGCTGATGCACTGCTTCTTTTCGGATTTTTATTAATAGACGCACTGCCAACATCGCGTCGGTGTACAGCCGAGTCCGAGCCTAATGCGTGGCTCGTTTGGCCAACGAGTTGAGCTCGTGCTAGCTCGTAAGCGGCTCGTTAGTCTCGTTAGACTCGACAGTCATATGAATAATACATGTCATATTAGTATTACTATTACTAAAAGACTACATATCAAATGATATTACTAAAAGAAAACTAATAATGGAAGATGTATAGTCATGACTACATGCTACAGATCAACAAATAGCCAAATAGAAATGGATGCTACAGATCAACAGATCAATAAATAGTCAGGCCCACGCGTCAGGCTGGCTCACGAGCCGAGCCGAGGCTCGACCAAGCCCTAGCCGAGCTTGGTTTTCAGCTCGGCCAAGACAATGAGCCGAGCCTGGCTCGGCTGGCATACTGACGAGCTCCGCCGAGCCGAGCCTAGCCGAGCCAGGCTCGGCTCGATTCCACTCCTACTAGGAGCACCGCTGTGCCGATGAAATAATTTTGGACAAGGACAATAAATGTAATGGCTGCAATTTTAGGAAGCTGCACATATTTTATGGGGGATGTCGGCAGGTAAAAAAAATTTTGGAAGTTTTGAGGATCTTTTTATAACTTTCGGGTGACCTCCGCGGTAAAAAAAAAAACAAATTTTAGAAATTTTAGGGGTCACCATGCAAAAAAAAAAAATTGGAAGGTTCAAGAGCCTCTCCGAGAAAAAAAATTGGAACTCCTATGCAATTTTGGAAGCTTGGGGACCTCCCCATAATTTAAAACTGGCTCTAGAATTTTCGTGGGACTTTCTGTAAAAAAAATTGGACCTATACATAATTTCTAAAAAAATTAGGGTGTCCACACAAAAAAATACACGACATGCGGCGACGCGTCATACGGGCAAAAATCCCGCGGGCGATGTGGGTGAGTGCGCGCAGGGTTCAAAGTCGCGACCGAGGGCTTGAAGGTGAGGACACTTACCGCTACGTCGCACGCCCGTTAGCGAAAACCAATGCTGTTAAAATATATAATCCATATAGCCAGCTGAGTCCACATCGCGATGTGGACGCACGAGAAACGAACACATCGGCCAAATTAACGAGAGTGCTGGAATCCCCGGGTTTGTATATAGGAACTAGCAAATTTACCCGCGCAATTGCGCGGCTAGATATTATGATATGATTATCTTTGATATATAACTATATTTTCTATAATTATGTATTTTTTATATAACTCTAATATCTATATAGATTAATATGCACCGTTATAATCTGGTCTCATCAAAATAAGTGGTGATCTTTGGACTCTTCCTTTTAAACTTAACCGTTATCGTATGGAATCCAATTTCTAATTTTTTTAGCTATTTGTGTAATGTAAATGATACAAACTCTTTCTTTTAATCTAGACCGTTATAATCTAGATCATGTATTATGCAATACACAAACTCTTTCTTTTAATCTGAACCATTATAATTTGGACCCATTATGATCAATGGTGTCGATCTTTCTTTTTTTCTCAGATTAATATGGGAATTTCTAGTCTTTAGAGCGAACGTGGTGGCTTCTTTTACCTCTACTTCAAGGCAAAAAAAAAGTAAGGCGTGTTTAACACAAAGAAAACTTATTTTCGAAAAAGCTTGAAAAAAATCTCATGTTTCAAGTGGGGCCTCAATCCTAGACCCTCGTATCATGGCCAGGCAAGCTCTACCATCATATTGCTTCTCTATTTGATCTTGACCGTTCATACAAGTCCTGCATATACTGTTCCACCTTTTTTATCATGCAAAAGGAAAACGGTAAGCAGGAGGCAACCAGCTTTTTTTAACTAAGCATATTTACTTGTGCAATTATGCGGCTAGATGTTTTAGTATAACTGTCTTTGTCTTTGATATACAACTCTCCTTCCTATAAATAAAACTAGGCTAATAAACGCGGCGCACGTCGCGCACGTGAACTTTGCGTTTTTTTTTTTCAGAGAAAAAAATAGATCTAGATATATTTTCTAAATTTTTGGAGGCTCGAAAAATATTAGAGGCCGAGTTGAAAAACAAGTACACATATTTCTGTTGATGGAAATATTTTTTCCGGGAAAACAGAGAAATAACCTGGATGTAAGAACCGGGGACCCGTTTGTTATATTTTTAGATCTCACCGCTATTCCGAAAAAGTAGAAAAGGGCTCACTTGCGATATGTATTTAACGGGAGGCTTTTACCGTAAAGTAACGAGCGAGGGACTCAAACATGATTTAGAAAAGTTTTTCTTGCTCATATAAAAAATCGCAAAGGACATTTTTGTAATTTGCATGGATCTATCCGTAATTTGAAGGAATATAGGGGCTTTTTTTAAAAAAACGACGGGATAACACCTGGACACCCTCCTTGAGCTCCAATCCTCCCGATTGTAATAGAGGGATAATACTAACTAGGCCAATAAGCGCGGCGCACGTCGCGCGCGTGAACGAAAAATGATTTTGCGTTTTTTTTTCGGAGAAAAAATAGACCTAGATGCATTTTCAAAATTTTTGAAGGCTCGAGAAATATTAGAGATCGCGTTGAAAAAAAAGTACATATATTTTTATTGATGAAAATATTTTTTGGGGAAAACGGAGAAAAGACCTGGTTGTAAAAACCGGGAGGTCTGGTTGTTATATTCTTGGACCTCATCGCTATCCCGAAAAAGTAGAAAATGACTCGTTTGCGATTTGTATTTAACGAAAGGCTTTTTCCGTAACGTAGCGAGTGAGGGACCCAGACACGATCCAGGAAAACTTTTCTTTCCCTCACAAAAAATCTCGAAGGACCTTTTCGTAAATTCGCAGGGACTTATCCGTAATTCGGAGAAACGGAGAGACCTTTTCACAAAACACCGCGGTGACACGTGGCTAGGCTCTCCTTCCGGATAACCTCCCATCTTTAATAAAGAATAGATACAATTGTATTTATTACAAAGATATTTGAGCACGAGCGATAAGTTGTCAAAGCTTTTGTTTCTTCCGTTAATGTTTCACGCATGAAACTGCTTTTCTTTAGTAATTAAACTAGAGAGGAGGCCTATGAATTTGCACTGCTGGATTTATTGTAGTTTTTTGGTATAAAAAATATAACGCGGTGCCAAAGACTAAAATATCTTGCGTTGTTTAACGCCATGGCTTTGTTGTCCGTCCCTCCTGCCACCGCGCTGTCCTTTCGTCGTGCTTGCCGATTGCCACTTCCCTGACCCGACGTCCCTCACTGTTAGGGGTGGCAATAGGGACCCGTTCTCCGATCCCCGGCGGGGAATTCCTCTATTAGGGGACGGGTATGGGATGAAATCGTCCCCCGCGGAGATGAAAACGGGGGAAATTATTCCCCCGTCGGGGATGGCGGGGACGGGGACGAGGAATTTTTTTTCCCCGCGGGGATCCGGTTGGAGATTTGAATTTAGTTTAGTCCAGTTTAGTTATTAGATTACAAACATATTATCTAGCTCATCATATTCATATTTTCATAAACGGGACAACATAATCTTCAATGAATGCATGCATTCTTTTTTCCTTGCCTGTTGATATGATTTTAGAGTTAAAATGGCTATACGAGCTTTTTTCTTGTGTAAAATTTTCGCGGGGATGGGTCCCTGACGGGGCCCCGATACCCGAACGGGGATGGAGATGGGGAATTTTATCCCCCGAGACGGGGAACAGAGACGAGGACGGAAAAAATTTTCGTTCGTGGGACGGGGAGGCATTCCCCGGCGGGGAATGCCCCCTTTGCCACCCCCTACTCACTGTTGTTTTTGCGTGCTAGCCAGGACGGTGCCTGTAAAGCTAATATCAATGTCAATCACTTAAATCGATTCGCAAAACAGTACACAGGCACGGTGCAACATACAGGACCTGCCACAGCAGCTGGTCAGTTGCTGACGGCCGGTGCACAAAGCTCCAGGGTACATGAGCTCGAATGATATGGATATATGCAGATTTCTCAGCCATAGCTTAGGATCTCTGTCCCCCCATGATCACCTGATGACAAGGATGCTCCAAGCTGGCAGAACAGAACGGATCGACTCGAGGTGTGTAGCCATAACATGGAATCATGTGTCGGCTCGGACGGAACGAATCACCCTGCAGTACACCAATCACGTACCGGGCCCCAGCTGCATGGAGACATTAGAAAAACTCGGGTGTCTAGATCATCTAGCAGCAATTAATCTAGTACAGAATTCGACACGGCCGATGTAAAACTCGATCGTGCCAGACATTCCCCTGCCTTTCGGTCCTTTTCATCGATCCTCCCCTGTAATCACTGCACTGTTCGTGCACCGCCACGTACAGTACGTGTTCAGTTCGTATACGTACGCGTCCTAAGAAAGGTGTACGAAAGGACAGACCAACGGCAGCTTATCGATCGTGTCAGCGATACAAGAAATGCATGCGCAGTGCAACCATCTCGGCAGCTATGAACTAATTAATCCGGAAAAAGAGACAAGGTGAAATGGTTTCCTGCACGGTTTTGTGTGTGTCTATATATATCTTTTTCGTACTCTGGGAGTACGTACTCCCACATTCAATATACTGCTTAAACGAAAGTGTTATACTCTTGTTTGCGCCAAAATTCGGTACATGGCAAAATGGGTTTGAATCGGATAAAAGCAATTGTATGTGTTTGCATCAGAATTCGGCGTGTATTGAAATCAGTCCGAGACGAAAAGGAAGCGTTCGCATGGAAAGAAATCATCAAACGAATCGGAAAAGGAATCCGTTTCTAAAAAGGAAAGGAAATCGATAATAAGGCGATCTGGATAAGCGCCGCGTATCCATGTACAACTCGGATCGGCGGTATGTTATAAAAGGAAGGTGGGTGTCAAGCGGCAAGCAATCAATCAATTCCAACACACCTACTTTTTACGCCTTTTCTTTTACATTGCTTTAGTTTCATAGATTTCTTTGCAAGTCGACGGAATCAACATAGTGCGATCGATTGTTGATTTTAGCGATTTTACCCAGGTTTGATTTGCCGTTTTGTTGCGCATCGCCTTCGGCCGATTTTACCTTATATCCGGATCAATTGTAGCTGGTTGATCTAGTTATCTCCCCTAATCGGTTCTTGCCTTACTAGCTAGCGGAAGTAGATCTTTGTTTATCGGCTTTGATCGAATTACAAATTCTACCTTATCGATTTGAGTCAAATCGACCGCACGCTCTGCAAACCGGTGTTTGTCTTGTGTGTTCGGGCGAAAACCCTTCTTCACGTTTTTCGCGCGAACATATTTGGTACACGCCAGTGGGACCCAAAAGAATGTCGTCCAACCGACAAGCCCACATGATCCGCCGATATCAACACCGATACCATAATCGCCCCGGATGGCGGGATTTAACCCCTGAGCAACGGAAAGAAATCCCGAAGATCGAAGGCGCTCGAGGAAATGATGCTACGATGCTTCCGAGGAAAACAGCCGTGACGTTACTCAAAAGATTGCGACTCCCAAGCATCAATCCTTATCGGAGATTCAACATCTGAATCGTGGCCGATACGCACCCATCAAGCTGATTTATCAAGTATGATCGAGCAATCATCCATCACGCATTGATTAACCAATCATCGGCTCTAGTATCTACTTTAAAGCCGATGATAGAAAATAGTGAAAACAATTGCTCAAAATTAGCCTGCGTCTGGAAGCACGCTAGATCCACCACAAACCATCCCTCATTACCCGGTATATTCCATAGCACCCAACACCAACACGATGGCGTGTAGGCTCAAGCACCTATCATGATCTGGCTCAACCTCTTGTTTTGAAACCAAGCATCTGAGAGATGGGTTCACACACTACCATGGGCACACGGATGGAGCCAAGATAGGCGCATCAAATCAATCAGAAGTCGCCCCTCCAATAACATCGGGTTATCGGCTTATCACCGATCGAAATGGGACGAGTTCCACGATCCGAGGCCACAACCATGAAACAAGCACCATATAGGGTGGTGCCATCGTCGAACCTTTCGCGCCCATACCCGATGCATTAGGTTTTAATCACAATTATGACGCAGCACCAAGACCTCACGAGGTGCGAGTTGGACAAAGAACAGAGTTTGCACTTTCGGCGCAAGCATAAACAATGAGAATTGGCGTGTCAGTTTGCACCACAAGCCGACAATGTTAATTGGGCGAACAAATTGCCAATGTTTTGAGAAACAGATTCGGTTTACAACCCGAGAGGGAAGTGATCGGCTCAGGAAGCCGTACCGATTACATAGACCGAATGCCATACCCCCACAACTTTAGGATACCGGACTTTGCTAAATTCTCAGGGATGATTCTATTACCACAATTGAGCATATCGGACGGTTCATGGCTCAATGTGGGGAGGCGGCCGATCAGATGGGTTAAAAAATTAGGTTGTTTCATTTATCATTATACATGCCTTTGCATTCACTTGGTTCACAAATCTACCACCTAATTCAGTTCATATATGGAACGATTTAGAAAAGCCGATTCCATGAGTACTTCTTTTTAGGGAACTATGGAGCTTAGGATTTAGATCTTAGTTCAATCCAAGCCAATCTGGCGAATCGGTCTCTCGATTATATCAAGAGATTTCATGCGTCTGAATAGGTGCTCTGATGTAACATTACCCCGACGATCAATTGGCGACCTAAGCGTTCCAAGGGTTAATCCCTCCATTAAAAGAAAAGTTATCGTGCCAAGAATTCCCCGACCTAGGCCACCTACTCCCATCGTATGTCGGCACATGAGAGCAGTATGCAGAAATCAAAGGGTTTAAAGATAGATTTAAACCCAACTGAAAAGGCCAAAATAAACATGGTAGAATACAGTTCGGCGATACCTGCGAGAGGATCGAGGCGAGGTGAACATAGCCAGCGAGTGGGCCAAAGGTTCTAAAAGCCACTCGTATGCTCTCTACTTAAAAAGCAAAGAATAAAGTGCTAAGTCAAGTACTCGTATGATGTGTCAAAGTGTGACAAGATATTTGATTTATTACTACAAGAAAAACTCATAAGGTTACGAAGGGCACATCATACCATCGGCCGAGGAGATTAAAAAGCGAAGGTATTGCAAATGGCATCATTCATTCTCCATAACACTACTTGATTGCAATATTTTTTAACCAGATTCAATCGGCCATCGCCGATGGTAGGCTAAAATTTGCGGAAGAATCGGCTATGCAGATAGATATGAGCCCTTTTCAAGTCAACATGGTTCAATGTTCACGAAAGAGAGGCTGCGGAAGATAAAGCCAAGTTAAAGTCGTATCACGAGATGAGGCAAAGATCTGAGATCACTACTCGGTTCTATACAAATAGAAGCCATAGGAATGGGACCAGAACTAAAAGTAAAACCAAGAGGGACTTGGAGGCTCAGAAATGGTATCGGCCGTGAGAGGGCTCCAAGAAAAACCGATTTCAAACCAAAAGCCGACCTTCTCCACAACTCCTGAGGAAGTATGAGAGGAGTAAGTCGAAGAGTGTGACCCTCAACGCCATACCGGAACTTGCATCAACTAAGGCAAAAGAGGGGCCAGCCGTTGGCGGCCCGGATATGTCATATCGGCCATCGAGGAAGAGAACATCGACAATGTCCCTTTTGGCGGTTCTTTGGGAGAAAGGATGACCTTACCAGAGTGTGTCTTGTCCTATGCAACACTCAAATGCATATCAGCCAAACCGGGTCTCAGAAAAGATAGGTTGTCTAGACCAATATCTGATCATCCAGTGCACGAAAGCGGTAGAGCGATCCATAGAAGGTTGTCAACATCGAGGCAATGAGTCCTCCCAAAATCAAGAACTATCGGCTAACACGGGTGAAGAATGGAATCAGAAACAATGAGATGAGCAATTTTAAAGAGAATCTGGCCAGTAGAACCTAAACCTAGGTGGTGCCCTCCGGTCTTAGCAAATCCTGTATGAAGGCTTCAGATTGAAAACACAAGAAGAAAGGGAGGGTAGAAAGGAGAGCGAGAGGGATCGGATGTTCAACAAATTAAGACGGTACCAATTTTGAAAAAGGAGTGGAGAAAAAAGGAGCAAATCGATAGTGATTCAGACCAATCGATTGAATCCAGGTTCTCCGATGATCACGGATGATACACCAGATGGACATAAACATGGTATTCGCTCTACTGCCGAGTTCAAAACCGAGGAATCGGTACCGAGGAAGTGTTAAGCCCGATTATGTCTCGGGCACTGCATTGTGTTCGAAAAGCCACAAGATATGCATCGGCATGAAACCATTATATCTAAAAAGGGTATATTAATGGCGACCGATATCTCGTATCTTTGGCGATGGCGGGGCGCGATCAATCTGATGTCAATTAAGTACTTTCGAGAAAGTTGGGTAAAAGCGAGTGAAGACTTGATCAAGACCAATATGGTGCTAAATGACTTCACGGGAGATCCAACCAAACTAAAGGCGTGATGGTGTCGTGAATCGATACCGTAATAAAACTTTGCCGATTGCATTTTTTGTGATTGAAGCCAAAGGCAATTACAGCGTGCTCCTTAGGCGGGGCGGATCCATGCCAATTGTTGTATACCATCAACTATGCACCAAGAATTAGTGCGGTGGAGCGATGATATCTGATGCAGAAGTAAATGCCGTGGCACATCGGCTCACATCGCCATGGCTAGCCACGATACCAATTGGCCACGAAGAAGCCGAGGTGTATATCGGAAAAGCCTTGGACAATTGGCGATTTTATACTGCGTAGAAGTCGAGATTCAAGCGATCAGCGTCAAAACCCAACACGCGTTTGATCGGATGGGCGAAGTAAGAAGATGGAGTACAAGACACTAGCAAAGCCTACAGAAAAGGCGGGAGCTATCGGCAAGCAAGTCTGAAGAAGAGTGACGAGGATTTTGAAGAAGAAAGAAAAGGGTTAGGATTTACTTCATGGTTGCTCGAAGAAGATTGATATTAGGAAAGGTGATAACAAAGACCAGCGTTTGTAAGTGCTAAACTAGAACCCAGTTATAAAGCAAAGTTGGTGAAATACTCAAGAAGTATAAGGATTGCTTTGCATGGGAGTATTATGAAATGTCTGGGTTTGCCAGCGACTAGTTTAACATCAGTGCTATAAAGCTTTGGATATCGTAGTTCAAAAGCGATACCTAGGCGGTTCAATCCCTACATTGTATGACGCTATAAAGGGAAGAAGTAGGGCGATTGCTAGAGGCAAAGTTTATTAAGCCTTGTCTGACATTTAGTGGGTCTCAAACATAAATCCACTGTAAGAAGAAAAATATGGCAAACTTAGGGTATGTGTAATTTTAGAGATTTAAACAAAGCTACACCAAAAGGCAGTGCCCGGATGCCTATAGCGATATGCTTATCGATCAGCATCACAGGAATAAAATCATAAGCTTTTTGAATCGAACGCCGGATACAATCGGATATTTATGGCGAAGCCGATATATCAAGACGGCTTTCAGGATGTCCAGAGCTTTAGGACTATATGAATGGAAAGTTATGACCTTCGGTTTAAAAATGCCGGTGCTACTTATCAGCGTGCTATGAACCATATTTTTCATGATTTGATCGGCAATCTGTGAAATATACATTGGCGATGTAGTAGTAAAGTCAAAGAAGGCGGCAACATTTAGCCGATTTGGAAAAGATGTTAAAGCACAAAGGTGCATGAGGTTAAAAATGAACCCTCTCAAATGTGCTTCGTATTGTCGGTGGCAATTTCTTGGGTTTACGGTGCATAAAGGAGAATTGAAGTAAATGAAGCCAAAGTAAAAGCCATAGCCGATACTAAACCGCCAACAAGCAAAAGAGAGTTGCAGGTATTGATTGGAAAAATCAACTACTTGCGGCGTTTCATCTCAAACTTGTCGGCGTATTAGGTGCTTTCACGCCATATTCTTGAAAATTAAAGACAACCTAGAGTTCAAATGGGGAGCCGACGCTAAGAGCCTTCGGCGACATAAAAGGTTATCTGATGAGTCCACGGTATTGACGCCGCAAAACACAGTATACCTTTTAGACTATATATATCTGAAGGTGATTCGGTTAGAGCAAGTTTTAACACAAGAAGCCGATAGGAAGGAACGAGCAATATTTTACTTAAGCCGACGTCTTCTAGATCAGAGCAGGTATCCCTTAGTAGAAAAATTATGCTTGTCATTGTACTTTGCTTGCACCAAGTTAAGACATTATATCTTTGGCTTCCAAATGCGTTATAATATGCAAAACCGATGTAGTTAAATACATATTATCGGCGCCCATCCTCGCTGTGAGTCGGCTTGGTAAATGGGCATACGCCTAACGAGTTTGAGTTATCCTATGAATCGCTAAATCTGTGAGAAGGACAAGGCTGTGGCCGATTTTATCATAGAGTGAAACATTAGTAGGAACAACTAGTGTAACTCCTTGGCAAAGATTTTGATGGGTCTGTTTGCCAAGAAGGCGAAGGCATCGTGTGATATTAGTTTCACCTGAAAGCGAGTATGACTTCATGTATCATTTAAATAGCCGATGTTCAAATAATCAAGCGAATCGGAAGAAGCATTACTAAGGGTCTGCAAGCACATTAGATAGCATCGGAGTGAGAGCGTCGAAGCTTTTGGAGATTCGATGTTAATTGTCTGACAAGTCGAGAGGAATACCGATGCAATGATGATGCACTAACCCAGTACTTGCATCAATGCCTCCAGATCATCGAGATGTTCACTACATTTTCCATAGAACATATCCCGAGAAGCTAATGATAAAAGCAAACCGATTGGCACAATGTGCATCAGTACAAGATTGAAAGCCGACGAGGGACCAATCGAAGGCTAAGCGTTTGGCGGTTTTATGTGTTCACCCTGTCATTGGAGAACGAGAGATAAAGGGATTATTTGTCGGATCCAACCAAGCCGAAGCCGAGCAAAGGTGGTAGCAAAGCACTCAAATATGTTCTACTAGAAGGCGTATTGTACTTTTCCGGACTATGGAAGGTTTGTTATTAAGATGTCTGAGGCAGGAAGCCAAAGTGGCGATGGGTGAAGTTCATGAAGGCATTTGTAGAGTCACATCAATCGGCTCATAAGATGAAATGGAATCGAGACGGCAGATATTTTTGGCGGCGATGTTGAAGCGCTAACTTCAAATATTATAGAGGATGCCAAAGCGTGTCAAAAGTTTGGTAACATCTGATCGGCACAAGCATCGGCTTTACATCCGATCATCAAGCCATGGCCATTTAGAGGATGGGGTATAGACATAATCGGCCGGATATTTCCGTCATCCGACCAAAGGACATAAATTCATCCTTTGCGACCACGGATTATTTCTCAAAATGGGTTGAGGCCGTGCTACTCAAGAGAAGGTTACTAGTAAAGAAGCGATCGACTTTGTAAATGAACACATCGTCCATCGGTTTGGGATTCCCTGAAACAATCACTACCGATCGAGTCTTGTGTTCATGTCCAACGAAGTTCAAAGGGTTTGGAAAGTCTTGGGATAAAATTACTCAACTCCTCCCTTACTACGCTCGAGGCCAGCAGACGGGCGAATCGTCGAACAAAGCGTTGATAAAGTCGATAAAAAGAAAAATTGAGGAAGAGCCAAGGAGATGGCATTCAACTTCTCCGGAGGCTTTATGGGCTTATCGGCTATCTCATCACGGATCAACTAAATTGTCACCCTTTCCGGTTGGTATACGGACAAGAAGCCATTTTGCCCGTTGAAATCAACATCGGCTCAATAAGGCTACGAGCAAGATAAGGTATCAGTGATGAATACAAGCAGCGATCTTGGACAATCTAGATGATTTGGCTGAACTAAGGCTGATCACGCTAGATCGGCTTAAAAAGAACAAAGAGATGGTTGCGAGTCGTACAATAAAAAGTGATTTTAAAGCATTCAATCAAGGCCGGATTTAGTATGGAAAACCGTGTGTTGGAGTTAGGTCTAGGGATAATCGATTCGGCAAATGGTCTCCAACATAGGAAGAGCCTTATAAGATCAATCAGTGATTGTGCGGAATTCATATATCGGAATCTTTAGAAGGGTTAAGTCCTACCTAAAGCGATCAATGGAAAGTATCACAGCATATCACCCAAGCATATGGGTGGGTCTCTAACTCTGAGAGGTGAAGGCATCGGGATCAATGACAAGCACATGCATATAAAACCAGTCATCTGTTGAAGCCAAGTCGATTTGAAACATTCATCCGCAGTTAAAAGTTTACAAAATCGGATGCACACGATCAAGCAAGAGTTCAAAAGAGCGTCATCTCAAGTTTAAAGCAATATTACGAGAGGTTGGCTACAATGATGATAAATCAAAGACTAGTGTAGTCCCGACCGGGCAAATGGGCTCCCAAAGCCGATAGTGCGCTGCTGCCCTACCGATGGTAGCTTGAGCGCCGTCCATCAATTGTTGATCGACTCTTGCATCACCGGGTAGGACTATCTTGGCGATTGGTTCTTGACTTGGCGAAAACTTAGCCAATTTGCCGCTTTGAGCGGCCGATGAAGACGATGAGTCGGTGATCTTTGAGCCGACATTCGCAAGTTCTTTTGTAACAAGGGCGGTATTCTTCAAGTTTGGCCTTGGTCGATTCGACTCATAGGCCTGTTCTTAGTCGTTTTGAGTATAGCGCACCTTGGTCAAATGTGCTCTTTGAGATTTAGCATCAGCTATAAGTTTGTCCAAAATCTCTTGATCAGCTTGTTGGGCCTTCTCGTTCGGGCTCTTAGCTTGGCCGATTCCACATCCCGGTGCCAGCGTCAAGTGGCGAGACCTCTAGCTTGATGCATCCATGGCGGCGAGAAGGGAGATCGGCTTGCATGGCGCGCCATAGCATCCTCGATGGTTGCGTATTAGCTGAAGGCGCCTCTGGTTGCATCACTTCATCGAGAAAACTGATTAAGTCGTTCTTGCATACCCGGTCAAAGCGGTAACGACGGCCGTCTTTGGGAGCGGCTATGATGCGTTGATATCTCCTGGATAATCGTCCGGTAGCCATGACCTCGGTCGTCGGCTAAATCCAAAGTAAAGCCAAGCGGTCGGCTAGATCGATTTGGTGCTTTAAGGTCGAGGATCGGAAATCTCGATAAATCGTCTGTTGTGGTACTACGGAGGTGGGGAAAGCAATGGAGGAATAGCTGATGTAGCACCTTGGGGATCGGTATAACTCCCGCTTATCTTAGATGGAGATTGCTAGAAAAACAAACAAGTCAGTTAGAAAAACAAGCGAAGCGGCAAAGAAACCAGGACGTAAGCCAAAGGCTACGGACTCACATCGGTGTTTGAATGATCACGGGGAACCATCGGGTTGGTGCCTCAAAGTGCAGGCGAGCGCTGGCCGACTTCTTCCTCCTCTGCGGTGCCTTGGGTTAGCAATTATCAAAGCAAAGGACATATTAGCCCGATATGCAAAAGACTTACTTGGAGGCGCGTTGGCGAGCAGTCCGGCAGGATGGACTCTGAGCGCCCAAATTTCCGTAGTATATCCTCAGTTAAGCCAGATTGACCGGGCGTCTCTGCGCCACTCTTGGCAGAATATGAGGTCGGCTATTTGATCACCAGCATCTGTGCCACCCTGAAAAGTTCAAAAACCATACTTAATGAAAAAACCAATGGCCAACATGGAAACAAATAAAAGGACACCGGTACCTCCCGAGCTTCAGATAACCGAACTCGGCTGGGGCTGAAGCCACCATCGGCTCATGGAAGTCGAGGCAAAAAGTTTGAATTATAAGCCAAGCGGAGTTCTCCATCAACAAGGCCTCGATATCCGAGACCACCATTGTGAAAATGTGGCCGACTGAGCGGGAGTTAAGAATGAAATGTGGCAAAGAAAGAAGTTGAAATCCAAATCGGCTACTTGGGACGATCTCACCATGACGACAACTGTTGGTCACTCGGGAGCGAGGTTCGATGCAGATGACAAGGAAAGGAAGGGATGGTTTGCCCAAAACCCAATTGGCGGGCAAACCGATGGATGATAGAATTCGTAGGAAGGCTGAAATGTCCTATTGCGTGTATTCAAGCGGCGTGAATAAGGCGGGGAGAGGATAATTTTATACAAGTCCAAAGTGGTGGGCATCAAGGAACTACTCGGCATCTAAGTGAAGAAATGATGGGTATGGACAATCAGCTAGGTCGATTATGAGAAAAAATCTTGTTAGTAGAAGACACTGTCTAAAGTGAGGAAAAAATGGAGATACTTGTGAAAACATTTGAGTCCATTTTTAGCTCATCGATGAAACGACATGATGAATCTCTCACCGAAAGATCGGCTGAGCTCTATCTTTGAGGACCACGTGTTACGGATAATCTTCCTGGAAAAGTCAAACTCCCCATGAGTTAGGTAAAATGGATCGCTAAATATGCAGAGAGCCATGTTTGGATAAACCACAGGGACCTCCTATATTCACCGAGCAACAAACTTAGCGAACAGAAAAAAGCCATTCACTTAATCACATACATCATCGATATCTTTGCTCCCAAAAGATCTTACCAAGGGCAATGATGACCTTCCACTAAAGCGTTCGCTATTAGTTGAAAGGATTAGGAGCCAAGAAAGAAGCGCCGCAGAATAAAGTATCAGTCTAACCAAAGATTAAGAAAAGCAACATATTCTTCACCGATACAGGACCATTGACCCTATTATTATTTTGGACATACTTATGCCAACCTTCGCTTTTCTTTGGATTAATTTAAAAGTGGGTTTCCCACTAAAGCCACAGCAGACCCCAGTCGGCCTAAAGCGAGATAATTGAGCCACGTCAAGTAAAGTAGGGCCTGCTCCGGGCGGATAGAATAGAAAAGCATTAAAGAGTCAGGCCGAGAAATAACAAGCCCCGCGACTACTAAGGGTTCATTGGCTTGAGTCGGCTAGACTCAAAGGCAAAGATTCGACTATGCCCATTCTCTCCCATTCTACCCTCTGCATGATATCCTAATGAACCAAGATCTCCATCCTTCAAATTTGTGGGCCGGGCTCTAAAACTTTTCCCCGCTCGAAATATTATATCCTGCCGAAACAACGGGAGTCTAGGATCTCGTCGATATTGATAAAGTGATCGGGCGATATGGTACCTATAGACCCTAGGTAAAATTGGTCCGAGCTTTGAGGAATCGGAATGAATACTGCGAAGGGTCCATTTCAGCGATTTCGAAAGAGCGGAAGGAAGAAGATGAAGGCCCGATGATGCGTGGATTCGGGAGCTTGGAGGCGTGAAAATGGCGTGAGTAGAGGACCCCATATTTATACCATGATGAAAGAAGGCGGGCGAGAGCGATTCTTTGCATTAAAAGCACCAAAGATTATTACGGCGCCATTTAATAGGGAAGTTACCAAGAATTTCCGACGACAAGCGATTGCAATTTTTGAAAAGTATCAAGTTATCTTTCCAAAAATTAGAGGCATATGTTTGCGCCAAAATTGGTACATGGCAAAATGGGTTTGAATCGGATAAAAGCAATTGTATGTGTTTGCATCAGAATTCGTGTATTGAAATCGATCAGAGACGAAAGGAAGCGTTAGCATGGAAAGAAATCATCAAAGCGAATCGGAAAAGGAATCCGTTTCTAAAAGGAAAGGAAATCGGATAATAGAGCCGATCACGGATAAGCCTTGTATCCATGTACAACTCGGATCGGCCGGGCGTGTTATAAAAGGAGGTGGGTGTCAAGCGGCAAGCAATCAATCAATTCCAACAACACCTACTTTTTCTGACCTTTTCTTTTACATTGCTTTAGTTTCATAGATTTCTTTGCAAGTCGCGGAATCAACATAAGGTATCGCCGATTGTTGATTTTAAGCCGATTTTACCAGGTTTGATTTAGTTTCCCGTTTTGTTGCGCATCGCCTTCGGCCGATTTTACCTTATATCCGGATCAATTGTAACTGGTTGATCTAGTTATCTCCTAATCGGTTCTTGCCGACTAGCGAAAAGCCGATAGATCTTTGTTTATCGGCTTTGATCGAATTACAAATTCTACCTTGTCGATTTCAGGTCAAATCGACTGGCACGCTCTGCAAACCCGATGTTTGTCTTGTGTGTTCGAGGCCGAAAACCCTTCTTCACGTTTTTCGCGCGAACAACTCTTTTATCAATTTTAGTATACTCCAATAATAATTCTAAGATACCACAATGCGATATTGTTGAAAAAAATTCATCGAAACCCTTTATATTTTTGCTATATACCCTTTTCTATATGTAAAAAGAGTATATAAATAAATTATGCTAAAAAGGCTAGACTTTAATGAAATTTTTCATACAACTCACTTTGGAGTATCTTATAATCAGTATTAGAGTATACTCAAAAGGATAAAAATGTATAATAACATCATTTAAGTGGTATATTGAAAGTGAGAGTACGTACTCCCAGTGGTATGGAACCATTTTCATATATACACACACATATACACACACATATGTATACATATACGTATACATATATGTATATATATACATATACGTATATGTGTGTATGTATATATATGTATGTATGTATGTATATATCAGGTGCATATCTATACTGGAGACGCCTCGCATTGGACAGTGAACAGAAACACAAGATCTGTTCCTCATGCTAAACGCTCCATTCATGCGCGTCTGCTCGGTTCTGTCAGTCTAGTGGTGAACCTAGGATGCTTCTCAGTTTTCTTTTTCTATCTTTAGTCTTTCATAGTTTGCATCTACGACGCCCTATGGAGGATTAGGGGTGCTAATAGATTAAAGCCTAACACAAGTCTAATCTAAGTTTAAAATTTTGTTTTTTTATCTAATCCAATCCAAATCCAAAACTATGAAACCTATATACAATCTAGGTCCACATGAAGACCTAGACCTTGATCCAAGCCATTTACATGAACTATACTACATCATTAATGCACTATGACCCTACATAAATTCAGTATGATTCTAAATCAATTTAGTACAAAAAAAACATAGGTTCAGGCCTAGCCCAATCTGACATGGATCTAATCCAAATAGTTATAGATTTAAAATGAGTCTAATCCACTCGTAGTATTGGACCGATCTAACAAAAAAAATCTAGATTAATCTAAGCCCATTAGCACCTCTACTAAGAATTTGAAGTGCTGAGACAAGGGGTGGAATCGAGCCGGCTCGGCTCGGCTCGGCGGAGATCGTCAGTTTGCGAGCCGAGCTTGGCTCGTTGTCTTAACCGAGCTGAAAACTGAGCTCGGGCTCTGGCTCGGTCGAGCCTCGAGTCGGCTTGGCTCAGCTCGTGAGCCAGCCTGACGCGTAGGCCTGGCTATTTGTTGATATGTTGATTTGTAGCATTCATTTTTATTTGGCTATTTAATGATCCGTAGCATGTAGTCATGACCATACATCTTTTATTATTGGTTTTCTTTTAGTAATATCATTTGATATGTAGTCTTTTAATAATAATAATACTAACGTGCCATGCATTATTCATATGACCGTCGAGCCTAACGAGCTGGCTCGAGCTCGGCTTGTTGGCCAAGCGAGCCACGCGTTAAGCTCGGCTCGTTGTTGCGTCGAGCCGAGCTGAGCCCGAGCCGAGTCTCAAGCCTCGAGCTAAAATTCCACTCGTAGCTGAGACTTGAGAGGATATCTAGATTGCCCACAGCAGTACGTCAGCCCTGCTCAACTCACTGTTAGATGCGCGCCCCTGTATCCGTCCTTTCGCGCGCGCCTGCCGGTGACCGCGCCGTCCTACTCCGATCCCACCAACACCTGCTCTCTGTACTCTTTAGTGGTACGTAGTACAGCCCGCGCGGTGCCTCCGCAGGCAAATAACGTGGAGTGGAGGCAGCCCGCCGCGAGGCGGCCAATGCAACACGCTACCGTGTCGCGCGGCCCCGGCCGGCCTGCTCGCCGTCGCGTACCGCGCGTGCCATGGCAGGCAACGCGGCGCGATGTCGCGCGCGCAGAGCATGCACCTCCCCATGTGAGACGTCGCCGGCCCGTCGACGTGGGGACTTCAAGGCGCGGTATGGAGGAGCGGCGCGCGCGTACGTGACCGATCCAACCAATCGCCGTCCGTCGCGAGGAGCGAATTGATGGCCGGTTGGTGTATAGGTTGAGGCAGCTTTTTGACCCGCTGAACTCGATTATTATGCCATGTCGTGCGTGCTGCCGTGCATGGTCGGTCGCGTCGGGGCTGCTCGCAGATCTGGCGATCGAGAGAGGGGACAGACATTCTGCATTTCTGCAGCAACATGTGTTAGTTTCTGAAGATAAATGTCGATCGGATGTGCACACGCCACAGACGAGCAAATGTTAGTTTCTGAAGATCGAACGGATGATAACCCTCTCACATGCAATCGGCTACAAATCATAGCTAGCTCAGTACGCTAATTAAGACTGGAACAACTCACCACCTAAACACCCGTCATGATCCGCTTATAATTGTCTAATTGGTGCCATGGACCTGGCATGCTGCATTCGCCATCAGTGCCTGCGAATCAGTGTTGCCAATGTACCAATCGGAGGCCCCCGATTCCGAAATTCCGGGAGATGTCTTTGTGCTGGAAGAGGTGCCCGGCACGGAAAATGTTCTCCGGATTTGAACTGTGCCGGGCCACCACGGCTCGCCGTGCCTGTTACGCCGTGTCGTGCCGGTCTGATTTGCCTTCGATTAGCTCAGGTGTCGTAGGCCTGAAGCATCCGTTCTCTCCGGCGGGCGGAGCAAGGTCCTCAGCACCCTCCAGGCTACACCAATCCATAACGAAATACGCAAGAAAGAAGAGACGGGGCATGAAACAAACTGAGCAGAGGAGAATGCGAGAGGGGCCAATCGAAGCAACGGGGGAAGTTGCGAAGGAAGCTTCCCCCGACGCGCTATTGGACATGGCCGACAAGTGTGAGACCCTCATTTTTATGCCACAGAGTAATATAAAAACAAGGTTCTAAAGTACATACCGTGCCATTCCCATGATCAGTGGCTGGCACGCACAAACACAATTTGGGATTACAGCCATACACAAGTTCAAACTTTTATTACATCAGATTTTTTATAGTAATATTACATAACCAAAAGTAGCAGTAATAAAAGACCACATCTCATTGTTTGCCGACTAGCTCAAAACACCACAGGCAACAGACGAGATGAACTTAGAGAGGACAGTCGTCGCCATAAATAACGAGTTCTTCGTTATCGTTATCGTCAACAGGATATTCTTGCTCATCACCTAAAAACCACGTTAAAGCAAGTTGAGTACGTTGGTACTCGCAAGACTTGTAGTGTTTGCAAAACCTGTATACGTGCACGCTGAATAGAAAGTGGGTTTCTACGGTTGTTTTGCGTAAAACGAAAATTTTGAATGAAGTAATACTGAATAGTAATGGAAAACATAAATGAAAATTTAAAACAGTTTGATAAGTAATTGAAATAACATGTAATCAAATGAATAATAACATTTTACTCACGGCCCTTTGTGAGTAAAATAACGAAAAAGACCTTCCGTGACCTTATACAAGTAAATATAACAATAAGTGACATGTACGGATATGAATCATTTCCCAAATCATTTAAACAAGTTTTTTAAAAAATAGAAAACAATTAACTAGTGAGCAGTGCTTCTATGCTTTTCCTTCTAGTACAAGTTGCACAAATCTTGAAGCAAACGAAGGGGTAAGTAATCACCATCTACCTTTCATTTATGCTTTAATAGTTGTGCAACTTTTAAAAGGAAGAGCATAGAAGCATTTCTCTTAACTAGTGCTGGTTAGCCAAGTCATCCATGACCGTGGATACGGCTATTCGAATAGTTTTAGACTCTGCAGAGTTTGTACAGCTTTACCCACAAATAATAACTTCCCTTTTTGCAAACGTTATTAACACACTTCCTTTGGTGTGTCGCCAGGGAAAAATGAGGCATATAGAGGGTGAGGAGCACGGCTAAAGTCACACGCACGCGCGCGCGTATTTCGCGAATTACCGCGTATTTTTCCCGCATGACTTGTGACTTGCGACGTCGCGGGTCGCCGTGCGGTGGATTAAATCCTAGCACGTTTAAACCCTTTTAAATTTCGGTTTTTGAGAATTGAAACAGGCATGATAATAGTGTCAGTTTCTATTAGAAACAGTCATTTGAATGACCTGCAGTTTACTAGCGTTTAATGGTATTGTAATGGTCAATTATTGACCGTTACTGGTGCGAGGCTATAAAATCTGGAGACGTCCAGACTGAAATGAGTTTTTTCCACTGGTACTCGCGTTCATCCACTGATCTGTGTTGCATCTTCGTGCTGCGCTCGTTCTTCACCGACCTTCCTCTCGGTGTGCACCGCGATGCAAGGAGACGGGGATCTTCGAACCGTTGCCGCAGCGAGAACCTGCACGGGGGCGGCAATAAGGTTTCTGGGCAGCGCAACTGCGCGACTGCTCGAGCTTTCTCTGCATCGACTACTTCTTCTACGGCCGGTCGCTACTGCGCTGCATCCTTTTCGTCATCAAGCCCATCGTAAGAATTTTCCTATTTTCTCTATGTTTATCTCGTACACATCATTTCTAGATCTACTTCTCAAAGATATGTGGTATCTTCTATCTAGCCTGTTGTGTTTGATTATTTTGGAATTATGTTTCATATTCAAATCTGAAATTAAAATAATACCTATATCTTTAACATTATGGTTGTCTGGTGTTGTTGTACATATGCCTAGCTACAATAGACTTTCCATTTTCTGGGTAGCCAACATACGTTTGGGGAAAATAATCAGTTTTGTTGCTCTATGATCATGTGTAGCTATGTTCCGTCTGCTGCACTAATATATTCTTGTGTGTTATCCATCATTTTATTTATAAGCAAAATTATCTGTTGATTTATAGCTACTTCACACTATCGTGTTTGTCTCTTCCAAATGCAATGACCATAGTGTCGTGGTGCCGGTAACAATTGATGTGGAATGTTCATGCGTTATACATGCATGATCATGTGAATTGCCTGTGAAACTGAGGATTCATATTGATGTTGAATGTTCATGTTCGAAAATCAATTTAGCTCCGAAAGTTTGTGTGATTTTGTATATTGTAAATTGCATTATACATGCTTATGTAAATTTTCCTCATAGATATATTGTCGAATTGCCAGATGATGTCGTTTACATTACCCTGATAATAAATTCTTCTATTTTTTTCCTGGATGTTCTCCCTATTGTACAATAGGGTGCGCAACCCACGCCAAATCGTATAGTATATATTCAAAGTTCCAGTTCAGAACCGGTCCTAGTTCCACAAACTTTCCTAGCTTCTTCCACTTCGAGAACAAGTTTTGGAATTTCTCTTCACCAGAATGATGTCGACAAAGGAAGACTTTGTAGTGGATATCTGAACGGTTCAATATCCATTTTTCGATCAGATGAGTTCAATGTGCCTTTCAGAGTAGAAAGCTACTTAAGCTTTCTCCGCGTTTAAATGTCAAGCCGTTCACAAGTTGGGTTCCATTCTCTCTCTCTCTCTCTCTCTCTCTCTCTCTCTCTCGACACTTTACTCCTTTTTATATATTATGCTATGTATGTATAATATGCCACCTGGGTCCTACGGATTGGTTCACGACCGACATGTTCGACCTAGGATCGGACCCAATCCAGACGTTGATGATTTGATGCTGGACCAGATTGCATGGTTACTCCCATAAGCATGTTGGGTGCAAGTTCAGACACCTCCAAAATCCTTAATTTGATGGTACAACTTGAGTTCCAGAGGCTGTACTACAAGTCTACCCATTGAGGATGATATATAGCCTCAGATCTGGTTGTACAAGCCTGCAGGTTGGAGGGTCTAGCATCTCTCCAAAGTACCAAAATCATGCTTTGCAGATAAGAGAGTGAATAAAGGCTTAAGCATCTCTTAAGAAAAGGATGTCTTGAAAGGTCATTCGCCTCAACTTTGTTTGGCGGAACTTCAGCTTGTGTGGTAATCTCATTCTCTCTAATTCCTGTAGGCTGTAGCATTAGTTCAATCCATCCTACATATAGGATTTTTCGTTGGTGTCATTAACTCCGATGTGCTTTTTATGTCTATTTTTGTTTAGGTCTTTTGCTGTTTGATTTAGAGATTGACCATTTATCTATTATATATTAAAAGTCGATGACAAGATTTTTACAGCTGCTAAAAAAAAGAGAACATGTGAGAAATCTTCACACAAAAGAAAAAAAATCCTACCCTTAATTTCGTACGGACTAATTTTTTGGACCCTAAATTTAAACGCTTATATATAGTCAATAGTTTGTTTATAGATTTTATGTATATGTATATAAAATTTAGGGTATATGTATATGTATATGTGTGTGTTTGTGTTTGTGTGTATAACATCTAATCATTAATTTGGTGGACCTTAATTTTAAAGACTTCAAATTCAATAGTTGGTTTAGAGATATATTAATTTGAAAATAAGAATAGGTAGCATTACGTTTAGTTCAAAAGTTGACAGTGTAAATTTGCTTGATGGGCCCACCTCTCAGTCCTCTCTTTGACACAGAAGGAGAGATCTCAAAATAATATTTGCTAATTAAATATGAAATCTAATATCTCAAATTCAAATTTAGATCACAAATACATATTTTAAAATTTGGAATTGCTTAAAGTTATACTATATATACTACACCAAACTGCACAATTGTGTGGACCAATCGGCTAGTTTTCTGAATTATTAAACTCTATTCACTGCTCAGTATCAACTAGCTAGGCAAGTAACTACTGCCTTTAAAGAGCTGCCATGGCCTTCAAACTAAACTAGCTACCTACCATATTACCGGAAATTAACCGTGTGCTTTCAAGGGTAAAGTACAGCAGAAAAGAATACTGAAAATAGCATATTAAAAAAGAGACTAGCTAACACAACATATATGGAGCAATATGGTAACTAATTAAATGCGGCTACTCAATATTCCCCTAGCTTTTACGTACATTGTTATGAGCCGGCCATTTGCTATGACAACGAGCTATATGTTCAATCTCAGACGTAATCAGCACCACAAAGCATGTTGCCGACATATCCACAAGGTTTCGCTATCTTGTCACCTCAATGCATCGTTCCGTCATGCCTTCTCACATAAGCTTAATTAATCTTTCTCTCCTTTTGTTCCTCTCAACTTTGGCTAGCATTTCCAATATTGCAAAAGATAAAGCTTGGATGTCGGTAGAAACCTAATAAAAAGATACGAGAAATTAAGCTAGCTAGAACACAAACTCTCTTGTTAATTTGTCCACCGGCCACTAACCCTGGCAAGAGTTATACAAGTAAACGCGATGTGAGTAAAAGTACTGATGCACTTCCAACTTTTTTACCATCGTTGTGCTAGGTCTTGTACTATTTCACTCTAGCTAGATCAATTCTGCCAGTTGGAGAGTGGATGGGGCGCGCGGGTGCATGCATGCATGGAGAGAGCAAGTCAAGATGGCCCGATTTTTGCTTCTGTTGATTCGATTAGACTAGGCGGTGGCAAACAAGAGGTCATGTTGTTCGATTTTCAGATTTCGAATCTTGAATTTAGGGCTCCTTTGTTGTGTTATTGGCGACCATGCACTTCCTAGCTAGCCCACAACTAATAGGCACCCCGGCTATTGTAATGCATGTGGACATTTTCATAGTTCATACTGATGCATGCAGACAGCGCGTAGTGAGTAGGGTACGCTTGATTGCATGCATACATCAGGTCAGAGACTAATTGTTTTCTTGAAAAAGATTTAATTGTTGGAGAGTAATTAGTTGCTGAAGCTCTAGGGTTTGATCCGTGAACTCTTTCTTTAACGAGAACACTACAAATACTAAAAAAAATTTGAGATCTACACGTACGCCTCTCAATTAAGTAAGCACTCCAGTCACCCAACACAAATTCTTGAAGGCACACAAGGGTACTACTACTGCGTACGGAATCGTTTTAGTTGGAGAGGTGCGTAGGCCCGTCCTACCAAATTAAAGAGCAAGGTTGCCTGTGCAGATGGACGGCGCGGTCCCGACCGGGATGGGTAGGTAGCTAGCTGGAAGGACATGAGCCGTCCAATCTTTGCCGCGACGACATGCGCCATATGGCGTGCCATCCCCAATCAAAGCACGGAAACATCACGTCTCCATCGACGGACCGGGAGCGAGTGCGCGAGACCCCGCCGGCCAGCACGCGCGCGCGGCTGCCGTATCCATTCCCGCCCATTGGGTGGCGCGGACAGAGCAACCGGTCTATTAAAAATGGTTTGGTGCGAACCGGTTGTAATGCTCGCACCAGAAGCGGTTCGTGGCAACAGGCCGGAGGGGATCTCTAGAAGCGGTTCTAAAGACCACATTCAGAAGGGGTTTGTGTCACGAACCGCTTGTAAAAACCCAGTTTTAGAAATAATAAAAGGAATGTGTGCCCTATTCTATCAGAGAGCACGTGTGGGTGGGTTGGCTAGATGGATGAGGCGGGTCACGAGGATGGAGTGTTGGTCGTGGGTTCGAATCTCATTCCCACAATATTATTACCGCATTTTACCGCTTGGTGTCGCACCACCACAAGCGGTTCTGATACCCCTCGGGGTATCACTCGCGGTTGCTTAGAAGCGGTTATAAAACCGCTTTTGGAGGTGGTTTTCAACCGCTTGTGAAGCGCGGTTCTGTAGTAGTGAACAGAGCTGGGACGCCGCGCCACCAGAGGAGAAGTGCTGTTCACTTATCTTGTCCTCTCTTGTTTATTTTATTTTATTTTATTTTATTTACAAAAGTAGTCTGTTCTTCAAAAAAAGTTTTTTAAAAAAGCCTCGCACACTACAGTAACACAGAAGGTACCGAGGGCTGTTCCTGGTATTTTGAGAGACTCTTGAGCGGGATAAAAATGAAGACCTTTCATTCTAACATAAATATGTAGCAATATCTTTTATTTTTAATTGCCATTAGACTTAGTACATCATAAAAATATAATGTACTCATTGACGACAATCCACTAGCATATCAATATTATGAATAAGTCCCAAAAACTATAACATGCTACTAAGAACAAAACAATTTAGGAGATAATTACATTAGCCAAAGCACGCTAAGAGAGAGACATAAATCATCATTTATCACCTGCCAAACAAACAAGCAAGTTGTGAATACAATTATCATGGAAAGCAAATATCTTCTAATATTTTTAGATGCAAAGTCATTGATAATAGTATCAACATCAATATGATCCAATATATCTTTCTTAATGCATAAAGTGGCCAGACTATTTAACTTTTCCATTGAAATTGATGATCTCAAATTGTCGGGGATTGGCTATCTGGCAAAAGACCACGGTACCCCCGTAAAAAGTTGAGCACCACCGACCAGGCAGTACTGAAAGAAGATGCTCGGGAGGATGAAACGAGCATCCCTCTTCTCCCTCCGAGCATACGCGTCCACACCTTTACTCGCGGCAATACCAAACGCCCCCACGAGCAAGCATGCTCGTGGAGACCATGACCTACTCAGGTGTTTGGTCGGTGGGCCCGGTGAGCGCTACGAGAAAGGAAGGAGACAACCAATCAGCCGAAGTTCGAGGGAAAATCTTACCCGAAATTCAAATAGCGCGCGAATTAAGGACGGTGGATCACGAATATGGGTACATAGCGTGATCCCAGGAGGTAGTTGCCTTCTTTGTACCTATAATCATAGTATTTAAACCCCCCTGAAGATCTGTAACAGGGAGGGGACGAAGAGATAGAACACAATACACTGGAGTAGGGTTGTTATCTCGGCAGGGAGAGGCCCGAACCAGGATAAACACCTTGTCCCCCTTTCTCCCGACCTCGCATCGCTCGAACGACCTCCTCGGTCCGTACGACGGGGCTCTGTTGATCCCCCATTCAACAAGTAAGCTCGACGGGAGTCCGTTCTCCAACCGTCGACACAAATAGTTTTAACTTTGAAAATCTTCTTTCAGCTGATGCTACAGTCATAGGAACAGTAAAAAAAATTCAATAAGCAATCGAAACATTTGCAACATTCTTAATTCAGAAAAAGTTCATCTAACTAAACATCAAACAAATCATTTTGAGAAAAAGTATCTACAAATTTAGTGCAACATTTTCTTAGTTTGACATCATCCAATGGCTTCATATTTTTTAAGCTAAGTAAAAACCCAAATATACTTTTGAACATTTTAAGTTTCTCAAATATATTGTTCCATTTCTTGTATATTTTGGCAGTTCAGCTGGCCCAACTAATCAACTATGTTTAATAGAGAGGTTTATACTATATACATACGTGGTACAGGGTCCTAGCTTTCGTGGACCCAAGGCGGTCGCACCTGCTGCCCAGGCCCAGCCCAGAGCCAACCATGAAGGTACCTCCAACGCGCAACGCGCCTCCTGCCGTGGCTCCAGAACGCGGCAACAGGCACTGCAAGAAAAATAGACATCAGTGGCGGTTCGTAACTGCCATCAGTGGCGGTTTTTTGAACCGCCACTGATATAGTGCCACTGATAATCGAAGATTATCAGTGGCGGTTTTGAACCGCCACTGATAATATTATCAGTGGCGGTTCCAAAGAAAAACCGTCACTGATAATGCATTATTTGTGGCGGTTACGGAAAACCGCTACAAATAATTATATTTAATATTCCGGCAATTTTAACACAAAATGAAGATATTTTCTAAGAGGTCACCCCTCACCCATCCTAATTAGTAATACTCTCACCTAAGCACGCTTAACTAATGAGTTCTACCACCGATTTTAATGCAAATACAAGCACTTCCCGAGGTCACCCATCCTAAGATTACTCCAACCCAAGCACGCTTAACTTCAGAGTTCTTATGTGATCTAGCATCGTAGTGTTGACATGATCACATTTGAAATATAACGTGTCCCCCCTCCTTAACCCCACAAAGGACCCGAACACTAATTTTAGTATTCTCATACTCTGAATTTGTCATGCTCTATTTTAACTAAGTGCTCGATTTTACCATGACATGGGTACTTCAAATTTCAACTAAGTGCTTGATTTTACCATGACATGGATACTTCAAACCTCAACTAAGTGTTTGATTTTACTATGACATGGATACTTCAAATTTCAACTAAGTGCTTGTCAATGGATTTTACTATGACATGGATACTTCAAATTTCAAACCTCAACTAAGTGTTTGATTTTACCATGACATGGATACTTCAAATTTCAACTAAGTGCTTGATTTTACTATGACATGGGTGCTCCCAATTTTAACTAAGTGCTCCCAATTTGAAGTTTGAAGCATCCATGTCATGGTAAAATAGAGCACTTAGTTGAAGTTTGAAGTATCCATGTCATGGTAAAATCAAGCACTTAGTTGAAATTTGAAGTTTGAAGTATCCATGTCACGGTAAAATCAAGTACTTAGTTGAAATTTGAAGTACCCATGTCACGGTAAAATCAAGCACTTAGTTGAAGTTTGAAGTATCCATGTCACGGTAAAATCAAGTACTTAGTTGAAATTTGAAGTATCCATGTCACGGTAAAATCAAGCACTTAGTTGAGGTTTGAAGTATCCATGTCATGGTAAAATCAAGCACTTAGTTGAGGTTTGAAGTATGCATGTCATGGTAAAATCAAGCACTTAGTTGAGGTTTGAAGTATCCATGTCATGGTAAAATCAAGCACTTAGTTGAAATTTGAAGTATCCATGTCATAGTAAAATCAAGCACTTAGTTGAAATTTGAAGTATCCATGTCATGGTAAAATCAAGCACTTAGTTGAAATTTGAAGTATCCATGTCATAGTAAAATCAAGCACTTAGTTGAAATTTGAAGTATCCATGTCACGGTAAAATCAAGCACTTAGTTGAAATTTGAAGTACCCATGTCATGGTAAAATCAAGCACTTAGTTGAAATTTAGAGCACTCAAATTAGGTAACTATAGTTATCAGTGGCGGTTCTATCAAAAAACCGTCACAGATAACAGTATCTGCGACGGTTCTAACATAAAACCGCCACAAATACGCCCATTATCGGTGGCCGGTTTTACATTGAACCGCCACAAATAGTTCCCAAGTATCGATGGCGGTTTTATTCAACCGCCACAGATAATCGAGTATCGATGGCGGTTTGTGGTTAGAACCGCCACCGATAGTGCTTCAAGTATCGATGGCGGTTCTAACCAAAACCGCCATCGATACTTTGCTATCTGTGTGGCGGTTCGAAATAAAAACCGCCACTGATGATCCTGGCACCGGTTTGAGCTAAAAAACCGCCACTGATATTTCTATTAGTGGCGGTTCCAAACAAACCGCCACTGATAGGCGTCTCATATGTGCAGTTTTGTAGTAGTGAGGCGGTTTGCTGCGCTCGGCGCTATCTCCCACATCACTCGCTTCCCGTGGTCTCTTGGTGTGGCTTCTCGGCCTCCCGTAATGACCTGGCGCGAAAGGAGCCAAGTGTTGTTCCCTGGGCCTTTCGCGGTGGGGAATGGGCTATTTTTACAACAACAAAAAAAAGTTTGGACGGAGGGCTATTTATGAAAAAGAAGAAGAAGAAATTAGATAGATAAGTGAACAGTTCATCGTAGGAAACATGGTGGGGGCCAAAGAATTCCATGCATGCAGGATGCCTTACGCCGGCCACATGGAGGCGGCCAGACGGCCAGTCTTTGTCTGCATCAACCACCAGTGTTAATTAACTCACTCAGTAAGATGCACAAGTCACTCGCCAGTAAGATGCTCCACTCGAAGCTTTTTGGCTGCCCGGCTGAGCCTATAAATCGCACCCGAGGCCTGGCTCTTCTCCTCACTGAACTCTTGCATACACCTTGCTCTGAGAGCGAGCTCGTAGCCCCCAGAGTGACGAGAGAAACCGAGCGAGTAACATGGCGTCGACATTGTCGTTCCCGATCATCGACATGGGGCTGCTCGGCGGGGAGGAGAGGCCCGCGGCGATGGAGCTTCTGCGCGATGCATGCGAGAACTGGGGCTTCTTCGAGGTGGATATATCATATATGACATAACTGAAATGATAGTTGAATGCTAAAACATGGAACAGAAACAAGCTTCTGTCGATCGATCCTAATGTTCTCCGCTTTGTTTTGTTTTGTTTTGTTTTGACGGCGCGGTGCAGATCCTGAACCACGGCATCTCGACGGAGCTGATGGACGAGGTGGAGAAAATGACCAAGGGGCACTACAAGAGGGTCCGCGAGCAGAGGTTCCTCGAGTTCGCGAGCAAGACGCTCAAGGACGGCTGCGACTCACAGGGCGTCAAGGCGGAGGACCTGGACTGGGAGAGCACCTTCTTCCTTCGCCACCTCCCGGAGTCCAACATCGCCGAGATACCCGACCTCGACGACGACTACAGGCGGGTGATGAAGCGGTTCGCGGAGGAGCTGGAGAAGCTGGCGGAGCGGCTGCTGGACCTGCTGTGCGAGAACCTCGGCCTCGAGCAGCGCTACCTCACCCGGGCCTTCCTCGGCTCCAAGGGCGCCCCCACCTTCGGCACCAAGGTCAGCAGCTACCCGCCGTGCCCGCGCCCCGACCTCGTCAAGGGCCTCCGCGCCCACACCGACGCCGGCGGCATCATCATGCTCTTCCAGGACGACCGCGTCGGCGGCCTGCAGCTGCTCAAGGACGGCGACTGGGTCGACGTGCCTCCCACGCGCCACTCCATCGTCATCAACCTCGGCGACCAGATTGAGGTGATCACCAACGGCAGGTACAAGAGCGTGATGCACCGGGTGGTGGCGCAGACCGACGGCAACCGCATGTCCATCGCTTCCTTCTACAACCCGGGCAGCGACGCCGTCATCTTCCCAGCGCCGGCGCTGGTGAAGGAGGAGGCCGGCGGGGCGTACCCCAAATTCGTGTTCGAGGACTATATGAATCTGTACGTGCGCCACAAGTTCGAGGCCAAGGAGCCCCGGTTCGAGGCCTTCAAGTCCATGGAGAACGAGAGCTCCAACCGCATTGCCATCGCTTGACAACCGCATGCATGCACCAACTAGGTCTGCTCTGTGGCTTCAGTTAGTGATTACACTACATAGGATGCTTCAGAGTTCGTCCTAGTATTTGCGTACTGTGGCTTCAGTTAGTGATTATACTACATAGGATGCTTCATATATAGTTCGTCCTAGTATTTGCGTACTGTGGCTTCAGTTAGTGATTATACTACATAGGATGCTTCATATGTAGTTCGTACTAGTATTGCGTATACTAGTACTGCTTGGTATTGAATAAACGGACACGTAGTCACTAGAAACGCGGTTCCTACTATGGAATTCGGGTTCGTAGTTCACCACTTTTTCTTCTAATTTATGTAGCAAACACAACCTAGTACTTTAAATCGGTTCGGATTCTAGTCTACTGTATTTGCTAGGCCTAGCTAGGATACACACGTATATTTGGTATTTTCCGCTGCGTTGCGCTGCTTCCGACCAGTATGAGAGTTGTATTGTACTGTATTTGCTCTTATTTCCATATAATAGCATAGTGAGTGTCTTTATTAGTATACAACTACTGTCGCATTGTATACTTTTTTAGTGTACTGGTTGACACACTCGACAATGTGGTGATGCGATGATATGGAAGCCTTCAAGAAACCATGGTAGCAAGCGGCAAACTGAATTCCTCCATTGGCGTTTGCCGTTAGAGTACATGGGAGTAAAAGACCTGTGACAATATTAGGTCCGGATCATATCAAATTTGTGCTATCTGCACAGAGACATTGTGAATATTTTCTACAGCTACTTTGCCAGACAGCGGAATGTTGTGCATTGTAGCTCAACATTGCCAGAAGGGAGTGCCGGAAATATAGTTCTGTCGAGAAGCATTCGGTTTGCTACAGACTGCAAACCTTTTTCGGTCTAGAACCGTACCCAACACAAATAGATTGGACCACATCACTGGGCATATACGGGCCGAACTCCTTGTGAGCTAGCATAATCCGGTCCATAATTAAGAGAGAGAGAGAGAGAGAGAGCTATTTCTACTTTTGAGGCTATATCTCTAGACAAAAAATATAATCTCCCACGACCATCAAGATCAATGAACAAACCAACAGAGCTAGACAGGCATGTTGTGTTTCGTACTCTACTCTTTATGTATTCTCTTGTGTTGTTCACGTCTCAAATATATTACGGACCCTTGCTTATATAGTCTAGAACTTTTCCAACTACACACGTATTCGGACGGCAAGAAAGCATACAGCAGTCATACTTGCATATAAATGTATACGAAACTGAGACTGACTCAATGCTTCTCAACTTAGCAAAACATAGAAACTAATACAAGATTAACTCTGACATTCACCCCCTTAATCTTATAACATCTAACACTCACCCCCTTAATCTTGACACATCTCTTCGTAAGTCGACGTCCAATCTCTTGACGTATCTATAAGGAGTTCCTCCTTTTTCTTGCTAGCCATACCATCGATGACGCACCTCGCTAGCGATTACAACCTTTTGCCTCCGCTCTAATTTTCTTTTCACCGGTAACGCAATTTGACGGTGACTCGCATTAGAGCTTTACCTATGAGAGAACTTGGACGCACCTGCAAGAAATCTCGCGCATAAATATAGCAAGAAACAATGACGACAACTCCTCAATGTCCCTCGACGAGACACGCAAATGGCAACCAATGCCATCTTGTCACGCCGATTATCGACGACACTCGCTAATCGCGGGTATCAAGATTAACTCTAAAATCTTCATCATTCTCTATTGTGAGTTTGTTGGTGTGATCTATAAAACAAGTTTATAGTTTTTTTTGTAGTTTTATTCTCCCAGGAATGGCGCAAGACACCAACAAACTCACTGCATTATTCACTAGAAATTAAAGGTAATTCAATCTATGCCTCTTGGAGACAATTGTAATGATAAGATCTTAAAAGACTTGTGGTTAATAGCAGGATGCAAACTAGCCAACCCCTCTGATCAAATCTCTGTTTAATTTGCTTCAAACTCTGGTTTCTTTTAGTCAAGAGGTAGAAGCATCTATGCCTTTCACACGCCTAGCTTGCACGACTTTTCATGTCGTGTTCACCACCCAAGAAACAGTGCGACGAAGAACAAACGAGAAACCAAGAATTGTTGGTTTCAGAAAAAGAAACCTAGAACTCCTTAGTTGGTAGATGTTCAACCGGACTGGACTGGCCTCTTCGGCCCATTGACCGTTCCCAAAAAGATGTGATAAAATAGCCTTGTCGGCATGATCGGTGAAATAGACGCTTTTATAGTTGGGTCATACATATAGGACCCAGCGCCCGATCAGCCCCTAGTCGACGTGCGTGCTCGCCGAATCAATGTGTGTGCCTCTCACATATCCCATATTGGCTCCAAAGGAGATGGTGAACGAGGCCGTAAGAATCGGAGATTCGACAAGACAAAAGTGAGATGCTATAACTGTAATGATTATAGGTATTTTGCTTCGGAGTACCGCAAAGTTAAAGAGGAGGAAAAACCGCTTCTTACCGAGATTCAAAGTAAGAAGGGACCTATGGTCTGGGCCCGAGCTGGAGCCGCAGCCGACTCGCTGGAGCCCATCCATGCATGATCGCCGGCAGTTGGGCGTGGCGTCTGCCGACGTTGCCCGGTAAACACGACGTGGGTGCGTGCGTGGCCGCACGCGGTGGGCAGCTGGAAAAGCGGGGAGGTCGGCAGCCGTGCGCGTCCGCGGTAGCCACTGGCTGGCGCTCTGCTCGGCTACGCGCAACGCGCTCCGCGGGAGGCAGGGTATGGGCCGGGTGGGTGATCTGCTGCCGGTGGGCTGGGGCCCGTCACTCTTGTGCCGTTTCGCTCACTTTTTTTTTTGGTCGGCCTCCAATGAGCCGACTTGTACAACTTGCAAAGAATGCCCCAACTCTACGAAAAGACTGCAAGTTCATACGTCCATTACAGTATTTCGATCCGCTGTAAATATTCGAGATGCACAGCACCAGCTCTGCTCGAATTTATTGATTACAAAGAACATGAATCCTCTCTCTGAGCGCCAAGGGACCCTAGCAATTAGCACGCGCAAAGACCGATATCGCTCCCAATGTCCTGCCATCTTCCTGCACGTACGACGCATGTTCCTCAGTGCACGCGCTTCTCAGCCTGCACGTTCAGCAAACAAGCATCGCAGGAGGCTTTAGCGTCGTTGAGAAAAACTCTTCATACGGAAGTAACGGAAACCACCAACATTAATTTTCCCCAGGCCTCCATGGAGAGGACTGGCCATGCATGTCACCATGATCAGAGAACGCCGAGCGAGAGCTTACCTTCAGGACGTGCGCGATCTGTGCTCGGCGCCGTGCAGGCCGTGGTCGTAGCGTTCGTGCACCCTCACCCCGTGCTTCCTGAGCTGCCCCCTGACGTACTTCTCGTAGATGAACAACGCGCCCCTGAACTGGGGCAGCACCAACCACGCCACGAACAGCACTTTCACCTCGTACCATAACGGCACCCTACAAAGAGCTCAAGAAGAGAATTATGCTCTGCGGTGGAAAAAATCACATCCGATCAAGCGGCCGGTATGGACAGGTAGCACCGGTATCGATCTTTGCAACTAAGACGGATGGATCAGTACATGTCCAGAACAATATGAATTACCAGTACAAAACATTCTCGATTGCCATTTCCATGAGGGTGATGAAGGAGTACAGTATCCAGTAGGCCAGCCACTGCTCGTCGTCCAACTTGGACGTGCTCTCCATAGCGCAGATCGACGCATACCTGATGCGAATTAAAAGCTTACACTATAACTACCTGATGAACAGCTCCTAGATAAGGCGCAACACGGCCAGTTCGAGAATGCACCAGTGTACGTACAACAACTGACAGAGTGACTGTGTCAATCAGAAATCTGACTAGTGTTCACTTACAGCGGGTATAGTAGGGTCAGGGTCGGCCTGCACATGAAAGAGAAGCACCCTCCTAATTAGCCAAAGGAGTGATCCAAATAAAAGGATTCATGAGCCGTACGCCAGTACGGCCATGCCGCCTACAGGCTATCTATAGCACGCACGTACCCTGCAGCAGCGTGGAGGTAGCTGATGAGAGCCCATGTTTTACCCATTTTTCCTGTCCTTCCGATCTTGCGCGCTCACCAGTTCAAACCCGATCAAAATACGCGACTTGTGGTGAAAAAGAGGAGGAGATGGGATTGATGGGGCTCCAAGCTCCTATGGGATGGGACGCAGGAGATTCAGTAGGAGGAACGGGGGGAAGAAGAGCTCTCGGTTTTATACCGGCACAGCCTCTCATAGGTCGCGGCTGTGCAAGGAGATGGCATCGGATGCTTAGCTTGGACCCCGGCCCGACCAGATTGACTGGGCTCGAATCGCTTTGCGTGCTGAGTCGCCTAGCTGCTTCCCTCTCGGGCCAAGGAATACGTGGTGCGCCTTTCCATGAGACCGGCCAGGTGGTTCGCCATCTTCCATCTTCTCCCTTTGCCTATTTTTTTCCACCCCACCTATGGTAAAAGAGTTCTTCGCGATATGGTAAAAGAGCTGAACCGCGTACGCCTTTTTTTTTTCACCCCATGTGAATCGTCGCAACCAGGGCTCACAAAACCACGTAAAACCTTTCGAAAACCGCGGTTTTCGATCTTACCGCTCCGATTCGAGATCCAAAACCGCTCGGTAAACTGGTCTAATAAAAAAAATTTAAAAAATTTATGTGTCCGGTTTTTCATGAAAAACAGCTGTTTTCGTTGAAAAACCGCTGAAAACCGTTTTCAAAGAACATTCAATTGGTCGCGAGCGGTTTTCCGTGAAAACCACGGTTTTCTCGTGTGAGTTTAACCTGAATTCAAATTGGTTTGGAATTGCGCATTGTTCGGTTTTTCACGGTTTTCGTACGGTTTTTCGCGAAAACCGATACCGCCAGACTAGCAAAATTCGCGTTCAAAACGGTTTTGTGAACCCCGGTCGCAACTGGGCTTTCTCATCTTACTACTCCACCAGCCCTACGCAATTATCAACTGCGCCATGAATTGAAGCGTGCGTCAAGGGCCATGTTAATTTCGCCGTGCTAAAAAAACTGTTGCTTCCCCAGTGCACACTCTTCTGGAAGTGACCAAGACCTGAAACAAGCACGGCGATACATCAGCGATAGAATGTGCTTATCAGGCCCGGCAGAATGAAACCGAGTAGGCAGAGAAATACACGAGTGACGGGACCTCGTAATCACGTACGTGTGCTCTATCTTGTAGCAAAACTGGAAGGATTATGCACCTGAAATCTGCCGCATAACACCTGAGCAATTCGAAACGGGTCAAACAGCAGATATGTCTCGTTCTCGTCGTTGCAGACTGCTGTGCGGCTGTGTTAGCCATGCACGTGTGCATGCCTCCGTATTAGGCTGATTTGGGTATTTTAGGATGCAATTCCTTGTAATCCGCTGTTTTGTTTCTCTCCCGGTTGTAGTCTCTCCTATATATGCCTAATTGGCCAATACGATTATCATTGATTGCGTGAGAAATACTTAATTTCCACTATCATGGTATCAAGAGACCGGGACTCTTCCATGGTCCTTCTGCTGCCCACGTCGCGCCGATCTTCCTGATCGCCGCCGCTCCCCGTGCCGAAGCATCCTGCTCGGCACGTACGTCAGGCTGTACCAAGCCTCTAATCTGATGAGCGTGAGATGAGACATTATTATCCATGCATCCAGCTCGAAACCACTGTGGACTAACAATATAGAGCGGTTGTTTCCTTGCGGATAAAGAACTCGAGGGTCCCCTCGTGCGTACCATTAGGATCAAAACTGAAAAATGCAGCGGCTCAAATCTTTTCAGATAGCTGCCAGTGTCGTTTCTGCACTGTCCTTTGCCTGGGGTCTCGCCTAGATGGGCTCGTGTGCTGATCTAGTGGTTGTTAATTGTAACTGTGTCAGCAGATGCAGAAAACTATGTGCGATCGTGGTTTAATTAAGGTCTTTCACTCCAGCTGTTTTCATTTGTTCTAAAGCTAGTTTCTGGTTGAATGAATGCAGAATGGATCTGCCGCCTTACATGATCAGTACGTAGCATTACATTGTGTGTTTTGCAAGGCTGTATGAGAACAGAATAAGGGAAGAATTAGGCAGAGCTTCCACTCCACATAGGGAGAAATCATATTTTTTTTCAGACCACTACAAGATGCTTCCATTTTGCAACTGAGAGTAACGGCACGTACGAGCATTCGACGCACGTGCACCGAAGTTTGGCCCTTCTCTGGACTCGTCACTTCATCAGTCATCAGCTCCTCAGCCCTTTTGACCAACCTATCTCTCGATCTGTTACACCATCATTGTCTGCGGCCTGATCGAGCCTAAGAATTGTTCTCTGTGACCACAACAGACCTAGCAAAAACAGAGAAGACTAAGCAACTGCCAACTCGTCCATATAGAAATTTGACGGTGCATTATACTAATAGTATACATTAAGTAATAGAAATTAGATTTAATCGTTGATTTGTTAATGATTTTTTACTACTCTACTACCAGAAGAAGTATAAATAAATTCTAGCCAATCTGATACATTGGATCAAAAAGAATAAACGATTCATATTAAATTTAATATAACGTAACAGAGTTCTGTCGGCGTATTTTACGCCGGGGTCCCCACTCTCCCGCAATAAAAGAAACCGTCGGGCGGGCAGGGTGTGTCCGGGCACACCGCCGCAGGCAAGCAGCAACTCCCCGGCATGGTCGCCCGATGGGCGAGTGGCGCCGGAGCGCCATCTGGCGCCAGGAAGGTGGTCACCCAGTGGACAGGTGGCGACCAGGCCACGCCATTGGCGCCAGAAGGTGGTCGCCCGATGGGCGATGTGGCGACGAGCACACCACTGGCGCCAGAAGGTGGTCGCCCAAGGGCGCGTGGCGGCGAGCCACGCCCAGCGACGATGAGGTGGTCGCCAGCGGGCGGTGGCGTCGAGCCACCACTGGCGCCAGAAGGTGGTCGCCAGTGGGCGGTGGCGACGAGCCACGCCACTGGCGCCCAGAAGGTGGTCGCCAGCTGGGCGAGTGGCGACCAGGCCACCACTGGCGCCAGAAGGTGGTCGCCCACGCGCGTGGCAGTGCCACGCCGCGACCGAGGTGGTCGCCAGCCAGTGTGGCGACAAAGCCACACCACTGGCGCCAGAAGGTGGTCGCCAGCGATGTGGCGACCAAAGCCACACCATCGGGCGCCAGAAGGTGGTCGCCAAGGGACGCTGCGTGGCAAAGTACGCCCGGCGACCCGAGGTGGTCGCCAGTGGCGTGGCGACAAAGCCACACCACCGGCGCCAGAAGGTGGTCGCCAAGGGACACGTGGCGCAGGCCACGCCCCTGGTGTCCGCCCCCAAGGCTGCAGCACTCTGATCAAGGGTATTTAATGCGAATCGTGCGCATTAAATGCAAAGCATGGAGAATGCAGTATGGCGGCGCGTCTTCCCCAGGCGTGCATTAACTGCGTGTGACATCACGGCAGCACCTCGCCCCCTGACGGAACGGGTAGCGTTGGCGGACGTGGGGCCCTAGCGAGGAGTGTGGCCGGTGCGGCGTATAATGATGGGATGTAAGAACAGCGACGCGCGCATTAAATGCGCCCGTACCCGTGTAATGAGTATGACTTGCAGTGTAAGCACCCCATGCGCCCCCGCCAGCCCAAGTATAAAAGGGAGCCGGGGTGCAAGGGAGAGGGGGTTCGATCCATAGCTAGTAGATTTCATCCTCCCAAGGGAGAAGACAAGCAATACCAAGAAAAGCAGGATTAGGGCTATTACTCTACGGAGGGCCTGAACCTGGGAAAATACCTTGCGTCCCCCTGCTCCCTTGAGCTTCCCGATACTTCGGTCATCTTCCTCCTCCTCCCTAAGGCGATTGCCCCGAAAGCCCCCCGTCTGAACCTCATAAGCACCCGACTCGGAGGTGCCTGTTGGCTAATACGCCGACAGTGGTAGGTGCTATTGGTGGTTAGATTGCCCTCTCCCTTCCGTTTCCAGTTCGAAGCTCAGCAGAAGGAGGGGCGCTCGTCTGCATGGCGGAGTCGCACTCCAAGCGTGGTAATCTGCCCGAGGAAAGCGGCGCCCGTAGCCGGTCCCGGCGTTCGGGGAGGGAGCCGGGCCACCCGGGTCCCTCCGCTGCGGGAGAAGCACGCGTGACTCCCACGCCTGGGAGTCAGCCCATCCAACGGCGCTTGGCGCTGGGGGATGACACCCCCGCGCGAAGCCTTCATGCGGCCCGGCTGCTTCTCGATCATACCCCAGTAACGCTGGGGGGGACACCCCAGCCACTCCATGGCTGCGGGATATCGTCCACTTGGTCGACGCCGCTCAACAGCAGGTTGAAGCGGCGGCCCAGCCGGGGGCTTCTGGCATGTGGCGGCAAGGAGCACGCACAACTAACGCGCACGGCTTCTCCCGGTCTCAAGGGCCGGGACAAGGGGAAGGGAGTCCTGGTTGCAGCCCCCTCCGTTATAGGGGGACATGCACGTGACTCCGCTTCCTCTCGCGGTCCCCCCGAGTCAAGGGGGAATCGCGAAGATCTCAGATCGCGCTTGGACGAGAGACGGCTCCAGCGCGACGGTGACCTGCGTCACGTTCTCAGGGGGCGCCGTGAGAGTGCCCAGCGGCGCCCCACTCCCCAGACACCCACCGGGCGCCAAGGGGCTTCCCCCTCGGACTCCGGGGAGAGCGCAGGATCGCACTCCTCGTCCTCTCCTCGGGACCGAGGAGCTGACGAACAACACTGCTCCCCCTACAATGTCGAATGCCAAGCGTTTTCTCTCCGCCTCCGACAAGCTGCGTGGCCGGAGAGATTCCATCCTGCCTCCGTCGAGAAGTACGACGGCACCACCAACCCGGAGGAGTTTCTGCAAATTTACACCACGGTGGTGCGTGCTGCTGGGGGGTCCAAGAAGGTCATGGCCAACTACCTCCCGACGTCATTGACGGGCTCCGCCCGGTCGTGGCTACTCAACCTCCCGCGAGGCTCCGTGCACTCGTGGGAAGAGCTGTGTGACATTTTCGTTGCCAACTTTCAGGGCTCCTACGCTCAGCCAGGCGTGGAGGACGACCTCCACGCTCTGGAAGCGCATGCAGAGGAGTCCTCGAGAGAGTTTATCCGGCGATTTAGCCACTGCCGCAATACGATCCCTCGGATATCTGAGCAGTCGGTAATTATCGCTTTCCGGAGGGGGGGGTCCGGGATCAGAAAATGCTTGAGAAGATGGCCACCCGTGTCATCTCAACCACTTCCGAGTTGTTCTCCCTGGCGCACAAGTGCGCCAGGGCGGCCGAGGCTCGGAAATGTGCGATGAGGCCTACCGACACCGACGACGCCGGCACCTCGAAATCCTCCGACCGCAAGAAGAAGAAGAAGCGAAAGGAGACCGCCGCTAGGGAAGTCCTAGTTGCCGAACCAGAGACCAAATCCCGGCGTCGCGATGATCCGGACCAGGGCGGCGAAGGCCGACCGGCGCGCATCGCGAGGACCGCCGCTTGCCCCGTCGCGAAGACAACGGGGGCAAACCCTATTGCCCCATCCATCGAACGAGTGGACACGACCTGGAGGACTGCCAAGTTGTGTCCAAGCTGGTAGACAGGCGGCTCAAGAAGCGCCACGAAAAAGACCACGGAGATGACGACGACAACGAAGACTCAGCTCCATTGGCCTTTCAGCAGGCGGAGCACACGGTGGCATTCATCCACGGGGGCTCAGCCACCTACTCATCGAACTCGCAGTACAAGCGGGATCTGAGGCAGGTCTGCGCTCTTGTATCAGATCGTCCTCCGGCGAGTAGGCTCTGAAGTGGTCTGAGCAACCGATCACTTTCAGCCGGCCGACCACCCGGAGAACGTTCCGCCTCGAGCCATTTGCCGATCGTGGTCTCTCCCACGGTTCGCAACGCCGGCTCGGGCGGAGTCCTCGTTGATGGAAGCGGCGCCATCAACTTCTTTGTCAATCGGGCGTACGAGCGCTCAGTGCCGTATGAGAGGCTGCGCCCGGCCCACTCTTCTACGGAATCGCCCGGTGGGCCTCTTGCCCTGGGGCGAGTCCGGTTACTGTTACGTTCGGGGCGCGGAAAACTTCCGGACGGAGTTGGTTGACTTCAAGTCGCCGATTTCGACCTCCCATACAACGCATACAGCCGTCAGGCCCTGGTCAAGTTCATGGCGGTTGCTCACTATGCCTACATCTTTGGTGAAGATTCCAGGCACAGGGGTCCAATTACGGTGAAGGTGGATAGGACTGGAAGCCCTGCGTCTAAAGCAAGCGATTCGCGGGCTGGCCGGCGTCACCGCTTTCGGCGCGATAAGGATGACGGCTCGAGCTCCCCCGTCGAGGGCCGCGCCCCGCCAGGCGGCGTGGCGAGGCAAAGCGGTCCCGTGGGCGAGGACGGCTTTCGGGCAAGGTCGTCAAGATCGGCACCGACCTCGGCGCCAAAGGAAGGCGCTCGTCACCTTCCTCCTGGTCTAACCTGGATGTGTTCGCAGGAACCATCAGAAATGACCGGGGTCCCTAGGGAGGTGATTGAGCACCGATTGGCAACGCTCCCTGGAGCGCACCCGGTTCGGCAAAAGATCCGGCGGCAGGCGCCAGAGCGGCAGGACGCCATTCGGGATGAGGTGGAGAAGCTTTTGTCTGCCAGGATTGTGCGGGAGGCCACCTATCCGGAGTGGTTGACCAACCCCGTGCTCGTAAAGAAATCCAACGGGAAGTGGCGAATGTGCATCGACTTCACCGACCTCAATAAAGCCTGCCCCAAGGACCCGTACCCCCTGCCACGGATAGACATCGTCGTTGACTCCACGGCGGGGTGTGAAGCCCTGTGCTTCCTCGACGCCTACTCCGGGTATCATCAGATCAGTATGGCACAGAAAGACGAAGAAAAAACCGCCTTTGTGACTCCTCTCGGTGTATACTGCTATGTCAGGATGCCCTTCGGGCTGAAGAACGCTGGTGCCACCTATCAGCGGGCCATGCACATTGTGTTTCGGCCCCAAATAGGGAGGAACCTCGAAGTGTATGTTGACGATCTGGTAGTGAAAACAAAGAAGGCCGATGAGCTTGTCCAGGACCTAGATGAGACCTTCTCTCGCCTCAGAAAATACTGTGTAAAGTTGAATCCCGAGAAGTGCGTGTTTGGTGTCTCATCCGAAGCCGCTTGGGTTCTTGGTCTCGGTAGCGTGATCGAGGTCAACCCGGAAAGATAGAAGCAATTGAGCGGATCTGGTAGCCTACACTTTGAAACAATCGCAATGCTTGATCGCCTGTGGCCTCCCTTGGCCGGTTCATAGCTCGGCTAGGGGAGAAAAGCCTGCCGCTGTTCAAGCTATTGAAGAAGACCAACTCGTTCGAATGGACCCCAGAAGCCCAGCAGGCGTTCGAAGGCTTGAAGCAGTACCTCTCCTCTCCCCCAGTGCTGGTCGCCCCTGAGCCGGGTGAGCCACTGCTGTTGTATGTGGCAGCTAGTCCCTCCGTGGTAAGCACGACGCTGGTGGCAGAGCGAGAAGGCGTCCAACGGCCAGTCTACTACATCAGCAAGATGCTTCATGACGCAGAAACAAGGTACCCTCAGGCTCAGAAGATGGTCTATGCTGTGGTGGTGGCGTCAAGAAAGTTGTGGCACTATTTTCAAGGGAGGGAGATCACAGTGGTCTCCTCGTACCCCCTGCGCGAGATCCTCCACAACAGAGAAGCAGAGGGCCGCATCGCAAAGTGGTCCGTCGAGCTGGGGGAGTTCGGTGTCAAGTTCGCTCCTCGTACCGCGATAAAGAATCAAATGCTGGCGGACTTCGTCGTCGAGTGGACTCCAGCTGAGCCCGAAGCCGATGAGGTCCCCGCGCCCTCCCCCTGGACGCTCTTCTTCGACGGGTCCTTCAGGCTTGAAGGCGCGGGGGCTGGGGTTCTCCTGGTCTCTCCGACCGGGGACCTCCTCAAGTACGTGGTCGTCCTCGACTTCAAGGCCACTAACAACGTCGCCGAAATGCTGAGGGTTTCTTGGTGAGCTCGGGCGCCGCCGCGATGCGTCGGTGCCGGCCTTTGCAAAGTAAAGGGCGACTCCCTGCTGGTTGTCAATCAGGCAAGGAAAGATTTCTCCTGTCCTGACCCCGTCATGGCGGCGTACCTGACGGAGGTCAGGAAGTTGGAAAGGCATTTCGAAGGGTTGGGGTATACTCACATCCCCGACGCGACAACCATCTGGCAGACGAGCTCGCCCAGCTCGCCTCAACCAGATCTCCTGTGCCGGTCGGGGTGTTTGAAGAAAGGCTTCTGCGACCGTCCATCGCAGCCCCCATTTCTGACGGGGACGATGGTGATGCCGCTTCAGCCCTCGCCCCTGGAGGGAAAGTGGTTCCGGCGGAAACGCCTGGCCAGGCGGAGTACCCAGACGACCACCTCGTGGTCGCTGTGCTTGACCGGGAAGGCACTTGGATGGATCCGATCCTGGCCTACCTGCGGGATCAAGTGTGCCCCGGCGATGATGCGTCAGCAGAGAAGCTAGCACGAAAGGCCAAGTGCTACACCCTGGTGGGCGGGGACCTGTACCGCCGGTAAGAACGGAATCCTTCAAGTGCATCACTCGGGAAGAGGGGAGCAATGCTCTCGGATATCCATGGAGGCGTGTCACGGGAGCCATGTGTCCTGACGAGCGATGGCGGAAAAGCTTTCCGTCAAGGGTTCTATTGGCCAACCGCCCTCGAGAATGCTGCGAGTGGTGAGGAGATGCGAGGCGTGCGATTCCACGCCAAGCGTATCCACCAACCAGCCAGGCCTTGCAAACTATCCCGCTCTCTTGGCCCTTCGCGATGCAGGGCTGGATATCCTGGGCCCGTTCCCGCGGGCCACAGGGGGCTACACCCACCTGTTCGTCGCCATCGACAAGTTCACTAAGTGGGTGGAAGCCGAGGCAGTAAGATCCATCACCTCCGCGGCCGCGGTTAAGTTCATGCAAGGGATTTTCGCTCGCTTTGGGGTCGCCAACCGCATCATCACCGACAACGGCACACAGTTCACCAGCGTGGCCTTCTTAGGTTTCTGCGAAGAGATGGGCACCAAGGTCTGCTTTGCCTCGGTCGCCCACCCCAAGAGCAACGGCCAAGTCGAGCGGGCCAACGCGCTGGTGCTGAAGGGCCTCAAGACGCGGGCATTCGATCGACTCCACAAGCGTGGGGCCCGATGGACTGAAGAGCTCTCGGCGGTGTTGTGGTCACTTCGGACTACCCCTAACCGGGCCACCGGGGAAACCCCTTTCTTCCTGGTCTACGGCGCGGAAGCTGTCCTCCCTTCGAGCCGAATCGATCGCCACGCCAGCGTTCTTTGCGTTAAGTGGAAGAAGACCAGGAAGATCTGCGTCGGGACGATGTCAACCTACTGGAAGAGACGTGAGATCGGGCGGCTCTGCGCGCGGCAAGGTACCAGCAAAGTCTCAGGCGGTACCACGGCTCCCGGGTCAATGAGAGAACACTGGCAGCGGGCGACCTGGTCTTGCGAAGAATCCAGTCGCATGCCGGGTCGCATAAACTGTCTCCCCAGTGGGAGGGACCCTTCAAAGTGGTCTCAGTCTCTCGTCCCGAGGCGGTCAGGTTGGCCACTGAAGACGGCGAAGAACTGGTGAACTCCCAGAACATAGAAAATCTGCGCAAGTTCTACCCTTGATCGGTTGTAAGTCCCAGGTTCCGTTCCCCGACCGGCCGGAGTGTGTCTTCCTCTCCGCCACGGGTCGGGGGAGGCCTTCTGTTTAAAATTAAACATTCACTCTCCTTATCCGAAATAGTTGTTCTTCCCACCCTCTTTTCGATCTCTTGCCCACTGTCGGGCAGTGCCAAGACACTTGCCTCTGGTACCCTGCGGCCCTGCAAAAACCCGATAGCAAAGGCGGAATCGCTAAGTGAGAGCGGTGTGCGGGAATGGGTGATTGGACGGCAGGTTCAGCACGATCCCTAGCACGGTCATGACACTCCGGGTGTCCCCGTGGGGGTCGACGACTTAAACACCGTTGCCAAGAACCTAAGGTCCCGCCCCGACTCGCTAAGCGTTCGTTCCCTAGAGGCTATCTGGGAGGCAAAATTTTGTTAAGGCAAAGGGTTCGAGGGAAGTGATTCCCTGGCGCAAGGCCTTAAGTCTTTAAGCGGTCATGTGTTTGTTTGCGTGGAACCGGGAAGATTAGGGCAAAAGCGAACTCTGAGTAGCATAGTGGGGAGCCTGTGCTTTCGTTTCGTTTAAAAATATTTTGCATTCAAGTCTTCTGAGCAAAAGCAAAAATCTACATCTTTGGGAGCTGGGGTCCTCCTCGCCTCCGCCGCCACCTCGGCGGCCACGTCCTCGGTGGTGGTCAACATCCAGCTGAAGTGCCACGTCTTCCGCTGCCGCCTCCACTTGGGGATTCTCCATCGTCAGCTGTGCAGCGACCTGCTCGGAGGCGTCGTGGACCCGCTCCTCCGCCTGCGCCCAGTCACCTTCAACCCCCTGGACAGCGACCGCGGGATCGAAGTTGGCGTCGCGACTGGCGCAACAGGCCAGCACGTGCTTCGCCGTGGCCGCCGCAACTGCACGCCCCTCCTGGGCGGACCGGGCGGCAAGGGCGGCGGGCAGGAGCGTGAGGAAGTCCGCGGTTCGGCAAAGGCAGAATGCATAGTTCTGCAGCTTCTCCTCCCGCGGATCCGGCTGCTCCAGCCCCAGTGGAGCAAGGCTGGCCACCGTCCGGTTGAAGGCGTGGCGCAGCATCCTGAGGGTGTCAGCCTCCGACTGGGCCCGACCGACCCTCTCCGCTTCCAGCGGGAGCTTCGCACGCGGCGGGCGCTTTGCTCTCAGCTTCCTCGCCCCGCCGCAGCTTGCGCTCCACCGCCCCATTCACAGAAGTCTTCCACCTCTTTGCGAAGGTGGTTGACTTCGGCTCCGGCCTTCCGCCACCACTGCTTGTCGCCAGACGATCGCTGCCGAGTAGAGCTCACCAAGAGCTGCCAGCAGAGCGTCCGCGTCGGCTGAAGGTACGGGACGAGGAGCTCGGTAGGGACGGGCCGAGCAGGCTGATCCCAGCGCGGCGGCACCGGCCGACCACCTGGGATCGCTTCTCCACCTGCTCGTCCGGCTCTCGGCGACCCGGGCGGCACACCACGGCAGCCGCGGGCGCTTGATCGTCCCGGCTTGGGCGGCGGGTCATCCTGAGCGAGGACCCTGCAAGAAGGAAACAATGGTAAGACACGACCGAAGGGACTTAACTCTTATATTACATGTGCGTTTTGAATGAGTACCTAGGTGACGGCCTCGGGAATCGGGGCACGCTTGAGTAAGTGAGACCAGCCAGTCTTTGCCGGCCCTAGCGGCCAGAACCTAGCCGGCGAGGAAGGATCGCCGCGTGGCGGCGCTGGGCGGAGGAAGGATCGCCCGGCCGGGCAGCGGAGGAGGAAGGATCACTGCTGCCGTGGCCAGCGGTGGCGAGAAGACTCGCCGCCAGGCGGCGGCAGCGTGCTTGTCGGCAAAGCGAGCGGTGGTTGCCCACCACCGGAGCCGGTGGAGGCGGAAAAGGAGCCGGTGCCGGAGGGTCCATTGTCACCACCCCGGCAGGGGCGAGGTCCCGGCGGACGATGAACCCGCCACCACCGAGGAGCTGGCCGCTGCGGCGGAAGAGGCCCCCGCGGCCGCTGTAGAAGATCCCGCCCCGGCCGAACCCAGAAGGCGGGGCCTTTGGGAACGACCACCGTTGGCGTCGTCGTCGTCTGGGCGCCTACGTCTCACTTGGTCCCCCCTCCCTTGACCACCGGCAGGAGGAGGGTCCCGGATTGTCAAAGGTGCCCGGTGTATCACGTCGGACGTGCCCATGGCGTCCATCGACGGCATGGCACGGATTATCGCCGCACGCTCTCCCGGCGATAACCGGCAGAGCGGAACCGCGCCATCCGGGGACGGCGGGGCGGGGCCGAAAAAGCCCAGCTGCGCCATCCACCTGTCAAGCACATCGGTAGCCAAGTTCCCGGCGGCTGACAGCGCAAAAAGAAAAAGGAAGCCACAGGAGGCAGAAATACTGTCAGGACCAGATTCGGTCAATAAAGAAGAAGGACAAGGGATGATTCAAGATGAAGCGGGTTACCTCCTACGATACTCCGGGTCCCGTCGCCCTGACCCATGTATCTTGCCCGGGCGACGCGGGCCAGCGAGGCGAGGCACAGCCTCCGGGAAATGAAGTCCCGAATAACCATGTGCCCTGTCAGGCCCGTCGTCCGCAGCTGGTCAACACGGGCTAGCATCGCATGGAGCTAGGGCGTCTCGCTCACATGGGCCCCTGGGCTTGGGGTTGCCGATCGCCGGACTGCATTTAAGCTCGGCAAAGATTTCAATGCGTCATTGCCGTCCTCGACGTCTGACCACTCTTCGCGCCAATTCCTCCAACTGGACCGGCAGTCCAGTGGAATGTAGCGCGATGCGGTCCCGTCGCGGAGCCGCAGATGGCAGCTCCCGGTGACAGGCGAGTTGCCGCCCGCAGCCCGAAGGGTGTAGAAGAAGCGAAAAAGCAGGAGATTGGGTAACACTCCTACGAACATCTCGCAGAAGTGGGCGAAGGCAGAAAGGAGGATGACGGAGTTGGGGGGAAGATGGATATGGTGGATGGCGTAGAAATTAAGAACGGAAAGATAAAAATCAGAGACCGGTGGCAGCAGGCCGGCCAGAAGCTGCCACCCGAAGAAAACCACTTCCCAGTCGGCGAGGCTCGACGGTCGGCCAGTCCAGACGCGGAGGGCGCCCGGGGATATGTTCCGGGAAAGCCTGGTGGCAACCTCCTCCTCGACGGACGAAGAAGGGAGAATCGGAGCCATCGGACGCAGAAGAGTACCGGGACGCTTCGGAGAAGAAGGAGAAGCAAAGGGCTCCAAAGCGGTGAGGAGAAGCAGAGCGAGGGAAGTTAGAAGGAGGAAGAACCCCCCCGGTCAACAACTTATAAGGCTGCGAGGGAAGGCTCGGCGGGAAAACCGAAGGGGCGCGGCGGTTCGCAAAAAGGAGTTCAAAAGCCCCCATTAAGAAGGCGCGTCCCAAGGGTCGTGCGGCAGTTGCAAGGCGGGAATAACTGCGCAAACCGCCTTGAAAACCGGGAGAAGCCAGAAGGTCCCTTGAAGGCTGCGGGGCGTGCGGGCTTATTAATGGCCCCACCCGGGAGACTAAGCGGTTTCCCGAGGGGCATTTCAAAGAAGGAAAAATGAAGATGGTGGGCCAAAAAGCGCTCCCGGGTGGGCCCGGGGGCTACTGTCGGCGTATTTTACGCCGGGGTCCCCACTCTCCCGCAATAAAAGAAACCGCCGGGCGGGCAGGGTGTGTCCGGGCACACCGCAGTGAGCAGCGGCAACTCCCGGCATGGTCGCCCGGTGGGCGAGTGGCGCCGGGCCACGCCATCGGGCGCCAGGAAGGTGGTCGCCCAGTGGACAGGTGTCGACCAGGCCACGCCACTGGGCTCCCAGGAAGGTGGTCGCCCAGTGGACAGGTGGCGACCAGGCCACGCCACTGGCGCCAGAAGGTGGTCGCCAAGGACGCGCGTGGCGGCGAGCCACGCCTGGCGACCAGCGAGGTGGTCGCCAGTGGCGGTGGCGTCGAGCCACCACCGGCGCCAGAAGGTGGTCGCCAGTGGGCGGTGGCGACGAGCCACACCATCGGGCGCCAGGAAGGTGGTCGCCCAAGGGGCGCGTGGCGGCGAGCCACGCCCGGCGACCAACGATGGTCGCCGATGGCGGTGGCGTCGAGCCACACCACTGGGCGCCCAGGAAAGTGGTCGCCCAAGGGACACGTGGCAGACAGGCCACGCCCCTGGTGTCCGCCCCCAAGGCTGCAGCACTCTGATTAAGGGTATTTAATGCGAATCGTGCGCATTAAATGCAAAGCATGGAGAATGCAGTATGGCGGCGCGTCTTCCCCAGGCGTGCATTAACTGCGTGTGACATCACGGCAGCACCTCGCCCCATGATGGAACGGGTAGCGTTGGCGGACGTGGGGCCCTAGGCGGGGGTGTGACGGCTGCGGCAGATAATGATGGGATGTAAGAACAGCGACGCGCGCATTAAATGCGCCCGTACCCGTGTAATGAGTATGACTTGCAGTGTAAGCACCCCATGCGCCCCCGCCAGCCCAAGTATAAAAGGGAGCCGGGGTGCAAGGGAGAGGGGGTTCGATCCATAGCTAGTAGATTTCATCCCCCCAAGGGAGAAGACAAGCAATACCAAGAAAAGCAAGATTAGGGCTATTACTCTACGGAGGGCCTGAACCTGGGAAAATACCTTGCGTCCCCCTGCTCCCCTGAGCTTCCCGATTCTTCGGTCATCTTCCTCCTCCTCCCTAAGGCGATTGCCCCGAAAGCCCCCCGTCTGAACCTCATAAGCACCCGACTCGGAGGTGCCTGTTGGCTAATACGCCGACATGTTCTTATTATATACCTAGCGCATTGGATAGAACCGCCGGTAGAAAAGATACCTCTAGTGTCGAAGCCAAGATCAGACTAGAGGGTGGGCTCAAACTCAAACATTTGTTCCCCTATGCGCCCGCCAAGGAGCTAGACACATGTATGTGGCCGTGATTTAGCTAAACACATATGGATTTGGCAGCTTACTATTCGTCTAATATGAATACAAAACCAGTTTATCTAGATATTTAGCAGGTCAGATGTTCACAATATATATCCCCTATTTCAGTTCAACCCATTTACATGATACTTTAGTTGTTGGATTGATCTTTCGCACCCTGATCGGGGGTGCAACCAACGCTATGGTTGTGGCCCTCTGTTGCCCGTGTGCTATATATAAGGGAAGGGACTAGACCCAACAGACCACAACGAACTGATCTAACGTGCACACGGTAGCAACGGGAAGGCTACACCCACGGGAGGACCACTACTCCATCGTCCTCTCCACTGCCTCGACCTAGTCTTCCCCACGCCACTGCTTCGTCGTCTCCGACACCGGCAATGGTTTCTTCATCGTCGAACCCCGAAGGTAACCATCCTAAGACCCGCATCTAGGTGTTGATCTAAGGCATTAAGATCCTTAGCAACAAACCCACAATGGTATCAGAGCATACGTTCAATGCCTAGTTTTAACCCTAGACGAAGTTGTCCTTCGGGTAGATGCGCGTAGCAATAAGAATCCCCAAATCAGATCAACCAAAATCAAAAGAACCAGGGGAGAAATCATCCTCAACTGTGCATAGCAAGTAGAAACGGATCAAAAGAATCAAGAAAGTAAAGAAGAGAACTCACCGTACTCATCGTCATCGATGAAATCACGGGAAGAAGAAATGAGGCTGGGCCGCAGCCGGTCGCCGTGCCCTCGCTGCCTGCGCCTGTGCATGTTGCCGCCGCCTGGCCTCCCACGCCCTTGCGCTGAAGATCGCGAGCCGCCGCTGGCTGCAAGCGCGCCGCCATCGCGAGCCGCCGCTCGCGTGAGGGCGCCGCTGCCTCAACGCCGCTCAAGCGCCTGACCGACTACCGCGCCGGCCAAGCCACCAGCCGCCGCCGCACGGGCGCGCTCCTACCCCAGATCCGATTTTTTCGGGTTTGCATTAGGGTTTTGATGGGGCAGAGATTTTTCCGGTCTTTTATTGCATTGCGAAGTGATCTCGTCCATCCATTTCGATCGGACGACATAGCACAACTGTACATTTGCCCTTATTCTTAAGTGGGCCGAGCCTGATGATGGGGACGCGCTGGAATCTTCCTTTTGGGTCGTTTTATACTAAACAAATTAACACTGTAATTGCCATTTAGAGGATACGTTCCAACAATGTTCGTTGGCTAGCCCAACTTCATTATAGTACTCTACCAACTAAGTTAAATATGTTTGTTCATTATTTGCTATGCATATTTAGCTTAAGCGCTGAGTAAATTAAGTTAAGTTTCTTTTCCGCTACTAAAGTATAAGTTTAATTTCTTCGATTAAATTTGATCCGACGAGAAAATTTAATTTGGAAAATTGTATTAAGTTTATTAACTCATATTTAGTTTAAGCGCTAAATTGAGTTATTTTCTTCCGCTGCTAAGATTAAGTTAATTTTCTGATTAAATTAGATCCAACGTGATAATTTAATTAGAAAATTGCATTAAGTCTGTTCTGTCAGTATGGAAATTTTATCTTCTGACCAATGTTGATGATAAAATTTGCCAAAATTAAGTTTAAATTTTTGTTCTATTCTAATTCTGCCCAACGGTGATTTAGAAGTAGAACAATTTTGATTAAGAGCATGTTATTAATTGAACCAACGTTAAATTAATTCATGCAGTTAATTTAGTATTCTGATTAAATTGTATTTTCTTTCCGAAGGTTCAAACACTTCGAACGTTATGAGTTTAATCTCTGCGATTGAGCCCCTGAATGGCGGAAATTATCCCTCTTGGAGGGAGAAGATTGAGATGGCACTTGCTCTCTCGGATATTGATTATGCAATTACGCATGATCGTCCCACTGAGCCTCAGCTGATCCCTGATGGTCAATCGGGTGCTGAGAATAATCCATCCATAAGAATCGCATACGACCTTGAGCGTGTGAAGTGGAAAAATTCCAACCGTAAGTGCATGATGGTGATTAAAAATTCCATCATGGAAGCAATAAGAGGTGCAATCCCAGAATGTGCAAGTGCTAAGGAATACTTTAGCAAAGTTCAGAGCCAGTTCACTGGCTCTACTAAGATGTACGCGAGCTCTCTCATGCAAAAGCTTTCAAATGAGAAGTTCAACAGACAAAGCAACATAAGAGAGCACATTCTGAGAATGAGCAACATAGCTGCCAGACTTAAGACCATGGAAATGAAAATATCAGAAGGGTATTTGGTGCAATTTATCATGAATTCCTTACCAAAGGAATATGAGACTTTTGCAGTCAATTACAACTCCATGAGTGAAAAAAGGAGTATAGAAAAATTGATGGCTATGTGTGCTCAAGAACAAGAAAGGCTTAGAGCTCAAAGCTTGTTTCAGTATCCTGTTTAGATAATGATGTCTATTCATGTCTTTTTGTGAATGCCTCTTCATCGGTGAATGAATGTAATAAGCGTAAGCGAATAGCAAACGAGACGTCTTCGAAATCATGGCATTGTCGTTTAGGCCATATTTCGAGGGGGAGGATTGAGCGATTAATCAAAGAAGATATTCTCCACCCGTTAGACTTCTCAGATTTAGAACATTGCATTGATTGCATTAAGGGCAAATATGCTAAGCAAATTAAGAAGACTGCCAAACGAAGCACAGGAATTTTAGAAATCATTCACACAGATATCTATGGTCCTTTTCCTGTGAAGTCAGTGGATGGTTTTGATTCATTCATAACATTCACTGATGATTTTTCGCGTTATGGCTATATCTATCCAATCAAAGAACGATCGGAAGCATTAGACAAGTTTAAGATATTTAAAGCTGAAGTTGAAAATCAGCATGATTTAAAGATTAAAATAGTAATATCAGATCGTGGAGGGGAGTACTACGGTAGACATACCCCTTATGGCCAAGTTCCTGGACCTTTTGCGAGGTACTTACAGGAAAATGGTATAGTAGCCTAGTATTCAACACCGGGCGAACCTCAGCAAAATGAAGTAGCTGAAAGGTGTAACCGCACCTTAATGGATATGGTACGAAGTATGATAAGCTACTCCACTTTACCGATTAGTTTATGGATGGAGACATTAAAAACCGCTGCCCATATTCTTAATCAGGTTCCCAGTAAGTCGGTGCCCAAAACACCATATGAGTTATGGACTGGGAGGACGCCCACTTTAAATTATTTGCATGTGTGGGGTTGTCTAGCTGAGGCTAAAGTATTTAATCCAAATATTGGAAAATTAGATGCTAAGACAGTCAGTTGCCATTTCATTGGCTATCCTGAAAGATTAAAAGGGTACCGTTTCTACTGTCCTGACAGACAAACTAAGACCGTTTCTACTGTCCTGACAGACAAACTAAGTTTGTAGAAACGAGACACGCTGTGTTCTTAGAAGAAGATATGATCAGGGGGAGCATGGTATCCCGAGAAATAAGCCTTGAGGAGAAGCCGGTCTGTGCCCCAACTCCAATGATTTAAGAGCCCATCTTCTCGATACCTGTTGTTATTGCACCTCCAGTGGTTGCAACATCTGCTGTCGGCTCTCCTAGGACAGCTATTAACATTCCTGAGGTTCCTGTTGTTTTGGAGCCTCAAGAGCCTGTTACAGCTGCACCTGAAGAGCCACAGCAGCCTCCTGAAGCAAGCAATGAACCTGCTCCAGTACCTCTCAGGAGGTCATAACGGAACAAGAAATCAGCTATTTCTGCTGATTATGAAGTTTATATAAGTGAAGATTTAGAAACAGAGGGTGATCCCACCTCATTTGAGGAAGCCATGAGAAGTCCCCATTCATCTGAATGGTTCGCAGCCATGGAAGATGAAATGAGGTCCATGAACACCAATAAGGTATGGGACCTAGAAGAGATTCCTAAAGGAGCCAAAACAGTAGGCTGCAAATGGGTCTACAAAACTAAACGTGACTCCAGAGGGAATCTCGAAAGGTTCAAAGCAAGACTCGTGGCAAAAGGGTTCACTCAGAGAGAAGGGATCGATTATATTGAAACCTTCTCGCCTGTTTCGACAAAGGATTCTTTTAGAATCATTATGGCGCTTGTGGCACATTATGATTTACAATTACATCAAATGGATGTTAAGACGGCATTCCTTAATGGAGATTTATATGAAAATGTATACATGGCTCAACCCAAAGGTTTTGTCGTGGAAGGGAAAGAAAACATGGGATGCCGACTAAAGAAATCCATTTATGGACTAAAACAAGCGTCCAGACAGTGGTACCTTAAATTTGATGAGACTATAAGAAATTTTGACTTTAAGGAAAATGAGGAGAACAATTGCATTTATGCTAAGTTTAAGAATGGAAAATTCATTTTCCTAGTCGTGTATGTAGACGATATCCTGCTGGCAAGCAGCGATAAAAGTCTACTTCTAGAAACTAAGAGTTTCTTGTCCTCAAATTTTGATATGAAAGATCTCGGTGAAGCATCTTATGTCTTAGGAATTGAGATTTACCGAGATAGAACAAAAGGGGTATTAGGCTTATCGCAAAAGGCATACTTAGAAAAGGTTCTTAAGAAATACAGTATGCATGCGTGTAAGGCTTCGCCTGCTCCAATAGTCAAGGGTGATAAGTTTGGGAATTTTCAATGTCCTAGGAACCAATATGAGATCGATCAAATGAAATCGGTTCCATACACTTCAGCTGTCGGAAGTACAATGTATGCTCAAGAATGCACTCGCCCTGACTTAGCATTTGTAACCGGAATGCTTGGCAGATATCAGTCAAATCCAGGAATAGATCACTGGAAAGCAGTTAAGAAAGCCTTGCGATATTTGCAAGGAACTAAAAGCCTCATGTTAACGTATAGAAAGTCGAGTACCCTCGAGATTATGGGATACTCTGACGCAGATTTTGCGGGGTGTGTAGACACTAAGAAATCCACATCAGGTTATGTATTCACCCTCGCAGGGGGAGCTATTTCGTGGAAAAGCTCCAAACAAACCGTCACTGCATCGTCGACAATGCATGCTGAGTTTGTAGCTTGTTATGAGGCAACCGGGCAGGCACTATGGCTTAAGAAATTCGTACCGGGATTAAGAGTGGTAGACAGCATTGAAAGACCACTCACGTTATACTGTGACAATGAACCAGCAGTATTTTACTCCTATAACAACAAGTCAAGTGGTGCTGCCAAACACATTGACATTAAGTTTTATGTTGTGAAGGAGAAAATCCAGAATCAAACTATAAGAATTGAGCATATAAGTACCAAGCGAATGCTTGCGGATCCGTTGACTAAGGGCTTACCACCACATGTGTTCAGAGAACACGTGGCCGGCATGAGATTATTGGAAAGCCTATGATTCTGCATATAAGGGGTCAAATAAGCAACTATCTCCCACAAGATTAAGCTTCCGTTTTGAGATAGAAAGGTGTATTATAGTCATTGAGTTCAACAACACGTAACTGGTTGTTGTAACACTTTGGTCTTGATGCACTAATCTATTAAGGAGCGGAGTTAGTATTAAGTCAAACTATTTTAGCCTCAAGATCAAGTGGGAGAATGTTGGATTGATCTTTCGCACCCTGATCGGGGGTGCAACCAATGCTATGGTTGTGGCCCCCTGTTGCCCGTGTGCTATATATAAGGGAAGGGACTAGACCCAACAGACCAACGTTCTTTGGTGCCCCCCTTTCAACAGAACACAACGAACCGATCTAACGTGCACACGGGAGCAACGGGAAGGCTACACCCACGGGAGGACCACTACTCCGTCGTCCTCTCCACTGCCTCGACCTAGTCTTCCCCACGCCACTACTCCGTCGTCTCCGACACCGGCAATGGCTTCGTCATTGTCGAACCCTGAAGGTAACCATCCTAAGACCCGCATCTAGGTGTTGATCTAAGGCATTAAGATCCTTAGCAACAAACCCACATTAGTAGCTTATTATACATTAACATCAACACACGGTGTCAAGGAAGGAATCCTAGTTGTAATTCCTGATCCCACTTCTATTAACTTCATTATGTATTTCCGTTGACCGTTGACCTTGTGCATATGGTATTTGTGATTTAATTCGTTCTGTATTTGTATTCGATATTATTTATATTTATACATGTATCTGCATTTAAAAAATAAAAAATATGATAGAGCTTTAGATTCGACCCGCTTTCACCCGTAGCGACCGTATACAAATGTTCATAAGCTATGGCGGGGGTGCTCACCAAGGGAGGGAAGAGCGGGCGAGGAAGAAGGCGAGCCGGGGATTTATACCCACACAAGGGAGAGGAAAGAGGGGCGGCCAGCATGGGGTGGCGACGCGACGGCGACAGTTGGAGCAGAGGTGACAAGCGCAGAGGCAACGGCACGGGAGCAGGCGGACTCGAGGGTCGAGGCGACGACCCGCGAGAGAGGCGGAGCAGGTGGCGCGCGAGGCGAGGCGAAGGTGACGCAAGGCGGGGATGACGTCGGCTTGGCGCGGCTGATGACGAGGTGACGGCAGCGACACGACGGGAGCAGGCAAGATGGACCGACAGTCCGAGCGAGGATCCAAGGTACGAGTTCAACTGCTCCCCTTCCAAACCCCCAAATCAAAAACGAAGAACTTGAGGAACTAGATTAACTCCAAATCAAAGATCCAAATAAACTTTATTTAAACTTGTGATTAGGGTTTTGTAATTTTTGGGGGCATTTCATAAGTAACAGCAGACTATCATCGCTGAACAAGGTATTGAAAGAGAAGCCGACGGTGTGGATCGGTAAGCAGCCAGATCACGCAGCAGGAGGCCAAGCTCTCCAAATTCTACGTCGCCAAGCCGGAGCGAACATCCGCTCGGATCAACGTCGCGCGTTAATCTCGTCGAGTCGGCTGCTCGAGGGGAGGTTGCGCAGCATGCGGAAAAGGAGGTGACGTGCAGCTGTGCTGCTGGGTGAGCTCCATGACGTGCTGCTGGACTGGGACGTGTGGTCCGCGTGGTGTCCTGAACGCCTGGTCTTCACGGACACGAACGCAAGCAGCAGGCAGCAGGCAGCAGGCAGCAGCAATAGTCTTAAGGCCTGGGAACCAGCATCCAAAGTGTTTGTGGCCGTAAGGCATATCGGAATGGACATCAACACGAAGCTATCGATGTTTCCAGGAGCAAACTGCATCAAGCTAGCAAACCAAGACTACTTTGCAGGCAGCGCAAGAAGTACAAGCGGCACAGTACGTTGGGGTACTGTAGCACACGAGAAACAGAGAATAAAAAAAAAGTGGAGAAGACGTGTCTTCTTGATACCCGCTATTGGCGAGTGTTGTCGACAATCAACGTGACAAGATGGCATTGACGGTTATCTGCGTATCTCGTCGAGGGACATTGAGGAGTTGTCGTCGTTGTTTTTGCTGTGTCTGTGCACGATAGTTATTGTAGATGCGTCCAAGTTTCTCGTAGGGGTGAGCTATTAGAGCGGAGGCAAAATGTCATGATCGCTGGCGAGGTACGTCACCGGTGGTATAGCTAGCAAGAAAAAAAATAGAACTCCTTGGAGGTGCGTCATGATATTAGATGTCGATTTGCAAAGAGGAGTGTCATAAATGGGATGAGTCTTAGAGTTACAAGATTAAAGGGGTGAATGTTAGAATTAATCTTGTAAACGTAATAGAGTTCGAGTTTTAGAAAAGTTTGCTTTATAAAGTATTTGGGGTCCGAGTCGAACAATGAGTTGTTACCTATTCTGTTATTTGATGTTCTGCTATATAAGCAGAGGATTGTAACATGTAAACATAAGAAGCAAAGCAAGAAAGAGTAAGAAGTACTCCCTCCAGTTTGGTATTAGATATCGTTTTGGACATAGTGATGGTCAAACTTCTAAAACTTTGACTATCGATATATTTTTAAATATTTAAATTGGATAAATGAAAATTATATGTGTAGACTTGTCTCGAGAAGTACTTTTATAATATTAATTTTATTGGATTTTATAAATATATTATAATAAAAATTAGCGGTCAAAGTTATGTTTTGAAGATCGTATCGATGTCCAAAACGATATTTATTATCAAACTGGAGGGAGTATTAAAGAGACTCTTGACTCTAAAATTTTTTTGAGTGTCCTGTTCCAACACCTCCTTGTCCAGTTACCGCAGCCGCCTCCGCATCGCCTGTCCGCTGACATGGTCGCTCGCTTGGATCTTGCCGCGCGCGGTCACCTCCTCGCCTCCCATCGCCGCGGTCGCTCGCATGGATTCCGCCGCCACCGCCTCGCTCGCCTCCCTCGGCCGCGGTCGCTCGCCACGGGTCCACACCGGTCCACCGTTGGTGACAGGGGCGAAGCCAGGATTTAAGGTTAGGGGGGCAAGCCAGCGAAGACACAAGATAAAATAGGCAACACCACTAACCATGATGCGTATATATATAATCTCCATTACATAAATAGTAAAATAAAATAGCACCTATTTTGCCAAACCAAAGAAAATTACATCTCAATTAAGTTAAATTTAGCTCTACGAGTATTAGCTAGATCATAGGCCTTAATAATATCATCAGAACTAATCATTGCTGCTAAGTCCCTTTCAATGTAAATGACCAAATAATCCCACAAATAGGCATCTCCCATTTTGTTTCGAAGACGTGTCTTCGCAATTTTCATAGCTAAAAAGGCTCTCTCGGTGGTCGCAGTTGACACAGGGAGAGTCAAGAGTAATCTCAACAACCTATCCACCATCGGATAAGAAGAATCTTTACCCAGCTTAATTAATCCACTTGTTAAATCAGCCAGAGATGATAAATTTTTTAGTTCTGGATGGTTGCAAACATCAAGTTGAAAATGCGGCAATTGGCACTCTAATTGCATTCTTTCTTGATTTGAGAAATCTGCAGGATAGTACTTCTCCACTAGAGTGCATACCTTTTCTATATCAAATGAGTCAAGTCTTGGATTCAAGGAGACACAAAGTGCTAAAAGGTCTATCGTTTGGCCACCAAATCGATCTTCTAATTTATTCAATTGTTGATCAATTGCAACATTAAACACATCAAATTTATAATGGTGAAATGCGGTGGTGTTATCATTCTTATTTCGAGATTTGGTATATGGGATCTGGGCATCTGGATGCTGGGCTTGGGGGGGTCTTGACCCAATTCGGTTGGGGGGTGCCAGGCCCACCGCCCACCCCGGCACCCCCGGTGGCTTCGCCACTGGTTGGTGAGGTCTGTGCCGGGCATGGGCGGGTACCAGCGGCCAGCAGGGGCCGGGAGTGGAGGATGGGGTACCGATATCGACGTAAAGGATAGACTCAAATATGATCGAGTCCCGTTGAATTCTCCGAGTCACTCAACTGCACTTCGATGACGACTACTCTTTTAAGTCCTCTGTAACTGTAACCCAGCTCGCAGGTTGCCTACCAGTCTACCACAGCTGCTTGCTATGCCTGGTCGTTGCGTTGCCTCTCGACTTGTCCAGTCTCCACGAAGAAACCAGCAAGGAACGTACGTACAGTTGGGCAGTCACATCCGGGAGTGGGCGATGGCTGGGGCGGTGGGACCCGGGAAAAGTACGGGCGTCTCTGCTTTGCAAGCCAGTACTATCGCCTGTGGGGTGGAAATTCAAGCTTTTTTTTAAATTAACATATTTTAATTTAATATCATTTTTATTGTAATTTGAAAGTATTTTTAGAATCGAATTAACAAGTTGAGCTGAGCTAGAATAAAATTCAATTTCATTCGAAATTGACTCATTCAATATTTAACCAACAAAAATATAATTGAAATAATTTTCAACGAGCTAACAAACCCACGAACAAGCTTTTTTGTCGGCCTTTAATCCCCTAGCCTCTGGCCTGGTTGCTGCTCACCTACTCCTGCGTCCGTCCACCGCTAGAATAGGCTCGCACGAACGTACGTACCTGCAGGCTGCAGCTAGATCGAGTCGTCGCATCGGCATCGGCATCGCACGGCGCTACCATATGGCAGGGGGAAGCAGCTGTTTTCCGCTACAGGATGCACCGAGGCAGCACTCATCGTTCATGCAAATGCAAAAAAGCTTATTGCAATAAGCAAAAGCCCGGCCGGAACAGCTGCTACAGCACCCGCCCAGCGTACAGGATCGGGACATTGCAGGGGTAGTGGTTTGCCGTGCATGCTCGCGCTGGGAACCGTATCCTCTTACGTCGACCTCTTTGACGTCAACCTCTTTAACATTGAGTTGCTGCACGTGAGCTCTCTGACTTGTAGATCTCACGTATCAGTGACTCAACGTCAAAGAGGTTGACGTTCGAGGATCTCATCGCCCGTGCCGTGGCACAGCGGCGAGGTCTATCAGCTCGCTGTGCCATATCGTAAGCACCGGTCAGCATTTGATCGTGTCGCTGTTTTCAATCTCACGTTACACGTACGTGCAAGGGCGTCGTTCACCCTGGAAAGAAAAGACGTCTCAAGGTAAATTTTACTGAGGCCGTGCACCAGACTGGGCCAGATGGAGGAGGAGAAAACGGCGCGACCGAATTGAAGCTGCCGACGGCTTTTATTTCCCGTGCGTGGCAGCTCCGCCGGTGCGCTCCAGGGCAAGGCCGCGCGCCCTGCCTAGCCAGAAAACCGCACGAGGCGGAGCGTGCGAGTCGATCGCCGTGCGGCAGCAGACACGGGGAAGCCAGAGCCGGCCGAACGCACCATGGTGGCCGACCCTTCTCGCATGGACGTACCAAACGGTAGGTTAACGTCCATTTAATACGAGCGGCACCGTAGATTTGTAAGGCAGTAGTAGATAGTAGGAGTACTACTACTGTATAACATGCACCGACACAGTTTTTTTTCCCAATGCAAAACAACGAGAGTATTCGTACGACATCCTCGCCAAAAGAGAGAGAGAGAGAGAGAGAGAGAGAGAGAGAGAGAGAGAGTGTTCGTGCGACATAATCATGGCCGCATCGCCTTTGCATCCAAAAGTTGTGCTCCCTACCTATACGTCGATCATTGGTTGGAAGTTTCGGCCGTGTTTGAATTCATAAAAGAAATCTAGGGAATTAAGTAGGGTGCCTATTTTGTTTTATTCATATGGGGTCCTATAATTCGTATATTAGCGAGACATCACAGAGCAAATGATCAATAATATAAGTAAATAAGAATAAATTATCAATTATTCCTATTTTGTGCGGATCATGCCATCGTGGTGATCCGCTTGCTACGATTAATTTGCACACTATGGGAGGATGTGGAGTGGGGATTAGGGTTCACAAAATCAACGAAAATCGTTGACAAATTCGTGATTATGGACTATATCGAGCTGGCTCGACATCTAATACCGGCGGTAAACCGGTTAAATTAAAAAAATAAATATTTTGAAAAAAAAAATTTATACAACACAAAATATCGCGATTATTGACTGTATTGAGCGAAAATTGCTCAAAAAATCGACCGCCAAAGAAGTTTACTTGGTCGGTCGATTATCGAGACAAATATTGCAATTATCGATCGTTACTGATCAAATTTTGCTGTTTTTTGATTTTTTTTTGTTCAAAATTTTTTGATTTCATAACCTTCAATTTTTAGGTGATTTTTGATTGATTTTTTGCAATAAATGAAAATTACAAACAATTCGAAAATCGACATTTCGATTATGTAAACCATGGTGGAGACACCAAGTTGAGCTAGTAATCTTTCCAGATGTGAGGGTTCTTCCGTCGGTGCCTCACCGGCCATGCTACTTTTTTTTTTTTTTTTGGCTTAGAGCATCTCCAAGAGGGACCCTAAATATGGCCCTAACTTGAATTATAGTGCTTTTAGGGGAAAAGATCAACTCCAGCAAAGACCCTAAATTGTTAAAATTTATCAAATTGTTTTAGGGCCCATGGGAGAGTAGCTATATTTAGCAACTCTGTGATTGAGCCCTATCTTCATTGAGTTTTATGGCCTAATTGCTGGAGTGAATATTTCATTGGAGCCCTAAATCTAATTAGTTGATGTCCTAAATTAAAATTTAAGGCTCATTTTTAGGGCCCTCTCTTGGAGATGCTCTTACCCATCTATTCTTAGACTTTTTACTATTATTATCGAATACCAAAATTTAAGTTGAGCTACTAACTTTTATATCCATTAATAAGGATGTAAAATGTCTCTTCTATTTTTCTTTCCAAATCTGCAAAGCCACCTACAGTTAAAAGGAATGGTTTGGACATTCAATATCAAAAGTATTAGATCGTGAATGCACAATATCCAAGTCAATACACTGGAACAAAAATGTGTCGTAATTGTCTGACTCAGGAGCGAAGCCACCTCCGGCGACCTGCCCGGAGTAGTTGAGCTTCTTTGCCACCAGAGGATTTGAAGACGGTGTTTTCCTGCCCAACAAATCGCTCGCTGTAGTTGGGTTATCAGGCTCCGAAATTTCCTGGCTTTGCCGCTGGTAGCGCTAGGCCTCTGGCACTCCTTGTATAGTTAAAATATACTTCAATCCAGATTAATCAAACCGATTTAGAGTTGAAAATCGAAGTTCCGATGGTACCGATTTACCACAAAAATTGACCAAAAATAGCCAAAAATTGAATGGTTTGTAAAGTCAACCAATTTGGTCAAATATAGGGAAAAAATCTCTAAAACCGCTCGAAATGATAAAAAAAGACCAATTTTGCCCTAATATCAAGCGGTTACAGAATGAAAAATAGAGAAAAATGCAATAAAAAATAGAAAAGATTATGAAAAAAAATTGTAAAAAGTTGTAAAGTATATATTTAGCAATAATAGCTCAAATATGAAAAATTTCGGCATAATCTTTGCTATATTTTAGACAACGCGAAGTTGTAAAGTAGTCATTTAGCAATAATATATCAACAAATAACATTTGATCTCAATACCGTTGATAACTCAATCCAACAAGTTCATATTTCAATCATATTCATTTCAATACCATGGCATATGATATTTGAAATCAATATTCCTCACCGAAATGAATGATGTCAGACTCCGAAAAAATCCCTCTTAAATACTCTGTGTATCCTGTACTAGTCCAGCAAAAACTAGTACACAATGGAAGCGAAATCACAGCATATACAATGTACTTTATTAATAATAATTAGCCAGAGTTACAAAATAAATGGCACGCAGACCAACAACTGAATAAACAAATAAATAAAGGCAGCGAAAATAAAGAACAATAGAAAAGCCCAATTGAATTGGCATAGGCAATCGACTGGGGGTGCGACCTAGTCCAACTGATCCTCACCGCTGTAGAACTCCTCCTCTGAAGCAGTAGATTAAGCAAGGGTAAGTACAAACGTACTCAGAAAATCACACCAAAAAATGTAGTATTAATATAAAGGTGATAAAAGAAGGTTATATAGTTGATTTTAGCATAAGCAGCAGTTTTCTAAATATTTTAAGTAATTTCAAATTGCATAATTTTAAGAAAACTTCATTTTTAAATATTTTCAACTTAGGAATCCTTCCCAGATCTATCCAAATTTTGCTTTGAAGTTTGTATTTCGAATTTCAATTTTATTTTATTTCAAATTTCCATTTAATTTTATTTCGAATTTCAATTTTGCTTTGAAGTTTGTATGAAAATAAATTTGCTAATTTTATCTTTTATTGTGAATTTTAGTTATTATATATTGTATTTGACATGAACTATTTATTTTAATATAACTAAAATTGCTATTTTCTGCTATTTTTATTCTGAGTTTCAGTTTTAAGTTGGAATCTGTATGCAAATCCAACCGCTAATTTTTATTAAATTTTATTCCAGATTTTGGTTGAACTTTGAAGTTCGTATGGACATCAAATTGCTAATTTTGTTTTATTTTTTATTTTAGTTATTTTTATTGTACTTGATATGAACTCTTTCTCTTTTTCTGAATTCCGTTATAACTTGGGTCTGCAGATGGATGACTAGATCTTCTCTTTTTCCTCCGATTAATGTATGAATTTTTCGCATTTGAGGGCAAACGTGGTGGTTTCTTCATGCAAAATTCCAGCATAATTGTTGTGAAACTTCTGCTTTGGAAACAGGGTCTAAACAACTCACATGGGAAAAAACGCAGCTACCTAAAAAGATTAGTAATAGAGAAGAAATTTGAGAAAATGTAAAGTGGAAACAGGGTCTAAACAACTCTCACATGGAAAAAAAACACAGCTAACTAAAAAAAGATTAGTAATAGAGAAGAAATTTAAGAAAATGATGCGCAAATTTCCCATATTTAATTAGAAGATAAGACACATCAGCATATGGCCTTATGGCATTCAGATGCAGTACTGCAATAAACGATGCGTCCATGACACAGCGCAAGCCCTCGTCTCAAATTCAAGTCACTGGCATTTGGTCTGGCGTCCACTTCTTGCCCTTGCTCCCATCACTTTAGAATGCTTAATTAGTTCCTTCTTCCTCCAATCACTCATTCTGACACAATCAGGCACAAGCACCCACCAAAAGTTACAAATATCCCTATAATTTAGTTAAACACGACCTAAATTTGATGCAGATTCATAGAATTAACACATGATTAATTGAGAAGGCCCTTTGACCCCCTAAGGTTCAGCAATACTGTCAAGGGCGTTCGCGCCCAAGGACGGAGGACCTCGACTACGGAGTTCGTAGTCTCGATCCGTGGTAACCGGCCGGGTTATACCCCCACGCCATGATCGCCGCCAATCGGGTTATACCCCCCTGGCTGCCGGCTTAAGGAAATAGGGAGAGGAGATTAGATGGTTGATAATTCCCTCCTTCCGTTCAAGGTGCGATTACAGATATATATGGCCTATGGCCCAACTAATCTTGGAGTAACAATCTCCACAAATCAAGGAACTAAAAATAGAAACAGATCTCCTTCCTTCCTAGCCACCGTGGAGCGGGCGCTGGCATGTCCCCATGCGTGGTCTTTGCATGCCGCCTGCTTTCGGCACAAGACGTCACTGCCCGGGCGACGCCAGTGTACGCGGCGCTTCGAACATGACATCTCCTCCCCGCTGAATCGCCCTCCCCTGGCCGAACGCGGTACTTCGGCCAACGCCGCCGTGTCTCCAGTAGCCGACGCAGCCTTGGGATGCACCTTTCCACCGGATGAGGCGTGGGTCACACCACCGATCAGCGATAGCGCCGCCGCTGGCCAGTTCGGGTCGACGGGCGCCATGGCGAAGAGGTGGCAGCGGCGCGCCGGCGGTTCACCCTGGAACTTTTTCAACAACCCACGCGGAAGACGTTAGGATGCGCGCGCCGCTGGCGTGGCGAAATAACAAATGACGCTGATGAGCTCTATGACGCGGTATGGCCCGCGAAACGGCTTGAGCTTTGCCGGTGGTTGAGGGCAACGAGGACGCTGCGGCGCCGTCAGAGATTTAAGAAGAGCCCTCGCCGACTTAGGTAGCTGACTGACGATGGTTGCGGTGTCAGAGTACTGGGTGGCTTGAGCTTGCTCCAAACGGCGAACGTATGTCGGCCAAGAACTCCTCGCTCCACCATGGTCTTGGCAACGGCGCCGCACCTTCTTGTGTCGCCGCTCATATAAGCGGATCGAGGGTGGGTCACGCCTCGTGAGATCTACACGAACGGCGCGGTCCTGCAGCGGACGATCGATAAGCGGTGTTGAACAGTATCCGCCCAAGGCAGCCATCGTAGCCACTGACGAGGCCGGTCTCCCGTGAGTCACCTCAAGTACTTGATGATGACGGGTTTTGCCTACTCGGACTGCCCGTCGGACTTGGGGTTGAACGCCGTCGTCATGTGGAGTTTGGTAACCATCAGCCTCATGAGTTCCTGCCAAAACAAGGATGTGAAGACGGTTCCGGCCGGAGACCATGGATCAGAGTAGCACCCCCGCAGCGGACAACTTCGGTGAAGAAGGCTTGAGCGACGGACTCGAGTACTGACGCGCCTAAGGGAATGAAGTGGCAATACTTGCTCAAACGGTCCACCACCGCGTGAGGATCACTTCATGACGCCGGTAAGGCTCTCCACAAAAATCAGCGCTGGCGATGTCCGGCCCACACACCTGCGGCACCGGAGCGCAGCAGAGGCCCGCCGGGTTGAGGTGCTCGACTTATAGCGCCGCGTGACATCACAAGATCTCACCAAATCCTCGCATGTCGTTTTTCATGTTAGGGAAGTGAAAATCGCCACAGAGGGCGGTGGAGAGTGCGCTGGGCGCCTCGTGCCGCCTCATGGACCGCCGCAGATCTCCTGGAGCGGCGAAAGGAGGTGGCCGGATGTACAGCGGCCCCGAACAAAGCACCATGCCGCCGACGATCGAAGCAGCTATGACGTCCCCTGAGGCGATCTCGCTGCAGCACTGCCACCAATGCCGGGTCGCCGAGCTGGGCTTACGTGAGACGGGCGATGAAGTCAAGCGCTGGCCGAGAGGGCCGATAGCTCCCATCCTCGTGTCACTTTGACAGCGAAGGCCGACGGAGTTCCGCCGGGCTTGTATTCCACTGGAGAAGTCAGCCAGCTTGCCCACCCAATGGTGTTGCGAATGGTGGCCAAGTCGGTCCAGCAGTATTTTAGGTCTGAAGTGGTCGGTTCGACGATGAAACGACGCCCACAAATATGGCCGCCAATGGCGCACCGCTGAACTGCATCAATGAGCTCGTCAGAAGCGCCGCGCTGTACGCGGCGCCACCGGCCGGGTAGAAGCAGCGGTGGTCTGTCTTGAATGAGGACAGCTCCGGATCCATGGGACGACGCTGGCCGCACTCACGATGAATGGCTTGGCGAATCCGGCATGCCCAACACCGGCAGTGGTCACGGCGCTCTTGAGCGCGCGGCGACGCGGCAAGCCTTCAGCCTATGCCAGTCATTCCGCTTGAGAAGCGGATGTGAGCGGCGCCGCGATGGAGCCGTAGTTGTGGATGAATTTCGCGGTAGTAGCCGCCAAGCCGGTGGAAGCCGCTGCACGCCGCCGCGCCGCACGGCACCGCCAATCAAGGATGGCCTGCACCTTGGTCGGTGTCCATGGCCACCCGGCCTCCGAGATCGTGTGGCGGTGTAGGCTACGGAGGGCACGCCGAACGCACACTTGGAACGCTGGACGAAAGGTTGTGGCGACGGAGCTCACTTAGGACGATGCTAAGCCGAAGGTGGTCCGCCCAAGACGGTCTGTAGATCAAAATATCGCTAAAGAACACGGGCACGGTTACGGTTAAGAAAGGGGCGAGCACGCTGCTCATGAGAGCCTGGAACGTGGCGGGGCGCTGCACACCGAATGGCATCACGAGGAACTCATATAGGCCGTCATGGTGCGAACGCCGCTCTTGTGTACATCATCACCCCACATCTCGCACTTCGATGGTACCTCGACCGCAAGTCGAAGCTTGGAAGAAGCAGCGCCATGGAGCTCAGTTCAGCCGTCGACGATCGGGATAGGGTACGCCTTCACCGCGGATCGCGTTTCACTCATGCGGTAGTCGACGCGAGAAACGCCACGATCCATCCGGCTTTTTGACGAGGAGCACCGGGAAGAGAACGCGAGTCGCCGCGTCGAACGATGCCCTCGCTTCCATCATGGCCGCGCATTGCTTCTCGCCGTCTTTAGCGCGGGGCGGTAGCGGTATGGCCGGATCGCCACCGACCGAGCCGGCTTGAGGGTGATGCGGTGTACCCGCCGGTGGGCGGTAGACCCGTCGGCGAAGACGCTCCTCGAAGAGTCCAAGAAATTGCCGAGGAGAGGCTCGTGACGGGGTGGCATGCAGCGTGGTGGTGACGGAGGTGCAAAGGTCGCGCCAACGGCATATCCTGCCCGCATGCTTGAAAGCCATGGTGCCCGCCGCCATGTTCCAGACGATGTCACCCAAGGGCGCCATCCAGTTGGTGCCGAGGACGACGTCGTAGCCCGCCAAGGGCATGATGTAGAGGTCGACGCCGAACTGCAGCCCATCGATGATGAGCGGTGCCTGCCGGAGGACGCCAGGGCAAGAGACACGCTCACCATTGGCCACTGTAGCCGTCAGGCGAGGACGCGGCTCGATGGGCAGTCCTGCGCGCTGGGCCGCGTCCTGCCCGATGAAGCTGTGCGTCGAGCCGGTGTCGATCAGTGCGATGAAGTCCGCCGAGCCCACGTGCACGCGGAGTTGGATGGTGCTGCTAACGGCCACCCCGGCAACCGCGTGGAGAGAGAACACTGGCGCTTCCTCAGCCGCCCCGTCCTCTGCGATCGTCACGCCTTCGATGTAGAAGATGCGACGGCAGACCCTGTTGTGGCCCCGGGAGTAGGGCTCATTGCAATTATAGCAAAGGCCTAGTCGCCGCCGTTCCGCCTGTTCCTCGGGCGAGAGCCGCTTGGCCTGGTTGGGCGCGCCCCTGGGAGGCAGTGCTGGAAGCGCCGACAGAGGTGCTGGGGGCATGGGCTGCGCCGGGGCGGGTAGCGCCAGTGTTGTTGGAGCCGCCTGGGTCGCCGGCCGAGGAGCTGGGGGCAGCACAGCGGGCGCGCCTTGGGCGGGCCTGTCAGAGCGATCCAATTCAATTTGCTCGACTGGCGCTGCATCAGACGCGCAGGGTCGTTGGGTTATGGATGCGACGGGCGTGGCTTAGCGGCGTAGGAGTCCTCCCGGTAGAGCCGACGCTGATGGTCTCTCCAACCGACCGCCGAAGAAGAGCTCGAAGCGATTGGAGTATTCTTCCACTTGCCGTCTTGCGGCGGCACTCCGAGAGCTCGAAGAGTGGAGCTGATCGCAGAGGCGGCCCGAACCGCAAGTGGAGGAGGTCCTTGAACCGGCCCCATGGCGGTGTACCCTCGTCTTCTTGCAGCTGGATGAACCACAGTTGGGCAACATCTTCCAGGTTGTACGATGCCATCCAGACGCGCTCCTCCGCCATCGTGCGCTGCTGCCTGAAGTACGACTCGCACTTGTTGATGAAGAGTAGGGGATCGGTCTTGCCGTCATAGCGGGGAAAGTCCAGCCTCTCGGAATCATGAGGACGGCCGAGGTCGCGAGGCGTGTCAGCCGGTGCGGTTGCCATCGCCCTCGGGCGTCGCCGATGCGGATTCTGTCCTTGATGCCCTCAACGTCGGCCTTCAGCGCCGACATGTCCGTGGTGAGGGAGTCCAGCTTCTTCAGGAGATCCGCGAGGGTGGGCTGGTCGCCCATGTCTGATGTCGCAGATGAAACCGGCGGCGAGGTGGGTTCGGTGGACTGCGAACTGGAGGATGACGTATGCCTAGCTCCGTGATACGTTGTCAAGGGCGTCGCGCTCATGACGGAGGACCTCGACTACGGAGTTCGTAGTCTCGATCCGTGGTAACCGGCCGGGTTATACCCCCACGCCGCCGATCGTCGTCAACCGGGTTATACCCCCCTGGCTGCCGGCTTAAGGAAATAGGGAGAGGAGATTAGATGGTTGATAATTCCCTCCTTCCGTTCAAGGTGCGATTACAGATATATATGGCCTATGGCCCAACTAATCTTGGAGTAACAATCTCCACAAATCAAGGAACTAAAAATAGAAACAGATCTCCTTCCTTCCTAGCCACTGGTGGAGCCGGCGCCTGGCATGTCCCCATGCGTGGTCTTTGCATGCTGCTCGGCGCGCTCCTGGGCACGGCGCACGTCACGGGTTCGGCGACGCCTAGTGTACGTGCGCCCGAACATGACAAATACATAGTATAGTGACCTTTAATTAATCCACAGATATATATAGTTCGAGTGCAGAATGAAGTAGATCGTGAGAGATCGACACCGCTGAGTAATTAAGCGCCTATTTGAAACACATGAATTCCACAAAGATTCCGAACAAGATTACCAGATTCCGAACAAAAATGATCACAGAAAATAGTATACTTCCTTTGCGATGGATGGAATTTCCACATTCGACGTTAACTTGCTCGAGATTAGGTTGGCAAGATCGTGGATGCCTTTTGGACTGATCGTTTTGCAAGCCCCCAAGATACAAATCAGACTTCAGGCCAAGAATAGCATCACATGATCCCCATGCGTATCGCCCGTTGCAACATAAAAAGCGGCGGGTGCAGTCAATGGCGCGAGGAGATCGGAGAGTCAGGTACTCTCTACACAGGTCGCTCAGGTGGATTCAGTGATCTTACTGTGCAACTTGCTTTCTCGTTCACAATTCACAGCAACTGCAGGGGGAAGCTGCCGTACCGTGCTGGTAGCCTGGTGGAAAAAAAGCTCAAATATACATCATATAAATCAAAATAGCAAAAATATACAACAAAAAAATAAAATTTCAAAATTGCCCACCGCTCCCGCCGCGCCACGTGGCGGCCGCCACACCCCATGGCGGCAGCCCTGGCTGCCGCCACCCCCCACGGCGGCAGCCAGGTGGCTCTGTCTCGCGCCGCCACGTGTCCCCATTTTTTTTTTTGATTTTTCTATGATTATTTCGCGTCGATTTTTTTTTAGTTTTCAGTAGTTATCCGACCGGACATTGAAATGCAAATAACTTTCGCTAGACAACTCCAAATTTGATAAGAAAACTTTATAAGTTTTCGCCAAATCATATGTTTCGAATTGTATTTTTAAATATTATTTGTGTACACTGTACCGATAATTTTGTAATACCTTTTTAATTTCGTATTCTTGTTTGAGTCTATTTTACCTTTGTGGAATGGTAGTATCTTTGTTGTATTTTAATGCTAATACAACACCCGGCTGAATAGATTATCTATAATACCGTCTCATATGGCAGTTATTTATAGTATATGATTATATTATGTAAAAATAACTCATACAATAGATTATCTATAATACCGTCTCATTCTCTTTTTTCCTTCTTTGGTTTATTCCGTATCACTTAAAATTTAGTGGAATGTTAGACTTTACCACTGTATAGGACATTACCGGCTGTCATTCGCGTCCATATTCGAGCGGTTGGCTCTGTTAGTCGGTGGGGAAAACGGTTTTATATACAACATGTAAATAAAAAACTGTAGAAATATACAACAAGAAATGAAAATATCAAAAATAGCGACGGTTCCCGCCACGACCTTTTTTTATTTTAGTTTTCTCTGGTTATTCGACCGGATCCGATTGAAATGCAAATACCAATAATTTTTTTGTACACTGTACCGATAATTGTGTAATAATTTTTTTGAGACTTCGTGTAGTTTTGGTCAAAGATGGGCAGAAATAAGAATGCACTAAATTACGTACGGCTTACGAATGGTAAACAACAATGGCATATACCGGACTAAACCGAACATGCCTTAGGGAAAGGGAATAACAAGAAGGACCCTTGTCGTACATTTTACTGAGAGCAACGAGGATATTTTCCCTTACGCAATCCTTCAGGTCCTGCCGCCCTGGCCCTAGCTGCCCTCTCACGCTTTCTCTCGCACTCAGCCTCCCTCTCCGCGGCATGGCGGCTGCCCGTTCGGCCTCCCTGCGTGCAAGCATCTGCTCCGAGGCCAGCGCTTGCGCTTCTCCTCTGATCCTGCTCACACCATCGCTGCTCCACCATAGCCCTCCGATGCGAGTACTCCCAATTCCGCATCCTTTCCATCTCGAGAGTTTGTTCCGCGTCGAAGAATCGGATGAACTCGCCTGATGGAAGGCTGCAATTGGTCACATCACATGGTGTTAGACACATGCAGGTTCGATGCAACACTAAATGCGAGTATGTACATACCGGGCTTCTCCGCCGCAGCCGCATCCCCGCCGTTGGATCGAGTCGTGGTTGCGCAACTCCGATTACCTCATACCGTATGTGTATGAGTTGTCTATGGATCGCCGGAAGCGGCAAGGATCCGCATAGGCACATGGGGACCTCCGTGCCGTCGGGGATGGTTTGGACAATGCCGTGCCTTGGGGCGAGGAAACTCCATTGGTGCTGCTCGTTTGGATTGCGGGGGATGGTTTGTTGTATTGGCGCAGTCGTTCGGTTGATGAAATGCTGGGAAGCCAGGAAGGGGTTAAATAGCCTGAATTGATAAAAGCGACAGACTTGAAGCAAGAACGAATCCGCGAGCATCGGATTCCTTTGGAGCTCTGCCTGTGCTTGGAAGCGACAAATGCATGCAGCTTTGTAGGCGGTAGGGAGGTGCCGATCGAGGCTTTGGCAGCTATGCTTTGACAGGACGACTAAGGCATTCTCTGCCACGCATGCATTTGATGACATGATGTCCTGCCGGCTTTGGCAGCAGTGCTTTGACATGACGTCTCAGGCCAATGCAATGAAAGTTTGGATGATGACAACGTAAGGGCTAATTATAATAGTCGCGGAAAAATATGACAACTTAGGCATATTCGGCCGACCGTGAAATATCACGTTTGAGTCCATTTTTTCGGAAGAATGCAGCTGATTTGCTCTTCAGTATAATGACTACGATATTATGGAAAAATATTGTAATTGCACCTTCCGTTGTATGTATTTTCGTATAGTTGAAAAGGGGTAATTATAACGGTCGCGATAAAATATCACAACTCAAGCATATTCGGCCGTCCGTGAAATATCACGTGTGACTCCTTTTTTTCGAAAGAATGTAGCTGATTTGCTCTTCAGTATACTGACTACGATATCATGGAAAAATATTGTAATTACACCTTCCGTTGTATGTATTTTCGTATAGTTGAAAAGGGCTAATTATAACGGTCGTGATAAAATATGACAACTTAATCATATTCGGCCGGCCGTAAAATATCACGTGTGAGTCCATTTTTTCGGAAGAATGCAGCTGATTTGCTCTTCTCAGATAATCGACTACGATATTATGGAAAAATATTGTAATTACAGCTTCCGTTGAATGTATTTTCGTATAGTTGAAAAGGGCTAATTATAACGGTCGCGATAAAATATGACAACTTAAGCATATTCGGCCGGCTGTAAAATATCACGTGTGAGTCCATTTTTTCGGAAGAATGCAGCTGATTTGCTCTTCTCAGATAATCGACTACGATATTATGGGAAAATATTGTAATTACACCTTCCGTTGTATGTATTTTCGTATAGTTGAAAATGGCTAATTATAAGGGTCGCGAACAAATATGACAACTTAAGCATATTCGGCCGGCCGTCAAATATCACGTGTGAGTCCATTTTTTCAGAAGAATGCAGCTGATTTGCTCTTCTGTGTACTGACTACGCTATTATGGAAAAATAATATCATTGCACCTTCCGTTGTATGTACTTTCGTATAGTTGAAAAGGGCTAAATATAATTGTCGCGAACAAATATCACAACTTAAGCATATTCGGCCGGCCGTGAAATATCACGTGTGACTCCTTTTTTTCGGAAGAATGTAGCTGATTTGCTATTCAGTATACTGACTACGATATCATGGGAAAATATTGTAATTACACCTTCCGTTGTATGTCTTTTTGTATAGTTGAAAAGGGCTAATTATAACGGTCGCGATAAAATATGACAACTTAAGCATATTCGCCGGCCGTAAAATATCACGTGTGAGTCCATTTTTTCAAAGAATGCAGCTAATTTGCTCTTCTCAGATAATCGACTACGATATTATAGAAAAATATTGTAATTACACCTTGCGTTGTATGTATTTTCGTATAGTTGAAAATGGCTAATTATAACGGTCGCGATAAAATATGACAACTTAAGCATATTCGGCCGGTAGTAAAATATCACGTGTGAGTCCATTTTTTCGAAGAATGCAGCTGATTTGCTCTTCTCAGATAATCGACTACGATATTATGGAAAAATATTGTAATTCCCCTTTCCGTTTTATGTATTTTCGTATAGTTGAAAAGGGCTAATTATAAGGGTCGCGAACAAATATGACAACTTAAGCATATTCGGCCGGCCGTAAAATATCACGTGTGAGTCCATTTTTTCGGAAGAATGCAGCTGATTTGCTCTTCACTATACGGACTACCGTATTATGGAAAAAAATGTAATTACATTTTCCGTTGTATGTATTTCCGGCAAGTTGAAAAGGGCTAATTATAATAGTCGCGTACAAATATGACAACTTGAGCTTAATCGGCAGGCGGTAAAATGTCCCGTTTGAGTCCGTTTTTTTGGAAGAATGCAGCTGGATTGCTCTTCACTGTACGAAGTACCATAATAGTCGCGAAAAGTGGTTATCGGCTACGATACTTGGGGATATTACGGTACTACAATTTACTTGTAAAGAAAGGTGTAAACGAAATTTATGTGTACAGAACGGTACTCCGTATATCAAATCTCATCCATTCTAAAAAAAACAATAGTAAACATATGTGACGCATACAAAATATGAGATATATTTAATATACTATAATATTGATGCATAAACATGAGAGAGAATAGATAACACAAACGGAACGATTGCATTGCACGACATAGATTAATAAAGTTAACATAATTGACGCATAAAGCATGATCTAGTTCGCAATTGCAGACAAAATTATCACAAGGATAACTACATACAGCATCTTCTCTACCCATTTGATATGATCTAAAATGCGCTCCACCTTTAATGTCAGCATGTTAAGCCTCTGCTCTAGCGTTGGGTTCATCCTCTGCTCGAGTGTTGGGTTCATCCGCTGCTCTACGCCGGGGAGCATCCCCGCTGGTGCTGCGGTACTACGACGCTCCATCGATGTATTCAGGGTGTCTGCCCACTGAAAATATTGACATCCTGCAGACTGCATAACGATGTCAACATATTTTCAGACCGTGTAAAGAGTTGTGAACTCATAAGAGACTACTCGAAGAAGAGAACAATCATCATAGGCTGGAGAAATCGTAGTACATTCCCACTTACAGAGTAATTAGGGCATTTATAAAACACCCGGCCGTAATTTGACGAAGTGGTGGAGTACAACACATTAGCTTCCACATGGCAATTAGGGCAATCGACCCGCCTAGCATTGGCAAGTGCAATGGCTCTCCGATTCGCTGAGCTCGACGTTTGAGACATGGCCTTCACACAATTGAAGAACGCACAAGTGTAATTAGGAAGAATAGGATATCAGCAAGGTATTGTACAATGTGACTCACCGTACAAAATTTATTTTGTAAATAATACCTCTAAAACACGTAGCCAGAATGAAATACTGGAAAAAAAAGCTAATCTACCAGTTCTCCTCTACGCGCTATGGGGTTTGTAAACTCACTCAAACCTTTATGCACTCTGGGATATTTATAGGCAGGGAGGGAGGGAGGAACGACGCAGCTGGTGGCACATCAGCCTGCAGGGCGAGGGGCCAAGACAGGCAATCAGCAGGTGGCAGCGTATGCAGTGTGTTGCGGGGGGCTTGGCTGTAGAATCGCTGCAGCTGGCAGTGGCTTGGGAGTGGCGACCAGGTGGCGTAACGTTAGCGCACGCGGTTTAGGGGACGGGACATGAAAGCGGCACGTGGCACCAACTGTGAACCACCTGTCGAAGATAACCAGTTAGACATATATGATGTTTACTGGGAGCTATACATGCATACATGATTTCATGAAAAATACATAATTAAGGTAAAACAGTGGTATCGACGGGTGCTTGCCTTACTCGGAGTTTTCTCGAACCAGTAGTAGGAAACAACGTCTCCAACACAAAAACACCAATGAAATGTTTATGCTCCTTATCCCGTAAAAAATGTCTGCAACGAAAAGATACGCACGTAAATACTTCTCACCATAATATAACCTTGCGACCCATGTAGAAAACAAATGGACTAGCAATACCTTTCAGTACAGCATGGTTGCGAAGTAAAAACATTTCTCTATATAGTGGTGGAGTCATCTCGCCAATCCGGTGTCAAACACTTATTTTAAACTTGGCTCAAAAAGTGAATCTAGCGCTGTTTTCTGTTGGAGGACTTAGCCAATTTGGTTGGTTTGCTTGGGGGATATTTTAGGGAGATGAAAGTGTGGGTTATGTGGTGTGGGTGGCAGCCACTTCATTCCCAAACCGTGAGCTGTTCCCTCTTCTTCCTCCCTCCACCACACAACCGTGAGATGAAAGTTTGCTTCGTCAGGCAGATTTTTTGCTCTCAGTTTTCTGCGAATTCGAGCTACTTAGAGGCCGAATTGGAGTTTACATTTGCTTACGAAGTTGTAGAGGGTGAAATTATCTAGCATCTCCAACTGGAATCAATCCATTTGGACATTCCATTAGAAAGTTATGCCGTTTTTAGTTTCGCCTGTCCGAAATGGACGAAATTGGTGAATTGGATATTGAGCTACGAATTTGAATTAATTGGAGGCCGAATTTGGAAAAAAGTTTGCCTGAGAACTTGTAGGGAATTTCGAGTAGATTTCAAAAATGTATTTGTTTGCTTATTTTGGATGAATTTGAAGTAAGTTATGCCGGTTTGAAGTAGTGCCCAGATTTAAAAAAAGCAATAGAAGCTCAAAATCCCCAATTTCGGTTTTTGTCTTCAATACTGCAAATGGGCTCAAAATACCAGCATCGCATTATTTATTGCAAGAAATAGGAATATTAGTCAGCACGTAGCAAATATTGTTTTCACAAGATGCATGCAAATTACGCCAGTGCAAAAGGCCTCAGTATAACTAAGTGGCAAAGACAACTTAGTGCCATAATACATTTCATTCCGAACACAATCTTCCACATATTAAAACATTACATTGAAAGTAAAATAATGCAAACGAACGGGTCGATCAATAACGGGTTCAACGGCCTTCTGGGTTAGTGTTCCCCCTTCCTCTTCCCCTGCGCGTCCCCCTACCATGACGTTCCTGGTTATCGTAGTCGGACGGTGTGAAAGTTATGGGCCGCTGGGGGATACGTAGTCCAGCCGCCTGCGCTGGACCTAACCGTGCTTCTCGTGTTCCAGCGTCGAATCGCCAGGCCGGACCGTCTGCACGACGTGTCGTGGATGCCCCATCCGACCATCGATCGTCCGCTGGTACCACGATGCGCGGAGTACGTCGGAAGGTCATTGCTCCTGCCGATTCGATCCACCGTCCTCCTCGGGAGTAGCGGGGCGAATCCAACCTAGGGATTGCAAACACGCCGTCGCGAGCAAATCTGCGGAATGTAGTCCCCGAGCCCATAAGGTCATCGTGACGCCCTCGACACGTCCTCCCATGTTTGCCGATCTTTGGGCGGGGTACTAAAAGACTCCTGCGGCAATGATGGGGACGGTGACATGTTGATGTGTACTCCTCCTTGAACGTTCGCCCCAGCACCTATTTCAACGTAGCCGCCTCCATGGCCCCGGCCGCTCTCATGGCTCGGGACCCTGGACGAAGTCGATGCTCTGGGTTGGTCTTGTCGCCGAGGAGGCACAGGCGTTGCACGTCTATCCATGGACATGCTCCTCATCAGGGGGCTCGGTGCGGGCGGCGCCTCGTACGGTACATCCTCGTAATCACGTTGCGTAGACGGTCTATGGCCACCAACATCTCTGACCGCATTTCTTATGCGGTGGCCCGTGCGGCGGAGAAGGTTCCGTAAAGGATTGCTTGATGGACGTTGCTGCGCCTGTGACTGCGTGAGGATCTCGTCCGCCTGGTCATGCATGTACTCCGCCTCACGCCTCTGCAAATTAACACGTATCGAATGTTTAATTGGGTATATCCCCCGTTTTTAATATGTGATAGGTGCGATCCGTACCAGTGTGTGCATGCGCTCTGCGTACTCCTCAGCATAGCCATGTTGCACTGGCATCGCCACACCCCTGTCTAGGAGCACCGCCCGTGTGCGAGGTCTGTATACCAAGGTACCCAAGTGTGTCCGTCTCGTGGGCTGCGCCTGATGGGTTCCAGACGTCCTCAGTGGCCATCGAGTTCCACCTCTCAATATGCCGGCTATTCCGTGCGACCCAGTTGTAGTTGTGCCCCGATGTACTCCTCCTGCGGATCAATCCAACACGTTATTAATGGTTTCCACAGTAAGCGTGAAAGTAATGTGACATGTAGCGACATACCCATGGGAGCTTTCGGAGTCTGTCGGAGGCGGGAGGGAAAGATCGCCGGTACCCAAATTACGCTGAACGCGCTCCGAGAGTATGGCTCAACGGCACTCATGCACAGGAGGAAGCATTTCGTCATCCAATAATGAGGCTCCCAGGTACCTGATTGGAGATATGGCCTCCCGACGCAACCTCCTCCGCGGCCTGGGTGGAAAAGGGATCCCACGTAACCTGCCGATGTCGGAAGTCTAGGTCCCCACGAGACGAGGGTAGGAGCCGCGGTCGATTCTGGGCCCATCGGAGTCTAGCATGCATCCATTTGTAACCCAAGGTTGGCCTTGCGAGTGGATGCACATTAGCTTCATCGACGGCACTTTGGGTAGTACCGCTTTGACACTCTTGGTCGCGCTATGGGTAGGTACGACCGGGACCACAATCAGAGAAGCAAGGGGCAACCTCCCATTATTGAAGTTGGTGTGGCCGTGGCGGGCCGCACACATCTCGCGATATGTGTCTGCGAAGCTGCCGAGCCCCACCAGAAGTCTGGTGCTGCATCTTCTCGCACTTTGCTCGGCTAATTCGGCGACCCAAACGAGGTGGGGTGCAACGGAATCACCATTTCCGTTAGTAAATAAAATTCCTGCAAGGAGGAAATATAGGTACACCTCGAAATGCCTATTTATCGACTGTGGTCGGCGTCTTACGGACATGGTCCGACCTCCGAGAAGGCTGTCGAGCCATGTGAAAGAGACTCCTGATCCACAGTTCCCGTATGCGTTGTGCCAAACCTGCATGGAAGAAAATCACATGTTAGGAAATCACGTTAGCTCCCGAGATAAGTGTGGTCCGTGTGCTTTCACATTTATTACCTTTCCTCTACGTAGTTCTTCCATGCCTCTTTGGAGGGCTTGCGCACGACGAGAGGTTTACCGAAAGTGGAAGGCCAAATAACATGGCGACATCTTTGAGGGTCACCGTCATCTCGCCGAAGGAGGTGGAAAGTATGCGTCTCCGACGCCATCTCGTCGACCAACGCGGTGATAAGGGCCCCGTCGATCTAGGCATCGGGGTCCACTGCCCTTCCTTCAGCCGTAGGCTCCACGCAACATAAATGCGAAGCTAACAGCCCGTCCGTCCCAGCCGTATATGAACCGAGGGTCCAATCTCTTAATGTTACGGAGCCACGCATGCGAGAGTGGTAAGCTGCAAGGACAAAGTAAGTAAACGCGTCTGAGCATAACGAAAGGTGCGTACGCTTGCGATACGTTACGACAGTGAGGTAATGACGTTACCGTCTGGCCGGAGGCCCACTTGCGGGCCCTGTGGCCGTCATCATACTGCGATCGCAATAGCTCTGGCAACTCCATCACAATCCTGCATAATCTCGAGAGAATAAAACAATAAAACACAAAGTAAAACATCAGGAGAAATTACAAAACCACTGTACATACCCAAACACATTTTGGTTCATAGATTACATAACTGGCATTTCACGAAGAGAATGCGAAATGAAGGTAGTAAGAAGATGTTGCATGCCTAATGCGTAAAGTTAAAATATTACATTGGACAGCATCACCCTCTGTTTGGGCAGCCCCTACGGTCATGCCCTGTCTGCCTGCAGACACGACAACGCCGAAGGCCATCGTCTCGCTGAGAGGCATCCATGTCACCTTCAAACCGCGCGGAACGCGGTCTACCCGGCGTATCGCGCCTAAGTGTGGGGTACGGGAGCCACGTAGGGGGTTCGGAGGTCTTGTAGTTCGTGCCGATGTTGAACGGTTCGAAATGCCCCGTCCATGTTGCTCTAACGGCATCCATACGGTAGTACGGTGTGACATATTGTGTGCCGTCGTTGTCCCCCATGTCACGGCACGCTGCTAGCACGTGCGAGCAGGGGATGTGCTCTAGGCGAGGCTTGTTGCATGAGCAGTCGCCTCATACAGCCGAGCTGGCATCTCTGGTTTGTGTCCCCGCGGAGTATCCCGAGCGGTGCTTGCGCTTGCACTCGGCGAGAAAAATGTTCTGCGAGGTCCATCATGCGCGTGCGGTGGAATTGAGCTTTCTGCCTACGACGCTGTAACAAAGCCTCGACACGGGGAGCGAAGGTTGAGCCGCAGTTGTACGCCGCCCTTTGGCGATCAACAAAGTATTTCGCGGTCCTAAAAAATGTGAGCTCAATGATTGAGCAAATGAGTAGGCAACGAGCCCCCCGCAGCACATTGTTGTACGACTCGGCAAAGTTCATCGTCATGATGGAGTATCTGCAGAATAAAAGCATACCGCTTAGGTGGAAAAGAGTGCTGTCAAATGATGTGCTACCGTACTAGAGAGGGCATTATCTTACCGAGCACCATTTGTATCGTGCGCCCAGGCCCATCTCTCGGCGGGTTTACGAGCTATCCATTGAGCGAATGTCATCTTGCGCCGTACGGAGACCTCCGAGCCACCAATTACCTGTGTGCCCTCCATGGTCTCTTCCGCCACCAGTTCCTTTGGCGCTGCTCATTTGGTTAAATATCGTATCGAACTTGCGCAGTTGGTTTTGCATGCATAGGGTTTTGAATAGCTTAACCATGTTCTTGTTCCTGCACATGGTGTACAGGTTCGCCCCAAGGTGACGCATGCACCATCTACGCTGAACGTCTCTCCACTGGCAATGGCAATCTTCATCCTTCGTCATTCTATCGAGGGCGCTCAAAGCAGCCTCAGCATTACGGTCCGACACGACGCACACACCGGGCCTATCCCGCACAACACGGGTCTTCACCAGGGGCGAGGAACGTAACCGGTATCGTTGCTTTCGCCCTCAACCACGGCGAAAGCCGCCGGTAGTAGCTGGTTGTTTGCATCGGCGACTAGGGCGGTGAGTAGGGTGCCATTATCTTGGCCGGACAGAAATGTCCCATCCACGCATATAACAGACGGGCGATTCTTTGAATGCCACGATGCACGGACCGAACGCCCGAACACCCACGAGGAGGTAGTAGTGTTACGGCGATCGTTCCATCGGGAAGCTGCACGGGTTCGGCAAAGAATAGCATATTCGGAGCCGGGTTTGTTGCGACTATCCGCCTTAGTAGTCGTGGAGCCCAATTGAATGACTCCATAAAACTACCAAACGGCATTTTCAAAGCCATCCGCTTTGCTCACCAAGCTTGTAAGTAGTTTATGGACATCCCTGTCTGATCGCATCTCGGCAATTATGGTTGCGGGCCTGAGGCTAATGTCGGCCTTCAAAGACGTCTAACGAGGATTTGGCGCGATGAATCTTGATTTCACCACACCGCTTGTGTTCCGAACAAGCGCCTCTGTGCATGTGTGCGGTGTGTACCGAGTTATAACGAAATGCTGTTGATGTTTAGGGCGGTTCGCACGAACATAGTATTCGCACTGCTGCCCTTTCTTACATTTAAGCTCGAAGCAGGTCTGGTCCGAGCGATGCACACGGTGGTCACGCCGGGTCAGCACCGCGTAATTAGTGCAGAAGTGCATCGCTTCGTCCTTTGTGGCAAACTCCTGCTCGAGTTCTATATCGCTATGGTCTTGCCCACGCCTAGAAATATCATCCAAGCGGGCTAGAACACAGTTTGCCAGGTCCAGCGAGTGCAAAAATGCGATTGCTGGCCCCGGGTCCTCATCTTCGTCAGGACCATCACCATAAGTAGGGTGAGGGTCATCCGCTAGAGCATCCGCATCAACCTCAGGGACGGGCGCATCCGTCTCGCCAGTCCCTGCCAAGCCCCCTTGAGCGGGGACTTGCTACGAGCTCATCGCAATTTCCTCTTCGGGCTCGGGTTGTTCGTCCGCATTGACCCCCATGTCCTCCTCCTGGGCTCGGCTCGTCCCTGCCTCCCAGCCGAGTGCGAGGACCAGCTTCACGTGAGCGACTAGTGCGAACCCTTCTGTGCGGCCTTCTCCATGTAGAAGCGCCAGGCACTCGTTCTCTGAGCTCGAATAGGTCAGTACACGTAAAGCAAGCTATTTGGCACTACATGGGGCCTAACCCCATCTACCACGAGCTTGTACAACGTCACGGTCAACACTAAGAGCGTGTCAGCCGCTCTTGCTCTTATGCGTAACTCTATCGGTGGATTCTGATTGTCTCTATGTGTGCACAATTATGCATGCTGACAAATGGGCCCTGCAATTTTGCGGGCTCCCCCCCATGCCATATATGAAGCGGGATCGCCATCGAGGACTGTAGAATTACATAATTGTAGTCATCAATAAATGCACACACACACCGCTAACATCTTTAAACATATTGGCATTACTCAAATTTTAATTACGAAAGAATTAATGTTATGGTTACGTACAGTTGAAATGTATGCCAACATATAATTATATATATGTTATATAATATACTATCACAAGACATATGCAGATTCTGAAATCCTAAAACCACATTCCACACTCGTAATATCATGTCAAATACTACTACACAGAAAGGCATTGTATACTTTACATTTCAGGTTTGTACAAACTAAGTAAAACAAATATACGTACCTAACAAATTAATTTGCTGTTTTTTCGATCTTTTTGTGCGCATGTATTTCTAGGTGATACGATTAATTCGCAATTTTATGGAATGCAGGGATTTATCTACCAGGTTCACTCGGAGAAACGCATGCATACATACATTTCATCACAACAACATAAGTTTGGTACAAGTGTGCTAGCAAACATGAAATAAGGAGATGCTTGCTTTGCTTTGAGTTTTTCGAACGGCAGCGTTGAGGTCAACGTGTGCGGTCTTTGCGGTGTCGGTACCTACGAAGCAAGAACAATACAAAGTCCAATAAGTAATAAGGGAAAATAGCTTACAATGGTGCGGAACTTCGCCCACCAATATTTAAGTCCGATTAAGTGGCTACTTTGGTTCGAGTTGTAAAGTTCGTAAAGGAGGTCAACTCCTTTCGGTCCAAGTAGATGTTACGTCCAAAAAAGCAGTCCTTCGCTGCAGCGAATCATCGTCTTGAAATAAATACGATTACAACGTTCGAGTGGAAGCTCGACAGAGGGTCCTGACCTCTGCAGAGACTCCTTTCGGTCAAAAAAATTAAGTCAGATTAAGTAGCTACTTTGGTTCGAGTTTTTACATTCAGAAAGGAGGTCAACTCCTTTCGGGTCCAAGTAATGTTTACGTCCAAAAATAAGTACAACAATACGAAGTCGAATAAGTAATAAGGCAAAATGAATTAACACAGTCTACAACTTCGTGCAACCTTGAGATTTAAGTCGATTAAGCGCAACTTTGGTTCGAAGTTATTATGTTCGAAGGAGGACAACTCCTTTCGGGTCCAAGTTGTCATTACGTCCAAAAAAATAGTCATTCGCCATCGATTTGTGTAGCATTACGATACACCATAAATTTATTTTACTGCCTTTTTTCCATATTTTAATTAAGAATGAATTAATCATATGCTTACATACGGTCAAAACATATGACAACATCTAATTATATCGTATGACAACATCTGTAAAATTTTCAAAGTTTGATTCCAATTACATTCCATTATTGATTTTTACCATATTTACCATACATACACAGAGTGTCATGTCATCTACGTATATTTCAAGTACCCTGCTATGGTTGTTATTTCATGTATGTAATATGTCGCCGGAGATTATCATTTCGGCAACTACTCCGTCATTTTCTGTACTAATAGCCAATATTTCTTCGGTCATTCCAATAATCTACTCAGTACATCGGAGGGTCCAAACCCCCGACACAGTGCAACGTAACCCATCAAGATCGCTAGAGGGTCCTTACCTATAGAGAGACTCACAGTCCCGAAAGATGGTTCTTATTTTATGCAAGAATGTTTAATTGAACTCTTCATTCCATTTTAATATTCTTACCGACGTAGATATTTCTAGGTGGTACGATTAGTTGGCAATTGTTATGTAATGCAGGGAGATATCCACCTGGTGCGCAATATACGGTGTTTACTAAAGGTAAGGCACGCATACACACATTTCATCATAACAACATAAGCTGGCTAAAAGAAGGGGAAGTGCTTGCCTTGCTCTTGGTTTTCTGGAACGACGTCGAGGTACACGTATGCGGTCTCTGCAGCGTCGGTACCTAAACGAGACAAAAACAACAATACGAAGTCAAATAAGTAATAAGGCAAAAATAGCTTACCCCGGTCCAGAACTTTCGGCCACCAATATTTAATGCAGGTTTATCAGCCACTTTGGTTCGAGTTATTAAGTTCAGAAAGGAGGTCAACTCCTTTCGGGTCCAAGTAGGGATTACGTCCAAAAATAAAAACAGTTCTTTGCTGGAGCGAATAATCGTGCGAAATAAAGATGGTCCGATGGTCATCGGAGGCTCCTGCCCCAGAGACAATTCAACATTACCTCGGCAGAGGGTCCTGACCTCTGCATACACTCATGGTCCCAAAATGATGTTGTTATTTTATGTAATACAAGCTAGTCGAACTTTTTATTCAATTAGAATCTTCTTACTTACGTACACATTTAGAGCTGTCACGGTAAATTCACGTTTTCTGCACATAATAGCATATATATTACTGCTACACAGAAAGCCATCACATACTTTACATTTCATTTCGTTCTAACAAAGTAAAAAAATTATACATAGCCAACAAATGAATGGTCATTTCATTTATCTATCTTCTTTTGCAGCATATGAAATAACACCTCTCCAACGTACCTTCTTAACAAAAGCAGGGCTGTGAATGTCTCAGAACACATCGAACACCGGTGTCGATCACTACGCCACCAAGATACAAATGGTCTCAACAAAAATATACACACATAAATACTTCTCACCGTAATATAACCTTATCACCCATACCAAAAACAAATGGAGTACCAAAACCTTTCAATACAACTCTACAAGCAAAAACCGCAAAGCCTAATACCAAGAAAGCGAGCACCGCGAAGGGAGGAGGGAGAGCACTACAAAGCCACAAGCAATAGCGTGAAGAGCCTACACATTACAGCGTGAGAGAGCGATGGGCATACGCCTTATATAGAAGGGGACGTCATTCTTGTGGCGTTTACAACAATCGTGATTATCTTATCCATAACGTTATCATTTATTTCATAACAATGGTATTTAGCATTACTATTAGTCGTAATTTAAAATTTCAGCGACATTGGATTCGAACCACGAATGACTTGACGCGACTCGTCACCAACATTCTTTGTTCATCCACATGCGCTACCAAGCACTCCAAAGTGCATGCATTATTGAAGGAGGCCGGTTGGCGTGGGCGTCAAGGGAGGGTCTGGGGAGGGGCCGTGCGGCGACACACTGGCTGCCGCCGTAGGGGTGGCGGCAGCTGCCATGCACGGCGGGTCCGGCCGACGAAGGCGGCGGCGACACTGGCTGCCGTCGTAGGGTGGCGGCAGCCAGGGCAGGGACCACGCGGCGTGGCGGCCGCCGTGCGATGTGGCGGCCGCCGTGCGATGTGGCGGCCGCCACGTCAGATTTGAAATTTTTTTAAAAAAATGTATAGTTTTGAAATTTATATTTAACTGTTGTATATTTCAGCTTTTTTTCCTAGCCTGGTACTACTGTCCAGGGTTCAACTTTTTTTTTTTTCAGAAAATCGTTCGATTTTCGTTTTTAGATTATCGAAAAAAATCGTCCAAAATTCCATAGAAAATCGCTAGATATCGCATGGTTTTGAAATCCAAAATTTTGAAGAAAAAATTTTTTGATTTTCTTCCGATTTTGTCCGATTTTCTCCCGATTTTTACCGTCCAATTGAATGGTTCTCGAAGCCGATTTTTTGGAGCGATTTTCTCTCGATTTTCACCGATGTCCTCTCATTTTTGACCGATTTTCTTCTGATTTTCACCGGTTAATTGACTGTTTCTCGAAGCCGATTTCTTGTCCGATTTTCTCTCGATTTGCACTGATTTTCTCTCGATTTTCACCGATTATCGTGATATTTACGTCCCATAATTTTTTTGAATTTAACCGATTTATCGGCCGGTTTTAAAAGTCTTACCCCACTGATATGGCCGAAAATCACAATTTTCTCACGATTTTCGCGATATTGCGGACCCTACTACTGTCTAAAAGATCTCGTCCTAAATACACTTGCTGGTAATTTCTTTTGTCAGTAAAAGCATAGCATGGCCATCATAGAATTAACTGATATATGGAGTGATAGCATAGCCTAGAATCATATAACCATCATCTGATAAAAAAATCGTCTAGCAAGTACTAATATGCCATAGTACATTGCCCAAGTTAGGAGGGCATCTTACCTTGAAACAATGTCTGGTAGTACCGGCCTTTCCAGGCAAACACTGATTACCTTATTGCCCTGACAGTACTCTGTTATCAGACAAGACAGATGATCCCCAGTCGTATTTATGATACCATGAAAATATATAACTGATGAAAAAAGCAAAGAGAAATTTCAGAGTGCGTTATATAGGTAAGTAGAAATCAGATTTATGCATTAATTTGTTAGACGTATTTCTATTGCTCTACAACCGAAAAATAATAAGTAAATACTAGCTAAACTGATTATTGGATCAAAAAATTGAACTGTGTAAAAGAGCTCAATAAAAAAAATGATATAACAAATGTAACATTTTCCCTATTCGGGGGAAATTATTTTGCTTACATAATTACACTTGTCATTTCCCCTGCTTGTTCAAGTGCGTTACATTACCTGTAAGTAACTATTGATGGTAGTACGGTGTAATAACATTTGAGCTCTTTTACAATACACTAAATTGAATATGAATCGTTCATTATTTTTTATCCAATGAATCGGATTAACTAGAGTTTACTTATACTTCATCTAGTAGTAGAGTAGTAGAAACACTCTTAACAAATCAATGGTTAGATGTAATTTTTACTGTATATTATATACTACAAGATAATGCACCGTAAAATTTCTCTAACATTTTTGTTTATTTGAAAGTACGTTCAGCACTACCTAAACCAAATCAATTAATTTAACAAAATTTAGTGGGAATCTTCCTTGTACAGCCACACACCTTACCACATCAGTTTCCTCTTCCCTCCACCATCTATATCTCTTAACTCCCAAGTCCCAAACCCCCAAACGAAGAGAGTAAAGAGCCTCACGATAGCAAAAACCCAACCTACCAATTAGAAGAAGAGAAAATGCTCCCAAATTCTCATGCACTCTCGCCCTTCCACTCCATTCCAGTCCTTCCAGCAATTTCCCTCACCTTCCATTCCTCGAAGTAGCAGAAAGCAACAAAAAGGAAGCAAAGAAAGCTTAAAATTTACAAAATCACAAGGAAAAGAGCTTATTTGATCCCTAAGTTGTTGCCATTTGGGGTCTACTTTTTTCGTTAGCTGCTATTGCTTTCTCTAAACCCAAGGGGACAAGGAGGGGATAGAAGGCTAAAAGCTCAGATGCTGCTTTGCTTATGGCCTAGCTCAGGCAGTAGCTGAAGCCTGAAGACCTAGGGGTGGAGGCTTCTGAACAATCTTTGCGCCCTTTTCTCGTCTTGTCCTTTCACTTCTTGCCTCCTCTCTTCTTTGGGCTGTTCTGTTGGCTCTTGGGGTGTTTCTTCGAATGGGTTCAATGGTGCACATAGGCGCAGGTTTGGGCATGGAAGCTACCAGCTGTGGTGCTTTACTTATAGAGCTTCAGGTATTGACCTTGCTTGTGCAATTGAGTGAAGCAGAGTTTTGTTTTCTTAAATTTTACATTAGCAGTTCTTTGTCTGCAATTTTTTTGCTATATTTTGTTAAAATTTCGTTGCCGTTTTCCCGTTTCTGGGCTCGCTCATGCTTTTTTAATTGGTGAATTGTTCTTGTGTGCGCTTGTGTTAATTCACTTCTTCAGGTTTCACCTCGTTTACTGGGTGAAAAATTACAGGACTTGGTTTGCAAATTTTGGTTCCCTTGTGGGTTTCTTCAATTGTTAGTTGTTTACTGTCCCTGTGCTTAAGTTTCTTTTATGATTCAGAGCTGCGTGTTCTTGGAGTTATCCCTGTTGCAGAAAAAGTTAAACCTTTTTTCTTTGAGTTATTCATGAGTATTCCTTGTGCATGTGCTGTCTTTTTCTTGGTGGTGAGCTGCTTGGTTGGTGAATTGGTTGCTGCAGTGCAGTGGCTTTATTGCGGAAGTTCTTCTCTTTTTCACAGTTTCTGGTTATTTAGCTGCCCAATAAGCAATTATTTGATTCGGCTCGGCTTAGTGCGCCAGGCAGTTAAGATGCGACAAATTTAGTTCTTTAGTCGAGTAAATAGTACTCTTCTTTACTTATAATGTCATTCTTTGGGAATGACGTTACTGTACAGATTAACTTGCTCAGCGATTGCATGAATCAGACCCTAATGATCAAAACGTACTCTTAACTGCCTTTATTGCCTTAACTGTAACATGTTAAGTTTCCTATTTTTGACCATAAGGTTGGAGCACTATCATTCGTAACTCATGCGCTGCTGTTTCTTGCAATCAGCAAATCTGGGCAGAGGTAGGAGAAACTGAGGGTGAGAAGAACAAGGTATTACTAGAGATCGAAAGAGAATGTCTGGAAGTGTACCGCAGGAAGGTGGACGATGCCAATCGGACTAGGGTCCAGCTGCACCAGTCTGTGGCCACTAAAGAAGCTGAAGTTGCATCCTTAATTGCTACTCTAGGGGAGCACAGGCTCTATCTAACGGTATGCACGATGATGATGATGATGATGATGATGCACTAATTAGGTTGGTTGTCTGTAGGCTTTCTGAGTTCTGACCAGATCACTTGAAGTGATGAAATGTGGCTTTTGTTGATAAGATGCATGATTCATGTTATGGATTCATTAAATAGGAGTGGTAAAAATAGATGCTTGTTGCTTCTTGTAGAAGTAGCTATGGATTTATATCTCAAACCTCTAAGGAAGCTGAGTTGTCAAGAATACTGAAACTTTTCTAAACAAACTAAGGCAACCTCCTCTCAAGCTGGGCAACTGCTCACTACACCTCAGTCAAATGCATTTTCAAGTTTCAACTGTAGTACAAATTGAGCACAAGCACTTATTTTTTACTGTACGACTGTATGTGGATTTCACTTGCTGCTACACAGTTCATTTTACTGTGAGAGACAGTCCAGCTCAACTCCTAATTAATAGATGAACTGAAATTCTTTTTACTGTTAGAAACATAGGCTTCTGACCAAGAACCCTGTTAGATTTATCTTTTATCTAGATTGCGGTTGTTAATTTCTCAACACTTGCACAGAAAGACAAGAGCGTTGCGTCACTCAAGGAACAACTTGCTGCTGTCGTTCCAGTACTGGAGAATTTGAAATGCAAGAAAGAGGAAAGGATCAAGCAGTTTTCTGACATTCGCTCACAGATTGAGAAGATCCGCTTAGAGTTAAGTGAATACCATAATCAGGGTGATAATGGGAATGGTCCTGTTGTCGATGAACATGATGTGTCAGCAAGGAAGCTAAATAATTACCGAGCACAGCTTTGTGCTCTTCAGAAAGAAAAGGTATACCATCCTGAATCTGCTACCTAATCTGAACTCTTAAGGTATTTTTCCAAAGATCTTGTTAGTAGTACATTGCAGAACTTTTGATAAATAGAATGAGGACAGCTAGTGAAGAATGCTTGGTTATTCAGATTTCTATGAAAGATCTTGGTTATTCATATTTTTAGCTTGGTTCACTCAGAAGAAAATGTCTTTTCAAGGTTTTGCGGTGAAGTTTGTTTTCAAAAAAAGGTTTTGCGGTCAAGTTATGAGATGTTTAACTTGCTATGACAGCCATTGCTGTGCAGTGTGTACTAATTTTCTGGTGTTGAAACTGCATCTACCTGTCTGTAGCTAGGAAACATTTAAGTTGACAAGCAACTTTCATATATTTGTTAGTGCTTTATTACATTTCTTCTTCTTGTTTACAATTTTTTTCAGTCTGATCGACTTCACAAGGTTCTGGAGTATGTAAATGAAGTGCATTCTTTATGCGGAGTACTTGGAATTGATTTCGGAAAGACAGTGAATGAACTTCATCCCAGTTTACATCAGAATGGTCTTGAGCAGTCCACAAACATCAGCAGTAGCACACTGGAAGGCCTTACTAGTGCAATAGCAAAGCTAAAGGCAGAAAGAAAATCTAGAATCGATAAGGTCGTTTCAAGGTTCTTTTCTCCTCGGTTTTAAGTTATTGTTAATCCTGCACAACACGTTTTTAAATTATCATTTCCTCATAGATGAGAGAGACAATGGAATCGTTATGTCAATTATGGAAGTTGATGGACTCTTCTGAAGAAGACAAGAGACAGTTTAGCAAAGTAATGAGTATTCTCATATCACCAGAAGAGGGGATCACATCCTCTGGAGTTCTCTCTCAGGAAACAATCGAGAAGGTTTATCGGTTTGTCTTTGTTCTATGGTGTACTATGTATTTCACTGCTTGCCTTAATCATTTTAACCGTTTGAGGTTTTGGTTTCTCATGCAGATGGAAGCTGAGGTTGAGAGGCTAACAAAGCTTAAAGCTAGCAGATTGAAAGAAATTGTCATGAAGAGAAGGTCGGAATTGGAAGAGATATGCAAAAAAGCACACATCGAACCTGATACCAGCACTGCTCCTGAGCAAACTAATGCTCTGACTGATTCTGGTAGTACTTTACACATCTTGCTCTGGTACTATCTTCACTTATTCTTATGTTTCTTACAAATTGTGACTAACTTGTGCATGTTACATCCAGGCCTCATTGACCCTTCTGAGCTCCTGGCAAACATCGAGTCACAAATAATAAAAGCGAAAGAAGAGTTCCTTAGCCGAAAAGATATTATGGACAGGATAAATAAATGGATTGCTGCTTGTGATGAAGAGGCTTGGCTTGAAGAATATAACCAGGTATTTCAGGCGTATTTATTTCGGAACTAGAATGCTTCAAATATTTTGCATGTATACTTATAAAGTACTGTACTGTATAAAATACTGTACTTTATAACTAGAAACATGGAGCTACTAAGGAAAGCACCACAGCGTGTGCAGTGTGACTCCGTGAATGCATTTCCCAGAGAACCTTGAGGTAATCTAAATAATGAAAAATGACACTAAAATATCTTTTCAGGACTCCAAGAGGTACAGCTCTGGAAGGGGTGCTCACATGAACCTTAGAAGGGCAGAAAAGGCAAGGATCTTGGTCACCAAAATTCCAGGTAGGTTTTAATTCGAGTACTGGAGAATTATACATAGATTTCAGTTAGTTCAATGCATGACTCATATCTTTCTCAGCTATGGTGGACAACCTGATAAACCGGACCTTTGCTTGGGAAAATGCAAGAAATAAACCCTTCCTCTACGATGGGGTATGTATACAATCTGATCAGTAATAGTGTAGACATTTCTTTTGTTTCATATATATATATATATGTATAGATTCTCATATGCTTTTGACAGGGGCGCCTAGTATCTCTTGTAGAAGAGTACAGATTTAACAGAGAACAGAAGGAAGAGGAAAAACGACGATACCGGGTAGCAATTGTTTGCCAAATCACCCTTATTTTTTAAAAACTAGTCATGCATACTCTGGATTTTTAACATTACTTTAGCATTGTTGCAGGACCAGAAGAAGCTGGAGAGCATTCTACTTAAAGAGAAAGAAGCGATTGTTGGCTCTAAACCAAGCCCAAAGAGGATGAACAGCTTCAATAGAAAGACAAATGGGTACCGTTCAAATGGCCTAATGACTCCAACTCCTCGGCGATCATCCCTTGGCCGTGCTACTCCTGAGCTTTTGACGCCCAGATCATATTCTGGTCGCTATAATAGATACTTCGGTGATTCATGGCGCCTATCAACTACCCAACTGAACTTCTGTGACGATTCGCTATCAACATTTACATCCATTAGTGGTTCTGAACCAGAATCCCCTTCCCTGGGATAAATCCAGTACTGCTGGTACTATGTCAATCTTCTGATGCATTCCTTCTTACAATCTTGGAACATTGTTATTGCTGACGGTTAAAATGGCTGTTTATTTTATTTTTCTGGCAGGTCAATCTGTTGGTCTGATTGCCAAGAATCAGCATTGTAAATGGAGCAGTATATTACGAGGTTCTTGTATTTGTATGTACATTACCGATGCCATATATTTAGCTGGTATGGACTAGTAAGCACTGGATTGGTTGACTTGGTTTGGGTTTGGAGTTTATGTTTCGAGTTGATGACGTAATAGATTGACGATTAGGTGAAAGATGTAGGGAGTGATTTGGGGGCATTTAGCCATCTGTACCATACCATACCATAATTTATGTGATTGGCTCGTCTGTGGCGACCTTGCACAGCTAGTTTGAAAACTATGTACAGATTATACTTCTGCAGTAGTTTCTATATCTTCCTCCTATTGTATAATTTGCATTTTGAACGCTAAATTTTGTGAGCAGAACAAGAATGGAACATACAGTACATGTCATAAGATGCATATGTGCTTCTGCCTTCTGTGAATTGTCAATTGTGCTTGGATGTAATTGAGTGGCGCGTGTGATCCCAGACATTGAAGAATGCATTCATTCGGATTGCATGAGGAGAAGCAAATGGCTTCAAAGATAATGGGGATAAACGGAGATGAGAACCTCGAAATGATCATCACATTGCATCAGCTTCTCTGGCATCCGTGATCCCATTCCATGGGCTGTGTGTGTGTGTCCATCGAGAAGGATGTGCATTTTTTTCACCGGTATACAACATGAACCACATGGTGCAGCCTAAGAGGTGTAAACGATGTGACAAAAGATGAGATCATGAAAGAGAGAACTGCAGGAAGAAGATGAACGCCGGCTGCTCGCTCCGGTGAACCCCCGGCCGCTTCGTCTCCGGTCCAACTCGATCTCCGTCTCGTCTCGTCTCTCCGCGTGATTTGCGTCCAATCGAACCGCTCCCGGGGGAATAAACTTCTTTGTCTACGAAACCGTAATGGAAATTGTCAGATCCAAACATAACAATACTAGAGTAAATTGTGTTGTGTTACCGAACTTGTTTAATTGGTTCAAGTAGGTCGCCTAACTCCTAAATTATATTTCTAGGTTATTAAACTTGTTTAAGTGAGTCACTCTAGAGTCTAGATCATTAGCACGTCAATTCGGCGATCGATAATGAAGGATCGCTGGCGCTAAATACCCCTAAACAGTGTCTAGATACGCTAATCAATACTAAACAGCAAAAAAAATAATTAAAATAGTACTAAACCAAAAAACTAAAATAAGGGAATAATCACAATAATTAAACTGAAATTCACACTTTTGCATTAAATCAATTAACGTGTCAAAGTATGAATTTCATCACATAAAGTTCAATCTAGAATTTATACCCTCATGCGCCTGCTCGCTGTTGCTCCTGTGCGATGTCGTGTCGCTCCTGAGCGCTGCCACTCGCCCGTGTACACGCGCTACCGCTCGCCCGCGTACACGCTCTGCTCTTCACGTTCCTTGCCGCACGCCCGCACGCGCGCAGCCGAGCCGCTGCTGGACGAAACTCGAACGCCTCCCAAGCGCTAGCAGAACCTCCTAACGCGTGGTTGCACCTCCGATCCCCTTCTCTTTTTGCTTTCGTTTCTAGCTCGTCTCCCTTGCTTTGTTTCTGATCATCTTTTTTTTTCTACATGCCTATTCGCGCTAAAACGCGAGGTAGGGTTCTTAGCTTCGAACACACAAGACAAACGCCGAGTTTGAGCGTGCCAGTCAATTTGACCTGAAATTGACAAGGTAAAAGTTGTAAAATCAATCGGAGCCGATAAAGAAATAATTATCGGCTTAACTTCGGTCGGCTAAGAGCCGATTGGGGAGTAACTAGATTAACCAGTTACGGCTAATCCAAGGATAAAGGTAGATCGGCTTTGAGAGGCGATGCGCAACAAAACAAAGTGAATCGAACCTGGGGCAAAATCGGCGGAATCAACAAATTGGCGATGCGCAACTCTTTATTGATCTCGTCGACTTACAGAGGAATACTTACAAAACTAGAAAATAACGAAAATAACTGTGAAGGTAAATGTGTGATTGTGTTGGGTTGTTGCTCCTTGCGTCTCCTGGTTCGCCCTTCTTTTATATGCCTCGGCCGATCCGAGTCCGTCGTCAACACGGCCACCGAGTTCATATCGGCTACGATCCGATCCCTGGTTTCCAAATCCGTTACGGTAACTGAATCTGCGTTGATTACGATCTAATTCTCGGTCTCCGAATCCCAACCGTTCAACTTTTTCCATACTTAGGCCGATACTTTCCTTACATGTCGAATTTTGGTGCAAACAATGCCCTAGATGTTGCGCCGCCGGCTGGAAGTATATTCTGAAAACCCTCGTCTTTTCTGTCCTTGCGTCGCCTCTCGCCTCACACCTATCCTGGAAACCCTCCTCTGTATTCTATCCTCACGTCATGATTGCGCCGCCAGCCAAGTCTCCTTGATTGGTTTCCCTAGATGAAACGCTGGAAGTCCTCACGTCTTCTTATAGTTGCTACCTGCAACCCTACTAATCCAAAGCAAAGCGTCTACTTGATTACTTGATGGTGTTGGCTCAATGACCATCCTTGAAAAGCTTGTGGAAGGCACCTAAAGGCTAGAGTAGAAAAGAACTACTATTAGTGGATGACTTGAGTTCTTGTATGGTCTCAAATCGGAGCTTAACTCTTGCGAGAGTGCTCTAACGAGGGGTAAGAGATCGCCGAATCTCTAAGATCCCGGTAAAAAATTCGGTTGTATTCCTTCTCTCTTTTACATTTCTACACTTAATTTAGTGTCTTCCATTTCTTACCTCACTTAATTTAGTGTCTTTCATTTGTTACCGCACTAAAATTACATAGGGTTGAAACTAGATCGTAAAACTCCACTAGAAACCATAGTTACTTATGTTGGGCTAGTAAAGATCAATTTTTTAGTTGACCCTTGTGAAAAACGAATCCCAAATCATCCCCCTCGCGGGCATCCGAGCCGCATCAACAAGCTACAAACTAGGCACAAATTTCTTGGGGATGAGTTATTTTTCTACTTAATCAGAACTCACATCAACCATAGACATAATTACTTATATCAAAGAGGAAAGGGCAAGTGGGCATTATTTGCATCTTCCTTGCTTTCTTAACCAAACAGTTTGCATTCAATCGCTATAGTAAGCAACTAAATAAGTACATCGGCAACAAATGAATATCAGTTGCAGAGCATTTCTTTAGACTCAACAATCCTGTCAGGATGACATGGTAGACAGGGACAATAACCACCTACGGACTAGCACTTGCATGCATAGCATCATTCACTCATTCATAACTCGCCACGTCTGCTTGATATACAATCAACAACGAGAGCTTGAATTACTGCTGCAGTGCTGCTACTATCCTGCCCTGCTAAATCAGACTCAAGCAACAAGCAGATATTCCCTGCAGTTCAATGAATCACTTGTCAGTCAACTCAACAACATAAAAAGTGGTAACATTTCAATTCGTGTAAGTAGCAATGGGCCAGTATCACTGAAAGATTTGGTGTCTTACAAATTACTTCGTCTGATGGCATACAACATCAGGCATTGTAAATTTGTAATCACTCCTCCAGCTGAATAACATGAAGACTCAGGGGACCATGCTGGCAACAGATAGATAATATGCCAAGAAGATGCCCCCAAAGTAATTTCTGCATTTATATGAGAATAATGTGCCTGCATTTTAAGGCCAAGTGTACTGTGGATCAGGAAGTTGTAATATAATTAGGAGTTGTAATATAATTAGGAAACAAGTAGCATACCGGTAACCTATGCTGATTTCCGAAGTAGCCAGAACAAGATGTAGCAAAGGGCGGCATCAACAGAAGACAACGCAACAATGAACACGGCTACAAGTATAAGAGTAAGTGCAGCCGTCCTCAACTGCCAATGAAGATTATTTGATTAAACATAGATATGAGCATATATACCCTGAATGATGTAGCAACTTAACAAATCCAGACAACCTAGGGCGGTAAAATCATCACAATAATAAGGTGACTAATATGGTGTACTAGACAAAATGACCAATAGCTAAAATATGTAAAACCAATTAGCTACCCCTGCTGTGCCTATTAGACATGGTAAAAGCATTAGAACAAAAACTGAGCCAAATGGTTAGGAGATATGAAAGACACGTCATACGCAAGGCATATTTTCGTCATAATTGAGGGGGGAAAGTTCTCCATTTAGGATGCACATGATGTATGAAGTTTCATAGAGAACTGACAGTAGGTAAAATTAATAAAGACTTGAATCAGGATAAGGACATAATTTAGCCCTTTGTTGAATATAAATACATATTCACTCTTCTTGGTTGAAAGATAATATTTTCGTCATAATTGAGTATGGTTCAGTGTTCAAAATTATGTGCGTTTCATTCATCATCTAGATGGCTGTTTCTTTGCTTTCACGAACTTGTCAAGCCTGTGTAAAGCGTACACTCCAATCTTAAAACAAACCTACTGCATCACATATTAGCAGTTTAATACACATTCCTACACCACATGTTTTGCAAACTCAAACAAATCCTCGCAAGTTCACATTCCTTGTCCCTATTGATTGCAAGTTTGCAACCTAATATGGACGCTACAGACACTATGATCAACACTGTATAAAGACAATACTTGAATAACCCCAACCTACACATGAATTCCAAATGCAGATGGCATACCGTGTTCCGAAAGCTCGGCCACTCCAGATGCTTCAACTGCCTCGGCTGCTCAGCCAAGAAGGCTACCAAGCCCCTCAAACCCCTGATGACAGAAATCGACACCAATCCATATTCCATAACAATACTCAAATAACACAAGCAAGCCATTCATGTAACAAGGACGCAAAACCTGCACTTACGCAGCGATCTCTCTGAGCACTGCGAGCCACAGCGGCTCGTCATCATCAAACTGGTATTCACCGGTGCGGAGCTCCTGACGCCCATGGCCCGACGCAGCCGCGCACCTTTGCACTCTCGCGGGACCAAATCGGCGAAGAACGCAAGGCTGCTGCCCGGCAACCTGTAACCGCAAGACATGTACAGCCAGCGTTAGTAAGCCGCACAACGAAGAAGAAGAAGAAGGAAGTTTCTAGCGCCACCGAAATTACGACCTTGAGAAGTGGAGGTCTCGTTAGGCCGCGGAAGGTAGCCGGATTGAACCTTGGAAGCGGAGACGAGCCTGGAGACGACGGCAATCGGGGGAGGAAGTGGGGATTAGGTTAGGAAAAAGAGATGGAAAAATCAGGGAGGCAAAGATAATAAGCGATGAACGAGCGGGTGCTATGCAACCTGCGGAGAGGGGAAGCGCGATCGCGGCCGGGCCAGCCATCCTCCCGGACTCTTTCGACGCGAGGTCGGGGACGAGAGAGACTCCGGCGGAGTTGGGGGCGGAGAGGTTTGGGGATTTAGGAGTCGGCACTACGGAGTCAGACAAGCCGTCGCGCCTCTCTCGGCACCGAACACCGCGGCGCACGTCCCGGCGCTGTGAGTTTCTCGTCGCCGTCCCGGGAGACGGCGGCTCGGTGGCCCTGCCCTGCCCTGCCTAGCCGGACGAGCGTTTGGGCTTGAGCCGAACCCCCGAGTCGGGAGGCTTTCACCGATCTGCTTCGACTCGTGCTCGGCCGTCTTCTGAGTTTTGAAGTGCGAGTGCACGAATTCGGTCCAATTTGTGTTACAAATATCAAACCAGTAGCAACGGAGAAATTTTTTTAAATGAAATAATCAAATCATTTTATGTGTTTAGAAAATAAAATTACACTTTTGAATTAACGCAAGGTGGGAGAAGCGAGAAATGGCTCGGTTTGGAGGAATATGTATGGGTGGAAAAAGACAGATGAAATTGGTTTTTTTTTATTTACGAGAAGCAGGACGGAGCAGCTTGCGGTCTATGGATATTAGCATATTGATTTTTTTAGACATGAAAAAAGAAAGAACGGATGATCACTGCTGATTTGTATATTTATATATTAGTAAAGATGTACATGTGACTAGAAATTGACCACGGATGACGTACGGAACCAGGAAGCAGTAACTCTCCCTGGACCCTACGGTACAATTCTGTGGCGCGCGCTGCGCCCCTCGTATACTTTGCAAAGAGGAATACTGAACACTGAAGTACACACGAGCCGAACGGGCAGGCGGACAAGAGATGTAATCATGTAAATGATGTCCAGTAAATTGAAGGAATGGCTTGCAAAGTTTCCTTTTTCTTTTTTGAAAAGCTTGCAGAGTTGCGAAGGGACCCAATGGTGTAGATCCAGTAGCTGAGAGAGACAAGCCAAGTTTCGATTTAGAAGAGGACAATATCTGTAGTAACAATCGTTTCTAACAAGTCGGAGTAGCACACAAGAACAGGAAAACATTGACCGATCCAATGAAGCACCGTCCTATCAGGACAGCTCGATCAAGTTCCCGCCTTCCCCGACGTCCCACGGCGCGGCAACGAAAGGGTTCCAGTGGCCACCGAGCCGCTCCTCCCTTCCCTCCACGCCGGCGCCGCCTTTGTCCTCGTCGAACGCCACCCATTCCGTCGTCACCACCGTGCTCGACGCTACTAACCCCTCGCCCGCGGTGTCCTTCGCAACATCCGATTCCTTCGTAGTCCCTCCCGCCTCCTCGTTAGCGTCGTCTTGGGCTGCGTCGCCCATGAGGAGCCGCTCGAGTTCGCGGACGTCCTCCTTCGGCACGAGCTCGAAGGCCGGCAGCCTGCGGGCGTTGACCACGCCGAGCCTGCGGCACAGCCCGAAGTACAACGATAGCTGCGAGCTCTGCTCCGCGGCCCTCCAGAGAATCTTTACCTCCGCCGCGGCGGCCGCGGTGCCCAGCCGCGGCTTCGCGCGCCCGGGCAAGCCGACGAGGAACCGCGCGATGCCGGAGCATATTTCGCTGTACACCTGGAAGATCTCGATGAGCGCGCAGTCCATGGCTTCCAGGACGAGGGGGGCCTCCATGCCGTCGCCGTACGGGCAGATTTGGAGGAGCAGCTCGAGCAGGAACTGCAGCTTCGTTATTCGGTCCAGGCGGGAGGCGTGGTGGTCGGAGTCGTTGGTGTCGTCGCTGTCTATGTCTTCCTGCGCAGCGAAGAGGGAGCGGTAGTCGAGGAAGCGGAAGTAGGCGCGCACAAAGGCGGAGAAGGCCAGGGACCTGTCCGGCGGCGACGAGCGGTCGCGGAAGTTGGCGAGCTCTAAGGGGACGCGGGCGGCGGGGGTCGCGAGGCCCGAGCGGAGGAGCAGGCCGTGCGCGATCATGAGCGCCTTGAGCGCTACGACCCAGCACCGCGTCCGCCGCGCGCGACGCGCGAGCGCCCACATGATGGGCCGCACGAACGACGGCGACGTGCGCGCCCACGCGAACACCCGCGCCGCGCTCCGGTAGTCCATCCACCGGTCCTCGTGGCTCGTCGCGCGGATCACAGCCACCTCCAGCTCGCGGTGGTGCCACGCCCTCCGCGGCCGCACGCGCGCCAGGAGCACGCTCCTCCTGTCCTTCATGGCCGCGGCGGCCCGGCGCCACCACTGCCGCAAGGATGCCATCGCTGCGCCTGGCTCTGATCGACGGCCGGTGTCTTGCCGCTCGACGTGCGTTGTCACTGGCCTCGACCGAGGCCGCGCGGACTGGTCAAGGAGAGGATGGTCGCCAGCTTTTGGTCATGTCCTCGATCTGTTCATCTTTGCAGAGAATAGATCAATATTGCGATCGAGTTGTGACTACTGGGAATGAAAACAAAATGTGTGACAAGAATGAGCAATGGTGGCATGAATGGACAAGAAGAACGGGGGGTTTACTAATTTTCTCTGGATCTCGAGTTGTCGTAAGAGAAATAGCATCGTCATTTTTAGCAATCCTGGTCAGTGATGTGCTAAATACAGCAAACGAGCCCCGAACGTCTTGTATTTACAGTACATGTGACCACTTTGATTAAGTTGTTTAATGAACTCTCAGGTTTCAAAAGTGAGCTATCACGATCTTCACCAAAACCATTAGTCATCGACCTGTGAACCTGCACGATAAATACATTTGAAGCGATATGTTTCGTATTTTCGTAATCTAAAAATTATTATATGGTTGTCATACTATCTTTTTCACCAAATATATATATTTCGTCAATCGTCATACAGACTTACAGTGCGTCCTGGAAAACACTATTAGATTAAACTATGTTCATATATCTAAAAGGTTGAATGGAGGTTGATCACATGAGTTTGGTATAGATAGATTCATCGTGAAATATACTTTAATAGTATATTGATAACAACATATTACTCTCTTTTTTCTAAATAAATGTTGTATTAGACATCAACATTTTCTTTATTAAATAACCCTTTTGTTAAAACTAAGAATAACCTTCGTTGTAATTTATTTCAAAACTGATCCTTGCAGCTTGCTGGTTGCTAGGCGTGGCAAATGAACATTGCCAGTGGCGGACCTAGAAATTTTTTAGAGCCCGAGCATGTTTAAAGAAGGACAACAGGTCTAAAGCTATTTAAATTTTAGTTGCTAACTTTTTGTACAATTTAGGATGTTTTTTACAAGACGCTAGTAAAGCTTGTAGATTCAAGCTCTATATTTTTGTTTTTGATTTGAAGATTGTCCTTGACAGGTTGCGTGAACATGAGATTTAGGATGTTTGTTACATGGGCTGAGCCCAAGCCCATGTGAAGACCCTCCCTTTTACAGCACAATGTACTGTAAAAGACAGGTTCTAATGCGCTTTCTGTGCTAGTCCCTAGATCAGTAGCTAGCACGCACATACAGATGGAAATCACAACCATACAATTTATTATTGCAAAAGCTATAATATTACAAGTTAGAGAAATATACAGCGGAAGAAATAGATGTCTTGTAGTATGCCCATCCAATCCCTCAGGCAACTGACAAGGTATAAACTCTAGATAAAATCATCGTCATTATCCCGTAACCTGCGTCAAGACGATCTGTCGGGATATTCACCTAAAAACAACAACGATAAGAACGGTGAGTACATTGCGTACTCAGCAAGACTTAAAAGTGTTTGCAAAACATGTGATATATGCAAGCTGATTCAACAAGATGGCTAACAGGGTTATTCTTGCGTGGAGCCAAATTGAATTGTAAATACTGAGTAGTAGATTGAAAGCGAAATTGTAAAGGAAATTTGACAGATGAATAAATAACAAGTATGTAATTGTGACAAGTAAGCATAGCATAACTGTAAGAAAATACTCACAGTCCCCGTGAGCATCGAATCATCCATTCCCAACAATGTCTAAAAATCAAGTTATTTTGCCAACACAAGGCACAACAGATAAATTCAACCTTGCCAACGTAATGTCAAGAATTGAATCATCTGTAAGGGTAAACTCACCATTTCCAAATTCTAAGTTTGGATTCATTTTATGAAAATACCAAAAGTTGTCTAACTAGTGCAAGTTCACTAAGTGCTCATAACCGAGAGCGCGGCTAATCGATTAGTTTTTACTCTGCAGAGTTGTACAGCTTTACCCACGAAGAATTATTATCCCTTTTTGCAATGCATATTTAACATACTTCCTTTGGTGTGCCGCGAGGATAATCATATATAACCTTTACATTACCTAATCCTGATTTTGCACCAGCCCGGTGACGTTAATCTTTACTAATAGCGGCAGAAGGAAATCGTATACACGGCTTATTTCTCCCAATTAGTAAAGCGTACACCGTTGCATTGGTATGTGTTTGACCCACACCTTTGTGTGGACACCCCTACGAGCAACCTAAATCCGGAAGCCCATGCTACTACGGCCTGCCAATGTGCAAAATCAGTTTTAAGTAACTTAATTAGTTATAGCTGTCACATACCAGCATCGTGGTTGCACGGTATTACTTGGATCATACAACACTACGTTCGGTCCTTAATCCGACCCGGGCAATAAATCTCCCCCTATCTACGTGTAAGTATACTCTCGCACATCCGGCTATTGCCAATAATCCCTCGTGTCCAAATCATAGTTTTATTTTCAGAAAAAGAAAACATCAATATTCCAACATGTTCATAAACATAGTTCATCATGTTCGACATTTGTGTTCAGTATGTCAAATATTTAGGTTCATTACGAACAGTAAACCATCTGTTCGTATCCCAAACTAAAGCATGGCTAAGCGTATGCATGTAATAATCGATTATACCCATCTTTCATCATCTATCCAATATATAGGGTTATCAAGGTTCACATTGCAACATTGATTAAGGAAATCCCATATTGGAGGTATTATCTACCGTAACCCAAAATAACATTTTATAAAATATATAGCATGCATGAAATGTTTGACAAAGGAATTTCTGAACATTTGGGTTCAATATGATCAAAGGGGCTTGCCTTGATATTTGTTGTTTACGACGCAATTGGAGTCGCAGCTTGTGTTGTCGTTGAAGTCGAAGTCGTCGAGTACTCGTTCGGACTCGTTTAGTGGTAGCGTCGGTTACGTCAGGTGCTACTCGTCATACCGCGAGAACATAGCAAACAATAATAAACTCCAATAAGATAAACTCCAACGAGGCAAAAGAATACAGATAGAAGAATCAAATATAAATCCATCATAAAGAGCAAGAGTGATTTAGGGTTACAGATGTGTTATAATCTGTCCTTTTTAACTATATTTCTTATTAATGATCTAAGCTACACTGCTACCCACTTTTTGTAACATCCTCAGTTTCGCTTTCTGGAGAAAATCTAATTTAAATTAATTAAATTCAAAAGTTGAAGTTTCTTTGGTGTTTATATTAACCTGGCATTCTTTCCCATCCAAAATCGGGATTCAATTCCCTTCCGGTCGAAAAATCGAATTTCCAGATTCCCGCCGGTACCCAAAATTTCACCCGAGTTGAAAAATGCTCCAAAAATCCCGAAACCACTTCATTTATGTTCCAAATATTCCAAAATGGTTCTAGGAATTTGTTCGGAATTTTTAGACCATTTTTCCTAATTTTTCTCTAGGGCGGTTCATTTACGTAACTCTCGGCCAATGAGACGTCGCCAAGTTGCGCTACAGTGCTTCTTCTACCTCTAGCCATGGAAGAAGAACAGAGAAGGAGTTCAAAGCTTCATCCATGGAGGGAGGTACTTTAAATCACCGTATCTCCTCGATCACAACTCCAAATCAATCACGGTCGGTTCCGTTGAATCCGTATTGACGCCCTCTTGCCATTCTCCACCATCATTAGCCGCTAATCTCGCCGAAAACCGTCGCATTAAAGAAAAACCGAAATGCAATCAAATGCTCATAACTCGGTTGTTTCAACTCCGTTCCGCGTGATTCCACTTCCATTCTCTCCGTATAAGAATCCCCGTCCCGGGGGTATGATCCTCCTTTAGCCTCTTCCACTCGTGCGCCCGTGAGATCAAGAAAACTGACGCCGGGTCGCCGTTTTCGGTGTTCTTCGTGTTCTTGGCCATAGATCTCTCTCCGATGGGTTTTTCTCCACTCCGATTGGTTCTTTGTGACCGTGAGGAAGTCTAACACCTAACCATTCAATCAATTTTAGGATCCCTCAAGTGTTGAAGGCGAATTTTGGGTTTTTGTCGGTTCGGTCGGAACACCGTTCGTCACCAAATTTGTCGTCTCCGGTGAGAATCAATCCAATTCCTTCCTCCTATGAGTCCCTAAGGATGTTATCTAGAGGATCCATGCTTTTGTTTGATCAAATTCCATGCGAAATTGGGCTAAAAATTGGATTTTTGGGTTTTGGGCGTGGTCTCTGTGTTTTGGAGTGCACTGCGCGTGTGGGGGGCCCGCCGCCATCGCCCCAGCCACGCCGCTGTGTCGCCGTCAGCCGGCACCCTCAAGCCCTAAAGCTTCATCCTCCCCAACCATGGCATGAACTCAAGCTAGAAGATGACCCCATTAGAATGACATGTGGGGCCCCCTTGCAAGTGACACAAACAATTCCCAAAAATCAGAAAAAGAAAAAGGAATATTCCGCGGAATATTCCCTGTTTTCCAATTTTCCAAAATTCGAACTTCAGAAGCTCATAACTTCTCCGTCCGAACTCCGATTGACTCCGTTCAAATTTCTAAATTCATCTAAAATCAAGATATACTTGCTAGTACTACTTTTGTAATTTTTGGATTTTATTTATTTTCTTGTATTTATTTATTGCCTCGATTTGCGCGTAGCCGAGGACCCCGACGCGACCGCCGACCCCGCCGCCAGAGTTTCCACATTCGACGACTTCACCGCGACTGAAGGCAAGTCTCCTTGACGCATATTGAACCTACGTTTATAAACATGTTTTAACCATTTTATAACTTGCATGCTATGTTTATCATCGTATGTCAAATATAAGTGTATAGTTAATCCGAATTGTAATTTCCTCCTTTGTTATCGACATCCATGTTAATTGTAACCCTAGGACATTTGCTATGCCATGTTAATGCTTATATGGTACCCTTTGTGTAATAGTACGGTAGAATTGCTTAGGACCGTTATCGATGAAAACAACCCATGGGTGGGATTACTCAAAAAGAATGATTTCAAGTATGATTTGGAAATTATTATTATGATTTTGGTACTGTTTTTTCTAAAATAAAAAGAAAAGGGAAAAATGGTTTGGACTTGGGCGGATTGGATTGTCGGGTGGGTACGGATGGAGCACCAGTTGTCTTGTGCAAGTACCGCCCCAAGTCAATTAAGGACCGACGCTTGTGATTGTCCATTCTAAGCATAACCGTACTACCACATGTCTATAATGGTACGACCTGGCCAACTAATTTGTAGAAACCTAATTTAGATTCACCACCTGGTGGAATGTGAGTGCCGCATAGAGGCAATGTCGTTTTTCTCACACGGCGCAAGAGGGGGCTTCTGTACTGGGTGGCTAGAACCCTAACAGCGGTGAAACCTCAGCGGGTGGGTCGGGTTAGGTGGATACATTGTAACGGCCTTGTCATGATCTCTCTGCCGGCACACCAAAGGAAGTGTGTTAATCTGGAGGCAGCAAGAGATGATCATGTCTTGTGGGTAAAGTTGTACACCTCTGCAGAGTTAAAACTATTCGAATAGCCGTGCCTACGGTCAAGGGCAAAGCGAAGAATGCTTTCATATTGGTAGATTTTGGTTTTGGTTTTAAAAACTAAAAGGTGTTTTGTTTTGGGATTCGGGAGTGGTTAGAACTCTCGGATGTGGATTGGCGGATAGAGCCAACCAGGTGGAAAGAACCTATTTTATACTTGACGGATGGAGTCATCTGATTAACCTTGATCTTTAAAAAGTTGGCGGATAGAGCCTTTATATTAGTGATGGTGGATAGAACCTTACTGCAATATTAAATAATTCAATTGTTAAGAAGAATTGTAAAAAGATGCTTTGTGAAATTTATTACTTAAGTATGGTTAAATAAAATTTGGCTTTATGCAAATGAACCCTGTTAAGCTTCCTTTGGAAAGCCCCACATAATCATACTTTCCCCGACTTGATGAGTACTTTTGTACTCACGTGCTACATCAACTTGTCATCATCAGAAAATTATCAAGACGCAGCTGAAGATGGTGAGTTCTACCCCGAAGAGTTCGAGGAGGATTGCCAGGATAACTAGCCGCGTTTCTAGTCGTCGCCTGTGGCGTTTTGGTGTCCGTTGTGTTTGCTTTCGTTTTTCGCTGTCGTGTCCCCGGTCTGTTGACCGAGTATTGTAATAAGTGGCCATGTGGCCCATACTTTAATATTTATGTTACAATTTTCGTTATGTTCGGCAATGAAGTATCACTGTTGACTGTGTGTACTAGCTACTGATCTGGGACTAGTACGGAATTACACAGGAGATTTCGGATAGCCGATCCGGGGTCTCACACTTTTTATGAATTGTTTATTCCTATTTTACGAATTCAAGAAGCTAAGATTGTTTAGATTAATTGAATTAAGACATTAGCTAACGCACTAATCATTTTCTGGTAGTACCGACTCTTAGGTTGCGGTAATACCAACTTTTGGTAGTGTTGAACTTTAATATTTAAAGGACGACTACTGGATTATAGTTATTGACTAAACGTACATGGTTTTTATATGATTCTTGCGACACGAGTACTTTAGCTAAGGGTCAATCTACATTTAACTAGTCATAACAAGTGGTGTCGATAACTATAACATTTAGGGTTATTACTCTAATAGGATTCAGATGCAAAGCATGTTGTAAATTAAATATTTTCTCAAAATATGGTGGTCTATATACTAGAGAGTGTTTCTGGGTTATTCATCCTAAAATTCTCATTTAGATGAGATGTTCTATGGGCTACCGAAAAGGCTTAAGTGTTACTAAAGTCTATATGATATTGGTTTAGTCTTCGTTCTAAGTTTGTAACAACGCCTTATAAGATTATTTAACCATTTTTCATGAAATCATTGGGGATATCTCTAAGAGTGTTCTAAAGTTGGTTTCTATTACATTAGTATACACTTGCGCTATATGGCCCTATACTTAACTTTATACATCTAGTACCTAAAGTTATTATAACTTTATATCTAACCAAATAAGAATTATCTATGCATGATAGGGGTACTATACTATTGAATGAAACATTATATAAACTAACATATTACCTTATGTATTTTTAGTTCAGATTAACTCCCTACTGTTTTGAAGAAAATTAGGAGATGATTTTATTAAATTTTAAAGCATTTATACATACTTAACTATACAAGCATGGAACTAACATCTAGAAACGAATTTCACTTTAGAAAATGATTCAAATCGAGTAAGAACCTAAATATTTTCACATATTTGGATTGTTTACAGTATGTGGATTCTAACAAAATTTATTTCGTTTGATTTGAAGATCATTTGTTCAAACTTTGCATGTAGTCCGTTTTTAAACCTATATTTTAAATTCAAATTCAAAATTCAAACAGAGATCAAATATTCATTATTTTTGCATAAACAGAAACTAGAGATCATAACATGAATTTAGAATTTTAATTTTGCTTTATTTGGACATTCCTAGCAAAAGATATGGAGGATTGAATTAGGGCAAAAAGGAAAGGAAAAATAGCTTGATCAGGATTTGGATTGTTTACAGTATGTGGATTCTAAAAAAATTTATTTCATTTGATTTGAAGTTCGTTTGTTCAAACTTTGCATGTAGTTCGTTTTTAAACCTATGTTTTAAATTCAAATTCAAAATTCAAACAGAGATCAAATATTCATTATTTTTGCATAAACAGAAACTAGAGATCATAAAATTAATTTAGAATTTTATTTTTGCTTTATTTGGACATTCCTAGCAAAAGATATGGAGGATTAGCTGATCAGGATTTGAACTGGGGACCTACTGAATCAGCCGTAGTGCACATACCACCCGGCTGTGTTGTCGCTTGTGTTTGAGTGGCTAGCTAGTTTAGCTGAGGTGTCAGCTAGAGGCAACGAGGAAAAGAAAGAAATGCAACAAATTAGCGCTGGAATGGGATTCGATCCCGAGACCTGAGGGCTACAGCAGAGAGAACTAACCACTGCGCTAGGCTATTTCTTGTGTCAAGGATGCATGCCAATTCATTTGAACTTAGTCATTTGCTTTCGTTTTTTTTGCATGTAGATCGGCTGGAAGTCTGGAACTTGACGTAGATGTCTACGCGGCGGGAGTTTCGCTCTGCTGCAAACGAAAAGGAGGAGGGAAGCTCAGGTAACTAATGGAAGTACAGAGGTAAAGTTAGCTTGATTAGGAGCTCACCTAGGCAGAAGAATAGCAGTAGCAGCGCGTGCTTGCCGACAATGGAAAGAGCAGGCCGCCACTTGCTTCCCTGGTTTTCCGATCTTGAACAATGAGCTCGTCAGTATAACCAAAAGTGAGCAAGAACTTGAAGGTAGAAAAGTTCAGGTGGTTGCCAAGAGCTCCAAATCTCCAATGGTGAAGGAAGCTTGATCATGATTTCACCCGAAGGAAGAAGAGCTGTATATGATCAGTGTACAGCATTCCTTGCCGGCAATGGAATTTAGGAATGAGCTCGGCTAATGAGGGAATATGAAGGGGTCTTGGAGATGATCATACAGCTCAGGAATAGCTTGGAGAGTTTATATAGCCGGTTCAAGATAGCGAGTAACAACTCAAAACACTGACAGCTAGAACGGTGGTTTGGCTCGTGAGAAATCCTCGGCGACCAGTGCATGGGAACTCGAAGCTGGGGTATGGTGTCAGGATGCCTAACCGGGAACAGAAGATGACGGCAATACCGGACGGTGAACAGAGCAAGTGAATGGCGTGGAGTTTCTGATTAGAGTTTAACTAATTGTTTCCCTGGGTTAAGCATTGTAAGGCCCACATGAATGTGGCCCACCTGAGTAGTATATAAGGGGAAGAGTGGAAAGAGTCATGAGGGAAGAAGAAAGAAATACAAATACGTCTGTTCTTCTATGTTCTTTCTCTGCTGTTCTTCCTATCTTGCCTCTTCTCCACTTCGTTGTTCGTAACATTTGGTATTAGAGCAGTCCGGTCTGGCGCCGAAGAGGAAACCTTCACCTCTGGAGATCTAGATGTCTACGGCCATGGCATCGGTAGAAGCCCAGTTCGAAGGGGTGAATGCCCTGCTCAAACAAATCCTAAACGATGTTCATGGAGTGAAATCGGAAGTCGGGGAGGTTCGTTCGGTGGTGGATTTGGTGAAGGGTCGTGTGGAAGTGCTTGAAGCACGACCAGATGCAAGCCATCCAGTAATGGGGCGAGGCACATCCGGAGTGGAGGAAGGGCATCATTCGACAGGATCAGCGACATCGCCAGGAGAGGAGGTAAGATCATTGAAAGGATCACGAGTTATGGAGAGAAATCGCGAGCAAAAAGGGATTCTGGGAAATCCCGGTCTTCATCCAAACTCAGGGCGGCAAGAGTGGCCGAACACCCTGCAAGTGTTCGATCAAAGGCCTGGAGGAGGATGGCATACCATCTCCCAGTGGCAAACCAGGCAATCACTACCCAAGATCGAGTTCCCAAGATTTGATGGCGAGAATCCAAGGTTATGGAGAGAAAGATGTGAAACATATTTTGAGATAATGGGGGTGAATCCTAGTCTGTATACTCGATTGGCGGCTCTGAATTTCACAAGCAATGCAGCGTTATGGTTGCAAAAGATGGAGACAAGAGGGCGTTTCGAAGTCTGGGAGGTGCTGTGTGAGGCGGTGGAGAGTAGGTTTGGAAGAAATATGTAAAAAAGGCAGATGAATCAGTTGATTAACTTGCGACAGACAAGTTCCGTAGCAGATTATGTGGAGACGTTTGAAGTGTTGCAACACTATTTGTTATTGTATAACCCTGCACATGATGACATTTTCTTTGTATCACATTTTTTGGGCGGGCTGCATGAGAAGATATGTTTGACGATTGTATTGCACAATCCTGAGGAGATGGAGTCAGCTATATCACTTGCATTATTGCAGGAAGAGGAGCTGGAACACAGGAGAAGAGGAATCTGTCACAAGGCGGATGCCAAGGACATGGGAAAGGGAAACAGTAAGTTTGTTGAGAAGTTCAAGATCCAGCCCAAACAGGAGGACCCTAGGCGCACAAAAGAAGTGAAGAAACAACACAACAACAAGTGGGATGAAAAACTGGAGACACTAAAAGCTTATCGGAAGACAAATGGGTTGTGTTTTACATGTGGAGAGAAATGGGGGCGGAACCACAAATGCCAGGATAAGGTCCCTTTACATGTCATCGAAGAACTCATGGAGGTGTTGCAAGTTCAGTCGAAGTCTAAGGGGGACAGTGAAGAAGGAGAAGTGGAAGTTGGTGAGGAACTATTATCGGTCACTGAACAAAAGGGTGATCAACCAGGGATTTGCGCAGGACAATCAGGTGTAACACCCCAAAATTTTGCTTTTCTTAAATTCATGTGTGATTTGGCACTTTGGTGAATTTTTGGAATTTTCTGGAATTTATTTGGATTTATTTGGAATTTATTTGAATTTATTCCATTTTGAAATAATTAAAGAATTAAATTTTGCAAATAAAATTTTGTTGGAAATATTTTATTTGAGTCCAAAATGATCCAAGATATTTTCCAGAATTTTTCTAGAATTTTTCTGAGTCATTTGCTATTTTTAATGAATTAAATGAATTTCTTGAAATTATTTTAAATATTAAATCGCTGGAAATTCAACTCGGGTCGAGTACTGTTCATCCGACCGAGTCGGAACCCGAGTCGGACTCGAGTCCGACCCAAGCCAGTCGACTCGACCAAACCCACTCCTAACCCAATCGATCCCGACCGTTGGATCGGGATCCAACGGTCCGGATTGGACCGCACCGGCTCGAGCCCGAGTCCGGTCGGATCCGTTCGCGCGTGAGCCAATCTCGGCCGCTGATCGCGCCACGTGGACGGCCATCGTGCGTCCACGTCACCTCACCACGTGTTCGAACGGACTCGCCGTCACCGCTCCGCCGCGAAACCGAGCGGATCTCGGCGTTCGCGCCGGTATTTAAGGCGTGGATCGTTGCCGAGATCGCCGACCCGTCGCATCGTCTTCCCCAACTCCCGAGCCTTATCCGCCGCCACCTCGCAATTGCTCGCCGGAGTTCTCTCTCTCCCGCCACTTGCCGCTTCATTCCGCCGTTCGCCGTCTTCCACCGGGCCGAGCCTGGCCCGAGACCCAAGCCAAGGCGCACCTGCGGTATCTCTCACTCTGCCGGAAGCGACCCGGCGCCGTCGGGCTCGTCGTCGTTCTCATCTCCGGTGGCCACTGCTCGCCCGCGTCGCCATCGCTATCCGCGGCCGCGAGCCGTTGGATCTTCATCGCACGGTCCAAGATCACGCCCACGTCACCCGACGGTGAGATCCCGTCCAAGAATCTCAGATTCAATCTCGACCGCTGGATCTAGATCCAACGGTCGGATCAACCAAGTTCACCCCAAACGCGTGAATCCAGATCCAATCCGACCGTTGATTTTCAAATCAATCGGCCGAGATCTAACCACGCGTGCGGAGATCGACCGCCGCGGTCGGCCGCCACGCAGCGTGAGCACGTGTCTCGACACGCGGGGCCCGCATGTCGGCCAGGACAACCAAAGCGCACCATGACGCCACGCCGACGCCATGGCGCTCAAGATGTCACGGCCGTCCCAGCCGGCGCCGACGCCGATGACGCCACAGCTGGTCCCACCTGCCGCCACTGCGGCCGAGCCTCGCCGACGCCGCAGCGACGTCACCGAGGGGACCCACGCGTGTCGGCCGACACGTGGGTTCGTGGACCGAGTCCACGGTGGACCCGAGCCGAGCGTGGACCACGTCCATGGACCGGCTGACGTCAGCAGACCAATTAGAAGCTGCCACGTGTCCTTGCTGACGCAATAATTAATTTCCGAAAAAGAAAATGATTTATTAATTCGAAATAATGATTTTAGATTTTGATTCAAACTTCAAACGCTTATAACTTTTGCGTTTCAACTCCGATTTGAGTGATTCAAATTTCTAAATTTGTATAAAATTGAGACCTACCTAAATATGAATTTTATTTAATTTTTGGACTAAATTTTTTCTCTGTAAAATTATTTAATTGATTATTTAAACTTTAAATAATCATAACTTTTGCATTTTAACTCCAAATTTGACGATTCCAGTTTCTAAAAATTCATAAAATTATGTTCTCTCTGTTCATGGATTTTATTTGGATGTTTGGACACTTTTTGCCTATTGTTTATTTGTGTATTTGCTATTTGCACGCTTTACGAGTAGACGTTGAAGTGCCGGAAGGATTCGAAGGAGAAGTATTGACTCAGGATCCAACTCAAGACCAAGAACAAGTACTTTTTGAAGGCAAGTTGTGCTTTGACCATGTTGATCCTATTTCGAAATCTATTTTGATTTAAACTATTGCATGCTAGTTCAATTAGAAAAATACTTTATTTAAATATGGGGGATTAGATAAGTACCAATTTGCTGTATGACACCTTGATTATTTAAGTATGTGCCATGACCCCTTGTCACCCTAGTTGTGGATTACTAGTTGGACATTATTAAATTGCCAACATGGGTTTTAGACTGTTGTAGTATCTTTGCTTAGACACCTTTCGTGCTCATGACATGATTTTGGACAATCAAATGCTAATATTGACTTAATGATATATTGAACCTGTTTTGGAAAGGTATCATGTGATGTTGATGGCACGTGGTGCATGGTAATCAACTGGGGTTTGATAAATAGTTTTCGACCGGGGCATGTGGCAAGAGTAATCAGGTGGGCCAGTTGTGGCATTGGGGATGTTGATTTGGTTCTTCGGGTAGTCTTGCCTTGGTCACCCTAAGGACTTCACCTTGCAAGCCTTTGAACTGGGTCTAACGTGCAACCACATGTCTGTAATGGGACGGACCTAGTTGACTAAGTTGCTAATAACGCACTGTGGGACCTCGTGAGGTCAACTACACCCTTTGTGTAAGTTGTATGCGGGGGCGTCTGGGCCGAGGCCAGTACCCATCTAACGGTTGATTGGCCTAGACTTCGCCTTAGCTAAGGGAAGGGTTAGTGCGCAATAACCGGGAGGACCACTTGTATTGTTAGAGGTTTCCGAAAGACTTTGTTACTGAACTTCGCCTTTGTGGTGTTTGACTGTATCTTGTGGGTAAAGTGCATAACCTCTGCAGAGTGTAGAATCTATTCGAATAGCCGAGTCCGCGGTATTGGACATCGCCGAATTACAGTCAAGGGTTAGATTTTCTCAAAAATAACTTGGATTTGAAAGGTTGGGTTGGATTAATAATGATGTTGATGGAAATGTGGATTAGGATGGGAAAGATGTTTATTAAACTCCTTGAAAAGTTAATTATGCTTTACTTGTTTCTACTGCTTTCGAATCTACTTATGCTACTTGTCAAATGTCAAGCATCGCAAATATACCTTGAGCTATTCCTTTGTACCAAGCCATGCATATAGTATATTAGCTTGCATTCTGTGCATGACTTGCTGAGTACCAAGTACTCACCCTTGCCATAATACAACACCAGTTGAAGAGGAGACTACACCAGCTTTGGAGGAGGAACTCCAAGAGGATCCGTCTACTTAGGGAAGCGAGCCCAGTCAGTTGCCTGTGGTATCTTGGATGGCGCCAATGGGTTATTTGATTTTCCGCTGCTACTATTTCTCTCTTAATAAGTTTCGCCCTGCGAGGCGTACATTTGTGACTTGACCATAAGGTCAAGTAACCAGTTTGACTATTTAAATAAAGTACTCTATTAGTATCGAGTGGTATGATTGTGATATTTACCGATGTTAAGACTGTGTGCACTAGCGTGTTCCTGGACTAGTGCTGAATACACAGAGGGTCCGGATTTGCAAATTCGGGGTCCCGACATCAGGCTTCAAGGATTAATGGGTAAGCAGGAAATTTTGATATTGGTGGACTCAGGAAGCACTTACTCATTCATCAGTGAGGATGTTGCAAGGAAATCACAGTGCAAGACACAAGACATTGCGCCGATGAGATTGTCAATTGCAGATGGAAGAGTGATGCAATGTGATAAACTAGTTCCCTCCTTGGAATGGTGGGTGCAAGGGTATTCATTTGTGCAGGATATGAGGGTACTGGCGCTTGGATGCTATGATATGATACTTGGGGATGATTGGTTAGAGGATCACAGTCCGATGTGGGTGCATTGGGGACACAAGTGCATCAAATTCACACACCAAGGGCGCAGGGTGCAGCTACAAGGAGTTAAGGATGATCAGTTGCTGTTTGGCAAAGTGGATGTCAAGGAGCTTAAGGGATTGATGAAGAGGGGAGCAATCACACATTTATTACAACTCCATCAGATCATAGCATCAGAAGTCAGCACTGAAGAGGATGCAGTGGAGAAGTCTATGCCACAAAAATTGCTGGAAGTGGTGCAATCATTTCAACATTTATTCCAGGAGATAACTCAGTTGCCCCCACAAAGGTTGCACGACCACTCAATTCCATTGGTGCCAGGGGCACAACCAGTGCATGCTAAAGCTTATCGATACAAACCTCAACAGAAGGACGAAATTGAGAAGCAAGTAACAGACATGTTGGATAAGGGCATAATACAGCAAAGTGCTAGCTCATTCACTTCTCTGGTGATATTGGTCAAGAAGAAGGACGGTTCGTGGCGCTTTTGTGTTGACTACCGGAGACTAAATGCTATTACAGTCAAGAACAAGCAGCCCTTACCAGTTGTTGGATCAGTTGGAGGGTGCTCAGTGGTTCACAAAGCTTGATTTGCACTTTGGGTATCATCAGATCAGACTGAAAGAGGGGGAAGAGCACAAAATAGCATTTTGCACCCACCGGGGCCTATATGAGTTCTTGGTCATGGCATTTGGGCTTACAAATGCACCGGCCACCTTCCAGAGTGTGATGAACCAAATTTTTCACTCATTGTTGCGTCGATGTATTCTCGTCTTTGTGGATGATATTTTAGTGTATAGCCGCACTCTACAAGAGCATGTGGTTCATCTCAGAGAAGTATTCCAGATTTTGGAGCAACATAAGTTGTTTGTCAAAAAGGAGAAGTGTTTGCTTGGACAGCAATGCTTGGAGTATTTGGGGCACATAATCACCCCTGGAGGTGTGTCTACTGACCCCCAAAAGATACATGCAGTGTTGGCTTGGCTCGGACCTCGCAATGTGAAAGAGCTAAGAGGATTTTTGGGCCTGACTAGTTATTACAGAAAATTTATACAACATTATGGTATATTGTGTAAACCTCTTACTAACCTGTTGAAGAAGGATGTTCCGTTCTAGTGGACACTTTGATTCAAAAGGCTTTCCGTCATCGCAAAGCTGCCTTTGGTCCAAGCCCGATCGCTTTGCCAAACTTTTCAGAACAGTTCGTGTTGGAGACTGATGCGAGCAATAGCGGTATAGGTGCAGTATTGATGCAAAAAGGACATCCTGTTGCATTTCTCAGTAATCCCCTCAGTGCCTGCAATCAAGCCCTCTCCACATATGAAAAAGAGTGTCTGGCGATTTTGTTGGCTGTTAGCAAATGGCGCGCGTATCTCCAACATCAGGAATTCATCATTAAAACAGATCAAAAGGCTCTTGCACATTTGACGGATCAACGGCTGACAAACACAATTCAACATAAGGCCTTTGTGAAGCTTTTGGGTTTGCAGTATCGGATATTGTACAAAAATGGAGTGCACAATGCAGCAGCTGATGCACTGTCCCGGATGCCTGAAAGTGCAAAGGTTTGTGCGGTTTCGGGTAGCACACCTATGTGGATTGATAATTTAGTGGCTGGTTATCAGGATGATCCCACCACCAAGAAGCTGTTGGAAGAGTTATGTCTCTCGAGCTCTAATGACCAAGGTTATTCTCTCCACAATGGGGTCATTCGGTTTCAGGGGCGCATTTGGGTTGGCAATAACCCTCTGGCACAATAGCACATTCTACAAGCCTTGCACAGCAGTGGTATTGGGGGGCATTTAGGTATTAGCGCCACATATCACAAGGTGAAGGCACTGTTTGCTTGGCCCAAATTGAAGTCCTCAGTAGAACAGTATGTGAAGGAGTGTGCTACTTGTCAGCAAGCCAAGGTTGAACATGTTAAGATGCCAGGTTTATTGCAGCTGCTGCCAGTGCCAACTCAGTCTTGGACAGTCATTTGCATGGATTTCATTGAAGGGTTGCCATTGTCGCATAAATTTACAACCATCTTGGTTGTGATTGACAAGTTCTCCAAGTATGCACATTTCCTTCCTTTGTCTCATCCATTTACTGCACAAGTAGTTCAACTCTTTTGTGATAACATTTACAAGTTAAACGGGTTGCCTCAAATTATCATATCAGATAGGGACAAGATATTCACAAGTGTATTTTGGCAAGAGTTGTTCAAGTTATCTGACACACAGCTGAATATGAGCTCATCCTATCACCTGCAAACGGATGGTCAGACGGAGTGGCTCAATCAATGTTTGGAGACTTATTTGAGGTGTTTTGTGCATGCATGTCCTAAGAAATGGTCAAAGTGGCTCTCCTTAGCGGAGTATTGGTACAATACTACTTATCAAACTGCCATCGGAAAAACCCCATTTGAAGTTCTTTATGGTCACCCTCCGAGACACTTTGGTATTAATGATCAGCATGCTGAACCTTCCACTGATGTTCAAAGTTAGCTGACGCAAAGGGAAGTGATGAACAACTTGTTGAAACTCCATCTGGATAGAACACGACCGCGCATGAAATATCAGGTCGACAACACACAGGTCAGACCGGGAGTTTATTGTGGGTGACAGAGTGTACCTCAAGCTACAACCATATGTTCAGACTTCCCTTGCTTCCCGCAGCAATCAAAAGTTGTGCTTCAGGTTTTATGGGCCGTACACGGTGATAGAACGAGTCGGTCGGGTAGCATACAAATTGGACTTACCTGCGGGCAGTAAGATTCACCCTATGGTGCATGTGTCACAACTCAAGCGTCACATTCCAAGTTCCACTAATACCGATTCTGTGTTGACATTGCATTACTTCGATGAAGTTGAACCACAGAGGCCAATTGCTGTTCTTCGAACGAAGCTAATAAAAAATGGGGCTCAGGCTATCGTTGTGGCTCTGGTGCAGTGGTCGAGGCTGCCACCAGCATTGGCAAATTGAGAAACGTTGGCCTCGCTTCGCTCATGGTTTTTGCTCGCACCGGCTTAGGACAAGCCGTGCCTCAAGGGGGAGGGAATGTCAGGATGCCTGACCGGGAACAAAAGACGACGGTAATACCTGACGGTGAACAGAGCAAGTGAATGGCATGGAGTTTCTGATTAGAGTTTAACTAATTGTTTCCCTGGGTTAAGCATTGTAAGGCCCACATGAATGTGGCCCACCTGAGTAGTATATAAGGGGAAGAGTGGAAAGAGTCATGAGGGAAGAAGAAAGAAATACAAATACGTCTGTTCTTCTATGTTCTTTCTCTACTGCTCTTCCTATCTTGCCTCTTCTCCACTTCGTTGTTCGTAACATATGGGCGACGTGCAGTTGGGATAGGTATGGAGCAGCTCCAAGTTCCAGTGAATGTCAGCACCGACCGGAGGGAGAAGAGCGGTAGAGTTTGATGGCGAGCATCGTTCGTCTCAACCGTACGACGAAGAAGAAGAAGGGAATAAAACAAAGAGAAAGAAAGAGACTGGTGGTGGGAACCGGGCCCATGGGTAGTGAGATAGGGGCAGGGACATGGCTACAGTGCGAAGCTGACGAGTGGGGCAGCCGGGCCCGCCTGTAAGTGGAAGAATTCAATTTACTTGGTTGGTTCCTTCCAGACAGCAGCAAAAGGTAACAGAATGACCGGTCAAGTCTTCTCCAGATTTTTCTAAACTTTTACCCTAAGATCCTTATAGAATTGTCTCAGTGCTATAAATTTTTCAAGTGAAAATATTAAGTAATTTATTTTATAAAAATCTGACAACAGTATAAGCTCCATTTTCCTATTTTTGGTTTTTTATTTATCAGAGGGGCCAAATGTCTTATAAATTTTTGAAAATTTTTTATCAGAGTTCCTCAAGATAATACTAAATTCTAGTAAAAATTTGAAGTAAAAACGATAAGTAGTTTGCTTGTAGAAATTCTTTTAGTGCAAAACTCAGATTTTCTGAAAAACCTTTATTTTAATTTCTAAAGGTATTAAAACAAACTATTATTTTCTACAGTATTTACCAGAGGTATATATTGTTAAGGAGAGTAACTAGTAAAATTTTCAGCTTTGGATAAGTTACAAAACTTTTTATTTAATTCTGACATTGCAGTCATTTCAAAAGTTATTTAAGCAATTTACTTTATGTAAATTTGAAAATTACCTTTATACTGAAGTAAAAGCTATTCACAGGTGAAAATTACCTTAGAGCAAAGATTTATTACTAACTTACTTTGACTCTTTTGCTTTTTACCTTTTTACTATTTCCTATAATGATTTTTTTATAAATTAAAGTCGAAATTAAAGAGTAAAAAAATTATAAATTTAGATTTTTGGCTCAACCAAAATTTTGAAAAGCACATTTTCTGCTGGGCCCTTTTTTGGGATGTTATAGCCAGGGCCCAGGCTGGCCGGGCCTTGGGTCCGCCCTTGAACATTGCCACGCCACGGGTTGCATATTCTGAATTTTAAAGATTGAAATCTTAATTTTTATTTATTCGTAATTTATAAATATTTCAAGATGATAGTTTTATGATTAAAATATATACTTATATGCATGCTGAAGTTAGTTGTATTTCCCAATTCAATTATACTTTCGCATTATTTTTATTTCTAAAATTGATATAATTTTAATTATAAATTTCCGATATATTCATAAATTAAAGTAAAAAAAATCAAACATGTCCTTTGAGTCATATCTTTTGAATAGTCTAAAGACCCTACACACTCTAGTACTATTAAGCTATAGCTATCTGGTGCAATGTTTTGGAAGAGGAGGCGGGGTGTGTGAGTAATTGCTGGTGGGTGGCAGTTGGAGTACTTTTTTAACTGCTAAATGTGTTGTACTATCGGTTGTTAATTGATATTAATTATTAATTTTCACATATGTTCTGCTAACCGTCTCTTGTTGATTTACATGTGTTTTGTGAACTATTTGTTGTTAACTATATTGTGTTGTTATACATGTTGAGGATGATTAAAAGAGCTATATTCCATTTTTGGGCCTATATCCATGTAAAGTAAAAAGCCCATAATGAAGATTAAGGCCCACAATCAGTTATATGGTTATGACTTCGACCACTCTCATATTTAGTCACATGGTTGTATCTCTAACCAGTGTGCTGACGTATACTTACACTAGTCGGATCCAACCATTGATTCGATTGCCCTGACCAGATAACTGGTCGGGGCAAGAAGTTACTTCCACGCAGACCAAATGACTGGTCGGGATGAGCGGTTACTCCCACACAAGAATAAACTGATGGGTTTCGCAGCATGGAAAACAAAAATTTTCCTACGAATGCAACCAAACACCAAGATCATATCTAGGAGATGCATGCAAACGGTTTCAGAAGGACTCACCCTCATAGACCGAAAGCGGGAATAACGTTCCCGCAAACAAACGTGGTTGAAGTAGAGGTACACGCCCGACTTCAAAGTCGCGAAGATGAGCGCCACAAACGGCAGCGCCTCCGTACTTGGTCACACGTACGGAACAACGACGACCTCCAATCCCTCGATCTAGCGGGGCAGCGGAAGTAGAGGATCCACGGGAAACTCCAACAACACTACGACTTAGTGGTGGTGGTGGAGAAATCAGCTATTCAGAAATGCCGCTTAAGCTACTGCTTGAAAGGTGGAACAGCAGGAGGAAGGAGAAAAGACCAACCAAAGGGTCATGGAGATTCGTCATGAGAGAGGAGCTCCACCCTCCCTTTTATAGGAGTGAGTTGACTCTCCATTCTCTCCATGTGAATGAACTCTCCATTCTCTCCATGTGAATGGACTCTCCATGTGAATGGACTCTCCATTCTCTCCATGTGAATGGACTCTCCATGTGAATGGACTCTCCATTCTCTTCATGTGAATGGACTCTCCATGTGAATGGACTCTCCATTCTCTTCATGTGAATGTTCTGATATCCCGAAACTATTCCGGTGCTGTCCAAACTTTTCTCCGGTGTTCCGTATCCACTCAAAAGCGTCGATGAACCTTAAGTGTGTCACCCTACGGTTCGTGAATAAAATGGACATGATCAAGACACCTCTCGATCAATAATCATCACGGGATCCGAGATCCATAATGACTCCCACTTACTCAACGATGAACTAGTGATCGTGTGAACCAAAACCAACATAACCAATTCCTTTTGTCTCGCGATATATTACTTATCCGAGATCCGATCATTGGTATCAACTATACCTAGTTTGATCCGTTACCGATAAGTACTCTTTACTCGCTCGTGATATGACAATCTTGTGACCTAGTCACGTGCTTGCAAGCGATGTCAATGTGATATCACCGAGAGGGCCCAGAGTATATCTCTCCGTCATCCGGATGGACAAATCCCACTCTTGATGCATGAGCCTCAACTAATACTTTCATAGTACCCAAATCCATCTTTATAGTCACCGTGTTACGGAGTGACGTTTGATGTCATCAAAGTACTCTTCCTGAGTTAGTGATTGACATCATCTCATGGTCTAAGGAAAAGAGCTATTTTGTATATGTTCAAGATACAACAACAAACTTTAATGACTTGATCGAATTTGCTATACCAACTTGGGTGTGTGTTCATCACATCATTCTTCTAATAATGTGACCCGTTATTAACAACATCCAATGTTCATGATCGTGAAACCTTGATCATCGGTTAATCAACAAGCTAGTTTAAAAGAGAGGCTTTACTAGGAACCTTTTGTTTGTTTATTACACACACATGTATCAACGCGTTTTGGTTAATACAATTTTAGCATGAGAAATAAACATCTATTATAAACATGGAATAAGATAATAAACAATTTATTATTGCCTCTCTGCATATTCCCTTCGCCTCCCACTTGCACTAGAGTCAATAATCTAGATTACATTGTGATGAATCTAACACCCATTGAGTTCTCGTGCTGATCATGTTTTGCCCTTGGGAGAGCTTTAGTCAACGCTGTCGCCACATTCAGATCCGTGTGCACTTTGCAAATCTTTACATCGCCATCCTTGACATGTTCACGGATGGAGTGAAACCGGCGCTTAATATGCTTGGAATTCTTGTGTGACCTTGGTTCTTTAGCATTGGCTATGGCACCATTGTTGTCACAATAGATAACCATTGGGTCCAACGCACTCGGAACCACACCCGATTCGGATATGAACATCTTCATCCAAAGCTGCTTCCTGTGGCCTTACGAGCGGCAACATATTCCGCCTCTGTTGAAGATCCTGCCACCACAGATTGCTTGGAACTCCTCCACTCACCGCTTCCTCCATTCATTTCAAAAATATACCCGGTTTGTGACTTAGAGTCATCCGGATCGATGTCGAAACTAGCGTCGACGTAACCTTTACGACGAGCTCTTCTTCACCACCATATATGAGAAACATATCCTTAGTTCTTCTCAAGTACTTAAAGATATTCTTGACCGCTGTCAGTTGTTCCAAACCTGGATCAGATTGGTACCGCTAGTCAAACTAATAGCATGTGCCACATCCGGTCTTGTACACAACATAGCATACATGATAGAGCCTATGGCTGAAGCATAGGAATTTTATTCATTACTTCTCTATCTTCTGCTATAGTTGGACTCTGAGTCTTACTCAACGCCTTGCCTTGCAACATAGGTAAGAACCCTTTCTTACTTTCGTCCATTCTAAACTTCTTTAGAATCTTGTCAAGGTATGTACTTTGCGATAACCCAATCAAGCGTCTCGATCTATCTCTATAGATTTTGATGCCTAAAATATACGCCGCTTCACCAAGGTCCTTCATTGAAAACTTCTTGTTTAAGTAATCTTTTACGCTTTTCAAAAGTTCTATATCATTTCCAATCAACAATATGTCATCCACATATAATATCGTAAATGCTATAGAGCTCCCACTCACTTTCTTGTAAATACAAGCTTCTCCGTAAGTTTGGACAAATCCAAAACCTTTGATTACCTCATCAAAGCGGAGATTCCAACTTCGTGATGCTTGCTTCATCCATAAATGGATCGCTGAAGTTTGCATACCTTATCAAGATCCTTAGGATCAACAAAACCTTTGGGTTGTATCATATACAACTCTTCCTCAATGTTTCCATTAAGGAACGCGGTTTTTACATCCATCCGCCAAATTTCATAATCGAAAAATGCAGCAATTGCTAACATAATCCTAACAGACTTTAGCATCGCTACGGGTGAGAAAGTCTCATCGTAGTCAACTCCTTGAATTTGTCGAAAACCCTTTGCGACAAGTCGAGCTTTATAGACGGTCACATTACCATCAGCGTCTATTTTCTTTTTGAAAATCCATTTGTTCTCAACGGCCTTGCGGTCATTGGGTAGGTCCACCAAAGTCCATACTTGGTTTTCATACATGGATCTCATTTCGGATTTCATGGCTTCTAGCCATTTGTCGGAATCTGGGCTCATCATCGCTTCATCATACGTCGCAGGGTCATTATTCTCAACTACCATGACATTCATAGTAGGAACATAAAAGTCAAGAGCATTATGCGCTCTTGTTGACCTGCGAGGTGCGGTAGTGTTCTCTTTCGGAGTTTCATGATCCTTATCATTAGTTCCCTCTTCATTTGGTGAAGTCAACTCCGAAACAACTTCCGTGGCTGCACTTGCCATTCCATGAAGAGAAGGTTCAATAACCTCGTCGAGTTCTACCTTCCTACTACTCACACCTTTCGAGAGAAACTCTTTTTCCAAAAAGGATCCATTCTTGGCAACGAAAACCTTGCCCTCGGATCTGTGATAGAAGGTGTACCCAATTGTTTCTTTAGGGTATCCTATGAAGACGCATTTTTCCGCTTTGGGTTCGAGTTTATCAGGTTGAAGTTTCTTCACATAAACATCGCATCCCCAAACTTTTAGAAATGACAGCTTAGGTTTGTTGCCAAACCATAATTCATACGGTGTCATTTCAACGGATTTAGATGGTGCCCTATTTAAAGTGAATGCAACTGTTTCTAGTGCATGACCCCAAAATGAAAGTGGCAAATCTGTAAGGGACATCATAGATCGAACCATATCCAATAAAGTACGATTACGACGCTCGGATACACCATTACGCTGTGGTGTTCCAGCAGGAGTGAGTTGTGAAACTATTCTACATTGTCTCATGTGTGTGCCAAACTCGTAACTAAGATACTCTCCTCCACGATCGGATCGTAGAAATTTGATCTTTCTATTACGATGATTTTCTACTTCACTCTGAAATTCTTTGAACTTTTCAAATGTTTCAGACTTGTGTTTCATTAAGTAAATATATCCATATCTACTCAAATCATCCGTGAAAGTAACGGCAACGATATCCACCACGCTACCGACACACTCATTGGACCACACACATCGGTATGTATGATTTCCAATAAGTCGGTTGCCCGCTCCATTGTACCGGAAAATGGGGTTCTAGTCATCTTGCCCATGAGGCATGGTTCACATGTTTCAAATGATTCATAATCAAGTGATTCTAGTAGTCCATCAGAATGGAGCTTCTTCATGCGTTTAACACCAATATGACATAAGCGGCAATGCCACATATATGCACGCAATATCATCATTCAACTTAATTCTTTTGGCATTCACATTATGAACATGTGTACTATTATCAAGATTCAAAATAAATAAACCATTCTTTTCGTGCATGACCATAAAAGATATTATTCATATAAATTGAACAACCATTGTTCTCGGACTTGAATGAATAACCGTCTCGCATTAAACAAGATCCGGATATGATGTTCATGCTCAACGCAGCACTAAATAACAATTATTTAGGTTTATAACTAATCACGATGGTAATTGGATAGGTAGCGTCCGACGGCGATCACATCAACCTTTGATCCATTGCCGACGCCGCATCATCACCTCATCCCTTGCTAGTTGTCTCCTGTTCCTTAGCTCCTGTTTGAGTTACATATGTTAGCAACCGAACCGGTATCAAATACCAGGCGCTCATGCGAGTACTAGTAAGGTACACATCAATAACATGTATATCATATATACCTTTGTTCACATTCCGTCCTTCTTATCGGCCCAGATATTTTGGGCGATTGCGCTTCAGTGCCAGTGCCCTTGCAGAAAAACATTCAAGATGTCGACTTAGGGCCACCTTGGTCTTCTTCTCGGATGTGGCAACAGACTTGCCCTTCTTCTTGAAGTTTCCCTTAGCCTTGCCTTTCTTCTTGAAATCGTAGTCTTTTGGACCATCAACACTTGATGTTCCTTTTTGATCTCCACTTCAGCCATTTTCGGCATTGTGAAGCTCGGGAGAGACTTCTTCATGCCCTGCATGTTGTAGTTCATCACAAAGCTCTTGTAGCTTGGTGGCGTAGGACTGAGAACACGATGAATTCCTAGCTCAATGGGGATCGTTATTCCCAAAGCTATGAGTTTATCGGCGTACCCAGACATTTTGAGTACGTGCTCACTAACTGAGCTGTTTTCCTCCATCATGCAGCTAAAGAACTTTTCTCAAGCTTCATAACTCTCTCATGCGGCATGGGTGTCGAAGATCATTTTCAACTCTCTCATTGTATCAAAAGCATTGCTTTGTGCTCAAAGCGTTTTAGCTCGGGCTCAAGGCCGTACAAAATGCCGCAGATGAACTAGACTGTGGTCCTCCTTGCGAGTCAAGAAAACATTTTTCTCCTCCTCGGGGCCATCATCGTAGGCGGGGCACCCAGCACGCATCAAGCACATAGCTCCTTTGAGCAGTGGCGAGGAGAATCCTCGTGTTAAGGGCCCGATTGGTAAAGTTGCTACCGTTGGTGGCTAGTTTCTCTTTCTCCATGAACAGATTGAAATTGAAAATAGGTGGTGCCATCTACAACGTATTTGCAAAGTTAATTAGACTAAGTTCATAATAGATTAAGTTCAAGTTTAATTCAAAATTACTACGAGAACTCCCACTCAAAAACAACATCCCTCTAGTCATCTTTAGTGATTACACGAACCAAATTCACTATACCGAAACCGATCATCACGTGAGACGGCATAGTTTCAAAGGCGAACATCAATATGTTCATCATATCATCCATATGACTCATGCTTTACCTTTCGGTTCGTGTTCTGAGGCCATGTCTGTACATGCTAGGCTCGCCAAGTAGAACCAAAGTATTTGCGTGTGTAAATCTGGCTTACACCCGTTGTATGCGAACGTAGAGTCTATCACACCCGATCATCACGTGGTGCTTGAAGCAGCGAACTTTCTTAACGGTGCATACTATGGAAGAACACATTATTATCTTGATATTAATTTGGAGGATCATCTTATAGTGCTATCGACGTGATCATATCCAAGCAAAATAAGATGCATAAAAGGATTAACATCACATGCATGAATAAAGTGATATGATATGGTCCTTTCAAAGACTTGATCTCCATCTTGTGCGACATGGTATGATCTCCATCATTCCACCGGCATGGCACCAAGGTCCATGATGCTACCATCTTGATTGTCTTCCTCCATTACAATATATCACATGGACATATACTTAGCACGCAGGCCATAAAAGAAAAAACAACCAAATGGCTCCTGCCGGTTGTTTAAATTTACAATAAATTTCATTTCATACAACAATCTTTGTATCAATGACCATATCACATCACAAGCCCTGCAAAAACAAGTTAGACGCCTCTAATTTATTTTTGCATATTTTACGTGGTTTTGGGCTTTCTAGGAAAAACTGTTCTTACCTACGAACAAGAACCACAACGGTGATAAAAACATTATTAGCAAACCGTTGTAAATTAGATCATGACTATAGTAGGAGAAACTGACACCTGCAAAGCCACTTATGCAATACTAGTTGCATGTCGAGCGTGGAACAAGTCTCATGTGCGAGGACATGTAAGGTTAGTCCGGGCCGCTTCAAATCCCACTATGCCACCATGATCCAAAATACACGAAAGTATGCAATAACATGATCATCAACGCCCACATCCACATGTGTTTTAAACCGTACAAAACATCTACGCATAAACCTGGCTCTGATACCACTGATGGGTTTCGCAGCATGGAAAACAAAAATTTTCCTACGAATGCAACCAAACACCAAGATCATATCTAGGAGATGCATGCAAACGGTTTCAGAAGGACTCACCCTCATAGACCGAAAGCGGGAATAACGTTCCCGCAAACAAACGTGGTTGAAGTAGAGGTACACGCCCGACTTCAAAGTCGCGAAGATGAGCGCCACAAACGGCAGCGCCTCCGTACTTGGTCACACGTACGGAACAACGACGACCTCCAATCCCTCGATCCAGTAGGGCAGCGGAAGTAGAGGATCCACGGGAAACTCCAACAACACTACGACTTAGTGGTGGTGGTGGAGAAACTGTTTCAGCAGCGCTTCGCTTAAGCTACTGCTTGAAAGGTGGAACAGCAGGAGGAAGGAGAAAAGACCAACCAAAGGGTCATGGAGATTCGTCATGAGAGAGGAGCTCCACCCTCCCTTTTATAGGAGTGAGTTGACTCTCCATTCTCTCCATGTGAATGAACTCTCCATTCTCTCCATGTGAATGGACTCTCCATGTGAATGGACTTTCCATTCTCTCCATGTGAATGGACTCTCCATGTGAATGGACTCTCCATTCTCTCCATGTGAATGGACTCTCCATGTGAATGGACTCTCCATTCTCTTCATGTATATAAAAAAGATGTATATCACAGACGATTCTTAACTACGAACCTTCTATTATTTATTCTTATCGCAGACAATTTGTAATTAGAATATTCTGTTATTTATCATTATCACATACGGTTTCTTATGTACTAACCATCCATGATGTGTAGCTATCACATACATTTTTGTGGATAATCACATGTAATGTACAGCTATCACAGACGGACCCTAAACCGTTTGTGATGACTACTAATCATCATTGACTCTTTTTCGCAGACAATTGCAAAATCGTATGTGCTAACTGTTTACAACGGTACGTGATTTCCTTGGTAGTGTGGAGTGTACTACAGTTCTAACAACAGTTACAAGATGCATGCAAACTCTATATATTAAAGATGGCAAGTTTCCAGCCTCAACAGCGATCCATGTCAGTTTCAAGACGACGTGGCCGCTCCACGTTGCGTCGTGTCGCCCGTTAGTGCGGTTTAAGTATTTTATCACCGTCCCTATGCAGCAAAAGCCGCACCACGCATCAATAGAGCGTGTGCCTGCCTAGGCAAGGTTGCGTGATCGATTCCTCACTTACGCGCGCGTTTCGCCTACGCGATTTTTGCCGGGGTGTGGCGTGAGTGAGCGCTCACGCGCATGTGGTTCTGTTGCACCGATTCTTTTTGCAAAAAGCCCCCAGGATTTTTGAAAATTACGTATATATATCCTTTTTTACGAAAATGCCCCAAAAATCGGATTTCGCATGTTTTTTTTGGAAAAGGCCCAGAAAATTTTAAAAATTACATCCAGATCCAAACTTTTTTTGCAGAAAGGCCCAAAAAAAATGAAAAGAACCCAAATTTTCCTCCCTTTTTTTTCAAAACCCCCCAAAATTATGAGAAGCTTTCTGAAAATACGTATTAGCACATTTTTGTATGGGTAAACCACTGAAACTTTCTAAATTTGTTTTCTTTTGCGCAGAAGACCCCCAAAAATTACGAGAGGCTTTCCGAAAATGCATACTCCGTATATTGAACATGGAAAGTTCGCACGTTTTTTTTGCGAAAATCCATCAGAAATTTTTTGAAGTTACATATTAGTTCATTTTTTGTGGAAAGATCCCCGAAAGTTCTGGAAATTATTTTTTAGTGCATGAACTTTTGGAATTTATTTTTACCATGCATCATTTTACGAAAAGCCATCTAAAACTTTCAAAAACTATATATTAATCCATTTTTTCACAGAAAGACCGCTGAAACTCCACACGATTTTTACCATTTGAGGTGTGACGGTGGGCGCGACGTGCCTTTGTGTAACATCCTGAAATTATAAAATAATAAAATCAAATATTAAAATGAGAAACAATGTTCTCATGCATTTCTTGATTTATGTGTATTTATTGAATTGTTTGATACTTGTGATGCTTGACTGAATTACAAAAAAGAAAAAGGAAAGAGGAGATATAAAATGGTAAAGAATGAGAAATTACCATAGTAATTTCTGATAAAATCTGGGATTGCCCTAGAATTTCCCCCCTAGCTGGTCAAAAGCTCATGTGAAAGCATTTACAAGTAAAGAAAACAATTTAAAACACTAAACCTCACCTCTGTCCAGACCTTTGTCAGATTTTTAGAGAGAAATGTGGAGCAATCTAGGCCTTGGAATTTTTACCATAAGACCTCAGACATATCACCTTCATCCACAAAAATTTGCAAAATTTTTTAAGAAGGTTAGCTATGTATTTGTATTTAATCAAAGCAGATTTGCAATTCTGCAAGAATCAGTAAAAAGATTCTAGAGAAATAAGTACTGTGACTTTAGTGCTGAAATTTTTATGGTAGAACCTTGATGTGGAATCACACCTTCGATAAAAATTTCAAAAATAAATACGTTGATTGAGTCCCTTAACCAAGCTAAAAACCGAGTTGGATTTCTTGTGCAGCAGTTAATGTCAGATTTTTAATTAAATAAATATGGTACATTTTAACCCCAAAATTTTACTGGAGATATATATCTTAGCCTCTAGCTTGGTAAAAAAGTTTCGAAAAATCTGGAGGTGAAATGACCCGTGCATTAATTCTTTTACTACGCTGTCAGCTCTAGTCATCTCTTCCTTTTTCTTTGTTCTCTCACCGACTTGTGGGGCCACGCACCCAGAGGCTTCGGTGGAGCTCCACTCGTTAGGTGCTGCTGGCAGGTGGGAGTCCACGTACTGGTCCCACGTGTCACCCTCTGTTATTTCCTTTCTCTCTTCTCCCTCTGCCTTGTGGACCACGAAGGCCAGAGCCTTCTTCTTCCTTCTCCTCTCTATTTCTCTCTTTCTCTCTTTCGTTCTCTGTATTGCCGACAGATTCGACGAAACCGCCTCGTCTCTTGTCCGTATTCCCGCCGCAATCTCACGAGCCTCGAGGCCGCCCTGGCCAGCTGCTGCCACGGTGTCCTTGACCCTTGGCCGAGCCGAAGGGAGGACTTGCAGAGCTGACCCGAGACCACCGCCATTGCTTCTCTGAGCCCATCCTCTTCCAACCGCCTTCCGTGCTTATTTAAGGGGAAGGAGTAGCACCTTTGAACACCACCGAATCTGGAGCGCACACCCATTCATCCTTCCGCGCTCTAACCCGCTGGACCAAGCCCTTATTCCTCATCTCCGGCGAAACCCGATTTTGGGAAAAACTTAAATTGCCACACCTCGGTAAGAAGTAGTTCAAATTAAGTGCTTATGAAGCATCTAGGGTCTCTAATGAACCTATTGCGCATCATCTTCCAGCTTGAAGTGACCCGAGGAGCTCTCACGCCGTGTCGCCCTTTCCGCCGTTGACGCCGCTCGGTGAGATCTCTCTCTGTCTACTCTCTCTCCGAACCCAGTGCATGGTTAGGATCCCTGAAGCCTCCCATAGCTCGTGCTCATGACCATCAGACCCGAGATACTATGTAGCGCCGCCGAGCTGGACCTCACCGTGGAGCGCCGCCATCCAACGCCGAGAACTCGATTCCTCTGAGCACCACCCATAACCGAGCACATCCCTAGGTTTGTCTTGATCCCGTGAAGCTATAGCTACCAGCCAAAACCAATCGACATCGCCGGTTAGCCGCCGGGGAGCTCAGCCATGGCCTCCCCTGCTCGAAGTTGCTGGCAAGCGGGACCCCCGTGTCAGCCGCTCACTCTGAGTCGCCTCACTGCAAGCCGACCCCACCGGTCAGCCCAGGCCATCGCGCGCACACCCGGGCTCAGCCGCTGACGATGTGGCCCACGTTGTCAGAGACTGAGACCAGTTCAATTGGTTCAGCCCGCGCAAATCAAAGGAATACGTTTTCCCTTTTGGAAAGCGTATTTTCCATTTATCTGGGTTTTTAGTAAACCGAAAAGGTTCAAACATATATAACTTTTTACCTATAGCTCCAAATCAAATGAAACAAAATTTTAAATTCATGATAAATCATCTAGTTTTATAATATGCAAAAACATTTGAAACTTGTTTAAGAATTTGAATCTGAATTTGAACTTAAAGTTTGAAGCTTGAATATGTAGCATATAGGATTTTTGCAAACTAAGTCCAAATTAAGTGAAACCAACTTTGTTGGAATCCTTGGGTCACATAGTGTCTAAATATGTAATTAGATTTGAATTTGGAGTTCGTTTATGAAAATTTCATATTAGGACTTTATTTAGTACATAAATTTAATATAGTTGTGATAACTTGATGAAAAAGCATCTAAATTGAATGAAACTTGTTTCATTGGATTGATTACCTTAATTAGGACCACATAATGATATAAAAGTTAGGGTGTACCATGTTACTTTTGTTGGACATGTTTGAAGTTACCTTATGCAATGATTAATATTAATACAACTAACACCACACCTTGAAAATGAATTTCATTAGATTCAATTTTTCAATCTTAGCTTCCTGAATTCGTAAATTAAAATGAAATAGTACATAAAGAAAGGTAGTTGTGTTGTATACCCTCATATCTTTACCCTTAGGACCCAAAACCTTATGACTTAGTTAGCACATGAAACGATGATTGATGTTTGACATCTTGATTGTTTTGGACTGATGACATTTGAATCTTTCAACTTCTGTTTTCGTCATTCATGTATTTGCTTCTTTACCGATATTGAAGTATTCTATTTGCTATGTTTTTGGTCAACGTATAGACGCTGAGACTACCGACTACGCCGTCGACGACACCGATCCATCTTACACCGCTGAGGAGCAAGGCAAGCACCCCCTTGATCATTTTGATCCCAGATTTCATAATCCACTAAAATGTGATTAAGAATCTTCCTGCATGCATATGTTTTGATAAATCCCTATTTTGTGATACTTGGTAGATATTAACCCAAATTGATGGATTCCCTTAATCATATGGACATACGATCCGTAAAAACCCTAGGAATGGTTAAACTCATTAAACTGGGTATAATCGCTTATTAATCTGCATATGCTTAGCACTGCTTTAGATTAACGGAAACATTTACACCCACACATCATTCTTTATGAATCTTTTTATGGTTTATTTGAACAGTAAAGGATACTGGTAGTTTGGTAAAAGTGAAAATAAAACTATTGATTTCGACGTGGGTGATTATTGGCAATAGCCGGTTGTACATGTTTTAATGTGTACGTAGCTAGGGTGGAGTTATCGCCTATGTCACTTTGAGGACTGAACGTAGTGTTGCATGATCCAAGTAAACCGTACATCCACAAGTACTGGACTGGGACAGTCTTAACTTATTAAATTATTTGGGGATTAGCTTTGCACATTGGTAGGCAGTTGTAGCACGGGCATTCCGAATATTGGTTTGCTCGAGGGAGGTGTCATCACCGAGGTGTTGGCATCTGCCGTTGTAACGGTGTACGCCTGGCTATGAATTTGGGGCTGTTATTATTCCTGGTGGGTCACTAACTCCGGAATTTCTATTCCTGGTGGGTTCTTGACTCTAATCCTTTTACCTTTTTAGCTTCCATCATAGTCAGGAGTAACGTCATTGGGCTAGTGCAAAGTTAAGATTCAAGTAATCGAACAGTTACGTTATGAACTCCTCGCGGACATACCAAAGGAAGTGTGTCTTATAGCTTGCAAAAAAGGAGAACATATCTTGTGGGTAAAGCTGTACAACTCTGCAGAGTCTAAAACTATTCGAATAGCCGTGTCCACGGTCATAGACGACTTGGCGAACTGACACTAGTTAGATGTTTTCTATTTTTGAAAACCTTGGTAAAAGACTTTGGAAAATGTTTCACGACTGATAAATATCACTTGTCGTTGTATTTTCTTTTGTAAGACCATGGAGGGTCTTGTTCGTTATTTTACTCACAAAAGGGCCGTGAGTAAAATGTTATTATCCTTTTTATTACTTGTTATCTCAATTACTTATCAAACTGTCTTAAATTTATATTTACGCTTTCCATTACTATTCAGTATTACTTCATTCAAAACTTTCGCTTTATGCAAAACAACCGTAGAAACCCACTTTCTATTTCAGCCTGCATATATTCCAGGAATTGCATACACTACAAAGTCTTGCGAGTACCAATGTACTCAACTTGCTTCAACAATGTTTTTAGGTGATGAGCAAGATTACGACAACAACGGGAATGAATATGAGGAACCTGCGAACTTTAGCGACGACTGATCTTTCTAGGTTCATCTCAGCAGTTGCCTGTGGAGTTGTAGGGTAGTTGGCACACTATGAGATATGGTTTTAATTTCCTGCTACTTTTGGTACTGTAATAACACTATAAAACTTGTGATGTAATAAAAATGTGTATCTGTGTGGCTGTAATTTCCAAATTGTGTTTGTGTGTGCCAGCCACTGATCATGGGAATGGCACAGTATGCACTTTAGAGCCTTGTTTTTATGCTAGTTAACGGCATAAAAATAAGGGTCTCACACTTTGACATCGTCCATTTTCTTACCTCTGTTACAAAATAAATCAAAAGAGAAAGGCGTCAATCAAACGTGTAGGTCAACCTGACGCCTGAACTTTACCACGTAACACCTACATTAATGTATAGACTGCAGACGCATTAAACAACCATGCACAGAGTACGCATATTCGTAGTGTGCCAGTGCATATCACATGCAGCACACTCGCGGATACGCGGGCTTTCACGCATGTGCGCGCGCGTGCATGAAATTTTTTCGAGCTGAGCTCCCTCCATCCCTCCGTAGCATTTAGCAAATGCTTTGCTTAGCTTCTGCTGCATTTGCATGCATCACAACTCACAAGTCACACAACTACACAAGTGACATAGCTCAGTTTCACGGACATCTAAGCTAAGCTAGGGCGAACGTCTCAGCGTGCTGCCTCGTTTCAGCTTGTACGTACCATTCACCTGGTCTCTCTCACACTGTCTCACACGCATGCGCACACACGCCAGCACGCACTCAGGCACGAGCAGTAATACCACGTTCTGCATATCTTTCAGTGCTACGAGACGGTACAGATCAGAGCTACTCCCTCTGTCCCACAAAGAGTGCATTTCTAGGATTTTTAAGACAGATTAGTGTGCAAGGTAAATGACTAATGTGACCCTCATTACTCCATACACAAGCATGATGATGCTTCGGTTTCCACAAGCACTTAAATGAGCATGCATACACTTACAGCTGGGCCCTTGTGAAATCATGTGCTGAAAAATTGGCTTTGAACTGAAAAATTAACTTAAATTTGAATTTGCAAAATGTGTTTGTTCATGTGTTTTGACAATTTGACAAGAAACAGTAAGTTACGCATTAGCGCCGGACAAAGTTCTCAAGAAACAGTAAGTTTCCCATCTGCGACGGACAGTGTTTTTGGGTCTGTTGTGAACATGTTTTTGAGCCCATGACCGAAGTCATTTTCATATGTACAACGGACAGTTCTTCTTGGTCCGTTGTGAACAAGCTTTTTCGGTTTGGATAATTTCTTGGAACCAAGATTTTCACATGTACAACGGACTAATTCTTTTTGTCCGTCGTGAATGAACTTTTTCTAGGGTTTTACTTTTGTGAAACCGAGCGTGGCACGTTTGCGCCGGACAAGCTTCTGGGGTCCGTTGTGAACTTGTTTTGAGCTCATGACCGAAGCCATTTTTGCATGTACAACGGACCAACTTTGTTTGTCCGTTGTGAGAACGTGTTTTTCCGCGTTTGGTTGGCTTCTTGGAATGTAAACTTTTCTATACAACGGACCAACTTTGTTTGTCCGTCGTGAATCGTTTTCGCTCAATTAGGGTTTTGAGCGATTTGGATTTGAATTTTGAATGTGAATTTGAAATTTGTAATGATTTCATGATGCTTCTTTTGAAGTGGACTTTATGCAATACTCATGTGAGTAGTTGCATGGATTGACATTGAGTCAAGTCGTGGACTTGTGCTCGGATTTGTTTTGTGGTTTGTTCATGTGCGTGTATTGCTCGAAGACGAATGTGGTCGATGACGGGACCGGAACTAGGTTCATGGAGGAACCGAGGTTCGGGACTAGGTTCAGGAGGAACCGAGGTCTTGGTGGTCAAGGATGTCATGCGGGACGCTCGGGCTAAGAGAATGGTGCACATGAAGAATGGTTAGTCACGTGAGAATGGCAGGAGGTCATTCGCGTGCAAAGTGTTAGTCACGTGAGTATGGCAGTGGCCATACGCGTGCAAAGTGTTAGTCACGTGAGTATGGTAGGGTTGCCATACGCGTGCAAGAGTTGTACTCGGCCTGGTTGGGCCAAGTAGAGTTGAGTTGGATCACGGATTCCTTCTAGGAATAGGAATCGTATTCGTAACTCCTTGTGGGTTGGTGCTTTAAATAGGTGGGGGTCTCTGTTGAAAGGCACCAAGGAGAGCTGAGCGCATCAAGCTTTGAGCTTGGTTTTAGGGTTTGTACTCTTTTGATGAGAGTATTTTAGACAAGAAATAAAGATCAATTCTTCCAAGATTTTTGCGTGCTACAAGAACCACGCCGCTACAAGATTTTCTGTTTTGGTTCTTGTTTGCATGCTTGTTCTAGTTCTAGATTGGTTTTTGTTCTTCAAGTTTTATCTTGATTTGATCCATCAAAACCTCTCTAGGGTATTGATCTAGTGTTTCTCAAAGTCTAGTTGATCAATCTTTTGTCGTTCTTGTTTAATCTTGAAGTTTTGATTAGATTGATTCTCGTCAAGTTCTGGATCAGCAAGCTTGCGAAGCTCATAACTTTTGATCCGAAAGTCCGATCGAGCTGATTCTTTTTGGGTTCGATTCGTATTGGAATCTAGTTTCTTGTGTCCAAATTTCAGATCGTTTCGACGGTTGGATCTCCGGGAATTCTCGTTTTACCAAACCTCTGTCATTCTGTTTTTGTCGAAAACGAGGCAATTATTTGGTTCTGTTTTGGGGTGAACTTTTAATAGGTCAAGAATTTGGTTTTAGCTTCCGCACAATCATTCACCCCCCCTCTGATTGCTATATTCGTATACTTCGATCCTACAAGTGGTATCAGAGCAAGGCTCTACTAATCCATCTTAACAGGTGATTAGTAAACGGTAAGTTATGGCAACAGAGAAATACTCGAACAAACCGCCAATCTTTGATGGCACAGACTTCCCCCACTGGCGGATCCGGATGACTGCATATCTTCAAGCTCAAGGTAACGCGATTTGGCGCAAGGTAAAAATTTCGTACGAGCTTCCTTCTAATGATGATATTGATAAAATCGAGTTTGAAAAAGATGTTGAAAACAATAATAGAGCTAGAAACATATTGCTTCAAGGACTTGCTAGAAAAGAATTCGATAGAGTCTGTCATTTACTCACGCTCATGAAATTTGGAAATCTCTTCAAGATTATCATGAGGGTAATCTTGACTGTAAAAGAAGCTAGGCAAGATCAATTTAAAAGGAATATACTAGATTTGAAATGAACTCGAGAATCTCTAGATGATTGTTTTGCTCGCTTTAATGTAATCTTAAACAATCTTAGAGTCAGAGATGTAAAGTACATCGACTCTGAAAATGCTAGACATTTCCTATCATCTCTTGATCTTAAAATCTGCAAATGAAAGTGATCGCTTTTAGGGAAGCTCACAAGATGAGTGAAATGACTTTGGATAAACTTTATTCTAGTCTCAAGACTTTTGAAATAGACATTGTTTCAAGAACTTCCAATGATAACTCTATGGCTCTTAATGCTAATTCTTCATATGATAATGCTACTAGTTCTTCATCATCATATTCCATTACTGCCTTGAGTGCTCTTAGTGATGAACAAACTAGATCAAATACCGAAGATACACTTGCTCTTCTTTCCAAGCGTGTCAATGCAAATACATGAGATCAAGGGAGAGAAGAGGAGCCTCCATCCACGCTACAATCAAGGGCAAGGCAGTGGCACATCCGTGCTAAGCTGTTTCAAGAACAAAGATAGAGAGGAGAAGGAGCAAAGCAACTCCTCCAAGTCCTTCCAGCCAAGAGAGAGCAAGGATAAAAATAAACAACGAACAAAGAAGATGCTCAACAAAGTCTTCGAGGCAATTGGTCGCTTAGACTTAAGCGACATTGATGACTCAATCAAGATGAGAAGGAAGCGAAGCAAACGGCTGAATGAGAAGGATCTCACCTGACTATGCTTCATGGCAAAAGGGAACACTAGTGATTCTAGTAACAACGACAAAGACCTCCAAATGACGGTGATGAGGTAATGCCTTCAGTATGATGAGCTTTGTGAAGTTTTAGTCATATTGAGAAAATCTTTAAGACAATCTTCACTCAAGAATCAAAGCTTCGCAAAAGAGCTATCCATGCTAAAATCAAAACTTTGATCTTAGAAATTCAAATTCTGAAAATATTTGCGATACTTGCTTAGATCTCAAATTTGAAATTAAGTCACTAAAAGAGGAACATGTGATTAAACTAGAACAAGTTTATGCCGAACAATTGAAAAATGAAAAACTTGTGAAAAATATTGGTTGCTCTACTGATAGTTTACCTGATCAAATTGCTTGCTCTAAATGTTCTATTCTTGAGTTGAAATTAAAAGATGCAAATTGTAGAGTTACCCAATTAACAAATGACATGTTCACTCATGAAATTAACTCGTGTTCAAATTGCCAGAAACAGAAAGCTAAAATTAACACTCCTTGTGATAATTGTTTAACTCTTGCTAAGAAAGTTGATTACTTGCAAAATTCTTTGGAACGTTTCACTGATGGCAAGAAAAACCTAAACATGATTTTGGATCAATCAAAAGTCAGCACTCAAAACAAAGGTTTAGGTTTTGATTCTTATGCTCATCATAAATCACATGCTCCCACTGTTGTCAAAACACTTGAAAGTGGAAAATATGAAATTGTCAATGAGCCTAAGAAAACTGTCTTTAAATCTGCTGGTCTTTTATCTTCTACTATGATGAATGCAAAATGTGCTTCTACTGTTAAAGCAAAACATCATGTTAAGTACACTTGCACTCATTGTGGTAGAGATGGACATTTAGTAGACTTTTGCTTTAGACTAGCTAAACAACAAAAGAGAGAAAGGTTTAATGCTAGGTCTAATTTCAGAAAGGCACACTCTACTTCTCATTATGTGCCTAGGTGAAACAAACACCTTTGTTTCTAAAAACACGGAAAAAAGGCAAATCTGCTTTTGTACATAAGAATACTCGTGTTGTGCCTATCAAGCAAAGGCCGTGTGTCTCAAGATCGGATTCCTAAACATCTTATTTCTAACCCCAGCATCGAGGCCTCGACAATTTCTTCTTCTATGTAGGCCTCTAACGCGAGGAAGGAGAACATTAGGCTAGTGAATTTCTGATGATCACATCATATGTTCAGGGATAAGTATTGTTTAATCTACACTCGTGCAACTCATGCTAAAAGTGTTGCCTTTGAAGATACTTCTTCCACTTCTGTTTTTGCAAAAGGCACTAGTCCAAATAGTGCAGGTACATGTGCATATGTTCAGGGGGAGAGTGTATTTGTTCATAAAGATGATGATAATGATGTTGAGGACGATATAATTAGAGGTTTACATGAGAGACTCTTCCCACGTGCTTGTGTGTGCTTGTTTTCAAGCTTCCCACGTATGCGTCACATCGACAAGCTATCAAAAGGATTGTCGTGTATCTTCATAGAACTCAAGATTTTGGCATTTGGCTTTCGCTTCCTCATGCATTAGTTTGAGATCTTTTTTCTCGATGCTGATTTTGGAGGATGTAGAATTGATAGGAAGAGCACTTCTGGTTCATGTCACTTCTTGGGAAATTCTCTCATTGCATGGTCATCTAGAAAACAATCTTACATTTGCACAATCAACTGCTGAATCTGAATATGTGGTCGCTGCTAGTTGTTGTTCTCAAATTCTTTGGATAGTAGCTACACTAAAAGATTATGGGGTTAATTTGGATAGTGTTCCTCTTTGTGTGATAACACTAGTGCAATTTGCATTGCTAAGAACCCGTGCAACACTCTAGAACAAAACACATTGACATCGATTTCACTTTCTTAGAGATCATGTTGAAAAAGGCAACATTGTGCTTCATCATGTGGATACCGAACATCAATTGGCAGACATTTTCACAAAACCTTTGTCTTCTTCTCGCTTTTGCTTTTATTCGGGAGAACTTGGAATTGTTCATCCAATGGGATTGTTTTGAGGGAGTTTCTTTGCCAAGTTCTTTCACTTGATGAGCTCACTTTATCATATTTCTTTATATGTTATGTAATTGAGCTAATATATGATAATCTAATTGTCTCACTTGAACTAAAAATGACATTGTGGAATTCCCTGGACTGATTACCTATAGCTAAATACTCTGTGATATCTTACTCTTCTAGGCTTGATATTGAATCCTCTTGACAAATTTGGGCTATGAAGCAAGTGTGGTTTCAACTTTACTCTTTCATAAGACCTTTAATCACTTTTGCATGTTTATAATCAAAGAAAATGAAAAGAAAAGGGAATCAATAAAAAGGGTTGTTAAAAGCAAAACCTCAAGTTATGTGCTTCAGGGTGCTTTCCTAAAAGATAAGATGTATGCTTCAAGCATGCCATTCCTCAAAGATAAGATGTATGCTTCAAGCATGCCACTCCTAGAAAATAAAAGAAGTATGCTTCAAGCATGCCACATGCAACTTATTATTTAAAGATTAAGTTGGTCTACTAGATTGGAGTTGAAACTACTTGCTCGCCCTAAGTTGTTAGTTGCTTCAATTTTTAAAGCCTTGCTTTTTCTGCTAAGATCTTGCTTAGTACTTGGCTATAGTTGACTAAATTGAGGTTGAGAAGCATGTCATTCCCTAACTTGTTAAAATCACATCAAGATCATGTATTTTGCATATTATGTGATATATAAGGTTATATGATCGAATGAGCTCATCTTTTCCTATCTTGGCACTCCCTTGTTTCTTTTGGTGAAATCATTGTTTCAGAAAATTTTGAACCTGTTCTCTCTTTTACTCTTGATGAATCCATTGTCAAAGGGGGAGAAATTTGGAAATCTTTCTTTGAAAAGTTTAAAGAAAAAGGGAAAGTTGTATTTGGAAATTTGAGAATTTTGGGAGAAGTTTGGAGAATTTTTGAAATTTTTGGGCGCATTGCACATTCACACACATTTTCATTCTCAGGGGGAGATTTTGTTTTGCATTTTGGTCAAAGAGGGATTTCTGTGTTTTCTTACTTTGGTCTTTGATTCTTTGGATTTCAAAATCTTTGGTAAAGTGAATGCCAAATGATCAATTCTAAGTGATGTTGCCAATGTTTTCATCAAGGGGGAGATTGTGAAATCATGTGCTGAAAAATTGGCTTTGAACTGAAAAATTAACTTAGATTTGAATTTGCAAAATGTGTTTGTTCATGTGTTTTGACAATTTGACAAGAAACAGTAAGTTACGCATTAGCGCTGACAAAGTTCTCAAGAAACAAGAAGTTTCCATCTGCGACCAGACGATGTTTTTGGGTCTCATAGAACATGTTTTTGAGCCCATGACCAAGTCATTTTTCATATGTACAACGGACAGCTTCTTCTTGGTCCGCTAGAACAAGCTTTTTCGGTTTGGATAATTTCTTGGAACCAAGATTTTCACATGTACAACGGACTAATTCTTTTTGTCCGTCGTGAATGAACTTTTTCTAGGGTTTTACTTTTGTGAAACCGAAGCGTATGCGTTCTTGCGCCGGACAAGCTTCGGGTCCGCTGTGAACTTGTTTTGAGCTCATGACCAAGCCATTTTTAGATGTACAACGGACCAACTTTGTTTGTCCGCTGTGAACGTGTTTTTCCGCGTTTGGTTGGCTTCTTGGAACAGTAAACTTTTCTATACAACGGACCAACTTTGTTTGTCCGTCGTGAATGCGTTTTGCCAATTAGGGTTTTGAGCGATTTGGATTTGAATTTTGAATGTGAATTTGAAATTTGTAATGATTTCATGATGCTTCTTTTGAAGTGGACTTTATGCAATACTCATGTGAGTAGTTGCATGGATTGACATTGAGTCAAGTCGTGGACTTGTGCTCGGATTTGTTTTGTGGTTTGTTCATGTGCGTGTATTGCTCAAGACGAATGTGGTCGATGACGGACCGGAACTAGGTTCATGGAGGAACCGAGGTTCGACTAGGTTCAGGAGGAACCGAGGTCTTGGTGGTCAAGGATGTCATGCGGGACGCTCGGGCTAAGAGAATGGTGCACATGAAGAATGGTTAGTCACGTGAGAATGGCAGAGGTCATTCGCGTGCAAAGTGTTAGTCACGTGAGTATGGCGGGTGGCCATACGCGTGCAAAAGTGTTAGTCACGTGAGTATGGTAGGGTTGCCATACGCTGCAGTAAGAGTTGTACTCGGCCTGGTTGGGCCAAGTAGAGTTGAGTTGGATACGGATTCCTTCTAGGAATAGGAATCGTATTCAGAACTCCTTGTGGGTTGGTGCTTTAAATAGGTGGGGGGTCTCCTGTTGAAAGGCACCAAGGAGAGCTGAGCGCATCAAGCTTTGAGCTTGGTTTTAGGGTTTGTACTCTTTTGATGAGAGTATTTTAGACAAGAAATAAAGATCAATTCTTCCAAGATTTTTGCGTGCTACAAGAACCACGTCGCTACAAGATTTTTCTGCTTTGGTTCTTGTTTGCATGCTTGTTCTAGTTCTAGATTGGTTTTTGTTCTTCAAGTTTTATCTTGATTTGATCCATCAAAAACCTCTCTAGGGTATTGATCTAGTGTTTCTCAAAGTCTAGTTGATCAATCTTTTGTCGTTCTTGTTTAATCTTGAAGTTTTGATTAGATTGATTCTCGTCAAGTTCTGGATCAGCAAGCTTGCGAAGCTCATAACTTTTGATCCGAAAGTCCGATCGAGCTGATTCTTTTTGGGTTCGATTCGTATTGGAATCTAGTTTCTTGTGTCCAAATTTCAGATCGTTTCGACGGTTGGATCTCCGGGAATTCTCGTTTTACCAAACCTCTGTCATTCTGTTTTTGTCGAAAACGAGGCAATTATTTGGTTCTGTTTTGGGGTGAACTTTTAATAGGTCAAGAATTTGGTTTTAGCTTCCGCACAATCATTCACCCCCCCTCTGATTGCTATATTCGTATACTTCGATCCTACAGCCCTACAGACTAAAGATGCACTCTTTGTGGGACAAAATTTGAACACTAGAAATGCACTCTTTGTGGGACAGAGGGAGTAGACCGATAACCCAAGACAGACGAGGCGAGACCGGGCCATGGTGGCTCTGAAAACCATGCATGCGTCATCTGTTCCCTGGCCCGTTACTGTAACATCCTCAAATTTATAAAGATCAAAAATCCAATATTAAAATGTGAACTCATTTTATTATTGCATTTTATGATTGATGTGTGCAAATTATTGTTTTTGATTGAGTGATTTAGTGATTAATGGAATAAAATAAAAGAAGGAAAAAGAGAAAATATCAATTGGTAAAGTGGTTAGAAATGAAAATTTCCTTAGTAAATTTTACATCATGCCTTGGACAACCCTATAATCGTCCTTAGCTGGTCAAGAGACCATATGGAGGTATTTAAGTATTGAGAAAACCATTTTAAAATTTTCATCTCTATCTCCGTCCAGACCAATGTCAGAATTGTGGAGAAAAACGTGTTGCATTTTAGACCTTAGGATTTTTACCATGTCATCTTGGCTACCTTAACTTCCTCCACAAAAATCTGCAAAAATTTATAAGTAGTTTAATTATTTATTTCCAATTAAATAACACAGAATTGGAAATCTGCAGAAATCAGTAAAAGAATTTTTGAAAAATAAATGTTAAGATTTTTAGTGCTGAAATTTTTATGGTAGATCCCTGGTATAGAACCACACTCTCAATAAAAATGTCGGAAATAAATATGTTGATTTAGATCCTTAACCAATTCAAAAACCGAAATGAATGTTTTGTGTCTTTGGCATTGTCAGAATTTTAATAAAATATATAGAAGAGATAATCACTCGAAATTTTTACTATAGGTAAATAACTTGTTCAGAATTCAAAGTTAAAAGTTTCAAAAATACTTAGCTAGGAGAAGTGCCCTGATTAAATGAATCTTTGGAGAGCTGCCAAATACGTTGAACCCTTTTTCCTCTCTTCCCTTTGGCTGACATGTGGGCCAACCTTCATTAATGCGTGTCAGACCAGCCCCCTTTGCCCCATTCGCTGACCAGTGGGCCCTCTTCTCCTTGGGACCCAACCTGGCAGGAGTACCCCACTTCCTTCTTTGCTTCGCTGACATTTGGGCTCTTTCCCTGGCCGGTCCCACCTGTCATCTGCCCACCTCCTTTCCCCTCTCCATCTCTCTGTCACGTGGGGTCGGGACCCACTCGTCAGGGCCTTCTTCTTCCTTTCGCTCCTCTCTGCTCGTGCGTGGCCGAAACATCCGGAGCCGGTGCACCGCCTCTGGCCTTCCCTCTCTGGCATTGCCTGGCTTAGCTCCAAGGCCTCCACGTCGCCCTCCCTCTGACACCATCGCCACCTCTCCCAGCCGGCCATACCTTCCTCTGTGGAGAGCCGCCAAACCCCTCGCCGAGTTCACACCTTGGCCGAAGCTTTTTACCGCCATACTCCGGCTATAAAAGGCATGTTAGCGTTCGCCTTTGAGCAACACCCTTTCCCTTCCACCCATTCATCTTCCAGCGTCCGAAGTCACCCAAAAACCGCACCGTCTTCTTCCTTGCCGGCGAGACTGGATTTGGGGGAAATTCCAAATCTCGGCAGTACGGTAAGGGAACGTCTAAATTGTTTGATCCTATAGCATCCCTGGATACTCATGAAGCCCTTGCGTCTCTTGTTTCAGTCCGAACCTTACCGAGGAACTCCCGCACCGTGCCACCTCTTCCACCATCGCCGCCGCACGGTGAGGACACTACCCATCCATTTTTCCTTCAAGATAAGTGTACCAATAGAATCCCTAAGACCTCCTAAAGCTCGTTCGGGTGACCATTCAACCTGGTTTGGGTTGTAGCGCCGCCGAGCCAAACCTCATCTCGGGCTTCCGCCGGTCACCGCCGTGAGCCCGATTTCTCCAAACACCACCCATGTCCGAGTAGTTCCTTAGGTTCATCATGACCCCGTGAAGCCATAGCTACCGGCCAAAGTCGATCGACTTCGCCGGATAACCGCCGGCGAGCTCCGGTCATCGTCTCCCCTGTTTGGTTTCTCTGCCGAGCGGGCCCAACCTGTCAGCGACTGCAGCCGAGTTCAAACCAGCCCGCGCAAACGTTGAGAATACGTTTTCCCTGAAGGAAAACGTATTTTCCTATTTCTTGAATTTCATTAAACCGAACAGATTCAAATGACTATATCTTTTAAACTATAGCTCCAAATCAAGTGAAACTTGTTTGTAAATTCATATTAAATTATGTAGTTTCACAATATCCAAAAATATTTGATACTTGCTTAGCAAATTAACCTTGAAATTAAATTTAAAGAATGAAGTTTGAATATGTAGCATATAGAGATTTTGCAAATAAAGTCCAAATTGAGTGAAACCAACTTTGCTGGAATCCTTAGGTCAAATATTACTCAAATATGTAATTAGATTTGGATTTGGAGTTAGTTTGTGAAATTTTCCTATTAGGATTCAATTTAACGCATAAATTTGATATAATTGTGATAACTTACTCAAAAATGGTCCAAAATGAATGAAACTTGTTTCCTTGTGCTCATTACACTAATTAGAATCGAATGGTAATATAATAGTTAGGGTGTACCATGTTGTTTCTATTGGTCATGTTAAATGTTGCTTTAGGTATTAAATTAAATCTAATGCAATTGATCCCATACCCTGAAAATGAACTTTGTTAAATTTAATTCTACAATCTTAGCTTCCTGAATTCGTAAATTAAAATGAAATAATACATAAAGAAAAGTAGCCGTGTTGTATGCCCTTAAGCTTTAATCTTTAGACCGAAACCATATAACTTGGCTAATACATGAAATGATGATTGAAGAGATTGCTATCATTGGTTGATTTGAACTGATTCCATTTGAATCCTTCAATTGCTATCCTTGTTGTTTATGTATTTGCTTCTTTTATCGATATTGAAGTATTCTATTTGCTATGTTCTTAATCGACGTATAGACGCTGAGTTTACCGACTACGCTATCGACGACACTGATCCAGCTTACGCCGTCGAGGAGCAAGGCAAGCACCCCTTTGATCATTCTTGAACCCAGATTTTACAACCAGATAAAATGTGATTAAGAATCTTCCGGCATGCTTATATTCTAACTATCTATTTCAAGCTCTTGGTAGTTATAACCCAATGTTGATATATTGTCTTAATCATATCAACATAAACCCCACGATAACCATAGGATTGGATACTCAATTAAAAAGATGGGCTATAACGAATATTTATTGCATCTGCTTAGCAATACTAGAAAGATACGTTGACATTTACACCCACACACTTTTCCTTATGAAATCTTTTATGGTTTATTTAGGCAGTAAAGGATACTGGTAGTTTGATAAAAATGAAAATAAAACTACTGTTTTGACGTGGGTGATTATTGGCAATAGCCGGTTGTACATGTTTTAACGTGTACGTAGTTAGGGTGGAGTATCGCCCATGTCACTTTAAGGACCGAACGTAGTGTTGCATGATCCAAGTATAACCGTACATCCACAAGTACTGTAATGGGACAGTCTTAACTTATTAAATTATTTGGGAATTAGCTTTGCACATTGGTAGGCAGTTGTAGCACGGGCATTCCCGAGATAGGTTTGCTCGAGGGAGGTGTCATCACCGAGGTGTTGGCATCTGCCGTTGTAACGGTGTACGCCTGGCTATGAATTGGGGCTGTTGTTGTACCATTTGAGCCGCGGGCTCCTGAATACTATTGCTTCACCGTTTGTTTGCTTCCATCATAGTCAGGGGTAACGTCATTGGGCTAGTGCAAAGTTAAGGTTCAAGTAATCGAACAGTTTCGTTATGAACTCCTCGCGGACATACCAAAGGAAGTGTGTCTTATAGCTTGCAAAAAGGGAGAACATATCTTGTGGGTAAAGCAGTACAAACTCTGCAGAGTCTAAAACTATTCGAATAGCCGTATCCACGGTCATGGATGACTTGGCGAATTGACACTAGTTAGCTGCTTCTGTTTTCAAAAACCTTTGATTAAATGATTCGAGAAATGGTTTTACACCCCTTTAATGTCACTTATTGTTACATTTGTTCATATAAGACCATGGAGGGTCTTTTCCGTTAATTTACTCACAAAGGGCCGTGAGTAGATTGTTATATTTCATCTTATTACTTGTTATTTGAATTACTTATTAAACTGTTTTAAATTTCTAGTTATGCTTTCCATTATTACTCAGTATTACTTCATTCAAATTTTCCGCTTTATGCAAAACAACCGTAGAGACCCACTTTCTATTTCACTGCATATATTCCAGAATTGCATACACTACAAAGTCTTGCGAGTACCAACGTACTCAACTTGCTTCAACAATGTTTTTAGGTGAAGAACAAGATTACCCTGTTGACGATAACAATAATGAAGATCTCGTAAATTGTGGTGACGACTGCTCTCTCTAGGTTCATCTCGTCTGTTGCCTGTGAAGTTTGGGTTTAGAAGGCAAGCAGTGAGACATGTTTTTATTGCTTCTTTTGGTATTGTAATGAACTCTTATTATAATAAAAGTTGAACTTGTGTGTGGCTGTAATTTCCAAATTGTGTTTGTGCGTGCCAGCTACTGATCATGGGAATGGCACAGGATGCACTTAAAGAACCTCATATTTATGTTATTCACTGACATAAAAATGAGGGTCTTACAGTTACTCACTCCTCCGATAAATATAAAAAGATGTTTTAACTTTGCGTAAGAACTAAAGTTGCGATGAAATTGGAAAAGACACGAGATAATATTTTATGTAGATGGTAATCGATGGATAAATGCATACGGTACAGAGAAAATAAATAGATATATAATAAAAAATATCTTATTAAATCTACGTATAAATCTTATATTTCTAAATAAAAATATTTAAATTATAGATCTTATATTTATCAACAAAATAGTACTACTCCCTGGGGAAGCTTTCATCATTTCTTTGTGGAGAGAGAGAGAGAGAGAGAGAGAGAGCGTATGTGTGTGCGCGCTCTTGTGTTTGTGCGTGTTGTTTTGGACTACCAATGCCATTGCTGAGTAGCAGCAGCGTGCCTGGGAATTTTGAAATTTTATCTCTAGTGGGCTTTTTTCCTCGCTTATTTCAGCGCCCAGCAGTTCACTGTCCCCCCTGAGATTCTCCCACTCGGTGTTCCCCCTTCCCACACCGTCCCTGCTGGTTACATATGTTTCTTTCCAACACTCGAACCACTACCGAATAGGCTATGGCGATCATGCCATGCATGCGTCAAAACGGTTAAGAGACTGCTTATGGTGAACCATGGATGAAACGGTTGAGACTGCTTATGACATTGTGCCTCAAACCTGTTTACGATTTTGTGTGTCTGTTGAGTTGTGCTTCACGTCAGTTCGTATTATTGTTAAAGTTTTTATACAGAAAACAGGCCCCAATGTATTGCTTAGCTCAGCATTCTCCTTTAGTCTAGGATGATTAAATATTTCCAATCGCATGTAACAACGACGAGGATCGAATAATTTAATAAATAGCTTGCCATTTACAGTAGCAGTGTGTGTCTATATATATATATATATATATATATATATATATATATATATATATATATATTTATATCCATCTCCTGGTCGAGGAGAATATGATCAAACCTAGGGTTAAAAACAGAAAGAAAAGTTTTCAAACGTTACGGAGAAAAACAAAAACGGGAGAGCTAGTTTCGATAAAAACAGAAACGGAAATAGAAATTCCGTACAAGTGAAATCGGAAATTAAAAACGGAAATAGGTCGGAAAGGGTAATAGGCTTGGCCCAAAAAAGAGAAGGAAGAATTTACATTTATTTTTGAATTCAAATAATTTCAAAAATACAAATGACTTTATAAAAAAATATCAAATAGAGTTCAAAATTTTCAAAAAAAAATCTTAAAAATACTTTGGAACATTTTGAACCTAGAAAAATTATTTTTAGCATGATTTTTTTATTTTTTATAAATAAATTAATTTTATAAATTTAAAAATAGCAAAATGGTATTTATAAACTCCAGAAAATCCAGGATAAATCTAAAAAAAATCATAAATGAACATCAAGCAATAATATGCAAATTTTAAGGTATTACATCTTTGTAGTTGGTGGTCCAAGAGGATGCCGATGATAATGATATGGAGGAGAACATGATGGTCTAATATGGGCGACAAATAACGAGCCTTCAGCTGACAAACTTGAGAAAAAAAAAATTCTAGTGATACCAGTGAATATAAACATTATTTTTGTGTCCACCTTGGAGGTGGAATGAGTTACATTGTTCCTGTGGTCATGTATATTGTGATCCTTTACTATGTTCTTGTGAAATTTTTCGCTTTCGTTTTCATATCCGCTCCGTTTAGTTCCACATCCATTTTCTATCACTATCCATTTCTGGAATTTCCGATTTCATTTCTAATCGTTTCTGTACCATTTTCATCCCTAATAAAACCATATCGGTCATACAACCCTCTAGTCGAACATATCTACGATTAGATATGTGGGCCCAAACCTCCTACCAGGGAGCAAGCCTATCGTAACTGACTATGTACGAGAGACAAAGAAAACAAAGAAAACGTAGACCTTTGTCTCACTGACATAACGGCACATCTTTTTCCTCTATTTCTTACAGTAACCATTTGACAACTGTGCATCCAGAATATATCGCTGAAAACAACTGCCCCACACGAGTGGATGGCTAGAACAAAATGAGGCGCATACTACCCTTTCAAAGCTATTTAAGGAGGATATCAAACGACAAAGAGGATGGAAGCAAGGAGATTGCAAGATATTACTCAATGGTAATATCAATCATCCAATATTCACCCTGAATGTCGTACATCCCGTTGTAATTCTCATTGAATACAAAAACACACACTACTAGAAAAGGCTTTACTACCGGCACATCACTACCGATTGGATTTGAATTGGTACTGATAGTGACATCAGTACCGGTTCATTGGCTACAGAGCTATAGTGGGCTTTCAATACCGGTTGGTAACACGAACCGGTACTAATGTGTACTGATGCCCTCACATTAGTACCGATTCGTGACACGAACCGGTACTGAAGGCACGAGGCATCAGTATTAGTTAGTAACACGAACCGGTACTAATGAGAGTGGATCAGTACCGGTTTGTGTTACCAACCAGCACTGATGCCTCGTGTACGAACCGGTACTGATGCCTCGTTTCAGGAAAGTTCAAAAGGAATTGATATTCTATGTATATCAGTACGCGATGGTGGGTGGGTTGGTTAGAAGGGTGAGGCTGGAGTCATGAGGTTGCGGGTTCGAGTCCTGCTTCTCCCATACATCCTTGACATATTTTGAAACATTTCTAGTGCCATCGCATCTGGTTGGTGGAACCCAAGATCGCATCAGCCCCAGATGGCTGTCTGCATCGTTCAAAAACCAGTCGATGGCCGATTTGTAGTGACAGGAGTAGCTAGTGTTGTTATTCTACCTGTAGAACATCCTGTCTCATCTGCTTAGGCCCTGTTTGGATCCAATAGCTAATATGTGGCTAATAGACGTTTAGGTTGATCAATTGTCCAGAATACTCCTGTTTCCTTGTAGACGCGAAGGGTATTTTGGTTAAATGCCACCTATTAGCTGGGTTTTGCTAGCTAATGAGATAACAATTAGCTGAGTGCCCAGCTAATAGTTAGCTGATCTATTAGCTGGTTATGTTTGGTTCCACTCCAGCTAATTTTTAGCAGCTAATTGTTAGCTTCATGGATCTAAACATGCCCTTAATCCCGGTGTTGGATCTCCCGCATTTACTTGGTAAAATCGACTAATTCATCGACAAGCAACTTGTCACAAAAATGTCATGCATCAATCGATCCTTTCTTGGTGAGCACCTGACCTTTACGGGTGGCATCATCAACTCTCCAGTGCTTCAGTAATGTTATTTCAAGAAAATCCAATGGGAAGCAAACAACCGAAAGATTCCATGCATGTCACAATTGATTAGCTAGGTAGCCCCGCTTAGCTTTCCTGCAGCTCGATCAGAAGACTCAAAACACTAGCAGCACGCATCTAATTACACCACACCTCACACTGCGCTGCCAACCATGGCCGGCTCGTTGCATTGGTAAAACAAGAAGGAATTCGATGGTAGACCAAGATGGCTAGCTAGATGATGTCCATCCTAGCGTGTTGGCGTCGCCGCAAGCCGCCGACGTTGAAGGGCTCGTCGATGTTGTCGACCTCGGCGTCGCCGCCCTCAGTCACGACGGAGGACACGTAGCTGCAGGCCATCTCTGAGTTCATGGCGGCCGGCGGCCTCGCTGCGCGGAACTTTTGGCGGCAGCTGAAGCAGGTGATCTGGAGCAGAGTGGCGTTGACCTGCCGCACGGCGTGCTCGCGGAGTGCGTGGGCGCGGCTCAGCTCCACCTGCGCTTGGTGCCGCATGCGCTCGGCGCTAGCCAGCTCCTGCTCGGCCACCTCCGCCTGCAGCTTCGCCTGCGCGCGCGCCTCGTCCGCCGCCGCCTTCTCCGCCATCGCTTGCCGCAGCTGCTCCAGCGAGTCCTCCTTTGCCCTGCAGGCCGAGGCCAACTCGCCTCCGGGCTCGGCCGGGTCGTCCCTAAACTCGCCACGGTTGTCGCCGACGCAGAAGCCTATGGACAGCTGCAGCTGCATAGCCTGCATGGCGGCGTCGTTGCCCTGCGAGATGGCCGGCAGTGAGTGCGGCGCCGCGTAGCACCCCGCCATGCCCGTAGCGGCACCGGCGCTGCCGCTGGAAGGCGGCATGAGCTGAAGCTCAAGGTTGTGCCCGCCGCAGCTGTGGTCGGACGGCGGTGTCCTCGGCGACGGCACCTGGTCGAACCAGTGTAACGCGGCGGAGGCGGTACGGCTCGGCATCGCTTGGGCGCTAGGCCAGGCCACCGGGCTGATGACAATATCGCTGGACGGACTGGTGCTTGACGCGGTCCGCGACAGCGGCGCCTGCTGCTGCAATGACGCGGCGGCCGCCACGCCGTACGCCGGCGACACATCCACCGCCGCCGCCTGTGGCCGGCCGGCGTTGCACGTGTCCTGGTGCTCGATGAAGCTCTCCACCCTGTACATTGGACGCGCGCACCAAGTCAGCTATAGAGCACTAGCTAATCACATCAGCAGGTACCACACTCCCGACCAGTAGCGTCATCACGCGGAACGAAAGAAAGAACGTCTCAGTGCAGAGACCAAGGGTGCGCGCGCGCGTGAACTGAAAGTCTGACGAAACTGGAGGTGCCAAGAGCGAGCGAGCGAGACTTTATTGTATGTGCCAGGAATTCATGCACGTTGCCGCACGGGGGTCCAAAGATTTGGATCTACGTGCTCGTGTGTAGCAAGTGGCAACAAAAACAAAATGCTACTACGTGCGAGTGTGTGCGCGTGTGTGTGATCTGAGTAGCAGTATTGCAAAGGGGAGGGAGAAAGAGGCCGATCGAGAGGTAGGAGAGGTCGGCCTCCTAGCTAGACATGCAGCTTGGCAGGCGTGAAATTTTGGGCCCTGGGCTTGTGCGCATTAAATGGCGTACCGCTGCAGCTGCTGCTGCTGCTGCTGGCTGCTGCGCGAGCACAACAAAGCCGAGACCCCCTCTCGCGGCGAAAGAAAGGCGGCAGCAGCAGCAAATGCGCAAGCAAGCAAAGCAACCAACCCGATATGTGTGCGCACACACGACACAGGAAAGCGCTGCGTTTCCCTCGGGAATTGTGCTCTGATCCGCCCCCTCTTTTCCCTTAATCACAATAATACAAACATCCCAAAAGAGAGAGCTGGCTGGCTGGCTAGCTAGCCGGCCGGCCCGCCGGCGCAGCGTGAGCCCCACCCGTGCTCACACAAATCCTTTCGAGAAAAATAATCGGACTTTCTGTCCCGCATTTACGCTAATCGGATCAAGATCTTATAAAGAAAGCAAAGGAAAAGCCTGTGGTAGATTAGTAGCGATGGATTTTATAGCATGAAGGACGAGGAGTGGTGGTGTTTAATTACCGGGAGAAGACGCGGCCGCAGTCGCAGGAGTGGCCGCGGGTGCCGCAGGTCTTGAGGTGGGCCTTGTAGTCGGAGTGGACGGCGTAGGCCTTGGAGCATCGGGCGCAGGCCCACTGGCGGTGGCCGCTGTGCTTGCGGCGGAAGTGCTTCTTGATGCCGACGAGGTCGCCGAGCGCGTGGGAGGGGTCGTGGTGCAAGCAGGACGGCTCCGGGCACACGAACACCCGCTTCCGCACCGCCTCGCCGGCCTCCCGCTTCAGCAGCTTCCACGGCACCTTGTGCCGCCGCCGGTGCATCTGCAGGTTCTGGTCGCGCTGGAACCCCTGGTTGCAGATCTCGCACACGTACCGGTCCGACTCCAGCAGCGTCCGCGGCGACAGCGACAACACCTCCGCGTCCGGGTCTGCGCCCGCCGCCCCGCCGCGCCCCACCGATCGATGCATACACCGTCACCATGCCACCATCCCATGTTATTCACCGTTGCCGCAACACTCACAAAAATACATGCAACAAATCTTGGCACCTACAACTAGCTACATATAATTGGATGCATCTGTATATATCGGCGCCTTTTAATAAGCAAACAATTACCTGGTGTGCCGGCTGGCCGGCGCTTCTTCTTTGTCGTAGCGGCGGCCTCGGCAGCGGTGGCGATCTGCGGCGGGCGGAACGACTCCGGCGTGGCCTCGTCCGGAGGCGGCCCGAACGTCGGGGCGCGAGAGCCCAACATGGCTACTGCCGCGCGCACGCTTGTTTCTTGATCTTGTTAGCGTACACCACCACTTAGCAAATACTACGAACCCAGAACAGAAAAATTACTCCTTTTTTTCCCGTTCTTGTTCTGATCACGAGTTTATACGATGGAAACGGGATGGGACTGGATGTATATATATTATATATATAGGGACGCCGAGGTAGAAGAGATCAACCAGATGTCCGGGAAGTATTAAATGAGAGGGGATGAGAGCATAATAAGGGCAATAGCTTGGAAGGAATTAAGGAGATGGAAGGAGGGAGGGTGAGGGGAGGGAAGAAAGGGTCTTGGAGTTGGCTTTTGTGGGCTGCTACAGAGACAACACCAAAGGAGGGAGAGAGAGCGAGGGAGGAGGCAGCTTTCCACCGGCTTTAGGTTTTTGCAGCTTTTCTTTGCAGGATTATATGGGGGGTGTGGAGGGGAGGAGCGGGAGTTGGTAAGTACTTCTGGGGTTTGTGTCTTAATTGGCCTTGAAGCTAGGACAGGAGGAGGAGATGGCTGGCTGGCATCTCAATAAATAAAGGGTTTTTTTGGAGATGGAAAGCGGTTTTTACATTAGATGGATGGATGGATGGATGTTTGGGTGGGAAGATTGGACGGAAGCTTACAATTGTTGGCTATCCCAGCTATATGCACAAAATAACCAATGCTAAAAAAAATAAAGTGTAAAGTAAAATAAAACTTAGGATTGCTAAATAACATTCGAGTGTTTTTTTGGTTTGTGAGTACTCAATTTTTGTGTATAGAGTGCTCAAATGGGAGGAGAAGAGGCTAATTGATTCCATTAATTAGATATAGATCTGAGGCTCAAAATTTGAGTGCTATTTAGCAAGAAAATACTAATATTCTCCCTAGACACCCGCATAAAACTTAGTGGTAATAATTGTTCTCTGGGAATGAATGGTACTCGAGCGTTTTTTTGTGAGCCCCAAATTTTTTTTGTCTATTAGATATTGGTGTTTTTTTTTGCGAGCACTCAATTTTTTTTGTTTATTAGATATTGATTTGTGATCCACGTTGTGCTTTATTATTTTTACTTTTTCAATATTTGACTTTGTGATCCACATTTTTGTTTGTTGTATTCCTTATAGTTTGTTTTGTCCTCCTTTTTTTTAAACAAATTGTCATATTATTTTTACATAATTTAATTTGTGTAAAACTAGTATATAACTGATGTAAAAAAAAGGCCATGCAAAAAAATAATGTTCTTTTTTTTATAAATTATCACATTATTTTTACATAATTTAATTTGTGTAAAACTAGTATATAATTGATGTAAAAAGATCATGCAGAAAAGAATATTTTTCCTCATATAATACCTAAAAATTTGAGTACTCCTTGATAAAATAGTACTCGAATGGGAGGACATGAGACAAATTGATTTCATCTATATTGGATCTAGATCTAAAGGCTAAAAATTTAAATGCTATTTAGCAAAAAAAAAAAAAAATCAATTCTCCCTAGACACTCACTTGTTCTTTTTGTTGCCATAGTTTGGGGTTGCAAAAACACTTTAGATATTGGAGTTTAGTTAAGCTGTAAAAATCTCCGCAAGAGAATCACTATACGTGGAAATGGCTGGATCAAGTGATTCCACCGTGGTTCATAAGGAAAATGCTTGCCCTATAGCTGTATTAGAACTAGACTTACAGAAATTTCCAAGTCGAATCTATATATATATATTACACCAGGGAAACTTATTTCTCTTAAATATTTTTGTCTCTTATTACTACTAGGTAGAGACGCGCTACACTGTATCAGATAAATTTTGATAGAGCGCTCGGTCTGGGGCTGTACGCATTTTTTTTGAAAGAACGGAGTCTTTTCTGCAAAAGGGCTCGGCACGGGGCTAGGTGCAATTTTCTGGAAGCATAAGGTCCTGTTTGCAAAAGGTCTCATTCCAGATCTAGGTGCAACTTTTCGGAACCACGAGGACCTCTTTGCAAAATGGGCTGGTTAGGAGCTGTAGGTGAATTTGCAGAAGCACAGGATTCTTTTTGCAAAAGAGAGAGTGTCTCCAGGAGCTGTCAGCGAATATGCAGAACCATGGGGTTCTTTTTGCAATATAGCCGATGGAAGGGTCTCTATCAATTTTAGGATTCTCAAAAGATTTTTTTTTTTTTTTTTTTTTTTTTTTTTTTGCAAATCTGACGATGTGGAGGCTCTTCTCGTGTGCCATTTTCTCCCACTACAAGAGGTAGTATACATGTATGTTAGAGAAGATGAAAGCCATTGTGTGATTACAATACTGTAGCATCGAGAATCCTTTTAGAACAATTGTTGCCATAGGTGGGTAGTCAGTAGTCACTGTTGATTAGTAGTTTTTTTTAAAGAAAAACGTACGTAGTTATATATGCAGACCATTCGACCTAGTGGGATATGATTTAGTATTGAAATAGAAGTATGAAATACTTATAGGAAAGATTAATCAACTGCTGAAGAAGTCACATATATATATAGCCAAACTGCAGAATATATTAATAGTTTTTGTTAATTGATAACCCATTTAAGTCTGTGTTTTTTTTTACAACTCCTTACATAGAATTGAATCCTGTAATGCTCAACTAAATGTGAATTAGTAGGAGAAAATTAACCAATCCAATCTATCAGGATTCAAGTTTGATGCTAACATCAGATGGTTTCTTGATACAGATAGTCCTTTCTCTGCTATTTTTGTCCGTTGGTTAATACTCACGTAGTCACGTGTATTAACCGGTCAAGCAGCTCGTACGTAGCCTTGGCCTGAAGCCTCGCAGTAGATACACCGTACCATAAATATTTTACGGGACAGCTCCTGTTTGTCATGGCGTGTAAACAAATAGTAGATCGGGTTGTGTTCTTTCATGATTAAATTACACGTTTCTCATATCGTGATTAGCGCCTAAGATCATACTATATCTTTGTCATTCTCCCAAAAAGGATTCGAGCCTGGTAGGAATGATTGATTTGGAAGCTTATGGAATTGATTAGTTGAATTGTTTGATGAACTAAAATAAGATATCGTCTGTCATGCTAGTTAAGTACGTTGCTATATACCAACCTCGAAATGGAAGGTTTTGTTCGACTACGCTGTCTGGGTTTTGTTTTTTGGCAGACCTTTTACCATATTTTGAAGGTACTAAAATTTACATTGAGATAGTACCAAGAGATCAAAAGTTAGTACATCCACTTTTAAAATTTTTGGTAACTTTTAGTACTATCTCAATGTAAATTTTAGTACCTTGTAGGAATGCTAAAGAGTCTCTTGGAGTATATATCTGGCTTCTATATGAGTGATTAAAAAAAAGGGACTTGATAATTCGTTAGCTCCAAGTTTATGTCTTTTTTTAGCAATGTTTCTATGCTTTTTCTCCCAATACAAATTGCACAAATCTTGAAGCAAGCGAAGAGGTAAGTAATCCCAATCTATCCTTCATTAATGCTTTAATATTTATGTAACTTTAAAAAAGGAGAGCACAGAAGCAACTCTCGTCTTTTTTTTATTAACTTGGTCCTTACTGGGTGGACCAATGATGCGAGTCCCTTTTATGCCCTGTTTAGAACGCACAAATAATTTTTGGACAGTGCTTCTATGCTTTTCCTCCTAACGCAAGTTACATAAATTTTAAAGCAAGTGAGGCGATAAGCAATCAGCATCTACCATTTATTCATGCTTTAACATTTATATAAATATTTTTTTAAAAAAAATTGCATAGAAACACCTCTCATAATTTTCACGTGTGAGAATTATATATACCGTTTTCTATGAAATTCATATATTCTGAAGGAGGCCTTAAGATGAAACACATTAGTTGTTTAATTGTATTTTGTGTTGTCTTTACCTATCCTATTTTCTCAAGCATAAGAGTCCAAATATTTCACCAATACGTGCATGGTGATGTTATGATTAAACCGGATCTCATAAAAGCCTTGATGAGTACGTAGGCTTTTTTTCTAGGTGTACTCGAGCATGTGTGTGAGCCTAGCTAGGCTTGCTGTTCAAATGTCTATATTCACTTTTGATATTTTTTCTACTTCCTCAAAAAGGAACAAGGACAAATCCTCACAAAGCACACAAGTTGAGATGCTAATACTGAAAATTAATGCTTCTAGTAGTATAAACATGTGCTTTGAACTTAAGGGAAAACAGGGACTTTATGCAATTTTCTTCACTGCACTCTCGGATTCTCTTGTTGATAGTGCTACTTACTACATAGAGGGAGGCCGGGATTGTTTTATACCAGTATGAACTTCTTGCCAACGATCGGCTCTAAAGATGAACACATTAATTTCTGTCAGAACAACCAGAGACAATGGTTATTAAGAGTACCAGATAATTACGAGGTTGTTGAGCTGCCGGGCCGGGTACAGTACAATTGCCCTAGTTTGGATGCAACATGTGTATTTCATTACATTTCGATTCTTGAAAGTAAAAATGCATATGTACAGATGTATTAATTACTTTGCTTGGTTGGAACAAACCACTTCATGCAATAATTAATATCGAAACAAATCATCAAGAACACAGTTAACTCATTTATATTAGGATCCGTGCATGTCTTATCTTTTGCATAAACCAATAACTGTACGCATTTTCTTTGTAGACGGTACGACAGTAGCACATGTTTACAGTGCAAGTACTGCAGTGCACTGTGATGATTGCTGCTGCTGCTGCTACTACTACTAGTACACTAAAGCTGTCTCCTCGCAAATAGGAGGAAATGAGCCAAAATCAAAAGGCAAGGCGCACAGCCATGCAAAGTTGCGAGCCATGAACATTTCGCGGTGAAAAGTTGCAAAGGAGGTAGAGCAACTGCTCTTGCTGTCAAGTTCGGCTGAATTTAGCTGCATCAAAAACAGATAAGTTTGACTGCCTCCCTCCTCGTGCGACATCTCTTGGCTTGGCCATACATATCTGTACTTGCAAAAGGTAGAAGCAAGCTGATGGATCCATCCATGCATGCGGCTAGAGAACAATACGAATGTAACCAGGAGCAAAACGGCAAGCATCTCGAGCCAACCATCCAGTGCGTGTCTACTACCACACTACTACTCCTACATAATTGTGTACAGGAGTCGGGCACATCGCTGTCTGGAGCTGTGGAAATGCAGACAAATGTTAAACTGTTCGGCCATTTAATTATTTTCGGGAGAGGTCGGTACAAGGGAGAAAAACAACGGAAGGATCGAGCCGTGGTCTCGTCCAGCTGCCAGACATCCCCTTTGGCTTTGAGAGCGATGAAACGAGCTGGGGCACAAGTGTCTCACCGCCCATGCATGGCATGAATGATGTGCGTCTTGCTCCAGGACAGGTCCGATCGACTAGTGCGAACTAAAAAACAAAAGTTCAGAAACAAATTCAGATCTAGTGAAGCCGATCTGAAGCCAGCCGATCGAGCTCTATATACTCTGTGTGCGCTAGCTTCTAGCTAGTGTTCCTCTAGGGGTTTGATCATCATCAGCTGGTATCCTGAAGCTACTCAACCCTACTCCATTCACCCGTTATCGATCTGTGCATGCATGCCGGTCCTTTTCAGGGTTCATATCCTGCACAAGTGCAGTGTACTCCTCTCCAGCTAGCTGCACACTAGATCGAGCACGCACTGGCCACTGGGGTTTGGTGGTGATCGATCGATGGATCGAGCAAGGTAATTAAGATAAGAAATGAATCGGGAATCAATTGGGGGACCGGGCCCTCCTCCAACCCGATCGATCGGGCGACGGATCGACCGGACAGACATGGAAGCACTGTGTTGTGTTTGGTAATGCCAAAAGGAATGTGAGGGCCCACCCAACCAGGAGAGAGAGAGAGAGAGAGAGAGAGAGGAGAGAGAGGGAGCTAACGCAATTATTCTCCCACAACTTCTGTTCCACACATGCATAAAGCTAGCCACAAAGTGTGCCCGGCCTAGCTTAGCTAGCTTAAAACCAAAGGAATCCCATCTTGGTCGATCAAATGGGGTTGCTTTACTGTTAATTATCGGCCTCCATGCTCCATGCATCATGGCACTGTCTCCTCCCGGCCGTGTATTTTATCCGGGCGGTTGATTATTTTCCTGGATGGTCCTGCATTTCCTACCGTGCCTTTTTTCTCTTGTTCTTCTCTTTTTTAATTCTTTCTACTCTGGCTCCCGTGAGTACGTAATCTGATATGCCATCATCGATCCAGATGTCCGATCACCCAAGAGGTACGTAGTATAATTTTCTGTTCATATATCTAGAGCATTTTTTTTTCTTAGGGGGATAAAGTGAATAAATTAAGAGTGTCTCTCTATTTCCCCTTCTAATATAAGTTGAAGCAAGCGAAGAGTACAGATCTTGAAGCAGTCGACATATACCTTTATTTATGTTTTAATATTTACACAACTTTCAAAGAAAAACATATTGTTACTTGCAGACTACGTACTATTAATACCAGGGTAGTATAATAAAAGGGTAAACCTACCCTACTTTACCGCACACTAATGTGTTCGGTACAAATATTCTGGCCGTGCTGTCACCTGCACTCGCCAACATTGATTTATAGGGCAGCATAGCACCCGTACCATGCTTAGATTGGCATCTTGTTTTTCTAAATTTGAGACTAATCAAGCCGCTCGCCGAACTACAAGGCGCATCTTTCACAACCGGTACAATTGTACTTGCTAGAAGCATCAACCAATTAAGCAAAATCGCAATGAAAATTTCGTTCAGAGGATCGGATCGAGGGGAAAAGGGCCGGGCAGGTATACAAAAAACAGCGTGGGCTTCACTGCTCAAGCGAAGGGATAATCACTCACGCTAAAAAGGAGGACGAGTACCAAAAGGATCGATGGTACATCACTTCATCGGTATAGTTCAGTGCAGCACGTCCAGGAGACGCGAGGGACACATGGCGATAATGAAAGCGTGACTAGGCAACGGCGACGACGAACGACATCGATCGATCGAGTTGATTGTCCCGGTTCCGTGGCTAGCTTGAACACGCACACGGTTCCAAATGCTGTCACCCTCACCCCAAGGGTTAATGCGTAGATCCAAGTATCCAACTGGTGATGCAACTTCAGTGGAGCATGCAACATCAAGCATGGGCTGACTCACTCTGACTGTGGCGCCGATAGAGAAGCTGCGAGCAGATCATCACGAATCCCGTCTGTCCCTTTGAAAAATCAACCTCGTCTGGTGATTTAGACAACCCACCTTAATTTGCGCCGTCTGAAACTGATTCGCCGAAGCGGACGCTGCGTTTTAGACGCTTTCGAATGCTGTGGGCTTGATCTTGCATGCTCGACCTACACTCCTACATACTCCCTCTGTTTCTTTTTATAAGGCGTATTTGGTTTCGTTAGGACAAGACTTTGACCAACGATTACTTCATTAATATATCATTTATGCAATACAAAATCATAATTATATATAAGTACTTTTGAATACAAATCTGCTAATATCAATTTTGTGTCATAAAAATTATATGCTAATAGAGTAATTGTTGGTCAAAGCCTTGTCCTAACGAAACCAAATACGCCTTATAAAAAGAAACGGAGGGAGTACTATTCACGAACGATCAACGCATAATGGGCAGCCACATCGCACGACCTCGCGATCGAAACATTTCGTGCCAAACGGCCGACGAGCCGTACATGCCGAACAGAAATACACTCCGTATATATATAACCGATGGTATTCCCGTCTCGCAGCGTGTCACGCCATATTTCGAACACTTGGCTAGTCCTGTTGTGTATCTACAATCTCCCTTCATGATTATGCATGAAGGAAAGTATATCATGATGTTGTTGATAATCTTGGGACCCAAATAGCCGGGAAATAATATTAATGTGATAGAGGGGGATAAAAAAAGTCCGTACATCCCCGCTTCATGCTGCAACTTGTCCAAGAAGAAGAAAGAAGACATCCACAAGTGTCTGCAAGGTATTAAAGTTCAATCGGGCTACTCTGCAAATATTAAGAAGCTTGTGTTTATGGATAATTTGAAGTTACTTGGTATGAAGTCCCACGACTATCCTGTCTTGATGACCCAAATGCTCCCTGTTGCAATCAGAAATATTCTACCAGAGAATGTCAGGTTGACAATCATGAAGCTATGCTATTTCTTCAATGCAATTTCTAGAAAGGTTATTGATTCCGATGTACTTGATAACTTTCACAGTGAGGTGGTGAAGACTCTTTGTCAGCTTGAGATGCATTTCCCCCCATCATTCTTTGATGTCATGGTCCACCTCATTGTTCATCTTGTTAGAGAGATTAAGATATGTCGACCCATATTCCTATGTTACATGTATCCGTTCGAGAGGTACATGAGTATATTAAAATCATACCTGAGGAATCGGTCGAAGCCTGAGAGTAGTATTGTTGAAGATTATTGGACTGAAGAGATTATTGAATTATGCGTGGACTATCTAGGTAAAAGACAACCAATTGGTGTTCATGTATCTCATCATGAGGGCAGACTTGGTGGTAAAGGAACCATTGGGTCCAATCTAACTAGTCTACAATTTCATATGTACTTGAAAGCGTACAGTCTTGCAATACAACGTAGAAGTTTATCCATACATCCAATAGCACAAGTTGAAATTATGAGAAGAGAATCCACATATGGATGAGCTATCTATTACACGAGAACAAAACGAGCGATTCCTCATATGGTTCAAAGAAAAGGCGAAGGTCTCCGTCAGTGAGGCTGTCAAATGGTTGGCTGACGGACCAAGATTTAATGTACAGACATGACAGGAGTACGATATTAATGGCTACATATTTTATCACTCGAGAAGAGGAACCTCAACCGCAATGAACTCCTACTATAGGATGATCAAAGAAATATGAGAGCTCGATTACGAAATATACCTAGTTCCATTGTTCTGATGTAAGTGGGTGAGACTTCCACAAAGAGTGAAGGTCGATAAGAGATGTTTTACTCTTGTGGATCTCAATAGACTCGTCTACAAAGATGAACCATTTATCCTTGCTAAGCAAGCAACTCAAGTCTTCACGTGCGTTATATGGCCAATCCGAGGTTGTACGTCGTCCTTCGTGGCAAGAGGCGGATCGTTGGAGCTGAAAATATCATAGATAAAGAAGAGTACAACCAATTTGATGAGATACTTCCGTTTGTAGATAGAGCATGTCTTAGCGGTAATGACGACTCACATGGAACAAATTACATGATCCATGATCCATGAAGCAAAACAGAATAAACAACCGGTGGGTTTCCTCGACCCACATAGTCTTGAAGCAAACAATGGAAAAATATATATAAACATCATCGAGGAATACGTGGAATAGGCATTGGTGGCTCAAAAACATAAAGAGTTCCTACTTTTACCCCACAACCCAGGGTAAGTACTGCACTACTTGCTATACATTGATTTGTATTGTGCACGCAACTCAGTTAGATTGAATGACTATGTCGACATATGTGTGATAATAAACACATGCATATGGTTGAGAGAGAATAAATATGAGGTATAGTAGAAAAAACCTCATTAAATCTACATACAAGTTTTATATTTGTAAATAAGATCATTTAAACTATAGGTCTTATATTTCTGAATAGAAGGGGTATTTTTGTTTTGGTACGGTTAAGGATAGCATGATTTTTTTTATTAGTTTTGAAACTTTCTTAATCTATTTTAAATCATAGGGAGTACATTGTGCTGTTCATACTTTAAGGGCGCGTTTGGTTGCTTGTACCAAGTGGTACATGTATGAGATGTTTTTTTTTTTAAAAAAAAAAAAGTGATCCATGTGTTTTGTTGTTTGAATGGAATCATCCCATCCTGAATCAAGTGATACAAATTTGAGGAATATTCTCTCTAGATGTTGAACCATTTTTTTTTGAATTTTGGCCAGGAGCTCTGGCATTACTGTAAAGAAGAAGAGAACAACAGCTGAGCTACAGACGCGAACACACGCACCCACACACACACACGCCACACACACACACTCCCACGCGAAAGCAGCTCAGCCAGTGAGCACCCGGGCCGAGCCAAAGCTCGAACCCGGGTGGCCAACCTGCCCACCGCAAGCTCTGGCCACTGAGCTACGCTCAGTCCTCGATGCTAAACCATCTCATTCACCTAAAATAATGGAATCAAATGATACAGGACCATCTCATCTCATTCAACCTCACCCCATGAACCAAACACACCCTAAGATACTCACGCTAATTGTCGTCGTCTCGTGGAATACTAGTACGATAGGAAACTAATTAATGCATCGATCATGCATGCATGGGCAACTCGAAATTACATTTGTAGCCGATCTCAGGAAGAACCTGGCGTCCATGTCGGCTCTGATCGCTTTATGGCAAAAGGCCAGCAAGTGGCAAGTGGGTCGAAGGAGAATTTATACACGCAAAAAGCAGGCGGCGTTTGTACTCTCCAAAAACACTTCTCTCCCTGTAAAAGCGTCTTGATTCAGCCAGAAGCATTGGCCGGACATGTGCATGGTTCATGGCGGCTCGCCCTGGGCGGGCGTCCGCACGCGCCCTGCCGGCTTTGTTTAATGGGATGGCGAGGGAATGGGGCGGTGATGGGCGCGCGAGGGAGAGCAGAGATCTCTCCATCGGCAGAATCCGTGGCTTTTTTTAGGCTCTAGATTTTCCCCCCCTAAATTTAATTATTTTGGTCTAAATTTATGAAACTAGCTTTTCGGTGAACTCAAATGGTGCACAAGATGATACGAGTCATCTGTTACATCATAAAAGTCCGACAAAAATCTCGCAGAAAGCTGCCGAGCTCTAAGAGCTCGGCGCCCATATACCGAGGTTTGTTGGCTCGAAAGGAAAGAGATTGGGTAGTGGATTTGATTAATTAGCATTTTAATTAAGTAATTAAATAAAGTAGTATGATTAAATTAGTGAATTCATTTCTATCGAGGGAGAGGAGCTCGACAGGAATCTTAACATAACAGGTGATCTATCGAACTTTCCGAGCATAGAAAATGACCCGTGAAGATTAAATCTATAAATAATTTCGAAAGAGGACTACATTTAGAAAAAACGTTTGCATACGGCTAAAAGGCCAAAAATTCCGATTGGCACACATGCGATGCGAGCCTCAAGTTCAACTCAACTGAGGAGAGAGAGGCCAACGGCGACCATGATTATTCGTTCAGGGTTCAGGGCGGGCGCGCGGGCGCAAATTCTAATCATTATTCGAGTTGATCGAAGTTGGCATAGGCGCACACACCCTCATACACAAACATCTCACCTTTTGCCTTTATTCCTAAGACCACCTACAGTAAAACTATCTCAACATATTATAAGGATTTTTTCAAATAATACATTTTTAAGAGTAATTGCGATATTAATACGCAAAAAATAAAATTGTAAAAATAATACTACTTCGTCGAATGGTACGGCGAAATAGCAGTAGTCACCAAACGGTACGGCGAAATAGGAGTAGTCACCATATCGTTTGGTGACTACTTGTTAATCCCGCAGTTAACTCTTCACCGTCAAAGTTTACGGGAAACGAGGTAATAATCGTCGTACGGTTTGGCGACAACTAGTAGCCCATGTTTTTACCGAGGCAGTTATCGCCAAACGGTTTGGCGACAACTAGTTATCGCCAAACGATTCGGCGACTACTAGTTATAGCCAAACCGTACGGCGATTATTGTCTGTTTTCCGTGAACTTTGACGGCGAAGAGTTAACTGTGGGATTAACAAGTAGTCGCCAAACGGTATGGCGACTACTCCTATTTCGCCGTGCTGTTTGGTGACTACTGTTATTTCGCCGTACCATTTGGCGAAGTAGTAGTATTTTTGCAATTTTATTTTTTTGCATATTAATGTCGCAATTACTCATAAAAATGTATTATTTAAAAAAATTCTATTATAAGCATGTACAGATCATATTTATTTTATGTAGAAGAGTGAGAATAGAGGGGGGAAGAGAGCTAGCACTCATACAGTAACTAGCGTCGTACAGAAAACAGAATAGAATAGTTATGTACAAGAGAGGAGATAATTATTGCTATATCTTATTGAATCTACGTATAAATTTTATATTCTATTAAGGGATGGAGTACTTAGCACGGGATATAATGTCGTAAATTTTCTACGACGCATATATGACCGTAGCACATGCATGTTAACTAGCCTAGGCCCTAGCTTAGCTATCTATCACTTTGACGTAGACATGCATGTAGTGTACGGAAATTTGCTCGTTAATTTGCAATTTAATCTGTCTCCCAGTCGCTATTACACTAGCACGGTTGCAACATGGGAACTGTCACAGGTGATGGCACGTGCCTTGACAACTACGGAGTGGTAGTACTGAAGCGACAGAGCCATGCTTTGGCACATATATAAGCCTGTGGTCCCTGCCCGTTTAGTGTGCCCATAATCTCTACTTGCCTTGTCCTAGCTGGTTCACTAGTACAATACTCGTACGTGCCAGAAACCAACAGGACGAAATTGTCCCATATACATGGCATGACATAGGTTCATTATATTATATACTCCATGGATACTTTTCCTGGTGAATCTCCAGCCAAATCAAATTTTTTGGCAAGCTAGCAAAATCCATATGGGTTCGTACTTACGTTTCCGTCCCTGTCACCCCCTGCTTCTTCTGGCTATCAAAGTATCAATTACCATGGGGTCTTGGACTACCAGCAAGTTGAGTTGCCCTCAACTCCAAAGGAAAAAAGAAGCTGAACTCCATGGGGTCTTGTGCTTGTTCTATTTATGGAGAAGTGCAGCAACTCTATGGATGGACGTGTAGTAGGTTACTTGCATGCATTAGGGCATGCATCTGTAATAATTTTGTTCTTGTAGCGGCTGCACATTGGTTGGGCTGGGTACGCTCGCCTTCGGCTAGGTCGGTGGTAGAGCCCCAGGCCTTTCTGTAGCAAGCCTGGGCCTACACGCTGTAGGAGACGAGCCAACTTGGCGCGATGGAGACAGACAAGAATGATCCAGCCCCTATGGTTTCTTTTTGATGCTGCTCCTACATTTAGGACCACGACGTTGCGAGTACAGACTACAGAGTAGTGAAATTTACTCGTTCGCGTTAGCTCCCTTCAGCTTTCTCTTTGTCAGGCACGGAAAGAAAGAGGATGGGCCATGATCTCGAAAATACCCTCCTAACATGACCTTATTTCAGGCTTACCCCTCCAAAGGCGTGGCGTTAAAAGAGTACCCATGGGTGATTTTAGAGTTCTTCTGCGGCACACTAAATTCAATATGGATCGTTTATTTTTTCTAATGGTAAATTTCACAAAAATACAGGGTTTTCTACAAACTATCAGAAAACTATAAGTTTTAACTTCTATTTCATTAAACCACAGATTTTAAGAGAACTTGTATCACGAAATTACAGGTTTACAATTATTTATTTCTTATAACAGGTCTGACAGTCTGGACCCACATTGCAGCCTCACGTGCGAGTGAAATAGAAAATAGAGGAGCATGAGGTTGTCATATGGGTCAACACTGTTAGACCTATTACAAAAAAAAAACGGCCAATTATAAACCATATAGTTTTATAAGATAATTTCTTTAAAAATCTGTAGTTTAGTAAATATAAGCTAAAATCTGTATTTTTATAATAATTTATAAAAAAACTTGTAGTTTTGTACTATTTACTCCTATCCTAGTGGCATATTTTCTTCGTTTCAAAATGTTTATTCATAGCCTCAACGGTCTCCTTTACTGAAGAAGTTACCGCAGAGGTTACATTTAAATACCTTGTGACAAAAATGTTTTGCACTGTTTGGCCTAAGAATTTGTCCCAAACCATTGACTGCTAGTCAATTCAATTGTACTGTAGAAAACTAAATGTGAAAATGATGGGGGAGAGCAGCAACGCCATGATTAGCTCTGTTTCATACTCCCGTTCCAAAGCTACAGTCACACGGCAGAAATTTTAGCATGCGGCCAGTATATGTATTAAACGCATACGAAATAAATTAACAGTGCATACTGTAAGCCGTATATCAATTTATTAGGGCACATGTACCGTACACCTGATTGTGGTACTATAGAACTTTATCAGGGGGCTCAATTCTATCGTGCACGCACCTCGTAAAAGCAGATGACACAAACGTAAAACAGGAAAACGTGCATAAAAAAGCAAGGCACTGTTGCAGCAATGGTACGTGTACAGTACAAATAGTACTCTCTCGATCTAAGTTTGTAAGATATATTTTTTTAATATAGATAAAAAGATATTAAAAATGACTAGATTATTCTTAACTATTATCACTAATCCGGTTTTTATTTAACCGAAGTTCCAACCCTTTTATTCCACATGTCCCTTGCCAGGAGCTAGGCAAGCTTTACATGGCGTTTTTTTACCTTCGCTTTACACTTTTGCCCTTTAGTTTTATTCTCCTACCAGGGACAGCAACGGAATTTCTCGCATTCTAGGACTCTAGGTTGGCCCGACATCGCCTGGGGTTTCCCTGGGGTTCTGACAGGGCGTCAGATCCGGGTCGGTCCCACCCTGGTTGCATTCACGAGGGGTGGCGAAGGGAGTTTCCCTCCGCCACCCCTCCCGTTGCTCCGGGCTCCTCTTGGTCCGGTTATTTCCGTGTCCTGCCTTGGATTTTCTATGCTATTTTGACTGATGGGGCATCGCCAAGTGTAAGCGATTCTTGCTCCGCTTGTGAAAGGGGATCGGCATTGTAAGCATACTATTGTAGCTCAGTCATATGTATGGGTCTTGCTCCGCCCGTCAAAAAGGGGGGAGTTCATTGGGCCCACAACACTCGGGTGGCGACCAAGAGGATCTCGGGCAGTGGCGGTCCGACAACTGGAGGGGCGGCAGGCCGGCGACTGGAGGACAAGCTCGAGCATAGGGCCTTCGAGCGGAGGAGGAGGCTCGGCCTTTAGTGCGCGCCTGTAGATCTGTAGAGAAGCGGGATTTTAGCCGCTTCTGATTTTATGTGTAAAGGCAACTTCTGATTCTCAGAAAAACTATCCAGAATCCTCCTGTTCTGTAAATAATCCGCTTTTTTTTAAGCAGAAGCTGTCCAAAAGCTGACACGAACGGGGCCATAGACGAATAGAGTACCTCTCAAAGAGGAAAAAAAAGGAAGAGCATACGTATATGAAAAAAAGTTGTATCAAGCCCTAAAAATATTCCATGCTACCAACAAGCTAGCGTTGTGTCGTTGTAGTGCGTCTCATCTCATAGCAAAATTCCATTCATGCGACGCACAGAGCTAGCCATCATGTGTTAGAGTTAATCTTATTACAGTCAAATCGTGTAGGATAAGGAAAAAGGAGTCGATTCGATTTGTTAAATTTTATTCTGATTTTTAAAATTGTAGGTTTGAGAATAAATTTTTAATAGTTGAGTTTTTTTGGAAGCAAGAAGGATGAGAAAGAATGAAGGCAATAAAACAAGAAAAAGTTCTAGTTATGTAGCACCATTAAAATATTTTGTGTCCGTGAGTTCTTGTGCTTGATTTTTTTTTTACCATCGTACGTGTGTGCTAATCTTGGTTAAAAGCCAATAATTGGTATCAAAACGAGGGTTTAATTTTGGTGTCGCGCTTGCCCTGAGAGGGAGGCCACCACTGATGCGCATCAGGGGTAGGCTATCGTTGCCGAGTGATGTTTTGTTGAGCAAGATCCAATGATGCATTGAGCCTGGATGCGGCGGTGCATGTAACCCCACGAGGAGGAGACGGCGAGGTACGTATTTTACACAATGTGTAGTGTACATGCGTGTGTATTCAAGTCCTTGTGTCAGTGTTCCATGTGTGCATGAGTACCTGTGAGTGTGTCCAAGTGCTCGCATGTATAAAACTCTCGTCCGAGCGTCTGTGCCATTGAAGTTGTGTCACGAGCAGAGAATCGGCGTGAGGAGATGATGTACAATAAGTTGTCTCAACGGCGGCAAAGAGGTGACAACCAAAGTGTGGAGGTCATCGTTGCAAGAAGAGCTGGGGTCATCAAGATTGGAGTCACCGACAAATCGTGTCACTGGCGATGAAAAGGCGGGACCAAAGATGTGGCAATGAAGGGCAAAGGTGTGTCTCCCTAATACCCACTATTGACGAGCGTCATTGACAACCGGCATGATAAGATGGCAATGGCGGCCATCTATATGTCTTATCAAAAAGGCGACCAAAGCTACGTGTTCTCATGTTAGTTGTGTCCACGAGATACCATGGTAGATGATTCAAGACATTGAGGAGATGTGTTCACCTTCTTGAATCAAGTAAATAAGTTGAGATCGAGACATTGAGGAGATGTGTTCACCGTCCTGAGTTAAGTTTGTGCACTACTACTGAATGATAGAATACTATCTCTTCATCTAGGTCGGTTCCCAACTTTTTAGAAAAAAATCGATAGTGATAGATGACTCAGCGTGGGTGCAGAATATGGCGCAAATTATCACTATCGATCTGACCTCAAAACCAATAGTGACGAACAGATAGTGGTACTATAGTCATCACTATCGGTTCTTAGGTCTGAACCGATAATAATAGTATACATATTACTATCGGTTCTAAGATTAGAACCGATCCATAGTAATCACTATCGATTCTTAGGTTGAAACCGATAGTGATGTGATATGTATCACTATCGGTTCTGAGGTTAGAACCGATCATGATAGTACACATACCAAATGCCAAACGACTTGGTCTCTCGGCTTCTCCTCTTAATTCATTCGTATACCAAAAGTCAAGGTGTTACCCTCGCGGTTAACCTCTCGGCTTCCCCTCCATTCTATAAAAGATGGAGTTTACTCCTCTCCGCCCACATTGCCCCTTCTCCTCTCTACCTGTTCGGCGTCCTATCGCCCCTCTGTCTCCCGTGGCCCCTCCCCTCGCTTGCATCACCCCTCGACCTCCCTTGGTACGCCTGGAAGGTGTTGACGCCCAATCCCATACAGCACCAGATCTGATCCTTAAAGGTTGTTGTCATCACATCCGGCCACGGCACTACCCCTACCCACCGACTGTCCTACACCGTGTTGCTTTTATTTCGCTGTCTTTGAGCTTGGCCATCATATATATTGAGTATCTAGTTTCATATTCAATTCAGTGTTCATAATATGTTCAAGGCCTTAATTATTTGATTTTATTTCACTATTCATAATTGTTCATAATCTATATGCTTAGGACATATTGCTGAACCAACCTATATGTCCCAGTGACTGCAAATTGCACACATATATATAAAATGAAGTTTACAAACAACATATATGACATGAAAAAGCTATTGGATGCTAAATGAAAACTAGAGGTGGAGATAGAACAATTGAATGGAAAGTATGAGTTAACAGAAAAGATTGGTGACATGCAACAAAAATTAAAAGATGTAGACGACAAATCACAATATATTGAATCTATTAACAATGTACTCATCATTAAGAAGTGCGGGGATAAAGTTTAGCTCGAAGAAGCCAAAGCTGAGCTTATATAGGTAACATAAAGGTTTCTAGCTATTATTTAATTTGATGTTAATCAATTATACCAAGATATGACTAATAATATACCAAGATAGCCTATTTTCACAAGAAAATGATCGCTTTTGTAGGGATTAAGAGATAGGACTGAAAGTCAATCAACTATTGGAGTTAAACAAATGGGCACTGTGACAGAGCTGTGGAACCTCTAGTAGAAATGGAAAGCCTCTGTTGCGGAAGCTGTGGTACATATGATGGAAGACATGAAAAAGCCCTAAGGTATTCTTCTCTTGATCGGTGAAATAATGTTGTTTCTCAATGTATGCTTGCTAATATTTTAACTAGTGTATTGTATCCTTGTAGTATAACATGAAAATGTTGCTCTTGTGCCAAGAAATTATTACAAGGAAAAAGAGATGCCAGATGATTGTGCTACTGATTTCTGCATTAAGTATGTTCATTAGACAATCTCTATGGAATTGTAGATGCAATTGCTTAGGGGCAAAGAGCCTTCTACTGGGACGTCGAAGCTGTCTAAGGAGAGTTACGTTAGAGTATTCTGCTACTAATTTCTGCATTGAGTATGTATACAATGAAAAATATGGTGAATGTGAATATACTACGAATTTATCGACCTGTGAGTATACTACGAATTTTAATATAATGTGAATGTTAATATACTACTAATTTGTCAATTGTGCATATACTGTCAATCTGTGAATATACTGGGAAGTTGTCAATATGTGAGAGTGAGTATACTGTGAATGTGAATATGAATATACTGTGAATGCAAATATACTATGAAGGTGATACCTGCAATTTATCTCTATCGATTCTACGATTAGAACCGATAGAGATGTCTAATCTTTTTTGGGTCCGAGCATGCAACCGATAGAGATAATTCACTAATCTCTATCGGTTGCACGCTAAGAACCGATAGAGATCATAATTACTTCTCATTCGATTCTGGTTGAAAAACCGATACAGATTACTAATTATCTTTATCGGTTTGTAGCTTGGAACCGATAGAGATAATATATCTTCTGGGTTGGTTCTGAGGTTTGATCCGACCCAGATAATGCTATATCTCTATTGGGCAAAAACCGGCCATGATAGCCGCTCGTCATCATTGTCTAAGGACTTTGTATTGCCAACAAAACCAACCCATATGATGAAAAAGAACCGATACAGATGACTATTTCTGTAGTAGTGGCAGGAGATGTGTCTAGGACGTTGAGGAGATGTGTTAGCCATCCTAAGTGATGTCCGTTGAAGATGAGGTCAAGATGTTGAGAAGATGTGTTCGCAGTCTTGAGTTAAATAAGTTAAGAAAAGAATGATGAGGAGATGCGTTTGTCGTCCTATGTTCAGTAAATGTTGAGTAAGTCGTAGTTGAGACCATCTGCCACAACAAGTTAGAGTTGTATCAGAACTTTAATGTTGCAAGATTAAGGGAGTGAATGTTAGAGTTAGTCTTGTTATAGTCCGAACCGAGTAGGATAAGGAAAAGAAGTTTTTCTTATTCGGTTTGTTGAATCCTATTTTGATTCTTCGAGCTGTAGGTTTAGGTATAAATTCCTGGGTAGTTATGAGTTTTTTTTTATAAACAAGAAGCAAGCAAGATGAGAAAGAATAAAATCAATAAAACAAGAAGCAAGAAGGAAGCAAGATGAGAGAGAATGAAATCAATAAAACAAGAAAAATATACTGGTTATATCGCACCATTAAAACACTTGTGCCCGTGGATTCTTACGCTTGATTTCTACGGTGCGTGCTGATCCGGCCGGTTTCGAGCCAACGTCCTGTGTGTGCTGTTGCCTCGGGTGGCCGTACGCTGCCTCGGGTGGCCGTACGGGCCAGTGTTACAGCGACACAGTCTCGAGGCAGAGGGCGGTGTCGAGCCCCCACCCACCGACCGCGACGGCCCGTACGGGAACAGCCCCAGGCTCCCAGCCCTGGCTGCAGGCGCGAGCGAATCGATTCGATCGCCCGGCCGCAGCCGCGCGGCGCGACGCAACAGGACACATTCGGCCGGCGTGCGACTCGGCCGGCTCTACGCTCGGCACGCTGGCGGCTACAATTTCCAACGCGAATCTTGCCCCCCCCCCCCCCCCCCACGCCTCGGCGAACGTAGGGCCGGCGGTGGCGGGGCAGCTCGCTCGGGCGCTGTCCACGCTGGCCGGCGCCACGGGACACGGCCATTTGCGGTCCGCAGCCCACCGATGCGGGCAGACGGTGCCACTGACCACCAACGCATTCATTGCGCGCCTGCACAGGAGGAGGACCGCAGGGACGCACGCAGGCGGTCACAGTACGCGCCGTGGCGAACCAGCCACTGCGGGCTAGCGGGAGACGGGGCGTACGCATACATGCGTCGTGCGAGGGGGTCTTCGTCCACCGCGCGGGACCGTACGCCCTGCGCGGTGTGACGTACCCTACCGTGTCCGCGTCTGCGTGGGCCTCTCGTTGGCCCCGGTATGTATCCATGGCCGACTCATCCCCACGTGTAGTATTGGGTGGAATAGGCTAAGCTAGCTAGATGCGTGTGTATTTCGGTGGGGCTCGGCCGGGCGGATCGGTCTCTTGTGTCAGATGCTACGGACGTACGTGAGGCTGTTGGAGCCAGGGGTGGCCAATTCAAGTCTGATGATACCATCACCGGCCGCCTCCGATAATAATCTTGCATGCTGCTAGTGCAACACGGATGACGATTAATATATTATTGTTTAGGTCTACGTCTTCATAAATAAAAGGAGCTCGTAATGTCTAAGACACATTACATGATTACGACTTTAACAAGAGTTAAATTTAGACACGTGAAAAATTCCTCGACCAGTTTGACAAACTGATCGAAGATAAAGTATACCTGCATTATCTCGACCTATTCAGTTGCTCTAACCATCAAACTAGTCGAATATTGAATAGTCTTCGCCCTGATCTAAAACTGATTGGAAAGGCGGTTACCTTCGCATAAGACTAGCGTGCGGAGGACACACTCTCTGATAGGTACAGATAACTGATAGGAAGTTATTTCCTACGAAAAGATGCCTCCTGGTAAAAAGACGCCTCTCTACAAGAAGACGTCTCCCGTCAAGGCGACACCTTTTGACGGGAAGATACCACTTGAAAGATGAAAACTGCCATCCTTTCGTTCACTATAAATAAGGAGTCTGCACAAGGGTGGAAGAGGAGGGTCGATAGCAAGAAGCAACACAATAGAACATAAGAGAAAAGCAATATTAGTATTAGTTTCTCAATTCATCTCTCTGGTGACTAAATAAAAAGCAACCCCATTTTCTACTCCTTTCAATCTTTGATTTCTTCACACAAAGGCAATCTTAATCATATTCATAAGCTCGATATAGGGACCCCCCAAGTCTTGAACATTGATGATTGGCGCTAGAAGGTGGGCTGCGTCTGTAATATCCAAAAATTTGCATTTCTATTTAATTTGGTTTTTATTGCTATTTTTATTATTTTATGGATTTTATAATGTCTTTTATAATTTTTTTAATTTATTAAAAGGTTTATGCTAACAGATTATCACAGACGGTTCGGAACCATTATCCCATACGGTTTTTTAAACCGTCTGTAACCATGTGTCAGTGATAATCGTTGCACATCACAGACGGTTTGTGAACCATCTATGAAATACACATCACAGATGGTTCTTGGCAAGAACGGTCTGTGATAACAGATTATCACCGACGGTTGTGATAATCTGTTATCACAGACGGTTCTAACCAAGAACCGTCTGTGGTATACATAAAACCCACATCGATTCAACACTACAAAACATATGGCCAGCGTGGGGAGCATGTGGTCCAGGGGAGCAGGTGTCCGGGGCGAGCAGGTTACCGAGGGGAGCAGGTGGCTCAGGGGAGCTAGGGTTTGGGGGAAAGGAAATGTGTAGCGATCTGCGCATGGTGAGGTGCTTATAGGGAAGTTTTATAGGAAACTCGTCACTAACGGTTTTAGCCAAAAAACCGTCTATGATAGCAATTCACATTACTGACAGTTGGTGGCTAAAACAGTCAGTGATGTGCATTGCCATCATCACAGATGGTTTTTGACTAAACTGCTAGTGATGTGCATTGCTATCATCACATACGGTCTGTGGTTAAAGCCCCGTCTATTATTATATTTAACATAGACGATTTTTAAAAATTGTCTGTGATGAGGAGTCTAATATAATCCTTTCTGTAGTAGTGATTTTTTATGGTAACCCATTTATCTTGACAATTAATTGGTTCTATTAATCTTAAAGTAGCATATTCTTTCTATGATATATAATCGGTTTGGTTGATATATAACATGCTATTATGGTCATGTACTCGTATAGTTTGATTTAACCTATATTACTCTATATATGCATGCATTATCCGTACATCTTTATTCATTTTCTATCCGAATCCGTAACATATCTATCCTGTGTCCGTATTCCGAATAACTTAGATTTGTATCCGTATCCATCTAACACATATTCGGTTTCGAATCCAAAAAAAAAACGAGTTAGAGTATAAAAAACATATGCGTCTACATCCCACTTGTTTTCACCCCAGTTGCGCCCCATATGCAAGTCAGCATCTTTCAGGCTTGCCACCAACCGTTGAGCCATTGGTGAAACTTTAGCAGCAATGGTAGGTGAGCTCAGCTCTCTCTCTCTTTATCCTTGCGCTAGCTAGCTATCCACTGGCCCTTGCAGCCTTTCGTCCTCCCCCATCCGCAGAGAGAGACATCAACCGAGAAAAGCGTATCGGTTTTTTGTTCGCTTTAACTTTTCCCAACCCCCTCCTCTTCACTCTTCTGCCCCCTCGATCTGCGTCTCTCTCTCTCTCTCTCTCTCACGCACACACACGCACACCTCTCGTTCATCTCTCTAACCCTCTCCGTATGATGGGGTGATAAAGAGTCTCATCTCTCTTTCTCTCTCTGCATATCATTCACCGCCCGCCTGAACTTACGTGAAGTGCGACAGCGACACCTGCCGCACTAACTGTACACGCGCGAGTGGGTGGCGGGGCCGGGCATGCACGCATCTGATGCCTATGTCCGTCTCCTCCTCTCTCTCCTCTCCCTCGCTCTGCCATAGGGGACGATCAAGAGTAGTATCCCTCTCCTCTCTCACTCTCTGTCTGGTATATACAGGCGGAGGTGGGCATCGTACCGTGTCGTGCCGGTTTGATCCGGATTTATCGTGCTTTGGGCCGGAATCGTGCCGTGCCACGACAGCCCACCGTGCCAGGCAGGCTCAGCCCGACTCGCCTTTAACGAGCCCAAGCCCGGCCCATTCGCGCTCCGTACCTGCTTCGTGCCGTACCGGCCCAGGTCTGACCCATTTTCACTATTGTGACGAGCAAAAAAATAAAACAATCACTACTACTAAACTACCTATTTTAATTACATAAGAGACTAATCACATCAACAAAATGTCAAACATAAATGCAATGCTTGAAGATGCCCTGAATCAACAATATCTGCCAACTTTTAGGACTTAATCCGTGATTTCGTGCCCGTTCGTGCCGTGCCGGCACGGGTCCGGCCCAAACGATCGTGCCGCCCATCGTGCCCGTTTCTCAGACACGGCACGGCCCATGCTACAGTTACGTGCCGGACTTTACACCGGGCCTTCCCGTCGTGCTTCGGGCCGGCCCAAAAGAGCCCGGCCCAAATGCCCACCTCTAGGTATAGGGTGGCGATCAAGAGTAGCTCCTCTCTGTTCTGGGTGCGGGAATCATGCATGCAGCCGCGCGCACAGAAAAGTGACGGCTTTCATGCCAATCTTCGCTTCGTCTCCTTTGTCGTTTGCACGTGCGAGTCGCCATAGGATTCCGGCGTCGCGCGCGCGGCCAGCCCGAAGCGGGTAGGGGCAGGGCGGCAAGCGCCAAACACGGCGTCTAGCCGCTAGCTGCCTAGCTAGCCAACCGGCTTATCCTTGCCTGACCTTACCGCGTTGATGTGGCTTGATAGTTGATACAAACAGCCGGTTGTCGCGTGGCTTACCACAAACTTTTCGCTGTTTGACAGTGGTAAATACAAGAGGAAAAAGGCTACCGCTGCCCTTAGAGATTCTCCCTGAGGTGACTACATATGGAAAACTCTAGAATAGAGCAGTTGCGGTTTTCGTTTCCTCGATGCACTCACTCGATCCATCGCGGCATCATTCGTCGTTTTATTCTGGCATCTAAGATTGGTTTACGGCAAATTTAGCTCCTTTTCGTTCGAATTTACGAAACTAGACTCTTTTAATTCGGAAGGCGTGGCAAACGATACGAGTCACCTGTCACACCAGAGGACTCGGCATGAATCTAGACAGCAAGCTACTGAGCTCTCGAAGCTCGGCAAGAATCGACAGCCAGGTATTGAGCCTGATTGGCTCAGAAGGATGGTGAATTAGATTAATTAGCGATTTTATTTAAATGACTAATTAAGTAGATTTGATTAATTATTGGGTTTAATTCCTGTCGAGGAAATGGAGCTCGGAAAGAATCTTGGCACGGTAGTTGACATGCCAAGCTCTCCGAACGCGAGAGGACCTGCCGAGCGTGGGGTGATTTGTGAGGGGGCTAAATGTGCAAAGGATTTTGAAGGAGGCTATACATGAAAAAGAATGTTTGTAAAAAAAAATCCTCGAAGCCCAAGCTGCAAATAATTGTTTGTTTTATCGTCACGTTTCCTGATTTCGTGAGATCTGAGATTGTCACCCGGCGAGATGAGGTGCCGCGGTGCGGTGATGCCGATGCCGACATACGCAGAGACACATGTAGGTATCTGCACCACCACAATGCTGTCAATGCATGATCATTAAACGGTCCTCACAGTCCTAATGGTTAGAAACGATCATTGAGCATTGTTGCTCTCCGCGCCCACTGGCCAGAGAGCTGGCTACGTGCCAAGTAGGAATTGAACAGAGTGGCAGCTAGATAAAGCATGCATGCATTGCACCTTCTACCTTGCCTTTTTTGCATTCTATGCTGGACCATGAAACCTGTATGATTTCCTTAAATCAGAAGCCAATTAATTGCTTTGCTGTGGCAAAGAGAAGGGCGGTGGGCGGAGAAGGTCGGCGGGGGCGATGAGACCGAAGTGGTTAGGAGGCGGCGCGAAGTGGCGGCGAATCCGATGGCGATGATCGCCAGAGACAAGGAAGAGAGTGATGTGGGGGCATCTCGCTGGAGAGAAGAAAGAAGGTGGAGGCAACGGGAGGATTAACCTCCAATGGCAACGGCACGGTACACCCGATCGATCCAAGCATCGATCATTCGCCCATTACCTCATTGCTTTGCAGCCTTGGACCGGGTTTGTCCCATCTGCCTGCAATGAGACAAAACCATCTGGGGTACACGTGGCACTGGCAGGCCTACCAGCCGCTGCCCCTAGCTCCTGCCCCCACCTGCCATCTCCAAGGAGCGTTTACTTCTAGATACCAATGCGAGTAGGGGACCAAGCTGGCTAGTGCTAGTGGATGGCGGACCTTACGCAGCGATGGCTCTACCCTGCCCACTCCCCTCCATGTGGGGCCCCACCGCGCTCGAGCGATATTCGTCCGGCCATAACACGACGAGGAGACCAGGTAGCGCGAACATTTTTTTTGGTGCTGTACTGCTACATACACTCGCCAATGCAACCCCCTCACCAAGAGTTTTCTGACAGGGACGGATGATATAGGGCATAGGCACACCCATGCAGACGAAGAAAATGATTGATGCATGCGCTTGTGTTTTCCCCGTGTTATTTAGCTAACAGGTCTCTCTCTTTTTCTTTTTTTTTTTTTAAAAAAAGATTAGCAGGAACTTAATTACCATGCATTAAGTAGAACGGACGAAGCTCTCTTACTGGAGAGCTTGTTAATGCAATCACATAGAGTTTAGAAGTTACCAGGAAATTAGAGGTAGTGCAGGTCCTGCCGCTGCCTCGTCATATGTTGTCAGGCCTTTCACAGCGTGGCTCTGAGCGCTTTCGACAACGTTGTTAAAGACCATTTGCACCGTCCGATATGAATTTTCAAAAATCCTAGTGTTTCGTTCTTTCCGTAGATTCCAAAAGGTGTGAATTACTACCCCCATCTAGTTTCTTATGACGTCGCCTCCCGATATTCAGAAAGATGGAGTCCCACCATCGAGACACAGTGACGGTCACCGCCGCACGCTGTGTCATAGCTGCAGACAAATGCATCCAGTGAAAGACTTTTCTCCATACCTATCTTGCGAATGGGCACAAAAGGATGAGATGAGTGGCCGATTCCGATTCATTTCCGCAAAGCACGCGGATTGTGCTATGAGGCCGTCCCCTAGTTGATAGTCTCTATCTACCGTCAGAATTATGTTTTGAACCAATAACCATGTGAAGAATTTGCATCTTCCTTCCGCTGTTGCCTACCAAATAGTTTTGTAGTCATTGCCCAGCGTGGAGCCCCAGAGCTGCACTCTGTAAGCCGTCGTAGAAGAGTACTCTCCATTGGAAGTCCATTTCCAAACAATATCATCTTGAACGTACGAGTCCAAGGTAACCTGCCGAATGGCCTGCGAGAGAATAACAAACTCGTCCGTCTGTGTTTGATTTGTGAGTTTGCGTAGTGACCGGAGCCATTTCATGTCAACTAGCTCATCCTGCACCGTTGTTCTCTTCTGCGGACCAGCTTGAAGCACTTGGCGCTAGCTGTCTTGGAGAGTTTCCGTTGAGCCAAGCGTCGATCAAAATTATTAGCTCCGGTCTATGTCGTCATATGGCAGCTCTGTGCGTGCCTAGGGCCTATGGCAACCCTAATTCCTGCTGTAACAAAGCCAAGGCATGCCAAGTGTCCGTCCAAACCTTTCGAAGTTTTTTACCCCTAGGCCTCCTAGAGACTTCGATTTACGCACCTTGTTCCAATTCAACACAGACAATGTCATCCTTTGCATTCCTTCGATCGACATGTATGTGGTATTTCTTCGAATACAAGACGTGATAGAAAATCTTACGAAGGTTGGCTGTCGATCGATCGATGATTCACCGAAGAGATCGTTTGCGCTTTTGTTTTCGTCTTACGAAGAGTACGTAGCTGGTTTCTGAAAAATAACTTCTTGAGACCAGTTGGAGGATGAGAAATAAGGGAACATTATATACTATATAGGAGGAATCGATCGAGCCTTCAGATTAAGGTAGCTCGACGACTCCAGGGCTTCAACCACCGTGTCTATGTGCTTTGCAACCACGGTACACGTACGGTTTTTTTTTTCCTTAGCAAGAAGAGCGTGATCATCGATAAATGAGGAGGTAGCTAGCTTCAGTGAATTGTTCTTTCACACTATATATGCTAAAGTATTATTCGGAAGCAAATCGTGCTCAGTCTAATTAAATGGAGCAACAAATCTGCAGCCCTTACTAAATTCCTTCCAAGATGCCTTTCCCTGATCACTTCCGACTACATCTCTCCTCCTTATCATTCATCAGTTGATATTTGCTCCTACCTTTTAGTTGACGAGTCACTTTTTAGCGGAGCCACCAGACCATGTGCCCGCATCGCCCTCACACCATAGTGGTGGATCACCTCAACATGTCAGAGACAGATTAATGAAACAAAAAGAGACAGGAAAAAGATGGGAGATAGTGAGAGGAAAGAGAAGTGGCATCTCAGGGTGAAAAGAGAGGTCATTGGCTCCTTGCAATGCAAAAGAACAGAAAGCCAAGAAAAAAAAGAAAGGCTAGCTAGGTTGTCTCACTAGGGACACAGGACAAATGGAGTTCCTCTACTGGCAGAGAGATAAAAGCAAAACAACTTTTTTTTTTTTATCTTTTTATTTGCTTCAATGATAAGTCATCTGTTTGTTGCATCATGTTTTGCCTTCAGAACAAAAACATCTGTTTGTTCCGGCTGTTGCTAAAGCGTGCCCTGCCAGTCTCACACGATCATGGGGGCCGGGTGTTATTTGCTATTTGTATATATTAAGCTATTAACAAGTGCGATTCACTCCATATATACTGTTAATTTTCAGAAAATGAAGCCATGCACGAACAAATGATAAAAAGCCTTTACCTATTGGACAAAAAGGTAAAATGGAAAGGGGTTTGTTTATGAAAAAAGGAATTAAAGAAAGGAAGGATTTCAAGCGTCTAAAAGGTATGCATGCATGCATGCATAATGCATGGTACACTAGTTCAGTTAACTTTTTTGTTTGGGGGGGGGCTAATGCATGTTTCTTCCCATGAAAGTTAAGCAACCAGAATCATTCAGGAGGTTAGTTGGATCCTTCCAACCGTGTTGGCTAGCTCCTGCTTCCCTTCTCCCCATGGATGCAAAATGGTGTAGGGTAGCAGCAGCAGCAGCAGTAATGTGTAGCAAGGCCCTTTCATGCATGAGACCACCAAGTGGCCCCAAACAGGCCATGTGAGTCCCTAGAGAGAGAAACAAAAGCTTCATCAATACTAACAAGTAGATGTCTTGATTAACGTCACAAGAAGAAATCGTTAGTTAGTAGCTACTGTTTGATATAGGAAAAGAGTAGGGTGCCAGATGTAAATTCTGCCATGGTGCTTGTAGCAAGCATATCTGTAAGTTATGGCTGGTATTAGCATGAAGTAATGTCAACGAAGTATGCCTTGCCTAACTGAATGGTAGGGGGCAATATTTTTAAGATCAGGGGAACCGTTTTTTTACATTATTGATAGGAACAGAATGGAATGCATGGTCGACAACTTCGGGCCACTGTGGAAGTGTGAAGTCGATGTGTATTCATAATTCATTCACAACTACCGCGTTCAGAGGGTAGGTGGCCCAAATGGTCATTGTGAGCTCTTTGTTAAATGCTACACCATTTCCATCGTGACAGTAGGCTATTTTTCCTAAGCTTTACATCAAATTCTCACCCACGAAGCCGCTATGAGCCTGGCGAAATTGAAAGGCATGAATTACTGAAGTTGTTCTCTGACCTTGTGCGACCTAGCATCTGCCAATTGCTCTGTTATCTATGCTCTGCGATGAGCTGGACAGGCATGAATTACTGAAGTTGTTCGCAGATAAATGATCCGCGTGATTAGAATGTACACTATGGGGGCAGTAATGATCTGCGTAGTCAGAATCAATGTTCCAAATTTCGTTTTCGACTCATATCTCGTCATCCCCCGAAATTCAAAATTTCGCCGAGATCTTGAAATCTCTGACAAAATCCAAACGAAACGCAAAAGGCAAAATTTCAAATCCGGTATTTTTTCCACCGAGATTTCCGAGATCTTGGTCTAAATACAAAAATCTCGGTGGGAAATGCCGAGATTTCGGTCAAATTGAAGTGAGCAAAAAAGTGTTGAAACCGTGTTAGAAAAGTTTGAAAAAAATTTTATATGCTTCTGACACATCACTAATATTCTCATGAAATTTATGGATAGTGATCAAGCTTGAGGAATCTTCTAAAATTCCCACTGTGCAGAATACTGTAAAATGGTATCCCGCGGTTAGAAAAAATGGAAAGAAAATTTAAAAAATCATGAAAGGATTTATGTGACATTCCCTATCTGTTTGAATGTAAATTACTAAGTTTTTGCACATAAAATACGATCTACCGTGATCTCATCCTTTGGTGCGCATCTTGTTCTTGAGAGAGGCTTACCAAGCTCTTATCAGTTATTATCATGTCAATTTGGTTTCGCCGAGAAAACCAAAAAGGAGAATATAAACAGACTAATAACATTTTCGATTGCAAGTGTAGCTGTGGCTCGCAGCAGTAACATGCTAGATTGCAGTAACATTCATCCCGTAGAGACCTTGCCTAGAGCAGTTCCTAGCAATTTAAGGGCGGGAGCGACACCACGTCGTTGTCGCACTGACTGCACAGGAAGACGTGCGGGACGTCCTCGGTGTCCGCCACCCCCGAGCACCGCGTGTGCTGCCACGCCTCGCAGATGTCGCAGCACACCATGCGCCGCTGCCGTTGCCGCTGGCCGCGACGCTAGCCGACGACCTCTCGCCGTCGCCGCCTCGCGACGCGGCAAAGAACCGCTTCCTTCCTGTGGTTGCCCTCGTCGTCGCCCTGCTGCTGCTCTCCCTCGCCGACTCTCCCTTCGACCAGGACGGCGCTCCCTACGTCGATCAGCCCGAGCACCGGGCTGCCCTCCTGGCCGACGCCGATCCCCACGATGGACCCGGCCGTGAAGCCCCTCAGGGCGAGGTACATCTCCCTGAACAACCTCTGCACCTCCCACTTGAGGTCGCCCACGGTTGCGTGTGCCGGCACGGTCACCGTCTCGTACGGTGGAACTAGCTCCGGGCTCCAGTTGCTCACAAGCAGGGTGCAACACAGGTTGATGTAGACATGTCCAAGTCCCCCATTGTTGGTTGCGGCGATCCCTTGGCGGTAATCCTTGACGAAGTGTTTGATGTCCAAGACCATCCTTACTGCCACGGGGATCGCGTCGAACGCGCCGGTGGTGAGCGCCTGGCTCGGCTCCTTGAGCACGTGCCGGTACAGGTGCACCAAGTCTCTCATGAGCTGCGCCCTCGTGAGGTGGAACCGCACCCTCATCTTGCCATTGCTTGGCACGCCGCCGGCCGCCGGGAGTACGCTGGACACGTCCTCCAGGCAGTACTCGAGCACCTTGGTCACCGGGTTCATCGCGCGGCGCACGACGTAGTTGCCGACGATGTGGTTGCCGAGGGACTTGAGCACGAAGTCGAGGAGGCCCGTGTCGCCGATGTAGGCGCGCCGCGTCAGCGCACTCTCCCGCCACGTGACTCCACCGCGCTGGCTCGGACCGAGCGCTGGCCCACGACGGCGCGGGCCGCCATGTCCACGCGCTTTGCCGACCACCGGCACGAGGCTTCCGACATGATTCCGCGGTAGTCCATCGCCGTGACGGAGGTCGCCGGCAGGCGGGTCCGCAGCTCAAGCATGAAGCGGATGAGGTCGCCGAGGTTAAGCAACTTGTGGCCGCTGATGGCCTGGTACTTGGTGACCACCATGGGGAGCTCCTGGCTGAAGCACGACAGGTGCGGCACGAGCACGCAGAGCGGTATGGATCGAGCGCTGCAGAGATCGGCCGGGTACGATCGCAGCTGACGCCAGAGTTCTACCGGGCCAGACCGTAGCCCCACCGCCCGAACCATGTGTCGCCGTACGCGACGCCGTGAAGCAGCCTCAGCTCCATGTGCCCCTTCCTCGCCGTGTCCACGAGGCTCACCTTACTTGCAACATATGACCAAACAAATGTTAAGTTCTACGTGATAGCTCATGGCTCATGCAGTATATATACGTTGTGGCCTTGTGGGCTCGTAGCGCGCAGTGGCAGTTTGCGGTGCATGTGGGCCTGTGGCGCCGTCACATACATTACGTGCAAGGCTGAGCATATGCGGTCCCAGAGGTCCATGATCTGGTGGCCGGAGACGAAGTCGGAGCCGCCCTCGAAGCCGCGGAGGCCGACGAGGTGGCCGTAGCCGTTGAGGTGCACGATGCCGTGCAGCAGGTGGCCTCCGGATGTCGTCGTCCGTTTTGATGATGCTTTCTCCGAGCCGCCGTGGTTGATCCCGTAGCATAGGCCATCAGCTTCCACTGAGGACTCCCTCTTCGGCAGCACGAAGTGAAACCTCTTGCTGCATATCAGATGCCGACCCCAACCTGCAACACGTACGATATATGGGATTCTCCTCGTAGTTAATGAGCATGACTGATTTGTGTTCGTATAGCTATAGCAGCACCTCTAAACCTCCTATATACATTAACGTTGATTAGTGTTTGATTGTATGCAAAGGAGTGTGTGCGTACCAATACGACGGCAGAGGTGGCACTGGCGTTGCGGCGACGCGGCGACCTCCTCCTCGACGACGAAGAGCCTCACGACGGTCGGAGGGTGGCGGTGCAGCTCGAGCTGGAACGACCAGCACTTGGTCTCGCCCTGGACACCGGCCTCCAAAGCGCTGGCCGGCGAGGTCCTGACGTTGTCCTCAAGACGCCGTGAATCAAGCGCCAGTAGCCGGGCCGCGTAACGACTCGAACCGAACAAAGATCTCCCCGCGCTTCCTCCGCCGCGAGCTCCCCAGGTTGATCACCATCTTAGCCATGCCTTCCAACTTAATTTGCAAGTGTACGGTCCCCAAAGATCTAGCTAGCTAGTGTACCCCAGGTCTAGGATCGAGATGGTGATGTGTGCACCGCACTGCACTTCCTGGCGTAGATCATGAGGGGTTCTAGTACTCTAGTAGTGGTGATTCCTTCGGCCTCTCACGCGGTAAGTGCCAAGGGATTTAGAAAGCTTCGGTGGTCTGGTGAGAGAGTATGCGCGCGTGATCAGTTGATGAGCTCTATAAAACTATATATGGAGCATCCTTCTAGACATGGCGCTCACATCATGGGCTCATGGCTCCTCTGCTCTCGAAACTTTGCACACAACACCTCGTGTACTGTGTTTTCCATGTACCGCAAACTCGTTTGCAACGCAGGGATTTCACAGGAAATAATTTGTTTTATATAGAAACTGGGGGATAAAAAAGAAATCTCTGTGTTCTAAACGGTTCCCAGCAAGTGCATAGACCTTTCAATTGCAATAAGCATCAAGGCATACTACGTAGAGTTTTGATAAGTTTCATCCGGATATTTTCTTTAGCAATCATCATGTTTTGCCTTCAGAACAAAAACATCTGTTTGTTCCGGCTGTTGCTAAAGCGTGCCCTGCCAGTCTCACACGATCATGGGGGCCGGGTGTTATTTGCTATTTGTATATATTAAGCTATTAACAAGTGCGATTCACTCCATATATACTGTTAATTTTCAGAAAATGAAGCCATGCACGAACAAATGATAAAAAGCCTTTACCTATTGGACAAAAAGGTAAAATGGAAAGGGGTTTGTTTATGAAAAAAGGAATTAAAGAAAGGAAGGATTTCAAGCGTCTAAAAGGTATGCATGCATGCATGCATAATGCATGGTACACTAGTTCGATTAACTTTTTTGTTTGGGGGGCTAATGCATGTTTCTTCCCATGAAAGTTAAGCAACCGTAATCATTCAGAGGTTAGTTGGATCCTTCCAATCAGTGTTGGCTAGCTCCTCGCTTCCCTTCTCCCCATGGATGCAAAATGGTGTAGGGTAGCAAAGAAGCAGCAGAAGAATGTGTAGCAAGGCCCTTTCATGCATGAGACCACCAAGTGGCCCCAAACAGGCCATGTGAGTCCCTAGAGAGAGAAACAAAAGCTTCATCAATACTAACAAGTAGATGTCTTGATTAACGTCACAAGAAGAAATCGTTAGTTAGTAGCTACTGTTTGATATAGGAAAAGAGTAGGGTGCCGATGTAAATTCCGCCATGGTGCTTGTAGCAAGCATATCTGTAAGTTATGGCTGGTATTAGCATGAAGTAATGTCAACGAAGTATGCCTTGCCTAACTGAATGGTAGGGGGCAATATTTTTAAGATCAGGGGAACCGTTTTTTTACATTATTGATAGGAACATAATGGAATGCATGGTCGACAACTTCGGGCCACTGTGGAAGTGTGAAGTCGATGTGTATTCATAATTCATTCACAACTACCGCGTTCAGAGGGTAGGTGGCCCAAATGGTCATTGTGAGCTCTTTGTTAAATGCTACACCATTTCCATCGTGACAGTAGGCTATTTTTCCTAAGCTTTACATCAAATTCTCACCTACGAAGCCGCTATGAGCCTGGCGAAATTGAAAGGCATGAATTACTGAAGTTGTTCTCTGACCTTGTGCGACCTAGCATCTGCCAATTGCTCTGTTATCTATGCTCTGCGATGAGCTGGACAGGCATGAATTACTGAAGTTGTTCGCAGATAAATGATCCGCGTGATTAGAATGTACACTATGGGGGCAGTAATGATCTGCGTAGTCAGAATCAATGTTCCAAATTTCGTTTTCGACTCATATCTCGTCATCCCCCGAAATTCAAAATTTCGCCGAGATCTTGAAATCTCTGACAAAATCCAAACGAAACGCAAAAGGCAAAATTTCAAATCCGGTATTTTTTCCACCGAGATTTCCGAGATCTTGGTCTAAATACAAAAATCTCGGTGGGAAATGCCGAGATTTCGGTCAAATTGAAGTGAGCAAAAAAGTGTTGAAACCGTGTTAGAAAAGTTTGAAAAAAATTTTATATGCTTCTGACACATCACTAATATTCTCATGAAATTTATGGATAGTGATCAAGCTTGAGGAATCTTCTAAAATTCCCACTGTGCAGAATACTGTAAAATGGTATCCCGCGGTTAGAAAAAATGGAAAGAAAATTTAAAAAATCATGAAAGGATTTATGTGACATTCCCTATCTGTTTGAATGTAAATTACTAAGTTTTTGCACATAAAATACCTTATACGTTGACATTTCAGCAATATTTCACCTGATTTTTGGATTTGAACATGCATGCATAGTCCTCATTTACTTTGAGCCTTTGTTGGTATGCAAATGCAATGATATGTGCAAAGTGACTTACTTCACATGTTGCATTGCTCTTTTTCTCTACATTATGCCAATGCTAGTACAATATTCATGTTCATGTAGAACTACTCCTTAAGATCAAGCACAAAAAGGTCTAAATAACTTTGTGACCAATATATCCATCCATCAATCCATAATAGAAAAAAGGGGAACTTTGTGAGATCATCAGCATGGCTTCAAACTTAAAGCAGAGCATAGTATGATGCACGGTTCTAATTAGCGCTTATTCAATGAACCGATCTCTTGATGGTCAAAGCATACGGCCATAACCAATGCGTATGCATTCGTAGTGTTACTTGCTATATATGGCCTTTTCTCCGGTCCACAGGTAGTTTGCCCCCACATCCATTCTAAGCACATATCCCTTGCAATCTGCTTACTACTTTGTACTGTAGTTCACCTTCTAGCAACAAAATCCGGTCTTAAGCAATTCAAATCCGATCAAAATTTTGCTATATTTCGACAAAAAAACCCCGACACATCAAATAACTTTTTTCCATTCGTTTTTAATATTACGCAGAACGATAGTGCAGGCAACGCAAATAATAAAAAATCCGGCCATTAAAAGTGTAAATCCGGTCCAAATACATAAAATTTCAGCGAGATTTGACAAGATCTCACCGAGATTTTAAGCTACTATAGCAATTTGAATTGCTTAAGACCGGATTTTGTAGGTTGCTGCCTCCTAGACGATGTAGGAGCGTCGTATGCGGGAGCTTCTCAACGTGGGTTGTGAGAAGTCTCCGTGAAGTTTGTGAAGGCCGGAGTTCGCCTACCCAGAGAGGTGAAGAACTACCACTAGTAGATTCGAGGCAGATGCTCAAGAGTGGAGCCAGTCCAAAGAGGTTTGGGCTTGCCTCAACGTGGATTGGGAGAGACCGGCAAATCTCCGAGACCACGGGAAAAGTTGGTGTGTGTCTCTTTTACTTTACTTGCAATTCTTTTATTATTGTTGCAATTTATATGTGTAGAATTAAATTGCTTACTTGTGTGGAATTGCTTTCTTGTAGAGACATAGCTTCTTAATGCACTTAGTGAGCCTAATTGATTTAGGTTTTAATTGTCAAAACTTAGTTTATAGCTTTCGCATTTTTTCTTGGTAAGGTTTTGACCTAGGGGTACTTAGTTTTGCTTAAGAATTTTTATAGACCGCCTATTTACCCCCCCCCCCGTCTAGTTAGCATCCGCGACCCTACAATAGTTTCGGTTTTAGAGGAAAAATATAGGAAAATTAACATCCACAGAAGTTTTTTTGTCCTATGCGTAAGATCAAGACAAACATGCTAGACTAAAAATAAATGAGATTACTATTCACTTTAAAAATTTATGTGTTCTTCTTTTTCCTGTGTTTTAAATGCTTAATCCTACAAAAATTTGTGTGTTTTTCAATCCTCTATTTTATACATGTATTGTTATTCTATTCCTGTTATTTTAGATTGGAAATTGATACGGTCCATATGTCTAGTACAAATCCTTCGTATCGAATGCCTCACTCAGTCTCGCTTTGCTAGACCCACCTGAACCATTCATCATAACCTTATCTAGTCCCCATCCACCTGCCAATTAAGTTGTCTCCTTTGCTCCCATCCATGTGTCCTCCTTGCATTCTTTATACTAGTCCCATGATCAATGTCTAACACGCACATTTACATCATTGTCATCACATCCATACATAAAATTTTAAATATATTAATGAAATTAAGTTTCATACAATAAGGCTAAAAGGCCAAATAGAGTGCAGCAGAAGATACAAAAGCTTAATAGTATGCCTAGGCCCAAAAGATCTCCACAGGCAACTGACAAGGATAACCTAGAAGAATTCTTTAGCGCTGTCACTGTATTTTGCAGCAAGGTACGTGTCGTCGTGGGGCTTCAATTTTTTCACCCACTGAAGTTCAACAATAGCAAGGTAAGTACTTTTGTACTCAGTAAGACTCGTAGTGTATCATAAATTTATAATAGATGTAGGCTAGTTCAAAGGAAAGGCTACCATGGCTAATTGCATAAAGCAAATTTGAAACATGAATATCAAGTAATAGATTGTAAACAAAATTTGTAAAAGCTAGTTTGACAAATATGTAAATAACAAGTAATAGTATAATAAAATATAACAACTCACAGTCCTGCACAAATGCGAGCATAGAACCATTCTGTCGACGATTGGGGAACAGGCCCCCGCCGAGCTTACTTGTTGGTGGAGGGACCAACTGTGACCCCTTCTCGCGTGAGGGATTACTCAAGGAACGACTCACCAGATTTCAACGAGCGTGGACACAGCAGTTTACCCTGGTTCGGGCCTCTCAGGAAAGAGATAATAGCCCTACTCCAGCTCTTGTATACTCTTGCAACGTATCTGAGTGTATGTCTCTTGTCTTACAGTCCGTGTCCTATCCCCCTCATGATGGGGACGCTTTTATAGCTTACAAAGGATCGAACTCCATCGGCCCCACTATCCCACGTTTGGACCTCATCCAAACGTGGCAACCGGTGGATCCTACAACTTCGCCACGCTCCCGCGGGGAACGTAACGGGCTAGCGGAAGTTACGCTCGGGCAGTTACTCCCACTCCCGCCGACCTCGAGATCACGTTAGGTCGGCCGATAGCCGGCACCGAGCTCGTACATCTTACCCGAACTCGAGCCCGGAATCGACTAGAATACGTGGCATCCCAGGTCCCACCCGAGCCCGAGCTCGGAACAGGCCGAAACACGTAGCCTTCCAGGTCCTAACTAACCTGTCCAGGGTAACGACCTCCTGGTGGCTCGGGCGGGAGTGAGCTTGGTCGTTGGTGGCACCCGAGGTAATTTATGGGAATTACCCGACCCCCCGACAGCTAGCCCCCGAGGTTCAAGTGGGAAAAAGGTCTAAGGAAGGCCTTCCCCTTGGGCCTACCGTTCTACGAGCATATCGGTTCTGCCGCGGCGAACAACTGCCGCGACCAACGAGCTATTAACCTTCTCCGGGAACGAGCTTGTTGCTCCAGCTCGTCGCGTTTCGAGCGAACAGAAGTGGGCCCCTCTCAACGGTTCCTTCTCCCGGAAGCCTCATTCGGGAAGTTCGAACCGTCTTCTCTGGCAGGACGGTTTCGATTTGCGTGCCCACGTGTCATTTCCCGGATGGCGAATGCCTTAACTGCCCTCTGTGCCTCTAGGGTTTCCTCGATCATAACGGCGGGAAGTCCCTTTACTTTCCCGTTCCCTGGAGGAGTTTTTTTTAAAACACTCGAAGAGAATTTTTTAGACTCACTTGGCCATTTTGCGATTGCTGCGCCTCATACTCTTCTGCTTCGGCGCTCATCCTCCTCTTTGATCGCCTTCCTCATCCTCATGGCAAAGTTCGGCGTCAGCAAGCTCGACGGGCGCAAGCTGGAGATCCTTGAGCGGGCGAAGTACCTCGACGCCGGCACATGGAGAGCCCCCGTGCCGAGGAGAGCCCGCACCGGCTGAGGGGGAGATCGTCTCCACCGAGCTCTACGCCATGAACGGGCTCCGACGCCCAAAGCGAAGTTCGTCGAGGCCAGACGCTTCTCGCGAGTGCGAGATCGCTCACCTCCACCCCAACTCTATTCTCATCATGGCCATCTTCTCCCATCTATGTGAAGGGTTCGTGGGCGCCGAGCCCACTCCCAGCCTCTTTTTCCACTTCTACACCCTCTCGTCTGCACGCAAGACGCCAGCAGCCTGGCCGCTCTACTTCCGCCTTCGACCCACCCGCCCATACGAGTATCCGAGCTTCACGCTCAAGGACTCGGTGTCGGGTGGGCCGACTCTTGGTTCTACTCGAGGAAAGCAGAGGGCGGCTCGCTTCCTACTCCGTGCCAGAGGTCGCGCTGCCGAGACACCCGACCGCCTGCGGAGCCCGAGGAGGAGAAGGTCCTCATGCTAATCAACGAGCTCACGTGCTTGGGGTCGACCGCCGACGTTACCCGACTACGCCAGGAACCGGTATCACCCCTTAGGAGGAGGGAGCATCCCTTCTTCAAGGTCGAGGGGTGGCAGGACAAAGACCGCGAGTCGCGCTCGTATGTCATCACCCCGATCTTCTTTTCAGAGCGAGAGGATGCCCGTTCTCACGACCTCTTCTTTGGCCGGGTACGCAGCTCCGCCAGAGGACTGGGTGGACGCGAGGGTGTCCGAGATGTTCGGCACCCCTAAGGGCAAGGAAATCATTGAGGGCCGCCAGATCCCGAACAACGTCCTTAACCGGACCGAGGCGGTAAGTCTCTGATTCGGACTTCTTTCGGAGCTTTTGTCGGACAGGTTTTTCCGAGGGCCTTCCGACCTCATTCGAGTTTTCTTTTTTCTTTTCCTTTTTTAACAGGAGAAGGTTGCCTCGGTCGCCGTGACTCCACCGGGATCGCAGCTTGGCGGATCGGGTCGAAGACCAAGGGACAGCGGTCGCAAGCGCCGCGATTCGATCTCCGTCGCCACGCCGTCCCGCTTAGGCGCACACGCAGCGCCCCGGCCGACGATCAGCCACCCCGCCAAAGACTTGGAGTATGCAGACCGGCAGGAGGTGAGTGAACTAAAATTGTGGATGGATGAGTACACCAGGACAACCCCGAGCCGATGGCTCGTTTGCGCCAAATTGCCGCTGGGCGAAGAAGGAGGCCGCCGCGCTAGTCCGGGCGCGAAAGGTTGAACCGAGGGCGATCGCAGCCCTTCAAAGTGAGCTCGCGGGTGAGCTCGAGCCGGCCCGGGGACCGCGAGGAGGAGAAGGACGAGCCGACTCCGCCCCTTGGTCCCGAGGTCCCGCAGTCGGCCGCCGCGCCAACCGCGCCAGGCCGACCATCTCCGAGGTCGGCTTGGGGAGGCCGACTTCTGGCCGCCAGGGCCGACAAGGCGCGCGAGGACATGGCCGCCCTCCTTGTCCGCGCCCGAGCTCAGCAAGCAGACGCCGAGCGAGGTCAGTCTCCTATTCCCCTCTCGTTTGTCTCTTTCCTCAAGACCACACTAACCCCACATCGCCTATAGTGGGGTGGCGGCGATCGGAGTTATGGGATTTCAAGCAATGGTCGACGATGTTCTTGACCTCGTGCTAGAGAGGAGCTTGCCCGGCCGCCGAGGCCGTCATGGGCGACGAGGTCGGCTGGGGCCGAGGTCATGAGGCCCAATCCCCACGGGCCGCCGGTGGCGACGACGCCGAGGTGGGGGAGTCTGCTGCCGCGGAGCCCCGGGACCCGGAGGTCGTGTCTCCCGAAGAGGAGGCACGGAGGAAGATCGCGGCTGCCGATGCCCGAGCCGCGACGGAGGGCATCCCCCACATCATAGTTGTGGAGGATGACGGCTCGGGGGGGTCTGATGGTGGTGAGCAGGCCGCTGAAACTCCCCGCGAGGACTCTGCCGGCGCCAGCGACATCATCACCGCGACTCTTCAGGAGATCGCCGAGGTCTCTCCCCGGGCTCACGACGTCATGCCGGGTCCCAGCGCCGGCCCGGCGTCAGGGGACCCCAATCCGATCGGGAGCCCGTCCGGCGAGGAAGAGACGGCTAGCCTGCTGGTCGGGGAGGTGAGCCCGTCCATCGCAGCGGCCGGGGAGCTTCCATTTAAGGGGATCTGCCGCACCGAGGCCACTCCAATCGAGACCGACCTCCCACCGCCGACCCGGCAGCCCCAAGTCGACCCCCTGGCCCCGAGATGCCGCCGCAGCCAGGGCCTGGATGTCGAGGAGGTGGAGCCCCGGCGCAATCTCGCCCGGGAGGAAGAAGAGCGGGAGGTGATCCTTGCTCTTGAGGCCGCCCTCTCCAGAGGCGGAGGTTGTCCCCAGGGCAAAGGTCCTTCGCCTGGGACGGGGAGCTTCGGCTCGTGCCTCCGTGCCCGATCAAGGAGAAGGGACCAAGGCGGGGGATCCCTTGCCTGCCCAGAACGAGGCGGAGGACCCCGCCGAGTTGTTCCATCAGGGGCTGGAGGCTCGGCTTTGTTGGGTAAGTACTCCTGACTCTTATGTGCTTTTACCAAAAACTTCGATCACGACCTGAAAACGCCTGCCGCCGCGCAGGCCGGAGTCCACCATGAAGGACTTCCATGCCGCGACCGTCGCCGCTGAAGTTGTCGCTAAGCACCAAGCCGAGCAGACGCCAAGATCGCGGAGCTCGAGCGCCGGGTTGCCGAGCTGACATCTTCTGAGGCCGAGATCCGGCGGAAGGTGGAGGAGTCCGTGCATGAGCTCCAGGAGCGCCTCGACCGGAGCGAGCAAGCAAGGTCGGGCCTGGAAGCCACGGTGGCGACCTTACGCGACACTGCTCGGCGGCCAAAGGACAATCGACCAAAGAACGGAGGAGTCCAGGCGGCTTCGACAGGCAGCAAGCTAAGGTCGTGAAGCTCGCCGGCGGGTGCTCGACCTTGAGTCCGAGCTTGACTCGGTGCGGGACGAGCTCGTCGCTCTGCAGGACGAGAAGCGTGCCGGCCTCCTGTAATTTTCTTCTTCCTGTCTTTACCTGTAAAAAACTTAAGGAGAAACCGCCCAGTTGAACATAGAAAGAGCGTTATTTTTAATGGACGTCTTTTGTTTTTCTCCGAGATGACAACGATTTGTTTCGTGCCGTGGTTCCTTACTCGGTGGAGTTCGCCTTACGCCGACTTAGCAATCAATCGCATTTAGGAGTGACTACCTCGCGCGAAAGCTGCACGAGGTCGTGGCCACATGGTACCCCTATGGCCCCCCCGCCGCCAACGGAGGTCGTGGGCGTAGACTGCGAGCACGACCTCGTTGGCGGAGTAGAGTTCTGCGGAGACCGTGTGGCCCTTAGGGTACGGTGCGTTGACGCCGCCCACCGGCCGACCTGAGCTCGGAACCGTTCAGAAGGGTGTCCTGTGCGAATCTTTACTTGCGGCGGAGGTCTACCGCAAAAAAAGATGGTCGTCTTACGAGGAAGGAAGCCCTTGAGGTCGAGCTCTTGTTGTACGGTGTCTTGCCCCAACGACCGACCTGCCCCTGACACTTTGTCTGGGTCGAGCTTAATCGTAGAATTTTGCGGAGGTAAAGGGGAAAGAGAGAGAGAAAGAATGGGAGGGTAAGGTGACAAAGTTTATTAAAAAGGTAAAAGCGGGTGTGGTTAGACATGGAACTTACGCAGTTGGTCGATGTTCCAAGTACTAGCTAGTTCTCGACCATCTTCCATTGCGAGGCGGACAGCCCCCGGGCGTGCTGTTGAGACGACCGTGTAAGGACCTTCCCATCTTGGCGTTAGCTTGTTGGCTTTTGACAGGTCTTGGACCCGTCGCAGAACGAGATCGCCGACGTGCAAGGTCCTTGGTCGTACCGATTTAGCGGCGTGCCTGCGAAGAGCTTGCAGGTAAACCGCGGATCGCAACAGAACCCGTTCACGAGTTGCCTCCGCGAGGTCGAGGTCGAGAAGGCGCTCGCCTTCTGCGTCGATGTTATCGGCCAGGTTCACCCTTGGGGATCCTAGGACAACCTCGACGGGCAGGACGGTTTCCGCGCCATATACGAGCTGAAAGGGGGTCTCCCCCGTAGCTCGGCTCGTCGTGGTGCGGATCGACTGCAGGACGGGGTAGCTCGTCCACCCAGGCCTGACCATGCCGATCGAGGCTCTTGAAGACTCTCTTCTTGATTCCTTGGACGATCTGCCTGCTCGCGCTCGGCGCCCCATTGCTCGTGGGTGGGCCACGGATGCGAAGCATATCTTGGTCCCGACCTCCTCGCAATAAGCCTGAAACACTTCGGCTTGTGAACTGAGTGCCGTTGTCGGTAATGAGGCGACTTAACGCCAAAAGCGGGTTACTACATTATTGCGGAAGAACCTTTTAGCCGCCTGTGCCGAGATGGTTGATATAGGCTCGGCCTCGATCCATTTAGTGAAGGTGTCGATTGCGACGAACAGGTATTTACAACCCCTCCTTCCCCTGGGAAATGGACCGAGTATGTCGATGCCCCAAACCGAGAACGGCCAGGTTAGCGGCATGGTTTGCAGTGCGTATGCCGGCTGATGGACTTTCCGGGTATGGAACTGGCAAGGTCGGCAAGCGGTCACTATTGAGCGTGCGTCGGCCAGGGCCGTCGGCCAATAGTAACCCAATCGGAAGGCTTTGCTCACCAAGGTCCTAAAGGACGAGTGAGCTCCACACATCCCGTCATGGATATCCTTGAGGAGATATTTGCCTTCCTCTTGGGTGATGCACTTGGAGAGGACGCCAAGCGCGCCTTTGCGGTATAAGAGGCCCTCGACCATTTTATAGGCCGAGGAGCGTCTCACTAGCCGGGATTTCTCGGCTTCCTCCTCGCAAAGGTCCCGTGCACGAGGTATTGGATGAATGGCGCCATCCACCCGTGATCCCGCCGAGGAAGGAGACGGTACCACCCGTCTCGGTTGCCTCCTCTCCGGGGTATGGAGGGCTTATAGAGGTGCTCGATGAGCACCCACGGAAGCGGAAATCGGGCGGAACCGACCTTCGATAGATGGTCGGCCAGGGCATTGTCCTTCCTGGGGATGTATAGTACTTCGAAGTTTCTGAAGTACTTTTCCATCTTCCTTACTTCAGCCAGGTAAAGCGCCATTGAGTCATCGGAGCACTGATACTCCTTGTTAACCTGATTGACGACCACCGCGAGTCGCCCTTCAGCTAGTCGTTGGACTCGAGCGCTTTGCATGCCCGGCTTGGCTAGCGCACCTTCGTATTCTGCTGCGTTGTTTGTTGCGCCGAAATGCAGTTGGAGGGCGTACTGGATCCGCTCCCCCTGAGGGGATTCGAGGACCACTCCAGCCCCCGAGCAATCGTAAGCTCGGGATCCGTCGAAGTGCATGACCCAGCGGCGTGCTCGGCCTGGTTGGGTTCGGATTCGGACGGGCGGGGTTTGTCCATTCGGCTAGGAAGTCCGCTAGGACCTGAGATTTGATCGCGGTTCGCCGAGAATTCGATCTCGACCGGGCGAGCTCCATGGCCCATTTCGCGATCCGCCCGCTTGCGTCTGATTCAGAGAATTTCTCTCGGGAAGTTGGTCGGACTTGGATTTTGTGTGCCTGGAAGTAGTGTCTTAATTTCTTCGAGGCCACGAGGAGCGTATAAAGGAGCTTCGGACCTCGGGTAACGCTCCTTTGGTCCGGCAAAGACTCGATGTAGTAGATCGGGCGCCCCCGCCCCGTTTCTATCATGATGACGGCGCTTACCGCATGGGGTGTGGCGGCCAGGTAAAGCAAGAGGACCTCTCCTACTCTTGGCGTGGTCAAGACCGGGGGTCTCGACAAATATAGTTTAAGCTCTTTGAAAGAGCGGTCTGCTTCATCTGTCCAAGTGAAACCGTCGTGCTTAGGGCGCCTTGAAGAAAGGTAGGCCACGTTCCCCGAGCCGCGAGATGAAACGACTTAAGGCCGCCATTCTCCCGGTCAGGGACTGGACCTCCCGAGTGCAAGTCGGTGGTCGCATGTTCTCGATGGCTTCTATCTTCTCTGGGTTGGCCCTAATTCCTTGTGGGCCGATCATGTATCCGAGCACCTTGCCAGCTTTGACCCCGAACACACATTTTTCAGGGTTTAACTTTATTCGATGCTTATTGAGGTTATGAAAAGTCTCCTCTAGATCGGATACATGGTCCGAGGCCATCTTGCTCTTGACGACTATGTCGTCTACATATACTTCCAGGTTCCGACCTATTTGGTTTGAGAAGGTTTTCTGCATGAGGCGCTGGAAGGTCGCTCCAGCGTTCCTTAGACCGAAGGACATGGTCGTGTAGCAGAATGTGCCAAACGGCGTGATGAAGGAAGTTTTCTCCTCGTCGTCGGGCGATATGCCGATCTGGTGATAGCCTGAGTAGGCGTCCAGAAAGCTCATCGCCTCGGAGCCGGCCGTTGCGTCGACCAACTGGTATATCCGAGGTAGCGGGAAATTGTCTTTCGGGCATGCGGCATTCAGCCCCGTGTGATCGACACACATGCGCCACTTGCCCCCTTTTTTCATCACGATAACTGGGTTGGCCAACCAATCGGAATGGTCGACTTCCCGAATGAAACCGGCTTTGAGGAGCTTGTCCAGTTCCTCTCTGATGATGGCTTGCTTCTCCGGGGAGAAGCGCCTGAGCTTCTGCCGCAAAGCTTTTGTCGTGCCGAATCGCTGCTTTGTGCTCGACGACCTCCCTTGGGACTCCGGGCATGTCGGACGGTTCCCAGGCGAACGTGTCCGCGCTTCTCCGGAGGAAGGTCACGAGCTCGAGTTCCTATTTAGGATCTAGGGAAGCCCCCACATGTACGACCTTGTCTGGCTCTGCGTCGCACAACGGGATGGCCTTGGTTTCTCCTCCAGCTTGGAGGCTAGCCTTGGGCCGGGAACTCCTCGGCTCTTGCTCGGGCCCGCGTTGGGGCAGTTGACCGATCATGTCTAACGCCCTCTCGTCGCAGTTTAGAGCTGCTTTCGGGCTTCCCTTGACCGTGATCACGCCGCCGGGGCCGGGGACCTTCAAGCATTGGTACCCGTGATGAGTGGCGGCCATGAATTTGGCGAGCGCTGGTCGGCCCAGGATGGCGTTGTAAGCCGACTCGAAATCGACCACTTCGAACGTGATTAGCTCCGTTCGAAAGTTGCTCGGATTGCCGAACGTTACTGGCAGGACGATCTGCCGAGTGGCCTGGACCGACGCGTTAATACTATCCGTAGAACGGGACCACCATGCTTTTGATCTTGGAGCGAGGATCTCGCATCTCGCCCAAGACCTTAGCGAATATCAGGTCTAGGAGCTCCCGCAATCCACAAGGACCCGACCTCATCGCGGTGTTGCGGTCGTTGGGCTAACGACCATCGGAAGCCTTTGGGGTTTCGTCATCCCCAGAGGGCAGTCGTCCTTGGAGAAGGTGATCGGCAGCTCGGACCACTTGAGCTGCTGAACAGGAGGCTTCCCCTGAGTGACACGGAGTACCTCGCGGCCTCCTTTAACTCCCGACGCGACCCATAGGCGGCGGAGCCCGAATATCACGGCGATGTGGTTTCTCGGCTCTTGGTATTCCATGTCGGGTATCTTGCTCCTCGGCGGGCTTCTTGCCCTTGACGTCTCCTTCCATCTCGGGGAGCGTGGGCATGGGACCCTTACCATTGTAGAACTGCTCCAGGCGGGAGGCCCACGTTCTGCAATTCCGAAGGTCATGCCCATGCGCCTGGTGGAGCGGCAGAAAAAGGCACTAGCCCGTCCTCGTTGGTCGCCGCGTTCTTGGTCGTCCCGGTTCTGCTCGTTGTTCCGCTGAACCGGTCGACCCTTTCCTTTCGGGGCTCCCCCCCTATACGACTGCGAGGTCGGTCGTTGTCTTTCGATAGCTGCCACCATGTCGGAGACAGAGGATTTTTTCTTCTTTTTGATTTTTTTCTCGATCGAGCTTACGCTCTTTCGGCTTGACGCCCCTTCGAGCCCGGGCTGAGGGGGCAGCTTTCCCTCGTCCAGCAGCTTCTTCCATTGGACGGCCTCGTCCGCGTTGGCATAACGGTCAGCCATGCGGAACAGCTCGTTGGCTGTGATGTCCGGGTGAATTTCGAGGTCCTGAGTAAAGCGTACGTCTCGGACCCCGAACTTGAAAGCCCGGACGACCGCCTCATCCGAGATGCTTGGGATGGAATTGCGCACTTGCATGAAGCGCTGGACGAATCGGGCGCGAGGTCTCGCCCTCGTCTCAGACGACGCTCAAGGTCGCGCTCTTTCCTCGCGACGGGCAGCGACTCTGGGAAGTTAGCTCGGAGAGTCTTTGCTCGGTGGGCCCAGGACCGGATCGAAGTTTTCCTTCTGGTTGAATAGCCACGTCGAGCCGGCCCGTCGGGGCGTAGGCGAAAGTTAGCCATAACCCTTTCATCACCCCGGCGCTAAAATGGCCGTGGTGTAGATCGAGAGAAACTTCGTCGGGGTTACGAGTCCCATCGAATCTCGATGTGACCCGGCTTGAACCTTGTCGGCCAGGTCACACGTCGTAGCGACGCCGCGAACGCCATGCACCCGAAACGGATCGGGACGGTCACCACGAAGCGCGCGTCGGGCGATCCCCACCACCGAGCCCGAGGTTAGTGGGCCCAGCGAGAGAATATCTCCCTACGCTGTAGGATGGAGAGTGGCCGATGAGGAATGTTCGGCCCGGTTACGCCTGTGGCTCGCATTCCGCCTGTCCCGAGGAGCCCCGGAATTGCTCCGGTGCCCTCCCGAGCCCGGCCAAGGCCACACGGCCACTCGGTGCGGCCGCGTGAGTCGCTTGGTGGCGGCGCTGACGCCTGGGCGGCGTTCCTGTGAATTGCTCAAGCGCCCTTTCTCGGGAGGCTTCCGCCGCCTTCATGTCTGTGGCGATTTCCTCGAGGTCGCCGCCACGGCCGCGCCCATGGCTTCTAGGTCGACTGCTCAGAAACTCTCGAGGTTGCGTACCACCGTGGCCAGGGCTTGAAGGCGTTCCCGCTCGAGAACGCGGGTGACGAGCCTCGTTCGTCGTCGCACGGGCTCCGAGTCCCGTGACGCTGCGGAAATTCTCACGAACCGGCCCTGGTCTTATCGGTCAGGCCACCTCGGACTTGCTTGCCGTAAGCTGGCGGCGTCCGATTCGAGGATGCTGCAGGTGCTCCTTGGCCGCCTCGTAGCGGTGAAGACGCGCTTTAGCCGGGGATTTGCTCCCGACATTTCCATCCTCCTCCGCAACGAAGACGTTACGGGATTGGACGGATCGCGAGGGGGACATCACGGTGTCTCCCCGTGAAACGGTCCCCTGGTCGAGCTCGAAAGGTCGGGATGTCCAGACCATCGTAGAGCCCGTCATACTCGTCGTCCGAGAGGGCGTCGAGCTGGGAGCGAAAGAACTGCTCCGGTGCAGCAGCGGCTTCCAGGGAAAAGCTCCCGGAACCGTCATGATTCTTAATACGGCGACGCCGCCGCCCCATTGTCGAAGAATCGCTTGTCCTCTTCCCCGATCTCGGGGGCGTAGAGGCCCCGGTGGTTCTGGGATTCTGACATTCTTCGGGATTCCTCACGAAAGGGAAAGTCGGTCCCCACGGACGGCGCCAGCTGTCGACGATTGGGGAACAGGCCCCCGCCGAGCTTACTTGTTGGTGGAGGGACCAACTGTGACCCTTCTCGTGAGGGATTACTCAAGGAACGACTCACCAGATTTCAACGAGCGTGGACACGCAGCTTACTCCCTGGTTCGGGCCTCTCAGGAAAGAGATAATAGCCCTACTCCAGCTCTTGTATACTCTTGCAACGTATCTGAGTGTATGTCTCTTGTCTTACAGTCTGTGTCCTATCCCCCTCATGATGGGGACGCTTTTATAGCTTACAAAGGATCGAACTCCATCGGCCCCACTATCCCACGTTTGGACCTCATCCAAACGTGGCAACCGGTGGATCCTACAACTTCGCCACGCTCCCGCGGAACGAACGGGCTAGCGGAAGTTACGCTCGGCGGTTACTCCCACTCCCGCCGACCTCGAGATCACGTTAGGTCGGCCGATAGCCGGCACCGAGCTCGTACATCTTACCCGAACTCGAGCCCGGAATCGACTAGAATACGTGGCATCCCAGGTCCCACCCGAGCCCGAGCTCGGAACAGGCCGAAACACGTAGCCTTCCAGGTCCTAACTAACCTGTCCAGGGTAACGACCTCCTGGTGGCTCGGGCGGGAGCGAGCTTGGTCGTTGGTGGCACCCGAGGTAATTTATGGGAATTACCCGACCCCCCGACACATTCCCTGCCAACTCTTGAAATAAAATCTGAAACAAACCTTTTCACAATTTTTTCAATTCAACCCTTTTTATAAAAAAAACACAAAATTCTAACTAGTGTACGCACCAAGTCTCTCATAATTGCGAGCATGACCTTTTGAAAAGTTTTACACTATGTAGAGACATACATCTTTATCCACAAGACATGATCAACTCTTTTTACTGATATTTTCATGCTTCCTTTGGTGTGTGGCTAATAGGTCATGACATGAACCTTTACATCACCTAGACCTAACTCTGCACAAGCCCGGTGATGTCAAACCTTTGCTATGGTGGCAGAAATAAAATTCACATAAACAGTAACCATGATAGTCTATCACTGTCATAACCATTTCCCCCATAGCAATGTATACACTGTTGCATTAGTATGTGTTGAACCCACACATTCTGTGTGGACACCCCTATGAGCAAACCTACCCAGATTGCCCATGCTACTATAGTCTTCCAATGCGCAAAGTTAATCCCAGGTAACTTAATTGGTTAAAACTATCTCATAATAGCACTTATTGTTGTATTGATTATCTTGGATTACACAACACTATGTTCGGTCTTTAATCTGATCCGAGCGAGAACACTCCCCTACACTACGTGCAAGTATATCCCTCATACATTCGGCTATTGCCATATCTCGTCCATGTCAAACCATATTTTTATTTTATTTTATATAAAAATACCAGACCCATATTTTCCAACATGTCAAATTTTCACTTTCGAACAAATAGCAATATTGACTGTTTGTTCTCCCAAATCTACAGCATGGCTAAGAAAATCATTAAGTATTTGAATATACCCAAGTTGACATTAGATACTACCCACCCCTTAACTTATGGTTTTCCAAGGTTGACATGTACGTATTTATTAAGGAAGTTCCAATAAATGAATGTGATATCTCTACCAATGCCCATAACATAGCAATTTTACTCAAAATAAATGCATTCATACATAGATTTGATGAAATAAATATAAACTCGATGAAATATTAGTATCAACATAATCAAAAGGGGTGCTTGCCTTCCTTGTTGAATTATTGATTGAAATCTGGGTTGACGGTCACGGTTTCTTGATTGAAGAGTCTCATGAGCTTCCTTTAGCTCATTATAAGGTCCTTGAGAGAAAAAATTCTTTTCTCAAGGCCTTGCTTGGACTTTTTCTTGCCAAGATATTCATTTAGGTCCTTAAGCATGTCCATTAGCTTATCATAGGAGGGTTCATCATCATTGCTAGATTTTACCTTGTGAGCTCCTTTTGCCGTAAGACATAAAGGAGTGAGAGTGGCGATGATGCTTGCTTGATGGCTACTCCGGCGAGTCCCTTTTTCTTAGAAGGAGAATCATCATCGGAGGAGTCAGAATCCAAATACTCCTCTTTGGAATCCCACTTCCCAGTGTGAGCATCACCCTTTTCATCTTTGTGAAGCTTTTTGAAGAGCTTCTTCTTGCCATAGAATTACTTCTTCTTGGATGGCTTGGTCTTGTCCTCCTTCTTCTTAGGGCAATGAGAGGTGATGTGGCCCTTCTCATCACACTCGTAGCAACACATATTTGCATAGTGATTATTGCTTGAGTGTTGGCCCTTTTTGAATTTATAAGGGGCGCTTGCGTTTGAACGCCTCTTCATAAATCTCCTCATTCTCCTCATAAGGAGAGCCATCTCTTCTTCGGAGTCATCCTCACAGTTATCAAGCATCTCATTGCTTAACTCCACCTTTTCCTTGAATTTAAGGTTCTTCTTCTTCGAGAAGCTTTGCTCCAAGAGATCCTATTTTTCTTCTTGTATAACTCATTGGTAATAAGATTGCCCAATAGAGCAGTTTGTGTCATCTTCATCAACTCGAGAGAGTTAAGGAATAGCGTCACCAAGCATATTGCGAACAACATCAAGATTGGTTAGTGAACCCCCAATGCCCTTGAGCTCATTTACTATGTTGTTCAATCTTGAGTACATCTCGTTGATGTTCTCTTGAGGCAACATAATAAACCTATTATATTTGATCCGTAGCATATGTAATTTGGCCTCCTTGACCACGGATGTACCCTCATGAATTTCGGAGAGGGTTATCTAAATATTATGAGCCATCTCAAGATTGCTCACATGATTGAACTCATCTGTGTTCAAGGCTCTAAATAGAGTGTTCATCGCTTGAGTATTGAGGTGGGAGTTTCGCTCGTCTTGATCAATTGATGATGTGAGATCAAGTGACATAACAAGACCCTCAGCTACAATCCTCCATATGTTAGGGCTCATGGCCTTGAGATAAACAGTCATGCGTATTTTCCAGTATGCATAATTTGTGCTGTCAAAAAATAGTGCCTTGCCTATGAAAACCCTGTCACTAGCCATCCTTTACTCTCTAGGCGGTAAAGCCCCAAAAGAGAGTCCAAACTCTGATATCATTGGTAGGATCAAGATAACCAACTAGAGGGGTGAATAGGAGGTTTTTTTTAAAAAAAAATTGGCTCTAATTTGCAATAATTAAGCAAGTATTACTACAATTGCAAAATAAAACAATTAAGACCTAAATCTTCTAGGTTTCACTAAGTGTACCAACAAGCTAGGACAAAACAAATTACACAATCCTAGAAAGATGATCAATTATTAAATATACTAGGAATGTAAATTTGCATAATTGAATATTAGAAAGCAAACCACAATGAGAATGATGAGACAAAATTTATCCCGGGGTCTCAGAGACTTGCTGGTCTCCACTAATCCTTGTTAAGGAAGCTTGAATGAATCAGGCCAACTCCTTGTGTAAACGAGCCTCCCTCGATCACTAGTGGCAGCTCTTCCCCGCTCCTCCACTCCGGGTAGGTGAGCTCCAATCTTCACACAAACGCCAGGTCTTTTTACAACTTCTTGAAAAAGATCACCAGTCCTCTCGCCTCCAAGCCATATGAGGCGGCAAACTTCTAAGAGAATGAAGTGATGACGCTTGCTTGAGATTGTTCAAGTGTCTAATTGGCTCAAACTTGAATTATACACTTGAATGCTCATATCTCTCTCAAAATGTGAGTTGAATGCTATTGAGAAGAATGGAGATTTGCAAGGGCTCACAAATATACAATTCAATGTCCAAGGAGAACCCTTGCTGTAGTGTAGGAGTATTTATAGCCCCCATCAATAAATCCAACCATTGGGGATAAATCACTAAAAAATTCAACATTTCTGGCATGTAAAACTTGGTAGTGCCGAACCCCTAACAATAGTCGGAAGAACATATTTAATGCAATTGGTTATAGCCGTTAAAAGTAGGTCCAGCACTACCGACATGCAACATGAGGTAGTGTCATGTGACTTCCTGAGTTTGTAATTACCTTTTTAATTGTTATTTATTGCCTTGAGAGTCATTTGGATTTCGATTTGGAGCTAATCGTGTTGGGGTTAAATCGCTCGAGTCGTTTCGATCAATTTCGCTCTGGATTTTCCCGATTGCATTTCGTCTAGGGTTCTTTAGTAACCATAGTTCCTATACCCTCTCTAGCTATCTTAGAACCCATCCCAAAAGTTCCCAGGAAGAATTTCCAAGTTTCGAAGCTTTTCGGAAAGTTTTGCAGAATTTTTCTGCCCGGGCGGCAGTACCGCCGGCTTTAGGCCGGTACTATCGGCCGAGGCGACCGGGCAGGGGCAAAAGCCCTCGCTGCTGCCCGTTGCCCTGCCACCTCATCTATTTCTAGAGGCTTCACCTCTCACTCTCCTCCCCCAGCCGACTCCCTCCCTCTCCCTCACTCCCTCTCTCACGCACTCTCTCTTCCTCCCTCTAGCTCTCACTCCCTCCCTCCCTCTCCTATGGAGCTATCCCTCTCACTTTCAAGCATTCTCTCCCTCTAAACTACTCTCTCTGGTGTTCTGGAGCTCGAGAATAAGCAAGCCACGGAGGAGATCGTCGTCCTAAAACCCTTGCGACGATTTGTGTGAGTGGATCGAGTTTTAATCGACTCTGTTGCGATCTGAGTTCCCTCCTCTAGTTCATGCTTCCACTACTCTTTTTTGTATTAGTTGGAACCCTAGAAAACCTAGTTGTAGTGCTCAACCTCTAGTTAGTTGGGTTTCTAAACCTAGGTTAGATGATAGAGATTCTGTTAGCGCGCAAACCGAGTTCGAAATCCTAGTTCCTTACTTCGTCGGGTATATTTTGTTAAAAGTTGTTTTGGTAACTTTTGGAAAAAGATTCTTGAAACCCTAGTTCTAAAAGCTAGGAAAATGACACTTGAATGTATCCGATGCCGTTGAAGTTCGAGTTCGCGAAAAGAATTGAGTTTGAATTCGATTCGGGTCGAAAGTCAAAATTTGGCGTAAATTAGGATTTTCGAGTTCTTCAAGTGAGAAATTAGGTCAAACGAAGTCGGAACCTCGAGTGGTCCGCGTGAATGGGTCCTTATCATCGCCGAGAACCCATCCATGCAATTGCCGCGAAGTTCCGAAGTCGTTTGCGCGAAAACCCATTTTTGGAAACCCTAATCGTTCAGAGGCCGGCACTACCGACGTGGTATGGCCGGTACTGCCGCTCCGGGCGGCACTACTGCTCCCACACCGCCGGTAGTTTATTTCCGGTGGGTTCCCCTTTTCGAATTTTAGCACCCGGCACTACCGCCGTGTACCTCCGGTACTGCCGCTCCACCGTTACTACTGGAAATACACCGCCAGTAGTTATTTTCCAGAGAGTACCCTTTTCATGTCTTGGATTTCTGGCACTACTGATTTTAAGGGCCAGTACTGCCGACAGTAGGGCGGTACTATCGGGCCTTAGTTGCTGGTACTGCCGGGTTTTAGTTAAAAATCTGTTTTTGTTCGATTGTTCTTCCTCGTGTTCGTCTATTTGGAGTTATTTAGTTTTGAGAGTTTAATGATTTAGTTTTCAGTGGATCTTATTCGTCTTTTCGTTGTTTCTTTTGTTGCGCGTTCGATTAGATGTTGACGTCTCGAGAGCAGTTAACAAGTATCCAGACTACGACCCCGAGAGTACATGTGACACAGAAGCAGAGCAAACAGGCAAGCACCCCCTTTGAACATATTGAACCTATAATTGCAAATGTACTGTATTTTCTTCCAAACTATTACGCATGCATAAGTAAGTGGTACAAATATTTAAACAGTGGGAAATGGTAGTTAGATCCAAATCTGGATGGTTTATCTCAATTGTGATATTGTCGTGTGAACCTTGTTTAACTGTAGGATAAGGTTAGACGCTATATTAAGTGTCACTCGGGAATATAAGTCTAATAGTTGCATATGCTTAGCCTAGCATTAGACTAATTGAATATTGATCGGTGGACTCAGTCAATCAAAACCTTTATGAGCTATTATTGGAATTTCCGAACTGGTGATTTAAATGAAAGATTATGTTGGTAAAAAGGTGAAAAAGGAAAAGGTGAAAGGTGATTTTATGCTGGACGGATGATAGGAGGTCTCGTCTGTGCAATCCTAAGGACTGAACTTGATGCTTTTAACTGAGTCTTTTCGTACAACCACATGTGCTAGTATGGGATAGTCTGAACCCAGTACAGGAGTTGGAATTTGGTCTTGCGCCGTGGTAGGTCGAAGTAGTGGGACAGTCACCGACGTACTGGTGTTGTTCAGAATACTCCCTCACCTCGTGTAGGTGTTGGGAATTTTCGTTACAACGGTGGATGCTTTGCTGTGGGTAAAAGGCACGATGGAGCGCTAGCCATCGTCGGATCCATGTGGGTGAAGCGGGTTTGGAGTTTTGGTGCCTAACTGCAAGAAATTGCGGCACTCTCGCCCGGCCCGGGGTATACTGTGTATGTGTGTGTGTGTGAAGCCCTCACCCATAGCAAAGGGCGCACATCGCCAGGGCTGACGCAGGACTAAAAACGGGTACTAAATGTATCGCGTGGCATGGTTGACATGATTGCTAGAATGTGTCATGTCGGTAAAGTGTGCATTCTCTGCAGAGATTAATCAAACTAATTGATTAGCCATGCTCACGATCACGAGCAACTCGGGTATCTGATGTCAAGTATAGCAATTTGGGTTTTGTTTTCGGAAAATGATTTGGAAATGGTAAATCTTTTAAATGTTGGGTTGAAATGAGCGAAATGTTGAGTCGTTGGACTCAATGACTATTGGTCTGGTGATTCGGTCGTGCTGGTGGTGATTCTGGATGTCATTTGAAGGTTAAGTTGGATATGTTGGAGGAAATTGAGTATGGTATGAAATGTACATTATGTGTTGAATTACTTTCTTTTACTAAATGATTTGTAAACCGTGCAGCATTTCGAATCTATTAGCCTATTGCAAATAAATTCTGCTTCACGTAAATCTGAACTCAAATAGCAACCCTCTTCATTGATTAGCCTGCATTATTATTATACTTGCAAACAATAAAGTCTTGCGAGTACATACGTGTACTCACCGTTTACTCTGAAAACTTGCGTGAGGAGCAGAAGATGCAGGTGAAGACGGAGATATCCAGGAGTTCGGTGATCCAGACGCGGGTGGCGTGTTTGACGGCTAGCGGAGTGACATGCTCGCCGGTTGCCTATGGGAATGGAGGCACACCGTGGCCGCTTTGCTTTTGTTTCTCTTATGTTCTTCTCTTCAGTTTACTTTAAGCCAGACGGCCTTTTGTAAACAGGACCAAGTTGTAATATTGTTATCTATCGTTGTAATATATTACTTCTACTCTTATCTGGTGTTTGCATGGAACGATACTACCTAACTCAATATGTGTCACTAGCCTACCGATCCAGGGACTGGTGACAATCACATATCTGCGGGAAGCTCGGGTTGGAACCAATTGGGTGGCATACGACCTCACGAGTTGAGTGTCGTGCCGACCAAGTGATCTCAATCTGAGTCGGTCGTGATGCCGTGATCAGTAACTATACTGGTTGCGCAATTAACTAGGCCAGCACAACAGTAGAGGTGGAATCACTGTATCAGGATCGGTGCCCCCACGACATGTCGAATCACAATACTACTCAAGAAATGCTTTCTCTGTAAAATGACTACTGGCACTAAAATTGCGGTACTACCGAGTAACGGTAGTACCGGCTTTTTCAGTGCGGCAGTGCCAGATCTCAAATTATAGAGAATTGACGTCAGAAGTACCCTTTTGTGAAAAGAGTATCAGAGCAAAGCGGCGGTACTGTTGATCCCCAGTAGTACCGATTTTATCAAGTCGGTGGCTCCGGCTAGGCTGAAATGTACAAAAGGGGTATTTCGGTAAAATAAGTACCGGACACATATGTGGTACTACCACAAGTAGTATCGCTAGTATCACGGTGATACTGCCAGCCTAGAGAGATCAAATGCAACACAAGAAGGTTGCTCTCTCGAATAAATCTACCGGCAAGTAAAGCTCGTTTGGCCATACCATGGCGATAGTGCCAGCTTCTTTGAACATGCAAAAAGAACTTTAGAAATGTATGTCCAAATGCAACTAAAAGATGATTTTAATTATGTTTGAGCCAAATGACCTTTAAGCACACTCAAGTTACTAGACATCACTTCCCCTTTATATTATGGCACCTATTCTAGTAATTCGATCTTTTTCTTCTAACTCTGAGATCGGTAAAACTATGTAAAGGTCCTTAACACATTGTACCTCAACTTTGAGCTTTATTCACCTTTGATTGATCTTTCACATCATGACCTGTTCTTTTTCATGTGCCGAAACGAATACCAACATATTCTCACGTACTAAAGAGAAATTGTGTCTTTTAAACACAATTGTCATTAATTACCAAAACCCAAAATAAATTGGGGGCCTAGATGCTTCAAAGCGACACGCACGAGGGGAGGGGGGAAGGAGAAGGCACTGCTAGGTGGGGCCATAGAGAGGAGGGGCCAAGGGTAGAGTTCGCTGCCAGGTGGGCCCTAGCTGACAGATATAAGAGAAAGAGAGAAAAACCAAGTTTTAATTTTTGGTAGCAAGGATTTTGCATATATTTGAGCTACCGTTTAGCATTTAAAATTTTTGGAAAATTTTTTTGTAGGGTGTTCATGTAATTTATAAGCTCCCATAAAAATTTTAGATGATGATTAGGTCTGAGGAATTTTCAAAAATTCTGACAGTGCCACTGTCCTATTTGAATTATGCTATTTTTTATTTTCCAAAGGCATTAAACGAATTCAAAAACTCTTAAAACTTTTTAGAGGTGATATGGCTATTAATTAGGATTTAAATGGATTTTCCAAAAATTTAATGTTTGTTAGAATTCAAATTTTTAAATTTGGAAACCATAATTTGACCATTTTGAAGCTTTCTTTTTTTTTTCTTAAATGCCAAAATTCTAAATATTTTAGGAAATTGTGGAATTTCAAATTAAGGCCAAATTTAGATTGCATATTGTATTTCTTTTCTTTGAAGTTTGGGGCTGTTACATGAGATCCGTGCCACTCTCTCTCTATTTTTGGGGAAAAATCACTCACGTTCTCTTCCTTCCTCTCTCTCTTCCTCGTCTCCTATGCAGACTCTGGCATGACGGCTCTATCTCTGATGGACGTGGAGATCGGCGGCCACTGCATGCTCGATGGCAGCGCGTCGAGTCGAGCCCAGATTTGGTGACGGCGAGGCCAGAGCTGACAGCTGCGATGAGCGTTGAGGCTTGGTTGCTCGCTGCAGAGGATAGAGTGGCGACGGAACACATGGCATGTGGGAGATGGCAGACGGATGAGGGAGGAAAGACACAGACATGGTTGACGGCAACTCAAGAGAAAGAGTGATGGTGGGTAGAGAAAGGAGGGAGGAGAGAAGGAAGAGAAATAGATGGGCTTTTCTTCAAAATGGAAGGGGTGGTAGATGGGCCAGGGACATGAATCTCAACACGATCCAATGGCAGGGGAAGTGCATGGAAGTCCATGCATATGTGGGAAAACTACATTTCTATATATAATCATACTAATTCCAAAAACAAATATATGTAAGGACAATGTTTTTAAATATTGCATAGTAATATTTTTTTTTGAGAACGATCCTCTGATTTATATTAATAACTCAATGAGTAAAGTACACAAGTACCTAACTTTTGCGTTGAAGATGATAGACAAACATTATGCCACCATTAAGTCATTGAGTCGATGAACATGGTGAACTTCTTTATATTCTTTGCCATCGACTTCATATCTTGTAATGATGTCTTGATTTCCAACAAAACGTGATAGTGAAAAGTAGATTATCGATGATCTCCATTGATGTTTAGGACCTACGCCTTAGGTCAGAAGAAAATCATAGGTGATTTATTTGCACCCTTCTCGACCTTGTGTTGATTTCCGGTATAGGCATCACCATTATCATCTATGTGAGTTGGTCTGATGAAATCCATTATGAGAACAAAATCTGGCTAAGAACTCGCCAGAGAAGAACAAAACTAGAAAAATTAATTAGAAAGAAAAATAAAAAAACTAAATAAATCTAAAATTACTTCTGTAAAATAAATAAGTCCTCCACTCACTCAACGTCAGCAAGAACACCGGAGAAGAAGAGAGAGAGAGACTAACGGAGGGACGATGGGGTTGTAGCGGGCGGCTAGGTTTGCGACTCCAGCAAGACAATGGTAAGTTGTGCTAATAGTCTCGAAAATTACGGAATGGGCCTGGTCGGCTAAATTTGGACAGCCCGGTCATAGACGGTTGAAGGAAATGGGCCAGATAGCACTGCATCTAGCATGCAAGGTTTGCTCTGGTAATGGTCTTAGCCCAAGTTGGCCAATGGTTGGGTACCCAGCTAGACATTCGAAATCAGCTAGATTTATTAGCTCGGTGTGAAGTTGGCCTGGCAACGCACGCGTGTAGACGTTTCGTGAGTTCAAGTACTGTTCATGTAAACTCGTGTGCAATTCCGGGTAAGTTCAGACTTTAGAGCACCACCAAGTCCAACCATGAATGGCTTAGTCTGCTCAAGCTTAGTTCATATCTAGTCTTCTTACCTACTCTGAGGCCTTAAAAAAACCCACTTGGAAAATCAGAGCATTGTAAACGATTTGATAGGTGTTTACTTACTGAAGCACGACAGCCACCTCCATGGCTCCATAGTTCCATGCACAAATAAATGACACTATTCAACAAAAGCAGCTACTCATCCAATAGAAGTGCTGAGAAACAGTCCTTATACATCAAATCAAATCAATCGTTTGGCTCAAAAACCATAGTACACAAAAGTACCAGCACATTTTCAAAAGCTAAAGACCTTTTTTTTCTAAAAAAAAGGGAGGGGAAACAGTTGAAGTCCTCTTGCCCTCTTGTCCAATTGGCCCACACTAGATTGCTGAATGATTCACACATGACCTCTGCCTTGTTGAGGATACACCACTTCTGTCTGGGCACGTCCCGATGTCATTGACCTAGAAGACAGAAAGGTAAAGGGTGAATTGGGCTATAGTGGGAAAATAGCATGTTATTGGAAGCAACTGTTTTGATCAACTGCCCTTTGTAGCAACCAGCCATTTGTTCGATTCTGAAGTGTTATTAGCAGACTCATCGATGCCATAGTTATCTCATTGCTGTTCACGTTAGTCACTCATCTATGGACTATGCTCCCCGAGTTCGATCAGAACCGGTTAATGATTCTCCAGATGCCACATTTAGTAGCCAGCCTAACTAGTCAGCTTATCATCTTCTATAAATCTGAAGAAAAAAAAGGCTTAGCATTCTCTATGACAGGTAAATTTACGAACAAACGAGCAAAAGTTACAAGTGGTGGATGTAGAAACTTGAAGGTTCTTTGCTGAGAAGAAAACCCCTGTATTCTCCAGCCCAACACTTTCTGACAATCCAGCCAGTTTTCAGCAGCACAAAGTTGCAAAAAAGAGAGAAAGCGCTCACTCCAAAATCCACACCAACAACAGAGGTCTGCGTACATCTTGCACACACACCTACAGTTCACAGCTCTAAGGCCAGCCAAGGATGCTGGGCCACGAGAGCAGAGAGCTCGCAGCCTCCCCTACTCTGCACAGTTCGTATTCAGCGAAGCAGCAGCCATGAGAGGAGCAGATCAGTACATGCAAATGCAGATGCAGTCTTGCAGTGCATGCAAATGCAGATGCAGTCTTGCAGTGCATGCAAATGCAGATGCAAGACTGCAGTGCAGCACCATCTTTCTACAATGCCGCAGCAAGCAAAATGGCCAATCATTGTACCAAAAGCATGTGCTGGAAAAAACGAAGGAAAAGCCTACACTGGCTGCGAGCGATTTCTTCTACGTGCTTGGCACTTCTCGATCGATCGATCGATCCGCAGCCTCGAAAGCCTAACAGGGGCTAAGCCAGAGAGGGGGGCCACGGCTTGTCGCTGCAGCTGCAGGCTGGCCTTCGAGAGCGTCAGTCAGTTTGCAGTACTAGGCTGAGCCGGCACATGCTGCTTTCGCCTGTCCCTTTGATCGTTTGAAATCTCTAGCCGAGGTCGCGTCACATTGGAGTCGCCGAGCCTCGAAAGCGCGTGCATGGCCGGATAGTGATCGAGGACATGTGCATTATTTGTGCATCATTCACCGGTTATTTGTGCATTATGCATCCGTGTGTTGTGTTGTGTGAGTTCTAACTTTAGACCTTTTTTCACCATGGCTGTTTTACAGTACATTAGATTCGATATTAATAGTTTATTTTTTTCGATATAATAAATTATAATACTTTCTTTGATAGTATAGTACGTAAAAGTACTCTTAACAAATAAGTTGTTAGATTTAATTTCTACTCTCTACTGTATATTACCAGTAAAATTTCTCTTTTCACAATATTTTGTAGACCGATTTTCTCTCAAACCAAGTAAAGCTGGGATTGGAACATGTGTCCAACTTCTCATCACTTATACATTGTACTATGGTTTAATCTAGATATGTAGTCATGCTTCTTTCATAAATCAGCTTATTTTGATATTCCCTTGAAGGTAACTTACCCTGTCATTAGCTTATTTCAGGCTCACAATGAACTAATTAACGAAACAAAGTATGAGTTTTAGCTTGGTTTCAACTTACGAACCCCTATGTTCAAGCCCAAGTAACGCCAAACCATGAGTATATATGCAATCTGGCAATGGAAAAACATGTAAGGTCCAACCAAAACAGCAAACAAAAAAATTGGTTTTTGCCGCTTGTTATTTTTGCACTTCTGGTTTTTTCCACGACTTTTCGTTTAATTAGCATTATACCATTGGATTAAAAAATTTCTTTGAAAAATGTCATTCCGATGGTTTTTGCGCGTTGACTGAGGGGAAATGACTCTCCTGCCCTTTCAAATATGTCGATTTTTTTTTATCAAATGCCATCGAGGAGAACTCTGTTTATCCCAACTTCTCCCATCTCAGTTCATCTCAACCTCGTCCCGGCCAATTCTCTTCTCATTCTTCAAATTCCTTCGATGCAATTCAGGCCATTGGTTCCTTCCCAGAAAAACGAAAGAACCTGAGCAGCTCGCATCATCTCTGCCGCCTGCCCCGTCGAGGCCAGGCGCTGGCGTCGGCGCACCCGGACCGCGCGGCGGCACATCGCTGCCGTCACGTGCACCTTGGCGAGCACTACAATCTCCACCACAGCGCATGGGACGCAAAAGCACACGGCGGCGTCGGGCCGCCGACCACCCCGCCGCACCGGGGTTGCCTGGTCCGCCCGCTGTTGCTGCCGGCGCCGCGGACCACCTTAGCGCCATCCGCGTCACCGGCTCCTTCTGCTGCTTGGCCCGTGAGACATCGCCGAGTACGAGTCGCCACCTCCGGCACCGTCTCCGCCACAGGTCACACCACCTCCGTCTCCGCTGGAGAGATCCACTTCAATGCAGATAGGATTAGGGACCGCCTTGCTGGATCGTAAGATGGAGATAATTTTGGGAAGAGTGGAGCAATTTCTGGAATTTTGATTAAAAAAAAGTAAGGTAACAGTGGTAAAATCCAAAGAAGCTTAGGATTATAGTGGCATAGAAATAATTAGACAAAAAATGACAAAAATAGAATATATATATTATATATTAAAAATTCATGGAGAGTTGCTGAGGAAAAAAAAAGGAGAAATATACTAGAAATTTTCAAATAAAAAGCAAAACATATAACTTTTAATCTTGTAGACCTTGATTACAATAGATATCGGATCTTTCTAACAAAAAAAAAAGAATATACTAGAAATTCTAAAAAAAAGCAAAACAGCTGGCACTTAATCTGGTAGACCTTAACTAAGTTGAACCATATCAGTAACCCAGCTTAGATTAAAAGAAAGAGTCTATACCAAGTATAATAAAAAATCAAAAAAAAAATTAGCCATTTGATTTTTGTACAAACTCCAAATTAAAATCCATATATAACTGAAATTTGGAATAAAAATAAAATTAGTTGGATTTGTATATGAATTCTAACCTAAAACTAAAATTTAAAATTCAAAAAAATAACAATACAAATTAATACAAAATTTAGAATAAAAATAAAAAAGTAATTAACATGTTATTTTCATTTCAAAAACTAGAAGAAAAAATAGATAAAATTAGCAATTGGATTTGTATACGAGTTCTAACCTAAAACTGGAATTCGAAATTAAATAAAGAATAACAACAAAAATAATACAAAGTCGCAATGAAAAATAAATGAAAAGAGAAATTTGATTTTTCATAGAAACTATGAATTAAAACCACTACAAACCTGGAATTTAGAATAGAAATGAGATGAAAATTAGCAGCTGGATTTATATACGAATCCTAACCTAAAACTGAAATTCAAAATTAAAAAAATAGATTAAAAGAAAGAGTATCCATGTTAAGTAAAATAAAAAATAACAAATATTCAAAATTAAATAAAAATAAATTTTAGATTAAAATAAAGGTTAGATGTCAAGTAAAATAAAAAATAATGTATGTTCAAAATAAAAGTTAGCAGCTGGATTTACGTATGAATTCTAAATTAAAACTGAAAAGGAAAGTTTGTAAAAAGTACGGTAAAAAAAATGGAAATTTAGAATAAAAATCAAAGGAAATAAATGACTGGTTTTTGATTTCATACTAAGTGAAAAGTATAAAATTTATATTCTATTCATAATTAAAATTCTATAAATATATTAATTCGAGATAAAAATAAAATAACATAAGGAATTTGATTGTATATATAAAAAAATTAGGAATCTAAATCTGCTGTATAATAAAAGTCTATGACATGTGGTTTATAGTCGCCAAGAAAAAAAAAGAGAGAATGTGCTAAAAATTCTCACAAAAAAAGAAAATACACTGTCCCTTTTTTTTTTTGGCGAACCTTCACAGGATGGAGGGATTGAGATGATGATTCATTTACCGGTGTTTAGCCAACTATATCGGTATAAGTTAGGTGATGTGCATTATCAATATGTAGTAAACACAAGCAATGTAATAATGAAAGAACGGGATCATATTGATATAAATGAAAAATGTTATGTTATACTATATTTACTTTTTTGCTATACAAATATTTAAGGAAGAAAGTTTGATCACAGGCGACAAGTATTAGGAAACATAGTAAGAATTTTTTTCTTGGATAATATGTAATATTAAGGCAACGTATGAAGTGGAAACCATCCTTATCGTGTAAACTCCGTGGAAACTATATGTACAAGTTTTCAAAAATTCTCAAAAAATTACCATATGTAGGGGAGGTGAGCTTCTACTACCTTGTCAAATTTTAAGACCAAAATCAATCGCATTTGAAAGATATGAAAAAGAAATTTTTTGCCTAAATAGTGTCTTCACTGTTCATCACTACTCATCTCGCTGTTTGTCATTTCATATATTTCAAATACGATTGAGCTAAATATTCCAATTTCACATGATAATAGAGGCTAATCCCCTTAATTATGGTATTTTTTTGAAAACTTGTACATATGGTTTTCACGGAGTTTATATGACAAAGGTAGTTTTCACTTGATATGTTGTTAATATTAAAATATTGTAACATCCTCAAATTTATAAAGTAATAAAAATCAAATATTAAAAATGTGAAATCATTTTCTTGATGCATTTCATGATTTCTGGTGCAAATGTTTGGTTGGTTGTCATTGAAGGGTTATTGGAAATTTGGAAAATAGAGTAAAAGAAAGAAAAGGATAAAATGGTAAAATGGTAGAAGTGAAGAATTACCATGGTAAAAATCTTGTATAACCTGGCCAAACCCTAGAAGATATCCCTAGATGGTCAAAAGACCATGTGAATGCATTTAGAAGTAAAGAAAATAATTTAATTAGCAAATTCTATTGCTGTCCAGACCTATGTCAGATTTTTAGAGAACAATGTAGAGCAATCTAGACCTTGGGATTTTTATCATAATACCTCAGACATATCATCTTCACCCACAAAAAGTTTCAAAAATTAATAAGCATTTTTGCTATGTTTTAGCATTTAATTTAGGCAGAATTGGAATTCTGCAGAAATCAATAAAAGATTTATGGAGAATCAAATAATGAGAATTTAATATTAAAATTTTTATGATAGGTCCATTGTTTAGAACCAAACCTTCAGCAAAAATTTCAAAATTTAATACGTTGATTTAGTCCCTCAATCAATTCAAAAACTAAATTGGATTTTCTGTGCAGCATTCATTGTCAGATTTTTAGTTAAATAACTATAGCACATTTTAACCTCAAAATTTTACTGAACGTAGATAACTTACCCATCAACTTGGACAAAAAGTTTCGAAAAATCTGGACTTGAAATGACCCGGGAATTAAATGGGTTAGTGTGCTGTCCAGAGGAGAATCCTAGAAATGTCTTCTCTCTCTCTCATTCTCTTCCACGCGGGGTCCACGCGTCCAAAGGACGTGCATGCCGGCACCGCTGCCGACAGGGACCCAGAAATATCCTGGCCCACGTGTCATCCTCAGCCTCCATTCTCCATACCTAATGAACCACTGACATGTGGGACCCGACCCCACATGTCAGGGCCTTCTTCTCCCTCTGTCTCTCGTTCTCTCTCTCCTCTCTGAGCGGAGCCAGCCATGCTCACGCACCGCCTCGGTTCCTTGTCGTGACCTCGCCGCATTCCATGCCCCGAGGCTGCCACGCCACTGCAACCCCATACCATGTTCCATCATACCTTGGACCGAGCTGGGAGGAGACTTCCGGAGAATGCCTGAGTCGGCCGCCAACCTCATCTCCTAGAGCAGCTTCACTCCCACGGCCTCCCTAGCCTAGTTAAGGAGGAATAGCACCTCTGAATACCACTAAACCTGGAGCGCCGCACTCCACTCATCCTCCCGTGCCCTATACCGCCTGCAGGACCTTCTTCCTCGCCTCCGGTGAAGCCCGATTTGGGGGAAATTCCAAATTCGCTTGACTCGGTAAGGGCGCATCCAAATCGTTTGATCCCAGAGCATCCTTGGATACTCACGAACCTTTTGCGCACCTTGTTTCAGCCCGAATCACGCCGGAGAACCCCCGCGCCGTGCAACCTCCTCCGCTTCCGCCCAAGACGGGTGAGAACTTCACCCGGCTGTTTTCTTCCGGGTTTGAATGCACAGATAGAGTCTTAAGGGTCTCTAGATGCTTTTGCGCATGACCTTCAAGATTGAAAAACCCCGTTGCGCCGTTGCGCCTTGCGCCACCGTGAAGCGCCGCCGGTCACCGCCGTGCGCTCATTTCTTCCGAACACCACCCATAACTGAGCACACCCCTAGGATCGTCGTCGTCCACTGAAGCTATGGCAGCTATCCAAAGTCGATCGACGCCGCCGGAGAGCCGCCGGCGAAGCCGACGGCCATCTCCCCTGCGCCGTGTCGCTGCTTTGTGGGCCATCTCTGCTTGCCAGCGCGCGCCTCGCCGCCATGTGGTCCCACCAGCAATCAGCCGCGCAAGCACAGGTGTGCAAGACGCGAAGTCACCGCCACCGGGCCCGGTTGTCGGGCCAGCGGCTCAATTCAAAAGCCACCCCGCGCCAATGCCGAGAATACGTCTTCCCTTAAGGAAAACGCATTTTCCTTTATTTCCTGGTTTTCTAGAACCGAATACATTCAAATGCATATAACTTTTTATTTATAAATCCAAACCAAGTGAAACTTGTTTGTAAATTCATCATAAATCATGTAGTTTCATAATATGTAAAAACATTTGAAACTTGTTTAGCAAATTAAATCTGAATCTGAATTTAAAGCTTGAAGTTTGAGTATGTGGCATATAGAAATTTTGCAAAATGGGTCCAAATTGAGTGAAACAAATTTTGTTAGAATCCTTAAGTCAATTACTGTCCAAATATGTAATTAGATTTGGATTTGGAACTAGTTTGTGAAAATTCCATATTAGGACTTTGTTTAATGCATATGTTTGATATAATTACAATAACTTACTCAAAAATGATCCAAAATGAATAAAATTTGTTTCTTTGAGCTCATTACACTGATTAGGACCAGTTAGTAAGATAAAAGTTAGAATTTACCATGTTCTTTCATTAAATGTGATTAGGGTTGCTTTATATGCTAATTTGTATTAGTATAATTAGTCTTACACCCTACAAATGAACTTTGTTAAAAATAATTCTACAATCTTAGCTTCCTGAATTCGTAAATTAAAATGAAATATTACATAAAGAAAGGTAATCATGTTGTATGTCATTAAGCTTTGCCTTAGACCCAAAATCTTATAACTTGCTTAATGCATGAATTGATTAAGTGATTGCCATCATTGATTGATTTGAATTGATTTCATTTGAATCTTTCAAATGCTATCCTTGTTGTTTATGTATTTGCTTCTTTTATCGATATTGAAGTATTCTATTTGCCATATTCTTAATCGACGTATAGACGCTGAGGCTACCGACTACGCTATCGACGACACAGATCCCGCTTACACCGTCGAGGAGCAAGGCAAGCACCCCCTTGATCATTTTGATCCCAGATTTCATAATCACTAAAATGTGATTAAGAATCTTCCTGCATGCTTATATTTCGCTAAAACCTTACTTCGTGTTATTTGGTAGTTATAACCCATACTAATGGATTTCCTTAATCACCGTTGATCTATGATCCATGATAACCATAGGATCGTTAAGTTCTTTTAACTGGTATAATCGTTTATTAACCTGTAAATGCTTAGCATCACGTCGAGTCAAAGTTGGAAATGTTTACACCCACACATCATTCTTTATGAAATCTTTTCTGGTTTATTTAAGCGAGAAAGGATACCGTAGTTTGATAAAAATGAAAATAAAACTACTGTTTTGATGTGGGTGATTATTGGCAATAGCCGGTTGTACATGTTTTAACGTGTACGTAGCTAGGGTGGAGTTATCGCCCATGTCACTCTAAGGACCGAACGTAGTGTTGCATGATCCAAGTAAACCGTACATCCACAAGTACTGGACTGGGACAGTCTTAACTTATTAAATTATTTGGGAATTAGCTTTGCACATTGGTAGGCAGTTGTAGCACGAGCATTCCGGGTATTGGTTTGCTCGAGGGAGGTGTCATCACCGAGGTGTTGGCATCTGCCGTTGTAACGGTGTACGCCTGGCTATGAATTTGGGGCTGTTTATTATTCCTGGTGGGTCGCTAACTCCGGAATTTCCATTCCTGGTGGGTTACTGGCTCCGGAATCCCTCTTACATTTTTTTAGCTTCCATCATAGTCAGGGGTAACGTCACTGGGCTAGTGCAAAGTTAAGGTTCAAATAATCGAACAGTTTCATTATGAACTCCTCGCGGGCATACCAAAGGAAGTGTGTCTTATAGCTTGCAAAAAGGGAGAACATATCTTGTGGGTAAAGCAGTACAAACTCTGCAGAGTCTAAAACTATTCGAATAGCCGTGTCCACGGTCATGGACGACTTGGCGAACTGACACTAGTTAATTGTTTTCTAATTTCAAAAACTTGTTTAAATGTTTTGGAAATAATTCAAATCTGTATAAATGTCACTTATTGTTACATTTGTTCTTATAAGACCATGGAGGGTCTTTCTTTCGTTAATTTACTCACAAAGGGCCGTGAGTAAAATGTTATTATCTTTTTATTATTTGTTATCTCAATTGCTTATAAAAATGTTTTAATGTTTTATTTACGCTTTCCATTACTATCCGGTATTACTTCATTCAAAACTTTCGCTTTATGCAAAACAACCGTAGAAACCCACTTTCTATTTTAGCCTGCATATATTCCAGGAATTGCATACACTACAAAGTCTTGCGAGTACCAATGTACTCAACTTGCTTCAACAATGTTTTTAGGTGAAGAGCAAGATTACGATAATGATGGGAATGAATATGAGGAACCTGCGAATTTTAGCAACGACTGATCTTTCTAAGTTCATCTCAAAGCTTGCCTGTGGAGTTATGGAATAGTTGGCATACTATGAGACATGGTTTTAATTTCCTGCTACTTTTGGTATTGTAATATCACTATAAAACTTGTGATGTAATAAAAATGTGTATCAGGTGGTCAGTAATATCCAAATTGTGTTTGTGCGTGCACCCATCGATCATGGGAATGGCACAGATGCACTTAAAGAGCCTCATATTTATGTTATTTATTGACATAAAAATGAGGGTCTCATGATTTGCATCGAGCCACGCTGCTGTAGGAGAACCTTAGTTAGAATGGTCGTTAAGAGGGAAATTAAAATTTTGAATAGACACATTACACTTAGGAAAATAAAATTTGTTATATCCATATTAATTCTTTACTGTTTTGTCTTCTACTCTTTACTTTTGTGCGTTATCGTTGCATCTTGCATTTAATCTGGAATACTAATTCCTTATTAAATGTGCAGATGGAAGGGTATTCGCCGTGCTTTCACACTTCCGAGCATCGAGCGGGATTGATGGGAGTCTTAGCACGTATGTTAGATTTTGCACGCTTTGAGACACCTGGATACACCGTTTACCAGAGGATGGTGAGTCCAGTTTCGATAGAGTACATAGCTAGGATTGAGATCCCAGCTAGGACACAGTTCGGAGAGGCAGATCGTACTTTTGATGGTCGTGGAGCTTCGGTGTCTTCTGCGTTGAGCGATGTTGCTTATATGGCCATCGTTCGACTGCGCCACGCTCTTCCAGAGATGGCGATCAAGCATCGAGAGATACCTGCCTTGTTGCCGAGGGAGACACTAGTTACATAGATCCTAGTACCGTGCCTAATGAGCACTATAGGATCATAGTTGAGTTCCTTCATGCCGCCGACCGTTACCACCGTCGAGCAAGATAGAGTACTACGTAGCACGTGGGAGAGTAGCCTTTTAGAGAACGCCATAGCTCCTTTCGTGGCTATGGGTTTGTTCTCTAGGTCAAAGCACTTGGCGACGATGCTACTTTGTTGCCGATCCAGAGGTGCCTGGTACTCCTACACCTAGGTCTCGCTAGGGCCACTAGACGTTCTCGACGGGCTAGGATGTCCACAGGAGTTAGTCGCCCACGCCTGTCGCGAGTTAGACTTGGGCCAGTCGCCGCAGTGTATCAAGCGTCCCCTGTGTGACGCAGTTTACAGCGCCGTGGTACCTTTCCCGCCACGGTGATCGACTCTACCTCGCGGATCTCGTTGAGTCTATCACGAGGACGTCGTGGCGCCAGGTTTGGAGTAGGTTTACCTTGAGTTGTAGCAGCACATGTGGTCATGTAGTGTTGAGTTGTGAGGTTGTCATACTTTTGTTGTACATGTTGTTAATTTGCAATGAATAAAGTGTCATATCGTTTATTTCTCGCTGCTTTTGGTTCCTTCTCGTGACTTTCTAATGTTTTATTACAATTTCACGATGATGTGATCCCTGGTGTTTATCTTTTACAACATAACATAACATAATAACACACCTTCCTTGTTAATGAATTTCTTTAATAATAATAAAATTTTAGGGAATGAAATGTTGCCTATTAACCAATGAGTTTGAGTTTAAATTTTCAGTCTACCAGCTTAAATCATTTAATTACAATACATTATTTTCTCATCTGAATTGAAATTTCAGGATGCCTCAGAACTGCATCTCTTCGCGGGATCTTGGAGAGTGAGGCTTCGCAGGAACCCTTTCCTCCTCGCGACACATTGCCCACTCCAGCGCAACCTAATCCGATGCACCCTTCTGCAAGGGCTTCATCTTCTCATCAAGTGCCAGATCCACCCAATCCAGATTCAAATCCTAATCAGCAAGGTGGAATTCCGGAGGAGCAATTGCCGTGTCCGCCCACAATGGCGCAAGTTCGCAATGATTGAGCAAAACCGTCAAACCCACACACTTCTTCCGCAATGATTAGTTCGTAATACTTCCCAAGGAGTCCCTGTTGGAGGAAGTGGTGGTGGTGCTCCACCATCAAGGTTGTCTGAGTTTTTGAAGACTCGGCCCCCTACATTCTCTACTGCTGCTGACCCATTGGACGCAGATGACTGGCTGCGAACAATGGAGAGCAAGTTGAACATTGCACAGTGCAATGATCGAGAGAAAGTTCTTTATGCATCTTATCAGTTGGGAGGAGTCACGCTTGATGGTGGGCGAACTACCAAGCTATTCTTCCAGTGGATCAGATTTCATGGGAGGCCTTCAAGGATACTTTTCGCCGAACCCATATTCCTTCCAGTCTGATGGATATCAAAAGACGGGAATTTCTTGATCTCCGTCAAGGAAATCAGACAGTAATGGAGTATCTTAATCGCTTCAATTACCTTTCCCGCTATGCACCATCTGAAGTTACCCCTGAAGCGCGCAAGTTGGAACGCTTCCGGGATAACTTGAATGAAGAAATCAAGTGTGCATTAGCTGCCATTGATATAAATGATTTCCAAACTCTGGTGGACAAGTCTATTCGAGTGGAGCATAGCACTCGAGCTGCCATGGAGTCACGTAAAAGGAAATGGATGGCACAGAAGACTGCCAGTGCAAGCCCATCCAGGCCTCGCCCTGCACCTCAGGGTAATGCGCGACCACCTGCTCCGCCACAGAAGCAAAGGCGTCAAGGTCCTGCCCCTCGACCTCGACAGCCTTTGCCACGTCCGGCGAATTCTACTGGAGCACGTCCTACCGGAGCATCGTCTCAGACTCCAAATGTTACATGCTTCAAGTGTAAGCAGCTTGGACATTATGCCAATAATTGCCCAAGTAAGGGAGTTCCTCAGCAACCCCCTGATCGTCCTCAAGGAGCTGGAGGACAACAAGCCAAAAGACCTGCACCTGCTCAAGCCGCCAATCAAGGACGTTTGCATCATGTGACGGCTGAAGAAGCAACGGAAGCACCAGATGTGGTTCTGGGTATGTTCCCCGTCCAATCTATTCCCACTTTGGTGTTATTTGATTCCGGTGCATCTCATTCCTTTATATCCAAAAAGTTCAGAGAATCACATCAAATCCAAACTAAATCTTTACCTATGTCCATGATAATCTATTCTCCTGGAGCAAAAATGAGAACTACTAAAATGTGTCCTAAGGTTAGCATTGAAATAAATGAAGTTTTATTTTATGCTGATCTTATTCTTATAGAAACCCCAGGATTAGACATCATTCTTGGTATGGATTGGTTAGCTAAGAATAAAGGACAGATAGATTGTGCTAATAGATCCATATCTCTTATTAATCCTGATGGAATTGAAGTGAATTTTAGTTCCACCCAGAATCTTTCTGAATCAAGATCATACTTAAATGCATTAGTAATGGAAAAGATTCAATCCGTTCCTGTAGTTTCCAATTTCCCTGATGTATTTCCAGAAGAATTGCCAGGTTTGCCACCAGATCGTGACTTAGAGTTCGTCATTGATCTTATACCTGGTACAGCTCCAATTTCCAAAAGACCTTATCGTATGCCACCAAATGAGTTAGTAGAACTCAAAAAGCAAATTCAAGAACAATTAGATAAAAAGTTCATTCGACCTAGTACTTCTCCATGGGGTAGCCCTGTCCTCTTTGTTAGTAAAAAGGATGGTAGTCTACGCATGTGTGTAGATTATCGTGCTCTTAATGATGTTACAATCAAAAACAAATATCCTTTACCTCGTATCGATGATCTGTTCGATCAATTAACCGGCGCCCAAATCTTCTCCAAAATTGATCTTAGACATGGCTATTATCAATTAAAAATCCGACCGGAGGATATTCCTAAAACAGCCTTTACCACTCGTTACGGCTTATATGAATATGTCGTAATGTCCTTCGGACTTACAAATGCTCCAAATTAGCTTTATGAGCTTAATGAATAAAGTCTTTATGGAGTATCTCGATAAGTTCGTAGTGGTATTCATAGATGATATCCTCATCTATTCCAAAAATGAAGAAGATCATACCCAACATCTACACTTGGTTCTGGAGAAACTCCGAGAACATAAATTATATGCCAAGTTCGAGAAATGTGAATTTTGGTTGAAGGAAGTTGCATTCCTCGGGCATATCCTTTCCAAAGGTGGAGTTTCATTGATCCCAAAGAAAGTTCAAGCAGTTCAAAACTGGGAGCAACCAAAATCTGTTCCTCAAATCCGAAGTTTCCTCGGTTTAGCGGGATATTATCGCCGCTTTATCGAAAACTTCTCCAAAATCGCTAAACCTTTAACTCAGCTCTTGAAGAAAGAAAAGAAATATGAATGGACTCCAGAATGCGAAGCAAGTTTTCTGGAATTAAAGAAACGGTTAACCACAGCCCCAGTGCTGGTGTTACCCGACATCCATAAGAGCTTCGATGTCTATTGCGATGCTTCACGCAATGGTCTTGGTTGCGTGTTGATGCAAGAGATGAAAGTCGTAGCTTATGCTTCTCGTCAGCTTCGACCTCATGAACTTAATTATCCAACTCATGATCTGGAGTTAGCTGCAGTAGTGCATGCCCTCAAAATCTGGCGTCACTATCTTATTGGAAACAAATGTGACATCTACACAGATCATAAGAGCTTAAAATACTTCTTTACTCAGCCAGATCTTAATCTGCGGCAAAGGAGATGGCTAGAGTTAATAAAGGATTACGACCTTAGTATTCATTACCATCCTGGTAAAGCTAATGTCGTAGCAGATGCTCTAAGCCGTAAACTTCATTGTATGACGGTGACAGCATACACTGACCAATCTGAATTAGTAAAGGAATTTCAGAAGCTTAATTTGGGAATTGTTGAAAAAGGATTTGTTGCTAGCCTCCAAATGCAACCAAATCTAAAAACCCAAATTAAAATGGCCCAATCCAAAGATGAGGCCATATCCAAAATCCGTGAAGATATGCCACTCGAGGTTGAATCAGGATATTCGGAAAACTCGGATGGTATACTCCAATTCAAGAATCGAATCTATGTTCCTAATGATCCAACAATCAAAAATTTGATCTTAAGTGAAGCTCATGAATCACCTTTATCTATCCATCCTGGTAGTACAAAGATGTATCAAGACCTGAAACAGGAATATTGGTGGCCCGGCATGAAGAAGGAAATCGCCGAGTATATCGCGAAATGTGATATATGTCAACGAGTAAAAGCCGAGCATCAACGCCCAGCTGGTCTTCTTCGACCTCTTGAAATTCCTGAATGGAAGTGGGATCATATCTCAGATGGATTTCATTATTGGATTGCCAAGAACCAGAAAAGGACATGATTCCATATGGGTTATTGTTGACCGACTGACTAAAGTTGCTCACTTTATTCCGGTCAAAACCACTTATCAAGGTGATAAACTTGCTGAGTTGTATATGGAAAATATCATTCGTCTTCATGGAATTCCCAAGACAATTGTGTCCGATCGTGGATCCCGCTCACATCTCGCTTAGGAAAGTTTGCATACTGTTAGGGACAAAGCTGAATTTCAGTACGGCTTATCATCCCCAAACAGATGGACAAACTGAGCGGACAAATCAAACCCTGGAGGACATGCTGAGAGCTTGTGTGCTATCTTATGGCATGAATTGGGAGAAAAGCTTACCCTTTGCTGAATTCTCCTATAATAATAGCTTTCAAGCCGCCTCCAGATGTCTCCTTTTGAAGCACTTTACTAAGAAAGTGCCGAACCCTCTCTATTGGTCTCAAATCGAGAAAGAAATTTCTTTGGCCCAGACATTATCCAAGAAGCCCAAGAGCAAGTTGACATGATTAGGAGTCGACTCAAAGAAGCCCAATCTCGTCGAAGAGTTACGCCGACAATCGCCGACGTGACTTAAGCTTTGAAGTCGGAGATCATGTCTATTTGAAAGTTTCTCCTCTTCGCGGAGTTAAATCGTTTCCAAATCCGCTGAAACTAGCCCATCGATATATTGGACCGTTTCCAATTATCGCAAAGATGGGAGAGATGGCATATAAGTTAGAGCTGCCATCCCGTTTATCGGAAGTTCATAATGTCTTCCATGTCTCCCAACTCAAGAAGTGTCTTCGTATGCCGACTGATCTCGCTAATCTCGATGATCTCGATCTACAACCTGATCTATCTTATCGAGAGCGTCCTGTTCGCGTTCTTGAAGAAGCCGAGCGACACACGAGAAACAAGATCCACAGAATGTTGAAAGTTCAGTGGAGTAATCATACTGAAGAAGAAGCCACGTGGGAGCGTGAGGATCACCTGATGAAAGAATTTCCAGACTTCTTTTAGTTTTCCTTAGCCCTCGCAAATCTCGAGGACGAGATTTTTGTAAGGGGGGTAGATCTGTAACATCCTCAAATTTATAAAGTAATAAAAATCAAATATTAAAAATGTGAAATCATTTTCTTGATGCATTTCATGATTTCTGGTGCAAATGTTTGGTTGGTTGTCATTGAAGGGTTATTGGAAATTTGGAAAATAGAGTAAAAGAAAGAAAAGGATAAAATGGTAAAATGGTAGAAGTGAAGAATTACCATGGTAAAAATCTTGTATAACCTGGCCAAACCCTAGAAGATATCCCTAGATGGTCAAAAGACCATGTGAATGCATTTAGAAGTAAAGAAAATAATTTAATTAGCAAATTCTATTGCTGTCCAGACCTATGTCAGATTTTTAGAGAACAATGTAGAGCAATCTAGACCTTGGGATTTTTACCATAATACCTCAGACATATCATCTTCACCCACAAAAAGTTTCAAAAATTAATAAGCATTTTTGCTATGTTTTAGCATTTAATTTAGGCAGAATTGGAATTCTGCAGAAATCAATAAAAGATTTATGGAGAATCAAATAATGAGAATTTAATATTGAAATTTTTATGATAGGTCCATTGTTTAGAACCAAACCTTCAGTAAAAATTTCAAAATTTAATACGTTGATTTAGTCCCTCAATCAATTCAAAAACTAAATTGGATTTTCTGTGCAGCATTCATTGTCAGATTTTTAATTAAATAACTATAGCACATTTTAACCTCAAAATTTTACTGGACGTAGATAACTTACCCATCAACTTGGACAAAAAGTTTCGAAAAATCTGGACTTGAAATGACCCGGGAATTAAATGGGTTAGTGTGCTGTCCAGAGGAGAATCCTAGAAATGTCTTCTCTCTCTCTCATTCTCTTCCACGCGGGGTCCACGCGTCCAGTGACGTGCATGCCGGCACCGCTGCCGACAGGGACCCAGAAATATCCTGGCCCACGTGTCATCCTCAGCCTCCATTCTCCATACCTAATGAACCACTGACATGTGGGACCCGACCACACATGTCAGGGCCTTCTTCTCCCTCTGTCTCTCATTCTCTCTCCCTCTCGAAAGGAGCCAGCCATGCTCACGCACCGCCTCGGTTCCTTGTCGTGACCTCGCCGCATTCCATGCCCCGAGGCTGCCACGCCACTGCAACCCCATACCATGTTCCATCATACCTTGGACCGAGCTGGGAGGAGACTTCCGGAGAATGCCTGAGTCGGCCGCCAACCTCATCTCCTAGAGCAGCTTCACTCCCACGGCCTCCTAGCCTATTTAAGGAGGAATAGCACCTCTGAATACCACTAAACCTCGAGCGCGCACTCCACTCATCCTCCCGTGCCCTATACCGCCTGCATCGACCTTCTTCCTCGCCTCAGGTGAAGCCCGATTTGGGAAATTCCAAATTCGCTTGACTCCTAAGGGCGCATCCAAATCGTTTGATCCCAGAGCATCCTTGGATACTCACGAACCTTTGCGCACCTTGTTTCAGCCCGAATCACGCCGAGAACCCCGCGCCGTGCAACCTCCTCCGCTCGCCCCAAGACGGTGAGAACTTCACCCATTGCTTTTCTTCCGGTTTGAATGCACAGATAGAGTCTTAAGGGTCTCTAGATGCTTTTGGCGCATGACCTTCAAGATTGAAAAACCCGCTGCGCCGTTGCGCTTGCGCCATCGTGAAGCGCCGCGGCCACCGCTGCGGCGCTATTTCTTCCGAACACCACCCATAATCGAGCACACCCCTAGGATCGCTGCCGCCCACCGGCTATGGCAGCTATCCAAAGTCGATCGACGCTGCCGGAGAGCCGCCGCGGCCGACGGCCATCTCCTCGCCAGTGTCGCCGCTTAGGGCTATCTTCGCTACCGCCGCGCACTCGCGCCACGCCATGTGGTCCCAAAATAGCGCACAAGACTGTGTGCTCGACGCGAGTCACCGCCACCGGCCCAGTTGTCGGGCCAGCGGCTCAATTCAAAAGCCACCCCGCGCCAATGCCGAGAATACGTCTTCCCTTAAGGAAAACGATTTTCCTTTATTTCCTGGTTTTCTAGAACCGAATACATTCAAATGCATATAACTTTTTATTTATAAATCCAAACCAAGTGAAACTTGTTTGTAAATTCATCATAAATCATGTAGTTTCATAATATGTAAAAACATTTGAAACTTGTTTAGCAAATTAAATCTGAATCTGAATTTAAAGCTTGAAGTTTGAATATGTGGCATATAGAAATTTTGCAAAATGGGTCCAAATTGAGTGAAACAAATTTTGTTAGAATCCTTAAGTCAATTACTGTCCAAATATGTAATTAGATTTGGATTTGGAACTAGTTTGTGAAAATTCCATATTAGGACTTTGTTTAATGCATATGTTTGATATAATTACAATAACTTACTCAAAAATGATCCAAAATGAATAAAATTTGTTTCTTTGAGCTCATTACACTGATTAGGACCAGTTAGTAAGATAAAAGTTAGAATTTACCATGTTCTTTCATTAAATGTGATTAGGGTTGCTTTATATGCTAATTTGTATTAGTATAATTAGTCTTACACCCTACAAATGAACTTTGTTAAAAATAATTCTACAATCTTAGCTTCCTGAATTCGTAAATTAAAATGAAATATTACATAAAGAAAGGTAATCATGTTGTATGTCATTAAGCTTTGCCTTAGACCCAAAATCTTATAACTTGCTTAATGCATGAATTGATTAAGTGATTGCCATCATTGATTGATTTGAATTGATTTCATTTGAATCTTTCAAATGCTATCCTTGTTGTTTATGTATTTGCTTCTTTTATCGATATTGAAGTATTCTATTTGCCATATTCTTAATCGACGATAGACGCCGAGGCTACCGACCACGCTATCGACGACACGTATCCAAATTTACACCGTCGAGGAGCAAGGCAAGCACCCCCTTGATCATTTTGATCCCAGATTTCATAATCAGCTAAAATGTGATTAAGAATCTTCCTGCATGCTTATATTTCGCTAAAACCTTACTTCGTGTTATTTGGTAGTTATAACCCATACTAATGGATTTCCTTAATCACTGTTGATCTATGATCCATGATAACCATAGGACTGGTTAAGTTCTTTTAACTGGTATAATCGCTTATTAACTCAGTAAATGCTTAGCATCGTCAGGTCAAAGTTGGAAATGTTTACACCCACACATCATTCTTTATGAAATCTTTTTCTGGTTTATTTAAGCAGTAAAGGATACTGGTAGTTTGATAAAAATGAAAATAAAACTACTGTTTTGATGTGGGTGATTATTGGCAATAGCCGGTTGTACATGTTTTAACGTGTACGTAGCTAGGGTGGAGTTATCGCCCATGTCACTCTAAGGACCGAACGTAGTGTTGCATGATCCAAGTAAACCGTACATCCACAAGTACTGGACTGGGACAGTCTTAACTTATTAAATTATTTGGGAATTAGCTTTGCACATTGGTAGGCAGTTGTAGCACGAGCATTCCGGGTATTGGTTTGCTCGAGGGAGGTGTCATCACCGAGGTGTTGGCATCTGCCGTTGTAACGGTGTACGCCTGGCTATGAATTTGGGGCTGTTTATTATTCCTGGTGGGTCGCTAACTCCGGAATTTCCATTCCTGGTGGGTTACTGGCTCCGGAATCCCTCTTACATTTTTTTTTAGCTTCCATCATAGTCGTGGGTAACGCCACCGGGCTAGTGCAAAGTTAAGGTTCAAATAATCGAACAGCCGTTATGAACTCCTCGCGGGCATACCAAAGGAAGTGTGTCTTATAGCTTGCAAAAAGGGAGAACATATCTTGTGGGTAAAGCAGTACAAACTCTGCAGAGTCTAAAACTATTCGAATAGCCGTGTCCACGGTCATGGACGACTTGGCGAACTGACACTAGTTAATTGTTTTCTAATTTCAAAAACTTGTTTAAATGTTTTGGAAATAATTCAAATCTGTATAAATGTCACTTATTGTTACATTTGTTCTTATAAGACCATGGAGGGTCTTTCTTTCGTTAATTTACTCACAAAGGGCCGTGAGTAAAATGTTATTATCTTTGTATTATTTGTTATCTCAATTGCTTATCAAAATGTTTTAATGTTTTATTTACGCTTTCCATTACTATCCAGTATTACTTCATTCAAAACTTTCGCTTTATGCAAAACAACCGTAGAAACCCACTTTCTATTTTAGCCTGCATATATTCCAGGAATTGCATACACTACAAAGTCTTGCGAGTACCAATGTACTCAACTTGCTTCAACAATGTTTTTAGGTGAAGAGCAAGATTACGATAATGATGGGAATGAATATGAGGAACCTGCGAATTTTAGCAACGATCGATCTTTCTAAGTTCATCTCGAAGCTTGCCTGTGGAGTTATGGAATAGTTGGCATACTATGAGACATGGTTTTAATTTCCTGCTACTTTTGGTATTGTAATATCACTATAAAACTTGTGATGTAATAAAAATGTGTATCTGTGTGGCTGTAATATCCAAATTGTGTTTGTGCGTGCCAGCCACTGATCATGGGAATGGCACAGGATGCACTTAAAGAGCCTCATATTTATGTTATTTACTGACATAAAAATGAGGGTCTCACAAATATCACAAATAGAGTTCCGCAACGATCTATTTTTCATAAAGCAAAATTATATATATATTTACAAGTCATCTAAACATGCTTTAAGAATAATACCCACGCAAGTTTGCGGGCCACCTTGCTAGCTAGTTTTTCCAATAGCAAATGTCCCAAACATATCTTGGGATGACCATTATATGACAGTTTATGCTTTCTTGAGTACAAGTTATATTTTTGTACCATTCAATCAAAATCAAAACTCGCACGTCTCAAAGCTAACCCAAAGGATAGGAAAATAGATTTAGAGTTAACAAAAAAAATCAAGCAACTTATAGTTATTAAAACCGTCTATATCTTTTATCCTTTGGGACTTAGGCTTGTTTAGTAAGTTCTAGCTTCAACTCGTAGGCTCAAAAGCTAAACTAGGCTAACTGAACATGATAGAGCTTCTTAACTTATTGGAAGCCACAACACGAAGTCTTCCATAAGTTAGTAAACTTATTGGAAAACTAGGCTTGACCAAACTTACATCGAATTAATCAGACACCAAGTTGCCCACAATCAGCACCAGGGTTAACAATACCGTTTCTACCTCATTTTTCGATGAGCTGACGGTAGAGAAATTCGTGAAAATCTGAACAAAATTCGAGAAAAAACGAAGGTTATCGAAAATCAAACAAATTTAAAATTTGGTCAAACAGCAGAGCGAAATTCGAACAAAAAGGTCGAATTTCGCTCAAAAAGATTTTAATTTCATTCGAAAAGATGAGAGCTTTTCTAAAAAATTGACGGCAGGTTAAAAATTTGAGAAAAAATGTTGTAAAATTTGTAAAAGACCATTAAAAGCCCAAAAAATATGAAAAAATACACACACAAAAAATTCCGGCATGATCTTTCCTAAATATGAAAAAATGTTGGCATGACATTTACTATATTTTAAATAATTGAAAGTTGTCACATATCAATACAAGTGCAAGATAACATTAACATATTAAAATAATTAAAATATACCATAGGCTATGATAACATTAACATATTAAAATATACCATAGCAATACAAGTAAGCTTTTCAGTATTGGATAACATTAACATATCAAAATATACCATACCTTTGATATATTTTAAATAATTGAAAGTTATCACATATCAATACAAATAAGCTCTTCAATAGTAGATAACATTAACATGTTAAAATATACCATAGCAAGATAATTTTTTTGCATACAAATATCACTACTTAAACAAATAGTACAATTTTCGGGTGTAGTCCATTGCTACTAAATACATTTCAACAAATATTGGTACTAAATATAATTGAACAAATATTGGTACTAAATATACTTCAACAAATATTGCTATTGACATAATTAAACAAATATTGCTACTAAATATAATTGAACAAATATTGTTACTAAAATATGTTGAAGTAAATATTGCTACTTGATATACTTCAACAAATATTGCTATTAAAAATACTACTAATTTTTTTTTTTTTTGCATTTTCTAATTTCTACATTTTGAATGGCTCAAAAACGTCTTTAAACTTTGTTTTTTCAAAAAACAATATTCACGCTAGAGGTCATAAAACTATTAATACTAATTTTAGAAATTTTTTGGATACATTTTTAAAAAAAAATTCAGTTTTTTTGAATTTTAATTTGAATTTGAGCGGTAAATCGAACGAAATTCTTTTTCGAGGGGAAGCGATAGGGGTGAAATTCTTGACATTTGAACAATTTTGTCGAAAAAGCTAACCCTGGTCGGCACTTTGGCAAGGAATTGATTTAGCAACTTTTTCCTGTGAAAGAAGAAACCCTAACATGGAAGCATCAGACGAACAAGAGTGCTGCTTCCACACAGGTCATTTGTCCGGAAACCACAGCTATTGGGTGCTACTGATATACATTAATTAGAGCTTCCTGATCAGAGCCAGAGCCACAGTGGAAAAAAACACACGCCTCAAGCTAGTTCATCAGGTCCGTCGTCCGCCCCGCCCCGGCGACGCATCGCCGTCACGTCCCCATCAGACGGCTCTCGCCCGGCCGCGATGACACGCGCCGGGCCCCGCCGGGCCGGTCCGGAAAAGGGCGAACCAAAGTTGGTGGCTTTCCAGCCGTGCAACCGCATGCGCCCCCACACACGAGCAAGGAGAGGCCGGCCGGGACGCGCTGACGGACGCCCCGCTCCTCGTCGACCGCTCCACCTCGATCACCTGCGTTGGGGCCGGGGAAGCAATCATTCATGGCCGGCAGGTCACCCCCAACGTACGTACGCCCGAACGACGAACGATGGACAGGCCGATCGAACGCCGTGCGGCGCCATCACATCACATCCGTCCTCGGCGCGACGCCGACGCCGGCGAGCACAGCGCCTGCCTGCCCGCCCGGCCGACACGACGGATTTACCACCCCACCATGATGCATCTCTATTTTTGTGGCCGTCTCGATATGTCCGTTCTCTCTTCTTGCCTGCTCGATCGATCGATCGATCTGGCCGGCCCAGTGGAGGCCCCAAAGGTTTCCTTCCGATCATTACTTCATTAGACGTAGGTCACGTAGCCGATCCGACATATGTTTTTAGGCCGCAGATGATGATCATGGTTGCCTGGCCCGGCCAATCGTTCGATGAACTGGTCAACTCTGGATCGCCTTCTGGGCGTGTATGTGCGCTGCATATATACTCGTGTCCCCCACAATGATGTGCATTTCTTGCTTGACGATGGTGTTGATCGCGTACTTGGCATGCATGCCAAGATCTTCAAAAGTTTGTGTTGTCAGGATCGAGGCGTAGGCGGGAGAATCCAAGCATGGCAACCTGAATTTATTGGCAGCTACGCTTGAAAAAAAAAAACTAGGTGTTTTCGGTGTCTTGTATGTGACTGCAATAAAAATACTGCCCAGTTTTTTTTGCGAATTTCATTCGATTTTTAATGAATTTCGATACTACTAGCTCGTCGAAATTCGAGATCGAAATGTTATTGTTAACCCTGATTATGTCCTACCGAGATAGATTTTTACGATTGCAATTAATTTTTTTCTCTCTGAAACAAATAAACAGAGCTTACGCCTTCCATTTCAAAAAATAATAAAAAGGCCACCTCAATTGGCACTTAGTCTGTACATATCAGTTTTGGTCCATGTGAAAGAGTGAGAAAAGAGAAGAGAGAGGAGGGCCGGCTTTTATTTAGAGCAAGTACAATAGCAAAGCTCACTACAGGTTAATAGTAAGCTAAAAGTCATCTTTAGATGTTGTGAATAATTATCTCTCCTCTCTTGTACATAAATAATCTACCTATGCTCTCGTGCAAAGCTGGCTACTAAATAAGAGCTATTTCTCTTCTCTCTCTCTCTCTCTCTCCTCTTTTCTAACCCTTTCATGTAGACTAAAGCTGATGTATACAAACCAAGAGCTAGCTGAAATAACCTTATTGTATATACCCTTATTAGTCAGCTTTGCACGGAGTATAATTAGAATATTTATGTATAAGAGAGGAGATAATTATTGCACAAGTTGGCTTTTAGGTTACTATTATTAGTTTTTAGTGGGTTTTGCTATGGTAAGTACCCGACTGCTTTACGAAACACACGCACAGAAAAAGGCGCGAGCATTGAGGATGCCCGGCCATTCATGTTGTCCATGCATGCAACCGCCGCTCTGCTTTTGATATCGATTGACCTGCAAATTATTTCCTCATCTTAGGTGGGGGCATCCATCGATGCATGCAGAGCTGGCCTATGTAACCGGACTAGTGATACGTAATCGTCGCTACCAACCTTAGTAGGCCGCCTCGCTAAATGATTTCACGAGAAGTAAATATTGAGGCCCATATGATTGACCTGACCACCGTAACCAATCTATCTGTACGGCCATGCATGCCGCATTGATAATTCGCATGAACCACACCGACCGAACCAAACCGATCCATGTCTGAATTTCTTTCCCCTCTTTCTCTCCAGACTGTGGTAAAGTCGCTACTAATTTTGAGTCGTTTGAGAGCCATTTGTTTCGCTACCCTGTTGCAGATATACTGGTCCTCGCTCGTGCAACTGCATTACTACCCGGCCTAATTTTCGAAGCATATATATAGTACACTGTTGACTCGCAATGGCTCCACCGCTGTTTCTCTGCGAGCTCTGGCTTGTCATCTTCCCCTCCTGCTTGTCTGCTTGCCATGTGAAGCATGTATGCAATGATTGACACGCACCATTTCAAAGAGTTGTAGCCGCCAGTATTATCAAAGGAAAAGTTGTGGTTTGACTTCTATGTGAAAGAGGGAACCGGTGCGCACAGTAGAGTCGGGCGTCGCGTCGGATCGGGTCGGCACAGGCCTCATAGACCGTGTGTTTAAAGTGTGCCATATCACCACGGTCCGGTCGGCTCATCGTACCATGCCGTGTCGGTCTTTCTCGTTTTTGGCGAGCCCATGCATAGTCTATTTATGATTCATATTGGTTTCGTGCTGTGCTAACGCATGCTCGACCCCCATTTGTAATATTGTGATGTGATGAGAGGAAATGAGTCGAAGACACACGGAGCTGAGGCAGTGTCACAAATATTGGGGACAAGAGAACTAGATTTTATTCATTTTTGAACAGGCATAGAGTGATACGATGCTTCTTAGTACAAAGATTTATACCATGCAAGAGAAAACTGCTCTCTCACTCTCATCTCTCTCTCTCTCTCTCTCTCTCTCCCTGTCTCTCTAAAAGCGCGAAAGAATTAAATTTTATTTATTTATTAGGTACATATACAAAAGTTACTACCTCATTAAAAACCTTACGCCCCAAAATGGGGTTCTCTAGTAAGAAAAAAGCATAGTAACAATATGCAACACATACTAGCTACTCCCTAACGTCAAGATTGTTCACACATTCCAGGCCAGCGTAAGTCTAATGTGGTGGCGTCGATGGCCGTGTGACTGTGTGAGGGAAGCGGAAAGATGATCGTGCATAGCATCGCGAGCGCGCTCAATGAGCGACGCAGTGGAGCATCAGCTTAGTGTGCATGCTCGGTGTCGGTGAGCATGTACTCTCCGGCCTCCATTCTGCACCTTTTGGCATCTGCGTTGTCTCCCCTTTCTTTACATGCAAGGACCACAACGGCACTGGCTGCAAGGCGAGTCACAACATACCTTAGTGTCACGGCAGGGCCTACCACGTGCCGTGCCTGTTTCAGACCCATTTGGCCTGTTTCGTATCGTGCTAACCCAAGCACGGCCCATGCAAGTGTGACGTGTCGTGCCACCCATCGTACCCAACTGTGAAGCCCAACACAGCCCTGCCATTCGTGTCGTGCCGGCCCGGCCCGTGAGTATGCATGCTGTGTCATGTGCTTCGGCCGTACCAGACCTTCTATACCATAGAACAACCTAAAAAAGCCTGATCCAGTGCTCAAGTATATCCAGGAGCCAGGTAGTGCCCTCTTTTGACTGATTAATGATCGTTTGTACCCTGCATACTTCGTATATTAAGTCCCAAAGCTTCTCGGCCACTGCGCGCTATCCACGTCGTTTCTTCACTAGGTGCCCGCTCGGCGTGAGGCCACGTGAATCGCTTGGCTCGCTTACTAGTGCATCTCAAGTAATTTGATTCCATATGGTTTTAGCACAACCAGCACCATAGCAAAATGAGAGAGCGCCTCGCTGCTGAAGTCACCACCCGCGTTTGATTCCCCGGTCGCTCGCTCGCTCATTTTTTTCGTGCTGACGTGTGGCGTGAGCGACAGCTCTCATGTGTGTGGCTCTGGCGCATTTTCTTTTGCGAAAATGCCCTTAGGATTCCTGACAATTACATACAGGTCCCTATTTTACAAAAAAGCCTAAAAAAATCGGATTTCACATGTTTTTTTTGTAAAAGGCCCCTTAGAAATTTCTAAAGTTATATTCTGATCGAATTTTTTTTCGCAAAAGGGCCCGAAAAAATGAAAATAATCCGAATTTGCTTTTTAAATAAACATGGAAGGTTTTGTGAAAAGGCCCCAGGTTTCCCAACAATTACGTATAGATACCTATTTTCTAAAAATGCCTAAAAAATCGAATTTCACTTGTTTTTTTTGGTAAAAGGCCCCCGAAAATTTCTAAAATTATATCCAAATCCATTTTTTTTTTGCAAAATGACCCAAAAAATGAAAAAAAAAATCGAATTTGGTTTTATTAAACATGAAAGGCTCATGCGTTTCTTCTCGAAAAGCCGCACGTGATTTTACATGATTACATATTAGCCATTTTTAGTAGAAAGATCCCCGAAAGTTTTGTAAATTGTTTTCTTGCACACGATCTTCCGAAATTTATTTTTAACGTGCAGTTTTTTGCAAAAAGATGTCTAAAACTTTTTAAAACTATATATGAGTCTAATTTTTTGCGAGGAACATTCCGAAACTCATGATTTTCGTCGCTTGACATGTGGTGACTGGCACGACATGCACCACACCTACGTATCTAGTTATCTTCAGGCGTTGCATGCCTCGTTTAAAATGGTACTGGTGGGTTAGACTGTTGACACTATTAAGTTGTCAGCGATGTGCACGCACTGAATCCAACCCGGCTTTTCCATTGTTTGTGTCATGCATGTCATGTCACAATCTTTCAAAAGCAAATCTAAAATATTATATCAAAACCTTTAAAAGCAAATCTATGTGTTAGATGTACTAATTAAGCATGTCAGTTCTAGCTAGGCTTTCATAGCTATTAGCCCCTTGTAATAAGTTAAAAATGTTCAGAGCTGACATGATTTGCATTCAAAAATCACTCCACACTTCCACAGTCCACACAAGCAGTAGCTGGCTTCAAGATCACTACTTCAACAGACGAATCAAGTACCATCCCATAAGCTAGTACCAGAAAACATTTGAACAATGTCACAGGAAAAGACAGAATAGATAAGCATATACTAAGTGGTAAGCCATGCATTTAGCAGAATTGATTTGCATTGATTCAAGGTGCCTTTTTCTTTGGCGAGATAGGATTTGTAGGTGTAACATTACACTAGCTACTTGAGGTTGTGTGCTCTACCAAACCTAAGGACCAAATCATAACTCGTAAAGTTTTGCGACGTTACTGTTTCAACGGTAGGTCACGATCCTTTAAATCGTTTTGCTGGTGGGAGTCAACACAAGGTGGTGTCGTAACAAGGCGGAATAGGCCATCGAATGAATAGTAGTTGTTGGCAGGTTAAAGGGAAATGCAGAAACTGGTGCCGAGGGCATTCGAAATTTGCATACCAATATATCAACATTTTGAATATGAAATTTAATTTCAGTAAAAAAAAAGTACTACAATGAGAAAGTCTCACATTGGCAGGTAGTTTTAAATACATGTACTACATTCTTCAACTCGAGTGGTTTTATGAAATTCAGATATGAAACCGAAACGTTGAAAATTTTTTTGGACAATTAACTGTCTACTTTCATCTTACCTTGCATGCACCCTTTAATTCAAGCTTGAGCATGCCTGACGTAACTCTGGCAACAACTATCCCACACATATTTACAAGATACTACCATCCTCTACACCATTTGATGTCATGCTTTTGGCAACCACGAAACTGCTTTGACCACAGCTTCATGAGCCACGACGACACTCATACTTGACGTCCAAATTTTTTTTGTCAACAACCATCTGTACGCTACAAATTCGATGAAAAAGAACAAGCATACCCATATCTTCTGGGCAGGATAAAAGTCATGTACTTAGGCTGGGTTTGGCTTACTGTACACATCATAATTCCTGGTTTCTTGTGTATCGCGCATCCTGTCTTCGCACCAGCCACCGGATCTGCCTGAACGACAGAATGCAATGTGTTTCTTTCTCTCTTAAACAGACTAGCTCCTGTTTTAGCGTTGCGTTTGCCGTATACCCTACAGTGGCCAGCAGCCATGCTTTGCTCCGCTTTTGCGTGACCACAATGATGAAGCCATGGCACTTTGCTTTAGTTGCAGCACACACCAGATGCCTCCATGCCTTTTATTTTCCTCAATCAAACACACTAATCTCTCTCTTTTATCCTTCTCCTCCTCGCCTTACTTTGGTGGTTTTATCCTGTCCTGCTCTACCCTGTCTTTACCCCTTCGTATATTCTCTTTGCCGAACGGTGTTTAAAACAAAAGAACAAGGGAGGCAAAGAGTCTTGTGCTCATGGACCTACTACGGCTCACATGCAGGAACGCCTTACAACAATTTTCATACGTCTGATCTCGCAGGCAACAACGTATGTTCTTGTCAAGTCCATTTTTTTTTAATTACCTTGTCTCTGCATGAGCCATCAGCCAGCCATGGAGCCAGCTCGAGCCTGCAGGCCCACGCTGTGCAGACAAAAGGAAAGCTCGTTGCTTTCAGCTTTTTGGAATTTCAAGCGGCCGTAACACCACCTGTTTGTCTACTAGGAGCACAAGAACAGGAGGTACCAGACAGCTTTGTCCGCTGCTACGGCAACTCAACGATCCAAGTAAAATATCAGTTTTTTCTGGGGGAAATTGACAAAAAGGGGGTTTTATTCGTTCGTCATATAATCAAGCGCATAATTACATGGCATTGGAACTTGGAAGTAGGACGTAGCTAGCTAGAGAGCATCTAGGCACTTACACTTAGCCGGGCTAATCTAGCTACATCATCGCCGGCCGGTAGCACAAGCGCGCTAATAAGACACTTGGGAATTATCATGCGTGCGTGCGTTGGCTAGCCTCGTGTCCTTATGATGGTAATGGTGCCGCGCCCGGGCGTGTGCAGCCTCGTGAAACCGGAGACGGTCTTGCCCGAGATGCCCGGCTTGTCGGCCGAGACGCGCGGCGCGCACGCGAACTCGCCGACGGGGTGGCGCACGGGCCGCGCCGGCCGCATGAGGATCCGCGCGTTGATGTCCGCCAGCGTCGCGCCGCCGTCGAGCCCGTCGGGCTTCAGCACCGCGAACGGGCACACCACCCCGGCCGACGGCGCCGCCTTCCGCCGCTTGCTGCTGCTCTGGCTGCACCACTCCGCCGCCGTCTCTGATAGGCAACGCTAATCAACGTCAGTCACTCGATATCAACCACAAACTGCTCGTGAGTGGATGTGCCTGTGTATGCGTCGTGTCGTGAGACAAGCAGCAACCTTCCGGCGTCGCGCGTTTCAACGACGACGACGAGGAGGAGGAGGAGGAGCGAGGCGGAAGCGGAAGCGGAGGCTGGGCCCGCGCGCCACCTGGCGTGGGAGCGGTGGCCTGCGGCTGGGCCCCGCTGGCGTAGCTGATCTGTGGGTCAGCGTGGCAGTTGGAGGAGGAGCTGACGAGGGGCTCTGCGGGGGCCTGGAACACCACTGCCTTCTCTGCCAAGGCGGGCCCCCTCGAGAAAATCGAGCCCAAAGGATCATCATCATCTGCACAAGAGGGATCAACCAATTAATTATCACTCAGTTTGAACTTAACTAATCAGCTAAGCTAGTACAATCTGCGACCTTAACAAGAGCAGTACCGAAGAAGATTAGAATCTGCGCAGCACTAGTACAATCTAAACATGTAAAACCCAGATCTGTCTTTACTTAAAAAGAAGCGCCCTGCCTGCCTCCGCCTGTGCCTTCCTAACAAGTCAGATGCATCGTACTCACACTGCAATTTATCACAGAGTCCCTAATACTATAATTTAGCGATCATGCATGCACAGATCATGGGGTCGTGACAATTACGTGCTGCTAATCTCCCGCGGGCCCCACCCGCTTCCACATGGCATTGACAAGGCGCCATTGTTAAATGCAAGCTCTACGACTTCGTATCTGTCCTTGCCTCATTGGTGATGCAGGGCCAAGGACCAAAGGATACCTAACAAAAAAACAGAGTCCTAGCAAGAAAAAGCCGAACAGACTAGCCGAACGAACGGATCCAATCAATTCGGAGGGCGAGGATTCAAACCAAGCCCTTACAGAGGAAAGAGTTTGTGGTGGCTGCACTGCTAGTCTTCTCGTGCTGCAGGATGCATTTGGAATTGAAGGCGACCTGCTGCTGCTCGCCCACGTCGCCGTAGCTGCTTGCGTCCCAGAAATTCTGCAGGAAAAAGGAGAGAAAGAAACAAGCAAAGAGAAAGCGTGGAGCTGCTGTGAGTCCAATCTGTCGGGAAATCGTGTGAGAAATTGGAAGGCGTAATTAATTCAGAACAGGTGAAGAGCGAGACATGTTGGTTGCTCAGGCTTACACGCACCAGGAGAAGGTCGTCCACCTCCTCGGGCATTGCCGCCGTGTCCTGAGCCGCCGGCGGGAGGGCTACCGCCATCGACGCGGCTGGCGACACCGGCAACGAGTCCATGTCTGCAGGCCAAGAACCAATAAATTCACCTCTCAGAGCTGACCAAAGAAACAAGGTGCGGCCCAAACGCAGACGTGCAGTGCAACCAACTCGTACGTACAGAGGGGGAAGAGCTCGTGGACGCCGGCGTCGGCGGCAAGGACCCCGAAGCAGCTGAACAACGGCGGCTCCCACCCGAGAAGGAAGCAGTCGCCGCCGCTGCTGCCGCCGCTACTGCTGCTGTGGTTGCTGCTGGTGTCCAGGCTGGTCGACATCGCGTGGAAAGGCCACGCCTGCCTCCCCTGCAGCTGCAGCTCTCTTTCTTGCGCTGTCTCCATGGTGCAGAGCAGCTGCAGCTGCAGCAAGTAGGATGAGTAGCTGTGTCACTTGTGTGTGCGAGAGAGGTTTGATGAGTGAGAGGCAGGTGAGGGGCGAGTTGTGCTTAAATAGGAGGGCTTTTCGAAGAGTCCTCAAAAGCAAAAGCGTGCAGGTGCGGGGCAGCATGCCAAGTTTACTACTCGTAACTCGTAACGAACACTCGATCTCGTGTAGTTTGTGCAGTAGTTGTGTCGCTTGACACTTGTGCGTGCGTGATGTGTGCCTCTTGTTTAGTACCTATTTTTATCGTAAATATAAGGTCTATGGTTTAAATGGTTTTATTTAGAAATATAATGTTTATACGTAAATTTTATAAAAGTTTTCTACTATATCTCCTACTTATTCTCTCTGAACCATATGTATTTATTCATTACCATCCACGTAAAATATTCTTCTCGTATTCTATGATAATTAAGTGGGATATTTAAGTTATTTTCTCTTGCATTTTTTTAATTTCATCATAATTTTAATTCTTATATAAAGTCAAGATACGTCTTATATGGGAAGTACTTCTTTCTTGGGGCGACTTGCTGGGTCAGTCACCGCAAAGTCAGTTAAGATAAGAGGGGCAAATCAAAAGGGACACCATTAGATGATACGAGTACAAAGTCCAAATGAAGCAACGAAAGCAAAAGATAGGGGTGGTTGGTTGCGGGCGCTTTCTCGTGATTCGTTATGTTCTTCTCGTGCTGCTTTGGCGGTTAATCCTTCCCTCCTTCCTTGATCTCCTTTCTTTATTTTTCTTCGTCATCCTACTCTTGTATTATCCTCTTTCCCTCTCTTTTGATCCTCGTCTGCTTTTGTTTTTCGTGCTGATTCCATCGGTTTGTTCCAGGGAATCACTCTCTCAGGTTGTGCTAATTCGAAAATTGTCGGCGAGGACGTCTAGAATTAGTAGTTTGTTTAGTCGCTTTGACATCTTTTCCCAATCACGTGCCCGGGTTCTTTTAGACTTCTTGGCCCAAAGTCTCTGATTAATATGTGATTTTTGTGAATGGGACAATATGGCCAATTGGAAGTTTGTTACTCCTAGTTGAAGTTTTGTGTCGGTTACAAGTAGGTCAAAGCTACGCAGGTAGCTGAATTACTTTAGTGAGGTCACACAGGTCAGTGCCTCAAGGGTAACAACTGGAGTGTATCAGCTAGTCCTGAAAATGCCAGCACAGGCCCAGAATACTTGCACCAAAAAAAAGTAGTAACGGTTTTTCTCCCAAGCTATCTTGAAATCTGCTTCAGTTTTTTTTTTCAAAGCTACAATCAACTAAGTGTGTGTTTGGTTGGTGCGATGAGATTGGATGGGACAAGATGGATCTGTATCATTTGGTTACATTGTTTCAGGTGAATGGAATGGTTCATCATCTATAGAGAATATTTCTTAAATTTATATCCTACCATCCAGGATGTGATGGTTCCATTCAAACAACCAAACATATGAATGATTTTTTACTTGAATTATCTTATATATATACCGCTTGATACAAGTAACTAAACAGCATTGTAAGAAACAGTAACATGAATGTAACACAGCCTTACATGCCACCTCAGCATTTTCACTTGTTAATGCATTGGAGTTACACATGCAGATGAGCAACATGTATATGTGTCTTCTTTTCTATTTTTAACAACTTTTGTTCTTAAAATGTGTAACTTTATTTACCCTACAAAGTGCACGTCTCGAAGTTTAAAATTTATTACTACATTGTGCAAAAACGTACTCTTTTTTTAGGATGGAAATGCATACTCGCCGTAAAGAATGTGTTCAAATTAGTAGTGAGCACCATAACGTGCACCTTATAGTTTAGGAATAAGTTCATTTTACACGTCTAAATTTTATAAAATATTCATGTAACTCCTAAACTACAAAACCAGGTGTTTAAACCTTAAACTTATAAAATCATATCAATTTATACCCTGAAACAGTTTTGAAGGACGGTTTTGTTGACAAGGATATAACTCTATGTATATTTTTTTTGCCATGTTGGCAACCACATTATCGGTTTTTGCTAGCTGATCTCCAAATGAGAGGAGGAATATTGATGAGAATAAGAATCTAAAACGAAGAGAGATGGAGAGGGCAATAAGAAAAATGTTGCGATGTGTATGCCAACATACTGGGGTTGGATCCTCACAAGCAAAACCTGATGATATGGCTTCCAATATGGTAAAATAGACCATAAGTGAGATCCACGTCATTAAAACCAACACCCAAAACCGTCTTTATGTGTAAATTGACCTAATTTTATAAGTTTAGGGAGTTAAATACTAGGTTATAATTGAGTGTGTTTTAGACTTTTTGCAAAGTTTAAGATAGTAAAATATACTTATTCTGTTTAGTTTACACCTAGCTCTGTTTAGTTTACACCTAGCTGGAACTGTAAAAAACATCATTGCAATAATATGTTGCTTAAAAACTCCAGGTCAAGCATTCACACCAAAACTACTACAAAATTTTGATTTCAACATTCCTGATTTTCTGCTTGCCCCCAATCCCATAGAAGCTCTGCCCTTTTTTTTTGAAGGGCCCAAAGTTCTGAGAAGCTAGGGGTTTGCTGTGCAATAGGACCAGGTAATTGCCTACTTGTTCACTGTTACCTTTTTTTTTTGGGGTTGTGGGCTAAATTATTGCAACCTATCATGCAACTAGGTGAGACAAATCTCAGGGAAGGGCTCCACATAATAAAACCAAGGGACGGGTCAAAATGTTTTTAAATATTTTTCCAACCATTTTACAAGAATAGCCATATCCTTTTTTGGAAAATATACAACAATCGCCCTTTGATGGCACAACTGGGCTCAGTCACGTTCCAATTATGCAATTCAGGCCTTCATCGTAAACTGAGGAGCAACAGAGGCGTGTTGCGCTGTCATCCTGCGACTAGGCAAGGGGTGGCATCTCTCACGCTACGACTGTGTGATTAGCTTTAGTCATGCCACCAGTACATGACTCATCCTTGTAGCAGAATAGTGGCACGATAAGGCATATCGTTGTATAGTTAAGCGAGTAATCGACTGATCAATTTGTTAAAACAGTAAATTTTTAGTTAATGTTTACATAAATAAATGGTTGCATAAAAATTATAGAAACAACCTTCTGTCGTCGTTTGAAATGGTGACATATGTATGTCGTTGCTTGAACCATCGGTAATCCGATTTTAACTCCAACATGGTGTTTTTATGAGTTAGTAGTTTTGAAATAATAGCTAACTATTAAAGAAAGAATTTTATGAGTTTGTTATATGCACGCAGGGAAGTTGAGTGATGATTTTTGCTTAAATAAACTATTTCGGGCCCGACTTAACACTTCATAATGAAGGTGTGAATTACATGACATGTAGGATTTAGTTAGTTGCATGTGTTTGATTCTACTTATGCGATACAAATGGCAACATGCATGAACTATCAACTCAAACTACAGCTAAGATACATATGTGCCTTTTGGAATCGAAAATACTGGGAGGATGGAAAAGAAGTTAGGCTACTAGTCATACATCCTATGTGTTATTGTCCATCAGTGTCTTTCCCTTGTCTCCCTTGCGGGTATGGGTTTTGGTCTCCCTCCATTGCTTCCTGTACAAGAAAGCCCAATGCTTGTATTTTGGGCCTTCTTGCTTGTCCAAGTCCAAAATAACCTCACCTTCAGTAGGGAATCGGGGACCATCAGTGCCTTTCCCTTGCCTTCCCCCATCTCGGCCTTTCCATTGTCCTTTGGGTGCAAGGTTTCCAACGGGTGAATTTCTTAGGCGTAACTATGTAGTTCATCATGTTTTTTTGCTTGATGAATGCCCTATTGTACTTGTTTGGACCGTCGATCCATTGTAAGAAGTATCAACGTTATGACGGTTGCTATTATATATGCATAGATAAAGTTAGCGAAATGTAACATGCATTATGCATTGTTAAATATAGTAATGCATGTCATTCACTTACGTGGTAATCCCTACTCATGTAGTATGCTCGAGCATGGATGCTTGTATGTGTGGATTTGTTTATCTTTGCAATATTACCATAGTCACACTATGGCATGAAAACTCCGGTGGTACAAATGACTCCTTGCATGAAGAATCAGGGTAGGTTCATGCCTTCTTGGCAATCCACTTCCGCTTCTGAAACATCTCTCTATAGTCCAATATCCCCAACCACAGGAGAGTGACCTCCTCTACCCCTCTTTTCCCTCCCCTCTACCTGTTTCAAAATTCTCTCAAGTTGAGTGTTGTCTATGGTGATGAAGTGTGCACTATTTTTATAGGCGGTTAAGCTATAGTGTTGTGAGAGTAAATTTTGGCGCATGGAAGTGCACTTATGTCCATGAGAATGAATCTTTGGGCATAGGAAATGTTATCGTGTTGTTAAATTCTTGAGAAAAGCTGATACGTGTTCTCAATTCACTGAGAAAAAGAGGTGAGTTATCAAATCACTTAGAAAAGTTGGTGCGTGTTGTCAATGCACTAAGAAAATCTGCTGTGTTCTATTAATTCAGCCTAAAAAGGTGGCACAGTCTGGTATGTTTAAATATGTTTGAAACATTGGCATGTTATAATAAATTCAGGTAAAAAAGTGAAATATCGATGTTCTGCTACAATAAATGATGTGTTTAGGCACACAATCAAGCTATGTAGTATTAATACATAGTAACATAGAAAAATATAAGCTTGTGCAATTCTTGGAGATAATTCACGAAGGAAATAAGCAGTTACATGGCGTATAGGGTTTGTTCGAGTGCGTATTTTACTGGTTACACCTACGATACAAACAACCACATGTCCTCTACATGCACACTCGCACTATTCTTCCCTACTTCATAGGCACTGCCATGTGTAATCGACTATATTTCATATGGGCTTGCACTAACTACACGAATTCCTGGTGATGCCTCCTACATGTTTCGATGCAGGTCCTCCATGACTTTCTTCGATCTATGAGTCTCAACTTCCAAAAGATGACTTTTGCTGGACAGCTCCACAAGCATTTAATGACAATCACGCAATAATGGGTTTAACGAGAAGTTGTAAGTCATTCAGAACCACACATCCCTAATTTCAAGATTATCCGGGTTTGAGTAGGAAAGTGTGGATTGCGAGAAAAACTTCTCAGATCAACCCCACAAGCCCATGCCCAACCCGACCCCTACCCTAAAAAACTCTAACAATCATTGACTTGACATACCATTATGTATATCCAAAAGAAAATAAAATTAAACTACTCCTCGTACCAATCCTATCAAAATCTATTTCTCCTTTTATCTCATACAACATGACTGCAAGTTTCAATTTATTTTTTTTTAATATGACATTAATGCAATCTATATCCAAGATATGAACCTATCCAACCCGAGTCTTCAACTCATTGATGTTAACACATCGAGATAATCTACCATTCTTCAAGTCATTGATGTTAACACACCGAGATAATCTACCATTCTTACAGTACATTATTAAAAAACTATATTATAATTAAAAAATGATATATTAACACTAAAACATGGCAAAATACAACTACCAACCCAATTTTACCACTAATTTATGCTCATTATTGCTAACCTTGCATGTTTTATTAAAATGTACAAACAATTATACGAGCAACAAAAACTAACCATAAAAAAATGCAAATGCGCGGACGAACATGAGTGGATGTTAGGTCGAGGATGCCAACTAGAGGGGGCGGGGCTGAATAAGCGGCTTTAAAAATTCTCTACAATTTATTACCTGCCTAAGTACCACTATGTCAAAACCTAGACGATAAATGATGCGGAAGCCATAGACTAAGGTTTTGACTATCAAGGCCTAAACCAACTAGGCACACTATGTGCACCAACAATATAAGTTTCTAACACTAGTTTGCAATTCTAGAGGCAATCAATCAATAATAATACAATGAATATAAATTGCTTGAATGTAAATAAAAAATAGAATACAAACCACAAGGAGACACGATACTTTTTACAGTGGTGATCGGAGACTTGCCGGTCTCCCTTAGTCCACGTTGAGATAAGTCCAAACCAATTTCAACTGGCTCAACGAATTGAGCACGCACCTTGAATACACTAGTGGTAGCTCTTTCCCCCTTCAGGTAGGCGAGTTCTGACCTTCACAATTCGCTGAAGCTTCTCACAACCTCCGTTGAGAAGCTCACCGCGCACGATGCCTCTACACGCCGTCTAGGTGTCGACAAACACAAAGAGTAACAAATCAAACCCTTTACCTTGAACCTTACCAAGTACAACACATGTATAATGGTGATCACCAAGTGCAACACATGCGCAAGTCTCCCCTTAAGTGCAACACATGCACAAAAGGCTCTCAATCCACTTCTAATTGCAACACATGCAATTAGAGCTCACTCTTAGCTCAAAAACCAAATGTTGTAGTGCAACACATGTACAACTCCACCCAAATGCTCAACAAAGATAGCAAAGGCTTCAGCAACCCCAAATGCCAACCCTTGGTATCCTTTTATAGCTCCTACACAAAAACTAGTCATTAGGGGGCAAATTGGGGAATATTTAGCTTTTTTGGTACTACCGCCCATGTAGGGCCGGTAGTACCGGCCTCGACTCCAACGGTCGAATAATGGCTCAAAACTAGCCATTGCACAATACCTCTGATGCTACCGCCCAACTAGGAGCGGTACTACCGCTCAAGCGGTAGTACCGGCTTCCAATGCTGATAGCATCGGCCAGAGAATCCATGAGCAACACATGCTTTGAAAAATTGGCATGGGTCACTCCAAATTTTAGGCGACTAGAAGAGAACCCAACCAAAAGCAAATTACCTACCGCCTACAGCCGCAAAGTCATCGGATCAACGAAAGAAGAAGATTCTCCGTCATAATGCGTGTAAGTGGATGGCTCGACCATGCACTCAATGCACGCTATCATGTCGTATTCGCCGAAACCTTGGCTTATCTAGTTTCTGTACGTTTTTTTCAAACATAATTTCTTTGCGTATCTATTTGTAAATTTATTTTCTTTTTCTATCGTAGAAAACATTCTAGATGATATCTATCCCCTATCGGATTCAGAAAACATGAAAGGCCTCTCGTGCTATCAAAGCATGATAGCACCCTCGTCCCGTGCTCCAGCGCCGCTCCTATGGTCCCTCGCCCTGCCGCAATACCAACCACCTTTCGGGCTCCTCGGACGTAATAGGGGGCATGTGTCGTTTGTCGCGTTTTTCGCGGTGAGAGAGAGGGCCAAATTTATAAATGCATATAAGAGAGATAGATTTGCAAAAAAAAGTACAGAGCCAGATAAGTGAATAATTCGTATTTGCCTCGTATTTTTCTCCCTGTATTTTATTTTATGTGAATTGTAAAACTTTGTTATGCTACGTGCTAGCAAATTTTCATTTACTTGTGATTTCCATGGTGGAAAATAAAATGGGCTGAAAAATTGTGGCCCATTTGGAACATGGGATTTTTTTTCACCTTACAGAAATTAGGCCCTCATCTAGAACTGAATGAATTTTCTCTGATTTCAGCGGAAATTGAAATGTTTAATGTGAAAGTCCTTTACAATTTCTACGTTTCAAATTTTCTGTGAAATTCCCGCGTTCGAGACGTGGCCTAAATTTTAAGTTAACAGACACAATTTGTAATGTTGGGATTTTCACACCAGATCAACTGGGTGCATACACAATTAGCAGTTGAAAAAGGAACGCAAGGAAACAAGTTATTTTTGCATGGAACAAAAAAATGTAACAATAGCTCCTGAACTAGGAGCCTTTTGGTAATTTGGTTCCCTGCATTATATGCCTGGTGGCCCCATGTCCGAATTGTAGTTGTCTTGCCCTCAAATGTTTTGGAGCTACACTACGCTAATGTCCTCGGTTAGAAACAATGGACGACGGTACAACGGTACTAGTTGGATCAGTATGCAAATCTCTGCATCTACCATCTCCCAGCAGCAAATCAGGGGACGTCTACAATAGTAATGCCTTTTTATTTCTTCTTCTCCTTCTTCTTCTTCTTCTTCTTCTTCTTCTTTCTCCTTTTGAAAAAGGGCTACAACGAGTACAATCTTGCAACAACGAAAAGATGTATAAATTGCAGACATTATCTCCTCCTTTCTCACTTTAACGTCACTTTCGGAGCCTGATTGTCCAAAAATCACGCCATCTAGCTTTAGTGTTGCTATTGTGTCTATTGTACTGTGTTTTTCCTGAATTGATCTAGGCGTTTCTTACTATCTATTTCATCTTCTTTCCAGTGAAATGGAGTAAACAAGTTGAGCTTGAGGGCATCCGAGTCATTTCAATGCATGTTCTTCAGAAGAGAAGGAATCGAACGCATTGATAATTTGCTGTGAAGGATGATGCATCTTGTATATACTTGCATGTTGTTTGAGCTTCACGGTAACTGATGCAAATCTACCAGGGTTTGGCCATCCATCTCAGTCATTTCGATGTCCACAGAAGCCTAGAACGGCTGAGCCACTCGCTGTTACTACGATTATACCCCAAAGGAACAATCAAGAGCTGATGGCTTGTAAATTGTCCTCATGACACAAAACAGATGAGTACCTTTTGCACTCCACTGTTTTAGTTTGAAATCACGCAACCTGAAAGCGCCGCTATGAAACAAACAAACAAACAAGCTTCGTATCACTAAAAAGAAAGGGTGTTCCATATGCGGTAACATGTAAATTTTGACTAGGATAAAATCCCAGCATTTTCATTTTTTTTGGAAACCATAATTTTGGCATTTCCATTGCAAGGTCTGTGTGCCTATCTTAGTGATTCTACTTATACTAGGCTTTGGTTGTGGAAAGGAGATAGGGAATGCTTCGGTAAGCAATTTCTGCAAAAATTGCTCCACTTGCTAATATACAACTACTTCGTGCCTGAACTGCTGAACACTCAATGCATGAGTGTTACTGCAGGTGTTGCTGTCATCATGGTCATGCTCATAACCACAATCTTGCTCACTCTGGTGATGATATTCGTTGATATATGATCCAAATTCAGAATAAGGAGGCTGTGTCTGGCAGAGCGTAGCTGGGGCCTGTCGTCGGGAGGTTTTGAAAATTTTACCTTTTGATAATGAATCATCTATTTTAGAGCATTCTTTTTCAGTTGTGCAGCCTCCACAATGCTCCATTGCAGTTGTAGGCCAAAGAGAAATATTGTTCCGTCTTCTAGGCTAATTTCAAAATACAACTTTATTGCTTATGCTTTGAGTTGTTCCGAGGAGATTGAAACTAGTGCAAAACCTTCAACTTACACCGAAGCGATTATTTCTGTTGATCACAAGAATTGGATGATTGCGATGCAAGATGAGATGGAGTCACTTGAAAAGAACAGCACATGGGAGTTAGTTCAGTTGCCAAAAGAAAAGAAGACCGTTCGCTGCAAATGGATCTCCAAAAGGAAGGAAGGAGTGTCTCCCATTGAACCGGTAAGGTTTAAGGCAAGGTTAGTTGCTAAAGGCTTCAGTCAGATTCTAGGTATTGATTACAATGATGTCTTTTCCCCTGTTGTAAAGCATAGTTCAATACATACTCTCCCCAATATTGTAGCTATGCATGATTATGAACTTGAGCAATTAGATGCTAAAGCTACATTCTTACATGGGGAATTAGAGGAAGATATCTATATGGACCAACCTAAGGGTTTTTATTGTTCTTGGAAAAGAGAACCTTGTTTGCATATTAAAAAAGTCGCTTTATGGTCTAAAGCAATCTCCTAGATAATGGTACAAATGGTTTGACTCATTTATGCTTTCACACAGTTTTAAGAGGTCCGAATTTGATAGCTGTGTATATATGAAATTTGTCAACAGGTCGGCTATACATTTGCTTCTTTATGTTGATGATATGTTGATTGCTGCAAAGGACAAGTCAGAGATAGCTAAATTAAACACACAATTAAGTAATGAATTTGATATGGACTTAGGTGCAGCAAAGAAGATTTTTGGTATGAAAATTATTAGGGATAGAAAGCCCGGCTTGTTGTATCTTAGCCAGCAAGGTTACATTGAGAAAGTCCTTTGTCGCTTTAATATGCATGAGGCAAAACCAGTGAGTACTCCTTTAGCCACCCATTTCAGATTATCTTCTTCTCAATGTCTTAAGTCTGGTGATGAAATTGAGTACATATCTAGAGTTCCTTATTCTAGTGCTGTTGGTTCACTTATGTATGCCATGGTGTGTTCTCGTCCTGATCTATCTCATGCAATAAGTGTTGTCAGTAGATACATGGCTAATCCTGATAAAGAACATTGGAAGGTTGTTCAATGGATCTTCAGGTATATGTGTGGTACTTCTAATGCTTGTTTGCAGTTCGAAAAATCTAGAGATAGACTTATTGATTATGTTGACTCTGATTGTGCTGGTGACTTGGATAAGAGAAGATCTCTGACAAGTTATGTTTTCACCATTGGTGGTTGTGCCGTTAGTTGGAACGTAAGTTTGCAGGCTATTGTTGCTTTATCCACCACTGAAGCTGAGTACATGGCCATTTCTGAAGCATGTAAAGAAGCTATTTGGCTAAAAGGTTTATATCCTGAGCTTTGTAGAGTTAAGTCTTGTATTATTATATTTTGTGACAGTCAAAGTGCCATATGCCTTACAAAAGATCAAATGTTTCATGAGAGAACAAAGCACATTGATGTCATGTATCATTATATTCGTGATGTTATTACTCAAGGTAACATTAAGGTATGCAAAGTCAATACAGATGATAATCTTGCTGATATGATGACAAAACCAGTTCCTGCTACTAAGTTTGAGCTTTGCTCAAGCTTAGTTGGTGTTACAGTTTAAGCCCTAGTGGTTCTTCGTGTCGGCATTTTAGGTTTAGTTGGTGTTACAGTTTGTTTTGTTGTTCAGGGATCATGATTATTTTGAAGTTGCTACAAGATGGAATTTGTCTCAAGGTGGATTTTGTTGATATATAATCCAAATTTAGAATAAGGAGGCCGTGTCTGGCGGAGCGGAGCGGAGTCCAGACTGGCCCATCAAGTTGCCCCGCCGGGGACGCCTAGGGGGTGCGGCCCCCCGCGGTACGGATCGTTATGGATTTGTTTCCGAGTGGGACCCTAGGTCACCACCATATATACCCTCTTGTAAGCCGCAGAAAAGATAAGAGAGATTGTAATCCCACGCGTTTTGTAACATTCAAGGAAATAGTGATATTTTACCGACCGGCGCCTGTGGTTTTTCCCCACACGGCTTTTCCACGTTAAATCTGCCTCTTGCTTCTCTTTTTGATTTTATCTATTTCTTGCTTTTATGCTTGTCGATTCTAACAATAATCATATGGAGAATGCACCTGTTCTTGTCGGGCTGTACACCATTCTCTTCATCATGCAAGGGTCCTATGTCTGTGCCGTTTTCACCAAGATCCTTGAATGGGTCTGGCTTCCTTTTGCAGTTTCAATTATCCATTGATCATGTTCCGCTAGTACTACGGTAGGCAAGAAAATCGAGTACCAAATGTCAAACAAGATAACCTTGGAGCGCCTTGGTGAGCTCTTGGCAAGACCTGAGGTTCGGAGGGTCCCTGGCTTGTGCTTCTTCTACAGCAACATACAGGATGGGCAAACTCGGATACTTACATCAACAACATGAGCTCACTGCATACAGTCACAGTCTATGTCACCCTAAGGTACCTGCTGGTTAGCAAAGTCGATCAAAGGGAAAGGATCCTGATCAATAGGCAGGGGCCGAACAGTGTGTACGGCTGAAGTGCCAACATGAAACAGTGCCTGCATGCAGTAGATAGAGTCATGCGCGTAGAGTTCATAACCCACAGAGTTGGCTTAAGTTGACTTGGTATACTTTTTTGGTAATTTTTTTCAGTGTACTGGTACACCGAGTATTTGTGTATTACGTGAAAAACCTATGTAAAATTTGTTAAAAATTTAGTTAAATAATAAAACAACCTAAAAACACATGGGTCAGCTCGAGACTTGAGTTTGGGCTAGCTCCGCCCTACCTGTACTCGATCGTGTCATAATTACATGATCTTTTTGCATCCATTGGATAACCAAGCACTAATTTGCATGGGCCACAATCCATTGGCTTGCTTGGAAGCTTTGGAAATTATTTCACTTGTAATGGAAAAACATCTATAATTTTTCGTTACCCAAAGTTACTAGTGAAATCGAAACCCCCTGTGTCATCTGTTTGGAGAAGAAAATTAACAAGCGCTCCTTGCCCCCTGTATTCCTGTGAAATCAAATCACATGTAATTAACAAGTGCCACTGTCAAAAAGAAGAAGACGATTAACAAAACGACAAGCATTCTTAATCAATTCATCAGTATTAGTGCACCCACTGCATTATGCATCAACCTTTCAGATCAAAACATAAAAAATGGTAAAAGATAATCCAAGAATGAACTGAGCAGCAGGACAAATCAATAGCTTATTCAATTACTTACAACAATAAAACGAAATCAAGAACCGGTCACTTGATCCACGCACTGCTTAAGCTCCTCGGATCATCGATCAAGTGATGGGCACGGAGCAACAGAACAACTCAACTAAGCAGGGAGAAACATAACTCAGATCCACACCCCACTTGAGGCTTGAGCTCCTCTAGGTCGTCGTTCTTCAAGCTCTTGTCTGCCTTGCCCAGACTCATAGGCGTCGATGCCGTTCGGAGACCCGTTGCTCCTGCCGTCGCCAATGGCTTGCCACGCTGTCACTGATGGGCACGAAGCAGTTGTCTAGGGTTCAAGAGCTCGCCGCCGTTGGTAATGGGCTCGCCGCCATCGTCGCTGATGGGTTCGCTGCCGTTGCCGCCAACGATGGGGTTGACGCCACTCGCCCTTAGGCCTAGGGTTCCAGGACACGACTCGAGTCATGAGTCAAGCCATGAGGAGAGGGCGAGAGACGATATTTGTCAGATAAAAATATCATCTCTGTAGGAGACAATATCTACCGATTGTGTAGGCCCAAACCAAGGGTAATATTATTGGGTTACCGGCCCATCTAAGTAGTTTATTGCATTCCAGCCCAGAAACATATAGGGGCTGATATTTCACACCGGTTTTGGGTCTAAAACTGTTCATTCAAGCAGACCCTAAGTGGTTTATATTTTCAAAAGAAAAGGCTTCATCTTGAGTGAACTTCATGTTGGTGCATGGTGTAAAATTTTCATGACTCCAAGGTGAGACTTTTAGTTATATATGGGCCAATCGAGCTGTCGACTTTTCCAATTTCCAATGGTGCACCTTTGGGCCTTAGCAAATTTCGCTTGGAAAAAAGATATACGATTTCCATCTGTTGGTCAAACCCTCTAGCTTTTTAAAGATCAATCCTATTTCTAAAAAAAACGAGCAATCTTGATTTTTCGCACGTAGTAAATCATATCGTGCGGAAAGCGTACCACAATTGGGGGCAAGTGGTTTATCTTGTTACATCATGCTCAAATCTTATTCGCTGCTCGTCATGTTTGCAGACAGGATTAAAAACGGAACAGAAATTTTTTGATCATTTCAAAGAAAAACGAAAACAGAAGTTATTTTTCGAATACAGAAACGAAAATGAAAACAAATTTTTTTTTTATCAGAAACAAAAATTCCGTATAAATAAAACCAGAAATTAAAAGCGAAAATGGGCCAGAAAGGAAAATAGGCTTGGCCCAAAAAGGAGAAGGGAGAGTTTACATTTATTTTTAAATTAAAATAATTTTATTAATACAAGTGGCTTTATATAAAATATCAAAGAGTTCAAAAATATGAAAATTCTTAAAAATACATTGGAACATTTTGAACCTAGGAAAAAAATTATTTTTATTTTTTATGAATAAATTAATTTTATAAATCTAAAATAACAAAATGGTATTTATAAACTCAAGAAAATCCAGGATAAATCTCAGAAAATCATAAATGAACATCGAACAATAATACACAAAATTTAGGGCGTTACACCTTTGTGGTTGGTGGATCAAGAGGATGTTGATGTGTCGGACCCTAGAAAAACACTTCCGAAATCCTCTGTATATCCTCTACTGGTCCAGGAAAAGCTAGTATACACAGTAGAAATGTTATCACAACATATCCATTGTATTTTATTAATTAATTATTTCAGTTTATAGAACGAGTGGCACACAGGCCAAAAAAAGAAAGCAGCGAAAATAAAGGTAAATTAAAGTAAAACCCAATAGATTTGCCACAGGCAATCAACCGGGATAGCGGCCTAGTTTGTCTACTCCTCACCATCGTAGAACTCCTCCTCTGAATCAACTGAGCAAGTAAGGATGAGTACAAAAGTATTCCGTAAGTTACACTGGAAATGCAATAATAATGTAACAGATACAAAGGAGGGTTATATAGTTGAATTTAGCGTAAAGCAACAAGTTTTCCAATATTGTAAGTACTTTTAAAGGCATATTTTTAAGAAAGATGTTCTTTTTAAACCAGTTTCAGCACAGGAATCTTTCCTGGAGTTAACCCACTTTTCCCAATAAGTTCTCGCATCACAGAGCTCCACAAGTGAAGCATTACAAAGCAAACAAACATCAGAGTCACCGGAGGAACATGATCTAAGTGAAGTTAGCTCCCGAGACAAGGTATCTACTTCTTTTTCAAGCTCCATACATCTAGCTCTAGCTCTAGCATGAAATTTTTCTAGCTTGTAGAAAGCTTCATTGAGTTGATCGTAGGAAGGTACCTCATCCGTGTCGCTGTACGGCTCAGAATTGTTGATGCCATTGGTTTCCGCCATGAAGCACATGCCAGAGAAGTTGTCACCGCCCTTGGTCTTCTCTCGTGGATCATCCTTGCCCTCGTCGCTCTATGTCTCTGTGTTGGAGAGGTCGATGTCGTCGAGTGCGGTGAGGACGCAGTGGAAGAGCTTATTCTTGGAGAACTTGTAGTACATCTTCTCACGCATCGGCTTGTGGACTAGAGGCTTCTTGTCGCGGTTCTTGTCAGTGTAGTCATTCTTTTCCGAACCACCTTGCTCGTTTTTTGCCTTTCTCCAGCTTGGGGTAGTTCGCTCGAATATGGTTGGAGCCACTACACTCGAAGTAGGTGATCGTGTCACCTCTCTTCCTCTCCCTCACCCTCTTGTATGTGTGGAAAAACTTGCAAGCTAAAAGAGCAAGTTTATTTTCTAGAAACTTGTCCAGTTGATCATCGCTTAGCTCACAAAGGGAAGAAGGAAGAAACCAGGAGAAGAATCAGAAGAACAACCAGTGGGATCGGTGACCAAAGCCATCATCTGCGACTTCATTTTATGAGAGACGACGTCGATCTCATGAGTCTTGAGTCAGGAATAAAGCCCGTCAAAAGTCAGAGTCGTAAGTCTGTAATGTCCTTGATGGTGGTCACCTTCATCTCCCAAACTCTAAGATAAATTGCTGTTAGAAAATGCCTAGCGTTCTCTGAGTCAGATTATGTACAACCAAATGTTCGGAGATCGCTAAGAATCTTAGTGAAATGACCAAAACACTCATCGAGACTCTCACTAGGGTGCTGCTCAAACTTGTTGTAGTCACACATATATTGATCTTGTCTCATCGTTTTGATCTAAGTGGTGCTCGCATGGTAAGCATCGAGGGTCACCCATATCTAATGAGCAGATCACAGGTGAGAAATCTGGTCATACTCTTTGCGGCTGAGTCCCTGTATGAGGATGTTCCTTGCCTTAGCATTTGGCTCACCATTAGCCATATTTGCAGCATTGACATTCTTATCGGTAGGAATCACATTTGGGAGTTTCACCTTCCGCCATATTAGGAAACCCTGGACAGTGATGTATGACTCTATTCTCGACTTCTAGAAGGGATAGTCGATTCCAGAAAAGATTGGAGGTTTTGTGGAGTATTTGTCCATCGCCATGTCTCTTGAGACCAGTCAAGATCTATGGAAGAGCAAAATCGACTCTGATACCGATTGAAAGATCGAGATGGCAATTAGAGGGGGGTGAATAATTCCAAATTAAAATTTCCCCTCCTACTGGACAAGAAGAAACCAACTAAGAATCACACACAAAAGAAAGAGAACAAATTCTCAAAAACTGTTTGAGGGCGGCACTACCACATGTGCACGGGTGGTAGTGTCGTTCGTGCAGTACTACCGCTCGTAAACGGTGGTAGTGCCGGGCTCAAGAACAGAGCCTGAAACAACACGATCACCTAAAGCAAATTTGATGGAACTTTCAATCGGCCGATCCAAGGTTCATGCAACTTGGTAGATATCTTCTCAAGGATGTCAAGAACTTTCAATCGGCCGATCAAAGTTCTGACCTGTAACATCCTCATTTTCGCTTTCTGGAGAAAAACCTAATTTAAATAAAGTAAATTCAAAATTTGGAGTTTCATTGGTGTTTATATTAACCTGGCATCCATTTCCCTCCAAAATCGGAAATTAATTCCCTCCCGGGCGAAAAATCGGATTTTCCAGTTCCCGCCGGTACCCGAAATTTTACCCGAGTCCAAAAATGCCCCAAAAATCTCCAAACCACTTCTAAAATGTTCCAAATATTCCGAAATAATAGCTAGGAATCATTCCCCAGATTTTTGGACCTCCGTTCCTATTTTATCTCGCGCGGCTTTTGTTTAATGCCTGCGATCCGCGCCCGGATATTCAATTCCACAAAAATCATCCAAATTCAACCAAAACAATTTTATTGAGTCCCAAATATTCTAAAATGGCTCTAGGAATTTTTCCGGAATTTTTAGACCATTTTTCCTTATTTTTCTCTAGGGCGGTTCATTTGCGTATTAGCCGGCCAACCCGACGTTGCCACGTGGCAGTGCTACAGGACCTTTCTTCAACCTTGGGCAGCTACGATTGTTCTTGCCTGGGAAGAGCATAGTAAGCTTCCATACCTACCTTACCTCCTTCAAATCTTTGTAACTTCCACATCAAGCCATCAAATCGCGATCCGCCGGATCCGTTGGAATCACGACGGCCTCCTCTTTCCATCCATGGGGTTAATGCACCCTAAATCACGCCGGAATTTGAACAATCTTTCCAAAACCGAAAATCACCATTATGGCATTAATTCGCCCGTTTCTAATCCGTTTCGCGCATCTCCGCCTCCATAATATCCGTGAGAGAGTCCTCTTTCCAGAGAGTATACCCTCCCTTTGCCTCTCATTGTCGTTTGCCCGGAGGATCAAGAAAACCGACGAAAGCTTGGTGTTCTTCGTGTTCTTCGGATTTTGGATCATATCTTCCACTCCGGTGGATCATTCTTCCTCCTGTTCATTTCTTTGTGTTAGCATGGAAGTCTAGTTTCTAATTCAATAATCAATTTTAGGTTCTATCAAGGTTTGGCGACGAATTTGGAGCTTTTGTCGTTTCGGCCGAACCTCCGTTCTTCGTCGATTTCTCCGATTCCGGTGAGTTTTGGTTCAATCCCTTCCTCCTAGATGTCCCTAAGGTTGTACTCTAGAGGTTCTAGGCTTTTGTTTGATCCAAATCCGTGCGAAAATGATGCCAAAATCGGATTTTTGGATGAAGTTGAAGCCTCTGTCATTTTGGTTGTCTTCTCTGTTCTTTTGGAAGTGCTCCTGTGCGTGCATGCTTGGGTTAGCCACCGCCGGCCGACCGGCCGCCGCCGCGCCGGCTGCCGCTGGCCGCGTTGCCCGCCGGCCAGCCGCCGGCCGCTTCACGCTGGCCACCGGTGCCGCCGTCGCCGACGAGCCGCCCGCCGCCGCCCCTCACCGCCGGTTCCCCCCCTTGCTCTTCGTCCCAAACTCCTTTTGCCATCCATGGCATCCATGGTGTTGGCCCAAGCTAGAAGAAGAGGCATGTGTATGACACTTGGGTCCCACTTGCCATACCCACAAACTCAGTCAAAGCTCAGTCAACGTTTGACCAGTCAACCAGAGAAGGAATATTCCGGGAATATTCCCGATTTTTCGATTTATTTAAAATTCAAACTTCGGAAGCTCATAACTTCTCCGTCCGAACTCCGTTTGATCCCATTCAAATTTCTAAATTCATATAAAATCAAGATCTACCTGTCAGTATTATTTTTATAATTTTTAGATTTTATTTATTTTCCGTTATTTATTTATTTGCCTCGTTTTGCGTGTAGTCAACGATCCTGCCGCGACCGCCGATTTCGCCGTCGAGCCTTCCGAGTTTGACACCTCCGTCGCGACAGAAGGCAAGTCCCTTGACGCATTTTGCTCCTATGTTTGCGAAATGATTTAAAATTGTTTATAAAGTTGCATGGCTATATGTTTAATGAAATATGTCAAATATAAGTGTTAGTTATACCTAAATTGTTGATTCATCCTTGACATTGTTAGTCGTATCCATTGTAACCTTAGGACATTGTTTATGCCATGCTTATGTTTATATGGTATCTTTTGCTACGTAGTGCGATAGAATTGCTTAGGACCTTTTCCGATGAAAACAACCCATGTGTGGGACTATTCAAAAAGAATGTTATCAAATGTGATTTGAAAGCTATTAGTATGATTTTAGTACTGTTTTCTAAAATTAAAAAGAAAAGGAAAATGATTTGGACTTGGGCGGATTGGTTTGTCGGGTGGGTGCGGATGGAGCATGTTTTGTCTTGTGCGAGTACCGCCCCAAGTCATATAAGGACCGATGCTTGTGATTGCCATTCTAAGCATACCGTACTACCACATGTCTATAATGGTACGACCTGGCCAACTAATTTGTAGAAGCCTAGCTTAGACTCACCACTCGGTTGAATGTGAATGCCGGACGGAGGCAATGTTGTTTTTCTCACACGGCGCAAGAGGGGGCTTCTATACTGGGCGGATGGAACCCTAATAGCGGTGAAACCTCAGCGGATGGGTCTAGTTAGGTAGATACATTGTAACGGCCTTGTCACGATCTCTCTGCCGGCACACCAAAGGAAGTGTGCTAACAGCTTGGCATTAAGAGTTGATCGTGTCTTGTGGGTAAAGCTGTAAAACCTCTGCAGAGTAAAACTATTCGAATAGCCGTGCCTACGGTCAAAGGCAAAGCAAAGAATGCTTTCATATTGGTAGACTTTAATTTTGTTTTTAAAAATTGAAAAGTGTTTGGTTTTGGGGTTCGGGAGTGGTTAGAACTCTCGGATGTTATTTGGCGGATAGAGCCAACCAGGTGGACAGAACCTGTTTTATATTTGATGGATGGAGTCACTTGATTAACCTTGATCCTTTAAATGATGGCGGACAGAGCCTTTATGTTAGTGATGGTGGATAGAACCTCACTACAATACTAAATAATTCAATTATTAAAAAAATTGTAAAAGATGCTTTGTGAAATTATTTACTTAAGTATGGTTTAATAAAATGTGGCTTTCTGCAAACAAACCCTATTAAGCTTCCTTTGAAAAGCCCCACATGAGCATACTTTCCTGACTTGATGAGTTCTTGTACTCACGTGCTACACCAACATTGTCATCATCAGAGAATTTCCAAGATACCGAGGAAGAGGAAGAGTTCTTCGAGGAGGATTGCCAGGAGGACTAGTTGCGTTCCTAGTCGTCGCCTATGGCGTTGTGGCGTTCGCTTGTTGCTTTCTTTTGTTTCCGCTGTTTTGTGTCCGGTCGTTGGACCGAGTATTGTAATAAGTGGCCATGTGGCCCATACTTGAATATTTATATTACAATTTTCGTTATGTTCGGCAATGAAGTATCACTGTGACTGTGTGTACTAGCTACTGATCTGGGACTAGTACGGAAATACACAGGAGATTCTGGATAGCCGATCCGGGGTCTCACATGACCTTTCTTGAATCAAAGTAAGATTGCACCAAGAAGTGGTAAAAATCAAAATCTCCGATCTAGGCTTGCTCATGAGATATTGATGATCAAGATGATCTTGGATACCTTCCCACTTGCCACAGCAAGCTAGAACACAAGAAGAACAAACTCCAAACGTACTCTACAAAGATCTCTTCATGATAAATCACAAGATTGGTTTCTCGCAAAGATTGAATCAAGACTTACCTAGAGGATTGGGATATGATACGAGAGAAGATTCATCCAATCAATCCTTCATTTTCGATAAAAAGAAGCAAAAGCAAGTAGGAGGAGGGGAGGCAAATCCAACTTGCAAAAATTAATTATTATGCTCTGATTTATCGCTTCCACTTCATCCTCATCCCCGAACGAGAATACTATAGGCATCCTATTTTCACTTGGTATTATGTAGGAATATGATTATTTTGATGGTTCTTTACTTCGTCCAATATAGAGTTGATTAAGCCATCAGGTATACGATGACTTAATCAACTCAATATTTCATGAAATATAGAACCATCAAAATAATCATGTTTCTGCACAAAAATCGAAGTGAAAATAGAATGCCTATGGTATTCTCATTCGGGGATGAGGATAAAGTGATAGTGATAAATCAGCGTATTACAACTTTAAGGACGAATTGTGGTATGAAATGGATTTTACCTCGAATGACGTGTGGAGACCACTGACCAGCACAACACTTCTCTCTCTCTCTCTCTCTCTCTCACTGCCGAGTGGGCCTGATCCCCACCTGTCAGCCTTGGGGACTTCTTCTTCTCCTTTTTCCCCTCTGCTCTCTCTCCCGAACAACCCGACCGCTTCACCACCCTTTCCTCGCTGGCTTTACTACTCGATCAGCACTGCCTTCGCGAGGACAAGACCACCACGATGTGTCGTAAAGACCCGCCATGCCCTGCCTTGTCCATGCCTCTCCATGCCCAACCGTTGAAGTTCCTGAGCTGCCACCCTACTCTTCATTCGGCTGAATCGCCCATCGTTGGCTTTAAAAACCTATGCAAAGGCATGTTAATCTCATTTCCCTTCTTTCCATTATGACTGCGACAACATTCGAGCAGTACCAACCCCCAATTAGGAGCTTCTTCCTAATCTCCATTTGAAGCGCCACCGTACCACCGCAGCGGGCAATCCCCCTCTCTGATGCATTTGGTTTCAATTCCTTTGGCCAAAATGCTCTTTTCGGGTCACTGACCAAATCTTCTCTCTCGATTCAGGTCACCCTTTCATCGATGAGCCTAGCCACGGCTGAAGCCGGCGAGCGTCGCCACTCACCATCGCCAATCCCCTTCTGGCCTCACCCGATCTTCATCAACCGGTGCTTTGAGTTCCTCCTCACATTCTCGAGCTCCCGGGACCATTATCGAGCCACTTTGGCCCTTCCTCGCCGATGGTGAGCCATGCCACCGCCCTCCCCTGCCTCGGGTGACTGACGTGTGGGTCCCGTTCGTCAGCCACACGAGCCACGCCTCCTTTCTCCCTCTTTGCAACTGACATGTAGGCCCCACGAGTCATCCTCTGGTGCACACACGCAGATGCTGCCATGCGGGACTAGAGTATCAGTTTGGACTGGTTTTTGGAAAGTTTTCAAAAAAGGAAATGCGTTTTCTCAATTAGAAAGTGTAGTTTTCCTTTTTGGAAATTTCAGAAGATCTAATATTCAAACTTCCATAACTTCTGTAAATTAAATCCAAAAATTGTGAAATAAATTTCTAAATTCATGTTTATTTCTCTAGTTTCAGAATATGCAAAAATGCTAAACGTTTGACCTCAGTTTGAAATTCAAATTTGAATTCAAAGTATAGTTTTGAAAGCATGCTACATATAGAATTTGAGCGAATGGATTCCAAATTGCACAAAATCAATTTTATTAGAATCTTTAGGATGTAAGCAGCTTAAATATGCAAAAATATCTAAGTTTCTACTTGTTTTGAATCATTTTATAAAATAAAATTTGTTTCTTAGTATTAGTATTCATGCATGTATAGATTAGATATTTAAACTTTAAAATAAATGAAATCACCTCCTAAATGCCTTAAAAACAGTAAGGAACTTGGTTATGTTGAATATACATGGGATAATATGTTAGATTTAAATGTTGTTTCATCTGATAGATAGTGTCTTATCCATATTAATCTTAACCTTTTCAATTTAAAATACATAAAATCATGACCCTAAAAGCCATGCTTGTTGTTGAAGTGATTTGTTATTTGATTGGTATTCTTTGGTTCTTATTGGAGTTTATTTCTTTGCTATGTGTCATAATATGAAGAGTAGAATTCGACGTAACCGATGCTGCAGTAAACGAGTCTGAGTTTGTACTCAACGACAATGAATAGCAAGGCAAGCACCTCCTTGAACATATTGATCCTAGTTTTCAGAAATATTTTCATAACTATTTTTCATGCATGTTGTATATTCTTATAATGTTATTTTGTGGGATGTGGTAGTTAGAACCTTCATTATAGATATCCTTAATCAACTTTGCCATGTGAATCATTGATACCCTAGTTTATGGAATGACACATGAATATGAAAAGTGAGTATAATCGCTTTATAAAGACATATGCTTAGTTGTGCTTAGAATGAATAACTTGAGTCTTTATAAGATTTAAAAAGGTTGGATATGATAGTAAAGGATACTGATATATTGGTCAAAATGAAAATAAAACTATGATTTGAATGCAGGCGAGTATTGGCAATAGCCGGAAATGCATGTGATGTGCACGTAGATAGGGGGAGATTTCTTGTCCGAGTCAGATTAAGGACCGAACGTAGTGTTGTATGACACAAAAAATAACGGTACAACCACAAGGGCTGGTATGGGATGGTTATAACTGATTAAGTTGCTTAAAATTGGCTTTGCACATTGGAAGGCCGAAGTAGCACGGGCTTCTGGATATAAGTCGCTCGTAGGGGTTTTTACATACCAATGCAACGTTGTATGCTTTGCTATAGGGAGAAACGTGTGTGGCAGGGATGGACTGCCTATGTGAATGAAAAATATGAATTGTTATGTTTTGGGTGAGTGTTTCTACCGCCATAGCAAAGGTTGACATCATCGGGCTGGTGCAAAGTTGGGTTTAAGTAATGTAAAAAGTTATATATGATTTCTCTGCAGCACACCAAAGGAAGTGTGTTAAATATGCATTGCAAACAGTGATAATCATTCCTTACGGGTAAAGCTGTACACCTCTGCAGAGTTAAAACTAATCGATTAGCCGCACTCCACTAGTTAGTTGTTTTTGACATTTTCATAAACATGGAAAGAAATAAAGGAAGAGCAGTGCTTCTATACTTTTCCTCTCATTACAAGTTGCACAAATCTTGAAACAAGTGAAGGGGCAAGTAATCACCATCTACCCTTCATTCATATTTAACATTTGTGCAACTTTAAAAAAGAAAAGCATAAAAGCATCTCTTAATAAAGGCTAATTGGTAATAGAAGTTACCCAACAGATGACTCAACGCTTGTCATGTGTTGACAATGTTATGTTCAGCTGTCGTGCCATGTGTTGGCAATTAAGATGAATTTGTGCCATGTGTTGGCATTTGATGATTTGATTCTCACATTCATGGAGGAACTGTGAGATGTTAAATGTTTATTCACATGTTCGTTATTTTACATACCTGTTAAATTGTTTTTATTAAATTTCACTTTCAAATCAATTATTCAGTATTTACATTCAATCAACTTTATGCAAATAACCTTAGAAACCTCCTGTGAATCAGCTTGCATATAATTAGGTTTTGCAAACACTTCAAGTCTTGCTGAGTAGATAATGTACTCAACCTTGCTATATTGTTGTTTTTAGGTGAAGGAATAGAATACTTCGAGGAAACTTATGTTGACGCAGAATATGAGGATAACGACCGCGTTTCTAACTACAGTTTTACTTTGTCAGTTGCCTGTGAAAAATTGGTAGTTGGCATACTGCAAGATAAAGATATCTAAACTTTTGACTTGTAATATTTATATGTATGAATTGTTTCCGCTATAATTGTAATAATATGTGATGTATGGTTGTGAGAGCAATTTGTATATATGCGTGCTAACGACTAGCACAGAAAGCATATTTAGAATATGCCTTGATGCTCAATATCATAAAAGAGTGGGTCTTCACATATAGGGATACAATGGATTATATGCAAAATACTGCTCGAATACTACGAGATGTAGAATAATATGAAAAATATTGAGGCCGTGTTTTGAACGTTGGATTTTCTTAGGATTCTTGTGGGGATTATATTGTTTCTTGCGAAATTCCTACGTTGCAAAATAGACTTTTACACCTAGAATGTCCTTAGTCATAGGATCGATGGTCCTACGACCACACGATATCAAAGGAGTTTGATTTTTTTAAAGAACTTATTTGATTAAAATTCAGGGCAAAATATAGGTGAATACTATTGAAGAAATCGATTGACATTGCATGGATGGAGGAAGAGGAAAGTTGCCATCAAAATTGCTCTTGTATGAAACCGGAGCATCTTTTCTTTAGAAACATGCATGGGAGTTACTGGTGTGAGGTTTGGACTTTCCTAGCTGAGCGTGCTCCGCGACGAACCAGCTCATCTCACAGGCCGACCTGACGTCGCACTTGCTGAGTACTTAGTTTTAGACACTGATCTAGGACGGTTCGTCACGGAGGTCGCTGCTCCAAATGTGCCGGACCACTTCGAGGTACATACGTGTCTCGCACGGTCTGGATGAAGCGCTCCATACGATCTAGGCCGTCGGTTTAACCTGCCTCGACCGCTAAAGCTTAGCTTATACCATCTCCAGCCGAGATCGATACAACAGAAGAAAAAAAAAAAAAGGAAACCAAACAAATTCTATCGGGCCAGCCAGACCGAAACTAGCTTGTTGTGGACTGGTAAAGACGATTCTATCGGTAATCCCTGTCTACCAACCATGCATGGCAATGCACCGCAATGGGTGATCAAAACGATTGATAAAAAGGAGGAGAAGTTTTTTTGTGAACTGAAGAGGAATCATGTTAAAGGAGACAAATGCTTGGTTTCATGGAAAGATATCTGTAGACCAGTAGGAATTTGGCGGGCTCTACATATTACGGGAAATGCAATGAGGTTGCGGTGGCTATGGCTGGAACGTGCAGATTGCACAAGAACTTGGTCTCAAATGCCCATGAAATTCGAACGTGTAGTGCAGGAGATGTTTAACGCATCGGCAAAGGTTGTTCTAGGTGATGGTATTCTTGCATTATTTTGGCAAGACAACTCGATAGACGATTGCAACCAAATTTATGGAATCTAGTAGGGAAGAGAGTTTGGCAGAGAAGGACAGTGAAGGAGGGCTCTAATAAAGAGAAATTTTATGATGCATTATACTGAAAGTATATAATGTGCAGTGAAAATCACATCTAACTGTTGATTTGTTAAGGGTGTTTCTACTACTCTATTACCACATAAAGTATAAGTAAATTCTAGTTAATCTGATCCATTAGATCGAAAAGAATGAACGGTTCATATTCAATTCAGTGTACTGTAAAAGAGCTCCTAATAAATAGTTCTTGGATTCACAATATTATCGGCTGCTTTCTTCTATGGAATTAGCTGCTATAATCTTCAGGAAAATCAGGAAAACAAAATAATTTGGAAATGGTCGTCTACCTGTTCCTATATATACAGCAAATTTCAGCTTATAAGGCCTTCTCCCATGGTGCAGCTAGGTTGGCTCGCAGCAAATTAACAGCTTTGGAAATCAAAGACACCGCTGCGTTGTAAATTCTTTGGTTGGCTTGCAATCCAGATAAGATGCCGGACAAATTAATGATAGGTTATAAAGAAGGGGATTACCTGGGCCAGGAGCTCGTGTATGTATGCGCAAGAGCAAGAAACTATAGATCATCTTATGATTTTGCGTGGTGCGGTAGCCGGTAAGACAAATCCGGTACAAGGTGCTCTCCATGTGTGAGTTCTCTCCTGGTCTTTGGACCAAGTATGCGAGTATTCTTTTTTAGACGGTTTCTGAATTTTGAACCATTGAATATAGATCTAAAGGATCTCATCCCTCCCCCAAACATATATATTCTCCCCTTCCCTCCCCTCTCATCTAACCCTAGCAGCCGCTATTCCTAGTTCTGGCAAGCTACCGCCGCTCCCGCCTTCCTCCCTTCGCCCCAACCACCGCTCCTCCTTCCTCCTCTACAGCGTGAGGTTTTCGCACCACACTTCTTCCTTATCTTTAATGGCTACCGCCACTGGATCGACCCTCATCGACCTCCAACGTCCACAGTCCTCCTCCAACCCATGGCGCTAGCGGCACCACGTACCGCTACCTACCACCAGTCCGTCACCTCTCTATATACCCTAGGATCCGGTGAATCCAACCCTAACTCTAACCTCGTCGGAGAATCGATGGAGTCGCCACCTGCCGTCGGAGCCACATGGAGCACAAATCGCAAGGCATAATCGGATGGATCAAAATTTGACTATTTTCAAAGTGAGAAAGTACTAAGTACTTCTTAGCAATCTCCAGAGATAAATGTCCGAGTGTTTAACAACAATTATATATAGCACTATTCAAGGCTTAACTAATAGAGGAGATCTTGCAAGAGGGAAGACGTACCGTGGTGTGATTCAGGACCTTGCTGTCTCCGTAGATGGTTGTGTCAGTATAGTCTTGTTTGATTGTGGATTTTGTAGCTTTTCTTGTTGTCTCGTTTGTCTCCACTGATTTGTTGATTCATCTCGTCTGTAATGCCTTCGGGTGTACGCTCCTGTTATGCCCTCGGGCATGTTATTTTTCCTTTATATTAGTACAAACACGTTTTTTTGAAAAAAATAATTCAAAAAATTAGACGCTTTTCTCTACTACTATAGCCAGTTTGCTAGCATGCAACGACAAAACAAACATTAACACGAAAACAATTTGATTCCATTACCAGAAGATTGATTTCCATTTCTTCCTTTCCTGCACCAAGCTAACCTACCATAATCATTTTTCTTTATGAACAGGTTTTGGCTAATTAATGGAACGTACCCACATAGGAATAGGAATACATTCCAATACTCCTATGTCCTATCTATGAATGACAATAGCGCATGTACACTTGAGGGTCAGCAGCATGTCAAAATCACAATGCACAAGCCTCTAGTTCTTTTTTTCTCTGCATCAAATCACATCGCACGATACACAAAGCAGCACAGTAATATCTCTGGGGTGTAGTAGTAGTGCTAATACCAATACCAGTGATAGTTGCATCTGGTACTCAACAACTAAAACCCCTCGCCGGCGAATGTCAATTGATGATTCATAACAATGTAAAATAAAGAAACGAATTATAGGGAGCTATTTCTCGTCATGTACCAAATAACATAACTAAAAATCGAACTGGATCCATATATATGTTTGTAAAAAAGAAAGGGATTAATGATACAAATTTCAGATTCAATATTTTATTTTTCTCATCTCAATAATGGAGAAATTAATCTAGCTACCACCACTCCACCAGAAAAAAAAATCATTTGCTAACATCAAAACTCAAACAACTATTTACCATCATATAGGTATATATCAAGTTTTTTTTAAAAAAAGCACGGACTATTTTCCTGCAAAGATTTTATACAAAATACTTCAGAAATTCTTTTGCAATCCTTAACTTCCCGTATTCCATCCTAGGATCAAGTTGATTTTTCAAAAAAGAAAAATCCTAGGATCGAGTTAGCATTTCCTAGCATTGAAAGAAAAATTGACTGAAAATGTTTTTTCTTACGTATGACAATATCATAAACTTAAACTTGCAGGTTCTGAATTATCTAGAATTCTAAGCAATGAAAATATTCAACATTTATGACTAACACTCTAATATACTGGCGAATAAGCAAAACATAATAACCATGGAATCAGAACCTTAATATAGGCACAATTCAATTAACTAGTGCAATCAAATGTCTGCAACAATTACCACGAGCTAGATGCTTGCGTTAAGAGTGCAACACCAAAGCAAATTCTCGCATGATCTAGATCATAGCAAATAGATAACAACAAAATAGAGGAGCTCTCCACAGCTCAACGGAAAGATCTGTCACAATTCGAAATATCACATGAAATTTAAGCGATTTGTGCAAGCCATGCACCTCACTGTTGCTGCTCACTAGCAACAGCAATGTTGATATCGATGCATGGGGTTTCCAGCTGTGTGTGCACTGGAGCAGGGCCGGCTTCATCTGGCTTCATCTCACCGACAAGTGGCATGGGCGACGATGGGCTGGTCTCCTTCCGGTCTCCCGTCGCCGACGTCGATGCGCCTGCATCTGCTGTCTTGGACTCAGCGCGAGCTTGCAGCTTCTTCGCCCGCGACTTTTCACAGCTATCGCGGCGGTTGATGTAATGCGACAAGCACATGACGGTGCCGGGGTGCGCCTCCGCGCTGCAACGCCACCCATTTGCACGGCCGTTGTTACGAGTGCACCGCGGCCCCTTTGTTGGCACAGGCGGGGCACCTTTCTCCTTGGCAGACGACGCTGCAGTTGCATTCTCACGACAGGATTCCTTGCTGCGCGTCGCACTGACGAGTGGTTTGGGCGACGAAGGGACGGCGATCTCCTTCCGGCCTCTCGCCGCGGACGTCTCTGCGTGTGCTAGGTTGGACGCGGCGAGACCCGAGTTGGCGCTAGCTTGGATCAGCTTCTTCTTCGCCCTGGCCTTCTTCAGGATGCGTTGGCGGCTGATGACGTGCTTCAGGCACATGGCGTAGCCAGGGTGAGCCTGCCTGCTGCATTGCCACCCCCATCTTGCGGAGCCGTTCCTCGTGCTGCACCGCCGCCCCTTAGTCTGCACCGGCCGGGCACCTTTCTCTTCCGCGGACGATGCCATAGCATTCTCTGCACTGGCAGATCGAAGCACAGCCGATTATAGATCCCCGGAAACAGGACATTAGTAATTCAGAAAACCAACTATATTGTTGTACACGAACTGTTGCAAAAGAAACATGTTCGCATGCATACAATCAAATACGTTTGATTGTTTCGTGAGATCATGCATGTTTGTGTACGTGCCTTAGATCTACGCGGATACGGACAGGAGGACAAAAATGACGGATAGATCAAACAACTGCAGCCTTTCCTCCCTATCTTTCTCATCAAATCTAAAACTTAAATCGACATATACACTCGCAAAAGGGAAAGGCTAGGGGTTGGCATGCAAACCTCTCTTCTTCCAAACTCCTGTTAACATCAACCAGCCCGGTGATCTTGCTGGAGTTGTCCGTCACAGTCGTGCCCATGGTTTCCATCTCGGGATCCATGTTCACCTGTAAGGACTCAGCGCCCACGTTACAGCAATCACAGCAGCACAAACCCCAAAATTAGCAGAACAAGAAATGGGTGGATCTGCGAATTTTTGCACTACCGGAAAGAAGGGGAAAAAAAGGGCTTTCGAGAGACGGATGTGTACCTGGACATGAGACGAATCGGGAGATAGCAGAATGGTGCAGGAGGTCTTGGGAGATTCATCCGGAAGAGGATCATTGGGTTCCTTGTTCAGATCAAAGTCTCGGACAGACGCAGTCCTTCCCTCGGGATTGGTAGCTCCGCTCATCAGAAGCAGCGATGCTGTTGCATCTTCCAAATGATGTGCACGAGTGGGTTGATTTTGCTGGGTGGCCGGGAACGACGATGGCGCATCAGCAACCGAGGAAGGCATCCTGAAACTCGGTTTGAAGAGACGTGAAGCACTGAGGCAACAGAGAGGGGGAGGGCGAGTGTGAAGAGGGAGGTAGGACTAGGAGAGGGGGCTCTACGTCTGCGGAGAGCGTAAAGGAGGTAGCGAGTAAAAGCGTGGTGCAAGGTACAGCCTGTCGTAGATAGGAGGGTTTTGTAGCGTTCCTGTAACATCTTGAAAATTTAAAAAGAGAGTGTATAGGCATTATTCGGATGTTTTTGTTCTAAAAATCATACAAACTTTGAACCGTACGATCAAAACACACATCCGTAGGATCAACCCACCTCGAATTCAGGGGGTGCGCATCGATCTGAAAGCAAATCTAATGGTCGAGAATTTGGATAATGGATGCTAAAGAAAACATCCGGATGAAACTTATCAAAACCCATTTAAAAAAGTAATAAAATAAAATGAATTCATTTGGCATTGTATTTTCACCTAGCTTATTTCACTTCTCTATTTTCTCATGTACTTTTGATCTCTTAAGAATTTACTTCAACATGTAATTAAGATAAATAAACAATGAGAAATGGAATATATATATATATATATATATATATATATATATATATATATAATTAAGGTATGGAAAAATCATAAGTAAAATATTGGACATCTCTAGAGATGTTTTGGCTGAAGTTTAAAGATGGTTTGAACATATTAATAGTGCAATTAAGAAGAGAATTAATTGCCCAATGTCATGGCCTGAGGAGATGCAATGGATTTAGCCTTTTGTCTCACTTACTTGTGGGCCCCCAGGTATTAAAGATCCACACAACAATAGTCTGGGAACCCCCACTTGCCGTCACTGCCCTGTGGGCCTTCCTTATCCCCTATCCCCACCAGGCAACCGAAGGTCAAAGCTCCTTCCTCCCACCTCCTCTCTCTCTCTCTCTCTCTCTCTCTCTCTCTCTCTCTCTCTCCAGCCGCCATCGCCATCCCTATCCACACCACTGCTCTCACCACCTTCTACCGACTATATAGCCAGCCACCCTCTCCCTCTCCACAACCGAAGCATACGAGTCATCTCCTTGCTTGGCTACAGCCAAATTCCCCACCGCCGGCCACCACGATTCAATTCCCCCAATTCTTGCTCCGTTTTCAAATTAACTTCACATGGAGCATCCTCAATTTCCCCCACTTAGTTGGACTTCTTCTCTGCCGACGAGTCGCCGCCATGGGAGCTTTCCTCCACCGCCGCTTGGCTTCACTGCGCCACCACTATGGGCAACCATGGCGCAGGCCGAGCACCACTCCTGGTTTCTCGAGACCTCATGTTGCTCCTTTGCTCACCGACTGACCGAATCGCACATCCCTCATCACCGGCAATAGTTTTCCGCCGCACCCTTCGCATGGCGCCGCCACGGGTCGTGTTCAGTCGTCATCAAAGCCCAACCTAACCGTCCCCTGGGTCCTCTTCGACATCCTCCTGCTTGCTGGACCTCAGCCGAGCCGGCTCCGACCTCGCCTCGCCGCCGGCGACCCTCTCCCCTTCTCTTAAGTCACTGCACGACGGGCCCCTGCAATCAGTCGATCTAAGAGAACTAAGGGTAAAAGTTGCCTTCCCAATTTCTAAGCATGTTTTCTATTTTAGGATGATTTTCAAAACTGATAAGATATAAATGTTAGTAACTTCTACGTTTTAGGTCTAATTCCAGTGAAACAAGTTTCTAAATTGAAGTTAAATCCTGTAGATCCATAATATGCAAAAATATGTTAAGTTTGACCCTTGTACAAATTTGAAATTCAAATTTAAAGAGAAGGTTTGAAATATGTTCAATATAAATTATGTGCAAATCAAATCCAAACTGAATGAAACTAACTTTATTGGAATCCTTAAGCCATTAGAAACCCAACTATGTAAAAATATTTAAATTTCAACTTAGTTTGTATCATTTTCCAACTAGGGTTGAATTCAATGTGTTAAATATACAAAATGGCATAACTTGTTCAAAATAAAATCCAAATAGTGTACAATCAATTTCCCTATGTTAATTAGATAGCAAACAACCCTATTTTGTAAAAATACTTAGGGTGTACCATAGAACTTTTATATGTGTTACTTTATATGTTGCTTTATGTCCTATTATATATATTCAAAACCCTAATTTAGTCCCTATACCAAAGTGTAAACCCTAGTTCCTAAAAATATAAAATAAATTCCAAAACACTCATGAAACCCTAAGAAACTTAATTATTTCTACAAAATATTTAAACATGAACCTTATTTGAATTATATTCTTGAATAGATCTGTAACATCCTCAAATAAAAGAAAATGAAGACTAAATTCAAATTTTGATTTATGGCCTTAAGTTGAAATTATTTTGCTATGTGAATTTCTTTGAATTTATGTTACTTAAGAAAAATCTTTTACTTAACCTAGAAATAAAAACCTAACCTTGGCATTCAAAACAAATTAGGTATAAAATCTAGAGAAAATGTATTTAAATCCTAAATTACCTGTATATCATTCCCTCAAATTTTCAAAAGAATTTAAAATCATTTGTTGCTCAGGAAAAATAAAAAATAGTATTAGTTAATTTGGGCCTATTTCAATAGAAGAATTTTATAAAATAAATAAAATAAATATGAGTATTCTTTCTCTAAAAATTTTACATTAGAATAAAAATAATCTTGGAATAGTACAGTAAAAGTTTTGAAATTATTAGACTTATTTTGTAGCCTCATAAAATTTATTTTCAGAAAAAGGCTTATTCCTGACAGAGGCATTGTCAGATTTTTGTAAATTTATTGGATTGTTATTTTTACTTGAAATTTTTATGGGGGCTTAGAAATGTTCTTAGCATTCTTTACAAAAATTTCCAAAAATTTGTAAGATGTTTTGCTAGCCCAAACCAATCCAAATTGCTTGCTGTTCAGAAAATCAAAAAAGTGATTTCACTCCTTTTCTCTTTTGTTTCACTGCCTTGTGGGCCCGCCCCAGGCCGAACCCCACCTGGCAGCTCCCTTCACTCCTAGCCACTGCCATGTGGTCCCCGGTCCCACCGGTTAGCCTTTTCTCTCTTCTTCTCTTCCCCATTCTTTTCCCTCCTAGCGCGAGCACACCAGTCAAGCTCTGTCGCGGTGGTGATTTCTGCTCCGTTTCTTGTGCCGCAGGAAAGTTCCGCCACGTTGCGTAAGGCTTCTGCCGCGGCGGCCGTTTCCCCTCCTTTTCACTACCATGGTCGCCTTGGCCGGTTCTTCCTGGCCAAGCTCCGTCGCCGAATCCCTCTGCTGCGACACTAAATCATCATTGCCCTGGGAACTTGGTCATGTAGCGTCACCATTTCCTCCAGTACTTGAAGCCACTCATGTGCCCCTCCCCACTGCCGTGGCTGCCCTTTCCCTTCGCCTAACCTCGCGTGCCTCTGCCACCCACCGAAAATCCCTCAAATCCAACCCGCTTTGTCCTCTTCTGGTCGTCTGGCGAACTGACCTCACGAGCACCAAAGCAAGCCGCTCATCCCCGGCTATTTAGGCCCCGCCTTGGCCACTGTTTAACACCCCACACCTCGCACCTTCCTTCCCCTGCCAACCAAGAGCTCAAGCTTCCACAAGAGCCCCATTGCCGGCAATTGTCAGGGAGCAAGGCACAAAGGATATTCTTAAACCTCGGTGAGTTCTCCCCAAATTGATTGATCTTGGAACACCCTCTGGCCTCCCTAAACCCGATTCTCCCTTCAATTTCAGCTATTGAAGCCTGTAGCTCCGGCGCATTGTCTTCATCTTTTCCAAGACCGGTCACATGGCGCCACGGCTTCTCGGCCATCCTTCGGCCACCCAAGGTACCAAATCAGCCCTCTCATACTCCATGGATGCTCAATCTTCGCCTCACCGTGTTTGAACACCTCCCCAGCCCCACCGTGGATCGCCGCCATGGCCGCCATCGCTCACCTCTAGTCACCAGTTGCCAGCTCCCTCTGGTAAGCCCCCATGGACAATGACTAGTGAAATGGAATCCTAGGGCATCCTAGATGCTCTCTCCACCCTTCCCCAAACTCGATCAAACCCCAATCTCCGCCGCAGCTAGCCGCACCTTCTGCTACTGCCCTTCCTCGCTGTCGGCCACCCCTGGCCACTCTCCACTGCCCTGAACACACTGTGTCATACTCTAGCTTGCAGTGCCCTTGCCCGACCATCTCCGGCCCTTCATCGCCGCCGGCAAACTCGGCTCCTCCGTCCCCTGTTTGGCTCATTGAGTTGTGGGACCATGCAGTCAGCCTCCTCCCCCTCTCACCAGCCGAGCCGGACACTGCCTAGTGGGGTCGCCCTGTCAGTGAGCGCGCACCTCAGCCAACTCCAGCAAAAATGGAAATACGCTTTCTCCTTAAGGAAGGCGTATTTTCCTTTTTGATTGGATTTTTCATACCCGAGCACTTTCAAATGTCTATAACTTTTGCATTATAGTTCCAAATCTAGTCAAACCAATTTCTCAATTTGTATTAAATCATGTAGTTTATGAATATTTATAAACATTTTAATCTTGTTCACTGTACAGTATTTAAATTTCAAATTAAACTATAAGTCTAATTTGTGCTTAATGTAAAACTTTTGCAAATAGTCTCCACATTTGATGAAACCAATTTTAATGTGTTCCTGAGATTGTTAGGATTCCAATTATATAAAAATATTTAGATTTGGACTTAGTTTGTGCAAAATTTATAATTAGGTTCATTTCAATGAATTTAAAATTCAAATGTTCGTATCTAGTGCAAATGAGCTTCCAATTTAGTCAAACAAGTTTCTATACTTTATTAATATAGTACTCTCTCTGTTCATGCAGTTGTAAACCTACTAATTAGTAGGATTAGTACTTTAGTAGGCTGGTTCAAATGTTCTATTCTTTTGGGGATAGGATTCAATTGTAAGGAAACCAATTACGTTAGGACCCAAATGTAATGACTAGTTACTAAGTCTTGTTAATGGATGAAATCATTGTTCTATATTAGTAGCTTTAGTCTAGTCCTACTAATGCTACAAAAACGGTTACCTAATTATGTAAATTGCAGTTGCAAACCTAAAACAAAATCTAGCCGTTTATAACATAAACTTAGGCATACATAAGAATAGAAAAGGATTAGAACATCGTAGATAAGCACTAATACCTATAGAACCAGCCTTAGAATACCTTTAAAGCTAGACTATCCTTTTATATGGAAATAATTCTATTATGACTTGCTTTGCATCTGAATCCTACTAAAAGCATGACCCCGCGTTTTATAAACCCTAAAGCCCATAATACAAATAAATATAAGTAAATACAGAAACATTTAGGGTTAAACGTTATATGTACATAACTTACTATAAGGTGACTTATGTCTTAATTTTATAAACCCAAATAATTTTGGCCTCTTGAATTCGTGAAATAAAACTTCAATTTTTGTAAATCACCATCGTGCGCCATATGTAGTAGTTAGACCTAAACCCTAACCCTCGTTGATCCAACGCACACACTCACACTTGTTTTTATGATTGATTTTATTATGAATTTATTTGACTTCTTTTTGCCTCATTTATATTTGATTTCTTTTTGCCTCTTATTGTTATTGCTATTACTTTGTTTCTCGACAAACGACGTGTAGACTTCGACGTTCCAGATACTATTGCAGACGACTCCAACTTCACCACTGAAATCAACAAGCAAGGCAAGCACCCCCCTTGACCATATTGATCCCAGCTTTTCAAAAATGCTTTACCAAATGTTTTCATGCATGCGTTATATTTCATAAAACTTTTATGTTGTGGGATATGGTAGATATAACCTTTATTGTGGGATTTCTTTAATCATTATTGATATGTGAACCTTGATAACTCTAGATGATGGTTAGACACATGATAATGTTGAAATGGGTATACACGCTTATTACATGCATTGCTTAGCCATGCTCTAGAAATGGTGTCTCGAATGGACGACTACACTGTTCGTGATAATTAATGAAATTTGGACATGTTGGGAAGAGACATGTGTTGTCTTGTAGTTTAAAAAGGTTGGATATGACAATAAAGGATACCGATGTTTTGATAAAAATAAAAATAAAACTATGATTTGACATGGGCGAGATATGCAATAGCCAGTTGTGCAAGGGTTGGATTTGCACGTAGTGTAGGGGGAGTTTCTCGCCTGGGTCAGTTAAGGACCGAACATAGTGTTGTATGATCCAAAGAATGCCCGTACAACCATAAGGGCTGGTATGGGACGGCCTTAACCTATTAAGTTATTTAAAACTAGCTTCGCACATTAGAAGGCTGTAGTAGCACAAGCATTCCCGGTAGGTTTGCTTGTAAGGGGCTTCCACATGGACTTGTGGGTAAATGCATACCGGTGTAACGGTGTACGCCTGGCTATGGGGGAAAACGATTGTTGTTTATTGAGCTCAAAAAGAATTATTATGTTTCATGTGATTGTTTGTTTCTACCATAGCAAGGGTTTGACGTCATCGGGCTGGTGCAAGGCTAGGTTTGAATAATGTAATGGTTATGTATGATCTCTCTACGACACACCAAAGGAAGTGTGTTAATATCAATTGCACAAAGAGTTGATCATTCCTTGTGGGTAAAGTTGTACACAACCGCAAAGTGAAAATCTTTTTGAAAAGTCGTGCCCGCGGTTATGGGAGATTTGGTGAACTTGCACTAGTTAGATGATGTTGATATTTTCGTAAAATGGTTTGGAATTGGAGAATTATGTTGGAAAAGTTTTTGTTTCAGATAATTCAGATGGTATGCCATGTGATGGCAAGGGATGGTTCGAATCTCACATTCATGGAGGAATTGTGAGTTATATGTTTATGCTTACATACTTGTTATTTTATATCTGTCAAATTGCTTTTACTAAATTATTGCTTTCAATCTACTATTCAGTATTTACAATTCAGTTTGGCTTTACGCAAAATAGCTGTAGTAGCCTTTCTTTTTGATACAAGCCTGCATTTATTATAGGTTTGCAAAAGTCTTACGGAGTACTCTATGTACTCAACCTTGCTACTATTGTTGTTTTTAGGTGAAAAAATAGACAACACCGATGATACTTTCTATACCGCAGATTACGGGGAAAATACTGACAAGCTTTTCTAGGGTTTATACCTTGTTAGTTGCCTGTGGGATATTTGGGCAAGGCACACTGCCAAGTATTTGTATCTTCCGCTGCCCTCTATTCGGCCTTTAGCCTTACTGTATAACACTTAATCCTATCGATGTATTTGAGAACCCTGTGTATGGATGTGATTTCAATTTGTAAATGTGCGTACTAGCCACTCGTCATGGGACTAGTACTGTATGCACATGAAACCAGTAGTTGGTATTTAATACCGAAAATGGGGGGCCCACAAGATCATTATTCAATGCATATAAAATCTATTAGTTATAACTTGAGCATATAAATCCAAATTTCGATAAGGTCAATTCCTAAACCCTTTTAGAATCATAATACACCTAATTATGCAAGAATATCTCATAATCGATTAAGTTTGACCTAAGATAGTAAATGACCATGCTATCAAAACATTGGTGCTTAATGTATAGGCAACATACATATAAGTGGTAATATACCTAAAACCTATTTTGTGTGATCTGTAGGGCAAGATCATTTGTGATAATTGAGGTTAATCTTAGTTTGCTTTAGCTTCCCACTTAAGTTGATTTCTAACCATAGAAATTCCTATAATAGTAACTATGGCCATTAATCTGCAAGAATTAAGGAGACCAATTTCTAGGCTTTATTAGGACCATAATAAAGTAAAACTATATCATTTTGGATTTGGTTTAACAAAGTTTACTAAAAACCGTAGGTCCTAGGGCCATGCCGATAGTATCTAAACATATAGCACAAGGGAATGTCATAGTAAAGGAAAACAATTTATAAACACCCTATAGATTTATATCACCTACTCATAGAAAGACTTTTAAAACTTGGTTTTATCCTAAGCTTGTCTAAAAAAGTAACACATTTCTTCATTTTTTGTGGGAATTTTTAGTAGTTCTTGCCAACATATAGTCTTTGTGTGGTGTATTTGTGCTTGTAGTAGTCGAATTTAGTAGAGATATAGTTTAATGATGATGAAGCATGTAGTTATTTGCTATGTCACTCTGTGGATGATGATATTAGGGTATTCATGGTCCAATGAGTTGATTCTTACAAGTATATTATTGTTGTGAAGCTTGGATTGCTTGGAATGTGTATGTTTGAAGCAAAGGTTACTACTTTATTTTATGCACATAAGGTGTTCGTTGAAATGCTTATGAATAATTACCTTGCTAGTCCTTATGTCGGTTATAGGCTAGAAACTAGCAATTTTATTATATGTTTATCATTTGTGATCATATTATGTACTAATTTTATTATGTTGTCTAATTCAAGTGTTCAAATCCAAAAATCATGCGAAATGCTGCCGAAATTTCTAAGTATAGGGTATTTTATTTGAGTTTCCATTTTCATTGTATGTTTAGTGAAATATCCTCGCTATATTAATTCCACCAATTGATGAGCACTTCTTATTATGTTGTAGATTCTGGTGATGGCAGATCGTGTGGGTACTGTCTGGGAGCATGGGGAGAGTATTGGGCAAGGGTTTAAATGCAACTACTGTACCCATGTTATGAGGGTGGAGGCGCGACCTGTCTAAAGGAACATCTCGCTGGCCGCTTCAGCGAGGTGAGGGCCTACCCTGGTGTGCCTAAAATAGTTAGGCAAGCTATGTTGATGGACCTCCGCGAAGATCATGAGAAGAAAAAGGAGGAGGCGTTGTGCCTCCGTCAGGAGGAGGCTTACGATGACTGGGCCACCGACTATCGTACCGAGTAGGAGCAGCTCAAGTTGGCCATATGAGCCTCAAAGAAGAGGCTTACCTCAGGAACCAAGGTTTGACCATAGGATCGGGGTCTGGGAGTGGTGCAGTGAGGCTCGTCATCCAATCCACGATCAGTGGAATGTTTGGCAGGTCCAAATCAACGCGAAAAAGCCATTTGCCCATCGATGCTAACAAGGTCAGATTGATATGTCGCAGCAACCCCGTATTGACACTTCATTCAGACAGAGGGTGAGGTAGAAGCTTAAGAGGGCATGGTCGAAGTGGTTCCATACAAATGCAATCCCAGGAAGGAAGGCCGAGTGTCCGTACTTCACAGGTATGCAATGTTAGGGTATTTAAGTTTAAAATTGATCGTTGATTGTACTAACCTCTTACATTCACTATGAATAGGTGAAATTAAGCTTATGCAGGAGCTCAGCCTAGACATTCGTGCACCATAGGGCCACAAGATTGATGGGAAGTACCTCGACGAGAACGAGAAAGAGATTATTCAGTACATTCGAAAGTTCAAGTCCGACTGAGCCACATTTGGTGCTATGGTTATGTGTGATGCCTGGACTGGTCCGACAATGCAGAGCATCATCAACTTTATGGTGTTCTGCAACGGCATCATGTTCTTCCACAAGTTCGTCAATACTACATGTATGCCATTTGGTGTCTTGATAGTAATGGAAATATACGTAGTATTCATACTAACTTGCGGCGTCTACATTACATAGGCAAGATCTAGGATCACAAGTACTTAGGAGATTACGATCATGGTGTCGGAGGAAGTAGGGATCGAGCACATGGTGCAGGTGATTACTGATAACGCAGCGAACTTCAAGAAAGCATGCCAGATGTTATGAGTGCAGTACCCATAGATTATATAGCAGCCGTGTGTGGCGCACACGGTGAACCTCATGCTCAAAGACGTGTCTAAGCTCCTAGAGATCAGAGGGGTCGTAGGAGCGGCAAAGAGGATTTTCCATTTCTTCTACAACCACAAGAATCTGCATGCATAGATTAGGGAGCACATACATGGGGAGTTGGTCAAGCCAAATGCAACGCAATTTGGCACGACCTTTGTTTTCCTGAATAGCTTCAAGGACAAGAAGGAGCAATTCCAGCAGTGGATGACCCATCACGACTGGACAAGTAGCAGGTGGGCTACGATGGAAGAGGGCAGGTTCACATATGACCAACTCGTTGACAGGGGTTGGTGGGACCTTTTAGAGTGGAGCATTAGGGCTGTCAAACCAATGTACAGGCTATTGAGGTTCGCAGATCAAGACAAGTTGCCAATGATCAATGGAGTCATGATGCAGTACACACTTGCCTCTACTCAGTACAAGCAGTTAAGAGAAGAGTGTGGTGACCAGTACAAGCCATTCATTAAAGTACTGGAGAAGAGGATGACCGACATAAAGGGTGGAACCTTTGTATGTGCAGGTTAATGAAATACATACTATTCACCCAACCTTGGTATGTTCGTTTGCATTGTGCTAACTAAAAAATATGTTGTTCATTGCAACATCCATCCTGGACCCATGGTGTCACTGTGAATTCAACATATGCGGCACTCCATTGTTCATGGGCCATCTATCCACTTCCCTATGTATTTTAGCTGACGAGGATGGTAGTGTGGTGCCAGTGATCCCGGCATGTCAGCTGGTAAGTGCAAGCCATAAGGGAAGCTGGCATTTAGCATCAGAGGAGGGGACAGCTCGGCTCCAAGCTAGCGAAGAGCAGCGCCAGTGATCTCGGCATGTCAGCTAGTAAGTTAATAATTCTAGATAATATTCCTTATGTCCCATGGGGGTGTAGCACTAGTACTTTTATGTAACATTCAACACCCACATACTCAGGGGTTATCTGGTTTTATTGTGTTGTTGTCTGTAGCACAATGATGGATGGCATTTGGGAATGAGACACCAGCGTTGCAAAAGTACGCCATAAGGCTGGTGTCACAGTGTGCATCGTTAGTGGTTGTGAGCGAAAATGGAGCACATTTGCTTTAGTGCACACGCAACTAAGAAATCGATTAAATTATGCAAAGCTCCAAAAGCTCGTGCCCGTCCACTACAATCTCTGACTTCGCCTAAGGGACTATGAATCAACCCTTGATGCACAAGACATTGACCCATTCGATCACCTCTTTAAGGATGCAATGCATTCCAGTAGGGACATGATTGTAGACTGGTTCGATTCATCCATGGAGGGACACTGGGTACGACTCGCCCTTGTTGGCCAGATTTGTGGTTGATAGCATCCCGGAGGCAAAACTCAAAAATACCATGGGTAACGCGTAATTATGTCTTGTTCAACTTGTTAGTCATGTACATGTGATATTTCACAACTTGTTATTTTGAACTGGCTGTAGGTGGGAAGAGCCTCCTAGATTTGGTTGAGTTCTCGATCGGTGACACACACACACAAGGAAGAGGAAGCATGGCACCGACAACGACTTGCTGGCGGGTGCTTTAGGTGGGTTATAGAAGTTGTCGGCCAATCCTTGTGGTAAGGGAAAAGGACGAGCCAGAAGCGATGATGAGCCAGAAGTGGATAGTGACAACAAAATAGAGACCCTCCTCCTCGGGGCTCCACACTACCAGAAGTTTATCGATAGCAGATCAGCGACAGACTCTGGAGGTGATGATACTCGCTACTCCCTCCAACCCCGCTCACAACCACCAACACCAGGAGGATCACAACAGGGGGAACTGCCTCGAGGAAGGGCTCACAGAGGCAGACCCGTAACAGGGAAGGGCACGATGACTGGTGGGGGTGGACAGCAGGCAGGACAGCCCTAGAATGACATAGCCTCGTGGTCTAGCAGCCATTGAGGCTTCCCCACTGAGCAGCCTAGATAACCCATCTTAGCGTATAGCTCGATGACCTACGGAGATAATCAAGGTGTGTACGGTCACCGTCAGAGTCATGACGGATCGAGCATGTCATCTTTGTTTGACTACACTGATCCCTACACCGATTCATATACATGACATATTCCTACCAGGTACTTGCACTAGTTAGAGAAACCTGGGCCTGGATCTCTCATTACAAATACTGTAAGTCCACAAGGCTACCACGGAATGTGACCTAGGAGTATTACAAGCAAGGGCACAAGAAGAAGTATGGCGAGATTATTATTGATGATGCAAAGGTGGAGGTTACACCATACACCTACTACTACTCATAGGTACCACTACACCACAGGACACTATCAATGGCTGAAGTCGATCGCCAAAAATCTAAAGCGAGGTCAAACTCTCTGCCAACAATTCTGGAAAAAACCAAGGTCAAATTGTTTGCCGGTGGAAACTGTTAAGAGGGGTGGAGTGACTGCCAGCAATAATCTGACATTTGGATAACAAATGGTCTGTCGGCAAAAACAAAGGGAGGACTAGCCCTCTACCAGCCATTGGTTTAGCGCAGGAGATGAAAAATCGGCCTCTCGAAACCGCCAAAACTTTGGCAGGATGCCTCAACCCTAAGCCCACCAAAAAAGAGAAATCCCTGTGTCCCCCTCCCTCACATCGATCGCTCCTATGTCCCCCTCCCTCTCACATCCCCGCCATAGCCAACCTCATGTGTCCCCCTCATCGCCACCCAGATTCACCTCCATGTCACCTTCTCACGCTCGCCCTCGCCCTCGCTGACCTCCGATTGATGCCCCGTAGTTGCTGTTCTCCAGAGCCATCCTGCAACCATGCCGCCTCTCACTGCCACCCTAAGCCAGCCCAATATAGTACCATTTTCATCCCAGATCTAGCAATCTCTAACTTCCAAGACCCGAAGCCAGTGATCCCCCAGTGAATCCTGGCTATTGTCGGCCCTTGGAGCAGTGCTTGTAGTCTCTACACCATGTCGACCCCCTCTCTATTATCTAACTCTATTCATCTAGATTCACAAGGAGATCTGAAGGTACAAGCATTTTGTAGTCGTGAGGGTCGTGCTTGTTTAGTTTCTGAAAAAAATGAAAATATTGTGTCTCTGGCATGATTGACAAGTTCTTTGGTTGTATCAGTTTTAGCATTTTTCTAGAATCTATAATGTGTTTGTGATATTCAATGGTGTTTATTGGAATGTGAAGGTGGCCTAGGGGAGCAGTAAGTAACATTTGTACATATTTTTGCTACTAAATCCATCATACCTTCTTTGATTTGTATGGATGTATACAAGATATAGGATCTGGAAAAGAAAAAGTGTAGCCACTACAAGATGTATCGAGTCTGAATTAATTGTTAGAACATGGGGAACTGAATAAGTTACTGATGTAGATTGGTTACAATATGGAGAACTAAACTAGTTGTAGCTGAAATTTATTTGTAGTACAATGAACTAAGTTTCATGTTGGATGCTTATAGCTAGTTTAGCACTACTGTACTGAGTTTTCTGTACCAACCTGAAACTTGCATTCATTTTAGTGATATCTTTTGTTTGTACTTTATATATTTGGCAGTTCATAATTAGTGATGCTAGTTAATTATACCTCTAGAGGCCTTTTGGATTTTAAACTTCTAATTGATAGTTTCGCTGATACTTGGGGCCTAATGTCCTCCTATAATAAGGAAGTTATGTATTTGTCGGGGGTTAGCTACAATAGGATCTGTCAAGTTTCATTTTGAAAGCTTAATAAAACGGTAGCGATAACCTGATTTCCTTCTATCCCAAAAATAATGCATCTTCAGTTTCGATGTTGTTTTCTTTTCATACAAAAGAGTTTCGATGTTTACCATTTTTTATTATGTTCTAGTTGTGTATGATGCTTCAATTTAGTCATGACTTTTGACAACAGGGGATCAAAGATTTTCCCAACCTTTGTCACGTTCTTGAAGAGCAAGGATCCAAATGATGGCTCGGATAAGGCACTTCTTAATGCGATGCAGGCACTCGAGGAGCACCTAAAAATTCTTCTTATCTCTCAAGTGTAAATTCTAGAGTAAGAAAGTGGTATTCCTCTTATCTCTCAAGATGTAGATAATGTTGTGCAACACTTTATATGTCATATTTGCATTTGAAATAATAGCAAGAGATTAGTATCTAGGTCTAGGGTCAGACTAACCTAGCCCATTCCCTCCCCTATATATACTACTGGTGGTGTTCTGATTGATGTTAAAAAAGCCAGAGTAAAAATACTAGGTAGTTGTTGGAAATATTTCTTTCTAGAGGTTTGTTAGTTATTATGTTTTATGTCCTATTTTGAATTCTTTTAAGCTCTTACCTTCCTATAAGATCTGATACCATCTCCTTTTGGGCCTAGTGCATCTGAACTAAAAGGTAAAAAAGGTCTTCCCTTCTCTGTTTACAACATCCAATTTTATCCTTGTTTAGTTAATCTTTTTGTTTCTATTTAATTATATCATATCATTTTGTGATGGCATGTGTTGCATATTATTATGTTTCTTAACAAATAATAATTGCTAAGGAGTCCAATCGTGGATAAGGGATGGATGGACATGAGTAGGTACAATGCATATACTTTTACTATTTTAGAAAATGTAAACTTACATGTTTTATTCATGCCAAGCATAATAACTTAGTAATTAAAATGTAGGAATACACCTGATTATATTCAAGGGGTCGAAGGATTCATATAGTTTGCTTTTACCCATTCAGTAAAAGGAAATAAGATATTATGCCCTTGCAAGAAATGTTTTAATTGTTCTTGGAGAGAAGCAGACATTGTATATGACCACCTGATTTGCAAAGGCTTTAAACGTGGGTACAAACTATGGATGTTTCATGGGGAAGCATCATCCTCTTCTGCACATCGTAATGCACATGAAGGGGTCCAAGTAGAAGAAATGCCAGAGGATCAGGATGACATGCCAAAATTGCTTAGAGATATGGCATATGGGTTAGATGGTATGGAGGATTGGGATGGTAATGATGGTTGTTTAGATGATGGCAATGCAGATGTGGATGATTTTTGCAGACTAGTAGATTATGCAAGTCAAGAACTATACCCTAGGTGCAAGACCTTCTCAAAGTTAATTTTTTTAGTTCGATTGTTGCACACTAAATTTCTTGGAGAATGAAGTGATAAAAGCTTTGACGTGCTACTAGACTTGCTTAGAGAGGCTTTCCCTGAAGGCTCAACGCTACCTAAAAACTTTTATGAAGCAAAGAAAATGGTCAAATGTCTTGGTCTTGGGTACATAAATATCCATGCTTGTGAACATGATTGCATATTGTTTTGGAAACAACACAAAAATGATACTAAATGCCCTAAATGCAATACTTCTCGATGAAAAATAGAATGTAAGAATCTTGATGGGAAGCATTTGTACAAAGTTCCTAGAAAGATTCTTCGATACTTTCTGATAAAAGAAAGACTTTAGAGGTTGTACATCTGTAACACCCCGGCATTTAATATGCCCGAATGCTACCAAACATAAGCTAAACAACATCCAAATATCATATTTAACATAAAATTCCAGCAAAGGCGCATAGGCTAAAAACCGAGATTTCGGCAGCACCTCCTTTGTTTTATCATGAATTTAAGGAGCAACAACGATATAGCATTATATGGCAATAAGGGAAACATCTAAAACAGCAATAAATAGAGTCTTAACGACAATAAAAGACTAACATTTAGCACTTAAAGTTCCAAGTGTCAAACGAACAATAAAACTCTCATTAACCAAGCTAAGCCTTAATTTAATGACCATCACACGCAATTTATTATCAATCTAAAAGAATTGACTTGGGGAAAGATTAAGGTGAAGCAACGTGTGGGCGTGTGTCTATTCCCTTTTCCCGCATGCCGTTCTCATGGTACCTAAAACAATAAGAAAAAAAACACAAGCGTGAGTTCGAAACTCAGCAAGCATATTGCAATGGACAACAAGAACAACAATATGGCAATAGCATCTCCCTTCATGTAAATCATCTTATTCATAAACACTTAACATTGTCATCATCAATATGTATGAGATGTAATGCAATGCTCATGTCTCCTTGGAAACTCATACCGGTATGGTTGAGTACACACCCGTCGGTGTGCACCCTTTTCCCCCCTTCTGTCGGGACCCCGAATGTGCAAATCCGGACCCTCTGTGTATTCAGCACTAGTCCAGGAACGCGCTAGTGCACACAGTCTTAACATCGGTATATATCACAATCATACCAAACGATACTATCAAAGTACTTTATTTAAATAATCAAAGGGTTACTCGACCTTATGGCCAAGTTACAAAATGTATGCCTCGCAAGGCGAAACTTATTCAGAGAAAAATAATAGCAGCGGAAAATCAAATAAACTTCGTGGCGCCATCCAGTATACCACAGTAATCGATCGCTCGTGATCCCTAAGTAGACGGGTCCTCTTGGAGTTCCTCCTCCAAAGTCAGCGTAATCTTCCTCTTCAACCGATATTGTGTTGGGGCAAGGGTGAGTACTTGGTACTCAAGCAGTCATGCATGTAATGCAAGCTAATATACTATATGCATGGCTTGGTACAAAGGAATAGCTCAAGGTATATTTACAAAGAAATGTTTTTGAAAAGTAATATAAGTAGATTCGAAGAGAAACAAGTAAAACATAAATAACTTTTCAAAAAGTTTAACAAACATTTTCCCCATCCTAAACCACATTTCCATCATTTCCATTAAACCAACCCAACTTTTCCAAATCCAAGTTATTTTAAAATCTAACCTCCTTGGATCAGAATTGAGCATTGTCCAGCGTGGACTCTATTCAAATAGATTCTACACTGGCAGAGGTTATGCACTTTACCCACAAGATACAATCCACTCACCACGTCACCAGTGAATCGCCATACAAGAGTATGCGAATGAGCGATCATAACAAAGCCTTCGGAAGCCCTCAAACAACACATTGGTCCTTCCTCGTGCTCTACACCATCCTTCCCTTAGCCAAGGCGAAGTATGGGACCAACACACCGCTAGATGGGTACCGGCCACGCCCACGATACGCTCCCCGCACAATCACACAAAAGGTGTAATCCGACACCTGAGGCTCCACAAGTGAGTCCTTAGCGACTTAGTCAACTAGGGCCGCCCCATTCACCCATGTGGTTGCAAGTATGACCCACTCAAAGGCTTGCAAGGTTAAGTCCTTAGTGATCAGGGCAAGACTACCCAAAACCAAATCAACATTCCTAATGCCACAATCCACCACTGATTACTCTGCCACATGCCCCAAATAAATCAAGTTTATCAAACCCAGCTTGATTACCATGCACCACGTGCCATCAACATCACATGATACTTTTCCAAAACAAAGGTTCAAGATATCATTAAGTCAATATTAACATTTAATTATCCAAAATCATGTTATGAGCACGAGCAGTCTAAGCAAAGATACTACAACGATCTAAACCCATGTTGGCAATTTAATAATGTCCAACTAGTAAAACCACAACTAGGGTGACAAAGGTCATGGCACATACTTAAGTAATCAAGGTGTCATATAGCAAATTGGTATTTATCTAACCCCATGTTTAAACAAAGTATCTTTCTAATTGAACTAGCATGCAATAGTTTAAATCAAAATAGATTTCTAAATGGGATCAACATGGTCAAAGCACAACTTGCCTTCAAAAAGCACTTGCTCTTGGTCTTGAGTTGATCCCTGAGTCAATACTTCTCCTTCGAATCCCTCCCACTTCAACGCCTACTCGTAAAGCGTGCAAATAGCAAATACACAAATAAACACTATGCAAAAGATCCCAAAACTCAAATAAAATCCATAAACAGAGAGAAATATAATTTTCCTCGATTTTAGAAATCAAATCGTCAAATTTGGAGTTAAACGAAAAGTTATGATTATTTAAAGTTTAAATAATCAATTAAATAATATTACAGAGAAAAACTTTAGTCCAAAAATTAAATAAAATTTATATTTAGGTAGATCTTAATTTTATACAAATTTAGAAATTTGAATCGCCAAATCAGTTGAAACGCAAAAGTTATAAGCGCTTGAAGTTTGAATCTAAATTTGAAATCATTATTCGAATTAATAAATCATTTTCTTTTTCGAAATTAATTATTGCGCCAAGATAGACACGTGGCAGCTCTGATTGGCCTGGCCGACGCCAGTCCATGGGCTCGGTCCATGCTCACGTCCACGGTGGACTCGGCCCACTACCACGTGGATCGACATGTGGGCCCACTCGGTGACGCTATCAGCCGACGCCGGGCTCATCCTACTACACAAGCAGTGGGACCCATCGGACGCCATGGGTGACGTCGGCTGGTTCAAGCTAGCATCGACATGCTCTTCCGACACGCGGGCCTCGCTGTCGGGCCTACACGACGCGCTGCGGCGGCCGACCGCCGGCCCAACTTCCCGACACGCATGCAATCTCGGCCTGGCTGGTTTGAAAATCAACGCGCGGATTAGATCTGTGGTTAACACGCTGAAACTACTCGATGCTCGTGGGCCGCTCGATCTAGATCGCGGCCCGACGATCTAACTCTATAATCGCATCGCTACAGACGTGGCGACAGAACCGCTGGATCTTGATCCAACCGGCCCGATCTAATCGGATTTCACAGGGCTTTGGGAAACACGTGAACTCACCGCTGCGTCCGATCACGGATCCAACGGTACTAAGCTCAGGGACGCGATGGCACGCGCTGGCGCTTGACCGGAGATCGATCGGCGACCTTGCCGCCGGCGTTTCGGCGCGCTCCGCCGGCGTAGGTACTCTTTAACGCGCCTCGCCTGGGGAATCCGGACCGGGCTTGATGACGCGGGGGACGCACGACGGGCAAGAATATCGGCGTTAATCGCGGCTGAGCAGACTTCCAACTCCGCGAGCAATAACGCGCGGACTGGGGATCTCTAAGCGGCGCGAGCTAGGTTTCTGGAATCGGCGTGGGATGGCGATCTCGGTATGCCTCGGCATTAAATAGCCTCGCGTCTGGGCAAAAACGGAGACCTAGCTCTCACGGCGGCACGGGCGGAGTTCACTGCCGCAAGTGAGACGATGAAATCGTGGCGCCCGTGGCACAACCAACGGCCACGATCGCTACGGCGACCGGTCCGGTCCCGACACTGGCCGTCTGGTTTGACGGATCTCACCCGTTGATCTTGATCCAACGGCTGGGATTGATTAGGTTAGAGGTTCGGTCGAGTCAATCGTTTGGGTCGGATTTTAGGTCCGACTTTCGCTGGATGAACAAAGATTGACCCGAAAGTTGGATTTTCAGCGAATTAATATTTAAAATAATTCCCGAATTCATTTAATTCATTAAAAATAGCAATGACTTTAAAAATTCAGAAAAATTGAAAATATTTTGGATCATTTTGACTCAAATAAAATATTTCCAACAAAAATTTATTTGCAAATTTAAATTCTTTAATTATTTCAAAATGGAATAAATTCAAATAAATTCCAAATAAATCCAAATAAATTCTAAAAATTCCAAAATTCACCAAAGTGCCAAATCACACATGAATTTAAGAAAAGCAAAATTTTGGGGTGTTACAAACCTCCCTCTTAATAGAATCTCGTCCCTAGATTCAGGGTATTACTAAAGGAATAGGTTTGGAAATTCTTTCTTCAAATCCTTCTTCATCCCAAGTCGCTTCACTTTCTTCATGGTTGCTCCACCGAACTCTGAATCAGGGTTGACTTGTTTCTAGTTTCTCGATCCATTGTGTCTAGAATCCTCACAGGTGCCTCCTTATAAGTCAAATCTTCTTGCAACTCAATTGACTCTAGCTGTTATGCTCAGAACTCTGAGACACTTCCCTTAATCTGGGACACATGGAATACGCCATGCACTCCTCGCCAACGACTGTGGCACTCCACCGTAGGCAACTTCACCTCTGCGACTCAAAATCTTAAATGGTCCAACATAACTGTGCGAAGTTTCCTTGGCATGGAACCTCTTAACTCCCTCGAGGCGAATCTCGAGGTATACAAAGTCTTCTCGGTTCAAAACTCAAATCTCGGCGACGCATTGTCAAGATAACTCTTCCGGCCGAGATTGGGCTATCTTCAACCTTTCCCCTAATTATGGCGACCGCTCTTCAGCCTCTTGAAGAATATCAAAGCCCAAAGACACGCCAGCCACTGGTCTCATTTCCAATTCAATGGTGTCCCACAGGTCGACTGATACAAAGGCCTCAAAAGGTGACATGACATGAACTAGCTCGATAACTATTGTTGTAACTAAACTCGGCATACGGCAAACTTTTATCCCAAGAGGTAGCATAAGCCAATGCACAAGCTCTTAACATATCCTCCGTGACCGTTGACTCTTTCGGTTGCCTCGCTTCATCCGTCGTGGATGATAAGTCAGATCAAGTTCAAACGGTCCCCATGGCTTCATGCAACTTATTCCGTAACCTTGAGGTAAATTGGGTACTATCGTCCGACATATAATCCTCCTTGGCATAATTGCGTGCAAACAAACAATCCTCGATCATGTACAACTCGCTAATTTATCTCAGAGTAAGTGGTCTTCACGGGATAAAATGGGCTACTTTAGTCAAGCGATCCACTATAACCCATATGGAGTCATAACCTCCTTGAGTCTTTGGCAACCGGGCAATGAAATCCATTCCGATTTCCTCCCACTTCCACTCGTATTTTTAGCTACCGTAGCAATCCCGCCGGGTTTCGATGCATTGCCTTGACTCTCCTGGCATACGCCGCGACAATGCAACATGGTCGGCAACTTCACGCTTCATACTCGGCCACGTGAATCTCTCCTTCAGATCCGATACATCTTGGCGCTCCAGATGAATCGAGTACTTGAGAGTCATGGGCTTCTTCCAAAATCGCTTGCTTTAACTCCTTTTGTTAGGCACACAAATGCGATCCTTCATCCACAACGTGCCTTGTTCATCCAATTTGAAGTCCTCTTTTGCCTCGCTTCCTCCTTGATGGACTTAACTGCGGATCCCTGTCATCATCCTTCCATTCTCTGATCCGGTCCTCTAGGGTAGGCTTTACTCTCCAATGCGCCAAGAATCCGCTAGGTACAACCTCAATCTTCATCTTTCAAAATCCTCACATAACTCATCCCCGACTTGTGGCTAGCAACGCACTCACGGCATGGCTTTTCCGACCAGAGCATCGGCCACCACGCTGGCCTTCCAGGGATGGTAATGATTCCAACATTATAGTCCTTGATCAACTCTAGCCATCTCCTTTGCCTCATATTCGGGATCCGACTGGTGAATATGTACTTAAGGCTCTTATGATCCTATACACCTCACATCCTGCTTCCAATCGATAGTGACGCCATATCTTCAAAGCATGCACTACTGCTAACTCTAGGTCATGTGTCGGATAATTTTCTCATGCGGCCTCAATCGCCTTGATGCATAAGCGGCGACCTTCCATTCTCGTGACAAAGACACATCCAAGTCCTTGGCGCGATGCGCGCTACAATAAATATCGGCTTTGAGCAACATCCCAGAACTAACACCGGCCGATGTCAATCGCTTCTTCACTCTGAAATCCTTCCTCACATTCCTCAAGGCCCATGCAAACTTCTTTTTTCCTTCTTCAAAGAATTGCAAGAGGTTTCGCAATTGTCGGGAAGCCTTCATGAAACGCGGTAATATCCTCGCCATTCCAAGGAAACTCAACTGTCAAGGCTTTCTAAGCTCCCAATGTAACACAGCCTTCTACTTTGCTTGGATCTACTGGGCGACTCCTTCCGCGGTCATTACATGTCCAAGAAACTCCACCTTGTCCTTCCAAAAATCACACTTTGTAACTTGGCTAAAAGTTGTCGCTCTCAGCCTTTTCCAAAACTCGCCCTTAAGTGTCTCGGCATGTTCATCCTCTGCCTTGGAGTAGATTAGGATATCGTCTATGAACACGACTTACAAACTTGTCCAAATATTCCATGAACACCTTATTCATCATATTCATGAAATAGTGGCGCATGATTCGCGTCAAAAGGACATAATCAGAACTCGTAATGTCCATATCTTGACGAGAATGCAGTCTTGGAATATCCTCTCGATCGGATCTTCAATCTGATGGTATCCCGATCTCGATCAATCTTGGAGAAAACTCCGCCTCTTAATCGATCAAACAAATCATCAATCCCGGGTAGCGGATATTTATTCTTCCACGGTGACTTATTGAGTGCACTGTAGTCAATGCACATCCTGAAACTCCCATTCTTCTTCTTGACAAACAAAATCGTGCTCCCACGGTGATTTAACTCTGGCCCGATAAATCCTTTCTCCATTAACTCTTCTAGCTGTTTCTTCATCTCTACCAACTCCTCGTGACATCCGATAGGGTCTCTTTGCATTTCCAAGGCCGTATGCACGTACAAGCTCTATCACAAACTCTATGTCCCTCGCCTGGCAAAGATACCGTAGATCCTCGGAAAAACATCGGGTACTCATTCACCTGGAACATCCTCTATGCCGAATTGCCTGGTACCGTTAACCATCAATCGCCCATCTCTAATCAAGTAGCTGGCTTGAAATTCCACTTTCTTCCCACACGGCTCTCAATCGAGATAGTTCTTCGCCCACAATCCAATACAGCCTTGTGTTTGGATAACCAATCCATTCCCAATATAACATCTAAGGTCCGGGTCTCCAAAATTATAAGGTTTGCTAGAACTCTATTCCATCTATTAGTATTCTCACTTTAACATCCTACTTGCCGTTCGAGTTCTGGAACTCAGGGTTTGAACTAACAAAGATGCACTTAAGTCTTGCCATTCTCAAGTCATTTCTAGTAGCAAAGCCTTGCGAAACAAACGAATGCTAAGCTCAGTGAGTCAAACAAAATCAAGCAGTGTATGAGTTAACAAGTAACTTACCCAAGACGACGCCTCGTAGCATTTTGCAAAGGTATCCGTGACATGGTTGACTCGGCCTCACCACGGTCCGTGTGGCTCACGGTGTCGGGCGCCCTAGCTGGTGGTTCCTAGGATTGAAGCGAATCGGGTCGCTCTCGCCTGTCTTTTTGACAATCATGGCAGTGTCTGGCTCGTTGCAGGCTTGTAGCTGCTGTTTCATCGTTTCCTTGCCGCTGGGTAGCGTTTCTAGCGAAGGGCTGGGTCCGTAGTTTTGATTGGTGTGTCTTGGTGCCGGGATGGTGTCCTTGTTGCATTCTCGTGGTTGGAATCAAGAATTGATTTGGTGCAACTTCAAAGGCCCTATGCTTCGGGGCGTGATCCTTACGTTGCATCCTCGCTTCTCGCTCTCTCGAGCCTTGCGCTTTGTCTCAAGAATAAGTGCCTTATTCACCAACTCTTGGAAATCTGGAAAGGTGTGGGTGATCAATCCTACTGCAATCCCCGAGTTAAGTCCCTTCATGAAACGAGACTGTCTAGATTTATCTCGTCGCTACATCCTCAGTGCGTAGCGTGCTAGTCTGTGTGAACTTGTTCGTAGCTCGCCATCGGTCGATTACCTTGCTTCAAAGCTCTGAACTCCTCCTTCTTAAGGTCCATAATTCCTTCAGGCACGTGATATCGCTTTTAATGCAAACAGAACTCCTCCCAAGTGATATCTTGAGGGTTCTCTGCGGCACAGTTCTCCCACCATTCTACGTTCTTCCAAATCGATGAGTAGCGTAAAGTACCTTCTCATTCCCTATGCGATTGAGCTATGTAGCTTCCTCTCAATTGATCTTAACCAATCGTCCTCCAACTGATTGGCATTCCCAGAGAAAGTGGGTGGGTGAGTCCTCATGAACTCGGCGGCCTTGTATTCTCAAGCGTGGTCCCCGATTAACTTGATTAGCAAAGTGGCCTGGCAAAGGACGTGCTGCATTTGTTGCATCATAGCATGCATCAATCTGGTCCGAGCAGCAAGAAATGCTCCAAAATTCTGCACATCCAGTGGCGGTGCCGTGCTCCATCATTGGGGTTTCTGTGGCGAGAACCGCTTCCCTGCTGCTTCCAAAGTTTCTCCACGGTGTTCACCATCCGTCGATTTGCTCTAGGTTTAGAGATGAGAGGGAAACGAGAATAGACAAGTAATATGGAACTTATGCGCGAAAGGTGTAGCCTTAAGGTCCAACTTTATTATTAGTAACTTGGTATGGTCGCTTACATAATGCCTAAGGGCCTTGCAACACATACATCGCACACTCAAAGAAACAAAGCAAATCCAAATCGAACTAACTCTGGAGTCTAACGCCTAAAGGGTGACTCTTATTCTATGACTTTCGACTCGGCGAAGGAGTCTCACTTATAGAACCTATGCTCACTCATCAAGAAAACCTCCATCTGTCACAAGAGTGCTTACGAAGAATTCTAAATTTTTAAATTGTGACAAGGTAAGGGAAAATTTCAGCAAGAGACAAGAAAAGAGAAGGGATAAGTCGAGATGTCATTTCTTATCTTGACAAACTTTTTAGCTTTAGAAAATAGGTTTTTATCCTCACTACGACCATTCTAGCTTAGGTTGAGCCTACAGTCAAGTATGGCTCGATACCACCTCCGCTGACCCCGAATGTGCAAATCCGACTCTCGTGTATTCAGTACTAGTCCAGAACGCGCTTAGTGCACATACCTTAACATCGGTATATATCACAATCATACCAAACGATACTATCAAAGTACTTTATTTAAATAATCAAAGGGTTACTCGACCTTATGGCCAAGTTACAAAATGTATGCCTCGCAAGGCGAAACTTATTCAGAGAAAAATAATAGCAGCGGAAAATCAAATAAACTTCGTGGCGCCATCCAAAGATAAATTACGTAACTGACTGGGCTCGCATCCATAAGTAGACGGGTCATCTTTGAGTTCCTCCTCCAAAGCTGGCGTAATCTCCTCTTCAACTGATATTGTGTTGGGGCAAGGGTGAGTACTTGGTACTCAAAGAAGTCATGCACGAATGCAAGCTAATATACTATATGCATGGCTTGGTACAAAGGAATAGCTCAAGGTATATTTGCGATGCATGACTTTTTGAAAAGTAATATAAGTAGATTCAAAGCAGAGAAACAAGTAAAACATAAATAACTTTTCAAAAAGTTTAACAAACATTTTCCCCATCCTAAACCACATTTCCATCATTTCCATTAAACCAACCCAACTTTCCAAATCCAAGTTATTTTAAAATCTAACCTTGACTCGTAATTCCCAGCATTGTCGATCAAGACTGGACTCGGCTATTCAAATAGATTCTACACTGGCAGAGGTTATGCACTTTACCCACAAGATACAATCCACTCACCACGTACCGTGAATCGCCATACAAGAGTATGCTAATGAGCTTATCATAACAAAGCCTTCTAAGCCTCAAACAACACAGTGGTCCTCTCCTGTTCAGGTTTCACACCATCCCTTCCCTTAGCCAAGGCGAAGTATGGGACCAACACACTGCTAGATGGGTACTGGCCACAGCCACGTACGCCTCCCCGCATAATCACACAAAAGGTGTAATCGACACCCTCGAGGCTCCACAAGTGAGTCCTTAGCGACTTAGTCAACTAGGCGCCCCATTCCAAATGCCATGTGGTTGCAAGTATGACCTGGCCAAAGGCTTGCAAGGTTAAGTCCTTAGGAGTGACCAGGCAAGACTACCCGAAAAACCAAATCAACATTCCCAATGCCACAACCTGGCCCACCTGACTCTTGCCACATGCCCCAAATCTGTTTATCAAACCCCGCTGATTACCATGCACCACGTGCCATCAACATCACATGATACTTTTCCAAAAAACAGTTCAAGAGATATCATTAAGTCAATATTAACATTTAATTATCCAAAATCATGTTATGAGCACGAAAGGTGTCTAAGCAAAGATACTACAACGATCTAAACCCATGTTGGCAATTTAATAATGTCCAACTAGTAAACCACAACTAGGGTGACAAAGGGTCATGGCACATACTTAAGTAATCAAGGTGTCATATAGCAAATTGGCATTTATCTAACTCCCATGTTTAAACAAAGTATCTTTCTAATTGAACTAGCATGCAATAGTTTAAATCAAAATAGATTTCGAAATGGGATCAACATGGTCAAAGCAATAACTTGCCTTCAAAAAGCACTTGCTCTTGGTCTTGAGTTGGATCCTGAGTCAATACTTCTCTTCGAATCCCTCCCTAGACTTCAACGCTCACTCGTAAAAAGCGTGCAAATAGCAAATACACAAATAAACACTATGCAAAAGATCCCAAAACTCCAAATAAAATCCATAAACAGAGAGAACATAATTTTCTGGATTTTTAGAAATCGAAATCACAAATTTGGAGTTAAAACGAAAGTTATGATTATTTAAAGTTTAAATAATCAATTAAATAATATTACAGAGAAAAACTTTAGTCCAAAAATTAAATAAAATTTATATTTAGGTAGATCTTAATTTTATACAAATTTAGAAATTTGAATCGCTTCAATCGAGTTGAAACGCAAAAAGTTATAAGCGCTGAAGTTTGAATCTAAATTTGAAATCATTATTCGAATTAATAAATCATTTTCTTTTTTCTTGAAATTAATTATTGCGTCAAAGATAGACACGTGGCAGCTCCTCGATTGGCCTCGCCGACGCCGCCCGGTCCATGGGCTCTCGGCCCATGCTCGGCCGTCCACTGCGGTGGACTCGGTCCACGGCCACGTGGATCGACATGTGGGCCCACTCGGTGACGCTATCGGCGTCGACGCAGCTCATCCTACTCGGCCGATGTGGGATTCCACCGTGGCGCCATGGGTGGACGCCGCTTGGCTGGGTTAGCCATCGACATGCGGGCCCTTCGACACGCGCCCGCGTGTCGGGCCATTACACGCACGCTGCTGCGATTCGCCGATCGCCGGTCCAACTTCCCGACATCGCGATGGCGCATCTCGTCCGTTGGTTTGAAAATCAACCGCGGATTAGATCCGGGGTTAACACGCTGAAACTACTCGATGCTCAGGCCGCTCGATCACAGATCGGACGGCCCAGATCTAATCCTTATAATCGCATCACAAAGACGCGTGGCGATTGTGAACTGCGCTGATCTTGATCCAACGGCCCGCATCTAATCGGATTTAGGTTTGGGAAACACGTGAACTCACCGCTGTGGCCCGATTCGATCCAACCCGCACGGCTTCGTGGACGGCGATGGCACGCGGCGCGCTACCGGGCTTGACCGAGATCGGACGACGACCTTGCCGCTGGCGCTTTCTGCGCGCTCCGAAGCGTGAGGGTACTCCGAACGCTGCCTCGCCTTGGGAATCCGGATCTGGGCTTGATGACGGCGGGACGACGGACGGCAGCAATATCGGCGTTAATCGCGGCGAACAGACTTCCAACTCCGCGAGCAATAACGGCGAGACGGTGGGGATCTCAAGCGGCGCGAGCTAGGTTTCCGGAAGCGTGATGGCGATCTCGGGGTATGCCTCGGCATTAAATAGCCTCGGCGTCCGTGCAAACGGAGACCTAGTTTCTACGACAGGCGGATGAGCGCATGGAGTCCACTTTCGGGCGTGAGATCGATGAAATCGTGGCGGGCCCACGTGGCACAATACTAACGGCCACGATCGCGCGGCGCGATCGGTCCGGCCCGACACGGGCCTGCAGGTCGGACGGATCTCAAACGGCTGATCTTGATCCAACGGTCGATTGATTAGTGGTTAGGAGGGTTCTGGCCGAGTCAATCGTTTGGGTCGGACTTTAGTCCCACTTGGCCGGATGAACAAGATTGACCCGAGTTGGATTTTCCAATAATTAATATTTAAAATAATTCCTGAATTCATTTAATTCATTAAAAATAGCAAATGACTAAAAAATTAGAAAAATTTCGGAAAATATTTTGGATCATTTTGGACTCAAATAAAATATTTCCAACAAAAATTTATTTGCAAATTTAAATTCTTTAATTATTTCAAAATGGAATAAATTCAAATAAATTCCAAATAAATCCAAATAAATTCCAGAAAATTCCAAAAATTCACCAAAGTGCCAAATCACACATGAATTTAAGAAAAGCAAAATTTTGGGGTGTTACACCTTCCATCCCGAAGATGGAGGGTGCCTACTCATCGCTTCCATTCACCACGTGGATGGAATCACGATGTAGGTCTTACTCAATGGCGTTCCGGACTAGTCATAACTTTCTCACCGACCTTGCCGGACTAGTTATGACTTTCTCACCGCCCTCGCCCTATCTCATGTCATGCATGCAACTATGCCAATTATCATATTTCACATGTACATAAACATATGGCATCTCATCATGACAAATATTAACACATGGCATCGAATCATGATAATCATACTCAATATATCATTGGAAAACAGCAAGCATGGCAAGTGATCATAGCAAGTATTCAATCTTTCATCTAATCTCCACAAGCAACCTACAATTCCGCTATTCATTACAACACACTTGCCTCACCCGTGGGCGACGGGATTGTGGGAAGTAGAGGGCACCCCCGGGGTCACACTACCTGCACAACGGCATCACATACTCTCAATAATGCCCACAAAACAGTACACAAATCCCCATCTCACCCGACATTGCCCGCTACTCGCAAAACCTAAAACAGAGGTTCTGTCCCGGCGGGACAGCAGCCTTGCAAAGGCCATAACTTGAGTTCTGGGACTCCAAATCGATTAAACGAGTACACAATCGCGAAGCTTAGGAAATTTCCTACCTTTTTCTAGTTATACGGAAAGACTGATTCGGACTCTAAAATTGTTTAATCTACAGATTACTACGATCTGTTCTAATTGCGTCACAGATTTTAACACGCTCGGTAAAACGGCCATAACTTTCAAACGGCTGATCGGATTTTAACGTGCTTTATGTCCACGGAAAGATAATTAAATTATCTACAACTTCTTTTAAGTACGTACGGACAGATTCGGATTCTAAATTGACGAAAACTCGAACCCTAGCCCGACTGCTCAATCTGCCCGAAAACAGAAACGTGGCAACGTCTAGATCTAACCCAAAGAACTCCAACCCAGCACCACCAATTGATCTAAAAACTTCATAAACACCCTAAGAACAGTACCTAGATCAAACCCAAGGATCCCCATGATCATACCTTTGCCCAACGAATGAATCTCCAATAGATCTCCTCGCGGATCGCTCCTCGCTCCACGCTCCTCGCTCCTCGCTCCTCGCTCCTCGCTCCAACGGATGGATCCACAAGGTGCAGAGGTGTGGAGACCACCCTAGGGCAGCAAGGGGGTGGAGGAGAGGTGGTGGAGAGGTGGGGCAATCGAGGAGAGCAAGGGGGAGGCGCAAGGCTCAAAGGGAAGGGGCGGCTAGGGCTTGGTAAGTGGGGGGAGGTAAGGGGGGCGCACCAAGGCCTCAAGGGGCGCAAAGGCAGCAGGGTGGACGCCCCAAAGGGGCAGGGAAACCCCTTTTACCAGCCCCCACACCCAATTCTAGTCCGTTACGGAAACCTAATCCATCCCACCAAAGCCCACCAAGGCCCAAAACTCCCCCGGGAAGGCCCAAAACCCCGAAAACGGCCCGGAAACGACCCGGAAAAGCTATTAACTTCCATAACCTATAGTTTTAACCTTAATTCCACATCTCATATTGTTTTTAACCATATCAAGCACGTAAAATAAAGTTATGACACTCCGTGGTGTCACAACATCAACCCAGAAAAGGTAGCAAACATGGGATGGCATGACATAGGGCGAACTAAAGATAGATTACTTCAACATCTAGCAGATTCTCTAGCTTGAAAGGACTTTGACAATAGGCATGCTATGTTTGGTAAAGAGTCGCAATGTAAGACTACCTGTCCTGTAACCCTCTTGTTGAAGTGCATGCATACATGGAAAGTGAAGTCATGGACAAGATGACTATCTTTACTATCTATTTTGGATTAAGGGCAGTGATGTTAGCAGGTATCTTTTGTGTGCACTAAGGAAGATGTCAATGATAGTGATATATTTTGGCAACACGTGAACTACTCTAGATTGTGGGCAAGTATTTTGGCAACACATGTGTCTTGTAGTATCGCAAGGCATCTAAATATTACCTTTTGTAAAGTCATACTCATGGAGGTTGTAATCAAACACTTAATTCTAATTAAGTGGTTTTTATCTATGATGTTGTGGTGCTTGTGGTGGATTCATTTGTTGGTTGATGCTTGTGTGTCTTAGAAAAATTCATTGTAATGGTTTATATATTTTGAATGAAGACTACCATTATAGCAGAAATGTAAAACTAGTAAAACAACAAATATACCTACTGGTTGCACACTGTCTGTCAGTAATTCTTCAGTATTATCACATATTAATTGATTTTTGGACCTATATAACGGCAAGCTGACTATCGGTAATTATTCAAGTAGGCGTTAAATAATCTGTCGGTAATAAAACATTTGTCGACAATTACATGTCTATCAGAAATGAACTGTCTGTTGGTAATAATATGTTTGCTGGAGAAAATCAGACCAACAGTGTCAAACCAGCTGCTGGTAAAACGGATGTCTATCGATAAAGACAATTGCGGACGGCTAGGTCTCTGGCAAACAATTTTGGCAGATCTTGTGTCAGCAAAAGTCATTCCTGGCAGAGGATTTGCCCTTGACAACCATTTTTTTCGGCAGAAGGAGTGCCCTCAAAGCTATGTTGTGGTGTAGTGTACGTCAATGCACAGTTGTACACAAGATCATTTCACTTTTTTAACACTTCTTCGTGCAATTAATGTTAATACTCCTTATTTAATTATGCCTCTTGCAAGTGTCTGGTCGATTGCGGCGTCATCCATGCTTCGACATGTATTTATCTCGTGTATTGTATTTGAAACAAATCATGATGGATGGAACGCATGTTGTTGGTGAATGTAATTTATATGTTTATTATTTGTGATCATATTATATACTGCTTTTATTATGTTGCCTAGTTGAAGTGTTCAAATCCAAAAATTAGGCGAAATGCTGCCGAAATTTCTAAGTGTAGGGTATTTTATATGCAAAAACTTAGTACTTTGCATTCAAATAGATAGGTAATATCACATAATATTTTTATGATTTTTTTAAATCCATTTTTTTTTCTAGCCACGAGATACTTTACAGTATTTTGCACTTTAGGATTTTTAGAAAACTCCTCAAGCTTGATCATTATCTTCAAATTTCATAGATTAGTGATGTGCTAGAAGCATAAAAAAAATTCAAAATTTTCTAATGCGATTTGAATATGCTAGAAGCATAAATTTTTTTCTTCTAAATTTTCTATTGCGATTTGAATATTTTTTTTGTTCGCTTCAAATGTATCGAGATCTCGGAAATTTTGGTGGAAAAAAACTGGATTCAAAATTTGTTTTTTGTATTCCATTCTGATTTCATCCGAAATAATAAGATTTTGTTTAAATTTTGAATTTTAAAAGGTGACAAAATGTAAACTAAAAACCAAATTTGGAACTTGCTTGTGACTCCTGGGTTAATACGTCCAGATTGTGGCAACGGTTGCCTCCGTATTTCTTTGTTCATAAGATGGCGAGTTATTCGAAAAGAGGAGTAGATGCAGGTCATGCAAGCAAGAGTGACTTTTGAATCTTTGATTAACATCGCTTTGGTGCGGATCTTTTGTGGCTGCCTGGTCGATTCGTCAACATACAAAGCAACTCCACGTGTACTTCTTAATACATACTGCAACATTGTAACACGAACCTCCATTAACTTAATTGAAACATATTTTCGAAAAATAGACCAGCAACTGGACCAAATAATAAATTTAAGAAAGACCATGGGGCAATTTGAATAAAGTGTGTAAGTATAGCACGAAATATAAAGGGAAGAACCACGAAAGTTGACCTTCTTTGAAACCGTAGTGCTTCCAGAGGCGTAGCTAGCTATGGGGCGCACTGGAGCGTGCGCCCCTGCTCCAACACGGTGACAGGAAGGATGATATATCACGCTCACAAGAAATTCAAGGATATCATGCTCATCCTTCCTGTCAGACTGAAACAAGGCACAATCAGATTAACCAAAAAAGATAGATTATCACTAATACAATGTCAAATAAATTTTAAAGAAAGGATCTAGATATTGTTCATCTTGCATTTGATGTTAGATTTGTTGGGCATCACTAATACAATGTCAAATGAATTTTAAAGAAAGGATCTAGATATTGTTCATGCCATGGGCCTAATTATGGATGTGAAAGAGAACTTGCAAAATTGGATTTTTTTTTCGGCAATGAAGGTTAGGGGTGGGCATATAAAAACCGAAACCGAAAAACCGAACCGAACCGAACCGAATTAACCGATTATTTCGGTTTATTCGGTTTTCGGTTTTCGGTTCGGTTTTTATTTTGCTGCTATTCGGTTTTCGGTTTACGGTTCGGTTTTCACGTCGGGTAAACCGAAAAACCGAACACCGAAAATACGCAGAAGGAGTGAGGGACGGTCGCCCCGTCGGACCGACCTTACGACCAAGTCTGAAGTTCAAGTCTCCAACCCGTGAGTCCATGACCCGAGCGCAACGCCTGTTCCACTCCTCCAGTCTCCAGATCCGGGGAATAGATCCCCAAATCCCCAACCCCAAGACCCCAAATCGCCAATCGGAAACCTAGATCCCAACTCCCAAGTCGCAGCACCCGCCTTGGCTGCTCGGCGCCTCCCCGCCCGGTCGACGGTCGCCCCATTCCCGGTCCTCCTCACCCAGGCGCTGCTCCGCTGGCTCTACCCGTTCCTCGACGGCTCGACGATGCGCACCACACCCGCTTCCTCCTCACCCAGGCGATGCTCCTCTACCCGTTCCTCGACAGGCGACGGCGCGCACAGCGGCCTTCAGCGCCCTGCTTCGCCCGCTCTAGCCGTGCAAGCTGCCCTTCACGGTTCTGCAAGAAGATGAAGAAACAGCGGCGTGCCTCACCGGCGGCTGCAGATGGAGTTCCACTTTACGGTTCTGCAAGAAGATGAAGAAAGATGATCAGTGGGTGGTCATCTGTTAGCTCTGTAGCTTTTCTTACCTGACTGCATTGTGAATGGATGAATGATGTGAATGCTGGGAATGGATGAATGGTTTGATCAATTCGGTTAACCGAATAACCGAATAAACCAAACCGAGATTTTTCGGTTTATTCGGTTCGGTTTTCGTTTTTGAAAATTTCGGTTCGGTTTTTGATTTCTGAAAACCGAAATAATTTATAACCGAAAAAACCGAACCGAAAAACCCGAATAAACCGAATGCCCACCCCTAATGAAGGTTATCAAGACTGATTTGCGCAACAAAGTCTCCGATGATTGGCTCAATGACTTAATGGTGTGCTACACCGAGAAAACAATATTCAAATCTATTGATGATGAAGCAATTATGGACTGCTTTCAAAGAATGAAAACCCGTAGAATGTGCTTGCCTGTTGCCTCCAAATCCAACTTGTAACTAGTGTGCCTAGCAACTTCATTTATGTGAGTATTTTATAAACTTCTACTTTGTTTCACTTGTTAAATGGTTATTTATGTACAAATTTAGCTTTTACTAGTAGTTGAAATGTTTAGCTTAGCCCCCCCTCTAATTTAGTCCTGGCTTCGCCACTGAGTGCTTCCAAAATACAGATACAATAGTATGCTAATTTTGGCTTGAGCAAATAAAGGAAACAAGATTACGTCCCAGTGGTGTCGCACAGCTGTATGACTTCCAGTTTCACCTCTTCCATTTTTGTCTCCGGAAAAGGAGAAAGAAATTATGGGGGAACAAACACTCAACTGATCCGAACGAAATGGAAAGCTGATTGCGTTACAGCTCATTTAGGCCTTGGTTGGCATGGTTGGAGTTTTTTTTTTAAAAAAGTAGCTTTTAGCTGTACTGCATGACTAAAGGGCTGCACGACTGAACAGCTGGGCTGATGAGATTTGGTGTTTGGCAGTCTAGCCTTTTAGTATGGCTTTTACGTGTGAGGGATACGAGTTGGGAGTGAGAGTGAGAGGGGTGCGGTTTGAGATTTTATACTTGGTGGGAAGGGGTAATTTTCTTTAACTCTAGTAGTAAAATCAGAACTCCAACCCACTGAAACCGTGAGAAGCTACCTCAGGCCAGCTTTTGGCTTTCAGCTTCTTCCGGTACAAATAGGCTACTAGCTTTTGGCTTCTAACTACGAAAAAGCCAACCGTTTGGAATAGCTTCAGGCTTTCAGAGGGTAAAAGCCAAAGCTGAAACCATTCAAAAGAGGACCTTAGTCCTTGCTGGCTTTTGTTGTTTTGCTGGAATATTTACAAATTCGCTTCATTTGATTCGGATCGACCCCACGATATGATGATTTGGTCTCGTCTGAATATAAATGCATGTTTGGATGCAGCTACAACGGGCTGGTTTCAATATCAATACTTGCTGTTTCAGCCCAGCCTTCTACTTTCTGGATGGTAGATACCTAGTACTTGCTGTTTGGGCTTCTGGGCCTTGCAATGGTTGTTATGTAAAAGAAGTTGCCGTTCTGGAAGAACAAGGCCTACCTAAGGGTTAATGATATAGAGTTGGTTCGCTTCTTCCCCTCTCAAAAAATAGATGTAGATAGGGGTGAAACCGGGTCGGATACGAGCGGATATTGCTTGTTCCGTATCCTAATCCGTATTTTTTTTCGGATTCGGAGTTAGATACGGATGTCCCGGATACGGATACGAATTCGGATTATTCGGGATTCGGATACAGAGCGGATACATGACGGATTCGGATTGAGATCGGACATCATAATCGGATAGTAGTATAATACATAATTGTGTACGTAAAAAAAGAATGAAACATTAACCTTACAACATTAGCTCCAAGTCGTAATTATTTCAACGTAGGATAGTAGTATAGTTAGAGGTGCAAATGGGTCGGATACAAGGAGAGAGATCGAGATATAAAGAAAACAGAGAACAAGGGGAGCTCTTCCATCAAACTTAACCTTACGGAATAAATTCCTGGAGATATTAAATAGTGTTGAATTGTCACATTCTGACAAACTGAAGATAGACTTCTCTCATAATGAGGAATACTCGGATTTGTTTGCTATGCTTCAATTTAGTGACTCAATTAATTCCAGTAATTTGAATAGAAAAGAAGTTTATCAAATAAGTTAAACAAATCAATTTAGGTAAAAGCATTATGTCATCACTCTATTTGTTTGTTGAAGTTCACGCTTAATAACAAAGTAGTGTTTTTTAGTGTAACACCCTAGTTTTCGCTTTTTGGAGAAAAACCTAATTTAAATAAGTTAAATTCAAAGTTTGGAATTTCTTTGGTGTTTATATTAACCTGGCATCCTTTTCCATCCAAAATCGGGATTTAATTCCCTTCCGGTCGAAAAATCGATTTTTCCAGTTCCCGCCGGTACCCGAAAATTCACCCGAGTCCAAAAATGCTCCAAAAATCTCCAAACCACTTCTAAAATGTTCCAAATATTCCGAAATGATTTTAGAAATCATTCCTCGGATTTTTGGACCTCCGTTCCTATTTTATCTCGCGCGGCTTTTGTTTAATGCCTGCGATTCGCACCTGAATATTCAATTCCACAAAGTTCATCCAAATTCAACCAAACCAATTCCATTGGGTCCCAAATATTCTAAAATGGCTCTAGGAATTTTTCCGGAATTTTTAGGCCATTTTTCCTTATTTTTCTCTAGAGCGGTTCATTCGCGTAAAAGAGAACCAACCGAAGCTTGCCACGTGGCGGGTTGTGAGACCCCGGATCAGCTATCCAGAATCTCCTGTGTATTTCCGTACTAGTCCCAGATCAGTAGCTAGTACACACAGTCACAGTGATACATCATTGCCGAACATAACGAAACTTGTAATGTAAATATTCAAGTATGGGCCACATGGCCACTTATTACAATACTCGGTCCAACGACCGGACACTCAAAACAGCGGAAGCAAAAAGAAAGCAACGAGCGAACGCCACAACGCCCACAAAGCGGCGACTAGAACGCAACTAATCCTCCTGGCAATCCTCCTCGAAGAACTCCTCTTCCTCCTCAGCATCTTGATAAATCTCTGATGATTACAATGTTGGTGTAGCACGTGAGTACAAAAGTACTCAGCAAGTCGGGAATTATGATCATGAGGGGCTTTCCAAAGGAAGCTTAATAGGGTTTATTTGCATAAAGCCACATTTGATTAAATCATACTTAAGTAATAAATTTCACAAAGCATATTTTACAACTCTTTTTAATAATTGAATTATTTATTATTGTAGTGAGGTTCATCACCATCACTAACATAAAGGCTCTATCCGCCAACAGTTTAAAGGATCAAAGTTAATCATGTGACTCCATCCGTCAAAGGTAAAGGTTCTATCCACCTGGTTGGCTCTTTCCGCCAAACAACATTCGAGAGTTCTAACCACTCCTGCACTCCCAAAACAAAACACTTTTCGGTTTTAAAATCAAAATCAAAGTCTACCAATATGAAAGCATTTCTTGCTTTGCCTTTGACCGTAGGCACGGCTATTCGAATAGTTTATACTCTGCAGAGGTGTACAACTTTACCCACAAGACAAGATATACCCTTGTTGCCATGCAATTAACACACTTCCTTAGGTGTGCCACGAGGATATCTTGACAAGGCCGTTACAATGTATCTACCTAGCTAGACCCACCCGCTGAGGTTTCACCGCTGTTAGGGTTCCCTCCACCCAGTACAGAAGCCCCCTCTTGCGCCGTGTGAGCAAAACAACAACACAACAATGCCTCCGTCCGGCTCTCACACAACAACCGAGTGGCGAGTCTAAACTAGGCTTCTACAAATTAGTGAGCCAGGTCGTACCATTATAGACATGTGGTAGTACGGTTATGCTTAAAATGGCAATCATAAGCGTCGGTCCTTATATGACTTGGGGCGGTACTTTGCACAAAAGGATCAAGGCTTGACCCGCTTCCACCCGACATTCCAGGCCGCCCAAGTCGAAATCATTTTACTTTTCTTTTATTTTAGAAAACAGGACCAAAATCATATTAATAACCTTCAAATACACATTTAATAACATTCTTTTTGAATAATCCCACCCATGGGTTGTTTTTGTCGGAAAAGGTCCTAAGCAATTCTACCGTACTACATAGCAACGGATACCATATAAACATAAGCATGGTATAAACAATGTTCTAGAGTTACAACGGATATGATTATCAATGTCAAGGAGGAATTATCAAATTCGGATTAACTATCACTTATATTTGACATATTTTATTAAACATAGCCATGCAACTTTATAAACAGCTTTTAAATCATTTTATAAACATAGGAGCAAAGTGCATCAAGGAGACTTGCCTTCATTCTTGGCGGCGGTGTCGAACTCGGAAGGCTCGACGCGAAATCGGCCATGGCGGGATCGTCGACTACGCAAAACGAGGCAACAAAAAAATAACAGAAAATAAATAAAATCCAAAAATTATAAAATTAGTACTGGCAGAAAGGTCTTGATTTTAGATGAATTTAGAAATTTGAATGAGGTCAAACGGAGTTCGGATGAGGAAGTTATGAGCTTAGAAGTTTGAATTCGAATAAATCAAACCGGAATATTCCGGAATATTCCTCTCGGTTTGACTGGGTCAAAGATGGACTTTGACCGAGCTTTGACTGCGTTGACTGGCTTTGATCAAGTTAGGGTCTATGACAAGGCCCCACATGTCATTGGGAGGGGTAGCTTCTCCATGAAGCTTCTATGCCAAGGCAATGGAGAGAGAGATTGAGGAGAGAGAGGGAAGGGGAGGCGGCCAGAGGTCGGCGCGGCGGGCGGAGGTCGCCGGCCGGCGGGCGGCCCGGCGGCGGCGGCGGCGACGGCGGCCCGGCATGGCAAGCAGCACAAGCCTTGCAGCAGCGGCGGCGGCAAGCGGCGGCGGCGCAAGCGGGCAGCGGGCCAGCGGCGCGGCGGCGGCGGCGGCGGCCGGCCGGCGAGCATGCACGCACGCACAAGGAACAGAGAGCTCCAAAATGAAAAAGAGCACCTCTCCTCCAAAATTCGGATTTTGAGCCCAATTTTGCATGAAATTGACCCAAACAAAAACTAGGATCATCTAGAGAACTCCCTTAAGATCATCTAGGAGGAAGGAATTGGATTGAAACTCACCGGAACGGATGAATTCGACGACGAACGACGGTTCGGCCGAAGCGAGCAAAACGCGAAATTCGTCGCCCACGATCGATGAAACCTAAAATCAATGGAAGGATTAGAATCTAGACTCCCTTACGAACTCAATGAAACAAGCGGTGAGAAGAATGGACCACCGAGGAGGAAGATATGAGCAAGAACACGAAGAACGCGAAGAACAACCAAGTTCGTCGGTTTTTCTTGATCTTGCGGCCGATTGGGTTTGAGAGGCTAACGAAGGGTTTCACCAATGGAAAGAGGACTCTTATACGGAGAGATGAGAGGTGGAATCACGCGGAACGGATTAGAAACGGCCGCGCAATCTCCAAAAGAGTGGATTTCGGATTTCACGCAACCGTTCAAAAATTAGCGAGATTTCGGGGGCATTATCCCCATGGATAGGAAGAGGAGTCCGTTGTGAGTCCAACGGATCCGGCCGTTCGCGATTTGGAGTTGTATGGAGGGAGTTAGATGGATTTAAAGAAGGCTTCCACCATTGTTGCTTGCATGGAGCTCCAAAGTTCATGAATGGCTAGAGGAAGAAGATGATGAATAGTGGCTGCCACGTGGCACCTCCTCATTGGCCCTCTTTTACGCAAATGTTCCACCCTAGGGAAAAATAAGGAAAAATGGCCTAAAAATTCCGGAAAAATTCCTAGAGCCATTTTAGGTTATTTGGAACTCAATGGAAGTGGTTTGGTTGAATTTGGATGATTTTTGTGGAATTGGATATACTAGCGGATCGCGGGCATTAAACAAAAGCCGCGAGATAAAATAGGAACGGTTGTCCAAAAATCCGGGGAATGATTCCTAAAATCATTTCGGAATATTTGGAACATTTTAGAAGTGGTTTGGAGATTTTTGGAGCGCTTTTGGACTCGGGTGAATTTTCGGGTACCGGCGGTACTGGAAAATCCGATTTTTCGCCCGGGAGGGAATTAATTCCCGATTCGAAGGGGAAAGGATGCCAGGTTAATATAAACACCAAAGAAACTCCAGATTTGAATTTACTTTATTTAAATTAGGTTTTTCTCCAGAAAGCCAAAACGAGGATGTTACAAACCTACCCCCCTTAGAGAGAATCTCGTCCCCGAGATTCACAGAGAAAGAAAAAGGTTAGGGAACTGCGCTCAAGATCTTCTTCATGCTCCCAAGTAGCTTCCTTCTCAGAATGGTTGCTCCATTGAACCTTGCAGTAACTTGATCACTCGGCCGTGTCCGACGCCTGGCTTCATCCAAAACCTTGATGGGATACTCCGTAAGACAAGTCCTCTTTCGGCCCATGTCTTCCAACGGCATCTGCTGCTCGGGCACTCGGAGACATTTCTTTAACTGAGACACATGAAAGACATCATGTACCCCTGACAGCTGTGGCGGCAACTCCAACTTATAAGCAACTTCGCCTTTCCGGGCGATCACCTTGAATGGTCCGATATAGCGGGTGCTAATTTTCCAGCGACGCGAATCGTTTCATTCCTTTCATCTGGATACCTTCAAATACACATGGTCTCCAGGTACAAAGCTTAATTCCCTTCGGACGATTGTCCGCATAACTCTTTTATGCAGCCGCTGTCTTGATTTGCCGGATGCATCGACTTGCTCTTCGGCTTCTTTCGTAACATCGGGTCCGATGATTTGTCCTCCTTCGGTCTCTTTCCAATATAAGGGTGTTCTGCACTTTCTCCCATACAAAGCTTCAAAAGGTGCCATCTTCAAACCGCTTGATAGCCGTTGTTATAGGAAAACTCGCATAGGGTAAATTCTCGATCCCACGAGCCTTTATATGTTAGAGCACAGGCTCTCAACATATCCTCTAAGATTTGATTGACCCTTCGGGTCTGGCCATCCGTCTGGGATGATACGCAAGATCAAATTCAGATTCGTGCCCAACACGCCATGCAATTGCCGCCGAGAATCTCGAGGTGAATCGGGAACCGCGATCGACACAATCTTCTTTGGCACACCGTAAACACACAATCTTAGCCATATACAACTCGGCAAGCTTATCTCCGAATAAGTCGTCTTTATGGGATAAAGTGGGCCACTTTGGTCAATCGATCCACAATAACCTGTGATGGAATCATAACCGGACTTGGTTTTGGGTAAGCCAGTTATAAAATCCATTCCAATTTCTTCCCATTTCCATACAGGCACTTGCAAAGGCTGCAATAGACCAGCAGGTCTCTGATGCTCTGCTTTTACCAGCTGACACACATCACACCGTGCTACGAAGTCAGAAACTTCCTTTTTCATATTGGACCACCAATACTTCTCTTTCAGATCAGCATACATTTTGGTGCCTCCTGGGTGAATAGAATAAATTGAATCGTGAGCTTCTTTCAAGATCACATTCTTGATTTCTTCTTGGTTAGGGACCACTATTCTTTTCCCGAACCAAACAGTTCCCTGGTCATCTTCTGAAAATCCGGGGTGCTTTCCTTTCTTTAGACCTTCCTTCAGGTTGGCAATACCTTTATCGTCCTTCTGAGCTTCTCGGATCTGATCCTCAAGGGTTGATTTGACCTCTAAAGAATAAATGCACCCTTCATTTACTAATTCCAGGTTAAGGCGCCGAAATTCATCGTGAAGCGTCGGTTGGCTTGGTTGCACTCTCGTATTGTTGCAGTGAGTTTTCCTGCTCAAAGCATCCGCAACAACGTTTGCTTTTCCAGGGTGATAATGAATTCCCAGATTATAGTCCTTCACCAACTCCAACCATCTTCTCTGCCTCAGGTTAAGATCAGGCTGAGTGAAGATATACTTCAGACTTTTATGATCCGTATAGATTTCACATCTATTGCCGATCAAGTAATGTCTCCATATCTTGAGCGCGTGCACAACTGCGGCTAACTCCAAGTCATGAATAGGATAGTTTTCTTCATGAGGTCGCAGTTGTCTTGAAGCATAGGCTATTACCTTTCCTTCTTGCATCATAACACATCCAAGTCCTTGCTTCGAAGCATCACAATACACTTCAAAGCCCTTATGGATGTCTGGTAAAATAAGCACTGGGGCTGAGGTTAATCTCTTTTTCAACTCCTGAAAACTTTGCTCACACGCTTTAGTCCATTCAAACTTCTTCTCCTTTTCGTAAGTTTGAGTAAGAGGTCCGCTATCTTCGAAACCTTCAATGAATCTCCGATAATAACCGGCTAATCCAAGAAAACTTCGGATCTCCGGATCGACTTGGGTTGTGTCCAATCCAAAACATCTCTCACTTTCGATCTACTGCTACTCCCGCAGCGAAATGACATGACCCAGAAAGACACTTCCTTCAAATTAAGTCACATTTGCTAAACTTAGCATACAAATTGATGCTCCTTAGTGTTTCCAAGACTATTCGCAGATGGTCTTCATGCTCTTTTACGCTCTTGGAATAGACAAGAATGTCGTCGATGAATACTACGACGAACTTGTCTAAATATTCCATAAACACCTTATTCATCGATTCATGAAATAAGAAGGAGCATTGGTTAACCTAAAAGACATGACTGTGAACTCATACACCCATATCGTGGTGAAGGTCCGTTTTGAATATCCTCTTTTCTTATCTTCACCGATGATATCCCGATCTCAAATCTATTTTGGAGAAGACTTGAGCTCCCTTCAATCGGTCAAACAGATCATCTATCCGAGGCAACGGATACTTGTTCTTGATCGTGAACCTCATTCAACGACCAGTAGTCGATGCACATTCTCGACTACCATCCTTCTTGGACACAAAGATCACAGGCGATCCCCAAGGTGACGAATCTCTCGATGAATCCTTTTTCTTGCGGTTCTTCAATCTGGCTTCTTCATCTCGACCAACTCGTTAGAAGGCGGTCGATGCGGTCTCTTCGAGATTGGAGCGGTACCAGTACTAGCTCAATCACAAATTCCACATCTCGATCTGGTGGCATACCAGCAACTCATCCGAACACATCCGGTACTCATTGACGATCGGTACCTTCTCCAACGAAGTACCTTTCAAACGGTTTAGGTGCTACCCCTTAGAGACAAGATTAGATAAGAACTTCACTCTAATCCCTCGGGTAGTAAGAGAGATAGCTCTACTAGCACACTATCTCGACCCTTATACTTGGTTAGCTACCCATTCCAAGGATTACTTCTATACCCTTAGTATCCAACAAGATTAAGTTCGCTAGGAACTTTACCCCTTTTATTACTATATCCATTTTCTGACGCATGAAGTTGTTCTTAATTCTTTTCGAGGATTGTACTAACAAAGGGTTTCTTAAGCTGTAAGGTGTCCGATTATGCTTTTAACCAAGTACTCAAATAAATGAATGAGTTGCACCGAATCAAATGAATCAAGCAGTGCATCGAAGTTCACAATCTAACGCATCAGACCACGCCTGGCGCATCTGAGCCTCTTCCGCAGTTGATGTGGTTCACGCCTCTTCCTCAGTCCTTGGCGTCGCGAGTCTCGAGGGGTTCCTCTTCCTTGAGCGCGCAGGGCGCGGCCGGGCGTCGATCCTGTGTTGAACCTCACCGGTGATACCGACGTTGGGCGCTTGTTGGCGTAGTGCCCCATCTCCTCGCTAAAGCGCATCGCTCCGCCATTGCCGCCCCACTCTTCGAGCTTGAGCTCTGCCCGCCGCAGGGGCTTGTCCATGGGCGCTGGTAGACATTGGGGTCCCGGGGCCACCGCTCGCTGGCTGCTAGATCGCTTCTTGAAAAGTGCGCGGGCCTGAATCGGCACCCGCTAGTCTGAAACATCATTTTCTCTTGCGCGACTCAAAGCTGACGAGCATCCTCTTGAATCAGCGCCTTGTTGATCATGTGTCGAACGACGTAGTCGCTGAAACCATTGTACCTTCAAGTTGGGGTCAAGGCCCTCCATGAATCGCCAAATCTTGGCCTCGTCGATCGCGACATCTGTGATCGCGTCTGGAACGAGTGAAGCGGTTAAGGTACTCAGAGACAGACAAGTTTCCTTCTTGAAGCTTGTGAAACTCACGACGCTTCATTTCCATAATCCCCTTGGGATATGAGTAGCCTCGAAGGCTTCCACAAACTCATTCCATGGAATGTTCTGCATGGTCCGCATGGGCGGCGCAGAGTTTTCCCACCGCTGGTTAGTTCCTTTGAGCCGGTGAGATGCGTCTTGCACACTCTCTATGTCATCGCCGAGCCAAGTGCAGCTTTACGCTCAACTTCCTTGAGCTACCATCCGCATCACGGATTCATGGATCCAAAGAAAGTCTGGGGTCGAGTCTCATGAACTCCCCAAACTTAGATTGGGGCGGTTGAGCTTGAGCCAGCGCCAGCGCTTGATGTTGGTTCAGGGCGTTCGAGCTAACGCCTGAAGAATCTGGTGCATCGCCATCATTTGCTCCATGTTTGGCGGTGAGCTGGGGTGGGGCGGCGGCGGATCATGCCGAGCGCAGTGGTGTTGCACTTGCTCTTGTCCTTGCGGCTGCGGTGGCTCCACATACCCTGCTTCCTCTTGAAAGTGCACCGGTCCACGGGCTCGTCCACGGCCTCTACCACGGCCTGCGGGCTTTCCACGACCACAACCAACGTTCTCCATCTGCACATGGCGGTCAGGCACAAGGAAAGAGGGAGAAGCATAGGTAAGCAACGGGGAACTAAACCACATCCTCCACACACGAACACAACCACAAAAGCACACAACCGAAGGAAAAACCAACTAAACTTCAATTAAAATCAAATAGTTTTGGAGGTGGTCAGATTACAAATGCCTAAAGGCACGATACAATCCAGCAATCACTTATTCAACGCTCTAACGCGACAAATTTAAGATCCTGCAGACTAGACTGAAACTATCTAAGAACTAGCGTCACTGGCGAAGACGCGCGGGGACGGGTCCTCCTCTTCCTCCTCCTCCTCGCTCCTGCTGCGGGAAGGTGAAGCGGCTGCCGAAGATCCTGCTCCTTCAGCGGCAGCCAAAGCAATCGAGTAAACTCGCGGCGGCGAAGGGAGACGAACGGACTTGCGCGCAGAGTCCAAGCCTCAGCCTTGATGACGCTTAGCCGGTGGCGCGTCCTTCCGGGATGTCGCGGCGGCGGTTCCTCCCGAACCGGCCTGGTGGCGGCGGCACCACGGGCCGTGCTCTCCCGTGACAAAGCGGCCAAGTGGAGGCGATGGAGGCTCCTCTCTCCTCCTCAAACCGAGAGATCCTCTCTCGCCGCCAAGTCCCGACGCAAACTCCAAAGAAAGCTCATCGACATCCGGACGTAGGCCTCATCCTCGCCTGGGACGAGTGACCCTAAGTGCACTACGGCCGTCCTCTCTGGGCAAACTCCTAAATCTGGCTGTACACCCGCCAACCTGGAAGCGGGAAACGGTATGAGAGTTTCTCCAAAGATGTCGCGCAGAGCTCTGCCCCAACATGAGGATAGCCTTTCGCCGTCCTGGCGCGTCGCAGACGCCAATCGGTCTCTCGCCGTGAAGTAGAACGGCCGGTCCTCAACGCTGGCTCCTCGCGAAGACTAGCAAGCGGACTCGCCACATGTCCTGGACAAGACCAGGCATTGACTGTAGCGATACTCCGGCGATGGGGAAATCCCACCCCTGGAGCATCGCGATGCCTCCTCGCAAAGCCTCCACTCGCCAAGCAAAGGTGGTGAAAACCGACATCTACAAATTTTTGAAAGAAGATGTAATTAGTAACCAAAAGTTTAAACAAAAGAGAGGATGAGCACAAGACACTAAGATAGAAGAGATAGAAGCAAAGAAACTTAAACTTCTGCAAATACATTTTTATGAAATATAGGTCCTTAAGGCTTTGCCATGCTAACTAGGTCACGTCCTCTGATCGTCTGTGCTCGATACCACCATTTGTGAGACCCCGGATCAGCTATCCGTAATCTCCTGTGTATTTCCGCATTTAGTCCCAGACGTAGCTAGTACACCTGATCCACGATGATACATCATTGCCGAACATAACGAAACTTGTAATGTAAATATTCAAATATGGGCCACATGGCCACTTATTACAATACTCGGTCCAACGACCGGACACTCAAAACAGCGGAAGCAAAAAGAAAGCAACGAGCGACAGCGCCAACGCCACAAAGCGACTAGAACGCAACTAGTCCTCCTGGCAATCCTCCTCGAAGAACTCCTCTTCCTCCTCGACATCTTGATAAATCTCTGATGATTACAATGTTGGTGTAGCACGTGAGTACAAAAGTACTCAGCAAGTCGGGAATTATGATCATGAGGGGCTTTCCAAAGGAAGCTTAATAGGGTTTATTTGCATAAAGCCACATTTGATTAAATCATACTTAAGTAATAAATTTCACAAAGCATATTTTACAACTCTTTTTAATAATTGAATTATTTATTATCGTAGTGAGGTTCTATCCACCATCACTAACATAAAGGCTCTATCCGCCAACAGCTAAAGGATCAAAGTTAATCATGTGACTCCATCCGTCAAAGGTAAACAGGTTCTATCCACCTGGTTGGCTCTTTCCGCCAAACAACATTCGAGAGTTCTAACCACTCCCGAACCCCAAAACAAAACACTTTTCGGTTTTAAAATCAAAATCAAAGTCTACCAATATGAAAGCATTTCTTGCTTTGCCTTTGACCGTAGGCACGGCTATTCGAATAGTTTATACTCTGCAGAGGTGTACAACTTTACCCACAAGACAAGATATACCCTTGTTGCCATGCAATTAACACACTTCCTTAGGTGTGCCGGCAGGATATCTTGACAAGGCCACATAATGTATCTACCTAGCTAGACCCACCCACCGAGGTTTCACCGTTAGGGTTCCCTCCACCAGATGAAGCCCCTCTTGCGCCAGTGTGAGCAAAACAACAACACAACAATGCCTCCGTCCGGCTCTCACACAACAAACCGAAAGTGGCGAGTCTAAACTAGGCTTCTACAAATTAGTGAGCCAGTCGTACCATTATAGACATGTGGTAGTACGGTTATGCTTAAAATGGCAATCATAAGCGCCGGTCCTTATATGACTTGGGGCGGTACTTTGCACAAAGGATCAAGGCTTGACTCCGCTTCCACCCGACATTCCAGCCGCCCAAGTCGAAATCATTTTACTTTTCTTTTATTTTAGAAAACAGGACCAAAATCATATTAATAACCTTCAAATACACATTTAATAACATTCTTTTTGAATAATCCCACCCATGGGTTGTTTTTGTCGGAAAAGGTCCTAAGCAATTCTACCGTACTACATAGCAACGGATACCATATAAACATAAGCATGGTATAAACAATGTTCTAGAGTTACAACGGATATGATTATCAATGTCAAGGAGGAATTATCAAATTCGGATTAACTATCACTTATATTTGACATATTTTATTAAACATAGCCATGCAACTTTATAAACAGTTTTAAATCATTTCGCAAACATAGGAGCAAAGTGCATCAAGGAGACTTGCCTTCAGTTGCGGCGGCGGTGTCGAACTCGGAAGGCTCGACGGCGAAATCGGCGGTCGCGGCGGGATAAATCGACTACGCAAAACGAGGCAACAAATAAATAACAGAAAATAAATAAAATCAAAAATTATAAAATTAGTACTGGCAGAAAGGTCTTGATTTTAGATGAATTTAGAAATTTGAATGAGGTCAAACGGAGTTCGGATGAGGAAGTTATGAGCTTAGAAGTTTGAATTTCGAATAAATCGGCAGGAATATTCCGGGAATATTCCTCTCGAGTTTGACTGGGTCAAAGATGGACTTTGACCGAGCTTTGACTGCGTTGACTGGCTTTGACTGGGCTAGGGTCTATGACAAAGGCCCCACATGTCATTGGGAGGGTAGCTTCTCCATGAAGCTTCCTATGCCAAGGCAATGGAGAGAGAGATTGAGAGAGAGAGGGAAGGGAGGGGCGGCCGGCGGGGAGGTCGGCGGCGGCGGAGGTCGCCGGCGCGGCGGGCGCGGGCCAGCGGCGGGCGGCGGCGACGGCGGCGGCGGCGGCGGCGACATGGCCCAGCGCGGCGGCAGCGGCGGCAGCGCCGGCGGCGACGGCGGCGGCAGCGGCGCAGCGGCGCAGCGGCGGCGGCGGCGGCGGCGACCGGCGGCGGCGGCGGCGGCCGGCCGGCCGGCGGCGGGCATGCACGCACGCACAAGGAACAGAGAGCTCCAAAAAAAATGAAAAAGAGCACCTCTCCTCCAAAATTCGGATTTTGAGCCCAATTTTGCATGAAATTGACCCAAACAAAAACTAGGATCATCTAGAGAACTCCCTTAAGATCATCTAGGAGGAAGGAATTGGATTGAAACTCACCGGAACGGATGAATTCGACGACGAACGACGGTTCGGCCGAAGCGAGCAAAACGCGAAATTCGTCGCCCACGATCGATGAAACCTAAAATCAATGGAAGGATTAGAATCTAGACTCCCTTACGAACTCAATGAAACAAGCGGTGAGAAGAATGGACCACCGAGGAGGGAGATATGAGCAAGAACACGAGGAACGCGAAGAACACGAGAGTTCGTCGGTTTTCTTGATCTTGCGGCCGATTGGGTTTGAGAGGCTAACGAAGGGTTTCACCAATGGAAAGAGGACTCTTATACGGAGAGATGAGAGGTGGAATCACGCGGAACGGATTAGAAACGGCCGCGCAATCTCCAAAAGAGTGGATTTCGGATTTCACGCAACCGTTCAAAAATTAGCGAGATTTCGGGGGCATTATCCCCATGGATAGGAAGAGGAGTCCGTTGTGAGTCCAACGGATCCGGCCGTTCGCGATTTGGAGTTGTATGGAGGGAGTTAGATGGATTTAAAGAAGGCTTCCACCATTGTTGCTTGCATGGAGCTCCAAAGTTCATGAATGGCTAGAGGAAGAAGATGATGAATAGTGGCTGCCACGTGGCACCTCCTCATTGGCCCTCTTTTACGCAAATGTTCCACCCTAGGGAAAAATAAGGAAAAATGGCCTAAAAATTCCGGAAAAATTCCTAGAGCCATTTTAGGTTATTTGGAACTCAATGGAAGTGGTTTGGTTGAATTTGGATGATTTTTGTGGAATTGGATATACGGGCGCGGATCGCAGGCATTAAACAAAAGCCGCGCGAGATAAAATAGGAACGGTTGTCCAAAAATCCGGGGAATGATTCCTAAAATCATTTCGGAATATTTGGAACATTTTAGAAGTGGTTTGGAGATTTTTGGAGCGCTTTTGGACTCGGGTGAATTTTCGGGTACCGGCGGTACTGGAAAATCCGATTTTTCGCCCGGGAGGGAATTAATTCCCGATTTCGAAGGGGAAAGGAAGCCAGGTTAATATAAACACCAAAGAAACTCCAGATTTGAATTTACTTTATTTAAATTAGGTTTTTCTCGTAAAGCCAAAACGAGGATGTTACACTCTGCATCAGAGCATGGGGGTATCAGAAGCGCCGTGCTCAGTAGCACGTAGCAATCGCTCATCTTCCCGCTCGATCGTTACGTCGGAGGAAGAACAGAGAGCTCCTTCTCTCCTCCATGGATTCAAACACTCATAACTCTTGCAATAATGCTCCAAATCGCGAATCCAGTGGATCCGCTGGATTCGTATGAACGAGACCCTTCCATCCCCGGTGGTCTCCCGCCTAACTCGCACCGAATGCGTGCAGTTTGCAAGAAACCAAAATGGCTTTGATTGCTCATAACTTTGCCGTTTCAACTCCAAACGACGCGATTCCACCTCTCATCTCTCCGTATAAGAATCCTCTTTCCGGTGGTATAGCCCTCCTTTAGCCTCTCCTCCTCATTCTTCCGTGAGATCGAGAAAACCGACGAAAGCGAGACGTTCTTCGTGTTCTTCGTGTTCATACTTGTATCTTCTTGTCCGGTGAGCTTTTCTTATTGTTCCTTGGTTCCTTGTGATCGTGAGGTAGTCTAGAAGCTCATCCAACAATCAATTTTAGGTTCTATCAAGTGTGGGCGACGAATTTCAAGTTTTCGTTGTTTCAGCCGCAACTCCGTTCATCGTCGAATTCATCCTCTCCGGTGAGAACCAACTCAATTCCTTCCTCCTCTAGGTCCCTAAGGATGTTATCTAGAGGTTCTAGGTTTTTATTTGGATTGATTCCATGCAAAATTGGTAGCAAAATCAAGTTTTTTGGGAGAGAATAGAGCTTAGTCTTTTTGTTGCCTTCTCTGTTCTTGGTTTGGAGCTCCATGGCCATGCTTGCGCCCGGCCGCCGCCGCCCCGCCGCCGCCAAGGCCTCGCCCTGCCGCCGCCTTCACCACCGGCCGACGCCGCCGCCGGCGACCCTTGCTGCCACGGCGCGACCCTCCTCACCGCCGGTTTCCCCTCTCCCTCCACTATCCCCTCAAGCTCTCTCTCTCTTCCATGGTAGCCATGGCATGAACAAAGGTTGAAGACAACCTATACTCAATGATATGGTGGCCCCACATGCCATAGACACTAGCCATTCCCAGTCAAAGTCAAGTCAAAGTCCCCATTTGACCAGTCAACCCGAGAGAGAATATTCCGAGAATATTCCCGGTTTTCCGATTTATTCAAAATTCAAACTTCGGAAGCTCATAACTTCTCCGTCCGAACTCCGATTGACTCCATTCAAATTCCTAAATTCATCTAAAATCAAGATCTACCTGCCAGTACTAATTTTATAATTTTTGGATTTTATTTATTTTCTGTTATTTATTTGTTGTCTCGTTTTGCGTGTAGTCGACGATCCCGCCGATTCCGCCGCCGACCTTCCCGCGTACGAAGACCTACCCGGGATAGAAGGCAAGTCTCCTTGATGCACTTTGCTCCTATGTTTGCGAACTGATTTAAAATTGTTTTACAAATTGCATTGCTATGTATATAAAATGATGATGTCAAACGTTAGGTTGTTAGTTATACCTGTTGATATTATACCTCCTTGAAATTGTTATCCGTAACTCTTTGTCGCCCTAGAACAGTGATCCACCATAATAACTATTTTTAATAAAATACCCTTCGATTATGAAAATGACTATTTGGAGGATAGTTTGAATAGAACCCATAGTATGGAATGTAATTGGAGATGGGTGAATAGTAGTGATAAGGTGGGGGTTGTTAATATGAAATTGATATATGAATGGTGATAGTTGAAATATTGAGGAGTTGGGTTGTGATAGCAGTTCGCAATATAACTTGTATGGATTGGAGGATTATTGTAAGAAGTTTGATATCAAGAATAATAGTGGAGGAATTACATAAATGACATTGAGGACCATACTTGGGGGTCAAACAGAGTGAGTAGAGAGTCATATTCGGGAGATTCTAACAAGTATATTACGTGGTTTAGAGATGATCATGTGAAGGATTAGTTAGATGACATTGGAAATGACACGTGGGGATTGGTAAAGGATATTATCAACCCTACTCGGTGGATTAAATGGATAATATTGCGAATCATCCTCGGTGGTTTAATAAATGGTAGTATTACATATTCTTGGCAGATTAAGTAGATGAGTTAGAGGTGATAATGTGAATGATTAAATATAGAATATTATGCAGTATTATCGGTGGATTGGATGCAAGATGATTTAAGATAATGTTGTGAAATATTCTCGGTGGTTTAGTAAATGATTTTGTGAAGTATTCCTGGTGGGTTAATAGATGATTTGGTGAAATATTCTTAGTGGATGATAAGGCTGATCGCCGTAAGAATGATGGATAAATCATTAATACAAGTTATAGTTCAAGGGAAAGATACAAACCTGATTGTGGTTTAATATGACTTTGGAGTAAAAATAGTACCATGATATACTTATTACTTGGTGGATAATATATATTGAATTGGATTATTCATAGGATTGTCACATTGGGGCAATTTAATGATTATTGAGATATTACAAAATTGATTATGGGGATTGTGATCAAACCCTGACCTTTGTATTTTATAAAAATAGACTATTGGTGGAATAGAATAGTATGGTAGAAATGCTTAGTCTCGCTGTCGGTCAATATTCACCTATGGGTGGGACTTTCAATTATCTCTTGAAAATTTGTATTGGAAGTTATAGGCAAGGAGTATTGCCAATGGTTTACAAAATAAAAATAAAATAAAAAAAATGATTTCGACTTGGGCGGCATGGAATGTTGGGTGGAAGCGGACCAAGCCTTGGTTCTTTTGTGCAAGTACCGCCCCAAGTCAATTAAGGACCGACGCTTATGATCGCTCTCCATTCTAAGCATAACCGTACAACCACATGTCAAAGTGGGCACGACACTGGTGAATAATTTGTAGAAACCTAACTGAGACTCACCACTTGGTTGTTGTGTGAGAGCCGGAAAGAGGCATTGTTGTTGTTTTTCTCACACGGCGCAAGAGGGGGCTTCTGTACTGGGTGGAAATAACCCTAACAGCGGTGAAACCTCAGCGGGTGAGTCAGGTTAGGCGTATACATTGTAAAGGCCTTGTCATGATATCCCTGCCAGCACACCCAAGGAAGTGTGCTAATTGCATGGCATCAAGGGAATATCATGTCTTGTGGGTAAAGTTGTACACCTCTGCAGAGTTAAAACTATTCGAATAGCCGTGCCTACGGTCAAAGGCGAAGCTTGTTGAATGCTTTCATACTGGTAGACTTTGGGTTTTGATTTCAAACTAAACAATGTTTTGTTTTGGGATCCGGGAGCGGTTAGAACTCTCGGGTGTGCTTCTGGCGGTCAAAGCCAGGTAGGTGGAAAGAACCTGATTTTGTGAACCATGGCGGACATAGCCATGTGATTGGATTGAACCCTGTTTTTGTTGAGATGTGGCGGATAGAGCCTGTATATTAGTGAGTGGTGGTTAGAACCTTCACTACAATATTACATAATTCAATTATTAAAAAGAATTGCTCAAATATGCTTTGTGAAAATTATTAACAAGTATGATTTGATGAAACTTGGCTTTGTGCAAATAAACCATATCAAGCCATCCTTGGATAGCCTACATTATGCATAATTTCCCAGACTTGCTGAGTACTTTATGTACTCACGTGCTACATTCTAATCCTCTCTCAGAAGTGAAAGAAGCTGTTCAAGATTTCCATCGGCTAGGGTGCGTTCTCCACTCGATTGCCTGTGGGCATTTGGATGGGTCGCGTTGGCGTTTTCGTCTTCCGCTGCAGTGTTCAAGTCGTTCAGCCTGTTCAGGCCATAATGGTAAAACCTTGACCATAAGGTCTTTGCTTTTATTTGGTATTATTTCTTATTTAGTTATTTGTATTCGTGATATGGTTGTTGATTCATCACTTTTGACTGTGTGTACTAGCTACTGATCTGGGACTAGTACAGAAATACGCAGAGGACTCCGGATAGCCGATTCGGGGGCCTACATTTAGTGCCAGTATCAAATAACTACTCTATTTATCCAATAATGAACCAAATAATAACTGATTTTATCCGGATATCGGGTCGGATATTTACCGGATATCGGATCGGATATTGCTCTTCCCATATCCTAACTCATATTACATGAGATTTTTCGGATACGGATCGGATATTGTTCTTCCCATATCCTAACCCATATTACATCGGATTTTCCGGATACGGATACGGATAACATCGGTACGGATTTTAAACGGATTCGGGATCGGATCGGGCGGATATTTCCTGTCCTGTTTTCACCGCTAGATATAGAGTTAGTTCTCTTCTTGTAATTGAGCATACCATGGATTAGAAAATATGAATAAATCCAAATTAATCTATAAAATAGCTCAAATAAATTTCAATAATTTTTGAATTTATTTAGTACTTCTGAAAAATAAAAAACAGCAATTAATACAAAGGAGCAGAGACACTCTCAGATTTTTACAAAAATTTACATGATTGATCATGCTTTGAAATTTTAATCAAAGTATAACTAGTGCCCAAGGATCATGTAGTAAACTTTTCAAAAATATGAGACTTTATTTAGTGCCCTTATAAAATAAAAAATAGAATAGCATATACAAAGAAAGTAGCACTGTCAGAATTTTAGAAAACTACACTGGTCTGATCATCATTTCAAAATTTTATATAATCATTATTGTCGCTTCAGTACCTAACAAAAAAATTTCAGAAATATTAGACTTTATTTAGTATTCTAAAAAATCAAAAATAGAAGAGCATTTACAAAGATAGTAGCATTATCAAAATTTTAAAAAAACACACAGGTCTGTGAATGATCTAAAATTTTTACAATATCATTAGCATTTCTTCACGATCTCAAAAAAATTTCAAAATTTTTAACACTTTTTGATAAATTTTTCTATTTTTCTGAATTTTTTAAATTCAAATTTGAATTAGACCGGTTTATCGAGCAGTTTCCAATATCGAGATGGCTCAATATAGACGATAATCACAAAAATCGCTCGATTATCGATAATTTTTAGAACCCTGCTCTACAAGTACATGTTAGCAGGGTTCACAAAACCGTTTCGAATGCGAATTTCGTTACTCCGACGGTACCGGTTTTCGCGAAAAACCACGCGAAAACCATGAAAAACCGAACGGTGCGCAATTCCAAACCAATTTGAATTCGGGTCAAACTCACACGAGAAAACCGCGATTTTTCATGAAAAACCTCTTGCGACCAATTGAATGTTCTTCGAAAACGGTTTTCAGTGGTTTTTTCACGAAAAATCGGACACATAAATTTTTTAAATTTTTTATTTTTTTTTTGAATTAGATCGATTTACCGATCGATTTTGGATCTCGAACCGGAGCGGTAAGGTCGAAAACTGCGTTTTTAAGTGGTTTTTCGCGATTTTGTGAATCCTGCATGTCAGGCCTGGCCAGATTATATAGGATTTGTGTTTTTCACAAATTGGGTCGCGTGTTGTTCGATCCACATTCAGACCGAGCATAAATGACAGGCTTGTGTGGACAGGATTGGTTAGGCCTCGTATTTCCCTACTAGACCGTATGAACAATCTAGTCAAGTTTTTTTCTTCTTCTAGTCCACTGCTACTATGAAATGGTAACAATGACAAATTTAAGAGTGGATAGCTGTCCGCGACGGTAATTAGCTAAGAAATATCACGGTGTTTCTAGTCGAAATTTCTTCACCCTTTTGATTTCACATAGGGTAGGTTAACTTTAGCACCTTCTACAGTGATGGATCTAAAAATTTTCTAGAGCCCGAACACGTTTAAAGAATGGCAACTTGTTCATAAGTTATTTACCATTAATACAAGCGTAATTAATTGTGTATGAATGATGTTATGGACTTTTGTTACATAGGCCTGAGCCCGAGTACAGGTCCAGGCTGGTCAGGCCTTGGGTCCGCCTATGCCTTCTATCAAGATTCGTCGTGACCGCTATGTTCTCTACATAACTTTCTATTGAAACTACTACAAAATTTTACTAACGTTGTCAACGTAGCTCACGACATTTTCTATTTATTCCTCGGTTTATATAATCAAACTAGATTACAAACTAACTAAATAAACTAACCAACCAAATCTTAACTCTTAACTTCCCGAACTAACTAATCTAGGAACCAAACTACTACTCCTATTAACCATACAAATTGATTACAAAATTATCTCTTAACATTTACCTCCTTAAACCCTTTTTGACATAGCTTTTCAACCAGCTTCTGCCGGTGAGAAATCACAAGCAAGGATCAAAATCTCACCGAAATCCAGCAAAATCTCGGATTTCGGATCCTTCCGAGTTTCATAATCCTGACGAAATTTAAAAAATTTGAAAAAAAAATTCGAAGTGCTACAGTAGCCTATAATCTCGCTGAGATCTCAGTATATTTGACCGAAATCTCGGTGTTTTTGACCAAAATTTGATCAAAACTTCACCGGATTAGACCGAATTTGACCGGATTGTATTCTTCACGTCATTTCCCATGTGAAAAAGTCGGTAAATTATCCAGTTAGCCTATACACATTAATTCTTGCGGTCATTAATTAAGTACCTCGGTTGTCAGAAATTTTAAAAATTTCTCAAGCGTGATCATCATTTGAAAATTTTTATGAGAGTATTATTGATGCATCAGAACTATCCAAAAAAAAATTCAAAATTTTCTAACATTGTTTGAATTACTTTTCTTCCAGTTGAAATTTATCGATCAGTCCTCAGTAGCACTTTTCGAATTTTTGAAAATTCATCAAGATTGATCATCATCTGAAAATTTTATGGTAATATTATGGATGTGTTATAACCATCCAATTTTTTTTTTCAAAAGTATCTAACGTGGTTTGTACCATTTTCCATTCGGTTGAAATTTGCTAGTCAGCCTTTTATCAGGACAATAGCACTGTTAGATTTTAAAAAAATTCTTCAGACTTGAAAATCATCTGAAATTTTTATGGGAACATTAGTTTTGTGTCAGGATCATCCAAAAAAAATTCAAAATTTTTTGACATCGTTTGAACCATTTTCCATTCAGTTGAAATTTACCGAGATTTCGGTAATTTTGGATGAAATTTCGTTTTTTGGACCGAAATCTCGGAAATCTCTGTTCAAAAAATGCCGGATTTGAATTTTCCTTTTTGAATTTTGTTTGGATTTCGTCCGAAATAACAAGATTTCGTCGAGATTTCGGATTTTAGCCTCTAAACGAAATTTGAAACCTTGTCACAGGCCGTGCCAAAGGGACAGCTTTTCAACCTGGTTCTGCCGAAGACACCGTATAAGGTAGAAGCAGAAGCTGGCTTCAAGATACACCCACGGGGAAGCTCTTGCTTTTGTGGATGGGAGTTAGAAAATTACCCTTGAAAGTTGACATTATTTACTCGTAATTTGCCACTCCTATAAATTTTGGATGCCTCTCAACAAATCAACTCGCTCGACTCGGTTCGGCGTAGAGACACCAATCTCGCTTTACCGCTAGGGTTCGAAGCATAGTCTGTGCACATGGATGTGTTATGTATATATGTAAATATTAAATTTGGATTGTTTAAATTTTATCCAACGGTGGTTTTTTCAGGCTAATTGCAAAATGTTTGCATATGTGAATTTGGGTCATTGTTGGATAAAATTGAACGGCCTAGATTTAATGTTTATATATGCGCATGACACTCTCATGCACAGAATATACTCCCGTAGGACCAAGGGGTTCAGCGCTCACATTGGATTCCCTCGCCTCGCTGCTGCTGGCCGCCGATCGGAGCCACCACTGGACCTTCTTGTTTCCTCCTCACAGCACCCACAGCATCCTTCCGCCTCGGCTTCGCATCGTCGTTGCCTCCTTTTCTTCTTTCCCGACCCGGCACCACCTCCGCTTCGTCTACAGCGACCCGGCGCCGCCTCCCCTTCCTCTTCCTAGACTCGGTGCCGCCTCCATGCCCACCACTGCCGAGGTGAGATTGTTGAGGGAGGAGCGGATAAATTTTTTTACTGATGCATCTGTTGCCTAGTTTATGAGTTCAGTAGTTTGGGGCTGGTGTTCCGGAGGCGTTACTTAGTTCTGGCATTTCTTACTCATGTAGTTGTTCCTGCTGCTTCTAGATTGATGTATTGATTGCTAATAGTTCACTTGATTTTATAGCTTAGGGGTAGGAGATTTAGCTCATTTTACATATTATTAGCATTTCAGAGGAGGTTATTTATTTGGTTTCACAGGTATACTTGTAACTCTGATTCTAGTAGTACTGGCTTTAAAGGGTAAAATATTTTTAATATTTCATTTGATTTACGGCTGAGTGTAAAGATATTTGGTTCTTTCTACATTGAGCATTTGATGGGAGGATATATCACTAGTTTCACAGATTCATTAGTGACCTATAGATTTTAATCTATGAGTATTGATTCTGATAGCTAAAATTATGGGTTTTATTAAGGTGTAGGCAGATGGAGAAGTAGTAGTGACCTTGCATAAGGTGGAATATGAGGCAGATTGGATACCTTGATATTAAAGGCCCAATTGTTTTATAACTATTTTGGCAGAAGCTAAATAATTTTCTGGTAAATGCATTCAAGGCCCAATTGTCTCACGGCTATCATTTTGCTCAGGCTAGTAGCACTGCAACATAGGCTATGGCAAGGGTTAACAATATCAAAATTGCGAAAATCGCTCGAAATTCGAAAATTGAAAATATTAAGCCAAAAATCGGTCAAAAATCATCAAAAATCGTAGAGTTTCAAAATCAAAATTATTGAAAAAAATTCAAAAATGGACGATTTTCATGTTAAATCGACTGGGAAAATCGACGGACTAGTTTAACTTTTTTGGCGATCGATTTTTTTGAGCGATTTTCACTGATTTTCGACCAGTTTATGTCGTATAAATTTTTCCTTTTTTTTTTTTTTTTTGAATTGGACCAATTTATTGAACGGTTTTAGAAGCCAGACCGTGTCGATACGGGCAAAAATCGCGAAAATTGAGCAATTTTTTGTCGATTTTTTGAACCTTACTATGGCATATCTGTAGTTGTTGAAACCACCATAGGCTGTCTGATATCTCCAGATGCTACTATGAGTTATCCTAATGTTTTTAGATGCTACTGTGAGTTATCCTAATGTTTTCAGAATAACCATGCAGTATTTGATCATTTTATCGTCTATTGTAATCTGTACTCACCATGTTATGTGGTTTCTTCTTCCATGTAACACTCCCTGAATCATCCTATGGTTTACTTCTTTCTTTTGCAGATTCTTCCCTCTCAGCCTTGTGTATGGCACAAATATTTTTCGCTTCAGGTGAAAGGTCAATGTGGTCTTCTACCCTCGGGCTACTCCTAAGTGATGATGTGCTGCATTGAGGGAGGTAAAGCATTCCTACCAAGGACTTTGAGATCTGAACTGTTGGATACTTAGCAGTTGGACTTTTGTCATGTACAATTTTCTGTTAAATGTTTTTTCGCTTCTTCATAGAAGATGAATACATCCGTTGATGTAATTATGTTACTGTTGGTTTCACCTAGTCCATCATTTCTTTGCTTTTGCTTTCTACTGTTCGAAGGTCTAAAATCGTTGTTAGCAGTGCCTGAAGGTTTCTGTGCCAAGGTCTGTTCAGAAACCTGTATAGATCCCTTTTAATTGTAAAAGCTGAATCTTTGAGCCAACGTGGATCTTTTTGAAGGTCATCTCCATACACTGAGGATCTTCCTTTTCTAGTTTCACCAGTCACGATTTTGAATCTCCTCCTGATTTCATTGATTGAAGATTTTGAATTTTCAGTTGCGCTGTATTCAGGGCTTGGATCGTGCAAGATTGTTGCTGTACACATGTTGGTGTAGTAGCTACCGCTAGATCAATCCACCTTCTTAGATTTGGCTTTAGTATAACTATTTTGTTAACAGGCTGAGAACTATTAGTTCCTTCTGATGCATGCCTTCTGTTTGATTTATATTTCTTCCACAAAAGATATGCATGTTCTCTTTACTCTCTGTATTGATGGCCAACTCATGCTGATTTGAGCCCGTAGTATCTTCAACAATGTCAGATTTTTCATGCATATTCCTAGGCTCTAACTTGGTCTCTACATATCTGTTTTGATGCTTTTGGATGTTCTCCAAAATATGTGAATTTGGCTTCTGAAGCCTCTCCAAGAAAAGTTCATTGTCCAAGCTTAGCATCTCTAATGCATCTGTTAGTTTTTTTTATTGATATGCCCTGCTGTTACAAATATGTTTGTCATCAATAAGCTCTTTGTCCTCAATCTCTGGAGTTTGCTCATAAGCAAGATCACAAGGAGGATTGCTTAACTCATTAAAGTTTCGTAAGGACAAGGGACTTCAATTTAGGACATGGTTCACTATTATTCTTGTAATCATCATGTGGATCTATTTCAAGGGTATTTCAGATATTTCATTCATTATATGCAACTAAAATAGCCACCGAGCCTTACACAAGACAAACTGCCAAATGGAAGACTTCTTTAGGCAACAACTTCTCAGGGCAGCCAACCAAAAGCAGACTTCTGCATAAGTGATATCTATGCCAAAGGGGGTCTTTATCTTGTAACATCGACTCTTACTTATTGAGGCAATGTGGTCGCAACTACGATTTGTTCAACACATACTCGACATAGGACGGTAAACGTATCTCCAAGAAGCTTCATCTTCTTGCTAGCTATACTACCGATGACACACCATACCGGCAATTATGACCTTTGTCTTAGCTCCAATAATCATTTCACCAGTAACATAACTTAACGGCGACACAAACTCGTATTAGAGTTTACCCATGAGAGTTTAGATGCATCTATGAGAACTCTTGTGCACCAATACATATTAGAACATCACGACAAGTCCTCAACGTTTTGGACACGACTATGTTTTTTTTTTCTTGCTTGCGCAGCTCCAGGAGCTTTTCTTGTAGTCGCTCGTTGGGAAAGGTCTTTCCTGCGGCCCATGTCTAATGCCTGGAACTGCCTTGCTCACGATCTGCCGCATGGAGCTTCTCTGGTTTACAGCATGGAGCTTCTCTGTTCTACACTTGACTTTCGAGCCACACGTACGCCTTAACACTCACACATCACCAGGACTCCACGCCGCACGCGTCCACGGCCGGCGCTTCACGTGCCACACCATCGCACGAATCGAGCACTAGGCCGTACACGCGGACCCACACCTGCATGCAGGAGAACACCATCACCAGGGCCGGCATGAACGTCCATGGGCCTCTCGACATGACGAGGTTCCAGTCGCCCTTCGAGCCGATCCTGAACAGAACACGTTGCCGTCGAGATCCATGCACGAGAGCTCCGTGTGTAGGCCCAGGCTGGCTCCATCATGCACGTCCTTGGAGTTGTGGCCGTGCCGGTGGGTGGCCACTCTTGCCGTATCACTCAATAACAATAGTCTATCCTGAGACGCAGCAATAGTGGCGTCCTTTGAGGTAAGTATGACACAAGTTTAGAATCTCACTCTGATACTAATTGTTTTTTTTTTTGAAACTTAGAACAAGAGCCCTATCATTTCATTAAGAAATAAGAAAACCTCTGAAGAGGGAAGTAAAGGACAGACACGGGAACAAACGCAACCCTCGGCCATCGCTACCGAGCTCACTCGCCAGCGCGGCTAAAAGCCCTTACAACCTGCTGCGCCGCCGTCGGCCGCAGCAAAAACCACCCCACCACCCTGAGCGCTGCCAACACCAAGCGCCACAGGCCACAGCTGGGAACTGCCCCTGCTGCGGCACACTGAACTACCGTGGAGATGCTCGAAGAACTTTTGCACCTCCACCAGCCTTGTCGCCTTCCCCCCCGGTCGAGCACGCCTTTCGGAGTTCCCCGGAACGCACCGAACACGCGGCCCTCGCTGGAACTCGACCTCCAACTCCGACGACCTCCCCTCCTCCACTTGCTTTTCCTGCACAACTCGCCGAAGCACTGAACCCCACCGCAGAACGTGGGTCTTGGGGCATCAACCGGCGGCAACCCTCGCACCAACCTTGGCCGCCACTCAGAGGACCCGCCGAAACCGACCGCCTCACCCTCAGCGCCGAGGAGCCTCGCCGAAGATCTAGGAGGGGCCATCGCCCAAACCACCTTAGAACCAGCGAGGGCCATCGCCCAACTCGCCCTAGATCCATCGCCCAACTTGCCCTAGCTCTAGCGAGGGCCATCGCCCCAATTCACCTCACGACCGCGTCACGCCACAAAGGCGGACCTTGGGGGAAAAACGTTGAAGATCTGGAGAAGCAGGACCCAACATCGTTGAACCCGAGCACCGCCGTCGCTGAGCAATCCCCGCACCGCCCCGTTGACTCCACTGCGATGAGAGCGCCGTGTCGTCTTCGCCAGCCCCGAGGGCGGCAACGAAGACGACCGGCCTCCTCCTCCTTCCTCCGTCACCGACGAAGAGAAGAGACCGGGAGGAAGGACGCCAGGGGAAAAAGAAAAAGGGAAAAGCGAAGAGGAAGGTTTGTCCCGCCGCCGCCGCCGCCGAGCCGGGAGACACAAGCGGCGGCGGCGAGGGGCTAGGTGAGTTCGGGGGCTTCCTTGGCTAGGTTTTGGTGTCGCCTCCGTAGTCGTCTTGGGGCGATTGCGGAGGCCCTCGTTACTTGTCGTGTGTCCTAATTGTTAGAACTACTAGAAAATTTTGCCGACGTTGCCAACGTAGCTCGCGTTATTTTTCTGTTTATTTCTTAAATTATATAGTCAACCTAGATTACAAGCCAACTCAATAAACTAACCAATTAGATCTTATCTTTTAACTTCCTAAATTAACTAGTATAAGAACCAAACTATAACTCCTACTGTCCATATAAACCGGTTACAAGATTATCTGACATTTTCTTATGAGCGCTTCTTTCTCGACCACCGATCGCAACTGACAAATTGCGGTGAAAGTATAATCATCATGATTTCTTCCATGATCACGGGCTAAGCATGTGGATTTACTCCAGATTCCATGACAATGTCACCATCCGTGTTGGGTACATTAAAGGAACCGAAACTTTTGCTTGTCCAAATAAAGCCTTCTTCTCTGTTTCCTCCCGTCGGAAAAGGAAGTCGCCGAACGAAGCACGGAGAAACACCAAAGGCGTGAAGAATCATCAAGGATTGCACCAAGCCAACAGCTCGGTGAAACACAAGTACATGAGCACAGGGTATCTTGCCGAGCTTTGCACCCCACCATGCTAGGCTGAGCCATTTTCTCGGATGAAATGATGCGATAGTAGTTTGCCTTCCTTCTCTTGCTCTGCTTTTGCCTACAGGCTTTGGACAACATGCTGTGAGCGTTGTCCTCAGACCAAGAGGGGCAAAAGTTGAAAATAAGAAAAACTTACCGTGTAGCAGTGAAGATAACCATGAGGTCAGCTGTGGAGTCATGGTCAATTATATTTCATCAATATTGCGAAACTAATTGACACTTGACCATGCAATAGCTTAGTCATTGATTAGTCGCGTCGCATCTAGTAGCCCGATTCTTTTAAAGCATGTGTTGAAATAAACTATGTGAAACATATTCCAAATGTTTGGTACTTCACATTCTCCTTTCAACAAGATGGTCGGTCTACCACGGGCATTTGACCCGAAACAAATAATCTAGACGATCGTGAAGATTTTGTTGAATTTAATTGTGAAACAAATCTACCTGCATTTCAACTTGGCGACACGCGCGAAAAGCCCCATGCTTTTCCAGAAAGAAGGAAAAGTTGGGCAAAGGGAGGCAAAGTGCAGGCAGGACTTCTGCAATAATACATTTCTTCCCAGCATGCCGTCCCGGCGATGTCATCACACTGCCCGCAAGTACCACAAGTGCACACACCAACGCCATTGCTTAGCTGATGCGTGCCCACCCAAATCTTTTCGCCGCAAATGAAAAGGCCCGTGCAGTGCATGGTGCTTCGCTTTACACGAGAGCTTTGCCTGCCTCTTTGGTCTTTTTTTTTTATATATATTCTGCTCTCGCTCTTCTCATCTCCTCCTCTCTGTTTCCACCTTTTTCTTTCTTCCTGGGATCCAGATGATTGCTGCGCTGCACGCTCACCTGTACCCAATCCTCATGTTTGGCTTTTTGTAATCATTTATGTCTCATCGTTTAGCCTATTTCAAGGTTGTGTTTCATGGTGCTATGATTTAGTGGTGCCATGCTATATTTCTCTAGGTGTACCAGTAAGATGGGTGTATATCTCACCCCGCGTTCGACCAAACAAATCCCTCTCTAGCGGTAGTAGCAGCCACTCGTTGGACGGACGCGGCGGTTGCGTTGTCCGTTTTGCCATCGCCAGCCTTTCCTCGTCCTCCGGTCCTCCGCGGCATAAGGAGGGACATGATTGTGCATGGAGGAGCTCGTGATTCGGCACGCGAGGCAGGCTGCCGGGCAGGCTCAGGTGCTGTTTTACGCTGCTCGAGTGCTGGTTACCACACTTGTCATGGCACACGGCCTGGGGCGAGGAGTTGTTGCGTGCGCATCCTCTTCATGATTTTTCCAGGGGAATTTGAGGGCACTCCCCTGTCTAAAAAACTAATAAAAACTATTGGCATTCTACGGAGCTAATTACTTACAAACTTAATTAATCTGGTCGCTAAATTGTGTATCTCAAAAAATTATTGCTACTCTACACAATTAATTACTTACAATCTAATTAATTTGGTCGCTAAGTCATTTATCTAAATAATCACTACTCTTCTACATAGCTGATTACTTACAACCTACTTAATATGGTCACTAAATCAAATTTTTAATGAAAATAAAAAAATTACTTGCAGTAGATCCCTTTCTTCTTCCTCCCCTTCTCTTCTTCTTCACCTCCTCCTTCTCCCCTCTTCTTCTTCTTCCTCTCCCTCTTTTTCCTCCTCTCCCTCTTTTCCCCCTCTTCCTCCTCTCTTTTTTCCTTCTCCTCCTCCTCTTTCCCCTCTTCTTTCTCTTTCTGTTTTGCGCTCGACTGGTTGCGTGCGCTCTGCCCGGCCAGATCCGACATGCGAGGTATATAGCCTCTCTGTCGCCAGTTGAAATTGCGATAGACAGTTGCCATTTCAATTGGCGACAGAGAGGTACCCGTTCGAATTCGCCTCTCTATCGCTATTTAAAATGGTGACAGACTCCCTATCGCCATTTGAAATGGCGATAGACTCTATGTTCTCATTTCAAACGGCGATAAAGAGTATATCACCATTTCAAATAGCTACATAGAGTATTTTTTGCTATTTTTTTAATCAGTGTATTTTTTTCGTAAATTTTTTAAAAATAATATTATTTTAAAAAAATTCGCCAGAATGCTGTGTGTTTTTTGAGAAAACCCTTTCTACATATTAACCACCTTATAAGGGCTGGCTTTGGTGCCCAGCCAGCCCCCCCACGTCACCCTCTTGATTTTTTCAAAAAACCCCCTCGGCTTTCTCCAAATTACAAATAGGTCTCTGCGCGATTTTATGTGAGAGAAAAATATTTTTTCTGGTTCGCGTTTAGGTCCCTGGTTTTGCCATTTTGCATGGAGGACCTCCCGTTAAGTACGAATCGCGAGCGAGCCCTTTCCTAATTTTTCAAAATAGCGAACAGGTCCAAAATTATACCAAATAGGTCATCGCGCTTTACGTTCGGGTCCTTTCTCCGTTTTGTCCAAAAAAAATGTTTTCGGGGTCCGTTTTTCCCCAGAGCATGCGAAAAATATTTTCGGTGGCCGTTTTTTCAAAAAAAAATAAATGAAAAATCGTTTCATTTCGTGATCCGTTTTTCCCTCCGGAGCATGGGGGAAATGTTTTTGGTGGCTATTTCCCCCCCAAAAAAAATGGGAGACCGTTTCCTTTCTCCGTTTTGCCTAAAAAAAAATTGGTGATCCGTTTTTTCTCCAGAGCATGGGAAAAATGTTTTCATTGGCCTTTTTCAAAAAAAAATGGAAAACCGTTCCCTTTCTCCGTTTTGCCCGGAAAAAATGTTTTCGTGATCCGTTTTTCCTCCAGAGCATAGGGAAAATGTTTTCGGTGGTTATTTCCCAAAAAAAAATGGGAGACCGTTTTCTTTCTCCATTTTGCTTGAAAAAAAATATTTTCGTGATCCGTTTTTTCTCCAGACCATGGAAAAAATGTTTTCATTGGCCGTTTCCCCCAAAAAGATGAAAATTCGTTTTTCGTCCGTTGTTTCTCCGTTTTCCCCCCTTTTTTCTCATTTTTCACGGGAAAATAAGCGCGTAGGATGTTAAACTCGGCATCTAAAATTCCTTTTGCGACTCAATCTCAAATATTTTTTAAGACATGTATTATTGCCCGTTGACCGTATAGGGTGTTAAACTCGGCGTCTATAGCTTTTTTTGTGGTTTGGGATCTAATATTTCTCGAAACATGTATTATTCTTTTTTCTCACAAAAAAGACCGTTGTTTCGCTGGTTCGTCGACGGTTCTTACCTAGCGTCTTTTTTCCAAAAAATACCGAAGCAAACAAAAAAAATCGGATATTCCTGTCTTTTTTAGAGATAAAAACTTGGATCAAATTTCGCACGGCGCGGTGGAGCGCGCAGCTCTAGCTAGTTAATTGTATAAGCCAGCATGCCTTAGTTCTTTTAGGAGCATCACAGTCAGGGTTTCAAATATCGATTTTTTTATTTTCAAACGATTTTTTATTTTCGATTATCGGTAAAAACCGGTAGAAATGGTATGAGTTTGAAGTCAAATTTTTTGAAATCAGCGGTCAAACTTCGTCGAAAAAAAATCAAAAATCGATTGATTTCACTGATTTTGACCTATTTTTTATTTTCAAATGATGCTTGAGAATTTTTGAGCAATTTTATTTGATTTTTGGCACACTCAAGAATTTTTTATAAAAAATAAAGGAAAATTAGAAAAAATTGCAAAAAAATTTTTGGAAAAATCTGTATAAATCCCAATTATTTTATAAAACACTTTAGAGAAATTTAAAAAAAAATTATTTCATTTAGTGCTTCTAGAAAATCAAAAATAGTAATTAATGAAAAGAAATAAAGACAATTTCATATTTTTATAAAACTTTACATTGTTGAGCATGCTTTGAAATTTTAATAAAACCATAAATAGTTCCCATGGATCATGTAATACAATTTTAAGAAATATTAGACTTCATTTACTACTCCTAAAAAATCAACAACAGAAAAGCATATACAAAGATAGTAGCACTGTCAGAATTTAAAAAATACACATATCTGATCATCATCTAAAAATTTTACATAATCATTAGCATTGCCTCAGAACCTCAAAAAAATATTTGTGGAAATATTAGACTTCATTTAGTCCCCCTAGAAAATCAAAAATAGAAGAGCATATACAGAGACAGTAATATTGTTAGAATTTTAAAAAAATACACTGGTCTGATAAGGATCTGAAAATTTTACAGCATCATTAGCATTGCCTTAGGACCTCACACAAACATTTTAAAAAAAAGTTAACAGAATTTGATATTTTTTTCTATTTTTTTGAATTTGAATTCCGCCGGTTTACCGACTGGTTTCAAATGCCGAACCTACTCGATATAGTCGATAATCGAGTGATAATTGATGATATTGTGAAACCTGATCACAGTTTGGTCTCAAGGAGCTGCTAAGTATTACAAAAGGTCTAGTCCGATTCAAATCATTACACAAAAATCATGCTGGCAAGATAGGTGTTAGAGATAACTCAATATCCAAACTTTCCATATATCAAATCTTTCCATACTCAGACTCTTTATTTGGCTATATAAAGCCACCCCCATGTACATGTAATCTTGAACAGAATAGTGGATTTGTTTCCCGTGGTTTTTTTCCACGTTAAAATTCATGCCCCGTTTTCGTGTGCTTCTCTAACCCTAACAAGTGGTATCAGAGCGCACATAGGATTTTCCTATCTATGTCATCAATCATCAACTTCCATGCTGGCCCCCACTTCAAGGCCACCGATGCGCCCTTATTCTCTGCAGCCAACCCGTCTTCCACCGATCGGCCCTATGCCTCTGTGGGCCCGCGCCACTCCACCACATTGTCGGTTGCCTTAAGATCCGTGGCCTCGCCTTCACTCTAGTCACCTCTGGCCAGTCCTCCCTAATAGTGCGCCGATCTCCGCTCGCCCGCCACTGGGGCCCAAAGCCTTCTCCCAGCCCGCGTCGACTACCATCTACCAGAGCTCGCTCGTGACCGGAGCACTTAAGGCCACTAGACTCCAATCAAATATGATAACTGGATTTAAATCATGTTTGGGTTCTGGTTTAGCTCTGGCTCCAGAGCAGCTATGGCTTCTTATTCGGCTTTTGGTTCTAGCTCCAGCTTCAGCTTCTGATTTTCGCCAAAATTTGCTACGTGCACCTGGAGCATACCAAAGGCTACTAGAAATTGCTACATACACCCGAAGTGCACTAGGAAGTTTTTTAGAATCTACTACATATTTTTATCTGTAATTTTTCTCTACCATATCATCTACTAAATTTGACACCGAGAAGGTTTAAATGAAAGCTGTTCTCATGCAGGTGGGCATGAGGAAAGCATTGCTAGCCAAACCGGCGATAATGGTAGATGAACATTGGGTGGAACTTGACCATAAAGCACTCTCCGCCATACAACTCAGTTTATCTACCGACGTTCTGTGTGAAGTTATTAATGAGACTACTTCCACGAATTTGTGGCAGCATTTGAAAATTTTGTTCATAAAGAAAAGTCTCACCAATAAATTGCGCCTCAAAGAATGTTTGTACACAATTCACATAGCAGAAGTTACTCTATACAATCTCATCTTATTGAGTTCAACTTACTCATCATCGATCTTGAGAAATTAGAGGTAAAATTGATGACGAAGATAAAGCTATTATGTTGGTAGTCTATTTGCCTGCTAACTTTAAACATTTTAAGGAAATTATGCTTTATGGCAATCATGATACCCTTAGTTTTGATAATGTTAAATCAAATTTATTGTCCAAGGAGAACTTTGATAATGATTCTCATTATGAAATTAAGGCTGAGGGTTTAATTGTTAAAGGTAGATCACAACATAAAGGCAAATTTTCTATATCAAAGTCTAGTTCTAAGTCAAGAGGACATAAATATAGCAATTTTTTGCCGTTGTTGAAAGAAACCTGGTAATGATATTTCTTAGTGTTTCAAATTGAAAAACAAGATAGAAAGAAAATAAAACTAAATCTGAAAACCCTGCCGATGCTAGTTTTGTTAAAAATAAACCTGATGGTGAGGTTCAAATCATCACTTCTAAATTGAAGAATCAGACTGCATGAATTATTGATTCAGCTTGCACTTTTCTTATCTGTCCATACAAAGAGTGGTTTTCTACCTATGATCATGTTGGTAGTAGTGAAGTTGTGATTGATGATGAGTCTCCACTTGAAGTTGTTGGCATCGGTTCTGTTCAAATCAAAATACATGATGGCATTATTAGGATCCTTACAAATGTTCGCCATGTTCTCAAAATGAAAAAGAAATCTGATTTCTTTAGGCACTATATAATCTTTGGGGTATAAGTATACTAGTAATAATTGTGTTCTTAAGATTTCAAAAGGCAACCTTGTTGTCATGAAAGCCAATAGAATCAAAAATCTTTATTACTTGCTAGGTTCTATAGTTATTTCTACTATTGCATCAAATCCTCACATCACTAAGCTTTGTCATATGCGTTTGAGTCATTAAGTGAAAAAGGTATACACCGTTTATGCAAGAAAGGACCTTTAAGTGACATTGGCAAACTTGATTTCTATAAGCATTATGTTTTTGGCAAAGAAAACAGGGTCAGTTTTTTCGTTTCAACTCATGAGATTAAAGGAATTTTTGATTATATCCATTCTGATCTTTGTGGACCTTCTAGATTTCCTTCTATTGGAGGATGTAAGTACATGATAACCATCATTGATGATTTTTCTCGTATAGTTTGGGTTTATTTCTTGAAACATAAGCATGAAGCATTTTTAGTATTCAAGAATTGAAAAGTTTTGGTTGAAAATCAAACTGGCAGGAAGATCAAGAAATTTAGAACTGACAATGGATTGGAATTTTGTAGTGGTGAGTTTAATTAATCTTGTGCTAATCGTGGTGTTGTAGGATATTTAACTATTCCAGGAAAGCCTCAACAGAATGGTATGGCAGAATGTATGAATCACACTCTTCTGGAAAGAGTTTGTTGCATGCTTTTGTCGGGACCCCGAATTTGCAAATCCGGACCCTCTGTGTATTCAGCACTAGTCCAGGAACGCGCTAGTGCACACAGTCTTAACATCGGTAAATATCACAATCATACCAATCGATATTATCAAAGTACTTTATTTAAATAACCAAACTGGTTACTTGACCTTATGGTCAAGTTACAAATGTATGCCTTGCAAGGCAGAACTTATTAAAAGAGAAATAATAGCAGCGGAAAATCAAATAAACTTCGTGGCGCCATCCAGTATACCACAGGCAACTGACTGGGCTCGCATCCCTAAGTAGACGGGTCCTCTTGGAGTTCCTCCTCCAAAGCTGGCGTAATCTCCTCTTCAACTGATATTGTGTTGGGGCAAGGGTGAGTACTTGGTACTCAGCAAGTCATGCACAGAATGCAAGCTAATATACTATATGCATGGCTTGGTACAAAGGAATAGCTCAAGGTATATTTGCAGTAAACAGCTTTTGAAAAGTAATATAAGTAGATTCGAAAGCAGTAGAAATAAGTAAAGCATAAATAACTTTTCAAAAGTTTAAATAACATTTTTTCCCCATCCTAAACCATATTTCCATCATCTTCTTTGTTAAACCAACCCATCTTTTCAAAACCAAGTTATTTTCAGAAAATCTAACCCTTGACTGTAATTCCCGAGCATTGTCCGATCTGTGGACTCGGCTATTCAAATAGATTCTACACTCTGCAGAGGTTATGCACTTTACCCACAAGATACAATCCACTCACCACGTCACCGTGAATCGCCATACAAGAGTATGCGAATGAGCGATCATAACAAAGCCTTTCTAAGCCTCAAACAACACAGTGGTCCTCTCCAGACGTGCTCTACACCATCCCTTCCCTTAGCCAAGGCGAAGTATGGGACCAACACACTGCTAGATGGGTACCGCCACGACCACGATACGCTCCCTCGCACAATCACACAAAAGGTGTAATCGACACCCTGAGGCTCCACAAGTGAGTCCTTAGCGACTTAGTCAACTAGGGCCGCCCCATTCCACCCATGTGGTTGCAAGTATGACCCAGTTCAAAGGCTTGCAAGGTTAAGTCCTTAGAGTGACCAGGGCAAGACTACCCGAAAAACCAAATCATCACTCCCAATGCCACAACCGCCCACCTGATTACTCTTGCCACATGCCCCGATAAATCATGCTTATCAAACCCGCTGATTACCATGCACCACGTGCCATCAACATCACATGATACTTTTCCAAAACAGGTTCAATATATCATTAAGTCAATATTAGCATTTGTTTATTCAAAATCATGTCCTGAGCACGTAGCAGGTCTAAGCAGTATACTACAACGATCTAAACCCATGTTGGCAATTTAGTAATGTCCAACTAGTAAACCACAACTAGGGTGACAAGGGATCATGGCACATACTTAGATAATCAAGGTGTCATATAACAAATTGGTATTTATCTAACCCCCAGGTTTAAACAAAGTATCTTTCTAATTAAACTAGCATGCAATAGTTTAAATCAAAATAGATTTCGAAATGGGATCAATATGGTCAAAGCACAACTTGCCTTCAAAAAGCACTTGCTCTTGGTCTTGAGTTGGATCCTGAGTCAATACTTCTCCTTCGAATCCCTCCGGCACTTCAACGTCTACTCGTAAAGCGTGCAAATAGCAAATACACAAATAAACACTATGCAAAAAGATCCCAAAACTCCAAATAAAATCCATAAACAGAGAGAACATAATTTTCTGGATTTTTAGAAACTGGAATCGTCAAATTTGGAGTTAAAACGCAAAAGTTATGATTATTTAAAGTTTAAATAATCAATTAAATAATTTTACAGAGAAAAACTTTAGTCCAAAAATTAAATAAAATTCATATTTAGGTAGATCTAAATTTTATACAAATTTAGAAATTTGAATCGCTCAAATCGGAGTTGAAACGCAAAAGTTATAAGCGTTTGAAGTTTGAATCTAAATTTGAATCAATATTTCGAATTAATAAATCATTTTCTTTTTCGGAAATTAATTATTGCGTCAGCATGGACACGTGGCAGCTCCTGATTGGCCTGCTGACGTCAGCCGGTCCATGGACTTGGTTCGGGTCCACGGTGGATCTGGTCCACCGGACCGGTGCGGCTGACACGCGGGTCCCACCCGTCAGTGGGTCGCCTACACGGTGCGGCAAGGCTACGTGGCAGCCTCGGGTTGGCTCGGCTCTCGGTCAATCTCGACCGTTGATTTAAGCTCCAACGGTCCAGATCAGTCCCGCTGACACGTTTGACCCGGAGCACGATGCGTGGCGAGATCTCAACCGTGCAATACCAATCCGACGGCTAAGAACCAATCTACCGATAAAACTTGATCCAATCTGACCCGTACGATCTAAAATCAACGGTGGAGATTCAATCTAAAACCGCAACGTGGGGAATACACGGGGGTAATGTGGGCTAACCTGGACCGTTTGATCGAGATCTGACGGTCGATGGGGCTCAAAAACGACGGCGATATGCGCCGGCGGCGTTCGGCCGGAGCGGGGAAGACGACGACGGCCGCCGCTTGGCGTCTCTGCGTGATCAAGACGTCCTCAGCGCGCCTTGTCTTGAGGGTTCAAACCGGCTCCAACACGGCGGGGAAGGGCTAATCTGCCACGAGAAGACGGAAAAACCGCAGCGGCTCCACCCAACCGAGCAATCGGCACGGCTTGGCGGCGGCTTGAGCTCTAAAAGCTAGGGCAACAGGCGCGACGGAGAGGGCAACCTCGGGACCGGTTCGAGCTTTAAATAGCCTCTCGGCCGTGGCGCAATCCGGATCCCTAGATTCCTCATGGCGGGAGTCCGAAGCTCGCAAGGGCGGCGCTACGTGGCTGCATCGCGTGCATACACGCGTCCGGATCGGACGGTGACGCACGCTACGCGACGCGGCGGTCTCTTGGCCGTTGGATTCGGATCCAACTTCGGATCTCAATAGGGTTAGGGTTAGGATTCTAAACGCGGTTGAGTCAAGTCACGTGGCGCGGTCCGCTCGGTCCGGCTCGAGTCGGAGGAACAAGATTAAACCCGACTTTGAATTTCCAGCGATTTAATATTTAAAATAATTCCCAAGAATTCATTTAATTCATTAAAAATATCAAAATACTAAATTAAATTCTGGAAAATACTTTGGATCATTTTGGACTCAAATAAAATATTACCAACAAAATTTTATTTGCAAAATTAAATTCTTTAATTATTTCAAAATGGAATAAATTCAAATAAATTCCAAATAAATCCAAATAAATTCCAGAAAATTCCAAAAATTCACCAAAGTGCCAAATCACACATGAATTTAAGAAAAGCAAAATTTTGGGATGTTACAAACCTCCCCTTAATAGAATCTCGTCCCCGAGATTCGCTTACTAAAGGAATAGGTTTGGAAATTCTTTCTTCAAATCCCCTTCAAGGCTCCCAAGTCGCTTCACTTTCTTCATGGTTGCTCCACCTAACTCTACAGTAAACGGGTTGACTTGTTTCTAGTTTCTCGATCCATTGTGTCTAGAATCCTCACGGGATGCTCCTTATAAGTCAAATCTTCTTGCAACTCAATTGACTCTAGCGGTGTCTGCTCCTCAGAACTCTGAGACACTTCTTTAATCGGGACACATGGAATACGTCATGCACTCCTCGCCAATGATCGTGGCAACTCCACTGGTAGGCAACTTCACCTCTGCGACTCAAAATCTTAAATGGTCCAACATAACGGGTGCGAGTTTCCCTTTGGCATGGAACCTCTTAACTCCCCGAGAGGCGTAACTCGAGGTATACAAAGTCTTCGGTTCAAAACTCAAATCTCGCGACGATTGTCAAGATAACTCTTCCTGCGAGATTGGGCTATCTTCAACCTTTCCCTAATTATGGCGACCGCTTCTTCACCTCTTGAAGAATATCAGGCCCAAAGACACTGGCCACGGCCTCATTCCAATTCAATGGTGTTCGACAGGTCGACTAATCAAAGGCCTCAAAAGGTGACATCTCAGAACTAGCCTGATAACTATTGTTGTAATCGAACTCAAGATACTGCAACTCTTATCCCAAGAGGTAGCATAAGCCAATGCACAAGCTCTTAGCATATCTTCCGTGACCTGGTTGACTCTTTTCTGGTCATCCATCCGTCTCGGGATGATAAGCCGTCTTGAAGTTCAAACGGGTCCCCATGGCTTCATGCAACTTATTCCAAAACCTTGAGGTAAATTGGGTACCTCTGTCCGATACAATCCTCTTTGGTACTCGTGCAAACAGACAATCCCGATCATATACAATTTCGCTAATTTATCTCCCGAGTAAGTGGTCTTCACGGGATAAAATGGGCTACTTTAGTCAAGCGATCCACTACAACCCATATGGAGTCATAACCTCCTTGAGTCTTCGGCAAACCGGTAATGAAATCCATTCCGATTTCCTCCCACTTCCACTCGTATTTTCAGCGTAGCAATCCTGCCGGTCTCGATGCATTGCCTTGACTCTCGGCATACGCCGCACAATGCAACATGGTCGGCAACTTCACGCTTCATACTCGGCCACTGCATCTCTCCTTCGTGATCCTGATACATCTTGGCGCTTCCAGATGAATCGAGTACTTGAGTCATGGGCTTCTTCCAAAATCGCTTGCTTTAACTCCTTTTGTTAGGCACACAAATGCGATCCTTCATCCACAACGTGCCTTGCTCATCCAACTTGAAGTCCTCTGCCTCGCCTTCCTCCTTGATGGACTTAATCGCTGGATCCCGCCATCATCCTTCCGTCCTTCTCGGATCTGATCCTCTAGGGTAGGCTTTACTTCCAATGCGCCAAGAATCCGCTAGGTACAACCTCAATCTTCATCTTTCAAAATCCTCACATAACTCATCCTCGACTTGTGGCTAGCAACGCACTCACGGTATGGCTTTTCCGACTCAGAGCATCTGGCTACCACGCTGGCCTTCCCGGATGGTAATGGATTCCAACATTATAGTCCTTGATCAACTCTAACCATCTCCTTTGCCTCATATTCAGATCCGATCGGGTGAATATGTACTTAAGGCTCTTATGATCCGTATACACCTCACATCTGTTTCCAATCGATAGTGACGCCATATCTTCAAAGCATGCACTACGGCGGCTAACTCTAGGTCATGTGTCGGATAATTTTCCTCATGCGGCCTCAATCGCCTTGATGCATAAGCGGCGACCTTTCCATTCTGCATCGGACACATCCAAGTCCTTGGCGCGATGCGTCACAATAAATATCGAAGCTTTGAGCAACATCCTAGAACTAACACCGGCCGATGTCAATCGCTTCTTCACTCTCCCAAATCCTTCCTCACATTCTCAAGCGTCCATGCAAACTTCTTTTCCTTCTTCAAAGAATTGCGTAAGAGGTTTCGCAATTGTCGAAAGCCTTCGATGAAACGGGCGGTAATATCCTGCCATTCCAAGGAAACTCCGAACTGGTCACGCCTTCTACGCTCCCAATGTAACACGCCTTCTACTTTGCTTGGATCTACTGGCGACTCTTCTGCGGTCATCACATGTCCAAGGAACTCCACTTTGTCCTTCCAAAAGTCACACTTGCTGAACTTGGCGAAAAGTTGCTGTTCCTCACTTTTCCAAAACTCGCCTTAAGTGTTCGGCATGTTCATCCTCTGTCTTGAGTAGATTAGGATATCGCTCTATGAACACGACGACAAACTTGTCCAAATATTCCATGAACACCTTATTCATCATATTCATGAAATAAGTGGCGCATTCGTCACCCAAAGGACATAATCAGAAACTCGTAATGTCCATATCTTGACGAGAATGCAGTCTTGAATATCTTCCTGATCGGATCTTCAATCGATGGTATCCCGATCTCGAGATCAATCTTGGAGAAAACTCCGGCTCCTCTTAATCGATCAAACAAATCATCAATCCCGGTAGCGGATACTTATTCTTCACGGTGACTTCATTGAGTGCACGGTAGTCGATGCACATCCTGAAACTCCCGCCCTTCTTCTTGACAAACAAAACTGGTGCTCCCCACTGGCGACTAACTTGGTCTCGATAAATCCTTTCTCCATTAACTCCTCTAGTCTGTTTCTTCATCTCTACCAACTCCTCAGACATCCGATAGGGTCTCTTTGCTATCGGTCTGTGCATACAAGTTCTATCACAAACTCTATGTCCTCGTCTCAAGCATACCGTAGATCCTCGGGAAAAACGTCTGTACTCATTCACTACCGGAACATCCTCTATGCTGATTGCCTTGGTATCAAGTAACCATCAACCGTCCATCTCTAATCGCAGTGGCTTGAAATTCCACTTTCTTCCCACACGGGCTCTCAACTGAGATAGTCCTTCGCCCACAATCCAATACGGCCTTGTGCTTGGATAACCAATCCATTCCCAATATAACATCTAAGGTCCGGTCTCCAAAATTATAAGGTTTGCTAGGAACTCTATTCCATCTATTAGTATTCTCACCGAACATCCTACTTCCGCTCGAGTTCGAACCAGGGTTTGAACTAAAAGCATGCACTTAAGTCTTGCAATTCTAAAGTCATTTCTAGCAGCAAAGCCTTGCGAAACAAACGAACGCGAAGCTCCAGAGTCAAACAAAATCAAGCAGGTGTATCGAAGTTAACAAGTAACTTACCCAAGACGACGTCCGTAGCATTCTGCAAAGTTGCATCTGCGGTGACATGGTTGACTCGGCCTCTCACCACGGCCTGTGTGGCTCCCTGGCCGGGCGCCCTAGCTGGGTGGTTCCTAGATTGAAGCGAACTGGGTCGCCTCGCTATCTTCTTCTGACAATCATGGCAAAGTGTCCTGGCTCGTTGCGCTTGTAACATGCCTCACCGTTTGCCGATCGCCTCGGGTAGCGTTTCTAGCGGGGTCGGGGTTTGGTAGTTCCGATTGGTGTCTTGGTGCCGGGATGGTGTCCTCGTTGCATTCGTGGTTGGAATCAAGAATTGATTTGGTGCAACTCAGCGCCGCTATGCTCCTCGACGTGATCCTTGCCGTTGCATCCTGCGCTTCCTCGTTCTCATCCGGGCCTTGCGCTTGTCCTCAAGAATAAGTGCCTTATTCACCAACTCTTGGAAATCCGGAAAGGTGTGGGTGATCAACCCTACTTGCAATCCCGAGTTAAGTCCCTTCATAAAACGAGACTGCCTGGATTTATCCGTCGCTACGCCCTCAAAGCGTAGCGTGCTAGCTGTGTGAACTTGTTCAGTAGTCGGCCACCGGTGATTACCTTGCTTCGCTGCTCAACTCCTCCTTCTTAAGGTCCATAATTCCTTCAGCACGTGATCTTGTCGAATGCACCGTGAACTCTTCCCAAGTGATATCTTGAGGGTTCTCTGCGTGGCATGAAGTTCTCCCACCATTCGGCCAATTTCCTTCCACTGATGAGAAGCGTAAAGTACCTTCTCATTCCCTATGCATTGAGCTATGTGTAGCTTCCTCTCAATTGATCTTAACCAATCATCGGCCTCCAATGGATTGGCATTCCCAGAGAAAGTGGGTGGGTGAGTTCTCATGAACTCGACACTTTGTATTCTCGGCGTGGTCCCTCGATTAACTTGATTAGCAAAGTGGCCTGGCGGCGACGTGCTGCATTTGTTGCATCATAGCATGCATCAATCGGTCCGAGCGAAGAAATGCTCCAAAATTCTGCACATCCATGGCGGTCTTTGGTGCTCCATCATTGGGGTTCTGCGAGAACCGCCTCCGTTGTTTCCAAAGTTTCCACTGTGTTCACCATCTCGCCGATTTGCTCTAGGTTTAGAGATGAGAGGGAAACAAGAATAGACAAGTAATATGGAACTTATGCGCGTAAAAGGTGTAGCCTTAAGGTCCAACTTTATTATTAATAACTTGGTATGGCTGCTTACAATGCCTAAGGGCCTTGCAACACATACCGCACACTCAAAGAAACAAAGCAAATCCAAATCGAACTAACTCGAGTCTAACGCCTAAAGGGTGACTCTTTATTCTATGACTCGGCGAAGGAGTCTCACTATAGAACCTATGCTCACTCATCAAGAAAACCTCCATCTGTCACAAGAGTGCTTTACGTAAGAACTCGGAATTTTTCGATCGTGACGAGGTAAGGGAAAATTTCAGCAAGAGGCAAGAAAAGAGAGAAGGGGATAAGTCGAGAGGTCATTTCTTGTCTTCACAAATTTTTAGCTTTAGAAAATAGGTTTTATCCTCACTACGACCATTCTATCTTAGGGTTGAGCCTTACAAAGTATGGCTCGATACCACTACCTTCTGTCGGGACCCCGAATTTGCAAATCCGGACCCTCTCAGTGTATTCAAAGCACTAGTCCAGAACGCGCTAGTGCACACGCCTTAACATCGGTAAATATCACAATCATACCAATCGATATTATCAAAGTACTTTATTTAAATAACCAATCGTTACTTGACCTTATGGTCAAGTTACAAATGTATGCCTTGCAAGGCGTAACTTATTAAAAGAGAAATAATAGCAATGAAAATCAAATAAACTTGTGGCGCCATCCAAGATACCACAGTAACCGATCGGGCTCGCATCCCTAAGTAGATCGGGTCCTCTTGGAGTTCCTCCTCCAAAGTGGCGTAATCTCCTCTTCAACTGATATTGTGTTGGGGCAAGGGTGAGTACTTGGTACTCGCAAGTCATGCACGTAATGCAAGCTAATATACTATATGCATGGCTTGGTACAAAGGAATAGCTCAAGGTATATTTGCAGTAAACAGCTTTTGAAAAGTAATATAAGTAGATTCGAAAGCAGTAGAAATAAGTAAAGCATAAATAACTTTTCAAAAGTTTAAATAACATTTTTTCCCCATCCTAAACCATATTTCCATCATCTTCTTTGTTAAACCAACCCATCTTTTCAAAACCAAGTTATTTTCAGAAAATCTAACCCTTGACTGTAATTCCCGAGCATTGTCCAAAGACGTGGACTCGGCTATTCAAATAGATTCTACACTCTGCAGAGGTTATGCACTTTACCCACAAGATACAATCCACTCACCACGTCAGCCGTGAATCGCCATACAAGAGTATGCGAATGAGCGATCATAACAAAGCCTTTCGGAAGCCTCAAACAACACAGTGGTCCTCTCCAGACGTGCTCTACACCATCCCTTCCCTTAGCCAAGGCGAAGTATGGGACCAACACACCGTTAGATGGGTACTGCCACACCACGATACGCTCCGCACAATCACACAAAAGGTGTAATCGACACCCCGAGGCTCCACAAGTGAGTCCTTAGCGACTTAGTCAACTAGGGCCGCCCCATTCCACCATGTGGTTGCAAGTATGACCAGTTCAAAGGCTTGCAAGGTTAAGTCCTTAGAGTGACCAGGCAAGACTACCCGAAAAACCAAATCATCACTCCCAATGCCACAACCGGCCCACTGATTACTCTTGCCACATGCCCCGCCGAAATCATTTATCAAACCCCAGTTGATTACCATGCACCACGTGCCATCAACATCACATGATACTTTTCCAAAACAGGTTCAATATATCATTAAGTCAATATTAGCATTTGTTTATTCAAAATCATGTCCTGAGCACGAAAGGTGTCTAAGCAAGATACTACAACGATCTAAACCCATGTTGGCAATTTAGTAATGTCCAACTAGTAAACCACAACTAGGGTGACAAGGGATCATGGCACATACTTAGATAATCAAGGTGTCATATAACAAATTGGTATTTATCTAACCCCCAGGTTTAAACAAAGTATCTTTCTAATTAAACTAGCATGCAATAGTTTAAATCAAAATAGATTTCGAAATGGGATCAATATGGTCAAAGCACAACTTGCCTTCAAAAAGCACTTGCTCTTGGTCTTGAGTTGGATCCTGAGTCAATACTTCTCCTTCGAATCCCTCCCAGACTTCAACGCCTACTCAGAAGCGTGCAAATAGCAAATACACAAATAAACACTATGCAAAAGATCCTAAAACTCCAAATAAAATCCATAAACAGAGAGAACATAATTTTCTGGATTTTTAGAAACTGAATCACAAATTTGGAGTTAAAACGCAAAAGTTATGATTATTTAAAGTTTAAATAATCAATTAAATAATTTTACAGAGAAAAACTTTAGTCCAAAAATTAAATAAAATTCATATTTAGGTAGATCTAAATTTTATACAAATTTAGAAATTTGAATCGCTCAAATCGGAGTTGAAACGCAAAAGTTATAAGCGTTTGAAGTTTGAATCTAAATTTGAATCAATATTTCGAATTAATAAATCATTTTCTTTTCGAAATTAATTATTGCGTCAGCATGGACACGTGGCAGCTCCTGATTGGCTTGTCGACGCCACCGGCCCATGGACTTGGTTCGGTCCACGCGTGGATCTCGTCCACCGGACCGGCATACCGACACGCGTCCCACCGTCGATGGGTCGCCTACACTGCGGCAAGGCTACGTGGCAGCCTCGGGTTGGCTCGGCTCTCGGTCAATCTCGACCGTTGATTTAAGCTCCAACGGTCCAGATCACCCCCGACACGCTTGACCGAGCACGACGATGCGTGGCGAGATCTCAACCGTGCAATACCAATCCGACGGCTAAGAACCAATCTACCGATAAAACTTGATCCAATCGACCGTGCGATCTAAAATCAACGGTGGAGATTCAATCTAAAACCGCAACGCGTGGGAATACACGGGGTAATGTGGGCTAACACGGACCGCTTGATCGAGATCCGACGGCCGATGGGGCTCAAAACGACGGCGATGGCGCGGCGCGGTTCGGCCGGAGCGGGGAAGACGACGACGGCCGCCGCCGTGCGTCTCTGCGTGATCAAGACGTCCCTCAGCGCGCTTTGTCTTGAGGGTTCCAAACCGGCCCAACACGGCGGGGAAGGGCTAACGGAGAAGACGGAAAAACCGCGGCTCCACCCAACTTCGGCGAGCAATCGGCACGGCTTGGCGGCGGCTTGAGCTCTAAAAGCTAGGGCAAACAGGGCGCCGGAGAGGGCAACCTCGGGGACCTGCTCGAGCTTTAAATAGCCTCGGCCGTGCGCAATCCGGATCCCTAGATTCCATGGCGCGAGTCCGAGCTCGCAACGAGTCGCGGCGCTACGTGGCTGCATCAGCGTGCATACACGCGTCCCCGGATCGGACGGATGCACGCCAGCGGCGACGCCGGCCTCTTGGCCGTTGGATTCGGATCCAACGGTCGGATCTCAATAGGGTTAGGGTTAGGATTCGGAAACGCGGTTGAGTCAAGTCACGTGGCGCGGGTCCGGCTCGGGTCCGGCTCGAGTCGGAGGAACAGTACTAAACCCGACTTTGAATTTTCCAGCGAATTAATATTTAAAATAATTCCCAGTAATTCATTTAATTCATTAAAAATATCAAAATACTTTAAAATTCCAAAAATTCTGAAAATACTTTGGATCATTTTGGACTCAAATAAAATATTTCCAACAAAATTTTATTTGCAAAATTAAATTCTTTAATTATTTCAAAATGGAATAAATTCAAATAAATTCCAAATAAATCCAAATAAATTCCAGAAAATTCCAAAAATTCACCAAAGTGCCAAATCACACATGAATTTAAGAAAAGCAAAATTTTGGGATGTTACAGCTTTCAAATGCACATTTATGACATAAACGTGCGTTGTGGGCCGAGACTGTTTCTACAACTTGTTATTTAATCAATCTCTCTCTATAACATCCTCAGTTTCGCTTTCTAGAGAAAAATCTAATTTAAATAAATTAAATTCGAAAATTGGAGTTTCCCTGGTGTTTATATTAACCTGGCATCCTTTCCCCTCCAAAATCGGGATTTAATTCCCCTCCGATCGAAAAATCGAATTTTTCGGTCCCGCCGGTACCCGAAATTTCACCCGAGTCCAAAAATGCTCCAAGAATCCCAAAACCACTTCAATTGTGTTCCAAATATTCCAAAATGATTTTAGGAACCATTCCCCGGATTTTTGGACCTCCGTTCCTATTTTATCTCGCGCGGCTTTTGTTTAATGCCCGTGATCCGCGCTCGAATATTTAATTCCACAAATTTCATCCAAATTCCGCGAAACCAATTTTATTGGGTCCCAAATGTTCTAAAATGGTTCTAGGAATTTTTAGACCATTTTTCCTAATTTTTCTCTTGGGCGGATCATTTACGTAATTCTCGGCCAACCGGAGCTCGCCACGTGGCATGAACAGTGTCATCTTCTACCTTTGCCATGGAAAACAACAGAGAAGCTTCATCAAGCCTCTCATGGCTAGGGCTTGCTTTGAATGTTCATAGCTCCTCCATCGTAACTCCAAATTGATCACGGCTGGTTCCGTTGGATCCGTATCGACGCCCTCTTGCCATTCCCTACCATCAATCGTCGCCAATCTTGCCGGAATTTGCACGAACGGTCAAAAACCGAAATGGACATAAATGCTCATAACTCGACCGTTTCAACTCCATTCCACGTGATTCCACTTCCATTCTCTCCGTATAAGAATCACCGTCCCGGTGGTATGAGTCTCCTTTAGCCTCTTCCACTCTTGCGCCCGTGAGATCAAGAAAACCAACGCCGGGTTAGAGTTTTCGGTGTTCTTCGCGTTATTGGCCGTAGATCTCTCCACGGTGGGTTATTCTTCGTGCCACTTGATTCTTTGTGACCGTGAGGGAGTCTAGAATCTCACTCAACAATCAATTTTAGGTTTCATCACGTTTTGGAGACGAATTTCACGTTTTTGTCGGTTCGGCCGGAGCTCCGTTAGTCGCCAAATTCGTCGCCTCCGGTGAGAATCAATCAAATTCCTTGCTCCTCTAGGTCCCTAAGGTTGTCATCTAGTGATTCCATGCTTTTATTTGGGTCCAATCCATGCGAAAATGAGTGAAAAATCGTGTTTTTTTTTTTGGAAAAGTTGGGTGCTCTGTTGTTTTTGGGAGAAACCTTTGTGCTCGTGGGGGCTCACAGTCTTGCCGCCAAACCACCGGTCGGTCGCCACCGGCCATCACGCCTCGCGCCAGCGCCGCCTCGCCACGCTTCGCCGACCACGCCCACCACTTCGGCCCCACGCCGCGCGCCATGCCGCCATGTCGCCACCTCATGACCCAGCCCCAAGCCCTCCAAGCTCCCTTGCCTCCCATGGCTAACCCAAGCAAGAAGAAGGCTTCAAGTCTATGACACATTGGGCCCACCTGCCATAGGGACAAGCATTTTCCAAAAATTCAGAAAAAGGAAAAAGAATATTCCAGGGAATATTCCTCGTTTTCCAATTTTTCGAAATTCAAACTTCGGAAGCTCACATCTTCTCCGTCCGAACTCCGTTTGACTCTGTTCAAATTTCTAAATTCATCTAAAATCAAGATCTACCTGCCAGTACTATTTTTGTAATTTTTAGATTTTATTTATTTTTTTGGTATTTATTTATTGCCTCGATTTGCGCGTAGCCGAGGACTTCGACGCGACCGCCGACCCCGCCGCCGGACTTCCCTCGTACGACGACCTTCCCGCGACCGAAGGCAAGTCTCCTTGACGCATATTGAACCTACGTTTATAAACATGTTTTAATTGTTTTACAAACTTGCATGCTATGTTTTATCGTATGTCAAATATAAGTGCGTAGTTAATCCAAATTGTAATTTCCTCCTTGGTGATTGACATCTATGCTACTTGTAACCCTAGGACATTGTTTATACCATGCTTATGCTTATATGGTATCCTTTGTGACATAGTACGGTAGAGTTGCTTAGGACCTTTATCGATGAAAACAACCCATGGGTGGGATTACTCAAAAAGAATGATTTCAAATGTGATTTGGAAGTTATTATTATGATTATGGTACTGTTTTTATAAAATAAAAAGAAAAGGAAAAACGGTTTGGACTTGGGCGGATTGGATTGTCGGGTGGGTGCGGATGGAGCACTAGTTGTCTTGTGCAAGTACCGCCCTAAGTCATTTAAGGACCGACGCTTGTGATTGTCCATTCTAAGCATAACCGTACTACCACATGTCTATAATGGTACGACCTGGCCAACTAATTTGTAGAATCTTAACTTAGACTCACCACACGGTTGAATGTGAGTGCCGGATAGAGGCAATGTCGTTTTTATCACACGGCGCAAGAGGGGGCTTCTGTACTGGGCAGATGGAACCCTAACAGCGGTGAAACCTCAGCGGGTGGGTCGAGTTAGGTGGATACATTGTAACGGCCTTGTCAGGATATCCCTGCCGACACACCCAAGGAAGTGTGTTAATTGCATGGCATCAAGGGTATATCTTGTATTGTGGGTAAAGCTTTACACCTCTGCAGAGTAAAACTATTCGAATAGCAGTGCCTACGGTCAAGGGCAAAGCAAAGAATGCTTTCATATTGGTAGACTTTGATTTTGGTTTTAAAAACTGAAACGTGTTTTGTTTTGGGATTCAAGAGTGGTTAGAACTCTCGGATGTTGATTGGCGGATAGAGCCAACCAGGTGGAACGAACCTGCTTTATACTTGACGGATGGAGTCATATGATTAACATTGATCTTTTAAAAGTTGGCGGATAGAGCCTTTATATTAGTGATGGTGGATAGAACCTCACTGCAATATTAAATAATTCAATTGTTAAAAAGAATTGTAAAAATATGCTTTGTGAAATTTATTACTTAAGTATGGTTTAATAAACTTTGGCTTTATGCAAAAGAACCCTGTTAAGCTTCCTTTGGAAAGCCCCATATAATCATACTTTCCCCGACTTGCTGAGTACTTTTGTACTCACGTGCCACATCAACTTGTCATCATCAGAAAATTATCAAGACGCAGCTGAGGAGGGTGAGTTCTACCCTAAGGAGTTCGAGGAGGGTTGCCAGGATAACTAGCCGCGTTTCTAGTCGTCGCCTGTGGCGTTTTGGTGTTCGCTTGTTTTTGCTTTCGTTTTCCGCTGCGTGTCTCCGGTCTTTTGACCGAGTATTGTAATAAGTGGCCATGTGGCCCATACTTTAATATTTATGTTACAATTTTCGTTATGTTCGGCAATGAAGTATCACTATGACTGTGTGTACTAGCTACTGATCTGGGACTAGTACGGAAATACACAGGAGATTTCGGATAGCTAATCCGGGGTCTCACAGCGGTGGTATCAGAGCCTGGACGGCCGCAGGACGTGACCTAGTTAGCATGGCAAAGCCTTAAGGACTTATATTTTTATAAAAACATACTTACAAAAGTTTAAGTTCCTTTGCTTCTATCTCTCCTGTCTTAGTGTCTTGTGCTTCTTCTATCTTTTATTTAAAATCTGTTTACTAATCCCATCTTATTTCAAAATTTGTAGATGCCGGCTTTCACCACTTTTGCCGCTCAGGCTGGAGGCTTCTGCGAGGAGCTATCGCTGATGCTGCAGGAGTTGGGGTTTCCCCATCGCCCTGAGTATCGCTACCAGTCGGTTTCTGGTCTGGGCCAGGACTTGTGGCAGGTCTGCTTACTGGTCTTCGCGAGGAGCCGAGTTCGCGAGGAGGACCGACCGTTTTACTTCACGGCCGAGAGGTTGATTCTGGCGTACGCGCTTCAGGACGCTGCCAGAAAGGCTATCCTCATGTTGGGGCATAGCTACCGTGATCAGCTGGAGGACTCCCCGTACCGCCTGTTTCCCCGCTTCCAGCCCAGGATGATGTACAACCAGTTCAGGGGTTGGGAGCAGGAGGCTGACCCGACCGTGGTGCACATGGGGTCTCTCATCCAGGCTCAGGATGAGGCCTATGTGCGGATGACCGACGAGATGCAAGATCTACGCCGAGCTTTGACTGCAGCTAGAGAGGCGAATCGTCAGCTCCAGGAGGAGAGGAGGGACGCCCAGTCACTTCCACCACCGGCGCTTTGTCAGAGGAGAGCCTGGCGTAGCACCACCACCACCCGTCCGATTCGGAGGACCCACCATGGACGTGCCGATGGACGCTCCGCCAGCCAAGCGTCATCAGGGCCTGAGGTTTCGTACGACAGCGCGCAAGTCAGTCAGGCGTCAGTCCCCGTTGGGAGTATCGTTGAGCTTCTTGGCCGCCCCTGGAGGTGCCGGACCGTCTTCTTCAGCTACACCTTCCCGTGCAGGAGCGAGGAGGAGGAGGAGGACCCGTCCCCTCGTGTCTATGAGAGTGACGCGAGCGTCTAGTTGGCTAGCCTGGAGGACCTTTATCTTGTTTTTGTTTCGATTAGAACGTTGAATAAGTGATTATTGGTTTGTATCGTGCCCTTAGGCATTTGTGATACAGCCATCCTCAAAACTATTTTGTTTTAATTTGAGTTCAGTTGGTTTTCCCTTCTGTGGTGTGCTTTGCGGTTGTGCTTTTGTTGTGTGGATGTTGTTTAGTCCCCTGATTCTTACCTGTGCTTTTCCCCCTTTCCTTGTGCTTGACCGCCCTTGTTGCAGATGGAGAACGTTGGCCGTGGTCGTGGTCGTGGAAGACCAGGAGGCCGTGGTAGAGGCCGTGGGCGTGCCTGTGGGCCTGTGCACTTTCAGGATGAAGAGTTTGTGGAGCCGCAGGAGCAGCAGGAGGTTGCTGGACAGTTACTTTTCAGGATGTGATTTATGGGTTTTGATTCTCATAAAATATTTATTAGTCATGATGTTACTTTTCATTAAGATACTTTACTTTCATCAGGGTAATGATAATGTTGGTTGTTCATCCACAACTGAATCTGAAATTTCTAAAGCTACTACAAGCATGTAAAATTTGAGATAGTTTTACCTACCATTGATAATGACTATTTGAGTTGTTCTACTTCACAACCAATTTCAACATCTCCTAGCATTAATGATCACTGTATTGCTTGAGATAGACCAAGAAGGAATATTCAATTGCCTGTTAGATATCATGACACTGATAATGTGGCATGTTATGCTCTTCTTGTTGCACAAGATATTTATGATACCTTTGAACCTTCTTATTCTGAAGCTATCTCGTATGAAATTTCTTCTAAGTGGTTGTTAGCTATGAATGAAGAAATTAAGTGTTCATAAAAATTGTACATGGAATTTGATTGAGCTTCCAAAAGGTAAGAGACCTTTAAAGTGTAAATGGTTATATTAGAAAAAGGATGGTATTTCTAGAGTTTTGAGTTGAACCTGCAAGATGGAAAGCCCGGTTAATAGTAAGAGATTTTGACCAAATGGAAGATATTGACTTCAATGAAGTTTTATCTCCTGTTTACACCACTCATCTATTTAGGTTATCTTGCTTTTATTGCTTTATTTGATTTGAAATTAGAGCAACTTGATGTTAAAACTACTTTCATACATGGAGATTTAGTTTGTCATTTGAAGGTTTTGCTACTCCTGAAAAAGAGAATTTAGTTTGTCATTTGAAAAAGGCTCTCTATGGTCTTAAGCAAGCTCCTAGGTAGCGGTAGAAAAGGTTTGATTCCTTTATGGTTGCACAACAATAATCTTGTAGTAATTATGATAATTATGTTTACTTTAAATAATTTTCAAATGGTTATTTTGTTTATTTGTTGCTATATATTGATAAAATGCTTATAGCTTCTCATGACAAGTCTCTGATTAATTAGTTGAAGGCTCAACTTAGTTATGAATTTGAGATGAAATATATTTGGTCTAGAAAGAAAATTCTTATAATGGAAATTCAGCATGATCGCAAAGTTGGTACATTTTTTCTATCTCAAAAAACTACATTGAGAAGGTTCTTGGTAGATTTAATCTCAGTTATTGCAACCTTGTTTCTAAAACGTTTGCCTCACACATGAAATTATCTTGAAGTAAGTATCCTCTTAATGAAGAGGATAAAGATTACATGTCACGTGTTCCTTACTCTAGTGCAGCTGGAAATCTCATGTATGCTATGATTTGTACTAGACTAGATTTAGCTCACGCAGTTAGTGTGGTTAGCAGATATATGCATAATACTAGCAAAGAAAATTGAAATGTTGTTAAGTGGATTCTTCATTATTTGAAATGAACTTCTAATTTTAGCTTGATGTTTGATAAGAATAAAGTGAAGTCAAATAATATTTTTGGGTTTGTTAATTCTGATTATGCTGGTGATCTTGATAAACAAAGATCAATTTATGGATATATCTTCTATCTATGTGGTTCAATAGCTAGTTAGAAAGCATCCTTACAGTCTATTGCCGCTCTTTCTACTACTGGAGCATAATATGTTTTGGTTACGGAAGATGTTAAGGAAGCTATTTGGTTATGAGGTTTGGTTTCTGAACTTGGTATTTCACGTGATACAATTACTGTTTATTGTGATAGCTACAAAGAATGATATGTATCATGCCAAGACCAAGCAAATTAATATCAAGTACCACTTTATCCGTGATATTGTTGCTGAAAGACAAGTTGTTGTGCGAAAAATACAGACAGATGACAATCCTAATGATATGCTCATCAAGACACTTGTAAATTCCAAGTTCAAATATTGCCTAGACCTAATTGGTATTCATGGTGCTTAATTATCCTTCGAGATTTTTTGGAGACAATTCCATTATGAATTTTGAGTCAATGGGAGGGTTGTTAGAGATAACTCAATGTCCAAACTTTCCATATATCAAATTTTTTTCATACTCGAACTCTTTCTTTTTCTATATAAAGTCATCCCATGTACATATAATCTTGAACATAATTTTGGATTTGTCTTCCGTGGTTTTTTCCGTAAAAGTTTTTCCACATTAAAATTGGTGTTCCATTTTCATGTGCTTCTCTAGCCCTAACAGAAGGGAAGCAAACAATGAATTTCATTACTTAGGCCTTGTTTGAAATAGAGAGATCTTCGCACAAAAAAAACAATATAAATATTTCAAGATCCCAATGCAATTCCCATGTTCTAATATAAACTAATGAAATCCACAAAAGGAATGGAGAACTATTTGCACCAAAATTTGGCAAGGCCGATCTTGTGGAGATCGGTTTTGATAAGGGATATGTCGGTTATAGCAAGTTGATACCGTTTCAGACTGGAGGGCCGTGATTCAAAGGAAAATGAGTCCGATACGGGTAGGATAAGGGATTGAGTCGGATACGATCGGACTTAATATGGTAAGGAGAGATTGAGGCCGATACGGATGATTGAAGAAACCGAGAAGGATACGTTCAGGCCGAGTGCTATATAAGAGGACCAGAGGCGAGAAGGAAAAGGCGCCCAGAGCCAACCCACAAACACGCTTTACTTTTCCCTTATTTTCCTATCAACTAGGAGTAGTCTCTATTTTTGTAATCCTTCCTTTGTAATTCGCTCAATCAATAAGAGTTGCGCATCGCCGATTATTGATTCCGCCGACTTACGCCAATTCGAGTGCCTTTTCTCCGATCTTGTTGCGCATCGCCTTTTTCGGGAAAAGCCACTTCTACCCTCATCCAATCAACTCCACCAGGTTGATTAGATTTATCGGTTACTTTTGTCTCAATCGGCTTAAATAGCCGAATTGGACTTGATCTTCATCGATTCTATCCAGCTGATCAGAACCAGGCCGACTATCGATTTGGTATCGGCCTTGGTCCGATTCACAATTCTTATCAATTGCAGAGATCTATCGGCTTATTGCCGATTCAATCTAAGCCGATTCTCGTATAATCGGTTTTGAGTGATTTTTACCTTCTCCTTATCTGTTACTCAAGTCAAACAGATTGGCATGTCCGCGCGAACCTCAAACCCGGCGTTTGTCTCGTGTGTTCGAGGCTAAGAACCCAACTTCACATTTTTAGCGCGAACATATTTTGGCACGCCCGGTGAGACACGAGAGAAGCCAATATGACATCAACCGGAAAATCTGCAGCGGTTGCTGACATCAACTCCGATGCGATAATCGTGCCAACTTTGGCCGATCTGACGCCGGAGCAACGCAAAGAAATTGAAGACAGGAAGGCAACACTAGAGGAAATGATGCTGGGGTGTTATCAAAAGACCCGATGGGGTGTTACCCAGAAGAACGCGCTCCCAACGCTCAACCCCATCGACGACGGCAACATCCCGACCAAGCCGGTAAGCCGATACATGCCAGATCAAGCCGAGTTATCGGCTATGATTGAACAATCTATGCGTCATTCATTAACTAACCAGTCATCGACCTTGGTTACAACTTTAAAGCCGATGATTGAAAACAGCGTCAAGACAATTGCCCAGGGATTGGCTTCATCTGGGGGACTGCTAGACCCCTTACAGCCACTCCCATCATACCCCATTTTCTCCATAGCACAAAACACCAGTACGACAAAAGGGTCGGCTCTGACACCTGCGATGATGCCGACCCAACCTACGGTGTTGGCACCAAGTGCTTGTTTGGACGGGATTATGCATTACCATGCATGCACCGATGCGGCAAAGTTAGGCACAACAACCAACTTGCCATCGGTGGTTCCGGCCAAAGCTTTCGTCCAATCAGTTCCTCAGCCGATTGAGTCAGTGAGGGTTCCTCAATCTCAAGGGCCGATCCCACATAGGGTAGTCCCATACACCGAACCCTTTGTTCCTATACCCAATTCACCGGTCGTAAAGAGAGATGAGCACAACCAATCACTTCAATATCAGCCGGTTCCGTCTAGCCGACCGCCCGAGTTTACACTCGGGGGGCAGGATGCCAGTTACCACAATTGGCAGAACTCTAAAGCCCAGTCGGCCCGAGCTAGCCGACCACCCGAGTTTGCACTCGGGGGGCAGGATGCCAGTTACCTCAATTGGCAAAACCCCAATGCTGCGTTAGCCGATAACGTTAATTGGGCCGATCAAATTTCTGCCGTTTTGAGAGATCAATTCGGCTTGCAGCCCAAGGGAAAAGTAATCGGCTATAGAAAGCCGTATCCTGATTATATTGATCGAATACCATATCCCAATAATTTTAGAGTCCCTGATTTTGCAAAATTTTCAGGAGACGATTGCACCACCACCTTGGAGCATGTTGGCCGCTTTATTGCACAATGTAGAGAAGCAGCCCACTCCGACGGTTTAAGAGTGAAATTGTTCCCATTGTCCTTGATAGGAGCAGCTTTCACTTGGTTCACAACCTTACCTCCATATTCGGTTAATACTTGGGCCGATTTGGAAAGCCGATTCCACGAATACTTTTTCCGTGGGAGTCTAGAACTTAGAATTTCAGATTTGATTTCTATCCGACAGAAGTTTGGAGAATCGGTAATTGAGTACATTAAAAGATTTAGGGAGATTAGGAATCAGTGTTTTAGTGTGACTCTGCTCGATAATCAATTAACCGATTTGGCTTTCCAAGGGTTAATTCCCCCATTAAAAGAAAAATTCTGTGGGCAGGAATTCACCAATTTAAATCATCTCTTACGTCGAGTATCGGCTCAAGAAAGCCGTTTCTCCGATGATGAGGCCTTCAAAGATGAATGCAGGAAAAACAAAAAGATGCTGAATGTAGCCGACAAGGCGATCGGTCAAAGACAGATTATCCAGACCGATGCACAGTCGATCAGGACCGGAGAATAAGAAGCCGATTCGTGAAAGGCTATCAACGTCGAATCAAAGCGAGTCCTCCGAAGCCCCAAATTCTCCGGAATCCGACAGCGCTCCCAAATCTTCGGAATCCAGCGGTGAAACTAGCAATCTGGCCGAAAAATCCGAAAGCCGATTGAACCCAAGTCGAGATGGTGCCCCTCTGGTCTTAGCCGATCACAGCGCAGACGGCTCCAACGCTTAAGGACATGGGGAATGAAGGAAGCTAACGACGTAAAGCCGACACGATTTTTGGAAGACAACAAGTTATCTTCCAAAAATGGGGGGCATATGTTTGCACCAACATTTGGCAAGGCCGATCTTGTGGAGATCGGTTTTGATAAGGGATATGTCGATTATAGCAAGTTGATACCGTTTCGGACTGGAGGGCTGCGATTCAAAGGAAAATGAGTCCGATACGGGTAGGACAAGGGATTGAGTCGGATACGATCGGACTTAATATGGTAAGGAGAGATTGAGGCCGATACAGGTGATTGAAGAAACCGAGAAGGATACGTTCAAGCCGAGTGCTATATAAGAGGACCAGAGGCGAGAATGAAAAGAGGCCCAGAGCCAACCCACAAACACGCTTTACTTTTCCCTTATTTTCCTGTCAACTAGGAGTAGTCTCTAGTTTTGTAATCCTTCCTTTGTAATTCGCTCAATCAATAAGAGTTGCGCATCGCCGATTATTGATTCCGCCGACTTACGCCAATTCGAGTGTCTTTTCTTCGATCTTGCTGCGCATCGTCTTTTTTGGGAAAAGCCACTTCTACCCTCATCCAATCAACTCCACCAGGTTGATTAGATTTATCGGTTACTTTTGTCTCAATCGGCTTAAATAGCCGAATTGGACTTGATCTTCATCGATTCTATCCAGCTGATCAGAGCCATGCCGACTATCGATTTGGTATCGGCCTTGGTCCGATTCACAATTCTTATCAATTGCAGAGATCTATCGGCTTATTGCCGATTCAATCTAAGCCGATTCTCGTATAATCGGTTTTGAGTGATTTTTACCTTCTCCTTATCTGTTACTCAAGTCAAACAGATTGGCACATCCGCGCGAACCTCAAACCCGGCGTTTGTCTCGTGTGTTCGAGGCTAAAAACCCAACTTCACGTTTTTAGCGTGAACAAGAACTTTAACCGGGTGCCAGCATTTAGCCACAAAACAAAAAACCTGTTGGCCAAAAGTTGTCGTGGCACACAAGATTTTCGGTCTAGCTAGCCATGCATGCATGTGGAGCCACAACCAGAGTTCAAAAAATCGACGAAAATCACTTGATTTTTACGATTTTTACCAGTATTGACGTGGTCTGGCTTCTAAAACTGCTCGATAAATCAATCCAATTCAAAAATTTTAAAAAATTTATGTGACGTAAATCGATCAAAAATCGGTGAAAACTGCTCGATTTTCGATGAAAATCAACAAAAATCGCTCACAAAAACGATCTCCAAAAAAGTTCAACTAATCCATCAATTTTCCATGAAAGTTATCAATTTTTGAAAAAAAATTCAAAATTTTTGATTTTGAAACTATATGATTTTTGATCGATTTTTGGCTCGATATTTGCGGTTTTCAAATTTCAAGCGATTTTTGCAATGTCGATACTGTTAACCATGGTCGCAACTCATAACCACATGAGGCTGCTATAAATAGGCAAATGTGGATCAGATCAAGGTTCAAAATCCTGACAAAATTTCAGAAATTTTGGCCAAGATTTTAGATTTTAGAACCCCCGAGATCCTAAATCTCGGCCAGATAAAAAAAATTAAAAAAATATATTCAAAATGCTACAGTACCCATCCAAATTTTGATGAGATCTCGGTGATTTCAGCCGAAAACTCGGTGATTTTGACCGGATTGCAATTTTTGTTGGTGGGATTTGGTTTTATTTAGGGTCAAGACTATCCACAAAAAATTTCAAAAAGTTTTTAGGTGTTTCAAAAAATTTTATATTTCGATCACCTCCAAGATCTATATCAAAAACAAAATTTGATACCTTGGATCATATCAAAACGCTGGGACGCCGCGAACGTCCTGTTCCCCCTTCCCATAATTCCCTCCGACCAGGCCGGCCATGCCACCTCGAGCAAAAATAGAAATGAGACGCCAGCGTCTCACGCGCTTGGCCTTGGGCGAGGCCGGCCGGGGCCTGCTCGGCGCCTCGTACGTGCCGGTACATACGCTAAGTCGAAAACACACTCGTGCCTTGCGTACGTGGTGGACCATGCAAGCGTACCGACCGGCTTGCCTGCTTTTATATCCTCATGGACCATCGGTGTACGTACGCCCTCCCGTATGATTTACTACTACGTACATTGTGTTAGACAACCTCGCCATTTGTCGAATGATCACGCCGCTTAACAATAGATCTCAAGTGGAGAAACAGAGAGAGGCGAGAGACACTGATATGAGGAGGAGCAGTCTCGCTTTATTATTCTCAGATGCTTGTGTCAGATAGGGTACTTCGCTTCTCACCCTATATACTGTCACTTAGAGATAACGAAGAGTTCATATCTCCGGATACGAATCCGGTTTCTAACACTCCCCCTTGGACTCTTCACTCATGAGATGCATATGCCTCATTAAAACTCCATAAAAACCTAGTGGGAAAATAATTGGAGAAAGAGTACATAGCACGCTTGCCCGTGTTGCAGTTACCTCATCAAAACCTTATGTAAGAAAACTTCAATGAAAAACTTACTTAAGGAAAAGAGTACAATCCACCCAAACTTCAATGTTAATCTTCAAGATTTACGTTGGGTACTCAAACTTCCTGGTTGAGATTTATGGAGGAGTATGTGAAAAATCTCCTAAATCTGCACTTCTCTAAGCCTCATCATCCCGATTCCTCTAATACATCTTTCAAAGGAAGATGCCTGAGTGACTTAGTGAATAAACCGCGAGATTTTCACACTTAATTTAGTATGAGATCTTTATCTCGTTCATCTTATGCATTTCATGAGCATAAAAGAACTTGGGGTTGATATGCTTTGTAAGGTTACTCTTCACATATCCCATTTGTACTTGTGCAACACAAGTCGCATTATCTTCATAGATAATAGTGGGGTTTGTTCCATGTTCAGACCACATGACTTACGGATGTGGTGAACCATTCTTGAAGCCATGCACATTCGAGAGGCTTCATACAATGCAATGATTTACGAGTGGTTAGTCGACGTCGAGACAAGAGTCTCGCTTAGACGACTTCAAGAAATTGCCGCCCTTCCGCAAAGGAAAACATACCCTTAGGATTTGCTGACATATCGGGTCCGATAGGTACTCCAAAGATCGGCATAGCCAACTAAATTCAATTCATTGTTTCTTCCGTAAAACAAAAGCCGAGGTCTTTGCTTCCTTGAAGGTAACGGAAGATGTCCTTCACCCCTTTCCAATGCCTTTTGGTGGGTTCTCGCTTGTCAAGGCTTAGCAAATTCACCAAGCGCAATGTCCGGCTAGTGCTATTCGCAAGGTACATGAGCGCTCAATTGCACTCAAGTATAATTCCGCTCCCAGACTTCCTCCTCTTCTTTAGGCACATGCGGGTCTAGGTGCATGGAGTGACCTTCAGGACCATTGGGGTCTTTGCGGGGTATGCCTTTTCAAAGCCAAATCTCTCCAACACTTTGCGTGTAGGATGCTTGGTGTACCAAGATTCCGCCTTGACATGTTCAATTTGCAAGCCTAAAATGAACTTGGTTTTACCCAAGTCTTTCATTTCAAACTCAGATTTCAAGTATGTGCATGCTTCTTCAATTTCCTCATCCGTCCCAATGATGTTCAAGTCATCTACATAGGACTCGAGATTATACAAAATCCATTCGTGGATCAAGTTGTATAAATACACATGGACAATCTTAAGCTCGTAGCCTTTCTTGCGAGAAAGTCACTCAGCGATTGTACCACATTCTTCCCGATGTTTTAGCCCATACGATGATTTCTCCAATTTCACATCAGATGAGGTTTCTATTTGCTCTGTCTTGGTTCGGGATAGGGATACCTTCATTTCCCTCATATAAATCTCCGAATCCAAGTTTCCATACAAATATCTTTGACAACATCCATTAGCTTCATTTTCAACTTCAAGTTGATCGCCATTGAGATCAAGTATCTAAAGGTAATTCCACCCATGACCCAGGAGAATAGGTTTCTTCATAATCAACCCCAGGACGTTGAGTGAAACCTTGAGCGACAAGCCTTGCCTTGTACCTTACAACTTCATTGTTTTCGTTTCTCTTGCGAACAAAAACCCATTTGTGACCTCTACGGGGTTTATATGGGGAGGCGTGCGGCCTGTGCCCAAACACCTTTCTTTTGTTCGAGAGAGACTAACTCTTGGTGATTGCCTTCTTCCAATCTTCCCAATCGAGCCTTTTCTTGCACTGCGAAGATGCGGGCTCGGGATCATGATTAATGATCGCGGCAATCTTCTTTGCAAAGTATGCATCGACATTGGTCGTTGCTCTATTCATCGATTCTCCCGTTATTACAAAGTTTATGGCCATTTCATCATGGGGTGCTTCGTGCACTTCTACTTGCTCTTCATTGCTATTTCCCATTCCGAGCAAGTTCCTTTAGTTTTCTCCGCCAATGTGTGCGCACACATTATTTCCGCTGACTTCTTCCAATGGAAGGTTCAGACCGAATTGCCTTTTCCATGCTTCTTTCCGATGCCAGGTCTCAACTGCTCCCTTCTTGCTTTGGGGCACTTTTGTGATTAGGTAGTAAGTCCTCTTGATTTCCCAGACGCCTCCGGGTACTTTGGGTTTGAGAAGCCGGATCTCCTCTGTTCTTTTTCTTTGAGGCCTCACGAACAGATGAGGGATACCTTTCTTTTGGTATTTCCACCCTCTCTGGTGCATTTCTTGCTGGTACATGCGACTTAACCACGCTCTTGAGATCACAAAATGATCAGCGATTCATTTGCTAAATTCTGCAAATCAATTATCTTACGGACTTCTTGATTTGCTTCATTAGTCACGAGGGTCATGCGCGGGGATCCCAAAGTGGAATGCCATACTATTTCCGGCATTTTTCATCCAATGGTTGATTCTCTCCCCTAATGACGGAAATGGTCCTCATTAAAGATGCAATCGACCTCAGTGTGCAAGTCTCAAATCATGGGTTCCAAATACACGATTATGGATGCACTCTCATAACCAACGTATATCCCAGACTTTGCGGAGAGGGCCCATTTGCAGTAAAGATGGGGTGGTATAGGTACATATACCATACAAACCAAAATTTCTAAGATGGGAAATCTTGGGATGACCCCTTGCACTAATTGCATTGGTGAATGGATGTTGTAGGCCGATGGTCTATAATTGATGAGTCATGCTGCAAGTGAGACTCGTGTCCCCAACAAGTGTTGGGCAAGTTACAACTCGCAAGAGCGGTCCGGGCAATGAACTTAATCCTCTTTATTAGTGCTTCAACTAGCCCATTTCGTATGGGCGTGCGATGCGAGTGCTCAAGATTATTCCCTTTGTGCAATAATCATCAAATGCCTTGGAAGTAAATTACTGGCATTGTCCATTCGAATGGACTTCGCTGATGATCGTGAAAAGCATTCTTAATTCGATGATCTCATGAGATCGATTTAATGCATGATTCCTTGTTGACAAAGAAACATGTATGAAATATTCGAGGAAGCATCAATGAGCACCATAAAGTATCGAAAGCGGCCACGACAAAGTGGATCGACCGCAAATATCCCCACTGAATGCGTTCAGGAATGCAGGATTTCATGTTGCACTTTCATAACAGAGGGTCTAGTTATTAATTTCGGTGGCACATGCATGGCACACAAAATCTTCGTGATTCGGGAAATTCTTAACATTAATGCCATGACCTTGTGAGTTGTTAACTATATTTCTCATCAATCTAAGACCAGGATGACCTAATCTACAATGCCATAAAGCAAATAATTGAGCTTCTAAAGGCAGTCTTCAAAGAAGTATACAACTGCGTGTGCATTGATTTTAGTGTAGTACAACTCCATTCATATGAGGACATTTTTCTAGTACCATCTTTCCATATTCCGTGCTTCACAATGCACAAGTGTTCTTTGCCATTTTCTTCATTGGTTTCTCGTGAAACCCATTGGCGCGGATATCTTTGAAACTTAAGAGAGTGCGGGTTGATTCAGGGTACAAGAGGGCTTCTTCAATTACCAAAGTTGTACCCATTGGCAATATAATTGTGGCTCTTCCTGAGCCTATTATATCTTGTGCTCGCTTCTGCGATAGTCGTAATCCTTCCGGCGTTCTTAAGTGATAAATGCGGAAGTATTTTCGACTCTCTTAAGATGGTATTTGTTGTTGCCACTATCAACAATGCATATTTCTCCATTGGCGCTACACGATTTCTAGATGAAAGAAAAATAATTCTAATCATAAAGTGGCTAAGTAATTCAAAAAAGATTGCTTGTAAAGAAAGAATCTTGAATAAAGAATAAATTGCAATTCTATTCATGAGAAAAGTATGCTCTTCGAGCTTACTATTCATTATGCAATCTGATGTCTATGTGAGATAATTCGACAATTCATATCGATTCTTCAAAACTCACGTTAGATAATGCCACACCTTTGCACATTCATAGGTTCTTCCATTAGATTACTACGTGTAATCTAATAGGAAATGGTCGCTAGATTTAATAAAATGCATAATTGAATTCTCATGAGTTTCAAAGAAACTAAAAGAAAGCAATGATATCAAGATTCATATATTCAAAGATGAATGCAAAATTCATAAGTACAAGATTCATAAGTACGAATTCATAAATGCAAAATTCATAAGTGCAAGATTCATAAATGCAGGATTCATCAATACGATTATTCATAACTGCAAAATTCATATATACACGATTCATAAATATTCGTAATAAACAATAATTGCACAATTCATAAAATCATAAATGCGGAAATAAATTCGTAAAATTTCGAATTTTTCTTAGTATTTGGCAATTTTATTAATTATACAAATTTTCAAAGATTACTTGATAACAAAAAATAATTGCAACATGAATTAAACATGGCATAAGTCTAATTACAACTTATATAATTCTTGTTGGTCGAGCAGCGGGTAATGAATATCTCTGTCAATTTGACTCTTGGCCAGGTCAACCCTTTGCCCCTAGGGCTCACATGAGGGAGGAGCACTTCCGCTTCCGTGTGCCAATTAAAGAACCAAGCCTCATGTGTGTTTTCCTAGACACCAATTGTCTCATATCTGCTTATTCATTACCAAAATCAAATCCCAACCACTCATGTTCTCATAAAGCGATGTATGAAGAAATTCTGGAATTTTCCTAACACTTTTCATAATTTCTGCTAATTTCCAAGCAATTTTCAGAATTACTTTACAACAGGAAATTGAATTTCAGCAAATATCAACATGACATAATTCATAAATTCATAAATTCGGAAAATAAATTCTCAGGAATTTCCGATATTCTAAACATGGCAATTATTGCAAAAATTCATGCAAAAATTCACGAATGCAGAAAATAAGGCTAAGAGAAATTTAAAACAGAGCCACAAAAATTTTCTGCAATTTTTTAGCTATTTTTCATATTTTCTGGCAATTTTCAAATCAAATTCTGAATTTCGAATCAATTTTCTGCATTTTGTAATTGATTTTGAAAAAAAAAAATAATAATAATTAAAATGGATAAGAGCCGGGGGGCAAAGGGGTAATTTCCCCTTGCCCCCCACCCTGTGCGCCACAGCCAAACTCATTTTGGCTTTCAACAGGTTCAATTCCGATTGGTTTGAGCCTGGACTTCATATCTTCTTGATACTTGGACTTCATGTCCTTCGTTTAACATGAGGTATTCCAAGGAGCTTCAACGCAAGAGGTGAGGCCTTTGGCGACGGCTAGCAGGCTCAAGGCGGCCGGAGCGATCTGGATGGACTTCAAGTCCTTCTCCATGTCCGGTTCTTCAATTGCCGATCCGGATGGAGCTCGGCTTCTTACCAGTGCAGGTTCTTCAAATGTTTGGTTCTTCAAGTCCTTCTCCAAAAGGAACTCGGTTTCTTCAATTGCCGATCCGGATGGACTTCAAGTCCTTCTTGGATTCAAGAAAGTTTGGACTTCATGTTTATGCCTGCCGATCCGCCAATTTAGCCGTTGCAAGTTGAGTTAAACCGACAAGATCTCGACTTGATGGCTCTCCGAGCGTGATTCTTCCAAAACCGAATTGGTGGCTCTAAGCCTCCAAGTCCGATTGGGGCATTGGACTTCATGTCCATCTCCAAGCTTCCAAGCCTGCAAGTTTCCAAGCCTTCTTGTCCTTCAGACGTTGGACTTCATGTCAAGAAAGTAATGCAGCTAAAGTTTCAAGCTTTCCATCGCTTCAGTGGAGTGCGCTAGATCCGACAGTGTGATCACGGCCCGCCTGATGGCGGCAAGGCATCGGAAGTGCGCTGGCGACGTAGGGGCAGGCGACAAGGCGGACAGCGGTGGCGAGCTTCATAAGCGGTAGCGGCGGGCGTGGCGCGGCGCTGATGGCAACTACGAGGGCTGGGCCAGGAGCTCTTCGCCGACGGAGCAACATGAGGCAAACGGAGCAGCATATGTTTCCTTGGTTGCATGCATGCATTCATACGTACCTTTCCTTGGTTAACGAGCCTCGGTGGATTTGCATGGTGCATGCACAAAATAAGAAAGGAGTAGCGATGGGCTTTCTTGTACTTTGGCCATGCTTTGTTCCAGAACATGCTTTGTTTCTTTACAATAAGAACATGTTGGATCCGTTCTTTCCTGTGCTTTGTTTCTTCTCCGTGCGGTGGCTTGATGCGGTCTGGTGGCCACATGTGTTCGGGCTTCAAGGGGCGGCTAAGTACGCGAGGATGCCGTGCTGTGCCGAGAAGATGGCGCTTCGTGCGTGAGATGGCTTCGTGCCAATCGATCGGGAGGAAAAAGATATGTAACTCTTTTGCACGGGAGATCTATACCATGATCTGCAAATAAAATGCATAACGTAGCTTCGTGCCACGTAGATGCATGCATAGAATTAAACGAGCGATTAGATTCAATCCTCGTATTCTCACCTTTCTCACCTTTTCTCGGTGAGCTTGCGATAACGTGTTAGACAACCTCGCTATCGAATAGTCCGGGGTTGCCTAATAGATCTCAAGTGGAGACGAGAGAGAGGGCGAGAGACACAATATGAGGAACAGATTACGCTTTATTATTCTGTATGCTTGTGTACAATGGGGTGACCCCCTGCCTCCTATATATAGCGGTTCTGCTTAGAGATAACGAAGAGTTCATATCGGATACGAATCCGGTTTCCTAACACATTGCATACCTCTACTAAGAATTAAAGCTTGAACTACTCTGAGATTTTCTTGACGCCGATAAACATAATAAAGAACAAGCTGCGGTAAATATTGACCAATCACCACGACCTGTCGATCCATGGCAGGACCGGGACCACGTACGCCGTCGGATTCCCTCACATGCGCGTATCTGTATAGGGATATGGGTGTACATATGTACACCTAAAATGTTTGGCAAAAAAACCTGATATATAATAGGTATATTATGTGTATATACTAGTAAGTTGGTTGTCTCAAAAATATTTATTTCAACCCCCATGTCCATTTTAATCTATCGCGCCCACTCTCTTTTCCAATCTTCTATGTGCTGCTTAATCGCCTAAGGCCTAGTCTTCCTCTATTTCTCAAGCCTAACACCCTACTCCTTCCCTATTCCGCATCCCCCCCTCTCTCTCTCTCTCTGACCCCTCTCACTCTCTCTGTGCGCGTAGCTTTACAACGATAAAACGTGGGGCAAGCGCAAGCCGATAGAGAGCAGGGCACCAGACGAGTGCTGAGCAACCACGAGCACATGCGAACGAGTGTATGTGGCAGGGCAGGCGGTGGTGCAAGGAGCAGCAAGTAGCACAGCAGCCCTGGCCCCTGTGGTCGCGGCAAACACCGACTTGTAAATCGAGGGTGTGACACCAGTGACGGCCGACGGTTCAGGGCGGTAGTGTTCGGCGAGGTAGGGGGTAGCGCACAGCTTATTGCAGGGCACCCCCTTGTTGCCGCGGCCAACATCGAGCTAGGGATAGAAGGTGCGATGCCGGTGGTGACTAGCGAGGCATTTGGCAAGGTATGAAGTGGTGATAAAACAACATGCAACAGTTAAGCATTCGACATCAACAATCACAAAGGTGAATTTCATTATTTGATTTCTAATTCATAAATCTATTAGCGTTATGTTGATTTATAATGGCGAATTGTGATTTTTTTAAATGTAGCATGTAGAACATTTAAAAATAAAGAGGAGGCTTGTAGATTTGAAATCCTCAATTCACAAATATCTAAATTGGGGGGTTTAGGTATTGTCCCCTGGTAAAAACAATTTGTATTTTTATATTATTGTTATTATAAATCTTTATATTTTATATTAAATAATATTTTTATAACTCTAAATATCCATTCTGAAAACCCTCACCCCCCTTGGCCATCCACGGGCGCAGATCGCAGCTGTGTAGGCGCCCCTCGCGGCCGTCACGAAACACGCGGCACTACCGGGTTAGTGATCTCTCTGGAACCGAGAGCCCGCCCGCGCCCGACTGGCGCCGGCTCCGTGACCCGACCCGGCAAAGGAGGAGGAGGAAGCCAAGGGGAACCTGGCCAATCACAGGAAAATAATTGCCGGCCCCACGCGCGATTGGGCGGGGGGACGCGACCGTAGTAATGATTGTGCCTGGCGCGCTGTCGGCCCGAGGCAGACAGATGGGCCTGGCCAGGATGATTGAGGGCTAAACCAGTGCCGGGCCATGGGCCAATCGAGGTTCGGCGTCTGAGCATGAGTAGTCGCATGCGCGCGGGGTAGGGTAAAGATGAGCCAAATACGTACGTGGCGGGCTTGCGATTTTGTTTGGACTCGGATTCACTCCGACGAGGATTACTAACAACGTCAAAGGTTCTCATATTTAAAGGTTTATTTAATATTATGGTTATTTCTAAAATCACATTTTAAAAGGGTTTTTTTTTCTCTTTTGGTAATAAACTGGTCAGAAGAAAATAATGACTAGTTAAGACCAAATTGTGATCAATCCTCGATAAATGATGAACAATCATATGATTTTATAAGCTCCGACCAATTAGTTCCTCGCGTGATTAATGTGAAGGTGGTTCTGGGCATATCTTGCAATTTATTGTACATGAAGGCATAACACATCCATAATAGAATTAACTACCACCCATTAGATGACTATAAACAGGTGACCTATGTGCCTCAAAAGAACAACTGATCATATACATGATCTCACATTGTTTTTGTAACCTTCTTTTTCCACAGCAATAAAGTTACTACTTGATCGCGCTCAAAAAAATTTTCCATAAGTTTGAAAGGAGACCCTAGGTATCGACCATCGATAGTTGGAACCAGAAGCAAGGCCATGATGAGTTGAAGATCGCCGTCATAATGTTCCTATGCCTTTGCTAATGGATGAGGAGAACACCTTTGTTTATCGCGAACTACGCCAATTTCATGGACGAGGACTACGCCCCATAGGAGGCATGCAAGTGCGACTTCTACATCGAGTATGTTTCCGAGGGAGAATCTGCATCGTCTGCAACCCAAACCGTTGGGAGCAAGACGGTGGAGACGATGCTACCGCCACCAAGCAACTCTGAGGTCTTGTCTGGGAGACCCATTCTCAACCAGGATCGAGCGACGATGTTAATGTCGTGATGCCCGACAATGATCTCACTGACAACATCAATGCTAAGGTTCTGATAGAATCATCTCTGGAGCATCTACTCTGAGATCTCGACTACTACAACTCCGCTGATGGGGACACGGCATTCTCACCCTCCATGTCCTCCCATTTATGTGTAGTGTGATGATCAACAAAAACAAGGCCGATGAACAACGAATGACACGTGAACAACACAAGGCCTAGGAGTAGGCCAAATGTTTGGTGCATGAGCAATGCAATAACCAATTGCTTGCCGCCAAACAAAGGGCAATGGATGCGGCCCATCGATAGTACCAAACAAATACACTAGGGATGTCTAGAGGTTTAACACTAACGCAAGCGGAGATCATGTTCACATATTATAAAAGTGTGATTTTTAACCAACATACAAGGGGAACAATGAGCAAGAACTCATGGCCATCTGTTAATTTGCCACCAACCTGCAAAAGGTTGCTACAAAGGTGTAAAGTCTTTCATTATCTTCAATATCCTAGACCGACTCCAGGATAGACCACTCTACCTCTAGGCATCACCATCGCATAAATGAACTCCGTTGAGAAAACGCTCTGCATCACCAGACATGTTCAACAAGGTGGGAATAGGTGAGCGATCTAACCGTCGTCAAAGATGGCCTTGTTCTCCTAATAATCTTGATCAATGTCATAGCATCCGACCACGTATGGGGCCGTATACAAGGTGCAAGGCTTTCTTACCTGTGCTAAGAGAAGTTACCTGGCCTGAGAAATTCAAGCTAGGGCACTTAGAGAGTTTTGATGCAACACAAAATAGTTTAGAGCTCCTCTAGATTTACACTACCACCGTCTAGGCAATCAGCAGTGGAGATAAAGTAATGGCTAATTACTTACCAACTGTATTAAAATGATCTGCTTGGACTTGATTATTTAACTAGATGAAAAGTTCTATTTATAGTTAGAAAAATTTATCTCGTGCTATTTTAAACAAATTTAAAAGTTGCTACACTGAGCTAGGAAAACAGGATGATTTACATCATCTTCGCCAATCTACTTGAGAAAATTTACACCAATTTGTCAAGAGGTTTGTAGAAGTATGTGATACAATTTCTAACATTATTGATGATTCTTTTATTTGAGCATTTAAGCAGGCGACGTGTTATAACAAGTTCACAGAAGACCTAAATATTCACCCATAAAGAACCATGTCAAAATTATTCGACATGGTTGATCACTACTCCGTTGCGCATGAGGCAATTGAGTGGAACCGTGTGGTCAACAAAGCACCATACACCACCACAACCAGGTCTGGAATGCTCTTACAAGGAGCCGAAGAAGCTGACTAAGTCTGAGCACCCAAAGTTAAGACCAAAAAGAAAATATAAGTTAAAGCCTTCGTCAAGGAAGGTCACCGCTATAGATTAGTGTCCAACCTATAACAAGGACAAGGACCCATGGAGGAAACAAGATAGTTGCTCCAACGACTAATCTGCATCCAAGGGTTTTGGTGTGACAAGAAGAAATGCCCACTGGTGCCCACTACACAACGCTCTTGAGCACGATTTGCATAACTTTTGTGCCTGGGAGAAACACATGGATGCTTTCTACTCAGGAAAAGGGGCAATGTCTACATTGTTAGAAAGTGATGGTCCTAACAACACCAACAATGATGATAGAGATGAAGAAATGACATACAAGCAACCCAACAACCACATCAATGTCATCTTTAAAGGCTTAGCTGCTTATCCATTAAAAAGGCAGTTTAAATCTGCATAGAGGGAAGTCAACAACATCGACACCCAACTAGAGAAGACATGCTACCCGAAGTGGTCAAATGTGGTCTTGACTTTCAATAGGAATGACTATCCAAAAGATATGTCCACAACTCAAAACCTTCCACGAGTCATTTCTCCTATAATAAATAATTGTAAGCTATGAAGAATATTGATCGATGATGGCAGTTCTTTCGATTTTCTTTTTATTAATACCTTAAATGAGATACAAATACCTCGTTTCAAGATAAGACAAATTACAAATCCTTTCTTTGGTGTACTACCTAGTACTTCGATGAGACCTATCAATTAGATAGTGTTACTAGTAATATTCAAAGATTCTCTTAATTTTAGAACATAATAGATTATTTTGAAACTATGGATTTTGGCTCAACTTACAGTGCCATATTAGGCAGACCATCACTAAGTAAATTCATTGCAACTATTCATCACGCCTACCAAAGCAACAAAATTCCTAGTCCAAAAGGCATCATCTCCATGCAAAAGAATCATTTGGCTGCACTCACTTGTGGTCATAAATCTTTAGACATTTCTGGTCAGTTACCATTGGGAAATTCTAAAGATGTTGAAAAACTGAGCAAGGCCCATAAGTTTGCAAAGGCAAAATAGCTGAAATTGACTCCTCGGCATAATGAAAAAGTGAACCAAGTGCCATCAACTCTTATGACCAGTCTAAGACAATTCGGATTGGGTTAGGAATGGAGGAGAAATAGGAAGTTGAGCTCATTGCCTTCCTTCAGACAAACATATATTTGTTTGCGTGGATACCATCTGACATACATGGAGTATCTTTTATAATCCTTGATCCTAGACTAATAACTATTTTTGTTCATAAGATCGGTTTAGAGACCCTCGTGTTTTGAACATCGACAATAGTAGGATCCCTTGAAGTGGATAAATACCCTTCTAAATCGAGGATGGAAAATGAGAAAGTTTTAGCATCTGAATTCCCATACTTAAGTGTCATTTGATCACTTATGTATATTGTGAATTGCACAAGACCTGATATTGCATTTGTAGTAATTTTGTTAGCTATACACAGCGCAACTCCAATCAAAAGTCATTGGGCTAGTGTCAGGACTTTACTCAGATACCTCCAACGTACTCAATATCTTGACTTGTTTTACCATAAGGACCAAAACTTGACAATGGTGGATATATAGATGCTGGCTATCTGTCTAATCCCTACAGTGTCAAATCTCATACTAACTTTGTGTTTCTCTACTGTGGTATATGAGTTTCTTGGTGGTCTTTTAAGCAGACCTTGATAGCTACTTCTACCAACCATTCATATATTATAGCATTATATGAAGCCTCACGTGAGTTTGTTTAGCTGAGACATGTAATTAGTCATATCCATAAGTCTGGCATTATTATCTTCAAAACTCCTACAATTATCTTTGAAGATGCTGCTGCTTGTGTTGCACAAATGCAAATAGTTTATGTTAAGAGCAATATCACGAAGCATATTGCCTCTAAACTTCTCTATCATCATGAACTCTAGAAGAATGGCGAGGCAAAAATTCTGGCAACTAAGTTATGTGAAAATCTAACATATTTATTCACTAAGTCTTTGTCAACATCTAGCTTCCAAAGATGTGTTCATAGTATTGGAATGAGGCGACATAGGGATTGTCGATGTTCAAGACCAGGGTCCCTAGATCGAGCTTACGAATGTAATTTGGGTTGCCTTTGTCTAACAAATTAGAAATTGAAAAAAAAAATTGAAAATGGGATTGCTTCTTTATTTAGTCACGTGTCTTGATAGAGTATAAACTGGTGAATTGGGAATTGTTATTCTTCTCTTGTGTTGTTCTTCTCTTGTGTTATGTGGTGTCCTCATTGTCCTAAATCCTTGCGTAGGCTTTCTATTTATACTTGACGAGGAGATGGTAGTTGTCAGCTTTTAAAAGGTGTCTGCCAGCCAACATGTGTCTTCTCATCAGGATGTATCTTTTAGTTGTAACACCCCGACATCTAGCATGCCCAGAATGTCACCAAACAGAGTAGAAACAGCAACCAAAAAACATTATTAAGGATAAATTACAGCAAAGGCATAAATTGTTTTAAACCAAAAATCGACAACATCTCCTTTGTTTTTCCATGGTTTGAAACAACAGTAATATTATCACAAGCAATAGCATAGTGAATGACATCTAAAACATCACTAACAGGAGGTATAACAACAGTTTAAGTCCAAGATAATGACTTCAAATGCTTCAGGAACCAAAACGAAATGAATAATAAATCCAAGCACAAGTTATAGCAAGAACCACATTTAGCACACTAAAATAAACAACACAACTACGAATGAGAGGGTATAGTTGTCTAAGTGAATGAATCTAAGTGTAAACGTGGCGCTAACTCCCTTTCCCGCATGCTGAGTTCTTAGTATCTAAAAACAACATAAAACACAAGCGTGGGTTCATCACTCAGCAAAGTGTACTGCAATGGAATAGAGCATCAACATTAATCAATAACATCATTATTACATATCATAGCACATCATCATAAGCATCTCATAGTACAACTTCATAAACATCTCATAATCATTTTCATTCATGCAATGCACTGCAATGCAATGCACATGTCTCTTTTCATAGCACATACCGGTATTGCCGAGTGTACACCCATCGGTGTGCACCCTCTTTCCCTTCCATCCCGTGGAAGGTGACTACTCTTACTAACTCGCTCCCATTCACGACTGTGGATGAAATTACGAGGTAGATCTTTTTCAGTGGCGCTCCGGATTAGTCATAACTTTCTCACCGACCTTACCGAATTAGTTATGACTTTCTCACTGTCCTGGCCAGTCCTCATGCCATGAATGCAAGGAATACACTGTGTACCTTTCATCGTTCAGGTGTCAAGCACAATATCCTTTTACTCACCATCATCACTTTAACATTCTCATCATCACTACATACTCACCAATATACCATAAGCATGAATAAACTTTGCAACCGTTCGTAATTCAGCAAATGCATAACCATCTAACAATTCATATTCACTTATCTCATTCAAGAATCAAACATGGCAAGTAAACATATCAACGGTTAACTCACATCATAACGAAAACATAACGCCATTCAAGTCACAAACATTACAATACACTTGCCTTCAACCGTGTGGGACGGAGTGGTGAGATGTGGAAGGCACTCCTGGGGTCACACCACCTGCACATAGGTACAATGCAATCAAAGCATGCCTACAAAGCAATACAAGAACTATCATCTACATCGACTTCGCAACCCACTCGCCAAACCCGAAAAACAGCACTCTGCCCAACTGGGACAACAGTGCTCCAATGACCATAACTTGAGTTCTACCACTCCAAATCAAGTAAACGAATATATTTTATCGAATCTTAGGAGATTTCTCAACTTTTTCTAGGTATTCACGAAGACTGAATCGGCCTCTAAAATTGTCTAATCTACAGTTGAACACGATTTTTTCCAATCACGTCACAGATTTGACAGTGCTCGGTAAAATAGCCATAACTTTTAAACGGCTAGACGGAATTTAGCGTTCTTGGTGTCCAATTAAAGATAATTGAATTACCTACAACTTTCAAAACAGCCAGCCGAACAGGAAACGCATCTAAAATTGCTAAAACCGAGACCTAAACTCAAGCGCCCAATCTGCTCGACATCACAACGTTGGACATATTTGCAATTACCCTAATCCCATCTAGAAATAGCACCTATACATGAATTTAGGCATGGATTCTCCCTTCTAACCAGCATCACAACCCTACAAAATAATCTATCAACACTTACCTCCCTCGAAGAACCACTTGAACGGCGAAAACCTTCTCCTCCCGCCCTCGATCTTCCTCCAAAACGCCGAATCCGCTTGTTCCTCTCGGTTGCGGAGCTTCTTGTCGGTGTTTCGAGGACCGGCAATACGGTTTTTATTCTAAGGGGCCGCGCACTCCCTCTCCTTGAATGGTCGACTCTAGGAGCCCAAGATGTATACTGGTTCGGGCTGAATGTCCCTACTTCAGTTTGTATGGTGGATCTATATTGCCTTAGGTGCAGATGACTGCACTATGTGTACAAGGTGGATCGGTGGGTTGGCCTCGAATGATCGTGAGAAGTAAGTCTCAAGTACGAGCGTGGGTGTCAAAGAAAAAAAAAACTCTCCCTTACGGTCCCTGCCTCTCCTTATACCGCCGGAGGAGGCAGGTTACATGGGGGAAATAAATAAAAATAAAAAAGGAGGACGGGGTTGTCGGGACCCCGAATTTGCAAATCCGGACCCTCTGTGTATTCAGCACTAGTCCAGGAACGCGCTAGTGCACACAGTCTTAACATCGGTAAATATCACAATCATACCACTCGATACTAGTAAAGTACTTTATTTAAATAGTCAAACTGGTTACTCGACCTTATGGTCCAGTTACAAATGTATGCCTCGCAGGGCGAAACTTATTAAGAGAGAAATAGTAGCAGCGGAAAAATCAAATAACTTCGTGGCGCCATCCAGTATACCACAGGCAACTGACTGGGCTCGATCCCTAAGTAGAGGGTTCCTCGTGAAGCTCCTCCTCCAAAGCTGGTGTAGTCTCCTCTTCAACTGGTGTTGTATTGTGGCAAGGGTGAGTACTTGGTACTCAGCAAGTCATGCACAGAATGCAAGCTAATATACTATATGCATGGCTTGGTACAAAGGAATAGCTCAAGGTATATTTGCGATATGACATTTGACAAGTAGCATAAGTAAATTCAGCGGTAGAAACAAGTAAAGTATAACTAACTTTCCAAGGAGTTTAATAAACATCTTTCCCATCCTAATCCACATTTCCATCAACATCATTATTAATCCAACCCAACCTTTCAGATCCAAGTTATTTTTGAGAAAGTCTAACCCTTGATCAGTAATTCCCGGCGATGTCCAATACCATGACACGGCTATTCGAATAGATTCTACACTCTGCAGAGGTTATGCACTTTACCCACAAGATACAAATCAAACACCACAAAGGTGAGTTCCTGTAACAAAGTCTTTCTAAACTTCTAACAATACAAGTGGTCCTCCCGGTTATTGCACACTAACCCTTCCCTTAGCTAAGGCGAAGTTTAGGCCAATCAACCGTTAGATGGGTACTGGCCTCACCAGACGCTCCCCGCATAACTTACACAAAGGGTGTAGTTGACCTCTGAGGTCCCACAGTGCGTTATTAGCAACTTAGTCAACTAGGTCCGTCCCATTCTGAGACATGTGGTTGCACGTTAGACCCAGTTCAAAGGCTTGCAAGGTGAAGTCCTTAGGGTGACCAGGGCAAGACTACCCGAAGAACCAAATCAACATCCCCAATGCCACAACTGGCCCACCTGATCATTCTTGCCACATGCCCCGGTCAAAAACTATTTATCAAACCCCAGTTGATTACCATGCACCACGTGCCATCAACATCACATGATACCTTTCCAAAACAGGTTCAATATACCATTAAGTCAATATTAACATTTGTTTGTCCAAAATCATGTCATAAGCACGTAGCAGGTCTAAGCAACATACTACAACGGTCTAATTTACCATGTTGGCAATTTAATAATGTCCAACTAGTAAACCACAACTAGGGTGACAAGGGGTCATGGCACATATTTAAGTAATCAAGGTGTCATACAGCAAATTGGTATTTATCTAATTCCCCATATTCAAATAAAGTATTTTCTAATTGAACTAGCATGCAATAGGTTAAATCAAAATAGGTTTCAAAATAGGATCAACATGGTCAAAGCACAACTTGCCTTCAAAAAGTACTTGTTCTTGGTCTTGAGTTGGATCCTGAGTCAATACTTCTCCTTCGAATCCTTCCGGCACTTCAACGTCTACTCGTAAAGCGTGCAAATAGCAATACACGAATAAACAATAGGCAAAAAGTGTCCAAACATCCAAATAAAATCCATAAACAGAGAGAACATAATTTTATGAATTTTTAGAAACTGGAATCGTCAAATTTGGAGTTAAAATGCAAAAGTTATGATTATTTAAAGTTTAAATAATCAATTAAATAATTTTACAGAGAAAAACTTTAGTCCAAAAATTAAATAAAATTCATATTTAGGTAGATCTCAATTTTATACAAATTTAGAAATTTGAATCACTCAAATCGGAGTTGAAACGCAAAAGTTATAAGCGTTTGAAGTTTGAATTAAAATCTGAAATCATTATTTCGAATTAATAAATCATTTTCTTTTTCGGAAATTAATTATTGCGTCGGCCAGACACGTGTCGACCTCTGATTGGTCTGCGGCGTCGGTAGGTCCATGGACTTGGTCCACGCTCGACTCGGGTCTCTGTGGACTCGGTCCACGGCTCCTCGTGAGACTGACATGTGGGTCCACCTCGGATGACGTCGCTGCGGCGTCGGCGAGGCTCGGCCACGCAGTCTTTGGCGGTGGGACCCTCTTGTGACATCATTCTTGGCGTCGGCGCTCGGTGGGCGGCCGACATGCGGGCCCGCCATGACGTCAGCGTGACGTCATGGTGCGGTTTGGTCACGTCGCTGACACGCGGGCCCGGCGTGTCAGTGTCACACGCACGGGGGCGCTGACCGCGGCGGTCTGGCTTCCCAACACGTGGCGCAATCTCGGTCGTTGATTTGAATTTCAACGGCCCAGATTGGATCTGGGTTTCACGCGTTTGGTTTAACGCGTTTGATCTGGACCGTTGGATCTAGATCCTACGGTCGAGATTGGATCTGGGGTTTTGGATTGGGATCTCACCGTGAGATGACGTGGCGTGATCTGGGACGTTGGATCTTGATCGGACGGCTGAGAAGCTTTGAGCGACGGCGATGGCGTCTTGGCGAGCTGGCCGGGTGAGCCGGGACGGTGACACGGGCAACGGCGTTCGCGGGCTCCTCTGTCGAGGTGAGTTCTTCCTTCGGGTGCGTCTCATCGCGGTGAGTCCGGATCTGGGGTCAACGGCGGCGGGGGACGGCGGACGGCGGCGAAACGAAGCAAAAACCGCGGCGGAGGAGTGCTACAACTCCGGCTAGCGATTGCGGGCGCGTCGAGGCAACCGCGGCGGCGGCAGCTAGGCAACGGCTGCGCAAGGTCAAGGTGGTCCTCGGGGTGGGATCCGGGCATTAAATAGCCTCGGCTTCCGCGCGGAAAACGGAAACCTAGAACCTCACGGCGGCGGGCGCGGCGGCGGAGTCCGGCTCGGACTCGGGCGGAGACGACGACGGAGGACCGTCCACGTGGCGCGATCAACGGCCACGATTGGCTCGGGCGCGATCGGATCGGTGCGGCGCGATTTCGGCCGTTGGATCTTGATCCAACGGTTCACAGGGTTAGGGTTTGGACTTGATTCGGTCGAGTCACGTGGCTCGGGTCGGACTCGAGTCCGACTCGGGTTCCGACTCGGTCGGATGAACAGTAACCGACCCGGCTGAATTTCCAGCGATTTAATAATTAAAATAATTCCCAGTAATTCATTTAATTCATTAAAAATAGCAAAATACTCAGAAAAATTCCAGAAAAAATCTGGAAAATATTTTAGGGTATTTGGGACTCAGATAAAATATTTCCAACAAAACTTTATTTGCAAAATTAAATTCTTTAATTATTTTAAAATGGGATAAATTCAAATAAATTCTAAATAAATCCAATTAAATTCCAGAAAATTCCAAAAATTCACCAAAGTACCAAATCACACATGAATTTAAGAAAGCAAAATTTTGGGGTGTTACAGGGGTGCCACGAGCCTTGGAGTCCTGATCTTCGGTCTTTGCGACTTTTTGGCAGGTGCCTGCTCACCCCACGCTGGGTTGGTAGGCACACCGAGGGGAGCAGCCTGCCTTTTCCCCAGGAAATGGTGTAGCCACTCTCTGTGTACTCGCCAGGCGCTGATGTCGTGGCATAGGGTTCTGGTACTGCCTAGGGAGTGGGCGTATCCTTCTGCTGCGCGGCACTGGGCGATGGGACTGGTGCTTGCTCGACGAGATGGGTGCTTGACTTCGGCAACCAACCGCTGCCTTGGGAAGGGGCCACCTGCTGCGCACAATCATTACTAGCTGTCATGTCCATAGGGCAGGTAACCGATGGCTGATGATGGCCTAGTCCCCGATCCCTGGCGAAGATTGTCATAGTTCGGTCAGGGCTTGCAGGGTGTCCGACCTATGTTGGGTCGGAGCTCGCGGGGCGCCCGACCCACGACGTGGGTCGGACCGCTCCCTCATCGAGGGGGGTGAGCGTCCTTCGTGACCCAGCAGGGTGTTCGGCCGGAGCTGGGCTTGGGGCGACCCACTCGTTGTCCCAGGCCGCTGGGGGTACCCATGGTATGAGTACTCGTCAGTAGCCCCTGATCCCCCAAGCGGGCTTGCCAGAGGCGGTCGGGGATTTGCCTGCGGTCGGTAGAATCCGTCCAAGTGTAGGAAGTGGACTTGGTCGGCCGGTTCGTCCGGGTGCACGCGAGCGCACCCGGTGGGTGTAACCCCCGAGCGAGTTGGAGAGCCGGTCGGGGGGTTTACTCTCGCCATAAAGGCCTAGCGACTTGGTTGGTGGGATGCTACCGGGCATGTGCGGGCACAATCGTCAGTTCTGTGTTTCGAGCGGATCAGATCGCTGCCTAGGTCGACAGAGTCTGACCGGCCTGGTCGGTCGGTTTCGACCGGGTGCGCGCGAGCGCACCCGGTGGGTGTAGCCCCCGAGCCCCCGAGTGGGTCGAAGAGCCGGTCGGGGGGTTTGCTCTGGCCGGCTGATGCCCACCCAATTTGATCGGCGGGATTTTTGGCTCAGCACTGCTTTGGTCTGCGCGGACGTTCGGATGCCTTTAGCAAGGTTCCGGTGTCCGAGTGCTCATTTTACGTCATAGCTGGACGCGGCCTTGGTCAGCGCGGACGTTCGGATGCCTTTTTCAAGGTTCCGGTGCCCAAGTGCTCATTTTACGTCGTACCTGGACGTGGCCTTGGTCGGCGCGGACGTTCGGATGCCTTTAGCAAGGTTCCGGTGCCCGAGTGCTCATTTTACGTCGTAGCTGGACGTGGCCTTGGTCGGCGCGGACGTTCGGATGCCTTTAGCAAGGTTCCGGTGTCTGCGTGCTCGTTTTACGTTGTAGCTGGACGTGGCCTTGGTCGGCGCGGACGTTCGGATGCCTTTAGCAAGGTTCCGGTGTCCGAGTGCTCGTTTTACGCCGTAGCTGGACGAAGGGCATCCGTCCCGGGTCCTCATCTAGTGAGGCTGTCCGCGGGAGGGGTACCCGCTATCTGTCCCATGTGTACGCCCCGTCCGCAGGTGTGGGACCTGGAGGGGGTGAGCGGACGCGTGTTTACCAACGTTGGTTTGAACGCTGTGCTCGCGTGAGCTAATAACGGGTAATCCGAGTGGGACCTTGGAGATTCCTCCCAAGGGGGATCTTTCCAAGCGGATGAATCCTGACGCGGGTGTCCGGCCCGCTGGGGGCGACCCATGAAAACTTTTCTTTACTCGATCCCATGTTAGACTCCTAGGTCGTTCGCCAACCTAGAGCGCAGCTGGCTGCCACCCATCGATGGGTTCCGCGGGTGAGTGTGAAGTATGGTCTCGGACACGAGTTGGGACAATTGGGTCGTCTGCCAACCCAACTTGGGGCTCTCTGGGGGCTCACCCTTTTCTCGCCCCTCGCTCAATTTTCCGCTGGAGCGGCGCTAAATCCGCTTGGCGGATCAGGCCTTCGTAACCCGCAACGTTAGACTGGGCCTCGGGCGCGAGTTATCGAGCTCTTTGCTGCCTCGAGGCCACAGCGGCCTGGTGGGCCTTTCATACCTGTTTCGGGGAATCGGCCCAGCCTTAACGGCAGAGACCGCGGGGTCATGGGGTGCGCTGCTCGAAAATGCGTCCTTGCGCCTCCCGCTGTCCTGTCAGGATTTAATGCGTAGTGGGGGAATTAGAAACCGTTGAGACTCACCGGTTGCCCAGTCGTGGAGATATTGGCGGTCAGAGGGACGGGACGCGTGGCGCTTTGCACGAGGCGGTGTCTGTTCGGCTGGCGCCCGTTTGGCTCCTATAAATTCAGCACTGAGGGTGCCAGGGCGAGCACTCGCTTCAACTTTCTCTGTCTCTTTTCCCTTGCCTGTGCCGAGAGAGGAAAGAGAAAAAGGGGGGAGCAACGGAGCTAGAGAGGAGCGTTCCTCACCTTCTTATTTCCCCACCTCTTCGCCGTTCTTATTTTCGGAGATGTCATGGCCGGAGTGCACCGCCCAGCCCAGCCGTGCGCTTGATCGGGAGAGGAAGGGGCTCCTTTCCCCGCGGGGCTCTTCGAAGTGGAGGGTGCCGACGGGGACCGCGGTCCCCTCGCCGAACGACGACGAGATTGTCGTGCCTGCCTCATTTTACAAGCGCGGGTTCGGGCTCCCGCTCCACCCCTTCGTCCGCGGGCTGCTACACCACTACAAGGCGGAGGTGCACCACCTCAACCCTAATGGTGTGCTCCACATAGCGGTCTTTATCACGCTATGCGAGGCATTCTTGGGGATCGAACCCCATTGGGCGCTCTGGAAGCATTTCTTCCAGGCACGACTGAGGAAGGATAAGGGGGCAGACACCTCGGTGCCCGTTGGCGGCGTGGCCTTCCAGTTGCGTGGCGGTCGTGGGGGAACTACATCGAGGTGAAGCTGCCATCATCGAACCGTGGGTGGCACTCCGAGTGGTTCTATGTTCAGAACCCTGGAGGCAGCGCCCCGGTCTTCACCGGTCGGCTCCCTGTGGCGGGGCCCGAGTGGACCTAGGGCCCCGACCGGAAGCAGAGGAACAGGGTGGACGCAATCATTGATCGAATCAGGATCCAGAAGTAGCGGGGCCTGACCGGCGACGTCATCGTGCGCGCGTTCATGAGGATGCGCGTCCAGCCCCTCATGGATAGGGTGCGCCCCATGTTCCAGTATGGGGGGACGTTCGACCCCATGAGGATGTCGGAGCTGGAGCTCCCTGGGACAGAGGTCGAGGCGCGGGTGTTTGTCGTCACAGGCGGGAGTGCCACCGAGGCGGTAGGTGGGCATCCCGAGCCGTTCTGGGCGCACCATCCCCCGGATCTGGTAATTCGAGTGGCTCTTGTTATTTTCTTCTTCCCTTTGCCCTTAACACCTCGTCAGAATAGTGCCTCTATGTTCGTTAGGGGCTCGGCGGGATGGCCTCCCGGGCATTGCTGCCGGGGGAGAAGGAGCTGAGGGATGCGGCCCGAGCAGGGGCCTCGCAGCGCGACTCCGACCGCAGGAGGCTGAAGGAGGAAGAGGAGGGCGAAGAAGAGGCAAGAGCGCGCAGTGAGAGCTGCACGTGGCGAAGAAGTTACCGACTCGACCGACGTCGAGTGAAGTGACCTGGGGTCGACCCCCACCGAGAGCAGTGGGGGCGACCCGTATGGCGCTTTTGACCCCGAGCTGCCGGCTGGTGGCGGCCCTGGCCAGGGCGCCGGTGCGAGTGCCACCGCCGTTGTGTCCCAGGCGGAGGTGCCCCCGGCGGCGGTGTCGCTGGGGAAGCAGAGGGCCGGCGAAGAGGGTGCTGCCGCCGCACACCCACTCGTCGTGGTAAGTGCCTTTCGCTTCCGAGTTATACTATAATAGGGTCGCTCGAGCAATTCCCGACCGACCGCTTCGTGCAGGACCTACACGGGAGTAGCAGTAGCGACGGCGGCGGCCCCCCTGGAGACGTTTGCGAAGTGTGTTTGTCGCAAACGATTTGGTGTTTGGTTGAAACTCTTTGAGTATGGTTTAGTGGTGTTGCAAAGGTGTTTTGCAACTCAGTGTGATCATGCTTTAATCACCATTTGGCTCAAAGAATTGTTGTTGAAGTTTCGGAGAAAAGGGCTGAGTTTAAAACCTTGTTTTCTCTGTTTTGCTGGCACTACCGCAGTGTTATTACCGGTAGTACCGCTGTATCGGCGTCGGTACTACCGTTGTTACGGTACTACCGTTAATGGAGGAGCGGTAGTTGTTTTTCCTCGTTTGCGACAGACCAAATCTCACAGTGTATGCCGGACCAAATTTTCGGTAAGGCGCAAATGTGTTTTCTGGAAGTGGTTGGAGTCTGGCACTACCGCTGGTGTTATTACGATACTACCGGGTTTGCGGTAGTACCGAGTTTTGTTTTGCGGTAGCTTTTTTTCCAGACAGAGTTTTATCTGGAGTTTTTTCTGAAGTTTAAGGCTGACACTACCGCAGAGTATAGAGCGGTACTACCGGGGTTGCAGTAGTACCACGTTTTTAGTGCCGGTACATATTTTCCAGAGAGGTTTGTTTTTTGGAGGTTTTTAGAGTTTGAGGCCGGCACTACCGCTTAGTTGAGAGCAGTACTACCGGGGCTACGGCCGAGTTTTTAGTGCTGGTACCTTTTTTTCCAGAGGGGTCGTTTTTGAGCCCTAGTTAAGGGCGGCACTACCGCCCAGAGGGGCCGGTACTGCTGGAGGTGCGGCAGCACCGGGCTTTGTGAGCCGGTAGTTATTTTATAGAACGGATGTTCTGAGGTTTGCCCTGAGGTCGGAAGTACCGCCCAGTGGGGCCGGTACTGCCGCTGTAGCGGTACTATTGGGCTTATGCCTGCGGTAGTACCGGATTTGCTGTGTAACGGCTAGTTTTATAGCCGTTTCCCTGAGAGCGGTAGTACCACAGTTTTGCCGCTGGTACTACCGCATTTGCTGATTTTTCAGGGTTTTGCCCCCTCCAACGGCTAGTTTTGGAGTGAGGGGGCTATATAAGACCTCCTTGGGGGGCATTAGCATGTGGTTGCTGCACTCTTGAGTGTTCTTGATTTTGGTTTGGGTTTATGGGAGGGTTTGCATGGTTTTGCCTCTTCCCAATTGGTTTTGAGCTCAAGAGTGATCCTAATTGCATGTGTTGCAATTACATGGAGTTTGAGAGGACCCTAGTTGCATGAGTTGCACTAGGTGATCACCGGAGACGCGGAGGTGCGCTTGGTGAAGCTTGAGCAGAGTGCTCATCCTATTGCTCTTGGAGGTTGGTGCCTCCTAGACGGCGTAGGTACGTCGTGCGCGTGAGCTCTCAAGGTTTGTGTGAAGCCCCGGCGAAGTTTGTGAAGGTTGGTGCTTAGCCTACCCGGCGGGGTAAAAAGCAACTATTAGTGGATTCGAGGTGAAAGGCTCAAGTGAGTGGGCCGGTCCAAAGTGAGTTGGACTTTCTCAACGTGGAGTAGGAGAGAAGTCTCCGAACCACGATAAAAAGTATTGTGTCTCTTGCCTCATTTACTTTCAAGCATTTACTTTATTGCAATATTATCAATTGCTTGATTGTGAATAAAGTTGCTTAGTGTTGCTTGCTTGATCAACATAGCAATTCTAGTTAGAGACATAATTAGTTAATGCACTAGTGAGCCTAGTTGATTTAGGTTTTAATTGTCAAAACCTTAGTCTTCCGCTTGCGCATAATTAATGTGTAGGTTTTGACATAGGGTTGATTAGAGACGATCCTCGATTAGTGAGTAGAAGTTTTTAAATCGCCTATTCACCCCCTCTAGGCACATCCTCAACCCTACAGGCTCAACACTGTTTCCCCGGGTCATATTGATTTTTTAGTGGATTTTGTGTAAAGGTTTACCACATGCTACGGGATGCGATAGTTGCACAACCAATGGTCGGTGCATTTATACCTAAAGTAGGATTATGCGAGGTTTACAGCCTTGTTAGTTGAGTCTTGCTTCTGGAAGCCCCCTTGACTCTTTACCTTTACTGCTCCACTGTGGATTGCCTCTTCCCCTATCTTGATATGATATTCTTCCATTTATCCATCTTTATTCATTTGACCTTTTCTGCGGCCATTGCTTTTGCTAGCCTGCTGAGCATTTGCACATGCTTCAAGCATTTCACGACTCCTATTAGGAAGTACGCGATGATTCTCCACCAAGAGTTCATCACGCTTTTCTGCTTATAGCAAAATGCATATAAGATCGGAGTACTTCTAGTACTTGGCATGATGATACTATTACATCAGCATCCTCATATTGGGGTGGAAAGTGCATAATATCTTGTCGATCATTTTGGCATTAGTAACTTTCTGGCTACATAATGTTAGTTCAATGATAATCTTGTGCATGGCAAGGTTATATGCTGCCACAGCCTTTAAATTCCTGAGAGCTTATGAGGGTCCATTCATGTTGGTCTTCTGGTGGATCTTTGCTAATTATATATTTTTCCTTCAGAGAATTCAAAAGTACTAGCTGATCCTCTTCCATCAAAATATACAACCTTTAGGTCTGTATGAAAATGGAGTCTTAGAAAGTACAAGGTAGTACACATGACGGGTTAGGGAAGAGCAAGGGTACCAGCTTCAGGCTGGACAGAAGCAACTCTAAAAGTTGAGATGTTAGGTTAATCTTAGTATTCGTTGCTGGTAATTGTTGCCGTTCAGGACAAGCACAACAAATTCCCTCTATGCGATGTCCAACATATCCTATTTCTATTTATGCAAAATGGCTTTTACTACTTGTAAAATAATATATATTGCATGCTCACTCTTCCATTAGTAAAGATTGGTCTATATCTATTCAGTAGATAACTATCTAAAATTTTCTAGAATTTTTTTTTGCTAGCAATTTCTATAGTTTTCTGCTAATTATTCAGTAATTTTTAAAATTACCAAGTAACAGAAAAATAAATTTCAACATACATAAACATGGAATCAAGCTAGGATAATAAATCTAGATATATGGAGCATTCAATATGCCATATAAAAATTTCCTAGCATTTCACAAAATTTCTGTTAATTACCACGCAATTTTCATAATTACTTAATAACAGAAAAATTAAATTCCAACACATATCCACATGAGATAATGCCAAGGAAAATAAAACCATATCCATGGCATAATCAATGTGTTATCATAATATTCTTGCAATTTTCACAATTTTCTATTAATATTAAAGCAATTTTCTGAATTACTTGAATAACAGAAAAAATTAATTAATTTTGCACATATTAAACATGGAAAAAAGCTAAAAAAAAATAAACCCAGGGTATGGAACTTCCATATGTGTGCTGAATAATAATTTTTCAAATTTTAAATTTTTCGAAAGTCCATATAAGTAAAACTCTAATTTTTAGGATTTATTATCATTTTTTTTTGAATTTATTTACTGATTTTTTGAATTACAGGAAAACAAAGGGGTAGAGCTGTAATTTCCCCCATTTATGTGGAAAAATGGGTGAGCAGGGCCGCATGGCCCATTTGGCTTATGGCCCATAAGGCCCAATATATGCGGAGGTCTTAACCCTAGCCGCCAGCCACTCAGTCCAAACAGCGATGGGCGTAGAGGTAGTGAGCAGCCAGGCCAAGGCATCGGGCGGCTAGCGGTGGCCGGTGGTGGTGTGGTAACGGGCAGCGGGCGAACACGGGCAGCGGCAGTGGCTTCGAGCTGGGCGGTGGTTGAACCGAGGCGACGTCTTGCGGGGCCGTGCAGCGGAGCGACGGGACCATGGTGACGTCTGCAATGAGCGTAGTTGGACCGAGGCGATGGCCTATGGGGCCATGCGATGGAGCAGCGAAACCGAGGAGGCGTCTGTGGTGGGTGATGTGCGTCAGGCCGACGACCGGTGCGGAGGCGGTGGTTTCGGGCCACGTTCGGCAGTAGCGGGCGGCCCTGAGTGACCAAAGGCCGAGCACGGCAGGCGCGGGCGGCGCGGTGCAATAGGCCCAGCAGAGGCTCAATGCGCGACTATTGATCGACGGGGACACAGCGCAAGCACGGTCGAGGGCAGCTTCGGCCAGCGCAGCGAGGGCGCGAGGCACGGCCGGCGTGACCCATGGCCGTAGAGGCGTAGCCAACGCGTGTGTGGCACAAATGCACAATGCAATGATGATTTCTGTTACGGTCGGCCGGCAAGATGTATATATTCATTACAAGCAACCGCATGCCAGCGCATCTTGCTATTGCATGCACTCCTTCATGCTCCCACACTAAGAGCAAGTACAATAAGGCCATGTCAGTTGGCTCTAAGCTTGTACATGTCAGCTTTGGTCTATGTGGCAGAGTGAGAAAAGAGGAGAGCGAAGATACCTGGCTCTTATTTAGTAGCCAGCTTTGCACGGATGCATAGGTAAATCATTTATGTACAAGAGAGAAGAGATAGTTATTGCACAACATTTAGAGACAGTTATTGTATAAACTGGCTTTTAGCTTACTATTAGCGTGCAGTAGGCTTTACTATTGTACTTGCTCTAAACGAACTAGTTGCTTCGCATGCATATCTTTCATTACACGCACTAATGCGCTACGCTTCATGCGACACAGATTAATGACACTGGCGCCGCGAATTAATTACGGTTAGATTAGATAATTAATCTGCAGCTTTGTGTGATTAAAAACATATATAAATGCGATTAACTTATATAGCTCAAACTTACGTAGGATTTATGGATAATTTTAATCGCGTGTTGTAGGATGATCTTGATGCAATGTAGATCGATGCAGGTATATGATCACGAGTAGCCTTGGTAGAACATCGCACTGATAACGTTTTGTGAAACAGAATCGTTCACCCATGTCAATCATCAGCACATCAATACAATCACACGAATGGGAGTAGAAGCGCAAAAAGAAGCACACACACAATGTAGGGGGGCTAAATTCTCTCTCTTCATTATATTAGTTTTTATGTACAAGACAATACCCTATATATAGTAGAAAATCCCTAAAAATTAATTCGGATTTGTCCATCAATGAATAGAGTCCTTTTATATAAGAACATGGACTCTAACTATATCATAACATATGCTACTACTAAGTTTCGCATATGAGACAAGGCTGGTAGCCTGATACGATACTTGGTGCGTTCCGGATAAAAGGGTGTTCTTTTTTGTATGCTTTGAGCGCTTTAAGCTCAAGAACTATGATGAGCAATGGAGGTTACTGGAAGTTTTAGACTATCTCCAGCAATTTTCCTTCATTCCATCCCTTCCCTATTCTCTTCCCCATATTCATTCCCTTTATTTTCTACTATCTCCAGCAGCATCCCCTTAAGGGATTTGTGAAGGGATTGGAGAGAGAATCCCTTTCTAAAGGGATTCACACTGTTTGAATCCCTTCCGAAGGGAATCGTGAAGAGAATCCGCTGGAGCACTTAGGATCTGTTCGCGAAAGAATTTGGAGGGGAAGGAAAGCTGCTGGAGATAGTCTTAGACTATCTCCAGCAATTTCCCTTTATTCCATTCCCTTCCTTATTCCCTTCCCCACTTTCATTCCCTTTATTTCCTATCATCTCCAACAGCATCCTTTCGAAGGGATTTCTCTCTGGAATTAGAGAGAGAATCCCTTTCTATAGGGATTCACTGTACAAATCCTTTCTGAAGGGAATCGTGAAGGGAATCCGCTGGAGCACTTAGGATCTGTTCGCGAAGGGATTTAGAAGGGACGGGAACCCGCTGGAGATAGTCTTAGCTCAGGTTCTTTTGCACACGAATTGTGAGGCATCATGTTACGAACCGATGAACATGCAAAATCGGCTTGTTTTTCCTACAAAAAAATATCAAGAGTTATGTGCACCAGGCCACCAGCTACGAGCTCAAGGCTCGAAAGCCGCGAATACAGGCGGACAAGGGCGCGGCCAGCGCTCGAAGGCTCCTAGCCGACTGACCTCCGGTCAGTTCTCAAATCGGCTTGTTTTTCAATGCACAAAGCAGCTTCACAAATCTAGTACTCACTACTACTAGTATTTGGATTGAGCAAAGCCTGTGTAATCTTACGTGGATCCGCGCGGCCACAGTGATCAAGCTATACCCTAGGGCCGTAGCTTCATAAATTCCCGACGGATCGAAAAGATCTCCACCGTGCGGCGATCTTGACCTTTGCCATAACTTCCTCTCACAGTCTCACCAAACCCAGACGAGCAAGATCAAGACAATTGTTCACTCATCGGCCCCCTCAACATTTTTTTTACAAAAATAGTTTTTTCTTAATATTTTTTACAAAAATAGTTTTGCTTAATTTTTTTTTACAAAATTAGCATTCTTTCCCATCCTAAAAGAATCAAAGGACGACACCTAACACCTTCCACACTAGAAGACCACAAAAGGTAAGCAATGCAAGGCGTGACGCCAAGCGCGGCTAGGGATGGCAATCGGGCGGGTACGGGCGGGTAGACCTCCCGCAGACCCGAACCCGAAACCCAAAATTCATACCCGAACCCGAACCCGAAATCTCTCACGGGTACATACGCACGCCCATACCCGAACCGAGCGAATTGCAGAACCCGAAATTAAATTCACCTCGCAATCAAATTTTCAACCATCAATTGTCAATCAATTCATTTGTAATTTCTATGTTTAAAGGAAAAATATATAGTGTATATAATCATGAAAGTTACCGCATCTTACATATCGAACGATGCTTGAAAATCTTGAATTAATTTTTCATTATTTTTAATTTATATTAATTAATTCGGGTACCTATGGGTACCCACGGGTGCAGAATCGAACCCAAACCCGAACCCGAACCCGAACCCGAAATTTGAAACCCGCGGGTCTGAAATCAAACCCATACCCGAACCCATCGGGTCGGGTACCCACGGATACCCAAACCCACGGGTAATTTTGCCATCCCTAAGCGCGGCAGCACGGGCTTGCCATGCTCCAGTGGCACAGTTGCCACGAAGGGAAAGCAAGGAAGGGGAGTGGCGTGTGCGAAAGGAGCCACGCCAAGAGTGGAGAGGGAGGCTCCCGTTGGCACTGTAGCACGGAGGACCTTCCGCTATACCATAGAGTGAAAGGTTCCTTTTGTGATATGGAAAAGAACTATTTTTATAAAAAAAATATGAGGAAATTATTTTTACAGAAAAATAATAACGAGGGGGCAAATGAGAGAACTACTCAGATGAAGACGTCAGAATGGACAGTTATAGCAACGCACGCGGCACGCTCCTTTCGCCATTACTACTATGCACATATAGGGGTAGGCATTTGGTTTTTTTTTGGTTTAATCAGTTCAGTTTTTTCTGTTTTAAAATAATTTGGTTTTTAGAAACTGGCAATCAATTTCTCAAATCAAAATGAAAAATCGGACCGAATTAATCGAAATATTTCGGTTCAGTTAATTCGGTTTTTCAATTAACCGAAATATGAATAAACACTAGGTACATTAGATTTGATTCTTCTCATATCGCAACAAAAGTAGAGATAGAATCACACAACATTCATAGGTTATTATAGTATAAGCATAGTAGAACATATGAACATACCACACATATACATAAAGATTTTAGAATATGAGAATTATTTGATAGCTTTAGAAAGAATATTATAAAAATAGTAGTATACATTGGTTATTTGGTTATTTTAGTTTCTCAAAGAAAAAAACTGAACCGAATACCGAAAATCTAATTATGCTAAAATAAAAATCAAACCAAAAACCGTAAACCCAAAAAACCAAAATAATCGGTTAATTCGATTCAATTTGGTTTGTTAATTCAGTTTCGGTTTAAAAATGCCCACCCCTATGCACACACGCATTGACCAACTATCGACGGCCTGTACTTGGCTGTGACATCATGGGCTTGTATCGTGCCGATTTGAATAATTATACCATTTGGTTTATCGCTTAAGTTCAAATTCAAATTAAAAAATAGGAAATTCGAAAAAAAATATCCAATTTTTTTTCTAAAATTAGAATTAATAGCTTTATGACCTCTCGTATGATTTTTTTAAAAAAATTTGAAGACATTTTTGAACCAGTCAAAATATAGATAATAGAAAAAGAAAAAGAAAATGGCTGGCCTGCAGGCTTTGAACCCATAGGCTAGAGCCGACTATCATGCACTAATCAGAAAAGTTGCGTCTCGTCGAATTTACAAGGGAGTCGCAGTTCACTCATGCAACACAGGATAGAGACCATGGCGCTCCCTAATCACAGAGAATAACTAATAGAGGGAAGGGAAATGTCCACCGACACAGCCATAACGCACAACTGTAAGGTCGAGAATACGACTAGAGGGGGGTGAATAGGCGTTTATAAAAATTCTCTCTACGACTAATCGAGATACGCTATAATCAACCTCTATGTCAAAACCTTACAAAATAAATGCGGAAGCGATAAACTTATGTTTTGACAATTAAAGCCTAAATCAACTAGGCTCACTAGTGCAGTAACTAAATTAAGTCTCTAAGCAAAAGTGCAATTCTACACAAGTAAGCAATATAAATAAGAATTGCAAAAATGTAAAGCACAAGAGACACCAACTTTTTCCCGTGATGTTCAGAGACTTGCTGGTCTCCCCTAATCCACGTTGAGTCAAGCCCAACTCACTTTGGACCAGCTCCGCACTTGAGCACCCGCCTCGAATCCACTATTGGTAGCTTTTCACCCATCCGAATAGGCTAAGCTCCAACCTTCACAAACTTTGCCAAGGCCACTCACAAACATTAAGAGCTCCTACGTACGACACTCTTACGCCGTCTAGGTGGCGGCAACCACCAAGAGTATAGGTCAAGCACCTCTTCATTGAACTTCACTTAGCACAGCACATGCGCTTCCGGCGACCTCCTAAGTGCAACACATGCACTCGAATCCTTCTCAAGTGCAACATATGCACAATGAAGTCTCAATCCTCACTCTAATTGCAACACATACAATTAGCCTCATTCTTGAGCTCAAAAACTAAATAGAGGAGTGCAACACATGCACAAGCCTTCCACATACTCACACAAGAGCAGCAGCCCACCAATGCCCCACAAGGGGTCCTTTTACAGCCTCCCACACAAAAACTAGCCGTTGGGGGGCAAATTTGAGAAAATCAGGATTTTCAGTACTACCGCCCTACTAGGTCCGGTAGTACCGCTCGAGCGGTAATACCGGCCCCACGGGCGGTACTACCAACCTCAGTGCAATTCCAGAAAATACCCTTCTCTGAAATATAACTACCGCACCTATACCTCGGAACTACCGGACAAGCGGTAGTACCGCCTTACACAAGCGGTAGCGTCGGCCTCAGAAAAGCCTCTTTTGGAAAATAAGTACCGGCCTCAAAGAGGCGGTAGTAACGCTCCTCTGGTACTACCGGCCTTTAGATGTGGTAGTACCAGTCCAGTGGTACTACTGCCCTCACCACTGCGATACTGTCGGCAACTGGAGAAAAACAGGATTTTCAAGAAAATCTTTCCTCTAAAAACTCAACAATAATTCTTTGAGCCATATGGGTGATTAACACATGATCACACTCACTTACAAAACACATTTGCAACAATTCAACTCATGCTTAAAGAATTTCTAACCAAACTCCAACCAATTTGCGAAAACACATTTCGCAAACAACTAAACTTATATTTGCAAAAACATATTTAGCAAATAAATCCCGGAGTCAATAATATTAATCCTCTTAGCCATGTGATGGTCAAACCAAGACCAAATCAACTTACAAAAACTACGGTGCAAGCCCTATTCACATACTATCAGGATCCCGGACTCATAGAACTCCCGTTTATTCGCACAACGAATTTGTAAATAAACAATTAAACCTCAACGCATGAGCTATCTCCCTTTTGCAATGCATGCAAATTCATAGCTTCATGCAACAACCAAATCAATCAAGTGCATGAGCTCTTTGATTGCAATACATGCAATCCTCTAGCTCCATGCAACCACAAAATACTAAATTCCTTAAACTCTCTCCTTTTGCAACATATGCAAAACTTAGCTCCAAGCAAAACAACTTCAAATAAGAATTGATTAAAGAATCAAACATAAACTTCAACATTTGCAATACATGCAAAATATGAACTTCACGCAAAAGCCAACGTATGAGCTTATCCCATTTGCAACACATGCAAATCAAAGATCCATACGAAAACCAACACATATGCTTCTCTAATTTGCAACACATGCAAATCAAAGTATTTTGCACAACCGAAGCACGAGCTTCACCCATTCACAATACATGCCAAATGGTTAGCTCTATGCAAAATCCAAATAAGAAGATTAAGCTCGAGTGATCAACGGATTGAGTTCACCAACACATGATGAAGCTCAAACTAAAGACTCAACCCCCTTTTAATAGTACGATGATCTAAAACTAGACTTAAAGCTAGGAAATATCCTTAGTCTATCTAGTTATACCTTTGTGTCGCATGCGATCCTCTTTGGGGCTTTAATGATCTTCAATCATTTCGCTTCTCCCTAGGATCATCAGCCCAGCTCTCTTGAAGTCTTCATGATTTGCAATCATCTTTTCTTCAAAGTTGTCACCTGGCTTTATCTTCTTGTTCGTCAACTCATGTCGAACCTTCTCTTCTTGTCTTGTTTTCGGGATCTCCTCTTGACGCCCATAAACACATGATGCGTCCTTGTCCCGTTTTTTATCTCAACTACTTGGACAACCTATTTCATCCACAACTCATAAAAATGGTTAGTCCAACAAACACGGTTGTCCCAATCACCTTTGCACTCCATTAACACATAATGTATGCCACTGGATCGATTGAGCACAACCCAAATCAAATTAAATGATTTTAAGTGTGTCTTGAGTACTTGATGCAACACATGCTTCAGCATACTAAAGAACTATTCATTTATCCTTAATTAATTAAGGAACACTATTAACACATAATAAAGTGTTCTTTAATGATTAATATGACAAATGAACTCAATTTAAATTGATATGTTGTAATGTATTGATCCTTTCTATATTGAGATGAAGAATATATCAATATTAAGAAACATCAAGTTAGAGTGTGAACTCCTAAATATGTGCATCCATGTAGTATATGGATTGGGAAACATGATGCGCACTTTGTGGATAAAGCAATTGAGAATTCATATTTTAACTTGAATCCAAAGTATACAATAGTAATGAACATTAACACGAGTATATACCTTGGTTTTCTATTTTTCATCCAAATATGAGACTACTAACAATAAGCTCAACAAACGTACGTGCTAGTCTCATAGAGATTAGGTTTGTCATTAGACAAAGATTAAATATTAATCTAAAACTAATCACCAAAACAATGGGACTTGAACTTACAATCATAGGATAGCTCTAACTCCTATGGCGTCGCTGAGACACAAGGGAGCTATGGCTGATATGGCAGCTCTGACTACGACATCTCCGATGCTCATGCACAACCTCCCACCCAATGGTCTACGAATGGCACGACCCTAAGTTTTACGCCATGTTGTACCAACAATGTCAAACGAAAAGTCCATGGACGGGGCAAAGCTGTCACGATTATAAGGCGAAGTTGCTAGCTACACAAGGATTGCCCTTGGTGTCTACCGAGAAATACAACATGTCCAACCAGGTATACATGCAACAATACTAACCGTAGTCCCTAAGGTAATGTTTCATTCCATTGCAGCTCGATGTTTGTCTAATATTCTATTCATGTAGATCAAACATGGTATATGTGTGACAATGGAAGGACGACGAAGCTATGCCTACTTCACAACTTCAAATGAAATGTAAATGGTATTGATATGTGAACGGTATTGATATATGAATAGTATTGATATGTGATTATGTGCATGCTTATTTCTACATTTGTTGGATTGATATGTCAGAAGTATTGAAATAAAAGATTATTTGTTGATATATTATTGCTAAATACTTACTGTTTGCACCAAAATTCGGCATATATGATAATTATCGGTCCACTTGTGAAACAGAGTTTGATACGATTAAGGGTTAAAAAGATACACCGTAACCGATAAGGATTCAATTAATGAAACGGAAAGAAATCGGATCGAGGCCGATATGGAATCAGTTGTCGTGTCCAAGGAGGACTCGGGGCCAAAGCAATATAAAAGGGGACAAACTAGGAGGCAAAGGGGCATGAATCAACAACCAACCAATCAGCACAATCCTATTTTACAATCTTTTGTTTCCTCTAGTTTTCGTAGCAATCTTTCCTCCGTAAGTCATCGAGATCAATAAAAGTTGTGCATCGCCGATTTGTTGCTCTCGTCGATTTGTTCTTCAGGTTCGATCTGCTTTGCTTGTTGCGTATCGCCTCTCAAAGTCGATCTGCCTTTGCCCACGGATTAACCGTAACTGGTTGATCTAGTTATCTCCTGATCGGTTTTTAGCCGACTAGTGTAAAGCAGATAGTCATTCGTTTATCGGCTCTAATTGATTTTACAACTTTTACATTGTCAATTCTAGGTCAAATTGACTGGCACGCTCAAACCCGGCGTTTGTCTCGTATGTTCGAGGCTGAGAACCCTATTTCACGTTTTTGGCGCGAACATCTACTTTACAATTTGCAATTGCCTAAAATATAGCAAAAGTCATGCCAAATTTTTTTTTCATATTTAGGAAAGATCATGCTGGAATTTTTTCGTATTTTCTATACTTTTTTAATATATATCTAACATTTTTCTTATTTTTTGGTTTTTAATGACTTTTTACAAATTTTATAACATCTTTTTGCAAATTTCCTATTTTTTTTTTCAATATTTCAACCTATCGTCAATTTTCGAGAAAAACATCTTGAAATTATTTTGTTTTGAGCGGTTTTTAAACTTTTCGTTCGGATTTCGCTTCATTGTTTGATTAGATTTTAAATTCATTTGATTTTTAAAATATTTATTTTTTAAAAAAATTATTCAATTTTTCATAAATTCCAGTACGGCTATGTCGTTAAAAATCCAGGTAAAAAAAAAATGTATGGTTAACCTGGCCAAGATCTGAGCCAGTACCACAATAATCGCGAACAAGTACACGTATAAGCATGCACCTCGAACTTCGCCACATAAAAATGCTTTCCCAGTTCCCTGCTCGTACTATCTGTACTCACTACTGCTCCATGCGGTCCTGCCTCCCGGCCGGGCGACTCGTATTACCCGGCATGCCAACGGGGGCACCCGGCATGTGTGACCCGAGCTTGCTCTCCAGCCATGCAAAAGCTGCGTGCAACGGCAGGCTGTGACGCACTGACGCTGTGTACATTGAAGCCTTGCCCATATTACCTTTACACGTTTTCTTTTCATAACTTGTAACGAAATTATAATTTTAGTTCTCATGCGGAAGGAGCGGGGAGCCGGGGACGACAGCATGTTGCTTGCCTGGTATACAAGTACGGTATTTTCATCTATCATGGTATGAGAGTAGGGTTGACAAAACCAACGAAATTCAAACGAATTTCACAAAAACGGATCAAACCGAGCTGGTTCAACAATAGAAATCATTCGGCAAGTCGATCTAATTTAAATTTAAATTCAAAAAATTTGTAAAAAGTTATCTTAAATTTTCCTAGAATTAGTATTAATATATTTATGACGTTTGACATCAAAATAATTTGAAAAACCAAAATTTTGAGATGTTTTTGACACAAAACCGAATTTATATAATTGAAAAAGGTTAAAAAATATATAAAAAATACTAGGCCCAGTAGGCCCGGTACAACCCACTTAAAGTTCACACGCTATACACCCCGTTCTGTGAAGCTTCGTACACATTCATTACACTTCTGATGCTCCTCACACTGAGCTCTCACATTCGTTGGTGTCTCCGTCCAGATCCGCTCGCGTCGGCCATCCTTACGCATGATGTTGTACAAAAAACTAGATGATAACTTAAGCATGGATTGTGGGAATTTTTATTTATAACATGCACTGGCGTAATGCCTTTTATTAACAAAAATTTCGAATAACAACCCCGAGTTATAACTGCATATATTAAAAGAAATAGTCAATATCAAATACAATCTAAATTATGAAATTCAGAATAGACAATTAAGGAAAATAAGCAAATTGACTTCCATACTATTTCCAAAGTAAATTCATAAATAACTAAAATTTACAATAATAATTAAATAAAAATTACCTAATTAAAACAAAGAGTCCATGTCAATTATAAACCAAATTAACTAAAATTCAGAGTACAAAATACTCGAGTTATAACAGTTTAGATTAAAAGAAAGAGTCCATATTAAAACGCTAATTTAAAAAATATTAAAATTCGTAACAATATATATTATATGTACTAATTATAACTACAAAAACAATTTCAATTATTCAAGAAAAGGAAAAGATTTAGCGTCCATCTAACATAACTAAGTTATAATATTTATCACGTACAACCAAATTATGGTATTGAAATGAATGTTATACAAATATGGACCTGTTGAATTGATTTGTCAATGGTATTGAAATAAAATGTTATTTGTTGATATATTATTGCTAAATTTATACTTTACAATTTCATATTATCTAAAATATAGCAATGGTCATGCCAAAATTTTTAATATTTTTTCATAGTTATGCTATTATTTCTAAATATGTACTTTACAACTTTTTCACAAAGTTTTTTACCTTTTCTTGTATTTTTCTCCATTTTTCATTCTATCACTGATTTTCACTAAAAAATAGCTCGACAAACCGTGCAAATCGATCAATAAATCGAGAAAACCGATGGTTTTTGATTTTTTCGGCTCGGCTTTAATCGCTGAGTTTGACTTTGCAAACCCTTCGGTTTTGAGCGATTTTTGCGAAAAACTGGTACCGTTAGGTATTCGATTTTCGGTCCTAAATCGGTTTTATTAACTCCATATGAGAGTATGATAAATGCTATTTATTATTTTTCACACCAGATTTACAATTTCATTTAAATAAGATCGCATTTTAAAAAAATAAACAGTGGAGAAGAAAAACCAAAGCTTCGTGTACATCGGTTTGGCCCAGGGATTCAAATTTCGGTCTGAAATACGAAATCTCAACTGAGATTTTGGATTTCAGACCCCTCCGAGATTCAAAATCCCGGTCGAGTAAAAACATTTAAAACAAATTGAAAATGCTACAGTGATTTCGGATTTCTAGGCGAGATCTCGGCGGTTTCGGCCGAAATCTCAGTGATTTTGACCGAAATTTGGTGTTTTTTTTTGCCGGATTTTAATTTTTGTGCATTGCATTTGATTGGATTTAGGGTTAAGATCATCCACAAAAAATTTTAAAATTTTTTGACATGTTTTTGACCATTTTTTGGTCCGTTCAATTTATCAGTTAGGACTGTCCGAATTTTTTTAAATTTTTCAAGATTGATCATTATTTGAAAATTTTATGAAAATATTATAGATGTGTTACGACCATTCACAAAAATTTTAAAAAAATTCTAAAGTGGTTTAAACTATTTTTCATTCAGGTGAAATTTATTAGTCCGTCTTTAGGAGTACTATTTGAATTTTTGAATTCTCAAGTGGATAAAATAACACAAAGCTACCATCGTGAAAGCAAGTAGAAGATGTCAAAAAACCATAATACAATGCAGAGATGGTTGATAAATTACATCAAGTCATGTATCAGTAATGAACTCCACGTTGCACATCAATTTGCTCCTTTTTAGTTGGGCCCTAAGGAAGACATTAAAGAAAAGGTGCTTAAAATAAATATATTGCCTCAGTACCCTCACTAATACTAGTGTACCACTGTACCTTAACAACAGAAGCTCCGGTAGCTAACTTCTTCCCAAGCTTCTTTGAAGCACCACTCAGCTTTACACCTAAAGGTTTAGGAGAGAGAATATGATCAACAGAATTGCGCCCGAGCTTAATAGCAAAAAATGCCATTTGGAACCTCAATATGTTCATTTTAGGTCTAGATTTGACATCCATACAACTACCTCTTCTACAGTGTTTATAATACAATCTTCCATTCTGTTAAGTTCATAAGATGTACATAGTGTGTACACAATGTTTAGACTATATCTTTACTAACTAGCAAACTACTGTAGAGCTATCACCAACTCATCATGAAACTATATCTATCTTAATTGCAAACAGGTGCCATCATGGAACTTTAGTGTAGGTTCGGTTTAAGTCCAGAGTTGACATCCACACAAAATATCTTCTACAATGTTTAGACTTCAGAGTTTAGAATACTGTCATGTCCATTCGGTTCACTCGGAAGTTATAAATAGTTTAGAATACCGTCATTTCTTACATTTGAAAAATAAAAAACAAACTTTACATAATGTTTTTATCAGGACATTACCATTGTTAGATTTTTTTAAAAATTCCTCATACTTGATCATCATCTAAAATTTTTATGGAAACATTAGTGATGTGTCAGGATCATCCAAAAAGAATTTTAAATTTTTTTAACGTGTTTTGGACCATTTTTAACGTGTTTTGGACCATTTTTTGGACCATCTACAATTTCATATTATCTAAACAATAAAATGTAAAACGTGTTTCGGATTTCGATAACCTCCGAGATTTATACCAAAACGAAATTTCAAAACTTGGTCTAGCCTTTCTGGTTACCACAATGAGCCAGGAGAAAAAGATGCAACAGGACGAGCAATTATGTGTCTCGTCCAGTTTGAGCAGCTAGAGTAACGAGGAGGCCGTACCGTACCATCCATCACCAAGTCACTTCACGTGGTCCAACCGTTAAGCGATTGTTTGCAATACTTTTAATTAATAAAAATTTAATGAATAATTATGTATTTTTATTAATATATTTATTTATATTTAAAATTAATAAAAAATATTTTAGTTATATAAAGTTATTGTAAATATCACTCTACAAAACATATTTTACATTTTATTGTTTATACTTCATTAAAAGGTAAATACTATCAATACTATGATATAATATTATAAACTAATTTATCATACTTAGTGAATAAAACTATGCTATTTTCATGATTAAAAGGATGATTAATTAGAAAATGATCTATTAATCAGATGATATGGTTAATTAATCATTTAACTACGTTAATTGCACTCTATTAAGCTATTCATGATGATTTAATCAGCGTTATTAATTAAGTGGCCAACTAATCCATCGAGGCTGTCGTTTTTCACAACAGCGGTCACAATGCGCCGGTAGGAGGTGTTGGTAGAGGAGCTAGAAATCTTGTTTGCCTTCCTTCGAGTGGCTTTCTCTTGTGTTTTATGTTGTTGGCGTGCCAAAATCTGCATGACGTGATTGGAAGATATTGTGTTTGTCAAAGCAGCGAGCATACACGCCGAAAGACTTGAAGATTCTGCCCTTTTCGACCATATATGTTCCAATTTCACGCTAAAACACGACCGAAACTACCTTTTTTTTTGTTTGAAAGCAACGACCGAAACTACTTTCATTATTGCCTTGTCTCGATCGAGTGGTAGTGTTCGCACCGCGACAAGTACACGATCGACTCCTCCTTTTGCTGTTGTGTCGTGTGATATCACATGCTGACATATATCATTGTCAAGACTTGCATCCTGTTACTGTTGTTCTGGAAACGAGACATGTGCGTATCCTGTCCTTTCCACGCCGTATCGCGGCCGATCACGATGCTGAACTCTGCAGGTCGAACTGCAGCTAGTACTGCACGCCATCTTTTCTACATGGAAATGCAACGCGTAAGCATTCAATCAGAAAAACAAAATGGGAAATGAACCGCAGCAGTCAACCAAGAAGGTTAACAAAAAACTAGGACGAATAATAGATGTTTCCGCAAAGTCGGTGCAATATATCATGTGGCTAATGATTTCACCATCCGACGTAATTCTATATTTTTAAAAATATAGAAATGTTTTTTTTGTTCTTAATACATATCATTCTACGTTTCGAGATGGTTTTTTTTATCTCTTTTTTTCATTATATACCCCTCCACATTATCTATTTGTAATATTTTCTTATATACATCTTGCATTTATCAACTGAAGAGAATATTATGTAACACATCTAACATAAAGGGAGTGAGCAAATACATAGGAAAGCGTATAACAAGAAATACTACATCTATTATAAGCGAACAGAATGGAGCTCAGCCAACCCATCCACCTGTCACTCTATGGTGTTTTGCGAAACAATCCCTCCATTTTTTCAAATTACGGATAGATTCTCGCGAATTTACGAATAGATCCTTTGTAATTTTTTGTGAGGGGAAGAAAAAATTCCCGGGATCGCGTTTAGGTCCCTGGCTTGCTACTTTGCAGAAAGAGCATCCCGTTAGATGTAAATCGCGAGCGAGACCTGTTCTACCTTTTCGGGATAGCAGTGAGGTCCAAAACTATAACAAATAGGTTCCCGATTTTTACATCTAAGTCATTTCTCCGTTTTCCCCAAAAAAAAATATTTTCGTCAACAGAAAGATGTGTACTTTTTTTCGACTCGGTCTCTAGCGTTTCTCGAGCCTCCAAAAAATTTGAAAATACGTCTAAATCTACTTTTTATCTGGGAAAAAAAGCAAAGCATTTTTCGTTCGCGCGCGCGGCGTGCGCCGCGCTTACGGGCTTAGGTCCTTTCTCTGTTTTACCGAAAAAAAAATATTTGTCAACAGAAAAATGTGTACTTTTCTTCCAGTCGGTCTCTAAGGTTTCTTAAGCCTCCAAAAATCCTGAAAAAAATATATAAATCTATTTTTTTCTTTGAAAAAAAATACAAAATCATTTTTCATTGACACGCGATGCCACGCTTATATCTTCCTAGTAGTAAATACTCCCGCACAACATACTTTTAGATAACACTTCAGGGACTGCAGTAAAATTTTCTACTGCTGAGTTTCTGTATGGTACAGAAAACCTGAACAAAAACCTTTCACATGATTGGGGGATGGGGGCGATGTCCATTATTTTAAGCACATTCCGATCCCCACCGCTGGCTTTTCCTTTTAGGATTGACATGCCCAGGCACTGCACCTGTGCCGCAGCATCACTAAATTGGCCTCCGGAACCGAGGAGGACGGCTGAGTCGAGTCCGACCCGATGGATGGAACGGAGAGCGAATCGCGCCCAAAAGATCTTCCCAATAAAAGCAACTGCGATGGGACCGCCGCTCGCGGCTCGCGAGAGGAGAGAGCCCCCGCTCGGCCACTCCTGTCCTGTGCTGCTGTGCATATCAGCTCGCCAGACCAGGCGGCGCCAGCGTCACACGGCATGGAGCAACAGTGGCACGACCGAGCCGCGCGGCTAGCTCGTCACTTCGCCTTTCGCGCGCCGCCCGCGGCCGTCCGATGGCACCAGCCGACGGGAACGGGTAAGCGCTGCCCGGCGGTAGGGCCCGCGCACCGTGTGCTCCCGCGCTCCATACGGCCGCCAGCCTCGGTGCCCGTGCCCCTCATGCGTCACCTGTGCTCCCTACCACTCATAGCTATGCCTATGGGCCGGGTTATTGCGATACTGCGATCTCTCCCATTATCTGCCCCTCTCTCTATAGTCTACGTCGTCGTCCGTCTAAGTGTCTAATCGATCGCCATGAGGGCTTGATTTGCTGCATGACTTCAATAATTGCCGTCAGCGTTGCAAGCGTCGGTCCATACATTGTTTCAGTGCAGGGTTGACCGAAAACTGTGAAAATCCGTTTTACTGAGCATCAATCCTATTCAATTTAAAATCTAAAAAATTTAGAAAAAATTATCCTAAATTTTATTGGTATTATTATCGTTGTGATCTCTAACATCAAAATTATTTAAAAAACCAAAATTTCCAGATGTTTACGAGGCATATCTTGCTCTCGTTTTGTTCTTAAATTGTGGAACTTAAGTTTGAAACAAGTTAAATGGTACTTAATCATATTTGTTGTTGTCTAATGTTCACTTACTCTCTTACCAATGATAGCTTATTCTTACTGTGTTGTTACTTATTAGATTATGGAGTTTACGTTTGGTATAAGTTAAACGGTAGTTAAGTATATTTGTTGTTGTTTTGATATTAACTAAGCATATTTGTATGTTTCAATTTATTACAACTTAAATTTTTTTACTAACATAGTGTTCATGTAAATCCAATATTCTCATTTGTGCGACAATAGAAGGCCGATGAAGCTATGCCAAGTACAAACATTCATTTTCGGTGAGGAATATTGATTTCAAATATCATATGCCATGGTATTTAAATGAATATTATTGAAATGTGGACTGGTTGAATTGAGTTGTCAACAGTATTGAAATAAAATGTTATTTGTTGATATATTATTATTAAATGCTTACTTTACAACTGCACATTATCTAAAATATAGCAACGGTTATGTCGAAATTTTTCATATTTTTCCATAGTTATTATTGCTAAATATGTACTTTACGACTTTTTATAAGTTTTTAGGATTTTATCAGTTTTTTACAATTTTTCCACAATTTTTTGAGATTTCATTGGCTGTTTACAATTTTTCACAATTTTTTTTTTCATTTTTTCTTACCCTTTTCTCTATTTTTCATTACGTCACCCCTTTTCCTTAAAAATCGCTCGATATTTGGGTAAAATCGGTTGATTTTCAACCATTTCGAGCTGTTCTCAAGATTATTTTGGCTACATTTGATAGGTTTGTTTGACTTTGCAAATCATTCAATTTTTGGTGATTTTTGGTCGATTGTCACGATAAATTAGTATGGCTGGCACTTCGATTTTTAGCCCTAAATCGGTTTGGTTAAATCTGTTTCAGTGTTCAAATGCTGGACACAGATTTGGTGTGGTCCGTAGGGACTGCAACTTAAACAGTCCCCGCGGGACCGTCTGATTTATTTCATTGTACCAGGCTTTTACTATGCCAAAACTTTAGTTTAGCTCGTTTTGATCATCAACAAAACTCCCCTGAGCCTCTGTGCTCGCTCCTATCGTTGGAGGGGAAACAACAAGACAACGTCAAAGGCCAGCAAGCACAACATTGATCCGATTTAGACGACTTCTGTATGACAGTAACCCAAATGGCACAACTATGAAGCCATCAATACAACCACGCTGCCCCGCTACCCAAGGCTACCTCACGATACCACCGCCTCGTTGCACGACACAACTATAAAGCCATCAATAAAACCACGCTACCCCACTACCCAAGACTACCTCACGATACCACTGCCTCCTTGCACCACCCACCCTATCTTTTCAAGTGATTTGAATTCTTTGTTGTGTTTATGTCGAACAATACATCAAATATGATACCGACTGATGCATGTATTTAGTTGTGTCAAACAATGCAACATCGAGTGTATTCGGCTCTAATTTGATTTTCTTCTCCGTTTGGACTGAAGTCTGGCCATATACGTGCGATGTGACAAAGTTTTTCTTAATTGTAATCTAATCTTCGTACAGTGAATTCTGTTTTCATGGGCACACTACTTTTATCTAAACGGTTTTTCATACTAAAGCTATATCTGATATTCATTTGATTATCTATTTTTGTGGTGTGTTTTATAAGGATTTGTATCGTACCCAGGGGTCCAAATTTCAGCAAAATTCGGCGAGATTCCGGTGAAATCTCGGAATTCGGACCCCTCCGAGATTCAAAAAAAAATTCAAATCTCAGATTTCTTGGCGAGATATCGACAATTTCGGGTGAGATTTGGTAGTTTTTTGCTGGATTTTGATTTTTGTGCATTGTATTTGTTTGGGTTTAGGATCAAGATCATCCACAAAACATTTCAAATATTTTTAACATGTTTTTGATCATTTTTTGTCGGTTCAATTTTTCGGTTAGGACTTTCCGAATTTTTTAAAAATTTTCAAGATTGATCATCTTCTGAAAATTTTGTGGGAATATTATGGATGTGTTAAGACCATTCAAAAAATTTCTCAAATTTTTCTAAAGTGGTTTGAACTTTTTTAATACATAGGAACTTTTCTAGTCCATTCACATAACCACATACACAATGTTGCATTTAAGTGAAAGGCATTGGACGGAAAGATTGTCGTAAATTTATGTCAGGAGAGGTAGTATGAAACTATGAATAATAATCTAATATTTCAACTGATCTAGTCCAGTTGGCCGTTTGAGCTAATTTAGACAAAAAAAAAGTAACTGATAGATCTAATCAACCTGATTGAGTTGATTAGATAGAGGTAAAGGTCATTTTTTACCTGAAAAAGGCGATGCGCAACAAAATTGGAGAAAAAGTGAACCTGGTTGGCGTAAGTCGATGAAATCAATAATCGACAATGCACAACTTTATTGATTAAGCGAATTACAGAGGAAAGATTCTAAATCTAAAATTCTACTCCTAGTCGATGAAAAGTAAAAATGAAAAGTAGATTGGATGTTTGGTTGATTGTGTGTCTTCCCGATGTCACCTATCATCTTCTTTCATAGTATTTGACCCGACCGTGTTCTCCTTGGACTCTAATACATGATATGTTCACATGCTATGCTTTAATGATTACCAATGATATGATGGATATGCTTACTATGTTATGATGCCATGTGATAATGTACAAGTGATTTATGATGTTGGCATGATTGCATACATGACATGATACATGGCCCGGGCGGTGAGAAAGTCATAACTAATCCGGGGAAGGTCGGTGAGAAAGTTATGACTATTCCGGAGAGCCAATGAGTAAGTCCTACATCGTGATTCCATCCACCGCGGTGTGGGGAAGCGAGGAGTAGGCACCCTCCATCTTCGGGATGGAAGGGGGGAGAGGGTGCACACCGACGGGTGCGTACTCAACCATACCGGTATGAGTTTCCAAGGAGACATGAGCATCGCATCGCATTGCATACATAATGATAATGATATGTGATCATGAGTGAGATGATATACATGATGTGAGTTGTTGTAGCCATGTAGTTGTTTTTGTTTGTACCATTGCAATATACTTGCTGAGTGATGAACTCACGCTTGTGTTTATATTGTTTTTCTTAGGTACCATGAAACCGGCATGCGGGAAAGGGAGCTAGTCACACGTCATCACTTAGCATCACACATATAAACAATGACATGTTCCTTCCTTTAAATTGTGATGGTTAATTTATGTGCTTGGTTTCCTCATTTACTTCGTTTGGCTCATGAGATGGTTGGAATCTTTATTCTAGTTTTATACTGCTGCTAGAACCTTTATTATTGATGATTTAGATGTCATTCTTTATACTATACCCTGTGATCATATTGTTGTTGCTTCAATTCATGGAAAAACAAAGGAGATGCTGCCGAAATTTTTGGTATTAGCATTTACTCCTTTGCTGTAATTTACCTTAGTTTTTGGTATTTAGATGTTGTTTAGCCTACGTTTGGTAGCATTCGGGCATATTAAATGCCGGGGTGTTACAGTTGGTATCAGAGCGAGGTTGTAGGTCCTTGGAATGTGTATTTTTAGTGTCATGCTATAGGGTACAACTAAAATGTGATGTGGAATAACTTAGAAACATGGCTTAGGTCTTAACTAAAATTTTGTCATAGGATAGCAACATTAAAACTTGCAAAAGTGGTATAACTAATCTAAAATTTGACACACATGGATGCACAGTAGGAAAGGTATGGGTATCGTTGTTTACGCTTAAATGTTGTATTTAAGCCTTGTTGCTAAATGCTATATTTGATAGAGTATGCTGCTATGTGTATGAGAGAATTGAATTGAATTGTTCGTGTTATTGTGTTAAAATGGGGTTGTGGTGCGAAGGGTTTCGCCACCTCTCTTTATTCATAGTAAGGGTGAGGTTTGTGGTGTGCCGGTTAGCGCCATCACCGAAGAACTATTAACCCTCAGTAGGAGAAGAGTGCTTACCCTTTCTCGTCAGAATCGGGTAGTTGACTGGAGTCAAATAGAAGAGTTTGGTGGTGGATTCCTTCGTATGTTCTTTACCGTTCTGACGGTCGGTTTTAGTTGTTTTTCTTTATTTTAGTTGATTGAAATCAAAAGAAAAGTGTTTGATATTGGATTTTCGCGGATTGTTCCGTATGTGGTTCGTGGTTTTGTCTTCCTTGGTTGAAGACGTAGAAGAAAGGTTTGTGTTGCGCATCTGTTGGTCGCTATTTTTGCTTTGACACCGGTTTTGTTGGTTGCCTTGCAAAGAAAAGTATAGTTTTGGTTCTTGTGTGTCTTACTCTGAGTTTAAAAGAAGTTATTGAAGCGTGTGCAAAAAGTTAAGTTGTGTCGATTTATGTTTTGCGCCTTTGCTGTAATTTATCGTTAATTGTGGTATTTAGATGTTGTTTAGTCTATGTTTGGTAGCATTCGGGCATACTAGATGTCGGGGTGTTACACGTTACACGTCACATGCGATTATACTAGCACTAAAGCACTAGATCTTATAAGAACTTCGAAGTTAAGCGTGCTTGGGTGAGAATAGTACTAGGATGGGTGACCTCTCGGAAAGTTAAATCCGCTGGATGCTGTTAGAACTTCGAAGTTAAGCGTGCTTGGGCGAGAGTAGTACTAGGATGGGCCACGTGAGGTTGATGTGTAGCACGAAGTTGCCAGATCTGACACAATTACAAATAATAACAAATACATTTTTGTAATATTATTTGTGTTGGTTCTAGCAAAAAACCGACATAAATAGTCTTATTAGTGTCGGTTTGAAAATTGACACCGATAATCCCTGATTATTAGTGTCACTATATCTGCGTCGGTTTGAAAACCAGCACAAATGTGTGTTCCGAACCGACACGAATGTAGGTTTTTAAGGTAGTGATCTCACCTCAATCGATCGTCATTTGCATCAAGAGATTGTGTTGTCATCTCTATTGTTTTGCACTTTTTTTTGTTAGAGGTGGAGTTCATTACAATTCAAATTGTTGTATCTATTATTAATGACATTAATCATTGTTGATATCTTCAACGATTTGTCATCTATTCTGGATTATTGCGACGAGATCCGTACATATAGAGTCTAAGGTGGAGTTGCTAGTTTTTAGGCTACGCTTGATCGAGGATAAATTGGGGAAAAAAAGTCAGTTGTGGGGACAACTGATTTTGATGTTTTGTTCACCATTTGGATATGTTGTAATTTTGGATTTCTTACGCGACTATTGTAGAAGTTTTGATAATATTAATTCTCAGGAATTTGATAACACCCTTATGGTAGCTAGCATAATAATCTTTAGAGTTTATTTTTGCGTTGATATATACTAGAACGTTTGTCTAGTTGTTGAAGCTCGATACAAGGGGTTCACTGTAGTTCCTGCTCCATTGACAGAACGAGCCCTTTGAAGTCAGCAGTTTAACATACATGAAGGCCACACGTGCAAGTTGCTCTTTCAATTAGCGTTATTTGCTGAGTTTTATACTTCTGGTGGAACATTTTCAGTTTTTGAGATGAGTTCTTCGCTATTTGTCCAGCACCACAAGTGACGATTTAGCTTATGTCGTTTGTTGATATAGCATTTTAATCAAGACGTCAGTCGTACAGGCTCAGACCTTTGCGGAGATTGTGAATTGTTGAAGACAAAGACTTTGTTGTCTATTTTATTGATAATTGTTTGTTTAGACCCACAGGTGGTTTTACGAATTTGGCTTCTTAAGAAGCATTTGGATAAGACCGTTTCAGTTTTTATTATTAAATATTAGTCCCATAGACTTTTGAGGCACAAAGTATGTTGATCAAAACTTATTTTGAAGAGATTTTAATATTTTCGAAAACAGAGTAAATTTGTTTTGAGGTGGAGATTGTAAAATTGTGATCTAAACTCTTTATTGGGTCCATGTTGGACACTGCTAGACGTGGCACTTAGAGGTGCATACACCAAATCGTGTCAAACATAGCAACGATGTCAGTATCCGACTCTGATTTGATTTCCTTCTCCGCATGATATTTTGATCTCTAATCTATACATATACTCCTGTAACCGCATAGTTTAAATGCATCAAAGTTCTACTTGCTTATTGTGACGGCCCGCCTTTTTAGGGGCAGATCCGTACGCCTCGACAGCTACCCAGGATGATTAGCTGCCAGGAACCAAGCATATTATTGCCAGGCAAAAGTCAAATTCCAACATTTTTATGCAATATAAGGCCTAACGGCCAGGGTTTTTACAGAAGAGGGCGCAGCAGGGCCCGAATAACTTACAAGCAAAACACCGCACAGGCAGGCCTGAGCAAAAGACTAAGACCTCAAAACCAAATTGCCATCTACGCACTCCTGGAACGCTTTCAGCTTCTTCAATCTCTGAAAGGGGGTCGGGGTTGCAAGGGTGAGTACGGGAGTACTCAACAAGTCGTACGGAAAACACTGAATATTACATGCAAGGGTGTAGCACAATATTGGTACAAGGTTAAAGTATTTGTGGATGCAGTTTTATTTGTAACATCATTTTACATTTTAAAACACAATCCATAATAATAGTAATCCAGGGGGGTTCCATTCACAAAGTCATCACCATTAAACCACATTCTCAAAACATGCACCAAGATCTACTTGAGCTAGGTTACGGGATTCACCCCAATTAAACTTAGCTTCATTTACCGGAAGCACGGCGTATTCGAATACCATTTATTCACTCTGCAGAGGTGTTCAGCTTTACCCACAAGATTCCACGATCGTTAATGCCAACTCGAGTTTAACACGCAACTTAAATGCGTGCGGCCGGATCGAGGTTATCATAGCTTTTCGTTGGACATTTCCCTCTTTAGTCCCTATCCGGTAGAGCTTTGGTCCACATTAACCCGGGGTCCCCACTGACCAGTGTGGAGTGCTTGGTCCCGCTTACTGTGGACACCTACCGTTGTGAACCCGAAATGCCACAGTTTCCTCGTGCACACTTTCGTTTCACTCCCATAATCATTGGACCATCTCCCACACCTGGGAAGGTAACCCTGCTCCTATAGGTATTCCGAGGGAAAGTACAATGTACCGAGCTATGTTGAGTCAAGCCAACGAAGTTGACCGGCCCAACCTGTGGTTGAACGAGTTCGTAAGTTATTTACTTTGCTCAAGGGGATTATTATCCTTACATTGCCAAAGACCAAGCCTTTTTCCGATCCACAAACCAATCCGGTACCAAGCTGCAGACCACCACAACCAACCATGGTATTAATCATCACCGGATTGGAACTCATCCTCTCCGGATTTATCCAATTCATCCCCCAAAGCGTAGCACTCTTCCAAATGTAACCAACCAAAGGTTCGGCACTTTATTTCCATTCTCAAAAACATTTGACTAAACTAACAGGATAATAATAATTAATACCGGAATATTAATTAACCTAAGGTTACAATGATATAATTAGGTTCAATAATTTTCAAGGAAGTCTCATGAGCAAATCGGCATTAACTAAGTATCATGTCATTCTAAACTAGACAGATTTGCAATATTTCAATATACAGTAAAGTAATGCGGTAGAAAATACTAATTAACTATAATAAGGCATGAATAGGTTCAACATGTTCAAAGGTGTACGGCTTGCCTTGCTGGCGATTGGATCGGACGAAGTGTCGTTGGCCAGTCGAAATCGGCTCTTTGTCGGTCCGGCTCTGCTCAGAACTGCGACGGCTCTGAAATCGCCCAACGTCCGGATCTAACGAAAAGGACGAACGACAATAAAGAAACGAAACTAAAAGAAATCAAACGAAAACGGAAACTAAATCTAATCGGCCGAGAGAGAGAAAGGAAGGGCGATTTGGGCATTTTTGGAATTTTCGGAGTCTCAGATTGAGGAACGGAAGGCATTTTTGGACTCAGTGGCTTGAAACGGTTCGAAAAAGTATTTTTGGGGCATTTTTGGATTCTCGGATAATTTTGGGTATTTTTGGGGTATTTTTGGATATTTAAATGATTTAAAAAGGATTTTTGGAATTAAAAACCGAATAGAAAATGGAAAAATAAACACTGTTCATTTGGGCCGTGCCAGCGACTGAATTTGGCCTGGGTCTCGCGCGCGTGGGGAAATGGCCACTGGGCCGGCCCAGTTCACGGCCGAGCCGCCTGACAGGTGGGGTCCGGTTGCAGCGGCGTGAGAGGGAGAGAGGGGGAGAGCGACTGGCGGGTGGGGCCTGGGCGCGTAGAGAGGGAGGGAGCTGGCGCGTGGGCTTAGCCCACTCGGGTGCGCGCGAGGGGGAGCAGGGCTGGGGTTAGGGCAGGCGGTGGCGGCGGCTTGGCGGCGGCGGCGACGGTGGGGCGAGGCCGGGGTGGAGGGAGACGGCGGGGAGATGAAGAGGCGAGGGGGGGTTCACCATGGCTAGGGTTAGGGTTTGCGAGCGGGGAGGCGGCAGCTGGAGCTCGCGGCGACGGCGGCTTGGCAACGGCGGCCGGAGCTGAGGGAGAGAGAGAGAGGTGCTGGAAGGGAGGGGAGGGGAGGGCTCACCGTGAGGAGGCGGGAGTGGGGCGCGGGGAAAGCTGGGGCAACGGCTTTTATAGCCGCGGGAGAGAGAGAGAGAGGCGAGCGTCCACGAAGCGGCGGCAGCAGCGGCAGGGCGACGGACGGACGGCCGGCCAGCAGAGGTAGGCACTGAGTGCCCTACTACGAGCTAAAGCGCCAGGTCACGCGGCGAGGAAGGCGGGGCGAGTCACTGCGGCGAGCTGCAAAGCGGGCGCGCGGGAGCAATGAGCGGCCAGCGGAGGCGGTGCCGGAGGCGGCGGAGACGGCCGGCAAAACGGCCAGAAGGCCCAAAAAGGTAATTGGCCCAAAACCAATTCAAAAACAAATTCAAATCCAAATTTGATTCCGAAATTTGAATCAAATCAAATTTAATTTTGAAAATTCTGGGTTGTTTCACTTATAATCTTTTCTCGTATAGTAGTTTTCGTTTCTGTGCGTCCATGATTTTACCTGAACGAGCTTTTCACGATAAATCCGTATATGTTGTGTTGTGAGTTTAATAAAACAGTGACGGCCATGAGTTGTTGGCCACTGCGGCCGGATCCGTACATCATATTGCGCGTACCCCCCAAGTATATACGAATGTTATCGGGGCCTGGCATGCATGCATGAGTTAACGTGCATGCTTGTGGGGTACGGGTACCTTGATATTGTGTACCGCAGCATCTAAAGTATATGCATACGGCTGTACGTATAAGTCTATAAACATACGCGGTACGAAGTCTATTTTACTTGTACTGTTCATATCGTGTTGCCACTCGTACACTCGTACCGTAGGTCGTATCGATCGAGGACTAGTTATCTGCGCCACAGTGAACCGTTCTCTGACCCGTCCAATCAGGCCGAATTAAGCGCACTCTTAATACATAATTTCTATCTAAAAACAACCATATTATTAGAGCACAAACGATACTCTGTTTCTAAAAATTATCTTTAAGAATTTTAATTTACCTAGAGACAACATCTCTAATAGTTATCTCTAAAATCATTCATATTCATTATATTTTCCTACTCACATTCCATTCCTTTTTGCGTCGACTTGCATGCTAAGGTTGTCTCTTGTATAATAGACGACGCATTCTTTTTCATCATGCCCTTTCTCCTTCACGTAGGATTTTACTTACAAGGCATAATTAAGAGATAGCCGAAGTCGTGCTATTGGAGATGCCTTTAATAAATAGTACTAGATATTACACCTTCAACCCTTTGTATCCTAGCACAAATACGTAAGGAACATCAAATAAATACCATGCAACATATAGATACAACCCTCTCTTTTCAATGCATATTTTTGTTGTATGTTTCTTTAAGTTGTGTGGTTAAGCTATTTCTCATATAAGAAATGACTTCCATCTCTTTTTTTTTTCTTTACAACAATATTAATCCTATATAGTATATTGCAAAAAATTATTGATATAAGAGTATTGGGAATGTCCTAAGTGTTAATGCTGCAAATCCATTAATAAATAATCGTACGTAGACTGAACAAGCTTTGACTTCTTGGCCTGTAGAGCGTACGTAGATTCAGGGTACGCGTGAGCGTAACGAAACCTGGAACAGACCAGCGATCTCCCACTGGACGGCTGTCGTGCGGCTCGAGGATGGATAGAGTTCCCGGGCAAACAGTGGCCGGGGCCAGGCCGTAACGTGGGGAGGGACAGGGGCAAAATAGAAGGAAGCACGCTACAAGCATGCAGCAACAGCGGCCGCAGCAGCCACAAGTTTGGCGTTAGCTTGCCCAGGAGCGGGTCAGTGCGCGGCGGCAGCAGCATTGCAGCAATGCTGCAGCTTGGCTGGGTGCCGGCAGGAGGAGTGAGGGAGGGGAAGGTGGTGGTGGCCTGCCGGTGCATTGCGTTGCGCGATTAATTGGGGGCGTACTACACGGCACGCGTGTCATCACTCATCACGCGCACAATAAATTTCGTTGGCAGACAGGCGCAGGCCGCGGCATTTACCGCGCTGCGGCCGCGGCACGTGACGTCGTCCTGTACTCAGGGATGCTAATAGGCAGGGATGATTTAGATTCTTGGATTACATTAGGGCATGTACAAAGGAGAGCCCAGAAGTGTCTCTTAGCACAATCACCCAAACAAAAAGACAACACTAAATAATCCTCATACAATGGGTTAACTCTAACCGCTGTCTCTTAATAATGAGATGCTTTAAGTTCTTGTATATGCTGCTTGATCAAGTGTGCACATATCTTAGTTGCTTTTGTATACGCATATGCTATTGTCAATACATATAATTGTTGGTCAAATAAAGAAACAGATCATTACTTTTTAGATAACACACATATATTCATGCCAGAAATAAAAGTTACAAATTTCATATTGTGCTTGCAAATGACGTGATAGGCAATGTACGTTTACTAAAAAGATGTAGTCATCTCTTAAATAATTCATTTATATTGTCAACAAACTACCAATTTGAATACTTATATACCAATTTGAATACTCATCCATCAATCAGTAGCCCAAGCTGGCGAACTCAACTCTTAAATAATTCATACACAAGGAGGCGCTCATCACCAATCTTCCAATATCCAAGCAATTCAGACAAGGTTGCGATTTTTATATAACACACATATATTCATGCTAGAAATAAAATTACAAATTTCATATTCGCCATATTAATTTGTTGCCAAAGCGCCACCATATTTTTCATATCTACATAAAACATATATATCACGTGCTTTTGCCTATTTGTTACCGAACTGACGCCATATATGCTCAATTAAATCATTCTTAAGTTCAACATGCGTAGATCGAGATCGAATTGCTTCGAATTTTTCCCAAGTACCTCCGGCGGGGTTAGTGTTGTTGCTCACTTCAGCGGTAGAACGATCGATGCTCCCGAATCTCGCTCAAATCCAAAGGGATTGCAATGATTTCCTTCGCCTTCAACTATCATATTATGTAGAATAACACAAGTGAGCATTATGTTGACAACATCTCCCCTTTTCCATAAGCGCATCGACGTAACGATATTCCATCTAGATTGTAACACACCAAAGGCACATTCTACATCCTTCCTTGCCCCTTCTTGATGGCGTGCAAATAACCTTGTCTTTCTCTGTTTGAGGACTCAAATCGCCTTCATGAATCTTGCCCACTCGGATATATTCCATAAAGGTAGTACTCCTGTTATAATGCTTTCCATTCACAATATATTGTACCCGAGGAGCCTCCTCTCAAAGTTTCAATGAATAACTGGTGACTTGTTTAAGACGTTGATGTCATTATTGGACCCTCGTAGCTCAAGAAAGCATGCCATATTCTTAGATCTTGGGATGCAATCGCCTCGAGGATCATGGTGGGGATACTTATCGCCACGAGTGAATTGGTTCTCCCGCCATGCAACGGGACAATTCTCCCATTGCCAATGCATACAATCTATACTTCCGAGCATTCCAGAAAACCACGATTTTACGTTACCTTGTAGTATATGTTCCACCTCATCGCTTCTAGGAGGGCGCAAGTACTCATCACCGAACTTTTCAATAACCCCTTCCGCAAACTTACCCAAGCACTCCAAACCCGTGCTCGCACCAATCTTTAGTACCTCATCAAGTTGGTCGTACCGAGTGCCATACGCCAGCATACTGAATGGCCGCTGTACATTTCTCAGATGGTGAGAGCCCTTCCCTTCCTGTGGCATCTAATACTGTTAGAGAAGTATGGTGACCAATCGCCAAGTGCACTCACGATTCAGTAGAAGAGCGGCTTTCTCATCCGAAACCTCCTACCAACATCTCGTCCGTAGATAGGATTTTCTGAGAAATAGTTGGCAACCAGATCATTGTGGTCTGGTTTCGATTCTTGGAATATACCTCCTACGGATGAATCGGGCGCCGACGTGCTGGAGGTTGTTCTTGTAACTTGGCCTTCTACCTTCTCTCCAAACCGCCCAAGATAGCCATCAACCAACTCTTCCTCCGCGAGGAAATCATCAACCGTGGTACACATCACTTGGATCAAGTCGCCGAGGATGGCGGCGCCGAGGTTCCCGTCGAAGCATTCTTCTTCAGTCGGACATGGTGAGAGTGGTGAGACGATAGTGGTAAGGTATATTGTGGTGGCTGTGATTTTTATAGGAGAGGATGTTGTTTGTGTTCGATTAGCCACACGGTGGACTAGTTTATGTTTAGATTAGTCCACACCATACTACAATAGTTTATGTTCAGACTAGTTTTAATAACTAGTGTCATTTCCTTTCATACCAATTTCAGTCCACACTACACTAGTTTCATTTCCTTTCATACCAATTGCAGTCCACACTACACTAGTTTCATTTCCTTTCATACCAATTTCAGTCCACACTACACTAGTTTCATTTCCTTTCATACCAATTTCACCACACTACACTAGTTTCATTTCCTTTCATACCAATTTGGCTTGTCATTTCCTTTCATACCAAAACACTTAAAGGACAAGCAACTAAATACATATCGTCACTCAGCTATCCATGATTTCATCAGAGCTTATGAATGAGACTAAACAATGGTGCGTAATGTTCTTGTTCCCTCCTCCCAAAGGTTACCTAACCCAATCAGACGACATAGAAGACTTATATAGCAAATCGACATGCAACGCCTAAAAACAAAGCAAACATTTGCATAGACTTCATATATTGACTTAACATCATGCAGAATCAGAATAACTTGTACAGTACACCATCTAAATTCCAAAAAAAAATGTAAAAAATACTCCATAGCCAAATGACATGATAGCCAATGCACGCTTACTAAAAAGATATATAGTCATCTCTTAAATAATTCATTTATATTGTCAACAAACTACTAATTTGAATACTGATATAACTTGCGGTCATCACATCATGCAAAGTCGTAATAACTTGCACAGTTCACCAACTAAATGATGACACGAATCGACAAGGGTTCACCGCCGATCCTCCAAAGAAATTTTTGACGGAATGGAAGAATGTGATGTTCAACAATATAGCTAAAATTGATGGGATCAGACATCATTCCAAACAAAAATTGTTGCCATTGACCTAATTTCCTTGGTCGATGAAATAAGCTAAGAAAATGATGCACCAGTCCAATTTCCGTAGTATAGTTTCTGACAATGTTAGATTCCGTAAAGGTATCCGAACCTTCTAAGGACCACACAAATGCCTTTGTATGTGCCAAAGATTATCAAGAACTATCATATGCAATCTTAGGAAAAAAATATAAAACTAAAGGTACCAAAGTAAATGCATGTATTATCAAACTAGTGTTAGATATGAGAATTAAGAGTCCTTGACACACTAACTTTAGGATGGCACGTGTACCTTTGTTATCAAGACACAAGATTTGAGAAATGCAAATTATAATCAAGAAATTCTTGTACACAATTATTGCCCAAAGCGAGATAATACTTGTTTTGAGAAGACAACCAAAAGAAGATAACTTAAACTAGAAGAACCAAAGCTTGAAGGGGGTGTTTTGGTCTTTTTTCTTATCTACCAACCGATGAACCAAAGCAACAAAATGATAAAGTTCTCACCGATATCCAAATAACTCATACTTCTTCAAATCTGTAATTTATGTATTACCTAAATCTGCCCACTTTGCTCGACTAGTTTTTCATATTTTTCTTTCAAAAGAACAAGAGAGTCATAATTAGGAAATTCCATGGAAAATTGCAGACGCATCTAGTTCAAGGTAATTCGGGAAATAACTTCTTCCTCGGACACTTTCAAATTGCATGTTCCGCTCTAATATCATCGCCATTCCTAATGTGTCTTATGGAGGAGACATCTATAGGTTTCCATCATCTTGGCTTCTTTTTCATACATCTTGGCATCCTTCTGATCTTTTGCTGCAAGAAGAGCAATTTTTGACGACTCAAGCTTATCGGCTGATAGCTTTTGCTGCATTTCCATAACCTTCATACGATTGGCATGACTTTCGGTTTGAATTTTTTCAAACCTATCGATCTCATCAACATCTATTGTCTTGACTTTGATTTTCCTTTCACATTATGTGCAGCCTTTTTTGCCGCTTTCTGTCCTATTGGACGAGGGAGTTCAACATTATCTTCTATTTTTTCCGTTGCATCTCCCTTGTCCATGTCCTTCCTTTTCCTTGTGTTCTTGCTGTTGTAGGCAATCCATTTTGCTTGATCTCGAACTACATACCACACATCCATTAGAACAAAATGGGCCCCTTGGTTATCTTTCTCATACAAATTTGTGTGCCTTATCAATCCACATTTGATCCGACACCGCCATTCGTATATATCTTTCAACCTTCACCAAGCATCATGGAACAAGTTAGTCCATTTATTAATCTTGTGCCACCTCTCCTTCACTTGCTTTGTCGTTTCAACTGCTTTTATTGGTGGTGATGTTGTACTCTTTAGCAACTTATCTGCCCAATATTTATGTCGCTCTTCTTATCATTCCCATTGATTGGTCAATGGAATGTTTAAACCAAGCGCCATCTCAGTAACCAACAAATTTAAGAAATTATTACGTAAATATGTGATCTACATATGCATATGCCCAACAGAAACATACCACTCTAACATCCTCTTCTTGTGTCCAAAGCATTACGCCTTATCGACCCTAACATCTTCATTTCCATATTCACTATCGACTTGGACAAACTTTTTTTTCGCAATTGGTGGCGGATTATGTAAATTGGGATGGTGCTCCAACAAAGTGTGCATCCTCAGCATGGTTGACCCAACAAATAGCTCATGAATCCTCTAGAGTCCAGTAGAAGGGCAACAAAATCAATTAAACAAAATCACCATTCAAGCGCCATATGCTTCATGGATCCTAATTTAGTTTTGTATATTTGCTATTCGATTTTCGCTAGTTACCTAATTGTAAATGAAACACATGTTCAGCCTGGACATATTTCTTAAATTAGGACTACAAAGATAAAATTTGATCTGCTGGTGCAATGTGAGGTTTCAAATCGAGGTTAGAGGGCCAAAGAACTGTTGGATGGGTGTCGAATCAAACCATCGAAGCTCACGCTCAGTTCCTTAACTCCTCTGTACTTCAAGCACCGCAAGTTTTTTCAGACATAAACTTACAGGACAACCACAAGGCACAGCAAATGAGAACATAATAGAGGATCAAGGAAACATATTGGGTCGATGCGACTCACTCTTTATTCCATTAGCAATGTATAATTAGCAAATGAAGAATCACAGTTTGTGCAATGCCGTGCATGCACTTCCTACAGACCTATTCCTAAATCAAGACCAAGTATGACGCTAGCTAAAAATACTCTCAGCAGAACAGCTCACTGCACTCATAACAAAATGACTAAAAAGCTAAAACTGAAAAAAGACTACTTCTGTGCTTGTGTTGTCTTGTGCACCTTTTGCACAAACAATTGCAATCAGTATTTGATGCCATCTTATGTACATGGACATGTAACATATTGATTTTATCAACTGGATTGGATGGATTATGCATCATAGTTCAAATCCATATGTTGTATAGTTGGTAAATTGCAAAACAGCTGACAAAATTTAGTATAACAATCAGGAGCACAACGGCAACTTCGTGATGAGCATCGCTCTTTAATCTAGTATTGTGATGCACAAAAAATGCTGAACTATTTCAATACTCCAGAATCAACTTAGGTTCATGAGTTCATTCAACAGTTAAACATCCATGGAAATCACACTACTTTCACTGGTACAGTCTTACTTAAAGCCGTGAGTAACAGATTTTCATAGCCTCCAAATGCCATCAAGTTTCTGAATACACCAAATACTGCTTCTCACTAACTGTGCTTGATAGTAAAATTTACTGAATTTATTGTCTGTTACAAAGGAAAGAAAATGACATGGAAGATAACATAGATTACCTCTGTAGCATGCTCGACATAGATGAAGGGGAAATCGGGCTACCAGCTGCACCGACGCCGGTGTCCCAGCTTGCCGGCGCGAAAGGGCCGAAGTTGCAAGAGGATGCTGTGCCAAGGGCGCCGATGGCGGGTGCAAAGGCGGCGGCGGCAGTAGAATAGGCAGGTGCGGAGGTGGAGGAGGAGGAGGCAGTAGAATAGGCGAAAGGCGGATGCTGCAGGGTGGTGGCGGCGGACTTGGAGGCGGCTGCCGGGGCGGGGGGGGTGGCGGCGGAGAAGGAGGAGGATGCAGGGGCGAGGGCGGTGGCGGTGGAGGACGAGGCAGGGGGTACCTTCGGTCGGGCGGGTTGACGGCTCGCCATTGCCTCTCACCACCGCCGCCTGCGATCGCTTCCTCCGACCACCGACCTTCGGTCTGCCGCGTCGCCCGCTCCCTCGCTTACCCCGTCGTCTTGCGTATAAGGTTTGGAGGATGGGGATGGGGATGGGAAGAGGCCGATTCACACCATCGAGCTGATTCGCGCCACCAAGATTCGATTCGCGCCATCCCAGCCACATCTTGATCCTTGTTTGCTTCAGGAGACGGGGAGAAGAAGAGATGAGCATACAACGCGTTTCTAGCCGTCTCTATGGCTTCGGGGCAAACGCCCAGAGACGCTGCTTCGCGAAGAGGCGTTGCCGGGGATTTTTTTCTCTCTCCTCCTGCCACATCAGCTCAAATAGGCCACATCAGCACTAAGAAACGGGGTAATTAATGCCTTTGTACATGCCCTTAGGCTAAAACTATAAATAGATTAGACTTATTTTAAATTCATAGCTATTTAGATTAAATCTATATTCCCTCCGGTTTGGTAATATCTGTCGTTTTGGACATCGATACGGTCTTCAAAACACAACTTTAACCGCTAATTTTTATTATAATATATTTATAAAACCCAATAAAATTATAATATTATGAAAGTACTTCTCGAGACAAATCTACACATATAATTTTCATGTATCCAATTTAAATATTTAAAAATATATCGATAGTCAAAGTTTCGAAAATTTGAACATCACTATGTCCAAAACGACAGCTATTACCAAACTAGAGGGAGTACCAGATTAGACTAGACTTGGATCGTAAATTTTTCTACTAAATTACTCACCACTAATCAAGTAAACTAATTAATGTTGTCTTCAACACTAATGCTTTTTTTTGTTTTACATATTTCAGCTGTATACTTTATGTTCTAACTTTTAACCTATGTTTTTAGTAAGTGAGATATATAATTATATATCTAGTTTTATCGTTTGAATATTGCAAGGTAAACTATCAACTCATCAAACAAAAAATTTGTTTAGATAAAGGTCCAAATCAAGGTCCAGATTTTTATTTGGGCCCAGACCAGACTTGAACCTTACTCTTTTTGGAACAAACTGAATACAGATCTATGAAAAGAATATTAGGCTTGGACTATATCTGTGCTGGGCTTCGGCCCATTAGCATCCTTACCTGTAGTGGCTGGTGCCCAGGGTGAGGTGCCAAGAGGGGTGGTCAGTGGTCGCGACTTGGTGCGCGCTTTGATAGGGAACATGATATGGGGGCAGGGCAAGAATTTAGGATGGGTTGACGGCTTGCTCTTGGCTAGATGTGGGCATCGTGCCATACCAGATAGTGGGTGCAGTGGTTGTGGCCTGGTGCGCGCTCTAGTAGGGAACATAATATGGGGGCAGGACAATAATTTAGGATGGGTTGATGGCTTGGCCTTGGCTAGAGGTGGGCGTCGTGTCGTGCCGAGCTGGCTCGGTACGGGTCTGTTGTGCTTCGTGCCTGAACCGTGCCGTGCCACGATGGCCCATCGTGCTGTGCCGTGCTGGCCCAGCTCGCATTTGGCGAGTTCAGGCACGACGCAGTTGCGCTTTGTGCCTATTTTGTGCTGTGTCGATTCAGGCCCGACCCATTTGCACTATTGCGACGAGAAAAAAAAGGAGCTGGAGACGCATGGAGATGAGGCAGTGGACACAAATATTGGGGGAAAGAGACTAAAGTTTATTCATTCTTGATAGTGACATTGCCGTGCTTATGTGAGTACACGATGCTCCTTAGTATAAAGACTTGTACCTTGCAAAAAGCTGCTCTCTCTTGCTCGTCTTCCAATCTCTCTCAGTTCTCTCTCTCTCTCTCTCGCCCGTTGCTCCTCTCTCAGCTCTCTCCCTCCATCTCTCTCTCTCACTAGTCTATCTCAATCTATTTCGCCAGTTGCTCCCTCTCCCTCACCCATCTCTCTCAGCTCTCTCCCTCTCCCTCACCCATCTCTCTAAATCTCTCTCACTTGTCTCTCTCAATCTCCCTCGCCTATTGCTCCCTCTATCTCGCCCATCTCTCTCAACCTCTTTCGGCTATCGCTCACCCGTTGCTAGCTCTCTCCCTCTCTCTCATCTGTCTATCTCAATCTCTCTCACCTGTCTTTCTCAATCTCTCTCACTATCTCTCTCACCCATTGCTCCCTCTATCTCACCCATCTCTCTCAATCTCTCTAAGCTCTATCATCTTTCACTCTCACTCTCTCTCTCTCTCTCTCTCTCACACACACACACACACACACTCTCTCTCTCTATGAATCTCTCTAAGCTTTGAGCACAACGAGAAAGGATCTTACTCCGTACATCGATGGGACGGAGAAAGATCGGCTAACTTTTGAGCAAAGAGTGTTAAATTCACTGAACTAGTTGCCTCCGTTGACCAATAACCAGCTAAGTAAGAGGACTGAAAAATGACTAACAAGAGCTACCAATTTTCAAGGCGACACCATGGTGTTTGTATAAAGTGCAAAGTTCTCCCTTCCTTTCCTTTTACCTTTTCTTCTTCTTCTTTGCCTTTTCTTTTTCTCTTTTTCTTTTTCCTTTCCTTTTTTCTTCTTTTCTTTTTCCTTTTTCTTTTGTTTTCCTTCCTCCTTTCCTCTTTCTTCTCTTTCTTTCATACCCTCAACTCCCAGATCTGCGCCAGGCTCGTTGCTCCATGGCTCCCTCGCCCCCGCACGCGGCCCGCCACCTCCCCCTATCCCCCGCTGTCGAGAACAGAATATGCAAATCTGGACTGTCTCTGTATTCTATATTAGTCTAGAATCACAGTAGTGCACAATATTAATATAGATGAATACCACAATCATACACAGTAGAATAGTAAATAAAGCCTTCGTCTATTAAATATAATATGTTGAACGACCTTATGGTCAACTTACAATAATATTCCACGCAAGGCTTGAACTAGGAAAATGAGTAAAACTGCAATGGGAAATAAGACTCGTAGTAACCATCAATTTGCCACAGGCAATGAACAAAGTTCACACACTAAATGATCGTCTCTTGCTGGAATTCCTCCTCAATAGCTGGTGTAGACTCCTCTCCAACTGGTGTTTTGGATTGTTGCAAGTGGGTGAGTACACAAAGCACTCAACAAGTTGTGCACATAATGTAAGTCTATTATACTACATGCAAGTCTTTTGCATTAAAAGAGCATTTACAAATGAATAGCATAAATAGATTGAAAAGTAGTAAAACAAATACTAACTGTTGACGATTGGGGAACGGGCCCCCGCCGAGCTTACTTGTTGAATGAGGGATCAACCAAGGCCCCTTCGCCCGTGAAGGGCTAGCGTCCGAAGGATGCTCGAGCACAGGGAGACACGGGGGATTATCCTAGTTTGGGCCTCTCGTGGTGGAGATAATAACCCTACTCCAGTGGTATTAAGTATTGGTGTGTGTGATCTGGAGGTTGTTATCCCCCCCCCCCGTCAGGGGAGAGATTAAGTACTAGGTATCTTCATTTACATATGGTAACTGAGCCCTAAAATCACGCCTGTTACCGTTCTTGACGTGTCCTTATTCTCATCATGCTTGATTTCTTGCCATAACTTCCCTGGATCCCCGGCGAACTGGTCGCCACTTTCCTGTTAGTGGGTTGACCACGTCCTTCGGCCACTGTTGAGCATTCCCTTGGTCCGGTACGATCAATCTGTGCCTTCCCGAGCAAGGTTGCTCGTACTCGTCTTCGAAGCCTGTAGCCGAACATGTTTTGTTGAGGGTTGGCGAGCAAGCTCGTGGCCGAGCATGTGGTCACTTGAGGTGCTTTCTTGGGCATCCCAATCAAGGACGTTTATGGTCGGTTGGTATTGGCTGTCGGGGCAAAAAGGACCTGGTGGAGAATGTTCCAATCCCTGACACTAACAATAGTAAATTTTTCAGTTATTTCACCAATAAAACCATCTCATAACCTTAAACCAATTTCCATATTTCCATAGGCACTCTACCTCCATTCCCAATTATATTTTATTAAAATCTTACCCTCGAATGTAATTCTTGAGCATTATCCAATACAGCGGACATGGCTATTCGAAAAGGTTTGATACTCTGCAGAGGTTATACACTTTACCCACAAGATATAATCAACTCAGCACATCAACCCTGACTCACTATACAAGAGTATGCGAATGAGTGATCATTACAAAGCCTTTACAATGCTCTGTCTAAACCCAGTATTGCCCACTGAGGCTTAAACACTGAGGGGGCTGGTTACCACCATCAGGGCGCCCCTCTTGCGCCATTTGAGTCTACCCGTACACATGAAACCCACACCACCATGACAATACTAAAATCTAGACATCACAAATTAGTCAACTAGGCATGTCTCATACCAGACATGTGGTTGTATGTTTGGGCCAATTCAAATGTTTGCAAGGTTAAGTCCTTAATCGACGAAGGCAAAACTTCCAAAAAATCCACAAGTACCATTAATCCATACCATGAATTTTCCTTTATCAAAAATACAAATGCGACCGCTCAATTTCCACACTGGCCCACCATATTTACAATTCTTGCCACTTGCCTTAGTCTAAATCGTTTTATCATCCCTAGTTCATTACTATGCACCACATGCCAACAACATCATCAACAACACATGACACACTTTGATAAACATGTTCCATATTCCATTAAGCAAGATTAATTTTGATATTCCGAAAAATATGGGTTGACATGGCATGGCTAAGCAGCTACACAAGGTCTAACTAACCCACATTGGTAATTAATAGTTACCAATTAGTAATGAACCATTTTAGGGTGACAACGAATTATGGCATACAAGTGACAAAGGTAGGCATAAACACAATTAGGTCGAATAACTATTTTTAATTGAAACAGTTATACTTAAATTAGCATGCAGTAGTTTAAAATAATGTAACTTTCGAAAATTAGGTTCAACATGATCAAAGCACAACTAACCTTTAAATAGCTCTTGCTTCTACTCTAGACCTTGCTCTTGAGTCAACAATTCCTCCTCGAACGCTCCAAGCACTTCACCGTCTACATGCAACAAATAAATAAAGTAATAAGTACCAAAAATAGAGAGCAAACTCAACTTAAAAATTAAATAAAATTCATTATTAAATAGAGCTTGATTTTACAAATTTTTATGCACTGGAATCACCTCAATCGGAGTTCATATAAGGGAGAATGAGCTCTCTAAAGTTTTAAAATAAAATAAAAAGAATAAAACTAATTACTTGAATTATTTTTGTACTAGAATAGATTTTATGACATCATGCTGATGTCACTAGGAATTTATACTTTTGATCGAATTAATTTTGTAAAGCAAAATCTAATTATGATGTCATACTGACTTCATAAACCTATTTAAGCGAATAAAAGAAAATATAAAACTAATCTATCTCATTAACAGGTGGGACCACGAGTCCATGGATCTGGTCCACCGCACAGTGCACGGTCTACCAAGGACTTGGCTCACGGCGCCTGGGTTCCTGTGCATGCCGTCATCGGTGACGCATGCAAGTGACGTCCTCGCGTATGCGCGACACGATCTAGACGCAAAACTTGGCACGCATCGGACGGCCTATACACTTGATCGGATTGCTAATAGCGATGATGGAGACTAGTAGCGAGGAATGGTGAGGTCTCATCAGTGAGGAGGGAGGTGACACGGCCCACGATGAACGATGACAGATCTTGACCGGAAACACACGGATCTGAACAAGAACGATGCGAGGAATCCAATGGTGCACTCGGCTTTCTCCAGAGGCTCAACGGATGATAAAATCCCAGAAGAAGAAACACAACGGTGTCTCGGAAGTTCAGCGAAGAATTGCGGCGCAACTAGGGCATCTCGACTAGAAGGAGATAGGGCAAACAACATGGCACAAAATGGTAGACCTCGTACGAGGGTCCTCGGTATTTAAGGGGCGTCAGGAGGAGGGTACATGGCTTCTACGCGGTAAACAGAGTCCAAGATGATGCAATCCTATCATCCACGTGTCGCAACAGATGGACATGATGCAATTGGGTGCGACGAATCTGAGCCGCACACAAGATCAATGGTCACGCGCTATTAGGGTTCGTAAACATCATGATCTAATCACTTGAGTCTGATCTCAATCCAATGATCAACAAGCATAAGCATACGTGGCACCATCTCAGTTGCGTGATCACAATCTGACGGTTAGGATCTAGGCGACTAGGGTTTTCATGATATGGGCTAGCTACGTGGTACGGGTTTGGGTCACTTGGGCTAACTTAAATGGATTTTGGTCCAGTTGGAATTTAACTCATTTTTCTGATTTTCTATTAAACTTAAAAACTTCACCCTTAGCTTGCTCGTGGAAACTTGATGATTAAGATGATCTTAGATAACCTCTCACATATCACAGCAAGTAAGAACACCTTCAAACAAACAAAAACACGATCTATATGGATGTTTTCTTTCCAGCACAAAGATTGGTTTCTTACAAAAATTGAAAAGAAGTGGTTGCAGATTGCCTAGATGATTGGGATATGATCTATGAAAGATTCATCTAGGAATCTTTCATCCTTAGCATAAGATTCAAAAGCACTTAGAAGGAGGGAAGGCAAATCCAAAATGCGATAAGTGAAAATGCAAGTAAAAGAAATTTCAGAATATAGAAGAAATTTAATCTTGCATTGCTTTGAGAGGAAGGTTTACAAAACCGCAGTACCAGATGGGTAAAGCTCACTGGAGCACATGGAAAACAAAAAAAACTCTCTAAAGACTTGGGGGTGAGGCATCCCTCCACCCCTCCACTTATATCACTCTAGGAGCACCCTCCACCCTAAGATGACAACTTGGCTCTCAAATACTCATACATGGGCTAACCCACAACCCAATAACAAAATTGGTTTTATCCACACGCGCGCACAAACACACACACACTAACTTAACCACTACTGTAACATCCCAATTTTTGAGCTTTTGCAAAGTTTCAAAGTCAAAAAGAACCAAACGGATTTTTCTAGAATTAATTCCATATTAATTTGAATTTCTAAACACCAAAAGATTTTATTTAATTAATCTATGCATCAAAACAAAGATTTTTGTGCTTCAAGGAATTTTTCTGTATTTTTTGGGATTTTTCTGAATTCATTTGCTATTTATTTGAATTTATTTGCTTTTATTCGAATTTCTGGAATTTTCTTTATTTAGAAAATGTTCTGAAAATCCAGCCCAACCCAGTCTGCCATGCGTCGCCACCCCAGCGTTTCCCTCAGCCCGCTCCAGCCCACGCGAGCCCGCCCGGCCCACGTGACGCCGCACTGCTGCAAACCCTAGCCGCCGCACGCGTTGGCGTCTGTGCCACGACCCCGGTCTTTAAAAGCCGTCGCCGACCCGTGAATCGGGTTCTGCACCTCACCGCCTCGATTGCCCTGCCCCCACGCTGACCGAGACGCCGTAGCGTCGCCGCAATCCCTCGTCGGAGTTCCACCGCCGCGGAAGCTCCTTCGTCTACGTTGATTTCTCTCTCGGGTCCATCTCCGGCGCAAGTGAGAGCTTCACCGAGTGCGCCGCGTTATCCTCGTCCGAATCCTCAAGGTTTAGTGTCCAATCCAGTCGTTAATCGCAATTTTCCGTGTCATCTTCTTCGCAGCCGGCGAAGCGCCGCCATGGTTTGCATCGCCGAAAATCCAACCGAGTTCGGTCCGACGTGGCTGCTGATGTCACCGTCGCGTTTGCGCCACCTCAGCACCCCAACTAACGTGGTAGCTGCGTCAGCCGTGCCGCGTCATCGCCCTCATCCGCCACCTCGCGTCCACCTCAGTCGCCACGTCCGCCGCCCCGCTCGCGTGTCGCAGACGTCAGTGCCTGCGTGTCGCCTGCGTCATCCTTGGCACTGTTCCCGTGAGCCTAGTCCACCGTAAACCCTAGCCAGCCGTGGACTTGGTCCATAGACCAAGGGTCCCACCTGTCAGCCTCTCGGGATTAATTTTAATTAATTTCTGAAAAAAGAATATTCTTGGAATATTCTCTGTTTTTCATTTTCTCTCCCGAGGAAACTTCCGGAAGCCCGTTCTCCCTCATACGAACTCCGATTGAGCCCGTTCAAATTTCTAAAAATTTGTAAAATCGAGCTCTACGTTCCAGAGCTATTTATTTTAATTTTTGGTACTGTTTGCTCTCTATATTGGTATTTATTTGTGTTTATTGCATTCTTTTCCGGTAGACGTTGATCCCCAGGGAGCGAGCGCAGGATTCGGAGATCAAGACCAAGTGATAGCAGTTGATCAACAAGGCAAGTCATAGTCCTTGACCATGTTGGACCCATGTTGCAAAATTACTTTGTTTCGTACAATTGCATGTTAATTGTTTACAAGTACTATTTACTAGGACTAGCTATCACCTAATTGTTGTTATGCTACCTTGAATAGTTGAAATGCCATGTACCATTGTCACCCTAGGTTGGATTGTTTATTAGTTGGATATATTGTAGTACCAACATTGGGTTAGCGTATCTATGCTTAGCCATGCTTAGTTGTACGATGGGATTCATGTCACATGATAAATTAATAATATTGACCTAATGAGATATGGAATTGTGGCGGACAGCCATTATTGTAAAATTTGTTGTACCATGGCGGGGTGTGCCATTGGTATTGGTTATACAAATGTTGTTTTCACTCGAGCAAGTGATCGTGCAGTAAAGGGGGTGTTGTTAGCACATTTGGGATGTGGTTGTCTTGCCTGAGTATATTTAAGGACTTAATCTTGTGCGCCATTGAACTGGGCTTAATCGTACAACCACATGTCTGGTATGGGACAGACCTGGCTAATTAATTTGCAATGTCTATATTTAAGTACTGTTGTGGTTGTGTGGGTTTTGGGTTCGACGGGTAGACTCACATGGCGCAAGAGGGGGCTTCTGTACTAGGCTTTCTGACCCTAACAACGGTGAAGCCTTAGCGGGCAGTACTGGGTTTAGACAGAGCATTGTAAAGGCCTTGTCGTGATCTCTCTACCGCACACCAAAGGAAGTGTGTTAATCGCGTGGCACTAAAGAGATGATCATGTCTTTTGGGTAAAGCTGTAAAACCTTTGCAGAGTGTATGATAAACTATTCGAATAGCCGTGTCCGCGGTGATGGACATGCCTGGGGATTTCACACGGGGTATAGTGTTTTCAGAAAATGTGGAAGGTTGGTATTGTTGGAAGTGAACGGGAGTTCACTATGGTTTTCGATGTTAAATTATTAATGCTGTTGAGTTCAATGGTTGATGGTGATCTAGTTGGTGATGGGTGATGCCTCACCAATCTTGTGTTGTTATTTACCATTGATTTACCGGTTATTATTATCTTTGTCAAATATGCTTTAAATCTATTCATTGTATTTATGATCAAGTTATTGCTTTCTGCAAAATAACCATATGACTATCCTTTGTCAAGCCGTACATTATTTGCATCATTCTCTAAGGCTTGCTGAGTACTTTTGTACTCACGGCTTTATGCCTTTGTTGGTCAGTTGCTGAAGAAGAACAGGGAAATACAGAATTCTACGAGGAGTTTTATGAAGACTACGTGAACTAGGATGGCGCTCCCCAGACGATTGCCTGTGGCATGTCGTATGGCCCAAGTTATTTTGTTTCCGTTGCAAGAGTTTTATTTGTTTCTTAAGCCCTTAAGGCACAGTTATGTAACTTGACCATATGGTCTGTTGTTACTATTTGCTACTTTCTTAGTTAATTCGATGAATGGAATGATATGTCAATTTTGTTGCCACTGTGTGCACTAGCGTGATCCTAGACTAGTGCAATATACACAGAGGGTTTCGGATTCACAAATCCGGGTCCCGACAACCACTCCACCTGCGAACCCTTAATCTAACAATGCTCCTTCGCTTGAGTGGGGCTTAAGTTAGCATCTCACACATCCACTTGTCCTCTCAGCTTGCAGCCACTCCTAGCCTCAATCATCCTCCGATGACATCTTGACCATTTGTACCTCACCTCTCCCAACCTAGTCCCAATCTCCTTCACCTCACCATCGCCTAGCTCTGAAGTCGTACAACCATCACAAACAAGGGAAACACATCACATAGCATTACTCAAAATAATATGCAAACAGTAATCAGCCAAACAAGTTAGTCCCCGACCACTTCAGGCCACGATCACTTAGGACTATGTAACATCCCCAATTTCGGTCTTTTGCCAAAAACTAATTTAAACTAGTTAAATTCAAAATTTTGGTTTTTCTTCGGTGCTCTATTTAACCTGGCATCCTTATCCTTCCGAAATGAGAGTTCAAGCTTTCATCGTCTGAAAAGTCGAATTTCTAAATTCCAGTCCGTATCCGAAATTCCACCCAAGTTTCAAAATGCTCCAAAAATCCCAAAACCTATTGCATTATGTTCCAAATATTCCAAAAACATTTTTGGAATTTTTCCAAGATTTTTGGAAACCCTCTGGTATTTTATCGCTCGCGGTCTTTCGTTAAATCCCCTTTATTCGTCCCGAAATTTTATAAATTCCAAATTTCATCCAAATTCCAGGAAACCAATTTTATTGGGTGTAACATCCTCAGTTTTGCTTTCGGGAGAAAAATCTAATTTAAATAAACTAAATTCAAAATTTGGAGTTTCCCTGGTGTTTATATTAACCTGGCATCCATTCCCATCCAAAATCGGGATTCAATTCCCCTCCGGTCGAAAAATCGAATTTTCAAGTTCCCGCCAGTACCCGAAATTTCACCCGGGTCCAAAAATGCTCAAAAAATCACAAAACCACTTCAATTGTGTTCCAAATATTCCAAAATGATTTTAGGAACCATTCCCCGGATTTTTGGAACCTTGTTCCTATTTTATCTCGCGCGGCTTTTGTTTAATGCCCGCAATCCGCGCTTGAATATTTAATTCCACAAATTTCATCCAAATTCCGCGAAACCAATTTTATTGGGTCCAAATATTCTAAAATGGCTCTAGGAATTTTTTTAGAATTTTTAAACCATTTTTCCTAATTTTTCTCTAGGGCGGATCATTTACGTAATTTTCGGCCAATCGCGTGCTGCCACGTGTCACTGCTACAGTACCTTCTTCAACCTCTAGCCATGAAGAACAGAGAAGCTTCATCAAGCTCATCCATGGCTAGGGCTTGCTTTGATTGCTCATATCTTCCTCCACGTAACTCCAAATTGATCACGGTCGGTTCCGTTAGATCCGTATCGACGCCCTCTTGCCATTCCCCACCATCAATCGCCGTTAATCTCGCCGGAATAGGCAGGAATGGTCAAAAACCGAAATGGACATAAATGCTCATAACTCGGCCGTTTCAACTCCATTCCGCGTGATTCCACTTCCATTCTCTCCGTATAAGAACTCCCGTCCCGGTGGTATGAGTCTCCTTTAGCCTCTTCCACTCTTGCGCCCGTGAGATCAAGAAAACCAATGCCGGGTTAGAGTTTTCGGTGTTCTTCGTGTTCTTGGCCATAGATCTCTCCACGATGGGTTATTCTTTGTGCCACTTGATTCTTTGTGACCGTGAGGGAGTCTAGAATTTCACTCAACAATCAATTTTAGGTTTCATCAAGTTTTGGAGACGAATTTTGCATTTTTGTCGGTTCGGCCGGAGCTCCGTTCATCGTATCCGGTGAGAATCAATCCAATTCTTTGCTCCTCTAGGTCCCTAAGGATGTTATGTACGTGATCCATGATTTTATTTGGTTCAAATCCATGCGAAATTGGGGCAAAAATCCAATTTTCGGATTTTTTTGGACCTCTGTTGTTTTTGGAGTGTTCTGTGCGTGGGGCCTCACCGCCGCGTGCCCCCACGCACGCCAGCGTGCATCTTGTGGCCGCGGCCGCTCGGTGCCCCGCCGCCGGCCGTCGCCCCCCTGCCGGCCATGCCCCACCTCCACTCCCTCCGAGCCAAGCTCCAACCATAGTCATGGCAATACCCAAGCTTGAAGACAACCCCATGTCAATGACATGTGGGGCCACTTTGCCATAGACACATGCAATTTTCCAAAATTCAGAAAATAGAAAAAGAAATATTCTAGGGAATATTCCTCGTTTTCTAATTTTTCGAAATTCAAACTTCGGACGCTCATATCTTCTCTGTCCGAACTCCGATTGACTCCATTCAAATTTCTAAATTCATCTAAAATCAAGATATACCTGACAGTACTATTTTTTATTTTTTTGATTTTATTTATTTTCTGTTATTTATTTATTGCCTCGATTTGCGTGTAGCCGAGGACCCCGACGCGACCGTCGACCCCGCCGCCGGACTTCCCTCGTACGACGACCTTCCCGCGACCGAAGGCAAGTCTCCTTGACGCATATTGAACCTACGTTTATAAACATGTTTTAATTGTTTTACAAACTTGCATGCTATGTTTTGTCGTATGTCAAATATAAGTACGTAGTTAATCCAAATTGTAAATTGCATGGGTGGGATTACTCAAAGTCAATGATTTCAAGTATGATTTGGAAATTATTATTATGATTTTGGTACTATTTTTATAAAATAAAAAGAAAAGGAAAAATGGTTGGGACTTGGGCGGATTGGATTGTCGGGTGGGTGCGGATGGAGCACTAGTTGTCTTGTGCAAGTACCGCCCCAAGTCAATTAAGGACCGACGCTTGTGATTGTCCATTCTAAGCATAACCGTACTACCACATGTCTATAATGGTACGACCTGGCCAACTAATTTGTAGAAGCCTAATTTAGACTCACCACTCGGTGGAATGTGAGTGCCGGATAGAGGCAATGTCGTTTTTCTCACACTACGCAAGAGGGGGCTTCTGTACTGGACGGATGGAACCCTAACAGCGGTGAAACCTCATCGGGTGGGTCGGGTTAGGTGGATACATTGTAACGGCCTTGTCATGATCTCTCTGTGGGCACACCAAAGGAAGTGTGTTAATAGCTTGGCATCAAGAGATGATCATGTCTTGTGGGTAAAGTTGTACACCTCTACAGAGTTAAAACTATTCGAATAGCCGTGCCCACGGTCAAGGGCAAAGCGAAGAATGCTTTCATATTGGTAGATTTTGATTTTGGTTTGAAAACTAAAAAGTGCTTTGTTTTGGGATTCGGGAGTGGTTAGAACTCTCGAATGTTGTTTGGCGGATAGAGCCAACCAGGTGGAAAGAACCTGTTTTATACTTGACGGATGGAGTCATATGATTAACCTCGATCTTTTAAAAGTTGGCGGATAGAGCCTTTATATTAGTGATGGTGGATAGAACCTCACTGCAATATTATATAATTCAATTATTAAAAAGAATTGTTAAAAGATGCTTTGTGAAACTTATTACTTAAGTATAGTTTAATAAAATGTGGCTTTGTTCAAATGAACCCTGTTAAGCTTCCTTTGGAAAGCCCACATAATCATACTTTCCCCGACTTGCTGAGTACTTTTGTACTCACGTGCTACATCAACTTGTCATCATCAGAAAATTATCAAGACGCAGTTGAAGATGGTGAGTTCTTCCCTGAGGAGTTCGAGGAGGATTGCCAGGACAACTAGTCGCGTTCCGAGTCGTCGCCTGTGGCGTTTTGGTGTCCGTTGTTTTTGCTTTCGTTTTTCCGCTGTCGTGTCTCCGGTCTTTGGACCGAGTATTGTAATAAGCGACCATGTGGCCCATACTTGAATATTTATGTTAAAATTTTCGTTCTGTTCGGCAATAAAGTATCACTGTGACTGTGTGTACTAGCTACTGATCTGGGACTAGTACGGAAATACACAGGAGATTTCGGATAGCTGACCCGGGGTCTCATATTGGGTTTCAAATATTCCCTAATATTTTTAGGATTTTTCTTGGGATTTTCGACCATTTTTGCTAATTTTTCTCTCGCGCTTAACTCTCACTTACCCCGACCAACCGGGAGGCGCCACGTGGCGGTTACTGTAGCACCGGTTATTGTAGCATCATCTTCTCCAACGATTTGTTTCCAGAGAAGAGCTCGTAACTCCATTCCATGGCATTCAAGATTCAATCCTCCATAACTTTGCAATCACTCCACCAAATCACGAACGGCCGGATTTATTGGAAAGGTATCGACAAGGAGAACTTATTCCCCACCTCCATTCGTTCCAAATTCCACCGGAAATGGCTCAATTGACCAAAAACCAAAATGAGGTTAAATGGAGATTACTCGGCCGTTTCTCCACGAATCGACGTGATTCCACCTCTCAAACCTTCGTCTTGGAGTCCTCCTCCCCGTGCTCACACCCTCCCACTGCCACTCCTCTCCATTCGGCCGGGAACGCAAAGAAACCGACGTCGGTTGTCCTCCATTGATACCACCGTGTCATCTTTTGTTTCGGTAAACCAAACTCCAATCCGATCGCGTCGTTGTGTTCGCATTCAAAAGATCAAGGTTATCCACACATGACTCTGTCCGTCATGACATAAAACAGGTTCCATCTACCTGGTTGGCTCAATCCGCCACTAAAACATCCGAGAGTTCTAACCACTCCCGAATCCCAAAACATCATTTATTTTCAAAATTAAAACCAAAATCAAAGTCTACCAGTATGAAAGCATTCTTCACTTTGCCCTTAACCGTAGGCACGGCTATTCGAATAGTTTTAACTTTGCAGAGGTGTACAACTTTACCCACAAGACATGATATTCTCTTGATGCCAAGCTATTAGGACACTTCCTTAGGTGTGCCGACAGAGATATCATGACAAGGCCTTTACAAAGTATACGCCTAACCCGACTCACCCACTGAGGTTTCACCGCTGTTAGGGTTCTATCTACCCAGTACAGAAGCCCCCTCTTCTGCCGTGTGGGGAGTACAACTTGCCTCTATCTGGCACCTAGATTCCACCAACTAGCAAGTCTAAGTTAGGTTTCTACAAATTATTCAGCCAGGTCGTGCCCACTTTGACATGTGGTTGTACGGTATTGCTTAGAATGAAAACAGTCATAAGCGTCGGTCCTTAATTGACTTAGGGCGGTACTTGCACGATAAAAACTAGTGCTCTTTCTGCACCCACCCGACATTCCAATCCGCCCAAGTCTAAACCATTTTTCATTTTATTTTTATTTTCCAAAGACAGTAGTAAATACTTTACAATAATTCTCAAATCACACTTTAAAACACAACTTTGATAAAATCCCACCCATGGGTCATTTCAGTTAATTTTGCAACTAAGCACAACTACCGCACTAATCATCAAGTGTCATAGTATAAATTAGGCATGACATAACAAAGTGTCCTAGGGATATAAGTAAACATGGATATCAATAATCAAGGCATGGACAGCAATTCGGATTAACTAGTCATCTATATTTGACATACGATTGTAAACATAGCAATGCAAGTTTAAAAACATGGTAAAACATTTGCAAACATGGATCAAAATGCGTCAAGGAGACTTACCTTCGTGCGCAGCGAAGGTCTCGGAACCTTGAAGTTCGGCGAAGTCGGCGAACTCCCGAGATCCTCGACTACGCAAAAGCAGACAACAAATAAATAATAATAAAATAAATAAAATCTAAAAATTATAAAAGTTATACTGGCAGGTATATCTTGAATTTAGATGAATTTAGGAATTTGAATAGAGTCAATCGGAGTTCGGACGGAAAAGATATGAGCTTCCGAAGTTGGAAAATCATGGAAAATGGAAAACTGAGGAATATTCCTTGGCATCTTCTTTTTGGTTGAATTTCTAATGGGCTAGTCTATGGCAGGTGGGACATCAATGTCATTGACTTGGGGTCTTCTTCCCCAACCCCATGGCTACGGAGAATAGAGGAGCCAGGCTCTTCTGGCGCCGGCGATCGGCCGGAGGCGGCGGCTAGCGGTGTCGGCAGGCGCGGCGGTGGCGCCATGGCGGCGGGCGGCAGCGCGACGCTGGCAGGGCGGCGCAAGACGTCGGTAGGGCGCGGCAGACACGGCGGCGCAATGCCAGCCGAGCGGGCGGCAATGCGGGAGGGCGGCGGTGTCCTCGCCAGGGCTAAGGAATCCCAAAGCGGGCGGGGCGGGCGCTTGATTCGGCAGCGGCGGCGGCGCGCAGAGTTCGGGGCGCATCGCTAGAGGCGGGCGGGGAAGGACTGGCACGACGCGGGGAAGGCGACCGGCTAGCCGGAGGGGCGGCGACGGCTGCCGGCCGGCTAGCCGGATGGGCGGCGACGGAGGCCGGCCGGCTGGACGGCACGTGTGCAGGCGCACGAACAGAGGCGCCCAAATTTTGCCCAAAACTCAAAAATTTCCAAAGATTGAATGGATGAATTTGCAATTTGAAAGATTAATCAACTAGACAACATCTAGAGATATTTAGGATTGCAAAGAATCAAAGAATGGATTACTGAGGATGACTAATTTAGCGATGAACGATGGTTCGGCCGGCAAGGTTCAAACTTCAAATTCAGGGCCAAATCTTTATGTAAACTGAAATTGATTGAGGGGTTATGAGCACGGCAACAATACGAACACTAGGAAGCAACTGGGATACCAAATGGCTCACCGGAGAAGAAGATACGCCGACGAACACAAAGAACGATGGTGGTCGCTAGTTTTCTCGATCTCGCAGACGATTGGTGAGGGAAGGCAACGGTAGGGTGTAGGTACTGCAAAGAGTGCTCCAACACGAAGTAAATGGAGGTGTAATCGTGCAAAACGGAGTTGAAACGGCCGAGTTATTGCCATGAATGCAATTTTCGGTTTTGGAAGGATTGAGCCATTTTCGGCGAGTTTAAGGACTAATGATCGTGGGGGATGGAAACTTCTCGCCGTTACCAATCCAACGGATCCGGCCATGATGGATTTGGAGGTTTATGGAAGGAATTATGAGGGTTTGAATGGATGAAGGCATTAGAGGAAGCTTCTGTTCTTCCTGGAAGCAATTCCATCGTGAGGTTGATGAAGGTGCTACAGTGCCGCCACGTGGCACCACCTCATTGGCCAGGGTTAAGTGGAAGTTTAAGCGCGAGAGAAAAAATTAGGAAAAATGGTCTAAAAATCCCGGAAAAATTCCTAAGGATATTAGGAAATATTTGAAACCCAATAAAATTTGGATGAAATTTGGAATTTAGAATATTCTGGGACGAATAGCGGTCATTTAACGAAAGACCGTGAGCGATAAAATACCAGAGGGTCTTCAAAAATCTTGGGAAAATTTCCAAAACATTTTTGGAATATTTGGAACCTAATGCAATAGGTTTCGGGATTTTTGGAGCATTTTCGAACTCAGGTGGAATTTCGGGTACTGACGGGAATGCGGAAATTCGATTTTTCGGACGAAGGAGAATTGAGTTCCAATTTCGGATGGATAGGGATGCCATGTTAAATTAAACACCAAGGAAAATCCAAATCTTGAATTTAATTAATTTAAATTAGATTTTGGCAGCAGACCGAAATTGAGGATGTTACAAGGTCAGCCCCGGAAAGGACTCGACGATGCGAATCCAATGGTGGTGTCGGATCTTGAAGAGGATTACCGGAGACAACGAATTTGTCGATGAACGGCGGTGCGGCCGTTGATGTTCAATCCCAAAATTCGGAGTCAAAACTTGACGAAATCTGAAATTACTTGAGGGCTTTAGTTCATGGCATCAATGCGCGCGCAAGGGAACAAGCGGACTCGAGTTTGACTCACCGGAGCTAGAGACATGACGGCATAAGAGAAGAATGGCATTCGGCGTCAGTTTTCGTGATCTCCTGGACAATTGGTGAGGAGAGGCAAAGGAAGGATGAGTGCACGGGAAAGAGGACTCCGAGACGAAGATTTGAGAGGTGGAATCGCGTTCTTTGGAGTTGAAATGGCCAAGTTATGAGCATCTAAGTGATTTTTGGATTTTGAGGGATTAAACCGTTTCCGGCATGATTGAAGACGAATGATCATGGGGAATGGAATCTCCTCGTCTCCCTCTTTCAAACACAACCGACCGTTCGTGATTTGGAGCATTAATGAGGGAGATATGAGAGTGTAAAGAAGGAAAGCCATGAAGGAGAGAGGGATTTGCTCTCTGTTCGTTTCCAGCCAAGGTTGAAGACGATGAATAGTAACGCCACGTGTCGTCATCCCATTGACCGGAGGAAGTGAGAGTTACGCGCGAGAGAGAAATTAGCAAAAATGGTCTAAAAATTCCGGAACAATTCCTAAAAATATTAGGGAATATTTGTAACCAATAAAATTGGTTTCATGAAATTTGGATGAAATTTGGAATTTAGAAAATTCCGGGACGATAAAAGGGCATTTAACGTACGGCAGCGAGAGAAAAATACCAGAGGGTTTCCAAAAATCTTGGGAAAATTCCAAAAATGTTTTTGGAATATTTGAAACCTAATGCAATTGGTTTCGGGTTTTTTGGTGCATTTTGGAACTCGGGCGGAATTTCGTGCGCGGACCGGAATTCGAAAATTCGATTTTTCGAACGAAGAAGGATTGAACCCAAATTTCGGACGGGAAAGGATGCCAGGTTAATTAGAACACCAGGAAAAATCCAAATTTTGAATTGAATTTAATTTAAATTAGATTTTAACAGAAGACCGAAATTGGGGATGTTACAGAATAAGGGTGAAGCCGAAGACCTAGAGTCAACGATGCCCATGACTCGACATGTGAGTACCGACCAACTGAGATTCGCGTGCACACATGTACACAGAGTAGTCCGCTTTGCATAATGCTATAAGGGTTTGGGCGATGAGCTTGCAGGGCTCGGTGAGAGTTGTCAAATCCAGTAAAGACTATTAAACGGTGAAGTGTGAAAATATCGAATATGGTTGGCGTCATGCCCACAAGCCCAAGTATGAGTTGAACTGGGTTGTCACGAAGATGGCACAGCACAGTTGGGTTCTGAGCAATGTAACATCGAGACATCGTAACCTCACATTCTCTTTCATCGCGAACGTGATGTATGGAGAGATTGTCGAGAAGATTGACATAGAGGCACAACACATAGTACTTACCATGAAGAACATATATAAATACCAAATCAGCTATGCTAAAGCATGGAGGGCGAAACATAAGGCATTGGAGAAGCGCTTTGGGACCTTTGAGGCATCTTGTGACTACCTTCCCTAACTTTTGGCCTTCCTGAAGGAAAGAAACCCCGAGACATATACTGCTGTACATAACAGAGAATCTCAGAAACCCCCCCGGCTTCTAGGTTGTGGAGCGTGCTTTCATCGCACTTGGGCCATGTGTGGAGGCTTTCAGGCATTGCCACTCGGTCATGTGCGTGGACGGGACTTTCCTCATCGGCAAGTACAAGGGCCAAATCCTGATGGCCATCGTTGTGGACAGACACAACCAAATACTTTCGGTAGCCTTCACTTTTGTGGAGGGTGAAAATTATCAAAGTTGGCTGTGGTTCTTCGGGAAACTGAAAATCGGTGTTGTGAAGGATAGGCCGAATGTGTGCATAATACATGACCGCCATGCTAGGCTGATGAATGCGATAAAGAAGATGCAAGAAGATGTGGAAGAGCCCTTTCCATGGCTGTATTTGCAGAATCGGTAATGCATGCGACACATGGGGGCTAACCTATTCAAATATTTCAAAAGTAAGAAGCTCATGAACCTATTCAAGAGGTTGTGCAAGTAAAATCAGCAGAGAAAATTTGATACCATCTAGGAGAAGCTTAACGAGCTCACTAGCAAGCAGATATGTGACGGAGAGAGACAAGCTGGGGGCAGTACTTCAGAGGCACCACAGCATTTGCAGCCCTTACCAGACATTGAACCACCAAACATGAGAAGGAGGCTTTCGAGAAACATCAAGTGTTTCTAGCATTGGATCGAGTCTGAACCAGTTGAGAAGTGGGAATTGTTGCACGACACAAATGGGGCAAGGTACAAGGTGATGACAATCAACCTGGCCGAGGTATACAACTAGGTAATAAGGGGTCTTCGTGGCATGCCCCTTGTTGCTATCGTCGAAGGTGTACTGTACAGTACAGTGAGGTATTTCCGGGAATGGCACGCCGTGGTAGTGTTGCATGCAAGTACCATTTACAGTCCCTACTGTAGCGTAGTTACAGCTTGGATGGTGAAGAAGATTGAGAAGGCCCTCCTACACTCGGTCATCGTTATGGGTACTACGGAGTTACAATTTGAGGTAGCCTTAAGGAATATGGAGTGGCTGGGAATGGTAAGTGGAAGAATCACCCATGAAGTGAGCTTGGGGTATGATATGGACGACAGGTGCACCTGCACTTGCCGAAAGCCGTACCTTCTACATAAACCATGTTCGCATGTTTTGGTGGCTTGCGGGCAGATTCAGATGAGTAGCGTACAGTTTGTTTCTCCGTACTACATGATAGACAAGGTCGTTCAAACGTTGTCCAGTGAACTACATGGGTTTCGTGTCGCTGGAAACTTCACTGAAATTGATCGTGCCACACGCAGATGGGTCCCTGACATTAACAGAGTCAAGGGTGGGAAAGGTCATTGCCAAATGCGCCGCATCCGCAATGACATGGACAAGTCTGAGGTGGGAGGCCCTGTACAGAGGTGCATCCTATGTCAAGAATACGGCCACAGGAAGAACAAATGTTATGGGAAGAACATTTCAAGTGGAGACTCTTGACGTACATTCCTGTAAGGCGTGTTGCCATGTTCGAGAGTTCCTTCCCTTTGTATGGAATGTAATAATCGTACGCGTGTATGTTAAGTTCTTATGGCAGTGACTACTGTCAACAATTGTGTTCCTTTTATATGTCATGCATCCAAGAGCGATTACTTGTAATGTGAGAAGAATTGCGTGTGTTTATCTACTGAACAAAACTGCATGTGTTTGTTCTGGGGCATGAACAAACTTGTGCTCGTTGCATCTGCTTGTTGACATTGTCATCATCACTAGTTATGTTATTTTTTCTTGGTTTAAATTTAGTAAACCGGTATATATTTATCTATCCCTCGTATGTTTGGTATTGCTTGTTTTTTCGTTATTGCTCATATCATGTTGCTTGTTTTTTCTTATGTTCCGTTTCCATCGTATGTTTGTATTGCTTGTTTTTTCATTTAACATAAGGTCTATCTTTTATCTCACCAATTGAAATGATTAAATTGTTTATTGTGCGCAGGTATGGCGGCTGTGGGCGACTATGGCGATTGGTCGTACGGCTTTCTACATCGTCACTTGGACGCATGCCACTGTGGACGGTTACACGCTACTGCCGGAGCAGACATGGATCCTGGCATCTTGTCGACACGGACTCCAGCACGTGCCTAGGGCCTTGACAGACGCTGGTTACCCAGGTATGTAAGCGTAACAAATTTTATTGTACTTAGTAGGTCATAACACGTTGTGCCCTAACTTGTAATTTATTGTTGCAGGTTGGAGGCGAAGGGTTTACTTCCCCTTGCGCGGATGGTGGAGGCCACAAGGAGGACGCCATCGATGGTCCGGATGTTGAGGTCATCTTCGTGGAGAGATCCTGACATTTTCCCTTCGACCGATCGCTCCTTACTGCCCTTGTGGATCGCTGGCAGCCGGAGACGCATACCTTCCACTTGCATTGCGGAGAGATGGCGTCGACTGGAGGCCAGCCGCAGTACGCCCCGCTACACCCACGAAAGAAGCACGGTCCTATTCTCGCGTGGCTTTGCCAGTTCGAGGTAGTGTTGTCGTGGTTCACAGTTGGTACAAATTAATTTACCGGTGTAACCAACAAACAAGCTCTTCTTGCTGGTTACTAGGATGGCCTGGGATGTAGTGGAGTACCAAGTCAGCCGACACCTTGAGGCTTACCTTCTGTGGCTGTTCGGGTGGGTGATGTTCACCACCACCCATGGAGACAACACCGATGCTAGGCTCATTCCGATCGCATAGGCATTGCTGACGCTGCCCCTGGCGAGGTCTCTCAGTACAGTTGGGGGTCAATAGTACTTTGTGCTACCTACCGGGGTCTATGCGACGCGTGCCTCAGGACACGGGTCATTTCGATCCTCTCCGGGTGCCCACTCCTGCTCATGCTCTAGTCATTCGAGCGCTTCCAGATCGGACTACCATGGGTTGGGGACCGAGTGTACTACCCAGAGTTCTACTGCGACACAGAGGTGTACCACCCTACGATTGGCTCCCTTTGGTGCACAGTTGGGTACATGAATCTTTTTTGTACTCTGCAATATCGCATTCCTGCCACTTTTGTACTAACCTTTTGTCGGTACCTTCTGTAGCCACAGTGGGCTGGTCTGCAAGTACGTAGTGTACGTAGAATTCATAGAGGCGTTCGACTTCTTGCGGGCAGAGTAGGTCCGGTGGTAGCCTTACACCTTACCAGAGGTCATGGAGCGCGCACCGCACGATTTGTCCATCCTTTGCGCGCGAGATCTTTCGTACTGTATCACACGGCGGAAGCTGATGTTTGATGTCTACATTGAGGATTACTCGGTTCACCGGGTAATGAGGCAGTTCGGACTCAGACAGGAGGTCCCTGTCCCGCGTGGTGTGCCGGTCCCCATAGAGGGCACACATCTACGTAACTTTTCTTATCCTAACATTTTGAATGCAACTAACTACACATGCTAACGGGTTGATAACTTTCGAAGGAATTCGAGGAAAGGTGTGTAGGGCCGCCGAACTACTGGGGCCCTTGAGTGGAACAGTGGTGTCATGCACTACAGGACGTGGTTGCAGACGGGGACGCATACGACAGAGGGATACCAGGAGTACCTGCAATGGTACTTCCCACTTTACACGAGTACGCCTTTTGCCCACTGCAGATTAGGAGGATATCCTATCGACTAATGCTGACGACACATATCCCAGTCACATTGCATCGGTGATGCACTTCGTGGTACGTCCACTAGGCAGTGTACTTAAATTTTTAATGAAATGCAAGCATACATATATCTTACGACATGTTATCACTTTCAGGGTGACAGGGGGACAGAGATTGGGCAGGACTTGAGGTCCATGAGAGGCCGTTTTGTGCGGGGGTTTAGAGATCTCCCGGGAGGAGTTCATGGTGTTCGTCGATCGAATGATCATGAAGACGAGGAGGATTGTGCAGGCTATTTTGTGCCAGTATAGGTTCGACATCGGTGGTGCGGCTTCGCATATGGCGGGCCTATGATAGCAGGGGGTCTGGATTAATACACGACCGCTGACACCACCATCGGACGACCCCATTGTCCAGCCGTTCAGACCTCCCACCTTGATGTACCCTCCGGTGCCGCCACAGGAGCAGTCAGGGAGCTCATCGTGGCATCAGCCCTCGTACTTCATGCCAAGTAACTTACTTACTTGCTCACTTAAATATACATTGCATTTTGTGGTAACTAATACTTGTGTATGACAGGCTACCCATTCGGATACCCTATCGGCGCGCCATGGATGGCTCCTCCTGTCATGGTTCAGACCCCAGGTGTGTTGAACGGTCATCGTCAACTACCATTGCATGAAACTTTACTTTGAAACACATGCTTTATTCCAACATGTTGTAATACTTTCAGGTTACTGTCCGGAGGGCCATGACACGGACTATGCAGGTCCGACGCATCCAAACCTCCTGTTTGGGTCGTAACCGAGCGCCCCCACACTACACACCCTATGTACCCGAGTTCTTCATGCCATCCTCCTGCAGCAACCGTGCCACTTGGACCCCAGAGCAGCCACGCATCAGACTGGTGGACCACTTTAGGGCCCAGATGTCGACCTGCAGCTGCACGTCATCCAGCGAGGCGGACCAGACCTCGTGCATAGGGGAGGGAGGTCACCAGGGAGAGGAGGGGAAGGCCGCCGATTGAGCATTGTATTTCTGCATTGTAATGTTATGTTGTTACTCATATATTTCTACGTGGTATTTCTGCATTTCGTGTTCTATATTCAATATGATTTCTCGTTACATGCTGACATGTTTACTCCACCCCGTTTATGTCACATGTATGAATGCTTCAACACAAATCTTAGGGTGACAGGCCATTCATCGTTGACAGAGGACGACAGGTCAAACAGCTTTGAATGAGGGCGACAGGTCATGCAGTTTTGATTGAGGTTGACTAGTTGTGCAGCTTTCATAGAGGGTGACATGTCGAGTAGCATTCACAATGGGCGATAGGTCGTGAAACTTTCATTGATGGTGACAACTAGTGCAGCTTTCATAATGGGTGACAAGTCATGCAGCTTTTCACAACGGGTGATTGGCTGTGCAGCTTTCATAGAGGTTAACAGGTTGATGTCATGCAGCTTTCATAAAACGTGATAGGCCATGCAGCTTTGCCAAAGGGGTGGCAGGCCATGCAGCTTTCATAAAGGATGTCAGGCCGTCAAGCTTTCCAAAAGCGACAAGTGTTTTAGTTATGTGGAGAAGCCCCCTCACCACTACTATAAAAACCGGACAAGGGATAGACATTCACTACTACTTGACAAGTAATAAACGTCAGCCTAATCTTCACAAATTAGGGCACAATATCGTTCTACCGTCAGTTCTTCAACAAGCGAAACTTATCCCCCTGAATACCCAAATGCTAGTAGCGTTGACGCCCCAGTTTTGCTGGAGTTGCCCTGGCCGAAATGCGACTGCAACCTTCCAGCGAAAATGATGCAATCTATGCACGGAGATATGGCCGTCCGCGCTCACTACTGTTGTGCCCGCCGCTACGAGGTAAACCTACTGGTGTCTATACAATACAGGGTAACACTACCATTTCATGTCCTTCTTTGTTTTTTAGAACAAGGACCAGTGTTGCTTCTTCCAATGGATTAACAGGCCCGAGTGAAGTGACTACAAATTTGTCTACAACTGCCACGACACCTACCCCACTTCGCCCGAGAACTTCACCCGGTGGGAGAGGCCACGGGGATATGTCCCCGTTCTAGATCGACCGAAGTTCAGGGCCGGTGGGCAAGGGACCAACCAATCGGTGAGTGTCATGCGACATGCTCATGGTTCACTCATAAAGTAATAATTGTAAACCAATTTGTCACATACAGGAATTTAAAAAGAAACTTACGAAATTTCTCAAGTCAAAAGATGAACGTCCTCAGGTGCCACCTGAAGTTTGAGAACACGGCCTGCAAGCAACGGTAGATACCTGCCACGATGAAGGATCGAAATGGCGATCAGAGGGGGGGTGAATGATCCCAAATAAAATCCCCCCCACTCAAGGTACTCCAAACTAACCCGCAATGAAAGTCCGAAACACCCAAAGATTTTCCTTCAAACTGGTGCTCCTCAGATTCGCTAAACCCGCAAAAACCGGAATGACTAGACAACTATGTTTACCCCTAGCTTGCATGGATGAGAGCCATAAAAAATGTGAGAGGTTTTTCAATCACAATCCTGGTTGTCAAATGTCCAAACAAAAATGAATCAATTCAAATACTTCTTTTCTAAAAGTGATCAAGCCAATTTACAAAAGTAATTGTCCTCACTTGGAGCAGATTTTTAGGAATTGTCATCACTTGGAGCAGGTAGTTGCTGGATTTCTGTTGCTCTAACATTTTTAGAAATTTTCCTCCATGTGAGAAAATGAGTCGTGAAATACTCCACCAAAAATCTCCTCAAAAAGTCTTGTGGAAAAATCAATAAAAATCAAGAACTATAGACAGTCAGGAACTTCGATCAGGAAGTTTGGGGCTCAATTTTCACCTCATAGCACCCAAAGGGTGCAATCAGTGGACTCCAAAAATTTTTCCGTAGATGGATATATGAGTCATGCACCTTTATCCAACAAGAATCACACAAAAAAGATTTTTCTATATTTTTTTCTAAAAATCGAAAACTGATTGTTGCACGCAGAACAAGTTCAGGACAAATTTGCAAGCTTAATATAAACCTAATCTCTTGTCTATCTGTTCACGCTAAAAACATGAAGTAGGGTTTTTAGCCTCAAACATACAAAACAAACGCCGGGTTTGAACATACCAGTCAATTTGACCTGAAATTGACAAGGTAAAGGTCGTAAAATCAATCGAAGCTGATAAAGAATAATTATTGGTGTAACTCCGGTCGGCTAAAAGCCGATCAGGGGATAACTAGATTAACCGATTACGGCTAACCCAAGGGTAAAGGCAGATCGGCTTTGAGAGGCGATGCGCAACAAAACAAAGCAAATCGAACTTGAGGAAAAATCGGCGGAATCAACAAATTGGTGATGCGTAACTCTTTATTGATCTCGTCGACTTACAGAGGAATGCTTACAAAACTAAAAAATAACGAAAAAGAATTGTAAAGGTAAATGTGTGATAGTGTTGGGTTGATGCCTGCTACTCCTGGCTTGGTCCTCTTTTATATGCCTCGGCCGATCCGAGTCCTCCTTGGACACGGCAACCGAATCCATATCGGCTGCGATCTGATCTCTGGTTTCCAAAATCCGTTTTGGTAACTGAATCCGTGTTGATCACGATTTATTCTTTGTTTTCCAAATCCCATCCGTCGTATGCCTACCAAACTTTCCATACCTCGCATTAGGCCGATGCTTTCCATACGTGCCGAATTTTGGTGCAAACACTACCCTAGGGTGCAAGAGAGATGCAAAACCAAATGAGCACCCTCAAGACATCCTTGATCAATAGCATTTAGAAGGAGAGGGGGCAAATCCAAATTACGAGAAAGTAAATTACGGGAATTTAAGTGCGGGAAAGTAAATGCTGAATTTAAATTGTGTAAAGTTGTCGACGATTGGAGAACGGCTCCCGTCGAGCTTACTTGTTGAATGGGGGATCAACAGAGCCCCGTCGTACGGATCGAAGAGGTCGTTCGAGTGATGCGAGGTCGGGAGAAGAAGAAAAAAGGGGGACACGGTGTTTATCCTGGTTCGGGCCTCCCTCTCCCGGGATAACAGCCCTACTCCAGTGTATTATGTTCTATCTCTTTTTTTCCCCTCCCCTTACAAATCTTCAGGGGGGGTTTAAATAATACGACTATAGGTACCAAAAAAGGCAACTACCTCCTGGGATCACGCTATGTATCCATATCCGTGACCCGCCGTCCTTGATTCGTGCGCTGTTTTGAATTTCGGGTATGATCTCCCTTGATCTTCGGCTGATTGGTTGGCTCCTTCCTTCCTCGTAGCGTTCGCCGGGCCCCCCGACCAAACACCCGAGTAGGTCGTGGCCTCTACGAGCATGCTTGCTCGTGGGGGGGGGGGCGTGTTTGGTGCTTCTGCGAGTAAAGGTGCAGACGCGTATGCTCGGAGGAGAAGGAGGGATGCTCGTTTCATTCTCCCGAGCATCCTGTCTTCTAGTATTGCTTGGTCGGCGGGTTTAGCTTTTCACGGGGGTACCGTGGTCTTTTGCCAGATAGCCAATCCCCGACAGCTAGCCCCCGAGGTTCAAGCGGGGAACCCTCGGGCTTCCCCTTGAGCCTAAGAAGACTTGAGGGGGGATTGAATTTCTTTTGGCCGTGGCTCACGACCATTTTACGTCGGGAGACGAGCTTCTTTACCCGCCGCGTGCTTACTCCGCGTGGGCGCGTCGTTTGGTTGTTCTGCGGTTCCTTCTCAGAGAAGCCTTCCTACAACGGTACGGCAGTTTCTCGGAAGCGGCGCTTTCTGCGCCAGTGTCGCTACGTGATAGGCGGTGATTTTTATCCCGTCCCTTCACTGTCTTTTTAACCCTTTCTACCGGGAGAGGTCGGAGTAACACCGTGTCTCTTTGCTCGTCTTCGGCCAAAAAATCTTCCAAGAGCCCTAGCGCCCAAGAACCTTTTTCGCCTCCCTTCCTTCTTTGGCCATGGCGCGTTTCAAGGTCAGCCAGATGACCCGAAGGAGGCTCCAGGTGCTCACGGATGAGGGGTACGTCGACCCAAGCTCGGGTCGAGTGCCCGAGGGTGACGCGGCGCCGGCGCCACGGGAGACGGAGATCGTCTCCTGTGAGTTGTACGCCATCAACGGGCTTCGTCTGCCCGAGAGCGATTTCCTCGCCTCCGTGCTTGCCTTCTGTGGGTGCGAGATCTCTCATCTCCACCCCAACTCTATCCTTTCTCTCGCAGTCTTCTCCCATCTTTGTGAGGCGTACGTGGGTGTAGTGCCCACGGCTAGCCTTTTCTTTCACTTCTACTCCCCCTTCCGCACCGGCCGGGATGGCTCCGCCGGTTGCGTTTATCTTCGCCTCCGGCCCAACCGACCATACGAGTACCCTCTTGTTGCTTTGAAGGACTCGGTGTCGGGTTGGGCCGACCTCTGGTTCTACCAGAAGAAGGCGGAGGGGTCCCGATTGGTCTACATCGGGAGGACGCTCCGCCCTCGAGGCAGCGCGCCCGCCCGTGCAACCCGAGGAAGAGCGGGTGTTCAGACGATCAGTGAGCTCGCCAGATGGGGCTCACCGTCGAGACATCGCCGGGACTTTACCTTCAACCGGTGTCCCCACGAGGCGCCGCGAGCACCCTTCTTCGAGGCGACGGGTGGCATGACTTCACCCGTGAGGACAACGCAGTATGTTCCGGACCTCTTTCCCGAGCATCGCCGCTACGGTGATCGGTGCTATATATATATATTGTTTTAATCTTCGGTTGTGACGCAGCTCAGGACGGATCGGGTTGACGAGAGGTCGGCGAGATGTTCGGTGCCGAAGGAGAAGGAGCCGACGCCCAATCGCCGATCCCCAAGAACGCTTTTGACCGCGGTGACGCGTTAGTACATCTTCACCTTACGCCGCGGGCATGTTTCCCGAGCTTATTTCTCCCGATCTCTGCTGCGAGAGAAGGTCGCCCTTGACCTTGCCGTGTCGAAGGCCGCAATACGCCGCAAGCCGCACTTTGCTAGGGGTTCCCGCAAGAGTTGGGCGGGTCGAGGCCGCAACGCATCCGCTTCGCCTCCCCGGGCCAAGCGGTCGGGCGCCGAAGCCGACCAGACCACCACGCCGCACCTTGAGTACGCCGACCGCCAGAGGTAAGCGAACTCCGACCTGGTATGATGACTTCAAACAAAGGAGGCCGGAGCTGATGGGCCGATTGGAACAGCTCGCCGAGCAAAGCGGGAAGGCCGAGGAGGAGGCCAGGTCCCTCCCGACCAAGGAGCGGCTGGAGAGGCAGATCAAGGCCCTCCAGGACCAGCTTATTCGGGTGGTCGATGCCCCCGAAGAGGAGGAAGAAGAGGAGGCCACCTATGCTCTGGTCAGAAGGAGCAGGAGGTCGACCTCTCAAGCAACCTCGGTCTTTGGAAGAGGTTGACATGGACGACGCCGACCGGCGATGGCACGCAGCCCGACGCCGCGGAGGAGCGCGTCGTGGTCGTGGCCGAGGCCTACGAGGCTGCCGCGGGCAGGTCGCCCATGGCCCGAGGGGAGGAGGCCGAGGAGGATGGCGCTGCTCGTCGAGCAGAAGGTAAGCTTCTACCTCATTCTCTTGTTCTGTTCTTGTCTTGCGATTTTCTTCGGGCTAACCCCACCCTGTTTGGCGTGGGCGTGATAGCTCGGATGTTGCTTTTGGACTTCCGTCAAATGGCTGAGGAGATTATCGATTCTGCAGTTGACGCCGAGCTCGATCGCGTCGTCGACCAAGTGATGGCCGAGGCGGGGGAGGAGCCGGCGCCAGCTGCGGACTCAGTGGAGCCCGAGCTTCCCTCGGCGGGACCCGTGGACGTGGAACCTATTCCAGCCGCGGAGGAGCAGGAGCCGCAGGGGGCTGAGGACCAAGAAGCCTTGGCCTTGGTCCCTTGCGAAGGGGTAAGCGAGCGAGCCCCAGCGACGGGCTCGTGGTCAAGCGGTGGTGGCTTCGACCCACCGCCTCGCCACGAGCCAAGAGGAGGAGCGATTGTCGCCACCAGCCACCTCCAACTGCGGACCAAGGGGAAGATGCGGTCGTGATCGCCCAGCCACTTCCAGCCGCGGAAGTGATCGCTGAGCCCGACCAGCTGCCTCCGTCTGCGGACCACGAAGAGGAGGTGGCCGTTGATGGGCCGGAGGTGGTCGTCCTCGACCAATCGCCTCCGAGCGTGGAGCCCCCGTTGCTTCCGGTCGCGGAGGTGCAAGGGGCGGAAGCGGCGGCCGGCGTCCAGTCCCCAGGCGCAGCGGCCGGGCAGGAGGAAGGCGGCCACGAGTCGCCTGTTGGCGCAGAAGACCAACCTCAGGGCGTCCTGGGGTTGGTCGAGGGAGGAAACGTCGTTGCCCTCCCGGGAGCACCGGTGCCTGTGAGGGGCAAGATCGTGATGCGCTAGCTCGGGATCGTGATGGCCCAAGTGGGTTAATCCCTTTCCGAAGCCGGGCGCCACCGACCGCCAGCGGCTTCAAGACAAGCTGGTCAGCCGGGCTCTTCTGGTAAGCGTTTTGCTTTCAACTTTTTGCATGAGTCGAGCAATCTTCAAGGGGTTCTTCTTGACTTTCCTTCCCCTTTGCTCCAAGTTTGCTGCGAAGGCTATGGAGGACATCGATGCCTCCGCAGTTCCAGCAGAGGAGTTCTGGGCGTACCATCGTGAGCAAGACGCCAAGATCGCCGATCTCGAGCGTCGGGTCTCCGAGGTGCGCGAGGCCGACCTGAAGGAGCTGGAGTCGGCGAAGAGCCTCGTCGTCGGGCTTCGGGACCAGCTCTTTGAGAGCGAGACGGCGAAGAACACTTCGGAACAGAAGTGTGCCGACCTCGAAGAGGAGCTGGGGAAGTTGCGGCAGGAGGTCCCCGACCTGCGCGCCGAACTCCAACGAGCTCGGGAGCGTGAAGAGGCCCAGCTCAAGGAGGTGCAGCGCCTTCGGGACAGCGCGGCTGAAGGTCGTGCTGCTCGGCGGAAAGTTTTGGACCTGGAGGCAGAGGTCGACTCCCTTAAGGAGGAACTTGCTGCCCTTCAGGTCGAGCGTAGGACTTAGCTCTTCTTTTATTTTTAGCTCGCGTAAATCCTGTAAAAAAGAAAACAACCTTTCGGGTTAAATGAGCAAACTTGCAGGTGTTTGGTTCTTGCCTGTTTTTCTCAAGTTCGCCTTCAACATATGCCTATATGATCCCGGTTCTGCAGAAAAAGAAAACAAGTTCCTGCATAGAGCATATAGCATAGATACGAGCAAAGAAAGCAAGTTCCTGCATAGAGCATGTAGCATAGATACGAGCAAAGGATCCTTGGAAGAAGGGATTCTTGGAAGAAGGGACGGAACGTTCCTATCATACGGAGCCCCCCTGCCATGGACAAAGGTTGTGTCCTCACTGTTGCGAGCACGAGTTTGTTCATGGGAAAATTTAAGGGTCGCTTTGGTCGTGACGATTTTTTGAATGATTTAAATAGGTCGGTGTGTCGAGAAAAGTGTGAGCACAGAGTAGACGAGCTTTAAACCAACAATACGTAGAGCCGCCATACCCGAGTGGTCACTGAACCGGGCTTAGAGTGGATGCTCGCGCCCGACCACGCATACAGTGAAGAGCTACTGCGGAAAGTGAACGATTGGGCGAGCATCCGGCCGGGGGCCAAGGGAAATGGTGCGCACATACTTGTCGGATAAGCTCGTCATAGTCTTTGGTAGACGACGATGCTCGTTCGACAAAGCGAGGACGAAACACGAGAAAGAGGGGAAATGTTTTATTGGAAAGAACGCAAGGGGCGCGAGATAGGAGTACTCGTCTAAACGTAGAATTTACGCAGTTGATCGATGTTCCAGGTGCTGGTGAGCTCCCGACCATCTGGCATCGCGAGGCGAACAGCCCGGGCGTCTTTGTAGACACGACCGTGTAGGGTCCCTCCCACCTTGGGGTCACTTGTTGGCTTTCGGCGGGTCTTGAACTCTTCGTAAGACCATGTCGCCGACTTGTAGGACCCTAGGTCGGACTGTCTTGGCTGCGTGCCTCACGAAGAGCCTCAGAGGTAAACCGCAGACGGAGCAACGCCCGCTCGCGTGTTGCTTCGACGAGATCCAGTCGACGAGGCGCTCAACCTCTTGATCGATGGAATCGATCGATTTGCACCTTGGGGAACCTAGCACGATTTCGGCAGGATGGCCTCCGCACCGTAGACGAGTTGGAAAGGCGTTTCACCTGTGGCTCGACTCGTCGTGGTGCGGACAGACCAAAGAACGGCGGGAAGCTCATCCACCCACTGCTGCTTGTGCTGGTTGAGGGTCTTGAAGACCCTCTTTTTTATGCCCTGGACTAGCTGCCCATTTGCTCGTTAATTTGCTCCGTTGCTCTGTGGATGCGCCACAGAGGCGAAGCAGACCTTGGTCCCGACCTCTTCGCAGTAACTTTGGAATAGTTCACTGGTGAATTGGGTCCCATTATCTGTGATGAGACGGCTGGGTATCCCGAACCGAGTTACCACATTGCTACGGAGGAACCTCTTGGCCGCCTGGGCCGAGATGGTTGAGACGGGCTCGGCCTCTATCCACTTAGTGAAAGTGTCGATGGCCACGAGCAAGTACTTGCAGCCTTTCTGACCTCGGGGGAAGGGTCCAAGGACATCGAGCCCCTGTGTCGAGAACGGCCACGAGAGTGGTATGGTTTGCGTGGCATATCTTTGGTTGACGGGCTTTTCGAGCATGAAACTGGCATGCTCGGCAGGTCATTACGACTGACCGTGCGTCCGCCAAGGCCGTGGGCCAGTAGTACCCTAGTCGGAAGGCCTTGCTCACAAGCGTTCTGAAAGACGAGTGAGCTCCGCAAATCCCTTCATGGATATCACGAAGAAGGTACTGGCCTTCCTCCTGAGAGACGCATCTGGAAAGGATTCCTAATGCGCCTTTCCGGTATAGGTCGTCCTCGTCGATCACCAGACCGAGAAGATCGCCTTATTAGCCGGGAACGCTCGGCTTCTTCCTCAGGCAATGTCCCATGCGCAAGGTATTGGATGAATGGCGTCATCCAATTTGCGCTTTGCTCGAGGAAGGAGACCCTACCGCCGGTCTCTGGTGCCTCCTCTTCGAGAGGAATGGAGGGCTTATGTAGGTGCTCGACAAGCACCCCGCCGGAGCGGTGGTTTGAGAGGAACCGACCTTAGACATTTGGTCACCAGGGAATTATCCTTCCTGGGATGTAGATTACTTGAAATTCTTGAAGTATTTCTCCATCTTCCTTACTTCGCCAGTGCAGCGCCATTGAGGTATCGAACACCGATACTCCTTGTTGACCTGGTTCACGACCAACCGTGAATCGCCCTTCACAAAGGAGCCGTTGGACTCCTAGCGATTTACATGCTCAAGTCCGGCCAAAGGCCTTCGTACTCTGCCGCGTTGTTAGTCGCGCGAAATGTAGTTGGATGGCGATCAAGTTGCTCTCCATCCGGGAGACCAAAAGCGACGCCAAATTTCCCCAAGCGCTTCGTATGCTCGGGATCCATCAAAATACAAGGTCCAGGAGTTTTCCCTTGAATCATTGGTCCTGGCCGGTGGTGGTGCCGGGGCCGACCATTCTCGCCACGAAATCAGCCAAGACTTGTGATTTTATCATTTGTCTTGGTGAGAACACCAGCTCGAACTCGGCGAGCTCCATTGCCCACTTGGCTATGCGACCACTGGCGTCCTGATTTTTCAGGATTTCCCTGAGGGGGAAGCCGGTCGGCACCACGATCTTGTGTGCTTGAAAGTAGTGACGCAACTTCCGGGAGGCCATCAACAATGAGTACAGTAGTTTCTGGACCTCGGGGTAACGCTCCTTTGGTCCATGAAGTACTTCGCTGACGTAATAGATAGGTCGCTGGGTACCATCTCTCTCTACCGCTAACACCGAGCTCACCGCTTGCGGGGTTGCCGCCAGGTATAGTAGCAATTCTTCCCCCGCTGTGGGTGTGACGAGGACGGGCGGCTTGGAGATGTACTGTTTTAGCTCTTTGAACGAGCGATTAGCTTCCTCCGTCCACGTGAAGCCGTCATGCTTGCGGAGGGCTTTAAAGAAAGGTAGCCCTCGCTCCCCCAGCCGGGAGATGAACCGGCTCAAGGCGGCCATTCTTCCGGTCAGAGCTTGTACTTCCTTTACGCACGTGGGCGACCTCATGTTCTCAATGGCTTCGATTTTCTCTGGGTTTGCCCCAACGCCATGTGGCCCGACCATGTAGCCGAGCACCTTGCCAGCCTTCACGCCGAACACGCATTTTTCTGGATTTAGCTTTATTCGATGCTTATTGAGGTTACAGAAAGTTTCTTCCAAGTCAGCAACGTGACCCGAAGTACTCTTGCTTTTGACAACTATGTCGTCGACATAGACCTCCAAATTTCGACCTACTTGGTCTGTGAAAGTTTTCTGCATGAGGCGCTGAAAGGTTGCTCCCGCATTTCTCAGACCGAAAGACATGGTCGTATAGCAGAAGGTACCGAATGGGGTGATGAAGGAAGTCTTTTCCTCGTCTTCGCGCGATAGGCTGATCTGATGATAGCCTGAATAGGCGTCTAGAAAGCTCATGGTCTGTGACCCTGCCATCGCGTCCACCAGTTGGTCTATGCGAGGCAAAGGATAGTTGTCTTTCGGGCATGCTGCGTTCAAACCCGTGTGATCGACGCACATGCGCCACTTGCCTCCTTTCTTCCTGACCAGAACTGGATTGGCTAGCCACTCGGAGTGCTCGATCTCTCTGATGAAGCCAGCTTTTAGGAGTTTGTCGAGTTCCTCCCGGATGATTGCCTGTTTCTCCGGGGAAAAGCGTCTAAGTTTCTGTCTTACTGGTTTTTTGTCAGGCTGAACCGCTAGCCTGTGCTCGACCACCTCCCTTGGGACCCCGGGCATGTCGGATGGTTCCCAGGCGAACACATCCGACCTTGCCCGGAGGAAGGTGACGAGCTCGAGTTCCTATTTGGGATCTAAGGAAGATCCCAAATGAACGACCTTGGCCGGTTCCGACTCGTTGAGCGGAACAGCCTTGGTCTCTCCTCCAGGCTGGAGGGCAAGTTTAGGCCGGGAATGCTTCGGCTCTTGGTCAGGGCCACGAGTAGGTAACTGACCGACCATATCCAGCGCTCTTTCGTCGCAATTGAGTGCGGACTTGTGGTTCCCTTTGATGGTTATGACTCCGTTCGGTCCGGGAATCTTCAGGCACTGATACGCGTGATGCGAGGCGGCCATGAACTTGGCCAAGGCCGGCTTGCCGAGGATGGCGTTGTAGGCCGACTCGAAGTCTACCACCTCGAAGGTGATTAGCTCCGTTCTGAAGTTACTTGGGCCGCCGAAACTCACGGGCAGGACGACCTGCCCCAGAGGTTTGATCGAGGTGCCCGGGACTATCCCGAAGAAGGGCACGGCTACACTCTTGATTTTGGAATGAGGAATCTGCATCTCGTCCAAAACCTTGGCTGAAATAAGGTCCAAAGAGCTCCCGGAGTCTATGAGGACCCGACCGACGACGGTGTTGCTGATGGTGGGGTTCACGACCATCGGAAGCCTCTGGGGTTTGGTCATCCCAAGGGGACAATCGTCCTTGGAGAAGGTGAGAGATATTTCAGACCATTTCACTTGCCGCACCGAGGCTTACCCTGGGTAACATGGTGCACTTCTCTTGCGGCGTCCTTTAAGTCCCGGCGGGACTTGTAGGCGGAGGAGCCCCCGAAGATGACCGCTATGTGATTCTTTGGTTCTTGGTATTCCATGTCATCATCACTTTCCTCGGCGGGCTGTTTACCTTTGCCATTTTCACCCTGCTCTGGAAGCGTCGGCATGGGGCCCTGCCGCCAGAAAAGCTACTCCAGGCGGTAGGTCCACGTTCGGCAATTCCGTAGGTCGTGTCCGTGCGCCTGGTGAAGCAGACAGTAGAGGTCGCCCCGTCGGTCCGCTTGGTCGCCTCGTTCTCGAGGCCTGTGTGGTTGTCCTCTTCCCCGAACGTTAAACCCCGGCTGCCGCTGGGTTGCTCGGGGTTGTTGTTGTTCCACCGCGGCTACCATGGTGGCGAGGTTGCTTTTTCTTCTTCTTCTTGATCTTCTTGTCTCTGCAGTCGACCCCTTTTTGCTAGCCGAGGTCTCTAGGCCAGCCGAGGCGGCAGCTTCCCTTCATCCAAGATTTTCTTCCATTGGGCGGCTTCATCTGCGTTGGCGTATCGATCGGCCATCCGGAAGAGCTCGTTCGCCGTTAGATCCGGGTGGATCTCCGTGTCCTGCGTGAAGCGCCGTCCGTACCCGAACTTGAAAGCTCGGACGGCGGCCGTCCGATATGTTCGGATCGAGTTCGGACTGGATGAACCTCTCGACGAATTGTCGCAGGTTTCCCGTCCGTCAGACAAGCGCTCCAGTCGCGCTCCTTTCCCGGCGGATGTAATACTCCGAAATTTGCTCGAGCGCGGCCGAGCCGCCCCGTGACCGTATGGATCCTTCCTTCTGATTGAAAAGCCACGTACGAGCGGCTCCGTCCAGAACCGTCGGCAGGTAATTTGCCATCACCCCCTCATCGCCTCCGGCGGCGAGGATGGCGGTAGTATATATGGAGAGAAATTCGTCCGGGTTCTGGGTCCCGTTGAATCTTTCGACGTGGCCGGGCTTGAATCTGTTCGGCCATGCGACGTTCCGGAGGGAGCTCGTGAAGGCCTGGCAACCGAAGCTCGGGATTTCGCGGTGAAATCCTCGGTCGCAGCGGCCTCCACGCGGGTCTTCCACCCAACGCCCCGTGCGCGGGCCGAGTCGAGAAGACCTCATGCGACGGCCGTGTCGACGACCGCTTGGTCGTGGAAGCGTTCAGAGCGCCAGAATGTCTGGCGATTATAGAGGTACCGCTCTGAGGTTGCTCTGTGGATCGCTTCGGCTTTTCCCGGATCGGGTTAGCGGCCTGGGCGATCTCCGAGCATGGCTCGAGACTCACCTCTGCGGCGGCGCATGGGGAGCGTTTGTGATGGTCCCGGGAAACACTCCGGGCATCCCGGTCACGGGGAGGATCCGAGACTTTCAGCTCGGCGGCAAGCCTTTCCAAATCTTTGGCTACGACCCTGCCCACGGCCTCCAAGTCTACTTGCTCGGAAATCAGCGCAGTCACGCACGACCACGCTAAGGCTGTCAGAATCGCTCGCTTCCGGTGAATCAAGGCGGTGAGCTTTGACGGCGCTCCGGAGCGCGATCGGGAGTTCGGTACCCGCGAGAGTTCCTTTCCGTGGAAGCGCACCTCCCCTTTGCCTGGCGGCGAATGCTCGCGAGGGTCTTTCCCAAGGATGCCTCCAGGTGGAGTCTGGCCGCCTCGTAGTGGTCGTGCTTGGCAGCATCCGAGGATCCTTCTCCGGGCTCCGCACGGCTCCCGGCCACGTTGACTCGACGAGAGCGGGATGAAAGCGATGGGGACATCATTGTATCCCCTTGAGATGCAGTCTCTCGGTCGAGCTCTAGGTCGTCTGGTATGTCCAGGCCATCGTAGAGCCCGTCGTAGTCATCCTCGGGGTCCTCGAGGGTAATGTTTGGGGAATGGAGGCCCTGTCCTCGCATTCCCGTGTCCGGGGAAGGGCTCCCAGACTCAGTGTGACCGATAGGATCGGTCACCCTGGCCACGTTGTCGACGGCGTAGTACACGTCGTCATCTTCAACGTGGTCAAAAACGCAAAGGTCCCGAGTGTCTCCCGAGTTTGGCATCCTCGAGGATCTTGATCTGCACGGGAATCAAGCTGTCGTCCCCACGGACGGCGCCAGCTGTCGACGATTGGAGAACGGCTCCCGTCGAGCTTACTTGTTGAATGGGGGATCAACAGAGCCCCGTCGTATGGATCGAAGAGGTCGTTCGAGTGATGCGAGGTCGGGAGAAGAAGAAAAAAGGGGGACACGGTGTTTATCCTGGTTCGGGCCTCCCTCTCCCGGGATAACAGCCCTACTCCAGTGTATTATGTTCTATCTCTTTTTTCCCCTCCCCTTACAAATCTTCAGGGGGGGTTTAAATAATACGACTATAGGTACCAAAAAAGGCAACTACCTCCTGGGATCACGCTATGTATCCATATCCGTGACCCGCCGTCCTTGATTCGCGCGCTGTTTTGAATTTCGGGTATGATCTCCCTTGATCTTCGGCTGATTGGTTGGCTCCTTCCTTCCTCGTAGCGTTCGCCGGGCCCCCCGACCAAACACCCGAGTAGGTCGTGGCCTCTACGAGCATGCTTGCTCGTGGGGGGGGCGTGTTTGGTGCTTCTGCGAGTAAAGGTGCAGACGCGTATGCTCGGAGGAGAAGGAGGGATGCTCGTTTCATTCTCCCGAGCATCCTGTCTTCTAGTATTGCTTGGTCGGCGGGTTTAGCTTTTCACGGGGGTACCGTGGTCTTTTGCCAGATAGCCAATCCCCGACAAAAGTAAAGACATAATGTAAATGCGGAATTTAAATTCACAAGAATGTAAAGAAAATCTTTGTATTTTCTGGTTGGAAGGTTTACAAAGCCTCACTTCATGTGGGCAAAGCTCAAAGGAGCAACTCAAACCTTCAAGTGAGGGAGGGCACCCCTCCCCCTCTATTTATACTACTCTTGGGCCACCTACCACCCTTGGATGAGTCCCTCAACCCTGGAGCACTCCACCAAGGGCTAGGATTAACCCACTCTTTCACTCACTCCACACCCACACATGGGCTTTACATGGGCCACATAGGCCATACATGGGTATCAAACAAAACCCGGTCAACCCGATGCAACGGGCCTTCATCTACCGGACTTGACCGCTCCGTTTCCGCCTCTTCGAGCCTCCAACCCGAACCGAAAACATTGAGCTACCTCAAGTCCATTCCCATGACGTCCAAGTAATCCCGGTTTGAGCCCAACCATCTCGTCGGCATCCTCGACCGTTCCGGACCTCGGTTCACCCAACCTAGTCCCGGTACTCACTAACGACCACAACTACCTCAATAACCTGTACCACAAGGACCAAACCATTTTGCACATTCCAAAATACAATCTTACCTTTTTATTCCTGCAAGTTAGTCCACATTTATCATGAATTCAAACATATATCCATGCAATTCCAACTCAAATCAAACTCAAACCTGAGCACACCTTGCTCAAATAAAGTCAAATACTCATCACAAACATGGATGGTGTGGGCCCCCGGATCGGCTATCCGGAGTCCTTTGTGTATTTCTATACTAGTCCCAGATCAGTAGCTAGTACACACAGTCAAAAGTGATGAATCAACAACTATATCACGAATACATATAATTAAATAAGAATAATACCGAATAAAAGCAAAGACCTTATGGTCAAGGTTTACCATTACGGCCTGAACAGGCGGAACAACTTGAACAACTGCAGCGGAAGACGAAAACACCAAAGCGACCCATCCAAATGCCCACGGGCATTCGAGTGGGGAGCGCGCCCTAGTCGTTGGAATTCCTTGACAGCTTCTTTCACTTCTGAGATAGGATTAGAATGTAGCACGTGAGTACATAAAGTACTCAGCAAGTCTGGGAAATTATGCACAATGTAGGCTATCCAAGGATGGACCTCCATATGGTCTTTCAATCTCCCCGTTGATGAGTATATTGACAAATCACACAAAAGGCATAATTTGAGTTTGAAAACCAAGAAAGAAAAACAATTTGATTGCAAAAATCATATTTGGTCTAATTACAAGAGAAAGCAAGCTCATGACCAAATAGATGGGAAGATTTTCAGAGCTCAACACAAGAAAGAATAATTTTTCAACAAGGGCTCTAAAAACCAAGAAATCTCTCAAAAAGCTCAATATTACTCATGATCCAAATACAAGGACAATTGTTCAATATGATCATGAGAAAGCATTTTTTTTAATTTTCTTCCCTCTAAGATGCCCTTTTTACGTTTTCTCCCACTTTTGGCAATATAGACATCAAGAGAGCAATTTTTGCATGAAAATGCAACCTAGAAGAGCTTTGAAATGCCTTCCTTAGTTTGTTCATCTGGCAATTTCTTCACTATTGTAATGCCCTTGTAATATAATCTATTACTTATTTCATCATCTGAACTTTTATTGTATAATCTAGCAACCATCAATGTTATCTTGAGAGGAGATTACAACCTCATATGCTAAGCACCAACTTAAATCATTTGTCATTTCATGTGACTAGTAACTCCATTCATTAATAATCTCACAACCACAAAATGGTCATGATTTAAATGCAATGCGCACAACTAAAAGCTATGCATAATTAAATGGAATCAACTACGGTAATTTTATCATAACAACGAAAATGAATAAATTTATTGCGGCATCTCCCATCTGCATGTGATCCAAAATTGGATATGTCACAAAAAAAATTGGATCCGTCCTATTTTCTCTTCTTTTTTTCTTTCCTTCTCTTTTCTTTTTTTTTCTTCTCCCCTTCTTTTTTTTTGTCTTTTCTTCTCTTTTATTTCTTTTTTTCTTCTCTTCTTCTCTTTTTTTTTGTCTTTTATTCTCTTTTATTTCTTCTCCTCTTTCTTCCTTTTCTTTTCTTTCTTCCTTGTCTTCTCTTTCTTTATTTTTCCCGCGTTTTTGTTGTTTTCCCCACGTTTTTGCTATCGTGGTAGCGGCTTCACTTTTTGTAGCTCTATCGCGTTGCCGCGGCACGATTGGCTGCTATCGTGGCATCATGGCGCGATTGCTTTCCCTATCGCGGCACACCTTGGCGATTGGCGCAAGTTGCACTACCCTAGCACGACAAACGGCTATTTGTGCAAAAAAAAATTGAGGTATATTTCTGTAATTTACGTATAAAAAAAGATTATTTAAAAAAATCCATTAGTATATCAAGACCTTAGAAGCGTCTTAAAACTGGTTTTGCATAATTTTGTTTGTAATTGAAGTAGTTATTAGTTCTTTATATTTTATCTATATGGAATCTTTTATGAACTTAATTCAAATTAGGCCTTTTTGTCGATTAATATGATTTCAGCCTTATGAATGTTTCGAAACCAGTGCTACATGATCTAGTATTTATTTATGTCATCTTATTTATATTTGTTTATTTTTATGTATTGAGTCCTTAAGTATATTCATTATATGAGAGCACATCTTGATTAAGAGGCCAAGTGCAAATTATAATTTATTATAATAATTTTTGTTGTTATAGATGGTTTGGTCCTATAGTCTTTAAGAATTAGTTTTTCATGTATTAATATTTATTTGAATAAGTTCTTTATATTTTAATCTTTGTTCATGGAATGCAATGCTATTAAGGAATTTGACTCAAACTGAATTAAACATTAACTATTCTTGCAGGATTAAATGATCTATATAAACCTATGGAGTACATACAAAGTTGTCTTATATGTATTCTTCTTTGTGTGTTTTAACTATATTCTATTCATATATGTATTAAGAGCAATGTTATATACAAACTAGCTTGTTTCAGATTAAATTAAACATGAAATATTTTTACATGATAGGGGTACCAAGATATTAATAGAGCTTAGGATTTGTTCTCACTATATTTTGTGTTTATTTGCAATGGTTACAATTATTTAACTCTAAAAGGTATTGGAGCAAATATATTTAAAATTTTTAATGTAAACTAAATTCACATTTAAGTATTTTTACAGAAATGAGTTACTTGTGGTTTTAATTTGTTTTATAATTTTAGGACTATGGTTTACACATTCTCAACAGTAGCCATATTAAAGTTTCATACAAACCTAATTTAAATAATTCAAATTTTGGTGCAAAACTAAATATTTTTGCATATTCAGCAAGCTTGTGATTTAACACAAATTTAGAAATTTACTTCACCGGATTTGGAGTTGAAACATAGAAGATATTAAAGTTTAATTGCTCTTGGTTTGGGAAAACCTAAAAAATGGAGAAATACGTATTCTCAGTATGAAAGCATATTTTACCGTTTTGAGTGGGTTGTCTTGTGTCTGTCTGTCATTGGACCCCATGGGTCATTAGCGGAAAGCAAGGCACGACGCAGGGGTGTTGCCGGCGGCGGAGGAGAGGCGGCACCAGCTCGGCTGGGGTCCGCGGGTAGGAGGAGGATGAAATGGATCCAGAGGATGACTCATTTGTGGCTGGCGGTGAAATAAGGTAGGCCGCCAACGAGCCTATGCGACAGCGCCATGGCCGAACGGTGGAGAGGGTAGTTAAGGTGGTTCTTAGGTTCAAGCAATGCAAATTTAAGCATCAAGGAACTAAGCTAATTCCATTTTACCAGTTAATGGTGTTGGAGGTTGACCGTAGTGCACCACCACTGTACACCGAACTTGGAGAAGAAGAGGTTCTGTGGTGTGGCTACTCAGTGGGAGGAAGGCGAAATCGGTTTGGTGCTTCGAGTCAATGGAGAATGGAGAAGCTTCTTGCGTGTATGTTTGAAAAATGGTGCAGCCAAGTTGGAGGTTGGCCCGTGACGGTGGTGCAGCCGAAGCCGATCAAGGAGCCAATTCCTCGCTAACTTGAAGCCTAGAAGGAGGGAAGGTGCTATGGGTTGTAGGGACAGTGATAGGAAGCTTTGCCTAGAAGGGTCTGAACAGGGTGATGGCGGCTTGGCTACGGCGACGCGACTTCTCATCGTGGCAGCGCAAGGTGCTGTGGTGGTTTCGTGGCAGCACAGGGGAGTGAGCTACACATGCACAGGGGCACCTGAATCATTGATCAGGGGAAGAGAAGAGAAGAGGAAGGTGGTGGAAGCTGGCTCGGCTTGTGTGTGGTGTTGGAAGAAGACAGGATTGACAGCGGGTCCAAAGATGCAGTCGGCCCACTAGCCAGTGAGAGAAAATGAGCTAATCCAATTGATATCTCTCACAGTAAGGTTTAGACATTTATTTGAGGGATCAAATCAAAGTAATAAATTTTGTAAAAAAATTTAGTGTTATGGAAGATGTTTCTACCTATAATAAAAATTTGGAGTAAAAATGACTTGTATATTAATTCTAAAAATTCTCACAAGGGTTACTGTTCAAAATTTTATTTTATGAAATTGATTTATTTGAAGATCTAACTAGAGTTATTAATTTTTGAAACTTTTTGGCAAGTTTTGGAATGCCTTAGGTAAACTTTAATAAAACTTTTAGTTTTAATACTAGGGCAATCATTTTATAATAAATCTTTTAAGCAAAATTTTAATTTGAAAATGGCATCAAATTTAATTTTTAATTTTTGATATTTTTGCTAGGGCTAAATATTCATCTAAGGATTCTATGGTAAAAGTTTGAGCTGAGTATAAGCTTGGTAAAATTTTATAAAATTCTTTCTTCATACTATTTGTAGTCAACACACATTGATTTAATAATTTTTTCTTTAATTAATGGGTTCATACTAATTTTTGACTACCATTAAGTGTTTCTAGAGATTCTCATTAATTTAATATTATTTTTTAGATTTTTGTTGCAACATTCACTTTTATCTTTTGTTTACATAAAAGAGGAGGGGAGCCCCCTACTGTGGAGAATATATTAAAAAGAAATTATATGTATAAGTACAGGGAGAAAGGAATGTACAAAGTTTAAGGAACTAAGAGGAACTACTCAGCCAAAAAATAAAAAAACATCTTTTAGGGAAGGTTTAACTCTATGGATAACCTGAGAAAACACTTCACTAAATTCTATTTTCCATTAAGACAAAGATAGCAGCCCATTATCGAAGATGATTTTGTTCTTGATCTGCCAAATCGTCCAGCAAGCAATGACAATTATCTCTTTGAAACAAATCATTGTGTGTCTTGTTTTAGCCTCATGAATCATACCAACTACTTCTAGAGAGAGGTCCCAATTAATATTGACTTTTATATTTTTACTAAATAAATTTTAAATGACTTTTTAATAGGGAAAATCATTAAAAGATTTAGAAATTGAAAATTCATAATTGAAAATATTTCACATTTGAAAATTTTATTCTCTTTAAAATTTGGGATGTTACATCAGTTAATGATTAACAATGTTAAAGTTATCAGTTTGGAAGATGTGCCAGTTGTCAGCTGTAACACCCCAATTTTTGCTTTTCATGAATTTAATTAAGATTTCGCACTTTGGTGAATTTTTGGAATTTTCTGGGATTTATTTGGATTTATTTGAATTTATTCCCTTTTCAAATAATTAAAGAATTTAATTTTGCAAATAAAATTTTTTTGGAAATATTTTATTTGAGTCCAAAATGTTCTAAAATAGTTTCTAGAATTTTTCTGAGTGTTTTACTATTTTTAATGAATTAAATGAATTTCCGGGAGTTAATTTGAATATTTAATCGCTGGAAAATCGAGTTGGTTTGCACACTGTTCATGCGACCGAGCCCGAGTCAGACTCGAGTCCGAGTCCGACCCGAACCCAACCCGCGCCGCGTCCGAGCCGGACCCGGTCCAACCGAACCCTAGGATCGCGACCATCAGATCTCAATCCAACGGCCACGATTGAACCACGTCGCCGAACCCAAGCCGACCGAGCCAGCCAGGTCGCCCGGCCGAACCCGAGCCCAAACCCCCGTACCGTTGGATCTTGATCCAACGGTCCACGTTGAGCCACGTCACCGAATCCGAATTGGATTCGGATTCCGCCGCCGCAACCGTGTGGGCCTCGGTTTCCGCGGTTTTCACGGACGTCGAGGGGCCTATTTAATGCGCCACCGCCGCCAGCGTGTTCTCCGTTTCCTTGCGCACCCGTAGCCCTAACTCCCCGAGCTCAAGCCGCCGTGGTTGCGTCGCAATCGCTCGCCGTAGTTTATCATGCGTTCCGCCGCGGTTTTCCGCTGTTTGCCGCCGTCTCCGCCGTCTTCCGCCGCCGTTGAGTCCAGATCCGGAACCGCAAGGACCAGCTGCGTCGGAGGGTACCTTTCACCTCGCCGGAATCGCGCCCAAACGCCGTCGGGAGCGTCGTCGTCCCCGTCTCCGGTGAACCAGCTCCACCGCACGCCATCACCGTCGCTCGAGCTCTCTCCACCGTCCGATCCAGATCTGAGGGCCCAGATTCGTCCACGTCACCACGGTAAAAATCTCACGTTTTAGTTTTTGGATCTATTTCCAACCGTTGGATCTAGATCCAACGGTTTAGATCGTGCCACGTAGCCGTAACTGCACCGTGCTTGGATAGATCTCAGTCGTTAGATCTAGATCGTACGCTAGCGTTAATCCACGTTATAGCATTAGATTAGATCTTGACCGTCCGATCAGGATCGAACGGTCCAGACGGACCGAGCTGTTTCCTAGCGCGTAAAGCCAGATCCAATCTGGACCGTTGATTTTCAAATCAACGGTCCGGATCGAGCCACGTGGCCGGAAGCGTGACCGACGCGGTCAGCGCGGTCACCGCCCGGTCACCGCTGACGTCACGCGTGACGTCAGCGTGGGGCCCGCGTGTCAGCGGCTCAGCCGAACCGCACCATGACGTCACCGTGACGTCACGGTGGGGCCCAGCTGTCAGCCGTCCTCAGCCGTGCGTGATGACGTCACTGCTGACGTCATCCGAGGGGCCCACCTGTCAGAGGCACACGGGCCGTGGACCGGGTCCACGGTGGACCGAGCCAAACCGTGCGCCAGGTCCATGGACCCGAGGCGACGTGGCGGCCTCTGATTGGTCCACGTGTCGTGCTGACGCAATAAATCATTTTCCAAAAATGAAATTATTTATTTAATTCGGTTTATTGATTTTAAATATAGATTCAAACTTCAAACGCTTATAACTTTTGCATTTTAACTCCGATTTGAGTGATTCAAATTTCTAAATTTTTATAAAATTGAGATCTACCTAATGGTGAATTTTATTTAATTTTTGGATCAAAGTTTTTCTCTGTAATATTATTTAATTGATTATTTAAACTTTAAACGCTTGTAACTTTTGCGTTTCAACTCCGATTTTGCTGGTTCAAATTCCTAAAAATTCATAAAATTATGCTCTCTCTGTTTATGGACTTCATTTGGATGTTTGGACAATTTTTGTATACTGTTTATTCATTTATTGCTATTTGCACGCTTTACGAGTAGACGTTGAAGTGCCCGAATGCTTCGAAGGTGAAGTGTTGACCCAGGAACCAGCTCAAGACCAAGAGCAAGTACTCTTTGAAGGCAAGTTGTGCTTTGACCATGTTGATCCCATTTTCAAATTAAATTGGTTTAAATTATTGCATGCTAGTTTAATTAGAAAATGCTTTATTTAGTTCTGGAAAATTAGATAAATGCCAAATTACTGTATGACACCTTGGTTAATTAAATATGTGCCATGACCCCTTGTCACCCTAGTATGGATTATTAATTGGACATTATTAAATTGCCAACATGGGTAGTTAGACCGACGTAGTATGCTTAGCCATGCCACGTGAAATGCATTGGACAATCAAATGCTAATATTGACTTAATGAGATATTGAACCTGTTTTGAAAGAAGTATCATGTGTTATGATTGTCGATGGCACGTGGTGCATGGTAATCAACTGGGGTTTGATAAATAGATTCTGATCGGGGCATGTGGCAAGAATGATCGGGCGGGCCAGTTGTGGCACCGGGAACGTTATTTTGGTTCTTCGGGTAGTCTTGCCCTGGTCACCCTAAGGACTTAACCTTGCAAGCCTTTGAACTGAGTCAAACGTGCAACCAAATGTCTGTAATGGGACGGACCTAGTTGATTAGGTTGCTAATAACGTACCTGTGGGACCTTGGGGTGTCAACTATACCTTTTGTGTAGTTGTACGGGGGAGCATACCAGGGCTGCGACCAGGTACCCATCTAACGGTTGATTGGCCTAAACTTCGCCTTCGCTAAGGGAAGGGTTAGTGTGCAATATCTGGGGAGGCCCACTTGTGCTGTTAGAAGTTTCCGAAAGACTTTGTTACGGACACTCGCCTTAGTGGTGCTTGGCTGTATCTTGTGGGTAAAGTGCATAACATCTGTAGAGTGTAAAATCTATTCGAATAGCCATGTCCGCGGCATTGGACATCGCTCGGGAATTACAGTCAAGGGTTAGACTTTCTTGAAAATAACTTGGACTCGAAAGGTTTGGTTTGGTTTAATAATGATGTTGATGGAAATGTGGATTAGGAATGGGAGAGATGTTTATTTAACTCCTGGAAAAGTTATTGATCTTATACTTATTTCTACTGCTTTCGAATCTACTTATGCTACTTGTCAAATGCTGTTTTACTGCAATTATACCCTGAGCTACTCCTTTGTACTAAGCCATGCATGTAGTATATTAGTTTGCATTCTGTGCATGACTTGCTGAGTACCAAGTACTCACCCTTGCCACAATACAACACCAGTTGAAGAAGAGTCTATACCAGCTTTGGAGGAGGAGTTCCAAGAGGAACCATCTAACTAAGGAGCGAGCCCAGTCAGTTGCCTGTGGTATACTGGATGGCGCCACGAAGTTATCTTATTTTCCGCTGTTGTTATTTCTCTTTTATTAAGTTTTCGCCCTGCGTGGCGTATATTTGTAACTTGACCTTAAGGTCGAGCAACCAGCTTGGTTAACTAATTAAGGTACCTTATCATTTCGTTGAGTATGATTGTGATATTTGCCAATGTTGAGACTGTGTGCACTAGTGTGTTCCTGGACTAGTGCTGAATACACAGAAGATCCGGATTTGCAAATTCGGGTCCCGACATCAACGAGTACTCGGATGTTTTTCTTGAGGATCTACCTGGTATGTCAACAGATCGGGATATTGAATTTGTGATTGAATTAGTGCTTTGTACCAGCCCAATAGCCAAGAGACAGTATCAAATGCCTACCGATGAGTTGGTATAAATGAAGAAACAGATTGATGAGCTGTTAGAAAAAGGTTTTGTAAGACCTAGTTCGTCTCCATGGGAAGCATCTGTCCTGTTTGTCAGAAAGAAAGATGGAAGTTTAAGGATGTGTATTGATTATCATGCGCTTAATGAAGTGACAACAAAGGATAAGTATCCGCTGCACAGGATGATGATTTATGTTATCAGCTAAGAGGAACTATAGTTTTCTCCAAGATTGATCTTCGATCTAGATATCATCAATTGAAGATTCGTACAAAAGATGTCCCTAAGATCGCATTTTCAATGCGGTATAGATATTATGAGTTTACAATCATATCATTTGGATTGACTAATGTATCAGACTATTTCATGAACATGATGAATAAGATTTTTATGGAATACCTAAATAAGTTTATTGTCTTCATAGATGACATTCTTGTCTACTCCAAGACGGAAGAAGAGCATACAGAACATTAGGGGCTAGTTCTCGAGAAGTTTCGAGAGCAGTACTTGTATACTAACTTTAGTAAGTGTGACTTTGGGAAAAAGGAAGTTGAATTCCTTGGACACGTGATGACTGCTAAAGGAGTTGTTGTTGACCCAAGTAAAGTGTAAGCAGTGTTGCACTAGGAGCAACCAAGTCAGTCACCCAGATTCATAGTTTTCTGGGGTTGCAGGATATTATTGAGAAACCAGATTCGTCCGAGGTCGAATTGGCACCTTTCGCTGGTCTGGGTGTCATCATTAGGCAAAAATATATAAACCTGGTAAAACCGCGGGTAACTATGCAACACATGAATAGTACCCAAAATATCAACCACAGTAGAAGGATAAGGTCAAGCTCAGCCAAAAGGGAGAAGCCACCATAGCCGCATGCATCTAGCTCATTCATTCCCAAACCTCCCCAAAGCCAAGACACCAAAGCAATGCCAAGGACAGGGGACCACCCTAAAACGAACCCAGCAAGAAGGAGCTAGGAGCAAGGGAGAGGAGGAGTAAGCCACCAGTACCGAACAAGCGCCAAGAGCACGGACCGGAACAAGGGGACCATAAGCCCATCAACCAAGAGGGATACAAGGATCGGCCACATCACCATCCAACCAAATCATAGAAACATCTCCGTCCCAAACTCTCAACATCGCACATGCGCAACCATACTTTTGCTAATGCTAGGTGCATATAGTCACTAGATGAAGTGAGAAGTAGGCAATATATATATCGGGGAGCACTAGTGGTCTCAGTTTGTAGCCATAGAAGGGGCGGCTTTGCACGTGCCCATGGAACGTATCACACTCCCTAGCGTGCGATAGACCCGTGGGTATTAATACCGCCAACGCACTAGCTAACACAAGTCTCAAATCATCATAGACCAGGAAATTACCACTCTTCTTGAAATCAAACAAGCATGTGAGTAATCAAGACCACCACAGTAAGGTAAATCGAACATTATAGATGAAGGGAATATGCCCGAGAGGCAATAATAAATTGTTTATTATCATATTCCATGTTTATAATAGATGTTTATTTCTCATGCTAAAATTGTATTAATCGGAAATGTTAATACATGTGTGTTTAATAAACAAAAGGGTTCCTAGTAAAGCCTCTTTTAAACTAGCTCGTTGATTAACTGATGATCAAGGTTTCCTGATCATGAACATTGGATGTTGTTAATAACGGGGTCATGTCATTAGAAGAATGATGTGATGAACATACACCCAAGTTGGTATAGCAAATACGATCAAGTCATTTAGTTTGTTGCTGTATCAAACACATACGAAATAGCTCTTTTCCTTAGACCATGAGATCATGTCAATCACTAACTCCGGAAGAGTACTTTGATGACATCAAACGTCACTCCGTAACAAGGTGACTATAAAGATGGATTTGGGTACTGTGAAAGTATTAGTTGAGGCTCATGCATCAAGAGTGGGATTTGTCCATCCAGATGACGGAGAGATATACTCTGGGCCCTCTCGGTGATATCACATTGACATCGCTTGCAAGCATGTGACTAGGTCACAAGAATGTCATATCACGGAACGAGTAAAGAGTACTTGTCGGTAACGGGATCGAACTAGGTATAGTTGATACTGATGATCGGATCCCGGACAAGTAAAATATCGAGAGACAAAAGGAATTGGTTATGTCGTTTCTGGTTTACGCGATCACTAGTTCATCGTTGAATGAATGGGAGTCATTATGGATCTCCAGATCCCGCTGATGATTATTGATCTGAGAGGTGTCTCAATCATGTCCATTTTATTCACGAACCGTAGGGTGACACACTTAAGGTTCATCGATGCATTTGAGTGGATACGAAACACCGGAGAAAAATATGGACAATACAGGGACTGTTTCGAGTATCGCCGGAATAGTTTCGGAATATCGGAATAGTTAAAGGGGGTATATGTTAATGTTTGTTAATTAAAAAGAATTAACAAATATTAAAATATCTGAAATAAAAATGTTTATTTATTTATGGGAGAAAACCCTTTCATTTCTTGAGTGGGGTTTTAATGGAAACCAAAGTGGGTTGATTAATTTGAGTGGAGAGATCACTCACATGAAGAGAGGGAGGGCAAGGGGCACCCCCCCATGCGCCGGCCAACCCCTTGGGTTGCCTCCTCCTCCTCCTATAAAAGGGAGGGAGGGGTTCCTCTCTTTGTTGTTCATCCATTTGACCCTTTGGTTGGTCCTTTCTCCCTCCTCCTGTTAATCCATTTTTCAAGCAGTAGCTTAAGCGAAGCGCTGCTGAAATAGTTTCTCCACCACCACCACTAAGTCGTAGTGTTGCTGGAGTTTTTCGGGGATCCACTACTTCCGCTGCCCCGCTGGAACGAGGGATTGGAGGTCATCGTTGATCCGTACGTGTGACCAAGTACGGAGGCGCTGCCGTTTGTGGCGCTCATCTTCGCGACTTTGAAGTCGGGAGTGTACCTCTACATCAACCACGTTTGTTTGCGGGAACGTTATTCCCGCTTTCGGTCTACGAGGGTGAGTCCTTCTGAAACCGTTTACTTGCATCTCCTAGATATGATCTTGGTGTTTGGTTGCAATCGTAGGAAAAATTTTTGTTTTCCATGCTACGAAACCCTTCAATAGATGCAGTAGAGGAACCGAGTGAGCAGACCGAGTAGAGCTCGTGGAGAGGGGGAGCAGGTCGGGACAGACAAAGGTGGCGGGGCCAGAGAGGAGGAATTCGGCGAGGATAGCCCCAGGAGGGAGTAGGTCTAATGGCGTGAGGGACTAAAGGAATCGAGCCTGGCTGGGGTGTCTCCAGCAGGAGGAAACGACAGGCGACGCCGATGGGGGAGATCGATGGGAGCAACGGCGAGTCCAAGGCATCGTGAAGCCAGAGCAAGAGGGAGAGGGGGGGAGAAATGGGGAAGGAGAAGAGAGCCAAGAGGATAGGGATGACCGGTGAGGAGGAAAAGAAAAGAAATGAGGAAGAAAAATAAAAGAGGATGGGAAAGAAAAGAAAAGGGAAAAGAAAGAAAATAGGGAAAGAAAGAAATAAAAAAGGAAAAATAAAAATAAAAGTACGTAATGGTGATATCACAAAATTTAAATAAAAAGTAAAAGAAAGATAAATGCGATCAGTCAAATAAATAAAGGGATGACTATTGTTAGAGGCCACCATAGTGATCCAATCAGGAAAATAATACATTTATTTGAGTAAAAACTTGACCAAAATTTAAGGTACAACACAGATTGAATTACACTAGATACATACATACCTTTAACATAAATAAGATTAAAGGCTAATATAAACAGGTGACTAAATAGGAAATTAAATACTATCATCAACCATCATAACGATTAAAATGGTAAAGCTCTACCTAGGCCAAAGCGTAACCCAAGTTAAAAAGGTGCCAAGCTAAAAAATGATAAGTCAAATCATCCCCAACTAAAATGCGCCCAGTTAAAATATATAAATTTAAAATACCTCGAAATTAAAATACATAGTATACATGCATCAAATTAACAGAAATTAGGAAAAGGATTGGACGCCATAAAACACATAATAATTTAATTAACATATGAAGTATAATGTTCCATGATTTCAGGAAGTGACATAAATCCGATAGGAGTTAAATTCCAACAACCGTGTGAGGACGCATAATTTTTCGGGCAAGCTTCTCTTGATCATAATTTGTGAAATTCATTTTAAATGTGTTGTGAATATATATGTGTGTGTGTGTATATATATATGTATATATGGGGTATCATCAATGCATGGGAAAATATCTTTTAAAATAAAGCCTCAAATCGGATGCGGATGGAAGGATGGTTTGTTGATGAACTACTAAGGTAGTAATTGATTATTGATATATTGAATTGGCTCATCCAATGAAAGGAGTCGACAACGTATTTATATGTATGGTGCATAGAGGGGCGTTGATGAGAAGGAATGTAGCCAGTGGGGCCCTCTACATAGGCTATGATATAAAGGACAAACAGTTACACTTAGACAATGAACCATATTTATAGTACCAACCATAGTATGTAAAATCGGTCAAAAAAGGTTATCCTATGAAGGTATTTATAACCTCCACATTGGGTATGAGTAGATAACTAGGAGTGTGAAGCCAGGTACGCTAGGAGTCCCAGTGAAGGACACAAAATCAGCCATGGTTGATTCGGCTCTATGTAAAGCCACGTGATGAGTATCAATGTTTCCGAGGTAGCATGGTACAACTGGTATGTCAAGGGTAGGTGGGGAACAGTCGAGGACACCACTACTCGTTGGCTACCAGGGTTGGAGTTCTAATATTGGATTAGTGATAAACATTATGGGGCCTCATAGCATGCGGTCACTATATGTAACACCCCGGCACCGGACGTGCCCTAAATGTTACACCATCAACCAACAATTAACATAAGACACTAGAATGAATTAGCAAAGCAAGCCAAAATACTAGCGAGTTACCGAATTTACTAGAAATTTCAGCAGCACCTCCCATAAAATTAGGACATCCACTCAACAGACAAAAGACATCAATAATATAGCAACAATATAAAGTAACTTAAGAAAACCAAACAAGCACAAACATGGGTCATGGTATCAACCAACCTCCATGACCAAACTAAGCACATAAACAACTACCACAAGTTTAATACAAGACATGAATTCAATAATTTTAGAAGTGACATGTCGAATTAAAACTACGGTGATTCAACACGTGTTTGTGCCACTATTCCCATCCATGCATGTCGGCCTCAAGGTACCTACAAGCAAACACAAACAAGCGTGAGTCTAAGACTCAACAAAGTGCATCAAAAGAAAGAATCATAAACAGTAAGGCATTTAATTCAACGACATGCTCGCAAGCGATATACAACACGTCAAGTATATTAAACATTTGTATAAACACCATTTACCTCCCTAACCTCATTGCTTATATCGCACGCACTCCTCATTAACTTTTTCGGGCGGAGTCCACGACTCGATCCCGAAACCACACCTCACTATTAACATGAAAACTAACATTTGCGATGCAATGCAACATGAATGCTCTTTTCGATGCACGTACCGGTACTGCCGAGTGCACACCCGTCGGTGTGCACCCTCACATCCCTTCCATCCCGTGGAAGGTGCCTACTCTTACTGTCTCGCTCCCACACATCCGCGTGTATGGGACTATGATGTAGGACTTTTGTGTTCACTACATGTGAACACAGGAGGCCCGCATCGACATGGGTCGCATCTTCCTTTTATGAATGCACAAATGCGGTTTACACAACTAAATTGCAACTACATTCTTTTCTAACATTTCACATAGACATAGCTGAATGTATGCATGACAACCAATTCCCATATTCATAATTAAGCACATCCATAACTTGTTCACATTATCCTAAGTATATTCCTGACACGAATACGAGGGATGTAACGAATGTCAAAAGTGAAACACTCTCACCTACCAACCTTACCAAGGGGTCATCCTCTCATTCACTACTCGAATATCAAGATCTTAAGCACATATCATAGCAACAATTAGCCATAATCATGGAAAGCAGCGAAATATTGTTTAACAACTTAAGCAATAATTATTCTTAACTAGGATTTAATCTACATGCACTTGCATTTAACCTCAGCGATAATACGACGTCCCGGTTGTGGGTATTAGAAACCTCCAACCCTAGAGAAATAAAACAATACTCAAAATTCATTCTTCAGGTGAATATTGTCACAAAAATGGCGCTATACACTCTAGTGACCTGCAACCCAAACTTTTCGAAACTAGCTAAGAGATAACACAACAATGCGACATCAACTACCCAGCACTAACATTCTTCTCTAAATTCAGTTTAATCAATCCTCAGTTAAATAATCAAACACCCCACAGATCAGAAAAGGTAGCTCACCCATAAGACATGGCATCAAGAAATCATCATTTACCATGTAAATAGAACCTTAAGAAACCATTGCCATCATGTTGTAGCCAAGCTTTCAAAGACTTTCAAACATATTTCAGCATCAATTATTCTCCACTTGCTACGTCCATTCACATCAATGAAATCGGAGCAAGGATTTATTAACTAAACCCTCAATGCACATCACAAATCAAAGAAAATGGCCTCAGCATCAACTTAATCATCATCAAATCCACCAATCTCAAGTCATGAGCATTGTAATGCAATCAATAATCACAGATTAGATGGGGGGGACTCAGCATCCAGGAGAGTGGGGAAAAAAGGGAAGAACCAGGGACTACCAACCCTAGTCAGAGCCAAGATCCAACCGAGGCAGTGCCATAGAGGAAGCAATGCAGAACCGGAAGTGATACGGATCGCGGTCCCGATCTTCACGACGTAGGATCACGAACAAGATAACTAGCAAACAAAAACAGCCGGATAACTAGTGCAACCTGACAAATAAAACTCGAAGCCAACCACCGTCTTTAACCGGCAACCTGAATCGAGGATTCGCCCAACCACACTCTCAAAGAACCAACCAACACAACCTGGAATCAATGGACCAGGAGCACCAATTGGGAGCCGATGAAGCGGCCGCTTCTGTAATCCCGTGAGGAAATCACAAGAGCAAAGGGGTAGATCTCTCTCTCTAAGTTTGATAGCACATAGCTGATCAATGAGTCGATATTCTGAATTATCCAAGTCTGTCCCAAATTGGTAGAATACATGGGTATTTATACTAGGAACATCCCTCCTAGTTTAGGTGTGACAGCAAATAGTTTATGTGTGAAAGCGACAAGGCTAGTTGTGAACGCAAATAGAATTCACGCAGCCTTTTAACAACCTGTGCGCTTTTTAGTAAAATGGTCATTACTCCTTCATGGGAAGTCCAAATGACACAATGTTTGATTTATTGAAAAGTAGACTTGATAAGCTTGCAATCAAGTACTCATGGACCTCCATTGACCTCGGGAGTCTGGAGTTATGGTCGTTTCATTATGGTAGTCCGAACTGAACAGCAATTCCTCCATGTAATTCATGCAGTCCTTATTCATCTCCTCTTGAGGGTCTTCATAATATTCATGTTTAAACCTGAGAATTACCAATATAGAACATTTAGGTAGTATAATATTCTCAGATATATTATAATCAAATTCAGCTAGGAGTGAAGCCACCTGTTGCTGCAGCTTCTTAGCACGACTTCTTGTCAATGGCCCTTGGTTTTTATGACTTGGTGTAGCTTGGCCTTGGTTCACTTGTTTGGTTGTATGATTTAAGCGCAAAGGTGTATGTTCCGTTGGGATGTCCGCATCATTCTCCCCCTCTTGAAAATGAGTCGTCCTCGACTCTATTTCTTCTGAACCCAAAAATGGTGATAAATCTGCAACATTGAATGTTGGGCTAACACCATAGTATTCTGGAAGTTCAATCTTGTAAGCATTGTCATTAATCTTGGCCAGCACTTTGAATGGTCCATCTTCTCGGGGCATCAACTTAGACTTGCGCTTTTCGGGAAAACGCTCCTTGCGTAGGTGCACCCAAACCAGATCTCCCGGTTCAAATGTCATCTTCTTTCGATGCTTGTTTGCCTTGGCCGCAAAGTATTGTGCCTTCTTCTCTAGCTCTTCTTTAGTCTTCTCATGTATCTTCTTCACATATTCGGCACGCTTGGAAGCTTCCATGTTACTTTGTTCCCTGTTGTATGCGAACTCGATGTGTGGTAAGCACTCTTCCCATTCCTTCAAATTCTTCTTGATAATGGTTCGCAACAGCGTTGAAAGTGTTCTATTCACCACCTCCGTTTGGCCATCCGTTTGTGGGTGGCATGTTGTGGAAAACAGCAGCCTTGTTCCAAGTTTTGCCCACAATGTCTTCCAAAAGTAGCTCAAGAATTTGGTGTCACGATCTGAAACAATTGTCCTGGGCATCCCATGTAATTTCACAACTTCCCTGAAAAACAAAGAGGCTATGTGGGAAGCATCATCGCTTTTATGACATGGTATGAAATGCGCCATTTTAGAGAATCGATCAACAACAACAAAAATTGAATCCCTTCCTCTCTTTGTCCTAGGTAATCCCAAAACAAAATCCAAGCTAATGTCTTCCCAGGGAATGCTAGGTATAGGCAAAGGAGTGTACAAACCATAGGGGTTCAATTTTGACTTAGCTTTGTGGCATGTGACGCATCGTTGAACATGTCTTTCCACATCTCTTCTCATCTTTGGCCAATAGAAGTGGTCGGCCAGCATCTCATAGGTTTTCTCTCGTCCAAAATGACCCATTAATCCACCTGCATGTGCTTCCTGTAACAACAAGAGTCTAACAAAGGAGTTTGGAATGCACAATTTGTTAGTTTTAAACAAAAATCCATCATGCACATGATATTTTTCCCATCCTTTTCCTACGGTACATTTTGCATATGGTTCTGAAAATTCATGATCAGTAGGATACAATTCTTTTAAGCTCTCTAGTCCCGGTACCTTTACTTCAAGTTGATTCAGCAAAACATGTTTTCGGGACAAAGCATCAGCAACAAGGTTGTCTTTACCTTTCTTATATTTCAAGACATATGGGAATGTTTCAATGAATTCAACCCATTTGGCATGGCGTCTGTTCAGTTTAGCTTGGTACTTCAAATACTTCAAAGCTTCATGATATGAACGAATAACAAATTCTTTTGGCCATAAATAATGTTGCCAAGTCTCAAGTACTCTTACCAAAGCATACAACTCTTTATCATATATGGAGTAGTTCAGTTGCGCTCCTCCCAACTTCTCACTGAAGTATGCAACAGGTTTTCCTTCTTGCATGAGCACACCTCCAATTCCAATCCCGCTTGCATCACATTCAACCTCAAAGGTTTTTGTGAAATTCGGCAACACAAGCAAGGGGGCTTCAGTCAATTGTTTCTTCAATTCTTGAAAAGCATTTTCTTGTGGTTCACCCCATTTGAACACAACACCTTTCTTTGTCAACTCATTTAGTGGAGCAGCTATGGCGCTGAAATTTTTCACAAATCTCCTGTAAAAACCAGCAAGTCCATGAAAACTTCTTACCTGGCTTACATTTTTAGGAGTTGGCCATTCCTTGATTGCTTCCACTTTTGATTCATCAACCTGAATTCCCTGTCCTGAAATGACAAAGCCAAGAAACACAACTTGATCTGTACAAAATGTGCACTTCTCAAGATTAGCAAACAACTTTTCCTTTCTAAGCACATCCAAAACTTGTCGAATATGCTCAACATGTTCCTCCAAGGTCTTGCTGAAAATCAAGATATCATCAAAATAAACAACAACAAATTTTCCAATGAATGATCTCAGCACATGGTTCATCAATCTCATGAATGTACTAGGAGCATTAGTCAAACCGAAAGGCATAACTAACCATTCATACAGCCCAGACTTTGTTTTGAATGCAGTTTTCCATTCATCTCCAACTTTCATTCTTATTTGGTGATAACCACTTCTTAAATCAATTTTGGAAAATATCGTTGAACCACTCAATTCATCAAGCATATCATCTAGCCTAGGGATAGGATGACGATAGCGAATCGTGATGTTGTTAATAGCTCTACAATCTACACACATCCTCCAAGAACCATCTTTTTTTGGAACCAAAATTACCGGGACAGCACAAGGACTTAAACTTTCACGCACATAACCTTTTTCTAAAAGTGCTTGTACTTGCCTTGAATTTCCTTGGTTTCTTCAGGGTTGGTGCGATATGGTGGACGGTTAGGAAGTGTAGCTCCAGGGATGAGATCAATTTGATGCTCAATACCTCGCAATGGAGGAAGTCCAGCTGGTATTTCCTCCGAAAACGTCATTGTAGTCCTGCAAAACATGAGCAATAGCACTCGGAGCAGGATGTCAAGTCGTTAGCTGAAAGGAGTGAATCTTTGTTTACAAGTACAATGAGTACTTGGTTTGGGTTTATTCTCACATCTCTCATTTCAGATTTGGTGGCTATCATGACTAAATTTTCTCCCTCTCCTATCTTTTTATCTCTCACATTTGGCTTGTGGCTCTCACTCACCGATTTGTGGAGGGCACTCAATTTCTTTTTCTCTCTTTCTTTCTCACTCTCAATCTTAACTTCAGAGCTCTTTTGCAAATGCTCAGCAAGAATTTGCTGTGGTGTCATTGGTTTAAGAATCAAGTCCTTTCCTTTCCACTTGATGGTGTATTGATTTGAACGGCCACAATGTAGAGATGAACGATCATATTGCCATGGTCTTCCCAACAGCAGATGGCACATAGTCATGGGAGCAACATGTAACATCCTCGTTTTGGCTTTCTGGAGAAAAACCTAATTTAAATAGAGTAAATTCAAAATTTGGAGTTTTATTGGTGTTTTTATTAACCTGGCATCCATTCCCCTTCGAAATCGGGAATTAATTCCCTCCCGGGCGAAAAATCGGGTTTTCCAGTTCCCGCCGGGACCCGAAAATTCACCCGAGTCCAAAAGTGCTCCAAAAATCTCCAAACCACTTCTAAAAGGTTCCAAATATTCCGAAATGATTTTAGGAATCATTTCCCGGATTTTTGGACATCCGTTCCTATTTTATCTCGCGCGGCTTTTGTTTAATGCCTGCGATCCGCGCCCGAATATCCAATTCCACAAAAATTATCCAAAATCAGCCAAACCACTTCCATTGAGTTCCAAATAATCTAAAATGGCTCTAGGAATTTTTTCGGAATTTTTAGGCCATTTTTCCTAATTTTTCTCTAGGGCGGAACAATTGCGTAAAGGAGAGCCAACCGGAGCTTGCCACGTGTCAATGAACAGTGCATCTTCAACCTTGGCTGGCTTGTTCGTGAGTTCTTGCCTGGGAGAAAAACAGAGAAGCTTCCCCTCTCTCCTCCATAGATCCAAATCCGTGTATCTCCCTCCATACAACTCCGAATCAATAACCGTCGGATCCGTTGGAATCGCAACGGCCTCCTCTTTCTATCCTTGGGGTTGTTGCACCCGAGTTCTCGCTGGATTTTGAACGGTTAAGAGGAAACCAAAATCGACCTTTATGGGGATTGAGCGGCCGTTTCTAATCCGTTTCGCGTGATTCCGCCCCTCATCTCTCCGTATAAGAACCCTCTTTCCGGTGGTATAGCTCTCCGTTAGCCTCTCAAATGCAATTGGCCGCAAGATCAAGAAAACCGATGAACTTTGGTTGTTCTTCGCGTTCTTCGTGTTCTTGCTCATATCTTCCACTCCGGTGGATCTTTCTTCCTCCCGTTCGTTTCTTTGTGTTAGCATGGAAGTCTAGTTGCTAATTCATCAATCAATTTCAGGATTCCTCGACCGTGGGCGACGAATTTCGCGTTTTCATCTCTTCGGCCGAACTCGTGTTCTTCGTCGATTTCTTCCTCCTCGGTGAGAATTGGTCCAATTCCTCCCATCTACCAGCTCCTTAGGATGTTCTTTAGGTGCTCATCAATTAGTTTCTCGGTGCCATGTTCAATTTTCTTGAGAAAGTTCGAAATTTGGAAAATTGGTTCATGCTCTGTCTCTGCCGTGGGTGTTGCCGAGGTTGCCGGCGCTGCCATGCCGTCGTCGGCTCCCTGCCGCCGCTGCCGCGACCCCGCCGGCTTGCCGTCGGCCTGCCACGCCGTCGGGCGCCTACCGCGGTTCATCGGCCGCTGGCTGCTTTGGTGAAGGCAGCTGAAGCCGCTGCCGTTGCGGTTGCCGGCCGGCCATTGCCGCTATCGCGACTTGCCGCTTCGCTGGCCGCTGCGGTTACCGCTGTTGCCGTTACTGCGCCAGCTGCCGCTGCCAGCGCTGGGCTGCTGTTGCTCTCGCTGCCTTGCCGCCGCGACGCCGGTCGCTACCGCCGCGCCGCCGCCGCCATAGCTGGTCTCGCCGCCAAGATTCAAGCAGCAGCGCCGGCCGGCAGGCGTCTTGCGCCGACGTGCCTCCGGCCGAGCTGCCGGCTGCCGCCACCACGCTGCAGCCGCCGCTGCGGAAGCTCGCCGTAGCCTCACCGAGCGCCATGGCAGAGGCCATCCTCCCCTGTTCTTGCCATGGCAGAGCTTGAGGATGAAGACTAGAGTCTATGACAGCCCTGGCCCACCTGCCATAGAGAGAGGGAGATGGAAAATCAGCCAAAAATAAGATGCCAAGGAATATTCTTCGTTTTCGCATTTTCCGGATTTTCCAAACTTCGGCGGCTCATAACTTTTCCGTCCGAACTCTGATTAATCCCATTCAAGTTCCTAAATTCGTCATAAATCAATACCTTCCTGCCAGAACTAATTTTTTTTTAATTTTTGGATTTTATTTATTTTCTGTTATTTATTTATTGCCTCGTTTTGCGTATAGTCGACGATCCCGCCGCGACCGCCGATTTCGCCGTCGAGCCTTCCGAGTTCGACACCGCCACAAGAATCGAAGGCAAGTCTCCTTGATGCACTTTGCTCCTATGTTTGCGAAATGATTTGAAATTGTTTATAAAGTTGCATGGCTATGTTTAATTAAATATGTCAAATATAAGAGCTAGTTATTCCGAACTTGTTGATTCCTCCATGACATTGTTAATCATATCCATTGTAACCCTAGAACATTGTTTATACCATGCTTATGCTTATATGGTATCCGTTGCTATGTAGTACGGTAGAATTGCTTAGGACCTTTTCCGACCAAAACAACCCATGGGTGGGATTATTCAAAAAGAACGATATTAAATGTGATTTGAAAGTTATTATTATGATTTTGGTCCTGTTTTCTAAAATAAAAGAAAAGTAAAATGATTTCGACTTGGGCGGCCTGGAATGTCGGGTGGAAGCGGATCAAGCCTTGATCCTTTTGTGCAAGTACCGCCCCAAGTCATATAAGGACCGACGCTTATGATTGCCATTTTAAGCATAACCGTACTACCACATGTCTATAATGGTACGACCTGGCTCACTAATTTGTAGAAGCCTAGTTTAGACTCGCCACTCGGTTGTTGTGTGAGAGCCGGACGGAGGCATTGTTGTGGATGTTGTTTTACTCACACGGCGCAAGAGGGGGCTTCTGTACTGGGTGGAGGGAACCCTAACAGCGGTGAAACCTCAGCGGGTGGGTCTAGCTAGGTAGATACATTGTAACGGCCTTGTCAAGATATCCCTGCCGGCACACCTAAGGAAGTGTGTTGATTGCATGGCAACAAGGGTATATCTTGTCTTGTGGGTAAAGTTGTACACCTCTGCAGAGTATAAACTATTCGAATAGCCGTGCCTACGGTCAAAGGCAAAGCGAAGAATGCTTTCATATTGATAGACTTTGGTTTTGATTTTAAAATCGAAAAGTGTTTTGTTTTGGGGTTCGGGAGTGGTTAGAACTCTCGAATGTCGTTTGGCGGAAAGAGCCAACCAGGTGCTCAGAACCTGTTTACATTTGACGGATGGAGTCACATGATTAACTTTGATCTTTTAAAGTTGGCGGATAGAGCCTCTATGTTAGTGATGGTGGTTAGAACCTCACTACAATAATAAATAATTCAATTGTTAAAAATAATTGTTAAAAGTTGCTTTGTGAAATTTATTACATAAGTATGATTTAATCAAATGTGGCTTTCTGCAAATAAACCCTATTAAGCTTCCTTTGGAAAGCCCCTCATAATCATACTTTCCCGACTTGCTGAGTACTTTTGTACTCACGTGCTACACCAACATTGTAATCATCAGAGATTTATCAAGATGCCGAAGAGGAGGAGGAGTTCTTCGAGGAGGAGTGCCAGGAGGACTAGTTGTGTTCCTAGTCGTCGCCTGTGGCATTTTGGCGTTCGCTCGTTTCGTTTTGCTTTTGTTTCCGCTGCGTTGTGTGTCCGGTCGCTGGACCGAGTATTGTAATAAGTGGCCATGTGGCCCATACTTGAATATTTATATTACAGTTTCGTTTTGTTCGGCAATGAAGTATCACTGTGACTGTGTGTACTAGCTACTGATCTGGGACTAGTACGGAAATACACAGGAGATTCTGGATAGCTGATCCGGGGTCTCACACAACATCACACTCTACAATATCAACATATTCGCCAATCTTGAAAGGAACTTTCACTCTATATCCAATCTTGATATCTCCCGAATCATTCAACCATTGCACATGATATGGGTGGGGATGTCGCAGCAATTTTAGTCCAAGCTTTTCAACCATCTCCTTACTTGCAAGATTGTGGCAGCTTCCACCATCTATGATTACTTTACAAACTTTTCCTTCAACCTTGGCTCTTGTTTGGAAAAGATTATGTCGTTGTCCATTTTCAGCTTCTCTCATTTGCACATTCAAAATTTGAGCCACAACAAGAGTAGCACCTGTCTCAAATTCACAATAAGTGTGGTCTTCTTCCTCAAGGACATCCTGAAATTTTCCATCATCAATAGCATCTTGTTCTTCCTCACTAGAAGATTCATACTCTCCTTGGTCATTAACAATGATGGTGCGATTGTTTGGACACTCCTTTATAACATGACCACGGCCTCCACATTTGAAGCACTGAATCCCACTACTCTTGGCTGTAGATCCCATTGAGGTAGATGATGAAGTTGCAGGTTTGTTCCTTTCACTTGGAGCAGCCAACTTTTTGCTACTAGAAACATCACGAGCATTTGAATATGAACCACCATTTGAGTTGGTGAAGGTGCTTCGGCCTGTACTACTTCTTGGTGTAAATTTGCTTCCACTTGACGCACCCTTTGCATTGAAAGGTCCAGCTCTGTTAATCTTAGTGTCTTGCTGCAGTTGCCTTTCGGCTTTACTTGCTTGATGGACCAACTCAATAAGATTGCAGTACTGCTGAAATTCCACAATGCGCTGAATGTTACGGTGTAAACCGGACATAAAACGTGCAATTGATTGCTCTTCATCTTCATATACATTGGCCCTGATCATTGCCTTTTCCATCTCTTTGTAGTACTCCTTTACAGATAGACTTTCCTGCTTCAAATGCTGCAGCCTATCAAAAAGATCACGACGGTAATGTTTAGGTATAAATCTTGCTCTCATTTCTCTCTTCATTTCAGCCCATGTTTGGACATCACCTTGACCAGCTTCTTCTCTATCATTGATCACTTGCTCCCACCAGATTAGAGCATAATCATCAAACTCAAGGGCTGCCATTGCCATCTTCTTCTCTTCAGAATAATTATGCAAGCGAAAGATCTTGTCAACCTTCAACTCCCATGTGAGATAAGCTTCGGGATCAGATCCACCATCAAACTTGGGCATGGTGAATTTAAGCTTGCCTAACCTCTCTTCATTGGGCTGATTACGTGCATGATTGCCTCGACGGCGATTGCCATGATGTTGGGGCTGTTCAAGGTCATATCCTTCAACTTCTTCCTCAGATGCAGCATGTTCCCTTCCTCTATCTCCAAGACCTCTTCCTCGACCACGACCAGCATCATTATTTCCATTCACACGGTCTAGGCCAGCAGGTCTCCTAGCATGGACAGCAGCTCGCTCTCGGCGTTGTCGCTGTTGTCTTGCAAGTCGGGCAGCAGCCTCTTCATCAGTCTCATCAACTTCGTCTCCATGATTACTTGCACCTTCATGGTGATGAATTCTCAGCTGAGCCACAAGTGCTTGGAGATCTTGTGACAGTCTGTCTTGCTTCTCTTCTATTGGTTCAAGACTTAATCTGAATTCTCGGCGAAGATGATCACGCAACGCGTTGAAGTGTAGCCGTGTGACGGGCTGATCAGCATTCCCATCCCCATCCACATCATGGTCTCCAGCAAGTATATATATCGGAAATTTTAGTGGTTCTCACAACCTCACCTCTCTTACCAACCAAGGCTCTTATGAGTTCCCTACAGATTACAGAAGTATAATGTGTGGTGGTAAAAAAAAAGGAAAATGATGGTTAAGCGAATACACGACCGGCGTTCAGTTTACGGTGGTTCATTTGTGGAGCTTGGTAGAGGTGATGCACAAGGAACACAATCTGAAATCTAGTTATTGTAAAGCTAAGTAGCAATCCAAACTAGAAGATCATTGCTTAATGCTGATCACAAGATATGAATGATGGAAAAGGATCAACGCACGCGCAAAGAGATTTCAGATTTGATGCAAACAAGGATTATGCTAAGGATGGCGGGTTTGCATGAACCTGCCTAGCACAAATTGCACCAGATAGCAAAACTGATTGCAACTTGATGTAAGGGTTCAACACTTGTGCAATTTCACACAACAGATCCTTCTTTTCTTTCACCACCTTTTTTTCACTTCTCTCTTTTTTTATAATAAGAACAACAGATCAGATATGTGAAAGGACACGAAACAAAATATGAATAGGATAGAAGAACACGCAAAGGATGATATGATCAGTAACTAAACAAAAACTTCTTATGGACTGAAACTTAACCAAACTTACTAGAATAACAGATCGAAACAAAGGGCTATGGCAAAATATGAATTGGTGGATAGGACGAACACAAAATATATGTAGCTAAGGGTAAAGAATCCTACCGTGGCAACGAAAGCTCTGATACCAACTGATACGGATCGCGGTCCCGATCTTCACGACGTAGGATCACGAACAAGATAACTAGCAAACAAAAACAGCCGGATAACTAGTGCAACCTGATAAATAAAACTCAAAGCCAACCACCGTCTTTAACCGGCAACCTGAATCGAGGATTCGCCCAACCACACTCTCAAAGAACCAACCAACACAACCTAGAATCAATGGACCAGGAGCACCAATTGGGAGCCGATGAAGCGGCCGCTTCTGTAATCCCGTGAGGAAATCACAAGAGCAAAGGGGTAGATCTCTCTCTCTAAGTTTGATAGCACATAGCTGATCAATGAGTCGATATTCTGAATTATCCAAGTCTGTCCCAAATTGGTAGAATACATGGGTATTTATACTAGGAACATCCCTCCTAGTTTAGGTGTGACAGCAAATAGTTTATGTGTGAAAGCGACAAGGCTAGTTGTGAACGCAAATAGAATTCACGCAGCCTTTTAACAGCCTGTGCGCTTTTTAGTAAAATGGTCATTACTCCTTCATGGGAAGTCCAAATGACACAATGTTTGATTTATTGAAAAGTAGACTTGATAAGCTTGCAACCAAGTACTCATGGACCTCCATTGACCTCGGGAGTCTGGAGTTATGGTAGTCCGAACTGAACATCAATTCCTCCATGTAATTCATGCAGTCCTTATTCATCTCCTCTTGAGGGTCTTCATAATATTCATGTTTAAACCTGAGAATTACCAATATAGAACATTTAGGTAGTATAACATTCTCAGATATATTATAATCAAATTCAGCTAGGAGTGAAGTCACCTGTTGCTGCAGCTTCTTAGCACGACTTCTTGTCAATGGCCCTTGGTTTTTATGACTTGGTGTAGCTTGGCCTTGGTTCACTTGTTTGGTTGTATGATTTATGCGCAAAGGTGTATGTTCTGTTGGGATGTCCGCATCAGGAAGGGAGCCGGAGTAGGGGCACGTCAGGTTGCCAGGGTGGCCATTTCTTTGAGGCGGCGCCGTGGTGAGAGCAACCCAGGCTCGAAGCGACGCCAGGCTTTAGTGGGTGAGTGGCCATTCTTTGGGCGATGTCGCCGGCCACAAGGGGGACAGCAGGGGGAAGCGTCCAGCTTTGGGGAGACTGGGAGGAGATGCACCGGCTGGGGAGAGGCAGGGAGGTCGGTGTCGTGCGGCTCAGGGGCGGGGAGAGGAGGGAGCAGCCGCTCGGCTAGGGGAGAGGAAGCAGGGCGGCGGCGCTGGACTGCAAAGGGAGCGCTCAGCCTGGGAGGAAAAAATAGCAGGGCTCCAACCAGCAAGGAGATCGGCTGGGGAAGAACTAGGGGTAGCCAACCGGGTTGGGGAAAAATAAAAGGAGGAGAGAGAGGGGGTTAGGTGGGGAAAAGGGGAAATGCTACAAAAACTTCCACACCTAACTTTGAACACTCCTTTCCTCCCCCACAGAACAAGCAAATCCCCACGAACACGCGGGCCAGGAAAAGAGAAAAAAGAAAAAATCCAAGACTCGGAAAGAAAAAAAAACCACGATATTACACTATAGGTAAAGTTGTACAAACCTGCGCATGGTCAATAATGAATCCATGCTTGTCTACTGGATTGGAGGCTATGGAAGCTATGTCTGCCTCATATACGAGTGCTAGTAGCATATTCAATAATTAAAATTGGAAACACAACTTTTATTAATAAAACCCTATTTTCTAAAAAAGGATTTGAGAAAGGTATGTATGAGATGGATGTGGGAAAAACTCATATAATGCATTTGCTATTAATGCTTGCTGAGTACTTATGTACTCATTCTTGCTAAATCCCCTTTTGCTTAAAGAATTGCTCCGGTGATAAAGCGTCTGGTTGGGACACGGATCCCAATGGAGCCTATGAGGATGGGGTGAGGGGCAACCACAAGATCAAGACGACCAGGATGTGGGCTACTAGGAGGGTTAGATCATTGGGTAGGCCGTACATTGGCCTTATCAGTCTTCAGGGTAATTAGTACTTTTGTATTATATTTTTTTATACTTGGATCGCATGTATAATTAATGTACTGGACTTGTAGCCCTGTGTGACAATGGAATGTAATAAGTTTCTATTTCAGTCTCTAATTATTATTTCTGCTGCAACACTCTGAACACGGTGTATTAACTGATAAAGTGCCGAATGCATCTGATATTTTGTTAGCTAATATGTCGAGATCAGTGTAATTACCTCATAGTAATGGCGGTGTTACTGTCGTTACTCTGGGTTAATTATACGGATCGTTACAGCTATAGAGTGAAAATATTATAATAACTACACCTTTGATCTCCACAATATACTTATACTATGATGACACTTCACAAGAATGATGACTTATATTGCAGGACGGAGGAGGTAGCACTTTTATCATTTATAGTTCTTATATATGGAATGAAAAGACGCTACTCAAAATTGAGAGTTTGTATTTCTATCCATGTTGATCTCATTCAGTGAAGGAATTAGAAAAATTTTAGAGGATGCACACTTCACACGTATAACTCTATAATCTTATAAAATAATTTCGTAACATCATAAATCCAACACATATGTTTGAAATTTGCTAAATGTACAATACAATTAGTTCTAAGGTCTTAAAAATACCAAGTACCAAAATCAAAACCAATTCAATCAACAAATTTAGTATATTGAAGAGGTTACTATAATGTTTATTAAATTTATTTTGGGGTAGCCGAGACATACGAGCACCCTTAGTACCGCCACTGATCTCAACTTAAAATTTGCCCACGATCATGTTTGTGCTCAAGTATTGATACATTGGATTCCTAGCATCACATGATCCAAATACAACTAACCACTCACTTTATATACCATTACTTTTGGCTTTTGGATATCTTCCTTATAATTGGACCATACTCATAATTAAGACCCAATCCACACGAATTAGAACAGATAAATCCTTTACTTCAAGCATTCTCGTGATACAAGCATGAATGGCACAGCTCATATACTAAGGCTCCGTTTGGTAACTTGGAACCGGGCCGTTTCTACTAGCATCTGAGAGAAATCCAGCCAAACAGGCTAAAGCTCGAAACGATTCTCCTCGGAACGTTTCTTCTTTTTTCACGCCAGAGCCGAAAAGCTCTCAACCCCATTCCACCCCGATTCACAGAATCCAAACAGCTATCCAAACGGTTTCCAGACAGTGATTCTGATTCTACCTGAAACGTTTCTATCAAAAATCTGAAATCGTTTTCATTTCTACTAGAATCTGGAACCGTACCGAACAGAGCCTAATTCTCAAATTTCCATCCCAAAAGAAAGCCCAAGATACATGACATGACAACTATGTCTTCCTTTCATTGTTGGCGGTCAATCGACACGCACGGAAGAAGAGAAGATTAGTGCTACTACAGTACTACCCCGTCCCCTTTGTGCGCGCATAATACCCACTTTGCACACTTGTAGAGAACAAAACGGGTTACTTTTGCCGTGAAAGGAACCCCTGTGTACTACGTGTACAAACAAGGGTGATTGCATCGCAGCCTTATGTGCCTGTAGCACTCCTTCCATGGATCCATCCATCCACCACACATCACAACAACCGCAGGCCATCATCACCATCATACGAGTAACTGGCAGGCTCGCCTGCTCGGCCACGAGCTAAGCTAGACCGGCCGTAGCCCGTATGCAGCAACAGCCATCATTCCCCATGATTGCGGCTAGTGAACGACCCATCAGCTTGTCCCCATTGTAGACATCAACAGGATTGCTTAATATCACGCAGGTAGGCACACCATACACTACATGATGATGGATGGCGGTGGATGAGGAATTGATGGCCGTAATCATGCCTTGCATGCAGAAAGAATTCCCTTCCCCATCCCATTCTTCTCAGCTGGTGATGGTGCACTGCTCACACATGCATGACATCCTTTGCTCTCATTCCATGCAATTATAGGATCTAATTAGCATCATTAGCATCCATGCAGGCCAACGAAAAAAGAGATCACAGACACACACAAATTCTATCTACGTACAACTTAAGAATCATTTCACCGGTTAGGCATTTCTTTTCGGGAGTCATTATTCATGGCATGCATCATTCTTATGACCACATTGTAAAAGTGACTAAAGAAATAAAGTGCCCATCTAGCCAACCGGAGTAGCAACGCAACGCGCGTCTCATTGTGCAACAGTGCAACAACGATAACTCGAGGATCACACTTGTCTCCACTCCAAAAACACCACACACTGTGCTACTCTACTTGCAAACAAGGATACAATTCCAACATACACGTCCGGAGACATGAACTTATATAAAATTTGCGACGATGTGGGGGAGAGAGAGAGAGACTAGAGAGGCATGCAGGCGCAGTTCTGCTGCGTCGCCAGCTTTCTGAAAAAGATCGCGGGTGCTATTTATAAAAGGGGAAAGATACGTAGAGCCTCCAATAATGATTAACATAATTATTATCGCCTGCCATCCAGTTCGCCTCCCACTGCCTTTTTTTTCCCACAAAACACCCCCGCGAACCTGCGAATTGCATGCGGCTTGTCGCTCTCCCTTTTCTGATCACGTGCGGGCTCGTCCACTGGTCAAACTTACATAGTCACACACACACATACGCACCAGAGGAAGGGAGGCCGGGGCCGTCTAGTTCTCCACCCCTATAAAACCTCGCAATCCTTGCGCGTTTACAAGGTTCCATTCGACCAGCTTCCAGGTAGGCGGCTGGAGTGATTGGGTTGTGATGGAGCTGGGCTTGAGCTTGGGGGAGACCATGGCGGATGCCGGGAGGGAGTTGGTTCTTGGGCTTGGGCTTGGGGTGGGGATGGAGGGGGAGGAGGAGAGGGGGAGGAGGGATCAGGAGGTCGCCGCCGTGAGGAGGGAGCTGGAGTTAGGGGCGAGGAGGTGCGGTTCCTCGCCGGAGCCGACGGTGCGGCTCACGCTTCTGCCCCTGGTGCCGAGCCTTGGCCTCCCGTGGCCGACGGAGAGCAGTGAGTGATTCGTGAGCTTGCTTTGGGTTATTGGATTTTCCGTTTTTGCATGCGGTGAAATCACCCGTAAAATGGTGGGTATTAAAATGGGGTGATCTGATCTTTTTGGCAGGGCATTTTGTGGCTTCGACGCGGGGCTTCGACGTGAACCAGGCGCCGTCGTCCGGGGGGGCCTGCGCGGCGGACGAAGAGCAGGAGGAAACGGCAGCCGCGGGGGCGGACGTGTCGTCCTCGCCTAACAACAGCGCCGGCTCCTTCCCGACGGACTTCTCCGCGCAGGGTGGCCTCGGCGCCTGCGATGCAGCCCTGGGCGCCGGCGCGGACCGTTCATGCTCCCGCGCTAGCGACGAGGACGACGGCGGCTCGGCGCGCAAGAAGCTGCGCCTCTCCAAGGAGCAGTCCGCGTTCCTCGAGGAGAGCTTCAAGGAGCACAGCACCCTTAACCCCGTAAGTTCCCGCAGCAGATCAACTCGATCGAACACGAAGACGTTTGCTTTGTCTCGCTGGTGTTCGACTGTTCGTTCTCGTTCTCAACGTTGTTGCGTTCTATCGCGAGCAGAAGCAGAAGATGGCGCTGGCGAAGCAGCTCAACCTCCGGCCGCGGCAGGTGGAGGTCTGGTTCCAGAACCGCAGAGCTAGGTGCGTGCACGCTGCGTAAAGGATTTTGTCCTTGTCGCTCGCAAGAATCCTAATTTGACCAGGAGTTCACTAAAAAAATGTGTGCCTTGCGCGCGTGCAGGACGAAGCTGAAGCAGACGGAGGTGGACTGCGAGTACCTGAAGCGCTGCTGCGAGACGCTCACGGAGGAGAACCGCCGGCTGCAGAAAGAACTGGCCGAGCTGCGCGCGCTCAAGACGGTGCACCCCTTCTACATGCACCTCCCGGCCACCACCCTCTCCATGTGCCCCTCCTGCGAGCGCGTCGCCTCCAACTCCGCCCCCGCCTCAGCTGCCACGCCCGCGTCAGCGCCCGCGGCGCCCACTGCCGGCGGCATTGCGGCCGCCGCTCCGGAGCAGAGACCGTCGTCCTTCGCTGCGCTGTTCTCGTCGCCACGGGGCTTCCCGCTGGCCACCCAGCGGCCAGCGAGCTCGTGATTTCGTTAAGGTCTTCACCTCCGGCGAAGGATCCGGTTGTAAATAGGATCACTTCTCTTTCCCCCTATCTTTTCGCTCCTTCGGTTCTTTGGGATTTTTGTGGCTTGCCAAGGGGTTTAGTGAGAACCCGAGGGGCAGAGCATCTGTCGTCAGATTGGACACTTGGACGGCCGGGATGCTTAAAGGAAAAATATTGCAATAGAGTTTATTAACCTTGGCTTCTGTACCTTTTCTCTCTCTTGTCACTATGGTTTTGACATGAGCCTTGCAAAACAAAAATGTTGTGTTTTAGGTGGTTTTTAGTTTCAGAAAAACTAAAAAACGGTATACCGTTGCATCTGAAACTCATGAAACTTATGATTTTTTTGCAGTGAAACTCACGAAACTTAGCACTAAAAACTGATAAAACATGAAACTGATGAAACTAAACACTGAAACTCATGAACCAAAGATCAAACCGATAAGTTTCATAAGTTTCATAATTATACTGGAATTCAGACGGTATCACGCTCACTACCACTCTCTTTTAGTTTAGTGAGGGTGTGTGAAAGTTGAAATGGTTGGCTTCACTTTTGGCAGCTGAAAGCCGTGTTTGGTACTCTAAGGTAGCAATGCTGTTTTGCACTAAAACCGCAGTGCTCTTGGGAGTTTGCACACCGCTGATTTGTGAAATCATGACGCCCAGCGAGTCTTGGCGGAGTAACTGTATTTTTCTCACAGGTTTCGTTGGCACATCGCCAGTTACTTTATGCTGTGCAAAGTCCATTTGTGGGAATATTTCAGAATTTGACACTCAATTCGCAAGCCTTTCGGCTCATTTGGATGACATATGGGACCGTCTGTGTGTATGACAGTGGGTCAGAGTGTCAAATTCCGAAATGCGAATTTTAAAGAGTGTCAAATTCTGAAAACTCCCCCATTTGTGTGGGGTTGCTGTTTAAAAGAGAGGAAATAAGACTTTTCTCAGAGAGAGAGAGAGAGAGATTGGAGTATCCAACCCTTAGTAGTAGTAACACTGTAACAGAAATTATTTTGGAGTACTGAAGCAGAATGTATGCATGCATGTGCGTGTACAAGAATAGCAGAGCAACCGCGACAGTTCTTTGTCTACAGCCAAGAATACAAACGGTGGGCCTGCCAAGGAATACTCGCTGTTACAGGTGGTCCTCATGTCGCCCGTTTTCTCACACGCAGTTGGTTCCATGCCTGCTTGCAATACTAACCATTTGACTCCATCTGAGAACAGAGAGCGCCTGTACATACAGATTTTGTAATTTGTTCTCCTTTTTCCTCGCCGGGAACGAATCGTCAAAAACTACTAGCAGTGATGACCAGAGGATTGAAGCGTCACAGGATATGAAGCGGAGACTGGCCTCGGGAGTCCATGACTAAGAGGCAGGCCATGAATGTAGTAGTAGTAGTGTCATGACTAATAAGAGGGAGCGGTGATGAAAGCGGAGACTGGCCTCGGGAGTCCATGACTAAGAGGCAGGGCAGGCCATGAATGTAGTAGTAGTAGTGTCATGACTAATAAGAGGGAGCGGTGATGACTGATGAGTGAATGCAATGCCGAATCATTTATTCCAAGTCCACCGTGTGACTGATGAGGCCAAGTCTGACTCCAAAATCTTTCTCCCCGGATCACGGCTGCGCTTCTTGATGCCCCATCAATGCGGGCTGGAATTGCCTCGGGCTGACCTGTGGCCAGTAGGCATCCATCACAAAGTGAAGTGACCAGGAGGCCAAGACTTTCTTGACCCCCAATTTATTGTTGCTTACGGCCGAGGGAAGCAAGCCAGGCGATCCAGACCCCACGGGGTTCTCTGAATCTTCTGCGAGTTCTTGATGGATCCTTTTACTTTGGGGATTTAAAGATTCGGCAATGATGCGTTCGTCTTGATCGAACAGTAGATGTTCTGTTCCGGCGATGGTAACGTGGAATGCATGGGCCCATGTTTTTATGGTGCCTTTAGTTTTCGATTAGGAGAGATGTAGTCCTGGAACTTTTATTGAGCTACACTTGCTGTGATATCAATGTCTCCCTTGCCTTCACGGATATTGGTTACGGCAATCTTAATCTTATTTAGCTGATAGGCGACGTGATCAAATTCTAGGAATTTTCAAACCATTTTAGCCCACGCGGTTACAGCGCTGAGAGTTCACGCTAATTGACGCTTTGTGTGATTTTTTTTTTCTACTACCACAATTGAACATTTCCTGCGAACTTCACAGGGGGAAAAAAACCATACGGACTGAGCTTTGGGTGCTCTTTTTACAGCAAAACTAGGCCACTCTACACTTCTACAGCATGTTCAGAATTGCATAGTAGAGTACATGCGTAAAATGAGCCTGCCGGTACGGTGTAATGTTCCATTCGTTTCAACTTTCAAAAGCTTTCTTCTCTCACCCAAGGAAGACTGACTGTACCAATAATTTGCTCCCAAAATGCGCAGATCATTGGCCGGCCACTGTCCTGCCTGTGCCTCCAACAGAACGGAGCCAAACGACATCACGTGGCACTGATCAGGAACCATCACTCCCCAGACCAGAGGCTCAAGAGCAGTGAAAGGGGCAGGGCCTTCCTCTGTCCCTCGGGAGGCAGACTAATTGGGATGTTGCATCGTGTCCCTTTGTCCTCTGAGATGTTCCCTGCATGCCACCTTCTGTCCACCATGGGCGCAGGCCACTTGCCGCTGCCTCCTCCTGGCTACTATGGGATTGGATTTGGAGCATCAGCATGAGCCCCCCATTTGCCCGTCATGGTTGTTGTCTTGTGCTGACAGTGAGTGATGCTCTCAAATCCCTGCTGTTTCGGTGTGGGACAAGTGAGGTTAACGAGAAGTGTCAGTGGCTCGATGTGATGTCCGTAATTTCTCGTGTTGATGATACGTGGTCGAGTGGATGGGCTCTGCACGGTTCCCTTTTTGTGCCAGAGAGAGGTTTCCAATGTGATCAAATAGCTCCAATTCTAGAGGAACAAAACTACTCTTTCTGTTTCACAATGGTTTTAGTTCTAGCATTCAAAATTTTTATCAAAATGGTTGGAGTTCTCACAATCTAATGTAATTTTAGAGACAACATGACCATTGTACCCTACATCATTCAATGCAGTCATCTGTTTAGCTAATCTGTTCAGCTACCCTTCGTTAATCACAAAGGGAATGAATTAAATGAGGATAGATAAGTTATTTTTCACGTCTCTTTATTTTGTGTGAATTTAGCTAGGACTATAGCCATTATGAAACGGTGGTCCGTCTCCAGAAGATCTTCGGCTGGTAAATTAATTAAGAAAGGAGATGCATGGACGCCTGCAAGGAGGGCAAATTAACTAGTAGATCAATATTATCTGGCTCTGCCTACTCCGTATTGCCAAGCTCTGCTTTTGTAAATTTTCTGTCGTTTCACGTGCCATGAGCTTAGGGCGAACATACATGCATGCATGTAGGAAACCTCGATCGGTCTTATTATTTCATTGCTAACGTTGCTCAAATGTCAAAACCACGTATGCCTTCACGAAAATTGATAGTACTGCTCATCATTCATGCAAATCCCGAATCTTTGGTTGGTCGGTCTGTGACTAAAAAATTAGCCAGAGAAGAAATAGTGTTAAGACCAAACGGCGTGCAGCCGTGCAGTCAAGTCTCTCCACATAACCGAATGGTCTATTGCTCGTTCTCTCGACCGTGCAGTCACGGTGCAGGTTAGGCCGGTTTTCCTGGACTTTTTGGGACACTCGTTTCTGGACTGAATGAGGTGACGTTCGAACGTTCTTACTTCAACTTCACTATACATAGATGCTGTAATACAAATCACGAGGGCATGATACAGTAGTTTACACATGAGGAGAGAGTAGTGAGAAAGTAAGAAAGAAAGCGGGAATTAGGTTAGTTCAACATGAAAGAAACGGACTTTCTAGACCTCCTGAAACGTCCAACTTTGGACAGGAGAAGTCGTCCTGTGACATGGGTCATTTTGTGCAAAATTCCCGTGTGGTTGAAATGGAAGGTCCTGATGGAAACTAACGGAATCATGCCAATCAAGTCTACTTCAAACAATAGATGGCATAGTGTCGATCGGTTGTTCCCAGTGACGGAGTCAGCAAATTCTAAAAGAGGGACCAACAATAAAGTGAATATCTATTAATGATTGATATTCAAATTTCAGTATATAATAAGTACAATATATAACACTTGTAACTTGCAAGGATTTATGGATAAAAACGTACCATTAATTATTTTACATGAGGCGATAGTTGATATTTACGAGTCCTCATATTCCGAGAATGATGTAAAATATATTCTATGCCTATCTTTGCAAACTCATCTTGCTCAATATAACAAATCATGAGATCATTCAGCCAATCATCACTTATCTTATTACGTAAATCTGTTTTTATAATCTTCATTACCGAGAAAGCCCTTACAACTGTAGCTGTGCCCACCGGTAAAATAAGTGCTAATTCAATCAGGCGATAAACCACGTGCTTCTTTGTTTGAACCATCTTCACAGCAAGACTAGTAAGATCATCACCTGTTGTAACATCTGGCTCCTGGTCCTGCTGGGCCAACGACGTTGCCCGGGGTCCAGGCTAATCTACGCCCCCGCCTAGGCTCCGCCTATGGTTGTTCCTTTAGATAGCCGTGATGAAATAATGGAGCAACACTAGAGGTGGGCACTTGGGCCGGGCTTCTTCGGGCTGGCCGGAGGCACGGCGAGCACGGCACGATCCAAGCCCGGCCCAGCACGTAAGAGGGTCGTGCCGTGCCGGCTCGACACTGTAGCTCAGGCCGTGCCAGGCCCAAGAACCGGGCACAACGGGCGGCCCGACACAACACGACAGTGGCCCGTTGGCACGCCGCCGGCACACGGCACGACGCCACTGCCCTGGCTCGTGGCAGGGCACGACGCCACTGCGCCGGCCCGCGGCAGGGCACGACCTCAGCTAGGAGAGGAGTGGGGGAGGGTGAAGAGAGGAGGCAGCGGCGCAGTAGAGGCCGGAGGGGAAGGTGGAGGGGCACTAACTTAGTTGTGTTGCCGTTTGTGGTCGCCGTGCCAAGGAGGGAGGCGGTGGTGGCCCTCTCTCCCTCCGACTCTCTATGTAACTCTCTTTGACTCAATCCCACTATCTCAGTCCCTCTCTCCCCCTCTGACTCTCTATATAACTCTCTCTGCCCCTCTCTCTCCTTCTGACTCTCTATGTAACTCTCTTCGGCTCACTCTCACTCTCTTAGTCCATCTCTCTCCCTCCGACTCTCTAACTCTCTCAGTCGCTCCCTCTCTCTCTCTCTGACTCTATATAACTCTCTTTGGCTCACTCTCACTCTCGTAGTCCCTCTCGCCCTCCCTTCGACTCTATATATCACTCTCTCTAACTCACTCTCGCTCTCTTAGTCCCTCTCCTCGATCGGCACCGTGCATAGTTCTCTCTGCTCCTCCATCCCCTCAACCCCGTCGACCACCACAAATGCCCCACCCTTTCAATCCAACTCCAGTGACCTCATCAACCGGTGCTCCTTTTCTCTTATCAGAATAGTGCAAATGGGCCGGATCTGGGCCGGCACAGCACGAAGTAGGCACGAAACACAAATGGGTTGTGCCTGGGCTCGACGAAAGTGAGCCGGGCCGGCACGGCGGGCACGACGGACCGTCACGGCCCGACACGGTTCAGGCATGAAGCACATTGAACTCATGCCAGGTCGACCTGACACGGCCCGACGCCCACCTCTGCTCAACACTGCACGGTCGGTCGGCGGCGCGCGTATGTCTAACACTCCTGCATAATGTCATAACGAGACAACGGCGTACGAAACCATAGTAATAGTAGCATTGCCAATCTAGCACGTAAGGAATTGTGGAGATTAGAGAGAAAAAAAAAAGCTAGCACTAGCAAGCATGCATGCATCCACTCATAGCCATGCACAGAAAAATGCCGACCACGAGGCACGAGCAAACCTTGTGACCCATGCATCTATAACACATTAGGCGACCCGCGAAACACACCATGCATTATGGTAGGTCCGGCGCATAATTAGCACTCACATCCTACTAATGTTGTCCACGCATGAGATGTGTAAATCACTATTGGCGGTAGTGTAGCATGCTAGCTAGTATTGTCCTTACAAGTACCATTCTGAAGAGTACTATATAGTACTACGGCATGCCATGCTAGCTAGCTTACTCATTATTTGGCTTATTGCTGCGTGCAAGCAACCAAGCATACAATCTCCTTATATAGTTTGGACACCCTAAAGGGCCTAAAGAAAACAAACTTGGATTACTGGGGCTCATTAACTTTGTTGGCTGAGCTGAAAGCTACAGGTATTCGACTGTCCGTGCAAAAAAAATTGCTTGGATGAGGTGAGGGGGACAGGCCAGGGTTCCAAAAATCGTCAAAAATTGAGCGATTTTCGTCTTTATCGACGTGGTATGATATCCAAGACCACTTGGTAAACCAGTCCAATTCAACAAATTCAAAAAAAAAATTATGCTACATAAACCGATGGAAAACCTGTGAAAATCGCACGATTTTCGGTGAAGATCAACAAAAATCACTCAAAAAATCGACCGCCACAAAAATTAATTTGTTGGTCGATTTTTGGTGAAAACCAATGTATTGTTTATTTTTTCAAAAAAACTTTTGTTCAAAAGTTTTGATTTTGAAACTCTTCAATTTTTAACTATTTTTGACCAATTTTGGCTTAATATTGTCGATTTTTGAATTTCGAACGATTTTGTTCAAATCGATATTGTTAACCCTGGGACAGACTAGCTATAGTTAGTCCTGCCCTCTTGTTTTGTTTTCACTTTATTAAATTGCAAGTGTGTGGAATTTCCACAGAGAATATATAATCATGTCAATTTGCTGTGCTAGATTCAATTGCTGGCAGTAGTGTAAAATGGTTCAAGATACAAGTTGTTTTCGATCGTCTTTTCGATTATGGTGAAAATACCCCTTTTCTGCCCACCAAAGGAACATCAGATCTGACGAAGTCTTCTTCCACGGTTACCTGTCACTACCACGCAGCCACTAATTTCGTTACATTGGCCAGCGAAGTAACCTCCGCATCGACCTGGCGCGGTGGGAAAAGCTTTTACTGCCGCTCCTACCGGCTGCGATGAATTTTGCATCTGATAGCGAACCTGTGTCGTTCGAGGAAACAGGCATGTGAGCCGAGTCAATTCCGGGCATTGGCATCGCCCTATCGACGAGGTCTTGACGATTTCCAAATGTACCTGTGGCTCTTGTCTTGCGCAGCGTACTCGACTCGGCCATTGACTTGCGGCAGCTATGATTAATTTGGTCTTCGTGGCCTGTGCATTTTCGTGCGGACGAGCGGGGTTCCAATCCAAAGTGAGAAAAGGCAAACTGATAGTGAAGTGAAGACGGTGTGAATTTTCTCGGATTTCCATATAGCGAACCGATGCCCACGGCCCTCGACAGAGGCAACGCGGGCTTGTGCGGCCCGTGCTCGAGCCGGCTTCTCTTTCTTTCTTTTTAATTTTAATTTTTTTCTTTCTTTTGCCATTATTATTCTTCACATACAGCTGCCTCTGCCTTTTCCTTCTTTCTTGTCGCGTCATTTCATCCAGTTGCATTCATTTTGCCATGTTGTAGTATTTTTTTTTCCTCGTGTCATTTTTTTAACCATTGTTTTTTACGTTATTTAACTAATTGCCTTGATTTGTTTCACTAATGTTTTTTTGCTTATTGCACTAGATAGTTTTCATTTGTTTCACTAATAGGCTTGGATTGTTCCACGAGTACATTTGATTTGTTCCACTAATATACCTTTGTTTCTGCTATACATGATCGATTGATTGTTGGAACATTGTAACCAAATGCGTGTTGTGGGCAGAGGTGGGTGTCGTGCCGAGCCGGGCTGGCCCGGTATAGGCACATTGTGCTCCGGGCCTGAACCGCGCCGGGTCACGAAGGCCCATCGTGTCGTGCCAGCCTGGCCTGGCTCGTCTTTGGCGAGCCCAGGCACGGCCCATTTGCGCTTCGTGCCTTTTTCGTGCCGTGCCTACCCAGGTACAACCCATTTGCACTATTCTAATGAGAGGAAAGGAGCATCGGTCGATGGGGTTACCGGAGTTGGATTGAAAGGGTGGGGCATCAGTGGTGGTCGACGTTGTTGATGAACTGAGGAGAGGGACTGAGAGAGTGAGAGTGAGCTAGAGAGAGTGACATAGAGAGTTAGAGGAAGAGAGAGGGACTACGAGAGTGAAAGTGAGCCGGAAGAGTTACATAAAGAGTCAGAGGAAGAGAGAGAGAGATTGAGAGAGTGAGAGTGAGCCAAAGAAACTTTCATAGAGAGTCAGAGGGAGAGAGAGGGACTAACAGAGTGAGAGTGAGCAAAGAGACTTACATAGAGAGTCGGAGGGAGAGAGAGGGACTGAGAGAGTGAGAGTGAGCCCGAGAGAGTTACCTAGAAAGTTGGAGGGAGAGAGAGGGACTGAGAGAATAATAGTGAAACAGAGATAGTTGTATAAAGAGTCGGAGGGAGAGAGAGGAGCTGAGAGAGTGAGAGTGAGCCGGAGAGAGTTACATAGAGAGTCGGAGGGGGAGAGAGAGGGACTGAGAGAGTGAGAGTGAGCTGAAGAGAGTTACATAGAGAGTCGAAGGGGGAGGGAGGGATTGAGAGAGTGATAGTGAGATAGAGAGAATTACATAGAGAGTCCGAGGGAGAGATAGGGACTGAGAGAGTGAGAGTGAGCCAAAGAGACTTACATAGAGAGTCAGAGATAGATAGAAAGGGACTAAGAGAGTGAGAGTGGGCCAGAGATAGTTACATAGAGAATCAAAGGGAGAGAGGGACTGAGAGAGAGAGAGAGAGAGAGAGAGAGTTATATAGAGAGTCAGAGCGAGAGAGAGCGACTAAGAAAGTGAGAGTGAGCCGAAAAGAGTTACACAGAGAGTCGGAGGGAGAGAGAGGGACTGAGAGAGTGAGAGTGGGTCGGAGAGAGTTACATATAGAGTCCGTGGGAGAGAGAGGGACTGACAAAGTGAGAGTGAGCCATAGAGTGGCATAGAGAGGAGGATTTAAGTGAGGCAACTTTTTCAGAAGTCAGAATATTTAAAAGTCCCAAATATTTAAATATTCATAATTTTATTTACTTACTTCAATTTCATATTTTTATTTTTTTTCTTTCTCCTTTACCATTTCCTTATTTTTTTCACCAATTTTCCCCCTCCTATTTTCCCCCTTCCCTCTCTTTTTTTCACAACCCCTTTTTTTTCACACCGACACAGTGATGCCTCCTCTTCCTCTCGATTCTCCTCTCCCTCCCCGCCGCCTCCCTCCTCCCCACCGACAGCACCACCTCCCTCTCCCTCCCAGGCCCTCGCGCCCCTCCCTCCCCGGCTCCCGCACACCTCCCTCTCCTCACCGCCGCTTCCCTCTCCCTCCCCGACCCCCACTCCCCTCCCTCTCCCTCCCTGTGCGTCGCCTCCCCTCCTCCCCACCAACAGTGCCGCCTCCCTCCTCCCCACCAATGATGCAGCCTCCCTCTCCCTCCTCGCCCCCCGCACCCATCCTCTCCCTCCCCGCCAACGATGATGCCTTCCTCCCCACCAAAGATGCCGCCTCCCTCTCCCTCCCCGGCCCCTGCGCTCCTCCCTCTCCCTCCCCGGCCCCCACACCCCTCCCTCTCCCTCCCTGCCTCCTCCCTCCACACCGATGGCGCCGCCTTGGCTCGACGTGGCGTGGGCGCAACCGCAGTAGACGGCGTGGGCGGTGGTGACAGCGTGGCACTAGCACGAGCCGAGGCTTGGACACGGAGCAGGCAAGGGTGCAACCACAAACTCAGCGTGGCGTGGGCACGGGCCGAGGCGAGGGCGAGTGGCACGGCAGTGACAACGGGAGCGGCATGGCGCAGGTACACCCTCACCCCTCACCCTACCTTCCTGCTGCGATCGAGGCGTGGACCGCGGCGTGCCTGCCGTGGTACGCAACAGTGCGTCGTGCCCGGCCGCAGCCCGCGGCATAGTGTCAGGCCGGCACGGCACAACCCAAATGTCCATGCTGGGCCGTGCCGCCCGCTATGCCCGTTTTCTCGGCCCGGCATGGCCCGATGAATTGTATCAGGCCGGCACGGCACAGCCAAATCCATGTCGTGTCGGGTTTTAGGCCGGGCTGGGCCTCCATGTCTTGGGCTAGCCCATGTGCTCAACTCTAGTTGTGGGATACATGGCTTAATCCGGCATGCTCAAAATAAATTATACAACTATCTAAAATTTTAGTTGCTCATAGAATAGTACTCCCTCAATCCACAAATATATGTCATTTTAGCCTTTTAATGTTGTCTCTAAATGTAGATCGTTTTACGGTTTTCTAGGCACTTTTGCCTTCACTCTTTCTATTATACCCTGGACCACTACCCTCATGAATAAGTGAGTCAACCCAATGCTACTCCTTCCCAACAAACCTAGCCTCCTACTTATACAGTAAGAAGCCCTAAAAAAATTCACAGCAAGAATATCTAAGAAAACACCCATGTCGAACACATCACAATTAAACAGTGAAGTGCCATGGTCGTATCTGAATTCGAAGCACCAGAGCCGTCTTGATCACCTTCTGAAAGGTCCTCGTCTTCCTCAAGCAACGGCAGGTGCACACCTTCTTGAATTTGCTCCATGTTTCATATCAGGCATCATAGCATTACTTGCTGTTGAGTTGTCGTCGTTAATCTCGAGTAGTATCAAATGGCCAATCTTTTCTCGATGCTGCTAGTAAGACTGAGATTAAGGTCAAAATATTGTCTGCTAGAAGCCATGGGTATATACTCCACTGCTCATACACCAACTAATGGAAAATTTTGGCTCCAAAACTGAATTTCGTTTCTGTTTTCATCTATTCTTTGGGCTCCAAACTCAATTTTCTGAAGAGGCATTGCTAACGGCCATCAAATAATCTGAATTGATTTAGTTGGCTCCAAATTTATTTGCTAGCAGTGCAGTGAGAAAGAACAAATAATTGGAGCTGCATGCGTGCTGTGAGCTTTTGTGCCTACTGTGATTAATTAGAGAGAGAAGTTGCGTATCTATGGGGAGAGATCAATGAATAATTAGAGCAAGAGAATGGTGTGGTGGTCATTTCACCCCATGCCTTAATTCTTGTGTCCATGCCTAAAACAACCAACATTAAGGGACAGGGGGAGTACTTTACACAAACTCATACTACTACAGAATGATACAATACTATCGCTTCATCTGTGTTGGTTTTCAACTTTTGAGGAAAAAACCGATTGTGATATGTGTATGTAATATGTAATAAAGAAAGCAAGTAATCACAGCAGTTCAAGAATACTCACAAAGCACTAACTAAAAAGTTAGTGCAGCCAGCTAAGCACGTCAAAGACGATGTACCAGAAAATGATATTGCCGCTGCAATGCTGCAGACATCACCGATAATCATTTCGGAGATACAAAACCGTAGCCTCCAAGGTGTGGCAAACCACCAAGAGGCCCAAGATGGAGTTAACACTGCTCAAGGCCTCAGAACCAGCACCCTCGGCCTAAGGGGATGAAGATGTCGAACAATGCCTGAAGGTCACAAAGATCAGAACCGGCACAGGCAACCAACCAATCCAAGAATCCACTGCACACCCATACGGTCGAGCCGCCGTCCCCTCCTCGATGGCTGCTAAGGCCTCCACGTTGTCCTCTTCCTCCTGGGTGTAGTCATAATCCGCAGGGAGCTGAGGAGGAGGTCGTCGGGGAGGAGGTAGCCGAGGAGACGGTCGGAGGGAGGAGTTTGTCCAAGAGGAGCATGTCGGGGGGCTAGGGTTTGGGGGAGGTGAAACGAGCTGGGAGCGGCCAAGGTCTGCGTAATGAACCTCTATCGATATGCTTATATAGTGGTCTCTTCATATCACATACGGTTCGTAGTTAGAACCGTCAGTGATGGATACATATCACAAACAATTCATAGTTAAAATTGTTTGTGATATATACAGTAATTATCACTGACGATTTTATGTAAAACCGTCTGTGATGATGGTCTCATCACTAACCCTTCTAACAGTATCATCACTGACGGTTTTTTGCTAGAAGGGTCAGTGATGAGGGGTTATCACATATGGTTTTTGGCTATCATCAGTGATGATGGCTATCATCAGTGATGATGGGTCTAATATAAGCCTTTTGTAGTAGTGAAATATGCCCAAGAGGCCAATCATGAAGATGATTACCTTGTATTTATGCTTATATTGTTTCTTTAATAATGTTATGTTATAGATCATCGAGTATATGACTTAATCATGAAACTCTGTAATTTGATTATGACATTATTATAAATTGTCCCTTGTTTTTACAATGGTTGGGACACCAATAAATCTTTATTCAAACAAGCATATGAATTGTTTGATAATTATGTTTTACAAATTATGGGTATGTGATGCTTTCAATCATGTGCTTACATGTAAGTCTACATGCTATTAGATTGATCCACTTATGAACCACCTATCAAGGATATGGTGAGTGTTATAATTTGTTTTATACAATGATAACGATTGATCCTTATACCTAAGATCAACATAGTTTCTTACATGAGGATTGTATGCTTTGATGTTGTCTAACTTTGTTCGTAACTAGATAATCATAAAGACAACACTATAGCATGTTTTGAGTCATGCAGAGGGAAGTGTATGATCAAGATGGAATTTGTTCTTCTCATACTGAGGGAATGATATCGATGAAATGGACTAAAGAATGTGCATGGTCATGTCCGAACGATTAAGGTGTTAGTCAATCAATCTTGCTAGTCTACTTTAGATAATTGAGAGAATTGGTTTACCAGTATAAGGATGACACACCTCAACTTTGGGTTAAACCATGATATCAATATGACAAAGGGATTGTCATTATGTTATGCTAGGAGCCGCTTGTGACTTATGAATTGAAAAAGGAGTTTTTCGGTTTATTGCCAACATTGCATGAACCTAAAAGATCACACATAAACATATGCTTAAGACATATTTATGAAACTTCTTGTGACATATTGTTCATGCAAAAAACATGAGGTAGGGTTCTTAGCCTCGAACACACAAGACAAACGCCGGGTTTGAGTGTGCCTGTCAATTTGACCTGGAATTGACAAGATAAAAGTCGTAAAATCAATCGGAGCCGATAAAGAAATAATTATCGGCTTAACTCCGGTAGGCTAAGAGCCGATCAAGGGATAACTAGATTAACCAGTTACGGCTAATCCAAAGGCAAAGGCAGATCGGCTTTGAGAGGCGATGCGCAACAAAACAAAGCAAATCGAACCTGGGGCGAAATCGACGGAATCTACAAATTGGCTTTAAGAGGCAATGCGCAACTCTTTATTGATCTCGTCGACTTACATAGGGATGCTTACAAAACTAGAAAATAATGAAAAGAATTGTAAAGGTAAATGTGTGATTGTGTTGGGTTGATTGTCCTTGCGTCTCCTGGCTCGCCCTTCTTTTATATGCCTTGGCCGATCCGAGTCCGTCGTCAACACGGCCACCGAGTCCATATCGGCTACGATCCGATCCTTGGTTTCCAAATCCGTTACGGTAACTGAATCTACGTTGGTCACGATCTAATTTTCGGTCTCCGAATCCCAACCGTTAACTTTTTCCATACTTGGGCCGATACTTTCCATACGTGTCGAATTTCGGTGCAAACACACATGTTCAATGCGATTGAACATGATATTTGATTGTTTCCAAAATGCTGTGAACTCCGCATGTGATTTTTTTTTTTTTTTTTTTTTTTTGCTGAAAACATTGTAGCACACGGCTAGCTAACATGTAGCAAACCACGAAACTACAGTGTAACCCTTGATAGTTGCAGCTTGCAACAGCTTGAATACGACGGTTCTCAACAAGCAAACAAGCAACCTTTTCCTTCCAGCGTTATTCAGCCTTCAAGCCCTTTGTTTCTTCGCAAGCGAAATGCAGTAATCATTCGGTGACTTCACCTCACTTAGTCCGCGAGCGCGACGCAAGACTACCAGCACAAAAATTAGCTGAATCTGATCGGCAACCGTGCAAGGTTAAAGACACATTCATGCGCAAATGGTTAACGACAATTAAGTCGGCTGGTGATACATCACGAAGTTAAATGAGCCAGTAAAAGACGGGGAGAGTCAGAATCAGAAGGTAGGAAAGCTGAAATATAGGGTACTGGAACAGAGTCTAAAGTCTAAACGGTATGGTTCGGGCACATTTACAGTCACAAGTTTCTGAACAGTGTACTGCTACACTTGCAGGAAGCCAGTTAGGCTATTATTCAGCTCCGGGAATGTCCCCAAAATCGTAGCTACACAATTCGCAATCCAGTCTAGAGATGGTGCCAGCAAAGCTCAGGACAGACCCATGACTTTCCCGGTGGCTGTGTCGACGTCGATTTCATAGAAGCATGGCCTTGTAGGAAGGCCAGGCATTGTGCTCATCGTGCCGACGAGTGGGTAAATGAATCCAGCTCCAATGCTGGCCCTCACATCTCTTATTGGCAACACAAAACCAGACGGCGCACCCTTCATGGAGGGAACATGCGAAAACGAGTACTGAGTTTTCGCCATGCATATCGGGAGGTTGGAGAAGCCTTGTTTGGTGTACATCTCGATCTGCTTTTCGGCCTACAGGAAAGTCACATAGAAATCAGCGGAGTAAAACAAAGCTTTAAAACAAAGCTTTATGACTTGATGGACTGCGTGTAAATGCAGTGTGTTCAGTATCTGTCTAATGCTATTTCTTCAGCATTTCATATTTCTCAAAGCATGAACCTGGGGAGTGGGGGTAAACCTATTCCGACCATGCAAAAAGCATCGGACCAAAAAAATTAGAAAAATTGGTGGCACTTTTGCAATTTATATCTTTCTGTAATATATCTCAGGTGATATCATCCTCATAAAGAACCAAACCTAATAACACAGCAGCACAACAGAATGTTGCAATGAAGTACCTGCTCAGAGTATTCAACGCCACTAGCACCATAGAAATTAGCTATTGACTCAATCTTCTCTTTTATGCTAGATTCCAAAGGATACAAAAACTTTAGGGGCTCTGCCTGGCTTTCACATGCTCGTTGAACTGCGAGTCCAAGGTCAACCTGATTACAAGTTTAATGGCATGATAGATTAGACAATTAGTTTACTTCTGACAATTTTAACCGTGTTATGTTCTTAACTTGAAGAAAAAATCATATACGAATTCTTGTGAACACAATTTTCTAGGCACTAATGGAGCAGTGAAATAGAAGGATGCATGGGCATAGCATATAACTACTCTAGTTTGAAAACCTGTCAACAACATCAATTGTTCTGAGGGTGATTTTTTTGGATACAAGAGAAAAGTTGCAAGTACAAAAAACATATAATTCATTAAACCATCAGCATCAGAAGGAAATATATCAACCCTATAACAGATTCACAGTTTCCCCATTAAGAGGTCCACAAGTACAGATTTGACTGAATTAACAGTCTAGATAAGGAAAAAAAACTAACCGCTCCTTTTCCACCATGCGCATGGTGGGTACAGACAACAGCATTAAAAGCACCAGCCGCCATAGATGCAGTTCGCACCACGTTCATTTCTGCTTCAGTATCTGATGCAAATTTGTTGATTGCGACTACAACATGAACTCCAAAACTCTTTGTGTTTGAGATGTGTTTAGCAAGATTGACACATCCAGCTTCAACGAGAGCCACATTTTCACTCACATATGCATGATCTAAAGGCTTTCCAGCCACAACCTCTGGGCCCCCTCCATGCATTTTAAGAGCTCTAATTGTGGCCACAATAATAGCACACTGTGGAACCAATCCACTATACCTACACTTTATATCCATGAATTTCTCCGTTCCAATATCAGCACCAAAACCCGCCTCTGTAACTACAAAGCCACCCTTCCCAACCAACTTCAAAGCAATCTTATCAGCAACTATCGATGAGTTCCCATGAGCAATGTTAGCAAACGGTCCAGCATGAACTAAAACTGGAGTGCCTTCAAGAGTTTGCATGAGAGTGGGATGGATAGCATCCTTCATTAGGACAGTCAAGGCACCTCCAACACCAAGATCATCAGCAGTAATGGGCTCACCTGACTTGCTGTTCCCTATCACCATTCTTCCAAGCCTTTCCCTCATGTCAGCAAGTGTAGTTGTAAGAGCTAATACAGCCATTATCTCACTAGCCACTGATATGTCAAAGCCTGTTTCTCTCACCATACCTTTCTCTTCAGAGCCTTGTCCAATGGTGATTTTCCTCAGGAAGCGATCATTAACATCCATTACCCGTCTCCAAGTAATGGATGCAGGGTCAATATCAAGTCTTGCAAAACGTCTAACTTCTTCTGGTGTAAGCTCATTGGGGTCTGTCTTTGAGATGCCAAGCTTCATCAGGCGTCTGAACATTACATCAGCAAAGCGCCTCTTCCCTTCTTTGTTTGGCGGACACAGTCTATTGAACAGAGCTTTGTCTGATTGAGAAGCTTCATGGAAAATTCTTGTATCAATAGCAGCTGCAAGAAGATTGTTTGCAGCTGTAATTGCGTGGATATCTCCTGTCAGATGGAGATTGAACTCATCCATGGGTATAACTTGGCTGTAGCCACCTCCAGCAGCACCACCCTTTATTCCAAAAGTAGGCCCTTGTGATGGTTGACGGAGGCTAGTAACAACCTATAACAACAAATTGAGCATTGAGTAAAGTAGTTAATCACATCAATAGAATAATATATACATCAATACATGACAATGATTCCCATATGTTCTGGAATGCAAAGTCTATACTTCATAGCCTTGAATTGTATATTTCACAAGTTCACAACCTATGGTATGTCTTTGATACTTGAAATAATATAAGGGATCACATAACAAAGATGAAGTCTATCAGGTACCTGTATAAGCACCAAAACTAAATAAAGGACCCAAAATATTACACGAGACAGATAAGCCAGCCCACAGCATTGTACTATGTGTTTCTACACACAATAGATGATAAATGAAAAATATTTTTTCAGGCATGGATCATTGGAAGGAGCATCGCACATAGAACAACTTGGGAAAGAGAATTGGTGTATAAAATTCATGCGAGCAAATATATGTACACAGCTCTACAGAGAGTTGAGATCAATACAAATTCGCAAATAAATCAATCAAACGGACCAACAAATCCTGATTTCCGTGATAGCCAACATACATGTGTTATTTCCAAAGCTACGGCAACACAAGACTGATCTTTCAGCCCAGTCCAAGATTGCATCAAACAGTTTTTAATCCTTCCAATGTTGGGCCAAACAAGACAGTTCTGTACCTCTACACCGAAATTCATCAACCCAAGCAGCACTCTGACATCAAATCACCAATCGCAGACTTAGCTCTAATCAAGAAGCACAAATGCGGTTCAGGTCCCCTAATTGCTGACCGAACAGACGAAGGTAACATGAAAAACCTCACCTTTTTATCAAGAAACGCCCCCAGCGCCTGGCACAGCCCGACGGTGGTCGTCGACTTGCCCTCCCCGAGCGGCGTCGGCGTGATGCCGCCAACCACCACGTAGTACCCGTCCTGCTGCCCCTGCAGCTCGTCAAGAACCGACAGGAGCACCTGCGCAAAACCAAAGAACCGCTCAAAATCCGATCAAATCGCATCACATCACACAAACACCGAGCTCCGGGAACCGACAGAAAAACGGCAACTTCACCTTGGCCTTGCACTTGCCGTAGAGGTCGAAGTGCTCTGGGCGGAGTCCGAGCTCTGCGGCGATGTCGGCGATGGGGAGCGGCTTGACGGAGTTGGCGATGTCGATGTCCGCCGGCACCGGCGAGGCCACATCCAACCTCCGGATCGTCGGGTTCGGCCTCGGCGTCGTCATCGGCAGAACCAGCGGCTGCGGCGGCGCGACGACGGCGCTGGATTTCACGACGACTCGCTCGCGGCCACGGCCTGGCGGGGCGGGGCGCAGCAGCGACTGGTGGTGCGAGAACGGAGGAGTAAGCCTCTGGCTCGCGCAGCACTTGTTTATTATTGCCCCTAGCCTCCTCCTAACGTCAGGACGACGACGCCATAAGATAATGGACGATAAAGCTTTCGGATAATTGGTTGGTGGGGCAGGCAGATCCATGACACATTCCCCCAATATTTGAGCCAGCAGAATCCTAGGATCTCCTACCTGTTAGGTTATTACTGCAAGATAATTGGGCTAAGAAACTCTTGTGACTGCAACTAGTACTCCCTCCGTTTCTTTTTATAAGGCGTATTTGGTTTCGTTAGGACAAGACTTTGACCAACGATTACTTCATTAATATATCATTTATGCAATACAAAATCATAATTATATATAAGTACTTTTGAATACAAATCTGCTAATATCAATTTTGTGTCATAAAAATTATATGCTAATAGAGTAATTGTTGGTCAAAGCCTTGTCCTAACGAAACCAAATACGCCTTATAAAAAGAAACGGAGGGAGTATTCAACTATCCTGGACTACATTCTGTCATGTATCAATGTGTACTACCCATTCATCATATGAGCAGAAGCATTGTGGTGTTTGGGTTTGGGAGTGGACGGGGCAGGGTGTTGGCTGCTCTTATCTTGGATTGGATGGATGGAAGATGGGCTGCAATCCGGTGGAGAAGATAGGGTTCTTGTGCAGCTGTGGATGTGACTATGTGAGCGATGATGATGCAAAAATGGTGATAGGGGGATGATGGTTTTGCAGGAGCCAGCCAAGTATGCGCCATTTTTATAGGCGACTTGGCTTGGGTTTCTGGGATCAGTTCATGAGCGTGGTGTGTGAAATTCTGCAGGCGTGCACGAGTTCAGTGGGTGAACGGTGAAAGAAATATTTTCTGTTTGCCTTTGCCGAACGCTGCTCTAAACAAACATTGGAATCGAGCGTTTCGTTCATGTGATCGTGGGCTGTAGGCACGTCTTGTGCCGTTTTGCTCTACGAAACACCACTCCAACCACCCTAACACGCGAAGCAAACAGATGAGACAATTCTGTTAGGAAACCGGATTCGTATCCGATATGGACTCTTCCTTATCTCTAAGCAGAACCGCTATATATAGGAGGCAGGGGGTCACCCCATGGTACACAAGCATACAGAATAATAAAGCAGACCCGTTCCTCCTCATATTGTGTCTCTCGCCCTCTCTCTCTGTTCTCCACTTGAGATCTATTAGGCAACCCCGGACTATTCGATAGCGAGGTTGTCTAACACGTTATCAGCACGAAGCTCTACCGGAGAAGGATTGAAAGGTGAGAAAAGGTGAGATACGGAGATTATTGATCTAATCTCGTGTACAGATTTGCATATATCTAATCTATTAGCACGAAGCTAATTGGTATCACCGCAGTGTATTAAGCATGAAGATACATATGGCACGAAGCCGTGAACCTTGGCACGAAGCCACGAGCATACATGGCATGAAGCCATGATCTACGAATCAAACATATACACCGCGACAAAGACCGTCGACCATGAAGTCTTTGTCGCGCCATCAGGCCCGAAGTCGCCGTTGTCCGGCCACGAAGAGCCGTTATGCGACGCCTTGCCTTCCGGCCGCTTGCAGCCTCAAGAAGCGTGTTGTTGCCGCTGCCGAGACGCTGCCGGCCCGACGCACACCCTAACTGCCGCGTCGGGGGCCTGCTGCCGCGTTGGGATGCAGCCGCGTCGGGGCCCGGCCGCGTTAGAAGCTTCTTGCGTCGAGAAGCACCGCGCCCAGAGCCACCGCACGAAGCGGCCAGTGCAGCTGATGGATTTTACAGATCGTGGCACGAAGCTACAATGAAGATCTGTATGCATCCATGGTACACAAATCTACTGCCATCGAAACTACAACAGCATGAAACCAATCTTTCGACAATGAAGCACCAGCCCCAGAGGCATGAAGCCGCAGGTTGAACTCCAGCCATGCACGCAGCCGACCCAGCCCTGGCCAAGAAGCGCCAAGCCGTCGCTGCTTGCCTCGGCCACGAAGCGCCAAGCAGATCGAACTTCCAGCACCTGGCTGTTTTCGTTGCCGCGCACGAAGCCACCGGCTGGCTCCTCCCTCGGCCCGCGTCGAAGCTGCCGATCTTTGCGCTTGAAGCCGCCCGACCACCGGACTCAAAGATCGCAGCAGTACCGCGCCCGCAAGTCGTCGCTGTCGCACCGAAAACACGCACCGACCACGCAGGTCGCCAGCCGCTGGCCAGCGGCTTGCCGCGAATCGCTGCCACCGCCCGGCTAGAAGCCGAGGTCGCTACCGCCCGATACACGATCGGTTCGCCACGCCGCCCGCTCGGCCGACCGTGCCGACTCTTGACCGCCGCCGCCATCGACTACCGAAAGCACATGAAGTGCCGGCGAGCACCTCCGCGATCGCCGGCCGGCACGGCCGTTGCCTCGCCGCCAGCCTCCACCGCATCGACCTCCTCGCCGCGCATGAAGCGCCGGCTGCTCCCGCTCGGCTCCCCGGGGATCACGTCGGCCAGCACAACCAGGCCCCGCAGGCCGCCGTCTTGGCTCCGCCATCGCCCCGAGCCCCCGCCGGTCAGGCCCGACACTCATGGATTGAAATTGCTTGCGTCGCCGCCGGCGGCTTGGAGGATTTGGAAGCATGGACGTGAAGTCCAAATCTGAAAGTTGCTGATGGACTTGAAGTCCAACACGCAATTGGATTCAATCGGCTGATTGACGCACGGGGGGCAAGGGGAAATTACCCCCTTGCCCCCACCTTTTTATTTTATTTCTTTTCTGTTTTCTTTTCTGAAAAATGATAAGAAAATTCTTGAAAATTCCCAGAAAACTGTAGAAAATTTTATGGCTCTGTTTTAATCTGTACTTACCCTTATTTTCTGTATTTATGAATTTTTGCATGAATTTTTGCAATAATTGCCATGTTTAGAATATCGGAAATTCCTGAGAATTTATTTTCCGAATTTATGAATTTATGAATTATGTCATTTTGATATTTGCTGAAATTCAATTTCCTGTTCTGAAAAATGCTTGGAAATTAGCAGAAATTATGAAAAGTGTTAGGAAAATTCCAGAATTTCTCATACAACAGTTTATGAGAACATGAGTGGTTGGGATTTGATTTTGGTAATGAATAAACAGATATGAGACAATTGGTGTCTAGGAAAACACACATGAGGTTTGGTTCTTTAATTGGCACTTAAAAGCGGGAAGTGCTCCCTCCTCATGTGAGCCCTAGGGCGAGTTGACCTGGCCAAGAGTCAAATTGACAGAGATATTCATTACCTGTTTTCATTCCCAGCCAACAAGAATTATATAAGTTGTAATTAGACTTATGCCATGTTTAATTCATGTTGCAATTTATTTTCTGTTATCAAGTGATGCTGGAAAATTGCTGTATAATTAACAGAAAATTGCCAAATACTAAGAAAAATTCGGAAATTTCTGAGAATTTATTTCCGCATTTATGAATTTATGAATTGTGCAATTATTGTTTATTCTGAATTTATGAATTGTGCAATTATTGTTATGTTCCATGCATTATATTTATTGCTTTAATATAATTCTTTGGAAATTCAAGCACGCCGCACGAAGCGGCCACCGTCGCGCCAAGAAGGCCGATGTGCATGGAACTGAATGCGCCATAGCGCATGAAGCCGCTTAAACCGATCGCCTGGCCGATCACAAGACATAAAGCAGATCGCACGAAGTCGATCATGCATATGAATCCGATCGCTTGCACGAAGCCGATCACATACATGCACGAAGCTGTATTTACGAATCATGCATTTATGAATTCCGTACTTATGAATCTTGTACTTATGAATTTTTGCATTTATCTTTGTATATATGAATCTTGCAATTATTATTTTCTTTTAGTTTGCTGGAAACTCATGAGAATTCAATTATGCATTTCATTGAATCTAGCAGCCATTTCCAATTAGATTGCACGCAGTAATCTAATGGAAGAACCTTATGAATGTGCAAAGGTGTGGCATTATCTAACGTGAGTTTTTAAAGAACTGACATGAATTGTCAGAATTATCTCACATAGACATCAGATTGCATAATGAATAGTAAGCTCTCGAAGAGCATACTTTTCTCATGAATAGAATTGCAATTTATACTTTATTCCAGTATTCTTTATTTACAAGCAATTTTTGAATTACTTAGCCACTGTATGATTAGAATTATTTTTCTTTTCATCTAGAAATCGTGTAGCGCCCAATGGAGGAAATATGCATTGTTGATAGTGGCACAACAAATACCATCTTAAGAGAGTCGAAATACTTCCAGACAATCACGAAGAACGCTGGAAGGATTACGACTATCGCAGTAAGCGATACGCATATAATAGGCTCAGGAAGAGCCACAATTATATTACCAATGGGTACAACTTTGGTAATTGAAGAAGCCCTCTTGTACCCTGAATCAACCCGCACTCTCTTAAGTTTCAAGGATATCCGCGCCAATGGGTTTCACGTAGAAACCAATGAAGAAAATGGCAAAGAACACTTGTGCATTGTGAAGCACGCGGAATATGGAAAGATGGTACTAGAAAAATGTCCCTCATATGAATCTGGGTTGTACTACACGAAAATCAATGCACACGCAGTGTATACTTCTTTGAAGACTGTCTTTAGAAGCTCTGAATTATTTTCTTTATGGCATTGTAGATTAGGTCATCCTGGTCTTAGATTGATGAGAAATATAGTTAACAACTCACAAGGTCATGGCATTAATGTTAAAAATTTCCCGAATCATGAAGATTTTGTGTGCCATGCATGTGCCACCGGGAAATTAATAACTAGACCCTCTGTTATGAAAGTGCAACATGAAATCCCTGCATTCCTGGAACGCATTCAAGGGGATATTTGCGGTCCGATTCAGCCCTTGTCAGGGCCGTTTCGATACTTTATGGTGCTCATTGATGCTTCCTCGAAATGGTCGCATACATGTTTGCTGTCAACAAGGAATCATGCATTCGCAAAGTTGATCTCGCAGATCATCAGAATTAAGAATGCTTTTCCTGATCATCGCGTGAAGTCCATTCGATTGGACAATGCCGGCGAATTTACTTCCAAGGCATTTGATGATTATTGTACAGCAACGGGAATAACTGTTGAGCACTCTGTATCGCACGTCCATACGCAAAATGGGCTAGCTGAAGCACTAATAAAGAGGATTAAGTTCATTGCCAGACCGCTCTTGCAGAGTTGTAACTTGCCCAACACTTGTTGGGGACACGCAGTCCTGCACGCAGCAGCACTCATCAATTATAGACCATCGGCCTACAACATCCATTCACCAATTCAATTAGTGCAAGGGGTCATCCCGAAGATTTCCCATCTTATAAAATTTGGTTGTATGGTATATGTACCTATACCACCCCACAATGGACTGCAATGGGCCCTCTCCGCAAGTCTGGGATATACGTTGGTTATGAGAGTGCATCCATAATCGTGTATTTGGAACCCATGATCGAGACTTGCACACAGCCGATTCGCCGATTGCATCTTTGACGAGGACCATTTCCGTCATTAGGGGAGAGAATCAACCATTGGATGAAAAATGCCGGAAATAGTATGGCATTCCACTGGGATCCCCGCGCATGACCCTCGCACTAATGAAGCAAATCAAGAAGTCCGTAAGATAATTGATTTGCAGAATTTAGCAAATGAACTGCTGATCATTTTTGTGATCTCAAGAGCGTGGTTAAGTCGCATGTACCGGCAAGAAATGCACCAGAGGGTGGAAATACCAAAGAAAGCGAAGGTATCCTCATCCTGTTCAGAGGCCTCAAAGAAAAAGAACAGAGATCGGCTTCTCAAACCCAAAGTACCGGAGACGTCTGGGAAAGCGGCGAGAGGACTTACCACACCAATCACAAAGTGCCCCAAAGCAAGAAGGGGAGCAGTTGAGACTGGCACTTTGGAAAGAAGCCTGTGGAAAAGGCAATTCCAGATCTGAACCTTCCATTGGAAGAAGCGCGGAAATAATGTGTGCGCACATTGGCGGAGAAAAACTAAAGGAACTTGCTCCTGGAATGGGAAATAGCAATGAAGAGCAAGTAGAAGTGCACGAAGCACCCCATGATGAAATGGCCATAAACTTTGTAATAACGGGAGAATCAATGAATAGAGCAACGACCAATGTCGATGCATACTTTGCAAAGAAGATTGCCACGATCATTAATCATGATCCCGAGCCCGCATCTCTCGCAGAGTGCAAGAAAAGGCTCGATTGGGAAGATTGGAAGAAGGCAATCACCGCATGAGTTAGTCTCTCTGAACAAAAGAGAGGTGTTTGGGCCTGTGTGCCGCACGCCTCCCCATATAAACCCCAGTAGGTCACAAATGGGTTTTTGTTCGCAAGAGAAAGCGAAAACAATGAAGTTGTAAGGTACAAGGCAAGGCTTGTCACTCAAGGTTTCACTCAACGTCCCGAGGTTGATTATGAAGAAACCTATTCTCCTGGTCATGGGCAGAATTACCTTTAGATACTTGATCTCAATGGCGATCAACTTGAAGTTGAAAATGAAGCTAATGGATGTTGTCACAGCATATTTGTATGGAAACTTGGATTCGAGATTTATATGAAAGTACCAGGAAGGTATCCCTATCCCGAACCAAGACAGAGCAAACGAGAAACCTATACAAGTGTGAAATTGGAGAAATCACTGTATGGGCTAAAACAATCGGGAAGAATGTGGTACAATCGTTTGAGTGACTTTCTCTCGCAAGAAAGGCTACACGAACAGCGAAGATTGTCCATGTGTATTTATACAACGATCCACGAATGGATTTTGTATAATCTCCGTCTATGTAGATGACTTGAACATCATTGGGACGGATGAGGAAATTGAAGAAGCATGCACATACTTGAAATCTGAGTTTGAAATGAAAGACTTGGGTAAAACCAAGTTCTGTTTAGGCTTGCACTTGAACATGTCCAAGGCGGAATCTTGGTACACCAAGCATCCTACACGCAGAAAGTGTTGGAGAGATTTGGCTTTGAAAAGGCATACCCCGCAAAGACCCTAATGGTCGAAAGGTCACTCCAAGCAGACCTAGACCCGTGAGGCCTAAAGAAGAGGGGAGGAAGTCACGGGAGCGGAATTCCCATACTTGAGTGCAATTGGAGCGCTCATGTACCTTCTTGCGAATAGCACTAGGCCGGACATTGCGTTCGCCGTGAATTTGCTAGCGCGATGCAGTCTGTAACCCACCAAAAGGCATTGGAAAGGGGTGAAGGACATCTTCCGTTACCTTCAAGGAAGCAAAGACCTCGGCTTGTTTTACGAAGAAACAATGAATTGAATTTAGTTGGCTACGCCGATCTTTGAGTACCTATCGGACCCGCATACCGGCAAGTCACAAACCGGGTATGTTTTCCTTTGCGGTGGAACAGCAATTTCTTGGAAGTCGTCTAAGCGGACTCTTGTCTCGACGTCGACTAACCACTCGTAAATCATTGCATTGTATGAAGCCTCTCGGGAATGTGCATGACTTGAAGAATGGTTCACCACATCCGTAAGTCATGTGGTCTCGAACATGGAACAAACCCCACTATTATCTATGAAGATAATGCGACTTGTGTTGCACAAGTACAAATGGGATATGTGAAGAGTAACCTTACAAAGTATATCAACCCCAAGTTCTTTTATGCTCATGAAATGCATAAGATGAGCGAGATAAAGATCTTGCATACTAAGTCGTGTGAAAATCTACGCAAATTTATTCACTAAGTTACTCCGGCATCTTCCTTTGAAAGATGTATTAGAGGAATCGGGATGATGAGGCTTAGAGAAGTGCAGATTTCAGGGGAGATTTTTCACATACTCCTACATAAATCTCAAACATGAAGTTTGAGTACCCAACGTAAATCTTGAAGATTAACATTGAAGTTTGGGTGGATTGTACTCTTTTCCTTAAGTAAGTTTTTCATTGAAGTTTTCTTACATAAGGTTTTTGATGAGGCAATCCGTGCAACACAGCAAGCGTGTGCTATGTACTCTTTCTCCAATTATTTTTCCCACTGGGTTTTTATGGAGTTTTAATGAGGCATATGCATCTCGCAGTGAAGAGTCCAAGGGGGAGTGTTAGGAAACCGGATTCGTATCCGATATGGACTCTTCCTTATCTCTAAGCAGAACCGCTATATATAGGAGGCAGGGGGTCACCCCATGGTACACAAGCATACAGAATAATAAAGCAGACCCGTTCCTCCTCATATTGTGTCTCTCGCCCTCTCTCTCTGTTCTCCACTTGAGATCTATTAGGCAACCCCGGACTATTCGATAGCGAGGTTGTCTAACAAATTCGATACAACACGCTTTTCCCTTGGATTTTTGAGGTTTTGGGCGGGTGATTCCGTTGTTTTCGAAGGGATGGGGTCGCATGAGGCAGATAAGAAAGGCAAGCGTGCACGGGGAAACGTTTCCTATTGTCTTTAGATGGGGATGCCACACGATTAGGGGTGAAAATGGTACGGGTTAATCCCGACCGATCCGGTACCGAATCCGTTAAAAACTGTATCCGGTAAAAAAATTCCGTATCCGGCCGAATTCGGATACGGTACCGGATACTTGCTACCGGATACGGTAACGGATACGGTAGACGGGATATCCGACCGAATAGCTACGGTATATGGTAACCGGATATTATCCGACCGGATATCCGAATCAACAAAACAAGGGTACTACGTACTCAAGTCAAGACTCAAGAGTCAAGGGCTTCCCATTCAATTCCCGCAAGCCTCAATCTTTGCCTCCCCATTCGATTCCCCAACCCGAAAACTAACCCTAGTGCTTGAGCCTCCGCCGCCGCCGCCACCGCATGAATTCGGTGTGTTGGCCTGTTGGGCGAGCGGGACTTAGTTGTTCAAGTTATGTATGAATTTGATACCTTGTTATACTTGTGTTGTGTGAGTTGTCAAATTTATGTAATATATATGAATTTATTGCTTGTCAAATGTTTCAACAAGTATGTATCCGTTTCCGAACCGAATCCGGTATGTATCCGCTTCGACATTACCATATCCGAAACTCCGAAATATCCATATTCGTATCCGTATTCGGTCTTACCGTATCCGATTCCGAATCCGGGAAAAAAAATATATGGGTTAGGATACGGGAACAACAATATCCGACCGTATCCGATCCGTTTTCACCCCTACACACGATGGAGATTTAGTTTGGTGATTATTGGCTGATTGGTCAACAGTCAACTTTGCCGTCCGATTCGGGCGATTCGGATCTGGAACAAAGGGGTCCGTTTGGCTTACTCTTAACCGATTCACTCGTAGTCTGGTGAATCATCCTCCATTCATGTGCTACGTACAATAAACCCAATGGTTGCCCAGTTTAATGGATCACAGCACGTCGTTGCTGCTTATATAATCTAAAAACTCCTCTAAACAAGATATAATCTAAATATCACAAAAGAAGCAGAAAAAATGGGGTCCGTCGGTTTACTCTTGACTGATTCACTCGTGGTTTAATGAATCATCCTCCATGTATAGGCTATGACACAATAAACCCAATGGCTGCGTAGTTTAATAGAACGCGGTGCGTCACTGCTGCTTATGTGATCTAAGTATAGTCAAACTTTAGAAACTTTAACCGTTAATTTTTTAAAATATTTAAAATAGATTCATGAAAACTGTATTTGTGGATTTGTCTTGAAAAGTACTTGGATGATATTATATTTTTATTAGATTTTATATTATATACAAATTAATTGTTAAAGCTGTGTTTGAAGACCATGTTGATGTTTAAAATGATACTCCATCGGTTGATAAATATAAGGTGTGCTACTTTGCACAAGGATTAAAATTGTGATGAAATTGAAAAAGGCATGTGAGAAAATGACTTACATACACTCTCTTAATTGTCTTGAAAGATGAGAGATAATATTTTATGTGGGTGGTAATTAATAAATGCATAAGGTTAAGAGAGAATAAATAGGGGCATAGAAAAAAATGCTCAAGAAATCTATATTAAATCTTATATTTCTAAATAAAATTATTTAAACTATAGCCTTACTATTTATGACCGGACCAATGTTGCATACGTTTTTCTCGTAGAATATACGTGTCGGGTATAGGGAGTAGCTCGGCCCATGCAAACCATCAGGTTTTAATGGGTCCAATGAGCTGCCTTTCCTTGATGAATCTTAACGGGCTGGCCTTTTTGTTTTTTAAAATCATAAGCCAGACATGACCAATGGCTCAAGTGGACTCCACCCAATAGTAATAGCCCATTAAAGAAGACAAAGAAACAAATTTGTCAATAAGAGTCGTATCGGTTTATTTTGAATTTAGTATAATAGTATATATTTATAAGTATACGTATGCTTAATTATATGCACATCAAAGTTCAATTATAATATGACTCCAAGCACATAGTAATACTATCAAATGTAATATATAGTTTAATAGATCATATTATCAATTCCACCGGTATAACCAGTATATATTGGTATCGGACCGGTATGATCGGTATCGAGGCCGGTATGGTACTAGGGCTACTTCGTACCAATTTAGGTATCAAAATGGTATACCGATAACTATGCAAAGAAACGCACCATGTATCAACTGTTCCGTTCAGAAATCTCTCCACAAATATACGATTAACCAAACGCAAGCACGCACGGTCACGTGTACGAATCAAAAAGGCATGTAAATTGTATATCCAAGCTAGGCAGCTAAACAATCGAACAAATGAATGGATCAAAGAATGGTGGATAGCTACACGCCTACACAGGCCACATGATTCAGCTAATCTGGTTCCAGGTCCGTGTCACGGTGTCACCGATCGGCCTTAATCAATCCTGGCCTCCTTCTGGTCGGCGGGCACAGGCGACGGCTCCCCGCTCAGCGGCGGGTCGGCGAACAGAGCGAGCATGCGGCGGGCGCTGACGGACCGCGCCGGGCGGAGGCCGAGGCTCTTGGTCCTGGAGAAGACGGTGGACGACTTGGAGAGGATGAGGTACACCAGCGCCTGCACCAGCACGAACACCCCGACCTTGAGCAGCGCATCGTGGCTGACCGCCTCCCACGCCATGGCCGCTAGCCCGCTACAGGTATATGCAGCGAGGGAATTCTTTCGTGAGCTTGAGCGAGATGAAGCTCTACTTGTTTGGTCGCCGGGAGGCAAAGGGCGCGCGCTCATATAGAGTAGAGGCGCGCGGTGGTCGGGCTGATCGTGGCGGGAGCTTGCGGAGCGCGGAGGCGCTTCGTACGCGCCAACTCGCGGTGCGGCTCGGTCAAGGCATGAAGTGCCATTCCACGGGGCTGGAACCGTACGTTGGACGTATTCGCGTGTGCGCGCGTCACGCGTGCAGAAATGTATGCTCGAATTGCTGTCATTGCTGTCATGGATGGATCATGGATGGATGGGCTAGCTCGTCGCTGCTGCTGGCTACGTAAACAGTTGGATGTTTCGTGCCGTGTAGCGGTCAACCCACCAGTTAGGCTTGGAACTGGTCCTGTTCCTCCGATTTGATTGGAAAGCGAGAGATTTAGCGACGGTTTTTTTATATGGCCGGAACAGACTGGTCGTTTGTGTTTGTGTGCCGACCTGGCGTTCGGAGTTTGCCCTGCACATGCATTTTTTTTCGCAGCTCGTCAGGTATTAAAATCACGGGATCTAGGGCTGATGTGCCGAGCTGCCTTTTACCGGAGCCTTTGCTCGAAAGAATGTGCTATGATGCATAAAGAATCTCAGTCTAAATTTAAAAAGATTCTATTTATTGGGGGTAAATTCGAATCTATTTTTTATTGATTTTGTTATATATTGGGGTAAATTCGAATCTGTTTTTTTATTGATTTTGTTATATATTGGGCACTCCTTGTACAGAGAGAATCAATCTAATAAACAGAGAATACTTTGCGTTATATTGTGTGTGTGCTCCTAGTTCTTATTCGTGTGATTTTGTTAGCGCGTTGTGGATTGATCATGGACGAACAACTACGTTTTACAACACGTTATTAGCACGTAGCTCTATAAGGCTGAAGCCTTAGATCAATATACAAGCAGCGTATGTCGTTCTATATTCTTTGCAAGTAGATCAATCTTGTTTTCTTGATACTAATTACGGATTTATCTATGGTTGATTTGCATGCTGCTCGTACGAGATATCAATCTCATCAACACAAATATGAAATTGCATGCATAAACGAAAACACGACATCCTACCGTGACTGATTATGATCATCTGCCTGCATCAATCTACACAGCATCGAAATCATCCGACTGCCATCTCCCGTACTCGACCACTGGAGACCGCGCCTGGCTGCATCGTCTCGTTTCTTGCGCCGCCACTCTACAGCGCAAGACTGGGTGGAAGCTAGGTTAGCCGCCCTCATATTGCAAGACAAGTTGGGCCGCCTAATGGGCTGAGCAACCCGTCATTTTTTTTCCAGAAGAAAAAAAGGGACATTTGAGTTTTAACCCTTACAGTCCTTTGAAATTTAGAAAAATAGGTTAATAAATTATGAAAATTTGTGTTAAATTTTTACCGACAGACAGTCTGACCACATTAATGAAAGATCTACCGACAGACCAAGTTTTCCCGATAGATATATTTTTGCCGACGGAAATATCTTTGCCGACAGATACTATAATTGCCAACATATAGTTTGTTGGTAAGAATAATCTTTGCCGACAGACTATTTGTCAAGATGCTTTGTTATTATGCAAAAGTATTCATTATATATAATTACAGAAATTATGCATGTAATAATTTAAAATCAAAATAATTTTTAAAACTAGGTTTAACATGACCAAAGGTATGTAACTTGCATTTCTCGAAGCACTGAAGATCTAGCTCAATGATCGAACGCTCATTCGGCACTTCGAAATCTAAACGTCGAAAAGAGCTAAATTCAAATAAAATCTAAATAAATTCTGTCGACGATTGGGGAGCAGGCCCCCGCCGAGCTTACTTGTTGGTGGAGGGACCAACCGCGACCCCTTCTCACGTGATGGGATACTCAGAGGAGTGACTCACTGGACTTCAATGGGCAAGGACACTGTGATTTACCCTGGTTCGGGCCTCTCAAGGAGGAGATAATAGCCCTACTCCAGCTCGTGTATATTTTTTGTAAAGAAAAATGTGTGTCTTTCCCCCTCATGGTGGGGATGCTTTTATAGCTTACAAAGGACCAAACTCCGCAGGTCCCCACTATCCGCACGATTGGACCACGTCCAATCGTGGCAACTGGCAGATCCTACAACTCCGCCATGCTCCCGCGGAGGACGTAACGGGCTAACGGAGGTTACGCGCTGGTGGTTACTCCCACCGACCTCGAGATCACATTAGGTCGGCCAATTCCCAGCGCCGAGCTTGGTTGCCTTATGCAAGCTCGAGCTCGCTATTGGCCAGAATACGCGACCTTCTCAGGTCCCAACTAGATCGTCCTTGGGAACGACCTCCTAATGGCTCGGGCGGGAGCGAGCTCGGCCGTTTGTGGCACCCGAGGTAATTTATGGGAATTACCCAACCCCCCGACAGCTAGCCCCCGAGGTTCAAGTGGGAAAAAGGCCTAAGGAAGGCCTTCCCCTTGGGCCTACCGTCTACGAGCACGTCGGATTTGCTGCGGCGAACAACTGCCGCGACCACCGAGCTATTGACCTCCTCCGGGAACGAGCCTTTTGCCTCAGCTCGTCGCGCTTCGAGCGAACGGATGCGGGCCCCCCTCAACGGTTCCTTCTCCCGGAAGCCTTATTCGGGCAGTTCGAACCGTCCTTCCTGGGGAACTGTCCTTTTGGCATGACAGTTTCGATTCGTGTGCCCACGTGTCGTCCCCTGGGTGGCGAACGCCTCAACTGCTCTCTGCGCCTCTAGGGCTCCCTCGACCATAACGGCGGGAAGTCCCTTCGCTTTCCTGTTCCCTGGAGGGATTTTTAAACACCGGAGGGAACCCTAGATCCATACGATCTTTCGGCAAAAAAGCGCCTCCAACGCTCCCCGCTTCAGCGCTCGTCTTTTTCCTCGATCACCTTCTCCGCTCTCATGGCAAAGTTCGGTGCCAGCAGGCTTGACAGGCGCAAACTGGGGATCCTTGAGCGGGCGAAGTACCTCGATGCCGGCTCATGGAGAGCCGCCGGTGCCGAGGAGAGCCCGCAGCCGGAGGAAGGGGAGATCGTCTCCACCGAGCTCTACGCCATAAACGGGCTTCGAACGCCCGAAAGCGAGTTCGTTGAGGCCGTACTCGCCTTCGCCGAATGCGAGATCGTTCATCTCCACCCCAATTCCATTCTTATTATGGCCATCTTCGCCCATCTCTGCGAAGGGTTCGTGGGCGTTGAGCCCACCCCCAGTCTCTTTTTCCACTTCTACACTCTCTCGCGCAAGACGCTTGCAGGCCGGCTGCCTTTACTTCCGCCTCCGACCTACCCGCCCGTACGAGTACCCGAGCTTTACGCTCAAGGACTCGGTGTCGGGGTGGGCCGACTCTTGGTTCTACCTGAGGAAAGTGGAGGGCAGCTCGCTTTCCTACTCCGGTGCCAAGGGTCGCGCCGTCGAGACGCCCCGACCTCCCGTGCAGCCCGAGGAGGAGAAGGTGCTCATGCTGATCCACGAGCTCACCTGCTCGGGGCTATCTGGTCGGGACGTCGCCCGGGACTACATCAGGCAGGGTGTCGCCTCAGGAGGAGGGTACACCCTTTCTTCAAGACCGAAGGGTGGCAGGACATCACCCGGGAATCACGCTCAGGTACACCACTGCTCTCGATCTTTACTTTGAAAATAAAGGATATTCGACCTTATTGCTCTTTCTCGGCCGGAAGCAGCTCCACAGGAGGACTGGGTGGACGCGAGGGTGTCCGAGATGTTCGGCACCCCTAAGGCCAAGGAAATCTTAGAGGGCCGCCAGATCCCGAACAACGTCCTTAACCGGACCGAGGCGGTGAGTTTTTACCTCGGATCTCCTTTTTTCGAAGGTTCGTTTAAGCCGGGTTTTTCCCGAGGTCCCCTGACCTTGTTCGAGCCCACCTGCGTAGGAGAAGGTCGCCCTCGAGGTCGCCGTGGCCCAGCTGGGACCGCAGCTGGGGGGGACGAGGTCAAAAGACCAAGAAGCAGGCGGGTCGTAAGCGCCGCGCCCGATCTCCGTCGGCCACGCCGTCCCCGCCTAGGCGTTCACGCAGGCACCCCAGCTCGGACGACCGCTCACCCCGCCAGCACTTGGAGTATGCTGATCGGCAGGAGGTGAACGAACTAAAACTGTGGATGGACGAGTACACCAGAAAAAACCCCGAGCTGATGGCTCGTTTGCGTCAGCTTGCCGCGCGGGCGAAGAAGGAGGCCGCGGCTGCGGCCGGTCCAGCACGGAAGGAGGAACTGGAGGGCCAGATCGCGGCCCTTCAGGCAGAGCTCGCACGCGTGAGCTCGAGCTCGACCCCTCGGGACCACGAGGAGGAGAAGGACGAGCCGGACCCCACCCCCTGGTCCCGAGATCCCGCAGGTCGTCCGCTGCGCCCCAACCGCGCCCAACGCCGACCATTTCTGAGGCCGGCTTGGGAGAGGTCGATCCCTCGGTTGCCAGGGCCGACAAGGCACGCGCAGATATGGCTGCCCTCCTCGTTCGCGCCCGAGCCCAGCTAGAGGACGCCGAGCGAGGTCAGCTTCTCATTCCTATATCGTTTGTCTCCTTCCCCCTCCGGCACCGCATTAACCCACATCGTCTATAGTGGGTGTGGCAGCCGGTGCGGAGTTATGGGATTTCGAGGCAATGGCTGACGATATTCTTGACCTCGTGCTAGAGAGGGAGCTCGCCCGGGCTGCCGAGGCCGTCGTGGGCGATGAGGTCGAGGTGGGAACTGAGGCCGCGGAGGCCCAGTCCCCACGAGCCGCTGGCGGTGACGACGTCGGGGCGGAGGAGCCCGCTGCCGCGGAGCTCCGGCCCCTAGAGGCCGCGTCTCTTGAAGAGGAGACACAGAGGAAGATCGCGGCCGCCGACGCTCGAGCTGCCATGGAGGGGATCCCCCACATCATAATTGTGGAGGACGACGACACGGGGGAGCCTGGTGGTGACGAGCGTGCCGCTGAAGTTCCCCGCGAGGACTCCGCCGATACCAGCGACATCGTCGCCGAGACGCTCCAGGGGATCGCGGAGGAGCCCTACCGAGCTGGCGATACTCCGTCGGAGACCAGCGCCGGCTCAGCGCTGGGGGACTCCAACCTGGACGGAGCTCGTCCCGGCGAGGGCGGGCCGGTGGCTCCGCTCATCGTGGAGCCGACCTTGACCGAGGCTGGGAGGACGGACCAGCTTCCAGGCGGGGGGAACCGCCGAGCACCGAGGTCCCTGGAGCCGATCTTCCGGTCGCCGACTCCGCGCCTCGGCCCGAAGATCCCGCGCCCTTGGACGCCGAAGGGGCCCGAGCCCAGGAGGAGGTGGACTCTCCGGGCGCAAGCCCTGCCCGGGGAGAAGAAGCACAGGTGGGGGTCCTTGCCCTTGAGGCCGTCGTCCTCCAGGGGGCGGAGGTTGGCCTCCAAGACCAGGGTCGTGACCCCGCGGCCCATGCCTAAGAGGTTCGGGCTCAGGAAGCGGCAAATTCCCCGGGCGCAACCCCTGCCTGGGGGGAAGGAGCGCAGGCGGAGGCACCTGTGACTGCGGTTCCCCCGTAGTCGATGGAGGTGGACTCCCCGAACCGGGGTCTTGCACCCCCGGACAACGAGGGAGGTCAAACCCCAAAGGAGGTGGAGACACTCCCGGGCTCCGCGCCCGCCCAAGGAGGAGAGAACATCGCGGACGACCCCGCCGAGTTATTCCGGGAAGGGCTGGAGGCCCAGCTCCATTGGGTAAGTTCTCTTGACACCGTCTCTTCTTACAAGATTGACATTAACCCGAGATGCTTCGTCGTCCAGGTGCTAGAAACGACCATGCAGGACTTCCAGGCGCGGCCAGTCCCCCCAGTCGTCGCAAAGCACCACGCCGAGCAAGATGCGAGGATCGCAGAGCTCGAGCGGCTGGTTGCCGAGCTGAAGGCTTCTGAGGCAGAGATCCGGCACAAAATGGAGGAGTCCTCGCTGGTCCTCAAGGAGCGCCTCGATCAGAGCGAGTATGCGAGGTCGGGCCTCGAAGCAACGGTGGTGAAGCTGCGAGACTCCCTTCAGAGTGCCGAGAAGACGATCGACCAGCACAGGGAGGAGTCCAAGCGGCTTCGCCAGGCGGCTAGCGATGGCCGGGAAGCTCGTCGGCAGGTGCTCGACCTCGAGTCCGAGCTTGACTCCGTACGGGAGGAGCTCGCTACCCTCCAGGACGAGAAGCGTGCTGGTGGCTTTTAGGCTTCGCTGTCTCCTGCGGTTTTACCTGCAAAACTCGGATATCGTGTAAAAAAGTGATTTGTGCATATTAAGTGTCCTTAAATTATCGATCAGAATACTGACGCGCTTCGAGTGCCTGCTTTGACCTGTTGCTCCCTACTCGACGAAGGTCGACAGTCACGCGACCTAGCAAACGATCGTACTAAGGAGTAACTACCTCGTGCGAAAGCTGCACTAGGTCGTAGCCACACGGTAGCCATATACCCCCCCGCCAACGGAGGTCGTGGGCGTAGGTTGCGGGCACGACCTCGTTGACGGAGTAGCGCCCTGCGGAGATCGTGTGTCCTTTTTTGTGTACGGTGCGTCTACACCGCCCACCAGCCGACCTGAGCTCGGAACCGTCCGAGGGGTGTCCATGCGAATCTTTACCTGCGGCGGAGGTCTGCCGCGATAAAGATGGTCGTCTTACGAGGAAGGAAGCCCTCGAGGTCGAGCTCTGGTGGCCCGGTGTTAGGTGGTCGTACGCCCGTCCGTTTTGCCCCGACGACCGAGCCTGCTCCTGATATTTGATCTGGATCGAGCTTGGTTGCGGGATTTCGCAGGGGGGGTAAAAGGGAAAAGAGAGAGAGAGAAAAAACCGGGAGGCCAAGGTGTCGAAGTTTATTAAAAGAGTAAAGTGGGAGTGGTTAGACGTGGAACTTACGCAGTTGGTCTATGTTCCAAGTGCTGGCTAGTTCTTGACCATCTTCCATCGCGAGGCGGACAGCCCCCGGGCGTGCTGTTGAGACGACCGTGTAAGGACCCTCCCATCTCGGTGTTAGCTTGTTAACCTTTGACAAGTCTTGGACCCGTCGCAGAACGAGATCGCCGACATGTAAGGTCCTCGGTCGTACCGATTTAGCGGCGTGCCTGCGGAGAGCCTGCAGGTAAACCGCGGATCGCAGCAGAACCCGTTCTCGAGTTGCTTCCGCGAGGTCGAGATCGAAGGCGCCGCTTCTGCGTCGCCGACGTCGTCGGCTAGATTCACCCTTGGGGATCCCAGGGCGACCTCGGCGGGTAGGGCGGCTTCGCGCCATATCTGGTGAAAGGGTCTCACCCGTAGCTCGGCTCATCGTGGTGCGGACCGACCAGAGGACGGGAGGTAGCTCGTCCACCCAGGCTTGACCATGCCGATCGAGGTTCTTGAAGACTCTCTTCTTGACTCCTTGGATAATCTGCCCGTTCGCGCGCTCGGCCGCCCCATTGCTCTGCGGGTGGGCCACTGACGCGAAGCATATCTTGGTCCCGAGCTCCTCGCAATAAGCCTGAAACAGCTCACTTGTGAACTGGGTGCCGTTGTCCGTGATGAGGCGGCTTGGAATGCCGAAGCGGGTTACTACGTTATTGCGGAAAAACCTCTTAGCTGCCTGTGCCGAGATGGTCGACACAGGCTCGGCCTCGATCCATTTAGTGAAGGTGTCGATTGCGACGAACAGGTATTTACAACCCTTCCTTCCTCTGGGAAATGGTCCGAGTATGTCGATGCCCCAAACCGAGAACGGCCAGGTCAGGGGCATGGTTTGTAGTGCATATGCCGGCTGATGGACTTTCCGAGCATGGAACTGGCAAGGTCGGCAGGAGGTTACTATTGAGCGCGCATCGGCCAGGGCCGTCGGCCAGTAGTAACCCAACCGGAAGGCTTTGCTCACCAGGGTCCTAAAGGACGAGTGAGCTCCACACATCCCGTCATGGATATCTTTGAGGAGATATTTGCCTTCCTCTTGGGTGATGCACTTGGAGAGGACCCCAAGCGCGCCCTTGCGGTATAAGAGGCCCTCGACCATTTTATAGGCAGAGGAGCGTCTTACGAACCGGGATTTCTCGGCTTCTTCCTCGGGCAGTGTCCCGTGTGCGAGGTTGAAAAGATGAGAAAGTTGCCTAGAGGGGGGTGAATAGGCAGTTTAAAATTTAAACTAAATTTGTCGCAGCGGAAAGAGTATCGGAACTTCCGGTGTTGGATCGGAACTTCCGATGTAATCGGAACTTCCGATACCAGTTCGGAATGTCCGATCGACTTTTGACCCGGACAATTAACAACTGAAAGTAATAATCTTGAGAGACAGTATAAGAAGGTTGGATCAAAACAATAAGGAGACAGGCTAAAGCAAAGTGAAAAAGAAGACACGGAATTGATCCCGGAGTTCGGATTCTTGAGGGAATCCTACGTCTCCGTTGAGGAGGCTCCAAAGAGCCGGGTCTTTTCCAACCCTTTCCTCCCAAACCTCGGTCACACTTGAAGCTTGGTTCCACTATTGGTTCCTTTCCTTTCGGAGGCGGAGCCGGCCTTTACAAACTTCTCACGGCGTCCCACAATCCTTGGGAGCTCGTGATCGACGCCTAGCCGTCTAGGAGTCCTTCAACCTCCAAGAGTAACAAATGCACATTGATTGATCTTGGAGGAACACTCTAATGCTCAAGATGAAAGACACTTGCTTTTCACTCTAGCTCCAAATCTCACTTCTAGTCCTCACTCCTTGGATGATCCCTAAGATCAAAGAGGAGGGCTCAAAAATAGACTAGAGAGGGCTCAAGGTGCACTAAAGTTCTGCCAAATAGAGTGTGTAGCCCTCAAATGAGAGAGGGGTGGGGTATTTATAGTTTCTTGCAAAAACTAGCCGTTATACACCCACTCGGTGCATATCGGAACTTCCGATATCAACATCGAATGTCCGATATGTACAAATAATCGTAACTCGAGCGCACTCCAACTGTCAAACAAGATGCATCGAACTTCGATGTCAACATCGGAACTTCCGATGTTCCCAGAAAAGCCCTTGACAAAATGCTTCTAAGTCCATATCGGACTGTCCGATATATACATCGGAACTTCCGATACCAATATCGGAATGTCCGATATAATATATCGGAGTGTCCGATAATTCCAGAGAGCTCCCTTTTTTCGGTTTGAACACATCGGAACTTCCGATGTAAAATATCGGAACTTCCGATCTTTACAGAGAGCACCCTAGAAAGCTTTACAACGTATCGGAACTTCCGATCGTAAATATCGGAACTTCCGATACATCTTCTACGATCGGATCAAGCAAGCATGCACATCGGAATGTCCGGTCACATCGGAACTTCCGATGTAATATCGGAATGTCCGACTTGAACTTAGATAAAAACACATTCCGGTGCATGCGCGATGACTTAGGGTCTCAATAAGATTTAAAGTAACATTCATCTGAGCATAGAGACTACCCTAGATCATCTACGATGCATCCCTCTTAATAGTACGGCATTCCTACGACACAAAGCATAGAAAAAAAAGATTACAAAGCCGTTTTACTCGCTTGAATTCGTTTGAGGGTGTCCTTCGCATGTAGAAGATCTCACATTTAATCTTTTACCTGTTCACAAGCTCATTGAAGATATTAGTCCTTTTAATCGTTTGTCATTAATCAACCAAAACCAATTTAGGGGCCTAGATGCACTTTCAATCTCCCCCTTTTTGGTGATTGATGACAACTCGATTAAAGCTTACAGATAAAAGGATATTAAGAGAATTTCGTATTGGTTGAGCTCCCCCTGAAGATGTGCAATGGATAGGAAAATATCGCAAATGCACAATTTTGAAAGGAATTTTGCAGGAGCTCCCCCCTAAAACTGAGTATATAATGAAACAAGCACTATGGAAGCTAATATTTGAATAACCATTAATATTAAAACATCCATAGTAACACACATCCATCGGAGCATAAGTAAAGCATACTATCAAGAGAAACAAGTCCCAAGTTCACATGATAACAAAGTTTGGAAACGAAACTAATCGAAGGATGATAAGAAACTGATAAAACGAGGTAAGCTTTCTTTCTCTTCTCCCCCTTTGGCATCAAGCACCAGAAAGGAGAAAAAAAGGAGAGAGAGAGAGAAAAGACTAGTCCGACTCCTTGGAAGCAGCATCAGAGCCGGACTCATCATCGTCCTCGGACTCATCTGAAGCTGCAGTCGCTGGAGCAAACGGATCCTCAACTTCTTCTTCACTGCTCTCATCCTCTGAACACTCTAGATTTAAATGCCTCTGAATGTCTTTTAGTCTCTTGGTGTTTTTCTTGTGCGCTGCTGCATTGCCCTTGCACAGGACAAAGATGGACTTTAAGGCGCGGAGGATTGGAGAGGATGATCCACTAGAGGCTGCAGCAGGAGGAGCTGTGGAGGAGGAGGCAGCACCTCTAGTCGAAGCACGCCTAGCAGGCTGAGCTGGGGCCTTGATCGCCCTGATCTGTAATCCAGCGTGCTTGGCGTCATACTCAAAGTGCTGATGAGTGATGTGCTCAATCATATGCATGATGAATGGAGCATACCCACAGCTTCTCTTCGGCTCTTGAGCAGTCAGGCGGATTTCATTCCAAATGAAATCAAACACATCAAAAGGACGTTGTCCCTCCCTCATCCTACTCAGCAGATTCCTTGAATAAGACAGAATGTGAGAGGCATCACCTTCTTTGGGAGCCAGCGTCTTCCAGAAAAGCCTGTTGAGACAGGCAAAGAAAGGCTTCATGCCTTTTGTGCTTCCTTCCTCAAAGTCTGCAGCTTCATCATAAAGAAAGTTCAGGTTGGAGGCACCGAGCGAGGCTTCATTGTGAATTTGATCCTTGTCGCGACAAATGCAGTGGTGAATCCAAGACATCGAGCAAAATTGACGTAAGAGATCTCATACCAAACTCCTTCGTCATCCGATTGCAAGGTGGAGACTACTGTCCTGGAGATATACAGAGTGGAGTAGAACTGAGCAATGATTTCAATATTCCAATTATCTTTGAAAGCTCATTATCCTCTTAGTCCCGATTCTCTCACAAGCTGCAATGACCTCTGTGAAAGTGGCATCATCGATTTGCGACCATGTAATCCCAATCAACCTTTGCATCGTAATGACTGGATTCTTCCTGGTCGTAATGATAGACTCATAGAAATCTCTTTGAAAGAAAGTCCGAGCGATAGTCGACAAGAAGCGTATACGCCTGGGTTCTGCTCTCTGGCTTCGCGCACTTTGGCGGCTTTTCCTTTGTAGCTTATGGGTTTCCTCTTGAGACGAGGATTCCTCTCTGCCTGCCTGAGCCTTGGAACTGCTGGGTCTGGAACTGGTTGAGGTTGAGAAGCTCCTGCCACAGCTTTGCCCTTCCTAGAAGGCAATGGCGCTCCTCGAGGTACGTTCACTGTCTGAGCAGGAGGATCAGATGGAGGGTCACTGTAACACCCCAAAATTTTGCTTTTCTTAAATTCACGTGTGATTTGGCACTTTGGTGAATTTTTGGAATTTTCTGGAATTTATTTGGATTTATTTGGAATTTTTTTGAATTTATTCCATTTTGAAATAATTAAAGAATTAAACTTTGCAAATAAAATTTTGTTGGAAATATTTTATTTGAGTCCAAAATGATCCAAAATATTTTCCAGAATTTTTCTGGAATTTTTCTGAGTCTTTTGCTATTTTTAATGAATTAAATGAATTACTGGGAATTATTTTAAATATTAAATCGCTGGAAATTCAACTCGGGTCAAGTACTGTTCATCCGACCGAGTCGGAACCCGAGTCGGACTCGAGTCCGACCCGAGCCACGTGACTCGATCAAACCAGCTCAAAACCTAATCGATCCCAACCGTTGGATCAAGATCCAACGGTCAGGATTTCCCCGTACCGCTTCGGTCGAATCCGGCCCGGATCCGATCGCGCCCACGCGATCGTGGCCGTTGATCGTGCCACGTGGACGGCTGTGCGTCGTCGTCTCCGCCGAGTCCGAGCCGGACTCCGCCGCCGCGCCCGCCGCCGTGGAGAACTAGGTTTCCGTGTCCCGCACGAACGCCGAGGCTATTTAAAGCCCTGGTCACGCCCCGAGGTTGCCCTCATCCGTGCGCACCCGTGTCCCCGAGCCATCTCGCCTGAGCCGTCGCCGTTTGCCCGTACGAGCTCGCCGTAGTTGGAGGAGGTGTCCGCCGCGGTTTGCGCCGTTTTCCGCCGTCGTCCGTCGTCTTCCGCCGAGAAGGAGCCCAGATCCGGGATCCCCGCGTCGAGACGCACTCGAAGGGAGGACTCATCTCGCCGGAGAGGCCCCGTAGCGCCGCGCCCTTGGTCGTCGTCCCCGTCTCCGGTGCACCAAGCCCCGCCGCGACGCCATCGTCACCCGCGAAGGTCCTCAGCCGTCCGATCAAGATCCGACAGTCACGGTGAGCCCACGTTCTTCCCCAAACCCTAGAAACCCGATTAGATCTGGACCATTGGATCAAGATCCAACGGCCCACGATCGCCACGTGCCGTAGTAATGTTATTATAGGATTAGATCTGGACCGTCCGATCTAGATCGAACGGCCCACGATCATCGAGTAGTTTCAACGTGTTAACCCTGGATCTAATCGCGACCGTTGAATTTCAAATCAACGGCCGAGATTGTGCCACGTGTCGGGAAGCCTGACCGTCGCGGTCGGCCGCCCCACGCGTGCAGTGTGTGGCCGACACGCGAGGCCCGCGTGTCGAGGACCCACCGCTGGCCGTGGTGAGCCCCTACCGACGCCGCGAATGACGCTACCCGAGTGGACCCACATGTCGGCCGACACGTGAGCCGTGGGACCGGTCCACGGTAGACCCGAGCCGAGCGTGGACCGAGTCCATGGACCGGTGGCGTCGCCAGACCAATCCAGTGCTGCCACGTGTCCTCTTGACGCAATAAATGATTTTTCGAAAAAGAAAATGATTTAATAAATCGGTTTAATAATTGATTTGAATTTCAAAACTTCAAACACTTATAACTTTTGCGTTTCAACTCCGATTTGAGTGATTCAAATTTCTAAATTTGTATAAAATTGAGACCTACCTAAATATGAATTTTAATTAATTTTTGGACTAAAGTTTTTCTCTGCAAAATTATTTAATTGATTATTTAAACTTTAAATAATCATAACTTTTGCGTCTTAACTCCAAATTTGACGATTCCAGTTTCTAAAAACTCATAAAATTATGTTCTCTCTGTTTATGGATTTTATTTGGATGTTTGGACACTTTTTGCCCATTGTTTATTCGTGTATTTGCTATTTGCACGCTTTACGAGTAGACGTTGAAGTGCCGGAGGGATTCGAAGGAGAAGTATTGACTCAGGATCCAACTCAAGACCAAGAACAAGTACTTTTTGAAGGCAAGTTGTGCTTTGACCATGTTGATCCTATTTCGAAATCTATTTTGATTTAAACTATTGCATGCTAGTTCAATTAGAAAAATACTTTGTTTAAACAGGGGGGGTTAGATAAATACCAATTTGTTGTATGACACCTTGATTATTTAAGTATGTGCCAAGATCCCTTGTCACCCTAGTTGTGGATTACTAGTTGGACATTATTAAATCGCCAACATGGGTTTAGACCGTTGTAGTATCGCTTAGACACGCTTACGTGCTCATGACATGATTTTGGGCAATCAAATGTTAATATTGACTTAATGATATATTGAACCTGTTTTGGAAAAGTATCATGTGATGTTGATGGCACGTGGTGCATGGTAATCAACTGGGGTTTGATAAACGATTTCGGCCAGGGGCATGTGGCAAGAGTAATCAGTGGGCGGTTGTGGCATTGGGGATGTTGATTTGGTTCTCTGGGTAGTCTTGCCCTGGTCACCCTAAGGACTTCACCTTGCAAGCCTTTGAACTGGGTCTAACGTGCAACCACATGTCCTGTAATGGGACGGACCTAGTTGACTAAGTTACTAATAACGTACCTGTGGGACCTCAGGAGGTCAACTACACCCTTTGTGTCAGTTGTCCGGGGGCGCGTACCGGGGCTGAGGCCACGTACCCATCTAACGGGTGATTGGCCTAGACTTCGCCTTAGCGAAGGGAAGGGTTAGTGCTTAATAACCGGGAGGACCACTTGTATTGTTAGAAGTTTCCAAAAGACTTTGTTACGGGAACTCGCCTTTGTGGTGTTTGACTGTATCTTGTGGGTAAAGTGCATAACCTCTGCAGAGTTTAGAATCTATTCGAATAGCCGTGTCCGCGGTACTGGACATCGCTCGGGAATTACAGTCAAGGGTTAGATTTTCTCAAAAATAACTTTGGTTCGAAAGGTTGGGCTAGATTAATAATGAAGTTGATGGAAATGTGGTTTAGGATGGGAAAGATGTTTACCAAACTTCTTGAATAGTTACTTATGCTTTACTTATTTCTCGCTTTCGAATCTACTTACATTACTTTTCAAATCTTTGTTCTTCGCAAATATACCTTGAGCTATTCCTTTGTACCAAGCCATGCATATAGTATATTAGCTTGCATTCGTGCATGACTTGCCGAGTACCAAGTACTCACCCTTGCCACAATACAACACCGATTGAGGAGGAGGCGCACAAGCTTTGGAGGAGGAACTCCAAGAAGATCCGTCTACTTAGGAAGCGAGCCCGATCGGTTACTGTGGTATACTTGGATGGCGCCACGAAGTTATTTGATTTTCCGCTGCTATTATTTTTCTCTGAATAAGCTTCGCCTTGCGAGGCATATATTTGTAACTTGACCATAAGGTCAAGTAACCAGTTTGACTATTTAAATAAAGTACTTTATTGGTATCGAGTGGTATGATTGTGATATTTACCGATGTTAAGACTGTGTGCACTAGCGCGTTCCTGGACTAGTGCTGAATACACAGAGGGTCCGGATTTGCAAATTCGGGGTCCCGACAGTCACGAATCTGGATGCCTGGTCCTCCACTGCCTCCACCTCTTCCTCTACCCGCAGCCCTTTTGGTTCTTGTTCCTGTTGGAGTCTGCCTTGGCCTTTTGGAGCCCATCACTGCTGTAACACCCCAAAATTTGCTTTTCTTAAATTCATGTGTGATTTGGCACTTTGGTGAATTTTTGGAATTTTCTGGAATTTATTTGGATTTATTTGGAATTTATTTGAATTTATTCCATTTTGAAATAATTAAAGAATTTAATTTTGCAAATAAAATTTTGTTGGAAATATTTTATTTGAGTCCAAAATGATCCAAAATATTTTCGAATTTTTACGGAATTTTTCTGAGTCTTTTGCTATTTTTAATGAATTAAATGAATTACTGGGGATTATTTTGAATATTAAAATCGCTTCGGGTTTAGTACTGTTCATCGGGTCCGAGTCGGACTCGAGTCCGACCCGAACCCGACCGAGCCACTTGATTCGGTCGAACCGCGTCGCCAAACCCAACCCTAACCCTAGCCACCGACCGTTGGATCTTGATCCAACGGCGTAGCGCGCGATAATGACGCGTCGCGTGTCTGGATGGGTCGTTCGATGCGGGACACGTGGACGGCATCGGGTCGTCGTCCTCGCCCGAATCCGGCTCGGAGAGCGCCGCCGTGTCCGACTAGGGTTCCGCCCTGAGCACGCCTCCCGGGGCTATTTAAGGCCCGGACCGGCCCCCGAGGTTGCCCTCACCCATGCGCCCGCTTGCCCTAGCTAATAGAGCTCAAGCCGCCGCCGAGCCGTGCCGATTGCTCGCCGAAGTTGGACGGAGCCGCTACGGTTTCCTCGTCTTCTCCGGCACCGATAGCCCTTGTCCGCCCGTGTTGAAGCCCGGGTTGAACCCCAAGACAAAGGCGCACTGCGGACATCTCGATCACGCCGGAGAACGCCCGTAGCGCCGAGCCCGTGGTCATCTTCCTGGCGGCAACCCAGCCCTGCCGTGACTCCATCTCCGTCCACGAGCTCCGTGCACCGTTGGATCTTCATCGGACGATCACGGTGAGTCCACGCTTCCGAAACTTTGGAAAACGGTCGGATCTGGGCCGTTGGATCAAGATCCGACGCCCACGATCGCCACGTGCTAGAAAGCTGCGTTAACTTAGGGTAGATCTAGACCGTCCGATCTAGATCGAGCGGCCGTGATCATGCCACGTAACGCCCGCCGCGTGCGTTGAGTCAGCGACAAAGGCCGTGCCCGCGTGCCGCCGAAATCTGGCGTGATGTCAGCAGACATCACCGAGACGCGCCCGCATGTCGATGTCTCGCCCGAGAAACCTCACCGCGCACGTGACTCCACCGGGTGGGACCCGCGTGTCGACCTCTCTGTAGCTGTAGGCGCGTCCACCGTGGGGTAGGTGTCACCGTGGACTCGATTCATGGGCCGAGACACGTGGCGGCACGGGACATGCCACGTGGCATGATGACGTCATCTTTGGCGTCATCATGGAGGCCGTTCGATCTTGGCGTCGGCCAGGTTCTTGTGGACCAATCACAGGATGCCACGTGTCCATGCTGACGCAATAATTAATTTCCGAAAAAGAAAATGATTTATTAATTCGAGATATTGATTCAAATTTAGATTCAAACTTCAAACGCTTATAACTTTTGCGTTTCAACTCCGATTTGAGTGATTCAAATTTCTAAATTTGTATAAAATTGAGATCTACTTAAATATGAATTTTATTTAATTTTTGGACTAAAGTTTTTCTTTGTAATATTATTTAATTGATTATTTAAACTTTAATAAATCATAACTTTTGCATTTTAACTCCAAATTTGGCGATTCCAGTTTCTAAAAATCCAGAAAATTATGTTCTCTCTGTTTATGGATTTTATTTGGAGTTTTGGGATGTTTTTGCCTATTGTTTATTTGTGTTTTGCTATTTGCACGCTTTACGAGTAGACGTTGAAGTGCCTGGGAAGGATTCGAAGGAGAAGTGTTGACTCAGGATCCAGCTCAAGACCAAGAGCAAGTACTTTTTGAAGGCAAGTTGTGCTTTGACCATGTTGATCCTATTTCGAAATCTATTTTGATTTAAACTATTGCATGCTAGATCAATTAGAAAGATACTTTGTTTAAACATGGGGTTAGATAAATACCAATTTCTTTGTATGACACCTTGATTATCTAAGTATGTGCCATGATCCCTTGTCACCCTAGTTGTGGTTTACTAGTTGGACATTATTAAATTGCCAACATGGGTTTAGATCGTTGTAGTATCTTTGCTTAGACACACTTTCGTGCTCATAACATGATTTTTGGACAATCAAATGTTAATATTGACTTAATGATATATTGAACCTGTTTTGGAAAAGTATCATGTGATGTTGATGGCACGTGGTGCATGGTAATCAAGCGGGGTTTGATAAGCAGATTCGGCGGGGCATGTGGCAAGAGTAATCAGGTGGGCGGTTGTGGCATTGGGGATGTTGATTTGGTTTTTCGGGTAGTCTTGCCCTGGTCACTCTAAGGACTTAACCTTGCAAGCCTTTGAACTGGGTCATACTTGCAACCACATGGCTGGAATGGGGACGGCCCTAGTTGACTAAGTTGCTAAGGACTCGCTTGTGGAGCCTCAGGTGTCGATTACACCGTTTGTGTGATTGTGCGGGGAGCGTATCGTGGCTGTGGCCGGATACCCATCTAACGGTGTGTTGGTCCCATACTTCGCCTTGGCTAAGGGAAGGGATGGTGTAGAGCACGAACCTGAGAGGACCACCTGTGTTGTTTGAGGCTTCCAAAGGCTTTGTTACTGAACTCGCCTTTGTGGTGTTTGACTGTATCTTGTGGGTAAAGTGCATAACCTCTGCAGAGTGTAGAATCTATTTGAATAGCCGAGTCCACTGATCTTGGACAATGCTCGGGAATTACAGTCAAGGGTTAGATTTTCTGAAAATAACTTGGATTTGAAAAGTTGGGTTGGTTTAATAATGAAGATGATGGAAATGTGGTTTAGGATGGGGGAAAAATGTTTATTAAACTTCTTGAAAAGTTATTTACGCTTTACTGCTTTCGAATCTACTTATATTACTTTTCAAGTGCTGTTACTGCAAATATACCTTGAGCTATTCCTTTGTACCAAGCCATGCATATAGTAAATTAGCTTGCATTCTGTGCATGACTTGCTGAGTACCAAGTACTCACCCTTGCCTCAACACAACACCAGTTGAAGAGGAGACTACGCCCGGCTTGGAGGAGGAACTCCAAGAGGATCCGTCTACTTAGGGATGCGAGCCCGATCGGTTGCACTGTGGTATACTTGGATGGCGCCACGGTTTATTTGATTTTCATTTGCTATTATTTCTCTCTGAATAAGTTTCGCCTTACGAGGCATACATTTGTAACTTGACCATAAGGTCAAGTAACCGATTGATTATTTAAATAAAGTACTTTGATAATATCGATTGGTATGATTGTGATATTTACCGATGTTGAGGCTGTGTGCACTAGCGCGTTCTGGACTAGTGCTTGAATACACGAGGGTCCGGATTTGCAAATTCGGGGTCCCGACAGAGGTGGTATCGAGCCATACTTGATTTGTAGGCTCAACCCACGCTAGAATGGTCGTAGTTAGGATAAAACCTATTTTCTAAAAGCTAAAAGTTTGTCAAGATAAGAAATGACATCTCGACTTATCCCCTTCTCTCTTTTCTTGTCTCTTGCTGAAATTTTCCCTTACCTTGTCACAAATTAAAAAAAAATTCCGAGTTCTTACGAAAAGCACTCTTGTGACAGATGGAGGAAGAGTTCAACTACGTTGATCTAGGAGTTGGTCACGCCGCGGAACTTTGGCACATGCTCTGAGACTCTCGGAGATTTTGAGAAGCCCCAATACCAAGTGGAAGTGATCAGGCAAGCGAGATTGATCAAGGCTTGTGATGTGAAGATTGAGGTACCGCTAGGAAAAGGGCCAGGCAATCGCCTCGATACACCGCACCGCCAGGAGATCTACAATGCAGATGGGTATCCAAGAAGTATCACGGCGCCGCATGCGGCACATTACCCGTATCTACGCCAGAGAGTTGGAGAGCACGGTGTTCCGTTATCACCCGCGCAGCGATAACCTTCTTGACCCGAAGGCGATTCAGGATGAGGATGCCACGGTTACACAGTTGGCACGATTTGTCGTCGCCCAGGAGGATGTACTAGATAATACAAGCAAGGAGCTACGAAGGCCCGCAAGGAGATCACGGCGAGAGAAAAACAGATGGCGGGAAGCTCAAGAGTATGTGGCACACCTTCTACGAAGGATTGGCGAGTTGGAGATGACTTTGTACGGACCGGACCAGAGCCAAGATTGAGCTACACGAGCCAGATCCAGAGGAGTCGATCTCGATGAGGACACCGCTTCTTCGACTACCATAGAGGACACGATTCTTTGGACATGGCAATCGTTTGGCGCCTATGCCACAAAGACCGTACCCGGCCGTGGAGGTTTTCTCGATGAGTGAGCATAGGTTCTATAGTGAGACTCCTTCGCCGAGTCAAGTCATAGAGTAAAGAGTCACCCTTTAGGCGTTAGACTCGAGTTAGTTCAATTTGGATTTGTTTTGTTTCTTTGAGTGTGCGTTATGTGTTGCAAGGCCCTTAGGCATTGTAAGCGACCATACCAAGTTATTAAATAATAAAGTTGGACCTTAAAGTTACACCTTTCGCCCGCATAAGTTCCATATTACTTGTCTATTCTTGTTTCCCTCTCATCTCTAAACCTAGAGCAAATCGGCGAGATGGTGAACACCCGTGGAAACTTTGGAGGCAATGGGAGTGGTTCTCGCCCAGAAAACCCCAATGATGAAGCACCGCACCGCCGATTGATATGCAGAATTTTGGAGCCTTTCTTGCTGCTCAGACTCGATTGATGCATGCTATGATGCAACAAATGCAGCACGTCCTTTGCTCGAGGCCACTGCTAATCAAGTTAATCGAGGCCACGCCGAATACAAAGGTCGTCGAGTTCATGAGGACTCACCCACCCTCTTTCTCTGGAAATGACAATCAATTGTAGGCCGATTATTGGTTAAGATCAATTGAGAGGAAGCTACACATAGCTCATTGCATATTGATTGAGAAGGTACTTTACGCTTCTCATCAGTTGGAAGGAACATTGGCCGAATGGTGGGAGAACTTCATGCCACACAGAGAACCCTCAAGATATCACTTGGGAAGAGTTCACAACCGCATTCCGACAAGATCACGTGCTGAAGGAATCATGGACCTTAAGAAAGAGGAGTTCAGAGCTGAAGCAAGGTAATCACCGGTGGCCGAGCTACGAACAAGTTCACACAGCTAGCACGCTACGCACTGAGGATGTAGCGACGGATAAATCCAGGCAGCCTCGTTTTATGAAGGGACTCAACTCAGGATTGCAAGTAGGGTTGATCACCCACACCTTTCCAGATTTCCAAGAGTTGGTGAATAAGGCGCTTATTCTTGAGGACAAGCGCAAGGAACCGGATGAGAACAGAAGCGCAGGATGCAACAGCAAGGATCACGCCAGGAACGCAACAACGCTTGAGAGTTGCACCAAATCAATTCTTGATTCCAACCACGAATGCAACAAGGACACCATCCTCAAAGACCAAGACACATCAACCAAAACTACTGGACCCAGCCCGCTAGAAATACTACTCGAGGCAGTCGGCAAGGAAACGGTGAGGCATTACAAGCTGCAACGAGTCGAGACACTTTGCCAACAGCTTGTCCAAAGAAGACAGCGAGAGCGACCCGATTCGCTTCAACCTAGGAACCACCCCAGCTAGGACGCCAAAGATCAGAGCCACACCCTGCATCGTGGTGAGAGGCCGAGTCAACCATGTCACCGCAGATGCACCGCAGAATGCTACTGACGTCGTCTTGGGTAAGTTACTTGTTAACTCAAGACATGCAACAGCTTTGTTTGACTCGAGCTTCGCATTCGCTTGTTTCGCAAGGCTTTGCTACTAGAAATGATTTGAGGATTGCAAGACTTAAGTGCATGCTTTTAGTTCAAACCCACAGTTCCGAACTCCGAACGGAAGTAGGATGTTCCGGTGAGAATACTAATAGATGGAATAGAGTTCCTAGCAAACCTTATAATTTTGGAGACCTGGACCTTAGATGTTATATTGGGAATGGATTGGTTATCCGAGCACAAGGTCATATTGGATTGTGGACGAAGGACTATCTCGATTGAGAGCCCGTGTGGGAAGAAAGTGGAATTTCAAGCCACCGCAGCTTAGAGATGGACAGCTTGATGGTTAACAGTACCAAGGCAATCAGCATAGAGGATGTCTCGATGGTGAATGAGTACCCGATGTTTTTCCGAGGATCTACCAGTATGCCGCCAGACAGGGACATAGAGTTTGTGATAGAGCTTGTACTGCAGAAGACCGATAGCAAAGAGACCCTATCGGATGTCCACCGAGGAGTTGGTAGAAATGAAGAAACAGCTAGAAGAGTTAATGGAGAAAGGATTTATCGACCGAGTTCGTCGCCGTGGGGAGCACCAGTTTTGTTTGTCAAGAAAAAGGACGGAAGTTTCAGGATGTGCATTGACTACCGTGCACTCAATGAAGTCACCGTGAAGAATAAGTATCCGCTACCCAGGATTGATGATTTGTTTGATCGGTTGAGAGGAGCCGGAGTTTTCTCCAAGATTGATCTCGAGATCGATACCATCGATTGAAGATCCGATCGTAAGATATCCCGAAGACTGCATTCTCGTCAAGATATGGACATTACGAGTTCTGATTATGTCCTTTGGTGATTTAACGCACCAGCTTATTTCATGAATATGATGAATAAGGTGTTCATGGAATATTTGGACAAGTTTGTCGTCGTGTTCATAGACGATATCCTAATCTACTCCAAGACAGAGAGCGAACATGCCGAACACTTAAGGCGAGTTTTGGAAAAGCCGAGGAACAACAACTTTTCGCCAAGTTCAGCAAGTGTGATTTCGGAAGGACAAGGTGGAGTTTCTTGGACATGTAATGACTGCAGAAGGAGTCGCCAGTAGATCCAAGCAAAGTAGAAGCGTGTTACATTGGGAGCAAACAAGACTGTGACCAGTTCGGAGTTTCCTTGGAATGGCAGATACTACCGCCGTTTCATTGAAGGCTTCTCGACAATTGCGAAACCTCTTACGCAATCAAGAAGGAAAAGAAGTTTGCATGGGACGCTTGAATGTGAGAAAGGATTTCGGGAGTCAAGAAGCGATTGGCGTCGGCACCGTGTTAGTTCTACCGATGTTGCTCAAAGCTTCGATATTTATTGTGACGATCGCGCCAAGGACTTGGATGTGTCTTGATGCAGATGGAAAGGTCGTAAACTTATGCATCAAGGCGATTGAGGCCGCATGAGGAAAATTATCCGACACATGACTTAGAGTTAGGCCGTAGTGCATGCTTTGAAGATATGGCGTCACTATCGATTGGAAGCAGATGTGAAGTGTATACGGATCATAAGAGCCTTAAGTACATATTCACCCGATCGGATCTGAATATGAGGCGAGAGGAGATGGTTAGAGTTAATCAAGGACTACAATGTTGGAATCCATTACCATCCGGGAAGGCCAACGTAGTAGCCGATGCCCTGAAGTCGGAAAAGTCATACCGTGAGTACGTTGCTAGCCACAAGTCGAGGATGAGTTATGTGAGGATTTTCAAAAGATGAAGATTGAGGTTGTACCTAGCGGATTCTTGGCGCATTGGAAGTAAAGCCTACCTTAGAGGACCGGATCCGAGAAGGACGGAAGGATGATGACAGATCCGTAGGATTAAGTCCAAAAAGGAGGAAGGCAAGGCGGAGGACTTCAAGTTGGATGAAGCGAGGCACGTTGTGGATGAAGGATCGCATTTGTGTGCCTAACAAAAAGGAGTTAAAGCAACTGATTCTAGAAGAAGCCCATGACTCTAAGTATTCAATTCATCCTGGAAGCGCCAAGATGTATCAGGATCTAAAGGAGAGATTCTTGTGGCCGATTATGCAACGTGAAGTTGCCGAGCATGTTGCATTGTGCGACGTATGCCGAGAAGTCAAGGCAATGCATCGAGAGACCAGCGAGGATTGCTACACCGAAAATACCTGAGTGGAAGTGGGAGGAAATCGGAATGGATTTCATTACCGGTTTGTCGAAGACTCAAGGAGGTTATGACTCCATATGGGTTATAGTGGATCGCTTGACTAAAGCGGCCCATTTTATCCCGTGAAGACCACTTACTCGGGAGATAAATTAGCGAATTGTACATGATCGGGATTGTTTGTTTGCACGGAGTGCCAAAGAGGATTGTATCGGACAGAGGTACCCAATTTACCTCAAGGTTCTGGAATAAGTTGCATGAAGCCATGGGAACCCGTTTGAACTTCAAGATACCTTATCATCCTGAGACGGATGGACAGACCGAAAGAGTCAACCAGATTCTGGAAGATATGTTGAGAGCTTGTGCATTAGCTTATGCTACCTCTTGGGATAAGAGTTTGCCGTATGCCGAGTTCGATTACAACAATAGTTATCGAGGCTAGTTTACGATGTCACCTTTTGAGGCCTTTGTATGGTCGACCACTGTCGGACGCCATTGAATTGGAATGAGACCGGGCGAGCGCCGTGTCTTTGGGCCTGATATTCTTCAAGAGAGGAAGAGCGGTCGCTATGATTAGGGAAAGGTTGAAGATAGCCCAATCTCGGCAGAAGAGTTATCTTGACAATCGTCGCCGAGATTTGAGTTTTGAACCGTAAGACTTTGTATACCTCGAGTTACGCCTCTCGAGGGAGTTAAGAGGTTCCATGCCAAAGGGAAACTTGCACCCGTTATGTTGGACCATTTAAGATTTTGAGCCGCAGAGGCGAAGTTGCTTATCACCGGAGTTGCCACGATGCGTTAGCGAGGAGTACATGATGTATTCCATGTGTCCCGATTAAAGAAGTGTCTCCGAGTTCACGAGAGCAGACAGCTAGAGTCAATTGAGTTGCAAGAGGACTTGACTTATAAGGAGCATCCCGTGAGGATTCTAGACACAATGGATCGAGAAACTAGAAACAAGTCAACCCGTTTAGAGAGTTCGATGGAGCAACCATGAAGAAAGTGAAGCGACTTGGGAGCCTTGAAGAGGATTTGAAGAAGGAGTTTCCAAACCTATTCCTTTAGTAAGCCCTGAATCTCGGGGACGAGATTCTATTAAGGGGGGAGGTTTGTAACACCCAAAGATTGTGCTTTTCTTAAATTCATGTGTGATTTGGCACTTGGGTGAATTTTTGGAATTTTTGGAATTTATTTGGATTTATTTGGAATTTATTTGAATTTATTCCATTTTGAAATAATTAAAGAATTTAATTTTGCAAATAAAATTTTGTTGGAAATATTTTATTTGAGTCCAAAATGATCCAAAATATTTTCCATTTTTCTGGAATTTTTCTGAGTCTTTTGCTAATTATAATGACTTAAATGAATTACTGGGGATTATTTTGAATATTAAAATCGCTTCGGGTTTAGTACTGTTCATCGGGTCCGAGTCGGACTCGAGTCCGACCCAAAACCGACCGAGCCACTTGATTCGGTCGAACCGTCGCCAAACCCAACCCTAACCTAGCCACCGATTGGATCTTGATCCAGCGGTAGCGCGTAATGTGGCGTCGGCGTGTCGCGTGGGCGTTCGATGCGGGACACGTGGGCGGCATCGGTCGTCGTCCTCGCCGAATCCGGCTCGGAGAGCGCCGCCGTGTCCGACTAGGGTTCCGCCCGAACACGCCTCCGGCTATTTAAGGCCGAGGCCGGCCCCGAGGTTGCCCTCACCCATGCGCCCGCTTGCCCTAGCTAATAGAGCTCAAGCCGCCGCCAGGCCGTGCGATTGCTCGCCGAAGTTGGACGGAGCCGCTACGGTTTCCTCGTCTTCTCGGCACCGATAGCCCTTGTCGCCGTGTTGAAGCCGGGTTCGAACCCCAAGACAAAGCGCACTGCGGGACATCTCGATCACGCCGAGAACGCCCGTAGCGCCGAGCCCGTGGTCATCTTCCACTGGCGCCGGCAACCCAGCCTGCCAGTGACTCCATCTCCGCCCACGAGCTCCGTGCACCGTTGGATCTTCATCGGACGATCACGGTGAGTCCACGTTTCCCGAAACTTTGGAAAACGGTCGGATGCGGGCCGTTGGATCAAGATCAAGCGGCCCCTGATCGCCACGTGCTAGAAGCTGCGTTAACTTAGGGTAGATCTAGACCGTCCGATCTAGATCGAGCTGGCCGTGATCATGCCACGCAGCCGCCGCCCGCGCGTTGAGTCAGCGACAGCCGGGCCGCGTGCGTGGCCGAAGTCTGGCGTGATCGGCGTGTCAGCGACATGCGGGGCCCGCATGTCGGTGTCTCGCCGAGAGAGCCTCACCGCACGTGACTCCATCGACGGGTGGGACCCGCGTGTCGACCTCTCAGTAGCGTAGGCGCGTCCACCGTGGGCCGGTGTCACCGTGGACTCGATCCATGGGCCGAGACACGTGGCGGCACCGGGACATGCCACGTGGCATGATGACGTCATCGGCGTCATCATGGAAACGTTCGATCTGACGTCAGCAGGTTACTGTGGACCAATCACAGGATGCCACGTGTCCATGCTGACGCAATAATTAATTTCCGAAAAAGAAAATGATTTATTAATTCGAGATATTGATTCAAATTTAGATTCAAACTTCAAACGCTTATAACTTTTGCGTTTCAACTCCGATTTGAGTGATTCAAATTTCTAAATTTGTATAAAATTGAGATCTACTTAAATATGAATTTTATTTAATTTTTGGACTAAAGTTTTTCTCTGTAATATTATTTAATTGATTATTTAAACTTTAATAAATCATAACTTTTGCATTTTAACTCCAAATTTGGCGATTCCAGTTTCTAAAAATCCAGAAAATTATGTTCTCTCTGTTTATGGATTTTATTTGGAGTTTTGGGATGTTTTTGCCTATTGTTTATTTGTGTTTTGCTATTTGCACGCTTTACGAGTAGACGTTGAAGTGCCGGAAGGATTCGAAGGAGAAGTGTTGACTCAGGATCCAGCTCAAGACCAAGAGCAAGTACTTTTTGAAGGCAAGTTGTGCTTTGACCATGTTGATCCTATTTCGAAATCTATTTTGATTTAAACTATTGCATGCTAGATCAATTAGAAAGATACTTTGTTTAAACATGGGGGTTAGATAAATACCAATTTGCTGTATGACACCTTGATTATCTAAGTATGTGCCATGATCCCTTGTCACCCTAGTTGTGGTTTACTAGTTGGACATTATTAAATTGCCAACATGGGTTTAGATCGTTGTAGTATACTGCTTAGACCTGCTACGTGCTCATAACATGATTTTTGGACAATCAAATGTTAATATTGACTTAATGATATATTGAACCTGTTTTGGAAAAGTATCATGTGATGTTGATGGCACGTGGTGCATGGTAATCAACTGGGGTTTGATAAACAGATTTCGACTGGGGCATGTGGCAAGAGTAATCAGTGGGCCGGTTGTGGCATTGGGGATGTTGATTTGGTTTTTCGGTAGTCTTGCCCTGGTCACTCTAAGGACTTAACCTTGCAAGCCTTTGAACTGGTCATACTTGCAACCACATGGTGGAATGGGACGGCCCTAGTTGACTAAGTTGCTAAGGACTCGCTTGTGGAGCCTCAAGGTGTCGATTACACCGTTTGTGTGATTATGCGGGGAGCGTATCGTGGCTGTGGCCGATACCCATCTAACGGTGTGTTGGTCCCATACTTCGCCTTGGCTAAGGAAGGGATGGTGTAGAGCACGAACCGGAGAGGACCACCTGTGTTGTTTGAGGCTTCAAAGGCTTTGTTCTGAGGAACTTCGCCTTTGTGGTGTTTGACTGTATCTTGTGGGTAAAGTGCATAACCTCTGCAGAGTGTAGAATCTATTTGAATAGCCGAGTCCAGATCTTGGACAATGCTCGGGAATTACAGTCAAGGGTTAGATTTTCTGAAAATAACTTGGATTTGAAAAGTTGGGATGGTTTAATAATGAAGATGATGGAAATGTGGTTTAGGATGGGGAAAAATGTTTATTAAACTTCTTGAAAAGTTATTTACGCTTTCGCTTTCGAATCTACTTATATTACTTTTCAAGTCTTTATTCTTTGCAAATATACCTTGAGCTATTCCTTTGTACCAAGCCATGCATATAGTAAATTAGCTTGCATTCTCAGGCATGACTTGCTGAGTACCAAGTACTCACCCTTGCCTCAACACAACACCGCTTGAAGAGGAGACTACGCCCGGCCGGAGGAGGAACTCCAAGAGGATCCGTCTACTTAGGGATGCGAGCCCGATCGGTTACTGTGGTATCTTTGGATGGCGCCACGAAGTTTATTTGATTTTCCGCTGCTATTATTTCTCTCTGAATAAGTTTCGCCTTACGAGGCATACATTTGTAACTTGACCATAAGGTCAAGTAACCAGTTTGGTTATTTAAATAAAGTACTTTGATAATATCGATTGGTATGATTGTGATATTTACCGATGTTGAGACTGTGTGCACTAGCGCGTTCCTGGACTAGTGCTGAATACACAGAGGGTCCGGATTTGCAAATTCGGGGTCCCGACAACTGCTGGGTCTGCTGGGGGCTGAGATCCACCTTGACTGGGATCTATTGTTCTAAGGACAAGAACGGAATCGATTAAGCTAACGAGAGAAACAACATTGGATTGATTTTCATTCTGTTGACATCGGAAGTTCCGATTTCACATCGGAAGTTCCGACATGAGGTCGGAAGTTCCGATATTCTCGATCGGAATGTCCGATGTCTACGGATCTAGATCAACACAACTTTTCTCCCAAACCAACCGATGGAAAAAGATGAAATTTGACAGAATTGAACCAAAGGAATAGATGACCAAGTTCACCAAAACGATTTCTCAAAAGGATGCCCTAGATTCAAAAGGAAAGAATTGAGCCCTAGGGTTTACCTCGCGAAGAGCACGGAGAAATCGCGCGGAGAGATGGATTCTCTTCAAGATGGAGTCCTTCCCAAGCGAAGATCGGAGGTTCCGAGAGGTCGGAATCTCCGATAACGGCACAAAGATGAAAACGGGAAGGAGAGGCTAAAGAGACACGAGGAAAAGGACAAATGAAAGTGAAAGGGTACGGGCACTTTTTAAGTGCGGAGGTCACATCGGAAGTTCCGATATCACATCGGAAGTTCCGATGTGGAAGAACTGCCAGACATCGGATATTCCGATGATTGGATCGGATGTTCCGATGAGTTGGTTTTTCCAGCAAACAGAGAAAGAAACAAGGAATTGAGTGAAGTTTGAAAACTCCGAGTCATGTGAACTTAAGGAGGATCATTCCACTTGTCATCAGTAAGCATCCAAGCAATCAAAACTATGATTACAAGTGAATTGATCCGAGATTAAGATCCAACTAAAACACTTTTGAAATTCACTCAATAACTTTTTCAATCAATTTATTTCAAAATTGAGCTAGTTAGCAGCAATCAATGAGTGCAATCTTTCAAGACACATTCCGATAGTCTAGGACATTTAGCTCACTTCTAAGCTCGCAAAAGCACTTCTCATCTAAAGGTTTGGTAAAGATATCGGCCAATTGTTTTTCGGTTCTCACATAGGTAATATCTATATCTCCCTTAAGAGAGTGATCTCTAAGGAAGTGGTGTCGGATATCTATGTGCTTGGTCCGAGAGTGTTGAACGGGATTGTTGGCTATTTTGATCGCACTCTCATTGTCACATAAGAGTGGTACCTTTTCCATACAAAAATCAAAATCCTTCAAGGTTTGCCTCATCCATAACAATTGTGCACAACAACTTCCTGCGGCAATGTATTCGGCTTCATGGTGGATAAAGCAACTGAATTTTGTTTCTTTGAGGACCAAGACACTAGTGATCTACCTAGAAATTGACAAGTCCCGAAGTGCTTTTTCTATCCACTTTGCAACCCGCATAATCGACATCCGAATAACCAATCAAATCGAATTTTGATCCTTTAGGATACCAAAGCCCTAAACTAGGTGTGTGAACTAAATATCTAAGAATTCTTTTCACGGCTACTAGGTGGCACTCTCTCGGAGCGGCTTGAAATCTTGCACACATACAAACACTAAGCATAATATCAGGCCTAGATGCACAAAGATAAAGCAATGAACCTATCATGGATCGATATACCTTTTGATCCACAGGGTTACCTTCTTCATTTAGACCGAGATGTCCGTTTGTCGTCATGGGTGTATGGATTGGCTTGGCATTCTCCATGTCAAACTTCTTAAGCATATCTTTGATGTACTTTGTTTGGCATAGGAATGTACCTTCCTTGAGTTGTTTGATTTGAAATCCGAGAAAGAATTTCAATTCACCCATCATAGACATCTCAAATCTCTTCGTCATCAACCTACTAAATTCCTCACAAAAGTCTTTATTAGTAGACCCAAATATAATGTCATCGACATATATTTGGCATACAAATAGGTCATTATCAACGTATTTTGTGAATAGAGTAGGATCGACTTTACCAATTTCGAAACCCTTTTTAATAAGAAAATCCTTAAGGCATTCATACCATGCTCTAGGTGCTTGCTTAAGCCCATAGAGCGCCTTATGTAGTTTGTAGACATGAGTGGGGTTCTTGTGGTCCTCCATTCCCGGCGGTTGCTCAACGTAGACTAATTCGGCGATTGGACCATTTAGGAAAGCACTCTTGACGTCCATTTGATAAAGCTTGAAATCATGGTGAGTAGCAAATGCAACCAATATACGAATTGATTCTAATCTAGCAACGGGAGCATAAGTCTCACCAAAATCCAAACCTTCAATTTGAGTGAATCCTTGAGCTACCAACCTAGCTTTATTTCTTGTGACAACTCCGTTCTCGTCTTGTTTGTTGCGGAAGACCCATTTGGTTCCAATCACGTTTTGATTAGGCCTTTCCACTAGTGACCATACTTTATTTCTAACGAAGTTGTTAAGCTCTTCATGCATAGCCATTATCCAATCCGGATCTCTTAGTGCATCTTCAACCTTCAAAGGTTCCAAAGTAGACACGAAAGAGTAAAATTCGCAAAAATTAGATACTCTAGAGCGTGTAGTTACCCCTTTTTGGATATCACCGAGAATGTTATCGACGGGGTGATCTCTTTGGACACTTTGATGCACTCTTGGATGCGGCATTTGAGACGTTTGTTGAATTGGCTCATCATCTTCAATTTGATCATCCTCCATTAATTTGCTTGAACTATCTTGAGGAATGTCTTGATTTTGATTTGAAGTGGGAGGCTCCACTTGTGTAGATGAATTGTCTTGATGCACCTTTTCTTGCGGTCTCACTTCACCTATTGCCATCTTCTTGATTGCAATGCTTGGCTCTTCCTCATTTTCTAGCATATTTAAATCAACTTGCTCTACTTGAGAGCCGTTAGATTCATCAAATGTCACGTCTCTACTTAATTTCAACACAACCCGAGGTTTTGTTGAAAACACGATAAGCGTAGGCATTTGATCCATATCCTAGCAAGAAACCTTCATCGATCTTTGGAGCAAATTTGGAGTTCTTAGGCTTCTTGTTAAGGATAAAACATTTACTACCGAAAACTCTAAAATATGAAATATTTGGTTTGTTACCGGTGAGGAGTTCGTATGCCGTTTTCTTCAATATCTTGTGGAGATATAATCGGTTGATGGCATGACAAGCGGTGTTGACGGCTTCCGCCAAAATTGATCGGAAACCTTGTATTCATCAAGCATTGTCCTTGCCATCTCGATTAAAGTCCGGTTCTTCCTTTCTACCACTCCATTTTGTTGAGGGGAGTATGGAGCGGAGAACTCATGCTTGATCCCTTCTTCATCAAGGAATTCTTCGACTTGAGTATTCTTGAATTCACTTCCATTATCGCTTCGAATCTTCTTGATCCTCAACTCGAATTCATTTTGGGCTCTTCTTGCAAACTTCTTGATTATCCCTTGTGTTTCACTTTTCTCTTGCAAAAAGAATACCCACGTGAAGCGAGAAAAATCATCAACAATAACTAAACCATACTTGTTACCTCCGATGCTTATATAAGCAACGGGTCCGAAGAGGTCCATGTGTAGAAGCTCCAATGGTTTTGTCGTCGTCATGATGTTCTTTGCGGGATGACGCTATCCAACTTGCTTTCCCGGCTTGACACGCGCTACAAATTCTATTTTTCTCAAACTCAACATTGGTTAGACCAATGATGTGATCCCCTTTTAGAAGTTTGTCAAGATTTCTCATGCCAACATGGGCTGGCAGCGATGCCACAACCAACCCATGCTAGACTTTGCCATCAAGCATGTTTGAAGTTTAGCGCTATTTGAATTGAAATCAACCAAATAGAGCTTACCCTTCAAATATCCTTTAAAAGCAATTGAGGAATCGTCTCTTCTAAAGACGGTCACATCCACATTAGTAAATAGACAATTGTAGCCCATTTCACACAATTGTGATACGGACAACAAGTTGTAATTTAAAGATTTGACTAATAGAACATTTGAAATGGAATGATCATTAGAAATAGCAATTTTACCTAATCCCATTACCTCACCTTTACCATTGTCACCAAACACAATATTTTCATATTGTGACCCTTTTCATCAAAAGATGAAAACATTTTCTTTTCTCCGGTCATGTGGTTTGTGCAACCACTATCAAGCACCCAACTTGATCCCCCGGAGGTATAATCCTACAAGATCACATTAGACTTTGTTTTTAGGTACCCAAATCCTTTTGGGTCCTTGCATGTTAGTGATCAAAACTTTTGGTACCCACACCTTCTTCTTACTCTTTTCACTAGAGTTGTGGGCACCGACAAAATGAGCAATCACTTTACCACGGTGATTTCTCTTCAACATATAGGAAGCAAAGTGAATAGAATGAGATGCATGATGTTGAAGATGCTTCTTAGATTCTTGCCCGGTCTTGATGACATGTGTGGTGGTCAATGGTTGTTTGTCATTTCCTTTGACAAACTGGATGCATTCCTTACCTCTTACCACCACACGGTCATTTCTTTTGCATTCATTCTTATCATATCCTAGCCCTTCTTTGTTTTTGTTTCCTCGACCATTTATGGTCTTATATAAGGCATCCTTGGATTGATAAGTTTTCATGCAACCGTACCTTACCAAGGCACTTAGTCTCTCGTTTTCGCTTTTTAATACTTGTATGAATTGGGAGTTAGTAGTGCAAGCATTAACATCGACATTGTAGCAACGAGAGCAACCATTGCTAGTGGAAGGAATAGATGCTAATTTTGAATCAACAATTGGAGAGTTAATATCGTTAAGAGATTCAATTTGCACTTCAAGAGCTTGGAGATTGTTTTCCAGACTTATGACATTCTCTTGAAGTGACTCATTTGAACCCTTAAGCATTTCAATTGAATTATTAGCCAAATCAAGCTTTTTGGTTAACAATTCAATAGTCTCCTTTTCTTTAGTGAGGATCTTCTCGAGAGCAAGAGTTTTCTTCTTTTCACAAATTAACAACTCTTCTTGCTTCTCGAGAGTTTCCTCTTGACTATCTATTCTTTTCAATATCTTATGAATCTTAGCAATAGCCGATTTGCTCAAATCACAAAATAGAGCATCATCATTATCATCATCGCTTTTTAATTCACTATCGCTACTTGGGGGTTTGGTTTTAGCCATTACCTTGCGCCCTTTGGCCATAAGACAAATAGGCGCGTCGTGGTCGGAGTCGTTGTCGCTCAATTCCCCGAATAGCGACTTTGTCGGTGGAGTGGCTTCTATGGCGAGGGTGGCGACTCCTTCATCATCGGTGTCGGAGTCGGAGTCGTTTGAATCCCATTCTTCTCCAATGTGAGCTCGCCCCGAGTACTTCTTCTTGTAAGTCTTGTTCTTCTTGAGCGGCTCACTTTTCTTGTTCTCATTTTGGTTGTTCTTCTTCTTTCGACAATCGGCGATGAAGTGTCCAACTTCACTGCACTCATAGCAAGCCCTCTTTGTGTTTGTTCTTCTTCTTGATTTGTCGTTGTAGTTCTTCTTGTACTTGCTTGACCCATCATACTTGAGGAACTTTTTGAATTTCCTTACAAATAGAGCCAAGTCTTCTTCGTCTTCGCTTTCAGCTTCCTCTTCATCACTTGAGGTTGATTCTTCCTTTTTGCTTGCCTTCAAAGCTATTTGCTTCGGTCTTGAGCTCGAGCTTTGCTTGGCAAGGTTCTTTACTTCTTTTGCTTCTTCCTCCATGAGCTCATGTGAAAGAATTCTTCCAAGCACGTCATTTGGAGTGAGCCTTTTGAAATCCTTTCGCTCTCGTATAAGAGTTACGAGAGTCGAGTTCCTTGGAGCAAAGGCTCTCAACATTCTTTTTACCACGACGTGGTCCGTCATATCCTTGCTTCCAAGCCCTCTTATCTTGTTTACGAGGATCATCAAGCGGTCATACATTTGTTGCGGAGTCTCATCATCATTCATAACGAATCTCCCCAACTTTCCTTCTAGCAATTCAATCTTTGACTCCCTTACACTTGATGTACCCTCATGTGCAACTTGGAGTGTGTCCCATATCTCTTTGGCTTCTTCCAAGCCGTCCACTTTGTTGAATTCCTCGGAACTCAACGCTCCAAGCAACACGCTTGCGGCTTGAGCATTGCGGTGGATGTTTTGCTCTTGTTCCGGCGTGAGCTCCATATCGTCTTCCGGCATATCTAAACCTGTGCAAACAATCTTTCAAACACTAGGATGGAGTGACATCAAATGCATTTTCATCTTATGCCTCCAAGCGGAATAGTACGTGCCATCGAAAAATGGTGCACGCCCGGAGGGCACAGTAATATAGGAATGCGAAGAAGAAGTATTTATTTTTTCGTAATTAAAAGGAATTTGAGCTCCCTGCGATGACGTTGAGGTGTCACCTTCCTTGGTCTTCGTGGGAGTTCCATGTCCGGCCTTTGGACTACCTTCTTCCCCCGACACGACAACCTTCAATCCGGTGTTGGCCATCACGTTCCTTCAAGCGGTTAGGCCTTCGAGAAGGTTAGGCTCTGATACCAATTGAAAAGATGAGAAAGTTGCCTAGAGGGGGTGAATAGGCGATTTAAAATTTAAACTAAATTTGTCGCAATGAAAGAGTATCGGAACTTCCGGTGTTGGATCGAACTTCCGATGTAATCGAACTTCCGATACCGATTCGAATGTCCGATCGACTTTTGACCCGGACAATTAACAACTGAAAGTAATAATATTGAGAGACAGTATAAGAAGGTTGGATCAAAACAATAAGGAGACAGGCTAAAGCAAAGTGAAAAAGAAGACACGGAATTGATCCCGGAGTTCGGATTCTTGAGGGAATCCTACGTCTCCGTTGAGGAGGCTCCAAAGAGCCGGGTCTTTTCCAACCCTTTCCTCCCAAACCTCGGTCACACTTGAAGCTTGGTTCCACTATTGGTTCCTTTCCTTTCGGAGGCGGAGCCGGCCTTTACAAACTTCTCACGGTGTCCCACAATCCTTGGGAGCTCGTGATCGACGCCTAGCCGTCTAGGAGTCCTTCAACCTCCAAGAGTAACAAATGCACGTTGATTGATCTTGGAGGAACACTCTAATGCTCAAGATGAAAGACACTTGATTTTCACTCTAGCTCCAAATCTCACTTCTAGTCCTCACTCCTTGGATGATCCCTAAGATCAAAGAGGAGGGCTCAAAAGTAGACTAGAGAGGGCTCAAGGTGCACTAAAGTTCTGCCAAATAGAGTGTGTAGCCCTCAAATGAGAGAGGGGTGGGGTATTTATAGTTTCTTGCAAAAACTAGCCGTTATACACCCACTCAGCTGCATATCGGAACTTCCGATATCAACATCGGAATGTCCGATATGTACAAATAATCAGAACTCGAGCGCACTCCAACTGTCAAACAAGATGCATCGGAACTTCCGATGTCAACATCGGAACTTCCGATGTTCCCAGAAAAGCCCTTGACAAAATGCTTCTAAGTCCATATCGGACTGTCCGATATATACATCGGAACTTCCGATACCAATATCGGAATGTCCGATATAATATATCGGAGTGTCCAATAATTCCAGAGAGCTCCCTTTTTCGGTTTGAACACATCGGAACTTCCGATGTAAAATATCGGAACTTCCGATCTTTACAGAGAGCACCCTAGAAAGCTTTACAACGTATCGGAACTTCCGATCCTAAATATCGGAACTTCCGATACATCTTCTACGCATCGGACTGAAGCAAGCATGCACATCGGAATGTCCGGTCACATCGGAACTTCCGATGTAATATCGGAATGTCCGACTTGAACTTAGATAAAAACACATTCCGGTGCATGCGCGATGACTTAGGGTCTCAATAAGATTTAAAGTAACATTCATCTGAGCATAGAGACTACCCTAGATCATCTACGATGCATCCCTCTTAATAGTACGGCATTCCTACGACACAAAGCATAGAAAAAATAAAATTACAAAGCCGTTTTACTCGCTTGAATTCGTTTGAGGGTGTCCTTCGCATGTAGAAGATCTCACATTTAATCTTTTACCTGTTCACAAGCTCATTGAAGATATTAGTCCTTTTAATCGTTTGTCATTAATCAACCAAAACCAATTTAGGGGCCTAGATGCACTTTCAGAGGTCACGAGCTCGAGTTCCTATTTAGGATCCAGGGAAGCCCCCACGTGTACGACCTTGTCTGGCTCTGCGTCGCACAGCGAGATAGCCTTAGTTTCTCCCCCGGCCTGGAGGGTAGCCTTGGGCCGGGAACTCCTCGGCTCTTGGTCGGGCCCGCGCTGGGGCAGCTGCCCGACCATGTCTAAAGCCCTCTCGTCGCAGTTTAGGGCTGCTTTCGGACTTCCCTTCACTGAGATCACGCCGCCAGGGCCGGGAACCTTCAGGCATTGGTACCTGTGATGCGTGGCGGCCATGAATTTGGCGAGCGCTGGTCGGCCCAGGATGGCGTTGTAGGCCGACTCGAAATCGACTACCTCGAAGGTGATCAACTCCATTCGGAAGTTGCTCGGGCCTCCGAAAGTTACAGGCAGGACGATCTGTCCGAGCGGCTTGGCCGAGCTGCCGGGGACTATCCCGTAGAAAGGGACTACGACGCTCTTGATCTTGGACCGAGGAATTTGCATCTCGTCCAGGACCCTGGCTGATATCAGGTCCAGGGAACTCCCGCAATCCACAAGCACTCGTCCTACCGCGGTGTTGCAGATCGTTGGTGTCAAGTCCCCAAAATTCAAAAAGTGTTGGGACATCCGGAGTGTCCGGATACACATCCGGAGTGTCCGGGTTGACTGTACCGAAGACCCCAACCCGGAGTCTCCGGGTTGAACGTCCGGAGAGTCCGGTATTTGCGGGGGGTTTTTTGTATAAAAGTCCCATTTCGTGGGTTCACTCCCTCTTTTCTTCTCCTCTTGTCCCCCACCCATCCCGTGCGTCTCCTTCACCCCAACCTTGTCTCCGGTGAGCTCTCCACTCCGGCGACCTCCCGTGGCTCCTCCCCGGCGGCTCCTCCACCTCGTGGAACTCCTCCTCAAGCCGGCATCCTCCTTTCTCCGCCCGGCATTATTCTCCTCCAACATCCTTGGAGGTAGGTCTTTCTCTTGGGGGTTGAGTTGTGGGTTTTCGTGGGTTCTAAGGCCATCCATGGTGGGTTTAGGGCTTAGGTTTGGGTTTGGGAGGTTTGTAGTTGAACTTGGAGCTCTAGGGTTTTGGGTGTGGTGGTTCTTGGGGTTGGTTTTAGACAATGTGGATGCTAGGGTTAGAGATCGGGGGTAGATAAGGTCATCCCTAGCTTTGGATTTGGGTTTTAGTTAGAGATGTTAAGAGTGAGCCTCCATCGTTGTGGTTCGAGCTAGCTCGGAGCTTCTCCATGGTTTGCATGGTGTAGAGAGTTTTAGATCGGGCTCTAGCGGTGTCGTAGGACTTGGCGGCACCTCGATCCGTCGAGTTTTTGGGTAAGACTCGCCAGGTCCGGAGTGTCCGGACTAAAAGCCCGGAGTATCCGCCCTGGGCCGGAGTATCCGGACACAAGGTCCGGAGTATCCGGGTTATCCGGACTGTCCGGATCAAATAACCGGACTGTCCGGGTTAGGCTATTCTGTCCGGTTTCGTTAACCTGTCCGGTCGCGTTGTTTCGTCGGGATTTTTCCTTTTGTGTTCATTTCATTTGCATGGCATGCATCTCATTATGCATTGTACTCGTGTAGGGAACGATCCCGCGGAGACTGACGCCACGGTGACCGAGGGTGCGACCGGAGAGCCAGTTACTGCCGACCCACAAGCAGAAGATCAAGGCAAGCACCTAAGCATATTCAACCTTTATGTAAATGTATTTTTGTGAATAAACTGCTACATGATTGGTTAAGTGATGCATTAGGAATTTAATTGAGGGATAGGTCTAGATCCTATTTGCTGCACATACACCCGTTGGTAATTGTTGAACACATTCTTTGGAGCTAGGCTATGGGTAATATATTTGATCTACGCTTAGAAATGCTTAGATGTCGGGTTCGGGCCAAGTGACGGAGGGTTCTGTCACTTGCGGTTGTTATTATTACACACGTACTACATTATGTTGGACTTGGAAATGGGGAAAGGTTTTGGAAAGAAATGAATTGTGGACCGGGCGGGGAGTTGGTTCATTTGGGTATGGAGACTCAAATGTGTAGCCCCGCCTGTGTCAATTAAGGACCGATCCGTAAGTGGAATAAGATTGAGCACACCCCGGTTGGTCGCATGCCCGATTATGGTACGATAAGCTACTCTTTCTCTCATACGGAATCGATGGACCGTAACTTCCTGTGGTTGGGCGTGGTTGAGGGCGAGGCTTAGGCCGACTCTCGAGCGCCAAGCCGGGCTTGGGGCTGCTCGAGGGGGTGCTAGGTTTTCGGCCACGTGAGGACGCTTCAGCGATTGGGTATGATTGGGAGGGGGTTGACACTAGGCCCTTGTGGTAAGTGTCGTGCGATCAATGCTTCCCTGCAGGGTTAATTAAGCGATTCGAATTGCCGCGCTCTCGGATATGAGCAAGCTTGATCCGAACTTCTTCTGCGTAGTAAACAACTTGAACTTGTGGTTCGCCGTTGGGCTTGAGCTAAATTTTGATATGAGATGACTTGCTTTACATTCTGTTAATTACAACATCCTGTTAGAAGTAGGTGCTGTTACAACTGCTAACTATATTGAGAAAAACTTGAGTAGATGACAAAAATTGAAACAAAGTTAAGCATTTCCGCACTTTTAACCTAAGCCTGTTTACCTTGCTACCGCCAAATGCATCTCCTTTGGAGTCGGTCATATATGGACCACGGGTAAGACTTGCGAGTACCTTCCGTACTCAGGCTTCTGCTTTGTGGTTTTGCAGGTGAGGATCCAGCGGGGTGTGAGTTTTGCCCCTACTGCCTATCGGTGACCGGGTGGGGCACCGAGTAGAGGCTGTCGACGTTGTACGCCCGGGAGTGTTCAAGGCATGACACTTCCGGAGGTGTTTTACTTTTGTGTCGTAGGATAGTCAGTAATACTTTTGTTGTAAATTTACGCTTTTAATTTCTGTATGAACTCGTCTGCTTTTCGCTTGGTCGTTTTGTTGGTTGTCTTTGCTGGGCCTTTTTGTGCCGTGTGGTGTGTTTGTTGGCTTCCGCGTTCTTGCGTTTCTGGTAGCGAGCTTGGGGGCTCGATGCCCCTTTGTGCGAATTGAATGTTGATATAGCATTGGGAACCGGTATGTGGGATCCTGGGCGAGTTTCAGATCGCATACCGGGGGAATACCGGGGTTGTTGTCGAATCGTTGGATGTTCGTGAAGCTGTCTCGCTTGGGCTTGGGTTTTAGCATCGGGATCACCTCCGGTGGTTTGTTGCTCGGATCCAAATCCGACGGGAGCAACTGTTTATCCAACAATTCGAGGACGATCTGGGCGGCTCCTCTCAGTTGGACTTACGACCGTCGGGAGCCTCTGGGGTTTCGTCATCCCCGGGGGGCAGTCGTCCTTAGAGAAGGTGATGGGCAGCTCGGACCACTTGAGCCGCTGAATGGGAGGCTTCCCTTGAGTGACACGAAGTACCTCGCGTGCGGCCTCCTTCAGCTCCCGGCGAGACCCATAGGCGGCGGAGCCCCCGAATATCACGGCGATGTGGTTCCTCGGCTCCTGGTACTCCATGTCCGTATCTTCCTCCTCGGCGGGCTTCTTGCCCTTGTCTCCTTCTTGCTCTGGGAGCGTGGACATGGGACCCTTACCATTGTAGAATTGCTCCAGGCGGGAGGCCCATGTTCTGCAATTCCGCAGGTCGTGCCCATGCCCCTGGTGGAGCGGGCAAAAATAGGCGCTAGCCCGTCCGCGCTGGTCGTCGCGGTCTTGGTCGTCCCCGCTGGTCGCCGCGGTCTTGGTCGTCCCGGTTTTGCTCGTTGTTCCGCTGAACCGGTCGACCTTTTCCTTTCGCGGCTCCTCCTTTATACGATTGTGAGGTCGGCCGTTGTCGTCGTTCGATGGCCGCCACCATGTCGGAGACGGAGGGTTTTTTCTTCTTTTTGATTTTTTTCTCGATCGAGCTCACGCTCTTTCGGCTTGACGCCCCTTCGAGTCCGGCCGAGGGGCAGCTTTCCTTCGCCCAAAGCTTCTTCCATTGGACTGCCTCGTCCGCGTTGGCATAACGGTCGGCCATGCGGAACAGCTCGTTGGCCGTGATGTCCGGGTGAATTTCGAGGTCCTGAGTAAAGCGGACGTCTCGGACCCCAAACTTGAAAGCCCGGACAACCGCCTCATCCGAGATGCTTGGGATGGAATTGCGTACTTGCATGAAGCGCTGGACGAACTGGCGCAAGGTCTCGCCCTCCGTCTGTATCAGACGCTCAAGGTCGCGCTCCTTCCCCGGGCGGACGTAGCAGCTCTGGAAGTTGGCTCGGAGTGCCGCCACCGTGCCCAGGACCGGATCGAGTTTTCCTTTTGGTTGAATAGCCACGTCCGAGCCGGCCCATCCAGCACTGTGGGCAGAAAGTTAGCCATGACCCTTTCATCACCTCCAGCGGCTAGAATGGCCGTGGTGTAGATCGAGAGAAACTCGTCGGGGTTCTGCGTCCCATCGAACCTCTCGATGTGACCTGGCTTGAACCTTACTGGCCAGGTCACACGTCGTAGCGACGTCGCGAACGCCCTGCACCCGAAAACGGGACTGTCGGGACGGTCGTTGCGAGCGCGGCGGTCGGGGCGATCCCCACCGGCCAAGCCCGAGGTTCGTGGGCCCAGGCGAGAGAATATCTCCCTATGCCTGTAAGATGGAGAGTGGCCCGAAGAGGAATGTTCGGCCCGGTTCTGCCCGTGGCTCGTATTCCGTTGATCTCGAGGAAGCCCCCGGGAATTGCTCCGGGTGCCCTCCCGAGCCCGATCGTGTTCGCGCCGGTCACTCCGGGTGCGGCCAGTGAGTCGTCGTCGGGGTGGAGGCGCACGGATGCCTGACGGCGGCGTTCCCAGGAATCGCTCCGGGCATCCCTTCCTCGGGAGGCTTCTGCCGCTTTTATGTCTGTGGCGATTTCCTCGAGGTCGTCGGCCACAGCTGCACCCATGGCTTCTAGGTCGACTTGCTCAGGAAATTCTCTGAGGTTGCGCACCACTGTGGCCAAGGCTTGAAGGCGTTCCCCGCTCGGGGGAACGCGGGGTGACGAGCTCGTTCGTCGTCGCACGGGCTCCGGTGTCCCGTACGCGTGGAAATTCTCACGAGCTTCGGCCCTGGTCTTGTCGGCCGGGCCACCACGGACTTGCCGGCGTAAGCTGGCCAGTGTCCGATTCAGAGATGTCTGCAGGTGCTCTTTGGCCGCTTCATAGCGGTGGAGGCGTAACTCGCCCGGGGATTTGCTCCCGGTATTTCCACCTTCCTCCGCAACCAAGACGTTACGGGATTGGGCGGACCGCGAAGGTGACATCACGGTGTCTCCTCGTGAGGCGGTCCCCTGGTCGAGCTCGAGATGGTCGGGAATGTCCAGGCCATCGTAGAGCCCGTCGTATTCGTCGTCCGAGAGGGCGTCGAGTTGGGAGCGAAAGAACTGCTCCCGTGCGGCGGCTTCCGGGCAGAAGCTCCTGGAACCGTCGTGATTCTCGAGGCCAGCGGTGTCGGCAGCCCCGTTGTCGAAGAATTGCTTGTCTTCTTCCTCTATTCCGGGGGCGTAGAGGCCCTGGCGATCTTGGGAGTCTGTCATCCTCCGGGATTCCTCACGAAAGGGAAAGTCGGTCCCCACGGACGGCGCCAGCTGTCGACGATTGGGGAGCAGGCCCCCGCCGAGCTTACTTGTTGGTGGAGGGACCAACCGCGACCCCTTCTCACGTGATGGGATACTCAGAGGAGTGACTCACTGGACTTCAATGGGCAAGGACACTGTGATTTACCCTGGTTCGGGCCTCTCAAGGAGGAGATAATAGCCCTACTCCAGCTCGTGTATATTTTTTGTAAAGAAAAATGTGTGTCTTTCCCCCTCATGGTGGGGATGCTTTTATAGCTTACAAAGGACCAAACTCCGCAGGTCCCCACTATCCGCACGATTGGACCACGTCCAATCGTGGCAACTGGCAGATCCTACAACTCCGCCATGCTCCCGCGGAGGACGTAACGGGCTAACGGAGGTTACGCGCTGGTGGTTACTCCCACCGACCTCGAGTTCACGTTAGGTCGGCCAATTCCCAGCGCCGAGCTTGGTTGCCTTATGCAAGCTCGAGCTCGCTATTGGCCAGAATACGCGACCTTCTCAGGTCCCAACTAGATCGTCCTTGGGAACGACCTCCTAATGGCTCGGGCGGGAGCGAGCTCGGCCGTTCGTGGCACCCGAGGTAATTTATGGGTATTACCCAACCCCCCGACAAATTCAAATAAAATACAAAACTGGTAGAAATAAGTAGTTTAGAATTTTAGATGAATTTAAAATGAAAAATAGAGTTAATCAAAGTTTAAACGGACTTCCAAAAGATCTAAATCAAAGAAAAAGAGGAAGACCCTGCAGCTTGCATACTGTAGCTAGGCTACTATAGCATGCAGGCAATAGGGAGTAGTGCCATGGCAGAGGGGGCGGCACACACGGTCAAGGACAAAGACGGCAGGGCACAGCCAGGCCGAGGGGAGCATGGTGTAGCTCACGACGCGACAAACTCGATGGCGGCCATGGCTACGGCGGAGAGGCACGGACGGCAAGGAAGAGGAGGCGTATGGCGAGGAAAAATGGGGAAATCTGGCTAAGGGAGGAAGGGAAAGTGAGCGGACGGTGAGAGGACGGTGAGGCACACCTCGTGACGTGGACGATTCAGAAATTGGAGCTTTGAGGAGCTGAGGAGCTTGTGACGACGGCCAACCAACGTCCGGTTCATGCTACGGACGTCACGGCTTTCCGAGCAAAGGAGGACACCAAAACGAAGAATGAGCGGAGGAACGAATTGAGCAATGAGGGAAATAGTTCAAACAAAAAGAACACAATTTCCATGCGAAAAAGAGGTGACTTCTATTCGAATTAGTTAATGGCTAAAAATTAAAAAGATTTTTAGAGAATAGAAAATAAGAGTAAAAAATTCTAGAAAAATTCTCAAAAATATCCTAAGATATTTCGGACTTAATAAAATTATTTCCAAAAATTATTGAGTTTTATTTTTTTGCATTAAATCATTTTTATGAATCTAAATAATAGGAAAATAGTTTTTAAAATCCAAACAATTCAAAACAAATCTCAAAAAATTATAATCAAATAATTAAGTACTCTTATGCAAAATTTGAGGTATTACAATATTTATTTGATCTTGCCAAGGTTAGTCATATTCCTGTGCTCATATGTTATTAGAAGTTCGCTGATGGCATCTAAAAAAAAGTTTGCCAGTGGCTCCACCTCTGTTTCCATATTTAAGTACTCCCTCCGTTTATAAATAAAAGATGTATTTTGAACTTGCATAAGAATTAAGATTAATGTGAAATCCAGAAAGGTATGAAAGAAAATGATCGACTTAGATACACCCGAGAAAATGACTTAGATACACCCACTTAATTGTCGAAAGATGAGGGGTATATTTTGCGTGGGTGATAATGAATAAATGAATATGACTGAGAGAGAATAAATAAGAGGATAGTAGAAAATTCTTCATCAAAATAAGTCTAGTATTTCTAAATAAGAGCATTCAAACTATATGCCTCATATTTCTGAATAGAGGGAGTATCTTGCAGCAGATCATCAAAGTTATATTTCTGTTTATGCTGCACAAGTCGTGGATTGAACTCCAAAGGAATTATCCATGGAATGCGTGATTAGATTACGATTTCGGTGTGTAATATACAATGAGATCATACGAGTGCTGAACAATGCGACGCATCAGCCATGCACAATATTGCCGCTCCTATTTGGCTGACGTGCACGGCTTATTTCCATGTATCTAAGCAACCTGTGGCAAATCCTTCTGATACGGCGAGCCCCCGGCAGAGACCGCCTCCGGCCAGGCGTCGGCTGCGGAAGAGACGGCGATGGCACAGTCTCTGCGGTGGGGGAGGGGAACATCGGGATGCTGCAGCGGCAGACTGGGCAGGAGTTGTGCCACGACAGCCACGACACGATGCAGTCGGAGTGGTACAAGTGTCCGCACAGGAGCCGGCGTGCGGTCGCCGCGAGCGGGAGGGGTTCCGTGCAGACAGCGCAGACCTCCGCAGTGTCGGAGACGGTGACAGTGGGCAGCGCAGCGATGGACGCGGCTGGTGCCGCTTGTGACCCGCCGGGGTGGACTGGCGAGTCGATCAAGGAGGCGTCGATGGAAACCGGGGGGACCGGCAGCGGCGCAATCTCTGCGGTGGTTGAGGGGAACATCGGGATGCTGAGAAGGCAAACTGGGCAGGAGTTGTGCCGCGACAGCCATGATACGATGCAGTCAGAGTGGTACAGGTGTCCGCACAGGAGCCGGCGCACGGCCGCCGTGAGCGGGAGGGGTTCCGTGCAGACGGCGCAAACCTCCGCAGTGTCGAAGACTGTGACGGTGGGCAGCGCAGCAATGGACGCGGCCGGCGCTGCTTGTGAATCGGAGATGGAAACCGGTGGCGGCGGCGGCAGCGCAGTCACTGCGGTGGTGGAGGGGAACATTGGGATGCTGCAGCGGCAAACTGGGCAGGAGTTGTGCCGCGATAGCCACGACACGATGCAGTCCGAGTGATACAGGTGTCCGCACAGGAGCCGGCGCGCCGCCGCCACGAGCGGGAGGGGTTCCGTGCAGACGGCGCAGACCTCCGCAGTGTCGGAGACGGTGACGATGGGCAGCGCGGCGATGGACACGGCCAGCGCCGCTTGTGAGGCGTAGATGGAAACCGGTAGCGGCGGCGGTAGCGCAGTCACTGCGGTGGTGGAGGGGAACATCGGGATGCTGCGGCGGCAAACTGGGCAGGAGTTGTGACAACCACGACATGATGCAGTCCAAGTGGTACAGGTGTCCGCACGGGAGCCGACGCGTGGCCGCCTCGAGCAGGAGGGGTTCCATGCAGACGGCGCAGACCTCTGTGGTGTCAGAGACGGTGACGGTGGGCAGTGCGACGATGGATGTGGTCGGCGCCACTTGTGACCCGCCGCAGTGGACTGGCGAGTCTATCGGGGAAGCGTGGATGGACACCGGGAGCGGCAGTGGCGGCAGGGTCCGCGCCGCCGATTGTAGCCCAGAGTGGTGCTGTGGCGCACGCTCCTCGGTGGAGGGACCGAAGAAGTAATCCCAGGTATTGGAGGGCATGGACGTCAGCGACGGCGATGGCCCCAGGAAGGGACCAAAGAAGTAATCCAATGGGAGCGAGGACGGCGGCGACGGCGCACTAGGCGGAGAAGGAGGAGGCGAACCCTGAAGGCTGCACTGGCAATCCCAGACCGGGCAAGAATTGCGCCTCGACAGCCACGGCATGATGCAGCTGGCGTGGTACTGGTGGCCGCAAGGGAGGCGACGGCCCCTTCGCAGGATGGGGTTAGTGCAGTGTGCGCAGAGTACCTCGTTGTCGGCGACGGTGATGACAGGCAGCCGAGTGATCCACGCGGTTGGTGCAGGTTGTACCTCGACGTTGTCGTCGGCGAAGTCAACCCGCTCCATGGTCAAAGGAGGCGACCCAGGTTGTAGCTCACCTTGGTAGAGTTCTGGCGGGGGCGGGGGCGGCAACCACAATGGGGAGGAGGACGCGGAGGAGTAGGCCGACGATATGGGGGAGATGGTGGAGAAGGAGGAGGACAGGGGGCGCTCCGCGTCTTCGTGGAAGTCGTGGACTCTGCAATTGGGACATCTCTGGAGGGTGGACAGGGGGAACGGCGGCTCCTTGCACGTGGCGACCGCGAAGTGCTTGGGGCAGTAGTACGGCACGCGCGCGGCCGAGGAGGTGGTGGTGCCGCTCGACATCGTCGAGGGTAGCGGAGGCGGCAACCCTGTGGAGGAGGAGGAGGCTCGTGTGCACGGGGACAGCGGAGTCGGCGGCAGTTTCGTGGGTGATGAGGAGGATGCCGACGACGAGGGTATCCACAGGTGCGGCGGAGGAGGTGGCGGCAGCATCGCGGAGGGCGACGATGGTGGCGACGGCCACAGGGGCGGTGGGGGCGGCCGCAGCGGCGCCGACGGCGGCAGCAGGTAGGGCGCGGGGCGGTCATCGAGGTAGCCCCGGCGGCAGCGCGGGCAGAGGGTGAGGTCGAACGGGGAGGACGGGGCCGGGAGCGAGAACCTCGCACTGCAGTCCTGGCAGTAGAGCTGCACGGTTCCGGCCGCGGCCGCGGCCGCGGCGGAGGTGGACATGGTAGGCTTGCCTCGCGGCTGGCGCGGCAACGGGCGCTGCTGCTAGTGCTCGGTCTCTTCGTTTTATTCCATCTCAGGGGCTCGTTTTCTTAGCGCTTGCCTGCTTGCCGTCGCTGGCATGCGCGGTTTTTTCTCCTCCTTTGGATTGCGGCTTTGCACGCTTTCGTCATTCGTGACTAAAGAACCCGACATGAGTGGTCTAACTAAAGTTTAAGACTCCCCGTTACATCTCTAAGCACTTGTATTAACATCCGCTTGCTGATGATTACGCTGCGGTTGTGCTTGCGCAGCACTGCACTGTGCACGCACCGTCGGATGATGACAAAAGTTGAGAACATCTGCGATACCATACGCTACTTACTCCATGATTGTAAAATACTAGAAAAGGAAGCGCGGCGCACGCCGCGCGCGTGAACGGGAAATAATTTTTGTTTTTTTTTTCGGAGAAAAAACAGATCACGAAAACATTTTTTTCATGTTCCGGAGAGCAAACGGACCACAAAAATATTTTTTCCGGGAAAAACGCCGCGCGCGTGAACAGGAAATATTTTTTGTTTTTTTTTCGGAGAAAAAACAGACCACGGAAACATTTTCCCCATGCTCCGGAGAGCAAACGGACAACGAAAATATTTTTTCCGAGAAAAACGCCGTGCGCGTGAACGGAATATTTTTTTTCGGAGAAAAAACAGACCACGAAAACATTTTTTCCATGCTCCGGAGAGCAAACGGACCACGAAAATATTTTTTTCGGGGAAAACGGAGAAAGGACCTGAACGGAAAATGCAGGGACCTATTTGTTATAATTTTGGACCTGTTCGCTATTTTAAATAAGTAAGAAAGGACTCGCTCGCAATTTGTATTTAACGGGAGGCTCTTTGTGTAAAACGACGAACCGAGGACCTAAACGCGAACCGGGAAGAAATATTTTATACTCACAAGAAATTACAAAAGACCTATTCGTAAATAGAAAGGACCTATCCGTAATTAAAAAGAACCTGAGGTGTTTTTTGCAAGAAAGGGAGAGAGAGTGGGTGGGGTGACGTGAGGGGCTGAGGAGGCCGGAATCCTTCCAGGATTGTTTTGCTGAAGATGTATGCACCATGTACCTGCCTCTTGGGGTACATCGATTCTTAACCCCCCAAAAAAAAACTCAAAACTCAGGTGGCACCTAGGTGCTCTGTACTTTTCAAAACATTGCTACGAAAAAAGACGAGGACACTATGAAGCAAATTGCTTGGTGCTTTCCAAAGTTTGACGACGTTGCATGAACAAGCTTTCATCGTCAAGCTGACTCACGAACGCGGGTATCTACAATTGATGTATACACTTTGTTAAAAGAGGGGTGCAAAGATGACGTCACCATGCACTACCCACTAAAGACCGAATCAAAGCACATACAGATGGAAAAGGACAGGGGGTACCAAGTGTACATGAACTACTCTAAAAAAAAAGGTTTTGCTATTATCGGGTTGCTGATTTTTTTTAAAAAAAATAATAAGCTGAATTTTCGAGCAGTTAGATGTGGTTGGAGATGTGTAAGCTTCACCTTCGCATTTCGATTTGATTAAATAAAATGGAGCCTAGGTAATAGACACCATGGTCTCTGAGTGGCGAACATCAGAACTAAGGATGTGTTTGATTCATAGGATGAGATTGAATGGGATGGAATGATCCTGTACCATTTGGTTCCATCACAAGCCCAACAGCCCAATAGACCAATAACATCAACACCTACTATAGTCGTATTGCCCAGTCCGCAGCCCCACTCAAATCCAAATCTCATCCTCCGTTCCTCCCAAACTGTAAGTCCCTACTAGGCCGTAAGCGCGGTGCACGCAGCGCGCATGAACGGAAAATATTTTTTGCGTTTTTTTCAGGTGAAAAAATAGACTTAGACGTATCTTCAAAAATTTTGGAGGCTCGAGAAACCGTAAAGACCGAGCCGCGTGCGTGAATAAAAAATAAATTTGTGCTTTTTTTAGGGAAAAATGGGGCACGCATACATTTTCCTGGGTTTCAGAGAAAAAAGGATCATGAAAACATTTTTTCCGGAAAAAACAGAGGAAGGACGAATGAAAAATGGATTTGTGTTTTTTTAAGGAAAAATGGATCACGAAAATACAAAAGCGGCGCACGTCGTGTGCGCGGACGAAAAACGGATTTGTGTTTTTTTTAGGAAATATGGACTACGAAAACATTTCCCCGGGATCCGAAGGAAAAACGGGCTACGAAAACATTTTTTCCGGCGAAAACGGAGAAAGGGTGAACGAAAAACGAATTTTCGTTTTTTTGAGAAAAAATGGACAACGAAAACATTTTTCTCGAGGTCCGGAGAAAAAACGGACAACGAAAACATTTTTTCCGACAAAAACGGAAAAACGACGAAGAAAAACGAATTTGCATTTTCTTTTTTTTTTTGAGAAAAAACGGTCAACAAAAATATTTTTCCAATGTTTCGGAGAAAAAACGGACCACGAAAACACTTTTTTCGAGAAAAACGGAGAAATGATCTGGACGTAAGAAACATAAACCTATTTGTTATATTTTTGGACATGGTCGCTATCCCAAAAAAGTAGAAAATGGTTCGTTCGCGATTCGTATTTAACGGGAGCCTCTTTCCGCAAAACGGTGAATGGGGACCTAAACGCGAACCGGAAAAGAATTTCTTCCCCTCACAGAAAATTGCAAAGGATCTCTTCGTAAATTCACAGGAACCTATTCATAATTTTGAGAAATGGAAGGGTGTTCTTGTCACCCATTGGCTGTCGCCCATCCACGCTAAGCGGCGGCGCCGCACCTCATTCGTCATCCCATCGGCCGCTGTCCCTCCACATACATATCGGCGCCACCCTCATCCCGCTAGCACAGCATCTCGTTTGTCATCCCATCCAAGGTTTCAAATCTCGTTTTGAGTCAAATCTCGGAGGTTCCCGAAATCCGAAATTTCGGCGAGATTCAGAAATTTCGAACAAAATCCGGACGAATTGCAAAAACCAAATTTTAAATCCGTTTTTTTTGTACCGAGAAATCCGAGATCTCGGCAAAATTAAACCGGCCAAAAATTGGTCCAAAACACGTCAAAAAATTTTGAAAATTTTTTTGGATGGTCCTGACACATCACTAATGTTTCCATAAAAATTTGAGATGATGATCAATCACGAGGAATTTTTTAAAAATCTAACAGTGGTTAAGTCATCATAAAAACCGTATGTAAAGTCAGTTTTTGATTTTTCAAATGTAACAAATGAACTTCTAGTCATTCAAAAAGTTTTATATATGTTCCTATTATCCTATGTATTATAGAGAAATTTATACATGCGTATACGGTATGTACTACTCACAAGTCTATACATAATGTAATTTGCTGGAAGAGTAGTATACGGTAGGTTCTACAGAAAATAGTAACCTGCAAGCAAACTAAGATTCATGCATGGAGGAGTATTATTGATAACAATTGTCCATAGCGTATTGTACATGCTTGCCATGCAATAGCAAAATTTATTACCGTCACTCCACAAGAGGAACGCACTTATCTCTCGTCGTCTCAGAGACTTTGCTACATCATAGTAAAATTGAGGAGTACCTAAACCATAGTAAAATTGAGAAGTTAGTTCAATTGAGGAGTGCTTGGCACCTTAATTTTATGTGTGTTCAACCTTTTCTTTGGAAATGAAAAATAGTTCAAACCACTTTAGAAAATTTTGAAAGTTTTTGTGAATGGACAAAAAATTCATCAAAAATTTTAAAAAATTCGGACAGTACAAACCGACTAATTGAACCGACCAAAAAATGGTCAAAAACACATCAAAAATTTCTAAAAATTTTTGTGGATGATCTTGACCCTAAATACAATCAAATACAATGCACAAAAATCAAAATCCGGTAAAAAAAAACCCGAGATCTCGCCCGAAATACCCGAGATCTCGCCGAGAAATTCGAAATTTGATTTATTTATTTTTTTGAATTTTTTAAATTTTCCGGGATTTTGAATCTTAGAGGGGTCCGAAATCCGAAATCGGGTCCGAAATCCGAAATCTCGGCCGGTCCGAAATTTCAACCCCTGATCCCATCAACCGCCGCCCCTCCATGCTGTGTGCCCGAGCCGCGCCCTCTGCCTACTGGCGTCATCCTCGTCCGTCGTCCCCTCAGCTATTCCCCTCCACGCTCCACCGCGTCCCTCGTATGTTGTCCCCTTGACGCCGCACTCAACGTGCCGACATTGCCATCGTGTGTCCGACTATGACATCCCTAAGATTAGTGTACGACTGCACAAGGTATCTATTACACAGCACGGGCGGTGCTCCCTCTCTCTCCATCTTAATTTGCTGTAGTGTGTTCGAGGGGTTTGATTTGCTAGTTACGCGTGCGCGTAGAGGGAGAACCGAGCTCTCCCCATCATTAGTGTGTGGTTATTTGAGACCGAGCTCTGCTGATTACTTCATTAGTGTGTGGTTACTGAATTTCTTAGATTCATAGAGGTTTAATCTTATACCAGTTAATCCCTATTTGTCTTATGATAATTGAACATATCAAAGTGATATTGTATGTCTGAATCTGCAAAACTCTTGATATTTATGTGCTAGGTTTGTGATGGAATCTACGGCTGCAAGAAGCAGTGCAAGGATCATCTCCAACCATATTCCCTTCATTTCATTCCCTTTCCTATTCCATTTACTCATTCCCATTCCCTTTATTTCTCCCCATCTCCAACAGATTCCTTTTTAAAGAGAATTGTATAGGGAAAGAAGAGAGAATCCCTTCACGAAGGGAATGCTGAAGGAAATCTGTTGGAGCGCTGAAGGGAATGAGAATCCCTTCGCGGAGGGAAAGGGAGAGGGGAAGGGACACGGTTGGAGATGGTCTAAGACTATCTCCAGCAGCTTCCCTTCAGCCTTCAAATCCCTTCACAAACAAATCCCAAGTGCTCCAGCGGATTCCCTTCGGATGGGATTTGGAGAGAGAATCTGGATAGAAAGGGATTCTCTCTCCAATCCCTTCATAAATTTTCTTGAGGAGATGTTGTTGGAGATGGTAGGAAATAAAAGGAATGAATATGGGGAAGGGAATAGGGAAGTGAATGGAATGAAGAGAAATTGCTGGAGATAGTCTAAGCATCACATTTCTAGCTCTGCCGCTAGTACCACAGCCACCTACCACTGCCTGTAATGTTTTTGATCCAGTTGCTGGTGCATTGGTGCCAAAAAATGAAGTTAATTTCATTGATAAAACTGGTATTAAGACCGGCCCTCTTGCTCTTGCCGGTAAGAGAGCAAATAAATGTAGCTATGATATTTGGGATCACTATAAGAAGTATGAAGTTAAGAAGAAATGACCAGACAAAGAGATTATAGAGTTTTGGGCTCAATGCCTCAAGTGCACTTACAAATCTCATTGTGAAAGTCTGAGAGGGACATCGCCCTTTTGAAATCACTTGGCGAATAAGCACCAAATCAAAGGAGGTTAGTAGTTTCTTAAATTCAAGAAGAGTGAATGTGACAGTGTGAAGCATCTAGGCCCCCAAATTTCTTGTTCAGTTTTGGTAATGAATGACAATCATGTTTTGAGGACTAATGATCTCTCTTGAGTTGATGAAAATAGGTTGGTTCATGGAGTTGCGTGTATAAAGGTAAAATCTTTAAGTAAAGTGAATCAAGGGTTCAAGCTCAAGGCCAATGTCTTAAAAGAATTAAGGACATTTTTCATAGTTTTTATCGATTTTGGACTTTGGGAGAAAAAGAACAGGTTGCTAGTATAGGAGCTGTACTATTAAGGGGGATTGTTGACTAGTAGCTTGAGAGTGTTTAAGATTTATGGCTCAAAGTCTTTTGTATATTTGATTTTTTTCGTGCATTGAAAAATCTTCAAAAATCTAAAGTTTTTCAGGAATCGGCACTACCACGGTGTATTTGCCAGTACTACCGCTGTGTCGGTAGTACCACTCTATTGGAACGGTACTATTTTTCCATAAATGTGTCTTATGTAATTTCTCTGTAATTTTAGTTGATCAGCATTACCGATCTTATTTCCTGGTACTGCCGATTGTCAGCAGTAACACAATTTTGTGCCGGGTATCTTTTTCCAGAGTTTATTTCTTTATGAATTGCAAAATTCGGCACTACCGCTCTGATTTCCTGTGTGCCGGTACTCTTTTTCTAGTGAAGGAATGTTTTTGGTTGTTCTGTGTTCAAAAATCGGCACTACCGATTTTTCATGACGATAGTACTGGACCAAATTTGCAATGGCTACCTCCCTAGTGCATTTAATGAAAATCTGACCATTGAGCTGAGATCGGCACTACTGCCTCCTAGGACGGTATTGTTGATTTTCCTGATTTTGTTGAATTCTATACAAAAACGGCTAGTTTTGTTGGGGGTTGTAAAAACAACCCCATCAAGTGCAGTAGGAGTTTCTTGACATATATTGAGCATTTATGAGCCCTTGGTATTCTCTCTTCCTCTCTTGAGCATTTATTTCTCATTTGTTGAGAGTCGAAGAGTATTCAAGTATGGATTTGATTTTGAGCCATTAGACACTTGAACATCCTCAAGCAAGGGTTAAAGTTTTATTCTCTTAGAAATTGCCATCTCCTAGATGGCTTGAAGGTGTGGAATCGGTGATCTCCTCAAAGAAGTTTGTAAAGAGGATCGGTGGATTGTGAAGGCCAGAGCTCGCCTACGGCCTACCCGGAGTGGGGAAGAGCTACCACTAGTGTTCGTGGAAGGCTCATTTGTGCAATGAGCCAGCTTGAGTTGGTCAAGCTACCTCAACGTGGATGAGGAGAAACCAACAAGTCTCCTAGACCATGGGAAAAATCTTGTGTTCATCTTTGCGGTTTGATCCTCTCTATTTTAATTTGTGCAAATTTACTTTTCTAGTTTATTTATTGTTGATCTTGCATCTTGGATTGTGTATTTGCTTAGACTTAGTTTGTTGGTGCAGTTTAGTGAAACCTAGACAATTTAAGCTTTAATTGTTAACTTTTCAATTCTAGTGTTACTTGTTTAATCGTTACAATTAGAGCCAAAAATTTTACAAACTTCCTATCCACTCCTCTAATCGGTTATCCTTGATCCTACACAGTGACATTGCAACGGTGGAGGCCTATAGGTATAATGAGGCTGACTATTTGAAGAAATTTTATTTGACAATTATCATGGATGAATACCCCCTTTAATATTGTTGAGCATAAGTATTTTGTGGAGTTTATCAAGTCGTTGCACTCTAGTTTTTCAATTCAAAGTCGTATTACCGTGAGAAAAGATATATTGAATACTTTGTATAGGAGAAGTAGAAATTGTTTGAGTATTATTTATGTGTTTTGATCTGTGTATATGATGAACTAATCCTATGTGTGTGATGTGCTTAGTGTTACATAATTTTTTTGAGATATGATATCTAACTATTATCTAAGTGGATAGAAATGCTTATATTTGTTCAATTTACAATAATGTTTTGATCAAATCAATTAATTATGTATTTTTGTTGATTTCTTTTATACAATTCAAGGGGTTATCATGTTCTGATAAATATTCGTGAAAGTATTTATTTTGATTCGTATTTGCTCTATATTTGTATGCCATCTGTATCCGAAAAAAAATGAAAAAATATATGATAAACTATTATCTATCAGTATTTGCAATTGCAAGAAGTATCGAACAATGTCACGCTTGTAATATGTCATAGCACCGCGCAAAATCAATATAAAAGCGTTCACAGGGTAGAAGAGATAGACTTGTTGAACTTTCTTAAGTTTCGAGCCATAACTGAATTGATTGTGGAATACTAGAAGTCTGTACTCCTATAGTCCCATCCGCACTATCATTTGAAGTGCGTGGAGTGCATAATGGATTAAAGAAAGGAAATCGCTAGGGATCAGATGTCTGATTTTTTTTAATATTTTTTTTCTACGTGTGAAATATTTTTTCTATATAGTGAAATATTTTTTTCTACGTAGTGAAACATTTTTCTTTGACAAACAGTAAAAAAAATATTTCATACGTTCAAAAAAATGTTTCATACATTCAAAAAAAATGTTGCACGGCGTCCAAAAAAAAAACAGAAATCAAACGTCCGGCTGCTAGTTTCTCCCTTAAAGAAAGCGCCCGGATGGTTGGGCTGTATTCCATAGTTGGCAGCGATCCACCAATTTACGTGCGGCCGCGGGTCGAAGCTGGCTTTGCGACGGGCGAGGCTTCGGCTCCAGCCAATTCCCCGAGTGGAAGTATCGGGCCCGGACTAACGGCCTGCGCTTTGGACGTGGCCACGCGGGCGAAGCACTCCAACAACAATACGCACAGTGGTATGGAGTATGGATGACTGTTTTCTATAATACATCTTAATATTATCTACAGATAAGATTAAAGATAATTTATAAAAAATTATCTATAATAGTCTTTTATATAATTAATAGATTGTCTATACAATAATACAAACAATATAAAATTATCTATAAAATCATATATTAAATAGTAGACATTATCTCTTCTCTACATCATCTAAAATACTATGCAGCGTAGATTTACATATAACTAACATGTACTATTATCGATACCCTAACAGCCATGGTCCATGTGGAGTGGACTCCTCCCCACCAGTCCAACCGTGGCCAACTGCGAAGGCCCATGGTTTTTGTTGGTCGGGCCAAATTGGGGCATCGCTATGGTTTCCCGCCTGGGCTTGGGTAAACCGTCCCCCCTGATTTGACAACGAACCCTGAAGACCGATCGGAGATGACTCCCGTGTACATCACAGTGCTATGCACATATGTAAATATTAAATCTAGGTCGTTCAGATCCCATTCAACGGTGGTTTAAAATCACATGTGCAAATATTTTACAATTACCCTCTTGATAAAGCCACCGTTGGATAGAATCTGAACGGCTCAGATTTAATATTTACATATGTGTATAGCACTGTGATGTGCACAGGATATGCTCCCCTCCAGGGCGCGCGTTACTCGTGGTGCTTTGGATGAATCCACGCACTCCTTCGGTAAGAGCCTGTCCGTGCCGTCACACTCCAGCAGAAGGATTGCAAACGACACACGAGCAGACGGGCCCACCCAGCTATAGCAGAAGGCAAAGTGCCTATAACATATACAGCGCATACAGAAGTACAAAACACAATGATGGCCAACAGAGCAACCTCATGAATCATATTCATTATGATGACCCCATAGCAGGTTACTCGCCTCGATAGTAAACCATGTCATTCCCGGCAAGCAGACCTACAATGGATCGCATGAAAGGGAAACATAGCTAGAAGTCTTTTCTATCGGGCGAGAGAATGTGCAGCTCGTCAGAAGAAAAGATGGTACTGAAACACCAAAAAACAACAAGATCACTTGCATCGCTAGTTACAAATTTGGGGGGAAATGACATAGCATGATAGTCTTGATAGAAAATGCAAACGCTGTTGTTACATGAATGATAAATCACAGCCAACGACATAATTGCTGTTCAAACCCATGTCAGCTGCCTTTCTAAAAGAGGGTACAATTCAACGTTGAATGATCCATGCCCATGGTCAGTAGAGTGATCGTTGGAAATTAGCCCATTTGCGATGCTCATTTTTGTTGGAAATTTCAATGTATGCATGATTTAGCCAAGCGTGGGAAGCAAATCGACTACTTGTAAAGACTATCCGATCGGAGATTGAATAGTTGTAAGGAGTTACGAATAGCTCGTGAGCTGGTTGTGCATGATCATGGACTAGTCAGGGTGAGTCATAACAAGTTGTAAAGGGTTATTATCTGATCATGACCAGATACAAACTTTTCGTAAGTAGTTACGGGCTGGTCGTGAGTGGCTGATTGTGAGTAATCAAACTGGTCATAAGGAGTTATGAGCTGGTCGTGAGTGATTGGTTGTGAATGACTATCTACTTCCTATTTTTCTAACCGTGTATTTCTCTCTCCTTTTATTTGAATTGGTGAGGAGCTGTTAAACACTATATAAATATCATTATTTGGTTTGAATTAACAGTTATCAGTGACTTAAATTGTGTTAATTATAGCAGTTACTAGAGAGTAAATGCTTTGTCCTTGTAAGGGACGTCCAGAATGAAACCTAAAAAGAATTTTTCTATTTCTTTCTTACATCGTCTTCCTCATCTGAAAAAACTGTGTTGTGCCGTTGAGCTCTTGTACCACACTTGCCTTCTTTCTCCGCGTGGACCACGAAAGGAGGATAGTGGCTATCTCCGTACCATTGTCACAGAGAATACAGCGACAATAAGGCTTCTAGGTAATGCATCTGCAAGATTGCTCGTCTTCTTCGTCGACATTGTCTAGTTCCATAACTACGTCTACGTTGCCTTTTGTTCTTCATCAAGCCCTACTATGAGTGTTCACGTGATTGATGGACTCTGCTATAGTCATATTCTTGCATACATTTCAAAGTACAGTGTTTGGTGCTGTTGGTATCATTAGTGTCAGCGAGAACTTTTCAGTCATTTTGAGCTTGGAAACAACAGCTCATGGTAATGTAAACAAATCGATACTTCATAAGATCGCTTATTCGCTTGCAGCGGAAAAAATCACTCATAAAGTCGGTAGCATAATCACCTAAGGCAGGACATTGCTCAAGACTTCATGCTATGAGTAACAAGAAAATAGAATGTCTTGATATATCAAGTGATTTGGTAACCAAAAGTTACTTGTCCTTGTGATTAGCAATGGCTACTCGGACATAGATTAACAACAATTTTGATAACCAGACAAAGAACAACAAGCAGGGTTCAACTTTCCGTTGAAAACCGCTCGGATTTCGCGAAATCCGACCTTACCGCTACGGTTCGAAAAAGCATTTCGTTGAAAACCGCTACTGTTCAAGCGAAATTCGAACGGTTTTTACCGATTTTCGCTAACCCATTTCTTTGAACGGTTTTTCGTGATTGAAAAGTGGAACCCTGACAACAAGTACCGAAATTAGATTATCATTCTCTTGTAACCGAATAATACAAACTGGAAGGAGAAATCTCCTTGCAATCTAACTTTAAAAATCAGACAACAGCAAATAGACGAAATGTACACCACTACATCCAAAAGGAAACTCAAACCAAATTAAACTTACATCAATTTTGTACACTGAAGTTGTTCAGAATGCATGGCTCCAACTTTGCGGCATGAGTGGATAAGCATCCGCAACATAACAGCGACATGATCAACATACAAAATTCCGATATTGGCAACACATGAGTATATTCCTATTGCCCCTACAAAGTACCGTCAACAGGACAACCAGGGCAAATGAAAGTGGTCATGACTTTTAAGTGACCAAATATCAATCAGTCGGCTAAGGTGTACAAAAGAATGCCTTGCAAATCCCAACGGAAAAGTAACTGCACATGACAATCTAACTCCTATTTCTTCCACACTAGGAACACATCTTCATTTGTTGGAGGAAACACGACTGTAATATTCAGTGAAGTCTAAACGGAAGAGAAGGAATTTCAAATCGACATGCTGCTGCATGGGCAATTGTGAAATGAATGCATCAAGAGAAGCCGTATAATCTTTCGCAATGCTATCCAAATCTTCACCCATTTTCCGGAAAAGCTCCCCAGCTAGTTGGATCATGGCTTTTCTACCACCATCCAACCACGAACCTGTTTCCTTAGATTTTGATTTTGAATTACTCTTTCCCCTGCAGTACAAAAAAAAAGGAACTTGAAGTAAGTCAAACAGTAGATACGAAATATGGTTATGAGGGGAAGATGGTAAAAACTAATTTTGGAACCATCTAACCTTAGTTGCAATTCATATATCCGCTCAAACCACCTATCAGCATGACTTCGGAACTGTAATATGATGTCAAACAACGCAAAAAGATTTCTCAGAATTCCTTGGGATTGCTCACCAAGGAGGGACTTCTCCATAATCGAGGTGAGATACTTATTGTGTGCCATGAGAAGATCATCTAAATCCTTCGCAGCATCCATTTCTTCTGAGAAATGAGCCCACGAAATCTCTAGGACCTCAAACATAATGTAGTACTGGAAGTTGGTCACAAAATGGTTCATTTCGTTGAATAGAACTTGGCATTTACGAAGAACCGAAACAAACTGAGTTCTGATGCTAGTTCCTTCCTTGTAAAATGGAGAAGAAACAATGCAATTAGGCTTCATTGTCTTCCAAACTCCAGTCAGGGAGTGATCAACACGCTTAAGCTTCCACAGGAAATTGAAAATCTTGAGGTACATCTTCATGACTGAAGCTGTGAACACCGTATCCAGAGGGACCCTAGCATCATACTCCAAGGAAAAAACGTCCCAACCCCGATCGCCTTCTCCATGATCCATCATCTTTACCTTTATCCTGTCCAAGATGTCACGGTCATCATACTGTGCATTAGATGCTCGGACTGCAGTCTCAAGCAAGCCAGACAAATGGAAGGAGCTAATCCGATTTGCTGGTTCTGACAACTCAGGGCCCACAACATCCATCAGATACTGAACAAAATCACCCTGCCCAAGAAGCAAATACCTCTTGATCGCGAGACAATGGTCTTTAAATCGATATCGCTTATGGATCACATCCATCAAATGCCGATCAATCGTCTTGGCTGCCTCGACCACCAATGCCTCCAAAGCATCAATCTGCCCATAACCAAGACCACCCCGACTAGTTGTGGTGCCAACATAAGCTGCGGCCTTGGAAGCAGCATCTGCCCAACCATTATCATCACAGCAAACTCTAAGGAAGTTGATTGACTTCCCAGTTCTAAGAATCCTTTGAGCAAGAACAGGAGAAATGAAAGCTGGAAGCATATCAGATTGAATAAGGTAGCCCTCCCGCCACAAAGATTCAGCCTTGACTGGCTGCCCGACGATGAAAAACTCTGCAAATACATCCTCCAATTCCCCTTCTAACACCCAGCTCCGGACCATTTCAAACAGTGGTGAGCACACCCGCCGCAGCAAGCGGCCCATAAAATCCTGAACCATGGGATCCCCATGCTGTGCATGCCCATGGATCGCACCAGCCATTGCACCACCTCTCAAGCCCCGGCACCCATCCACCAAGACCGCCATTAGGCGCATTCTCACTGCAGGCTCAGCAAGCCACACAGCAAGACGCCGCAGTGAGAGGTAATTACCTGACACACCTGAATCAGATCCAGGTGTTGGAATCGGATTTAGAGAGTATGACTCGAGAACTGCGAGGAGCTTATAGTAATCAGAGAGCTCCTCCTGTAGAGCCGAGCAGAAGGCCTGAGCAACAGTGCCGACCTCAGTGGCAGCATCGGAGGGCGAGCGGCTTATATTCTCCGAAATGAAGCCTCGCACCTTGCGGAACAGCCACCCGAGTTCGCACAGCTTGCGTACCAGGGTGCGCGTGGAGCGCGGCACGCGGACGCCGTCGGGGAGGTCGTACGCGTCGCTGGCCTTGTCGAACCGCACGTACCGGCCGTCGATGCCCTGGCAGGCGTACAGCACGTCGCGCACGAGCGCGGCCTCTGACACCTCCGTCTCGTCGAGCACCAGTTCGGTGTACTCCCGCAACGCGATCTCGCGGATGTTATCTGGATCCTTCGATACCAGCACCACGCCGCCGGGCGGCGCCCCGGACGCCCGCGAAGCCGGCTTTACCCCGGTCGTCGCCGAGGCCCGCGGCGGCGCGGCCGTGGGGAGGTTGGGGAGGCAGGACACCGCAGCGGCGGCGCGGCGGTGGGAGGAGAGCGAGTCGAGCAAGTAGAGGAGGGGCCAGAGGGAGGCGGGGCGGGATCGGGCGGAGAGCTTGGAGTGGAGATCCGCGAAGGCGAGTGCGTCGTCGGGGCGGCCAGAGGCGGCGAGGCGGCGCTTGATGGACTCCGCGAGCGCGTGCTCGTCGGGGAGGACGGCGGGGGCGAGGCGGCTCGAGAGCAGCCGGTGCGCGAACCGCAGCGCGCCGCCCACATCGCGTCCTCCTCCTCCGCCGCCGGATTCGGCGGAGAGGAGACGGTGGACGAGCTCCTTGACGAGATCCTGGGTTTGGTGGTCGTCCATCGGGGAGGGGAGGCCGAGCTAGGGTTCGAGCAATTGTACCGTGCGGGGGTTTGGGAATTTTGCGGCGGGTGGTGCTGTGTTTTCTCTCTCTTCGTTTTCTTTCGGTTTTGGATTTTGGTTTTGGGGAATTTTAGTATTGCGCGGCGAGGAATCTTTTTGAAAAGGCAATGCGGCCGGTGAGTGGCTGCAGGTGGGGCCGGGAGTTTGGAAGTTGGGTATGCTTTGTGGTGTGGCCCACTGGTGGTGGCGTGAGTCGGAAGAAGCGACACCATGTGGAGTGGGACTAGTGGTGTTCCAAACGGGCGCCCGGCACAATACGGCCTTTTTAGTACGCTGGTATGGCCCCGATAAGGCACGGTTGTATATTGCGCTGTGTCGTGTCGGTTCACGTATTGGGTCTTTGGTCTAAATATGATTTATAGGCTCATGGGCCGTATCTTACCGGTATGGATTCTCGTGGGCTGACGGGCTATCCCGTTTGCTAAAAAATTCGAAAAAAAATTAAGAAAAAATAGAAAATTTGAAAAAAATAAATAAAAAACTAGAATAATTAGAAAAACTCAAAGAAATATAGAAAAACTTTTAAAAAGTATATGTAAATTAGGGAAACTAAAAATATAAAATAAAATTCTAAAATGAGACAAATAATTGAAATTAAATAGTTATCTTTATTAATGTTTGGATGACTCGTTAAAAATTTTGCCAAGTAAAAGCTCAACATGAGAAAACCTTGTCAAAGAAAAAAAAAGTACACCTTAGTGATACATGATAAAAGTGAAGATTACAATTATTTTTCCTAATTATCTAGATAAAGATTTTCAAACACCTCTGCGAGCTCGATATTTTCTGTAGTGTGTGGAGCTTATTGATAAGCTTTTTCTCAATCTTTCACAATGAGAAGTATTTCCACCATTTCACTTATCAGATTTGTTCTTCTCTCCTTGATTATTCTTTCATATAGACTGAAAGTAGACTCTAAAGAAACCGTGGAGACAGGAAATGCTAACACATCCTGTGCTAATATAGAAAGCACCGAATATGTTATCTTGTGCTCATACCACCATTGCATAATGTTGAAGTCCTCCTTTTGCTACTCTCGGTAGTTGACAATATCACTGTTGAGATAGGCAACTAGCTCCCCATCACCTATTGTTGTGTCCGCACTTGACATTGTTGTACTCAAACTCTTTGAGGTAGAACCACTTGTACCCTATATCTTTCCCCACGCAATTTTCTTCTTGCCTGTTGTGGGTGCTGGTAGAGGTTGCTGCCGGTGAACTCCACCAAACTTCTGATCATACTTAGCATAAACTTCAGATAAGTTAGCACGAACATTTGGAAAATAACTAGAATAATAATTGCCCACCACATCACTTAGAAGTGAGAGAATATTACTAAATCCTTGAAATTTAGCTTTAAGATCTAAAATAAATGTGAATGCATATAACATAGGAATTTTTTCCAATAATTCAAAACTTTATTTTTCATAGCACAAACAATTTCACATAAAATACTATCATTTTCACAGTTCCTTAAGTGAGTAGCAATTTTCTAGAATATGTTGCATAATTAAAGGACAGGTTGAGTAATAAACTCCAGATAAAGCAGCAGTGGAATCATAAAAAAGTTCCAAAAATGATAGCAAGTAATCAGCAACATACCAATAATGCTATGTGATTAGTGGTTGACCATCCCGGCTACGATAGTGCATTCTAATACAAACAAAAAATGTGTCCTTGTAGGGTAGGAGTGACTTAAGCATTAAGTAGGTAGAGTTCCATCTAACTGGCATATCCAAACCAAACTTATGTGGATGTGCATCCACTGCAACACAATAGTTCCTATATGTTATTACTCGTTGATTAGAATTATTTAAGAAAGATATTGCAGTGAGAAAAGGTTCAATATACGGATTTAACCTCTTCAAAAAGAATTTACCTATAAGATTAATAATATGGCAAGCACAACGCTAATGTAGCAAGAAAGATTCGGCATATGTATTAAAAAGCGGAGCCAGAATGTTCATTGTAGAAGTGTTTGCTGCAATATTATTATCGACGATTGGAGAACAGGCCCCCGCCGAGCTTACTTGTTGAATGAGGGATCAACACGGGCCCCTTTTTCAGTGAAGGTGTCGGGACCCGAATTTGCAAATCCGGACCCTCTGTGTATTCAGCACTAGTCCAGGAACGCGCTAGTGCACACAGTCTTAACATCGGTAAATATCACAATCATACCACTCGATACTAATAAAGTACTTTAATTAAATAGTCAAATTGGTTACTCGACCTTATGGTCAAGTTACAAATATACGCCACGCAGGGCGAAACTTATTAAGAGAGAAATAATAGCAGCAGAAAAATAAGATAACTTCGTGGCGCCATCCAGTATACCACAGGCAACTGACTGGGCTCGCTCCCTAAGTAGACGGTTCCTCGTGGAGCTCCTCCTCCAAAGCTGGTGTAGTCTCCTCTTCAACTGGTGTTGTATTGCGGCAAGGGTGAGTACTTGGTACTCAGCAAGTCATGCACAGAATGCAAGCTAATATACTATATGCATGGCTTGATACAAAGGAATGGCTCAAGGTATATTTGCAGCAAACAGCATTTGACAAGTAGCATAAGTAGATTCGAAAGCAGTAGAAACAAGTAAAGTATAACTAACTTTTCAAGGAGTTTAATAAACATCTTTCCCATCCTAATCCACAATTCCATTAATCATCATTATTAAACCAAACCAACCTTTCAAGTCCAATTTATTTTTGAGAAAATATAACCCTTGACTGTAATTCCCGAGCGATGTCCAATACCGCGGACACGGCTATTCGAATAGATTCTACACTCTGCAGAGGTTATGCACTTTACCCACAAGATACAGTCAAACACCACAAAGGCGAGTTCCCGTGATCTTTCTAAACTTCTAACAATACAAGTGGTCCTCCCCGGTTGTTGCACACTAACCCTTCCCTTAGCTAAGGCGAAGTTTAGACCAACCAACCGTTAGATGGGTACCTGGCCTCAGCCCCGGTACGCTCCCCCGTACAACTTACACAAAGGGTGTAGTTGACCTCCTGAGGTCCCACAGGTACGTTATTAGCAACTTAGTCAACTAGGTCCGTCCCATTACAGACATGTGGTTGCACGTTAGACCCAGTTCAAAGGCTTGCAAGGTGAAGTCCTTAGGGTGACCAGGGCAAGACTACTCGAAGAACCAAACCAACATTCCCAATGCCACAACTGGCCCACCTGATTATTCTTGCCACATGCCCCGGTCGAAAAACTATTTATCAAACCCCAGTTGATTACCATGCACCACGTGCCATCAACATCACATGATACCTTTCCAAAACAGGTTCAATATATCATTAAGTCAATATTAACGTTTGATTGTCCAAAATCATGTCATGAGCACGTAGCAGGTCTAAGCTATATACTACAACGGTCTAAAACCCATGTTGGCAATTTAATAATGTCCAACTAGTAAGCCACAACTAGGGTGACAAGGGGGTCATGGCACATACTTAAGTAATCAAGGTGTCATACAGCAATCTGGCATTTATCTAATTCCCCATATTTAAATAAAATATTTTCTAATTGAACTAGCATGCAATAGGTTAAATCAAAATAGGTTTCAAAATAGGATCAACATGGTCAAAGCACAACTTGCCTTCAAAAAGTACTGTTCTTGGTCTTGAGTTGGATCCTGAGTCAACACTTCTCCTTCGAATCCTTCCGGCACTTCAACGTCTACTCGTAAAGCGTGCAAATAGCAATACACGAATAAACAATAGGCAAAAAGTGTCCAAACATCCAAATAAAATCCATAAACAGAGAGAACATAATTTTATGAATTTTTAGAAACTGGAATCGTCAAATTCAGAGTTAAAATGCAAAAGTTATAGCATTTTGAAGTTTAAATAATCAATTAAATAATTTTACAGAGAAAAACTTTAGTCCAAAAATTAAATAAAATTCATAATTAGGTAGATCTCAATTTTATACAAATTTAGAAATTTGAATCACTCAAGTCGGAGTTGAAACGCAAAAGTTATAAGCGTTTGAAGTTTGAAACAAAATCTGAAATCATTATTTCGAATTAATAAATCATTTTCTTTTTCGGAAATTAATTATTGCGTCGGCTGGACACGTGGCAGCCTCGATTGGGCGGTGGCGTCGGTGATCCATGGACTCGGTCCACGCTCGGCTCGGGTCTACAGTGGACCCGGCCCACGGCTCGCGTGAGCCGGCGGTGGGACCACTCGGGTGGCGTCATTCTTTGGCGTCGGCGAGGCTCGGCCACGCAGTCTTGGCAGGTGGGACCCACCGATGACGTCATGGGTGACGTCCGCGGTCTTTGTCGGCCCGACACGCGGGCGGCGTGTCGATGACCTGCGCGCGCCGCGTGGCGGCGGTTCGGCTCCACTGAACACGTGGCGCGATCGTGTCCGTTGATTTGAAAATCAGCGGCCGTGATTAGATCCAGGGTTAACACGTTGAAAACTACACGGTGATCGTGGGCCGCTCGATCTAGATCGGACGGTCCAGATCTAACCCTACGCTTAACGCCGCGCACGCGTGGTGATCGTGGGCCGTTGGATCTTGATCCAACGGTCGGATCTGACCGTTCCTGGGTTTGGGGAGAACGTGGGCTCACCGTGTGCGTTCGATCTTGATCGGACGGCCGTCCGAGCTCAGCGAGGTTGATGGCGACGCATGGCGCTGGCCTGGCCGGAGACGAAGACGGCAACCTCGAACAGCGTTCGGACGCGATTCCGGCGAAGTGAGTTGGCCTCCCGGTGCGCTTTGGCACTGGCTTCGGATCTGGACTCAACGGTGACAGGAGACGGCGGATGACGACGGAGAGGACGGAAAACCGCGGCGGAGGAGTGCTACAACTCCGGCGAGCGATTGCGGGCGCGTCAGGGCACTGCGGCGGCGACGGCTAGGGCAACGGCTGCGCAAGGTCAAGGTGGTCCTCGGGGTGTGACCCGGGCATTAAATAGCCTCGGCTTCCGCGTGGAATCCGGAAACCTAGAACCACACGGCAGCGGAGTCCGGCTCGGATCCGGCGGGGACGACGACGGTCGACCGTCCACATGGCGCGATCAACGGCCACGATCGTACGATCGAAACCGGATTCGGTCCGGTTACGACTCGAACCGGTACGGGATGATCTTGACCGTTGGATCCCGATCCAACGGTCGGGATCGATTAGGGTTAGGAGCAGGTTTGGTCGAGTCAATCGTTGGTCGGACTCGAGTCCGACTCGGGTTCCGACTCGGTCGGATGAATAGTACTCGACCCAACTCGAATTTCCAGCGATTTAATAATTAAAATAATTCCCAATAACTCATTTAATTCATTAAAAATAGCAAAAGACTCCGAAAAATTCCAGAAAAATTCTGGAAAATATTTTGGAACATTTTGGACTCAAATAAAATATTTCCAACAAATTTTTATTTGCAAAGTTTAATTCTTTAATTATTTCAAAATGGAATAAATTCAAATAAATTCCAAATAAATCCAAATAAATTCCAGAAAATTCCAAAAATTCACCAAAGTGCCAAATCACACATGAATTTAAGAAAAGCAAAATTTTGGGGTGTTACAGAAGGGTTTACTTTCGAAGAATGCTCAATGATCTAAGGATACTCGGAAGAATGTACACAATGGGTTTATCCTGGTTCGGGCCTCTCACAGTGGAGACAATAACCCTACTCTAGTGGTCTTCGTATTGCTGTTTTATCAAATGTGTTCACGCGTATTTGCTCTCGCGTGAACTCCTCTCTCTCTATACCCAGGGGGTATTTATAACTTACAAGAATATATCTCATAATCGCAGCCGAATAACGTGCAATTGACTGAATTAACCGTGGTCGTAACCGAAGCCTTGATTCCCGCCATGTTCCTGTCGTGAGTGTAACGGATCCAAATCGTGGCATAATTAGTGCTACTCGGACGTTACGGGCCTAACACGACCTTCCGACCATGCCATTTATGGGCGAGCTTTAGCCGAACATATTTGGTTATGGCCAGGCATGTATGCTCATTCCGTGAACATGGATGGTTATGGCCGAGCAATGAGTCTAGTCCTATCGGGCAAACCAGCCAGCCCGACCATGCACGGGTCTTCCTCGGGAACATCATCCGAGGGTACACATGGTCGGCCGAAACATGCTGTCGGGGTATTATAGTACTATAGAGGTTATCCAATCCCCGACAATTATCTAATGTTATTACAAAAAATTTATGTGTGAGTCCAAAACTTTTATAATACAATCAGCAATATTCTAACTAGTGTATGCTACGTCAATTAATTTGAATCCTATAATTCTCTTATCTAGTTGCCAGTCACGTTCACGTAATGAGAAACTACACTAAGGTAATCCTCTCTAGCCCTACCACTCCATATGTCTAATGTCAAAGACACATAAAAAGTACATGTTTTAAAGAGCTCTTTTAGTTTACTATAATAATTATTATAGTATTTAATCAAATCTCTAATTGTTGTTGTCTATCTAGAAATTGCAGAAAACCTAGGATTATGAGCGATCCTAATATAGTTTTCAAATGCTATTGATTCACCAAAAATTAAAGGTAGATCTTGAGAAGTGATTAAACGATAAAGAGATTCATGAGCTACGTCGGGATTATAGTCCCAATGACGTATCGTACCGTCAGGGTTATACTGCAGCTGCGTCTGTCTTATAGGCACTCCCGCTTTTTTCTGCAGCTTTCAGCATGTCTCTTCAAGTGTCCAGTTCCACCTAAAGATTTCACAATTAATTTATTCTTACATTATATACAAATAGCATACCTACTCTTAACGTTATCTGATGTCTCAAAAATATACTCAAAATCTTCCCAGACTCCCAATGTACTTCATCTTGATCTTTTTGCACCAGTACTTGCTGACACAGTAGCACTTGCGTGGCTTATTTTTGCACATGGTAAGGTTCACTGTTGATGTGTGAGTCAAGTCTCCAATGCCTCTTCAAGTACCTATTAAATATTTAATCACTTTTTGGTACCCAAACTAGGTTGGATCCATGGATGTTTGTCCAAGAGCTTTTGGTACCCAAATGGCCCTAGCAATAGTCTTAGGTGAACTAACATATTTAGCAATCACTTTGTCATTTCTATCTTTCCTAAGCAAATAATGATCATAATATATAATAGGCTTAGGGGATTTACCCATAGGATACTATTTACCAATATGTCTCTTTGCTCGGCAATTATAGTAAATTTGACTTTTGCTTCCATCCTTTGTCTTCTTATATTGCTTCTTTTGTCATGCAAGTTCTGTTGCTTGTTTAAGATATCAAGAGAGGCATTCCCTTTGTATCACGTCTCTAATTCATTGCTCAACTTAATGAGTTGGGTCTTGAGCTATTTGTTATCCTCAGCAAGGCTGGTCTCACATTTAGATTTATCATTAACCACCAAAACCAATTTAATAGTGCTTGAACTTACACTAAGGAAGCATGTAAATTACAGGACAATAAGATATTCATCATATCTTGTGGGTAAAGTATAGAACCTCTACAGAGTTTAATACCTATTTGAATAGCCATCTCCTCGGTTATGGACAATGCTCAAGAATTCCACACAATGTTATATTTATTAAAAATTAAACTTGGGAAGGAAGCATATGTGCCAATGAAAGTAATGAAATTAGATTAGACTGTGTACCAGCTTAACTTGAGAGAGAAATTTGTTGTTGTTGTTGTTGTTGTTGTTATTGTTGTTTGTTTGTTTTACATTTTGTTTTCAATCTATTTACCATATTTCAATTAAAAATGCTGCTTTATTGTAAAATAGTCATATCAACCATTCTTTTGGATTAAGCCTTGCATGTAGTGAGTGACCGAACTAGAAATTTTTTGTTGGGGGTGCACACTTTACACGTACAACTCTATAGTTTTATACAATAATTTTGTAATACCATAAATTAGACACATATATATGAAATTTACTAAAAGTACATTACAAATAGTTCTAAGGTCTTAAAAATTGTAAACTACTAAAATTAAACCAATTCAATCAACAAATTCGGTCAATTAAAGAGGTGATCTTGTAGCACTTCTAAAATTTTTGGGGGTGCAGGATATACCCGGCACCCCCTAGTTTCGCCCCTGCATGTAGTTATATTAGACTTGCATTTCGTGCACAACTTGTTGAGTGTTAATTTTATGTACTCACATTTGCAACAATAAATTAATTAGTTGGAGAGAAGTCAACACATGCTTTAGAGGAGGAGTTCCAAGAGAGAGCAAGTTATTAGGAGCCGAGTATTGTCGATTGCCTATGGTAGGTCGATGGGTTGTCCTCTGAAGTTTCTGTTATACTGTAATTTCTTAGTAAATAAGGCCCGAGGCATAATAAATATAGTGTCGACTCTAATTAATGTGGTTACGCTATCTTTTTATCTAATAAATTTTGTTATTTATTATTATTGTGTTGTGTATGGAATTCATATTATATATGTGTTGTCACTGTGTGTATAGCATAATTTTAGACTAATGCATCATACACAGAGATTTAGATTTATATCCAACAGTATGCCCACGAGCGAGTGATTGTGGGGAATTTTCCTTGGGATTCTAGCTCTTTCTATTTTTTCCCCGCTCCAACAGCACGAGAAGTTATAAACTTCTAGCTTTGCTAAGGATTCTCTGGCTCAATGATTCCTTTGTTCCAAATAGGGGAGCGCAAATCCTCCAAAACTCTTGCGAAAATACTTCCGTTCCATAATCCATCCAAGTTTCAACTTTGAATTTGTGGGAAACCAATTATGATTATGGAGTTTATTTTTTCGAATAGGATTTATAACGCCGGATGAGCTTGCTTCACAAAACAGCAAAGAAATTTGCTTCAAAAAATACAATCAAATATGAAAGGAGAGGATGGGATGGGCTTAGCGCTGACAGCGTACATTGGCCTCAATAGCGACCATCTACCCCTCAATATCTGAGTCCATCAAATTTAGGGTTGGCCCACCCATTATAAAACAGCAGCTCACCTTCCACCCCATCACCTGCCGACGTTGCAGCAACGCTCGAGAAATTTCTGCGAGCAAAGTTCGCTTCTCTTCTTTACGATGATTACTCGTTTTAAGGGATGGCGAAAATACCCGTGAGTCCGGGTACCCGCAGGTACCGGGTACCCGACCTGACGGGTCTGGGTTTGGATTCAAATTTGGACCCCGGGTATGTTACTTCGGGTTCGAGTCTTATTTTGGATCCGTGGGTACCTAGACCCGATGAGGCACATACGCTCATATGTTCATGAATTTGCCATTGTATACATACTGTTATGTCTCAAATCCTCATATCTTCTTTTTCTAATCCTATCTTAAGCACAACCAATGAGAGGGTGAATGGATTGGAAAGTGGAATCGCCGTGCGGATAAAAAGCTAAGCGCTTCCTTCTCTGCAGAACACTAGTACTCTCTCCATAGAAGAATTTGGGTTCGGGTACCCGTCGGGTCCATCTCCGGGTCCGAGTTTGGACCCGTGATTGATTTCAGTACGTGTCTGGGTCCAAATTTCGAGTCTTGGGTTTGGTCCACGAGGTACCGGACCCGTTGCCATAGTCGTCTTTGTTTCTTTCTTGTGTGGGGGCCTATGATCTTATACGAATTGTCCGTACCATCTGATATCCGTGATGTTATCCTCACAATCTAGTTTTGAGGCCCGGTTTCTTTTGATCCATGAACAAACGAATCACCTTTTCATTCTTTTTCCCCGATCACCCGATCTAAGAATCTAACTAATCGAAGGCAATAAATTAGAGTCTGATCTCTGATGCACTTCTTCCCATAGCGTTTTCAGCGCTGTACGTTGCCGAGATCGATCCCCGGGCTGTGATTCTGGCACTCGTCGCCTTCATCGCGGCCTGTGCATTCAGATGCCCGCATAAAGGTTTCTTGATTAGTTGCAAATTTACTACTTGGTAGTGTTTCTCAGATCTAATAATTTGTGTAAATTTGGCTTGTGAATTTCGTGTTCTTGGCTGGCAGCGGGAAATATGGATCCCAGAGAAAGTAGAGACGGCCGGCGATGGCAGCACGCCGCCGCCGCCGAAGCTGGACTGCATAAAGTGCTTCGACGCTCTTTACTTCTGCCACTCGCCGTTCCACCAGATGCAGAGCTACTACCGGTACGGGGAGTTCGACAACTGCTTGGGCAACCAGCTCAAGACGAAGCTGGTAGCGAAGGTGGAGGAGATCCTCGCCGCGCGGGAGAGGGCCAGGTCGCCCATCTGGACCTACCGGACCGTCGATGAGTCGTCGGAGCACTGGTGGCGGATGTACAAGCATCTCGTGGCGTCGCCGCCGCAGCCCGCCGGTGCTGCTCCGCCTCCTTCCGAGTCCCTTGGTGGTTCTTGAGTGCTGAGTCTAGGGAACTTGGTGTATAGGACGTTGTTTTTTTGTGGCAATGTGATTAGAGCACTGGTTTTTGTTGAAATCTGAATGTAACTGGCAGAGCAAAGAAATTGAACCTTTTTTAAAAAAAACTATAAATTGGACCTTGGATGGATTGACATCTGAATCATGTTCTGAAATGTCAGCAATCAAGCTGTTTTTGTGGTTCGTTAGCTGCTTGCAGATTAGAAGAATGTGACTTGTTTTTAGTAGATCTGCTTAGTAAATTAACAAACAGAGATATTGTACAGCTCAAAATAGTTTGTTAAGCATGGAACGAGCCTTAGGTCGTGTTTTCATTCAATTTCAGATGCTGGTTACTTTAAGTTCGTTAATTAGTTGCCATATACATTGTACATCTCAAATCTTTCGTCAAGCCTGAAAGGAGCTGTCGAATTTTCGCTTAAATGCAGCTGTCGAATTTTCGCTCAAATGCAGTTCTCCGGTGAAGAATGGGGATTCCATCGAGGAGCTCGCTTGTTCTCCCTGTAACAGCAATGGAAGGAGACCAAAAACGGAAGGAGACGAGGAGGTGCATCGTATCATACCGCACAATCCCATGCTTGTAGGCTTTTTTCCCCTTCTCCCAGCGCACTTTTTTGTTCTTACAAAATTAGCCTGTCTCGACTATGATAGGAACATCCTTGACTGTGAAAGATGAGCAACAAACGATACGTCACCTACTATGCTTCTGTACCGCAACACATCACTGCGCTCTAACCTGAGGCACTAGTTTTTATGCTGCACCTACTAAGTCGAAAGATCGTTTTACATACCGCAGCACCTCACTACGCTGCACCTACTAAGTCCAAAGATCGCTTTACATACCGCAACACCTCACTGCGCTCTAACCTGAGACAGTAGATTCCAGGTTGCATCTACAAGTCCAAAGATCGCTTTCAAAGACATCCGAAGAAGATCGGCCAGAGGAGTCACAAAAAATTGACTCGGAAGATAGATTGACTACAAGAGGAGTCAGAAAAAAAAAATTGATTCAAAAGATCGTCAATGGAGGAAGAGCACACCCTATTTCAAACAGTATATCAGTGTTAACAATTTTACCAGGGCACATTCAATTGAAACTAGAATCCCAACCTGAAGACAAATCCAATTGAAACTAGAATCCCAACCTCTTTGGAAGAAGTTCCAAATAGACTTTATTTTAGAGCGGAGAATCTTCTTACAAACTCAAATGTGTTAAATAAAATCTCAGCACATAGGTGGTGCCGCGGCAAATAGAGTTGTTGCATACCTCGAGCTCAGCAGCAAGTGCCGTGGACTAGTAGTTCAGCAGGTCCTTGTCAAGCACCCATTCCTCGGTAGACTGGTGCAAGTGTTTAATTATGTAAGTGATTAATTGATTAAGTGTAAATAATGGACGTGAAGCCGAGTAAGGGAAGCTTGGCAGGTAGTGGATGTGATGGCGAGCAAGGGGAGCTCGACAGGTCAGTGGGCCTTGTCCTACTACATTAGTCGCCCGACGTGTCGAGGTGAAGGCTGTTGCTACGCTACCAATGTCTTGAGCGCAGTATATCACCGCCGCTGCTTCTATGGTCAGAGAGACAGAGACACCACATGCCGCTGCTTCTGTGGTCGGGAAATATCACATGCCACTACTTCTGCAGTTAGGGATATAACTAGTTTTGTAAGTTCGTTCACATGGGTGTCAGATTTGACGAAAAAAAATTAATCAAGGGAACAAAAGGCAAATACCTCCAAAATAGGCATAGATAAGAGTCAAGAGGGAAATGCCTGTGTTGCTAGCTATGTTTAACTGTTACATGATTTTGATCATTTTCTGTCTCTTGAGAAGGGAAATGGCTGCTCTGCTGAACACTGCTAATGTGTTGGGTAATATAAGCAATCAAGCGAGTACCCCTCAATCCATCAGCCGAGCTGCGTCCCTGTCGCGCGCGGTCATGTCGGCCGGGAGCGAGCGAGCGCACACCTTCGCGTCACCCTCGGCGGTGTCGGCAGACTTCTCGCGCGGCTCCACCCCCTCCGCCGCCGCCACGGACAGCGCGGGCAAGAGCCCGACCTCCGGGTCCGCGGCGCCCAAGAAGAGTAGGAAGCCGCCATTCCGGCTCGCCGCAGATGACACCAAGCCCGTCCTCCGCGACCCGGTTCGCTCTCACCCAACCAAATCCCTCTCGCAATCTCTTGCTCGTGCTACTAGGTAGATTTGGAGGGTATTGATTTCTTGGTGTTTTGGTACTGCAGATATCTCGATCGGACCCGATGGAGACCGAGCAGGCCGTGCTGCGGTTGCCGCTGCCGCCGTTCCCCTAAGATCGCGCCACCCCACCGATCGATGGTACGCAAAATCCTTCTAGTTTCTACTCTGCTTCCTATGCTGTTTTTTGTTCTCTGGTAGTGCCCTGCTTTTCTGCATTATGTAGCTTCCCCCATGCACTTGTTCTAGGGATGCCGATGGCACCACCAGGTTTTGTGGCATCTGCACTGCAAGTCAGGGTGAACACCAACAATTGCGAAGGAGTGAATGGCTCATTACATTATCGGTGTAAGATCATCTGGGCGATGTATTACTCAATAATCTAGAATGAATACTGCACAGATTCTGCAACATATGTTCTGCAGCCTTGGGCCATCTAGATGTACCCCATCTGTCCTAGACTCCTAGGTACTGTTAAATAAAATTTTCATTTCGTTCTGTCGTATACTCAGTTGCTCGAAGAAATAGAATATGCCTTTGAGCAGAATTATTCATAATGTAGATTAGATGTCCTTCTACTTTGGAGTTTTGTCCTGTAGGTGGCATTTTGCTCTAGATTGTGGAGTCGTAATCTGAACTATCAGAAATGCTTATTAAAACAATATAATGAAGTAAACATCCAAATCAGTAAAGCTGGTAATGATTGAGAAGATGTAAAATCTATAGCTACAAACAGGTTGGAGTTGAGACCATTTGAGAAACTAGTGCTGTAAGATACGGAGCTGGGGAATGGCATTATATTTTGATTCCGATCTACCCTGTAATAATAAAGTATTACTACTATGTACTGAGAAAAAGAAGATCTACACTTAAGGGGGAATTTGAAATTTACAACATATGGTTTTTCCTTCACATATTGTCAGGGGTTTATAAAATCTTTGGTCAGTTTTTCCTTATGGAAATACTGACACAAATGCAATATTTGTAATTTTTTCTTCAGAACTTCATTTACAACACTATGGTAAAATAATCAGAAACACTAGTTTCACCCAGTAGTATTTCATACTGATAGTGGTTATCATCTGTGCTGAATTAGTTGCTTGAGTTTCTAGCTGATCTGCTATTTATGATTCAGTTGCAACAAGGATAATACACTCTTAGCAATGGATTGCAACCACAACATTGGTAGTATCACCACTGCTAACTGCTAAGGGATAGTATTTGAAAGTTTTCCGTATTTAATCATGTATAATGTCCTCGTAGAACATCTATACAACTGATTTGCATAGAAACTGCATGCTGCAATAGTAGATAGAGAGAGTGGATAGAAGCAGGAATATTACTTTGTAGTAAGAACTAAGAATCCCTGTTTATTGTTATTGACTTGTAATTCTTTAGGACCTTTAGCAACATGATAACTAACCACCTTTGCCGTTTGGGCATATCCGCAAGATAGCATACATGGCTATGTGTAACTATTTGGTAGTAGACAACTATTGCAACATGTAGTTTTATTAGAATAAGAAACCCGAAAGATTGGCATTGATAGAGGAAATTAGAGATCCACAGTTAGTCGCTCTGGACTGATTCATGTGGCTGATAGGGTTGCTTCATAATAATAAGAAGGGGAATGTATAAAGACAAGTAAACCTATATATTTACCTATGTTGGAGCGTAGTACCATACATACTATCATCGATAAACCTGTTCTGTACATAGAAGGCAAAATGTGGAACATTTCAAATTGGTTGTTCTGATTTCTTCAATTGAAGTAATCGATTAGATTTTACAATTCACACCAGTAGAATTAGCATAGTCCATACTTCTGTTCACCCACACTTTTCTTATCTAATTAATTGGACCTTTCTTAGACATTTGCTATCCAAATAATCAAGCCATGCATTTTCTTTTGTTCTTGCTCCAGATTTTGGTCATTATGTGTTTTTCTTGTGGAAAATTCATGAACCCATGAATCAGTACTAGATTCTCCTGTATATCCAGGTTTCCAGATATTGCAAGCAGGGCTCAAGAAACAGGTAACGGCATAATTTGCTGCTACCTTTTATGCTACCCAAGTCTGGTCTTTGTCATTTACTTCTCTATTTTGCCCAGATGGTGCTGTGTGCGGTAGTTCTTTACTCTGCTCAACCGTGTTAACAGTTAAACGAAGAATCATACTCTTCCTATGCATTTTCACGAGTCTCTTTTTGTCCCTTTTTGTCCGATATGTGCACAAGGTCCGGAAGTCAATGTCTTATCTTTAGCCATCAATGGTCACACGTAACCTCGGTGAGTGTATCAATTGATAAAGACACGGAAAACATTATCAATTTTTCCCATCTTTTTAGATTTAATTGATAAATTGATAATGTTTTAAGGAACACCGCCGAATTTTATCTTTAGCCATCAATGTCTTATCTTTAGCCATCAATGGCCACACGTAATGCATTAGTAAATTGACATTTTTATAGAAGTAGAAGAACACCGCCGAATCTATATAAGTAAGTAATCCCTGCTAAACTATATTAATGCTATTTCTCTCCTCTCACGCAGCCACGTCACCCCTCTTGTTTATAACATTTGGATGAAAATTGATTGTTATAGGTGTTTGGTCATTTGTATTTGTTATGAACCTTAGTTCATAACGGGGTAAATACCGTACAGGAGACGGCCGGTATGGCTCGGTTGAAGGGGGAGGGGTCTTGGGAGGAAGGAGGGACCATGGATTGGGATGATGAACTTCAGGGAGACTATATTAATTCATCTTCATTGCTTGATGATAATGGATACATGCTATCCCTTTTATAGGAATGACTTACTTGGCCCCATAAAAAAAACAATCTCTAATTTAAAGGAACTAATCTTATTTCAATCCTAACTAATCTAATCCTGCCCTTTGCACGGTTGGTTCACGTGCATGAATAATGCCCTCAAGCAGTAATTTCAGCATGTGACAACTTCTCCCCCCTTGGCGATAGCTTGTCCTCGAGCTGTGGTGGTGGCCATGGTTGCATGCCTTGATAGCCCCACTTCAGCAAGCAATTGAGATGTCTTGCATGGGAACTTGACATGGTGTTGACGATGGTTGATGGTGAAGGCATGAGGGCCTTAGCGCTGCCTAATGTTGAGGAAGTTGCCAATGGTGAGGGCAGTCGACGTCAAACACCATTGGTGTGCTTCCCGCCACAAGAAGTGACGACAATGGGAGAGATGCGACAACATTGCGATCTCCCACACAACACCCGCTGCGCACTGCACCCCCAAAGGGACGGCGTCAATTGGACGTGCCGAGTAAGCAGTTTGGCAACCGCCTTCTTCATTGGCAAGGGCACTCTTGGCGCAACCATAGGCGGCGATGGTAGCACAGAAATCGCAGCAACACGCTGCGAATCCTCCTTGACTGGTGTTAGAGGTGACATCGGTGGTGATGAGGCCAACGACATGTGACACTCCCTCTCCTTTCACACCAATTGCGCCTGAACCTTCAACAAGAGGGCCTTTATCTCAGCGAAATCTGTCCTCACTCACTGAAAACCTCAGAAATCTTGGCTTCGGAAGCCATGGTGAGTGGCTCTGATACCAAATTCTCATGAACCTAATTCATGACATCTTGGTAATTGTCATGAACTTTAGTTCATAACGAGGTAAATACCGTACAGAGAACGGCCGGCGCGACTCAGTTGAAGGGGGATGGGTCTTAGAAGGAAAGAGGGACCATGAACTGGGATGATGAACTTTGGGGGAGATTAGATTAATTCATCTTCATTGCTTGTTTGGTAATGGATACGTGCTATTCCTTAGATGCTTTACTTGACCCGTAAGAAAGCAATATCTAATTTAAAGGAACTAATCTTATCTAAAGGAATCTAATTTTATTTCAATCCTAACTAATCTAATCTTGCCCTTGCACGGATGCTACAGTACCATAGGTACTGTTCATATGCATGAATAGTGACCTCGAGCAGCAATTCCAGCATATGACAACTATGTTATGAATCTTAGTTGATAACAGGGTAAAAACCATACAGAGGATAGTCGACATGGCTCGGTTGAAGGGAGAGGGGTCTTAGGAGGAAGGAGGGATCATGGACGGGGATGATGAACTTTAGGAGAGACTAGATTAATTCATCTTCATTGCTTGATTAATAATGGATACATGTTATCCCTTTTACAGGGATAACTTACTTGACCGTAAGAAAACAATATCTAATTTAAAGTTACTGATTTTATTTAAAAGAATCTAATCTTATTTCAATCCAAACAAATTTAATCCTGCCCCTTGCACGGATGTCGGAGCGCGGTGGCTGCCGTCAGCCTCTTGTTGGGATTGCACGTGAGGCGCCCGAGACATCGAATCCGTCCTGCGACACAACGTCCTCGGGGAGCAACAGCTCGCGCAGCAGGTCACAGCACCGCACTCGCTGTTCCCGCGCTCGCCATTGCTGCACCTCATCGGCTGTTCCCGCTCTGCGAAGGCCTGCCACGTTTTCTTGCCCGGCACACCGATCGCATGGAATATCTTATGGAGCTGGTCTTTATCCTCCACCCCCTTGAACAGCACCTCGTCGGGGAGCAGCTCCGCCAAGACGCAGCCGAGCGACCACAGGTGCTGTAGGCGAGCCACCTCCTCCCCCTCTTGCAGCTTTTTTTTCGCAGCGGCGTGGCGGGCGTCGATCATGGCGCAAATGGCAGCAACACGCTCGCCGCTCATTGCGTGGCCGTCGATCATGGCGCAGAAGGTCAGTGAGCCGCGTGGCCGTCATGGTTGTTCCCGCAGTGCCGGCGGAGGGAGGTGTTAGCCGTGGGATCAACGGACCCCATAAGTTTCTGAAAAATACCCTTTATTCCTATCAATACTTCCATGAAAACACACAAAAACCTAAAGTTTATAAACGAACTGATCCCACGGGATTTTAGTTCGGGATCCGCCATGGCGGCGTGCTCGTCGGTTATGGTGCAAACGGCACCAACTCCCGTGGTGAGTGGTGACCATGAGGTGGAGTTTGCAACTAGTGATCAACGTAAGGCTGCCACCAATGGCTGGGGAGCTAGTGGAGGAGGCACCTCCACTAGCTCTCACTCCTTTCAATAGTGGAGGTCGAAGAGAGGTGCTAATGTGTGACTCATATCTCACTAGTATGGTGCACTAGCTCTCACCCCTTCAATGGTGAAGGGTATGGAGGTGGTGGTAGTGGGTTCGAAATATTTATATGTGTTTATTATTCTTAGTTAAATCTATTTTTTATTTGTTACATAAATAATCTAAACAGAGCCCTAAAAAAAATGCTTGGAGAGGCTTAAACAATTTATTGAAAAATATTTTTTAAATATTTGAGAAAAATGTTAAAAGCCTCGAAAAAATGGTGACGAAATGCTACAACGTATGACTTATACAAAAATGATAAAATTTAAGCTGAATCTTTTTACCCGACTTTTAAAAGATTTTAGTATTGTTTTAATTCTCTCAAAAATTATTTTTAATTTGTGGTTTTTACCTTTTTAACCCTCCTCCAAATAATAATAATAATAATAATAATAATAATAATAATAATAATAATAATAATAATAATAATAATAATAATAATAATAATAATAATAATAATAATACATGCAAAGTATACCTTGCATGCAATTAATACATGCACACTTGCCGGCTGCTGCTAGCTCGCATCCTTTCAACGCCTCTCTCTCTCTCTCTTCACCCCATGCCGGTCTCTCTCCTTTTGCGTCCTCGCGTCTCCGGTCTCCCGTTGGAGATAGCCTAGGCGAGGATATGAGAGGAAAACGATGGGTTCATTTGGAGGAGGGCTCGTGCCGACCCGTGTTCTCACATGGAAAGGCTTAAGGGCCTGTTTGGATCCATTAGCAGCTAATAATTAGCTAGCTAATAGGTCCTAGCTAATATTAGCTAGCTAACTATTATCTAGCTAACTATTAGTTGGAGGGTGTTTGGATCCACCAGCTAATATGTGGCTAATAGATGCTATTGTCCATAATACCCATGCTATTAAATGCTATTGGTGGTAGATGCGAAGGATATTTTGGTTAAATGCCACCTATTAGCTGCTATTAGCTGGGTTTAGCTAGCTAATGAGATAACCATTAGCTGGGTGCTCAGCTAATAATTAGCTGATCTATTAGCTGAGGGTGTTTGGATCCACTCCAGCTAATTTTTAGCAGCTAACTATTAGTTGCATGGATCCAAACAGGCCCTAAGTGGATTCGAAAAGGCAATAGACAATCCGGGTTTTGATATTACTCGGCCTCGCTGCCTTCGCAGCCGTCATTCAATTTCAGAAACGAAATCTCATCTCCCAGACTCCAACGGCTGTTACGAATTCACGGAGCTTACAAGAAAGAACATGTTAGAATCGACTGGCACCAAAATAAAAAATAGAGAGATCAAATAAAAAAGAGAGACAAGAGACATAGATTTAATGTGAAAAAACCATTGTGAAAAAAAAAACCCACTGGCGTCGGCCAACAAAATATTACTATTTCCTTAAGTGTTACAAAACACAGGGGATTACCATCTCTTCTCTTTTCTGCGGCTTACAAGAGGGTATATATGGTGGTGACCTAAGGTCCTACTCGGAAACAAATCCATAACAATCCGTACCACGGAGGCTTCGCCTCCTGCACCCCTAGACGTCCCCAGTGTAGCAACTTGATGAGCCAGTCTGAACCCCGCTCCGCTCCGATCCAAACCTCTCGACGACAAGCTGGAGCTCCACTACACTCCGCAGACACAACCTCTTTATTTTAAATTTAGATCATATATGAACAGAACACACAAACAGCAAAGTTATACATTTAATTACTTGTGAAGATGCACTCGACTTCTGACTATTCTGACCGAGACCTGACGTAAAAAACCAAGTCAAACTACACGCCTCTCCGGCCGGACTCCGACTTGGTAAGGCTCCTAAGCCTTCCCAAGATCCTAACCTTGCTCTCCCACCCGGCCAACCCCTTCCACCCTTTCTTAGTCGGCGACCCGTCGGAGAGCTCCGCCGCGGAGTCCTCCCACCGGAGGTCGTCCACTGCGCCCATCCTCGTCTTCAGCTCAGCGGCAAGCTCCGTCACTGCCGCCTCCGGCTCGTCTCTGTTCCTCAGCAGCACTTCTCCCACCTCGGCCGGCGTCATCTCCGCCGCGCCGTCCCTTATGCAGCCCTCCGCCGCGTCGAGCATCTCGTGCTTCCCGATGCCGACGTACCGCTCCACCAGCTCCCGCATGGCATGCGCGCCGCACGCGCCGAGGCGCACGTGCACGTCCATCCTCCCCGGGCGCAGCAGCGCCGGGTCGATGCCGTCCACATGGTTCGTCGTGAACACGATGATGCGCTCCTCGCCGCAGCACGACCACAGGCCGTCGGTGAAGTTGAGCAACCCGGAGAGTGTCACCTTCCCCCGGTCGTTGTCAGCGCCGATGCCGCCGCTGTCATCGTCCGAGTCGGACGAGTCATCAGAGGCCACGGCGGCGGCATGGAGACGGCGTCTTTTGTGCCGTCTCTTGGAGGCGAGCCCGCGGTCACCGGTGAGGTGGAGGGAGCAGTCGATGTCCTCGATGACAATGAGAGAGCGGTTGGTGGTCTGGATGAGGAGCGCGCGGAGGTCGGCGTTGGTGGCGATGCGGGTGAGCTCGAGGTCGAACACGTCGTACCGGAGGTGGTTCGCCATGGCGGCCATAAGCGAAGACTTGCCCGAGCCTGGCGGACCGTGGAGGAGGTACCCGCGCTTCCACGGCCTTCCAGTCCGGCGGTAGAATTCCCTGCCGTCGGCGAACGCAGTGAGGTCGGCGTATAGGCGAGCCTTGAGGTCCGGGTCGAGAGCGAGCGTGTCGAATGTAGACGGGTGGCAGAACTGCACCGACGACCACGCCACCGCGCCGCGCGGGGACGCCGCGTTCGTGTGCAGCCTCCGTGCCCGCGACGAGCGCTCCATGTGGTCCGCCGCGGCGGCGAGGTGCGCGAGGTACGCCGGAAGCACCGCCGCGGCGTGCCGCTTGGGGAGGCGCAGCGAGAAGGACCGGCGCTCCTCGAGCGAGTCCTGGAGCGTGTCGGCGTGGTGCGTCCACATGGCGCGGTGGCCATTGAAGGTCTCAGCCACCGAGTGGTTCGGGGAGAGCGACACGGACGACGGGGCCGCGGCCGCGCCGCGGCCACCGGATACAGCGACGGAGCGCGGCAGCGACAGCGTGAGGCGTGGAGGTTGAGGACACGACAGGAGGAGGAGGGAACGGTGAAGGTAGAGCTGGACGTGGCGGTAGAGCGCGTTGGGCTCGACGGCGGAGGAGCCGATGAACTCCGGCACGTCGAAGTAGGAGTAGGGCGTGAGCGAGTCCTGGAGCGACTGCCAGAGCGAGTGGAGGAGGGAGAGGAGCTGCGTGGGGAGGATGTTCTGCAGGATGGTGAGGAGGCCCAGAAGCGACCACATCCTTGACAAGAACTCCATTGCTGTGGAGATGGAGCTTTGAGCTCAGCCACTTGCTCTTGCTCAGATGCTCTTGGTACTCACATAGTTGTAGTAGAGAGTAGTGTAGTTTGGGGGTCTTGCAGTTGTATGGAGTGAACGTGTGATATAAAGAGAGGAGGAAGGTGTGCATATTGTAAACTTGGACTTATTTTTTTAAGGGAGTGTATAGGCATCATCCGGATGTTTTTGTCTTAAAAATCATCCAAACTTTGAACCGTATGATCAAAACACACATCCGTAGGATCAATCCACCTCGAATGCAGGGGGTGTGCATCGATCTGAAAGCAAATCCAATGGCCCAGAATTTGGATGATGGTTACTAAAGAAAACATCCGGCTGAAACTTATCAAAACCCTTTTTGTAATGATATTACCCTAAAATATGAAACTATTTAGAGGGGTGGTTCAATACTTTTTTTGAAAGCTACACGAATATTAAAGGATGAATGAATGGTAGATAGTGATTACTTATATCTTCGTTTGCTTCAAAATTTGGGTAGTTTGTATTGGGAGGGAAAATATAGAAGCACTGCTCACATCTTTAATATTTTAATACAAATTAGTGTGATGCTTCTTGTATATCCCTAATAAATATCTAGATTTACTTGATATTATCTACATATATGGATTGGATATAGTATTTAGAGATAATAATCAAGGGTAGATTAGTCAATTCCAATCTCTTTGGTTTACGTGCTAAGAGAAAATACGCTATATAAACTAGGAAGGAGGTAGTATTTGACAATCGTAACAGTGGCAATCATAACCCTGGTCCCTAAAATTGTACTGGTGGTCTTATATCATCATCAAATTCATATTGAATTTGTCAAGAAAAATAAATGAATCTGGCCAGGACTACTTACCTCCATGCATCTTTGTTCAGTGTTTAAGCAACATTATGGCATAATAGCATGGGAAAACAGCCAAGCAATATAGGGAGAAGCACAATTACCGATGGCATACTAAGCATTTTTCTTAAGCCCAATACGACAGCATCTAGTTCATTGATATCTAAGAATAGAGTAACACCAAGAACCGTCAGACCAACCAACAATTTCGTAGCCCAAACTGGCATTCGTTCTTCTGTAGTATCAATTCGTATACCACGGTAGAGTGTTGGTTTACATGCAGTAATCTTTGGGCAAATAACAAATGATGAAAGAATATTTCGGCTCCGGCTCAGATGCAGGGGAAGGAAAAGGAACACGGGAAATGAGCACGGAGAGCCGGGAAGGGAGAGGGGGGAGGAGGTAAGATGCAGCTTCACTTTCGCACACGTTCTTTTGTTCTCTTGTCATCTACTCATCTTTAGGAGGGGAGTGTGTTGGCGGTGGCCGTCTCGGGAGCTGGGAAGGACGTGGTGGTGGCGCTGCCGCGGCTGCCGGCCGTATTGCCCAGAAAAAATAGGGCTGCGTGCAGGGAGAAGCGAAGAGCCACCGCACAGAATGTTCTCCTGTATTGCTGACACCCCACAAGTGTGCTCAGTCGGTGCCACTGATGGTGTGGTGGTACTGCTCCTCTGGTGCTTAACTGCCTATACGATGAGGCTATGCAGTGTCAGTGACTCGTGATGCAGTTACATCCACTGCTAATAGTACAATTCATTCATGTATGAATCCTACCGAATTGCTATGTTTCAGATGACTTATGGATACAGCATGGACTATGGATACACTTGTGAGTTGGTACTGTGAAGATAACCTGTGGCAGTCTAGTTTCTAGTTTCTACATGTGGACGTCACATGAGAATCGATCTATCTTACACAAGCATCGGATTCTCCAGCCCAAGCAAAAGGTCGAGTTCAGCTCATGGTATTCCCTGCCTTTTGCCAAAGCAGGGAAGATTAGTTTTACCAAAGGCTGGGATTAAAGGTCCTCATTGTCCTTTGTGGCTGAGCATAGCTGAGTGTTTGGCCACCTTTTGTCGGGAAGGTGTTAGTGGTGATCTCAGGCTAAGCTAACAGATTCTAAAAAATTTGAATATGAGGTCCACCACTCCAGATGTTGAGGCTCTCTGATCGGGAGCACATCAAAATGCAATTGGTTTTGATCCCAGTTGCCAGCGCTAACAATATAAGAGGGAGACGCTGAGACTCGTGATTGCGATTTTTTTTATTGCTCTAAAGTTCAAACCTATCCCGACACCTACCCGATCTAAGGTAAGCGCAAGGCTACCAAAGACCGGCACTATCATCGTGGAAATCACGGTGCCCTCCTTCCTAGTGCTACTTCATCGACATCAAGAACACTGACGCCTCTATCTCAACCGATCAAGAACCCTAATATTGTCCTTCTAATCTGGGTTAGTGATTCATTTAATTTCGGTATTATTTCTGTGACCATGACTTAGACTAGCTCATGATTTAGTTAATCCCTAAGGGGGTGCTTGGATTAGGGGTATTTCATTGGAATGTTTTAGGATTTAGTTCAAATTTGAACTAAATCCCAAAACCTCCCAATAAATTACCACTCATCCAAGCAAGGCCTAAGTCTAACAGAAGGGAATATATGCCAAAAACGAAAACCCATCATTACGGGACGGGCCTTTCCCGTGCATGCAATGCAAGTGCGTGCGCCTCTCTTTCGCAACATGGGCCGAAGTAGCATAGTAGCTTGGTTGACATGCGTGCCAAAGAACTGGAGCTTTATTATGTTCTTTTGTAATCATTCGTTTGCATATCTCTCTCAATCCACTGATATTTCTGTTATAGTTCATCGTCCAATTATGCTATGTTTAGTACGTATGTATATTAGATACTCTACATTGTGGACTTGTGGTCAAGACAATACTGCTCATAAGCAGTCTGAAATGCATCCCAAAGTATCTGAACATCTGCAAGACTGCAACCACATGATAAAATTTCAAAAAGGAAGATAATTGATGTAATGCAGATAAGTGATCCTGGTTGTTTAGTCTATGGTTGACAGGATGTTCTAGCCGCCGTGTGGCTAGAATACAAGCCCTAGGATACTTTTGTTTACTTTTGCTCCGTCGTTATTTGGAAAAACATTTGGTACTTTTCTTCAAAGGAATTTTCCTACATTACATTCGGCATCTGCCTCTAGTATTCTCTGTACACATGGCTGGGAATCTGGTTTCGAGTCCCAAAAAACCCTACTTTTCTGGGCGTGCAAACTTTCTTCTTCACTTGGGGAGCTTTTGTATTGCGTCTTTCGTAGAAACTTTTCTTTTTTCCCTTTATTTCAAGTGCATTACGCCACCTTTAGCTTAAGATAATTTAGCAGGACACTTCGATGTAGTTTTTGAACCAGAATCAGTCTGAATGTTTGCTTCGTCTGTGCAAAGACGCGAAAGATGCAAGAAGGCAACAGCTACTAGTAGTATACTACTCTCGATGCAAATTCGGAAAATGGGCCCGCCCAATTTAACAGGCCTCGTCTGTGCAAAGAGCCGAAGACGCGAAAGATGCAAGAAGGCAACAGCTACTAGTAGTATACTACTCTCGATGCAAATTCGGAAAATGGGCCGGCCCAATTTAACAGGCCTTTACTTTCCTTTTGGAACCCAATTATAGGGATTAAACTAGGCATTTATTCATCTCCAAATTCAAACAAAGTACAGCTCAAATTAGCGACGCCAGGCAGGTTGAGCAGCTCACCTTTGTGTAACACTTTGCTCAAAATTTCGCTCAATGACTATCTCACCTTATGTCAGATCTGGCCATGCGGAATCCCTCACTTACAATTTCATCATCGTTTCGTGTAAAATGGTTAACTCGGATATGCTACATTTGAATCCAATAGACATTATATATACATCTTAGTTTAGACAAGCAATGTGCGACTAATCTACTACTGCTCCACATGGGCATTCACACTATCGGCCAAGGTATTACATTAACCCCCTTAAGGGTTGACGACCTTAACAGTATACTGTGGCTCTGTTTGGCAGAGCTCCAGATCCTAACTCCACCTCAGAGCTGAAACTTGTAGACTGAAATAAAGTGACTTAAGTTTATAATTTTATTCTAAAATATAAACAAGATGACTCACCTAAACATTCTTAATACACCCACAGCTCCAACTCCACGAATTTGGTGGAGCTAGGAATACCTAGCTCCACCAACTCCAAGAATTTGGTGGAGTTGGAGCTCTGCCAAACACCCCCTGTATACACGGCAAAATGCCCAGAATCACTCTCGGTACATGTTCATGTGTCTAGTACTAGCACATATGCTATGTGTTGTGTCCACTCCGAACTCACACGAGCCATGTGTATGGCCCATGTCCCTGCTTTCACACGCACCTGTGCAGCGAATGTTGGTACTCTGATACCATCTGTAACACTCTGTCTGAAAATTCGTTCAATGTCCAGCCTACCTTAGGGTGGGCCTGCATATGTGTAATACACCACTTATACTTTCATTCTCGCTTCATATAAAAAGGTTAAACCGAATATACTATGTTTCGACCTAATAGATATTATATACTACTATTACTCACTTTAGACAAAAGCAATATAAGACTAATTCTACCACTGCTTCACATAGATCACACAAGCGTAAAGCTATTGGGCCGATGTATTACACTTTGTTACGGGCACTCTCAATGGAAAATGACATGAGAACTTTAGAATACTCCGTATATGAAACATGGAAAGTTTTTGGTCTCCTCGGTTCTATGCCACACAATAGCCTCATAAATTTGTTAGTACGTAGCTTAGATGGCAGAGCACTTGCGATGCGTGTGTGAAGTCTCGAGTTCAATTCCTGTCAAAAGTGTTTTTCTCTTCTGATTTTTTTTTGCATCAACTTCGCTAATTTATTTGAGCAATAAAATTATGTTCTCATTTTTTAAAACTTTTTGAGAAGGCCCCTCGGTGCATTCTTAACCTATCATAAAAAATTCAAATCATGATCAAACTTGTATGATTTTTTAAAATTCTTACGATGCTACTAATACATTTGAAACAACTTCATTGATTTAATTAAGCTACTAAATTTTTAAAATTTTTAAAATTTTCAAAAGGGTTCTGAGATCATGCCTAATCTACCATAAAAATTTTAGATCATGATCAAAATTTTACGATTTTTAAAAATTACGACAATGCTACTAATGTATTTGAAGCAACTTCACTGATTTAATTGAGCTAATAATTTAAAATATTTGAAAATTTGTGAGAAGGATTGTGAGAGCATGCTTAAGCTACCATAAAAATATCAGTTCATTGTCAAACTTTTGCCTTTTTTTTTAAATTCTGACAATACTATTAATGTAATTAAAGCAAATTCACTGATTTAATTTAGCTACTAAATCACATTGGAAAATTTTTAAATTTTTTGAGAACGGTTCTTAGAGCATTTATAAGCTACCATAAGAATTTCATATCATGATCAAATTTTTACGATTTTTATAAATTTTGACAATGCTACTAATGCGTTTAAATTTTGCTGTTTTTTTGGTTTTCCATAGCTATCAAATTAATTTATTTTCCAAATTTTTTGAGAAGGGTTTTGAGAGTATTCCTAAGGTACCATAAAAATTTTAGATCATGATCAAATTTGTGCAATTTTTAAAATTTCTAACAATACTACTAATGCATTTAAAGCAACTTCACTTATTTAATTGAGCTATTAAATGATATTGAAAATTTTTGAAACTTTTTGAAAACAATCCTGAGAGCATGCCTAAACTACCATAAATTTTTTAGATTATGATCAAACTTGTATAATTTTTTAAATTCTAATAATAATATTAATATATTTAAACTTCACTATTTTTCGTATGCGCTTTCATCAAGCCACTGCTACATGATTTCATTAGTAATCGAGGATCTTGTGCAGAGTGATGCCATATCTACGTATCTAGTTGATATAACACAACGCAATTTTAAGGCTCACGAGAAGTTACAAAAGAGAAGAAACAAAACAATGGAGTAATAATGCTATAACAGGCACGCATCACTCGTACTGCCATTACAATTAGCAAATCTTTACATAGTTCTCGCGCGACACATTATATATCTCGGGGAATTGCTCCTTGATCATACTCCGATTCCGATCGATTTTCATCACCTGCCGACGAGAGGGAACCACCTGTCCCGGAAGTTAGACTGGTAGGAGACCATGACGAGGACCAGCACAAGCACGAGCCCGACGCCCCACGGCGAGCCGCCGGCGCGGTGTATGGAGTCCCTCTCGGGCATCGGCGACAAAGAATGGTCGGCGTCTTGCGGCGGCCCCCTCGCCCTCGCCCCTCGACAGCAGCCACAAGGCGAGGAGCAGCGCGAGCGGCGACGCCATGAGCAGGAGCCGCGCCTGGTCCGCGAAGGACTCCGCCGCCGACTCGTAGCTCATGTACCACGAGAAGCCCATGAATAGGAGCAGCACCAGCAGGAAGAAGAACAGGTGCAGCGGCAGCTCCGGCGCCTGCAGCTGCGCCGACGGCGAGCCGCTGTTACTGTACGAGTTCCCCATCTACGGCTTTAACTACTGTTTCTTGGATGATTTTCAGGTGATTTTTAGATGGCTTTGGACGTGTCGAGAAGCCGTTTGGGATTCGAAGCTGGCACTGGAGGAGTCCGGACCGCTGGAGTCAGCTCATTTATAGACGGCCTGGACCACCACGTGGCGGGCGCGCATGGAGCTTTGTCGCGCCGTGGCCAATGCGCGAGCGCCACGCGCAGCCGACCACACAGGGAGCACAGGCCCACGAGCCACTAACTAGCGGACACGTACGCACGCGGGCGGCATCACGCGTGCGCGCACGTGGGGCACGGTTCCGCGGGAGGAGGACGGCGAGAGCGCTTTGCTTAGCCCGAGACCGTCGCATCGATGCTAAGTAAAGCGCGCTCGTCTAAATAAATGGGGCCCACGGGTCAGTGGAAGGGCGGAAAGGACTTTAGGCAGCTGGATCTGTACTTTATCTTTGGACGGTTGTTCCCTTTTAACTCAAGGAAAATCTGCGGCCTCTACGTTGTTAAATCAAAAGCTTATAAAGTCCATCTAGCTGCGGACAACTGGCAAGTATGCTTTGAGAGGTTTATATTAGCTTTTAAATTTTATTTTTAAATACATATCATTTTACAATTTTAAGATAGCATTTTGCTAATTTTTTCTTCTATATCCTTCTCTTTAGCTATTTTTAATGTTATTTACTAGTATAGATTAGAGTAATACATACTATTTAAAGATATAATAAATACAGGTAATGTAGTCTTTTAGATGTGGATTGGTCCATAAACAGAGGGAGTATATCACTTGACCCGAGAGGTCTATGCACAGAGGGAGTATATCACGTAACCACAGAGGTCTATGACGCTTGTACAAGGCTATATTATGCAGTCACACAAGATCAGCGTTTGAATTTTCGTTTTGTACAAGGCTATATTATGCAGGCACACAAGATCAGCGTTTGAATTTTCGTTTTAGGGATTCATCTCGGCATGTACCGAAATCCAAAATTTCGACGAAATCTTGGTATTTTGGATAAAATCCGAATGAAATTTAAAAAGCAAAATTTGAATTTGGTAAATTTAAAAATAAAATTTCCAAAGTTTCATTCAAAAAAATTGAAATCTCGGTAAAATTCAACTGAATGAAAATGGTTCAAACAATGTCAAAAAAATTTAATTTTTTTTGGATGTTCCTGACACATTAATAATGTTCTCATGAAAATTTCAGATGATGATCAATCCTGAGGAATTTTTTAAAAATCTAACAGTGCTACTGTCCTGATAAAATGCTGACTGACAAATTTCAACCGAATGAAAAATAGTGCAAACCACGTTAGAAAATTTTGAATTTTTTTAATGGTCCTGACACATCCATAATATTCTCATAAAATTTCAGATGATAACAATCTTGAGGAATTTTTAAAAATTTGGACAGTGCTACTGAAGACTAACCAGCAAATTTCAACCAAATGAAAAATGGTATAAACCAAGTTAGAAAATTTTCAAAATTTTTGTGGATGGTCCTAATGCATCAATAATGTTGTCATAAAATATTTAGAGGATGATCAATCATAAAGAATTTTTAAAAATTCTATCAGTATCACTATCCTAAGAAAAAGTCGAGTAGTGAGCCACTCAAAGAATTGTTTGAAAGATTAATAAATGATACATCATTGATGTTTCCATGATCTACCGACTGTCCCACATGGAAAACGAGTTACAAGTTTTAATCAGATTGCAAGGTTGGGAACATGAGTGATATAAGCGCTAATGTTTAATGAGATAACAGATTGAGTTACAAGTTTAGATCTAAGTGATTCAACTTTGTAAGTTTAGATATATGATCAAATCAAATTGCAAGTTTACAGAACTACGTGATAGGTTTAGGAATTCATGACACATATCATCCCAACATATATGTTGATTCCATCCATGTCTAGCAATTTACCCATATTGCATATGTAGCCCTAATGGGCTAGCTAACCAATCTTGGTCAAACACTCAAACTTAATTCAATTAAACCAGTTTTATTGATTTATTCTTTAAGTACAGGTAAGAGCTAACGAAGAGATAGATTTTAGTTTTGGATTCTTGCAATGCAATCTTTCCACTGCGCATTCACTTTTTGCTCATGCCAACACATTACTTACATACTAGTAAGGTGCCCGTGCGTTGCAACGGTATCTATATTTTGAACGGTTGTCCTGCTATTACGATAACATAAAACAAGAAAATATGTTGTGCAAATAATACCTTATACAGTAGGACACTATTGAAGCAGCATTTCTATATTTCTATGTAAATGAAGCGTTCTGACGCTTCGTTTCTTGCGCCTGGAGTGGACACTATTGAAGCAGTATTTCTATATTTCTATGTAAATGAAGCGTTCTGACGCTTCGTTTCTTGCGTATGGAGTGGTTAATTAATTAAAGAGGTGGGTAATTAAAGAATGGTCTTGTGTGCTGTCTTCCATCCACACCTGGAGTGGTTAATTAAAGAGGTGGGTAATTAAAGAATAGCAGAACTGGTAATTTTGATGAAATGACGTGGGAAGAAACTCTCACTTTATATAGTAGAGATATGATACCAAAATTCACTCTGTCGAATGATACAACTTCTTATAATCAATATAAACTGTATATCCTGATAAAAGGTTGATCGGTAAATTTCAACCGAATGGAAAATGGTGCAAACCACGTTAGAAACTTTTGAAAAATTTTATGGATGCTCATTATGCATCGCTAATGTTCTCATAAATTTTTTAGATAATGATCAAGCTTGAGGAATTTTTAAAAAAATTTCAAAAATTATATAAAACCGTATGGAAAACGGCCGCGCATGACTGGGCCTGGGCTCAGTGATTCACATAGATTGGGCTAGAGCGTCTGCACTAGCGGCTCCAACTGATGGGCCGGTCTAATATCAAAAGGCTGTCTACTTCGTTCACACCCGAAGGAACAACGTAAACGCATCCAAGTACCAACTCACAATTTCGCCTTAGCAATGTTCGTAGCGATTTTCATTCCTTCATAGTTCCAAGAGTTCGGTTGCAGCTAGATCAAGAAAAAAAATTTAACGTGAATCTTAACATGTGGCCAATCCTCGCAGAAGGAATATGCGACGGTTTTACTGCAGGAGTTCGCTAGTTTTGTACGCAATCAGTAAAAAAAAAAAATCCCTCAGGAAATAGGATGAGCAGCGATGCTAATGACAGTGCATAAACCAGTGGGAGATGAAGAGTACAGAGAGAATGATCGATGATGCACGGGTCGCTCTCACGCATAAGCGATGTGCATGGGCAGGTGCTTGTACTGTTTGTCCATCTTGCGGCGTTAATGCTCGTTCAGATTTGTAGATGCAGTACTGCGTCGTACAGTTCCGTATGCAACAAAAGAAATGCTTTCTTACTTTGCCGAAATGAAAGAGAATCCGACGACGGGCACTAATTTTCGAAATTCAAATACCAAGGGGTTTCAGTTTTGGACGGCCAGAACAATTGGAAACTGCAGCTAGAGTTAGAGCCTATTTGTTTTCGTTTTTGATTATGAATTCTGGTTTCAATTTAGGAATCGATTCAGTCTGATTCTAAGAATTGATTCTCGTAATCCAGTCCACCCATATACACTAGAATTCACAATCCACTGCATATGTACCTTTGGATTTAAAATCAACTTTTAGATAATCTAAGGCAAAAATAAACAAGCCCTGGGTCAATTTGGTAGCTGGAAAGGTACAATATGGTCAATCGCATGATTCAGTCTGGCAGTTCTCTAAAGAAGGAAACAGACATGCATTCGTTAGTCTTGCACCACATTAATTTGGAAGTTAAGATTCCATTTTAGAGGTTTAATCACATGAGGTTTTGGGCAAAAACTGCTTTGCATCGTATCATTAAATAAGTAGAAAGGAGTATGAACGACTAGAAACGGTCTTACAAACTTGCAGGCAAAAATGAACAGCATTTTGAGGATAGGGACAACACCCGAAAGGGGGGAAAAAACTCCTTGTTGGAATGGACAGACACAGACAGACATGGAAAAAAATCAGCAGAAACATAAGCATCAGGCCATACCATCAATAGGTAAAAATAGAAGAAAATTAAGAATGACTGGAAAATGAAAGCTAATAATAATATAAGAATGATACCACTACTTTTCATTTTCATGCTCTGTAACCCCGTGTTTTTATTTCCCTTTTTTAAATTTCTTACAGAGGAATCTAAAGCTAGCGATGAAAGAAGTAGAATGAGTAGTACTGCAGCGGCGAAAAAGGACTGCAAAAAAGGGCACTGGAGAAAAGAAAATCTCTACTGACCCAAACAAATTTACGAACTAGAGAAAAGGAGGTATTTTTCTTGATCTGCTCCAACCCACTAATTAATCGCACACCCGTTTTTCGATAATTACAAGGTGAGATCCAAACTCACATTTTCTCTGTTCTCTGCGGCGTCTCCCCCCTGCCGTACGTCATGCTCCGCAGACGAGGACGCCGACGATGACAACGGTGGCGAGCCAGCTTGTCCTCTTCTTGCCCCCACCATTGCCTCCTTATCACGCCCGGCGAGCGACAAAGGCGTTGGCTGTTCTTGACGCGGCGCTGGTGCCGCCACGTTGATGCTCGGGACCCGCCACAGCGCGGCAGCCGGCACCGGGCTGCCGTTGATCGTCTGGGACACGGAGCCGGCCCCGCCGTAGTATATGGGCACCACAGGTGGAGCGGCGTGTGCGAGGCGGTTGGACCACGAGGGGTAGTGCGTTGGCGGCGGCGGCTCGTAGCGGCCCATGGGCGATGGCGCGGCGGAGAAACGGTGGTGGTGGTGGTAGCTGGCGAAAGCGGAGTACGCGTGGGCCTGATACTGGGCGTGCGTGGCCATGGCGCTCTGGAACTGCGCGCGCTTCGCGCGTTGCCGCTCCCGCTTGTGCGCGTTCTGGTGCCCGCCCAGCGCCTGCGACGTCGGGAAGTTCCGGCAGCAGTAGTGGCACTTGAACTTCCGGCCGCCGCCGCCGCGACTCACACCAGCCGCGGCCGCCGCCTGGCCGGAAGCAGTGCTGATGGCGGCGGTAGCGTCACTGTTGGCGACGGAGGACGCAGCCCCGTTGGGCGGGAAGTCGAAACCGAAGAGCCGGATGGGCGTGTGGCTCGAGCCGCCAGCCGCCGCCCCCGGAGGCTTGAGCCGGACGAACGGCAGCTGCGAGAAGGAGTCGATGCCCGAGGCGCCGTTCGTCTTCGCGCTGGGGACGCTGTTGGCGTTCTGCTCGTCTCGCTCGCTCATCTGCCGCCGTCGTCGAAGAGCGCGAGCTACGTACGCGATTAGGGCAGGCAAGCAACTGCAGCCGTATAGCTAGGGATCGATGAATAGGGAGAGGTAGCTAGGCAGCTGCAGCTACAGGAGATTTTTCTCCTGGTACCTTCCTGTGCTATTGCGAGATGGCATGTGTTGGCTTGGCGCGAGCGACTAGCGAGCTAGCTGCGTTGATCGATGTATTGGGCGACAGTCTTGTAAGAGGGGTTAACTTCGTGTGGGGTGGAACGGGACCAGTTTGGATGGTAGGGTTGACAACGAAACTGTTTAATGTTGCCGTACCTGTTCCTTCAGATATCCCAACTCCTGCTCTGGCTTACAGTATGCATGTAGGGTGCTGTTCCCATGCGTTTTGCACAATCGGCCGGCCGGTGTCGTGATAAGTTAGTTTGTGTTTAATTACCATATTTTGCATGCTCCTGTGAGAGCTAGCGTAAGAAAACATTGCTCACATCACATGATTAAAGGGATATACGGCTAGCTAGAGCAGAAACCAAATGGCTTGAGTTACACTGAAGCACGACCTGTACAAATTCAGGCTAACCGTTCGCTTCGTACGTGATGCATGTCCTGGAACAACATTGAGAAAGCCAGAACTCGATCGGTGTGTGTTATATATGGCAACATATCCGGTTAAAGTTTTCGTGTAATCACCGTGCAATCCTACTAAAAAAAGTTTCAAGAAATTCTGAAAAAAAATCATGGATGTACATCTCAACTTACCCCATCTACGTATAAAATTTCATGATCAAATACGTACTATGCTAGAAGTTACAAAAAAAGACAAATTTTGTGCTGTCTACTGTAGCAAGATTCCAAACGAAAATTTGTCTTTTTTGTAACTTCTAACATAGTACGTATTTGATCATGAAATTTTATACGTAGATGGGGTAAGTTGAGATACATCCATGATTTTTTTGCAGAATTTTTTAAAACATTTTTTTAATAGAGTTGCACGGTGGTTACACGAAAACTTTAATTGTACCGGATATTTTGCCGTTATATATGGCCGACTCGGACTCGGCTTCTATTGAAAGATGACATGAATTGTACATGTGCAGGGGTTAGGGCACAAAGCCTAGAAGATACACACCCATCATGGTGTTTAGAAACCTTGGTATGCGTAGTTATCAAGCGTTTAAATATCAGTGGAACTGTTGCATCGTGCTGCAGGATGAACGTATATGCAGCTAGCTACTCCAACGACGGACAACAGATGGCAGAGCGAACGAAAAGCACACTTTCCCATTTAAATGGCGACATGCTTTAATTGAATCCTATCCCCTTGATTAATCTCATGAAAGAAAAAGAATTCTTAATGAAAGGTCGACTAGTTAATCTTCAAATAAAAGCTGAGTAGTTTTTTTCTCTCTGAAAATCTAGCAGGGTGGCCTACGCATTTATGTGACTAAATTTCTTTTAAAGTTTGTAGCACCAAATGATATAGCTTATAGGATTGAGAATATATTAACGTATCTTGTACGCGATCTACGCGATCTAGATATTTAAGACATCATAAATACTAGGTAGCCTACGCGCGGCAACGCCGCGCGAGCGTCCAAGCCGCTGCCAAGCCTTCCCGCGCGTCCAAGCCGCTGCCCGTGTGTCGCTGCCCCGCCTTCCCGCGCGCGTCCGAGCGAGCGAGGCGATCCCGGCCGGACGAAAGCAATCGGACGGAGCGGAAAAACGGCGATGATGTGGCTAGTGCGAGCTCACGCAAAATCTCTCTGCTTTAATAGATATAATATTATAAATGACAATAGAAGTTTTAAGTAAAATATAGCTTGATGAAAGTAATTAAAGTATGAGCCTTGATGCAAAAACATCATTAAGCATAATAAATTATTGGGGTTCTTAGCAACGTAGTAGCTCTTCATCATGTATAGATCATGTAGTTACATACACATATTCTTTCTCTATTAGTAACTCTCTCTTTTTTTTTCAAAATGTACGCAACACATGTACCTCTATTTAATCTCAAGGAATATGTATCTTGATTATTTTATATGGTATTAGAGTACATTGTTTACGCATACACAAACATACCATGGGCAACTTAACTTGAACTTATCTTCCTCACACGCCAACTGCTCCACCGAACCGTATGTCTTCTATTTCTTTTTTATCGCCCCACAACTTTTCTACTTAAACCTCCAATAATAAGCCCAATTCTTGATCGATCCCTCTTAGTTGCTACCATTTCCAATGTAATACTTTACCACATAACTATCTTCTACTTGCCTCTAATTATTTCTTAATGCTGAACACTGGGACTTCAACATACATACATGTGCAGCCATCATCTATCCCTGTCAGGGACACTCGTCACACTCTCTCCAGTGGCCCCAAGCCTAATCCCTATAGTAGCGCCATCGCGCCATCTATACTCCGATCTCTTTTTTCCTTTGCTTCTATTCGTATGAATACATGCATGTATATACACATGCAGAATGTTATATATGCTTGATTTTCGATTGTCCCATATCGGTCGCTTCTCATATTTGATGTTGGCCAACTCAACGCTGTCGCTTCCTTACTAACCGCGGTGACCTCCCATCTTCTTTGATGCTAGCGTGTCTGTTTTAGCCATTGTCTAATGAAATGGATAATCTTCTCACCATCGCGGGTGACATTGTGCCCCTCACCAACGATGGCACGTTCCTAGCTACCAAATGGCTCTATACTGTTCATAGTTCATCTTCAATGCAAAGCTTCATCTCCTCTCTACCGAACCTACCCCATCATCAAGCTTCTTTTGTCACTGACTTGAACAACACCAACACTCACCACTCATTGTCGCGACTTTTGGCTCCTTTGATTTTGGACTTTCTCTTCAAAGACTCTGGTGAGCAGCGTGATGATGTTCTCATCTCTGATGTAACACCTTCGGCCTTTTGCTTCCCATGAGGCAATGTCTCCTTTCCGGACAAATTGATGCCATTACACTTATGTGTGGTCTCATGTGATAACATTAATTTGTGATATCCGCATTATAACTTTTAATTTTATTCAAAATTTTAGTTGTTTTTAATTTGGAGTTCATGTAAATCAAAATGCTACTTTTATTTAACTTATTTTGGATTTTCCCTTATTTAGAGATTTTAATATGGAATTCGTGTGGAGGTCAAATTACAAATTTTCTTTCATTTTTTATACCTATTTCAATTTTTTTAGAATATATATATATATATCCAATTGGTGACTTTTATTTAATTTTTATTCTAAATTATTTATTTAGAGATTTTACTTTGGAATTCATATTGAAATAAAAATTTCAATTATTTTTATTCCAAACTTTAGTATTTCTTGTTGGAATACGTATATAAATCCAATTGCTAATTTTTATTTAATTTTTATGGTGGATTATATTAATTTTGTAATTTTAGTTAATAATTAGTATGGAAATCAAATTGCTGATTTTATTTTACTTTTTATTTTTAATTTAGTTATCTTTAGTTAGAATTCTTATGGAAATCAAATTGATAATTTTGTTTATTTTTATTCCAAAATATATTTATTTAGGACTTATACTCAGAAATTTCATGGAAATCAAATTGCTAATTTAATTTTTATTTTTATTCTGAATTTCAATTATTTTTGTTAGGAATTTGTATACAAATCCAATTCATAAATTTTGTTTTATTTTTTATAAATTATATTTATTTAGGGATTTACATTGGAATTCATATGAAAACCAAATTTCTAATTTTATTTTATTTATATTCAGATTTTTAGTTATTTATGTGTTGTACATGACTAGAACTCAGGAATTCGTATGGAAATCAAATTTCTAGTTTTATTTTGTTTTTATTCAAAATTTTATTTCTTTATGTATTGTACATGACATAAACTATTTTTTTAAATCTAGATAATTATAATCTAGATCTATCACAATTAATAGTGTAGCTCTTTCTCTTTTTTCTTCGATTAATGTGAAAATTTCTATCCATGAGAGAGAACATGGTGGCTTGTTTTGCCTATGCTTTAATATTATAATACATTTCTAGCCTTGAGAGTAAACATGATTGTTTCTTTTTCTTCTGCTTTAATATTATAATAGATTGGTCGTGTTTTGGACCACTGGGTCTACATCCAAGGGTTTGATTCTCCTACCTCCCAACTAGACTTATTCATTTGGCGGGTTGGGCCTTAAAAGGATAGTCTCCATCATGGCCCTGGGCCTTAATACATTTTATTATTATTTTTTATTAATTTATTTTTTGTTGGGTTTATCCTTATGTCAGGTCGAGCCTACGGGCTAAAAATTTGGGTCCAAGCCCAGAAATTAATGCCGGGCTTAGGGCGAATTGCCATGAACAGATCTACGCCCAACTCTCCCCTACCCCTTTTGTTAAAATCCTAGTCGTCACCATGCACCTCCACCCTAGTCATTAAACCCTAGTCGTCATTTGTTGGAGATGTCATCTTTGATTGCTTTTCATCCCTAAAATTTAACCAGATCTCTAGCTTTTGTCTTTGTTGTGATCGACCTTTGCTGTTGTTGACATCAGAATTTGGCAAGTATAGTCGATTTAGGAAGATGGAGTTCAACATGGATAGAGTCTAAGCTGATATTTGTTCAAAGAAGAATTTATACCCCATAAGTTGAGGCCAATATGCATTGTGGATCCTGAGCAGTCGAAGAAGGATATGATTGGCCTAAGTGCTATTGTTGACACCATGATTTGGAAGGTATAGCCAATTTAGAAAGATAAGGTTTAACATGGGTGGAAGTCTTTGCCGATATCGGTTCAAAGTAAAGTTTATCTTTTAGAAGATAAGGTTGACATAGGTCATGTATTTATAGGAGTTGGAGAAAGATACGATCGTCCTAGGTGCTACAAAAAAAGGGCAATGGGTAAGACAAAAAATCATCAAATGATTAATCAAGTCACTTCTACTTTATTTACTTTTCATTGGCTAGGAGTAGTTCTTTATATTTGTAATCATTCCTGTATAATTCCTCTTGAACAATAAAGTTGCACATCTACGATTTTAATCATTACCGATTTACGCCAACTTACCCAGGTTTGCTTTTTCTCCAATCTTGTTTCGCATCGCCTTTTTCAGAAAAAAAAATCTACCTTTATCAACCATCTACTCCGCTCAATCAGGCTAATCAGATTTATTGTTACTTGTGGTTTAATTGGCTCAATTAATTATTTAGATCAGATTATTATCAAAAACCTAATCGGTTGAAATAGCCATTTAGGTTATATATTTTCCTTGCCGATTGCAAGATCAAATCAACTGGCATGCCTGCACCTTAATTAAACTTAGTGTTTGCATGTGTTTGAAGTCGATCAATGCTTCATCATATTTTTCAGTGTCAACAGCTATCTAACACCCTTATTCGAGCCCATCATAGGTTAGGGGTTCAGTGCACCGTAAAGGACCCAATCAAGGTAAAATGATCACCTAATCGATCGAGGCTACATGAAATGTTGATGCCACAGCACAAATTGCAAGGCTTTATACATAAGAAATTCAATCGATTTTTAATAAATTTTCCACCCCCTCCCCCAAAAAAAACCACATAGATGGAATTTTTTCAATAACTGAGCGAAAAAAATCCATGACAAGGAAACTTCTCACAATTACTCACTACTACAAAATGGTACAACACTATCGCTTCATCTGTGTCGGTTCCCAACTTTGCACGAAAAATGATTGTGATAGAAAATTTGGCTAATTAGTGGGGAATCATCACAACCGATTGTGATGTGTCCAATTCTACATCACAATCGGTTCTTAGGTGGGAACCGATTGTGATGTGCCATGTGTATTACAATCGGTTCTTACTTAAGAACCGATTATGATATGCCTCACTAGGTTTTATATACCCTCGGGCTAAACTCTCCTTTGTTGTTGTTCTAGAGGCAAAAAATCATCGCCACCCGAATAAACACAACATACTCTAGTTAAAACTAAGACTTTGATGAGAAAATATGAAATCCTGGAGGTTAGCTTGAGAAGTTTTCCCCTCTATTTTCCCTCATTTGTGGTTTTCTTCAAAAGGTGGGCATTCCTTCAAATCCTTTCAATTTTGATTTGGTGAATGTCTTACATGTCATTAGTGCTATTTTTGAAACCAATACTTGGGTGAGAAATTATAAAATCCTCGAGCATGGGTGTTAAGAGGGTAAAGTTGAACCCCAATGTTGAAGAGATTTTCCCTTAATTTCCCTCATTTGTGGTTTTCTTCAAAAGATGAGTATTCCTTCAAATCCCTTTAAATTTGCAATAGGAATTAAATTCAGTTTTGATTTCTTGATTGTGTTACATGCCATTATTGTTGCTATAATTAATATGATCAGTGTTAGAGTTTAAGTTGAGTAACCTACATCTCCCGTTCAAGGGTGCTTATTTATAAATATGCTGCAATGGCATATTTATAAATAAGCGGTCTCAAATTGTTCATGTTTTTTTGGACAGTTCAATGACATGTGGTTCGGGCAAGTTCCTAATGATGACCCCTCTCATCACAATCAGTTCTGAGCTAGAACTGATTGTGATGACCATATTATCACTATCATGCAAAAACTGACTGTGATAGAGCCTCCTTATCACTCTCTAAAGACTTTGTATCATCAACAAAACCGATTGTGATGACAAAAAAGAACCAGTTATTTTGTATATTCTGGTAGTAGTGACTTGATCTGTTTTAATTATGGATTAATTCCTTATATTCAACACCAAACACACGCAAACATCGAGTTTAATTTGGGTATAGGCATGCCAGCCGATTTGATCCTGCATTCGTGTAGGCCCCCGGATCGGCTATCCGGAGTCTTCTGTGTATTTCTGTACTAGTCTCAGATCAGTAGCTAGTACACACAGTCAAACAGTGATGAATCAACAACCATATCACAAATACATATAACTAAATAAGAATAATACCAAATAAAAACAAAGACCTTATGGTCAAGGTTTACCATTACGGCCTGAACAGGCTGAACAACTGCAGCGGAAGACGAAAACACCAAGGCGACCCATCCAAATGCCCACAGGCAATCGAGTGGAGAACGCGCCCTAGTCGTTGGAATTCCTTGACAGCTTCTTTCACTTCTGAGACACGATTAGAATGTAGCACGTGAGTACATAAAGTACTCAGCAAGTCTGGGAAATTATGCATAATGTAGGTTATCCAAGGATGGCTTAATATGGTTCTTTTGCATAAAGCTAAGTTTCATCAAATCATACTTGTTAATAATTTTCACAAAGCATATTTGAGCAATTCTTTTTAATAATTGAATTATGTAATATTGTAGTGAAGGTTCTAACCACCACTCACTAATATATAGGCTCTATCCGCCACATTTCACAAAATCAGGTTCCTTCCACCTACCTGGCTTTAGCCGCCAGAAGCACACCCAAGAGTTCTAACCGCTCCCGGACCCCAAAACAAACCATTGTTTAGTTTGAAACCAAAAACCAAAGTCTACCAGTATGAAAGCATTCAGCAAGCTTTGCCTTTGACCGTAGGCACGGCTATTCGAATAGTTTTAACTCTGCAGAGGTGTACAACTTTACCCACAAGACATGATATTCTCTTGATGCCACGCGATTAACACACTTCCTTAGGTGTGCCGGCAGGGATATCATGACAAGGCCTTTACAATGTATACACCTAACCTGACCCACCCGTTGAGGTTTCACCGCTGTTAGGGTTATATCCACCGAGTACAGAAGCCCCCTCTTGCGCCGTGTGAGCAAAATAACAACAACAACAACAACAACGCCTCTATCCGGCGCTCACATTCCACCGAGTGGTGAGTCTAAGTTAGGTTTCTACAAATTAGTTAGCCAGGTCGTGCCCACTTTGACATGTGGTTGTACGGTTATGCTTAGAATGGAGACAGTCATAAGCGTCGGTCCTTAATTGACTTGGGGCGGTACTTGCACCATGAAAACTAGTGCTATATCCGCACCCGCCAAACAAACCATTCCGCCCAAGTCCAAACCATTTTTCATTTTATTTTTATTTTGCAAACCAACGGCAATACTCCTTGCCTATAACTTTCAACACAAGGTTTCAGGAGATAATTGAAATTCCCACCCATAGGTGAATACTGACCGTTTGCGAGTCTAAGCATTTCTACCAAACTATTCTATTCCACCAATAGTTTATTTTATAAAATACAAACCCCCGGATTTGGTTACCATCCTTATAATCAATTTTGTATTCTCCAATAATCCTTCTATTGCCGTACTCTTTCAATCATACGAATAATCCGATTCAATATAGTATCCAACAAGTAAAAAGCATATCATGGTACCACCATCACTCCAAAATCATATTAAACCACAATCATTTTTGTATATAAAATATTTCCCTTGAACTATAACTTGTTTTATTGGCTTATCCATCATTCATACGGCGATCAATCTTATCATCTGCTAAGAGTATTTCACCCAATCATCTACTAAACCACCGAGAATACTTCACAATATTATCTCTACTAATCTAGAATACAATCCACCGATAATACTTCATAATGTCATGTATTTAATCCTTCACATTATTACCTCTAAATCATCTACTTTAATCCACCAAGAATACACACTATCATCCTTTACTAAACCACCGAACATTACTTCATAAAACTTAGGATTGTACCAATTCATCGTCAATAGTAGTTCCCTTCCCACCGATACTAAGTCAAATAAATAAATCACACATATTCCACATTATTCACAATTCTCCATAAATGATTATCACATATCTATATTTTCATAATCATCTATTTCTTAATCAGTTCATATTAACTATATTACAGCGGAAGGGAATGCCGGCCGATCGGGCGAGCCACGTCGTCGGTTCGTGCGTGGAAAACCCGGAGCTTTCCGTATTTGCATACGGCTCCCCGTTAACCAGGCCGGCGATCTTCTGGCTTCGCTTCCCATCCGCCTCACCGCGTGGCCAGCAACGACCGATAAAGCGTCGTGAAAATGTGCCTCGCGGAGCCCTCGAGGTTGTGCGCCGCTCTCCCCGTCCCTTCCACCTCGCGGAGCCCTCGAGGATGTGCGCCGCTCTCCCCGTCCCTTCCAATCCGCCCGTCACCGCTGCTCTCTCCTGCTCGCGCGCCCCCCACAGCCCCGCCGCCCGCTGTTCCTCCTTCGCGGAGCGCTCGAGGCCTGTCCCCACGCTGCCCTCACCCCGCATGGCTCCTCCCGTGGCGCACCTCGCGAAGCATTCAGTGCTCTCGCGGCCCGTTCGTGCGCCTCGACACGCTTCGCGTCCTCCGCCCGCAGCCGCTCCGCGCGCGACGCCATCCCTCGCCGCCTCCGCCCACCCCTCTCCTCCTGTGCCCCCGTACCTAGCGCCCTACCGTCCCTACCGCCCTTCAGCGCTGTCCCTACCACCCTTCGCCGTTGTTCCCCGCTTGCCTCCCATAACACGTACGAGGCCCTCATTTAACTAACGCAGAAAAGAAAGCGGGGAAAATTTCCCCCACGCTTCTCGCCGTGGCTTGCCCCTCTCAGATCCGACGGCGATGGCGTCTTCCATTTTAGCCTACAATTCGAGTCCTACCAGTAAGCAGGCGAGCGGTGTTGGTGGTCGTACCAGTGCACCGGAAGGAGCCATCGCTGCTCGCGAGGAGGCCTGCAAGATCTAGGCGAGGGCGTCCATTGGAGCTTACTGCTCCAAGCTCTCCGTCTACTGCTGGCCTCCCCACTTCAAATCGCCGCTTCTTGGTAAGCACCGCCGACCGCGCACATTGGCTGCTCTGTATCCGAAGATTGGGTTTCCGGGTCGAATGCTTCTGTGCTCTAGCAGTCTGTTGCTGATTCAATGCATTTCTTCCATGTCAGGAGGAGGCGATGATTGTTGGCCAGGTGCGGAGTGGCCGGCTAGCCAACCTAATCGGATGCTGCTGCGAAAGCGGAGAGCAGCTGCTCATCGCTGAGTTCATCTCGCGTGAGAACTTGGCAAAGCACTTCTTCCACTGTATGTCTGTTTCTTATCCACTTAATCTTCAGTTAGCATAGCAAGGCATTACTTCAACCTGTCTTTATAGCATGTATATATAGAAGACTAAGTATTGTTTTCTGCATGCGAGGCAATCGATGGATAGCATGAACTCTTCCACTCTAAATCATCCCATTCATAGTGTGTTTCAGTGCTTCGTAGATTACTTCTAAAGTTGACAGGAGACAAAGTAAGGTTTTTCCACGATTGTATTTCCCTGTCTTTTGCTTTTCGGTTCTAGATAGGATTTACACACCGGTGTTTTAATGAAGTGTTTGATTATTTTCACTGTACTAATGGACTTCTCTCGACATAAATTACTTCAATACCTATCAGATAAAATAGTTGTACTCATTCTGATCTGTCAGATAACAAACTTTCTTTTGTTGTGCTTAAATATGTGAAAAATATTTTGCTGGATGAAGGACACTAGCTTATGCAAGATGCTATATTCTTTATTGAAATTTGAGAACTTGCAGTTCTACTACATAAATTGATGTTGCTCATAACTTCATGGCTATATAGATTGTATCTGTGCCCCTTTATGAGATCTATTCCCAATCAAATATGATAGTGCTTTATTGAAATTTAAGAACATGTGTTTGGCTAAGTACATTGCTTCTGCTATTTTATTCCAGTTCTTATGTGTCCTGTATTGCTATACCTGAAAGATACCATTGTGCTACTCTCTGTGCTATAGATATTGCCGACTTCTTTGTGCTATGCTTCTAGGTAACTGTAGATTCTATATTAACCAATTTCAAATCCGTAAACTATAACTATCGAAATTCCTAATGTTAGCAGTAGTTCGTACTTGGAAACTTGATTTTACAAAAGAGCTACACTGAAAATAAATAAATAAAAATCAGTTAGGATACTAAGGAATCTTCTTACGTTAATAATAATATGAAAGCTCACTATTATTACGGCGTGGCAACTTTACTATTATTATTAAAGAAAAAAAAACTCTGTTGCTGTTCTCCCCAGCCGGCGGTGCCCCGACGTCACCGCTCAGCTCATCCACTGCCCCCAACCACCTCTCACACGGCTCCGCCATCCCCCACGATGGTTATATGTTTTTTCTCTTAATTGTTTGGTTAGTAAAATTTTTGTGTTTCCTGTGATATTTTTATGTTAGTAAAATAAAAATACATTGTTTACCTTTCCATAAATGATACGCAAGTATTAAGAATAAGAAAATCATCAGATCATCTTTGAATACTAACTCTTTGTTGCACAGGACATTTTCATTTGCTAAATAGCTGATTCAGAATCAATCAATTTTGGATGGACAACGTATCCTGGAATTAGGAAGGGATGGAGGCTATATTTGCATTTTGAAAAATGTGGCCCTTCTCCTGCTGTTTTGATTAACCCATAGATTTTGGTTACTATACGTAGGACTGATGATCAAGGACTCTTTATGTAATGCATCCTGTTATTTAGCTCCAAGCAAATTCAGAAAATCAGTATATTTATGTTTCAGCACTTTCTTGTTTGCTGTCAGCATTGACTGGTGAGGCATATTTTAAGTTTCTATCATGCTGTGAGACTTATGCAGGTATGTTGGCTCGGCCAAAACTACAGGCCCATTATATAGTAGTGTGACTTATGCAAGTATGTTAACTGTTTATCAATTCAAGCATCAGAAAATTAATATTTCTAAGTGCTCTGTTGGATTCAAAGGTACAAGGTATTTGTAAGAGTAAAGTACCTTGTTGTGCCACCTCTCAGGTGTTAATATGCCTGTCATAATAATGATTGTATAATATCTTAAATAAAAACTTTACGTTGTTTGTCTTTATCTAATGTGACCACAATTGCCATATGATAAGCGTTCTGCATCTTGTCTGTGTGTTGCTCATTGGTTTTTCTTACCCTGTATAGTGGGACTGGTGCTTTGGTCATTTTCTTGAGAAAAGCACTTGGAGTGGATATTACAACCTCTGGTTATGATGACAAGGAAATTGAAGAGAATATAGCTTACAACCGCAGAATTAACGATTTGACTGTGTTACCCATATCCCATGTAAGTTGTTTTATCGTTCTGCTATATCTCTTGTTTATAAGTTATATAATCATGTTATATGCCATTTCCTGTTGTATACTGGTTAGTGACCTTTATGAGGGCGCTGATCATTTAGCTTACTTAATCTGGTGAATACTCTTCTGTGCATGCGCTAACTGATAATGATTATGCGGTTTTCTCTTTATCACTTTGCCTAGAGTGATTCTACTGCATCTTCCAGCGCCATCTTTTTTACTTGCTATTTTTCACGTATTGTCAAAATTACAACATTTGCTTTTGTTTTCCAGGTTTGGCTAGCATTTAGCTATTTGGTTCGCTTCTTGTTGCTTCAGCTCTTGGCTGCCTTGCTATAAGAGATACATTTTCTCTAAACCATCTTGCTTACCATGGTGTTAGTTGCTTCTGTTTGTCAATTCTACACTGATGTACTTCTTGTTTCTACTATTGGTCTGGATCTCAAATCATGTTTTTGAGAATATTGCGTTTTTACGTTTATGTACTACCGGATTAGAACCTAAGATATTAAAATCCCAAAATTGCAGTCCGGAAATAAAGAAACACATTACAGGTGTCATCTGTGCTAAAAAATTGAACTTCTTCAATCATAACTTGAACAGTAGAGAGCTCCAATATTTGAGCACACCCCATAATGGCCTTTTGCCAACATTTTAGGTTGGTGTGTACATATTCTCAATGATATGTCGAGTATACTGTTATGGCATGTATATTTGTTGTTTTTTTAATTATTGTTTCTTTCTATTCAAACATGCCAGCATGCTTTCACTAAATGTAATTTAGGAGGTGACCACTATCAAAATTTAACCGGCGCAGCGTAGCGCGCAATATCTACCTAGTTAATAATAATCCCCAATAGATGCTAATAATCCAACTAACTCTGATTCTCAATTTGCTATTATTTTATCAAACCAAGAAATCCAAGTCAACATGTCATCTACTGGCAATGATCCATCTAATCCATCATGCATATTTCACAATACCATATATCCTTCAAAATTTCCCCCAATCCATTATAATATGAGCTACTATCACAATCCAACGTCACAATATTCGATGATCATCATTCATAGATCCATTTCATATTACCATCCCTCATATCATCACTAATATTTATCTATTTCCCGTTTACATTTCATACTAGTGGTTCCATCCAAAAGGTCTTCCAAGCAGTCATTCCCCGAGTCAAAGATTATTTTCCCAAAAACATTTATATTGGTGGATTACTATACTAGGGCGACAAAGGATCATGTATAACAATATCAAGGAGGTATGAACAATAGGTATTAACTAATGGCCTAACGTCAACATCATCCTTTTATATAAATAGCAATGCAATTTGTAAAACAGTGTAAAACATTTATAATCCATGGGATCAACATGCGTCAAGGAGACTTGCCTCAGTCGCGGGAAAGTCGTCGAACGTGGAAAGTTCGGCGGCGGGGTCGTCGGTCGCGTCGGAGTCCTCGGCTACGCGCAAATCGAGGTAATAAATAAATACAAGAAAAAAAATAAAATCCAAAAATTACAAAATTAGTACTGGCAGGTAGATCTTGATTTTAGATGAATTTAGGAACTTGAACGGAGTCAATCGGAGTTCGAACGCAAAAGTTATGAGCTTCCGAAGTTTGAATTTTGAAAAATCGAAAAACCGAGAATATTCCCTGGAATATGCCTTTGTTGACTTTTTCCTTGCTCTGAATTTTTGGGAATAGCTAGTGTCTCTTGCATGTGGGGCCCACATGTCGTGCTCACTTGGGGTTCTTCTAGCTTGGGACTTGGCCATGGAAGTCATGGGCATGAGAGGAAGCTTGGAGAGGTGGGGAAGGGGGCATGGCCGGCGAAGTCCGGCGGCCTGCAGACGCAGCGTCTTGGCCTTCAGCGGCGGCGGCGGTGGCGCAGTGGACGGCCGGCCGGCCGGTGGGTGCATGCACGCATGAAGCTCCAACCCAAAACAGAGAACCACCCCTTCCCAAAAAATCCGATTTTTTTTTCTTATTTTTGCACAGATTTGACCCAAATCAAAGCATGGAATCTCTAGATTACAACCTTAGGGACACAAGGGAGGAATGAATTGAGTTGATTCTCATCGGAGGCGACGAATTCGGCGACGAACGAACTTTCGGCCGAACCGAGAAAAACTTGAAATCCGCCTCCAATTCTTGATGAAACCAAAAACCGATTGAAGGGTTAGACTCTATACTCATCCACGGTCACAAGGAAACAAGTGGCACGAAGAATGGCTCACCGGAGAGAGATCTACAAGCACGAACGCGAAGAACACCGAAAAAGAGCGACCCAACTATGGTTTTCTTGATCTCACAGGCACAAGAGTGGAGTAGATGAAAGGAGGAGCACACTCCCGGAACGGGAATTCTTATACGAAGAGAATGGAGGTGGTGGTGCGCCGTTTGGAGGAGAAACGGCCGAGTTAATGGCATTTGAGTGGATTTCGGTTTTTCATTAATGCGGCCGTTTCCGGCGAGGTTGACGGCGAGTGAGGGTGGGGAATGGCAAGAGATCGACGTTGCGGATCCAACGGAACCGACCGTTCGCATTTTGGAGTTGATTTGAGGGAGTTATGAGTGTTTGAAGAGAGGGCACCTCTATGGGAGAGAGTTTGAGCTTCTCTGTCATTTGCCATGTCCAAAGGTAGAAGAAGGCTGAATAGTACCCGCCACGTGGCACTCTCCTATTGGTCCTCCTTTACGCGAATGATCCGCCCTAGAGAAAAATTAGGAAAAATGGTCTAAAAATTTTGGAAAAATTCATAGAGCCATTTTAGAATATTTGGGACCCAATAAAATTGGTTTCGCTGAATTTGGATGATTTTTGTGGAATCAAATATTCAGGCGCGGATTGCGGGCATTAAACAAAAGCCACGAGAGATAAAATAGGAAAGGAGGTCCAAAAATCCAGGGAATAGTTCCTAAAATCATTTTGGAATATTTGGGACACAATTGAAGTGGTTTTGGGATTTTTGGAGCATTTCTAGACTCGGGTGAAATTTCGGGTACCGACGGGAATCAGAAATTCGATTTTTCGAACGGAAGGGAATTGAATCCCGATTTTGGAGGGGAACGGATGCCAGGTTAACATAAACACCAAATAAACTCCAAATTTTGAATTTAATTAATTTAAATTAGATTTTCCTTCAGAAAGCGAAAACTAGGGTGTTACAATTCGGCAAGAAAAATATATAATATAAAAGTGTCGACGATTGGAGAACGGGCTCTCGCCGAGCTTACTTGTTGAACGAGGGATCAACCAAAGCCCCTTTCTGCCAAAGGTTGTAGCATCGAAGACGCGGAAGATGGTCCGTTAGAACAGACAGGAACACAAGGATTTTATCCTGGTTCAGGCCTCTCATGATCGAGATAATAGCCCTACATCCAATCGCTTTGGTGGCGTTTTCTCTATTGAAATGATGGATACAAGTACATGGATCTCACCCCGGGATCCCCCTTTCACGTGTGTTTTCGGGGGGATTAAATACAGAGCCTCACGCTGTACACAAGGTAACCACCCCCTAGATTTACGCCACGTTTCCATAACCGTAGTGCCCACGATCCGGGGCCCTTGATCTGCGCAATTAATTTGAATTTGTGGTGGATTGATTGCCATCTTCCTTTCTAGTGGCATGACCGGGTCCCCGACCATCCACCCGGTAACGGCGTGGCCTTCACGAGCATGGTTTGCTCGTGATCGTCCGGTATGGTCATAGGCGAATGGGTAGACACACATGCTCGGGAGTTATGTTGCTCGGATGGTTTTTCGAGCATCTTCTCTGGTCTTTGTATGGTCGGTAGCCAGGATCTTCCGGGGTACAACGGTCTTTTATCGATAGTCAATCCCCGACGGCTTGAGAATGCTTGGGGCTCGCGCTCGGAGTATCGCATCCGAGCTCATGGTTGGGAGTTGCTCGGCCGTCAGGCGTAATGGTCCTTATAGAAAATAGTCCAATCCTCGGCGCCTAGTCCCCGAGGCTCAAGTGAGATGGGTTATCTCCTTGAGACTGAGAAGTCCAAGGAGGGATTGAATTCTTGATGGTGAAGCACCTACCTCAGCATCTGGGCATGAAATGACCAGGAAAAAGATTTGACAGATGAGGCAGGCCCACGCTATCACATCCCGAGCGAATCATGCTCGGGGAAAAAGGTCGGCAAAAGCTGCACCGAGAGGGAAAATAAAACGCGATTGAACCTCGTCCCGAGTATGGATCAGATGCCCAGGGAAAAGGTAACTAGCAGACTGTGAAAAAACACATGCTGCCGCATCCCATGCATGGATAAGATGCACAGGGGAAAGGTAACTAGCGGTGTGAAAAAACACATCTTTGCCGCATCCCATGCATGGATCGGATGCACAGGGAACTAGGCATGGATCAGGCGCCTAGGCTACTAGCGGATTGCGAGCGGACTCACATTGCCACATCCGAGCATGGGTCTAATGCTCGAGGCGGCAGACGAGCCAGGCTCGAGCTGCCGCATCCTGGACATGGACCAGACGTCCAGGGAAATGTAACTAGCAGACTGTGAAAAAACACATGCTGCCGCATCCCATGCATGGATCAGATGCACAGGGGAACTAGGCATGGATCAGACGCCTAGGCTACTAGCGGTGCGGCGGACTCACATTGCCACATCCCGAGCATGGGTCTAATGCTCGAGGAACTGACAGACGAGCCAGGCTCGAGCTGCCGCATCCTGGACATGGACCAGGCGTCCAGGGAAATAAACTATGAGGACCTGTGCTCAAACGCCTAGCATGCTCGGCGCAGAACACAAACCGTCTCCGAGCGTAACGCGTGCTCGGAGGAACAGACTCGCGCCCGAGCGCAGTGTGTGCTCGGCGCGGAATAGGAACAGTCCCCGAGCGAAACGCGTGCTCGGAAGGAGAGACTCGCGCCGAAGCGGCACGTGCCCGCGAACGAGAATCCCGAGCGAAACGCAGCGTTTCGGAAGAGAGACTTCGCGCCGGCGGCACGTGCCTGCCGCGGAACGAGAATCCCCGAGCGAACGCTGCTCGGAAGGAGAGGCTCGCGCCGAGCCGGCACGTACCAGCGCGGAACAGAATGATCCGAGCGAAAGCAGCGTGCTCGGAAGGAGAGACTCGCGCCGAAAGCCGGCACGTGCTCGGCGCGGAACATGAATAATCACGAGCGATCCCCAGCGAAACGCCGCTCGGAGGAGAGACTTCGCGCCCGAGCCGGCACGACCGTGCGAACGAGAACGATCCCGAGCGAAACGCTGCGTTTCGGAAGGAGAGACTCGCGCCCGAGCCGGCACGTGCTCGGTGCGGAACATGAATAATCACGAGCGATCCCGAGCGAAACGCCGCTCGGAGGAGAGACTTCGCGCTGGCACGTGCTCGACGCGAACACGACTAGTCCCCGAGCGAAACGCTGCGTTTCGGAGGAGAGACTCGCGCCTGCCGGCACGTGCCCGGCGCGGAATAGGAACAGTCCCCGAGCGAAACGCGTGCTCGGAAGGAGAGACTCGCGCCGAGCCGGCACGCATCTGCCGCGGAACAGAACGAGCCCCCAGCCGAAACGCGTGCTCGGAGGGAGAGAATCGCGCCGAGCCGGCACGTGCTCGGCGCGAACACGACTAGTCCCCAGCCAAACGCTGCGTGCTCGGAGGAGAGACTCGCGCCGAGCCGGCACGCGTCTGCCGCGAACAGAATGGGCCCCGAGCGAAACGCGTGCTCGGAAGGAGAGACTTCGCGCCCGAGCCGGCACGCCCGGCGCGAACAGAACAGTCCCCAGCGAAACGCTGCGTGCTCGGAGAGAATCGCGCCGAGCCGGCACGTGCGTGCTCGGCGCGAACACGACTAGTCCCCGAGCGAAAGCTGCGTGCTGAGGGAGAGACTCGCGCCCGAGCCGGGCACGTGCTCGGCGCGAACATGAATAATCACGGCGATCCCGAGTGAAACGCGCCGGAGGAGAGACTCGCGCTGGCGGCACGTGCTCGACGCGAACACGACTAGTCCCCGAGCCAAACGCTGCGTGCTCGGAGGAGAGACTCGCGCCCGAGCCGGCACGTGCCCGGCGCGAATAGGAACGATCCCGAGCGAAACGCAGCGTGCTCGGAAGGAGACTCGCGCCGAGCCGGCACGCATCTGCGCGAACAGAACAGTCCCCGAGCGAAACGCAGCGTGCTCGGAGGAGAGAATCGCGCCCGAGCGGCACGTGCTCGGCGCGAACACGACTAGTCCCCGAGCCGAAACGCTGCTCGGAGGAGAGACTCGCGCCCGAGCCGAAGCACGCGTGCCGCGGAACAGAACAGCCCCGAAGCCAAACGCGTGCTCGGAGGGAGAGAATCGCGCCGAGCCGGCACGTGCTCGGCGCAGAACACGACTAGTCCCCGAGCGAAACGCGTGCTCGGAGGGAGAGACTCACGCCCGAGCGAAGTACGTGCTCGGCGCGGAACATGAATAATCACGAACAGTCCCCGAGCGAAACGCTGCGTTTCGGAGGAGAGACTTCGCGCCCGAGCCGGCACGTGCTCGGCGCGAACACGACTAGTACCCGAGCCGAAACGCTGCGTGAGAGGAGAGACTTCGCGCCGAGCGGCACGTGCTCGGCGCGAACACGACTAGTCCCCGAGCGAAACGCAGCGTGCTCGGAGAGGAGAGACTCGCGCCGGCGTCTTTGCCGCTTCGGCGCGGAACACGGCCGTCTCCGAGCCGAAACACGTGCTCGGAGGAATAAGAGCGATTTTCGAGATATAACAAGATCAATTCCCGAGTGCAATGCCCGTCCGATGTGAAGAAACACACGTCCGAGCTAAAAATTTACTCAGTGCAGATTCGAGCGAAAAGCCTGCTCGGGCAAGAGGATGAAATTTGCGCAGGCGAAGAACTTGCCGGCACAAAGCGAAACGACTTCGCCTAGGCACTGTTTGCTTGATGTAACAAACTTTTCTTTTTTACGCATCTTACCTTATCATAAGTTGTGCAGTATCGGTCATCAGATGTGGAAGATGACGTCTTCGGGATTCCTTTGGCAAAGAATACGTCGATCCCCACGGACGGCGCCAGCTGTCGACGATTGGAGAACGGGCTCGCCGAGCTTACTTGTTGAACGAGGATCAACCAAAGCCCCTTTCGCCAAAGGTTGTAGCATCGAAGACGCGGAAGATGGTCCGTTAGAGCAGACGAGGAACACAAGGATTTTATCCTGGTTCAGGCCTCTCATGATCGAGATAATAGCCCTACATCCAGTCGCCTGGTGGCGTTTTTCTCTATTGAAATGATGGATACAAGTACATGGATCTCACCCCGGGATCCCCCTTTCACGTGTGTTTTCGGGGGGATTAAATACAGAGCCTCACGCTGTACACAAGGTAACCACCCCCTAGATTTACGCCACGTTTCCATAAAAGTAGTGCCCACGATCCGGGGCCCTTGATCTGCGCAATTAATTTGAATTTGTGGTGGATTGATTGCCATCTTCCTTTCTAGTGGCATGACCGGGTCCCCGACCATCCACCCGGGTAACGGCGTGGCCTTCACGAGCATGGTTGCTCGTGATCGTCCCAGATGGTCATAGGCGAATGGGTAGACACACATGCTCGGGAGTTATGTTGCTCGGATGGTTTTCCGAGCATCTTCTGCTGGTCTTTGTATGGTCGGTAGCCAGGATCTTCCTGGGGTACAACGGTCTTTTATCGAGATAGTCAATCCCCGGCTGACTTGAGAATGCTTGGGGCTCGCGCTCGGGTATCGCATCCGAGCTCATGGTTGGGAGTTGCTCGGCCGTCGGGGTAGAATGGTCCTTATAGAAAATAGTCCAATCCCCGACAAAAAGACTATCTCAACTGATTAGTTTTTCAATCATAATCTGATTTAAACAACTATTCAATCTGAAGGACCATGTGGAGGTCTATCCATATTTGTGATGAGTATTTGACTTTATTTGAGATTAGGTTGCTCTGGTTTGCATTTGGATTTGAATTAGATTTTTAATTCGAAGCAATTTGAGCTGTTTCAGTAAAATATGGCACTATCGATCATCATGGGGCGGTAATACCAGCCTTACGATACTACCGGCCGTATACTGGCGGTAGTGCCAGCCTCAACTGCGAGGCACCCAATTTTTTATGCAAATTTCATTAGATGGATGATTATTGTGCATAACTTATTGGGCAATGGGCAATGCTATGTGATGTGTTTCTTTGTCTTTGATGATTGCAGAGCTTCAATTTATGGTCATGGAGAGGCGAAGAATGGTCGGGACTAGGCGAGGGAAGTCAGAGGATCGAACGGCCAAGGATCGCCGGAAGATAGCCGGGGATGAAGCCAGGGCAAGTCAAAAAGTCAATGGAACCTTGGAGAATCTAGTTTGACGCTGCTCGGATCAAGGAGAACTGTTAGATCACGGTTCTAAAGGATAGAGTAGTGGTTATGTCTAATTTGCTTTGAGAAAAGTGCAAAACCTATTATGTTATTAGGTTTTGGGTTAGCCCAATGGGTAAATATGTGGGATCAAAATACAAGTGCCACGGTGCTATGGTCACTTGATTGTACTAGAATCAGCTCTATGTTCTGTTATGAAATCGGCTATCACTTGTCCTTTGATAGCTTCTGCCGATTCATATGGTAGATCAAACTCAATAAGTCCATAGGACCATTTTCCAAGTCGGTCTTTTAGAATCAGAGCTGATAGCATGTAAGTGATTATATCAACTTTGCAAGTCAACGCCAATATATAATGTCTTAACTTGGTGCAGGCAAAATATAAAGATAAGCAAAGTTTCTCCATGGGAGGATACCTTGTTTCTACATCAATTAGTCATTGGCTTAAGTAGAAAATAATCTGCTCCTTCCCACTGACCTTCTGCAATAGGACTACTCTGATTGTTGCTTCCTTAGTCAACACATATAGCTTGAACGGTACACCCTTTTGCGGTGCAGTCAAGACTAGAGGTTTAAACAAATATTCCTTTATATCTTCAAAAGCTTTTTGTTGATTGGCTCCCTATACAAACTCTTGATGCTATCTTATCCTTAGTAGTGGGGTGAAAGCATCAATCCATCCAGACAGATTGGATATAAACTGCCTTAAGTAATTTATTTTGCCGATCAACTTTTGAAGGTCCTTTTTGCACCTAAGTGGCTTTGTATCGGCTATAGCCTTAACTCATTCTTGGTTAACTTCAATTCCTATCTCATGGACCATAAACCCCAAGAACTGCCCAGTCGGTACTCCAAAGGCACACTTGTATAGATTCACTTTCAAACCATGTGCCCTTGCCTTTTTTTAATATATTTTATAAAATGGCCAGATGTTCGTAATCTGCTCTTGATGTTTAGACAACATCATCGATGTAGATCTCTACAATATGGCCGATTAATTCATGGAAAATCAACTTCATATCATGTTGATATGTGGCACTGGTATTTTTTAAGCCGAATGCCATCACCACCCATTCGAATAGTCCTAAGGCAGCAGGGCACCTAAAGACTATCTTATGAACATCAACTTCAGCCATAAATATTTGATTGTAATTACCATTGCCATCAAGAAAACCGACAATCTTATTTCCAGATGCAGCATCGATAAGTATATTGGCTATGGGCATCGAATACTCATCCTTAGGCGTGGTCTTATTCAAATCTCTAAAGTCGCCGCACACCCTAAACTTGACCAACTTTTCTTTATACTCTATTGTCAACTTTGAGCTAATAAAAATTGTCTTTTTTCTATCACCATCGGCTATATTGACTTCTTCTAGCCGATCTAAAGACATAAAACCTTGACCTAGTCTCTCAGTGTCTTCAAAGTCTTTGATGGCTTCACAGCTATCCGTTGTTTACCGATAGCTCTGTATTTTGTCTTCAAGGACCTTTACTGCCGATTTGGACTCCATCAACGCAATATCTCATTTGTCTGATCAAACGTGCTCGGTCTCACATTAATTGGGACAAGGCCTATTTGGTAGATGCAGATGAAGTCGCAATCTTCAAACATTTTTCCTAATATACATTTAGCTCGATCGTGTTACCAATTCACTCCTAAACTGGCCAGGGCAATATGAGCCAATGTGTTGGCTTGAATCACTTCAATTTGATCCCCATTCCACTGTATCATCTTCAGGTGCATAGTCGATGGAATGCAGCAATTTGCGTGGGTCCAATCTCGTGATAGTAATACACTGTAACTTCCCTTGGCATCCACGACAAAGAATGTGGTTGGTAATATCTTGCTACCGATTATTAATTTTGTCACCATAACTCCTTTTGTCTTAGTGGGATCCCCGGTAAAATTGTTCAAAACCATATTAGTTTTGATGAGATCTTCATTGAACTTACCCAGTTTTGTGCACATAGAGTAGGGCATCAAGTTGACAGTTGCTCCTCCCTCCACCAACATCGTTGACATCGGCTTATCATTGATATGTCCATTTAAGTACAATGGCTAAAGATGCTGATGATCGTCTTGTGGTTTTTCAAAGATTGCGTTCTACGATCAAAGTATAACTGTGCAAATGAGTCTTTAGTCGATGCAATACATACCTTGAACTCTGCAAGCAGCATGAACTCCATGTTAATATCCATCGACAGTGGAGAATCATTGCGTACAATGGGGGAATCTAAATCATCTACTGAATCAAATTCATCTCGGCTGACTTCTTTCTTCCTCCATTCCTTCTTTGCAGGCTTAATTGAATGAAGGTTGTTGAAGATTTGATCAGACCCAAAGGACACCATCTCAGCTTGGGTTCGATCGGCTTTCTTATTTTACCAGCCAAATCCATGTCAGTCGAACAAGATCCACCCTGATTCAATTGGCTTTGTCCCTTAATCGGCCTAAAAATCCTTTCGTGGACTAATTTTGTATTGGACCCTTCATCCTGATGATCGCATATCGGCTTAGAGATCCTTTCTTTAACCAACCGTCGATGTTCGTCCATCTATCCTGGGTAATGTTGCATCAGAAAGATGTACGATGATGGCAAAGCTAATCCCCTTTCCCAGCAAAACTGCTAGAAGTGGCATCGTTGGTGAGCTCTCTTAGGACCATTTGGTCGATATGCACCCATCGACCGATAAGGAGGGATTTGCTACAGCCGTTCACTTCTTCTCTCACATTTAGCCAATAACTGAGAGAAGGTAGGCTTCTGCTTCTATATCGACTTACGTGGTGGCAAAAATCTTTCAATCTTACACCATTTACCGATATGCAGCTCTCCTTTTGGCTTGATGGTCCTTGAGTTCTTCCCTTCACGATCGTCTTCAATTTGAATAGAACTGATAGTGATTTTAAGAGTGTAGTTACCGTTAACATTAGCCTTGAGGTCGACTCGTTTTGCCACCTTTGTCGATGATATCAACTGCACTTTGCTGGATTGATCATCTTGCAACGACTCTTGCCCCTTTGTAGAATAGTTGACCATGTTTATAGGGAAATTGTTGGCGTCAAGCTGCATCATCGTCTCTTCTGCAAGCTTCGATTGGCCATCCTCAATAGCTGACTATATCTATTGGTGAAAAATATTGCAATCGTTAGTATTATGAGGAAAAAAAAATGACGCCATTTGCAATATCTTTGCCTTTTAATTTTCTCAGCCAACAGCAGCACATGACTTTTAGGTAATTTCACTGGTTTTTCTTGTAACTGTAAATCAAAAATACAATCGCACTTGGTCATGTCAAAAGCATATTTAACTTCCGACTTGCTTTTAGTCGGCATAAGCCATGAGCAAACCAAGGATTTCTTGCTTCACTTTACCCACTCGGTTGTGTTTACTTTGTCTCTTCATCGTCGGATGAGCTACCCGATTCATACTCAACAAGATTTATCTTGGGCTTATCTTTTCAGGTATTAATATTCTTAAATCGATCCTTCAAAGCCCTTATTATCATATAATTAGCTTTCCTAAGCCGATACCTAATGTAGGAGGTGACTAAGGTTGTTGAATTCCTGACCACCAAATTTCTCCTTCAAATGAGAGATTGATTAATCCCTAGAAAGCTAAATCGGGTACTTGCTTATCAGGCAATGTAACATAAAACACTGATTTCTAACTTCTTTGAACCTCTTAAAGTAGTCGGTCACCAATTCGCCAAATTTCTATCACACATAACGTAGATCGGAGATTCTTACTTCTAAACTCCTAAAGAAAAAATAATCATGGAATCAATTTTCCAAATGGCTCAAGTGTTGACCGAATTTGGGGGCAAGATTGTGAACCAAGTTAAAGACACCTCTGACAGAGACAATAGGAAGTATTCCACTTTTAACCCATCGGACTAGGGCGCTTCCCTGCATTGTACAATAAAATGCCCAATATGTTCTAAGGTTGTGGTGGAATCGTCTCCCGAAAATTTAGCGAAATCAGGGACTTGGTAACCATTGGGGTATGGGATTCTATCCATGTAATCAGGGTATGGCTTTTGGTAGTCGATGACCTTCCCCTTTGCTTGTATCTCGAATTGATCCCGCAACACTGCAGTAAGCTATTCAACCCAATCGGCTTTTTTAGCCAATGTCATTTGCAATTGTGGTATTTACCTATTATGATCATAATTGGCATGCTACCCCTTGTGTGCAAACTTGGGTTGATGTGGTTCCTGGGCTGGCTGTGGTTGATAAGGTTGTTCACAGCCGACGTTTTGCCTCCTAATCGTCGGCTTCGGCAGTGGAACAAACAGTTCAGAATACGTCACAACCTTGTACGGGGCCAGATCCCTTGGTGGAATCGGCTTAACGTAATGTGGATATACCTGAGTTTCAATCGGCTAAGAAATAGAATTTGGGTAGTCGTAGAACAGAGTCGATGGAGGTAAGTTGGACTTCCAACTTAGAACCATCGGTGTATGCCTGGTAATGAGAAATCCTACTTTTGCCAGGATCGCGTGGTAAGATCACAGTTGGTTATCTTGGCATCATAGTGGGGATAGGAGCCGATGGCTTGGGATCGGCTGCTATTTTTACGGTCTGAGTGTTCTGCGCTATGGATTAGACTGGATATGTCAGCAGTGCTTGCATAGGGTCAAACAAAATTCCATCCGACACCCTTTCTTGTGCTATCGTCTTGAAGCTGTTAGCTATCATTGACTTAAGTGTAGTTACCAGAGCATAGTATATAGATTGGTTAATCATATCTAATAACTCCACCTGTACGGGTGTATATTGGCTTATCGATCTATCATCTGAAGTACTCATGTTCTCCTGGCTGCCACAAATGACCGTTAGCAACGCAATTTTTTTGTGTAACACCATGTCGGGTCTTCTAGTAGCATTTTAGCATCATCTGCTTTGTGATCATCTATGTCCTTGCATTGCTCGGGCGTTAAATCGTCCATCGTTGGGATGATTATGGCATCAGAATTGACGTCAGACGGAGGAATCGATTTTCCTTAAGAAGACATCTTTGTCCCACCTGGCGTGTCAAAAGTGTGTTGACGCCGAAAAATATGACGACGGATTGATCGGCACCAAACACACGCAAACACCAGGTTTAATTTAGGTGCTGGTGTACCAGCCGATTTAATGATGCAATCGACAAAAAAAAAATTAAACAACTAACTCAGTCGATTAATTTTTCAATGATAATCTGTTCTAAACAACTATTCAAGCCGATTAGACCACAAGTAATGATAAATGTAAATAGCCTGGTTGAGTTAAGTAGATAAGATAAACTTTCAGTGATAAATAAGGAATTGCCTCTTTAATTATTTAAGCGGCATAAACGTTTACGCTCTCCTACAGTACTTGGTTCGCACGATCGATTGAGGCGATGGATAGCTAAAGGCAGGCTCGGCTCTGCTCGGCCTCGGCCGGGCATCGGATACCGACGTGCGCCCTGTCCAAAGTGGGTGTACGCCACCGTCAGTGCGTCCAAGTCGCGTCGCTGTCCAGGAGGTCGACCTGTGGATCTCCTCGCCATCACCGAGGATACCTCGATCCCGCTCGAAGTGGACGGCACGACCGGTCGCAGGTAATTGTCAAAAACTCAAAACTCGCCGGGCACCAAAGCGCGCAGCTACTACATACGTACGCCATGGGCTTACCGATGTGGCCATGTGTATCTGTACGCGCCACACGCGCATTGTAGAAAAGCCTCTTCCGCTTGATAGACCAGCCAGTTTTTCTCTCTCTCTCTCTCTCTCTCTCTCGTCGATCGATCGAGTAGTTTTGTGCTCGTTGGCTGACGATGCATGATGAGGACGACGACAGTAATAAGTCAGTACCCTGTGTAGTAATGCTGGCAACTTGGGGACAAGGACGCCGCTGTCTGGGAAGCGTCAGACCGGGCTAGCTCTGGAGGCGAAGTACATCTATCGCTAGGGGAAGTGGTTGAAACAACGTCAAATTTTGCGAGCCGCGAAAAGTAGGAACAGCTCAGAATATCCAAGCAGTAGCTAGTTTCATTTCTTTCCATTTTTAAAACGCTGAGAGTAACATGTGCCACCCCACTGGACTTAATTACGTCATGGTGTGGTGTGAAACATACTATTTTTTGGCTTGGCGCTGGCCCTACATTGTGGTGTGACCAGGGATAAAAATCTCGTTTTAGAATAAATTTCGGAGGTATCCAAAATCCGAAATCTCGACGAGATTTCAAAAATTCAAATCAAATCCGAACGAAATCTAAAATTTAAATTTCAAATTCGGTTTTTTTACCGGAAAATTCGAGATTTTAGCCGATTTTAAACCGACCAAAAAATGGTCCAAAAACATCAAAAAAATCTGAATTTTTTTGTGAATGTTCTTCAACCTAAATCCAATCATATCTGGCCAAAAGAATTAAAAATCCGGTAAAAAAATATTGAAATTTCGGCCGAAATCCGAGATCTCGCCAAAATTTGTATATACACTGTAGCATTTTTAATTTTTTTTTACTCGATCGAGATTTTGAATCTCGATGCGGTCCGAAATCCAAAATCTCAGCCCGAAATTTGAATCCCTGGGTGTGACATTAGCAGAAAAAAAAAGATTTAAAAATAGATTAAGCGAAAAATTATTAATAAAAATAAGTTTAAAAAGAGGCTAAATAATAAAAAGAGAGTGACTAGGGAACGGTATACCGTTGCAACGGTATAGCCATGAAACTTATGAAACTTATCAGTTTCAGTGCTGGTTTCATGAGTTTCAGTGTTTAGTTTCATCAGTTTCATGTTTTATCAATTTTTAGTGCTAAGTTTCATGAGTTTCAGTGCAAAAAATCATAAGTTTCATGAGTTTCAGAGGTATACCGTTGCAACGGTATACCGTTTTTTAGTTTTTCTGTAATAAAAATTGTTCAGCACTTCCTTTGTACTCACATTTCGCTACGACTGAAGCTTGAAGCACATATACTTGTATGTTTCTTTAAACACCGAACTGACGTGGCACTGACCCTGAAGCCACTGTGTTTGCACACAGCGGCAGAATCAAATCGTACTCCATGTCGTTGTATCGTACTTCAGTTTCAGCGGCACAGTTCATCTTTTTTTTTATTAATTCAACTAAGTAAAGAACCAGTGAACCACACAGTCCACAAACATATTTACCGTTGGCAAGATCGAGCAAGCATTGCTTCTGATTTGTCAGGAACTGTTCCCTGAACCCATCAATCCTGCGTGCACGCCCCAGTTTGATGTTTCGCACTGTGCGCAGCCGTCCTCTTTACGCTGCCCCTAGCCAGTCGCAAATTGACAGGACGCACAGCAACAATGGCGAGATGTTAACAGCAGCATCGATCCATCAAGTGTGCCATCGGAGGAACCAACTGATGGAGGATGGGAAGGACATACGCCCATGGCGGATCTGAAAGATCAGCCATCGAGCACACACGAGCAGGGTTTCACTTACGTTTTTTCGATTTTCGCAAAATTATCGAGTTTCGAAAATCGACAAAATCGAACCAAAAACCAATCAAAAATCGTAAAAAAATCGAATAGTTTGAAAAATCAAATTTTTTGAATTTTTTTTCAAAAATCTCGATATTTGGTTGATAATCGCGGTATTTGGTCGATAATCGCTCGATTATCTCGATATTTTCCTCGAAAATCAGCCGATCACGTGAACTTCCTCGTCGGTCGCTTTTTTGAGCGATTTTCGGTCGATACACCTCGATAATCGCTTGATATGGCTCGATAATCGTGATATTTGTGTTGGACATTTTTTTTTAATTTAATCGGTTTACCGACCGGTATTCTATATCGTGCCGGCTCGATAAGACCGATTATCGTGAAATTCGACGATAAGTGGAACCCTGCACACGAGCTCGATCGACTAAGAAGGATCGAAATGGCGATAAAGAGAGTGAACGATAGAAAAATAAAATAAAATTCTTTAAAAAACCTCGCAAAAGTCTCTCTACATCAAACGAGAATTGAAATCTAAATTTTCTGAAACAATTAGTTTTGGGGCGATACTACTGACTATGTAGAAGCGCTACTATCATGCTACAATACCAGCAATACCGGTAAAATCAGCACATCTCAAAACCAAAATCGGTAAATCTTTTAATCGGCTGATCCAAACTTCATGAAACTTTGTAGAGCCATTCCTATGGATGTTAGGAACTTATTCCAACATTCAATCGCAATTATTGAAGTCAAAGTTTCAACCTTTTGCTAGTTCAAGGAAGAACGCTCAAGAACAGGGACAAGAACCAAATATTCACTGCAAGCTTACTCATGGGGTTTTGATGATCAAAATGATTTTGAATGTCCTCCCACTTGTCACAGCAAGAACGAACACAAGAGAAAAAACCCGAGAACACAATATGCAATAATTTCCCAAAGATTGAGCAAAAGATCGATTTCTTACAAAGATCAAAACAATGATTGCGTAAATGATGAGGATATGATCTGAAGAAGATTCATCCATCAATCATGCATCCTTGGTATAAAATCCGCAAGCATTTAGAAGGAGGGGAGGCAAATCCAACTGTGCGAAATTTAATTGATTGAATGTAAATACTGAATTTAAAATTTAACGTAAATACGAAATTTAAATTCAAAAGTAAGGAAATAATATTTTATTTCTTTGGATGAATGTTTAAAAAAGCCCCACAACAAGATGGGCAAAGCGCAAAAAAGCACCAAAACCTTCAAGAGAAGAGACACCCCTCTCCATCTATTTAGTCTTTTTGAATCATTCACCACCCTTGGATGAGTTGCTTTAATCCTAAGCAACCCCTCCAAGGGTTAGGATTGACTCAATCACTCATACATGGGCTAACCTGAAACCTACTAACATAATGGTTTTTGCACACTTCTCAAATCAAGCTAACTTGACCGCTATTCCATCCTCTAAACCGCAATTCAACGACTCTCCTTAATCCGAACAACTCCAAGTTACCATCCCAGCCATTCCCTTACCTCCTTGGCTTGCAGCGACTCCATCTTCGATCATCCTCCGGCTATCCCCGACCGTCTAGACCTTTGACGCACCTCACCTAGTCCCGGTCATCCTCCGTCTCACCATAACCTAACACTGTCATCCTCCTGCAACCATCAAAGACAAAGCAATACATCACATATCAATGCCTAAAATGATATGCAATCAATCATCACAAGAAAAGATTGCGAAAATCATATTTCAGATTCAAACTTCGCAGTCAAAGTTGGCACTACCGCCATCTAGAGGCCGGTAGTACTATTGGCCGGTACTACCACTCCTCAGGCGCTGGTAGTACCGCTCCTCACTCAAATCTAGGCTAAGACCTCTCTGGAATAAAGTACCGCCCGTTGGGACCAGTAGTACCGTACCTCATTACTACCTCCAGTACACTCTCCAGAGGCTGGTGCTATCGTCACCATAAGGCCGGTAGCACCGCCTGAGAATGACAGTACTCAAATTGCTTTATTTTGAAGATCAAATTTAAATTAAACTCAAACTCGAGCACACTTTGTTCAAATATAGTTAAATATTCATCACATATGGATAGATCTTCACATGAGCTTTAAGACTAGTATAACTCAGGTAGGTGCAACGGGTTTCAGGGTTGAGGCCGTCATCGGCGTCATGCGACACTGGCATGGCAGATTCAAAGGGCAAGAGTACTTGAAGAAGGGTGTTCTAGTAGGATTGGATTGGCATAAATTTTCAGGAAATCCAGTGGTTGGGGGAAATGATCGAATAGCACCATGTGTTAGCTTTGCCGTGGTTTATTAGCTGCTTATTTGATCTTAATTTCGTTCCCATTAGATTTTCTCCGCGTACGGTTTTTCTGTTCCGGATGGCAATGGATTCTGCTGCGTACTTCTAGAGTTTTTTCTTTCAATGATTACCTGTACGAGCTTGCTTAATTATGCAGATGCAATGCTAATTTAATTGCGGGTTAGTCGAACGGTGAAGTAGTGAACAGATGAAAGCTGCTCTATAATCCGGTTAATATATAGTTATTTCATGAGAAGTGCTTCTATGCTCTTCCTTCTAGTACAAGTTGCACAAATCTTGAAGCAAGCGAAGGGGTAAGTAATCACCATCTACCCTTCATTTATGCTTTAATAGTTGTGCAACTTTTAAAAGGAAGAGCATAGAAGCACCTCTCTTATTTCATACCTGTAAAACGCTATAGGTTGTTTGGAAAACTTATCCTAACAATACAATGAATTCATTCCGGACTTTGAGGTGATGCAAATGCATGTTTTCAAAGATACTGGAGTATAACATTCGAGTGAGCCACACCGAGAAAACAATAGAATTTTGACAACAACCTCAACCTTAATTAACTACTACATGTATCAACTTTCACGTGTCAGTGACTTTCTAAATCGGCTGGTGTCTGCAAATTAGCATTTTTTTTTCTTTCACATCAGCTCGAACAAAGTAGCATCTCTGGCAAAATCAGAAGCACTGTTGTATTAATTATACTGCCAAGAAAGTCGATGGAGATTTAGGCCCCGTTTAGCAACTTAGAACCGGTCCGTTTCTACTCAAATATAGGAGAAACTCAACCAAACGGAATAAAACTCGAAACAATTCTCCACGGAACGTTTCTTCTTTTTCCACGCCGGGGCCAAATCACCCTCAAACCCGTTCCACGCCGATTCACAGAATCCAGACAGCTAGCCAAACAGTTTCTAGACAGTGATTCTACCCGAAACGTTTCTACAAAAAATCTAAAACCGTTTCCGTTTCTATTAGTATCTGGTACCAAACAGGATCTTAACCACTGGCGTGCATCGATTGCCAAAAGGGGTCCGCGGACGTCGACACGCACAACTGTAAGATCCTACGGCTTACCCCTGCTGCAGATGGCTACGCGACCTGCTGGCAGGCCGGCATCGATGGACACCACTGTTTACCTCAGCATCCATTTGTAGCAAACTCGGATGATCAGGCCGAGCAACCACACGCGCCTCTGCCACCTTTAAAGCGATGGCTTCCCCGCACCTGCTCACGCCACAGGTCGCGGAAAGCGACGCCCCCGAGCGCCTGTCTGCTTTCGCCTTGCGCCCCTGCCCGCGTTGCTTCCCGGTGCAAATCATGGCGTGAACTCCTCCCTCCCATCACGCCATCAGTATTTAGTACTGCTGGCCCCGGCCGGATGGAGGAAGCAAAGGAAGAAAACTCTCAAACTTCACTCACCTAGCTTTTGGTGTTGAGAAGGCTTTTACGATCAAACAATTGGTATTAGAGTTCGGTTCTAACATCTTTAGCTCGATGGACACTAGGGTGTGAAGGACTGATGGACCATAGTCCTGAGGGACCGTCGGTGTATGGTGAAGAGACGGTGAACGGCTGAGAGATACCAATGTGTGAATGGGGGACTGTTAGAATAGTCTCACATTGGTTGTGGAATGACAAATGACCTAACTTATAAATAGAGGAAATCCCTCACCTCTTAAGCTAGCTTTTAAGGTTGAGAAGGCCCTTGCATCCAATCCAACAAAAACGTGAACGATCGATAGTACCGGCCGTATATGTGCGCGTCGTCTAATCTGGCTTTGCCAACGTTGTAAAACCGGCCCATTTATGTGGGCATGGCCAAGGTTTGCAGTTTGCAAGATGTGGCAGGTAGCTCGGTGCGCGGCGTTGTCCGTGGCTTCTTTCCACGTACTCGCCATTCATTGCATTGGTGGCTACCATGGCTAAGATCTAGCCATACGTTCAGTAATTTGGAATATAATTGACGGTAAATTTGATATATTTTGTATTACCTCTATCACATAATTATCATGCACAATGGTTAGGTGTAGCAGTAAAATCTAATGATGAATCCAGTAAGTTTGAATGTAATTGACAGTAAATTTGATCTATGTTATCTTTCCGCTATCACATAATCATCATGCACTATGGCTAGGTACGGCAGTAAAATCGAACGATACGTCCAATAAATTGGAATGCATTTAACAATAAATTTGATATATTTTATTTTACAGCCATCACATAACTATCGTGTGCCACTGCTAAGTGCGATAGTAAAATATAACAATGGGTCCAGTAAATTGAATTCATCTCTTACTGCCACTATCACATGGCAATCATCCCCCACGGCTAGGTGTGACCATGGTTTGAAATCTCAGCGAAGATCCAAATTTGGATATATTTTTCAAAAATATTAGTTTTAGGATATATACCCATATATAACAATTCAAATGAAACACATAACTTTGAAGAAAAAAAAATACTCGAATTCGAAAATGTTGAATGAATTTAGATCACATATTTTGCTTATTTATATATAAAATCAGCACATAGCAACAATCAAACTATCATCAAAAAAGAAAATTCTACTTTGAATTTTAGTTCAAACTTGTTATCCCAACAATTTAAAAAAAAAATTCGCATGCAATATATAGAAATATACTCACCGTGTCCGGCGCCCATTTCGGCGTTTCTGTCCGGCCTCTTATGGATGGTTAAGCCCCAACCACATCATTCAATTCAATGGCCGTAGTGCGTATTACTACAGCAAGCTAGTGGTTTGTGTTCGCTGTTACTGCGTCGACGGCAATTGATCGAACAGGTCTGTGGCACGATCGGTCGGATCGATCGGTTGGCCAGTGCAGGAGCACGTCGCCGTCGGCCGGTCGATCGGTCTGCCTGGGCCGGGAGGGGTAGTGTCCATCGATTCGAGCGTGTTGTCTCCTCGGCTCAGCGGCGATTGGCTAGCGATAGCGCGGGAAGATGTGGCGCGCGAAGTCGACAAGTAGTTCATGTGAGGCACACTCGTTTTGTTCTCTCGTCTTGTTTGATTGATGGGAAAGCTTGACGGGCTAGCCAGATGGCGTCTTGTCAAGTTAGAGCCGTACGTTGTACACAGGTTTTTCGAACGCTAGCTGCATGCCCTGGCTGGCTTGTGAGCCTGTGACTCCGCATGCCTTGGTAATTTTACTACCACTGATTCAGTCATTTCAACAAGGCCCCATCTCCGTCCATGGTACTAAGTACTAACGATCATCTTTAATCTAGTGGCACTAATTTCTCGCGTTACTACGTTTTTATAGTCGACCGAAGAGGTAGAGGACCACATATGAATATACGATCGATCAGTGTACCACTGCATCATTAAATTTAAAGATGAGCACGAATACACGCAGGGGTAGACGGTGGTGTTGGTACGTTCTGGTTTCTGAACGGGAGGATACCAAGACATGCATATGCGTGTGCATACATGCAGCAGGGGACGGGCTACCTCATCCTCCTGCGGATCAGATGTACGTTAGCCCATGGGGAGGTTAATTGGGCTCCCATATGGGCCAGTTCTTGGAAAAGCTCTTAGAAAAGGATGTAGCATCCTCTACGAAAAAGTGGACGAGACGAATAGAGCAGAAGAACTTCCGACCAGCTAGGAAGGTTCTTCTTTCCTTTCTCTCTCTCGAAAAAGAGAGAACTCGGAAGGTTCTTTTTAGGCAAATCACCAGAGTGTTGTTAACTCGTAGAAAGAATACAACCTTTAGTGACTATGTCCTTAAGGAAGTCGGGGAACATAGTTCACCCAAGTGCAAAACAATCTGCCATCGACACTTCCTTCGCACAGCACTGAGTTGCCGAATTCGCATCACGCTGGGTAGGAACACAAGAAAATTTGCTAATATTCGTGCTAAGATTTAGATTTCATGCCATATGCCTGCAATCGCTGATCTTGCGCCATCCTGCTACTCGATCGTATCGAATAGAGTCAAGTGATCAGACTCCAGGCTGCAACACTGCATCCGTGTCTCCCTGCAAACAGAAAGCCATCCCGTGCCGCAAGCGCTTCAATGGTAAAAACATCAGGGATATTGCCGTACCACCGTGATTTCACCGCCAAAAAACTTCCCGAGTAACCGCGGATTATGGAGCCTGAACTTCCGGTATTAATTTTAACACTCTATCAGCACTAATTTTTAACAGAACCTCGACTTGGTGGTCGCCAAATTTTTTAACCGCGGATTGTGATTTCACAATGAGCCATCTACGTAACCCCTTTTTCACTGGCTGGAATTTGTGGGCTGACATGTTTGGCCGCCATCACCGGATTCCAGTTCTCCTTGCACGCGATGCCTACAATCATCTCAGCCAGTCCACAGGGGCCAAATACCACAGACAAAGAGGGCTGCATCTTCAGATGAACATGAACAAACTCCACCAACCAGCAGGTCCTTGCCAAACAGGGCTGCACCTTCAGATGAACAAACTCCACCAACCAGCAGATCCTTGCCACAGGTTACCGGGTGAAGGGAGGAAGTTTTTTACCAGTTAACTCCCTTACTGCCTGCCAAAACTAGAGTGCAAAGGTGTACTGAGTTGCAACATGAAAAAACTGATTCTTCACTGTACCCACAATCATCACGATGGCTCTCTTTCGGCTTGTCTTCGACGTACGTAAACCCTATTTTTTTAAGAAAAAAAAATTGGCCAAGAATTCTAGCATTTCATTAAAGAAAAAGAGAACAACAGCCGGACTACAAACGCACACACACCTCGCGCACACATACCTCACACACACCTCGCGCACACATACCTCACACACACCTCGCGCACACACACCTCGCGCACACATACCCATCCTCGTCGCCGGTATCTACCACTGCCTGGAGGCCGTGGTCGCACAGTTCCTGGCTTTGCGTTGGCCCCTGAGGAGGATTTTCTTGCCTTGACTTGAGCCATTTTGCAAACTTCTTTTTGAAGTCCTGTATGCGATGAATTGATTTAGAATGGGTACATCGTAGCTGAAACATGAGGCACGTGAAACTGACCGATTGATTCGTCCCTTACCCACCGGCCCTTAACTCCGGTCGATCTAGGTAGGGGACATATCCCGGCGGCCTCTCCCACCGTGTGAAGTTCTCTGGCGAAGTGGGGTAGGCGTCGTGGCAGTTGTAGAGAAATTCGTAATCACGCTGCTCCGCCCGTCGATCCATTGGAAAAAGCAACAACGGTCGTCGCCCTAAAAAACAAATAACGATGCATGAAATGGTACTCATATCGTAATTAGGGTATGGACAACATTTGGTTTACCCGGCCGCGCACAACAAGAGTGGCGCGCGGAGGCCGTATCTCCGTCGTGATCACGTAACCTTCGCCACCAGGTTGCGCCACATTTCGGGCGTGGCAACTCCGGCGAATCAAGGCGTCAACGCTTACTCTCATCCGGTATTGGGGTTAGCCTTCGCTTGTCGAAGAGGCGACGGTAGAACGACATCGTGGCCCTCTCTGTGTGTGGGAAAACAGACTAAAGTTTATGGAAGTTATGGTCGTGTGATGCACATATCCCTCCTCGGTGGGTTTATAAAGAGTGGCGAAGGGCAACCAAAGGAGAGTCTCGCGGACTTGAGTATTTCAAATCCGCGAGCATCGGATGCTTCGCAGCTCATGATGACATGAGCGTGGCTATGCCCACAACTTTAAACAGGAATCTCTGCCATAGCCGCTTTTGGCGACATTATGCAATTGAAATGACAAAGGCCGAAAAGTTGATATGGCAAAAGCTGAAAAAGCAATAATGACACGCGGTTGATATGACTAAAGATGACAGAAATATATAATAGACCACGTATATGAGGAAGTACACAAAATAGATAGTAAAGCATAATAGGACAAAGTACCCAAAAATAACGCACATCCTAAGCCTGATCACCCCTGGTGGACCACGACTCGCCCCACGACCCTAGCTCTCCTTCATGGACGCGCCGAAGGGGTGCATCGTCGAGAGGTCGTGGGCGAAGCACCACGATGGTCCCGCCGCCGTAGCCCGGCGGGTCAGATCAACCGGCGGGACACGCAGCGAGGAGGCAACGGGTCTGGCAGGAGGCTGCGTGATCTGCGTGGTCGGAGGAGGCGGCGTGTCTTTGCGTGGTGGAGGCTGCGTGAACGAAGCCCTCGCGAAGAATCGATCGGGCGAGTCGTGACGCCGTGCCTCGACCGGGTGTCCGTAGAGGCATGTCCTACGAGGCCTACGATGTGAGACATTAACATTTAATTATAGTGAGAAGATTAGATTCAAACGGAATCAATCGAATGTTTATCGGCCACGGGTGTGGGGACCATGGTAGGCCAGCGTGGTGGCGTCGCCAATCGATCCTCCACCGTGCTCGAGCCGAGGCACTGGGTGTGCAAGGCCGGACCACTGGGCAGAAGCGGTGGTCGAGAAGGTGGTGTCCGTGAGCCGAGACCGGTGGCGGCCTAGACGAGGTGCCGGTAAAGCGATCGGGGCCGGGGCAACAAGCGACACCAAGCTCCACGATCCGTCGGGAGTGCAGCTCGACATGCCGCATGGCCTCGATAGGCTGCTGCTTGACTGTGAAAGTGGTCCCCTGCTGCAGCCTAGGACAGAAAGTCGGCTGACATCTTTGCTGCAAGCCCTCGCCTCGCCCACCTATCACGCATAAACAAACATTAAACATAACGACATAGCATTGAAATTACAATTGCATTAATGAGTAAAAATACAACGAGACTTACCATGCAGTGCGGTGCCGCCTGCGTGGCTCGAGTACAAGTCTGCGATGCGGCCCGGCAAACACTGGGCGGCGCTCCTCGCGTAGGAGGCGAGTACGGTCCGGCACGCGTGCCAGGACAAGTACTCTGGTAGGAGGAGGGGTCGTAGGGCGCGACCTCCTCGACAACGCCCTCCAGCGCCCCCTCCCAGCGCAAGCCACGGCGCCATCCTCTGCAGCAAGGTCACCATGGCCTTCTTGGGTCCCTGGTGGAGAACTCGCACAAAGACCTCATTACTACAAATATGTCGTAAGCACTTAGCATTCTGTAGTGGCGAGTAACTCACGAGTGCACTTTCGCCGCACGCGTTCCCCAAAGGAACAGGGACCACCTGGCGTAGTCCAAAGCTGCTCGAGGACTCGGTGCGGCGCGTAGTCCTCTTAAGACGTCGAAGACGAAGCTTCCTCCTCGCCTTCCAAAGAAGGTGGTCCTCGTCACAGAGCATGGACAGGCCCCCCGCAGCTCTCTCTCCTACACGCTCGTCGCTGTAGGGGTCCCAGACGACATTCCCGTCCCTCAGGTGGTCAAAGGCCTCCGTGAAGGCGAGGTACGCCGCGACGCACTGGACACCGCCCACCGTGGGCTGCAATAGAGTAGAAATAATCGTAGCGAGATGGCATTGAAATTACAATTGCATTAATGAGTAAGAACATGTACCCGTCGCCTGGTCCAGAGCGAGCCCATCGTCGGTTGGTCCAGCGCATCACCGCCGTACATGTCGGCGGTGTAGTCCGAGGTCGACCAGGGTCGACCCACGAGAAGCGCCGAATGACCAAAGTCAAGAAGAAGCGGCATCCCGGTCAAATTGGAGTTCTCGCTTTCTTCACGCGACGCGTCGCAAAGGGCGTGGTGCGTGGAAGCAAGAACCGCCGAACCCCAGGATACCGCCGGTACATCGTCAGGCTCGAGTCCGCAATAGCCCGTCGTAGGCTATCCAACGCGGCGTCCACGGTGTCGCCGTGACTCGGCGTGAACATCACCCACCGAACAACCAAAGCGAGATAGGCCTCGAGGTGCCTAGCAACCTGGTAGTCCGTGGGCTCGCCGCCATCCGCCGCACTGCAACAATTGAAAGAGTGTGATATCACGTTAATGCTATGCAAAAGCGGAGTAACATAGTAATATGTACAATCACTAACCTCGAATCGTGCCAACCACCTCCTCGATGGCCCGTGCTTCGTGCCTCACAGGTATCTTCCGGGTCTATCTCCGCGACCCGTGCCGCGGCGATAAGTCCGCGTCCCCACCCAACAGAGCCAGAGGGGCCGATCGCTGCCCGGCGATCGGCAATCCGATGAGCATGGCGGCGTCTGCAGCATCACCGTCATCTCCCGACAGGCAGGTGAAAAGTGTGCGTCTCCGGCCTCCAGCGGTCGACCAAACACGCTAACAGCGAGTGGTCGTACGGGAAACGCCGCGACCGCTGCGGGTCGTCACCCTGTGCCTGGGGGTCGTGCTCGACGGGGTCGTCAGCTGAACCCTCCACCATGCGGACTAGCGGAAGCAGCCCGGCACGTGCAAGCCTAACGAAGAACCACAGAGTTGAATGAATTGAATGTAATGAACACTAATTGTACGAACAATGGAACATGTACAAGTACTGCAACTAACCTGGTGTGGAAGCGAGCGTCAACGCACCATGCCTTGTTAGGCACACGAATCCGCAGTAAGGGCAACTTGTCATTCCCCTCTGTCGTGTGGACGTGCGCACGGTGCCGCGCATCCAAGACAGGGTCCAGGAATGAGTCGACCTGCTCCATCCCTGCACATAGAAATGTTTCAACATAAATCATACTACACAACGTACGACAAGCACGACATATGTGAATAAAAGTACACAACGTATAATAATAAAAGACATGAGGGTTGAACATAAATAAAGGTACACAACATGTGACAAACACAACATATCCGAATAAAAGACACAACATATATGAATAAAAGACAACCAATCACGTCAATATTACAATACATATATGTATAAAAGACATAAGGGGTGAACATAAATAAAAGTACACAACATGTGAGAGACACAACATACATGAATAAAAGACACCCAATCGCGTCAATATTACAATAAAAAACATCTAACGTGCATATAATAACATATTTCGATACATAGCCACCACCACTTTCAGAACATGCACCCTCGTGCCTTTGGTTTGCCTTGTGACCATACTCGCCGCACCTAACACCTCCTAAGAGGGCCACCCACTTCAGATTCATCCATGTCGCTGCGAATGCGCCTAGTCTGGGATCGACCAGATCGCCCTTCCGCACACCTCCGCAAGGTTGGATCCGGCAAACAGATGCCCTCATCTCTGTTAATCGCAGTTGAAATCACCGTGTGCACGAAAACCACGAAACTCACCCGACCAGATATGGACAACATGATCCTTCAAGTAGAAAGGGGACATGTATTGCGGCGTGTTCATCCCAATTTGCCCACAAGCGGCCATCACGTGTGAGCAAGGAATATGGAGAAGTCTTGGCTTATTGCATTTGCATTCACACCATCCGTGATGCCCCTTGGCCTAGATTAACCTCGTATGCGTAATAATCGTTGTGTCGGTTCCCAATCCCCTTTTGCACCGAAGAGTCACCTCGGCGGTATTCGGTGACCCGTAGCTACGCACCATATGTCTTTGAGCTTTCATGGTTCGTTCCTCCATGTAGGTCATCATCCGCGAACAATACGGCGCTTGCAATGTGGAGGCATGAAGTACCGCTCGCATGCCTTTTGGTAGTAGCTAACGATGCCGTGCAACATGCCTTCAAGGATGGCCACAAGCGGAAGCGGACGGAGGCCTCGGATGACCCAATTGTAAACCTCGGCTATGTTCGTTGTCATCACGCCAAACCTGTTCAACGCATAAAAGCAGTTTAGAACAACAGGCCAAATTGTTTAGCGCTGTTTTGATATTTTAATGTACCATACTAACCTGGCGCCTCGGTGTCATGGAGCAATGCCCACTTCTCTAGAGGCTCACCTCTATCCAAAGGCGAAACACTTAATGTTCCTTGACGTTCGTCTCCTCATATTAGGAGGACCGAGCTCCCCAAGGGGTGTTAGCCTTTTGGGTGGACATTCGTTCGGCGTAGGTGGTTGCTTCTTCATCTCTTCGATATGCGCACTGGTGTGCTTATCCAACTCGGCAAATAGCGCGTTGAACTTACGTGCCTGATTCTGCTTGCATAACCTCTTAAACAGATTCATCAGTTTCTTGCTTTTGAACTGCCTGAAGAAATTGACACCCAAATGTCTCATGCACCACCTGTTCTGTAGGTCAGGCCACGAAAATGGTTCATCTCGGTCCTCCTGTAGAGTCTTGATTGCCGAGAGGATACCTTTGTGACGATCATGAATGATGCACATGCTGGGCCGATCACCAACTACCCCCACCTTCAGATGTCTGAAAAACCACACCACTATCCCGATTCTCACCCTCAACAAAAGCAAAGGCCAATGGAAGTATGTGGTTGTTCGCATCAATTGCAATGGTCGTTAGAATCTGCCCCTTGTATTTTCCATCAAAAATGTGCCATCAACACAAAGCAATGGACGACAAGACTGAATGACGCAATGCAAGGCCCCAATGAAAAGAAAGCACGATTTAAATGTACAGATCCCATTTGCATCTGCTTCGCTTTCTTTGAAAGCGGTGTATGTGCCAGGATTGGTTTGCTTCAGTACTTCAAGCACACGAGGTAGGTTGCAATACGATGCCTCGTATGTGCCAAACCTCTTCTCTAATGCTTTACGCCGCATACGCCAGGCCATGGAGTAGCTTATCTCGATACTTAAATGTTCGTAACATTGCTTTACGAATATACGAACACTCGATATCCCGCTTCTCAATTATTTCATTAAACATCACGCTGGCTATTACAGCCGCATTCAAGTTACGGTGTTTGACAAGAACATTTTCTAGTCTGCATGTGTGCTCGTCCACTCTTGATGCAATCCAATATGTCTCACACTTCGCTTGTATGCATGTACTTTAAATTCACAACCATCGACACGCACTTCACCGTGTACTTATCTGGGCTAGACAGACAACCCGAAACTCTCTTTGCAGCGATAGTGCCCACAAGCTCACCGCCAACTTCAATTCTGAATTGTTCGAACATTTGATTCAACCGAATGGCACCGATTACCATACTCACAATGCGAAGTCATGGCCCCACAAAGCTTCCATACCCGCTTTGTTCTGCCTGTTCCATTCATCGGGATGGGTACCTCCGCCGAGCGAGTGCTACCATGCATTTCATCATCTTCTTCCGGTCATCATCTTCGCCGATGGTATCGATTGGGTCCAACATTTCGGCTTCCTCTTATGTCGCCATGCGGTCGTCTCGCTTCAATTGATCTACAAGTTGATCGATATCCTCCCCTTCATCACCGACCTTCGCGCTTTGCATCCATGTGATCATCCTCGCCGCCGCCTCAACCAACACCGGCTGAACTTGTTCACCAGAGTCGATGTGTCGCTCTCGCTCACACCAAGAGTACTCACCTCTTCCCTAGGCAAGCTTGCACCAAAGATCACACAATCGAGGCTAGATCACTTGCACCATCTTAACCATTTCTCGCCACAACCGTGTTCGATCTCATCGCCTTCAACTCCCACACAAATGTCACCCTTGCTACGCTGCGTGTATACGATTTGGATGCTAACAGAATAAACACTTGGATCCAGGGAAAAATTGGGTCAACCAAAGTTTTATATCACGAATGCTAACTTGATGTCGGGGACAAGTGCTCGGCCATGGTGACCGCAGCGACTTAAATCCACTCCATTCTGCCCATTTTTACTTCACCATCGCCATAATATACCCTGAATTTCACTGGTCCGACATCAACTGCGACGACATAGACATAGACATAATTAATTTTTCCTTCCCTACTTCAAATGGAATATCGAACTGTAATTTCAACCACGCTAATTAACTACCTCGCTATCGATACTATATTCTTATAATATTAAAGCGCATGTGAAATATGTCTATTTGCTAAATGTTGAAAAATCGGCCGATTAGCCGATTAATCGGCCGATTGGCTTGTGATCCAACACCTAAAGATTCCATTTTTTATGTTTACGGTGATAAAGCGTGGCCGATCGAACGATAAAACGGGATTAATCACTTATTAAATATTTTAGTTCAGTTAATCCTAGGTCGACCAATTAGTTACAGATTAATGATTTCTTCAACAATGCTAATAAGTAAATTTCATTACTGTAAATTTAACAACGTTTACATATGCAAACTAATATCACCACTGTAAATTAAATAACTAAAACTGCTACTCTAAATTAAATAACTAGAATCGTTACTCTACAATTCAACTGATCTAGATCGCTACTCTAGATTGCACTACTCTATATCGCTACTCTACATTGCACTACTCTAGATTGCACTACTCTATATCGCTACTCTAAATTGCACTACTCTAAATTAAAAAACACGAAATTAAACAAAATCGTTATGCGAGGTTACCTCCTTCTCTTCTTCTCCTCTTCTTCTTCTTCTTCTTCTCCTCCTCCTCTTCTTCTTCTCCTCCTCTTCTCCTCCTCTTCTTCTTCTTCTCCTCCTCTTCTCCTCCTCTTCTTCTTCTTCTCCTCCTCTTCTTGTTCTTCTCCTCCTCCTCTTCTTCTTCTCCCTCTCCTCTCTCTCTCTCCCTCTCTTCCGGCCGGCGGATCGCCCTCCCTCTCTTTTTCTTCTCTGTTTCGGCGGCCGAACGAACAGATCGATCGATCTGTCGTCGGGGCAATTTTTACCGAGCAATTTTCGCCACACCGTGCGGCGACAACCTATTTTCGCCGTACGGTTTGGCGAATCGGTGTTCGCCACACCGCTTGGCTTAAAATCGGGTGTTCGCCACACCGCGGTGGCGATAATACCCTTGATTCCCGTGCAGCGGGTTAATAGCGCAATTAAGCTATTTTCGCCGAACCGTGTGGCGAAAATAGGGTGTTCGCCGCACGGTTCGGCGAAAATAGGGTATTCGCCGTACGGTTTGGCGACCACATATTATTTTTGCAAATTTTTTATTCCGTATATTAAAAACGCAATTTGGTTTAAAAAAAGTATTATTTAAAAAAAAATTCTATTTTTACCTGTACCTTGAGATCGACGTTGAGGAAAACTAAATAGATAGCTACATGTTTCAGCTAAGAGAGCTGTACGTACATATGGACAGCCAAATTTGTTACTATATGAGAAATCCAACCGGATCACCTATTATATAACGAAACTCATGAAATTCCTTTTATGGCTGTTAGGAAAAGTTAATATCTAAAAATTTTTACAAAAAATAAAAACATATGGCCCTCGATTAAATGGGTCATAACTAAAACTAAACTATAACTGCTATTGAGTGTTATTCTAAAAAACGATAAACACACTAGAAATTCTAAAAAACAAAACATCCGGTCCTCGATTAAGTGGATCCTAATTAATCTGAATCTTATTAAAAATGAGAAACATGGTATAAATTATCACATAAAAAGCAAAACATCCGAACCTCGATGTAGTGGATCCTAATTAAGTTGAATTATATAGTGACCATTAGGTATTATTACTTAGATATACATAATACGTTGTAATTTGAAAACTAAAAAAAGTAGATAATCTTTACTATATTTGTATACGTGGCTCACCGGGATGGAAAAGAAAATGTGTTGCCAGGGGAAAGGAACGCCGAGTTTACTCGTTCATGCGTACAAGCCTTTTTTCAACGGCCTCACATGGCTTTAATTGGTTGGCCATGTAAAGTCCATTTTCTTTTCCCTCTATCTTCTGTTGGGTTTGTCAATAACTACTCTCCCAGAGTAATAACAAAATACTGTATAACTTATCTCATCAATGGGGGAAGGAGTAGAATTTACACCGCTTGTTTTGTGATACCTCATTGTAAACAGTGCATATTAGTAGAATATTTTCTACCGGTAGTACGTACATGTTATATGAAACATATTTAAATTCAAAAAAAATAAAGAGTACTTAACCATAAATAACTAAAATTAAGAGACATTTCAAGTTAAATATTAAGTTTTAAAAAAACTAGGAGTCTTTGAGGTATACTAGGCTACACCACACAATTGAGCGTCATTCTATTCTTTTTAGCACCTAGCTGCAATAGTGCAGACTTTTAGACCTTGTTTGAAGGGTATTCTTAACTTCACTAGATTCGTGAAGCTGTAGCTGTTGGTATATTAAAGAGTATTTAGGTGAGTCATTTTGTTTACATTTTAGCATAAAAATATAAATATAATTTACTTTATTTTAATCTATAAATTTTAGATGTGAGAAGGTGTTAAAATCGTTCTGCCAAATAAGACCTTAGTTAGAGATCTAACGACGCAAGTGCTAGAGATGGCAGAAAATGCAAAGAGATTGGCTGCAATTGTGCAGACTTTTAAACGTCACATGACTTACAGGTGGCTAATGTTAGGCAACCTCGCTATCGAATAGTCCGGGGTTGCCTAATAGATCTAAACTGGAGAACAGAGAGAGAGGGCGAGAGACACAATATGAGGAGGAACCGGGTCTGCTTTATTATTCTCAGATGTACAGATACAATGGGGTGACCCCCTGCCTCCTATATATAGCGGTTCCGCTTAGAGATAAGGAAGAGTCCATATAGGATACGATACCCGATTTCCTAACACTCCCCCTTGGACTCTTCACTGCGAGATGCATATGCCTCATTAAAACTCCATAAAAACCCAGTGGGAAAAATAATTGGAGAAAGAGTACATAGCACACGCTGTCGTGTTGCACGGATTGCCTCATCAAAAACCTTATGTAAGAAAACTTCAATGAAAAACTTACTTAAGGAAAAGAGTACAATCCACCCAAACTTCAATGTTAATCTTCTAGATTCACGTTGGGTACTCAAACTTCATGTTCGAGATTTATGTAGGAGTATGTGAAAATTCTCCCCCTGAAATCTGCACTTCTCTAAGTCTCACCATCCCGATTCCTCTAATGCATCTTTCAAAGGAAGATGACGGGAGTGACTTAGTGAATAAATCTGCGAGATTTTCACACGACTTAGTATGCAGTATCTTTATCTCGTTCATCTTATGCATTTCATGGGCATAAAAGAACTTGGGGTTGATGTGCTTCGTAAGATTGCTTTTCACATATCACATTTGTACTTGAGCAACACAAGCTGCATTATCTTCATAGATAATAGTAGGGGTTTGTTCCATGTTAAAACCACATGACTTCTGGATGTGGTGAACCATTCTTCGAAGCCATGCACATTCTCGAGAGGCTTCATACAATGCAATTATTTCTGAGTGGTTTGTCGACGTCGAGACAAGAGTCTGCTTAGACTACTTCCACAAAATTGCTGTTCCACCGCAAAAAACATATCCAGTTTGTGATTTGCTAGTATGCGGGTCCGATAGGTACCCGACATCGGCATAGCCAACCAAATTCAATTCGTTGTTCCTTCTATAGAACAGGCCGAGGTCTTTGCTTCCTTGAAGGTAACGGAAGATGTCCTTCACCCCTTTCCAATGCCTTTTGGTGGGTTTTGCACTGTACCGTGCTAGCACATTCACGGCGAACGCAATGTCCGGCCTAGTGCTATTCGCAAGGTACATGAGCGCTCCAATTGCACTCAAGTATGGGAATTCCGCTCCCAGGACTTCCTCCCCCTCTTCTCTAGGCCTGTACGGGTCTAGGTCTGCTTGGAGTGACCTTCCGACCATTGGAGTCTTTGCGGGGTATGCCTTCTCAAAACCAAATCTCTCCAACACTTACTGCGTGTAGGAAGATTGGTGTACCAAGATTCCGCCTTGGACATGTTCAAGCTACAAGCTTAAACAGAACTTGGTTTTACCCAAGTCTTTCATTTCAAATTCAGACTTCAAGTATGTGCATGCTTCTTCAATTTCTTCATCCGTCCCAATGATGTTCAAGTCATCTACATAGACGGAGATTATACAAAATCCATTCGTGGATCGTTGTATAAATACACATGGACAATCTTCGCTGTTCGTGTAGCCTTTCTTGCAAAGAAAGTCACTCAAGCGATTGTACCACATTCTTCCCGACTGCTTCAGCTCATACAGTGATTTCTCCAATTTCACACTGTATAGGTTTCTGTTTGCTCTGTCTTGGTTCGGGATAGGGATACCTTCTGGTACTTTCATGTATATCTCCGAATCCAAGTTTCCATACAAATATGCTGTGACAACATCCATTAGCTTCATTCTCAACTTCAAGTTGACTGCCATTGAGATCAAGTATCTAAAGGTAATTCCACCCATGACCGGAGAATAGGTTTCTTCATAATCAACCCTAGGACGTTGAGTGAAACCTTGAACAACAAGCCTTGCAATGGTTGTTGCTCTTTTCATAGATTCTCCTATTGTTACAAAATTTATGGCCATTTCGTCATGGGGTGCTTCATGCACTTCTACTTGCTCTTCATTGCTATTTCCCATTCTAGAAGCAAGTTCCTTTAGTTTTTCTCCGCCAATGTGTGCGCACACATTATTTCCGGCGGCTTCTTCCAATGGAAGATTCTAATCTGGAATTGCCTTTTCCACGAGCTTCTTTCAGATTGCTGTGTCTCAACTGGCTCCCCTTCTTGCTTTGGGGCACTTTTGTGATTGGCTGTGGTAAGTCCTCTTGCCCAGTTTTCCCCAAACGTCCCCGGGTACTTTGGGTTTGAGAAGCCAGATTTCCTGTTCTTTTTCTATGAGGCCTCTGAACAGGATGAGGGATACCTTCTGCTTTCTTTGGTATTTTCACCCTCTCTGGTGCATTTCTTGCTGGTATATGCGACTTAACCACGCTCTTCAGATCACAAAAATGATCAGGTAGTTCATTTGCTAAATTCTGCAAATCGATTGTCTTCTTGACTTCATGATTTGCTTCATTAGTGCGAGGGTCATGCACGGGGATCCCAATGGAATGCCATATGATTTCTCGGCATTTTCATCTAATGGTTCATTTCCTCCCCCTAATGACAGGAAAGCGATCCTCGTCAAAAAAAAAATGCAATTAGCGAATCGGGCTGTATGCAAATCTCCAGTCGTGGGTTCCAAATACCTGATTATGGATGCATTCTCATAACCAACGTATATCCCAGACTTGAGGAGAGGGCCCATTGCAGTTCGCTGTGGGGGTGGTATAGGTACATATACCATACATTCAATTCTTCAGGATGACCCAATGCACTAGTTTGTATGGTTGAATGGATGTTGTAGGTCGATGGTCTATAATTGATGAGTGCTGCTACGTGCAGGACTGCGTGTCCCCAACAATTGTTGGGCAAGTTACAACTCTGCAAGAGCGGTCTGGCAATGAACTTAATCCTCTTTATTAGTGCTTCAGCTAGTCCATTTTGCGTATGGACATGCGGTACAGAGTGCTCAATAGTTATTTCAGTTGCTGTGCAATAATCATCAAATGCCTTGGAAGTAAATTCGCTGGCATTGTCCATTCGAATGGACTTCACGCGATGATCAGGAAAAACATTCTTAATTCTGATGATCTGCGAGATCTGAATGTATGATTCCTTGTTGACAGCAAACATGTATGCGACCATTTCGAGGAAGCATCAATGAGCACCATAAAGTACCGAAAACGGCCCCGATAATGGCTGAATCGGGCCGCAAATATCCCCCTGAATGCGTTCCAGGAATGCGGGGATTTCATGTTTCACTTTCATAATAGAGGGCCTAGTTATTAATTTCCCGGTGGCACATGCATGGCACACAAAATCTTCGTGATTTGGGAAAAAAATTTAACATTATTGCCATGACCTTGTGAGTTGTTAATTATATTTCTCATAATTCTAAGACCAAGATGACCTAAATATACAATGCCATAAAGAAAATAATCCAGAGCTTCTAAAGAAGTATACACTGCGTGTGCATTGATTCTCGTGTAGTACAAATTTTATTCATACGAGGGATATTTTTCTAATACCATTTTTCATACTCCGCGTGCTTCATAATGCACAAATGCTATTTGCCATTTTCTTCATTGGTTTCTACGTGAAACCCATTGGCGCGGATATCTGTTAAAACTTAAGAGAGTGCGTGTTGATTCAGGGTACAAGGAGGCTTCATCAATTACCAAAATTGTACCCATTGGCAATATAATTGTGGCTCTTCCTGAGCCTATTATATGCGTATCGCTTCTTGCGATTTTCATAATCCTTCCAGCGTTCTTCGTGATCGTCTGGAAGTATTTCGACTCTCTTAAGATGGTATTTGTTGTGCCACTATCAACAATACATATCACCTCCATTGGGCGCTACACAATATCTTCAATGACAAGAAATATAATTCTAATCATACAGTGGCAAAGTAATTCAAACATTGCTGGCAAATATAGAATACTGGAATAAAGAATAAATTGCAATTTCTATTCATGAGAAAAGAAAATGTATGCTCTTCGAGAGCTTACAATTCATTATTCAAAATTCATTAACAACCATCGTTTCAGACGTAGCCTGCAAACTTCAAAGTAACCCAATCTTCTTTGTGCTTGGAGCAAGATGGTGGACTTGAGCTTCTCGAACTGCTTCTGAAGTGTAGTCCGTAACTCAAGTGTACTCACCTCAGCCATGTATTCATTCTTCACAGTGGCTGAAAAGTGATATCTGGGGAGTACAAAACTTGATCGTTTTGCTCGGCAGTAGGTTACTTGTCCTTCGAGGACCCTAAATCGATGGCAATTCAGAGCTTCTTGCTCATAAGCACGATCTTCACATTTGATGCCCATGTGAGATAGTTCTGACCATTCGGGCCAGTTCTTCAAAACTCACATATGACAATGCCAGGTATTTACATATTCATAAGATTCTTTCATTAGATTACTTCGTGTAATCTAACAGAGAGTGGTTGCAAAAATTCATAAATGCATAAATCAAATTCTCATGAATCCAGTAAACTAAAAGAAAGCAATAATTTCAAGATTCATAAATAAAGATTCATAGATGCAAGATTCATAAGTGCGAGATTCATAAATGTAGGATTCATAAGTACAAGATTCATAAATATAAGATTCACATATATAAAGATTCATAAATATTCATAAATACAGCTTCGTGCATGTAGTTGATCGGCTTCGTGCAATCGATCAGATTTATGCGCGCGATCAGCTTCATGCGATCGGATTCATATACATGATCGACTTCGTGCGATCTGCTTTATGCACGTGGCGTGACACGGCTTCAAGCGCGCAACACGGTCAGTTCCACGCACGGCGGTCTTCCTGGCGCGGTAGTGGCCGCTTCATGCGGTGTGCTTCATATGTATATTAGAGAAAAGAAAATCACATGAAGCAATCATTGTAAAAATACATGAAAAAAAATCATAAATGCTGCAAGGTAATGCTAGAAAATTAAAACCAGATTCAAAATTTTTCTAGAAATTTCTAGCTATTTTTCATAATTTTCTTGGCAATTTTCAGAATTTTCTGGAATTTTCTAATAATTTTTTGAGTTTCTAATCATTTTCTGGAAAAGAAATCAGAAAATCATAAAAAAAATTTGTGGGGGGTAAAAAGGTAATTTCCCTTTACCCCTTGCCCGACGCCGTTTCTAAATCCATAGTTGATGTCGTGGACTACACGTCCAAGTACTAATGGACTACATGTCCAGGGAGTAGGACTTCATGTCCAAGACTCCAAGTACTAGTGTACTGATTGGAATCAACGGCTGGCACGGTGGGTGCACAAAGGTGCTTCATGTCCAGGGAGTAGGACTTCATGTCCAAGTACTAATGTACTGATTAAAATTACCGGGGGCAAAAAAAAAAAGGATTTCCCCTCACCGTGCTTTAACCGGACTTGAATTCGGCTTTAGATCCATATCGGGTCTGGTCTTCTTTCATGATTGCAAGAGGTAGCCGGTCCTGCTTGGCGCATGGGCGACCGAGTGGCAGAGGGAACTGGTCAGGCGGCGAGCGCCGGCTTGCGGCGGGGCCCAGGAGGCAGCGGCGTGGGCGGTATCGGCCAGGGGCGGTTGAGCGTGGAGTCCAGACGCAGCGGGCGGCCGAGGCCAGCATGGCGGTGCTGCTAGGCCCAAGCGGAAGAGCCGAGATGGTGGCGGCGGGCACGCCGGCCGGGCTTCACGGTGGCGGGGCCGAGTCCGGCGCGGCGAGGAGCACGCGCGAAGGCGAGGCGAGCCTCGCTGCGTAGCCACGGCGTGGCGTCAAGTTCAAGCTGGCCGGTGGCGCTCCAAGCGCGGCAGCACGCCGGGTACAGTGCGCGCAGCCGGTGGCTACACTTCGGGTGGAGCCGGACCGGGTGCGACGACGGCGCATCGAGTGCGTTAGGCCGGCGGCGTGGTGGCTTCGTGCCGGTGGGTGCGGTGCGGTGCTTCATGGGATCTGCACTGGCTTCTTGCCATGTAGATCCTTGTACTGTTGATCGGCAATGGCTTCGTGTCTTGATGGTGCTTCCTGGCCGAAGAGATCGGCCGGCGGCTTCAAGCCTGACCGGCAACGGTGGTCTATGCTGACGGCTTCGAGCTGATTCAATGTATCGTAGCATGATGCTACAGATTTGTAATAGTTGCTGAGTACTATAGATGCATTCATACGGTGTATCGGAGATTCATGTAATCGCATGTAGCTTCGTGCCATGTAGCGTAGGTTAGATGCCTGCACAGATTCAAACGAGCGATTAGATTCAATTCCCTGAACCTCACCTTTTCTCACCTTTCAATCTGTTCGCCGGGTAGAACTTCGTGCTGATAACGTGTTAGGCAACCTCGCTATCGAATAGTCCGGGGTTGCCTAATAGATCTAAACTGGAGAACAGAGAGAGAGGACGAGAGACACAATATGAGGAGGAACCGGGTCTGCTTTATTATTCTGTATGCTTCTGTATACAATGGGGTGACCCCCTGCCTCCTATATATAGCGGTTCCGCTTAGAGATAAGGAAGAGTCCATATAGGATACGATACCCGGTTTCCTAACAGCTAACTCTCTAATCGTCAACCTTTCTAAAACATATTCTCGACAAATTCCGGAATTGATACGACCCGACGCTTACGTGTGGTGTGACGACCGTCAGAATTGATTAGAGCGCCAAGCATGATCCAAAAGGTCATGCGAGACATCTGGCCAACTAGCGCTAGCAAGCCTAGCTAACCTCGGCTATTTGGACGCTACACTTGACCGCGAACATTCAGCTAAGTTTCACCGCAGATGCAGAGAAAAACACCACGAGTGCACGAAAAAGTTGCACAAGGTTTTTTTTTTTTTTTTTTTTTTGCAAATCTAATTTTTTTAAAATATATTTATAAAAATAATCTCTTTTCCAACCGCGAAAGACACGACACACCTGCCGTATTGCTGTGTCGCAGCAAGATTTCTCGAGCTTCTATTGCTCGGTGAAAAATGTGACAGTCAAATTCATTAAGTATTTCACTTTAACTAATTAACACTTACTTAATTCTTTTAAGTAATTAACCACTTAATTAATAACTTTGTTTAATTAAATTACTTACTTAATGCCTACAAAGTAGTATTGCTCGGTAGATTGCTCTTGCTAGCTACTCGTAGCAGATGATACATGTTTCCTGCTGATGATTCCATGACGGAGAAAAGAATTATTTTTACTATTGTGTTGGGAAGAGAGCCATATTTGGAGAGAAAAAAATCATAGCCAGAAAAGGCTGGCTTCCGTAGCCTGGACTCTGGAATCTATGCCGTTCTGACAGTTCAATTTTATATCAGCCTCTCGGCTAGCTCCTGATCAGTTGTTTTATGACACAGGAAACTTTGTGTTTTTTTTTCCTCGACCCAGGTAGCTTTGTGTTGATTGTTGAGGATGTGCAATAAGCCAATAGCACTACTGTTGTGCTGAACTGCTGATCATGATTCATTAGGCGCTTGCCGAAGGTGTTTAGATGCTAGCAGCATGTAGCTCCTTTTCTTGACATCATCGATCGTACCTTTGTCTTGATGCAACTCCAGTGCAAATTTGGTAAAATAGTTGTTGCATTGTACAGTTTTGACATGTAAGTTGGTTGCACCGCGCGCCTTTATATTTTACTATAGAGCCATTTGAGCACATAAATAGTGGCCTTTCTTGAGATGGAACATTGTTGAACTGATAATATATCTGCTTATTTAATCTATAGAACAAAATTAGGAATTCCCTTGGTGTTCTAGTCTGCTCTAGCCTTATTGGTCTTTTGCGGTTTTCTTTGGAAAACAAAGTTGAAGTGTAAGATTTTTTTTTTTAAAAAAAAACACCATAGACCTATCTCGTCATATGACCGATGGAATTCAAACAAAGTGACGTCTTGCAGTATTACGACATTGTTGTTAGCTGCGAATTCAAATCTTCAAACCGGCCCGTATAAACACCACCCCACATATACTGGCAATTCTTTACATTTCAAAAAGAACGAAAGAAAGAAAGAAAAAAAGAAAGAAAGAAAGAAGAAGAAGAAGACGAAGAAAAAAAGAGCCACTTCCAGAATGTATGCGAAAACCAGCCGTTGGTCGCGGTGGACTACGAGTACGATGGCAACCCGAAAAGGATGGAAAAAATCGTGGTGTACCGGCCGGTATCCTCTCCCCTTTTGAGGGCACACGAGGCACACATGAATCATGTGCAACGAGATTAAATTAGTTATCAGCAAACGATGCTTAATTAGTGCATGCGTTCCTACCTACTTCCCCTGGCCTTTTCTAGACTTTTTAACTTAGGTTCGCTAGCTTAGGGTGCGTTTGGTTGGGTGGATGGGATATGGTTATCCATGGATTTGGAGTCATCTAATTGTTTGGATGGGTGGATGGATAGGATATGGTCATCCAGTTTTTGGGAATATTCTCTCAAGATGCTGGATAAAGCCATCCAAATAAAAAGGCCGGATGTGCTCATCCAGTTTGCTGCACGAAGAGGTGTACACGGTCAAATTCAAATTTCGGCAAAGTTTTCTTGGCCAAAATTAAACTTCGCTCAAAATATGGTCAAATTTTGTTTGAAAATTCAAATTTTAGTAAAAAATTGTCCAAACATAAAAATTTGTTTGAAAATGCAAATTTTATTCAAAAATTCAAAATGTGTCCAAAAAATCAAATTTTTGGTCAAATTTTATCCAAAAATTCAAATTTTGTCAGAAAATTTAAATTGTGATCAAATTTTGTTCAAAATTCAAAATTTAATTAAATTTTATCCAAAAAATTCAAACCAAAATTCGAAACCTTGATTACAACTAGCTCATCCATCTAACCAAACAAAAAATTAGCTCATCCCATCCATCCTCATCCATCCAACCAAGCAAAAAATTGGCTCATCCTTATCCACCAAACCAAACAACTACCTGGATGGCTCCATCCCATCCAAGTTGGATGGCCATATCCCATCCAACCTCATCTATGCAACCAAACGCACCCTTAATCTATTATATGCCAATATTAGCTTAATCTCTGTCACTGTTTTTTAACCACCTGAAAAGGGTCGGACAGATGAAACATGGTCGATGGTGCTTGTGCCTGCAGGCCGCTGAGAGCTAACCTCAGCGCTTAGGTGGACTATGCGTGAGCCTCTAATTCTAATCCTTCTGGATAGTCAAAGCAAGGTGATCTGAACTTATCTGGGTGATAGAGACTACTAGCTGGATCCTGTGGCATTTGGTAGACGTTGACTTCCGAGCTGGATTCCTGGTCCGTGGCCAGCTGTGGCTATTGGCAAGTAATTAACCATTCTTGCAAGGCAAGGAACCAGCGTTTCAACTTGTTCTAATTAAGCTCGGGGTGATGTTTGAGTTCTAATTCGTGGCCAGTTGTGACAAGTAACCATTTTGTATGTCATAATTCGAATAATGTTCTGAGGTCATCTTTAGCTATACGATCAGTGTGCGAACGGTGGAAATGGACCATGCATGCTAGTAAGATCGATGTAGATCGTGACACACACTACTAGAAAACTAGGCTTTCCTACCGATACATCAATACCGATTGAATTTGAACCGGTACTAATAGTGACATCAGTACCGATTCATTGGCTACAGGGCTCTTGCTGGCATTTAGGCCAGACGGACATTGGTCCTCGAGTGCAAAGGCAAAAGGGAGCTTGACTGCAAGACTCACCCGTCAAGCAGGGACGAACGACGCCGGCGTAGGTACTACAGTCGCCTACACAGTGCCGCCGCTTCCATCGGAGACCGCGCCAACCTCCCAACTCTTCTCATCAGCCGCCGCGGCGGGCTTCTCCGTGATGATGACAGTGGATGCGGAAGCCGATGCGGGCTCCTCGGATAGCACCGAGTCATCCGCTGCCGCACTAGCGCAGCGCCAGCCTGGGAAGGACACAGCCGCGAGGACAAATCGTTAGCGAGCGAGCGACAAAGCGAGAGAAGCTTCGGGACCTCGAGTCTAGAGGCGGCGGCGGATGGGTACGGCGACGGAGGGGAATGGGAGGAAGAGCAGGTGGAGCGACAGCGGTTGGTGCGAGTTTGGAGAATGAGGAACGCGACGTGGAGGGGGAGGGGGAGGGCGTGGGTGGCGAGGAAATAGGCTGAAGTTGGGCTTAGTACATTGAGTGGACGATCCACTAAAGTTTGAAGGGGTAAATTCCTTCTTTTATTAGTAAAAAAAAACCGGCAAGGAAAAAAAAAAACGGTCGCGCAACAAAAAAACGGCCCCGAGGCCCCCGACCGAAAGCACAGCCACAGGGTACGACAAACTTACGTGGCTACGACACGGCAGTTCCATCGCCCGCGGGCAAGAAAATACCCCCCAAAGCCTCGCCCCGGCGGCGCGAAACGACCAAGGCTTTCCGCGCCCCCGCCGACGGCGCGCGCGGGCTTCTAGTAGATGGATAAAATCATGTACCACCGTGCCGTGCCGCATCTGAATGGCAGGCTGGCGATGCCATCTCAGTATGTGACTTCGGCCGCAAGGCACCACTCGTCACGGGAGGCTGCAGCAACGCCGGCGACCGGTAAAAAAACCGACGGCTTCTAGCCGCTTCCAAAATAGAGAACCGACGGGGACGGGCACTATGCCGCATCGCAAAAAAAAAAAACTACTGAGATTTCAACACTGACATCACTGCTGATTAGGGATGCAAATGGGCCGGCCCTAGGGTCATCTTTGACCCACTCTAGTTCATTTGTTTGCACTAAAACTTAAAAGGTGGACTAAAAATTAATTTTTTAGTGCAAACAAATGAACTAGAGTGGGGCAAAGAAGACCCTAGGGCCGATCCATTTGCATCCCTACTGCTGATCGACACAACCTCGTCCATATGCTGTAGAATAAAAAGTTAACTTTTCAAATATTCCAAACCACCGGAACTCTGGAGACATACCCTGCAAACCCTTCTTAACCCCACACATGCACACCCTTTTTCAAACTTCAAATCCTTCTCTTCCTCGCGACCACCGCACCCCCACACGCCACCACCAACTTTTCCCTCCTCTCCTCTCCGTACCGCTACTCCGTGCACGACAATGGGTACCCTCGTCGGCCACGTCGCGCCGGGCGCCGGTTTCCTCCTCATCGGCCTGTGGCAGCTGTTCAACCACATCCGGCTGTTCGCGCTGCGGCCAAACTCCTACGCGGCGCCGGTCTGGTTCCCGGTGCGGGGCGTCCGCCACCTCGAGCTCATACTCATAATTGTCGGCACGGTGATGTCCATCCTGATGGAGCTGGTCATCGGCCCAGCGAAGCACCAGCCGTTCGACGACGACGGCACCATCCCCTCCTACCACCTCCACAACTTCGAGCACGCGTCCATCTCGCTGGCGCTGCTCCTCTTCGCCGCGGTCACCATCCACCTGGACAGGGTCAGGGTGCCCGTGCGGGACGCGGTCTCGCAGCTGTTCGCCGCCTCGGCGTTCGCGCAGCAGTTGCTCATATTCCACCTCCACTCCGCGGACCACATGGGCGTGGAGGGGCAGTTCCACTGGCTGCTGCAGACGGTCATCGCCGTGACGCTCGCCACCACGCTGCTGGGGATCCCCTACCCGCGGAGCGTCGCGGTGAGCCTGGTGCGGTCGGCGAGCGTCGTGTTCCAGGGCGTCTGGTTCATCGTCATGGGCGTCATGCTCTGGACGCCGGGGCTCATCCCCAAGGGCTGCTTCCTCAACTACGAGGAAGGCCACGACGTGGTCCGGTGCCGCACCGACGAGGCGCTCGACCGCGCAAAGTCCCTCGTCAACCTGCAGTTCAGCTGGTACCTGACCGGCACCATGGTGTTCGTCGTCGTGTTCTACCTCCAGATGATCAGGATGTACCCCGAGGAGCCACAGTACGTGCCGCTGGTGAAGGGAAACAGAGACGGCCGGTTCAGCATCGGCGACGAACACGACGACGAGGACGACCTCGAGGCCGCGAAAGCTGGCTTCGGACACGTGGTGAGCAGCACAAAGCCCATTGAGATCGAGAGGTGTAAGGCCGTAACACCGTGAGGAGGAAACGGTCAGGATGGTTGTGTGAGTACAATGGACACGGAGGGCCTATCTGTAAATTGTAGTTCGTCCCTTTCTGTTTATTTATCCTTTTTAGGGATTTGCGTGATGAGTGACCTGACCCGTAAATTTGGGTAGCTTTCGTTCTTGGTCACTTAATTTGTTTAGTTACGCTTGCCTGATCGTGATCAGAGTTCAAAGGATTCGTGGTTACCATTTCGATGGCTATGGTTGTACCTAAAAACTCGTCGTAAATGGCTTCTTTTAGGTCCGAACAGTCGGCAGTCACCACTCACCGCCAGCGCTTTTATTCGTTGCTGTCTTTTCTCAGTGACTTCTGAGTTCTGAGTCCAAAGTCTCCCCGCCTGTCTTGTGCTAGTTGCTATCTTGCTGATTTGGTTCAGCGTTTGGAGCATAAGATTTTTTTCCCCCTAATTCCTGCAGAAATTAATCTGTTTTCTATGAAATTCGTACGAAATTTCTATAAAATCACTGCGTTTCAAAGGAAGCCTCAGTTGGGTTTCGGTATCTTTGTTTCCGGGGGAACTTTTTGGATTGGGATTTGGCTCTTTGGGATCACCGCATGCACTCGCTTGCTTCTGTGCAAAAACAACTGAACAGTGTCACCGCGGCAACTCAGGTCCGATGCTACTGACAAAAGCGTGCGCGAGTTAATTTGCATTAGAATTCAGAACATGCACGAGGCATCTTAAAGAAATGAGAACGGCATGTGGCTGCATGATGCAAATAAGCCGAATAATTAAGCGCCAGGCATAACGTTTTGTGATTAACATTAGTATGGATCCACTTGGGAATAGATTGTTAGATTTGATTTCTACTACCACTATTTACTACCTATGTTATCCATCGTAAAATTTCTCGTAACGGGCTCTTTATCTAAATAAGCCTAAAATACCCTTAAGAATGCTCTTCCTTTTTAAAGTTGCACAAATATTAAAGCATGAATGAAGGGTAGATGAGGATTACTTACCCCTTCGTTTGCTTCAAGATTTGTACAACTTATATTAGGAAGGAGAGCATAGAAGCACATCTTTTAAATTTAATTTGATTTCTACTATTACTATTTACTACCTATGTTATCCACCGTAAAATTTCTCACAAATGGGATATGAGTTATCCAAAGTAGAGCTTACTCGACGTACATTTCCGACCTCTGAGCTCAAGAGATTCTGCGTGCAACAGAACGTACGTACACGCAGATGGCGATACCATTTATGTGCCTTTTCCACTATTTTTCCGAATCATCAGCTAATCAATACTAAAACTGGACCTAACTCATCATGCATATAGCTGATAATCTGAAGTACATATATCAATCGATCGGTCCTCTCAGACGCAGCAAGATTAAGCAAGCACCGCTGTGCATGGATACGGTACGGCTGATGCCATATGCTTGGGACTGTTAACATTAGTTTTGATTCTGACAAGAGCATGTCAGCAACCACATATACCATTCTGTAGATCGGCACAGTTCCCTCCGATTAATTAACGGATGAGCACTAACAGTGACAAAACCTGAATAAAAATGGAGAATTGGCTTAAAGAATTAGGCTAAATTGAGACAGATATATTAAACAATTTGTGTTGTGTTCTCATCGGTTTGAGGATTACTACTGGTACTTTATAAACGTGCGCTTATCTATGAACAGGTTAACACCAATCAATCACACAAATCGACTATTGTTTCCATTCAATCGATTGACACAGAACTGAAAAAAAAAATAGAAGAGGGGTTCACATTGACTATTTGCTGTTGTGGTCAGTCCACGTAACCAGTAGACACTCGCTAACTCATGTTGCGCCACCTTCCCTACTCGCTCGTCGTTGCCCAATGGGTTACTTGTCGCCGCACACTCACACCCTCGTTGGCTCCCATCTACTCAATGCTCTCACTGTTCCCTCACAATCGCTGACTCCGCGACGTGTGTCAAGCGCCTCTGATTCGGTGGGCTGCCATGTCATTGTGAAGAAGAGGTGTCGAGCCCCCCCCCCCCCCTCCACCTCTGGTCTCTACGTGCATCTAAGGTTCGATTCTAGTATTGCAAGCAACAAGCGAAGTTATCAAATATCAATTACCAAATTAGATATTCAACAAACATTGACCCCATCAAGGTATATGGCATAAAAACAGTTCACCATTCAACAAAGTTTTTTTTTTCTTCAGTCCCTTATTGGCTTGAGGCCCAACGGTTTCCCTTATTGGCTATGCCCATGAACATGAGGGTTTTTCTTACTTAGCGCCTTCTCTGAAGATTCCCTTGGTTGCCCAGCAAGGCACCAGTGCTACTTCTCTCCGTTTTCCCATTAGTTTTCTTTGTTCAATGATGGGGCTTCTGCGGGATAAAACCCCCATTGCGCCAAATATAAAAAGATCAAGTTGGCGCATACAATTCCAAGGCCAATCATTGGCCCTAGATGCATGAGCGCAACGCATACCGCGCCAACTGTCATGTGCTCATAAGCGCGGCGCACACCACACTAGTCGTCAAGCATCGTGAGCGCCGGTGCTGTCCCATGTTAATGCGTTGCCCCTGCACAGGCCTGTTAACCCGTTGCATGCTAGTGCTTCCCGGTGTGCCCCTGCGTGCTAGTGTGTTGCCCACCTGCCCGTGTGCGACACGAACACGCCCACATGAGGCCGCGTGATGACACAAGCAACCCGCACCACGCATCAGCCGGGGGAGGAACGGGCAGGGGCAGAAGCAGATTTACTAACCCGGTGTCACAGGACACCGGGTAAAAAAAAAATTTTAGTATATGTTAGTCTATATATAGTATATATAAACCTCCTTGACCTAAATCTTGTGACACCAGGAGACAAAATAACAAGTAAATGGTAAGAATAATTGAAGTGGTGAACCCCGATGATTTTTCCTCTAGTTCCGCCCTTAGGAACGGGGTGACGTGGGGCCGTGGGGGCGGTGCAAAGGCTGGAAACCCATGAAATGTAATATATGGACCATTCAAATCGCGTATATATTATTACCACTCTACAAGGAAGCAAGGATCGTAAGGAGCATGAGAACAACAAACATTTTCTTTCCTATGCTTCTCTGTCCTCACTACTACTGCTGCTTAACTAAAGAATTTGCTTATTCTTCCAACTACCACTTTGTAAGAGTTGAGACGTGCTAACTGCTAAGCTAATCAAGTCCCTATCCCCCATCTCGCGTCTCTTTTATGTATGGGGCCGCGCTGTTGGAGTCAATTCAGATAGCTTGAGCAGCTTGCCATCTGCTATGCATAACAACAACAGCTAGATATGAAATTTTTAGGGGTGCTTACGTGAGTTGTGTGCTAAGCATAAGCAAACGAGTGGACCAAAGCAACAGATTTGGCTTGTATCTTGGGCAGCTAAAAAAGATCACAGATAGATCTCCGTTTCTTTGAAAAGGAAAGATAATCACAAGTAATAGTGGTTTAGAGTTGTGTCATCGGTTAATTAGAAGCATTGATCATGTATCGTCCATTGACAGGCATGACATCAAAAGCCATTCACGTTGGCTTGATGCATGGATTGGAGCTAGCTGCTGTTTCCAAAACTTTTGCTGCGATGCTTTGTTTTCAGCTCAACTGATGTATCATGACAAGTTCACTTTCCTTCAAGAAACACTATTAGGGGTGTCAAGCTTCATTTCAAGTGCTGAGCTATATCAGGTTCCGGATCCTCTTGGTCTAGGTGAATGAATCCGCCAGGTGAAATTTATCTTGGTAATTTGTATAGGAAAATTTGGATATAAATACTATTGGGACCCACGTGTTAGTGAGGTACTCAGTGGCATTTTTGTTTGAAGAAGGATTAGAGTTCTACCTCATGTCATCTATTATATATTAAAAGCTCATGAGAGTTGCTAAGAAAAAAAAGAAATAGGCTAGAAATTCTCACAAAAAATATCCTTAATCTGATGGACCCTAATTACAACCACAACCGGATGTTATTATTTAAAAGAAAATATCTAACCGTCTATCTAGCGGACTCGGGTTATAATGGCTTAGATTAAAAGAAAGAGTCCACTTAATCTGGTGGACCATAATTACAATCACCATCGGATGTTATTATTTAAAAGAAAATATCTATCCGTCTATCTAGCGGACCCGGGTTACAACAGCTTAGATTAAAAGAAAGAGTCCAAGGATCTCCACCACTTATTTTGGTGGGACCAGATTATAACGGTGCATATTAATCATATATATTAGAATTATATAAAAATACACAATTATAGAAAATATAGTTACATATCAAAGATAATCGTATCATAATAACTAGACGTGCATTTGCACAGGTAAATTTGCTAGTTAATTAAAGAAGAGAATACAAATACTAACCCAAAATAGACAAGACCCTGCCAAGACAAGCACCAACTTAGGATGTAAAAAGTTCTTAAACACCGAAACGACTAGAACGACAACAATTACATGTGCTCCGGAAACACCAATACTCAAAATACCTCCGAAATCAGTGCCATTTCTTAAATCCTGTAACTTTGCATTGACCTTTGTTAAAGACAGGTCAAAGAAAGCTCACTAACTTTTATCTCCATCAACTATCTATATTTTTCATGTTAAAATGATATAGTAATTATTTGGCTTAGTTATAGTAAATTTAAACTTTTGATACCGTAATTATTTTTTACAATGTTAAAACATGTTCATCATATATCTCTTTTTTTAAGCATATATTTTAGCAAACTGCTTCAAACGGATTGTAAATAGGATAAATGGTTTAGAAGATATCATTATTCAAAGTTTGCAATCAACATGTATTTCTCTCTCCACCTGCCCCTATGTGCTCAACAAGACAATAAAATCTAACAACATGTCTAGTAATTTAGAGTGTATTTTGTAGTAACTTTAGCCCATTTCGTATTGCTGCTATCACACGGTCATAAAGTGCCATGGCGGGTTTGGCGGTAAAATCTAAAGATGTGACCGGTAAATTGAAGTTCTTTTTGTAGTAACTTTGGTCAAAACTGTTTCATATTACAGCTATCACACGGCCATTGTGGGCCCCCGGATCGGCTATCCGGAATCCCCTGTGTATTTCTGTACTAGTCCCAGATCAGTAGCTAGTACACACAGTCAAAAGTGATGAATCGACAACCATATCACGAATACATATAATTAAATAAAAATAATACCGAATAAAAGCAAAGACCTTATGGTCAAGGTTTACCATTACGGCCTGAACAGGCGGAACAACTTGAACAACTGCAGCGGAAGACGAAAACGCCAATGCGACCCATCCAAATGCCCACAGGCAATCGAGTGGAGAATGCACCCTAGTCGTTGGAAGATCCTTGACAGCTTCTTTCACTTCTGAGAGAGGATTAGAATGTAGCACGTGAGTACATAAAGTACTCAGCAAGTCTGGGAAATTATGCACAATGTGGGCTATCCAAAAAGGGCTTAATATGGTTCTTTTGCATAAAGCCAAGTTTCATCAAATCATACTTGTTAATAATTTTCACAAAGCATATTTGAGCAATTCTTTTGAGTAATTGAATTAGATAATATTGCAGTGAAGGTTCTAACCACCACTCACTAATATACAGGCTCTATCCGCCACAGCTCAACAAAATCAGGGTTCAATCCAATCACATGGCTCTGTCCGCCATGGTTCACAAAATCAGGTTCCTTCCACCTACCTGGCTTTAGCCGCCAGAAGCACACCCGAGAGTTCTAACCGCTCCCGGATCCCAAAACAAAACCTTGTTTAGTTTGAAATCAAAACCCAAAGTCTACCAGTATGAAAGCTGTCGGTGTTTCGTGCACCGGCAATACAAATTTATGGTCGGATGGGGTCGCGCGCTCCCTCTCCCCGAATGGTCGACTCAAGGAGTCAGATGATGTATACTGGTTCGGGCTGAACGTCCCTACTCCAGTTCGTTCGGTGTGGGTGTATTGATCTTTGGGCGAAGAACAAGAGGTATACAAGCGAGGCAGGGGGTCGGCCGACCGATCCCTCGGTGTTTTTGCTAGGGAGTTGTGGCTACCTAGAGGACCGTTTTTTCCATCGCCCCTCCCTCTCGGGCCCTGCCTCTCCTTATATAGACGGAGGGGGCAGGTTACACGGGAGTTTGGGAAACCACGAGGAAAGGGGCCTGCGTGTCTCGGAGTCTGGTTTCTGTCTTGTCCGACCGACCCCTGCCCGTCCCGAGGCAGGGTTGGTGGCTCTGTGATGAGTGGTCTTGCGTAGTGCTGTCTGGATGACGTATCGCGTGGTGCTCCTGTCAGCCTCGGCGGCTTTAATGGCGCTTGACTTCGCCTTGGCCTCGGGAGTGGGCGTATTCCTCTGCGGCGTGCCAGGCGATGGGACGGGGGCTTGACTTCTTCGGTGGCTCTTCTGACAGTCTTGGGAAGGAGCCGCCTACCCCGGTACGGATGCTAGGGGATCCTGCGCACAAGGCAGCTGCCTGACACCGGCGTGGGCCCTGCTGGCTCGTGCGCGGGTGGAGCTTTGCTGACCGCACGCTCCAATATTGGGCGGTTGGAACCCACCGACCGCCTGGGATCGGAGTCCGTCAACCGTCCAGCGTCGGTCCTGCACAGGTCGGGGTCCGCTCTCTGCGGCCCAAGTACCTTTCGGCAGTGCTGGTCCTTCGCCGCGGTTGGTCAGCCCGTTCGCGCTTTCGGGCTGATGGGGGTACCCATGGTACGGGTACTCGTCAGTAGCCCCCGAGCCCCCGAGCGGGTCGGAGAGCCGGTCGGGGGTTTATCCCGGCGGAGGTAACCGTCGGCCCGGAGGTCGGCGGTGGTAGGTCGGTGCGACTGCTTGGGAGCCTGCGCCAGCCTAAAAAGAGCCCTGCAAGGCGAAGCACCTGGTGTAGTTTCAGAGCCCCCGAGCGGGTCGGAGAGCCGGTCGGGGGTTTAGCCCGGCGGTGGTACCCGTCGGCCCGGAAGTCGGCGGTGCTAGGTCGGCGCGACTGCTTGGGAGCCCGCGCCAGCCTAAAAAGAGCCCGGATCTTGTGGCGCACCGGTGGAGTGTAACCCGAGCCCCGAGCGGGTCGGAGAGCTGGTCGGGGTTTAGCCCTCGGACTCTGGCGGCTACGTCGTTAAGTGGGCCCTTAGAGTCGGGTGAGCGAACGCCGCGTTTACCTTCGTTGGTTTGAGCGTCGTGCTCGTGGCGAGCTACTATCGGGCAATCCGAGTGGAACCTTGGCGATCTCCTCGAGGATCGTTTCCAAGCGACGTAGCTCCGCGGCGCGTCAGGCCAGCGTGGGGCGTTCCATAAAAACCTTTCCTTACTCATCCGTGTCGGGCTGCCGGGTCGTCCGCCGACCGGGGCGGCTGGCCGCCACTCATCGATGAGCTCCGCGGGAGAGTGTGAGGTATGGTCTCGGACGCGGGCCACAGTGATTGGGTCGTCCGCCGACCCATCTAGAGGCCCTCTGGGGGCTCACTGCGACCCGCCCCTCGCTCTCTTTTTTACGTGTTGGGGCGGCTTTCATTCCAGCTGGCTGGATTCGGCCTTCGTAACCCTCAGCACGGTGCCGGGCCTCGGGCGCGAGCCCGCAGGCCGCTTGCTCTCCCGAGGCCGGGCGGCCCAGTGGGCCGTTTTCATACCTTTCTTGGCGTGGGGCGCTCTGTCTGCCCGCGGCCGAGGTTCTGCGATCTTTGCACGGCGTCTTGCGCGAGGCGGCCATCCTGTCGGAGCAGTTAATGCTCAGTGGGATTTAAACGGGCTGCGGCACGTTACCGGAGTAGTGAACGAGGTGGCAGGCTGACGGTTGGCGACTGCGTCGGTTCGCGTGAGGAGGCGTCGGTTGGGCGCGGAGGCGCGTCTGTTCCCGCCAGGTGCCTATAAAGGAAGGAGAGGGCGGCGTGGAGGGAGCAAAGCCTTGTCCTCTGCAAAAAAGGAGAAAACGCATGAGGAAGAAGAAAAGCTTCGCTGCCGTCGCCGTCCTCGCTCTCCCACGCACGCTTGGGGATGTCGTTGACCTCAAGACTTGGCCGCGGCGGGTCGCTACCTCGGCTTGGAGAGGAAGGAGCTCCTCCCTCCGCGGCCTCAGTCCGGCTGGCGGACGCCGCCGGCCGGGACCAAGGTCCCCGAACTGGGAGACGGCGAGATAGTCTCGCTGGCGGCCTTCTACGAGCGGGGTTTCGGCCTCCCACTCCACCCGTTCGTCCGGGGGCTGCTGCACTACTACGGGGGGGAGGTTCATCATCTGAACCCGAATGGAGTCCTCCACATCGCGGTCTTCATGACGCTGTGCGAGGCTTTTCTGGGGATCGAACCCCACTGGGGGCTCTGGCGCCACTTCTTCTTCGCGAGGCCGCCGTCGGATGCCGCCGACCTCCTCGGCGCCCTGGCGATCCAACTGCGCCCCCGCCGCAAGTCGTCCTACACCGATGTGAAGCTGCCGACGTCCAACCGGGGGTGGCACAGCGAGTGGTTCTACGTCCGGAACATTGGCGACAGTGCCCCGGCCTTCAGTGGGAATCTACCGACGCCGCATCCTCGCTGGACACAGGGTCCCGATGCGAGGGACCGGACGAAGGTGGATGAGATCCTTGAAAAGCTCGCGGACCTGAAGCGGCGGGGCCTGACAGGCAAGGTGGTCCTCAGTACGTTCATGGAGAGGCGCATCCAACCCCTCAAGGATCGGCTGCGCCCCATGTTCGAGTACATCGGGCCAACCGACCCTGCAAGGTCGTCGGAGCGGGAGCTTCCCCCGTCGGAGGTCCTCGCGCGTGTGGCCGCAGTTTCCATTGCGGGAGATACCGAGCCAGCGGGCGAGGCGCCTGCGCCGTTCTCGGCGCAGAATCCGCAGAACTTGGTACGTCTGGTGGCTCCTGTTCGCTTTTGCTTTGCTCTGCTCCTTCGTCCCCTTACCCGAGCGCGTTCTTGCAGGGGCTCGGCGGCCTGATCTCCCGCCCCTGGCTTCCGGGGGAAAAGGAGGCGAGAGCGGCCGCGCGCCTCGCAAGGGAGCAGCGCGACGCCGCCCTCCTGGCGGAGAAAGAGGCCACGAAGACGCGGAAGAGGAAAGAGCGCGCGGCGAGGAGGTCTCTGACGAGACTTTGAGTGATGGCGACGAAGAGTCGTCGTCGAGCGAGGGGGGAGCGGTTGCCGGAGGCGACTCTGGCGGCTGCGACGCGGGTTCCAGCCGTGGGGCCGGCGACCGTGGTTCCTCGGAAGAAACCGCGGGCGCAGGGTATGTCTTGAAGATGCGCAGACCCCTCACGCCTCCTCGCAGGGGCCCGGCAAAAAGGGCACGTCAGGTGCCGGTTGTTCGCTCCTCTCGGTAAGTGACTTATGTGCCCCCAGTTTGGTTCTCTCTGGTGTTTCTTCTTTCGCAATTCCTGACCGACCGCCGTGCGCAGGGGGCTCACCAGCGCTGGGAGGGCGCTGAGTCCCACTTCAGCGGTGAGGAACCGCGCCCCTCCGCTCCCGTCCGCGGGGTGCGCGCCGGCGGTCGTCGGGAGCGGGGATCCTTCGGATGCGCTTCCCGCGGCAGGTCTGGCTTGCGAGGACGCTACCGAGGGGAGCACCGGCCGCTGCCGCCGCGACAGTGCAGGAAGAAGTTCCGTCGGGCGCGCTTCCGCCCGCGCCGTCGTCCGGCGAGACCGGTGAGGTCCTGCCGCCACCTGGGGGGCTGGGACCGCCACCGTTCGCAGCATCGACGGGAGACGTTCGGCTATCCCTGCCTTCCCCCGCTCCGTCGACCGTGGGGGTCGGCGCGACTCTGCCGCCGGGAAGTATCGATTCGCGGCGTTATGACACCGGCGGGGCGAGTTCGCCGCCCCGCCCGCCGGCCGGTCCGAGTATTGTCTTGGAGGCGCGCAATCGCCACCGCAGAGCGTTCGGCGGCGGGGAAAGTCGAGACAGAGCGGTTGCCGACCGCCCGTCTTGACTTGGCCCGGCCACGACCAGCCGGAGGGCCGCGTTAGTTACGGGCGGCGAGGCGCGCGGATTGGAACGCTTTGGAGGCGGAGATGGGGAGGATCCATGCCGACCTCACTCGCGCCGTTGACGCCGCGTCGAAGCGAAAGTCCATTGCTCAGAGTCCCGCTCGGCGGTCGGTAAGTCTGACGGGGATTTGTCTTTCGTACATCTTTCGACCGGGAAACGGAGACTGATCGGGCAGGTATTTGCAGCGCTTGACATCCCGGGCGGTGGACAAGTCGATGTTCCTCCGGCATTTGCACAGCCGAGGGAGTGCCATAGGGGAAGAGCTGCTCGACGCCCGGAGGGCGCTTGTTGCCGAGTAAGGGAGGGCCGCCACGGCTGGTCAGCGGCTGGGGGAAGTCTCCGAAGCCTTGCGGGAGGCTCAGCGACTTGTGGAGTCGTTGACCGTCGAGGGAGAGAGGGCCAGGTCGTCCCTAGCGGATGCTGAAGTGGCCAAGGCTTCTGCGGTCCGCGCAGAAGAATCCGCTCGGGCGGAGGCCGCCCTCTTCCGAGAGGAATGCGAGTCGGCCCGCAGGGAGGCCGACCGGCTTCGCGGCGAGCGGGATCTTGCTCGGGGGGAGCTCGTGACGGCGAGGGAGCTTGCCGACCGCGCCGCGTCCGATCGAGAAGCGCGCGCCAAGGTCGAGGAGGAATTTCGCGCCAAAGAGGCCTCCGTGGCCGGTGAGTAGTTCAACCCCTTGGGAGCCACTGCAACGAGCGTCTTCTGACACTGTTTTTGTCCCTGCAGAGCTACGAAAAAGCCTTAGCGACGCGCTGGAGTCGCGAAGGGTGGCGGTGGAGGAACGGGATGCGGCGGTCGAGTCACGTGACTCGGCCCTTATGGATAAGCGGGTGGCGGAGAGGGACACGGCCGGTACGACGGCCGAGCTGACGGTCCTCCATGTGGGCATCCAGGCCGTCTGCGACCGGTTGTTCGGGCTTACTCCGGGCTCCAGCGCCATCCCCGTCATACTTGGAAGGGTCCCTGAGCACGTCGAGGCGTCGATGCGGGAAGCGGCGGTGCTTGGCGCTTCCTCGGCCCTGGTCAACACCGTCTCTTATTATGACGGCGTCGACCTTGAGGCGGTTGGGAGCGGCGTTGCTGCTGACCGAAGCGACGAAGAAGTCGACGCATTCATGGCCCGGGTCGATCCGTGCGCCCAAGAGATTGCCCGCCGAATCTCGCCGCGAGAAATCCTCCATCGGAAGGAGGGAGATGATTAGTTTCCCTATTTTTTGCTTTTTTGTAGTGCATGTAATGAACATGATTGCCCTAATCGAGTTCGACGTGTCGGGTTGTTTTAAGTTCTTTTGCCCGTCTACCTCGTGCTTCCTCTGTGATTTGGACAATCTTACGACCATAGCTACAGGGCCCGCGGGGGTGCCCCGAGAGCGTAGGTGTTGCTCCAACTCCGTCTGAAGAAATCACGGGATAGGACAAGCTACCTAGAGCGCTCGCTTCGCGGAGGAGAGGTGCCTAGGTCGGACCGCCTCCTTTGCGAAGCTTCCGTTCGGTCGGTTGGAACGCTGACCTGAGTGGGGGTGCTTCGACCGTCCCTAGCGTCTCTTGCTCGGAGGGCTTGTTTCCCCTCTGAGTGCCACTTTGAAGCCGTAGCCGCGGAGGCGTAGGCCGTAGTACTTTGGGCTGGGGGAAATAGCCACGAGGTGGATAGCTCGGTCGGTCGGAGTACGGCTTAGGTTAGCGACTCGTACGCTTTTTAACGACGACCGGGGTCGGTCTGCCCTGATCGATCAAGCTATCTTCTGCTCGGGCAACTTCCTTTTTGCGCGAAATGCTACTCGGGAGCCGTAGCTGCTGGGGCTTAAGTTGTAGCATTCGGTTCGAGGAGGTTGCCGCGAGGGAGATTGTTTGATCGGTCGACCCGCTGACCTAAATCGAAAGTCTCCATCCGACCGCCGCTTGGCCCTTCGCTCAAGTAGCCTCCTTTTTGCGCGAAATGCTACTCGGGAGCCGTAGCCGCTGGGGCTTAAGTTGTAGCATTCGGTTCGAGGAGGTTGCCACGAGGGAGATTGTTTGATCGGTCGACCCGCCGAACTAAATCAAAAGGCTCCATCCGACCGCCGCTTGGCCCTTCGCTCAAGTAGCCTCCCTTTTGCGCAAAGCGCTAGCTCGAAGCCGTAGCCGCGGGGGCGTGGGCTGTAGCATTTTGGTTTGAAGAGGTTACTATGAGGGGGGTAGCCCGGTCGGAGTGGTTACCGGTCATCGATCTAGGTCGCTGACCCCTGAGGTCGTAAGGCAGCCCCCGAGTGGTGCGTGGGGACTGAGGGTGCAGTCGCCACGCACCGCTTGAGCCTGCGCAATATTTTTGAAAAGGATTTATGTTTTTCTGGAGATAAGGGTGGATTAACTCGCCTTGGGGACCGTGCCGCTTTCGGAACTGGCGTTGGACGCTTCGGCTTCCGCTCCGTTGCGTGATCTTGAGGCGCTTCGTCTTCCGCGCCTCCCGCATTGTGGGCTATAAAAGGAGAGGCGCCGGTGCGCTTGTTACTTTGCCAAGACTGCCACCAAACGAACTTTCTTCACGTGCCATGGCGGACCGCTACACTCAGCCCCGCGAGGAAGCGGGCGCCCATCAGGCCTGGCTGCAGGAGGTGGCGGAGGTCGAGGCTGAGGCTGTTCGTGAGGACGTACAGCGAGTTGGCGTCCTCGTCGTGGGCGTTCCCCGACTGCGGGAAGTGAGGGCGCCGCTGGTGCAGGCGGTGGTTGAGGGACGTCGCGTGTCGTCCGGCTGGCGGGGCGCACACCAAGATCGTGGCGGGCAGTTCGTTCTTGGTTGGGGCGATGTTCCTCCATAAATAAATAAAGTGCTTCTTTGCTCCCTGTTTCTTTTTTCTTCCTCGAGGATTTTGCATTTGTGATTGCCCACGTCCGTAATCGTTTGGGACCGCAACGGATCCGGCGTAGGTTGGAGGCGGGATTTTATGTGTGTTTGTTACCGGAATGGGACGGCCCGACCTACTGTAGGTCGGTTGTCCTTGTTTTCGCGGTCTTTGAGGCGGGCAGAGTACTACTTCGGGACCTCTGCTTTCGGGGCGGAGGTCGCAGTACTTGCGGTAGATCAGGGACGGGAGAGAGAGAGAGAGAGAGCACTCGGTCGGTCGTCCGACAGCTGCGGCTTCCTTCGTTTGCGGATTTTTTGCATGGTACAAAGAAGGGGTAGGCTGATTACGGGTAGAACTTTCTCAACTTCTCTATGTTCCATGCGTTTGTAAGGAGATTTCCTTCGGTGTCTTTGAGACGGAAGGTGCCGGGTCGGAGGACTTCCGCGACGGTGAAAGGGCCCTCCCAGGGCGGGGAGAGCTTGTGCCTGTCCTTCGCGGATTGGACTTGACGCAGCACTAAATCGCCGACTTCGAATGAGCGGCCGCGAACCCGTCGGCTGTGGTAGCGCGCGCCTTTGCGATATTTAGCCGATCAGAAGATCTGCGATATCTCGAGCCTCGTCGAGTCGGTCGAGGTCATCCTGCTGTTCCTCGGTCCCCCGTGCGCTGTCGTAGTTCTGCACTCTTGGCGCACCGTACTCAAGGTCAGTCGGGAGGACAGCCTCCGCTCCGAACACCAAGAAGAAAGGTGTGAACCCGGTCGACCGGGTCGGCGTGGTTCGCAGACTCCAAAGAACGGGCGGTAGCTCGGCGGCCCACCGTCCCGCGAATTTCTTCAGTCGACTGAAGATTCGCGGCTTGAGTCCTTGGAGGATCATGCCGTTGGCTCGCTCGGCTGGCCGCTGGTTGGCGCGCCATCGCCGCCTTGATTGACTCGGATATTGAAGTCGTCGCAGAACTCGAGGAACTCCTTCCCGGTGAACTGCGTCCCATTGTCGGTGATGATGGAGTTGGGCACCCCGAAGCGGTAGACAATATCGCGGAAGAAGCTCGCTGCCTGCGCCGATGTGATCTTCGCCCGGTTTGGCCCGATCCACTTTGTGAACTTGTCCACAGCGACGAGTAAGTGAGTGAAGCCCCCGGGCGTCTTTTTGAAGGGCCCGACCAGATCGAGCCCCCAAACCGCGAAGGGCCACGTGATGGGGATTGTCTGCAGGGCTTGCGCAGGAAGGTGCGTCTGCCTGGCGAAGAATTGGCATCCTTCGCAGGTGCGGACGACTTGGGTCGCATCTGCTACGGCGGTCGGCCAGTAGAAACCTTGTCGAAAGGCTTTTCCTACCAGGGACCGCGGCGCGGCATGGTGCCCGCACACCCCGTCGTGGATGTCCAACAGAAGGTGCTTCCCTTGGTCGGTCGGAACGCACTTCTGAAGGATTCCGGACGGGCTCCTTTTGTAGAGGGCGCCGATCGGGGCGAAAGACTTCGCCCGCCGGGCGCGGCGCCGACCCTCGGTGGTATCGGCGGGGAGCAGCCCGTTTGTCAATCGATCGACAAACGGTTGCCTCGATCGGTTTCGGCCCAGGGCGCCGAATCGACCAGGCGGGTGAGCATCTGGCCGAAGGTCGGCGGGAGCGCCCGTCTTCGGGGGGTCGGTGGTGCCCTCAGCACTCTGGTCCAACCGGATTGATGGGCTGCTGAGGTCGGAAACGAAGATTCCAGGGGGAATCGACCCTTTCCCGGAGGCGAGGTTGGCGAGGGAGTCGGCTTCACCGTTATAGCGTCGGTAGCTGTGATGGAGCTTGAAACCCTTGAACTTCTCCTCGAGCTTGCGGACCTCCAGGCAGTAGGCGGCCATCCGAGCGTCACGGGGCTCGGTGGCTTTCATCACCTGGTCGACGACCAGCTTGGAGTCACCGTGAACGTAGAGCCGTTGTGCGCCTAGGTCGGCGGCGATCCGAAGGCCATTGACGAGGGCTTCGTACTCGGCGACATTGTTGGTGGCGTCGAAGAGTAGACGGATGGCATACCGGAGCTTGTTGCCGAGTGGGGAGATGATGACGACCCCCGCGCCGGCCCCGTTCTTGGTGTAAGACCCGTCGAAGTACATCGTCCAGTACTGCGGGTCCTCGATCACCGCAGGGACTTGCGCCTCGGTCCACTCGGCGACGAAGTCCGCCAAGACCTGGGACTTGATCGCCGTCCTGGGGACGTATGATATGTCGAGGCCGTTGAGCTCGAGAGCCCACTTGGCGATTCTTCCGGTAGCGTCGCGGTTGTGGACGACTTCTCCGAGCGGTGAGGAGGTTACCACGGAGATGGGGTGTCGATCGAAGTAATGGGAAAGCTTCCTCTTGGTAATGAGCACTGCGTACAGCAACTTCTGTATCTGGGGATATCGGACCTTTGTTTCGGAGAGCACCTCGCTGACGAAGTAGACCGGTCTTTGTACCTTGAAAACGCGGCCTTCCTCTACTCGCTCCACAACAAGTGCCGCGCTGACGACCTGAGTCGTGGCGGCGATGTAGAGGAGTAAGTGTTCCTGTGGCTCCGGGGCGACCAGGACCGGAGGTGAGGTCAGAAAAGCTTTTAGTCGACTAAAGGCTTCCTGAGCTTCGTGGGTCCAGGAAAAGTGGTCGGACTTCTTCATCAGTTTGTAGAGTGGCATCCCGCGTTCACCGAGGCGGGATACGAAGCGACTTAGTGCCGCGAGGCACCCCATCAGCCTCTGAACTCCCTTCAGATCGTTGATTGGCCCCATCCTTGTGATGGCGGAGATCTTATCGCGGTTGGCTTCGATGCGCTCGAGAGACGATAAAGCCCAAAGAGCCTTGCCCTTGGGGACCCCGAAGACGCATTTCTCAGGGTTGAGCTTTATGCGAAACCGTCGGAGGTTCGCAAAAGTCTCCTCCAGGTCGGCGATGAGGTCATCGACCTTCCTGGTCTTGACAACGATGTCATCGACGTAGGCTTCGATGTTACGGCCAATTTGGTCTGAAAAACACGCCTGCATACACCGTTGGTATGTAGCGCCTGCGTTTTTCAGACCAAAAGGCATCGTGACGTAACAGTACGAGCCGTACGGGGTGATGAAGGAGGTCGCAAACTGATCGGACTCCTTCATTGCAATTTGGTGGTAGCCTGAATAGGCGTCCAAAAAGGAAAGGGACTCGCACCCGGCGGTGGAGTCCACGACCTGGTCGATGCGAGGTAATGGGAATGGATCTTTCGGACAGGCCTTGTTGAGGCTCGTGTAGTCAACACACATTCTCCATTGCCCCGACTTTTTCTTTACAAGGACGGGATTGGTGAGCCACTCGGGGTGACGCACCTCCCTTACAAAGCCGGCGGCCAAAAGTTTGGCGATCTCTTCCCCAATGGCCCGGCGCTTTTCTTCGTCGAAACGGCGCAGGCGCTGGGCGACTGGTCTGGATCCCGGTCGAATGTTCAGGGAATGCTCGGCGACCTCCTTTGGAACTCCCGGCATATCGGAGGGTCTCCAAGCGAAGACGTCTCGGTTTGCTCGGAGGAAGTCGACGAGCGCGCTTTCCTATTTGGCAGTGAGGGCGGCCCCGATCCGCACGGTCTTGGCGGGATCTTCGGGGATCGACTGTGACCTCCTTCGTGTCCTCCGCGGATTTGAAGGAGCTAGTCCCCGATTTGCCGGAGTCGGGAGCGGATTCGGGGGCCTTCTCCTGGAGCTGGGCGAGCTCGGCGGAAGCGACGACCGCTGAGGCCAGCTCACAGCTGCTTCGCCATGCTTGTAGGTGAGCCGAAGGATGCGGCCACGGTGATGACGCCTTGTGGCCCTGGCATCTTCAGCTTGAGATAGGTGTAGTTGGGGACTGCCATGAACTTCGCGTAACAAGGCCGTCCCAGGATGGCGTGGTAGGAGCCGGGAAAGTCCACAACCTCGAAAGTGAGGCTCTCGGTGCGGAAGTTATCCGGGCTCCCAAAGGTGACGGGCAGGCCGACCTGTCCGAGGGGGTGGGCCTGTTGGCCTGGGACAACGCCGTGGAAAGGCGCCCTGCTCGGCCGGAGGGCGGAGCGAGGGACCCCCAGGGCATCCAGGGTCTCAACATACATGATGTTGAGACTGCTGCCGCCGTCCATGAGCACCTTGGTCAGGCGCTTCGTCCCCACGATGGGGTCGACGACGAGCGGGTAGCGTCCCGGGTGCGGGATGTGGTCGGGGTGGTCGGTCCGATCGAAGGCGATCGGGCACTCCGACCACCTCAGGTAGGAAGGCACGGCGGGGGTCGCCGTGTGGACCTCTCGGTGGGCGAGTTTCAGTCGTCGCTTGTCGACGTAGCACTCTGCCCCTCCGAAGATCATGAGGCAACCGTCGAGTTGTGGGAACTCGTCGGCTGGCTCATCGCCCTTCGCCCCGGCGTCGGGCGCCGGGTCGCGCTTCTTCCCCTTACCCCGCGAGGTCGTGGGGTTCCCGGAGAGAAACCTTTTCAGGACTTCGCAGTCCCGATACTTATGCTTGACGGGGTAGTCGTGGTTTGGGCACGGACTGTCCATCAATCTTTCGAACCGGTCGGGCGTCTGCCGCGCTTGATGCTTGGTGGGGCGGTCGGTGGCGGCGATCATTCGACCTTCGCGGCCCTGCTTCCCCTTCCGCTTCTTCTTGTCGGAACGGTCGGAGGGGGCGGCGGCCTCGGGCCCGGATGCCTTGCGGGCTACTCTTCTTTCGAAGATGGCCCCCACAGCTTCCTCGCCGGAAGCATGGTTGGTGGCGATGTCGAGAAGCTCCTTGATAGTCCGGGGCTTCGCGCAGCCCAACTTGTGGACCAGGGCCTCGCATGTGGTGCCGTAAATGAACGCCCCGACGACGTCGGCGTCGCGGATGTCGGGGAGCTCGTTGCACTGCTGGGAAAAGCGGCGGATGTAATCCCGGAGGGTTTCCCCCGGCTGCTGCTTGCAGCTCTTCAGGTCCCAGGAGTTGCCAGGGCGTTTGTAGGTGCCCTGGAAGTTCCCGACGAAGAGATTCGTCAGGTCGGCCCAGCTGCCGATGGTGTCGGCAGGCAAGTACTCGAGCCACGCTCGGGCGGAGTCTGCGAGATAGATGGGGAGATACTGAATGACGAAGAGGTCGTCAGTCGCTCCCCCGGCCCGGCAGGCGAGCCGGTAGTCTTCTAGCCAAACACTGGGGTTAGTGGCCCCCGTGTACTTGGCTATGTTGGTCGGAGCCCGGAATTTGGCCGGGAAGTCGGCGTTGCGGATGAGGCGGGTGAACGCACGCGGCCCGGGACCGTCGAATCCCGGGTCGGAATGGTTGCGTCGCCCGCTATCGGCGACCTGCGAGGGCGCTGCTGCATCGGTAGCTCTCCTTCGCGCCTCGAGGGTGGTGCGAAGATCATACTTGTCCCCCAGGCGGTGGCGCACCGGGGTGTATGATGCCTGGGGGAGCTCGTGGAGCGGGGCCGTCTTGGCTGGGCTCCGTCGGCCCTGTGAGGGGGAGTGGCCCAGGCGGCCCGAAGTGGCGCCCGTCCGTCGGGAGCCGGAACCTTGGGCGTGCTGAACGACAGCACGTTCTACCAGTCCCCGGAGGTTCTGGTAGGTGGCCTTGGCTTCTGGCTCCGTTGGCTCGGGCAGCCTCGAGCAAGATCGCCGCCAAGAAGACACTCGTTGGCGTGAGGAAGAACGGAAGGTCGCTCGTCTCCTCACCAATCGCCGATGCACTGACGCAGCGCTGGCGCGCGCCGAGGCGAGTGGTGGAGTTAGGCCGACGGCGCTCGGCTCGGCCTGGAGCTTGTCGAAGTTCGGCCTTTCGGGCCTCTAGCTCCTCGCTGCCGCCGAAGGTCAGCGGCGTTAGGTGCTGTGCGTCGTCTTCCCGCCGGGATTCCTCCCGCCGCGCTTCGTCGCGCGGGAGGAGGGTCCCGAGGGTAGCAGGGGTGGAGGACGGTTCCGCCGCACCCGTCATGTTGCACTCGCGGGAGTACGCCCTGCGCGGGGGATACTCTTTGTCGAAGCTAGAGCCGTGGCTGGAGGAATCCGCCAGCAGGTCGTGGAGGGAAGCCGGCGCGTAGCCGGCCATGGCCACGAGTTGAGAGCCCGCGGAGGGTGGAACCGCCGCTCGCCGTAGCTCGTAGGCGGCGTCGCCAGGAGCAAGCGATCTGCCAGCGACGGCCCGCCGCGCGGCCATCACGGGGCCTCGAGGCGGAGGTTGCCGAGACATCAAAGAACCGCATCCAGCTTGACGGCGCCCGGTCCCGGACGGCAGCGGGAATGAAGACAAGCTCTCCCGCCGTGGTGATGATGAAATCGAGGGTGCCGAAGCGGATCCAGCCCCTCGATATCGGCGAATCGTGGTGGGAGGAGGCCATCAGGGAGGAGAATGGGAACCCGAAGATGAGGATGTCGGTGAAGACGCACGAGAGCCCCTACCTGGCGCGCCAACTGTCGGTGTTTCGTGCACCGGCAATACGAATTTATGGTCGGATGGGGTCGCGCGCTCCCTCTCCCCGAATGGTCGACTCAAGGAGTCAGATGATGTATACTGGTTCGGGCTGAACGTCCCTACTCCAGTTCGTTCGGTGTGGGTGTATTAATCTTTGGGCGATGAACAAGAGGTATACAAGCGAGGCAGGGGGTCGGCCGACCGATCCCCCGGTGTTTTTGCTAGGGAGTTGTGGCTACCTAGAGGACCGTTTTTTCCATCGCCCCTCCCTCTCGGGCCCTGCCTCTCCTTATATAGACGGAGGGGGCAGGTTACACGGGAGTTTGGGAAAACCACGAGGAAAGGGGCCTGCGTGTCTCGGAGTCTGGTTTCTGTCTTGTCCGACCGACCCCTGCCCGTCCCGAGGCAGGGTTGGTGGCTCTGTGATGAGTGGTCTTGCGTAGTGCTGTCTGGATGACGTATCGCGTGGTGCTCCTGTCAGCCTCGGCGGCTTTAATGGCGCTTGACTTCGCCTTGGCCTCGGGAGTGGGCGTATTCCTCTGCGGCGTGCCAGGCGATGGGACGGGGGCTTGACTTCTTCGGTGGCTCTTCTGACAGTCTTGGGAAGGAGCCGCCTACCCCGGTACGGATGCCAGGGGATCCTGCGCACAAGGCAGCTGCCTGACACCGGCGTGGGCCCTGCTGGCTCGTGCGCAGGTGGAGCTTTGCTGACCGCGCGCTCCAATATTGGGCGGTTGGAACCCGCCGACCGCCTGGGATCGGAGTCCGCCGACCGTCCAGGGTCGGTCCTGCACAGGTCGGGGTCCGCTCTCTGCGGCCCAAGTACCTTTCGGCAGTGCTGGTCCTTCGCCGCGGTTGGTCAGCCCGTTCGCGCTTTCGGGCTGATGGGGGTACCCATGGTACGGGTACTCGTCAAAAGCATTCAGCAAGCTTTGCCTTTGACCGTAGGCACGGCTATTCGAATAGTTTTAACTCTGTAGAGGTGTACAACTTTACCCACAAGACATGATATTCCCTTGATGCCAAGCTATTAGCACACTTCCTCAGGTGTGCCAGCAGGGATATCATGACAAGGCCTTTACAATGTATACGCCTAACCTGACCCACCCGCTGAGGTTTCACCGCTGTTAGGGTTCCGTCCGCCCAGTACAGAAGCCCCCTCTTGCGCCGTGTGAGAAAAACAACAACAACAACAACATTGTCTCCTTCCGGCTCTCACACAACAACCGAGTGGTGAGTTTAAGTTAGGTTTCTACAAATTATTTAGCCAGGTCGTGCCCACTTTGACATGTGGTTGTACGGTTATGCTTAGAATGGAGACAGTCATAAGCGTCGGTCCTTAATTGACTTGGGGTGGTACTTGCACAAAAGAACCAAGGCTTGGTCCGCTTCCACCCGACATTCCATGCCGCCCAAGTCGAAATCATTTTTCATTTTATTTTTATTTTGTAAACCATTGGCAATACTCCTTGCCTATAACTTCCAATACAAGTTTTCAAGAGATAATTGAAAGTCCCACCCATAGGTGAATATTGACCGACAGCGAGGCTAAGCATTTCTATCGTACTATTCTATTCCACCAATAGTTTATTTTATAAAATACGAATCTCAGTGTTTGATAAAAATTATGATAATCAGTTCTATCATCTCCAAAATTCATGAGACCACCAAGATTCCTCCATTATTATCATGGCACTATATAATCCAATCCAATTTAGTACTTCAACAAGTAAAATCTATACCAAGTGCCATCATAACTCCAAAATCATGCTAAGCTACTGACATCATTGTATATGAAACAATCTCTTCAAAATATAAGTCTTCTTTAGTGATCACCCATCATCCACACATCGATTAATCTTTTAATCTACTTGATCCACCGAGAATAATTCATAATCTCATCCCCGAGCATATTTCATGAAAGATTCTACAAATCCAAGATTTCATTGATTCATTGCCTATAGCTGTTTCCCTAAACAATGACACCAAGTTGACTAAACAAATCACACCTAATCCACATTATTCATAATCCCACATAAATGATTATTGCAAAACCATACTTCACAAAATCATCTACTAAACCACCGAGTACAATTCTCAATATTATTCACTTAATCCATTGAATATATTTGATCATATCATTGACTGAATCATCGAGAATACTTCACGATATCGACTCTAATCATTTAGGCTACAATCCACCGATAGAACTTCATAACGTCATGTAGTTAATCCTTCACATTATCACCTCTAAATCATCTACTTTAATCCACCAAGAATACGCAATATTAACATTCAATAAACCACCAAACATTCTGGATCATTCACAATCTCCATAAATGATTATCATATAATATTCTTTTTAAAATCCACCGAAATATAATTCACCACTTATTCTATTTGATCCACAAGTATACCTCCCAATATTATTTATTTAACTTTACCGACCATTATTCTTCCTATCATACCTCTTCCCACTCTTCCCCAGTTCATACTAATCATACTGCGATTTGTTACCACACTCCAACTCCACAATATTGAAACTACCACCATTCCCAGGTTACTTTCATAACGACTATTACCACATCATCACTAATAATCATCTAACTCCAATTTGCATTCCATCCCATTTGATTTACCTAAAATGTCTGTCAAATAGTCTTTTCCCTTAATTAAAGAATACCTTTCCAAAAACATTTATATTGGTGGAGTACTTATACTAGGGCGACAAAGGGTCAGGGATAACAATGTCAAGGAGGTAGGAACAACATGTATAACTAATAAGCTAATGTTAACATCATCCATTTAATATAAATAGCAATGCAATTTGTAAAACAGTGGAAAACATTTATAAACAATGGGATCAACATGCGTCAAGGAGACTTGCCTTTGATCACAGCGAGGGTCTCGAGGTCTTGAAGTCCGGCGACGGGGTCGGCGGTCGCATCGGGGTTGGCGGCTACGCGCAAAACGAGGCAATAAATAAATAAAAGAAAATAAATAAAATCCAAAAATTACAAAAATAATACTGGCAGGTAGATCTTGATTTTAGATGAATTTAGAAACTTGAACGGAGTCAATCGGAGTTCGGACGCAAAAGTTATAAGCGTTCGAAGTTGGAAAATGATGGAAAATCAAGAAAAAGAGAAAAGTTACTATTTGCTACAGTAACTTGCGAGAAACTTGGTTCCAGAACTGAACCAAAGTTACAGAGCCCCCTTTGGCTTCCAAAAAAACGGATTTTTGCCCTATTTTCGCATGGATTTGGACCAAATAAAATCATGGATTCTCTAGATAACATCCTTAGGGACTCATAGGAGGAAGGAATTGAGTTGATTCTCACCGGAGATGATGAATTTTGCGATGAACGGAGCTCCGGCCGGAATGACAAAAACCCGAAATTCATCTCCAAAACTTGAGGGATCCTAAAATTGATTGTTGGGTTAGACTCTAGACTCAATCACGGTCACAAAGAACCAAGTGGCATGAAGAATGACCCACCGGAGAAGGAGCTACAAGCATGAACGCGAAGAACACCGAAAAAGTTCAACCCAACATCGGTTTTCTTGATCTCACAAGCGCAAGGGTGGAGTAGAGGGAAAGGGGAGCACACTCCCGGAAAGGGGATACTATACGAAGAGGATGGAGGTGGTGGTGCGGCGTTTGGAGGTGAAACGGCCGAGTTAAAACCATTTTAGTGGATTTCGGTTTCTCTTGAATGGGGCCGTTTCCGGTGAGATTGACGGCGAGTGAAGGTGGGGAATGGCAAGAGGACGACGCTACGAATCCAACGGAATCGGCCGTGATCAATTTGGAGTTTCGTGAGCAATTGAATCAAACTGTAGCCATGAATGCCTATTTGGAGCTCTCTGTTCTTGGAGTTGGCTGGAGGTTGAAGAAGGTGCATTGTTCACTTGCCACGTGGCACTCTCCTATTGGTCCTCCTTTACGTAAATGATTCGCACTAGAGAAAAATAAGTAAAAATGATCTAAAAATTCCGTAAAAATTCCTAGAGCCATTTTAGAATATTTGGGACCCAATAAAATTGGTTTGGTTGAATTTGGATGATTGTTGTGGAATTGAATATTCGGGCACGGATCGCATGCATTAAACAAAAGCCGCGCGAGATAAAATAGGAGCGAAGGTCAAAAATCTGGGGAATGATTCCTAAAATCATTTTGTAATATTTGGAACACAAAGGAAGTGGTTTGGGGATTTTTGGAACCTTTTTGGACTCGGGTGAAATTTCGGGTACCGGCGGGAACGGGAAAATCCGATTTTTCGAACGGAAGGGAATTGAATCCCGATTTTGGAGGGGATAGGATGCCAGGTTAATATAAACACCAAGTAAACTCCAAATTTTGAATTTAATTAATTTAAATTAGATTTTTCTCCAGAAAGCGAAAACTAGGGTGTTACAGCCATCACGCGGCGCAGTGAGGTTCGGTAGTAGAATATAACAATGTGTCCAATAAATTGGAATGCATTTCTTACCAACGATATCACATGGCCATTATACGACACTGCTAGGTGTGACAGTTAATACTAAAAAATCTCTTGATTTGGTGACTCCAACTTTAAAGTTTTAGATTTAATAGTTGGTTTAGATACATAATAATTTGGGGAAAAAATAGAAAATATACAAGTAGCACTACCTATAATTCAAAGGTTGATAGTGCACAAATTTTCTAGAGTAACCGACCCCCTAATGATCTCTTTCACATGCGCAGTGAGAAATCTCAAAATAGATTGCGTTAACTGAGTATGCAATCAAATATTCCTAATGTATTTTGTTTGTGAAATAGGAATTTCAACATTTGGGATTCGCAAAGAAATTTTATATGCTACACTATACCAGACTACACTGTATAATTGTGCACACCAATAGGCTAGTTATTATAAAAAAACAACAATTAGGGCTTGTTTGGGAGACTGGGGAAAGACCGGGATCCTGTCCAAATCCTAGGGTTAGAAACCCATGTGATAATTTAACCCGGGCAAACTTGAATGGACATTTGGATGACCGCACGAGTCCAAAAATCCCAGCCCATCCCGGCCATTTCACGGGGGAGAAAAAAAACACCTCCAGAGTCGTGGATTTTTTGCCCAGCTTCTCTCTTGCGAATCGCGATCTCCTTGCTCGCATCTCCTCTATGCCTCCATCCCATGAGCTCGCCTCCCCCTCGAGAGAGCTCTCTCCCACACGCATCCACATCCATGGTACTGCCCGTCATCTTGGTCGACAGCGACCAGAGCACGACCTGGGTAACATCACCATTTAGCCTTCACTCACCGTCCGCAAGCTGCAGGTCGTCGTCACCGACCGCGTGGGCGTCATGCCGCAGCAGATCTCAGTGTTCCTCGAGTGCCCGCGCCGAGCGCACCGCATGCCCCTCAACGAGGGGACCAACCTCGCCGCCACCATCGCGTGTGAGAGCTCCAGCTACTAAGTCATCGCTGTCCTCCGCCGATCCCATCGCGAGCGCTAGGGTGGTCGATCCCGCCGCGAGAAGAAGGCAGCTGTGGCAGCCGTGGACGCCGTTGTGCCCTCGGCACAGCCACCGGAGAGGACCATCCTGAAGCGCCTTTCGTCGATGGATCTGGCCTCCCTGGTTGCATCCCCCGCACCAGTGATGTAATGATCTTGTCAAATACTTTCCCCTTGAATTTTCTAGATTTTTTCTGATTTTTTTGGATAATTTTTAATATTCGGGATTTTCATCACCGTGCCTTCCAAATGATGGCGGGGAATATTTTGCAGGGGGTTTATTTTCCCAAAGAATTAAGAGGGATTCAATGTGCCCTTCAGAATCCTCTTAGGGATTTTATTTCCTAGGATTTTCTCCCCTAACATCCAAACAAGCCCTTAGGGGTAAAATTGGTATCATTAATATTGGCCTCTTGAGCCAAAATGTGTATGGTCCAACAATTTTAGCTTTGAGGAATAATATATACGAATATTTATCTTAAAATATAGTTTCAAGATATACTCCCTCCGGTTTGGTAATACCTGTCGTTTTGGACATAGTGATGGTCAAACTTCTGAAACTTTGACTAACAATATATTTTTAAATATTTAAATTGGATACATAAAAATTATATGTGTAGATTTGTCTCGAGAAGTACTTTCATAATATTATAATTTTATTGGGTTTTATAAATATATTATAATAAAAATTAGCGGTCAAAGTTGTGTTTTGAGGACCATGTCGATGTCCAAAACGACAGATATTACCAGACCGGAGGGAGTAATATTTTATCACGTCTTTAACATATATTATAATAATTAAAGTTGTGTATGGAAGACATTCAATTTAGGGATCTAGCAGGTTGGTAGACATCAATGTCATGAGAATAATGCCCAAAAGGACAGCACCATTAATTCCTAGAGTTCTTTGTATATAGACTCCATCATGGGTTTTATATGCAATATAAGGACTCCACCAGATCAATTTAGCGATCTGAAAAGGTGTCGTGAGCATCAATGATATGAGAGTAATGCCCAAAATGATAGCACCATTAATTCCTGGAGTTTTTTTTTTTTTGTATATAGACTCTATCATGGCTTTATATGCAGCTAGGTCAATAAGCGCGGCGCACCGCGCGCGAACGAAAAACGAATTCGTGTTTTTTTTTTGGAGAAAGAACCTGGACGTAAGGAACGGGGATCCATTTGTCATTTTTTTGGACCTGAGCACTACCCTGAAAAATTAGAAAATGGCTCGTTCGAGATTTGTATTTAACAGGAGTTTTTTTCCGTAAAGTAACGACCGAGGGACCTAAACGCTATTAGGAAACATTTTTCTTACCCTCACAAAAAATCGTGAATGACTTTTTTGTAATTTTACAGGAACCTATCCGTAATTCAGAGGAAGACGATGGGCTTTGTCGAAAAAAACCGGGGAGGTGACGTGGGCAGCCCTCCGGCCGGGAAACCTTCCGGAAATATGTGATAGGAACATAAAGACTCTGGTCAATGAAAAAGATAAGGTCTAGAAAATTGAAATGGACAATTTGTAGTATAAATATTCACAATTCTTTAGGTGCCATCCGTTGTGTTTGTGAGGAAGTTCCATATGTGACACAATAAATGCTATATAAAAGATTTAGGAATTTTGAGGTAGCATAGAATAATTTATCCCCCAATAATTATCCACCATCGCTACCAATCCTACGAAACTCATTTATGCCAAGCGATCATGTGATATGCAAGCATTAATTTCACTCTTAACTCTTACTCTATGTAAGGATTTCTGTTTTTAAAAAATACACAACTTTCGATAAGAACTACTGGTTCGTGCGTATATACTGCGGAAATAAATTCTATGCAACGGTGCTCATACCGTGGTCTGTACAGTACGGTGCGGATTGGCTTCACGCCTCTCGCTGCGTCAATCTCTATGCAAATCCATCAATCTCCAAGCACTTTAATGCAAATCCATCAATCTCTAAGCACTTTAATGCACTTCAATCCAAGCACTTTTTTGCATGGAGATTGACGCTGCAGAACATGTGTCACCAATCCACACGATGCTGTACAAACCGCAGTATGCAGCAACATTGCATAGAATTTTTTCCCATATATTGCAAGCAGGTACAGAAGAGGTAAATTGAAACCACAGCACCGCTTGGTGGAATCGCAGAATCAGTGGCGTGCGTCGGCGACATCACTTGCCTCCTGTGCTCTCCTCCTCGCACTCTGCGTAGGTTTTGTTAGACAACCTCGCTATCGAATAGTCCAGGGTTGCCTAATAGATCTAAACTGGAGAACAGAGAGAGAGGGCGAGAGACACAATATGAGGAGGAACGGGTCTGCTTTATTATTTTGTATGCTTCTATACAATAGGGTGACCCCCTGCCTCCTATATATAGCGGTTCTGCTTAGAGATAAGGAAGAGTCCATATAGGATACGAAACCAGTTTCCTAACACTCCCCCTTGGACTCTTCACTGCGAGATGCATATGCCTCGTTAAAACTCCATAAAAACCCAGTGGGAAAAATAATTGGAGAAAGAGTACATAGCACACGCTTGCTGTGTTGCACGGATTGCCTCATCAAAAACCTTATGTAAGAAAACTTCAATGAAAAACTTACTTAAGGAAAAGAGTACAATCCACCCAAACTTCAATGTTAATCTTCAAGATTTACGTTGGGTACTCAAACTTCATTTTCGAGATTTATGTAGGAGTATGTGAAAAATCTCCCCCTGAAATCTGCACTTCTCTAAGCCTCATCATCCCGATTCCTCTAATACATCTTTCAAAGGAAGATGCCGGGAGGGACTTTGTCGGGGGGTCGGGTAATTTCCATAAATTACCTCGGATGCCACCAACGACCAAGCTCGCTCCCGCCCGAGCCACCAGGAGGTCGTTACCCTGGGATTGTCTAAATCAAAGCTTGGAAGGCTACGCATTCCGGCCAGTTCCGAGCTCGGGCTCGGGTGGGACCGAGAATGCCACGTACTCCAGTCGATTCCGAGCTCAAGCTCGGGTAAGATGTCCAAGCTCGGTGCCGGTCATCGGCCGACCTTACGAGGTCTCGGGGTCGGTAGGAATAACCACCCGAGCGTAACTTCCGTTGGCCCGTTACGTTTCCCGTGGGAGCGTGGCGGAAAGATAGGATCCACCAGTTGCCACGTTTGGACGAGGTCCAAAACGTGCGGGTAGTGGGGTCATGGAGTTCGATCCTTTGTAAGCTATAAAAGGGTCCCCATCGTGAGGGGGACAAACGACCACAGTAGCGACACCGCATCAGAAACTTCGGACACATTGCAAGAGTAAACGAGAGCCGAGTAGGGCTATTATCTCTTTCTCGAGAGGCCCGAACCAGGAGTAAACATTTGTGTCCACATTCGTTGGAATCTGGTGAGCCATTCTTCGAGTAATCCCTCACGTAAGAAGGGGTCACAGTTGGTCCCTCCACCAACAAGTAAGCTCGGCGGGGGCCTGTTCCCCAATCGTCGACAGCTGGCGCCGTCCGTGGGGAGCGACTTTCCCTTTCGTGAGGAATCCCGGAGAATGTCAGAATCCCAGAACCACCAGAGGCTCTACGCCCCCGAGATCGGGGAAGAGGACAAGCAGTTCTTCAACGATGGGGCCGGCGACGTCGCCGGCATTAAGAATCAAGACGGTTCCAGGAGCTTTTCCCTGGAAGCCGCTTTGCCGGAGCAGTTCTTTCGCTCCCAACTCGACGCCCTCTCGGACGACGAGTACGACGGGCTCTACGATGGTCTGGACATCCCCGACCTCTACGAGCTCGACCAGGGGACCGCTTCACGGGGAGACACCGTGATGTCCCCCTCGCGATCCGTCCAATCCCGTAACGTCTTCGTTGCGGAAGAGGATGGAAACGCCGGGAGCAAATCCCCGGCTGAAGCGCGTCTTCACCGCTACGAAGCGGCCAAAGAGCACCTGCAGGCATCCCTGAATCGGACGCTGACCAGCTTGCGCCGACAAGTCCGAGGTGGCCTGACTGATAAGACCAGGGCCGAAGTTCGTGAGAATTTCCACGCAGCGTCTGAACTCCGGAGCCGTCGGACGACGAGCAGGCTCGTCACCCGCGTTCCCCGGCGAGGAACGCCTTCAAGCCCTGGCCCGCGGTGGTGCGCAACCTCGTAGAGTTTCTGAGCAAGTCGACCTAGAAGCCATGGGCGCGGCCGTGGCCGACGACCTCGAGGAAATCGCCCACAGACATAAGGCGGCGAGGCCTCCCGGAAAGGGACGCCAGAGCAATTCCTGAACGCCGCCCGGGCGCCCGGCGCCACACCCGATGACTCACGCAGCCGCTGCAGAGTGGCCAGCGCGAAGCCTTGGCCGGGCTCGGGAGGGCACCGGAGCAATTCGGGGCTCCTCGGGACAGCGGAATGTGAGCCACGCGAGCCGGCCGAACATTCCTCATCTGCCACTCCCCATCCTACTGAGCGTAGGGAGACTTTCACTCGCCGGGCCCACTAACCTCGGGCTCGGTGGCGAGATCGCCCGACCGCCGCGCTGCGTGGTGATCGCCAAACGATCCGTGTTCGGGTGCAGGCGTTCGCGACGTCGGCTGCGACGAGTGACCTGGCCGACAAGGTTTAAGCCGGGCCACATCGAGATTCGACGACTCGAGAACCCCGACGAAGTTTCTCTCAATCTACACCACGGCCATTTTAGCTGCCGGGGTGATGAAAGGGTGATGGCCAACTTTACGCCCCTGATCCTGGGCCGGGCGGCTCGGGCGTGGCTATTCAACCGTAGGAGAACTCGATCCGGTCCTGGGCCCACCGAGCGACTCTCCGAGCCAACTTCCGTAGTCGCTACGCCCGCCGAGGAAGGAGCGCGACCTCGGCGTCGATCTGAGGCGGAGGCGAGACCTGCGCCGATTCGTCCGGCGCTTCATGCAAGTGCGCAATTCCATCCCGAGCATCTCGGATGAGGCGGTCGTCCGGGCTTTCAAATTCGGGTCCGAGACGACGCTTTACTCAGACCTCGAAATCCACCGGACATCACGGCCAACGAGCCGTTCGCATGGCTGACCGCTATGCCAATGCGGACGAGGCCGTCGATGGAAGAAGGCTCTTTGGGCGAGGAAAGCTGCCCCTCGGCCGGGCTCGAAGGGCATCCACCGAAGAGCGTAAGCTCTATCGAGAAAAAATCAAAAAGAAGAAAAATCCTGCCTCTCGGCATGGTGGCAGCTATCGAAGATCGACGACCGACCTCGCGATGCGTGTAGAGGGCCCCAAAGGAAGGGTCGACCGATTCAGCGGAACAACGAGCGTAGCCGGACGACCAAGAACGCGGCGACCAACGCGGGCGGGCTAGTGCCTATTCTCGCCCGCTCCACCAGGCTCATGGGCATGACCTTGGAGTGCGGGGCGTGGGCCTCCCGCTGGAAGCAGTTCTACAATGGTAAGGGTCCCATGCCCACGCTCCCGAGGTGGAAGGGGACGTCAAGGGCAAGAAGCCCGCCAAGAGCAAGACACCGACATGGAGTACCAAGAGCCGAGAGATCACATCGCCGTGATATTCGGGGCTCCGCCGCCTATGGGTCGCGTCGGGAGTTGAAGGAGGCCGCCGCCGAAGTACTTCGTGTCACTCGGGAAGCCTCTGTCGGCGGCTCAGGTGGTCCGAGTGCCGATCACCTTCTCCAGGGACGACTGCCCTCCGGGGATGACGAAACCCCAAAGGCTTCCGTTGGTCGTTAGCCCAACAATCTGCAACACCACAGTAGGTCGGGTCCTTGTGGATTGTGGAAGTTCCCTAGACCTGATATTCGCCAAGGTCTTGGGCGAGATCACGAGATCCTCGCTCCAAGATCAAAAACATGGTGGTCCCGTTTCTACGGGATAGTGCGAGCGTCGGTCGAGGCCACTTGGCCAGATCGTCTGCCGCCACGTTCGGCAATCCGAGCAACTTCCGAACGGAGCTCATCACGTTCGAAGTGGTCGATTTCGAGTCGGCTTATAACGCCATCCTGGGCCGACCAGCGCTCGCCAAATTCATGGCCGCCACTCATCACGGCTACCAGTGCTTGAAGGTCCGGCCCGCCGTGGCGTGATCACGATCAAGGAAGCCCGAGAGCAGCTCTAAAGCTGCGACGAGAGGCGTTAGACATGATCGGTCACCGCCTGCCAGGCCCGACCAAGAGCCGAGAGTACCCGGCCCAAGGCTAGCCTCCAAGCCGGGGGAGAAACCAAGGCCATCCCGTTGTGCGACACAAAGCCAGACAAGGTCGTACACGTGGGGGCTTCCCTAGATCCTAAATAGGAACTCAAGCTCGTGACCTTCCTCCGGAGAAGCGCGGACACGTTCGCTCGGGAACCGTCAGACATGCCCGAGTCCCAAGGGAGGTCGTCGAGCACAAAGCTAACGATTCGGCGACAAAAGCCTGTGTGCGGCAGAAGCTCAGGCGCTTCTCCCCGGAGAAGCAAGCCATCATCAGAGAGGAACTGGACAAGCTCCTCAAAGCCGGTTTCATTCGGGAGGTTGACCATTCCGATTGGTTGGCCAACCCAGTCATCGTGATGAAGAAAGGAGGCAAGTGGCGCATGTGTGTCGATCACACGGGGCTAAATGCCGCATGCCCGAAGGACAATTTCCGCTACCTCGGATAGACCAGTTGGTCGACGCGACGGCCGGCTCCGAGGCGATGAGCTTTCTGGACGCCTACTCAGGCTATCACCAGATCGGTATATCGCCCGATGACGAGGAGAAAACTTCCTTCATCACGCCGTTTGGCACATTCTCGCTACGACCATGTCCTTCGGTCTAAGGAATCTTTGGAGCGACCTTCCAGCGCCTTATGCAGAAAACCTTCTCGGGCCAAATAGGTCGGAACCTGGAAGTGTATGTAGACGACATAGTCGTCAAGAGCAAAATGGCCTCCGACCATGTATCCGATCTAGAGGAGACTTTTCATAACCTCAATAAGCATCGAATAAAGTTAAACCCTGAAAAATGTGTGTTCGGGGTCAAAGCCGCAAGGTGCTCGGATACATGATCGGCCCACAAGGAATCGGGGCCAACCCAGAGAAGATAGAAGCCATCGAGAACATGCGACCACCGACTTGTACTGGAGGTCCGATCCTGGCCCGGGAGAATGGCGGCCTTAAGTCGTTTCATCTCGAGGCTCGAGGAACGCGGCCTACCTTTCTTCAAGGCGCTCCGAAGCACGACGGTTTCACTTGGACAGATGAAGGCATCGCTCTTTCAAAGAGCTTAAACTGTATTTGTCAAGACCCCCGGTCTTGACCACGCCCAGAGTAGGAGAGGTCCTCTTGCTTTACCTGGCCGCCACACCCCATGCGGTAAGCGCCGTCATCACAGTAGAAACGGGGCGAATCTGGCGCCCGATCTACTACATCAGCGAGGTGCTGCACGGACCAAAGGAGCGTTACCCCGAGGTCCAGAAGCTCCTTTATGCGCTCCTCGTGGCCTCGAAGAAATTAAGACACTACTTCCAGGCACACAAAATACAAGTCCCGACCAACTTCCCGCTGAGGGAAATTCTCGGGAATCAGGACGCAAGCGGGCGGATCGCGAAATGGGCCATGGAGCTCGCCGAATTCGAGATCGAATTCTCGGCTAGAACCGCGATCAAATCCCAGGTCCTAGCGGATTTCCTAGCCGAATGGACAAACCCCGCCCCGTCCGAACCCGAACCCAACCAGGCCGAGCACGGTCGCTGGGTCGTGCACTTCGACGGATCCCGAGCTTACGATTGCTCGGGGGCTGGAGTGGTCCTCGAATCCCCTCAGGGGGAGCGGATCCAGTACGCCCTCCAATTGCATTTCGGCGCAACAAACAACGCAGCAGAATACGAAGGTGCGCTGGCGGGCCGGGCATGCAAAGCGCTCGGAGTCCAACGACTAATCGCGAAGGGCGACTCGCGGTGGTCGTCAACCAGGTTAACAAGGAGTATCGCGTTCAGATGACTCAATGGCGCTTTACCTGGCTGAAGTAAGGAAGATGGAAAAGTACTTGAAACTTCAAGTACTATACATCCCCAGGAAGGACAATGCCCTGGCCGACCATCTATCGAAGGTCGGTTCCGCCAGCTTCCGCTCGTGAAGGTGCTCATCGAGCACGTCTACAAGCCCTCCATACCCCGAGGAGGAGGCAACCGAGACGGGTGGTACCGTCTCCTTCCTCGGCGAGGATGCGAACCGGATGACGCCATTCATCCAATACTGCGCACGGACACCTTTGCCGAGGAGGAAGCCGAAATCCCGGCTAGTGAGGCGCCTCGACCTATAAAATGATCGAGGGTCTCTTATACCGCAAAGGCGCGCTTGGCGTCCTCTCCAAGTGCATCACCCAAGAGGAAGGCAAATATCTCCTCAAGGATATCCATGACGGGATGTGTGGAGCTCACTCGTCCTTTAGGACCTTGGTGAGCAAAGCCTTCCGATTGGGTTACTATTGGCCAGGGCCGTTGCACGCTCAATAGTAACCTCCTGCCGATCTTGCCAGTTCCATGCTCGGAAGGTCCATCAGCCGGCATACGCGCTACAGACCATGCCGCTAACCTGGCCGTTCTCGGTTTGGGGCATAGACATACTCGGTCCATTTCCTAGGGGAAGGAGGGGTTGTAAATACCTGTTCGTCGCAATCGACACCTTCACTAAGTGGATCGAGGCCGAGCCTATATCAACCATCTCGGCACAAAGTGGCTAAAAGGTTCTTCCGCAATAATGTAGTAACCCGCTTTGGCATTCCGAGTCGCCTCATTACCGACAACGGCACTCAGTTCACAAGCGAGGTGTTTCAGGCTTATTGCGAGGAGGTCGGGACCAAGATATGCTTCGCATCTGTGGCCCACCCACAGAGCAATGGGGCGGCCGAGCGTGCGAACGGGCAGATCGTCCAAGGAATCAAGAAGAGAGTCTTCAAGAGCCTCGTCGGCATGGTCAGGCCTGGGTGGACGAGCTACCCCGCCCTCCTGGTCACCGCACCACGACGAAGCCGAGCCACGGGGAGACCCCTTTCACTCGTATATGGCGCGGAAGCTGTCCTACCCGCCGAGGTTGTCCTAGGATCCCCGAGGGTGAACCTGGCCGATAACATCGACGCAGTAAGGCGAACGCCTTCGACCTCGACCTTGCGGAGGCGACTCGTGAAGCGGGCTCTGTTGCGATCCGCGGTTTACTGCAAGCTCTTCGCGAGCACGCCGCCAAATCGCTACGACCAAGGACCTTACACGTCGGCGATCTCGTTCTCGCGACGGGTCCAAGACTGTCAAAAGCCAACAAGCTAACGCCAAGATGGGAAGGTCCTTACACGGTCGTCTCAACAACACGCCCGGGCTGTCCGCCTTGCAATGGAAGATGGTCGAACTAGCTAGTACTTGGAACATTGACCAACCTGCGTAAGTTCCATGTCTAACCTCGCCTGCTTTTTTACCTCTTTAATAAACTTTATCACCTTACCCTCCCATTCTCTCTCTCTCCTCTCTTTCCCCATTCTACGATTAAGCTCGACCTAGACAAAGTGTCGGGCAAGTCGGTCGTTGGGGCAAAACACCGTACGACAAAAGCTCGACCTCGAGGGCCTCCTTCCTCGTAAGACGACCATCTTTTTTCGCGGTAGACCTCCACCGCAAGTAAAGATTCGCACAGGACACCCTTCTGAGCGGTTCCGAGCTCAGGTCGGCCGGTGCGCGGCGCCAACGTACTGTAACCCTAAGGGCCACACGGTCCCCGCAGAATTCTACTCCGCCAACGAAGTCGTGCTCGCAGTTTACGCCCACGACCACCGTTGGCGGCGGGGGGCTATAGAGGTACCATGTGACCACGACCTCGGCCTCGTGCAACTTTCGCGCAAAATGGTCACCTCGACCTCGTGCTACTTTCGAACGAGATAGTCATTTCCTCGTACGATTAACCACTAAGTCGCGTAAGACCGCGGCACGAAACAAATCGTTGTCATCTCGGGGAAAAACAAAAAACGTCCATTTAAACCAACTCATTCTATATTCAACTGGATAGTTTCTCCCTAAGTTTTTTACAGGTAAAAGACAGGAAAAAGAAAATTACAGAAGCCCGGCACGTTTCTCGTCCTGCAAAGCGACGAGCTCGTCCCGCACCGAGTCAAGCTCGGACTCAAGGTCGAGCACACGCCGGCGAGCTTCCCGACCTTCGCTCGCCGCTTGTCGAAGTCGCTGGACTCCTCCCGTTCTTTGGTCGATTGTCCTTTCGGCACTTCGGGCGGCGTCGCGCAAGGTCGCCACCGTGGCTTCAAGGCCCGACCTTGCCTGCTCGCTCCGGTCGAGGCGCTCCTGGAGCTCGCGCACGGACTCCTCCACCTTCCGCCGGATCTCGGCCTCGGAAGATGTCAGCTCGGCAACCCGGCGCTCGAGCTCCGCAATCTTGGCGTCCTGCTCGGCTTGGTGCTTCGCGACAACTTCTGGCGGCACGGTCGCGGCATGGAAGTCCTTCATGGTGGACTCCAGCACCTGCGCAACAAGGCGTTTTCAGGTCGTAATCGAAACTCTCGGTAAAAGTACATAAGTCAGGAGTACTTACCCAAAAAAGTCGGGTCTCCAGCCCCTGATGGAACAACTCGGCGGGGTCCTCCACCTCGCTCTGGGCAGGTAAGGGATCCCCCGCCTTAGTCCCTTCTCCTTGATCGGGCTCGGAGGCTTGAGCCCGAGCTCCCCCGTCCCCCGAAGGCGATGGACTTTTGCCCTGGGGGACAGCCTCCGCCTCCTGGAGAGGGACGGCCTCAAGAGCAAGGATTACCTCCCGCTCTTCTTCCTCCCGGGCAGAAGTTGCGCCCGGGGGCTCCGCCTCCTCGATCGGGGGCTCCACCACTTCGGCGTCCACGGCCATGGGAGCAACCGGGGACAAGGTCGATCCGGCCCTTGGGCGCAGCAGATCCCCGAGTGCGGAATCAACCAGGGCACCGGTCGACGACCGGAGGTCGGTCTCGGCTGAGCAGCCTCGGTGCCGGCAGATCCCCTCCTTTGGAAGCTGCCCCGCCACCTAGATGGCCGGGCTTGTCTCCCCGACAGTAGGGTAGCGCTCTTCCTCGTCGGACGAGCCCCCACCAGATTAAGGTCCCCGACGCCGGGCCGGCCAGGACCCGGCGTGATGTCATGAACCCGGGGAGACCTCGGCGATCTCTGAAGAGTCGCGGCGATGATGTCGCTGCACCGGAAGAATCCTCGCGTGAGTCTCGGGCTGCTCATCACCGTCGGACTCCACGACTATGATGTGGGGATGCCCTCCGCTGCGGCCGGGCATCGGCGGCGCGATCTTCCTCCGTGCCTCCTCTTCGGAGACACGACCTCGAGTCCCGGGGCTCGCGGCAACAGGCTCCCCACCTCGGCGTCGTCACCACCGGCAGTGGGCTGGGTCCGCGCCTCGGCTCCGCTTCGGCCTCGTCGCCACCGGGCAGTGGGGCTGGGCCTCGCGACCTCGGCTCCCACCTCGGCTCGTCGCCCATGACGACCTCGGCGGCCGGGCTAGCTCCTCTCTAGCACGAAGTCAAGAATATCGTCGACCATCGCCGAAATCCCATAACTCCGCACCAACCGCCACACCCACTATAGACGATGTGGAGTTAGAATGGTGCCGAGGGGAAAAAGACAAACAAGAAGAGAGCAGAGATCGACCTTGCGCGGCGTCCGCTGGCGAGCTCGGGCGCGGCCAGAGGGCGGCCATGTCCTTGCTGCGCCTTGTCGGCCCCTGGCGACCGCAGGTCGACCTCCTCAAGCCGACCTCGGAGGCGATCGGCGTTAGGCGCGATTGAGGCGTGGGCGGCGACCTCTGGGACCTCGGGACCAAGGGGCGGGTCGGCTCGTCCTTCTCCTCCTCGCGGTCCCCCAGGAGCCGGGCTCGAGCTCACCCGCGCAAGCTCACTTTGAAGGGCCGCGATCGCCCTCGGCTCAACCTTCATTTGGGCCGGCGCGGCTGCGGCCTCCTTCTTCGCCAGCGCGACAATTTGGCAAGCGAGCCATTAGCTCGGGATTGTTTCGGTGTACTCGTCCATCCACGATCTCAGTTCACTCACCTCCTGCCGGTCCGCATACTCCAAGTGTTGGCGGGGTGAGTGGTCGTCGAGCAGGGCGCTGCATGTGCGCTGGCGGGGACGGCGTGGCCGACGGAGATCGGCGCGGCGCTTGCGACCGCTGTCCCTTGGTCTTACGACCCGTCCACTTGGTGGGATCCGGTGGGACACGGCGACCTCGAGGGCAACCTTCTCTGTTGGAAAAGAGAAAGACTCAAATGAGGTCGGGAGGCCCCGTGAAGCCTGTCAGGACAAGGGCTTGGAAAAAGTCCGAATCGAAACTTACCGCCTCTGTCCGTTAAGGGCGTTGTTCGGGATCTGGCGGCCCTCGATGATTTCCTTGCCTTCGAGTGCCGAACATCTCGGACACCCTCGCATCCACCTGATCCTCTGCCGGAGCTGCATACCACCAAGGGAGAGGTCGTGAGAAGGGGCATCCTCTGCTCGGAAAAGAAGATCGAGGGCGACGGCATACCTGAGCGTGATTCCCGGGCGATGTCCTGCCACCCCTCGACCTTGAAGAAGGGATGCTCCCTCCTCCTAAGGGGCGATATCCGGTTCTGGCGTAGTCCCGGTAACGCCCCACGGCCACCCAGGCCACGTGAGCTCGTTGATCGTCATGAGGATCTTCTCCTCCTCGGGCTCCACGAGCGGTCGGGTGTCTCGGCGGCGCGACCTCCGCACCAGAGTAGGAAAGCGTGCCGCCCTCCGCTTTCCTCAAGTAGAACCATGAGTCGGCCCAACCCGACACCGAGTCCTTGAGCGTGAAGCTCGGGTACTCGTATGGTCGGAGTAGGACGCAGCGGAAATGAAGGCGGCCCGCTGCGGCGTCTTAGGTGCGAGAAAGGGTGTAGAAGTGGAAGAAGAGACTGGGAGTGGGCTCGACGCCCACGAACCCTTCGCAGAGATGGGTAAAGATGGCCATGATGAGAACAGAGTTGGGGTGAAGGTGAGCGATCTCGCTCGCAGAGGCGAGCACGGCCTCGACGAACTCACTTTCGGGCGTCTGAGCCCGTTTATGGCGTAGAGCTCGGTGGAGACGATCTCCCTCCTCCGTGCGGGCTCTCTTCGTCGCCAGGGCTCTCCATGTACTGCCGAGGTACTTCGCCGCTCGAGGGTCTCGGCTGCGCTGTCGAGCTTGTCGACGCCGAACCGCCATGAGGATGAGGAAGATGATCAAGGAGAATGATGAGCGCCAAGCAGGAGGAGTGAGACACAAATGATCGCAATACGGCCAAGTGAGTCTAAGGGTTTTCTCTTGAGTGTTTAAAAAACTCCTCCGTAAGATGAGGAAGCCCTAGAGGCACAGAGGGCGATTGAGGCGTCGCCATCCGAAAACGACACGTGGCACGCAAATCGAAACCGCCCCGCCGTAAAAGACGGTTCCCAGAAGGACATTCAGGCTTCTAGGAGAAGGAACCGCCAAGAAAGGCCCACTTCATTAGCTCGGCGACGAGCTGGGGGAACAAGCTCGTTCCCGAAGGAGGTTAATAGCTCGTTGGTCGCGGCAGATGTCCGCCGCGGCAAAACCGACATGCTCGTAGAATGGTAGGCCCAAGGGGAAGGCCTTCCTTAGACCTTTTCCCACTTGAACCTCGGGGGCTAGCTGTCGGGGGGTCGGGTAATTTCCATAAATTACCTCGGATGCCACCAACGACCAAGCTCGCTCCCGCCCGAGCCACCAGGAGGTCGTTACCCTGGGATTGTCTAAATCAAAGCTTGGAAGGCTACGCATTCCGGCCAGTTCCGAGCTCGGGCTCGGGTGGGACCGAGAATGCCACGTACTCCAGTCGATTCCGAGCTCAAGCTCGGGTAAGATGTCCAAGCTCGGTGCCGGTCATCGGCCGACCTTACGAGGTCTCGGGGTCGGTAGGAATAACCACCCGAGCGTAACTTCCGTTGGCCCGTTACGTTTCCCGTGGGAGCGTGGCGGAAAGATAGGATCCACCAGTTGCCACGTTTGGACGAGGTCCAAAACGTGCGGGTAGTGGGGTCATGGAGTTCGATCCTTTGTAAGCTATAAAAGGGTCCCCATCGTGAGGGGGACAAACGACCACAGTAGCAGCACACAGACTGTAAAACTCAGACACATTGCAAGAGTAAACGAGAGCTGGAGTAGGGCTATTATCTCTTTCTCGAGAGGCCCGAACCAGGGTAAACCGCTGTGTCCACATTCGTTGGAATCTGGTGAGCCATTCTTCGAGTAATCCCTCACGTAAGAAGGGGTCATAGTTGGTCCCTCCACCAACAAGTAAGCTCGGCGGGGGCCTGTTCCCCAATCGTCGACAGACTTAGTGAATAAATCTGCGAGATTTTCACACGACTTAGTATGCAGTATCTTTATCTCGTTCATCTTATGCATTTCATGAGCATAAAAGAACTTGGGGTTGATATGCTTTGTAAGGTTACTCTTCACATATCCCATTTGTACTTGTGCAACACAAGCTGCATTATCTTCATAGATAATAGTGGGGGTTTGTTCCATGTTCAGGCCACATGACTTCTGGATGTGGTGAACCATTCTTCGAAGCCATGCACATTCCCGAGAGGCTTCATACAATGCAATGATTTCTAAGTGATTTGTCGATGTCGAGACAAGAGTCTGCTTAGACGACTTTCACGAAATTGCTGTTCCACCGCAAAGGAAAACATATCCAGTTTGTGACTTGCCAGTATGCGGGTCCGATAGGTACCCGGCATCGGCATAGCCAACCAAATTCAATTCATTGTTCCTTCTATAGAACAAGCCGAGATCTTTGCTTCCTTGGAGGTAACGGAAGATGTCCTTCACCCCTTTCCAATGCCTTTTGGTGGATTCTGCACTGTACCGTGCTAGCAAATTCACGGCAAACGCAATGTCCGGCCTAGTGCTATTCGCAAGGTACATGAGCGCTCCAATTGCACTCAAGTATGGGAATTCCGCTCCCAGGACTTCCTCCCCCTCTTCTCTAGGCCTGTATGGGTCTAGGTCTGCTTGGAGTGACCTTCCGACCATTGGGGTCTTTGCGGGGTATGCCTTTTCAAAACCAAATTTCTCCAACACTTTCTGCGTGTAGGAAGATTGGTGTACCAAGATTCCGCCTTGGACATGTTCAAGCTGCAAGCCTAAACAAAACTTGGTTTTACCCAAGTCTTTCATTTCAAATTCAGACTTCAAGTATGTGCATGCTTCTTCAATTTCTTCATCCGTCCCAATGATGTTCAAGTCATCTACATAGACGGAGATTATACAAAATCCATTCGGGGATCGTTGTATAAACACACATGGACAATCTTCATTTGTTCGTGTAGCCTTTCTTGCAAAGAAAGTCACTTAAGCGATTGTACCACATTCTTCCCGATCGTGCTTCAGCCCATACAGTGATTTCTCCAATTTCACACTGTATAGGTTTCTGTTTGCTCTGTCTTGGTTCGGGATAGGGATACCTTCCGGTACTTTCATGTATATCTCCGAATCCAAGTTTCCATACAAGTATGCTGTGACAACATCCATTAGCTTCATTTTCAACTTCAAGTTGACTGCCATTGAGATCAAGTATCTAAAGGTAATTCCACCCATGACCGGAGAATAGGTTTCTTCATAATCAACCCCAGGACGTTGAGTGAAACCTTGAGCGACAAGCCTTGCCTTGTACCTTACAACTTCATTGTTTTCATTCCTCTTCCGAACAAAAACCCATTTGTGCCCCACGGGGTTTATATGGGGAGGCGTGCGGCACACAGGCCCAAACACCTCTCTTTTGTTTAGAGAGACTAACTCTGCGGTGATTGCCTTCTTCCAATCTTCCCAATCGAGCCTTTTCTTGCACTCTGCGAGAGATGCGGGCTCGGGATCATGATTAATGATCGTGGCAATCTTCTTTGCAAAGTATGCATCGACATTGGTCGTTGCTCTATTCATCGATTCTCCGTTATTACAAAGTTTATGGCCATTTCATCATGGGGTGCTTCGTGCACTTCTACTTGCTCTTCATTGTTATTTCCCATTCCAGGAGCAAGTTCCTTTAGTTTTTCTCCGCCAATGTGTGCGCACACATTATTTCCGGCGGCTTCTTCCAATGGAAGGTTCAGATCTGGAATTGCCTTTTCCACAGGCTTCTTTCCAAAGGATGTGTCTCAACTGGCTCCCTTCTTGCTTTGGGGCACTTTTGTGATTGGTGTGGTAAGTCCTCTTGCCCAGCTTTTCCAGACGCCTCTCGGTACTTTGGGTTTGAGAAGCCAGGTTTCCTGTTCTTTTTCTTTGAGGCCTCTGAACAGGATGAGGGATACCTTCTGCTTTCTTTGGTATTTCCACCCTCTCTGGTGCATTTCTTGCTGGTACATGCGACTTAACCACGCTCTTCAGATCACAAAAATGATCAGGCAGTTCATTTGCTAAATTCTGCAAATCAATTATCTTCTGGACTTCTTGATTTGCTTCATTAGTGCGAGGGTCATGCGCGGGGATCCCAGTGGAATGCCATATTATTTCCCGGCATTTTTCATCCAATGGTTGATTCTCTCCCCCTAATGACGGGAAACGGTCCTCGTCAAAGATCTGATCGGCGAATCCGACTGTATGCAAGTCTCCAGTCATGGGTTCCAAATACCTGATTATGGATGCACTCTCATAACCAATGTATATCCCAGACTTGCGGAGAGGGCCCATTGCGATCCATTGTGGGGTGGTATAGGTACATATACCATACAACCAAAATTTCTAAGATGGGAAATCTTTGGGATGACCCCTTGCACTAGTTGCATAGGTGAATGGATGTTGTAGGCCGATGGTCTATAATTGATAAGTGCTGCTGCGTGCAGGACTGCGTGTCCCCGACAAGTGTTGGGCAAGTTACAACTCTGCAAGAGCGGTCTGGCAATGAACTTAATCCTCTTTATTAGTGCTTGACTAGCCCATTTTGCGTATGGGCGTGCGATGCAGTGCTCAACGATTATTCCCGTTCTTTGTGCAATAATCATCAAATGCCTTGGAAGTAAATTCGCGGCATTGTCCATTCGAATGGACTTCACGCGATGATCGTGAAAAGCATTCTTAATTACGATGATCTGCGAGATCGCTTTTGCGAATGCATGATTCCTTGTTGACAAGAAACATGTTTGCGACCATTTCGAGGAAGCATCAATGAGCACCATAAAGTATCGAAACGGCCACGACAAGGGCTGAATCGGCCGCAAATATCCCCCTGAATGCGTTCCAGGAATGCAGGGATTTCATGTTGCACTTTCATAATAGAGGGTCTAGTTATTAATTTCCCGGTGGCACATGCATGGCACACAAAATCTTCATGATTCGAGAAATTTTTAACATTGATGTTATGACCTTGTGAGTTATTAACTATATTTCTCATCAATCTAAGACCAGGATGACCTAATCTACAATGTCATAAGGAAAATAATTCAGAGCTTCTAAAGACAGTCTTCAAAGAAGTATACATTACGGGTGCGTTGATTCTCATGTAGTACAACACAGATTCATATGAGGGATATTTTTCTAATACCATTTTTCCATATTCCGCGTGCTTCACAATGCACAGATTCTCTTTGCCATTTTCTTTATTGGTTTCTACGTGAAACCCATTAGCCCGGATATCTTTAAAATTTAAGAGAATGTGTGTTGATTCAGTGTACAAAAGGGCTTTTTCAATTACCAAAGTTGTACCCATTGGTAATATAATTGTGGCTCTTCCGGAGCCTATTATATGTGTATCGCTATCTGTGATTGTCGTAATTCTTCCAACGTTCTTAGTGATCGTTTAGAAGTATTTAGACTCTCTTAAGATGGTATTTGTTGTGCCACTATCAACAATGCATATTTCCTCCATTTGGCGCTACACGATTTCTAGATGAAAAGAAAAATAATTCTAATCAGACAGTGGCTAAGTAATTCAAAATTGCTTGTAAATAAAGAATACTGGAATAAATAATAAATTGCAATTCTATTCATGAGAAAATATATGCTCTTCGAGAGCTTACTACATATTATGCAATTTGGTGTCTATATGAGATAATTCTGACAATTCAGGTCAGTTCTTCAAAAACTCACGTTAGATAATGCCACACCTTTGCACATTCATAAGGTTCTTCCATTAGATTACTGCGTGCAATCTAATAGGAAGTGGCTGCTAGATTCAATAAAATGTATAATTGAATTCTCATGAGTTTCCAGCAAACTAAAAGAAAGCAATAATTTCAAGATTCATATATACAAAGATAAATGCAAAATTCATAAGTACAAGATTCATAAGTACGGAATTCATAAATACATGATTCATAACTGCAAGATTCATATATACATAGATTCATAAATGTAAGATTCGTAAATACAGCTTCGTGCATGTATGTGATCGGCTTCGTGCAAGCGATCGGATTCATATGCATGATCGACTTCGTGCGATCTGCTTTATGTGCGCGATCGGCTTCGTGCGATCGGTTTAGCGCGGCTTCATGCGCGCGGCGCATTCAGTTCCATGCACGTCGGCCTTCTTGGCGCGACGGTGGCCGCTTCGTGCAGCGTGCTTGAATTTGCAATGAAATATATTAAAGCAATAAGTATAATGCATGGAACAGAATAATAACTGCACAATTCATAAATTCATAAATACGGAAATAAATTCTCAGGAATTTCCAGTAAGCTAAACATAGCAAACAATACATGCAAATATTCATAAATTATTCATAAATGCTGCAAGATAATGCTAGAAAATTAAAAACAGATCCAAATAATTTTCTGAAATTTTCTAGCAATTTTCCATAATTTTCTGGGAATTTTCATATTTTTCCGGCAATTTTCGGAATTTCTGGGATTTTCTAATTAATTTTTCTGAGTTTCTAATCATTCCTGGAAAAGAAAACAGAAAATAAATAAAAAGAAACTGTGGAGGGCAAAAGGGGAATTTCCTATGCCCTCCCGTGCGTGATTCTTCCAAAAAACCGAATTGGAATCAGTGACTCCAAGCCTCCAAGTCCGATCGGGGCATTGGACTTCATGTCCATCTCAAAGCTTCCAAGCCTGCAGGCTCCCAAGCCTTCTTATCCTTCAGACATTGGATCGTGCAGGCTCCCAATAGACTTCATGTCTAGAGAGTAAAAAATAAATAAACTTCAAGCTTTCCATCGCTCGTGCTTCTATGGATTGGAGTATAGCCTTGTCCTTTTGGACTCCAAGTACATCCGATCCGGTCAGGAAGCTTCAACGCATGACCGGAGCCGGGCGTCTTGTCGCTGCTGCGAGCCAAAGTGAGCACCGAGGCGCAGGCGCCGATTGCCCGTAGGACGCCGCAGGCGCGCGGCAGCTTCGTGGACGCCGCATGGTCGCGTGGCTTTGAAGCCGCGGCCGGGCACACGCGGCACCATCGCGGCGAGCAGCGCTTCGAGCGCACTTCGCTGCCGGATCGGCGTCGTGACCTCAGGCCGACTTCAGTGGCGGCAGGGTGACGCGCGCACGAGCGGCCAGTGCGACTAGGTCGCGATCGCAGTAGCGGGCGGCGCCGACGGCTGGCCGCGAGCGCCAAAGTAACGACGATGCTGCATGCACGGGACTCGAGGCGGCGCTTCGTGGCCGGCACCTTTTCATTGTTGATGGCGGCTTTGGTTGATGGCTTCACACCGCCGACGGCTTCGTGTCGGTGTGCTGCGTGCACAGCGGGAGCAGCGCTCGAGACTCCAGGCATCGGCGGGTTCCAGGGTGGCTCCATGGGAGCGCGGCGGCTCGATGCATGGATCCAGGCCGCAGGGCGCTTCGGCCGTCTTGCCGAGGCAAAGGGTGGCGGATCCAAGACGCGGAAAGGGAGGTCCGGTTGGTCGACGGCTTCATGCCGTGGCGGTACCTCATGGGTGAGCCGGTGTCCGGTGGTCGATGCTTCGTGCGTCAGACGGTGGCTTCATGCCTTTGCTTTCGTGATGTTTATTGTAGCTTCATGCTACAAGATGATCTGTAAAATTTGTTTTGCTCAGATTCAGAACCCGTGAAATCGTCGTGTAGCTTCGTGCCACGTAGCGTAGATTAGATGCATACAGAATACAAACGAGCGATTAGATTCAATCCTCGAGTCTTACCGTTCTCACCTTTCAATCTGATCTCCGGGTAGAGCTTCGTGCTGATAACGTGTTAGACAACCTCGCTATCGAATAGTCCAGGGTTGCCTAATAGATCTAAACTGGAGAACAGAGAGAGAGGGCGAGAGACACAATATGAGGAGGAACAGTGCCTTTATTATTCTCAGATGCTTCTATACAATAGGGTGACCCCCTGCCTCCTATATATAGCGGTTCTGCTTAGAGATAAGGAAGAGTCCATATAGGATACGAAACCAGTTTCCTAACAGGTTTGACCCTGGTTTGTATCTGAATTGGTTGGGGCCTAGTCCACTGGCCCCGATGCATCTCTAGCTTAACCCACGAAGAACATTGGTGCCCATTTGCGGAGGGGGTGATGGCTGAAGACTGAAGGCCCAACGGTTCCGCCCATCGCGTTGGCGCACGAATCTTATCACAGGATAGCCTGTTCTGAAGTCTCCAGCCCATTAATCAGAGCGCGCCACGTCGGACGCCATCTCCCCATTCCACACCCTTCGCTTCGCTTCGCTTCCTTCTTCCCACCGCTCTGGTTCGCTTTCTCCCTCCGCGGCTTTTGTTTCGCATTGCTCCACCCCCGCCCAAAACCCTAGCCGCCGCCACCGTTGGTTCCACTGCTCAGAGGCGCGTGCGTTTCCCTAGTGGCCGTGTGATACGCGTGCAACGAACCCTCCTCGACACGTACTGCTCCCACCGGCGTGCCGCCATGGAGGAGAGGCCATAGATCGCCGGCAGGCGCCTCCGCCGCCGCCGGACGCGGCGGCGGAGAAAGAGAGTAGCTCTCTGGAGCTGCAAATCCCGTCGGACATCGACTGGGAGCGGCTCGACAAGTCGCGTTTCTTCGTCCTCGGAGCCGGCCTCTTCTCCGCCGTCTCGGCCGCACTCTACCCGGCCGTCGTCCTCAAGACGCGCCTCCAGGTCGCGCCTCCGCCTCCCCCGGCGCACGCGGCGGCTGGAGCGCGGTTCCCGACCTCCGCCGCCGCCGCGGCCACCGCCATCCTGCGGCGGGAGGGGCCCCTCGCCTTCTACCGCGGCTTTGCTACCTCCCTCGCCGGCACCGTCCCTGCCCGCGCGCTCTACATGGGCGCGCTCGAGGCCACGCGCTCCGCGGTCGGCCCGGCCGCGCTCGGCCTCGGCGCGCCCGAGCCAGCCGCGTCCGCGGCCGCGGGCGCCGCCGCGGGACTCGGCGCCGCCGTCGCTGCGCAGGTCGTGTGGACCCCCGTCGACGTCATCAGCCAGCGCCTCATGGTGCAGGGCAACCCCTGCCGCGCCTCCCGCTACCGCGGCGGTGTCGACGCCTTCCGCAAGATCGTGGCCTCCGACGGCCTCCGCGGCCTGTACCGCGGCTTCGGCATGTCCATCCTAACCTACGCACCCTCCAATGCCGTGTGGTGGGCGACCTACTCACTATCGCAGAAGATAATCTGGAGTGGAATCGGCTGCTACCTGTGCCAGTACGGTGTTGGTGTTCAAGAAATCAATGACGGCGATGGCGACGCCTCGCTGCAGCCAGATTGCAAGACTGTCATGGCGGTGCAGGGAGCGAGTGCTGCGATGGCAGGCGGCGCCGCGGCGCTTGTGACCATGCCGCTGGACACCATCAAGACCAGGATGCAGGTCATGGACGGCGACGGCGAGCCGATCACCGTGGGGAGGACGGTGCGGAGGCTGATCAAAGAGGGCGGGTGGGGCGCGTGTTACAAGGGGCTTGGCCCGAGGTGGGCGTCCATGTCCCTGTCCGCCACCACCATGATCACCACGTACGAGTTCCTCAAGCGGCTCTCGACGAAGGGGCAGGAGAGCGGCCTTGCTTGACATTTGATGACAAGTATAGATAATGGAAATTAGGTGCTTTGCTTGGTTTCTTTGGTTCCTTTCCAACGCTTATCTGATCTTTTAGGTGTTGCAAAAGAGAATGGTGATCAAGTGTTTGTAGATAGTCTTCGTTTGTTCCTCTAATCAAGCTTCCAAATCAACGCAAACCACTGTGTTTATGCTTCGTTTCACTCGCATCTTTTTAGGTTCTGAGCTTTCGTGCCAAAGCAATTCGCGCTCAATGTGTCATACTTGACATGCCAGATGATTTAGAAATTATGATCAAACTGCTGTAGCCACTAACAATGTTATCTATTAACTCTGTTAGCATTAGCAAGTTTATTAAGGATTGTTAATGGAGTTAATTGATCTGCGAAGATGTTACTCTGCTCTTAAATGGTAGTCAACATGTTTGTGTATTTGGTTGTTGTACCAAGTGGTTGAATGGAACCATTTCATCCTGGACCAAGTGATACAAATTTAGGGTGCGTTTAGTTGCATGTACCAAGTGGTACATGTATGAGATGGTTCAAGAAAAAAAGTCATCTATGCATTTGGTTGCTTGAATGGAACCATCTCATCCTGGATCAAGTGATACAAATTTGAGGAATATTCCCTCTAAATGCTGAACCATCTCATTCATCTAAAATAATAGAATCAAATGGTACAGGATCATTCCATCCCATTCAACCTTATCCCATCAACCAAACACAAATAGAACCAAATGGTAGAGGACCATTTCATCCCATTCAACCTTATCCCATCAATCAAACACACCCTTAATGACATAGATGTGATTATATATTTAATATGTTTAGAACACTGTATATGTATGACAGCCAAAAGAGGAAGTGCAGTTTATTTACTGCCCTGTTTCACTCCAGCATGGACCAAACAGGTTTCACGTCATTCCTTTTCGTCTCTGTTCTGATTCTGATTCTTATCGTGAACCAAATGGTACATCGGGAATCTGAATATGTGAATGGACATGGAGGCTGGAGTTCACTGTAGTTTACCGAGTTACACTGATGTGATGCTTTTGCAACTTGCAGGTGATCTCCATTCTACAGTCATAAACGATAGGTAATTTGGTAATACATGGATTGATAACTTGGTACATGTGCTCTTATACACAGTAGTTCACCGCTGCAGTAACCTGAATATGATATAAGATCTGTTGATCATTTTTGCCAGTTTTTCCTTTGAAACTTGTATGCTTTTTGTTATTGGAGAAGTGGGGTAAAGTTAGGGAGGCTTTAAGAGTCTTTTCTTGGAATAAACAAATACAATTTGTTCATGATGTTCCAACTAAATGCACTATAGCCATGTCTCAGCTCTTATAACTTTGATTAGAAGTCGCATGTAAATCTCTCATATTAATAATTGTTAACCTCTCTTGTCTATGACAGTGAGACGTGTGTTTATCCATTGTTTATGCTATCATTGTGTTGACACTGGGTTGGCTGAAATTTGGTACCTTCTTTTCAGTTGCCCCGTTTCTGTTGCAGGAGCATCATGCGTTTGTCTTTTACTACTATTTTTTGTTTTGGATAAGTCCCTTTTACCAAGTCCAAATATCGCCCAATACTTTTGGGCCTCACATTGGTAGCCCTGTTAACTTTATTTCTGATATATTATTCATATTCTAAGTTCATTGAGAAAAAAGGAGTTCATAATTTTGAATACTATCCTCGATAAATGAATTTGAGTAGAAAATGGATGTACCAAGTTGTAGGTAAAAGAAGTGAAATTTTGTATAACTGCAAGCTCCCGAATTATACATCAACACTTCTCAACAAAGGTTGGACCGAACTTTTTGTTCTTCATTTGTCTATTACTAGAGGTTTGCATCATGCAATCAAGAACAATTGACTCTCTCTTGTAGTATCTGCTAATTATGGTTACTACTGTGCTCTAGCGCTGAAAGTTATATAGTGCATTCCCGGACACCATCGTAGTCTCTCACAGTCCATATTGTGCCTCTATATTATGGATAATATTACTGAATGAAAATCTCCTGTCCGCTAATGCTCAAAATATGCGGTTATTGGCAAATGAAAGTGACTTGAGGTTAATCATGCCACGGAGTAATTCCAGGCTATCTTTACTGTGAGTGAGAATCAGCCTACCCAAAGCGATTCGCCTGCTGAGCTTGATTTTGACAGGAAGTTGCCACTTGGTTTACTTAGTACTATATGCATCAGTTGTTTAAGAGTAAGTACAATAGTAAAGCCCACTGCAGGCTAATAGTAAGCTAAAAACTAGCTTATGCAATAATTGTCTCTAAAAGTTCTCTAGATATTATGCAATGACTATCTCATCTTTCTTATACATAAATAATCTATTTACGCTCTCATGCAAAACTAGTTACTAAATAAGAGCCAGCTTTCTTCTCTTATTTTTTCTCTTTTTCTACCTAGATCAAACTGATGTATACAAACTAAAAATTAGCTGATGTGATCATATTGTACATGCCCTAACAGTAATTCAATGTCCCTTTATTTTTCTGATCAGAAGGAATGCCATTGTCCTTGTAATTATGGTGCAGGCATTTGTCTTGCCTATGCTTGATCGTGAAAGCTCGTTCGCGTGAGGTAGTGTGTTGCACAAGCAGGACGACTTGTGCACCACAAACGCTTACTTTTTCTCTCTTTTATGGACTAAAGTAGATGCTATTATAAGGACTGGGGGTTGTCGCAGAAATCCCACAAGAAAATTTTAAATTCTCGTAGAGAGCACAAACTTAGAGGTCGATTTCTTATCAGTGCTCCATTAGCGTGTGATCCGAAGAACAGCAGCTTGCTTCAGTGGTAGCTGGTAGGTGCGTAGGGCTGTCCTTCCTCGTGATTGGCACCGGGAAGAATCCGATAATGGGGCCTTCGATTCCTGATGTAGGTGGCTTGGACGTCTCGCTGCTTTGCTTTGCTTCGCTTTTCTCTGTTTTTTTTTTCTCGTACTTTGTTCACTCGCGTAACCATTGATACTGCCACTAAGTTAGCACGAAAACGGATCGGATATTTTTCATCTGATCTGAAGTCGGAGCCGAGTGGGATCACATATAGAATAAAATTGAATTATTCGGTCGGATACGAGAGCAGATCCGGATAATTGAATCCGAATACGGGATCGGATCCATAGTGGTTAATATCTGGATAATCTGGGATGGGAACCGGATATCGGATATTTACTCCGATCAGATATCTGGATGGCTGGCTTTTCGCATCACATTCTCGTGTCTCCCCCCCCCCCCCCGTCGCACACCGTTCACAGTTAGTCCACCCCTGGTTCCAGATCTCCCTCTGGTTGCGCCAATCGCCCCCGCCCAATGGGTTGAGTGCCTCCCCTCCCTCAGCCCCTCCATGGCTCCATCCCCGATCCCTATCCTTGATAGTACCACCTTACTTGTGGAGGGGAGAGAATACCACCTTAAAAGGGAGAGCAACTGTAACATCCCAAAATTTTGCTTTTCTTAAATTCATGTGTGATTTGGCACTTTGGTGAATTTTTGGAATTTTCTGGAATTTATTTGGATTTATTTGGAATTTATTTGAATTTATTCCATTTTGAAATAATTAAAGAATTTCATTTTGCAAATAAAATTTTGTTGGAAATATTTTATTTGAGTCCAAAATGTTCCAAAATATTTTCCAGAATTTTTCTGGAATTTTTCTGAGTCTTTTGCTATTTTTTAATGAATTAAATGAATTACTGGGAATTATTTTAAATATTAATTCGCTGGAAAATCCAACTCGGGTCAAGTATCGTTTCATCCGATCGAGTCGGACTCGAGTCCGACCGAACCCGACCGAGCCGATTGACTCGGCCGAACCCACTCCTAAACCTAATCAATCCCAACCGTTGGATCAAGATCCAACGGCCGAGATCACCGCACGGCTCGAGCCGTAATCGGCCGGATCCGATCGCGCCGCGATCGTGGCCGTTGATCGCGCCACGTGGGACGGCCACGATTTCGTCGTCTTCGCCGAAGTCCGAGCCGGACTTCGCCGCCGCGCCGCCAGTAGCGAACTAGGTTTCCGCTCAGGCACGGACGCCGAGGCTATTTAAAGCGTGAGACGCCCCCGAGGTTGCCCTCATCCTTGCGCACTGCTCCCGAGCCATCTCGCCGAGCCGCCACCGTTGAGCCGCAATCGCCGCCGGAGTTGTCTCTTCCTCCGCCGCGGTTTGCGCCGGTTCCGCCGTCGTCCGTCGTCTTCCGCCGAAGGAGCCAGATCCGAGTCCCCGCGCGACGAGACGCACCGAAGGAGGTTTCATCTCGTCGAACCACGCCCCAAACGCCCGTCGGGCTCGTCGTCGTCCCGTCTCGGCCAAGCCGGCGCCCGCAGGTGAAGCCATCGCCGTCAGCGAGCTCGGAGGGACCGTCGGATCCAGACGGACGGTTGAGGCGAGCTCACGTGTTTCCAAACCCGATTAGATCTGGATCGTTGGATCAAGATCCAACGGTTCACAATTGCCACGCGTCGTAGCAAAGGCGAATATAGGATTAGATCTGGACCGTCCGATCTAGATCGAACGCCCACGAGCAACGAGTAGTTTCAACGTGTTAACCACCTGGATCTAATCCGCGCGCTGATTTTCAAACCAACGGTACCGAGATTGCGCCACGTGTCGGGAAGATGGACCGCCGCGGTCAACGCCGTCCACGCGCGCGTGCGTGTGACGCTGACACGCGGGCCCCGCATGTCAGAGGGCCCACACGTCAGCCGTGTTAGCGTGAGACCCCGCACTGACGGGTGGGTCCCACATGTCAGTCACGTGAGCCGTGGACCGAGTCCACCGTGGACCCGAGCTGAGCGTGGACCAAGTCCATGGACCGGCTGACGTCAGCAGGCCAATCAGAGGCTGCCACGTGTCCATGCTGACGCAATAATTAATTTCCGAAAAAGAAAATGATTTATTAATTCGAAATATTGATTCAAATTTAGATTCAAACTTCAAACGCTTATAACTTTTGCGTTTCAACTCCGATTTGAGCGATTCAAATTTCTAAATTTGTATAAAATTGAGATCTACCTAAATATGAATTTTATTTAATTTTTGGACTAAAGTTTTTCTCTGTAAAATTATTTAATTGATTATTTAAACTTTAAATAATCATAACTTTTGCGTTTTAACTCCAAATTTGACGATTCCAGTTTCTAAAAATCCAGAAAATTATGTTCTCTCTGTTTATGGATTTTATTTGGAGTTTTGGGATCTTTTTGCATAGTGTTCATTTGTGTATTTGCTATTTGCACGCTTTACGAGTAGACGTTGAAGTCTTGGGAGGGATTCGAAGGAGAAGTATTGACTCAGGATCCAACTCAAGACCAAGAGCAAGTGCTTTTGAAGGCAAGTTGTGCTTTGACCATATTGATCCCATTTCAAATCTATTTTGATTTAAACTATTGCATGCTAGTTCAATTAGAAAGATACTTTGTTTAAACACAGGGGTTAGATAAATACCAATTTGCTATATGACACCTTGATTACTAAAGTATGTGCCATGATCCCTTGTCACCCTAGTTGTGGTTTACTAGTTGGACATTATTAAATTGCCAACATGGGTTTAGATCGTTGTAGTATCTTTGCTTAGACACCTTTCGTGCTCATGACATGATTTTGGATAATCAAATGCTAATATGGACTTAATGATATATTGAACCTGTTTTGGAAAAGTATCATGTGATGTTGATGGCACGTGATGCATGGTAATCAACTGGGGTTTGATAAACAGATTTCGACCGGGGCATGTGGCAAGAGTAATCAGGTGGGCCAGTTGTGGCATTGGGAGTGATGATTTGGTTTTTCGGGTAGTCTTGCCCTGGTCACTCTAAGGACTTCACCTTGCAAGCCTTTGAACTGGGTCATACTTGCAACCACATGGCTGGAATGGGACGGCCCTAGTTGACTAAGTCGCTAAGGACTCACTTGTGGAGCCTCAGGGTGTCAGTTACACCGTTTGTGTGATTGTACGGGGGAGCGTATCGTGGTCGTGGCCAGTACCCATCTAACGGTGTGTTGGTCCCATACTTCGCCTTGGCTAAGGGAAGGGATGGTGTAGAGCACGTCTGGAGAGGACCACCTGTGTTGTTTGAGGCTTCCGAAGGCTTTGTTATGATCTCTCATTCGCATACTCTTGTATGGCGATTCACGGTGACGTGGTGAGTGGATTGTATCTTGTGGGTAAAGTGCATAACCTCTGCAGAGTGTAGAATCTATTTGAATAGCCGAGTCCACTGTGATCGACAATGCTCGGAATTACAACAAGGGTTAGATTTTCTTAAAATAACTTGGTTTGAAAAGTTGGTTTGGTTTAACAAGGAAGATGATGGAAATATGGTTTAGGATGGGGAAAAATGTTATTTAAACTTCTTTAAAAGTTATTTATGCTTTACTTATTTCTACCGCTTCGAATCTACTTATATTACTTGTCAAAAGTCAAGCATTTCGCAAATATACCCTGAGCTACTCCTTTGTACTAAGCCATGCATATAGTATATTAGCTTGCATTCTGTGCATGACTTGCCGAGTACCAAGTACTCACCCTTGCCTCAACACAATATCGCTTGAAGAGGAGATTACGCCACTTTGGAGGAGGAACTCCAAGAAGACCCGTCTACTTAGGGATGCGAGCCCGGTCGGTTGCCTGTGGTATCTTTGGATGGCGCCACTGTTTATTTGATTTTCATTCTTTGCTATTTCTCTTTTAATAAGTTTCGCCTTGCAAGGCATATATTTGTAACTTGGCCATAAGGTCGAGTAACCCTTTGATTATTTAAATAAAGTACTTTGATAGTATCGTATGGTATGATTGTGATATATACCGATGTTAAGACTGTGTGCACTAGCGCGTTCCTGGACTAGTGCTGAATACACAGAGGGTCCGGATTTGAAAATTCGGGGTCCCGACAGAGGTGGTATCAGAGCCATACTTGACTGTAGGCTCAACCCTAGCTAGAATGGTCGTAGTGAGGATAAAACCTATTTTCTAAAAGCTAAAAAGTTGTCAAGATAAGAAATGACCTCTCGACTTATCCCCTTCTCTCTTTTCTTGTCTCTTGCTGAAATTTTCCCTTACCTTGTCACAATTCGAAAATTCCGAGTTCTTACGTAAAGCACTCTTGTGACAGATGGAGGTTTTCTCGATGAGTGAGCATAGGTTCTATAGTGAGACTCCTTCGCCGAGTCGAGTCATAGAATAAAGAGTCACCCTTTAGGCGTTAGACTCCAGAGTTAGTTCAATTTGGATTTGCTTTGTTTGCTGAGTGTGCAGTATGTGTTGCAAGGCCCTTAGGCATTGTAAGCAGCCATACCAAGTTATTAATAATAAAGTTGGACCTTAAGGCTACACCTTTCGCCCCGCATAAGTTCCATATTACTTGTCTATTCTTGTTTCCCTCTCATCTCTAAACCTAGAGCAAATCGACAGATGGTGAACACCCGTGGGAACTTTGGAAGCAATGGGAGTGGATCTCGCCCAACAGAAAACCCCAATGATGGAGCACCGGACCGCCACCGGATGTGCAGAATTTTGGAGCATTTCTTGCTGCTCAGACCGCTTGATGCATGCTATGATGCAACAAATGCAGCACGTCCTTTGCTCGTGCCACGGCTAATCAAGTTAATCGTGACCACGCCGTAATACAAGGTCGCCGAGTTCATGAGGACTCACCCACCCACTTTCTTCGGGAATGCCAATCCGTTGGAGGCCGACGATTGGTTAAGATCAATTGAGAGGAAGCTACACATAGCTCAATGCATAGGGAATGAGAAGGTACTTTACGCTTCTCATCGGTTGGAAGGAACATTGGCCGAATGGTGGGAGAACTTCGTGCCACGCAGAGAACCCTCAAGATATCACTTGGGAAGAGTTCACAAATGCATTCCGACAGATCACGTGCCTCAAGGAATTATGGACCTTAAGAAGGAGGAGTTCAGAGCATCGAGGCAAGGTAATCACCCGGTGGCCGACTACCTGAACAAGTTCACACAGCTAGCACGCTACGCACCTGAGGATGTAGCGACAGATAAATCCAGACAGTCTCGCTTTATGAAGGGACTTAACTCAGGATTGCAAGTAGGGTTGATCACCCACACCTTTCCAGATTTCCAAGAGTTGGTGAATAAGGCACTTATTCTTGAGGACAAGCGCAAGGAACCGGATGAGAACAGAAGCGCAGGATGCAACAAAGAAGGATCACGTCGAGGAACGCAATACCGAGAGTTGCACCAAATCAATTCTTGATTCCAACCACGAATGCAACGAGGACACCATCCCTCAAAGACCAAGACCTGCCAATCAAAACTACTGCACCCCCCGCTAGAAACGCTACCCCAGGCAACAAGAAGGAACGGTGACGCTGATAACCGCAACGAGCCAGGACACTTTGCCAACAGCTGATTGCCGAAGAAGACAGCAGGAGCGACCCGATTCGCTTCAATCTAGGAACCACCCAGCTAGGGACGCCAAAGACCAGGAGCCACACCCTGCATCGTGGTGAGAGGCCGAGTCAACCATGTCACCGCAGATGCACCGCAAAATGCCACAGGCGTCAGACTTGGGTAAGTTACTTGTTAACTCGATACACCTGCTTGAGTTTTGTTTGACTCTGGAGCTTCGCATTCATTTGTTTCGCAAGGCTTTGCTGCTAGAAATGACTTGAGAGTTGCAAGACTTAAGTGCATGCTTTTAGTTCAAACCCCTGGTTCCGAACTCCGAACGGAAGTAGGATGTTCCGGGGTGAGAATACTAATAGATGGAATAGAGTTCCTAGCAAACCTTATAATTTTGGAGACCCAGACCTTAGATGTTATATTGGGAATGGATTGGTTATCCAAGCACAAGGCCGTATTGGATTGCGGACGAAGGACTATCTCAGTTGAGAGCCCGTGTGGGAAGAAAGTGGAATTTCAAGCCACTGCGGTTAGAGATGGACAGTTGATGGTTAACAGTACCAAGGCAATCAGCATAGAGGATGTTCCGGTAGTGAGTGAGTACCCCGATGTTTTTCCCGAAGATCTACCTGGTATGCCGCCAGACAGGGACATAGAGTTTGTGATAGAGCTTGTACTGCACAAAGACCGATAGCAAAGAGACCCTATCGGATGTCTACCGAGGAGTTGGTAGAGATGAAGAAAGCTTGACTAGAAGAGTTAATGGAGAAAGGATTTATCGTACCAAGTTCGTCGCCGTGGGAGCACCAGTTTTGTTTGTCAAAAAGAAGGACGGAGTTTCGGGATGTGCATCGACTACCGTGCACTCAATGAAGTCACCGTGAAGAATAAGTATCCGCTACCCAGGATTGGTGATTTGTTTGATCGGTTAAGAGGAGCCGGAGTTTTCTCCAAGATTGATCGAGATCGGGATACCATCGATTGAAGATCCGATCGTAAGATATTCAAGATCGCATTCTCGTCAAGATATGGACATTACGAGTTCTGATTATGTCCTTTGGGCTTAAACGAATCTGGCGGCTTATTTCATGAATATGATGAATAAGGTGTTCATGGAATATTTGGACAAGTTTGTAAATGCGTGTTCATAGACGATATCCTAATCTACTCCAAGACAGAGGATGAACATGCCGAACACTTAAGGCGAGTTTTGGAAAAGTCGAGGAACAAAGAACTTTTCGCCAAGTTTAGTAAGTGTGATTTTTGGAAGGACAAGGTGGAGTTTCTTGGACATGTGATGACCGCAGAAGGAGTCGCCAGTAGATCCAAGCAAAGTAGAAGCTGTGTTACATTGGGAGCAACCAAGATCGTGACCCATTCGGAGTTTCCTTGGAATGGCAGGATACTACCGCCGTTTCATCGAAGGCTTTTCGACAATTGCAAAACCTCTTACGCAATTCTTTGAAGAAGGAAAAGAAGTTTGCATGGGCGCTTGAATGTGAGGAAGGATTTCAGAGTGAAGAAGCGATTGACATCAAGACCGGTGTTAGTTCTAATGGATGTTGCTCAAAGCTTCGATATTTATTGTGACGATCGCGCCAAGGACTTGGATGTGTCGATGCAGAATGGAAAGGTCGCCGCTTATGCATCAAGGCGCTTGAGGCCGCATGAGGAAAATTATCCGACACATGACCTAGAGTTAGGCTGCCGTAGTGCATGCTTTGAAGATATGGCGTCACTATCGATTGGGAACAGATGTGAGGTATATACGGATCATAAGAGCCTTAAGTACATATTCACCCAATGGATCTGAATATGAGGCAAAGGAGATGGCTAGAGTTGATCAAGGACTATAATATTGGAATCCATTACCATCCCTGAAGGCCAACGTAGTAGCCGATGCTCGAGTCGGAAGAGCCATACCGTGAGTACGCCGCTAGCCACAAGTCGAGGATGAGTTATGTGAGGATTTCGAGAAAATGAAGATTGAGGTTGTACCTAGCGGATTCTTGGCCGCCTTGGAAGTAAAGCCTACTTTAGAGGACCGGATCCGAGAAGGACGAAGGATGATGACAAGATCCGTAGGATTAAGTCCAAAATGGAGGAAGGCAAGGCAAAGGATTTCAAGCTAGACAAGCAAGGCACGTTATGGATGAAGGATCGCATTTGTGTGCCTAACAAAAAGGAGTTAAAGCAACTGATTCCGGAAGAAGCCCATGACTCTAAGTACTCGATTCATCCCGAAGCGCCAAGATGTATCAAGATCTGAAGGAGAGATTCTGGTGGCCGAGTATGAAACGTGAAGTTGCCGAGCATGTTGCATTGTGCGACGTATGCCAGAGAGTCAAGGCAATGCATCAGAGACCAGCAGGATTGCTACAACCGCTGAAAATACCTGAGTGGAAGTGGGAGGAAATCGGAATGGATTTCATTACCGGTTTGCCAAAGACTCAAGGAGGTTATGACTCCATATGGGTTATAGTGGATCGCTTGACTAAAGTAGCCCATTTTATCCCCGTGAAGACCACTTACTCGGGAGATAAATTAGCAGAGTTGTACATGATCAGGATTGTTTGTTTGCACGGAGTGCCAAAGAGGATTGTATCGGACAGAGGTACCCAATTTACCTCAAGGTTTTGGAATAAGTTGCATGAAGCCATGGGGACCCGTTTGAACTTCAGTACGGCTTATCATCCACAGACGGATGGACAGACCGAAAGAGTCAACCAGATTCTGGAAGATATGCTAAGAGCTTGTGCATTGGCTTATGCTACCTCTTGGGATAAAAGTTTGCCGTATCTTTGAGTTCGATTACAACAATAGTTATCGAGGCTAGTTTACGATGTCACCTTTTGAGGCATCAGATGGTCGACCATGTCGGACGCCATTGAATTGGAATGAGACCGTGGCGCCGTGTCTTTGGGCCTGATATTCTTCAAGAGGTCAAGAAGCGGTCGCCATAATTAGGGAAAGGTTGAAGATAGCCCAATCTCGATGTAAGAGTTATGCCGACAATCGTCGCGAGATTTGAGTTTTGAACCGTAAGACTTTGTATACCTCGAGTTACGCCTCTCGGGGGAGTTAAGAGGTTCCATGCCAAAGGGAAACTCGCACCTGCTATGTTGGACCATTTAAGATTTTGAGTCGCAGAGGTGAAGTTGCTTATCACCGGAGTTGCCACGATGCGTTGGTGAGTACATGATGTATTCCATGTGTCCTGGCTTAAAGAAGTGTCTCCGAGTTCCCGAGGAACAGACACCGCTAGAGTCAATTGAGTTGCAAGAGGATTTGACTTATAAGGAACATCCTGTGAGGATTCTAGACACAATGGATCGAGAAACTAGAAACAAGTCAACCCGCTTTTGTAGAGTTCGATTGGAGCAACCATGAAGAAAGCGAAGCAACTTGGGAGCGAAGAGGATTTGAAGAAAGAGTTTCCAAACCTATTCCTTTAGTGAGCCCCGAATCTCGTGGACGAGATTCTATTAAGGGGAGGTTTGTAACATCCCAAAATTTTGCTTTTCTTAAATTCATGTGTGATTTGGCACTTTGGTGAATTTTTGGAATTTTCTCGAATTTATTTGGATTTATTTGGAATTTATTTGAATTTATTCCATTTTGAAATAATTAAAGAATTTCATTTTGCAAATAAAATTTTGTTGGAAATATTTTATTTGAGTCCAAAATGTTCCAAAATATTTTCCGAATTTTTCTGGAATTTTTCTCGAGTCTTTTGCTATTTTTAATGAATTAAATGAATTATCGGGAATTATTTTAAATATTAATTATTTGGAAAATCCAACTCGGGTCAAGTATCGTTTCATCCGATCCGAGTCGGACTCGAGTCCGACCGAACCCGACCGAGCCGATTGACTCGACCGAACCCACTCCTAAACCTAATCAATCCCAACCGTTGGATCAAGATCCAACGGCCGAGATCACCAGACGGCTCGAGCCGCAATCGGGCCGGATCCGATCGCGCCGCGGCGATCGTGGGCCGTTGATCGCGCCACGTGGGCGGCCACGATTTCGTCGTCTTCGCCGAGTCCGGCCGGACTTTCGCCGCGCCGCCAGCGAACTAGGTTTCCGCTCAGTGGCACGGACGCCGAGGCTATTTAAAGCGTGAGACGCCCCCGAGGTTGCCCTCATCCTTGCGCACTGCTCCCGAGCCATCTCGCCGAGCCGCCACCGTTGAGCCGCAATCGCCGCCGGAGTTGTCTCTTCCCTCCGCCGCGTTTGCGCCGGTTTCGCTGCCGTCCGTCGTCTTCCGCCGAAGGAGCCAGATCCGAGTCCCCGCGACGAGACGCACCCGAAGGAGGTTTCATCTCGTCGAGCACGCCCCAAACGCCGTCGGGCTCGTCGTCGTCCCGTCTCGGTCAAGCCAGCGCCGCTGAAGCCATCGCCGTCAGCGAGCTCGGAGGACCGTCGGATCCAGACGGACGGTTGAGGCGAGCTCACGTGTTTCCAAACCCGATTAGATTGGATCGTTGGATCAAGATCCAACGGTTCACAATTGCCACGCGGTCGTAGCAAAGGCGTAATATAGGATTAGATCTGGACCGTCCGATCTAGATCGAACGCCCACGAGCAACGAGTAGTTTCACCGTGTTAACCCCTGGATCTAATCCGCGCCGTTGATTTTCAAACCAACGGCTGAGATTGCGCCACGTGTCGGGAAGATGGACCGCCGCGGTCAACGCCGTCCACGCGCGCGTGCGTGTGACGCTGACACGCGGGCCCCGCATGTCAGAGGGCCCACACGTCAGCCGTGTTAGCGTGAGACCCCGCACTGACGGGTGGGTCCCACATGTCAGTCACGTGAGCCGTGGACCGAGTCCACCGTGGACCCGAGCTGAGCGTGGACCAAGTCCATGGACCGGCTGACGTCAGCAGGCCAATCAGAGGCTGCCACGTGTCCATGCTGACGCAATAATTAATTTCCGAAAAAGAAAATGATTTATTAATTCGAAATATTGATTCAAATTTAGATTCAAACTTCAAACGCTTATAACTTTTGCGTTTCAACTCCGATTTGAGCGATTCAAATTTCTAAATTTGTATAAAATTGAGATCTACCTAAATATGAATTTTATTTAATTTTTGGACTAAAGTTTTTCTCTGTAAAATTATTTAATTGATTATTTAAACTTTAAATAATCATAACTTTATGCTTTAACTCCAAATTTGATTTATTCCAGTTTCTAAAAATCCAGAAAATTATGTTCTCTCTGTTTATGGATTTTATTTGGAGTTTTGGGATCTTTTGCATAGTGTTCATTTGTGTATTTGCTATTTGCACGCTTTTACGAGTAGACGTTGAAGTGCCTGAGGGATTCAAGGAGAAGTATTGACTCAGGATCCAACTCAAGACCAAGAGCAAGTGCTTTTTGAAGGCAAGTTGTGCTTTGACCATATTGATCCCATTTCAAATCTATTTTGATTTAAACTATTGCATGCTAGTTCAATTAGAAAGATACTTTGTTTAAACCTGGGGTTAGATAAATACCAATTTGCTATATGACACCTTGATTACTTAAGTATGTGCCATGATCCCTTGTCACCCTAGTTGTGGTTTACTAGTTGGACATTATTAAATTGCCAACATGGGTTTAGATCGTTGTAGTATAACGCTTAGACTGCTACGTGCTCATGACATGATTTTGGATAATCAAATGCTAATATGGACTTAATGATATATTGAACCTGTTTTGGAAAAGTATCATGTGATGTTGATGGCACGTGGTGCATGGTAATCAACGGGGTTTGATAAACAGATTTCGGCCAGGGGCATGTGGCAAGAGTAATCGTGGGCCGGTTGTGGCATTGGGAGTGATGATTTGGTTTTGGGTAGTCTTGCCCTGGTCACTCTAAGGACTTCACCTTGCAAGCCTTTGAACTGGGTCATACTTGCAACCACATGGTCGGAATGGGACGGCCCTAGTTGACTAAGTCGCTAAGGACTCACTTGTGGAGCCTCAGGGTGTCGATTACACCGCTTGTGTGATTGTGCGGGGAGCGTATCGTGGTCGTGGCCAGGTACCCATCTAACGGTGTGTTGGTCCCATACTTCGCCTTGGCTAAGGGAAGGGATGGTGTAGAGCACGTACCGGAGAGGACCACCTGTGTTGTTTGAGGCTTCCGAAAGGCTTTGTTATGATCGCTCATTCGCATACTCTTGTATGGCGATTCACGGCTGACGTGGTGAGTGGATTGTATCTTGTGGGTAAAGTGCATAACCTCTGCAGAGTGTAGAATCTATTTGAATAGCCGAGTCCACTGTGATCGACAATGCTCTGAATTACAAATCAAGGGTTAGATTTTCTGAAAATAACTTGGTTTGAAAAGTTGGTTTGGTTTAACAAGGAAGATGATGGAAATATGGTTTAGGATGGGGAAAAATGTTATTTAAACTTCTTGAAAAGTTATTTATGCTTTACTTATTTCTACTGCTTTCGAATCTACTTATATTACTTGTCAAAAGTCAAGCATCGCAAATATACCCTGAGCTACTCCTTTGTACTAAGCCACGCATATAGTATATTAGCTTGCATTCTGCATGACTTGTCGAGTACCAAGTACTCACCCTTGCCTCAACACAATATCAGTTGAAGAGGAGATTACGCCAGCTTTGGAGGAGGAACTCCAAGAAGACCCGTCTACTTAGGGATGCGAGCCCAGTCAGTTGCCTGTGGTATACTGGATGGCGCCACGAAGTTTATTTGATTTTCCGCTGCTGCTATTTCTCTTTTAATAAGTTTCGCCTTGCAAGGCATATATTTGTAACTTGGCCATAAGGTCGAGTAACCCTTTGATTATTTAAATAAAGTACTTTGATAGTATCGTATGGTATGATTGTGATATATACCGATGTTAAGACTGTGTGCACTAGCGCGTTCCTGGACTAGTGCTGAATACACAGAGGGTCCGGATTTGAAAATTCGGGGTCCCGACAGCAACCCTTCCCCCATCAGGCTAGTCTTTTGGGGGCCACATGGAACTCTTATGGCCTGGCTATGGTAGCCAAGGTGTGTATTTCCCTCGTTGGATCAAGGCCCACGCCCCTGGGCCAGTTAGGTAGTCCGCTCACCGGGCGAGGCACGTGCGCCATACGGTTGGGCCGCGAAGGGCACGGTGCGCACCCGGGAGGGATGCATCAGTTGGTATCAGAGCTAGGTCCCGAAACAAGAAGGTGAGAATGATAGTACCACCTTGCTTGTGGAGAGGAGAGAATACCACCTTAAAAAGGAGAGCAACCCTCTCCCCATCAGGCTAGTCTTTTGGGGGCCATATGGGACTCTTATGGCCTGGCTATGGTAGCCAAGGTGTGTATTTCCTTCGTTGGGCCAAGGCCCACGCCCTGGACCAGTTGGGCAGTCCGCTCACCGAGCGAGGCACGTGCGCCATACGGCTGGGCCGCGAAGGGCACGGTGCGCACCCGGGAGGGATGCATCAGTCCTCCTCATGTCTATGCCAATCACCTCCTCCGTGGCTTCGCCCCCTGGTCCTTGTCCGTTCGAGTGCCTCCTCCCCTGCAGTTGCGTCTCCACCCGAGAGTCTCCCTCCGCCCCTGCGGCTGCGCCTCCGCCTGAGGGTCTCCCTCTGCCCAAGTGCCTCTCCCTAGCCAAGCTACTCCGTTCGAGCACCTCCATTGACGGGGGTGGTGAAGGGGAAGCTCAATGTACATGTGGTGCCCCCACACCCACGATGAGGTCGGCTGGCTCAGGATCGTCGACCAGTACTATGTCGGATCCAACAACTCCATCCAGGTTTGAGCTGCTAGGAATTGGACCCCTAAATTTTCTGAGATTTGTCTTCCTTTTCTATCGAATTTTTAGCCTTGAGTTGGGGGTAGCTTCGAAATGATTTCATATCATGTTTCTTGGAATTTTTTTATTTTGCACCGAAGTTCCAAATTGCTTTTCTAGTCTCCATCACCTTTAGATATTTTTAAAAAATGGGCTTTTTTGGTCGCGGGGTGTGTGCGTGCAGAACATGCTGGATTCGCTTGTGCCGGCACTGCTCTAGGACGAGAACCTCAAGTTCATCTATGTCGAGCAAGTAAGAAAATTTTCATCTACAAGAGCATTAGAAATTGCAGTTTGAGAAGCTTCAAGGTGTGGAATTAGGGGGCAGAAAGCAATGTACAATCACCTGTAATAATTTTGTTGTTTCTACATCCATTTTGAGTTTGCCAAAGTAGTTTAGGAACTCTGTTCCTTGCTGTTAATTCCAAGAATTGAAAATTAGATAAGTAATTCTACATCCAAATGGACAGAGTTATAATGTATTATTGTGGGTTCTTGTGTGGTTCGACAGTTTGATTTTTCTTCAGCAATCGCTTGTGTATGTTTGCAGGTCTTCTTCCAGATATGGTGGAGGCAGCAGAACAACATGATTAAGGATATAGTGAAGGGGCTCATTAAGGAGGACTTCCAAAGTTGTCACTTTGTAGGTTGCATTGACAATCATATCTCTGTTGTGTAGTGAATGACATATTGTTGCTTGTGATGTTGAAGAAATGGGGGCATGTGTGTGCATGATGAGGCTGTCGTACACTACATCGACATGATAGATCATACTCACTTGGGCACAAGTTCATCAAGGTGGAGTTTGGTCAGATTCCAAGAATTAGTTGGTAGATTGATCCATTTGAGCACTTTGCGATTCAGGCTTACCTCCTTGGTGCAGAAGTAATTCACTCTACCCATTTATGTCATGCTTTTAGATTCCATGTGACTTAATGCTTTCATATGTAGAAACTAAGTCATTTTTTTATGCGGTGCACTACTATTTTCCTATACTTCCCATTTCCATGATAGATGAATTTCGCACTCAATGAAAATTTAGTAACTAGTCATCACTTATAGCTAGTTACAAATTTCCTTAATACAAAAGTACCTAAAAGCTGAGATATAGTACTATTATTATATGTACTTACATAAAGCATGTGTCAGAATTGTAAGAGCTAATTATCATTAGATTGGTATTGTCCCCAAGAATTATGTAGTTGACAACTCTTCTGGACTACCCAACAAAACTATTGAATTTACACAATTCAATCTTTTAATTTAATTTACAGTTATGCCTGCAGTGTTTTGACAAGCATATCAAACTTACTAGAAAAGAGATGGTCAGTAAACATATTATATCTTTTAGGTAGGATTTCATGTGCTCGTATGGTTTGATCTAACATATATGAAAGACCATGTGGAGGTCTATCCATGTTTATGATGGGTATTTGACTATTTTTGAGCAAGGTGTGCTCAGGTTTGAGTTTGATTTAAATTGGATTTTTAAATGAAGTAATTTGAGTTGTGTTTGTCTCAGGCGGCACTATTGGCCCTAGATGGGCGGTAGTACTGACCTAGTGCATCAAACTTTCTCTGTTGATTCTGGTCGCACGGCCTCATTAAAAAGCTTCGTTAGCTCCTTGTTTCTAAACTACTTGTAGAAGTTGGCACCTATGTGCCGCTTGCAACACCTACTTCGCAAATCAAGCCTGAATGTCTCTCACCTGCACGTTGCTGCAACTGCACAATCGCCTTCAATAGCCCAAGATGCCGATCGTGTATGACACACACTCCATGTTGCTGATCCACGATGCCAGCTTTTACGTTCCTTAGAAATTAGAGCCAGCTATCAGTGTTCTCACCCTCCACGAATGTGAGCACTACAGGAAGAACCTGATTATTGCCATCTACTCCTATGGCAGTCAATAGCTGGCTTTTATACTTCCTAGTCAGAAATGTCCTGTCCACGCATAACAACGGACGACAATGTTTGAATGCGTTGATACATGCACCGAAAGCAAAGAATGGCCACTTCAGTACCATCTTCCAAGGAAGCATTGTGAAGGCTGCCCACAAATATTGACATAAGTCTCAACATTTCTTTCCTTGATCACCTGAAGCATACCTGGTAAGTTCTGATAAGAGTCTTTGTACGCCCCAAACCTTGCTTCCAATGCCTTCTGATTCGCTCTCTATGCCTTGGCATAGCTTGTGGTGTATTGGAACCTCTGCTCTATTGTAAGTATGATGGCGTGTGGCTCTAAATCTATGTTGCCCACAATCTCCCCATACATTGCATTCACAACAAATTCTGAAGATATGTTGCTATGTGAATGCGTAGACTCTGTCAGCGGGCATGAGTGTAGGACGACTATAGAACACTTCCGAATGGTATCCCACTTAGGCTAATAAGCATGAACACGACATGGGAAACCCTTAATCTAGCATTTGACATCATACACCCATTAATCTGACTTCGCAACATTAAAGGTCCTACGCAGCGACATTGCCCATGTTGTTACTGCTTCCTGCACCTCACACTTATTCTTGTAAATTGCTACTTACAACACCTCATTCGGATTGTACCCCTATACGACGTCTTCACCCATGTTGATCACCAACCTATCAAACTGATACTCACCCCACTGTAGGGAAAGGCTCTTCATCTTCATCATTACTTAAAGCCTCATAGTCCTGGCTCTCTGTCTCCATCGATTGCACCAATGACTGAATATGTTCTCTCTCGTCTACCACACCCATTGGTTCCTACACCTCTGGCATTGGAACATCAACTTTCTCGCCTTGCACTATCTCTTAACCGAGCTAACATCCTGCCTCACTAAGCATTCTCTAGCTTAGCTGCTCTCCCCAACTTCCTCCGGTTCATCACCAACAACCTCCTCTTGTGTCGCATGGACAGTATTGGCTTTCTAAAATGCTTGCGCCAACAACACTAATGGCCATCCTTTCTCAATCGTCATTGTTACAAACGAACTCCGCGACTTCGGCCCCCTCAGTTCCACTAACTCCCAGTACGTGCAACCCAGTCTCTGAGACCTTACTTCGTGCAGCTTCAGATCATGCAATTCACGGTCCAATGAGAATATATGGTACAACCATCTTGTAACCGTGCTCCATGAACTCTCCCCTGCACGTGACAGGCTAGTCACGACACTTGAAAAAAGACTTAGTTCCATCCCTTGTGCCCCCATGTGTGGAACCCCTTCTTTGTAGTGTATTTTAAATTGCACTCGTTCATCCATACATATTAAGCATTTTATAAAATTCTTAATATTGCTTTACCTATGTAACACGAGGACGTACTCTGCACTACTTGAAACAACTGTTGTAGGCATACATAAATTTATTTTTTCAACTACACACTATCTTGCATACTTTTCACAGTTTTGTATGTCCATAGCTATTGCTACTTTATGCAGCTAATTACTTACAAATCTAATTAATCTGATCGCCAAGTTATGTATGTAAAACAACTATTGCTACTCTACACAGCTAATTAATTTGGTGGCTAAATCGTGTATATAAAAAACTATTACTATTCTACACAGCTAACTACTTATAAACCAAATTAATCTGGCCTCTGAGTCGTCTATCTAAAAAATTATTGCTATTCTACATAGCTAACTACCTACAAACCTAATTAATCTGATCGCAAAATAGTGTATCTAAAAATTATTGCTATTCTACACAACTAACTACTTACAAACCTAATTAATATGATTGCTACATCATGTATATAAAAAATTAATTCTATTCTACACAGCTAGCTATTAACAAACCTAATTAATCTGATCGCTAAATCGTGTATCTAAAAAATTGTTGCTATTCTACACAGCTAACTGATTACAAACCTAATTAATCTGATCGCTAAATCGTGTATCTAAAAAATTGTTGCTATTCTACACAGCTAACTACTTACAAACCTAATTAATATGATAGCTAAGTCGTCTATCTGAAAAATTATTACTATTCTACACAGCTAACTACTTACAAACCAAATTAATATGATCGCTAAGTCATCTATCTAAAAAATTATTGCTACTCTACACAGCTAACTACTTACAAACATAATTAATCTGGTCACTAAATTGTGTATATAAAAAAATTGTTGCTATTCTACACAGCTAACTACTTACAAACCTAATTAATCTGGTCACTAAATCATGTATCTAAAAAATTGTTACTATTCTACATAGCCAATTACTTACAAACCTAATTAATCTGATTGCTAAGTCGTTTACCTAAATAACAATTTCTACTCTACATAGCTAATTACTTACAGCCTAATTAATCTAGTCACTAAATCATATTTTTAAATTTTAATTCAAATAAACAAAAAAATATCTGCAAAATTGTGACGCTTTCTGCTTCCTCTTCCTCCTCCCCATCTTCTTCCTCCTCTTTTTCTTCCTCCTCTCCCTCTTCTTCTCCTCCTCCTCCTCCTCCCCCCCCCCTTCCCCTCTCCCTCTTCTTTCTTTCTTTGTTTGCTTGCTAGCTTGGCTCGGTGAATGGCATTCTAGCCAAAGCACTGAGGCGGCCGATGCTATATATCTCTCTGTCGCCATTTGGTAGTGACAGAGAGGCCAACCATTGCGCAAAACTCCTCTGTAGCCATTTGAAATAGCGACGGTCTGTCGCCATTTCAAATGGCTACAGAGGTGTAGTTTTGTTATTTTGTAAACCGATGTATTATTTCTGTAAATTTTTATTAAAAACGTTTTCAAAAAAAATTCTTTCCTGCAACCTGTGCCATTGGCTGGTTTCTTCGCGAAAGTTTGCCTATGGCCAGTATAATATACTAGTGCAGAAGCTTGTTTTTTAGGGGTAAAGGACGTTGTAACATTCCAAAATTTGAGCTATTTCAAAATTTTCCTTCTTTTCAAATTTTTTGGTGAATTTAAAAATTTTCTTTTAGTGCAAGAAAATCAAAATAAATCAAAATTATAGGTTTAAATGAGTTCAAAATGATTTTTTGAAGTTTTCCTAATTTATTCACTATTTATTTCGGTGTTTATCGATTTTCTAGATTTTATTAAAAAGAAAAAAAATTCCTTACTCTAAAACTCGCATGGGCCGTATTCCCCACGGCCCACTCTTTTCTGCGCCAGCTAGCCCGTTCACTCGTTCCTCATTCCGCTCGGTCCAGCGCCGCTTCCTGGCCCGCTCGCACAGCCACGTTCGTGTCGCTGACGGGCGGGGCCCACTTGTCAGCCGAACGAACGTCGTCCCCACGCTGGACTCGGTTGCAACCACCGCCGCAACCGCTGCCATGTTCTTCGCAACCACCGCTATTTAATGTGCCACTCCCCTCACTCTCTCATTTTTTGTGCTTTGCTATTCCTGTCGCCACACAAATCCCACGGGAGTTCATGAAGGCGGCTGCCGCCATTGCCGTCTTCCCTGTTGCCGATCTCCTTCATCAGTGAGTAAACACCGTAGTCGTTGGTCTCATCGAGTTCCTCTCGTTGCCCGCAACCTTTTTGCCCAAGCCTCAGTTCAATTCTGTCGCATTTTGCCCTCAACAAAAGCCATCTTTCCCAACACTGGTCGTCACGCCGTCGTCTTCCGCGCTGACCAGGTTCACGTCACCGTGCGTCGCGCCGCCGTTTCCCTATCGCGCCGTGCCACTGCCATTGAGGCGCCATCGCTCACCTCCATCTGTGGGCACGCGCCGCCGTTACGATCCCCGCGCTGTGCCAAAAGCCAAAGTATCACTGCATTTAATGTCGGTGCTGATGTCAACGTGACACCAGCACCCCGCTCGACCACGCAATCGCTGACATCATCATGGCGTCAGCCCTAGTTCATGCGCCATGAGCTTGGTCCACCATGGACCAAGCCGTTTTGTGGACTTGGTCTATAGACTGAGGGCCCACCTGTCAGCCTATAAGGATTTTTAGATTTATTTTTATTTTTGGGAAATTAGATTGCTAACGTCAGCATTGCGTTATTAATCGAATTTCATTTAGAAAATTATTTCAAACCAAAAGAAAATAGGGGATGACATCAGCATGACGTCAATAATCTAATTTTCCAGTGGAGAAATATTTCGGTAAATTTGGATTATTCTTTTTATTTTATTTTCAAACTTTCGAGAGTCCGTTCCCCCTCATACGAGCTCCGATAGAGGCGATTCCAATTCCTAAAAAATTGTAAATGCAAGATCTATTTAATGGTGAATCTTATTTAATTTTTAGTGCATATATGCTTTTTGGTTTTATATTTATTTGGTATATTCTCTCGATTTGCGTAGACGTTGAAGCGCTGGGAGTTTACGAGAGCAACGAGGCAACTTAAAACCAAGTTCCAAACCAGGAGCAAGAGTTTGTCCAAGGCAAGAGTTTGTAAAGTGCATTTGTTGTTTTAAATTATGCATGCTTACTTTTATGCAAAGTACTTCAAATATAATTTTAAGGTTTAGTTAAATTCCAGAATTGTTATACCCTTATTGGCATTGATCATGTTGAATCTTTATCGCCCTAGATGATACTGGTTATTTTATTTAGTGATAACCAGTAGTGTAGCATGAGATAGTAGAATTGCTTAGTCCAGCTTAAACATTTCGGTATATGCTATTATGAGAACCATTTCAAATTTTGTTTAAACTTTTTTGTGAAGTTGCGGCAATTGGTATTACTGCTGTTATTTAAATGAAATAAAGTAAAAAAAATGATTTAGACCAGGGATGTTTGACGGGTGCTGGATGTACGAGAATGTTTTGGTAAAGTGAATGTTCCGCCCTAATCGATTAAGGACCAAGGCGTGTGTTACCATGGATCGAGCACTACCGTACAACCACAAGTCTATATGGGTACGACCTGGCTAATTAATTTGTGCGTCTCATTATTGGCTATGCCATTGAGTGGAATGTGGGTGCCGGATGGAGACACTCGCAAGACGCAAGAGGGGGCTTCTGAACTGGGCGGCTAGAACCCTATCAGCGTTGGAACCTTAGCGGGTGAAGTTAATAGTGAGGTCGTGCATTGTAAAGGCATTGTCATGATATATCTGCTGACACACCAAAGAAAGTGTGCATGGCAGCAAGATACGATCATGTCTTGTGGGCAAAGATATACACACTCTGTAGAGTTAAAACTACTTAAGTAACTGTGCCCACGGTCAAGGGCAGACAAGGTACGCTTGCAGATTATAGATTTTATGGTTTTGTTTTAAATAAAAATGATGGTTTGAAAATTCGTGAGTGGATGGAGCTCTCGTGTTAGTAGTTGGTAGTGGAATTTGTGAGCGGATGGAACTCTCGAGTTGTGGTTTGGCGGTTGGAGCCAGTCAGGTGGCTGGAACCTGTTTAGTTGATATATTAAATTTAATGTTTACAACTATATTTGGTTAAATGATGCTTTATGAAAATACTAATGGTATTTAAAGTTAAACATTGTTTTATGCTAAATAAGCCATATTATACCTTCATTTGTTAAGCCTTGCATATGGTTATCGTGCATTAAGTTTCTAAGGCTTGCGAGTACGGTTGTGTACTCACCCTTGCAACATTCCCCACTTTTCACAGAGGAGTGTACAGAAGTAGAAGGTGACTACGAATGCTTTACTTGTGGTTTCGACAAAGAAGATCCGGAATTCTAGGACGCGCACCCCAGTCGCTTCCATGAGGCTTTTTATTTGTAATCGTTGACTAGAAGGTCGGTATCTTTTATTCGAGTTTTAATATTATTTAATGCATGATATGAATGTATTATTATCACTGTTTTCACATAGTAGGGTTCGGATTTGAAAATCTGGTTCCAACAGATGCACACACATAGAGAACGAGAATGCGTTATCCTACTGAACGCGCACGTCTGTGCCTACCCGATTTAGTTCATTCCGATGAGAAATTCTAGGTACGATCTGCAGAGATCAAACCCTTACCGAGGGCACGAACATGTCGCTTCCTCCACTAAGCTATCGCTCAGGTCTCCAAAAGCTTGCATTTGGTGAGCTTGAGTACAACTAGACCCATTGGCGATGAGCGCGTCGTAACTTCTCGCCCGTCCATCGAACGTGTGCGCTCACTAGAATAGAAATAGGTATATACGTGTTCAATGGGACAATATGTACTCACGCTCCGGAGGCTACGAAGCCTTTAAAAAATTCATTAGCATGTGTATAAAATACGTACACACGTGTGTCCCTGTACCCCTTGAAAAAAAAAGAGACCATGCCATGATACCACTACTATAGTACTAGTGCAGAACAACCGGTTAGAATTGAAGAGAAGAATATACCCAGTAGTACAGGTACGAAACTTGAAAGAACACCTTTGGTTTTTGCAAACTACAGATTCAGGAGAATTGGTATTTCTAGGCTAAACGCCCTTTGAGTTCCTCAACAACAAACTTCCTGTCCAGACTAGAGCCAAAACCGTGTAAAAAACATGTGGATTGCCACACGACCAGAGCAGCCTACGCTTGTATAGTAGTAGAAACAAAGCATTAACCTCACATGCGTACACTGATACGTAATTAGTTTCGAACGCGACGTCTGCTGCCGCTGCCGCTGCAGACTGAGGGCATACTGTTGAAGAAGCAGCAATTCTTTGTGTTGTTTTGATGCGCGTTTCTTCTCAGAGGTACTGTTCGTGTATCCTCGCTCGGTTCTGTTCCCACCATAGCCTGGCATGCATCTCGCTAAACCGCTCTCGGCTGCAAGCAGAAGAGTCATACAAAAAGTTTAGTCTCTTGCCATGAACCCATGATCATGTAGCTGCTATAAAGCTCTTACGCCAAGTAATAGAATTGCTTTTGAATTATTTGATGGGGACTCAACCTGGGCAACTCAAATCATTTCAATGAACTGATGTTCTTCTTACTTCCTGCCTAATACATGCTCAGCGGTTCAGATGAGTACAAGTTACTCCTTTTTTTTTTTACTTTACAAATTTAGTGCCTTATGATGGACCACCAACAAAAACTCCCAGACTAGCACCCTGTATACAAAGAAAGATAATAGAAGCAGGATGGAAAGGCAACCTGAATCGAACACGGCGGAGTTCACTGATGCCACCAGGCAAAGCCCGAATGGTAATATATACACCAGGCTCGTCTTCCTCTACCCATTCCCTCTCTTGGTCGCTTGCATTGCTGATGGACACTGAGAGCTCACCAGACCTGTCGACCTCTCCAGGAGATGAGCTTGTCCTCATCGATGCATCCATTGATGAGGTATCTGTCTTGGCTCCACTTATACTTGACAGCTTTGGTGTTGATGACAGCCCCACTGAATCATAGCACTGGTGTCCATGATGATGGTCGTGGTGTTGGTGGCCATTGCAGAAGTGGTTTGAATGGTGCTCGAGAGAATCCGATGAAGAGTAACCCATCGCTCCACAACCTGATATTGGTCTGTGCAAAGAGCGAGGTAGTCTCTCCTTGTCCAGTGGTGGTGTAACTGGGCTGTCCTCCTTGGAACTCTGTAGGAAACAAAGGCCATGGAAAACTTTGTGACAGTATGTCACACTACAAGACAGATTACTAGTTATTGAAATAGCTAAGGATAAATTGAGTAATTCTCACCTCATCTCCAGATTTTGGACTAATGGGGAGCGGAACAATTTGATGATTAAACCTCTGGACATTGTAAAGTTCCAAAACTTTGTCATAATTCTCAGCCCACCACCTTTGTGCTTGCCATTTGTTGAACATCTCACGGCTATCATACAACATTCCATGCAAAAAAAATAGTCACAGCATGGTAAATTACAGGTGCAAACAACTTAGCATAGAAAAAGATAAGCAAGCATACATATTCGTCTGCACATGTACATTTTGTCAATATTGCCTTGCCTGTCTCTGAATTCACTTTCTATTTAGTTGGTATATGTTTTCTTGCTTAGATTAGTTTCTTGTGCAAAGCACTATATTACACAAAGCACATAAAAGGAAGATCTGAACTGCCACTTTTCATGTACATAATCACACAATGAGTCGGGAAGAGATAAACCACAGGCTATACCTGTATAAGTTCGTAATCAACATAATCAATCAACACATAGACGTGAGTTAACAAATGCATGAGAATCAAGTCAGCACATAGGCATCTAAGAGATAAGATGATAAATACACAAGGATCATGTCAGCAGATATCTTACCTAGTATATGGAATAGTGTGTTTGCCTTGGTTACTTATATTTCCCAGATCAGACTAGGAAAATATGTTATCCTCAGAAAATTATACATAAGCTATACCACACAACAATTATTCACATGGTGACTTGCAATAGTGTCCCAATGAAAAATGTTATGCAGAGATTAATTTTACCAAGCACGAGCTAATATAGACTTGAGAAAGAAGGAACATAGATAAAATTACAAATGCCAAATAGGTCAATCAGAGTTATGAATTCATTTCACAACTTAACAGTCCAAAAATGATGTTATTCCTTGCATCAGTTTTTTTGACTCATAAATCACGGTGTATTCTTGTGTCCTCAAGGAAATCACGAATCTCACGATGGATACCTGACAGAGTTTCTTGAGTTACACTTACATCTTGATTTGAGGAGTTCTATTTGCCCACATCCATATCAACAAAAAGTTAAATTCGAAAAAAATTATATATATAAAAAAAGGTTTAGCAACATCCTAGGTTCAACTGATACAGTGAACAACCAACCAACTTCACCTGGCAATGTAAATACAGAAATGATGGAGGCCTAAATACATTTCCCAAAATGTGGGACATCATTTAAAAAGGAGAGCCCTAGATGACTGAAATTTCCTTATAAGCTTAGAAAAAGATTTGTAAAGCAATAATTGAATGTTATTCCATTCATGCGATAATTGTATATCATGCTAAAGGAATCATGGGAGAGAGAGAGGACGCAATTCAGATGGCCCACTGCTAGCAATTTACTGTGTTGCCCATGCCCCATTCAACGCATAGTCGTAACAGAAATCCACAATCAACTGCACAGCACAAGTAGCTATGCCAACAGGTACCTCGGTAGATCTAAAACACTTAATCAACTGATCAATACGCTCAATGGAATGAAAAATAATGCATCTCATGACATCATTGGCAGTCAAACCAATGTTACGAAACCCAACCATGGATCCATAATTCCACAAATTACCAAATTGTAACATGCCCCTACTTGCCTTACATCTAGGACCAATGGACAAAATAACAAGAACACCCGCACCCATCTTAAGATCCAGCTTGTGTTTCATCCATAAATAGTATTCTATGTCTAATACTACTAGTGGGGGCCAACAACATAGCTGGCCATGAGGAACACCTCACAATAATCTTATTTTGACAATAATACTATGCTTACAAACAAATCTTAAAATGATAATTATAAACTCAATCTAAACACTACAAATTTATAACGAGCATATTTTCATAAGCTCACTTTTCTTTTATAGTGTCCAGATTATGTCTGCAATAATGGTTTGTAAGAACTGATTACGAGGTTAGCACCACTGGAACCAGAGGTCCATGTATTAGAAACAATGCTGCCAACCAGAGTTCCAGCTTGGATGGCTACCCTGATAAGCCGGTGTGGAGGGACCCAACTGTATATGAATAAGATCAAAAGCCAACACCAACCATCTCAATATAACAAATGGCCAAGAAGCAGAACTTATACTTTTCTGTTCCATTGTTCTCTTTCCATTTAGCTTCTTTATTGACTACCCAGATGAGATGTGGCTTGTGGGCCTCTCCTGTCTCTATCCCACAATAATATTACCTCTTCCTGGAGAGTAAGCAGCATCTCCAGTACAACAAATGTATGGCAATATGACATGGATAGCCTGAAGTGCAAATGTGCAAGCTGGACTTGCCCCACATAGTACTGGTAAGTTCAAAATTCACAGCCAGTTGATAAACTGGAGCTTCTACGCCTCGACGGTGGGCAACTGACATGATCCCTTAACCTCTATAATCTATGGCTTCAAATTCTAAATGTACGACTCCAAAACATGCATGCTGACACATCTAGACTTCGACCTGGCTGCAGCACATGAGGGGTTAAATGAGGCCCTTAGTCATAGAGTTGACAATGAAAGGAGTATCATTTTCTAAAGTAATTGCCATTAAAATGCACCGGATTGTTCCCCCTCGAGCTTACCCAATAGTTAAATCCAAAATAACAAGGGGTAAGGAAAAAAGTGTGGCAGATATGCGGTGTTGTATTTTTTTACTCCCTCCATCCCATTATATACGGCGTAACTCTTTCCAATACAGAGACCAAGGAAGCAGTTGTGTTGCGCGGGGCTCAAGGGGGTTAATGCATGCATGCATGCGCATGAGAGATGGAAGAGAAGCCACAACAGGAGCCGTACCGTCGTGAGAGTTAATACCGCGCATGCCGAGGAGGCGCCGCGCCCTGTATTCTGGGACTTAGAAAAAAAGCAGGTATACCTTATATTTTGAGATGGAGGGAGTAGTATTTTTACGAATCGGAGTCTCTATGTTACTGTTCCAACGGTATGGTACACTTTTAATCTATCATCAAGTCCAATTAGGATTCATTAGACCCAAATGGGAACTTGGGGTATACCGGTATACAGTTATCTCGCAAGAAGTTTTTTAAATTTCGCACATCCATCGATTTAGAGGGTTGGTTTCAGTTTGGATGATTGCTATCTCATATCAAAGTTGCCTTTTTTAAACCAAACAGAGAATACAAATTCAAGGACATAAAGTGTCACTAGTAGTAACCAGAGTAGCAGATTTGGAGCAAAACTAGAGCAAAATAACAAAATGAATAAAAGAGAAAAATAAAAGAGGGGAAGTCAATCATTTAAACCAAAAACAGGAATATGAGCCATGTATTTTAGAAATTTTAAATATGGATGTTAACCAAGACGGGCTCAGGTTTAACTATCATATTGTACATTTTCTTAAGGAATTGCTAGTGATTCTATGAACTGGCCAGTAAAAAAGTAAATTATTGCCTGAAACTTCGATTCCTTGCGAGTTTATTACTGTTTATCAGAGGTCAAACTACCCTTTTTTATCAACTTCGCACCTACAGTAAAAGCAAGTTCAGGGAAGCTCCCAAACATGACATTTTGTCTCATCTATCTGCAAATTTTTAACCAAATCTAACAAACCTTGTTCTGTTCATATGTAGGACGAACCAAAACTTCAATCATATTGGTGTTTGAAAAAAAAAACTCGGCAAACGGGATTTCTCCAATCAAGGAACCGAGTTATATGCACCAAAAATGCAAATATTAGCTCACGTAGGCGCAAGAACACACCTGAATCGGATGCGTTTGAGGTCGTTGCCACCTTGCGGCAGTGAGACAAAGGTGATGAGGACGCCGGGCTCCACCTGCGCCACCCACTCCTTCGCGTCCTTCTCCTTGCCGCCGCCGCCACCGCTAGACACCATCTCGTTGTCGCCCCCCTCCTCCTCGTCGCCGGCCGGGAAGTCGGTGCGCGCGCTCATGGACGGCGTGGCGTCCCCGTTTGACAGTGCGCCGCCGCTGCTGAGCAACCGCGGCGGCGAGGCCGCAGAGCTCGCGGCGCGCCGGTACGCGTAGTGGAAGCGCTCGGAGCCCGAGACCGCGTCGGAGTCCCCGAAGCCGCTGTCGCCGCGGTGGTGGTACGGGTGTTGCCGCCGCGAAGCCCCCATGGAGGAGCCGGCGCAGGGCTTGCAGTGCCGGTACGCGCCCGATGCCTTCAACGCCATGTCCTTGATCTGAAACCAAGAAAAGCTCCCGTCAATCCAAACCCCCTGAATCCCACCCGATCTGATGATTACGACCTATGAAACAAGATTCCAAACGCTAGAAAGCTTCAACCTTTCAGACAAATCTCCACAAATTGAAAATCCCAAGAACTTTTACACCTAACTTTGACAACCTTGTGCCTCTTCACAGTTCGACGATCAAAAACAAGGTACATTTCAAAAGAAATTAAGCAACTTTAGAACCAAAGTCATTATTTCCCTTCGATTAACATAACAAGAAAAAAAATCCACATTTCAGGAAGAACGCCACTCGCCAGAGCAAGCACAGTCCCGAGAACCCACCTGGGCGGTGAGCGCCTTGATGGCCTGCCGCGTGCTGGGCGTCGCCGAGCCGCTGACGCCGCCGTCGACGGCGTCGTCGTCCTCCGGTGGATCGTGCAGCGGCGGCCCGCCGCCGCCGTCGAGCTGCTTCGAGCACGCGATGCACGTGAGCATATTCCCCTCCGCCTCCGATGAGCACGCGCCTCGCGCGGTGACAGCAACAGATACTCCTAGAAAGAGAGAAACCGCGAGCGGCGCCGGCGTGCGTTTATAAATGGAGTCTCGTATAGTACACACGGACTAAGACATGGTGACATACACCTCTCCTCTGGTATCGAGCTCGAAGTTAAGGGCATTAATGGCGGATTAGGATCTGGTGTTAATGGCCGGAGGCGCACAACTGGGGTTTATTTATGAGCGGCTGCTGCTGCTGCATTGATAAAGATCGATCGAACCATGCAAAGTTTTCCTGACACATCGCTGATGCATGGTGGGTCCCACGTGTGTGGCCGTGTGGGCAGTACTTGTCACTTTGTTAGCAGGAGGAGTCGAACTTTTTCATGTTTGCAGGTGCCTCTGTTTTGACGGGGATCGGATTGGTTTGTGACAAAATAAAGGAAAGGTTTACGGGCCTGTTTGGGAGAGCTCCACTCCACCAACTTCACCATAGAGTAGCTCCATCATAAAGTTGAAGTAGGGAAGGGATGTGTTTGGCTTGCAAATTAGATCTAGCTTCAAGAATAGATGGGTTTGATGTGGATACCCATTTGTGCCCTTGGATGTTGAATGGAGGTGGGTAATTACCTCATATGTGTAACTAGTGGCAAAGGTGGGTAATTACAGGGGCGGACCCACCAGTGGGGCAGCTTGGGCTGCTGCCCCACCTACAATTTATTAGGTTCAGGTATTTTGTATATACTGCATATGCATAAGCCCAACAAATTTGAAAGATAGAATGTTGCACCAAGCAAGAAATGCAATAAGATTGCCAACAATTGGATGAATGACTTAATGGTTTGCTATACGGAGAGAGAGATCTTCAAATCACTTAATGATGAAGCCATCATCCGACGATTTCAAATACTCAAAACTAGGAGAATACAATTGCTTCGTCCCTCACCAATTGTTAACTGAGTGGTATGTTGCCTATTTGCTAATTCTTCTTTGACCGTATTAGTTGAACGTTATATTTATGCTTCTTTAATAATACTATTGTTGTTACGGTACATTGCATTCATTTTAACATTTTAATATTATTTTAAACTTGCCCCACCTATAATTTCTTTCTGGGTCCGCCACTGGGTAATTACCTATGAACTTCACGAGTGGGTATGAAACAGTGTTTCTTGGAGTACCCCTTGAGGAGCTCCACAAAAACCATGAAGCAGCCCCCTAGATTCGCATTTTTTCTGAAGCCGGAGTTCTGTTTAGCTGAGGTGTTTGGCTACATGAAGTTGGAGTGGAGCTGAAAATTGAGGAGCAGAGCTCTCCCAAACATATGTTTGTTTTTGATTCTGAATTCTAACTCTAAAAACTGAATAAAAACAAACAGTTTTATTTTAGAATCTGATTTTCACAATCCAGTCTATCTAAATACACTAATCTACAATCCATTTTATATGTGCTTTTAGGGGCCTGTTTGGGAGAGCTCCACTCCAAAAAAATCAGCTCCACTTCATCAACTCCACCGTTGAGTAGCTCCACCGTAGAGTTGAAGTAGGGAAGGGAGGTGTTTGGCTTGCAAATTAGATCCAGCTTTAAGAATAAATAGTTTTGGTGTGGATATCCATTTATGCCCTTGGGTGTTGATGTAACCAGTGGCAAAGGTGGGTAATTACCTCATATGTGTAACCAGTGGTAAAGGTGGGTAATTACCTAGCAACTTCACGAGTGGGTATGAAACGGTGTTTCTTGGAGTACCCCTTGAGGAGCTCCACAAAAATCATGGAGCAGTCCCCTAGATTCGCATTTTTCCTGGAATTAGAGTTCTATGGAGCTGAGGTGTTTGGCTACACGAATTTGGAGTGGAGCTAAAAATTGAGGAGCAGAGCTCTCCCAAACAGGCCCTAGATTCCAGCTTTGGAGAATCAGCTTCTCAATAATTACAATCTAGAATCAATTTTTAGATAATCCAAATAAAAATCAACGGGCCCTAATTTTTTTTGATATAATTAGGTAAAACTCCAATATTCTAAATGAGATCTCAAATGGGTGTTTGGATGTGGCATATGGATTTAGCTGGATTTCTTAAGGCCTGTTTGTTTCAGCTAGAGATTATAGAAAGTAGCTTTTAAAATCTGAATTGTAAAAGCTGAATTGTTTAAAAGCTGGAGGTTGAAAAGCTGATGGCTATTTGGCAATTTAGATTATAGTGGGGTAGGCTCGAGCGTGAACAAAACAGGGGGGCTTGAGCGTGAACAATGAGGGGTAATGGTGTGTAATTTCGACTGAAGTTAGATGGGTATTGTGGTCTTTTGCAAAAAAAAAGGTAGAAAAAGCTCCTCTAGAGTGGGTTATGGGATTGCTACAATCTGGCCTCCAGATTGTTACAATCTATGTTGAAAGTTTCCTGTTTGTTGACCTTCTAGATTTTACAAGCGGCTTTCTATAATCCTCAGCCGAAACAAACAGGCCCTTACTTTGTTGTCCGCCTTAGGATCCATGCCCAGCAACGATGGTGGCATCCTTTTCAGCAAGCCCCCAGTAGTTATGATTTTGAGGGAGATCAGGGCTCATCCCACCATTATCAAGGACTTCGGGCTTAAGGGCTCGCTGGATCTTGACCCTAGATTTTGAGGGAGGGGGTGTGGTCGTTAACAATGGACTCGGAGATAGGGAAAATGCGGCAAGCTAAAATGGAAATGCCAAACCGTATGTATATAGAGTTTCATTTATATGTGGTGTTTTTGGATAGACTTTGAGATTCGAGTTACTCTCTCACTCTAATTTGAGTTACTCTCTCACTCTAATTCGAAGGGAAAAAACTCATTTATCTTCCTCCCCCTCCTCCTTATTTTCTCTCCCTTCCCCGTTCCCTATCTTCCCCCTCTCTAGCGAGGGAGACCAGTCACGCGCAATCGTCGAAAAGCCTTAAAGCCCCGCTTGACGACGATTAATCTGTCTGAGGCCCATAAATTGTTACGGGTTTTTAGGAGTCAGTTACATCCTCATAAATACGGCCTATAAAACGAAAAGACACATTAAATGTCTCACGATTATTTGGTCAAAAATACCGTTGACCACGTAAACAACTAGCCCCGATCTGAAATATAGGTCGGACGAGAACTTATCTTGTAACTATGATCTAAGCCTCTACCAGGTCAAAAACGGTCCGATATGTGAATATTTATAGGTCGAATATAATGCCCTTTATGACACCACTCTAGATAGGATCAAGTAAAGAATAACCTTCGCCCTGACCTAATTCAGGTCGGGGCAAAGGAATCTCTGCACGAGGATAACATGCGAAAGACGCTTTCTTTAACAGGTACAGACAACCGTTTGGAAGTTGCTCCCTACGAAGAGGCACTCCCTTGACAAAAAAGACACCTCTTCGGTCAGAAAACGTCTTTTGACCAAAAGACACTTTTTGACGAGAAGACACATCTTCGAAGATGACAATTGACATCCCTTCGATGCTATAAATATGATACTCCTTCAAGGATTCAAACATGGTGCATTGTGTGTGGTTGAATAGATATAGAGTTGAAGTTTAAGAGTAGTTTGTACACTGTAAAGACATTCGTGATATAATACAATCCCTATTCCTTTTCTTCTCCTTTCAATTTTCTTTTATAGACAAAGGCAACCAGAATTACATTCGTAAAGTCGATCTAGGGACTCCCGGGTCTTAAACATCAACACCGCCATTGTCAAGGACACAGTTGAAACCACACCGCCACCATTGTCAGAAACCCTTGAAGCTTGTTGCAAACATCACGCTGCTGCTGTCGGAGCCACGCCAGAACCCCTACCCGAGCCACCTCGCCTCACAACACATATGATGGATCCAACGTGCCGTGCCATGCCACTAGCGGAGCTAGTCATCCTAAGCTGCATCAGTGTTCATGCAGAGTCGGATTCCCTGCTACTGAAGAAAGAGGGAGGAGAGAGGAGAAGGAAGAGAAATGGATGGGCTTTTTAAAAAATGGATGGGGTGACGGAGGAAGAGAGGCACGAATCTCGACATGATCCAACAATGAGGAAAGTGCATGAAGATCCATGCACATGTGAAAAGGCCCTATTCCAAGCTAGAGTTGTGGTTTCATTATTTCTTTTTCAAACCATACTTAACCCTTTCTATGGGAGCCTATCTAAAATTTTGGATTTCAAAACTAAGGGCAAGAACTCTGCTATTCATTTCAGAGGAAGAGAATATAACATATGCCCCCAAGGGGCTATAAAAACACTGACCACCAACCCCAAAAAGGGGGAGACACTAACTCGACGAAAAAGTCCCAAACCTGGAACTCCCACCAAAACACCACTGAGACAAACACCATGGTTGTCAACGACAAAACTCGACCCTCAACTAACATACAAAGAAAACAAAGCCTGAAGCTGTGTAGGGAAGAAGACAACAACCGCTCCTGCTCCTAACCACCCATGGGTTCACCGGCGATGACTTGCATGCACAAAGGACTATGTCCAGGTGTAACACAGGGCCTCCACCACGGTCAATTGACCTACATCTCATGGCCACCACCCAACAATGATCACCCCGCAACACCTAAGGGCAATGGTCCTCGATAAACACCCCAGACGACTCAGCAAAGCCAATCCTTTACGCAGGCTAGATGGCTGTGAGACCCCGGATCGGCTATCCGGAACCTCCTGTGTATTTCTGTACTAGTCCCAGATCAGTTGCTAGTACACACAGTCAGACAGTGAAGAATCATTACCGAACAAAACGAAATAAAATAATAAACAATAAGTATCAGCCACATGGCTATTATTACATCACTCGGTCACATGACCAGAGTTCACGACAGCGGAAATAAAAGCAACAAGAGATAAAACCCATAAAACTCCACAGGTGACGACTAGGAACGCGCTCTTAGTTGTCTTGGTGATCTTCAAAGAACTCATCATCATAGAACTCACCGTCATCGGCTGCATCCTGGTAGTTTTCTGATGACAACAATTGTGTAGCATGTGAGTACAAAAGTACTCAGCAAGTTTGGGAAAATATGCATATGTAGGGCTTTCCAAGGAAGGCTTACTATGGTTTTTTTGCATAAAGCTGAATTTCATCAAACCATACATAATAATAATTTTCACAAAGCACATTTTCAATAATTATTTTAGCAATTGAATTATTTAATAGTCTAGTGAAGGTTCTATCCACCATCACTAGTATAAAGGCTCTGTCCGCCACATTTTAAAAGATTATCGTAATCCAATTCATGACTCTATCCGTCATGATCAAATAGCTTCCACCTACCTGGTTGGCTCAATCCGCCAAAGTAAACATCCGAGAGTTCTAACCACTCCCGAACCCCCAAAACAAAACCTTATTTATTTTCAAAACCAAAACCAAAGTCTACCAGTATGAAAGCATTCTTCGCTTTGCCTTTGACCGTAGGCACGGCTATTCGAATAGTTTTATCTCTGTAGAGGTGTATAGCTTTACCCACAAGACATAATATTCTCTTAGTGCCACACGATTAACACACTTGATGGTGGTGTCGGATTTTGAAGAGGATTACCGGAAACGATGAATTTGGTGAAGAACGTCGGTTCGGCCGGAAGGGTTCAACACCAAAATTCGTCGCCCAAACTTGATGGAACCTAAAATTGATTGAAGAGTTAAGCTCTAGACATCCATACAGACACGAGGAAACGACCAGAATTGAGTTTGACTCACCAGAGTAGAAGATATGATGAAGAACATGAAGAACACGAAAAAAAAACGATGTTCCTCGTCGGTTTTCTCAATCTAGTGGACAAATGAGTTGGAGAGGCAAAGGGGGGATGCTGCCACCGGGAAGAGGACTCCGGGACGAAGCTTTGAGAAGTGGTGGTGCGCCGTTTCGTGGAGAAACGAAGAAGTTATGACCAAATTGGTGGATTTCGGTTTTAGAAGGGTAGAGCCGTTTCCGGCAAGGGTTGGGGTTGAAGATCATAGGGGATGGAAAGGTCTCGCCGTTACCAATCCGACGGACCCGACCATGCGTGATTTGGGGCATTGAATAGGGAGTTATGATGATTTGAATGAGGGGTGCCATGAATGGAGACTCTCTGTTCTTTTCCTGGGAGCCAAGCACGCATGGAGAAGATGATGCTACAGGGCCTGCCACGTGGCGAGCTCTCATTGTCCGAAAGTAAGTGGATGTTTAGGCGCGAGAGAAAAATTAGCAAAAATGGTCTAAAAATTCCTAGAACCATTAGGGAATATTTGGAACCCAATAAAATTGGTTTCGAGGAATTTGGATGAAATTTAGAATTTAGAATATTCTGAGGCGAATAGCGGGCATTAAACGAAAACCGCGCGCGATAAAATACCAGAGGGCCTCCAAAAATCTTGGGAAAAATCCCAAAATGTTTTTAGAATATTTGGGACCTAATGCAATAGGTTACGAGATTTTTGGAGTATTTTTGAACTCGGGCGAAATTTCAGGTACTGACTGGAATTAGGAAATTTGATTTTTCGGGCGAAGGAGAATTGAACTCCGATTTTAGATGGGAAAGGATGCCAGGTTAAATTAAACACCAAGAAAAATCCAAATTTTGCATTTAATTAATTTAAATTAAATTTTTCAGAAGACCGAAATTGATGATGTTACAACGACCAACGGATCGACATGGATGAACCAAAGGGGATGGCGGAGCTATCTGCACACCGCGAACCACACTAGGACATAAAATGTTCTTACCGTGTAGAGACAAACTCCATACACCCTCATACGTGAACAAGTGAGCTGCACCGCCGCACCAATGCAATCGCCCTGCAAATGCGACACTCATGCCACCATGTCGCGCTTGCAAGGCCCAAAACCACCACCACTCACTGATGGGCCTAAACTAGAAGCGCAATGCAGCACAACCTCTAGGCCTCGGGCCTGAGGATGCCATTGACCACGTACAAGCTGACGACGACTTTGAGCGCCTTGGCTCCGGCGACCACCCCCACCTGTACTAGCCCATCTCAGGCGAGCTCTGCGTCGGCCACTAGCTGCAGGCCCTCCCCGGAGACCTCCCTCGCCTCCTTCCTAGCTGCCACCACCTCCCCACTGACAGTAGTAGCCTTCACCTCCAGCACCGCCTCCGCGGCGGTCTCCTCCGCCCATTCCAGTTTCTTTCGAATGCCGAAGAGCCCGATGCTCATGGCATTTGTGGGCGGCGCCACCCCGCCACCGATGGCCCCCAAGGCGATGTTGCCTCAATCCTTACAGCTATCTCCACGGACTGCCCAAATCTGCCGAGATAGCTAGGAGGTCGGGCTGCAGTTAGACAATTCCTATTCTCAGAAAATGATCTCAGAGAGGAAGGTAGAAGGGGGAGAAAAACAAGGGGGGAGTGGAGAGGAAGGTACGAAAAATGCCCCGCCGCCACCGTCGGTCACCAGCGGCAGCGGCCGAGGTAGGAGATGAAGTGTGGGGGGTGCTCGGCTAGGAATTTGGAGTCACCTCTTGAGGTGTGTGCCATTTGAGTGATTGGTAGTCTTGCCTCGGTCAATTAAGGATTTAACCTTGCAAGTCTTTGAACTAAGCCAAACGTACAACCATATGTCTAGAATGGGGATAGACCTAGCTAAGTAAGTTACCTATATCTTAGCATGTGATACCTCAGGGTGATAGTCACACGGAGGTGTGATTATGGGGGAGGATATGGTGTACTCGTTCTCATGTTAATTCAACGATACATCGGTCCTATACTTTGGCTTTGTGCGAGGGAAGGGATATTGAAGGCAATACTGGAGATGTTCATATGTTAGGATAGGTTTATGAAAGGCTTTGTTATAATCACTCATTTGCATACTCTTGTATGGTGAGTCACGGCAAACGTGGTAAGTTGATAGACTTGCATTCTGTGTATAACTTGATGAGTGCTTTATGTACTCACCCTCTTGCAACACCCAACTCACCAGTTGAGGAGGAGTCTACACCAGCTCTCGAATAGGAGATGATTAATTAGGGTGCTAGCCTTATCAGTTGTCTGTGGCAAATTGATGGGTTACTACGAGTCTTTTTTTACGTTGTAGTTTTCTTTATTTCTTAGTTTGAGCCCTACGTGGCTAATTATTATAAGTTGGCCATAAGGTGTTCAATAGGCTATATTAATAGATGGAGTATTTTATATTATTTTCGCTATGTATGATTGTGATATTTCATCTATGTTAAGACTGTGTGCACTAACGTGATCCTGGACTAGTGCTGAATACACAGATGATCCAGATTTGCACATTCTGATCCCAACAACTATCTTTTTATAGAACGCACATGTAAGGAACTAGCTCAAAGTTTAACAGAATTATATATAAGTAAAAACAACAGGTGAAATTCAAGGCACCTCTTTCATTGTAAGGGCAAGAAAATCTCACAGCAATCCTAAAAATTCTCACATTGATCGAAAGAAAAAGAGAATAATCTCCACCACTTATTTTTGTGGGACCAGATTAATCATATATAAATATTAGAGTTATACAACAAAAATAATTGTATTTCAATTATAGAAAGTATAGTTGTATATTAAAGACAACTATGTTGCAATATCTAGCAGTGCAGTTGAGCGAGCAAACCTACTGGTTGTAACATAGAGGGGAAAGAAAGAAAGAATAGCATCCCCAAAATCAAAAATAAAATTGAAACCAGATAAAGTGTCATCAATTAGAGTAGCTAGCTACAATATAGGAGAACTAAAAATACCCAACCGGGAAAAGAGAAAAGCAAAGAAAATTGTAATGCTCCGGTCCATGTATCTCTTATGGAGCGTGTCGGGACCTGAATCTGCAAATCCGGACCCTTTGTGTTTTCAGCACTAGTTTAGCATCACGCTAGTGCACACGGTCTCAACATCGGTAAATACCACAATCATACCCAACGAAATAGTAAAGTATTTTATTGAAAATGGAATATAACTGGTTGCTCGACCTTATGGTCAAGTTACACAAGTACGCCATGCAGGGCTAAAGTCTTACTCAAATAAATCTGCAGCGGAAAATAAAAAACGTGTGGCGCCAACCAATATGCTATAGGCAACTGACTGGGCTCGCCCCTAGTCCGTCGGCCCTCCTGGAACTCTTCCTCCAGTGCTGGCGTTGATTCTTCTTCAACTGATGTTTGATGTTTGCAAAGGCGAGTACTTAAAAGCACTCAGCAAGTCATGCACAGAAATGCAAGTCTAATAACTATATGCATGGCTTATTCCGACAGCAGGCTAAGAGGTTCTTTTGCAATAAGGAACATTCATAAATAATAGTAATAGATTGGAAAGCGGTAAAATAATGATAAAGATAATAACTTTCACAATTAAAGCATTTCACAACCTACATTTAGTTCACATCTCCAACTCAACCATTTTTCCAAAGTCCAAGTTATTTTCATGAAAGTCTAACCCTTGACTGTAATCCCCGAATAATGTCCAATGCCGCGGACACGGCTATTCGAATAGATTTTACACTCTGCAGAGGTTATGCACTTTACCCACAAGATACAGTCAAACACCACAAAGGCGAGTGTCCGTAACAAAGTCTTTTGGAAGCTTCTAGCTCCACAAGTGAACCTCTCTGGTTGTTGCACACTATCCCTTCCCTTAGCAAAGGCGAAGTCTAGGCCAACCAACCGTTGGATAGGTACCTAGCCGCAGCCCGGTACGCTCCCACATTCAACTACACAGAGGTATAGTTGACACCCCGAGGTACTACATGCAAGTTATTAGCAACCTACTCAACTAGGTCCGTCCCATTACAGACATGTGGTTGCATGATAAGCTCAGTTCAAAGGCTTGCAAGGTTAAGTCCTTAGGGTGACCAAGGCAAGACTACCAAAGTATCCACAAGTATTCCAAAACCAGCGAAGACCAAATCGATCGCCCAATTGCCACCCTTGGCCCACTAGAAGCAATCTTGCCACTTGCCCCGGTCTAAACCATTTTATCAACCCTAGTTGTTTACCATGCACCACGTGCCATCAACATCATCATCAAAATATGTTCCATATCTCATTAAGTCAACATTAATATTTGATCATCCAAAATCATGTCATGACTACGTGGCAGGGCTAAGCATTATACTGCAGCGGTCTAATTTCCCATGTTGGTAATTTAATAATGTCCAACTAAATAATCCACAACTAGGGTGACAGAGAGGTTCATGGCACATAATTAAATAATCAAGGTGTCATACATCAACTAGGCATTTATCTAATTTTCCAGAAATATTTAAAGCATTTTCTAATTAAGCTAGCATGCAATAATTTGAATCAAAATAATTTTCAAAAACAGGATCAACATGATCAAAGAGTACTTGTTCTTGGTCTTGAGCTGGCTCCTGGGTCAAAACTTCACCTTCAAAGCCTTTGGGCACTTCAACGTCTACTCGTAATATGCACAAATAGCAATAAAATAAATAAACAGCAAGCAAACAATATTCAAAAATTTAAATAAAATTCACCATTAAATAGAGCTCAATTTTATAAAAATTTAGAAATGGGAATCGCCTCAATCGGAGTTAAAATGCAAAAAGTTATAGCATTTTGAAGTTTAAAAATATATTTAAAAAGAATAAACATTAACAAAATAATTTTTATTCCAAAATTTATTTATGATGTCATCACTGACACGTGGACCAATCACGAGCCGACACGTGTCCCTGCTGACGTCACCCACGGCCAGCGCCCACGATGACGTCATCATGGCGTTAGCACGTGACGTGGCATGCTCTGGTGCGGCCACGTGTCTCGGCATTGTGCCGTGGACTCGGCGCACGGCCCGACTTGGTCTACGGTGGACGTGGCGCACGGGCTCACGGTCACTGACATGTGGGCCCCACCTGTCAGTGCCCACAAGCACGCTCGCACAGTGCGGTGCGGCTGACCACGTGGCACATGCTGATTGGCCGCGGTGCGGTGAAATCCCGCGCGTTGATTCAAAATTCAACGGCGGCGATTAGATCTAAACGCGCACGGGATTGATGCACGGAGCATGTCCCGGCGCTCGACGCGTGGCTGCATCTAACCCGTACACTCCCGATCTAACGGTTCCAAATCGCCCTAGTTATAAATAATACATCTAATCCTAACCGTTCACGCCCGATCCAACGACAGAGAATAGATCTAGCCCTACGCATCAGACGAATCACGTGGCTAAATCTCTACCGTGAAATCCAGATCTAATGGTCTAGGTTGATTGCATCTAACGCATTGATTTGATCCATCCTAGGGCTCGGGTTTGGACTACGTGGCGGGGTTTGGACTACGTGGCGAGATCTGGGGCGTTTACCTGAGATCAGACGGCTGTGGAGCTTCGCGAGCGACGGTGATGGTGCGGTGGTGTAGGTTTGCTGGAGTCGAAGACAACGACACACGGCGCAGCGCTACGGGGCTCCTCCGGCGAGGTGAGTGGTCTCCACGAGCGCGGCTCAACGCGAGGACCTCGGATCTGTCCTCCCACACGGCGTACGGCGGCGGCACGCGGCGGAGACCAAAGCAAACCCTAGTTCTAACTCCGGCGAGGGATTGTGATGGCTGCACGGCGGCTCGAGCTTCGGGAAGTGGGGTAAAACGTGCGCACAGTAAAGGGCTACACCGGGCGCATTAAATAAGCCCTCGGCGTCCGAGTTCCGCGCGAAAATCTCGGCGCGGTCGTTGAGCGGCGGAACCCGAGTCGGGCTCAGAGACGACAGTGATGTGGCACCATCCCACGCGTCCATCCGGCTCGGATCTGACGGCCTGCACGCGCGCGCGACGCGGCTCGGCCCCATCCGTCCGATCGGGACGAACGGCTCCAGATCTAGGGTTCGCCTGGTCCGGTTGCGGTTTGGGCTCGAGCGTGGCTCGGTCGGTTGAACAGTAACCGACCGAGTCGATTTCTTTTCCAGCGATTAAATAAATCAATTAATTCCTGGTAATTCAAACAATTTGAGAAAAATAGTAAAATACTCAGAAAAATTCCCGAAAAATTCTGGAAAATATTTTAAAGCATTTTGAACTCAAATAAATTATTTTCGACAAAAATTTATTTGAATCTTTTAATTATTTAAATAATAAGATAAATGACTTAATTCAAATTAAATTCAAATAAATCCAAATAAATTTCAAAAATTTCCAAAACTCACAAATACACTTTGAATTCAATAAAAGCAAAAAAAGGGGTGTTACAGAGCGGTGGTGGGATTAGTCTCAAATTGCTTGTCTAAAGTGGGTTGTAGTAATATATAATGTCTATTGGGTACAAATATAGCACCTTCAGGTTAACCTTTTTACATAAAATGATGACGAAAGGTGGGCCATGCCTTGAGTGATTTTGGGCAAAGGTGTTATAGATAGTATCAGAGCATCAAACTTCGCTACAGGAGCGTAGCATATGACGCATGGCGCGTGTGGACTTGGAGGCCCGTTATTGTGAAGGCTCATGTGACCCATATGAAGTGGATGCTGGTGTAAGCCCAGAGTGGCCGCATGAGACATGTACCGTCATATGGCGCATGTGGCCCAAAGGTCCATTATTGTGAAGGCTCATGTGGCTTATATGGAATGGTGGTGAAATTAGTTTTATATTATTTGTCTACAGTGAGTTGTAATAGTATATAATATCTGTGACATTCAAACATAGCACATTTGAGTTAAAATTTTTTTTACATAAAATAAGGACAAAAATTATAAATAGAGTATTATGTATGTATAAACCTGCTGCACGATGAGCAAAACATTGAGCAATTTTTGACCGGAATGTGTTAAAAAACCTACTGGTCAGTTCACCGTTTACGAAGATATAATAATGTGTTTAATTGTCTGTACCAAGTGGTACATGTATAATATAGTTCAAAAAAAGTTATCCATATGTTTGGTTGCTTGAATTGAACCATTCCATCTTAAACCAAGTGATACAAATTTAAAAAATATTCTCTCTAAATACTGAACCATTTCATTCACTCAAAATAATAAAACAAAAAAGTACAAAACCATCCGTCTCATCCCACGTTCAAACAGACCCATACCGTACTCGCCGCGCCTGCGCTCGACACTGCCCAAGCCCAACCCCTTTTTGTGTGGTTTTCAGCGTGGCGCACGTACCTCCCCCCTCTGCCTCCCGTGCATGATCTGTCGCCATGGACGCACTCCCCGCACTACGCACGAGTATGACGACCGCGCGCCACACTGCTGCTCCAATCATGCCGTGCGTCAGGGCACTTATCCATCCGACGCCAACACGGCTTCCATCCTGGCCACTCTAGCACCTGCCCATCATGGCACCGCGCCTTTCCGGTACACGCCATGCCCGCCCGCCCGCCGCCGTGTACGGCTAAGCCGGCGGCCGCGGCCCCATCCCCATCCCCACGCCTCGCCTCGCCGTCCGCCACGCGGTTGTTCATGTGATATTCCCCGCCTTTTCGTTCTAAAGCTAGCGGGGTGGGAGTCGGCGGTACGCGCGAATGACCGACCGCACATGCGCGCGCGCGCGCGGCCGGGCTAGATGGGCTGGTCGGAGAGTGGTGACACCGACCGAACGTTGCGGTGGGGCTCGGTTTGTCCCCCCAACCAACCGAGGATTCGCTCCTCTCTCTAGTGGTGGCGAACTGATGCTCCTACCGGGCTACTGCCATTAGTCGATCGTGCTACTGCCATTAGTCGATCGTGCTAGTTAACCCGTTCTTTTCCCAAGTGGGGTTGATATAACTCTAGCTGCCCCAACTAACCATAACCTTTTTCGTCTTACTTCGGATTACTTTGGGTTTTCTTGTCTGCAGCTTCGCGTACACGTACACTGACTAAGAGGAGTAGTACTTTAGTACTATCATCCAAAGCAGTGAGATGGTTGAGAGCTCCGTTATGATTAGAAGCATGCGATCGATTGATCAACCAAAAGGGATTTTTTTTAAATAATATTTTTTTAAAATGTATTACGGTATTAATACGTGGAAAACAAAATTGCAAACAGTATGGCGAAATAGCTATTTTCGCCGAACGGTATGGCGAAATAGCTATTTTCGCCAAACGGTTTGGCGACAAATGTCTAATTACGTAGTTAATCGCTAGACGATAAATTCTACGGGAAACGAGGGTATTATCGCCGAACCGTTTGACGAAAATAGAGTTGTCGCCATACGGTACGGCGAAAATAGAGTTGTAGCCGTACGGTACGGCGAAAATAGAGTTATCGCCATACGGTATGGCGAAAATAGCTATTGTCGCCATACGGTATAGCGAAAATAGCTTCTTCCCCCTAAACTCTGACGGCCGACTGTTAACTGCGTAATTAAGCAGTGGTCGCCGCACTGTTCGGCGAAAATAGCTATTTCGCCGTACTGTTTGGCGAATAGGTGTTATTTTTGCAATTTTTGTTTTTCGCGTATTAATACCGCAATTCATTTTTTTTTAAAAAAGTATTATTATTTAAAAAAAAGTATTATTTTAAAAAAGGGCGAGATGAGATGTTCTGGTTTTGGTTTTGGTGAGCGCACGGCGATAGGCGCCCGAGGGCCGGGATGACGCGATCTTGAAGCTGTGGAGATTCCGGGCTTTGGCCCACCAGCGTCATGTACTGTTGATGCTGTGTCACACAAGTGCCGAAAGGCCGAGAGTGATGGTCCTCGGCTGAATCCTTCCCTGGTTTGGACCAAACATGGGCAAATACGAGCATGCTATAGATATGGTACGAGGTCTGTGGGTGAGTACTGGAAAGGGGTCATTTTAGCAGTTTGCACTGCAAGCTGTATGATCTTTAGATGAAAAGGGGTGGCTGATGAGTGATGGGGAGCATGCGCCATGGACAAATGCTACTTTGGTTAGAATCTCCCTCCGAACATGTGACGATTCTTCATCCTACAAGGTCCATGGGATGGGATTGATTCTTCATACGAGAAGGTCAGGTCAGCGGACAACTGCCTTTCTCAAACTTCTAGAAAAGTTAACTTGAGTTGGGAAAAAAAATACGAAGTGTTAAAATGTATTGTCAGTAAAAGCTTGTATGCATTTCATAAAGGATCCCCTTCGAGTTGGAAGTGTTTCTTTGGCCCCTGACCAAAAAAAGAAAAGAAAAAAAACAGTATCCTGACAAGGGAGAATTTGTTCCATAGGGACTGGAAAGGCCCTACGAACTCTCTTCTGCGGCAGAAATGAAAACATTGATCACTTACCATTTGGCTGTTTCGTTTCAAGGTTTATTTGGTACATCGTCTGTCTTGTCTGTTGTTCTTTTCGGAATTCCCAATATGCCTGATAATATCAATCATAGTGTTCTAAATAGCTAGCTATAGCTACGTTATAGCTGCACTATAGTTTTTTTTTTTTTTTGACCCAAAACATGAAGTTACGGATCAATATTTCGCTATATTAACTGCAAGTGCTATAGTTAGCGAAAGCTCTACTATTTAATGTAGCTTATAGTTAGCGATAACTCTGCTATTCTATATATATACCAATAGGCTAATATATTAGCCCTATTTTGGAATCTAACATTACTAAAATACTCAAATGCATCTCTTATAAGCTCGAATTATATTTATATATATATAAACTAGTAAAAGATCTCATCTCGCCCTTTTTTAATACTAAAAACGCGATGAAAGATAGCTTCAGCGATAGCTGCAATAGCTTGTTGTAAGTTCAAGCTCCATTTGGTTTTGGTGATTGGTTTAGATTAATGATTAATCTTTGTTTAATGACAAATCTAATCTTATTGAGACTAACATGTTTATTGAGTTACATTCAATAGTCTCATATTTGGATGGAAAATGGAAAACCCAAGGTATGTATGCATATTCATTCTAAGTATTAATTGCATACTTTGGATTTAAGTTTAAGTTTAAATTCTCCATTGCATTAACCACAAAATGTGCATTATGTTTCCCAATCCATATATTACATGGATGCACATATTTAGGGGAAGTTCACACTTGAACTTGATATATCGATGTATTGATCTATTCTTCACTCCATATATAAAGGATCAATATATTGAACCACATCAATTTAAATGAATGTTTAAATTGAGTTCATTTGTCTCCTAATCATCAAAGAACATTGCATCATGTGTTGATGGTGTTCTTTTGATTGATTAAGGGCAAATGAAGAGTTCTTGAGTATTATGAAGCATTAGTTGCATCATGTGCTCAAGACACATATAAATTCATTGAATTGATTTAGGTTGTGCTCAATTGATATAAGTGGTATCCATTATGTGTTAATGGAGTGCTTAGATGATTGAGACAACCATGCATCTTGGACTAACCATTTTTCATGAGTGATAAATGAGCCGAGGTTAAGTCCAAGGACGAAAGAGATGAACAAGCTTATAGAGTCGGGTGATGATCTTGAAGATAAGATGATCGAAGATCATAAAGACTTCAAGAGACAAAGAGTGATGATCCCGGGTACAAGTTGATTGGAAATCATAAAGACCCCAAAGGGATTGCTAGCGGCTAAGGTATAACTAGATAGGCTAAGGATTTTCCTAGTTTCGTGTCTAGTTTTAGCGCCGTACTATTAAGAGGGGTTGAGTTCTGCTTTAAGCTTTATCATAAGTTGGTGATCTCAATCCTGTAGTCACTCGAGCTCAAATCTTATTTGGATTTGGTTTTTGCATGGAGCTATCCATTTGGCATGTGTTGCGAATGGGTGAAGCTCGTGCTTGGATTTTGCATAAGTTCTATTTGGCATTTGTTGCAAATAGGTCAAGCTTGTGCTTGGAGTTTTCGCATTGAGCTTTGATTTGCATTAGTTGCAAATAGGATAAGTTAATCGTTGGCTTTTGCATGAAGTTCATTTGTTTGCATGTGTTGCAATAGATGAAGCTTCATGTTTTGTTTTTGTTTTTCAAACAAAATCCTTATTGCGTTTATTTGGTATTGCTTGGAGCTATTGTTTGCACGAGTTGCAAAAGGAGAGAGCTCAAGCAAGTGTTTAGTGCATGGAGCTAGAGAATTGCAGAAGTTGCAATTAGAGAGCTCATGCACTCTGATTTGATTTTGTTTGGTGTTTGCATGAGGCTATCAATTTGCATGAGTTGCAAAAGGAGATAGCTAATGCTTTGTGGTTTATTAGCTGCATGGAGCTAGAGAATTGCAGGAGTTGCAATTAGAGAGCTCATGCACTCTGATTCGATTCGATTTGATTTGGAGTTTTTGCTTGGAGCTATATTTGCACGGGTTGCAAACGGAGAGAGCTCAAGTATGTGTTTGGTTTAGTGCATGGGGCTAGAGAATTGCAGGAGTTGCAATTAGAGAGCTCATGCACTCTGATTTGATTTGATTTGATTTGATTATGGGTTTCGATCCTGAGGTTATGTGATACTTGCACCGTGGTGTTTGCAAGTCCGTTTGGTCATGGTTTGACCATCACATGGCTAGGAGGATCAAACTCATAGATTCGTTGGTTATTTGCTTAATGGTTTTTGCAAATACGTCTTTGAGTTGTTTGCGAAAAGTATTTTCGCAAAGTGTTTGGAATTTGCTTGGAGCCAGGTTTTTTTGCATTTGTTGCAAACAGAGAATGCTCAAGCATATAATGTTTTGATTGTTTATTTGCGAGTCCGTTGTGCGAATAAACGGGATGTCTATGGGTTCCGGTCCTGAAAGCATGTGATACTTGCACCGTGATTTTTGCAAGTCCGTTTGGTCGTGGTTTGACCATCACATGGCTAAGAGGATAAACCTTATAGACTCTGGGTTTTATTTGCTTAATACGTTCTTGCAAATATAATCTTTGAAAAGTTGCGAAAGGTGTTTTTCGCAAAGTATTTGGAGTTTTGTTGAATTCTTTGAGCATGTGTTTTGCAACTAAGTGTGATCGTGGTTTGATCACCTCTTGGCTCAAAGAATCGTCGGTTTGAGATTTGGAGAAAAGATTTTAGTTGAAATCTGGTTTTTCTCCTGTGGCCGGCACTACCGGAGGTAGTATGGCGTAATCTGTGAGGCAGCGATCAGCTTATGGGAGCCGGATCGCCGCTCAAGTCGGCACTACCGCCCTATTACGTCGTGCGATTTTCCAGAGAGCAGAGTGCTCTGAAGTGTTGGCCGGCACTACCGCCCATGTGGGGCCGGTACTGCCGGTGGTACGGCAGTACCGGGGGTTGAACCCCGGCAGTTGTTTTTCTGAGCAGGGTGTTCTCTGCAGCTTGCCTGAGGCCGCGATCACCAGTGGGGCCGTCTGCCGGCTCGGCACTCTACTGGCATTTTGCCTGCGGTAGTGCCGGGAATATAGCCGTTAGCCGACCGTTGGGTTGGGGGCGGCACAACCGGCCCGATGAGGGCGGTAGTGCCGGCTTTTCTGCGTTTTCGTGGGTTTTGCCCCCAACGGCTAGTTTTGGCTTGTGGGGCTATATAAGACCCCCTTGGGGGGCAAGGGCAGGTTGTTGCTACACTCTAAAGTGTTCTTGAGCTAGGTTTGAGTTTGTGGGAGGGTTTTGATGGTTTTGCCTCTTCCAATTTGGTTTTGAGCTCAAGAGTGACCCTAATTGCATGAGTGGCAATTAGAGGGAGTGTGAGAGGATCCTAGTTGCATTGGTTGCACTAGGTGATCACCGGAATCACGGAGGTGTGATCGGTGAAGCTTGAGCGGGGTGCTCAACTCGTTACTCTTGGAGGTCGGTGCCTCCTAAACGGCGTCGGTGCGTCGTGCGGAGCTCTCGAGGTTTGTGAGAAGCCCGTGAAAGTTTGTGAAGGTTGGTGCTTAGCCTACCCTGGGGTAAAAAGCAACCTTAGTGGATTCGAGGTGAAGGCTCAAGTGAGTGAGCCGGTCCAAAGTGAGTTGGACTTCCTCAACGTGGAGTAGGAGGGTTTGCTCCGAACCACGGTAAAAAGTAACGTGTTCCTTGTCTCTTTTACATTCAAGCATTTACTTTATTGCAATATTATCAATTGCTTGATTGTGAATAGAATTGCTTAGTGTAGCTTGCTTGATCAACCTAGCAATTCTAGCTTAGAGACATAACTTAGTTAGTGCACTAGTGAGCCTAGTTGATTTAGGCTTTAATTGTCGAAACCTTAATCTTCCGCTTGCGCATAATCTTTGTGTAGGTTTTGACTTAGGGGTAATTAGAGGCGATCCTCGATTAGTAAGAAGATTTTTTAAAAACGCCTATTCACCCCCCCTCTAGGCGCATCCTCGACCCTACACTTGTCTAGGATCTTGCCACAAAGCCACGAAAAACGCGATTTAATACCTTGGAATCAGGTGCTAAGTGATTGGCTACATGGGTTGTCATAATGTCATCAGTTACTTATGAGCAATTGTTGCATTTAATTGACATAAAATCGCCATTTATTAGTGAGCACTTGCTGTGTTTAATTGACATAATATCATCAGTTACTAGTGAGTAACTGGCACGCGTCTATATAAAGACCTGGAGACATCTAGGCTAGAAGAGACCGAATCCTTCTCCATTCTTCATCCTCTCTAGATTATTGTGTTGTGGTGTTGAGCAGCTAAACCTCACCGACCTTCCTCCTCAGCGTTCACTAAGAAGGAAGATGAGCAGTATCTCCAAGCCGTTGTCGTATAAGTCACTTGCATAGGGCTGCAATAAGGTTTCTGGGCAGCGCATTTGCGTGACCGTCCTGTTTCTTCCTCGATGTCAACTACTCTTATGGCTGCATTCGTGTTGCTTCCTGTTATTCGTCAATCCCAATTGTTAGTTGTTCATGTGATCACTCAAGTCTATTAATTTTCAATTCTTGAGCATATTCAAAAGTACAATGTGTTGTCTACTGATTTATGCATATTTAGTTTTTTGTTATATTTGCCTCAAAATAAAATATGGAATAAAATATTAAGCATATTTTTAATACTATGAACCTTTTTTAAATAGGGTTTTTGATAATGAAGTCAGAGGACATGTCCCACTTTTCAAAAAAAAAAAGAAAAAAGAAAGAAGCTTGTATGGTCTTCTGGCTTTAGTCCTATCATCATTCACCAAGGGAAAGCGATCTGACAAAGAAAAACTTTAGGCTCTCCTCCGGATTCAAGTCTACTAGTACAAGTATGCAACTCAGCTCACTTGTAATGAATTTATTCAAGTCATCATCTAATCATATTTGGACTAGATCAATGCCAAAAGGCCCACTGCCGACACCAATGCCTGTCAAATGCGACATCTAATATCTTTTCCCTGTGGAACGGACATCCGATGTTTTTCACATTGCAACCACGAGTTAAAATTTGGCGATCTTAAAATATGCTTTCAAACTCTAATTGTTCCATTCACCAGAAAATAAGGAAAAACTAACGAACTTTATACCATCCAAACCACAATCGATACAATAGCTCATAACTATTTAATACTTTGCAACTAACAGTCAAATGCAATTCTCCTATATGATTATTGAATATCAAGTGATGACCATCGAGCAATTCTCACTCTTTGATGTCTCATTCTCTCTTTCTATCTCAATTCAAAGCACCCAGATGAACTCATTCACATACACACATTTGGCTTAGTCTTATCCAAAGTGTATCTCCTCCATGGCACACACTGTTTCTCTCTTTCTCCATGGTGAATTCAACGCAACAAGAGGAGAGGGACCAACACCCTAGCGAGCTTGTTGTGCATGGGCATTACAACCATGGGGGAGCGTGACAAGCATGCCCAATGACTATAGGGGGATCTTTATGGTACGCGAGCAGGCGATGTGTCCAGCGGTGCGAGGCGTGGAACAATAGCGGTGGTGGTGCCGGAGGAGAAAGATCTGGTAGTCTTCCTCGTCATCAGCGACGTGATCTGCTAGACCCGTGATCCTTGTCTGCCTCCTCGTTTGGGTCACAGAGTGGTCCAATGCCAACTCCATCCATGTCGCCGCACGCGTCATGGGTGACTTCGAGCTCTGGCTTCACACCCTTGGGGGAAGAAGGTGATGGTGCTGGTGAGTGGCAAGGGCAATGCGGCTATCGCATGTGAGCATGGCGGGGATTTTTTTAATTTTTTTTCTTTTATATGTTATCATGAAACTTGTTGAAATTTTAGGTGAAACTCGATGATACCTGTTGAAACTTGCTGGAACTTATTGGCACATTTGGGTTGAAATTCGATGAAATATGCTGAAGCTTCTTAAAGCTTTTGGGTTGAAACCTGCTGAAATTTGATGGAACTTCGTGAAACTTTTGGGATGAAACTTGAGTTCAGAAATCTAAAACTTGTTGAAACTTAGTCTTAAAATTTTCTCAGAATCTTATTTTCTCTCGCTCTCCTACGTCAATGGCAGACGAGGATGGCGCTGCCATCACCGATGGGTTCATTGCACCTACTAGTTGTAGAGGGAGGCTGGGGAGGTGGTGGCCTAGCGGTGGGCGGTGGCTCGAGACGATGTAAGTTCAAGATCCATTCATTTGGTTTTGGTGATTAATGACAAATCTAAATGTGCGACTAGCACACTTACTGAGTCTAATTTGGATGGAAAGATGGAAATAACCGAGGTATGCATCCAATATCATATTATTATATCTTATTGAATTCCTTGGATTCAAAATATAGGGTAAACTCCACAAAAGTTTCAACTTGGATATGTGCATACTGTTTCTTATTCATATATATGTATGCACACATTTAGGGGGAGTTCATTCTGTGTCTTGAGGTTTCACTAGTATGGATCCCTTCCTTTTTTTCATATATATCGAGGATTTTTACTTTAAAATACATCCTTTGAGTATAAGAAGCTTTTGTAATTATAATATACTCGTATTGATTTAAATTCAATAATTTGCAATGTCCTGTCATCAATCACGAATGTGGGGGATTAAAGGATTTAGGCCATCCATTATGTGTTAATGGTGTGCTTTTGTGATTAATGACAACTGGATGTGTTGGACTAATATTTTCCATGAGTTGGCGAAATATGTTAAGTTCAATGATGATGAAGACGTTGGATGACATCATGTGTTGATGGTTATCAAATCAAGATTCGAGGTGAAAGATATCATTATATGTTGATGAGCATCAAGATAAGATCCTGAATTAAAGGTAGTTCATCATGTGTTGACGAATAAGAAGACAATGACCCAGACTTAGAGAGAAGATGACCATCATCAAGTGAAAGTTCTAAGTGGATACTGAAGGTAAATGTATAACTAGCATAGGGTAAGGATGTGTTCCTAGTTTTTAACTGGTCTCGGTATTTGGTTGGGAGACCAGATTGGTATTGAAGGTTGTCGTATTGTTAAGAGGGGTCTTTCTAGTAGTTTGAGCCTCATCATGTATTGATACCTCAATCCCGCTTGCTCTAGCTCTTCATTGCATGATGCTATTATTTGCGTATGTGCAATGGAAATAGTTGAAGCTCACACACTTACTCTTTGTAGCATGTGATTAAAGTTTGGCTATTGTTGAAGTTCATGCATTGATCATGTATGGACTCTTGATATCTTGCAGTCACTCTCTTGATCAAGTCTATGTTAGATATTTCGAGAAATTAAATTTTAGACTTGTGTGGCTACATTAGAGTTTTAATGTTGTATGGAAGTATATATGGTTTAATAGATCTTGAAAATAGATAGAAGTTGTAACCCTCTAGATAAGCTTTCCATAGAGTTTAAGATCATCAAAATCGAACTTCAGAGTAAAAAGTTATTATCATTTTCAAATTTGAGTTTAGGACATTTTCAAAGAATGTGTTTTGGAGTTGATTTGAATTATAGAATTCAGAATGTTCAAATTAGTAAATTTAGAATATCCTAATTTGCCTTCTACAATGGCTGGATGCCACGTGGATGATCGTTGAGAATGTTGATATTCCAATTGGGAATGTCCGAATTGGGTAATTTAAAATGTCCAAATTTGGGTAGTTAGAGAGGTTAGTCGGAGTCGATGATGGACGGTTGAATGCTATAATGTTCAGACTCAAATTAGATAGTTTTATTTGTCAACCTTTCTAACTTTTTACCACGGAACCAAGCTCAAATTGATTAAAAATGATTGGAAAGGTAAGTCATTCATGCATTGCGGTTCTTTTTAAAAATTGATTAAAAAAAGAAGTATAATTTTTTGAATTTTAAATCATAGTCATATTGTGAACTCATCACTTATCTAGCCCATGGGCTTCTTTTTTTACAAATTTAGCCCACACATGCATGCATTTGCAAATTTTCCCTCTTCCCCCACCCCTATCGTGCACGGGTAGAACGTATGCTTGCCGATCCACAGCAGCGCTCTCAAGCGTGGGAGCAGCGTGGGCCACCGCGGCAAGAAAGCTTTCGCGCTACCCGATTGCAGCAGCGAGGCTCACTCATGTGCATACCCGTGCTCCCACCCACATGATCCCACGGTCAGTTGGTTGCTCCCATGCTTGTGAGCGTTGCCACAGTGCCGGTAAGCTTCCACACTCGCTGGGCACGGTAGGGGACACGTATCGTCTCTCACACCATCCGCGGTGGGGAGAAACCAAATTTGTAAATCCGTGTGCAAGAGAGCTAAATTTGAAGAAGAAAAAAAGAGATCCGAGGGGCTATGTAAGCGATGATTCCCTGTATTGTACTACTACCCATAAGTCTAACATGGTTTGATCTAGATTTTCATACTAATCCACCAACGACATTAAACTGTGCTAATAGAATATCATTTTTTGGCCGGATTCGGCTATGATGGAATCACCATTATTATTAGTATTCTCTCTAGTTATTTTTATAAGGCGTCGACACATTTCAACATTATAAGTTTGTAAACTTTAACTAACAAATAGTCGAATAATATATAGATTATATGATACAAAATAATACCATTAAATTCGTATTTAAAAGTGTTTTCCTATGGTTATGATTTTTAACTATGAACAAAATATTATAAAAAAATAACGATTAAAGTTCAACTTTTAAGACATCATCAAATTAAATCGTGACTTATAAAAACAACCGGAGGAACAATTCGGCAACCAACGCTAGATCCACCTCATCACCTCTGCTTGCCACTTTGGCCCCATGAGGCTACGACCCCACAGATCCCACTCGAGCCAGCCACAGACTTGCAGACCTTCCACCCTACCTATACAGAGTCTTTATACATCATGCACTTATCACATAACAAGGGCCCGCCTAAGCAATAGGGATGGCAATCGGGGTGGGTACCTATGGGTACAACCGCCTCAGACCCGAACCCGAACAGAGTGCTGCTCACCTGAACCCACCAAGCTTCATGGGCACAGATCCGTGCCCACGCCTAAACCTGATGGGTACCCATGGGTAGTAGGCACGTGGCCGGAGAGCCGAAGGGGAAAGGGAAAGGCAGCGCGTACCTGGCCGGAGGCGAAAGGGGAAGGGGAGGGCTGTCGCCGAGTTGCCCCCCCCGTGGGGATGAGACCGAGGGAGGAGCCCGAGGTCGCCACGGTGCTCGTCGAGGAGGCAATTTGCGGGAGGTCACGTCCGGAGCGGCACAGTGCTCGGTAAACGCCTGTCGGACCGAGTCCTCCTGCCGTAGCATGGCGTGCACTAAGGGAGGGGAGGCGAGGTGAGGGGAGGGAGGCCAGCATCGAGGGAGGGGAGGCGAGGGGAGGAGCCGATGCCGAGGGAGATGACGCAGGAGGGAGGCAAGGAATGGGGTGGCAGTAGGTGTGGGGAATCAGAGGTAGTCGAGTAGGAAGATGGGGGGAATGAATGAGTTGGTTTTTTTTTTATGTATATCTCAAATGGGGCTTACATATCATAGAATACCCATAAGTACCTGTCGGGGATTGGCTATCTGGCGAAAGACCACGGTACCCCCGTGAAAAGCTAAACCCGCCGACCAAGCAACACTAGAAGAAGATGCTCGGAGAACGAAACGAGCATCCCTCTTTCTCCTCCGAGCATACGCATTTGCACCTTCGCTCAGAATCACTAAACACTCCCCCACGAGCAAGCATGCTCGTAGAGGCCACGACTCGCCGTGTTTTGGTCAGTGCCCTGGCCAATGCCACAAGGAAGGAAGGTGGCAACCAATCAGCCGGAGATCAAGGGAAATCATACCCGAAATTCAAATAGCGCCCGGGTCAAGGGCAGTAGATCGTAAGTACGATTGCGCGGCGTAATCCCAGGAGGTAGTTACCTTCTATGTACCTCTAGTCGTAGTATTTAAACCCCCCTGAAGATCTGTAACAGGAGAGGAACACCGGGATAGAACACAATACACTGGAGTAGGGCTATTATCTCGGCAGTGAGAGGCCCGAACCAGGATAAAACGCCGTGTTCCACCTTTCTTCTTCTCCCGACCTCGCGTCGCTCGAACGCCCTCCTTGGTCCGTACGACGGGGCTCTGTTGATCCCCCATTCAACAAGTAAGCTCGACGGGAGCCCGTTCTCCAATCGTCGACAGTACCTATGGGTACAAATTAACACCTACGTTCATCATATGATCTTATCGGGTACTCAAACTTAAAAATTTATGAATCCAAAGTGTTATCCGTATCTGTTCTTATCGGATCAGATACTAAAAGTATCTAAATTTATAGGTAAAACTACTACCCTGCTGAGCAGTGCTTGGACCCGTTCGGCGCACGTGGACCGGGCTCACAGGAGCGATAGCTCCAGTGAGCCGGTGGCCTTCGGGCTGCAACTCCAACCCCAGCCCCGACTCCGCCACGCCCCGCCACGCCACGACAAGGCCTCGATACCTCTCGACCTGCCCGCCTCCTAGGGCTCTGCCGCCGCTTAGGGTTTCGAGGGCCCGCTCCCCCCTCCGCCCTTCGCCGCCGCCAGCGATGCCAGTGCGCCCTCGCAGGTAGCTCACGCAGCCGCTGCCGACCTCCCTCGTCACCGCGCGCCATGTCGCTTCTGCGGCGGCGGAAGCAGCCGCCGCCACCCTCTCCGGCTGAGGACAGCAACGGCTCCGACCACGACGAGAAGGAGAAGGGCGACAAGGGGAGGAAGCCGCCGCCGCCGCAGCCGTCCTCTTCCTCCGCGCCGCCGTCGAAGGAGGCGACGAGGCGGGTGAAGTCCAAGTGGTCGTGCGTGGATAGCTGCTGCTGGCTCGTGGGGTGCGTATGCTCGGCGTGGTGGCTGCTGCTCTTCCTGTACAACGCGATGCCGGCGTCGTTCCCGCAGTACGTCACGGAGGCGATCACGGGGCCGCTCCCGGACCCGCCCGGGGTCAAGCTGCAGAAGGAGGGGTTGCGCGTGAAGCACCCCGTCGTCTTCGTGCCAGGCATCGTCACCGGGGGGCTCGAGCTCTGGGAGGGGCACCAGTGTGCCGAGGGCCTCTTCCGCAAGCGCCTCTGGGGCGGCACATTCGGCGACGTGTACCGGAGGTTGCTTTCTGCTCTGCCTCTCCTTTTTTTGGAATTGCTCTGATGCTCACAAATGTACTTTTTGTAAGTAGTATTCGAGTTTTTATCTGATTTATAAGAGTATTGGTCATCTGGTCTTTATTTGTGGGATTGGTTGTATCTATCGGTTGGGAGTTGCTTCGATCGCTTGTTCCTTAAGTTTCTACTCTGTTTGGTTTTAGAAACTGATGATAGGAATAGGATGCTATAACTGGAGGAGTCTCACGTTACTATCCTTTGTTTTTTTTGGAGCTTTTGAGAATTGTTTTGGCGAGTTGGGACTTTGGGAAGTTGGTTGATTCCACAGGTGGTCAATCCCTTTTGATCTCAGATTCCCTTTTTTAGGATTTGATTCCTTAAGTGTCTTTGAGCTGTAGGGCTAGGGATCCGTTCCAAGTCTTCTGAAAGCTGAGTTATGTTGTCTGATGCCTCAATGGCGGATGTGCTCAATACAAAGTTGGGATTTCGGTAATGATTATCCCTTTTCCGTGTGTTTGTTTTGTTATTGTGGATGGATTGGAAAGTTTCTTGGTTATTTGAAGCCAACATGTTCTTAGTAAGCAAATTAGTGGATTTTCTCTCTCTATTTACTGTTTAGTTTTGTGATTACTTGGGACGTTTGAAATGTTGGGGGTGACAATGTCTTTCAGTTGTCTTGAAATGTTGGGATTGTTAGTATCAGGGAAAGTGGGTTTTGAGTCGCAAGAGGTGTTTTTAGAGCTGCATGGAGTGGGCATCTTGTGAAATTACTTAACATTCGCTTTTCTTTCACTAGCAGAATTTTCCAAATGTAATTACCAGCAAACTCCCATATCCGATCAGTGGACTGAGATATAGGAACACCCTTTACTGTGTACTTTCAGAACTGCGATGTTTCTAGATTGTACTTTTAGGGCTTTTAGGAGAAAATTTCAATTTGCATAAAAAGGAGCCTTTGGTGTCATGGGCATGCCTTTTAGATTTTTACAGAGGGAACTTGGTCCTTCATTTAAGTATTCCTTTTCTGAAAGATCCATGTTGCCTACTTCTGGTGAGAGTACTAACCAGATTTCTGAACAACATACCTGCTGGTTATTGCTTCTAAGACTAGTGTTGTTGAGCTATCCATATATAGGAAAGTAGGTAAGTAATCTTGCATTGAAATAGTTATCTTTGTTTACAGTAGCAATGTAGCATTTTGGTAGGGGTGGTAATCTTGTTCTACTCCTTTACAAAATTTGGTATTCTAAAGTGAAATATATAAATAAGCCTCATTTAACCCTGAAAAATTGTATGTGATGGAAAAAAAGGGGAATGCTGCTTTTTAGTATTTCTTGTCATTGTTATAGTCCAGTTCTTGCATTCCCTCTGGAAATATCAACCTCATTCAGGAACTTGGGGACTGTCATACCGTTTATGAATCACCTATTTTAGAATCGTAAGTTGGTAACTCTTCCTGGGAAAAAAAGGTCTTAACTCACATTATTCAGTTGTACTCATTCATGTCATATATGGCATAAAGACTTAAGCTATTCTCGCAGTTTCCTGTGGGATGGGTTGTTACATCATATGAGATGTATGTGGTAAATATCTACATTAAAATTTGATCATGTGATGTTCCATGTAATACGGGGACAAATTCTGTGTTGCATTTTGAAGAGAATATGCTATTATTGACATGACATACCTGCAATGTCAACCCAGCAATTATGATGAATTGATGTGCTCGTTATTTATGTTAGCACCTCACATAATATATTATAATCAATGGATCCAACCCCTGTTCCCCAGCAATGAAGTTGATAATATACAAATAAAAAAAAGGATCTAAGCATCTTATGGCATAGCTTCAGTCTTGCAACATCCATACAAAGATTGATGCTATAATATTTAGTATAAAAAGCACAAGGGACCACTTGACTTCGTATTGTCTTCAGTGTTAATTTTTTTTTCATGACAGCAACTTTGATTCATTGGATGTTTATGTTGATGGTTTAGCTGTATGCAGGATGGTAAGAAACTACAATGATATAAACAAAGAAATTGTGCATCATGGTGTTGTTACTTCATTTGATACAATGTTGTAGTGATCACTGCTAACATTATGCTTTTAAGAGTGAAGATCATTACTTTTAGACTTTTATTTTACGTTTACACATCTCGTTCTGCTAGAAAAGCTTTAGGCTAGAATATGAGTTGTCTGAAATCATTCTTCAAAAAAAAAAAGTTGTCTGAAATCAGTTAATTGGTGTTCCTTATGTTTTCCTGCAGTCATTGAAGCGTTGTTATTTAGTCGAGAAGTCAGCATATTGTTTTATTCTTCTTCCTTCTGCTGGTACAACACACCATTGCTATGTGTGCGGTTGTGCACTATTACTTGGATGGCAGTCATTCACTCGTTCTGCACTATTACTTGGACTGCAGAGTCTTGCTATCTCTTTCTCATTAATCTTCTTGAAATATTTTCAGGCCTTTATGCTGGGTTGAACATATGTCATTGGACAACGAAACTGGATTAGATAAACCAGGAATAAGAGTTAGGCCGGTCACAGGTCTTGTCGCAGCAGATTATTTTGTCCCCGGCTATTTTGTTTGGGCAGTCTTGATTGCCAATTTAGCTCGTATTGGATATGAAGAAAAGACCATGTACATGGCTGCATATGATTGGAGGTTATCTTTCCAGAACACTGAGGTAACCTTCTTCGATGTACTTATACAATGTGAAGAAATGACAGAGGCCTCATGGATGGTTTCTGATGCTTGGCTACATTTTACTCGCAGTGTGTAAATGTTACTGGTATAAGGTGGGCTATCACGTTTCTGATGTAAATTACCATACCCTTTGCAGGTTCGTGATCAAACTTTGAGCAGGATTAAGAGTAACATTGAACTCATGGTAGCGACTAATGGTGGAAACAGAGTGGTGGTAATCCCACATTCCATGGGGGTTCTCTATTTTCTGCATTTTATGAAGTGGGTTGAAGCACCTCCTCCCATGGGTGGTGGTGGTGGTCCAAATTGGTGTGCAAAGCACATCAAAGCTGTAATGAATATTGGTGGACCTTTCTTAGGAGTTCCCAAGGCTGTTGCTGGGCTTTTCTCATCTGAAGCCAAAGATGTTGCTGTTGCTAGGTAATTTGAATAGAAAGTTTGATAATCTTACCAAACAATTGTCTGGGTAGTTGATGTTGATTGTGCCTACTGAAATCGTATTATTTTATAATGCAGTTGTTTATAGGATTGTTGTTCAATATATATCGAATAATTGGTAACATACAACATCCGATAGCTTGCATGTTACTTTGATTAATGTCGGTTGCCTATAAGTTTGACACCAGACCAGTCTAAGTTATTCTTCTCAGCTGTCAATGGGATTTATTACGCCTGCTTTAACCCATAGTTGTGAGCTGTGACACATCCAGTCATCTAACCAATGAAGTTTTGTCACATCCTTGGCATAAAGAACTCTTACGCATGTGAGATAGGAGACTTCGGCCCTGGCTTGTGCCCTGGAGCCGTGATATTGAGAGGAGAATGTGCGCAAGGGGGAGGGCGCATCTGAGACAGGGAAGAGACGAAGCGGGATATGGAGATTAGAGATTCTTTCTTGCCCTTTATTGATCATTCCATCCCCTTTATATAGAGGGTTACATTCTGAAGATTGAATCTTACTGTAAAGATAGAATTGAACTCAATCTCTCCTTTCCTAACCTTTCTCTTAATTCCTAAAGTCCTAACTTGATGGGCAAGAATATGATGCACCAGCCCCTAGGCTGCGCTATCCTGATCCTCTGCGCCAGCTGTGGGCACCCTGGTCCCACGTCGGCGGTAAGGGTCCTAGGGGATTCCCCACATGACAAGATTTTTATTCTCAAGTCATACTCACATGCAGTTAATATAATATATAACTGGTAATAAAGGATCGTTAATTGTTTTTGAAGTTGAGTTGTGTGAATACATGGTTATACATTGTGGTATAACTGGATCTAGTTTAGAAGTGTGAAGTATCATTCTGATAACAGTAGTTGCCTTTTTTATACTTTTTTTCAAGCTGAAAATTCAAGAAAACATGCTATTGTTTGCCATTTAGTAATGCATAAAATTGTTCTGTACCAGATGATAAAAGCATAAGCCTTGTTATTCCTATATTGTTTTAACACTGAGATACCTGCTGCTATTTGTCATTTCTGTTCTTAAGGAAGTTGATAGCTTCTAAACTGAAGGCTGCATCCACATTAAAATAATTGTGAGCACAACTCTAAACTCTCTTTTAGTGGTTGTGTTCATCCTCTAAAATGGTGTCTGTAGTTGGCTAGTTGCACAGTTCTTTGTCTTGTGCTTTACAGTCATCAATACCAGTATCCCAAGTGTAGTTTATATGTATCTTGTTCAGTCCACCAATCAAATGGCCAGGTTCCCAAGTTTACATTTTCCTACCTTAGGGCCATTTTATTAGGGATGCTTTCCTATTATGGATAAGGTGCTGTCTTGCGAGCAAAATGCAAGTTTTGAGCTTAAATGGAACCTCATTAGATTACTGTAAAATATTACTGTGTTGAGTATGTCTTTTTCTGATTTGACTTGAAACATAAATTTGCTGCTGTGGCTGGTATTATCCTGACATACTTTTCTTTATTTGTCCAAAAGAAAATTGCCCCTCTAATATTATGTTATTCACATACAGAGCTATTGCACCAGAAGTGCTAGACTCTGACTTTCTTGGACTTCAGACCTTGCGCCATTTGATGCGTATGACTCGTACATGGGATTCAACAATGTCAATGATCCCAAAAGGTGGCGATACTATTTGGGGAGATTTGGACTGGTCTCCAGAAGATGGCTTTGAGTGTAAAGCTAAGAAGCAAAAAAACAATGATTCTGAGGTTTCTAAGGATGTTAATGGGAAAGATGTCGAAGTTCATCCAGAGCCTGTTAACTATGGAAGAATTATGTCTTTTGGTAAAGATGTAGCAGAAGCTCCATCTTCTGAGATTGAGCAGATAGAATTTCGTGTGAGTATTCAGAAGCTTACTAGCATCACTTTACTTATTAGGATCGTTATGTTTGCAAATCACTAATTTCCTAGGCGTGTGGTGTTGGCTTTTGCTACTTGTCAACACCTTTGACAGTTTGCATTGTTCTTCCTGTTTCATAAATCTTTTATGTGATTATGCCATTGTTTTGTGAACATCCTTCCTTTGACAATCATTCTAGTGATACTTTCTTTAACAACATTCCATATTGCATTATGGTCGACATTGTTAGCTTAACCTGTAGCTGGTTCAGGTATTTGTCATGTATTTGCAAGTACAATTAACTAGGTCGGTCTATGTTGTTTTTTGGGCCACTCTTTTGCCCATATAATGTTAGAGAAATGTCAAGTTCAAAGAAGATTGCTCTCCATATTTGCCTGTATATACGAAAGCACAGTGTGTGCTCTATTGCATGACACTCTTTGGAGTTTCTAGTTCAAACTTGTTGATTTTTATTTATTTATGTGCTTATATGCTCTTTGCTGCAGTCCTTCAACTGTGTACTCTATGCAGTTGCTCTGGTTTGAGCCTTCCGATTCACCATGGAATGGATTTAGGCTCATATGAATCTCTTGATTTATCTTCGACGAAAGATGTAGATTGACTTATTTTGTTGCTCTATATAGAATGGCTTTTCTTCAAGATTACGGCTTGGACTTGTATTTTTTCTGGAAATGGTGTTGTGAGCAGATTATGATACGTCTTTTAATATTGGAGCTTATCGTCTTTTCAGGATGCTGTGAAAGGCAATAATATCGCCCATTCAAATACATCATGCAGGGATATATGGACAGAGTATCACGAATTAGGGTGGGGTGGAATAAAGGCAGTTGCAGACTACAAAGTTTACACTGCTAGTTCCATGATAGATCTTCTTCACTTTGTTGCTCCAAGGATGATGCAGCGTGGTAGTGTTCATTTCTCATATGGAATTGCTGATAATTTGGACGATCCAAAATACAACCACTACAAGTATTGGTCAAACCCCCTGGAGACAAAGTAAGAACCTTTTGCCAACATTCTCATTGTAATTTCGTTTTCTATATCTGCTGCACATTCATCGTGTATGCAAAAAAAGCCCCTGCATATCTTGCTTACAATCTTTTCTTTTGCAGACTACCTAATGCACCTGAAATGGAAATATTTTCAATGTATGGAGTAGGCATTCCTACCGAAAGAGCATACGTTTATAAGCTGGCCCCTCAAGCAGAGTGCTATATACCCTTTCAGATAGACGCTTCAGCTGAGGGTGGGGATGAGAATAGCTGCTTAAAAGGTGGTGTTTACTTGGCTAACGGTGATGAGACTGTACCAGTCCTCAGTGCAGGCTACATGTGTGCCAAAGGATGGCGCGGGAAAACTCGCTTCAACCCTTCTGGCAGCAAGACTTACGTGAGAGAATATAGTCATTCTCCACCCTCAAATCTCCTCGAAGGCAGGGGCACTCAGAGTGGTGCGCATGTTGATATTATGGGGAACTTTGCTTTAATGGAGGATATCATCAGGATCGCTGCTGGGGCAACTGGTGAGGAACTTGGTGGTGATCAGGTTTATTCTGATATATCTAAATGGTCGGAGAAGATCAAACTGAAACTATAACACTCGGAAGCTAGTAAGCAGGAAGCCATGAGATTCATTTGTGGATTTTACGAATGCAAGGCAGTTTTTTTTTTCTGGTTGAAATTCTACGAATTTTGATTTGATATTCCAATGTTTTTTTCCTCACTTTATTGCCCCTCCGCCCCCAAAACCGTACGGCATTGTATATTAAAATGTACAGATGTAAGTCGTGTTACGTTTGCTTTATGAGAGAACCGTGTAGGTTTCTCTGTGACGCCGAGAAGAAATTTTCTTCAACTCATTTGTAGGTATGAATTGGTGTTGAATGCTACATGCATATATAGCAATATATTGTTCGTTCAGGATAACGATTGGGGCAGACATACGATCGAAGAGATCATTTATTATTATAAATGGTCCGCTTCATTACATAAGCATACGTTCATCATAACCTAAAAAGGATCGTAGATAGCCCACGCTAGAGCAACTTCTCGAGCATGTTGATTTGCCCGCCCCCACAGAAATCTTCTTCGCTTCTTGCGTCCGGCCCTTCCGCCATTGCCACTGTTGCTCTTCACGCACTGGCCTGGCCGCCAGCTTGCTCCTGGTTATCCACTCTGCCAGCAGCATGAGCCGCCTATCTCACTGACGGCATCATTTTTACCCTGCAGTTCTGTCGGTATTTCCTTCAGAATATTCTCGTACAGTTGCTCCTCGTCCTTGCGAAGAAGAATGAACGCTAGAGTGACACCCTCTAGTGCTTTCGCAAGGTTTCCACTCGTTATTTTGCGCTTCAGCGGGCCCTTAAAACCTGTCATCGATCGCCTTGATCTGGAGACATGTGTAGGCAAGATGTGCATATTTTCTAATACGAACGAGCTGTTGACATATACGGATAAATATATAGAAAGAGAGAGATATTAGCCACTCAGTCGTACAACAATGTTCATTGTTTTCATTAAAAAACTTTTCTAGCTCCATTGTCGGCTCATTGGCAGGCGAAGAACCTCCAACTCAACACTTTTCTAGCTCCATTGTGTTAGATAAATCATGTACTTCAAATCAGGATAATGGCCAATCTAGAAGGATCGCTGTTGTTAGCTAGAGATAATGTTGGTGTCCATAGTTGTTATGATACTCATGATTGGCCTTTATCTCTTTGTAATCAACTGGTACGTTTAGTTGCCCTATATAAACACGTAAGCAGTACACGGAGACGTGACTGTTTCCACCAAACGCTACTGCTCCTCTGATTTCTTTCATGGTATCAGAGCTTCTTAGGAATAGATCCAATCTACAATCATGGCTGGCAGCTCTGCATCTGGATTTGCTTCCATGATTGCTCATCCTGTCTTAGAGAAACTTGCCAAGCACAACCATGCAACATGGAAAGCTCAGGTTGTCGCCATGATGCGCGGCGCACGCTTGGAAGGATATCTCACTGGAAAGGCCAAGAGGCCTGATGCTGAGATTGATGACAAGGATGGCGACAAGGCTATCAAAGTCGCCAATCCTGCCTACCTTGATTGGCTAGCATCGGACCAACAGGTCCTCAGTTTTCTCCTCACTTCTGTGTCCAAGGAGATCCTGACCCAGATTGCTGCGAAACAGACTGCAGCAGAAGCCTGGAGCACAATCGAGACCATGTTTGCGTCAAAGACACGAGCCCGTGCAGTGAACACGCGCTTGGCTCTCGCCACCGCCCAGAAGGGGAACATGACGGTAACTGAGTACATCGGGAAGATGCGCTCTCTTGGCGACGAGATGGCTGCAGCAGGACGGCCTCTCGACGATGAAGAATTGGTGGAGTATATTCTCACCGGGCTAGATGACGACTACGACACGGTGGTCTCCTCGATCCTCGCTAGATCTGAGCCGATCTCTGTGAGCGAGCTATATTCTCAGATGCTTGCCTTCGAGACTCGGCTGGATCTGCGAGGCAACAGCAACTCATCCGGCTCCTCGGTTAATGCCGCAAATCGACATGGGCGAGGTGGTGCCGGACGGTTTGGACGTGGCAGCCGCGGCGGACGGAACACCAGCGTCTCTGCACAACGTGGTGGCAGCCATAGTCACAACTTCAGTGGCAGCAATCACAATCACAGCTTCAACACCAGCAACCCTCGGCGAGTGAACGGAAACAACAACAATAGCTCTCCTTCAGATCGCAATACCAGTTTTTCAGATCGTCCACAGTGCCAAGTTTGTCACAAAACTGGTCACATTGCTGATAAGTGTTGGCACAGGTATGATGAAAATTATGTTCCTAATGTCAGGCATGCTGCTGCTGCCACAAACGCCTACACCGTGGACACGAATTGGTACACAGACTCAGGAGCCACTGATCATCTAACAAGTGAATTGGAGAAGCTATCCGTCCGTGAGAAGTATAATGCTGGTGATCAAATCCACACGGCGAGTGGATCAGGTATGGATATTAGTCATGTTGGTAAATCTACTATTCATACCCAGAATCGTGATCTTAGCCTAAACAATATCTTACATGTTCCTCAAGCTGCAAAGAATCTTGTTTCAGTACATCGTCTTACCACAGATAACAATGTCTTTCTTGAATTTAATCCTAATTTCTTTTTGATAAAGGATCGAGACACGAGGAATATTCTTCTTAAAGGAAGGTGTCAGAAAGGTTTATACCCCATGCCATCCATGTCACAGTCATCCACAAAACATGCTTTCGGAATTAGCAAGCCATCCTTTGATAGATGGCATAGTCGTCTTGGTCATCCTTCATCTTCTATTGTTCAGAAGGTCATTAGCAATTTTAATCTTCCATGTCATGATGTGTCAAATAAGGAGTCTGTGTGTGATGCTTGCCAGCAAGCAAAGAGTCATCAATTATCTTATCCAAAGTCTTCCAGTGTCTCAAGTTATCCTTTAGAACTTGTGTTCTCAGATGTTTGGGGGCCTGCACCTGATTCTGTGGGCAAGTACAAATATTATGTGAGTTTTATTGATGATTTTAGCAAATTCACTTGGATTTACCTTCTGAAATACAAGTCTGGAGTCTTTCAAAAGTTTCATGATTTTTAAAACCTTGTTGAGCGATTGTTTAATCGAAAGATCATCACGATGCAAACTGATTGGGGTGGTGAATATGAAAAGCTTCATTCTTTTTTAACCAAAGTTGGTATCTCTCATCATGTATCATGTCCCCATGCTCACCAACAAAATGGATCTGCAGAAAGGAAACATAGACACATTGTTGAAGTTGGTCTGTCTCTCCTTGCTCATGCCTCCATGCCTCTAAAATTTTGGGATGAAGCTTTTCTTGCTGCGACTTTTCTGATAAATCGTACACCTAGCAAAGTTATCTCCTATATAGCACCCTTAGAGCGTTTATTTAAAGTAAAACCAGAATATTCAACCTTGCGAATTTTTGGTTGTGCATGTTGGCCCAACTTGCGTCCTTATAATCACCGCAAGCTTCAATTTCGCTCAAAGGAGTGTGTTTTTCTGGGTTATAGCAATATGCACAAAGGTTTCAAGTGTCTTGATGTTGCAACTGGACGCATCTATATATCTCGTGATGTCGTGTTTGATGAAGGTGTTTTTCCTTTTTCAAAGCTCCATTCCAATGCTGGTGCAAGACTTCGATCTGAAATCCTTCTCCTTCCTCCAACGTCCTTTGCTACCAATCATCTATCTCCTGGGAATGAATATGTAGATTCTCCACTGGCTAACCCTCCTGATACCACTAATCAACTTTCTTTAGAAACTGATGGTCTACATGATACTGCTGGAACTTCACCGAATTCTGCAGAAGGACATGATGCTACCAAACTTGTCTCAGAACCGGCGTCTGCCACCACACCACTAGATGCATCACTACTCGGCGGCTCTGCAGCAGCTCCAACGATGTCTGTCCTCGCGCCCTCTCCATCTGTGAGTGTGCGTGACAGGGGGGCGACATGTGCTGCTGAGGATTTTTCGCCACATCCCATGGCTGATGGCGAACCCACTGAGTCGGGTGCTGGTGCTGCTGGGGAGCCTCCTGTATCTGCCACTTCATCAGAACCTACACCAATAGTTCAGCAACCAGTCCAACGACCACGAACTCGACTTCAGGATGGAATCAGAAAGCCCAAGGTATATTCAGATGGTTCTATTCGTTATGGTTGTTTTACTTCATCCGGTGAACCACAATATTTGGAAGAAGCTCTAGGAGATAAAAATTGGAAACATGCAATGGATGTTGAATATGATGCCCTGTTAAAAAAATCAAACCTGGCATCTTGTTCCACCTCAAAAGGGTAGAAATGTAATAGACTATAAATTGGTTTACAAGATTAAACACAAAGCTGATGGAAGTTTGGATAGATACAAGGCTAGACTTGTTGCAAAAGGTTTTAAGCAAAGATTTGGCATAGATTATGAGGATACCTTCAGTCCTGTTGTCAAGTCAGTCACCATCAGAATTATTTTGTCCCTAGCTATCTCAAGAGGGTGGAGTTTACGTCAACTAGACGTTCAGAATGCTTTTCTTCATGGGTTTCTAGAGGAAGAAGTCTATATGAAACAACCACCTGGTTATGAAGATAAAACCAAACCAAATTTCATATGTAAGCTAGATAAAGCTTTATATGGTTTGAAACAAGCCCCAAGAGCTTGGTATTCTCGGTTAAGTGCCAAATTGTAGAGTCTTGGATTTAACTCATCAAAGGCTGACACCTCTCTGTTCTTTTTCAACAAAGGTGGTATTGAGATGTTTGTATTGATCTATATTGATGACATTATAGTGGCAAGCTCAACTCAAGATGCTACATCAGGCCTACTACACCAACTCAAACAGGAGTTTGCTCTCAAGGATTTAGGTGAGCTACATTATTTCTTGGGCATAGAGGTGAACAAAGTCCATGATGGTATAGTTCTAACCCAAGATAAATATGTTTCTGATTTGTTAAGAAAGGTGGGCATGAATGACTGTAAACCAGCGTCTACACCATTGGCAGTTAATGAGAAACTGTTGACATCAGAAGGAACTTTATTGGGATCAAATGATGCTAGTCAATATAGAAGTATAGTTGGTGCACTTCAATACTTGACTCTCACAAGACCTGATATTTCTTTCTCAGTCAATAAAGTATGTCAATTCCTACATTCGCCCATAGTAATACATTGGGCAGCGGTAAAAAGAATTTTGAGATATCTAAAGCAGTCAACTAAAGTTTGACTCAAGATTAGTAAGTCTAACTCTCTGTTAATCAGTGGTTTCTCAGATGCAGACTGGGCAGGTTGTCCCAATGACAGGAGATCTACAGGAGGCTTTGCAATATTCTTGGGCTCCAATTTAGTCTCATGGAGTGCACGTAAGCAGCCTACAGTGTCGAGGTCAAGCACAGAGGCTGAGTATAAAGCTGTAGCCAATGCAACAGCAGAAATCATGTGGATCCAAACTCTACTTCAAGAACTGGAGGTTAAATGTCCACGAGCTGCTAAACTATGGTGTGATAATATTGGTGCCAAGTATCTTTCTGCAAACCCAGTCTTTCATGCTAGAACTAAACACATTGAAGTAGATTATCATTTTGTACGGAACGAGTGTCAAGAAAATTATTGGAAATTGAGTTTGTTCCTTCAGGAGACCAAATTGCAGATGGTTTTACTAAGACTCTTCCTGTGCGAGAGTTAGAGAATTTCAAGTACAATCTCAACCTAACTCGGTTGTGATTGAGGGGGACTGTTAGATAAATCATGTACTTCAAATCAGAATAATGGCCAATCTAGAAGGATCGCTGTTGTTAGCTAGAGATAATGTTGGTGTCCATAGTTGTTACGATACTCATCATTGGCCATATCTCTTTGTAATCAACTGGCACGTTTAGTTGCCCTATATAAACACGTAAGCAGTACACGGAGACGTGACTGTTTCCACCAAATGCTACTGCTCCTCTGATTTCTTTCACATTGTACTTCCTCCCCCCCCAAATCTCTCACGTACAAACATAATTGTAAAAATAGTCCCTTCTTCGATCGTGAAAACGCTGACAAGTGACATATATCACCTGCCGTTAGGGATGAAAACGGAACGAAAATGATCGGCAAATGGTTGTTCCGTTTCCGTTTTCCTATATTTTTTTTACCAATAATGAAAATAAAATCGAAAACCCCCGGAAACCGATATGAAAATGGATAGTGACAGAAAAGGATGCAGAACAGAATAGAGCGAATACAGAAACGAAAGCTGAACATTCCATAAGAACATAGCACATAATCACAATATACGTAACCACAAAAACAATGTAACTCATTCCACCTCCAAGGCGGATACAAAGAACAATGTTATGTTCACTGATATCACCAGGAAGTTTTTTTTTCTCAAATTTGTCAATTGAAGACTACTATTTGTCCCTCCAAATCAGACCACCATGTCCTCATCCATATCATTATCATCGATATCTTCTTGCTCCTTCAACTACAAAGGTGTAATGCCCTAGAATTTGCATATTATTGTTCAATATTTATTTATGATTTTTTTGAGATTTATTCTGGATTTTTTAGAGTTTATAAATGCCATTTTGCTATTTTTAGTTTTACAAAATTAATTTATTCACGAAAAATAAAACTAAAATTATGCTAAAAATAATTTTCCTAGGTTCAAAATATTCTAAAGTATTTTTGATAATTTGTTTGGAATTTTAAACTCTATTTGATATTTTCTATAAAGCTATTTGTATTTCTAAATTTATTTTAATTCGAAATAAATGTAAATTCTTCATTCTCCTTGTGGGCCAAACCCGATTCCCTTTCCGGCCCGTTTTCATCGGATTTTTTGGTTTCACTTATACGAAATTTTCGTTGGAACTGGCTCTCCTGTTTTTGTTTCCAGCAAAAAAAATTTCTGTTTTCGTACCGGCATTTCCAATTTCCGTTTCTGAAAAAAAGTCTTTCATTTCCGTTTTTCTCTAGAATGATCGAACACTTTCCGTTCCGTTTTCAACCCTACCTGTCGCGCTCGTGCACCGTGGCAAACCCTACCAAGATACTGCTGCCTGAAATCAGCGGGCCTACTGGCCAACCGAGCGCTTGGTGCTCGGCATCACATCACGAGCTACCATTGCTCGGCATTTCTTAGCTTATTTAATAACCTAATTAAGTGATTGATTATTTGACTTAATTAAACAAGTGATTAATTAGGTAATTACTTGAGTGATTATTTTATGGACATCATGCCGAGCTACGGGAGCTCAGTACACAGGTGGATGTGCAACCAGGTGCTAGGCAAGCCAGTGGTCCTGCCGTTGTCACGCTACCGTAGCTCGGTAAGTTCTGCTGTATTGCACAAATATGGTAGATGATACGTGTTATTTGTTGGTATTTTTAAAGTCAGAAATAGTACTATTTTTATAATTGCTTTTGTGTATAGAGCTACAATATTTAAAAAAGAGGTGGACCTCTGGTAGTCTCGTGGTCATGTCATGTGAGGCTGTGGTTGAAATGGCTCAATAGCCGTGGCGGCTGGAGTGATGGCCACAGCCCACAGGGCTAGGCGTATAACCTCGAGGGTGGTATCTCCAGCAATTTCCCTTCATTCCATTTCCTTCCCTATTCTCTTCCCCATATTCATTCTCTTTATTTCCTACCATCTCCAACAGCATCCCCTCAAGGGAATTTGTGAAGGGATTGAAGAGAGAATCCCTTTCTATCCAGATTCTCTCTCCAAATCCCGTCGAAGGAAATCGCGAAGGGAATCCGTTGGAGCACTTGGGATCTGTTCGTGAAGGGATTGGAGGCTGAAAAGAAGCTGCTGGAGATACCGCGTTGCCATCCCAATTCCCACCAACCTCCTCTTCTTCGTCGAAGCTTCGTGTAATCCTTTCGGCTACTATCCGGTCAACCTCTCGCGCCAGCCTCTGCCTTTCCCCTAAATCAATCAGTTTGTTCTTGTTACACGCAATACTTGTTCAGAGCGCTATGAACAAGAACTGCTTCTGCTACAATGTAATAATAATATGTGTTGTATGATTATAATCAAAATTCTGTTTCTGCTGCAATGTAATAATAATATGTGTTGTATGATTATAATCAAAATTTATGTATATGCGTGCTAGCAACTGATCCAGGAACTAGCACAGAAAGCAAATTAAAGAGCTTGTCTTCACACCATGCATCGTGCTGGGAAAAAGGAACAAAGTGATGCACACCGGCGGGCGGAGTCGAACGCGCGACTGCGGCCTCGCAAGCAACACGCCTTACCACTGCGCTACGTGGGCCGACGTGATCGAGCGGGAGAAAAAATTACTTAAGTCGAAACGTGGAGGCTGCTAAAACGGGCGACGCGGGAGGAGGTTTATTACAAAACATTCTCATAAATATGTGTACTTTCCCGTGCATGCAGGCAGTAATGTATATATACGATGAGATATATATATATAGGGGTGGGCCCACCAGTGGGGCAGGTTGGACTGCTGCCCCACCTACAATTTTCAAGACCCAGGTTGAACTACGCAATAAGATTGCCAACAATTGGATGAATGACTTAATGGTTTGCTACCCGGAGAGAGAGATATTCAAATCACTTAATGATGAAGCCATTATCCGACGTTTTCAGCGCCTCAAAACTAGGATAATACAATTGCCTCGTCCCTCACCAATTGTTAACTGAGCGGTATGTTGCCTATTTGCTAATTCTTCTTTGACCGTATTAGTTGAACGTTATATTTATGCTTCTTTAATAGTACTATTGTTGTTACGGTATATTGCATTCTTTTTAGCGTTTTAATACTACTTCAAGCCTACCCCACCTATAATTTCTTCCTGGTCATATCGTATATATATATATATATATATATATATATATATATATATATATATATATATATATATATATATATATATATATATATACAGAGAGAGAGAGAGAGAGATTGCAGCATCGAGTCGTAAAGCACCCCTGTGGCCCTGTCCCTGATCGAGAAGCACAACCCGTCGAACCAGTTAATCAACATCCTTCGCACCTGCAAGTCGGAACGCCCTTCCAAACTGCAGGTAGGCAGGCATGTCACCAGCGTATATAAGCGATTAAAGTCATGTTTTGGAGTCTTTAAATCAACTTCAACTTCTGAAAAACTAGTATGTCTCTCTAGCTTAAATTTTAAGTGATTTTTGGCATAATCTAGAAGCCATATATAAAGCTGAAAGCTGGGTTAAGCTTACTTTTACAGCTTAATATCGACAGAAATTAGCTATTTGTCAAACAATCTTTTATAAAAAAAATACAACTACTTTTTAGCTTAAAAAACCAAAATACTACTTTTCAGAAAAATTACAGCTCCCCAAATAACCCCTCTCTCTCTCTCCTCCCTTCGTGTTTATATATGCATGTATGTACATTGTAAGAAATTGGTTCATGATAGGCTTATTTTCTTTAAAATTCCAAAATATGTATGATTTAGTACCATATTATCTAGCAAATGGAGGAAAAACAATTTATAAGGTGGAATTCTTGCCACTCCTTAACTAATATGGTATATGACATGATGATAGCATGGACTGGACTTTGGCTAAACATATTGGCGTGCGTTTTTTGTGTGAAAAAACGCTTAATTTGTGACTCATTTGTTCAGTGAATTTTAATTTGCGTACTAAACTTGTCTGGTTATTCTAATTTCATCAAGTAAACTCTATCAACTTTTTTTAAGAGTTTGTCTAGCGAATTTATTTTATTTTTAAGACTTATTTGCGGGATAATGGACGACTATAAAGAAATTATACATAATGCAATGAAGATGGGGAATTAAACCAAAGTGTCTTGAAGTAGAAATCTTATACTTTAGAGATGATGCAATAAGAGAAGATGAATATATCGCAATTATATTTTTTAGAGATGATGCAAATCTGGAGTATCTTTCCCAGTTTGTCAACACTTTTTCTATGGTCGTTTGACTTAGTTGTTAACAGCACTTGCTCTCAATTAATATAGTTAATTGTTCGTGCAATGGAGTTTGTTATCGTTTTGTGGCTTGTTCATGGCGACAATATGATGCTGCATGTGAAACGGCTTCGTTATAGAGATGTGAAAGCGGTCTTTATATGATAAAACTATTCGGAATAAAAAAATGTTTCTGCAAATGTGTAACATCCTCAGTTTCGCTTTCTGGGAAAAATCTAATTTAAATTAATTAAATTCAAAAAGTGGAGTTTCCTTGGTGTTTATGTTAACCTGGCATCCTTTCCCATCCAAAATCGGGATTCAATTCCTTTCCGTTCGAAAAATCAAATTTCCAGATTCTCGCCGGTACCCGAAATTTCACCCGAGTCCAAAAATGCTCCAAAAATCCCGAAATCACTTCAATTAGGTCCCAAATATTCCAAAATGATTTTTGGAATGATTCCCCGGATTTTTGGAACTCTGCCCCTATTTTATCTCACGGCTTTTGTTTAATGCCCGCTATTCACGCCCGAATATTCAAATCCACAAATTTCATCCAAATTCCGTGAAACCAATTTTATTGGGTTCCAAATATTCCAAAATGGTTCTAGGAATTTTTAGACCATTTTTCCTAATTTTTCTCTAGGGTGGTTCAATTGCGTAATCCCCGACCAATCGCGCGCTACCATGTGGCGCTACAGTACCTTCTTCTACCTTGGGATATCAAGTTTCTAGAGAAGAGCCTCAAGCTTCATTCATGGTGTCCTCTCTTTAATCAACCATATCTTCCTCAATAATGCTCCAAATCAATCACGGTCGAGTCCGTTGAATCCGTAGCGACGAATCCCTTCCATCCCTCACCTTCATTAGCCTTCAATTCCGCCGGAAACCGTCGCATTAGGCAAAAACCGAAATTGCTTTAATTGCCATTTACTTTGTCGTTTCAACTCCAAACGACGTGCTTCCACTTCTCATCTCTCCGTATAGAAGTCCTCTTCCCGGTGGTAGCACTCACTCTTAGCCTCTCCACCTCGTTCATCCGCTAGATCAAGAAAACCGGCGCTGGGTCACCATTTTTGTGTTCTTCGTGTTCATCCTTGTTCCTCCCTCTCCGGTGGGTCAATCCTCATGCCGTTTGTTTCCTTGTGACCGTGTGGGAGTCTAGATTCTCATCTTTCAATCAATTTTAGGTTCCATCAAGAATTGGAGACGAATTTAACGTTTTTTTTCACTTCGGCCGGAGCTCCATTTTTCGTCAAATTCGTCGTCTCCGGTGAGCTTTGATCCAATTCCTTGATTCTATAGGTCCCTTAGGATGTCCTCTAGATAATCCATCAATTTATTTTGCCAAGTTTCATGCAAATTGGTGCAAAAATCTGGATTTTCGGGAAGAAAATGGAGCTCTGTTTTTTTTGGAGCTTCCAATGCGTCTTGCCACGCCATGTGGCCCGGCCGTCTTGTATGTGTCGCCGCCAAACCCCCTCACGGCCACCCTCCAAGCCTTGCTTCCATGGCCATGGCCAAGGCTAGAGCCATGGGGAAGAACCCCACTCTCAATGACAAGGGGCCCCACATGACATAGACCCAAGCCCATTCCAAAAATCAGAAAAAAATAGAAAAGGAATATTCCTGGAATATTCCCTCGTTTTCAATTTTTCAGGATTTTCGAACTTCAGAAGCTCATAACTTTTCCGTCCGAACTCCGATTGACTCCGTTCAAATTCCTAAATTCATCTAAAATCAATACCTACCTGCCAGTACTACTTTTATAATTTTTGGATTTTATTTATTTTCTTGTATTTATTTGTTGTCTCGTTTTGCGCGTAGCCGAGGAGTCGACCGAGTCCGTCGACCCCGCCGCCAGACTTCAAGCGTTCGACGTCCTCACCGCGACCGAAGGCAAGTCTCCTTGACGCATGTTGACCCAATGTTTATAAATGTGTTTACAAAGTTTTAGAAACTTGCATGCTATGTTTATAATCGTATGTCAAATATAAGGGAATAGTTAATCCGAATTGTGAATACCTCCTTTGTTATTGACATCCATGTTACTTGTAACCCTAGTACATTTGCTACGCCATGTTTACCTTATATGGTGACCTTTGTCGAATAGTACGGTAGTTTTGCTTAGGACCCATATTGATGAAAATAACTCATGGGTGGGATTATTCAAAAATGATGATTTAAAGTGTGATTTGGACTTGGTTATATGATTTTGGTACTGTTTTTCTAAAATAAAAAGGAAAGGAAAAAATGGTTTGGACTTGGGCGGAATGGAATGTCGGGCGGGTGCGGATTGAGCACTAGTTGCATTGTGCAAGTGCCGCCCCAAGTCAATTAAGGACCGACACTTGTGATTGTCCATTCTAAGCATAACTGTACTACCACATGTCTATAATGGTACGACCTGGCTAACTAATTTGTAGAAACCTAACTTAGACTCACCACACGGTGGAATGTGAGTGCCGGATAGAGGCAAGGTTGTTTTCTCACACGACGCAAAAGTGGGCTTCTGAACTGGGTGGCTAGAACCCTAACAGCGGTGAAACCTCAGCGGGTGGGTCGGGTTAGGTGGATACATTGTAAAGGCCTTGTCATGATCTCTCTGCCGGCACACCAAAGGAAGTGTGTTAATCCGGAGGCAACAAGAGATGATCATGTCTTGTGGGTAAAGCTGTACACCTCTGTAGAGTTAAAACTATTCGAATAGCCGTGCTTACGGTCAAGGGCAAAGCAAGGAATGCTTTCATATTGGTAGACTTTGGTTTTGATTTTAAAACTAAATGGTGTTGGTTTTGGGGGTTCGGGAGTGGTTAGAACTCTCGAATGTGTAATGGCGGATTGAGCCAACAAGGTGGATAGAACCTGTTTTATACCTTGACGGGAGGAGTCATATGTGATTAAACTTGATCTTTTAAAAGTTGGCGGTTAGAGCCTTTATATTAGTGATGGTGGATAGAACCTTCACTGCAATATTAAATAATTCAATTGCTAAATAATTGTAAAAATATGCTTTATGACAGTTATACTTAAGTATGGTTTATGAAATTTGGCTTTGTGCAAAAGAACCCTATTAAGCTTCCTTTGGAAAGCCCCCCATACATATACTTTCTCCGACTTGCTGAGTACTTTTGTACTCACGTGCTACACATCTTGTCATCATCAGAGAACTACCAGGACGCAGCCGAAGATGGTGAGTTCTACACCGAAGACTTCGATGAAGATTGCCAGGATAGCTAGTCGCGCTTCTTGTCGTCGCCTGTGGTGTTTTGGTGTTCGCTCGTTGTCGCTTTTGCTTCCGTTGTCGTGTCTCTGGTCTCGTGACCGAGTACTGTAATAAGCGGCCATGTGGCCCATACTTTATTATTTATGCTATAATTTCGTTTTATTTGGCAATGACGTATCACTGTTGACTGTGTGTACTAGCTACTGATCTGGGACTAGTGCAGAAATACACAGGAGATTTCGGATAGCTGATCCGGGGTCTCACAAAATGACAAAAAGATGTCCGTTATTTATAGAGTATGCCATATCTAGACAGATATGTTAAATCGTCTCAATGTTTCTTGGGACGCATGCAACCTGAGAATGCCTATATATATTAGTAGAAACATGATATAAACGTATACATAAAAGCATCTTTCGAGCATAGACATGCATTCTAACGTCTCAACGAACCGCTTCTAGGACGCTTTTAAAACACGACTCTACACTTTCCTAGATCAGATGATGTAATGCGTCTCTAACATCTAAATAAAGCGCCTTTGCATGGCTGACGTGTGGTAGTGAGATCGCTTGGCGGTACACCGTACACATCTACCAACGTCCCCGGGTGGCAGCGGCTGCTGGCCACCGGACTGGCCCAAAGTCTTGTCCTCAACACCACCGAGGCCGTCGCCTGTGGCCATCGCAGCGACACTTGCAGACGTGACGTGCTGGGCAGGTGTCGAGTACGTACGTACAATCAGGACTGTTTCTAATATTTCGGAGGCTCTAAAACGAAACGAAAGTGGATGTCTTTGATAGGAACTAATATTTTAGATACCATAATTATGTTTAAGGTAGCTCCAGGCATTTTTATAGCCAAAGTTTAATGTGCATCGATAATATATATGTGCGAACATTTTTATATCATCGACATCCTATTATAGTACTGTATGAACAATGCTATATATAAACTTCTCTTGTAAGTTGCAAGCAACATATAACTTAAAGACATCGCATGAAACTCTAAAAATTTACATATAACTATATAAAACGAACTGTTTTGTATGAAATTCATGCATTCTAAATATGCTCTAAAGAGTATGAAACTACATAAAAAACCATTTTATGGGATTTTTTGGTTAGCCAAAATATACAACTAAGCAATCGTTAGTCAACACTAAAAGCCTAAAGCACTAATCTTTAACCAAAAAATTATTCATATCCTTCAACTGATAAGGAACTTTCTGTTAGCTCCCAAACACAACTAACTAGTCATCATAGGCACTGGAAATCCAAATTACCAATCTTGAATCAAATATTTTCTTCGTATTATTTAACCAAGGAATTCGAATATATACAGAACAACTAATTATCAAATTCACTCTCAGCTTAATTAGCAGGTAGTAAGATGCACGCTTGTTGTGTCAACCTAGCAATCGATCTTGTGATTGAGTATTCGTTCGTTTAGTTTATTGTGAATGCCAAATGCAGGTGTTTCCAAATGGCGAGTTGTCGAGTTGAGCACTTGGATTGGCTTGGACAAGTTCTCATTATTGTTGTTGGTGGTCTAATTCTATTTTCTTGCTAGTGGCTGCTTAGGAGTTGACGATATAGATCCATATCCTTATGTACTCTGGCTTATGCATCTAACTATGAGTTTACACATACTATATATGAGGTGTATATATATACATGGGCTGGAGCCCCTAGCTCTCGTGGACCCTTTAGGCGATTGCACTTGCTGCCCATGCCCCTATGCCGGCCCTGCGTACAGTGCTTGTGTATAGAGGCAGTGGCGACAGTATGTTGCGTCTATGGTGGGCGAAGGGCCTTAAATAGCGTGAGAAAGGTTGACAGTTCATGGGAGTTGCGGAGAGACGCTCACTCCGGCGCAACGATCGACGGCAAGTCGGCAACCGCTCGTGCACGCAACAACACACGGTTGTGTGTGTGTCAGGCTCGCGAGGAGAACTGCTTGCCTATGCTTCGGAAACACATGGGCAGTTGTTAGTACATGTGAGCTATCTGTAAAACTATGACATACATAATTTTGGGTGATGTAGAGGAGGAACAAAGAGGATAGAGAAAGATAATGTCTACCATTTAATAGACAGTCTTAATGACTATTTTATAATGTGTATGTCATTGTATAGACAACATGTTAATAATGGTATGAGATTATTGTAAACAATTATATAGATAATTTATTGCATAAATACAAGATATATTACAGGCAACCGACTTGTACAACTCTAACCACGCTCCGGCGAGCAGCATACCCACCCAGCAATGTGATCACGATGGTTAGTTAGGGCCTGTTTGGATCCAGTATCATCTAATAGTTAGCTGGCTAATAGTTCCTAGCTAATATTAGCCAGCTAACTATTAGCTGGAGGGTGTTTGGATCCACCAGCTAATATGTGGTTAATAGATGTTTAGGTTGATCAATTGTTCAGAATACCCCTGCTATTAGTTGCTATTGGTGGCATGCGCGAAAGGTATTTTGGTTAAATGTCACATATTAGTTGTTATTAGCTGGGTGCCCAGCTAATATATTGGATCCACTCCAGCTAATTTTTAGTAGTTAACTGTTAGCTGTATGGATCCAAACATGTCCTTATTTGAAGGGCGCGCGCGTTTAGAGCGCGCACAATCAAACGGACGAATTAGTGCATCGGTGTCAACTTGGTAACGGCCTTCAAGGCCTAGACTTGACATGCGACGGCCATTCTCACTACAAGAATCCAGTTTTGGGGCGAGTGTGAAAATATCTAACCGAGTGCACACTCGGCGTAAAGTATATTATACCGAGTGTAATCTATTGCGAGTGCCCACTCGGAATATATGGAATCTATGCCGAGAGGACACTCGTAATATGACGGTGTTGTCCACGTAGGTCACCTTATTGCGAGGGCACACTCGGTATGGATGCCATGTCAGCAGAGGAATGACAATCTATCCCGACAGGGCACTCGGTGTAATGTTAGAACGAGAGTGCACTCGGGAAACTGATTCTAGGGCAACGACCATATACCCCTCTATGCCGAGAGGGCACTCGGTGCACTATTAGAACAAGAGGGCACTCGGAATTGGAACGTGTTAATGATTTTATTTCCTGGATAAAAATATCATTATTCCCATTATGCCATCAAACATGGTAATATCGATGTTTTCAGAATGCTCAAAACAGTGTTCATTCTATCTAGATAATTACGGTTGAAATATTGAGAGAGCTTCTATGTGGAAGCATGTTAAACAGATGTGTGTCGAGTGGGCACTCAGGATAGATGTCTTCCGAGTGGGCACTCGGGGTTGGTATGGACTGGGTTGGTTTGGACCGAATCTGGCCGTTCTAGGGCAACCCCACTGCCTCTATTCCGAGAGGACACTCGGGTATATTCTCCTTCATAGTTTAGATACGAGGTCAGAAGAAATTGAAAGCCGCGGCTCCCAAATCGACCAGCCTCTGACCTCGATAGCAGACATCCGGCCGCCGCCCGGCGTCCTCCTCTCGGCGCCGCCGCCAGCGTCCCTCCTCTCCCGGCGCCGCCGCCCCTGCGTTCCCCCTCTCCAGCCGGCGGCCTCCCTCCTCTCTCGCCCAAGCCGACCGCCCTCCGCCTCACACCGGCCGGCGCCGCCCTCCTCTGCCGGCGCCAACGCCCCGGCGTCCCTCCTCTCCAGCCGCTGCGGCCTCCCTCCTCTCCAGCCGGCGCCGCGGCCTCCCTCCTCTCCCGCCCAAACCGGCCGCCCTCCGCCTCACACCGGCCGCCGCCGCCCTCCTCTGCCGGGCCCCGCTGCCCCGGCCTCCTCCCTCTGTCGCCCGACCGGAGCTCCGCCTGTCGGCCTCCCTCCTGCTCTGCCTCCGGCCACTTGCTCTGCGTCTATGATGGTGCCTTCCTATCATCCTTAAAAGAAATTTTTGGCATTTTGAAGGTGGTACAAAAGGTAAAGCTAAGTTTATATGTTTGTTGTTCTTACCATTTTGTTAGATATGTTCGTGATATGAATGACAAATATGGGTGCAGTACTAGAGGTTGATTTAGTATTTAGTAATTAAAAGCTTTGTCACTTGAAGGTGCAAAAGTTTAGAGGTTGATTTAGTATTTTGTAATCAAAAGCTTTGTCACTTGAAGATGCAAAAGTTTGTGCAATACTATAGTGCAGAAAGGGAAAGATTGTAATATTATCAATTGAACAAAAGTTAGGATGTTAGAATGCTTTGCAAAAGAAAGAATTGGTTATTTATCTATGAAAGTTAGAGGTAGTTTGCACTAAAAAATGTTAGCTGACATGGAAAGGTATTTGTTGTGACTCTGAGCCTGTGAGTATGTGTGAAAATTTTGATTACTGGACCATGGCCGTCATATATTATTGAAAGTGTTTTTGGGTGCTTTCTAGGTGAGTCCCCGAGAGTGCACTCGGCGTAGCCTTGCTCTTGTGTTGTCCTCGAGAGTGCACTCGGCGTAGCCTTGCTCTAGTGTTGTTCTGCTATCGAGAACAATGTAAGTTAATTAATACTAATTTTTACTTAATTTTGGTATTATTTATATTTGTTTTATTATGCTTTAGCACTGTGTATGTTGATTTAAACGTGATGAAACTAAGTTAATGAATGCTAATGTATGCTTTACTTTTGGTATTACGTATATTTGTTTTATTATAGTTTACCTCTGTGTATGTTGATTTGAACGTGATGAAACTAAGTTAATGAATGCTAATTTATGCTTTACTTTTCGCTTTATGTATATTTGTTTTATTATAATTTACCATTGTGTATGTTTATTTGAACATGATTAAACTTGAGCATATTACGAAATAGTTGGTATATGTCTGTGTATGTCAATATAACACTTGTGTTCTATTTTTTATAGTGATATTATTTCATTTTATTATAGAAAGTAAAAGAATTACCAATGGTTTTTTTTGTTTAGTTTGTTCGAAACAATGGCTGAAGATCGCTCATGGATGTATACGGATTGGGAGAACGGGAGGCCAAATATTAATTGGTTCAGAAAAACAAAAGAGTTTCTTAATATCGCTTTTCCTGGGCCAAACTCTAATCAAATGTTGTCTAGTTGCCCTTGTCGGACATGTGGAAATTATAAGAAACAAGATCTCCAAACTGTATCAGGCCATTTAGTTAAGAATGGCTTTACACCTGAATACCTAGTGTGGACTTCACATGGAGAGGCAAGACCATCTGTCCGGCCTCGTCAACATGAGGAGGTCGATGAATCTCATCACATGAGTGACATGCTGGAAGATGTCAGGGTTGCTCATGAAGCGTCAGAGTACACAAACGCATCTATTGCAGCAGATTCTTTCTTCAAATTGGTCGAGTCTACCATGCAGCCGGTCCATAAAGACACTAACGAGACTGTACTCTCCGCAGTTTCTCGTTTGATGTCTATGAAATCTCAGTACAACCTTTCAAATGCTGCATATGATGCAAATCTCAGTCTAATGCATGATCTTCTACCGGTCACGTCGGATTCAAAAATGCCTCGAACATTTAACGAGTCTAAACGACTGTTAAGTGGTGTAGGTATGTCGTACAACAAGATCGATGCTTGCGTAAAAGGATGCATGCTATTCTGGAAGGACAGCATTGAAAAGACAAAATGCGATGTGTGTGGTGAAGCACGGTACGTGCAGGTGGAGAATGATTCTGGAACAAGTCGTCGAAAACCAGTTGCAAGAAAAATTTTGCGCTACCTTCCACTCATTCCTCGACTTCAAAGGTGCTATATGGATGCCAACACTGCAGCACTCATGCGATGGCATAGAGATGGACATAGAGATAAACCTGACATGATGGTACACCCGTCTGATGGTGAAGCTTGGAGACAGTTTGTTATGTTCTTTACAAGTCTGTGGAATGCAGGCTCGGTACACATATCCTGAAGGTGAAGGTTACTCGAGTGACACTAGGACGAGATGGGAGGCAACTTTAGAGGCGACTTGCCAATACCATGCTGAGCAGCTAATGTACAACACTCGAGTAGCAGCTGTGACCAAGTACTACAAGGATGTGTGTGAAGATGAAGACATTGACACAAGAGAGAATCCATTGTTTTTCACTGCTGCTGAGTATGAGCAAGTCAAACCTGCATGGATCGATGATGAGGCTTGGGGGCATCTCATTACGCAATGGTGTGATCCAGCATGGCAGCGTGTAAGTGAAATGAAGAGAAATCTCCGTGCCACTTCAGGGGCAAGGGTGAACCGAGGTGGATCTAGTTCTATTAGTCGAACCCAGCAGGAAATGGTAACAGAAAGTCTCTATATTTTCAAACCATCGTTTCTGACATTCGGACTTAATACATTTCCCTTGTTTTGTCGCAGGAGAGGAGGTTTCAAAGACCTGTGACACCTTTAGAGGCTTATGCTGTTCATGGGGGCGTTTCTATTCAGGACATGGAAAACTTTGAGGGTTCTGAGATTCCACCTGTCACTAACCCACATGTCCAGATGAACTTGGTGCGTAGCACTAACACATAGCTAATTTTGTTTTTCAGACTAGTTGTGGCATTTCAATGTTTTTATACCTTTCCAGGGGAAGTATCGAGATGCATACCAAGAAAAGCATGGACCCGATGTTAATTGGCTGCATGGGAATTTTGATGCACAATTGATGTACCAGAATACGGGTGGGAAGCCTCATGGTCGTTATGCGCTTCTTGATGGTGCATTTGATGATAGGAATGTGCGCTTGACTTCTACCCCATTTGGCACTTCAAGCAATGCTTCTTCTTCTCTGAGGCAAAGCGATGAAGAGTTGAGGCCGCGAGCTTGCGAGCGTGCGGGATGAGAACCGAGATATGCGGAATGCTATGAATACGGGATTCACGGCCATGGCACAGTGGATGCAGGTAAAAATTAATTTACATTTGTCTTAAATTTAGGATGTTCATAGTAGTCAAATGGTAACACTCTTGTTGGCAGGATTATGCTCTAGCAACCTCTTCAGGAAATCCACCACCTCCACCGCCGGTATTGAACTTTAACTTCAATGCATTCTCGACGCCTCAACATCAACCAAGACAAGAGGTATGTATATAACTCCATGTTGGGTAGATATATGAAACTATGCATTATAGGTACTAAATTGAAATTTCTGTTTAGGACACCCAAAACTCTCATCATGCTATTAACCTTGGACAATCATCGAGGAATAGTCCAGGGGATGCCTTATCGGGTGAAGATAATGGTGGTATTCCAAATCATGAAATAAACTGGTTTCCAGGTGAATAATCATATCTGATTTGGTTGATGACTTGCCCCTCAAAAAATTTGTCCTACTTGATGTTATGTATGGATATATCGTATGTGTGAATACGTTTAACTTATATGTCTTTCCTATAAATATGTAACCATGTATGATATTGAATGTAAATAACATAATATGATTTATTCTTCAAATGTAATGTGCAGAGGATGAAGAAACAAGGGACCGAAGCTAATCGGATTCATCTAGCCCTCGAGGAGTGGTTTTAGATTTGGTATGGATGTGATAGGCTTAAAAACTTACTATGTTTTGAGTATGTGACTTCATTTGTTAAACTTCGGACTTCATTTGTGATATGTGCACTTCGGACTTCATTTGTGATATGTGCACTTCGGACTTATGAATGTAAAAATGTTTGCGATATGTGCGTTATATGTGAATGTGCGATGAATGGGTTATGTGTGTTGTGGATGTTGAATTGATATTGTGAATTGTATACGTTATGTTGTGAATTGTGCATGTCATGTTGTGAATTGTGCAAGTCATATTGTGAATTGTGGATGAGAATTTGTGATTTGTTATATTGTGGCTGTGGCCTGTTGAATTTATGATGTGAATGTGAATTGATAATGCGAATATAGTGAATATTGAGCTATTTGCTCGGTAGGGGGGAATTAGCTACCCCGAGAGTGCACTCGGCATAACAGGATAAACTGAGTGTGCACTCACTACATATCTATTACGAGAGTGCACTCGGCATATACCTAACTCCTGAGTGTGCACTCGCTATAAATCTATACCGAGAGTGCACTTGGTATAGGCTATACCGAGAGTGCACTTAGTATAGGATTTATAGGTATACCGAGTGTGCACTTGGTAGAGGCTATCCCGAGAGTGCACATGGTATAGGCTTTATACCTATCCCGAGTGTGCACTCGGCATATATGTTGACGTGGCACTACCGTGGCCGACACGGGGGCATGGTTCGGTGTCTGGAGTCGCAGCTCTATACCGAGTGTGCACTCAGGTAATATTTATTTTTTCCGAGTGTACACTCGGCGTAGTCCATTTTTCCCGATAAAATAACGCCGAGTGGACTATGCCGAGTGTGGCCACTCGGGATAGGCTATCCCGAGTGGTTTCGCCCCTATCCCGAGTGTGGGAGACACTCGGGCCAAATCTGCTACCTTGTAGTGTCTGTCTAATATTTGCACGTTAGGCCGAGGTGTTTTCTCTATATAGTTAGGGCGCGACCAGCCGGCCCGGTATACTTTCGGCCCGCACCGTGACGCGATGCGGTTGTTGGCTTGTGACTCAGGACACTGCCGTAGTGGAGTAGGACAAAGTGCCTGAAGCACACAACGGCCGACCGAGATGCGCGGCGGCGCGCGGCCTTAGGGCATGTACAATGGTTATATTTAGCTGTCTATAAGAGATGACACGTAGGATTTTAAATGATGTGGAGGAGAGAGAAGAAGGAGAGAGAAGACTGCTGTCTACTATTTAATAGACAGCTTATAGACAGCTTTACATTTTGTGTACCATTGTATAGACAGTCTGTTAATTGAATGAGAGACCACTACAGACAACTCTATAGACGATCCATTGTATGAATTATTTTTAGTGCTGTCTTTAGATGATGTGGAACTACATTATAGACAGCTGCCATCTATACCATTGTACATGCCCCCGCGAAAACGGCGCGCGACCCACCACCGATCCGCTCCTCCGGGTGCTCCGAACCGGCCGTCCCCTCGACTCCCGAGGCGCCGTGCAAACCAGCACCCACCCTTGCGCTCGACCTTTGCTAGGCGCGGGCGGCCGCACGGCTAGCTGCTGCCTCGCGCCCTCGCCAGCGCCGGAAAGGCACGCGGCATCCTCTGCTCGGTTCCGCTTGGCTGCCCCGTCCGCGTCTGCCTCCGCTCCGGCCGGCCCGGACGCAACCACCGAGCGATCGACCGACCGGTACGCGTCGCAGTTTGTGGCCGTACGTCCCATCTTAGCGAGCTACTGCTGGGGTGGTCGTGATTTATTGTCGTAGGGGTCGGCTGCCCTTCACCGGACGAGCACACACTGGCACGCCAAGTCCGTGTCACAACTCACAATTAGGAGTGTTGATGGATTGAAGCCTAGCATCTCCGAGCCTAAAATTATTTCTCTTTGATCTGATCTAAGTCTAATTCAACACAGAGAAATCTAAGTTCAATCCAAATCCAAAAAGGCCTGGGCCTTAATTTGGACCGAACAAATACATGAATTATGCTCAATTATTATTGCCAAAGGTCTGAACAGAATTCTACATTGTACAAAAGAAGAAAACTCAATTATTTATTATCAAAATTGAAGTGCTTTACTGGGATTCTTGTGTTTCCTAGGATAAGAAATAGAAATGGCATGCCGTGTATGCCCCATCTAGAGAAACTTATGTGCTTTATTGTTAAAATTGAAGTGGTATGCTCAATCCTGCGTTTCCTGGGATTCTTCTCATGAGCCGTGTCGCTCTGGACTCACGCTTGGTTTTTGCTCGCACTTATCGTTAGACGGCGAGCCCAGTCCAGGCGATGAGACGACGCACCTTTCTGCAGCAGCGCATGAGATGAGATCCCTCACTCCACTGGCACCGTCCGGCGTCCCCATCCCCGATCCAGATCGATCCGCCACTGCGCGGTGCACTTCTTCCACCGATGGCAGTCTCGTCACTCCTCCTGCTCTCCTCCGCTGGTGAGGAACACTGAAACACTGAAGCAAGTGACGAGAGTGTTTCCTGGTGGCGGTGTGAAAGACACTAAAGCATTGATGAGGCAATGACTGAACGGCTGCGGCTGGACTAGTGGTGTGCAAAGTGTAATACTGTTATTTAGTAGAAAAATGTGAGGTCCAAGCCTGGTCTAATCGGGCCTGGATCAGGTCCAAATAGCTATGGATCTAAAATAAGTTCAATCCATTTGCAATTTTGGACCGGTCTAATCTAAAAACCTAGACTGGTCCAAACTTATTAGCACCCCTAGTCACAATTAACGTTACTACCTCCACCGGCGGAGCCAAGGCCCAGCCTGCCTGGGCCATTGCCCGGGCTCAGGCGGTGGCGAGGAGCAGGCGACGACGAGCGGTGGCCTGGCTAGGAGCAGGCGACGCCGCGACGACGAGCTTAGTGAGGTACTTGTTGCCGTATCTCTTTTTTTGTTTATCTATGGATTTTTGTGTATGTATTAGACCATATTTTTTTTTATGTATGTATTAAACCATATTTTTTGTTTAGAACTATTGTGATTTACTGGTTCTCAACTTTCTTTAGAGCTTGTCCAGGCTCTAAATTTTTTCTGGCTCCGCCGATGTCTACCTCCAGCCTCCGGCTCGACTGATGGCCGGTCCGGTTCATTACTTCGGCAGCACTACCATATAGCAGTACCATGCATCTACCATGGAGTTCACAGCGTGTGGTCATGGTAGCACTGGCCGTCAAGCTGATCGACCTCAACGACTTGACTTCACTTTGACGAGAGATAAAAAAAAAAGTGTAACATTTGTTTCAATTCGGTGGTGTAGGAACTGTTGACGACATACCACGACCACGATGCATCATATACATGCATCTCCCAAACACATGTTCTTGTCATGCGCTGTCAGGGGCAGTGCTTTTTCGGAAGTTTCTTCTTGGTACTTGTCTTCTTTCTGGCGCCGCGCGCGAGGCTACCAAAAAATGAAGTGTGATTCAGGCAGGTACAAGTACTTACGCGAGCGTTGTTGTCTCTTTCATGCACGGCCAATCCTGTCCAGATCGTATGCCAACACACAGATCAGCCGTCTCTCTCGACGCTACAGATCGATCTGTTAGCTTCGTATCTTCTTCTACATTTCCATGCAATCAGTACCGCACCCCAATAATATACATGCGGACTGCAAAGGAAATACAAATAGTATTATACTAATGCTGGACGTAGAGCTAGCTGAACCATCGTCGTAATGTTGCACCTTCAGGAAGGAATACCCAGCTCTCTGCAATATTAAACCATGCAATTCAAGAACGTTCGTGCCTAATCGTTCAACTTTAATAATAAATGTACACACAGCTGTGTTGCTAAGACTTCCATGGCCACGGCCCACGAGTAGACATGACATGAACTTCTGTGCCCATGTCGTTGCTAAGGCTGAGATCGATCTGGCATCCATCCCAAGGACAAGCAACTAAGCAAGCATATCTTCAGTCTCTCAGCGTCGTACATCCGCATGGCATGCCGTACTGTACAAGCTGAAGATTATTTGAGCTGGATCGAGCTAGCCGCTCGCACCTTCGACGAAACTGAGCTGGAAATACTATATATCAACAGGATATGTACTTCGTATCACTGGCAAGTTTATACATAGATAATGGAACTTATAATTAGTGGGGTACTTCAGCGCGAGGGGCCATGGTCTGTGATGGCGTCGATCGCTTGCTGACAATTAAAGCATTCCCTGTCCCAGTCCAATAACTTCCACCGCTGCATTTGTTACTTTGGTTTTCCTTTTCACAGATTTTTGCCATCTGCAAATGGCCCATCCATCATCACCCTCTCGACCCCTTTTGAACTATCTGTGGATCAAAAGCATAAAAAAACAAGTGCTTCAGGTAGAAGCTACACAAATCTATGATCTATCCAAAGAACTAGGCACATTTGCATGCAGTTCAAAAGCTCATGAAAAGAATGCAAAAATCGAGAGGTCGTAGAATATTGGTCGGTGGAGCCTTATTTACTCCGATGTGTTAGCCAATTGGGGCTCACAGCGGTCGGTAGAGAGCATCGGCACACTAAACCTAACCTTGCACGGAGGCATCTATTGATACTTCGTTTGTTAATTTGGTGAACATCGTTAGAATTTGCAGGACATATTGGCGCGACGTGCTATCTCGAAAATGTAAAAGAATTCCAGATAAATTACAAATTCTTTTCTAAAGTAAATTTGGTGCTCTTCGTTCAGAAATATGTAACTTTTTTTACAAAGTGTGTAGTTCAACTTTTTAAACTTTAGATACTAGTATATAAAAGACTATTTAGATTGGCTATGTGAAAATACTATCATTATATTAGTTATGAAAAATATTTCACAATATAAAAAAAATTAGATTGGACCTGTTTGAGAAAATAATTATGGCACATCACATATTCTTAGCCCATGGCTCACGTCTCATAGAATCAGGTTCATGGCTAACTTTATCACATTTGTGGTTGCCATTTTATTAGCCACACTTTTTATGGCAAGCTACACCTTCTCTAGATTTATTTATGGCGAAGTTAGGCATAACAACGTGAACAGGACCTGCGGTACATATATAATCAGCAAAGGTTCTACTTGCAAAGTTGCGCCACCATTAGCTAGTTCGTTGGTTTGAGCATTGTTAATGCTTTGCTTTTTTTTTGCTGATCATATGAGACACTGGATTTTTTTTAACATTTTAATTAATCGTGCTAATTTACACCAAATTTTGGGACGATCAAACTTTAAATATAGACAAATTTAGTAGATAATACAAACAAAATGACACGCAATAAATGCAAACCGATATAACATCACATTTTTGCAGCTCATTTTTAACAAACCGATCCCTGGGCAATGGCGCGGTTAGCCGCGAGGCTCGTCGTGCCGTACACGGGCAGCTCGTCGCCGTCCGCCCCGCGAAGGCTCTCCAGCTCAAAGAGATCGGAGCTCGAGTCGCTCCCCTCCTCGTTCTCTTCCACCTCCCCGAGGCTCCGCACGAGCTCCTCGACCCTGCGTCGCACCACCGACGCCTTGGCGTCCGGGCAGAACCTGACCGACCTCCGCTCCGCCGCTTCCGTCACGTCCGCCTCTTTTGCGGTGGACGTCACCAATGTGCATGATGGCTGTGGTAGTGCCGGAGATGTGATCCGCGGCGGCGGGATGGCTGTCGGAGTCTTGGGCTTCCTTGGGAGGCGCGCCGAGGTGAACAGAGTCTTAAGGACGCACGCAAACGTCGCCGGTGACGGAGGCAGCGGCCCTGGCGACGATGGCGCTGCGCCCCTTGGCCGGAGCCTTGCTCCGGGGAAACACGGCCTGCCCTTCTTCTTTGCTTTGCTGTTCGGTGGAGCAGCAGATTCTGCAGCGTCGGCTTTTGCAGTCTCTGGCTGCGGCGGCGGAGGGGGCCTGTGCTGGCGGTGCGTGGACTCAGTGTCTGTAGTCGACGCGGACGAGGAGGAGAAGCTGTAGCTGGACGACGAGTCCGACGAGGAGGTGGTTGACGACGCGTACCCCGAATGGCGCGGGCGGGCCACTGCGGTCTCGCGCCGGCGCCTGTCCGCTCCTGCCGCCTGCTTCGGCTTTGCCGCCTCCTTGGCCCACCAGAACTGCGGCGCCGCCGTTGTCTTCTCTTCCGACCGCCGCGTGGTATCAACAACAACCGCACCATCGCCACCACTGCCCTCATCGAGAGAGCGGTAGATGGCGTCGAGGAGCGAGGCCGAGAAGGACGCACCGACCCCCTGCTTGCGCTCCCCGTGCCCGCACCGCGGCGGCGCGAGCGGGGGCGGTTGCTTCCCATGGCAATGGCGCCTCTCCATGCCAAATAAAGAACTGATAATATACTCGGCGACCGAAGCCGGAATTCTTTGCGCTCAAGAACGAGACTGAGAGGTGACCATCACACAAACGAAAGGAAGAATCGCTTGAAATTGACAAACAATGCAAAGCGAACGGAAATGTGCAGTGGAAGACGGAGGTAATTAAAGAAAAGGAAAGGGAAGGTGGTGGGAACGATGAGGAGGGGAAGAGGGCGAAACGTGCGTGGTGAGGCACCATATAAGTTGGTGCGTGCCGGGGGGTGGCGACGGGAGGGGAAGGCGCTGCGCCCTGCGTTGGCATGTGACCTTCCATGGGTCTGGCTCGCCACCAACTAGAGATGGGCATCCTGGAGTACCGAGTCGGTTCGATACAGGTTTATCGTGCTTCGGGTATGAACTATACTGGACTGCAACGGCTAGTTGTATTTGCCGCACCGGCTCTGGTCTGGCTTATTTGCACTCTTATGACAAGATAAATGAGTCTGGATACGCACAGAGCTGAAGCAATGGACACAAATATTACAGGAAAAATAAGTAAATTTTATTCAATTTTGAACATGTACAGAATTACTACCTTGTTAAAAACCTTACACCTCGGTGTAGGGTACCCCCGATATGGAAATGAGTACAGTAACTATGTATATATACATTAACACATAGACTACCCGAGGTCGAGATTGTCAAAGTCGGCTACGTATATATACATTAATACATGGATCAACGCACATCCCGGATACACTGATGTAGCGGTATTGGAGCTCGGTGCATCCGGGATGTACGGGGCATCATCCATGCCATGTGTACCGTCTGGATGATGGTCATCCATGCCATAGTCTCCCATGTTAGGAGAGAGCTGACGCAGATCGATCTCTTGATCCTGATGAAGGAGACTTGAAGAACGAGTGCGTGCTCTCCTACTCTTGCTCTTGCTAAATTTTTTTGTTTCGTGAAAATTCAGACTAAACACAGAGAGCAAATTCAGACTAAACATAAAGAACAAATGAGAGAGCGAGTAGGATGTTCTGAGCAAAAACAGAGAGAGCAAGCGAGATGTTTCAGAATATGCTGAACAAATGAGAGAGCGAGTAGGATGTTCTGAGCAAAAACAGAGAGAGCAAGCGAGATGTTTCAGAATATGCTGAACAAATGAGAGCGAGAGCTGATTTTATAGCGATTAGCGAGCAAATGACCGTTAAAAATTTGAAATCAGGTAAGGCTACGTAGGAATCTCTCTCTTTACATCACGTCGCATCGCTTTACGTTGGAATCATGCATGGCAATGCAAGATGAAAATTGAAATCAGGCGCGAGAATGCAGGATAAAAATTAAAATTGGCTTTATTTCTTTTCACGCGTCACATCGATGTCTATCTCTGTCGTTCATGTAAGTTCAAGTTCCATTGATTTTGTTGATTGGTTTTAGATTAATGCTTAATCCTTGTTTAATGATGAGCCTAATCTTTATAAGACTAACACATTTGTTGAGTTTATTGTTAGTAGCCTCATATTTGGATGGAAAATAAAAAATCAAGGTGTATACTCATATTAATGTTCATTATTTTGTTGCACACTTTGGATTCAAGTTAAAATATGAATTTTTCCATTACTTTAACAATAAAATGTGCATTATGTTTCCCAATCCATATATTGCAAGGATGCACGTGTTTAGGGGGGGAGTTCACACTCTAGCTTGATGTTTCATTAGTATTGATTTATTCTTCACTCGATATATAAAAGATCAATACATTGAAACATATCTTTGAGTATATATTCTAACTGCCTAGCTGTAGTATACTCATGGTAATATAGGATAAACTCCAATACAATCACAAGTAAATATGTGCAAATTGTTTCAAGTCAACTGTTTGTATGCACATATCTTTGTGGAGTTTATTAAATAGTTGATGGCTTAGAGTAATGATCATTTCCATACATTTCACATATTATGAATCATTACTTACCGTCAACATGAGTATATGAAAACTTGTGTAGTTAGTATATACTCATGTCAATTTAAATAAAAATTAAATTGAGTTCATTTGTCTTGTTAATCATTAGATAACACTTCATAATGTGTTGATAGTGTTCAATGATTAATTTAGGACAAATGGACAGTTCTTAAGTATAATGAAGCATGTATTGCATCGTTGTACTTAAGACATAATAAATTTATTTAATTTGATTTAGGTTGTGCTCAATCGATCGTGAAAGCATCCATTATGCGTTAATAGAGTACAAGGATGATTGAGACAACCATGTGTCTTGGACTTACTAATTTAATGAGTTGTGATGAGTTAGGTTAAATCCAGGCTTGAGATGAAGAGCGGAACTAGGACGGCATCATATGTTGATGGGTATCAAGAGGAGATCCCGAAGAAGAGAAGAAAAGAAGAAGTCAGGTGACGCTCTTGAAGAAGAAGAATGATTGCAAATCATGAAGGCTTCAAGAGAGCTGGGCGATGATCCCGGGGGACAAGCGAAAAGATTGAAGATTTTAAAGCTCCAAAGAGGATTGCTCGCGTGTGGCAAGGTATAACTAGATAGGCTAAGAAAATTTCCTAGTTTTGAGTATAGTTTTTAGCGCCGTACTATTAAAAGGGGTTGAGTCTTTAGCTTGAGGTTCATCATGCGTTAGTGAACTCAATCCCATTGGTCACTCGAGCTCAAATGTCTTCTCCCCATTGGTCACTCGAGCTCAAATGTCTTCTCATTTGGTTTTTGCATGGAGCAAACCATTTGGCATGTGTTGCAAATGGGTGAAGCTCGTGCTTTGGTTTTTGCATAAGTTTATGCATTAGTTTTCGCATAGAGCTTTGAGTTGCATGTGTTGCAAGTGGGATAAGCTCATGCATTGGCTTTTGCGTGAAGTTCATATTTTGCATGTGTTGCAATTGTTGAACTTCACGTTTGGTTCTTAAATCCATTCTTATTTGAAGTGGTATTACATGGAGCTAAGTTTTGCATATGTTGCAAAAGGGGAGAGCTCAAGCAATTTTGTGTTTAAGTGGTATGCATGGAGCTAAAGAGGATTGCATGTGTTACAATTAGAGAGCTCACGCATTTGAGTTTATTTGGTTTTGTTTGGAGCTAAGTTTTGCATGTGTTGCAAAAGGGGAGAGCTCAAGCAATTTGGTACTTTGTGGTTGCATGGAGCTAGAGGATTGCATGTGTTGAGCTCATGCACTTGATTGATTTGGTTGTTGCATGAGGTTATGGATCTGCATGTGTTGCAAAAGGGAGATAACTCATAAGTTGAGGTTTAATTGTTATTTGCAAACTCATTGTGCGAATAAATGGGAAGCATATGAGTCTGGGATCCTAAGAGCATGTGGATAGGGCTTGCACCATAGTTTTTGCAAGTTGACTTGGTCTTGGTTTGACTATCACATGTCTAAGAGGATTAATCTTATAGACTCTGAGATTTATTTGTTTAATACGTTTTTGCAAATATATCTTGAGTTGTTTGCAAAATGTGTTTTTGCAAATTTGTTGGAGTTTAAATGAAATTCTTTGGAGCATGTGAATAAAAATTGCAAATGTGTTTTGCAAATTGGTTTGATCATGAGTTGATCATCACATGACTCAATATTTAATCTTGTTGACTCTTGCTAGCTTGTGGTCACTCTTTCGATGAAGTCTATGTGAGAGATTCCGAGAAAATCAGATATAGACTTAATTGGCTACTTTGGAGTTCTTGTGATTTTGAGAAATATCTATGATTGCTTAAATCTTAAAAAAGGGTGTAAAATGTAACCCTCTTGTTAAGCTTTTCACAGAGTTCAAGATCATCTAAATCGGACTTCGGACTAAAAAGTTATGAACATTTTAAGTCTAAAAGCCCATAAAGGGCGATAGTGTCGCCTCACTACCGCTATTTACATTTCAGTAGCTATTTTCCAGAGAGGGGTGTTTTCTGGTGCTTTCCCTGAGGTCGGCACTACCGCTCATGGGGGCCGGTACTGCTGCCCGAGCGGTACTACCGCGATTCTGCCTGCAGTAGTACCGGATTTAGAGCCGTTAGCTGACCGTTGGGGCCAAGGGTGGCACTACTGGCCCTATGAGAGTGGTAGTGCCAGGTTTGCCGATTTTTCCATGATTTTGCCCCCAACGGCTAGTTTTCTTGTGTGGGCTATAAAATGATCCTTTAGGGGCATTTGTTAGTTGTTGCTGATTCTCTTGAGTGTGTAGGAGGCTTGTGCATATGTTGCACCCCTCAAATTGGTTTTTGAGCTCAAGAGTGAGGCTAATTGCATGTGTTGCAATAAGGATTGGATTGAGAGCCCTCTTATGCATGTGTTGCACTTGAGGAGGAGCCTAGTATATGTGTTGCATTTAGGTGGTCACCGGAAGCGCATGAATTGTGCTAGGTGAAATTCGAGCCGGAGACTCGACTTGTTACTCTTGGTGGTTGCCACCACCTAGACGGCGTAGGAGCATCATGCACGGGAGCTCTCAAGATTTATGAGAAGCCCTGGTGAAATTTGTGAAGGTTCGAGTTGAGCCTACCCAAAAGGGTGAAAAACTCTCACTAGTGGATTCGAGGCGGGTGCTCAAGTGCGGAGCCGGTCCAAAGTGAGTTGGATTGCCTAAACGTGGATTAGGGGAAATCTACAAGTCTCCGAACACCACGGGAAAAAGTAACATATTTCCCGTCTCTTTTACTTTCAAGCATTTACTTTCTTTTATTATTATTAATTGCTTATTCATGCTTTCTTAATTAGAGATATAATTTAGTTAGTACACTAAGTGAGCCTAGTTGATTTAGGCTTTAATTGTCAAGACCTTAGTTTATCGCTTCCGTATTATTTTTGTTAGGTTTTGACATAAGGGATGATTAGAGCATATCTCAATTAGTTGTAGAGAATTTTTATAAATACCTATTCACCCCCCCTCTAGGCATATCCTTGACTCTACAATTCGCTAAATATTGTGGAAGAGTGAAATCTGAAAATCGCTCGTGGGATGGAATCAGCTAGGCATTCCATTTTCTCTCTCTATCTCTTTTCACTGGAAAAACTGTGAATGGAACAAATCACATCACTCTCCTTGTCTCTTTCACCGAAAAATCCAAACGTAACCCTCTTCTCTCTCTCCATCTCTTTTCACCGAAAAATCCAGACGTAACCCTCTTTTCTCTCTCTCTCTACATCTCTTTTCACTGAAAAATCCAGATGCCTCACGGTCTCCCACGCCACCCTTGGTATCGCATGCCACCCTCGGCTCCCACACCACCCTTGATCTCCCACGCCACCAACCACCCTCGACTCCCACACCCAGTGCCCACTCGCTCCTCACCCTCTCGCCTCCCGGACAGGACTCCCTCCTCACCCTCTCGCCTCCCGGACAGGACTCCCTCCTCACCCTCTCGCCTCCCGGACAGGACTCCCTCCTCGCCTCTCGCCTCCCCACTGTGCCACCGCCTCCCGCCTCCCAGACTCCCTCCTTGTGGCTCCGGCCTCCCGGACCCCCTCCTCGCTCAACGCCGCTACCCTCCTTCCTCCCACTCCCTCCTCCCTCCCTGTCGACCGTCGGGCCTCCCCTCCCTCGGTCCCTCCTACCTCCTCGCTTGACACTGCGGGGCCTCCCCTCCCTCCTCCCACCTCCTCCACCGCGAGGGGGCGGCACGCGAGGCAGCCCGGCGTGAGGCAGCCACGACAGGTGGCTCTAGGCGGCGTGAGGTGGCCATGGCTTGAGGCGGTCATGGCGCAAGGTGGCGGGCATGCAAGGCGGTCATAGCGGGCGCACAGCTGGAGATGCGGCAGCCACGACGAGCGCAGGCATTGGAGATGCGACGCGGCGAGGTGAGGCGGCCGCAGCACAGCGAGGCACGGTGAGGCGGCATGAGAGGCAAGGCTGTAGCACGGCTGCTGAGGAGGCGGTTGCGCGATGATGGCGAGGCTCCACTCCCTGGCCACCTCCCTACCGCGAGACGCCATGCCGCATGGGGCTGACGTGTCGATTCTATGCCGAGTCAGCATAGATCTGACCCAAACGTTCATACCAGGCCGTGCCACTCATCGTGCCTGCCTTCCAGGCCCAACACGGCCAAAGCTACAGTGCCATGTTGGCACGGCACGGCCCGCTACGTGTCGAACCAGATTTTGGATCGTGCCATGCCTTGAATCTGCCTGAATAAGCCCAACTCGAGTACCTACCTCTACCGCCAACCCGGTTTGGGCACGGCGAATTGTTGGCAGCTCGGCCCCGGCGGCCCAGCTTCTCCCGGCTCACATACGTGGGGCCGATTGCGTGCTGGGTTATCGCCTATCAGTCGCATGTTAGTAAGTTACCGCGCGCGCGATGACGAACGGCATGGGAATCCGGCCTGAGATTGTAACAGTTTCCATGAGGTGGATATGTTAGTCTTGATGTACATGTGGAGCTCCCGATCATAGCCTAACTGTCTAAGTCAGTGAACCCAACTGTCTATAAGGGCATGTACAATGGTCTAGATGTTAGCTGTCTATAATGTAGCTCCACATCATCTACAGACAACACTAAAAATAATTCATACAATGGATCGTCTATAGAGTTGTCTGTAGTGGTCTCTTATTCAATTAACAGACTGTCTATACAATGCTCCACAAAATGTAAAGCTGTTTATAAGCTGTCTATTAAATAGTAGACAACAATCTTCTCTTTCCTTCTTCTCTCTCCTCCACATCATTTAAAATCCTACGTGTCATCTCTTATAGACAGCTAAATATAACCATTGTACATGCCCTAATACGAGTTTACTCGGGCAAGCCAGCTGGACACAGCCTGCAAATCTAAGGTCCAGTTTAGAACATAAAAATCTATATAATTTGAGTAAATTAACTGCCATTTTTATATAAACTATCAAAAAAAATTACATATTTTAACTCATTTTGTAAAACTATAGATATTAAGAGAACTATGTTATAAAACTATAGGTTTTAGAATTAACTGTTTCTTATAACAGGTCTGACGGTGTAGACCTATATGGCCGCCTTACACGCTCTCATTTTCTATTTCACTCGCACGTGAGGATGCCATATAGATCCACACGGTTAGACATGTTAAAAGAAATAATCAATTCTACAGCAAGCATGCAGTTTTGTAATACAAATTTTCTAAAAATATGTAGTTTTGTAAATAAAAACTAAAACATGTAATGTTCTAATAATTTGTACAAAAAAAATAGTTCTGTAAAATGTACTTATATAATTTACGTTGTGAACAAACATTTACATTGCATAAGCTAAAACAACCCATCATACTTCTTCCGCGCATAAGCTAAAGCAACCCATATTCCCTTCCCCAAAAAAGAAAAAAAAAAACTGCAGAGCGTCCGAGAAACACATTTCATCAATTTTGGCCCATTACCGAAAGGAGCCCAATGTTCTGGCTTTCTACTAAGGCATAGGCGGCCCAGGTACCCACAGGCCATAACACGTTGCGGCCTTGTTCAGTACTTGAGCCTACGCAACTGGCCGGCCTGACATTCTTGAGATGTACGTGTGTCTCGCCGCATCCAACAAAGTCGTATATGCGCCGCAAAAAGCTCGCAAGTTGCAATGTACTAGTTCATTTTGCAGGAGTCGAACATGCCACCAGATCGCATTCATGCTTCTACTAACAAAACTCCAAAAAAATTTCATCGAAAGTGCATTGGACGAATCGCTACTCTTGTCTGTTTACCACTGCTCTAGTCCGTGAGACGTTTTTTTTTTGGTTGCAAAAGTTTCACTAGAAGAATTGCACCCCCCTCAGATTCTGATCTCTCTCCGCCTGTTCTCCATTCGTACCTCTATTCAGTTCATCAGTTGTGATCAACACATCAACGGTTCGTAATCTCCGTCATGGAGAACAACGGGCGCACCCGGCACGAGCACCGCGGGCTCCGCAGCCGCATCGCCGGTCTCTTCTCCTCTCCCCCACGCAACCATCAGTGCTCCGAACAGGTACACATGATCTGGGAGGTTTGCAGTGGTTTTATGGCCTGTGTTCTTTGTGATGCACTACCGATGCGTTGCCCAAGGTCGCGAAGCTGGAGGAGGAGCTGCAAAGGCAGAGCGATCTCAAGGAGACATACAAGGCCCGGCTCGAGAGCACTCAGGAGTATCTCAGGTTCTGCCTGGAGGTCGCCCAGGAACACGGCTTCTTGCACCTCATGTCCAACTCCAGCCACGAGCACCAATCGCGCCACCACGACGCTGAAGCAGAGCACGCAGCAGCCGCCGACGGCGAGGACGAACCAGAAGCAGAAACACCGCCCTGCGACCCGTACTCAGTCGCCACGAGAGACCTCGCGATGCAGCACGGTTGGTCCGTCGCGCCGGACGAGGTAATGAAAAATTCTGTCGCGGCAAAACTTGTGCGTGCAGTACCTTGCCTGTTATTTCTTTTTTTTTTTTACAGTGAAATAGCAAATTTACCCACGTAACTGCGCGGTTGATTATTATAATATGATCAGGGGCGAAGCCAGAGCCCAGCTAGGCTTCGGACCGTCAAACTCTCCACTGGGCTTGGCTAGCTCTCCACTAGGCCTTAGGCCGGCTAGCTCCATGGGCCATGGCTCTTAGGCCTCGGGCGCAGAATTGGGTGGCCCGAGGCCTAGATCCGCCCCTAGATATGATTATCTTTGATATGTAACTAAATTTTTTGTAATTGTGTATTTTTTTTATATAACTCTAATATATATGATTAATATGCACCGTTATAATCTGGTCCTATCAAAATAAGTGGTGGAGATCTTTAGACTCTTTCTTTTAATCTAAGTTGTTATAATCCAGGTCCGCTAGATAGACAGTTAGATGTTTTCTTTTAAATAATAACATCCGATGCTGATTGTAATTAGGGTCCATCAAATTAAGTGGACACTTTCTTTTAATCAAAGCCATTATAATCCGGGTCCGCTAGATAGACGGTTAGATATTTTTTTAAAATAATAACATCTAATTGTGGTTGTAATTAGGGTCTATAAAATTAAAGGTCGACATTTTACTTTTTTATGAGAATTTTTAGTCTATTTTTTTTTAATGACTCTCGTGAGTTTTTAATATATAATAGATAATAGATGCCGAGCTCTGGCCAAATTTCAAAACTTGTGCGTGCACGCATCCGGTTCTTCTGACAATTGTTACTCGGATCAAACAGATCGAGCTGCACGAGATGATAGGCCAAGGGACAACGGCGGACATACACAGGGCGACGTGGAGGGGGCTTGATGTGGCAGTGAAGTGGATGCGGCCGGAGTTCTTCCTCTCCAGCCCGAGCGGCGAGGCCTTCTTCGCGCAGGAGCTCGACGCGCTGTCGCGGCAGCGGCACCCGCACGTGCTGCGGTTGATGGGCGCGTGCCTGCACCCGCCGGAGAGCTGCTTCCTGGTGACGGAGCTGCTCAGCGGCGCGACGCTGGTGGAGTGGCTGCACGGAAGCAGGGAGAGGCGGGGCTCGAGGGAGCGGCGCCCGCCCCCGCCGCCGATGGTGGACAGGGTGAGCAGGGCGCTGGAGATTGCGCTGGCGATGCGGTACCTCCACGAGCAAACGCCAAGGGTCGTGCACCGCGACCTGAAGCCGAGCAACGTGCTGCTGGATGGCGATTCGCGCGCGCGGGTCGCGGACTTCGGCCATGCCAGGTTCTTGCCGGACGGCACGGAGGCGCTCACCGGCGAAACGGGTAAGGGATCAACCGTGGGTGCACGCAACTTCAGAACTGGCGGGCCTGCTCTGCTCTATTGACCCAGGCCCAATTAACCGTGTGCTTTTGCATTACCGCTTCCTAATTTTTTTCCTATTAAATATTTTTGCCTAATCTTTTGGGTGATTAGCCACTAGGAGTGTTCATCATGTGCCCTCAGAATTGACAAGATTCGGTGGTTATTCAGTTTTTTTTTTCCCTTCAAAGTTGCTATCCATGGAGCTGAGCGTTGGCTCTGTTCTTGTGTGGAGAATCCAAAGATAATTGATATATTTTTTTAAATCGCTGTACTCAGTAGGGCATATCAAACAGTTTTGAGCTACTCAGTGAATTATTATTATTTTGAGAGGTGCTTCTATACTTTGCATTTTTTTTTTTTACAATTTTATGGACATGTGTCTACATTTTTTGTTTCAACTTTCCAATTCTTTCAACATTTTAGGAACCTACGTGTATATGGCTCCTGAGGTTATTCGCTGTGAACCATACACTGAGAAATGCGACGTCTACAGCTTCGGCATCATACTGAACGAACTAGTAACGGGGGAGCATCCGTACATAGATACAAGCTACGGGCCTAGTAAGGTATAGTTGTGTGACCTTTCGACCTGCTAATTAGTCTTGTTCTTAGCTGGCTTATCTATGTCGATGTTTATTACAGATTGCGTTGGAAGTAGCACATGGAAGAGTAAGACCAAGACTTCCAGAGAGCGAAGCAAATTCTAGCGTCCTGATTGATCTCATCTGCAAGACCTGGGACGCAGAACCTTCAAACAGGCCTTCGTTCGCCACTATAACGTCTGTCCTTCGAGAAATCAAACAGCAGCTAGTGTAGTACAAAGAACGGAACCAGCATCCTGATTATTAAATGTAAACTTATTGCGAGAGAAAAATGGACGGGATGTAATGTATAGTACCATAGTTCATTCCCCTTAAAACTTCTTTTTGTGTTGTTCGCAACTTCGCATCACTTGCATGGCTCCGAATTTCTGATTTATGATAGGACGGGAGAACGGCCACGCAAAACTTGTTCACAAGTTGTGCATAGTAGGAGTTCATTTCCTTTCGATTCTTCTGGATTTAGGGTACCTGACTTGGAACTTGCTATCCACAGTTGACAACCTCCTATGCGAAGAGGTAGATACAGGAAGGCTTAACATGCCCGTCCATGGCCATAGATGAACCTGGCATCATCCTCCGTGTACACATGCGTCTCATTCAACAGCCTGCATGTTTTTTTTTTCCACGATGCAATGTTAGTTACAAATCGAAGTCTTTTCCTTAGTGGAGTTACAGTTATGCTGAGATCATTAGTGTCTAAAGAGTTCCTATGCATATATGCTCTGCCATAGCAACTGAAGTGAAGTATGCTACTTACGACTGATAGACACTGTTGTTGAATGTGGTAGAGGAAATAAGGGACTCCCCGCTCAAGTAGACAAGCTCTCCCTCTGTCCTGTCTTTTTGTTCTTTCGTTGATCTGCTGAGCGGTGAGATCAAACGGATGATCCGACGCCTGAAATGGCAATAGCAATCAACACATCAGGTTGTCATACTGAATGAAATGAAGCAGTCACTAAGCTTGGGCTTGAGGATGTGCTCGTAGAATGATTTGGTGTAGAGCTGATAGCATGGCCCTCCTTCGACTGGATCTGCCAGATCTCCTACGATCACGTCAAACTTCTCCCTGCTTTTCTCCAACTCAGCCCTACACGCATACATAAATAAGTGCAAAATACAAAACTTTAGGGCAGTAACAGTACTGATCAAACAGGTTAGGACTGCTAAAAATATGAGTTCTGCTTTTCATAGGAGTGATGTTTCTCCAGTCTGACTATCTGAGAGACTATCACCTCGGTAGCATAGTAGCATGATGAGGTTATGCTTTTGAAGGGCCCACTTGTAAGTGATAGCATTTCAAGACACTGTTCATAAAGAATGCTTCTTCCGTTCTTCGTGCTATTGCCTTTTCGCTTAAAAGAGAGATTTGCTGGCCGTGCACTTTGCCAATGAGAAGGAATGACCAAACGGTCTTCAAGATCAGCGTACATATGGTGGATAAAGTGTGGGCCCGGTGTCCGTTAAGTGGGGTTTCGCTGGGCCCGCATCTGCAATTCTGAAGACACTTGCACTCATATCTGAAACTTTTAGCTGTCTGATAGCAATATAGCATGATTGAGAACCCAGTGCAAGATAGATCTTTAATTTTTCTGATTACTAGACTATCAGTATTATACTCCATTTCTCAACTCTATGTGTTACTTGAGTTAAAAACATTGTGCAGCAATAATGCAGAACCATGTCCTTCCTTTTGACATTTGACCCTTTTTTCCTTGTAACGTGCACAGTTAAAGATTAAAGAAGAAATTAGTATGGAAATCCTAGTGACAGATAAACATAGAGAAAGGATCAAGGATGACATCTTCAGATAAGGAAGAGCAGAGGCGGGTGTATCAAGGACTCGTGGTAGATGAACTCATCCATCTCCGTGCCCTGCATCTTCCCATCGATTATCAAGGCCTGAAGTGTTGATAATGTTAGACCACACGCATATGTTTGTAGATAGACTAGTTACATGTCCGTGCGTTGCTACGAAAAACAAAGATTAAAAAATCAAAAAAATTATTTCACAAAATTAAACATCTATCTTTAACGCTTCGTTTTTTGCGAAAGCTGGCTAATTAAAGCAACGCTTCGCTTCTTGCGTAGGGCAATTAAGTAGGGCAATTAAGCAGGGTAATTAAGCGGCAATTAACGACGTGGGAAGAACGGACCACTGCCACCAAATACTGCTTTAGAATAGTAGAGATACTAGTAAACAACAAAATGAAAGGCCAGGAAGAATCCTCTAAAAAAAAAAGAAATAGGAATCAGTAAAGACGAGATTGATCGAGTTGTTGTGAACTATACTACCTTCCCAAAATGCTTCGTGTCAATGAGCGCTATCTCCAGATACTTGCTCGCCCCACGGTACAGCACACTAGCACAGCAAACAACCCAGTGTCGTCAGGGGCAGCTCCATCGATCGAGGGCTTTCCTTCTGCTTTCAAGGCAAAGATATGCTTAATTTGTTTTTGTTTTTACCCGTTGAGAGCGTAGCAGAGCTTGAGATCATCGTCGATCGCCTCCTCGTACCACTAGCTCTCGGCCTCGGCGGCGACTGCAGGTGGTGCTTGCCGTCGCAGCCATTGCCGTTCACCTCGCGGACCATAGCCTCATGCACGGCTCCTACCATTGTTGTCCTGTGGAATGTCGCGGCAAGATCGAGCTGGTAGCCTGCCCAGAACTCGATCGAAAGGTAGCCGGCTTATGTGGGTAGTGTGCGAGTCCAGTGGTGGCGATCTTATATGGGGGTGCGTAACGAGCTTTCACTGGGAGCATTTTGCAAAAAGGTGACACCGCGCGAAAATGTGGAGGAGGAAATAATGGAGAGCGCACATCTTAGTATTTATTTAAAGCTATTTGTATCTCGAGGATTATTATAAATAAAAACAAAATTTTAAAAAATATTTTACCTTTTTGGGGTGAGCCGTCTTGCCCAGCCCAATTTCTACCCACGCAGCCCACCTAGCCCATACCCCTCCCCCCTCTCCACTTTCCACCTCTTGGGCCACGACCCATGCTACCCCCTTTTCCTTGGGTTGGCCGGACCGCCCCCTCTCTCTACCAGGCCGACACGTGGGTCTGAGGTTTCATCTGTAGGCACTTCTCGTACCTTGGACTAGATCTCTCCCCCTCCCCCACCCTCCCACCCCATTTTTGCCACCGGATAAGCTTCAAATTAGCTCCATATCGCACCCGTCCCCTCCCCCCCCCAAATTTTTTTGCGGATGAGGCCCCTACCTCATCACGCCATTGCACCCCCTATCACCTCTCATTTCTCGCCTAAACCCGCATCGGCCACCGCTCTCTTCACACTAGCTCTGCCACCCTCGTGCGCCCCTCCAACCAATAAATAGCCCCCTCCCCATTCTCCCCACGCCTCACTCCACTCCTCCTAGTGCTCTCTCTCCCTCGCTCGAGTGCCCACACCGCCGTCCTCTTCAACACCGGCCACCGCTCTTGCCGCTGCCATTGCTCCAGTGCCAATCCTCCCCACCTAACAGCGCCACGAGGTGTGGAATGCCCCCAGGAGTGTTTCCCCTTCGTCAATGCGGCCAGGAGTGTTTTATATTGTTTATGATTACTTCATGTGCCTAGGGGACATCATAAATGCTCGACATCGGTCAAACTAGCACAAACAGTCAACGCAGCCCTTGGTCGAGCCCTACCAACAACATCTTTTGGGCCTACGATCATCATAGTGTTTCTATCCACAAGAGCACGAGGAGAGGCTAGTGTGCAAGATACCGTGCTTTTTTTTTCTTGATTCACCTTATAAGCAAGATACTTGCCACCGTGTGCATTGCAGCAGGGTTTACAAAACCGAATTGAGGTGGAAAATCGAAGATTCGATAGGACCGATTTATCGTAAAAATCAAATGAAAATCACCAAAAACTAAAGGGTTTCAAAATCAAACTTTTCGAAAAAAATTTCAAACAAGATTGAAAATCGACCGGGCTGATTGAAATTGTTCAACAGTCAAATTTTTAGCGATTTTAGTCAATTTTCATTGAATATCGAACGATTTTTACCGATTTTTGACCAATTTACGTAGCACATTTTTTTTTGAATTTTTTAAATTAAATTAATTTACCAATCGGTTTTAAATACCAAAAAAACAGATAATCGAGCCGATTATGGAGATTGTGTTAACCCTGACTGCAGGATCTCTCTCTTGTCACCGGCTCGATTACCTAGCCACGTGCAGATAAAATTATTAGCCGCCATTTTTGCTGCAGAAATGACAAGACTCTGGAAGGCCAACAGGACGAGTATCGGGCTGGTCCAACTTAATGGGCCTAGTTCTGGGCTTTCGACCCAGTCATTAAATGTGGCCTGGCCTCCGGATAAGATGTGAGATCTCTTACTACTGTCTTGTCCAGCCCGGCGGCCGCAACTACCCGTACCCCGCACCGCGGCAATCCACCGCCGTCCCCGCCGTCGCCGGCGTCCCACCGACTTGCCGTCATGCCTGCCGTCAAGTGGTACTTTACTTTTATCTCTCCCTTTTCCCCGCGCGACGCCGCGAGCTCACCCCGGCTCTACGTTTCCGCGGCGCAGGCTGATGCACTGGCACCCGAACCCCGGCGTGACGCTCAATAGCCAGATCCTAGCAGATGCGTACGAATGCGCGGAGTCCCTCGGCGGGGCCAAGGACGGCCGCTGGAAGACCTCCATCATCTTCTACCGCCCGATTGCGCGAGACGGCGCAGCGGCCGCCGCGGGCGGGGCGCCGCCGCAGCAGCCCCCCGACGTGCCCCGCGAGCTCCTCGGCGTCGCGCTACACGAGCGTCCGGGCCTCTACTTCTCCATCCTCCGCGCCCAGCGCCTTGTCCTGCAGGCGGACGCCGCCTTCCCCCAGGTCATGGAGAAGCTCCAGTCCTACAAGGCCCGCGTCACCCTTAACTTCGAGGTCACCTTGCTTCCTTCCTTACACTTTCACGCCCACACTTATTAGGGATTTAGGCTGGTACCATGATGTTTTTCCTTCGATTGAAGCAGTAGCGTGCGAATTGTGGCTTCCTCCTAGTAAAGTAAATGAATATGTGTTGTTTTCTGTTGAACTTGGAATTGAACATAGCTTGCTTAAATAAGTTTCAAATTTCTTTTCTGAGATTTTCGAAGTTGACTTACCACCATGAGGAAAGCCGCCACAGGGCGTTGGGGGAATGTGAGGAATCAAGATGGGTGACGGGGGCTAGGGCTGCAGATGAATTGCGCTGGGATAAACTAATCTACATAGTGTGTTAGAAAATCTCAAAGTTCCTTTGATTATAGAAGGCATTTTTACCTCACAAGATAGAAGAAGCTTGTTTGGATCAATTGTGCTTTTCTGTTGGAAAATGCTTCCTTCTCTTATGGGTTTCAGGGGAGATGCAGATTACATGGATTTTATGCCTTCCTAGTGAACGGCAGTAACAAAATAGTTAAAACTGTGGAATCAAGGTCTTCTATTCACGGCCCTCAAATATGAAATATGCCTTCTTTAATTGCATTAGTGATGATACATAAATTGTTTCTTAAAGCTTATGAGGTTGCCGAGAAATTTATGTCATTTGATGATACTAACAGCTCCCAGTTTGACTTCTAATTCAGGAAGTGGGTGTCTTTCTAGGCTGTAACCATTAATAAGAGCATCTCCAAGAGGGGCCCTAAATATGGTCCTAACTTGAATTAAAGGGCTTTTGGGGAAAAGATTAACTCCAGCAAGGGCCCTAAATTGTTAAAATTTAGCAAATTGTTTTAGGGCCCCTAGGAGAGTAGCTATATTTAGCAACTCTGTGATTGAGCCCTATCATTGTTGGGTTTTAGGGCCTAATTGCTGGAGTGAATATTTCATTAGAGCCCTAAATCTAATTAGTTGGGGTCCTAAATTAAAATTTAAGGCTCATTTTTAGGGCTCTCTCTTGGAGATGCTCTAAGTAGTGATCAGCGGAAAAGTGTGTAGAATTGATAATTGAATCTCACAGTAAAGCTGGTTGATTGTTTTTTTTATTTACCTTTTGTTTCTCTGTCAATCCTTCATCTTTCCAAGATACCTAGTCATAAGTTTTATCTTCTGTTTTAATCTAGATTGTGCTTATTCTATTACTGTGTGCTTGTTGCAATGTCCCATATGCATGTTCAGTTTATAGGTGTTCTCATCTGCAGGGATTTCAGTATCAACTGGGTGATTTTTGCTTGAGGATAGGAAAATGTGTTCCTAATAATTCTGAAACACTGAGAGGAATCATGATGGAGGTACCATTCTTTTACCCTATTTTTTTTGTTTCATACTCATAGCCTGCTGGCCTTTTAACTTCTGATTAATTGTTTGCCTTTTCTTAGTAAAAAGATGAGAGCCAAACCAAATGCAATGAAGCAATAGTGTAAGATTTAGGTTTGATGTACTCTTAATGGGTCTTTGTCGCTTAGACTTTCAAGATAATTCTTGATGTTTCAATATGTCAAGTCTAATGCACTAGTACGGAGCACCCCATCCAAAGTTGATAGGGAGATTTGATTATTTGTCACAAAGTTGGTGTTCATTTGATGATTTGCCACGCCATGTCTCAGTGACATGTGGCTCCAGGCCCCAAATGTCAGTGAGACATGGCATGGCAATTAATTAAATGCACACTAACTTTGTGGCAAATAATTAATTATATCTAGTTGATGTAGAAACCAACAGCTTGGCTTGTTTTTCTCTCTCTATTAATTCTGATATAGATAGATCAAACCATTCTGTGATTTATGTGGAGTTTGATGAACTTTAGCAGATGTGCATGCTGATCTTTGGTCTCCATTAGTTTTATACGCAAAATTTGTGAGCTCACCTGCTTCACTACTTAGAATGCTCTTGATATCCTTTTTGGTAATATTTGGAAATGCCATCACATTATTTGTACTTATGCACTAACTTGTAAACATATAAAATGGTCTACACCTTTGTCTGTGTAATCAGCTCAAATTCTCAATTGGAAGGAAGAAAAAAAATCTTGGTGGATTCTCCTGTAATAATCTGCCTGCAGTTGTTCTATTTATGAACTGTCAGTGTGTCGGTACCTTTTTGCCTTTGTAGCTCAAGTTAATTAGCAGTTTGACATGAAGTTTGCTCTTGCTCTCTATGCAGGTAGAATATTATCCCCTATCTTCCATCGAAAAATCCAGGGCAATTATGGAAGATTTCTTTGACATATGGCAGGAAACAGTTGCGAAGAAGTCATTACCTGGTCATTTCATCCATGTAGAATCAAACTTTTCAGAGTATGGTCTCTCGGATCACTACTCTTTCCAGCACACCGCAGTTCAGTACGCAACCTGCTTGCAACAACTTATGGCTGCTGTGAGGGGGTAGATATGCTGATTAAAAATTTTAGAGGGGCTAGATTTGCTGATGAAAAATTTGAAAATATCACCCTGTTTAACTTGTTCCCATGATCCTAATAACACCCATAAATTGCAGGACATGTATCTTATGCGATGAAATGTAATTGGTTTGTATGCGATGAAATGTAATTGGTTTGTACGTTATTCATTTAAGTTGCCCCCGTACCCTGCGGTAGCCTGCGGTTAGGTACATGTCTCGGGTTTCAATTTTTCACCCACTGAATTTCAATAATAACAAAGTTAAGTATTTTTGTACTTAGCAAAATTTATAGTGTATCATAAATTTATAATAAATACAGGCTATATCAGAGAGAAGCCTATCAGAGCTAGTTCTATAAAGCGAATTTGAAACATGAATATCAAGTAGTAAATTGTAAATATAATTTATAAAAGCAAGTTTGACAAGTATAGTAATAACATAAAATATAACAACTCATAGTCCTCTATGATTATGAGCATCGAACTATTCTCTGTTATCTCTCGGCATAAAATCGGCATAAAATCTGAAACAACTTTTTCACAAATTTTTTTTAATTCAATCCTTTTTATAAAAAAAATATAATTTTAACTAGTGTTGACGAGCCAAGTTTCCCATGATTGTGAGAATGGTTTTTCGAAAAGTTGTACACTCTGCATAGGTATACATCTTTATCTATAAGACATGATTATCTCTTTTTGTCGCTCTTTTCACCCTTTTGTGTGGCCAAGAGGTCATGATATGAACCTTTACATCACCTAAATCTAACTTTGCACCAGTCTGATGATGTCAAACCCTTGATATGACGGCAAAAATAAAATTCACACATAGTAACCGTGACAGCCCATTCCTGTCATACACATAATAACCATGATAATCCATCCATATCATAACTATTTTTTCCATAGCAAGGCATATACCATTGCATTGGTATATGTTGAACCCATACCTTCTGTGTGCTCCCCTATGAGCAAACCTACTAAGAATGTCTGTGCTACTACGATCTTTCAATGTGCAAAGTTAGACTCAGGTAACTTAATTAGTTAAGCCTACCCTATAATAGCACTGGTTGTATTGAATATATTGGGTTTTGCGGACACTAATATGTTCGGTCCTTAATCCATCCTAGGCGAGAATACTCACCCTACACCACGCGTAAGTCCATCCCTCGCACATCCGGCTATTTCCATATATCGCCCGCATTAAATCATAGTTTTATTTTTATTCTTATACTAAAATACCATAAATTATATTTTTCAACATGTTCAAAATTTATATTCATAATGAATAGCATATCCGACAATTCGCTATCCTATTTCTAAAACATAGCTAGGGAGATGTATGTATGTGTGTGTGTGTATTATACCCCACTGATATTTTCATAATGTCTAAACATACCTTATGATTATCAAGGTTGTCATGATAATATTTATTAAGGAAGTTCCATAAGTTAGGGGATATATCTACCAATACCAACAATATAACAAATTTTGCTGAAAATAAACGCATGTATATATAAATTTGATAAAAAAAAACAATATAAACTCAGTGAAATACTAGGATTAATATGATCAAGGGTACTTACCTTGCTTGTTGATTCAGAGGTGGGATAGATGTCATCAGTCGCAGATTCAGGGACATCGGTGTCTATACGCAATTTGACACAAAGCAATAATAATAAGAAACAAAATAAGCCAATAACTTCAAACTCCAAATATAATTACAGAAACAGATGGCTCTAGATTTACAAGGATTTATAAACTATTGTCACAATTTTTGGGTTTTATTTGCATAAGCTATGACTATTTGAATTTTTAATTTAGGAAATGAATCATCCTAGCTAAGAAGTGAGTGCAACCAAGGTTTAAAACAAATTATTTTTATAGAGATAGAGACTCACGTTTTTAGGATACTTTAGAAATAAGATTTACAATTTTTCGAGTTTATTTGTAATAGTTACAAGCATTTGAATTTGAATGTGTTGAAATTTAACCTAATTAGGAATTTAGTTCAAACTAAGCTTAAATCTAAGTGTTTTTGTAGAAATGTAAAGTCTATGATATTAGACGAATTTAGGAGTTGGTTCCATCAAATTTGGAGTTCATTTGTAAAAAATTTAAATAGTGAATATGCTAAGTTTCATTCAAAATTTTTAATTTACATTTTGAATAGAGGTCAGACTTTAATTATTTTTGTATAAATGGAAACTTCATGATTTTATAAGAATTTATAAATTGGTTTGACTGAATTTGGAGTTAAATTGCACAAGTTATAAATAACTGGATATTTTATATTCTAGAAATTCACCAAAAATTGTAAACAACACTTTCCAACTAAGAAAATGCCTTTTGCTATTTTGCTGATTTTCAAATTAAACTCGGCATTGACATAGGGGGGCCCACGGGTCATTGACACAGAGTAGGAGCGGTGATCCATGGGTGATCGTCCTCGGTGGTTGGCTTGGTTAGGTAAAGATGGACCTAGGGGTGCTATGGGAAGTCTTAGTGGTGGTCGACAGTGGCCCGAGAGGGCTCACGGCGACGTGAGGCAGCGGCAAGGTTAGCGGCTATACGTGGGGGCAATGGGGAGGTGCTTGAGGTTGGCAATTGAGGAGAAAGCATCAAGGGGCTAGAAGGAAATCATTTTGCTATCTTGCGGGGTCGGAGGAAGGTTGAGGGGCTCTGTCGACTATTGCTGGAGCAGGAGGAGAAATGTGGTGGTGTAGCAACACTCTGGGAGCTCCGAGTTGCAAGCAAGGAAAAGGGCAAGCTCAGGGATTTGCGGGGAAGCTCCAAGCTCACTGAATTGAAGAATGACTCAATGAGGCGCCTTAATCGAGTTTTGACCCAACCTTGGAGCTCACCGGCAATGGAGGAATTGGCGACGGTTGAGTCTCGGTTGTGGAGTGGAGAAGCTACGTACAAGTGCGGGGAGCTGGCCAGGAGCATAGCTAGTCATTTATAGACGAGGAGGAGGGTTCGGCGAGGGCTCGTGAGCACGATTCTTTGTCCAACCCGAATAGGACAAAGCGGGCGTGGGTGGTTGGTCTTCACAGCAAGGTTTGGGTGCACGCAAGCGTGGGGGTTAGCGGAGCGAAGGGGTGGCATTGGCGGCCTCGACAGCATGCTCGCAGCACAAGTACCACAGTTGAGGGCTTCAAGTTTTGGAGCGTCGATGCCCTCGTGTCGTGGTAGAGTTTGGGGACGGGTGTGGCTGCCGCGGCAGTGCTAGGGCGAAACATGGCGCGGTGAGCCAGGCGAGACATGGCGCGGCGAGCTAGGTGTGGATATGCGCTGGCAAGCACAGGGGTACTTGTTGCATGCACGGCGTGGGCACAGGTCGAGGTGGGGAGCGCTCTGGCTGCTGTTGGCGAGTGGGCAGGGGAGTCGGCTCGGCCTAGGCGCAATGAGGGAGAGGGGAGGCTAACGGTTGCCAAGTTGGGTCAAGAGAGTAAGGGGGCCATTGGTAGGGAGGATAGTGAAGTGGGCCTCGACAATGGAGAGAGAAAAAATCAGGTTTTTGATTTTTGGTAGCCAAGTTCCTTGGTTTAATTGAGCTATCAAATGAAGCTCAAAATTTTTGAAATTTTTTGTGTGATATGTTGAAGATGATTAACGAATATACGTACCATGGGTACCCCCAGCGGCCCAGGACGACGAATGGGCTGCTCCAGGCCCAGCTCTGGCCAGAGGCCTGGTGGGACACCAAGGACGACTCGTCCTTGACCAAACTAGTCAGGGGAGGGATCCGATCCCTCCCATGGGTCGGACGCCCCATAACGTCCGACCCAACCGAGGCATTCTCCGCCGGGCGTCGGCACTAGGCCATCATCGGTCGTCAACCACCTGCCCCACGGACGCGACGACTCAGAGCGATCGTGCGAGGGCAGGCGGCACTTTCCAAAGGTGGCGAGGAGGTTGCCAAAGTCAAGACACCAATCTCGTCGCCCAGACGTGCGCTGCGGAAAGATGCGCTCCCTCCCAAGGCATCGCCCGGGTCAAAGCGCTACGCCAGCAACTGGCAGACGCACAGAGGGTAGGTACGCCACTTCCCGACGAAATGGAAGACCATGCCGTTCGATGTGTCTACCAACCCAGCGTAGGGCGAGCAGGCACCGGTCATTCGCTGAAGACTAGGACTCCTAGGCGTAGGACACCCCATCCTCTCTTCCTTTTCTAGATTCCTATGTAACCTGCCCCCTCTGACTATATAAAGGGAGGCAGGACCCTCAGGGGAGGACGACTTTTCTTTTTCTCTTCAGAAGAATAGCTCTTACATTCCCATTCGCACGAGGCGCTCAAGGCCAGTCTTCAGCCCTCGTTTGCAACACCGTGTAATTACTTGCACCCGAAAGCAATGCAGATCCACCACACGAACTGGAGTAAGGACATTCGGCCCGAACCAGTATACATCTTGGGCTCCCTGAGTCAGGCCATTCGAGGAGAGGAAACGCGCGACCCCTAAGACTAAAAATCGTATTGTCGGTACTCGAAACACCGACAATGATCTAATAAAATTTTTAGATTATTGTCGACGATTGGGGAGCAGGCCCCCGCCGAGCTTACTTGTTGGTGGAGGGACCAACTGCGCCCCCTTCTCACGTGATGGGATACTCAGAGGAGTGACTCACTGGACTTCAACGGGCGAGGACACAGTGATTTACCCTGGTTCGAGCCTCTCAGGAAGGAGATAACAGCCCTACTCCAGCTCGTGTATATTCTCGTATCTGTCTCTGTCTTTCCCCCTCATGGTGGGGACGCTTTTATAGCTTACAAAGGGCCAAACTCCGCAGGCCCCCACTATCCGCACGATTGGACCACGTCCAGTCGTGGCAACTGGCAGATCCTACAATTCCGCCACGCTCCCGCGGAGGACGTAACGGGCTAACGGAGGTTACGCGCTGGTGGTTACTCCCACCGACCTCGAGATCACGTCAGGTCGGCCAATACCCAGCGCCGAGCTCGGTTGCCTTATGTGAGCTCGAGCTCGCAATTGGCCAGAATACGCGACCTTCTCTGGTCCGAACTAGATCGTCCTTGGGAACGACCTCCTAGTGGCTCGGGCGGGAGCGAGCTCGGCCGTTCGTGGCTCCCGAGGTAATTTATGGGAATTACCCAACCCCCCGACAGCTAGCCCCCGAGGTTCAAGTGGGAAAAAGGCCAAAGGAAGGCCTTCCCCTTGGGCCTACCGTCTACGAGCACGTCGGATTTGCTGCGGCAAACAACTGCCGCGACCACCGAGCTATTAACCTCCTCCGGGAACGAGCCTTTTGTCTCAGCTCGTCGCGCTTCGAGCGAACGGACGTGGGCCCCTCTCAACGGTTCCTTCTCCCGGAAGCCTCATTCGGGCAGTTTGAACCGTCCTTCCTGGGGAACTGTCCTTTTGGCAGGACAGTTTCGATTCGCGTGCCCACGTGTCGTCCCCCCGGTGGCGAACGCCTCAACTGCCCTCTGCGCCTCTAGGGCTTCCTCGACCATAACGGCGGGAAGTCCCTTCGCTTTCCTGTTTCCTGGAGGGATTTTAAACACCGGTGCGAACCCTAGCTCGCCATCCCCAAAGAAAAGAAACGCCTCAAAACATTCCTCGCTCCAGTGCTCGTTCCTCCGATCGTGCGCGCTCGTCTCCCCCTTCGATCGCCTCCCCCGTACGAAATGGCGAAGTTTGGCGCCAGCAAGCTCGATAGGCGAAAGTTGGAGCTTCTTCAACAGGCGAAGTACCTCGACGCCGGCTCATGGAGAGCCCCTGGGGCCGAGGAGAGCCCGGAGCCAGAGGAAGAGGAGATCATCTCCACCGAGCTCTACACCATAAACGGGCTTCGGATGCCTGAAAGCGAGTTTGTCGAGTCCGTCCTCGCCTTCTGTGAGTGCGAGATCGCTCACCTCCACCCCAACTCCATCCTTATCATGGCCATCTTCACCCACCTCTGCGAAGGGTATGTGGGCGTCGAGCCCACTCCCAGCCTCTTCCTCCATTTCTACACCTTATCGCAAGACCAAGACGCCTTCGCTTGGCCACCGCTCTATTTCCGTCTCCGACCTACCCGCCAGACGAGTATCCGAAGCTTCACGCTCAGGACTCGGTGTCGGGATGGGCCGACTCTGGTTTTATCTCGAGGAAGGCGAAGACAGCTCGCTCTCCTATCTGGCACTAGAGCCGGTGTCGAGACCCCGGCCGACCGTGCGGCCGAGGAGGAGAAGGTGCTCCTGGCCGATCAACGAGCTCACTTGCTCGGGTCGACCGGACGGGATGTCGCCCGGGACTACATCAGAGCCCGGGTGTCGCCCCTCAGGAGGAGGGTGCATCCCTTCTTCAAGGTTGAGGGGTGGCAGGACATCACACGGGAGTCACGCTCAGGTATACCATTGACCTCGGCCTTCTCTCCTATGCAGAAGACATTCGTTCTTACCACTTCCTCTTGCTCGGTACGCAGCTCCACCGGAGGACTAGGTGGACGCGAGGGTGTCCGAAATGTTCGGCACCCCCAAGGGCAAGGAGATCCTAGAGGGTCGCCAGATCCCGAATAACGTCCTCAACCGGACCGAGGCGGTAAGTTTTCGATTTGGCCCCCCTTTCTTGATGTCCCACTTGGTCCGAGTCTCCCCAGGGTGCCCCGACCTCATAAAACTCTCTCTGGCAGGAGAAGGTCGCCCTCGAGGTTGCCGTGGATCAACTGGCATCGCAGCTGGGGGGACGAGGTCGTAAGACCAAAAAATTGGCGGGCCGCAAGCGCCGCGACCGATCTCCTTCGGCCACGCCGTCTCCGCCTCGGCGTTTGCGCAGGCATCCTGGTTCGACGATCGCTCACCCCGCCAAAGATTTGAAGTATCTTTGTCGGCGGGAGGTGAGCGAACTAAAACTTTGGATGGATGAGCATACCAGAAAAAACCCGAGCCGATGGCTCGCTTACGTCGGCTTGCCGCGGCGAAGAAGGAGGCCGCGGCGTGGCCGGTCCAAAGACTAAGGAGGAACTCGAGGGTCGATTGCCGCCCTTCAGGCAGAGCTCACGCGGTAAGCTTCGGGCTCGACCCTCGGGGCCACGAGGAGGAGAAGGACGAGCTGGACCCCGCCCCACTGGTCCCGAGATCCCGCAGGTCGTCCATTACACCTCAACCGCGCCCAACGCCGAACATTTCTGCGGCCGGCTTGGGGGAGGTCGACCCCTCAGTCGCCAGGGCCGACAAGGCACGCGACGACATGGCTGCCCTCATGGCTCGCGCCCGAGCCCAGCTAGAAGACGCCAAGCGAGGTCAGCTCCTAATTCCTAGCTTGTTTGTCTCCTTCCCCCTCCAGCACCACCCTAACCCCACATCGTCTATAGTGGGTGTGGCAGCTGGTGCGGAGTTATGGGATTTCGAGGCAATGGCTGACGATATTCTTGATCTCGTGCTAGAGCGGGAGCTCGCCCGGGCTGCCGAGGTCGTCGCGGGTGAGGAGATCGAGGTGGAAATCGGGGTCGCGGAGGCCCGGGGCCTCACTGACGGGCGGTGACGAGGTCGAGGCGGAAATCGAGGTCAGCGGAGGCCTCCCCGCGGGCCGACGGTGACGCAGGTCGTATGAGGAGCCACCGCCGCGAAATCCGCCCCAGAGGTCGTGTCTCTGAAGAGGAGACAAGGAGGAAGATTATGCGGCCCGATGCTCGAAAGTCGCGAGGGAGGGCATCCCCACATCATAATTGACGAGGACGACGATATGGGGAGCCGGTGGTGATGACGACACGGGGAGCCCGGTGGTGGCGAGCATGTCGGCTGAAGTTCCCCGAGGACTCCGCCGGCCGACATCATTGCCGAGACGCTTCAGAGATCGCGGAGGCTTCTCCCGAAGCTTACGACGCCCGACGGACACCAACGCCGGCCGGCGTCAGGACCTCAACCCGAACGGGGCCCGCCGACGAGGAAGAGCCGTTGTGCGCCGAGGCCGCCTCGGTCGACGCCGTCCTTCCGGTTGCCGACCCGGTGCCCCGAGTCGACGACCTCGCGCCCGCGGACGCCGTGCCTACCGGGGAGGAAGTTCCTCCGGCCGTAGACGCCGCGCCCCGGGCGGAGTACCCCGCGGACCCGGATGCCGAAGGGGAGGAGCCCCCGAGCGCAACTCCTGCCCGGGAGGAAGAAGAGCGGGAGGAGCCCCCGAGCGCAACTCTTGCCCGGGAGGAAGAAGAGCGGGAGGTGATCCTCGCTCTTGAGGCCGTCTCCGTTCAGGAGATGGAAGTCGATGCCCAGGGCCAAGACCCTCCGCTCCCAGGGGACGAGGGAGCTCGGACTCAAGCCCCTGCGCCCGACGAAGGAGAAGGGATTGGGGCGAAGGATCCCCTGCCTGCCCAGGGAGAACAAATCGGGGCGGAGGACCCCGCTAAGTTGTTCCAGGAGGGGCTGGAGGCTCGGTTCTTTTGGGTAAGTTTTCCTAGCGCTCGTGCTTTTGTCCTAAAAAGCCGATCGTAACCCGAGATACCCTGTCGCGCAGGTGCTGGAGACCACTATGAAGGATTTCCAGGCCGCGACCGTGCCGCCAGAAGTTCTTGCCAAGCATCAAGCCGAGCAGGATGCCAGGATCGCGGAGCTCGAGCGCCTGGTTGCCGGGCTGAAGTCTTCTGAGGCCGAGCTCCGGCGGAAGATGGAGGAGTCCGTGCATGCTCTAAAGGAGCGCCTTGACCAGAGTGAGCAAGCGAGGTCGGGCCTTGAAGCGACGGTGGCGACCCTGCGCAACTCCGCTCGAAGCGCCGAAAGGACGATCGACCAGCAACGGGAGGAGTCCAGGCGGCTTCGTCAGGCGGCAAGCGAGGGTCGTGAAGCTCGCCGGCGGGTGCTCGACCTCGAGTCCGAGCTCGACTCCGTGCGGGAGGAGCTAAAACCAAATTCTTGATATTTGTGTAGGATCGAAGTATACGAATATAGCAATCAGATGGGGGGTGAATGATTGTGCGGAAGCTAAAACCAAATTCTTGATCTACTAAAAGTTCACCCCAAAACAGAACCAAAGAATTGCCTCGTTTTCGACAAAAACAGAATGACAGAGGTTTGGTAAAATGAGAATTCCCGGAGATCCAACCGTCGAAACGATCTGAAATTTAGACACAAGAAACTAGATTCCAATACGAATCAAACCCAAAAAGAATCAGCTCGATCGGACTTACGGATCAAAAGTTGTAAGCTTCGCAAGCTTGCTGTTCCAGAACTTGACGAAAATCAATCTAATCGAAACTTGTAGATTGATCAAGAACAACAAAAGATTTATCAACAAAACTTTGAGGAACACTAGATCAATACCCTAGAGAGGTTTTTGATGGATCAAATCAAGATGAAACTCAAAAAACAAAAACCAATCTAGAACTAGAACAAGTATGCAAACAAGAACCAAAAGAGAATATTGTAGCACACAAGGAACTAGAAGAATTGATCTTTATTTCTTTTGTCTAAAGTACTCCCATCAAAAGAGTACAAACCCTAAAACCAAGCTCAAGCTCCCTTGCGCCTGTTTTGCTACTTGGTTCGATTGATGCCCTTTAACAGAGACACCCTCCTATTTAAAGGACCAACCCACAAGGAGTTCGAATACGATTCCTATTCCTAGAAGGAATCAGATTCAACACAACTCTACTTGGCCCAACCTGGCCGAGTACAACTCTTGCACGCGTATGGCAACCCTACCATACTCACGTGACTAACACTTTGCACGCGTATGGCCACCTGCCATACTCACGTGACTAACACTTTGCACGCGAATGACCTCCTGCCATTCTCACGTGACTAACCATTCTTCATGTGCACCATTCTCTTAGCCCGAACGTCCCGCATGACATCCTTGACCACCAAGACCTCAGTTCCTCCTGAACCTAGTCCCGAACCTCAGTTCCTCCATGAACCTAGTTCCGGTCCCGTCATCGACCACATTCGTCTTCGAGCAATACCTGCACATGAACAAACCACAAAACAAATCCGAGCAAAAATCCACGACTTGACTCAATGTCAATCCATGCAACTACTCACATGAGCATTGCATAAAGTCCACTTCAAGCATCATAAAATTCTCACAAATTTCATAATCTCAAAAACAAATCAAAATTCAAAGTCCAAATTTGCACAAACCCTAATCGAGCAAAAAGCCATTCACGACAGACCAAAAAATTTGGTCTGGCGTACATGTAAAACTTACTGTCTTTTAAGAACTTAGTCCCGCACAGAAAACGAAACTTACTGCTTTCTTGTCAAATTGTCAAACACATGCACAATCACATTTTGCAAAACCAATTCTAAGTTAATTTTTCAGTTCAAAGCCAATTTTTCAGCACATGATTTCACAATCTCCCCCTTGATGAAAACATTGGCAACACCACTTAGAATTGAACATTTGGCATTCACTTTACAAAAGATTTTGAAATCCAAAGGATCAAAGACCAAAGTAAGAAAACACAGAATTCCCCCTTTGACCAAAAAGCAAAACAAAATCTCCCCCTGAGAAGGAAAATGTGTGTGAATGTGCAATGTGCCCAAGAATTTCAAAATTCTCCAAACTTCTCCCAAAATTCTCAAACAACTCCCCCTTTTTCTTCTCCCCCCTTTTTCCTTAAACTTTTCAACGATTCCCAAATTTCTCCCCCTTTGACAATGGATTCATCAAGAGTACAAAAGAGAGAACAGGTTCAAAATTTTTCCTGTAGCAAAGATTTCACAAGGAGAAACAAGGGAGTGCCAAGATAGGAAAAGATGAGCTCATTCGATCATATAACCTTATATATCACATAATATGCAAAAGACATGATCTTGATGTTATTTTAACAAGTTAGGGAATGACATGCATCTCAACCTCAATTCAGTCAACTATAGCCAAGTACTAAGCAAAACCTTTAGTAGAAAAACAAAGGCTCAAAGTTGAAGCAAATAACAAATCAGGGCGAGCAAGTAGTTTCAACTCCAATCTAGTGGACCAATTTAATCTTTAAACAAGAATCGCATGTGGCATGCTTGAAGCATACTTCTTTTATTTCCTTGGAGTGGCATGCTTGAAGCATACATCTTGTCTTTTGAGGGAATGGCATGCTTGAAGCATACATCTTATCTTTTAGGAAAGCATCCTGAAGCTCATAACTTGAGGCTTTTGCTTTTAACAACCCTTTTTTATTGATTCCCTTTTCTTTTCATTTTTCTTTGATTATAAACATGCAAAAGTGATTAAAAGGTCTTATGAAAGAGTAAAGCTAAAACACACTTGCTTCATAGCCCAAATTTGTCAAGAAGATTCAATATCAAGCCTAGAAGAGTAAGATATCACAGAGTATTTAGCTATAGGCAATCAAACCAAGGAATTTCGCAATATCATTTTTAGTTCAAGTGGAACAATTTAGATTATCATATATTAGCACAATTACATAATATATAAAGAAATATGATAAAGTGAGCTCATTAAGTGAAAGAACTTGGCAAGGAAACTCCCCCTCAAAACAAACCCATTGGAAGAACAATCCCAAGTTCTCCCCGAATAAAAGCAAAACGAGAAGACAAAGGTTTTGTGAAAATGTCTGCCAATTGATGTTCAGTATCCACATGATGAAGCACAATGTTGCCTTTTTCAACATGATCTCTAAGAAAATGAAATCCAATATCAATATGCTCAAGAAAAGGGATTACTCAAGAGGTGGCATGAACCAAATCAATTCAACATCCTCCAAAGTCAACATCAGAAAAAGCTCTTAAACTAATGCATAAGGAAGCAGAAAGCCAAATGCCAAAATCTTGAGTACCATGGAGATACCTGAAAGTTCACTTGAATGCTTGTCGATGTGAAGCACGTGGGAAGCTTGAAAATAAGCACACACAAGCACGTGGGAAGAGTCTCTCATGTAAACCTCCAATTATCTTTATCCTCAACAAAGATCGTCATCATCTTTATGAACAAAGACACTCTCCCTGAATATATGCACCTGTACTGCACCATTTGGACTAGTGCCTTTTAAAAACAAAAGTGGAAGAAGCATCTCCAAAAGTAACACTTTCAGCCACGAGATGCACGAGTGAGGAGGAGAACCAATTCTTATCACCGGACATGTGGCATGAGCATCCTAATCCACTAGCCATATGTTCTCCTTCCTCGCGCGAGAAGCCTACATAGCAACAAAACATGTCGAGGTCTCAGTACTGGGGTTAGGAATGAGATTTTTGGGAATCCAGCACTGAGACACACGACGCACAATAGTAGGCACAACACGAGAATTTTTATGCATACAAACAGATTTATCATTTCCCGTGTTTCTAGCAACAAAAGGTGTTTGCATCACCCTAGGCACATAGTGAGAAGCAAAGTGTGCCTTTCTGAAATTAGACCTAGCATTAAACCTTTCTCTCTTTTGTTGTTTAGCTAGTCTAAAGCAAAAGTCTACTAAATGTCCATCTCTACCACAATGAGTGCAAGTGTACTTAACATGAAGTTTGTCTTTAACAGTAGAAGCACATTTTGCATTCATCATAGTAGAAGATAAAAGACCAGCAGATTTAAAGACAGTTTTCTTAGGCTCATTGACAATTTCAAATTTTCCACTTTCAAGTGTTTTGACAACAGTGGGAGCATGTGATTTATGATGAGCATAAGAATCAAAACCTAAACCTTTGTTATGAGTGCTGACTTTTGATTGATCCAAGATCATGTTTAGGTTTTTCTTTCCTTTAGTGAAACGTTCTAATGACTTTTCCAAGTAATCAATTTTTTGAGAACGAGTTAAACAATTATTACAGGGAACGTCCACTTTTCCTTTTTGCTTGCGACAAGTTGAGCATGAAAGAACCTCATGTATAAGCAAATCTTCTGTCATTTGAGAAACCCTAGCATTTGCATCATGCAACTTCAATTCTAGTATGGAGCATATAGAACATGGAGTTGTATCATGTAAATCAATGGTAGAACAACTAGCATGTTTAACAAGTTTCTCATTTTTCTCATTTTCAGCATTGATTTGCTCTAACAAGGTAACATGTTCTTTCCTAAGCAAAGTAAGCTCATTGTAAATTAAGTCACATGATTTGCAAGCATCATCATCAGGAATCAAGGTTTTAAGTCTAGCAATTTCAGCATTCAATGACTCAACAACAAAATCATGTTTCTTAATTTTCTTGTCACGTTTATCAAGCAATTTACCAAGTTGAGCAACAAAGCAATAGCTAATTCATCGTAAGAAGGATCTACCTCATTGAAGTCATTTGTCGTGGTCGCCCTCGATAAAGCTGTTGTCGCTTTTAGCCATGAGACACAACCCCGTCAACTCATGCTTGCTTGGAGTTGCATCGTCCTCACTGCTCCCTGAATCTACATCGCTCAAATTGACTTGTTCAAGAGCGGAAAGAACTCGGTGGACAACTTTGCTGTTGATGAAGCTCTTCTTCTTTCTATTACTTGAAGAGAACTTCTTTTCTTTTCTTCTGTCGTTGTCCTTCTCCTCCCTTGATGCTTTACCTGCAAGTTTAGGACAGTTTGGACGAATATGGTCGAGATCACCACACTCATAGCATCTTGGAGGGCCACCACCACCTCTCTTTCTCATTCTCACATTTTGTAAAGCTTTGTTAAAGCGAGAAGAGAGTAGTGACAAGTCTTCTTCTGGGAATTGCTCAATCTGTTCATCGGTTAGTGAAGACAAGAAAGATAGAGCAAAACTTGAAGCAGCACTATTATGAGATATGCTAGATTGAAATGTCAAAGCAATTGATTTATGATCATTCTTTCTAGCAAGAGCATCTAATTCATGTGTTTTCAGTTTAGAATAAAGAACATCTAATGTAAGTGTGCTCATGACAGTAGATTCCTGTATAGATGTTACTTTCATCTCCCACACGGACATGCCCAAAGCACTAAGCAATTGTCGAGCATTTGCAGCATCAGTGTAGCTAACTCCAACAGCACGTAGATTGCTAAGAATTTTATTGAAACGTGCAAAGAAGTCATCTACAGATTCACTAGGTTTCATCTCAAAACGCATATATTCTTTTTTGTAAATATCTTGATGAACCTCTTTGACAGTGTTAGAACCCTCATGATAATCACAAAGAGATTTCCATACCTCATATGCAGATCGAAGATGAACCACACGATCAAAGTCGCTGCGTCCCAAGCCTTGGATGATCAAGTTTCGCGCCTTGCTATTTGCTTCAACATGTGCACGATTTGCATCATTGACGTTGTCGTTTTCAGGGACTTGATATGGCTTGTAAACCTTCTCCCATATTGCGAAGCCCTGTGCTTGGATGAACGCCTCCATCTTGGCCTTCCAAAACTGAAAATCAACACCACCGAACACACATGGTTTTGTCGAATAACGATCCATTGATCTAATCACCGGTTAAGATAGATTAGAAAGACCTCGCTCTGATACCACTTGTAGGATCGAAGTATACGAATATAGCAATCAGAGGGGGGGTGAATGATTGTGCGGAAGCTAAAACCAAATTCTTGATCTACTAAAAGTTCACCCCAAAACAGAACCAAATAATTGCCTCGTTTTCGACAAAAACAGAATGATAGAGGTTTGGTAAAACGAGAATTCCCGGAGATCCAACTGTCGAAACGATCTGAAATTTAGACAAAAGAAACTAGATTCCAATACGAATCAAACCCAAAAAGAATCAGCTCGATCGGACTTACGGATCAAAAGTTATAAGCTTCGCAAGCTTGCTGTTCCAGAACTTGACGAAAATCAATCTAATCGAAACTTGTAGATTGATCAAGAACAACAAAAGATTTATCAACAAAACTTTGAGGAACACTAGATCAATACCCTAGAGAGGTTTTTGATGGATCAAATCAAGATGAAACTCAAAAAACAAAAACCAATCTAGAACTAGAACAAGTATGCAAACAAGAACCAAAAGAGAATATTGTAGCACACAAGGAACTAGAAGAATTGATCTTTATTTCTTTTGTCTAAAGTACTCCCATCAAAAGGGTACAAACCCTAAAACCAAGCTCAAGCTCCCTTGCGCTGCTCGCTACTTGGTTCGATTGATGCCCTTTAACAGAGACACCCCTCCTATTTAAAGGACCAACCCACAAGGAGTTCTCAATACGATTCCTATTCCTAGAAGGAATCAGATCCAACACAACTCTACTTGGCCCAACCTGGCCGAAAGTACAACTCTTGCACGCCAGCGTGGCAACCCTACCATACTCACGTGACTAACACTTTGCACGCCGTATGGCCACCGCCATACTCACGTGACTAACACTTTGCACGCGAATGACCTCCTGCCATTCTCACGTGACTAACCATTCTTCATGTGCACCATTCTCTTAGCCCGAACGTCCCGCATGACATCCTTGACCACCAAGACCTCAGTTCCTCCTGAACCTAGTCCCGAACCTCAGTTCCTCCATGAACCTAGTTCCGGTCCCGTCATCGACCACATTCGTCTTCGAGCAATACCTGCACATGAACAAACCACAAAACAAATCCGAGCAAAAGTCCACGACTTGACTCAATGTCAATCCATGCAACTACTCACATGAGCATTGCATAAAGTCCACTTCAAGCATCATAAAATTCTCACAAATTTCATAATCTCAAAAACAAATCAAAATTCAAAGTCCAAATTTGCACAAACCCTAATCGAGCAAAAAGCCATTCACGACGGACCAAAAAATTTGGTCTGGCGTACATGTAAAACTTACTGTCTTTTAAGAACTTAGTCCCGCGCGTAAAAACGAAACTTACTGTTTCTTGTCAAATTGTCAAACACATGCACAATCACATTTTGCAAAACCAATTCTAAGTTAATTTTTCAGTTCAATGCCAATTTTTCAGCACATGATTTCACAATTTGATCTGGATCGAGCTTTGTTGCGAGATTTCGCGGGGGTGGGGTTTAAAAGAGAAAAGAGAGAGAGAGAGAAACCGGGAGGCCAAGGTGTCGAAGTTTATTAAAGGAGTAAAGTGGGTGTGGTTAGACATGGAACTTACGCAGTTGGTCGATGTTCCAAGTGCTGGCTAGTTCTCGACCATCTTCCATCGCGAGGCGGACAGCCCCCGGGCGTCTTTGTTGAGACGATCGTAAGGACCCTCCCATCTCGGCGTTAGCTTGTTAGCCTTTGACAAGTCTTGGACCCGTCAGCGAAACGAGATCGCCGATATGTAAGGTCCTCGGTCGTACCGATTTAGCGGCGTGCCTGCGGAGAGCTTGCAGGTAAACCGCGGATCGCAGCAGAACCCGTTCTCGAGTTGCTTCCGCGAGGTCGAGGTCGAGAAGGCGCTCGCCTTCTGTGTCGATGTCGTCGGCTAGATTCACCCTTGGGGATCCCAGGACGACCTCGGCGGGTAGGACGGCTTCCGCGCCATATACGAGCTGAAAGGGGGTCTCACCCGTAGCTCGGCTCGTCGTGGTGCGGACCGACCAGAGGACGGGAGGTAGCTCGTCCACCCAGGCTTGACCATGCCGATCGAGGTTCTTGAAGACTCTCTTCTTGACTCCTTGGATAATCTGCCCGTTCGCGCGCTCGACCGCCCCATTGCTCTGCGGGTGGGCCACCGACGCGAAGCATATCTTTTTCCCGAGCTCCTTGCAATAAGCCTGAAACAGCTCACTTGTGAACTGAGTGCCGTTGTCCGTGACGAGGCGACTTGGAACGCCGAAGCAGGTCACTACGTTATTGCGAAAAAACCTTTTAGCCGCCTGTGCCGAGATGGTCGACACAGGCTCGGCCTCGATCCATTTAGTGAAGGTGTCGATTGCGACGAACAGGTATTTACAACCCTTCCTTCCTCTGGGAAATGGTCCGAGTATGTCGATGCCCCAAACCGAGAACGGCCAGGTCAGGGGCATGGTTTGTAGTGCATATATCGGCTGATGGACTTTTCGAGCATGGAACTGGCAAGATCGGCAGGAGGTTACTATTGAGCGCGCATCGGCCAGGGCCGTCGGCCAGTAGTAACCCAATCGGAAGGCTTTGCTCACCAGGGTCCTAAAGGACGAGTGAGCTCCACACATCCCGTCATGGATATCTTTGAGGAGATATTTGCCTTCCTCTTGGGTGATGCACTTGGAGAGGACCCCAAGCGCGCCTTTGCGGTATAAGAGGCCCTCGACCATTTTATAGGCAGAGGAGCGTCTTACGAGCCGGGATTTCTCGGCTTCTTCCTCGGGCAGTGTCCCGTGTGCGAGGTACTGGATGAATGGCGTCATCCAACTCGCATCTTGCTCGAGGAAGGAGACGGCACCACCCGTCTCGGTTGCCCCTTCCTCGGTGGGTATGGAGGGCTTATAAAGGTGCTCGACGAGCACCCCCGCCGGGGCGGGTAACTGGGCGGAACCGACCTTCGATAGATGGTCGGCCAGGGCATTGTCCTTCCTAGGTATGTATAGTACTTCGAAGTTTCTGAAGTACTTTTCCATCTTCCTTACTTCAGCCAGGTAAAGCGCCATTGAGTCATCGGAGCACTGATACTCCTTGTTAACCTGGTTGACAACTAGCTGCGAGTCGCCCTTCGCAGTTAGTAGTTGGACTCCGAGCGTCTTGCATGCCCGAAGCCCAGCTAGCAGACCTTCGTATTCTGCTGCGTTGTTCGTTGCGCCGAAATGCAGTTGGAGGGCGTCTTTGGATCCGCTCCCTTGGGGATTCTAGGACCACTCCAGCCCCCGAGCAATCGTAAGCTCGGGATCCGTCGAAGTGCATGACCCAGCGACCGTGCTCGGACTGGTCGGGTTCAGACTCGGACGGGGTAGGATTTTTCCATTCGGCTAGGAAGTCTGCTAGGACCTGAGATTTGATCGCGGTTCTGGCTGAGAATTCGATCTCGAATTCGGCGAGCTCCATGGCCCACTTTGCGATCCGTCCGCTTGCGTCCTGATTCCCTAGAATTTCTCTAAGCGAGAAGTTGGTCGGGACTCGAATTTTGTGGGCCTGGAAGTAGTGTCTTAACTTCTTCGAGGCCACGAGGAGCGCATAAAGGAGCTTCTGGACCTCGGGGTAACGCTCCTTTGGTCCGTGCAGGACTTCGCTGATGTAGTAGATCGGGCGCTGCACCCCGTCCCGTTCTACCGTTATGACGGCGCTCACCGCCTGGGGTGTGGCGGCCAGGTAGAGCAAGAGGACCTCTCCCATTCGTGGTGTGGTCAAGACCGGGGGTCTCGACAAATACAGTTTTAGTTCTTTGAAAGAGTGGTCCTCTTCTTCTGTCCAAGCAAAACCGTCGTGCTTCCGGAGCGCCTTGAAGAAAGGCAGGCCGCGCTCCCGGAGTCGCGAGATGAAACGACTTAGGGCCGCCATCCTCCCGTCGAGGATCGAACCTCCCGCGTGCATGCGGGCGGTCGCATGTTCTCGATGGCCTCTATCTTCTCGGGGTTGGCCCCGATTCCTTGTGGACCGATCATGTAGCCAAGTACCTTGCCGGCTTTGACCCTGAACACGCATTTTTCAGGGTTTAGCTTTATTCGATGTTTATTGAGGTTACGGAAGGTTTCCTCTAGATCGGATACATGACTCGAGGCCATCCTGCTTTTGACGACTATGTCATCCACGTATACCTCCAGGTTACGACCTATTTGGTCCGAGAAGGTTTTCTGCATGAGGCGCTGGAAGGTCGCTCCGCTGCCTTAGACCGAAGGACATGGTCGTGTAGCGTAACGCGTCTTGACGGGCGTGATGAAGGAAGTCTTCTCTTCATCGTCGGGCGATATGCCGATCTGGTGATAACCTGAATAGGCGCCCGAAAACTCATTGCCTCGAGCCGCCGTTGCGCCCACCAACCGGTCTATCCGAGGCGCTGAAATTGTCCTTGGGGCAGGCGGCATTCAGCCCTGTGTGATCGACACACATGCGCCACTTGCCCCCCTTTTACTTCACGATAACCGGGTTGGCCAACCAATCAGAGTGATCGACTTCGCGTATAAAACCGGCTTTGAGGAGCTTGTCCAGTTCCTCTCTGATGATAGCTTGCTTCTCCGGGGAGAAGCGCTGGCTTCTGCCGCAGGCTTTTGTCGGCCGAATCGCTAGCCTGGTGCTCGATGACCTCCTTGGGACTCCGGGCATGTCGGACGGTTCCTCAGCGAACGTGTCCGCGCTTCTCCGGAGGAAGGTCACGAGCTCGAGTTCCTATTTAGGATCCAGGGAAGCCCCCACGTGTACGACCTTGTCTGGCTCTGCGTCGCACAGTGGAATGGCTTTAGTTTCCCCGCCGGCCTGGAGGGTAGCCTTGGGCCGGGAACTCCTCGGCTCTTGGTCGGGCCCGCGCTGGGGCAGCTGCCCGACCATGTCTAATGCCCTCTCGTCGCAGTTTAGGGCTACTTTCGGACTTCCCTTCACCGAGATCACGCCGCCGGGACCGAGAACCTTCAGGAATTGGTACCCGTGATGCGTGGCGGCCATGAACTTGGCGAGCGCTGGTCGGCCCAGAATGGCATTGTAGGCCGACTCGAAATCGACTACCTCGAAGGTGATCAACTCCGTTCGGAAGTTGCTCGGGCCTCCGAAAGTTACGGGCAGGACGATCTGTCCGAGCGGCTTGACCGAGGTGCCAGGGACTATCCCGTAGAAAGGGACTACGACGCTCTTAACCTTGGACCGAGGAATTTGCATCTCGTCCAGGACCCTGGCTGATATCAGGTCTAGGGAACTCCCGCAATCTACAAGCACTCGTCCTACCACGGTGTTGCAGATCGTTGGACTCACGACCATCGAGAGCCTCTGGGGTTTCGTCATCCCCGGGGGACAGTCGTCCTTAGAAAAGGTGATGGGCAGCTCGGACCACTTGAGCTGCTGAACGGGAGGCTTCCCTTGAGTGACACGAAGTACCTCGCGTGCGGCCTCCTTCAGCTCCCGACGTGACCCATAGGCGGCGGAGCCCCCGAATATCACGGCGATGTGGTTTCTCGGCTCCTGGTACTCCATGTCCGTATCTTCCTCCTCGGTGGGCTTTTTGCCCTTGACGTCTCCTTCCTACTCTGGGAGCGTGGGCATGCGGCCTTTACCATTGTAGAATTGCTCCAGGCGGGAGGCCCATGTTCTGCAATTTCGCAGGTCGTGCCCATGCGCCTGGTGGAGCGGGCAAAAATAGGCGCTAGCCCGCCCGCGTTGTTCGCCGCGGTCTTGGTCGTCCCGGTTTTGCTCGTTGTTCCGCTGAACCGGTCGACCTTTTCCTTTTGCGGCCCCTCCCTTATACGATTGCGAGGTCGGCCGTTGTCGTCGTTCGATGGCCGCCACCATGTCGGAGACAGAGGGTTTTTTCTTCTTTTTGATTTTTTTCTCGATCGAGCTCACGCTCTTTCGGCTTGACGCCCCTTCGAGTCCGGGCTGAGGGGGCAGCTTTCCTTCGTCCAGCAACTTCTTCCATTGGACTGCCTCGTCCGCGTTGGCATAACGGTCGGCCATGCGGAACAGCTCGTTGGCTGTGATGTCCGGGTGAATTTCGAGGTCTTGAGTAAAGCGGACGTCTCGGACCCCAAACTTGAAAGCCCGGACAACCGCTTCATCCGAGATGCTTGGGATGGAATTGCGCACTTGCATGAAGCGCTGGACGAACTGGCGCAAGGTCTCGCCCTCCGTCTGTATCAGACGCTCAAGGTCGCGCTCCTTCCCCGGGCGGACGTAGCAGCTCTGGAAGTTAGCTCGGAGAGTGCTGCTCAGCTGTGCCCAGGACCGGATCGAGTTTTCCTTTTGGTTGAATAGCCATGTCCGGGCCGGCCCATCCAGCACTGCGGGCAGAAAGTTAGCCATGACCCTTTCATCACCTCCAGTGGCTAGAATGGCCGTGGTGTAGATCGAGAGAAACTCATCGGGGTTCTGCGTCCCATCGAACCTCTCGATGTGGCCTGGCTTGAACCTTACTGGTGTAACACCCCAAAATTTTGCTTTCCTTAAATTCATGTGTGATTTGGCACTTTGGTGAATTTTTGGAATTTTCTGGAATTTATTTGGATTTATTTGGAATTTATTTGAATTTATTCCATTTTGAAATAATTAAAGAATTAAACTTTGCAAATAAAATTTTGTTGGAAATATTTTATTTGAGTCCAAAATGATCCAAAGTATTTTCCAGAATTTTTCTGAGTCTTTTGCTATTTTAATGAATTAAATGAATTACTGGGAATTATTTTAAATATTAAATCATTGAAATTCGAAAGTTAGGTCAAATCGTTCATCCGACCGAGCCCGAGTCAGACTCGAGTTCGAGTCCGACCCGAGCCCGACCGCGCCCGTGGTCAAGCCGAACCCGCTCGCCCGGAACCCTAACCGCGTGGCCGTTGGATCCAGATCCAACGGCCACGATTGAGCCACGTCACCGAGCCCGAGCCCGACCGAGCCAGCCATCTCGCCCGAGTCCGACCCGGACCCAAACTCGCGCACCGTTGGATCTCGATCCAACGGCCGCGTGCTGCTGCGTCACCCTAACAGGTCGCCGCGGACTCCGCCGCAGCGGAGAGGACCTCGATTCCGCGCGTTTCACGCGGCCGAGGCCCTATTTATTGCGCCGCCACCCGTGTCGGGATCGCCGTTTCATTGCGCACCGTAGCTCCAACCCACGCCGCTCAAGCCGCCGTCGGCCAGCGAGCTCGCCAGTAGTTGGAGGAGGTGTCCGCCATGATTTCTTGTAGCTTTTCCGCCGTCCGTCGTCTTCCGCCGAGAAGGAGCCCAGATCCGGAATCCCCGCTTCGAGACGCACCCGAAGAGACCACCCACTTCGCCGGAGCGTGCCCGAAACGCCGTCGGTGTGGTCTTCGTTCTCAACGCCGGCCGCCGGAGCTCCGCCGTGGACATCGCAGACCCGCGAAGCTTTTCCACCGTCGGATCTTCATCGCACGGTCCAGATTCGTCCACGTCACCCACGGTAAAGAATCACGTGTTGATCTCCAGGTCTAATCTCAACCGTTAGATCTAGATCCAACGGCTTAGATTGAACCACGTTCATAGCGGTAGATTGGATCTTGACCGTCCGATCAAGATCGAACGGTCCAGATCAATGGAGTTGTTTTCCAAGCGCGTTAGCCAGATCTAATCTGGGCCGTTGATTTCCAAATCAACGGCCGAGATTGAGCCACGTGTCCGGGAAGGCTGACCATCGCGGTCAGCGCCGTCCACGCGCGCGTGCGTGTGACGCTGACACGCGGGGCCCGCGTGTCAGAGGGCCCGCCTGTCAGCGACCGTGAGCCGTGGGCCGAGCCCACTGGTGGGACCGAGCCGAGACCGTCGCGCGCCGTCCGTGGACCCGAGGCCACGCGTCGTCACCCGATTGGTCCACGTGTCCCTGCTGACGCAATAAATGATTTTCCGAAAAAGAAAATGATTTATTAATTCTAAATAATGATTTCAGATTTTGATTCAAACTTCAAACGCTTATAACTTTTGCGTTTCAACTCCGATTTGAGTGATTCAAATTTCTAAATTCGTATAAAATTGAGATCTACCTAAATATGAATTTTATTTAATTTTTGGACTAAAGTTTTTCTCTGTAAAATTATTTAATTGATTATTTAAACTTTAAATAATCATAACTTTTGTATTTTAACTCCAAATTTGACGATTCCAGTTTCTAAAAACTCATAAAATTATGTTCTCTCTGTTTATGGATTTTATTTGGATGTTTGGACACTTTTTTCCTATTGTTTATTCGTGTATTTGCTATTTGCACGCTTTACGAGTAGACGTTGAAGTGCCGGAAGGATTCGAAGGAGAAGTATTAACTCAGGATCCAACTCAAGACCAAGAACAAGTACTTTTTGAAGGCAAGTTGTGCTTTGACCATGTTGATCCTATTTTGAAATCTATTTTGATTTAAACTATTGCATGCTAGTTCAATTAGAAAAATACTTTATTTAAATATGGGGGATTAGATAAATACCAATTTGCTGTATGACACCTTGATTATCTAAGTATGTGCCATGACCCCTTGTCACCCTAGTTGTGGATTACTAGTTGGACATTATTAGATTGCCAACATGGGTTTTAGACCGTTGTAGTATACTGCTTAGACCTGCTACGTGCTCATGACATGATTTTGGACAATCAAATGCTAATATCGACTTAATGATATATTGAACCTGTTTTGGAAAGGTATCATGTGATGTTGATGGCACGTGGTGCATGGTAATCAACTGGGGTTTGATAAATAGTTTTCGACCGGGGCATGTGGCAAGAGTAATCAGGTGGGCCAGTTGTGGCATTGGGGATGTTGATTTGGTTCTTCGGGTAGTCTTGCCCTGGTCACCCTAAGGACTTCACCTTGCAAGCCTTTGAACTGGGTCTAACGTGCAACCACATGTCTGTAATGGGACGGACCTAGTTGACTAAGTTGCTAATAACGTACCTGTGGGACCTCAGGAGGTCAACTACACCCTTTGTGTAAGTTGTACGGGAGCGTCTGGGTGAGGCCAGTACCCATCTAACGGTTGATTGGCCTAAACTTCGCCTTAGCTAAGGGAAGGGTTAGTGTGCAATAACCGGAGGACCACTTGTATTGTTAGAAGTTTCCAAAGACTTTGTTACTGAACTCGCCTTTGTGGTGTTTGACTGTATCTTGTGGGTAAAGTGCATAACCTCTGCAGAGTGTAGAATCTATTCGAATAGCCGTGTCCGCGGTATTGGACATCGCTCGGGAATTACAGTCAAGGGTTAGATTTTCTCAAAAATAACTTGGACTTGGAAGGTTGGGCTGGATTAATAATGATGTTGGAAATGTGGATTAGGATGGGAAAGATGTTTACTAAACTTCTTGAAAAGTTATCTACGCTTTACTTGTTTCTACTGCTTTCGAATCTACTTATACTACTTGTCAAATGTCTTTGTTTCGCAAATATACCTTGAGCTATTCCTTTGTATTAAGCCATGCATGTAGTATATTAGCACATTCGCATGCATGACTTGCTGAGTACCAAGTACTCACCCTTGCCACAATACAACACCAGTTGAAGAGGAGACTACACCAGCTTGGGAGGAGGAACTCCAAGAGGAACCGTCTACTTAGGGAAGCGAGCCCAGTCAGTTGCCTGTGGTATACTGGATGGCGCCACGAAGTTATTTGATTTTCCGCTGCTACTATTTCTCTTTTAATAAGTTTCGCCTGAGGCGTGCATTGTAACTTGACCATAAGGTCGAGTAACCAGTTTGACTATTTAAATAAAGTACTTTATTAGTATCGAGTGGTATGATTGTGATATTTACCGATGTTAAGACTGTGTGCACTAGCGCGTTCCTGGACTAGTGCTGAATACACAGAGGGTCCGGATTTGCAAATTCGGGGTCCCGACAACTGGCCAGGTCACACGTCGTAGCGACGTTGCGAACGCCCTGCACCCGAAAACGGGACTGTCGGGACGGTCGTTGCGAGCGCGGCGGTCGGGGCGATCCCCACCGGCCAAGCCCGAGGTTCGTGGGCCCAGGCGAGAGAATACCTCCCTATGCCTGTAAGATGGAGAGTGGCCCGAGGAGGAATGTTCGGCCCGGTTCTGGCCGTGGCTCGTATTCCGTTGATCTCGAGGAAGCCCCCGGGAATTGCTCCGGGTGCCCTCCCGAGCCCGATCGCGTTCGCGCCGGTCACCCTGGGTGCGGCTGCGTGAGTCGTCGGGGTGGAGGCGCACGGATGCCTGACGGCGGCGTTCCCAGGAATCGCTCCGGGCATCCCTTCCTCGGGAGGCTTCTGCCGCTTTTATGTCCGTGGCGATTTCCTCGAGGTCGTCGGCCACAGCTGCCCCCATGGCTACCAGGTCGACTTGCTCAGGAAATTCTCTGAGGTTGCGTACCACTGTGGCCAAGGCTTGAAGGCGTTCCCCGCTCGGGGGAACGCGGGGTGACGAGCTCGTTCGTCATCGCACGGGCTCCGGCGTCCCGTACGCGTGGAAATTCTCACGACCTTCGGCCTTGGTCTTGTCGGCCGGGCCACCACGGACTTGCCGGCGTAAGCTGGCCAGCGTCCGATTCAGAGATGCCTGCAGGTGCTCTTTGGCCGCTTCATAGCGGTGGAGGCGTATTTCGCCCGGGGATTTGCTCCCGGTATTTCCACCTTCCTCCGCAACCAAGACGTTACGGGATTGGGCGGACCGCGAAGGTGACATCACGGTGTCTCCCCGTGAGGCGGTCCCCTGGTCGAGCTCGAGATGGTCGGGAATGTCCAGGCCATCGTAGAGCCCGTCGTACTCGTCGTCCGAGAGGGCGTCGAGTTGGGAGCGAAAGAACTGCTCCGTCGGCGCGGCTCTCGGCGTAAGCTCCGAACCGCCGTGATTCTCGAGGCCAGCCGCGCGGCAAATTTCATTGTCGAAGAATCGCTTGTCCTCTTCCTCGATTCCTGGGCGTAGAGGCCCTGGCGATCTTGGGAGTCTGTCATCCTCCGGATTCCTCACGAAGGGAAAGTCGGTCCCCACGGACGGCGCCACTGTCGACGATTGGGGAGCAGCCCCGCCGAGCTTACTTGTTGGTGGAGGGACCAAGCTGCGACCCCTTCTCACGTGATGGGATACTCGGAGGAGTGACTCACTGGACTTCAACGGCGAGGACACGATGATTTACCCTGGTTCGGGCCTCTCGGGAAGGAGATAACAGCCCTACTCCGGCTCGTGTATATTCTCGTGACTGTCTCTGTCTTTTCCTCATGGTGGGGACGCTTTTATAGCTTACAAAGGGCCAAACTCCGCAGCCCCCACTATCCGCACGATTGGACCACGCCCATCGTGGCAACCGGCAGATCCTACACTTCGCCACGCTCCGCGGAGGACGTAGCAGGCTAACGGAGGTTACGCTACCGGGTGGTTACTCCCACCGACCTCGAGATCACGCCAGTCGGCCAATACCAGCCGAGCTCGGTTGCCTTATGTGAGCTCGAGCTCGCAATTGGCTGAATACGCGACCTTCTCAGTCCCAACTAGATCGCCCTTAGGAACGACCTCCTAGTGGCTCAAGCGAGCGAAGCTACTGCCGTTCAGCTCCCGAGGTAATTTATGGGAATTACCCAACCCCCCGACAATTATGATCAAACTTGAAATTTTTTCTAAAAATCTATCAGTGTTGCTGTCCTTTAAAAGAGTTGATATTTTTTATTTTCCAGAGGCATTAAATGAATCCTAATTCTGAAACTTTTTAGAGATGCTTTGGCGATGGTTTGGGATTTAAGTATATTTTCTCCAAATTTTATGTTCTCTTGAATTTGAATTTTAAAATTCAGGAACCACAATTTATCTATTAAAAGTATTTTTCTTAAATAACAAAATTCTAAAAATAATGTAAATTCAAATTAAGACTAAAAATTGAGATTGCATTATTGTATTTCTTCTCTTTTGGTTTTTCGGCTGTTACACAAACTAGCACAACAAACAAAAACTACGAACAAAACTCTAGTTGTCCGTTTATATTATAGCTCCCGACGACCATAAATAAATTGATTATTTTCTTATCATATTGTTCACCACGAGAAAATCACAAAACAACATCTAATAAACAAAAGAAATTAAGGGCTCCTAAACAAAAAAACATTCGACAAAAAAAATATTCAAGTACCATTTAGCAAAAACATACACATAAAAATTGCTGCCTACGCTATTTGTCAATGCCCCAGTGTCTAAGCTCGTACACCGACCTAACATAGTTGACGAATTGCAGAACCGTAGATACGCATAAGGCTGCCAGATTGAATAGTCGTATAGAGCAACTTGGCTGCAAGTCAGACTGCGTATTTGCGTATTTCTAACACGAGCACAATACACATGCATGTACAGTTGAACTCGTAGTCTCGTACGTGTACATGTACGACCTTCCCGCCAATTTTCCGAGAGAGAGAGAGAGAGAGAGAGATCTCAAATCTTTATCACCCCCCGGACCGGTCCACCTCAGAGGGGCCACGGCCGACGTGGCCTCGATATTGCAAGTATGTATAAACGCCACGCAAGTGGGCGCCGTCGTTGCCGTGCTGATCGTTCTCTGCACCCGACTCGACCTGTCCATCTCGACGTAAAGAAGACGTAGCCTAGTGCAGATTAGCAAGCTACATGTTCACGTTTCAAGTTTTTAACTGTCGTCGGCAACGGGGCGACCTGTTCTTATCTGCTGACCAGTACTCATCGTCGTCCACCCAAGGATCGGATCGGTCAGAAAAGGTTAAATCTGCCTTCAATCTTGGCTAATGATGATTTCTCATGAACAGGTTCTGATGACCCATGCAATGAACTGCATAAAGTAATAGCGCCTTAAGTGAGAGTGATTAGTGTGCTAACTAACAGAACAAACGTAACTGTCGACGGAATTTTTCCAGCAAAAACGTCAGACTTGTGGCATGTCTCGGGCAGAGCCGTAAGCAAGAGCGCCGATGCATGAAACCGGCAAGGTGTTCAATGCCGCTGCCGCTGCCAGCCAACCGTCGGCGACTGACGATTCGGCGCGCGGGACGAACAACCGGCTGCAACATCACAAACCACGCGTACTGAAGATTCATGCGGTGGCCACCACACGCAAGATTCACCGACACGAGACGCCTTCTTCCAGCATCCTACCTTCCTACCCCAGAAGATTCCACCGAGACATGCACCTCGCCAGAAACGGACGCCACAAGGTCCTTGTCCACACAGCGCAATGCCTGCAAGTCAAGGCGACACCGGCTAACCAAGCTGATGTCGTCACTGCTCCTCTCACAATACCATTCTGCTACAGTTTCATCACAAGATCTTACTACCAGGACAGACAGTGTAGATTGATTCTGCTACAATTTCCTGATCTCCACATACTGGGAGAAACTGAATCAAGGCTGCTGGGAGATGAAACAGCTTGTACATTGTTTTGACTTTACACATTGCAGCCTCTCAGATCAGGACGAACTCCCCCCACACGGTTCAGAAACCCGGCGGGGGTGTTCGTCTCAGCTTACACGGCCACGAAGAATTAGTCCATATTTACAATGAATCGAATGGGTTGGAGAACATTGTACAATGGTACAACAGGCTAACATTGTGATTGCTACCATCAGTGTCCAGAGCCGCCCGGGTGGCGAGGGGCAAAGCCACCCCGGTCGTACATGCGCTGGATTTCTTCCCGGTACTCGGTAAGCGACTTGTCAGGGAGGGCCGGGGTCAGCTCCACCACGTCCCCCATGCTGAGCTTCCTGTTCGGATCGCTTATGGGCTCGTGGTTGACCTTCGGCCGCAGATCTTCCTTCATGGGGATGCTGTAGGGGCTCCATCTTGGACTGTTGGCCCCGACTCGGTCCATGAGATCCATTACGGTTGAGCTCGCCGGGAATTCCTGGACGGACATCTGGAATCACAAGGATAAACTTGGTTAGACAGCCGAAATTAAAGATGAAAATTCACCTTATGAGCTTAAGTAAACAGCGGGCTGACCTTGTCATGATCCAGCAGGATGACGAATATGGGTCCGTCGTGGTTGCATTGGCGGGTATACGAGTACGTGCAGTCCTCCAAATGCAAGGGAAATGGGCAAGGTGGCTTAATGGCATCACTGTTTCCCAGAGACGCGGGCTGCCCTTTGTTCATGGCTTCGCATTGCCACGTAAGCACCCATCTTGCCCATTCCACCATCTGAAGTACAAAGGAGTGCCTGCAGGTACCTTCCTTGTACCTCCAGTGTGCAGCGAATCCATACTCAGCCTGTAGATGCATCTCCGTCGTGCGGATCTGGACTTCAAATGGGTGGACGCCGTCACTCAAGACGACAGTGTGCAATGATCGATACCTATAGCAAGCAAATCAGCGCCAATTCTAGAGAAGAGCTGAAGATTGAATGGACATATCTAATTTTAACTCTGCATACCCATTTAATTTTGGACGTGCTATGTAGTCCTTCAATCTTCCGGTAGCTTGGGGCCAGAGTTCAAGAATAACATCAAGTGCTCGGTAGCAATCTTCCACCTTGTCAACCACAAGGCGCAGGCCATGGATGTCATGGACCTCATCCATTGTTAAATTTTTCCTAATGATGTGCCAAAAGCAATTAGCAAAGATACATAAAACAATGGCTCATTATCAATTTTTTTAAAAACTATACATAATGCAAACAAAAAGTTTTAAACATACTTCAGCATCTTGGAGTAAATACTGTACAGGCTTTTGTGCCTCCCAGAAAGATTGTGGTATGAGATGCCTGCATCCCTCAGGCCTTTATCTAGTTTATCCACAGCAGACGTAATTAGTGCTTCATCAAACGATTCTGTAAGTTTGGAGGACAGCTCCTTGTGCTCTTCCGGATTCAAATGCTTGAAGCAAAAATTTTCCAGCTGGTCTTTCCAGCTAGCAATCCCTAATCGATTAGCCAAAGGCACAAAAATCTCCATCGTCTCCTTAGCAAATCTTTGTTGTTTGACCAAAGGCAAAGCTCCTAAAGTCTTCATGTTATGCACACGATCTGCTAGCTTTATTAGAACAGCCCGTGCATCAGCCATTGCAAGAAGCATAGTATGCAAGCGGTCAGCTTCAACAGTCCTGCTTGCTGTGTTGTTATCACGAGCAAGTTTGCTCAAATGGCCTAACTTTGAAACCTGAACAAAATAGATAGAAACTATCATCTTAGAAGATAGAAGATAACAGTTGAGCTATCAAAAAGCTGGATCAGAAGATTGAAAACAACAATCTATGACACCAGATGAATGTACACATGCCAAATAAATGGTTACAACAGTGGACAACATTTGCTGTACACATTGCTTTGAAGTATTTTGCAAAACACATTGCCTGTTGTCATCAAAAACGAAACAATGCTATTAAGTAAGAGACCAAATTAAGTAAGGGATCATGAACACCTACCCCTTCCACGAGATCAGCCACCCCGGCCCCGAACATGTGGAAGATGTGATCATAGTCCACGAATGAATCATCAATGGTATCGTGCAGGAGCCCAGCCGAGACGACCGTCGCATTTGCTCCGATCTTGGCCAGTAGCACGGCCGTCTCCACACAATGTTGCAAGTATGGATCACCGCTCGCGCGTGTCTAATCATCACAGAACCAACACACAAACCAAACAACATTTAATAAGTATTGCAGAGATTATCCAAGCACTGCTCATTAAATAAAGATTTGAGCTTGGGGTTTGACCTGGCCGCGGTGAGCCTTCTCGGCCTCGAAGAAGGCCTTCACCACGAGCTCCTCATGGAAGATGCCGTGGCGAGCCTGTGCACCGGCGAGTAGATCTCGGGCGTAGGGTTCGCAGGCGGGGCTCGCCTCCGCGAGGTTTTCGTCGAGCTCGAACGCGAGCTCGCCGCCGCCGACCTCCGGCCGCGGGCTGGTGGCCGGGACGTAGTCGATGCAGGAGCCGAGCGCGTTGCGCACGAAGCCAGAGAAAAGGCGATCGCGCTCCCGGCCGGCGAGCCAAGAAGCCGGCCGGCTCCGGGACACCGGAGAGGACGACGGCCCTTGAAACACCGACACGGGGCTGTGGTGATGGTGGTGGTGCAGGTCACGCCACTTGAGCGGCGAGGAAGAGTGGGAGTGGGAGTAGGAGTAGCCGCCGCCGCCAGCGAAGCTCAGGTCGTCGAAACTGTCGTGCCACAGCGCGCCGAGCTCGTCGTGCGCCGGGGCACGGGGCGGCGCAGCCACTGCGGCCGGGGAGGAGAAGAGGCAGGAGAGGCCGCCGGCGACGGTGGACGGGCGGTGGGAGGTGGCCGGCGGCGGGGGCGCTGCGGTGGTGCACGGCGACGAGCCACGGGAGCTGGGATCAAACTCTGAAGAGTAGACGGCGCCCGGCGGACTGGTGTACAGGGATATCGCCGACAAAGACATGGCCGCCGAAATCCAAGATGTCTCTGACGAGCTCGAAACGCCCAAACTCACGGCCTCTTAGCTACCACAAATTTCGGAACGGCAATTTCGATCAGGAAACAAATCGGATTGGGGGTGGAAGACGCGGCAGAACACGAATATGATGTCAAAATTTGATCTTGGCGAGATAAAGTCGACGCATTTGGGGGTTGCCAGACCAATAAATCGAATGCAAGAGGCGGAAACGGCTCAAATTGAGGGAAATCGAGGCTGCAGAGTACGAATTGGACGCCAAAATTTGATCTTGGCGTGATTGAAGTCGGCTAATTTGGAGACGGGAGATATCTTTCGGTGAACAAGCAGGAAGCGAGAATTGGGGAAATCTCTAACCCTTTCGCGTGTGTATTTTGGGTTGCTTCCTCTGCGTTCGCGGTGTGAAGAGGAGAGATTCTGGGACCCTCCTCGCTAATTATAGGAAGGCGGGGCGGCACGCTTCTGAAATATCGGAAGTTCGGAACTACCCCTCGGAGAGGAATCTTCCATCCTGTTGCTGGAATTCTGGCTATTTTACCATTTTTTTCTTTTACCTCAAATCGTTTTGCTGATTCTTCTCAGCATCTAGGAAGAGGACTAGGCCATGTACACCACAGAGGTGCTGTTACATAGGATAGATAAGATATCTTATTTATTTTGAAGCATCGATGTTTAATTAAGCACTAATATTTAGTAGGTGTTTATGTACATTGACGACGATTAATACGTCCTTAATTTATTTTGAATCTACGCATTTACAATTAAAAAAAGGCTCACAAAGTAAAAATATGGCATAAGACCCATTATCTGGTTATGATTTTAACCAAAGCTAAATATAGCCAAGTGAAAATATCCCAACCAGTTATGCATACGTTGGTCGGAATAATCCCGATCAGCATAGAGGTCGGATATGGGATAGCCTTCATCCTAACCTGGTCGAGGTCGGGGGGATGTTACCACCGCATAAGACTAGCTTGCGCAAGACGTTTTCTCTGACTGGTACAGGCAACCGTTTGAAGTTACTCCCTACAAAGATATGCCTCTTTTGACGAAAAGAGGCCTCTTCTGATGAAAAGAGGCCTCTTCGGCAAGAAAACACCTTTTGACGAGAAAACATTTTTGGTGAGAAGACACCTCTTAGAAAATGATAGGTACCATCCCTTCGTCTGCTATAAATAGGAGACTCCCACAAGGATTCAAAAATAAGGGTGAATGATTAGATATAACATATTAGCATTAGTCTTTTAGTTCTCCACTCAAGTATGTACTTTGTAAATACATGTAATCCAATAAAAAAGCAATTTCATTTCCTATTCCTTTCTATCTTTGATTTACTTGATAAAGACAACAAAAATTATATTCATAAATTCGAATAGGGACCGTGGGTCTTTAACATCGACATGCATAACTATATATGATTAATAGATGATATAATATCTAAGCATTCATAAAAAGATGTTTGCATTGGAGGAAATGATTTTTACATAGATGCTTGATGATGTGGCCATATTCTTTTTCTTTAAGCACTCATATATATAAACATCTTGTATTGTACATGCCTTTATGAATTTACTCGTGCTTAATAATCGGCCATTTAATTAGGACATGATACTTTTTATCGAAAGTTACTATAAAAAATTCTAGCATCTCTAATACTAACTCAATATAAATTTTAATACCTCGTAAAGATAATAAGATGTCTGAAAGGACATATGATGTCTATATATTTTTTCTTAAAAATCCATAAATATAAATTTTTAAACTAAAACTCTACATTCCAAATAAAAGCTTATCAAGATATACTATTTACGCACCGAATTCCATTTACACGCATATGCTACGCAAGTAGAAGTACTTTATAAGTTTTATTTATTTAGTATATCCCGCTTGAATGCTCCAATATACTTTTTTTCCCCCAAACGTGCTTCCGAAGTTCTTAATAGTTCAATCAATTGTTTGAAAGTGTTATCATATGTTTTTTGAATAAATAATGATAGTCATATGACAATGTTCAATTGAATTACACATCAACCTCTAACAACTTGCTAGTTCCCTAACTGTGAGGCGTCCAAAAATTAGTTTTGCGTGTTCACAGAGGGTATAGCTCCATTCGTGCTATTTTTTTAGGTATAACTTCTGCTTTGGGTGTAGGAAAGAGACGTTTGCGTTAGACGTTGGTGGAGGGCAAAAGTTGGGTTGTCAGCGTGTCGCCTAGTTGGTAATGCTAATCTACAGCGGTGATACTGTAACTACTTTATGCCTCAAGTCCTTGGGCAAATCGAGATGCATAGATATGTCTTCGTTAAAGTTTGCCCTATCCAAACCCAATGTTCCACTGGAAACAGCTAATGATCGAGCACATGTGATGCCATTTACCAACTGATACAACAAGGCAATGCAAATATCGCAAAGGATCTCTATTATTCTAAAGCAGCACTTGGTGGCAGTGGTCCGTTCTTCCCACGTCATTAATTGCCGCTTAATTGCCCTGCTTAATTGCCCTACGCAAGAAACGAAGCGTTGCTTTAATTAGCCAGCTTTCGCAAGAAACGAAGCGTTAAAGATAGATGTTTGATCTTGTGAAATAATTTTTTTATTTTTTAATCTTTATTTTTCGTTATCAATTTTGTTTTTCGTAGCAACGCACGGGCATGTAACTAGTTATCTATAAAGTTCTACTCCACTGGCTCAAGAGGAGTGTTGGTCATTTTGGTAATCCATGCATCCCGTATTCCTACGCTTACGCAAGCACCTTTCTTTAGTTCGAGAACGCCACTTGCAAAAGCTTTGGAGATCTGTATGACAAAATTCTCCACGTAGTAGTAATAGATCTCTATACCCAGCAATAAGTAGTGGAGCTAGGTTAAAAATAAAGAGTGGGCTCAATGGGTTAGACTAAATTAAGATAAATATATTAGACAGTTTGGGTTATATTCTCATCGGTTCGAGTGTTGCTACTTAGTACTTCATTATTTGAGAAATACTTATGCAACATTCGCATGTCAAACTTTTGAAAATCCATAAACAAGTTAACACCAATCAACCAAACAATTCGACTATTATCTCTATTCAACCCATTAACACGGTTACAATTGACAAAAAAAAAAATCATATATTAGAAGAGGAACTTTTATTGCCTATTTGTTGTCATGATCAACTCACTCATCTAGTTAGGCACTCGCCAACTCACATTGTGCCGTCTTCCCTTCTCGCTCGCCGTTGCCGCACACCCATGGCCTCGCTAGCTCCCTAACATCCACTCGACATCCTCGCCGTGCCTCACAATCGCCGACTCCCGGCGACGAGCATCAAGCACCCCAACTCGGTGGGCTGTCATGTCCTCGCAAAGGATAGGTGTTGAGCCACCCCCTCTCTTCCAATGTGTATCTAGCGAAGTTACGGATCGCTAAATTAGACCTTCAACAAAACAGCAGCCCATAAAGCCACATGGCCCAGGAAGTAGTTCACCACCCAACAAAATTTCTTCGTTCTCCAGATTGCCTGAGTGTATGTATTCATTGCTGCTATGTCAAAAAAAAACCTCAGGACCCACTGACCTGAGCGAGTACCTACCGTTGTGAGAACCCGCAAATGGTGCTACAACGCCCCTTCCCGTTCCACCCTATCATCATTCCCCTGCCGGGAATGCTGCTTCCCATTCTCCTTCCAAGAATGGTATCACCTTGTAGGTATTTTTCAGGAATCGAACAATGTACTGAGCTATGTCAGAAACGGTTCAACCGAACTGACCGATCTCGACTTGTGGTTGAGCGAAAACTTAAATTATTTACTTTGCTCAAGTGGTTTTTTCTTTATATTGCCAAAGACCAAGCCATAGAACCAATCACAAACCAACCTGGTACCTGTTCGCACCAGCCACCAAACCAGACATGGCTTCCGTCATCGGTCGGGGATCAGACTAGCATCCACCTTGTGGTTAGTCCAATACTGTCCCCCTGACCGTAGCATCTATTTTAAAATCATCGAGCCGACTACTCGCCACAATTTTCTTTCTCATTTAAAGATGTTTAAGTGAAGCTAAATAGATTATTAATTAACTACAAGATGTATAATTTATTTACTAGGGTTATTTAAGAGTTTGGTTGGGTTCATCAATATCAAGGAGGCTAGATGAGGAATTTGGGTGTAGCTAAGCATCATGTCATTCCAATTAATCTTTTTTCACTATTTCAACATACAAGTAAAACAATACAATAGAAATTTAATACTATGATATTATGAACGATTGGGTTCAACATGTTCAAGGGCGTGCGGCTTGCCTTGCGATGCTGATGGATCGTCTAGGTCGTAGTGGAAGTAGTCGTACTCCGCTTCGGTTTGGTCCTATTCCTGCTTCGGGAACTGCTTGACGGTTGGATCTAGCACAAACAAATGAAAAATGGTAAGTAAACGATAAACGGAACAAAAATGGAAAATGGAAACGGAAAACAAAAACGGGCCGGAGGAGATTTGGAGGGCAATTTGGGCATTTCGGGAATTTGGGGCTACAATTGGCGGAGCGGAGGCCGTTTTTGGCCTCAATGGCTTGAAATGGTCAAGATGATGTATTTTGGGATTTTTGAGAATTTTTCTGGGAATTTTCTGGATTTTCTAGGAATTTTTTGAATTATTTAAATCCAGAAAAGAAAAAAGAAAAATGGAATGGCCGCATAGTGTACTGTGCTTTTGGCCCAAATGGCCCACAGGGGGGGCTATGCGCTTGCGGCCTGCTGGGTCGACCCACGCGGCGAGTACGCCTGACAGGCGGGGCCCACGGGCGCAGCGAGGCCGACGGGTGGGGAAGAGAGAGAGAGACGGACGCGGGCACATATGACAGGTGGGGAGCGGCGATCGACGTCATGGACGAAGGGGAAAAGCAGCAGAGAGGGAGAAAAAAAGGGGAAACTCACCGAGAAGGCGAGGCGAGAGGGGCGGTGAAGAAAAGGGCTGGGGGATTTTATAGCGGCGCGACGGGGAGGGAGGGAGGCAGGGTGGTTAGTCCAGGATGACGCGGCGAAGTGGGCGGCTGGTCGGCATGTGGCGTGCGCGCGGGAGATGGGCGAGCGGCGTGGGATGGCGACTGGGGTGGGTGGCCATTTGGCACGGGTGGCGGAGCAGGCGAGCGACTGTGATGGGAGAAGACAGCCGTCCCGCGCAGCGCGGGGTGCGGGGAGAAGACCGACGGAACACTGGGTGTCCCGATCTTTCGATGAGAATGATAACCTTCGATTTGGGTGGAGACGACTTTGACGATCCGACTACAACGTACAACGACGATGCGCCTTAGCAATCGTTAAACCAACTCCAGATGGTTATTGGTCTTGCCGTGGGCACGATCAACCTGATCACGAAGATCAATTCCTGCAAGCAATCGAAGAACAAGCAAGAACAAGGCAAAAGCAATCTAAAATTGCAAATATAGATGAAGTATTGAAAAGTTGGGGTTCCGATACAAGGAGCTTGTTAGGCGGCCGTTGAGCACGTCTAAAAGACTCAGAATAGTAGCAAAAGGCTAAACTATCAAATAACCAAAACCCAAGTTATTTTGGGGGACTCCCTAGCAATTTATAGGAGAAATAGGAGGCCAAAACCAGGCTTGGGGCGTCCAAAACACCCCCATGGCCGAGTAGGACTCCTATTCCTAGTTTGACTCGGATTTGGAAAGATGGCCGAACTTGTTTTGCAGATTCCCGTTGACTCGTAAGGAATTTGGAGGTGGGGCCGGATCCGTTGGAAAGAGGACGACGAGACCTTTCAAACCAGTACTTATAGACCTCAAACACCCTTGTGTATCAAAAGTTATGGTCGTTTGAAGTTGGTGCTATCCCGGAGGCCGAATCCGAGTTGAACTTGTTTGGCAGATTCCCGTTGACTCGTAAGGAATTTAGAGGTGGGGCCGGATCCGTTGGAAAGAGGACGTCGAAACCTTTCAAACCAGTACTCATAGACCTCAAACACCCTTGTGGATCAAAAGTTATGGTCGTTTGAAGTTGGTGCTGTCCCGGAGGCCGAATCCGAGTTGAACTTGTGCACCGGAAGAATTGGCTTCATGCTTGACGTTTGGGAGTCCTTCTCCTTGGTTCCTAAGGACAATAAAATCATCACAAGGATTAAATAGCATTCCATTCATTAAATTATTTGTATGCAACCCGAGGAACGCATTCACCTGGTAATTGAATTGACGTGCGCGAGCTCGAGTAATTGGCCCTTGTATTACATTGTTGGCTTCAATTGGGTTTGTAGGCATGGCCGTATGCATGGTAGTGATGTCCTCATCATCCTCCCCTTCTTGCATTTGAGTCGCCCTCGACTCAAGTTCATCATCTTCTCCCAAGTTTGTCTTTAGATCTCGATAATTCATTTGACGGGCTCGAGCTCGAGTCAATGGTCCTTGAACCGACGAAGATGTAGAAGGATGGCCAAGGTCGGGGTCGATAAAGCCATGCAGATGGAGCCATCGTAGTAGTTGTATACGAAGTAGAGGATGCCGTGAAGTGTCGCCAACTTAATGGTCCTGGCCAAGGTGGGGTCGATGAAACCATGCATTGATATAATCAGTAGCAATACTTGGTGATGACCATATGTATGCAAAGTGTTAGTTCTGGTCCATGATGAGCATGGTCTCATCATCCTCCCTTTCTTGAAGTGGAGTCGTCCTCGACTCCATCATATTGTCCTGTGAAATGTTAGTAATGACAGGAAACAAAGCAATATGCACATTTGCAATGAAATCAATGGATCGAGAATTTCTATCAACCGTATCCTCCCTTTCTTGAAAACTATCATGTGACTTGTGAATGGAACCAAATGTACTTGGTCTGACATGATTAGTGATATGGCAATTATTAAATTGATGACATTGTTGCATTGCAAACGGAGGTTTAAAATCTGAACAAATGTAAACTCGATGTGCTTTATACTCTCCTTTCTCACTATTTTTGCCAATAACATAAAAGATATTTCGTGATAACCATGACAAATCAGAATGTACAAAAAGGCTCTCCTCTAAATAATTCAGATCACATGGAACATCAAATTCAATGTAGCCTAATGTATATAAAGAAGACATCAATTTCAACTCATCATTTTCGCTTGTGATGTGAATGACATGTTTGTTTTCAGCATAAGTGTCTAGTGTGTTAACAAAGGTGACATGTCCATTTGCTAGTTGTGTCATTGATATAAGTGAAGTATTATCACACAACTCTTCTTTATCACAAGAAATAGCAAGCAAATCATCTTGTAACAAAGCAAAATCAGCAATTGGTTCCACTATTAGTTGCTCTACGATAGCATGATTTGTGGATAGGTTTTGCTCTTCAAAATTATCTTCTCCATGTGTAAAGTCCATACCTGTTACATTACCTTGTAAGTTCTCATCAGCTGTTGTAGGTGTTTCTTCAACTATTATCTCTTCACATATACATGGGGTAGTACTGATCGTTTCTTTCTCCATATGCTCTTCTACATCATTCTCTCGATGGTGCTCACTTTTCTGCAAAATATTAGCTACAAAAGAAGGTGCAACAATGGGTGCCTCAAATGAAGCTAATGATTCTTTCAAGGATTCAGCAAGCATATTTTCAACTCTATAAGCACATACAACCAATTCTGAAAGAGAACTATATGTTTCATCAATAAGAGCATCTTGAATTTCTTGATTAAGTCCACGTATGAACCTAAGCTCTGTTGCTTCTTCACCTTCATCTAAACCAGAACGCAACAAATGATTTTGCAATCGTTCATAGTATTCCTTAACGCACTTATTTCCTTGTTTCAAGCATTGGAGTCTAGTATATAAAAATTCAGTATGATATTCAGGAACATAATCAATTCTCATAAGTCTTTTCATAGCCTTCCAATTTTTAGGTTTTCTCTTTTCTACAAATATGTTTCCACCATGTTAATGCATATTCATTTAGCACACTAGCGAGAATCCTAATCTTTTCATTTTCGCACAAATCATAATTGGCTAAATTCTTTGTCTCTGCTATCTCCCAATTAATATAGGCATCAGGATCATAATGACCATTAAAAGGTGGAATGGCGAATTTAACCTTATCTAGGGAATCATCATCAACATGTACCGAGCATGTAGTATGCCATTTTTGTTACTTAGAAGATGAGGTAGAGGATTGGAAGTTCGGCGTACACTGCAAGCGTATCAAGTCTAGACAAAATAGTAGCAAGATTAGTGTTAGCAACTCTCTGAGTGGTCTCGATAGACCTGAGGCGGTCTTCTTGCAGTGACATTTTAGCAACAATTCCCTTTGGCGTGGAGAGTGATGCATCGAATCCTCATCACCTAACATGGTTAGTAGAAGACAAGAAAACAATATAACAAGTATAATGTTCCTATCATCTACCAGGCGGTGGTGGCAAGTCTCTCAACACTCAAGCCTATGACCAAAGCTCTTACAAATTCTTACCATGCAGCGGCTGTTGTCCGGCCGTCGGCGTGGTCAAAAGTTCTCCGAAGATTGGATAAAGCGATTGCCAAGGGACCAAACAAATGTACGAGGTTGGATGTGGAGCTTGGATAGGCAATATTTATTTCCTATGCAATCTGATAATTCTAGTTATTGTAATGATAAGTAATGATCCAAACTAGAATTCACAAGCCCTAGTTGCCGATCTCAAAGATATAAGTGAATTTGAAGGCAACACACACGCAAAGATAATGGCACTTATGCAATCAAGGAATGAGCTATAAAATATAAGTGATGCACCAAAAGCTCTATTGCACAAGTCGTAGAGAGACGCTAACTTATTGCTTTGAGAAAGTAAAAAGGGCACAAGATTGCTCACTAATTAATAAATTGCACAATATAAAAAGTAACAAACACAAATTAGGGTTTTGCTCAATGTAGTGTGATCGGCCACAATTTTCTTTTTCTTTTTCTTTTTTAGCCTTTTGGCTCTTTCTCTTTTCTTTCTTTTGGTGACTTTCGGCCAACACTTGTATGAACAAAGTTTTGGAATCCCTAACTCGGTGTCACAAGATAATATGATATGATAACTGAAGATTGTGCAATGTATCAAGTAGAGCAGCCCTAAGCAATATCAACAAGCTAGTCTCAAATAGGATCAAAGTGTTCACAAAGGATGAATTGGTTCCCAAAGGTAGGTGTAGTGATGTTTTTCTAGGGCAGCAAACTTGTCGCCTAGATTAATGTTTGAAGATCACAGAATTTGATTGGTTGACTATGGAAGGAATTGAAGCTTATATCCTCGGCTTTCAATAGAGTGCAAGAACACAAAAATCGAGTTCAGTATGTGAAAGTTATGCTTGAAATACCAAACCGACAGAATTGAAGAATTGAAGCTACGCCGAAGGAAAGGAAAGATCAAAGAACTAAAACATGGACTCTAATGGATCAAAACCTAACAAACTCACTAAAATAACAGATTGAAACTAAAGGTTGAATTTTTGTGGAGTAGTTTTCAATTTAGGACAGAAATCAAAAACTAACCTAAGGCACTGATATTCTCACCGATCAATCAAGCTCGATACCACTTGATGTAACACTGGTGTCCCGATCTTTCGATGAGAATGATAACCATCGATTTGGGTGGAGACGACTTTGACGATCCGACTACAACGGACAACGACGATGCGCCTTAGCAATCGCTAAACCAACTCCAGATGGTTATTGATCTTGCCGTGGGCACGATCAACCTGATCACGAAGATCAATTCCTGCAAGCAATCGAAGAACAAGCAAGAACAAGGCAAAAGCAATCTAAAATTGCAAATATAGATGAAGTATTGAAAAGTTGGGGTTCCGATACAAGGAGCTTGTTAGGCGGCCGTTGAGCACGTCTAAAAGACTCAGAATAGTAGCAAAAGGCTAAACTATCAAATAACCAAAACCCAAGTTATTTTGGGGGACTCCCTAGCAATTTATAGGAGAAATAGGAGGCCAAAACCAGGCTTGGGGCGTCCAAAACACCCCCATGGCCGAGTAGGACTCCTATTCCTAGTTTGACTCGGATTTGGAAAGATGGCCGAACTTGTTTTGCAGATTCCCGTTGACTCGTAAGGAATTTGGAGGTGGGGCTGGATCCGTTGGAAAGAGGACGACGAGACCTTTCAAACCAGTACTTATAGACCTCAAACACCCTTGTGGATCAAAAGTTATGGTCGTTTGAAGTTGGTGCTGTCCCGGAGGCCGAATCCGAGTTGAACTTGTTTTGCAGATTCCCGTTGACTCGTAAGGAATTTAGAGGTGGGGCCGGATCCGTTGGAAAGAGGACGTCGAAACCTTTCAAACCAGTACTCATAGACCTCAAACACCCTTGTGGATCAAAAGTTATGATCGTTTGAAGTTGGTGCTGTCCCGGAGGCCGAATCCGAGTTGAACTTGTGCACCGGAAGAATTGGCTTCATGCTTGACGTTTGGGAGTCCTTCTCCTTGGTTCCTAAGGACAATAAAATCATCACAAGGATTAAATAGCATTCCATTCATTAAATTATTTGTATGCAACCCGAGGAACGCATTCACCTGGTAATTGAATTGACGTGCGCGAGCTCGAGTAATTGGCCCTTGTATTACATTGTTGGCTTCAATTGGGTTTGTAGGCATGGCCGTATGCATGGTAGTGATGTCCTCATCATCCTCCCCTTCTTGCATTTGAGTCGTCCTCGACTCAAGTTCATCATCTTCTCCCAAGTTTGTCTTTAGATCTGATAATTCATTTGACGGGCTCGAGCTCGAGTCAATGGTCCTTGAACCGACGAAGATGTAGAAGGATGGCCAAGGTGGGGGTCGATAAAGCCATGCAGATGGAGCCATCGTAGTAGTTGTATACGAAGTAGAGGATGCCGTGAAGTGTCGCCAACTTAATGGTCCTGGCCAAGGTGGGGGTCGATGAAACCATGCAGTTGATATAACTGTAGCAATACTTGGTGATGACCATATGTATGCAGTGTTAGTTCTGTCCATGATGAGCATGGTCTCATCAGACGCGACACGGGGGAGCGGGCCGGCGATGGCGACGGGAGCAGGCGGGACGGCAACGACGACGGGAGCATGCATGATCGGTGGCGGAAGGGACGTGCGGGCGGCTGGGTCGCGCGAGAGGATTGGGCCGGGACGGCCCAAAACGGGTGGAGGCCCAAAAGCAAATCATGTAAATTCAAATGAAAGCAAAATAAAATCAAACAAGTTCCTTTTGAATTTTTGAGGTCATTTCATTGTCGCCTATTTGGTAATGCTAATCTATAGTGGTGATACTATAGCTACTTTATGCCTGAAGTCCTTGGGCAAATCGAGATGCATAGATATGTCTTCGTTAAAGTTTGCCCTATCCAAACTCAATGTTCCACTGGAAACAGCTAATGATCGAGCAGATGTGATGCCATTTACCAAGTGATACAACAAGGCAATGCAAATATCGCAAAGGATTATCTATAAAGTTGTACTCCACTAGCTCAAGAGGAGTATTGGTCATTTTTGTAATCCATACATCCCATATTCCTACGCTTACACAAGCACCTTTCTTTAGTATTCGAGAACGCCGCTTGCAAAAGCTTTGGAGATTTGCATGACAAATTTCTCCGCGTTAGTAGTAATAGATCTCTATACCCAGCAATAAGTAGTGGAGCTAGGTTAAAAATAAAGAGTGGGCTCAAAAAAATATGTTAAATTAAAATAAACATATTAACAGTTGTGTTACGTTCTCATCGGTTCGAGTTTTTTTACTTAGTACTTTATTATTTGAGAAGTACTTGTGCAATGTTGGCATGTCAAACTTTTGGAAATTCATAAACAAGTTAAAACCAATCAACCAAACAAATCGGCTATTATCTCTATTCAACCCATTAACACGGTTATAATTGATAAGAAGAATCATATATTAGAAGAGGAATTCATATTGCCTATTTGTTATCATTCAGCCCACTCATCTAGTTAGGCACTCGCCAACCCACGTTGTGTTGTCTTCCCTTCTCGCTCGTCGTCACCGCACCCATGCCCTCGCTGGCTCCCTGACATCCACTCGACATCCTCGCCGTGCCTTGCAATCACCGACTCCTGGCGACGCGCATCAAGCACCCCAACTCGGTGGGCTGTCATGTCCTCACAAAGGATAGGTGTTGAGCCACTCCCTCTCTTTCTATTGTCTCTATGTGTATCTAGCGAAGTTACGAATTGCTAAATTAGGCTTTCAACAAACAGCAATCCATAAAGCCAACGGTATACCGTTGGAATGGTATACATAAGTTTCATTAGTTTCAGTGATTGGTTTCATGAGTTCCAGTGTTTAGTTTTACGAGTTTCAGGTTTCTTTGCTTTTAGTGCTAAAGTTTCATAAGTTTCAGTGTAACCATATACCTAGAATAGTATTTTTGAAAAATAAATACCAATACTAAGGCCTCGTTTGGTAACTTGAAACCGGACTGTTTCTACTAGAATCTGGGAGAAACCCAGCCAAACAGGCTAAAGCTTGGAACGATTCTCCTCGAAACGTTTCTTCTTTTTCCATACCGGGGCCGAATCACCCTCAACCCCGTTCCACACCGATTCATAGAATCCAGACAACTAGCTAAACGGTTTCCAGAAAGTGATTCTGATTCTACCTGAAACGTTTCTATCAAGAATCTGAAACCGTTTCCGTTTCTACTAGAATCTGGAACCATACTAAACAGGACCTAAATAAAGTATTTAGGATCCAGCGCCCATAGGGTAGGCTAGCTGGAGCCGGAGGGGCCAACCAAGCCCATGTTGTCTACGCCACTGCTAGCAATGCAATCTCCTCCGTTTTATATAACTGAGTGCACGGCTATGGTGTGACTGTAACTAATATTTAGACGAAATTAACTTTACTCGATGTCGAAACCCAACCATTAAAGAACGGTGAAACAATTTGGTGCCTACTGAACCCAACCATCAGGAGCCACTGTTCCAAATCACGCAATATGAGGCAGGCTTTTCAGACATGTGCACTATCTTCGTGGAAGGGCAATGGTGCACAGCATATAAAATTAATCCGTAGGCTGCTGTAGCGACAACAAATACACCATTAAAGCACCGCTAAAACAGAACATGTCGCTCTGTTTGGTTTGTGTCCATTGGTTACCAATACTTGCCATATCAAATTTTGGTAGTGTTGACCAAATTTAACAAGTATTTGGTTTGCAACCAAACTTTGGCCAGATTCTCTTCTCCGTTGCCATGCCAAATTTTCCTAGTTCATTTTCTTATCAATGGTTGGCCAAATTTTGGCCACCAATTTAGACACCAAATTTTGACTGATCAATTTTTGACAAGGTTTAACTTGGTAATTTTGCCTTAAACCAAACAGCCCCTAATAGGCTACAAGCCTCTTGCAAGATTTTTATTTTTATTTTCTTTCCGGTGGACGAAGAAGAGAGAGAGAGAGAAAAAACGAGCCTGGGGTTGACGCGCAGACGACGGCCCGTTGCCTTCTCGGGCTCGATCCGGCGGGGCACGCGTCGCGCGCGCTCCGGAGGCGGCCGCGCACGCCGGGTGCACGTGTCCGCCAGGGTGGCGGCTTCCCACCGGCGCGGGGCCCGGGGGCACGTGTGCGTACCACTTCGTGCCGGTAATTCGGACGTGTACGTACGTCGCGGCATGGTAAACGGCGAGAACGTGTGGGAAATGTATGATGTGCTAGTCCGGCTGGTTGGTGCTGCACCGTATACTCCTGCGATGGGTACGGGCTACGGGGAGTGTGATGGATAGATAGCTCAGTCCTTGCACGTATCCGCGGTTCTGCATGCGTGCCCGCCTCGGAGGTCAGCTTTGTTGACTAGGCTAATGGAATTTTCACTAGTCGATGCAAAATTACAAAGTTGTGGCAGGCGAATAGCCCATTTCCTCCTTCCTTCCTGCAATGCGTAGTCCTGTGGTTCCGGTAGTTGTAGTTCTACTAGAGGTGGGCGTCGGGCCGGGCTAAGCTGGTCCTGCACGGATCCATCGTGTTTCATGTTTAAACCGCGCTGAGCCGCAGCGGTCCATCGTGCTGGCACGACTCGCCTTCGACGAGTCTAGGCACGACTCATTTGCGTTTCATGCCTGCTTCGTGTTGTGTCGGTCCAGACCCGGACCATTTGCACTATTGCGACGAGAGAAAAGAAGCTAAAGACACAGGGAACTGAGGCAGTACACATAAATGTTAGAAAAAAAGAACTAAATTTTATTTATTTTTGACCGCTGCTCCCCCCCCCTCTCTCTCTCTCTCTCTCTCTCTCTCTCAGTCTCTCTCAATCTCCCTCGGTCTCTCTCGCGCCCGCATGAGGCGCGGGTGGGTGCGGTCAACCTCGGGCGACGGCCTGCGCGGGGGAGGCGACGGGACGAAATAGCACGGCCACCGCCTCTTTCCTCCTCGGCACGGCGACCATGGCCAGGTAAGCCCCCCTCCACTTTCCCCTCTGACCTCCACTGCGCTGCCGCCTCCTCCCTTCCCCCTCCCCCCGCCTCGCTCCTCTCCCTGCCACCGGCTGCGTGCCCTGGTTCGGGCCGACACGGGGTGACCGTGGGCCGTGTGCCCTACCACGTGTCGGCGTGCCTCCTAGGTGCCGTGCCGGGCCGGGCCATCCACCGTGCCTGATCGGTAGGCCCAGTACGACCCGAAGAACCGGGCCGTGCCGTGGGTCGAACTGGACCGGGCGTGCCTCGTACCGATCCAAAATAGCATAGCCCAGTGCCCACCTCTGGTTCTACCCATGCCTCTACAACGGCAGTGGTGTTTGGCGGCGTACTGGTTGTTCCCTCGTGGTAGGGACCGAAAATTATGCGCCGAAGCTTAGAATTCCGTGCTAGGCTTTCTGATTCTAGGCCTATGTAAAGTGTTGTTCTTTTGGGCACGGAGTTGAGCTTAACGAGTCCTCCTTAACTATGGCCGGGCCATCAGGGAGCACCGGTTATTTAGGTCTATTTGGAGGGTTCAAAGTCAGTTGAGCTTTTCAAAAATTAGTAAGTTTTTCAAACAATTTAATTTTTAAACTGCTATGCCAAAAACTAAAAGCTGGGTTGGACCTGCTTTTGCAGTTTATTGCTGAGGATAATTGGTTTTTTGTCAAACGATCTCTTATAAAAAGCTATAGATGTTAGAAATATGCGCAATATTTTTATTCCAGATTTTATATTGAGGCAAATGCTACAAATAAATAGTGATGCACACAGAAAATCTAACAGCAAGCTACACATTGTACTTCCAAACATGTATACTTCAAGAAACAGAATACGATCAAGTTAAACGATCGCTAATGACTTACAGTTGGGCTTGATGAAGAACAGGATGATGCGCAGAAGAGGTCGTGGAAGAAGTCGACGTCGAGGAAGCAGCGCAGGAGCGGTCGAGCAGATGCGTTGCCCAGAAACCTTATTGCCGTCCCGTGCAGGTGATCTCTGCGGCAATGGCTCGGAGATACCGCTCACCCTCCTTCACGGTGCACACCGAGGAGGAAGGCCGGCGAGGTTCAACAGCTTAACACAACAGTACAACTCTCGTAGGAGGAAGAAGAGAGAATGGAATCGAAAAATTCAGTGCTTTGGCCTGGACGTCTCTAAGTCTTATATAGCCTCTAACCAGTAACTATCTCCATTACTCACTAGTAACTGACATCATTAAGCATTGGTAACTGACTGAATTTAAACAGACTAAATGCACTGGTAACTGCTAATTCAAACAAAATAATGTAATTATGCAGTCTCCTGACCAGTATAGAAAGCTAAATAGTTGCATGATTCAGCAAATTAAAAAGGTGAATTCATAGTGCTAGGAGACACAAGTCAAGCGGATTTTCACGCGAATACACGCGCGTGTGTGTTTCTCCAAAGTCCTTCTCATACCATCCCTATGTCATGCTCCTCATAACTCAAGGAGTGGCAAGGACTCCACCTTATAAATTGCCTTCCTTCCATTTGGCTAAGCAATATGGTACTAACTATGCAATCTTTGGAATTAAAAGAAATGGACCATACTCATGGGCCAATTCCAACAATAGCTACTTTTCAGCCCAAAAAAAATAATCAAAAACAGCTTTTCAGAAAAGCCACATCTCCCGCAAATAGGCCCAAAAAATGCGTCGATTTTCGTAAGCAAGTGTTCACGTATTTGCGTAACTAGATTTATTATCATTTTTTAAGTATCACATTACCTTGGATTTTTTTTATAATTTTTTATATAATAATAGAATATATATATATATATATATATATATATATATATATATATATATATATATATATATATATATATATATATATATAGCTTTTAGGATGTACATTTGAAATATGAATAAATTTTGAAGCCAAAACAATTCTCGATGAAACGTCAATGAATTGTAATATTTGATTGAAAATTTCATTTGAGTGTAGTACGCTTTTATCGGCACTTGGAAAGGTAATATTCAAACGTGCCTTCCTCAAAAATAGCTTGGCTCACACCTATCAACTTAAAATTGATCCGAGCATTTTTTTATAGTACTTCCTACAATCACCTTTTCGGTATAGACATAGCCTCTAAAACACAACATTAGGGATTTACAGTTTGATATTGGTATCAAATTCAAAGTGCTCATTTTATTGTATTTCTTATGTCGAATTTCATTTACTTTTTGGTTAGAATTCGTATACAAATACAATTGCTAATTTTTGTATGGAAATTAAATTGCTAATTTATTTTATTTTAATTTAATTTCAAATTTTAGTTATATATGAATTGTACTTGATATGGACTTTATTTTAATCTAAACTATTATAATCTAAACTACTACAATCAATGATGTAGATATTTCTCCTTTTACTCCAATTAACGCAAAATTTTGATTATTTTTAATTGGCGCTCGTATACAAATCAAATTGATAATTTTTTTTAGTGTACTCTGAGTTTTAGTTATTTAGGGATTTTACTTTGGGATTTATACGGAAAAAAATTACAAATTTTTTTATTGAAATTTGTACATAAAATCAAATTATAAATTTTGATTTATTTCGATTTTCAATTATATTTTGTTGGAATTTGTATATAGATCAATTGCTAATTTTTATTCTAAATTACAGATATTTAAACATTTAACTTGGAATTTGTATCAAAATTAAGTTGCTAATTTTATTTTTTATTAGTAATTAGTAGTTTTTATTGGAATTCGTATACAAGTCCAATTGCTATTTTCAATTTTTTTATTTTGAATTAGGTTTATTTAGGGATTTTACTAGAAATTCGTATGAAAATCAAATTGCTAATTTAATTTTTATATTTATTCTGAATTTCATTTATTTTTGGATTGTACTTGATATGGACTCATACGTCTAATCTAAACATTTATAATTTGGACCCACCACGTATGGTGACATGCATAATTAACCCAGGGTAACGACAGTAACACCGCCATTACTCTGAGGTAATTACACTGATCTCGGCATATTAGCTAACAAAATATCAGGAATACTCAACACACACTACTATAGAATGAGACAATACTATCGTTTCATCTGTGCAGGTTCCTAACTTTTAAGAAAAAATCGATTGTGATATGTGTATGTAATCTATAAATTTTGAAAACGGAGTCATCATAATCGGTTCTTAGCTAGAACTGACTGTGATGAGGGGGCCCCTCATCGCAATTGGTTCTTAGCTACCAACTGTGATGAGGAATGGTCCTAAGTGGGAACCGACTATGATGAGGGGGTCATCACAATCGATTCTGAGATAGAACCGACTATGATAAAGGGCACATCACAATCGGTTCTAGCACAGAATCGATTGTGATATGCTCAGGATAGTTCCACCAAAGTGAAATTTGCGTGCGAGCAGATTCTAATTTCAAAATAAATTTGCTGGGAAATACACTCCACACTTCCCCTGTATATTTATACACACCCTTGTGCTCACCAGCACTCATCTCCTCCACTTGCTCCTCTCCCTCTCACTTGCACTATATATAGATAGATAGAGAGTGAGAGGAGCCAAGGTGAAGGCAGTTAGGCAATAGGATAGAAGGATTACTTCATAAAAGGTGTGGATCTTGGTTTTTGCATTTCTTGTTTTTGAAAGAAATTATTGCATGGAGCACTTCGGTAGTAATTTATGCACGTTTATACTTTAGGTTGCAGGAAGGTTTCCTGAAGAACAGGTGTGTACTGGTAAGGAACTTCATACACATAGTTTAAAAGCTCTTTACTTTATTTTTTCTTGTATTGGTAAGGAACTTCAGGAAGAACATGTGTACTTTGATGTATTGTGATTTTTTTCTTGTTCAAATTAACTTTATTTCCTTATTGCCCATTATATCATGTACTAATTTTCCAATCATGTCCAGATTCATGGTAATGGCAAATGGGCATGGCTGCAAAGCCAAGGAGATTCATGTTGTCAAGTATATTCCATAAACACATGCACAATATTTTATTAAGTGTATCATTGTCTTTTAATTGGATGAATGGGTAGATGAATGCATATGTACTGACTGTTAAGTATGTCTGTGTTCTATATTGTAAACGAATGTGATATGTGTATTGTAAAGTGTTTGTGTTCTATATATATATATATATATATATATATATATATATATATTGTGAATGTGATATGCATACTTTAAACCAATGCAACAATAGTGAAATATGGTCATCACAGTCGGTTCTTTGCTAGAACCGACTGTGATGAGGGGCTCATCATAGTCGATTCCCACTTAGAATTGACTGTGATGATTGATTATTACTGTCATGCGAGAACTGACTATGATAGAGCCTCCTCATCACCGTTTGAATACTTTGTGTTGCCACCAAAACCGACTATGATGATGAAAAGGAACCGATTGTGATGTATATTCCTATGGTAGTGACACTTTATCAGTTAATACACCGTGTTCAAAGTATTACAATAGAACAATAGTTAGAGATTGAAATGAAAACTTATTACAATCCATTGCCACGTAAGGCTACAAGTCTAGTACATCTAATTATACATGAGATCCAAGTACAACAAAAATATAATACATCAATACTAGTTACCCTAGAGACCGACGAAAACCAGTGTACGGTCTAACCAACATCCTAGTCCTCTTAGTAGTCCACCTCCTCGTAGTCTTGGTCCTACGGGTGATCCTCACCCCATGCCTCGTAGGTGGATCCATAGGGATCACTCTATAAGAAAAGGGGGATTTAATAAAAGTGAGTACAAAAGTACTCAGCGAGCATTAATAGCAAATGTAACATATGAATTTCTCTCATATCCATATCAAGTACACATTCTCTCAAAATCCATTTTTACATTAATTAGGTTTTGGGTTTTCTTTAAGGGTTGAGTTTTCGAGTTTTAAATATGAAAACTGCTACTAGCACTTTTATATGAGGCAGACTTAGTTTCCGTAGTCTTCAATTCAGGAGACAGACATAAATTCATGATTTAATCATGCGCAGATTTGTACTATTTTACCCATAGTGATCCCATCCACATGGGAGCCCAGAATGTTTATCACTACTAGAATATTAGTTCTCCAACCCTGATAGCCAATGAGTAGTGGTGTCCTTGATCGTTCCCCACCTACCCTCAGCATACCAGTTGTACTCCGACTACCTGTTGGCAGTACTCATCTCATGGTGTTTAAATATAGCACCAACCTCTGTTGAGTTCCAAATCTGTGTACGTCTCTGGGCCTTCCGCCCAACCCGGATTCATGCTATTAGTTATCTACTCATACCCAATGTGAAGATCATAACACCTTCATAGGACAACCTTCTCTGACCGATTTCACACATTATGGTTAATATTGTATATATTCCTCATTGTTCGAGTGTAGTTGTACATCTGTATATTATAGCCTATGTAGAGGGCCCCACCAACCTACACTCCTTCTCATCGGCACCATCTACCCACTATATATATATGAAGCACTTTTCATACTCTTGGGAGTACGTACTCCCCCCCACATATATATATATGTGTATATATATATATGTATATATATATATGTATGTATATATATATGTATATATATATATGTATGTATATATATATGTATATATATATATGTATGAATATATATGAAGCACTTTTCACATCCTTGGGAGTACGCACTCCCACCTCCAGTATACCACTTAAACGAATGTGTTATACTCTTTTATCACTTTCAATATACCCCAATAATAATTCTAAGATACTACAATACAATATTGTTGAAAAATTCATGAAAGCCCATTATTTTTTGCTATATGCCCTTTTCTATATGTAGAAAGAGTATATAAACAAATTATGCTATAATGGGTGGACTTTGATAAAATTTTTCGTGGAACTCACTTTGGAGTATCTAATAATTAGTATTAGAGTATACTCAAAAGGATACAGAAGTATAACAACATCATTTAAGCAGTATATTGAGAGTGAGAGTACATACTCCCAGGGTATGGAACCATTTTCCTATATATATACATGTCACCGGCTCCTTTCATTGGATGAGCCATTTCCACATTACATCAATAATCAATTACTGCCTCAGTAGTCCATCATCAGTCCATATTTTCAATAGCATTCAATTTGAGGATTTATTTTAAAAGAGATTTTCCCATGCATTAATGATATCACTTATATCTAAAAACATTTTAAATTACTGAAGTATGATCAAGAGATGCTTGCTTGAAACAAAGTTGAAATATTTGGCCTCTTAATTCAATCCCTAAAATCATGGAATATTATAATTTATATGGTGATTAAATTATTACTTATTTTTATGGTGTCCAACCCTTTTTCCTAACTTCAATTAAATTAATGCATGTATAATGCGTATTTTAATTTGGGGTATTTTAGTTTGATGTATTTTATCTAGGCGCATTTTACTTTGGAATGATTTGACTTACAATATTTTAATTTGGCGTATTTTAGTTTGGTTCATGCTTCGGTCTAGGCATGGCTTTCCTATTTTAATCATTATGATGGTTGCTAGCGGTATTTAACTTCTTATTTAATTACCCACTTGTACTAGTACTTATTCTGATGTTATTTTGTCATTAATATTATTATTAGCATTATTTTATTATTATTTTCCTTTTTCTCTTCTTTTCTTTTCCCTCCTCTTTTCTTCCTCACCCAACCGTCCTTATTTCTTTTCTTCTCCTCCCCATTTCTTCTCCTCCCCATTTCTTCTCCCTCTCCCTCTTTTCATCCCTGATCTACACCCCCTCAATCCACCGGCTGGCCCTCTCCTGGCCACCGCGCCAGATGTCACCTCTCGGCTGGCCCCCACTGGAGCCGCATGCTGTCAATTCTCTCAGCCCCACGCCAGCCCCTCTCGGTTGTGCCCGCTCGGCCCGTTCCCCCTCGCTGCCTCAATTGGCCTCCTGACGCCGCCCCTCTGTTGGCTTCACTTCAGCCTAGCGCTGCCCCCTTTTTGCCCAGCTTCGTCGGTATTGGTTTTCCCCTTTTATTCCCCTTACTATCATCTTCCTCTGTTGATGCTTGATTGTTTGCTTAGCTAGATGGTTCCAATTTGAGTTATACTTGGGTTGATATGACTTGAGAATCAATCACTAGTAGGTTGGCAGTGTCGCGACAATACTCGAGGATCTCTTGCACGCCGAGGAGTGCGAGGTGGTCATCGGGCATGCATGGTGCCGCCCTCATAGCGACCTCTACTCCGAGACCTTTTCTAGAGCTCCTACTTCCTCTACTGCCTATTCTCCCTACTTCTTTGAATACTTGGTTTCTAGGGTTAGTAAAAGTATTGATTTCATGCACCTATGATGGTGAGGCTCGGATGGGGATGGTTTAGTTGTGATGATGGATGGTGATGCGCTGTGGTCCAAGGTTGATGGTGATGTTCGAGGCCTCATTGACCTTCCTTCGATGGTTGCCTGGAGCTCCCTTGGCTTGCTCGATTTGGTGGTCTCGCTTCTGGCGACTTCTGTTGCTCCTGGCCTCCTTGCCTCTGGTTGAATGGTCGGAGCTCCCTCCTGGCTTTCATGGTTTTGGTGCTTAGGGCTCCCGACCTTCGGTTGGCTTGTTCTTGCCCTTGTTCTTCGATGAGCTTGGGTTGGTGATTGGCTTCGGTCTGCTTGTGTGTGGAAATGAGTTGGACTGGTGGAGACTTCGGCTGGTTTCCCCCTTCTACCATTCCCGAGCTTATCCTTTCGTTGTGCTAGATATGTTTGGGTACTATTTATGCGTGGCTATGGCGCGGTTCTACCAGGTTTGTTTGCTACCAGATGATAAAACCCTAATTAGCGAGAGGTGCCGACTGACCCCGAACAGTCTGGTATCTCGATGAGCGATACCAATCTCATATGGGTCTGATGGCAACACTTTATATTTTAAATGTTAATCCTATTTGTCCTTCATTTGTGTCGGGGGGTCGGGTAATTCCCATAAATTACCTCGGGTGCCACCAACGACCAAGCTCGCTCCCGCCCGAGCCACCAGGAGGTCGTTACCCTGGACGGGTTAGTTAGAACCTAGAAGGCTACTGTCGGGGATTGACTATCCGGCAAAAGACCACGGTACCCCCGTAAAAAGCTAAACCCGCCGACCAAGCGATACTAGAAGAAGATGCTCGGGAGAATGAAACGAGCATCCCTCCTTCTCCTCCGAGCATACGCGTCTGCACCTTTACTCGCAGAAGCACCAAACACGCCCCCCCACGAGCAAGCGTGCTCGTGGAGGCCACGACCTACTCGGGTGTTTGGTCGGAGGGCCCGGCGAACGCTACGAGGAAGGAAGAAGCCAACCAATCAGCCGAAGATCGAGGAAGATCATACCCGAATTTCAAATAGCGCGAAAATCAGGGACAGCGGGTCACGGATATGGATACATAGCGTGATCCCAGGAGGTAGTTGCCTTTTTCGGTACCTATAGTCGTATTATTTAAACCCCCCTGAAGATTTGTAAAGGAGGGGGAGAAAAAAAGAGATAGAACATAATACACTGGAGTAGGGCTGTTATCCCGGCAGAGGGAGGCCCGAACCAGGATAAACACCGTGTCCCCCTGTTCTTCTTCTCCCGACCTCGCATCACTCGAACGACCTCTTCGATCCGCACGACGGGGCTCTGTTGATCCCCCATTCAACAAGTAAGCTCGACGGGAGCCGTTCTCCAATCGTCGACAGCTGGCGCCGTCCGTGGGGACGACAGCTTGATTCCCGTGCAGATCAAGATCCTCGAGGATGCCAAACTCGGGAGACACTCGGGACCTTTGCGTTTTTGACCACGTTGAAGATGACGACGTGTACTACGCCGTCGACAACGTGGCCAGGGTGACCGATCCTATCGGTCACACTGAGTCTGGGAGCCCTTCCCCGGACACGGGAATGCGAGGACAGGGCCTCCATTCCCCAAACATTACCCTCAAGGACCCCGAGGATGACTACGATGGGCTCTATGATGGCCTGGACATACCAGACGACCTAGAGCTCGACCGAGAGACCGCATCTCAAGGGGATACAATGATGTCTCCATCGCTTTCATCCCGTTCTCGTCGAGTCAACGTAGCTGGGAGCCGTGCGGAGCCCGGAGAGGGATCCTCGGACGCTGCCGAGCACGACCGCTACGAGGCAGCCAGACTCCACCTGGAGGCGTCCTTGGGAAAGACCCTCGCGAGCATTCGCCGCCAGGCAAAGGGGAGGTACGCTTCCACGGAAAGGAACTCTCGCGGGTACCGAACTCCCGATCGCACTCCGGAGCGCCGTCAAAGCTCACCACCGCCAGTTCGTCGGAAACAGGAACGGTTACAGGCCTTGGCGGCGGTCGTGCGTGACCTGCGCAGTTTCCCCGAGCAAGTAGACTTGGAGGCCGTGGGCAGGGTCGTAGCCGAAGATTTGGAAAGGCTTGCCGCTGAGCTGAAAGTCTCGGATCCTCCCGTGGATCGGATGCCCGAGTGTTTCCGGGACCATCACAAACGCTCCCCATGCGCCGCACAGAGGTGAGTCTCGGAGCCATGCTCGGAGATCGCACTGCATCGCTTAACCCGATCCGGAAAAGCCCCGAACGATCCGCAGAGCAACCTCAGAGCGGTACCTCTATAATCGCCAGACATTACGAGCGCTCTGAACGCTTCCACCAAGCGGTCGCAGACGACCGTCGCATGAGGTCTTCTCCGACTCGGCCGCGACGGGCGTTGGGCGGAAGACCAGCGTGAAGGCCGCCGTGACCGAGGGTTTCACCGCGAAATCCCGAGCCGGTTGCCAGGCCTTCACGAAGCTCCCTCCGGACGTCGCATGGCGAGCAGATTCAAGCCCGCCACGCCGAAGATTCAACGGGACCCGTAACCCTGGACGAATTTCTCTCAATATATACTACCGCCATCCTCGCCACGAGGCGATGAGGGGGTGATGGCAAATTACCCGCCGACGGTTCTCGACGAGCCGCCAGACGTGGCTTTTCAATCGAAGGAAGGATCCATACGGTCTGAGGGCAGCTTCGGCGCCCGCGCTCGAGCAAATTTCCGAGCTGTTACATCCGCCGGAAAGGAGCGCGACCTGGAGCGCTTTGATACTGACGGACGGGAAACCTCGCGACAATTCGCCCGTGAGGTTCATCCAGGTCCGGAACTCGATCTCAACATATCGGACGAAGGTATCGTCCGAAGCTTTCAAGTTCGGGTGCAGGACGGCGCTTCACGCAGACCTGGAGATCCACCCGGATCTAACGGCGAACGAGCTCTTTCGGATGGCCGATCGATACGCCAACGCAGATGAAGCCGCCCAATGGAAGAAAATCTTTGGATGAAGGAAGTCGCCGCCTCGGCTGGCCTAGAGACCTCGGCTAGCAAAAAGGGGTCGAATTCAGAGACAAGAAGATCAAGAAGAAGAAGAAAGCAACCCTCGCCACCATGGTAGCCGCGGTGGAACAACAACAACCCCGAGCGGCCAGCCTGCAGTCACGGGGTTTAACGCCGAGAAGAGGACAACCACACAGGCCTCGAGAACGAGGCGACCAAGCGGACCGACGGGCGACCTCACTGTCTGCTTCACCAGCGCACGGACACGACTCCACGGAATTGCCGAACGTGGACCTACCGCTGGAAGCGATTTTACACGCAGGGCCCCATGCCGACGCTTTCCAGAGCAGGTGAAAATGGCAAAGGTAAACAGCCCGCCGAGGAAAGTGAGGATGACATGGAATACCAAGAACCAAAGAATCACATAGCGGTCATCTTCGGGGCTCCTCCGCTACAAGTCCCGCCGGACTTAAAGGACGCCGCAAGAGAAGTGCACCATGTTACCCAGGGTAAGCCTCCTGGCAAAGAAATTGAAATGGTCTCAAATATCCTCACCTTCTCCAAGGACGATTGTCCCCTTGGGATGACCAAACCCCAGAGGCTTCCGATGGTCGTGAACCCCACCATCGAATACCGTGGCTTGGCCGGGTCCTCATAGACTCCGGAGCTCTTTGGACCTTATTTCACCTAAGGTTTTGGACGAGATGCAGATTCCTCGCTCCAAAATCAAGAGTGTAGCCGTGCCCTTCTTCGATAGTCCCGGCACCTCGATCAAACCTCTGGGGCAGGTCGTCCCGCCTCGTGAGTTTCGCGGCCCAAGTAACTTCGTAACGGAGCTAATCACCTTCGAGGTGGTAGACTTCGAGTCGGCCTACAACGCCATCCTCGGCAGGTGGCCTTGGCCAAGTTCATGGCCGCCTCGCATCACGCGTGACGCTGCCTCAAGATTCCTGACCGAACGGAGTCATAACCGTCAAAGGAACCACAAGTCCGCACTCAATTGCGGCGAAAGAGCGCTGGATATGGTCGGTCGATTACCCACTCGCGGCCTCGACCAAGAGCCGAAGCATTCCGGCCTAAACTTGCCCTCCACTGGAGGAGAGACCAAGGCTGTTCGCTCAACGAGTCGGAACCGGCCAAGGTCGCTCATTTGGGATCTTCCTTAGATCCCAAATAGGAACTCGAGCTCGTCACCTTCCTCCGGCAAGGTCGGATGTGTTCGCTCGGGAACCATCCGACATGCCCGGGTCCCAAGGGAGGTGGTCGAGCACAAAGCTAGCGGTTCACCGACAAGAAACCAGTGAGACAGAAACTTAGACGCTTTTCCCCGGAGAAACAGGCAATCATCCGGGAGGAACTCGACAAACTCCTAAAAGATGGCTTCATCAGAGAAATCGAGCACTCCGAGTGGCTAGCCAATCCAGTTCTGGTCAGGAAGAAAGGAGGCAAGTGGCGCATGTGCGTCGATCACACGGGTCTAAACGCAGCATGCCCAAAAGACAACTATCCGTTGCCTCGCATAGATCAATTGGTGGACGCGACGGCAGGGTCACAGACCATGAGCTTCCTAGACGCCTATTCGGGCTATCATCAGATCAGCCTATCGCGCGAGGACGAGGAAAAGACTTCCTTCATCACCCCATTCGGTACCTTCTGCTATACGACCATGTCTTTCGGTCTGAGAAATGCGGGAGCAACCTTTCAGCGCCTCATGCAGAAAACTTTCGCAGACCAAGTAGGTCGAAATTTGGAGGTCTATGTCGACGACATAGTTGTCAAAAGCAAGAGTACTTCGGTCACGTTGTCGACTTGGAAGAAACTTTCAGAACCTCAATAAGCATCGAATAAAGCTAAATCCGGAAAAATGCGTGTTCGGGCGTGAAGGTGGCAAAGTGCTCGGCTACATGGTCGGGCCACATGGCGTTGGGGCAAACCCAGAGAAAATCGAAGCCATTGAGAACATGAGGTCGCCCACGTGCGTAAAGGAAGTACAAGCTCTGACCGGAAGAATGGCCGCCTTAAGCCGGTTCATCTCCCGGCTGGGGGAGCGAGGGCTACCTTTCTTTAAAGCCCTCCGCAAGCATGATGGCTTCACGTGGACGGAGGAAGCTGATCGCTCGTTCAAAGAGCTAAAACAGTACATCTCCAAGCCGCCCGTCCTCGTCACACCCACAGCGGGGGAAGAATTGCTACTATACCTGGCGGCAACCCCGCAAGCGGTGAGCTCGGTGTTAGCGGTAGAGAGAGATGGTACCCAGCGACCTATCTATTACGTCAGCGAAGTACTTCATGGACCAAAGGAGCGTTACCCCGAGGTCCAGAAACTACGCACTCGCTTCGATGGCCTCCAGGAAGTTGCGTCACTACTTTCAAGCACACAAGATCGTGGTGCCGACCGGCTTCCCACTCAGGGAAATCCTGAAAAATCAGGACGCCAGTGGTCGCATAGCCAAGTGGGCAATGGAGCTCGCCGAGTTCGAGCTGGTGTTCTCAGCCCGCACGGCGATAAAGTCACAAGTCTTGGCTGATTTCGTGGCAGAATGGTCGGCTCCGGCACCACCAGCCAGCGGGACCAAAGATTCGAGGGAAAACTCCTGGACCTTGTATTTTGATGGATCCCGAGCATACGAGCGCTCGGGGGCTGGCGTCGTCTTGGTCTCCCCGGATGGAGAGCAACTTCAGTACGCCATCCAACTACATTTCGCCGCGACTAACAACGCGGCAGAGTACGAAGGCCTTTTGGCCGGACTTCGGGCATGTAAATCGCTAGGAGTCCAACGGCTCACTGTGAAGGGCGATTCACAGTTGGTCGTGAGCCAGGTCAACAAGGAGTATCAGTGTTCCGATACCTCAATGGCGTTGTACCTGGCCGAAGTAAGGAAGATGGAGAAATACTTCAAGAATTTCGAAGTAATCTACATCCCCAGGAAGGATAATTCCCTGGCTGACCGAATGTCTAAGGTCGGTTCCTCTCAAACCACCGCTCCGGCGGGGGTGCTCGTCGAGCACCTACATAAGCCCTCCATTCCCTCTGAAGAGGAGGCACCAGAGACCGGCGGTAGGGTCTCCTTCCTCGAGCAAAGCGCAAATTGGATGACGCCATTCATCCAATACCTTGCGCATGGGACATTGCCCGAGGAAGAAGCCGAGCGTTCCCGGCTAATAAGACGATCTTCTCAGTACAGACTGATCGAGGACGACCTATACCGGAAAGGCGCATTAGGAATCCTTTCCAGATGCGTCTCACAGGAGGAAGGCCAGTACCTTCTTCGTGATATCCATGAAGGGATGTGCGGAGCTCACTCGTCTTCGTAACGGCTTGTGAGCAAGGCCTTCCGACTAGGGTACCATCGCCCACGGCTTTGGCGGACGACGGTCGGTCAGAATGACTGCCGAGCATGCCGCTTCATGCTCGAAAAGCCCGCCAACCCAAGATATGCCCCGCAAACCATACCACTCTCGTGGCCGTTCTCGACCTGGGGGCTCGATGTCCTTGGACCTTTCCCCCGAGGTCAGAAAGGCTGCAAGTACTTGCTCGTGGCCATCGACACTTTCACTAAGTGGATAGAGGCCGAGCCCGTCTCAACCATCTCGGCCCAGGCGGCCAAGAGGTTCCTCCGTAGCAATGTAGTAACTCGGTTCGGGATACCCAGCCGTCTCATCACAGATAATGGGACCCAGTTCACCAGTGAACTATTCCAAAGTTACTGCGAAGAGGTCGGGACCAAGGTCTGCTTTGCCTCTGTGGCGCATCCACAGAGCAACGGAGCAAATTAACGAGCAAATGGGCAGCTAGTCCAGGGCATAAAAGAGGGTCTTCAAGACCCTCAACCAAAGACAAGCAAAGATGGGTGGATGAGCTTCCCGCCGTTCTTTGGTCTGTCGCACCACGACGAGTCGAGCCACAGGTGAAACGCCTTTCCAACTTCGTCTTCACGGCGGAGGCCACCCGCTGCCGAAATCGTGCTAGGTTCCCCAAGGGTGCAATCGATCGATTCCATTGATCAAGAGGTTGAGCGCCTCGTCGACTGGACCTCGTCGAAGCAACACGCGAACGGGCGTTGCTCGTCTGCGGTTTACCTACAGGCTCTTCGTAGGCACGCAGCCAAGACAGTCCGACCTAGGGTCCTACAAGTCGGCGACATGGTCTTACGAAGAGTTCAAGACCTGTCGAAAGCCAACAAGCTGACCCCAAGATGGGAGGGACCCTACACGGTCGTGTCTACAAGACGCCCGGGCTGTTCGCCTCGCGATGCCGGATGGTCGGGAGCTCACCAAAGACTGGAACATCGATCAATCACGTAAATTCTACGTTTAGACGAGTACTCCTATCTCGCGCTTTGGCGTTCTTTCCAATAAAACGTTTCCCCTCTTTCTCGTGTTTCGTCCTCGCTTTGTCGAACGAGCATCGTCGTCTACCAGCACTGCAGACGAGCTTATCCGACAAATATGTGCGCACCATTTCCCTTGGCCCCCGGCCGGATGCTCGCCCAATCGTTCACTTTCCACAAGAGCTCTTCATCAGATGCGTGGTCGGGCGCGAGCATCCACTCTAAGCCCGGTTCAGTGACCACTCGGGTATGGCGGCTCTACGTATTGTTGGTTTAAAGCTCGTCTACTCTGTGCTCACATCTTTTCTCAACACACCGACCTATTTAAATCATTCAAAAAATCGTCACGACCAAAGCGACCCTTAAATTTTCCCATGAACAAACTCGTGCTCGCAACAGTGAGGACACGACCTTTGTCCATGGCAGGGGGGCTCCGTATGATAGGAACGTTCCGTCCCTTCTTCCAAGGATCCTTTGCTCGTATCTATGCAGGAACTTGTTTTCTTTGCTCATATCTATGCTATCCTTGTGGTTATGCTATATGCTCTATGCAGGAACTTGTTTTCTTTTTCTGCAGAACCGGGATCATATAGGCATATGTTGAAGGCGAACTTGAGAAAAACAGGCAAGAACCAAACACCTGCGAGTTTGCTCATTTAACCCGAAAGGTTGTTTTCTTTTTTACAGGATTTACACGAGCTAAAAATAAAAGAAGAGCTAAGTCCTACGCTCGACCTGAAGGGCAGCAAGTTCCTCCTTAAGGGAGTCGACCTCTGCCTCCAGGTCCAAAACTTTCACGAAAGCAAAGACGACCTTCACCGCTGTCCTGAAGGCGCTGCACCTCCTTGAGCTGGGCCTCTTCACGCCCCGAGCTCGTTGGAGTTCGGCCAGCAGTCGGGACCTCCACCGCAACTTCCCAGCTCCTCTTCGAGGTCGGCACACTGTTCGAAGTGTTCTTCGCCGACTTCGCTCTCAAAAAGCTGGTCCCGAAGCCCGACGACGAGGCTCTTCGCCGACTCCAGCCTCCTTCAGTCGGGCCTCGCGCACCTCGGAGACCCGACGCTCGAGATCGGCGATCTTGGCGTCTTGCTCGCGATGGTACGCCCGTAACTCCTCTCACTGGAACTGCGGAGGCATCGATGTCCTCCATAGCCTTCGCAGCAAACTTGGAGCAAAGGAAGGAAAGTCAAGAAGAACCCTAGAAGATTGCTCGACTCATATAAAAAGTTGAGAGCAAAACGCTTACGTAAGAGCCCGGTGACCAGCTTGTCTTGAAGCCGGGCGATCGGTGGCGCCCGGCTGAAAAAAGGATTAACCCACGCAGGTCATCTCGATCCCGAGCTAGCGCATCACGACCTTGCCCTCTCCGGGCACCCGGTGCTCCCGGAGGGCAACGACGCCTCTTCCTTCGACCAACCCCAGGACACCCCGAGGTTGGTCTTCAAGCGTCGACAGCGGCTCGTGGCCGCCTTTCCTCCTCCTCGTCATTGCGCTTTGGGGATCGACGCCGACCGCCGCTTCCGCCCCTTGCACCTCCGCGACCGGAAGCAATGGGGGCTCCACGCTCGAAGGCGATTGGCCGAGGACGACCACCTCCGGCCCATCAACGGCCACCCCCTCTTTGTGGTCCGCAGACGAAGGCAGCTGGTCGGGCTCAGCGATCACTTCCGCGGCTAGAAGTGGCTGGGCAATCACGACCGCATCTTCCCCTTGGTCCGCAGTTGGAGGTGGCTGGCTGGCGGTAACCGGCTCCTCCTCTTGGCTCGCGGCCAAGGACAGTGGGTCGAAAGCCACCACCGCTTGGCCACCGAAGCCCGTTGCCTGGGGCTCGCTTGCGCTTACCCCTTCGCAAGGGACCAAGGCCAAGGCTTCTTGGTCCTCAGCCCCCTGCGGCTCCTGCTCCTCCGTGGCTGGGATAGGTTCCACGTCCGCTGAAGGAAGCATGGGCCCCGCCGAGGGAAGCTCGGACTCCACTGAGTCCGCAGCTGGCGCCGGCTCCTCCCCCGCCTCGGCCATCACTTGGTCGACGACGCGGTCGAGCTCGGCGTCAACTGTAGAATCGATAATCTCCTCAGCCATCTGACGGAAGTCCAAATGCAACATCCGAGCTATCACGCCCATGCCAAACAGGGTGGGGTTAGCCCGAAGAAAATCGCAAGACAAGAATAGAACAAGAGAATGAGGTAGAAGCTTACCTTCTGCTCGACGAGCAGCGCCATCCTCCTCGGCCTCCTCGCCTAGGGCCAAGGGCGACCTGCCCGCGGCGGCCTCGTAGGCCTCGGCCACGACCACGACGCGCTCCTCCGCGGCGTCGCTGGCACGTGCCATCGCCGGGTCGACGTCATCCATGTCAACCTCTTCCAACACCGAGGTTGCTTGAGAGGTCGACCTCCTGCTCCTTCTGACCAGAGCATAGGTGGCCTCCTCTTCTTCCTCCTCCTGGGGCATCGACCACCCGAATAAGCCGATCCCGAGGGCCTTGATCCGCCTCTCCACCGCCTCCTTGGCTCGGGAGGGACCTGGCCTCCTCCTCGGCTTTCCTCGCCGCCGGCGAGCTGTTCCAGACGGCCCATCAGCTCCGGCCTCCTCCGCTTGAAGTCATCATACCAGATTCGGAGTTCGCACCTCCTGGCGGTCGGCGTACTCAAGGTGCGAGAGTGGTCCTGGTCGGCTCGGCGCCGACCGCTTGGCGCGGAGGCGAGGCGGAGGCCTGGCGACCTCGACCCGCCAACCTTCTTATGGGAACCCTGGCCGGTGTCTTTGGCTTGCGGCAGCGGCACACGGCCGACACGGCGAGGTCAAGGGCGACCTTCTCCTGCAAACAGAAATCGGGAGAAATAAGCTCGGAAAACATGCCCTCGGGCGGAAGCAGGAAGATGTACTAACCGCATCACCGCGGTCAAAAATGTTCTTGGGGATCTGACGGTTGGGCGTCAGCTCCTTCTCCTTCGGGGCACCGAACATCTCGGCGACCCTCTCGTCAACCCAGTCCGTCCTCGGAGCTGCGTCACAACCGAAGATTAGAACAATATATATATATATATAGCACCAATCACCAGAAAGCAGCGATGCTCGGGAAAGAGGTCCAGAAACATACCTGCGTTGTCCTCACGGGTGAAGTCATGCCACCCGGTCACCTCGAAGAAGGGGTGCTCGCGGCGCCTCAGGGGGGACACCCGGTTGAAGGTAAAGTCCCGGGCGATATCTCGACCAGTGAGCCCCATCTGGGCGAGCTCACTGATCGTCCTGAGCACCCGCTCTTCCTCAGGTTGCACAGGCGGGCGCGCCGTCTCAGTAGGCGGAGCGTCCTCCCCAGTGTAGACCAACTGGGACCCCTCCGCCTTCTTCTGGTAGAACCAGAGGTCGGCCCAACCCGACACCGAGTCCTTCAAAGCAACAAGAGGGTACTCGTATGGTCGGTTGGGCCGGAGGCGAAGATAAACGCAACCGGCGGAGCCATCCCGGCCGGTGCGGAAGGGGGAGTAGAAGTGAAAGAAAAGGCTAGCCGTGGGCACTACACCCACGTACGCCTCACAAAGATGGGAGAAGATTGCGAGAGAAAGGATAGAGTTGGGGTGGAGATGAGAGATCTCGCACCCACAGAAGGCAAGCACGGAGGCGAGGAAGTCGCTCTCGGGCAGACGAAGCCCGTTGATGGCGTACAACTCACAGGAGACGATCTCCGTCTCCCGCGGTGCCGGCGTCGCGTCACCCCCAGGCACTCGACCCGAGCTTGGGTCGACGTACCCCTCATCCGTGAGCACCTGGAGCCTCCTTCGGGTCATCTGGCTGACCTTGAAACGCGCCATGGCCAAAGAAGGAAGGGAAGCGAAAAAGGTTCTTGGGCGCTAGGGCTCTTGGAAGATTTTTTGGCCGAAGACGAGCAAAGAAACACGGTGTGACTCCGACCTCTCCCGGTAGGAAGGGTTAAAAAGACAGTGAAGGGGCGGGATAAAAATCGCCGCCTATCGCGAAGCGACACCTGGCCAGAGAAAGCACCGCTTTCCAAGAAACTGCCGTACCGTTGCAGGAAGGCTTCTCTGAGAAGGAACCAAAGAACAACCAAACGACGCGCCCACGCGGAGTAAGCACGCGGCGGGTAAAGAAGCTCGACTCCCGACGTAAAATGGTCGTGAGCCACGGCCAAAAGAAATTCAATCCCCCCTCAAGTCTTCTTAGGCTCAAGGGGAAGCCCGAGGGTTCCCCGCTTGAACCTCAGGGGCTAGCTGTCGGGGATTGACTATCCGGCAAAAGACCACGGTACCCCCGTAAAAAGCTAAACCCGCCGACCAAGCGATACTAGAAGAAGATGCTCGGGAGAATGAAACGAGCATCCCTCCTTCTCCTCTGAGCATACGCGTCTGCACCTTTACTCGCAGAAGCACCAAACACGCCCCCCCACGAGCAAGCGTGCTTGTGGAGGCCACGACCTACTCGGGTGTTTGGTCGGAGGGCCCGGCGAACGCTACGAGGAAGGAAGAAGCCAACCAATCAGCCGAAGATCGAGGAAGATCATACCCGAATTTCAAATAGCGCGAAAATCAGGGACAGCGGGTCACGGATATGGATACATAGCGTGATCCCAGGAGGTAGTTGCCTTTTTCGGTACCTATAGTCGTATTATTTAAACCCCCCTGAAGATTTGTAAAGGAGGGGAAGAAAAAAAGAGATAGAACATAATACACTGGAGTAGGGTTGTTATCCCGGCAGAGGGAGGCCCGAACCAGGATAAACACCGTGTCCCCCTGTTCTTCTTCTCCCGACCTCGCATCACTCGAACGACCTCTTCGATCCGCACGACGGGGCTCTGTTGATCCCCCATTCAACAAGTAAGCTCGACGGGAGCCGTTCTCCAATCGTCGACAGCTACGTATTTCGGCCTGTTCCGAGCTCGGGCTCGGGAGGGACCTGGGATGCCACGTATTCCAGTCGATTCCGGGCTCGAGTTTGGGTAAGATGTACGAGCTCGGTGCCGGCTATCGGCCGACCTAACGTGATCTCGAGGTCGGCGGGAGTGGGAGTAACCGCCCGAGCGTAACTTCCGCTAGCCGTTCGTTCCCACGGGAGCGTGGCGAAGTTGTAGGATCCACCGGTTGCCACGTTTGGATGAGGTCCAAACGTGGGATAGTGGGGCCGATGGAGTTCGATCCTTTGTAAGCTATAAAAGCGTCCCCATCATGAGGGGGATAGGACACAGACTGTAAGACAAGAGACATACACTCAGATACGTTGCAAGAATATACAAGAGCTGGAGTAGGGCTATTATCTCTTTCCTGAGAGGCCCGAACCAGGGTAAATCGTGTCCACGCTCGTTGAAATCTGGTGAGTCGTTCCTTGAGTAATCCCTCACGCGAGAAGGGGTCACAGTTGGTCCCTCCACCAACAAGTAAGCTCGGCGGGGGCCTGTTCCCCAATCGTCGACAGCTGGCGCCGTCCGTGGGGACCGACTTTCCCTTTCGTGAGGAATCCCAAAGAATGTCAGAATCCCAGAACCACCGGGGCCTCTACGCCCCCGAGATCGGGGAAGAGGACAAGCAGTTCTTCGATAATGGGGCCGGCGACGTCGCCGGCATTAAGAATCATGACGGTTCCGGGAGCTTTTCCCTGGAAGCCGCTGCTGCACCGGAGCAGTTCTTTCGCTCCCAGCTCGACGCCCTCTCGGACGACGAGTATGACGGGCTCTACGATGGTCTGGACATCCCCGACCTTTTCGAACTCGACCAGGGGACCGCTTCACGGGGAGACACCGTGATGTCCCCCTCGCGATCCGTCCAATCCCGTAACGTCTTCGTTGCGGAGGAGGATGGAAATGTCGGAGCAAATCCTACCGCGCGTCTTCACCGCTACGAGGCGGCCAAGGAGCACTGCGCAGTATCCTCGAATCGGACGCCGGCCTACGGCAAGCAAGTCCGAGGTGGCCTGGACCGATAAGACCAGGGCGAGTTCGTGAGAATTTCCACGCAGCGTCACGGACTCCGGAGTCCCGTCGGCGACGAGCAGCTCGTCACCCCGCGTTCTCGAGCGGGGAACGCCTTCAAGCCCTGGCCACGGTGGTACGCAACCTCGTAGAGTTTCCTGGCGTGTCGACCTAGAAGCCATGGGCGCGGCCGCGTGGCCGACGACCTCGAGGAAATCGCCACCAGACATAAAGGCGGCGGAAGCCTCCCGAGAAAGGGACGCCCAGAGCAATTCCTCGAACGCCGCCGCCGGCGCGTCCGAGCGCCGCCGCCACGACTCACGCGGCCGCTGAGTGACCGGCGAAGCGCGACCGGGCTCGAGGGCACCGGAGCAATTCCGAGGCTCCTCGGGACCGGCCGGAATGCGAGCCACGGCGTAACGGGCCGAACATTCCTCATCGGGCCACTCTCCATCCTACAGCGTGGGAGATATTCTCTCGCTGAGCCCACTAACCTCGGGCTCGGTGGTGGGGATCGCCCGACCGCCGGGCCAGGTGATCGTCCGACGATCCGCTTTTGGAGTGCATGCGTTCGCGACATCGCTACGACGTGTGACCTGGCCGACAAGGTTCAAGCCGGGTCACATCGAGAGATTCGATGGGACTCAGAACCCCGACGAGTTTCTCTCGATCTACACCACAGCCATTTTAGCCGCCGGGGGTGATGAAAGGGTTATGGCTAACTTTCTGCCCACAGTCCTGGACGGGCCGGCAAGACGTGGCTATTCAACCAGAAGGAAAACTCGATCCGGTCCTGGGCCCAGCTGAGCAGCACTCTCCGAGCTAACTTCCAGAGCTGCTACGTCCGCCCGGGGAAGGAGCGCGACCTTGAGCGTCTGATACAGACGAGGGCGAGACTGCGCCGATTCGTCCGGCGCTTCATGCAAGTGCGCAATTCCATCCCAAGCATCTCGGATGAGGCGGTCGTCCGGCTTTCAAGTTCGGGGTCCGAGACGTCGCTTTACTCGGGACCTCGAAATTCACCCGACATCACAGCCAGCGAGTACATTCGCATGGCTGACCGTTATGCCAACGCGGACGAGGCCGTCCAATGGAAGAAGCTGCTGGACGAGGGAAAGCTGCCCCCTCAGCCCGGGCTCGAAGGGGCGTCAAGCTGAAAGAGCGTAAGCTCGATCGAGAACAAAATCAAAAAGAAGAAAAAATCCTCTGTCTCCGAGCATGGTGGCGACTATCGAAAGACAACGACCGACCTCGCAGTCGTACAGGGGGGGAGCCCCGAAAGGAAAGGGTCGACCGGTTCAGCGGAACAACGAGCAGAACCGGGACGACCAAGAACGCGGCGACCAACGCGGACGGGCTAGTGCCTATTTCTGCCCGCTCCACCAGGCGCATGGGCATGACCTTCGGAATTGCAGAACGTGGGCCTCCCGCCTGGAGCAGTTCTACAATGGTAAGGGTCCCATGCCCACGCTCCCCGAGATGGAAGGAGACGTCAAGGGCAAGAAGCCCGCCGAGGAGCAAGATACCGACATGGAATACCAAGAGCCGAGAAACCACATCGCCGTGATATTCGGGGGCTCCGCCGCCTATGGGTCGCGTCGGGAGTTAAAGGAGGCCGCGAGGTACTCCGTGTCACTCGAGGAAGCCTCTGTTCGCGGCTCAAGTGGTCCGAGCCGCCGATCACCTTCTCCAAGGACGACCGCTTCGGGATGACGAAACCCCAAAGGCTTCCGATGGTCGTTAGCCCAACGACCGCAACACCGCAGATGAGTCGGGTCCTTGTGGATTGCGGGAGCTCCTAGACCTGATATCGCCAAGGTCTTGGGCGAGATGCAGATCCTCGCTCCAAGATCAAAAGCATGGTGGTCCCGTTCTACGGGATAGTACCGAACGTCGGTCAGGCCACTCGGCCAGATCGTCTGCCCGATAACGTTCGGCAATCCGAGCAACTTCGAACGGAGCTAATCACGTTCGGTGGTCGATTTCGAGTCGACATAACGCCATCCTGGGCCGACCAGCGCCGCCAAATTCAAGGCAGCCCCTCATCACGTGTACCAATGCTTGAAGGTCACAGGACCCGGCGGCGTGATAACGGTCAAGGGAAGCACGAAAGCAGCTCTAAACTGAGACGAGAGGGCGTTAGACATGATCGGTCAATCGCCTCAAAGACGGGCCCGAGCAAGAGCCGAGGAGTTCCGGCCCAAGGCTAGCCTCCAAGCCGAGGAGAAACCAAGGCCATCCGTTGTGCGACGCAGAGCTGCACAAGGTCGTGACACGTGGGGGCTTCCTAGATCCTAAATAGGAACTCGAGCTCGTGACCTTCCTCCGAGAAGCGCGGACACGTTCGCTTAGGAACCGTCCGACATGCCCGAGTCCCAAGGAGGTCGTCGAGCACAAAGCTAGCGATTCGGCTCGACAAAAAGCTCAGGCGGCAGAGCTCGAGCGCTTCTCCCCGGAGAAGCAAGCCATTATCAGAGAGGAACTGGACAAGCTCCTCAAAGCCGGTTTCATTCGGGAGGTCGACCATTCCGATTGGTTGGCCAACCCAGTTATCGTGATGAAAAAAGGGGGCAAGTGGCGCATGTGTGTCGATCACACGGGGCTGAATGCCGCATGCCCGAAAGACAATTTCTCGCTACCTCGGATAGACCAGTTGGTCGACGCAACGGCCGGCTCCGAGGCGATGAGCTTTCTGGACGCCTACTCAGGCTATCACCAGATCGGCATATCGCCCGACGACGAGGAGAAAACTTCCTTCATCACGCCGTTTGGCACATTCTGCTACACGACCATGTCCTTCGGTCTAAGGAACGCCGAGCGACCTTCCAGCGCCTCATGCGTAAAACCTTCTCGAACCAAATAGGTCGAACACGGAAGTGTATGTAGACGACATAGTCGTCAAGAGCAAGATGGCCTCGGACCATGTATCCGATCTAGAGGAGACTTTTCATAACCTCAATAAGCATCGAATAAAGTTGAACCCTGAAAAATGTGTGTTCGGGGTCAAGGCTGGCAAAGTACTCGGCTACATGATCGGTCCGCAAGGAATCGGAGCCAACCCTGAGAAGATAGAGGCCATTGAGAACATGCGGCCACCCGCTTGTACGCGGGAGGTGCAATCCCTGACCGGAAGGATGCGGCCCTAAGTCGCTTCATCTCGCGGCTCGGGGAACGCGGCCTGCCTTTCTTCAAGGCGCTCCGGAAGCACGACGGTTTCACTTGGACAGATGAAGCAGACCGCTCTTTCAAAGAGCTTAAACTATTTTTGTCGAGACCCCCGGTCTTGACCACGCCAAGAGTAGGAGAGGTCCTCTTGCTTTACCTGGCCGCCACACCCCATGCGGTAAGCGCCGTCATCACAGTAGAACGGGACGGGGTACAACGCCCGATCTACTACATCAGCGAGGTGCTGCACGGACCAAAGGAGCGTTACCCCGAGGTCCAGAAGCTCCTTTATACGCTCCTCGTGGCCTCGAAGAAATTAAGACACTACTTCCAGGCACACAAAATCCAAGTCCCGACCAACTTCCCGCTGAGAGAAATTCTCGAATCGGGGCCAAGCGGCGGATCGCGAAATGGGCCATGGAGCTTGCCGGTCGAGATCGAATTCTCGGCGTAACCGCGATCAAATCTCGTGTCCTAGCAGACTTCCTAGCCGAATGGACAAACCCCGCCGCCCGAGTCCGAACCCAACCAGGCCGAGCACGGTCGCTGGTCATGCACTTCGACGGATCCCAAGCTTACGATTGCTCGGGTGGAGTGGTCCTCGAATCCCCTCGGGAGCGGATCCGATCGCCCTCCAACTGCATTTCGCGCGACAAACAACGCAGCGAATCTGAAGGTCTACTAGCCGCTCCGCATGCAAAGCGCCGAGTCCAACGACTAATCGCGAAGGGCGACTCGCGGTGGTCATCAACCAGGTTAACAAGGAGTATCGGTGCTCAGATGACTCAATGGCGCTTTACCTGGCTGAAGTAAGGAAGATGGAAAAGTACTTGAAACTTCAAGTACTATACATCCCGGGAAGGACAATGCCCTGGCCGACCATCTATCGAAGGTCGGTTCCGCCCGATTTCCGCTCGGCGGTGCTCATCGAGCACCTCTATAAGCCCTCCATACCCCGGAGAGAGGCAACCGAGACGGGTGGTACCGTCTCCTTCCTCGGCGAGGATGCGAGGTGGATGACGCCATTCATCCAATACCTCGTGCACGGACATCGCCGAGGAGGAAGCCGAGAAATCCCGGCTAGTGAGACGCTCCTCGACCTATAAAATGGTCGAGGGCCTCTTATACCGCAAAGGCGCGCTTGGCGTCCTCTCCAAGTGCATCACCCAAGAGGAAGGCAAATATCTCCTCAAGGATATCCATGACGGGATGTGTGGAGCTCACTCGTCCTTTAGGACCTTGGTGAGCAAAGCCTTCCGGTTGGGTTACTATTGGCCGACGGCCCTGGCCGACGCACGCTCAATAGTGACCGCTTGCCGACCTTGCCAGTTCCATGCCCGGAAAGTCCATCACCAAGATACGCCGCACCATGCCGCTAACCTGGCCGTTCTCGGTTTGGGGCATCGACATACTCGGTCCATTTCCCAGGGGAAGGAGGGGTTGTAAATACCTGTTCGTCGCAATCGACACCTTCACTAAATGGATCGAGGCCGAGCCTATATCAACCATCTCGGCACAGGCGGCTAAAAGGTTCTTCCGCAATAATGTAGTAACCCGCTTTGGCGTTAAAGTCGCCTCATTACCGACAACGGCACTCGATTCTGGCGAGGTGTTTCGTGCTTATTGCGAGGAGGTCGGGACCAAGATATGCTTCGCATCCGTGGCCCACCCACGAGCAATGGGGCGGCCGAGCGCGAACGGGCAGATCGTCAAGGAATCAAGAAGAGAGTCTTCAAGAGCCTCGATCGGCATGGTCAGGCCTGGGTGGACGAGCTACCCCGTCCTCTGGTCGGTCACTTCCACGACGAGCCGAGCTACGGGGGAGACCCCCTTTCAGCTTGTATATGGCGCGGAAGCTGTCCTACCCGCCGAGGTTGTCCTAGGATCCCCAAGGGTGAACCTGGCCGATAGCATCGACACGTAAAGCGGCGCCTTCGACCTCGACCTCGCGGAGGTGACTCGTGAACGGGTTCTGTTGCGATCCGCGGTTTACCTGCAAGCTCTTCGCAGGCACGCCGCTAAATCGGTACGACCAAGGACCTTGCACGTCGGCGATCTCGTTCTGCGATGGGTCCAAGACCTGTCAAAAGCCAACAAGCTAACGCCAAGATGGGAAGGTCCTTACACGGTCGTCTCAACAGCACGCCCGGGGGCTGTCCGCCTCGCAATGGAAGATGGTCGAGAACTAGCCAGCACTTGGAACATCGACCAACTGCGTAAGTTCCATGTCTAACCACACCCGCTTTTACCTTTTTAATAAAATTTGTCACCTTACCCTCCCATTCTTTCTCTCTCTCTTTCTCCTTTACCTCCGCAAAATTCTACGATTAAGCTCGACCCAGACAAAGTGTCAGGGGCAGGTCGGTCGTTGGGGCAAAACACCGTACGACAAGAGCTCGACCTCGAGGGCTTCCTTCCTCGTAAGACGACCATCTTTTTCCGCGGTAGACCTCCGCCGCAAGTAAAGATTCGCACAGGACACCCTTCTGAACGGTTCCGAGCTCAGGTCGGCCGGTGGGCGGCGTCAACGCACCGTACCCTAAGGGCCACACGGTCTCCGCAGAACTCTACTCCGCCAATGAGGTCGTGCTCGCGATCTCGCCCACGACCTCCGTTGGCGGCGAAAACCATAGGGGTACCATGTGGCCACGACCTCGTGCGACTTTTCGCGAGGTAGTCACTCCTCGCACGATTATTTGCTAAGTCGCGTAAGGCCGAACTCCGCCGAGTAAGAAACCACGGCACGAAACAAATCGTTGTCATCTCAGAGAAAAACAAAAGACGTCCATTAAAAATAACGCTCTTTCTATGTTCAACTAGGCGGTTTCTCCTTAAGTTTTTTACAGGTAAAGATAGGAAGAAGAAAATTATAGGAGGCCGGCACGCTTCTCGTCCTGCAGAGCGACGAGCTCGTCCCGCACCGAGTCGAGCTCGGACTCAAGGTCGAGCACCCGCCGGCGAGCTTCACGACCTTAAGCTTCGCTGTCGAAGCCGCTGGACTCCTCCGTTCTTTGGTCGATTGTCCTTTCGGCGCTTCGAGCAGCGTCGCGTAAGGTCGCCACCGTGGCTTCCAGGCCCGACCTTGCTTGCTCGCTCCGGTCGAGACGCTCCTGGAGCTCATGCACGGACTCCTCCACCTTCCGCCGGATCTCGGCCTCAGAAGATGTCAGCTCGGCAACCCGGCGCTCGAGCTCCGCGATCTTGGCGTCCTGCTCGGCTTGGTGCTTAGCGACAACTTCTCGCGGCACGGCCGCGGCATGGAAGTCCTTCATGGTGGACTCCGGCACTGCGCGACAAAGGCGTTTTCAGGTCGTGGATCGAAGTTTTGGTAAAAGCACATAAGAGTCAGGAGTACTTACCCAATAAAGACGAGCCTCCATTTTGATGGAACAACTCGGCGGGTCCTCCGCCTCGTTGCAGGCGAGCAAGGATCCCCCGCCTTGGTCCCTTCTCCTTGATCGGGCACGGAGGCTTGAGCCCGAGCTCCCCCGTCCCCCGAAGGCGAAGGACCTTTGCCCTGGGGGACAACCTCCGCCTCCTGGAGAGGGACGGCCTCAAGAGCAAGGATCACCTCCCGCTCTTCTTCCTCCTGGGCAGAAGTTGCGCCCGGGGGCTCCACCTCCTCGACATCCAGGCCCTGGACTGCGGCAGCATCTCCGGACGCGGGGTCGACTGGGGGCACCGGGTCGGCGGCTGGGAGGTCGGTCTCGATTGGAGTGGCCTCGGTGCCCGGCAGATCCCCTTCGTCTGGAAGCTCCCCCGGCCCGCCTGCGATGGACGGGCTCGTCTCCCCGACCAGCAGGCTAGCCGTCTCTTCCTCGCCGGACGGGCTCCCGATCGGATTGGGGTCCCCTGACGCCGGGCCGGCGCTGGGACCCGGCATGACGTCGTGAGCCCGGGGAGAGACCTCGGCGATCTCCTGAAGAGTCGCGGTGATGATGTCGCTGGCCGTGAGAGTCCTCGCAGGGAGTTTCAGCGGCCTGCTCACCACCATCAGACTCCCCCGAGCCGTCATCCTCCACAACTATGATGTGGGGGATGCCCTCCGTCGCGGCTCGGGCATCGGCAGCCGCGATCTTCCTCCGTGCCTCCTCTTCGGGAGACACGACCTCCGGGTCCCGGGGCTCCGCGGCAGCAGACTCCCCCACCTCGGCGTCGTCGCCACCGGCGGCCCGTGGGGATTGGGCCTCCGCAGCCTCAGCCCCCACTTCGACCTCGTCGCCCATGACGGCCTCGGCAGCCCGGGCAAGCTCCCTCTCTAGCACGAGGTCAAGAACATCGTCAGCCATTGCTTCAAATCCCATAACTCCACTGGCCGCCACCCCCACTATAGACGATGTGGGGTTAGTGTGGTGCCTTGGAGAGAAAGAGACAAACGAGAGGGGAATAGGAGACTGACCTCGCTCGGCGTCTGCTTGCTGAGCTCGGGCGCGGACAAGGAGGGCGGCCATGTCCTCGCGCGCCTTGTCGGCCCTAGCGACCGAGGGGTCGGCCTCCCCCAAGCCGACCTCAGAGATGGTCAGCGCTGGGCGCGGTTGAGGCGCAGCAGCCGACTTGCGGGACCTCTGGACCAAGGGGGCAGGGTCCAGCTCGTCCTTCTCCTCCTCGCGGTCCTCGGGAGCCGGGCTCGAGCTCACCCGCGAAGCTCACTTTGAAGGGCTGCGATCTGGCCCTCGATTCAACCTTTCGCGCCCGGACCCGGCCAGCGTAGCCTCCTTCTTCGCTGCGGCAGCTGGCGCAAACGAGCCATCAGCTCGGGGTTGTCCCTGGTGTACTCATCCATCCACAATTTTAGTTCACTCACCTCCTGCCGGTCTGCATACTCCAAGTGCTGGCGGGGTGAGCGGTCGTCCGGCCGGACGCTGCGTGCGCATAGGCGGGGACGGCGTGGCCGACGGAGATCGAGCGCGGCGCTTGCGACCCGCCTGTCCCTTGGTCTTTCGACCCCGTCCCGCCAACTGCGATCCCAGCTGGGTCACGGCGACTTTGAGGGCAACCTTCTCCTGTAAAAAAAAAAGAAAACTCGAATGAGGTCGGAAGGCCCCCGGAAAAACCTGTCCGGACAAAAGCTCCGAAAGAAGACCGAATCAGAGACTTACCGCCTCGGTCCGGTTAAGGACGTTGTTCGGGATCTGGCGGCCCTCAATGATTTCCTTGCCCTTAGGGGTGCCGAACATCTCGGACACCCTCGCGTCCACCCAGTCCTCTGGCGGAGCTGCGTACCAGCCAAAGAAGAGGTCGTGAGAATGGGCATCCTCTGCTCTGAAAAGAAGATCGGGGGTGATGACATACCTGAACGCGACTCGCGGGTGATGTCCTGCCACCCCTCGACCTTGAAGAAGGGATGCTCCCTCCTCCTAAGGGGTGATACCCGGTTCCTGACGTAGTCCCGGGTAACGTCCCGGCCGGTCAGCCCCAAGCACGTGAGCTCGTTGATTAGCATGAGGACCTTCTCCTCCTCGGGCTCCACGGGCGGTCGGGGTGTCTCGACGGCGCGACCTCTGGCACCGGAGTAGGAAAGCGAGCCGCCCTCTGCTTTCCTCAGGTAGAACCAAGAGTCGGCCCACCCCGACACCGAGTCCTTGAGCGTGAAGCTCGGATACTCGTATGGGCGGGTAGGTCGAAGGCGGAAGTAGAGGCAGCCGGCCTGCGAAGGCGTGCCGGTACGCGAGAGGGTGTAGAAGTGGAAAAAGAGGCTGGGAGTGGGCTCGACGCCCACGAACCCTTCACATAGATGGGAGAAGATGGCCATGATGAGAATAGAGTTGGGGTGGAGGTGAACGATCTCGCACTCGCAGAAGGCGAGTACGGCCTCGACGAACTCGCTTTAGGCGTCAGAGCCTGTTCATGGCGTAGAGCTCGGTGGAGACGATCTCCCCCTCCTCATTGCGGGCTCTCCTCGGCGCCAGGGCTCTCCATGTGCCTTGGCCGAGGTACTTCGCTCGCTCAAGGATCTCGGCTTGCGCTACGAGCTTCTTTGGCGCCGAACTTTGCCATGAGGATGAGGAAGACGATCAAAGAGGAGGATGAGCGCCGAAGCAGAAGAGTATGAGGCGCAGCAATCGCAAAATGGCCAAGTGAGTCTAAAGGATTCTCTTCGAGTGTTTTAAAAAAAACTCCTCCAGGGAACGGGAAAGTAAAGGGACTTCCCGCCGTTATGATCGAGGAAACCCTAGAGGCACAGAGGGCAGTTGAGGCATTCGCCATCCGGGAAATGACACGTGGGCACGCAAATCGAAACCGTCTGCCCGAGAGAAGACGGTTCGAACTTCCCGAAAGAGGCTTCCGGGAGAAGTAACCGTTGAGAGCGGCCCACTTCTGTTCGCTCGAAACGCGACGAGCTGGAGCAACAAGCTCGTTCCCGGAGAAGGTTAATAGCTCGTTGGTCGCGGCAGTTGTTCGCCGCGGCAGAACCGATATGCTCATAGTACGGTAGGCCCAAGGGGAAGGCCTTCCTTAGACCTTTTCCCACTTGAACCTCGGGGCTAGGCTGTCGGGGTCGGGTAATTCCCATAAATTACCTCGGTGCCACCAACGACCAAGCTCGCTCCCGCCGAGCCACCAGGAGGTCGTTACCCTGGGCGGGTTAGTTAGAACCTGGAAGGCTACGTATTCGGCCTGTTAGAGCTCGGGCTCGGGAGGGACCTGGGATGCCACGTATTCCGGTCGATTCCGGCTCGAGTTCGGGTAAGATGTCTGAGCTCGGTGCGGCTATCGGCCGACCTAACGTGATCTCGAGGTCGGCGGGAGTGGGAGTAACCGCCGAGCGTAACTTCCGCTAGCCCTTCGTTCCCAGCGGGGCGTGGCGGTTGTAGGGTCCACGGTTGCCCACGTTTGGATGAGGTCCAAACGTGGGATAGTGAAGCCGATGGAGTTCGATCCTTTGTAAGCTATAAAGCGTCCCCATCATGAGGGGATAGGACCGCATCGTAAGACAAGAGACAAACACTCAGATACGTTGCAAGAATATACAAGAGCTGGAGTAGGGCTATTATCTCTTTCCTGAGAGGCCCGAACCAGGGTAAACTGCTGTGTCCACGCTCGTTGAAATCTGGTGAGTCGTTCCTTGAGTAATCCCTCACGCGAGAAGGGGTCACTGTAACATCCCAAAATTTGCTTTTAATATATTTAGTGTGTTTTTGGGATTATTTGTATTTTTTCGAATTCACTTGGAAGCCTCACGAGTAATTCGGGGTCAAGTTTATGGAAATAATCGCGTTAAATAAAGATCATGCTTTTTCGGATAGGCGTAAAATCTAAAATTTTGTTGATAATTAAGATAGTTGGTAGACGAGAGTGTTCGCTTCAAATATTTTCAAAAAAAAATGCTATATAACTTAAGTCGTTGATTTTACAAAAATCGGTACAGGTGTCTGATTCACGAAAAGAATTTTTACGAAAAATCTATACGTCAAAAAAATCACGAAACCAATTTTGTTAGGTTCCAAATAGTTCCTACTATTTTAGAGGAATTTTTTTTTGGATTTTTAGAACCTCTCCGTTTTTTTTTCCTCTCAACATGTTTTGGAACGTATATACGTATATACCTTCGAGACGATTGATTGTCCAGCCTATTCTGCGTTTCCATGTGCCCAGTCGATTCCTTTCCAGCCGTTACCCCTGTCCTTACACTGCCTTTACTAGCAGCCGTTTCTCCGTTAGCCTCTGCACGTAGACTAGTAATGTCATGGTGCATGCACGATTTAATAGTACCATGGTCACTAGTATATCATGCATGACCCATGGGCGTTGGGTATTCCAGCCTTTACTATTTGGTTCAAACTCTCGGTCATTTCCAGTTCTCAGCCGTTTCATCTCCATTGGAAATGTCTTCACACGCACACCTTCATTACTAGCAAACCAGCACGTTCAGCCGTTCCCATTTTGTTTAATGACGCTTGAATGGGTTTCATTTCTCTCCAGCCACTCCATTTCCATGCACTTCATTTCGTAATTCACGTTTTGCTCTCCAGCCGTTGCCTTTACCTGTGCGTACGTTCAAGTGTAGCCTCCTTCATTAATTCTTGCATGTATAGCTAGTAGTGCTTCCATTTTGTTTCCATCTACTAGCAACGCCTGCTTTCAGCCGTTCATCTCTCCGTTAATTCCAGCGAGCTCATGTCCTGGTATATATAACACACCTACTCCTCCTCATTTTGACTGGTCCTTCTAATCTCCCATCTCATCTTCTTCAGCACAACTTGCCGATTCGGCTGACTGACGCTTGGTCCCTACTGCCGTTGACGCTGCCGTCTAGTCGCCATCACCGTCGTCCTCTCGTCGCCGCCCGCCGTCGCCGTCTCACTCTCGATTGCGTCTTCCTCCACGCCGACGATCCGCGCGCTGGCCGTCGTCGGCGGTACTCTCGTTTTCTTTTACGCGCTCTATACATTGTCGGATGATCTCGTCGTATGTAGTTCCGCGGGTATCGACATGATTAGCGTGTATATATTTATTGTTTACGCTTGCATGTTTCTGTATATATATACTGCGTAGCATGTATGTTTTTTTTAGTAGTAGCTTGTATATAAAAAAATATATTAGGCAGTACACGTGAATACATGTATACGTTGGTATGTATAAGGCGCAGCTTGTTTTTTTTTATACTGGTCGTCCGTAGCAAGTTCTCTGATGTATAGCCGATCAAGTGAATACACGTTTACAGGATGAATAGTGCCATGCAAGCAAAACTAGGAAATTAGTTTGCGTACACTTTTCAGGAAAATTGCGAATTTTATCTTTTTCGCTAAAAATTCGTTCTAAGTCCGAATCGCTTGCAACTAATTTTGTTAATTAGTAAAAATTAATACATTTCTACAGTAATTTTTATGAAATTTTATAAATAAATTTATATTGTTAAATTATTCGCGGAAAGTATAAACTTGTGAGTTTTGTAGCTCTTAGACTATACTCGAAAATTCCAAATAAATTTTATAAATCGTATAAAATGCTAAACTAATTATTCGGAAGTTTTCATGTGGTTGAGAATTTATTTGTTTCTTCGTATTTTCCGAATGGTTGTTTATTATTTGTTTTTCGCTTAATAGAAGCAGCTAGACGTCGACTCCGTCAGCAGAACATGAGGAAGACAACCCTCTCCTCACCGACCAAGGCAAGTCCCTTGATGCATTTTGATCCCATTTTATGAAATGCTTTTTATCTGTTTATAAAGTTGCATGGCTACTTTTAATAAAATATGTCAAATATAAGTAATAGTTAACCCGAATTTGATGATTCCTCCTTGACATTGTTAATCATATCCGTTGTAACCCTAGAACATTGATTATACCATGTTTATGCTTATATGGTATCCGTTGTAACCTAGTGCGATAGAATTGCTTAGGACCTTTTCCGATAAAAGAAACCCATGGGTGGGGTTATTCAGAAATGATGATTTCAAATGTGATTTGAAAGCTATTATTATGATTATGGTACTATTTTCTAAAATGAAAGAAAAGGAAAAATGATTTCGACTTGGCGGCATGGAAAGTCGGGTGGGAGCGGATCAAGTCTTGATCCTTTTGTGCAAGTACCGCCCCAAGTCATATAAGGACCGACGCTTATGATTGCCATTTTAAGCATAACCGTACTACCACATGTCTATAATGGTACGACCTGGCCAACTAATTTGTAGAAGCCTAGCTTAGACTCACCACTCGGTTGAATGTGAATGCCGGACGGAGGCAATTGTTGTTTTTCTCACACTGCGCAAGAGGAGGCTTCTGTACTGGGCGGATGGAACCCTAACAGCGGTGAAACCTCAGCGGGTGGGTCTAGTTAGGTAGATACATTGTAACGGCCTTGTCATGATCTCTCTGCCGGCACACCAAAGGAAGTGTGCTAATAGCTTGGCATTAAGAGATGATCGTGTCTTGTGGGTAAAGTTGTACACCTCTGCAGAGTAAAACTATTCGAATAGCCGTGCCTACGGTCAAAGGCAAAGCAAGGAATGCTTTCATATTGGTAGATTTTGATTTTGGTTTCGAAAACTGAAAAGTGTTTTGTTTTGGGGTTCGGGAGTGGTTAGAACTCTCGGATGTTATTTGGCGGATAGAGCCAACCAGGTGGAAAGAACCTGTGTTTGTATTTGACGGATGGAGTCACATGATTAACCCTGATTCTTTAAAATCTGGCGGATAGAGCCTTTTATATCGGTGATGGTGGATAGAACCTCACTACGATATTACATAATTCAATGATTAAAAAGAATTGTGAAAAAGTTGCTTTGTGAAATGCTATTACCTAAGTATGGTTTAATAAAATTTGGCTTTATGCAAATAAACCCTACTAAGCTTCCTTTGGAAAGCCCACATAAGCATACTTTCCCAGACTTGCTGAGTACGTTTGTACTCACGGGCTACATCAATGTTGTCATCATCAGAGGTTTATCAAGACGCGGCAGAGGAGGGCGAGTTCTACGCGGAGGAGTACGAGGAGGGCTGCCAGGAGGACTAGTCGCGTTTCTAGTCGTCGCCTGTGGCGTTTTGGCGTCTGCCTGTTTCGCTTTTGTTTCCGCTGTTTTGGTTCCGGTCTTTAGACCGAGTATTGTAATAAGTGGCCATGTGGCCCGTACTTGAATATTTATATTGCAAGTTCCGTTTTGTCTGGCAATGATGTATCACTGTGACTGTGTGTACTAGCTACTAATCTGGGACTAGTACGGAAATGCACAGGAGATTTCGGATAGCCGATCCGGGGTCTCACAGCGGTGGTATCGAGCACAGACGATCAGAGGACGTGACCTAGCTAGAATGGCAAAGCCTTAAGGACTTATATTGTTATAAAAATGTATTTCCAAAAAGTTAAGTTCCTTTGCTTCTATCTCTCCTGTCTTAGTGTCTTACTCTTGTCTTGTCCTTGTTAAAAATTTGTTACTAATCCCACCTTGTTTTCAAAATTTGTAGATGCCGGTTACCACCACCTTTGCCGCTCAGACTGGAGGCTTCTGCGAGGAGCTGTCGCTGATGCTGCAGGAGTTGGGGTTTCCCCATCGTCCTGAGTATCGGTACCAGTTTATTACTGGTCTTAGCCAGGACTTGTGGCAGGTCCGCCTGCTGGTCTTCGCGAGGAGCCGGGTTCGCGAGGAGGACCGACCCTTCTACTTCACAGCCGAGCGGTCGATTCTGGCGTACGCTTTGCAGGACGCGGCCAGAAAGGCTATCCTCATGTTGGGGCATAGCTACCGTGATCGCTTGGAGGACACCCCGTACCGCTTATTTCCCCGCTTCCAGTTCGGGGGGATGTACAGCCTGTTTCGGAGTTTGGATCAGGAGGCTGACCCGACCGTGGTGCACCAGGGGTCACTCATCCAGGCTCTGGACGACGCCTACGTGCGGTTGACCGACGAGATGCAGAGGCAGCGTCGGGATCTGACGGCCGCGAGGGAGAGGATCCGTCAGCTCGAGGAGGAGAGGCAGGACGCCCCGCCACCGCCACCAGCCCCGGTTCCAGAGTACCCGCCGATCCGCGACATACCGATGGATGCTCCGCCCGCCAAGCGTCATCAGGGTCTGAGGCTTCGATGCCAGGCGCGCAAGTCAGTCCGCCCCCAGTCGCCGTTGGGGTTCTTGACCGCTTCCGGAGGAGCAGGACCTTCGGCAGCAGCTACACCTTCCCGCAGCAGGAGCGAGGAGGAGGAGGAGGATCCGTCCCCGCGTGGCGCTGCGAGTGATGAGAGTGATTAGTCAGCTAGACTGGAGGACCTTTATCTTGTTTTGTGTCGCTTAGAACGATGAATAATTGCGTGTTGGATTGTATCGTGCCCTTGGGCATTTGTGATACAGCCACCTCCAAACTATTTTGTTTTAATGGAAGTTCAGTTGGTTTTCCCTCTGGTGTGTGCTTTTGTGGTTGTTCCTTTTGTTGAGGATGTGGGTTAGTTCCCCTGTTTCTTACCTGTGCTGTTCCCTCTTTCCTTTCTCTTGACCGCCTTATTGCAGATGGAGAACGTTGGACGTGGTCGTGGCCGTGGAAGGCCGGCAGGCCGCGGCAGAGGGCGTGGTCGTGCCCGAGGACCTGTGCACTTCCAGGAGGAAGAGTTCGTGGAGCCCCCTCAGCAGCAAGGACAAGAGCAAGTCCAGCAGCCGGCAGCTCAGCATGATCCGCCGCCGCCCCCACCCCCAGCTCAGCCGCCTAATCTGGAGCAGATGATGGCGATGCAGATTCAACTCCTTCAGGCGTTAGCTCAGAACGTCCTGAACCAACAGCAAGCCGCGGTAGCACCGGCTCAAGTTCAACCGCCTCCTTCGAAGTTTGGGGAGTTCATGAGGACGCGACCCCCGACTTTTCTTTGAGTGCAGAGACCCGCTAGAGGCGGACGACTGGCTCAAAGAGATTGAGCGCAAGCTTCACTTGGCTCAGTGCGACGACATTGAGAGTGTTCATTTTGCTTCCTATCAGCTTAAGGGTACGGCGGCCAACTGGTGGGAGAATTACTGCGCTGCCCATGCTGACCCGCAGAACATTTCGTGGAATGAGTTCGTCGAGAACTTCAGAGCTACCCATATCCCAAGAGGTGTTATGGAAATGAAGCGTCGGGAATTTCATAGGCTTCAGCAGGGGAATTTGTCTGTCTCAGAGTACCTTAACCGGTTTACGCAGTTATCCCGTTATGCGGCCGCCGACGTCGCGACGGACGAGGCCAAGATCTGGCGCTTCATGGAGGGTATGGACCCCAACTTGAAGGTGCAGCTGGTTTCAAGCGACTACCCGTCGTTCCAGCACATGGTTAATAAGGCGCTGATTCAGGAAGACGCCCAGCGCCAGCTGTTCGAGACCCGGAAGAGAAAGATGATGTTCCAGAATCAACGGGGTGCCAGCAGCTCCAGACCTCGTACCTTCCAGCCGCAGCAGCCTCAAAGAAAGCCGCACGGCCCAACACCCCCAGACCCCAATGTCCACCCCGCTACTAATCGACAAGCCCCTCGCCACGCAGGAGCTCAAGCTCAGAAGAGCGGGACAGCGATGGCAGGAGTGCAGTGCTTCAACTGCAGAGAGATGGGTCACTACGCCAACAACTGCCCGCACAAGCGTCAGCCCATCACCCCAGTGAAGTTCAACCTGGGATCAACCCCAGCACGTGTGCCAGCGCTGGCTCAAGGAAGAGGAACGCCGCAGACCCCGCGTACACCGAGGACAGCTGGAAGAGGCCGCGTAAACCACATCACGGCGGAAGAGGCTCAAGATGCGCCAGACGTGGTTTACGGTACGTTCGTTGTCAACTCAGTACCTGCTTCAGTTCTGTTTGATTCTGGTGCAACTCATTCATTTATTTCGGAGTACTTGGTTAGAAAGCATAACTGGAACACAATACAGTTAAGAAACCCTTTGTTAGTGCAATCCCCTGGGAAAGAACTAAGGACAACTGCTGTTTGTCCGAAAATGGATATAGTAATAAAAGGGGTAAAGTTCCTAGCGAACTTAATATTATTGGATACTAAGGGTATAGAAGTCATCCTTGGGATGGATTGGTTAACCAAGTATAAGGGTCAGATAGACTGTGCCAGTAGAGCTATCTCTCTTACCAGCCCTGAGGGGATTAGAGTGGAGTTCTTATCTAATCTTTCCTCTAAGGGGGGTAGCACCCTAAACCGTTTGAAAGGTACTTCGTTGGAGAAGGTACCGATAGTCAAGGAATACCCAGATGTGTTCCCGGATGAATTGCCTGGTATGCCACCAGATCGAGATGTGGAGTTCGTGATTGAGTTGGTACCGGGTACGGCTCCAATCTCAAAGAGACCTTACCGGTTACCTTCCAATGAGTTGGTCGAGATGAAGAAGCAGATTGAAGAACTGCAAGAGAAAGGATTCATCAGGCCCAGTTCGTCGCCTTGGGGATCGCCGGTAATATTCGTGTCGAAGAAAGATGGTAGTCTGAGGATGTGCATAGACTACAGGTCTTTGAATGAGGTCACGATCAAGAACAAGTATCCGCTGCCTCGGATTGATGACCTGTTTGATCAGTTGAAGGGAGCTCAAGTTTTCTCCAAGATAGATCTGCGGTCGGGATATCACCAGCTGAAGATAAGAAAGGAAGATATTCCGAAAACAGCCTTCACCACCAGATATGGACTGTATGAGTTCACAGTCATGTCTTTTGGATTAACTAATGCTCCTTCATATTTCATGAATCGATGAATAAGGTCTTTATGGAGTATTTAGACAAGTTAAATCGTAGTCTTCATCGACGACATTCTTGTCTATTCCAAGAGCAGACAAGAGCATGAAGATCATCTGCGAATAGTCTTGGAAACGCTAAGAGAGCATCAGCTGTATGCCAAGTTCAGCAAGTGTGACTTCTGGCTGAAAGAAGTATCTTTCCTGGGTCATATCATTTCTGCTGCAGGAGTAGCAGTGGATCCCGCCAAAGTGAGAGATGTTTTGGATTGGCAACAGCCGAAGTCAGTCCCAGAGATCCGAAGTTTTCTTGGATTAGCTGGTTATTATCGAAGATTCATTGAAGGTTTCTCGAAGATAGCCAGACCTCTTACTCAGCTTCTGAAGAAGGAAAAGAAGTTTGAATGGACTAAAGCTTGCGAGCAGAGTTTTCAGAGTTGAAAGGAGATTAACCTCAGCCCCAGTGCTTGTGTTGCCGGATATTCACAAGGACTTTGAGGTGTATTGTGATGCGTCAAAACAAGGGCTTGGATGTGTTTTGATGCAAGAAGGAAAGGTAATAGCCTATGCTTCACGACAACTGCGACCTCATGAAGAAAACTATCCTATTCATGACTTGGAGTTAGCCGCAGTTGTGCATGCGCTCAAGATATGGAGGCATTATTTGATCGGCAACAGATGTGAGATCTATACGGATCATAAAAGCTTGAAATATATCTTCACTCAGCCTGATCTCAACCTGAGACAGAGAAGATGGTTGGAGCTGGTGAAGGATTATAATGTTGGAATTCACTACCACCCTGGAAAGGCGAATGTTGTTGCGGATGCCTTGAGCAGGAAAGCTCACTGCAACAACGTTATGGGTCAGGAAAGTCAACCAGCGCTTCACGAGGAATTCCGGCGCCTTAACCTGGAGTTGGTAAAAGAAGGGTGCATTTATAATTTGGAGGTCAAATCAACCTTAGAAGATCAGATTCGGGAGGCTCAAAAGGATGATAAGGGTATTGCCGACCTAAAGGAGGGCCTGAAGAAAGGAAAACACCCTGGATTTACTGTAGATGACCAAGGGACGGTTTGGTTCGGGAAAAGAATAGTGGTACCTAACCAAGAAGAAATCAAGAATGTGGTCTTGAAGGAAGCTCATGATTCGGTATACTCCATTCACCCTGGAGGTACCAAAATGTATGCTGATTTGAAAGAGAAGTATTGGTGGTCCAATATGAAGAAAGAAGTCGCTGATTTTGTGGCACGTTGTGATGTGTGCCAGTTGGTTAAAGCGGAGCATCAGAGACCAGCCGGTCTATTGCAGCCTTTGCAAGTGCCTGTATGGAAATGGGAAGAAATTGGAATGGATTTTATAACTGGATTACCCAAAACTAAATCCGGTTATGACTCCATCTGGGTTATTGTGGATCGATTGACTAAAGTGGCTCACTTTATCCCGGTAAAGACGACTTATTCTGGAGATAAGCTTGCGGAGTTGTATATGGCAAAAATTGTATGCTTGCACGGGGTGCCGAAGAAGATCGTATCCGATCGAGGATCACAGTTCACCTCAAGATTTTGGCAGAAGTTGCATGAAGTGTTGGGCACCAACCTGAATTTCAGTACCGCGTATCATCCTCAGACGGATGGCCAGACGGAAAGAATTAATCAGATCCTAGAAGACATGTTGAGAGCCTGCGCTTTAACATACAAAGGTTTCGTGGGATCAGAATTTGCCGTATGCGGAGTTTTCCTATAACAACAGCTATCAGGCCAGTTTGAAGATGGCACCTTTTGAAGCTCTTTCACGGAAGGAAATGCAGGACACCTTTATCTTGGAAAGAGGCCGAAGGAGGACAAATAGTCGGGCCTGATATTACGAAAGAAGCCAAAGAACAAGTCCGATGATTCGTGCAAATTTGAAAACAGCTCGATCAAAGGCGTAAGAGCTATGCGGACAATCGCCGACGGGACTTAAGTTTTCTACCTGGTGAGCATGTGTATTTGAAGGTATCCCCGTTGAAAGGAATGAAGCGCTTTCGTGTCAGTGGGAAGTTAGCGCCTCGCTATATCGGACCGTTCAAGGTGATGGCCCGAAAAGGAGAAGTGGCGTATAAGTTGGAACTACCGTCTCAGTTGTCAGGAGTACATGATGTTTTTCATGTATCGCAGTTGAAGAAGTGTCTCAGAGTTCCCGAGCATCAGCTGCCAGTTGAAGAGTTGGAATTGAAGGAAGATCTGTCTTATCCAGAGTTTCCTGTTAGAATTTTGGATGAAGCGGAACGCCGAACTCGAAGCCGGGTGATCAAGTTTTGCAAGGTTCAGTGGAGCAATCATTCAGAGAAAGAAGCAACCTGGGAGCGAGAAGAAGATCTTCGAGCAGAGTTTCCAGACCTTTTTCTTTCTTCTCCGGAATCTCGGGGACGAGATTCTCTCTAAGGGGGGTAGGTTTGTAACATCCCAAAATTTGCTTTTAATATATTTAGTGTGTTTTTGGGATTATTTGTATTTTTCCGAATTCACTTGGAAGCCTCACGAGTAATTCGGGGTCAAGTTTATGGAAATAATCGCGTTAAATAAAGATCATGCTTTTTCGGATAGGCGTAAAATCTAAAATTTTGTTGATAATTAAGATAGTTGGTAGACGAGAGTGTTCGCTTCAAATATTTTCGAAAAAAAATGCTATATAACTTAAGTCGTTGATTTTACAAAAATCGGTACAGGTGTCTGATTCACGAAAAGAATTTTTACGAAAAATCTATACGTCAAAAAAATCACGAAACCAATTTTGTTAGGTTCCAAATAGTTCCTACTATTTTAGAGGAATTTTTTTTTGGATTTTTAGAACCTCTCCGTTTTTTTTTCCTCTCAACATGTTTTGGAACGTATATACGTATATACCTTCGAGACGATTGATTGTCCAGCCTATTCTGCGTTTCCATGTGCCCAGTCGATTCCTTTCCAAATTACTACCCTGTCCTTACACGCCTTTACTAGCGGTAGTTTCTCCGTTAGCCTCTGCACGTAGACTAGTAATGTCATGGTGCATGCACGATTTAATAGTACCATGGTCACTAGTATATCATGCATGACCCATGGGCGTTGGGTATTCCAGCCTTTACTATTTGGTTCAAACTCTCGGTCATTTCCAGTTCTCAGCCGTTTCATCTCCATTGGAAATGTCTTCACACGCACACCTTCATTACTAGCAAACCAAAGACGTTCAAATTGCTCCCATTTTGTTTAATGATGCTTGAATGGGTTTCATTTCTCTCCAGCCGCTCCATTTCCATGCACTTCATTTCGTAATTCACGTTTTGCTCTCCAAATTGCCTTTACCTCGTGCGTGACGTTCAAGTGTAGCCTCCTTCATTAATTCTTGCATGTATAGCTAGTAGTGCTTCCATTTTGTTTCCATCTACTAGCAACGCCTGCTTTCAGCCGATCATCTCTCCGTTAATTCCAGCGAGCTCATGTCCTGGTATATATAACACACCTACTCCTCCTCATTTTGACTGGTCCTTCTAATCTCCCATCTCATCTTCTTCAGCACAACTTGCCGATTCGGCTGACTGACGCTTGGTCCCTACTGCCGTTGACGCTGCCGTCTAGTCGCCATCACCGTCGTCCTCTACGTCGCCGCCGCCGTCGCCGTCTCACTCTCTGACTGCGTCTTCCTCCACGCCGACGATCCGCGCGACTGCCGTCGTCGAGCGGTACTCTCTCGTTTTCTTTTACGCGCGCTCTATCTGTTAATCGGATGATCTCGTCGTATGTAGTTCCGCGGGTATCGACATGATTAGCGTGTATATATTTATTGTTTACGCTTGCATGTTTCTGTATATATATACTGCGTAGCATGTATGTTTTTTTTTAGTAGTAGCTTGTATATAAAAAAATATATTAGGCAGTACACGTGAATACATGTATACGTTGGTATGTATAAGGCGCAGCTTGTTTTTTTTTATACTGGTCGTCCGTAGCAAGTTCTCTGATGTATAGCCGATCAAGTGAATACACGTTTACAGGATGAATAGTGCCATGCAAGCAAAACTAGGAAATTAGTTTGCGTACACTTTTCAGGAAAATTGCGAATTTTATCTTTTTCGCTAAAAATTCGTTCTAAGTCCGAATCGCTTGCAACTAATTTTGTTAATTAGTAAAAATTAATACATTTCTACAGTAATTTTTATGAAATTTTATAAATAAATTTATATTGTTAAATTATTCGCGGAAAGTATAAACTTGTGAGTTTTGTAGCTCTTAGACTATACGCTCGAAAATTCCAAATAAATTTTATAAATCGTATAAAATGCTAAACTAATTATTCGGAAGTTTTCATGTGGTTGAGAATTTATTTGTTTCTTCGTATTTTCCGAATGGTTGTTTATTCGCTGTTTTTCGTTTAATAGAAACGCTAGACGTCGACTCCGTCGCAGAACCGCAGGAAGACAACCCTCTCCTCACCGACCAAGGCAAGTCCCTTGATGCATTTTGATCCCATTTTATGAAATGCTTTTTATCTGTTTATAAAGTTGCATGGCTACTTTTAATAAAATATGTCAAATATAAGTAATAGTTAACCCGAATTTGATGATTCCTCCTTGACATTGTTAATCATATCCGTTGTAACCCTAGAGCATTGATTATACCATGTTTATGCTTATATGGTATCCGTTGTAACCTAGTGCGATAGAATTGCTTAGGACCTTTTCCGATAAAAGAAACCCATGGGTGGGGTTATTCAGAAATGATGATTTCAAATGTGATTTGAAAGCTATTATTATGATTATGGTACTATTTTCTAAAATGAAAGAAAAGGAAAAATGATTTCGACTTGGGCGGCATGGAAAGTCGGGTGGGAGCGGATCAAGTCTTGATCCTTTTGTGCAAGTACCGCCCCAAGTCATATAAGGACCGACGCTTATGATTGCCATTTTAAGCATAACCGTACTACCACATGTCTATAATGGTACGACCTGGCCAACTAATTTGTAGAAGCCTAGCTTAGACTCACCACTCGGTTGAATGTGAATGCCTGACGGAGGCAATAGATGTTTTTCTCACACGGCGCAAGAGGGGCTTCAGATCTTTGGCGGATGGAACCCTAACGGCGGTGAAACCTCGGCGGGTGGGTCTAGTTAGGTAGATACATTGTAACGGCCTTGTCATGATCTCTCTGTAGGCACACCAAAGGAAGTGTGCTAATAGCTTGGCATTAAGAGATGATCGTGTCTTGTGGGTAAAGTTGTACACCTCTGCAGAGTAAAACTATTCGAATAGCCGTGCCTACGGTCAAAGGCAAAGCAAGGAATGCTTTCATATTGGTAGATTTTGATTTTGGTTTCGAAAACTGAAAAGTGTTTTGTTTTGGGGTTCGGGAGTGGTTAGAACTCTCGGATGTTATTTGGCGGATAGAGCCAACCAGGAGGAAAGAACCAGAGTTTGTATTTGACTGATGGAGTCACATGATTAACAATGATTCTTTAAAATCTGGCGGATAGAGCCTTTTATATCGGTGATGGTGGATAGAACCTCACTACGATATTACATAATTCAATGATTAAAAAGAATTGTGAAAAAGTTGCTTTGTGAAATGCTATTACCTAAGTATGGTTTAATAAAATTTGGCTTTATGCAAATAAACCCTACTAAGCTTCCTTTGGAAAGCCCACATAAGCATACTTTCCCAGACTTGCTGAGTACGTTTGTACTCACGGGCTACATCAATGTTGTCATCATCGAGGTTTATCAAGACGCGCGCGTAGGAGGGCGAGTTCTACGCGAGGAGTACGAGGAGGGCTGCCAGGAGGACTAGTCGCGTTTCTAGTAAATGCCGTGGCGTTTTGGCGTCTGCCTGTTTCGCTTTTGTTTCCGCTGTTTTGGTTCCGGTCTTTAGACCGAGTATTGTAATAAGTGGCCATGTGGCCCGTACTTGAATATTTATATTGCAAGTTCCGTTTTGTCTGGCAATGATGTATCACTGTGACTGTGTGTACTAGCTACTAATCTGGGACTAGTACGGAAATGCACAGGAGATTTCGGATAGCCGATCCGGGGTCTCACAGTCACAGTTGGTCCCTCCACCAACAAGTAAGCTCGGCGGGGGCCTGTTCCCCAATCGTCGACAATTTGTGATTGACTTTCGTTGTGCTAGATATTTTTTGGTACTATTTATGCGTGGCTATGGCGCGATTCTACCAGGTTTGTTTGCTACCAGATGATAAAGCCCTAATTAGCGAGAGGTGCCAACTGACCTCGGATAGTCTGGTATCTCAATGAGCGATACCAATCTCATACGGGTCTAATGGCATCACTTTATATTTTAAATGTTAATTCTATTTGTCTTTCATTTGTGCTTGACTAACGATTTCAGGGAATTGAAGATAAGAGATCATCATAAGCTTAGATCATAGATAATTTATCAATTTCTTGTTTTTTTTTTTTGTCGTAATTGGCATTCATGTAAACTTAATTGTAATTGGTATTTGTGTAAACTGTGATATATGAATATACGAATGATATTTTTGTTAATGAGATGGAAATGATGTTTGATCTTTGTTGAATGATTTACTTATATGTGCCATTAATTTTGTTAATAAACTCCTTTGCGCTGCTAATCTTTTAGGGTTGTTTCACCACGATTAACAACGTAGATTTTTCTCTTTGTTTTCTGATCAACGTGTACATTTTTAGCTCTTGAGAACGAATATGATGACTTCCTTTTTCTTTGCTTTTTTTTCCTACTTCAAATTTTCTGGTTTTTTTTTAAGATTCCATATCGTGTAAATTTTGTCAAAATCGTGAACCAGTACACAACTCACACGGGACAGATACGTACTAAGATCACAGTATCACAATTCACACATAGACCATGATGCGGGGAGAGAGCGTTCTTCACTGCCTATTATTTCCGTGGCCGCAGGTTATATCTTCGGCTAATCGACATCGTGATGGAGTTCTCACCGACCTCTTCCGGCAAGACGTTGTACTTCCCGCAAGCTTGCTCCGGCAAGGCGTAATTCGGATCGGTTTCACTGTCAACCTCATCCGGCATTTCGTCGAAGACCCATGAATAGTCCCTCAGGCTCTTATCACTCTCTGTGCTGTACGAGTTCATCTTGTGGACTGCGTTTTCCTCTAGTGCTTGGACTTTCTCGACCAGTGTTTGTAGCAGCCGATGGTTCAGTAATTCGTAATCCCTGAAGGACATCAACAAGTTAATTACCACAAGATTGAGATCAGCGAACCATCTTCTTAATTAGAACTAGAAGAAAATGGAATGCAGGATCTGAATGTGTAAAACCTGGCAGCTCTTCACTTATGACTTACCTGTATGTAAGTATGACATGCAACATCTGAACAGTGGCAACACAAATATACAATGATCTGACCAAGAACACCTTGGATATGACCCAGAATTGCTTGTCGACGTTCTCAGCTCCGAGCTTGATCAGCCCAATTTCCAGCAGAAGAGTGATGCACAGACCTGCCAGAACAAAAGTTAATTACTGAACATTTGCAGTGTTATGCATAGCACTTGTTGTATTGAGGCTAATGACCAGAATATATATAGTACATGAGGATACAAAAGAAAAACCTATGTAAGGCAATATCTAAATAAGGAAAGTCTATATATGGATAGTCTATAATGAGCCGAGTCGATAAAGAAAAGCCAACAAAAAGAGACGAGCTGATATAATGAGTCAGTCAGAAATCAAGTCGGCGGAATGAGCCGAGCCAATAAAAGAGCCGAGCCGACAAAAGAACCAAGATACTTGAATGGATGCAACGGAAGAAATGATGCTACGAAAGACTCAAAAATAACTAGAAATACTAACAGCAGCAGCCAATGAAGAGTCAAAGAGAGGGTGCCGATTTAAAGAGACGAATGGTTGGATTGCGAGAGCTAGAGAAGCTGAGTTGAAAAACAAAAGCCGGAGAAGCTGAGTTGAAAAGCTGAGAAGCTAGAGCCAGAAGCCAGAAGTCGGAGTCTAGATCCAAAACGAGATTAAATTCGGCTATGAGATTCTATTCAAGTCCGGTTGAGGTAAGTCTCGGGTTTGCACATATCCGATCGGGTCTCTCAAAAACCGGAGGCTCGGTCACGGGCGACTTGGAACCGAGGCGGGCGGCCAAAGTCTCGTGGACAGGCTAGCCGGCATGAGCTGACGGGACATAACCAGCGCAGGTGCGGAGCGTCAGAGCCCGGAGCGGCGCGACGGCGAAGCCGGCCGAGGCAGTCACTAACCGAGCGACACGAGCGAGTGACCAGGAGTGGAGCGACAAAGGAGGTGTTGGCCGGCATGGATGCGAAGACTGGCGCAGAGCCAGAGGGTCGCAGGCTGAGGTCGAGGCGGCGAGCGACGGCCCGGATTGGCGCCACGAAGACCACCAATGAAGCAGAGGCGGCAGAGGTGGCGTCCTGGGCAACGACACGACCGAAGGCAAGCGACATCGTAGGTGGGCGTTGCGGTCAGCCAGGAGGAGTTGCATCACGAAGTGATGGGGAGGCGACCGGTCGGGCGGATGCCTCGTGATGATGAATCAGACCGGTGACAGTGAAGAGATCCCGGAGACAATCGGATCTCGAGAGGCCGCGACATGAACTCCAAGAACTTGCGCAGGAAGAGCAGCTCGTCCTCTGCCGGAGCACGAAGAAGTCGAGGCCATCGCTAGATCGAGTGCGCACGGTGGAGGTCAACTAGAGGTGGCCGCCTCCGAGAGTGGAAATTCCTCCTCTCAGGGGCAGCAACAACAACAGTGGAAGACGAAGGAAGGTGAAGCTAGGGTTTGAACCTAGGCTCTGATACCATGTTATGAATAGCACTTATTGTATTCAATATGAGGCTAATTGTCACAATATATAGCGTACATGAGGATAAAAAAAAAAGTCTATGTAAGGCAATACCTAAATAAAAAAGCTTTATATATATATATATATATATATGTATATATATATATAAATGTATGTATATATGTATATATATATATAAATGTATGTATATATGTATATATGTATATGAAGAATCTATATAAGACAATATTTATATTCTTACCTTTCAGAACGTAATATAGATGCAGTAATTACAGTTCTGAAGCCTTACCAATGTAAAGCTGCCCCCTAATGCTGAACGTTTGCTTCGCGCTTGTGAGCATGTAGATGAGAAACACGATGCAACAGTAGAAGAAGAAGGCCTTGGTGAAACGGGACTCAGCTAGAATGGCGTTGTGGAGGATGTAGAGTTTATCCAAAGCAGCAAAAATGTTGGCCTGCTTCGCTCTGAAGTCTTCCTGCAGACAAAAAAGTTCGGTACATACAAGGGAGAGTTGAATGCCTGAAATCATGCGACAAAGTTGGTTAAAATGAGGAAATAACGACCTGTGCTTCCAATATTGAGTGCGAATTTTTTATGAGATGATCATGAGCTTGCCGGATTTGGTCTTGCCTGGACAACAACTCTTCCTGCTGACGCTGGCCAAACTGTGCAAGCTTTTGTATTGTTTCCCTGGAAATTTTCGCATGATCAGCACTTCAGCATCTTTGTCAGTCAAATGTCAAGTGAGCATTTTTTTTTCCAAAAAATAAATGTAAAGTGGTCAGTTGATACAGATACGGCACCGGGTTTCATCAAGAGCTTGTGCCTGAAAGCTGTAGAGATTATTCAGCCCTTGCATCGCCTTGCTCTGTCCATCCAAAAGTTGCATCTGATTCTCCAACGATTCGCCGGCGACACTTCCAATGCCATTGGCAGTGCTTTGTAAATCTTGCATCTTTGAAGACATGGAATCACCAGCAGCTGCTACTTCCCTCTGAATGGCCACAGCCTCCTCCTTTAGCTTGTCCATCCCATTCCCCAGGCTCTCATACGACTCTTGAATGCGCGCCATGCTGGCGTCGATCTTCTCCCGCATCTCAGCTTGCCCTTCCCTTAGCTCTTGCTGAGATGTTGCGATCTCCTTGGACTGCTCAAAGATAGCCTTGGAGTTGGCCAGCACGTCATTGATATGGACTCCCACATTCTTCGACGTCTCTGCGAGACGATCGGCTTGCATTTCGATCGACGATAGCGTGCCCTGAACCTTGCCGGACTCTTCTATGATATGATCTGACTTCTCCTCGATCACCTCGAGCTTCTCCTCTGCAGACTTGGATGATCTTGATAGGTCATTGACCAGCCTCTCGGTGATATGCTTGAAGGCTTCAGCTCTGAAGAAATCAACATTTTTTTTAAAAAAAAAGATCAAACATAACATTGGAGGAATCAAGAATTGCATTTGCAATTGAAATGGAGTGATTACTTACTGCAATTGGTGGCACAATGTGTTGGTCTCGAGGAAGAACTCGAGGAAGACCTTGCCCTCGGATTCGTCCAGCCTCTTGCGGCAATGCACCATCTTGGAATGCTCGCCGCAGGAAGGAAAGGCCGGCCGGCCGGAGTCCTCCTGGAAGCAGCTGCTCAGGTGCCACGCGAGCCGCGACTGCTTCTCCTTGTCGGCCATGATGTCGCCGCAGCTGGCGAAGAGCCTCCGGTACGCGTCCTGCCAGCAGTTCTTGGGCCCGGCGAGCTTGCTCCTCGCGTTCTCCAGCAGCTCCACCCCTCTCGGGTTGTGGGAGCCGTCCATGGAGAAGTCGGCGACCCCGCCGTCGAGCTCCGTCATCGGGGCGTGCTCGTTGGCCGTCGCCGACGGCGAGGCGGAAGACGAAGAGAAAAGGCTCCATGAGAAGCCCCTCCGAGGGCACAGCCATAGACAAGCTAAAATCAACAACACAATCCCTCCGCTTCTTCTCATGGTGCAAAACTGGTAAATTTGGCACCGGCACGGCAAGAAGTGATCCTGGTAAGTTTAATCACAGGTTAATTGCAGTCCCTGCCAGGATGGAACAAGAAAGGATGCCTTAAAAACCTATTCACCGGATACAGATTGTTATACTCGTATTACTCTCAACTAATTAAAAGGACCCAAACGGATCACCACATTAACTAAATCAACAAAAGCTTGCAAGTTCTTGCTGCCATTTATTCATGCTAAAAGCAATAAGAATTAAAAATCCAAGCTAGTCACAACCTAAGGTGAATCATCGCAGCAAGATGCAAGAAGGGGCAGTATTAAACAAGCTTCCCCCCAAACAGAGAAGAGCAAGATCACACAAGTTGTTGCGAATTTGTGCCCTACGGTGTGAAGGGGGTTCCCTGATAAGTAGCGCTCGGTGTTTCTTAGCCGGCAAGGTAGAGACCCAGGGGAGGCTGTCAGCCTGTCACATCGCATGCAAGGGAATATGAGATCAAATGTTCCCAGAAAACACTAAATCATTTTTTGACTTTTGATGCTGCAGGTGAGAGAGACGCGCACAATGAACAACACTGAACTAGATGAGACATTTTACCATCCTAAGAGGTATCAAAATTTACATTGAGGTGATCCTAAGAGGTACAAAAAAAATTTGATACCTCCTCTTCTAATTTTTTTTATACCTCTTGGTATTAACTCGATCTAAATTTTGGTAATGTAGAAAGCCCCGAACTAGATATCACGGAGTAGTCGCGGTTTTCTGGCTGGTTCTTGTGGAATGTCCTATAGTTACATGAACACTGGGATAAACTGACATTTCGATATTCTAAAGAGCATCCAGATGAACTCAAATCCATTGCACCGAAGTTCAAACATCCTAGAGAAAACCTCGATTTCAAGAAGAAGGGAGCATCTAGTGGGGGGAAAGACGAAGAAACTCACCAGTGGTATCTAATATGTTCGTGTGCCCTCGGCGATCTTGGGACTGCAGGGGATGGCGCGCGTCAGGAGGCAGAAACGAAACCGCAGGGAAGAGAGATGATAGGTAGAGGGGAAACCGTCAGCGATCCAATGGCGACTCGCAGTGGAGAAGACGCGTTGGTTCACACGAAAATACGCCTCTGCGTGAGAACAGTCGGAGATCAAGCGGCGACTATTGTACCTGGGATTTGGCGGAAAAAATTTGGTCGCTCGTTAAGTAGATACTACACAGATAGACCATAGCGGTTCAGTACTACCGTCTGAATAGGCCAAGTTACCATTTTTGCGAAATGCAAAAGCTATTGTTTCCGTGGTTCACAATGTTCATATTGCTCCTCTCTTGTCCTATTTCCTGTTTGGTAGCTGATTTCCTAGTCTTCGAAACATTCGAGAGACAATACACAAAAAAACTACACAGGGCACATAATGGTATGATAAAATGTTACATTTTGTCCCATAAATGAAATGTCAGACATATGAAACATATTTTCGAAAAAAGACATGTGAAACCCCAGCTCCTGGATTACCTACACAACCATACAACCGTACAGATACAGGAGAAGAGCACAGGCACGGGGCTAATTCCTGTCCTTATGATCTTATATTCACAACAAAGTTTTGGTTTCTGTATACCCATCTTCATGCTCGATCGGGCTTAAAATATATTATTGATGCCAAGCAAATCAACAGGAGATGAAGCTTATCCTTATGCGCCTCATGCTGACACAGCAGGGTAGGATGCACAAGTAGCAAGCCTGCATAATTTATAGTCAAGTCAGTATTGTGCTGCGAGTGCACTATATCCTGAAGAACAAGTGCAAGATCATATTTTGGGGCGGATGAAAGTGCCTGTGGAATACTAACCGCACATGTTCTTGCCCATTTCCATCTTGTAAGTAACCATGATCACCCCAGTCCTCGCCCCATGAGTTCTTGATGAGCCAATAGGGAACACCATTTTTTCCACAACATAGCCAACAGCCAGAACAGCGTTCACATCCTAGTAATAATGTCATAGGAACTACCTCAATATAAATTTTGATACACCCCAAGGATGGTAAAAGTCTAAATTTGGATACAAGCTCCAACCGGCACGTCTTGTCGGATAACACAGGCTGCTTTTACCAGTAAATTGCGAATGCCCAACTCAAACTGTCATCAACTTAATCCCCAAATATTAGCAAGCTTCACCGCAACTTCCTTTTCAGGTTAAAGGGAGGGGGGGGCATAGAACAGTAATTACACTTGAGTACTTGACACTTTGATTATTCACATAGCAAAACTACCAATACAGTTTCCACTAAAAACAAAAATACTAATACAGTTTGTGTTGAAACAGTGCCAAAAAAAAGAACCAGGAAGAAGGTGCTGATTTTTCAGAGTGGTCCAGCAGGAACCACACTAGACCTGGTTTTTCACGGGGCTCACGATCCCATCCTCCTCCAGCCTTTCTGCAGCAGCAGCCAGAAAGAACCACGACACACACTATCACTTACATCATTCCATACCAAATGTCCAAAAATACACGGCGCCCAACATTAACGGAATCGATTAGTACGTAGCAACCACCGCATGGCTCAGATCCGAGACACAAGTACACAACACTACCTTGCAAAACTGAAAGGACAATGGTCGTACATGTATGCTATACAGCCACAGTCGTGATTGTATATACAGCCAGAAATGCCGTACCGCAACCCCTTACAAATAAGGGTTTTGCAATTGCTACTTGCCAGCAGATGATTAGTGTGAATTCCACATTTCCATGCATCCCGGGTCCGGGGGGTTCAAGTTATTAAACAATGAAAAACTTTGAAATCCCGTGAGAGAAAACAAATCAAATTCGCAGCAAGACGTTTCATTGGTAGGAATTGCAGGAGGCTCCTGCATTAACTAGTAGCTACATCAGGTGCCGAGACCATGGAAGAAAGCGGCTAAAAAAACTCTCTAAAACCCAACCAAGCGACGCATGCATGTCTCTGGCTACGTCCTGGCGTCCTGCTCACCCCGCCCGTTCGAGTCTTCGATCGAGAGCAACCGTTACTAACGTTACAATACAGACCATATATACTTCGTGGGATCTTCTGCAATGAAAGTAAACCAGGCACTCACAGTCTCCGGGAGCGCGGCGGCATCCCGTATCCGGTGGTTGCCGGCGAGCGTCGCCGAGCAGTTCTGCGCCGCGCCGAGCCGGCTCGCCCGGAACTCCTCCCAGCTCATGTCGGAGAAGCCTGAAAGTTGGCTGCAACACAGAGACACCCGACGAACGTGGAATTTTTTTTTAAATAAACAACTTTTAATCGAAAAATTCAAAATATACCCTAAATAAAAAAATTACAAAAGTAGCATCCAATCGCGCCACGTGGACGCGACTGGGCACTGTCGCGCCATGTGGCAGCGACACAGATGTCAGTCGCGCCATGGTGGCGCGACAGAGCCCAGTCGCGCCACGTGGCAGCGGCTGGCAGGCGACGTGGCATTTTCCAATTAATTCTTTTTAATTCATTATATTTTATCCAAATAATTCATATCGGACGCTAGGAACCTCGAAAAATTATGAATTTTTTTTCTAAATTTTTATTACGCTATAAGCATTCATAATATATTAAAAAAAGTTGCATGTTTCATGCAAATTCAAAATGTTAAAATCAGGTTTACTAAAAGACCATTTTAGATATTATGAAGAAACTATATAAACCATGGCTCCAAAAATTATGGAAAAAATTTCTAAATTTTTATTAAGCCATAAGGATTCAGAATATCTCACAAAAAATATTATGTTTCATGAAATTTTAAATATTTAAAATAAAGTTTAGTTAAATACCCTTTTATGTATTATGAAGAAACTATATAAACCCTGGGTCCAAAAATCATGAAATAAATTTCACATGTTTTTAGGGTCTTAGATGTCTCATTTTTGCAAAAATATATAGGAATGAACTCAATTGAAAAAACAAAATGGCTATAAGAAGCCTCGCTTTCATGGAACGCTGAAGCTTTTTCAGCAGCCCTTAAGATATCCTGTTCGAATGTATTTATTTGGAAGAATGCGGCAGATTTGCTCTTTGATATATGGACTACTATATTCTGAAAAAATAATTTATTTACAGCTTACTCTGGAGCTACATTCTAGTAGTGCAATAACCCTAACTATTATAGTTGACGAAAAACGATAACGCTTAAGCCTTTTCGGCAGCCCGTAAAATATCATGTTTGAATGTATTTTTGCGAAAGAATGTGGCAGATTTGATGTTTGATGTATGGACTACCATATTCCGGAAAAATATTTTATTTACACCTTTCTTTGCATGTCAAATGTATTAGCGCAATAACCCTAAGTATTATAGTCGTAAATAAACCATAACGTGTAAACCTTTTCAGCAGCCCATAACATATATATCGTGTTGGAAGGTACTTTTTTGTGAGAATGGATGAGATTTGCCATTTGATATATGGACTAATATATTATTGTCGACGATTGGGGAACAGGCCCCCGCCGAGCTTACTTGTTGGTGGAGGGACCAACTGTGACCCCTTCTTACGTGAGGGATTACTCGAGGAACGACTCACCAGATTTCAACGAGCGTGGACACAGCAGTTTACCCTGGTTCGGGCCTCTCAGGAAAGAGATAATAGCCCTACTCCAGCTCTCGTTTACTCTTGCAATGTGTCTGAGTCTTACAGTCTGTGCGTGGTATGTTGCTTTGTCCCCCTCATGATGGGGACGCTTTTATAGCTTACAAAGGATCGAACTCCACGACCCCACTACCCGCACGTTTGGACCTCGTCCAAACGTGGCAACTGGTGGATCCTATCTTTCCGCCACGCCCCACGGGAAGCGTAGCGGGCCCAACGGAAGTTACGGCTCGGGTGGTTATTCCCACCGACCCGAGACCACGTAAGGTCGGCCGATGGCCGACACCGAGCTCGAATCGACCGAATACGTTGCATTCTTGGTCCCACCCGAGCCCGAAGCTCGGAACCACCGAATGCGTAGCCCTCCGACTCGATTAGACAATCCAGGGTAACGACCTCCTGGTAGCTCGGGCGGAGCGAGCTTGGTCGTTGGTGGCATCCGAGGTAATTTATGGAAATTACCCGACTTCCGACAGCTAGCCCCCGAGGTTCAAGTGGGAAAAGGTCTAAGGAAGGCCTTCCCCTTGGGCCTACTGCTCTCTGAGCATGTCGGTTCTGCGGCGGACAACCGCCGCGACCAACGAGCTATTAACCTTCTCCGAACGAGCTTGTTGTTCCACTCGTCGTGTTTCGAGCGGCGGAAGTGGGCCCCTCTCATCGGTTCCTTCTCCTGAAGCCTGAATCGTCCTTCCTGGGAACCGCCTTTCGCGGGGCGGTTTCGATTTGCGTGCCCACGTGTCGTTTCGGATGGCGAACGCCTCAACTGCCCTCTGTGCCTCTAGGGCTTCCTCGACCATAACGGCGGGAAGTCCTTTCGCTTCCCCATCTCCTGGAGGAGTTTTTAAACACTCGAAGAGAAAACCCTTAGACTCACTTGGCCGTATTGCGATCGCTGCGTCTCACACTCCTCTGCTTCGGCGCTCATCCTTCTCCTCGATCATCTTCCTCATCCTCATGGCGGTTCGGCCAAGAAGCTTGACAGCGCAGTCGAGGTCCTCGAGCGGCGAAGTACCTCGACGCCGGTACATGGAGAGCCCCTGGCGACGAAGAGAGCCCGCAGCCGGAGGAGGGGGAGATCGTCTCCACCGAGCTCTACGCCATGAACGGGCTCCGGACGCCCGAAAGTGAGTTTGTTGAGGCCGTACTCGCCTCCTGCGAGTGCGAGATCGCTCACCTCCATCCCAACTCCATTCTCATTATGGCCATCTTCACCCATCTCTGCGAAGGGTTCGTGGGCGTCGAGCCCACTCCCAGTCTCTTCTTCCACTTCTACACCCTTTCTCGCACGTAAGACGCCTTGTGGCAGCCTACCGCTTATTTCCGCCGACCTACCCGACCATATGAGTACCCGAGCTTCACGCTCAAGGACTCGGTGTCGGGTTGGGCCGACTCTTGGTTCTACTGAGGAAAGCGTATATGGCACGCTTTCCTACTCCGGCGCCAGAGGTCGCGCTGCCGAGACGCCCGACCGCCTGTGGAGCCCGAGGAGGAGAAGATCCTCATGACGATCAACGAGCTCACGTGCACGGGCTGACCGGTCGGGGCGTTACCCGACTACGTCAGGAACCGGATATCACCCCTCGGGAGGAGGGAGCATCCCTTCTTCAAGGTCGAGGGTGGCGGGACATCACCCGGGAGTCACGCTCGGGTATGTCATCGCCCTCAATCTTCTTTTCCGAAAGCAGAGGATGCCCCTCCTCACGACCTCTCCCTTGGTGGTATGCAGCTCCGCCGAGGACTGGTGGATGTGAGGGTGTCCGAGATGTTCGGCACCCCTAAAGGCAAGGAAATCATCGAGGGCCGCCAGATCCCGAACAACGTCCTTAACCTGACCGAGGCGGTAAGTCCTCGACTTCGGACTTCTTTCAAGCTTTTGTCCTGACAGTTTCGCGGGCCTTCCGACCTCATTCGAAGTTTTCTCTTTTTCAACAGAGAAGGTTGCCCTCGAAGTCGCCGTGTCCCACCGGGATCGCAGATTGGCGGGGCGGTCGAAAGACCAAGGGACAAAGTGTCGCAAGCGCGCGCTCGATCTCCGTCGGCCACGCTGCCCTCGCCAGCGCACACGCAGCGCCCCGCCCGACGACCGCCACCCCGCCAAAGACTTGGAGTATGCGGACCGGCAGAGGTGAGTGAACTGAGATTGTGGATGGACGAGTACACCGAAACAATCCCGAGCCGATGGCTCGCTTATGCGCCAAATTGTCGCGCGGCGAAGAAGGAGGCCGCAGCCATGCCGGCCCAGCGAAGGTCGAGCCGAGGGCTGATCGCGCCCTTCAGCGGAGCTCGCGCGGTGAGCTCGAGCTCGGCTCCCGGGACCACGAGGAGGAAAAGACGAAGCTGGACCCGCGCCCTTGGTCCCGAGGTCCCGCAGGTCATCCGCCACGCCTCAACCGCGCCTAACGCCGATCGCCTCCGAGGTCGGCTTGGAGGAGGTCGACCCTTCTGCCGCCAGGGCCGACAAGGCGCGCGAGGACATGGCCGCCCCTGCCCGCGCCGAGCTCAGCTAGCGGACGCCGAGCAAGGTCGATCTCCTACTCCCTCTTGTTTGTCTCTTTCCCCTCAAGCACCATACTAACCCCACATCGCCTATAGTGGGTGTGGCGGTTGGTGCGGAGTTATGGGATTCGAGCGATGGTCGACGATATTCTTGACTTCGTGCTAGAGAGGGAGCTAGCCCGGCTGCCGAGGTCGTCATGGGCGACGAGGCCGGCGGGAGCCGAGGCCACGGAGGCCCGGCCCCACTGCCGCCGTGGCGGCGACGTCGAGGTGGGGAGTCTGTTGTCGCGAGCCCCGGACGGAGGTCGTGTCTCCCAAGAGGAGGCACGGAGGAAGATCGCGCCGCCGATGCCCGGCCGCGGAGGGCATCCCCACATCATAGTTGTGGAGGATGACAGCCCGGGAGTCTCGATGGTGGTGAGCAGCGGCCGAAACTTCCGGCGCCAATGACATCATCACCGCGACTCTTCAGAGATCGCCGAGGCCTCTCCCGTGCTTATGACGCCACGCCGCCCCAGCCACGCCCGGCGTCGAGGACCCTAATCCTGGCGGGAGCTCGTCCGACGAGGAAGAGCCGGCTACCCCGCTGGTTGGGGAGACGAGCCCGACCACCGTAGGCGAGCCGGGGCAGCTTCCAGACGAAGGGAATCTGCCGGGCGCCGAGGCTGCTCCAGTCGAGACCGACCTCCCGGCCGCCGACTTGGTGCCCCCGGTTGATCCCGCGCTCGGGGACGCTGCTGCAGCCCAAGGGCCGGATACCGACCCGGTGTCCCCGGTTGCTCCCATGGCCGTAGACGCCGAAGGGTGGAGCCCCGGTCGAGGGGCGAGCCCTGGCCGAGGAGGCGGAGCCCCCAGTCGAGGAGGCGGAGCCCCCGGGCGCAACTTCTGCCCGGGAGGAAGAAGAGCGGGAGGTGATCCTTGCTCTTGAGGCCGTCCCTCTCCAGGAGGCGGAGGCTGTCCCCCAGGGCAAAAGTCCATCGCCTTCGGGGGACGGGGGAGCTCGGGCTCAAGCCCCCGAGCCCGATCAAGGAGAAGGGACTAAGGCGGGGGATCCCTTGCCTGCCTAAGCAGGTGGAGGACCGCCGAGTTGTTCCATCGTGGGCCGAGACCCGACTTTTTGGGTAAGTACTCCGGCTTTTGTACTTTTACCAAGAGCTTCGACACGACCTGAAAATGCCTGCTTCTTGCAGTGCCGGAGTCCACCATGAAGGACTTCCATGCCGCGACCGTCTTGCTTGAAGTTGTCGCGAAGCACCAAGCCGAGCAGGACGCCAAGATTGCGGAGCTCGAGCGCCGGGTTGCCGAGCTGACATCTTCCGAGGCCGAGATCCGGCAGAAGGTGGAGGAGTCCGTGCACGAGCTTCAGGAGCGCCTCGACCGGAGCGAGCAAGCAAGGTCGGGCCTGGAAGCCACGGTGGCGACCTTACGCGACGCTGCTCGAAGCGCCGAAAGGACAATCGACCAGCAACGGGAGGAGTCCAGGCGACTTCGTCAAGCGGCAAGCGAAGGTCGGGAAGCTCGCCGGCGGGTGCTCGACCTTGAGTCCGAGCTTGACTCGGTGCGGGACGAGCTCGTCGCTTTGCAGGACGAGAAGCGTGCCGGGCTCCTGTAATTTTCTTTTTCCTGTCTTTACCTGTAAAAAACTTAAGGGAAAAAACCGCCCAGTTGAACATAGAAAGAGCGTTATTTTTAATGGACGTTTTTTGTTTTTCTCCGAGATGACAACGATTTGTTTCGTGCCGTGGTCTTACGCGACTTAGCAGTCAATCGTACGAGGAAATGACTATCTCGCGCGAAAGTTGCACGAGGTCGAGGTGACCATCTCGCGCGAAAGTTGCACGAGGTCGAGGTCGTGGCCACATGGTACCTTTATAGCCCCCCGCCGCCAACGGAGGTCGTGGGCGTAGATCATGCACGACCTGCGTTGGCGGAGTAGAATTCTCGCGAGACCGTGTGGCCCTTAGGGTTACGGTGCGTTGACGCCGCCCACCGCCGACCGAGCTCGGAACCGCTCGTAAGGGTGTCCTGTGCGAATCTTTACTTGCGGCGGAGGTCTACCGCGAAAAAAGATGGTCGTCTTACGAGGAAGGAAGCCCTCGAGGTCGAGCTTTTGTCGTACGGTGTTTTGCCCCAACGACCGACCTGCCCCTGACACTTTGTCTGGGTCGAGCTTAATCGTAGAATGGGGAAAGAGAGAGAGAGAATGGGAGGTTAAGGTGACAAAGTTTATTAAAAAGGTAAAAGCGGGTGAGGTTAGACATGGAACTTACGCAGTTGGTCGATGTTCCAAGTACTAGCTAGTTCTCGACCATCTTCCATTGCAAGGCGGACAGCCCCCGGGCGTGCTGTTGAGACGACCGTGTAAGGACCTTCCCATCTTGGCGTTAGCTTGTTGGCTTTTGACAGGTCTTGGACCCGTCGCAGAACGAGGTCGCCGACGTGTAAGGTCCTTGGTCGTACCGATTTAGCGGCGTGCCTGCGAAGAGCTTGCAGGTAAACCGCGGATCGCAACAGAGCCCGTTCACGAGTCGCCTCCGCAAGGTCGAGGTCGAAGGCGTTCGCTTTCGCCGCGTCGATGTTATCGGCCAGGTTCACCCTCGGGGATCCTAGGACAACCTCGGCGGGTAGGACAGCTTCCGCGCCATATACGAGCTGAAAGGGGGTCTCCCCCGTGGCTCGGCTCGTCGTGGTGCGGACTGACCAGAGGACGGGGGGTAGCTCGTCCACCCAGGCCTGACCATGCCGATCGAGGCTCTTGAAGACTCTCTTCTTGATTCCTTGGACGATCTGCCCGTTCGCACGCTCGGCCGCCCCATTGCTCTGTGGGTGGGCCACAGATGCGAAGCATATCTTGGTCCCGACCTCCTCGCAATAAGCCTGAAACACCTCGCTCGTGAACTGAGTGCCGTTTGTCGGTAATGAGGCGACTCGGAACGCCAAAGCGGGTTACTACATTATTGCGGAAGAACCTTTTAGCCGCCTATGCCGAGATGGTTGATATAGGCTCGGCCTCGATCCATTTAGTGAAGGTGTCGATTGCGACGAACAGGTATTTACAACCCCTCCTTCCCCTGGGAAATGGACCGAGTATGTCGATGCCCCAAACCGAGAACGGCCAGGTTAGCGGCATGGTCTGTAGCGCGTATGCCGGCTGATGGACCTTCCGAGCATGGAACTGGCAAGATCGGCAGGAGGTTACTATTGAGCGTGCGTCGGCCAGGGCCGTCGGCCAATAGTAACCCAATCGGAAGGCTTTGCTCACCAAGGTCCTAAAGGACGAGTGAGCTCCACACATCCCGTCATGGATATCCTTGAGGAGATATTTGCCTTCCTCTTGGGTGATGCACTTGGAGAGGACGCCAAGCGCGCCTTTGCGGTATAAGAGACCCTCGACCATTTTATAGGTCGAGGAGCGTCTCACTAGCCGGGATTTCTCGGCTTCCTCCTCGGCAGTGTCCCGTGCACGAAGTATTGGATGAATGGCGTCATCCAATTCGCGTCCTGCTCGAGGAAGGAGACGGTACCACCCGTCTCGGTTGCCTCTTCCCCGGGGGGGATGGAGGGCTTATAGAGGTGCTCGATGAGCACCCCCGCTGGAGCGGGAAACTGGGCGGAACCGACCTTTGATAGATGGTCGGCCAGGGCATTGTCCTTCCTGGGGATGTATAGTACTTCGAAGTTTCTGAAGTACTTTTCCATCTTCCTTACTTCAGCCAGGTAAAGCGCCATTGAGTCATCGGAACACTGATACTCCTTGTTAACCTGGTTGACGACCAGCTGCGAGTCGCCCTTCGCAGTTAGTCGTTGGACTCCGAGCGCTTTGCATGCCCGAAGCCCGGCTAGCAGACCTTCGTATTCTGCTGCGTTGTTTGTTGCGCCGGTGCGCTTGGAGGGCGTCGATCCGCTCCCCGAGGGGATTCGTGGACCACTCCAGCCCCCGAGCAATCGTAAGCTGGGTATCCGTCTATGTGAATGACCCAGCGACCGTGCTCGGCCTGGTTGGGTTGGGGTTCGGGGGGGGCGGGGTTTGTCCATTCGGCTAGGAAGTCCGCTAGGACCTGAGATTTGATCGCGGTTCTGGCCGAGAATTCGATCTCGACCGCGAGCTCCATGTCCCATTTTGCGATCCGCCCGCTTGCCCCGATTCCCGAGAATTTCTCTCGGGAAGTTGGTCTGACTTGGATTTTGTGTGCCTGGAAGTAGTGTCTTAATTTCTTCGAGGCCACGAGGAGCGTATAAAGGAGTTTCTGGACCTCGGGGTAACGCTCCTTTGGTCCGTGTAAGACTTCGCTGACGTAGTAGATCGGGCGCTGCACCCCGTCCCGTTCTACTGTGATGACGGCGCTTACTGCATGGGGTGTGGCGGCCAGGTAAAGCAAGAGGACCTCTCCTACTCTGGGCGTGGTCAAGACCGGGGGTCTTGACAAATATAGTTTAAGCTCTTTGAAAGAGCGGTCTGCTTCATCTGTCCAAGTGAAACCGTCGTGCTTCCGGAGCGCCTTGAAGAAAGGTAGGCCGCGTTCCCCGAGCCGCGAGATGAAACGACTTAAGGCCGCCATTCTCCCAGTCAGGGACTGGACCTCCCGAGTGCAAGTCGGTGGTCGCATGTTCTCGATGGCTTCTATCTTCTCTGGGTTGGCCCCGATTCCTTGTGGGCCGATCATGTATCCGAGCACCTTGCGGCTTTGACCACTGAACACACATTTTTCCGGTTTAACTTTATTCGATGCTTGTTGAGGTTATGAAAAGTCTCCTCTAGATCGGATATATGGTCGGAGGCCATTTGCTCTTGACGACTATGTCGTCTACATACACTTCCGTGTTTCGACCTATTTGGTTCGAGAAGGTTTTCTCGCATAAGGCGCCGAAGGTTGCTCCGGCGTTCCTTAGACCGAAGGACATGGTCGTGTAGCGTAATGTGCCAAACGGCGTGATGAAGGAAGTTTTCTCCTCGTCGTCGGGCGATATGCCGATCCGTGATAGCCTGAGTAGGCGTCGTAAAGCTCATCGCCTCGGGCCGGCCGTCGCGTCGACCAACCGGGTCTATCCGAGGTAGCGGAAATTGTCCTTCTGCATGCGGCATTCAGCCCCGTGTGATCGACACACATGCGCCACTTGCCTCCTTTCTTCATCACGATGACTGGGTTGGCCAACCAATCGGAATGGTCGACCTCCCGAATGAAACCGGCTTTGAGGAGCTTGTCCAGTTCCTCTCTGATGATGGCTTGCTTCTCCGGGGAGAAGCGCTGAAGCTTCACGCCGCAAAGCTTTGTCAGGCCGAACTGCTAGCCTGTGCTCGACGACCTCCCTTGGGACTCCGGGCATGTCGGACGGTTCCCAGGCGAACGTGTCCGCGCTTCTCCGGAGGAAGGTCACGAGCTCGAGTTCCTATTTAGGATCTAGGGAAGCCCCCACGTGTACGACCTTGTCTGGCTTTGCGTCGCACAACGGGATGGCCTTGGTTTCTCCCCCAGCTTGGAGGCTAGCCTTGGGCCGGGAACTCCTCGGCTCTTGCTCGGGCCCGCGTTGGGGCAGTTGACCGACCATGTCCAACGCCCTCGTCGCAGCTCGTGAGCTGCTTTCGGGCTTCCCTTGATCGTGATCACGCCGCCGGGGCCGGGGACCTTCAAGCATTGGTACCCGTGATGAGTGGCGGCCATGAATTTGGCGAGCGCTGGTCGGCCCAGGATGGCGTTGTAAGCCGACTCGAAATCGACCACTTCGAACGTGATTAGCTCCGTTCGGAAGTTGCTCGGATTGCCGAACGTTACTGGCAGGACGATCTGGCCGAGTGGCCTGACCGACGTTCCGGGTACTATCCCGTAGAACGGGACCACCATGCTTTTGATCTTGGAGCGAGGGATCTGCATTTCGTCCAAGACCTTGGCAGACATCAGGTCCAGGGAGCTCCCGCAGTCCACAAGGACCCGACCTACTGCGGTGTTGCAGATTGTTGGGCTAACGACCAACGGGAGCCTTTGGGGTTTCGTCATCCCCGGAGGGCAGTCGTCCTTGGAGAAGGTGATCGGCAGCTCGGACCACTTGAGCTGCTGGACAGGAGGCTTCCCCTGAGTGACACGGAGTACTTCGCGCGCGGCCTCCTTCAACTCCCGACGCGACCCATAGGCGGCGGAGCCCCCGAATATCACGGCGATGTGATTTCTCGGCTCTTGGTACTCCATGTCGGTGTCTTGCTCCTCGGCGGGCTTCTTGCCCTTGACGTCTCCTTCCATCTCGGGGAGCGTGGGCATGGGACCCTTACCATTGTAGAACTGCTCCAGGCGGGAGGCCCACGTTCTGCAATTCCGAAGGTCATGCCCATGCGCCTGGTGGAGCGGGCAGAAATAGGCACTAGCCCGCCCGCGTTGGTTGCCGCGCTCTTGGTCGTCCCGGTTCTGCTCGTTGCTCCGCTGAACCGGTCGACCCTTTCCTTTCGGGGCTCCCTCCCTATACGACTGCGAGGTCGGCCGTTGTCTTTCGATGGCTGCCACCATGCCGGAGACGGAGGATTTTTTCTTCTTTTTGATTTTTTTCTCGATCGAGCTTACGCTCTTTCGGCTTGATGCCCCTTCGAGCCCGGGCTGAGGGGGCAGCTTTCCCTCGTCTAGCAGCTTCTTCCATTGGACGGCCTCGTCCGCGTTGGCGTAACGGTCAGCCATGCGGAACAGCTCGTTGGCTGTGATGTCCGGGTGGATTTCGAGGTCCTGAGTAAAGCGTACGTCTCGGACCCCGAACTTGAAAGCCCGACGACCACCTCATCCGAGATGCTCGGGATGGAATTGGCGCACTTGCATGAAGCGCTGGACGAATCGGGCGCAGGTCTCGCCCTCCGTCTCAGACGACGCTCAAGGTCGCGCTCCTTCCCGGCGGACGTAGCGACTCCGAAGTTGGCTCGGAGAGTCTTTGCTCACCGGGCCCAGGACCGGATCGAGTTCTCCTTCTCGTTGAATAGCCACGTCGAGCCGGCCCAGATCGGGATCAGGCGTAAAGTTGGCCATCACCCTTTCATCACCCCGGCAGCCTAAAATGGCCGTGGTGTAGATCGAGAGAAACTTCGTCGGGGTTACGAGTCCCATCGAATCTCTCGATGTGACCCGGCTTAAACCTTGTCGGCCAGGTCACTCGTCGCGGCGATGTCGCGAACGCCCGCACCCGAACACGGATCGGGGCGATCGCCATTTAGCGCGCGCGGTCGGGCGATCCCCACCACCGAGCCCGAGGTTAGTGGGCCCAGCGAGAAAATCTCCCTACGCTGTAGGATGGGGAGTGTCCCGATGAGGAATGTTCGGCCCGGTTCGCCTGCGTGGCTCGCATTCCGCGGTCCCGAGGAGCCCGGGAATTGCTCGGGTGCCCTCCCGAGCCGTCGCTGTTCGCGCCAGTCACTCTGGGTGCTGCTGCGTGAGTCGTCGGGGTGGCGGCGCTCGGACGCCCGCCGGCGGCGTTCCCAGGAAATGCTCTGGCGCCCCTTTCCGGAGGCCTCCGCCGCTCTTATGTCTGCGTGGCGATTTCCTCGAGGTCGCCGGCCACGGCCGCGCCCATGGCTTCTAGGTCGACCTGCTCAGAAACTCCCCGAGGTTGCGCACCACCGCGGGCCAGGGCTTGAAGGCGTTCGCCGGGGAACGCGGGGTGACGAGCTCGTTAACGTCGCCGCGACGGGCCTCGAGTCCCGTGACGCTGCGGAAATTCTCACGAACCGGCCCTGGTCTTATCGGGCCAAAGCCACCTCGGACTTGCCGCGTAAGCCGGCCGGCCCGATTCAGGGATGCCTGCAGTGCTCTTTGGCCGCCGTAGCGGTGAAGACGCCGCTTCACCGGATTTGCTCGACATTTCCATCCTCCTCCGCAACGAAGGCGTTACGGGATTGGACGGATCGCGAGGGGACATCACGGTGTCTCCCGTGAAGCGGTCCCTGGTCGAGCTCGTAGAGGTCGGGGATGTCCGGACCATCGTAGAGCCCGTCGTACTCGCCGTCCGAGAGGCGTCAGTAGCCGAGCGAAAGAACTGCTCCGGTGCAGCAGCGGCTTCCAGGGAAAAGCTCCCGGAACCGTCATGATTCTTAATGCCGGCGACGTCGCCGGCCCCATTGTCGAAGAACTGCTTGTCCTCTTCCCCGATCTCGGGGGCGTAGAGGCCCTGGTGGTTCTGGGATTCTGACATTCCTCGGGATTCCTCACGAAAGGGAAAGTCGGTCCCCACGACGGGCGCCGGTATCGACGATTGGGGAACAGGCCCCCGCCGAGCTTACTTGTTGGTGGAGGGACCAACTGTGACCCCTTCTTACGTGAGGGATTACTCGAGGAACGACTCACCAGATTTCAACGAGCGTGGACACAACAGTTTACCCTGGTTCGGGCCTCTCAGGAAAGAGATAATAGCCCTACTCCAGCTCTCGTTTACTCTTGCAATGTGTCTGAGTCTTACAGTCTGTGCGTGGTATGTTGCTTTGTCCCCCTCATGATGGGGACGCTTTTATAGCTTACAAAGGATCGAACTCCACGACCCCACTACCCGCACGTTTGGACCTCGTCCAAACGTGGCAACTGGTGGATCCTATTTTTCCGCCACGCTCCCACGGGAAACGTAACGGGCCAACGGAAGTTACGCTCGGGTGGTTATTCCCACCGACCCCGAGACCACGTAAGGTCGGCCGATGGCCGACACCGAGCTCGGAATCGACTGGAATACGTTGCATTCTTGGTCCCACCCGAGCCCGAGCTCGGAACCAGCCGGAATGCGTAGCCCTCCGAATTCTGATTAGACAATCCAGGGTAACGACCTCCTGGTAGCTCGGGCGGGAGCGAGCTTGGTCGTTGGTGGCATCCGAGGTAATTTATGGAAATTACCCGACCCCCCGACAATTATGGAAAAATATTTAATTTATATTTTTGTTTACATCTAAAATGTACTGGTGCAATAACCCTAACGAGGGTGGGAGAGGGAGATATGAGAGAGGTTGATTCACAAATAAGATGTTAGTGACGAAAATAAGGCAGGCCACACTATTTATTATGGCTTAAAATTAAAAGCGGTTACATGAAACAATAATGGCCCTTCTGCTACACTACTGAGTGCACCAGGGATATTTCCCCTTGCGCAACCCATCGGTGCCTGCCGCCCTGGCCCTAGCCGCCCTCTCGCGCTTCCTCTCATGCTCGGCCTCCCGCTTGGCCGCTAGGCGCTGCCGTTCGGCCTCCCTCTTTGCACGCATTTCTTCGTGATGCTTCATGCGCTTCTCCTCCTCGTCCTGCTCACGCCACTGTTGCTCTACTATAGCTCTGCGATGCGAGTACTCCCAATTCTGCATCCTCTCCATCTCAGGAGTCTGCTCCGCATCGTAGAATTTGATGAACTCGCACAATGGAGACTGCAATTGGTGATAGCAGATGGTATTACAGTATTAAAGTTTTCACGGCAGGATGTGACATCAAATGCGAGTACGAACATATCGGCCTTTTCCGCTGCATCCGCATCTCCAGCGTTGGCTCGAAGTCGTAGTTGCGGCAGCTCCAGTACCTCATACCGTAGGTGTACGAGTTGTCTAGAGACTTCTGCAACTAGCAAGGATCCCCGCATAGGCACATGGGGACCTGCGTGCCTTCGAGGATGTCTTCTAGAAGGCTGTGCCTTGGGGGCGAGGGGAACTTCATTCGCACTGGTTGGTTGGCTGGCGAATTTGTGGTCCGTGTTTCGTCTTCACTCGTATTGGCCCGAAGCTTGCTTGCTTGCTGTGATTATTGGGAGGCGGCCACTGGGGCTTAAATAGCCAGCTATAGGAGAGAGTGGCGGACTTAAGAGAAGTTAAAATTCGTGAGCATCGGATTCCTCTGCATCTTTGCATGTGATGGGACATGAGCCTGGCTATGGCCACAGCTTTAGACAGGGAATCTCTCCCATAGTCAGCTAGAATGCTTTGTAGATGACATCGATGGGTCGTGGCAGACATGATAAGATAGCACACAGGCATGATGGGTAGCTCATCACCAATACCATAACTGCATGCTAGGTGTTAGTGCTGATAAATATACTATGCAATAAGTGGTCACTTCGGAGTTTAATGTAGGCAATGAGTGGTCATATCAAGCATTTCAACTTTGAATGAGGGCGATAGGTCATGCAGCTTTCATAGCGGTTGACAGGTTGTGCAGCTTTGTTTGAGCGTGACAGGTTGTGCAGCTTTGTTTGAGGTTGACACGTCGTATAGCTTTGAATGACAGTGACATGAGAGCAGAAATGTAGAGAATACAACGTAGAAATGTATAAGTTAGAACATAACATTACAACGCAGAAAGAACAACGTACGTATATAGTGCTCAATCGACGCTTACTCTCCCTGTTGACCTCCCCCGCCCTGTGCACGAGATCTGGTCCGCCTCGCTGGTCGACGTGCATCGGCAGGACGACGTTTGGGACCTGAAGGGCTGAACCGGTCTGGTGCGTGGCCGTTCCGCGGTCCGAGGGTCTCGGCTGCTGCAGGGGTATGGCATGAGGAACTTGGGTCCGTCGGCTGTGTAGGCGTGGGAGCGCGTGGCTGGGACCCATACACGAAGTCCGGGTGCGGCGGCACGGATTATAGTGTGTCAAAGTCCTCCGCACGCGTGTACGACGTAGTGGGGCCCTCTGGGAAGTAACCTGAAAGCACATACAACATGTTGGAATAAAGCATGTATTTCAATGTAAATTTTAAAGCAATGTTAGTTTATGATGGGTATTGAACACAGTTGGGGTCGGCACCATGATAGGAGGAGGAGGGTACCGGAACGGCGCGCCGATAGGGTATCCGAACGAGTATCCTGCCGTACATAAGTATTAGTTACCACAAAATGCATTGCATATTTAAGTGAGCAGGTACGTAAGTACCTGGTGTGCCGTACGAGGGCACCTGCCACTGGGAGCCCCCTGGCTGGTCCTGTGGTGGCGCTGGAGGGTTCGGCAAGGTGGGAGGTCCGAACGGAAAGGTGGGAGGTCCGAGCGGCCAGGCAGCGGAGTCGTCTGACGGTGGTGTCGGAGGTGGTGGTCGTGTACTAGTCCCGACCCCCTGCTGTGGTCGGCTCGCCGACCGCGAGGGTGCACCACCGGTATCGGTCCTCTGCCGGCAAGAGCAGGCCCGCGCTATCCTCCTCGCCTTCATGGACAATCGCTCGAGGAACCCCGTCAACTCCTCCTGGGAGACCTGCGAAACCCCGCCCAAACGCTCTACCATGGACTGCGCATCCTCGTCAATCTCTGTCGCCATGTCGTCTGAAAGCACGGCGGGCCAGAATCGAGCCAGCCCGGCCTGGCTCGGACCCGGCCCTGAACCAGCTACAAGCGCTTGGATCGCACGGGAAGAACTTCACCAACTCAATCCATCCACCAGGAAGAACTTCAGCATCTCGACAGGTATATCTAACAGTAATGCTCTATTGCCTTATACGAACCAACAACCTCCAGCTTATTTTGGTGAATTGCAATTTTTTTAACGACAGTTGGGTTCAAGAGAACAGGCTGGACCAGCTACAATTTGCACAGTAGAAATTAGCATATTTCTATCTGTATGCTGCTGGTACCATTTCCCCTCCAGAGCTATCCGATGCTCGCATTTTATGAGCCAAAAATGGTGTGCTCACTACTGTCGTTGACGACTTCTTTGACGTTGGAGGATCAAAAGAAGAATTGGAAAACCTCGTGGATTTAGTTGAGATGTACGATCCTTTACATTGATGTCTTTACCCTACTTTTCTTATGTAATTCTCAGGCTTAATTTGGCCATTTGGCTAATGCTTGTCATAGGTGGGATGAGCATCACAAAAAGGAGTACTACTCTGAACAAGTAGAGATCGTATTTTCTGCAATCTACACTTCAGTTAACCAGCTAGGAGCAAAGGCTTCTGCACTACAAGACCGTGATGTTACCAAACACCTAAAAGAAATAGTAAGTCTCATGCCAAATGTCCTTTGCCGAATTATTCAGTCTTGAGTGTTGACAATGTAACTCAGATGTCCTCTGCAGTGGATAGATTTACTGAGGTCTATGATGACCGAGGTAGAATGGCGAACGAGCCAGTATGTGCCAACAGATGAAAAACGTGGTTGTGACATTTGCACTGGGTCCCATAGTACTACCCACGGGTCGCTCAGGCCGGGCCGGGCCGCCCGACCCGGTTCGGGCGGCCCGGCCCGGTCGTTCAGGTTATACTCGTGCCGCGCCGGCCGGGCTTTAACCCGCCGGGGAAAAACCCGGCCCATATCCCAGGTCTATTTATACAGGATATAAATGCCTTCACATACCTACGGGACAAGTATATGTGTATAGGGATGTCATCTTTGATAAAAGAGTGTTCCTGTTCTCTTCTACTTCGCTGAAGCCATCCCCACATATATATTCTTCTTGATGCTCGACACTACTAATCCTTTTATTCCTTTTATCGACTTTGGCTAATGTGAAAATATTGCTTGTGCGCCTGTTTTGCCTACTAATGATTTTCAGACCCATCTCGACACGGGGAGGTACAATTATAATAGTTGTGAGTCAAATGCATCGGCACTATATATGATTCTACCGCCACTGATGATGATGATGTGTCTGCAACCGAGCCTACATCTCCACATAATACACACCAGATGAAAATACGGCTACCTAAAAAAAATGGTATGATTTGTTATGCAATTGGCCACCTTAGGGTGTGTTTGGTTGATGGAATGGGGTTGAGTAGGATGGGATTGTCCTGTACCATTTGGTTTCATTATTTTGGGTGAATGGAATGGTTCAGTATTTATAGAGAATACTCCTTAAATTTGTATTACTTGGTCTAGAATAGGATGGTCCATTCAAGCAACTAAACGTATGGATGACTTTTTTTTTAAACCATCTCATACATATATCACTTGGTATATATAACCAAACACACCATTAATGAATCTGATTGTGACGAGCCAAGAATTCATCTAGAAGCTGTCAACCATCCGGAGTGGATGTAGGCTATGAACGAAGAATATGGTGCTCTTGTGAAAAACGACTCTGAAGCTTGCTCCTCTGTTATAGTGTTAACATCATTGATTGCAAATGGGTTTATAAAATCAAGAAGAAAGCCGACGGTACCGTGGAAAGATACAAGTCACGATTAGTAGCAAAAGAGTTCAAGCAAAAGTATGGAATTTCTGCTTCATCGTCTTGGGGTCAAAGTCAACATGTACACGTCACCGGAGCCGGTAGGAAATACCTATCCACAATGTAGTCAAGCTATCTAGCAGGTCGGTCGACAGTGATACTTATGGCGCTAAAACTACCAATTGGACAATGTATAAACGAAGAATCAGAAACCGGCGTCATCCAATTCGGAACGGTGGCGGGTGGGCGACCAGAATATTGCTCCTCTACCATCGTATGAAAATAGCTCATTCTTTCTGATACCAATTAGGATAATTCAGATTGATTTTACGGGTTTAATGTATGCTTAAGAAAAGGTTTTAGTCAACTGTCCCTCAAAATAGAGAGAATGTTTAGTCAGCTTATCAGCCTACAATGCTACAGCACAATGCATACATGGTACATTCAGTTGTTAACAAAAAGAAATGCCACATAAAAAGCAAAGGAACGAATATTCTAGTTCTCGATGCGTATTTTTGTACATTTCAGGGACTTGGTATGGGCATCTCTTGATTTTCGTTCTTTTTTAGTCTTCCTACCGATTAGATTCCGGGGGTTGTGTGTCTTATCAAATGGTCCTATTTATTAGTCCCAAAACAGAAACAAGTATTATCTCTCCCTCTCTTTGGTACCATCTCTCTTATGCATATTAAGTTGGAAGGTGGCGGATTAAGGGTCCGTTTGGTTCAAAGGCAAAGAGTAGATGAGATGGATCATACAATTTGGTAAGGATGAATTCATTTAAGCTCATGTTTGATTGGAGGGATATGAGAGAGATGGGATGAGCCAATTTTTTATTTGGTTGTAGAGATAAAGTTGGAGGGAGATTTGATTATTTGCCCTTTTTTCCATGGTGTAATTGATAATTTGCCCCATGTGTCTCACTGACATGTGACCCCAGAGTCTGTTTGTCAGTGAGGCATCATGAGGCAAATGATCAATAATATATATAAGTGAGGGCAAATCATCAATTTTGGGCGAGAATTATATATTAGATGGGGTGAGAAATCAAATTTGTCCGGTGGGATAAAGTTGGATGCGGTGAGAATTCAAATTTTATTAGTGGGATAAAAGTTGAATAATCTTATCCACCTATCCATCCAAACAACCAGACCCTCGAACCAAGCGCATCCTCAGTTCCTCCCAAATACTCATGCACTCCTTTTTCAAGGTGATGAACCGATGACGCCATCGTTTCGCAAACTTTGTTTTACCTCCAACAACTGGCGAAATTCAGACCTCCTCCTTTTTTTTATTCCCCAAAAGGCCTAGGTTTCACGCCATGAAAGAGATTTCCATGGCCATTTGGTCCAGAGATATCTCTGGCATTCAACTGGACGTGATAAAGGCGCTGCCCGCCCGGCCGGTTGAAACGTAATATTGATCCGCAGATGAGAGAAGCATCGGTCGCTTCCGAGTTCTGAAGTTAGATGCCACCGTGCTGCACTGCCTCTCCGGGAAGTTTTCTTGACGCACGTAATGCATGAAGATATATTAGTTGATGTTGATTCGTGAGGGAGTCGACTACCTAACGCGAGGTATGGCCATCAAACGGGAGTGGCAAATAGCCAAGATATTTCGGTTGGGATTTGTGGATTTTAGAGATAATTTGATAAAATTGAGGGGGTCGCATTAAGGATATCATCGCGATTACGTGGGTAAGCGTGACGTGCACCGTGATCCGTGCTGTGCGAAGATGAACTGATCTACCATAGAGGCTGTATAACTGTAAGAATGTGCACATTGTTTGATCAGTCAATGAACCCTGTCAATCGACCATGGTGGAAAAATCAGAGGCCTTTCTTTCTCTCTTTCTTTCTTTTGATATGGCATATGATGTGAACAAGTTCTGCTTCACCACCTCAAAGCAAAGCTGTATTTGAAATTACGAACGCTGCAGATCACCCTAATTTAGCTATATTATGTGGATAAATATTCGCCAAATTTCATAAACCTGAAGATTCTCGCTGAGACGCTGATCGCCGAACACATCCGCAAAAGACCGAGTGAAAAAGGATCAACCGGCGAATTAAGGAGGTCAATCGTTTCCTCCCCCGAAATCAAAGGGAGATCAACAAATCGGCCCCAAAAGTTCATCCTTCCATCATCATGGAAAGGAATAGCGCAACGCAACACAACGGAGCCGTGTCGTCACCTCGCAACAACCATTGGGAACTGTCCTGTTCCATCCACTCCAGGTGCACGCACCCATCCCCGAGGCCCGCGGTCCAGGTGCGCTGTCCTGTTCCAACCACCTGGCGTAGAACTAGGCTCACGCACAAGATCTGCTCTTTTGGGCTACTACTACATGCCATGCAATCCAACTCCGCTGCCCCGTCGCTTCCTGTCCGACAGCGACGAGATCATCGAATCAATCAACTCGTACGCCTTAAGATCCGTGCAGAAGCTGGACGTGAGTTATCGCTTGGACGGCGTGGAAAACCCGGCGGACAGGAGCCGCGCTCCGGCGGCCCGGGGCGCGCTCACGAACGGACAAACGAGGGGCCACCTGAGACGCTCGCCGCTCCTCACATCCGTTCGACGCGAACAGTGATATACCCAAACGCGTCAGGATCTCACGCGTGTCGAGCCCGACTCCGGTCGCCATCTGATCGTGGGGCGCGCGTGTGCGGCGGCTTTTTTTGTTCTCTCTCTCTTCCTTTCTACGCCGTCGCGCTGCGCTGGGGGTGTTGGACGGCACGAAATCCCGCGGCGCAACACGTGGCGCGCCCGTCCGCCGCAGGAGCGATCGGGTTCGCCGCGCCGAGCCGGCGCGCTCTGCCACGTCTCGGCGTGGCAGCGACGGGCTAAAGCGACGACCGCGCACGCACTACGTTTCGTACCCGCGACGGAAGGGTGACCCGACGGCGTAGGTGCGTTGCTCCGCCCCGTGCAGAGGCCGCAACTCCTCGCGACGACGCCGTCAGATCGGTTCGTTCGCTCGGGGATTAGCTGTGATGAGGACATGAGGTGATGTACATGTTTGGATCGTTGTCAGGTGTCTCGCAGGTGTGCCCGTTGTTTGGCCGGTGGGTCCACTACTGAGAAAAAAAAGGCCACATAAGCACTGTCTCGATGCAACGGCAACGCCGAGCTCAAGCTTTACCGATCATCTACAGGAACGGGCTGGCTTCTGTTACAAAATCCACCGGAATCTGGGACGAGTAACCAGGCAGGCTACGCAGACGCGAGTTTTCACTGATGCTGCAAGAAAAAACTGCGAAAGCATTCGTCACCCAAACCTCAAATTACCATTGCCGTAACGGCTGCCATTACAACCCCTTCTCGCAACGAAGACGTAAAAGAAGAATGTAGAATCAGAAGAAGAGAAATAATAAGTAAAAACGCTATTCATCCCCTTGGAGCATCTCAACCTCAAGGTACTAATAGTCATTTCTATTTAATTACAGAAAAGATGACTTGTGCAACGAAGAGACCGAATTGCTGCACACACACACCAGGACGTTCCTTTCATCACCTGGGCAAGAAAAACACTTGTGGTGTCTGTTCCTTTTCCCGACATTTTCTCGGAGGAGGTTTCAGGAACAAACTAATTAATCCTCTGGAGCAAGAAGAAGATAGCACAGATTAGGATAATCCGGTCTCATGGCCATACTTCATTCGCAAACGTGTAAGGCCGTGCCTGCACATAATCGTATGAAGATCTTGGAAATTTAATTGAATTCAACTCGTAGACAGACAAGACAGCTCTACAGCACCCAAACATAGACTTCTTCAGGTTTGTTTAACTGTTAGGGTGGCCTCATAATTCAATTGTCTTTGTAGCAATGGACAAGATGTTCTCCTCTCCTTGTCCTATAATTGAGCGAAGATTTTGTGTGTAGGGTGGTTCAGATATGGTATGGGCATTCAGCTTCAACGTCGTTGTGGAACAAATGGACACCGGTTTTTTAGTCTCTTTTCCTTGGAGAAGGACCGAAAGATCCCAGAAGCAACCAAAGTTTCAGGTTCTAACAACTACTACACAGCACAGATATAGGACACGTGATCGTTGTACAACCACAGATATAGAACACGTGATCGTTGTACAAAGTACTGACACTACTATCAGTAATTCTTTGGGCCTAGCCCACGGGAAACGAGCTAAATATTTGCAGGAATCACATTCCTTTGCCCTGCAACTAGGATTAGGCAGCAAACTAGCTTGCACTAAGCTAAATAGACCCCTAAAACAACCTAGGTTATGGCTTTTAGCACTTGGACCACTCCATAACCGGCGGACAAGAATGATTTACTTGTAAAACTGCCCTGATGTTAACGCTCCTCTGTTTCTCACCACATGGCGTTCTCTGGCTAAACAGTGTCTCCCTGTTTCGTTATAAGCCACCTCGGTTATTCCCTCCTACTATCCACCAAAACAACTTGCACAGCATCATATGCGATAATTATGCCCACCACGCGACGCAAGCACCAAGTTGGAGCCTCCTAAGACGAATGATTAACCAAAAAAAAAGGATGAAGGCACCTCTACCATAGAACTGATCAAATCCACGGCCAATATCGCATAAGACCACGAGTAAGAAACCAAAAGCAAGCTTTGTGTATATTTTAATCAGCGGCGGCATCCAACGGTGGCTGCCATCGATCGGTCCATCACGTAATCGGGCTCCCGTGAAGTTTTCAACAATGAAACTGTTTCTACTGTACAACGAGCAAATCGACAACTGAAGCCGTGCAAAATCACTACTGACATACATGAGCAACTTTGACAGAGGGCGGTTCTGTTTATTATCACGCGTTCGATATTTTTTAGATGTCAAATTTTTCAAGCTATTAGACATACTTTGAGATTTGTGTACTTCGGTTATTAACTCTCTAGAATCCCTCTCTCTAGACACCACACCGATATAGAGTACAGTAGTATTGTCTCTCTTGAGGAGCGAGCGCGGCAAGTGCGCTCGTACGTGAACTGTCTACCAGCGTTCAAACCTTTGTTTCGAACGTGGCAAACACGCTCGTACGTGAACTATCTACCAGCGTTCGAACCTTTGTTTCGAAGCTGGTGCCTCGTGTTTTCTCCAGGCTAAAGTCTCGGATGGAAATTACATGCACACATGAGTGCGATAAGTGTCAAAGCATGTGCCCGCGTTCCATGAGCCTTTGGCCTCCACTTTAGATTAGATGTGTGATAAAGGCACACACGTATGTTTGTGGTTGTAGATGTGCGTGTGAATGTGAGTGTGTGTGTTCTATCATGTAGTTAAAAAAAGTGGAGAGATGTTTATATATTTTTTCTTTTTAAAAATTGTATAAATATTAAAACATAAATAAAGAGTAAATGGTGATTATTTATCCCTTTGTTTGTTTTAAGATTTATATAACTTATATTAAAAGTTATATTAAAAGAAAAAGCATAAAATCACTTAAAAAGAAACAAGTATTGTCCCTCCAATCCCTTGTTTGCGGCTATCACATCACCCGTGGTTTTGCCGCTGTTATTGTTTCGTAGTTGTAGCCTTGTAGGTGTGCCCCAGGGCAGGGTCAAGGCGCGGACAACAAGCCCATCCGTGCGGCAACCCGCTGTTTGCCTCCAATGCCCCACCCCACCCGATTATATAAAGGCCCAGCCACTCGAGCCTCTCGTCAAGTCTCCGCCTTCTTCTCCATCTATCTCCAGCTCCCCCTGCATCCACAGCACCTCTTGCTCGGTTGCCCTCACCGTTGATTCGCCTTGGAGCTTCTTGCCATGGCTACACAATCTTGGAACCCTTTCTTGTGCTGCGTCGGCGGCGGCGGCGCTGCAGACGACGACGACAACGCGTCCCCGCGGCGGATCGCGCGGAGAGGGAAGGGCAGGGGGGACAGCCCGACGTCGTCATCGAGGATGTCGCTCACGAGCCTGAGCTCGTCTGGGACGCTGTCGCCGGAGGACCTGTCGGTGACGCTGTCCGGATCGAACCTGCACGCCTTCACGTACGCCGAGCTCCGGGCGGCCACGGGGAACTTCTCCCGCGCCAACTACCTCGGATGCGGTGGGTTCGGCCCCGTCTACAAGGGCGCCGTCGACGACAAGCTCCGCCCCGGGCTGGCCGCGCAGACGGTCGCCGTCAAGTACCTCGACCTGGACTGCGGCACGCAGGGCCACAAGGAGTGGCTGGTGAGTGCGAAGCAGAGTGCTTCTTGGCAATGCACTCGTCGGTTCGATCAGTTGTTTCGGAGATTAATTCGCATCCAAATTGATGGATTATTTGGGTTGTTCTGGCAGGCCGAGGTGTTTTTTCTCGGGCAACTGAGGCACAAGAACCTGGTGAAATTGATCGGCTACTGCTACGAGGACGAGCACCGGATGCTGGTGTACGAGTTCATGAGCGGCGGGAGCTTGGAGAACCACCTCTTCAAAAGTGAGTTCTTTTCTGTTTTCTGCTGTCATTTTGGTCGCTTCGAGGGTTAATCTAGTGGTCCTTGAGACCAACAAGTTAAGAAAATTGTTAATTGGAAATTTTGAGCACGTACGGGTGCCATCCGGTCCATGTGTGTTGATGTTGAGCTGTTCTTGTCCCCTGCCTTTAGTCTCTGTTTTCCTTCCGTTAAGAGGATAGGTGAGCTGTTATGTGCCTTCCAAAGGAACAATTCTCTCTCTTTTTTTATTAGATGGCTGTATATATTGGGATTATTGGTTGTATTTTGTTTTAAAAAATTATCCTACCAACTTATCGGTGCTTACAACCCTTGGTCAACGTATAGGAGGAAACTAACCTGAAACATCCTATTATCTTCAGGTACCAATGGCTCTCTCCAATGGATGACCAGGATGAAGATCGCCGTCGGCGCGGCGAAGGGCCTCGCCTTCCTCCACGACGCCGAACCGCCGGTGATCTACCGCGACTTCAAGGCCTCCAACATCTTGCTCGACTCGGTAAGCTACCCGTACTCCTCACACTTTCAGTTCAAATAAACGGTTCAGCTAGGCTAGTAATTTCCGGCTCCAACACTACACAGCTAAGCAAAGACGCGGTTCTGAAGCGCCCCTCTCATTTGGGAACTACTGCAGTAGTTGCCAACAACCGGGGCCGAAAACACGTCACCTATCTATGATGACCGAAAATTACTACTGCTTCTAACAAAACGGAAAAGGACAAGCTTTGGGGCCCCAAGTTCCAGGCTGCCCACAAACAACGTTTACCAAAAAGTGATTTGTTTTTGAATCTCAATTTGAAACTTTCTGACCATTTGAATCATCCAAGTGACCGTGCAATGGTATCCAGCTCCGCCACACGTTTCTGAACTTAGCTGTCAGTGGGACAGTTCGGGATGGGCAGCCCTGACCTGACTGGAACTCCGAAGATTCTTGGATGCATGCCAAACTTGAGCAAGTCCTACCCTCATACCATCCACCTAATCAGAATATCTAGCCATCATTATCCAGCTCACACAAGTAGCCCACAGATTATTAATGCATGTACAGTAGTGCTAATTGTTATCTTAGTTCACCTTAACCAGTACAAATCTCAGTGTCTCACTTCCTTAATCACATGCCTAATCAATCTTTCGCCTAACCAAATATCAACTCATGTATCACAGGAGTGCTACAGCACCAAGCTGTCCGACTTCGGGCTGGCCAAGGACGGCCCCCAGGGCGACGCAACGCACGTGACGACACGTGTCATGGGGACGCACGGGTACGCAGCCCCCGAGTACATCATGACGGGCCATCTCACCGCCAAGAGCGATGTGTACAGTTTCGGTGTAGTTCTATTGGAGCTCCTCTCGGGACGACGGTCGGTGGACCGCGCGCGGCGCCCGAGGGAACAGAGCCTGGTGGATTGGGCCAGGCCATACCTCAAGCGGCCTGATAGGCTTTACCGGGTCATGGACCCGGCCCTCGAGTGCCAATACTCGTGCAAGGGTGCGGAGGTGGCGGCGTTGGTGGCGTACAAGTGTCTGAGCCAGAACCCTAAGTCCAGGCCCACAATGAGGGAGGTGGTCAGGGCACTCGAGCCCGTGCTCGGCATGGACGACTTCTTCCCCGTGGGCCCGTTCGTTTTCACGGTCATCGTGGAGGAGGATAGCGTGGTGGACATGAAGGTGGAGGTCGACGGGGAGAAGCGCCACCTCCATCACCAGAACCATCAGGACAGGCACCGGCAGAAGTACCCGGACTCGGCGATCCACGCCGGCATTGTGCTCCACGGCCCCGATGGGGTCGTCGGTGGTTACACCGGTGCGCTGCGTCGGCACCGCAGGACGTCAAGCCACCACCGGTAGATGGGGCTTAGGAGTAGAGCAGGGAAGTGAGTAGGACAGAATGGTGTGTGCGCGCGCGCGCGCATACCGTAGAGATATGCACACAATGTCACATTGGTTTGGTTTTAGGTTTGGGATTGTGTTTCTTTCGTTTCTTCTTGATAGTGATGGTGGATGTTAGATAAGAGAGGGGTGCAGAATAGTGTGATGAAAAGTCCGGTTTGGATCTGCAAAGATTGCTGTTCAAAAAGATGCCGTGTAAAAGCAAATGGTGTAGTTAAAAAGGATGTCCAATGATTCTTTTATTTCGGTCTAATATTGGTAGGTGTTGGCGAGGGAAATGGGGATCTGAAAACAGGCATTCGAGAAGGAGGAAAATGATGTCACATGAAACTGACACTGTCACAAGTTGATGTTAATGACGCCGGTTAATAATAGCAAGCTGGACTGAACACACGTTGCTTCACAGCTTCAGTAAATAGGAGATGTTGGGGCACAGGGGCAGGAAAGTCACCTGACAAAGAGAAGGTTTCTGCAAAAGGATCTTACATCAACAGCTTTGCGGATAATAAGCTTAAAGTGCAAACCTGTTCACTGAAGAAAGTGCCATAAGCTAGCCCAGCAAACTTGCAGGAGAGTGCAAAGCTACTCGCAAAGCGGAAACAATCTTTTGTGTGGTAGTGAAGTTACGTGTGCACGATAAGTTTTAGTAGAAATTTTGTTTCGTCGCAAGTTTATCCGTGGCCTCCATGTGTCCAAAATTTATCCGTGGCCTCCGTATGAGAGGCTTGTGCTAACAGGGCACACATGCGACTCGCATGTGTGTGCACGTGGTCATGTGTGAGCGTGCGCCTTTCTTGTAATACAAAAGAAAAGAAAAAATACTTGCAAAGCACATCCATGTCCGTTTCACCACCAGGATAAAATGCTTGTTATCCAGTTGTGCAAAGGATACCTCTGGAATTACTATACTCTTATCAGGAGAATACTATGCAGGTCTATACTCTTATCAGGAGAATACTATGCTTGTTATCCAGGTGTGCAAAGGATACCTCTGGAATTACTATCAATTTTGATCAATCATACGTGCAAAAACTATAATTGAGAAACCTGTGAGTTTAAAAAAGTTTCTACAATATAAACTGTAGAGCTTCATGGATGCAAGTAAGCAGCAACATGAAAGCATCTACAAAACCAACCATTTAAGAGAGGTGCTTCACATATCACAACCTATAAAATGCTCATATAACAGATAGCTGGCAGACACTAAATCTTTTACCGAAACTCTTGCATCTCCTGGTCAGGAACTTTCAGATAAAAACGAGGATGAACACAACCACCAGAGTTCATACACAATCTCTGCTGTACAGTCATTAGACATGAAGCTCCACTCAAATTCTGCATTTTCTGTCATAATAGCACGTATAGCATAACACATAACAGAATGGAGATAAACTTGGAAAGCGCACACCACTATCATGAGACAATTATATCATCAAGGATCCAGTAAAAAAACTGGTAAATAAACTAATCAATAGGAATTAAACAGCAGGATTGCTTGCACAAGGAAGATTCTTCAGGCTGCAAAGACAAGTTGTGACCACAACAGCCATTGGCAGTTTTGCTTAGGGGAAAACTAACGAGGCTGGTCAGAATTCAGGTGTCAGGACTGCTTCACAAAGTAGAGGACTAGTAAGCTAGAAATACATTCAAGTATACAATTAGCTCATTGATTAGACTCTCTGATGTAAGATTTTGCAATGCGTCACATTTGATATCCTGGTGCATCAAACTTCTTGCACGAAAGTTTGCTTCAGGGTTCAATAAGAACACACGTGATATTCTTAGCTGACAATTTTTTTTTTTTGAGCAATTAACCGACAATATAGCTTAACCAGAAAATTGTTGCTACAGAGGAGGAAGTTCGAACTTTCAGCATCAACTCTAGCAGACGTGTAAAATAATATGATTTATCTAAGTCACAGATTACGACTAGATGCTTGGCCATTGTGCACATGCGAAACAACTTCTGATAATAGCCGATGTTTCTATTTCCATGTTACTTAATTCTATCCTGTGGGCTGTGGACCACTGCAGATATGATAAATAGTGAAGCATAAAAATAGCTGTACATATTTATTTTGTGCAACCTAACATGTTAGATGGGTTTAGAACTTGAGATCACACAGAGAGTATCACAGTTCATACAAAATAAGAACTGTCTCAAACCGTACAACATATAGAACACCTCTATTGTAACCAGCAACTAAAATGCATCAGGCACTATTCCATACCAGAACGAACTATAATTATTACTGTATTAGTCATCCTTTACATCACCAGAAATTTAGTTATGCGGGTTTTTTGCACTTGTATTATATTTCTGCAATATTGAGACAGCAATAGTATAATCTAAAAGTTTGTACTGTCATGCAATATAGGTTATCAACAAGAGGTGCTGGAGTGGAAGAAGAAAGAGGGTAGAAGGGACGAGACGCATCAAAAGTAACATCCCGAGAGATCCGCATCCATCAGCCAACAAGATCCCAACAACGATAACCCTTATGCTCAGCACTATATCTAAAAAAAAACACTCAATAGACTAAGAAGTCTGAAGGGAATATGCCCTAGATCAATGATGGTGATGATTGTAATACGTCTTTGTTCATGTAATTATGATATCTTTGTTTATCGGTTCCCTGAATAAATGTTTCGACTTTATTCATTGGATATGATCTAATTGCGAAACACATTGTCAAATGACATTATTCTAAACGAGTACCTGATCCATATTATTACGAGAAGCGGTGATGATTTGATCAGCACATTTATTGGTTGATGGTAATGTTTCATATACCATAGATATGAAGAAATCGAACCAATAATGTAGACACATGTTGAAGAACATGGGTATTCGGACAAGACCCACTCTGAGACGTTGCGAGTTGTTATCTCTTATAGTGCCATCGGCGTATAGTCTCGAGTGGTACACCTATATGGTCCTTAGACCTAAGATTGTCATGGATGCCTAGCATGTAGACTTGTATGCTTTGGTGTCATCAAACGCTACATCGTAACAGGGTAATTATAAAGATAACTACTGGGTATGCCAACGATACATCGCCAAGGGTGTCATGATCAAGCTGTGATTTGCCCCTTCTAGATAACGGGAGAGATACATTTGGGCCCCTCGTGTGGATGGATAGGGAAAGCGCACGGCCGTGCTAAGATGACTAAGGAGTTAGTCATGGTTTATATCCATCACATTGTCGAGTGAAATGGTCGAGCTATCAACAAGGGTGGCATGCATCTCGCCTTGAGCTTGACTGGTATCATGTGGCAAAGGGATCAGTATGTGAGTGTATCAAGGTTCAGCCAAATATTGATTCTATGCATTCGGGAGTCAATACGTACTACTAGGTGCCGCTGTTGATCAGTGAATTGGAAACGGGTTTCCGGATTCACGTCCGACTTGCACTGAACCTATCGGGTCACACACTTAACGAGTTGAAACTGTTTAATCGGTTTGTGCGTGGATGAGATCCGCGTTGGAGTAGAAACCCTAGCGGGTTTTGGCCCACTAGCATGTCTATAAGGGCGAGGCCAGGAACAGTGCGCGGTAGAGATTAGAACCCTCACCGCGTTCAGGCGCCCCTCCTGCTCCCCAGAAACCCTAGCCGTGTGGCGAGGTGCTAGCACACCCCGCACGGCATTCCTGCTCGGTACGTGTGGATACCAGGAGAGGTGTTGCCATCCGCAGAGGCGCTGTTCGGTTGGATGTCTGACGATTTTTTGGTGTTCGATCTCGACTAGACAGATTGGGAACCAGTTGGCGCTGTTTGGTTGGATACTTTGCATAGTTGATTATGCTTAGATGGTCATGATGGTTGATTGATTCCATGACTTATTGTTGTAGTTGATGTTAGAATGATTATTGTCTTTTGTCTGCTGAGTGGATTTCCCAGTTTTAGGGAAGGTGTTGCCGAAATTCTTAGTGGATTTTGGAGTAAGTTTAGAGTTGATCTTCCATGCCTAGTTTGTAGTTTGGTGGGTTTTGGTGACACTCGGAGCACAGTTAGTGCTGGGGTGTTACAGCAACGGCAAACACACACCATCGTGTGTTCGCAATAGATACGCATCATCACATAACTTTGAACCGAAAGATCGATGGTTCTAAAATATTCTCAAACAAGATTAATTGAAAACTCCCCTGACAAACTTCCTGCATCCTTTAGAGCCTTGTACCTGGATCGCTATTAGTGTAACCAACAAAACAAACTGGAGGAATGGCATGGTAAAACCTTAGTAACGCAACAACGATCACGAATGCTGTGTTCTCCCCGGTGTAACGATGACCACATCACGAAATCTTTTCCATCCTAATACGGCACCTCATCTTAAAGCCCAGGTGAAGAAAATTAAGGTTAGGCATAAGATCCCCACATGCACGCTACGGGCGACGGAAGCATACGAAGCCTGTGTACGTGTTGTACATGCCGAAGTACGTACCCGCTCCGCATTGATTGCAGCATCCCGATCCACACACGGTACACGCCCGAGGGCAAGCGTGGGTGACGGTACTCGAGATACGGCGCATCCTGAGTCGCGGTACGAAAAGGCGAGAATAAATGGAACAGCACGAGGCCGTGTTGCCGCCGCCTTTGACAAAGACCCGATCGCGAAGGAGACGACGCCTCTGGCTCTGACCCATGCCGCGTATCCTCACACAACTCACCTCAGAAGTCACCAGACGCGGGCAAACAACACCCCACTAACACGTCCACGCCGGCGCCCTGGTCCCACTCGTAAGCCGCAGCACGACGGGCGCGCGTTGGCTTTGTTCGTGCCCACGATGCAGTGAAGCGAGCGGGTGCGGGGGCCGCGTGGGCCTGTAGGTCAGGGACGACGCCCATACTCCACGTGATTGACTGACGCCTCCCCTTGTCCGTCGTTCGCGGGGCCCGCCCGCCCGCGTGGTCACTGATGGCGGTGTGGCCCATGGAACAGCACCCCGGGGTCGAGGAAGTCATTGCCAAATTGGCCTCTGCAAATTTTTTTTTCATATTTAGCTTTTATTCAATCAAATTATAAATATAGCTTTCTTTTTGATTAAAATAGTGAAAGACATACGTGTCACTTGTCATAGTATGAAAACATGATAAGTCCATCTGCTACGATAGAAAAGTACCGCAAGTGCCTACCGTTACTTCTATTGGAATGAACCATATTTATAATTTCTTTCAAGCGAAATCAAACTTGCAAACAAATTAGGCTGAGGAAAAAAAAAAGGCAAAGCTTCGAAGTTGAGTGCAATCACAGAAAACAAAAATATAAACCATGTTTATGTGCACCCATTATCTTTACCCTTCATTTGATCACTGAAATTTGTGCCAAGTGAATTAAGGTAAGCACTTGAAATCAGTTATGTCCAATCAGCACAAACTAAATTGTCCCATCATGAGCTGATTCTCTCGCCTATTGAATTGAATTTTGGATGGACCCTAATTGAATGAGCTTGTATTGTACATGTAAAGATACTGATGCAACACTGCTCATGTATTATACACGATGCTGCTCGCGTATTATACAAAATACAAATTACTGCAAACAACATAATACATTGTGCAATACTTCTTATAGAAAATACAAAGTACTGTAGATAATATAATACATTGTGCAATACTCCAATACCATACTATTCTCAAACATGACTGATATACATTGTTTTTTCTTTGTACTTCATACTCACATTAGACGTATTATGCAAAAAAAAAAAAATACTCAAAAGATTAGGTCTACAACTGATTGAAGGAGAGAGGTGGAGAATCAGCAAGCACATCGTCAATGCCTGATCTGGAGGAACATATGGCAACTTCCCAATTCCTCAAAAGATTGAAGTATTTGCTTAGTGTCTTTCAAAGGATGGCCTGGCTTCCTGGAAAAATAAGTGGAGACGTATGCTGGGAACTAGCGGCACTTGTGAAATTTGTGGAGAAGCAAGGAAGTGGGTTTTCGTGCGGTCATCACTTGTTGTCATGCTCGATCACTTTGTGCTGCAATTAGTAGTAAATGGTCGTTACCACAAACAGTTTTCTGGGCCGGATTGGCTAATACTGCTATTGGACCCATTGTCGGTTGAGGATGGAGCTAGATTTATTTGGTTGCTTTGGTGATCTTCGCAATTGAGGCATGATTTGACTTCAAAAGGGGGTAATAAAATAACACTAATTGCTGCTGGGTTAAACCACTAGACTGTTGGGTAAAATTAAATGTGATGGAGCCTTTTATGCATCTTCGAGCAATGCGAGGATGGGTGTTATCATACGAGATCAAGAAGGCAATGTGTTGCTATCATCATGGCAAATGGTCCTTAAAGGAGCTAATGCTGAAGAAGTTGAAGCTCGAGTGCGTTTGATGGGCCTCTCTTTGGCAGCGGAATGGATTTGGAAACCAACTATCGTAGAATCCGATTGTTCTGCAGTTGTTTAGTTGTTGAAGACGGCGAAGAATCAAAGATCAAAACATCATTTAGTGATCCAAGAGATGTTCTGCATGTTCAACATTTTGTGGTGAAACATGTGTCGATGTTCAAGACCCGAAGGTCCATAGATCGAGCTTACGAATATAATTTAGGTTGCCTTTGTCTAATAAATTAAAGATTGAAAAGAGTAGGAAATGAGAATGCTTTTTTATTTAGTTATGTGTGTATAAGAGAGTACAAACTTTTGAATAAAGAACTAAAAATACTAATGCTAATCTCTTATGTGTGATCATGATGCTTGAATCCTTGTGGAAGCCTCCTATTTATAGCAGATGAAGGGATGGCAGTTGTCATGTTTTAAGAGGTGTTTTCCTGCCAAAAGTTTGTTAGAAATAAGGCCCAAGTGGCCCATTTATCTCTAATGCCAAAGCTACAAAGAATAGTACCATATTGCTAGTTAAGAGAGGAGAATACCAATTTAAAAGGGAGAGCTCCCACCATGCCTTGTAATAAGGTAGATGGAGGGTGAGGAGCATGGCTAAAGTCACACGCACGCGCGCGCGCGTATTTCCGCGTATTTTTCCCGCGTGACTTGTGACTACGTCGCCGTGCGGTGGATTAAATCCTGGCACGTTTAAACCCTTTTTAAATTTCGGTTTCTGAGAATTGAAACAGCCATGATAATGGCGTCAGTTTCTAATAGAAACAGTAATTTGATGACAACAGTTACTAACGTATAATGGTGTTGTAACGGTACTGATGTGAGGCTATAAAATCTGGAGACGTCCAGACTGAATTGGAGTTTTTTGCTCTGGCACTCACGTTCATCCACTGTGACCTGTGTTGCGTCTTCGTGCTGTTCGTTCTTCGCCGACCTTCCTCTCGGCGTGCACCGCGAGGCAAGGAGAGCGGGATCTCCGAACCGTTGCCGCAGCGAAAACCTGCACGGGGGCGGCAATAAGGTTTCTGGATTGTTGAACATCTAGGTATTATTTTGATTACAGATTTGAATATAAAACATAATTCCAAAATAATCAAACACAACAAGATAGACAGAAGATACCACAAATATTTTCTAAAGAGTAGATCTAGAAAATACCACATATTTTCTGGAAAGTGATGAACAGAGGGAAGAATTCTTACGATGGGCTTGATGACGAAATGGAAGCAGCGCAACTGCGCGACCATTTAAGTGCCAATCTTGCGTGCAAGCAAAACAACCTCGGAAACCATTTAAGGGGTTAGAGGAAGAAAAGAATTTGGCACCATTAGATCTCATCCATTTTGATTTGTGTGAGATGAATGGATTGTTGACAAAAGGAGGCAAAAGATATTTTCTAACTTTTATAGATGATGCAACACGTTATTGTTATGTGTATTTGCTGAAAACAAAGGATGAAGTTTTAAACTACTTCAAAATCTATAAGGTCGAGGTTGAGAACCAACTAGAAAAGAAAATTAAAAGGTTAAGGTCTGACCGTGGAGGAGAGTATATCTCTCAGGAATTCTCCCAATATTGTGCTGAGCATGGTATAATCCATGAAGTGACACCACCATACTCGCCTCAATCTAATGGGGTGGCTGAGAGGAAAAACCGGACACTAACAGACTTGGTGAATGCCATGTTAGAGAGTGCTGGTATGCCTAAGTCACGGTGGGGGGAAGCTATCTTAACAGCAACCTTTGTCCTCAACAGAGTAATTACTAAAAGAAGTGAGATTACTCCGTATGAGGGATGGAAGGGGAGAAAACCAAATATCAATTTTCTGCGAACGTGGGGCTGTTTGGCTAAGGTCAATATACCATTGCAGAAAAAGAGAAAGCTTGGACCTAAAACAGTCGATTGCATTTTTCTAGGATATGCACATAACAGTACGGCCTATAGGTTTTTAGTAGTAAAATCAGATTCCCCTGAGATTATTGCTAACACAATAATGGAATCAAGAGATGCTTCTTTCTTTGAGAATATTTATCCAATGAGAGCATCAGTCTTTAATGAAAATTCTAAAACTTCTTATCTTCCATCTACTTCTGAGTTACCAAACATTGTTGAACCAGCTTGTGATGTCCCTGAGGAGGATAACAATATTGTCACAAATGAGGCTCCTCGCAGGAGCAAAAGACAAAGGGTTGAGAAAACCTTTGGTGATGACTTTATTGTATATCTTGTGGATGATGTGCCAAAAACTCTTTCAGAGGCTTATGCATCACCTGATGCAGAGTATTGGAAAGAGGCTGTCCGTAGCGAGATGGATTCCATCATGGCTAATGGAACATGGGAGATCACTGAACTTCCTACTGGGTGTAAACCAGTTGGATGTAAGTGGATCTTTAAAAAGAAAATGAGGCCTGATGGTACTGTTGATAAGTATAAGGCAAGGCTTGTAGCCAAGGGCTATACCCAGAAAGAAAGAGAGGATTATTTTGATACTTATTCTCATGTTGCCAGATTAACTACCATTAGAGTGCTAATTGCATTAGCAGCTTCCTATGGTCTACACGTCCATTAAATGGATGTAAAGACAGCTTTCCTCAATGGAGAGTTGGAGGAAGAAATCTATATGGAGCAACCAGATGGTTATGCGATTACTGGACAGGAAAATAAAGTATGCAAATTATTAAAATCCTTGTATGGCTTAAAGCAAGCACCTAAACAATGGCACGAAAAGTTTGATAAAACATTGACATCTCGCTGGTTTCTTTGTGAATGAGGCGGATAAATGTGTTTACTATCGCTATGGTGGGGGTCAAGGAGTAATCTTGTGTTTGTATGTTGATGACATACTTATATTTGGGACCAACACTGCTATCATTGACGAGGTCAAGTCTTTCCTATCTAGTTGTTTTGATATGAAAGACATGGGTGAGGCAGATGTAATTCTAAATATTAAATTGATCAGAACCGAGAATGGGATTACTTTGAGTCAGTCCCATTATGCAGAAAAATTATTGAGCCGCTTCGGCTTTGAGAACTGCAAAGTAGCCCCAACTCCCTATGATGCAAGTGTAAAACTTCGCAAAAATAATGGATTAAGGAAAGATCAATTAAAATATTCACAAATTATAGGGTCCCTTATGTATTTATCTGGTGCAACGAGACCTGACATCTCATTTGCTGTGAGCAAATTAAGCCGGTTTACATCGAATCCGGGAGATGATCATTGGGAGGCTCTTGAGAGAGTGTTGCGCTATCTGAGGAGGTACTACCTCTTATGGAATTCACTATACTGGATACCCTCCGGTATTAGAAGGGTATAGTGATTCAAATTGGATCTCTGATGCAGATGAGATCAAAGCTACAAGTGGTTATGTGTTTACACTAGCGGGTGCTGCAGTTTCATGGAGGTCATGTAAACAGACTATATTGACGCAGTCAACCATGGAAGCTGAGCTTGTAGCATTAGACACACCGCTTTTGAGGTCGAATGGCTAAGAGAGCTTCGTTGGACTTGCCATTGGTTGAGAAACCAATCCCGGCGATCCTAATGTACTGCGATAACCAAACAGTGTTGATCAAGGTTATGAGTACTAAGGATAATATGAAGTCCTCCAGACATGTGAAACGCAGGCTTAAATCTGTCAGAAAATTAAAATGCTCCGGAGTTATAGCTGTCAATTATATACGCACTGAGAAAAATCTGGCAGACCCTTTTACAAAAGGGTTAACAAGAAATGCGATTTCTATTGCGTAGAAGGACATGGGAATGAGGCCCATATGAGTTACTTCACAATTGTAACCCATCCTTTTGATCGGAGATCTCGTGAATTAGTTCATGGGAAAAACAAGTTGTGGTTGTAACAAGAGAGTACACTAAATCTACCCATGTTCTAAGTACTCTAATCTGTATGGAAGGCTGATTTAAAATCTTAATGTATTCTAATGTCCTAATGAGAGGAAAAGGTATCGGCCTACAGGATACCTGAAATGAATACACCTACTTGAGCCTAACTGTGAGGTCGCAGTTCACGAGAAAGGGGGCATTCTCTAGAAAGCTCATGAGAAGATTAGGGAGCATGACCACTTAACGCTCCGTTGCGGTGAAGTTCTTTGGCAGCCTAGTATCAGTTAAGATTTCGGGTAAAATCTAACCACACAAAGCTGTGAATTCAAGGCTGAGTCCATTCATTAGCTGTGGAAGGATAGATCACGTTATTCTAGGTGAAAGTTCAACCCGTATGGGACTTGCACCGAAACACTGATATATTAAACGAAAATTCAACACAGTGATCAAACTTTTGAGTCTTTGTCTGCTTCGGCATTGGTGGGGGATTGTTAGAAATAAGGCCCAAGTGGCCCATTTATCTCTAATGCCAAAGCTACAAAGAATAGTACCATATTGCTAGTTAAGAGAGGAGAATACCAATTTAAAAGGGAGAGCTCCCACCATGCCTTGTAATAAGGCAGATGGAGGGTGAGGAGCATGGCTAAAGTCACACGCACGCACGCGCGCGCGTATTTCCGCGTATTTTTCCCGCGTGACTTGTGACTTGCGACGTCGCGGGTCGCCGTGCGGTGGATTAAATCCTGGCACGTTTAAACCCTTTTTAAATTTCGGTTTCTGAGAATTGAAACAGCCATGATAATGGCGTCAGTTTCTAATAGAAACAGTAATTTGATGACAACAGTTACTAGCGTATAATGGTGCTGTAACGGTCAATTTATTGACCGTTACTGATGCGAGGCTATAAAATCTGGAGACGTCCAGACTGAATTGGAGTTTTTTGCTCTGGCACTCGCGTTCATCCACTGTGACCTGTGTTGCGTCTTCGTGCTATTCGTTCTTCGCCGACCTTCCTCTCAGCGTGCACCGCGAGGCAAGGAGAGCGGGATCTCCGAACCGTTGCCGCAGCGAAAACCTGCACGGGGGCGGCAATAAGGTTTCTGGATTGTTGAACATCTAGGTATTATTTTGATTACAGATTTGAATATAAAACATAATTCAAAAATAATCAAACACAACAAGATAGACAGAAGATACCACAAATATTTTCTAAAGAGTAGATCTAGAAAATACCACATATTTTCTAGAAAGTGATGAACAGAGGGAAGAATTCTTACGATGGGCTTGATGACGAAATGGAAGCAACGCAACTGCGCGACCGCTCGAGCTTCCTCTGCGTCGACTACTTCCTCTACGGCCGGTCGCTACTGCGCTGCTTCCATTTCGTCATCAAGCCCATCGTAAGAATTCTTCCCTCTGTTCATCACTTTCCAGAAAATATGTGGTATTTTCTAGATCTGCTCTTTAGAAAATATTTGTGGTATCTTCTGTTTATCTTGTTGTGTTTGATTATTTTGGAATTATGTTTTATATTCAAATCTGTAATCAAAATAATACCTAGATGTTCAACAAAGTTGTCTTCTTATCAAAAGGTGTCTTTTCGTCAAAGAGGCATCTCTTCATAGGGAGTAACTTCCAATCGGTTGTCTGTATCTGTCAGAGAAAACGTCTTCCGCACGCTAGTCATACGCGGAGGTAACTTCCTTCTCGACCTCGACTAGGCCGGGGCGAAGGCTATTCCATATCCGACCTATATGCTGGTCGGAGCAACTGAATTAGTCACCCCCAACCTAGATATGTATATCAGGTGGAGGTCACTAGGGCATTTTATATATTCGAATAGTGCTTTGTACACTGGTCAAAAATATTTCTATGTGACTAAATTTGACTCTGGTTGGAAACCATCACCAGGTAATGGGCTTTGAGCCTTATTTTTTTCTTATGGCCACTTTTTAACTAAAAGTGCATATGCCTAGAATTAATTAAGGACACATTGGGTATAATCGAGTTCAAGACCTCGGAAAAATCTTCTAAATATAAAATCTCATGAATGTCATTGTTGTTCTGGTAAGTTCGAACATTATCAACTTCTATAAGGCATGTGCCCTAGTTCTCTACCTTTGGGATAGGGGCAAGTATTGAGTGGCTTTTCCTCCCTAATTTTGAGCGGGAGTTCGGAGAGAGAGACAGACACTAGCGTCATGGGAAGAGCGAGGGTAACCAAAGTGACAGGCGAAGGGCATGGTGGGCCCACAAGTATACTGTACACGAACCTTTTATGTCAAATCAAGCAAAATTCCGAAAATGCAAAATAGAAAAGAAAACAAATCTCCGCACGAATCTCAGAACGGAACGAATGGTTATGATAATGGGTCCATACGGACATAGGTTCCTAAGATCCGCGTTCGTGGAATCGCAGGATTGCCACGCTGCTGGTCGATTTGTAACGGGCAAAGCCAAATCAATGCTTCCTCCTGCACTGCAGAGCAGTTCCCCTGCTGCTGTTGCTGCTGCTGGCCTGGGCTACTAGTAGGAGTTGTCTGCTGCGGCGCCACTGCTATCACCTACGACGCAGGAGTAGTTCCATTTTAATTGCCGTCACACATCTCATTGGCTGTGCAGCGTGCGCCGAGGCCTGATAGAATGATATCGTCTAACCAACGGGCGACAGAACAATCTATCGCCGAACAAATGGGCGACATTTAAATGTCGCCAGTTGAATAGGCGACAGCATGAAAATCGCCAAACAAATGGGCGACATTTAAATGTCGCCTGATGAATGGGCGACATATACCATTTTTGATATTTTTGTTAGTTTTTATGATCCAAATAGAAAGAAATAAATTTATAAATTTATATTAAGCAAGTAAATAAGGAATCGCAATAACCCTAAGTATTATTGTCAACAATAACTTCTAACCCTTTTCGGCAGCCCGTAAAATATCTGGTTCGAATGTAATTTTTGGCAACAGTCCAGCATGTTGGCGGTTTGCTATATGGAGTACCATATTCTGGAGAAATATGTTATTTACACCTTTCTTTGATACGCAAATAGACTGTCGTAATAACCCTAAGTATTATTGTCAACGATAACTTCTAACCCTTTTCGGTAGCCCGTAAAATATCTGGTCCGTATGTAATTTTTCCATTATATGAATAGTTCAGCACAAGAAAACTTTAGCCAAAGTGTCTAAATCATTGCAATCATTGAGAATAGCATGTAGATGCAGCCAATAACTTTTCTACGCAAACTCAACCTCAGTAGGGCAGATACAACGGTAGTTCAGATGATATTACAAGGATATTACAGCAGTGACGACATTGCTAGAAAAAGTGCGGATTACACTGATTGTCATGGTGGAACAAGTGATCGTTCCGCCTATGTTCGTAAAGTGGGAAAGACGCGCAACATTTTCTACATATTACATCACCCGTCAATCTTGTGCGATTTGTTCTCGGACACCGTTCAATCTCTCTTATGAAAGAGCTCCATGGTCGTGCGTAGTGCTCCTAGCTGTTGCCGAATGGGTAGCCTATGCCATACGTCTCTGGGGTATAAAAAGTAACTTGTTTGTGTACATTCTGTGGAGTTCTGCCCTCCCATATGGGCATGCCATCCTGATTTCCGGCACCCCCTATGTTAATACCACCCGGGTTCCCGGATGGTCTTCGTAATTTGCTCTTTGTATTTCCGTCAACAGGCAGAATCTGGTTGTTTCCGTCAACACCCACAGCTGTCAAAATTTGCCCTTTGTATTTCCCGGTCAAGAATGTGCCGTCCACGCACAGCAATGAACGACAGTGATAGAACGCCTTAATGCAAGCTCCGAATACGAAGAACACTATCCTCAGATGTCTTTTAGTTGGCCACTTGATTGACGGACAATCTTGATAATCATAGTAAGTGCCGGGATTTCTTCCCTGAATGCAACTGAGCAGTGCGGGCAGATTGTGGTACGGGTCTTCAAACTTCCCAAACCTCGTTTCTAAGGCCTTCTGTTTCACCCTCCAAGCCTTCCCATAGCTAATTGTGTACTGATATCTGTTCTCGATAGCTCGGATAATAGCACGGGGCTCATAAGTCAGGTTCTCCACTATCTCTGAGTACATGATATTCGCGACAAACCCAGATGACAGGTTCCTGTGAGCCATCATTGTTTCCTCAATCATACAGCTGTGCTGCTCAACCTTCGAGCATAACCAATGGGTGCCCCACTTCGGCTTGTACGCGTGCACTCTCCACGGACAGCCATGGATCTCACACACCACGTCGTAGCAGGTCGGGGTGGATTTTTTAACCCTGAAAGTCCTTCTTAATGATAAGGCCCAATCTTTCACAGCATCCTGCACAGCCTCCTTTGTCGCGTACATACTGTCAAGCCTAACCTCGTTGTCATCTGCATCGGGCAACGATGTCGTTGGTTTCACAGATTAAACGCCGGGGTACCCACGCACCAAGATTAAGTACTCACGCCCAGAGGACATGCTCAGGCCACTCCTGGCGACCAATAGCGTGCTCGCCAAGAGGACAGTATGCTCGTGCCACTCTCGAGGCGCACTAAATAAGGTGAAGGTGCTCGCCAAGAGGACAGCGCCTCGTGCCACTCCGAGGCTTATCAATGGTGCTCGCCAAGAGGATTGTGTGGCGCTCGTGCCACTCCTGGCGACGCAAGGTGCTTCGCCAAGAGGACAGTGCGCTCAGGCCACCGAGGCGACCAAATGGGCGTGCTCGCCTAAGAGGATGTTGCTCGTGCCACTCGAGGCGACTGAAAAGGTGCTCGCCAGGACAGGGCGCTCAGCCACTCCTCGGCGACTCAAGCAAAGGTGCTCGCCAAGAGGACAGTGGCGTTTCAGCCACTCTCTGGGCGTAGTTCCCAAGAATCAACCCCGTAACTGCGGCTACAGGCGAAGGGTCAAGGATATTTAATGCGAGACGGCGCATTAATTGCAGGATATGTAGGCAAAGGTGGTATGGCGGCGCCTTCCCAGCGCCAGATACGATTTCCGGTGGCCCCGAATCGACATCCTCTCTCGGCGAGGCCGCAGGGGTGATGACAAAGGGACCCAAGGCGGTCTAAGTCGGCTAGGACAGAGTCGGCTAGGACAGCATTAAATGTGATGTAAGAGAGTGTGACGGTGCATTAAATGCACTATGGTAGGTGTCGACGCTTGCTTTACTTAGTAAGTTGTAAGCCCCATGCGCCACCACAAATGGTATAAAAGGGAGCTAGGTGCATGGGAGAAAGGTTGTTGTTTTTTGGTTGGCGGAACCTTAGAAGGTCGTTTTCCCCAGCCTTTGTAAGAACCTTTGAACTCAGAAGAAACCACTGCAGACTAGGGTCATTACTCCTTAGGAGGGCCCGAACCTGGTAAACTCGACTGCCTTCTTGCTTGCTCCCAACATCCCGTTCTTCCATCTTGAGCGCGGTTACCACAAAAGCCCCTCAATCTCTCAAGCACCCAATCTTAGGGTGCTGGCACAAGCAATGGCTGGTGTGCCGCTGTAGGGGTCGAATCCCACGGCCTTCCTCGCTAGGTAGGGGCTTAGTGGTTAGATCGTTCCTTTCTTCCATTCCTTTTGAGGAGTTTGCAAGAATCAAGATCATCCTATGACGGAATCTCATCGCCAGCCAGAAGCGCCCCCCGAGGAAAGCGCCTTGGTCGATCTCCTCTTCCCTTGAAGGGAGTTTGCCGCCGGGTCCTTCTCATGGCGGAGGGGCGCGAGCCGCATCCAAGCCCTGAGTTCACGTCCAGCGGCCGCTTGTCCGTTGGGGGGAAGATACCCCAATGCAAAGCCTTCATGCGCCCTGCTGCTCGGATCATCCTCCTGGGCCCAACTGACGGCGACACCTCACCACCCCTTTGGCCTCGTGACATTGCCCGCTAGTGGATTCCAAAGAAGAAGTTGTCGTGGGCATTTCAGCCGGGGCTTCCAGCGTCCTCCGCTAAGGAGTTCGTATGGTGGATGCACAAGCTTCCGGGCCGCTTACGACTTCTCCCGGCCGCGAGCCGTGATAAAGGGAAGGAGTACTGGCCGCAGCCCTCTCGCAATGTGGGACGTGCACAAGCTTCGCATCTTCCTCGCGTACTCTGCGTGAGGAGAACCGCTGGGATCTAAGGGCACGCCACGAGGGGCGGCTCTTGGCCGGCGACGACCGCCAAGTTCTTCTGAGGCGCTATCCGCAACAACGCGCCGAACCCTCGCTGCCGGCCACCGAAGGGGGCTTCTTCCGACTGGGAGAGTGTAGATCAAGACTCGACCCTCAGGGTCGTGGGCCGGTGGGCTTACACTACTCCCCATATAATGTTGGGTGCCGGCGCTTCTCCGTTTCACGCCAATCGGGCGTGGCTGTGAAAGATTTCGCCCCGCGCCCATCGAGAAGTAAGACGGCACCACCAACCCCAAGAATTCCTCGCAGATTTATACGACGGTGGTGCGCGGCCGCCGGGGTCGATAGAGTTATGGCTAACTACTTCCCGATGTCGCCGACAGTTCGCCCGCTCTCCGGGCCGCGAACCTTCCTGAGGTTCTGCACACTCGTGGAGGAATCAGGCGACATTTTTGTCGCTAACTTTCAGGGCTCCTACGCCAACCGGTGTGAGGACGACTCCACGCTTTGGAGCAGAGGGAGTGTGGAGTCCCCGAGGGAGTTTATTCTGGCGGTTTAGCCATTGTTTCAACACGATCCCCTGATCTCCGAAAGGCCGGCTATTATTGGCGCTCCCGAGGGGGGGTTAGGATCAAGATGCGGGAGAAGATATACCCGCGATCGCAAGTACCACTTCCGGAAGCTTTTCTCCTGGCTCACAAGTGTGCCTCGGCAATGAGGCTCGGAAGGGTGCATCAGGGCCCTCAAACCCCGACGAAGCCGGAGCAAGTCCTCCGACCGTAAAAAGAAGAAGCGCGCAAGGAGGCCGTCGCCTCGAGAGGTTTTGGTGGCCGATCCGTAAGCCCTGTGAGGCGCGAACGATCAGAGCGGCTGAGAGATCGCCGGACCACCGAGACAATCGCAGGATCGCCGCTCTCCCGCTGAAGACGGCTGCGTGCAAGTTTCATACCGCCTAATTCACCGCACAAATGGGCACGACTTGGAAGATTGTCGTTGTATCCAAGTTGGTGGAAAAGCTGTCAGAAGCGCCGCTAAAAGGATCACAAGATAATGACGCATTTAAGATGACACCCACCGCTTTCCAACAAGCCGAAAGCACACTACGCGGGCATACATTCATGGGGTTCGGCCACCTACTCTTCCAACTCGCAGATAAGCGAGAGCTGAGAGGATGTGTGTGCCACTCATGCCGAGCCCGACGATTAGCCTGGCTGAAGTGGCGGTCTGATCAATCGATCACTTTCACGGGCCGACCACCCCGGCTGAACACTTCAGGCCCAAACCATCTCCCGATCGTGGGTCGCCTACGGTCAGGAATGCGGCTTGGCGAGTACTCGTTGATGGAGGAAGTGCCATCAACTCGCTGGCCGGTCGGGCGATCAAGCACTCCAAATACCTTATGAAGAATCGCGCTCTCAGACCGCTTTTTTATGGAATTGCCCTCGGATGGGTCTAATGCCCTCGACAAGTCCACCGCTCACGCTCGAAGCGCTGAAAACTTCCGACGGAACTCATCAACTTCGAGGTCGCCGACTTCGACCTCCCTTACAACGCCCGCTTGGCCGGCCGCTAGTCAAATTCATGGCGCTTACGATCATGCTTATTTGCCGATGAAGATCCCCTGGCCGTAGGGCCCAATTGTGGTAAAGGTGGACAAGCTCAAGCCTTGGCGCCGTTTCAGCAAGTGCAAGACTTACCGAGCCGCTGCTCAAGGTGGCGTGGCACGTAAGACCCCTCGAAGCGCCTCCCGGCCAAGGCCGCGCTTCACCCGCCCCTTGGGTGAGGTGAAGGTGGTCCGTGGGTGAGGAAGGCTCGCAGCAAGGTGGAGAATTGGCGCTGATCTCGCCAAATAGGAAGACGCGTCAGTTACCTTCCTCCGGCCTAATCTAGATGTGTTCGCTGGGAACCATCTCAAATGACCGGGTCCCTAGGAGGTGATCGAGCACCGATTGGCAACGCGTACCTGAGCGCACCCACCGCAGTATGGTCCTGAGGCAGCGCCAGAGCGACAAGAGGCCATTCGTGAAGAAGTGGAGAAGCTATTGTAAGCCGGAAGCAGCGGGAAGCCGCCTACCCCGAGTGGTCGGCAACCCCTGCACTCGTGAAGAAGTCCAATGGGGAAGTGGCTAATGTGTATAGACTTCACCGACTCAATAAAGCCTGCCCTAAGGACCTTTACCTCGCCAAGGATTGACCTCTGTTTCCATTCTACTACAGGATGTGAAGCTCTATGTTTCCTAGACGCCTACTCAGATATCATCGATTAGAATGGCTAGGAAGACGAAGAAAAGACGGCCTTTGTAACCTCTTTGGTGTATAATGCTATGTTCGAATGCCTTTTGGGTTGAAGAATGCCGATCTACCTACCAATGAGCCATGCATATTGTATTCAAGTCACAAATTGGGAAGAACCTAGAGGTATATGTTGATGACTTGGTGATAAAAGCTAAGGTCATTGATGGGTTGGTTGAAGATCTCAAGGAAACTTTCTCCCATCTCCCAGACTACCGCTTAAAGTCGAATCCTGAGAAGTGCGTGGTTCTGGGTGTCGTCGAAGTTGCTTGGCTTCCTCGGTCTCACCGCTGGATCGAAGCCAATCCAGACAAGATTGAAGCAATTGAACGAACGAAGCCACCTCGGCCCGCCAAGCGCCTTCGGTTGCCAAGTTGGTCGCTCGCCTCCTCGCCGGTTCATAGCCCTACTGGGAGAAAAGTTCTCATTATCCAAGCCGATGAAGAAGACTAATTCCTTCGAGTGGACTCCCTAAGCCCAAGCGGCATTTGAAGATCTCAAGAAGTATCTCTCCTCGCCTCCGGCCGGTCGCTTCGAGCCTGGTGAGCCGCTTTCCTTATGTAGCGGCAAGCCCTCACGGTGAGTGCAAAGACTAGTAGCAGAGCGAGAGGGATGCAAATGGGCCGGGTCTATTATGTGAGCAAGGTGTCGCATGATGCCTGAAACTAGGTATCCTCAGGCCCGTAAATGGTGTATACCGTGGTGGCATCAAGAAAGTCGCGACACTATTTCCAAGGAAGGGAGATCACCGTGGTCTCTCAGATCCTCTCAATGGGAGATCCTTCACAATCGTGGAAGCCGGGCGTCAGACGCTAAGTGGTCGCCGAGTCGGGGAATTTGGCTTCAAATTTGCCCCCCAGACTCGCTATCAAGAGTCAAAGATCATGACTTCATTGCTGAATGGACTCGGCAGATGGGGAAGATAAGGAAGTCCCCGTGCTCACGCCTTTGACGCTCTTCTTCGATGGATCCTTCAGCTCGGCGCGGGGCCGGTTCCTCCCCGTCTCCCGACCGGGACCCTCAAATATATAGTCGCCTGACTTTAAAGCTACCAACAATGTTGCGGAATAAGGATTGTGGCTGGTTCGAGCTCAGCAGCCATCGCCACGGCGCCATGCACAGATTAAAGGCGATTCTTTGTCGGTCATCAACCAGGCAAGGAAGGACTTCACCCGCTTCCGATCCCGCTATGGCAAACCCGCGGAGGTTAGAAAGATGGAGAAACACTTCAAGGGCTAGGGTATACACACATACCCCGTCGACAATTATTTAGCTGGACGAGTCGGCCACCGGGCCGACAAGAGCCCCTCGTTCGGCTGGAGTCTTTGAAGAAAGGCTTCTCGCGACATCGCCCATCTCGACCTCGCGCGGGAGGATGGTGATGCCGCTCAGCCCTCACTTGATGGGAAGGCGACGCCTATTGCAACTGCTTTCTCGGTGGGGACGACGGTGGCCGCCACCACCCACGCTGCAGAGGAAAGGTGGCACCTGGAAACGCTTTGGCTGTTTTAGGTACCCGGACGATCACTGCGGGTCGCCGTGGCTTAACCGAAGGCACATGGATGGACCCGATCCTGGCCTACTCGCTGGATCATATGCTCCCGACGATGATGCGTCACCGAGAAGATAGCGCGAAGGCCGCGCTACACCCCGGTAGATGGGGACCTGTCGCCGGTGAAACGGAGTTCTTCCAAGTGCATCACTGGAAGAGGGAAGCATTTTGCTTTCTCGATATCCATGGAGGCGCAGTGAGCCATTTTTCCAACGGAACCTGGTGGGAAAAGCTTTCCGCCACGGGTTCTATTGGCCAATCGCCTCCAGGATGCTTATGGCGAGCCGTGAGGAGATGCAGGCGCGCCTCCACGCCAGCAATCCACCAACCACCTAAGCTCGCAAACCATCCCGCCTCATGGCCCTTCGCGTCCGGGGGCCGGATATCCGGGTCCGCCTCGCGCCACAGGAGGCTACACTCATCCTGCTCGTCGCCATTGACAAGTTCACCAAGTGGGTGGAGGCCAGCCGTGAGAACATTACCGCAGCCGCTGCCAAGTTCATGCGAGGGATCTTCGCCGCTCGGGTCGCCAACCAGATTATCAACGACAATGGCGCCTCACCACTCGCTTTTCGACTTTTATGAAGAAATGGGCACGGTTAAGGTCTTGCCTCCGTTGCCTCATCCAAGAAGCAACGGCCAAGTTGAGCGAGCCAATGCACCGGTGCCAAGGGCCTCAAGACTCTGGGCGTTTGATCGATTTCACCAACGCTGCTCGCGTGGGTTGAAGAACTCCCAGTTGCTCGTCACCCGACCACTCCCTACGCGGGCTACCGGAGAGACTCCATTCTTCTCGGGTTTACGGAGCGCAGGCGCCTCCTTCGTAATTGACATTTGGGTCGCCACAAGCTGCATGAAGAAGATCAGGAAGAGATGCGCCAAGACGACGCCAATCTCCTGGAAGAAGCCCGGATCGCATGCCCCGCGCTACGCCGTATCAGCCAAAGCTCAGGAGGTACCACGCCACCGGCCGCTGAGAGAACATCGGCAAAGGCTTAATTCGGTCTTGCGAAGATTCGGGCCGCAGTTGGGTTGCACAAACTGCCTCCCCAAAGTGGGAGGGCCCCTTAAGGTGGTCTCGCCGACCCGGCGGTCAGTTGGCCACCGAGGGCGGGAGGAATCGGCAACTCGCAGAATATAGAGAACTCAAGTTCTACCCTTGAACGGTTGTGTTTCGTGTTTGTGTCTTCGTTTGGCCGAATCATGCTCGTGCCTTCGACTAGCCGGGGAACAAAATGCGTTGTTCGTAAATTAAGTATTAAGTTCCGCTATTTTTAGCAAGCCATTTTATGCCTTTCGTTCTGTTTTGTGGCGGGCGTTCGGCGATCACTTAGTCCGCTACCTGTGAGCGCCAGCGGCAAAGGCGGGACCACTATGGGTGCGGCGAACAGGATTGGGCAATTTGGGCTGGTTTGAACTCACCCGACACGGTCATGACACTCTGTGTCCCTGCAATGGGCGATTAAACATCAAGTATCAAAAGCCTACGCCCCGCCACGCCTACATCAGAACCGCTTCATGAGGCCACAAGGGTACGTGGTTGTTTGCAGATCAGAAGGCAACGAAAAGAATCGCCTGGACACAAGGGATACTTTACTCCTTCTTTTCCTTCTAAGCCTTAAGCCGGCAAAGAGCACTCTGTTAATGTCAAGCGCCAAGAGAAGGTGAAGGCTAAGAAGACAAGTTAAACATTGCTGAATAAGTCTAAAAAGTGTCATGTCTATTCCATGAAAGTGCTTTACAAAAAGTTGTTGCAGACGCCAGTTAAAAGGAAAGAAGGCAAAAGGGAGAAGTGGTCTAGGTTATCTCTATCCTTCTTCCTCTCGTCCGCTCATCGCGGCCAAGCATCGCAGGTCTTCCGCGAGGGGCCCGACGCCCAGCGCCAGGTTCCTCTTCCGCCGCGCCTCCAAATGCAGTGGTTGGCCATCTCCAATGAGCAATGACGTGGTCAAGCTCAGCACTGCCGCCCGCGCCCGCCTCAGCTCTCTTCAATCTCTGGACGGCAGCCAGGATCGTCAAAGTTGGCGCCCTGACGCGCAAAGACGCCAAAACGAACGCCGCAGCAGCAGCCGCTATCAAGGCCCTTCCCGGTGACCGGCCATGGCAAGGGAAGCCGCGGTGAAGTCCACGATCCGATCGTGAGGCGTATATGAGGCGCCGGCTTGCTCAGCGGGCGCTTGCTGCACCAACCTCCGGGCGAGCGAGGCCGTCCTCCATCCGTCAAAGGCGCATCAAAGATTCGCAGAGTGTCTCGCTTTCGGACTGTGCGGTCCATTGCGCCGAGTTTTCCATGAGCTTTCTAGCGCGAGCGCCCTCGCTTCCGCTCCCCACCAGCCTCTCGCTTCCTCGCCCCATCCGGCCAGCAATCAGCCACTCACGGAAGGCGGGATCTCGGCGGCGCCACCGCTGCTTGCTCGACGTAAGCGCGTGTGGCGGAGTAGAGCCGTCCCAAGGGCTGCCAGCAGACCTGGCCCTGGCCGAAGGAACAGAGTCTCGCGGAGGATCCTGAGGCCGTGGTAGCCTCCCGGCCTCGGGCAGACAAACAACCGCACGCCCTGGCCGCATGCCGTCACGGCTTTGTCCCTGGCGGATCAGCCGCCGCTCCCTCACTCACTCGATCGCTACCGCGGCGATCGGGTCTCAAGGGCGGTGCCTGGAAAGCAAAAGCAAAGGTAAGGCTCCATTCAAAGTTAAAAATTTTACCGCTCCTTCTTTTGTGTGTTTCAAGATTCAGGTACTGGGCCGAGGCCTCGGAAACCGAGGCACTTCCGAGTGGAGAACCAGCCGAGGCACCCGGCGGCCTCGGTGGCGGCGGAGGATGTCACGGCGGTTCCACCACTGCGTCGTCAATGTCGGGCGGTGACGGTGGCGGCGAGGTCGCTGGCGCCGTCGGGTCTCGGCCATCGTAGCGCCGGTGGTCACCACGGCTGGTGGCGTGGCGATGGAGGAAGGCGCCACGGGCTGGTCGGTCAATGGCGGCACAGCCGAGCCAGTGCAAAGGGTGATGGCGAGGCGGTTGCGTCGCGATCGTTGATGAAGAGCCCCCACCGAGGAGGAAGTCCCCAGGGGCGGGCTTGCGAAGATCCAGCGGCCGCCGACAAGATGGCCCCGATAGCCGCGGGCCGGACGCCTGCTGGGGGCTGTCGCCGCAGACGCTTGTTCCTCCTGGCCGCCACCAGAGGGAGTGCCGCGATTATCGGTGGGCCCTTGATGGACGGCGATGGGCGCCCCCATGGCGCCCATCTTGGGCACGCTTGACGATCTCCGCTCGATCCCGAGGTCGCATGTCGCAGAGTGGAAGCGCAGCCTTGGAAGGGTGGAACGCCGGCCGATCGCCCGCCGCCCATCCAGAAGCGATTCGCGCTGGGCGCTCCACTTCTCCCACGGCCGATACAAGAAAAAGAAGAAGAAGGTGATGTTAAAAAAAAAAAAAAGAGAATGATGATGAAGAAGGAAGGCGTGAAGAGCTACTCTCCCGGAACCGGCCTGAGTCTCGCTGCCCACGCCAGGTAGTGCCGTCAGCGGTGTACGGCGGCGCAGGGCATAATCCTCCGACACGGTCCTCGAGAACCATGCTCTCCAGCCTCGCGTATCCGCACTGACAACCCGAGCCAACATTGCGAGTAGCTCGGGCGGTTTCCGCCACGTGAGATCCCAATGATTTGCTGCTAATCACCGTTGGGAAGCCCCTGTGGCTTCAATGCCGCTGCCGCCTTCAACGCATAACCATTCAGTGGCGCCACATTTTCCACCGATCTGGCTTCTCCATTGAATGAAGGCGCGCAACGGCCCCTGGCCTCTAAGTCGCAGATGGCGCACCAGAGATGCCGAGCCCTGGCTGACGCGGAGCGAGAAGAAGTAGCGGAAAAGGAGAAGATTGGGCATTACCCCTATAAACATCTCACAGAAGTGGGCGAAGACGGAGAGGAGCACAATGGAGTTAGGGGGAAGGTGGATATTGTGAATGTCGTAGAAGTTGAGGACGGCGATGTAGAAGTCCGAGATGGGCGGGACCAAGCCCGCCATCATCGCCCAGACAAAGAAGATGACTTCCCCGGGCTGGCCGTGGGGAGCGACAGTCCCGGCCCGCATGCGGAGAGCGCCATGCGATCACCTTGGAGCATTTAGCGGCGGCGTTCTCTTCCACGGTTGAAGGAGGGAGGACAGGAGTCGGAGAGGCCATCAGAATCAGCTAAAGGCAGGAAGGAGCAGAGGCGAAAAGCGAAAACGGGAACATGCCCCCCCCGTCGCCTGCTTATTTATAAGAATTCAAGGAAGAGACGCGGCAGTTCGGATGCGGGAAAACCAAAGCATTTATCAAGGAAGTGGGCACGTCCCACGAAGCCACGGAAACGGCTGCAGTATCCACCTCGGGACCGGAAAAAGAGGCAAGTTTTTAAAGACCGCGGCATGCGTGGGCATTTATGGCCCCACCGGGAGATTGAACCGTTCGGCGAAGAAAAGAAAAGAATAAAGACACTCCTGGGTGGGCCCGAGCTCTTGTCAGATTAAAGCGGTACCCACGCACCGCATTAAGTACTCACGCCAAGAGGGCGGTGGCGTTCGCCACTCCTGGCGACAGCAAAGGTGCTCGCCAAGAGGGCAGTGGCGTTCGAGCCACTCCTCGGCGACCAAATGAAGGTGCTCGCCAAGAGGACAGTGGCGTTGAGCCACTCCTCGGCGACAGCGAAGGTGCTCGCCAAGAGGACAGTGGCGTTGAGCCACTCCTGGCGGCCGGCAAAAGGTGCTCGCCAAGAGGACAGTGGCGTTGAGCCACTCCTCGAGGCGACCAGCGAAGGTGCTCGCCAAGAGGACAGTGGCGTTGAGCCACTCCTCGAGGCGACCAAGGTGCTCGCCAGGGGCAGTGGCGTTCGAGCCACTCCTCAGGGCGACCGGCAAAGGTGCTCGCCAAGAGGACAGTGGCGTTGAGCCACTCCTCGGCGTAGTTCCCAAGAATCAACCCCGTAACTGTGCTACAGGCGAAGGGTCAAGGATATTTAATGCGAGACGTGCGCATTAATTGCGTGGATATGTAGCGTGGTATGGCGGCGCGTCTTCCCAGCGCATTAATGAGTGGCCCCGAATCGACATCCCCTCTCTCTGGCGGAACTGCGAGGGTGACAGCGGGACCCAAGGCGAAGTCTAAGTCGGCTAGGGACAGAGTCGGCTAGACAGGCATTAAATGTGATGTAAGAGAGTGTGACGGGTGTATTAAATGCACTATGGTAGTGTGTCGACGCTTGCTTTACGCAGCTTGTAAGCCCCATGCGCCTCGGCCGGCCAGAGTATAAAAGGGAGCTAGGGTGCATGGGAGAAAGGTTGTTGTTTTTTGGTTGGCGGAACCTTAGAAGGTCGTCTTCCCCAGCCTTGTAAGAACCTTGAACTCAGAAGAAACCACCAAGCAGGACTAGGGTCATTACTCCTTAGGAGGGCCCGAACCTGGGTAAACTCGACTGTCTTCTTGCTTGCTCCCAACATCCCGTTCTTCCCATCTTTGAGCGGTTACCACAAAAGCCCCCAGTCCGAATCTCTCAAGCACCCAATCTTAGGGTGCCTGTTGGCCAGTAAGCCGACAGTTTCATTAACAACCAACCTCTCAAATTGATGCGTGCTCCACTCGGCTGGCACAGGCGGCTCCGTACCTCCATCTTCCTTATCCGACTCATTGTCGTCTTCCACTTCTGCTATGCCGTACTCACGGTCTTCCTCTTCCATCCTAACTGTTATTTCATCAATTTGCTCACCTTCGTCTACTAGTCCCCGCGCTACTTTTCCAACATTTGCTTCGTCCTCCCCAAATTCAGATTGTTCGCCACTTTGGCAAATAATGTCCTCGTTGCGTGTCTGGATGTACTGCTCACGGCTAGATCCCCCAATTTCGGTGTCACCAAAACTTAACTCATTTTGAGCCTGACTACACTCACCACCGTCCGGCTACTGCTTGGGGGCAACATCCCGGCCATAGGCTTGCACTAAAAGCACCCGGTTCCATCCCCGTTGCTCTGTCCCCCTCACATATGATCTCCACGATGCGGTTCCTTTCAACTCAACTAGCTCCCAACAAAATGGATTGTTCTGCATACTATAGAGGCAAAATACCTTCAGCTGCCACTTCTCTTCTTCCATCCGAAAAGTATAATACAACCACTTCAACACTGAAGAAAATGTGCGCTCTTCGACCCTACTCAAACTTCTGTCCACATACTGGAAGTTACTTAGATCTGCACCCTCCGAACCATACATTACAACCCCTTCGCCATAATATATTCTAAATAGAACTCGTTCTGCCATATCTGCAAATCCATTCATTCACCCACGAATTAATTACTTTCCGTAAAAAATATTATGACCCCCAACTTTGGTACATCTATATGCTACAAAAATACATATTTATTCGTACAAAAATTTGCTACATTTCTAACAATACATATCTAGGATCGTAACAATCGCTATCTCTGCCGTACTACATTCGTAAGAATTGAATATGTATATGGATGTATTCGTATCGGTATACAATATCTACATTTACTAGATCTACTACTAAAGAATTAAACAACTACTCTAACTACATTCTCTACGATTAATTTCTACTCGATGTAAATCAAACTACTTTCGCTATATGTACCCAACTGCATTCCTAAGAAATGAATACTTCTATCCATTCAAAGTATCTACATTCGATATATCAACGCACACAAACCTAGATCTAAAATCATTTCTACTAAATCATAACTTACTGCTAAAAAAATTAAAACGAGTAGTGCATACCTACATCAAACTAGATTTGCTAGATCTACCTACACCTAACTAGATTTGCTATATTTGCTATGTTTGTAGTACATCTAACTACAAACTAGGTTTGCTAAATCTTTCGACGTCTAATTAGATTTTCTAGATCTACAAATACAAAAACTAAAGAACGAGAAATTACCTGAATATGAAATGACGAGGCTCAAAAATCGCGCTCTATTTTTCTTCCCTCCTCTCTTTTTTCCTCTCTTCTTCTCTTTTTTCTCTCCTCTTCTTTGTCCTGCTTCTGCTGCTTCTGCCGGCCGAAAGGCCTTGGCCGATTATAAAATAATCCTGTCGCCCGTCCATCGGGCGACAGGAAGCCCGCATGCTTTATGTCGCCCGATGAACGGGGGATTTTTATTCTATCGCCTGTTCATCGGGCGATATAAGCCTGTCGCCCGTCTAACAGGCGACATAAAACACAAAAGGTCTCCTGTCGCCCGATTGACGGGCGATAGTATTATATCGCCTGATGGACCGGCGATAGACGTATAAAACTGAAATTTCTTGCCGTAGACATTTACTTTTGCAATTTGGAATAAAATATAGTTTATTTAAAAAAAATTTCAAGTTTTTGTTCCTGATCCTGCTCTTTGGCATGGGCGAGAGGAGAGGAGAAAAAAAAAGAGAAAAATCACGCTTTACATAGAAAAAAAATGAGAAAACTCAAGAGTTCCAAAAGGGGCCTGAGTCGATAAAACTCGTGCTTTTTATAAGAGAACTCGTGTGTTTCAAAAGGAGCTTAAGTTCTATGTTTATGAATTTATCCAAACGAGGCCTTCAGAGTAATGATTTCAAAAGTAAATTTTGAGTTCTCTAATTTGCAAGAAAAACCAAGTCGCTTTCACTGATGTTCAGTAACACCAAGACCAGCAGAATACACTGCACTTTTTTTTGGTCAAATTTGATGAAACGGTAAAACAATTATGAGGTTAATTACCGCATGCACTGCTCTTTTCATTTCACCATAGGGAAGAAAATTCTCTGGGTAGGGTCTTGAACCCAGGGTTCAAATTCTCGCCGAAATCCCGCGAAATCTCGGCGAAATTTCGGTTTTCGGACCCCCCGAGTCCCATAATCCCAGCGGAATTAAAAAACCCTAAAAAAAAATTTAAAGTGCTACAGTACCCTATAATTTTGGCAAAATTTCGGTGAAATGGACCGAAATCTCAGTTTTTTACCGAAATTTGATCAAAATTTGACCGGATTGGATTTTTCAAGTCATTTTCCATGTCTGACCAAAATTTCAAAAAAATTTGACGTCGTTTGAACCATTTTTCGTTTAGTTGAATTTAACCGAAATCTCGGATAATCTCGGCGAAATTTCAGTTTTTGAACCGAAATCTCGGATTTCCCGGTAGAAAAAAAAACTGGATTTAAAATTTGAATTTTAGATTCCGCCCGGATTTGATTTAAATTTCCGAAATCTCGGCGAGATTTCGGATTTCAGGCACCTCCGAAATTTTATTCAAAACGAGATTTGTAACCCTGCTTGAACCCCACCTCCTACTAGCAGGGTGCAATCGGACGGAGATTGCTCATACCGTATGCTATTCCACATTTTTTTCTTGGAATCGGAATGAAATATAGATAATACCGAACACAAATACAAATGTGTCGACGATTGGGGAACAGGCCCCCGCCGAGCTTACTTGTTGGTGGAGGGACCAACTGTGACCCCTTCTTACGTGAGGGATTACTCGAAGAATGGCTCACCAGATTCCAACGAATGTGGACACAGCAGTTTACCCTGGTTCGGGCCTCTCGAGAAAGAGATAATAGCCCTACTCCAGCTCTCGTTTACTCTTGCAATGTGTCTGAGTTTCTGATGCGTGCTCGTTGTTGTGTGTCCCCCTCACGATGGGGACCCTTTTATAGCTTACAAAGGATCGAACTCCATGACCCCACTACCCGCACGTTGGACCTCGTCCAAACGTGGCAACCGTGGATCCTATCTTTCCGCCACGCTCCCACGGGAAACGTAGCAGGGCCAGCGGAAGTTACGCTCGGGTGGTTATTCCTACCGACCGAGACCTCGTAAGGTCGGCCGATGGACCGCACCGAGCTTGGACATCTTACCCGAGCTCGAGCTCGGAATCGACTGGAGTACGTGGCATTCTCGGTCCCACCCGAGCCCGAGCTCGGAACTGGCCGGAATGCGTAGCCTTCCAAGCTCTGATTTAGACAACCCAGGGTAACGACCTCCTGGTGGCTCGAGCGGGAGCGAGCTTGGTCGTTGGTGGCATCCGAGGTAATTTATGGAAATTACCCGACCCCCCGACAAAATGTAAATTGTCTCAGTCACGAATACGTAGCGAATACATGTCAAGCCAAATGCGGATAGTCTCTGTCACAGATATTTAGTCGAATATTGCGCAAAAACAGGAGTACAACAAACAAATTTGATTGCAACAATTAAACTCGAAAGTATTTTTTAAGTTCCTTATGTCCAAACGTATTTGTCTAAATTGTTTGGAATTATTGTGAATTCATTTGCTATTTTTCTTGGCTTATTTGAATTTTATGTATTTTCCAAAAATAAAAAACTAATTTGAATATTAAAAAAAGCCTCATGGCCAATTTCTCTCTTCGGCCCACTTTGGACAAGTGAGAGGATGATTGTCGGGACCCCGAATTTGCAAATCCGGACCCTCTGTGTATTCAACACTAGTCCAGGAACGCGCTAGTGCACACAGTCTTAACGTCGGTAAATATCACAATCATACCATTCGATGCTAATAAAGTACTTTTATTTAAATAACTAAATCGTTACTCGACCTTATGGTCAAGTCACAAATGTGCAATGATTCGCAGGGCGATACTTGTTAAAAGAGAAATAGTAGTAGCGGAAAATCAAAGAAGGTAACATCGTGGCGCCATCCAGTATACCACAGGCAACTGACTGGGCTCGCTTCCCTAAGTAGACGGTTCCTCTTGGAGCTCCTCCTCCAAAGCTGGCGTAGTCTCCTCTTCAACTGGTGTTGTGTTGAGGCAAGGGTGAGTACTTGGTACTCAGCAAGTCATGCACAGAATGCAAAGCTAATATACTATATGCATGGCTTGGTACAAAGGAATAGCTCAGTATATTTGCAAGAAACAGCATTTGACAAGTAACATAAGTAGATTCAAAGCGAGAGAAATAAGTAAAGCATAAATAACTTTTCAAGAAGTTTAGTAAACATCTTTCCCATCCTAAACCACATTTCCATCAACTTCATTATTAATCCAGCCCAACCTTTCAAACCAAAGTTATTTTTGAGAAAATCTAACCCTTGACTGTAATTCCCGAGCGATGTCCAATACCATGACACGGCTATTCGAATAGATTCTAAACTCTGCAGAGGTTATGCACTTTACCCACAAGATACAGTCAAACACCACAAAGGCGAGTTCCCGTAACAAAGTCTTTCGGAGACTTCTAACAATACAAGTGGTCCTCCCGGTTATTACGCACTAACCCTTCCCTTCGCTAAGGCGAAGTCTAGGCCAATCAACTGATTAGATGGGTACTGGCCTCACTCCAGACGCTCCCCGTACAACTTACACAAAGGGTGTAGTTGACCTCCTGAGGTCCCACAGGTACGTTATTAGCAACTTAGTCAACTAGGTCCGTCCCATTACAGACATGTGGTTGCACGTTAGACCCAGTTCAAAGGCTTGCAAGGTTAAGTCCTTAGGGTGACCAGGGCAAGACTACCCGAAGAACCAAATCAACATCCCCAATGCCACAACTGGCCCACATGATTACTCTTGCCACATGCCCCGGTCGAAAACTGTTTATCAAACCCCAGTTGGTTACCATGCACCACGTGCCATCAACATCACATGATACTTTTCCAAAACAGGTTCAATATGTCATTAAGTCAATATTACCATTTGATTGTCCAAAATCATGTCATGAGCACGTAGTAGGTCTAAGCAGTATACTACAACGGTCTAAACCCATGTTGGCAGTTTAATAATGTCCAGCTAGTAATCCACAACTAGGGTGACAAGGGTCATGGCACATACTTAAGTAATCAAGGTGTCATACAGCAAATTGGTATTTATCTAACCCCCCATGTTTAAATAAAGTATTTTCTATTTGAACTAGCATGCAATAGTTTAAATCAAAATAGATTTCGAAATAGGATCAACATGGTCAAAGCACAACTTGCCTTCAAAAAGTACTTGTTCTTGGTCTTGAGTTGGATCCTGAGTCAACACTTCTCCTTCGAATCCTTCTGGCACTTCAACGTCTACTCGTAAAGCGTGCAAATAGCAAATACACGAATAAACGATAGGCAAAAGGTGTCCAAACATCCAAATAAAATCCATAAACAGAGAGAACATAATTTTATGAGTTTTTAGAAACTGGAATCGTCAAATTTGGAGTTAAGACGCAAAAGTTATGATTATTTAAAGTTTAAATAACCAATTAAATAATTTTGCAGAGAAAAACTTTAGTCCAAAAATTAAATAAAATTCATATTTAGGTAGATCTCAATTTTATACAAATTTAGAAATTTGAATCACTCAAATCGGAGTTGAAACGCAAAAGTTATAAGCGTTTGAAGTTTGAATCAAAATCTGAAATCATTATTTCGAATTAATAAATCATTTTCTTTTTCGGAAATTAATTATTGCGTCAGCATGGACACGTGGCAGCCTCTGATTGGTTGGCTGACGTCAGCCGGTCCATGGACTCGGTCCACGCTCGGCTCGGGTCTACCGTGGACCCGGTCCACGGCTCACGTGAGACTGACAGGTGGGTCCCCCTCGGGTGACGTCATCGGCGTCGGCGGGCTCGACCACGATCTTGGCAGTGGGTCCCTCCGATGACGTCTTGGGTGACGTCACGGTGCGGTTTGGTCGTCCCGCTGACACGCGGGCCCCGCGTGTCAGAGACACGCGCTCACGCGCGCATGGCGTGGCTAAGCACACGTGGCTCGATCGTGCCCGTTGATTTGAAAATCAACGGCCGCGATTAGATCTAGGATTTACACGTTCCAAATCAGCACCGTCGATCTGGGCCGTTCGATCTAGATCGGACGGTCCAGATCTAACCCTAAAGCTACAACGCAACTAACCTCAACCGCATTTATCTAAATCTAACGGTTGAAACCTAATCGAGATCGAACGATAGCAGGCGACGTGGCTCACCTCGCGCGTTGGATCTTGATCCAACGGTTCACCGAGCTCATGACGACGATGGCACGCGGGCGGCGTTGCTGCCGGCGCCGAGGACGGCGACCACACTAACGGCGCCGGGCGTCTCCGGCCAAGCGAGTGCACCCAATAGGTGCGCCGACGCAAGGTTCTCGCAACCGGCTTGAACGCGGAGGATGACGAACGGGCGCCGAAACGAAGGAAAACCGCGCGGCACACCCCAAACTTCGCGAAATCGTGAGGCGACGGCGGCGGCATGGGCGATGGGAACTAGGGCAACAGGTGCGCACACGAACGGCGGTCCTCGGGCGATAACCCACGCCTTAAATGGCCTCGGCATGCGTGCACAAGGCGGAAACCTAACCGAACGCGGCGGCTACGCGGCGGCGGAGTCCGGCTCGGTCACGGGAAGACGACGCAATCACGGCCTTCAACGCGTCCCGCTCATCGGACCAGATTTCCCTGGCTCAACGGATCCGGACCGGATCCGGCCGATCGGCGCCAAATTCGATCGTTGATTTCGATCCAACGGTTCGGATCGATCAAGGTTCGACCGGATCACGTGGCTCGGCCGGACTCGAACTCGAGTCGACTCGGGCTCGGTCGGATGAACAGTGCAAACCCACTCGCATTTTCCAATGATTTAATAATTAAAATAATTCCCGATGAATTCATTTAATTCGTTAAAAATAGCAAAAGACTCAGAAAAATTCCAGAAAAATTCTGGAAAATACTTTGGATCATTTTGGACTCAAATAAAATATTTCCAACAAAATTCTATTTGCAAAGTTTAATTCTTTAATTATTTCAAAATGGAATAAATTCAAATAAATTCCAAATAAATCCAAATAAATTCCAGAAAATTCCAAAAATTCACCAAAGTGCCAAATCACACATGAATTTAAGGAAAGCAAAATTTTGGGGTGTTACAAACCTCCCCCCCTTAATAGAATCTCGTCCCCGAGATTCAGGGCTCACTACAGAATAGGTTTGGAAACTCTTTCTTCAAATCCTCTTCGCGCTCCCAAGTCGCTTCGCTTTCTTCATGGTTGCTCCACTGAACTCTACAGAAACGGGTTGACTTGTTTCTAGTTTCTCGATCCATTGTGTCTAGAATCCTCACGGGATGCTCCTTATAAGTCAAATCCTCTTGCAACTCAATTGACTCTAGCGGCGTCTGTTCCTCAGGAACTCGGAGACACTTCTTCAATTGGGACACATGGAATACATCATGCACTCCTGCCAACGATCGTGGCAACTCCAAGTAAGCAACTTCGCCTCTGCGGCTCGTAATCTTAAATGGTCCAACATAACGGGTGCGAGTTTCCCTTTGGCATGGAACCTCTTAACTCCCTGAGGCGTAACTCGAGGTATACAAAGTCTTAGGTTCAAAACTCAAGTCTCTGCGACGATTGTCAAGATAACTCTTCTATCGAGATTGGGCGATCTTCAACCTTTCCCTAATCATGGCGACCGCTTCTTCACCTCTTGAAGAATATCAGGCCCAAAGACACGGCGCCACGGTCTCATTCCAATTCAATGGCGTCCGACAGGTCGACCATACAAAGGCCTCAAAAGGTGACATCTGTAAACTAGCCTGATAACTATTGTTGTAACTGAACTCGGCATACGGCAAACTCTTATCCCAAGAGGTAGCATAAGCCAATGCACAAGCTCTTAACATATCCTCCAGAATCTGATTGACTCTTTCGGTCTGTCCATCCGTCTGTGGATGATAAGCTGTACTGAAGTTCAAATGGGTTCCCATTGCTTCATGCAACTTATTCCAGAACCTTGAGGTAAATTGGGTACCTCTGTCCGATACAATCCTCTTTACGCTCAAGGACTCGGTGTCGGGGTGGGCCGACTCTTGGTTCTACCTGAGGAAAGTGGAGGGCAGCTCGCTTTCCTACTCCGGTGCCAAGGGTCGCGCCGTCGAGACGCCCCGACCTCCCGTGCAGCCCGAGGAGGAGAAGGTGCTCATGCTGATCCACGAGCTCACCGCCGGGTCGTCTGGTCGGGACGTCGCCCGGGACTACATCAGGAACCGGGTGTCGCCCCTCAGGAGGAGGGTACACCCTTTCTTCAAGACCGAAGGGTGGCAGGACATCACCCGGGAATCACGCTCAGGTACACCACCGCTCTCGATCTTTACTTTGAAAATAAAGGATATTCGACCTTATTGCTCTTTCTCGGCCGGTAGCAGCTCCACAAGAGGACTGGGTGGACGCGAGGGTGTTCGAGATGTTCGGCACCCCTAAGGCCAAGGAAATCTTAGAGGGCCGCCAGATCCCGAACAACGTCCTTAACCGGACCGAGGCGGTGAGTTTTTACCTCGGATCTCCTTTTTTCGAAGGTCCGTTTAGGCCGGGTTTTTCCCGAGGTCCCCTGACCTTGTTCGAGCCCACCTGCGCAGGAGAAGGTTGCCCTCGAGGTCGCCGTGGCCCAGCTGGGACCGCAGCTGGCGGGACGAGGTTAAAAGACCAAGAGACAGGCGGGTCGTAAGCGCCGCGCCCGATCTCCGTCGGCCACGCCGTCCCCCGCTTAGGCGTTTCACGCAGCACCCGGCTGACGACCGCTCACCCCGCCAGCACTTGGAGTATGCTGATCGGCAGGAGGTGAGCGAACTAAAACTGTGGATGGACGAGTACACCAGAAAAAACCCCGAGCTGATGGCTCGTTTGCGTCAGCTTGCCGCGCGGGCGAAGAAGGAGGCCGCGGCTGCGGCCGCGGCTGGTCCAGCGTGGAAGGAGGAACTGGAGGGCCAGATCGCGGCCCTTCAGGCAGAGCTCGCGCGCGTGAGCTCGAGCTCGACCCCTCGGGACTGCGAGGAGGAGAAGGACGAGCCGGACCCCGCCCCTGGTCCCGAGATCCCGCAGGTCGTTCGCTGCGCCCCAACCGCGCCCAACGCCGACCATTTCTGAGGCCGGCTTGGGAGAGGTCGACCCCTCAGTTGCCAGGGCCGACAAGGCACGCGCAGATATGGCTGCCCTCCTCGTTCGCGCCCGAGCCCAGCTAGAGGACGCCGAGCGAGGTCAGCTTCTCATTCCTATATCGTTTGTCTCCTTCCCCCTCCGGCACCGCACTAACCCACATCGTCTATAGTGGGTGTGGCAGCCGGTGCGGAGTTATGGGATTTCGAAGCAATGGCTGATGATATTCTTGACCTCATGCTAGAGAGGGAGCTCGCCCGGGCTACCGAGGCCGTCGTGGGCGATGAGGTCGAGGTGGGAACTGAAGCCGCGGAGGCCCAGTCCCCACGAGCCGCTGGCGGTGACGGCGTCGGGGCGGAGGAGGTCGAGGTGGGAACCGGGGCCGCGGAGGCCCAGTCCCCACGAGCCGCTGGCGGTGACGACGTCGGGGTGGAGGAGCCCACTGCCACGGAGCTCCGGCCCCCAGAGGCCGCGTCTCTTGAAGAGGAGACACAGAGGAAGATCGCGGCCGCCGACGCTCGAGCCGCCATGGAGGGGATCCCCCACATCATAATTGTCGAGGACGCATTTACACGGGGAGCCTGGTGGTGACGAAGCGTGCCGCTGAAGTTCCCGCGAGGACTCACGATACCAGCGACGTCATCGCCGAGACGCCTCCAGGGATCGCGGAGGAGCCCTACCGAAGCCGGGCGATACTCGTCGGAGACCGGGCCGGCCCAGGGGACTCGGCTGGACGGAGCTCGTCCCGGCGAGGGCAGGCCGGTAGCTCCGCTCGTCGTGGAGCCGACCTTAACCGAGGCTGGGAGGACGGACCAGCTTCCAGGCGGGGGGGGGAATCGCCGAGCACCGAGGTCCCCGGAGCCGATCTTCCGGTCGCCGACTCCGTGCCTCGGCCCGAAGATCCCGCACCCTTGGACGCCGAAGGGGCCCAAGCCCAGGAGGAGGTGGAGTATCCGGGCACAAGTCCTGCCCGGGGAGAAGAAGCGAAGGTGGGGGTCCTTGCCCTTGAGGCCGTCGTCCTCCAGGGGGCGGAGGTCGGCCTCCAAGACCAGGGTCATGACCCCACGCCCCATGCCGAAGAGGTTCGACCTCAGGAAGCGGCAAATTCCCCGGGCGCAACCACAGGGAAGAAGCGCAGGCGGAGGCACCTGTTCCTGCGGTTCCCCCGCAGTCGATGGAGGTGGACTCCCCGAACCGGGGTCTTGCACCCCCGGTCAACGAGGGAGGTCAAACCCCAAAGGAGGTGGAGGTACTCCCGGGCTCCGCGCCCGCCCAAGGAGGAGAGAACGTCGCGGAGGACCCCGCCGAGTTATTCCGGGAAGGGCTGGAGGCCCGGCTCCATTGGGTAAGTTCTCTTGACACCGTCTCTTCTTACAGGATTGACATTAACCCGAGATGCTTCGTCGTCCAGGTGCTAGAAACGACCATGCAGGACTTCCAGGCCGCGACCGTCCCCCCAGAAGTCGTCGCAAAGCACCACGCCGAGCAAGATGCGAGGATCGCAGAGCTCAAGCGGCTGGTTGCCGAGCTGAAGGCTTCTGAGGCGGAGATCCGGCACAAAATGGAGGAGTCCTCGCTGGTCCTCAAGGAGCGCCTTGATCAGAGCGAGCATGCGAGGTCAGGCCTCGAAGCAACGGTGGTGAAGCTGCGAGACTCCCTTCAGAGTGCCGAGAAGACGATCGACCAGCACAGGGAGGAGTCCAAGCGGCTTCGCCAGGCGGCTAGCGATGGCCGGGAAGCTCGTCGGCAGGTGCTTGACCTCGAGTCCGAGCTTGACTCCGTACGGGAGGAGCTCGCTACCCTCCAGGACGAAGCGTGCCGGTTGCTTTTAGGCTTCGTTGTCTCCTCGCGTTTACTCGCAAAACTTCCGGATATCGTGTAAAAAAGTGATTTGTGCATATTAAGTGTCCTTAAATTATCGATCGAATACTAACACGCCGGTGCCTGCTGACCTGTTGCTCCTATTCGACGAAGGTCGGCGATACGCGACCTAGCAAACGATCGTACTAAGGAGTAACTACCTCGTGCGAAAGCTGCACTAGGTCGTAGCCACACGGTACCCATATACCCCCCCCCGCCAACGGAGGTCGTGGGCGTAGGCTGCGGGCACGACCTCGTTGACGGAGTAGCGCCCTGCGGAGATCGTGTGGCCTTTTTGTGTACGGTGCGTCTACACCGCCCACCGGCCGACCTGAGCTCGGAACCGTCCGAGGGGTGTCCATGCGAATCTTTACCTGCGGCGGAGGTCTGCCGCAAAAAAGATGGTCGTCTTATGAGGAAGGAAGCCCTTGAGGTCGAGCTCTGGTGGCCCGCTGTTAGGTGGTCGTACGCCCGTCCGTTTTGCCCCGACGACCGAGCCTGCTCCTGATATTTGATCTGGATCGAGCTTGGTAGCGAGATTTCGCAGGGGGGCAAAAGGGAAAAGAGAGAAAAACCGGGAGGCCAAGGTGTCGAAGTTTATTAAAAGAGTAAAGTGGGAGTGGTTAGACGTGGAACTTACGCAGTTGGTCTATGTTCCAAGTGCTGGCTAGTTCTCGACCATCTTCCATCGCGAGGCGGACAGCCCCCGGGCGTGCTGTTGAGACGACCGTGTAAGGACCCTCCCATCTCGGCGTTAGCTTGTTAGCCTTTGACAAGTCTTGGACCCGTCGCAGAACGAGATCGCCGACATGTAATGTCCTCGGTCGTACCGATTTAGCGGCGTGCTTGCGGAGAGCCTGCAGGTAAACCGCGGATCGCAGCAGAACCCGTTCTCGAGTTGCTTCCGCGAGGTCGAGGTCGAGAAGGCGCTCGCCTTCTGCGTCGATGTCGTCGGCTAGATTCACCCTTGGGGATCCCAGGACGACCTCGATGGGTAGGACGGCTTCCGCGCCATATACGAGCTGAAAGGGGGTCTCACCCGTAGCTCGGCTCGTCGTGGTGCGGACCGACCAGAGGACGGGAGGTAGCTCGTCCACCCAGGCTTGACCATGCCGATCGAGGTTCTTGAAGACTCTCTTCTTGACTCCTTGGATAATCTGCCCGTTCGCGCGCTCGGCCGCTCCGTTGCTCTGCGGGTGGGCCACCGACGCGAAACATATCTTGGTCCCGAGCTCCTCGCAATAAGCCTCAAACAGACTCACTTGTGAACTCGGGTGCCGTTGTCCGTGATGAGGCGGCTTGAACGCGGCGGATCACTACGTTATTGCGGAAAAACCTCTTAGCCGCCTGTGCCGAGATGGTCGACACAGGCTCGGCCTCGATCCATTTAGTGAAGGTGTCGATTGCGACGAACAGGTATTTACAACCCTTCCTTCCTCTGGGAAATGGTCCGAGTATGTCGATGCCCCAAACCGAGAACGGCCAGGTCAGGGGCATGGTTTGTAGTGCATATGCCGGCTGATGGACTTTCCGAGCATGGAACTGGCAAGATCGGCAGGAGGTTACTATTGAGCGCTGCCGGCCAGGGCCATCGGCCAAGAGTAACTCCAACCTAAGGCTTTGCCCACCAGGGTCCTAAAGGACGAGTGAGCTCCACACATCCCGTCATGGATATCTTTGAGGAGATATTTGCCTTCCTCTTGGGTGATGCACTTGGAGAGGACCCCAAGTGCGCCCTTGCGGTATAAGAGGCCCTCGACCATTTTATAGGCAGAGGAGCGTCTTACGAGCCGGATTTCTCGGCTTCTTCCTCGGGCAAAGGTCCGTGTGCGAGGTAATCGGGATGAATGGCGTCATCCAACTCGCATCTTGCTCGAGGAAGGAGACGGCACCACCTGCCTCGGTTGCCCCTCCTCGGTGGGTATGGAGGGCTTATAAAGGTGCTCGACGAGCACCCCGCCAAGCGGGAGTCGGGCGGAACCGACCTTCGATAGATGGTCGGCCAGGGCATTGTCCTTCCTGGTATGTATAGTACTTGAAGTTTCAAGTACTTTTCCACCTTCCTTACTTCAGCCAGGTAAAGCGCCATTGAGTCATCTGAGCACGCGATACTCCTTGTTAACCTGGTTGACAACTAGCCGCGAGTCGCCCTTCGCGATCGATCGTTGACTCGAAAGCATCTTGCAAGCCCGGTCTTGGCCAGCAGACCTTCGTATTCTGCTGCGTTGTTCGTTGCGCCGAAATGCAGTTGGAGGGCGTACTGGATCCGCTCCCCCTGGGGGGATTCTAGGACCACTCCAGCCCCCGAGCAATTGTAAGCTCGGGATCCGTCGAAGTGCATGACCCAACGACCGTGCTCGGGCTGGTCGGGTCCAGACTCGGACGGGGTAGGATTTGTCCATTCGGCTAGGAAGTCTGCTAGGACCTGAGATTTGATCGCGGTTCTGGCCGAGAATTCGATCTCGAATTCGGCGAGCTCCATGGCCCACTTCGCGATTCGTCCGCTTGCGTCCTGATTCCCCAGAATTTCTCTAAGTGGGAAGTTGGTCGGGACTCGAATTTTGTGGGCCTGGCAGTAGTGTCTTAACTTCTTCGAGGCCACGAGGAGCGCATAAAGGAGCTTCTGGACCTCGGGGTAACGCTCCTTTGGTCCGTGTAGGACTTCGCTGATGTAGTAGATCGGGCGCTGCACCTCGTCCCGTTCTACAGTTATGACGGCGCTTACCGCCTGGGGTGTGGCGGCCAGGTAGAGCAAAAGAACCTCTCCTATTCGTGGTGTGGTCAAGACCGGGGGTCTCGACAAATAGAGTTTTAATTCTTTGAAAGAGCGGTCCGCTTCTTCTGTCCAATCAAAACCGTCGTGCTTCCGGAGCGCCTTGAAGAAAAGCAGGCCGCGCTCCCCGAGCCGCGAGATGAAACGACTTAGGGCCGCCATCCTCCCGGTCAGGGACTGAACCTCCCGCGTGCACGCGGGCGGTCGCATGTTCTCGATGGCCTCTATCTTCTCGGGGTTGGCCCCGATTCCTTGTGGACCGATCATGTAGCCGAGTACCTTGCCGGCTTTGACCCCGAACACGCATTTTTCAGGGTTTAGCTTTATTCGATGTTTATTGAGGTTACGGAAGGTGTGAAATCATGTGCTGAAAAATTGGCTTTGAACTGAAAAATTAAACTTAGAATTGGATTTGCAAAATGTGATTGTACATGTGTTTGATAATTTGTCAAGAAACAGTAAGTTTCACTTTTGCGCCGACCAGCTCTCAAGAAACAAGAAGTTCCTCTTATCCGCGACGGACAATGTCTTTGTCCGCTGGACGTGTTTTGAACTCTTTGAGCCAAACTCTTTTTCCTCAAAACCACTGGCCATTGTATGATTTGATAATGTTTTTGTCCGGTCGTGGACTTGCTTTTGAGCGCTTGAGTCTAACTCTTTCTCCAAGATTTCGTAAACCTTTGCATGTACAACGGACTAATTCTTTTGTCCGTCGTGAATGGACTTTTTTTCTAGGGTTTTACTTTTGTGAAATCGTAAGCGCACGCTTTGCGGACAAGCTTCGGGGTCCGCTAGAACTTGTTTTGAGCTCATGACCGGCTATTTTTGCATGTACAACCGGACCAACTTTGTTTGTCTCACATGTGAACGTGTTTACCGCGCTTGGTTGGCTTCTTGGAACGTAAACTTTTCCTATACAACGGACCAACTTTGTTTGTCCGTCATGAATGCGCCAATTAGGTTTTGAGCGATTTGGATTTGAATTTTGAATGAGAATTTGAAATTTGTAATGATTTCATGATGCTTCTTTTGAAGTGGACTTTATGCAATACTCATGTGAGTAGTTGCATGGATTGACATTGAGTCAAGTCGTGGACTTGTGCTCGGATTTGTTTGTGGTTTGTTCATGTGCGGTATTGCTCGAAGACGAATGTGGTCGATGACGGACCTAACTAGGTTCATGGAGGAACTGAGGTTCGGGACTAGGTTCAGGAGGAACCGAGGTCTTGGTGGTCAAGGATGTCATGCGGACGCTCGCTAGAGAGAATGGTGCACATGAAGAATGGTTAGTCACGCGGAGAATGGCAGGAGGTCATTCGCAAGGTAAAGTGTTAGTCACGTGAGTATGGCGGTGTGGCCATACTGCAAAGTGTTAGTCACGTGAGTATGGTAGGGTTGCCATACGCCAGGTAAGAGTTGTACTGGCCTGGTTGGGCCAAGTAGAGTTGAGTTGGATACGGATTCCTTCTAGGGAATAGGAATCGATTCAGAACTCTTTGTGGGTTGGTGCTTTAAATAGGTGGGGTCTCCTCGTTGAAAGGCATCAAGTAGAACTAGCGCATCAAGCTTTGAGCTTGGTTTTAGGGTTTGTACTCTTTTGATGAGAGTATTTTAGACAAGAAATAAAGATCAATTCTTCCAAGATTTTTGCGTACTACAAGAACTCCACGCCGCTACGATTTTTCTGTTTTGGTTCTTGTTTGCATGCTTGTTCTAGTTCTAGATTGGTTTTGTTCTTCAAGTTTTATCTTGATTTGATCCATCAAAAACCTCTCTAGGATATTGATCTAGTGTTTCTCAAAGTCTAGTTGATTAATCTTTTGAAGATCTTGTTTAAACTTGAAGTTTTGATTAGATTGATTCTCGTCAAGTTCTGGATCAGCAAGTTTGCGAAGCTCATAACTTTTGATCCGTAAGTCCGATCGAGCTGATTCTTTTTGGGTTTGATTTGTATTGGAATCTAGTTTCTTGTGTCCAAATTTCAGATCGTTCCGACGGTCGGATCTTCGGGAATTTGCGTTTTACCGAACCTCTGTCATTCTGTTTTTGTCGAAAACGAGGCAATTATTTTGTTCTGCTTTTGGGGTGAACTTTAATAGATTAAGAATTTGGTTTTAGCTTCCGCACAATCATTCACCCCCTCTGATTGCTATATTCGTGATACTTCGATCCTACAAGTGGTATCGTGAGCAAGGTTTTTCTAATCTATCTTAATCGGTGATTAGATCAATGGATCATTATTCGACAAAACCTTGTGTGTTCAATGGTGTTGATTTTCAGTTTTGGAAAGCCAAGATGGAGGCGTTTCATCCAAGCTCAGGATTCGCACTGGGAGAAGGTCTACAAACCATATGAAGTCCCGCAACGACAACGCCAACAACACCAATCGCGCACATGTTGAAGCAAATAGTAAGGCGCGCAACTTGATCATCCAAGGCTTGGGACGTAGCGACTTTGATCGTGTGATTCATCTTCGATCCGCATATGAGGTATGGAAATCTCTTTGTGATTACCATGAGGGTTCTAACACTATTAAAGAGGTTCGTCAAGATCTTTACAAAAAAGAATACATGCGATTTGAGATGAAACCCGGTGAGTCGCTAGATGACTTCTTTGCACGTTTCAATAAAATTCTTAGTAATCTTCGCTGTTGGAGTTAAGCTTTGATGATGCTGCTAATGCTAGACAATTGCTTGGTGCATTAGACATGTCAATTTGGGAGATGAAAGTTACATCCATTAGAGAATATACTGTCATGAGTACACTTACCTTAGATGTTCTTTATTCCAAGTTGAAAACTCATGAATTAGATGTTCTTGCTAGAAAGAATGATCATAAATCAATTGCTTTGACATCTCAATCTAGCATATCTCATAATGGTGTCGCTTCAAGTTTTGCTCTATCTTTCTTGTCTTCACTAACCGATGAACAGATTGAGCAATTCCCTAAGAAGACTTGTCACTACTCTCTTTCTCGCTTTAACAAAGCTTTACAAAATGTGAGAATGAGAAAGAGAGGTGGTGGTGGCCCTCCAAGATGCTATGAGTGTGGTGATCTCACCATATTCGTCCAAACTGTCCTAAACTTGCAGTGTAAAGCATCAAGGGAGGAGAAGGACAACGATGTAAGAAAAGAGAAGAAGTTCTCTTCAAGTAATAGAAAGAAGAAAAGCTTCATCAACAGCAAAGTTGTCCACCGAGTTCTTTCCGCTCTTGAACAAGTCAATTTGAGCGATGTGGATTCAGGGAGCAAGTTGAGACGATGCAACTCCAAGCAAGCATGAGTTGATCGGTTGTGTCTCATGGCTAAAAGCAAAGAACTTTTATCGAGAGGACCACTTACGACTTCAATGAGGTAGATCCTTCTTACGATGAATTAGCTATTGCTGTTATCGACTTGGTAAATTGCTTGATAAACGTGACAAGAAAATTAAGAAACATGATTTTGTTGTTGAGTCATTGAATGCTGAAATTGCTAGACTTAAAACCTTGATTCCTGATGATGATGCTTGCAAATCATGTGACTTAATTTACAATGAGCTTACTTTGCTTAGGAAAGAACATGTTACCTTGTTAGAGCAAATTAATGCTGAAAATGAGAAAAATGAGAAACTTGTTAAACATGCTAGTTGTTCTACCATTGATTTACATGATACAACTCCATGTTCTATATGCTCCATACTAGAATTGAAGTTGCATGATGCAAATGCTAGGGTTTCTCAAATGACAGAAGATTTGATTACACATGAGGTTCTTTCATGCTCAACTTGTCGCAAGCAAAAAGGAAAAGTGGATGTTCCCTGCAATAATTGTTTAATTCTTGCTAATAAAGTTGATTACTTGCAAAACTCTTTGGAACGATTCACTAATGGCAAGAAAAAGTTGAACATGATTTTGGATCAATCGAAGGTTAGCTCAAACAAGAAAGGTTTAGGTTTTGATCTTCATGCTTCATATGAAACTAAACCTCGCTCTGTTGTTTATGCTCCTTGCAATGACAAACTTGATATTTCAAATGAGCCTAAGAAAATTGTCTTCAAATCTGCTGGCCTTTTATCTTCTACTATGATGAATGCAAATGTTGCTTCTACTTCCAAAGCTAAACATAATGTTAAGTACACTTGCACTCATTGTGGTAGAGATGGACATTTAGTAGACTTTTGCTTTAGACTAGCTAAACAACAAAAGAGAGAAAGGTTTAATGCTAGGTCTAATTTCGTAAAGGCACACTCCACTTCTCATTATGTGCCTAGAGTGAAACAAACACCTTTTGATGCTAAAAACACGGAAAAGGCAAAACTGATTTTGTGCATAAGAATACTCGTGTTGTGCCCATCACAGCGTCGTGTCTCAAGATCGATTCCTAAACATCTTATTTCTAACCCCAGACTTCGAGATCTCGACACTTTTCTCGCTTCTATGTAGGCTTCTCACGAGGAGGGAGAACATGTGGCTAGTGAATTTCGGATGCTCACTTCATATGTTTAGTGATAAGTTTTGGTTCTCTCCTTTACTCATGCATCTCGTGCTAAAAGTGTTATCTTCTCAAGATGCTTCTTCCACCTCTGCTAAAAAGGCACTAGTCCAAATGATGCAAGTACAGTGCATATGTTCGTGGGGAGAGTGTCTTTTGTTCATAAAGATGATGATGTCTTTGTTGAGGATGAGATAATTGAGGTTTACATGAGAGACTCTTCCCACGTGCTTCACATCAACAAACAAATAAGTGAATTTTCAGGTATCTCCATGGTACTCAAGATTTTGGCATTTGGCTTTTTGCTTCCTTATGCATTAGTTTAAGAGCTTATTCGATGTTGACTTTGGAGGATGTTGAATTGATTTGGTTCGTGCCTACCTCTTGAGTAATCCTCTTTCTTGAGCATTTGATATTGATTTCACTTTCTTAGAGATCATGTTGAAAAAGAAAATATTGTGCTTCACCATGTGATACTGAACATCAATTGGCACATTTTCAAAACCCTTGTCTTCTTCTCGCTTTGCTTTTATTCGGGAGAACTTGGATTTGTTCATCCAATGGATTTGTTTTGAGGGGAGTTTCCTTGCCAAGTTTTTTACTTAATGAGCTCACTTTATCATATTTCTTTATATGTTATGTAATTGAGCTAATATATGATAATCTAATTATCTCACTTGAACTAAAAATGACATTATGAATTCACCCTCGGATCGATTACCTATAGCTAAATACTGCTGTGATATCTTACTCTTCTAGGCTTGATATTGAATCCTCTTGACAAATTTGGGCTATGAAGCAAGTGTGGTTTCAACTTTACTCTTTCATAAGACCTTTTAATCACTTTTGCATGTTTATAATCAAAGAAAAATGAAAAGAAAAGGGAATCAATAAAAGTGGTTGTTAAAAGCAAAAACCTCAAGTTATGTGCTTCAGGTGCTTTCCCTAAAAGATAAGATGTATGCTTCAAGCATGCCATTCCTCGAAGATAAGATGTATGCTTCAAGCATGCCACTCCTAGAAAATAAAAGAAGTATGCTTCAAGCATGCCACATGCAACTTATTGTTTAAAGATTAAATTGGTCTACTAGATTGGAGTTGAAACTACTTGCTCGCCTCTAAGTTGTTAGTTGCTTCAATTTTTAAAGTCTTGCTTTTTCAAGATCTTGCTTAGTACTTGGCTATAGTTGACTAAATTGAGGTTGAGATGCATGTCATTCCCTAACTTGTTAAAATCACATCAAGATCATGTATTTTGCATATTATATGATATATATAAGGTTATATGATCGAATGAGCTCATCTTTTCCTATCTTGGCACTCCCTTGTTTCTCCTTGTGAAATCTTTTGCTACAGAAAAATTTTGAACAAATTCTCTCTTTTGTACTCTTGATGAATCCATTGTCAAAGGGGGAGATATTTTGGGAATATTTGAGAAGTTCAAAGGAAAAAGGGAAAAGTTTTTTTTTGGAAATTTGAGCTTTTTGGGAGAAGTTTGGAGAATTTTGGAATTTTTGGGCACATTGCACATTCACACACATTTTCCTTCTCAGGGGGAGATTTTGTTTTGCATTTTGGTCAAAGGGGATTTCGTTTCTTTCCTTGGTCTTTGATTCTTTGGTTTTAAAATCTTTTGTAAAGTGAATGCCAAATGATTCAATACTAAGTGGTGTTGCCAATGTTTTCATCAAGGGGGAGATTGGGGAAATCATGTGTCAAAAATTGGCTTTGAAATCAAAATTAAACTTAGAATTGGATTTGCAAAATGTGCTTGTACATGTGTTTGATAATTTGTCAAGAAACAAGTAAGTTTCACTTTGTACCGGACCTAGCTCTCAAGAAACAAGTAAGTTCTATCCGCGACGACAATGTCTTTGGGTCCGTCGTGGGATCTTTGAACTCTTTGAGCCAAACTCTTTTTCCTCAAAACCAGTTCCGCTTGTATGACGGATAATGTTTTTTGTCCGTCGTGGACTTGCTTTTGAGCGCTTGAGTCTAACTCTTTCCAAGATTTGAGAAACTCTTTGCATGTACAACGGACTAATTCTTTTGTCCGGTCGTGAATGGACTTTTTTCTAGGTTTTACTTTTGTGAAACCGAACGCAGCACGCTTGCGCCGGACAAGCTCGGGTCCGCTGTGAACTTGTTTTGAGCTCATGACCAAAGCCATTTTTGCATGTACAACGGACCAACTTTGTTTGTCCTCAGAACGTGTTTTTCCGCGCTTGGTTGGCTTCTTGGAACAGAAACTTTTCTATACAACGGACCAACTTTGTTTGTCCGTCGAATCGCGCTTCGCCAATTAGGTTTTGAGCGATTTGGATTTGAATTTTGAATGAGAATTTGAAATTTGTAATGATTTCATGATGCTTCTTTGAAGTGGACTTTATGCAATACTCATGTGAGTAGTTGCATGGATTGACATTGAGTCAAGTCGTGGACTTGTGCTCGGATTTGTTTTGTGGTTTGTTCATGTGCGCGTATTGCTCGAAGACGAATGTGGTCGATGTGACGGACCTAACTAGGTTCATGGAGGAACTCGAGGTTCGACTAGGTTCGTGAGGAACCGAGGTCTTGGTGGTCAAGGATGTCATGCGGGACGCTCGGGCTAAGAGAATGGTGCACATGAAGAATGGTTATCACGCGTGAGAATGGCAAGAGGTCATTCGCGTGCAAAGTGTTAGTCACGTGAGTATGGCAGGCCATACGCCGCAGCAAAGTGTTAGTCACGTGAGTATGGTAGGGTTGCCATACGCTGGCGTAAGAGTTGTACTCGCCTGGTTGGGCCAAGTAGAGTTGAGTTGGATGCACGGATTCCTTCTAGGAATAGGAATCGTATTCTAACTCTTTGTGGGTTGGTGCTTTAAATAGGTGGGGTCTCCCCGTTGAAAGGCATCAAGTAGAGCTGAGCGCATCAAGCTTTGAGCTTGGTTTTAGGGTTTGTACTCTTTTGATGAGAGTATTTTAGACAAGAAATAAAGATCAATTCTTCCAAGATTTTTGCGTGCTACAAGAACACGCTGCCAAGATTTTACTGCTTTGGTTCTTGTTTGCATGCTTGTTCGAGTTCTAGATTGGTTTTTGTTCTTCAAGTTTTATCTTGATTTGATCCATCAAAAACCTCTCTAGGATATTGATCTAGTGTTTCTCAAAGTCTAGTTGATTAATCTTTTGAAGATCTTGTTTAAACTTGAAGTTTTGATTAGATTGATTCTCGTCAAGTTCTGGATCAGCAAGCTTGCGAAGCTCATAACTTTTGATCCGTAAGTCCGATCGAGCTGATTCTTTTTGGGTTTGATTCATATTGGAATCTAGTTTCTTGTGTACAAATTTCAGATCGTTCCGACAGTCGGATCTTCGGGAATTTGCGTTTTACCGAACCTCTGTCATTCTGTTTTTGTCGAAAATGAGGCAATTATTTTGTTCTGTTTTGGGGTGAACTTTTAATAGATTAAGAATTTGGTTTTAGCTTCCGCACAATCATTCACCCCCCTCTGATTGCTATATTCGTATACTTCGATCCTACAGAAGGTTTCCTCTAGGTCGGATACATGACTCGGGGCCATCCTGCTTTTGACGACTATGTCGTCCACGTACACCTCCAGGTTACGACCTATTTGGTCTGAGAAGGTTTTCTGCATGAGGCGTTGGAAGGTCGCTCCGGCGTTCCTTAGACCGAAGGACATGGTCGTGTAGCAGAACGTGCTGAACGGCGTGATGAAGGAAGTTTTCTCTTCATCGTCGGGCGATATGCCGATCTGGTGATAACCTGAATAGGCGTCCAGAAAACTCATCGCCTCGGAGCCGGCCGTTGCGTCCACCAACTGGTCTATCCGAGGCAGCGGGAAATTGTCCTTGGGGCAGGCGGCATTCAGCCCTGTGTGATCGACACACATGCGCCACTTGCCCCCCTTTTTCTTCACGATAACCGGGTTGGCCAACCAATCAGAGTGATCGACTTCCCGTATAAAACCGGCTTTGAGGAGCTTGTCCAGTTCCTCTCTGATGATAGCTTGCTTCTCCGGGGAGAAGCGCCTGAGCTTCTGCCGCACAGGCTTTTTGTCAGGCCGAACTGCTAGCCTGTGCTCGACGACCTCCCTTGGGACTCCGGGCATGTCGGACGGTTCCCAGGCGAACGTGTCCGCGCTTCTCCGGAGGAAGGTCACGAGCTCGAGTTCCTATTTAGGATCCAGGGAAGCCCCCACGTGTACGACCTTGTCTGGCTCTGCGTCGCACAGCGGGATGGCCTTAGTTTCTCCCCCGGCCTGGAGGGTAGCCTTGGGCCGGGAACTCCTCGGCTCTTGGTCGGGCCCGCGCTGGGGCAGCTGCCCGACCATGTCTAAAGCCCTCTCGTCGCAGTTTAGGGCTGCTTTCGGACTTCCCTTCACTGAGATCACGCCGCCGGGGCCGGGAACCTTCAGGCATTGGTACCCGTGATGCGTGGCGGCCATGAATTTGGCGAGCGCTGGTCGGCCCAGGATGGCGTTGTAGGCCGACTCGAAATCGACTACCTTGAAGGTGATCAATTCCGTTCGGAAGTTGCTCGGGCCTCCGAAAGTTACGGGCAGGACGATCTGTCCGAGCGGCTTGGCCGAGGTGCCGGGGACTATCCCGTAGAAAGGGACTACGACGCTCTTGATCTTGGACCGAGGAATTTGCATCTCGTCCAGGACCCTGGCTGATATCAGGTCCAGGGAACTCCCGCAATCCACAAGCACTCGTCCTACCGCGGTGTTGCAGATCGTTGGACTCACGGCGATACGGGAGCCTCTGGGGTTTCGTCATCCCCGGGGGACAGTCGTCCTTAGAAAAGGTGATGGGCAGCTCGGACCACTTGAGCTGCTGAACGGGAGGCTTCCCTTGAGTGACACGAAGTACCTCGCATGCGGCCTCCTTCAGCTCCCGACGAGACCCATAGGCGGCGGAGCCCCCGAATATCACGGCGATGTGGTTTCTCGGCTCCTGGTACTCCATGTCCGTGTCTTCCTCCTCGGCGGGCTTCTTGCCCTTGACGTCTCCTTCTTGCTCTGGGAGCGTGGGCATGGGACCCTTACCATTGTAGAATTGCTCCAGGCGGGAGGCCCATGTTCTGCAATTCCGCAGGTCGTGCCCATGCGCCTGGTGGAGCGGGCAAAAATAGGCGCTAGCCCGTCCGCGTTGGTCGCCGCGGTCTTGGTCATCCCGGTTTTGCTCGTTGTTCCGCTGAACCGGTCGGCCTTTTCCTTTCGCGGCTCCTCCTTTGTACGATTGCGAGGTCGGTCGTTGTCGTCGTTCGATGGCCGCCACCATGTCGGGGACGGAGCGTTTTTTCTTCTTTTTGATTTTTTTCTCGATCGAGCTCACGCTCTTTCGGCTTGACGCCTTCGAGTCCGGCCGAGGGGCAGCTTTCCTTCGCCCAGCACTTCTTCCATTGGACCGCCTCGTCGCGTTGGCATAACGGTCGGCCATGCGGAGCGGCTCGTTGGCCGTGATGTCCGGTGAATTTCGAGGTCCTGAGTAAAGCGGACGCCTCGGACCCCAAACTTGAAAGCCGGACAACCGCCTCATCCGAGATGCTTGGGATGGAATTGCGTACTTGCATGAAGCGTTGGACGAAGCGCAAGGTTCGCCCTCCGTCAGATCAGACGCTCAAAGGTCGCGCTCCTTCCGAGGCGGACGTAGCGGCTCTGGAAGTTGGCTCGGAGAGTCTTTGCTCGGTGTGCTCAGGACGGATCGAAGTTTTCCTTTTGGTTGAATAGCCACGCCCGAGCCGCCCATCCAAAGATCAGGCGTAAAATTAGCCATGACCCTTTCATCGCCTCCGGTAGCTAGAATGGCCGTGGTGTAGATTGAGAGAAACTTCGTCGGGTTCTGCGTCCCATCGAATCTCTCGATGTGACCCGGCTTGAACCTTATCGCCAGGTCACACGTCGTAGCGACGTCGCGAACGCATCTGCACCCAGCAGGGGATCGGGACGGTCATTGCGGCCCGGCGGGCGATCCCCACCAGCCGAGCCCGAGGTTCGTGGGCCCAGGCGTGAGAATATCTCCCTATGCCTGTAAGATGGAGAGTGGCCCGAAGAGGAATGTTCGGCCCGGTTCTGCCCATGGCTCGTATTCCGTTGATCTCGAGGGAGCCCCCGGGAATTGCTCCGGGTGCCCTCCCGAGCCCGATCGTGTTCGCGCCGGTCACTCCGGGTGCGGCTGCGTGAGTCGTCGGGGTGGAGGCGCACGGATGCCTGACGACGGCGTTCCCAGGAATCGCTCCGGGCATCCCTTCCTCGGGAGGCTTCTGCCGCTTTTATGTCCGTGGCGATTTCCTCGAGGTCGTCGGCCACAGCTGCACCCATGGTTTCTAGGTCGACTTGCTCAGGAAATTCTCTGAGGTTGCGCACCACTGTGGCCAAGGCTTGAAGGCGTTCCCCGCTCGGGGGAACGCGGGGTGACGAGCTCGTTAAATGCTCGCCGCGAACTCCGGTGTCCCATACGCTGTGGAAATTCTCACGAAGCCGGCCCTGGTCTTGTCGGTAGGGCCACCACGGACTTCTTTGGCGTAAGCTGGCGGCGTCCGGTCGAAGATGTCTGCAGGTGCTCTTTGGCCGCTTCATAGCGGTGGAGGCGTATTTCGCCCGGGGATTCGCTCCCGGTATTTCCGCCTTCCTCCGCAACCAAGACGTTACGGGATTGGGCGGACCGCGAAGGTGACATCACGGTGTCTCCCCGTGAGGCGGTCCCCTGGTCGAGCTCGAGATGGTCGGGAATGTCTAGGCCATCGTAGAGCCCGTCGTACTCGTCGTCCGAGAGGGCGTCGAGTTGGGAGCGAAAGAACTGCTCCCGTGCGGCGGCTTCCGGGCAGAAGTTCCCGGAACCGTCGTGGTTCTCGAGGCCAGCGGCGTCGGTAGCCCCATTGTCGAAGAACTGCTTGTCTTCTTCCTCGATTCCGGGGGCGTAGAGGCCCTGGCGATCTTGGGAGTCTGTCATCCTCCGGGATTCCTCACGAAAGGGAAAGTCGTTCCCCACGGACGGCGCCAGCTGTCGACAATTGGGGAGCAGGCCCCCGCCGAGCTTACTTGTTGGTGGAGGGACCAACTGCGACCCCTTCTCACGTGATGGGATACTCAGAGGAGTGACTCACTGGACTTCAACGGGCGAGGACACTGTGATTTTACCCTGGTTCGGGCCTCTCAAGAAGGAGATAATAGCCCTACTCCAGCTCGTGTATCTTTTTGTAAAGAATATCTGTCTGTCCCCCTCATGGTGGGGATGCTTTTATAGTTTATAAAGGACCAAACCCCGCAGGTCCCCACTATCCGCACGATTGGACCACGTCCAATCGTGGCAACTGGCAGATTCTACAACTCCGCCACGCTCCCGCGGAGGACGTAACGGGCTAACGGAGGTTACGCGCTGGTGGTTACTCCCACCGACCTCGAGATCACGTTAGGTCGGCCAATTCCCAGCGCCGAGCTCGGTTGCCTTATGCAAGCTCGAGCTCGCAATTGGCCAGAATCGGTTCCTTAGGCTTGATCATTATCTGAAATTTGGTTTATGCAAGCTCGAGTTCTTGGGAGTTTATAATATGGTTTGCACTATTTTTCATTCGGTTAAATTTTACTGGACAACCTTTTATCAGGACAATAGCACTGTAAGAATTTTTAAAAATTCCTTAGGCTTGATCATTATCTGAAATTTGCATTAATTTTTATTCGATAAAAATCATCAAAGTCTTAATAAATCTTAGAAATCTCGGTTAAAAAAACACTGGATTAAAGTTTTGCCTTTTTATAGCCTCCAGGCAGCGGCAGAGAGTCTGCCGCGTGCGGTCCAGCTCGTGCGCCGTGGTTTGCGCCTTTGTGGTCTTGGTCACATATGGTTTTGCTATTCAGGATGGCCTGCAGGGCCCGGTGCATTGCTACGCGGTAATAAACTTCAACATGTAATGGGCTTTCAATACTCGTATCTGCATATATGCTGCCCTACAGAGACCACGCACGCCCGGGGAGGTGATAGGCAGGAAGCCTTGTTGAACAAAGAATTGAAGGCCTTCCATCAGTTGTCTGCATTCTTCGGCTTGGTAATAGAAGGCAACAGTACGCAGTTTAGCAGTAGCTGCTGAATTCTGCAGCTGGGAGTCTGGAGCTTGCAGGCCCAAGGTTATTTCAGATCAATAATTGCTTCCCTTCTGAAACATAGGAATTTTATGTGGGAAAGGAACTGTTTTCTAGAAGCAAGCCATCAAATAAAGCTCGTGTTGCAAACATACCCTATCCCCGTGAACAAATCATCCCATGGAGCATGATTCAAAATCTTGCCGAGATTTTGGTCATCTCGGCCGAAATTTCATTTTCTGGTTAGGATCGAGATCTTAAATCGCAACCGAATAATTTTTTTTTAAAAAAACAAAATGCTAGAGTAACTTTTAAAATCTCGGTGAGATCTCAGTGGTCTCGGCCGAAATCTCAGATATTTTGATCAAATTTCAATTTTTGTGGGCCAGATTTGATTGGATTTGTGGTCAAGACTATCCACAAAAAATTTCAACATTTTTTTTTATCATTTTTCAAAAGTTCAAAAGTTGACCGAGATCTTGGTGATTTTGGTCGAAATCTCGGTGTCGGTCGAAATTTCGGATTTCTCGGTTGACAAAATACCGGATTTGAAATTTAGATTTTTGATTTCGTCTAGATTTTATTTGAAATTCTAAGATTTCATTAAAATTGAGATATATACCGAAAACAAAATTTAAAACCCTTCCATGGAGTCATTCGGGTATCTTTTTCTTTAAAAAGAAAGACTTGAGATATCACGGGTCAACTTAACAATGAGATGAGATAACGACCGGACCGGAGTGCCATATTTCCACGTAGTGAAACATTAGTGCGTGACTTGACCGGGGGACCTCCCATCAAATGAAGCTGCAAACTGAATCAAGATCTTATCTTCCAAAAAGGAAACTGTACTAGGGTTAGTTTTACTTGACTAAGACTCGAGGGTCGCTAGTCTATGATTCAGTTTCCCACCAGTAGAGAAAAGTTCAAAAAAAACAAAGCAGGTTCTCCCGTATGCATATCAAGTTAGCAACACATTTTCCCTGGGAATCCTACATCACACACACCCGTACTTTTTTCTTGGGCCGTTGGTTCGCCATCTGATGTCTCCGAACGATGGGTGCGGAGGCTTAGAGGCGCATATGCCAATTGCAATTGGACGGGCCCAGTTTAGATCTGGTGTTTCCTTTCCTCTCTTTAATCATTTTCTAGCTGATGGGTCCTGCACCCGTGTGACCCGTGTCTCACGCTTCAATTTTTCTTTTTCTTTCTCTGGCCTTTTTGGAATGCACCTGTTTCACACAAATCAATTCTTTACTCGCAGGTCAGCTAAAAGTAATTCTTTTTCTATAGAAACAGAAAAAAAAAATTCCGGTATGTTCGAAAGGTGAACTTAATTTTTTAAAAAAAATAAAACATCTTATTGTAATGATATAATAACATGCATGCTACATGACGGGTGTGACTTACGTGTGCACCGCGTGCCCTTGTGAGTTGTGACCCATGGCGACAACGGCACGTACATTGCCAAAGCTTGCCAGAGTGTGGCGTGAGTACCGGACCATTGGCGCGACTCGGCTTGGCGTGAGGTGAGACGGCGTGAAGGAGGTGGTGGGTGGCACTGGCGGCCATGCAGTGAGGCCGACGGTGATGTGTCGTTGGTTTTCCGTGTGCGTGCATGGGCTAGCGCACGCAAGGATTCAGTTTTGGCTAAAATCTCGGAGGTCACCGAAATCCGAAATCTCGGCGGGATTCGGAAATTTCGGATAAAATTCGAATGAAATATAAAAACCAAATTTCAAATCCGGTTTTTTTTCAACCAGGAAATCCAAGATCTCGGTCAAGTTAAATTGACCAAAAAATAGTCCAAAACACGTCAAAAAATTTTGAATTTTTTTTGGATAGTCCTGACACACAACTAATGTTTCCATAAAAAATTGAGATGATGATCAAGCATGAGTAATTTTTAAAAAATCTAACAGTGGTAAAGTCGTCATAAAAACCGTATATAAAATCAGTTTTTGATTTTTCAAATGTAACAATGAACTTCAAGTCATTTGAAAAGTTTTATATATGTTCTTATCATCCTATGTATTATAGAGAAATATTTATTCTATACATAGAAGTCATAATGTAACTGAATTGGAGCAACACAACATATTACATATTGATACACTAGATATATTCCATTAAGAAATACCTCATGGGATTGGGATGTCAACCTAACTAGTTACCTAGACTAGTAGACATAAACTACAGAGTGACTATTATTGATACCACAATATTGTACATAAAATCTAATTCACCAATTCACCAACAAACATATGTAGCATACTAGCATCCACAATCAGAAGTGCTAGCTGGACTCACCAACCATCATATCTATACATCCACAAACAAAAGTCAGAACAAAACATAATTTCATATTTTCATGCAATGATGCAAATGATCAAACATCTACCATAAATATATTCACTCCTTTGCTGCACAACCAATAGCACATGTTCATTCCTACCAAATCTCCCAAATTTAGAACCTATTTAAAGAAATTAACTGCTGAAAACAGACTGAGTTGGTCAGTGCGGCTGATTTAAGCATTTGGTGGTAGTAGAGGTCATGGGTTCGAATCCCCTTCGGCCATGATTTTTTTTCCTTTTCCTTTTTCATTTTTTTTCACTTGATAGTTGTTCGTGTTAGTCCATGAAATGTTCTAGAAAAAAGTTTACTTTGGAAATGATTTAGTGCTTGACACCTTAATTTTATGTGTGTTCAACCTTTTTTTTTGAAAATGAAAAATAGTTCAAACTACTTTAGAAAATTTTGAAATTTTCTGTGGATGGTCCTAACATATCCATAATATTCCCATAAAATTTTCAGATGATGATCAATCTTGAGAAATTTTAAAAAATTCGGACAATGCAAATCGACAAATTGAACCGGTCAAAAAATGGTCAAAAACACATAAAAAATTTTAGAAATTTTTTGTGGATGATCTTGACCCTAAATACAATCAAATACAGTGCACAAAAATCAAAATCCGGTAAATAAAACCCGAGATTCCTGAGATCTTGCCCGAGATACCCGAGATCTCGCCGAGAAATTCAAAATTTGAATTTTTTTTGAATTTTTTGAATTTTCCAGAATTTTGAATCTCGGAGGGGTCCGAAATTTCAATCCTTGAGAGCACGTGCTTTTGTTAGGGTGCCCACGACGTGGCGCAGTGTTGCGCCTGAGAGCGCTCAGGGATAAGGGAGGCGTCTAGCAAGCGGGCCTGGGCAGGATTAGTGGCTAACGGCTAGGGCCTACTTTCCAGAGGGAGAGAGGCAGAATTGGAAATACATATTCTGCTGGATTACGCCTCCCGGCCAAGGAAATTGTTTCTCAGTTTAGGTGTTTTTCATTTTTGGAATTAACCAGATTTTTCCATGAGGTTTAAATTGCAACCAAGAGTTCCTGGAAATTTTAAAGTGATCAAACGAGCTTCTACTTTTATGAAAAATTATGGGATGATCCTGGAAGGGTACTAATGATTTGGTAAAAAATTTAGAGCATAAGTAGTTCGGTGGATTTTTTATGAAAATTATTTTAGTGCTTGTGTTTTAATAAAGAACCCAGTATTTGAATTTTTTAAAAGCATCAATTAAATTCAAACATTCATAAAATTTTTTGGAGAGTTTCTTTGGACTATCACGAGCTCAAATGAAATATTTTAGGCTTTGTGATGTTTTAAATTTGAATTTTGGAAAAAAAAAACTACAACTAGGTTATTTGAAAATTATTTCTTTAAAAACAGAAATTTTAGAAATTTATAAAAACTCTAAAAATTCACAATAATCCCAGAGATTGACTTGATGACTTTAAATTTCATTTTGGTGAATTTGGAAATGTTACAACTTAGTTCTTAATCACCCACACGTTTTGAATCGATTAACAATGAAATTCATATTTCTTGACAATCACCTTCAAAATTACACATATCAGCTGCTAACAAAAGAAATCAGTAAGTCAACAAGATGAATTATTGTTCTGAGGGGCAACAAAGGAAGATTTAATTTTTGCTCTATTTTGTCTCAATGCACTTCATAGGGTGTTGCATCATCCTATTAGCGTGGAATTTTAACATTCAGTTACTAAGGTTAACATCTATATCATTTCTACCGAATTACATGACTAAGCAGTCAAAATAAGAAAGTTTTGTCATAAAGTAAGCAAGCACACACATGACACATGCACCAGCACCATGAAAATGATCGAGGGTTGCCAAGGGAAAAAAGAAAAAGGCACTATTCATCCGGTAGTATCGGATTTTTTTTGCTTGAGTTAGTGCCAGCCTGATTGAGAGGTTTTCTAAAACTTTGATTTTCAACTTATTTTTGGGGAAAATATTGTTGGATCATTCACCTCCCCTTGGCCACTTTGTACAACAGATTCAATACAATTAATAAAGAGAAAAAAGAGTTGATATTCTTACATCATGTATTCATCTATTTGCGATTGTTTTTTTTGTCTATTTTTTTTATTGACGTTAAGATTAATCTATGACATTCCTCGTCGTTTTACAATAGTTTCCTCGTTAATTTACTTGTCACCCCGGTCCAACGTTGTGTAAGTATTAATCTCGTTTTAAAAAATGTTGTCTTAAGAAAGTTTGATTTAGGTAAGTTTGGTTTGGAAAGTGTCTAGAGTCCGAATTAAACATATGAGTTGTTATCTAGTCTGATACTTGATGTTCTGCTATATAAGCAGGGAATTGTAAGAGCATCTCCAGCAGAGCCCCTAAACCAGCCCCTAAACCTTAAAATAAGGAGTGTAGTAAAAAAAACAGATCCAACAGGGCCCCAACTCAAGCCCCTAAAATTAGGGGGCCCCTAAATTTGCCTCCTCAGCCCCAATTCCCAGGGGGCCCCAACTCAAGCCCCTAAAATTAGGAGGCCCCTAAATTTGCCTCCTCAGCCCTAATTCCCAGGGACACGAGTACAACTCCTATTATTGAAGATAGGGAAATACATGAGAGGTTTCGAAAATTTTATCATGTTTTTAAAATTTTTAATTTAAATTTGAAATATCATATTTTTAAATTGTAAATGTTAACATGCTTATGTTTTATGTATTACAAATATTTTTGATTGAATTTTAGTGGTGTCAAATGAAAATTATACATAGCGGATATGTCAAAATAGGAGAAAAAGTAAAATAGGGACTGAGATTTAGGGGCTGTTGCTGGACTTGTGCTCACAAAAGCAGGCCTCAAAAATAGAAGTCCCTAAATCCAAAATAGAGACCCTGTTTTAGGGACCCTTGCTGGAGATGCTCTAACATACTAGAGGTGAGCAAAGCAAACCAAAAAAAAAAAAGAGAGAGAGAGAGAGAGAGAGAGAGAAAATTGCTTTAATTTTTTTTGGGTATCCTATTCCAACAATTGGTATTAGAGTAAGATTCTAATTTTGGAGTCACGTTTGCTCCGAGAGAGGCCACCACTGTTGTACAATGGGGCAAGCTATTAGGATAGCAGGCTATCGTCGTTGAGCGACACAATATTAAGCAAGATCAGGCTATCGTGGTGGAGCCATACGGAAAAAGGAAGAAAAGCGGCAGGAAACACGCTGCCACAGACCGTGAAGAGACATTCCAGGCACGCGTGGAGGTGGCGTCGGTCCGGGAGCGCCAGCAATGTGACTCGGCAGCAGAGCTCCCGACGGAGAGACGCGCAGCAGAGGAGACTCAGAGCGGCTGCAGGCGCCGAGACGCGCGGTGCAACAGCCAACAGGACGCGGTGTGCTCGGCTGAAGAGGGCATCGACGTGGGAAGCAGTACAAGAAGCAGGTCTCCTGAAGCACGTGAAGCAACGCTTCTAGCCAAAAGGGCTACAATACATCACATACTACCATAAAGAAAACGGAGCTCTAGCCCACGGCGCAATCTCCAGAAGGAATGGCAAAGCTAGCAGTGAAGTGGACAGCAGTCCTGTTGCAAGCATCTGCAGGTGACCAGGAGCAGCGGCAAAGCTTTAGAGCAAATGCATGACTCTTGTGTGGCAGGTGCAATAGCAAAGGAACAGCCACGCATGGAATTGGCGCGGCTACAAAACACATAGAAGGAGATCAGAGAGAGAAAAGTGGAGAAGACGTATCTTCTTGATACTCGTGATTAGCGAATATCGTCGATAATCGGCGTGATAAGATGATATTGGTGGTCATCTGTGTGTCTCGTCGATGGAAGTCGAGGAGTTGTTGTCATCGGTTCTTGCTGTGTCTGTGCACGGGAGTTCTTATAGATGTGTCCAAGTTTCTCGTGGGGCGAGCTCTAATACGAGCCTGCGTGTCACTGTCAAGTTGAGTTACTGGTGAAAAGACAATTAGATCTGGTGAGTTCTAATGTGAGTCTGCGTATCATCGTCAACTTGTGTTACTTGTGAAAAGACAATTGGAGTGGAGGCAAAAGGTCATGCTTGCCAGCGAGGTACGTCATCGATGGTATGGCTAGCAAGAAGATGGTGGAACTCCTTAGAGAAACGTTCATCGTCGTGTGTCAAATAAAAGTTGAGCAAATCATAGTTGTGCAAGTTTGAGTTAAGTATGGAACAAAATTAAGAGGGTGATTGTTAGTATTAATCTCGTTTTAGAAAAGTTTGGTTTAGGTAAGTTTAGTATAGAAAGTGTCTGGAGTCCGAATCAAACACGAGTTGTTATCTAGTCTGGTACTTGATGTTCTGCTATATAAACAGATAAAAAATAAAGAAGAACAAGAAAAAAATAAAGAAGAGAAAATTGCTTTAAAATTTTCTGGGTATCCTGCCCCAACACGTTGCACCTGCAGGATCTCTTCGCCGGCGGCACGATGAGCTCTGCAGTCACCGTCGAGGCGTCGAGTGGGCCATCTCGGAGTTCCTCGAGAAGCCCGAGATTTTCGCCACGGCCACCGAGGAGCAGGATTCCGCCGCGCCCACCTTCCCTTCGTCGAGGCCATCGAGAAGGAGAGCATGCGGATGCACTCGGTGGCGCCCTTGCTGACACCCCGCCTGTCCCGCGAGGACAAGTCTCCGTGGGCGGCTACGACATCCCAGACGGCACGCGCGTGCTCGGCAGCGTGTGGACCATCGGCCGCGACCCGGCGCTGCGGGACGCGCCCGGCGAGTTCATTCCGGAGAGGTTCCTAGGTAGCAAGATCGACGTGAAGGGGCACTTCGAGCTGCTGTCGTGCGCGTCCGGACGGCGAATGTGCCCCGGGTACAGCGTCGGGCTGAAGGTGATCCAGGTCAGGTGAGCCTCGCCAGTCGCCAATCTCCTGCACGGCTTCGCGTGGAGGCTTCCGGACGGCATGACGAAGGAGGAGCTGAGCATGGAGGAGATACTCGGCCTGTCGACGTTGCGCAAGTTCCCGCTCGAGGCCGTCGTCGAGCCCAAGCTCCCGGTCCACCTCTACACCGGGGCTTGATGTGCGCGTGTTAGGCCATGTTTGGATGGACTAAAGCTAATTATTAGTTGGCTAATGGCTAGAGCTAATTGTTAGTCAGCTAATAATTAGTCCATCTAAAATTAGCCCAGGGCTGTTTGGATACATGACTAATGGTTGGGCTAATTTCTTAGAAAAGTCATGTTTGCCCCCTCATAACGGACTGGAGAGCGGACGCACGGGTGAGGAAGTGAGGATAAGGCCAACGCGAGGGTATTTCAGACTTTTCTCAGCGTGTTACCTGCTATTAGTCCAAATTAGCTCCCTCCCACCAACTAATGGACTAATTGTTAGCTGAGGGGTTAGCTAAAAATTAGTCCACCTATTAGTCCTCCTGTTTGGATAGACTAGGACTAATTTTTAGCCAGCTAACAATTAGTCCAGGGATCCAAACATGGCCTTAGTTGGTCCGGGTGGACTGTGGAGCACTACTACCAAAACTGGACATGGTATACCCTTAAAAGAAAACTGGATATGGTGTCATACTGTCTTGTCATAGTACATACTAGAAAGGCTCGCGCGGCGCACGCCGCGCGCGTGACCGAGAAACGAATTTGTATTTTTTTTCGGAGGAAAAACGGACCATGGAACAATTTTTTCCGGGAAAAACGACGCAAAATATTTTTTTCCCATGCTCTGGAGAAAAAACACACAACGAAAACATTTTTTTCCAACAAAAAGGATAAATGATGGCCGGAGAACGAATTTTATATTTTTTTTTTAGAGAAAACGGCAAACGAAAACATTTTCCCCATGCTCCGGAGAAAAACCGGATCACGAAAACATTTTTTTCCGAGCAAAACGGAGAAAGGGAAAAAAATTTTAAGAGAAAAGGCCGTGCTCCGTAGGAAAAACGGACAACGGAAACATTTTTTCCGAGCAAAACGGAGAAATGAATTTTTTTTTAGCGAAAACGGGCAACAAAAACATTTTTCCCATGCTCCGGAGGAAAAATAGACCACGAAAATATTTTTCCGGGCAAAACGGAGCAAGGACCCGAACGTAAAGTACAGGGACCTATTTGTTATAATTTTGGACCTATCCGCTATTTTGAATAATTAGAAAAGGGCTCGTTCGCTATTCGCATTTAATGGGGGCTCTCTCTGTAAAATACCGAACGAGGGACCTAAACGCGAACCGGGAAAATTTATTTTCCTCTCACAGAAAATCGCCCAGGGACCTATACGTAATTTCGAAGAAACGGAGGGCCTTTTCGCGAAACGGAGGAGAGAGAGGGTGGGGTGACGTGGGGGGCTGAGGCTCCCGGAAACCTTCCGGTAATATGGTGGGTAGTATTTTCTGGTCCTGGTGGTGTGTCACGTCAAGCGTGCATCACTGCATTGTATTGTGTTGGGTGGAATGGAAGTGGAAGCGTCATGCATAATTACATAAGGTTTGAATATTTTTTTAGCAAGATCTTGTAGTATCAGTATAACTGTGTAAGGTGTTCTGTTGCTCGTAGATATACGACACTCCAGTTCACAAGTATGGCACTCTGTGTTTAGATATATGATCATTACTTCAACTAATTCATGATATTCACTGGCCCTCGCGGGCAGGGTTCAACTTTTCGTTGAATTTCGCTCGAATTTCGCGAAATCCGATCTTACCGTTCCGGTTCGAAAAAGCATTTCGATGAAAATCACTACTGTTCAACCAGTTTTCGAACGGTTTTTACCGATTTTCGAACGTCAATTTTTCTAACGGTTTTTCGCTGACGGAAAGTGGAACCTGCTAGCGGGAGCTGTCGTAAGAGGAAATTTCCTTGCTAGCTACAAATATCGCAATGCTAGAAATTGCAAGTCGTGCAAAATCCAAATACACTTCCCAGACCCGAGGACACAAACTTCTCTTTTTCGGAGGCATGTCTATGCGCATATTTGGATCTCCGGCAAGCATAGAGACTAGTAAAACGGGGAATCCAGATCAGTTTTTAGTACTTAAAAAGGTTTGGGAGGTGCCTATGTGATTACTATTTAAAAATTACATAAATATTAAACATAAATAAAAGATGAATAATGATTTCTTATCTTTTCTCATACTTTACGATTTATATAGTTTCTATTATAAAATGAGAGGTGCTTCTATACTTTTCTTTTTTAAAGTTGCACAATTAGTAAAGGATGAATGAAGGGTAGATGGTGATGATGCTTTTATAGCTTACAAAGGGGCGTGCTTGTTCAAACCCACTAACTCCACGTCCGACCAGGTCCAACGTGGTAACTAACGGATCCTACACTCCTGTCACGTCCCCGCGAGGATCGCAACGAACTAGCGGAGGTTACGCAGCGGGCGGTTACCGACCTCGGGATCACGTCAGGTCGGCTAACGTCTAACTCCGAACTCGGCCACCTCGGCCTGAGCACGAGCTATCGGTCCACCAGGCCATGCGACCTCTTAAAAAGGTCCCGGCTAGACCGTCCCTTGGAACAACTCCTCGCGACCAGGACGGGAACGACCTCGTGCTGCTCGTGGCGCCCGGCTAGATCGTCCAGGGGAACGGCCTTCCGGTAGTTCGGGCAGCAGTGAGCCCGCGCCCCTCGTGGCACCCGAGGTAATTCTGTGGGGTCTACCCGACTCCCCGACAGCTAGCCCCCGAGGTTCGAGTGGAAGAAGGCTTTAAGAAAAGACCTTCCTCTCGGGCCTACCGTCTCCCGAGCCAGCCAGGTTGGTCGCGACGAACAGCTGCCCCGACCTCCGAGCTATTAGTCCGCCCCGAGAGACGAGCTCGGTCCCGCCGTGCCTTGGGCGTGCGAACTAGTTCCCATCTTACCGACGGTTCCTTCCCTTGGAAGCTTCATTCGGTTAGTACGAACCGCCCCTCCTCGGGAACCGTCGCCCGGCAAGACAGCCTTGGTTTGCGTGTCCACGCGTCGCTCTCCGTGTGGTGGACGTCTCAACTGCCCCCTGCGCCTTTAGGGCTTCCTCGACTATAACGGCGGGAACCTCTTCGTTCTCTTGTTTGGTTTTTAAACCCCAGAAGAGAAACCCTAGATCCACTTGCCCTTTCAATCAACTAGTGCGCTCCCTACTTCTTCATTTCGGCGCTTCATCCTCCTTTCCGATCATCTCCTCCATCCTCATGGCAAAGTTTACGTCGGCAAGCTCGATAGGCGCAAGCCGAGATTCTCGGCGGGCGAAGTACCTTGACGCCGGCTCATGGAGAGCCGGTGCCGAGGAGAGCCCCGAGCCGGAGGAAGGAGAGATCGTCTCCACCGAGCTCTACGCCATAAACGGGCCAGACGCCCGAAAGCGAAGTTCGTTGAAGCCGTGCTCGCCTTCTGCCGAGTGCGAGATCGCCCACCTCCACCCAAATTCCATCCTCATCATGGCCATCTTCGCCCATCTCTCGTGAGGGGTTTGTGGGCGTCGAGCCTACTCCCAGTCTCTTTCTTCACTTCTACACCCTTACGCGCACCGGCACCCCCTCGCAGGCCGGCTGCCTTTACTTCCGCCACCGACCTACCGCCCCAGACGAGTACCCGAAGCTTCACGCTCAAGGACTCCGTGTCGGGTGGGCCGACTCTTGGTTCTATCTCGAGGAAGGCCGAGGCGGCTCGCTTTCCTACTCCGAGCCGTGGGTCGTGCCGCCGAGACCCCGGCCGACGGTGCAGCCGGAGGAGGAGAAGGTGTTGTCGCTGATCAACGAGCTCACTTGCTCGAGGTGGCCGGACGGGATGTCGCCGGGACTACATCAGAGCCCGGGTGTCGCCCCTCAGGAGGAGGGTGCATCCCTTCTTCAAGGTTGAGGGGTGGCAGGACATCACACGGGAGTCACGCTCAGGTATACCATCGACCTCGGCCTTCTCTCCTATGCAGAGGACATTCGGTCTTACCACTTCCTCTTGCTCGGTACGCAGCTCCACCGGAGGACTGGGTGGACGCGAGGGTGTCCGAAATGTTCGGGACCCCCAAGGGCAAGGAAATCCTAGAGGGTCGCCAGATCCCGAATAACGTCCTCAACCGGACCGAGCCGGTAAGCTTTCGATTTGGCCCTCCTTTCTTGACGTCCTACTTGGTCCGAGTCTCTCCAGGGTGCCCCGACCTCATAAAACTTTCTCTGGCAGGAGAAGGTCGCCCTCGAGGTCGCCGTGGATCAACTGGCATCGCAGCTGGGGGGACGAGGTCGTAAGACCAAAAAATTGGCGGGCCGCAAACGCCGCGACCGATCCCCTTCGGCCACGCCGTCTCCGCCTCGGCGTTCGCGCAGGCGTCCTGGCTCGGACGACCGTTCACCCCGCCAGCATTTGGAGTATGCTGATCGGCAGGAGGTGAGCGAACTAAAACTTTGGATGGATGAACATACCGTAAAACCCCGAGCCGATGGCTCGTTACGCCGGCTTGCCGCTACGGGCGAAGAAGGAGGCCGCGGTGGTCCAAAGCGAAGGAGGCAATCGAGAGCCAGATCGCGGTTCTTCAGCAGAGCTCGCGGGTGAGCTCGAGCTCGGCCCCTCTGGATGACGAGGAGGAGAAGGGCGAGCTGGATCCCGCCCCTGGTCCCGAGGTCCCGCAGTCGCCCATCGCGTCCCAACCACGCCCAACGCCGACCATCACCGAGGCCGACTTGGGAGAGGTCGACCCTTCCGTCGCCAGGGCCGACAAGGCACGTGAGGACATGGCTGCCCTCCTCGATCGCGCTCGAGGGCAGCTGAAAGATGCCGAACGAGGTCAGCTTCTTACCCCTGCCTCGTTTCTCTCATCCTCCCTCCGGCACCACACTAACCCCACATCATCTGTAGTGGGTGTGGCAGCTGGTGCGGAGTTATGGGATTTTGGAGCAATGGCTGACGAAATTCTTGATCTCGTGCTAGAGAGGGAGCTTGCCCGCGCTGCCGAGGCCGTTGTGGGCGAGGAGGTCGAGGTGGGAACTGAGGCCGCGGAGGCCCAATCCCCACGAGCTGCTGGTGGTGATGACGCCGAGGTAGAGGAGCCTGCCGCCGCGGAGATCCGGGCCCCAGAGCTCGTCTCTCCTGAGGAGAAGGCGCAGAGGAAGATTGCGGCTGCCGATGCTCGGGCCGCGGCGGAGGGCATCCCCCATATTATAATTCAAGACGAGGAGGAGGAGGAGGACGGTGGTACCGAGCACGCCGCTGAGGCTCCTCGCGAGGATTCCGCCGGCGCGAGTGACATTATCGCCGCCACGCTCCAAGAGATCGCCGAGATCTCTCCCCGAGCCCGCGACGCTCCGCCGGACATCAACGTCGAGCTCGACCTCACGGCTGCCGACCCGGCGACTCCGGTCGATCTCGTGCCCGAAGACGCCGCCATGGCCCGACTTCAAGCGCCCGACCTCCCGGCCGCCGACCCGGCGTCTTCAGCCGTCCTTGCGCCCGAAGACGTCGCCACAGCCCCACTTCAAGCGCCCGACATCCCGACCGCCGAGCCGACGCCTCCAATCGTTCCCGCGCCCGGAGACGTCGCCACGGCCCAGTCTTGCGAGGAGGCAGGGCCGACCGGGGAGGAAGCTCCCCCGGCCGTGGACATTGTGCTCCGGGCGGAGGACCTCAAAAGCCCGGACGCCGAGGAGGAGGAGCCCCCGAGCACAACTCCTGCTCGGGAAGAAGAGGAGCGGGAGGTGGTCCTTGCTCTCGAGGCCATCCCTCCGCAGGAGATGGGGTCCGATCCTCAGGGGCAAGGTCTCCCGCCCCCAGGGGACGGGGGAGCTCGAGCTCGAGACCCAGCGCTCGATCAAGGAGAAGGAGCTCAAGCTCCCGCCCAGGGAGTAAGGAGCGGGACGGAGGACCCTGCCGAGCTGTTCCAGGAGGGGCTGGAGGCTCGGCTCTGTTGGGTAAGTTTCCTAACACTTATGCGTTTTTGTCCCAAAAAGAATCCGACTGCGACCCGAGATGCCTTGATGCGTAGGTGTTGGAGACCACCATGAAGGACTTCCATGCCGCGACCGTGCCGCCAGAAGTCGTCGCGAAGCACCAGGCCGAGCAAGACGCTAGGATCGCGGAGCTCGAGCGCCTGGTCGCCGAGCTGAGGTCTTCTGAGGCCGAGATTCGGCAGAAGATGGAGGAGTCCGCGCTCTTCCTCAAGGAGCGCCTCGAACAGAGCGAGCAGGCGAGGTCGGGGCTCGAGGCGACGGTGGCGTCCCTGCGTGACTCCGCACGAAGCGCCGAACGGACGATCGACCAGCAACGGGAGGAGTCCAAACGGCTTCGTCAAGCGGCAAGCGAGGGTCGTGAAGCTCGTCGGCGGGTGCTTGACCTCGAGTCCGAGCTTGAGTCCGTGCGGGACGAGCTCATCGCTCTGCAGGACGAGAAGCGTGCCGGCCTCCTGTAACTTGGTCCTGCAAAAAACTTTAGCGAAAAAGCTGCCAAGTTGGGCATAATACGATCGTGTTTAATAGAAGTCTTTTATTTTTCTCTGTTTTGTCTCCCTCGGAACGACAACAATATGCCCTATCCTGTTGCTCCCTACCCGGCGGAGCTCGACAGTCACGCAATCTAGTGATAGTCACGCGATCTAGCGAACGATCGTACTAGGGAGTGACTACCTCGTGCGAAAGATCCTCTAGGTCGTAGCCACACGGTATCCTTATAGCCCCCGCCGCCAACGGAGGTCGTGGGGGGAGGCTGCAAACACGACCTTGTTGACGGAATAGAGCCCTGCGGGGACCGTGTGACTTTATACGGTGCGTCTACGCCGCTCACCGGCCGACCTGAGCTGGGAACCGTCGAGGGGTGCTCATGCGACCCTTTGTCTGCGGCGGAGGCCTGCCGAGAAAAGATGGTCGTCTTACGGAGAAGGAAACCCTCGGGGTCGAGCTCCGGTGGTCCGATGTCAGGCGGTAGGATGCTTGACCGTTTGCGCCCTGAGGTCCGAGCTCGCTCTTTGATACCGGATCGAGCTTGATCATGGCACTTCGCGGGAGGTTTAAAGAGAGAAAGAGAAAACGAGAGAGATCGAGGGAGACCGAGAGGCCAAGTGTCGAATTTTTATTTAAAGGAGTAAGGTTGGTTTGGTTAGATATGGAACTTACGCAGTTGGTCGATGTTCCAAGTACTAGCTAGTTCTCGACCATCTTCCATTGCGAGGCGGACAGCCCCCGGGCGTGCTGTTGAGACGACCGTGTAAGGACCTTCCCATCTTGGCGTTAGCTTGTTGGCTTTTGACAGGTCTTGGACCCGTCGCAGAACGAGATCGCCGACGTGCAAGGTCCTTGGTCGTACCGATTTAGCGGCGTGCCTGCGGAGAGCTTGCAGGTAAACCGCGGATCGCAATGTAACCTGCTCACGAGTCGCCTCCACGAGGTCGAGGTCGAGAAGGCGCTCGCCTTCTGCGTCGATGCTATCGGCCAGGTTCACCCTTGGGGATCCTAGGACAACCTCGGCGGGTAGGACGGCTTCCGCGCCATATACGAGCTGAAAGGGGGTCTCCCCCGTAGCTCGGCTCGTCGTGGTGCGGACCGACCAGAGGACGGGGGGTAGCTTGTCCACCCAGGCCTGACCATGCCGATCGAGGCTCTTGAAGACTCTCTTCTTGATTCCTTGGACGATCTGCCCGTTCGCACGCTCGGCCGCCCCATTGCTCTGCGGGTGGGCCACGGATGCGAAGCATATCTTGGTCCCGACCTCCTCGCAATAAGCCTGAAACACCTCGCTTGTGAACTGAGTGCCGTTGTCCGTGATGAGGCGACTTAACGCCAAAGCGGAGTTACTACATTATTGCGGAAGAACCTTTTAGCCGCTGTGCCGAGATGGTTGATATAGGCTCGGCCTCGATCCATTTAGTGAAGGTGTCGATTGCGACGAGCAGGTATTTACAACCCTCCTTCCCTGAAATGGACCGAGTATGTCGATGCCCCAAACCGAGAACGGCCAGGTTAGCGGCATGGTTCTGCAGCATGCGTATGCCGGTTGATGGACTTTCCGGCATGGAATCGCAAGGTCGGCAAGCGGTCACTATTGAGCGCGCGTCGGCCAATAGTAACCCAACCGGAAGGCTTTGCTCACCAAGGTCCTAAAGGACGAGTGAGCTCCACACATCCCGTCATGGATATCTTTGAGGAGATATTTGCCTTCCTCTTGGGTGATGCACTTGGAGAGGACGCCAAGCGCGCCTTTGCGGTATAAGAGGCCCTCGACCATTTTATAGGTCGAGGAGTGTCTCACTAGCCGGGATTTCTCGGCTTCCTCCTCGGGCAGTGTCCCGTGCACGAGGTATTGGATGAATGGCGTCATCCAACTCGCACCCTGCTCGAGGAAGGAGACGGTACCACCCGTCTCGGTTGCCTCCTCTCCGGGGGGTATGGAGGGCTTATAGAGGTGCTCGATGAGTACCCCCGCCGGAGCGGGAAACTGGGCGGAACCGACCTTCGATAGATGGTCGGCCAGGGCATTGTCCTTCCTGGGGACGTATAGTACTTCGAAGTTTCTGAAGTACTTTTCCATCTTCCTTACTTCAACCAGGTAAAGCGCCATTGAGTCATCGGAGCACTGATACTCCTTGTTAACCTGGTTGACAACCAGCTGCGAGTCGCCCTTCGCAGTTAGTCGATGGACTCCGAGCGTCCTGCACGCCCGAAGTCCGGCTAGCAGACCCTCGTATTCTGCCGCGTTGTTCGTTGCGCCGAAATGTAGTCGGAGGGCGTACTGGATCCGCTCCCCCTGGGGGGATTCGAGGACCACTCCAGCCCCCGAGCAATTATAAGCTCGGGATCCGTCGAAGTACATGACCCAGCGACCGTGCTCGGTCTGGTCGGGTTCGGACTCAGATGGGATAGGATTTGTCCATTCGGCTAGGAAGTCCGCTAGAACCTGGGACTTAATCGCCGTCCTGGCCGAGAATTCGATCTCGAATTCGGCGAGCTCCATGGCCCACTTCGCGATCCGTCCGCTCGCGTCCTGATTCCCTAGAATCTCTCTAAGCGGGAAGTTGGTCGGGACTCGAATTTTGTAGGCCTGGAAGTAGTGCCTTAATTTCTTCGAGGCCACGAGGAGCGCATAAAGGAGCTTCTGGACCTCGGGGTAGCGCTCCTTTGGTCCGTGTAAGACTTCGCTGATGTAGTAGATCGGGCGCTGCACCCCGTCCCGTTCCACCGTTATGACGGCGCTTACCGCCTGGGGCGTGGCGGCCAGGTAGAGCAAGAGAACCTCTCCCATTCTCGGCGTGGTCAGGACCGGGGGTCTTGACAAATATAGTTTTAAGTCTTTGAAAGAGCGGTCTGCTTCCTCTGTCCAAGTGAAGCCGTCGTGCTTCCGGAGCGCCTTGAAGAAAGGCAGGCCGCGTTCCCCGAGCCGCGAGATGAAGCGACTTAGGGCCGCCATCCTTCCGGTCAGGGATTGCACCTCCCGCGTACAAGCGGGTGGCCGCATGTTCTCGATGGCCTCTATCTTCTCGGGGTTGGCCCCGATTCCTTGTGGACCGATCATGTAGCCGAGTACTTTGCCAGCCTTGACCCCGAACACACATTTTTCAGGGTTCAACTTTATTCGATGCTTATTGAGGTTATGAAAAGTCTCCTCTAGATCGGGTACATGATCCGAGGCCATCTTGCTCTTGACGACTATGTCGTCTACATATACTTCCAGGTTCCGACCTATTTGGTCCGAGAAGGTTTTTACGCATGAGGCGCTGGAAGGTCGCTCCGGCGTTCCTTAGACCGAAGGACATGGTCGTGTAGCGTAATGTGCCAAGCGGCGTGATGAAGGAAGTTTTCTCCTCGTCGTCGGGCGATATGCCGATCTGGTGATAGCCTGAGTAGGCGCCCGAAAGCTCATCGCCTCGGAGCGGCCGTTGCGTCGACCAACCGGTCTATCCGAGGTAGCGGGAAATTGTCTTTCGGGCATGCGGCATTCAGCCCTGTGTGATCGACACACATGCGCCACTTGCCCCCTTTTTTCTTCACGATGACTGGGTTGGCCAACCAATCGGAATGGTCAACCTCCCGTATGAAACCGGCTTTGAGGAGCTTGTCCAGTTCCTCTCTGATGATGGCTTGCTTCTCAGGAGAAGCGCTGAGCTTCACGCCTGTGCTTTTGTCGAGCCGAATCGCTAGCTTTGTGCTCGACGACCTCCCTTGGGACTCCGGGCATGTCGGACGGTTCCCAGGCGAATGTGTCCGCGCTTCTCCGGAGGAAGGTCACGAGCTCGAGTTCCTATTTAGGGTCCAGGGAAGCCCCCACATGTACGACCTTGCCTGGCTCTGCGTCGTACAGCGGGATGGCCTTAGTTTCTCCCCCGGCCTGGAGGGTAGCCCTGGGCCGGGAACTCCTCGGCTCTTGGTCGGGTCCGCGTAGGGGCAGCTGCCCGACCATGTCTAGAGCCTTCTCGTCGCAGTTTAGGGCCGCCTTCGGACTTCCCTTCACTGAGATCACGCCACGGCCGGAACCTTCGTGCATTGGTACCGTGATGCGTGGCGGCCATGAATTTGGCGAGCGCTGGTCGGCCAGATGGCGTTGTAGGCCGACTGAAATCGACCACCTCGAAGGTGACTAATTCCGTTCGGAAGTTGCTCGGGCTTCCGAAGGTTACCGGCAGACGATCTGCCCGAGCGGCTTGGCCGAGGTACCGGACTATCCGTAGAAAGGGACTACGACGCTCTTGATCTTGGACCGAGGAATTTGCATCTCGTCCAGGACCCTGGCCGATATCAGGTCCAGGAACTCCCGCAATCCACAAGCACGCGCCCTACCGCGGTATTGCGATCGTCGGGCTAACGACCATCGGGAGCCTCACTGGGTTTCGTCATCCCGAGCGATCGTCTTTGGAGAAGGTAATGGGCAGCTCGGACCACTTGAGCCGTTGAGCAGGAGGCTTCCCTTGGGTGACACGGAGTACCTCGCGTGCGGCCTCCTTCAGCTCCCGTCGAGACCCATAGGCGGCGGAGCCCCCGAATATCACGGCGATGTGGTTTCTCGGCTCCTGGTACTCCATGTCCGTATCTTCCTCCTCGGCGGGTTTCTTGCCCTTGACGTCTCCTTCTTGCTCTGGGAGCGTGGGCATGGGACCCTTGCCACTGTAGAATTGCTCCAGGCGGGAGGCCCATGTTCTGCAATTCCGCAGGTCGTGCCCGTGCGCCTGGTGGAGCGGGCAAAAATAGGCGCTAGCCCGTCCGCGTTGGTCGCCGCGGTCTTGGTCGTCCCGGTTTTGCTCGCTGCTCCGCTGAACCGGTCGGCCTTTCCCTTTCGCGGCTCCTCCTTTATACGATTGCGAGGTCGGCCGTTGTCGTTGTCGTTCGATGGCCGCCACCATGTCGGAGACGGAGGGTTTTTTCTTCTTTTTGATTTTTTTCTCGATCGAGCTCACGCTCTTTCGGCTTGACGCCCCTTCAAGCCCGGCCGAGGGCAGCTTTTCCTCGCCCAGAAATTCTTCCATTGGACGGCCTCGTCGCGTTGGCATAACGATCGGCCATGCGAATGTACCGTTGGCCGTGATGTCCGGTGAATTTCGAGGTCCTGAGTAAAGCGGACGTCTCGGACCCCAAACTTGAAAGCCCGGACGACCGCCTCATCCGAGATGCTTGGGATGGAATTGCGCACTTGCATGAAGCGCCTGGAGCCAGGCGCGCAGGTCTCGCCCTCATGTCAGGCGCTCAAGTCGCGCTCCTTCCCCGAGGCGGGCGTAGCGACTCTGGAAGTTGGCTCGGAGAGTCTTTGCTCGGTATGCTCAGGATCGGATCGAGTTTTCCTTTTGGTTGAATAGCCACGTCCGAGCCGGCCCGTCCAGTACTGTGGGCAGAAAGTTAGCCATGACCCTTTCATCACCCCCGGCGGCTAGAATGGCCGTGGTGTAGATCGAGAGAAACTCGTCGGGGTTCTGAGTCCCATCGAATCTCTCGATGTGACCCGGCTTGAACCTTGTCGGCCAGGTCACACGTCGTAGCGACGTCGCGAACGCCCTGCACCCGAAAACGGGACTGTCGGGACGGTCATTACGAGCGCGGCGGTCGGGGCGATCCCCACCAGCCGAGCCCGAGGTTAGTGGGCCCAGGCGAGAGAATATCTCCCTACGCCTGTAGGATGGAGAGTGGCCCGAAGAGGAATGTTCGGCCCGGTTCTGCCCGTGGCTCGCATTCCGCTGGTCCCGAGGGAGCCCCCGGGAATTGCTCCGGGTGCCCTCCCGAGCCCGGTCGCGTTCGCGCCGGTCACCCTGGGTATGGCTGCGTGAGTCGTCGGGGTGGAGGCGCTCGGACGCCCGGCGGCGGCGTTCCCAGGAATTGCTCTGGGCGTCCCTTTCTCGGGAGGCTTCCGCCGCCTTTATGTCTGTGGCGATTTCCTCGAGGTCGTCGGCCACAGCCGCACCCATGGCTTCACAGGTTGACTCGCTCAGAAACTCTCTCGAGGTTGCGTACCACCGTGGCCAAGGCTTGAAGGCGTTCGCTTCGGGGAACGCGGGGTGACGAGCTCGTTAAATCGTCGCCGCGAACTCGAGTCCGTCTGGCGTGGAAATTCTCACGAACCTCGGCCCTGGTCTTATCGGCCAGCCACCTCGGACTTTCTTGCCGTAAGCTGGCCACGTCCGATTCGAGAGATGCTGTAGGTGCTCCTTGGCCGCCTCATAGCGGTGAAGACGCGTTTCGGCCGGAGATTTGCTCCCGACATTTCCATCCTCCTCCGCAACGAAGACGTTACGGGATTGGACGGATCGCGAGGGGGACATCACGGTGTCTCCCCGTGAAGCGGTCCCCTGGTCGAGCTCGAAAAGGTCGGGGATGTCCAGACCATCGTAGAGCCCGTCATACTCGTCGTCCGAGAGGGCGTCGAGCTGGGAGCGAAAGAACTGCTCCGGTGCGGCGGTTTCCACGGAGAAGCTCCGGGAACCGTCGTGATTCCCAAGGCCAGCGACGTTGGCGGCCCCATTGTCGAAGAACTGCTTGTCTTCTTCGTCAATTCCGGGGGTGCCGAGGCCTTGGCGATCTTGGGAATTTGTCATCCTCCGGGATTCCTCACGAAAGGGAAAGTCGGTCCCCACGGACGGCGCCAGCTGTCGACGATTGGGGAGCAGGCCCCCGCCGAGCTTACTTGTTGGTGGAGGGACCAACCGCGACCCCTTCTTGCGTGATGAGATACTCAGAGGGGTGACTCACTGGGCTTCAACAGGCAGAGACACTGTAGTTTACCCTGGTTCGGGCCTCTCAAGAAAGAGATAATAGCCCTACTCCAGCTAGTGTATATCTTTGTGCAGAAAAAGTTATCTGCCTATCCCCTTCACGGTGGGGATGCTTTTATAGCTTACAAAGGGCCGTGCTTGTTCAAACCCACTAACTCCACGTCCGACCAGGTCCAACGTGGTAACTAACGGATCCTACACTCCTGTCACGTCCCCGCGAGGATCGCAACGAACTAGCGGAGGTTACGCAGCGGGCGGTTACCGACCTCGGGATCACGTCAGGTCGGCTAACGTCTAACTCCGAACTCGGCCACCTCGGCCTGAGCACGAGCTATCGGTCCACCAGGCCATGCGACCTCTTAAAAAGGTCCCGGCTAGACCGTCCCTTGGAACAACTCCTCGCGACCAGGACGGGAACGACCTCGTGCTGCTCGTGGCGCCCGGCTAGATCGTCCAGGGGAACGGCCTTCCGGTAGTTCGGGCAGCAGTGAGCCCGCGCCCCTCGTGGCACCCGAGGTAATTCTGTGGGGTCTACCCGACTCCCTGACAACTCTCTTCTAAAATTAATACATATAAACACTACTAACGGATTTTTCTTGTGATAAGCTAAACTCTTGTTTTCATGTCAGGGTCTGTGCTGAGTTGGTTCAAAATACTAAATCGGTTTAATTAAAAAAAAATTAAAAAATTTATGCGATGAAAATCACTCGGAAACTGAGCGATTTTTCGAGAAAACCAACGAAAACCGCTCAAAAAATTGACTGCACAAAAGGTTCGAGTCGCCGATCGGTTTTTTGAGAAAACCCACCGATTTTCGTTTTTTTTAAATTCTTTTGAATATTTTTCTTCAAACGCTCGGTTTTGAAACTTTTCGGTTTTTAACGATTTTCGCGGTAAAACGGTACCGCCGGATCTCGATTTTCAGTTCGAAAACGGTTTGGTAAACACTGCCTGTGATCCCGGACTAGTATAGATCTGCTTTTAATAAACTAGCTACATGCCCGTGCGTTGCTACGAAAAACAAAATTGATAACGAAAAATAAAGATTAAAAAATAAAAAAATTATTTTACAAGATCAAACATCTATCTTTAACGCTTCGTTTCTTGTGAAAGCTGGCTAATTAAAGCAACGTTTCGTTTCTTGAGTAGGGCAATTAAGCAGGGCAATTAAGTAGAGTAATTAAACAGGGCAATTAATGACGTGTAGAATGGACCACTGCCACCAAGTGGTGCTTTAGAATAGTAGAGATTATATCATCAATAACGGGCAAAATTCGGCATGCACAATGGGCGTGGGCCCACAAAATATTTTAATTCCAGCATCAGCTTTACACACTGAAAATAACGATTTGAAATTCCCAAGCATCTTTTATTGGTAGTACAAACTACAAACTTGCACTCCAGCTGCAAGTTTGCAACGAAACTCGTCGTTTAATTACCAGCTCTGCTTAGTTCAATATTCTACTAGAAATCATGTACACCTGCAACCAGCATTGACCTGTCTTGTACATTAAGCATACTATCATACTCAAGAATTACCCCTTAATTAGCAAGCATCATAGGGCATGTACGATAAGATCACTTCAGCTGATTTTTAGTTTGTATACATCAACTTTGGTCTATATAGAAAAATGAAAAGAGAGAAGAGAGAAGAGTGCCGGCTCTTATTTAGTAGACAGATTTATACGGAAGCATAAGCAAATTATTTATGTATAAGAGAGAAGTAACCGTTATTGCACAGTATCTAGTGATAACTTTTAGATTGATTTTTAATTTATTATTAATCTGTAGCGGACACTCCCTCTTATCGAGTTGCACTTCACCATTATTCCACTCCATTCTACGCAAACACGACGCAAAGCTTGGAGAAAAACCGACACGACCAGCAAATACAGCAGGAGGACAGCAACGAGATCAAGAAGAAATCCACACACATCAAGCCCCTGTGTAGAGGTGAGCCGGGAGTTTCGGCTCGACGACGGCCTCGAGCGGGAACTTGCGTGGCGTCGACAGCCCGAAGATCTCCTCCATGCTCAGCTCCTCCTTCGTCACGCCGTTGGGGAGCCTCCACGCGAAGCCGTGCAGCAGGTTGGCGAGGCTCACCTGGATCACCTTCAGCCCGAGGCTGTACCCGGGGCACATCCGCCGGCCGGACCCGAACGGCAGCAGCTCGAAGTCCTGCCCCTTCACGTCGATCTTGCTGCCGAGGAACCGCTCCGGCATGAACTCCTCTGGCGCGTCCCACAGCGTGGGGTCGCGGCCGATAGACCACACGCTGACGAGCACGCGCGTGCCAGCGGGAATGTCGTAGCCGCCCACGGACGCGTCCTCGCGGGACAGGCGAGGCACCAGCATGGGCGCCACCGGGTGCAGCCGCATTGTCTCCTTCACGATGGCCTCGACGTAGGGGAGGCACGGGATGTCCTTCTCCGTGACCCAGCGGCCACGGCCGACGACGCGGTCCAGCTCCTCGGTGGCCTTGGCGAACACTTCGGGCTTCTTGAGGAGCTCCGAGATGGTCCACTCGACCGTGACCGCTGAGCTCTCCGTGCCGCCGGCGATGAGGTCCTGCACGTGCCATTTGAATTGGTGGTTAATGTCAGAACGCCGCACTGGTGATGAGTAAATGAAGAGAAAAAAAGTGCGCAGTTGATCAAATCGGTTGTGATTTAAACAATTGCGAGCGATCCTGCAATATCTGCATAACGTGCAATGTTACAATTGAATTTGGGGGTGTTGCCGTTTTGATCTTCTGTTTGAAAAGTTCAATTATTTTTTTTGAACTTGATCTGAAAACATCATATTTCTTTTTGCAGAAGTAAGAAAGTGGGAGCAGAATGAATAGAAGCAGAGATTCCTACAGCTGAGCATATCTCAGTTGGATGAAAAAGAAGCCATGAAAGGACTCACTTGAGTGAAAGCCTTGACGCCGTCCCGGTTGAGCTTGACCTCAAGATTGGGATCGCTGGCGATCTGTAGCAGCACGTCTACCATGTCCTTCGCCACGAAGCTCTCCCCCTCGCGGCGCCGCCGGTCGTTGTGCTCGTCCACAACATGTTCCAGGAACCGGTCGAACATCTTGCTGAGCTTCTTCATCCTCTTGATGTACCCCTGCAGGTCCAACCAGTCAAGCCACGGGATCGAGTCGCCGATGTTGAGCACGCCGTTGAGCAGGAACAGCTCGTCGAGCATCCACTTGAACTCCTCCGGCGTCGTCACCGAGACCCCCTCGGCCGCCACCTCCTTGTCCAGGTACTTCTTGCCCAGCACCATGCGCGTGATCACGTTCAGGCTCACCGTGGACAGGTATTCCTTGAGCATCACGACGCGCCCGGACGCCCCGTGCAGGTCCCGCAGCAGCGCGCGCACCTCCTCGCTGCGGATGTACTCGTACGACTCGAGCCGCTTCGCGCTGAAGAGCTCTGTGAGGCACATCTTGCGCGCCTGGCGCCAGTACGCGCCGTAAGGGGACCAGGTGATGTCGCTGAAGTTGTAGGTTGTGTACTTGCCGGCGGCGGTCTTGGGCCGGTCCGTGAACACCACGTCGTGGGTCTTGAGGAAGAACTTGGCCATCTCCACCGACGAGCCGACGACGACGGGGAAGGACCCGAACCGGAGGTACATGAGCGGGCCGTACCTCTGGGAGAGCTCGTGGATCGAGCGGTGCGGGAGCGCGCCCACGAGGTTGAGGTTGCCGATGACCGGCCACGCCTTAGGTCCCGGCGGGAGGTTGTACACGCGGCGGCTGCGGCGGAAGACGGCTTTGAGGAACAGCAGGGTGGCGAGCACGACGCCGAGGAAGGACGCCCATGGCGGCAGCAGCTCCATTAGGAGGTGGCGGTGATGACGTACGGTTGGTGATGGGAGTGGCTTGTTGAGTGACGTCTTGAGGCTTGAGCTGGTGTGATGGCACTCACTCAGAGCCGGCACGGGCTACTTATAGAAGGCTAAGTGGTACAGCGCGGGCGGAAGTTGAGGTATACCTTGGTGGGAAAGGACGGGGAAATCGGAGAAGACTTCAGAAAACTTGACGAGGCAATTGATTGGAACATCCATTTCGCCGGAAAAAACGTGAGGAGAACAAGTGCTAGAACTCAGCTACAGACTTCAGTAGGCAGTGTAAAAGGGAACATACTTCAGTAGGCATTAGGCAAGGAAGTTGCAGGTTAGAAGCTCGGACAGATTGATGATTGTGGCATAAATATGTACTTTTGGCTTTGTTTTGTCCAGGAAAGGCTCTCTTTATTCAGATATCCATGTCCTTTTTTGTGTTATGTTTATGACAATCTAGCCTATTTTCCGTTGCTTGATCAGATTCAGCCATGATTTCAGAAAAAAAAACAAAACATATGGATGATGTTTATCAAATCCTTTCCATTTTACCTCAGACGCAAGTGTATGGACATGCATGTTTAAAAAAAAGTGAATGGACATTAATTTGGCAGTGTTCTGCTGGCTCATATGGAAACCATATATTTCTTTCAGTGATCAGGCTAACAAATTGGGGGAAACAGGCATTCGGAGGATTTCGACCACAGGGGGGAGCGGCATCATCAATATGGAAGCAGAACTGGCCCATAAAACTGACAGATCAGGAGGGTTCACTGCCACAGATTTCACCCAATAAGCTCCGAAATTCAAGGAGCTGCAACTTTCTGCACTGATACTTTTCTGCTATATCAAACCGTTGTTTAGGTACGGCACTCAGGTCCTGTTTGTTTTGGTTTTTTCATCAGCTTAAAAGCCAAAAAACCTAAGTCGAAACAAACGACTAGCTTTTAAGTTGGGCTTTAAAAAAACGTAAAGCCCCTGTATAGCTATAAATCAAAAGCTAGATAAGAGGAGTTTTTTTGGACTTTTTGAATGAAATAACCATTTGCCACTAAAAATCTTCAAAATTATCTACCAAATGCCATCATATATAAATCGAGAATTCCCTCCATCTCATTTAGGGTATTTTAAAATTTTCATCTATAAGTTATATGTCTTGATTTAAAAGCAAACGGCTTAAAAACTCATTAAACCAAAAGGTTAGCTTTAAGCCAAAAGCTAAAAAGCCTAAGTCGAAAAAAACAGCCCCTTAATAGAAATTCTGACAGATTGCTGACTGTGGCAGAAGTATTTACTATGTTTCGTTCAAGGTTCTCTTTGCTCAGATCCATAGCCTATTTCTGTTTGTGCTGATAGCCTGATCGACAGATTCAATCATTTCCATTTTCACCTATGACACAGGTACATGGATACTCCGACAGATTTTTTTTTTTTCCTGCACGCACATATGGGACCGAGCACATGCGTCTCATTCAGCGAGCAGGCAGGCAAAGACGCTCATGGCCACCCAGAGCGGGGGCGGCATCAATTATTGAAAAGCAAGGCAACAGAAATGGCCCATGAAAACTGACAGTGACAGATCAGGGCCCAGACTTCAGTGCACACACGTTTTACTCAACATCTCCCCACTTCAACGATCTACCGCTTTCTGTACCGATCCCTTCTATTGGAAGCACTCTCAGTCTGTCACATGTACTGTTTATGCTCCGTTTAGTCGTCACCTATGCTACAATTACACAATCGCTAAAAGGGTTCGATTCAGGTAGAGTTGTGCAATCAGTTTCACTACGGTTTTCTCTGGGAGATACACATCGCCATTAGCAGCAAACGACGCGAACCTTCGCCGAAGTGTGGACTACACTAACCCTCGGTGCTTGACATGAATCTGCATTAGTAAATTCGGAGCAGGTGAAGATGCTCTGAACTAAAAGAAATGGTTTAGCATGAGAAGTTGGTGCTCAATGTCCTGTCATGATGCAATTCGACGGACAAGTTGCTGTGAAATGAAATCGCCCTTGAGTGGCGAGCGTGTGAATTAGTTTGCTGGGTCCGTGTGGACTTGACGGACTACTCTAATGATGCTTACATAGAAGTTGCGAGGGGAATTGCTCCGACAGCACCGATGAACACGCCGTACTATTGATTTTTGGACTTGGACTAACCGTTTGAAATGGTTGACTGACCATTGATTGACCAGGAGTTGTCCTTTCCGTAAAGCAGACAGTATCTTCCTTCCTATTTCCGTGTATTTTTGCTTGGGGTGATAGAGACGCGACCGGTGTTCTTGTTGTGTCGAAGAAAGTGTAAGAACCAGGGTTCACAAAACCGACGAAAATCGCTCGAAAATCGCGGTTTTCGACCGTATCGAGCCGGTTCGAAATCCTAAACCGGTCGGTAAACCGATTCAATTAAAAAAATAATTCAAAAATCAAAAATTTGAAAAATTTATGCGATGTAAACCGATCGAAAACCGGTGAAAACCGAAGCGATTTTTTCGAAAACCGAAAATCGCTCCAAAAACCGATAGCCTAAAAACGTTCACCTCGTCGATCGGTTTTAGAAAACCGACCGGTTTTCGAGAAAACCGATGAGTTTTCGAAAACCGAATGGTTTTCGCTTTTAAAATTTGTTTTGAATGTTTTTTGTTCAAATGCTCGGTTTTGAAACTCTTCGGTTTCTAACGATTTTCGAGCGGTTTTTGGCTCGATATTTTCGAATTTCCAATTTCGGTTTTCCATCGGTTTTTTCGGTTTCGGTTTTGTTAACCCTGGTAAGAACCATACGACGATCAACAGTTAAAACTAATCGCAGTTTTAATTGCTAATGCTAGAATCCTGACCTTCAGCAGTCATTCTCGAGAGAGCAATCCAGTCATTCTTACACAACCGTACGAAGTTGCAGTTTCAATCTGCCATTTTTCACCGGTGCAGCGGTGTCACCGTGCCATCTTCACCAAAGAGAAATTTTACGGTGGATTATACTTGTAGTATAAAATATGTAGTAGAAATCACATCTAACCGTTGATTTGTTAAAAGTGTTTCTACTACTATACTACCAGGTGTAGTATAAGTAAACTCTAGTTAATCTGATCCATTGGATTGAAAAGAATGAACGGTTCATATTCAATTTAGTGTACCGTAAAAGAGCTCTCACCAAAACAAGCTTCTTCAGCAGAGACAGGCCTGGTGGCCTTTAGACACCATGGCCTGTAGCTTGGACATCAGCCACAGCCGCTGCCTATTTGAATGGGATCCACAGCTCAGGTACTTCGATATATCAAGCTAGCAATTCACGTATAAACATCGTATTTGTACAAAAATTCATCAAACACATAGCAACTGAGGATCAAAATATCAAAAAAATTTAGCTTAATTTGAACTATTTTTTATTCTGTTGAAATTTGCCAGTTAGCCTTCAGTAACACTTTCCAAATTTTTAGAAATTACTTAGGCTTGAGCATCATATAAAAATTTTATGAAAATATTATGGATGTGTCAGAACTATCCACAAAAATATTTAAAAGTTTCTAACGTGGTTTGCACTATTTTCTCTTTGGTTGAAATCTCCCGATCTGCCTTTTATCAGGACAGAGCATTGTCAGAATTTTTAAAATTTTCTCAGATTTGATTATCATCTGAAATTTTTATGGGAACATTAATGATGTGTTAGGACTATTTTCAAAAAAATTTAAAATTCTTTGACGTATTTGGACTAATTTTTGTTAGGTTAAAAATCACTGAGATCTCGGAAATCTCGATAAAAAAACTGGATTTAAATTTTGTTTTTTGAGTTTCGTCTAAATTTTGCTCAGATTAATGAGATATCGCTGAAATTTTAAAGGGCGACAAATGTAAATCAAAAGTAAAATTTGGAACTTTGGTGGCTACACGCGATCGTAGGTCTAGTGGGGGCACACTAGTGCCCCCGCGTCCACGCGTAACCGGTGGCTCACGAGCAGGCGGTAGGTGCAGCTCGAAAAGCTCGTGGACGTGGGCAATAGGAGGAGTGTCGATGGCGATGCGCAAGGGCATGCACAGCGGCTGGCGTAGTGGCGTCCGGCGTGGAGAGTGCCGCGGCAAGGATGGGGTCTATGGTCCATAGGTAAGGCAGGAAGCTTAAGCTGTCCCGGTGGTGGCGCTGAGTCCAATGGATGTCCTTAATCCCTAAAGCACAACACGATAATAATAACGCACTTGTGGCTCAGGATGCAAGTCGGAGGTAATGCGGGCTAACCACATATTGTTCACATTGACCGCAAATATGCGGAATATTGCGACAACCCGCGAAAGACTTATGCGGGCAATGAGGTGCCCGCAAAATCCACAAGTGAGATCAATATCTTGTTTAAATCTATAATTGATCAAGAAGAGAATTAAGAGTAGAGAGTGACTAGGCAACGGTATACCGTTGCAACGGTATAGCCATGAAACTTATGAAACTTATCAGTTTCAGTGCTGATTTCATGAGTTTCAGTGTTTAGTTTCATCAGTTTCATATTTTATCAGTTTTTAGTGCTAAGTTTCATGAGTTTCAGTGCAAAAAATCATAAGTTCCATGAGTTTCAGAGGTATACCGTTGCAACGGTATACCGTTTTTTAGTTTTTCTGTTAAGAGTATTGCCTATCTTCTAAACAACACTGCAGGGAAGCCATACAGTATCAATTTTTTTTGAAGATATCTTATTACGGCTCAAGCTCTCGTAAAAGCCAATGCTTGAGGTTCTGTATGGAACTTAATCCCACTTATATTACACATAGTACTATTCATCCCATTGGCTGAAAAGAGAGTTGGTCACATATATCCTCTTGCCATCTAAGCTTAGACTGCTTAGTTGAACATCCGTGGGCCACCTCAATGTCGATGCCCCTGATTATAAGAAGCAAGGTATGTCAGAGTAATATTTAAGCGACTAGAGATACGATGTATATATTCGTGCGTATGTAATTGGATCACTCAATTATAAGCCAAAACGTGGAGCACGCTGCAATGCGGAGGAGGACACGAAGGACGATGCTGTGATGCAGAGGACGGAAGGAGGCGGCGGTGAGGTAGACTTGATGCAGAGGAGGAGGCAGACACTATGTGGACTTTGTGGGCTGATAGGCTAACCGTCATTTAATTTATTAGGTAGGACATGGGTATTCGCTTAATATTTTATACGGACTAAATTGAATGGGTTAATGGACAACCACAACCACTCTCATCCCTACTTACGGCTAGGCCTTCGCATTGCTCGCCATCGGCTACTCGGTTGTCTCGGAGGAGGGGCGTAGCCTCGCGGCAAAGGACTAGCAGGGCTTGGGCCTAGCGTTAACACCACTTGATAGTTGGGCTCACTTGATAGTTGGGTTGGGTGTCTGGCCCATTTATATCAGGTCTTAGGGCTGAGTGCCGAGGGTGCGTCACGTCGATCTCGATCGGTGCCTGCCTCGGCTCCCTCTGCTTGCATCTGCATGTGCCCGCGTGGCCCTTCCAGGCGAGCCGTCCTCCCTTCGGCTCCGGGCCTCCAGCGACATCCGCAGCAGAGGGAGCCGAGTCAAGAGGGGGCCCAGCGTTGGCACGGCAGCCGCCTCTACAGGCTACAGCTGACACATGTGAGTATGTGACCCGTGGGGAGGTACGGCCGTACGGGCCGACAACCAATTTCTCTTTCGAACAGCGTTTCTGACGTCCTCCGTGTATACAACTGCAGGCATTCTTTTTTTTTTTAGAGTAAGCACGCCCAACACACGCACACGCTACACACAATACACACAGACACGTATGCGTGTCTTCTATCTATAAAACAATTTTTATAAGAGATATCTAAAGCCTCTCAGAGTGAGATCACGTTTGTTCGCTTTAATCCTCAAAGAGCATGTTGTAGCAGTACGTAGGTTTAATTGATACGGGCGTCAGTGATCTACTGCCTTCTCAAAAACCATGTGTCGCCGTGGAAAATGGATGTACGGCCAAATCTCATGAACTTTAAACGAACAACAAGCTGGATTGACAATCATACAGAAAATTTTCTCTTTTTCTTTGAGGGGCATCGTACAGGAAGTTGTGTCCGGCTAATAGGGCCCAGGGTTCACAAAATCGATTTGGTAATTTTCGGATGAAGAGTAATTTTCGATAATCGTAAAAATCGAGTCCAAAATCGGCCGAAAATCATCAAAAATCGGATAAATTCAAAAACCAAATTTTTTCAAAAAAATTCAAAAATCGTGGAAAATCGACGACATTGTTGAAATTTTGTGCGATCGATTTTTTGTAGCGATTTTCGACAATTTTTAACGAAAATGGACCGATTTTCGACCGATTTTTTACACGTAAATTTTTTTGATTTTTTGATTTTTTTTTTTTTGAATCGGATCGGTTTATCGACCGGTTTTTGATATCGAGCCGTGACAATACGGACGAAAATCGAGAAAATCGTGCGATTTTCGTCGATTTTGTGATCCATGTCCTCCACTCAGCTATACACGGATTTGGCCTTTATCTACATCTGCTTTATCCTCACAAGTAAGTCTGGCTATTGAAGGATCGAAATCCAAATTTTAATTTATCCTCACATAAAAGGAGGTGAATTGATGCAAACTAATATCTAAATCCAAATTTTTTTGTTTTTTTTATTAATTTTAGAAATAATAAAATATTGATCAAACCTAAAGATTCAATCTAGAATATTAATTTAAAACCATGAAAGAAAACTAGATTAAACATGCATATTAGAAAACAATTGTACGTAAACAATAATTAGTACATCGGAATCTATGCTCACAGATTTTCCTCAAGGAACATGCATCTGAACCCATTTACATGAAAACAAAATTCTAAAATAATCTTTAAATTTTTCTCCTTATTTATCTTTTGTTTTTCTTCCTTTATCTCTCCTCTCTTCCTTGTTTTCTCTATGCGCTGGACAGGTTCTTCTCTCTATTCCCTCTTTTCTGTTCTCTCCTCTCTCTGATTAGTGGTGGGACTTGGGCCGTGCCGATCCCGTCGTGCTTCAGGCATATATGAAACGGGCCAGCATGGACGGCAAAAATCAAGGCCCGGCATGGCCCAAAGGCACGTCGGGTTGATGTCGGGTCGGCCGGCCCGAGCACGGCACGGGAGAGAATACAACACACTAAATATTTTTTTTATAAATTCATACGTTGCTCAAATGAAAAAGTTGTATACATGAAAAAGATGCGTCTCGAAATTATCTACAACTTTCATGTAGAATATAAATTCATGTGAGCAAAGGAAGACCCTGAAAAATGCAGATTTCCGAGAGATGTGGCGTCGGTCCGAAACTACATAACACAATAAATATTTTTTTATAAATTCATATGTTGCTCAAATGGAAAGGTTGTCTACATGAAACAGATGCATCTCGAAATTATCTACAAGTTTCATGTAGATTATAATTCATATGAGCAAAGGAAGACCCTGAAAAATGCATATTACCGAGAGATGTGGCGTCGGTCCGAAACTACACAGCGCACTAAATATTTTTTTTATAAATTCATACGTTGCTTAAATGGAAAAGTTGTCTACATGAAAAAAATGCGTCTCGAAATTCTCTACAACATTCATGTAGAATATAAATTCATATGAGCAAAGGAAAACCCTGAAAAATACAAATTACAAGATTGGACTTCAATTCGGCCTGTGCTGGCCCGAGCACGGCTCATACAGTCGGGCCGTGCCGGGTAGCCCATCGTGCCAGGTTTTTAGGCCCCGCCCGGCACACCATTCGGGCCGTGCCAACCCGACGCATTTTTTTTCGTGCCGGGTCGTGCTTCGGGCCATTAAAGTCGGGCCGTGCTCGTGCTGGCCCACTAAGGCCCGGCCCAATTCCCAGGACTATCTCTGATCTCCTTGCGCTACAAAGCTCTCAAGCTGTCGCTTTAAACCTCAACTACTCAAGGACAGAACAGTGCCGCGAAGGACTTCAGCGCTGCTCCTCACGTGAAGAGGCCGGCCACAATCTGCTGTCTTGTTTGATTGCTTCTGTTCTTTCTGAAGGGAATATGCCCGAGAGGCAATAATAAATTGTTTATTATCTTATTCCATGTTTATAATAGATGTTTATTTCTCATGCTAAAATTGTATTAACCGGAAACGTTGATACATGTGTGTTTAATAAACAAAAAGGTTCCTAGTAAAGCCTCTCTTTTAAACTAGCTCGTTGATTAACTGATGATCAAGGTTTCCTGATCATGAACATTGGATGTTGTTAATAACGGGGTCACATTATTAGAAGAATGATGTGATGAACACACACCCAAGTTGGTATAGCAAATTCGATCAAGTCATTAAAGTTTGTTCTTTATCTTGAACATATACAAAATAGCTCTTTTCCTTAGACCATGAGATGATGCCAATCACTAACTCCGGAAGAGTACTTTGATGACATCAAACGTCACTCCGTAACATGGTGACTATAAAGATGGATTTGGGTACTATGAAAGTATTAGTTGAGGCTCATGCATCAAGAGTGGGATTTGTCCATCCAGATGACGGAGAGATATACTCTGGGCCCTCTCGGTGATATCACATTGACATCGCTTGCAAGCACGTGACTAGGTCACAAGAATGTCATATCACGGAATGAGTAAAGAGTACTTGTCGGTAACGGGATCGAACTAGGTATAGTTGATACAAATGATCGGATCCCGGATAAGTAATATATCGCGAGACAAAAGGATTTGGTTATGTTGTTTTTGGTTCACACGATCACTAGTTCATCGTTGAGTAAGTGGGAGTCATTATGGATCTCCGTATCCCGATGATTATTGATCGTAGAGGTGTCTTGATCATGTCCATTTTATTCACGAACCGTAGGGTGACACACTTAAGGTTCATCAACGCTTTTGAGTGGATACGAACACCGGAGAAAAGTTTGGACAGCACCTAATAGTTTCGAGATATCGGAATAGTTCAAGGGGTATGTGTTAATTTTTGTTAATTAAAAGAATTAACAAATATTAAAATAACAGAAATAAAATTGTTTATTTATTTAATGGAGAGTCCATTCACATGGAGAGAATGGAGAGTCCATTCACATGGAGAGAGTGGAGAGTCCACTCACTCCTATAAAAGGGAGGGTGGAACTCCTCTCTCATGGACTAATCTCCATAACCCTTTGGTTGGTCCTTTCTCCCTCCTCCTGCTGTTCCACCTTTCAAGCAGTAGCTTAAGCGAAGCGCTGCTGAAATAGTTTCTCCACCACCACCAATAAGTCGTAGTGTTGTTGGAGTTTCCCGTGGATCCTCTACTTCCGCTGCCCCGCTGGATCGAGGGATTGGAGGTTGTCGTTGTTCCGTATGTGTGACCAAGTACGGAGGCGCTGCCGTTTGTGGCGCTCATCTTCGCGACTTTGAAGTCGGGCGTGTACCTCTACTTCAACCACGTTTGTTTGCGGGAACGTTATTCCCGCTTTCGGTCTACGAGGGTGAGTCCTTCTGAAACCGTTTGCATGCATCTCCTAGATATGATCTTGGTGTTTGGTTGCATTCGTAGGAAAAATTTTTGTTTTCCATGCTTAGAACCCATCAGTGGTATCAGAGCCGTGTCTATGCGTAGATGTTATGTACGGTTAAAACACATATGGATGTGGGCGATGATGATCATGTTATTGCATACTTTCGTGTTTTTTGGATCATGGTGGCATAGTGGGATTTGAAGTGGTCCGGACTAACCTTACATGTCCTCGCACATGAGACTTGTTCCACGCTCAACATGCAACTTGCTTTGCATAAGTGGCTCTGCGGGTGTCAGTTTCTCCTACTATAGTCATGATCTAATTTACAACGGTTTGCTAATAATGTTTTTATCACCGTTGTGGTTCTTGTTCGTAGGTAAGAACGGTTCTTTCCTAGAAAGCCAAAAACCGCGTAAAATATGAAAAAAAAATAAATTAGAGGCGTCTAACTTGTTTTTGCAGGGCATGTGATGTGATATGGTCATTGATATAAAGATTGTTGTATGAAATAAGATTTATTGTAAATTTAAACAACCGACAGGAGCCATTTGGTTGTCTTTTCTTTTATGGCCTGCGTGCTAAGTATATGTCCATGTGATATATTGTAATGGAGGAAGACAATCAAGATGGAAGCACCATGGACCTTGGTGCCACGCCGGTGGAATGATGGAGATCATACCATGACGCACAAGATGGAGATCAAGTGCTAGAAGGACCATATCATATCACATTATTCATGCATGTGATGTTAATCCTTTTTATGCATCTTATTTTGCTTGGATGTGATCGCGTCGTTAGCACTATAAGATGATCCCTTCAACTTAATATCAAGATAATAATGTGTTCTTCCATAGTATGCACCGTTAAGAAAGTTCGCTGCTTCAAGCACCACGTGATGATCGGGTGTGATAGACTCTACGTCGCATACAACGGGTGTAAGCCGATTTACACAAGCAAATACTTTGGTTCTACTTGGCGAGCCTAGCATGTACAGACATGGCCTCGGAACACGAACCGAAAGGTAAAGCATGAGTCATATGGATGATATGATGAACATATTGATGTTCGCCTTTGAAACTATGCCGTCTCACGTGATGATCGGTTTCGGTATAGTGAATTTGGTTCGTGTAATCACTAAAGATGACTAGAGAGATGTTGTTTTTGAGTGGGAGTTCTCGTAGTAATTTTGAATTAAACTGGAACTTAATCTATTATGAACTTAGTCTAAGTAACTTTGCAAATACGTTGTAGATGGCACCGCCTACTTTCAATTTCAATCTGTTCATGGAGAAAGAGAAACTAGCCACCAACGGTAGCAACTTTACCAACTGGGCCCTTAACCTGAGGATTCTCCTCGCCACGCTCAAAGGAGCTATGTGCTTGATGCGCTGGGTGCCCCGCCCACGATGATGCCCCAAGGAGGAGAAAAATGTTTTCTTGACTCGCAAGGAGGACCACAGTTTAGTTCATCTGCGGCATTTTGTATGGCCTTGAGCCTGAGCCGCGAACGTTTGAGCACAAAGAATGCTTTTGATACAATGGGAGAGTTGAAAATGATTTTCGACACCCATGCCGCAGTAGAGAGTTATGAAGCTTCAGAAAAGTTCTTTAGCTGCATGATGGATGAAAACAGCTCCGTTAGTAAGCACGTACTCAAAATGTCTGGGTACGCCGATAAACTCATAGCTTTGGGAATAACGATCCCCATTGAGCTAGGAATTCATCGTGTTCTCCAGTCTCTGCCACCAAGCTACAAGAGCTTTGTGATGAACTACAACATGCAGGGCATGAAGAAGTCTCTCCTCGAGTTTCTGTCAATGCTGAAAACTGCTGAAGTAGAGATCAAGAAGGAACATCAAGTGTTGATGGTTCATAAGACCACCAGTTTCAAGAAGAATGGCAAGAAAGGCAAGGCTAAGGGTAACTTCAAGAAGAAGGGCAAGTCTGTTGCCACATCTGAGAAGAAGACCAAGGCTGGCCCTAAGTCAGATACTGAATGTGTCGACGATTGGAGAACGGGCTCCCGCCGAGCTTACTTGTTGAACGAGGGATCAACAGAGCCCCTTTCTGTCAAAGGTGTAACGTCGAAGACGTGGGAGATGGTCCACTAGAACAGACATAAACACAAGGATTTTATCCTGGTTCAGGCCTCTCACGATTGAGATAATAGCCCTACGTCCAGTCGCCTAGAGGCGTTTCTCTGTATTGGATTTAAGGATACAAATACATGGATCTCGCAATGGGATGCCCCCCTCCTTGTTGTTGGAGGGGGGGTTAAATACAAGGTATCGTGGTATATACATGGTAACTGCCTCCTAAAATCATGCTAGTTGCCATGTTGGACGTGTCCTTGATTCTCGCCATATTTGAATTCCTGGTGTAACTTCCCTGGATCTTTGGCTAAATAACCACCACTTTCCTGTTTTATTGGTTGACCACGTCCATCGGCGATCTCTGAGCGTCCCTTTGGTCCTGGTTCGACCGCCCCGTAGCCTCGCCGAGCACGTTTGTTCGTGCGCGTCTTTAAAGCTCGTAGCCGAGCACTTTTCGCCAAGGCATAGCGGGTATGCCTGTGTCCGAGCATGGGGGTGCTCGGGACCCATCCTTGGGTACCGCGTCCGAGGATGTTTATGGTCGGTGAGTGCATGACCGTCGGGGCAGAATAGTCCTTATGAATATCCCAATCCCCGACAGAATGTTTTTACTGCAAGGGCACTGGGCACTGGAAGCGCAGCTGCCCAAAATATCTGGCTGATAAGAAGGACGGGAATATGAACAAAGGTATATATGATATACATGTTATTGATGTGTACCTTACTAGTACTCAGATGGCGCTGGTATTTGATACCGGTTCGGTTGCTAACATATGTAACTCGAAACAGGAGCTAAGGAACATGCGACAACTAGCAAGGGATGAGGTGATGATGCGCGTCGGCAATGGATCAAAGGTTGATGTGATCGCCGTCGGGACGCTACCTATCCAATTACCATCAGGATTAGTTATGAACCTAAATAATTGTTATTTGGTGCCTGCGTTGAGCATGAACATCATATCTGGATCTTGTTTAATGCGAGACGGTTATTCATTCAAATCTGAGAACAATGGTTGTTCAATTTATATGAATAATATCTTTTATGGTCATGCACAGAAGAATGGTTTATTTATTTTGAATCTTGATAATAATAGTACACATGTTCATAATGTGAATGCCAAAAGAATTAAGTTGAATGATGATATTGCTGCATATATGTGGCATTGCCGCTTATGTCATATTGGTGTTAAACGCATGAAGAAGCTCTATTCTGATGGACTACTAGAATCACTTGATTATGAATCATTTGAGACATGTGAACCATGCCTCATGGGCAAGATGACTAGAACCCCGTTTTCCAGTACAATGGAGCGGGCAACCGACTTATTGGAAATCATACATACCGATGTGTGTGGTCCAATGAGTGTGTCAGCGCGTGGTGGATATCGTTACTTTGTTACTTTCACGGATGATTTGAGTAGATATGGATATATTTACTTAATGAAACACAAGTCTGAAACATTTGAAAAGTTCAAAGAATTTCAGAGTGAAGTAGAAAATCATCGTAATAGAAAGATCAAATTTCTACGATCCGATCGTGGAGGAGAGTATCTTAGTTACGAGTTTGGCACACACATGAGACAATGTGGAATAGTTTCACAACTCACTCCTCGCTGGAACACCACAACAGAATGGTGTATCCGAGCGTCGTAATCGTGACTTTATTGGATATGGTTCGATCTATGATGTCCCTTACAGATTTGCCACTATCATTTTGGGGTCATGCACTAGAAACATTGCATTCACTTTAAATAGGGCACCATCTAAATCCGTTGAAACGACACCGTCATTTAATTATGGTTTGGCAACAAACCTAAGTCATCATTTCTAAAAGTTTGGGGATGCAATGTTTATGTGAAGAAACTTCAACCTGATAAACTCGAACCCAAAGCGGAAAAATGCGTCTTCATAGGATACCCTAAAGAAACAATTGGGTACACCTTCTATCACAGATCCGAGGGCAGGGTTTTCGTTGCCAAGAATGGATCCTTTTTGGAGAAAGAGTTTCTCTCGAAAGGTGTGAGTAGTAGGAAGGTAGAACTCAACGAGGTTTTTGAACCTTCTCTTCATAGAATGGCAAGTGCAGTAGCGCCTAAGTTGTTTCGGAGTTGACTTCACCAGATGAAGAGGGAACTAATGATGAGGATCATGAAACTCCGAAAGAGAACACTACCACACCTCGCAGGTCAACAAGAGCGCGTAATGCTCTTGATTTTTATGTTTCTACTATGAATGTCATGGTAATTGAGAATGATGACCCTGCGACGTATGATGAAGCGATGATGAGCCCAGATTCTGACAAATGGCTAGAAGCCATGAAATCCGAAATGGGATCCATGTATGAAAGCCAAGTATGGACTTTGGTGGACCTACCCAATGACCGTAAGGCCGTTGAGAACAAATGGATTTTCAAAAAGAAAATAGACGCTGATGGTAATGTGACCGTCTATAAAGCTCGACTTGTCGCAAAGGGTTTTCAACAAATTCAAGGAGTTGACTACGATGAGACTTTCTCACCCGTAGCGATGCTAAAGTCTGTTAGGATTATGTTAGCAATTGCTGCATTTTTCGATTATGAAATCTGGCAGATGGATGTAAAAACCGCGTTCCTTAATGGAAACATTGAGGAAGAGTTGTATATGATACAACCCAAAGGTTTTATTGATCCTAAGGATGCTGATAAGGTATGCAAACTTCAGCGATCCATTTATGGACTGAAGCAAGCATCACGAAGTTGGAATCTCCGTTTTGATGAGGTAATCAAAGGTTTTGGATTTGTCCAAACTTACGGAGAAGCTTGTATTTACAAGAAAGTGAGTGGGAGCTCTATAGCATTTCGATATTATATGTGGATGACATATTGTTGATTGGAAATGATATAGAACTTTTGAAAAGTGTAAAAGATTACTTAAACAATAAGTTTTCAATGAAGGACCTTGGTGAAGCGGCGTATATTTTAGGCATCAAAATCTATAGAGATAGATCGAAACGCTTGATTGGGTTATCGCAAAGTACATACCTTGACAAGATTCTAAAGAAATTTAGAATGGACAAAAGTAAGAAAGGGTTCTTACCTATGTTGCAAGGCAAGACGTTGAGTAAGACTCAGAGTCCAGCTATAGCAGAAGATAGAGAAGTAATGAATAAGATTCGCTATGCTTCAGCCATAGGCTCTATCATGTATGCTATGTTGTGTACAAGACCGGATGTGGCACATGCTATTAGTTTGACTAGCAGGTACCAATCTGATCTAGGTTTGGAACACTGGACGTTGGTCAAGAATATCTTTAAGTACTTAAGAAGAACTAAGGATATGTTTCTCATATATGGTGGTGAAGAAGAGCTCGTCAAAAAGGTTACGCCGACGCTAGTTTCGACACTTGATCCGCTGACTCTAAGTCACAAACCGGGTATATTTTTGAAATGAATGGAGGAGCGGTGAGCTGGAGGAGTTCCAAGCAACTGTGGTGGTGGGATCTTCAACAGAGGCGGAATATGTTGCCGCTTCGTATAGCCAGCAGAAGCGCTTTGATGAAGATGTTCATATCCGAACTGGGTGTGGTTCCGAGTGCGTTGGACCCAATGGTTATCTATTGTGACAACAATGGTGCCATAGCCAATGCTAAAGAACCAAAGTCACACAAGAATTCCAAGCATATTAAGCGCCGGTTTCACTCCATCTGTGAACATGTCAAGGATGGCGATGTAAAGATTTGCAAAGTGCACACGGATCTGAATGTGGCAGACGCGTTGACTAAAGCTCTCCCAAGGGCAAAACATGATCACACTAACTCAATGGGTGTTAGATTCATCACAATGTAATCTAGATTATTGACTCTAGTGCAAGTGGGAGACTGAAGGGAATATGCCCGAGAGGCAATAATAAATTGTTTATTATTTTATTCCATGTTTATAATAGATGTTTATTTCTTATGCTAAAATTGTATTAACCGGAAACGTTGATACATGTGTGTTTAATAAACAAAAAGGTTCCTAGTAAAGCCTCTCTTTTAAACTAGCTCGTTGATTAACTGATGATCAAGGTTTCCTGATCATGAACATTGGATGTTGTTAATAACGGGGTCACATTATTAGAAGAACGATGTGATGAACACACACCCAAGTTGGTATAGAAAATTCGATCAAGTCATTAAAGTTTGTTGCTGTACTGAACATATACAAAATAGCTCTTTTCCTTAGACCATGAGATGATGTCAATCACTAACTCCGGAAGAGTACTTTGATGACATCAAACGTCACTCCGTAACACGGTGACTATAAAGATGGATTTGGGTACTATGAAAGTATTAGTTGAGGTTCATGCATCAAGAGTGGGATTTGTCCATCTAGATGACGGAGAGATATACTCTGGGCCCTCTCGGTGATATCACATTGACATCGCTTGCAAGCACGTGACTAGGTCACAAGAATGTCATATCACGGAACGAGTAAAGAGTACTTGTCGGTAATGGGATCGAACTAGGTATAGTTGATACCAATGATCGGATCCCGGATAAGTAATATATCGCGAGACAAAAGGAATTGGTTATGTTGTTTTTGGTTCACAAGATCACTAGTTCATCGTTGAGTAAGTGGGAGTCATTATGGATCTCCAGATCCCGCTGATGATTATTGATCAGAGAGGTGTCTTGATCATGTCCATTTTATTCACGAACCGTAGGGTGACACACTTAAGGTTCATCAACGCTTTTGAGTGGATACGGAACACCGGAGAAAAGTTTGGACAAAGACCGAATAGTTTCGGATATCGAATAGTTCAATGGTGTATGTGTTAATTTTTGTTAATTAAAAGAATTAACAAATATTAAAATAACAGAAATAAAATTGTTTATTTATTTAATGGAGAGTCCATTCACATGAAGAGAATGGAGAGTCCATTCACATGGAGAGTGGAGAGTCCACTCACTCCTATAAAAGGGAGGGTGGAGCTCCTCTCTCATGGACTAATCTCCATAACCCTTTGGTTGGTCCTTTCTCCCTCCTCCCGCTGTTCCACCTTTCAAGCGAGAGCTTGCCAAGCGCCGCTGAAATAGTTTCTCCACCACCACCATCACTAAGTCGTAGTGTTGTTGGAGTTTCCCGTGGATCCTCTACTTCCGCTGCCCCGCTGGATCGAGGGATTGGAGGTTGTCGTTGTTCCGTATGTGTGACCAAGTACGGAGGCGCTGCCGTTTGTGGCGCTCATCTTCGCGACTTTGAAGTCGGGCGTGTACCTCTACTTCAACCACGTTTGTTTGCGGGAACGTTATTCCCGCTTTCGGTCTACGAGGGTGAGTCCTTCTGAAACCGTTTGCATGCATCTCCTAGATATGTTCTTGGTGTTTGGTTGCATTCGTAGGAAAATTTTTTGTTTTCCATGCTTAGAACCCATCACTTTCTTCTCTTTCGCAGCCAGCACGTACTCACATCGCTTTCTTGCTGCTGCACGCCGTGTGCATCTACGCCTGCTGCCTGTGCTCTTCCAGCGCACACCACCTTCTTTTCTGTGGTTGACTTTACCGTAGCTATACTTAGCCGCCTTTCTATTCATCAGAGTTTAACCCTAGGCAGAATGTGCGGCGCACGCCGTATCGTGTAAAATTTACTCTGTTTTTTCTTAAAAAAGACTGCAGGGGGACCTAAACATATTTTTTTCGGAGCGATCTCAACACTCTATACATTCACCGATGAATAATACATTTTCCAAAAAAATATTATAGATCAAGTTGCAAAAAAACTATAGAGATATAGCTGTATACATATATTTCTTATTCTGAAAAATATCAGAAATCGAGTTAGAAAAAAATAGAGAGATAGAGTTGTACACACATTTCTTTTGACGAATTTGGTTAACACTTTATTATTACCCGGTCAACCTTCTTTTGTCGAGTTTAACACTCCACGTGTCAAGCGGGTAATAATACATGTTCCGAAAAATATTAGAGATGCCAACCTTCTTTTGTCGAGTTTAACAATCTATGCGTTCACTGAGTAATAATACATATTTCGAAAAATATTAGAGATCGAGTTAGGAAGAAAAGTCTAGAGATTAAAGATCGAGCTGGGAAACAAGTCTAGAGATAGAGCTGCACACATATATTTGGTGATGAAAATATTTTTTTTTTGGAAAAAATGGAGAAAGGACCTGGACACATATATCTTTTGACGAATTTGGTTAACACTTTATTATTACCCGGCTAACCTCCTTTTGTCGAGTTTAATACTCTATGTGTTAACCGGGTAATAATACATGTTCCAAAAAATATTAGAGATGTTAACCTTCTTTTATCGAGTTTAACACTCTATGCGTTCATCGAGTAATAATACATGTTTCAAAAAATATTAGAGATCGAGTTGGGAAAAAAATCGAGAGATTAGAGATCGATTTGAAAAAAAAAATTCTAGAGAAAGAGCTGTACAAATATTTCTGTTGACGAAAATATTTTTCCAGAAAAAACGGAGAAAGGACTTGACCGTAAGGGACGGGGACCTGTTTGTTATATTTTTGGATCTGATCGCTATCCTAAAAAATTAGAAAAGGGCTCATTCAAGATTTGTATTTAGCGGGAGGCTTTTCTGTAAAGTAACTTACCAGGGACCTAAATGCAATTTAGAAACCTCTTTGTAATTTACAGAGACCTATCCGTAATTCAAATAAAAGGGAGGGACTTTTTCGCAAATTGGCGTGGGGGTGACGTGGATGACCTGAGCTCTCTCCAAATCCTTCCCACATAATAGATGTAATATTTCTTTCTCCAAATCCTTCCCACATGATAGATGTAATATTTCTTAACCCTTATCTCATGCATATATGCAAACACATATGATCCAATAACATATGGTCCAATACATATACATACAATCTAAAACTTACACATATACATGCACACGGCCACCTATCGCTCTTGCGTGACTCGCTCGCTTGCACGGTCCGCTAGCTGCTACACTGCATCATCCATATGCATAGATCTCTACACATCCTGTTTCGCTGCACTTGCATCCCTCGCGTGGTGCATCTGCACCTGCAACCTCGCATGCTACTCCTCGGACTATGCGCCGTCTGCAAGGATTCTTCCCAACCTATAGTGTGCGTCACACATGCATATGGTGCATCTCCATACATGCGCTGCATCTCTACACCTGTGTCTACACTGTTAGGGGTGGGCATTCGGTTTTTACGATTTTAAAATAATTCAGTTTTTATAAAAATGACTACCAAACTTCTGGGATCAAAATGAAAAACCAAACTGAATTAACCGAAATATTTCAGTTCGGTTAATTTGTTTTTTCGGTTAACCGAAATATGATAAACACAAGGTGCATGATATTTGATTCTTCTCATATCACAACATAGAGTAGAAATAAATCCACATAATATTCATAGGTTATTATAGTATAAGCATAATAGAACATATGAACATACCACATATATGCATAAAGATGTTAGAACATAAGAATTGTTTGGTAGCTTTAGAAAGAATATTATAAAGTGGTATTGTACATGGGCTATTCGGTTATTTTAGTTTTTGTAAGCAAAAAACCGAACCGAATACCAAAAATTGAATTATATCAAAATAAAAACCGAACACAAAACCGTAAACCGAAAAACCAAAATAATCGATTAATTCGGTTTGGCTCGGTTTGGTAATTTGATTTCGGTTTAAAAATGCCCACCCTTATGCGTGGTGTCTCTACTCCAGATACAAATAAAATAAACGAAACACAGTTCTTGTTGATATTTTCCCTGACCTGCAGTGCGCGTCATACATGCGTGCGCTATGTCTCAACACCTGCGCTGCAACTCCACACTTGTACCCGCACTATCTCTATACCTGCGCTACATCTCCTGTTACAAATAAAATTAACCCAACACAGTTCTTGTTCTTCCTTAAAATAAGTTATTTCATAACAAATATTATTGTCACATAAATCATCATACATATATTATATTGTTATCAAATTAAACATCACACACTTATGTATCGCAAATAGCACATAGAATTAACAGCTATTGAGCTTGTTTTGAAATTGACAATGTTCAACATAAAATCATTTTATTTTTCATTTAAGTGGTTATTTCAAATTCAAGCTGACAAGGCACTATCGAGTTAAGCTTCATTAATTTTTTTTGTTTGAAATAGACTTATTTAAATGTTAAATCTATTAACTATTGTAATGGAAGAAAATTTGATTTAACCTTTAAGAGTATTTTTGCGGGCCTTGCTCACAGGGTGCTCTTTGGAGACGAGTACTTGGTGGCTCCGGCTTGGACCCTACCTAGTGCCTAGAGTCTCGCAAACGTCTTGGGGTTTGCTGGCCTTCCCATCAAAGATATGTGGATCACGTTCTTTCCAAATATCCCAGTGCACCAAAATATTAGGCTTTTAACATGTGAAATCATGTGCTGAAAAATTGGCTTAATGATGATTTTGGTACTGCAAAGTGGTTGTGCTTATGACATGTGTTGTTTCAGTTGATTATTTGATATGCTTGTGATAGCATGGTAGTGGTTTTGCTTGATGCAATGCGCTCGTGTGAGTGGTTGCATGGATTGATCTTGAGTCAGGTCGTGGACTTGTGCTCGTGCACGGTTGTGTGTCTGTTCATGTGCAGGTGTTGCTTGAGGTCGAACGTGGTCGGTGACGGGACCGGAACTAGGTTCATGGAGGAACTGAGGTTCGGGACTAGGTTCAGGGAGGAATCGAGGTCTTGGTGGTCGAGGTTGTCATGCGGGGCGTTCGTACTAGAGAACAGTGCACGTGGTTGTAACACCCCAAAATTTTGCTTTTCTTAAATCTATGTGTGATTTGGTACTTTGGTGAATTTTTTGGAATTTTCTGGAATTTATTTGGATTTATTTGAATTTATTCCATTTTGAAATAATTAAAGAATTAAACTTTGCAAATAAATTTTTTTTGGAAATATTTTATTTGAGTCCAAAATGATCCAAAGTATTTTCCAGAATTTTTCTGGAATTTTTCTGAGTCTTTTGCTATTTTTAATGAATTAAATGAATTACTGGAAATTATTTTAAATATTAAATCGCTGGAAAATCGAGTCGGGTCAAGTACTGTTCATCCGACCGAGTCGGAACCCGAGTCGGACTCGAGTCCGACCCGAGCCACGTGACTCGACCGAATCAAGTCCAAACCCTAACCCTGTGAACCGTTGGATCGAGATCCAACGGCCGAAATCGAGCCGCACCGATCCGACCGGATCCGATCGCGCCCGAGCCAATCGTGGCCGTTGATCACGCCACGTGGACGGTCCTCCGTCGTCGTCTCCACCGAGTCCGAGCCGGATTCCGCCGCCGCGCCCGCCGCCGTGTGGGTCTAGGTTTCCGTTTTCCGCACGGACGCCGAGGGTATTTAATGCTCGGGTCGCACCTCGAGGACCGCCTTGACTTCCCGCACCTTTTGCCCTAGCCGCCGCCGCCTGGAACGCCCTGCCGCAGCCGTAATCGCTCGCCGGAGTTGTAGCACTCCTCCGCCGCGGTTTTTGCTTCGTCCCGCCGCCGTCCGCCGTCCTCCACCGCCGTTGACCCCAGATCCGGACTCCCCGCGACGAGGCGCACCCGAGGGGAGAACTCACCTCGCCGGAGGAGCCCGCAAACACCGTTGCCCATGTCACCGTCCCCAGCTCCGGCCAGCCAGCTCCGCCGCACGCCATCGCCGTCGCTCGAAGCTTCTCAGCCGTCCGATCAAGATCCAACGTCCCAGATCACGCCACGTCATCTCACGGTGAGATCCCAACCCAAAACCCCAGATCCAACCTTGACCGTCCGATCTAGATCCAACGGTCCAGATCAAACGTGTTAACCCAAACGAGTGAAACCCAGATCCAATCTGGGCCGTTGAAATTCAAATCAACGGCCGAGATTGCGCCACGTGTCGGGAAGCCTGACCGCCGCGCCGCTTCGCGTGTAGGACGCCGACACGCCGCCCGCGCGTGTCGGCCGACGCGTGACTTCGCACCATGACGCCACGCCGACGCCATGGCGGGCTCAAGACGTTAGCGCCGTCCCACCGAGCGCCGACGCCAAGAATGACGCTAAGGTCCCACTGCCGCCACTGTGGCCGAGCCCCGCCGATGTCGCGATGGACGTCATCCGAGGCGGACCCACATGTCAGCGACACGTGGAGCCGTGGATCGAGTCCACGGTAGACCCGAGCCGAGCGTGGACCAAGTCCATGGACCGGCTGACGTCAGCAGACCAATCAGAGGCTGCCACGTGTCCTCGCTGACGCAATAATTAATTTTCGAAAAAGAAAATGATTTATTAATTCGAAATAATGATTTCAGATTTTGTTTCGAACTTCAAACGCTTATAACTTTTGCGTTTCAACTCCGATTTGAGTGATTCAAATTTCTAAATTTGTATAAAATTGAGATCTACCTAAATATGAATTTTATTTAATTTTTGGACTAAAGTTTTTCTTTGTAAAATTATTTAATTGATTATTTAAACTTTAAATAATCATAACTTTTGCATTTTAACTCCAAATTTGACGATTCCAGTTTCTAAAAATTCATAAAACTATGTTCTCTCTGTTTATGGATTTTATTTGGATGTTTGGACACTTTTTGCCTATTGTTTATTCGTGTATTGCTATTTGCACGCTTTACGAGTAGACGTTGAAGTGCCGGAAGGATTCGAAGGAAAAGTATTGACTCAGGATCCAACTCAAGACCAAGAACAAGTACTTTTTGAAGGCAAGTTATGCTTTGACCATGTTGATCCTATTTTGAAACCTATTTTGATTTAACCTATTGCATGCTAGTTCAATTAGAAAATACTTTATTTAAATATGGGGGATTAGATAAATACCAATTTGCTGTATGACACCTTGATTATTTAAATATGTGCCATGACCCTTGTCACCCTAGTTGTGGTTTACTAGTTGGACATTAATAAATTGCCAACATGGGTTTTAGACCGTTGTAGTATACTGCTTAGACTCAAGCTACGTGCTCATGACATGATTTTGGACAATCAAATGTTAATATTGACTTAATGATATATTGAACCTGTTTTGGAAAGGTATCATGTGATGTTGATGGCATGTGGTGCATGGTAATCAACTGGGGTTTGATAAATAGTTTTTCGACCGGGGCATGTGGCAAGAATGATCAGGTGGGCCAGTTGTGGCACTGGGGATGTTGATTTGGTTCTTCGGGTAGTCTTGCCCTGGTCACCCTAAGGACTTCACCTTGCAAGCCTTTGAACTGGGTCTAACGTGCAACCACATGTCTGTAATGGGACGGACCTAGTTGACTAAGTTGCTAATAACGTACCTGTGGGACCTCAGGAGGTCAACTACACCCTTTGTGTAAGTTGTACGGGGGAGTGTACCGGGGCTAAGGCCAGGTACCCATCTAACGGTTGATTGGCCTAAACTTCGCCTTAGCTAAGGGAAGGGTTAGTGTGCAATAACCGGGGAGGACCACTTGTATTGTTAAAAGTTTTCGAAAGACTTTGTTACGGGAACTCGCCTTTGTGGTGTTTGACTGTATCTTGTGGGTAAAATGCATAACCTCTACAGAGTGTACAATCTATTCGAATAGCCGTGTCCGCGGTATTGGACATCGCTCGGGAATTACAGTCAAGGGTTAGATTTTCTCAAAAATAACTTGGATTTGAAAGGTTGGGTTGGATTAATAATGATGTTGATGGAAATGTGGATTAGGATGGGAAAGATGTTTATTAAACTCCTTGAAAAGTTATCTATGCTTTACTTGTTTCTATTGCTTTCGAATCTACTTATGCTACTTGTCAAATGCTGTTTACTGCAAATATACCTTGAGCTATTCCTTTGTACCAAGCCATGCATATAGTATATTAGCTTGCATTCTGTGCATGACTTGCTGAGTACCAATTACTCACCCTTGCCACAATACAACACCAGTTGAAGAGGAGACTACACCAGCTTTGGAGGAGGAGCTCCAAGAGGAACCGTCTACTTAGGGAGCGAGCCCAGTCAGTTGCCTGTGGTATACTGGATGGCGCCACGAAGTTATCTTATTTTCCGCTGCTATTATTTCTCTCTTAAATAAGTTTCGCCCTGCGAGGCGTATATTTGTAACTTGACCATAAGGTCGAGTAACCAGTTTGACTATTTAATTAAAGTACTTTACTAGTATCGAGTGGTATGATTGTGATATTTACCGATGTTAAGATTGTGTGCACTAGCGCGTTCCTGGACTAGTGCTGAATGCACAGAGGGTCCGGATTTGCAAATTCGGGGTCCCGACAGTGGTTGCTAGTGAGTCACATGAGTACGGCAGGTGGGCCGTACGCGTGAAATTGTAATCGTTTTGAGGTAGGTTGCATGTATTGGGCCATGCTGGGCCAAGTGGACATGCATGCGAACTCTTCTAGGGTTTTCTTATAAATAGGGGGAGGTGTCCCTTGTTTATGGTGTGCTAAGTATTAGGGCTGTACTCTTTTATTTGGAGTACTGTAATCAGACTAGACAAAGAAATAAATATCAATTTCGTTGGCAAGCTGTGTGTTCATACGGGAAAAATAAAATAGCAGCAGATCGCTGTGCTTCGGTGGAACACGAGCCGGAAAAAAGGAAAATTAGAAAAGTAGCCAGGCGGCGGCGTGCGTGCATCTGTCCGTTCGGCCGTCCTTCGCGTGTTCGCCGGCCGGCCGGTTTTGCTTGCTCGGTTACGTCGCGCGCTCGAAGCCAGGAAGCAGTGCCCGAAGCAGCATGGTGCATTGAACAAAAGAGGAGACGTGTAGGAGCGCATTACTTCACGTGAGGAATTTTTTTAGATCAATAGGGCAACAGAATGCCCCAGTTCTATTAATTGAAACCACAAGCAGTTCAACAAAGAAAAATAGTATTTTGTGAGAACCTCAGCTCACACATTCCCCTTCTGGGAGCCAAACAAAAAAAAACCATTACAGATCAACCATAAAACTGCAACACGCAACCAACAAAAGCAATGTCAACCCAGACCAACCATACTTAGCAAACATAATCACCTCTCACGAGCGCCACAACATTCATATAAACAAAGCTAGCAATAACAAAATAGCTCCAGGAATATGTTGTCCTCTCGCTTCAGCAAAGTTTTCAAAAGTAGCCACACTTCTCACGTCCAGCATGAAAAGACTTTGGATTTTTCAAAGCTTAACAAAAGTAGAAATCAAGCAATCTCCTCCAGAACCGCCTCAATTGCTATCCTTGTCCACATTATCTGTACCAAAGGTTATATTACTCCCAAAACCAGCGGCAGAGGTGCATTGATTTTTGCTTCCAGATGCTTGGAAAATTGTTTTAATTGGGTCATCATTTCCTTCTTGAATAAAGGACTCCAATCCTTTAAAGCAATGAGTATCCTTCTCCAGATTGTTTTCATATTCATCCAAACCTGAGACTGAAAGATCATTTTGTTTCTGTCATTCCATAAACTCCAACAAGTGGCAGCACAAACAATATTTAAAGCAGCATTACGTTTATTGTTTAACCAAAGACGAGCAATAGATTCATAATCATAATCAATCTTCATACCAAAAAATCACCAATTATATTCCAAATGTTTCTAGCTACAACACATTCAAAAAAGAGATGGACAATCGATTCGTTTTCATCACAATAGCTACATAAGGTTCCTTTATCCATTCCTCTTTTCAACATGTTGTCTTTAGTCATAATTTTATTATGTGAAAGAAGCCAGAGAATAAAATGAATTTTAGGGGGAACAGAAAGGCTCCATACAGCAGGAATGAAAACAGGTAAAACCCCTCTAAAGCTGATAATCTCATATAAAGATTTAACTGAATAAATGCCATTCTTGTTATATTGCCAAATTAGAGAGTCATATTCGTCATTCAATCTTATAGAGTTTGCTACTTTCATTAACTCAAACCAATTAAGCATCATGTCATCAGAGAAAGTTCTCCTGAAAGTGCACTTTAGATTAGAACCATCCCAAATCTCAGCAATTGTGAGCCCTTTTTCATTAATCAGAACATAAAGATCCCAGAAATGAACAGCAAGACAAGATGAGCCGAACCACAAATCCTCCCAAAATCTGATTTTATTACCATTGCCCACCTTCCATCTATACCCAGACCTTGAAGCCTGCATTGCCCAAATAACTCCTTTCCAAAACACAGAAGAATTATCAGAAACACAAAGAAATATATTGGGTCTCTCAGTTTTATACTTGAACTTAATTAACTCTTTCCATTGCCTATTATCCTTAGAAGTATATCTCTTAATCCAGGAAGCAAGGGGAGACATATTTTTATCTCTAAGATTAGGAATACCAGGCCCTCCATACTCCTTCATCATACAAATTAGATGCCAATTCGATAGTTGAATTTTGTTGTGACCCTCAAAATCATTCCAAAGGCATTTTTCCATATGAGAATTGATATGTCTTAAAGCCCATTTAGGAAATTTAAAGAAAGATAGAAGATACATAGGAATGCTACTTAGACAAGATTTAATCAAAGTCAAACGACCACTGTAGGACAGTAGTTTGCCTCTCCAACCAGCAATTCTTTTCAACATTTTATCAATAAGCGGCTGAAAATCCTCCTTTTTAACTTTATCATAATGCAGAGGAATGCCAAGATAATTAATGGGGAAAGAGCCTATTTTACAGCAGAGAATTCTTTCATATCTTTTCATCTCTTCTTCACTACAACCAATAGGGATCAATTCACTCTTGTGAAAGTTAATTCTCATACCCGACATTTGTTCGAAACAAATCAAAAACCATTTAAGGCGTAAAACAGTCTTCTCATTATTTTCCACAAAAAGGAGAGTATCATCCGCATACTGAAGAGTAGTAATACCTCCTTGGCAGAAATCATCGCACAAACCTTTTATCAAATCCTTATTAGCGGCTTTAATTAAGATTCTGGAAAAAACATCAACAACAAGATTGAATAAGATCGGGGATAGAGGATCTCCTTGTCTCAAACCTTTACCAGTATGGAAAAAATCACTTTCAACATTATTTATTTTGACTCCCACAGAGCCTTCATTAAGAATAGAATGAATCCAGGTTTGCCATTTGGACCCAAAACCTCTTTTAGATAAAATATCCAGAAGGAAGCTCCCGTTAACTTTGTCATAAGCTTTTTCATAATCAAGTTTAAGCACCAGACCTTTATCTCTTCCGTGATGAATTTTATGAATAACCTCATGAGCCGTGACTACGCTTTCTAAGATAAACCTATTTTTTATAAACGCAGTTTGGTTTTGTAGGATGATTCTATCACATAAAGGACCAATCCTGTTAGTTAGAACTTTGGTGATAATTTTATAGCTACAATTCAACAAACTAATAGGCCTGAAATGCTTTATGTTCTTAGCATTACCTTCTTTCGGGATAAGAGAAATCATGGCAAAATTAAGTCTAAACAGATCTAAAGTACCTTTTTCCAAGTCTCTAAATAAATCCATTAAGTCATCTTTAATAACATCCCAGAACTTTTGGTAGAACAAAAAAGGGAGACCATCTGGACCAGGAGCGCCATCTGAATAGGAGTCAAAAACTGCTCTTTTGATCTCCTCTTCAGAAAAGTCGGCTTCTAACAAATTATTTTCCTCGTCAGAAATCATGTCCTCTATTTCAAAAAAATTGTCTCTTATATTAATGTTGAGTCTAGCTTCAAAACCAAATAAGGACTTATAGTAATCACAAGCAATATTAAGCATAGAACTAGTATCATGAACAGGTCCATCCGGGCCCTCAAGAGTAGTGATGAAATTCTTCCTCCTCCTTTGATTAGCAACAGCGTCAAAATATCTAGTGTTTCTATCACCCTCTTTAATATCTTTATCTCTAGCTCTTTGTCTAGCTTTAGTCTCTTCCATAGCCAAAATATGTTCTATTTCTTTCTTAGTAAAGAACCATTTTTTTTTTCATTATGATTAAGCGTTTGAGATTCAGAAAGAATATCTAATTCATTAAACTCCCTCAAAAGTAAATGCTTCTTCTTTTTCAACTCAGATTCAACATTTATATTCCAACCTTTAGTAACTTTCCTTATTTTTCTAACTTTGGTCTGCCATTTATCCAAAGCATTCGTCTCTCTAACAGGAGTATTCCAAGCTTTATACACTACCTTATTAAACTCCTCATGAAGCAGCCACCACTTCTCAAACTTATAGGAAGGTTTATTATAAACCACACCATCCCCAGAATTCCACAAAAGAGGGGTGTAGTCACTACCAATTCTAGCGAGAGGGGATAAAATCGCTAGAGGTAACTTTTCCTCAAAAGCAGTACTACAGAAAACTCTATCAATAACAGACATAATTGAATTACTCTGATTATTTGTCCAAGTGAAATATCTACCTGTCAAGGGCATTCCAATAAGACCCCACATGTCTATCCATTCATTAAACTTATCAGACCATTTGTGATCGATTCTACCATTATTCTTATCAGATTTATACCTAACCAGATTAAAATCTCCACCGCATATAACTGGGGTGTGATCATCTTCCACGAAAATCTCATGAAGCTCAGATATAAAAGATTGCTTCCCCTCTTCGTACGGCGAACCATAAACCGTAATAAGTCTCTAGATAAAATCATTATCTTTATTCTTAATAAAGCATTGAATAGAGAAATCTCGAATATCAACATTCAAAACTTCCAACACATCTAAATTAGTTCCAACCAAGATACCACCTGCAGTGGATTTGGATGGAAGCCAATTCCATTCAAAGTTTTTAGAACCAGCAATCTTATTAAGAAAAGCCATATTAAAGTTTTATCTTAGTTTCTTGAAAACCCACAAAATCTACTCTATTGTTACTGATTAAATCCATAATGCATTGAGTTTTCCCAGGTTGCCCTAAACCTCTAATATTCCAAAAAATGCCCCTCATTTTATTTTACTTTTCATGGGGTGCTTGCCCCGTCTATGTCTGTCTACAGTAGTCCATTCTCTTAGATTAACATCCTCTTCACAACCCTCCTTCAGAGGTACAATAGAGGATTCTTGACAGAAAGTATCTTCTACAGCATTATCATCATTTCTCTCAAATTTAGTATCCTTACCATTAGAGCGAACTCCATCAGAGAAGCTCTGTCCAAAGCTTGCTATTCTACTAGCATCAAATTCTTTATAGACTATTATATTATCAGATTTTTCTAAATCTGTAGAACCCATCGTAATATCTACTTTCTCAGCTAATACATTTAAATCTTGAACAGTAAGCGAATCAAAAGAATTTTTAGTAAACGTACCTTTAGGTCTAGGCCTGTTTTCCAAGTTCTTTTGCTTTAATAGGTCTTGAGCTTTCTGCAAAACAGATTTGCCATCATCTCCAATCCTTCTACTTCTCCTCATACCAACAACTGGCCCCCAACATTTATGTTTCTTGAAGTTGGTCTTATTCCGAACTATCCCCACATCTTCAGAATTTTGCTCACTGAAAGTTTTTTCAAAAGCAATATCAACATTCCCATCAAAAGTATCCCCTGAATCTTTCCAGCTGGAGTGTAAGTGGAAAACAGAATCAGTGACTTCTAACTCATCAATATTATGCTTCTTGTGTATGAAAGAAGCATCAACATCTTCATCATATTGAATATCCTCATGAGAATCTATCCATTTTTTACCCACTTCATCAAGCATATCTTCTGAATCAATCATATTCAGATCTCGAAGAAGTTTGTAACATCTATCATTGCCAACCATCTCCTCATTGTAAACCTTACACATATTATCCTGCAACATTTGAATCCATGTTTTTCCTCCACTGTTATCATTTTTCAAATTTGATTCAGACATCAAAACACATTTATATGGTTCAGGATCATCAACAGACTTCCCTTTAGACTCTCTACTATTATCACCAGAAGTTCTGCTATTATCTTTGCTAGATGAAACCCCCTGATTGGTACCAGCCGAAGATTGATGAAGTTCAGCATCCATATCATCCCCACCATCATTCTCTTTAAGATTTTCATCGCCAGATCATCCAAATCATCATCCTTATCATCATTTAAACCATCATCTCCCCCTACATCCTAAGTTTCATTTTTTTCCACAGTTACATAGATCATAAAGAGATTTTTCTCAGCACCCATCATCCTCTGATTTGGGATCTTAGAAGGATCTCTGCACGCAATTAGGATTCTAACTACCTCATAAAAACTCTTGAACATCCCAGTCCAGTCCACATTCACTAGAATCCCAAAACAAGAAGCTATTTGTTCAAACACCTTCCAAGTGCACCATTTAGGAGGGATGCCTCTAATTTGAATCCAAACCTCTTGTAATTCATCAAAAACATCAATCTCTCCTTTCCAGACCTCAATGTAAACTGTTACACCCGGCTTATTCAGGTTAAAGCTAGGTAATAAAACCAGATCAACAACCTTTTTCTGTGGAGGAAAACGTACCAGGAAACCTAAAACTTTCAAGTTGCTTAATCTGCCATGGCCAGTTAGCATCAAAAATGTCAGCCAAATTCTTCTCTAACCCCCCAGAGAGATTTCCCCATGATCAATTGTCATGATACCACAATTTTGGAATCTAAAAGTGGAACTTCTACTAGATTCAGGGACTTCCAGATGGTAGAAACCCAAACCATTCGCTGCACTACCAAGGAATCTAGCTGATTTTTGTGGAAGCAGCCGATTAGGACACACCTTAACTAAATGACCCGGTTCTTCACAAATGAAACATAGCTTTGGATTTTGGCAGTTACCAACTAAGTGACCCGGTTCCCCACAATTATAGCAGATAGCTTTGACATAAGAACGATCTACTTCCACAGTTTCTGAAGGAATACCTTTGTTCTGAAGATTTGAACCAGAAGGTTGAACCTGCAGTTCTGCTGCTGGAGTTTGAACCTGGCGACGCTGGGGTTGAGGAATTTTCAATGGAGGTCACATGCATACATGAATAAAGATAAGCTTTCTCCTCTCCTTGTTTGATTAGCATTACGTGAGCATATAGATCGGAACAGTCATCAAGAGACAGCAGCCAGAAGCTAGAGGAAAGAGAGGTTCGGTTGCTACAGTACCGCAATTGCTACAGTAACATCGATCTACAATGCTACGTTATGAGCAGTGCCGATCTGCTACAGTGATGTCTGGTTTGCCTGATTTGCATCTGTTTCAATTCTAGATTGATTCATTACTTCATGATAGTTTTTAATTTGATCTATTCCAAACCTTCCTAGGGCATTAAGTAATTGATCTAAAATGTTTGATTGGTTAATTCCTCATAGATTTTGTTTAATCACAAAATTAGGGTTTAATCAATTTTCGGTTCTATTGCCATAGTCAACTTGCGATGCCTATAACTTTTGATCCGTAGATCCGATTGAGTCGATTCTTGTTGGGTTAGTTTCTAAATTGAATCTAGTTTCTACAGTAAAAATTTCACATCAATCTGACAGTTGGATCTCCAGGCATTAGCGTTTTAGTGAATGTCTGTCAATCTGTTTTTCCGTGAAACCGAAGCATTTATTTGATTCCGAATTAGGGTGATTTTTTAGTAGATCAAAAATTTGATTTTAGCTTCCGCGCAATCATTCACCCCCCTCTGATTGCTATATTAGTATATATCGATCCTACGTAACATGATGAACTCATGAAAGATATATGTGACCGCAAAAAAAAGGACGAAGGGTACCTGACTGGGACAAAACCAGCAGCTCTTGTCAAGCACGTTTACGAACTTGCTATAAACGTGTATACACTGCTGATCTAGAGACCAGAGGTACCTTGGATGGCTTCCCATCAAGGACGGACAGAGACAGAAAGATGTGCTACTTCAGGGCCAATCGCCCAGCAACGCCAAGCATCCCACGAAGAAGGCGCTCCACGCACAGCCTCTTTCTTCTCCCTCCTTAGGAGGACAGCATGCGTGAAAGATCGAGCAATGCCATGGCCATGGCGGGCTGGTGAAGGAGGACGGGGAGGGGGGTACCGGTGGCACAGGCCACCTTGGGTGGACGCCCAGCCTTGCCCGATTGCTAGATACGCCCCTGAATAGAACACGCTCACTAAATAACAAAAAGGTAAAATGTGGAGAAGTTTTTTTTTTCCTGAAATGTCGACAGACTTGATAATGACATAATCAAATAAAGTTGAGTATTTTATAATCTAGTAGTTTCCTGAAATTTTACAGTGAAATGCCTCAAAATTTCAAAAGAGGAATTGAAAACTCGAATTCGGATTTTGGAACCAATTTGGAGTTTTTGTTTGGGTCTTACCTGGGCCACCTTCTTCTTGCTTGGACCGCCCGTCCGCCGCCACCACCGCTCGATCCGTGCGCCCCACGTCGCCACCCATTCCCTGCCGCGCCAACCGCCATCGTCCCGTTGCCTTACCTCCTCCCACGTCGGCCATCCCATGCCCACGACGCCGCCGCCCATGCCCTCGCCCATCCCTCCCCTATCGCTGCCGACTATAAAAGCCCCGCACCCGAGCCCTCCTCCCTCGTGCCTCCCTCTATTCCGCTCGGTGAGCTCCTCACCTTTTTTCGCTCTGCCGCCCCTCTCCTTTCCTGGCTCACAGCGCCGCTCAGCACCGGCCGCCCTTTTTCCCCGCCGCCGCGTTCGCTCGCCTGTACCAAATGTATGAGATGGTTTAAGAAAAAAGTAATTCATATGTTTGGTTGCTTGAATGGAACCATCCTATCCTGGATCAAGTGATACAAATTTAAGGAATATTCCGTTTAGATGTTGAACCATCTCATTCACCCAAAATAATGGAATCAAATGGTACATGACCATCTCATTCCATTCAACATCATCCCATGAACCAAACACACCCTAAATACACCTGAAACAGCGGGCCGTTACATACAGAAAGTTCAACACATGTTATTTGCACCACTGCTTTCAAAATAACATTGTCAGTAAGTTTGTTCAATTAGCAAATCTACACCCACTAAAATAACTAACTCGTGCATCTTCCAACCAGGTAATAAAGCCACGGAGCGATGGATCTATATAAGATAAAAAGGCAGTCGATATGTGACGCTACACATCTATATAAGATAAAAAAAAAAATTACTCGACACTACAGAGTCGCTATTTTACAGCGTACTAGCTCACTCCGGTCACTACCAGCTCGCCTTCTTTTTAAGTTCACGACGGCTCTCATAAGGGCTCAGTCCGTCACTTAACCACAAACCTACATGATAACACCACCAACAAGGCAACTCCCAATGAAGCTACCGCCATGGGCCTCCTTCCTTGCCGTCGTGCTCGCCACCGTGCTCTTCCTTGTGACCGTTCTCCGCCGTGGCCGCCGCGCATACAGACTCCCGCCTGGGCCTAAGCCGTGGCCAATCATTGGCAACCTCAACCTCATCGGCGCGCTGCCACACCGCTCCCTCCACGAGCTCTCCAGGCGCTACGGTCCAATCATGCAACTCCGGTTCGGGTCCTTCCCCGTCGTCGTCGGCTCGTCTGTCGAGATGGCAAGGTTCTTCCTCAAGACCCACGACGCGGCGTTCACTGACCGGCCCAAGACCGCCGCCGGCAAGTACACAACCTACAACTACTCCGACATCCTGTGGGCCCCCTACGGCGCGTACTGGCGCCAGGCGCGCAAGATTTGTCTCAGCGAGCTCTTCAGCGCGAAGCGGCTCGAGTCGTACGAGTACATCCGGACCGAGGAGGTGCGCGCGCTGCTGTGCGACCTGAGCAAAACGTCCGGGCGCGTCGTGCTGCTCAGGGACTACCTGTCCACGGCGACGCTGGGCGTAATCTCGCGTATGGTGCTGGGCAAGAAGTACGTGGAGAATGCGGCGGCCACCGAGGAGGGCTCGGTGACGACGCCGGAGGAGTTGAAGTGGATAATGGATGAGCTGTTTCTGCTGAGCGGTGTGCTCAACATCGGTGACTTCATCCCATGGCTGGACTGGCTGGACCTGCAAGGGTACATTCGGAGGATGAAGAAGATGAGCAAGATGATGGATCGGTTCCTGGAGCACGTCCTGGACGAGCACAACAAGCGCCGGCGGCTCGAGGGGGAGATGTTCGTGGCGAGGGACACGGTGGACGTGCTGCTGCAGCTCGCCGATGACCCGGACCTCGAGGTTCAGCTCGGGCGGGACGGCGTCAAGGCTATCACTCAGGTACGGTATTCCACAACTTATCTTCCGTCGGCCACGGGCACGGCACGACCCTGGCAAACAAAAGATGTTGGATAAAAGAATTAGTTCGTGAGCTCTATGAGGCAGAAATTGGTGTATTTGTTTATTTTTCTGAGGGATAAAAGAAGACGATTAGAGGGGGTAAATAGAAGCCAAATAAATTTGTTTCTCTACAAACTCAAACCACTATGTGAACAGTAGTCTGGGCCAGCCCATGTGCCTGAATATCCGGATAATCCCACCCCTGAATATCCGGATAATTCGAATATGTATTCCTATTCGACGGATAATGAATTATCGAATCTGTATTTGTATACAGCAAAAAAATCTGTATTTATTTTCGATCTAATAGTATCTAACAAATATCTGAATGTACATAATTCATATTAAAAGATTGTTCATATTGGTCGAAATCTATCCTATCCATTTTCACCCTTAGTTACATGCACATACACAAAATCATTCCGCTATATAACGGCAAACCAATCTCTTGGTGTGATGATAGAAATATAGGTGTATGATTCTACCTATCAGGGTTCAAATCCTTGCGTCTATTTTTTTACACAAATGTGTAGAAATTTTATAAGGACCTGAATTTATTATTAGTCTTCATCTATCTAGCTAGGCGTATGTTAAAGAGACGCACTCACTGCGTGTACATGCGTGTGATGTGTCTACGTCTTCCCCGTAACTGGAAAAAATAACTAATGCAACAAGGATTGCATAGTAAAAAATAAACAATCTCTAATTAAAATGGTGCAGGACATGATCGCCGGTGGTACAGATACCTCCGCGATCACCGTCGAGTGGGCCATCTCGGAGCTCCTCAAGAAGCCCGAGGTGTTCGCCAAGGCCACCGAGGAGCTGGACCGCGTTGTCGGCCGTGGCCGCTGGGTCACGGAGAAGGACATCCCGTGCCTCCCCTACGTCGAGGCCATCGTGAAGGAGACAATGCGGCTGCACCCGGTGGCGCCCATGCTGCCTCGCCTGTCCCGCGAGGACGCGTCCGTGGGCAGCTACAACATTCCCGTCGGCACGCTCGTGCTCGTCAACGTGTGGTCTATCGGCCGCAACCCCACGCTGTGGGACGCGCCGGAGGAGTTCATGCCGAAGCGGTTCCTCGGCAGCAAGATCGACGTGAAGGGGCAGGACTTCGAGCTGCTGCCGTTCGGGTCCGGCCGGCGGATGTGCCCCGGGTACAGCCTCGGGCTGAAGATGATCCAGGTGAGCCTCGCCAACCTGCTGCACGGCTTCGCGTGGAGGCTCCCTGATGGCGTGAAGGAGGAGGAGCTGAGCATGGAGGAAGTCTACGGCCTGTCCATGCCGCGCAAGTTCCCGCTCGAGGTCACCATCGTGCCCAAGCTGCCGGCCCACCTCTATACTGGGGCTTGATGTCTGTGTGTGTATATATTGTGATGTGGATGAACTGGAGGTGTGCTTTGTATGCATGCGTTGATGTAATACAAGGATGTGGTGTGTATTCGCGGGTCTGGTTGGTGTTTAATTGTCCAAGCTTGTGCATGCATTGTGTGCACTGCAGAGCTTGTTGAGTGGTAATAATGGTGTAACTCAGTATTGTACGTGCTAAAAGGTTATTTACATGTGTGATGCGTGTTAAGCAACTAGTAACGATCACAGACTATCAAGCTGCAGAATAGTAGCTAAGCAAGGTTCAGTCAGTTGATGATTTCAGTTTGTGTCGATGGGATTTGCCGTTGCAATCTGTTATCAATTCTTGTCGGGGGTTGGATAATCCCCATAAATTACCGCGGGTGCCACGACGGCCGAGCTTGTTTTGACCCGAGCCCCTGGGAGGTCGTTCCCAAGAACGACCTGGTCGGGGCCTGGGGATGCTGCCTAGTTTGCCCGTTCGGCACGAGCTCTCGGCCTGGCCGATTGTGAGCTCGTTGCTCGGGTGAGGCAGCCGAGCTCGATAACCTGAAGCAAGGAGCTCGTGATGTTGGCCGACTCGACTTGGTCGGAGCTCGGTTACGAGGTCGGTGGGGATAACTGCCGACGGCGGAACCCATGTCAGTTTGTTGCACCCTCAATGGGAACGTGGCGGGATTATAGGATCTGTTCGTTACCACGTTGGACGTGGTCAGACGTGCAGGGCGTGGGCCGTAACCGACGTTGCGGCTCTTTGTAAGCTATAAAGTGTCCCCGCCGTGAGGGGGGACACCGGGTTCATACACTTGATATACATCGAGATGGAGTAGGGTTATTATCTCCCACCTGAGAGGCCCGAACCAGGATAAAACCTCGTGTCGTTGTCTGAGATCTAGCAAGGTGAATCATTCCTCTGAGCAACCTTACATGAGAGAGGGGGTTGCGGTTGGTCCCTCTATCAACTAAGTAAGCTCGGCAGGGGCCTGCTCCCCAATCGTCGACAGCTGGCGCCGTCCGTGGGGACCGACTTTCCCTTTCGTGAAGAATCCCAGAGGATGTCAGACTCTCCGGACCGCCGGGGACTCTGCACCTTCGGTGTTAACGGGGACGAAAACCTGTACATCGTCAACGGCAAGGCCGCTGGCATCACTGACCCCGAAGGTCATGCCGGACCCTGGAGTTTTTCCCTGGAAGCTACCGCGCAGGAGCAGTTCTTCCGCTCTCAGCTCGACGCCCTTTCGGATGATGAATACGATGGGCTCTATGATGGCCTGGTCATTCCTGACCATCTCGAGCCCGACCAAGAGACCGCGTCCCGGGGAGACATCATGATATCACCCTCGCGGTCCGTCCAATCCTGCAATGTCTTTGTAGCAGAGGAGGACGGGAATCTCAGGAGCAAATCCCCGGGCGAGGCCCGCCTCCAACGCTATGAAGTGGCCAAGGACCATTTGGAGGCGTCCCTAAACTAGACGTTGGCCAGCATACGCCGGCAGGTTTGCGGCGACGCAAGCGCTAGGGTCGGGGCTGGACCTCATGAGAACTTCCACGGGTACAGAACCCCGAAGCCCGTGCGCCAGCGCACGAGCTCATCGCCCCTCGTTCCCCCGAGCGGAGAACGCCTTCAAGCCTTGGCCACGGTCGTGCGCAACCTTGGAGAATTCCACGAGCAAGTCGATCTGGAGGCCATGGGAGCCGCTGTGGCCGACGATCTCAAAAAGATTGCCGCCGACATAAAGGCGGCAGAAGCGTCTCAAGGAAAGGAAGCCCGGAGCGTTTCCCGGGAACACCGCCACACGCCCGAACGTTCCCATCACGGCGACTCGCGCAGCCATGCTCGAGACGACCGACGAGGACGAGATCGGAACCGAGAAGACACCAGGGGCGATTCTCGAGCGCCCTCTCGTGATCGGCGGGATACGTTCCGTGGTCAGAGCCATGCTGGATTTTCCTCCTCAGGCCACTCCCCTTCTTACCGACCTTGGGAGGTGTTCTCCCGCTTAGGCCCGTGGGTCTCGGGCTCGGTCGGCGGAGACCGTCTTGACCGTCGCGCTCGGAGCGACCACCACGATAGTCCTATCTTCGGGTGCAGGGCGTTTGCAGCATCCCTGCGACGCGTGACATGGCCAAACAAGTTCAAGCCGGGCCATATCGAGAGATTCGATGGGATGCAGAACCCCGACGAATTCCTCTCGATCTACACCACGGCCATCTTGGCCGCCGGCGGGGATGAGGGTGTCATGGCTAATTTTCTGCCCACGGTACTAGACGGTCCGGCTCGGACATGGCTGTTTAACCAGAAAGAAGGCTCGATCTGGTCTTGGGGGCAATTGAGTAACGCCCTTCGGGTGAACTTCCAGAGTTGCTACGTTCGCCCAGGCAAGGAGCGCGATCTCGAACGCCTAATCCAGACGGAAGGCGAGGCCTCGCCAATTCGTCCAGCGGTTCATGCAGGTACATAACTCCATTCCGAGTATCTCGGACGAGGCGGTCATCCTTGCCTTCAAGTTTGGAGTTCGAGATGTCCGTTTCACATAAGACCTCGAGATTCACCCGGACATTACGGCCAACGAGCTGTTTCGCATGGCCGACCGGTACGCCAACGCCGACGAGGCGGTCCAATGGAAGAAGATGCTGGACGAAGGGAAACTCCCCCCTCAGCCCGGGCTCGAAGGAGCCACTAGCAGGAAGAGCGTGAGCACGGTCGAGAAGAAGATAAAGAAGAAGAAAAAACCCTCTGTCCCAGACATGGTAGCGGCCGTCGAGCGACGGCAGCGTTCGACCTTGCAAGCATACAAAGGGGTGACCGCAAAGGCGAAAGGCCGACCGGCTCAACGTAGCAGCGACCAAGGCTGAAACGACCAGGCCCGAGATGACCAACGTGGCCGGGCCAGCACTTATTTCTGCCCGCTCCACCAGGCGTACGGGCACGACCTGCGCAATGGCCGAACGTGGACCTCCCGCTTGGAACAATTCTACAACGGCAAGGGCCCCATGCCCATGATCCCAGAGCAGGGCGAAAACATCAAGGGCAAGCAGCCTGCCGACGAGGATGATGACATGGAGTACCAGGAGCCAAAGAACCACATCATACTTCTTGTTCTCATTTGAGTTGTTGTTCTTCTTCGGACAATCGGCGATGAAATGTCCAACTTCACCGCACTCATAGCAAGCCCTCTTTGTGTTTCTTCTTCTTTTTGATTTGTCATTGTAGTTCTTTTTGTACTTGCTTGACCCATCATACTTGAGAAACTTCTTGAATTTTCTCACAAACAAAGCCATGTCCTCTTCATCTTCACTTTCATCTTCCTCTTCATCACTTGAGGTTGATTCTTCCTTCTTACTTGCCTTCAAAGCTATCCCCTTCGATCTTGAGCTCGAACTTTGCTTGGCAAGGTTCTTAACTTCTTTTGCCTCTTCCTCCATAAGCTCATGTGAAAGAATCCTTCCAAGAACGTCATTTGGAGTGAGCCTTTTGAAATCTTTTCGCTCTCGTATAAGTGTCACGAGAGTCAAGTTCCTTGGGGCGAAGGCTCTCAACATCCTTTTCACCACAACATAATCCGTCATTTCCTTGCTTCCAAGCCCTCGAATTTTGTTGACGAGAATCATCAAGCGATCATACATTTGTTGCGGGGTTTCATCATCATTCATCACAAACCTCCCCAACTTTCCTTCAAGCAACTCGATCCTTGATTCCCTCACACTAGATGTTCCTTCATGAGCTACTTGGAGTGTGTCCCATATCTCTTTGGCTTCTTCTAGGCCATCCACTTTGTTGAATTCTTCGGGACTCAAAGCTCCAAGCAAAACACTTGCGGCTTAAGCGTTGCAGTGAATGTTTTGCTCTTGCTCCGGCGTGAGCTCCATGTCATCTTCCGGCATGTCTAGACCTGTGCAAACAATCTTCCAAACACTAGGATGGAGAGACATTAAATGCATTTTCATCTTGTGCCTCCAAGCGGAATAGTACATGCCATCAAAGAAAGGTGCACGCCCGGAGGGCACAGTAATGTAGGAATGAGATGAGGCGTTATTAGATTTTTCATAGTTAAAAGGAATTTGCACTCCCTGCGAAGACGTTGAAGTGTCACCTTCCTTGGTCTTCCTGGGAGTTCCATGTCCGGCCTTTGGACTATTCTCTTCCCCTGACACGACAACCTTCAATCCGGTGTTGGCCATCACGTTCCCTTCAAGCGGTTAAGCCTTCGAGAAGGTCAAGCTCTGATACCAATTGAAAAGATGAGAAAGTTGCCTAGAGGGGAGGGGTGAATAGGTAATTTAAAAATTAGAACTAAATTCGTCACAACGGAAAGAGTATCGGAACTTCCGGTATTGTATCGGAACTTCCGGTATATGTTCGGAATGTCCGATAGACTTCGACTTAAAGAAGAGATTACTTGAAGAAACAATCTTAGTAACAATCTTAGTAACAATGACAAGAAATACGACAAGTAGGAAAAATAGGGATTGTTCCCGGAGTTCGGATTCTTGAGGGAATCCTACGTCTCCGTTGAGGAAGCTCCAAAGAGCCGGGTCTTTTCCAACCCTTTCCTCCCAAACCTCGGTCGCACTTGAGGCTTGGTTTCACTATTGGTTCCTTTCCTTTCGGAGGCGGAGCCGGCCTTCACAAACTTCCCACGGCTTCCCACAAACGTTAGGAGCTCGTGAGTGACGCCTAGCCGTCTAGGAGTCCTTCAACCTCCAAGAGAAATGAGTGCGTTTGACTCTTGATCTTGGAGATGCTCTTAAGTGCTCAAGATGAATGAATCTTTCCTTTTTCACTAGCTCACAACCACACTAGATTTCCTCACACACTAGATATCACTAAGATCAAGGAGGAGGACTCAATAAAGCTCTAGGGTGTGCTCAAGGTGCTCAAGAGTTCAGCCAAAAGAAGTGAGTAACCCTCTAAAGGGAGAGGAGTGGGGTATTTATAGTTTTGGTTCAAAACTAGCCGTTATACCCGCACTCAGCCACACATCGGAATGTCCGATCGAAACATCGGAACATCCGATGAGTGCAAATAACCAGAATTAGGACAGCTCCCAACGGTCAAAAACTACAAGCATCGGAATAACCGAATACCACTTCGGAACTTCCGATGTTACTCAGAAAAAGAACTCAACAAAACTTTCTAAATCCAAATCGGAATGTCCGATGTGAATATCGGAACATCCGAACCAAACAGAGAGTTCCCAAACTGAGAAACAGCCACTTTGGAACTTCCGAAGTTAAACTTCGGACTGTCCGAACTAAACAGAGAGAACCCTTTTCGAGAACTAACAGGCATCGGAATATCCGATATTAAATATCGAAATGTCCGACCCTAACAACGTACTACGGACTAAAGTGCAACCACACATCGGAATGTCTGAACTTCGGAACTTCCGATCCAACATCAGAACATCCGACTAGAAATTTCAGCTTACTAAATTCCAATGCATGGGAGACTACTTAAACGCTCTCAAGAGACTAGAATCATTCATCTGAGCAAATAGACCATCTCTAGACCAATTTTAACGCACCCCTCTTAATAGTATGGCAAACCTATGACTCAACAAATTAAAATTACATCTGCAGTTGCCGTTTTTCTTACTCAATGACGTCTGAGGATGCTCGATGATCGTAGATGATCTCTATTCAAAACATTCACCTGTTCATAAACTAAATGAACACGTTAGATTCTTTAATCGTTTGTCATTAATCAACCAAAACCATTTAGGGGGCCTAGATGCACTTTCAATCTCCCCCTTTTTGGTGATTGATGACAACCCGATTAAAGACAAATTTGTAAAGCATATGAATGGAAGGAATATAGGATGAACTCCCCCTAGATATGCGCATTTAAGAAAGGACTTGAGAACAAATGCACATTTTGGAAGAAACGAATTTTAGAGAGCTCCCCCTATATCCTTGCATAGGAGATTTATCAAATGAATGTAACAACACAGGCATGTTAAACAAGTATAATTAAGCAATAGAAAAGCATTAACATTCAACAAGTTAACATAGGTATCCAAGCAACAACGACAATTTTTCACAAATAAACTACAGAGTTTTAAGCAACGCAAATGACATAAAGTAATAACACGACTAAGTTCACTTAGACTTGAGGACTCAGGATAGGACACGACGAGATAACAGAAATTGTCTTTAGTCTTTATCTCTCCCCCTTTGGCATCAAGCACCACAAAGGAGAACAGGAGAGAGAGAGAGAGAACTAGTCGGACTCCTCTGATTCAGCATCATCAGAGCCAGACTCTTCAGCATTGTCCTCAGACTCATCTAAAGCGTCAGGTGCTGGAGCAAATGGATCCTCAATCTCTTCCTCGCTCTCCTCATCATTCGAACACTCCAGATTCAAATGCCTTTGAATATCCTTGAGTCGCTTGGTGTTCTTCTTGTGCGCTGCTGCATTGCCCTTGCACAGGACAAAGATTGACTTCAAAGCACGCAAGATTGGTGATGAAGACCCACTCGGAGCTGAAACTGCAGGGGTGGCAGCAGACGAGGAAGTAGCGCCTCTGGTGCTAGCTCTTGTGGCTCTCTGAGTAGGGGCCTTAACTGCCCTGACCTGTAGAGCAGTGTGCTTGACATCAAATTCAAACTGCAACTGTGTCACCTGCTCAATCAAGTGCATGATGAAAGGAGCATAGCCACAACTCCTTCTGGGCTCCTGACTAGTGAGTCTGATCTCATTCCAGATAAAATCAAAAACATCAAAGGGCCTCTGGCCATCTTGCATCCTGCTCAGGAGGTTCCTTGTATAAGAGAGAACATGAAAAGCATCACCTTCCTTAGGAGCCAAAGTTTTCCTGAAAAGTCTATTCAAGATAGCAAAGAATGGTTTCATGCCTTTGGTGTTTCCTTCCTCATAATCAGCATTTTCTTCATATAGGAAACAAAGACTGGATGCTCCCAGAGGATTCTCATTGTGAATCTGATCTTTGTCTCTAGAGTCTGCTTCTGTAAATTCAAGCAATCTTGCAAACTGAGCATAAGTGGTCTCATACCAGGTGCCTTCTGTCATCCAGTGGAGAGTGGAGACTCAATCCCTGGAGACATACATTGTTGCATAGAATTGAGCAATGATTTCCACATTCCAGTCATGCTGAAAACTCATAATTCTCTTGATGCCTGTTCTTTCACAAGTAGCAATGATCTCATTAAATATGGCATCATCTGCCGCTGCCATGTACTCCCAATCAACACACTGCATCAAGATAACAGGATTCTTTCTTGGAAAAATGATTGACTCATAGAAGTCCTGCTGAAAGAAAGTCCAGAAGCGAGAATCAGTGGAGAACTGGTCTGTCCTCTTGGGGTTCTCCTCTCGTGCCTTTCGGACTTGTGCTGCTTTCCCTTTGTAGTTTACTGGCTTTCTTTGAAGTATAGGGTTCCTTTCAGGCTTCCTTAGTCGCGGCATATCTCTAGCTTGAGAACCTGACGCACCAGCAATGCCCTTGCCTTTCCTTGACGGTAGCGGTGCTCCACGAGGCACATTCACAGTTTGAGCAGCCTGCGAGTGTTCATTGATAGAAATGCCTGGCTGAGATCCCCTGGTGGCAACTCGCTTCGTTCTGGTTCCAGTTGGAGTCTTGCGTTTTTGACTAAAAGTGACTTTAGCAGAGCCAGCAGGGGGCTGATCACCTTGACTAGGATCCATTGAGATCAATTGAGAAAGGAGCAGCTCGATAAGACGAAAGAAACTAGAGAGAAAACTGATTTTAGTGCTGTACTGTTATCATCGGAAGTTCCGATTTCAGATCGAAAGTTCCGACCTGATATCGGAAGTTCCGACACAAAATATCGAAAGTTCCAAAAAATACGGTACAACCCTAAAACTAGAGATTTGACAAGATCGACCAAAGGAATTTGATGAAACTTGAGATCCAAGCAACGGAGGACTAGATCAACAAGTTTACCAAGAGATAATGACCAAAGAAACCAAGAATTGAGAGATCTCAAAGATAGAGAACTAGGGTTACCTTGAGAAGGCGAAAAACAAGATTGAAAGGATGGAGAACTCCTTAATCCGAAGCACAACCTTCTTTGGGGAAGTATCGGAGTTTCCGTAGGGTCGGAGACTCCGAAGATGACAAGGAATGAAAGAAGGAGAGCCGTACGGAGGTTTTGGGGAAAAAGAAATGAGTTGTGGGGCCAACCGAACGGTCCTTTTCAAGCGATTACACAAACTTCGGATGTTCCGAACTTCGGTTCGGATGTTCCGAAGAGTTGAGGTTTCCAGCGATCATCATGTGTACCGATGATCGGAAGCACAATCGACTAAACGCCAGGTCACCCAGCTCGACCCTAGGGGCTCTTGTCCATGTAAGCCGATCAACTGCCGTGGCAAATCTCTGCTGCAAGTCACAGATCGCACGGACACTCTCTCGGAAGGTTCAGAGTCCTGGCCGACCTACGCACAGCGATTGCGTTCCACATCCGGCGTCCACACGATCTCCCTCAACGATCATCCCGGTCGTGCTCGCAACTCAGGGGCACGGGTCAGGACATACGGGGGGGCAGGACCGCGCAGGCTACTCCTTTTTTGTGCCCAAACCCTTGCCCGTTGCTCGGGGACGGCCGCGTTGCGCTACTTTGTTCTTTTCTCACAGACCTCTCCTATCAACGAGGTCGTGCTCGCAACCTAGGTGTACGACCTTCGTTAACAGCGGGGGCTTGCTGGGCACCGGACGTCCGTGTTACGCCTAGAATGACTTATACTTCCTCGCCTTATGGCTCATCGTTAGAATAACCGTCGCTCGCGGGATCAGGAGGGTAGGGGGGATGAAGCACACAAACATAACAAGGAAGGAAAACATCCTTAACATTCGCTAATCGTTGCCATTTACAAAATAAAGTGGAGTTTTGCAGGTAATCAACATGAAGTGATAAGGCTAAAAGCGGCTGGCGCGCTTTTCATCCTGGAGCACGGCGAGCTCCTCCCTTACACTGTCGAGCTCGGACTTGAGGTCGAGCACTTGCCGCCGAGCTTCCCGACCCTCGCTCGCCGCCTGGCGGAGCCGCTTCGATTCCTCCCTGTGCTGGTCGATCAATTTCTCGGCGCTTTGCACGGAGTTACGCAGCGTCACCACCGTCGCCTCCAGGCCCGACCTCACCTGCTCGCTCTGTTCAAGGCGCTCCTTGAGGACCAGCACGGATTCCTCCATCTTGTGCCGGATCTCCGCCTCTGAGGTCTTTAGCTCGCGCACCACAAGCTCGAGCTCTGCGATCCTCGCATCTTGCTCAGCGTTGTGCTTGGCGAAGACTTCTGGCGGGACGGTCGCGGCCTGGAAGTCCTGCATGGTGGCCTCGAGCACCTGTGCAATGGAGCACCCCGGGTTACTTTTAGTCTCATAGGAGGAGAATCGGAGTATCAAGAAACTTACCCAGCGGAGGCGGGCCTCCAGCCCTTCTTGGAATAGCTCGGTGGGGTCCTCCGCGCCAGCTTCCTCCCCTTGGGCGGGCGTGGCGCTTGGCGGTTTCTCCTCCTCCCCTGGGCCCGGACTCCTTCGATGTCCGGGAGGACGAGACCCTGGTTCTGGGGGTCGACCTCCATTACTTGGGGGACGATGGCCGCAAGGGCGAGACGCTCCACCTGAGCTTCCTCTCCCTGAGCAGGCGCTGCGCTCGGGGGCTCCACCTCCTCCTCCTGGGCTTGGGCCCCTTCGGCGTCTGAAGGTACGGGGGCTTCAGCCCGGGGCGCAGCATCCGCAACTGGGGGATCGGCGTCCCCCGAGGAGAAGACCTTCGTGCTTGGGGATGCTCTCCCACTCGGGGGTGGGTCCTGCCCACCGGTCGCGTTCAGGCTCGGTTCCACAACCGGCGGGACCACTGGCTCGGCTTTCGCCTAGGGGTCCTCCTACCGGGATGGAGTCCCCTGCTCCCGAGCCCATTTCAGTGTCCAGCAAAGCGTCGCGAGCTCGGGGAGGGTCCTCCGCGATTGCCTGGAGGGTCTCGGTGATGATGTAGCTGGCACCAGCGAAGTCTTCGCGGAGATCTTCGGCATCCGCGCGACCCCCGAGCTGGCCCTCCGCAGCGTCGTCGCCAAGCTCGATTATGACGTGAGGGATTCCATCCCTCGCAGCCCGGGCGTCGGCAGCCGCGATCTTCCTTCATGCGACCTCTTCGGGCGCCACGACTTCGGGGACTTGGGCTTCTACGGCCGCAGCCTCCCCCTGGTCGACCTCCTCGGCCACCATGGCTTCGGCAGCCCGGGCAAGCTCCCTCTCTAGCGCGGAGTTAATAATCTCATCAGCCATGGCCTCGAAGTCCCATACCTCTGTACCGGCTACCACGCCCACTATAAACGATGTGGGGTCAGCGTGGCGCCGGGAGAGGACGGAAATAGACTGGGAGGAAATGAGAAACTAACCTTGGTCGGCTTCCGCCACCTGGGTGTGGGTGCGGACGATGAGGGCGGCCATGTCTTCACGTGCCTTGTCAGCCCTTGCGACTGCGGTGTCGACCTCCTCCAAGCCGACCTCGGAAACGGTTGCCGTCGGGCGCGGTTGGCGCGCAGCAGGCGACCTGCGGCGCCTCGGGGCCAATGGTGCCGGGTCCAGCTCGTCCTCCTCCTCGGCCTGGGGCGTCAAGTTCGAGCTCACCTGCACGAGCTCTGCCTGGAGGGCCGCTATCTGGCCCTCTAGCTCCTTCTTCGCCCGCTCGGCAAGCTGGCGCAAACGGGCCATCAGCTCGGGATTTCTTCTGGTGTACTCATGCATCCACAATTTTAACTCGCTCACCTCCTGTCGATCGGCGTACTCCAAATGTCGGCGGGAGGAACGACCGCCTGAGCTAGGGCGCCTGCTCGAGCGCCTAGGCGGGGACGGCGTAGCCGAAGGGGATCGGTCGCGGCACTTGCGGCCCGCCAGCTTCTTGGTATTGCGACCTCGCCCTCCGGCGCCCGCACCCCCCAACTGCGACTTCAGCTGGGCCACGGCGACCTCGAGGGCAACCTTCTCCTGCCAAGTAAAGCTCGTACGAGTCAGAAATTCCCTGGGAGGCCCGGTTCCGGGAGGATTTCTAGGAAGTTCTGAGTCGAAAACTTACCGCCTCGGTCCGATTGAAGATGTTATTCGGGATCTGGCGGCCAGTCGAGATCTCCTTGCCCTTGGGGGTGCCGAACATCTCGGACACCCTCACATCTACCCACTCCTCTGGCGGGGATGTGCGTCAACCAAAAGAATACGGTGAGATCGGCTATCTTCGATCTCGGGGGGGAAGCTAGGCAAAGAAGTGTACCTGAACGCGACTCCCGCGTGAGGTCCTGCCACCCCTCGACCTTGAAGAAGGGGTGTACCCTCCTCCTGAGGGGCGACACCCGTTTCCTGACAAAATCCCTGGCGACGTCCCGTCCCGTTAGCCCCGAGCAGGTGAGCTCGTTGATCAGCATGAGCACCCTTTCCTCCTCGGGCTGCACGGACGGTCGGGGTGTCTCGACGACGGGGGCTCTGGCACCAGTGTAGCGGAGCGAGCTCCCCTCTACCTTCCTCAGGTAGAACCAGGAGTCGACCCACCCCGACACCGAGTCCTTGAACGTAAAGCTCGGGTACTCGTACGGACGAGTGGGCCGGAGACGGAAGTAGAGGCAACTGGCCGTGGAAGATGTGCCGGTGCGGGAGAGACAATAAAAGTGGAAGAAGAGACTGGGGGTGGGCTCGACGCCCACGTACCCTTCACAGAGATGGGCAAAGATGGTGAGAATAAGGATGGAATTGGGGTGGAGATGAGTGATTTCGCACTCACAGTAGGCGAGCACGGACTCGACGAACTCGCTCTCAGGCGTTCGGAGCCCGTTTATGGAGTAAAGCTCACAGGAGACGATCTCTTCCTCCTGCAGCTGTGGGCTCTCCTCGGCACCGGGAGCCCTCCATGAGCCGATGTCGAGGTACTTCGCCCTCTGAAGGATCTCCAGCTTTTGCCTATCAAGCTTGCTAGCGCCAAACTTTGCCATTGGGATGAGGGAGGCGATCGGAAGAAGATATGAGCGCTGGAACGGATGGGGCGAGCGCTGGAGCGAATGCGTTGGTTGTGCTTCTGACAGGAGAACGTACGAAGCGAAGGCTTTTTGGGTGTTTAAATTCAGCCGTGGATGGGAAAGTGAAAGGACTTCCCGCCGCTATATTCAAGGAAGCCCTAAGGGCGCAGAGGGCAGTTGGGGCGTCCGCCATCCCGGGAGGGACACGTGGACACGCGAATCGAAGCTGTCCCGTTAGGGGGCAGTTCCCAAGGAAACGGTTCGTACTGCCCCGGTCAAGCTTCCTTGAGAAGGAACCGCAGGGGCGGCTCACATTCGACTACCCGAGCACGTCAGGCTAAGCTAGTAGCTCGTCCCTGGAGATTTTTAGCTCGGAGGTCGCGGCAGCTGTTCGTCGTAATGAATCCGATCCTTTCGCTAAGTCAGTAGGCCCAAGGGGAATGACCCTTTAGGCCTTTCCCCGCTTGAGCCTCGGGGGCTAGCTGTCGGGGGTTGGATAATCCCCATAAATTACCACGGGTGCCACGACAGCCGAGCTCGTTTTGACCCGAGCCCCTGGGAGGTCGTTCCCAAGAACGACCTGGTCGGGGCCTGGGGATGCTACCTAGTTTGCCCGTTCGGCACGAGCTCTCGGCCTGGCCGATTGTGAGCTCGTTGGTCGGGTGAGGCAGCCGAGCTCGATAACCTGAAGCAAGGAGCTCGTGATGTTGGCCGACTCGACTTGGTTGGAGCTCGGTTACGAGGTCGGTGGGGATAACTGCCGACGGCGGAACCCACGTCAGTTTGTTGCGCCCTCAACGGGAACGTGGAGGGATTATAGGATCTATTCGTTACCACGTTGGACGTGGTCAGATGTGCAGGGTGTGGGCCGTAACCGATGTTGCGGCTCTTTGTAAGCTATAAAGTGTCCCCGCCATGAGGGGGGACACCGGGTTCACACACTTGATATACATCGAGCTGGAGTAGGGTTATTATCTCCCACTTGAGAGGCCCGAACCAGGATAAAACCTCGTGTCGTTCTCTGAGATCTAGCAAGGTGAATCATTCCTCTGAGCAACCTTACATGAGAGAGGGGGTTGCGGTTGGTCCCTCTATCAACTAAGTAAGCTCGGCGGGGGCCTGCTCCCCAATCGTCGACAATTCTGTATTGTAGTATCTCTGAAAATAGTAACCCAATAGAAGGGCCTTGCTCACCAGCGTTCTTAAAGACGATTAAGTTCCGCACATCCCTTCATAGATATCTCTAAGAAGGTATGTGCCCTCTTCTTGAGAGATGCACTTGGAGAGGACTCCTAATGCTCCTTTGCAGTACAAAGCGCCTTCGATCAATCTGTATGGAGAGGATCGCCTTATAAGTCGGGAACGCTCAGCTTTTTCCTCGAGCAGTGTCTCATGTGCGAGATTGAATGAATGACGTCATCCAATTCGCACCATGCTTGAGAAGAGAGACGTTACCGCATGCCTATGATGCCTCCTCTTTGGAGGGAATAGAGGGCTTATGTAAGTGCTCGACGAGCACTCTTGCAGGAGCAGAAACTTGAGAGGAATCGACCTTTTAAAGTTGATCAGCCAGGGAATTGTCTTTCCTGAGGATGTAGAGTAACTCAAAATTCTTGAAGTATTTCTTCATCTTCCTTACTTCAATTAGGTAAAGCGTCATTGAGTGCTCGTGGCCAAGCACTGAGCCTAGTTCGATCGGGCGGTGTGACACTACGGAATGACAGAATGTGACATTATAAATTTCGGCATTACGGTACGACTTTATAGCGCGTTTTTGGGTGTTTGGGCCTTTCCAGGGGAAACTTGGGCCTTGAGGCATCTTTTTGGGCCTTAGGTGGAGGCTTCTTGGCCCATGTGGGGAGGAGGGGGGAGCCATCCTACCCTAGGGCGCCCCCAAGCCCTCCCCATGCGGCCCACCTCCTCCTCCCATAGTCGCCACCCCCTCCAAGCCCTAGCCACCCCTCTTCCTCCCCTTCCATGCGCCACCCCCTCCCTCTCCTCCACCCCCTAGCCGGCCCTACCAGGGATCCACCCTCCCCTTGCTGCCACACCCTCCCCCTCCGTCGATCTCTCCGTTGGGAAGCTCCGCAACCGAGAGGAACCGGCGGATTCGGCGTTTGGAGGAAGATCGAGGGCGGGAGGAGAAGGTTTTCGCCGTTCGAGTGGTTCTTCGAGGGAGGTAAGCATTGGTAGATTATTTTGTCGGGTTGTGATATTGGTTGGAAGGGAGATTTCATGCCTTAGATCCATGTTTAGGTGCTGTTCCTAGACGAGAATAGGAAAATTGCAATGCTGTCCCACGTTCTGTCCTCCGGCAGATTTGCACCCCGACGTAGGGCTTGAGTTTTGGCAATTTTAGAGGCGTTTTCTGATCGGCCGACTGTTACGGAAGTTGTAGGTAATTCAATTACCTTTAATTGTACACTAAGAACATTCAATTACGTCCAGCTGTTTAAAAGTTATGGCTATTTTACCGAACGTTGTCAAATCTGTGACGTGATTTGGACAGATCGTGTTCATTTGTAGATTAGACAATTTTAGAGGCCGATTCAGTCTTCGCGAATTTAGAAAAAGCTAGGAAATTTCCTAAGCTTCGAGAAAATGTACTCTTTTACTTGATTTGGAGTCTTATACCTCAATTTATGCTAGTTGGAAGCACGCTGTCCCGTCGGGACAGATTCTTTGTTTTCGGGTTTTAGGAGTAGTTTACGAATTCGGGGTAGATGATCGCTCTTGTACTGTTTTGTGGGCAAATTTTGAGTGTATTGTACCTATGTGCATGTGGTGTGACCCAGGGAGTGCCCTTAACCTCTCGCCACTCCGTCGCTCATGGTTGAAGGCAAGTGTATTGGGATGGGTTTGGGTGTTGGATGATTACTAGACTTGCATAGGTGCAATATGGGTACATGATGTGTTAACTTGCCATGCATGTTAATTGCTTATGATATGATGAACATGGTTACATATTGGCTATGGAACTGTTGTTTTAAATATTTATTCAAGTTTACACATGTTCATGTCATATGTGCATTCATAATGGAAGAGGTGTCCCATTCTGATGCGGTCCTCTGTGTTCACACGTAGTGAACACGAAAGACCTACCTCGTAGTCCCAGCCACGGTTGTGTATGGGAGCGAGTCAGTAAGAGTAGGCACCCTCCATCTACGGGATGGAAGGGGAAAGAGGGTGCACGCTGACGGGTGTGCACTCGGCAATACCGGTATATGCTTCAAGGAGACATGTGCATTGCATTGCATATATGATGTTGGATATGATGTTAATGAGATGTATTCAATATGGATATGACATGCTTATGATGTTGAATATGATGTTAATGAGATGTATTCAATGCGAATATGACATGCTAATGATGTTGAATATGAGGTGTAGTGATAATGGTATTGAAAACTATTTTCCTTGTTCCATTGTAATATGCTTGCTGAGTGATGAACTCACGCTTGTGTTTTATGATGTTTTTAGGTACCATGAAACCGGCATGGGGGAAAGGGTCTTAGTAGCACATCTTCACGAAGTTTCACTCATTTAGACATCTACAATTTGGCCATTCACAGTTGTGATAATAATTTAACACACAGAAAAAAAATTGAAGTATGCCTTATTTGTGTGCTTGGCCATATTATTGGATTCGTTTAGCTCATGAAGTGGTTAAATTCATTATTCTGGACTTAAACTGTTGCTATATCTCTCGTTATTGTTGTTTTAGATGTCATTCATTATGTTATATCTTGTGATAATATTGCTGTTGCTTCGAACCATGGAAAAACAAAGGAGATGCTGCCGAAATTGTTGATTAAAGAATTTACGTCATTGCTGTAATTTAATCTTAATTGTGGTATTTAGCTGATGTCTCTTTTATGTTTGGTGATATCCAGGGCATGCTAGATGCCGGGGTGTTACAGGCGGATCGTCCGGCTAGATTATTCAAGGGTCCACCTTAGGGACATCCTCCAAAGGAATGCATGGTCAGACAAAACTGGCTGCCGGAGTATAACAGTACTTACAGGGATTATATAATTCCCGACACATACATATATGCAAATATAGTCCAATACATTTACATATGACCCAAAGTTTGCACACATGCATACACACGGCCTACCTATTGCTCCTGCGTGACTTGCTCGCCAACACGGCCCTCTGGCCGCTACACTGCATCGTCCATCTGTATAGACCTCTACGCGTTCTGTCTCACTGCACCTGTGTCCCTCACGTGGGGCATCTGCACCTACAACCTCGCATGATGCTCCTCAGACTATGCACCATCTGCACGGATTCTCTCCAGCCTGCAATGTGCGTTACACATGCCTGTGTTGCATCTCCATACCTGCGCTGCATCTCCACACATGTATTTGCGCTGTTTGGGGTGGGCATTCGTTTTTTTTTTTGGTTTAATCGATTTGTTTTTTGTTTTAAAATAATTTGGTTTTTAGAAACTGACTACCGAATTTCTCAGACCAAAATGAAAAACTGAACCGAATTAACCGAAATATTTCGGTTTGGTTAATTCGGTTTTTTGGTTAATCGAAATATGAATAAACATAAGGTAGATGAGATTTGATTCTTCTCATATCACAACACAGAGTAGAGATAAACCTACACAATATTCATCGGTCATTACAGTATATGCATAATAGAACATATGAACATACCACAGATATGCATAAAGATATTAGAACATATGAATTGTTTGGTAGCATTAGGAAAAACATTATAAAAATGGTATTGTACATGGGTTATTCGGTTATTTCGGTTTCTGAAAGCAAAAAACTAATCGAATACCGAATTATATCAAAATAAAAATCGAACAAAAAATAGTAAACCGAAAAACCAAAATAATCGGTTAATTCGGTTCAATTTGGTTCGGTAATTCGATTTCGATTTAAAAATACCTACCCCTATGCACTGTGTCTCTACACCTGCGCTACATCTCATATTACAAATAAAATAAACCCAAATAAGTTCTTGTTGGGATTCTCTCCAACCTATAGTGTGCGTCACACATGCCTATGCTGTGTATCTACACATGCGCTGCATCTCCACACTTATACCCGCACTGTCTTTACATCTGCTCTGCATCTCCTGTTACAAATAAAATAAACCCAACACAGATTCTTGTTCTTCCTTAAAATAAGTTATTTTATAACAAATATTGTTGTCACATAAGTCATCACACATATATTATATTATTATCAAATTAATCATCACACACATATGTATCACAAATAGCACATAGAATCAACAACTATCAAGCTTAATAAGCTATTATCGTGCTTCTTTTGAAATTAGCATAGCTTAACATAAAATTATTTTATTTAACATTTAATTGGTTATTTTAAATTCGAGCTAACAAGTCACTATTGAGTCAAACTTTATTAACTTTTTTTTTGTTTAAAATAGGCTTATTTAAATTTTAAACTCATTAACTGTTGTAATTTAAAAAATTTGATTTAAACTATAACGAGTATTTTTACGGGCCCTGCTCACAGGTGCTCTTTGGAGAAGAGTTAGCTACTTGGTGGCTCCGGCTTGGACCCTACCTAGTGCCAAGAGTCCACCTAAATGTCACAAACGTCTTGGGGTTTGGTGGCCTTCCCACGAAAGATCCGTGGATCACGTTCTTTCCAAATATTACCTATATTATACTCCGAAGGTTTCAAGCCTCCGGAGGCTATCCACGTGTCGTCTGGCTGCAGCACCGGCTCGGTCTCTTTTGTTTCGTCTGCATTTCGCTTCGTCGCTCCGTCCGGTCGGTTCCGGCTTCGTCTTCTTCGCCCGTTCCCCACCAGATTGCTGCCCTTTCTCGCGTTGCCGGCCGCCTTGCGCTGGTTCGCCGCTCCTCCGCCGCCGCCGCCTGTCACGCCTTCCTTGTCCGTTCCAATCCCGTTCTGCCCCTCTCTGAACTCGCCATCCGCTCGAAGCTCACCCATAGCCGCTCGCGGTGCCTCCATGCGCCGCTCTCCTTTCCTCTCCCTCCCGCTTGCCTTCTACCGCCAGCGACGTCGCCAGCTCCGCCGCTCCTTCCCGCTCTCCCGCCCGATTGCTCTTAAAGCTCCATCCATCCTGCCCTCGAGGCCATGCTGCTGCCGCCCGAAGCCTCGTGGAGCTCGTGCTTCTCCTCCTATCCCCTCACCCGCGTCGCCCTCGGCCCTGTTCGCACTCCCGCTCCGCTCCTCACCCTCCCCGTTGCCCTCGTCACCGACCCTCGCCGGCGTCATCGCCTGTCTCCTCGCTTCCTCCGCTCACCCGCTATTGCCTTCCCCTTGCCCCGTCCTGCCTCAACTCCCTAAACCAAGCCACCACCGTCGATCTGTCCCCGGCCGGCGATCTGCTCAGCTCCTTGCGTTCCCTATGCCCTCACACGCCAGCTTTCTTCGCTTTCTCCCACCGCAGATGCTGGGTTTGATGCCTCAAAAGGCGGCACCGATCGACGGCACTAGCAAATTCCCCTCCCCCTGCCTGCTCCACAGTTCGTGCTCCTAGCCGCCGGTCCTGCTCAAGCATTGCTGCTACCATTTGTCAATAAGTATAAGCTATTACTTATTTTTTGGAGAGAAATGTTACCTTTAGCAGTTCCGCGGCAGCTACAGACCCCTTGATTTCAACACAGAAAAGGCATACCTTCACCGGTATTTTTGTTGATATTAAGGGCGCAGATAAGATTTTATTAAGATATGTTGGCTTACACTTTCCATTACTTTTGGAATTTGCAATGATAGATTACATGGTAATGTTGTATATGCTTCGGTGCTTTCTTATTGTTATTTTTCGTCATTATATGTGTGTCACACAAATTATTTGTTCAGGGTTAAGTATTGATGGAACCCTTTCCTTCTGGTTATTACAAAACATTGATTGTTTTTATTTTCCCTAATTTTCTATGTACTAATATTATGTCCTTTAGATCTTAACCTAAACATGAATCAGCTGAAATTCTATATGAAGCTAGAGCATTTCAAATGATGCTATTATTATCTGTCAACTTCCCTCAGCCTCCTCTGAAAGGTACCTCTTTAATTTTTTTAGGAACTTTTGCGCATTACTTTATTTCTTGAAATTAGCCTTTTAGTTCAAGGTCTCTGTACTTCTTCACCAAAATTTCCCATCCAAACTTATCAATTTACCATTAGTCATGACGTACTCAGGTCTTAGAAAAAAAGGAAATGATGCTGTTAAGGTGTTAGGAAACTTACTTTTTTTCTCAAAGTCAGGAATATCGCTCTTCTTAGGCTTCTCAGCAATCACCTACATCAGGCTTTTGAAATTCGCCGCAACGCTTTTGAAGAAACTTTTGGTATTGACAACAAGTACAAGACTATACATCTCACTTATGAGGTAATACCATTTTCCCCTGTAACTTGTGGTCATATATAATGATAAAGGTTCTCTTTTACAGTTCTAATTCTTAGCGCCAATGGATATTTTTCGGTATGATATATGGTCCAGTTGTTTAGTCGGCTACGATTAAATGCTATTTGTTTTCTTTCTTCGAAAACGTGAACAAATTTGTGCTAGATTTTTATTCATTTCATGTCCTTGTGCAATTCAAATTCTAAACACTATAGCTTTGTCCAGTACGCTTTTTCTCTGTAATCTGTTCTGAAAAAACATGGTTCATCAACCGTGTTTTCATAGTTGTTGCTACAAGGACCTCTAACTATATTGCTTGTTTCTTTGCTTTCTATCCTGTATGCTTGTCATGTTACTAGAAATTGTTAGCCATCATTTTTATTTTCCTTAGGTACAATGTATTACACGTTCAGGAACATTCAAATTGACAGTGATTACTTTCCTAAAAATTATGGGAGCGTGTGCCGGTGTATTTTTGGAAAAAGGATAAGCATCGCCTGTTTTCTCCAGTCCTGACTTTGATGATGGAGGATACTGCTTGTTAGTGTCTCTTCTTAGTAGCCATTATGTCGTTTAAAATTTTAGTAGCTCCTTTTTCCCATGCTTAGCTCTGACCCATTTCTCTGCTTTTCATATAAAGCAATAGGCTGCTCCGACAGATTACATCGCTCATTAGAATTCTGTAAAAAAAGATACGCAGCGTTGTTTTCTTTAGACTTGCCTTTGATGATAGATACATTGGGATTTCTACACCGTTTCCTGGAGGATACTGCCTATTGGTGTCTCTTGTATGTCGTTTAAGATTTCAATACCACTTTTTCTTATAATCTATCTTGCACTTCCAACTTATTCTATCACTCAAGTGTTTACCAGTATTTACCACCATATGATTTCCTATTTAATAAACAGCGCATATGCAGCTAACGAGGAAGATTTGTGGATAGATCTACAGAAAAATGTGCCATGCTGTGTTTAATTACTGACCTCTCTTCGGATATTGATTTTTCGCTAATTAATGGTTCTCTGCTCTTATAACCATTTCTCTACCTTTCTTCATACCTGACTGCTGCCCCCCATAATTGATGTATCAAGATATTGCTGTATCAGTTTTTAGAGCGCGAAATCTCTAGATTTGATTGTCAATATAGAATCAAAAAAACAAATACCTTTCACTGCTCCCTGCGTTATGTTAACCTATTCTTATTTACAGTTTTCCTTCATCATTGATGTTTTACTTTCCGCTAACGCAACTTATTTGTTGCTCCTGAACAGAGCTACCAAATAGATTTACTTTTTCTAGCTGTTCGATGTCTATTTTCAATTAACATAAATCTCTCCCTGTCGATTGCAGCACGCATTTACTCGCCAACCATTCATATAGAACAAAAAAAAAACTTATGGTACTACATCAGGTGAGCTGCTTTTGTCCTAAGGTTGTTATTACTGCTCACCAGCTTTATCAGCTTTTCTTTAGGTTCTTCCTCCTGCACTTCTTCAAATATTGCTTTTCCGCTGATGGATCGCTGCTCTTATAGCCATTTCTTTGCCTTTCTTCAGACCTGACTGTCGTCCCGTGATTTCTGTATCAAAATAAACCAGATGATATATTTTGCAAGACTGAGATCGCAATGTATTTGGTTGCCAATATAGAATTAAAAAACAAATACCTTTCAACCATGCTTACTATGTTGTTTTCATGCTGCAGATCATTCAGTGCTCATTATGCTTTGACTACCTTAAAAGTTTCTCAAGCATGGCTTGTTTATCTCAAGTTTCATCCCATAACAGTCTCAATCTCCACATTTATGTGAAATTCGTTTCCGTCCTATATTTCTATATGCTACCTATCTTACGAGCCATTGCAGTTAGCGATAACATAAAAAGACGCATGGTAAACTTATTAATTGGCAGAACATCTCTATTGTTTTTGAAAAAACAGCAACAAATCTTTTTTCCCCAGATATAATAGCAGAATATCTCCGTAACTATAAAATAGAAGACTTACTGTGAAAACCTACAGCAATCATAAGACCTAAGAAAATTAGAATTTATTAGCCTATTTCATATATTACTCGCAAATACTGACTTACGCGGCGTGCCGCCGCGTGCACGTTCCTAGTATCCCAATGCACCAAATTATTAGGCTCTTAACATGATGAAAGATATATGTGATCGCAAAAAAAGGACAAGTATTTCTGACTGGGACAAAACCAGCAGCCCTTGCCAAGCACGTTTACAAACTCACTAAAAACGTGTATCATGTTATTATATGAATAGAGTCCCTGTCTCGGTATGGAAAAACTCTATACATTGGTGAACGAATCCTAATTAATCTCTAGGGATTTCTGTACTACATATTATACATTATCTAACAAAAAAATCAATTTAATAAAGAGAGAGAACTTTACTCTATATTGTGTATACTTATTCTTAAGCGTCTACTTCTGTTCGTGTGGAACACTCTCACTAAATAACAAAAAGATAAATTGTGGAGAAGTTCATTTCTGAAATGTCGACAGATTTGATAATGACATAATCTAGTGGTTTCCTGAAATTTTACTGAAAGTTCAACACACATGCTTTTTTGCACCATTGCATTCTAAATAACATTGTCGGTAAGTTTGTTCAATTAGCAAATGTACACCCACTAAAATTACTAACTCGTGCATCTTCCAGTCAGGTAATAAAGCCACGAAGCGATGGATCTATATAAGATAAAAGGCAGTCGATATGTGACGCTTAACATTTTACAGAAAATTGTTTTTACTCGACACTACAGGATCGCTATTTTACAGAGTACTAGATCACTCCGGTCACTACCAGCTCTCCTTTTTTTTTACTCGACACTACAGGGTCGCTATTTTACAGAGTACTAGATCACTCCGGTCACTACCAGCTCTCCTTTTTTTTTACTCGACACTACAGGGTCGCTATTTTACAGAGTACTAGCTCACTCCGGTCACTACCAGCTCTCCTTTTTAAGTTCACGACGCCTCTCATAAGGGCTCAGTCCGTCACTTAAAAAGCCACTTAGAACCACAAACCTACATGAAAACGCCACCGACACGCCAACTCCCAATGAAGCTACCGCCATGGGCCTCCTTCCTTGCCGTCGTGCTCGCCACCGTGCTCTTCCTTGTGACCGTTCTCCGCCGTGGCCGCCGCGCATACGGACTCCCGCCTGGGCCTAAGCCGTGGCCAATCATTGGCAACCTCAACCTCATCGGCGCGCTGCCACACCGCTCCGTCCACGAGCTCTCCAGGCGCTACGGTCCAATCATGCAACTCCGGTTCGGGTCCTTCCCCGTCGTCGTCGGCTCGTCTGTCGAGATGGCCAGGTTCTTCCTCAAGACCCACGACGCAGCGTTCACTGACCGGCCCAAGACCGCCGCAGGCAAGTACACAACCTACAACTACAGCAACATCACCTGGTCCCCCTACGGCGCGTACTGGCGCCAGGCGCGCAAGATTTGTCTCAGCGAGCTCTTCAGCGCGAAGCGGCTCGAGTCGTACGAGTACATCCGGACCGAGGAGGTGCGCGCGCTGCTGCGCGACCTGCGCAAAACGTCCGGGCGCGTCGTGCTGCTCAGGGACTACCTGTCCACGGCGACGCTGGGCGTAATCTCGCGTATGGTGCTGGGCAAGAAGTACGTGGAGAATGCGGCAGCCACCGAGGAGGGCTCGGTGACGACGCCGGAGGAGTTTAAGTGGATAATGGATGAGCTGTTTCTGCTGAGCGGTGTGCTCAACATCGGTGACTCCATCCCATGGCTGGACTGGCTGGACCTGCAAGGGTACATTCGGAGGATGAAGAAGATGAGCAAGATGTTGGATCGGTTCCTGGAGCACGTCCTGGACGAGCACAACAAGCGCCGGCGGCTCGAGGGGGAGAGGTTCGTGGCGAGGGACACGGTGGACGTGCTGCTGCAGCTCGCCGATGACCCGGACCTCGAGGTTCAGCTCGGGCGGGACGGCGTCAAGGCTATCACTCAGGTACGGTATTCCACAACTTATCTTCCGTCGGCCACGGGGGTGGTGCGCCAGTGGCGTGGCCTGTACGCCACCCGTCCACTCGGCGACCACCTTACTGAGCGCCCAGTGGCGTGGCCTGATCGCCACCTGTCCACCGGCGACCACCGTACTGAGCGACCAGTGGCGTGGCCTGATCGCCACCTGTCCACCGGGCGACCACCGTCTTGGCGACGATGGCGTGGCTCGATCGCCACCGCCCACCGGCGACCACCTTATCGGCGCCAGCGGCGTGGCTCGATCGCCGCCGCCCATCGGGCAACCACCTTCTTGGCGCCAGGTGGTGTGGCACGACGCCACCTATCCACTGGGCGACCACCTTGTGGCCCTACTGCTCGCCGTGGCGGTGGGGCCCGGACGCGCCCTACCCGCCCGGTGACCGTGTTTATTGTGGGGGAGTGGGTACCCTGGTGTAGAATACGCCGACAGTAGCCCCCGGGCCAACCCTGGAGCGCCTTCTGGCTTTCCACTTTCCTTTTTTCTTCTCTCTCCTCTTTAAATGCCCTTCGGGGAACTGTTCAGTCTCCCGGGTGGGGCCCCTTAAATGCTCACGCGTCCCGCAGCTTTAAAGATCTTCCGGCTTCTCCGGTTCCCAAGGCGGGTTCTTGTGATTATTCCCGCCAGAATCATCGCCACGACCCTTGGGATGCGCCCCCCTTTTATGGGGTTTTTGAACTTCCCATTTGCGAGCCGCCGCGTCTTTTTGGTTTTCCCGCTAAGCCTTCCCTCGCGTCCTTATAAAAATGCCGCCCATGAGGGAAAGCAGTTCTTTTTCTTTCAAGCTCCCTTCGCTCTGTCTTTTCTCATCACCTTAGAGCCCCTTGCTTCTTCTTTCCCGACGTGCTTCGGTGCTCTTCCGCGTTCGATGGCTCCTCCGACTCCTTCTGCCACGATCTTGCCCCCTTCGTCTGTCGAGGAGGAGGGCGCTGTCAAGCTTTCCAAGCACATCTCTGCGGGCACCCTCCGCATTCGCCCTGGGACCGTCATGCCCCGCTGCCATCCCGGGGAGGTGGTCTTCTTTGGGTGGCAACTGGTAGCCGGCCTGCTGCCACCGGTTTCTGACTTCTATCTCTCCGTCCTCAACTTTTACGCCATTCACCACATCCATCTTCCTCCTAACTCCGTCATCCTTCTTGCTGTCTTCGCCCACTTCTGCGAAATGTTCGTAGGAGTGCTGCCCAATCTCCTCCTTTTTTGCTTCTTTTACGCCCTTCGCTCCGCCGGCGCCACCTCTCCTGTCTCCGGGAGCTGCCACCTGCGGCTCCAAGACGGGGCCGTGTCGCGCTACATCCCACTGGACTGCCGGTCCAACTGGAGGACGTGGCGCGATGAGTGGGTGTACGTCGAGGACGACAGCGGCATTGAAGTGCTAGAGCTTCCAACCGGGCCGGCGGTCAGCAACCCCAACTGGGGGGCTCACATCAGCGAGACGCCCGAGCTTCAGACGATGCTAGCCCGCGTCGACCAGTTGCGGACGGCGGGCCTAACGGGGGGCATGGTTGTCCGGGATTTCATTTCCCGGAGGATTGGCCCCGTGCGTCGCCGCGTCCGCCCGGCCTGGTAGTACATGGGCCAGGATGATGGGACCCGGACGATCCCCGGAGGTAGACTGCTACACTTGGGTCGCCCTCCCCTTCGTTCTTTTTTCCTTTTGGCCATCACAGGTTCTGACGGCATTTCTCTTCTTTTGTTTTTGCCAGCCGCCGGGAACTTGTCTTCCACCCTGATCGACGCGTGGATGGGGCAGCTGGGCGTGTCCAGCTCCGTCCCGCCGTTCCCGGCGGGCGCGCTCCCACTCTGCCGGCTAGAGCCCAGGGAGCGTGCGGTGATTGCCTGGGCCATGCCGAAGATGGACGCCATGGGAACGCCCGATGCAACACACCAGGCGCCCCTGACGATCCGAGACCCTCCTCCCGCCGGCGACAAGGGGAGGCGCAGGCGCCCAGCCGACGATGATACCGCCGGCGGGACTCCCCGAAGACCCCGCCTCTCGGCGGTCAATACGGCGCCTTTCGCTGTCTTTCTTGAGCTTCGGCCGGCGGGTCTTCCACAGCAGCCGCGGGGAGCTCTTCTGCTGCTGCGGCGGGCTCCTCAACGGCGGCGGGGAGTTCAACGGCCGGCGCGACCTCGTCCTCCCTCGCCCCCGTTGAGGTGGTGATGTTAGACCCTCCGGCGCCGACTCTCCTTCCACCGTCGCCACCGCCGGCTCTAACGACAACGCTTCTACGGCGCCGCCGCCCGGCTCAACGACGACGCTGCTGCCGCGCCCGCCGCCATCGCCGCGCCCGGCGTCTGTGGCGTCATTTCTCCCCCTCGCCGCCCGGTGCGGCTACCAGGCCAGCACCGCCAAAGACCGCCGGGGCTGGTCGCTGCTCGGTGTGCCCGCTTCCAAAGGCCGCCACCTAGGTACTTATTAAAAAACGCACAAAAAATAGTCAAGTCCCTTCAAATTGCGTCTTACCATCGTTTTTTCCTTTTCTCAGGGTGCCTGCTTCGGATGTCCTTACCGCCCAGGCCGAGGACGATCAGGGCACCGCGGCTGCAGGGGCCGCGCCACCTGAGGCAGCCGAGCCCCACGGTGAGCAGGTTGATGGGGTCGACCCCCAAGTGGTCGTTCCGCCAGCCGCCGTCGCTCAGGCCCCAGGCACGCTGGGCCCTTTGCCCACCCCGGAGCCCCCCACCGCCTCCATTCCTTCGGCAGACGCGAATGCTCTGTTGGCGGCTCTTAGCGAGCTATACTCCAGCACGAACAGCCGTCTGGCGACGAGCAAGGAGCGGCTGACGGAGGCGGGAGTCCAGATCAACCGCCTTCATAAGGAGGTGGAGGACTTGCGCGAACGGGAGGCGGGGCTGGAGCTGCAGCTGCTGAGGGAGCGAGAGCAGCGGGAGCAGAGCGCCCGCCGCGCCGAGGAGCTCTCCGCGGAGCTGGATGCGGAGAAGGGCGATCGGCTTCAGTCGGAGGCGGACACCATGGGGATGCTTTGCGTCATGCCTTCAACCGGATGGTGGCGGCCTTTCCCATCGGGATCGTGCAGCCATCTCGCGGAGCGTAAGTCGCAGCACTATGCATTCTGCCTCGGCCGGATCGCGGACTTACTCACGCACCTCCCGCCGCTCGATCGCCGGCCCGCCAGAAGGGCGTGTGCGATTCGCGGCGCTACGACGGCACGTGTTGGCTTGCTGCGCCCGGTATGCGCCAATCTCGATCCCGTGGCCACCGTCCAGGGGATTGAAGGTGACTGGGCGTAGGCGGAGGAGTGGGTCCAAGACGCCTCCGAACAAGTTGCCGCACAGCTGGAGATGGAGAACCCCCAGCTGGAGGCAGCAGCGGAAGACGTGGCGCTGAGGCTGGACCTTGGCCCGGTTGATGAAGACGTGGCGGCCGCAGAAGCGACAGCGAAGGATGAGGAGGAGGCCCCATTAGCGTAGTTCCCTTTTTTTTATTTCCACCTGTAAAGATCCTTGATGCGAATCAACTTAAATGAAACGGAAGCACAAGCTTCCCATTATATCACCCAGTGTCTGTTTTTACTTCTACTCCCCTGGATCCGCACGAACAAGCGCATGACCGCTTAAGGACTCGGAAGGGGAGCACGACTTAAGGCCTTGTGCCAGGGAGTCACTTCCCTTGAACCCTTTGACTTTAGCAAAATTTTGCCACCCAGGTAACCTCCAGGGAACGAACACTTAGTGAGTCGTGGCAGGGCCTTAGGTTTTCGACAACGGTCTTCAAGTCGTCGATCCCCACGGGGACACCCGGAGTGTCAGGACCGTGCCGGGGATCGTGCTGAACTAGCCGTCCGATCGCCCACCCCTGCACGCCGCTCTCACCAACAGGGCTCCGCCTTTGCCACCGGGCTCTTGCAAGGCCATAGGGTAACAAGGGCAAGTGTCCTGGCACTGCCCAACAGTGGGCAAGAGACCGGAAAGAGAGTAGGGAGAACAATTACTTTGGATAAAGAAAGTGGATACTTGATTTCAAACAAGAGGCCTTTCCCGACCAGCGAGGGAGAGGAAGGCACACTCCGGCTGGTCGGGGAGCAGAGCCTGAAACTTACAACCGATCAGGGATAGAACTTGCGCAGATTCTCTATGTTCTGTGAGTTCGCCAGCTCTTCGCTGTAACACCCCAAAATTTTGCTTTTCTTAAATTCATGTGTGATTTGGCACTTTGGTGAATTTTTGGAATTTTCTGGAATTTATCTGGATTTATTTGGAATTTATTTGAATTTATTCCCTTTTGAAATAATTAAAGAATTTGATTTTGCAAATAAAATTTTGTTAGAAATATTTTATTTGAGTCCAAAATGATCCAAAATATTTTCCAGAATTTTTAGAATTTTAAAGTCTTTTGCTATTTTTAATGAATTAAATGAATTTTTGAGAATTTAATTGGATTAATTAATCGAGTGGGTTTTACTGTTCATCCGACCGGACCCGAGTCCGAGTCAGACTCGAGTCCAACCCGAGCCAGCCGTTCCGGTCGAACCCGCTCGGCCGAACCCTAAGCCACATGACCGTTGGATCTTGATCCAACGGCCACGATTGAGCCACGTCACCCGAGCCCGAGTCCGACCGAGCCAGCCAGCTCGCCCAAGCCAGACCCGAGCCCAAACCCTCGCACCGTTGGATCTTGATCCAACGGCTGACGTTGATCCACGTCACCCAATCCGAATACCTTTCGGATTCCGCCGCCGCAACGGAGTGGGCCTCGGTCTCCGCGCGTTTCACGGATGTCGAGAGCCCTATTTAATGCGCCGCCACCGCTGTCGTGACGCCGACTTCCGTGCGCACCCGTAGCCCTAGCTCACGCCGCCAGAGCCGCCGTGGTTGCGCCGCAATCGCTCGACGGAGTTGGAGGAGCGTTCCGCCGCGTTCAATTGCAGTTTCCACCGCCGTCCGCCGTCCTCCGCCGCCATTGAGCCCAGATCCGGAACCGCGAGGTCAAGCCGCGCCAGAGGAGACCACTCACCTCGCCGGAGGAGCCCCGCAACGCCATCGCCGTGGTCGCCATCTTCGTCTCCGGTGAACCAGCCCCGCCGCAAGCCATCGCCGGACCTCGAGCTCCACCAGCCGTCCGATCCAGATCCAAGGGTCCAGATCGCGCCACGTCACACCCCGGTGAGATCTCACGTGCTAATCCCATATCTATTTCCAACCGTTGGATCTAGATCCAATGGCGTAGATTGTGCCACGTAGCCTAAACCGCTCAGTACTAGATCCATTCTCAGCCGTTAGATCTAGATCGAACGGTTAGGGTTAGCCACGTTGTATACGTTAGATTGGATCTTGATCGTCCGATCAAGATCGAACGGCCCAGACCAGCCGAGTAGTTTTTCCTCTGCGTTAAGCCAGATCCAATCTGGGCCATTGATTTTCAAATCAACGGCCGAGATCACGCCACGTGGCCGGGAGGCCGACCGTCGCGATCGGCCATCGGCGCCGTCGCGTGGAAGCGTGTCTCTAACACGCCCCCGCGTGTCGATGGGGCCCGCCGCTGTCCCAAAGAAACCGCACCATGACGTCACGCTGACGTCACGGTGGGGCCTGCTGTCACCGCTTCGGCCGGTGCGGCGCCGACGCCACGCCGACGTCGCCGGCAGGCCCACTGGCCGACACGAGTCGTGGGCCGAGTCCACGGTAGACCAGGCCGTGCCCGTGCGCCGGGTCCATGGACCCGAGGCGACGTGGCAGCTTCTGGTTGGTCCACGTGTCATGCTGACGCAATAAAAGAATTTTCGAAAAAGAAAATGATTTATTAATTCGAATTATTGATTTCAGAATTTGATTCAAACTTCAAACGCTTATAACTTTTGCATTTTAACTCCGATTTGAGTGATTCAAATTTCTAAATTTGTATAAAATTGTGATCTACCTAATGTTGAATTTTATTTAATTTTTGGACTAAATTTTTTCTCTGTAATATTATTTAATTGATTATTTAAACTTCAAAATGCTATAACTTTTGCGTTTCAACTCCGAATTTGATGATTTCAGTTTCTAAAAATTTATAAAATTATGCTCTCTCTGATTATGAACTTTATTTGGTTGTTTGGACACTTTTTGTCTTCTGTTCATTTATTTATTGCTATTTGCACGCTTTACGAGTAGACGTTGAAGTGCCCGAAGGCTTCGAAGGAGAAGTGTTGACTCAGGAGCCAGCTCAGGACCAAGAACAAGTACTCTTTGAAGGCAAGTTGTACTTTGACCATGTTGATCCTGTTTTCAAATTAATTTGGTTTAAATTATTGCATGCTAGTTTAAATAGAAAATACTTTATTAAATTCCGGGGAAGTAGATAAATGCCAAATTGTTGTATGACACCTTGGTTAAATAAATATGTGCCATGACCCCTTGTCACCCTAGTTGAGGATTAAATAGTTGGACATTACTAAATTGCCAACATGAGAATTTAGATCGTTGTAGTATATTGCTTAGACCTGCTACGTGCTCATGACAGGATTTTGGACAATCAAATGTTAATATTGACTTAATGATATATTGAACCTGTTTTGGAAAGGTATCATGTGTTGTGGTGTTGATGGCACGTGGTGCATTGTAATCAACTGGGGTTTGATAAATAGTTTCGACCGGGGCATGTGGCAAGAATGATCGGGTGGGCCAGTTGTGGCACCGGGAACGATGGTTTGGTTCTTCGGGTAGTCTTGCCCTGGTCACCCTAAGGACTTAACCTTGCAAGCCTTTGAACTGAGTCAATCTTGCAACCACATGTCTGTAATGGGACGGACCTAGTTGATTAAGTTGCTAATAACGTACCTGTGGGACCTCTGGGTGTCAACTATATCTTTTGTGTAGTTGTACGGGGGAGCGTACCGGGGCTGCGGCCAGGTACCCATCTAACGGTGGATTGGCCTAAACTTCGCCTTCGCTAAGGGAAGGGTTAGTGTGCAATCACCGGAGAGGACCACTTGTGCTGTTAGAGGTTTCCGAAAGACTCTGTTACGAACACTCGCCTTTGTGGTGTTTGACTGTATCTTATGGGTAAAGTGCATAACCTCTGCAGAGTGTAAAATCTATTCGAATAGCCGTGTCCGCGGTATTGGACATCGCTCGGGAATTACAGTTAAGGGTTAGACTTTCTTGAAAACAACTTGGACTTGAAAGGTTGGGTTTGGTTTAATAATGATGTTGATGGAAATATGGATTAGGATTGGGAAAGATGTTTATTTAATTCCTGGAAAATTTATTATTGATATACTTGTTTCTGCTGCTTTCGAATCTACTTATATTATTTGTTAAATGCTGTTTACAGCAAATATACCTTGAGCTATTCCTTTGTATCAAGCCATGCATATAGTATATTAGCTTGCATTCTGTGCATGACTTTCTGAGTACCAAGTACTCACCCTTGCCGCAATACAACACCAGTTGAAGAGGAGTCTACACCAGCTTTGGAGGAGGAGCTTCCAGAGGAACCGTCTAACTAGGGAGCGAGCCCAGTCAGTTGCCTGTGGTTTACTGGATGGCGCCACGATGTTATCTTATTTTTTCGTTGCTATTATTTCTCTTTTAATAAGTTTCGCCCTGCGAGGCGTATATTTGTAACTTGACCATAAGGTCAAGCAACCAGTTTGGTTAACTATTTAAAGTACATTATTAGTATCGAGTGGTATGATTGTGATATTTACCAATGTTGAGACTGTGTGCACTAGCGCGTTCCTGGACTAGTGCTGAATACACAGAGGGTCCGGATTTGCAGATTCGGGTCCCGACATTCGCCGTCTTCAGTGGCCAGCCTGACCGCCCCGGGACGAGAGACCGAGACCACCTTGAAGGGGCCCTCCCACTGGGGAGACAGTTTATGCGATCCGGCATGCGACTGGATTCTTCGCAAGACCAGGTCGCCCACTGCCAGTGTTCTCTTACTGACCCGGGAGGCGTGGTACCGCCTGAGACTCTGCTGGTACCGCGCGGCGCGCAGGGCCGCCCGGTCCCGCGCTTCTTCCAAGAGGTTGACGTTGTCCTGGCGCAGATCCTCCTGACCTTCTTCCGTGAACGTCGTGACGCGTGGTGATCCCAGCGCTAGCTCCGAAGGGAGGACAGCTTCCGCGCCGTAGACCAGGAAAAAAAGGGTTTCCCCGGTGGCCCGGTTAGGGGTGGTTCGAAGCGACCACAACACCGCCGGGAGCTCTTCAGTCCATCGGGCCCCACGCTTGTGGAGTCGATCAAACGCCCGGGTCTTGAGGCCCTTCGGCGCAGTAGCGTTGGCCCGCCGACTTGGCCGTTGCTCCTTGGATGGGCAACCGAGGCAAAACATACCTTGGTGCCCATCTCTTCACGAAGTTCAGAAAGCCGCGACCGTGAATCTGCGTCTTTGTTGTCGGTGATGATGCGGTTGGCGACCCCGAAGCGAGTGAAGATCCCTTGCATAAATTTTACTGCAGCTGCGGCGGTAATGGCTCTTACCGCCTCGGCTTCCACCCACTTAGTGAATTTGTCGATGGCGACGAACAGATGGGTGTAGCCCCCTGTAGCCCGCGGGAACGGGCCCAGGATATCCAGCACCCAAACCGCGAAGGGCCACGAGAGAGGGATAGTTTGCAGGGCCTGGGCTGGTTGGTGGATTTGCTTGGCGTGGAACTGGCACGCCTCGCACCTCCTCACCAGCTCGCAAGCATTCTGGCCAATAGAACCCTTGGCGGAAAGCCTTTCCCGCCATCGTTCGACCGGACACATGGCTCCCGCACACGCCTCCATGGATATCAGAGAGCAAAGTGCTCCCCTCTTCCCGAGTGATGCATTTCAGGAGAATCCCATTTTTACCCCGGCGGTAAAGGTCCCCGCCCACCAGGGTATAGCACTTGGCCTTTCGTGCTATCTTCTCTGCTGACGCATCATCGTCGGGGCACACTTGATCCCGCAGGTAGGCCAGGATCGGATCCATCCACGTGCCTTCCCGGTCAAGTGCGGCGACCACAAGATGGCCGCCCGGGTACTCCGCCTGGCCGGGCGTTTCCACCGGTGCTACCTTTCCTCCGGAGGTGAGGGCTGAAGCAGCATCACCATCTTCCCCACCGGGGACGGGGGCCATGATGGACGGTCGCGGAAGCCTTTCTTCAAAGACTCCGACCGGAACAGGGGCCCTTGTCGAGGCGAGCTGCGCGAGCTCGTCCGCCAAGTGATTGTCACGTCGGGGGATATGGGTGTACCCCAACCCTTCGAAGTGTCGTTCCATTTTTCTGACCTCCGCCAGGTACGCTGCCATGACAGGGTCAGGACAGGAGAAGTCCTTTCTTGCTTGATTGACGACTAGCAGGGAGTCGCCCTTCACTTGTAGGCGCTGAACACCGATGGCTGCGGCGGCCCGAAGCCCCGCCAGCAAGCCCTCGTATTCGGCAACATTCTTGGTGGCCTTGAAGTCGAGGGTGACCACGTACTTGAGGAGGTCCCCGGTCGGGGAGACCAGGAGGACCCCAGCCCCCGCGCCTTCGAGCCTAAAGGATCCATCGAAGAAAAGTGTCCAGGGGGAGGGCGCGGGGACCTCATCTGCTTCGAACTCAGTTGGGGTCCACTCGACCACGAAGTCCACCAGCCTTTGACTTTTTATGGCGGTACGAGGAGCGAACTTGACGCCAAACTCCCCCAGCTCAACGGACCACTTTGCAATGCGGCCTTCAGCCTCACGATTGTGGAAAATCTCGCGCAGGGGGTAGGAGGAGGCCACCGTGATCTCCCTTCCTTGGAAATAGTGTCGCAGCTTCCTCGATGCCACCAACACGGCATACACCATCTTTTGAGCCTGCGGGTACCTTGTTTCCGCATCGTGCAGCACCTTGCTGATGTAGTAGACCGGCCGCTGGACACCTTCTCGTTCCGCGACCAGCGCCGCGCTCACTACAGAGGGGCTGGCCGCCACATACAGCAGCAGCGGCTCGCCCGGCTCGAGGGCGACCAGCACCGGAGGGGAGGAGAGGTACTTCTTCAGGTCTTCGAATGCCTGCTGGGCTTCCGGGGTCCACTCAAATGAGTTGGTCTTCTTCAACAGCTTGAACAAGGGTAGGCTTTTCTCCCCTAGCCGGGCTATGAACCTGCCAAGGGAGGCCAGGCGACCAGTCAGGCACTGCAGTTGCTTGAGCCGGGTAGGTGGCTGCATCCGCTCAATCGCTTCAATTTTCTCCGGGTTGACTTCGATTCCACGGCTGGAGACTAGAAATCCGAGCAGCTTTCCGGATGAGATGCCAAACACACACTTTTCAGGATTCAGCTTCAAGCAATACTTCCTGAGGCGGGAGAAGGTCTCTTCCAGGTCCTGGATAATCTCATCAACCCTCTTTGTCTTTACTACCAGATCGTCAACATATACTTCAAGGTTCTTCCCCACTTGAGACCGGAACACAATGTGCATGGCCCGCTGATAAGTAGAGCCAGCATTCTTTAGCCCGAAGGGCATCCGGACATAGCAATATACACCGAGAGGAGTCACAAAGGCAGTCTTCTCTTCGTCTTCCCGCGCCATACTGATCTGATGATAACCGGAGTAGGCGTCGAGGAAACACAGAGCTTCGCACCCTGCCGTGGAGTCGACAACAATGTCTATCCGTGGCAGGGGGTACGGGTCCTTGGGGCAGGCTTTGTTGAGGTCGGTGAAGTCGATGCACATTCGCCACTTCCCATTGGACTTCCTTACGAGCACGGGGTTGGCCAGCCACTCGGGGTAGGCGGCCTCCCGCACAATCTTCGCACACAAAAGTTTTTCGACTTCGTCTCGAATGGCATCCTGCCGCTCTGGCGCCTGCCACCGGACCTTCTGTCGGACCGGGTGCGCTCCAGGGAGCGTTGCCAATCGGTGCTCGATCACCTCCCTAGGGACCCCGGTCATCTCCGATGGCTCCCAAGCGAACACATCCAGATTGGACCGGAGGAAGGTGACGAGCGCGCCTTCCTATTTGGCGCTGAGGTCGGTGCCGATCTTCACGACCTTGCCGGAGCCGTCCTCGCCCACGGGGACCGCCTTCACCTCGCCCGAAGGTCCGGGCGAAGTGCGGACCCTGACCGAGGGAACGCCCGGGCTGTCATCTTTATCGCGCGCCGAGCAGGTGGTGCCGGCCAGGTCCTACAGCTGTTTGCTGAGGCGCAGAGCTTCCAGTCTATCCATCTTCACCGTGATTGGGCCCCCAGGCCCAGGGATCTTTACCAGCATGTAGGCGTAGTGAGCGACCGCCATAAATTTGACCAGAGCTGGACGGCCAAGCAGGGCGTTGTAGGGGAGGTCAAAGTCGGCGACCTCGAAGTTGACAAGCTCCGTCCGGAAGTTTTCCACACTCTCGAATGTAACAGGCAGCTGGACCTGCCCCAGGGGCAAGAGGCCCACCCCGGGGGCAACTCCGTAGAAAAGTGGGGCCGGGCGCAGCTCCTCATACGGTATCTGGAGCGCCTGGTATGCCCCGACCGACAGCAAGTTGATGGCGCTACCTCCATCAACAAGCACCCGTCCGAACTTCGCGTTGCGGACCGTGGGAGAGACCACGATCGGGAGATGGCTCGGGCCAGAAGCATTCTCCGGGTGGTCGGCCCGGCTGAAAGTGATCGGTTGCTCCGACCACTTCAGCGGCCTGCTCGCCCCTGGGGCCGGTATGGTGGCACAAACCAGCCTGAGATCCCGCTTGTACTGCGAGTTTGAGGAGTAGGTGACCGAGCCACCGTGAATGAACGCCACCGTATGCTCCGCCTGCTGGAAAGCCATTGGAGCTGGGTCTTCATCGTCGTCGTCTCCATGGTCTTCCTCGCGGCGTTTCTTGAGCCGCCTCTCCACCAATTTGGACACAACTTGGCAGTCTTCCAAGTCGTGCCCACTCGTTCGATGGATGGGGCAATAAGGTTTGCCCCCGTCGTCTTCGCGACGGGGTGAGCGGCGGTCCCTGCGGTCGCCGCACTGGTCCCGACGCTCACCCCTTCGGTCCTGGCCGTCACGACGCCGGGGCTTGGCTTCCGGCTCGGCAACCAGGACTTCCCTGGCGGCAGCCTCCTTCCGCTTCTTCTTCTTCTTCTTGCGGTCGGAGGACTTCGAGGTGCCGACGTCACTAGGGCTGGAAGGCCTTGTCGTGCACTCCCGGGCCTCCGCCGCCCTGGCGCACTTGTGCGCCAGGGAGAATAACTCGGAGGTGGTTGCGATGGTGCGGGTAGCCATCTTCTCCCGCATCTTCTGGTCCTGGACCCCCCCTCCGGAACGCAATGATTACTGACTGCTCAGATATCCGGGGGATCGTGTTGCGGCAGTGGCTGAACCGCCGGATGAACTCTCTCAGAGACTCCCCCTCCGTCTGCTCCAGAGCGTGGAGGTCATCCTCCACGCCTGGTTGAGCGTAGGAGCCCTGGAAATTGGCGACGAAAATGTCGCACAGCTCCTCCCACGAATGCACAGAGCCTCGTGGGAGGTTAAGTAGCCAAGACCGGGCGGAGCCCGTCAGCGATGTCGGGAGGTAGTTGGCCATGATCTTCTCAGACCCTCCCGCAGCGCGCACCACCGTGGTGTAAATCTGTAGGAACTCCTCCGGGTTGGTGGTGCCGTCGTACTTCTCGATTGAGGCGGGGCGGAATCTCTCCGGCCATGCAGCTTGCCGTAGACGGAGAGAAAACGCCTGGCATCCAATGTTGTAGGGGGAGCAGCGTCGCTCGCCAGCCCCTCGATCCTGAGACGAGGATGAGGAGTGCGAGTATACGCTCTCCCAGGAGTCAGAGGGGGAAGCCCCCTGTTGACCAGCAGGTACCTGGGATTGGTGCGTCGTTGTGCGTGTTCGCGACGCCCCCTAAGGATGTGGCGTAGGTCGCCGTCTTGCTGGAGCCACCTCTCGTCCAGGTTTGCTCTCAGATCCTCGCGATCTCCGCTTGATTCGGGGGGACCGCAAGAAGAAGTGGAATCACGTGCATGTCCCCCTGCGCCGGAGGGGGCTGCAACCAGGACTCCCTTCCCCTTGTCCCGGCCCTTGACGCCGGGAGAAGTTGTCGTGTGGCGGCTGGAACCCTGCGCCTCGGTCGCGCGCGCTCCTTGCCGCCACGTGCCGGAAGCCCCTGCTGGGTTGCCGCCTCAACCTGCTGTTGAGCGGCATCGACCAGGCGGAAGATATCCCGCAGCCACGGAGTGGCCGGGGTATCGCCCCCAGCGGAACTGGAGGATGATCGAGGAGTAGCCGAGCCGCATGAAGGCTCCGCGCGGGGGTATCATCCCCCAACATCAAACGCCGTTGGACGGGCTGGCCCCCGGGCGCGGGAGCCATGCGTGTCCCTCCCACGACGGAGGGACCCGGCTGATCTGGCGCCTTTCCCGGGCACCGGGACCTTCTACGGGCGCTGCTCTCCTCGGGTAGATTACTGCGATTGGAGTGCGACTCCGCCATGCAGGCAATCGTCCCTTCTTCTTCTAAGCTTCGAAGAGGAAACGGAGGGAAGAGGGCGATCTAACCACCAATAGCCCCTACCTGGCGCGCCACTGTCGGCTTCCTAGCCAACAGGCACCTCCGAATCGGGTGCTTGTGAGGTTCAGACGGGGGGCTTTCGGGGAAATCGCCGGAGGAAAAGAAACCGAAGTGCCGGGGAAGCTTGGAAGAATGGGGACGCTAGGGTTTACCCAGGTTCGGGCCCTCCGAAGAGTAACAGCCCTAGTCCTGCTTTTCTTGTGATTGCTTGTGTTGTGGCCAAAGAGCCGAGTCCGGAATCAGAGCTGGAGCTGAAACTGGAACCGGGCTTGAGAGAATGGACCCCTTTCTCCCATGCACCCCAGCCCCCTTTTATAGCCGGGCCGTATGAGGTGCACGAGTTACAATGGTCTTCCCATACTCATTACACTGCCATGGGCGCATTTAATGCGCCCGTCACTGTCCTTACACCCCATTTAATGCCTGCTGCAGCCGTCGTACCCCTGCCTAGGGCCCCACGCCTACCAACGCCGCCCGTTTCGTCAGGGGGAGGGGTGCTGTCGTGACGTCACCCGTAATTAATGCGCGCCTGGGGAACGCGCACCGCCATACTGTAGCCTCCACACTTTGCATTTAATGCGCACGATTCGCATTAAATTTCCTTGATCCTGGCGTTGCAGCCTCGGGGGTGATGCGCCAGTGGCGTGGCCTGTACGCCACCCGTCCACTGGGCAACCACCTTCTTGGCGCCGATGGCGTGGCTCGATCGCCACTGTCCCACCGGCGACCACCTTATCAGCGCCAGTGGCGTGGTCGATCGCCACCGCCCATCGGGCGACCACTTTATCGAGAGCCTGCGGCGTGGCTCGATCGCCACTCGCCCACCGGCGACCACCTTACCGAGCGCCGATGGCGTGGCTCGATCGCCGCCGCCCACCGGGCGACCACCTTCTTGGCGCCAGCTGGCGTGGCTCGATCGCCGCTTTGTCCTTTGGCGACCACCTTGTGGCCCTACTGCTCGCCGTGGCGGTGGGGCCTGGACGCGCCCTGCTCGCCCGGCGACCGTGTTTATTGCGGGGGAGTGGGTACCCTGGTGTAGAATACGCCGACAGCATCGTTATATTGTTGAGATTGGACTTGCTTTGCTTGCTCAAACTTCTATGCCAGTTTAGTTTTGGGATGAAGCTTTCCTTGCTGCCACATACCTCATAAATTTCTTACCCAGTCGAGTGATTAAAAATTCAACACCCATAAATCATCTTCTAACATTTCTCCAAACTACTCTATGCTCAAAACCTTTGGATGTGCATGCTGGCCAAATTTGAGGCCTTACAATGTTCGAAAACTCACTTTTCGATCTCAACAATGTGTGTTTCTGGGATATAGTACACTTCATAAAGGATATAAATGTCTACATCGATAAACTCGCAAAGTTTACATATCCCGTGGTGTTCTTTTTGATGAAACAATGTTTCCTTTTGCACCTCAGTCAATACACCCTCTCATAATTCATTTTATCATACTCAAACTTCATCCATTCCTTCGCTTTTACTTCCTCCTCCACATCCAACAATGACCAATGAAACTCCTGTAGTAGAGTTTACTAGATGTGAAATTGACAATCTGTCTAATTCTATGACTAATGAAGTGCAACCAGCCTGTCTCTCCTTCGACAGGTGATGCAGCATGAAACTTGGAACCAGCTCAAGAAGATGAGCAACAATTTCATCCAAGAACACAACTGTAGAACAGAATTATTGTGCCAAAGCAGTTCAAGGATGGCACGGTACAATATCCTGTAAATCGAAAGCCTTTTGTACTGAGCCATGTTCTTATCAGCAAGGACTTCAACATCCAAAATTGAAGGAGGCTATGAAAAGTGAATATGTAGCTTTAATCATAAGCAATACCTGGAGGCTGGTGCCACCACAGAAAGGTATCAATATCATTGATTGTTAGTGGGTGTTTCGACTTAAGCAAAAACCTGATGGCACAATTGATAGATACAAAGCTCGTTTAATAGCAAAAGGCTTTAAGCAACAATTCAGTATAGATTATGAAGAGAACTTTAGCCCTATTGTCAAATCTACCACAGTCTGTTTGATCTTATCCTTAGCCTTTTCTCGAGGGTGGCAACTTAAGCAAATCGATGTTCAAAATGCTTTTTTGCAGGTGTACTGCAGGAAGAAGTATACATAAAATAACCTACAGGTTATGTTGGTCATAATCATCCAGAACACTTTTGCAAACTTGGAAAGGCTCTTTATTTATTGAAACAAGCACCAAGAGGTTGGTTTTCTCAATTAATTGCAAAACTTCTTGAGTTAGAATTTGTTTCATCCAAGGCTAATACTTCATTATTTATTTTGAATAAAGGTGGGGTAATAATATATATGCTCGTATATGTCAATGATATCATTATTGCTAGTTCTTCTGCTGCAGCCACAGAGAAGCTCAACAAAAAGTCTGAAAATGAGGTTTGCAAGAAAGGATTTGGGTGATCTTCAGTTTTTTCTAGGAATTGAAGTATGCAGAGGACATGATTAGGGCTGTAAAAAAAGCTCGAGGCTCGCAAACTGTTTGAACTCGATTCGTTCCAGGCTCGATTCGAGCTCGGCTCGAGCCTGGAACGAACCGAGCTCGAGCCTGCCTTCAAGCTCGCGAGCTTCACCGAGTCGAGCTCGAATAGCTCACGAGCCTACTCGAGTTTGGATCGAGCTTCCGTGAAACGAACTTTCTCGAGCTTGTTATCGAGCTTACTCGAGCTTGTTACCGAGCCTACCGAGCCTACCAGATTAACCGAATTTACTCGAGCTTACCAAGCTTATTCGAGCTTATCAGCTTACCGAGCTTACTCGAGCCGAGCTCGAACCTACTCGAGCTTGGACCTCGGCTCGAGCCTTACCGAGCTCGAGCCTGACAGCCCCAGGCCCGCTCGAATTCGGCCCGTTTACAGCCCTAGACATGATTATATGGTACTTACTTAGAAAAAGTATGCAAGTGATCTTCTACATAAGGTAAACATGCAGAATTGTAAGCCAGTGGTCACACCGATGGTGTCAACTGAAAATTAACCCAAGAATTAGGTCAACTGCTGACTGAAGATGACGCTTTTCAGCATCTGCATGTGCCCGCGTGGCCCTTCCAGGCGAGCCGTCCTCCCTTCGGCTCCGGGGCTCCGTCGACATCCGCAGCAGAGGGAGCCGAGTCAAGAGCCGCCTCTACAGGCTACAGCTGACACATGTGACCCGTGGAGAGGTACGGTCGTACGGGCCGACAACGAATTTCTCTTTCGAACAGCGTTTTTGACGTCCTCCGCGTATACAACTGTAGGCATTCTTTCTTTTTTTTAGAGTAAGCACGCCCAACACACGCACACGCTACACACAATACACACAGACACACGTATGCGTGTCTTCTATCTATAAAACAATTTTTATAAGAGATATCTAAAGCCTCTCAGAGTGAGATCACGTTTGTTCGCTTTAATCCTCAAAGAGCATGTTGTAGCAGTACGTAGGTTTAATTGATACGGGCGTCAGTGATCTACTGCCTTCTCAAAAACCATGTGTCGCCGTGGAAAATGGATGTACGGCCAAATCTCATGAACTTTAAACGAACAACAAGCTGGATTGACAATCATACAGAAAGTTTTCTATTTTTCTTTGAGGGGCATCGTACAGGAAGTTGTGTCCGGCTAATAGGTTCAGAAAATCGATTTGGCAATTTTCGGATGAAGAGTAATTTTCGATAATCGTAAAAATCGAGTCGAAAATCGGCCGAAAATCGTCAAAAATCGGATAAATTCAAAAACCAATTTTTTTCAAAAAAAAATTCTCCAAAAATCGCCGATTTTCGTGAAAAATCGACGACCTTGTTAACTTTTGTGTTATCGATTTTTTGTAGCGGTTTTCGACAATTTTTGACAAAAATCGACCGATTTTCACTGATTTTTGACCGGTTTTTTTACACCAATTTTCGACCGGTTTTTTACACGTAAAATTTTTCGATTTTTTGTTTTTTTTTTAATTATTTTTTGGATCGGATCGGTTTTTGATATCGAGCAGCGGCGATATGGGCGAAAATCGAGAAAATCGCACGATTTTCATCGATTTTGTGAACCATGTCCTCCACTCAGCTATACACGGATTTGGCCTTTATCTACATCTGCTTTATCCTCACAAGTAGGTCCGGCTATTGAAGGATTGAGGCGTATTAAAAGGAGGTGAATTGATGCAAACTAATATCTAAATCCAAATTTTTTGTTTTTTTTTATTAATTTTAGAAATAATAAAATATTGATCAAACCTAAAGATTCAATCTAGAATATTAATTTAAAACCATAAAAGAAAACTAGATTAAACATGCATATTAGAAAACAATTATACGTAAACAATAATTAGTAGATCGGAATCTATGCTCACAGATTTTCCTCAAGGAACATGCATCTGAACCCATTTACATGAAAACACATTTCTAAAATAATCTTTAAATTTTTCTCCTTATTTTTGTTTTTTTTTTCTTCCTTTATCTCTACTCTCTTCCTTGTTTTCTCTATGCGCTGGACAGGTTCTTCTCACTATTCCCTCTTTTCTGTTCTCTCCTCTCTCTGAATCTGATCTCCTTGCGCTACAAAGCTCTCAAGCTGTCGCTTTAAACCTCAACTCCTCAAGGACAGCACAGTGCCGCGAAGGACTTCAGCACTGCTCCTCACGTCAAGAGGCCGGCCACAATCTGCTGTCTTGTTTGATTGCTTCTGTTCTTTCTTCTCTTCGGCAGCCCAACACGTATTCACATCGCTTTCTTGCTGCTGCACGCCGTGTGCATCTACGCCTGCTGCCTGTGCTCTTACAGCGCGCACCACCTTCTTGTTATTTTTCGCCGCCGTCCTTGGATGCTTCGTATTTTAATTTTCTGTGGTTAACTTTACCGTAGCTATACTTAGCCCTTTCTATTCATCAGAGCTTAACCCTAACTAGGCAGATGTGCGGCGCACACCGTATCGTGTAAAATTTACTCTGTTTTTTCTTAAAAAAAGACTGCAGGGGGACCTAAACATATTTTTTTCAGAGCGATCTCAACACTCTATACATTCACCGGTGAATAATACATTTTCCAAAAAAATATTATAGATCGAGTTGCAAAAAAACTATAGAGATATAGCTGTATACATATATTTCTTATTCCGGAAAATATCAGAAATCGAGTTACAAAAAAAAAATAGAGAGAGATAGAGTTGTACACATATTTCTTTTGACGAATTTGGTTAACACTTTATTATTACCCGGTCAACCTTCTTTTGTCGAGTTTAACAATCTATGCGTTCACCGAGTAATAATATATATTTCGAAAAATATTAGAGATCGAGTTGGGAAAAAAAGTCTAGAGATTAAAGATCGAGCTGGGAAAAAAGTCGAGATAGAGCTGCACACATATATCTGGTGATGAAAATATTTTTTTCGGGAAAAACGGAGAAAGGACCTGGACACATATATCTTTTGACGAATTTGGTTAACACGTTATTATTACCCGGCTAACCTCCTTTTGTCGAGTTTAATACTCTATGTGTTAACCGGGTAATAATACATGTTCCGAAAAATATTAGAGATGTCAACCTTCTTTTATCGAGTTTAACACTCTATGCGTTCATCGAGTAATAATACATGTTTCAAAAAATATTAGAGATCGAGTTGGGAAAAAAATCTAGAGATTAGAGATCGATTTGAAAAAAACAAATCTAGAGATAGAGCTGTACAAATATTTCTGTTGACGAAAATATTTTTTCCGAAAAAACGGAGAAAGGACTTGAACGTAAGGGACGGGGACCTGTTTGTTATATTTTTGGACCTAATCGCTATCATAAAAAAATTAGAAAAGAGCTCATTCGAGATTTGTATTTAGCGGGGGACTTTTCCGTAAAGTAACAAATCAGTGACCTAAATGCAATTTAGAAACCTCTTTGTAATTTACAGAGACCTATCCGTAATTCAAAGAAAAGGGAGAGACTTCTCATATCACAACATAGAGTAGAGATAAATCTACATAATATTCATAGGTTATTATAGTATAAGCATTATAGAACATATGAACATACCACATATATGCATAAAGATGTTAGAACATAAGAATTATTTGGTAGCTTTAGAAAGAATATTATAAAGTGGTATTGTACATGAGCTATTCGGTTATTTCAGTTTTTGTAAGCAAAAAACCGAACCGAATACCAAAAATTGAATTATATCAAAATAAAAACCGAACACAAAACCGTAAACCAAAAAACCAAAATAATCGATTAATTCGGTTCGGCTCGGTTTGGTAATTTGATTTCGGTTTAAAAATGCCCACCCTTATGCGTGGTGTCTCTACTCTTGATACAAATAAAATAAACGAAACACAGTTCTTGTTGGGATTTTCCCTGACCTGCAGTGCGCGTCATACATGCGTGTGCTATGTCTCAACACCTGCGCTGCATCTCCACACTTGTACCCGCACTGTCTCTATACCTGCGCTACATCTCCTGTTACAAATAAAATAAACCCAACACAGTTCTTTTTCTTCCTTAAAATAAGTTATTTCATAACAAATATTATTGTCACATAAATCATCATACATATATTATATTGTTATCAAATTAAACATCACACACTTATGTATCGCAAATAGCACATAGAATTAACAGCTATCGAGCTTCTTTTAAAATTGACATAGTTCAACATAAAATCATTTTATTTTTTATTTAAGTGATTATTTAAATTTGAGCTAACAAGGCACTCTTTGGAGAAGAGTACTTGGTGGCTCCGGCTTGGCCCCTACCTAGTGCCTAGAGTCCACCTAAATGTCGCAAGCGTCTTGGGGTTTGCTGGCCTTCCCATCAAAGATCCGTGGATCACGTTCTTTCCAAATATCCCAGTGCACCAAAATATTAGGCTTTTAACATGATGAACTCATGAAAGATATATGTGACCGCAAACAAAAAAGGACGAAGGGTATCTGACTGGGACAAAACCAGCAGCCCTTGCCAAGCACGTTTACGAACTCGCTATAATCGTGTTTTTTTTTTTAAATTGCAAACTCGCTATAAACGTGTATATACACTGCTGATCTAGAGACCAGAGGTACCTTGGAGCCTGGATGGCTTCCCATCAAGGACGGACAGATACAGAAAGATGTGCTACTCCAGGGCCAGTCGCCCAGCAGGCCAGCAACGCCAAGCATCCCACGAAGAAGGCGCTCCACGCACAGCCTCTTTCTTCTCCCTCCTCAGGAGGACAGCATGCGTGAAAGATCGAGCAATGCCATGGCCATGGCGGGCCGGTGGAGGAGGACGGGGAGGGGGGTACCGGCGGCACAGGCCACCTTGGGTGGACGCCTAGCCTTGCCCGATTGCTAGATACGCGCCCCTGAATGGAACACGCTCACTAAATAACAAAAAGGTAAAATGTGGAGATGTTTTTTTCTGAAATGTCGACAGACTTGATAATGACATAATCAAATAAAGTTGAGTATTTTCTAATCTAGTGGTTTCCTGAAATTTTACAGAAAGTTCAACACATATGTTTTTTGCACCATTGCAATCTAAATAACATTGTCGGTAAGTTTGTTCAATTAGCAAATGTACACCCACTAAAATCACTGACTCGTGCATCTTCCAGTCAGATAATAAAGCCATGAAGCGATGGATCCATATAAGATAAAAGGCAGTCGCTATTTTACAGAGTACTAGCTCATTCCGGTCACTACCAGCTCGCCTTTTTAAGCTCACGACGCCTCTCATAAGGGCTCAGTCCGTCGCTTAACAAGCCACTTCCACAAACCTACATGATAACACCACCAACACGGCAACTCCCAATGAAGCTACCGCCATGGGCCTCCTTCCTTGCCGTCGTGCTCGCCACCGTGCTCTTCCTTGTGACCGTTCTCCGCCGTGGCCGCCGCGCATACAGACTCCCGCCTGGGCCTAAGCCGTGGCCAATCATTGGCAACCTCAACCTCATCGGCGCGCTGCCACACCGCTCCGTCCACGAGCTCTCCAGGCGCTACGGTCCAATCATGCAACTCCGGTTCGGGTCCTTCCCCGTCGTCGTCGGCTCGTCTGTCGAGATGGCAAGGTTCTTCCTCAAGACCCACGACGCGGCGTTCACTGACCGGCCCAAGACCGCCGCAGGCAAGTACACAACCTACAACTACTCCGACATCACCTGGTCCCCCTACGGCGCGTACTGGCGCCGGGCGCGCAAGATTTGTCTCAGCGAGCTCTTCAGCGCGAAGCGGCTCGAGTCGTACGAGTACATCCGGACCGAGGAGGTGCGCGCGCTGCTGCGCGACCTGCGCAAAACGTCCGGGCGCGTCGTGCTGCTCAGGGACTACCTGTCCACGGCGACGCTGGGCGTAATCTCGCGTATGGTGCTGGGCAAGAAGTACGTGGAGAATGCGGCAGCCACTGAGGAGGGCTCGGTGACGACGCCGGAGGAGTTTAAGTGGATAATAGATGAGCTGTTTCTGCTGAGCGGTGTGCTCAACATCGGCGACTTCATCCCATGGCTGGACTGGCTGGACCTGCAAGGGTACATTCGGAGGATGAAGAAGATGAGCAAGATGTTGGATCGGTTCCTGGAGCACGTCCTGGACGAGCACAACAAGCGCCGGCGGCTCGAGGGGGAGAGGTTCGTGGCGAGGGACACGGTGGACGTGCTGCTGCAGCTCGCCGATGACCCGGACCTCGAGGTTCAGCTCGGGCGGGACGGCGTCAAGGCTATCACTCAGGTACGTAATTCCACAACTTATCTTCCGTCGGCCACGGGCCACGGGCCACGCGGCACGACCCTGGCAAACAAAAGATGTTGGATAGTATGCTAGCACGAATTAGTTCGTGAGCTCTATGAGGTGGAAATTGGTGTATTTGTTTATTTTTCTGAGGGATAAAAGAAGACGATTAGAGGGCGTAAATAGAAGCCAAATAAATTTTGGTTTCTCTACAAACTCAAACCACTATGTGAACAGTAGCCTGGGCCAGCCCATGTGCCTTAGTATCCGGATAATCCCACCCCTGAATATCCGGATAATTCGAATATGTATTCGTATTCGACGGATAATGAATTATCGAATCTGTATTTGTATACAGCAAAAAAATCTGTATTTATTTCCGATCTAATAGTATCTAACAAATATCTGAATGGACATAATTCATATTAAAAGATTTTTCATATTGGTCGAAATCTATCCTATCCATTTTCACCCTTAGTTACATGCACATACACAAAATCATTCCGCTATATAACGGCAAACAAATCTCTTGGTGTGATGATAGAAATATAGGTGTATGATTCTACCTATCAGGGTTCAAATCCTTGTGTCTATTTTTTTACTCAAATGTGAATACGTTTCAGTAGAAATTTTATAAGGACGTGAATTTATCATTAGTCTTCAACTATCTAGCTAGGCGCACGTATGTTAAAGAGACGCACTCACTGCGTGTACATGCGTGTGATGTGTCTACGTCTTCCCCGTAACTGGAAAAATCAACTAATGCAACAAGGATTGCATAGTAAAAAAATAAACAATCGCTAATTAAAATGGTGCAGGACATGATCGCCGGTGGTACAGATACATCCGCGATCACCGTCGAGTGGGCCATCTCGGAGCTCCTCAAGAAGCCCGAGGTGTTCGCCAAGGCCACCGAGGAGCTGGACCGCGTCGTCGGCCGTGGCCGCTGGGTCACGGAGAAGGACATCCCGTGCCTCCCCTACGTCGAGGCCATCGTGAAGGAGACAATGCGGCTGCACCCGGTGGCGCCCATGCTGGTGCCTCGCCTGTCCCGCGAGGACGCGTCCGTGGGCAGCTACGACATTCCCGCCGGCACGCGCGTGCTCGTCAGCGTGTGGTCTATCGGCCGCGACCCCACGCTGTGGGACGCGCCGGAGGAGTTCATGCCGGAGCGGTTCCTCGGCAGCAAGATCGACGTGAAGGGGCAGGACTTCGAGCTGCTGCCGTTCGGGTCCGGCCGGCGGATGTGCCCCGGGTACAGCCTCGGGCTTAAGATGATCCAGGTGAGCCTCGCCAACCTGCTGCACGGCTTCGCGTGGAGGCTCCCTGATGGCGTGAAGGAGGAGGAGCTGAGCATGGAGGAAGTCTTCGGCCTGTCCATGCCGCGCAAGTTCCCGCTCGAGGTCGCCGTCGTGCCCAAGCTGCCGGCCCACCTCTATACGGGGGATTGATGCATGTCTGTGTGTGTATATATTGCGATGTGGGTGAACTGGAGGTGTGCTTGCATGCATCCGCTGGTGTAATACAAGGATGTGGTGTACTGGTGTGTATCCGCTGGTCCAAGCTTGTGCATGCATTGTGTGCACTGCAGAGCTTGTTGAGTGGTAATAATGGTGTAACTCAGTATTGTACGTGCTAAAAGGTTATTTACATGTGTGATGCGTGTTAAGCAACTAGTAAGATCACAAACTATCAAGCTGCAGAATAGTAGCTAAGCAAGATTCAGTCAGTTGATGATTTCTGTCTGTGTCGATGGGATTTGCCGCTGCAATCTGTTATCAATTCTGTATTGTAGTATATCTGAAAAACAGCTGTGTAATAATATGCATCTTCCTGTTAGTTTGTTACCGACTAACTGTAACAACTAGGATGGTACGCGCGGCGCACGCCGCGCGCGTTAACGGGAAATGAATTTGTGTTTTTTTCGGATAAAAAACGGACCACGGAACAATTTTTTCGTAGAAAAACGAGGAAAAACGACGTAAAATATTTTTTCTCATGCTCTGGAGAAAAAACGAACAACAAAACCATTTTTTTCCAACAAAAACGGATAAATGACGGACGAAAAACGAATTCTCATTTTTTTTAGAGAAAACGGTAAACGGAATCATTTTTGCCATGCTCCGGAGGAAAAACGGATCACGAAAACATTTTTTTCCGCGCAAAACGGAGAAAGGAATCTTTTTTTTAGAGAAAACGGGCAACGAAAATATTTTTCCCACGCGGCGCACGCCGCGCGCGTGAACGGGAAACGAATTTGTGTTTTTTTTGGGGGCAAAAAACAAGGAAAAACGACGTAAAACATTTATCCCATGCCCTGGAGGAAAAACGAACAACAAAACTATTTTTTTTCCAACAAAAACGGATAAACGACGGATGAAAAACGGATTTACATTTTTTTTTAGAGAAACGGCAAACGAAAACATTTTCCCCATGCTCTGGAGAAAAAACGGATCACGAAAACATTTTTTCCGAGCAAAACGGAAAAAGGAAAAAAAAATTTGAGCGAAAACGGGCAACGAAAATATTTTTTCCATGCTCCGGAGGAAAAACGGACCACGAAAACATTTTTTCCGGGCAAAACGGAAAAAGGACCCGAACGTAAAGCACAGGGACCTATTTGTTATAATTTTGGACCTATTCGCTATTTTGAAAAATTAGAAAATGGCTCGTTCGCTATTCGCATTTAATGGGGGGTCTCCCTGTAAAATACCGAACGAGGGACCTAAACGCGAAACGGGGAAATCTATTTTCCTCTCACAGAAAATCGCACAAGGACTTATACGTAATTTTAAAAAACGGAGGACTTTTTCGGAAAATAGAGGAGAGAGAAGGTGGAAGTGAGGTGGATGCTTGAGGAGCCTTGAAACCTCCCATATGTAATTGAGGGATAATATGTATTGTTTCAGAGTATAAATATATGACGAACTCATCTAAGTTCAGTGCGGAAAATATATCCAAACTTTAACATGGTATCAGAGCCTTTACAATGAATTCTTCATCTAGTTCATCCTTGGCCTCTGCTTCTGCCAACTCTTCTCTGACTTAAGCCCCTGCTGGAGTTATGGCGACACCAAGCTTCATCCAGTTTGTGACAATCAAGCTGACCAGAGAACTTCTTACTTTGGAAAGCCCAACTTGTGCCCTACCATCATAGCCAGCATCTACTAGGCTATGTTAATTGATGGCACAATTGAGAAGCCGCCAATATTCCTTGTCGAAGGAACATAATCTACAGCACGTCAAGTGGCAAATTTTACATACTAGTTACATGCCCGTGCATTGCTACGAAAAACAAAATTGATAACGAAAAATAAAGATTAAAAAATAAAAAAATTATTTCACAAGATCAAACATCTATCTTTAACGTTTCGTTTCTTGCGAAAGCTGGCTAATTAAAGCAACGCTTCGTTTTTTGCGTAGGGCAATTAAGTAGGGCAATTAAACAGGGCAATTAATGACGTGAGTAGAACTCACCACTGCCACCAACTGTTGCTTTATAATAGTAGAGATACTATCAAGTTTCAACATGATCAACTTGTTCTCAGTGCTATTCTCTCTTCCCTCACAGAAGAGATTCTCGGTCATGTGTTGTTTCTAACCACATCGGCCGAAGTGTGGGCAGCGTTAGAGCCCATGTTTACCTCACGCTCGCATGCACGAATGATTCAAATTTGTTTTTAGCTAGCGAATCTGAAGAAGAAAGAACTGACTGCATCAGAGTTCTTTCAAAAGATGAAGAGTCTAGTAGATACAATGGCTTTGATTGGTCATCATCTACAAGAAGAAGATATTGTCTCCTATATTCTTGCTGGTCTTGGAGATGACTATGATATCTTTGTCACCTCCATGACAACTCGTGCATAACCAATCACCATGATAGACTATGAAAGTGCATCTAGGCCCTTTAAATTATTTTGGTGATTAATGATGACACAATTAAAGTGATCTAATGCTTCAACTAAGATTAATGCAGATATCGAGATCATATCAAGTTGAAATGGGATTGGATACCCCCACAACCTCTCAAAAGTTGAAAAGACGGCATCAAGACAAGAGTTGTAATTTTCATTTTATATTTGTGTCCTAAGGATAGCCGTACTATTAAGAGGGTTCGACGAGAAATCGCCTTTAGGATGTGCATGTGCTCAACGTCAAGTCTTGCATCTCAAATTAGCCCTCCTGCATTTAGTTTGGAAAAGTTTTCAATTCAAACCGAGCTGGGCAACCCGGACTCTCCGGATTTTCAATCTGGAGTATCCGGATTCAATCCAGAGTATCCGAACAATATGTCTGGAGTCTCCGGGTTGGACCCCTAGGCCATTTTTGAATTCCAGGTGTCTAGAGTATCCGGACATTTTGTCCGGAGTCTCCGGATAACCCGGAGTAGGGCTGGAAAAAAAGCTCGTTGAGCTGGCTCGGTGGCTCGTTTCAAAATTGCTCTGATTACATTCATTTTTCTTTTAAAATAAAAATTAGTTGATTTGGAACCAGAGTCAACTTCGGCTCGACTCGTTAAGCTCGGCTCGAAGTTGGGTCTCAAACAATATAGGAGACTATAATAAATAAGAATAAATTAGTGTCGAAGAAAGCTCGAAAAAAAGTTCAACTGGCTCGTTATCCACCCCTAACCCGGAGTCTCCGGGTTAATTGTCCGGACACTCCGGCCTGTACAAAAACGAGAGTAACGGCTAGTTTTTGGAAAGACTATTTAAAGCCTCCACTCTCTCCCAACGGCTGGGATCTCTATTGAGCTCATTCATTGCAGCATTCAAGCCATTCCTAACCTCTTCCAAGCATTCAATAGAGCTCATACTTCCTCCCACCATTTGATTTGTTGTTTGATCTCTTTTGGTGTGGTGAGGAAGAAGAGAAGTACTAGGTGCATTCATTTCTAGTTGTTGAGCACTAGTTCATCCTCCAAGCGATTCTTCGTGGTGCTTTTACTCTTGGAGGTTGAAGGTCTCCTAGACGGCTAGGAGTCACCGGGAGCTACCAACGCGTGTGGTGAGCCCCGGTCGTTTGTGAAGGCGAGTCTCGCCTCCGAAAGGAAAGAGACAAGAAGTGAAGCCGGCGAGTGCATTTGTGCAACACCGGGAGGAAAGCGGGTTGAAAGAGACCCCGGCTCAAGTGCGACCGAGCCACCTCAACGGAGACGTAGGGTTCCCTTCAAGAATCCGAACTTCGGTGAAAAATTCGTGTCCCGCTCTTTCACTTTTACTTCCTAGTCTAGCTTGTGTGGATTTGTCTTTGTAAAGCTAGATCTAGCTCTTTGCTTAGCTTTAATTCAAATCCATACTAGCGTTTGTTCTAAGTTACTCTTGCTATCTCTTTTTTAGTGGTTTATTGTGCTTGCTAGAGTAGTCTTAGTCGTGCTCCCGTGCCAGCTAACCTGGAGTATCCGGATAAAAGACCGGACACTCCGGACAAGCCGGAGACTCCGGACCAAATACCCGGAGACTCCGGACTGACCAGTTCGGCCAGTTTTAATTCCGCTGCGATTTTTTAATTCGCCTATTCACCCCCCCTCTAGGCGACATCGTTGGTCCTTTCAGACTATTTGATTGGGGTGGTGAATATCATAGATTGCAAAAGTTCTTTTAGTCACTAGGCATAACACATCGTGTCTCATGCCCTCACACTCATCAGCAAAATGGAGCTGCTGATAGAAAGCATCGTTATATTGTTGAGACTGGACTTGCTTTGCTTGCTCAATCCTCTATGCCAGTTTAGTTTTGGAATGAAGCTTTCCTTACTACCACATACCTCATAAATTGCTTACCCAGTCGAGTGATTAAAAATTCAACACCCATAAATCATCTTCTAACATTTCTCCAAACTACTCTATGCTCAAAACCTTTGGATGTGCATGCTGGCCAAATTTGAGGCCTTACAATGTTCGAAAACTCAATTTTCGGTCTCAACAATGTGTGTTTCTGGGATATAGTACACTTCATAAAGGATATAAATGTCTACATCGATAAACTCGCAAACTTTACATATCCCGTTGTCATCGTATGAGCTAACAGTCCCCTTCGCGAACGGGGTGTAAGAAATCCGAATCAGGGGTTTTCGTGGGGATCACTCTGGACGCAGCAGACAGAAAATGAACCAAGTTCGCAAGAAGACACTAGGATTTATCCAGCTTCGGGCCCTCCTTGCGAGTAAAAACCCTAGTCCTGTTGGGATTGCTCTGGATTATGCCTTTGTGGGAAATCGCTCAAGACAGCTCCGCTGGGACTCGCCCGTCTCCGGAGATGAGGCGGCCGAGAGAAAGGAGCAGAAAATGCCAACCCCCTCCTCCATGCACCTCAGCTACCTTATATATCTCCCGGTCGGCTGAGGTGCATGGGGCTTACAAAAAGGAGAGTACATCGAATGCACCGGGCGGACTACAATTAATGTGCCTGTCACTGTTCTTGCAGCCTAATTAATGCTCTGGCGCAACCGTCCTATTCTCCGCTTCGGGCCCTGCACCTGCCGGCGTCGCCCACTCTGCCGGAGTGGGAACTTGCACCGTGACGTCACCCGCCATTTATGGCGCGCGTTGGGAACACACGCCACCACACTGTGGCCTTCATTACCTCCATTTAATGCGCACGATGCGCATTAAATGTCTTTGACCTTCTCTGGCCGCTTAGGCGGCCAGTGGCCTAGGAATCGGCGCCAGCGGCATGGCCTGATCGCCACGTGTCCACTGGGTGATCACTCAGCTGACCGCCAACGGCGTGGCCTGGTCGCCACGTGTCCGCTGAGCGATCACTCAGCTGACCGCCGGCGGCGTGGCCTGGTCGCCACCTGCTCGAGGGCGGTCACTCAGCTGATCGCCAACGGCGTGGCCTGGTAGCCACTTGCCTGTGGGCGATCACTTCAACTGACCGCCAGCGGCGTGGCCTGGACACCACCTGTCCGCTAGCGGCTCTTACTAAAGTGCAGTGGGCACCCTGGTGTAAAGTACACCGACACCCGTGGTGTTCTTTTTAATGAAACAATGTTTCCTTTTGCAACTCAGTCAAATACACCCTCTCATAATTCATTTCATCATACTCAAACTTCATCCGTTCCTTCTCTTTTACTTCCTCCTCCACAGCCAACAATGACCAATGAAACTCCTGTAGTAGATTTTACTAGATGTGAAATTGACAATCTGTCTAATTCTATGACTAATGAAGTGCAACCAGCCTGTCTCTCCTTCGACAAGTGATGCAGCATGAAACTTGGAACTAGCTCAAGAAGATGAGCAACAATTTCATCCAAGAACACAAATGTAGAACAGAATTATTGTGCCAAAGCAGTTCAAGGATGGCACGGTACAATATCCTGTAAATCGAAGAGCCTTTTGTACTGAGCCATGTTCTTATCAGCAAGGACTTCAACATCCAAAACTGAAGGAGGCTATGGAAAGTGAATATGTAGCTTTAATCAGAAGCAATACCTAGAGGCTGGTGCCACCACAGAAAGGTATCAATATCATTGATTGTAAGTGGGTGTTTCGACTTAAGCAAAAACCTGATGGCACAATTGATAGATACAAAGCTCGTTTAGTAGCAAAAGGCTTTAAGCAACAGTTCAGTACAGATTATGAAGAGAACTTTAGCCCTATTGTCAAATCTACCACAATCTGTTTGATCTTATCCTTAGCCTTTTCTCGAGGGTGGCAACTTAAGCAAATCGATGTTCAAAATGCTTTTTTGCAGGTGTATTGTAGGAAGAAGTATACATAAAATAACCTACAGGTTATGTTGGTCATAATCATCCAGACCACTTGTGCAAACTTGGAAAGGCTCTTTATGGATTGAAACAAGCACCAAGAGCTTGTTTTTCTCAATTAATTGCAAAACTTCTTGAGTTAGAATTTGTTTCATCCAAGGCTGATACTTCATTATTTATTTTGAATAAAGGTGGGGTAATAATATATATGCTCGTATATGTCAATGATATCATTATTGCTAGTTCTTCTGTTGCAGCCACAGAGAAGCTCAACAAAAAGTCTGAAAATGAGGTTTGCAATAAAGGATTTGGGTGATCTTTGGTTTTTTTTTCTAGGAATTGAAGTATGCAGAGGACATGATTCTATGGTACGTACTTAGAAAAAGTATGCAGGTGATCTTCTACATAAGGTAAACATGCATAATTGTAAGCCAGTGGTCACACCGATGGTGTCAACTGAAAATTAACCCAAGAATTAGGTCAACTGCTGACTGAAGATGACGCTTTTCAGTATCGCAGTACAGTGGGTGCCCTGTAGTATCTTACACTGACAAGACCTGATATACATATCTCAAAGAATTTTGAGATATGTCAAACCTTCTGCTGAAGTTGGATTGAACATTAAGAAATCATCCTCAACTCTTTTAAGTGCTTTTTCAAATGCAGATTGGGCGGGTTGCCCTGCAGATCATAGATCACAGAATGGATATGCTGTGTTTCTTGGTCCAAACTTGGTCTCATGGTCTTCAAAGAAGCAGCCTACAATATCAAGATCTAGTACTAAAGCTGAGTACAAGGCTGGTGCAAATGCAAAAGCAGAAATCATCTGGATTCAGTGTGTATTACAGGAACTTGGTGTGTTTCAAAGTAGAGCTCCAATTCTATGGTGTGATAACTTGGGAGCTACATATTTGACTGCTAATCATATCTTTCATGCTAGAACAAAACATATCGAAGTTGATTTTCATTTTGTCAGCGAAAGAGTTGCATCTCATACACTTGATGTACGGTTTATTGCTTTGCAAGATCAGGTAGCAAATATTTTTACCAAAGCTCTAACCAAAAGATAGTTTAATCAACTCCTTCATCATCTGGGTATGAAGTTGTCAGGCTGTGATCGAGGGGGGATGTTAAACAACTAGTAACAATCATAGACTATCAAGCTGCAGAATAGTAGCTAAACAAGATTCGGTCAGTCGATGATTTCAATCTGTGTCGCTGGGATTTGCCGCTGCAATCTGTTATCAATTATGTATTGTAGTATATCTAAAAAACAATTGCGTAACAACATGTATCTTCCTGTTAGTTTGTTACCGATTGATTGTAACAATATTTATTGTTTCAGAGTATAAATATATGGCAAACTCATCTGAGTTCAGTGTGGAAAAATATATCCAAACTTTAACAATGTGTTGTTAAAGATATCATATAGAACATTGGTTGTAGAGATACCGTACGTGGCTGAACATGATGCCTGCTAAAATAAAGACATACATTTTGAAACTGTGAATAAGTTGTGTTATTTTCTGACTTTTTTAAAAGAAAAGAGCATATAGGAGCTCCCGCCGATCAATTAAAAGAGCGAGAGCAAGAGACAGAAACGGTTAGCTGCCTGCGCGACATCTGTGAGTATAATAAGACAAAGTGGGGCTACAGCTACGTAGTAGCTACAAAGTCCAGCCGCAGTTGAAGCGGTAGCATAGTCGAAAGTGCTTCCCAGATGCGCTTCCTCCAGATCGCAAATCCTCCTGATCTAGCCCCTTCCTCCAGATCGCCCATCTCCTTCCCCCTCCCCCCTCGGTCGGCACAGCCTCCTCCTCCTCCCCTGATCGGCACGGCGTCTCTTCCTCCTTCCCTGGGTTAGGGCGGCGTCTCCTCCTCCAGATCCCCCATCTTCTCCCGCAGTAGGCACGATGCATCCTTCGCCAGTTCCCCTGGTCGATGCGGCCTCCTCCTCCTTCCCCTGTTGTGTGGCACCCCTGGCTCCTCCCCCGGTCGGCGCAACGCCTCCTCCTCCCCCCAATAAGCGCGACGCCTCCTCCTCACCCCCGGTCAGTGCAGCATCCTCCTCCCCCCTGGTTAGCGCACAGACTCCTCCTCCCCCAATCAATGCCTCCTCCTCCGCCGGCTCACCCTCCTGGTCGGTGCCTTCTCCCAATTCGGTTGCCACCTCCTATTGGTCCGGTCACCGCCTACTCAACCGCAGCAAAACTAGGTTTCTCCTCTTCTCCCCTGTCGATTTGCTAGTATAGCTTTGATCGGTTTAAGGCCTGATTTGCTAGTACAACTTTGATTCATGGAAATAGATAGTCAACAGTCGATTTGCAGTGAGATGAATTTAAGCCTTGCTGTTTGTATGTGATTGTACGTGATTTTTGAGCTCTTTATAAAATCTACAATATTTATGCAAAGTGATCTTTATGCCTTGCTATTTTGCTAGTATAGCTTTGATTCAGGGAAATAGATTGTCTAGAATCATTAATTTGGCTTGATTTGCTACAATCGAGATGAATTCATATGCTGAGAGGATGAGCTAATACAGTCGAGATGAATTCGGCTTGATTTACGAATTTGGCTTGATTATACCTAATGTTACTGTTGTGTTTGTTCTTCTAATTAATTACATATTTATCCAGATGGTAAATTAATTACAAATTTAATTGATTTACGAGATATCTATACTGTTGTGTTTGCCATCTAATATCTAATTCCTAGTTTTCTTCATATCACACAATAGTAGCTTCACAATAGGACTTAGAGCCTAATTCCGAATGATTAACATGCCGATTATCAACAATAGTGACTGTTGACTTTTTTTTCAGCATGCTGTAATAATCATTGAGCCTCATTTTTTGGTCTTTTAGAACAAGTCTAATAGTGAATTGTAACTTATGCACTAGATGGACAAAGTTGTTAAGAATGCTATTGCAGTGTGGGACAATTTGACCAACGAAGCCTTTTGTGAAATATATGCCGGTGAGGTTATTGCTGAAAATAAGCCTTCTGGAGGAGGATTAGAGACCACATATCAAAGGAAATGTGTTAAATAGCTTCACAAAAAGTGCCACTCCATATAGTGCTCTGCTCGTGTATTTGACAGGAGGAGGATTAGAGACCACATATCATGGACAACAATCATTGCTTGTTATGCTCAGAGTTCCCGGCATGTTGAGGCATTGGAAAAGTTTAGAGAAGCGCAGAAAGCGAGGATTTAGGTAGATCCTATGATGATCGGAAGTGTTTTAGATTCATGCAGTGGTTTGAAAAGCATCTCACTGCTAAAGCAAATGCATTCTTATGTTAGTAGAAATGGCTTGCTTGATTTGGTACCGAAGAACAGAATTATAGATATATATATGGGGAGTTACCATTCACTTCATTTATTCGAAAGGGTAGAGAAAATGATATTGTTACTTGGACTAGAAAAAAGCTATTGCCAAATGCAATGCTTTGTTTTCTCTGAGAGGATGTTATTATGTTCTATGATGTATATGAAAGGTTACTATTACACGCAGAACAATTAGGGAGTGTTATAGACATTACACTTCAGAAGCTACCAGCTAGCCTCTCCAAAAACCAGGATGCTAGAAAGCCCAGCCTTTCGTGATTTAGCTTTTGGGGAATCAGCTTCTCTACAGCCACAATTCATAATCAACTTTTGGATAATCCATAGTAAAAACAAACATGCCCTTATATAGTTATGTAGGAAGTGAGCAAGCAAACTTTTGCATAAATAATTCCATTATCCAGCCTTGCTACATTTTCTAAAGAAAAATAAATTTATAGTTTTTTTTTTAAAAAAAATAACCCAACGTTTCTAGGAGAAGTGTTCAACCATTTCCATTGAAGTTGATGTTTAGTCAGTCCAGAAATCAAACAAATTCGATTGATTTAGGAGGCGCTTCACCGTTGGGATATATCTAACTTTTTACTACCCACCATATATTACTAAGTATATACCGTAAAATTTCTCTGATAATAAGTAAAGGGAAAAAAAATCCAAGGCTATTGATTTCTTGATAACGTGGCTCAACCAGAAGGTTTGTTTCGTACGTAGTCCATAATAAAAGGAGAGAGATACCAGCAGTAGTTGATACAAGGAACTAAAACCATCTGTATATATTTCCTCCTTGTTAAAACTTAAAGCGTGAAGCTGACCATATGACTAGGAAGATCATATCATTATTAATGGACGCCTTGCTTCCCCTGAACTGAAGACATCTTGAGAGCAAGCACCTATCTTGGCTTACATAAAAGAAGCCAGAATTCTTCCAGCCTCCGGAACGCTTAATCCGGCCCGTCATCGCCGAAACCACTACTCATGCATCCACCGGCATGGTCAGACATTGATCCGTGTTACATGCTCCACGTATACGATATCGGACTCCGCACGTCGTGCTCGTCGCTGCTCCAAATGAGCCACCCGAACGCGGCGTTCATCGGGCCACCGGGCGTCGCTGACCTGAACGTGACGGTGTACCTAAGCTTGTCTCCGACCTTCTTGAAAACAAGCCTCGCCGGCTTCACGGCCACGCTGATGTCGCTTGGGCCGTTGGCCTTCACGGTGTACACCGACCCGGCGTCGCCGACGTTGGTCAGCTCCCGCCGGTACTTGACGGTGCTGCGCGACTTCCCGCCGAACACGACGGAGAAGGACGGGTAGTTGAGGTCCCCGGGGCTGGACAGCTTGCGCTGGCACGTCGCGTTCGGCGCCCCCGTGATTGCCTGGATTTGCTGGGGCGAGCTGCTGACGGAGCACAGGAAGGCCACGTAGTCATCGATGGACGTGTCGTAGACGAGGCCCGGGGAGAGGGCCTTGACGGGGTCGACGTGGCCGGAGCCGAAGGACCACGGCGTGGACGTGGTGTTGCCGGCGGCGTCGAGGAGGGGCGAATCGGTGTTGTCGACGGTGTACGCGGTGGTCATGAACGCGGACTTGATGGCGCTGGGGCTCCAGTCCGGGTGCGCCGCCTTCACAAACGCCGCGAGGCCGCTGATGTGCGGGCACGACATGGATGTTCCTGCATCACCATTGTGAACTCAAGTTGATGGATGCCTTACGTTTCAAAAAAAACAAGTTGATGAATCATGGGAAAGATCTTTTCAGAGCCCTAGCTTGCATGGAAGGATTTGGTTTGAACTAAATATTGTCTCTGAAAACTGTGTGCGTATGAAGATAAACTTCTTTTTTTTTCCCCTTCGAAGGAAAGATTAACAGAAACAAAAAAAAAAAAAAAAAAAAAAAAAGCTGCTACTAGAGAACTAGCAGTTTCAGTTTGTTTTCAGATCTGCAGGTAGAATTTTCAGGGGCTTTCAACATGAGCGAAGTTATCTTTGAAGGCGTCTGAACTCTGAAGAAATGACAAATGAGTCAGTTCTACAGTCCTACTATACTGTAATCAACTTTCATTTTGTGGCTTGACATAAGCTGCCAGTGCAGTTTTCAGCTATCTTACGATTCTAATATCGAGGTTCAGCGAACAAAAGGAGAAAAATAACGAAACGCATGTCAAATTAAAGCCTGTCGACTGTCGAGAATATCATGGCATTTTGATGCATGCGAACTGCACTTAAAAGCTAACAGCATCATGACAAAAAAGGCAAATTGCTACCTAAAGACGATCATAACGATAGCACGCTCACATAGCTATTAGCTAACGTAGATCAATTTTTGAGCACGACAGCCGTAAATTTGAGGTGTTCCGGCTTTCGGGTGCAATTACAGTCTGCAGTTACCGTACAGAGGGAGCAAAGCGTGCACTCACCTGACAAGATGTTAAACGGCGACCGCCGCTCGTCGACGGCCAATCCGGTCGGACCGACGGACCCCGTCCATCCGGCAAGGATGTTCACCCCCGGCCCGATCACGTCCGGCTTGAGCAGCTGCGGCACCTGCCTGTTTGGCCCACGGGAGCTAAACGCGGCCACCACCGGCGCCGGGTGCACGTCGAGCGCGGTGCCGGCGAAGGTCAACGCCACCTCCGCGTTGGCGTCCGACTCCACGTACCTCCTTATAGCATCGCCGCTCTTGGCGCCGACGGCCACCGCGGGGAGCAGGTGGCTGTCCGCCACGATCTCCTCGCCGCTCTGCGCGGTGTTCGCGAGCACCATCCCGACGCCGCCGGCCTGCTTCACCACCTGCCCCTTCTCCACCCTCGAATTGCCGCCCCGGTCGCACAGGACCACCTTGCCCTTCACCGCCGCCGTGTCCAGCGTGCCCGCCATGCAGATCTTGCTCACGTTGCTGCCCGCGCGGATGCCTTTGTTGTACACCAGAGGGTACTTCTCATCACCGAGCCCATCGCCGGAGTACAGCGACATGCCGGAGTGTGTCTCGCCGTTGCCCAGCTCGGCATACGCCGGGAAGTCCCTGTCTAGCGTCCCCGCGCCGACGGTAATCACCCACGGGGCCGTGTTCACCAGCGATGACGGTGCCGGTCCGCTGTTCCCCGCGGAGCACGCGACGACGATGCCGCGGCGGGTGGCTGCGAGCGCGCCGACCGCGATGGGGTCGCGCGAGAGCGGGAACGCGCCTCCGCCAAGCGACAGCGAGAGAACGTCGACGCCGTCATTGATGGCCTGCTCCATGCCCGCGAGTATGTCCGAGCTGAAGCACCCCTGCCTCCAGCACACCTTGTACGCCGCGACGCGCGCCCCTGGAGCCATGCCCCGCGCCGTGCCTTGCGCGTACCCGAGGAGGCCCGCGTCGGCCACGACGGCCCCGGCTGCCGTGGACGCGGTGTGCGTACCGTGACCATCGTGGTCCCTTGGCGACCAGAGCTCGCGGTTTCCGCCGCCCGCCCCGGAGCCCCGGAAGAAGGCGCGCGCGCCGATAAGCTTGCGGTTGCACATCGAGGAGGGGAAATCGGTGGCATTGGTCTCACAGCTCCCGTTCCACCTCGAAGGCACCGGGCCCAGGCCGGCATCGCCGAAGCTGGGGCTCTCGGGCCAGACGCCAGTGTCGAGCACACCAACGATGACGTCGGAACTTCCGCCATCCGTGTCGGGCGCGTTGTACGGCGGGAGGTGGAGGAACAGAGGGGAGCGCGTGGTGTGGAGCGGGAGGAGGACGTCTTCATGGACCGATGCAACGGTGGAGTGGCTGCGGAGAGCCGCAACGTGGGAAGGGAGGAGGCGGGCGGCGAAGGCAGACGGCGCGGCCGTGGTGTAGGAGTAGAGGAGGTGGCGCGAGGGGTCCAGGGAGAGGGAGTCGAGGTGGGCGTGGTGCCAGTGGAGGTGAGTGGCGTAGTGGGACGGCTTGAGCGCGGGGTTCAGGTAGACAATGTACGTCGCCGCGCCGTCGTCAGCGCCGGAGGAGAGCGCAGACGAGGAGACGAGGAAGACGACGAGGAGGAGAAACGGTGCTTGCTGCATGGGGAGCATCGCGTGTTTCGGCTTCGGAGCGTGGGGGAAGTGGAGGGAGTGGAGAGAGAGCCCGCGCGAGGCGTTCAGTTCAAATAAAGAAGTAAAGAACCAGGTGGCATCAACCCAAGCACGTACTGTGCGCGCGTACGAACTTGCCGTTAAGTAATCTGTTCTTAAAAGAGATCTTTTCTTTGTACATCAACAACTCCTAAACCTAATTCTACTGTACTACCATTACCATGTATTAGTGCAAGTGTAAAGCAAATCCGATCTTCTGCGTCCGCATCTTGCGTGTGATGTGCCGTATGCATCACCACCGAAATTGTTTTTGTACGAGTAACATTCCTCACCTGTAATCAAAATGCCGTGTCAACTAGGTTACGAATTTTGTTTGAGATGTGTTTGTGTGTTTTTTTTTAAGTTGCATAAATATTAAAGCATTAATGAAGGGTGGATAAGGATTACTTTTTCCTTCGTTTGCTTTAAGATTTGTACAACTTATATTAGGAGGAAAAGCATAGAAGTATTGCTCATTCTCTCTTGTTTCCCAGCACCCACCAAAATAACCAAACAATTTCGGGATGAAATGGTTAAAAATAAATATTTATCCAAATTTAACCAAAACTTAAATCTTTATAAGAAAAAAATCAAATGAATCCCGAAACATAGCTAAGATAAGTGTATTTTGGGACACACAAAAATAAAATTGAATCTCATCGAATTCGAAATCAATCAATACAGCAAGGCAAACAGCGCATTAAGCTCCGGGCTGTTCATCACTTTGTCGTGCATGTCTGCGTCCGGCCTCCACGCCATCATTCGTCCTCCTTTAACGCCGCGACGCAATTGAGCCGCGCGTGGGCCGCCGTGGGGTTAGATGGAGAGGTTTGATTCGCCCGCCCGTGCGGTAGTGGGGAGGCGTGGACCGTGGAGCTAGCCGGAAAAGGGCTCGATCCACCGAGAGGAGAGGGGCAGCTAGCAGCGGCCTAGCCATGGTGCGTGCGAGGGCGCCTCCCTTTCATCGATGGCGTGCCGGTGCCACTGCGATCGATCCAGCGAACGCGCTCCTTTTCCTCTCTCCAATATTGCGTCGCCCATGCCTCCACTTTCTCGGGCGAAGAACCGCGTGGCTCCACGTTTCCATGCCCCGCGATGGCAGCTCTGGCTGGATTCTGTTGAGAAAGCTATGGAGAGTCCACGCACTTTCTCAGCTGACGCTCCGCGGCTCCGGTGTGCGTTGGACATTGTAGTAATGGATATTTAGGAGCGTGATTACTGAATTTTTTTTTTAAACAGTAATATTTTAATAAAAAAATTTATATAAATAATGTACTGGTTAAAAACTACCCCTCTATAACCATTTAAAATAACGACGACTCTACGTAATAGGAGGCTTCTATCACTATTTGGAATGGTGATAACTCTCTATCGCCATTCCAAAAGACGACAGAGAGGCAAACCAGCCCAAAAAAAGAAAGGGGGGAGAAAGGAAAAATAAGCACATATGAATTTTGTTAAAATAGAAAATTAAAAAATAAGTATACCGAAAATAGGGCATCGTGGTCTAGATTTAAAAAAAATACAAAAATAATATACGTGTTAACAAAATTCAAGAGAAATTCAGGAGAGGGGTTTGTTAAGTAGAAAATAATAAGGTGTAGAAAAATCAATAAGGATAAATTCGTAGAAGTAACGTTTAATGTTGTTAGTAATGGAAAGAAGACATGGAGTATCGAAAAATTAGGGAATTTTTCTTGGTTCACTGCTGTAGGGAAAATTAGGGAATTTGAATCGACAAATTTCGAAATTGTTTGGCTCAGTGATGTACTGTAAAATTGTAATATTTTAATTGATAGTTATTGCTTTTTTTTGTTGCGTGTTGTACTACAAAATTATGACATTATAATCAAATCGATGTACACGTGATAAACATGATGATGCAGAAAAGACATACAAAATGAGAGAAGATAGATAGAGCATATGGAACCGTTGCATTGCATGATATAGAAAAACAAGTAAATATAGGTGGCGCATACAGTTTGGCACAAATGACGACACGGACGAACGATGAATGGGAAGTACAACTATGATACATGTGTGCCTTTTAGAATTGTAAAGAATTCATGATAGTCTTAATCGACGATCTTCAGTGCCTTCCCCTTTCGATCTGGTTAAGTTGTTGGCATTGGCTTTCTTTCAATTAGACTTGTATATACATGCCCAATAATAGTCTTAATCGACGATCTTCGACTCCTCCTAGAAATAAGCCGTCTCGGCTTGCTCCTTCAGCTTCTTTTCTTGTTCCTAACACTCATAGAGGAGCTTCCAAAAGTATGCTTCTTCTGGGTGGTATGGCGGTTGTTTTGGTTTCTCTTCCGTAGTCTTAGGGGAAGGTTTTCACTGGGTGTAGCCTCAGGCACAATTGCATACTACAAGTAAAATTTGTGCTCGAAGTACTCCCTATCATACTTGTCTAGACTATCGATCCATTGGAAGAAGTGGCAATGATCTTCTTGCTGTTAAAGCACCATAGTCGTAGTTTGGACGGGGAAACTACGATGGCACAGTTGCACCTTGCAAGAAACATTTGGGTAGCTTTTCACCTTCTCAGCAAGCCACTTCCGCTTATGAAGGATCGCTCCATAGTCGGTCATCGTGAACCCGCGGGTGAAGGGGTCTGTGATTGTGGTTCTCTGGGAAGTGGTGTTCGGTGTGTGGATTGCCTTGGTGTAGTGTGAAATGTTTATGATGGGCATTGGTTCATATTTATAGTAAAATTTTGGTAGAAGCATGCTGTCCTCTAGTGTGGTCACCATCTCACCACATGGTAGGTGAAAAGTGTGTGTTTCCAGCTGCAAGCGATCCACCAGAGCGATCAGTTAGCTCCTGTCGTAGGAGAACCTCTTGGAGGCACAACGTCTGTCCTGCGCATCGGCAGTTGTCGCCTCCATCCAGGCTAAAGAAAGTAACCCCGCCGCTCTCAGCCAGTAGGAAAATAATGTAAGTATGATAGCAGCACACATACAAGACATCGTAACGCAACTATAAGAATAGTGCACTAACCTCGGAATCCATCGCGGATCAATTCGCCATGCTCTCATAAGGGTGCGCAAATGTAGGGCACTAAGCTCAAACGTTGGCTCCCCGTCCAGCGGCAGCAAGGTGGCTAAGCCACTCCGATGAGTCGCGTCTATCACCAGGTCAAGCAACTCGTACTGCTCGACGTACGCCATACCTGCAATTCAATAGTTCAATGTTAGTACAACTCGAATATACATAGAAAATAAAATTAGCAATTACAAATAGAATTTGAATGGAATAAGTACAAATAAAATTTGAATATGATAATTAGACATACAAATTGAACGCAATAATTACACATACAAAGTCCATACATTCATTACAAATAGGAATTCATACACTAAATTAACATACGAGTAAAGTACACCAATTTCATATTGAAAGTCGATACAACAATTTCACGGCCACTGGACTGTTGGGAAATATTTTAAAATCTACCCGGCCTCTTTACAAACTGAACATTTCTTTACACGACGGCCACTTTCGGATGCGTCCATGTTGTTCCTTATATGCCTTGTCTGTCGCCGCCCTACGCCATTCAGTCTGCTGACATTCGAAACCCACCGTGTGTCCCCCCATCTCTGATGCTTCATGAATAAATCCACCACTCAAAAACTTTACATTTCTACGCTCCAAGTTGTCGTTGCTGCTTCCTTATTAAAGAATTGTGACAAAAATATACCCAAATACATACAGATTGTTGAGCAGGCAACCATAATGTATGCGCATGGTCTATATAATAGGCGAGGCTTGTTGTAGGTACATACACATGTTTGCCTATATAAGATGCATTCATGAGAAATTTTTCGCCGGTTTGTTCCACAACCGATTTTATCTTTACACATTACCTCAAAACGAAGATCTCTTGTGCCCATCTTCAATGCTCTATGCATCTTCCCTTTCCTTCCCTTTTCCTCTATGTATGTAGAAATCAGAAATCATCTCCGAGTATTTCACAGTAGAATCATTCATGCGGGCGATGGCTCTAGCATGGCGATCCACAAAGTACTTCGTGATGCCACGAAGAACACCCTCTACTATAGCAACCAGGGGAAGGGGTCTTAGGCCCCACATGACCCAATTTTAAACCACAGCCAGGTTTGTTGTCATGACCCCATACCTGGCATCATCAGTGTCATAAAGTAGAGCCTATTTCGCCCTAATCTCATGAGTCATGATATATCCATCCATAGAAGCATTTCATAGCCCTTCCGTTCCTCCAAACCAGGTGCGGAGGGTAACTATTACTACTTTACACAGCTAATTTATCTGATCGCTAAATCGTGTATCTAAAAAAGTATCGCTATTCTACACCACTAATTATTTACAAACCTAATTAATCTGGTCGCTAAATCATGTATCTAAAAAAATATCATTATTCTACACAGCTAAGCTAACTACTTACAAACCTAATTAATCTGGTCGTTAAATCGTGTATCTAAAAAAGTATTGCTATTGTACACATCTAACTACTTACAAACCTAATTAATCTGATCGCTATATAGTGTATCTAAAAAAAATATTGCTATTCTGTACAGCTAATTACTTACAAACCTAATTAATCTGGTCCCCAAGTCATCTATCACTACTACAAATAGACTTATATTAGACGCCTTATCATAGATGGTTTTGATAAACTGTCTATGATGAGGAACATCACAGATGGTTTTATATTGCAACCGTCAGCGACAAGATCACAGACGGTTCTATTTAGTAACCGTCTGTGATAGGAGCAATAATACAGACGGTTTCTAAATAGAACCGTCTGTGATGGCTACTGTAGCCATCACAGACGGTTCTATTTAGAAACCGTCTGTATTATAGCTCTATATTTCTAACGGTTTTTAAATAGAACCGTCTGTGATAGCTACAGGAGTCATCACAGATGGTTCTATTTGGAAACCGTCTGTGATATGCCAGTCATCACAGACGGTTTTAGTATAAAACAGTCTGTGATGACTTTCCGCACAGGTTCTAAATTGGAACCGTCTGTAATGTGCACCTTATCACAGACGGTTCCAATTTAGAACCGTCTGTGATGGCTTTTTCACAGACGGTTGGAAAATCGTCTGTGATGATTACAAGTCATCTCTGACACATTCTTACTGACGATTCACAAAACCGTCTGTGATGATGTTTGTGAACCGTTTGTAATGATGTTTTCTGTAGTAGTGTATGTAAAAAAACTGTTACTACTTTACATACCTAATTAATCTTGTTGCTAAATCATGTATATAAAAAGTATCGCTATTCTACACAGCTAACTACTTACAAACCTAATTAATATGGTCCCTAAATCATGTATCTAAAAAAGTATTACTATTGTACACATCTAACTACTTACAAACCTAATTAATCTGGTCGCTAAATAGTGTATCTAAAAAAATTATTACTATTCTACACAGCTAATTACTTACAAACCTAATTAATCTGGTCCCCAAGTCATCTATGTAAAAAAAATTGCTACTCTACACACCTAATTAATCTAGTCGCTAAATCGTGTATCTAAAAAAAGTATCACTATTCTACACAGCTAATTACTTACAAACCTAATTAATCTTGTCGCTACATCGTGTATCTAAAATAAGTATCGCTATTCAACACAACTAATTACTTACAAATCTAATTACTCCACTCGCTAAATCATGTATCTAAATAAATATTGCTATTCTACACAACTAATTACTTATGAACCTAATTAATCTGGTCGCTAAGTCATCTATCTAAATACAAATGCTACTCTACATAACTAATTACTTACAATCTAATTAATCTACTCACCAAATCATATTTTAAAATTTTAATTCAAATAAACAAAAAATACATGCAAAGTCACGAAGCTTTTCATCCTCCTCCCCCCTTCTCCCTCTTCTTCTCCTCGTCCTCTTCCTCTTCTTTCTTTTCTACTTGCTCGGTTTGGTTCTAACAGCGCGTGGTGCACGATCTTTATAGTTTCTTCTCTTATCACCATTTGAAATGGCGACAGAGAGGTGACCGTTAGGTTTTCTTCGTTCTGTGCCCTCACGAACAGGGATGTCTTCCTTATGAAGACGCAACCAGACAAAACCGAATCGCTAGTTCTCCACGATTCGAAAATCAAACCGCTACAATTTCAGGAACCGCCCCCCCCCCCCCGAATCTCGCATTGTGGCGAACAGACTAACCACACGTCTACAGTCGAGTTGTACATAGCCTAAACGCGCGAAATACGCATGAAAAACATGCGGTAAACACGCAATACGCGTGCGCGTACATAGCCTAACATAGCTAATCATATGTACCTCTAGCCTTACCATCTACTTATACTAGAGTATATACAAGAGCTCCTCTTATAGGTTGGTCTCCCTTCATCTAGTTAAGCAATATAAGACTAAAGTCATATACCGAAACTTAACACTCTTTTGATTTCTTTCATTGAATTAATTCTTAAAATAATTCGAACACATATTAGTTGCCAGCTTATGCAAAGGGAAATTATGTGGGTAGGGTTTTGCCATCAATACTGGCTGACAGAAACAACTCAGGTTCGTGCAAACAAGCAAGACTCGTGAACCAGCAAAGTCGAAGAGATGGCTATGTGACTTTGTAGCATGTGAATATTGGGAAAGTTCGTACTATGCCAACTTAGCTTTGCGGAGGAACAGGGCTCCCTAGGAAGTACAGTACTAAGCATTATAATGTGTAGCCGATCGCAGTAGTCCTTCCAGTTTTGATTAGTAGAAAGAAAACCATGACGTTTTGCGCCTATTCGAACTCAGTTTCTGCGGATCTAATTTTACCGGAAGGGCCTCCGACATGTCAGAGGTATTTACCGTCAAAATGTGGTATTTACCGTCAAAATGTGCAAATTTCAGTGCCCCCCACTCCCCACTGTAACAACGAATAATTTGGAGTATATAACATGCAGGCGAACATAATCTCTCTCACCTTTGCTGATCCCAACCATTACAATGAATGATGTAGATGAATGATGACCAATAACCATTAAGAAGAAGACAGACAAGTTTTACAATCGAGCCTGAACTTGGTCAGTACTCACGTCAGAACGCAACAGAAAACATGAATCGTTCCTAATGAATCGTAATTACCTTGGCACGACTACTACCATTCTTCCTGATTCAAAAGAAATTCTATGCAAACATTAATGCGCTCACTCTTGCTGACTCCAGAGAAATCGAAACGCGTATATATGCACGTAGGGTCCTATATGGCTATAGTGATTGATCATCTGTTCGCCATTTCGGCATAGTGGCTTCTCAACTATCTGATCCATCCATCGTGCATTGACAATATGGGAGTGTGAGCTGTTTGCCGTGGTTGCGAAGCCAAACAAGAATGATAGAGTGGTTCGAGGACCCCACAGAAGGTTCATCGGAGCCTAAGAATTAAGAGGAATAGGTAGAGGAGACTTTTATATATGTATATATATATAGGGGAGATATCTAGTACAAACCTCTTTTATCGTGAAAACTCCGTGAAACCCACGTGTAAAAGTTTTGAAAAATTCTCAAAAAAATATCATGTGTAGGGGAGATGAGGTTCTACAACCCTGTAAAATTTGAAAACCAAACTCAATTGCATTTGAAAGATATAAAAAAGACAAATTCAGTATGAATAGTGATTTTTCACTATTTAGCACTATTTATTTTGCAATTTGTCTTTTTCATATCTTTCAAATGCAATTGAGTTTGATCTTCAAATTTCACAGGGTTGTAGAACCTCACCTCCCCTACGTATGGTAATTTTTTGAGAATTTTTCAAAACTTTTATACGTGAGTTTCACGGAGTTTTCACGGTAAGAAGGGTTTTCACTGGATATATATATATATATATATATATATATATATATATATATATATATATATATATATATATATATATATAGGGCCGGACTGGGTGGGGCGAGCGGGGCGGCCGCATCGGGCCCCAAATTATCGGGGCCTCTCTGTGACTCCGTCCTAATGTGAAGACTACGCACCTACACGAGAGCCGAGAGCAATCGCTATTGGTAATCAGTCTAAGAATTAGATGTCAGCGATAAGTTTTATGTTCTTTGTCTAAAAACGCTTCGGCTGAAACGTTCGTGTGCAACTCTTGGCTGAAACTAACTAGCAAAAACTTCAGACTTGAACGCTGTTTTCAGAGAAAAAACAACAATCGAACTAAAACTATAGAATATACTTGTTTTTGCGACGTGGAAACTGCTCAAGTCTTTTCTGATTTTATTGCAATATATAGACTCAATTACAAGAGTTGGGCTGCTTCACTTCAAAACAGAAATCGAAATAAGACTAAACTGGACTTCTATTTTCCATCGCGGGTATTGTAGCACATCCGAGATAGAGACCGAACACAATACGCAGTGTCTATCTAAAAACTGAAAAACTGTGCAGCTACTGTGGAATTGCTACTTTTCGGATCTTATTTACTATGCTAGTAACTATGGCATCAGCTGAAAGAAGCTTTTCAAAGTTGAAATTTTTGAAAAACTATTTAAGATCTACAATGTCTCAAGAAAGGTTAAATGATCTCGCAACTTTATGTATTAAAAAGAAATTATTGGATGACATTAATATTGAGGCCATAATTGATGATTTTGCATCTAAAAATGTTAGAAAATATTTCTTAAGATGATCTCTACAAAATGTTTGAAGTAAATAATCTCACTTTTGTACTTCCATTTATTTATTGTACCGCGGTTTTCTCGTTTGAGTTTGATCCGAATTAAAATTTGTTTGGAATTGCGCACCGTTCGGTTTTTCGCGGTTTTCGCGCGTTCGAAACGGTGTTGTGAACCCTGCGACTAATGCTTGGCGTGCTCCTAGTGGGCACAGTCCACTGGACCAGTCTAGATCCAATGGTTGTAGGCGCGAGAGGGTTAGATCCAACGGCTACCGGATTGAACTCTCTTGCGTTGTGACCATGAAGCACGGACGGTGGTGCCACTCTCATGATACTGTTCACCGCAGATAATGATTGACAGTTTGCCTTCTTCCGTATCGAAGTATCAAATGCTGGCTTCCATAACTGTCGGGACCCCGAATTTGCAAATCCGGACCCTCTGTGCATTCAGCACTAGTCCAGGAACACGCTAGTGCACACAGTCTTAACATCGGTAAATATCACAATCATACCACTCGATACTAATAAAGTACTTTATGTAAATAGTCAAACTGGTTACTCGACCTTATGGTCAAGTTACAAATATATGCCTCGCAGGGCGAAACTTATTCAGAGAGAAATAATAGCAGCGGAAAATCAAATAACTTCGTGGCGCCATCCAGTATACCACAGGCAACTGACTGGGCTCGCTTCCCTAAGTAGACGGTTCCTCTTGGAGCTCCTCCTCCAAAGCTGGTGTAGTCTCCTCTTCAACTGGTGTTGTATTGTAGCAAGGGTGAGTACTTGGTACTCAGCAAGTCATGCACAGAATGCAGCTAATATACTACATGCATGGCTTAATACAAAGGAGTGGCTCAAGGTATTTTTGCGATGCTTGACATTTAACAAGTATCATAAGTAGATTCGAAAGCAGTAGAAACAAGTATAGCATAATTAACTTTTCAAGGAGTTTAATAAACATCTTTCCCATCCTAATCCACATTTCCATCAACATCATTATTAATCCAACCCAACCTTTCAGATCCAAGTTATTTTTGAGAAAATCTAACCCTTGACTGTAATTCCCGAGCGATGTCCAATACCGCGGACACGGCTATTCGAATAGATTCTACACTCTGCAGAGGTTATGCATTTTACCCACAAGATACAGTCAAACACCACAAAGGCGAGTTCCCGTAACAAAGTCTTTCGGAAACTTCTAACAATACAAGTGGTCCTCCCCGGTTATTGCACACTAACCCTTCCCTTAGCTAAGGCGAAGTTTAGGCCAATCAACCGTTAGATGGGTACCTGGCCTCAGCCCCGGTACGCTCCCCCGTACAACTTACACAAAGGGTGTAGTTGACCTCCTGAGGTCCCACAGGTACGTTATTAGCAACTTAGTCAACTAGGTCCGTCCCATTACAGACATGTGGTTGCACGTTAGACCCAGTTCAAAGGCTTGCAAGGTTAAGTCCTTAGGGTGACCAGGGCAAGACTACCCGAAGAACCAAATCAACATCCCTTGTGCCACAACTGGCCCACCTGATCATTCTTGCCACATGCCCCGGTCAAAAACTATTTATCAAAAGCCCCAGTTGATTACCATGCACCACGTGCCATCAACATCACATGATACCTTTCCAAAACAGGTTCAATATATCATTAAGTCAATATTAACATTTGTTTGTCCAAAATCATGTCATGAGCACGTAGCAGGTCTAAGCAGTTTACTACAACGATCTAAACCCATGTTGGCAATTTTAGTAATGTCCAACTAGTAATCCACAACTAGGGTGACAAGGGGTCATGGCACATATTTAAGTAATCAAGGTGTCATACAGCAAATTGGCATTTATCTAATTCCCAATATTTAAATAAAGTATTTTCTAATTGAACTAGCATGCAATAGGTTAAATCAAAATAGATTTCGAAATAGGATCAACATGGTCAAAGCACAACTTGCCTTCAAAAAGTACTTGCTCTTGGTCTTGAGTTGGATCCTGAGTCAATACTTCTCCTTCAAATCCTTCCGGCACTTCAACGTCTACTCGTAAAGCGTGCAAATAGCATTACACAAATAAACAATAGGCAAAAAGTGTCCAAACATCCAAATAAAATCCATAAACAGAGAGAACATAATTTTATGAATTTTTAGAAAGCGGAATAAATCAAATTTGGAGTTAAAATGCAAAAGTTATGATTATTTAAAGTTTAAATAATCAATTAAATAATTTTACAGAGAAAAACTTTAGTTCAAAAATTAAATAAAATTCATATTTAGGTAGGTCTCAATTTTATAGGAATTTAGAAATTTGAATAACTCAAATCGGAGTTGAAACGCAAAAGTTATAAGCGTTTGAAATTTGAATCAAATTCTGAAATCATTATTTCGAATTAATAAATCATTTTCTTTTTCGGAAATTAATTATTGCGTCAGTCTGGACACGTGGCAGTCTCTGATTGGTTGGCTGACGTCAGCCGGTCCATGGACTCGGTCCACGCTCGGTTTGGGTCTACCGTGGACCCGGTCCACGGCTCACGTGAGACTGACAGGTGGGTCCCCCTCGGGTGACCTTGGCGTCGTGAGGCTCGGCCACGGCAGTGGGACCAGCGTGGCGTCATTCTTGGCGTCGGCGCTGGCCGGACGGCCGGCCCGACATCTTGGTCGCCATGGCGTCGGCGTGGCGTCATGGTGCGATTTGGCGGGCGTGACATGCGGGCCCAGCGTGTCGGCGTCACGCGCCGCGTCTTGGCGTGGGCCGGCCCGACGCGGCAGTCGACCTCCAGGCAGCGTGGCGCCAATCTCGGCCGTTGATTTGAAATTCAACGGCCCGGTTAGATCTGAGTCTCACGCGTTTGGGTTAACGCGTTTGATCTGGACCGTTGGATCTAGATTTAACGGCTGAGATTGGATCTAGGATTTTCAACGTGGAAACTCACCGGGGTGACGTGGCGTGATCTGGACCGTTGGATGGCGATCGGACGGCTGGTGGAGCTCGAGCAGCGGCGATGGCTTCTTGGCGGCGCCAGCTTACCGGAGTCGAGGACGGCGACCACGGCAACGGCGTTGCGGGGCCCCTCCGGCGAAGTGAGAGGTAGCTCCGGGTGCGCCTCGACGCGAGGAGTCCGGATCTGGGCACAACGGGCGGAGGGCAGCGGAGATGGCCGCAATCGGCAAAGAACCACGGCGGAGGAAGAGGCAACTCCGGCGGCGATTGCGGCTCAACGGCGGCGGCTCGAGCGGCGTTGTCTAGGGCTACTGGTGCGCAATGAAGCGGCGATCCCGACACGGGTGGCGGCGCAATAAATAGGGCCCTCGGCGTCAGGTAAGCAGCGCGAATCGAGGTCCTCTCGTTCGCGGCGTGAGTCCGTGGCGACAGGTAGGGTGGCGTGGCAGCGCCGCGGCCGTTGGATCGAGATCCAACGGTGCGCGAGTTTGGGTCGGGTCGGACTCGGGCGAGCTGGCTGGCTCGGTCGGGCTCGGGTTCGGTGACGTGGCTCAATCGTGGTCGTTGGATCAAGATCCAACGGTCACGCGGTTAGGGTTCCGGCTGACGGGTTCGGCTTGACCACGCGGGCGCGGTCGGGCTCAGTCGGACTCGAACTCGAGTCTGACTCGGGCTCGGTCGGATGAACAGTACTTGACCCAACTCGAATTTCCAGCGATTTAATATTTAAAATAATTCCCAGTAATTCATTTAATTCATTAAAAATAGCAAAAGACTCAGAAAAATTCCAGAAAAATTCTGGAAAATATTTTAGGGTATTTGGGACTCAAATAAAATATTTCCAACAAAATTTTATTTGCAAAATTAAATTCTTTAATTATTTCAAAATGGGATAAATTCCAATAAATTCCAAATAAATTCCAGAAAATTCCAAAAATTCACCAAAGTGCCAAATCACACATGAATTTAAGAAAAGCAAAATTTTGGGGTGTTACAATAACCGTGTGTTGCGGCATGTTGTCCTACCCTTTGGTTTGTGCCACAGCTGACGTACTCAGGATATCAGCCAGTGTCAGCCGTTCCCAGAATTATTGTTAGACAGCCTCGCTATCGGATAGTCCGGGGTTGCCTAACAGATCTAAAGTGGAGAACAAACAAGGAGAAAGAGAGACACAATATGAGGAGGAACTGCTCTGCTTTATTATTCTCATTGCTTATGTACAATGGGTTGATCCCCTGCCTCCTATATATAGCGGTTCTGCTTAGAGATAAGGAAGAGTCCATATAGGATACGAATCCGGTTTCCTAACACTCCCCCTTGGACTCTTCACTGCGAGATGCATATGCCTCATTAAAACTCCATAAAAACCCAGTGGGAAAAATAATTGGAGAAAGAGTACATAGCACACGCTTGCTGTGTTGCACGGATTGCCTCATCAAAAACCTTATGTAAGAAAACTTCAATGAAAAACTTACTTAAGGAAAAGAGTACAATCCACCCAAACTTCAATGTTAATCTTCAAGATTCACGTTGGGTACTCAAACTTCATGTTTGAGATTTATGTAGGAGTATGTGAAAATTCTCCCCCTGAAATCTGCACTTCTCTAAGCCTCATCATCCCGATTCCTCTAACACATCTTTCAAAGGAAGATGCTGGGAGTGACTTAGTGAATAAATCTGCGAGATTTTCACACGACTTAGTATGCAGTATCTTTATCTCGTTCATCTTATGCAATTCATGAGCATAAAAGAACTTGGGGTTGATATGCTTTGTGAGGTTACTCTTCACATATCCCATTTGCACTTGAGCAACACAAGCTGCATTATCTTCATAGATAATGGTGGGGGTTTGTTCCATGTTCAAACCACATGACTTCTGGATGTGATGAACCATTCTTCGAAGCCATGCACATTCTCGAGAGGCTTCATACAAGGCAATTATTTCTGAGTGGTTTGTCAACGTTGAGACAAGAGTCTGCTTAAATGACTTCCACGAAATTGCTGTTCCACCGCAAAGGAAAACATACCCAGTTTGTGACTTGCCAGTATGCGGGTCTGATAGGTACCCAGCATCGGCATAGCCAACCAAATTCAATTCATTGTTTCTTCTGTAAAACAAGCCAAGGTCTTTGCTTCCTTGAAGGTAACGGAAGATGTCCTTCACCCCTTTCCAATGCCTTTTGGTGGGTTACGCAGACCTTTGTGCGCTAGCAAATTCACGGCGAACGCAATGTCCGGCCTAGTGCTATTCGCAAGGTACATGAGCGCTCCAATTGCACTCAAGTATGGGAATTCCGCTCCCAGGACTTCCTCCCCCTCTTCTTTAGGCCTGTACGGGTCTAGGTCTGCTTGGAGTGACCTTCCGACCATTGGGGTCTTTGAGGGGTATGCCTTTTCAAAACCAAATTTCTTCAACACTTTCTGCGTGTAGGAAGATTGGTGTACCAAGATTCCGCCTTGGACATGTTCAAGCTGGAAGCCTAAACAAAACTTGGTTTTACCCAAGTCTTTCATTTCAAATTCAGACTTCAAGTATGTGCATGCTTCTTCAATTTCTTCATCCGCCCCAATGATGTTCAAGTTATCTACATAGACGGAGATTATACAAAATCCATTCGAGGATCGTTGTATAAACACACATGGACAATCTTCGCTGTTCGTGTAGCCTTTCTTGCAAAGAAACTCACTCAAGCGATTGTACCACATTCTTCCCGACTGTTTTAGCCCATACAGTGATTTCTCCAATTTCACACTGTATAGGTTTCTGTTTGCTTTGTCTTGGTTCGGGATAGGGATACCTTCCGGTACTTTCATATAAATCTCCGAATCCAAGTTTTCATACAAATATGCTGTGACAACATCCATTAGCTTCATTCTCAACTTCAAGTTGACTGCCATTGAGATCAAATATCTAAAGGTAATTCCTCCCATGACTGGAGAATAGGTTTCTTCATAATCAACCCTAGGACGTTGAGTGAAACCTTGAACAACAAGCCTTGCAATGGTTGTTGCTCTATTCATAGATTCTCCTATTGTTACAAAATTTATGGCCATTTCGTCATGGGGTGCTTCATGCACTTCTACTTGCTCTTCATTGCTATTTCCCATTCTAGAAGCAAGTTCCTTTAGTTTTTCTCCGCCAATGTGTGCGCACACATTATTTCCGGCGGCTTCTTCCAATGGAAGATTCTAATCTGGAATTGCCTTTTCCACAGGCTTCTTTCCAGTGCCAGGTCTCAACTGGCTCCTCTTCTTGCTTTGGGGCATTTTCGTGATTGGCTGTGGTAAGTCATCTTGCCCAGTTTTCCCCAGACGTCTCCAGGTACTTTGGGTTTGAGAAGCCAGATTTCCTGTTCTTTTTCTATGAGGCCTCTGAACAGGACGAGGGATACCTTCTGCTTTCTTTGGTATTTCCACCCTCTCTGGTGCATTTCTTGCTGGTATATGCGACTTAACCACGCTCTTCAGATCACAAAAATGATCAGGCAGTTCATTTGCTAAATTCTGTAAATCAATTGTCTTCGTGACTTCTCGATTTGCTTCATTAGTGCGAGGGTCATGCACGGGATCCCAATGGGATGCCTTATGATTTCCCGGCATTTTTCATCCAATGGTTCATTTCCTCCCCCTAATGACGGGAAAACGATCCTCGTCAAAGATGCAATCAGCGAGTCGGGCTGTATTCAAATCCTCAGTCATGGGTTCCAAATACCTGGTTATGGATGCATTTTCATAACCAATGTATATCCCAGACTTGCGGAGAGGACCCTTTCGGTTTGCTGTGGGGGTGGTATAGGTACATATACCATACATTCAATTCTTCAGGATGACCCAATGCACTAGTTTGCATGGTTGAATGGATGTTGTAGGTCGATGGTCTATAATTGATGAGTGCTGCTGCGTGCAGGACTGCGTGTCCCCAACAATTGTTGGGCAAGTTACAACTCTGCAAGAGCGGTCTGGCAATAAACTTAATCCTCTTTATTAGTGCTTCAGCTTGTCCATTTTGCGTATGGACGTGCGATACAGGGTGCTCAACAGTTATTCCAGTTGCTGTATAATAATCATCGAATGCCTTGGAAGTAAATTCCCCGGCATTGTCCAATCGAATGGACTTCACACGATGATCAGGAAAATCATTCTTAATTCTGATGATCTGCGAGATCAGCTTTGCGAATGCATGATTCCTTGTTGACAGCAAACATACATGCGACCATTTCGAGGAAGCATCAATGAGCACCATGAAGTACCGAAATTTGGCCAGGCAAAGGGGTGAATCGAACGCAAGTATCCCCCTGAATGCGTTCCAGGAATGCAGGGATTTTATGTTGCACTTTCATAACAGAGGGTTTTGTTATTAATTTCCCAGTGGCACATGCATGGCACACAAAATCTTCGTGATTCGGGAATTTTTTTTTTTAACATTAATGCCATGACCTTGTGAGTTGTTAACTATATTTTTCATCAATCTAAGACCAGGATGACATAAATATACAATGCCATAGCAAAAATAATTCAAAGCTTATAAAGAAGTATACACTGCGTGTGTATTGATTCTCGTGTAGTACAACCCAGATTCATATGAGGAATATTTTTCTAATACCATTTTTCATATTCCGCGTGCTTCACAATGCACAAATGCTTTTTGCCATTTTCTTCATTGGTTTCTACGTGAAACCTATTGGCGCGGATATCTGTAAAACTTAAGAGAGTGCGTGTTGATTCAAGGTACAAAAAGGGCTTCTTCATTTACCAAAGTTGTACCCATTGGCAATATAATTGTGGCTCTTCCTGAGCCTATTATATGCGTATCGCTTCCTGCGATTGTCGTAATTCTTCCAGCGTTCTTCGTGATCGTCTGGAAGTATTTTGACTCTCTTAAGATGGTATTTGTTGTGCCACTATCAACAATGCATATCTCCTCTATTTGGGCGCTACACAATTTCTAAATGAAAAGAAATATAATTCTAATCATACAGTGGCAAAAGTAATTCAAACATTGCTTATAAATAAAGAGTACTGGAATAAATATAAACTGCATATCCATTCATGAGAGAAATGCTTCTTCTAAAACTTGCAATTCATTATGCAATCTGATGTCTATGTGAGATAATTCTGACCATTCAGGCCAGTTCTTCAAGACTCACGTTAGACAATGCCAGACCTTTTCATATGCACAAGGTTATTCCATTAGATTACTGCGTGCAATCTATTAGGAAGTGGCTGCTAGATGCATAATTAAATTCTCATAAATTTCCAGTAAACTAAAACAAAGCAATAATTGCAGGATTCATAAATACAAGGTAAATGCAAAATTCATAAGTACGGAATTCATAGATGCAGGATTCATCAGTACGAAATTCATAAATACAAGGTAAATGCAAGATTCATAAGTGCGGAATTCATGAATATTCAGAACTACAGCTTCGTGCATGTAGGTGATCGGCTTCGTGCAAGCGATCGGATTCATATGCATGATCGACTTCGTGCGATCTGCTTTAAAAGCACGATCGGCTTCGTGCGATCGATTTAGCGCGGCTTCATGCACGCGGTGCATTCAGTTCCATGCACATCGGTCTTCTTGGCTCGACGGTGGCCGCTTCGTGCGGCATGCTTTGAATTTCCAATAAACTATATTAAAGCAATAAATACAATGCATGGAACAGAACAATAATTGTACAATTCAGAAATTCATAATAAACAATAATTGCATAATTCATAAATATAGAAAATAAATTCTCAGGAATTTCCGATATTCTAAACAAAGCAATTATTGCAAAATGCATGCAAATATTCATAAATACAGAAAATAAGGCTAAGTACAAATTAAAACAGAGCCATAAAATTTTCTGTAATTTTCTAGCTATTTTCATATTTTTCTGGCAATTTTCAGAGTTTTCTAATCAATTTTCTGAATTTCTATTCTTTTTCGAAAAAAAAAGAAATAAAATACCTGGGGGGGTAAAGGGTAATTTCCTCCTTTGGATCGCAGCTGGTTGCTGCCCGATTGGTTTCATAGCCAAAATGAAGTTGCTGGACTTAAGTCCATCTTCATGGCTTTGTGGACTTCATGTCCTATCTGCAAAGACAGCGACGGGACTTCATGTCCAGTGGGGCAGCCGGCGGGATCTACGGCGACCGGGCGCGATGCATGCGAGGACAAGGCCAGCGGCACGACCGACGCGGTCGGTATGGCGTGGCGGCGCAGATCCGGCCGCGCGGCGACTGGCGGCCAGTGCGGCAAGCGTCAGGCGATCGAGGCCGGCTTCGAGCCGGTCACCTGCGGCTGGACGGCGCAACGCGCTGCGACTTGGTTCCACGAGGAAAACAGCGGCGACGACCCGTGGCCCGAGCCACATAGCGACAATGGCGCGGGCGCGGCGTGACGATCTGCCAGCGACTTCAAGTCGCAAGCGCCGACGGCGGTAGATGCGAAGGTTGGGCGTGACGCGCAATGGGCGGGCCCATGCCGGTTAGTAGTGCTTCGTGTGCATGTCCGGCTGCTACGACAGACTGGGCGTTCGGCGCCGCATGGTCTCTTTGCCGGATTGGATAAGGACTTCATGTCCATGCACCAAAAATCACCACCGGGACTTCATGTCCATGTGCTTGCCCTGACACAATCGGATGGAATCCAATTTTAAGTCCCGGTGCCATGGACTTCGTGTCCAAAACGCAATGGTAAAAACCGAATTGAAGTCTCTGGAGCCTGGACTTCAAGTCTAAAACGTAATGGACTTCAAATCCATGGGCTACTGATTAGATGGACTTCATGTCCAGTTGTTCATGTCCAGGCTTCATGTAACCACGTTTCTATTGCTCTGGACTTCATGTCCAATCGTTTATTCCGATCGGGGCCATGCGGCCAGGCACTGGCGTCCGGCGTTTGACGCGAGGAAGCGGCCGACTTCAAGCGGCAGTCCAGGCGATGGCGCTTTGCTTCAGGCGCATGAACCGGCTTCATGCCTTATGGCAGCTTTGTGCTACGGTGGTCATGACTTTGTGCCGTATGGTTGTTTGACTGCGTGTCAAGGGGCCGGCCCACAAGCCGTTGTAGGGCTGATTCGGCCATGTAGGGCTTCGAGCCAAGGAATGGCGGGATCCAAGCGACTTCATGCGCTTGCCGAACGGCTTCAAGCCGTCGGGGTCGGGGCGCTGTAGCTTCATGCTACGTACAGAAAATCATTGTGCAACTTCGTGTCGTACAGATACGTTCATGCTTTGTATACTAGAAATCGAAAGAAAACAATGCAGATTCGTAGCTTCATGCCACATAGATGCATAGAAACAAATGGGCGATTAGATTCAATCTCCCGTTGCTCACCTTTCTCACCTTTCAATCAATTCTCCGGTAGAGCTTCGTGCTGATATCGTGTTAGACAACCTCGCTATCGGATAGTCCGGGGTTGCCTAACAGATCTAAAGTGGAGAACAAACAGGGAGAAAGAGAGACACAATATGAGGAGGAACTGCTCTGCTTTATTATTCGCATTGCTTATGTACAATGGGGTGATCCCCTGCCTCCTATATATAGCGGTTCTGCTTAGAGATAAGGAAGAGTCCATATAGGATACGAATTCGGTTTCCTAACAATTATATCCATTTCGTCATTCAAGCTGCTCCGCTCATCGGCACGGTATATGGACGAAAGGAGCTGTTGAGACAGGTAACGATTTTAACGGCCGGAGAAATTTTTAGAAAAAAACTTCTTAAAAAAGAAACAAAAAATTCTGATTTTCTTTTAAAAAAATAAAAATGTTTCACTGAAAACTTAATTTTTTTATATATATAAAAAAAACAATCCACTGTAGCGATTGTAAGTCCGGCATTGTAGTCGTTATGGTGCCCAAGCGACACGTGGCGTGGTCTGATCGATCTCTCCGATAATATAGATACTAGGCTAGATGCTTTGTTGGTCTACGTGTTGCACAGGTAGAAGGAAGTGCCGAGACAGGTAGGGATTTTAACAGAGAGAGAAAATCTTTTTCGAAAAACTCCTAAAAAGAAATAAAAAAATACTGGTTTTCTTTTAAAAAAATAAAATATTTTGTAATTTTTTTTTTAAAAAAAAACAAAATTTCTAAAAACTACTGTATCTATTTGTAGCTCGGGTAAGGTAGACATTACGTTGCCACGCGGCGTGTGGGGGGCTGCAGCTGCTTTCTCTGGTAGTATTGATATCTACAGATTACGTGCTTTTGCAACGAACTCGTTGCAAAAGCACGTGGTACTAATCACCATGGTTTGGTTCGACCTGTATACCAGGGGAGAGCCCAGTCTCGCAATGTCCACAAAAAGGGCCTTGAAACAATCCAAAAATTCAAAATGAATTTTATTTGGAGTTCTTTCAAATTTCAGATTCAAATTTTTGAATTGGAAGTTTGAATTTTGCTTTTGTTTTGGTTTTGTTTTCGTTTTGCTTTGGGCCTCTTCTCCCTTGCCTCGTGGGCCTCGGCTTGCCTCCCCTCCGGCCCGTTGGCCTCGCCCGAGCCGATTAGCTAGCGGCAAAGCCGCCGTCTCCTCGGCCGCGCGCTCTGTGTCGCTGCTCGCGCTCCACGCGCCCGCTCACGCCGCCTCGCGCCCGCTCGCCTCTGCTCGTGCCGCCTTGATCGCCGATTACCTCGCCGCCTCTGCGCGCGCTCAATCGCGCGTAAAGCCGCCGCGCCGCTACTCGCTCGCGCGCCGCCTCCGCTTCCTCGCCTCCCGCTCGAGCTTGCCCCACGCCTATAAAAGCCCGCCCCCGAGCTCCATCCCTTCCTCACCCCGCTCCCCCGCCCTCGCCGGTGAGCTCCCCTTTCCGCTCCGCCTCCCCGTCTCCGGCCGCCGTCCCCGCTCCCCCGCCGGAACCCTAGCCCCTCCCCTCCGCTCCGCTCGGCTGGGCCGAAGCCCAGCTCGCCCCCACGCCAGGCCGCTCCGCCCGTGGGCCTTGGCGCACTAAAGCCCAAACAGGCCGGCCCGATTACTGTGTAAACAGTAATTCCTTTTTCGGAATTATTAATTCAATTACTAATTCCGAAAATCGTTTTAAATTCCAGAAAATGCTAGAAAAAATCCCGAAAAATTCCGTGAGCCCCAGAAATCCACCAAATACACTACCCAAACCATTTCGATCCACTGAGTCCAAAAATGCCCTCCGTTCCTCAATCCGGAGTCCCCAAAATTCCAAATTGCCCAATTCACCCTTCGTTCTCCCTCTCGGCCCGGTTCCGGTTTTCGGTTTATTTTCGTTTTCCGTTTATTTATTGTCGTTCGTTCTTGTCGCGCTAGATCCAGACGTTGGACAGTTCCAGGAGCAGCCGCAGATCCCGGAGCAGACGTTGGACCCGACAGGAGCCCAGAACGACTACTTCCTCTACAGTTCAGCCGATCCGATCGCCGAGCAAGGCAAGCCGTACCCCTTTGATCATGTTGATCCTAATCATGCCATGCTATAGTTATTACTATTTTCTATCGCATTATTTTACTGTATGTTGAATTATTGAAAACAGTATTTTGGAATGACATGATACCTAGATAATGCCGAATTGCTCGTGAAACCTCCTTGAAATTATATTGAACCATATTATATCCTTTGTAACCCTAGATGTTGATATTATTAGATAAATTACTGTTAATCCTGTAGTTAGCTCAAATGCTTTTGAAAATGGAAATAAAATGCTGCCAAATCTCTGATTCGGATGTTTGTGAAAGTGCTACAGTCTGGGGGACAGAATCGGATAAATCCCGGAGTGGATGTAACTCCGATCCCCGGCTGATGATTAATGCCTTGGTTTGACTAATGACCGGTAGTATGGGATGCCGGAATAAGTGGTAAATGAAGGCTTGATCTTTGGCAGTGTAAGGTTAATGAAACCCCCTTGAGCGAAGTAAATAACTTAGTTCCCGTTCAACCACAGGTCGGACTGGTCGGTGGACCCATATCCGACATAGCTCAGTAGATTAGTCATTCCTGAGATAATAATTGGACTTCTGGTAGTAACTATTCTCGTGGGAGAATAGGGACCGGCCTTCCCGGCAGGGAAGTATACCGGGGGAGAGGTGGAACAAGAATAGTCCGTGGTGTCATTCTTGGTTCTCACAACGGTAGGTGCTATTGGGGACTGTGAGTCCAGGGTAGCTTTATACCTATCGGTTAACAACTAAAGGACGGGAATGATTAAACGAAATGCTGTGATAATCTCGGCCCGGCCGCACGCATTTAAGTTGCGTGTTAAACTCGAGTTGGCATTAACGGTTGTTGATATCTTGTGGGTAAAGCTAAGCACCTCTGCAGAGTTAATCTTGATGGTATTCGAATACACCGTACTTCCGGTTAATGAAGTTAAGTTTGAACTTGGGTGATACCCGTAACCAAGCTCAAGTAATTGTTTTGGAATTTGAAGAAGTGGTTAAGTGTTGTGTGAACTTGTGGAAACCCCCTTACTACTTATTTTATAGTATGTGCTTCAATTGTAAAATGAATTAGAAAATAAAACTGCATCCAGATACTTAACCCTATTGCCATCCTTTGGAATACCCCTACATATAGTATTCAGTAATCCCGTACGACTTGTTGAGTACTCCCGTACTCACCCTTGCAACCCCGACCCCCCTTTCAGAGTTTGAAGAAGCTGGAGCGTACCAGGAGATCGTAGATGGCGATCTTGTTTGGTTTTGAGGTCTTAGTCTTTTGCTCAGGCATGCCTGTGCGGTGTTTTGGTAATGTACTTCGGGCCCTGCTGCGCCCTCTTTTGTAAAAACCCTGGCCGTTAGGTCATATATTGAATAAAAAGAGTTGGATTTGCTTTTGCCTGGCAATATACTCTTGTCTTTTCCAACGGTTAGTCTTCCTGGGTAACTGTTGTGAGTTTTCGCACTGCCCCTAAAAAGGCGGTCCGTTACAGGCCTCAAATCATCGACTCATGTATTACTTGATTACTGGTGATTGAACGGGGTAGCACTGCACAGATGAGGGTTAACAATGAGTAAGAAGTCGCATGCTCAATTTCGTAGAATTTACATGTTTGCTTCACACAGCATGTTTTGTTCAGAAAAAAAAAAGTTTTCATGCGTATTTTGCCCAGCCGCTAATCGCTAAGTCACGTAGTATTGTAGTAAGTGTTGGAATTAAGTTTAGAAATAATTTAAAGAAAGAAGTTAAAGGGGTGTTAAGTTAAAAGCATGAGACTTTAGTCTTGTATTTCTTAGCTAGGTGAAAGAAGACCAACTTATAAGGGGAGCTCATATATAGACTCTAGTATGAATTAGTAGAAAGACTGGAAGTACACAAGATTAGCTATGTTAGGCTATGTACACGTGCATAAGCGTATCATGTATTTCGCGTGTTTATCACGTGACTTGTGACTTCGCTATTTATTATGTGACTTATGACGACGTACGACCGCTCTTGAGACGTGCTAAGTGTACTTAACATTTTACGCGTGTACCAACTATGCAACATAATCTTACACCTCGACTGCTGATGTGGCACCATGGACACAATAAGACGCATGTTCTTGTGTTGTTAGTTCGTTCGTCCACGTTGCGAGATTCCAGGGGACGGTTCCTGAAATCGTGGCAGTTCGGTTCGTATCGTTGTGAGACGGTTTTGGCTAGTCACGTCTTCATAAGGGAGATGTCCCTGTTCATGAAAAAAAAAATGTAAACGGATCTCTACTTCCTTTGGTGCCTATTGCCACCTGAGCCATTCCGTCCCTTCGTCCGTCGTGCAATGGTCGTGGGGGAGAGCAGTGTCTCCGATCCAACGCCGGTTGTTTGATGACCTGCACGAGAGACCAGCGATCAGGTTTCTCAGAAGCGTCATTCCGTGCAACTACTCGACTTCGTCTACGATCGCCGCGTCGCTTCTTCGTAGCCTCTCGATCATCAAGCCCGCTATAAGTGTCTCAAACTAATTGGTTATTGGTCTAAGTAATAATTTCTATCGTGATTAAATCTGATAAGAATGCATGCTGCTATGGTAGTATTGTTTACATTTATATATCAGTTGGGCTATCTAGCATGTGTAGGCGTGCCTTCTTTACTAACATGTTATGTATTTATGTTGTAGACACAATGTTTAACTTTATGCTTTTATTGCGTAACTACGAGATTAAATTTATGTTAGCTACGTTAATTTTTCAACAGTAGGGACGATGGTTTGGTTTGGGTATCGTTTGTTACTGCTAGCTGCCGCCGCTGAAATCAGCAACAACAGTGCCCGTCAGCGGTGAGCCACGACGCTGATGCCCTTACCCACAGCGCCTACGAGCTGCTTGGTTGGTGAACCTGCCGACATGTTTGGCACAGAGCGCCGTCAGCCCACAAAAGCTCATCCATATCTGCATTAAGCCGCGGCGCCTAGTGATCACCATTCTGTCAGACCACTTCTTCCTTCCACACAGGGATATCCCTCGGCAGCATGCTGTTCCGAGTGTCCGGCCGCGGCCGGCGGAGGACGGCGGTGGCGCGGCTCGGCGAGGCGGTGGATGCGCCTCGGCGCCGCAAGCCGTTCCTCCTTAGGCTCATCCCGCGGATCCGGCTGAGGTCGCTGCTGCTGAGGTCTCGGCGCGCCCTCGCGCGGGTCAGGGAGTGCTACGCCGACGTGATGAGAGGGCTCATCGCCGAGGCCGCCGCCGTGGAGTCCGCAAAGGCGCGCAGGAAGATCGAGGCGGCTGGCGAGGTGGCGCCGGTGAAGCCGGCTGTCGTGCCCCCCGTGGTCGCCCGCGCGGTGCTGCGGTGCAACTCTCACTACTACATCCGTTGAGGAAAGAAAATGGCAGGTCGAGGTCGGCGCGTCGTGTGATTGATTCGCCATGTGCTATATAGTATCTTGGGTTTGTTGCATTTGTAAATGTTTGTTCCTTCTATTTCCTCTCAAAAGGTGGTGAAAATGTGAAATGTCGGTGAAATGAAAATCAGTGCACGTACCGTACGTAGAAATGGATCATGAAATATTTTTCCTTTATTTTTTGTGAACTTTTTTCTGCTCTTTTTTCCTTCTCCCATTATGAGCGTCGTTATATACGGTACATACAACCGCAACAAAAGGATACTGTTGCCGTCGTACCACTGTTAATATGGTTCATTCCCATGCCGTGCTCACTTCTTCCGTGCAGCTTTTCACGGCGATCATATACGTTTGTACGATTACCGTAATATAATTGGCTGCATTTGAGTACTAACCAACCACGAAAGCTTCATGACGATCAGCCAAACCAACATAAACACGATGAGATCGATCAGCGTACACAATGTAGTATCAATCGTTTGTTTGGAAAATCCGGTCTCGGAGGCGCGTGGGTGCATGCGAGTGGCTGGCCGGGCTTAGCCTATGCCGTGCGGGCGGTGCGTCGCGGTTAGCTAGCCCTGGCTTAATTCGGCGCATACGGGAATGTCATGCCTGTTGCTGCTCCACGACCACGAGATACTTGTTTGCAGGTACAGAGGACGCTTTGGTAGGAGTTTTAGGTTGAGACTCCTGTACTGGTGTCTTTGCTGTTGCTCCTTCAAAACCGGTGCAGTTCTCTTGTTTTTAGTTGCATAGTAAAGTTCCTGTCAATGGTTTAAAAAAGTCAAGCATTGCCCATTGATTATTTTGGCATTCGGTATTGCCATTACTCACCTAAGGACCACACGAAAGGTCAACCTGACCAACCAAGATGCACGAACAATGCATGGAGTTGGTGAAGAAAAGAATGTGCGCGTAGTAGTAGTTGAGATGACCTTTCAGAGCCGGTTAGGCCATGGGCCAAGCCAGGCCAATCAAGACTTTTCTGAGCTTAACTGCACTCTCAGGCCAGGCCGGACGTACAGCCCAATCTTTGCAAGGCCACCTCTTTTCCAAGCACACTCGACTTCTCACGCCGAACGGGCCAGGCCACATGAACTCAGGTTTTTTCGTTTTTTTTTTTTTTTTTGACATCAGCACAGGTTGCAATAAAGTTTGTGCGAAGATCATAGTAGATTCATAGCCCGTTCATGAAGGGCGACTTATGCAAATTAACAGAGACTTAAATTAATTTAAGCAGTAAAACAAGGATCTTGCCTCTCGGTTTTCAGGGAAGCTGAAGCTTAATCTAGGCAACGCAAACGCTACATCACCCTCAACCAGAAAATATCTACGAGCAATACAAGGAAAGCATCTAATGCTCGATTACAGAAAGCAAGCGGTACGATCTACTAAGGAAAGCAGATACACGAATACAACACCAAGAAATAAGCTTCCTTTCCGTTCTACACGAGCTGTACATACTCGCAACTCCTAACAGCTCACCATACTTCATGCCACAAAGGAGTACATACACCTAGCATTCACCGGTCACCGGAGTGGCGTACAGAAGGAGAGGGCGCGAAGGGCAGAGCACCGGCTATCGCGTTCTTGGTATCTCTTTAATTCTGCTGATTATGGGAGAATTAAACTGAGCCGGCTACAACTTTTAGGTTTCGGACCGAGCGAGCAAGAATAAGCAAGAATTAGTGAGAATCAGGTTTCAGCCAGATTCTATTTTTATATAAGAAATCAGCTTCTGATTCTCATAGAAGCTATCTAGAATCCTTCCATTCGGCAAATAATCCGATTGTTTTTAAACCGAAACTGTCTAGAAGCTAAAACAAACGGGGCTATATAGATCACCAGACAGGAAGGGCTCCAGCGGCAAGCAAGCATGCCAAATTGATGACAAAGTCGAGCAAAACTGAAACAACAAAGGCAAGATTTGCGCTTTTACACCGACCACGACCAACGGTTTCCCCATGTCTCATCGTTTTCCTGTACTCGCGGGGACAGCCTCCTTTCGTTCATTCATAAAGAGGGCAAAAAAAAGGACTAGTGTTTCTCCTTCCAGTGATCGAATCTAAGCTCCTCCTGTGTCAAACATCAAACTTTCAATCTCTTCCAGGAAAGGTGTATATGCCTATCAGCCTATGCTTCTCTTCCCGCACAAGGAACGGCACATTCTTGGATTCGTCACAACACACACAAAAGATAAGAGTTCGATCCAACTAGAGGCTAATTATTCCTTAATCTGATCTCAATTAACCCCCAAAGAGATCATCTTTACCCATGCCTCGTTCACAAGGGCATCAATTTGTCGAAAGAATGACATCAACTTTTCTTGATTTTGTACTCTACAATTCCCCAGATTACACAAACATTGCAATCCCCGGATCACACGATTTCAATTTGTACAAGATTTTATTACTACTTGTGTTATACAGCATCAAGAAACCAAACCTAGGTCAAGCCGGTAACCCCCATCCCTACGCGCAAGCGCAGGAGTTGTCGACCACGACGAGGTCCTCCCCGTCGCTGCTGCGGAACGCGAGGTATCCGGCGGCGAGCCCTACGACCACGGCGACGAACACCCCGCCGTTGAACGACATGACGGCGAGCATGAGGAGGTACCCCAGGCCCGAGTTGACCCCAAAAAGAGCCGCCGTCGCCACCCGCGCCGGCCAGCGCCCACCGGCGAAGGCGGAGGCCGACGCGACGAGCGGGGCCCGCGCGTCGGAGCCGGCAGGAGGCGGGAGGGCAGCCAGCTTGGCGCCGGCGAGGAGCTTGACCCGGATCCGGAAGGCCTCGAGGTACTGGTAGAAGGCGGCGGCGAGGAGGAGCGCGAGGAGGGAGAGGAGGTAACCGGTCCACGTTGCCGTGCGCCAGCCGTCGAAGAGGATCGTGACGGACTTGCCCCAGTAGAAGGTCATGTGCATCATGGTGCCCGGCGTGGTGGTGGCGTCGGCGGCGGTTTCGGGATTTCGGCGGGATGGGGTGCCGGGACGGGGACGACGGAGAAGGGGATACCGGAGGAGGAGGATCGCCGGCGATGAGACAGGTGGGATTTTAATGGGGCGGCCTTTATTAACAAGCTATAGTTTGGGGCACGGGGTTTGCATTTATTTACGTTCGCGCCATCGGAATTTAGGGCTGAAAAAAACTTGAGTTCGGTTCGGTGCAGGCTCGATTCGGGCTCGAGCTCCAAATGAGCTAAACTCGAGCTCGAATAGCTCACGAGCCTACTCGATCTTGTATCGAGCTTTCGTGAACCGAACTTACTCGAGCTTACTCGAGTCGAGCTACTCGAGCTTGTTACCGAGCTTACCAGGTTTACGAGTTTACTCGAATCTACTGAACTTATTCGAGATTATCATATTTACTGAGCTTACTCGAGTCGAGCTCGAGTCTGGATCAAGGCTCGGATCCCAACTCGAGCTCGGCTCGAGCTTTACCGAGCTCGAGCCTGAGAGCCCTAAGTCCGCTCGAATTCGGCCCGTTTACAACCCTATTGAAATGGAGGTTGGGTTTCCGGGCACAGTAGGCCGCACTAGAGCTGCCGTCGTCTCCGGTTGAGAACTATGTTACTGACCCATTACTCGATGATTTCCTAAGTTGAACATTTCATGATTCAAATTTTTGCGAGCATTTCAATTTTTTGGAAGTTGAAAACTTCTAATTTGAAATTTCCAAAGTTCAAATTTTGTCTAGTTAAAAAAATTTTATCATGAAATTTCATGAGCGGAATTCAAAAGTTTTGGGGGGGAAATCAACTTGAAACTTCCTATTTAAAAATTTCAAAATTAAAATTTTCTAATCTAAAATTTATGTTTTAGAGATAAAGGAAGAGATAGGGGAAGTGAATAGGGAAGAAGGAAGTTTGCAAGTTTACTCTACATCTGAATGAAATTTCTGGCATTTTGGCTCAATTTTTTGTTTGCAAGTTTACTCTCTACATACAAATGAAATTACAAGACTCCTTCTCGATCATGACAGACACTTATTGTACTTTTATACCGCGTTAGATACCTATCACACTTTTATACTGTGGTAGATGGATATGTTGCGGTCTCATACCTATTGGTAGGTGATTTGTCGTTATCATATACCGTATTAGGTGACACATATTATTTTTGATTCTTTGTGCTGTAGTGCTATACTTAAAATTTCGTTCAATAGAACCCAAAGCTGAAAAAAAATGGCACGAGAAAAAAAAAAAAAAAAACATTCGCGCAAGTCATGCTTCGAGCGGGCTATTTTTCCACGTCCTCGACGGCTCGGCTTGTCTGGTTTTGTGACGTTGCGTGCGGCGTAGGGGACGGGAGTGGCGTATCCGCAACGTTTTTCGTTCCCTCTGTTGCTTACGATTGGTCGTCTTCTCCAACGAGGGCTACGAGCCGACGGCAGTGGAGCGCCTGCATGGAGCGGCCACTGGCTTTGCGCGGAAACAGCCGTGCTGGACTCAAACACGAGAAACGTGTATACACACACACAATATATATATATATATATATATATATATATATATATATATAGGATGGCGGAATGGGACACCATGGTGCCTGGGCACCATGATTTTAAATGTGTTAATTGAAGTCAAATTCGGATATATTTTTCAAAATTTTTAGTTTTAGGGTATATACCCATCTATAAGAATTCAAATGAAATACATAACTTTGAAAAAATATACTCGAATTTGAAGATTTGAACGGATTTAAATTACATACTTTGCTGATTTATATATATAATCAACACATACCTACAATCAAACTACCATCAAAAAAGGAAACTTTAGTTTGAATTTCAGTTCAAACTTGTTTGAACTAGTTAGTAAATTGGTTGAACTCAACATCCTAAAAAATTCAAAAAATTTCGAATGCAAATAAATAGAAAAAAATACCAGTTTTGGATTATGGTGCCCAGGCACCGTGGTGTCCCAGGTAATTGTACTATATATATACTCCCTCCGTTCCTAAAAGGAGGGCGCATAATATTTTGCATGCAATTCCAGCATAGAGGGCGTGTCTGTGCATGTAGTGCTAGCGTCATTTTTTTCTTCCAGATATGCCCCTGTGCATGAGCGTGCTGCATGGTCCCTTGGACTGGCTATTAAATTCCTCTCTCACTGTGATTAGCGCACAACTATTAATTAGGGGCAATGTGAGAAAAAAACTATACGCCCTCCTTTTAGGAACGTAGGGAGTATATATATATATATATATATATATATATATATATATATATATATATATATATATATATATATATATATATATATATATATATATGAACGATGCACGAGCACACCTACGAAAACGACCAGAAAAATGCTGTAAATCACTGTCTGTGCGTATAGCCTGGCTACTGTCTAGAAATTAGAAACGTGTATTTCCGTTGCTCTGGAATCTGCATGTGTATATCGGCAATAACGTCGTGCTCGTGCGCCCCGAACAGGCCCATGGGCAGTTGGGCACGGAAGCGTAGGACCAAATTGGGAGACGGTGTGAGGTGTAGACTAGATGCACAGAATTGTAATTCCGGCATCAATTGGACCGGACATGTATTTCGCCCAACTAAGTTCAGCCCGAGGCGTCGCAGGATCTGGATAGTTTGGTACTTTGGTATGATTCGACTTTCTGGCCCAAAAATTCTATAAAATTAGTAATAATAGCTTTATGACTGAATATTTTTTTTTGAAAAAAGTAAAGTTTAGAGACGTTTTGTGAGATATTTGAAATGTAGAAAATATAATAGGCAAAAAAAAAAAACTTGGTTTGCAGGCTTTCAGCCCACGGACCAAGTCGCCTGTGGGCCTTTGGCCCACCCTGGCCTAACAAGTTCGCAATGACACTACGACTAGCTCCTAAGCTCAAACAGACACATTCATTGCGCAGAAAATTCCCCATCCACTCTACCTCCCGACAGCATCACCTTCGCTCAGATCCGGTCGCTGCTTGCCGTCGTTCCGCCGTCCACGCCGCGATTTTCGAGCGGTAAACCCTGAAAACCTCTCAGTTTGAGAGAAAATCGAAGTCTTCGGAGAATTTCGAGCTCTTCAACAAATTTCGCGAAATTTGCTCTGTTTTCTCTTGATTTGGCTCGATTTTCGCTAGGTACTTAGAGCTATGTCTTATTCATGCATGTATTTGCAATTTAATTAGTTGGGAAATTGGCATACAATGCTCACTGTGGTCTTGCCAAAATAATGACCTAACAATATTTGTTCAAGTATGTCAAGTAGCAATATTTAATTCAATATATTTTAGTAATAACATTTGTTTAATTATATTTAGTAGCAATATTTATTCAAGTATGTCAAGTAGCAATATTTGTTCAATTATGTCAAGTAGCAATATTTGTTGAAATATATATAGTAGCAATATTTGTTCAATTATATTTAGTAGCGATATTCGTCGACGTATATTTAGCGATTGATATTTGTTCAATTATATTTTGTTGAAATATATTTAGTACCAATATTTATTTAATTCTATTTAGTAGCAATATTCATCGAAGTATATTTAGTAGCAATGGACGACACCTGCAAATGGTATTATTTGTTCAAGTAGCGATATTTGTATGCATGCTTACTTTTATTGTTTTCTATTAGCATATGACAGACAATGTCGACGTGGTGTTGGAGCACGACGAGAAGTTGGGTGCTGAATTTCGATGCAAGCATTATCTCAAAGAGAAGAAAGGAGGCGGTGCAGCTCGACTGAAGCAGCACTTGGCAAAGCGTGGTATGAGTGTCGTCCATTGTAGTAAAGTTCATGTGGAAGTTCGCGAGTACTTTCAGCGTGAGCTAGACAGGACGGTTCATTCCAGCATCTTATGGAGCTTAGACTATCTCCAGCAATTTCCCTTCATTCCATTCCCTTCCCTATTCCCTTCCCTATATTCATTCCCTTTATTTCCTACCATCTCCAACAGCTTCCCTTCAAGAGAATTTGTGAAGGGATTGGAGAGAGAATCCCTTTTGTCGGGGGGTCGGGTAGACCCCGCGAAATTACCTCGGGTGCCACGAGGGGCGCGGGCTCACTGCTGCCCGAACCACCGGAAGGTCGTCCCCCGGGACGACCTAGCCAGGCGCCACGAGCAGCACGAGGTCGTTCCCGTCCTGGTCACGAGGAGGTTGTTCCAAGGGACGGCCTAGCCGGGACCTTTTAGGAGGTCGCATGACCTGGTGGACCGATAGCTCGTGCTCGGGCCGGAGTGGCCGAGTTCGGAGTTAGACGTTAGCCGACCTGACATGATCCCGAGGTCGGTAACCACCCGCTGCGTAACCTCCGCTAGTTCGTTGCGATCTCCGCGGGAACATGGCAGGAATGTAGGATCCGTTAGTTACCACGTTGGACCTGGTCGGACGTGGAGTTAGTGGGTTTGAACAAGCACGCCCCTTTGTAAGCTATAAAAGCATCCCCACCATAAAGGGGAAAAATAACATTTTCTGCATAAGAATATACACGAGCTGGAGTAGGGCTATTATCTCCTTCTTGAGAGGCCCGAACCAGGGTAAACTACAGTGTCCTTGCCTGTTGAAGCCCAGTGAGTCACTCCTCTGAGTATCCCATCACGTGAGAAGGGGTCGCAGTTGGTCCCTCCACCAACAAGTAAGCTCGGCGGGGGCCTGCTCCTCAATCGTCGACAGCTGGCGCCGTCCGTGGGGACCGACTTTCCCTTTCGTGAGGAATCCCGGAGGATGACAAATTCCCAAGATCGCCAGGGCCTCGGCGCCCCCGGAATCGAGGAAGAAGACAAGCAGTTCTTCGACAATGGGGCCGGCGTCGGCGCCTTGAGAATCATGACGGTTCCTGAGCTTCTCCATGGAAACTGCCGACTTACCTAACCAACAGGCACCCTAAGGTAGGTGCTTGAGAGATTCGGATGGGGGCTTTTGTGGCAACCGCTCCAAAGACAGGAAGAACGGGATCTGAGCAAGCAAGAAGGCGGTCGAGTTTACCTGTGTTCGGGCCCTCCACAGGAGTAATAACCCTAGTCCTGCTTGGTGGTTTCCTCTGAGTTCAAGGTTCTTACAAGGCTGGGGAAGAAGACCCTCTCAGGTTCTGCCAACCCAATAATCAACTCCTTTCTCCCATGCATCCTAGCCCCCTTTTATACTCGGTGGCCGAGGCGCATGGGGCTTACTAACTGCGTAAAGCAAGCGTCGACACGTTACTATAGTGCATTTAATGCACCGTCATACTCTCTTACATCACATTTAATGTTTGTCCTAGCCGACTTAGACTTCGCCTTGGGCCCGCCTGTCTGTCACCCCCTGCATGCTCACGCCAGAGAGGGGATGTCGATTCGGCGCCACCCATCGTGTAATGCGCGCCTAGGGAAGACGCAGCGCCATACCACGACCTTCACACTGCAATTAATGCGCCGTCTCGCATTAAATATCCTTGACCCTTCGCCTGTAGCACAGTTACGGGGTTGATTCTTGGGAACTACGCCCGAGGTGTGGCCTGGCGCCACATCCTCTTGGCGAGCACCTTTGCTTTCGCCCAGGAGTGGCTCGACGCCACTGTCCTGGCGAGCACCTTCGGAGTCGCCCGAGGAGCGGCTGACGCCACTGTCCCCGGCGAGCACCTTCGCTGGTCGCCTCGAGGAGTGGCTGGCGCCACTGTCCCTGGCGAGCACCTTGGTGGTCGCCAGGAGTGGCTCGACGCCACTGCCTCTGGCGAGTACCTTGGCTGGTCGCCCAGGAGTGGCTGAACGCCACCTGCCCTCTGGCGAGCACCTTGGTGGTCGCCTCGAGGAGTGGCTCAACGCCACTGTCCTCTTGGCGACAAGATTTGCCAATGCGCGTGGGTACCCCAGCTTATCTGTTGACAAGAGCCCGGGCCCACCCAGAGTGTCTTTATTCTTTCTTTTCTTCGTCGAGCGGTTCAATCTCGGGTGGGGCCCATAAATGCCCACGCACGCCGCGGTCTTTAAAAACTTGCCTCTTTTTCGGTCAGAGGTGAATCTGCGGCCGTTCCGTAACCGTGGGGCGTGCCCACTTCCTTGAAAAATGCTTTGGTTTTCCCGCATCCGAAACCGCCGCGTCTCTTCGACTTTTTCCCGCCAGGCTCTCCCTTGAATTCTTATAAATAGCAGGCGACGGGGCATGTTCCGTTTCGCTTTCGCCTCTGCTCCTTCCTCGCCTTAGCTTCTTTTACGCTTTAGCGGATTCGATGGCCTCTCAGGCTCTGTCCTCCCTCCTTCAAGCTGTGGAAGAGAACGCCGCCGCTAAATGCTCCAAGGTGATCGCCATGGCGCTCTCGCATGCTTGGTAGGGATCGCCGCTCCTCACCGCCCGATCGGAAGTCATCTTCTTTGTCTGGGCGATGATGGCGGGCTTGGTCCCGCCCATCTCGGACTTCTACATCGCCGTCCTCAACTTCTATGACATTCACAACATCCACCTTCCCCCTAACTCCATTGTGCTCCTCTCCGTCTTTGCCCACTTCTGTGAGATGTTCATAGGGGTAATGCCCAATCTCCTCCTTTTCCGCTACTTCTTCTCGCTCCGCGTCAGCCAGGGCTCCAGCATCTCCGGGTGCTGCCATCTGCGACTTAGAGACGGGGCCGTTGCGCTATATTCCAATGGAGAACCGATCCAGCTGGAAAATGTGGCGCCACGAATGGTTGTATGCGTTGAAGACGATAAGCGGCATTGAAGCCACAGGGCTTCCACCGGAAGCGGTGGGCGGCAAATCTGGCCCGAGGATCTTCGATCGCCGATACGCCCGAGCTACTTGCAATGTTGGCTCGGGTTGATCGGCTGCGGCAGCGAATGGCCGGAGGCATGGTTCTCGAGGACTTTGTGTCCGGAGGATTAGTCCTTTCTTGCGCCATGCCGTCGACTGGCACTATCTGGCGTGGATGACGGGACTCGGACGATTCCTGGAGGTGAGCTTTTATACCTTCCTTCTTCATCATCATCATTCTTTCATCATTCATTTTTTTTTTTGTGTCGGTAGTGGGAAAGCTGGGCGCCGCCTGGTCGCTTCTGGATGGGGCGTAGGCGATTGAGCGACGTTCCACCCTTCCCAGGCTGCGCTTCCACTCTGCGACATGCAGCCTCGGGATCGGGCGGAGATCGTCAAGCGATGCCCAAGATGGACGCCATGGGGGCGCCCATCATCGTCCATCAAGGGCCCTGATAATCCGCGGCACTCCTACGGCGGGCGACCAGGAGGAACAAGCGTCTGCCGGCGACACATCCCCCCATCGAACGTCCACCACCACGGCTATCGTGGCCAACCGCCCGGCCGCCGATCTCCACGGCAGCCCCGCCATCGAGGACTTCCTCACCTCGGTGCGAGGCTCTTCATCAACGGTCGCGACGCTTCGCCTCGCCACCATCGCACGCAATCGGTTCATTGGCGCCGCCACGGGCCGACCGCCGGCGCGCCTTCCTCCATCACCACCACCAGCCGTGGCTGACCGCCGGAGCTACGATGGCGGACCGGCCGGCCGCTCTCGTCGCCACCGCCACCGCCGGCGCTGATCGCCGGCGCGCGATGGCGGACCACCGGCGCAAACATCCTCGCCGCCACCGCCACCACCGGCCGACCCGCCAGCTGCCGGTGGCGGACCACGGCGGTTGACCCGCCAGCGCTTCCGGTGAAGCGGTCCTGCCTCGCCGCCACCGAGGCGCCGGTGCCTCGAGGGGGCTCTCACTCCGGAGTGCCTCGGTTTCGAGGCCTCGGCCAGTACGAAGTCCTTGAAACACAAAAAGGGACGGTAAAAATTTTTAGCCTTCGAATGGAGCCTTACCTTTGCTTGCTTTTGCTTGTTCCAGGCACCCGCCAGACCCCGCTCCTGCGCGGCAGCCGAGGCTGAGGTAGCGGAGCTGCGGCTGATCCGCCAGGCGAAGAAGCCGGCGATCGGCATCTGGCCCGGCCAGCCGTGCTGCTTCTTGTGAGACCCGAGGCTGAGGCCACAGCCCACTCCGGATCCTCCGCGGACTCCGTTCCCTCGGCGGGACGCAGATGCACTTGGCCGCCCTTGGACAGCTCTACTCCCACACCGACCACCGCCTTCGTTGAAGCGAGCAGCGGCTGGCCGACGCCGCCATCGAGATCGGCGCCTCGGCAGAGGTGGTTGATTTACATGTCGAGTGGAAAGGAAGGAGCGGGAGCTGAGTGAGGCGGGAGCGAGGGGCCACTCGCGTCGGCCGAGCTCATGGAAGAGCTCGAGGCGCGTGACGACGAACCGCACCGGTCGAGGCGTACACTCTGCGGATCTTTGAGGTACGCCCGGCCGGATGGAGGACAGCCTCGCTCCAGGGTTGGTGCGACAAGCGCCATCGAAGCGGCCGGCGCCTACGCCTTCGCCGGTCGGATCGCGGACTTCACCACCGGCTTCCCGCCGCCTGGCCGACGGTCCACCAGGAAGGACGCGCGATGGCGGCGCTCTGCGGCGTTCGTTTTGGCGTCTTTGCGCGTCAAGGACGCCAACTTTGATCCTCTGGCCGTCCGAGATTGAAGGAGATCCGGGCGGAGGCGAGGCGAGTGCGGCCGCCGACCACGCCGCCGCCACCGGAGATGGTCAACCCCCACGCCCGAAGCGCAGCAGAAGACGTGGCATCGGGCGTGACGCCGGACCCCTTGCGGAAAACCACTGCGATGCTTGGTAGCATGGCGGGCGAGGAGGAAGAAGGATAGGATAGCCTAGACCCTTCTTCCCTTTCTCCTTTCTTTCTTTCTCTTTTTAACTTGTCACTGCAACAACTTTTGTAAAGCACTTTCATGGAATAGACATGACATTTTTAGACCTATTCAAAGCAATGTTTAACTTGTCTTCTTAGCCTTCCACCTTGCGATCGTCGGCATTAACTTGAGTGCTACTTGCTCGGCTTAAGGCTTAGAAGGAAAAAGAAGGGAGTAAAACACCCCTTGTGTCCGGCGATTCTTTTCTCGTTGCTTTCTGATCCTGCAAGCGACACGTACCCTCGTGGCCTCGCGAAGCGGACATTGTAAGACGTGACGAGGATGTAGGCTTTTGATAGCGATGTTTAAATCGCCCGGCCCACGGGACACGGAGTGTCATGACTGCGTCTTGAGCCGAGTTCAAACCACCGCCCAATTGCCCAATCCTGTTCGCCGCACTTACGTAGTGGTCCCGCCTTTGCCATCGGGCGCCACAGATCGAGCGGACTAGAGTGATCGCCCGAACACTTTGCCATAAAACACGTAACCGTAAAGGCATGAAGTAATCGCTAAAAACAACGGAACGTAATACTTAATTTACGAACAACAGTTGTTCCCCGGCTAGTCGAGCGGCACAGACATGATTCGGCCGCGAGGAACAAAACACACTTACAACCGTTCAAGGGTAGAACTTGCGCAGGTTCTCTATATTCTGCGAGTTCGCCAGCTTCCTCCCCGCTCGGTGGCCAACCCGACCGCCGGTCGAGAGATCAAACCACCTTAAAGGGGCCCTCCCACTGGGAGACAGTTTGTGCAACCCGACTGCGGCCAGATCTTTCGCAAGACCAGGTCGCCCATCGCCGATGTTCTCTCACCGACCGGGTGGCGTGGTACCTCCCGAGGCTTTGCCGATACGAAGCGGCGCCGCAGGTCACGATCCCGGCTTCTTCCGGAAGATTGGCGTCGTCTTGGCGCATCTCTTCCTGATCTTCTTCCGCGAACGCAGCAACACGCGCGACCCAAATGTCAATTACGAAGGGAGGACAGCCTGCTCAGTAAACCGTAAAGAATGGAGTCTCTCCGTAGCCGGTGGGAGTGGTCCGGAGTGACCACAACAACTGCCGGAGTTCTTCAAACCACCGTGAGCCACGCCGGTGAAGTCGATCAAACGCCCGAGTCTTGAGGCCCTTCGACTAAAGGCATTGGCTCGCTCAACTTGGCCGTTGCTTCTTGGATGGGCAACGGAGGCAAAGCAGAACCTTCGTGCCCATTTCTTCGCAAAGTCCGAGCGGCCCGGTGAACTGGCGCCATTGTCGGTGATGATACGGTTGGCGACCCGAAGCGGCGAAGATCCCTCGCATGAACTTGACCGCGAGCTGCAGCGGTAATGGTTCTCACGGCTTCAGCTTCCACCCACTTGGTGAACTTGTCAATGGCGACGAGCAGATGAGTGTAGCCTCCTCGTGGCCCGCGAACGGACCCAGATATCCAGCCCCAGCCGCGAAGGGCCATGAGAGCGGGATGGTTTGCGAGCTTGGGCTGGTTGGTGGATTTGCTTGGCGTGGAACGGCATGCCTCGCATCTCCTCACCACCGCAAGCATCCTGGAGGGCGGTTGGCCAATAGAACCCGTGGCGGAAAGCTTTTCCCACCAGGTTCGATCGAAAAATGGCTCCCAGACACGCCTCCATGGATATCGAAAGCAAAATGCTTCCCTCTTCCCGAGTGATGCACTTGAAGAACTCCGTTTCCACCCCGGCGTACAGGTCCCCATCTACCAGGGTGTAGCGCTTGGCCTTTCGCGCTATCTTCTCCGACGCATCATCGTTCGGGCATACTTGATCCCGCAGTAGGCCAGGATCGGGTCCATCCATGTGCCTTCCTGGTCAAGCACGGCGACCACAGAGTGATCGTCGGGTACTCCGCTGGCCAAGCGTTTCCACCGGTGCCACCTTTCCTCTGCAGCGTGGGGTGGCGGCGCCACCATCGTCCCCACCGAAGCGGGGTTGCGATAAGGGCGTCGCCTTCCCATCCGAGGTGAGGGCTGAAGCAAGATCACCATCCTCCCCACCGCAGACTGGCCGAGATGGACTGGTCGCGGAAGCCTTTCTTCAAAGACTCCGACCGGAACAGGGGATCTTGTCGAAGCGAGCTGTGCGAGCCCGTCCGCCAAGTAATTGTCGCGCCGGGTATGTGTGTATACCCTAGCCCTTCAAGTGTCTCTCCATCTTTCTAACCTCCGCTGTAAGCCGCCATGACGGGATCGTAGCGGTGAAGTCCTTCCTTGCCTGGTTGATGACCAAAGAAAGAATCGCTTTAATCTGTAGGCGCCAGTATGCCGATGGCTGGCGGCACTCGAGCCCACCGAATCCTTCGTATTCGCAACATTGTTGGTAGCTTTAAAGTCCAGGGCGACTATATATTTGAGGGTCCCGGTCGGGAGACCAGGAGGAACCCAGCCCCCAGCGCCGAGCCTGAAGGATCCATCGAAGAGGAGCGCCCAAGGCGTGGGTACGGGGACTTCCTTATCTTCCCCATCTGCCGAGTCCATTCAACAATGAAGTCCGCCATCTTTGACTCTTGATAGCGATCACGGGGGCAAATTTGAAGCCAAATTCCCCAGCTCGGCCAGACCACTTGGCGTCACGACCTTGACTTCACGATTGTGAAGGATCTCCGCAGAGGATACGAGAGACCACAGTGATCTCCCTTCCTTGGAAATAATGTCGCAGCCTTTCTTGATGCCACCAAAGACAAAGATACACCATTTTCTGGCACTGGGATACCTAGTTTCAGCATCATGCAAAGACCTTGCTCACATAATAGACCGGCCATGTCAGACGCCTCTCGCTCTGCTACTAGTGTCGCACTCACCGCCGAGGGGCTTGCCGCTACGTAAAGGAGAAGCGGCTCACTGTGCTCGAGGCGACCAAAGACAGGAGGCGAGGAGAGATACTTCTTGAGATCTTCAAATGCCTTTGGGCTTCCGGTCCACTCGAAGGAATTAGTCTTCTTCATCGGCTTGAACAATGGGAGACTTTTCTCCCCAGTAGAGCTATGAACCGTAGGAGGCCAGGCGACCAGCTAATCAAGCCGCTTAAGCCGGACAGGTGGCTTCATTCGTTCAATTGCTTCAATCTTGTCTGGATTGGCTTCGATCCCGCGGCTGGAGACCAGGAAGCCAAGCAACTTCCCAGATGACACCCCGAACACGCACTTCTCAGGATTCAGCTTTAAGCAGTAGTGCCGGAGATGGGAGAAGGTTTCCTTCAGATCGTCAACCAACCCATCAGCGGCCTTAGCTTTTATCACCAAGTCATCAACATATACCTCCAGGTTCTTCCCAATTTGTGACTTGAATACAATATGCATGGCTCGCTGGTAGGTAGATCCGGCGTTCTTCAACCCAAAGGGCATTCGAACATAACAGTACACACCAAAAGAGGTGACAAAGGCCGTCTTTTCTTCGTCTTCCTGCGCCATTCTAATCTGATGATATCCTGAGTAGGTCAGAGGCGTCTAGGAAGCATAGAGCTTCACATCCCTGTAGTAGAATCGACAACGAGGTCAATCCTCGGCAGAGGGTAAGGGTCCTTAGGGCAGGCTTTATTGAGGTCGGTAAAGTCTATACACATTCGCCACTTCCCATTGGACTTCTTTACGAGTACGGGGTTAGCCAGCCACTCAGGGTAGGCGGCTTCCCGCACAACTCCGGCTTGCAATAGCTTCTCCACTTCTTCCCGAATGGCTTCTTGTCGCTCTGGCGCCTGCCTCCGGATCTTCTGTCGGACTGGGTGCGCTCCAGGTAGCGTTGACAATCGGTGCTCGATCACCTCCCTAGGGACCCCGGTCATTTGAGATGGTTCCCAGCGAACACATCTAGATTAGACCGGAGGAAGGTGACGAGCGTCTTCCTATTTGGCGCCGAGATCGGCGCCAATTCTCAAACCTTGCCCGAGCCTTCCTCACCCACGGGGACCACCTTCACCTCACCCAAGGGATCGGTGAAGCGCTGGCCTTGGCCTGGGAGCACTCGAGGGTCTTCAGGCCACGCTACCGAACAAAGCGGCTCCAAATAAGTCTTGCACTTGCTTATCGAGGCGCAAGGCTTGAGCTTGTCCACCTTTACCACAATTGGGCCCTCTGGCCCAGGGATCTTCATCAGCAAATAAGCATGATGCGTAACTGCCATGAATTTGACTAGCGCTGGCCGGCCAAGCAGGGCGTTGTAAGGGAGGTCGAAGTCGGCGACCTCAAAGTTGATGAGTTCCGTCCGAAAGTTTTCAGCGCTTCCGAACGTGACGGGCAGCTGGACTTGTCCTGTGGGCATTAGGCCCATCCCGGGGCAATTCCATAAAAGCGGTCTTGGTAGCGATTCTTCATAAGGTATTTGGAGTGCTTGATACGCCCCGACCGACAGCAGGTTGATGGCACTTCCTCCATCAACTAGTACTCGCCCAAGCTTCGCATTCCTGACCGTAGGGGCGACCACGATCGGGAGATGGTTTGGGCCTGAAGTGTTCGCCGGGTGGTCGGCCCGACTGAAAGTGATCGATTGATCCGACCACTTCAGTAGCCGACTCGTCCCGGGCTCTGGCATGGTGGCACACACCTGTCTCAGCTCTCGCTTGTACTGCGAGTTGGAAGAGTAGGTGGCCGAACCCCCATGAATGTATGCCACCGTGTGCTCGGCTTGTTGGAAAGCCAGTGGGGTGTCATCTTCGTCGTCATCATCTTCGCGATCCTTTTCGCGGCGCTTCTTGAGCCGCTTTTCCACCAACTTGGATACAACCTGACAATCTTCCAAGTCGTGCCCATTTGTGCGGTGGATGGGGCAGTATGGCTTGCCCCTGTCGTCTTCACGGCGGGGAGAACGGCGATCCTGCGATTGTCTCGGCCGTCCCGGCGATCTCCTTCGCTCCTGATCGTCGCGCCGCTGAGGCTTGGCTTCTGGATCGGCCACCAAAACCTCTCGGGCGACGGCCTCCTTGCGCTTCTTCTTTTTACGGTCGGAGGACTTCGACGCTCCGGCTCCGTCAGGGTTTGAGGGCCCTGATGCACCCTTCCGAAGCCTCATTGCCGGGCACACTTGTGAGCCAGGGAGAAAAGCTCGGAAGTGGTAGCGACAGTGCGGGTAGCCATCTTCTCCCGCATCTTCTGATCCCTAACCCCCCTCCGGAACGCAATAATAACCGACTGCTCAGAGATCCGGGGGATCGTGTTGCGGCAATGGCTAAACCGCCGAATAAACCCTCTCGAGGACTCCCCTCCTTCGCTCCAAAGCGTGGAGGTCGTCCTCCACACCAGGTTGAGCGTAGGAGCCCTGAAAGATGGAGACAAAAATGTCGCACAGTTCCTCCCACGAGTGTACCGAACCCAGAGGAAGGTTCAGCAGCCAGGAGCGGGCGGAGCCTGTCAGCGACATCGGGAAGTAGTTGGCCATAACTCTATCTGACCCCCCGGCAGCACGCACCACCGTCGTATAAATCTGCAGGAATTCTTCAGGGTTGGTGGTGCCGTCATACTTCTCGATGGGCGCGGGACGAAATCTTTCTGGCCACGCCGATTGGCGTAGACGGAGGGAAAACGCCTGGCACCCAACATTATATGGGGAGTAGTGTCGCCCACCAGCCCCCTGACCCTGAGATGGGGTCGAGGAGTGCGAGTCTACACTCTCCCCAGAGTCGGAAGGGGAAGCCCCCTTCTGACTGACCGGCAGCGGGGGTTCGGCGCGTTGTTGCGGATGACGCCTCCGAAGAACTTGACGCAAATCGTCGCCTACCGAGCCGCCTCATTGAGGCGTGCCTTAGATCCCCGCGGTTCTCCTCGGCATGGGAGTACCGCGGGAAGATGCGAAGCTTGTGCACGCCCCTCGTTGCGAGAGGGGCCTGCAGCCAGATTCTTCCCTTTATCCCGGCTCCTGCGGCCGGGAGAGGTCGCCAAAGAGCGACTGGAAGCTTGTGCATCCACCATACGAACTCCTTGGCGGAGGACGCCGGAAGCCCCCGGCTGAATTGCCACAAAGAACTCTGCTTTGGGCCGAGTCCACTAGACGGGCGATGTCCTGGAGCCAAGGGGTGGCTGGGTGTCGCCCGTCGCTTGGGCCGAGGATGATCCAGAGCAACCGGGCGCATGAAGGCTTTGCATTGGGGTATCTTCCCCAACAAAGAAGCGCCGTTGGACCGGCCGAACTCCGGGCTTGATGCGGCTCGCGCCTCCCGCCGCATGAAGGACCCGGCCGACCCGACTTCACGGAGCCGAGATCGGCCGGCGCCGCTTTCCTCGGGGAGGCGCTACTGGCCGACGATGAGATTCCGTCATACCGGATGATCTTGATTCTTGCAAACTCCTCCAAAAGGAATGGAAGAAAGGAACGATCTAACCACTAAGCCCCTACAGCGCGCCACTGTCGGGCCATTACTAACCAGAGCACCCTAAGACTGGGTGCTTGAGAGATTCGGATCGGGGCTTTTGTGGCAACCGCTCCAAAGACAGGAAGAACGGGATACTGGGAGCAAGCAAGAAGACAATGAGTTTACCTGTGTTCGGGCCCTCCAAAGGAGTAATAACCCTAGTCCTGCTTGGTGGTTTCCTCTGAGTTCAAGGTTCTTACAAGGCTGGGGAAGAAGACCCTCTCAGGTTCTGCCAACCCAATAATCAACTCCTTTCTCCCATGCATCCTAGCTCCCTTTTATACTCGGGCTGGCTGAGGCGCATGGGGCTTACTAGCTTGCGTAAAGCAAGCGTCTGACACGTTACTATAGTGCATTTAATGCACCCGTCATACTCTCTTACATCACATTTAATGTTTGTCCTAGCTGACTTAGACTTCGCCTTGGGCCCCGCCTGTCTGTCACCCCTGCATGCTCCGCCAGGAGAGAGGGGATGTCGATTCGGCGCCACCCATCATTAATGCGCGCCTAGGGAAGACGCGCCGCCATACCACAGCCTTCACACCCTGCAATTAATGCGCGCACGCCTCGCATTAAATATCCTTGACCCTTCGCCTGTAGCACGATTACGGGGTTGATTCTTGGGAACTACGCCCGAGGTGTGGCTCGAGCGCCACTGCCCTCTTGGCGAGCACCTTTGCCGGTCGCCCCAGGAGTGGCTCGACGCCACTGCCCCTGGCGAGCACCTTCGCCTGTCGCCAGGAGCGGCTGAACGCCACTGCCCCCGGCGAGCACCTTCGCTGGTCGCCGAGGAGTGGCTCGAGCGCCACTCGCCCCTGGCGAGCACCTTGGCCGGTCGCCAGGAGTGGCTCGACGCCACCTGCCCCTGGCGAGTACCTTGGTGGTCGCCCCAGGAGTGGCTCGAACGCCACTCGCCTCTGGCGAGCACCTTGGCTGGTCGCCTCGAGGAGTGGCTCAACGCCACTGCCCTCTTGGCGACAAGATGCCAATGCGGCTGCGTGGGTACCCAGCTTAATATCTGGCCGGCGCCGCGACCGGAGCGGTTCTTTCGCTCGGCTCGACGCCTCTCCGGACGAGTATGACGGGCTCTACGATGGTCTGGACATCCCCGACCTTTTCGAGCTCGACCAGGGGACCGCGTCAAGGGGAGACACCGTGATGTCACCCTCGCGATCCGTCCAATCCCGCAACGTCTTCGTTGCGGAGGGGGATGGAAATGTCGGGAGCAAATCCCCGGCCGAAACGCGTCTTCACCGCTATGAAGCGGCCAAGGAGCACCTGCAGGCATCTCTGAATCGGACACTGGCCAGCTTACGCCGGCAAGTCCGTGGTGGCCCGGCCGACAAGACCAGGGCCGAAGTTCGTGAGAATTTCCACGCGTACAGGACTCCGGAGCCCGTGCGACAACGAACGAGCTCGTCACCCCGCGTTCCCCCGAGCGGGGAACGCCTTCAAGCCTTGGCCATGGTGGTACGCAACCTCAGAGAGTTTCCTGAGCAAGTCGACCTAGAAGCCATGGGTGCGGCTGTGGCCGACGACCTCGAGGAAATCGCCACAGACATAAAAGCGGCGGAAGCCTCCCGAGAGAGGGATGCCCAGAGCAATTCCTGGGAACGCCGCCGCCAGGCGTCCGAGCACCTCCACCCCGACGACTCACGCAGCCGTACCCGGAGTGACCGGCGCGAACGCGACCGGGCTCGGGAGGGCACCCGGAGCAATTCCCGGGGGGTCCCTCGGGATCAACGGAATACGAGCCACGGGCAGAACCGGGCCGAACATTCCTCTTCGGGCCACTCTCCATCCTACAGGCATAGGGAGATATTCTCTCGCCTGGGCCCACGAACCTCGGGCTCGGCCGGTGGGGATCGCCCCGACCGCCGCGCTCGCAATGACCGTCCCGACAGTCCCATTTTCGGGTGCAGAGCGTTCGCGACATCGCTACGACGTGTGACCTGGCCAATAAGGTTCAAACCGGGTCACATCGAGAGATTCGATGGGACGCAGAACCCCGACGAGTTTCTCTCGATCTACACCACGGCCATTCTAGCCGCCGGGGGTGATGAAAGGGTCATGGCTAACTTTCGCCTACAAGATCGACGGCCGGCTCGGACGTGGCTATTCAACCAAAAGGAAAACTCGATCCGATCCTGGGCACACCGAGCACTCTCCGCCAACTTCCAGAGTCGCTACGCCCGCCTCGGAAGGAGCGCGACCTTGAGCGTCTGATACAGACGGAAAGCGAGACCTTGCGCCAGTTCGTCCAGCGCTTCATGCAAGTACGCAATTCCATCCCAAGCATCTCGGATGAGGCGGTCGTCCGGGCTTTCAAGTTTGGGGTCCGAGACGTGCGCTTTACTCAGGACCTCGAAATTCACCCGGACATCACGGCCAACGAGTTGTTCCGCATGGCCGACCATTATGCCAACGCGGACGAGGCCGTCCAATGGAAAAAGCTGCTAGACGAAGGGAAGCTGCCCCCTCAGCCCGGACTCGAAGGGGCGTCAAGCCGAAAGAGCGTGAGCTCGATCGAGAAAAAAATCAAAAAGAAGAAAAAACCCTCCGTCTCCGACATGGTGGCGGCCATCGAACGACGACAACGGCCGACCTCGCAATCGCATAAAGGAGGAGCCGCGAAAGGAAAGGGCCGACCGGTTCAGCGGAACAACGAACAAAACCGGGACGACCAAGACCGCGGCGACCAACGCGGACGGGCTAGCGCCTATTTTTGCCCGCTCCACCAGGCGCACGGGCACGACCTGCGGAATTGCAGAACATGGGCCTCCCGCCTGGAGCAATTATACAATGGCAAGGGTCCCATGCCCACGCTCCCAGAGCAAGAAGGAGACGTCAAGGGCAAGAAGCCCGCCGAGGAGGAAGCCGAGAAATCCCGGCTAGTAAGACGCTCCTCAGCCTATAAAATGGTCGAGGGCCTCTTATACCGCAAAGGCGCGCTTGGCGTTCTCTCCAAGTGCATCACCCAAGAGGAAGGCAAATATCTCCTCAAAGATATCCATGACGGGATGTGTGGAGCTCACTCGTCCTTTAGGACCTTGGTGAGCAAAGCCTTCCGGTTGGGTTACTACTGGCCGACGGCCCTGGCCGACGCGCGCTCAATAGTGACCGCTTGCCGATCTTGCCGCCCATGCCCTAAAGTCCATCACCAAGATATGCATCGCAGACCATGCCCCTAACCTGGCCGTTCTCGGTTTGGGGCATCGACATACTCGGTCCATTTCCCAGGGGAAGGAAGGGTTGTAAATACCTGTTCGTCGCAATCGACACCTTCACTAAATGAATCGAGGCCGAGCCTATATCAACCATCTCGGCACAGGCGGCTAAAAGGTTCTTCCGCAATAATGTAGTGACCCGCTTTGGCGTTCCGAGTCGCCTCATCACGGACAACGGCACTCAGTTCACAAGCGAGGTGTTTCAGGCTTATTGCGAGGAGCTCGGGACCAAGATATGCTTCGCATCCGCGGGCCCACCCGCAGAGCAATGGGGCGCCGAGCGCGAACGGGCAGATCGTCCAAGGAATCAAGAAGAGAGTCTTCAAGTGCCTCGACGGCATGGTCGTGCCTGGGTGGATGAGCTACCTCCGCCCTTCCGTCGGTCCGCACCACCACGACGAGCCGAGCTACGGTGAGACCCCTTTCACCAGATATGGCGCTGAAGCCGCCCTACCCGCCGAGGTCGCCCTAGGATCCCCAAGGGTTAACCTAGCTGATAGCATCGACCACGTAGGCGAGCGCCTCCTCGACCTCGACCTCGCGGAAGCAACTCGTGAACGGGTTCTGTTGCGATCCGCGGTTTACCTGCAAGCTCTCCGCAGGCACGCCGCTAAATCGGTACGACCAAGGACCTTGCACGTCGGCGATCTCGTTCTACGACAGGTCCAAGACCTGTCAAAAGCTAACAAGCTAACGCCAAGATGGGAAGGTCCTTACACGGTCGTCTCAATAGCACGACCGGGGGCTGTCCGCCTCGCGATGGAAGATGGTCGAGAACTAGCTAGCACTTGGAACGTCGACCAACTGCGTAAGTTCCATATCTAACTAAACCAACTTTACTCCTTTAAATAAAAATTCGACACTTGGCCTCCCGGTCCCCCTTTTTCTCTCTCGCTTTCTCTTTCTCTCTTTGAACCTCCCGCGAAGTTCCGTGATCAAACTCGATCCGGTATCAAAGAGCGGGCTCGGACGTCAGGGCACAAACGGACGAGCATCCTATCGCCTAACATCGGACCACCAGAGCTCGACCTCGAGGGCCTCCTTCTCCGTAAGACGACCATCTTTTCGCGGCAGGCCTCCGCAGCAGACAAAGGGGTCGCATGAACACCCCTCGGACGGTTCCCAGCTCAGGTCGGCCGGTGAGCGGCGTAGATGCACCGTATAAAGTCACACGGTCCCCGCAGGGCTCTATTCCGTCAACGAGGTCGTGTTTGCAGCCTACGCCCACGACCTCCGTTGGCGGCGGGGGCTATAGGGATACCACGTGGCTACGACCTAGAGGAGCTTTCGCACGAGGTGGTCACTCCCTAGTACGATCGTTCGCTAGATCGCGTGACTGTCGAACTCCGTCGAATAGGGAGCAACGGGATAGGGCATATCGCTGTCGTTCCGAGGGAGACAAAACAGAGAAAAATAAAAGACATCTATTAAACACGATCATATTGTGCCCAACTTGGCAGCTTTTTCGCTAAAGTCTTTTGCAGGAATGAGTTACGGCAGGAATGAGTTACAGGAGGTCGGCACGCTTCTCGTCCTGCAGAGCGACGAGCTCGTCCCGCACGGACTCAAGCTCGGACTCGAGGTCAAGCACCCGCCGACGAGCTTCACGACCCTCGCTTGCCGCTTGGCCGCGTTTGGACTCCTCCCGTTCTTTGGTCGATCGTCTGCTCGCGCCGCGCGAGTCACGCAGGACGCCACCGCCGCCTCGAGCCCCGACTCGCCGCTCACTCTGTTCGAGGCGCTCCTTGAGGAAGAGCGCGGACTCCTCCATCTTCTGCCGAATCTCGGCCTCAGAAGACTTCAGCTCGGCGACCAGGCGCTCGAGCTCCGCGATCCTAGCGTCTTGCTCAGCCTGGTGCTTCGCGACGACTTCTGGCGGCACGGTCGCGGCGTGGAAGTCCTTCATGGTGGTCTCCAACACCTGCGCAACAAGGCATCTCGGGTCGCAGTCGGATTTTTGGGACAAAAACACATAAGTGTTAGGAAACTTACCCAACAGAGCCGAGCCTCCAGCCCCTCTTGGAACAGCTCGACGGGGTCCTCCGCCCCGCTTTTTACTCCCCCGGCGGGGGCTTGAGCTCCTTCTCCTTGGTCGAGCGCAGGGTCTTGAGCTCGAGCTCCCCCGTCCCCTGGGGGTGGGAGACCTTGCCCCTGAGGATCGACCTCCATCTCCTGCAGAGGGACGGCCTCGAGAGCAAGGATCACCTCCCGCTCCTCTTCCTCCCGAGCAGGAGTTGCGCTCGGGGGCTCCTCCTCCTCGGCATCCGGGCTCGTGGGGTCCTCCGCCCGGGGCACGATGTCCACGGCTGGGGAAGCTCCCACCCCGGTAGGCCCTGCCTCCTCGCAAGCCTGGGCCATGGCGACGTCCCCGGGCGCAAGGTCGACTGGAGGCACTGGGTCGGCGGCCGGGAGGTCGGGTACCTGAGGCTGGGCCGTGGTGACGTCTCCGGGCGCAAGGTCGGCTGGAGGCACCGGGTCGGCGGCCGGGAGGTCGGGTACCTGAGGTTGCGCCGTGGCGGCGTCTTCGGGCATGAGATCGACCGGAGTCGCCGGGTCGGCAGCCGTGAGGTCGATCTCGACCAAAGCGGCCTCGGCGCACAGTGGCTCCCCTCGGACTGGAAGTTGGCCCGGACCACCTGACGTGGTCGGGCTCATCCCCACGGCGAACGGGGTGGCCGGCTCTTCCTCGCTCGGCGAGCCCCCGTTCGGGTTAGGGTTCCCTTATGCCGGGCCGACGTTGATGTCCGGCGGTGCATCGCGGGATCGGGGAGAGATCTCGGCGATCTCTTGGAGCGTGGCGCTGATGATGTCGCTCGCGCCGGCGGAGTCCTCGCGAGGAGCTTCAGCGGCGTGCTCGGCACCACCATGCTCCTCCTCGTCGTCGTCTTGAATTATGATGTGGGGGATGCCCTCCGCCGCGGCCCGAGCATCGGCAGCCGCAATCTTCCTCCGCGTCTCCTCCTCAGGGGAGACGAGCTCTGGGGCCCGAGCATCGGCAGCAGGCTCCTCTACCTCGGCGTCATCACCATCAGCGGCCCGTGGGAAACGGGCCTCCGCGGCCTCAGTTCCCACCTCGACTTCGTCGCCCACAACGACCTCGGCAGCGCGGGCAAGCTCCCTCTCTAGCATGAGGTCAAGAATATCGTCAGCCATTGCTCCAAAATCCCATAACTCAAGACTACCGCCACACCCACTACAGACGATGTGGGGTTAGTGTGGTGCCGGAGGGGGAATGAGACAAACGAGACAGGGATAAGAGGCTGACCTCGTTCGGCATCTTTCAGCTGGCCTCGAGCGCGAACGAGGAGGGCAGCCATGTCCTCACGTGCCTTGTCGGCCCTGGCAACGGAAGGGTCGACCTCTCCCAAGTCGGCCTCGGTGATGGTCGGCGTTGGGCGTGGTTGGGGCGCAGCGGACGACCTGCGGGACCTCGGGACCAGGGGGACGGGGTCCAGCTCGTCCTTCTCCTCCTCGTCATCCAGAGGGGCCAAGCTCGAGCTCACCCGCGCGAGCTCTGCCTGAAGAACCGCGATCTGGCTCTCTAGTGCCTCCTTCCGCGCTGAACCAGCCGCGGCCTCCTTCTTCGCCCGCGCGGCAAGATGACGCAAACGAGCCATCAGCTCGGGGTTATCCCTGGTGTACTCATCCATCCACAGTTTTAGTTCGCTCACCTCCTGCCGATCGGCGTACTCCAAGTGACGGCGGGGTGAGCGGTCGCTGACCGGATACTGCGTGTGCGCTTAGGCGAGGGACGTGGCCAGCGACGGAGATCGGGCGCGGCGCTTACGACCCGCCTGTTCCTTGGTCTTCCGACCTCGTCCCGCCGGCTGCGACGCCAGTTAGGCCACGGTGACCTCAAGGGCGACCTTCTCCTGCGCAGGTGGGCTCGAATAAGTCAGGAAGTTTCGGAAGAAACCCGACCTGAACGGACCTTCAGAAAGGGTCCGAGATAGGGACTTACCGCCTCGGTCCGGTTAAGGACGTTGTTCGGGATCTGGCGGCCCTCTAGGATTTCCTTGGCCTTGGGAGTGCCGAACATCTCGGACACCCTCATGTCCACCTAGTCCTCCGGCGGAGCTGCTACCAGACAAGGAAGGACAGTGAGCTCGAATGTCCCTTATTTTAAAGTAAAAATCGAGGGCGGTAATGTACCTGAGCGTGATTCCCGGGTGATGTCCTGCCACCCTTCAGCCTTGAAGAAGGGGTGCACCCTCCGCCTGAGGGGCGACACCCGGTTCCTGACGTAGTCCCGGGCAACATCCCGGCCGGACAGCCCCGAGCAAGTGAGCTCATTGATCAGCATGAGCACCTTCTCCTCCTCGGGCTGTACGGGGGGTCGGGGGGTCTCGACGGCACGACCCTTGGCGCCGGAGTAGGAAAGCGAGCCGCCCTCGGCCTTCCTCAGATAGAACCAAGAGTCGGCCCACCCCGACACGGAGTCCTTGAGCGTGAAGCTCGGGTACTCGTACGGGCGGGTAGGTCGGAGGCGGAAGTAAAGGCAGAGCTACTGCGAGGGAGTGCCATAGGCGAGAGGTTGTAGAAGTGAAGAAAGAGACTAGGAGTAGGCTCGACGCCCACGAACCCTTCACAGAGATGGGCGAAGATGGCCATGATGAGGATGGAATTTGGGTGGAGGTGGACGATCTCGCACTCGCAGAAGGCGAGTACGGCCTCGACGAACTCACTTTCGGGCGTTCGAAGCCCGTTCATGGCATAGAGCTCGATGGAGACGATCTCCCCTTCCTCCGGCTGTGGGCTCTCCTCGGCACCGGCGGCTCTCCATGAGCCGGCATCGAGGTATTTCGCCCGCTCAAGGATCTCCAGCTTGCGCCTATCGAGCTTGCTCACGCCGAACTTTGCCATGGGAATAGAGAAGGCGATCAAGGAGAAAGACGAGTGCTGAAGTGAAGAAGTATGGGGCGCACTAATTAATTAAAAGGACAAGTGAATCTAGGGCTCCTCTTCTGGGGTTTAAAAACCAAACGAGAGAACGGAGAGGTTCCCGCCGTTGTGGTCGAGGAAGCCCTAAAGCGCGAGGCGATTGAGACGTCCACCACACAGGGAGCGACGCGTGGACACGCAAACCGAAGCTGTCTTGCCAGGCGACGGTTCCCGAGGGGGAGCGGTTCGTACTAACCGAATGAAGCTTCCGAGGGAAGGAACCGTCGGTAGGATGGGACTAGTTCGCACGCCCAAGGCACGGCGGGACCGAGCTCGTCTCCCGAGGCGGACTAATAGCTCGGAGGTCGGGGCAGCTGTTCGCCGCGACCAACCTGGCTGGCTCGGGAGACGGTAGGCCCGAGAGGAAGGTCTTTTCCTAAGGCCTTCTTCCACTCGAACCTCGGGGGCTAGCTGTCGGGTCGGGTAGACCAGCGAATTACCTCGGAGTGCCACGAGGGGCGCGGCTCATCACTGCCGAACCACCTGGAAGGCCGCCCCCGGACGACCTAGCCAGCGCCACGAGCAAGACGAGGTCGCTCCCGCCCCGTCACGAGGAGGTTGTTCCAAGGGACGGCCTAGCCGGGACCTTTTAGGAGGTCGCATGACCTGGTGGACCGATAGCTCGTGCTCGGGCCGGAGTGGCCGAGTTCGGAGTTAGACGTTAGCTGACCTGACGTGATCCCGAGGTCGGTAACCACCCGCTGCGTAACCTCCGCTAGTTCGTTGCGATCTCCGCGGGAACATGGCAGGAATGTAGGATCCGTTAGTTACCACGTTGGACCTGGTCGGACGTGGAGTTAGTGGGTTTGAACAAGCACGCCCCTTTGTAAGCTATAAAAGCATCCCCACCATAAAGGGGAAAAACAACATTTTCTGCATAAGAATATACACGAGCTGGAGTAGGGCTATTATCTCCTTCTTGAGAGGCCCGAACCAGGGTAAACTACAGTGTCCTTGCCTGTTGAAGCCCAGTGAGTCACTCCTCTGAGTATCCCATCACGTGAGAAGGGGTCGCAGTTGGTCCCTCCACCAACAAGTAAGCTCGGCGGGGGCCTGCTCCCCAATCGTCGACACCTTTCTATCCAAATTCTCTCTCCAAATCACGTCCGAAGGGAATCGCGAAGGGAATCCGCTGGAGCACCTGGGATCTGTTCGTGAAGGGATTTGGAGGCTGAAGGGAAACTGCTATGCGACGATGCAAATCCGATCTGACAGTGGATGGAAAAAGGAAGTCCGATGGTGACCCATTACTCGATGAAGTACAGTGAGTGACACCCCTCTCCCATCACAGCTTGTGATAGAGCCGATTCACCCTGCTGTGTTAAGAAAGGAAATTGGGGTCGCAAGCATCACCGAATGGGCAGATAGAATAGTCGGTGACACTCATACAGGGAAGAGAAAACACCAATCAATACTGAGAAGGGATACATAAAAAGGAAAACATCCTCTAAAGGAAAGGGGATGCTTGCAAGCATGAGCCATATTATTTAGGAAGTGATGACTCCACTAAGAGCGGGGACCGTCGGAGCTCGCCATACCAAGAGTCACATGATAGTAGCTCCAAGATAGACACCGATGGCGGTGAGTCTAATGGCTATGCTCCATACCTCCCACGCACCAACCAGAAGAGCAGCGTGCTGTGGAATTTACAGGGGAGTCGCAGTTCACTCATGTAACATAGGACAGAGACCATGGCGCTCCCCAATCACAGAGGACAACTATTGAAGGGAAGAGAAAGGACGCACCACATGATAGCTCTAGCTCCTATGACGTCGCCAAGATGCAAGGGAGGTATGGCTCATATGGCAGCTATGACTACGCCACACCCGATGCTCATGTATAACCTCCCACCCAATGGGTCTACGAGTGGCACGACCCTGAGTTTTATACCATGTTGTACCAACAATAGCAAACGACAAGTACATAAAAGGGGCAAAGCAGGCATGATTACAAGGTGGAGTTGCTCGCTACACGTTGATTGCCCTTGATGTCCACCGAGGAATACAACATGGCCAACCAAGTATACACGCAACAACATGTTTCATGTCATTCCAGCTTGATTTTTTACAAACATAGCGTCCATGCAGGTCGAACAATGGTATTTGCCTGGGAAGGATGACGAAAATATGCCTAATTCACAACTTCAAATGAAAGGTATCGGAACGTGAATTATATTGATATGTGAATGGTATTAGTATGTCACTATGTGAATGCCTATTTTTGCACTTATTGGATTGATATGTGAGTCGAATTGAAATGAAAGATTATTTGTTGACATATTATTGGTAAATTCCTAATTTACAACTTGCAATTGTCTAAAATATAGCAAATGTCATATCAAATTTTTTCCATATTAGAAAAAATCTTGCTAGGATTTTTTTGTGTTTCGTACTTTTATTATATACTTATTACGTTTTCCTATTTTTTTGAGCATTTAATGGGCTTTGACAAATTTACAACAATTGTTTTTCAATTGTCGCTAGTTTTTCGCCAGAAACCGCTCGTAAATCGATACTTTTTTAGCAGTTTTCGTCCAAACACCTAGAAAATTGGTCGGTGGTTTGACCAAATTTCAAATTCATTTGGCTTTCCAACCAATTCGGTTTTCAAAGAATTTCAAGCTAACTTTTTGGGAATTTTGATACCGTCGGGTCGTCGAAATCTGAGCTTAAAATGGTATTGCTAACCTTGAGAGAAAGTGTATGCCCTTAAGGAGGAGGAGGATCAAGGAGTAGAAAAAAAGAAGGCGACGAAGAAGAGGAGGAGAAAGTGCACACAAAAAAAGAGTTGACGTTGTAAATTGTAATGTAATCTAGAACAAGAATGATAGATAATATATATTTTCCATGATTCTCTCTCTTTGAAACTTCAATCTTCAGATAGCTTATCGTATGAGAAAAATTGAGGAACGATCCCAGGTGTTAGGTCACGGATGCTGACTAGAGGGGGGGGGGTGAATAGATACCTTTTTAAAAAAATCTTCTACGAATAAATACTCGCCTAAGTACCCCTATGTCAAAACCTTAACTATAAATAATGCGAAAGCGATAAACTAAGATTTTGACAATTAAAACCTAAATTAACTAGGCTCACTAAGTACACTAACTAATTAAGTCTCTACACAAGAATAAGCAATCCTAATGACAAACAAGCAATTTAATTCTAGGAATATAAATTGCAACAATACGATTGAAGATTGCTTGAAATTAAATAAGCACAAGAGACACATCAATGTTTTATCATGGTCTCGAAGACTTGCCGGTCTCCCCTATTCCATGTTGAGATAAGCCCAAACCACTTTGGACTGGCTCCACGAATTGACCACCCGCCTCGAATCCATTAATGGTTGCTCTTTACCCCTTCGGGTAGGTGAGCACCGATCTTCACAACTTTGCCGGACCTTCTCACAATCTCTTTGGAAAGGTCATCACGCACGACGCCTCCACACGCTATCGAGGTGTCAGCATACACCAAGAATAATAAGCCAAGCCTTCTAGTTTAAACTCCACCAAGTACAACACATTTACAAGACTTCTTTCCAAATGCAACACATGCACAATGATCCCCTTAAGTGTAACATATGCACAAGAGGCTCTCAATCCACTCCTAATTGCAACACATGCAATTAGGGCTCACTTTTAGCTCAAGAACCAAATGAGAAAAGAGCAACACATGCACACAACTCCCACACAAAGCCAGCAACCCTCAAATGCTAGCCAAGTGGTCATTTTATAACTCCTAAATAAAACTAGCCGTTTGAGGGCAAAATCATGAAAAATCAGCAAAACCCAATGCTAGCGCCCATCTAAGACTGGTAGCATTGACCCCTAGGCTCCACGGTTAGTTTCGTGCATTAAATGCACTAAAACTAGCCATTGCTACAATATCCCGGTGCTACTATCATGTGAAATCGGTAGCACCGGCCATTTCAACTAAAAAACACCTCTTTGAAAAATAACTATCGCCTTTTGGAGCAGTACTACTGCCTATGTAGGAGCGGTAGCACCGCTGGTTGATACTACCACCCATGTAGGGGCGGTAGTACCCCTGATTCAACAGCTAAAATTGTCATAACTTTTTACTCTGAACTCCGATTTAGGTGATTTTGGACTCTATGAAAAGCTTATCAAGAGGGCTATACTTTTCACCCTTTTTAAAAATTTAAGCAACCATATATATTTTTAAAAATAATAAAAACTCCAAAGTAACTGCTCAAGTCTAAAATCTGATTTTCTTAAAATCCCTTACATAGACTTGATCAAGAGCTTAACTACAAACTAGCAAGAGTTAATAACATCAAACCTTGAGTCATGTGATAATTAATTCATTATCAAAATAATTTTGCAGAATATATTTGCAAACCCTATTCACATGCTACCAGATAATATTCAATAAAACCAATATTTTACAAAAACTCATTTTGCAAACACAAAGCAAAAAAACCTTTCCTAGCCATGTGATGATCAACACATGAGCAAATCACAAGCTAAGATTCCAATGCATGAGCTCTTTATTTGCAACACATGCAAATTCTCAGCTCCATGCATCAATTCAACCAAATGCATGAGCTTTTTCCTTTTTGCAACACATGCAAATCTATAGCTCAATGCATAAACCACTTAAACCAAATTGCATGAGCTATATCCTTTTTGCAACATGTGCAAATCTATAGCTCCTTGCACAATCCAAATCAATTAAGAAGCAAGCATAAGCTCCCCTATTTGCAACACATGCAAATACTTAGCTCATGCAAAATCAACAAAGAGAATGACCTAGAGTGAACTGGATTGAGTTCATCAACACATGATGAAACACAAGCTAAATGACTCAACCCCTTTTAATAGTACGGCATCTAACTAGAAACCCGGTCTCCCAACCAAACACTGAGACCGGTAAGAGACTAGGAAAACATTCTTAGCCTATCTAGTTATACCTTTACTGTTGCTCAACCACTTGAAGCTTTTATGATTTGCAATCCTTTTCTCTTCAAATCGACACTCTTTCTTGTTGTTCATCAACACATGATGAACCTTCTCTAGCTTTTCTTTTCTTCTTCGCTTCGGGATCTCCTCTTGATGCCCATCAACACATGTAGCATCCTTGTCCCATGCCTTGATTTGATGGCTATCAACACATGATACCATCCAAGTTTTTATTATCCATTGGACTAATCCTATATCTACAACTCATTGAAAATACTTAGTCCAACAAACACGGTTATCTCAGTCGTCAATTTCACTCCATTAACACATAATGGATGCTCCAAGATCGATTGAGCACAATCCAAATCAATTTAAATGATTAAGTGTGTCTTAAATACTTTGATGCAACTAATGCTTCATTATACTCAAAAACTTTCTATTTGTTCTTAATCAACAAAGAACACCATCAACATATGATGAAGCGTTCTTTGATTGATTGAAAGACAACCGAATTCAATTTAAATTTTATTTAAATTGACGCGAGTATATATTAACTACACAAGTTTTATATACCCATCTTGATGGTTACCAAGTAATGATCCAAATTATGTTGGAGTCGTAGAAATGGACCAATACTTTTAATACCATCAACAACAGGATAACTCCATAAAAACATGTGCATATACATAATTTGCTTTAAATCAATATGCACAATTTTTATTTGAGAATGTATTGGAGTTTATCCTAAAATACCATGAGTATACTACAACTAGGCAAGTTAATTTATACTAAGGTTTTGTTTTAAAGTCTTGATTCTTTATATTATTTTGGCAAAAAAACATGGATCAATACTATTAAAACTTCAAGTTAAATCATAAACCCCCCTAGATGCGTGCATCCATGTAATATATAGACTTAGAAACAAAATGCACATCTTTAAGTTGAACCTATGGTGGAGTTCACCCTTTATCTTGAATCCAAAGCATGCATCTAGAAATAATAAAATAGAATTAGATGCATACCTTTAACATTTCTGTTTTTCATTGAAATGAGACTAATAAGAATTAAGCTCAATAAGATAGTTAGTCTCACATATAGATTTGTCATTTATTAATCAAAGTATGCAACTATATATATATATATATATATATATATATATAAGAATTTTGCATTGGAAGCATACTTTTGAGATTTTTCATTTTTCATCCAATTTAGACTAAACAAAAACATAGTCAATAGAAATGTTAATCTCTTAATTGAATTTGATATTAATTAATAATTAAGTATTAACCACCAAAACCAAATAGAGTTTTAAACTTACACCTGGGTCCCCCTTCTCTCTCTCTCTCTGTCTCTCTCGCTCGCTCGCTCTTGCTCTAACTCACTCTCACTCTCTTGTATTGACGGTCGACAGGGATGGCGCCGTTGTGCCGATAGGTTCACTGCGCGCTCCCCATTGTAGAGGGAGGCCAGGGCGGTGGTGGCCCGATGGTGGGCAGGACGATGCGTGGCAACAGAGGGTAGTGGACGACAATGTGAGGGCCGGGACAACATTAAGTTAATCACGGGTGACCAGTGGATGAGGGGGGGGTCAGTGGCGCGGCAAGGTGATGAGCTCGTCGCTAACATCAGAGGAGGCAAGGCGGGGTTAGGGGCCACAGCGGAGGTGCGCAAAGCTACAATCGGCATGGCGACGGTGACGACAGAGGAGGGAGACAATGACGGTGAGGAAGAGAAAGGAGGAGGGGGAGAGATCAATAGAAGGGGAGGTAGCCAGAGCTAGACCGTTGGAATTGATTGCGATGGTATAGCATCCGGTAGTCTCTTCCTTATTATTGCATGTTTTGCGCTGAGAAAGAGTGACGTATTGGACAGTGTGAGTCCCCGGATCGGCTACCCGGAATCTCTTGTGTATTTCTGTACTAGTTCCAGATCAGTAGCTAGTACATACAGTCACAGTGGTGAATCATTACCGAACAGAAAGAAATAATAACATAAATATAGACTATCAACCATATGGCTATTTATTACATCTCTCGGCCGCATGACCAGAGTTCACGGCAGCAGAATAAAAATAACAAAAATAAAACCCAAATAACTCCACAGGCGACGACTAGGAGCGCACGCTTAGTTATCTTGGTGATCTTCATCATACTCCTCGGCGTAGAACTCACCATCTTCATTTGCATCTTGATAATTTTCTGATGACAAAATTTGTGTAGCATGTGAGTACAAAAGTACTCAGCAAGTCTGGGAGATTATGCAACATGTATAGCTTTCCAAGGGAGGCTTATTATGGTTCTTTTGCATAAAGCTAAGTTTCATCAAACCATACTTAATAATAATTTTCACAAAGCACATTTTAAACAATTAGTATAACAATTGAATTATTTAATATTCTAGTGAAAGGTTCTATCCACCATCACTAGTATAAGAGCTTTATCCGCCATATTTAAAAGATTAAGGTAAACCAACTCATGACTCTATCCGTCATGATCAAAACAGGTTCCATCTACCTGATTGGCTCAATCCGCCAATGAGACATCCGAGAGTTCTAAACACTCTCGAATCCCAAAACAAAATATCAGTTATTTTTAAAACCAAAACTAAGTCTACCAGTATGAAAGCATTCTTCGCTTTGCCCTTGACCGTAGGCACGACTATTCGAATAGTTTTAACTCTAAAGAGGTGTACAGCTTTACCCACAAGACATGATATTCTCTTGATGCCAAGCTATTAGCACACTTCCTTAGGTGTACCGACAGATATACCATGACAGGGCCTTTACAATGTATACGCCTAACCCGACCCACCCGCTGAGGTTTCACCGCTGTTAGGGTTCTAACCACCCAGTACAGAAGCCCCCTCTTGCGCCGTGTGAGAAAAACAGTCTTACCTCTATCCGGCACTCACACTCCACCATATGGTGAGTCTAAGTTAGGTTTCTACAAATTATTCAGCCAGGTCGTACCCATAATGGACATGTGGTTGCACGGTAATGCTTAGAATGGAGACAATCATAAGTGTCGGTCCTTAATTGACTTAGGACAGTACTTGCACAATGAAAACTAGTGCTCTATCCGCATCAGGGTTTCAAATTTCGTTTTGGATTAAATCTCGTCACCTACCGAAATCCGAAATTTCGCCGAGATTCGGAAATTTCGGACCAAATCCGGACGAAATTCAAAAACCAAAATTCAAATCCGTTTTTTTTTAACCGAGAAATCCGAAATTTCGGTCCAAATCACCGAAATCTCGGCGAAATTTCCCGGTACTATCACATTTCAAATTTTTAGGGTTTTTTCAACTTCGCGGAAATTATGATATACCGACTGTCCCACATGGGAAATTACGTGAAGAACCCAATCCGATCAAAATCCGGTCAAATCCGGTCAACTTTTATACAAATCTCGGTCAATTTTACCGAAATTTCGGTCCAAATCACCGAAATCTCGGCGAGATTTTAATGTACTGTAGCACTTTAAATTTTTTTTTTGGGTTTTTTATTTCGCCGAGATTATGAAACTCGGAGGGGTCCGAAATCCGAAATTTCGCCGAATTTCGGCGAGATTTTAAACCCTGATCCACACCCATCTAACATTCCATTCCGCCCAAGTCCAAACCATTTTTCATTTTATTTTTATTTTACAAAAACAGTAGCAAATACTTTACAATAATTCTCAAATCACACTTTAAAACACAACTTTAATATAATCCCACCCGTGGGTCATTTAATCTATTTTTGCACTATGCATCACTACCGTTCTAATCATCAAATGTCACAATATAAATTAGGCATGACATAGCAATGTGTCCTAGGGTTACAATAAACATAGATATCAATAATCAAGGAGATGACAACAATTCGGAATAACTAGTAATCTATATTTGACATACGTTGATAAACAAAGCAATGCGTGTTGTAAAACATTTGCAAACATGGGATCGAAATGCGTCAAGGAGACTTGCCTTCGATCTCATAGGGTGTGTCAAAATCCTGAAGTTCGGCGACGACGTCGACGGCTCCGACGGGTTCTTCGGCTACGCGCAAAACGGAGCGACAAATCAATAAAATAAAATAAATAAAATATAAAAATTACAAAAATAATACTGACAGATAGAGGGTGATTTTAGATGAATTTAGGAATTTGAATCACTCGATTCTGAGTTACGACGGAAGAGAACGAGCTTTTCGAACCTCTTGCAGGACTTGGAGAAAATGGCTGCCGGCGGAGCTCCGGCAATCAAATTAAAAATCTGATTTTATTGGAGGTAGATGACACCGAGATGGAGCTCCAGTAAAAATTTGAAGCCGAACGGAGGTCGGGAGTGACCGGGAGTGCTCGCCGAAATTTCGAAAAGAATGGCTGCTACAAGGAGATCCGTAGGTTGGATTGGAGAAATTCCAATTGGGTTGTGTGGGGAATGATGGGAGTATTCTGGGGGTTCAATTTATAGGACGATCGGACTAGCGGATCACCGAGAAACACTCGCCGAAGTTATGACTGGAAGCGCGCGCAGCGGTGCTCGGGGCAACATGTGGCGCCGGCGATGGGAGGGGTGGCGCACGGCCGGGGAAGGGGTGGGGAAGGTGCGGCCAGGCATGGGGATGGTGGCGCTCGCGTCAGTCGGCGGCGAAGAAGACCGGAGTGAGCGGGACCACGACCATGTCGGCGGCGAGGACAGCTGAAATAATAATAAAAATTTCGGGGACAACAATAACGAAAAGAAGGTGAGCACGGCGTAGAGCTCGACGAGACGAATTCAACGGTGTGGTCAGATTCGCGAGAAGCTCACCGGATCGAAAGTAATCGACGAAAAACCAAGCTCCAAACGAAGATTTCAACCGCGAAATTCGTCGCCGTCCTGCAACAAAAAGCGAAATCGATTGAGGGCTTTTACTTATGGCGACGACACGAACACGATGATGCGATCGGATTTGAGTTTGGCTGACCAGAACAAAAGATGACACGACGACGTCGATGGAGGACACCCGGCATCGGTTTTTGCTTGATTTCGGCGAAATAGAGAGGGATGGCTACGGGAGAGTGAGAGCACAGGATAGAGGGCTCCGAGACGAAGAGTTGAGAAGTGGAAGCACGCGATTTCGAGTTGAAATGGTCAAGTTATGACCATTTAAGTGAATTTTGGATTTTGGTGGATTGAATCGTTTCCGGCGTGATTGAAGGTGGATGGTCATGGGGAATGAGATCTCCTCGTCTCTCTCTTTCAAACGCAACTTGCTGTTCGCGATTTGGAGCTTTAATAAGAGATATGGGTGTTTAAAGAGAGGAGCACTATGAATGGAGAGAGATTCGCTTCTCTGTAACATTCCAGCTAAAGGTTGAAGACGATGCTACAGTAACCTGAAGGGAATATGCCCTAAGATTAATCATAGTGATGATTGTAATACGTCTTTGTTCATGTAATAATGATAACTTTGTTTATCGGTTCCCTGAATATATGTTTCGACTTTGTTCATTGGATACGATCTGATTGTGAAACACATTGTCAAGCGACATTATTCTAAACGGGTCTCTGATCCATATCATTACGAGGAGCGGTGATGATTTGATCAGCACATGTATTGGTTGATGGTAATGTTTCACATACCATAGATATGGAGATATCAAACCAATAAATGTGGACACATGTTGGAGAACATGGGTAGTCGGACAAGACCCACTCCGAGACGCTGTGAGTTGTTATCTATTATAGTGCCATCAGCGTATAGTCTTGAGTGGTACGCCTATATGGTCCTTAGACCTGAGATTGTCATGGATATCTAGCATGTAAACTTGTATGCTTTGGTATCATCAAACGCTACACCGTAACAGGGTAGTTATAAAGATGACTACTGGGTATGCCACGATACATCGCCAAGGGTTTGATGATCAAGATGGGATTTGCCCCTCCTAGATAACGGGAGAGATACCTCTGGGCCCCTCGTGTGGATGGATAGGGAAAACGCACGACCGTGCTAATGTGACTAAGGAGTTAGTCATGGTTTGTATCCATCACACTGTCGAGTGAAGTGGTTGAGCTATCAACAAGGGTGGTGCGTATCTCGCCTTGAGCTTGACTGGTATCGTGAGGCAAAGGGATCGGTATGTGAGTGTATCAAGGTTCAGCCGAATAATGATTCTGTGCATTCGGGGATCAATACGTACTGCTAGGTACCGCTATTGATCAATGAATTGGCAACGGGTTTCCGAATTCATGTCTGACTTGCACTGAACCTAACGGGTCACACACTTAACGAGTTGGAATAGTTTAACGGGTTTGTGCGTGGATGAGATCCGCGTTGGAGATGGAAACCTAGTGGGCTTCGGCCCACTAGCGTGTCAGCCCACTAGCGTGTCTATAAAAGGAGAGGCCAGGAACAGTGCACGACAGAGATGAGAACCCTCACCACGTTCAGCCGCCGTGCGTTCCTCCTGCTCCCCAGAAACCCTAGCCGTGTGGCGAGGTGCTAGCACACCCCGCATGGCGTTCTTGCTCGGTACGTGTGGATACCGGTAGAGGCGCTGCTGCTCACGGACGCGCTGGTCAGCAACCATTCAGCGACCACTCGGACGAGGTCGGCGACCACTCGGCGGAGATCGAGATCCACTCGGCGGAGGTCGGTAACCACTCGGCGGGAATCGGCGACCACTCGGTGCCGATCAGGAGGTGATCGACTACTTCCTCTACACGCGTGAATCTGCTTCCGCTGCATCTGCGCGTCAAGGGTAACGATCCATGATCCCCTACTTGCATGTGATCTTGGGTGTTCGCGGTAGAAATTTTTGAATGTTGCTAGCATAGCCTACCCGTGTCCCAACATAACCACCACGTGTCGCCGTTCCATTGGGCGGAGTAAGTGAAGAGTTACGCGCGCGAGATAAAATAGCAAAAATGGTCTAAAAGTCCCAGAAAAATTCCTAAAAATATTAGGGAATATTTGAACCCAATAAAATTGGTTTCGCGGAATTTGGATGAAATTTGGAATTTAGAAAATTCCGGGACGAATAAAGGACATTTAACGAAAGGCCACGAGCAATAAAATACCAGAGGGTTTCCAAAAATCTTGGGAAAAATTTCTAAAATGTTTTTGGAATATTTGGAGTATTTTGGAACTCGGGTGTAATTTCAGGTACAGACCGGAATTCGGAAATTCGGTTTTTCGGACGGTGATGGAATGAGTTCCGCATTTGAAAGGATAGGGATGCCAGGTTAAATAAAACACTGAAGAAAATCAAAATTTTGAATTTAATTATTTTAAATTAGCTTTTAACAAAAGACCGAAATTAGGGATGTCACATACGCCCTGCGCTCAGGCTACGAGAACAAACACAAGATTTTATCTTGTCATCGCCATTTTCATAAAAAAAAAAGCCGGAATATTTTGCTAAAATAAAAAAAGGAATTGCTATTGCAATGGCGAGATGCCCCCGACGACTCTGACCAACAAACTCGTTGGTATCAGACGTTTCCATGGAGCCCAAGTTAAACACGGCTCCCTGAAGATGATTGATAGCGGAGGGTCGGAGTCTCGGAGAGGCATCCACACACGGCACGCCTTTGCGAGCTGTGCTCACAGTGACCTATTCTGTCATTTCAAATGGGCATTTTTGTTATACTTTCTTTCAAGTGTTGTTGGCAACTTGGCATCGTGGCATAGGACAGGGGCATTGGTCCATGATATTATTAAAGAGTAAAAAAAATATGCCTTGTACACTTGGCTGGTCCTCTTGAAAACCTTGAGAAAATCGCTTTCCGACAAAACACTACTCATCTGAAGTTGCTATAAAATAGAGTACGAGCTTGCACACTTATTAGAAAGTTCTCTTGAAAACTACTAACTAATCACTTTCAGAGATATATAACAACCGACTGAAACCTCTAAATTAGAAAGTTGCTCACAGACATGCTAGTATAATATATTTCTCACATGACACAACAGAGACTAGTTAGAAGTTTAATGAAACGAGGTGACTAAAGTGAGTTGAGGCTTGGAGCACTCGAGCTCAATCTATTATATCTTGTGATTGCCAAGATGGAGCCCGTCAACTTCAAATCTATCCAAGTCAGACAAGATCCGTGGGATGCGGCCCTATTACGTCGGCCTTGTTTGTTTCGATTTTTTTACGAGTTTAAAAGTTAGAAAGTTAAAATCTAAATAAATATGTAATTTTTTATCTAGGTTTTTAAAAAATCTATAAAACTTTATATAACTAAAAGCCAAATACCACTGGAGAGATTTTTTTAGCTTATTAAAGGTTGATTTTAAATTAATATCACCGAAGTTAAGGTAAAATTACCTACATCGATCACGTATAAAAGCTTGTAGCTTTTTAGAGCATTTCCAGCAGAGCCCCTAAACCAGCCCTTAAACCTTAAAATAGGGAGTGTAATAAAAAAACAGATCTAACAGAGCCTCAACTCAAGCCCCTAAATTTAGGAGGCCCCTAAATTTGCCTCCTCAGCCCTAATTCCCAGGGAGCCCCAACTCAAGCCCCTAAAATTAAGAGGTCCCTAAATTTGCCTTCTCAGCCCCAATTCCCAGGGACACGAGTACATCCCCTATTATTGAAGACAGAGAAATACATGAGAGGCTTCGAGATGATCTTATTGAACATTTGTGGGCAATTCACAGCGCTTCGTAGTTTGATTCATTGCTCGGAGTTTCTATTTATCTATTTATCATGTTTTGAAAATTTTAAATTTAAATTTGAAATATCATGTTTTTAAATTGTAAATGTTAATATGCTTATGTTTTATGTATTACAAATATTTTTGATTGAATTTTAGTGGTGTCAAATGAAGATTATACATAGCGGATATGTCAAAATAGGAGAAAAAGTAAAATAGTGGCTGAGATTTAGGGGCTATTGCTGAACTTGTGCTCTGAAAACAGGGCCCAAAAAAATAGAGAGAATCCCTAAATCTAAAATAGGGACTCTGTTTTAGAGGCCCTTGCTGGAGATGCTCTTAGCTGTTTAAACCAAAAGACTAACTTTAAATTATAAACAAAAAAAATCTAAACCTAAATAAACAGACCGAGACCTTACAATTAGTCTTACGTTTCTCACTTGGGTCCTTCAATGGTTCTATATTTATTTTCTGACCAACTATATAACTTATCTGGTGATATTACATGGAGTATTTTTTTAGCTTAAGCAACAAGCATGACTTATCTGGTGCCAACTTATCCTATCCCAAAGTAAATACATGCACGCATGAATAACACTCCACAGGGCAAATATCTAGAACCATCTCTAACAAATGTTTGTACTTTAATACCATCTATTATAGGGTGGATCCATGTATGCATAGCATCACTATCGTTCTCACTTTGTATAAAAGAGTTAACCCGAAGATGCTATCTTTAGACCCAACAGGTATTATATACTAGTATAACTCACTTTATACAAGTAATATCGGATTAATCCTACCACCACTCTATATAGACCACAAAGCCTTCACATTAACGGACTAGAAAATTACAGTTACCCAACTTATCATATATTAAAATAGCATCAATTTCCCCCCGACTAGCACGATTCTTTATCAACTCTAACTGAAATGTCCCAACTTTCTCCTTTTCTGACGTTTCTACGAGTATCTTCTCAACAAGACTATGCCATTTCCTTAATTTTTGTAACGACCATATGCACAATAATATCAAAATATCGCAAATTTGCAACACAGTAGATCACGCAGCACGAAAAGGTTAAAAAAACCCAAAACCTTTTAGTCTCCACCGGGGTTCAATTTTTCATCGAAATTCATTCAAATTTCGTGAATGTCGAGTTTACCGCTCCGGTTTGAAAAATAAAACGTTCAATTTATGGCTCAAATTCAAATTTAAAAAATTGATAAAGTTGATAAAATTACCCTATAATTAGTATTAATAGCCTTATGACCTCTGGAGTGAACATTTTTGAAAAAACAAAGTTTGGAGACTTTTTACGCCATTCAATTATATTTAGTAGCAATATTTGCTGAAGTATACTTAGTACCAATATTTGTTCAATTATATTTAGTAGCAATCTTTGTTGAATTATATTTAGTAGTAATATTTGTTGAAGTAAATTTAGTAGAAATATTTGTTCAATTATATTTAGTAGCGATATTTGTTGAATTATATTTAGTAACGATATTTGTTGAAGTATATTTAGTACCAATGTTTTTATGCAATTATACTTAGTAGCGATATTTGTTGAAGTAATTCTTCAAACATCATTTTAGTCTTTAATGGCTTTTTACAAATTTTACAATAATTTTTTATCTATTTTGTTTACATTTTCCCCCATTTTTCAACTATTAATGGTTTTCGAGCCTTTTCGAGCGGTTTTCATCTAAAAATCATGAATTTCGCTCGGCAGTTTAACTACATTTCAAATTTATTTAACTTTGAACTGTCCAATTTTATTTAATAAATTTAAAACCATTTTAAGTGAATTTCGAATAAATTTTTTTTTATAAATTTTAAGATTGAAATCCGAGTTCGAAATAAAAAAGTAAAACCGGAGCACCAAACAAGCTCACGTTTTCGGTTTCCCCGTCCCAGCGTTCCCCACCCTTTCCACCCCAGTTGCTCCATCCCGGAACAGTTCGCACTCCCCACTCCACCTCCTTCCTATAAATACCCCCACCGGCTCCCCCTTTTCCTCCCCCAATCCCCTCGCTTCGCACGGAGACGGCGCCCTAAAGAGCTGAAGCCACCTTCTAGAAACAAAGCAGCCCTCCCTCCGCCGCCCGCTCCGCGCGCCATGGGGACCTTCGCGAGGAAGGAGCACCAGTTCCTCGCCGAGCTCGGCCTTGCGCCGCGCAACCCGGGCTCCTTCGCCTGTGGCGCCTGGGGCGGCTCGGGCCCCGCCGTCGCCTCCACCAACCCTACGAACAACCAGGCGCGTCTCCGTCCGGCCCGATCCACTCGGTTTACAGCTCGATTTCGTTTGATTTTGGCGACTCGCAGTATTTTGAGGGGTTTTGTGCGCGCGCGCGTTTGTGTTTTAGGTCATTGCTGACGTCGTGGAGGCGTCCGTGCACGACTACGAGGAGGGCATGCGCGCCTGCTTCGACGCCGCGAAGACCTGGATGGCTGTAAGTTTAACTGACTTGCCGGATTGAAATGCTTATAGTCATAGCCTCGTGGCAATTTGTTCACTTGATGAGGTGGTAGTATGCTCTAGGTGTGATTCACTAGATGCTTAAGAAGCCCGAATTTTTAGGGAGTTTGTAGTACTGCTCATGAGATGTTGAAGGGGGGTTGTACGGTCTCTCAATTGAACTCGCCAACAAGAGAGTCAAGTATATTATCTGAATTTACGAGCTAACCAAGTGTCTATTAAAATTCTAAGATAATAGAGCATGCCACTTGATTTTACACTGCAATTTGAGGTCATTCTTCTGTTCGGATTTATCAGATTTTGGATTCAACTGCTTATGTATCTACTGAAGGTTAGCAGTGCTCTTATTATGTGAAATTTCATATATCTGAGGAGCACTGCTGACTGCTGAGGACTTTGTTTTGTCTATCAAGTAATTGAATCATAAGATTATGTTCTTACCTTTGTACATATGACAACATATTATGTGTCCAGATTCCGGCTCCAAAGCGAGGAGAAATTGTTAGGCAGATTGGTGATGCACTAAGAGTAAAGCTCCATCACCTTGGCAGGCTTGTGTCACTTGAGATGGGGAAAATTCTTCCTGAAGGGATCGGGGAGGTTCAGGTAGGATCAAATTGCCACTAGTGCATTCACTAAAAGCTTCAGATCATGGAAGTTATCTTTTTTCAGAACACAGCATTACTGTTATATTCATCATCAACTGCATTATCATCTGTATGGTACCATTGCCTTGCCTGCTGTAATTGCAAATTGGCCAATTAAATTAACACATCATTCCCATGATATGCAGCAGTATCTGAATAAGGAGCGATCTGTTGGTGTTATTTTTTGTTCTCTCTAGATTAATTGACTTTGTGCCAAACTGCCAACAAACTATATTGCTTAAGGTTGTGATTTTTAGTGAAGATAACTGAATGGTCAAATAAGTTCTAATGCAACGTACTGTTGATTTCCCACCATGCACATGATGACATCAACATAACCATTTTTTTGTAGGAAATTATTGACATGTGTGATTATGCTGTGGGGCTAAGTCGCCAGCTAAATGGATCCATCATACCATCTGAACGTAAGACCATTCTCCTTTCATTATATTATACTCTGATGGTCAGTTCAAAGCATGAAAGCAACATCATCTGTGATGAGATGTGCACTTTTGACCTTATTGGTTGCAATTGGTTGAGAGCAGCTACAAGATTGTACGTACTATTTGCTAGAATACGTCTAATAATCTATCTGTCCAGGTTTTTATTATACAAAACTTATTTCAGCTGGAATTAGCATCTAATTTGGGTGCTCACAGTAGACTTGTTATTCTAGTTTGCTGTTTCTACAAACTCATGTCCCCTGATATGTTGCACCACCATTACTTTCCAAATTGTATCAGTATATGTGATATTCTCATAGTAAAGGAGCATGATAAATATTCACTGATTCACTCCATTAGACAACAAGGTTTTAGAGAGTACCGCCAACTTCTCAACATTGCCTTCTCTTATTTAGTTATAGATGGCTGTGTCCTGGTGGAGTTGTCAATTGTAGAGCAATCTTTCTTCATAATTCTTGGGTACCAACTAACAATGCACAGTTTCATAAGAATGTGAAAGATTTGCTAATGCTGCCTTTCGTATTCTTTGCAGGCCCGAATCATATGATGATGGAGGTAGGTGAAAACCAGTATTTCTATTATTAGTTTCTCATGTGTTATATACTAAAGCCCTGTTTGGCAGAGCTTCGGATCCCAGCTCCATCTTAGAGCTGAAACTTGTAGAGTGAAATAAAGTGACTTAAATTTATAATTTTATTCTAAAATGTAAATAAGACAATCCACCTATTTGGCAGAGCTCCAGATCCCAGCTCCACCTCAGAGCTGAAACTTGTAGACTGAAATAAAGTGACTTAAGTTTATAATTTTATTCTAAAATATAAATAAGATGGTCCACCTAAACACTTTTAATATTCCCACAACTCCAGCTCCACGATCTGGTGAAGCTAGGAATACGCAGCTCCACCAACTCCACGAATTTGGTGGAGCTGGAGCTCTGCCAAACACCCCCTTAATATACCCATAGCTCCAGCTCCACGAATCTGGTGAAGCTAGGAATATCTAGCTCCACCAACTCCACGGATTTGGTGGAGCTGGAGCTATGCCAAATCCCCTCTAATATCCCATTCTCAGATATCTCATATCTTCATCGGACATGCGAAATTGCGAATCACTAATGCTTATTCGAATAGGTGTGGAATCCCCTTGGAGTTGTTGGCGTCATCACCGCATTCAATTTTCCTTGTGCAGTGCTGGGTAAGTCTCCGACTATTCGTATACTTCATGCATTACACCCTTTTAGAATTTCATTAGAGTGACAATCAACGACTCAACGTAGTGCACTGCAACGCCTTGTGGTGTTCATTTTCATACTCTTGTTTTAGGGAGTGTATAACTGACATTTTGACAAGAGTATAACAAGTTAACAACTGAAATTGAACTTGTGTAATCCGACTTGTAACATACCCAATACACTATAAATGATATGTAATATGCATTGCTCATTTCAAGTGCTATGTTGCTGTCAACCTTTACGATACATTCATGTGATTCTTAACAGCTGCAAATACCTTAATAGTCTCTTTTGTGTCATGTTTTAGGTTGGAATGCTTGCATTGCTTTAGTCTGCGGAAATTGTGTTGTCTGGTAAGAATGGTTTACTTTTGATAAACTTTTAATACTGTTCTCCTGCTTGTTCTCAAATCAGTAACTTGCTTTACTTGAATTATTGATTAGTGTTTGCTCTTATGGGATGGCAGATGTTGTATTCATTCCAAATTTTTATAGTTTGCAAAGTTTGTCAAATTGGTGTTTCCTTGTATTCATTGTTTTGACTTGTCCTAGTCATCTGCACATACAATGCAATCAGTCTCCTGCATGGGATGAACTGCTCAGATAATTTGTGGCAAATGCAACTTGTGGCACGCTTCTAGGTTTGTCGTGGCTGGGGGAAAATGTGACAGAGCAACTGAAAGACAAATAGTCATAATAGGCAGAAGGAGGTGAATATGGGTTCTTTAGTGTGGAAAAATTATCCATCTGCTGATTCAAGAATATTAAAATGCTAAATTGAATATTATCTGTTCTGTAGACCTCATCAGCCGCTTTGTTTTGTTTCAGTGGTATCAAGCTCTGTCAGTCTTGCAAAGGGTGCAATTTCCTTCTGTAATTTTGTTCCAATTATTGCAGGAAAGGTGCTCCGACTACTCCATTGATCACTATTGCAATGAGTAAAATAGTGGCTAGTGTATTGGAGAAGAACAACTTGCCAGGCGCAATTTTCACAGCTTTTTGTGGGGGTGCTGAAATTGGCCAGGCAATTGCTCTTGACAGAAGGATACCTTTGGTTTCATTCACTGGAAGTACTAAGGTACTCAACTTCTGCAAATCTCTACCCTCGTTTTGCCTATTGTGTAGATCTTACAACAACCATGGAGTTGAAATTTGTTTCCTAGATCCCCTTGCTTGTAGAACAGTAGTATACTAGTGTCAGAATGTCCTGATCCAAATTCTTTTTTTAAGAGAGTACATGGAGGAGGATGCACATCACATGCACACCCTACTCACGCCACACAATCTAATGATCTCCATAACTTTCATCTATTGGTATTTTCTGTGATGTTTGAAGTTCTTTTTTCTTGTGGGAAGTCCCTGGAGCATTTGCTAATTATATATCCATATCTATTGAGCTTTGATGATCTACTGCAAAATATATAACAGTGATTATTCAATACAGGTTGGTTTAATGGTTCAACAGCAGGTCAATGCGAGATTCGGCAAATGCCTTCTTGAACTTAGTGGGAACAATGCCATTATTGTTATGGATGATGCAGACATTCAGCTAGCTGTGCGCTCTGTATTGTTTGCTGCAGTTGGTACGGCAGGACAACGATGCACTACATGCCGTAGGCTGGTAAGATAAATTTTTATTTCTTTAATTGTCCTTGTGGTTGGTGTTTGAGTAGTCTAAGTGTTCTTTTTTTTTGTTAATACAGCTTCTTCATGAAAGTATATATCAAACAGTTCTTGATCAACTTGTTGAGGTTTATAAACAAGTCCGAATTGGGGATCCTTTGGAGAAGGGCACCTTGCTGGGACCACTGCACACTACTGCTTCAAGAGAGAGCTTTTTGAAAGGCATCCAAACAATCAAATCCCAGGTGAAATCTATATAATGTTTATTGATGCAGCAACAGTGTTTCTACAATGATATCTACTTCCATTATAATCCCTCTCAGTATATCAAAATCTATTAGAAGAAATCATTTATAATTTGCCTGTGGCCTTGAAACGGTTGATTGCTTGATGTAAGCAACGATGTTCTAATAATCTAACTTGACTACCATCCAAATTTATTCAGGGAGGAAAAATCCTGATCGGAGGATCTGCTATTGAATCAGAGGGAAACTTCGTTCAACCAACCATTGTGGAAATTTCACCTTCTGCACCAGTTGTGAGGGAAGAACTATTTGGTCCTGTCCTTTATGTCATGAAATTTCAGGTAGCAAATAATCCAGTTCTTTGTGTTATTGACTGTTCTATGTGGTGTCGATTGTACACCATTGCATCGTATCATTACCATAAATATGTGTTGTCCTGGTTGTCGTTATCCTGCAGTCCCTGAAGGAAGCAATTGAAATCAACAATTCTGTTCCTCAAGGATTGAGCAGTTCTATATTTACAAGGAGACCGGATGTTATTTTCAAGTGGATTGGGTAAGTATCGGTTCAACAACCCAGAGAGTTTTACCCTCGCCTGCTTGTTTTAGCATCAAAATGTCCATGTTGAACTTGAAATAATGGTTATTGTACATCCATAATTCTAAACTTTGCTGCACTGAAGGATGGTGACTTTGATTTTTTAAGGTATTGCATTAGATATTTTTTCTTCATCGTTTTCATGTTCATCAAATCACACTAATATATGATTCAGCTATGTTTTAACCTTTCACAGTAACTATATACACTATGCACTAATTTCCTTTTTAGTTTTTAGATGAATTTTCCTGTTTATTGACACTTCAAGAATCATATGTTTCATAATACCTGTAAGGTAATAACTTTGCCGGAGTTCCCCTATGTGGTATGAGTAATGCACTATCCGTACTCCTGTGTCATAAGTATGTCTTCCACAAATCATAATAATTAGAACAATGAATCCACCTGCAAAGACAGTTACATCTATATTTTCTGTACCCCTTTCCAGAATTTTCTTGACTGCCGCATCCAAGACAGGAGATGACTGTAATAGTGATTATTCTTGTTCTTCTTGCTATGCAGTCCTCGTGGTAGTGATTGTGGTATAGTGAATGTAAATATACCCACTAATGGTGCTGAAATCGGTGGAGCTTTTGGTGGAGAAAAAGCAACTGGTGGTGGACGAGAAGCAGGAAGTGATTCCTGGAAGCAGTACATGAGGAGGGCCACTTGGTAAGTAGACAAATTTTGGCTGTATAAGTTGAATTTCAAATGGTGCAAGCTGTAGATCACTGTGTGGCAGAGATGAATATCTTTGATCAATTGATATAATTCAGATTTCTTTGTTACATTGTCCCAACTTGCCATTTGCAGCTTGTTAACCTGGATAAAATTGTATAAAAATTAGTGCAATCAAGCCTTTAATGAATGTGCAAGTGCTCATTGCCATTAGTTACCAGGTTGCAGACTAAATAAAATAATATCCTTGAGACTCAGTACATTATAATGAACAAGGAACAAATTATTGGTGATACCTTTTTCATTGCTCAATCCCTAGTATTGTTCAGAGGTTTTTTTACAGCCAAAGAGAAAAATAAGAGCTGAACAATCTACCATAATAAGAAAGTTTTCTTGCTTTGGAGCCTGAGTAAGCCTGTAAAATCGAAGTCCCTGTCTAGTTAGCAGGGAAAAAATGTTTTGGTTTACCACCGGCATCTTTTTATTACTTTGATGCTGAGTTGCGACTTTTTGCCTAGCCTCTCATTGAACATAGGTTGGTACATTTTGGTAACTGCAACACATCTTACTGGAAAGGCCTAGGGAGTGACCGTCATGTAGGCCCAGTTCATTTTAGCTTATGAATTATGAATTTTGGATTATGGGAGAATCAGGCCAAGCCAGCTGCAACTTTTAGGTTTTGAACCGGGCTGGCGAGAATCAACAAGTATCAGCGAGAATCAGGTTCCAGCTGGATTTTGATTCTATATAGAGGGCAGTTTCTAATTGTGGGAGAGAAGTTGTTCACAATTTTCTTGTTCGGCAAATAATCCGCTTTTTGTTAAGCAGCTGTGCCAACGGGCCCTTAGCATCAGTAGAGCATCTACTGCAAAAATCAGAACAACTACTTGAGTAAATTAATTTATCACTAAGAAAATCTTTTTTTTTTGCCCCTATATTTGTGGATGGGCATTTGTGATGACTGATGACCCAAAGATCGGTGAAGCAGAGGAATAACATCTTCTAATATGTATGGATCCTTTCTACAATAGTCTTATCCTACATACATCGAATTCTTCGAGTACTAGTGCATTAGTATGTGACCCGATGTCATGATGATAATTACGCAAGCGTAGCAATTTTTCTGCCGTAAAGACAGTTATCGTGTCGAGAATTCTAGTGCAGTATGCTCATAATAGTTTAAGGGTAATTTCTTATATGCCACTGAAAGTTAACCTCATCTCTTATGTGCTACTCATTGTGTCACTGACATGTAGGTCCTGATGTCATATATCAGTGACACATTCATGAATTCTTCCAAATTCCAGTGCCATATGAGGAATTAATCCAATAGTTTATGTAGATAATTCATTCTGTATTGGTTTTGCATTTTTCATTTACTAATGCTCGATCCAAAATATTTGCAGTACAATCAACTATGGAAGCGAGCTGCCTCTAGCACAAGGAATAAATTTTGGCTAGTTCGGTGCTGGACTGTTGACGTAACTTGCTGCATGCGTGAAGAAAAGGTGTTACTATGTTAAGATCTCTGCATCGATCGACTTCAGGAATTTTCATATGCGTCAATAGTTAAGCCCAAATTGCAACGCATCAGCAGTGCTGTGTGTACATACAGTAAGAGGAGAGTTGATATCGTGTGTACTAGTACCTGGTATGTCAGCCATCCGAGTCCAAGTCGTATATATAATAATACTAGTTATATGCCCGTGCGTTGCTACGAAAAACAAAATTGATAACGAAAAATAAAGATTAAAAAATAAAAAAATATTATTTCATAAGATCAAACATCTATCTTTAACGCTTCGTTTCTTATAAAAGCTAACTAATTAAAGCAACGCTTCGTTTCTTGCGTAGGGTAATTAAGCAGAGCAATTAAGTAGGACAATTAAGTAGAGCAATTAATGTGACGTGGGAAGAAACTCTCACTTTATAGCTACTATATCTGTAGAACGGACCACTGCCACCAACTCTCACTTTAGAATAGTAGAGAAACTGGAAAAATTGCCAATCTTGCTGTAAGAGCAATATTTCGGATGTAACATTCAAAACGGATCATTTTAAATAAAAGGAGATCGTAACATTCATTTTTATTCAATCTGAAATCTGATCCAAGAAGAGAGATTTGCAGTAAACAATGATTTTACAGGTATCACGAGGTTTGAGGATAAAGGCATAACGCCGTGCCATAGGAATGGCAAGGGCATATACAATAATACACCTTATTTTACTTTAGCATGTATGTATTAGTTTTGTTTTTTTGAAAGAATGAGAAAAAATGATACAGAATGTTAGAGATAGAGTCCTATTTCTATTCCTTCATGTACATGTATATATATACTGGCCCATTAGCCTCATGATGAATACAAGTGCTATTTATAACATGGTATCAGAGCAATCTAGGGTTTCTTTTTCCTCCAGGCGTTGCACTTGCGCCCTATCCTCCCACCAACGCTCGGCAACTTTATTCGTTGCCTCTGTTTTTGCTTTCGATCTTCTTCTGGCCCCATTTTTGCTGACGTCGCCGGCCTCTGCGTTGGCTCAGGCCTTCGGCTCTCCTGTTGACGCCGACGCCGCTTCTCTGCCGCGCGTCATCAGGCCCCACGCGCTGCCGCGGCCTTCCGACGGTCGCACGCACGGAGCTGTCGTAGGGCCGCTAGGAGTCGTCGCCGGGCGCCAGGAGCCGTCGCAGAAAACAACTCGGTTGCCGTTTGTGCCGCTGTCATCACTAGCAGCACAAGACGCCGTCTTCAGCACGGGACCCAACCGGCGCTCGCATGTGGAAGAGAACCAGGCCAATCATCACCGGCGCCCTCGTCCGAGCCGCCATCTCTTGCGCGCCTGCCAGGCGCGCTGCCAACCCGTCGCCTGACGCCGTCAATCGCGCAGCCTGGAGGCGCGCGCGACGCATTGACCTCACGGCCGCCAGCTCCCTTCGAGCGCCTAAGCCAACTCCGGCCCGTCGCGCCTGACCGGCCGGCCTCGGCTGCACCGCCGTTCGCCGACTTGGTCCGCGCATCGTCTCTGGCTGGTCCTGCGCCTCACCTCGATCCTCTGTGCCGGCTCCGCTTGGCTGTCTCCCGATCGGATAAGAAGACTCCCGATCGGTCTCCATCTCCATTCGAGAGACATAACAGGACTTACGTGCGAGTTCACGTCCGGATTACGTCTGTTTCACGTCCGTGCGAGTTGAAGACTTCACTTCCACTTCCTGTCAAAGTTCACGTCCGGTAAAAAAAAATGGCATGTTTTTCTTCGTCTGCAGGTTTTTCTTCGAGGACTATTTCTGTTCCTCGATGCCCGGTCATCTTCAATGGAGACTCGTCTGAGGAGACTTGCTTTTATGACGCGGGTCTGTTGGTGTCTCCCTCAGTCTTGGCGGCACCTCGTTCTACTCCATCGGTGGCGCATACTCCATTTTTTGCTACTGGGGGCGGAGGTCTTCACTGCACCTGTTGCGACAAAAATGACCATGTGGAGCACTTCTGCTACCGAAAGAAGAAAAATCTTGCTCGTCGAAGTGGCCGTCCTCCTAAGAGCAAAAGAGGATTAGGCGTTTCCTCTCAGCGGACTCCTCCACAGCAGAGTCCTGTTGGTTCTGACTCCACTCAGGAGATCCTTATGCTACTACGTCGCATGGCTGCCTCTACACAGACAGGTTCGGCTGGTTCTGCTACTCAGTTTTCCAGTGAGAGACCACCTTACTCATCAGGTATCACACCATGGATCCTTGATTCTGGAGCTTCTTTTCATATGACATCAGATCCCACGAGTCTACATTCCATCAGTCCTCTTGTTGCTCCTACCACTGTGCAGACTGCCGATGGTACTTCTCTTTCTGTTGCAGGACGATGCAATCTTTTGTCGTCCTCTTTTCATGTTCCTGCTGTTTCTTATGTTCCCAAACTGACCATGCAGATCATATCCGCTGGCCAACTTACTGATCATGGTTGTCGGCTTATTCTTGATTCTGACTCTTGTTGTGTTCAGGATCGCCGCACGAGGGCTATAGTTGGGACTGGCCCTCGTCGTCATGATTCTCAGCGTCTTTGGGAGCTTGACTGGCTTCATCTACCTTCCGCTGCCTCTGCCAGTTTTTCTGTTTCCTCTACCGCTTCAGCATCTGTTGCTTCTTCTATTGGGACTTTTGCTCAGTGGCATCACCGTTTGGGCCATCTTTGTGGTTCGCGTCTTTCTTTTTTAGTTCGTCGTGGGCTTCTAGGCTCTGTGACTGGTGATGCCTCTTTACACTGTATGGGTTGTAAGCTTGGCAAACAGCTACAACTCCCCTATCATTCTAGTGATTCTATATCACAGCGTCCTTTTGATCTTATTCATTCTGATGTTTGAGGTCCGGCTCCTTTTGTCTCCAAAGGGGTTCATCGATATTATATTCTTTTTATAGATGATTTTTCTCGCCACACTTGGATATATTTTATGTCCTCTCGTAGTGAGGTTTTATCCATCTATAAGACTTTTGCCACCATGATCCGCACTCAGTTTGATTCTCCCATTCGTGTTCTTCGTGCTGATTCGGCAGGGGAGTATCTGTCCGGAGCTCTTCGAGCTTTTCTTGCCACACAGGGCACTCTTTCTTAGTTTTCTTGTCCTGGTGCTTATGCTCAGAATGGTGTGGCTGAGCGTAAGCATTGTCATCTTCTTGAGACATCTCGCGCTCTTATGATTGCTTCCGCTGTTCCACCTCACTTCTGGGCTGAGGCTGTTTCAACTGCTACCTACTTGACCAATATCCAACCTTCTTCTGCTCTGAAGGGTGGGATTCCAGTTGAGCGTCTTTGTGGCATGCCTCTTGATTATTCTGGACTTCGTCTTTTTGGGTGTGTGTGCTATGTTCTTCTTGCACCTCGTGAACGCACCAAGTATTCGCTCGATCTATTGAGTGTGTGTTTTTAGGATACGATCTTGAGCATAAGGGATATCGTTGTCGGGATCCTGTTGGCCGACGGATACGGATCTCACGAGATGTCACTTTTGATGAGTCTCGTCCCTTCTACCCTCGTTCTTCTTCCTATCCTACTTCCTTTGTTGAGCCACTGTCTTTTCTGACTTTTCCTGACACTCCAGTTGTCACTTTTCCTTCACGATCGGCGTCTCCTTTAGCACCGGTTTCTTCAACACCGTCCTCTCCTACACAGGTCTCTTCAGATGTTGTTTCTCCATATCATCTCCACTACACTCGTCGTCCGCCAGCTGAGGACTCTTCTGATGTGCCATCTTCTTCTTCTGATGGGCCATCTTCTTCTTCTGATGGGCCATCTTCTTCAGTTTCTCCTCCTCGTTATGCTCTTCGTGATCGATAGTCTATTCGGCCTCCTGAGCGTTTTGCCTTTGTTGGTGCTGCTCTGGTCGAGCCGACTTCTTACCGTGATGCTGTTATTCATCAGGAATGACAGCATGCGATGGCGGAGGAGATTGCTGCCCTTGAGCGCACTGGCACGTGGGATCTTGTTCCACTCCCTCCACGTGTCCGTCCCATTACTTGCAAGTGGGTCTGTGAAATCATGTGCTGAAAAATTGGCTTTGAACTGAAAAATTAACTTAGATTTGAATTTGCAAAATGTGTTTGTTCATGTGTTTTGACAATTTGACAAGAAACAGTAAGTTACGCATTAGCGCCGGACAAAATTCTCAAGAAACAGTAAGTTTCCCATCTGCGACGGACAGTGTTTTTGGGTCTGTTGTGAACATGTTTTTGAGCCCATGACCGAAGTCATTTTCACATGTACAACGGACTAATTCTTTTTGTCCGTCGTGAATGGACTTTTTCTAGGGTTTTACTTTTGTGAAACCGGCGTATGCGTTCTTGCGCCGGACAAGCTTACGGGGTCCGTTGTGAACTTGTTTTGAGCTCATGACCAAAGCCATTTTGCATGTACAACGGACCAACTTTGTTTGTCCGATGTGAACGTGTTTTTCCGCGTTTGGTTGGCTTCTTGGAACAGAAACTTTTCCTTATACAACGGACCAACTTTGTTTGTCCGTCGTGAATGCGTTTTCGCTCAATTAGGGTTTTGAGCGATTTGGATTTGAATTTTGAATGTGAATTTGAAATTTGTAATGATTTCATGATGCTTCTTTTGAAGTGGACTTTATGCAATACTCATGTGAGTAGTTGCATGGATTGACATTGAGTCAAGTCGTGGACTTGTGCTCGGATTTGTTTTGTGGTTTGTTCATGTACAGGTATTGCTCAAAGACGAATGTGGTCGATGACGGGACCGGAACTAGGTTCATGGAGGAACTGAGGTTCGGGACTAGGTTCAGGGAGGAACTGAGGTCTTGGTGGTCAAGGATGTCATGCGGGACGTTCGGGCTAAGAGAATGGTGCACATGAAGAATGGTCAGTCACGTGAGAATGGCAGGAGGTCATTCGCGTGCAAAGTGTTAGTCACGTGAGTATGGCGGTGGCCATACGGCGTGCAAAGTGTTAGTCACGTGAGTATGGTAGGGTTGCCATACGCGTGCAAGAGTTGTACTCGGCCTGGTTGGGCCAAGTAGAGTTGAGTTGGATACGGATTCCTTCTAGGGAATAGGAATCGTATTCAGAACTCTTTGTGGGTTGGTGCTTTAAATAGGTGGGGGGTCTCCTGTTGAAAGGCATCAAGTAGAGCTGAGCGCATCAAGCTTTGAGCTTGGTTTTAGGGTTTGTACTCTTTTGATGAGAGTATTTTAGACAAGAAATAAAGATCAATTCTTCCAAGATTTTTATGTGCTCTGATAACCACGTCGCTACAGTGTTTTCTGTTTTGGTTCTTGTTTGCATGCTTGTTCTAATTCTAGATTGGTTTTTGATCGTTGAGTTTCATCTTGATTTGATCCATCAAAAACCGTTCTAGGGTATTGTTTTAGAGTTTCTCAAAGTCTAGTTGATTAATCTTTTGAAGATCTTGTTTAAACTTGAAGTTTTGATTAGATTGATTCTCGTCAAGTTCTGGATCAGCAAGCTTGCGAAGCTCATAACTTTTGATCCGTAAGTCCGATCGAGCTGATTCTTTTTGGGTTTGATTCGTATTGGAATCTAGTTTCTTGTGTCCAAATTTCAGATCATTCCGACGGTTAGATCTTCGGGAATTTGCGTTTTACCGAACCTCTGTCTTTCTGTTTTTGTCGAAAACGAGGCAATTATTTTGTTCTGTTTTGGGGTGAACTTTTAATAGATCAAGAATTTGGTTTTAGCTTCCGCACAATCATTCACCCCCCCTCTGATTGCTATATTCGTATACTTCGATCCTACAGGGTCTATAAGATTAAGACTCGCTCTGATGGTTCCCTTGAGCGCTACAAGGCTCGTCTTGTGGCGCGTGGTTTTCAGCAAGAGCATGGTCGTGATTATGATGAGACTTTTGCCCCTGTGGCTCACATGACCACTGTTCGCACTCTTCTTGATGTTGCCTCTGTTCGAGAGTGGTCCATCTCTCAGCTTGATGTCAAGAATGCCTTTCTTAATGGTGAGCTGCACGAGGAGGTCTATATGCGACCACCAAGGTATTACATTCTGAGGGCATGGTTTGTCGGCTTCGTCGTTCTCTTTATGGGCTCAAGCAAGCCCCTCGTGCTTGGTTTGAGCGTTTTTCTTCTGTGATCACTACCGCTGGCTTTTCTGCCAGTGCTCATGATCCTGCGCTCTTTGTTCACACCTCTTCTCGTGGTTGGACTCTTCTCCTTCTGTATGTTGATGACATGATTATTGCTGGCGATGACTCTCAATATATTGCCTTTGTAAAGGCCCATCTCAGTGAACAGTTTCTCATGTCCGATCTTGGTCATCTCCAATACTTTCTTGGGATTGAGGTTTCTTCCACCTCTGAGGGCTTCTTTCTCTCCCAAGAGAAGTGTCAGCGTTCTAGCTAACATGCACCTCTGAATTGGGTGCTTATGAGGTTCAAACAGGGGGCTTTCGGGGCAATTGCCGGGGAAAGGAAGAAGACGACCGGGGTACCGGGAAACTCAGGGGAACAAGGAGGCGCCAGAGCTTTTTACCCAGGTTCAGGCCCTCATAAGAGTAATAGCCCTAGTCCTGCTTTCTTTTGGTATTGCTTGTGTTCTTGCTGAAGGAAATGAAAGCCTTACAATCTTTCGAACCCCCTCTCCCATGCACCCTGGCTCCCTTTTATACTAGGGGCCGACGGACGCATGGGTGGCTTACCCCCACCCACCATCATTACACGCATGGGATTATTTATTGCGCCGTCGCTCGTTCTTACTCTTCATTAATGATCGCCGCTGTCACAATCCCACCTCGGGCCCCCGCCCACCAACGCTTCCCGTTACGCCGTGGGGTAAGGTGTCGCCGTGATGTCACGCAATTAATGCGTGCACTGGGAAGGCGGGCCGTCGCCGCATCCTCAAGACGCCTTGCATTTAATGCGCACAACTTGCATTAAATGCCCTTGACCTCGGGAGTGGCCCGCGTGCCACCTTTCCCGGCGACCACCTTCCTGGTCGCCAGGGCGTGGCCTGGCCGCCACGTGTCCCCGGCGACCACCTTCCTGGTCGCTTAGGGCGTGGCCTGGCCGCCACGCGGCCCCCGGCGACCACCTTCCTGGTCGCCAGGGCGTGGCCTGGCCGCCACGTGTCCCCGGCGACCACCTTCCTGGTCGCCAGTGGCGTGGCCTGCCGCCACGTGCCCCCGGGGCGACCACCTTCCTGGTCGCCCAGGGGCGTGGCCTGGCCGCCACGTGCCCCCGGGTCGACCACACCCCTGGCGACCTTTTTAACTGCGGGGGAGTGGGGACCCTGGCGCAAAGTACGCCGACAAGAAGTATATCCAGGATCTTCTTGATCGTGCCTCTCTCACTGATGAGCGTACAGCTGAGACCCCCATGGAGCTCAATGTTCACCTTCGACCTACTGATGGTGAACCTCTTGAGGATCCTACTCGCTATCGCCATCTTGTTGGGAGTCTTGTTTACCTTGGTGTCACTCGTCCTGACATTTATTATCCAGTTCATATCCTGAGTCAGTTCGTTTCTGCTCCTACTCAACTTCACTATAGTCATCTTCTTCGTGTTCTACGATATTTTCGTGGAACCATCTCTCGCCGTCTTTTCTTTCCACGCTCCAGCTCTTTACAGCTCCAAGCATACTCTGATGCTACATGGGCTAGTGATCACTCTGATCGTCGGTCTCTTTCTGCTTACTGCGTTTTTCTTGGTGGTTCTCTCATTGCTTGGAAGACTAAGAAGCAGACAACAGTTTCTCGTTCGAGTGCTGAGGCTGAGTTGCGAGCTATGACTCTTTTGACAGCAGAGGTTACGTGGCTACGGTGGTTGCTTGCGGATTTCGGTGTTTCTATTTCTACACCGACTCCTCTTTTATCTGACAGTACAGGGGCTATCAGCATTGCTCGAGATCCAGTGAAGCATGAACTCACCAAGCATATTGGTGTTGATGCTTCTTATATGAGGTCACAGGTACAGGACGAGGTTGTGGCTCTTCAGTATGTGCCTTCAGAGCTCCAGTTAGCAGATTTCTTCACAAAGACACAGACTAGAGCTTATCATGACTTTTTCCTCTCCAAACTCAGTGTTGTTGATCCACCATGAGTTTGAGGGGGGTGTTAGAGATAGAGTCTTATTCCTATTCATATTCCTATTACCTCATGTACATGTATATATATACTGGCCTATTGGCCTCATGATAAATACAAGTGCTATTCATAACAGAGAAGAGAGTTGACTTTTATTTAGTAGCAAATATTGCACGAAAATATAGATAAATTAATTATGTATAAAAGAGAAAAGATAGTTATTGTACAACATCTAGAGTTAATCTTTTAAAATAGCTATTATACACACTAGCTTTAGTGTTTACTTTAGATAACATAAATGAGAAATAGAGTAAGTACTGGACTTTTTATTGTAATTGCTCTAACGACCGTTATATGTTGAATCGTTGATTGGCACGATTTTTTAGCCAAAAAAAACTGCTTGACTGCATTTGTATGATTTACCTTAAAGGCATGTATAGTGGTATAGATGACAGTTGTCTATAATACACCTCTATATTATGTACAGACAACATTAAAAATAACTCATAAAATGGATCGTTAGTTGTTTGTAATGGTCTTTCATTCAATTAACAGATTATCTATACAATGTTATATAAAATGTAAAACTGTCTATAAGACTATCTATTAAACAGTAGATAGTAGCTTTCTCTCTCCTTCACGGTATTTAGAATTTTACTTGCATCTCCTGTACACAACTAACACACACACCCTTACGCCGAAAGGAATCCCACGCCTCTCCGCCGCGCCATGTCAGCCCTGCCCGGTTCCCGATGGTTCTTTGCCCATCGTGGTTTCCCGTTGCTCGTCTTGGGGTGTGTTTGGTTGTCTGTACCAAGCGGTACATGTATAAGATGGTTTAAGAAAAAAAAACATCCATGTGTTTGGTTGTTTGAATGGAATCATTCCATCCTGGACCAAGTGGTATAAATTTAAGAAATATTTCTTTTAGATGCTGAACTATTTTGTTCATTCAAAATAATAAAACCAAATGATAGACCATTTCATGCCATCCAATCTAATCCTGCAAACCAAACGCACCCTCGGTGTCTCCGCTTTTGCTTTATGCATTCTTGCCTAATCCCTTGCGCGCTCCGCCCACCTCCCCTTTCCCCAACCTTTTCCGCCACCCTGCCAACCAGGCTTCGCCCGCCAAACCTTTCCTTGTTCGCTCAGCAGCATTGCCTCCGAGCTCTCTCCCTCGGCCCCTTCCCTGCCGCACCCCGCCGCCTTGCGTCGACCCCTTTGCCTCGCGCGGTTCGCCTGGTTTTCCCGGCCGCTCCGTCACCCTGCGAGGCAGCCCGAGCTCCCTCCCTCGGCCCCTCCCCCTTCCCTGCCACGCCGCATCGCCTTGCGTCGACCTCCTTGCCTCTCGCGGTTATGGTTCGCCCGATTTCCCGGCCTTTATGGTTCGCCCGATTTCCCCGGCCACTCCACCGCCCTGCGAGCCAAGGTTTGTCCACCTCCCATAACGTATATAGAAGATTCATGTCTGCAGAATATCTCAAGGTCATCGAAGGTAAAATGCTTGCTTCTTCTTTACATCTTGACCTTTTATGTTCATCTTGACTTAGTGCAGGCCGATTATCCTGTGACACAGTTATCGCGCCCTTAGTCCAGCTTTTGTATGAGTCATCTACTTCAGTCCAGGTAATGTGAATCATGCAATCTTGAATCTTCAATGGCGTTTTTCTGAGCTGGAGTTTTTCTGGAAGGTGCAGTGCAATTGCACTTGCAAGTGCTTTGCTTCTTCCAAAGGGCTGGTCAAGTTTTCGATTGTGTGGGTTTTATAAAAGAAAATGAATTTCCTGTGCATGGAGTGTTAACTTATTTATTTGCATGCAAATCTTGAAGCATGTTATCACTGCAGTTTTACCTTCTCCGCACCCATTTTTAGCTTCTACTTGAAACCCTCAGAGTAATATTTTTGTTGTAAAACTACAAAATTACGTATCAATGTAAGTAGTCAATTGTATAAGAACGATTTAAAAGGTAGCATATTTACTTAGGAGGCACTTTTTTGGTGATTTTTATCCCGCTACCATTTCCTGGCTTCATTGTTGGAGCAGCTCTTTTTGTCACTAAAGCGACACTAAATTTGGTGTTAATTAGCGATATTGTGGTTGTGAAACATCAGTATTTTAGGTCTACCATTTGGGTTTGATAAAGTGTTAACTTCACTTAACTTTATCACAGGTTGTTGCGCTTGGTGCTATTTACAATATTGCTGTGAATTTAACTCTCAGGAAATCGGTTCTTCTTCATTTTGTGGTTGTCTCCCAACTTGTTCATTTATCCAAGTCTACGGATCCAACATTGAGGCTAAAATCTGTATGGGCTGTTAGGAATAGTATGTTCCTTCTGAATCCAAAGTATAAAGTCTTCATTCTTAAGGAGCTAACCTTATCTACTCTTTCAAGCCTCATATGTGATAAATCTAAATGCCCAGCTATGATATTAGGGAATTAACCAAATTAGTTGCACTGCTAATTGCCAAATATTTTGCATATTCTGAACATTTTGTTTAGGAGCAGATCTTGGCACTGGTGCACAATCTTGTTAATCAACTCCATCAGTGGCGGAGCCAGGATTTTCATAAGCCTCGGGCCGAAAATAAGAGACTATTACTGTCGTAAAAAATTACGGACATTTAGGTATAACAAAGTACAACGCAAATAGAGAATTAAAGATAAATTTAACTTACATGCTTAACATTTCAATAAAATAGATAAAATATGTCAAAATAATATAACATAGTGGAGCGGCAGAAAAGTTAATACCTAATCAACGGATGTTTGTTGAATCTGAGACTAACATATTTTCATCAGCAATAGAACAAGAACCTGAACCTGTAAAAGAAGAAATTGCACATGTAAATTAGATACACAAAACTACGAAGGAAACTATTAAACCAAATTGCATTAGAAGAATGTAACATACCACTAGCACGAAGACTACGAGGTAATTGTTGCTTACGAGATCTCATACTTTGAAAACGTTGGAAAATAAGATGACAATGGTTTTGACCTCTTCATCCTGTATTTTTATTACATCAAATTGAATCCAATTGATTAATCAGTATATTCAAATCTATATCTAGCAACTAATACATATTAGATGATTCACACATCAAGACATCACAGTTGCATGATTGCATTAAATGGAGAGTTAAAATGTGCATCAGTAGAATCGTAGAAGGTAAGAAGCAACCTTGCTTGTTGTCATTCCATTCCAAGGTGAAGCAAAGTGTCATTCCTCACTTCCTCTGAAGTCTGAAGGTGAAGGTGAAGCAAAGAGGCAATGGCTGGTGGCCGTCAGGCCGTCAGGGCGGAGGCCGGCGAGCGGACCGTTCTTAGGCGGCGATCAGCGTCTTGGCGCCGTCGTATTGGGAACTGGGGCGCCGGCGTGGCGGCCGCCAGCGGGCTGGGGCGGGGCTCGGGACTCGGGAGGAGCGGCCGTCTTGAGGCACGCCGGGAGGAGCAGCGCCCGTCTTGGCACGCCGGACGAAGCGTCGCCGGCGGCGGCGGTAGCCAGGCCGGCGGCGAAGCGGCGGGCGTCGGTAGGCAGGCGACGTGGGCACTGGGCAGGAGCTCTCCTTCTAGGGTTGCCTTGCAACCCTGCTGGTTTTGGATGGAGGAGCCAAGGTAATGGGCCTCAGCCTCAGGCCTCGGGCCCAATTGAAAAACCCCTAATTTTTTAATTACTGTTTACACTGGGCCTCGGGCCCAGGCCCCGGTGGCCCGAGGCCCAGCTCCGCCCCTGAACTCCATACAGTGAGTTAATAAACCCTATAATTCAAGAAGCAAGGCTGTCTATAGTATTCTCGTTCGGGAACGAGGATAAAGTAATAGCGATAAATTAGTGCATAACACATTTTAGGATGAACTATGGAATAAAATGTATTTTAGCTTAGAATCTATCAATATTATAATAAAAAAGGAGATAAAAATACTATAAAATTTTATATTTTAAGACGATTCTGATTAGACACACTTTTGCCTCAAGCATCTTTCTATTATTAATAGCATAGTTTCTCCATTTTCTCATTGTACCTGCTCTCACGTACTCACCCATTAGAGCATTTGCAGCGTGTTGTTTTTTCAGCCTCTAAAGAAGACGGGAGACACGTGTAAACATCGCAAAATATGGACGCCGAGTAAAAATTGTTGGAATGTCTCCAAGTCTAGAGCCAACCCCGCCTCCAACCGTCCCACCAATTTAGAAATGATGCGATGGCCCGCATGCGGGTGTTGGAGCGGTGGGTTGTACAGGACTATTTTATTTCCTCATGATCCATCTTAAAGTCAGAATAGAAGTTGAACATTGAAGTAGTTTTTGCTACAGACCACCCCATGCCCTTATATGGGTACCTGTTTTTATCGAACCATCTTTTCATCTTCGAAATCACTGCAAGCAACTCAATACCATTCAAGGTTTTAACTCCGGAAGTTTTTCGATGTTATTTCGCTAGTGGTATCAAGTTTTGCTGTTATATAACCAACTAGGTAGAACCGTGCGGCAATGCCGCACCGCGCAAAATTTGGTTCGAAATTCTTTTTTGCAAGGAAACGCCGGAGAAAGGATCTAGTCATAATTTTTTTTTAGTTTTTTTTGGAAAAAGGTGACGTGAAGGATCAGATCGCGAATCTACGAAATAACGGGTCTTTTTTTGAAAAATAACCAGGAAAAAAATCTAGAGATAGAGCTATACACATATATCTGTTCATAAAAATATTGTTTCCGGGAAAAACGAAGAAAGAACCTAGACACAAATTTATTTTGACGAATTTAGTTAACACTTTATTATTACCCGACTAACCTCCTTTTGTCGAGTTTAATACTCTATGTGTTAATTGAGTGATAATACATGTTCCGAAAAATATTAGAGATGTCAACCCTCTTTTATCGAGTTTAATACTCTATACATTCACCGAGTAATAATACACGTTTCGAAAAATATTAGAGATCGAGTTCGGAAAAAATTTAGAGATTAGAGATCGAGTTGGGAAAAAAATCTAGATATAGAGCTGTACACATATTTCTGTTGACGAAACTATTTTTTTTTTGGAAAACGGAGAAAGGACCTGGACGTAAGGGCCGGGGACCTGTTTGTTATATTTTTGGACCTGATCGCTATTATGAAAAATTAGAAAAGGGCTCGTTCGATATTCGTATTTAGCGGGGGCTTTGCTGTAAGTAACGAACCAAGGACCTAAACGCAATTCGAAAAAGATTTTTTTATACTCATAAAAAATCGCAAATGACCTCTTTGTAATTTACAGGGACCTATCCGTAATTTACAGAAAAAAGAGGGACCTTTTTGTAAAATGGCATGGAGGTGAGGTGGCACCCTTGGTTGGCCTCCAATTCTTTCCTACATAATAGGTGTATTATGGGTACAAGGGCTGATTTAATTTGGGGGTGTCGGGTATTGCTCGAGCACCCTTAAGATTTTAAAAATGCTACAAGATCATTCCTTCAATATGCTAAATTTATCGATTGAATTGGTTTCGATTTTGATGGTTTAGGATTTTTAAGACCTAGACCTCGCTCTTGATGGGGCTCTTGGCTTTTTGATGGCATGTGAAAGGTGCTAATGACCAAACCAGCGTGAATTATCGGTGGTTGTGGTTGATTTCCTACGTAGATGACCTAGCTGATACATATCTTTAATTCTTGTCCAGTTCAGAGAACACACATATATATATTACCACCCTTATACGGGAAGAAAATCGAGAGCAGCCAGACACCCCACGTGGCATCTCGCTTTTTTGCGAAAAGCCCCCCGGTTTCTTCAAAATTATGTTCGGTCCTTGTGCGGTTTTATGTGAGAGGAAAATATTTTTCCTGGTTCGCGTTTAGATCCCTGGTTTGCCGTTTTACATGCAGAACCTCCCGTTAAGTACGAATCGCGAGCGAACCTTTTCCTAATTTTTCAGAATAGCGAACAGGTCTAAAATTATAATAAATAGATCATCGCGCTTTACGTTCGGATCATTTCTCCGTTTTGTCCGAAAAAAAATGTTTTCGTGGTCCGTTTTTTTTCAGAGCATGCGAAAAATAATTTCGATGGCCGTTTTTCAAAAAAAAAATGGAAAACCGTTTCCTTTCTCCGTTTTGCCTGGAAAAAATATTTTCATGATCCGTTTTTCCTCCGGAGCAGAGGGAAAATATTTTCGGTGGCTATTCCCCCCCCCCCCCCCCCTCCAAAAAAAAATTGGGAAACCGTTTCCTTTCTCCGTTTTGCCCGAAAAAAAATATTTTCGTGATCCGTTTTTCCTCCGGAGCATGGGAAAAATATTTTCGTTGGCCGTTTTTTTTTTAAAAAAAAATGGAAAACCGTTTTCTTTCTCCGTTTTGCCCAGAAAAAATATTTTCGTAATCCGTTTTTCCTCCGGAGCATGGGGAAAATGTTTTCGATGGCTATTTCCCCAAAAAAAATATGGGGGCCGTTTACTTTCTCCGTTTGGCCTGAAAAAAAAATTATTTTCGTAATCCATTTTTTCTCCGGAGCATAGAAAAAATGTTTTCGCTGGCCGTTTCCTCCAAAAAAAAAAAGGAAATTCGTTTTTCGTCCGTCCTTTCTCCGTTTTTACCCGTTTTCCCACATTTTTCACGGGAAAATAAGCCCATAGGGTGTTAAACTCGGCATCTAAAATTTCTTTTGCGGCTCGATCTCTAATATTTTTTTAAGACATGTATTATTGCCCATTGACCGCATAGGGTGTTAAACTCGGCGTCTATAGCTTTTTTTGTGGTTTGGGATCTAATATTTCTCGGAACATGTATTATTCTTTTTTTCCCCAAAAAAGACCGTTGTTTCGCTGGTTCGTCGACGGTTCTTACCTAGCGTCTTTTTTTCAAGAAATACCCAAGCGAACAAAAAAAACTCGGATATTCCTACCTTTGTTTAGAGATAAAAACTTATATCAAATTTCGCACGGCACGGCGGAGCGCGCAGCTCACTAGTATATATATATATATATCTACCATCGAAAAATCGACGCTGGAGGTGAAATATAAACCCCGATTTTCTCTTAACAAGGTACACGAAAAAGAAGGTATTGTCTGAACTCTGAACAGACGACAGAGGATTCAGGTCCTGAATGATTTCGCAGTGCATGGCCTCGTGGCGCTAACATGATCGAAACAGAATCTTCATCGCGGGCAAAGGGGAATTTTGTCCCTGAGCGGGTCCATCCATTCTTTCCATGAGGACGAGGGAGCAGCCACGAGCTACTTTGCCTCTTGCTTTGGCTGCTCTCCTGAAGCCTTCGGTGGCTGCGCAGTGCACACCCAAAGCCTAATGGCGATCTCTCCGACGATGCGAAATGCCTGCCCTTCTAAAGCTTCATCGAAATCTTGTTGAGTCGAAACTCCCCCGGCCACTTTGTAGTTCTGAGTCCGTCCACCCCGTGAACTGTGCATGACATGTTAGGATGTGCGTTTTGCCGAGCACAGAAACAGGAAACAGTCCAGTCTAAAAAAGGAAAGAAGAAAGAAGCCGGCGAACCGGCGGACAAAACAACAAAATAAGCCGACTACTCTATTGAGCTAGGCCTCGTTGCTAGATAAAAACTAGAGATATCGCTAAGGGTTTTTTGGACGACTGTCGACACCGGAGAGTAGTAGTTTGTTGAAGATGCATGCATTCCTCTCTTTTCCAGATGTTCCAAAAAGCAAAAATCAACGACCCAGCCATGCTCTTGCGCCGTCTCTTGGGTAAAGCACTGAGTATGGTCTGCCACCAAGAGGATAAGGACAAGTCCGCCCCAAAGTCTGGCTGCGGCAAAGGCGGAATCTGCAACTTGTTGAGCAAAGAAGATTAAGTTTGCTTTGCGAAAGGGCAGGTTAACATAAGATGAATAGCTTCGTCTTCCCCTAGGCCGCAAAGACAGCAAACCGGAGTAAATGGCCAACCTCTTAGGGCCAGGTTATCCGCAGTTTGAAGCCTGTTTTGGAATAATAACCAAGCAAAGAACCTGCACTTGTTCTGGGTTTTTGCCTTCCAGATTAGCGAATAGTTATGATCAAGCAATGATCGTAGAAACTGCGTCCTGTATGCCGACTTTGTTAAGTAAAGGCCATCCGCGATCCAACGCCAGTGAACGACACCGGTGAACGAAAGAGTAGCTAGCGATTCCTTTCTTCGTCAAAGTTTGTAGGGCGTTTGGTAAATATGGACGGATGAGAGTATGTTTTCCTAAGAGAAAAATTGCTTAAACTTTAAAGCAATGCTCCGTATACTGTTTAGCAGTGTGAGGCATGGTTTAGTGGTACTGGTGTGTGCAAGATCTACAAATCCTGGCTAAAATATCATCGAGAGCACCTACTAGATTAGAATCGTGAGGCCGCTTGCTGATTCGGCTCGGGCCGGCTCGTAGCCTTGCGGCGCGTCCGTGCAAATCCGAGGGGAAGTCGTGGGCCGCGTGGGCCGTCTTGCAACCAGGCCGCAGCACGTGGAATTCTTTTTCCTGGCCGGCACATTTCGTCCGATTAGACCACTAATCGCAGCAGCGCTGGTCGGCGTCGGGCGTGGGCTCGGCATGGTCAGGCTGGGTTGGGCTGGTAATTTCTGAGGTTTGCCTCCAGCACTTGTCAGCCCATCACCGCACTGCTCTAGGATTTCGCAGTCAAAACGCAAGTCAGTGGAGTTACAAATCCTACAAAACCAATGATCGGAGTAGCAAATCCTCAATTACCCCTTCTAGCTAGTAGTATTAACAAGTAGCAGATATTTGATCTCTTGTTAAATACAGATAACCCAGCGAACTAATGGTTTTGCTATGCTCTTCAGAAGGGGGCATTCTATTCAGGATCTCTCTCTCCTCCATTCTTGTGTTTTCTACGCAAAATCTTCGTTTCCTGCGCAATGGCAAAAAAGAGAAAACCAGAAATGCTTCTTTATCCAACGGCCAGTCCTACTAAATGCATTCAGCGATGGGCATTCCTTCAGGACCACCAAATCTCCACCCTTCTTTGAGAATTCAGACACAAGTCAAGCTACTACCACTGTGCTTCCATGTTATTACTATGGTTGCTAGTTGCTACAAATAGCTAGCCTAGCCCTCTATAGCCATGGGACCATCAGCTCGAGTACCGGCTTCTCGCTTCACACATATGAAACCCCTACTACGCTGCACTGACTCGGTAGCAAAATTCCCCAACCATGCATGGTCCATAGATCGTCGGCATCTGCATCTCTCTCATGGGAGCCTTCCGTTTCAGGATATGACAGGCACGTGAGTAGTCGACTACCCAAACTCTATCCCATCTAATATGCTTCTCGTGTTTGAGGCAGCGGAAAGTGGCTGCTCATGCATCTCGAGGTCAGGAGATCATTGACAGAGCCAAATTAATCGTTGTCCCCCTCGTCACCAAGCCCGGCAAACACCACATGGGGAAAGCTGTTCGTCCCTCTCCTCCAGGGAACCACTTGTAACCAAGCACATTTCCTATATTATCACCTCGTCGTGAACCACTAAATCCCCATACATTTCTTCGGTATCGGAGTTACATATCCAGCTATATCATATATTACGCGTGCTAGTTCTATCTTTGTTCGTGGTGGTAGTAGTAGAGCTGGTGGTGTGGTGAGCTGGTGAGCAGCTAGATTACTCATCAGTGACGGCATTGCAAACAGTGAAACGTGCAGATGATCCTAGAATCCCAGATGGGTGTGTCTAGCTCTGTCCGTGGGATTGCAAACAGTGAAATGTGCAGATGATCCTAGAATCCCAGATGGGTGTGTCTAGCTCTGTCCGTGGGATTGCGAACAGTGCAGGTTCTGATATTCTGCAATGTCTCCCTGAATCTTGTCTGCAGTCGACTGGACACTAGCGTACGTATCCATTGCCACGGGTAGCTTTCCTACATCCGCAAGCATTCTCCCGACAGATCATTTGATCGATCTCAACTGCCCTGGACAGGTGAGCTAGCAAGCTAGCGGGTACACGTAGTGCATAGCTGAACTGGGGATGTCTCCATGGAAGGTTTTCAACAAGCTGTGTCTCTCGTCAGGATCTTACACGGACGCATGCCTTTGTCCGGGGGATGAACAAGAGAAGGTGGTGTCAAGATAAGACCAGAGAGCGAGTAGGGATCAGGTTAGCAAGTGTGTCAAGCGCCTCGCAGCCGAAGATGTCGCCGTCCGGTCTGTTGTTGCAGACTGACTCGCAGCGCTGCGCGGTTTTGCTTTCGCCAGCCGCTTCTACAAGTTGCCGGAAAACTCGATCTGGAGAAGGATCTTCAACGCTGCTGTATGTACCTTGGAACTTGGAAGTTCTGAATATCTTCAGATCATATTCTTTCTGGGAAACGTACCGAGAATTAACGTATCCGGCTGTACGTACCTACGAATCGTGTGAAAAGCATGTATCGATCCGATCCTCTTGCGCAGCTAGTGGGGGGATGGTAATTAAGGCCGTCAAACGTGATTAGCTAGCATCGTTGTTAGAAGAGCCCTCGTGCCGGTGGCCTTTTTAAAACAATGCTTGCTTAATGACGGGTTTAAGGAATTAATAACAACACATGATTTGGGCAAATCGAAGACACGCGTCGGGGCCCGACCAAGCGCGATGGGATCCGTTGCGGCACGGTCGTGACACTTGGTGCCCCGACCTGCCCTCGATACCCTGGATCGCGCGCGACGGGCGGATCTCATCGCGCTCGGGGTTCGGCTAGCCCGTTTGGGTTTCATAAACTTGTTTAGTTTCTTAATTTTCAGGAGAAAAAAAAATTTATAGGCTTCCGGCCGGAGTATACAAGGCGTCGAGATCTCGGCACACTACTGTGCCAGATGAAGCAGCTAGCTCGCACCCCAGCCACGCTGCACCGAACGCTCCAAAGCCTTCCAACTTGAGCCCCTTCAAATCACTCCAACAAGCTACTGCTCTAGTATTAGTACTGCTCCAATAAGCCACCAGTACTGCAAGTCTCGCTGTACCTTCTCCTACATCTCTCGCTGGCTCCCTAGCTCTGGCATCTTTTAGGATCTAGCTAGCTTTCTTGATATATACCAGCTGCATCAGCTCACTGCTGGCTCACTCTCTCATCGATCTCTCATTCTTCAGGACAGATATGAAGGTAACGGCTCAAGCCACCAGTATGATCTTTATTAATTTTTGCAGTACGGTAGATATGGTCTTGTAGGGCTGGGTGGTGGTGATGAAACTTCTGTTGACTTGGTGGCGTTATGCTATGAGGTTTCGTCGTCTGTCCTCTTGCAGATTTTCAGCTGGGTGGTTAACAAGATCAATGGGAGGCAAGAAGCAAATCGATTCCCTGCTAATTCTTCTGCGCCTTATCGTGAGTGTACTTGCAAACTTTTCTTTTTTGAACGGTAGCACTAGGGAAGACCCTACGGATAATGTGTACAAAGTTTGAAAGGTGAAAAGATAGGCCTAAACTGAGGAGAAATCAAGATAATGTGTCTATCCAATCAAATAAATTTTGTTTACGTTGCTCTTTTATTCGATGCACATGCAGAGAGAGCTTATTTATAAATAGTCTTTTTCAGCTTGATATACTCGGAGCAATATATACTCTCAAATGTTTCATCATTTTTTGTTTACAGATGTCCCAGGCTGCAATAATAATAATTTTTATGTAAAATATAGAGTCAAAGTTGTTCTTGAAACGTTCTACCTTTAGAACAACATCATGTGCATTACCCCAAAGTAATCCAATAATATTCCAGCATGCAATACTGAAGGAGCAATTAGAGAAAAGATGGTTTACTGTCTCCACATGTTGATCTTGGCATAGCACACAATAGTGATCGTCCTTCAAATAAAAATGATTTCTACGTAGCATACCTCTAGTGTTCAGTCTGTCCATAAGTAATAACCATGCAAACACTTTGAGCTTCATCGCACATTTACTTTACCAAATCCACTTAAAAGGTTTTGGTGCGGCCATTGGATGAAACAAATACTTATAGAACTTTTGTGACGTGTATATGTTTTATTCCAAATGTAAGTCCAAGCATCCGAGCAATTGTTCATTGTCAAGAATCTTTGGTTATTTCTTGCTATTCTTTTATCAAAATTGGGGTAGTTACTGTTCATCAGACAGTGCATTCTAGAAGTGAAATGATCATCATTTCCTTTCATTATATTCCTTGAAAGAAGAGGAAGAATAACATGACCCTTTGGTTTTAGAAGCCATTTGCTTTTAAGTTTCACTTGTGCCAATTAGCTTCGGCCATGTAGTTATTTTTGCTTCGTATTTTGCTTATAACAACCAATTTGGTTCTCAAATAGGCTAGCTTGTTTTGTGACGTTCATGAAAACCGATTTTGGAATTTTGTTTTTCTGATGATGGTAGTGTGTTCTTTGTTGGTTATGTGTCCTTTTCTTGAGCAGTTTTGTATCCTTTCTTGATCAAGGAGATTTGTTAACACTTTGGTTATGGGATTTTCTTAATTTGTCTTTGGATCTACCGAGGAAGCTACTTGTTGTGATAATGCCATCAATGGAGAAAAGAATGTAGTATAATGACATTTTGTGACTTTTCCCTTGTGATATTTTTCTTTGGGTTTCTCTGCATATATGTACTTTACTGTTCTTTTGTTTAATTAAGTTCACTAGGGGGGTTTCCTTTTTCTTTCTTTCCCAAGAACGAGAGAGAAGTGGAGAGATTTATGCATGGAAATTATGCCCCATCATGACTATTTCATGGTCTCCCTGTAAAGTGTTGCGTCCAACTAGTCGGTATGGATCAAAATCTTGACAAATACAAGCAAGTACAATATTTCTGTTTCTACCTACTTTGATTCTCTCATGTTCATTATTTTTTTTATCTAAAGATGAAATGCTTAATCTATAGCCCCAATTCTCCACTTGTGATCAAGTATAGTGTCCATTTTGGTAGACAAAATCCTGACCTCATATGGTTTTGTTCTACTCAATCTAATCTAAAGTCAACTGGTCCATTTGAAAGAGTATACTGTTGGGCTTTAAAGATTACATAAAAAAGACTACTATGGTTGGAGAATGAAGACATCGTTTAACATTTGATATGTGATGAAGTGATTACCACTATATGAATATAGTACGTTAAAACATCAAGGTGTAAGCATGGGCAAACGTATTTCCAACCAGTGATAGGGTGATGAGAACCATAGGGTTTTAAGAATTTAAAATTAGTGGTCCATGCTCCGGACAATCATTTTATGCTAATATGGACCTAGGATCATACATTTGTGTTTGTTCATTGATTTTGCAACTTAATTTACTTCTAATGTACAGGCGCTAACATGTCAGATTGTCGCAAGGATGAGTTCAGCGATTGGCCCCAATCATTGCTTGCTATTGGGACATTTGGAAATAAGCAGATCGAGGAGGTAGTGCATGCACAGAATTCCTTCGAGGATGTGCAGTCCATGCAAAACGGCATCAAGTTTACAGAGGAAGTAGACAATATACGGAAAGAATTTGAAATGCTACTAGCAAGCAATGCTCATGACTCGCATGATGATGACCAGGTGGTTTCACAAAAACATGTCAATGAGAAGGACAACGAAAAGCACAAGGACCAATTGATCAACAAGAAGATCATCATAAGCAACACAAAAGATTCAATAGGAAAGAATAGAAGTGCACTTAAGCCAAGATTGGTTGCTTCACTGCTCAAATTATTTATGTGTAAGGGTGGCTTTACCTCGATGATTCCAGAACCAAGGAACTCTCTCCCTCAATCAAGAATGGAGAAGGTACCCTTACATTCTTATGTAAATTGGTAGTTAAATTACACCTTCTAAGTAGCATCTTGAATGTGGTTTTGTTTTTCATTGCAGCTGCTCAAGGCAATACTGCAGAAGAAAATACACCCACAAAATTCTTCGATGCTAGTACCTAGGAGGCATTTGGACTGGATGCCAGATGAGAAAGAAATCAATGAATGCCTTGAGGTTGCATTGCGTGATCTAGATGATAATGGTGCAAAGTGGGTCAAAACTGATTCAGAGTGTAAGTTGTATACTTTGATACCAAAATGCAATGTTATCAGTCATCGAACATTTCTTTTCCCACTGCTTGATTTGATGTAACTTGTTCTTTTCCTTCCTTGCAGATATTGTGCTTGAAATGTAAAGATGGGTGAATATGTATGTTCTTTTCAGGCCAAGTGTGCATCTTTCTTCTCAACTCTAAACTTTCAATTGAACCCGATATGCATTATCCTTCTTTTAATAGCCGTGCTGGCAATCTGATTGATTCTATTTAGTGTACATGTTCAAAAGGTCTTGGCAAGCTTGGGGTTCACGGTGTTATGATATATACAAGTATGGGATATAGTCAGCAATGAAGCTATGGGGATCATGATGTATTGCCCCTATGTTTTTGACATAAATAAATATTTGTATTATGATAAGAAACTTTCGGGACAAACCATATATCATGTTTGGTTTTCTCTTCATTGAGATCGTAAAGAGATGTGCTTTTATACATCACTATTTAAAAGTTGCACAAATTTTAAAGGATGAAATGAAAGGTGGATGGTGATTGCTTACTCCTTTGTTTGCTTTAAAACTAGTGCAATTTGTATTAAAAGGGTGATACATGAAAGCACTACTCGAATGCAAATTAGAAGGCATTCAATTTTGAAGTATCGTTTATTTTTGAATTATGATGGACATTTATGATTCTTGATCTTTAAAAAGCTTCATTATGTAGTCGTTCTTCTATTATATTCTCGATTTAATTTGAATCAGCTTGTAGGACAGTAGGAGTACTTGATTTGTGCTAGTGTGATACCTTCGCTCAGCGATTTCCATTTCTATCCCGCATGAGCGAATTAAATGCTGGGTGCAGTCTCTGAAATTTTCTGTTGATATCTCCTAATTCATACTGATATTGTGATAGATCGATTCATGGGACAATCTGAATTTGACAGCACGCATCCGCGTTTTACAAAAGATAACAAAAAAGCACATACGCATATCACAACGAATTTGCGAGGCTCATTTGTGTGATCGAGAGCGCACCTTTGTTGCAGATCTTCCAATCACCCAAGTTCTTTTTTTTTGAATTTTTGGCCAGGAGCTCTGGCAATTCTGTAAAGGAGAGAACAACTGCTGAGCTACAGACGCGAACGCACGCACCCACACACACACACACCACACACACGCACACACCCAAGCGAAAATAGCCCAGCCAGCGAGCACCCGGGCTCGAACCCGGGTGGCCTACGCGCCACTGTATGCACTTGGCCACTGAGCCAACGCTCGGTCCTCAATCACCCAAGTTCTTTGATGATACATCTGTTGGAGCTTGTGCGCAGAGACGCCTTCCGTCAGCAAGATTCCGCTACAATGTTCATAAATTTCTGGTCAGTGCTCCTTGCCATAATCAGTTGTGTACACAAGAAAGGAGCATGAAAGGGCTAGAGCATCATCTCTAACTATTGTGCCTCTAGTACCTTTAGTCCATAAATTTTCCAGCGGTCTTTAAAGCAAGGAAGTAAAACAACACTGGGCACTCTATTTGTCTACCGCGTACGTCACTGTCCACAGGGGCATGGAGCAACTGCGCAAATGGCTATGGATATGACGATCTGTTGCTTCGGCCTCCCTTATTTAAGAGCCAGCTCTCTTCTCTCTCATCTTCTCTCACTCTTCCATATAGATCAAAAATGATATGTATAGACTAAGAGCTAGCTGATGTGGTCTTATTGTACATGCTCTTATTGCACAACATCTAGAGACAACTTTTAGAGATAGCTATTGTACAAGCTGACTTTTAGTTTATTATTAACCTGTAGTGAGCTTTGCTATTGTACTTGCTTTAAGTGAGAGAAAACCTTACCTTAAATTAAAAAAAATGGGGGGAAGGCATCCCTGTCCCTCTCTTTTTGCTGCTTTCTTTCCGAAAATTTGAGTAAGGCACTGCATTCATTTGTACTTTTCCAATGTTTTTTAAATATTTTTTAATTTACGATATGTATGCGAGCGTAAACTGGCAGACTTATAGTATATCAATCAGTAGTTCGTTTCAACAAGTATACCAATCAATAGTTTACATGTTTTCATCATGTAATTACCGGTTGCTGTTGAAGGCTCGGAAATGCAACACTTTCCACCCAAAGTGCACGGTTTCACAATTTTTAATCAAGGACTTATTTAGAACCACAGACATACTACGAAACAAAAAGAAACTGAGTGCTCCTAGATGACAAGTAAGAAGGGAGGCCTTGAAGTTCAAGCAATGTATTCTGTACCGTAAGATTTGTGTCCAAACAGGCTCCAAAGAACATACCCCCTCCGGTTTCATATTTTCTGTCGCTGGAGCATTCTGTAGTTTGGTTGAAAAATTCTGTCGTTGGACCATTCTGCATTTAATGACACCAGATTTTCAAATCATGTATATTGATTGCTGACGCTTGAGCTCTGCATACACACATAACGATTGGGTATCCTTGCTTTGAGAATTGGAATCACACCATTTCCAAACTATTTAATATGACCACATTAGGAAATTAGTACTCTATTAATCACTCTTTGGTACGTGAGATTATGTCTAAAACGACAGAAAATATAAAATCGAGCGAGTAAGTAGCCACTACGCTGCCCTCGATTTGTTTTTAGAAACATGCTTCAGCCTGTCATTGACTCATCGACCCTCTGAACTGTGAACACCAAAGAAGAAAACGAATTAGTTTGGTCCAATCCAACCAAAACCTCATCGTCTTCTCCCTCTCATTACCGCGGGAGCCACACGAGTGACACGACAGGTACTCTTGGCTTTTGCCGTTTTGCTCCCCCCACCACCCCACCCCCGGAGGCTCCAGTTCACGTAGGCCAGATCCAGCGTCACTTGTCCTCCACTAGTCCACTCCCCGACCCGCCTCGCCTCATGGCCGCCGTGTCGGCGGCCGCCCGCCTCCTCCTCGCCCTCGCCGCCGTGGCGCTCGCCCCCGCCCTCCTCCGTCCCGGGGAGGCCTCCGTGCACGAGTACGGCGGCCTCGGCTTCCTCAACAAGGGCAATGCCTTCATCCTCCACGCCGGCAGCGAGGGCCTCTACGCCCCCGCCGCCAATGCTACCGCCGGGGACGACGACAACGCCGCCGCGACCGATGCCTTCATCCGGTAATTAACTCCCTGTCTCGCTCTCCGGTGGCTAATTTGATCGGTGCATCTGCATTGCGGCTGGTGGTCCGGCAGCCGACGACCGAGCGGATCTTTGGTCCCGACATCTTGGGGGCTCTGTCGGACACTTGTGTGGTGTTTAGTAGATGAGGTTTTTACTGAAAATTTTAAGAGCTTGTAGACTTGCGCGCTGTGTGTTGTGTCGGTATAGGCTGGAAGTGGAGATGTATCGCGCTAACGCGTCGCTGAATGGTGTATTGGAATGCATTGCAAGGGACAATAGGCAGAATTTATTCAAAGTAGGCGCTGCTTTGCCGATATTGCTCGAGCTATTGAGCTTACTTTTGCTTTGTCAGAAGAGAGATGCTGAGCTAAGGATTGAGGAGGATGAGTAGGGTCAAAGTTGTGGTGAGGAGTGATGGAGTTCATTGTGAGCTCCATTCATTGGATCTTTTACAGTAACTATGTTGAGGGGCACACATTCCAGTGGCAGCTAAGGAACAAAGTAATACTGGTTATATGAGCATTGTGGAGTTAATCATGCTTGATCGGTTTACAGATGATGGGATGTGTTGGTGTAGCTAACATGACTTCATGAGGAGTGCCTAGGCAGTCATTCGAAGGATTAGTTATGTCAAACATGGGATAGGACAACTTTGGATACAGGCAAGGTCAAACAAGCTTTAAATTTGTTCAAGCTGTGCTTGGGCCAGCACACTTGTAAAAACCGTACATGCATCTAATGAACTCAAAAGAAAGGAAACAGTACCATGCTATTTGCATGTGATTGCATTTCCGAAGCCCTATAGGTCTTACATCGATCATTTTCATGAGTATTTTTTTAGTTGCTTATGTTTTAGTTTTGCTTGCAAGTCGAATATTCTGCCATTCAGAAAAGGAATGTACTACTAGCGTGTTGACCACGGTTAAGTAGAAATGTGCACATGCATTTTGCATTCATTATTTATTGGATGCTACTTTACTTGAACAGTTCAAATTGCACTAGTTCGGTTCACTATGATTAAATTCTTAGCTTGTAGACTTCAATTTCACATCACAATTTTTCAGGTTTGACAAGATTACTTTTAGAAGACCAGAGGATGCTGTTGAGTCTGCCGAGGAGACTAGTTCAGCAAAGGTTCAGATAATTGTCTTTGAGATAGAAGATCGTGAAATGATTGGTGGGTCAGCATACGGAGGTCAGAAAGCAATTTGTTGTACCTCAGATCTTGCGAAGTTAGGAGCTTGCGCTGAAGGTTCTGTCATCTACCGCCCATCGCAGGTGAATCCTGGCTGGCCACAATTGCTTGTTGCATCTTTTGATGGAAGTGATCTTATTGCAACACTACCATCACGAACCATTCCCATAACAAAAACTGGGATGTACAATATGTACTTTATACACTGTGATCCGTCACTTGCCGGGCTGGAGATCGAGGGGAAAACCATATGGAAAAATCCTACTGGGTACCTTCCAGGTCGGATGGCACCTCTAAAGAACTTTTTTGGACTGATGTCTTTTGCTTTTGTCATGCTTGGGGTCTATTGGTTCTATCAATACATGAAGTTTTGGCGGGAGGTTCTTCCACTTCAGAACTGTATTACTCTTGTCATTACATTGGGCATGTTTGAGATGGCATTGTGGTATTTCGAGTATGCTGAGTTCAATGAGACTGGCGTTCGGCCAAAGGGCATCACATTTTGGGCTGTAACATTTGGGACTGTTAAAAGAACAGTTGCTCGCGTTATTATTCTCATTATCTCAATGGGATATGGAGTTGTCAGGCCTACTTTGGGTGGTCTGACATCGAAAGTGATCATGCTTGGAGGAACATTCTTTTTAGCTACAGAAATTCTTGAATTGGTGGAAAATCTTGGTACCGTGAATGATCTATCTGGAAAAGCTCGGTTGTTCCTGGTCTATCCGGTGGTTATTTTGGATGCTGCATTCGTTGTTTGGATATTTATTTCTCTAGCTAAAACCCTTGACAAACTTCAGGTGAGCAGAACCTCTTCTCTACTCAGTATTCTTTATTAATTCCTTTGCAGCGTCTGTTATAGTGCACTATTCTTTTCGTTTTTGTTATTTATTTTCCAGGTAAGAGGTAATATCTACTTGACTTATTTAAGACGATGCACTGATCACTTGTGATCTCTTTGGTTGTGGACCATAGGCAAGAAGGTTGATGGCCAAACTTGACATTTACAGGAAATTCACGATTGCATTGGCTGTAACTGTTCTGGTATCAGTTGGCTGGATTGGCTATGAGGTAAGCTGATGCATGTCAAAACCATATTTGGAGTTTAGGATTACCAAGAAAATATTGTCGACACACACAAAATTAGATTAGTTTATTCACCCTTTGTGGAAGTATAACTTCAAACCATACCTTTCTATTTTTAAGAATCTAGTCGTTTTGTCCTGTTCAGGTGTTAGATCTCACTTGGCTATGTGTATGTTTCTCAATTCATTGATATAGTAGCTGTGTCTCTTTCTGCAGATTTACTTCAAATCAACAGATGTGTTCAATGAACGATGGCAGTATGCATGGATAATTCCTGCTTTCTCGCATGTCTTGTCGTTCTCACTTCTTTGCGTCATTTCCTATCTGTGGGCACCTTCACAGAGCTCAATGAGGTATAATCCTAATCTTTTGGTGACTTCGACCTGGACAATATTTTGGTGTTAGTGTCTCATTGGTGTTTCTTAGCAGTAGATGAGCTGAAATACCAATACTCCAATGTTATACCAATATTGGGATTTTAGAGGAAAAAAATTGTAAGCTGTCTCTTGAGGCATGCTAATGCGAGACCATTTGGTCTTGCGAATTGCCTGTCACAAATGCAAGCGTGTGACCTAAGAAAATGTTGCTTGTCATGATGTTGATCTTATAACTTTAAAACATGCCATACTTTCCCTTGAAAACAGGGGGATAGAGGAAACATTAAACTTGCATTGCAGGTTTTCATAGCATTTTTTTTCTTGTGCAAGGACTTGTATATAGCATCATGTCAGAATTTTGAGCATCTTTGGAAAACTAAATGCAATGAAATCTATGCTACAGTTAGGCAGGAAATAGGCCCCATTTTCCTGTTAGAAAATGAAAAAGTTTACAGATCTTTAACTTTTCCATTTCAGATTTGCTTATGATGCAAGTGAAAACTTTGATCGAGAGGACAATCTATCATTAATAAGGCCAGGGCCCATTGCTTCCAAGAATGGATGGAGCTTTTCCTCTTCACACGATGCTAAAGCAATGAAGAACATGAATACCGTAACATTATTTGATGGAGATGACGAAGAAAACAAAAAGGAATAGAACTTACTGTGCATTTGATGAGGGATAGAACATTCGACCACACCAGATCCATTGGAGTGGATGCTAGAGCAATTTTGGTATTTAGCAGAGGGTCGACCGTGCTAATTCTAGTTATTGGGATACGTCACTGGAGGTTTCTTCTTTATTAAATTCATTTCCTCCATTGTTTTTCACACGTTGCATCACGTTGTTGGCTTCACTGTATGGATGATGATATATCATATCATATATGATCGGAACAATTAATCTGTGGCATTATGAGGGATTTATGGTGTATAATGTTTTTTTTTTGTAGATTTCATTTTGCTTCTGGTTTATGTGAACACGGAGTTTGTCATGTACGGTAGAAGAGGTTATTTTTGTTGGATTATTTGGGCCAAGCCCATTTGATTGAGACAATAAATCCTAGAAAATCTCAAAGGCCCATCTCATGAGGAGCATGTGCACTAGCAATAGTACCACATTGCTAGCCTAAAGTGGTGAGCACTAGTTTAAATAGTGGAGTGTGCTACACCATGGTAGAACCATGTGGAGAAAGGGAGAAAGAATACACGCTCGCCGCTGCCTCGCCTCGGCCGGGCGGGCTCGGGCTCGAGCACGGGGGCGGGCGAGAAGCGGCGTCGGCATGCGTGAATGGTCCGCCCGAATTCAGGTCGAGGCTTTGCGTGGCGCAATTCTCCTTTTGCGATTACTCTTTTGCTACCGGAATCGCGGTTGTAGTATGAGATAAGGACACCGTAACATCCGTAATGGACTCCGATCGTGGGGCGTCCTCGAGTCGTGTTCGATTCTGGATCGTTACCAGGGCTCCTTTATATCTGCGTCGCCGTCATCTGGGTAAAATAGAGTTTTTAGCCTAGCGTTTTGCGGTTTTCCTCATTGCGCGCCGCCATCAAAGCTCTGCCCGATCCGTCTGGCCGGCGTGCACCAAATGACAGGAAGCGAGGTCTCGAAAGCCCGTCCTCGCGTTCTTGCACCGGGAAGAGGCGAATCAATTTTGGAAGCGCTCGAAGGCGATTGCTTCACGCCACCGTCGGCCGTCTTCCTCGGCGTTCGAGCGGCCGGTGGAGCATCGCTCATTGCAAGGCTTCCGTCCTAAACCTTTGTAGCGCTTACACGCCTGCTCCATCGCACCTAACGAGCGATGCGTTACAATGTTTCTACTGTTTATTTTCAATCTATTGATTGTGAGCACATTAGATGGATATATGTGTAGTCTTCTAGCATATGCATCTATAGTATGCTCCTGTTATTAGATTCTTGATAGTCAATCACATGTTGTTCATGATTTACTTTTGGATTAAATTAAACCTAGATGTGCCTTTAATTCTAACAATCCAAAACCGATTATAGGCGCTTAGGTTTATCAATGGTCGTTGGCTTTGCCGAGGCACCGAGGCGGAAAAATTCACCTAGGTGCACTTCAAGATGGCGGACAAGGGTCACCTTGTGGCTTACAGTTTATGAGCGTGTTACGGTGTCGAGCGGCAAACCGGAGGATATGGATCCAACTCTGAAAAGGAGAAGGCATATCGGGATGCCAACACACTCTTTGTGGAGCCGTTCTTAGTGTTCTTGCCGATCGTGCATGCGATGTGTATATGCACATTAAAGGCACGCCAAGGAACTATAGGATGCTCTGAATGCTAAGTTCGGTGCTTCCGATCTTGTGATGAATCAGTATATCATGGAGCAATATCATGACTACAAGATGGTGGATAACCAGTTACAGTTGAAGCGAGGCTCATGAGATACGAGTTCTCGCCAGGAACTCGAACTTCTCAAAAATCCAGTTACAGCGAGGTTTGTAGGTGAGGCATTATTGCCAAATTACCTCCTTCATGGAGGAATTTTTGCCACATCTACGAAACATAAGAGACAAGAGATTTCTTGAGAATCGATTGCGTCTCTAGATGTTGAGGAGAAAGCTCAGCTAAGGATGCACTGTGAAAGGCGAGGGGCGATCTAAGCGTAATGTGGTGCTAGCAGTTCTCACATGGCAAGAACAAAGGAAAAATAAAAGCCAAACAAACCACTAATTTCAAGAAGAAGAAGTCAATGAACAAAGATGAGAAGCCTGCTTTGTTTGCGGTGAGATTGGACCTTGGGCCAAACGTTGTCCAAATCGCAAGCGGAAGAAGGGTGAGCAGACGAGAACTCAAAGTCATCAGCGTGACCATTAAGTATCTGGAGGAGGAACTTACGGGTATGGTAACGTACCTATTGTTCTTTCAAGAAATCAGACCACCGATTGGTGGATTGATCTGAGCTAATGTTCATGTGTGTGCCGATCTCTCTTTGTTCTCTTCTTACCAGGCGTGGGGATTGCTCCGTGTTGATGGGAAAGCTTTCAGATGTACATTCTTGGTGTTGGCACTGGAATCTGAAGTTTACGGGAAAGATCGTCTCTAACGAGCGTCTGACATGTCCCTCAATAAATAAAAACACAGTGTCACGCTCCCTTCTATGTAGAGAAGGGTTCAAAGTGGTGTTTGAGTCTAATAAAGTAGTCGTGTGTCTAAGCATGGACTTTTTATTGGTAAAGGCTATGAATGCAGGAGGCTTGTTAGTTTTCCCTTTCGATTTTTGCAATAAAGTTGTGAACCATATTTGTGATATTTCAATGGAGAGTGAAGCCGATGTTTGGCACTCGCGGTTATGTCATTTAAATTTTGGTTGTATGACTCGGCTCGCTAGTATGAATTTAATTCCAAAATTCCCTCATCAAAGGTTCTAAGTGCCAAAGTTGTGTGCAATCAAAGCAACCTCATAAACCTCACAAGGCGCGGAGGAGAGAAACTTGGCACCATTAGAACTCATACATTCGAGATCTTTGTGAGATGAATGGTGTGTTGACTAAAGGAGGAAAAAGATATTTCATGACTCGATTGATGATGCATCTAGATACTGCTATGTTTATCCATTGAAAACTAAAGATGAGGCTTTAGACTACTTCAAAGTCTATAAATTTTGAAGTTGAAATCAATTAGAAAAGAAAAATCAAAAGGCTTAGGTCGGATCGTGAGCGGTGAGTACTTCTCTCTTGAGTTCAACTTATTACTCAGAAGGAACATGGAATTATTCATGAGAGGACACCTCCCTATTCGATCTAATGGGGTTGCCGAAAGAAAGAACCGCACTCTAAGCTCGATTTGGTAAATGCCATGTTGGACACCTGGGTCTATCTAAGGAATGGTGGGGGAGGCCTGTTGACTTCTTGTCACGCGTTTTGAATAAAGTTCCTTCTAAGAATAAGGAGAAAACCTCATATGAAGAATGGGAAGGAGAAAACCATCACTTTCATACTTAGCGGCGTGGGGTTGCTTGGCGAAAGTCAATGTGCCCATAACTAAAAAGCGCAAACTTGGACCTAAGGCAGTGGATTGTGTCTTTACGGGATACGCTCATCGGAGCATTGCCTATAGATTTTTAGTAGTAAAGTCTGAGGGTATCTGACATGATCGTCGGTACAATCATGGAATCAGAGATGCCACCTTCTTTGAGGGCATATTTCCCATGAAAGATTTGCATAAGCGTTTCTAGTCAAAATCTGAGATAATTCCAGAACCTATTGCACAAACCGAGGATTACGAGACAGATACCGAGCAAAATCTGAGGAGGATGATGTTGAGGCTCCTAGGAGGAGCAAGAGACAAAGGATGGTTAAATCCTTTGGTAATGATTTCCTTGTGTACCTTGTGGATGATACTCCCACCTCTATTTGAAGCTTATGCATCTTCTCTGATGCATTCTCTTGGAAGGAGGTCATAGTGAGATGGATTCTATTACATCTAACGGACTTGGGAGCTCAGGAACCGCCTTATGGTTGCAAACACTTTGTGGGCTCAGTAAGTGGGTGTTCAAAAAAGAAACTAAGGCCCGATGGTACTATTGAAAAGTACAAGGCTAGACTTGTGGCTAAGGGTTATACGCCAAAGGAAGGAGAGGATTATTTTGATACTTATTCACTGTTGCTAGGATCACAACCATCCGGGTACTTTTATCCTTGGCACCTCTCATGGTCTCATTGTCCATCAAATGGACGTGAAGACTGACTTTTCTTAATGGAGAGCTAGATGAGGAGATCTACATGGATCGGCCAGATAGATTTGTGCTACCCTGGACATGAGAGCAAGGTGTGTAAATTCTTGAAATCTCTTTTATGGCCTTAAACAAGCACCTAAACAATGGCATGAGAAGTTCGATAGAACATTGACACAAGTAAGCCGTTATGTAAAGGCCAGACAAGTGTGTGTATTATCGCCATGGGTGGGGTGAGGAGTTATTGTGCTCTATATGTGGATGACATTTTGATCTTTGGAACAAACCTTGATGTGATCAATGAGGTCAAGTCTTTCTGCCAAAATTTTGATATGAAAGATCTCGGAGAGGCCGACGTGATCTTGAACATCAAGTTAGTCAAAAGTGAGGATGGGATTAGTCTTTCTCAATCCCATTATGTGGAAAAGGTTTTGAGTCGGTTTGGCTATTCGGATAGCAAGCCTTCTCCAACACCTTATGATCCAAGTGTGATTCTTGGAAAAACAAGAGAATTGCTAGAGATCAAATGAAATACTCTCGGATCATTGGATCTCTCATGTACTTACTAGCGCTACAAGGCTCGATATCTCATTTCTTTGTAAGCAAATTGAGCCGATTTACTTCTAACCGAGATGATCATTGGCGTGCACTCGAAAGAGTTATGCGTTACTTGGTGGAGTCTGATAAATTATGGAATACACTATACCTGGTACCCTTGATGCTAGAGGTTATAGTGATTCAAATTGGATCTCGATCTTGATGAGATTAAGGCCACCGGTGGATATGTGTTTACACTTGGTGAAAGCGCTGTCGTGGAAGTCTTGCAAGCAGACTATTTTGACACGGTCAACTATGGAGGCGAATTGATCGCATTGGATACAAACCCGTTGAGGCGTATCGGCTACGTGAACTCTTGATGGATCTTAGGTGGTTGAAAAACCAATACCGGCCATTCTTATATTTGTGACAATCAAACGATTATTGTTAAAGTGAAAGCGATTCTAAAGATAACTTGAAATCCTCAAGACATGTGAAAAGACGCGTTTGAAGTCGTGGGAAATTGAAAAACTCCTAGTGATAGCATTGGATTATATCCAGGCGGCTAAAAACTTTGTGAGATCCCTTCACTAAAGGGCTATCACGGAATGTGATAGATAACGCATCAAAGGAACTAGGCATGAGACCCATGTGAGTTATACCATAGCGGTAACCCAACCTATGTGATCGGAGATCCCGTGAATTGGAGGTCTGGGAAAAACAAGCTCTTTAGTTAACGGAGGAGAGTAATTTTCTAACTAGTTCCAAGTGAAGATGCAATACTCCGAAAATCTGTATGGCAAGTTGGCTTTTGCCTTAATGTGTTCTGTTGGCTTTATTTAAGCGAAGATGTCATCCTACGAGCATCTTGAAAGAACACACCTATATGAGTAGTGATCAAGAAAGTCGCATCTATGAGACTTGGGTAATCTCAGTAAGCTCATGAAGAGACCATGGAGTACGACTTATATGCTCCCACCCGAGGGGAAGCCTATTGGCGACCTAGTATCGCCTAAGGCTTTAAATGAAACTGATCGCACAAAACTTGCAATTCAAGGCTTAGTCCATTGTTCAAGTTGTGGTGAGTGTAATTTGGAGTCCTAGGTGCAATTCAAGGCATAGTCCATTGTCACCTGAAATCTTGGTATATTAACGACTTTGGGAGCGAGGCAAGATCGGTGGGACTTTGAGATCTGGTGGGGATTGTTGGATTATTTGGGCCAAGCCCATTTGATTGAGACAATAAATCCTAGAAAATCTCAAAGGCCCATCTCATGAAGCATGTGCACTAGCAATAGTACCACATTGCTAGCCTAAAGTGGTGAGCACTAGTTTAAATAGTGGAGTGTGCTACACCATGGTAGAACCATGTGGAGAAAGGAGAGAAAGAATACCAGCAGCCTTTCCTTTCGGCCGTAGGGCTCGGGCTCCGAGCACGCGGCGGGAAGGCGAAGCCAGGGCGTCTGGCACCTGCGTGAATGGTCGCCCAGTCGGTCGGGGCTTTGCGTAGCGCAAACCTTTTGCAGATTACTCTTTTGCTACTGGAATCGCGGTTGTAGTATGAGATAAGGACACCGTAACAGATCCCGTAATGGACTCCGATCGTGGGGCGTCCTCGAGTCGTGTTCGATTCACGGTATTACCAGGGCTCTTATATATCTTGTCGCCGTCATCTCGGGTAAAATAGAGTTTCTGCGCCCTAGCGTTTTGCCGATTTTCCTGCGCCGCCATCAAATGCCCCGAAATCCGTCTGGCCGTGCGTGCACAAATAACGGAAGCCAGGTCTCCGAAACCGCCCGTCCTCGCGTTCTTGCACCGGGAGAGGGACGAATCGATTTTTTGGGAAGCGCTCGGCGGCCGCTTCACGCCACCGCCACGCTCGTCTTCCTCGACGCGTTCGGGAGCGGCCGTTGAGCATCGCGCTCGGCTGCGGCTCGCTTCCGTCCTAGACCATGCACGCGCTACAGCGTCGCTCCATCCGCACCGAGCGATGCGTTACAATGTTTCTACTGTTTATTTTCAATCTATTGATTGTGAGCACATTAGATGGATATATGTGTAGTCTTCTAGCATATGCATCTATAGTATGCTCCTGTTATTCGTTACTGATAGTCAATCACATGTTGTTCATGATTTACTTTTGGATTAAATTAAACCTAGATGTGCCTTTAATTCTAACAATTTTTTGCTGGGGTTTTGTTAAGACCTTTATTAATTTTTTTCACAATTTCAAGATTAATATGCTTGTTGTCAAACTCCACGTCAACTGTTGGTTAATTACATGGACATAAAAAAATTGAAACCAGCAATTCAACTGTCTCAAGCACAACTGCAAAACTTCTAGATAAGCGTCTGAACCTATTGAATTCAGACTTCAGAAAAGAACAGAGAATTCTTGTACAAAGCTTCAATTTGATCAAGAAACCTCTTATTGCCCTTGACTTTGCTATATAGAATGTGCAAATCTGAGCGCAACACCAAGATGTTTGTATAGGCAAGAAGCCATGCACCGTTCGCAGCAGAACGATCTAAACCATAAGAAAAAAACACGTTCATGAGCCCATACTAGTCAATTAATTCCTGCCAATATCCAGCCGAAAAAAAATTAAGAACATAAATCCAGTAGCGCAAACAAAATGTCCAAATAAGAACGTTCACACCCATACCGTTAAACTGATTATATCCATTGATAAGTTGTTGTACTAGTATTATCTAGGGATGAAAACGGGTCAGATATGGACGGATATTGCTCTTCCCGTATCCTAACCCATTTTTTTTTTCTCGTATCCGGATTCAAGTGTAGCGACCCGCTCAATTAGCCCAGGGTAATTAGCAACAGCTGTCATTTCCCCAGATTAATTAAGCGAATCTCGGCATAGTGGCTAACAAAATATCGAGCGTCCCGGTACTTTATCAGCTACTAAGCCGTATTCAGAGTGTTGCAACAGAACAATAATTAGAGACTGAATGTAAATATATTACAAACCAAGCCACGCAGGGCAATAGGTCCATTACATAATTAGACATAGGATCCAAGTACAGCGAAAGCATAAGACATAACCACTAGTTACACAAAAGACCGACGAAGTCATAACACAACTACTCAGCACTCTATTCTTCCTGGTAGTCCTCGTAGGTTTGGTTCTGGAGGTGACCCTCACTCCAAGTCTCATGGTCGGACCAATTGGGATCCACGTCCCAACCAGAAGATTGACCGACATAACAAATATCTAGCAGGGGGAGAGTTAGCAAGAGTGAGTACAGAGTACTCAGCAAGTAATAATAGAATGCAATACATAATTTTTCCTTTCTTTTCCAAATCCAACTTACCTTCTCCCGAAATCTGATTTTTAATGGAAATATGTTTTGATTTTCTTTAAGAGTTGGTAGTTTTAATTAAAAGAGCTACTAACACCTGTTATGAGACAGACTTAGCTTCCGTAGCCTCCAATCCAGGAGACAGGCATGAATTCATGATTTTAGACCCTGCGCAGGTTTGTACCACTTTACCCATAGCGACCTCCAAAGAGAGGCTACAGAACATTTATCACTAATCCAGTAATTGTGATCTTCACCCTGTTACTCGAGTGGGGGATCCTCTCAAGGCCATCCCACTACACTCGCAGCTAACAGTTGTACTCCAACACATGTGGCAGTACTTTCCTGGCTTCAAATATAGCGCCATTATGGGCAACTAAGTCGCCACTTAGTCCCATCTGCACGGTCTCTCCGGGTCTTCCGGTAACCCGGATTTGGTGCCCTAGTAACTACATAACCTCCATTGCAAAGATCACAATACTCTCATAGGATAACCTTTTCTGGCTGTTTGCACACACTATGGTTGATACTGAGATACGACTCATTGTCCAAGTATTAGTTGGTTAATCTTATATGCTACTTATGTAGAAGACCCCCCGGCCTATGTCACCTTCTCATCGACATCCTCTACCCACCATACTAACTCATCACAGTAATTAAAATAAGCACAGGCCAGCTACTCCATCAGCTGTCCTGGCCAACACCTTTTCCATAATAAACAAATTCATTCCCAACTTTCCTTTCTTTTCCACACCAAGATCCACAACCATTTTCATCCTCAATTTCAGAGTTGATAATTCCAATATATATATAAGTTTTGCAATGCATGAATGGTACTGTAATGATATGGAAATTCATTAAAAGCATTTTAAGGAAAGATTTCCCAAAGGATGCTTGCCTGAAGTAGGATTTGCAAGTTCAGCCTCGCTCGAAAATAGAGGTGGTTGGTATGACTGGTTCGGTTCTGGACCTGGCAAATACAACATATCAACTCTACGGAATTCAACCCACCGCAACCTTACGGTGTCTGAATCTACAACAACACTAACTTTAACTTATCTCACTAACTTACCCCCGATTCTTAATGTTCTAGCAGCAATGAACACAACAATTCAATTAATACAATAATTAACAATTTTACACATTTATTAACTACTAATTCGCAGATTTTAGAAATTTAAATACAGTTTTCCTACGATCTGAATATGGTGATTTACCCTACGTGGATCGCACGGGAAATGCATTTTCTTAATTTTCTCCTATTCTTTCTTTTTCTCCTCTTTTCTTTTCTCTTCTTTCCTTTCCTTTTTATTTTCCCTCATTCTTTTCTCTTCCTCTTTTTCTTTTCTTTTCCTACCTTCCTCTCTTTTCTGGCCGCACTCGCCTAGCTCCTCTCGGGCTCTCCTCCATTCCCCTGAGATCGAGCCCTCCCCTGGCTCTCCTCGCCGCCGCTGGTCGGCCCTCTCCGGCCATCCTCCCTCTCCCTACTCTCTCTACTCCCTTCCCTCTTTTCCACTCCTACTGGCCGAAGCCTCCCAGCTCGCCTCAACTCCCTTCGGTCGCCTGGGATCGAACTCCTGGCCCCACGCCGGCACCTCATTGCCGTCCGGTCGGCCGACGCAACAGCGCCGCCGCAACTCCCCTCTATGCTGGGTCCTCTCCTCCCTCTCTACTGCCGAGTCCTCTCCTCCCTCTCTACTGCCGAGTCCTCTCCTCCCTCTCTACTGCCGATCCCCTTTCTCCACTTCTCTAATGGAGATAAAAACAGATGCTACTCGGTTTATTCGATGCCTCTATTTACCAGGTTGCTTTACTTTTGATTTGGCATTTTGGGTGAATGATAAGAACAGATTGCTATTACTCTACCTGGTTTTCGTTCTTTATTCTTGATTTCACATCTAAGTTTAAGATAAGAACAGATGCTACTTGGTCTGCTTGGTTTTCGGTTTTGCTTGCAAGTTGTTAGGGTCAATGATGGTAGAGTTCTAGTGGGACGGCAGATCAAGGTCTAGCAACCCTAGAACTCACTACTGAGGCTACCACTACTCGATCTACTCAATGGTGCACTAAAAAGAGTAGCTTGCTACTGCGATGGTGGTGCACCTGAGGATCGGAATGGGTTCGGTTGAGGGGAAGAAGGTGCTGGTGCCGTTCGGTTCTTGGGGATCACCGGGTTCGGTCCTTGTGGATCTCCTGGTTCTTGGCTTGTGGTTCCTCCGGGTTCTTGCTTGACTTGAGGATCCTCCTTGCTCCTTGCTCCTTGTTCGGTTAAGTGAGGCTTGGGGATCCTCCGGTTCGCTTTGTCTTGTGGATTTCCTCCTCCTCTGGCTTCTTGCTCCGCCTTGCTCCTTGGTCTCTCGAGCTCTCTCTGTGAACTGGGAAGTGTGGCATGTTGCTCTCGGTTGCTCTCTGGACTGAATGTGGCTATGTGCTTGTGCTCTCTGAGGCTTCTTGACTTCGGCTGAGAACTGAGGAAGGAAGGAGTGCTTGCTTGCTTATGAAGGAGAAGGGAAAGGGTGAGACCGGCCTGTAGCCATGCCTCACACCCTGGCTGTCTCGGTTGCTGTGCTTGGCTGAGAATGGCGCACGAGTTGGCTGGGAGCTGGCTGCGAGCTGGCTGGCTTGGAAAGGTCAAGGGCAATGGAATGTCTACTGGACAAAGTAATGGCTTCATGGTTGTTCTCTGGGTATTGCAATGCTACTGGTTATTTGATGGATAAAAGGCTGCTACGGATACCCGCAATCCGCACAGGTAAGTACAGATTGCCGAGTGATGAACCGGTCTAGCGAGAGGTGCCGACCTAGCCCTACGGGTCTGGTATCTCGGTGATCAATACCTCACCGGCGGGTCTGACGGCAATCCTTTTTTTCTATTTCTATTCACTCTATTCGCATTTTGAATTTTACACTGACAAAGAACACTAATTAATAACCTAATTAGCAACTAATACTATTATTTAACTAATTAATATAGTGGGTCCTTACATCAAGTATCCGGATCTCGACCCGAATCCGATCGAATAGTCAAATCCGGTCCTGAATCCGATCCCGACCGGATCTTGTCCCGGATCGGGCGGAAATATCCGGTCCCGTTTTCATCCCTAGTATTATCTTCTTTTTCCTTGGGAGTACCAGCCAGCCATGTCCTGTACCCGGGCAGCCTACCTAGGTCGGCAACGATACGCTAAACCATAATCAAAGTCCTAAACCAATCAACGTTGTCTTCCCTTCATTGGCTTCAATACGCAACTGGGCCAACCGAACGTGCACGACGATCAAGCAGGCGTCCAATTCTCAGGGGAATCATTCTCCTGCTCCAACAGTTCAGATAACTTCTCAAGAACTCCTTGACAAGAGGTACAATCCCACATGGCCGGCCGGCCGGCCGGCCGGAGCTAGCTAGGCCCGCACCGCACCGCACCCAACAGGCGCATGCCTCAGCCTCAGCCTCAGGTTGCGTGTGCATGGACGTGACTGATTGGACGGACGGCGCGTCGGCATCCGTCGCTGTCTGACCACCAACCGTCTGCCGTTGGACAACGAGGACCAAACAAAGCACTAAAGCAGCGGCCGGTTAACCGTGGCCTCCTGTCACCGCCCCTTTCGTCCTCACGGGACGCACGAACGCGCGCGCATGGCACGGCTCACGGGCGCGCGGCGGGGGACGGCGGCACGTCTTCGTCGCTGTCGCCTCCCTGCTGCCTCCTCTCCCGGCGCGGGGCCACGGTACAAGCTGCTCGATGTTGGAGCGACCGAACCAATGGTTGGCTGGCTCACCGAATAACAGTGATGCGATGGCTCGAGGCAAGATGGGACCAGATCATGAAATCGGTATCGTAGGTCCTGCTACAAATTTACAAGAACACGGTAGAGAAAACTCCTAGTAATGTGAAAATACGATTGCGAAGTCCTTCACAATCTGGAAGGAACACGCTTCTGACAGCACAAGTGCAAATATTAGTAACAGAAATTTTACAGTACATCATACTAATAGTATATGACGGATAGTAAAAATCAGATCTAACAATTGACTCCACTACCAGGTAAAGTATAAATAAATACTACTAGCTAACCTGATTCATTGTAGAAAAAAAGAATAAACAGTCTATATTGAATTTAGTGTACTAAAAGAGCTCTGGTAACAAGCAGGTCACTCTTATTTGGGAAAACAAGGTATAACACGAAAATACAGTCAAGTGATAAACCATCACACTTTTGTTGCCGTATTGTTCACAGGCACAATAGAGACCTTAATACCTTACTACATCATCATAAGCAACCAATCATTTCCCTATTCTTAAAACAAGTCAAGCACATACAAATCCGATATTGCATCCCATAAAAGCAATCGGTGCCTACCGTTCTCAAAACTTTTATAATTCTTTTCGCTCAAAGTCAAGGGTCACCTTTATATATTTTAGAAAACTAGTAGGTGGCCCGTGCATTTGTGCGGTTAAATTTATTTTAAAGTTTGTAGTGTTAAATGATATAACTTAGGTGTTTGAGGATATATTTACATATTTTGTAGGCTATTTAGATTTTTAAGACATTATAAACATTGTAAATGACAATATAAGCTTAAAAGGATAATACAATTTGAGAAATATAATTAAAGTACGAGCTTTGATGAAAGAAAATCATTAACCATAATATGTTGTTAGTGTTCTTATAAACGTAACCACTCTTCATCATGCAGCGATCATGTAGCTACATGCCCTAATTCTTCCTCCATTAGTTACTATTTCCAAAATGTAGGCATGCACATATACCTTTCTTCAATCGCAAGGATACGTTGATTATGTGTGCGACAAATTATCTTATTAGTTTACATGGTATTAAAGTAGCAATGCACCATTGGAGACTTTTCTTGAACTTATCTTCCCTCACATGTCGACTGCCCCACCGAACCGTGTGTCTTCCATCTCTTCTCACGGTCACACTGCTTCAACCTCCAAGAGCAAGCCCAATTATTGATTGACCTCTCTCAGTTGCTATCTCTTCCAATGCAGTACTCTATCGCATAGTTATCTTCTACTTTCCTAAATTATTACTTAATGCTAGCCGTTGTGATATCAAACACACACGCACACACATGCAACCATCGCCGATCCCTACTTGGGACATTCGTCACACTCTCTTCGGTGGCCTCGAGACTATTCCTTACAGTTGTGCCATCTCTACTCCGAGCTCTTTGCTCATCTACTTATGTATGCCCGTGCTTCTATATGTACAAATACACGATGTTATACGTTCTCAATGTACTCTTCTCCGATGTCAGTAGCAACTCTTCTTCGACATTGGTCAACTCAGCATTGTAGCTTCCTCACTAACCAACCACGATCTCCTATATTCAATGATGTTGGTATGTCTACTTTAGTCACTATTTAACGATATGGAGAATCTCGTTTAACGATATGGAGAATCTTCCCGCCATCACTGGTGGCGTTGTGCCCATAAACAGACATGGCACGCTATATTGTCCATATCTTGTCTTCGATACAAAGCTTCATCTCCTCACTATCAGGGCATCCCCATCATCCATTGTTATTTGGACACAGACACAGGAGTCGGAATTCGACTTGGATTCAGGGTGTCGGACTCGGCAAAATTTTTTGGACACGGGAAATGCTACTCGGAATCGGATACAGGTGTCGGAATCTGACTCGGATTCAAGGTGTCTGATTCGATAAAATTTTCTTGACACGGGTGTCTAAGTAACACTACCATCATCAAGCTTCTTTAGCCATTGATATCTTCAAAAACGCCGACACTCACTACTCATCATTCCGACTCTTGACTCCTTCGACTCTGGCCTTTCTCTTCAACAGCGCCAGTGCTCACCATAATTTTATTTTTTAAATTCTGAACTTCATTTACTTTTTTGAAATTCGTATACAAATCTAATTGCTATTTTTTCTTAAATTGTTATTCTGAATTATATTTATTTAGGGATTTTACTTTGGAATCCGTATAAAATTCAAATTGGTAATTTTATTATTATTTATTTTGAATTTTAATTATTTTTGTTAGAATTCTATACAAATCCAATTGATAATTTTTGTTTATTTTTTCCTAAATTATATTCATTTATAGATTTTACATAGGAATTATCATGGATATGAAATTGCTAATTTTATTTTATTTTTTATTCTGACTTTCAATTATTTTTAGGTTGTGCTTGATATACTCTCTTTTTTAAATCTAGATCGCTATAATATAGAACTACTTCACGTACAATATTGACTTACAGTATGGTCCATTTTGGTTTCCTTGTTCCTCACCAGATAATCAGTAGAAATAGCTCTTATGTAAAAAGTGTAAACGGAGAATTCCATGCAAATTTTTTATTATAGGACGCTTAATGAGTCCATGACTTCGAAAGGCTTGTGAATTGCTTATCCCACCTAAAAGGAACAAAAAAAATCTGAATATTATTATTGTAACTACCTTCTTTTTGTGGATTACAAAAATTTGTGCTCTTCTATGACAATCAATAAAGTGTTTGGTCAGGAAAAAGACAAATTTGTACCACATTCGGATCAAGAAAGAAAGCAATTTACCAGAAGGCATGAGCTTTATTATGTTCAAATTGCAGTACTGTTTAATAAATGGCATGTTATAATGGAAATACTCCGTACTTTAGTAGAACAAGCAAGTAAGGTCCGTTTGGTACGATTCCAGATTCTAGTAGATACAGAAACGGTTTCAGATTCTTAGGCCTCGTTTGGCAACTTGGAACTAAGCTGTTTCTACTAGAATCTGGGAGAAACCTAGCCAAACGGGCTAAAACTCGGAACGATTCTCCTCGGAACGTTTCTTCTTTTTTCACACCGTGGTTGAATCACCCTCAATCCTGTTTCACTAGTTTCTACTAGAATCTGGAACCGTACCAAACGGTTTGCAGAAAGTGATTCTGATTCTACTTGAAACGCTTCTACCAAGAATTTGGAACCGTTTCTGTTTCTACTAGAATCTAGAACCGTACCAAACGTTTCAGAATTACTTTCTGCAAACCGTTTGGTACAGTTCCAGATTCTAGTAGAAACTAGTAGAAATGGGGTTGATGGCGATTCAGCCCCGGTGTGGAAAGAAAAGAAACGTTCCGAGTTTTAACCCGTTTGGCTGGGTTTATCCTAGATTCTAGTAAAAATAGCTCGGTTCTAAGTTGCCAAATAGGATCTAAATATCAGCCCTATTCCAAACTAGGCAAATGACACGCTACACCCCATTTTGTACCGCACACAAGGTATGATACATTAACCAATTGGCTGTCAAAGTGCTAGAGTATAGAGCTTATTTATCAAGAGAGGTAATGTTACATTTATTGTTTCCTATTGGCTATTAGTATTACACTTGAAAAGAGACCTGAGGTGGAAACCTCGAAACTGATACTTCAACGGCAGAACATGGTCCTACATGCATACAAGTGCAACCCAGTAGAACAGTTTTTTTTTTTTTTTTACATATAATCTATCAAGTGCAATCTTAATATATATTTGATCATCCAAAAAGATGAGACGACGCTCAGCTAAATGTCAAACGAACACCAGGAAGTTAAATGTTATAACTATGCAACATTACTGAAAGAACATCCCTATATGAACATGCTACTAATAAAAAATATAATGATAGTGTAACAAATGAACAAGCTTGGTTACAGAGAGAACCACTGAGGCTTTTGACAGCTTCAATAAGTTCGTGATCCTGTTTCAGATTACCTCTAGCAGAAGAAATCATCACCAACTTTACCCTTAAGTCTCAGGAGAGCAAGACAAACGACCACACTGCCAGCATTGGCTTCCACCGAAGAATTAAAGAATGCTCGGTAGCAACACCCATCAGGCAACGACACAACTCTTGGAGGCCTTCACGCCATCTCATCCATGGGATCTCCTCCTGTTATGTGGCGAAGGTGGAGACCCCTCGAAGAAATCTGTGACGGCTATCTCAAGGTCCTCAACTGAGTACTTGATGTACAGCTCCGGGTGCCTCCCATTCTCTATATGATGCCGGAACCGACCAAGGAATGACCGGTATGCTGGGAGCAGCTTCTCCGATATCGAGATCCTAAGCTCTTCTCTCAGCTGTGTGTCTGGCACATGCCACCCGGATTGGACCCTATGTGCCTCCTCGAACACAGCATTGAAGGACTTGAAACGCTCCCGAAGTGCCGATTTGGATATCCCAGATGAGAAGCCCCCGCTGACATGGAGACCCTCGTCTCTCAGACAATTCAGGATCTTCAACCATGCAGTCCGCTGGTACCTTGTGGCTGCCAACCGGAACTTGCCTGTGAGCCGCTTCAAGTACTCGTCCCCGATAAGCCCCCGGAGCTCAGGTGAGTCCCTTACCTTGTGCACAACGTAGTGCACATTGTTCATTAGGAACAAATGAGAGAGTGCTCCATCTTTGTAGAGTGACGCCTTGCTCTCAAGGTTGTGTTCAAGAACCACGATTATCCAGACGAGATGAGCAGCAAGGGGTGACTGGCTGTCGGGATCGGGAAGGTCAAGATCGGGAAAGGACGGTGCGAGCTCATTGCCCTCGGCAGCAATACGGGAGCTAGCTGATGGTCGTGACACGATCAGCTCAGAAAGTGTAGCCTTGTAGTCGGAAATGAGACTACTGTAATTCATCACGTAGCGAGTGAGGGGATGGATGGTGCCACCGGGCACCGGAGTCTTGGACGGGTCACGGAGAACAGCGTTCTCAAACTCCGAGAGTATCCCACGCACGGCATCAGCCAGACGCGACCTGATCTCGGCTGCCTGCACGTATATTGATTCGCCAGCCTTGGAGGCGGCGAAGATGTCGGAGACGTCAGGCAGCAGATCGGAGAGCGCGTCGTGCAGGTCAATGATCTTGAACAGCTTCTCGGGGGAGCGGCGCCCGATGCTGATGGCCTCAGCGAAGCCGAAGAGCTGCAGTGCGGCGCCCTTGACGGTCTCGGCGAAGGGAGCATCGTGGGTGGCGGCGGCGGCGGGGGTGGTGATGGTGGAGTTGGAGAGGGGGTCCAGGGGGAGGTCGTGGAAGATGAGGAAGCAGAGGCGGCGCTCGCTGGCGAAGACGCCGCGCAAGACGGCGCGAGCTGCGCGGATCCAGCGGCGGATCTTGGCCTCGAGGGCGTCCCACTCGAGGCGCTGGACGTCACCGATGCTGAGCTTCTCAACGCCGAGACGGCGAAGGGCGGAGCCGACAGCCGGCTTGCGGACGGAGGCGTAGACCTGGACGCACTCGCGCCCGTAGCCGGTGGCGGCCATGCGGGAGGCGATGGCGTGGAGGTCTGAGATGGCGTCGGCGGGGAGGAGGTCGATCTCCCGGATGCTGCGCAGGGAGCGGTAGCTGCTGCGACGGCCGACGGAGGACGACACTGAGTCGTCGTCGCCCCCCGCCGCCGCCTCGGCGATGTCGGAGAGGATGGGCCGGTCGCAGGACATGGAGAGGGAGCTGAGGTCGGCGAGCACCTCGATCTCGAGGTCGAGCGCGCGCGACGACAGCACGTGCCGGAACTCGTCCTCGAGCCGCGCCATGGCGACCTGGACGGCGTTGGAAGCGGCTCCCGCCGACGAGGTGCGGCGCGGGCTGCCGACCGAGGCCGGGGAAGGCGGTGCCAGGCGCCGGAGGTCATCCACCGCCCGGAGGAACCGCTCCGCCTCCTCCCGGTCTCCGCCGCCGTCGAACAGCATCTGGTCCTCCCCGCCCCCTCCCCCGGTCCCAGAGGACGCCGACGCCGTGGAATCCCACCGCATCACCACCCTCTCCGCCGCCTCCAGCTCCGCCGCGGCGGATCCGTCCATGCCTCACCGCCTCCGACCCTCCCCCTTCCTTCTCCTTCCAAATACGCCCGCGCCGCAACCGCAAGACAACACCCCAGCCAGCGGCCGCGTAGGGAGGGTCGAGTGCGCGCGCGACTCCGGCTCGTGCGGGCTCGGGCCTGGGCCACGGTGCGCGTCGCGGAGCCGGAGCCGGAGTCGGCGATGAGCAGCGGTAGTAATCAGCGGCGGTGATGCGAGGAGAGGAAGGCCGCGCTGCCTGTGCAGTGCTGCTCCAGTGCAGGTCGCGTAGGACGAGCCGCTTTTCTATCAAATCGCTCCTTTTGTCTCGGTTCGCTCGTTTGGGCTTCCGCTTCCTTGCGTTAATTATTGTGTGTGCATTGGCAAAGTGGACACGCAGATTTTCAGCCATGAACGATAACCACTCCCTGAGCTGATTGGTGGGGCCACGCTTTTGCGGCCCCATCTGTCCGTCACACAGCGCAGTGCCGGGGGGGGGGAGCGATTTTTATCGGAGTAGTGCCCGTCATGTGGCGCTGGATTTTTACGTGGGGCCCACTTGTCGGCGTGCAGTGGAGATCTTTCGGCCCGCTGGTTCGTCCTTCCCGGGTAGTGCAGTCACAAAAGTAACAGTTTGCGAGTACGTACATGGGTACATCCGTACATGCATATCGGCTGTGGTCAAATTTGTCGTTATGGCCCGTCATTTTGTGCTAAGGATGAGACCATCACAGGACAGTGACACTGTTTACCATTAAACTCCAGGCCTAGGGACGCTTTACGAAACACGTACGCATAAAGCTGGTGAGCTGACAGCTCATTTCTGGTTCCTGACTGGACGGCACAGCGGCAGCAAGAACAGCATTTCTGGTGCTGACAACAACTAAGGATCAATAAGCCTGAGCGACTAACTACGTAATTTTTTTTTCTTTTGAGCCTTCTTGTCAATGTTTTTTTTTTTTCATAAATAGCCTCTATGTTTTTTTTTCCATAAAGCAAGCTTCATAATAAAAGCATTTTGCTAATAAACATAGAACTTAAAAGGAGTTTTAGAGTAGGAAGCTTGGTTTACCTCAAAATGCCACTACACGGACATAATGCATTAGGATTGCACAAAACCTAGAAATTGCATTCAAAATTATATGGGGCCTTCAGAATCGTTGAGAACACTAGGAAAGCAACATATAAATTCTTATTGCCGGAACGATGTCAAATTCATCCTGTTTTTTATGTGAGTCAGTTGAAGAAACACCTTGGTCCAAAGGTTATCCAAAACAAGGATTTGCCATTAGTGGATGCTGAAGGCAATGTTCTGACTGAACCGGTTACTATCTTGGAATGAAAAGTGATACCCAGAAACAATAAGCTAGTGGTTTAGTGGAAGATTCGATGCGTTAGTTTATCTCCAGAAGCTACTACTAGGAAATATGCCAATTTCATCTCCAAGTTCTTTTCCACATTTTGATCCTTGAGGACAAGGATCTCAAGGGAGGGGCAATTGTCAAACTTCTGAAACTACTTGAGCTAAATTTTGATAAAGGGAAACATTTCAGTTAACGGATGACCGACATTGTTGTCGGACACACTTCCGAACCCTTTGTGTAAAACACACCGATCTAGGATCAAGCTAGTGTACACAGCAAACAAAGTTGACAACACAACATATCAGACGTATCTTTATCCATTAACTGACATAGTTTTTTACAATAATATTAGCTCGCAGGCCAAGTAAAAGTAAAGCAGTGAAAATAAAATAAATTAGAATAAAACCCAATAGATTTGCCATAAGCAATCGACTGGGGTAGCAACCCTAGTTATCCTGGTCCTCTCCATCGTAGAAATCCTCCTATTAACCAACAGAGTAAGCAAAGGGTGAGTACAAAAGTACTCTGCAAATCACACAGGAGATACAATGTTAATGTAAGGAATAACAAAGGATGGTTGTATGGTTATTTTAGCATAAAGTAGCTCTTTAAATACAATAAGTAACTTTGAAGGCATAGATGATATACGAAAACTAAAATTGTAAATCAATTCTCAATATGGGATGAAACCCGGAGCTAACCAATTTCCCACATGGAATATCATTCCATCCAAAAGATCACTTTCTCGAAACCATTTTTCGAACTTCAAAATCTAATCTGCGGAAGGCCAGCTCGGCATGCCCATGACCGCGTGCGCGGCTAATCGATTAGTTTTACACTCTGCAGAGGTTGTACAACTTTACGCACAAGACATAATTGTCTTCTTGTGCCAAAATACACACTTCTTTTGGTGTGCGATAGAGAAAATCACGACAAAACCCCATATAAAGCTCCATCCATGTAGTCATGCCCGCTAAGATTTCGCCGCTGAAAGGATCCCCCTAATTTTGAAGCCCCCTCTTGCACCGAGAAGCAGCCTTACACCCACTCCACTTTCCTCCTAATGGCACGACTGTCCCATGGTATGTTTCAATACAGATAGTCAGGTCTTTCCCATACCAGACATGTGGTAGTACAGTAATGCTTTACATTCAGCAACTCACAGACCGGTCCTTAATTGACTAGGTGAGCTTTCACAACCCAAGAAACCACCAAACTAGCATGTCTCGCCCAATCTAATCAATTTTTAATTTTATCATGACATGATATAAAAGTCCATGGAACAATTTGCAATGGTCCTCAAAACTTAATTCTCAATTTCAATAAATCATCATTTGACACAAATTTTCAAAATAACCTAAAGTTTAGTCTAAGCATGTCGTAGCTGTTTTGATAGTCATCATACATCATAAATATATCCTAGGGTTACAATAGCACAAGAAATTCAATCATCAAAGGTGGCTTTAACAATCATGACATAACTATTTGATTTAAACCTGGAATTGAAATACATTTAGAAAATTGCATACAATAATTTAAATTCAACATAGCATTTCAAAAGTCGATACGAACGAAAATCAAGCGATTTTCGTTGATTTTTTAGACCTGTTCAAAACAAAATGATATCTCTACTATTATAAAGCAGCAGTTGGTGGCAGTGGTGAGTTCTACCCACGTCATTAATTGCCCTGCTTAATTGCCCTACTTAATTGCCCTGCTTAATTGCCCTACGCAAAAAACGAAGCGTTGCTTTAATTAGCTAGCTTTCGCAAAAAACGAAGCGTTAAAGATAGGTGTTTGATCTTGTGAAATATTTTTTTTTATTTTTTAATCTTTATTTTTCGTTATTAATTTTATTTTTCGTAGCAACGCACGGGTATGTAACTAGTCTCCACTCATCCAGTAGATTGGTTGGGCGTACGTGCTGCTTACCTACCATCGAGCCACGGAGGAGGGGAGCTGCCGGGGAACTAGAGGGGCCTGTCGCGCCCCAGTGGCTCACATGCGGCGGACACGCCGCTCTTCGTCGCGCCGGCGTGGCGGCGGCCCAGCCTTGGGACGCACACTACCGCAGCAGCATTCTACACCGGCAGCTCCGGGGCATGGAACACCCGGATCCTAGTTCAGAACAAGCAAACTGACGACGGCGTTAGCACACTTTTTAAGGGGCACACACAACCAAAATTTGTGCAACACAAGTAGGATTCCCCGCAGTTACCTTGGTTGGAGGTTGCATGCTGCGAATGAGCCAGCGGATAGAGCCAAGGGCGGATCTAGCGGTGGTGTTCAGTATGCTCTTGTACTCTTAAAAATTTTAAAAATGCTACGAGATTATATCTTTAATATACTAAATATGTTGATTGAATTGATTTTGATTTCGGTGGTTTGAAAAATTTAAAATCTTTGAATCATTTGTATTGTACTTTTAACAAATTTTAAATATATGTATTAGATTTATAATGTTACAAATTCATTATATAAAACTATAAAATTATATATATAAGATGTACATGCTATATAATTTTTTTTTAGTTCCGTCACTAGATAGAGCGTGGGCGAGCGGAGTGAGAAGACTGAAGACAAACGAGAAGTGTACTGCACTAGTGACTTAGGGTGCGTTTGGTTGTCTGTACCAAGTGGTATATGTATGAGATGGTTCAAGAAAAAAGTTATCATGTGTTTAGTTACTTGAATGGAACCATCCCATCCTAGATGAAGTGATACAAATTTACGAAATATTCTCTCTAGATGCTGAACCATCTCATTCACCAAAAAAAAAATATAACGAAATGGTACAGGCCAATCCCATCCCATTTAACCTCATCCTTGGTGAGCATTGTATCTGTTGGGACTTGGACTTTGGGATAGGGAGGGGACGGCGTGGCATGTATGGATATACGGAGCCAATGAGGCATCGCCAGGTGTGAAGCTAATACACCTTGGGCCTCTGACATGCGGCCCGTGAAAGAAATTAGGGTGAGTGATTGGGCTAATCGACTAATGGGCCAACGGTAATTGTGCTACGTTGCCCTTTTTAGCTGCGAAAATATAAACTTTTAAGTTAATTCGAAGCTCAAACTGTATTATAGCCACCTTTCCCATCTAAGAATGGACCGCGGCAAATATACTGGTGTTAACAGAGAACGATTGCGGTAAAAAAAAAACAGAAAAACTAAAAAACGGTATACCGTTGCAACGGTATACCTCTGAAACTCATGAAACTTATGATTTTTTGCACTGAAACTCATGAAATTTAGCACTAAAAACTGATAAAACATGAAACCGATGAAACTAAACACTGAAACTCATGAAACCAGCACTGAAACTGATAAGTTTCATAAGTTTCATGGCTATACCGTTGCAACGGTATACCGTTCCCTAGTCATTCTCAAAAAAAAAAGTATACAGTTCGACTGAAATTGATTTAGTGTGTGTAAATAAATACAGGGTTGAAACGCCGAAACAGAAGAATTCTCCTATGAGACAGTATATAGATAGGTCGAACCTCCTTAAACACATGCATGAGAGTGAAAGGTGTAAACAGCTACCCAAAAAAAAAGTTGCATGTGAATGCTGTGAAACAGGACTAGGTACTAACTGAGCAGTGATACTCCTACAGCAATGGTACAGTAAGATGAAACTGCCTTGTCAAAAACTGTAGTCGACGTCAGAGGTGTTCTGTAACGTCGACTGCTTAACCAGCTCGCGCCGCTCGTTGTACCTGTCCAGGTTCTTGCACGGTACGGGGAAAACGTAGCCAATGACCTGCCCCTGGACGAAGGAGCACTGGAAAACATGGTGCTTCCTGTCCACTATACCAACTGACATATCCTGGAAGGTAACATTCTTCACAGGGATCTCCGCACTCCCCTGTATCCTGACTGGCACACGCACCCCATGCCCATGGATTGACGTGTAAGAAATGTTCCCAATGATGGGAACAGCCTTCGGGTCGAAGCCTTCATCCGGGTGCTCATTATAGTCGGTCTTTATCACAATGCCAACACGGACGTGTACAAGGGTTATGTTTCGGTACACGATGTTGCTTACGTAAGCCCCTCTTCCAGGGGCAGTCTTTATCCTCACACCTCGCCGTGAGTCCCAAATGTGAACATTCTCTACCAAAATGTTTGAAACACCGCCAGACATCTCACTTCCTATAGATACACCAGCACTGTCCAGAAAATGGAAAAGAGATCAAGCACACAACCACACTGGTTTCACAAACTTTTGACTGCTGGCATTGATTGGAGATGTAATTCACTTTACATGAAAAGCTCCTAGTTCAGAATTAATGTTCTAATTAAATTAACTAAACGTATAAGAGAACAAAATAGCCTATGCGTTAGTTAGTTACTTGGTTGTAGTACAAATAATGTTTGTCATCTTCGTAGATCAAAGAACTAACTACAAGGACAATAGTCATTAGAACAAAGAGAACAGCACAACAAACAGTATGAATGCGTGTCAGAAATATAAAAATCAAGCATTCAACAAAGTTCTGTACTCCTATATATTCTACAGCAATGACTTCACATTCTGGATAAGGAGTGCCATCCAGTCACCAGCTTTTTCAAAACATGTCGGGGCTGTTTGGTTTGAGGCCAAATTTGCCAAGCCAAGCCTTGCCAAAATTTGGCTAGCTAAAATTTGGTGCCCAAATTGGTGGCCAAAGTTTGGCCAACCATTGGCTACAAAATGAACTAGAAAAATTTGGCTAGCCAATGGAGAAAAGAATCTAGCCAAAATTTGGTTGCAAACCAAATGCTTGCCAAATTTGGTCAACACTACCAAAATTTGGCATGGCAAGCATTGTACAAACTTATAATAGTGAATCAAAACAAACTAAAGAAACAATGAAATGTGAACAAATAGCTGACCTGACCATGGAGCGGATTGTGACGTTCTGAATAGTAATGTTAGTAGATGGACGACCATAAGAAATTCCATATTGATCCCAACCACTCTTTATAGCTATCCCATCATCACCAACAGAGATATAGCAATTCTTAATCATCACGTTCTCACAGGAATCTGCATAAACAGTAAGAACAATTGATAATATGATTAGTGAAGCATAAAATGTATTAAATAATACAATACGATTCCAAGATAAAATGGGAGTAAAGTACACTCAGTACAGGGTTGTAGAGTTCGTATTGTCACTAAACGTAGAAAAGCTAGAACATCTTATCCAGTCATAGGACATTGCGAGATATAACTGAAATAAATAAAAGCTCACAAATCACAATAAAATGCAAACGTTGGGAAATGACCTGGATCTATCCCATCAGTGTTTGGAGCCCTGGCAATTGGAGCCAGGATGGTGGTTTCCGAGATAGTAACATTCTTGCAGTCGTATGTATGAAGTGTCCAGAAGGGAGAATCACGTAGAGTGATGTTAGAAATAATAATGTTACTTGACCGCATGAGCTGCACAAGAGGACCCCTTGTGTGATTGAGGAACTTCCTACGAAATTTAATCCACCAACTTTGGCCTTGCCCATTTATAGTGCCATTGTGACCTATTTACACAGTTATAAAAGAGAATGAATCTCAGCTGAAAATAGTGACCAATTTCACGACAAAAAAAGCTGATAGAAAAAATATTAATAGCAGGAATAGATGGTCAATATATCATTCATCTAAAGGATGGGAATATATGATGTTTAGCAACAGTAAGCGTATCCCTATTAGAATCATAGCTTCACATCCATACTTATTCTTACCATTAAAATATCAATTCACTTAATTTAAACTGTTTAATTGAAACAATAATTGAATTCCTCTTGTATAACGACACAGAAATAGATGAGCAATAAAGCAAGATGTATATTGATTGAGAAACAAGTTTTGCATATTTAATAAAAAATCAGCCTTTTACAAATAAATTTTGGACAGAGGCTTCTGGGTACAATTCAGTTTCAGATATGGTGATTTCAAGATCTGTTGGGACTTGAATTGTTTTAACAAAAAACATATCACACCAAAGGTTAGTGAGTTAGTTTATGATTCAAACTTTAAGTTTCAAAAAGTTAAAAAAGCCACAAATGAACAAGACCATATCCATGTCAATTAGCTTTCAAGTTGTAACATGCTTACTGGTGGAAAAGATATCCAGTACATGTTTCTTTCAAGAACATATCAGGTAAACTCAAGTATAACTTGAGAATGGCTGTTTTCAAGTTCAAATGATAAACCACAGGACATAGCATTTCATGTTAAGTCATACCCCACACAGGCCATAAGATCAGACAATATTTGTTTTTCATTGGATTGATTTCAGATAGCAAGCACAAAGTTCAATGTATCAATTGAGCAATAAAATGCAAACAAAAGGAAGCATGCAATACATTCATAATGCAAACACAAAGTTCAAAGTATCAAATGAGCATTAAAATGAACCAAAAGGAAGCATACAATACAACCTACCAGTTATAGTAACATCCTTCAGGTCTTGACCATGTATAAGGCTTCCATATCGAGGTCCCTTGTGCTCTCTTCCATACCCATATGACGGTAATGGTGGCATCACCGGCCAGTATCTTTCATCCTTACATGTAAGTAACGCAAGAAGCTGTCAATGTTGACTGTAACACCCTAAAATTTTGCTTTTCTTAAATTCATGTGTGATTTGGCACTTTGGTGAATTTTTGGAATTTTCTGGAATTTATTTGGATTTATTTGGAATTTATTTGAATTTATTCCATTTTGCAATAATTAAAGAATTTAACTTTGCAAATAAAATTTTGTTGGAAATATTTTATTTGAGTCCAAAATGTTCCAAAATATTTTCCAGAATTTTTCTGGAATTTTTCTGAGTCTTTTGCTATTTTTAATGAATTAAATGAATTTCTGAGAATTTAATTGGATTATTTAATCGAGTGGGTTTTACTGTTCCTCCGACCGAGTCCGAGTCCGACCCGGACCCGACCGCGCCACGCGACTCGGTCGAACCGCGTCCAAACCCTAACCCCCGTGGACCGTCGGATCGAGATCCAACGGCCCACGTTGGCCCACGTAGCCACGTGCGTGAACCGCACTTACCCCTAACCTGGGATCAATCCGGACCGTCGGATCGAGATCCAACGGTCAGGATCAACCCGCGCTTTGCACGGCCGCGCCGAGCCGATCTCCGCCGTTGATCGCGCCATGTGGACGGCTCACGTGCGTCCACGTCACCTCGCCGTGTCCAGGACGGACTCCGCCGCCCGTACCGCCAGCGCATGGTCGCGAGATCTCGGCGCCCGTGCCGGTATTTAATGCCCGGACCCGCGCCCGAGGTTCGCCTTTGCCTCGTGCGTCGATTGCCCCACGTGCCCTAGCCCTAGCCGCCGCCATCGACCCGCTATTGCTCGCCGTAGTTAGCTCTCTCCTCCGCCACGGTTCTTGCCTCGCCCCGCCGCCGTCCGCCATTCTCCGCCGCAACGGAACCCAGATCCGGAGTCCTCACGACGAGCCGCACCCGTGGAGCCAACTCACTCCGCCGGAGAAGCCCCGAAGCGCCGTTGGACTCGTCGTCGTCTCCGATGGCCTCTGCTCCGCCGCGTCGCCATCGCCGTCCGCGAGCACCGCCAGCCGTCCGATCAGAATCCGACGCCCCAGATCTCGCCACGTCATCCCACGGTGAGATCCCGTTCCAACCCCCAGATCCAATCTCGACCGTTGGATCTAGATCCTACGATCCAGATTAAGCGCGTTCACCCCAAACGCTAGAGGCCAGATCCAATCTGGGCCGTTGATTTTCAAATCAACGGCCGAGATCGAGCCACGTGTAAGGAAGTTGGACCGGCGCGGTCAGCGCCGTTCGCGTGTGTGACACTGACACGCCGGGTCCGCGTGTCAACGACGCGGCCAAACCGCACCATGACGTCACGCTGACGTCATGGGGCCCGCTGTCGTGATGCACCCGGTAGTGCGGTGGCGTCGGCAATGACGTCACCGGTGGTCCCGCTGTCGGCGCGATGTCTTTGAGTCCCGGCCAGCGTCAACAATGACGTCACCGTAGGGTCCCACATGTCGAGACACCTGGCCGTGGGCCGGGTCCACGGTGGACCCGGCCGAGCCGTGGCTAAGCTTGAGCAGTGGGCCGACATCAGCCGCCCAATCAGAGGTTGACACGTGTCCTTGCTGACGCAATAAATTACTTTCCGAAAAAGAAAAAGAAATATTAATTCGGTTTAATGTTTAATTTGAATTTCAAAACTTCAAATGCTTATAACTTTTGCATTTTAACTCCGATTTGAGTGATTCAAATTTCTAAATTTGTATAAAATTGAGATCTACCTATTGATGAATTTTATTTAATTTTTGGACTAAAGTTTTTCTCTGTATAATTATTTAATTGATTATTTAAACTTCAAAATACTATAACTTTCGCGTTTAAACTCCGAATTTGACAATTCCAGTTTCTAAAAATTCATAAAATTATGCTCTGTTTATGAACTTTATTTGGATGTTTGGACACTTTTTGTCTACTGTTTATTTATTATTTGCTATTTGCACGCTTTACGAGTAGACGTCGAAGTGCCCGAAGGCTTCGAAGGAGAAGTGTTGACCCAGGAGCCAGCTTAGGACCAAGAACAAGTACTCTTTGAAGGCAAGTTACGCTTTGACCATGTTGATCCCAATTGGAAACCTATTTTGATTCAATTTATTGCATGTTAGTTTAATTAGAAAATACTTTATATAATTCCGGGGAAATAGATAAATGCCAAATTGCTGTATGACACCTTGGTTAATTAAATATGTGCCATGACCCCTTGTCACCCTAGTTGTGGTTTACTAGTTGGACATTATTAAATTGCCAACATGAGAATTTAGACCGTTGTAGTATACTGCTTAGACCTGCTACGTGCTCATGACATGATTTGAACAATCAAATGTTAAAATTGACTTCATGATATATTGAACCTGTTTTGGAAAGGTATCATGTGATGTTGATGGCACGTGGTGCATGGTAATCAACTGGGGGTTTGATAAATAGATTTGACCGGGGCATGTGGCAAGAATGATCGGGTGGGCCAGTTGTGGCACCGGGAATGTTGGTTTGGTTCTTCGGGTAGTCTTGCCCTGGTCACCCTAAGGACTTAACCTTGCAAGCCTTTGAACTGAGTCAAGCGTGCAACCACATGTCTGTAATGGGACAGACCTAGTTGATTAAGTTGCTAATAACGTGCACTGTGGGACCTCGGGATGTCAACTACACCCTTTGTGTAGTTATGCAGAGAGGCGTCTGCAGGCTGCGGCAGTACCCATCTAACGGTGGCTTGACCTAAACTTCGCCTTCGCTAAGGGAAGGGTTAGTGTGCAACACCGGGGAGGACCACTTGTGCTGTTAGAAGTTTCCGAAAGACTTTGTTACGGACACTCACCTTTGTGGTGTTTGACTGTATCTTGTGGGTAAAGTGCATAACCTCTGCAGAGTGTAAAATCTATTCGAATAGCCGTGTCCGCGGTATTGGACATCGCTCGGGAATTACAGTCAAGGGTTAGACTTTCTTAAAAATAACTTGGATTTGAAAGTTTGGGTTAGTTTAATAATGATGTTGATGGAAATGTGGATTAGGAATGGGAAAGATGTTTATTAAACTCCTGGAAAAGTTATTGATCTTATACTTGTCTCTACTGCTTTCGAATCTACTTATGCTATTTCTCAAATGCCGTTTAATGCAAATATACCCTGAGCTATTCCTTTGTAATAAGCCATGCATGTAGTATATTAGTTTGCATTCTGTGCATGACTTGCTGAGTACCAAGTACTCACCTTTGCCACAATACAACACCAGTTGAAGAGGAGTCTACACCAGCTTTGGAGGAGGAGCTCCCAGAAGATCCGTCTAACTAGGAAGCGAGCCCAGTCAGTTGCCTGTGGTATACTGGATGGCGCCACGAAGTTATTTTATTTTCCGCTGCTATTATTTCTCTTTTAATAAGTTTCGCCCTGCGTGGCGTATATTTGTAACTTGACCATAAGGTCAAGCAACCAGTTTGATTATTTGATTACAGTACTTTATTAGCATCGAGTGGTATGATTGTGATATTTACCGATGTTAAGACTGTGTGCACTAGCGCGTTCCTGGACTAGTGCTGAATACACAGAAGGTCCGGATTTGCAGATTCGGGTCCCGACATTGACTCAGTTGGACAAAAATGCACCAAACTGTAAAAGTTAAGAGTCAAACGATAAGTAAGAAAACCCTTGTCTAAGGTTGACCTAATTGTATAAGTTAGGGAAAAAAGAATATCATTATAATCCCTTTTTTAGGCAAAAATGTGAAGAAAAAAAAAGCAGAAGTTTACTCTGGTGCGAAGTTTTTTCTTGGTCAAGGTTAATCATCACTTGATCTTGTGGATAGCTTTCTCCAAACTATCGTAGAAGTTAACAAACGAAGGATGATGGAGTCCTAGGAAGAAAGCTAAATCTATGGACATATACATATGGGATACTGGTATATGTATGTGCATTTTGTCTCATTTGGTCCATGCTGATACTGCAGCATCATATAAAATCAAGGGCACAAACCACCTAGCAGACAAAATATAAAAGCAGCCACTAAATTTAGTTGAACCTAAATATTGGATTGGAGTCCTAGGAAGAAAGCTAAGTCGATGGGCCATATACATATGAGATGTTGGTATATGTAGGTGCACTTTATCTCATCTGGGCCAAGCTGGATACTGCAGCATCATATAAAATCAAGGGTACAAACCACCTAGCAGACACAATATAGAAGCAGCCACTAAACTTAGTTGAACCTAAACATTGGATTGGAGTCCTAGGAAGAAAGCTAAGTCGATGGACCATATACATATGATATGAGATGTTGGTATATGTAGGTGCACTTTATCTCATTTGGGCCACGCTGGATACTGCAGCATCATATAAAATCAAGGGTACAAACCACCTAGCAGACAAAATATAGAAGCAGCCACTAAACTTAGTTGAACCTAAACATTGGATCTAAAGCTAAGTCCTGAAATTTACCAAACCAAACCATAAGATGTATACATATAAAATTGGAAGTGCCCAGCACACTCCTAATCTCGAAGTCTAACTTGCACAAAGTAGATCATTTCAGTCTTCACACAGTTCAGCATGCACTACAATTGACAACATACTCGAATACATCTTTCAGTGGGAAACAACCATTTCTGTACAGAAATATACATTCACCCATCATCTCAGCCATACCCGATAAATTATAGAAAATACAGTTATGTTACTCAGAAAAATATTTTCCTTGACTCACAATATCCTACAACGACAAAACAATCTCCCCGATGAAGGTCTCCTTAATCCTATTACCACTATTTCTCATTGAACTACATAGCATTAGCACTGCTCAACTACACTCGTGGTGACCTCACCAATGCATGCATGGATGGATCACTAGCTACAGTGAATTTTAGAATCTCCTTGATGAAACACGGAATAAGCTAAGCCTGAATGCAAATGAACTTCGTTATGCCAGACAAAGTTAAAGTGAGTCATTACCCGGTTTAACAACAGGGGCGGATCTACGGGTGGTGCCGGGTATGCCCCGGCATCCCTAAAATTTTAAAAACGCTACAAGATCACCTCTTCAATAGGCCAAATTAGTTGATTAAATTGGTTCCGATTTCGGTAGTTTAGGATTTTTAAGATCTTATAACTATTTGTATTGTACTTTTAGCGAATTTCAAATATATATATTGGATTTATGATATTACGAAATCATTATACAAAACTATAAAGTTGTATGTGTGAAGTGTGCACATCCATAGAATTTTTTCTAGTTTCGCCACTGTTTAAGATACTAAAGTTACAGTGCATTACACTTGTACGACGCAGATACACAAACATGTCATAAATTGACCAAAATCCTAAAGCAAAACCGTAGGATTAAGCAAGCTGATAGAGATTGCAGCTGAAATGCCTCACCTGGATCCCAAGGATCTCAGCACCAGCAGCGAGGAAGAGCGTCATGCAGCTGGTTAGGTTGAACGGCGCGGTGAGCCACCGCCCGGCGGGCACGGTGAGCCTCCCGCCGCCCCTCTCCGCGATCGCCGCCACCGCGGCCTCGAACGCCGCCGTGTTGAGCGTCCTCCCGTCCCCGACTCCGCCAAACTCCCTCAGATCGTACACCGGCGGCGAGGCCACCCACAGCCCCATCGCGGCGACGGACGCCGCGCGCTTCGGCATCGACGGGCGGGTGTAGAGCCGCAGGCGAAACATCGAGGTGCTCTGCCACGAGAAGACGAGCGCGAACCCGATCAGCCAGAGCGCGACCAGGAACGCCCTGTAGGAGGGCGAGATCGCCCACCGCCGATGGTGGTGCGCCCCTCCCCGGCCAAAAGCCGCGCGGGGAGAGGACACCACCGCCGGTCCGGCTGCGGCCGCGGCCGCGGCCGCGACGGCGCGTGGGGAGGATACGGCGACGGCGGTCTCCACCATCGGATCTAGGGCGGGACGGGCGGGATCTACGGCGCGCACCGACCGGCTGGTGTGGTAGTCTGGGTCAGGGTTTTGCGGCCCATGGGACGGGAGGAGGGAGAAGCGCACTCACGGTGGTGGCGATGGATTGGGACTGGACTAGACTAGTTTAAAAGGGGCGGGAGGCGGTGAGACTTGAAGTCTTGAGCGCGGCGGGGAGTGGTGGTGAGTGCTCGCGCCGCGGCCGTGGAATTGGGGGCGGAACCACAACGGCGGGAGCGGCGGAATGACCGAATTACCCCCACCACCCGGGGGGTGGGGGGGTGGGCGCTGGTGTGTGGTGACCACACTGACCAGTGGGCTTGCTGCTTCTTGCAGTCGTTGGATTGACTCGACTTGTACTTCTACACTTCCACCGAGGCTAAGCTAGCAAGGTGCTTTGGTGGCTCTGCTTTGGCGGGACCCACTTACAGCAGTTTGACTTGCCCTGCAGTGTTGCGGAAATTTTTGTATTTGATTCTCCCTCCGGTTTGGTAATATCTGTCGTTTTGGACATAGTGATGGTTAAACTTCTGAAACTTTGACTATCGATATATTTTTAAATATTTAAATTGGATACATAAAAATTATATGTGTAGACTTGTCTCGAGAAGTACTTTTATAATATTATAATTTTATTGGGTTTATAAATATATTATAATAAAAATTAGCGGTCAAAGTTGTGTTTTGAAGACCGTGTCGATGTCCAAAACGACAGATATTACCAAACCGGAGGGAGTACAAGACTTACCCGTATTCAAAAAATGATATTTTTTTTTTTGCTCTCGAATTTGAAATTTTAGTTTTGAATATCCGGAATTTTAAATTCCAGTTTACATTTTTTTGAAATTTTAAATCCCGATTTTAGCGTATTTGGAATTTAAAATCTCAATTCTGGGGTATATCTCAAAAATCGGGTAAGCATACCCAAATTCTCAAAAATCAGGTATAGATGCATCTTTACTGTTCTGCTTAAAGAATAAACTAGTGCAGACAATATGTGGTCATGAACTCATGATGGAGTGTTTAGAATCCCAGATATCATACCACTTCACTTCTTGCTTGCTGCTGCCTGTTTTAGCGGGCTATGTAGCCCATGCTAGCTAGAAGCCTAAAACTAGTAATTATAGGTGCTGTCTGGATTGCATTGTGCAACAATTGTCCTGCCACCTATGCCTGGTTTTTGAGAATTCAGGTATCCTTAACCGGTTTTTCAAAAACTGGGTATGACGAATCACTACACCATGACACAATTTCTTCAACAGACTATCTGTCGGCAAAACCCATGTAGCACGACGTATTATCTGTCGGCAAAAGTTTTCCCGACAGAAAACTACAGTCGGAAGAAGTCCTGTCGGTAAAAACATTTACCGACAGAAATCTTTTTGCCGACAGATGTACTGACCGTATTATGTGCTATTTGCCGACAGTTCTATCTTTGCCGACAGATAGTTTTTCCCGACAGAAAAAGAACTACCGACAGATAGTCTGAAACAATAAATGTCAATTGCCGACAGATAGTTCGAAACAAGAAATGTCAATTGCCGACAGATAGTCTGTAACCTATAATGATAAATGGCGACAGATAGTCTGAAACTAGAAATGGTAAATGCCGACAGATAGTCCGAAACCACATTGTACTACCTGAAACAATGAAACAATATTCAATTGTCTGAAACCATTCAAATGACAGGGATATCAATGGCAGTTTGAAACATACACATCTCATAAAAAATGGTAGTACATCATCACACAATAGAATATCCCTATAGTACATCATCACACAGTAGTACATCATCAATTAAAACACAGTTCAAGCTCATTCAACTAGAATATACAAAGTTGTCCATCGCAATTCAACTAGAATATACAAAGTTATACACATAACCTTTGTCCAAAAGACATAGAGGTCCTGCAGTTAACCATCAGTTCTTAACAAAATACAACCATGTTGGATCTTTAAAGCCAAGGTAAACTATCTTCCACCCACTCCTAAATTTTAGGTATACAAAATGATCACTTAGCATATATGCAACTAGTGGTTCTAAACAAAAGTATCTATATCCTTTCTTCATAATGTTAACACCAACTTCCTAGGTTGTTCCAATTTTTCCTGCAAAAAAGACATTTCCAAATTTAGTGCCTTGTCATTAGTACTCATGGTTGTATATGGATGTCAAATGAATCACTCTGATATTATGGCATGGGCGAAAAACAAAGATTGTTGTAGCAAAAAAATTAACCATAAAGCTCAAGAGCAAGAAAAAGAACAAATATTATGAATATCCTATACTTAAAAGTATCAAAAAATTTGCACTAGCATGTAATATTCTTTCGAAATTCTATTTCTGAGACACTCCAAAAGACAGTATGTATAAGTTAATAGGAATCTTTCGAAAAGTGATAGGGGTCTAGGGTAATGGAGGATGGAAATAACCATGTAAATTAGGCATTGTGGAAACCTGAGTAAGCAAATAAATCATGTGAGCATGTTAAACCTACTTTTGAGCTACCAATGTTTTCTTATCGACAAAATACCAAATTATCTCTTGTGAATTACAGAAAAGCCAATCAGTGGCAAGGAGCAGTAGGAGAAAATCATCCATGTATATCCCAAAGCTCAAACCACCAACACTTTCCACTCACTAAAATATCACTGCCATCATATTTTTAATAAGATCCAGTGGAAGCTTTCATGAAGCCCATATGCCACCAAACAAGCCCAGGACACCAAAATCAGTGGTAAGAAATGCTTACGTGCTGGTTTTTTTTCTTGCTTTCATGCATATATATGTTTAATTATTGGATTCTCTAATTTAAAAGCCTTAGTCATTGTTTCAATGTTTTAGTTTGAGATATCTAACTGAAGTAGATAGATCTGATATAACATGACATTTGTTAGCTCATTTCATTTTTACTACATAATGCCTGGTTATTTTTGAATGGTTCCAAATCTGCATTGTAGATGCTTCAACTTTCTTTCCAATGGTGTTCAGAAATGAGTGTTATTTAAATTTAGGAGTCATGTAACTCCTGTTTGTTGTTTAAAGTTTAAACTAAATATTTTGGCTCATTATTGATGTGGATGCCTTTTGGTCTGGTACACTTTGTTCCAATGGTGTTGTTGACTCATTTGATACTGATTCCTATTTAGCTACCAAAATATTCACATCAAAGCAGTGGAAATAACCAAAATTATCACTAGAAATACCTGTATTCTGGGATGCCACTTGCTTCTTGCTATCCTTTATCTATCAAAATGATCATTAGTTAGTAACTGAAGTCCAACCATTACAATCATCAAAATGGAAATATTGTGTAGTGTAGGTTATTACCCTCTTGTATGGCCATGCAATGGACAGCTTGTGAGCATCACCTATATTTTGCATACCATTGTATGGACGTGGCAGCAGAACATCTCTTTTTAAAGGAACAATGACAACAACTTCATAATATTCCCGTCCAAGACGCTGATCTCCCACTATGGTACTTGGGTCAGTTGATGTAATTGTAGCCTTAGCCACAGGGATATCTCTTACAAGAGCATACAATATGACATCCCTACCAACCTAAAATACATATTGTAGTTCAAAAAAGTCAAAAAAGAAGAATCAACATTCAAGTCATAAATTGGAAGGGTGTAGGAAAAGAGGACAAAATTACCATGCTTTCATCTTCATTGCGAGAGGATTCACGGTTCCTTATGGCTGCAATGTTCCTTGGAGCTACCTTTGGAGACACAATTTGCCTATGGACAACCATATCCTCCTCACAATCAATTATATTTTCCACATGCTCAGCAACACCTTGATGTTCATGTTGTTCCTGATCAGCATGTTGTTATTCAAACATTATGTTATATAGCAAACCATAGATAAAGAATATTTTAGAACATTATTACTATATCTTTGTAATAAAACTTTTAGCAAATACCATACCATAGGTCGAAATTAGAACCATGTTGTGAGGTGGCTTCCATATTTTGCACACCTTGTGAAGCTAACATCAAAATTTTCAATTCATCCATTTGGTCTTTGCATGTGGTCCATGCGTTGTGTTAGGGCTACAACCTGTTGTTCGATTTTGTTGTCGAGCTAGCATTTCCATTTGAAGTCTTGTTGGCATTTTTTGTTGTGTTCCTGGTGTGCCCACATGTTGGGGAGTTGGTCCCAAACCTAAAACACGAACTCGCCCTCTTGGTTCCTTCTCTCCACAAACATGTGCATACAAATCACCATCTTGAATATTTCTTTCCTTCAATTCAGGGTGGTCTACAGCAGCATCTTCAAGTAGTTTCTAAAAACATGACATATATGTATATATTACTAACTAATCATGTTCCATATGCATGTATTATTCATACACAAACATACAATTATTGGCTCTGCTTCTGTTGTAGGGTCTCCATTTTTACGAGTATGTACTTTGATAAAGACTTCATCTCTCCTAGCAGGGTACCCTTGTTCTTTACCCTACAAGCACTTTTTAAAGTAATTAAGATGGCCTAAACATTTAGTACATAACAAACACGGGCATAAATATTTAGTAATTAAGAGGTACTTTAGATTACCAATTCATGCCCAACACGGGCATAACTCTTGCTGCCAGCCGTATGAAACAAAGTTAACTTCCCACGATTTTGTTTGCCTCTAATCATGCGAGCCTGTAATTTGGAAAGTATGTACACATGTAATTTATTAATGTCACCGTAAGGAGTATTTACTATGGTTCTAGCTAATCTCACTGTGGGATGTCAGAGACAGGGGCCCCACAAGAGGGGCCTACACCCGACTGGGCCTGACAGGCGGAACAGAAAGCCCAAAGCCCGAGGTTAAATCTGGCTCCGAGGAGACCTTCGACTTGCTCTCAAGACAACTCCCTGATCCTTCACGGAAGCTTCGTGCCCCGCCCTAACAACCCGCCAGTGACAAGGCATCGGTCGACACCGCCAGAGCCTGGAAGCCGGAACTGCCGACAAGGCGGCGGGCGTGGGCCTGAGAAAGCATAACCACCTCTCCGTGACGTAGAGCGTGAAGGCGATAGGACAAGGACATGTCGCTCAGCCACCATGTTCAGGGCCCGGTGGCGCCCGACTATCATGTATCCTCCCCCAAGATATAAAGGAGGAGGGAGAAAACAAGAAAGAGAGAGACAATACATCCAAGAACACAGACTAGGGTATTATCTCCTCCGAGAGAGCCCTTAACTCCTGCTCTAAAAAGCGTCATTGCCCTCGCATCCCGTGTTACCACTGCTCGATCACGACAAATCCCCTAGAATCACAAATCTCATTGCCTACAAATGGATCGTTTGACGCGCGCCAGTGCATTTGACAAGCGGGAAGAGAGTTGCTCCAAGAAATCCATTCGATGTGCGGCCATCACGCAGCGGCATCAAAGCGCCTTGGTTGGGAAAGCCTCAAGCGAGGGTTTCTTCTCGCCAATCCGATAACGGATGCCAAGGAGATAGTTCAACTCGCGAGGTCGCCAATTCTATGCAAGATGTATACACTTGCCACGATACGAGCTCTGAGACTATACCCATTTCTTGGCCTTTTTGCGCAAATTGGGCTCGACATAGTGGGCCCGCCAAGAAGGCTCAAGCGGTTTCACCTCTTCGTGGCTTCTGACAAGTTCACCAAGTGGATCGGGGCTGCCGCTTGTAACTATCACCGCGTTAAGGCCAAGGAGTTCTTCCAGATATTGTAGTCGATTCTCGAGTGCCCAACCTGGATAATCACGACAACCGCACCCCTCGGGAGTGAAGAATTCCAAGAATGGTGCGGCGTCGGGATCAAGATCCGCTTCGCTTCTGGCTCACCCACGGCTAACGGGCGTGTCGAGCGAGCTATGATCTGGTCGTCCTTCAAGGCCTCAAGGCCAGGATCTTCGACCGCTCAAACCATACGCCCGATGGGTGAAGAAGAGCTACCACAAGACTCGGGACTCGAAACCACTCCCAATGAGCGACCGGCCAAACTCCTTTTCTCGGGTCTATGGCGCAGAGGCGGTTCACGACCCAGCTGGATTCGAATCCCCGAGGGTTCGAACTACAACGGCCGAGTCCGAGGAAGCCGAATGGTGGAGCTTGATCAACTTGAGGAGGCTCTAACGTTACCGCCCTCCACTCTGGCCAGTACCTCCAAATGACCGGCCACCACTCGCAACGCCGTAAATAGAACCTTTTCGTATGAGATCTGGTCCCGAGGAGGAGCGTAAAAGCGAAAGCACAAGCTCTCTCCAATTTGGGAAGGTCCATACATCGCAGTAAGACAACCCTACCGGTGCTTATCGACTCAGACATGAAGACGGCGAGGTTCGCGCTAATACTTGAACGCCACACTCCGCCGCTTCTACGCATGAGTTATGTATCCCACTCTTACACATTAAATAAAATAGTGGTTCGCCTTATTTTCAAGTTGTGTAATGCTAGCCCGAGTGGTTATTACCCGATCGCCGTAGCGCTTAACTCGTCGTGCCGATATAGAATGCACGGAAATAACAATAAAGCCGCGATGAGCACAAAGCCACGGCGTTTTATACCAACATGCCCTAACGAACGTAGAAAGCACTAACCACTGGACTCGCAACTGCAACGCCAGACTTAACCAAGATTTGCCTGGTCGCGAATTTCTAATCACACAAAACTCGAGCCCCTCATACGGGTAATCGAGCAAATCTGACTAGAATGAGTTGATCGTAGAAACCACTAAGTTCGTGTTAATATGATAGGCACGAATCGATAAAATTTCGTGATTTCATTCCATAATGTTAATAATTTACATCGCTAATTTTCTTTCTCTTTTTTCGCTAAAAAAAATCCAAAAAAAAAAAAAACTGTGCCGCCGGTGTCGCCATCGTGCTACTTCTTTGGTCTTGGTCTTTGGTGCCGGCGTCACGGGAGACCCGTGAGGCTAGATCGCTGAAGTTAGTCGCGATCCACGCTGACCAAAGCCGCCGTGATCTCGTCAACCACCCACAAGGGGGTACAAGACGGACGAGGGCCACGACGGCAAGGTCGCCGCGACGATCGCGACCAACCATCTCAAGGATGATCTCCGCCACTGCGGGAGCCTCCGGGCGATTCTCCAACAAGGTGGCCACAGCTAGGCATCCTCGGCCGCCCGCTTCTCCGCTCGCCTCCAGATGGCAAAATCATGCTCCCCATGCTTCGCCTCCTCCCGGCCTATACAAAAACCCAAAGAACACTTGGCGAAAGAACGCCACAGACGGGCTAACAAAGTTCCTCATGTTAGACATGGAACTAGGAACCAGAGAGGAAGACGAAGGACAAGGGGCAACAAGAAACGGCGATCGCTCATTAGCGGTGACGCCCCATTTATAAGCCACCTCACGAAATCGAAGCGTCTCCGAAGGCAATCAATCGCCACCCCGCCAATCAATGAAGCGAAACAAAGCCGGCGATCTCAAGAAGATCAAGATCGACGATTGAACAAAATCATGAGAATTTCACCGCATATCGTGTCGTAGCAGTTCAAGCTCATTCGGCTTCCTCGCTTAATTATACCAAATTAAGCGCAAAGCCCGGCCGAGAGCTAGCAAGTGATGCAAGCCTGGGGCTAAACCACTCACCAAAGCGGCCACAACACAAGTCCCGACGCCGAGCCGCACGCCACTCTCTAAAAGCGTGTCTGGGGCAAAGAAAGCTGGCAAGGCCCTGGCGTTGAAGCTATACTACGATCGGTAAGCCCATCCCAGGAAGGCATAACAGATCCAAAAGGCCTGCGGGCATATATTCCAACAACTCAAACAGAGAAGAAAGTGGAAGAGGTCTCAAGACCACTCGGCGGAAGACAATACAAGCGAATTATACCAAGTAAGAAGACAAGATTTCAAACAAGGAGGGCGAGCACTTTGATCAAGGTCCACGCCAAAGTCGAATTCCAGATTTTCCAACAGGCTGCGATGCACCGGACACTTCTTCGAGGAGCGCGTTGGCCTTGTCTTCATCACAGTGCAAAGCCTTCTTTTCACAATTTTCGAGGTCAACTTCTCGATAATGAGACTTGACCACCGCTAACGCTCGTTCGCGCCATCGCCGCGACTCTTTGGCGTAAGCTCGATCTGCTGGCCTTCCCGAGAGAAGTGGAACAAAGATCGCCCCTCGCCTGCGGCGTTCTTCATGCGCGCGAAGGTGCAGGATCGCTCGGCAGCGACGCGCAGCTCAGTCGCCTGACCGGCGGGTCGCGCATCTTCTCCTTGCACTCGCCACAAAGTCAAACAAACCATCAAGAACACACCCGACGCCAAGTATGTTCAACCCAAGTCAAATAAATTTACCCTTCACTCACGCATCTTTTCCAGTCGACTGGGCTTCGAGGCTGCAATTCAAGCCTCCACTGCCTCGGCTGACCAAAGAATCCGAAGTCGCTCAAACACGAAAGTGTGTCATCACCCTCTCCAACCACCATCCGGTAAGCATCCAAACTCAGATTCGTGGGAGAATCTCACCTTCAAGCATATGCTCAAGCTTCGCCTTTCCTCCCAGGATCGCCTTACACTCGCCCAAGCTCGTGGGACTTCTTTCCATCTCGTCCGCTGATCTCGCTGAGCTTGTCCTGTATCGCCAGCTCTTTGAGCTTTGGGAGCACCTTCCGAAAAACCGCCGACCTTTGCTCCGAGCGCCTCATGTCCTAAGTAACAGGCGTAATCTCGAGGGAGAAGTCAAGAAAGCAGTTGAAGACAAGAAGCTCACTGCGACGAGCATGCTACACTTGGACGGTGAGCTCATAAAGCTCCGTCTCGAGCCGCTTCTCCATCTCGCCGTCCTCTTCCATCCTCTTCGATGGAACCCCTTCCCACCATACGGTCCGATTCGGGCTTCGGCAGAGACACCGGCGGTGGCTCTCGAGGCACTTCCTCCACTCCGGAGACGGCCGGGTCGATCTCGCAATGTGACGGACCACCGATGGTTCGACCGCGATCAGCCACGCTTCCAGTGGCGGACGCCGGCGCAGCTTGGCGGCGACGGCGACGAAGCCGACGCGGCGGGGCTCGGGAAGCTCCTCGTTCGGGACTCTTTCGGAGACCCTCCACCTGGACGCCCACAGCAGAGTCCCTGAATCAAGAAAAGGAGGACACCTCGGCCTGACAGCAAGAATAACAAAGACAAGGATCGCCCCAAAGAATACCTCTTGGATTTCTTGAATTTCATCCTGTGTTTCATCCGAGGCCCAGACCACTCGGAGGGAAGTTGGCGCTGGCCAGGGGCCATCGAACGGAAGGCCGTGGCCCCGCGTTCGCGATCCGGTGCACCAGAGGTCGAAGGTCCGGACGAAGATCGGCGACCTCCTCTGCCGACTCCCGGCAGCTCGGCCAACCGAGGTGTCACTCGCTTCGCTGGCGTGTCTCACCGAGAGAGAGGCCGACAAGCTGGAGCGTCGAAAGAAAGGGCGCGCTCTGAAAAAAGGAACGATCGCACCCTGTTTGAATCACACATCGACCAAAGAAACCATGGAGCGACCTTTCGAGAGAATAGTGCACTCACATGAGGGAGGCCTTGCCATCGAAAATTTACGAGGGCAGCCCTGTTGGTGATTATTGTGCCAGGCACGAAGAAATCAACTACCCGTGGCACGCCTCCATCGACAGTCCACGTCCGACTCGCGTGGGGTCCAGAGGCCCGTTGTATTGGAACCCCAAATGGACTCTCTCCTTCAAGGGCTGCACTCGGCGCTTCACAAAAGCGCGATCCTCGGGGCCGTCGACCCTCGGTTCTTGGATCGTCAATCAACGCAGGCTGGACTTGCGCCAAACCTCCTCCGTCCGAGGTGTCGCTCCAAAGATCGGGAAGCTTTAGGAGCACAGGGCAAAGGGGCGAGGAAAGGATCAACGTTGGCACAATAGAACCACTCCCGCCTCCAACCTTTGAGGGAGGTCTTGAGAGGAACGACAAAATCTTGTTTCTTCGAGCCCTCCCGCTGGATCAGCGCCCCAACGACATTGGGAGCGGCCCGGTTCGGATGAGGCTTCACGGAAGAAGGAGCGGAACAAATCCAAATGAGGACGTATCCCAAGATACGCCTGCAGAGTGGACGAAGATGGCAATGTGAAGAATCGAGTTGGGGTTCAAATTGATCAACTCAATTTCGTAGAAGTGGAGGAGCCCCGGAAGAAGGCGCTCCCAGAATGCTAAGTCCTCGCTAAGAAGGACTCAAACACCACAATCTCATTCTCGGAGGTGTGGGGTAAGGGTCACCTGCGGCGGGCGAAGTGAGATCAACTCCGGAGGGAGGACGCCGGCGCAACCATCCCCTCCAAGCGGGACATCGTCGTGATGGAAGTCTCCCACCCTACCGCGCAGGTCGGTGCTACCCTCCGATGACGAGGAAGATGACATGGCGAAGAAGAAGACCGGAGGGAAGAACGCCGCAAGCCAAGGCGGCGAATCGAAACCCTAAACCGCCAAGGAAGGTTTGAAGGTTTCGCCAGTAGTGGAGAAGGTGCGAGGAAGCCGTTGCTCCAACGAGGGTCCTTCCAACTTATAAGAAATGGGCTCCCAATTTCACCTACGGTGGGAAGAAACGAAGGCCCTCTGTTTCAGTCTGGGCCGGATCCAGGGCACGCCCCATGACGGGCCAATAGCTGCGTCGCGCAAAAGCAGCGGCAGTGTCAAATCTGGTCCGGTTTGGGAAAAAGTCGCCCATGACGGGCCTGAGCCGGCCGCCACGGAAGCTTGGGGCTGGGCACTTTCCGAACATCCTCGACGGCACACCCATAATTTGGGGTCAATTGCTGGTCAGTCTCACAACGCGATTGGGTGTCGCGGGAGGATCTACAACCAACACGGTCTTGAGAATGCGCCACGAGGGTCAGCGATCTTGGCCGAACGCACATTACTCTGTATGACCAAGGTATGCCCCATGAGGGTCAACCGAAGCGACAAGCCAGTGCAGCGCCAGACCAGAATCCAAGCGCGGCACCGCCCGACCCGAGCCAAAGACCAAGGTACGCCCCATGAGGGTCAGGCGACAAAGCGATTGCCGCGCAAGACCGTAACGGGCGCGGTACCACTCGACCACGAGCCAAAGACCAAGGTGCGCCCCATGAGGGTCACCGCGACAAGCCGATTCTGCGCCGTAACGGGGCGGTACCACTCGGCCACGAGCCAAAGACTAAGGTGCGCCCCATGAGGGTCGGTAGAGGCGACAAGCGATTCTTGCGCCAAGACCGTGAACGGCGCAGTACCACTCGGCCACGAGCCAAAAAGACTAAGGTCGCCCCATGAGGGTCACCAGGCGACAGTGGTTCTGCGCGCAGTGAAGCAGCGCTGGTACCACTCGGCCACGAGCCAAAGACCAAGGTGCGCCCCATGAGGGTCGCCAGCGACAGTTCTGCAGCGCACCGTGAACGCGCGGTACCACTCGGCCACAAGCCAAAAAGACCAAGGTACACCCATGAGGGTCAACGAGCGACAAAGGCGGTTGCGCGCGATCAGCAAGCGCGGTACCACTCGACCACGAGCTAACTAACCACGGTGGCTTCATACTACAAGTTCTTTATGATCTCTCTCGCATAATCCTCATGACGGGGCAAGGGACGGAAAGTCGATCCTAAAGCACTTGGGGTCGTGGATGTCGAGAGAGGCCCCACAAGAGGGGCCTACACCCGGGGCCTGACGGGCGGAACAGAAAGCCCAAAGCCCGGGCGCAACGGGCCCAGAGGAGACCTTCGACTTGCTCCCAAGACAACTCATGATCCTTCACGAAGCTTAGTGCCCCGCCCTAACAACCCGCCAGGAGACAAGGCATGCGATGACACGCCCGAGCATGCGGAAGCCGGAACGACAAGGCGGCGTGGGTCGAGAAAGCATAACCACCTCTCCGGGCGTAGAGCGTGAAGGCGGATAAGGACAAGGGACATGTCGTTCGAGCCACCATGTTCGGGCCCAGGTGGCGCCCGACTATCATGTATCCTCCCCAGATATAAGGGAGGAGGAGAAACAAGAAAGAGAGAGACAATACATCCAAGAACACAGGACTAGGGTATTATCTCCTCCAGAGAGCCCGAACTTTGTCTAAAAGCATTGCCCTCGCATCCTGTGTTACCATCAAGCTCAGATCACGCACAAATCCCCTAGAATCACAAATCTCATTGCCGGCGAAACAGATCGTCGACACTCACCCTTTTGTGTTGATCTGACTAGGAATAGTGCATTCTTGTAGATCATTCACTACCAAAAGTGTAAATGAGTAATAACAAGATCATGGTTAAATGAGTAATAACAATAATCAGGTACATTATCGATACTACTTTCTATCTGACTAAGAAATATCTTAAGCTTACTGTTGTCATTAAAGCAAGCTTAAGGTAACTTACTGTTGTCACTAAAACAAGCTTAACCTTCATGAAGTATGAACTAAGATCACATTCAGGGGGAATTTTGCTTACTTGTGCTTCTGGAGACCTCCAATGATGAATAAGCCACTCCCAATCAGCTAGATTAATAGTTTTGGGACATTTTGCTAAGAGTTCCTCATCAGTCAATGTTTCATCAAAATACTTCTTCTTTAGGTCTGCCTTATATTCCTTCCATTTTGTTGCTGATGTTGCTACAACATAATGGAAAGCAGCTGCATCCAGGTTATAATATTTCTGTTTCAACATGAAAATAAGAAGTGATTTAGCAAAAAAGAAGTGCACAAGACAGAATATGACTACATTCTATTGCTTTACCTTTACATTAGTCCATACTAGAGACTTCTTCTGGGGATCGACAAGTCTCCAGTCATCACATGTAATAGGTATATGCTTTCTCACCATTGTTCCAACAAATCCAGCAAATTCTTTAGTATTGTCCCCAACAGGCTGACCATATTCATTGAGGGCAACTTCTATTGGATGCTCCCCAGCCCTTGCATATATATTTTGCTTTAAAGTGATACCTCTTCCTTTCCTCTTCTTTTGTTGCCCAAGATTCACATCTACAGGTATTTCCTCTTCTAAGGGTTCATATTCATGATCTTCACCACAATGATCCTCTTCATTCTCAGTAGTGCTTCTTCTTAGCCTAGACCTCAAATTAGGACCTCCAAGAGTCGCTTCACTAGTGTTTTCAGTAGTCTACAGGAAGTTGCATATTATGTAAAATTGATTGTATACATTTTCTGCAAGAATCAGATTTGACAACTAAGAAATATATACATAACCTTTGCTGATTTATTTGTTCGATACGGCACTGTAGTGTTGACAGTATGGATATTAAGAGATTGCATCACTTGTTTGTTTCTTGCAATGTTTGCATTCCTTTCTAGCTCATACTCATTGAGCTTTCCATCTTTACCCTTTCCTTGCCCGCTTGCCATTTTTTCTCCTGAAATATAACACGAAGAGTTAGCAAACATCGCTTAATTGACAGTAGTGCAATAGGTTTTGCGATGCTTACTTTCTTTGTATGTTTGCATCAACAATAGTTCCATCTATGTCTGTCCTAACACAATCAATACCTTCGGCTTCAACATTCACAGTTAAATTGGTATGTATATCAGGCAATGGCATACCCACTTCATAACTATCGTCTAAATTTTCATCGTCAGCTCTATGCATATCATAAAAGTCTCGTGGTTTTGACTGAACAACAGCAAGCCATTCAATATCAATGGGATCTTTAACATAGTAAACTTGAGTTGCACAGGAAGCAAAAATGAAGGGCTCATCCGATATCTTCTCACCGGTATTGAATAAATGCTTAAAATTGACTGTGGTGACCCCAAATTGATCAGTTTTCACCCATTTATCTTGGATGCGATTATCAACCCAATCACATTTGAAGAGCACCACATTTCCCTTAAGGTGATAGTCCAGCTCAATAATTTCCTTTATAATTCCATAATATGTCTTCTTTCCTATTACGAGGTTGTCATTGTTTCCCCTTTCAAAACATGATGTTTGTGCATCTAGAGCCACTCCACTACATTGAACTGGCCTACCCTCATCGTAAGATTGTGTATGGAAACTAAGCCCATTTATTGTGTAGCTACTATATTTGCGTGCAACCATGTTTGGCTCATTTGCTAAAATCTTTATCTCTTCTGATGCTTCCTCACCCATTCGTACAACCTGTAAATATGGAGTACTATTGTTAAAATGAAATGGAATTCTATGTCAAATCTCATGTTGTCGGGGTCGTGTGTACTTACATGTAACCTAAACCACTCATGAAAGGTCTCATAATGTACACGGTTGATTTCTCGTTTATTCCGAAGACCAATTGAGGAAAGATAGTCACAATGCTTGCTGTAAAAGTTAAAATGACCCCTTCAGCAATTAGGGATAGGAATCATATGGCACTAAAATAATTTGGATATCTTACTTCAAATAAGGTTCTATCTTGTCGTAGTTGAACAAGACATATTTATGTGCTTGAAGCCAAGTTTTGTGGTCTAATGTCACATTGCATTTGCCAGCCAATCCTTTGCCAATAATGTGGAAGAAAGGAGTTCTATTGTTGATTTCCATATGCCCACCGTCATCATCTCTAACTTGTCGATTAAACCGAGTCTCACCTTGTAAATAGCGAGAACAAAATGTAAGACTCTCATCAAACAAATAGCTCTCATGATCGATCCCTCTGGTGACTTCTAGTGCGCACATAACCCTTGCACCTCATCAAATACCTATGAATACATAAGCATATAGTATTTTTAGATTTTTTTTGTGATAATACATAGTTTTGTTGGTACAACAAGCTTTTAGAAAATTACCTCTCAACAGGGTACATGTTTCGAAAGTGTCTTTGGACCAGTAGTTCTTGCTTGGGCAGGAAGAAGAACGATCAAGTGTACCATAAGATCAAAAAAAGATGGGAGGAATATAGTCTCGAGAATGGATAAGGTCTCAGCTATTTCAGCTCCTAATTTTTGCATATCACTGATGCGAATAACGGAGTACATTTTCTTGAAAAATTGCTTACGCGAATCAATGCAAAGATCGACTTTTTCGGCAATATTCTTCTAACGACAAGTGGTAGTAAATGTTGTAGAAGAACATGGTTGTCATGGCTCTTTAGCCCTATTATCTTTTTCTCGTTAACAAGGACATTACGACGTATGTCAGATGCATAACCGTCAGGAAACTTGACTCCTTTTAATACTTCACAAAATAACTTCTTCTCAAGAGAACTCATTGAGTAAGGTGCTGGAGGTAAATAAAATCTATCTTCTACTTCAATAGGATGAAGATCCCTTCTAATATCTAGAGACTGAAGGTCCAAACGAGAATTCAAATTATCCTTAGATTTCCCATCAATTCCCAAAAGTGTATTAATTATATTATCACAGACATTCTTCTCTATGTGCATGACATCTAAATTATGTCGCAACAATAAGTCTTTCCAATACGGTAACTTGAACAGAATAGACCTCCTTTTCCAAATGATCAATGGCTCACCCTCCTTGTGCTTTTGCCTTTTTCTCTGTTTCTTCCCAGATGGATCCTTCCCAAAAACCGTATGAATATTTTCTGTCTGCATCAAAATCTCCTCCCCAGAAAGTGGAGCAGGTGCTGGTCTAAGCTCAGTTTTACCATCAAATGAGTTAGCATCAAACCTGAATCTGTGGTTTGCATGTAAGAACCTACGGTGTCCCATATAGCAAGACTTGGCACCATTTTTCAGTCGAAGAGAACATGTATATGAGTGGCATTCAAGGCATGCTGCTGCACCGGAGGTAGTGCAACTAGACACATAGCCTAGACCAGGGTAATCAGTAATTGTGCATAATATGGCAGCACGCAATTGGAAGTACTCACCCTTCGATGCATCAAATGTTCTAACACCATTAACAAACATATCTTTCAGATCATCAACCAAAGGCTCAAGATAAACATCCATATCACCACCAGGAGCTTTTGGACCAGGAATCAACAACGAGAGGATAAAATTTGGTTGCTTCATACACATCCAAGGTGGAAAGTTATAAGGAATTAAAATAACAGGCCAAATGCTATAACCAACATTCATGGACCTAAATGGATTAAAACCATCAGTAGCTAGAGCAAGTCTAATATTGCGGCTATCTGAAGCAAACTCCGGATGCTTGTGGTCAAAATCTTTCCAAAGAGGAGAATCTGCCGGATGCCTAAGCAAACCATCTTTAGTGCGCTCTTCATCGTGCCATCTTGTGTGAGTTGCAGTTCTAGAGGACACAAACAACCTCTGAAGCCTTTTCTTTATTGGAAAATAGCGAAGAACTTTATTAGGAACCTTGTGTGCTGCGTTTCCCATCTAAACTTTGCTTTTCTCGATTTCCAACGTGAGGTTTCACATGTAGGACAAACAATTAGATTCAGCATGGTCCTTCCAAAATAGAATGCAATCATTTTTACATGCATGAATACTTACATACCCAAGCCCTAGGCATTTCACCATTTTCTTAGATTCATTGTAGTTTTTAGGTAGTGCTGACCCTTCAGGAAAAGCATCGTTGAGAAGATTTAGTAATCTGTCAAAGCTTTTATCAGACCATCCACCAAGCAATTTAGCATGTAGTAGTCTAACTACGAAACGCAACTTTGAGAAGTTCTTACACCCCGGATATAACTCTTGACCATAGTCATTTGCCAACTGTTGGAGAGGCTCTAAATCTTCGTGGGGCTGCTCTAAACCACCTTCATCCTCGAAATCCCCTCCATCATCTAAACCACAAGCTAAGTCACGCAGCAAATCAGAAATATCATCTTCTTCGTCCGACTTCTCCCCAAACTCGACTCGATCATGGTCATGACTATTAACAAAAAAGGAGCTAGCTTGTCCATGAAACATCTGTTTTTTGTACTCTTCCAAAAATCCCTCACATATCAAGTGCTCACGCACTTCGCTTTCTCCTCTCCAAATGGCATTCACACAATTTATACAAGGGCACAATATTTTGTTTCCTTTCATTGAATTTCTAAATGCAGAAGTTAGGAATCTGTTTACCCCTTCAACATAGACCTTTGTGTGCCTACATGTAGTATATATGCAGCAAGTTAGTTTAAATGTTGACTACTACTAACACCCGATAACTATATAAAAGAACTGTGTTGTACCTAGGCTCATCCATCCACCTGGTATCCATGTAGGATTTTTACTAGCTATGCCAGCAAGCTATCTAAGATCCAGTACAAGGTATAAGTGTAGACATATAAATCTGTAAAGAATCAACCAAATAAAGCCAAAATCAAACAACACGATTAAATTATGCCAGACAGTCCTAACACATCCATAATGTCCTTTCACGCCCAAATGAGACATATACCAAATCAAGTATATAAGATCGTAAAAATAATTAACAAAGGACAATAATGAGAGAGTAACTTACAAATTTGGTCAGAGAACTCTTGCTACAAGGGAGTGTAACTGCCTAGCTTGGCCTCAATAACCCTCTGGTATTAAGAGTGTACCTTATCAAACAATAAATTAATAGTAACATCATTCAATCGTCCAAGTCATCATAGAAATGGTTTGAACTTCTAATCGGAAATACAATAGTTTCTACTCATGCACATGTAAAGTTCAGTGAGATAGCTGCCTAGAAGGTCACAAAACAAATCTACACGTAGCACAAGCTTGCCTTATGTCCCAATAGGTACACAAGGGGAAAAAAGAGCAGTTCATTAAACAAGTACGGAAAAACAAAGCAAAAAAAGGCATAAAATTAAAATACGGTCGTTACATAGTCCAAAATTATGCATGTAGACCACATAACAAGATACGTCCGGACTGCTAGCTGGTATATCAACCTATCCTAAAATAATCTTTCTGCAACCTATAATCAGTATTCATACAGAGATATACATATGTTTCCTTACTTTGATCGATCGAGATCCAATGTTGGTCGTCAACATTGTAACTAGAATTCATACATTCATATTAACCAAAACATGCAGAAGTGACCTTCCATTAATATATCAAGAAAAACATGCAGAAGTGAACTTCCATTAATATATTGTCTAATCAAGTTCAATAAAATTTAGGATTGGAAATCAAACATGACGCAGATGATTCTTCACAAAAGAAACAAAACATTGAGACAGTAAGGTATAGCATGTGTTGGGTACGATTTCAAAAACAACTACCTAGGTGACGGTAAAATGAAATCTTATACTACTACTATATATATACATACTTTTGTGGTCCTCAAACATTATAAGTTCATAAATTACAGCACATCTCTTAGATCACAAAGCTTGTCATACAAATGTTGGATAGCATGCATGCATATGCACGCACGTTTCATATCTTGGGACTAGGGACCAACAAAAGATGAAACCTGAGTCAAGTTCATGCATTCAGATTTTTATGTCCACATGTCCAAACGTTGGCAACACGTGCCCAGAAACATGCTAGTTAGCTAAATTTGTCACAAGCCTAGTACAATAACTAGACTAGTACAATTAAGTCTCGGATCAGCTGGCCCAGCAGCGAATTTAACTAGACCACCAGTTGGAGATTTTGAGCAAAATGTGTACTGCATGTTGTTAATTTGGCAACATCCCTGTACAGCTCGTTTCTGTCACCGTGGCAAGTGTACTTGCAGTGAATACTCTCTGCTGCTTGAGATGCTAACTTGCCTATATAGGAGTACATTCTTTGGATTAATCGGAGGGTTGCTAGCTCTCGAGGATGGATTGCCCGGCACTGTGCCTCTCTTGATCAAACCCAAACAAGACTGGTTTGATTGTTGCCTCAAAGATTCAGTCCACAAATTCCTACCATCAACGAATCACTACTCGAGAATACAGCAAGGTCCAACGTGCTGGTTAATTTTACAGCTATCTATATACACTGGATCATAAACCTTTTTCCAGGTCATGCTTATGGAGACTTCGATGATACACACACACACACACACACAATCCCCTAAAAATTTCAGACAACATAGCACCAGAATTTAATAGCACACTCAAAACCCATCATTGTTGGAGGTTCAGGAACCAGAATTTGATACCTCTTTCGGCCATCACCCGAGAGGGTTCGAGAGCCAGAAGTAGGCTCGAGGCGCATTGTTGGAGGAGGCGTGGCTGGGCGTCGTTTGTCGGAGGCAATGCACGTAGTCGACAACTGACACCAACGAGCGACAACCACGGGAATGTTGGAATGGGCCATGAATAGATTGAGGATTTTGGGAATATCTAGGGTTGGAGGCGCGTGGGGCGGCGGCGAGGCTGCCAAGCCGCGCGTGGGGGTGGCGGCGGGGAAGTCGTGCGTGGGGCGGCGGCGAGGTGGGAGGCAATGGCGTGGCGGCGCGGGGGAGGCTCGCGGGGTAGGCTGCGAGGCGAGAGGTGATGGCGCGGGGTCGGGGCCGAGAGGCGATGGCGCTGGTCGGGGCCGAGGCGATGGCGCGATAGAGGCGGCGGCCAGTGGGGAGGCCGGCGGGGGGGAGATGGCGTGGGGGTGTGGGGTGGGATCGATCGAAGGCGCGCGTGGGGTGCGGGGATTTTGGGGAAGAAATCGAAAAGGAGCCGTGCCGTGCGTCTTGTGGGGATAGAAACCTACCCTGGCCTGTTGCCGCGCATTGTTTTCTTCTCCCGCCTAAATATTTTGGCGACAGATAATGAGTCGGAACATGTTTGCCGACAGACAATTTGACCCATAACATTAGATTTACCGACACACAATTAGTCTTTAGTACTTATATAATTGCCGACAGACACTCTGACCCTAAAAGAAGTATTACCGATAGATAATCTGTTGCTTATATTTACCGACAGATAGTCTATTGGTGATCACTGATTATTTCCGACAGACATCTGACGGTAATATTGTGTCATGGTGTAGTGAATATACCTCAAAACTAAGATTTCAAATATGTCAAAATCAAAATTTGAAATTTGAGAAAATGTAAACCGGAATTTAAAATTTCGGGTATTCAAAAAAGCAATTTCAAATTCCGGGTATGAGTGACTTTTCTGTAAATACGCCAAAGTGTTGTATCGTTTTGTGAATACAGGTCAAATCTCGGGTCAAATCTTGTATCAAATGCAAACATTTCCGGCAATGTTGCAAGTTTTGGAGGCCTAGGTTATTTGCCGGCACACACTTTTCTTTGATAAATGGATTCTTTTTTAATAAAATTATATATTAAGTCTCCTTTTTAACAGTAGAAGCACGTACGATAACACGTATCACTTATCGTGTCCTTCTACCGTGGTAAGTAACGCCGAGCTCGGGTACCGTGGTATCCCATCCTTTCGAGCTCAAGTACATTGGTACCTTGTCGTGCCAAGTTCGGGTACTACGGTGCTCCGTCTTGTCGAGCTTAGGTACCGTAGTAGCAAGTCTGTTGCGGTAGGTGCGGTGTCGATAACCTACGGACGACACGTATCATCTGCCGATGCTTCTGCGGTGAAGAGTGGAGTTAGATTGATAATTTTGTTCGAAGGAGGAGGGTAAAGATGGCAAAAAAAAATGTGCATGGGACAAATAGGCCAAACTTCTCCAAGTTTTGTCCAGGTCCACCGTTAGGTGCTTGGATGACGCGGACTTGAAAGGTTCCTCTCGCGCTCGCCGAAGCAGCATGTGATACTGATACGGTCGTACGAGATACGATCAACCCGACTGATTCGCTGGATCTGGAGCCGTTCGTTCTGCGTTGGCGATTGATTTTGTGTTCGTCGTCCCGTGGCGACTGTCTCCTACCAGGCTACCAACCTTTTCTTTCACGGGAGCTTGTGAGGCGCTGAGGCCTGAGGGCCTGTTCGGTTGCATACCTAAGGAAGGTTGGCTCCATCGGGCTCAGGCCATCCAAAAACGTCGCCGGACTCAAACAACAACAACGAAGCTTCGTTAATACTGTTTACTTCATTAATCAACCATCGCGCGGGGGTTCGAGTGGTCATCGCCGAGTAGTCGCTGCTCGTCGAGCTACTGCCTCTTCACCTCCCGTCAAGCTATCTCCCGTGTCGGCGAGCTTCGAACTACCGCCGCAAGTCGCCGTCACAGCCGTGCGTCGCCTCGAGCAACAGATGGCATCCGCCGCCGTACTCCACATCCGCCGGTGGCCTTTGAGCCGTCGTCGCGTGTCGCCGAGATTTGAATCGCTTGTCGTGCGTCGCGACGCTTCCAGCCGAGCGTGGCAACACTACTACAAAACCGGGTATCACAAGCGGCCTATTAGCAACGGTTTGGTGCGAACCGGTTATAATGCTCACAACAGAAGCGGTTTATGGCAACAGGCCGGAGGGGATCTCTAGAAGCGGTTCGTGACACGAACCGCTTCTAAAGACCCCCTTCAGAAGGGGTTCGTGTCACGAACCCTTCTAAAGCTCTTTACAAGCGGTTGGTGTCCCCCAACCCCTTCTAAAGCTTTAGAAGGGTTAGGTTCACGAACCCCTTCTAGGTGAAAGCTTTAAAGCGTTCGTGACACGAACCGCTTCTAAAGACTTCTTCGAAGGGGTTCGTGTCACGAACCGCCAGGCCGCTTTAGAAATAATAAAGGAATGCGTGCCTACTCTGTCGAGAGCACGCGTGGGTGGGTGGCTAGATGGATGAGGCGAGTCACGAGGTTGGAGTCTTGCGTGGGTTGAATCTCGTTCCCACGATATTATTACTACCTTTTACCGCTTGGTCGCACCACACAGCGGTTCCTAGAACCGCTTGTGATACCCTTCGAGGTATCACAACCGGTTGCCTAGAAGCGGTTATAAAACCGCTTCTAGAAGTGGTTTCGAACCGCTTCTACAAGCTGATTCTGTAGTAGTGCAATGCGATAGATCGAATCTCAGGTTCTGTGAATTTTTGGGGTTAATTGGCTTTGTTCCTTAAAGCGTAGTACATGCGTTACGCTTTCTATTTTTTAAAGTGTATTCTGGGTTCTTCCGTTTCCATTAGACTCAGGTCTCCAACTAAACGACAAATTTCATGCATACTGGTCAGGCTGAAATCAAACACATATCTTTATTAGCCGGGCACATTGCTCAAGTCATCAACCAAACAGCCCCTTAAAGCAAGTACAATAGTAAAATCTAATACAAACTAAGTAAATTAAAAGCCAGCTTGTATTATAACTGGCTCTAAATGTTGTATAATAACTATCTCTTCTCTCTTGTACATAAATAATATACTTATGCTCTCGTGCAAAGCTGGCTTCTAAATAAGAGCCAGCTCTCTTCTTTCTCCTTTTTCTCACTCTTCTACATAGGCCAAAGCTGATATGTACAGGCTAAGAATCAGCTAAGGTAGCCTTATTGTACATGCCCTTAGTGGCTGGTTCGGCGTGTGTAGTGGCATCGTAGGTAGCGGCAGCCTGCAGTATCACTCATATTTCTATTATTCAAAAATGTTTAAATTCTATCTCGTTGTGAACGAATTCGAATGTATCTCTAATGGAATTCTACTATAAATATCACACCCTTGTGTAAAAGCAAATCAATCTAATAAAGAGATAAGAGTCTTTGTCTCCCTATAACGTGTGTGCTCCCCGTAATTATTCTTGTTATTCGATTGATGCATTGTGTTTGATCTACAGCGGTCGTCATTATTTTACAACATGTTATCAGCACGACGCGGGCCGATCAAAGTTGTATGTCTGCATCAATCGACACTACACGAATTTCGACTGACATCAAGTGATTAAAACTACAGCAAGCCATATGTAAGTTCGTGGCACGTAAGTTAATCACATCTAAATAAGTTTTTAATCCTGCAGGTTAATTTCCAACATTGGTAAGATTGCTTGTTCATCGATATTATATTCGCCGGTATCACTAGAAAGTTTTTTTCTCAAATTTGTCAACTAAATGCTCATTATTTGTCCCCTCATATCGGACCATCATGTCTTCTGCCATATCATTATCGTCGACATCCTATTGCTCTACAAACTACAAAGGTGTAACGCCCTAAAATTTGCATATTACTGTTCAATATTCATTTATGATTTTATGAGATTTATTCTGGATTTTCTGGAGTTTATAAATACCGTTCTGCTATTTTTAGATTTATAAAATTAATTTATTTATAAAAAATATATGTTAGAAATAATTTTTTTAGGTTCAAAATATTCCAAAGTATTTTTTAGATTTTGTTCTGAAATTTGTGAACTATATTTGATATTTTCTATAAAATCATTGAATTTCTAAATATATTTTTCTTTGAAAAAATGTAGATTCTCCCTTCTTCTTTTTTTGTCCAAGCCGTTTTCCTTTCTGGTCCATTTTCGGTTTCACTTATACGAAATTTATGTTTTCGTTTTTATTAGAACTAGCGATCCTATTTTTGTTTTCGACAAAAGTAATTCGTTTCTGTTTTCGTACCGGTATTTTTCATTTTTGTTCTGAAAAGACTTTCGTTTTCATTTTTCTCTAAAATAGTCGGAAATTTTTCTTCTGTTCTCAGCCCTACTTGCTGAGCTAAACCTTACTTACAGTTTGCACCTCGTTCTTTTGCTTCTTGACTAATAGCGCGTTTGCTTTTTATTGATTAATTCATGACAACTTGTGACATACTAAAGGGAATGCATTTCTTCTTCTTCTTGATATATCTGGAGTCCTATCTAGAATGTATTGGTTTAGTTGCCCTCGTGGAACATAATATGGCTACGCTATAGCAATGCGCACTTAGAGAGAGAGAGAGAGAGAGAGAGATCCCATTCTGAAATACCACTTTCTCGGGAACATACAACTTTAATTTGATTAATGAGCGAGATCATTGTACTGTTGGACCATAGTATATCGTGCTCGTGAACCATGCCTCTAAAGTCTAAAATCAGAGTGTTGCAAATGGAGCACTCTGCCGGCCAACAGAATTCATGATGATAACTACTGTTTTTGGCCAATAACTTCCCCTATCTACGTATGCTCCGTCCCTACCAATTGCAGAAAGGCAGACCAGGGGATGGAGACACGAGTAGTATAAGGTGTGTTTTGTTGGGTATATGTATGAAATAGCTAAAAAAAAGTCATCTATATGTTTAGTTGTTTGCATGGAACCATTTTATCCTGGACTAAGTGATACAAATTTGAGGAATATTCCTTCTAGATACTGAATCATCTCATTCACCCAAAATAAAATAGAACCAAATGATACATGATCATTCCATCCCATTTAATCTCATCCCATCAACCAAACTCACCCTAAAATGAATATACGGGTGCATGTTTCGTGTTACATCCCGTTTGAAACACAATTTTTTCACAGCACCTGCAAGAATCGAACAGTTTCAATAAATTTCCGATAAAATTTATAATTTCCAAAGGACCCTACTTATTAAAAAAAAAAGAGGAGAAAAAGACATGAAAACAAGTAGGAAAAAACAGTGGACGAAATTAATCACCATGCATGAGTACGTATGCAAGTACATACTAAGGTTCAAAATATCGGTGAAATTTCAGAAATCTCGACCGAAATCTTGGATTCGGCCTCTCAGAGATCCTAAATCTCGGTCGGATAAATATTTTTGAAAAATTCAAAATAATACAGTAATCTCGAAAATCTGAGTGAGATATCGGCAATTTTAATCGAGAATTTGGGTATTTTGATCAGATTTCAAGTTTTTTAGGCCGGATTTGATTGGTTTTGGGGTGAATACCATCCACAAAATTTTTTAAAATTTTCTAACGTGGTTTGCATAATTTTTCATTTGGTTCAAATTTATTGGTAAGACTTTTATCAGGACATATCACTAATGTTCTTATTAAATTTTTAGATGATGATAGATCCTGAGTAATTTTTAAAAATTTGGACAGTGCCTCAGGACCATCTACAAAAAATTTCAAAATGTTCTGATGTGGTATGAACCATTTTTCATTCGGTTCAAATTTATTGGTAACGTTTTTGTCAGGAAAGTACCACTATTTGAATTTTTAAAAATTCCTCAGAATTGATCATCATCTGAAAATTTATAGGAATATTAGTAATACGTCAGGGGTTAAGATCATCCATATAAAATTTTAACTTGTTTTGAACTATTTTTTATTCGGTTCAATTTCACCAAGATCTCAGGAATTTTAGTTGAGATCTCAAAAATTCCAATTCAAAAAAACCGGATTTGAATTTTTTTTTTTGGATTTCGTTCAAATTTTGTCTGAATTTTTGAGATTTCTGATTTCGGTCTCCCCCGAGTAGGGGTGAAAATAGATTGGTTACATACGGATAATAGTTCTACCATATTTGTTTTCATTTTTTTTTCTCAGATGCAAATACGAATACGAATAATGTCAAATACAGATACAAATTGAATCGGATACGGTTACAAATATTTATCAGAACAAAATAGCCCCTTAGATCGTATATAAAAAAATCAATGAAAACACATAACTAGTTGATTTGATCAAAACATTATTGAAATTGAACAAATATAAGCATTTTCATTCACTTAGACAATAGTTAGATACTATATCGCAAATAAAATTATGTAAGACTTAGTTTAGAGGGGTGCTTCTATGCTATTCCTTTTTAAAGTTACACAAATATTAAAGCATTAATGAAGGGTAGATGATGATTACTTACCCAAATATTAAATCATGAATGAAGGGTAGATGAGGATTACTTACCCCTTCGTTTGCTTCAAGATTTGTGCAACTTGTATTAGGAGGGAAAGCATAAAAGCACCTCTCCTTAGTTTATCACACACATATGATTAGTTTATCGTATATATAGATCAAAACACAAAATAAATGTGATCCTTTCTCAGAAATACAAATGAAAGCAAACAAAGAACACGCTAAAAGTTTGATAATTCTTATATACCATGTCTCTAGAAAAAATATACATAAAACTTACATGTAATGATCCAAGATTTGTATTCTTTATTGAATTGTGTTTAAAATGATAAATTATGTATTTATGAATTTTTATGCATTTTTAGCTACGTATTTAAAATATTTTTAGCTACGTATTTAAAAAAATCCATATCAATATTCGATCCAATAAATTTCCAATCCGATAGAATCCGTATCAAAAAATTATCCAGATCGATCGAAAACTATCCGATCTGTTCTCTCTCTACATCCGAGGTTTGATTTTTGAGACCTCGGTAGTACTGGGTTAAAAAAAAAAGGCCGTGTCGCCGGTGATGCTCAATAATCACATGCATGGCCCCTCGGTTTAAGAGTCTACGACAAGAGGTTGACACAATCCAAACTCTGAATGGACAGCCTAATGCCCTCGAGCTACCCGAGGTCCCCGACTCGGCCCCTACACACGGGAATCGTGGCAGAAATTCGGGTCATTCCGAGCCGGATCACATGAATCTTGTGACGCCCTTGCTGGAAAGGCAGCTCGTACCATACTACTCTCGGCCGGCCGGCCAGCCTACCAGAGCCAATACGATCTGTGTACCATACTACTCTCGACCGGCCGGCCAGCCTACCAGAGCCAATGCGATCTGTGCGTTCGTCCACATGATAGCGCGGTGGGGGAGTCGCGGGATGGCTGAGTGAGGAAAAATTGATAAAATGCCACTCTTCAGAAGTGAGCATTAAAAATGTCGGCTCATTGTCGTTGGCGGCGGGCAATCTGTGTATGATAGTGGATCAGAGTGGCATTTTAGCGATGCCACTTTTTAAGAGTGGTATATGCGCTAATGGCCCGCTGAGTGACTGATGAGGTGGTGCGTCGTCGATCGCTGCAGGCACGTGATTCTGATGACGCCGCACGCGCTCTGCCGACAGCGTGTGCGCCGCACTGGCCCACCCGAACCCACCAGCACAGCAGCAGGACCACGGTCGGTTCTCTCCCAGGGGATAAGCGTGAGTAACAGTAGCACATACACGTCTCCGCGCGATGAGGCGAATGTGTTTATGAGCTAGACAAACCCTATCTTATATATGCACAGTTTTGACCCGCCAGAACTTTTCAAAGGGTATATACACAAGTAGAGGGGTGTAGTCTATATACTTATCAGCATTATCTAAAGGCAAAATTAAAGATAGTTTGTACAATAGGTGTCATTTTAAGGTTGTCTGTATGAGATTCTAAATCTTTTAACTATAGCATAAAAAAGTATTTATTATAGACAGAAACTCATATAATGATGTTTTATGCTGTTGCTAGCGTCGAAAAAGAGATAATCGGCTCCAACACACACGGACACCGAATTCGAGACGATGCGGGAGTATCGGCCGATTTAATCTTGCAATCGGCAAAAAAGGTATGATCTAAATAGCTATCACAACCAATTAGGTCGTTGATAATGATAGATCTAAATAGCTATTGCGGCCGATTAGATGATTAGTAACGATAAATCTAAACAGCTTGTCATAGCTAATCAGATAATTGATAAAGGTATTTTTTTCCGAAAAAGACGATGCGCAACAAGATCGGCAAAAAGGCAAACTTAGGATAATTGGCGTAAATCGATGATGATCAAAATGTTGATGCGTAACTTTATTGAACAAAAATGAATTACAGAGGAAAGATTCTAAGTCTAAATAACTACTCCTAATCGATGACAAGTAAATAAAGTAGAAGCGAGTTGATTGATTTGTTAGATATCCTTTTTCGTCTCGCCCGTCGCCCCCTTTTATAGCACTTAGACCGATTATATTCGTATCGGCCTCGACTTTAAAAAAACAAACTTTACTTTGAACCGATGTCGGCTAAGACACTTGTCCATATTTAACTTTATATTCCTAAATCGGCTACACCTGCTAAATCTTGGTGTCAACAGCTGTCTATACGGTTGTCTCTTCATAAAGAGACACTATACCCTCTCTCCTCATTCTCTCTTTTTCATATCAGTAAAAATATTACGTGGCAAAACATATAGACAACTTATATCACACCATTATACATATCCTAGCAAATCATAACATCAATAAAAAAATTATTATTGTTTGCTTTACCATTAAAATTTGGTAACTCAATAAAATATTATGTCATACGTGGACAATCTAAGGGCGAGAAAAGCAATCCAAAATTTTGGTAACACAAAAATTTGACTTGGCCACAATCCTGTGACAACCTGCTCCTCACTCGACCAACGGCCGCCCCGAATCCTACCACGCCTTGCCCGGGTGCATTGCGTTTCTCATGTGATTCTTGGCCATGCCGCGCCTCTATAAAATCCCCAGACCCTCTATCCCGTGCCTCTCCCTCTCCTCCGTCACCCCTCTCCTCCCAGCGTCGCCGCTGCTTCGTCTCATCTCCATTGGCCAGAAACCAGCCGCTCACTTGCGCCACCGCCTCGCCTCGCCATAGATGGCGGTCTTGTGCATCTCGCCCTCGCCACTCGGCCGTAGCCATTTGCTTACCGCCGCCAAGCCGCTTGCCCTACGCATGGTGCGCGTGGGCCTTGATCCATCTTGCTGAGCCCCCCACCTGTCAGTGTTATAAAAAGAAAAAAATTCCAAAAACCCTTTATGACGTCATGCTGATGTCATAAAGCAGATTTTTTTTAAAAAATAATTCAAAAACTTGATTTTGTGCGCTTTCGTCAGCAATGCGCAATAATTCAGTTTTTATTTATAAAAATAATTTTAAAAATCCAGAACATTCCGTTTTAATTGTTTTTAAACTTTCGGGAGCCCATTTTCGCCCGTTCGAACTTCGTTTGGCTCCGTTTTTCTTTCTAAATTCATCTAAAATCTTAAATTTTAGTTTAGTGCTAATTTGAAATTCAATTTGATTTTGTTTGAATTTATTTGGATTTTATTTGAATTTGGGTGCTTTTCACGCGTAGATTACGGAGAGTCCGAGGAATTCTCGAGCGATGAATTCGAGAAGCAACTCGTCGAATCAGGCAAGTCACACCACCTTGATCATGTTGCTCCCAGTTTATGAACTTGTATGTTGAATTTTAAATTATTGCATGCTTATTTGTTATAGACATTAATTTTCAACCAAGTTTTTAAAAGATAGTTATATCCAAAATTGATATGCTACCTTTGACATTTGAATTCCGATACCCTTGTAACCTTAAGAAAAATATGAGCTATGACTATGGTAATATTTAGACAATGCTTAGACATGCTTAGAACTAAACTTAGGGAGTTTTAGGGAACTTTATGCCAAAATGATGTCATGTTTAAATGGAAACTTTTGATGATCAATGTTAGTATTAATGTGGAAGTAGTATGGTTAAAATTAAAATGATTTAGACCGGGCGAGAATTGGATGAAAAGTGGGGAAGTCATGGTTCTGGGTTCGTGGAATGTCTCGCCTAGTCAATTAAGGACCGGTCTAAGTTTCGATGAATGTAAAGCCTAACCGTGCTACCACGAGTTTGGAATGGATGTAACGCCCTAGTTTTCGCCTTCTGGAGAAAATCTAATTTAAATTAATTAAATTCAAAAATTAGAGTTTCCTTGGTGTTTATGTTAACCTGGCATCCATTCTCATTCAAAATCGGGATTCAATTCCCTTCCGTTCGAAAAATCGAATTTTCAGGTTCCCGCCGGTACCCGAAATTTCACCCGAGTTGAAAAATGCTCCAAAAATTCCGAAACCACTTCAATTATGTTCCAAATATTCCTAAATGATTTTAGGAACCATTCCCTGGATTTTTGGACCTTCGCTCCTATTTTATCTCGCGTGGCTTTTGTTTAATGCCCGCAATCCGCGCCTGAATATTTAATTCCACAAATTTCATCCAAATTCCGCGAAACCAATTTTATTGGGTGCCAAATATTCTAAAATGGTTCTAGGAATTTTTCTGGAATTTTTAGACCATTTTTTCCTAATTTTTCTCTAAAGCGTTTCATTTAAGTAATTCTCGGCCAATCGCAGAGCGCCACGTGGCAGGTACTGTAGTGGCAGGCTACCGTAGCATCGGGCTACTGTAGCGCATAGTAAAGTTCACCTTCCTCCCGATCGATCGTTTCCCGTAGAAAGAACAGAGGTACTCATTCTTGTTGCATGGATTCAAACACTCATAACTCTTGCAATAATGGTCCAAATCGCGAACGGCCGGATCCGTTGGATCCGTAGCGATGTCCTCTTTCCATCCCCCATGATCTTCAGCTCTAACTTGCGCCGGAAATGATGCAATTTTCCAAAAACCGAAAATCACCTTCATGGCTGTGACACTACGGAATGGTGTGACATTATTTAACGTGAATGTTAAGGTCAAAAACTTTATGAAATGTGGAATTAAAGTTAAAACCATAGTGTATGGAGGTTAATAGCGTTTCCGGGCCGTTTCCAGGGTTTTGGACCTTCCTGGGGGAGTTTGGGCCTAAAAGAGGGGGTTGTGGGCTTTGGTGGGATGGAGTAAGAGTCCATTTAGGACTAGGAATCAGATTTGGGGCTGGTAAAAGGGGGTTCCTCCTGCCCTTGGGGCGCCCCATCCCCTCTTGTGCGCCCCACTTCTACCCCCCCCTTGGCCCTAGCCGCCCACCTCCTCTCCTCCCCCCTTTGGCCGTGTGCCTCCACCCCCCCTTGCCTCTTTGTTTCCCCAGTCCACCTCCTCTCCTCCACCCCTTGCTGCCCTAGGATTCATCCGTTGGAGCGAGGAGCGAGGAGCGAACCGGGAGGAGATCCTTTCAGATTTCGTGCGTCGGGCAAAGGTATGGCCATGGGAAACCTTGGGGTTGATCTAGGTACTGTTCTAAGGATGATTATCAAGTTTTTAGATCAATTGGTGGTGCTGGATTTGATTAGATTAGATGGATTCTTGAGTTGGTCACGTTCTTTGTTTCGGACAGCATGAGCAGTCGACCTAGGGTTCGGTTTTTCGCCAATTTAGAGTCCGAATTTGGTCGTACGGATGTTGAAGAAGTTGTAGATAATTTCATTATCTTTCCGTGGATATAAAGAACGTTAAATTACGCCCAGCTGTTTGAAAGTTATGGCTGTTTTACCGAGCGTGTTAAAATCTGTGACGTGATTGGAACAGATCACGGTATTTTGTAGATTAAACAACTTTAGAGTCCGAATCAGTCTTTCTCTATACCTATAAAAAGTTGGGAAATTTTCTAAGCTACGCGAAGATGTACTCGTTTAATTGATTTGGAGTCTTAGAACCCGAGTTATGCCTTTTGGAAGGCTGCTGTCCCGACGGGACAGAACCGCTGTTTTCGGGTTTTGCGAGTAGTTGGCAATGTCGGGATAGATGAGGGTTTGCGTACTGTTTTGTGGGCTTGATTGTGAGTGTGTGGTCCCTATGTGCAGGTGGTGTGACCCCGGGAGGGCCTACTACTTCTCGCCAATCCGTCGCCCGTGGTTGAGGCAAGTGTATTGTAATGGATAGCGATTTGTAGGTTGCTTGTTGAGACTAGATGAAAATGGATTATATGATATGACCACTTGCCATGCTTTAATGATTGCCAATGATATGATGAGTATGTTTATCATGTTAAGATGCCATGTGTTAATGTACAAGTTAATTATGATGTTGGCATATTTGCATACATAGCATGATTATATGGCCCGGGCGGTGAGAAAGTCATAACTAATCCGGGAAGGTCGGTGAGAAAGTTATGACTAATCCGGAGAGCCAATGAGTAAGTCCTACATCGTGACTCCATTCATCGCGGTGAACGGAAGCGAGGAGTAGGCACCCTCCATCTTCGGGATGGAAGGGGGGAGAGGGTGCACACCAACGGGTGTGTACTCAACCATACCGGTATGAGTTTCAAGGATATATGTGCATCGCATTGCATTATATGAGGATGTTAAATGAGGATGATTTATGATGATGTCCATGATATGCTTACACTATGAATATGAGATGTGTATGATGTTGTATGTGAAAAGTGGTGATGAAGGTATTGGAATGTATTTTCTTGTTCCATTGCATTATACATGCTGAGTGATGAACTCACGTTTGTGTTTATGTTGTTTTTCTTAGGTATCATGAAACTGGCATGCGGGGAAAATGGTTTAGCTACACATCTACACGTAGCTCCACACAAATTAGACAGTGTTATCATTTGGAGTCATGATAATAAAAGTATTGCCATGAAACTTGGAGTATTGTTTAACTGTGTGCTCGATCTTATTATTTGATTCGTTTAACTCATGAAGTGGTTGAATGCTTTATCCTGGACTTATATTGTTGCTATGTCACATGTTATTGCTGTTTTAGATGCTTTCCATTATGATATAACTTGTGATACTGTTGTTGCTCCTTCAATTCATGTTAAAACAAAGGAGATGCTACCGAAATCTCGGTTTTTAGCATGTGCGCCTTTGCTGGAATTTATGTTTAATTGTGGTATTTAGATGTTGTTTAGCTTATGTTTGGTAGCATTCAGGCATATTAAATGCCGGGGTGTTACAATGGCCATTACTCGCCCGTTTCTTCTCCAAACGACGCACCACCACCTCTCAAAGCTCCGTAGGGGAGTGCTCTTCCCGGTGGTGTCATTCCCTTTTAGCCTCTCCAACTCATTCGACCGAGGGATCGAGAAAAACGACGAGGCAACGACGTTTTTTTCGTGTTCTTCGGTTTCGTCCTTATATCTTCCTCTCCGGTGAGTCAAACTCAATTCCATTTGTTCTCTTGTGTGCGTATGGATGTCTAGATCATAATCCCTCAATCCATTTTAGGTTTCATCAAGATTTGAAGTAGAATTTTGAGTTTTGGTCGCCTCGGCCGAACCGTCGTTCATCGCAAAACTCATCATCTCCGGTAATCCTCTCTAAAATCCGACACCACCATTGGATTCGCGTCGTCGAAACCTTTCCGGGGCTTACCTTCTTCCATCCCGCCACCCCCTCTATTGGAATTTTTTCTTGGGCAAACCCTAACCAGAGAGCTCTGTCTTGGAGGCTAAATTCGCGATTTTTTACTGTAGCTACAGTAACATTTATTCTTTTCCTTGATTTTTCATCATTTTCCAACTTCGAACGCTTATAACTTTTGCATCCGAACTCCGATTGACTCCGTTCAAGTTCCTAAATTCATCTAAAATCAAGATCTACCTGCCAGTACTACTTTTGTAATTTTTGGATTTTATTTATTTTCTTGTATTTATTTATTGCCTCGTTTTGCGCGTAGCCGAGGACCCAGACGCGACCGCCGACCCCGCCGCCGGACTTTCCACGTTCGACGATCTCGTCGCGACTGAAGCCAAGTCTCTTTGACGCATGTTGATCCCATGATTTATAAATGTTTTACACTGTTTTCCAAATTGCATTGCTATTTATATAAAAGGATGATGTTGACGTTAGGCCATTAGTTATACCTATTGTTCATACCTTCTTGATATTGTTATCCAAGATCCTTTGTCGCCCTAGTATAGTAATCCACCAATATAAATGTTTTTGGGAAAATAATCTTTGATTGGGGGAACGACTGCTTGTTAGACCTTTTGGATGGAACCACTAGTATGGAATGTAAATGGGGAATAGATAAATATTAGTGATGATATGAGGGTTGGTAATATGAAATGGATCTATGAATGGTGATCATCGAATATTGTGACGTTGGATTGTGGTAGTAGCTCACATTATAATGGATTGGGGGAAATATTGGAGGATGTATGGTATTGTGAAATATGCATGATGGATTAGATGGATCATCGCCAGTAGATAACATGTTGAATTGGATTTCTTGGTTTGATAAAATAATATCAAAAGGAGAATCAGAGATAGTTGGATTATTAGGGTTTGTTGGGAATTACTATTAACGAACTAATTAAGAAATAGATGATTATAGAAATATAGCTATGTGATAATCATTTATGGAGAATTGTGAATAATGTAGAATATGCGTGGTTTATTTATTTAACTTAGTATCGGTGTGAAGGGAAACTACTAGTGACGATGAATTAGTACAATCCTAATTTTATGAGATAATATTTGGTGGTTTAGTAAAGAATGATAGTGCGTATTCTTGGAGGATTAAAGTAGATACTCTAGAGGTGATAATGTGAATGATTAAATATAGGATATTATGCAGTATTATCGGTGGATTGTATTCTAGATGATTAGAGATAATATTGTGAAGTATTCTCGGTGGTTTAGTAGGTGATAATGTGAATGATTAAATATAGGATATTATGCAGTATTATCGGTGGATTGTATTCTAGATGATTAGATATAATATTGTGAAGTATTCTCGGTGGTTTAGTAAGTGATTTGGTGAAATATTCTTAGCAGGTGATAAGATTGATTACCGTATACATACTGGATAAGCCAGTAATACGAATTATGGTTTAAGGGAAATATTTCATATACGAACATGATTGTAGTTCAATATGATTTTGGGAGTTATGATGGTCCCATGATGTACTTCATACTTGTTGGATACTATATTGAATTGGATTATTCTTATGATTATAAAATTTTGGCAATAGAAGAATTATTGGAGAATACACAATTGATTATAAGGATTGTAATCAAACCCGGGGATTTGTATTTTATAAAATAAACTATTGGTGGAATAGAATAGTTCGGTAGAAATGCTTAGAATCGTAGTCGGTCGGTAGTCACCTATGGGTGGGAAATTTCATTTATGTCCTGAAACCTTGTGTTGAAAATTATAGGCAAGGAGTATTGCCGTTGGTTCACAAAATAAAAATAAAATGAAAAATGGTTTGGACTTGGGCGGAATGGTTTGTTTGGCGGGTGCGGATAGAGCACTAGTTTTCATGGTGCAAGTACCGCCCCACGTCAATTAAGGACCGACGCTTATGACTGTCTCCATTCTAAGCATAACCGTACAACCACATGTCAAAGTGGGCACGACCTGGCTGAATAATTTGTAGAAATCTAACTTAGACTCACCAAACGGTGGAATGTGAGCGCCGGATAGAGGCAATGTTGTTTTTCTCACATGGCGCAAGAGGGGGCTTCTGTACTGGGTGGATATAACCCTAACAGCGGTGAAACCTCAGCGGGTGGGTCAGGTTAGGCGTATACATTGTAAAGGCCTTATCATGATATCCCTGCCGGCACACCTAAGGAAGTGTGCTAATAGCTTGGCACCAAGGGAATATCATGTCTTGTGGGTAAAGTTGTACACCTCTGCAGAGTTAAAACTATTCGAATAGCCGTGCCTACGGTCAAAGGCAAAGCTTGCTGAATGCTTTCATACTGGTAGACTTTGGTTTTTGGTTTCAAACTAAACAATGGTTTGTTTTGGGATCCGAGAGCGGTTAGAACTCTCGGGTGTGCTTCTGGCAGATAGAGCCAAGTAGGTGGATTGAACCTGTTTTTGTGACCCGTGGTAGATAGAGCCATGTGGATGGATTGAATCATGATCTTTTGAGATGTGGCGGATAGAGCCTGTATATTAGTGAATGGTGGTTAGAACCTTCACTGAAATATTACATAATTCAATTATTAAAAAGAATTGCTCAAATATGCTTTGTGAAACTTATTAACAAGTATGATTTGATGAAACTTGGCTTTATGCAAAAGAACTGTATTAAGCTTTCTTTGGAAAGCCCCACATATGTATTTTCCCCAGACTTGCTGAGTACTTTATGTACTCACGTGCTACATTCTCAACCTGTCTCAGAAGTGTTTGAAGCTATCAAAGGAGATCCCTGGACTAGGACGCGCTCCCCACTCGATTGCCTGTGGGCATTTGGATGGGTCGCTTTGGTGTTTTCATCTTCCGCTACTGTTGTTCAAATTGTTCAGCCTGTTCAGGCCGTAATGGTAAATCTTGACCATAAGGTCTTCGCTTTTATTTGGTGGTATTCTTATTTAGTTATATGTAATCGTGATGTGGTTGTTGATTCTTCACTGTTGGACTGTGTGTACTAGCTACTGATCTGGAACTAGTACAGAAATACACAGGAGATTCCGGATAGCCGGTCCGGGGGCTCACAATGGGACAGACCTGGCTAGCCATATTAAGTCATATCATGGACAGTCATGCTATATGGGGGTAGTGGTGTGGTGAAAGCGTGATGCTGCCACTTTGGCGCAAGAGGGGGCTTCTGAATAGAGGGAATGTTTCAGCGGTGAAACCTTAGCGGGCATGACTACATATATGAATTATTATAGGGGCCTTGTCATAATTTTCTGTCACTCAGCAAAGAAAGTGTGCCGACACAAGGGGAATATTATGTCATGTGGGTAAAGTTGTACAACCTCTGCAAAGTGTCAAACTAATCGATTAGCAGCGCCCACGGTTATGGGCATGCCGAGCAAGTCATTCTCAGATTAGACTTTAGAAAATTAAAATTTGGTTTCCAAAAATGATGTTGGATGGAGGGAGTCCATCATGGGTAAAACTTAGACAATTCCAGAAGAGATTCCTGAGTTATAACGAAAAATGTATAGATCTGAGTTTCATTATAAATCATACCATTTAAAATTATTTGGAATGTTTATCAAATTGTTGCTATACACTTAAATAAACCATATGGCCATCTTTGTTGCCTGAACATTTATATTGCATTTTCGGTGTGATTTGCTAAGTACACTAGTACTCACCCTTGCTTAATTTACTGTTTCAGAGGAGGAGTACCACGATGGTGAGAACCAGTTGGACTAGGCCGTGCCCCCAGTCGATTGCCTGTGGCAAATTAATTGGGCTCTATTTAATGTTCTTCAATTCGGATGCTTTTATTTAGTCGTTTATTTATTTGTTGGCCTGCACGCCATTTCATTTGTAACTCTGAATATTTGTTATTAATAAAGAACGATGGATATACTATGGTTTCATTTTTACTGTGCGTACTAGCATTTTCTGGACTAGTACAGAATACGCAAAGGATTTCCGAGATGTTATTCCGTGGTCCGACAAATCCAAACAACATTCATTTTGCCAATATTTGGCTTTGCCCATGTTTTTAGCTATGCCAAAATTTTGGCTTGCTTATTTCGGCGACGGACCAAATAAACCCTTGATAATCATCGACTTCAGTTTTAAAAAAAACCACAAAAAGATCACAAAGGTCTTTTCATTGAAATATCGAGTTTGTGGCCTACCGTAGTATGGCCATCTTGTGTTCTATTGCTGACAACAAGAGTTTGATTTGCATCCATCACTGGTTGAGTAAGATATTCGTGTGTATTTTATACTATGTTCGCATAGAATTTGAATCCATAAAACATATGATCAAGTTGTGAACCTTGAGAAGACTGCACTAGCCAATTTTTTCACTCTCTTAAAAAGGAAAATAGAACAAATCGCACAAAAGAAATAGTGGTATATTCAGGGTGATCCTATGGCTCCTTTTTACTGGATTCACCGAGCAATTATTAATCTCCTTTTTACCCTATTCCTATGTACGTATACCATCTCTACGTTGAGGATTCTTTTTAAAAATAATACATTTTTTAAAATAATTTTACGAAAATAATATGCTGAAGCAAAATTTTACAAAAACACACATATGTCATCATTTAAAACGGCAACAAAGGCTTTAACGCCATTTCGACAAAGATCTATTTAGTCACTAATTGAATTGGCCAATACCTATGTGAAATGACGACAGAGCGGTGTATTTTTGTAAAATTTTTGCTTTAGCATATTATTTTTGTAAAAATATTTTAAAAAATATATTATTTAAAAAATTCATTGGCCAAATGATGAGAACCAGCAAACCCTGATGGTGGTATGTGCTCCCCCCATGACACACGCGTTCGGTTGTAACTTGTAAGAAGTTGCGGACCTACAAAGGATCAAGCGTGTTCAGTTGAACACCAAAACTTTTTGTAAAATATTCAATATTTACTAGGTGTATATATATTGATAATGAGACTAAATTCTTCATATTGCAAATTTTCTTAACTATTTTGTAATTTATCTAAATTGTTTTGAGATGTTATCTCTAATACAAATAATTTGTGTTTTGATTTTTGCTATTATAGATCTTTATCTTTTTCTATTGAACATATTTTGTTCATTCTGAAAATTCTAACCCGCCACTTAGTAGGGACTGGCAAATTTTAATCGAAATCGAAAAACCAAACCGAAATAACCGAAAAATTCGCTTTTTTTTCTTCAGTTTACGGTTAATTATTCGGTTTTTTATTTTGGTAATGTTCGGTTTTCGGTGTGCGGTTCGACTTTGGAACAGTGAAAACCGAATAAACCAATAAACTGAACAATTCCAAAAGTACCGGCTAGTTCGTTACGTTCGTAGCCCACTTGCTAGAGGCGGAGCCCAGGCTGGGCCAGGGTGGGCCTGGGCCCTGGTCGGAGCATTGGCCCAGCAGGATCGATTAGCGATCAGCAGCCCGGAGAAACGTCGAACACCAGAAGCCACCAAGCCAGCCCGGACGGGAGTCGGGAGACCGAACGTCGAACGGACGGAACGGTCGAAGCGTCGAATGATTGCGTGCGGCGCTGGCTGTCTCGCGACATGCGACTTCTCACGTCCTAGTGTCCGATCGCTGGCGCCCGTAGTCACGGTCTCGCCGACTCGCCATGACTCACCAGCGCCACTGCGCTAGCCGCCAGAAGTCATCAAGGAAAATATGTTGCATTTTGTATTTCTTCAAAGAAAAAACCTTGTAAGACTAATGTTCTAGTGAGATTTTAATTTATTTCCTACCTTTACTGATAACCAATTTTATGCAATATCATTCTTCGCATTAGTGATGTTTTTTTATTGTCATATTTGATGATGATGTGTGTATATGTATTATGTAAGCTGAGTCTTGCTATCCTTCTAGTATTGTATATTTGTATTAGATGAAGAGATATTTTACGCCTTTGTCAAAATCAAAGCCATTCGAGGAGGCACCATTTGCGTCTAGACAACTCGAAGGCCCTTACCCTAATCATCAAAATCAAATCATTGAACTTTCTAATGTGAGACCTTTCGCCGTTGCTGAAAAGAAAGCTCGTACTAGCACTAATTTCAATTCGAGTGATATTGTTGCCGGCCCGGGATTGCGCAAGCCAATTGAACAGCATGAGTGTAATATTATTGATGATGTCAGAAGAGCGTACTTGCTAAAGGGCCCTTGTCAGCCTATTGGTCATGATTTTTCCCGTATAGAATTAGCACTTATTTTACCGGTGGGCACAACTACAGTTGAAAGGGCTTTCTCAGCAATGAAGATTATCAAGACAGATTTACATAATAAGATAAATGACGATTGGCTAAATGATCTCATGATTTATTATATTGAGAGAGATGTATTTGCAAAGATAGACATGGAAGATATTTTTTAGCATTTTTAGAACATGAGGAATCGCAAATATCAACTATCGCCTCATGTGAAATAATTAGTGGTGTGTTTTTATTCATAAATTCTTGCAAATTATAAGTGTTACATATTGTACTTATTATATACTGAACTTTAAATACCAATCGTTAGTAGATGTTCACTTCTTTCTTGGCTCCCTCTTTTAGAATTTTTTTGGCTCCACCACTGCCGCTTGCCTCGTAGCCCACAAGGTCGTAAGGCCCGCAACCGGCCCACTCGGCGACGGCAACTAGCAAACGCAAATGCAAACTCTACCCCAATCCCCATTCCCCACTCGGGTCTCACCGTCTCGACTCTCGAATCTCCAATTCCCCAATCTCGAACTCCCCACTCGGTCTTTGCCGTCTTGAATCTCGATCTCGCCGTCTCGACAGCGAACGGCGAACCCGCGGCACCACCATCGTCAAGCCATCTGGGTTCCCTGCCTCCCCGGCGGGCGTGAACTGAGGCTTCCCACCTGGCGGTGGCACCTACTCCCGGCGGCGCAAGTCATGTGCGGCCTCCTCGTCCCCAACACCATCCCCTGCTTCCCCGCATCCACCTCACCGCCGCATCCTCCGACCCCCTCGCTGCCTCGAGTAAGAGCATGCGTCTTTCTAACCACCAGATTTGTCCATCAATCTATCATGCTCTAATTAGAACTATAGTAGTAACCAACATCATGTATACATGAAATTACGGAGCGTCAAACTCTTTGTTGATTTTTGGTTCATTGCTATTGTGATGTGTTTATTGAATTACTACTCCTGTCATTCTATTTCTATTGTGTTTATTGAACTACCACTTTCATTGCCATAGATATTTGAATGATACATATTATTTCCCTGATCTTATTACTGTCATTGCTATTTATGTTGTGTTTATTGAACTACTACTACGTCATTGCCATAAACATTTGAATGATGCATATTATTTCCCTGGACTGGTGCTGCTGAAATAGCATATTATTTCCCTGGACTGGTGCTGCTGAAATAGAAATTACAATTTACCTGTGGCTATGATGTTTGATTTATGCAATTCTATCTTCCCTTTTTTTGTAGGATTACATTAGAGAAAGTGAAAACCTAGTATCGTTTCATGATCAGGTTTGTGATTGTGATAATATTTTGTCACAAATGGAAACTCTTCTGACTGGATTCCAGGTAATTACATGTAATATCCCGAGTATTTCTATACTCGAAGCACTGTACTATTGTACTTGAACACTGTTCATTAATACAATGAATGTCCATATTTCTGTATTTTGAGTGAATATATCTGATTGGGATTCCAAAGGAACCCTTCAACTTAATCATACTCGCTCAAAATCAAATCGAGTTCGACCTCAATTCAAAATGTGCCTTTTTGGACAAATTGGCATTTGAGGTGTTTGAATGTATAAAAGGCCTCAAATGTTGTCCAAAACATCTTAGAAGTGTTCAAAATCCGTTTTGCAAGTTTGAATCTTCAAGTTTTGCCAAATGACCAAATTGCCCTCCATAAGTGCATAGTGTATAAAAGGGTGCAAGTCTCCAAGCCATCTTCCCAAACCAACCATTTGCCTCTCCCCAACCGTGAGAGCAATAAGAGTGGGAGCCCAAGCCCTAGGACACCCAAGCCCGCGGATTGGAGGCGATCCGACCGACGGAAACTGACACGGAGGCCGGATTCATCCTCTCCATCGCGTTCCCCACCTTCTGAACCCTCTCAAGTGAGTATTCCAACATCTCCCATGGATGTTTCCTTGAGCTTGCATGGGGTTTTTGAGTTCTAGGTTGATTTCTAAACTCCCGGGACTTCCCTCTAGCCATTGCTACGACTATCCCCATCGTAGCATCGCATTTCATCAAGTTCTTCTAAACCCTAGCCTAGGTCAAGTCTAGGTACCATGTGTTAGGAACATCGCATGGCAATTGTGCTTCAGAAACAAGACTCAGGTCATCGTTAGGTCCATTTAACTCTACTATCAACCTAGCATTTGACCACCTTCGAAATCTAGCAACCTAATGCTAGGTTTTCGATTTGTCGGAGTTCTAGTGGAGCAAAGCATGGATAGTAATTTTTGTGGGCACTACGGTAGCTAGAGCCGCTATCGGAAGAATCGAATTCAATTACGATAAGCGGATTTTATTTTATTTAATTAGGTGTTAAGTGTTTTCACAAAATACTAGGAGTCCGTAGCTTGAATCGGCGATTCTATTAGCTCTTACGATAGCCGTAGTCGCGATCGGAAGAGTCGATTCAATTTGTCGCATCCTACACAAAGTTGTCGGCTCTAGGTCACTCTATTTGCGAAAAATCCTAGAGGTCCGATGACCAGAATCGATAGCCCCTATAGCTTTCTAGCTAGTAGAAACCCAGATAAAAAATACGGAGTTTAGTTTTGACCATTTTGCAAAGATACTTTGCTGCTCTAGGTCTCAATTGGTTGAATAAAATCCTAGAGCTCCTGAGCACGAATCGACTTCACCATTAGTCTTCTTAGAGGCTAAAAGCATTGGCTAAAAATGCTAGATTTGCATTTTAGCACTTCGCATTTTATTTTAATAATTAGAGGGCCCAAAGCCGTTCTTGGCTTTTCGCTTGATTCGCCTCGTTTAAGGTCCCTAAGGTTGAAATCATGCTTCACGTGTGCTTTAGATCCCATTTTGGCCCTTTTAGGACTTTTGTCGTGCCGGGTAAATCTGGGAGTTACGGACGTTTGATCAAAAGTCCGAGTAGGTTAAGTCAATTTTGGCGGTGATTGGCTCCGATAAGTCATTATTACCTCCAAGTGTCTAGCTGCGGGTCCAGAGCGAAGTTTCACGACATTCTTGATCAAAAGCGACCTTACATCGGTTTTGATCGCTTTTGGTCGATTAGCAGTCGTTTTGATCGTTTTGGCGTTTTTGCGGTCGATGCAAATTGCTAATCTACCGAGCGTTTTAGTTAGGTGTTGAGTGTTCGAACCCGTGTCGGGAACCCACACGCAGCGGATTCGATCGGCGTTTGGACTCAATACGGACTCAAAACGGTTTTGTCGGTAATTACTCCGCGGTTTTTCATTTTGATTCAATTTTGGTCAATTTCATTAGGACTCGCTTTGCAACCGATCCAACTAAGTCCTAAGTATCTTGCTTTAGCTTGTTGCGTTGTCGGAAACCTGTTTTGCGCAAAATCCATAAAATTGGCCGTTTAACAGTTCAGACAAAAGCGATCGTTTTTAGTTTCGGCAAATTTGTCGCTTTTAGGGCCGAAAGGTTTTTCTTCGATCTTTCGAGCGTTTTAGCACTTAGTTATGTACCTGAGGCCATATTGAGGCTCCACATGCAAATTTAATTGCATTTGTCTTCAATTTGCGTATTTTTATTCACGTAGGTAAAGAATACGCCGTTTTCGTCATTTTAGCTCCCGGTTGATCATTTCAACTTCAAACAAGTTCCAATAAGTCCCATTAGGTATGTTATACCTATTTTTAGGTATTTCACTAAGTTTAGTAGGGTTTTACTTCATTTTGCACGTTTTAATCCATTTTGGCACTTGTTCGGCCGAAATGGACATAATAGCTCATAGTTTCACATTTTCTTCGTTTTCTTCATTTCTTTCTCCTTTAAATATTTAAGTGGGTCTTATTTGATGTTTAGTTGGCATTTGTGCATTTAAATCTTTCTTTTGCTAAGTTGTATTTCTCTTTGTCGTTTTTGTTGCTTTGACCGATTAGAGGCTAGCGAGTCGGGCTTCGCCTCGAGCGACAGAACATCATCCTGACATCACCGAAGTGCAACAACAAGGCAAGCACCTCATTTGACCATCTTGAATCCTATATTTCACAATGTTTACTTTGATTTCTCAAACTAATATGCATCGTTTAAATTCATTAAAGCGCTAGTTTGTGGGAATGGTAGATATAATCCAAATTGGTGGTTTTCCTTAATCTAATTTCCTTCCACACATTGATAACCCTAGTAGAGGTTAGACAACTTAATAAATGTCACTTGGGTATAAACGAACTAGTAATGCATATGCTTAGACATTGCAATAGAAGTGATTACAATGGCGGGTCTTGTACCATACATTTTCAACTATGACATTTTTAAGTGGTTTTAGAAATGTGACATGAGAAAGTAATTTGGTAAAAATGTGAAGTGTCTAGTTGGTAATTAGACCGAGCGGGAGGTATAATATGTGCTAGTTAAACTGGTGGCGATTGGTTGGCGAGTTAAGTGGAGTACCCGCTTGAGTCACTAGGAGAAAACTATAAGGACCGAAGCCTTGAAACCATAATTCGACCGACATTACGTGCAACCGCGCATCTTTGGGATGGGGCAGCCACAATTGAGTACTTGAAGTGTGAGGGTTTAGCCGTGCTGTTGGTAGGCATTTGTGTGGACCTTTTTCCGTGATGAGCAAGTCAAGCGCGGTGTGAGTGTCCCCACGACCCGCCGTTTGCACCTTCGTGAGTGCGCTTGGTCTTAGCGGCGGAAATCGCTTCGATGTCACATCGGGTGATACAACGGTGTGCGCCTTGCTATGGGATAAGGGCGCGGCAGACTTACAGATTACCCGCCGTCACGAGAAGGTGGCCTTTGTGTGTGCGGTTGGCTCCTTATCGCCATAGTGGTGGATATCGTCACCGGTCTTTGAGGTGTGGCTAAAACCTCAACGATGGGAAAGAATGTGTTCGGGCTTGTACAATGGGTACCTTTGGTATCGCGTGTTCCCTGGATGACAGGGTGCAAGTCCGGTTTGCGAGGGGATAAAGTGTACATACTCTGCAGAGTCTTAAAATAAATCTGGTCGATTAGCGTGCTCACTGACATGAGCAATTAACTCGATTTTGTTTCAAGTATAGACGTTTGGTTTGGTTTTGAAAATGAAAATCTATTTGAGTCTAACTAAAGTATATGAATCGATATGAAACTTGGTGGATTTACATGTGGTTCGATATGGTACTTGATGGAACTATGGATGTGTGGATATAACACTTGGTGGATTTACGCATATATGGATGTCAAATCTTATCTCAAGCTGCGATCATGTATGGCGGCGGTTGAGAAGCTCAAATGTTATATATATCTGTAAATATGTTTTAGTCAAAGCTATTGTCTTTCAAATTATGTATTACTTTTTGATGAATTGATTCAACTCTTGCTTTTATAATAGACTTAGTGTAGCGACCTTTCATTGAATCACTGCATTAAATTTATATTTGCATACACTAAAGTCTTGCGAGTACATACGATGTACTCACCGATTCTTTGCTAACCTTTTTCCAACGAGAGGAAGGTACGGTGATGATGTCCTGGGTGATCTTGAGCTTGATTCTGCGAGTCTTTGTGGCTTCAGAGGAGTCCTCCCTCCGATCATTTGCCTTAGGGTGTGTTCGGGCTCATTGCCTGGTTTGATGTCACTTTTGGTTTCCGTTGTCGTTCTTTCTTTTGTAATCTACTTTGTAGGATATTGTAAGATTTACGCTTGATTATGTAAATTAAGTTAACTTAGTTCGTTTGTGCGTTGATACTTGTGTTGTTGGTACGCGATCTTGGGCTATTGATCCAGGGAACGATGTCGGATGCGTCAGTACCGGTGCGAAGCTAAGGGTTCGATTCCGTCGATCGAATTTTTGGGTTCAGATTTTCGGTATCGAGGCTTCATGTTGCTATACGGTGCTATACGCTATAGTAGACGGCGTACAGTACGGTATAGGACAAGGGGCCCTCACATTACATATATTCCCATCTGTTCTGAATCTTCTGATGGCAGTATTTGTGACATTTCTTGACATTATTAGCGATTCTGCATTGTAGCATGTTCTACATTATTAGCGATTTTGAACTTTTGCTGTAAGGGGAATGCCGGCAATAGCATGCTCTGCATTGTAGCTTGCAGTCTCCAAATTAGTTTGGTTAACCGAAAACTGAATTAACCGAACCGAATTAGTTCGGTTTTTAACACTATTCGGATCGATTTTCAATTTTCGAAAACCAATTTTTTTTAAAACCGAATAAACCGAACCGATATAACCGAATAAACCGAATGCCCGCCCCTACCACTTAGCCTCGACAAAAGAAATAGATGTATAATCACCATGGATTTGGCGAGTGTTAGTTTCCTTGTTCTATGCACGATTGCACATATACCATTTCTACATCAAGGATCCGCTAAATGGGAACCGAGCAACCAGCAGCCTTGAGCCCTTGACAACGCTACACAATACAGTCTATGATCGCCAACACGACTCAGCCATTTCGAGCTTTTTTAAAATTGATTTAATTTAATATAAAAATTATTTTACTTATCATTTTAATTGGTTATTTTAAATTCAAACTGATGAGTAATTATCGAGTTGAATCTCATTAATATTTTCTCACTCAAAATATATTCATTCCAATTTTAAACTTATTAATTATTGTAATTAAAGTAGTTTTAATTGTGGCCCTAACACATGGTTTGAATTTTCGTTTTCGGGCTTCATCTTGGCACCCTCCAAAAGACGAAATTTCGGCGAAATCTCGGTATTTCGGACGAAATCCAAACGAAAATCAAAAGGCAAAATTTGAATCCGGTAATTTTTTAAACGAAATTTCCGAGAGTTCGGTTCATATAGACGAAATTTCAGTCCAAAATGCCGAGATCTCGGTGAAATTTTAGGTACTGTCGCACTTTAAATATTTTAGGTTTTTTTTTTCAATTCCGCGGGAATTAGGATCTACCAACTGTCCCACACGAGAAATGACGTGAAGAATCCAATCCGAACAAGTTTTTCTTCAAATCTCAGTCAAATTTACCGAGATCTCAGCGAAAACATAGATACTGTAGCACTTCGAATTTTTTTTACGGTTTTGTAATTTTGTCAAGATTATAAAAGTTGGAGGAGCCCAAAAATTCGAATTTTCGCCGACCCTTGCCCTATCATCGTTTTTACCCTATACCTAGCGCTCACTGTCCGCCGGTCAAATCCAGCCCGAAGCCACGTTTTTCACGGAGACTGTCAGACTGTACACCTCTTTGCTCGATCTGACTGTGGCGGACGCAGACCCCCTCGCCCCTCCCGTCCGGTCGAGTCGTGGGCCTCGTGGCCGCAACTCGTCGCTCAGTCCCCGAGGTCCGAGGACAAGCAAGCCGCTGTACTTTCTCATGTGTTTCAGGCGCGCGCGTCCGACTGGTCCTTGTCCCACGCCGCATCCACCAGCCTTTTGGCACGACGAAACTATTAAGGGACAAAGGCGAATTTAAAGGGCCAGATCGGGGCGAGGGAGGGAGCAAAAGTACGCGAGAGGTTTGTTGGAGGCAGGAAGAAGGGGGCAGGAAACTGCGAGGAAGAGCTAGCACAGCACTCCTGGCTGGCTGGCTAGGAGTTGCTTGCGATGAGTGGGAGCGGGAAGAAGGGAGGAGGAGAGGAGATGGCCGGCCGGGCGGTGGCGGCGGCGGCGAAGGAGAAGACCAGCTTCGCCGTCACCTGCAGTCTCCTCAGCCAGTACCTCAAGGAGAAGAAGGGCGGGCTGGAGGGCCTTGGCCTCGACATGGGGCCGCCGGCCGGCGTGGGAGGAGGTGTGCAGTGGAATGCCTTGTTAATTGGTTTCTTGGCTAGCCTTGCTACTTTTTCTCGCGTTGATTGGTTGCTGTACACTGTTCACTTCTCCTGGCGTGTGTTCCATGCAACTAGCAACGTCTTTAATTACTCATGAGACATATTTACGCGGCTGTTCGTCCTTAACCGCAGGGGTCTTCCGGCCGCCGACCACCATGAACCTGCTGTCAGGGCTCGACGCGCCGGCCGAGGAGCGAAACGCAGCGAAAACAGCACGGGAGCCGCGCACTTCAGACCCCGTGGAGCTCTCCCTCGAGAAAGCTAGCACTGACCCACCTCTCAAGGCCCCAGCTGACAAGCAAAATGACGAAACCACGAGGTAAAATCTCTCCCCTTTCCCGCCTGAAAAGACCCTTCTCGGAGCAACGGAAAGCATGTTTGTTTCTGCGGACGCTCGCTGATAGGATAGGCCCTGCTTTGTCAAAATTTATTAGTAACTCCGTAGAAACTTTTGGGTTCTCCCAGGGAGGCAGCCGGAGGGGAGGCGCAGCAGCTGACCATCTTTTACGGCGGAAAAGTGGTCGTCTTTGACAACTTCCCGTCCACCAAGGTCAAGGATCTGCTGCAGATGGTGAACACAGGCGATGGCGTGGACATGGCTAGCAGCACCGCAGCGCCGCAGAACCTGCCCCGACCTGCGCAGAACAGTATTTCCGGTACCAATTCCTCTCTCTTTTGCAGTTGTACCATGGCAATACTAACCGATGCAATTTAATTAAGGGTGCGTAGACTTTTCATTATACGCAGCAGCTACTATATGTGAAAAATGTAGATCAAGAAATTGGCTCAAACCTTACAACGCTGCCGGTGACAAAGGTTAATTTTTTTTTGCTCTGTTGCAGACCTGCCGATACCGAGGAGGAACTCACTGCATAGGTTCCTTGAGAAGAGAAAGGGCAGGTAACTGAGTTGCTTTTAGAACTTTGTGCGAGGGAAAACAGTTGCTCTTAGAGTTGGCTGTGGGATCTAGTTTAGGATCCTGACATTTTTCACTGTCTTTTTTTGCCGCAGGATAATTGCAAAGGCGCCATACCAAGTTAACAGCTCTGTTGATGCGTCCAAGAAAGATACGGGTGGCAGATCTTGGCTCGGGTTAGGCCAAGAACTGACAATAAAGCAGGAGATATGAGCTCCTGGCTCGATATTAAGAGGGGAATTAGTCTGTGGAGACCGGAGATGCATGGATGGTACTAGTGTACTCGTAGCTTCAAATCGAAAATAATTTACTGTTGGTTGCTCAATTATACTGGTAAGAAGTTAGGAATTACAAGCCGGTGGATAATTCTACTTGACCCATCCGCATACATATATAAGCGCATGCCGCACCATTGTTTGCTGCTGGAGTCGTGCGCTCACAGCAGTTTGGCGGTTTGGGTATACTGGGAACGAAAGGTGTGTCATATATGTTGCAACGGATGGTTGGATTGCCTTCGTCGACATGTTCTGGAACGTTGTGTGCACGTTCCTGCTTCCTTTCGTTGTTCTTTCATGTTTACATGGGATCCCTGATGTTTGAGGATTTGTATGTTTAATAGAAGATATATTAGGTCCTTTTGATTTATTGGAACGTATGCCTTCAAAATTGTGTCTTCGAATAATGTAATGTTGTGGTACTGCTGTGTCTCTTAAACTTCCATGTGTTTGAAATTGAACTTGAAGCTCACTTGAGTCTTGAACGTGTCCGGTCCGGCCATCGTCCATTTGCTTTTGGTTCTCGGCTGATTTACAGTAGTACTTTACAGCAGTGCAATATCCATTTTTCTTTGAATTTTCCCTGCCGAGCTAATCAAAGAGTGTCGAAGTACGAGTAGTTCGTGCGCATTCTTCGTTAGTTTAAACTTCTGCTTAAACTGGTTCCGTGCATAAAAATATCTTTGCCTCTTCCTTTTAGAGGAAAACACACACACACATCAGTGTAAGCTTTCTTAAAAGAACAAATTATAAAGTGGCCAAGGTTGACGCAAAATTGAATTTTTTACTATTCTAACCCTGAAGTTTTATTTTTTTCGTATCTAGCTGATCTGCCAATAAAATTACAGAACTAGCCTCTGAACAGTAAAATCCAGCGGACAAGCAGACTGCGGCCGCTGTTTTTATTTTTTTTTGATTTTTTTCGTGTTTTTTTTAATTTCGAACGGACTTAGTCCTCTGTTTTATTTTTTTGTTTTTTGTTTTTAATTTGGAGTGGACTGAGTCCGCTGGTTTTTTCTTTTTCTTTCTTTGTTTTTGATTTGGAGCGGTTTGGGACCGCTGCTTTTTATTTTTTTTCCTTCATTTTTTCTATTTCAGATTTAATTAATTCAAAAAAATTTAAAAATCTAAAAATATATTTTCTTAATCAGTTCGAGCCACTGAGTACAAAAATGACATCCACGCCGCCAAATTAAGTCTCTAAAATCTCCTAAATAATCAAAACACCCTCCCGACTCCCGACCCCTTCTCCTGCCCCTCTTTCCGGATTTTCCAGGTTTTCTTTCTTCTTGCTTTTCTTTTGTTCGTTTATTTATTGATTTCGTTCGTCCTCGTATTTTAATACTAAAAATGATAATTTAGAATGGCATGATGCTTGTAGAGTTATAAAGAAATTGGTGTGGCGCATCAAAAAAAATTAAAAAAATGAAAATAAAAAATAAAAAACCAGCAAACTCAGTCCGCTCTAAATTAAAAAAACAAAAAAAAACTGCGGACTCAGTCCGCTCAAAATTAAAAAAAAAAGACAAAAAAAAAAAATAAAAAATAAAAAACGGTCTCAAATTTTATTGGCCGAGCAACTGGATACGAAAAAAAATAAGACAATAGGACTAGAATAGTAAAAAATTCCGCAAAATTAGCCACGGCAAGGCGTAGCACGGCGAGGAAAACAACAACGTTATTTCCCGGAAAATAACGGCCTATGTTTTCCTTGCCCCATACTGGTGGCGTAAGATATTTTAAGATGCGAAGGCTTCATCAAAGTCTAACGCACGTTGCGCACGACGTCTGAGTTTGCGCGGGCTCTGAACTCCGAAGTCTGAACACGAGAGGTTGGGAATGGGAGGACGGAAGCAGGACAACCGGAGGCGTCGGACGGACGTGAAAGAAAGCGGACAGCCCATTCGTATGCCCGTACGTGCCGCTGCCTCGTCGGAGCGCGCGCTGCTTCTGGGAAGCTGGCGGTTTTGGCGTCTCTCCCCCTGTCCGGCATCGCGGCGTACGGCTCTGCTGCCCTCCATGGCTCCATAGCATCGGTCGGGTTAAGAAATCGGCGTGGACATGCAGACAGGGCCGGCCCGGCAGTAAGTGCGGCGGCCTAGGGCCTAACGCATACAGGAGCTCAGATTTTGTGCGTCCTTCGTAAATATACAGTAACTAGTTATATGCCCGTGCGTTGCTACGAAAAACAAAATTAATAACGAAAAATAAAGATTAAAAAATAAAAAAAGTTATTTCACAAGATCAAACATCTATCTTTAACGTTTAACTTTGCGAAGTTCTGGCTAATTAAAGCAACGCTCGTTTAACTAGAAGCAATTAAGCAGGGCAATTAAGCGGCAATTAATGATGTGGGAAGAACGGACCACTGCCACCAACTACTGCTTTAGAATAGTAGAGATACAGGTAAGAGATAATTTTAGCACTGTGGAAACATATCTATTACCCTTACCCAGTCCAATAAGATGTGAGGATTTTCTTCCTCTTGGATGTTTTTCTTCTAAAGCGACGTTTTTGTTAGTTTTTTCCTGCTCCTTTTAGTGTTTGTATTGCTTTTCCCGTCTTCTTTGGTTCTTAAGAGCATATTGTTAAAACTCGTAATATATATATATATATATATATGTATATGTACATATACATATACATATATATGTATATGTATATGTACATATACATATATATGTATATATATATGTATATACATATATATGTATATATATGGCATTTGACCTTATGTTCTAATGAAAGTTTATGCTATAAATATTTATTTTTGTCATTATAAAAAATTTAATGCTTTAAGTGTATATTTACAGGTGAGAATTACATAACTATAGCCTATAGGTCGTATTCGCCCTAGGCCTTTCAAACTATAGGACCGGTCCTGCCTGCAGATCTGGCCATGATCGGAAACAGTGTCTCTGCTCGTATACTATCCTGCTGCAGGTCTGCATTTCTGATCGAGTCGAGACTCCTGCGGCAGGAGTCCTGCCTGCTCGGGTCCTCTGCCGTTACGGCAGTGCCGTAACAGTCACTGCACAGGATCCCAAATCCGTCCCGCCTGACCCGGCCCCGGCATTGGTGCCTGACTTCGCGGGCACACGAAACACATGTTTGCAGTTTGTTGGAACGCTAACTAATGCAACTTCTACTCTTGGCCCCTCGGGAGGTCGATGTAAACCAACCTTTACTTGTCTGCCCTCAAGAGCTATAGAGATTTTTATATATAGGAGTATAAAAAAAAACGTACGGCAGAAGCTCTGTCTGTCGATACACATTATAAAGAAGAACGCAGTTTGAGGCTTACACTCTTACAGCACACGTCCCAAAGGACACACGAGGAAAACACCAAACAACACCAACTACACTACACCTCCTCCACACCAAGAGACTGAAAACTACAACAAGCTACACCGCAAGAAAGTGCGGTTGCCTCGAAGGAAAACAAGGCCAAAGAAACCGCCAAAGAAGCACCAGCAACAAGGTCGCACAAGGCACCATCTGAACGCACAAAGCGACTTCAAATAACCCAGTGGAAATTCCTGTCCTTTTAACTGCTTCGCATAGCCCCCTTATCGGGAAATAAATTCTACGGTGTCGTGCTGTATAAAGGGACCTGTGCAGCACCGTTCGGATAGACGCCACGTGTTACGCCAGTGAATCTCCACCATTGCATTAATTAAGGGGATTAATTAACTAACGCATTAATTGCATGCAGACGGTGCAGATTTACTGACATAACACGTGGCGTTCATCCGAGTGGTGCTGCACAGGTCCCTTTATGCAGCACGACACCATAGAATTTATTTCCCCCTTATCGCACCTTCATCAAATTCGCCATCTCTCCTAGTAATACCGACTTCTTCGGCGGCTTTATATTGAACTTCCTCGTAGTGAGTATATGACTCCAAGGTCCCATAAAATGGTAAGAGTCCTATCTGATTCATTTCGAAGCAGAAAAGAAGTAACTATTTAGATCTCACGTAGATTTGGGATCGGGATGGTCCCATAAAATGGTAAGAGTTGTAACTATCTTTTGACAAATGGACCTGAGTGAGTGAACCCTAATGACCTTGAACGAGTGTAACTGTTGCTGACACTCGACAAAATGGACTACCTCAAAGATGAGCACCACACAAGCTCACTGTTCGCAACAGGCATAAGAAAAAGATAGCATGTACTCTCTCTACCCAACAATATAAGGTGTGTTTTGACTTTGTACAAAGATTAAGGTTACGTTCAAATTAAGAAAAGTACGAGGGAAAATGGCTTAGATACCCCCACTTAATTGCCTTATAAGATGAGAGATAATACTTTGTGTGAGCGGTAATAAATAAATATATATGATTGAGAGAGAATAAATAGAGATGTAGAAGGAAAAACCTCATTCAGAGATGTACTATATACAAGTCTTAGAAATAGATAAAATTATAAAAAAAGTCTTATAAACTTGGAGAGTGAGAATATGATTCATGATGCTAACGCTTCAATCATGATGCTAACGCTTCAGTCCTCCAAACAGGCATCACAATTCACAACCACCGGCACATCCGCGCATGCAAGTTAGGATCACCGTGCTGTGAGAACCTGCACATGACTTGAGCTGCGGAGTTGGTAGTGCTTAGCCAGTATTAATTGGAAGTAAAAAAAAAAATTCTGGCCTATTGGCTTATTTTTAATTTCCTGTAAGTTTGTTCTTATCTAAATAAAATTACAAATTTAATCTCTTTTTGACTGCGACAGATAACTACCGTGCTTCTATATCGTGATAGGTGGCACCGCCACACTCCTACATTGCGGTATGTGATACGTGTCACCTCTTCAATTCTTTCGTAGTTGAGAAATAGCTAGATTTGCAATTTCGTTCGGATAAAAATCAAAATTAAAAAAGAAGAAGACAAGTGGTGAAAAAGGCAAAAGATCTGTTAATTGTGCGCCCGTACGGAGATTGGAAAAAAAAGGCCAAGGGATAAACAAAAGAGTGCTACTATCCAATAATATACCCTTGGAATCATTTCCAATGGTAGCATGTTTCACTAGGTTTCAAGGAGTTCCATCCACTTTCGTACGTAGGTTTGATAAGAGTTTCAAGCAGGTTATATAAAATGTTTCAACATGCGTCAACAAAATTCGATGAGTTTCTAATACGAAACTACAAGTTTTGTCCAATTTCAAATTGGAAACTTGATTAAAATGAGATTTAAAAGAATTTTAACTGAGTTTCATGAGATTAACTTCAAAGTTTTAAAGCATGTTCTGCAGGTTTCAAGAAAGTTTCAAACTAGTTTCATAAGGTTTCAGCATATTTGAACAAATTTCGATGGGTTTCAAATGATTTGAAGCTTGATTTTTTTTAAAAAAAACAAGTTTTAGAATAACTTCAACTAAGTTTCAAAAAGGCAAACTCTAAATTTTCAAAACATGTTTCACAGGTTTCATATAGTTTCAACATATTTCAAAAAAAAATCGATGGGTTTCAATCTAAAAATATAAATTATGTCAAGTTTCAAATCTGATAAAGATGAGTTTAACAAGAAACTCAACTGAGTTAGAAAAACAAATTTAAAAGTTTATGAATGGAATATATTGAAACTTAGTCGTGAAAGCTATTAAGAACTTAGGAAACTAAATTGTGTTGATGGAACACTATGAAACCTAATTAAATTTATCTGTGAAATATCATGAAACTTATTCGTGAAATGTCATGAAACATATATGTGAACCTCTTGAATCTCAAGGAACTAGATGAAACATAATAATGAAACCTATCAGAGAATGTCATATAACTTAGTCATAACCTTCTGAAACTCACGAAACTTTACCATGAAATCTAGTAAAAACTGATTGAAATCCATTGAAACTTAGTCATGAAAGCTATTAAGAGCTAAGAAAACTAAATTATATTGATGAAACACTATAAAACTTATCTGTGAAATATCATTAAATTTATTCGTGAAACATCATGAAACGCTATAAAATCTAACGACACTTAGCCATGAACCTCGTGAAACTTTTAGAAATCTGATGAAACTTAGCAAAGAAAACTTATTGAAATATTTTATAACATATACGTGAAAACTGCTGAAACAAAAAAATATAAGAATACTCATCGATCTCAGTACATAATGACTCTCGTCGGGCCACTTGTTGGCGTGTGGGCGGCTGGGCGCTCACTGTCCACGGCCGTGGTCGCTTAAAATCGTGCCGCTGTTGCACTCACCTACGGCCGCACACCATCCACAGCCACCGTGCTCGCTCGTCACCGCGGCAGCTTGCCCCACCCATGGCCATGGCCGCTCGCCAACTAGCCGTCCATGACGACCTGCTCAGTTGCGAAGTTTGCTTCTCTGCATGCTCCCTGATTTCTGTAGTTTAACAATGCTACCATGCAAGCAATATCACAATGTAGCGCTGGGGTACTTACTGTGAAAATAAAAAATAATTGGTAGTACAACAGAGAGACAATCTCGAGCATAGAAAAGTAAAACACCCAATCTTTACGGCCAGGAAGATCTGCATCATTATTTTTCTTCACTGAATCCCTCCTGGTATATATATATTATCTAAAACAAGGGAAGCAGCAAAAGCTCTTGTCAGATCTACTCCACTCCACACACGGAAAATAAAAGAAGGTTGTGCTATTGCCCAATGATGTAAAAATTCAAAAACCCATCAAGCTAAATATGGCATGGAATGATAGCATCAGATTGGCCAGCATAATTTAGAAGTGGACGACGACATTCTATGGTAAGATTTGGGGGAGAGTTTGAGCTCCATGGTTGAATCTCACACTGTACACGTACCTGATCCAAATGTGTAGAATCGCAACATTCTGGTAATTTGACATTCCACTTTCCAGTCATATCATGCAAGCTTGCCTGCCAATTTGTTGCACAAATGGATTCAACTACACCTTACACTAAAAGGTTCGGAATTTCTCCAAGTGACCTCTGTTGTTCCACTCCCACAGAAGTCAGAAGAACCACAGCCTGCGCACCAAAAGCAAAATCAAATAACAAATACAGCCTGCGCACCAAAAGCAAAATCAAATAACAAATCCACATACAGAAAAAATTGGGAATCGCAGTAGGACAAACGAATCGCTTACCGGCACGGCGGCACGACGGTGGAAGAGAGGTATCGGGAAGGAGTGGCATCGACTAGATAATACCAAGAGTGTGTTACGATGGGATGCAAATTTGAGGAATATTCTCTATAGATACTGAGCCATTCTATTCACCCAAAATAATGTAATCAAAATAGTATAAGACTATCTCGTCCCATCCAATTAACCTTGTCCCACCGACCAAACACACCCTAAAGCAATCGAATCATTCATAAGACCTATCTCGTTGGTTAGGGTTTTCATATACCGTTGCGTAGTTTTTCCAATCCACCCCCACCCCCCCCTCCCAAAAAAAAAAAACTCTGCTAATTGTGCGCCGTACGGACGAACCGTTTGCTCGCTATTTGGTCACGTTTTCGCTATGCCTTCAGCGCGGTTGGAAAAACTGTACAGGAGCACTAGATTGGATCGACCGAATATCTAGTGTGTCCCAATTAGGTCCCAGAGACAACTGGCAAGAGCATAAAAGTATCTAGGCGCTGCGTGCCGTACTGACCGGGGGAAATAATTAGGTGGGTGGCAAATCGGCTTCCCTTTCCGGTCGATTGAAAGTTTGAAACCCCAATCGTGATACACGGCACGGGGCCGATGAAGGAGACGTGGACCGTACAACCTAGTGGCTAATGCTAATGGGTAAATGGGGAGGAAAGGATGGTCCCCAATCGTGTCATTTAGGATCCACTAAGGTTCTGTTTGGTACGGTTCCAGATTCTATTAGAAACAAAAATGATTTCAGGTTCTTGGAAGAAATATTTCAGATTGGATTCTGTGAATTGGGTGGAATTGGGTTGAGATCGATTCAGCCACGGTGTGAAAAAGGAAGAAACGATTCAAGGAGAATCGTTCCGAGTTTTAGCCCGTTTGATTGGGTTTCTTTCAGAATCTAGTAGAAACAACCCGGTTTCAAGTTGCCAAATAGGGCCTAAGTATTCTCTTTGACAAACACAACGCATAAAATAGAGGGTTAGGGGACAAATGTGCAGTGAATGAAAGATAAAGTGATTTTTTTTCCCTTCTAAGAACAGGAGAGCAAGCGGCTCTTTGTACACATTTCGTAACGGTTTCGAACCATTCGAGTAATAACTAGAGAAGGAAACATAGAAGGAAGGGATGCCTATTGCTTACAAAACAAACGGAAGAAAGACCGGATGAAAGATGCTATTCCCTCTGGTCAAAAAAAGGATGTTGTTTTTGATATTAATATGGTCTCGGAAACGCAACTTTAATCACAAATTTCTATTATATAGATTCATAAAACCTAATAAAATTTTACTTTTGTGAAAAAAAAATTCGAGACTAATCTACTATCTATACACACCATTTCATGTGTTCAATCTAAATATCGAAAACGAAATAGATAGCCAAAGTTTAGAAAGCTTGACCGCACGTACCCAAAACCCAAAACGACATTCTTTTTTTGATTGGGGGAGTAATTGTTACCGGTTCATTTGGTAAGGCAAGGCACTGTAGAAAAGGCGAAAACCGAAATTTCACGAGAAACAATTCAATTGGCGCATGAATCGCAAAAATTAAATGTTCCAAATAAGCTTATTTCACGAGAAGCAATTCAATTCACACATAAGTTGCGAAAGTTACCAAGATTACTGTAGGAATCGAAATGTTTTCTGCGATATTCCTGAAAATTTCCTATGAAATTTCTACTTTCCAAACGGGCCCTTAGCCTTTTGAGCTCAAATTGTTCAACGACCAGAACGAAGAAGAAGAAGAAGCAGGTTGGGTCGATGGCCGGCAGAAATAGCTAGAACCCAAGCCCTGAATGGCCCATGGAGCCCAAACCATAAAGCTCAAATGAGCTTTCGCGTTTCAACACACAAATAGGCGCGCCCTTTTCCCTTTCGAAAAGCCTCCACCCAAAATTTCCATCCCTCAGTTTCTCACTCAACTCCTCTCCCACCCTTACCCCTTCCACGAGCAGATGCCGGCGAAGCCCAGGCTCCCGGTGAGGCCATTGCCGCCGGCGACCTCCACCGCCCACCCCAAGACCACAACACCGCTCTTACTCGCCGTCGGGGACTGCGACGACGACGACGACTTCCAGAGCTTTCCCCACTCCAGCCGCGCCCGCCCCTTGAAGCCCTCCAATGGCGCCACCTCGCGCCGCCCCCGCAAGAAGCTAAAACCTTCGTATTCCTTCTCCGGGAAGGAGAACCCTCCCGTCGCGGGTGGCACGGCTTCCGCGGAGAGGGTTGCTGCAATGGCCGCGGAGGCTGCCGAAACCCTAGCGGTCGGTTCGTGGGCTACTGCCGGCGTTCCCGAGGACAAGGAAGCGACGGGCAGAGGAAGTTGCGTCCTGTTGAGGTCCGGATCTGATGGCTCCAAAATAAGCGCCGATGGGAAGAAGGGATTGGGTGGATATGGCGATTGCAAGGGAAGTTCCAGTTACCGCCCCAATTCGACGGAATCGAGGGTTTTGGAGCCAGTTGCGACATGTGATTCGGTAGGTGGGCATTGTGAGGAGCCGGAAGAGGTTGGCTCCAGCGCTTGTTCCGCGGTTCCTGAGGAGGGGGTGGAGGTGGGAAGGTCTGAGTCTGATCCTTCGAGTATGGAGAAGGAATTGAATGGCTTTGGACCTTGTGAGGGGCATTACTACTCGAAATCGATTGAGCTGAGGCTTCCTGAATTTAGTGCGAAGTGCAAATTTGGTGGTGTTGGTTTGACGGATGAAGAAGAGCTCGGTTCAGGGGTCCACGGCTCTGCCTCTGATGAGGGGAATGTGGATACAGAAGCTGGAGTGGCATCCCGATCTGAGGCCAATAACAATGAGGGGAGTGGATTTGGAGGAAATTACCACTTAAATTCTATAGAGTCAAAGCTTCTGGTGTCGAATACAAAATATGATTTTGGAGGTGGTGATTACAAAGAATCCAAAGATCCTGGTTTGGCAATCTGCAGCTTGATTTCTGAAGAGAGGAAAGTTGTGGCACAAGATGTTGCTACTCTCAAATTTGAGACCAGGGAGGAGAAATCAAGTGGAACTGAGGATTGTAAAGGGAGTCGCTGCTCGGATTCAGTTGAATCAGCCCTTCTGGAGTCACATAGGACTTATGAAGCTAACGATGGTGATAATTTTGAGATTGGGACACAGCTTAACGAGCTCATAAACTTGTGCATGGAGAATTATGTGGAAGGTCATCCGAACAGTGGGGCATCTCGTGCTGAAGGGAACATAATGGATTCGGGGAGGTTCGAGTCCGTTTATAAAGTGCAGTGCCCTTTATGTGGATCAGATATTTCTGATTTGAGTGAGGAGCTTCAGCTGGTACATACTAACAATTGCCTCGATGAAGGTGAACCTGCTAAGGTGAAGCTTCAATATCATCTTTGCAGATTACAGAACTGTTGTGCTATAACAGTGTTTGTAATAATCATCCATGCTAAATTGTTTGCTTGTTAGAAAGCTCAAAGGTAGTCTGATTGGAGCCTTAGGTACTTTTGCGCTTATTGACATCTTTTTGGTTAGTTTTCACTCTTAATCCTCAGCATGAGGGTTTTGTTAAGTATTTTTGGTCACTGAGTATCAATTGTCAATTTGTGCTCATAATGAATTTTTGTTACGAATCATTATTTGCCTAGCTGGGACGATAGATGAACATATCTTACCAATAATTTATTCATTGTGGATTGTGGGGGTGTCAACGATGCGGAAACTTCTGTTTCTGTATCTTGTTAACCTGAGAACACAAGAACTCAAGTGGGGTGATGAGCCTTTTGATTTGATATTTCCTGGTTACTGAGTACTTTTAATCATTCATGATGTTAGGGGAGAATGGAGACAAAGAAAATTCGATAATCCTATGGCATTTCCTAGTAGTTCTCTCTGGTAACTATTTTTTATCAGCATACTATAGGATATCAAGATGTTTGAATTACCTCTATTCCAGGAATCTAATTCCAATCATGAAAGAGAACCCTGTGCTGGAGAAAATGTTGAAAACAGATGTGTTGTAGAATGGCTGAGGAACCTGGGGCTATCCAGATATGAGGAAATTTTTATCAGAGAAGAAGTTGAATGGGAGACCTTGCAATGGCTCACAGAAGAGGTACTCTACATACTCTTGAGATGGAAGTTTATTTTTCAAGTATTAGAGCTTACGTTACGGGACCTACCTTTTGTAAACTGAAGGTTGTTTCTCATGTTGCATACACTTCATACTATGCTGATTTTTCAAGTATTAGAGCTTACGTTACGGGACCTACCTTTTGTAAACTGAAGGTTGTTTCTCATGTTGCATACAATTCATACTATGCTGATTTGTTTTTGCTGAAGTTTGGGTAGATGCCCGCCTTTCCTGAACAAACTTTTGAGGACAACCGATTGGTGTATGAAATTTGACAGTGATTCTAGTTATAAGTGAAAGAACTAACATGCTACCGCCTATGGATTGCAGGATCTTCTAGGTATGGGGATAACCTCTCTTGGACCAAGAAAGAAAATTATCCGTGCTCTGGGTGAGTTACGGAAGAAAAATGATCATGCCAATGATACAGAAGCTGATGTGTTAATTTCTGAAAATACTAAGAAGACGAAACTTCCAATGAATGGGAATAAATTAATTACTGAATACTTTCGGTTTTCCTCATTTGATCAAAAACAAACAAAGGCCTGCAAAGTCAACAAACTATTTAATTCGAACAGTCAGAAAAATTCTAGTGCTAAACTTGCATCTAGTAGAAGACGTACTGGTAAAGCAAAGGTTAAAGAGACACCTCTTTGGTGTTGCATCCCAGGGACCCCTTTTCGAGTGGTATGCCATTTCTATCCACAAGTCAAATGAAACATTCATGAGAGGTGCTTCTATGCTCTTCCTTTTAAAAATTGCACAACTATTAAAGCATGAATGAAGGGTAGATGGTAATTACTTACCCCTTCGCTTGCTTCAAGATTTGTGCAACTTATACTAGAAGGAAGAGCATAGAAGCACCTCTCAACATTTATTCTTCATATATCAGCAGGTTATGTAGCTAAATATGTTGCTGCAGGATGCTTTTCGCTACTTAAGAGGAGATTGCTGCTACTGGTTTCTGACACACTTCCATTTAGACCGTAAGTCCAAGTTCTTTGCTGTCCAAATGTATCAGTGTCAACTGAGAAAAACAATATCATAAAGGATTGGCCAACTTCCTGAATACATGTTTTTGGCTGTTTGAACGAAGGTTTCTCCATAAACGATTTTGTACTTTTGTGTACTGTATTAATCCAGTCCTTTTGTTCTTTTAATCCAGAAAGAGCTGTCAGCAAACCTTAATGAGTATAACAGCTTCCTGTTGAGCGCTCTATTTAATCAAATTAAAATGCAGAGTTCAGTGAAGTGAAAAATATCTAACCAGTATGGCTTCATAAACATAGTGAAGTTGCTCTTTAGCAATCTGAATGCTTCTCTCATGAAATAGGACTAGGGTACTACTCATCCATCATGTTATTCTTTTGATGTGTCATACTATGGATGAGTATGGAATAGGGCAGGAGTATACTGTTCTGTTTATTTGTACCTGCTGGGCCCTATGGCGTTACACATAGGTTTAACATTCATTAGGATTTGGGCTAACCATGTTCTGTTGCATCTCTTCTGTACTATTCATGTCATATTACATTTACGGAGGCTTTGTGTCTCACTGCTCTTGGAGCTACGGCAGTGGCACTGGAGGAAACTGTATGCTCTCTATTTTGAAACTTACCTAAATAAAATATAATGGTGCATACTAGGTAAGAATTAACACGATATGTGCCTAGTTTACCGGTTTGATTTGTATTTTGGAAGTTAGAACATACAAAATGGTTCGAGCATACAAAACGGAATTGCCAACAATCTCTTATGTACTAAGGGGCCTGGCGTGCAGGCTGTTTATGTTTAATCTAAGAACCATTTTGTTTTCTCACTTGCTATTGAATTATTCACTTTATCCTTCTGAACTAAACTACAAGCTTACCACCATAATTATTTTATGCATTCCATTGGTTGTTCACTCTATCTCTAATTGTATTTATTTAGTCGAATGAATGCTTCCCATTCAATAGTGCTAGGCACTTCTGCTTGATGTTTTGGTGCCTAAACCTGATGTTTTTCTCCTCAACAGATTACCAAGGTTTGACTAGGAGCTTTTGTCACGGGAAGATATACTGTTCTTCAATTACAGCAAGTCTTGTACACCATAAGATTGGTGTCCCATGGGATAGACTGCATGTATTGCCACTGAACAAAAGGATTGATGTTGCAGGAGTTAATTTGACATGTTTTGATGCCAACCATTGTCCTGGATCAATAATTATTCTTTTTGAGCCTCCCAATGGTAAAGTAAGTGTTGTTCTGAGTTGTTTCCGCGTCTATTTGGCATAACTAGTCAATATGTTATTTTTCTCTACTTGCTTTTTTTAGGCTGTTTTACACACTGGAGACTTCCGATTTTCTTCCGAGATGGCCAACAATCCTGTTTTGCAGTCTTCTCATATCCACGCTCTAATACTTGACACAACCTACTGTAATCCACGAGTATGTTTTTTCCCGTTCATCAGTGTTACCAAAGTTCAGACTTGAGTTTTGACATGACCAATCTGCCATGTAACATTCACACGAACTAGAAATTATTTTGCAGTATGACTTCCCAAGTCAAGAGATTGTAATACAGTTTGTCATTGAGGCTATACAAGCAGAGGCTTTCAATCCAAAAACGCTGTTTTTGATTGGCAGCTATACAATTGGTACAGTACTACAATCTCATCTTAGGTCTTATGGATATTCAATGTTTCCCTATGTCATGATTTATAAAGTGTTTCTGGTTGCAGGAAAAGAAAGACTGTTTACGGAGGTTGCTCGTCTGCTTCAGAAGAAAATTTATGTTGGAGCTGCAAAGCTGCAAATATTAAAGCACTTGGAGCTTCCTCATGAAATCATGCACTGGTTCACAGCCAATGAAGCGGAAAGTCACATACATGTGGTCCCCATGTGGACTCTTGCAAGCTTCAAGCGGATGAAGCATTTATCCAGTCAATATGATGTAAGGCCAAGTGTTCTATCCTATCAGTTCATATAATATTGAAGCTTTAGCATCTCAAAGCTATTGTCACTCATAACTGGACATGCTTCTATTAGGCATTTTCTGATCAGCCTGCCAGCCATTACCAGCATACCAGCTCGTGTATTGCTGGCTGCCCAGTTCCAGTATGTTGTCCATAGCCCTATAATCCTAACTGCCTAGTCCCTAGTATACAAATTGCATTCACTGCACAATATGCTGAAATATGTCTGTTACCACCCGATAAGGCTATAACCTAACCGGCCAGTATACCAATTGCAATCACTGCACAAAATGCTGACGTTCGTTTTTACCAAGGTACTAACCATAAGCCTGATCATTAGTTCATTTCTGATGGATGCTCATAGTTAAGAGGTTGCCATTCACTATTTCAGGTAGGGAAAAAAACTAAATGTAAGCTTGAACATATATTCTGCCTATCAGGATTAGTACAAGGTCCCTATATTCTTTCTTTTAAGCTTAGCTTTTCTTTTGGTCGACGTGGCCAAAGCTTCCAGCTGCATCATTTCAAACTCCAAAGTTCCTATCCGGCTGGAAACCAGAATCACAGTCCAATGGTTTTGCCGTGTTTCTTTTGCTTCCAAAGCATCAGCTATTGTGATTTTCTGATAGCTACTTTGCTTTAGGACCGGTTCGATCTCATAGTGGCATTTTGCCCTACTGGTTGGGCATTTGGTAAAGGAAGGAAAAGGACACCAGGCAGAAGGTGGCAACAAGGAACAATCATCAGGTACTGCCCTGGAAGTGAAATACTAAAAAGAGTATCTGATTCAGTATTCACACTTTTTGCCCAAGAGGAGAGTGTAGTGGTGTAGTTTTCAGCTTACCACCTCACTTTTATATTTGCCCAAAAGAAATAACACTGTTCTAAGAGCTGAATTCACCTTCTTTTGGGCAAACCAAATGAACTGCTGCGTACAGGGTTAAAAACTGGAGGTAATGGAACAGTTACCACCATATCTCTACTATATAAAGTGAGAGTTTCTTCCCACGTCACATTAATTACTCTGCTTAATTGCCCTACTTAATTGCCCTGCTTAATTGCCCTATTTAATTGCCCTGCTTAATTGCCCTACGCAAGAAACGAAGCGTTGCTTTAATTAGCTAGCTTTTGCAAGAAACGAAGCGTTAAAGATAGATGTTTGATCTTATGAAATAGTATTTTTTATTTTTTAATCTTTATTTTTTGTTATTAATTTTGTTTTTCGTAGCAACGCACGGGCATATAACTAGTAATCATTTATGTGCATGACTGCATACTAGTTACGTGGAATCTTTTTTGTTAGTTCCACATTTCAGAAGTTATGTTTACCAAAACCCTGATAATCATACAAACGTCTATTGATTGATTCTAAAGTTCTTTTTGCCGTCGGTGTCTCTACAGATATGAAGTACCGTACAGTGAACACAGTAGCTTCACAGAACTCCGAGAATTTGTCAAGTTCATATCACCAGAGCATATAATTCCTAGTGTAAACAACGACGGCCCTGAGAGTGCAGATGCCATGCTGGCCCAGTTGTTAAATGACTAGTGAAATCGCCAATGGGATGGCCTGATCACGAACTGCTGTTCTGAGACCACCAAAATTAACGTCCAAGGATTAAAGAGCTGAAGGGTTGCTGATGCCCACGATTTCAATGCGGAAACCGAACCGTGGTGCAGCATCCAGGACCTACTTTTTTTTCCGACGAATAGCCAGGACCTACTTTGCTGGCAGATCAGTGCAGATGCTAGATGGTAAATTCTCAGCTAAGCTATTACCACTGGGGAAATTAAACTGTATACAATATAAATCCTTGTCAAAGATTCATGAGCAAAGACGTAAAACCACATCACTGTGTTCTGTGGCGAGTGCATATCATTCGCTCAATAAATAGCGATCCATTTGTACAGCAATGGCTTCTGCAAATTGTTACTGCCAGGGTAGTAGGCGGGCTGCCGCCTTGGCGTCGACGTGACGTCTTCGTCGGCGTTCCCGTGCCTGGCCGGGTGACCATGTGCCACGGCTGTCTGCGTGACGATCCCAGGAGCGCAGCTCGGCGGAGGCGACTGGCGAGTGGTCTGCAGCCCAGCACAGGAGAAGGGCGAGGATCGCGTTTCATCTCCATGATGGTATGGGCCGCGATCGTGAATTTTGTCTGCGATCCATTCTGCATGATGGGCCGGGCTGAGAAACGGCTCTTATCCGCAATCCATTCGCGGATCAAATCATCACTGTCGGGCTCACGTGCCAGCCCACTCACCTTCTACAACAATCCGGGAATTTATTTTTATTTTATTTTTTTCAAAAATAGTCAACGGAATTTTTTTTTACAAAAATAGGCGATCGTCCCATATTGGGGCGATAGGGACCTGCATGCAAAAAATATTGATAGGAGCCTATTTTCATAAAAAAAGATTTTCGTTGATTATTTTTGAAAAAAAATTAAAATAAATATTAAATAAAAAAATCACAATCCAACGCCATCCTCTCCTCCTAAACACAAAAGACTCTCCCCAACTCTCTCGCTCACGCTGATAATGCGGAAGAAATGCTGAAATATACAAAACCAAAATACAAAATAACAAAAATATACAACAGAGAAAAATATAGCAAAAATGGCATGATGACAGCCACACGGGACGGTGGCACCCTGGCTGCTGCCACACGGGACGGCGGCACCTTGGCTGCGCCACGTCGCACGGCGGCAGCCAGGCCCCCCCACCACGCGGCCAGGCCAACGTCTCCCATTCATTTTTTTTTGGTTTTTTTTGATTTTCAACCGAAACTGATTCAATTACTGATTTTCAATCGAAATTGATTTTCAACCGAAAGAGAAGGGCCCTTCTGGTACAGAAACATCGGGGTTACAGATGGGCGGCAATAATGGCTTAAAATTAACATGCCTTAGGTAAACGAAACAACAAGGGCCCTTCTGATACACTACTAAGTACATCAGGGATATTTCCCCCTGTGCAACCGATCGGTGCCTGCCACCCTGGCTCTAGCCGCTCTCTCGCGCTTCCTCTCAAGCTCGGCCTCCCTCTTGGCCGCCAAGCGCTGCAGTTCGGCCTTTCTCTTTGCACGCATTTCTTCGTGATGCTTCATGCGCTTCTCCTCCTCATCCTGCTCACGCCACTGCTGCTCTACCATAGCTCTGCGATGCGAGTACTCCCAATTCCGCATTCTCTCCATCTCAAGAGTCTTCTCCGTGTCGTAGAATTTGATGAACTCGCACAATGGAGGCTGTAATTGGTGACATCAGATGGTATTACAGTATCAAGGTTTGCACGGTTTGATGTAACATCAAATGCGAGTATGAACATACCAGGTTTTTTCGCCGCATCCGCATCTGCAACGTTGGCTCAGAGTTGTAGTTGCGACAGCTCCAGTACCTCATACTGTAGGTGTATGAGTTGTCTAGAGACTTCTGGAACCGACAAGGATCCCTTCATAGGCACATGGGGACCTGCGTGCCTTCGGGGATGTCTTCGAGAAGGCTGCGCCTTGGGGGCGAGGGGAACTCCATTAGCACTGGTTAGTTGGCTGGCGAACTTGTGCTCCGTGTTTCGTCTTCCCTTGTATTGGCCCGAAACTTGCTTGCTTGCTGTGATTATTGGGAGGCGACCACTGGGGCTTAAATAGCCAGCCATAGGAGAGAGTGTCGAACTTAAGAGAAGTTGAAATCCGCGAGCATCGGATTCCTCTGCAGCTTTGCATGTGATGGGACAGGAGCCTGGCTTTGGCCACAGCTTTAGACAGGGAATCTCTCCCATAGTCACCAGAATGCTTTATACAGCTTTGCAGATGACATCAATGGGTCATGGAGAAGTGGAGTCCACAGCTTTGCATGCTACAGTGACCGGGTAATATTCATAATGTGTTGATAACATATTTATAGACGAAAGCGACGCATCATATGATGATAAGTAAGTAGCGACAACAAACTTTCGGTGCATAGCAATCGTGAAATAACAAGACACAACAACTTATACAATAACAAGACACAACAAACTTTCAGAGTCGGAGTGCGCGCGCATGGCAGACATGATAAGATAGCACACAGGCATGATGGGTAGCTCATCACCAATACCGTTTACATTTACAATACTTGTACAAACCATAATAGGTAGCTCATCCCCTCCCCGTCCCCCTACCCGCACGGTCCCGGCGAGCGAAATCGTTCGGTGTGAAAGTGTTGGGGGGCGTCTTATACGTGTTCCAACCGCCTGTGATGGACCGTAACGTGTTATTCGTGTTCCATCATCAAATTGCATAGGCTGGACCCCGTACGACGTGCCGCCGTAGCTGCCCCAATCGACCATCGACTGGTTAGCCTGGTACCCTGATGCATGGAGTATGTCGGAAGGCTGTTCCAACTACCAGTTCGAGCCTCCGGCCTCCTCGGGGTTAGTGGGACACGGTTGCAACACTAGGATTGCAAACACGTCGTCGCGAGCAAATCTGCGAAGGAAGTAACCGAGCCCATTAGGTCATCGCACGCCGTCCCCATGCCCTGCCAAGTTGCACCATGGTGAACGGGGGTACTAAAAGACTCCTGCGCTAATGATGGCGACGGTGACATGTTGATGTGTACTCCACCTTAAACGTTGGCCCTAGCACCTATTTCGACGTAGCCTCCTCCATGCCCCTGGCCGCTCGCATGGCTTGGGACCCGGGACGAAGTTGATGCTCTGCTAGGCTCTTGGTGTCGTGGAGGAGGCACATGCGTAGCACATCTATCCATGGACATGCTCCTCATCATGGTGGGGGGTGCAGGCGGTGCCTCGTATGGTACATATCCATAATCAGGTTGTGTTGAAGGCCTGTGGCCACCAACATCCCTAACTGCATTTCTGATGCGGTGGTCTGTGCGGCGAAGAAGGTTCCGTAGCGAATTGTTGGAATGCCTTTGCTGTGGCTGTGACTGCGTGAGGATCTCGTCTGCCTGGTCCTGCATGTACTCTGCCTCACGCCTCTGCAAATTAATACACATCGAATGTTTAATTGTGTATAGTCGTAGTTCTTTAAATATGATAAGTGCAATCCATACCACAGTGTGTGCATGCGTACTGCATAGTCCTCAGAATACCCATGTTGTACGGGCATTGTCGCAGCCCTGTCGAGAAGCACCGCCCGTGTGCGAGGTCTATACCAGTCAAGGTACCCAAATATGTCCGTCTCCTGTGCTGCACCTGATGGGATCCAGACCTCCTGAGTTGCCGCCGAGTTCCATCTTTGAATATGGAGCATGTTTCGTGCGAGCCAGTTGTAGTTGTGTCCCGACGTGCTCCTCCTACACTGGGAGCTGTGATCAGGGTGTCCAAAGTGGAAAAAGTAATGTAACATATAGCACGTACCCATGGGCGCCTTCTGAGTCCGAAGGAGGCGGTAGAGGGAAAGACTACTGGTATCCAAATTGGCGCTAAACACGCTCCGAAGAGTATGGTTCAATGACACTCATGCAAAGGATGAAGCATCTCGTCATCCAATATTGAAAATCCCCCATGCACGCACTCGAGATAAGGCCTCTCGTGACAACCTCCTCCGCGGCCTGGGGGGAAAACGGATCCCATGTGACCTACGCTGATGTCAGGAAGTCTAGATCCCCCACGAGACGGGGGTAGGAGCCACGGTCTGATTCCTGAGTCCACCGAAGTCTAGCATGCATCTATTTGTAACCCATCGTTGGCCTTCCGAACGGATGTATATTAAGGCCCCGTTTGGCAACTTGGAACCGAGCTGTTTCTACTAGAATCTGGGAGAAACCCAGCCAAACGGGCTAAAACTCGAAACGATTCTCCTCGGAACGTTTCTTCTTTATCCACATCGTGGCTGAATCACCCTCAACCCCGTTTCACTAGTTTCTACTAGAATCTGGAACCGTACCAAACGGTTTGCAGAAAGTGATTCTGATTCTACCTGAAACGTTTCTACCAAGAATCTAGAACCGTTTTCGTTTCTACTAGAATATGGAACCGTACCAAACGGGGCCTAACTTCATCAACATGGACTAGGTAGTACCGCCTTGACTGCCTTGGTTGCGCTATGGGTAGTTACTGCTAAGACCACAATTGTAGAAGCAGCGGGCAACCACCCATTATGGAACTTGGCTGTGACCGGCGGCAGGCTGCACACATCTTGCGATAAGTGTCTGCGAGCACCGCCGAGCCCTAGCTATACATGTCCACCTCGTCATCTTCCAGCACCTGCTCAGCTAGTTCCTGAGCGACCCAAACGAGGTGGGAGGCAACGGAATCACCATTTCTGTTTGTGAACATAATTCCTGCAAGGAGGAAGTATAGGTACACCTCGAAGTGCATGTTAATTTGATCAGGGTCAGCATTCGCAGGACATGGTCAAGCCTCCGGGAGACTGTCAAGCCATGTGAACGAGACACCCTGATCACAGCTCCCAGTGTAGGTTCTGGCGAACCTGCATGCAAGTAAATCATACGTCAATAAATCATGTAAGCTCCCAAAAAAATGTGGTTCATATGCTTTTACATTTAGTACCTTTCCTGTACATAGTTGTTCCATGCTTCCTTGGAGGGCTTGCGCACTATGAGGGGTTTTCCAGAAATTGGAAAGCCAAATATCATGGCGACATCTTTCGGGGTCACCGTCATCTTGCCGAAGGGGAGGTGGAAAGTATGCAATCTCTGGACGCCATTTGTCCACCAGCGCGCTGATAAGGGCCCCGTCCAGTTTAGGGATCGGGGTCCGCTGTCCATCTCCGTCGTCGGCTCCCTCTACCGTAAGTGCGAAAGGTAGCAAGCTTATCCGTCCGAGGCTGTATATAAACTGATTATCCAATCTCTTAATGTTACGCGACCCATGCATGCGGAGAGCGTTCAGCTGCAACGACAAAGCAAGTAAACATACTGAGCGCAACGAAATATACATATGCTTGTGATACATAATGACAATAAAATAACGAGAGTTCATCAAAGCATTCAAAGAGATCATCCAGTCGACAACATACTTGGAGCAGGGTTTCATAAACCGACGATAATCGTGCGATTATCGCGATTATCGCACGTATCGCACCGACGCGATAGCCCAAACCGACAGGAAAATCGCCGAATTTAAAATTCAAATTTAAAATTTTTGTAAAATTTGCAAAAATTTATCCAAAATATCTCCAAAAATAGTATTAACAATGTTATGTCATATTAGATGAAATTTAGATGAAATCACGAATTTTTGGACACATTTTGTAGTCAAAACCGAATGAAATAAAAAAGAAAAAGGAAAAAAAACAAAAGCTATCAGATTTTGTACTGTGGGCCTCAAAGCCCATCAGCCTGCCACGGCCCACGAACATGGATGGAGGTTTTTAACCTGTTTTGCTGGCTTCCGACAGGACTGCAACAATTATTGAGGTCCACAGTTCCTTCTCTTGCGATCCCCCTCTGCTCTGGCCAGATCCCAGCCACGGCGACGCAAAAACCGAGCATACAGGTGCGAAAATCGTGGGGCTTGCGGCGAAAATCGACACGAGCACAGAGAAAATCGCAGATCGGTAGTGAAGCTACCAGCTGCAGCGATTTTCCGTGCGATTTGAGGGATAATCGAGGTATTACAGCGATAATTGCATGTATTTTTCGGTTTTTGTTGGGGCTAGTTCAGTATTTTTGTTGACAGTATTACACTTGTATTATATTTGTAATATGAAGTGTAGAGAACTAAGCGATAATCATGTATTATAATACAGTATTACAATACTTGTAGTACACTTGTATTACACTTGTAGAGAACTAAGTGTAATGAACTAAGTGCAGAGAACTAAGTGTAGAGAACTAAGTGTAATATTATAAGTATTATAATACAGTATTACACTTGTATTATATTTGTATTATAATACTTGACAGTATACATGCTAATAGGATGGAGAACTTACCATTTTTCGGTTACAGCGATAATCATGTATTATAATACTTGACAGTATATATGCTAATAGGATGGAGAACTTACCATTTTTCGGTTACAGCGATAATCATGTATTATATTTGTATTATAATACCTGACAGTATATATGCTAATAGGATGGAGAACTTACCATTTTTCGGTTACAGCGATAATCATGTATTATATTTGTATTATAATACTTGACAGTATATATGCTAATAGGATGGAGAACTTACCATTTTTGGCACAGTATTATATTTGTATAGAGAACTTAGTGTAATACCTTGATTTAGCGTTTGATAATATAAAGTGAGGACAATATTTTGTGTGTAAACACACAAGTCTTTAAGAAACACTGACATATATTCTAGGTTTTGTTCTTTTCATAAGAAGAAAATTATGTTAGTTATGGATATTAACTTCAATTTACTCCCTAAACTTTTTGGATCTACCTCTATATCCTATAACTCAAATGCATTTACTTCAAATTTTCTTATATTACTTTAGTTTAGTCAAGTTAGATCAATAACTCCAATAAATACTTGTTAACTTACCCTTGAACATGTTAAAATCATGTATTATATTTGTATTATATTACTTGACAGTATGTATGCTAATAGGATGGAGAACTTACCATTTTGGGCACAATACTATATTTGTATGGAGAACTTAGTGTAATACTTTGATTTAGTGTTTGATATAAAATGTTGCCTTGAGAAGACTTCGTAACTATGAATTGTGTGAATGAGTAACATAGAAAATGATCTTATTTAGGGTTAGGGTTAATGTTGTTAATGCTTATGGTTAGTGTGATCATGAGGGTATTATGCATATCAATTAAGCAGTAGCTACAATTTCATCTTTGTTGATTACTTGTTGTTCTGCATTAGCAGATGTCAGACCAAGGGGACGTAGTGTGGGAGCACGGCGATAAGATCGGGACTGGATTTTGATGCAGGTACTGTCACAAAGAGAAGAAAGGAGGCGGTGCAACTGCACTTAAGCAAAGACTTGGCGAGGCGCGGTAGGAATGTTGTCCATTGCAATCAAGTTCCTAAGGATGTTCGCGAGTACTTTGTGTGACCTAGACAGGGTGAAGGATAAGAGTAAGGGAAAGATAGAGGAGAGGCTTAGAAAGGAAGCAGCTGCAGCTTCCCCGCCAAGGAGAAGTGCATATTCAGAGTACACGGGTGATGCTGACGAGGAGGAACAACTGCAGCATGCCATGGCTGCCTCGAGCGGAGGCAGAATTTGTCAATCGGGCAGGTGGCGGTATGAGCACGGTGGAGGTAGTGGGACCTCTGGAGGTGCTAGAGGAAGTGGCGGTGTGTTGTCGAGGATGTTGCGGTTCGACGCAAAGGGAAAGACCTACCGTGGGGGATTACAACATTGGTACGGCTCGTGGCCCTGTGCAAACAAGGATTGACACCGACAATGGTCACAAAAGGGGAGGAATGCGAGGCAAAGCGATTGGCTCGGCTTAGGCGAAATTCTTCCACACACCGGTGGTATCGCGTGGAGGAAAGCAGACAATCCGTACTTTGTTAGTGCTGTGAGGGAAACTCAAAAATGGGGTAAGTGAGCTTTCGATTGTGTCCATTTGTGCGCGGAGTAATTGCTTACATTTTCATTCGTTGTTTTCATTTGTAGGCGAGGGTGTTCCATCTCCGAGTGGAGAGATATAGACGGGAAGTATTTAGACGATAACGAATCAGACATACGGGACAAGATGGCGAAGTTCAAGAAGGAATGGCCTACGTATGGCGTAACAATAATGTGCGATTCTTGGACTGGGCCAACACGCATGAGCATTATAAACTTTATGATATATTGCAATGGCACTATGTTCTTCCATAAGTCCGTTGATGCAACGGGCCAAACTCAAGATGCCTCCTACTTACGCAAGGTACTTACTTTCATTGTTGCTCTTCTAGATCTGTTGTGACTTGTAAGTATGCATCGTGTAATGCAAGAGATCATTTTGTTTGTCGATGCAGGAAATTGCCTCAGTCGTTGATGAGGTTGGTCCGAAGAATGTTGTGCAGATTGTCACGGATAATGGTTCTAACTATAAGAAGGCATGCAAACTCATCACAAGGGAGCACTCCAACATCGTGTGGCAACCTTGTGTAGCCCACACGATTAATTTGATGCTTAAGCAGATTGGAGAGTTTCCTGACCATGCCTCTGTCATTGAGAGTGCAAGGAAAATCTGTCGATGGCTATATAACCATGCGAAGTTGCATGCTATGATGAAGAAACATATCGGGGGCGAGTTGGTCAAGTGGAATGCTACGCGCTTCGGAACAAACTATATGTTTTTGGATAGCTTCCTTCGTCGCAAGGACAAGTTCTTGCAATGGATGGCCTCGGAGGAATTTCTATCATCGCGCTTCATTGATACCGTCGAGGGGAGGTCTGTATACTCTAATCTATCGAGTTTGGACTGGTGGGATAACCTTCGGTTGGTTGTTGCCTCCGTGGAACCATTGTATGCATTCTTGCGTTTCGCTGATCAAGACAGGGTGCCTACGTTGAGCGAGGTACTATTACGGTACAACATCATGCGGCAGGAATATGATAGCTTATTCCACGATGCTCCCCAAACATTCAACAAGTACATAGCAGTCGTGGACCGAAGAATGGCTGACTTAACGCAAGATACTTACATTAATGCTGGTAATATATTCTTTTCTGACAAAACTTGCCTTATGCTTGCAGATGTACGTGTACTGACATGTTTCGCTTAACTTCATGCAGCTGCTGCCTTGAACCCCCGGACGCACTATGCGTACGGTACGACAAACACTTTCCTGCCTAATCTACGAGATGCGTTTGAAGTGTTGGCTGAAGATACTGATAGCGCTGCTCAGGCTATTCTCGAGGCTGAAGTTTTCAGAAGGAAGATTGGCACGTTCGCGGGTGCACTAGCTGCGAAGATGGCACATGATAATAGAACTTCTCCTGGTATGTTCTTTTTGGCATCTTATATATAATACCACTCTCGTTGGTACTTACTGTGCTCTTTGTTAACTTGTAGCACATTGGTGGGGTGTGTTCGGTTCGGACACACCAACACTCCAGAAGTTTGCCATGCGGATTGTTTCGCACTGCGCTTCTTCCAGCGGGTGCGAGCGCAATTGGAGTACGTTTGCGTTCATCCACACCAAAGTTCGCAACCGCTTATCCTACAAAAAGCTCCATAAGTTGGTGTACGTTAACTACAATCTTCGGCTACGAATTCAAGCTGAAGAAAATCGAGGTGCACAGAGGCGGATGATCCATTCCAGCGTCTTATGGAGCTTACACTATGCGATCTTGAAAATCCAATCCGACAGGTGGATGGAGAAAGGGAGGTCCAATGCTGATCCCTTGCTTGATGAGGAGGACAGAGAGTGACACCCTCCCATCGCACATTGTGACCGACCCAGTTGACCTGTTACATTGCGAAGCATATCTTGGCGCTACAAGCATCCTCGAATGGGCCGACAAGACAGTGGGTGATAGTCACACTGGGAAGAGGAAGCACCCAACAGTTACGACAAGGTTTTCCGCTAAAAAAAGAGCTGCATCTAAAGGAAAGGGGAAGGGTCCCAAGGATGTCGGGAGTGATGACTCGACTGATACCCCTCCTAGAGACCGTCGAAGCCCCCCGTACCAAGAGTCCAATGATAGCAGCTCCAAGACGGATAGCGATGGGGGTACGCCCGGTGATGATACCCCTGTCGCTCCCACTACCCACTCAGAAGGACAACGTCCTATAGAATTTACAGGAGAGTCCCAGTACACTCATGCTACACAAGACAGAGACCATGGTGCTCCTCAATCACAAAGGACGACTACTGCAGGAAAGGACCATCCGCATAGCCATGCCGCACCACATGATAGTTGTAGCTCGTACAGTGCCACGGAGACGCAAGAGAGTTGTGGCTCATATGGTGGCTATGACTACGCCATCCCGGATGCTCATGCACAAACTCCCACCCGATGGGTCTATGAGTGGCAAGATCCTGACTTTTATGCCTTGTTGTACCAACAGTGGGAAACGACTAGCCCTTGGACGGGTCAAAGTTGGCACGAATACAAGGCGGAGTTGCTATCTACACGAGGATTGCTGATGATGTCTACTGAGGAGTACAACACGGCCAACCAAGTGTACACTCAACAATACTACCCGTAGCCCGAAGGTAATGTTTTATTTGTATATTTTATTTTATTGCAACTCCATTTTTACTATTGTAGCATTCATGTAGGTCCAACACGATATTTCTATCACAATGGAAGGACGGCAAAGCTATGCCAATTGGACTTTCATTTTCGGTGAGAAATATTGAAATATTGTTGCTACATGCCTATTCTGGGACAAAGCTATGCCAATTGGAAACTTTCATGTTGGATTCATGTATGAATATGTGAATGGTAAAATGTGTGAATGATATTAACATGGAATGCTATTTATTGTTGCTAAATGTCTATTTTACAACTTGAAATTATCTAAAATATAGCAAAGGTCATGCCAAATTTTTTACCATCGTTGTGCTATTTATATTCTCCTATGCTTTCCATATTTTTTAATGTATTTATAACATTTATTGTAATTTTTGTGTCTTTACCTTGTTTTCACAAATTTCTAGCATTTTTTCAGATTTTTTAACTCTTTTTTTGTAAATTTTCTCAAATTTCCTCGGTTTTCCTTCACATTGTCGATTTTCCATGCCTAATCGTCGATAATCGCTACTTATCGCACGATTTTCGTGACGTTCTGTCGGTTTTGTCATTTTTCAATGCTTTTTGGCTCTGTCGGGGTATTTGTGCGATTTCTAGCGATTTTCCATCGAAAATCGACGAAAATCGGTAACGCTAGGGTTTCGAAAATCAGTCCCAAAACGATACTGCAAACCCTGACTTGGAGACATCAACAAGGGAGTATCCACTCGATCTCGAGTTGCAAATTTTTGTGAATTTTACTCGTTCGTTTCCTCTCTTGAACCTCTTAAATTAGATGAAGCGCTTGAAGACCCAGATTGGGTGATGGCTATGCAAGAGGAACTGAACAACTTCAAGCGCAATCAAGTCTGGGAGCTTGTCAAAGACCCAAGCAAAACGTCATCGGCGCTAAGTGGGTCTTCCGAAACAAGCAAGATGAAAACGGAATCGTGACAAGGAACAAAGCTCGTTTGGTTGCTCAAGGGTACACTCAAATCGAAGGTTTGGATTTCGATGAAACATATGCTCCAGTAGCTAGGCTTGAATCTATTAGAATATTACTTGCCTTTGCTACTCACCATTATTTTAAGCTGTATCAAATGGACGTGAAGAGCGCCTTCTTAAATGGACCACTCTCCGAGATGGTCTACGTCGAGCAACCACCCGGCTTTGAAGATCCAAAACACCCGGACCACGTCTACTATCTACACAAAGCCCTTTATGGACTTAAGCAAGCACCGAGGGCTTGGTTCGAGTGTTTACGAGACTTCCTTCTCGGACAAGGTTTTGTAGTCGGAAAGGCCGCTCCTACTCTCTTTACTAAGCATATTGATAATGATTTATTTGTGTGCCAAATATATGTCGATGACATTATATTTGGATCGACTAATGAACATTTGTGTAAAGAGTTTAGCAAGATAATGACCAAAAGGTTTGAGATGTCCATGATGGGTGAGTTGAAGTTCTTCCTCGGATTCCAAGTCAAACAACTCAAGGAAGGAACTTTCATTTGTCAAACCAAGTACATCAAGGACATGCTCAAGAAGTTCGGAATGGAGGACGCCAAGCCTATAAAGACGCCTATGCAAGCCAACGGCCATCTAGACCTCGACAAAGAAGGTAAACCGGTCATCCAAAAGGTATATCGTTCGATGATCGGTTCTCTTCTTTATCTTTGTGCATCTAGGCCCGATATCATGCTTAGCGTTTGTATGTGTGCACGTTTTCAAGCCGCTCCAAAAGAGTGCCACATGGTGGCCGTTAAGAGAATCTTGAGATACTTAGTGCACACTCCTCATTTCGGACTTTGGTATCCGAAAGGATCTTCCTTTGAACTTATTGGCTATTCCGATGCGGATTATGCCGGTTGCAAAGTGGATAGGAAGAGTACCTCGGGAACCTGCCAATTCTTGGGTAGGTCCCTAGTCTCGTGGTCTTCCAAGAAACAAAATTCCGTAGCCTTATCCACTGCCGAAGCCGAATACATAGCTGCCGGGAGTTGTTGTGCCCAACTACTTTGGATGAGACAAACCTTGAGTGATTATGGCCTATCCTACAAAAGCGTTCCACTTTTGTGTGACAATGAGAGTGCCATAAAAATTGCCAACAATCCTGTCCAACACTCCCGAACAAAACACATTGATATTCGCCATCATTTCCTAAGAGACCACGCAACTAAAGGCGAAATTGACATCCAACATGTGAGTACAAATGATCAATTAGCCGATATTTTTACCAAGCCCCTTGACGAGAAAAGGTTCTGTGAATTGAGAAGTGGACTAAATATCTTAGACTCTCGTAACGTGGCTTGACATGTTGTCGGTGTTTCGTGCACCGGCAATACGAATTTATGGTCGGATGGGGTCGCGCGCTCCCTCTCCCCGAATGGTCGACTCAAGGAGTCAGAAGATGTATACTGGTTCGGGCCGAATGTCCCTACTCCAGTTCGTGCGGTGTGAATGTATTGATCTTTGGGAGACGGACAAGGGGTGTACAGGCGAGGCGGACGGTCGGCTGTCCGATCCCCTTGAGGTTTTCGCTAGGGAGTCGAGGCTACCTAGGAGACTGTTTTCTCTTTTCTCCGCGCCCCTCCCTCTCGGGCCCTGCCTCTCCTTATATAGACGGAGGAGGCAGGTTACACGGGAGTTGGGAAGACTACGAGGAGAGGGGTCTGCACGTCTTGAGGTTTGGCTTCTGTCTTGTCCGGCCAACCCCTGCCTGTCCCGAGGTAGGGTCGGTGGCTCTGCATGCATGATCTTGCGTAGTCTTTGTCGAGGTGGCGTGTTGCGTGGTGCTCTTGTCGGCCTCGGTGGCTTTAATGGCGCTTGACTTTGCTTTGGCCTCGGAGTGGGCGTACTCCTGCGGTGTGCCAGGCGGCGGGGCGAGGCTTGACTTCTTCGGTGGCTCTTCTGACAGCCTTGGGAAGGATCCGCCTACCCTGGTACGGATGTCGAGGGGCCCAGCTGCGCCACAAGGCGACCGCGACCTTTGGCGTGAGCCTGGCTCGTCGCGCAGTGGAGCTTGAGCTTCAATATTAGGCGGCCGGCGCATCTGGCTCCGCCGAACCGGAGTCCGCCGACCGTCCAGGGTCGGCCCCGCACAGGTCGGGGCTCGTTGCCCGCGGCCCGAGCATCTTTCGGTGGTGCTGGGCCTCCGCCGTGATAGGTCAGCCCGTTCGTGCTTCCGGCTGATGGGGTACCCATGGTATGGGTACTCGTCAGTAGCCCCCGAGCCCCGGAGCGGGTCGGAGAGCCGCTCGGGGGTTCAACCTGGCGGCGGTAACCGTCGGCCCGGAGGTCGGTGATGCTAGGTTGTCGTGGCTGCCTGGGAGCCGTGCCAGCCTAGAAAGAGCCTCCGTGCGCTGGCGCACCCGCGGGTGTAGTTTCCAGCCCCCGAGCGGTCGAGGAGCCGGTCGGGGGTTTACCGGCCAGCGGTCGCGGACCTAAGGTCGGCGATGCCTTTGGTCGGGCCGCCGCTTGTCGATCATGCCCGCCAAAGAGCCCGGCGCAAGGAAAGCACCTTGGAGTGTAACCAAGCCCCGAGTGGAGTCGGAGAGCCGGTCGGGGTTTAGCCCGGCCGCGGATAGTCGTCGACCCGAGGTCGGTGGCGTCTAGGTCGGCGCGATCGCTTGGGAGTCACGCCCGACTGGAAAGAGCACGGTCTTGTGGCGCACCGTGGGTGTAACCAGAGCCCCCGGCGGGTCGAGGAGCCGGTCGGGGTTTACCCGATCGAAAAGTGGCCGCGGACCGAGGTCGGTGGCGCCTTTGGTCGGGCCGCCACTCGTCGGTCGTGCCGCCCAAGAGCACGGTCTTGTGGCGCACCGGTGGGCGTAACCCGAGCCCCGGCGGGTCGGGGAGCCGGTCGAGGGTTTACGGTCGGACTCTGGCGAGCCACACGGCGTCGTGGGTCCTCGAGTCGTGAGTGGCGGACGCGTTTACCTTCGTCGGTTTGAGCAGCGTGCTCGTGCGAGCTACTATCGGGTAATCCGAGTGGAACCTTGGCGATCCCCTTGAGGGGTTCGTTTCCAAGCGGACGTAGCTCGGCGTGGGCGTCCGACTACCGGGGCGTTCCATAAAAACCTTTCCTTACTCGATCCGTGTCGGATCGCTGGTCGTCCCGCCGACCGGGCGGTGGCCGCTACTCATCGATGAGTTCCGCGGGAGAGTGTGAGGTATGGTCTCGACGCGAAGTCACGTTGATTGGGTCGTCCGCCGACCCAGCCGAGGCCCTCTGGGCTCACTGCGACTCGCCCTCGCTCTTTTACGTCTTTGGCGGCTTGCTCCAGTGGCTGGATTCGGCCTTCAGTAACCCAAGACGGTGCCGGGCCTCGGAGTGCGAGCCTACAGCGGCTTGCTCTCCGAGGCGAGGCGGCCCGATGGCCGTTGCATACCTTTCGGCTGGCGCCGCCCATCGTAATCGCGAGGCCCGCGATCTTTGTCTGCCTTGGCGCGAGGCGGCCATCCTGTCAGAGCAGTTAATGCGCAGTGGGATTTAAATGGACTGCGGCACGTTACCGGGGAAACGGGCGAGGCGGCAGGCGGACGGTTTGCGACCGCGTTGATTTGCGTGAGGAGGCGTCGATTTCGGCGCGGAGGCGCGTCTGTTCCCGCCTGGCGCCTATAAAGGAAGGAGTGGGTGGCGTGGTAGGCGCCAAGCCCTCTGTTCGCGTTCGTGCAAAAAAGGAAAAGGGAAGAAAGAAAACGAGGAAGAAGAGGAGCTTCTGCTTCGCCGTCGTTCCTCGCTTCCTTCAGCATTTGGAGATGTCGTGACTCCGCACTCGGCCGCGGGTCGCTATCTCGATGCCGGAGAGGAAGGAGTTCCTTCCTCCGCGGCCGAGTCCGGCCGGGCGAAGTTCACGGCCGACCGAGGTCCGAACTTGAGGACGGCGAGATAGTCTCGCCAGGCGTTCTTCTACGAACGGGCTTGGACTTCCGCTTCCACCTGCTCGTCGGGTTGCTTGAGGACCGCGCCGATTTGGTCGACGCTGGCGCTTTGCCTTCAAGGCCAAGCAGGTGACTCCTAAAGCGCTGCCTTCAGCTTCCTTCGTGCCTTGGCGACTTGGGGCGCTTCGTCTTCCGCGCCGCAGGTTATAAAAGGAGAGGCGCCAAGGTGCCTGTTACTTCGCCAAGGCTGCCACCAAACGAAGTTGCTTCGTGCGCTATGGCGGACCGCTACACACAACTTCGAGAGGAGGTGGGCGACGAACAAGCCTGGCTGCGGGTGGTGGCGGAGGTCGAGGCCGAAGCCGTGCGTGGGGATGCGCGGCGAGTCGGCATCCTTGTCGCGGGCATTCCCCGGCTGTGGGAGGTGAGGGCGCCGCTGATCCGGGCGGTGACTGAGCGACGTCACGCGTCATTCGGTTGGCTGGGCGCACACCAGGAGGAGTATCGTGCCTTTACCGAGTAAAGGGACCTTGGCGAGTGGTTCCTTTTTTGGGTCGGGCCGGTGTTTCTCCTGTGAATGAATAAAGTGTTGCTTCGCTTCCCGTTTCTTCCTTCTTCTCTGAGGACTTTTTTGCGCTTATGATTCGCCCATATTTGTAGTCTTTTGGGATCGCAGCGGATCCAGCGTAGGTTGGAGGTGGAATTTCTTGCATTTTTTGCCGCCGAGATGACCCTTCCAACCGTAGGTTGGTTGTTCTTGTGTCAGCGGTTTTTGCAATGCGCAGAGTACTGCTTCGGGACCTTCGCTTTCGGGGCGTAGGTCGCAGTGCTTGCGGCAGGCAAAAAGATGGAAGAAAGAGGGAAAGCACTTGGTTGTTCGAGAGTTGCGGCTTCGCTTTGCTCAAGTGTTTTTCGCGTGGTACAAAAAGAAGAGAGAGACCGACTATGGATAGAACCTTCTCAGCTTCTCTATGTTCCAGGCGTTTGTCACGAGATTCCCTTCGGTGTCCTTGAGGCGGAAAGTGCCGGGTCGGAGGACTTCCGTGATGGTGAAAGGGCCCTCCCAAGGCGGGAAAGCTTGTGCCTGTCCTTCGCGGATCGGACTTGGCGCAGCACTAAGTCGCCGACTTAACGAAGCGGCCGCGGACCCGTCGGCCGTGGTAGCGACGCAGCGCCGCTGATATTTTGCCGATCAGTAAGATCGCGGCGTCTCGAAGCTTCGTCGAGTCGGTCGAGGTCATCTTCTTTGTTCCTCGATTGCCGTGCGTTGTTGTAGTTCTGCACCCTTAGTGCGCCGTACTCAAGGTCGGTCGGGAGGACAGCCTCCGCCCGTACACCAAGAAAAAGGAGTGAACCCGGTCGGCCGGGTTGGCGTGGTTCGCAGACTCCAAAGCACGGGGCGGTAGCTCGGCCCATCGTCCGCCGAATTTCTTGATCGGTGAAGATTCGCGGCTTGAGTCCTTGGAGGATCATGCCGTTGGCTCGCTCGGCCGTCCGTTGGCTCGAGGTGTGCCACCGCCGCCCGATCGACTCGGATGTTGAAGTTGTCGCGAACTCGAGGAACTCCTTTCCCGTGAAGCGCCGTCCGTTGTCGGTGATGATGGAGTTGGGCACCGAACCGTAGACAATGTCGCGGAAGAAGCTTGCTGCCTGCGCCGATGTGATCTTCGCCAATGGCTTTGCTTCAATCCACTTTGTGAACTTGTCTACGGCGACAAGCAAGTGAGTGAAGCCCCCGGGCGCCTGTCTGAAGGGTCCGACCAGGTCGAGCCCCCAAACCGCGAAGGGCCATGTGATGGGGATCGTCTGCAGGCTTCTTGAGGAAGATGCGTCTGCTGGCGAAGAATTGGCATCCTTCGCAGTGCGGACAATGGGTCGCATCCGCTCACGGTCGGCCAAGAGAAACCTTGTCGGAAGGCTTTTCCTACCAGGGACGCGCGCGGCATGGTGCCCGCACACCCCGTCGTGGATGTCCTGCAGAAGGTGCTTCCCTTGGTCAGTCGGAACACACTTCTGAAGGATTCCGGACGGGCTCCTCTTGTAGAGGGCGCCCTCGATCAGGACGAATGACTTAGCCCGCCGAGCGAGGCGCCGAGCCTCGGTGGTATCGGCGGAGCGACCGTTTGTCAATCGATCGACAAACGGTCGCCTCCAGTCGGTTTCGATGCTCAGGACGCCCAAGTCCGACCCAGGCGGGGGGGCATCTGACCGAAGATCAGTGGGGCCGCCCGCCTTTGGGGGGTCGGCGGCGCCCTCAGCACTCGATTCCAACCGGATTGATGGGCTGCTGAGGTCGGAGACGAAGATTCCAGGGGGAACCGGCCCCTTTCCGGAGGCGAGGTTGGCGAGGGAGTCGGCTTCACCGTTATAGCGTCGGTAGCTATGATGGAGCTCGAAACCCTTGAACTTCTCCTCGAGCTTGCGGACCTCTAGGCAGTAGGCGGCCATCCGAGCGTCTCGGGGCTCGGTGGTTTTCATTACTTGGTCGACGCATCCGCCTTGGAGTCGCTGCGGAACGCTCACCGCCCAGGCGCCAGGTCGGGCGGCGATCCGGGCCGCTGATTTAGGGCTTCAGATCGGCGACATTGTTGGTGGCGTCGAAGATTAGTCGTATGGCGAACAGGAGTTTGTTGCCAAGTGGGGAGATGAGGACGACACCCGCGCCAGCCCCGTTCTTGGTGTAAGACCCATCAAAGTACATCGTCCAAGATTCGGGTCTTCGACGCGCCGCAGGACTTGCGCCTCGGTCCACTCGGCGACAAAGTCCGCCAAGACCTGGGACTTGATCGCCGTCCTGGGGACGTACGATATGTCGAGGCCGTTGAGCTCGAGAGCCCATTTGGCGATCCTTCCGGTAGCGTCGCGGTTGTGGACGACTTCTCCGAGCGGCGAGGAGGTTACCACGGAGATGGGGTGTCGATCGAAGTAATGGGCAAGCTTCCTCTTGGTGATGAGCACCGAGTATAGTAACTTCTGTATCTGGGGATATCGGACCTTTGTTTCGGAGAGCACCTCGCTGACGAAGTAGACCGGCCTTTGCACCTTGAGAACGCGGCCTTCCTCCGCTCGCTCCACAACAAGTGCCGCGCTGACGACCTGAGTCGTGGCGGCGATGTAGAGGAGCAAAGGCTCCTGCGGCTCCGGGGCGACCAGGACCGGAGGTGAGGTCAGAAAGACCTTTAGTCGACTAAAGGCTTCCTGAGCTTCGTTGGTCCAGGAAAAATGGTCGGACTTCTTCATCAGCTTGTAGAGTGGCATCCTCGTCACGAGGCGAGATCTGGCGACTTAGTGCCGCGAGGCATCCCATCGACCTTTGAACTCCCTTCAGATCGTTGATTGACCCCATCCTTGCGATAGCGGAGATCTTATCTCGGTTGGCTTCGATGCCGCGCTCGGAGACGATGAATCCCAGCAACTTGCCGTTGGGGACCCCGAAGACGCACTTCTCGGGGTTGAGCCTTATGCGAAACCGTCGGAGGTTCGCAAAGTCTCCTCCAGGTCGGTGATGAGGTCATCGGCCTTCCTGGTTTTGACAACGATGTCGCCGACGTGAGGCTTCGATGTTACGGCCAATTTGGTCCAAAACACGCGCATACATCATTTGGTACGTGGCGCCTGCGTTTTTCAGACCAAAAGGCATCGTGACGTAACAGTACGAGCCATACGGGGTGATGAAGGAGGTTGCGAGCTGATCGGACTCCTTCATCGCAATCTGGTGATAGCCCGAGTAGGCATCCAAAAAGGAAAGGGACTCACACCCGGCGGTGGAGTCCACGACTGGTCGATGCGAGGCAATGGGAATGGATCTTTCGGACAGGCCTTGTTGAGGCTCGTGTAGTCAACGCACATTCTCCATTGCCCCGACTTTTTCTTTACAAGGGCGGGATTGGCGAGCCACTCGGGGTGACGCACCTCCCTTACAAAACCGGCGCCAAAAGTTTGGCGATCTCTTCCCCAATGGCCCGTCGCTTCTCTTCGTCGAAGCAGCGCGGTATTGGGCGATCGGTGCAGATCCCGGTCGAATGTTCAGGGAGTGCTCGGCGACCTCCTTCGGGACTCCTGGCATGTCCGAGGGTCTCCAAGCGAAGACGTCTCGGTTTGCTTGAAGGAAGTCGACGAGCGCGCCTTCCTATTTGGTGGTGAGGCGGCCCGATCCGCACGGTCTTGGCGGGATCCTTGGGATCAACAGCGACCTCCTTCGTGTCCTCCGCGGATTTGAAAGAGCTAGTCCCCGACTTGCTGGAGTCGGGGGCGGATCCGGGGGCCTTCTCATGGAGCTGGGCGAGCTCGGCAGAAGCGAGGACCGCTGAGGCCAGCTTCGCGTATGCCGCGCTCGCGATTGTAGGCGAATTTGGAAAGATGTGGCCACGGTGATGACTCCTTGCGGCCCTGGCATCTTCAGCTTGAGGTAGGTGTAATTGGGGACCGCCATGAACTTCGCGTAGCATGGTCGTCCCAGAATGGCGTGGTAGGAGCCGGGGAAGTCCACAACCTCGAAAGTGAGGCTCTCGGTGCGGAAGTTGTCCGGGCTCCCAAAGGTGACGGGCAGGCCGACCTGCCCGAGGGGTGGGCCTGTTGGCACAGTGCACGACGCCATGGAAGGGCGCCTTGCTCGGCCGGAGGGCGGAAGCGAGGACCCTCAGGGCATCCAGGGTCTCAACATACATGATGTTGAGGATCTGCCGCCGCCGTCCATGAGCACCTTGGTCGGCGCCCGTCCCACGATGGGGTCGACGACGGCGGATAGCGTCGGTGCGGGATGTGGTCGGGGTGGTCGGTCCGGTCGAAAGCGATCGGGCACTCCAGCCACCTCAAGTAGGTGGGCACGCAGCGGGGTAGCCGTGTGGACCTCTCGGTGGGCGAAGCCACTGGCCGCTTGTCGGCGTAGCACTCCGCCCCTCAGAAGATCATGAGACAGCCGTCGAGTTGTGGGAACTTCGTCGGTGGCTCATCGCTTTTGTCCCGCTGTCGGGCGCCGGTCAGCGCTTCTTCCTTACCCCGCGACGTCGTGGGGTTTCCGGAAGAAACCGCCAGGACTTCGCAGTCCGATACTTGTGCTTGACGGGATAGTCGTGGTTCGCACGGACTATCCATCAACTTCTCGAATCGGTCGGGTGTCTGCCGAGCCTTTGCTTGGCGGTCGGTCGGCGTGGCGACCATTCGCCCTTCGCGCCCTGGCTTCCCCTTCCGCTTTCTTTTGTCCGGCGGTCGGAGGCGCGGCCCCGAGGTGGCTGCCTTGTGGGCCGCCTTCCTTTCGAAGATGGTTTCTCACGGCCTCCTCACCGGAGGCGTGGTTGGTGGCGATGTCAAGGAGCTCCTTGGTGGTCCGGCTTCGCCAGCCCAACTGTGGACGAGCCTCGCACGTGGTGCCGTAGATGAACGCCGACGACGCCGGCGTCGCGGATGTCGGGAGCTCATTGCACCGCTGGGAGAAGCGGCGGATGTAGTCCCGGAGGGTCTCCCCTTTGCTTGCGACTTTTGAGTCCCAGGAGTTGCGGGCGTTTGTATGTGCCCTGGAAATTTCCGACGAAAGGTTCGTCGGTCGGCCCACCGCCGATGGTATCTGCGGCAGGTACTCGAGCCATGCTCGAGCCGAGTCCGCAAGATAGATGGGGAGGTCTTGGATAACGAAGGAGTCGCCCATCGCTCCCCACTCGACAAAGCGAGCCGGTAGTCCTCTAACCAGACACTGGGGTTGGTAGCCCCCGTGTACTTGGCTATGTTGGTCGGAGCCCGGAATCTGACCGGGAAGTCGGCGTTGCGGAGACGGCGGGTGAACGCCTTGCGCCCAGGACCGTCGAATCCTGGTCGGGATGGTTGCGTCGCCGCTTCTCGGCGACTTGCGAAAAGTCTTGCCCGCGTCGGTAGCTCTTCTTCGCGCCGAGGGTGGTGCGGAGATCATACTTGTCCCCAGGCGATGGCGCACCGGGTGTATGATGCCTGGGGAGTTCGTGAAGCGAGGCCGTCTTGGCCGGGCTCACGCCGCCCTGAGAGGGGAGGCCCAGCGGCCCGAGGTGGCGCCCGTTCGGCGGGAGCTAGAACCTTGGGCGTCTTGAACGACAAGACGCTCTACCGATCCGGAGGTTACGGTAGGTGGCCTTGGCCGAGGCTCCGTTGGCTCAGGCAGCCCTCGGAGCGGCATTGCCGCAGCGGCAATGTTACGGTTGGCGTGAGGAAGAACGGAAGGCCGTTCGCTTCCTCGACCAATTGTCGATGCACTGACGCAGCGCTGCGCTGCCGGGAGGTCGGTGGTGGGCTAGGCCGACGGCGCTCGATTCGCCTGGAGCTTATCGAGCTCGGCCTTTCGGGCTTCTAACTCCTCGCTGTCGGCCGGAGGTCAGCGGCGTTAGGTGTCTTCTTGGCGTCGTCTTCCCGCCGGATTCCTCCGCCGCGCTTCGTCGCGGGAGGAGGGTCCCGATAGTAACGAGGGTGGAGGATGGCTCGCCCGCACCATATTGCACTCGCGGGTGTAGGCCCTTCGAGGGGCACACTCCTTGTCGGAGCTAGAGCCGTGGCTGGAGGAATCCGCCAGCAGGTCGTGGAGGGAAGCCGGCGCGTAACCGGCCATGGCCACGAGTTGTGAGCTCGTGGAGGGTGGTTCCGCCGCTCGCCGCAGTGCGTAGGCGGTGTCGCCAGGAGCAATGCCGGCGCGCGTCGGGCCCGCCCGCGCGACTTGCGCGGGGGCCTCGAGGCTGAGGTTGCTGAGGACGTCAGCAATCGCATCCAGGCTCAGCGAGGGCGCCCGTCCCGGACGGCAGCGAGGACGAGACAAGCTCCCGCCGTAGTAGACGATGAAATCGAGGCGCCGGCGGATCCGGCCCCTCGACATCGGCGAAAACGTAGTGGGAGGAAGCCATCGAGGAGGAGAATGGGAAAGCGAAGATGAAGATGTCGGTGAAGACGCAGCGAGATCCCCTACAGCGCCAACCGGTGTTTCGTGCACCGGCAATACTTAATTTATGGTCGGATGGGGTCGCGCGCTCCTCTCCCGAATGGTCGACTCAAGGAGTCGAAGATGTATCTTGGTTCGGGCCGAATGTCCCTACTCCGATTCGTGCGGTGTGAATGTATTGATCTTTGGGAGACGGACAAGGGGTGTCTGCGAGGCGGACGGCCGGTGTCCGATCCCTTGAGGTTTTCGCTAGGAGTCGAGGCTACCTAGGAGACTGCTTTCTTTTCTCCGCGCCTCCCTCTCGGGCCTGCCTCTCCTTATATAGACGGAGGAGGCAGGTTACACGGAGTTGGGAAGACTACGAGGAGAGAGTGCACTGCGTCTTGAGGTTTGGCTTCTGTCTTGTCCTGGCCAACCCTGCCGTCCGAGGTAGGGTTGGTGGCTCTGTGCGTCTGATCTTGCGTAGTCTTTGTCGAGGGGTGGCGTGTTGCGTGGTGCTCTTGTCGGCCTCGGTGGCTTTAATGGCGCTTGACTTTGCTTTGGCCTCGGAGTGGGCGTACTCCTCTGCGGTGTGCCAGCGACGGATCGGGGCTTGACTTCTTCGGTGGCTCTTCGACAGCCTTGGGAAGGATCCGCCTACCCTGCACGGATGTCGAGGGCCAGCTGCGCACAAAGCGGCCGCGACATCGTGGGCCTGGCTGCTCGTCTTGCAGTGGAGCTTGAGCTTCAATATTAGGCGGCCGGCGCATGCCGACCGACCGGAACCGGAGTCCGGGGTCGGCCCCGCACAGGTCGGGGCTCGTTCCCTGCGGCCCAAGTACCTTTCGGTGGTGCCGGGCCTCCGCCGTGATAGGTCAGCCCGTTCGTGCTTCCGGGCTGATGGGGGTACCCATGGTATGGGTACTCGTCACATGTGCTCACATATTGTTTGCTGAATGAAAAAATAATTTTCAAAACCTTATTCATCTTTTTCTTTGAATTTATCCAATGTTGTTGGCTCTTGATCCTCTGATCTTGTCATTGATATGTGACCATGGCTTGTTTGCTTTATTGTTCGCTGGTCATATATCAAGTTGACATCTTAGGAATCTTTCTCCCTCTCGCTCCGCCAAGTTCCTTGAGCTTTCCTTCAATTCGTCATTTTTTTTCTAACCGAGCTGGGCAACCCGGACTGTCCGGTATTTAATCCGGAGTCTCCGGATCATCCGGAGTCTCCGGATCATCCGGAGTCTCCGGACTATTTGTCCTGACTCTCCGGGTTGGGCCGGAGTCTCCGGACTGAAAATCCGGAGTCTTCGGGTTGGGGCGGACGGTTTAAGTTCCCCCAATCCCGCGCGGTTTCTTTTTCCATTCCTTTTGCATCGGGCGCCTCTCCCTCTTCCTCTCCCGTGCTCCTCTCTCTCTCCTAGGGATCTTGGACTCCTCCTCATCCTTGGATTGGAGATCGTGGTAAGGATTTTCTTGCCCTAATCTTGTTCCTTCCGTGTTTGGATCAAATTTCTTGCGGTTCTTAGGGCCTCTCCTTGTGCTTCATCTCATCTAGGGTGTGATTTGTCTCGTGGAGGTTCTCAAGATCGAAGAATCGATCGCCCTCTTCTCCCGCATTTCCTCGGTTTCAAACCCGTCGAGGTGAGTTTCAATCCGTGCCCTAATTTCGCGAAAACTTGTGCTAGATTGTGCCCTAGACCTCATTCCAATCTTCTTGTGGCAATCTAGAGTCAATTTGTTGAGTTGTGCGGGTTGGACTGCTCTTTCCTTGGCCGCCCGTGCGAAAATTCTAGCACATCCGGAGTGTCCGGACTCTGGGTCCGGAGTCTCCGGGTCGATCCGGAGTGTCCGGACATTTTGTCCGGAGTCTCCGGATGCAATCCGGAGTATCCGGACTTTTTGTCCGGACTCTCCGGGTTGGGTGTCTCGGCCAAATTCCTATCTTCGCTGTTTTTCATGTCGCCTCTCGGCTAATTCTCTTCTTTCGCTCTGTCTGGTCAGATGGATCCTTCTCAGGGAACCTCCGGTGGCAGCGATCCTCCTCAGCAGCCTTCCGGTGGCAGCGATCCCCCTCAGCAGACTTCTGGTGGCGGTGATCCCGCTCAGGGCTCGTCTCCCACCAATTCTCCTCCGCTGCCTCCGCCGGTGCGTAGAATTGGAGTGGCCAAAGACTCATATCCAGACCTCGAGGCCGGCTAAGCGCGGCGATCGGCTTTGTCTGTCTCCTCCACCTCTGTCGGCTCTGATCCGGATGAGCATCCAACGAGATACTCATGCCGACTTCGTGATCGGAAGAGGAGCGAAGTTTCGTGCTTCTAGGCGCTTCATTGGTCCTCTCGCCAAGGCCAAGCCCGTGTGGAACTATCCTATGTCCGTGAACCCAATGAGGATAATTGATTACCGACAGATCTCGGAAAAGGGAAAGCCATTGTTGAGCACAGAAAGAAAGATCCTCTGGAGCTCCACCAGGATGAGTATGTGGACCGCCGGTTTTGGAACCGGTTTCAGTCAGATTATTACGAGACGGTCCTATACCCCCTTGAGCACCCAGTGGTTCGCATGAAGACCATTGACTGGGAATACATGGCCGCTGCTGGCAATCCAGTTTTCATTGAGATCATTCAGATTTGTGAGCTGCATCAAGTCAAGAATCTCATGGCATACAAGTTTGACTAGAACAATGAGGTTCTCATGCAGTTCTATGCCACCTTGTACTTTAACAAGAATGATGAGGCCATATGGTGGATGACTGACAGGGTTTGGTATGTGGCTAGCAAGAAGAGGTTTGCCAGAGTCCTCAACCTCAGGTACAATGACAGTCCAAAGCTTCATGCGAAGAAGGTGATGACTCTGGCATTGAGGCTTTGTATGACACTTCTAAGAGCTTCACAGTTGGGACCATCAAGGGTCTAAAGGATGTACCAGCTGTGCTCAACAGGATGTTGAGGGTCACTCTGTGGCCCAAGGAGGGAGATGCTTCTGCCATCAGTTCCTATGGAAGGAACTTGTCATTTCACCTCGTTAGCGCACCCACTCGTTTGATATTGTCGATTTCATGTGGGAGACGATGAGACAGAATGCGCAGAGCAACATGGCCAGTTGCAGCTATGCACCCTTTGTGATGACTTTGATCTCTTCAGTGAGTGGTCTGAAGTTTGTCAGAGATGAGGAGCATCTTGCTTACAAGGTTCGTCCTCAGTCTACTCCAGCTCCTCCAGCTGCTCCTCCTCTCTTTGCTAGGCTTCGCCGAGGTCGTGCTTCGGGCTATACCTCTACCCCGTCCGTGCCTCCTGCCAGTTCTTCGGGGCAGTCCGAGGTTCCTAGTGGCACTCTTCAGAGGATGCTCAAGCATGTCTTTCTCCTTTGCCGCGACATCTCCACCAGGCAAAAGGTGATGAGCAAGCAAATCAAGAAAAATGGTCAAGACATTCGCAGCATCCGCCGCCACAATGGCGGCTAGCTTCTCCCAAATGACTCCTCCGGGTCTTCCGAGGAGGGTAGCGATGCCACCTCTGCAGATCAGCTCTTCGGCATCACCTCCTCCTCTCCGCCTGCAGCTGGAGATGACCCCGACAGCGAGTACTCCGTGTCCGACGACGAAAGCGACGACGAGTGATCCTTAGTGTTTCTCCCTCTTTTGGTGTCTTGATGCCAAAGGGGGAGTGTTATCTTTAGTCGCGTTGTTTTTAGTCGCGTTGGAGAGGCGTTTGCGTTGGAAAGGCGTTTGCGTGTTTCCTTGTGCTTCAATTCGCTTGTGGACGTGTGTTACTTGTGTTTTCATATCTTTGCTTATTTCGTATCGTGAACTCTGTTATTCCATGTAATGACTTTAATGCTTATTTTTATGCATGGATTGTTTTCAGTTACTTGTGTTGTATTCTCGGATGCTGTGTTTGAGGGGGAGCTCTCGGTTATCTCTCGTTAAAGATGTGCATTTGTTTCCACTCAATTTCTTCTAATGCACACTTTTAGGGGGAGCTCCTCTTTTTAATCTTATAGCTAAGTCTAGTTCTCGTTTTTTATTTGCTGATAAATTGTGTTGTCATCAATACACCAAAAAGGGGGAGATTGAAAGTGCATCTAGGCCCCTCAAATTGTTTTGGTGATTAATGATGACACAATTAAAGAGATCTAATGTTTTATCCAAGAATACTGCAGAGATCGAGATCATATCAAGCTTGGAATGACATTGGATGCCCCTATGACTACTTAAAAGCAAAAGGACGGCATCAAGACCAAAGTTGTATCATTTTATTTATTTGTGTCTTAAGGATAGCCGTACTATTAAGAGGGTATGACGAGAAATCGACTTTAGGATGTGCATGTGCTCAACATCAAATACTGCATCTCTAATTAGCACTCCTTCAATTGGTTTTGAAAAGTTTCAAGTTGAAACCGAACTGGGTAACCCGGAGTATCCGGATTCCAATCCGGAGTCTCCGGATTCAATCCGGAGTATCCGGACATTTTGTCCGGAGTCTCCGGGTTGGACCTCTCGGTTGCTTTCGGTTCCAGCTGGTCCGGAGTATCCGGACATTTGGTCCGGAGTCTCTGGATAACCCGGAGTCTCCGGGTTGTTTGTCCGGACACTCTGGCCTGTTCAAAAACGGGAGTAACGGCTAGTTTTCAAAAAGGGTATTTAAAGCCTCCACTCCACTCCAACGGTAAGGATCTCTATTGAGCTCATTCATAGCAGCATTCAAGCCATTCCTAACCATCTCTAAGCATTCAATAGAGCCCCCTCTTCCTCTCACCAATTAATTTGGTCGTTGATTCCTTTTGGTGAGGAGAGGAAGAAGCAAAGTGCTAAGTGCATTCATTTCATCTTGTTGAGCACTAGTTCATCTTCCAAGCGATTCTTCGTGGTGCTATTTCTCTTGGAGGTTGAAGGTCTCCTAGACGGCTAGGAGTCACCGGGAGCTACCAACGCGTGTGGTAAGCCCCGGTCGTTTGTGAAGGCTAGTCTCGCCTCCGAAAGGAAAGAGACAAGAAGTGAAGCCGGCGAGTGCATTTGTGCAACACCGGGAGGAAAGCGGGTTGAAAGAGACCCCGGCTCAAGTGTGACCGAGCCACCTCAACGGAGACGTAGGATTCCCTTCAAGAATCCGAACTTCGGTGAAAAATCGCGTCTCTCGCCCTCTCTTTTACTTCCTAGTCTTGCTTATTTGGATTTGAATTTGTAAAGTTAGATCTAGCTCTTTGCTTAGCTTTAATTCAAATCCTGTCTAGCAATTGTTCTAGGTTGTTCTTGCTTTCTATTTCTAGTAGTTTATTGTGCTTGCTAGAGGAGTTTTTATTGCGCTCCCGAGCCAGCTAACCCGAAGAGTCCGGACTCAATACCGGAGACTCCGGACAAGCCGGAGTATCTGGACCAAAACCCGGAGACTCCGGGTTGACCAGCTCGGCTAGTTTTATTCCGCTGCGTAAATTTTAATCCGCCTATTCACCCCCCCTCTAGGCGACATCGTTGGTCCTTTCAATGTGGTACCATACAAAAGATGACTTTATCTTACCGAGCACCGTTTGTATCGTGCGTCCAAGCCCATCTCTCAGCTGGTTTACGAGCTATCCATTGAGCGAATGTCATCTGGCGCCATACGGAGACCTCCGAGGCACCTATTACCTGTGTACCCTCCATGCTCTCTTCCGCCACTAGTTTCTTGGAGCGCTCGTTCAGCTGGTTAAATATCCTATCGAATTTGCACACTTGGTTTTGCATGCATAGTATTTTGAATTGCTTCACCATGTTCTTGTTCCTGCACATGGTGTATAGGTTCGTCCCTAGGTGATGCATGCAACATGTACATTGTACGTCTCTCCACGAGCAAGGGCAATTTTCATCTTCTACCATTCTATCAAGGGCATTCAACAGCCCTGCTGTAGGACCGGGTAGGCAACTAGAGGGGGGGGGTGAATAGATGCCGAATAAAATTCAACTATTTCTTTCTGAAAATAAAAGACCCCTAAATAGCGGAAGAATATCTAATAATGAAGAGATCAAAATCCTAGATTAATTAGCGAGACAAGTCGAACAAAAATCAAAACTAGTTCTATCAAAAATCGAACAAACCTTCAAGCAAAAAAAAATAAAAGAATATTGCATAAACTTATTTTTTTATTCCAAAGCCATCTTCAACAAGATGACACAAAAAAATCTTCTAATCTTCAATGATTAGAAAACCCTAAACAAAATCTCTAATCTCACAAGATTAGAAAAACCCTAAACAAACTAAAAAGAGCACAAAAGCTTTTCTTTGTTGTAGGCACCTTTTGCTTCTTGCCCTTTGCATTGGATTGATTTGTCTTTGGCTTCATTGGCTTTGAATATATACTACTGCCCACCTCCCTGGTCACGATGTCCAAATAAAAACACAACGACTGCGTCTCGGATTGCCTAACCGAATCCTTCTGGACAAAACTTGCCTTCACCCTTTTGGGTGCCTTGCCTTGCTTCACGTGGCTCACGGCCGGTGTCCAACCCGTGTCCTCCCGGTAGGCTCGGACTCAGGACAGATTTCCTGGCTCTCTCGGACACGGCAAATAGCCTGGACATGCAAAACACACACACGCAAACACCATGCATGCATTAAATGCACACACACCACGCATGCTACACAACTCACGCACGCCACACACAAACACCACGCACACATGCATGCACACAACACACTACATGCACACACACACTCGTATGCATGCACACACACATGCACGATGCACATGCACACACACTATGCACATGCACACACACACACATGTATATTTATATACACACAAAAAAAAATCGTATACACGCGTATGGCCCACCTGCCACTAAGCTGCAACGATCTCGACCTCACGTACACTGTCCTCTAGTCCAAACATCTCGTATGACATCCTCGACCTTCACGACCTCAGTTCTTCGCTGAACCTAGTCTCGGTCCCGTCATCGACCATGTTTGACCTCAAGCAACACCTGCACGTGAACAAAAACACAAAAACAATTTCCGAGCCCAAGTTCACGACTTGACTCACATTAATCCATACAACCACTAAATAATCAAACCACTTTCAAATCTTATCAAATAATCAAATCAATTTCAACTCCTTTCAAATACTCATCATCAAAAACAATTGGATCAAAAACAATGATCCTTCAATCTCCCCCTTGATGAGTAATTTGACAAAACACAATAAGATTTGACAAGAGTAGAGAAAAAAAAATGAGAGTTTGAGACCCAAAAGATTCCAAGACCAAGTAAAGACCAAGTAAATCCAAATTCTCAAACAGTTTGAAATTCTCCTCTCTTTTTATTTTTCTTCTTCTTGACTTTTGCTCTCCCCCTTTTTGACAAAATAGACATCAAGATCTCAAAACTCCCCCTTAATGAATGCAGTATCTCAAGCTTTGAAGTATATTCAAGGTATATAATCAAAGTAAAGCATTTGGAGAGTTTTTACGAGAGTTTTCACATTTTGTATCAATTTATCCAATGAGAAAGCAAATTGTGAGAATATGGAGGCTCTAACACATAGAATAGTTGTTGCATAAGCAAATTAGAGCAAACAAGTAAAATGTCATAAACTGATTTTGCCAAAGCTAAAAGGAAATCTATCATGAGCAAAGAGAGACTTTCAAATTCACTAATGTTTGTCTCAAGGCTTTTCAAAAATTTGAATTTCCTTTTTCTCTTTTAGCAAGTTTGACAATTTTACTTTGTGATCAACAGGGATGACAAGTAATCAGACACTAGCCCATACTTGTGTATGAGTAGGTAGTTCTTTCTTGTATCTTTCTCAGTTTAAATTGGCAAGTGGCTTCACATTGTTCTGAACTTTTGTTTAGACAAGTAGCCTTTTTCTTGCATCTTTTGAATTTAAATCCTGGCAAGGAAGCTGCACATTGTACTAAACTTGTGTTTAGCCAAGTAGCTTTTGCTTGCATCTTTTTCAACTTGCTTTTATCATTTAAAACACTGATTTTGCTTGAGACTCATAATGATCATTTGAAGTCCAACAAAAAGCTCACACATAGTTTCTAATCAGCTCTAGCCTTTCAACAGATGACAAGAAACCTTTAAAGCCTATTTCACAAATGTAATACCATAATGAACAAGAGCCAAAATATTCTCAAAAAGCATCTCAAATTGAATTATTTTAGTCTTTTAGTCTTTTAGTGAGAAGTGAAGCAATGTAGCATTAATTTGACTATATACACAAGAATAGTCAACAAAGCTTTGTACTACATGATGCAATGAAAACAGGGGAGTTTTCTTTAAGTGTAACGACAAAATAGCTCCTTGTAGTAACCAAAGTCAAGTAACACAAATGAAAGAGTTAAAATCAAGACTCCCCCTCAAATCAACCCATGGGGATGAATGATCCCAAGTTCGCCGCGTAAGAAAGCCAAGCGAGAAGAATCAAGCGGCTTAGTGAAAATATCGACAATTTGAGCATCCGAATCAACAAATTTCAGTTCAATAGCTCCTTTTTCAACATGATCTCTAAGAAAATGATATCGAACATCAATGTGTTTAGTCCTTGAATGTTGAACAGGATTTTTAGCGATGTGAATTGCACTAGTATTATCACAAAGAAGTGGAACACTACTAAAGTTAATGCCGTAATCTTTAAGAGTTGAAGTGATCCAAAGAATTTGTGAACAACAACTAGCTACCGCATAGCGTATTCAAATTTTCAAGTAGATTGAGCAATCGAGGACTGTTTCTTAGAAGACCAAGAAACAAGTGAAGTGCCAAGAAAATGACATGTGCCGAAGTACTCTTTCTATCTAATCTACACCCCTAAAATCAGCATCGAATATCCTAGGAGTGTAGCGAAGAAGAACAAGAATACCAAATGCCAAATTCGAAGTGGAGCGAAGATACCTGAAAATTCTTTTAATTGCTTGTCGATGTGATTCTCGAGGAGAGGCTTGAAATCGAGCGCACAAACATACTGCAAAATGTATGTCAGGCCTCGGCGATTAATGCAGAAGTGATCCAATCATGCTTCAGATTCTTTTGGTCCATCTCGACACCATTCTCGTCAAGATCCAAAATTGTTGTTGTGCTCATTGGAGTAGATACTGACTTTCCTTCTCCCATGTCGAATTTCTTTAGTAGCTCCTTTGTATACTTGGATTGGTGCAAGAAGATCCCTTCTTTCGCTTGCTTGATTTGAAATCCAAGGAAGTATGTCAACTCTCCCATCATACTCATCTCGAATTCCCTGGACATCAGCTATTAAAACTGCAACACAAGAGAGTGGGAGGATCCTCCAAAGATAATATCATCCACATAAATTTGCACCACAAGGAATTGATCATTTGAATTTTGAGTAAACAGAGTTTTATCAACTTTTCCCATCTCAAAATTATGTTGAAGCAAGAAGCCTTTTAATCTATCATACCATGCACGAGGAGCTTGTTTTAATCCATAAAGAGCTTTTGATAAGCGATACACATGATTAGGAAATTTTTCATTTTCAAAGCCAGGAGGTTGTTTCACAAAAACTTCTTCTTCTATAAAACCGTTTAGAAAAGCACTTTTCACATCCATTTGAAATAACTTAAAACCTTTTGAAGCCGCAAAGCCAAGAGGATGCGAATAGCTTCTAAACGAGCAACGAGGAGCAAATGTTTCATCAAAATCAATTCCTTCAAGTTGAGAATAACCTTGAGCTACAAGTCTAGCTTTGTTTCTAACAATTATTCCATCTTCATTTAACTTGTTCTTAAAAACCCATTTTGTTCCAATAATGTTTTGATTTTTAGGAGGTTCCACTAAAGACCAAACTTTATTCCTTTCAAAGTTTTCTAACTCTTCATGCATCGCATCTACCCAAGAACTATCAGTTAAAGCATGAGTAATGTTCTTAGGTTCAAAATTTGCAACAAAAGCAGTAATGCATGCATAAAAGAGTTTGAGATGAATTAGAACGTGTCACCCTTTCATGAAGACTTCCAATAATTTGTTCAGAGGATGGTTCTTCAAAGCGATGAGGGAGGTCCAGTTGTTTCGATCGTCGTGAGAGGTGTAGGAGAATCAAGTAGTAGTCACATCAATTTGTTCAGAACAACTTCCGATCCTGTAGGTATGAGCTCATCATTATCATCATCTTCATCATTTTCTTGAATCTTTTATCCAAAAGATTGGCTCTAAATCTTCTCGTGAACCTGAAATGTCGGGTCTAGCTCGAGGCTAGCCTCATCAAAAGTAACATCGCATGTCTCCAACAATTTGTTAGTTGATAAATCAAGTACACGATATCCACGAGAGTGCAACGAATAGCCAAGGAAAATACCATCTGTACTACGAGCTTGAATTTATCAAGATTTCCATGTTTAAGAATAAAGCATTTGCAACCAAACACTCGTAAGTGAGAAAGCAGATGGTTTACGATCAAATCTCAGTTCATAAGATGTTTTACCAAGTAAAGCTCGAGATAGACCCTATTTGATATATAGCAAGCGTAAGAAATTGCCTCGGCCCAAAATTTTCTTGAAGTGTTGTATTCATCTAGCATAGTTCTAGCCATTTGAATCAAAGTTCTATTTTTCCTTTCTACAACACCATTCTGTGAGGGAGAATATGGCGAAGAAAATTGATGTTCAATCCCATTAGTTTCACAAAAGATTTAAACAAGGCATTTTTGAATTACGTACCATTATCTGTTCTTATGGCTTTCAATGAGTTAGGCAATTCATTTATCAATCTCTTAATGAAGACATGAAAGAGTCCAAAATCTCATCTTTTGAAGACAGAAAATGCACCCAAGAGTATCTCGAATAATCATCAACTATTACTAGAAAGTACCACTTACCTCCCGTGGATTGTACTCGAGATGGTCCCTCGTATCCATGTGAAGAAGTTGGCCGGGGCGGTGGTCATTACAGATGAGAGCGAGGAGCATGTGGGGCTCCAATCATCTTACCATGTCGACGAGGAAGCACAAACAATGTCTTTGCAAGATTTTAATTTTGGCAAGCCCACGAATTAAGTCTAGACCACTCAATCTAGATAACAGATCAAAGCCCATGTGACCTAACAAGCGATGCCAAAAATTGAGATTTCTTGATTACGAAGCAACAAAACAATGTGAACTTGAAGCATTGCTAAAATTTGCTATGAAAATTTTTCCAAGTCTAGATATCTCAAGAGTCAAGTTTCCGAAGCATCGAGTACTCTACATGCATTTGGTTTAAAACTCACTTCAAAGTTTTCATCCAACAATTGAGATCTGAGAAAGAAGGTTGAATTTCAGTTTAGACACCAAAGAGACATTCTTTAAAGTAAAGTGATCATTCACCTTCACGGTACCTTTTGCAATGACGCCAGCGTCGGTAGTAGCATCTCCAAAAGTGATCGTTTCGTTCCCGGATGCTTTTGTTAGGGAGGAGAACCAACTTGGGTTGCTGTCATGTGTTGTGACATCCTGAATCAACAACCCGGATGTTCTCCTTCCCTTCTCGTACCTCCTACATGTTATGAATGTAAGATGTTGAGGATTCAAATGGGGTTAGAGAAATATGATTTAGGTATCCAAAGATCAATCACTTTCGACGAGGAGGTGATCGTACAAAAGCTTGTGAATGCAAAGTAAATGAATTTCCAGGTATTTTGTTTGCTTTCACTAGCGGAACATGTGGAGAAATGATACGTGTTTGTCTAAAGTTAGACTTAGCCTTTGAATTTTCCTTTCTTTGTTGTTTGGCTAGTCTAAAACAAAAATTCATCAAATGACCATCTTTTCCACAATGAGTGCAATTGTACTTAACAAATGGTTTTGTCTTTAGAAGCGAAGCAACATTTGCATTCATCATAGTAGAAGATAAAATTCCAGCAGATTTGAAGACAGCTTTTCTCGTGTTCTTTGACAATTTCAAACTTTCCACTTTCAAGAGTTTTAACAATAGTAGGAGCATATGATTTGTGATGAGCATAAGGATCAAAACCTAAACCTTTGTGATGAGTGCTGACTTTTGATTGATCCAAAATCATATTTAGATTTTTCTTTCCTTTAGTAAAACGTTCTAAAGACTTTTCCAAGTAATAAATTTTTAGAGAGTGTTAAACAATAATTAAATGAAACATCTACTTTTTCTTTTTGCTTGCGACAAGTTGAGCATGAAAGAACTTCATGTGTAAGCAAATCATTAACCAATTGAGTAATCTTAGCATCTCGCATCATGCAACTTCAATTCTAGTATGGGACATTTAGAACAAGAAGTTTGACCATGTAAACCATCGAGAGCAACCAACATTTTTCACAAGTTTTTCATTTTTCAATTGTTTGGCATAAACTTGTTCTAGTTTAATCATATGTTCCTCTTTTAGAGATTTAATTTCAAATTTGAGATCTAAGCAAGAATCACATGTCTTTTCGTAATTTGAATTTCTAAGATCAAAGTTTTCGATTTCGGCATGGATAGATCTTTCTCTAAGTTTTTATTTTTGAGTGAAGATTTTCTTAAAGATTTTCTCAATATGACTAAAACTTCACAAAGCTCATCATCTGAAGGTATTACCTCATCACCGTCATTTGGAGGTCTTTGTCGTTGTCACAAGAATCACTAGTGTTCCCTTTCGCCATGAAGCAATCAGGTGAAATCTTTCTCGTTAAACCGTTTGCTTTGCTTCCTTCTCATCGTCAGTTGAATCATCAATGTCGCTTAAGTCTAAGCGACCAATTGCCATGAAGACTTTGTTGAGCATCTTCTTTGTCCGTTGCTTATTTTTGTCCTTGCTCTCTTTTGGCGGAAGGACTTGGAGGGGTTGCTTTGCTCCTTCTCCTCTTTATCTTTGTTCTTGAAAGCAGTTAGCACGGATGTGCCGGCCTTACTTGCAGCTTGTAGCAAAGGATGGAGGCTCCTCTTCTCTCCCTTGATCTCATGTAAGCTGCATTGACACGCTTGGAAAGAAGAGCAAGTGTATCTTCACGGTATTTGATCTAGCTGTTCATCACTAAGAGCACTCAAAGCGATAATGGAATATGATGATGAAGAACTAGTAGCATTATCATATGAAGAATTAGCATTAAGAGCCATAGAGTTATCATTGGAAGTTCTTGAAACAATGTCTATCTCAAAAGTCTTGAGACTAGAATATAGTTTATCCAAAGTCATTTCACTCATCTTATGAGCTTCCCTAAAAGCGAGTCACTTTCATTTGCCGATTTTAAGATCAAGAGATGATAGGAAATGTCTAGCATTTTCAGAGTCGATTGTACTTTACATCTACACTCTAAGATTGTTTAAGATTACATTAAGCGAGCAAAACAATCATCTAGAGATTCTCCAGAGTTCATTTCAAATCTAGTGTATTCCTTTTTATATTGATCTTGCCTAGCTTCTTTTCACAGTCGATTGCCCTCATGATAATCTTGAAGAGATTTCCAAATTTCATGAGCAAGTGAGTAAATGACAGAACTCTATCGAATTCTTTTCTAGCAAGTCCTTGAAGCAATATGTTTCTAGCTCTATTATTGTTTTCAACATCTTTCTCAAACTTCGATTTTATCAATATCATCATTAGAAGGAAGCTAAATGCAGAAATTTTTACCTTGCGCCAAATCGCGTTACCTTGAGCTTGAAGATATGCAATCATCCGGATCCGCCCGATGGGGAAATGCGTGCCATCGAAGATCGGCGGTTTGTTCGAGTATTTCTCTGTTGCCATAACTTATCGTTTTACTAATCACCTGTTAAGATGGATTAGTAGAGCCTTGCTCTGATACCACTTGTAGGACCGGGTAGGCAACTAGAGGGGGGGGTGAATAGATGCCGAATAAAATTCAACTATTTCTTTCTGAAAATAAAAGACCCCTAAATAGCGGAAGAATATCTAATAATGAAGAGATCAAAATCCTAGATTATTTAGCGAGACAAGTCGAACAAAAATCAAAACTAGTTCTATCAAAAATCGAACAAACCTTCAAGCAAAAAAAAATAAAAGAATATTGCATAAACTTATTTTTTTATTCCAAAGCCATCTTCAACAAGATGACACAAAAAAATCTTCTAATCTTCAATGATTAGAAAACCCTAAACAAAATCTCTAATCTCACAAGATTAGAAAAACCCTAAACAAACTAAAAAGAGCACAAAAGCTTTTCTTTGTTGTAGGCACCTTTTGCTTCTTGCCCTTTGCATTGGATTGATTTGTCTTTGGCTTCATTGGCTTTGAATATATACTACTGCCCACCTCCCTGGTCACGATGTCCAAATAAAAAACACAACAGCCTGCGTCTCGGATTGCCTAACCGAATCCTTCCTGGACAAAACTTGCCTTCACCCTTTTGGACTGCCTTGCCTTGCTTCACGTGGCTCACAGCCAGTGTCCAACCCGTGTCCTCCCGGTAGGCTCGGACAGGCCAGATTTCCTGGCTCTCTCGGACACGGCAAATAGCCTGGACATGCAAAACACACACACGCAAACACCATGCATGCATTAAATGCACACACACCACGCATGCTACACAACTCACGCACGCCACACACAAACACCACGCACACATGCATGCACACAACACACTACATGCACACACACACTCGTATGCATGCACACACACATGCACGATGCACATGCACACACACTATGCACATGCACACACACACATGTATATTTATATACACACAAAAAAAAATCGTATACACGCGTATGGCCCACCTGCCACTAAGCTGCAACGATCTCGACCTCACGTACACTGTCCTCTAGTCCAAACATCTCGTATGACATCCTCGACCTTCACGACCTCAGTTCTTCGCTGAACCTAGTCTCGGTCCCGTCATCGACCATGTTTGACCTCAAGCAACACCTGCACGTGAACAAAAACACAAAAACAATTTCCGAGCCCAAGTTCACGACTTGACTCACATTAATCCATACAACCACTAAATAATCAAACCACTTTCAAATCTTATCAAATAATCAAATCAATTTCAACTCCTTTCAAATACTCATCATCAAAAACAATTGGATCAAAAACAATGATCCTTCACCTGCATTACGGTCCGATACCACACACACCCCACCACTATCCCGCACCACACGGGTCTTTAGCAGGGATAGGAACCAGAACCAGCTGTCGTTGCTTTCGCTCTCTACCACGGCAAATACCAGCGGTAGTATTTGGTTGTTTGCATCGGCAGTCAGGGCAGTAAGAAGAGTACCATTGTACTGGTCAGATAGAAATGTCACATCCACGCATATAACAGGACGGTAGTTGCTGAATGCCATGATGCATGGGCCGAACGCCCAGAACACCCTAATGAGGTAGTAGTGTTCTGGAGCCAGCGTTCCATCAGGAAGCTGCACCGGTTCAACAGTAATAGCATGTTCAGATCCCGGGTTTGTTGTAGCTATCGGCCTCAGTAAGCGTGGAGCCCAATTGAATGACTCCATAAAGTCGCCAAACAGCATTTTTACTGCCATCTGCTTTGCTCGTCAGGCATGTAAATAGTTTATGGACATCCCTGTCCTGTTCTGCACCTCAGCAATTATTGTTGCCGGCCTGAGACTTATGTCAATTTCCTCCACGCCTAACAGCATTTGCGCAATGAATTTGGATTTCACAACGCAACTTGTGTTCCGAACAACCGCATCGGTGCAGGTGTGCGAATTGTGCCGGCCTATAATGAAATGGTGCTCATGTTTAGGGCGGTGAGCACGAACATAGAAGCCACACTCCTGCCCTTTTGTGCATCTCAGCTCGAAGGCGTTTGGCTCCGATCGTGACACACGGTGGTCACGCCGTGTCACCACGGCGTAATTATGCACAAAGTGCATTGCTTCATGTTTCGTGGCAAACTCCTGTCTGACTTCTATGTCACTATGGTCATAGCCCCACCTTGAAATATCCTCCAAATCTGCTATAACGCAGTTGGTCGGGTCCAGCGAGCGGAAAAACGCGATTGCTGGCCCCAAGTCCTCATCTTCGTCAGGACCATCACCATCAGCAGGATAAGGGTCGTCCCCTAGGGCATCCGCATCAATCTCAGGAAAGGGCGCATCCATCTTGCCAGTCCCTGCCAAGCCCCCTTGACCGCAGACTTGCTGCGAGCTCATGGCAATTTCTACTTCGGGCTGCAGTTGTTGGTCCACATGAACATCCATATCCTCCTCCTGTGCTCGACTCGTCCCTGCCTCCCCGACCGAAGTGCGAGGGACCAACTTCACGTGAACACCTAGTTCGAACCCTTCCTCTACGGCCTTCTCCATGTAGAATTGCCAGGCGCTCGTTCTACGGAGCTCGAATAGGCTGTACACGTAAAGCGAGCTATTTGGCACTACATGGGGCGTAACCCCATCTACCACAAACTTGTACGCTGTACGGTCAATACTAAGAGCTCGTGCAACCGCTCTTGCTATTGTTCGCAACTCTATCGGTGGATTTATAGTTGTCTGTATGTACATCCAATTATGCATGCTAACACATGGGCCCTGCACATTTGCGGGCTCCCCCCATACCATATATGAAGCAGACTTGCCATCGATTTTTGTACTATTACGGTACAACACCATATTAATTCTACTCATCAATAATCACATGACATATGCAGTTTACAAAATCATAAAACCACGTTTTCTACACATAATATCATATGGTGGTACTGATATTTTATAATAACGTTGTATTAATATTTGCGAGTATTGTTAAACTACTTTTTTCTAAGACCTAACATGGTTGGTCACTGATTTTTTCTAATAACATTCTACTAATATTTGCCAGTACTGTCGTACTAATATATACGGTGAGTAGCTAACCAAAAATAATGCAGCTCATTTTTTATACTACTTATTTGTAGTAATTTGTGCTAATAAAATGCTACTAAATTTTGCTAATAAATTTTTTTCAGCTAATAATACCGTCATACTAATTATAGTATCGTCTAATTAATTAGTACCGTCATACTAATTATAATTTTTTTCTAACACCATCATACTAATTATTGCTAATACGGTGCTACTTCTAATAACGTTCTACTAATATTTGGTAGTACCGTGGTACTAGTTTCTTTCGAACACCGTTCTACTAATTATTGCTAATGTGGTGGTACTAACACTACACTATACTATCCACAACAGTACTAAATTTCACAAACGAAAATACTTAACACTAACACAACAAGTTGGTCACTACTATTATCCACCTCCTAAAAATTAGTACAATCAATGCGCACAAAAATACATATCTTTTATGTATTACAATCAATGTGCACGATGCCGACTCTTCGGGCCAGTCGGTTGCCAAGCTTCTGTGTTCAACAATCTCTACAAAAAAAATTAGCGTCACTCTCTGGACCTAAACAACGAATAATAGAAATAATATACACTCGTGACGATTTCTAACGGTGCCTTCTCAAAGCTGTACCAATAAATCTTCCTGAACAATACCTTCAAAATAAGAATCCCAAATGAAATAATTGCAAAAATTTTATTTTTGTGACAAATTTAACAAACTATGAACATCAACAAACAAATCTCTTGTCTACGCGCTCTCGATTTGCCTTGCCTTCACGCTCTCTGCTCTCGGTTTGCCTTGCCTTCTCACTCTCGGAATGCCATCGCGAAGTTCTTGTTCAGGAAGATTTATAGCCAGGGAAAGGAAGCAAAGCTCACGAGCGATTCATTCGGTCTATGCTTTCGGCGTGCAGGCTTACCCGTGAAATTAGCCAGACATGCATGCGAATGATTTCGAAAGCAACCAATTTCATGCCTTTGCGTGATTCCCTCGGCCGGTGCTTCCATGCATGCAGGCAAATGCATGCCTTTACGTCTCTTCGGTCATGTTTTTGCGTACCTTCAGTCATTTCCTCCGTCGTTTTTTTGCATGTGGAAGCAACCAGCTATAGCCCAACCAGCATCCCTACAAATCATCTCTCGGTTGCATGTGCATTTCCTTTGCCTAATTGCCAAATGATCAAATCAATTAAAGCAAATCAATCGCATGCATGTGCATTTTCTTTGTCTAATCGCATCCATTTCCTTTGCCTAAGCAAATATTTTCTTTGCCTAATCGCATGCATATCTGATCGAAGGCACAACGAGCGAGGAAAAGCAAACCTTTGGTCACTTCGTTGTCCTTCATGCCTTTGCCTTTGGTTATTTCTTGCCTTTTATCATTTCCTCTTCCTTTTCCGTTCATCTAGCACTGATGTCAGCGTCTTGATTCTTGGTCAAAACCAGTCTCGCTCGCGTGGTAGGGGGTGAGCTGGCTGTCGCCGTGCGGCGTAGCGGCAACCACGGGTATATTTGCTATTTTTTTGCTGTTGTATATTTCTGCTATTTTGTATTTTAATTTTGTATATTTCAACATTTTATCCCTGATCATGCCGTTATCCCAGTCTCAGGCTCTCCGCCCCTGTCTCGAGTCCTTCCGCTCTCCAAACCCTCTCTCTCCGACTCTCTCACTCGCGCGCTCAGCGAAATCTTGCGGTAGGTATGTGCCTCTCGTTGCTTTGCTTCGGAAGCTAATGTGTTTTTTTTTCAGCTGTATGCGGTGTGATTTTGTGAGTCGTTTGCCGATTTTCGATAGGTGCCATGGCTTCAGTGCATCTGTCCGGGCCGCAGGTGGCGTCCACGGCGGTGGCGAAGCCTTCGTCGATGGACGGGCTCCCCCTGCTGCCGCCTTCGCTTGCCGTGTCGAGGGGGCGGATGTTCCGAGGGCTCGTCGTGAGGGCCGCCACGGTTGTTTCGCCCAAGGTAACGAAATTGCTACCGGTCTGTGGCTCTGTGTTGCGTGTGGTGTTGGGATTTTATGGTTACAACGTGCATTTGGTGTTCTGGGTGACTGGGTGGGTTTGGTTTGGTGGAGCTTGCTGATCAGATAAATCTCAAACTTGTAGTAAGCCAGAAGTATTTAGTACCCAATGAAACCTCAGAATCGTGATTTAGGAGATTTTGCTATATTAATTACTCATGAAGGATGTACTGTGTTCAGAAGACCTTCTGCAATTCTACTAGAAAGCACTGAGCCACATCTCAACTTGTTTTAGAACACAAATTATAGTACAGAACTTAATTGATGCATTACGAACAATAAGTTCTCTCTCTCTCTCTCTACATGATTGGAGTCTCTATAGATACAGCTTCCTGCGTTTTTAGTGTTGGCACATATTAAGGGCCTTACTATCTTGGTATGAAAAGTTGAGGCTGCTCTACTGTCCAGGCAATTACATGTTTACTACACACAACCTTTCAATGATGTTACCGCCTGATGTTCATCTGTCTACATTATTTTGGAATTTTATGGATCGAACATGACTGTTTCTCACTAGTAATTTCATTATGTTTCAATCTATTTTAATTTTTTCCCCTATTAAGCTGTTTTAGATTAAAGTTCTGAGCATGTAATGGGCAATTCTCTGCTTTTTACCTAAGCTGTTGTATTCACGGACTTTGTGTAATTTGCAGTATACTTCCATCAAACCATTGGGAGACAGGCTACTTGTGAAGATCAAGACCTCTGAGGATAAAACTACTGGAGGGATATTACTTCCAGCATCAGTTCAATCAAAACCGCAATGAGGGGAAGTTGTTACGATTGTTGAGGGGAGAAGCATAGGCAGCAACACCATAGAGATCAGTGTTCCAGTATGTACTTTTATATTCAACTGAGTTCCTGTAGTGTAGGCTGATTAATCAACACCTCCTTAGATGAGCAATTAAAAATTAAAATAAAAAACTAAAGATGAATAATAAACTAAATGTATTTTTACTGGATTGCCATCCATGGGTAAAAGCAAGATGAAAATCTTCACTGCATTGTAAGATATTTTCTACTATACTTAATCTTCTTCTCGGATGAACATCATATTGTTTTAGTCTCGAAGATAATTACTCCAATGGTGTCATCACCAGTCATATGAATGTATGATTATGTTATTATCCTATGCGAACCAATTGTGAAATTTTACAGTGACAAGTAGTATGTAATATGGTTACAGGTTGGTGCACAAGTTGTGTACTCTAAATACGCTGGCACAGAGTTGGAATTCAATGAGTCTGCCCATCTTATTTTGAAAGAAGATGACATCATTGGTATTCTCGACACTGATGATGTGAAAGATCTGAAGCCACTGAATGATCGTGTTCTCATTAAGGTATGTTTACCAAAAAATAATATTGTGACACTTTTTTACTGACCGAGCGGTTGTTCTCAACCTATTTTGCACAAGATGTTTTTGCAAATCCTTTCGCATTTAGTACATCAACTTCACATTCAAGTTGCATAAGTGATAGTCTATGTTATGAATAGGACTTGTATTCAATATGAGGGCCAATGGCCACAATATATAGAGTACATGAGGGAAAGGAATAACAGGACTCTATCTCTATTATAGATACTAGAATGACAGGACTCTATCTCTAACACCCCCCACAAAATGCAAGGCGTATACAATAGCATTGCATTTGGAAAAGGTTGATACTAAAATAGGAAAAACCAAAGTCCTGAAATAAAACATCTATAACACCCCCCATAAATGCAAGGCGTATGCAATAGCATTGCATTTGAAAGGGATGAACTAAAATAGGGAAATCCAAAGTCATAGTCCTGAAGTAGCCGTCGTAGCATGTAACTCTTGAAAAATCGAGCTGACGAAGAACAGCCAACGAAGAACCGAGTCGGTGAAGAAAAGTCGACGAAGAAGCCAAATCGACGAATGAAAGTCGAAGGTAGGGCCGAGTCGACGAAGAAGAGCCGACGGTACGAGTCAACGAAAAAGAACTGACGAAGCCGACAAAATGAACCGAGGTAATAAGAGTTGACCTAATGAGTTGAGCCGATAAAAGAGCTTAGCGACGACAGAATCAAGATGTTAAAGATTTGGATGGACGGAAAGCTTGGATTCACTTCCTGTCAAGCGAAAGTCTTCACGTATGTGAAGCAGTCTCTTATTTTTTACGGACGTGAATTGATCTCCAACTCTTTCACGGAGGAAAAGTCCTTTGACCAGTGAATCCTAACGTCGCCTCACGGACATGAGCAAATAAGTCCAATTGAACTCACGGACGTGAACTGAACAAAGTCTCTCCAAGCTCTTGCACATGATGGATAAGTCTGATCAGAAGAGCGAGTGCGTCAGCCAGATCGACGCCCGGTGGGAGATGCACGTCTCGATGGCACCGGCGCAGTGGAGGTCGTGGCTGTGTCGGACGAGCCGAGTGATGCCGAGCCAAGCAAGAAGGCCGGCGGTCTGTGGCTGGGTTGGAGTCACCTGAAGACGGCCGCGGCACAGTAGACCAGATCGATGACCTGGTGACCGAGAGCCGGCCGAGGCGCAATGCCAAGAAGACGCGCGATACCCGAGAAGACACGACGACCGTGCGGAGCCGAAGATCGAAGCAGGGCCGGTCGCTGGCTTGGAGGTGTGAGTTCGTCGGCTGGGTTCGCCGGCGAGGAGGGTCGAGGAGAGCACGATGCTTGGAAGGCCGTCGCGAGCCAACGTGCCGCCCTGGGAGTCTCCTCCTCCCGGGGCAGTAGATTAGATCTAAAACAACGGAAAAATAAGGCTAGGGTTTCAACCTATGCTCTGATACCATGTTATGAATAGGACTTGTATTCAATGTGAGGGCCAATGGCCACAATATATAGAGTACATGAGGGAAAAGAATAACAGGACTCTATCTCTAATATAGATACTGTAACACCCCAAAATTTTGCTTTTCTTAAATTCATGTGTGATTTGGCACTTTGGTGAATTTTTGGAATTTTCTGGAATTTATTTGGATTTATTTGGAATTTATTTGAATTTATTCCATTTTGAAATAATTAAAGAATTAAAACTTTGCAAATAAAAATTTGTTGGAAATATTTTATTTGAGTCCAAAATGTTCCAAAATATTTTCCAGAATTTTTCTGGAATTTTTCTGAGTCTTTTGCTATTTTTAATGATTTAATTGAATTTCTGAGAATTTAATTGGATTAATTAAATGCGAGTGGGTTTTACTGTTCCTCCGACCGGACCCGAGTCCGAGTCAGACTCGAGTCCGACCCGCGCCAGTTGATCCAAATTAACTCGCTGGCCGAACCCAAACTCGCGTGGCCGTTGGATCTTGATCCAACGGCCACGATTGAGCCACGCCACCCGAAAGCCCGAGCCCGACCGAGCCAGCCAGCTCGCCCGAGTCAGACCCGAACCCAAACCCACGCACCGTTGGATCTCGATCCAACGGCTGTGTGCGTGCCCCGTCACCCTCTCCGTGTCGCCGTCGGACTCGCGCCGCCAGCGGAGTGGGCCTCGATTTCGCGTTTCCGACGCCGAGGCCCTATTTAATGCTTGCCGCCACCCGTGCCGTGGCGCCGACTTCCATGCGCACCGTAGCCCTGAACAACGTCGCTGAGCCGCAGTCTAGCATAATCGCTCGCCGTAGTTGCCGTAGCGCTCTGCCGCGGTTAAGTCTTTATTCCGCCGCCGTCCTCGCCCGCCGTTGAGGTCGATCCGAGCAGGAGGTCAAGCCGCGTCGGAGAGACCTCTCACTTCGCCAGCGAACACGCCCGTAGCGCCGTTGCCGTGGTCGCCGTCCTTAACTCCGGTGCTTGCGCGCCGCCAAGCCATCGCCAGACCACGAGCTCGCTCCACCGTCCGATCCAGATCCAACGCCCCAGATCACCCCACGTCATCCCCGGTGTGTTTCCACGTTGAAAATCCTAGATCCATTCTCAGCCGTTAGATCTAAATCGAACGGTTAGGGTTAGCCACGTTGTTTTCGTTAGATTGGATCTTGACCGTCCGATCAAGATCGAACGGTCCAGATCAGCGGAGTTGTTTCCCAACGCGTTACGCTAGATCCAATCTGGGCCGTTGATTATCAAATCAACGGTCGAGATAGCGCCACGTGGCTGGAAGCCTGACCGCCGCGGTCAGCGCTGCTCGTGGGAGCGTGTCTTTGACACGCGGGGCCCGCGTGTCAGAGGGCCCACCTGTCAGCGGCCACCACCGTGCGGTGATGCCAAAGAATGACGTCACCGCTGGGTCCCACTCGTCACCACGTGAGCCGTGGGACCGGGTCCACGGTGAGACTCCGAGCCAAACCATGGACCACGTCCATAAACCGGCTGACGTCAGCAGACCAATCAGAGGCTGCCACGTGTCCTCGCTGACGCAATAATTAATTTCCGAAAAAGAAAATGATTTATTAATTCGAAATAATGATTTCAGATTTTGTTTCAAACTTCAAACGCTTATAACTTTTGCGTTTCAACTCCGATTTGAGTGATTCAAATTTCTAAATTTGTATAAAATTGAGATCTACCTAATGATGAATTTTATTTAATTTTTGGACTAAATTTATTCTCTGTAATATTATTTAATTGATTATTTAAACTTCAAAATGCTATAACTTTTGCATTTAAACTCCGAATTTGACGATTCCAGTTTCTAAAAATTCATAAAATTATGTTCTCTCTGTTTATGAACTTTATTTGGATGTTTGGACACTTTTTGTCTACTGTGTTATTCATTTGTTGCTATTTGCACGCGTTACGAGTAGACGTTGAAGTGCCGGAAGGATTCGAAGGAGAAGTGTTGACCCAGGAGCCAGCTCAGGACCAAGAACAAGTGCTATTTGAAGGCAAGTTATGCTTTGACCATATTGATCCTATCTTGGAAACCTATTTTGATTTAACTTATTGCATGCTAGTTCAATTAGAAAATACTTTGTTTAATCCCGGGGAATTAGATAAATGCCAATTTGCTGTATGACACCTTGATGAATTAAATATGTGCCATGACCCCTTGTCACCCTAGTTGTGGTTTACTAGTTGGACATTACTAAATTGCCAACATGGGATTTTAGACCGTATAGTATACTGCTTAGACCTGCTACGTGCTCATGACATGGTTTTTGGACAATCAAATGTTAATATTGATTTAATGATATATTGAATCGTTTTGGAAAGGTATCATGTGATGTTGATGGCACGTGGTGCATGGTAATCAACTGGGTGTTGATAAATAGCTTTTGACCGGGGCATGTGGCAAGAATGATCAGGTGGGCCAGTTGTGGCACCGGGAACGTTGGTTTGGTTCTTCGGGTAGTCTTGCCCTGGTCACCCTAAGGACTTCACCTTGCAAGCCTTTGAACTGAGTCAATCTTGCAACCACATGTCTGTAATGGGACGAACCTAGTTGATTAAGTTGCTAATAACGTACCTGTGGGACCTCAGGAGGTCAACTACACCCTTTGTGTAAGTTGTACGGGGGAGCGTACCGGGGCTGCGGCCAGGTACCCATCTAACGGTGGATTGACCTAAACTTCGCCTTTGCTAAGGGAAGGGTTAGTCTGCAACACCGGAGAGGACCACTTGTGCTGTTAAAAGTTTCCGAAAGACTTTGTTACGGGAACTCGCCTTTGTGGTGTTTGACTGTATCTTGTGGGTAAAGTGCATAACCTCTGCAGAGTGAAAAATCTATTCGAATAGCCGTGTCCGCGGTATTGGACATCGCTCGGGAATTACAGTCAAGGGTTAGACTTTCTTGAAAATAACTTGAACTTGAAAGGTTGGGTTTGGTTAAATAATGATGTTGATGGAAATGTGGTTTAGGAATGGGAAGGTTGTTGATTAAACTTTTGGAAAGGTTATTTATGTTATACTTGTTTCTACTGCTTTCGAATCTACTTATGCTACTTGTCAAATGCTGTTTTACTACAAATACACCTTGAGCTACTCCTTTGTACCAAGCCATGCATGTAGTATATTAGTTGCATTCTGTGCATGACTTGCTGAGTACCAAAGTACTCACCCTTGCCACAATACAATACCAGTTGAAGAAGAATCTACACCAGCTTTGGAGGAGGAGCTTACAGAGGAACCGTCTACTTAGGGAGTGAGCCCAGTCAGTTGCCTGTGGTATACTGGATGGCGCCACGAAGTTATCTTATTTTTCCGCTGCTATTATTTCTCTCTTAATAAGTTTCGCCCTGCGTGGTGTATATTTGTAACTTGACCATAAGGTCGAGCAACCAGTTTGACTATTTAATTAAAGTACTTTATTAGTATCGAGTGGTATGATTGTGATATTTACCGATGTTAAGACTGTGTGCACTAGCGCGTTCCTGGACTAGTGCTGAATACACAGAGGGTCCGGATTTGCAGATTCAGGTCCCGACAGATACTAGAATAACAGGACTCTATCTCTAACAGTCTACATGTCTAACAAATAATGTTCATGACTTAAATATAAAGTTCAGAAAATTGGCATAGCATCTGTTTCACCGCAACAAAGAAGCATAGAATACATCATTTACTCCAACATCAGAGTAAGAAAGATACTCCTTAGGCCAAAAGTTCTGTGATGTTCTTTGCACCCATTCAGCCTATCATAGAGTAAACGCTTGCTTGAGAACTCCTTGATTTTGTTCTTTGTCAAACTCTCTAGATCGAGAGTACTGGTATCTTGTACTATTTATGTCCTTCCTTTTTGCTTGAGGGTTTTTAATCTACCACTGTTCCATTTTGAGCCAATCTTCTTGGCACTTGTCTAACACTTGCACCATGTTCAATCTATAAGGTTATCCGTGTCTCCTATGCTCAATTGCATTGTGGTAGTCGGTCCATCATCTCTTGTTGATAAAAGATGTTCCATCATGGTTTCTCCTTCAAAGATTCAAATTGGACAATAGTAGCGCTGCATTCTCTATGTGACTATACACTTGAATGGCTACCCAAGGAGAAACCTGCATTTGAATAATGCACACTAACAAGTGTCCATGCTCGTTCTTTCTTGTTTGACTCTGAATTTTGACATTACATCCTCAACTATCTTCTACTTACAGAGGATTTATGTTCTCCTTTTGTATTAGGTTGCAGAGGCTGAAGGGAAAACTGCTGGTGGTTTGCTACTGACGCAAGCGACCAAAGAGAAACCTTCTGTTGGAACAGTGAGTATTTTTATATATTATACAGCATTTACCTTAATTTAGTAAATATCTATTGATCACGTCTTCTTACAATCCTGCATTATGAACATAGCAGCCATACAACAGTTGCATCCTTTCACACAATTCATCCTTTTTGTGGGGAGGTTTTAGCTTATTATGGTGAGCATCAGGGGCACCATTAGCATGTTTAGTAAATCTTGAGGGTAATGCATACTGAATTTTAGTAATGTAATTGTTCATACGGGTTTTAAGGAAAGGAGGAAAAACATCACTGTGTGGAGAAGTGCTACGCAGTCTCAACTCCATAATTAATGCAATGTTTGGTCGGTGATCAAAACTTATTTTTAGAAGCTCAAACTTTGTTAGCGCTGCTTTTGTGGCATGCCATAAAGGTGAGTTTGCGACTACCAACATAGATACAGAACCAGTAGTCAACTTTCAGGAGAAAAATAACTTAAATAATGCAGACCTCAATGTGGATGATGCAACTATGACCACATTTCTTGACTGGCTGAACACGGTTGGCAACCACACAGACTAAGACCTGAGCTACTGTACTATAGCTAACTGAGAGGTGCTTCTATGCTTTCACTCCTAATATAAGTTGCACAAATCTTGAAGCAAATGAAGGGGTAAGTAATCCTCATCTATCCTTCATTCATGCTTTAATATTTGTGCAACTTTAAAAAGGAAGAGCATAGAAGCACCTCTTCCTTGACGCTTTGACTTTCAGCATGGAGCACTAAGATGAATCTCATTTCTGGGCTGATGTGTTCTGAAATGGGTGATGGCTGTTGGCCCAGGGCCATTGGGCGAGGATGGCAGCAGGAAGTCCTTGTCGATCACTACCGGAAGCAGGGCGATGTACTCCAAGTATGCAGGAAGTGAGTTCCAGGGTGAGGATGGCGAGTATATTGCTCTCAGGGTATCCGATGTGATGGCTGTTCTCTCCTAGGCATACCGTGCTACTGTGAAATAGGGATTTTGATATTAGTCCAAAACTTTGTTGCATTGCTCTTGCTTGGAACAGGTGAATTGCTTCCCTTTCTACCGTGTTTTGGTGGAAATACTGTCTAATATAAGATGATTGCTTAGAGTTCAGACAGGATTATGCTGTGCTTCTTGGTTGGTTGCTGTTTAAGCTTTGACCAATTACTAAGGTTCGGTTTTGCTATTTAAGTTGTTGTGCCCGGTGATCTTTATTTTTTTCTCACTAAGATTGACCAACGACAGCAGCATATTTTTTCAAGAACACTTGGTAACTCGGGGTTGCAGTCAAGAGGAGTGCAATGCAAGCATCAGGTCGGTTGGTGAAGATGTGGTTGCATAAAGAAGACGTGGAATATTGGTGAAGGTGTGGTTGCGCAAAAAAAAAAAAAAAAAAAAAAAAAGATTTGGCGAAGTCGTCAACGCAGTGAGACAAGTCTAACCAGACTACCAGAGACTGATGCTGTTGCTATCTAAAGAACTGCACCGAACCCGACGGCAAAGTGAATAGCGGGTAAGAGTCATTTTTCTCTAGTCAATTCTGACAACCTAGCTTTCGAGGTCCGATTTTCCGATGGTCATGTTGTAAGACCGTTTCCCATGGGAGCTGCATAGTCTTGTTTGATCCATGGAAGGGTTCATCTAGAAAGTACTACATGAGAGATGCACGTATCGAAGGAGGAGGACCAACCGTACGTAGTGGACAAGGCCCGAACTGCATGCATCCCTACAGTACCAACACAAGCGTACTTCGCCTTATGCTGCTTGATGTATATATCACGCACAGCCCACTAACAAGAACAGAGCCTGGCTCTGCACAGCACAGGTCCAGGAGGATGCATACTACACATGAGTGACATGACATGACACGGGTGGGTATCCACGGTTCCGCTACGCCGATCCCCTCCCACGTCAGCTAGCCGTGAAATCTTTCTACCAAGTGTGACGATCAACGATGACAAGGGCAAATGATCAAATACCAATCAACTTTGAACAAATGATCAAATGCCACTCAACTTCAGGGCAAATAATCAAATTTTCCCATAACTCCGTTGCATCTTTCTGACTACATCACGTAGTTCTCTCGAGATGCCAGGTCGATGCTGCCCTGCTGTTGTTGCCGTCAACCCAACGGCCGGTCAAGCATCAGCGGCGACCAAATCACTAGTTTATCCCACCAAATCTTACCGATCCAAAACCCTCGCGCCGCTTCGCTAATTAGCTAGGCCTACCGCGCGAGAACCGTAGCCTCCGACGGTCACACACGGCGTGCCTCGACTTAATAATCGTGCGCGTATATAGCCTCGCGGAACGCGGGCCCGGCACGAGCTTGTTTGCTTGTCCGCGAGATGGCGAGCCTCGGCCACGACGCGCTGTGGGCGAAGCTGTACGAGCTGGACCTGCAGCTCGCGGCGTACAAGATCCTGCGCGCCGCGCGGGGGGAGGAGGACGTGCTCGCGGGCGCGATGTTCGAGCGCGAGGACGGCGCGGGGGGCACATGCCGCGGCAGCAAGTACGACGCCTACATGCGCCGGCGCGACGCCAGGCGCATCGCGGCGGCGGCGGCGTCGTCGTCGGCCGAGCCGCAGGCCAAGGGTCAGGGTCATCAGCCTCCGCCGCGGGGAACGCGCGCCGGTGGCGGCAGGCCGAGGCCGCTTACTCCCAAGTGCGCAGCCGCTCGGGACACGCAAGAGGTGGGCGCACGCACACGGTTCTTCCTTCCCGTCCGTTTCCCTTTGGTGTGTTGGACTTCGTTTGCTAACGCGCGGCTTGCCGTTGTTCAGGTGAAGAGGACGCCGGCCGTGTCCGTTCCGACGACACCAAGAAATGAGAACGGTGCGCTGACCAGGAGCAGGACAGTGAGCACCGGCGGGGCCGCGGCGGGCGGTACTCCGGCGAGGTCGCACCGGAGGCGGAACAGCGCCGGCGTCCCCACCGACTTCGGCGACAGCACCACGCCGAGGCCGTTCCTCAGGCGCGGCAGCGGCACGGGAGGGGCGGCCGTGGCGCCGCTGCGGACGCCGAGGGTGAACGACCTCCCGCTGAGAGACGTGGCCAGCAGCAGCCCGAGGCAACCACCGCAAGGTCACTCCACGCAGGTGGCGCGGCGCCACTCCCGGTCCGTGTCGGAGCTGCCGTTCCGCAAGACGGTGGCGATGGACTCCCCGAGGTCGGTGGCGGAGCTGCTGCCGCCGCACGCGCCCGCGAGGAGGCGGTGGGGCAGCCCGGAGAGGCCACCGCCGGCGATGTTCTCGGCCGCCTCCGACTCGCACAAGGACTTCGCCAAGGGGCTCAGGCAGCTGCTGAGCTTCGTGAGGAAGAGCAGCAAGAGCGCCGAGCATCAGCATTGCCCGGCGCGTTCCGTCGGCGGCCGCGAACGTGACTCCGGCGGGAAGCCCGTGAAGGCGTGGGCCGCGGAGGCAGCTTGCTCCCTTCTTGATGGCCCGTTCGATCGTGCAAGCCTGGAGGGGCACCAGTTTCCCATGACACAGGCGGTTGGCATCTCCGGATGAGGTGTGACAGGCAGCGCCAAATAAACCGTGACACACCATGAGAGACGCCTTGATCAATGGCCATGTTTTTTGTTTTTTTTTGCTTTATGCTGCTGGTTAGATAAATTTACAGGACATATATGCCGGAATTAGTGTTCATCGTTTAGACTTGAGAAGCGGCTAGCCTTGTTGAGTAATTGGTGTTTTTTTTTTTGCATCTGACTAGAGAGGATTTTTGTGGCTTCGCATTGCACTCTACGAATCAGTTTGTACATACCATTATGTCCTTAATAATATTGATCCTTCGAGTTCCTCTCTCCTTGAAATGCTTGATGCAAGCACTTGTACAGCTTGGAATTTCTGTTAAAGCTGTACTACTGCTTTTAAAATTTCAATAATCAAAGCGGTAGTACTGCTTTTAAAAACGGTTTTACTAGCGGTAGTACCGCTTGTAATGTATATACCGCTTGGAATACTTTTACAAGCAAATGAAACGGAAGCGATGATATTAGAATTCCAAGCGGTCCTACTGCTTGGAATACCCTTATTCCAAGCGGTCCTACAGCTTGCAAGGACGTGTCATCATGTAGTGTCTATGAATCAATTTGTACATACCATTATGTCCTTAATAATATTGATCCTTCGAGTTCCTCTCTCCTTGTATAGCAAGAATCGAGCCATGAAATCGACAAATGTAGCCCAGTGTGTTTTGGCTGCTGTTGATGCGGATTTCTCGGTTGCATGGTAAATGGTAATCGAACATGGGCTGCTCTTTTACTTTTTGTAGACATGCAGAGTGCAGTAGCACGTATACACGTTTGGACTATGCTTGCAAAATGGAGCATCTTAGTAGCAAAAACTGGCATGAAGAGGTGCAATGCAAAACACACCGCTCGGTGCTGTACATTATTGTTGGCGATCTCCACCGCCGCTAGAGTGGCACGCATTTAAATTTGGACGGTGCTTTTTTTTTTTTTTTTGTTACACGGCCCTAGATTAATTCAGAGACAGTGCATATGTTGCCATATCGGGAGGGACCAGGCCGTGGCCAGCATCGTCAGTACGTCCGTCCAGGACGCACAGCCATGCGAGGAAACGGCTCTTGATCCAAGCTTGATCAAATGCAGAAGAACGCTCGACGAGCAATTCAACCGCCCAAGAAACGCCAAGCTTGATCAAATGTGGTTTTACTGTGTTTTCAATCGATCATTTCAAATTAACTTATCTAAAATGAATCCTTTTCCTCGTAAAACAACTTTAGAGAATCAACCCATAGATTTCAGATATAGTCGATCCTTTGGCGAAAGGCTTTTCCTTTGTTTTGGTAGCGAAACCAAAATAAATTTAATAGGAGTCAGGAAATACTTATCCTTCTCCTGCCATCTTTTTAACACCCTAAAATTTCTAATTTTGGTTTAATTATTTATTTTGGAATTTGTGAGAATTTTTTCTGAGTTTTCTGGACTTTATTTGGATTTTAAATATTGCTTTTGAATTATTCCTTTTAAAAATAATATTTAAATTTATTCAAATTTTAAATAAATTATGTTTAAAAATATTTTATTTAAGTTCAAAATGTTTCTAAATATTTTTGGGAAATTTCTGGAATTTATAAAATTATTTTTCTATTTTTTTTACCAAAATATTGTTTTAAAAATTCCCAAATTCTGAAATATTATTTTACCAAAATATTTTTATATAGCTAAAATATTGTTTTAAAAATTCTGAAATTTTTACAATAAGTTTTAAATATTCCAAAATATTTTTTAGAATTTGTTGAGAATTTTTGAACTTTATTTACTATGGTTTCAAAGCTTTTTTATTTTCAACATTAATTAACTTAAAATATAATTAATAATTGGGGCCCACTTGTGATATGTTGTCTTCAATCTCTAGCCAATTCTAGCATTTATGTTCTCTCTCTTCCCACCGTGGCCATGATTTGTAAAGCTCCAATCCAACCCGTTTTGCTTCCGAATTCGTGTCTAATATGTGTGCTACCTTATCCTCAACTAAACCCCGTGATTATCCCATCCTAATCTCCTTTTTTTTGGGACAAAAGTGAGTTTTATTTGGTCCGGACTTTCTTTAAAACCAACCGTATCTATCTCTACGAGCCACCCAAGCCTATTTAAGGAGAGCACCGGGATATCCTCTTATTGCTCTACCCGTTCATCAACTCGTCCCAACCTCTTATGCATTCATTTGCTCGGAATGTCGTGGCATTCTAAGCGTGAACCAAACGTCGCCGACGTGCTCTTGCATTCTAAGCCTGAACCAAACGTCGCCGAGGTGGCGCGGCCACCATTTCAGGATTTTTTTATGATGAACAGTAGTATCAAATTTGCATCATGGGATTAGATTGAACATGTTAATATGTAAAGAAAGTAATCTGCATAATGTAATGTCACTGTTCAATTTGCGATTAACTTACGCTGGGCTTGTAGTTGTTTAAGCACGTGTTGCCGATCGATTTCGATGCCGTGTAGATTGACGTAGGCAGGCGATCTCGGTTTGGCCTCGGTAGAACCTCGTGTGTTTGTCCATGCTTGCAATTTTTCTTGAAAAGAATATATAATCGTCAAACTTTGGCTTTAGCCTTGTAGAGCTTCGTGCTGATAACGTGTTATAAAACATAGTCGTTCACTCGCAACAATCAATAGCACGCCCACACGAACACAAGCAAAACAGGAAACACACACAAATGTATGGGGGCAAAGCGCTCGCTCTCTCTCTTTATTAGATTGATTTTTCTGTACAAAGTAATACCCAATATATAGTAAAAAATCCCTAGAGATAAAATCAAATTCGTCTACCAATAAATAGAGTCCTTTTATACTGGAACAGAGATTCTATCTTATATTATAACAGATATAATATGGGAAGATAGTCTTTTATTACCAGACGCCCTAGCTGCCAACCGTATTCCCCTGGGCAAGCTTGGCCAGGTGAGAGGCATGGTATTTATTCTGTCCACTCAGCGTATCTATTGCTGGCCAGCAACCGAAAGGGTACAAGAACAATACATAAAAGGGACTAGCCTCGACGTGCAATATACTGAAAACCCTACCTGGAAGAAGCTGTGGAGTATCCAAGTTCCGCCAATTTGCTTAAAGTGGTGCTAGATTTTCTACGACTGGTTTCCATAGCAGCTTTGAAGAAGAAGCTTAGTGCAACGAGAATGGTTAACTCATATGTATACAGTACACGTGGGTACATATCCTATCATCATTATCAAATGTGTCTCAAGATTGATGCAAACTTTTGAAATTCAAACCATCATCCTATCTTCTAGTTTTTGCAATATCTCCTTATACGAACCTTAAGTTAAAGATAGTATATGCACTCACATCACATGTACCGGTGGTTGTACATTTTTGGCAGTGTAACATCACAAAATGGCCGTAGCTCTACTATTTTCAGCATCTTCTCCTGATTTTTGGGAGTAGATAGATGATTAGTCATTGATAATACATTATGTCATATCCCTCGTGTTCAAAAGCGTATCCTCTGCCTTTAACGTTGAGACACAACACGTGATTTCTACGATGTGTATGTCTCACTTGTCAGAGGAGTGATCGCAGATGATCTCAGTTCCCCGTGTCCCCCTCCTGTATACGTGAGCTCGAAGCCTCACCGTCTCCGCCGAGGTCCTTCTGGTCGAGGTCGCGGAGCCTCAGCACCGCCGCAGGTGCACTACCCTCCCCCATGGCCTCCCCCTCTCGCCACGCCCCCCCCCCCCCCTCCCCTCCTCCGTTCGTCTGCCTCTGCCTCCAGGACCACCGGCGTCTCGATCACCTGAGTCGAGGGTTTGGGCGCAAGCTTCCATGTTCATTGCCTACCAAACGGGCCTGAATACCTGATCGCCTGAATAGTTAGTATCCGGTGGTCAATGCGTCGCAGCGCAATGGCTTGCAAGCTGACCGAAAATGATCGATCGCGCTACGCTTCCTGAAATTGCTGCCCCTTTCGTTGCTCCGATTCAATCGGCCCTGTTGCTTTTGGCTGTTCCTACTTCCTTCCCTGTTACATTCCAGTGGATTCGATTAGACTCCCCATAGGCATTTATTGGTTACTTTCTTACAAATGTCAAGGTAGCAGAGTCCTCATCAAACATAACAAGAACTCACGATTTTACTTCACCAATATTCAGCAATCACATTTAATTTTAAAATGCTCTTTAAGCGAAGAGTGATACACTTGAGTCAAATGTATTCCTTGACTTGTTTGCTTTGAACTTTCATCTCTTCTTTCTCACCTACGCAGGCATTAAGACCTGCAAATCTTGCTTAGGCTTGCTCGCTCAATTATGCCTTTAACACATTATGACATTTTTTTGCCTTTTGTTTATTCTGCTTCAGGGTCGGAAAGAAGCTGAAAAATAAACGAGAAGATGGTTGCACAAGAGAAAGAAGTGAGCATAAGGAGCCAAAAGCTTGCACAACAGGAAGCACAAGTGAGTCATTGCTTTCAACTTTGTCACCTCTTCCTTTCTTTCCATGCATTCTCAGTTTTTTCACTGCCTTATTATATAGCACTCACAATTGTGCTGTGTCATGTTTCTTTCACTAGGTCACGGGGATTCGATTAATATTTTTGAAGAGCAATTTGGCAACTTAAATGATTCTGGTCAAGGTGTCTGGAGTGAACTCAGTAAAGAAGTTGCTTCAAAGTTGTCTCCAAGTGTTTTCTCCATTGCTTATTTTAAGGGTGATTATACTGTTATATGTTAGTTATTTCCATATTTGTATTTGATCATCACTAACAAATTATTGAAATTACGATCATGCTTAGGATTCTATGTGCATTCGCAGGCGTAGTTATACAATGCACACCATCCATCACAACTTTGCTGACTTCAGCAAGTTTGGTGAGATCTTATCATGATGAAAGCAAGATTGACGATGACTTGACGGTGGTGGTGCTAATTATGCTCTACTCATTTTACTTGTTCAGTTAAGATAATGGTTAAGTTTCACTCTATGTTTACAGATTAGAGAGCGCTATCAGCATGATATGTACAGGTACCAGGTAGTAGCTGTAGGACGTGTCTTCAACTCAAGAAAATTGATGGCCACAAGTGGGATTGTGATGGACAAACTGAGTAGATTTGATTGCAGAGAGTTTATGACCTCCACTTGTAAAATCAGTAAGGTAACTGTGTTGATTTCTCTTACTTTTTCACATGGTGGAAATAAATACTTTCATCAGGACATGAGTGTCTTGATCTATTACTACATCTACTGAACTATTTCGGCAAGGCATTACAAATGGTATCTTTTCTTGTGCAACCCTTGTTCCCTGTCTTTTTATTTTTTCCCGCTATGCTGGAATTGGAAGGCCCCTTATTGATTTTGATGGGAACTTTTTTCCGGCTAGGATGGGATTGGAGGCTCCTTATTGATTTTGTGTAACCCTTGTTCTTGGCATGAACGTTTATGATGAGGAAGAAACTCCTTCCATCCAAGAAGTATAATTCTCAAATGCTTGAAGCTTTTTGGGATATTTCGGTATGTCCTCTAGTACTTATGAGCCACAGCTTCCCCACCAGCTTATCTATGCATGCTTGTGAGGTTTATGAGTTTGCCACCTAAATAATCTGGCAGGCTGATCCCATTAGCTTCAGCCAGGCCAAACACCTCCTGTAGTGTGTAGATGATAGATGTTTGTGAAGCATGGTTGTCAAGGTGACAAGGCAAGGCGAGGCGCCAGCCCATCGCCTGGACGCCTAGGCGAGGATTAGGCGAGGGTCCATTTTCAGTATATCACATTATCACCAATACATATATACCTGTAGAGAAGCAAATATGTCTTAAACAAGTAGATAGGCACACACATGCACGAAGCAGCAGAGCAGCAGGCCAGCAAGTAGTAGAGCAGCAGAGCAAGCATCCATACCAAGCAATCAAGCATCAAATGGATGAGCAGCAAAGCAGAGCGAGCATCAAACGGATGAGCAGCAGAGCAGACCAGAGAGGTGCAAATCAGTAGCATCTCGGCTCGGTCGCGCTGGTCAGCTCGGGTCACTAGAGCCGCGACGGCGCCCTCCTCCGCGCAGTCGCCACCCTCCACGTTGATCTCTGCGCCCCCCCTCTGTGCCGTCGCCTAGTCACCAGAGCAGCAACGACACGGAGGGGGACGCGGAGGTCGGCGCGGAGGGGGGCGACTGGGCAACGGCGCTGAGGGGGCGCGGAGGGGGGCCGCGAGGTAGCGGGATGCGAAGGAGAGGGAGGAGGTCGGCGCGGAGAGGGTCCGCTGCCGCCAGGCGGCGGGAGGCGAAGGACCAGGCGAGGCGAGCGGACCAGGTGGGCCTCCTTCGGCGCCAGGACGCCTAGGCAGTGCCTTGACATCACTGTTGTGAAGACTAATTAATCCAACTAATGAATGTTGAAATTGTTTTTTCGGTGATTTAGCATACGCTTTTTATACGAGGAAAAGAGAACTTAAAATTTACATGCATCGGAGTCTCATTTTAAAGTTGTTGACATATGACATTATGCATGGAACTACATGGAAGGATATATAATTTTGACATTTGTAGTTGCTTTGCTTCTATCATACATCAAAAACTCTAATGAAAAATATAGAATTCAAAACAATTCTCAAAAAAAAAAAACATTCAGCCCTTAATCTGATGTACCCTAATTATAATCACCATCGGATGCTACTAAGAAAAACAAAAATATGCAAGAAATTTTTAGAAAAAAAAAAAAACATCCGACCCTTAATTTGGCAGAAAAACTAACCTACGGTATACCGTAGGAACGGTATACCTCTGAAACTTGTGATTTTTTATACTGAAACTAATGAAACTTAGCACTAAAAACTGATGAAACATGAAACTGATGAAACTAAACACTGAAACTCATGAAACCAGCACTGAAACTGATAAGTTTCATAAGTTTCACAGCTATACCGTTGGAACGGTATACCGTTCCCTAGTCTCCCTCTAATTTGGTGGACCCTAATTAAAGCAAAAATACAACTCCCATCGAATAATATTACTTAGAGATGTTTTGCTTTGTAATTTAAATAGAAGATAATCCCTAGGCCTACCTATGGATGTATAAAGAAGAGGTGCATGGAAAAAAGTGGCAAACACCCCATTCTATATATTAGATAGAGCCATGAGGATTAGGATGTGAGAGGAATTTCCAAAACCACGAGGGTTTTTTTTTTGCAAAAGAGCCTCTCGATGAAATTTCAGAATCCACAGAGGACTTTTTCGCAAAAGCGCTGATGTGGCCACACACAGGAGCTAGCAATTCTTTCCGCTTAAGGATAAGTTTATTAAATTTTTTTTTTTGGGGGGGGGGGGGGGCTTTTAATAGAAACGATGAATGAGAACATGATTTTAGAAATTTTATGGGCATTTTCCCGAAAACAGGGATTCAATACATGAGAGGAATTTCCAAAACCATGAGATTTTTTTTTTTGGCAAAAGAGCTGACAGCTGGGTGTCAATGCAATCACCTTCAATATACCGCTTAAATTATGTTGTTATACCTCTTTATCATTTTAAGTGTACTTTAATAATGATTATAAGATACTTCAAAGTGATTTCCATTTTTCATCATATAGCATAATTTGTGTATATACTCCTTGTTATATGGAAAAGGCTATATAACAAAAAAAAAAAAAAAACAGTTTCAATGAAATTTTTTCAACCAAATCACATTGGAGTATTTTTAAATTACTATTGAATTATACTGAAATTACTATTTTTAAATTACTATATATATAAGTATACTCCCATTTCTAATATACCAATAATAATTGTAGGATAGATACTCTAATATAACATGGTTTTAAAAAATTCATCGGAGCCCTTTATATTTTTTTTTGCTATATATCCTTTTCCATATGTAAAAGGAGTGGACTTTGATGAAATTTTTCGTGGAACTCATTTTGGAGTATCTTGTAATCAGTATTAGAGTATATTCAAAAGGATAAAGAGGTATAACACATATCATTTAAGTGGTATACTGAAAGTGGGAGTATGTACTCCCAGGAATATGGAGGCATTTCCATACACACACACACATATATATATATACATATACGTATATACGTATACACGTATACGTGTATACGTATATACGTATATATATATATACATATACGTATATATATATACGTATATATATATATATATATACGTATATATATATATATATATATATATAGGAAAATGGTTTCGTACCCCTGGGAGTACTTACTCCCATTCTCAGTATACCGCTTAAATGATGTTATTATACCTCTTTATCATTTTGAGTATACCCTAATACTGATTATAAGATACTTCAAAGTGAGTTCCATGAAAAATTTCATCAAAGTCCACCCTTTGTAGCATAATTTGTTTATATACTCTTTTTATATATGAAAAAGGGTATACAGAAAAAAAATAAAGGGCTCCAATAATTTTTTTCCAACAATATCGCATTGTAGTATCTTAGAATTATTATTAAAGTATACTGAAAGTGATAAATGAGTATAACACATTCGTTTAAGTGGTATACTGGAGGTAGGAGTACGTACTCCCAAGAGTACAGAAAAGGCTTCCTATCTATATACATATATATATATGTGTATATATATGTGTGTGTATATATATTAGCATGTAGGTAAGCTGTACAAAAAACTACGTAAACTATTATGTTTTTTCCTTTCTTACCCTCTAACTTCCAACTATTTTGATTTTCTCAACGTAATCCTTTTTCGTTTCCTTTCCTATCCTTTGACTTCCATTTATTTTAGTATTTTTTCAATAGGTGTTATATGATTTTTCATATGGATTGGTAATATCAATTTTAGTAAGCCGTGTGAACCTATGATTGATTAAGTGTCATGATAAAAATAGGTGAGTATTCCCTTAGCTTTAAGGGCTAGAAATTCATGCAACAACAAGAAAAAGAAAATTCCCCAGAATTTTCTTCATTAATCAACAGCAAATAATATAAGATTCTACACTATTTAGTTGGTGGGATCTTAATTTATTTATTTTTCAAATATGAATACATGTACTATAGCACCTATAGCTGCAATTACGCGGGATTTCAGCTACTAGAGATGTGAGGAACAAAAAGATATTGTTTGGTGGACCCTAATTATAAAAATTTAGATTAGATATCTTGCTTATATATGAATTTATTTCTTCTTAACAAATAAAGTTGTATAAATAAGAATCTATATCTACAATTCCTTATCCCCTTCCCTTTATTTCACGGCAAAAAAAAAAAACTATATGAAATATCTACGTTTTACATGAATGGAAGGAAAAAAGGGTACATCATGGAAAGTAAAAAAGTTCATCGTTTGGAGTAGACGTGTTACACCTGCCTTTATTCCCCGTTTGGACGGGACTTCCACCATCCAATGGCACATAAAACATGCTACCTCGCTCGCCGGAATCAACAAGACGACTTACCATGCATGCAACTATACATGGCTCGGACTTACTCGATCAATGGTGAATGCCATATGCCTAAACAGAATCAATCGACAAGATCGGTGCTGCCAGTCACAACAGAATTGAAGTACGTAATAGGTAATTTGTGAAAAATGTTGAAGAGGATAATAAATCTATAGTAATAATGAAAATCTATTTAAAATACTAACGCAATCGTGCGGGCCACTTAGCTAGTTTTGTGAATGTTTCTTTCTTGATAACAATCAGGTTCTTTGCTACCCTTTGGCCCAACAAGCACTAGTATTATTACCTGGGCACTTGTGTCACACCACCTATCCTGTCAGCATGTGCCCTCATTGTTGCCCGGCACTTGATTAGAACTCTTGGTTCAATTTCGAAGTTAATATATATGTCTAATAGAAAGAGAGATAATTTGTGTTCAGACGAACATATGGACATACTCACATTTATCAGATCCCTGGAGGTTTGATATAATTAGCTCAATTTTCTCTCTGTTTTACAGAATATTTATAACCATGCTACTTCCAACTTTTGGAAAAGCACTTATGTGGAATTATTACAACGAATTTTCTATGTTCTACTGCAGGAATGGGAATAAGCGAGGAAGTGATTACGGAAGTAAGCAGAAAAAATTCCTCACCATCACTCACTAAGAACTCTTAATTATGCATTATCACGCAATTTGTTGTTATTGATTGTTTTATTAGAATCATAATTGTAGTGCATGGATGGTTTAATCGTCTTGTTCCTTAAAAAATCAGTTCACTTTGTTTCACTAAGTCCGTGGGTATCCTCCATGAGAATATACTCCCTATTAGAGCTTGTGTATCATTCATTTCAATTTTGCTAATCCATCCTCACTCGTATTTTCCATTTCAGGTAGCAAAATGGTGAGGACAAATAAGAAATGTAGATGCTTCCACATCTTCTGACTTCTTTCTACAAGTTGAATCTTTAATGACTGCTGAATTGTGCATTAATATGCAAGTTGCTATCATATTCTAATGTTACTTCTTGATAATTGTTGTGCATAATTGCGATCAGTATGCAAGGGTAGTTTTATATTGGTAGCATCCTAGTGTATTAACATATCATAAGCGCTAATCGCTTCACCTTGTCGCCCTAGAACTTGCTGATATGATACATGAGGATCTACGCTCCTGTGGTTATCCCATGCCAACTAAAATCTGCAGTCAGTCATTACTTTCAAGTTTCAATTTTACTGGCTCCTCCTTTTTTGCACTTTGTGACAGCTTTATTCTAGCTCTCACTATTGTGCTGTATAATGTTTCTTTAACCAGGAGACATGCATATGATTAATTATTTTAAAGAGAAATTTCGCAACTTGGATGGTTCTAGTGGACCTGTCCTGAATGAACTCAGTGAAGAAGTTGCTTCAAATTTGTCTTGCTTCATTCAATGGTGATTATACTGTAATATGATCATTAATTTTCCTCATTTGTATTTGATCATCACTAATTAATGATTTGAAACATGGTCTGTGTAGGAAACACAAGGTTATTTGCATCACAGGCATACTTATAGAAAGCATTCTGTGCACAAGTATTCTGACGTCAGCAAGTTTGATCAGATATTCTGATAATGAAAATAAGATTGATGATATCTTGAAGGTTGGTGCTGCTAATCATTCTTAATTCCTGCTTGTTCATTTAAGATATTGCTTAGGTCTAATACCCTAACTTTGTCATTGCAGATTGAAGGACGCCTTCCAAATAAACAATCTGGCATAGGAACACTGCAGCATTGTAGTTTACAGTATAAAATCGTTTCTGTCAACATCATGGCCTTCCCTGATATTCGAGCAGCAAGTCTCTATCATCAAGTGCAATTTGAATATCGTAGTAGCTGTAGGGCGTTCTCTTCACCAGTAGCAAATTATAGGCCACATGTGGAACAGTGACAGACAAACCGAGCAAATTTGATTGCAAAGTGCTTATGATCTCCACTTGTAAAATCAGTAAGGTACATTGTTGATTTCTCTTACTTTATTACCTGGTGGGAATAAATAGCTGCATCAGGATTTGAGTAGCTTAATCTGTCACTGCATCTACCGAACTATATCTGTAAGGCATTACAAATGACATCTTTGCCAATATAACCACTGTTCACTGTCACTTTATTTTTGTGCTAGGGTGGGATTGGAAGGCCCCTTATTGATTTTGATGGAAGCTTTGCAGGCATGAGTTTTTATGATGATGAAGAAACTCCATTCCTACCTAGGAATATAATTCTTGAATGCCTGAGGAATTTTGAGATAAAAGGGTATGTCTTCGAATATTTCTATGGATTTTCATATGGCATGTAAGTGTTTGTCGTGTGCATAAATATTCAAGTCTCAGGGAACTGCACTTGCTTTCCTAAGACTGAGCATTGTAGGAAGATTGTTGAAGCAGGTTCAGTCATAAGCAAAATATTCTACTAAATCAGCTCCACAAAATAATTGAAATTCGAATCATTACAACCTGGAATAAAATATGCAAATTTTGGGGGCCAGTTTGGCTGCCAGTCTATCTTGGATCTTTGTGCCACTTTTAATTTGAAACTCATGTTCAAGTTACTTGGTTTTGCAATTTCCGAACCATTTCAACATTATGTATGACTCATCTTGTTTGGAGATACCCCAGTGTGTATGCACTGAGGTTGCATAATTTCAGCGATGTTCAGTGATGTTTCTGTGTGTTGCTTGTCCTTAGCTCTAGCTTAGGCTTGTTTACTAAATAAGTCGAAGCTGAGGCAGAGTGTAGAGCTAATATAGTAGCTCCAAGGCTCAAATTGAGCTTCAGGCTTCAGCCTACCGAGGAATATAAATCATAGTTGCTTCGACTGGCTTATCCTTCACCCCTGTACTTCTCCCACTACTCTCCTACTTTAGCTTACAAGCTCAGCCATTTGAAATGCCAGACAGTTTCTGGCGTTTATGGAATTTCAAATGGATGAGGTTGTAGACACATTTGAAATGCTTTGTGTGCATTATAAATTCAATTGTTTACTTAAAATTGTTCTTTGGCATGCGTTTGATAGGATCATTGCTGCTGAAAATATTGTCAAGTGTAATCCAAACAGGTAATCTTTCTAACAAGTCTCAGAACTACTTTGCTACCATGTTTCGCATGAATTTATTCATCGACTTACATCGGTAAAATCATTTCTTGGACAACAGATAGCCAGTGCCCAAACCGTATTGGTTTTATCAGCCGACTGAAGAGGAGGACAGGAAGATTTGCGGGCTTGATACGCATACCTTTACTGTAATGACTTTGTGGCCTCGCTACAATGCGATAAATTATCATGATGTCCTTGTGCTCAGTAGAGCGGTTCTTTCCTGGTCTAGCAAGTATTGAGCATTTGAACCTGTTACCTTTGTTGTCAATCTCTTTGATAGCAAAGTATTGAACCATCTGATAGGAGTAACTTTGAAGCAATGATACGGCGTACTTTTGTGAATTGTTATTGTACCTTCGCTCTGCAAAAGCCGTAGAAAACAGACATGGCTCTTCCATAGTTTCATCTTACAGAGTCCATGGGATGAAGTATCCTTACCACACTGGGCATTTGCTCATTCAAGCTGGCATTGAGATCTACAAAATAAAACGCTATAGTGGCATGGAGTTGAGTATTGACGGTGCTCCCTTCTGCGTAGAGACAGCGCTACTACAGAGCATGGACCAGCTCCAGATCGTCACGATCCGGTTATCATGTGAAACGCTCGCATGTTTATAGCCAGAATGCAATATTAGATTATAAGGAAGCATTATCGGCGTGACATGTTGGACAAGTACCCAATAGGCACACGGCAAATGTTTACATGATATACAAAGAAGAATTCGTCAGGCTTGTGTTTATTGCAACAACATGTTTATTATCATATAGATCGTACAACTTTCTATCAGGCGATACATGCCTCCTGCAGGAAAAACAAAACAGGAAGGATCTCACAGCTGATACAACGAGAGTCGCTACCATCGTAGAGATTTTTAGTACAACAGCTGATCATCCGTGCCAAACATACCTAAGCGGACGGCAGTAATGACTCGTCGACAACTCTAGGCTCTAGCCATTCCTCCGTGCAGAGAGGAAGCCTTGTGCCAAGGAGAAGCAGAGCTCTCGCTGTTTCTTGTATTCACCGTACCGTAGAAAAAAGTATCCGAGATAATCAAAATCAATTGGGGATACATTTGCCTGCAATCAAATGGCAATCGTATGTTTTGATATATCAGTTGCATGGCGGTTAAATCCTGAGTGGTAAAATAATATTTGAACATTGTATCTGGAGCTAAGAGAGTAGGGCTTCACCTGAATGAGAGCCCACAATGCCCAGTAAATGTGTGATGCTAATCTGTAGGTGTTTGTTTCAACATAAAGGGCTTCCAAATCTTGCACTTGGACCTTTCAGTTGGAAAAATAATAATCTTTAGATACAATGAGTCCATCACGTCAAGCAAAAATGTTATATGCTTCTACGGTTCTACCCTCAAAGAAGACACTTATTTTCTCGAGGTGACATTTTTTATGTCTTCCTACCTTGTATAAATGCTGAGCACCCTGAATGAAGTCCTCTTTTCAGAAAATGATACAAGCAATTTGTGTTTAACTAAGAGAACTATAAATGCCTAGTGTATATAGCACATAAGTGTTAGTAATTTTAATTCAAAAGAAACTACTCATGGCATGACTAGCATCTAGGTTACAATAGTAGGCAACAAAGGACAGCTTTCATTACTCATAGAAAAAACATGCACCCCCTATGGATAGCTTTCAGTTGGTTTTGCTTCTAGAGAAGATAATCTACTGAATTCACATACCTCACTTGGTCTATCAGCTAGTAGATAATTCCTGAAGAAGTGATATTGGACATCTTTATCTGGGTACCTAGAAGAAGCAATCAATTGAATACTACCGAACGACAGGACAATAAGAAATATCATCAGAATATTTAACCGACAAGAAGAGTACTTACAAGTTATAGTCACAATCAAAGCCTGCATACTCATTGAAATGGTTTGCAATGTCATAACCACGGTAGCTGTATGATCCATACTCGAAATCAATGAAATAGAGCTTCTCTGGCGAAAAGAATGATAATGCACACAGCCACTACATCAGTTTTGCAAATGAAGGACGGACATGGGAAAATTTTAAATATAAAAAATATGCCACAGAATAATCAAAAGAATGTAACAAGTGATACGATATTTACCTTCCAAATCATTAAGCATCAGGTTGCCCGAAAGCAAGTCATTGTGTGAAAAGACCACAGGGACATGTAGAAGGTCTGAGAGATCCTATAAGAGGAGAGTAAGACACATTATATGCACGAACAGCAATGTTACAAACATTAACGTAGCCAATTGATTGTATTATAGAATGATCAACTAGTATGAATATAAAATAGCTCTTTGCGACAAAAGAAAAGGAGAGGTGCTTCTATGCTTTTCTTTTTTAAAATTGCACAAATATTAAAGTATGAATGAACGGTAGCTGGTGATTACTTACCTATTCGTTTGCTTTAAGATTTGTGCAATTTGTATTAGGAGGAAAAGCAAAGAAGCACTGGCCAAAGGAGAAATAGAAAAGAAAATACTCCTTTTAAGAAGATGAAACTGAAGCAGGCACAAATTGCTCCAAGGGTCAATAGCCCATAACAGTAAGAAAAGGATAATAACACATTGTACATGGTCAATTGTAAGGTACCTTAAGTTCTTTAACTTCATCTTGTACTTCCGTGAAAGAGATTGTTTCATATCTCTTCTGCTTCTCATTATCCTCAAACTTCAACACCGAAGCTGCAATAAGTATTTGGCAGCACGTAACAATATTGTTTAATGTCACTTCTACGAATGTGGACGACTTATGCAAGTATGCAACCAGCTGAGTCCCAAAATGAAATGTCTGAAACAACATAGGGCCATTACCTCTTTTCAAAAACTTGAATATATCATTCCATAATTGTGGTTCCTTTGATCCTGGTATGTATACTTGATGGAATTTGTGAAGCTCCTTGGCGATTTCAGCTGCTATTCTAGGTTCCCTCATGTCTGCAAAACAGAATAATGAGAAGCAATATATTTATTTACAGAAGCATTTCTCAGAGCCTCTTCACACATCTAAGCCTGCAAATTAACATACCAAATTGTGCATAATGCCTACAGGAAAAAAAAACACATACCCCTTTAAATTACCATTTGAGATGGCAATATAAACAATAAATGATAATAGAAAAATAATTAAACTAAGTAGACAATGAGCCCACCCCATTTGTACTATGCAGAATGAAAGTATGCCTACCTGAAGGTGACAGTGTTCGGGCATTGATGAATGACTGAACCACTCCATTATCAAATATTCCAAGTAGCCGTGCCCCGAACCCTGCAGCTGAGAGATATGGTATGGCCTAACCATGATGTCAATAGATGTATGCATTAGGAAACATTTCAGCCCCGAAAATGAGATGCAACTTTGTGGATATAATGTATGACATGGTAGATCAAAGTTGACTGTTTGGTACATAACACCAACAGACAAGACTACAATGCAAAAAAAATATAAAGTTAAAAATACAACAGAAGACACTTCCAGACCCTTGAATGTTTGCACAACCTACTCGAATTTTTTTTTTTTTAAAAAAGAGGTATTTTCAGTGTGATAGCGTAGGTACTACTATGAAACCATGGACTATTCTATATTTCTATAACCCCAAAATTGAAAAATGAACCACAAATTTTGTTTACGCATAAAAGAAGCAGCAACAAATGGACCAATACTACAATCAGAGGTACATTATAGGATGCAGGTAAATATGGCATGCCAGTACCATACACAATTTCATACTATTCAATTGCTCACCAGCAATTCCCTTTTCCGATCGATCACCAAGTCCGTACTTGGGCCATATAACCGAACAGTCACAGAAGACTCGCTGCCCGTGCATTCTTTGACAGATACCTTTAGCACTGTAAGTAATAAACATCAGAACAATAAAAGAAAAGCCATTTTAGGGTAACCATTGCTGTACCTATAAGTTATCCGTAAATTAGGTGCGGCTGCACAGAGAACAGGTTTCTAATTCTGCAAACATGATAGGTCCAGATGTAACGACTCAGGAAAAGATTTAGGCAGAAATAAATGAAAAGCAATCTTTAAGGTGTACTCATAGGAGTATGAGGCAATTCAAGCAACTGACTTACTAAGAATGTATAATTACATGGCCTCTGTTTTCCTCTGCTACAACATGTAGCTCAGGTGAAAGGGGAAGAGCAGGTACTCACATAGGTTCGTGATGCCGCCGGACACAGTCTCGATGGAGAAGCACGAGCTGTCTAGAGACCACCACCCTTTCACTACATCCTTGCAGAGACCTCTGGGGAAAAAAAAATCAACAATCCTCCTTATTAGAATTTTTTTTTTTTTTGGAAAACTGGCGATTAATAAGGACACGCGTGCCTCTCGCCCTCTCTGAGGCATTTCCCCAAACACCATCGGCTCACGAGCGCGCACGAGTAGAGACCACGACCCGTCTCCCAGTCCTAGAGACCGCCGCTCCCAAAAGCTCCAACACCGTGGATACACGAAGAAAATAGCACGAAACAAACCCCACTCGCGCGCGCAGAGGCAAATCCGAAGAGAGAGGAGGATCACGAGACTTGCATGATGTGGGGCGTCATCTCGGGGAGCGGCAGAGCGATGTCGACGGCGGCGGCCAACGTGGGCACCTCCTCCGGCGCCGGTGCCACCGCTGCCGTCATTTTCCCCTCCCCGCCGCCTCCGCCGCCGGCGGCCGCGGCTATCCCGTTCCAGCTCCGGCCCTCCGATCGCATACCCTTCGCTCGCGCGCGCCTCGTTTCCCCCGCTCTCTGGCGTGTGCGCGCGGGGCAGTTCGTTGAGCTATTCCGGGCGGACTCGAATCACTCGATTCGATTCGATCGGTGGAGAGCTAAGCGCGGGGGACTACAGGAGGAAGCGGGGCCCTGGACAGCTCACACCCTTTATAACGCCCACTCGCCTACCGATGCGCGACGGGGCGTCCACGTCAGTTCCCCCTCGTGCCTGCCTCCTACTACTTACCAGGTGGCATACTGGCGCGAGCAACTGCTCAGCTGCACGTGGGCCTTACTTCGACGTGGGGCTCGGTCGGATGGCGATGGGCGGTGTCGTGGACGGCGGGGATTCGGTGGATGGAACGGGCCCACAGCTGCGGGGATCTTGAGTGGCGTCCGTGCGTCCCCGGTTCTCTCTCGTCTCACTCTCGTTCATCCGTTGTCTGGATTTCTTGAGATCTTTTTTTGGATTGATGGCCTTTGGTGCCATCGCCACGACGGATATCTTGCTTGGATTTACGAGAACGATGTGATTTCAACTTTCTATATTTTTTTATCATGATTTTTCTGATGTTGATAGAGAGAAGGGGAGAGAGATTGCATATGTTTATTGGTCGATTATATAGATGATACAGTGTAAATTAATATTGTGTAAGTTATTATCTATAATAAATATTTTTTTATATCATAATTAAAATATTGTAGGATCTCATATAAACAATCTTAAGATGCAATCTATTATGAAAGTTATCTTTAGTTTTGTCTTTATATGATATAGAGGAGTATATATATAATAGTCATCTTTATTATTATACATGCTCTCGTACCAAACACTAAAAGCCCATATTTCAAAATCCTTGTGAAAATATCTACTTAATTTACACTAAAACCCTCCTAGAACATGCAATCCCTTATTTCCCCTTTTTTCCGTAGTACGTAAATCGATCTACCCCTTCTAAAGTTGATCTAGCACTTGCCACCTAGGCTCTACCAAACCGGCACTAAGTTCCAGCCCTCGTTTATCCTTAGGAGGTGGGCAATTTTTAACCAAAATCAAAATACCAAATCAAATCGAATTAATAAAAAAATGGTTTTTTCGATATTCAATTTTTATTCGGATGCTATTTGGTTTTTGGTATCGGTTCGGTTATGTACTTTAGGAAACTGAAAAAACCGATCTTTGTGAGGGATGCCATGTAATGACCATTGACTTGACCAGTTCACCATCCAGCCCAAATTAGTTGCCCACAGCTCACCCGATCGGTTGTGCCAATCCATAGATCTAGGGGTTCTCCAGCCAAATCTAATACGGCAATCCCCATTTCCCTTTGTTCAATCGTGAACGGCGAAGCAGTGGTGCTGCCAGCCCACCACCTACCGGCGTGAACCCAATTGGCAGTCGCAACTCACTGACATCGTCGCAAACCGTCCGCCGAGGCCCGAGCCATCCAATTCGCCACCAGCATTCACCGCCCCACCTTTTTCTGAGCTAGAGCCGCCCTCCCATCCGGCCATCGCCTTAGCCATCACCACTGTCCTATCCCCGAGCGGTCACTGGCTCACCGTCGTCTCATCCCTTGATCTGTAAGTATGTGTTCTCAAATCCTGATCTATTTCAGTATGTACCTCTATTCGATACTCTTGTCTCGTCTTTCACTCATATGATTGCCAACATAGCCTTTCAAATCATCCTTAAATTGCTTGCTAATGAATTGATATCAACAAAATAAGTTACAAGGTTAACTTTGTCTGTTTTGTGCTGGTCTTTTGCTGGGCTCCTTTTGCTACCCTAGCATTTTAGTAAATTAGATTAATTCTATATTGGTTGAGGAGTAAGCTAGCTGGCATATTTGTTTCGGTATTGTACTAGTATAGTTTTATGTAATCCTTGTGTTTCGGCATTCTGAAATCTGAATTTTGGTTTACCAAAAAGCGAAATTAACCGAATCGAATTTGTTTGGTTAATTTGGTTCGATTTTCGAAATAGATTTGGTTTGGTTTTTGAATTAGATTCAGTTCGGTTCGGTTGCCAGTTTCCAAAAAACAAAATAATTTTTTTTAAAAAAAAACAGACAAAACCGAAAAAACTGAATGCACACCACTATTTATCATGTTTTAAGATTAGTTAAGCTGTTCTCATATGTCATGTATGATTTTCACATAGATTTATGATTGAATGGAAAAATCAATGGGTGTGTTAGGTGTAAAACCTTTCGGTGCAAGCATGAGAATTTTGCCCCAACATCGTTTAACATGAGAAGTGATTATCGTTTGTTTCATTTGGGAATTAGTAACAACATTAGTGCCTGCTAGGACTAGCAACATTATCATCCTAAAATTGGATCTAACAGACGCGTCTCGCTCAGATGGCTCTCAACTCTTTTGTGTCTACCTCCTGAGCCGCTACTAGATTCGTTGTAAACCCTCACAAAATGGGGTTGTATATGCAGTAAAAATTATAAGAAAAAGATGATGAATTGAGACCCGAATCATATACTGCGACTCGGATAACCGCGTTTTTGGAAAGCTATGCTCGCCCACTACCGTGCTACTCTTCTCACCATCATTGTCGTCACCGGTGCGGTGGAGGCAGTAAGGCCTCCTTCTACATCCTATTCTTCTCCCTCCCTCTCCCAACTCTCCTCCCTAGATCGAACGTGCGATGAGGCAGAGTGTTGTGTTATCACTGGGCACCGGCAATCACCCTCTCCGTTCGTGCAATGTTGCAGTGACCTAGATGCAACGGTGGAAGGCTTAGATGCGGTGAAGGTATGGGCGGTGTGGTGCCCATGTGCCAGTGGTGTAGGCCCAGATCTGGCTGGGCCTTGCACCCTCTTCATCAGATCGGACCAGAACTGCCCTCCTCATCAAATATGGCCGATTCGATGGTTGGGCATTGGGCCCATGTGGGTTTTTGTCGATGTTGTTGATGGGGCTGCAAGGCACACCCTCGTGATGGCTGCGGTAGTAGCGGACCTCCTGGTGGGATGTCACGGTGACATACCTCTCTATGGAGTGGGTCCAGAGTCCCAGATCTGAACAATCTTCACACCATCTTCACAAAATCGGGGCAAATCTACCCTCTTCCTAAACAAATATGGCCGATCCGGTGGTCGACGCTCACGCCCATGTGGGTTCTGGTCGAAGCCATCCTTGGATGGCGTGATGGCTTCAGCAATGGCGGCCCTCTCGGTGGCGATGTGCAGTGGTGGTGTGGTGTGCAGGCTATGAGTAGGTGGCAGTGGCAACGCTAGGATAAAATTAGAGAGTGGGCTCAAAGGACTATGCTAAATTAAGATAAATATGGCAAACATAGCCTTGTGCAATTGAAATTCATATATAAATAAAGAGAAGCACGGTAAGAAAGCAAAATACAATTGTCGACGATTGGAGAACGGGCTCCCGCCAAGCTTACTTGTTGAACGAGAGATCAACAGGGCCCCTTCGTGCGAGCCGGGGTGTTCGTCCGAGCAACGCGGATTCGGGAGAACAGACGCGTGGTGTTTATCCTGGTTCGGGCCTCTCACTGCTGAGATAACAGCCCTACTCCAGTTTATTGTGTTTATGATTGACGAAAAAGAGGTCCCCTTTCGCAGATGCTCTTGGGGGGTTTAAGTACAGAAGCTGAAGATGCATAGAAGGTAACTACCCCCTAAAATTACGCCGTGCTTCCATAACCGTAGCGCCCATGATCCGGCGTCCTTGATCTGCGCCTTATTTGAATTTCGGGCGCGTCTTTCCATGATCTTCGGCGGATTAGTTGCTACCTTCCTTTCAATGGTTTGACCAAAATCCCCCGACCATCTGTGCAGCACGCACGTGGCCCTTTGCATGGTCGCGGGCGGGTTCCCGAGCATACGAGCTCGGGCGTCTTGGCTGCCCGGGCAAGTTCCCCGAGCATCTCCCACGGAGGATCGCGTGGTCTGTGCCCTTGGATCCCTAGGGGTAAAATGGTCGTTTTTAGAGAATAGTCAATCCCCGACAACAATGAAGGTACTTCACTAATGGAAAGACATCCCAAAAACATATGTATATGTGTCCAAAGCGATCTGTATATCAAATTTTGGAAAATTAGTGATACAATATTATATTATAAATAATTATGAAAATTCAAAATAAAAGAAACATACCACTCAGGTACTAGCTTAAATCACGAGGCAAATTCTTTGGAAAGGCATGTCCAATTGATTGAGTTGAACCATTGACAATTATGCCCTCATTACTTGATTTCTAATTTCATTTGCATAATCCTTTATTGGCATGCAATGCCCCAGATCAGCAATAATTTCATTAGGATTAAATTCTAATCGAAGCCTCTTTGGTTGAGTTGTGCTCTCATTGGTTGGATGAGTATTACGATTGCTTGTGAAATAATTATGCAAAGCTCATTTCTTCATTATTGCAAATCTAGGAAAAAAGTATGCAACTATATTACTAACTAGGAATAAGTCTATTTTACACCCCTCAACTTTCTAAAAAGTTAATTTAACACCATCAACTATAAAACTGGGTATTTAGCACTATGAACTTATAAAACCGGATCAATTTACCCCTTAGGGCGGTTTTGCTGATAGGGATCCAACTTAGAGTGATTGTTGTGGTTTTTGCTATATTGGCAGCCATGTCGTCAATTTTTGCCGATGTAGATCCAAATGCGAGAAGTGATGATGAGAAGAAGAAAGAGAATGTATATAGAGAGAAAAAGAGTGAGAAAGAGGTCGATGATGTTGATGTTAATACCCTTGAATTGGATTCTCATTACCAAAACTCGATGACGTAGATGCCAATATGGTGAAAACCATCTTGAGTGAGATCCAAATCATCAAAACCGTCTTAGGATGTAAATTGACCCACTTTTGTAAATTTGTAGGGTTAAATACCCGGTTTTGTAGTTGAGAGTGTTAAATAGAATTTTTGAAAAAGAGGTGTAAAATATACTTATTCCTACTAACTAACCAATATGTTAATAACAATGGGAATAAGTCCATTTTACACCCTGAACTTTACAAAAAAAAAGTCTATTTAACACCCTTAATAATAAAAACCAGTGATTTAACATCTTAAACTTAAAAAATCAGATCAACTTATATCCCAAGGTGGTTTGGAGGGTGGTTTTGCTGATGGGAATCCAATTTAGGGTGGTTTTTTTGCCATGTTGCTAGCCATGTCATTTGTTTTTTTTCAATGTTAATCCAAATAAAAGGACGGAGGATGATGAGAACAAGATAGATAATAAATATAGAGAGAGAAGTAAGAAAAAGGTCAACAATATGGATGTCAACATACTTTGAGTTGGATCCTCATAAGAAAAATCCAATGATATAGCTGCTAATATTGCAGAAACCATCTTAAGTGGATCTACATCATTAAAAACACCCTCCAAAACCAACTTAGAGTGTAATTTGATCCGGTTTTGTAAGTTTATAGTACTAAATATTCGATTCTATAGTTGAGGGTGTCAGAAGAACTTTTTACAAAGTTTGAAGGTGTAAAATAGACTTATTCTGTAACAATATACTACATATTATATATTATATACTAACTAGAGCAAAGAATGAAATTAATAATAATATATTATATAATTTACTAGCTAGAACAAACAATGAAATGTATTATGTACATATACATATACTTTGGCCGGTCCGGTCGGCATTGTCGTTGTCGACTCTTTCCTCCTCCACAGGGTCACCCTCCAAATTCTAGATCGGCAGATGCAATAGATAGCAACAGAGCTCCGCCGTCTCTCAGCGCAGTCCCAAGCCCTCCTTGTCGCCTAGCCACCCCAGCCCCAACTCCTCGTGTCTTGCTCGCGCGTCCATGCTCCTTGCGTGGCTGCGCCTCGTGCTCCCCCTCCCTTAGTCCTCGTTGTAACCGACGACTGCCCAAATGACAGCCCAGGCTTCCTCGGTAAGGCAACTCGACGTCGGTAGCTGTCTCATCTCCCCTCCTCGGTGTCCTCACGCTCACCGTCCAGTGATGGCTCAACGTCGGCGTCTCCCCTCCCTTACTCGTCGCGCCTCCTCGTGTTCTTCACCGACTACTCAGGCCCTCTTCCCTGTCGTTCTCCACCGACCCATCGGCCATGTGCCCCCTGGGCCGGCTACTCATGATCACGTTGCAATGCCGCCCGCTAGGTAAGCTCCGAGCTCTCTACTTTAGTTGTCGATTTGGGGATATAGGGTACTTGGATTATAGATTTGGTCTATGTGAATGTTAAATATTTCTAGGGTACTTGGATTAAAAACTAGTTTCAAGATATTTCTAGGGTTAGGACCTACTAATGCTACAAAAAGGGTTACCTATCTATGTAAATTGCAGTCGCAAATCTAAAATGAAATATAACCGTTTATCACATAAACTTAGACATACATAAGATTGGAAAGTGATTAGAATGTCACAGATAAACACTAACACCTGTAGAATCAGCCTAAGAATACCCCTAAGGCTAGACTATTATTTTATGTAGAAATAATTCTATTATAACTTGCTTTGCATCTGAATCCTATTAAAGAAAACCTAGACCCTGCGCATAACTTAATCCAATAGGCTCCAAATCAAGTATAGCTAGTTCTACATGTCACTAAGATCATAATCTATCTAGTTGTGCAAAAACACTTAGGGTGCAATATTGAATTGCATATAGCACACCACACCGCGACTTTATTTCTTACTAGTATTAATTCATATAATCTTAGCTTCTTGAATTCATCAAATAAGAATAAATAATTCATAGAAAATAAGTAACTGTGTCACGGTATAGTCTAAACCGTTAGTAATAAGTATGAGTGAAAAGACAATATATAAAACACATATACATGAAATCATAAAACCCTAACCCTACACCATCACTTATTTTGTGTAATGGTTTTAGTTTGATTTTTCTATCTGTATTCTTTTTGCTATGTTGTGCAATATGACATATAGAACCCATCGTAACAAACACTACTGTCAACAAGCTTGATCTTGAACTTGACGACAACTCCGACTTTGTCGTCTACAATGAATAGCAAGGCAAGCCCCTTTGATCATATCGATCTTAGGTTTTCAAAATTGATTAAAACTTACATGCATGTGCTATGTTTCTTAAAATTTGCTATTTTATGGATATTGGTAGATATGATCTTCATTGATGAGATTTTCTTAATCAATATTGACATGTGAACCTTGAAAACCCAACATCGTGGATGAATACAGGAAAATGTGAAGATGGGTATATTCGATTATTACATGCATTTGCTTAGCCATTTTTAGACTAGGATACGAACAGATGGTTTACTGTTCGTAATGAATCTAAACATTTGACATATTGGAAATAATTATTGAATGTGTTGGAATATTGTGACCAATGGTATTTTCTTTTTATGGAAATAAAACTATGATTTTGACACGGACAATTATTGGCAATAGTCGAAAGTGCATATAACTTGTACGTAGATATGGGGGGTTTATCGCCCGAATCGATCAAGGACCGAATTAGTGTGTTGTTTTCATGCCGAGATAACCGTACAACCACAAGGGCTAGTATAGGACGGCCTTAACTTAATAAGTTATTTAAAACCAGCTTTGCATATTGGAAGACTGAAGTAGCACGGGTTGTTCCGGTTGGATTGCTCGTAGGGGTGTCCACACAAAGATATGGGTCAAACACATACTAATGCAGCAATATAAGCCTTACTATGGGGAGAAGTGGGACGTTGGGATGTGAAACCGTTCGTCGTATTGAGTGTACGGATATCTTTTGCCGCTATAGTAAGGGTTTGTCGGTACTGGGCTGGTACAAAGTTAGAATTAAGTAATGTAACAGTTATGTATGATCTCTTTGTGACACACCAAAGGAAGTGTGTTAAATATTGATTGCACCAAGAGATGATCATTTTTTGTGGGTAAAGCAGTACACCTCTGCAAAGTTAAAACTAATCGATTAGCTTGTCGGTTGCCTGAGGGTTGGACGGGCATACTACAAGATTTTTGGTTCTTTCCGCTGTGATATTACCTTGAACTGTAAAATTTCATTGTACAAATAGCTGTTGTAATAATATCAATATTATGTATGGTCGTGATCTCAATTTGTGTATGTGTGTACTCACGGGACTAGTACAGAAAGTCCATTAGAATCTTTCTTTTGTAGTATACAATATCGTAAAAGGGATGGTCTCACAATTAGATAGGTTGGCTGAGATAGGCACAGTAGAAATACAAAATTCAGAAGGGGTGGGACTAGCTAGCTTATTCAACTTTATTTTTTGTGTTAGTTTAAATCTTAGGTAAAAATGATTAAAAAGCTTTGACCAGTTGACTTACCCTATCTAAACTCACCGATGTCTAAGCCACTAATCTACCTCTTGACTCTGAACCAAACTCAACCATTGTAGAGTGGAGTAGGCTCTCAGATACGAGCATGTTGTGATCAGTGACTCGACAGGCAGACGGCAGACGGAAATACGGAATCTGTGAAGTGACTAGCTGCCTAGCAAGCGATAAAGGCATGAAGTAGGGAAATATTTCTAAAAAGCTTTAGGAGGATCCGAGTAGGCATATATAAATAGGACGAAAACAAAATATTCACGCCATGAAACTAGCCCCAAAGTCAAATGTGTTAATTGCTTGTGCAATATTGGTGGTAGCATCGTTAACATCGATCGTCGTAGAGGTGCGCTCTGAATGTGATGCCCAACAACTCCGTTGCACGTCCAAACAAAACGCCAAGACTTTTGTTTTGGTCGGCACGCTACGTCGCTCAACCAGAAGAGGACTTGACGTACTTTGAAATTAACAGCAAATTAATCGCTAGGTCAGAACATGTACGGGGGCTAAAAGTTTGATTCGACAGTGGACCAATCCATGCATCGCCGATCGATCAGAAAATGTTATTCCGGGCGATTAGCTTTAATTCTTCTGAGCACTGCGATGTTCGCTCTAGGTAGACCGGACAGGGAGTTGCACAGAGTCGTCTCTCTCGTGTTGTTCACGTCAAATTGGCGGCCGCGCGCGTGTGGATTGATCTGTGAAGCGACACCGCCACCGTACGTGCCAACTGCATGCCAAAAGGTTGGGCGCGCTTCGTGCGACAAAACCAGTCCAAATGCCTCTAACGTACGTGTGCACATCTCCGCGTTCCAAGAGTACGTGAGGCCGGAAGCGCGAATGCGCGACGTCGCCGGAGCCCAAACGCGCGTGTGGCTGAGGCTGCGACGCCGGCGCAACGGTCTCGACGCCGGCGCGCGACAACGTACACTTACGGCCGTCCCGTGCTGCGTCGTCGGCCGCCGCAAAATCTATGCGCATCATCTCCAATGTTACTGGAACCATGTACTCTGCGGGTTGGGCCATGAGGCTTTTCAGGCTCGCTCAACGGACTGGGCGGGGCTTGTGGGCCAAGCTTGCTCCACTTGCACCCTGTAATTGGTGTACGTGTGCAACGTCCCCGATGAGATCTAGGGCAGGTGAAGAAGACAGAACAAGATCAAGAATTCAAGATGCCCCAGCAACACAACTCGTCCACGAGCTTGATACATCCGAAAATTCATGGTACGTAACTAGCTTCTTTAGTTCTTGTACTTACGTGCACTACACTAGCACTGTATTTTTTTTTTTTTTTTGGTACAAGCACGCACACACTCGAACCCTTCTATATTCAGGGGCGGAGCCAGGATTTAGTTACAGAGGGGTGAGTAGACTAACGCTAAATGTTATAATAGTATGTGGGGGAATTCTTATACAGCTTGATTATAACCAACTAGACTAAATTTGATGTTATTAGGCCCTCTAGTTTTCATGTTTTTTGGACTTAATTTTTCTTGCGCAATGCTAAGACCTTGTTCAATTGTTTTGGAAACAAAAATCAGACTTTTCATCTTCATTATTATAATTACCAATTGGACTAACAACCAAAGCACAGCTATTTTAACTAGTTAATATGTAAATAATACATGGAACATAAATTGTATGCTGATGAGATATCAGAATGATCCACTCAAATTATCCAATTTATATTGAATTATCGATACTTGGAAGACCTACAACCCCGAGCAGTACCTTTAATTCAAGCGGGGAGACGGTAGGGAAGAGGAGAATAAGAAAATCTAGCCAGCTTGTTGGGCGAGATAGTGTTGTCGTGTCGACTCGTCATATCTCTCGAGTTTGTGTGCTCACTAGAACTCAGAGGAGGTAAGGTGTACATATTGATTTTCTAACTAAATATTCCTCATCCAATATATCGATACCGATGTAGGCCACTAAGTCTTTGCTACTTATTGGGCCTAGTTTGACTTGATAATCACTTAATGCATAAGAATCAACTAGAAAGTTTAGGATGATATGGCTAATTAATTAGTGGACTGGGTGATTAGCACTTAGTGTATAGGATAATGGAAAAACACTAGTGATTAGTACTAGTACATAGGGTAAAAATACATCACCATGGGGGGGGGGGGCAGGCCCTGCTAGCCCCCCCTTGTCTCCTCCCCTGCTTCTAGTCTTCTAGACCTTGCGTGCGTGGAACACGTCGTCTCGCTAAACATGTAGACTGCATGTGTACCTACTTTTATTTTTCTTTACTTCATCACAGACAGAAAATCAAACACCCATGATTGAGTAGAGTCGAACACACCACCTTGGAAGGAACCAACCGAGCTACCCTCGGTCTCAGTACCAGCACTTACGGTTGAAAATAAAAACGGAAAGTTTCTAACCGTTTTAGAGAAAAACAAAAACATAAATCTTTTTTCGAAAACAGAAATAAAAAATACCAGTACGAAAAATGGAAACGAAAATGTTATATAAATGAAACCAGGAATTAAAAACGGAAATAAACCGAAAAGGGAAATGGGCTTGGCCCAAAAAGGAGAACGGAGAATTTACATTTATTTTAAAATTAAAATAATTTCATAAATATAGACGGCTTCATATAAAATATCAAACAGAGTTCAAAAGTTCCGAAAAAATTCTCAAAAATAATTTGGAACATTTTGAACCTAGAAAAATTATTTTCAACATAATTTTTTTTATTTTTCATGATTAAATTAATTTTCTAAATCTAAAAAATAGCAAAATGGTATTTATAAACTCTAAAAAATCCAGGTTAAATCTCAGAAAATTATAAATGAACATCGAAAAATAATATACAAATTTTAGGGTATTACACCTTTGTAGTTGGTGGAGCAAGTGGATGTCGATGATAATGATATGGAGGAGGATATGATGATCTGATATAGATGACAAATAACGAGCATTTAGCTGACAAACTTGAGAAAAAATTTTCTAGTGATACCAGTACATATAACACTATTCTTGTGTCAATCTTAGAGGCGGAATGAGTTACATTGTTTTTGTGGTCATGTATATTGTGATTATGTACTATGTTCTTGTGGATTTTTTTTTTTGTTTCCGTATCCGCTCCATTCTGTTTCGCATTCGTTTCCGTCACTATCTGTTTCCGTATCCGTTTTTGGGGTTCCGATTTCATTCTCGTTAACGGTAAAAAAAATACAAATACGAAAATGAAAACAGAACAACCATTTACCGATCATTTTTTGTACCGTTATCATCCCTTCTAGCACTGCATTTGGTTGTTAATCTGTGTGCATGGTATGGCCTATGGGGAAGCTAGAGCAGAGCGTGGCCAACCGTGTGTGGCTTCGTGGGCCGTCCATCACCCAACGAACCGCGGCCCCAAGCGAAAAATAGGATGGTGGACGTTGTCCGTAGGGATGCAAATGGGCCGGTCCTAGGGTCATCTTTGACCCACTCTAATTCATTTGTTTGCACTAAAACTTAAAAGATGGAGTAAAAATTAAGTTTTTAGTGCAAACAAATGAACTAAAGTGGGCCAAAGAAGACCCTAGGGTCGGCCCATTTGCATCCCTAGTTGTCCGTGATCACGTACCAGCCCAATGAAAGTTGGATCTCCGACGTTGCTGGTCAAGTTGATGGATGTGCCGCTTCTTTGCTCGGCTCCTAGCCTGCGAGTACACACCTGTCTCCCTGAACGGCTGGACCTGGACGGCTGGACGAGACGTCATGGCGATCAGAAACCCGGGGAGAGCATGCGGACGTCAACCACGACGCGCGCGCCATGGTCCCGCGCCGCAACAGCATCCGCTGCACGGCCAGCACCGGCCTGCTAGAAAGGCAGGCGCGGCCGTTCGTCGGCCTCGCGCACACCGTGGCGGAGTATATATATGGCGTACGCCGGCGACTGGCGAGGTGTTTGCATCAAAATCCGGCATATTTGAAAGATTCGGTAAATATGGAAATAAAAGGCAAAATGAAGCAAGAAGAGTCCAGACCAAGGATTCAAATTTCATTTTCGGACTCCATCTCGGACCAGGCCGAAATCCAAAATTTCGGTGAGATTCGGAAATTTCAATCAAATTTCGAACGAAATTCAAAAAGGACGATTTGAATCCGGCTTTTTTTAAACCGAGAAAAACGAAATCTCGGGCGAAATTGCCGAGATTTCGCCCGAGATAGCCGAGATTTCGCCCTAATTCAAATGAACAAAAAATGGTTCAAATGACGTCAAAAAAATTTCAAATTTTTTTTGGATGGTTCTGACACATCACTAACGTTCTCATACAAATTTCAGATAGTGATCATGTCTAAGGAATTTTAAAAAAATCCTGACACATCACTAATGTTCCTCAAATTTACTATGGTTTGGATCTTATTAAATTTTACTATGGAGTGGATGTAGAAAATTTAGTAAATTTGATAGTATCCAACCCATAGCAAAATTGAGAAGAATCCAAACCATAGTACAATTGGTTGTTCTGTTTTTTACTATGAAATTGAGGAGTTAGTGAAATTCAGAAGTATCCAAACCATAGTAAAATTGAGAATATCCACACTAAATTTTGTACCGTTATTATCCCTACATCCACTCCATTTTTGAGAACATCCATAGTAAAAATTGGAGAGTTAGTAAATTTGATAGGATCTAAACCATAGCAATCAAGGCGACATGATAACCAAAAATCATATTTGGGCGAAGTTACTCCTACTGAGCAAGCAATACAGTCAGTGGAGTTGGTTATCAGAGTGTGGTTAGGCTTTGGGCAAATCTACAGGTGAATCCCATCTTCCCCAAAAAAACATTTTCATTTTTTTTCGATTTCTTTCTTCTGTGTTGTTCCTATTTGCTTGAAAATGCTACAAGAAAAATATTAGCTCAAATCCGGTAATATACAAATGCAATCCGGTTCAAAATGTTCAAATCTCGGACAAATTGGGCGAAATCTCGCCGAAAAAAATGAGATCACTGTAGAAATTCGAATTTTTTTAATTTTTTATTCGGCCGGGATTTGCAATTTTGTCCCCGGCCGAAAACCGAAATCTCACCCGAGAAAACCGAAATCTCGGCGATTTTTGGATCTTCGGTCCAGACAAGGCGCGCCACAAGCCGTTTGGAAACAGGAATCGGTTTGGAAGAATAAGTCGATTCGGATTCCCTGCTGTGTCCGAACAAGACTCGGATCGGCTAATGCCGCAAATCTGCCAGAAGATAGGAGTCTGTTTCGAACACTCTGTTGTATCCAAGTAAGACTCGGATCCGTCAGTGGGTATAAATATAAACCCAGGCCAGCGTAGAAGGGGCAATGAACACAATCACAAACTCGTTTACATTTTCTTTTCTGTTTTACTTAGTTGCGTTGTAATCTTTCATCTGAAAGTCGTCGAGATCAATAAAGAGTTGCGAATAGCCAATTTATTGTTTCTATCGACTTGTTCCTCAGGTTCGATCTGTTTTGCTTGCTGCGCGTCGCCTTTCAAAGCCGATCTACCTTTACCCCCGGACTAGCCTAATCAGCTAATCTAGTTATTCCCTTATCGGCTTATAGCCGATCAACGTTAAGCTGATACTTTTCGATATCGGCTCTGATCATACTTACGATTTTCTTTTACCTTATCGATTGCAGGTCAAATCGATTAGCACGCTCTGCAAACCCGGCGTTTATCCATGTGTTTGAGGCTAAGAACCCCGCTTCACATTTTTAGCGTGAACATATTTTGGCATACCCAGTGGGACCACAAGAAGTCGACATGACGTCAAACAGAAAGCCTACAATGGTTAATGACATCAGCACCGACGCTATAATCGCGCCCATATTGGCCGATTTGACGCCAGAGCAAAGGAAAGAAATTGAGGATCGGAAAGCCGCACTCGAGGAGATGATGCTTGGCTATTTTCAAAAGACCCGACGAGGCGTCACCCAAAAGGCTCCACTCCCGACGCTTAGTTATGGCGAAACGAACATCTCGATTGAAAAGGTAAGCCGATATGAACCAGGTCAAGCAGAATTATCAGTCATGATTGAGCAATCTGTGCCTCATGCTCTAATCAATCAATCATCGGCATTGGTTTCGACGTTAAAGCCGATGATTGAGAATAGTGTCAAGACAATTGCTCAAGAATTGGCTTTATCTGAAAGTCCATCGAACCCGTTACAGCCTCTTCCGACGTATCCTGTGTACTCGATACCACCAAGTACGAGCATAGTAAAAACGTCGGCTCCATCACCTTCGATGATACCAACCCAACCTACCGTGCTAATGCCAAGCGCTCGATCGGGTGGGGTTACACATTACCACACACATACTGATGCGGCAAAATTAAACACAACCAACCTGCCCACGGCGCCATCGGCCAATGTTTTCATTCAATCGGCATATCGGCCGATTGAGACAGACAGGGCTCAATTCCAAGGAGCTATATTGGTCATGCATGGTGTACCCATCGTTCAGCAAGACTGGCGGAAAAAAGCAGTTGCATGTACCTGTTGCCATGCACATACGTATCCATTAGGCTGCCTCCCGAGCAATTTCAGTGCTGAAAATGGCTCAGTCAGTCATGATTAGAGCGGATATCTTACAAGACATGCCTGGAGAACCTTCTGTTGGAATTAATTTTGAATTAGTTTAATGAAAGAAGTTAAAGAGGTGTTGAGTTGAGGGTATAAAACATTAGTACAATATTGCTTAGTTATGCGGAGTGGAACCAACTTATAAGGGGTGCTCCTTTGTGGACTCTAGTGAAAGTTAGCGGCAAGGTTAGAGAGAGGTACATATAGTTGACTATATTAGACTATGTACATACGCACGCGCATATCACGTGACTTGTGACTTCCTAGAGTCATGGCAGTTTGATCTGCGTGATCGCAAGACGGTTTTAAGATAACATGCATTCTTAAGGGAGATGTCCCGTATGTGAAGAAAAGTGACAGAAAATCAATCACAATCTCCTGCGGCGATCTCTGCTTCGTCCGTGCTTGCTGCCACCGATCCATTCCGTCCCCTTCACCTATCGTGCAATGGGCGTGAGGTCGACGATCAGGTTTCTGGAAAGCACCCTTCCACGCGACTACGCATCACTCCTACGCATCACTGTTGTGGTAATCCATCACTATCTTGACACCCCTTTCGTGGAGACCGACTTTGACATGAATGAGAAAAATCAACTCAACTTGCTCTTGTGGTGGAAGAATAATCAACGTATTTACCCATGCTATCCCATTTTGCACGGGACGTACTTACGGTTCTGGTGTCCACTGTTTCGTCAGAAGCCACTTTTAGTTTGGTGGGGAGGGTACTTGAGACAATGAGATCGCCTCTCAGACCTGAGATGGTGTAATTACATGCATAAAAGACTAGGAGCGTACAGAAGACATGACACAACATCAGCTTGAGGATCCGAAGATTACGGACGCGTACGTTAGCCGACTTTAACAATCTTGTCCTCGGGCGGTCTTTGTAGTAATGTATATATACATAGTTACTGTGCTCTTTTCCTTACTGGGGGTACCCCATACCGGGGTGTAAGATTTTTAACGAAGCAATAACTCTGTACATGTTTAAGATTGAATAAAATTTCTTTCTTTTTCCCCAATATTTGTGTCTATTGTCTCAGCTCCCTGCATCTACGGGTCCTTTCCTCTCATCGCAATAGTGCAAATGAGTCGGGCCTAGGCCGGCACAACACGAAGCAAGCGCAAGGCGCAAATGGATTGTCCCTGAGCTCACTAATGACGAGCAGGACCGACACGGCACGAATGCATGAGATCGATGTTATTGTGTAGTCCTTCTTCGTCCAAGTTTATGGAATTTATTATTTAAATGCTCATGTATATAAATATTGTGTGTACTTTATATTCTTATGAAAATTCTTATGATTTTTATTTATATCCCTAATAAATATCTAGATCTATTTAATATTCTCTATATGTATTAATTGAATATATTACTTATATATAATAATTAAAGATAATCTAATCATTTTCATGATCTATTTGATCTATATGTTAATAGAAAGTACAATGTATAAACTGAATAGAGGGAGTAGGCACGAGCAAAAGGCCGCCATTTCACAATCTATCGGTGGGCAGCTCGACCCCATCGCATGACGACATGAGCGTGGATCGAGCGCACGTCGCACGGTGGAATTGCATGAATCTTTTGATAGGTGCACCATGCGCACGACGCAAGATCGGTACTGTCGCCGCGAAATCCCAAATCCCAAGGCTGCGGCGTGCGGAGCGGTTGCTAGTACGGTTCAGGGTTAACCATTTCGTTTCGGGTATGTTTTTCGGTCAGCGGTCGGTACCGAATTTCGTCGAAATTCGAGCGAAATTCGAGGAAAATCGAACTGTTTCGAATTTGAAATGTATTTGAAAATAGGTCTGGGAGCCGATCGAATTTCGAGCTGAATCATCGAAAATCGATTGAAAAACATCGAAATTCGTTCGAAATTTGTAATTATCTCGAAATTCAGTAAAAGGTTAGAGAAAAATGGAAAAATGTTTGAAAAAATGGGGAAAAATTGCAAAAAAATTTGTAAAAAGGCCATTAAAGTCCCAATTAAAAAGTAAAAAAATATGTAAACACACAAAAAAATTTCGGCATGATGTTTCGTAAATATGAATAAAAAATTTGGCATGACCTTTGCTATATTTAAGTTATTTGCAAGTTGTGACATATGAAATATCATTGACATATTAATATCATTCACATAATGACATAAAAATACCATTCACATGCAAATACCATTGGCATATCGATACCATTCACATGTCAATACAATTTACATATTAATACCATCCACATAGGCTTACCATTTAAAGTTGATATTAGGCATAGCGTTGTATTCTTCCGTGGACATCAAGGCTAATGCTCGTGTAGCGAGCAACTCTGCCCTATAATCGTGCCAGCTTTGCCCCGTCCATGCACTTGTCGTTTGCCATTGTTGGTACAATATGGCATAAAACTCAGGGTCTTGCCACTCATATACCCATTGCGTGGGAGGTTGTGCATGAGCATCGGGGATGGAGTAGTCATAGCCGCCATATGAGCCACAGCTCTCTTGAGTCTCGGCGATGCTGTAAGAACTACATCCATCCTGTGGTGCGTCATTTCCCTTCCCTCTAGTAGTCGTCCTCTGTGATTGGGGGGCGCCATGGTCTCTGTCCTGTGTTGCATGAGTGAACTGTGACTCCCCTGTAAATTCAATGGGACGTTGCTTTTCTGATTGCTGCGTGACAGGGATGGAGGTAACGCCACCAGTGTCACCGCCACCAGTGTTACCGCCACCAGTGTCACCGCCATATGTGTCTGTCTTGGAGCTGCTATCATTGGACTCTTCGTACGGTGGGCTCCGACGGTCCAAACTATCAGTGGAGTCATCACTCCGTACATTATGCTCCTCATCTGCGGCATGCTTCCCTTTTCCTTTGTAGGAGGCTCTCTTTTTTCTTGTATCCTTTTTTGACACTGATTGGTGCTTTCTCTTCCCTGTGTGAGTGTCCCCGACTGTCCTGTCCGCCCATTGAGGGATGCTTGCAGCCCCAGTATCCTTTCTCAACATAGTAGGGGATATCGGGTCTGTCACAAGGTGTGATGGGAGAGACGTGTCACTCTCAGTGTCCTCCTCATCAAGTAATGGGTCACCATTAGACCTTCCTTTTTCCATCCACTGTCGTATCGGATTTGCATCATCGCATAGTGTAAGCTCCATAAGACGTTGGAATGGATCATCTTCATCTGAGCACCTTTGATTTTCTGCAGCTTGAATTCGAAGCCGAAGGTTGTAGTTAACATACACCAGCTTATAGAGCTTCTTGTATGATAGGCGGTTGCGGATTTTAGTGTGGATGAACGCAAATGTACTCCAATTGCGTTCACATCCGCTTGAAGATGCACATTGCGACACAAGGCGTAGTGCAAACCGCTGAAGCATTGGTGTTTCCGAACCAAATACACCCCACCAATGTGCTGTAAGTTGACGAATAGAACAGTAAGTACCAACGGAAGTACCATTGTATGTAAGACGGAATAAGGAAAATACCAGGGGATGTTTTGGCATCATGTGCCATCCTCTCAGCTAGAGCACTGGAGAATGATCCAGCTTTCCTTCTGAAAACCTCAGACTCACGAAGAGCTTGCGCCGCGCTTTCGGTATCATCAGCAAGTGCTTCAAAAGCATCCCGCAGATTTGGTAAGAAGCTGTTGTTCGTGCCATACACGTAAGTAGTCCGAGGGTTTAAGGCAGCGGCTGCCAAAACATCAAACATGTCAGTACAAGTATGGAACGTAACTCCAACCGAAATATATTATGTTTCAGAGAAGAATGTATTACCGGCGTTCATATAAGTGTGGCGCGTTAAGTCGTCCATTCTTCGATCTACCACTGCCATGTACATCTCATTTGTCGCTGGAGAGTTATGGAACAAACTATCATACTCCTGTCGCACTATATTGTACCGTAGGATTGTCTCGCTCAATGTAGGCACCCTGTCCTGATCGGCAAAGCGCAGGAAGGTGTACACTGGTTCAACCGACTTGACAACATTTCGAAGATTATCCCACCAGTCCAAGCTCGAGAGGCAGATGTACGCGTACCTCCCATCGGTGGTATCAACAAAGCGAGAGCGTACAAATTCTTCGGCAGCCATCCATTGCATAAACTTGTCCTTGCGACGGAAGAAACTATCCAAGAACATGTAGTTAGTACCGAAACGAGTTGCATTCCACTTTACCAACTCACCTCCAATATACTTCTTCATCAACGCATGAAGCTTGGAATGATTATATATCCATCGAGAGATTTTTCTTGCACTCTCAATGACGGAGGCGTGATCAGGGAAATCTCCAATCTGCTTCAACATCAAATTAATGGTGTGTGCCACACAAGGCTGCCAGATGATGTTGCGGTGCTGTTGTGCGATGAGTTTGCACGCCTTCTTGTAGTTGGCACCATTATCGATGACAATCTGCACCACATTTTGAGGACCCACCTCGTCAACAACTGAACATATTTCCTGTGTGAACAAACAAAATGAAAACCTCTGTTACTTCATGTGTACGTTAGGTATATTTCAAAAGAGGACGAACAAAAACAAGTACCTTGCGCAAGTATGCAGCATCTTGAGATGTACCCGTAGCATCCACGGACTTGTGGAAGAACATGGTTCCATTACAGTAAATCATGAAATTAATTATGGTCATGCGTGTAGGCCCTGTCCAAGAATCGCACATGATTGTTACTCCGTACGTAGGCCATTCCTTTTTGAACTTAGCGAACTTCTCCTTTATGTCTGCTTCATTGGCGTCTAAATATTTTCCATCTATATCTCGCCCACTCGGAGATGCGACACCCTCGCCTGCAAACGAAGAACTATCCAAAAAATTAGATATGAATCGTTGTACAATTAAATGAACATTTTAAAGCTCACTTACCGTATTTTTGTGTTTCCCTCACGGCGCTAACAAAGTATGGATTATCTGCTTTCCGTCCCGCGATACCAGCAGTGTGGAAAAATTTAGCCCAGGCCGACCCAATCGCCTGCTTTGCACTCTTACCCTTCTGTGTCCACTGATGGGTGTCAATCCTTGGTTGCACGGGGCCACGTGACTTACTAACATTGTAATCCTCTATCGGTTGTGGTCCTTGCCGTTGCTAGGAGCTTCGAAACATCCTCGGCAACAGACCGCTGCCCCCTCCTCTATCCCCCCTAGAGGTGCCACTGCCACCACCGTGCTCATACCTACCACCACCTGCTCGACTCCTATATTCTGCCTCCACCCTAGAGGCAGCCATAGCTTGCCGGAGTTGTTCCTCCTCATCAACATCGCCCGTGTACTCTGAATATACACTTCTCCTAGGCGGAGAATCTCCAGCTGCTACTTCTTTCCTCAGCCTCTCCTCTCTCTTGTCCTTCTTCTTGTCCTTCGTCCTGTCTAGCTCACGCTGAAAGTACTCACGAACTTCCCCAGGAACTTTGCTACAATGGACGACATTCGTACCACGCCCTGCCAAGTGCTGCTTTAGTCGGGTTGCACCGCCTCCTTTCCCCACTTTCAAACAATGCTTGCATCGATATCCACCCCCCAACTTCTCCCCGTGCTCCCACACCACATCGGCATGGTCTGCCATCTGCTAGAATGTAGAACAAATTGCTATTAGCCATCACTTCTAAAGATTGAAAAGATCCAATTGATATATTATGTATCGTCAGACATGTGACAACTCAAGTAATCATCACCATTCTAATAACAATAATCCGTTCATCAATGTCAATCACTTCTAAAAAAAGATTGAAAAGTTCCAATTGATATATTATGTATCGTCGGATCAAGTGGTACAACTCAAGTAATCATCACCATTCAAATAACAATAACCCGTTCATCAATGTCAATCACTTCTAAAAAAAGATTGAAAAATTCCAATTGATATATTATGTATCGTCGGATCAAGTGGTACAACTCAAGTAATCATCACCATTCAAATAACAATAATCCGTTCATCAATATCAATCACTTCTAACATAAGATTGAAAAGTTCCAATTGATATATTATGTATCGTCGGATCAAGTGGTACAACTCAAGTAATCATCACCATTCAAATAACAATAATCCGTTCATCAATATCAATCACTTCTAACATAAGATTGAAAAGTTCCAATTGATATATTATGTATCGTCCGGATCAAGTGGTACAACTCAAGTAATCATCACCATTCAAATAACAATAATCCGTTCATCAATATCAATCACTTCTAACATAAGATTGAAAAGTTCCAATTGATATATTATGTATCGTCGGATCAAGTGGTACAACTCAAGTAATCATCACCATTCAAATAACAATAATCCGTTCATCAATATCAATCACTTCTAACATAAGATTGAAAAGTTCCAATTGATATATTATGTATCGTCGGATCAAGTGGTACAACTCAAGTAATCATCACCATTCAAATAACAATAACCCGTTCATCAATGTCAATCACTTCTAAAAAAAGATTGAAAAATTCCAATTGATATATTATGTATCGTCGGATCAAGTGGTACAACTCAAGTAATCATCACCATTCAAATAACAATAATCCGTTCATCACTGTCAATCACTTCTAACTAAATATTGAAAAGTTCCAATTGATATATTATGTATCGTCGGATCAAGTGGTACAACTCAAGTAATCATCATTTACAGCAGAAATGGCTAAGTTCTTCGTAATGATTAATCTGTATTTGCTGAAGCTACGAGCAGAAATGGAAGAGGGTTCAAAAGACTAATCATACATTTACAGCAAAAATATTGGAGGAAATGGAAGAGGAGTAAGCTACTGTCGAAAATCGAGATGTACCGTCGAAAATCGCTGCTAGCCGTCGAAAACTTGATCAGCCGTTGGAAAACCGAAGCACTCCTCGTTTTTCTTTTTCTTTTGTCGGCTTTCGCAGCTTGCCGATCGAATTTCGATCGTATTCCGCCGAAAATGCGCGTCGAGCTGGCCGGCGACGACCGGAGGCGATGGAGATGGCTTCGGGCGTTGAGTGGGGAATGAATGGAACCAATAATTGCAGCTCCAAGCTTTACTGGCCAGCTCTCACGTGAAGTCTTCCCTGGTGGGCCGAGTTGGGCCGGCGCTACAGGAGCTCGGCCTGTGGGCTCAAAGCCTGCCGGCCGGCTTTTTTTTTGTTGTTTCAATTTGAACTCCTCAAAAACGCCTTCAAATTTCATTTTTCTCAAAAATTGATTGCATCATTGGTCATTAGGATATTAATACTAATTGTACAAAAAATTTGGTCAAATTTTTAAATTTTTTTGAATTCGAAATTGAATTCCGGCGGTATGCCGATCGAAATCTCTTTTCGTCGCACGTCGGTACGGTCGATTTTCTCGAAATTCGGTCGAATTTCGACGATTTTTACAACCCTGGTACGGTTCAACTTATCACAGGAAATCATGAGAAAATCGTGATCATTAGGCCATTCACAATGGGAGTTTCATTCTCATTAAATGAGATGTCACATAGGTAAAAATGGTGACATGGCAACAAATTTATGAGGAGAAAAGAGAGTTGAGTTTCATGGGGATGAAACCTGGTGTACACGGTTACCAAGTGCTTTGAAACTGGGATGAAACCCCACTGAGAGCGATTTATTTGATCTCCACACCTTTTCTGGATCCCGTGTGGCCATATTGTAGTGCGCTAGATATAATTGCAAGTGGCTACACAATTTATATGGCACATTTGATCACAACACCATCCAACAATTAAATGTTATGTCATGCTCATGAAATTGCAAAATGAAACTGTGCATTGAGAGCAGGGTTCAAAATTTTGGTTTAGGGTAAAATCTCGTCACTCGCCGAAATCCGATTTTTCGCCGAGATCTCGTTATTTCGGACCAAATCCCAACGAAATTCAAAAAGCAAAATTTGAATCCGGTTTTTTGAACCGAAATTACCGAGATTTCGGTTCAAAAACCGAAATTTCGGTCCATTTAGCCAAGATCTCGGCCAAATTAAAATGATCTAAAAAGTGTGCAAAATTCGTTAATTTTTTATGTATGTTTCTGACATATCATTAATATTGCCATGAAATTTGTAGATAGTGATCAAGCTTGAGGAATTTATAAAAATTCATATAGTGAAAAGTACTATAAAATGGTATCCCGGGGCTAGAAAAAAATAGGAATTTTTTTTGAAAATAATCATGAAAGAATTTATGTGACATTTCTATTTGTTTGAATGAAATTTACTAAGTTTTTGCACATAAAATACCGTACACAACCAAATTTGGCAGCATTTCGCCTGATTTTTGGATTTAAACACTTTAACTAGGCAATATAATAAAATCATTACATTATATGATCACAAATGATAAACATTTAAATTACATTCACAAACATCATGCATTCCATCCAAGTGAAGAGCTGTAAGGGAGGGAGCTCACCATGCATGATTCAACACAGCAATGGCAAACAAATTCTCACCAGTCCATGTAAACAAAAGTAGAAGCATAGTTCCCAGACTTGGTGTAGAGCACACGATGATGGTAGTCATGGAAGTCAGAGCTATTCACAAGGAAAATTCAGAACAATGTTAAATGTAACTCATCAAATTGAATCCTTATGTGAATTCTAGCTAGCTTACCCTTCATATAGTGGCAGGAAATTGGATGGGCTCCATGGGAAGTGGTATCCGTTTGGTATGCAGAGCCCTGTGCCCCCAATAGAATATGAAATCCTCAAGTACTAAGTAGAAAAGAACTTGATATACAATGATCGTCCTGCATAAACATAGGTAGCAAGTTTAACCATTTCCATTTTCATTTGAATCTTGGTAGTCCTAGTGCTTTCATGTTTACATTCTTAGATGAGAAGGATACTGGTAATGCAATAAATGAGGTGAGCTACTTCAGTTGGAAGAAAGAAGTAACGGAAACTAAGAACTTTCAAGTTCCAACTATCCCCGTAGTCTCATTGCCAACCAGAGCACTATGGTAAGACAACAAACTTCACGCAAGAAACATTGCTCGTTGTAAAGTTCAAAATAAGAACTTAGGGCCTGTTTGGTTCATAGCCAAATATTGCCACAATTTGCCACATATTGAGTTAGGCAAGTTTGACCAAATTAGGCATGTGTTTGGTTCATAGCCACACTTGTGGCAAGATTCTTTCTTGCCATTTAGGTCCCACATGTCCTTGGCTCAAAAAAGTGTGGCAAACTTCTTTTTTCTAGCCAAAGTGTGGCTTCAATTTTGGTGACCTAACTTTAGGCAAGTTTGGCAAAAAACTATGGCAAAGTATGGTAAACTTAGTATATGAACCAAACAGGCCCTTAGCAATTTTAATTTTATGGTGGTAAAAAATCATCACATTTTTTTGAAATTTTGGTCAGACATGGAAAACGACTTGAAGAATCCAATCCGGTCAAATCCGATCAATTTTTGGTCAAAAAACCGAATTTTCGGTCCATTTAGCCGAAATTTTGCCGAAATTATAGGGTACTGTAGCACTTTAATTTTTTTTAGGGTTTTTTAATTTCGCCGGGATTATGGAACTCGAGGGGTCCGAAATCCGAAATTTCGCGGGATTTCGACGAGAATTTGAACCCTGATTGAGAGAGGTTGTTTCATTCATCAACTTAAACATCTAAATATGACGTGGCACTATCAGAAATCATGTAACGAAACTCTCTATTGTGAATGGCCTTAGCCTTATCGGTGGGTAAAGTATAAAAAATTGTTGGAAAAACTGGTTAAATTTAAAAAAAATAAAAAATTTTAAAAAAATATGCGATGTAAATATTACAATAATAGGTGAAAATTGAGATAAAATCGATCAAAAAATCAGCCTTGAGAAATATTCAGTTGGCTAGTCAAAATCGAGCGAAAATCGGGTAAAAATTGTTAAAAATCGGTAGATTTTTGTTTTTTTTAGAAAAAAAACTGGATTTCAAAACCAGACGAATTTTGGTGATTTTTGACGATTTTCTACCAAAATTGGTACCGAATTAGAGACGATTTTCTCCCTGAAAAAGGTTAGGTGAACCCTGGTTGCTGGCATGCAGCCTGCCGTTTGGACATGCAATTGACCACTGTACCACGCTAGTGGGCAAATAATCTCATTTTGATGTGCAATTGGATCGAATTAAACTGCACCCGCATGTCTCTAAAATTGCTATGCAATTTTTTGTTGCGTCACTTAATAATGAACGAACCTAAATGAACTAACCAAATGACTCTAAGGGCTTGACAAACTTAAAATGAGGTTTGGCCGTTTGGCAGTAGGACGAATTGACAATCCTTGGTGTAATTTACTGAAAACAAAAACAATCTCACAAATGCCACACATCAAGATATGAATCTCGAAGGAGATGTACATGTAGCCCACGGAAACCACGAAGTAGATCTCAGGCCGCCGAGATCCGAAAATCAGAGCCATCCACGTGTCCCCATGCCGACCACGAGCCGAGCACGCGCTCTCAAACAGGCGTCCTAATTTTTTTTCCCAACTGGTGAAATGGTATCTTGCTTGGCATCCCGAGCTCGATTCCGAGCATCTCCCTGGTAGATCCCTAATGATGCCATTTCTGTAGGAACTGTTACGTTTAACAGCTAATTTCCTGAAGCCTTCGCTTTTACAAGTACACACCTCTCTTGTGTTTATTTTTACTGATTAAAGGATTTCTCTTTTGCAAGTGCACACCTCAACCTTTTCTCTACTAATGTAAAAAGGAGAGTTCTCCCGTCGTCCGCCCTTATGTTCTCTTATCCACTCACACATCCTCATTCTCTCTCTCTCTCTCGCCACTAGTAGCCACCGAGCGGGCATAGCATCTTCTTCGTCAACTCCGGCAACGGAGTATGAGCCTCTGCTGTTAGCAATGGTTCCGATTAGGTGGCGTGGTAGATCAGGGTGGTGAGGCTCGTAGGATCAAGGATAACTGATTAGAGGGGGGTGAATAGGAACTTTTAAAATTATTTGGCTCTAAGTTGCGATAATTGATTATCTAATGCACGAATTAAGAATTTTAACAATTAAAGTCTAAATCTTCTAGGTCTTACTAAAGTGCACCAGCAAGCTATGTCTAAGCTATACAACAATCTTAGGGAGATGATCAAAGCTAAATACGCCAGGAAAGTAAATTACTCAAATTTAAATACAAGAGAGCAAACCATAAAGGATGGACACAAGATTTTACTTCATGATCTTGGAGACTTGCCGGTCTCCCTTAAACCATGTTGAGGAAACTTGAACAAATCAAACTAGATCCTTGTGCAAATGAGCCTCCCTTGGTCACTATTGGTAGCTCTTTCTCGCTTCAGGTAAGCGAGCTTCGGCCTTCACAATCCACCGGATCTCCTCACAAATTCCGTTGAGGATATCATTGGTTCTCCCGCCTCCAAGCCATCTAGGAGGCAGTAACTTCCAAAAAAATAGAGTGATGACGCTTGTTTGAGATTGATTCAAGTGTCTAAATATCGCAAACTTAAATTACACACTTGAATGCATCTATCTCTCTAAAAAAGTGAATTGAATGCTCTTGAGAAGAAAGAATGCTTGCTAGGGCTCACAAATATGCAATTGAATGTCCAAGAGAACCCCTAGCTAAAGATGTGGGGTATTTGTATCCCCTACCTAAATTTTCATCCATTAGGGATTAAACCCATAAAAAATCAGCATTTTCGGAATTGCATGACCAAGTGCAACCAAGAGATAATTCTAGATGGAATTTGAGCCAAATGACTTTAAGCAAACTCAGGCTACTAGACATCATTCCCTCTCGATAGTACAACATCTATTCTAGCAATCCGATCTTTTACTTCTAACTCCGATATCGGTAAAAACTAAATAAAAGGTCCTTAACATATTGTATCTCGATCTTGAACTTTAGTTGCCTTTGATTGACCTTTTACTTCATGATGAGACCAACCTATTCTCACATACTTAAGATAAATTGTTAGTCTATTAAGCATGATTGTCATTAATTACCAAAATTCAAATAAAATTAGGGGCCTAGATGCTTCAAGGTCGCGATACTTCTTCCTCAACACCGTTCAGTGGAGGACACGTCGCCACATTCACTGGCACTACTGAGGTCGTTCGACGCCAGATCCGACCTTCCCCGTTATCGTCGACAACTGACCGGCCCTCCCCAACCTTAACACCATCGGATCCGGCCCTCCTTGGCCCACGGCCACCATCTTCCTCCTCCCTAGCATCGGTGCGTGTACCATCGATCCAACCTCTCCATATGAGTGAGTGCTAGCCCGACCCAACCTGACAGTGACGGTGTCCTCAAGGTGCGACAGGGAGGGTGTTCCACTCTAGATTCACCAAGGAAACCCGAATATGGTTCTCGTCCCCAAGGTACTCCAACCGTGATGTCGAAATTCACCAGTTGGTCGCTGCTGTCGCCAAGGTGCTCCTCGATGGTGCACCAATTAACAACAGGGTTCTTCCTCAATGGTATACACCTCCACGTTGCCGTCTAATCCATCGTGACCTCGAGGTACACCTCCAAATCCACCGCATGTCGAGTTACACAATCTAATCCTCCCCTGTATCACGTTAGATGAAATGTATCACCTTCTTCTAGTACTTCATTGCAACACACGGACACCTTACTAGTCAAGAATAATTTAGGAGTTACAAGTAATTGTTCTTGGGTAACATATCGGTAGATACATGTGCTTTTATATTTGTATAAGTAATTGTTCTATGTAACATATCGGTAAATACATGTGCTTTAATTGAGAGCTCTTTTACGATACACTAAATTAAATATGAACCGTTTATTTTTTTTATCCATGAATTAAATTAACTGATTTTATTTATACTGTATATGGTCGTAAAGTAGTAGAAATATCTTTAATAAATTAACGGTTAAATTTAATTTCTACTACATATAATATACTACCAGTATAATACACCATAAAATTTCTCTTACTTTATGCGCAATTTTCTTCTGCGTCGAAGCATTCGTCTTAGCTAACCTAAGGTCCTTTTGCAATATGAGTCTCCTATTGTAGGGATGCAAATGGGCTGACCCTAGGGTCTTCTTTGGCCCACTTTAGTTCAATTGTTTGCACTAAAAACTTAATTTTTACTCCACCTTTTAAGTTTTAGTGCAAACAAATGAACTAGAGTGGGTCAAAGATGACCCTAGGGCCGGCCCATTTGCATCCCTATCCTATTGCATTCGTTACTTCACTTCCTAGGTAATCTTGAGCTAAACAAATGTCTCTACAATACCTAAGTACTTGATTATAAATTCTAAAAATGCTCGCACCAAACTATAAATGACAAAATGATCGGTCAAGTAGCTAAAAGCCAGCAATAATTCCAGGCAGCTCAATGTCTTCATTTCTGTTAGACAACCTCGCTATCGAATAGTCCGGGGTTGCCTAATAGATCTAAACTGGAGAACAGAGAGAGAAGGCGAGAGACACAATATGAGGAGGAACGGGTCTGCTTTATTATTCTGTATGCTTGTGTACAATGGGGTGACCCTCTACCTCCTATATATAGCGGTTCTGCTTAGAGATAAGGAAGAGTCCATATCGGATACGAATCCGGTTTCCTAACACTCCCCCTTGGACTCTTCACTGCGAGATGCATATGCCTCATTAAAACTCCATAAAAACCCAGTGGGAAAAATAATTGGAGAAAGAGTACATAGCACACGCTTGCTGTGTTGCACGGATTGCCTCATCAAAAACCTTATGTAAGAAAACTTCAATGAAAAACTTACTTAAGGAAAAGAGTACAATCCACCCAAACTTCAATGTTAATCTTCAAGATTTACGTTGGGTACTCAAACTTCATGTTTGAGATTTATGTAGGAGTATGTGAAAAATCTCCCCCTGAAATCTGCACTTCTCTAAGCCTCATCATCCCGATTCCTCTAATACATCTTTCAAAGGAAGATGCCGGAGTGACTTAGTGAATAAATCTGAGATTTTCACACGACTTAGTATGCAAGATATCTTTATCTCGTTCATCTTATGCATTTCATGAGCATAAAAGAACTTAGGGTTGATATGCTTTGTAAGGTTACTCTTCACATATCCCATTTGTACTTGTGCAACACAAGCTGCATTATCTTCATAGATAATAGTGGGGTTTGTTCCATGTTCGACCACATGACTTGGATGTGGTGAACCATTCTTCAAGCCATGCACATTCTCGAAAGGCTTCATACAAGGCAATTATTTCTTAGTGGTTTGTCGACGTTGAGACAAGAGTCCGCTTAGATGACTTCCACGAAATTGTGTTCCACCGCAAAGGAAAACATACCCGCTTGTGACTTGCCGGTATCTGGTCCGATAGGTACCCGACATCGACATAGCCAACTAAATTCAATTCATTGTTTCTTACGTAAAACAAGCCAAGGTCTTTGCTTCCTTGAAGGTAACGGAAGATGTCCTTCACCCCTTTCCAATGCCTTTTGGTGGGTTACGCCTTTGTCTGCGCTAGCAAATTCACTGCGAACGCAATGTCCGCCTAGTGCTATTCGCAAGGTACATGAGCGCTCCAATTGCACTCAAGTATGGGAATTCCGCTCCCAGACTTCCTCCCCTCTTCTTTAGGCCTGCACAGGTCTAGGTCTGCTTGGAGTGACCTTCCGAGCCATTGGGGTCTTTGCGGGGTATGCCTTTTCAAAGCCAAATCTCTCCAACACTTTCTGCGTGTAGGATGCTTGGTGTACCAAGATTCCGCCTTGGACATGTTCAAGCCGCAAGCTTAAACAGTAACTTGGTTTTACCCAAGTCTTTCATTTCAAACTCAGATTTCAAGTATGTGCATGCTTCTTCAATTTCCTTATCCGTCCCAATGATGTTCAAGTCATCTACATAGACGGAGATTATACAAAATCCATTCGTGGATCGTTGTATAAATACACATGGACAATCTTCATTTGTTCGTATAGCCTTTCTTGAGAGAAAGTCACTCAAACGATTGTACCACATTCTTCCCGATCGTTTTAGCCCATACAGTGATTTCTCCAATTTCACATCAGTATAGGTTTCTGCTTGCTCTGTCTTGGTTCGGGATAGGGATACCTTCCGGTACTTTCATATAAATCTCCGAATCCAAGTTTCCATACAAATATGCTGTGACAACATCCATTAGCTTCATTTTCAACTTCAAGTTGACTGCCATTGAGATCAAGTATCTAAAGGTAATTTCACCCATGACCGGAGAATAGGTTTCTTCATAATCAACCCTAGGACGTTGAGTGAAACCTTGAACAACAAGCCTTGCAATGGTTGTTGCTCTTTTCAAAGATTCTCCTATTATTACAAAATTTATGGCCATTTCGTCATGGTGTGCTTCATGCACTTCTACTTGCTCTTCATTGCTATTTCCCATTCTAGGAGCAAGTTCCTTTAGTTTTTCTCCGCCAATGTGTGCGCACACATTATTTCCGACGGCTTCTTCCAATTGAAGATTCAAATCTGGAATTGCCTTTTCCACATGCTTCTTTCCAGTGCCAGGTCTCAACTGGCTCCCCTTCTTGCTTTGGGGCATTTTTGTGATTGGCTATGGTAAGTCCTCTTGCCCATTTTTCCCCAGACGTCTCCGGGTACTTTGGGTTTGAGAAGCCAGATTTCCTGTTCTTTTTCTTTGAGGCCTCTGAACAGGATGAGGATACCTTCGCTTTCTTTGGTATTTCCACCCTCTCTGGTGCATTTCTTGTTGGTACATGCGACTTAACCACGCTCTTGAGATCACAAAAATGATCAGCAGTTCATTTGCTAAATTCTCGCAAATCGATTGTCTTCTTGACTTCATGATTTGCTTCATTAGTGCGAGGGTCATGCACGGGATTCCAATGGAATGCCATATGATTTCCGGCATTTTTCATCCAATGGTTCATTTCCTCCCTAATGACGGAAAACGATCCTCATCAAAGATGCAATCGTGAATCGGTGTATTCAAATCCCAGTCATGGGTTCCAAATACCTGGTTATGGATGCACTTTCATAACCAATGTATATCCTGCACTTGCGGAGAGGACCCTTTCAGTTTGCTGTGGGGGTGGTATAGGTATATATACCATACATTCAATTCTTCAGGTTGACCCAATGCACTAGTTTGCATGGTTGAATGGATATTGTAGGCCGATTGTCTATAATTGATGAGTGTCACGCATACAGATCTGCGTGTCCCCAACAATTGTTGGGCAAGTTACAACTCTGCAAGAGTGGTCCGCAATAAACTTAATCCTCTTTATTAGTGCTTGACTATTCCATTTTGCGTATGGAATCGTGGATGTGCGATGCAGTGCTCAACAGCTATTCCAGCTTTGTGCAATAATCATCAAATGCCTTGGAAGTAAATTCGTTGGCATTGTCCATTCGAATGGACTTCAGGCGATGATCAGGAAAAGCATTCTTAATTCTGATGATCTGCGAGATCAACTTTGCGAATGCATGATTCCTTGTTGACAGCAAACATGTATGCGACCATTTCGAGGAAGCATCAATGAGCACCATAAAGTATCGAAACGGCCCTGACAAGGGCTGAATCGGACCGCAAATATCACCTTGAATGCGTTCCAGAATGCAGGGATTTCATGTTGCACTTTCATAACAGAGGGTCTAGTTATTAATTTCCCGGTGGCACATGCATGGCACACAAAATCTTCATGATTCGGGAAATTTTTAACATTAATGCCATGACCTTGTGAGTTGTTAACTATATTTCTCATCAATCTAAGACCAGGATGACCTAAATATACAATGCCATAACGAAAATAATTCAGAGCTTCTAAATACAGTCTTCAAATAAGTATACACTGCGTGTGCATTGATTATCGTGTAGTACAACCCAGATTCATATGAGGGATATTCTTCTTAATACCATTTTTCATACTCCGCGTGCTTCATAATGCACAAATGCTCTTTGCCATTTTCTTCATTTGGTTTCTACGTGAAACCCATTGGCGCGGATATCTGTTAAAACTTAAGAGAGTGCGTGTTGATTCAGGGTACAAGGAGGTTTCATCAATTACCAAAGTTGTACCCATTGGCAATATAATTGTGGCTCTTCCTGAGCCTATTATATGCGTATCGCTTCCTGCGATTTTCATAATCCTTCCAGCGTTCTTCGTGATCGTTTGGAAGTATTTCACTCTCTTAATATGGTTTTTGTTGTGCCACTATCAACAATGCATATCTCCTCTATTTGGGCGCTACACAATTTTTTAATGAAAAGAAATATAATTCTAATCATACAGTGGCAAAGTAATTCAAATATTGCTTGCAAATATAGAATACTGGAACAAAGAATAAATTGCAATTCTATTCATGAGAAAAAAAAATGTATGCTCTTCGAGAGCTTACAATTCATTATTAAAAATTCATTAACAACCATCGCTCAGAGCCTGCAAACTTCGGCGAACCCAATCTTGTCGTGCTTGGAGCAAGATGGTGGACTTGAGCTTTTCGAATCGCTTCGAAGTGCGGTTCAGAACTCAAGTGTACTCACCTCACCCATGTATTCATTCTTCACGATGGTGAAAAGTGATACCTGGGGAGTACAAAACTTGATCGTTTTGCTCGGCAGTAGGTTACTTGTCCTTCGAGGACCCTAAACCGATGGCAATTCAGAGCTTCTTGCTCATAAGCACGATCTTCACATTTGATGCCCATGTGAGATAGTTCTGACCATTCGGGCCAGTTCTTCAAAACTCACATACGACAATGCCAGGTATTTACATATTCATTAGATTACTTCGTGTAATCTAATAGAGAGTGGTTGCAAAGATTCATAAATGCATAAATCAAATTCTCATGAATATCCAAAGAAACTAAAAGAAAGCAATAATTTCAAGATTCATAAATACATGATTCATAAGTACGGATTCATAGATACAAGATAAATGCAAGATTCAGATTCATAAATATTCGTAATAAACAATAATTGCACAATTCATAAATTCATAAATGCGGAAATAAATTCTCGTAAATTTCCGAATTTTTCTTAGTATTTGGCAATTTTCGTTAATTATACAAACAATTTTCCAACATCACTTGATAATGTAAAATAAATTGCAACATGAATTAAACATGGCATGAGTCTAATTATAACTTATATAATTCTCGTTGGTCGAACGAAACAGTAATGAATATCTCTGTTAATTTGACTCTTGGCCAGTCAACTCGCCCCTAGGGCTCACATGAGGAGGGAGCACTTCCCGCTTCCGGTGCCAATTAAAGAACCAAGCCTCATGTGTGTTTTCCTAGACACCAATTGTCTCATATCTGTTTATTCATTACCAAAATCAAATCCCAACCACTCGCTTTCTCATAAAATGCCGTATGAGAAAATCTGAATTTTCCTAGCACTTTCCATAATTTACGCTAATTTCCAAGCAATTTTCGAATTATCGTTTCAACGTAAAATTGAATTTCAGCAAATATCAACATGACATAATTTATAAATTCATAAATTCGGAAAATAAATTCTCAGGAATTTCCGATATTCTAAACAGGGCAATTATTGCAAAATTCATGCGAAAATTCATAAATACAGAAAATAAGGCTAAGGAAAATTAAAAGCAGATCCATGCAATTTTCTGGAATTTTCTAGCTATTCTCCATATTTTCTGGCAATTTTCAGGAATTTTCTGACTATTTTTTTTTTTTCAATTTTCCGAATTTTCTGTTCAATACTCAGAAAATGGATAAAAAGAATAGGGGGGGGGCAAGAAGGGAATTTCCCCTTGCCCGTGCGCCATCCGGCTTCATTAACCGAATTCAAGTCCGGTGAAATCGGGCCCGCATGGGACTTCGTGTCCAACACAGCTTTCAATAGAAAGTAGGAAAAAAAAATTGGCCGAGTGCTCCTTATCTGGTCAAAGTGAGAAACTCGCCGCTCGGGACTTCAAGCCCATGGATTTGGACTTCACGTCCATCTTGTATTCTCAAGAAGAGTTTGGACTTCATGTCCTACATCCCCATGTCAATTTGATTTGTCCCTGGCTTCATGCGAATGGACAATTTGCTTTGTCCCACTGCTTCATGCCGATCGGGTGAAGGAGGGCCGGCGACCTTGGCGGATCGAGCAGCCGTGTCGCGCCCGTCGGCGCTTCGCATGGCTTCAAGACGGCAGGCCGCAGTCACGGCGGTTCATCGTGGAGCTGCAGAGTTCGGCAGCGGCCGGCGCTGCGGCAAAGCCGCCGGCAGCGAGCTTGACGCGAGTCGCAGCCGGTCCGCCCTGGCCCGGTAGCGCGCGGCAAAAGCCTGCGAGGCTTGGCGCGGTAGTTGCAGCTGCAGCAGCGCGGTCGCATCAGCGGCATGCGCGTTGGCGTAAGCTTCAGCGCGATGCAACCGGTGTGGTGGCAACCTGCGGTCCGACGCGCACGCTGCCAGCCGGGCGCGACAAGGAGTTTCGGTGGCGGCGAAGAGGCCATGCGGCACGTGGGGCCAGGCGAATGCAGCGGCGCCGAACTGGCGGTGCGCGCCGTCTTGTATTGCCGATCTTCAAGCCGGTGGTCGAGGCGCTGATCGGCGGTTCGGCGCCCGGCTCGCGAAAGCAAGCGTCGGCGGCGCGGTCTGGCAAAGTGGCGTCGGGACTCCAGGCATCGGCGGAGTTTCAAGGTGGCTCCATGGGGAGCGCGGCGACTTGATGCATGGATTCATGTCGGCGGCATTGCGAGGAGTGCTCGGCTTCATGCCGGCAAACAAGCGGCGTGCTGCGGCCGGTGTGGCGGCCGGCAACCAAGGAAGGCTGAGGTATTTGCGCCGCCGCGGCGGCGTGCGTGGCTTCATGCCGATGCGATGGTGCTTCGCGTGCTCTGACCAAAGGATACAGCTGGCAGCACGTCGCGCTTAGTGGCGGCAGCCTTAGTGGTGTTCCGTGGCCGAGCGATGCAGCCTTCATGGCCAGAACGCTCGATCTTAATGGCTTCGTGCCAAGTTGTATCTTTATGTACTTTAGATGCAATTATCTGTACTATACGATGGCTTCGTGCCGATCTGTAGTGTCGATTCAATTCGTAGCTTCGTGCTACTAGAATAGATGCAAATACAGATTCAACGAGCGATTAGATCAATCCTCGTATTCTCACCTTTTCTCACTTTTTCAATCTGCTTTCCGGTAGACTATCGCGTAGGATAGAGTCGCGTAGGACTTTTATTTCGGCAATCCGAGTGGATGCCGGCTTGATTGCGAGTTGATTGCAGATCGGATCGGGCGATCAATCGCCGGTAGTAGACGTTCGTCGTCGTCGATGATCCTTCGCTTCTTGTCTTTTCTCACCTTTCAATCTTTCTCCGTAAGAGCTTCGTGCTGATAACGTGTTAGACAACCTCGCTATCGAATGATCCGTTGCCTAATAGATCTAAACTGGAGAACAGAGAGAGAAGGCGAGAGACACAATATGAGGAGGAACGGGTCTGCTTTATTATTCTGTATGCTTGTGTACAATGGGGTGACCCTCTGCCTCCTATATATAGCGGTTCTGCTTAGAGATAAGGAAGAGTCCATATCGGATACGAATCCGGTTTCCTAACAATTTCCACTCCGCCACCTATATATTTATACACACACTTCCCACCCTAGCGGCCAAGCCCGCCCTCCTCGTCGCACCACCGGCACCAAACCCACCTCCTCTCTCGAACAACCGCCGGAACCTCACCACCACCATCACCACCCCCGCGAATGGAGCTCCTTGACATGGTGCCGGCGGACGCCATCGCCCTCCGCCTCTACTCCCTCCCCGCCGCGGCCACCACTGTTGGCTCGCTCTGCGCCTGGCTCGTCGCCGCCCTCGCCGCCGCCGTCGGCCTCTGGCGCATCCGCGCGGTCGGCTCCTCCAACAAACCCGGCGCCGGCGTCCGCAGCGCCCTCGTGGACGTGGACGACATGCAGCAGCCACCTCTGCTATCGCCTGTCATTGACGAGCCACGGCCGGCCCAGGCCGAGCCGGCGTCCCCAAGCGAGCCGTGCACGCCGTCCAAGGTCCGGTTCACGGCGTACTACGGCGGCTCAGGAGCTGAGGACGACGACGGAGTAGTGGATGGCGTCAGGAGATGTGCGGACAGGGATGGCGACGGCGTGTGCGTCGACGGCGAGGGGGAGACGATGCTGAGACGGACGGCGTCGGTGAGGAGGTCGACGGCCTTGACGTCAGCGCCCTGGGAGGAGAGGGAGATGGCCGTGAGGCGGCGGGGTGACCTGGGGTGGTACCGTCACCTTGACATAGCGGCGCTCGACGGCAGCGTCGTGAGGCTGTGGGACGGCGAGGTGACCGCGGCGGCGGCGTCGCCGAGGGTGCGGCGGAGAAGGGCAGGACTGGAATTGCACTTGTCATCATAGAGACAGGGTTCACAAATTGTTTATATTGTGGTGTGGGTGTAGGATTATTGGATCGTTATTAGGAGGATATGACAATTTTGCCATTTGGGCATATGTCATAATGTGTTCGTGTATGGCTGAGAGCGAACGCTGAACGGCCCTCGTGTGAGGACATAAATGGAAATTGTCAAATGCCAGTTGTACCCATGCTCAGTTCTTGCTTCCAACTCCATGGTCTACTCTGCCTTCGATTACCTTCTTTCCCCTTATTTTCTTTTCTCTGGGTGTTTACCTGGCAAACGATGCCTTGTAATTGCATTTAGCAGTTAATTTCAATTCTTTGCTTATAAGCTATTGCTGGTAAATCAATTTTAATGAATTGTTTGCCAGAGAATGACTAAAATATGAACATATTGGTGCTTGCTAAATGATAGTGATATGAATAGGCCAGCTGTAATACTCAAACATATTTATATGCTAAAAAAAATATTTAGTTAGATTAGTGAACGTACTCATCATGGTTATTGGTTAAGGGACACTATACGGCATGATTACTTGCAGATAATACTATATATTTATGGTGACGTATGAACCAAGCCGGCTTATTAGTTACACAATTAATAAGCTAAACAAATTCGCTGCTTTGCCCAACTGAACTCTAATGGGATTTAGTGAACCACCTTTGAAGATCATAGTGGCAGGCAATACTATACATTAGGATCGTAGGGTTGCCCCACAAAAAATGCTTAACCATCCCAAAAAGATATATGGAGTATGTTACAACAACTTACAAGTAGCGAGATACTTTCAACAATGCACAGCTGTTAATGAGTTCTCATCTTCTTTCCATGACTTTGCACCAAAGGGGATATAAAATATGTGTGAAGCCTAAAAGAGAGTTTTTTTTTTAAAAAAAAGACATCTAGAAACTATGAACACTTGATTTGCAACTCATAGCTACTGCTCTTCTTGCTTGATCTCCTGCTGCAGTTCCAGCCAGATATTGCAAATGGTTTAGCCTATATCTTGTCAGTACTCCGAAATCCACAACAACCCCAAGTTTTGGTGGTGGAGAAAACAACTACATGAGTTGCTTTCCTATGGATATGGGAGTATTTTTTTATTAGTGGTCGAAACTATTCTACTAGTATGGAATCATAATTAAGTGATTATGACGGGCTTGGAGCCTTGGGCCAGAATATATAAATGAGATGCTTATATGTTGATATAGAGACATGTACTATGGGTGATATCACAAGAATATGCTTGACATATACTTGGTAGGTGAGTTCTACATAATGATAGTTCAAACTCAGGTTTATTCCAGTGAAGATGCAAGCATATTTGAGATTCAGTGAACATCACAGAAACATGGACAAGAGAAAATTGTATTGGTCTTCAGAAAGGGGAGAAAATTGGATTCGCAGCACAATCATGCCATATGCATCCCCTATCACTTCTTTGGACTTACTGTCTTACTGAATTGCAGAAGTAATGAGGTGTTTGGTTTAAGGGATCGCTTCATTCAAAGATGGGTTGTCTATTATGGGCTCGTCTTATGAAATTTAGTGAAATGACATCATTCCTCGTTTTATACTAAGCATCTGCTTACGAGGGGAAATTTCAATGAATGACACTGAATTGGACTGCCGCGGACAAAACGACATTAAATTGGTTCGTCTTTCTCGATATGACACCGTGCACTCTAATTTCATCGTGGAATGACATTTTGGCCCTTTTCTGGGTATTGTTTATGTTTTTTCCCCGATTCGCATGGTGACGGGACAAAAATGCCCCTGAGTCGCACCGTGCTTAGCTGGTTGAACCGATTGGGCGGCTCGTGCTCGCCCATTGGCTGCGTGCTCTCTAGGGTTCACGCGCGACGGCGGCGATGGCGGAGAAGGCACCGCCAACGGCATCGACGCGTCGGCGGAATGGAAGCGTCACGCGGTCGAGGTAAGTCGCTATTCAAATTTCCCTCGGTTGGGTTAGGGGTTAGGGTTCGTGAATGGGGATTACGGGATTGGCGCGAATAGTTGATACATGGAGAAATTTCTGTGAGGTCTTGTACCTAACAGCATTTGTGTTTGTTTTACTTGTGTTTTTGTTGTTGTTACGATCGATCCTGGTCTTTGCAAGTGGATATATGGAGAAATTTCTGTTAGGTCTTGTACCTAACAGGCATATTTTGTGTTTGTTTTCCTTGTGTTTTTGTTGTTGTTCCGATCGATCCTGGTGGTGCTGCAAGTAGTACATGTGGTACTAACTCAAGGTCGAGCGAGGTAGTCAATAGCGCGGGGGTTCTTGTAGCCACCGAGGAAGTGTGGCACGTGGACATGATGAATCTACATTGCCGCTCGATTGGGATAAGCTTTGTGTCATGAACAATCCAGATATATACATAGGCAGTAATAATCCGGTTGCTGGGGAAGATGCCATCTATGAGATGTTGGGTTTTAGTCTTGAGTGGGAACAAGATTGTGTTCGAGGACATGGGATGGAAGGAGATGCAGAGCAAGGACATGGGGTGGAAGGAGATGCAGAGCAAGGAAATGGGGTGGAAGGAGATGCAGAGCAAGGACATGGTGATGACAATGCCAGGGCTACGTCACCTTTCACTGCTGATGATGATGACAATGAGACAAATGACACTGTAATTCCAGATGTCTTACCCGGTGAGGCTTGTGTTCATTACGACAAGGAAAATCCTCCAATGGCAGAGGGGAGCACGTATGGATCTATGTATGAGTTTAAAATGGCTCTGAGGCAACATGCAATTGTGAATCAATTTGAGGTAGCCACAGAGAAGGCCGAGTCAGTTAGGTACAGGGGTTACTGCAAAGCAAAGGGGTGTAAATGGGCTATTGTAGCAAGGTTGATGCATGATGGAAAGTCTATTCGGGTATAAATTTTAGTTTGTTTGGAGTTCTTTCTGTTCATATTAATGTTGTCATTTTTGTGGTTAACCTTGATTTGTTGTATATGCAGGTGACAGTGAATAAGTTTGACCACGTGTGTGCATCTACAGGGAGAGTAAGCACAAGGATGGCTTCATACAAGTGGATAGCAGAGAAGGCAATCCCAATTTTGAAGGAACATCCAAATATGGGAGCAAATGAACTGAAATCTGTGTTAGACAGTAAGTACTCTGCAAATTTAACTTACAGCACAGTGTGGCTTGGTAGGCAGAAAGCTATGGACATTATTTTTGGTTCATGGGAGAACAGCTTTGAGATGCTTTTTAAGTTTAAGGCAGAGATAGAACTTAGAAGTCCTGGAAGTGTAGTCGAAATAGATGTACAACATGATGGAGAGAACATGTACTTTCATAGGTTTTTCTGTTGTTTTAAGCCTAGCATAGATGGGTTTCTGAATGGGTGTAGACCGTACATTAGCATAGATTCCACTGCACTTAATGGGAGATGGAATGGACATCTTCCTTCAGCTACAGCTTTAGATGGCCATAATTGGATGTTTCCACTAGCATTTGGGTTGTTTGATGCAGAGACCATAGATAATTGGACTTGGTTCATGCAACAATTGGAAAAAGCCATAGACAGTCCACCACATTTGGCAATAAGTTCAGATGCCTGCAAGGGTTTAGAAAATGCAATTAAGCATGTGTTTCCCTGGGCAGAGCATAGAGAGTGCTTCAGACACCTCATGGATAATTTCGTTAAAAAATTCCAAGGCCCAATCTATGCAAATATGTACCCTGCTGCTAGGGCTTTTAGGGCAGACATGTTTGACCATTACATCGGCAAAATACATGAAGCATGCCCTGATGTTGGCCCATGGTTACGTAGGTATCACAACCTGTTGTGGATGAGAAGTAGGTTTTCAGAGGAGACCAAGTGTGACTATATCACAAATAATCTAGCTGAGTGTTGGAACAGCTGGGTGAAGGAGCTGAAGGACCTACCTGCGACTGAGCTAGCTGATGCAATAAGAAAGAAAACTATGCATATATATGATAGGAGGAGGAGGTTAGGAGAAAAACTTGAAGGTGTCATGCTCCTGGTGTTATTCATCGACTTAATGCAATGACAAGGCATCTGGACAAAGTTGATGGTCACCACCGCCGATAAGAACATAGTCAAGTCAGTGAGGTCAATGAGGAACTTGAAGTGGTGAGACATGTGGTGCATCTTGATAAGCATGAGTGCACATGCAGAGAGTGGCAGGTCTCAGGAAAACCCTGTCCACATGCTTTGGCATTCATAAGTACCATTAGAAACTTCAATATGGAGGACTATGTGCACCCTTACTTCTCTGTGAGATCATTCAGCTTGCATATGCAGGTATCATTCCACCTTTGGTAGACAGGTCACAATGGCCCTTTGTGGACCTTGGGTCAAGGGTGCTGCCACCAAATGCAAAGAGGTCAGCAGGCAGGCATAGAAAGAAAAGGATTGTAGGTTGTCTTGAGAAAGGAAAGGCCAAGGGTAAGGGAAAATGGCAGGTCAAGTGTAAGGGCTGTGGTGAATTGGGTCACAGGCAGACTAGCTCCAAGTGTTCCTTAAATGGGACCAGAAAGAGGTACTTGCACCTAATAATCTGTTACAATTGATAGACCAATTGATATTTCATAAACCCTGAACTTGTGTATATGTATTTGCAGGAAAAGCAGATCCAAGAGTGGCCCTAAACAAAAAGAGTGTATCACTCCTCAAAGAAAAGAAAGATCAGTTGCAAGGAAGGTGCCATTCAACCGCGCTGGTGGAGAAGGGACCAACAATACCATTTCCACACCGACGAGGTATAATCTTGCTTTCTTGACTGTGACACTTCTGTTTCAATAATGTACCCGTGCTACTTGGTGCAGGCAAATGGCAATGAGCAATACTGCCGAGAGGGACTAGCCAGACCACAGCCAAAAAGCTGACTCCAAAGAAAAAACCAGACTCCAAGTGGTCTTCTTTTCAGTCCGCAAAATGGGTGTAATCAAAATGTATTTTTGCATGTTGCTCGGCAAACATTAGCTTTAGCATGTTGCTAGATTCTGGATGATGATACAACTTTTGTATGCTATATTCTGGATGCTATACCTTTTGTATGCAATTCTGGATGCTAAATCCAAGTAGATGCTACTGATCTTTTGTATGCAATTCTGGATGCTAAATCCAAGTATATGCTACTGATACAACTTTTGTATGCTATATTCTGGATGTAATTCTGGATGCTATACCATTTGTGGATGCAATTCTGGATGTGTATACCATTTGTGGATGCAATTCTGGATGTGTATACCATTTGTGGATGCAATTCTGGATGCTATACGAGTTGTGGATGCAATTCTGGATGCTATACCATTTGTGGATCTTTTGTATGCTATACCATTTCTGGATGCAATTCTGGATGCAATTCTACAACTGGATGCTAAATTCTGGATGCAATTCTGGATGACAATTTCTGGATGATGTACCATTTGTATGCAATTCTGGATGCCAAACAAAATGATGCCAAACATATTTCTAACAGTAGAATTATACCATTTGTGGATGTACCATTTCTAACAGCCAAAGGTATTTGATTTGTTCATTTTCTCTCTTGATTGTTTGCTGTTTTTCTATTGAAGAATTGGGTTGAGCATTTTCCATATTTATTGTTCTAAACAGGTGCGACAAAACCATCAGTAACTGCAATTGATGTTAAACAAACTGATGCCAAACAAAATTATGCCAAACATATTTCACTGATGCCAAACAAACTGATGTTAAACAAAATGATGCCAAATATATTTCACTGATGCCAAACAAACTGATGTTAAACAATCTGATGCCAAACATATTTCACTGAACATGCACTGAACATGCACTGATGCCAAACATACTGATTATTGACAAATAATACTGATGCCAAACATATTTCCCCATACTTGTTCATTTTACATACTTGCTCATTCATTGACATACTACTTTACAAGCATTACAACTACTAACAAAATCATAAGAACTATATTAACACAACCTAACAATACAATAGTTTTTCCCCAGACTTCAATCTTCCTTGTTAGTGCTGCCATCTCCTTCTGTACTTCCTCTAAATCTTCCTTCAGGTCATTTCTTGCTTCACGCTTGCCAAACTCTCTTCCGACTCCAATTCTTCCAAGATATTCCTCATACTGGGCTTGCCACATGAAAAATTTACAACCATTCGAACCCTGAAAACAAATTTCATTGCATACATGAAATCAAAATTTCAGGGTCGGTTGCATACATGAAAGCAAAATTTCATGAAACCTAGCGATCAAAACACAATTTCATCACACTACTCCCAAAACTCACCGAAGCTTGGTTGCGCGGGCATTTGTAGAACCTCTTCCCCTTGTTAGCCTCTGTTTTTGTGATCGGCTCCAACACATTCTCGATGTTGCAATACGGACACACAATCAAGGGCAACCCTGTAGGCTCCAAAGGCGATTTCCAACTAGAACCGAAGCTAGAGGAATGCGACATCTACTCCACATCACAAGCGGGCACAACGGAATCCGCAAAAACAATGAAGGGGGAGGAACAAGCTTACTAGATGCGGAGCCGGTGTCAATGCCGCTAAAACTGCCAGATGTCATTGTGGCGCCGCTTTCTCCGCGCCGTCGCCGCCCCGAACCCTAGAGCGTGCTAGGCGGGATCCTGTGCTAGCCAGCCCAATCGTTCAACTACCAGCACGGCGACTCAGGGGCATTTTTGTCCCGTCACCATGCGAATCGGGGGAAAAACATAAACAATACCCAGAAAAGGGCCAAAATGTCATTCCACGATGAAATTAGAGTGCACGGTGTCATATCGAGAAAGACGAACCAATTTAATATCGTTTTGTCCGCGGCAGTCCAATTCAGTGTCATTCATTGAAATTTCCCGCTTACGAGGGATCACCGAATCAACCCATTTTATTCATGAGACCAAACACACGTGGTTTGGAGCTAGAATCAGATGTACCAAATCAAACGCACCGTAACGCTCTCACCAGAGGCCATAACTTGGCTAAGAAAACCTCGATTTTGGGACCCGTTGAGACCAAAAATCTTGCAAGTCGCATTGCAATTTAGCAAAAGCCAGTGGTAGTGTGATATCAACGGGTAAGGGGACTAATCGTCAGGAGTATATTATGTGTTGGGATTTGGAGCAGCTGAACTCCAGGTGAACCTAACAATCAGTCTCCCGGTATGGCTCCAAATTAAACAAGATGCGCACATCAAGGCCGTCAAAGCCATCTTCGGCGAGGCAGCCCCACTGCCGTCCGTATCAAAGCATTGGCTTCTCAGCAGCAGGAGAGGCGGGGTTTAATTGTGGCGTCGCTTTCGTTTCTCGTCCCATTGGTCGACAAATCGAGGAACTTACGAGCCAACGGCCGGTATGGCGTCCGGAGGACGTCGTCGTCTCGTAGCTGTGTGGTCTCGTTGCTGCTGGAGCCTCACCGGGGACCTTCACAATATCGCCGAGTGTATATGTATTATCCGAATATTTTTGTCTTATAAATTATCCAAATTTTAAACCGTATGATCAAAACACACATCCGTCCGATAAAAACATAGTAATCCACCTCGAATTTAGGGAGACGTGCATCGACCTCAAAGTAAATTCAATGGATAAGAATTTAGACGATGATTACTAAAGAAAGCATCCGGATAAAAGTTATCAAAAACGTATCGCCGATACTGGCGTGCGCATGCTGTACGGTCCTTACATTTTCCTCTCTAGACAACGGTTTTTGGGCCCTCCGAAGACAACATCCGTTATTCGTAGCGACTTAGGCCTGTCCTACAGCCCAGATTCCTCTCGGCACCGCACAATGCGGCTTCCGGCCTTCGGCCTACGCGCGGGAGATGAAGATGAGGGAGATCAAATGGTCCATGGGCTGGCCTGAGCTTTACTACACCAACGGCAGGAACGTCCCCAACGCTAGGCCCAGAGAAAAACTCGGCAAAACCGCTCGTCAGCCACGCGAAACGAGGGGACGCGGCGCTTTGCCGCTTGGACTTGCGCATTGCGCCGTGGGCCACAGCAGTTAGCACAGGTTTTAAATTTTCGGTATATATGTCGAAGATAATCGAAATTCGAAATCTCATTGAGATTTCATAATTTCAAAAAAATTTCGAATGATATGTAAAATTAAATTTCAAATCCGGTCATTTTTTAACCGGGATTTTCGAGATTTCAGTCAAATTGAACTGACCAAAAAATAGTTAAATTTTTTTGTAGATGGTCTTGACCCCAAATCTAATCAAATCCGGTCCACAAAATGAAAATTTGGTAAAAGTTCTCGAGATTTTGATCAAATTAAACCAACCAAAAAAAAAGATCAAAAACACGTCAGACAGTAGCACCAACTGCCGAACACCCGAACGGCACAGGCGCACGCTAGCCACAACACCACGTACGCCCTGCGCGCATGACCACGTACCTAGAGCCTACTCGTAACTAGTATAATTACACTGCTAGTTTTTAACGAGACATATGCATTACGCGGTATTTGCCCAAGGGGGGTGTTATGAGATAATGACTCTAACCGTATACGGTTAGGAGTCTATCTCTAATATGTGGGCAAATCCCTATTACATCTCTTATAAATACCGGGTGCCTCCCATTGTATTAATAGACATTGATCAATAAAGAAGAGAGAGTTCCACCCATATCTCGTGTTCTTCGTTCGTGTGTTCTTTGTGTTCTTGTTGATTGCCGGTGATCGACGTGGGTGAACTACTTGTTTTACAACAGCCCTAACGGCACGGGCGCACGCTGGCCACAACACCACGTACGCGCTGCGCGCATGACCACGTACCTAGAGCCTACTCGTAACTAGTATAATTACACCGCTACCCCCTTTGATCATTTTTTATAAGGTTTATTTTTAAAATAGTTTCATACATAAATATAAGATTTGCATGTAGATTTAATGAGATCTTTCTTTCTATACCCCTATTTATTTTTTCTCAACCATATGTATTCATGCATTACCACCCACATAAAGTGAGTACATATTTTGTTTTTCAAGATAATTAAGTGAGAGTATTTAAGTCATTTTCTCATACATTTCTCAATTTTAATGCAACTTTAATCTCTATGTAAAGTCAAAATACGCCTTATAAAAGTGAACGGAGGAAGCACTATACTGGACCTTATTTATTGAGCTCTAGTACGGTACACTAAAATTAATATGGATCATTAATTCTTTTCGATTCAATTGATTAGATTAATTAGTATTTATTTATACTTAACAAATTAATAGTTAAACCTAATTTCTACTATCGATTATATACTTGTTACAAGTATAATGCACCGTAAAATTTCTCTATTTATTAGCAGTGATAAGACAAGACACGTATGAATGCTTGAAGCCTTCAACGATGTACATTCAGAATGGCAGCATGTGGCTCTCGGTATGTATGCTTCAGCATTTGATAGGTAATTAACTAAATAACTAACTATACTATGTACATGTATATCAATGTCTACGGCGATCAATTTCTGAACATTAACAGCGCTTTACCCTGCCCCTTTTTTTTTTTCCTTTTGCGAGGACTGCCTTTTTTTTCTTTCTGAAGTACCCTGCCTTTTCTTTTTGTTAACATATATAAATGCTACTAACTACCCTGTGCTTCTTTATACTATATACAGTTCCAGATCAGGAAGAAAGGTCAGTTTTCTTTTCTTGCTTCTGTGCAAAAATTTTTCTTCTTTACCGGTACCTAACGCTACGCAGATCAGAAGAAGTAATAATCTTTCAATCAGAAGTATTCCTTGTGGAAATGGAAGCGAGTCCCCGTCTTGTGGCTCATCTCGTGCGATAGATTCTTCAGCTCTTTTGCTAGCGTCGGCGCGCCGCAGTAGAAGACTCCTGCGTGCATCAGAATCATTCTTGTGAGCAAATGAATGTGTAGGTGTGATAGATGAACATCACTTGATTTCAGGAATATTTTTGACACGGTTGATGTAAATGGATATGCTGTCTGAGCGGAAGATTACCAACTGTTGAATTCGGATGCTTGGAGGCAATTCTGGTGAAGACTTCCTTCCAGTTTGGTCTGGCAAAATGTGTCCTCACCTGTCGAGTACATAGCAGAAGTCCAGTTTAAGTCGATGACTGTAGTCAGTCAGACATGAAAAATAACAAAGTACTTAAGGAAAGTTGGTGTTTAGTTCTTCCTTAGAGCAAAAGAATCTTTCAATTTATAATTCAAGGTGTCAATATGGTTAATGTTGTGATCCAACAACTGAAAGAAAAGAAGTTTACCCTGGTGCCCGAGACGATGTCAACACCGTGTTTGGCATGGTTCAGAGCTTGCACCATAGACAGCAGAGTTGTCCGCGCATCACGCTCCTCGTACACGCTCGTCAGATAATTGTGCAACTCTATGACCCCCTGGTTAAAATTGTACGACGAGTTGTTCATCAATACAGTGAAAATATAACTGGGATATCAGTAAACTACAAATATGGATGGATGAGTTTACAAAAAAATAAAAATAAAAAAATGGGTGGGTGGCAGTATGGCACAATACACTCCTTACCTTCTTGTCCATTTCAGCAACCTCATTCATCACTCCTTTGAACCATTCAAATGACAATGGCTCCCGAGTAACCCAGTAAAAATGCGCACAGCTTGTTCTGTATGGTCTCTTCCTGTTGCTACTGGATGTTGAGACACTGAAGCTGTTGGTGCTGTCCTCAGACCTACTAGTCTCCATTGCCAAGTCCTAATAGTTACAGAAAATCATGTAAGCTGTAGACAGGCAGAAGCAGCTTAGGAAACGGTTAAAATGGGAACAACATTGGATGAATCAGTACCATCAACTCTTCAGCTAGCTTAATGTTGTTAAGTAGGTCCCTTAGAATGCTTATGAACGGTGTTGCCCCGATTCCAAGGCCAACAAGTAGTAGAACATCATAGTTTCTGAAATCTTGTGCAGGGGCACCATATGGACCATCTACAAGCAATCTTGGCAAGCTGTGGCACACAAGGGGGAAAAAATATCAGTTTCATGCCTACCACGTATGTAAAGAAGTAGCCGTGGAAAGGAATATTGGTTGACCTTCTTGGTTCTGCCACACCTAACTCGCCAAACGAAGCTCTTCTGTTAGCATGCGGTGAGAAGTAGTTATCGACAAATATGCGCTTGAGCTCTTGTGTCCAGTCTCCGTTTGTGCGGATGTGAACACTGAGGTAGTCATCTCCGGGAGCTGAAGTGATGGAAAAAGGATGCCTGAAGTAGAAAACACAGAGAAGATGCAGGTGAATTTCTATGCTACAAGCTAGAATAAGTCAAGGGAAAGTAAAAAGAAGGTCGTACAAACCATTCAAATGGAGAAATCATAGGACACTGAAGAAAGATATACTGTCCACTTCTATATCGAAATCCATAGGGCTTTGACATTGTTATGGTCAATACATTTCCAGGTAGAAGGCACACCTGAGTGAAGCAAATTTAAGTAAGAACACATATTTGGACCTAGTTTCATGTCTGTAAATGAATAAATTTTGCATGTACATCTTTCTCTGTTTTTTGACAACTTCATTATGTTTTTTCATAGTGATTTTGCTTCAGGATTTTTTTTACGGTACACCCCTTTTAATCAAGACCACTGATTTTATTTGACCTAGTGGCTATTAATTAATTGGATGATCTCTTACAAGGGGTAATAGGTCACTAATGACCTTCTCAAGGCTAATATAATCTTTGCACTAATAATTTGACGTTTATTGGAACCAATAAAATGGAAAGAATCAACGTGATATATGGAAATGAACTCATTGCAGTGCATACTATCCTTTATTTTTTTTTAAAAAAAAATAGCACTAATATGTTGAAACCGAGTATCCATACATGCATGCGTGCTGAATGAGTATGGGTGTTGATGGAAACGTTGAAACCCCACTATTGATTTTTAAATTTAATTGGAAACCATAAACTCTTCAAATTTAATCTAACATAGAAATTAAGTTATGTTATGCTCGAAATTTTAAATTACTTTTGAATTTGAAATTTCGTTGTTAATTTTATATTGTTTTAAACCTCGGTATTTTGTAAAAACACAAATATTTTAATCTTTCACTTAAGTTTAAATAATATTGATTTCATATGCTTCATTTAAATTTCAATTTGGGATGGTATTTACCAAACATTTCAAATCTAACAAAAGGGACAACTTTCATATCTTTTCTTTTATACAATTTTCGAACTATGTCTTGTGCAGGAAAAAGGGACAACATTGCCAAGATGTTGATCAAAATATCAGACATTAGATAGCAACAATTTGCAAATATTTGGTGTGGATGTTATGCTATTCGGATTAGTTTGTAAAATTATAGTACGGAAGGATATGCCCAATTAATACTTTACTGTTTTATGTGTAATCTAGTAGGTGTTTCCTTACTAGTTATATTTGGTTTAAGCCCAAATTCACCTCCATCAATCAAAGGCTGAGATTTAAACCCCCCTCTTACCTCTAGAGTGGTAAGAGGGTGTACCGTAAAAGACCTCTTTGCTTAAGTATTTCTTCAATTTACATTCCTGAAAGGATTATTGAACTGCAGTGAAAACAATTATCTGAAACACATCAAACAAGTTATTTAACATATGAAAGAATCGATATGTCCTTATAGAGTTTGGGGAGAGAAAATATATTTGATGTTGTGATGGGCAGACGAGCACTAAGGACAGAATAAACTAATCAACAATCAGGCAAAAATAGGGGACCTTGGATGCATGAAAGTTATTAGAGAGCGACAGGCAATTTCTAAGGGACAGATGTTCGAGTAGAGCCTATATTCTATTGTAGATGAACTAGTAGTGGCAACATGACTTTACCCCACAATGCCACAACATTCTCCATTTCTCCTGTCCACAAACAAAATCCTTTATATAACTAAATCGTGTGCTTTCCAAGTTAAAATGATGGATCCAAGACCTTGGAACTTGTAATGGATCACTGATTCGAATCCGTGAAAGTTCTTAATGGCAGCTTCTTTCTGTTTTAGTATTATCATATCGACCAATCAAACATGTAAAGTTAATCCATTTGTATTAGTAACACATGTCAAGAAAGCTTGGCATTCAGAGACTGCAGAAAATCTCCTGTAAGTAACAGTTACCAGCTTACCTTCAAGATTTTGACAGCATAAGCATTTGACCGCAAGGCCCGTAGCATCCTTTCACCAACATAGAGCACCAACGGGACAGAAATGTACATCCATGTCTGAAATCACCAAGAGATCGCAATGTTAGCCTGTGGCAGCGCTCCTAAACGCCACACTGGGGGAATAAAATGTTGCTGCTTTCACATGATATAGTTTGAGAAGAAATTTCCACATGGCATTGTTCCAAAGGAGATAAGACAGACAATACGCGCTAAAAACAACAAATCAGACCACATGGCAGCTGTCAGATTCTTTCGTGCTTCTTGAATGCGCAACACGGTCAGTTTAATACATAAATCGTTTTATCCCCATGAATATTATAGAGAATTTTAGGTCAACAAACAAGTAGGCTCGTCCTGTTGTGCAGGATAGCACCACCTACCAAGTACGTCCTGGAGATCGGAGTACTTTCTGACATCTGAACCTTCTGTACTAAGCAAATGGAATTTCTCTACAGTAAAATCCTACATGTTTACCAAACTGGCCTAACTGGCAAAAGGATTTTAAACAGCATCCTTCCCAATGGAAAACTGCATTTCTTGAGTAGAGCACATCATGACATCAAGGTTCGACGACCTGCGCCGAGGCCAATGCATCTGCCAGGTGCCAGCCCAACCCACAGAATCTATGGCTATGAAGCAGTTTCGCCTATGAAACAAGCAATTGCAAATCGCAAAAATGAATCCAAAAAATAAAAAAAAACGCCCATTCCTCTAGAACGCAAGGTGGTCCTATCCTATCCCACGTAGCCGCGCAAGAACCCCCACCGCATAACGCCCAACAGAAAAGCGGTGAAGCGCCGTGCCACGAACTCCGACGAGGAATTGCACGGGAAGTTTCGTGGTCACACGATACAAGCCTGTGTTTCTTTCTTTCCATCTCTGCTGCTCTTTTGCCTTTCACTAGCTTAGACAGGCTCTTTAGTCGGATCCGATCCCTAGATGCCATTGCCACCACCTCCCACGAACCCTTTACAACTAAGGCCCCATTGGCCCTAGGCGGCACGGCAATAATTGGGCGTCTCGCAACCCCACCACATGTGACAAGGGGCGTTAGGCGTTTCACCTCGCATTTCTTTAATGGCTGGTCACTGGTCGCTCATACACACACAGAGCCATTTACTACCAGAGAAAGGAACCCAAGCATACTTTGGAAAATCAGGCCTCTACGAGCCCTAAACAGTGCAGCCTGTATTCGATTTGAGCCTTTATATTAGATTGATTCCCAACCATGCCCTGGACTCTCCTTCGCACATAGCACACGCGAGAACAACCTCTACATATAGGGATGAACCCCTCCGGCCTCTTTGATAGAGGCGCACATAGCACGCCCCCTTGGGATGCTACAGGCCTAAATAGGTCCCTAAATATCCAAAAAGGCTGTTTTCTAGGCCATCCTTGGAGAGAGCCTAAGAAGGGAAAACAACACTACTAGTACTACTTAATGTAGAGTTTGGTGAGATTGTAATGGGCACCAAGCCATCCAGCCAAAATCAGTGGCATAAGTAATTAAAGTAAGCGGAGAAAAAGTCTTGCGCCATCCGGCCACATGTCCACATGCATGTCGATGCAGCCAGAGCCATGGAGGTGACGAGTTCGTGGCAAATGCGGAGGGGGAAGAAAGCAGCACCGGCCGGCCGGCCGGTCGGTCCGTCACGCCGCGCCCGGGGCAGCAGGTGAGCGGGAATATACTAATCTCGGGGGCCATGTGATCTGGGGTCAAAGCTAATGGCGCCTTTGACGATGTGATACTCCAAACGGGAAGAAAGGAAGGAAAGGTAGCAAGCAGTAACAAACAAACAGGAGAAGCTTCCTGCACATTTCATCATCGTTAGCTTAAAGGCTAAGGCAAAGATCATCGCTTGCAGATTTGGGTTGCCGCCTGGCCGATCATTATGTGATGTAGTGGTAAAAAAATGCTAGATCTGTAGTCTCCCCTCGTGTAAAGCGGGGTAAAGCTGGTAGCCTTGGGATGGTTGACGCTCGTTCAGGGATGGATGGGGATTTATTTTGTGCGGTACCGCTACCGGCGCTCCATTCTGTAAAGCAAGAAAAGAGGCGCTTCCGCCCCATTCATGGCATTAATAGATCCACTCTATATTGATGATTAGTCCTAGCGATCCCCACCTATCCCAACACCCAAATCCAAATGCAAAAAAACGACCTGTAAAGTGATCACAGCTAGTAGATCCACCAACAAACGTACGTAGGAACATGATCAATGGAACTCTGTTCCATCGTCATCGTATATAGGCACGCAAATAGCAGTGGCAGCCCTAGCAGTGGCAGCCCTATATTAAAAGAAAACGAATTAACCAGCTACGGGATCCCTGTAGGAAACCTAGACGATGTAAGCTATTTTCCGTAAAAATTCCTGCGAGGTCCCGAACTTATTGGGATTGGGACATGAAGGCATGAACTTTCTATGCTCAATTTCTCAACGAAATGGCCTTCGCCTTAGCAAGATTCCAAGTCCTCCGGCGATGTCAACATTGCAGGGCTGGCAAGGCGACCGAGTAGGCCACAGCTGACAGGGATTCATGTCCGGGAGACGGGACCGGAACTGCTCATCACTTCAACAGCACAGTTCGATCCGTTGATGGATCTGCCCAGCTCCAGACGATCAAACAACTACTACACACGTCAGTACGTACGCTGCACTTAGCTGTGGAGCACATCATCACTAGCCGACGTGTTCCGTGACAACTCGCAACAACTGCCGCGATCAGCCCCGCCCTGCCAACCTCTGCACTCTCTGAACGCGGTCTATTTATGAGCTTGGCCGGACAAACGCGACGCTTTCCTTGACCGCCCCGAACAGAACAGAGCAGGTCTGGGCTGGCTGGCAGGCATGGCTCCGGTTTGACCCCGGCGCCACCGACATTAACATCTGTCGTGTACCCGTACCATGGCCAGGCCACCATGCACAGCAGCAGGCATGGAGAGTAGCATAGCTCAGCTATTGAGTCCGGAGATTCAGGCTCATAATTCTTCTCCTTTCAAAAGAGAGAAAAAAAAAAGATTTCATAGTTTTCTATGTCATAGTTCTTTATTTGTTGGATGAGATGAACCAAGACGATTGACTTCGGATTGAAAGAGGATCAGGCTGATCGAACATTCCTCTTTTCTTTTGCCAGGGTTCCTGTCAGGGGTCATGGAGTCATGGCAAGTTTTTTTTTTTTTTTTGTCCGGGCGAGGGAAAGACAAAGAGAGAGTGACACAAGCCGTTTCTAGAAGATGGCAACATAAAGCAGCGAAAACGGCGTTCCCGAAGAAAGCGAGCGCACGGGCAGTTATCACCTTTTCCCGACGGACCAAACAGAAAACCGTCGCCCTCGTGAAAGCTGCCCGGCGCAACCAACCACTCGCTGACAACTAACAACTCGAGGGAAAAAAATCCCATAAAAACCTCGTGAAAGAACGGCAAGTGACCGGCTGAGGTTTCAAGCAGTTAAACAAAGCACCACATGCAAAAATTACTGAGAAAAAGGTGTAAAAAGCGATGCGACGATCGTACGCACGTACCGTTTTCTCGTACCAGCGGCGCACGAGGAAGAGGAAGTAGCCGTGCACGAGCAGGAGCGCGTAGACGATGCCCAGGAGGTGGTGCGAGTACCAGAAGGCGTTGAACCCGGCGAGCCGGTTGAGCGGGGCCGGCAGCCGCGCCGCCGCCGCGCCGCCCTTCTCGCCCTTGCGGAACGGGTGCGTCGCCAGCGTGAAGGACACCGTCATCAGCACCACCATCGCGATGCCCGTCACGCCCTCCACGCCGGAGAGCAGGCCTGCGTAGGTGGGCTTCTCCGGCCCGAACGCGCCGGCCACCAGCCGGTACTCCTCCGGCCCCGACGCGATCACCCGCGGGAAGTCGCACGCCAGGTGGTTCCCCGCGTGCAGCGTGATCCCCACCACGATCGCCGTGGCGATCATCTGAAATATTGAAACAGGAAGAAGAACGATTTAATTAAGTCTTTTGCCAAGTAAAAGTTGTTGAGAAATACTACTGTGATGTTAATCAAGACGGTGAATCAAGCAGTAAATGGCAGTAGTGAGTAAAGTGAGAAAAAGTCTCAGGCTATCACATGGGCAGAACCCGTTCCGATTTCCACACCGGATCCATGAGCGACGGGGCTCCACATGGCCGCCCAATCATTGCGCGCCACGTTCCCCATCCCCCAAAGACGACCGACCGCCCAACCATTCGGTCGCCGCAGTTACCAGACGTAATTACTGCCCCCTTTGCGAACGCTTCACACTGTGACTTTTTACAGTTTTAAGGTTAAACTTCAACAGTTAATTTTACATTAATATATTTATAAAAATATACTCGCTCTATTCATTTTTATAATATTTATTTTTTTAAATCACATTATTCACAAATATAAAACTTGTATATAGACTTAATAATGTATTTTCTTTTATATCCCTATTTATTATCTCTCAATCATATGTATTTATTTATTACCATCTACACGAAGTAGAGTATACTCCTTCTATTCATTTTTATAAAACATTTTGACTTTGCATAAGGATTAAGATTGCATTGAAATTAAAAATACTATGAGAGAATTATTTAGATGCCCCCACTTAATTATCTTAAAAGATGAAAGATATATTTTGTATGGGTGATAATGAATAAATACATATGATAAGAGAGAATAAATAAAGGTATAAAAGAAAATATCTCATTAAATCTACATACAAGACTTATATTTAGAACAAGATCATCTAAAAAATAAGGTTTATAAAAATAAAAGACTATCTTTCATCTTCCAAGATAATTAAATAGAAACATCTAAATCATTTTCTCTCGTATTTTTCTCAATTCCAACGCAGCTTAATTTTTATGTAAAATCAACATACGTTTTATAAAAATGAACGAGAAAAGAATAGTATGATTGATATAAATATTTAGAAAATAAATATTAGTCCAAGATTACGAAGGTTGAATTCAAGTCAACAGTGCCAAGTAAAAAGAGACGTAGGAAGTACGTATACCCCGTTAGCCACTCGCTTAATAATTACCAAAGAAGGCAAAAAAAGGGTAATGAGGTGGTTCGCCACCTCGGACACGCGACGATGTTTGGGGAGGTGTACGGTGTACCTTGTGGAAGGTGATGTTGTCGTCGAAGGGGACGAAGAAGCGGGCCCAGGAGGAGCGGAGCCACGTCAGCGTGTTGCGGCAGACGGGGAGGAGGACGAGCGCCATGTTGAGCTTCAGCGTCTCGGCGGCGCCCTTGGCCGTGGGAAGGCAGTACCCCATCACCCGGAACGCCGCCGTCCGCCGGTACTGCACGAACTTCCACACGAACAGCGCCGCCATCGCCGCGAACCACAGCGCCAGCACCCACGCGCGCCGCCAGTTCTCCTCCGCCGCCACCCGCACCCGCGCCGCCGCCTTCCTGACCACGCCCCGGCCCCACCCGCGCCGCCGCTCCCGCACCCCTGTCTGCTCGGCCCCGCCGCCGCCCCCTCCCACTCCCGTCCCCGCCGTCACTGTCCCGCCGACGCCGCCGAGGTTCTGGCTCCACTGGGCCCCGCTCGCCGTGCTCAGCGGCCGGCTGTAGTTCATGTAGGTGTCGCGCTGGAGCAGCAGGCCCTCCAGCTGCCACAGCTGGCCATCGATCGCCGCAAGGCATCACACGTGTCATCAGATCAGTTCATCACGGCAGAGTGATGATCAAAATGGACAAGAGCGGTGTATACGTAGAGTATACGGCCAAGAACACGTACGCACCTCAATGTAGCCGAGGTTCTCCGGGTCGAGCTCCTCCATGATGAGCGACGCGTACTCCTCCGCTTGCTCCTTGAGCTTCGCCAGCTTGTTCGCCGACGCGCTCAGCACGATCAGCTGCGTGCGGTCGCAAAAAAGATCAAGCAATTCGCTGAAGCGTCAGGTGAAAGTAACAACAGCGATAGTTACCGTAGTAATTAATTACTACTAATTGAGAACTGGATGCCCACAACTCAAGGCCACAAGAAGCTTCTAATTCTAATGGAGTAAAAAAAAAGCAACTTTAGGAAAGTGTTTTAAACAAGTCACCTCCTGTACTTCCTCCCTCGTTATCCTCCCGTCCACGTTGGTGTCCACCCTGAATTTGGGGCCAAGAACGGCAGAAGAGGAAGAAGCAGCATATCAAGAATCTGCGAGATTAGCAGTAGGTGCGTGCGTGCGTGCGTGCGCATCGGAAATCGGGACGGATCGATTGAACGAACGTTACATGGGATCCGGTGAAATAAAATTAACGGGGGAGGGGGAGGGGGAGGATTCAGTGGTTCAGTACATGTCGAAGAAGATCTGGAGCCGCGCGTCGAAGCTCTGGTCGGAGATCTGGAGCCAGAAGTCGTAGAGCTCCTCCCTGGTGATCCGCTCCAGGTTCTGCCGCCGCCGCCGGGCCAGCGCATCGAAAATGCCCACCGCGAAGTCCTTCGAGTCCACCATTCCTGATTTGATCGAAACACGCAGCACGGCCAAGAACGTCGCGATTACTAGTTGTTTCTTGCGTGTCTGAATAACAGCAGCAGTGCTAAATGCAATGGTAGCCACTGATGGGCAGGGGAGTGTGACGTGTGCGCGTACCGATGCATTCGCCGAAGTCGTCGCGGGAGAGGAGGCCGTCGCGGGAGAGGGAGTTGAAGCGCTCCTCGACCCGGCGCCAGAGCTCGGCGGCCTCGACGGTGCCCGTGGTGCGGCTGATGAACCGGAGGCCCTTGAGCGCGCGCTTGGCGCCGGCGCGCGACCGGTTCTGCCGCGCCTGGATGCGCCGCCGCTCGCGCGCCGCCATTGCTGCCTCCCGCTGCAGCTCCGCGGGCGTCGGCTGGCGCGGCGAGAGCGACGGCGACGGCGACCGCAGCCACGCGAACTTCTTGCGTATCCGCGACGACGTCGACGAGCACCGGCTCAGGCTCCGGGCGCCCCCCTCCGGCGTGTGGCCCCCGCCGGCCGGCGCGGTGCCGTAGAGCGCGGTGCTGGTGGGCGTGACGCTCCGCACCACCATGGACTCCTCGTCGAGCTCCAGCATGACCTCGACCAGGTCCCCCTGGTCGGCGAGGAAAGCCGGCAGCATGCCGCCACCCACGCCGCTCCCGGCCACCGCGGCAAAGAATTCCTCCCCATAGGCGGTGGTGTAGGACTCGTTGTCGGAGGCGTCAGTGTTGGTCGTCTGGTCGTCCGCGAGGTAGTCCGCGATGCGCCGGTGGCCGCTGCGCCGCGCGTTGCTCCCGCGCGACGGCGTCCACATGGCGCCACGGGAGGCAGAAGGAGGAGGAGGAGGAAGAAAGCTTCGGCTTCGGCTTCGGCTTCGGCGGGGAGGCAATGGTGGTTGTGTCCTTTCTATTAAGATATACGTAATGCTCGTTATCCCGTGGGCTGGCTACGCCTAGGCTCGCGACGGCCGGTGATGCGGTGGATTCCCTCCCCTCTCTTCTTTTTTCTTCCTCGGCTAAGCGTCTCGCTCTCGCCTAGCTTTTGGCCGCTTGGAACGGAACGCGTTTCCCCCCTTCCTCTCGCTGCTCTGCTCTGCCGATCGGCTCGGCGCCCCGAAAACGAGCCGCGCACGCCACGGATTCAGCGTGCGCGCGGTGGGTCGGACCGGGGGGGATCTGCGGTCGGCGTAGAAAGCCTCAGACGCTTCCAAATGAAGTGGACCGGACCTGCAGCAAGCGACTGTCCTCTGTACCGTGGGGTTAACTTAAATAGCAAGAGCCAGGACTCGAGAACGTTTGGAGCCACGACTGTGGTTGGGGCATTTGAGCATTTCCGACACAGGGAACACGTTTCGGCAAGGACGCAGTCTGTGTAATACATTTTCCTTACGAAACTTCTCCTGTAAGTTGTAACCTCCCCGCTGCCCCGCTGCAGGTAATGGCAACTTGGTAAGCATGCAGAATAACGGTGGCCGGGCTGACGGCAATACGCTTCTTTTGAAAGAAGAATTACGCCGAGAATGGCTTGCGTTGTTACAAGGAGTGTACGAGCCTGGGGTCCCGGCGGGCCTACCCAAACCCAAGTTAGGGTTGAGAAGTGCGGGTCAACTGTCGGAAGCTGGAAGGTGCATGGCGGCATTCGGTTTTGTGCTCCTCTTAAGAGTTTGCCTTTACATGGCTGTCCTTACGTAAGTTTTTGGAAGAGTTCTACCCGTAGTACCCTGTGAAGAAAAAGATACTCGTGCTTTATTACTTTACACCTGGAATTGTATTACTAGTTGGCATGACGTCTTGCAGGGGGTAATGTGATAAGCTGGCATTTTGCCCGTGAATTAACGACACTAGAATGTATTTTTTTTTTCTTATTTGGTAACTTACTGTTACTACTTCTAGTGTACCAACTTACCGTAATATTGGAGTAGGTGAACTGGCCCGAGGGCCGAAGCTGCCTATTGTGATGGCCAGATCATGGCACAGGCTCAATAACCCTCAGGTGTAGTCGCCAGTGTTCAGACTTGTTCAGTTAGGCTCGTAATGTTCTCTCTGACCATTTGGAACAATAATCAATGCTAAGAAGCATGTGAAGAAACCATCTGCATACCTAACGTGGGCCAACAGTTTGCAGCCTCGATTCTGGGTCTCAAAACTCTCATTGCCATCTTCGTCGGCAGTAAGGCAAAGGCCTTCCCCTCCAAAGGCCAGGGGACTGGCTCTGGCTGATCCTTCGCCGGTTTGCATTTGCAAATGGCACATGCGTATACGCTGTTCGCGATTAGACTGCCTTTGATCAGAAATGGAACAATTGAGGTAGACATTGGTAAGAAATCAAGATCACAGCAAGTGCTTAAATATGCAAAGAATTGACATGCATATACGCTGTTCGCAATTAGACTGCCTTTGATCAGAAATGGAACGATTAAGGTAGACATTGGTAAGAAATCAAGATCACAGCAAGTGCTTAAATATGCAAAGAATTGACATGCATGGCATGCGCTGTACGTACGTACACTGCTCCAGCGCACTCGTGAGCAGTGAACCTGCCACTGAAGTTACCGGAGAGAGGCAGCTGTTACAATCCGACGAGGTAGGTAGAAGTTATTTCTACCGGAAAGGGTTGCTTGAGAAAGCGAAAGCATGCAGAAGCAGGCCGTTCGCCTACGGAGTTGACGTCAAGAAAAGCAAGAACCTCGAGCAAGGGTTGTTGGCCAGTGAATCAGAGGCCACTAATAAATGCACCGTGTAAAATACGGCTATCGGCATCACGTTGTAGCAGCAGTAGATGGCTATCCTTTTCTTTTTCGTCTCCTCTCTTTGCGTACCATTCATCGTCAGAAAAGAAAAGATAAGAAAAACCTGCATGCGTGGAGTAATATAATGGAGTGTACCGAAGGGTGCAAGTCTTCTCGCACAAGTGTATTCACTATTCAGTAGCTTTGAGATTGCGAACTTGGTGATCAACAACCAATTGGTCGGTTCACGCAATTCCTCTCCATTACCAATGATCCTTCTAGAAGGTTCCGATGGGAGCTGCCATTATATAGTAATCAAAATCTCCAACACTCCATGCATCTTGCGGTAGTCCTCACTTGTAAGCTAAATTCCAGAGCTTCTGTCGCACTTTTGGTCGCGATACTCGTATATTACACGGAAAATATGTGCATGCCAAACATGTGTGCCTGTACTAGCACAGTAGTATCAAGTACACGCGGTTTAAGATCACTGATGAACCAAACAAGGAAGTAGTACATGTAGTTAGTTAATGCAGATTACAGACAGTTTAAGAACACAATGGTAGGTGAAACTGTGAAAGCGAGCGAGTACTACCACTACTATTTGACGTCAATGCCGTAGTTTGCACGCCGGCGACCCCAGCCCAAAATTCGTGGCCGAAAACCATTGCCGTAGCCTTTTCAGGGGTCAATAGGAGAATCCTGGTTTAACCTTGAAGTCTATAGCTGTCGAGCTAGCTTGCTGAATGGTGATGCATTTGGAGCCAAACACACTAGCTGTGTAGCCATTCACTCAATTTTGTTCTTACATTTACATATATATATACACCATGTTGCCTAACACTAGCTAGATCAGTCACAAGGAATATTGGCTTGGTTCAGGCTCTCTCATCCATACCATGACAGTTACAAGTATAGGCGGAGCCTCCGCCGTTAGTGGGGTTGGGTGGGGCTAGAGCCCACCCAACGCAGAAGACTCCCCGCAATGATCCATAATCCATATGGTCATACTGTCACTGAACATCTCTTTTTTAAGCCCCCTCTTTGGAACTTCTGGCTCCGCCTCTTTAATTTACAAGCTCCCCCGCCATCACACACGTGTGATTGGTCATAGGTGACTGGGTGGAGGAGCGAGAAAGAAAACTATGTAGGAGGGAGAGAGCAAGAAAAGTATGGACGACATTGAGGCTCCAAATGCTCCCATCCCATTGGCAAATGGAATGACTGATGGACAGGGAAGCCTATGGACGATAACTGCAGGGCGTTGCATTGCCTTCCTCCTCCCATCAACTTTGAATTGTTACTACATGATGATCTCCAACTAATCAGAAAGTGACAGCCCTAGTTAAAGGCATGGTCCGTTCCATGGATTAAATAAAAATCACGCGCATCTCGTAACCTAAGATGCTATGCAAACTTTAAAGAAAAGACGCCCTTTCTAGGTATAGTTTGCGGTTCAGTGTGTGAGCAGTCATTGTGCAATGAAGGCCTAACCTTTGCTCCAAAGATCAAATGGCAGTACTTAATTTCAAGCATGTCTATTAAGCACAATACTACATACACGTGTCTAGCAACTTCTTTGCTGATGAGGCAATTAAGCTTCATGTGTTTTAATGAAGGACACTTTCTTCTGCCAGTGTCTTATCGGCAAAGCAAAATTTAGCAGTATGTCCCATTTTCCAGATGCAAAACCACAGCAGGGGCGGCCAAGGCGACAGTGTGCCAAGCCGGCCGGCATAAAGGCCAGGAAACCAATCCTATTGTAATGTAGGTGTCATTAATGACACGGTTCCAAATAAACAAGTCAGCACTAAACCAACTAATTATTAATCAATGTGTAAAACTAACGAAATACAGAGAAATGTGTGACCATCAACGTTCTGCAGTCTGCAAATTGAGGATCGATGACAAATTGACAGGCTTCTAGATGACATTGAAGAATTGGAGTGTGATAGATAGGGGATCCAATGCTTAGAGTTTGTGAAGAAAACAAAAGCAATGCATATCCTAGCTTGAATCTCCCTTTTTTGTTTTCGTATTACCGCTTTATTGTCTGCTTTTGCTCAAGCTGCCTATCGATCGAGTTGCTGATCTTTTAGGTTCGGTACAGATGAGGTGGTAGGTAAAGCTAAGTACTTGTATATAAAAGTCAGTAGGTGAAAGCATACGTGTAGGACTCGGACTAATAAGGATTAGATACACTAGTGGATGTCTCATCTTCTCTTCAATTTCCACTCTTTAGTTATTACTGTCAATGTGCTTATAATTAGTTTGAGCATCATTTGAAAGGGATTGTTCATTTGTCCTTGTTCATTTGTCAAGTGGAAGAACCAATTAAAGCATTTCTAATTGCCCTAAAGAAAAATGCACATATTCTAAAACATACGAATAATCGGATGATTGAAATGTATCAAACCATCTATAAGTGTAGGTAATGTTTAGAAAGTCTACTTTGGATAAAGTATATGCACCCCTCATTATGGTAGTACTTGCAAATCCCAACAACACAACTGGAGTATGTCCTTATACTTAGGAATGGCAACGGGTGTATACCCGACAGGTATCACCACCTTGTACCCGTACCCGTGTTTATAAAATTCACCCGCTACAATACCCATACCCGCATGCGGGTACAAAATTTACCCGTACCTGTACCCGTGCGGGTAATGGGGACCCGTGGGTAACCCGCACCCGAATGTCGGGACAGGTTCTGGACAAAAGTTCTATATTGGCAGAAATTAAAAGGCCGCTGGCAGAACATAAATAACCGAATCAATAGTTCATTACAACAGTACTACTGGAATTACAATAGTCAACAACCATTATGCAATAGTTCATTACAGTAGCCACTACAAGTTTATTATATCCAAAAGGAGATACATAAATTCTTCCTTGCACTTGAGTACTTGACACACAAAACACCACTTGAATCTCTCTAATCTGGAGTAGAAATCTCAAAGTGCAAGTTCCTACATGAGCATGGAGCACTCACACGGTTAATTATCTGAATAAGGCAAAGTCTCTTTCAGTTAAAGAACTGGATTTGTTATTATCCTTACCAAGTACTAGTAAAGGTTCCTACTTGCTCTGGGCCAGAAACTAATGCAGTCAGTTCACCTAATTAGTAAAATGGCAACCATGACCTATGAAAGGTAAATGAACTATGAAGAGGGAAAATTATCATGATAACCAACCTTGTGAAAAAAAATTAGACCTTTACAGCATGCAAAACAACTCGGATATGGTTGAAATTAATAAGGCAACCTTGCTATGTTTCAGAATCCTAATTCTGAAAATAAAATGAAATAGTTATGAAAGAAATATAATTAAAGCTAACCTTAGTTTCCTTCCTTTCTCCTCGAAAAACAACCACGGCATACGGATTAGTGTGATGCTTCCCTTCAACGTCTTATGCACTCTCTACTGAAACCAACAGTAACCCACCACTGGATGAGGGGTCCTTTCTTACATTGACATTGCAGTCTATAGTTGGGCCAAATTTTATACCCACGGGTAAATGAGTACAGACAACAATAGTACGGATCCGTACCCATTCTACCCGCTGGGTAATAATTTTTGCTCATTAATATACCGCGGGTATGAAAAACGGTTCATACCCGACCCCTAATAGAGTAAATACCCGTCGAGTTTCGGGTCCCCGTTGCCGACCATCTCTACTTATACTAGAGAGATCAAACTATGAAAGGGCCGATTAAGTGTTATTAATTACCATGCTTGCTTCTTTCAAGAACCACAAAGTACATATATACCGAAGCAAATCAGTATTTGGTCGGCATTTTTAGCCACACATGACTAGGCATAGTACATAATCAATCCCATCCCTAAATCTATTACTAACTATGTTTGTAGGGTTAAAATGGACAGTATCTGATTAAGCTAGTTGAAGGCCAATCTCTGAAAAGATTGCTACTGCTGATTCTTGCATGTCATGTCACGGTCACCCATCAGGCTAGTTTGAAAAGAGAACTCCTATTACTGACCAACTGGAATTGTACCATCAATTATTTATGATTTTGTAGTATTTGAAGACATGGCTAATGTCTACATAGCACATTACGAATTTTGTTTTCGACGTATTTATGATGATGGGCATGTAATCGTTTAAGTTTGTGGAAAATATGCGTGGGTTGAAAGTGAAATGCTAACAGCTTTGCTTTATGTTAATGACCTCCTGTAACCTAGGCGCATCCCCCTATGAATTGAGATGTTAATTGGCCTTGGATGCATTGCTATCAAGTTTGGTTAATTAACACTAATTGTCAGCTTCTTCCACCCGCCCCTCCCTCCCCATTGGAGGAGTAGGCGAAAGCAGTACAAATATTGTTCAGAAATTGTATATAAGATGAACAAATTTAGACCTACAATACCATAGCCATCCTGAGAATGTCATGTGGATATCGGTTTTTAGCCGCCGGGAAAAATCCAGAATGCAATTGGTGCAGGATGAAAACTAATTTTTGTTGACCACTGCACGGAGTAATGTGAGACGTATCAAAGATATATTAGTATGACACTTCCTCCAAAATGACGTTTTGGACGTCGACACGGTCTTCAAAATACAACTTTGACCGCTAATTTTTATTATAATATATTTATAAAACTCAATAAAATTATAATATTATAAAACTATTTCTCGAGACAAGTTTACGCATATGGTTTTTATGTATCCAATTTAAATATTTAAAAATATATCGATAATCAAAGTTTAAAAAATTTGACATCACTATATCCAAAAAGTCAGCTTCTTAAAGACTAGAAAGAGTATGTATTAAGGGTCAGTTGATATTATACAAGTTGAAGCGGACAACAAAATCATGCCATTAGCTAAAACCAAGTATCAAACAGTTGGTGACTACAGTAATCATTGTCAGCGTACAATTACAAAATTGAAACATCTGCATAAGTTAAAGGACACGCGGACGTACAATTTACCGCAACATTACACTTTGCACCCATGCATGCAACCTTGCAAAAGAAGTCTTTAATTGAAGTGGCCTGAAATATGCACACTACCAAACACACACACATCAATGCGGATAATCAGTTGTTCTTTCACTAACTGTGTGCAATTTTTTATTTTATTTCAGAGTGTACAGCAGTCAAGTAGGTACTAGGTACAGTCGTAGATCAAGAGTAGAATTGAGTTTTTTGGAAGTTACCAAGGAATCAAATACTAACTCGTTTGTAGAGGTTTGTAGCGATTTAAGCAATTTTTCAACATTCTCCTCGTCATATTGGTGTGGAAAAACTTTGAAATTGGAAAGCCACATGTTCCAATTTTTTTTTTTAATGAAACAAGACACAGCAAGCATGTCGAGGCAATAGTTTGTTCGATCGACTCGTATGCAAATCAGCTAAATTTGAAACCAATATCTGTCCTCTCTAAATCTAAACATAACAAAGGTGAGATGCACTGGGTATGAGGGAGTTTGGACACTTTTGCTGTGAGCTAGCACCGAACCCTGTTCCGAGCCCTCATCTTTTTTCTCTTCCAGCATGCCCTTAGTGGTAACAGCTTTTGGTTTAATTTGTGATGCTAATGGTTGGTTAGTGACAGGATCTGACACCTTTTATTATTATTTTTTATTTATTTTGTTCCAGAGAAAGATGGGTACATATTGTACTTGCTTACCTCGGTAGCGAAACAGAAGTTCGCCGCCGACGAAGTGGATCTCTCTCTTTTCCTCTGTTGAAAGATCGGCTCTCTTTTTGCTTGGCACCAATCCTTGCAATTTGATAAACATCATCCAGATGTTTTTATCGCTGAAATCATCTAAATCTAGAACCATCGGATCATTGTTAAGATTCGAAAGTATCGATTGCATCCGATCCTAAGATTTGATCTAACGGCCCGGTGATATCCGGGTGAGGTATCCAAGGTCCAAAATTTAAATATTAGCTAAAACAAGAACATCCGGATGATATCTATACCCTCCCATCTGGAAAGGCAACACCAGTCAAAGCCATCCAGTGACATCGCCGTAAAATGACAAGGTGGTTGTTAAGCAGTTAATTGCTGAATCATTGAGGTCATAAATTATGCTCAACTCAGCCCATTGTCCCTCTTGTAGAAGTCTTGGGCGTAATCCAAGTGATCTGTAAGCTAGGGATTTGTATCCACCCTAGCCCAAAGACTAAGTTTGTTGAGGCTATAATACCAATTAATCACAATGAATTGAAATCTAACAGCACATAGGGCACCACATGTGTTTTGAACTGTCGATCAAGCAATCGACGGTCCGGACCACAAACAGAACAAGTACCCCTACCACCGTTTTCCGCTCTGGTAGTAATATGTATCCTATATCATATTTTGTTGGAACGGTTTGCCTTTTGGATGTCATAGTTGCTACTGTTGCTCTGCAAATGAAAATTTACAGAGCAGTGCTTTTGTGCTTTTCTAGTACAAATTGCATAAATCTTGAAGCAAACGAATGGGTAAGTAATCACCATCTATCCTTCATTTATTCTTTAATAGTTGTGCAACTTTTAAATGGAAGAGCATATAAGCACATCTCAAATTTACATACCACCTTGTCATCTTCAATGTTGCCAAATATTGCTTAATTTTTCATCTACATGTAAAATTAACTCGTGTAATCAATATTTATTACAAAAAAAATACAAATCAACCATACATATGCTCAGCTCACAAACAAGCCTGGTATTTCAGACATTAATGTCCAATGACAACTGAAGCTGATAGCCATCCACCCAAAAAGCTGGATTACCAAATGATCTTCCAAGAACACCAACTACGATTCCTTGTCAGCCTAGAGAGCTAAAAAAACGAGCTCTTTTACAGTAGATTATACTTGTAGTATATTATGGTAGTATAAATTAGATCTAACCATTGATTTGGTGGGGTATTATGGACTTTTACAAATAAAAATATTACATTTTAAAAGGGTATTAACGTAATTTTAGCGAGTCGTCGAGGTCCTCCGACGCGCGATGCACTGACCGAGGGAGGGCTTCCGGTGGGGATGAAGAAATGAGCTTCGGGTGGGTGAAAAAATTCATTTACCGTTTTACATATCTGCTGTATTAAAAATTTTTACCATTCTACCCCTCCTCACATTCTACTACACATACTACACTTGGTAGTATAACTTGATCTAATCTATTTTTAACCTTTGGATTAAAGACAATGAACGGTCTATATTCATTATTGTGTACCGTAAAAGAACTCAAAAAAACAGTTTTTAGAAAAGCTAGAGCTGTCCAAACAAGGTCATAGTAAGGCTTCGTTTGGGTTGATGTGATATATTTTCGTTTCAGCGGGTGTGAAAAGGAAGTTGTGAAAGGTCTATTGCTCTGTTTGTTAAATCAGATTGAAGTTACATAAAATTCCGTTACCAAATGTTATACAATGGTTGTCCTCTCACACATTTCAACCCATGCTTCCTTGAACGCATGTAACTTGATCATGGAAAAAAAAATAGCTAGTCAAATACCCAAATATCTAAAAACGACTCAACCAAACGAGATTATCGTAATCCGCCCTGATGCCTAACAGAGCCTCACTCTGTGGCGATCCGGGCCCAATTTTCTTCAGATGAACCAAAAGGAGAGACACGTACACGTACCTATTCGACACCAAGATAACAGCGTAAGTTTGTAACTGCATGAGAGTAGCCGCGACACATGGGTCTACCCCAGGCGCAGATAAGTGATACATGCATCACCTTTTTTTAGATAATGGAAGAATAAAATAATCTTCCGGCCTCTGCATACTGAGATGCACACAGCCTAACCATTATTACAGAGTTCAAAGTTCTAGCTAAAAAGCTGTCAAGTAAGAATTAAAACTTAATAGTTTAAGAAAGACCAACTCTTGCAACAATTAATTAAAGGATGAATAAAAACGCTCAAGCTGCAGACAGTCTTCTGTGAAATCTCCAACCGTGGCCAACAAAGAAGTCCCTAGCCACAGCATAAAGGCAACTGCATGCCGTTGAAATCATCTCTTGAGCCTCCTGGCGCTGTAGTACTGCCCATGATCGCAACCAATTGATGCACATATAAATAACCTGCAATGGATTGGACAGTTGTTTTCTATGAAAGATAACATCATTTCGACATAGCCAAATAGACCAACATACAGCTGCAGCCCCAATTAAACATTGATTCTTTAACTCCTTTTCCAATCCCACTAGCCAAGTCCCAAACATATGGGTTATACTATTAGGGGGATGCAGATTTGAAGCCACTTGTACAACACGCCAAGCAAGTCGAGCAACCGGACAATCAAAAAAGAGATGTTGAATAGTTTCCTCATTATGACAAAAACAACATTGTTTGCTGCCAATCCAATTTCTTTTACTTAGATTATCTTTCGTCAAGATCACTCACCTGAGTGTTCCGTCTCGACATGTACCACTAAGAAACAGCCACACCGATCGATTACGTTGGCCAAAAAAAAAAAAAAACAGCGTTTCAGGACAAGGCAGTCGTCGCTAAACGTTATTAAAACCACAACATCATCGAACAATTCTAGCGTCAAGTGGTACGATCGAATGCTACGTGAGCCGTAAACTATGCTGCGATGAGTTGAACGTTTACCAAACCACGGCTTACGTTGCCATCTATGGCGGCTCCAGCTCGGCTAGTCGGCTATTTGGCATCTTCTCCTAGTCAGATACTCGGATCTATCGGCCACTTTCAACGTCTCGAGAAAGCGAATCCGCCACTGCGGTGGAGAAAACTGTGCGTACAACATATATACGGCCCTTTTGATCAGAAACTAAGCTGCCAACTTAGCAATCGCCAAGCAGGCTTAGACTATTTCCAGCAATTTCCCTTCATTCCATTGCCTTCCCTATTCCCTTCCACATATTCATTCCCTTTATTTTCTACCATCTCCAACAGCATCCCCTCGAAGGATTTTGTGAAGGGATTGGAGAGAGAATCCCTTCACACAGAATTCTCTCTCCAAATCCCGTCCGAAGGGAATCATGAAGGAAATTCGTTGGAGCATTTGGGATATGTTCGCGAAGGGATTTAGAGGCTGAAGGGAATCTACTGGAGGCAGTCTTAGACCATCTCCAACCATATTCCCTTCATTTCATTCCCTTCCATGTTCCCTTTCCTATTCCCATTCCATTTATTTCCCCTCATCTCCAACAGATTCCCTTTAAAGGGAATTATATAGGGAAAGGAGAGAGAATCCCTTGCTGGAGGGAATGGGAGAGAGAGAATCCTGAAGGGAATCTTTGAAGGAGCCGTTGGAGCGCTGAAGGGAATGGAAATCCCTTCACGAAGGGAAAATGAGAGGGGAAGGGACATGGTTGGAGATGGTCAGGAGCACTTGCATGGTAAATTGCTCGGTCAAAATCCGTTTCAATCAATTTTTCCATGCCCGTGTATGTCAGAGGCAGGAAGGAAGCGTGGTGAGAAAGTAATCTTCGCGTTTAATCAGTGTCTCATCTAGGCCTTTGTTTCTTCCCCAGTGGAGCAGGATGGTGCAAAGCAATCAAGCCATGGCGGCATCTTCTCAGCTGCACTGTGGATCCGAGTCGCACTGCTCCATAGTATTCTCCCAGAAAATTGTTCTGCTTCGGTGACCGAGATGGGGAAGACAAAGTTGCATAGGAAAGTACAAAGCAGTTCGTCGTCATGGTAGGTAGTCGATCGCTAAACGTACGAAAAATAGGTACAGAATGTTAGTAAGACTTCCAAGCCCCACGGCTACGGGTTACTTCAACATGGTCATTTTCAGAGGTACTTGAAAGGGGGCTAGTTAGATAGGATAATTATGAAATTATGTGCTGAAAAATTAGTTTAGTGATGAATTTGGCATTGCAAAGTAGTTCTGCTCATGGCATGTGTGATGCTTATGCATGTGTTGTTTCAGATAATTATTTGATATGCTTATGATAGTATGATAATGATTGTGTTTGATGTAATGCGCTCGTGTAAGTGGTTGTATGGACTGATATTGAGTCAAGTTGGGAAGAACTTGTGTTCGAAAAATTGTTTTGTGATTAGTTCATGTGCAGTTGTTGCTTGATAGCGAACGTGATCAATGACGGGGATCGAAACTAGGTTCTAGGATAAATTGAGGTTCAAACGATCAAGAATGTCATATAGAACTTTCGGACTAGTGAACAGTGCACGTGAAGTTGAGGATGACGCAACGTAGCGGTACGTGGGCTGTACGTATGTATATGTGAGTTTTTGGCTCTATGTATATATTAGACTATGTGTAATTAGACCGGATGGATATATATGCATGTATTTAATTAGAGATAAGATAGTTAGGTATTTGTTTAAAACTCTTAACGTGGGATGTCACATTGGTTATGGAGTCTTGTTTTGCTTCTCTATATAACAAAAAAAAAGGATGGCGGCAATGGCCATGACTTGAACACCAGAGAAGGCAGAGCTCTCTTGCGTGTACGTGAGCGCACAAAACAGAGGAAAAAAAAACGAAGCCGCATCAGAGAAAAAGAGGGAGCCGCACCTAGGAAAGAAAATCAGAACCGGCGGCGACTGAACCATGCGACAGAGGCGAAGCTACAGGACTTGCGCATGGTACAGTGACCCCGATAGCTACAGTACTCAGCTACAGGAACTGCTGCAGTATATTGTTTTTTTTTTCGCTCTTTGCATGTTTATTTTGATTTAAAGATTGATTCATTAGGTGTTTAGCATAGCTCTAGTTCCACTAGATTCGTAAATCTGGTGGAGCTAAGAATGAATCTGGTGGAGCTGGGTATTCCTAGCTCCATCCAGGGCCGGTCCTGGCATTTTGGGGGCCTGGGGCGAAAACTTATATGGAGGCCCCATCCACCTCCTCATATATATATATATGTATATGTGTATGTATATGTATGTATATATATGTGTATATACATAGATATATACATACACATATACATATAGTCTTATAAGCACACATCATTGAAGAAATTAATATTCGATGCACAAAAATTACTTCTATAGAACACTTCAAAGTTTATGAAATGACAAATGTAAATTGTAATCATAGCTGGTTCCTCGTCCTCCACGGCAACTATCGCCAACTCATCATTTGGGTTCGGTGAAGCACTTGTATTACTTTTTAAAAATTTGTCCATAGCTCCTCTCTGTGTTTCTATGAAGTCATCCGCACGTTTTTTCTTTTTCTTTTTCTTTTTTCGCTACCGGAAGGATACCTTCTATATGACATGATAAGTTGATAACGCACGGCGCTGAAAATAATAATAAATGTATCAAAGATTAAATAGTTAAGACTAATAGGGAAAAAAGATTAGGGAAGATTAATATTCTATACCTCGGATTAGGGACTATCACGGTGATCGGCGATCGGCCACCGCGCCACGTCCAGGCGATCGGAATTTGGCCGCCCCTCCTGTTTTTTCCTGAATGAAGGCCCTAGACGCCAGGCGCCAGGAAGCAACGCAATTTTCTTTGGTGGAAACCCTCTTTCCTCTAATCCTCTACTAGTCGCTAACTCGCTCACGTCCTGCATGGCTGCACATGCGCATATATGGGCCGGTACTTTGAGCCCAAATTGCTATTTGCTAATTGCATGCAAGTTTTTCTTTATACATTGTACATACTTGTTTTTTTGTATGCTTAGGTTTGTACACCTGGGGGCCCCTTGACTTTGGGGGCCCGGGGCGGCCGCCCACCCTGCCCCCCCTCAGGACCGGCCTTGGCTTCACCAAATCTTTGGAGTTGGAGCTATGGGTATATTAAGAGTGTTTAGATGTGTCATCTTGTTTACATTTTAGAATAAAAATATAAACTTAATTCATTTTATTTTAAGGAGGTGGAGCTGAGATCTGGAGCTCTGCCAAACAGGACCATTATTTCACCGTGATAATTTTTCTTTAATCTATTCAAAATCTTTCTAAGGCATCAAGTGATTGATCTGAAAAGTTTGATAGGTTAATTCCTCATAGATCTTAATTAATCTCGTAATTAGAGTTTGATCAATTTTCATCATTATTTGGTACAATCAACTTGCAAATGTCATAACTCTACATCCGTAGATCCGATTGAGCTGATTCTTGTTGGGATAGTTTTGAAATTGAATCTAGTTTCTACTAGTCAAATTTCACGTCAATCTAATGATGGGATCTTCGTAAATTACTATTTTAGTGAACACATATCAATCTATTTTCATGAAAACCGAAACAATCTTTCATAATTCGTTTAGGGGTGTTTTGAGAATCACTAAAAAATTTTGCTTTCACGCAATCACTCACCCCCTCTAATTACTATATTAGTATATATCAATCCTACAATAATACAAGATGGTTCTAAAACAAAAAAAAGATAAAAATAAAAGATGCCAACCAAATGCGGTGATAAGTATGCAGTAACTCCGGCAGAACTAGGCGAAGATACTAGGCCTTCACCGTTATCCTATATAAACCGCGCGTCTGTCCAATAAAAATATCAATGTCTTACCTCTTTGGTTGGAAAAACAGGGAGGCGTCTATTTTTCCCCTCCTGAAAGGACCTTTGATCTGGGCAGACGGTTGGATCGGATGAAGCCTTAGTTTTTTTACAATTACATACCTTTTCTTTTCTTTTTTTACAAATTTAGCCCCATGCGAATACAATTGCATGTGACACACTCGTGTACCGTGGCAGATGTCCGGATCGCTGCCATACTAGGGCACCGTGGCAGGTCCTTCTACCGTGCCACCTCACCGCCCACTGCGAAGCACGCCAACTACCCGCTGAACCGAGGGTGCACAACAGATCTGTTGTTGCCGTGGGTCTGCTTGTTGTTGCCGCGATCGACCATGATGTTGCAGGACTAGGCATCTAACGTGGTACATGAGCACGACGGTGACATGTCACTTGCGGCTATTTTCACGGTCAAGAAGGGAGCTATTTTTACAATTTTGTTCACATAGAGAACGAGATTTACAAGAAAAAAGTATGCAACAGGGCAAATTAAATCAAATCAAGCCTTCAAATCAGACGGGTGGGAAACTGCGGAGCTGGTTAACAAAGTCTAACATGTATTCCTGTCTCATGCTGGATACTGCTATAATGTATGGACCATAAGAGTCATGTTGGACATCAGTACTGAAGGAATAGTTGTGCAGTTGCTTAGGAGGAGGTGTCACTAGGAATAAATAACATGAACAATCGTAACCTATTCAGAGAATGTGACGGATCGTCTTTTCAGGGGTACGTTTAAATACCTCAACAGCTACCCAGGAAGATTAGCTGTGGGGAACCAAGCGGATATTGCCAGCTTATCCTTGCCAAAGGTCTGCTTGATGGGTATGAAGTGGGTGCCTTTAGTCAGTCTGTCGATTATTACCCAAGTAGCATCGAACCCTTGCTGTGTCTTGGGCAATCCTGTGATGAAATCCATCCCAATTTCATCCCACTTCTAGTCTGGTATCGGGAGTAATTGTAGTAAACCAGCAGTCTTTTGGTGGTCTATCTTAACTTTCTGACACACGTCACAGAACAAGATGTGCTCGGCTACTTCTTTCTTTATACCCTTCCACAAGTATTCCTTATTCAAATCCTGATACATCTTTGTACTTTCGAGATACATAGAGTTGGGATGACTAAGCTTCTATCAGAATCAGGTCTCTTATTTCCTTGTTATTGGGAACGCATATACGGTTACGAAACCGTAATATGCCTTGCTCATCCTCCGAGAATTCCAATGGATTAACCCTTTTCATTTATCCTCTGTATTGTTGGATTTCCTCATCTATTTGTTGGGCTGCCTTGATCTGATCTAGGAGGTCAAGCTGTATCCTGATAGAAGGTACCGATTCCTCTTCTACTACTTGTAAGTTCAACAGCTGCATCTCTGACTGCAACTGCGGTAGAATGTCTGTCTTTAGGGCTAGGTGGTGCCATGACTTTCAGCTCAATGCGTCGGCTACCACATTGTCCTTTCCCGAATGGTATTGAATATTCAGGTCATAATTCTTGATCAGTTCCAACCATCTTCTCTGTTGAATATTCAGGTTCGGCTGGGTGAACACATATTTCAGACTCTTGTGGTCGGAGAACACTTCACAGTGATTTCCCAACAGGTAATGCCTCCAGATTTTCAATGCATGAACTACTGAGGCTAACTCCAACTTGTGTATCAGGTAATTCTCTTCGTGATGTCTTAGCTGACGTGATGCGTAGGCAACCACTTTTTCGTTTTGCATCAGCACACAGCCTAATCCTCTTTTTAATGCATCACAGTAAATCTGAAACTTTTTGTTTGGGTCGGGAAGTATAAGGATTGGGGCTGAGGTCAATCTTGTTTTCAATTCCTGGAAGCTTTCTTCGCACTTCTCAGACCATCTGTAGGGGGTTATCCTTCTTGAGAAGTTGCGTCAAGGTTTTCGATATCTTTGAAAACCCTTCTATGAACTGTCGGTAATATCCTTCTAATCCCAGGAAACTCCAGATTTCTGTCACTGATGTGGGTCGTTTTCAGTCCATGACTGCTTTCACCTTTTCGGGATCCACTTTCACTCCATCCTTTGTAATGATGTGTCCCAGAAAAGAGGTCTCGTCCAACCAGAGATCACACTTAGAGAACTTGGCATAAAGCTGGTGCTCTCTAAGCTTTCTCAAGATCAGATGTAGGTGTTCTCGGTGATCCTCTTCACTTTTTTAGTAAATCAGAATGTCGTCCATGAACACTACAACAAACCGGTCCAAATACTTCATGCAAACTTGGTTCATCAGATTCATGAAGTAGGCTGGGGCGTTAGTGAGTTTGAAAGGTACCACTATGAACTCAAATAGCCCATACCCTGTGGTAAATGTGGTCTTCTCTCTGTCATGTCCCCTCACTTTTAACCGGTGGTATCCTGTCCTCAGATCTATCTTTGAAAAGACCTTAGCTTCCTTGAGCTAATTAAACAGATCGTCAATCCGTGGCATGGGATATTTGTTCTTGATTGTCATGACATTCAATGCCTTGTAGTCCACACAGAATCTTGAGCTCCCGTCCTTCTTTTTGGCAAACAATACTGGAGAAGCCCAAGGTAAAATACTGGGTCGGACAAATCCTTTTTCTATTAACTCATGCAACTGCCTTCTGAGTTCTTACAGCTCCATCTGTGACATCGAGTACTGACGTTTGGTGATAGGTTTGGTTCTCGAAACCAATTCTATTGCCAGTTCTATGCCTCTGTTCGGTGTTCCTCCTGGCAATTTCTTTGGAAAAACATCTAGATATTCCTGAACAACTAGTATCCTGTTTACTTTCGATGTGATGGCATTGATACTACTCCTGTTACTCTTTACCAATTCGGGGTCTGTTTGTACAGTCACTTGCTGTCTTCTGTCATTGACAAACACTACCAACTTTTGCTCACAGTCTAATCGGGCCTTGTGTCTAGATAACCAATTCATTCCCAGAATAATATCTAAAATGTCCATTTCCAACATCAGCAGGTTGGCTTTAAACTTAATTCCTTGAATTTTCATCTGATCTCTTTTCGGTCTGCAGTAGGCTTTCGAAGCAGAAGATGAGCAAGAGTTGGGGCATGAGGTAAGAGTAGCAATAGATAAGGGCTTAGATGAAGGGAAGGAAGTCTTTGAGCTAGATAAGGATATATGATATTAGGGTAAACAAATTAACACAGAGATAGAGAACATAGCATTTTATATAATATGGATCATACACAATAATGTTTAAGGTTCGAAACAACCCATTTTACATTATAAAAACCTATTACAAAAGAGATGCAACTCTATGATTGTCGAGCTAGCTACTGAAGGTGTCACTCAGCGTCAGAAAGGTAGAAAACCCACTCCATGGGCTCCACCTCCTCGTCGTCCTCCAGCTACATCAGATCGATCACCTCTGACGAGCCTCCACCCACAGAGGACTCCTCCATGGGTGCGTCCTCCAGCTACATTAGGTCGAATACCATTTAATGAATCACTCTGCAGAGCTGCTCAGCTTTACCCACAAGATATCTGTGACCGTTAATGCCACGCGATTACATGCAACTTAAATGCATGTGGTCGGGCCGAAATGATCACAACCTTTTGTTGGACTTCCCAATTGTAACTCCTACCTGGTAGGTTCGAGAACCCATAGCTCTTAGGACCCACTAGCGGGAGACTCGTTCTGATACTGTGCGTACCTACCGTTGTGAGAATCGGCAAATGGTAGCACCCTCCCCATTTCCGTTCCACACTGGCGCAAGTTTTTGGAGAACTAAGGGTGAAACAATAAATAATTTATAACTTCAGGGAATTTATAATTAGAAACTAAGGCTATGCAAGGTTAATAAGTCTTAATAAAAAAAAGGAGGGCTAAATAATTGATCGGTTATAACTAAGCATCCTGTCATTCTAAATCATCTTTTCAGTATTTCAAAATATAAGTAAATAATGAGTTAAAAAGTAATTACTACTATATTATTGACAAACTAGGTTCAACATATTCAAGAGGGTGCGGCTTGCCTTGCTGGGCTGAGGGATCGTCTAATTCGTAGAAGCTAAAGTCTTGATCGACTCCGAACTGGTTCTGCTCCTGCTACTGGTACTGCTCTTGCTCTGGGTACTGCTCGACGGTTAGATCTAGCGCGGAGAAATGAAACCGATAAATAAACGAACAAAAGAAAAAACCAGAGAAGAAAAACGGAAGAAAAAATGGAAAGAGGGCCGAAGAAGGAGTCTTTGGTCATTTTGGAGACTTGGTTTGGCAGAGCGGAGGTCGTTTTTGGACTCAGTAGCTTGAACAGGTCGAAAATGTGTATTTTTAGATTTTGGGGGATTTTGGATTTTTCTGCGATTTTTTGGATTATTTTAATCCGAAAAAGGAAAAGAAAAGAAAATTAAACCGGAATTTCTGGACGCACAGTAAACCCGATTTCGGCCCATCGGCCCACAGGGGGAGCGCAGCCCATGGCGCGGCTAGGCCGGCCCATGCGCAGGCGCGATCGACTGACAGGTGGGACCGGGGGCGCGGTGATTGGTGAGTGGGACTGGACACGGGGGAGGTTGACAGGTGGGGTCGGGCGACGGAGGGGCCCGCAGAGGGCTAGGGTTTGTCGGGGTGGGGAACGACGGTGGCGGCGTGGCAGTGGAGCGCCGGGGGAGAGGAAGAAGGGCGGGGGAGAATAAGCTCACCGCAGCGGGGAGGGATGAGGGAGCGGAGGGGTGGGGGGCTTTTATAGCCAGGGCGGGAGGAGAGAGGTGGCCAGGCGGCGACACTCGGCTGCAGCGTCTGGCACGCACGCAGCAGAGCACTGAGGGAGGCGGCGGCGAGCGGGTGCGGGCGATGCGGAGGCACAATGCGAGGCGGTGGTGTCGGAGGCGGGGGAGGAGGGCGTGGTCGGTGAGCTGGGCTGGGAGGCGACCAGGCCGAAGGGAGCTGAGTCGAGGGCAGGGCAGGGGGCCCGCTGGGCCTGGAAGGCAGAGTGGGCCAAAAGAGGGAGCTGAGCCAGAGGCAGCCCAAGGCAAAAAGGGGCCCGAAAACAAAATCAAACCTAAACATATTCAAATAAAAATAAATAGAAATTTTTGAAATTTCAGGGCTATTTCAGAGAATATTTAGTCAGACATTCTTCAATTCTGGTGGCTCAAGGACCAGTCTAAACATGGCACAACATATAACAAACTGGAGACGAATGCGAGTGTGCAACCGAATGGAATCCGATACGTTTTAAAGATAATAAACGATCACCGTGTTGCCAAAATTAAATGGATTTTCAAGTACAGAGAAACTATTTGCAAGTATATTTGTTCAGAGTAAAAGAACACCCACCCAGTGTAGTACTGTGGAGCTTAGTCCTAGATGGGAACCCTGAAGTGTATATAACAAGACAAAACCCGAAATATGTTTTAATTCCCATGCCAAGAATCGCTTATAAAGTTTTATATTACGAGATGGACGGAGTACTATAGACTTTTATCCAAAATAAAACCCTTTTGCCACGCCGCCGACGCTGTATCAGCACCTCTTGCCGCATTTTTCTATAAATAATTATTTTTAATTTTTGAAATTCAAAAATATACCGCGAATATTTTTTTTTTGCAAAACTGGCCATCTGTCGTTCCACGTGGCAGCGGCTGGGATTAGTTGCGCCACGTGGTAGCGACAAGTGTGCCAATCACGCCACGATGGCGCGACAGGAGAGGCCTATCGCGCCACCGTGGCGCGACTAACCCATGAGAGAGAGAAAGAGAGAGAGGGAGCGGGGGCGCTGGGGAGAAAGAGAGAGAGAGGGAGGGAGGGAGAGGGAGAGGGGGGAGAGAGAGAGAGGAGTGGCGGTCGAGAGAAGAAAGGAGAGAGAGAGAGAGCGGGGAGAGGAGCTCAGTGGCTGAAGTGGAAGGAGGAGAAGAAGAGGGAGGAGAGAAGAAAAGGAAGAGGAGCAATTAGTCGTTCGTCGTTCGATGTTCGTCATTCTTTATTCATCGGTGAGTAATTTCTATAATTATTTTTTCGGTAGTATAATTGATATGTTGTTAGAAAAACATAGGTAGTCTTAAAAAACTATTACGGTAGCCCAAAAAATATAGTACCTAATTAATTTTGTTTTACGCAAAATTTATGATATAATTGATATTTAGTTAGAAAAATATAGGTAGTCTCAAAAAACTGTTAGGGTAGCCCAAAAAAATGTAGATCTAACATAGCCAAAAAATGTACTAATATTAATTTATTAGAGAAAAAAATGTTGTTGGTTGGACAAAATAAACATAGTAGCAAGTAATTATTTAGGGGACTAAAAATGGGTTGACACTGAAAAGAAAAATGTTATATGTAGGAAAACTACAAAAAAACAGAAAAAATTGCAGCACACACTAGAAAATTTTTAGGGTCGTAGTACGCTATTTCAAATTTATTATGCAAATATTGATGGTAGAGTTAAACATATAGTTTCAGTGTAATTTGTACTGTCAATGTTCAAAAAAGCGCTAGGCGGTAAGCGGGCGGAGGTCCACTGCCTAGCGCCTAGCCCGCCTAGGCAGAAATCACAAAACATAGTCCAATATGTAATATAGTCACAAAATTAAGTCTCACACACATATAACATAGTCACAAAATTAAGTTCTACACATAATATAGTAACAAATGGCAAAACATAGTCCCACACATAACTAAGTTCCACAAAAAAGTGAAAGACAGACATAAAAGATAGAATATGATAAATCCAGTTGACGACATTCTAGTGTAGGAAATGCAAAATTGTGCGTTCTATAATATATTATGTATAACTGCATAAGTATAACAGATCAATCAAGTGAGGTGTGGAGAAGTTGAGAACAATAGAATAGCTCATACCGTCGTACATTGATGTTCAATAATCAATAGAATGAATGAATAATAGATTCTACACTTCTACAGAGTCGGTCGGGCACTTCTACACTTCTACAGATCAATATTGGCGCTGGTCACTGGGCGATGGAGTCGGTAGGGCACTCGGGCGATACCACAGAGGCCGAGTCGGGCGGAGCTCGAAGAGCAGCACGGTGATCAAAGGGAGGAGCTCGGAGAGGAGCACGGCGACCAGAGGGAGGAGCTCGAGCGGAGATGAGCGCGGTCGGGAGGAGCTCGGGCAGCAGGAGCACAGCGCGGGGAGGAGCTCGGGCAGGAGGAGCGCGGCACGGGGAGGATCGCGATCTGGAGGAGCGCGACGTTGGGAGGAGCACAACCGGCAGCTTCGGCGGCGGGGAGGCCGGAGGATCTCGGGCAGCGGCTGAGAAATTGGGTAATCGTAACCCTAGCCTCCCCTCTCTCTGCCTCTTTTCCCCTCTTTTCTCCTCACCCCGAGCCCCTAGGTGCTGCCTGCTCCACCTAGCTTCCGCCTAGTCCTCGCCCAGCGGTGCCTCCGCCCGCCTCCGCGCCCGCTGAGCTCTGCCTATGCGTCGGCTCCGCCTAGAGCACGATTAAGTACCTAGGCGAGGCGGAAGCCCACCGCCGACCACCTAAGCGGCACCTAGGCGCCACTGAATGCCGCCTTTTTGAACACTGTGTACTGTGTAATAGGAATTAATGCTATACTCTATATGAAATGATGTTGGTTGTTGAAATGGAACAAAAATACTAGTAAATGTATGTAGTGTGGTGTCAAAGTGGTAGGAGTACGCCTACAATGCTATTCAACGATCACAGCGAGCGTACTGCATTGATTGCAGGGCACGCTTCCGGTTGTACAGGGACAAGCCCAACTCACACCTCCTGCACCATACTGTGGAGTGCGAGCCGAAACAGAGCAAGCATCTCGGCAAGTCTCCGCCAACGGCCAACACACAAGAAGTGCAAGATGGCACCTCCTTTCGAAGAGGAAGGGACAAGGGGAAGCGGCCGGTCGAGGTCCGCACTACGCAACAAATCCTTGATGGGTTACATAAACCATCCGGGAACCCAGGTGGTATTAACATAGGGGACCAAAAAGTTTGGTCTTGTACCCCCGAGACTAAGCAATTCAAAGCAAAAGGCAATACGCAAGCACCGCTCAAAAGACTAAGGGCATGTTTGGGGGGCGGGGCTGCAGCTGGGCTGAAAAGCTGCTTTTAATTTGTTGGGTTGTAAAGCATCTGTAGCTGGCGGCTGGAGCTTTTTTTATATGTCATTTGGCAAACTGGTTGCAACAGCTATGGCTTTTGGGGGGGCAACCGAGTAGGCCCGAGTGAGAAGGGAGTCAGGTAGGCGACGCCTGAGCCAGAGGGAGTCGAGGAGGCGACCAGGCGAGGAAGGCAGCAGGCGAAGGGAAGGCGAGCGAGTGAGGCGGTCAAGCAAAGCTACGGTGAAAAGCACCTCCTACCATTTGTGACTTTTAGGGTGCTTGGTATGTGGCTTAGTCTGCTGCTGGTAGAAGCTGTTTGGGGGAGCTTTAGACCCAAATCTAGAGCACAGCTGAAGCGTAGCTCCCCAAACAGGGCCTAATGCAACTGATGCAATCGGGCACTGCTCAAAAGACTAATGCAACTGATGCCGGCAACTGATGCCGTGATGCAATCGGGCACTGCTCAAAAGACTAATGCAACTGATGCCGTGACCAACTCAAAGCAAAATGCAACAGATTGCGACGAATCAATCAATCGCTGCCGTGGCACGCGCTATCGTTCTATCGCACGGTGGCGCGATTGGCACATGTGTGGTATGACTGATCCAACGCGATTGATCCCAGTCGTTGCCACGTGGTAGCGACTGAGATCAGTCGCGCCACGTGGTGTGACAGATGGTTATTTTTGCAAAAAAAAATTAAGATATATTTTTATAATTTGCGTATAAAAAATAATTATTTTAAAAAAATTCCCTCTTGCCAACCACCGTAAATTGGCAAATCAGATTGATAGTAGATCTCCACCGGGTTGGTAATGACATAACGCTCCCGGATAGTATTTCTCAAATCACAATATAGTGAGCTGACATTGCAGTCTCTGCAAACAGTATGGGCAATTTTTTTTTTGTCCCTAACCAGCTTTTAACAGGAACCATGAAGCCAACTCCAGGCCGGGGGGAGTGCAACAGAAAGAAAATGGAAGTATGGAACACATGCAAAATTGCAAATACAAAAACATCAGAAAACTCAAAATTTCTAACCGTTTCAAATGACAGAACAGAACTAGCAAGAAACAAAATTGTTAGTACTGCCCAATTAACCATACCTGAGCAAACTAACATGTAACATTCCAAAAATTTCAAATCTAAAAGAACCATTTGGATTTTTTTGAATTAAATAAAGCTTAATTTGAATTTTAATTAATTAAAAGATTTAATTTAATTAATTTATACACCAAATAAAATATTTTTAGTCGTAGCTGTGTTCCTTGTGCTTCAAAGAATTTTTCTATATTTTTTGGGATTTTTCTAAATTTATTTGCTATTTATTTGAATTTATTTGAATTTTAAAAAAAAATATTAATTAGGAAAATGTTTTATTTTTGAATGCTCCCAGGCCAAATCCTCCTGGCTCGTTCTCACCTAGCCCAATTAGCCGCCGTGGCCCACTTCACCCGCCTCCGACCCACGCCAACCCAAGCCGCTCTGCCGCGTGAACCCTAGCGCCACCGCCGCTAACCCTAACCTTAACCGCTCCGGGTGAAAATCGCGTCCGTGCTACCCCGGCTTCCGCATCACGCACGCCTCCCGTGGGCTATTTAAAGCCGCGCCGCCGCGCCAACCTCTGCTCGAGGTTTGCCTCTCCACGCCGCACCTGCCACCCTCTTCACCGTCGGCCAAGCCACCATCTTTCGTCCGCGCGAGCTCGCCGAAGTTGCTCCACCGCCTGAAGCTCTTTGTCCCCGCCAATCTCTCTCTCTGGTGGGTCTCTGCCATAGCTGAGGCCACCTCCGTGTTCACCACGTTGGACTGTCTCCGATCCACCCTATCCTGCGCCCGATCTGCCCGTGTTTCGCCTTCGGCGTTGTCTCCTTCCTCCGCGCCAGTGAGCTCGCCGCCACTACTCGTCGGCCCGAGCATGGTCTGATGTGGCCGTACGCAAGTCAACTGCATCACCGCCACCTCGGCGCCACTCCAGTGCCACTGTAGTGCCCTGAGCTCGCGTGGCAGCTGCTTCGTCCGTGCCACGTCAACCCTAGCCTCCGCATGGCATGCCACATCGCTGTGGTTTGCCGCATCGGTGCCCCAAACCCTCGGTGCTCTCGGTTCACCATGGACCGAGTCTCTAACTCATGGGCCCCACGTGTTAGTCGGCTTTTCTTTTTTGTTTTTCCTTTTCCAGAAATACCGAAAACCCCAGCCAATCACAGTGCGCCACGCGTCACCCTTTTTCTTTTTTCTGTATTTTCAAACTTCCGAGAGCTCGTCCTCCTTCGTTCGAGCTTCGATTCCAGTGATTAAAATTTCTAAATTCATATAAATTCAAGCCCTAATTTCCAGAACTTTTTTTTAGTTTTTGAATTTTATTTGTATTTATTTATTTTATTTATTTATTCTCGTTTTGTGTGTATCCCTAACTTCCAAAACTACCGGCTGGAGACACTCACAAGGCATAAGAGGGGGCTTCTGAACTGGGCTTTCTGACCCTATCAGTGGTGGAACCTTAGCGAGTGAAGTTAATAGTGAGGTCGTGCATTGTAAAGGTCTTGTCATGATCTCTCCGCTGCACACCAAAGGAAGTGTGCATGGCAACAAGAGACGATCATGTCGTGTGGGTAAAGCTATACACACTCTGCAGAGTTAAAACTACTTAAGTAGCTGTGCCACGGTCAAGGGCAGGCGAGGTACACTTTCACATTGTAGATTTTATGGTTTTGGTTTTAAATGAAAATGATAGTTTGGGAATCCATGAGCGGATAGAACTCTCGGGTTGTGGTTTGGCGGTTGGAACTAGTTGGGTGATTAAACATGTTTAGTTGATATAATAAATTTAATGTTTACAACTTCATTTGTTTAATAATGTTTTGTGAAATTACTAGTAGTATTCAAAGTTAAACATTGATTTATGCTAAATGAGCTATATTATGTCTTTATTTGTTCAGCCTTGCATATAGTTATCATGCATTAAGTTTCTAAAGCTTGCGAGTACGGTTGTGTACTCATGCTTGCAATATTCCCCACTTTCCACATAAGAGCATACAAAAGCAGAAGGTTACTACGAGTATTTTGCTTGTGGTTACGATGGGGATCCGAAATTCTATGATGCACACCCCAGTTGATTGCTTGTTGGACACAAGAATGGGTTTATCTCGCTATTATTTATTTTGTTTCCGCTGCTACTTTATTGAACTCAAACTATATGGCTATTTATTTGTAATCATTAACCATAAGATCGGTACATTTTATTTAAGTTTTAATATTATTTGATTCGTGATATGGATGTGTTATCATTACTGTGCACTAGCTTGATCCGGAAATAATGTGGTTATACACAGAGGGTTCGAATTTAAAAATCCGGTCCTAACATAACAAAAATTCATAAAAACCTTGTGACTTGCTAAAGGCCAAACCAATATATTTGTAACTACTTTTCTAGCTGCACGCAGCAAAATACCAGATAAAGGAATCGCTTCTAGATGTGATTGACATAAATAGTGACAGAATATTGGTCAGCCAAGTCAAGAGTGCAATAAACAACACTTGACGTACATAACAGGGCACAATTGAAATCAACTCGTTCATACATACAAAAGCAAGCATGTCCGTCCACAATTTGGGATGCTGTCAGCGATAGCAGTGCTCATGCCACTATGACCAACATTCAGATGAAATGGCAAAATCTTGCATATGTCAACATCGCAAACTCTGTCCATGGGTTACTTGACACGAACACAAGAGTAAGAATACGACTCAAATTCGACACGTCTGATTCAGCAAAAAATTTCAGACACGGATATCCAAATAACACTGATTGATGGATGGAAAACAGGCAGCAATAGTAGACAGAAGAGATGCAAAATATGACATCAACAATTTGGCATCGCCTTCAGATGGTAGGTGAGGACTTAGATGTCAGCACCTGGAAAAGAAAGAACCGAACTCATGGAAGAGACAATTCAATCCGATATTTTCTCAATCGAAAACAACTAGACGGAGCAACCATGCTCACTAGGGCCTCCAGTTGTGGCTGCCATGATTCTTGAGTACCGGAGAACTGGACTTAGACATTACATTTGTTAATTTAGATGTGGCTTTTGGTTCAACGATGATCACCAATAACAATTGAAGAACGGCATGTATTTCCATGCATCATTTTTTAAAAGTTGCATAAATATTAAAGTATGAATAAAAGACAGATGGTGATTGCTTATCCATTTGCTTGCTTTAAGATTTATATAACTTGTATCGATGGATGAAGAATTTGTCCACTTTAGAAGGGTATTTTGTTTGCATCGAAGCATGTCTACCAAGAAAACATCATTTCACTTATGCACTTGTATGGCTCACCTTTTAGTAGCAATAAGATTTTCCAAATGGCCTGACTATGATATAAAAATCACAACTAAGAGGTAAAAAAAGCGCCATTGATTTAGCAGAAAGGAGAACACAATGAAAAGAAGCACCAAACTTACGGGTTTACTAGGAAAGGACTATAGCAATTACTCGGATACCCGTGTCCAAAAAGATTTGCCGAATCGAACATCTCGAATCCGAGTCGGTTCCGACACCCGTGTCTGATTCCGATAGCATCTCCCATGTCCAAAATGTTTTTGCCGAATCGGACACCCAAATCCGAATCGGATTCCAACTCCCATATCGGTATCCAAGTAACACTGCTAGATAGCTGTTTCATTTATGATAATAACTCTTGTTGCTTCCTTGCATATCACTAAAGTGATTGTAGTTAGTAAAACCACTCATCTCCACTTTTCCAGGCCTGTATGTCGCACTTGCAAAACAATCATAGAGCATTGTCGATGCAATCAGCCAATCACTTCGAATTGTAGAGTAACATTTCTATGATACCACCACAGACCCCACTATTCAATAACCATTGCACCTATCTTTAATTGGATATTCAACAGCAAACAGTTTAGGAATTCACTTTAAGAATGAATGGATCATATCTCCGTTCTAAGATTTCCTGGATAATGGAAGACAACCTACTCTTTTGGAAAGCGATTGTACATTATTAGCTAATATGCACACTTCTTACTCCCAACTGCCACCCAATGTGGTTTTTGTCATCTCATGACATCAACAAAACTTATATCCAGCAAAAGTTGATGTTTTCAGACATTTGACTTTTCACATGACAAACATGATGATAACTAATGTTTGTGACTTCTGCTAGGTCAGGCTCAAGTTATTGAAATAGCAAACGTCATTTCCTGCTAACAACCTATCCATAATAAGATAAGAAAGTTAGGTTAACATGGCAGCAGATACCAATGTGATACATTCAAGCATTGGCCTACACATGAAATGATCAACACTATAGCAGAAAAGATAAAAAGAAAAGAACATGGAATGATGGAACAAAAGTGACAATATATTTTCTTAGTAAAAAGTCGCTCATATTTGAATGAGCAATGCATTTTGTAACAAATGTTACAAGCGCTGAGGTCCCGATCTGGCTCCGGCCTTCTCCGAATCCCCTCCTTGCTTCGGCTGGTGCTCTAGGCCTTCTCTCCTCTCTTCCTTCGGCTGCTGCTCCTGGTTCTTGCTCCTCCCTTGCTTTGCTCTCAGTTTGGGACAGAGAAGGGAATGGTGGCTGCTCTCGGTTGGAGGCTGAAATGGGGGAATGAAATGCCCTAGAATATTAATTAAACAAATATTAGCATTAGCTAATAATTAGAATATTAATTGGCATATTTTGCTTTTGTAAAATTCAAAATGCGAATAGAGCGATTAAATTAAATAGGGGATTGCCGTCGGACCCGCAGGCGAGGTATCAATCACCGAGATACCAGACCCATTGGGGCCAGGTCGGCACCTCTCATTAGATCGGGTTCATCATTCGGCAATCCGTACTTATTTGTTGGATTGCGGGTATCCATAGCGTTTATAGTTGAATAGTAGTTACCATTTAGTAACTAGGTAAAAAGAGCCAAAGGGGTAACTTGGTAACTCAGTAGATTTGACCAAGCAACCACTCAGTCAAGCAAGCCTTCACCAGCCAAGCAAGTGCGGCCCCCCTAGGAGCACAGCCATCGAAGCATGGACTGGAGCCATGCCTCCTTGTTCAGCCAACACAATAAAGATAGCAACCAGCTTCCTTCTCCCCAGCCTCAACCAAAGCAAGAGAGCAGCAGCAGCCGCCACTCAGTTTCTAGCCCAACCGAGAGACTCCAGAGCCAAAGCAACTAGCCCCTTCTCCCCTCCAGTCCCCAAAAGCTGAAGGAGGCCAAGAGCAAGGAGAAGAGCAAGAGCAACAGGATCCCAACAACGATATCCCTTATGCTCAGCACTGTATCCCAGAAAAACGCACTCAACAGACTGAGCAGTCAGCTTGGTGCGTTCACGAGGTGCAAGAAGAACATAGCACACACACCCAAAAAGGCGAAGTCCAGAATAATCAGGAGGCATGCCACAAAGACGCTCAACTGGAATCCCACCCTTAAGAGCAGAAGAAGGTTGGATATTGGTCAAGTAGGTGGCAGTGGAAACAGCCTCAGCCCAGAAGTGAGGTGGAACAGCGGAAGCAAGCATAAGAGCACGAGCTGTCTCAAGAAGATGACGATGCTTGCGCTCAGCCACACCATTCTGAGCATGAGCACCAGGACAGGAAAACTGAGAAAAAGTGTCCTGTGTAGCAAGAAAAGCTCGAAGGGCTCCTGAAAGATACTCCCCTGCCGAGTCAGCACGGAGAGCACGAATGGGAGAATCAAACTGAGTGCGAATCATGGTGGCAAAATTCTTATAGATGGATAACACCTCACTACGAGAGGACATAAAATATATCCAAGTGTGGCGATAGAAATCATCTATAAACAAATATAATATCGATGACCTTTTGAAACAAAAGGAGCCAGACCCCAAACATCAGAATGAACAAGATCAAAAGGACGTTGTGATATAGACTCACTAGAATGGTAGGGGAGTTGTAGCTGTTTGCCAAGCTTACAACCTGTACAATGTAAAGAGGAATCACTAGACACAGAGCCTAAAAGAACACTACGAACTAAAGAAGACAGACGCGAACCACAAAGATGGCCCAAACGATGATGCCACTTAGCAAAAGTCCCGGTAGAAGAAGTAGCGGATGCTGAAGCCGTAGAGGAAACAGAGAGACTGGCAGAAGCAGCGGAAGGAAGATGAAGCCAGTCAAGCTCCCAAAGACGCTGAGAGTCATGACGGCGAGGGCCAGTCCCAACTAGAGCCCCCGTGCGACGATTCTGAACACAACAAGAGTCAAAATCAAGAATAACGCGATAACCATGATCAGTAAGCTGGCCAGCGGATATAAGCTACATGGTCAGTTTGGGAACATAAGAAACAGCAGGAACATAAAAAGAGGAAGATAAAAGATTGCCTCGTCCTGCAACAGAAAGAGAAGTTCCATCTACGGTCTGCACAGTGGTAGGAGTAACAAGAGGACTAATGGAATGCAGACTCGTGGGATCAGATGTCATATGAAAAGAAGCTCCAGAGTCAAGAATCCATGATATGAGACCTGATGAGGAAGGTGGTCTCTCACAAGACTGAGTAGCAGAACCAGCCGAACCTGTCTGTGTAGAGGTAGCCATGCGACCCAGTAGCATAAGAATCTCCTTAGTGGAGTCAGAACCAACAGAAGTCTGCTGAGGTGGAGTCCGCTGAGAAGAGACGCCTGAACCTCCTGAGCCTCCAGTGCCCTTCGAAGGGTGTCCACCTCGACGAGCAATGTCCTTCTTCTTCTTGTAGCAGAACTATTCAACATGACCATTTTTGTCGCAGTAGGTGTAGTGAAGACCTCCGCCCCAGTAGCCGAAACTAGAGTAGGCGCCACTGACGGAGGAGTAGAACGAGGCGATGCCAAAACTGAGGGAGACACCAGCAGGCCCGTGCCACGAAGATGAGTCCTCGGTACGAATCGCCGCAAGGGCCTCTAACAGAGTCACACGAGGATGACGAGCAAGCAGCTAGGCACGAATCAGCTCAAACTAAGCCCGAAGACGTGTTAGGAAGTCGTAGATGCGGCGAAGCTCCAAATGAGAGTGCTGACGCTGACAACATTGGCAAGTGCGGCAGACCTCCGGTCCCAATGAATCAATCTGACGCCACACAGAAGATAGCTGCGCATAGAACTCATCCACAGTAGAATCACCCTGCTGTAGCGACTGCTCATATCGCACAACAGCAAGGTAAAGAGAGTCACCAGCAGGTTCATAGCGATCGCGAAGATGCGCCCACATCAACTGTGCCGAAGACAAAGCAACAATATCTCCAGTAAGATGCACCTCCATGCTAGCAACCAAAATAGCAGAGGCACGAGCATCTTCATCAATCCATGTCTTGTGAGCAGCAAACTGAGTCTGAAAAGACTCAACATCGGTATAATCATTAGTGATCTTCTGGCGAGCAGCATCATCAGCCTCATTGGGAATAATAGGCGTGCCAGGGGGAGTTGGACAAGGCGGACAGGATAGCTCGCCGGTAAGAAACTCCCATAGGTGCTGACCACGCATGTGAAGAACCCAGTCTCGATAATTGAGACCATCGAAAATAACCGGGCATCGAGGAATAGAAACAGTCCCCGAAGAACCAGAAGACGACACCATTTTTTTTACCTCACGCTCGCGGACGTGAATAGCCTTTAAGCCGTATTTGAAGAACCAAGTATCTGTCACGTGAATGAACAAGATTCACAGCACAAGCACGAAGGCAAAGGGCCTTGCGCGGACTTGAAACTTGAAGCTATTTCACGTGAACACAGGAGAGCTAGTCAAATCCGATCGGTGGCAGCGAAGCAGACCAAGGCGTCTCCGCTGCGCCCGGACGTGAAGAGAGGAGCGGCTGTGCAAGGAGATGGCCGAGTCAGCGCAGCCGGCCGATGGCGGTGGTGGCGGTCAGCGTCGGCTTCCAGCGCGCAGTGCTCGGGCGTCGGAACGGGCAAGCGACAGAGAAGCTGCGTCGACAGGCGGCGTCGGTCGGAGATCGCAGAGGAGCGATGCGGTCGGCGGCAAATAGAGGCGCGTCGGGTCGAGCGCACTGGCATGGCGACGCCTGAGCCGACGCACTGGCACGGCATAGCAGACGGCCGGAGGAACCAAAGGACGAGAGGAGATCGACGAGAAGAGTCGAGGCTCTGGCCGAGATACGCGTGCTGGGAAAACAGCGATGCAAGTGCAACGCCAGAGAGGTAACCCTAGATTGCTCTAATACCATGTTATGAATAGCACTTGTATTCATCATGAGGCCAATGGGCCAGTATATATACATGTACATGAGGGAGAGGAAACAGAACTCTATCTCTAACCAAGTATGTATACAAGGGTAACAGGACTCTATCTCTAACACAAACCAAGACCGAAGACCTCAAAGCCAAACAATAGCCATTTACCTCTCCACTCCATCTCCAAGTTCAAGACCAAGAACCGGAGCAAGGGAGTAACCGCCAGCAAGAGCAAGAAGAAGCCGAACAAGAGGTGTCCCCAAGACAGGAGGAGGTCGAGCTCAAAGCAAGAAGGGGAGCAGGAGGACCCCCCCCCCCTCAAGCCGGAGTACTGCAACCACTTCATCTTCCCCAAACCAGCAGCAACATAGTCTCCTACCCGAATCCACAACCCCAGGTGCAATAGCAGTAGGGTTACTACTTGTAGAATCTCTAGAAGCACTAGGTCAAATAGTTAGCCATGGGATCAAGTAGTCTTGGCCTCAGTAGAACTGCATTCTAGGGTTGCTTAGCGTATTTGCTTGCCTTCCCGCTAGAACGGTAGCATCATCGGCCAGCCTGTAGCTTTCAATATCATGCAACAAAGTAAAAATTGCGTTCATGAAAGAACCTCAAGTAGAAAGTAGATCGTGTAGTATTTGTCTTTATCGTAGCAATAGAGGAAAGTAGAGAGGCCGGTCCAGTAGAGTAGTAAGGGGGGATTAGAGATTAGGGATTAAAGAGTAGAGAATCGAGAGTGGGGAGTAGATAGAATAGGGGAGAAGAGGAGAGAGAGCTAGGGTTCGGCCGGAGGAGAGGGAAGCGGCGTCGCCGAGAGGAGGGGGACCAAAGGCGTCGGCCCAGGAAGAGAAGAGAGGGGAGTAGCGGAGAAGTAGAGAGGAGGAAGAAAAGCGAGTGGCGTTGGCATCGGGAGGCCGGCGGTTGAAGTCGGCCAGAGTGGGGTAGCGTTGGAGCCAGCCGGGAGGAGTGTCGTCCGGGAGGGAGCCGCAGAGGGATTGGGAGAGGAGAGCCCGAGATGAGAGACTTTGGCCGGGTGAGGACAGAGAGGAAAGGAGAGAACAAAAAGGAAAAAGGAGAGGAGAGAAGGGGGGGAAAGAAAAAAGAGAAGAAAGAAGAAAAGAAAAAGAAATTTTGGAAAGATTGTATCAGTCCGATTCTCGTAGATTAAATTGCTATATTATAAACCGTAGGAAAATTTTTAATTTAATTTCTAAAAGCTAGGGTTGATTGGGTAGAAATTAGTTAAAACTATAATGTTTGTGCTAATTAAGGATGCTAAATTGATTACTGTAAAATAATTGAAATATGGGTCATTTAGCGGGTTTTAGTTAGAATGGTGCTATCTGTAGAAGGTCGGGCACCGTAGCGTGTTTAGTTAATTAAATGGCCATAGTTAATATTTTATGTTTATCAAGTCCAAATCAGAATCCGTCAGACCACCCACATCCCGATTCGAGCGAGGTTGTACCTTTCAGTACTACTCTAGGCAAGAGCCCTTTGATCAATATCTTTTAAAATCTTTTAAATTGATTTCAGTATATCTATGTGTATCATTCATGCATGGGAAATCTATACTTTAATCAAAAATCTTAAATCAGATGTGGTTGGAACTATGGTAGAGGAAAATGATTTGGTATTATGCCATGTGACAAGAAATGTTTGGAGCTGACTTATTCACGGAAGGATCTGTGGTCGTATTATTAATGTGGTGGGTAGAGGGCGCTGATGAGAAGAGTATGTTGGCCAGTGGGGCCCTCTGTATAGGCTATGATATAAGGATAAACAACTACACTCGAGTATGAGCCATATTTTCAGTATCAACCATAGTGTGTGGAATCGGCTAGAAAAGATTATCCTAGGAAGGTATTATGATCTCTACATTGGGTAAGATTAGATAAATACGCGTGTGAAGCTGGGTATGCCGGAAGGCCTAGTGAGGCGACACAGAAAATCAGCTGTGGTTGATTCTTTCAGGCTATATATGTATAAAGCCTTGGGTTGAGTATCAGTGCTGCTGCGGTAGCATGATACAATTGTTAGCCGCGAGTCAGTGGGACTACCTAAAGAAAGAGTCCACGACTCGGGTAACAGGGTTGGAGATCTAATACTGGACTAGTGATAAACATTCTTGGGCCTCTCGTGTGGGGGTCACTTTGGGTAAAGTGGTACAAACCTGCGCAGGGTGAAATCATGAATTCATGCATGTCTCTGGATTGAAGGCTACAGAAGTTAAGTCTGCCTCATATACGAGTGCTAATAGCAATTTCAAGAACTAAAAATTCAAACCCACATTTTCTTAATAAAACCTATTTTCCTAAAAATGGATTTGAAAAAGTTGGATCTGTGGTGAAGTGCTGGAAAAAATTCATATTACGCATGTTGTTATTAATGCTTGCCGAGTACTTTTGTACTCACTCTTGCTAACTCTCCCTTTGCTAGATAATTGTACTGGTGGTCAAGTGTCTGGTTGGGATGTGGATCCCAATTGGATCAACTACGAGACTTAGGGTGAGGGTCACCCGCAGAACCAGACCTACGAGGAGGATTACCAGGAGGAATAGTTGATGAGTAGCTGTATTGCGATTCCTTCAGTCTTTTGTGAAATTATTATAGATAGGTAGTATATTTTTGTTGTACTTGGATCCTATGTAAGCTATGTTGTGAACTTGTAAGCCCCGCGTGGCATGGAATGTAATATATATTTTCTGTTTCAGTCTCCAATTATTGTTCTGTTGCAACACTCTGAACACGGTATAGTAGCTGATAAAGTACTGGGGCGCCCGATATTTTGTTAGCCATTATGCCGAGATTCGTGTAATTAACTTAGGGTAATCACAGTGGTTGTTAATTACCCTAGGCTAATTATGCGAATCGCCACAGGGAAGCTCTCGGCTGGAGTGAGGAAAAAGGAAGTGGGTTGGCTTCTTACTCTCCTTGGCTTCGGTTGAGAATGAGGAAAGGAAGATGGATTGGTTCAACCGGAGTGAGGAAAAGGAGTGTGCTGCTCTTGTTGGTTTCGGTAGGAGCAAGGGAATGGCTGGTTGTGCCTCTCCTGGCTTCAGTTGGAGTGGGGAAAAGGAGAAATGGCTGCCTCGGTTGAAGTGAAACAAGGGGAATGCACCTGTTGTTGGCTGGTCCACATTACAATTACCCTTTGATCTTTTTACCATTTTACTAAGGGTTGTTTCACCCACTGCCTAGCGCTTAGCCCGTCTAGGCGAAAATCGCAAAATGGGCAGGCTGCAGCGAAAGACACATAACTAAGTGTGACAAAAGAGTGAAAGACACACATGAAAGATGGAATATAGTCACAAAACATAGTCCTACACATAATATAGTCACAAAACTAAGTCTCACATAACATAGTCACAAAACTAAGTTCCATACATAATATAGTCACAAAACATAGTCCCACACAAAATTAAGTTCCACAAAAAAGTGAGAAACACATGAAAGATGGAATATGATAAATGATAAGATAAATTGATAGTATTAATGCATTATGCAATGAGCCAATGATCATGACATGATCAATCCTCTAAAGGATAGAGCTTTCATGGCAGCACTTTATCTTTGTCATCCTCGAACTCAACAGCCACCTCTTCCTCCTCATTGCCCTCCTCTACTTCGAATTGGAAATCATCATCATAAAGCTCTCTCTCTTGCATTCCTACGAAGCTCAAGTTGTTCACTAGTACCCATAGCTTCATCAAGTACTCCCCATGGTATACCGGGCACTACCTTTTCCTCATCCTCATCGTCCCTAAAAACAACCAATGCATGATTATCCCCTCCCTCATATAGAAATCCTTGAGCTTCGAAAGCATAACAACATAGGAGGACATCAGTATTCTTCTTTGCCATGATCCTTTCTTTCTTGGCCAACATTCTAGCATTGAATTGTATGTAAACTAGACTATTTGAGGCGGCCAGTAGTTAGCCTATTTCTTCTTTTGGTATGTATCTATGAATTGCAAAGTAGATTTAGACATTACATTAGATTGGGAATTGAGAGATTGGGAATTAAGACTTTAGAGTATTGAAAATAGTTATCAAGGCGTCGACTAGGCAACACATAGGTGTCCGGTTGGTCTGGGGTGGACGCCTGGGTCAGCCGCCTTGCTAGGAGGAAGTTAGGCGGCCGACTAGTTACCTGGGTGTCTCGGCGGACGACTGGGCGTTGCAATGAAGTAATGAGGCCAGTGCCGAGCTCCAACGTGGAGACTGCAGAGGACCGCCACCACCTCCGCTCCACGCCTCCGCCGGATGGCTGCCACCTCCGTCGCCGACTCGCCTCCACCGCCGACGCCGCTAGCTCTGGACGTGATCCGATCCCCCCTCTTCCCAACCCCTCTTCCCGACCCAGATCCAATTCCCCCTCTTCCCCCTTCCAATCCCTCTTCCTGACCCCTCCCGACGCCGCCTCCTTCAACCCCTTCCGACGCCGCCACCCGACGCCGGCTCCTTCAGCCCCTCTCGACGACGACGCTGGTGCTTGATGCCGCCTCCTTCAACCCCTCCCGACGCCGCCGCCCGATGCTCGAGGGAGGAGAGAGGGAGTGCGAAAGGAGAGGAAGGGGAATGAGGGAGGCGGCGGTTGGGTTCAGAGAGAGAGAGAAAGAGAGAGAAGGGGGATTAGGGTTATGGGGAGGGGAGGACCGAACAGGCGGGCCAGTTCGGCTGGGAAATGGTTTGGTTGCTGGTTCATATCAGTTCCAGTTGCACTGCACATGTCATATTCTTCAGAATATTTCGTGAAACATTCACATACACCCTCGCAAAAATGTTTGCTTTCATTCAACATCTTCATACTCTCATGGATAGAACATATGTGCATTGAAGATTGCACTTTTTTTTGCTTCATATTCGACTTAATTTCATATCTATAAGATATTATTTATTATTTTCATCGTCTAATCATTGCCTAGGCATCTAGTCACCTAGGCGTCTAGGCAGTTCGGGCTCGCCGTGCCTAGCCGGACCGCCGTGACAACTATGGTATTGAATATTGGGACTCAAGAGTAGGGACTAACCAATTCAAAAGTGCTTCAATTTCTTTCACAATCAGAAGAGCTTGAGGTCAATGAGAGGGGTCTTAAGGCCATCTTTTGTAAATCCGGTGTTTGGCCTCCATAGAGCCTCCACCAAGATGCTATCAATAAGAAAAGCAAGAACAATTTAGTATATGTATATCTCTATGAGTTGATTAACAAGTTATCATGCATTGCAAAATGAAGACATGAATTAGGCACAAGTTTACCCGGTTTATAGTTGAAGTTTTGACAACTCCTTGCAAGCTTATTTCCAAAGGGACCTTCTATATTTTGAAATTTGATCAACTCTTGATTTACAACCCGGTCTTCCTTGTCATCATCACCATGGTAAAAAGACTCAACACAAGACATGAATGATTCCGTAATGTTTGGATCCATGAAGATTGCATCATCAACATAACAATAGTATGGATTCAACATGTATGCACTCAAGTGCAATTGAGAATCAACTCTACCTTTTATCTTCTTCTCAACAATGGCCACAACATCTTTGTAGCTCTTCTCCACATTTCCAAAGGCATCTTTGAGCTCTTTCTTTGTCTTAATTAGTTCACCATATAGAAAAGCCATAGATGACTTAACATCCCCATCAACCAAACAAAGAACTTCCACCAAAGGCTCAAAAACCCTCAAGCATAGAGCCACACCATTCCAAAAGACCCTATTTATAGCCGTTGCCGTTGCATCTTTGCCCTTTTTGGTTTTCACATGACTCAAACTTTCCCACTCTCCATCAACCACCATCTTCTTTAATTCTTCCTTCTTCTCCATCAAGCTTTGCAAAGTAAGAAAAGCAAAAGCAAATCTAGTCACCCCTAGCCTTATGATATCTCTCTTCTTTGTGAATTGCCTCATCAGTGCCAAGGTCTTGTGGTACAAATAGATGAAGATAGTGAATGCCTTTGCTTGGTAAGTGTCTTCTTGAACTTTGGCAAGTTGCCAATTCCTTGGAGCATCAAGTGGATAGTGTGAGTTGCACAAGAGCTCCAAAAGATATTTGGTCTCTTGGCATGCAACAATGCCTTTGCTCCCATGTTGTTAGAAGCATTGTCCGTTACTAATTGACCACATGCTCCGGACCTACTTCCTCAATTGCTTCATCTACTATGTTGAATATGATTTCACTTGTGTGTGAAACATCCGACATCTCCTTTGAGTTTAAGAAACCTGTTCCCATGCTACAATGTGTGCACACATTCATTATGCTCCTCTTCATGTCCGTCCAAACATCGATCATAATGGAGCAACCATTCTTTATCTTTTCCTCCTCACGTTTCTTTAGCAAACTCTTGGTTATCAAGAATTCCTCACTCAACAAATTCTCCCGAAGGTCATATTGGGTAGGAGGTTGAAATCCGGGGCCAAATTGACCAATGACTTCACACATTTGCTTGAACTCATAATTGTCAAGAGCGTTGAATGATACACCTATCAAAATAATACAAATAAGAGGTTAGTGAGCCAGTGAGGTAGCAAGCAATAAAAGGTAGAAGATAGAAAGATTTACCATGTGTATACACCCATCTAGCAACATATTGCAGCACTTGATGTGTTCTCTCTTTCCAAAGCGTATCGGTAATATTTTGTTGCCGCTTGGCTTCAATCGGGCTTGCTTTAGGATCGATACGACGCACAAACTTGTCCATAGGGCCTAATTTGTTAGGTCTCGAGCTTCCATTGTCCTCCTCTCCTCCAATTGACAAAACATTCACATCTTCTCTAACTTCATCATCACGGTCTTGTTTTTGCTTCTTCTTCTTTTTTGCTTCTTTTACACTATCTTTAGCTTCCTCTGAGGCTACTTTGCACTTAGCAGCACTATTGCCAACTTTGCCAACATGTTGCTTAAGAATACACTTCCTCCAAGCTCACATGGCCACAAAAAATGCACTTCACTCTATCCAAGTTGGACGGATCGACTAGAACCCCATAAGCCCATCCTACGTCATCTGATTTCCTCTTAAGACCCGCCGTGTTCTCATTGGTTGTTGCCGCTGATCCCATTGACAACATTCTATAAATGGAGCTCATTGATTTGCGTTTCATACCCAATGTTCAAAAATGCACTTCATTGGTTTTTACTTAAGCAAATGCACTTCACTTAGTTCACTGGTTTACTGATTTAAGCAATAAGCAAATAAACTTTAGTACTTCACTCGGTTCACTTTGTTTACTGACTTAAGAGCATCTCCAGCAAGGGCCCCTAAAACAGGGTCCCTATTTTGGATTTAGGGACTCCCCCTATTTTTTGAGGCCCTGTTTTCAGAGCACAAGTCCAAAGAATGACCCCTAAATCTCAAATTTTATTTTACTTTTTCTCCTATTTTGACATATCCGCTATGTATAATCTTCATTTGACACCACTAAAATTCAATAAAAAATATTTGTAATACATAAAACATAAGCATATTAACATTTACAATTTAAAAACATGAAATTTCAAATTTAAATTTAAAATTTTTAAAACATGATAAAATTTTCGAAGCCTCTCATGTATTTCCCTATCTTCAATAATATGGGTCGTACTCGTGTCCCTGGGAATTGGGGCTAAGGAGGCAAATTTAGGGGCCTCCTAATTTTAGGGGCTTGAGTTGGGGCCCCCTGGGAATTGGGGCTGAGGAGCCAAATTTAGGGGGCCCCTAATTTTAGGGGCTTGAGTTGGAGCCCTGCTGGATCTGTTTTTTTTACTACACTCCCTATTTTAAGGTTTAGGGGCTGGTTTAGGGGCTCTGCTGGAGATGCTCTAAGCAATAAGCAAATAAACTTTAGTACCTCACTCAGTTCACTTCACAGTTCAGACTACTAATCTACTACTCAGTTCACTGGTTTACCTCACGGCGCGGAAGGAGATCGCACGACGCGCCGCGTGGGAGGAGAGCTAGCGCGAGAGGAAGAGTTGGCGCGTAGGCGCTGGCGGTGGGGACAACCTCGGGTGCTGGCGGCATGGAAGGCGGGGAGGAGCTCGCACGGCGATAGTGAGGACGAGGTCGAAGGCCTCGGGGTTTTGGCGAGGACGAGCTCGGGCCGCGGGAAGACGAGATCCGACGGCGGGGAAGACAAGATTTGGCAGCACGACCGAGGATTGACGGCAGCGGCGCAAGATCAGGGGCGTAGCGCGAGCTCGCACACACACCCGACAGCACCCCCTCTCTAATCGGTAACCTAGCCTCCCCTCACCCCCTCCCCCGGTTTTCCCCTCTTCCTCCAACTCAGCATCGCCTAGCCTGTCTGCGCGTCCGCCTTTTCACCGCTTAACGCCGCCTAGGACTGCCTGCGCGTCCACCTAGCGCCGCCAAGCTCCGCCTAGGTGGCTCCTCCGCCTAGAGCACGATTTTGTGCCCAGGCGAGGCAGAGGGCCGCCACCGAGCACCTAGGCTCCGCCTTTCTCCACTTTTTGGAACACTGGTGGTACTTGAAACATTATCCATCTTGGAGAGGTATTACCTGGCAGTGTTCTAAATAAAGGCCGTTAAGGCCTTGTAAACGGTCGTTAAAACATTAAAAGTTCCCTGCCCGTTACGTTTATGGACATTTCAAGGTTTACCCGTTTTATCGGGCCGTTTATTCGGTTTATCGGCCATTAACGTTTAACATGCCCGTTTTATCAGGCCGTTTATTTGAGTAAGGTTGCAAGATCACCATATAACATGGAACATTATGATATACATGAGATGAATACTAGCTTTGCTTTTTATTGCCACTTGAGTTGTTCATTCATTCAACTATGGTTATTTAATTACATTCACATCATCTCATCTTTTTCTTTATGTCACTGCTATGAACAATTGTTGATAGCCTGGTAGTTTCATTCTATATGCATGAAAGAAGATGAATTAGATGCTTATTTTGTTACTTACAAGGCCGCTTACCGTATAAACACTAAAAGGTGGGGTGACTTTTAGTTCATTGTTTATCGTTATTTAGAGCATTGTTACCTGGCAGTAGTAGTACATTCGGTTTGTGTCTTTACAATACATTACATCCATGCCCTAGATTTATTATGGTAAATTAGGTTCACTCAGCCATCAGCTAAAATATAATTACAATGGATAGGCACCTTTAATAGTGCAGAGATGCATCATCAAATGAAAACATTTTATTATTGCAAAAATGTTAAAAAGAGGTGATCTGCTATATTGCAAAAATAACAATATTAACTTTACATGAAAACATTTTATTATTTTAATATTTTATGCTATGTCACAGTAATAGTCCACTGGTCAAGCATCAACAGTAAAAACTTACTTAGTTTCCAGCTCATTGCTCCTGTCACTGGCTTCAGCATCTGTGGCGGAACGGAACAGAAGAAACATTTCCCCTGTAGAGCATTTCTTTTGTTATTCCATATTTTAACTGAGTTATTTCCAGTGGCTCTGCATAATATTTGTATTTTAAATCACACAAGAATATATAAAAGTTAAGCAAATGCAAAAAATTTGTATTTCTGCCCACCTTCATACATACCTACATCTGCTAAGTATGTAACCTATATTCCATTAACACTTCAAATGATGAAACAAAGTCTGGAGGTAAGATTTAGTTAGAAATGCTTAAAGGACATAGCAAATCGACAATTCGCAGAACCTATGGAATTTCTTTTGTATAAGTTGGCAATAAATGCAGAGAAAATCCGGAAATTCGCAGTCAAATAGGAAAGGTACTTGCGAAAGAAAATAAAAGAAGTGAATTTTCGCCAATGCAACATTTGAGGCACAGATTCTATCAGATAATAAGGAGATCGAAAAATATAAGTAAGAAGAGAGAACTAACCACACTGTTCATATAAGATCTAATGGTTTCTACTTCCTGGTTCCTTGAAGTTACTGAATTTTGACCTGGTAAGTAAGCTCAGAAGAATTCAGTCAGAGCACATGGAGAAAAGGTGGTCATAGCAAACTGTCAAACATGCTAGTCTGAAAGAAAGCATTCTCTTGAAAGCTAAGAAAGCTACTTCAAGCACTGGTCACAAAATCAAAAGGGACATGAAGGGTTTTTAACTTCGGAAGCAAGTACAAACAAAAGCCCCTACGAACTTAGATATCAGAATGCTAGTCCAAATGTGCACAGCTTTTAGTATTTTAAAGTGCATCCGAGTTACCAGACATCGGATCAAAGATGCCTACAATAACTACATTACTTTCAAAACGCGGGTCCAAACATGAAACAAGAACTGCTACTTAGCCGAATCGCTCTAATACTATGAATTACCTCAAAATCAGCTCAACAGACATTACATTTTGCTGTGATGTACAAAATATGGCCATCGAGAAGCCCAGCCTTAGTTGCACGATTTTTTATGATCCAAAAATCAGGGTGTACGACGAGACATCGCATCAATCCACTTGAAAAATGAATCAGCACACTCTACCGCGTCAATCCAATGGAGAATGCAGAAAACCACAAGGTAATGTTAACTCAGACATCGGTCCCATGGAAAATACCAAAAAAACAAAAACAAAAACTGGTGTCTGCCCACCCACCGTCAGAGTTAATGCTAAGTTGCTAACTCAGTAACCAAACAACAGGAAACCAGTATACCACAACCGACGGTATCCCATCGGTGCTACTGCTACTTCACCAAAGCACTTCACATTTGCTCCCAGATGTTGAACAACTAGTAATCCCCATACACACACCCCGACACTCGAAAGTAGAAACCTGGTGCGTTTCGCATCCGAAGGATGTGGGCTCAAAATACCATGCTCAGCTGAGCACAAACTTGACGGATTTCCCCAAGCTATCATCAGTGAAGCCACGGAACAACCGGTGAGCAACTCAGAACCACACATCCAAAGCCCTCGCGTTCTAACGGGAGGGGGGGTGGCAAAAAAACACAACAGTTACGTGGTATCGCGGCGAGACGGTGGAGAGGAGGGGAGAGGCCACCTGGCATCGCCCGGTTGAGGACACGGGCGCCGAGGCGGGAGATCCTCGACAGCATCTGCACCGGCGGGAAAAAAAAAACCGAGACAGACGCGGCGGTGGAAGCAGAGCAGATTCGGGGTGCGAATGGGGAGGGTCGGCGCAGGAGACGAAACAGGAAGAGGAGCGGGATCGGTTCGGACGGGCCGAAATCGAGAGGGCCCCAATGCCGCTGCGCAGGTAGTTGGGCCGACGGCCTGGGCGGCTATAACGAAGCATCCATGCTCCATGGCCCCCCTAACTAATAGCCCAAGCCTCCAAATGTGGAAGTGGAATCCTCCAAGGCTCCAACCAAGCCGGCGACGCGATCTGATCAACCGAGCCGAAAACACAAATGTGAGATCAGGGACGTACGAAAATGACGAAAAAAAACGAGATCAATGGAGACGCGGGGAATCGAACCCCGTGCCTCTCGCATGCGAAGCGAGCGCTCTACCATATGAGCTACGTCCCCGAGTGGTCGTTTTGGTACCTGTGTCCTTCTTATTAGCTCTCCTGTTTCGTCCTTAACGGTGGTAACGGCCCAGCTTTGAAGGAGCAAAGGCGATAATCGCGCAGAAAGTGAACATGGATGCGTGGTGAAATCGAGTCCCACTGGCTCCTGCGCACAAGCAACGAGTGGTCTGGTTCTACCCCCATGGTCCCCATCAGCCCTGGCACGTTCCCGTCTTCCACTGTTAACAGCTGCGGAGCCAAAAAAAAAAATTTAACTATGAATAAACCTAACTACCGTAAGTGTTTAATCAGGCAAACACCGTCATGTTACGAAGTACGAGACCCTCCTTTTTATGATATAGTATACTATAAAAGAAATATTTTAATGTGCTTTCTATGCTAGTCTTGTGATCAGTAACTAGCATGCACATGCACATGCACAATTTGAGATCGTAATCATACACAATATTGATATTATTACATAAGCTATTCGTACAATGAAATTTTACACTTCAGAGTAATATCACAACGGAAAGAACTAAAAGTCTTGTAATATGCCCATCCAACCATCAGGCAACTAACAAGGTAAATCCTAGATAACTCATTGCCGTTATTCCATAACCTGTGTCAAGACGGGTATTCTATCTGATTACCCAAAAACAATAACGATAGTAAGGTCGAGTACATTGCGTACTCAGCAAGATTTGAAGTGTTTTCAAACCTTCGAGTACATTGCGTACTCAGCAAGATTTGAAATATTTGCAAACCTAGATTATATGCAAGTTGTAACAACATGATGGCTGTCATGGTTGTTTTGTATAAAACTGAATTGAATTGTAAATTCTGAGTAATAAATTGACAGCGTAATTTGTAAAGCAAATTATCATGTACATAAGATAACAGGAATGAATTATAGCATAATCTTATTAGCACATCAATATAAAGAATCATTTCCCTGCCAACACATAGCACAACAGCTAAAATCAACCTTGCCAACACATAGCCAAGCGTTGAATCATCTATAGGGTAAATTTCTCCAATATTTCCAATTCCAGTTCCTTTTATGGAAATATCAAAAATTTCAACTATGTGATGACTTTACCAAGTGCTTGTAACCACGAGCACAACTAATCGATTAGTTTTAACTCTGCAGAGGTGTACTGCTTTACCCACAAGGAATGATCATCTCTTTTTACAATCGATATTTAAGACACTTCCTTTGGTATGTCGCAGAGAGATCATACATAACTATTACATTACTTAATTGTAACTTTGCACCAGTCTGGTGACGACAAACCCTTACTACAGTGGCATAAAATATTTGTACACAGTACAGCAAACAGTTTCACATCCCGACATCTCACTTCTCCCCATAGTAAGGCGTACACCACTGTATTAGTATGTGTTTGTTCCATACCTCTGTGTGGACACCCCTATGAGCAATCCATACGAAACAGCCCGTGCTACTTTAGCCTTCCAATGTGTAAAGCTAGTTTTAAATAACTTATTAAATTAAGGCCCGTCCCATTTTAGTCCTTATGGTTGTACGGTTATCTTGGCAGGAAAACAACATCATAGTTCGGTCCTTGATCAACACAGGCGAGGAATCTCCCCCTATCTGCATGCAAGTCACATGCATTACTGGCTATTGCCAATATTGCCTGCGTCCATATCATAGTTTTATTTTCGTTTTTATTAACATACCATTGATCACATAATCCATCAATATGTCCAAAATTCTTCATTATCATGTCCAACACTTAAGTTCATTGTGAACACTATATCCATATGTTTATTTCCCCATTCTAAAGCATAACTAAGCATATGCAGTATTAAACGAATATACCCATTTCACATTGTTTGTGTCTATCCACTGTATAGGGTTATCAAGGTTCACATGGCAACATTAATTAAGGAAATCCTATAATGAAGGTGATATGCTTTGTTAAAAAATGATCACTGACGGTTATTTAAATGAAATAAATAACGATCACTGATGGTTGTGGTTTTAGACCAAAACGTCCTCAGTTCCTCGATTCATTTCCGTGGCGCGATCAAAATCTATCATTGGCTAAACAATCATTTGGTTATGCCATTTTAGGCTTAATTTGCTCTCACCGAAGCTATTGCATTGTTTGCCCTAATAATGGCTTTTCTGATCCCATTCGTTTTCCGATCACATAAAAAGATCAAAAAAGAAATATGAGAATGTAGTTACAGATGTGAAAAAAAAGTCAATATATCACTCTGTCTGAGTGATCACTGATGGTTATAAACACAAACCGTCTATGATATAATCACATACGGTTTTAATATAAAATCATATGTGATATTGGTTTACATCATAGACAGTTTTAAGTAAAACCGTCTGTGTTGTTTTACATCACAGACGGGTATAATTAAAAACCGTCTGTGATAGGTATACTGATGGTTGGACTATAGAACCGTCAGTGATGTTCCATATTACAGACGGTTTTTGAAGACCGTCTGTGATAGTGCGTCTGATATAAGCCTTTGTGTACTAGTGATTATAAATCCAACATATATTTGAAATTTGCTAAGAAACACAATATAAATAGTTATAAAGTCTTAAAAATTGCTTTTGGAATGATTATGAAAGTCACAATAGGCTTCACTTCGTTAATTGGCATTTGGTCTGCATGGAGAGGAATTATGGTGGTCTTGGGGTGCCTAATCTTAGGGACCTCAATTTGTGCCTCCTGGCCTCTTGGATTAAAAGGTTTTGTGCAAATGAGAACAATGGAAAAAAATCTGATTAAGTTTAAATATAAGGCTGAGAATCCTAACATTCTAGCCTATTATCAGGAACATGCTTCTGTTTTTTGGAAAGGGATCATGTGGGCTATGCAAGCTACCAAATTTGGTTATAAGTGGATTATGGCAATAGGACAAAGATTAGATTTTGGGTAGATATCTGGTTTGGATCTACCTATTTAGCTATTCAATTTTGGAATTTGTATGTTGTTAGTCAATGAAAAAGGTATTACCATTGCTGAGATTTGAGATGGTTCCAGTATTAGATGTACTTCTAGAAGAACTTTTTTTTTGAAAATATGATGATTAGATGGTTTGAGTTAGTGGAGGTGGTCAACAACATTAGGTTTTACTGATGATGCTGATGCTCGTTTGGCAATATAACAGTAATGGTGTTTACTCTATTAAATCTCTCTATGCCATTATTTCAAAGATGTGATCCCTGCTTTTATTCTTGCCATCTGGAATTTTATTGTTCCCCCAAGATTCATCTTTTTCTTTGGCTTTTACCTCATAATAAGATTATGAATATAGATAATTTGCTGAAAAAGGGAATTAATAGAGGAGCCTTTGGTAGCTTTTGTGATGAGAATTAGGGATGGCAAAAATACCCGTGGGTTCGGGTCTGGGTCCAAATTTGGATCCACGGGTATATTATTTCGGGTCGGGTCCGGATCCGAATCTCATTATGGACCCGTGGGTACCAAGACCCGGACCCGACAAGAAAATATCTATTGTATGAAATAGAATTGTAGATAACAAACATCATCTATTGTTGCTTACTGTTGCTTTGTTATTATATGCGTGTAGCTATTTCTTAATCCAGGTAATGAAGTCTTAAAATTTAATCAAATTCTATAAACTTTAGTTACTCAAACAAATGAAAATAAAATTCTGTTGTTGGGTCCGAATTAGTCCGGTGCAGTTCGAGTTTGGACAGTGGTGACTCGGTCCGGGTCCGGACTTCGGGTCTCTAGTCCGGGTCCGGACTTCGGGTCTCTAGTCCGGGTCCACGGAGGTTGGACCCGGACCCGGACCCGTTGCCATCCCTGATGAGAATGAATGTGTCAACCATCTCTTCTTTGATTGTGTTGTAGCCAAGAACATTTGGAGTGTGGTTGCTGGTTTTTTTATTCAAATATTGGTTATAACTACGAATCGGTTGGTTGATTTTGGATAAGTAATTTTAAAAATGCTGTATTGAATACTGTTTGTGCTGCTTTTCTTTGGAGCTTGTGGAATAGTAAGAATAACATGGTCTTTCATTTCCAGTGTTGGTCAAAAGTAAAAATAGTTTGGAGAAGGATATCTGTCTCACTGAGAGATTGGCGTCCTCTGTACAAGGAGGAAATGATGATCAAGATTAAGCAGTTCTGTATAAGTTTGGATGAGAAAATTTAAGCATCTTTGTCCCTGGAGTTGGGAGTAACATAACTGTGAAGGATAATATGGCAGATGAAGATCAGAAGGATGGTGTCATTTCAGACTAGTTGAAGTTCCTCTCAGTTTACTTCTATGCTTTAGTTAATGGCAAGATGTAGTTTGTTGTATCTCTTGCGAAGTGGTATTAGGGTTTAGGGTATTGATCTGTGCTGTTGGCTGTCTATCATGGTGACTAGTGTGTGCTACGATTTGGTGCTGTACCTAATATATCATTTCCAGTTTCAATATATAGAACTGAGACATCCTTTTGATCTTAAAAAAATAAGGCCTTAAAAATTCCAAATTACAAAAATCAAAACTAATGCAATTAATATTTAACCCATCAGAAAAAAATGATCTTAGGGCATGTACAACGGTAATTAATACATGTCTCTAAAGCTGACGTGGAGGGGGTAGCAGGGGGTAAAATGCAAAAAACAGAGAGAGTCGACTCTTTCTGAAGCATCGATCTCTTGGCCTCGCTCCTGAACCCAAAAAACCGACTCCTCTGCGTTGTACGCTGAAGAGTCGACTCCTGCTAGCCCGTGCCTGCGCGAGGAGGAGGAGGACTCCGTCACCGCTACCGTCCGAGCGAGAGGAGGAGGCTGAGCTCATGCCGTAGCCGCAAGCCGCCGCAGTGAGGAGGAGGAGGACGACGCGGTCGTCCGTGCACGAAGGGACTCCACCGCTGCCGTCGGCCGTGCGCGAGGACGTCGCCGCCGCCATAGCCGTCCACGCGCGAGGGACGCTGCCGCTGCCGTCAATGGACCCCCTAATCAAGCTCTAAATCCCCCAAATCCACGCACAAATCCCCCAATCGACCCCCAAATCAAGCCCCAAATGTGCCTCCACATGAGGAGGAGGACGTAGCCACCGCTGCGAGGAGGAGGACGCCGTCGTCGTCCGCACGCGAGGGGGGCTCCGCCGTCACGTCGCCAGCCACGCGTGAGGACTCCACCTCCGGACGCGCGGGAGGACTCCGTCGCCGCCGTCGCTGCTGTGAGGACGAGGACGAGGCCAGACGCTGCGAAGAGGAGGAAGACGCCGATGCCGGTGCCAGTCTCCCACAAGAACGACACGGTCTCCCGCGAGGACGACGAAGATGATGGCATCGGTTGCGCACAGAGTAAATGAGTTGCGGGGAGTTTTAATGAGCTAATAGACGTTTTGAGGCTCTCCTTTGTATTAGGCTGACTCTTATATAAATGTGCTAAGAGACCATCTTAGGATCTCCTCTGTACATGCCCTATAATGTTTTTTTTTTTAAAAAAAAATAGGTTTCAAAGGTACCCGGCACGCCTCCAGATGTGCCTGTGGACGTAGCCGAACTACCAAAGCGGCGAGCCCACGTGGGCGAGGCCCAACTAGTTAAAGTCGGGGACACGAGGTGACCGTAGGAAGCGGCAATGCTCGAGAGATGGACAGGTAGGGCACGGCTGAACCATCCGCGCAGCGCCAGGTCGCGTACGTCCACCGATCCAATGGGGCCGACTCGCTCTCGACCATCCACGGTCCGCGCCGTGCATCAACTGTTACCAACGCGCCACGGAGCGCACGGCGAGCAGCGAGCGCCATGTGTGCCGAATCGTGGCAGAACACACTACGGACTCTTTTCACGTACTGCATACGGTAGAGGCATACATCTCCGGTCTTGGTTCTCTCGCCGGATTTGGCTCCGATGAACCTTCCCTGGGTTCTGACCATAGATTTTGACGGACGACGGCAGTGACCCAACGGAGTGCCGGCGAGGTGGCGGTGGAGCCATGGGCGTGGGCTCGGACCTCGGGAGGGAAGGTGGTGTGAGCAGTCGTTGGTGATAGGGCATTAGCGGAGGGCCGGACCCGGAGGAGTTGGATTAGATTTTCGAGCAGCAGGAAGCAGCCGTTAGCGGTGGATACAAGTACAACAACACAGAGCCATGGATGATGGAAGAAGAATGTTAAAAGGTTGCCGATAGAGCAAGCTGAACGATGGGCTCAGATTTGCGGCGGCGGCGGCGGCACGGTAGTAGGCTTGCCGGCACGAGCCAAGGGATCAATATGTATAGACATTGGGGGCGAAGTGCGATCGGATCAAATGGCCCAAAATCAACTAAATGTTTGAAAAAAGGATTAGTTAGAGCATCTCCAGCGCCTTAAAACAGGGTCCCTATTTTGGATTTAGACTCTCTTTATTTTTTGGGTCCTGTTTTTAGAGCACAAGTCCAGCAACAGCACCTAAATCTCGGCCCTTATTTTACTTTTTCTCTTATTTTGGCATATCCGCTGTGTATAATCTTCATTTGCACCACTAAAATTCAATCAAAAATATTTGTAATACATAAAACATAAGCATATTAACATTTACAATTTAAAAACATGATATTTCAAATTTAAATTTAAAATTTTTAAAACATGATAAAATTTTCGAAGTCTCTCATGTATTTCCCTATCTTCAATAATAGGGGTTGTACTCGTGTCCATGGGAATTGGGGCTGATGAGGCAAATTTACGGAGCTTCTAATTTTAGGGGCTTGAGTTGGGGGCCCTGGGAATTAGAGCCGAGGAGGCAAATTTAGGGGCCTCCTAATTTTAGAGGCTTGAGTTGGGGCCCTGCTGGATCTGTTTTTTTACTACACTCCCTATTTTAAGGTTTAGGGGCTGGTTTAAGGGCTCTGCTGGAGATGCTTTAGTTAGCTGATGAGTAGAGACTCCCTTGCAAACAAATTGCTCCGCGAATCTTAGATAAATATCGGCAAAAGAATCAGTCTACATGGTATGTCACGAAAAATCAACCAATAAAACTCCATCAACACCAAATTTAGAATTCACCATGTAACGAACGATGAAAATTCTAACAAAAAATATGTTTGCTAACATATACTAGTTACCTTTGAAATATAGTGTATTATCCCAGTAGTACACAGCGCGAGTACAAATCAATTCTAACCATCGATTTACTAAAGGTATTTGTACTAGAGAAATTATAAATAAATCCTAATTAATCCATTAATGATTTGCTAAAAATATTTATACTAAAGAAAGTATAAATAATTTTTAATTAATCTGATCGAAAAGTACTAACATTGATTTTAATATACCTAAAAAAGGCTCGTACTACCTATCATACATCGACAGCCCTTCCTATTGACCTTAACAGCCCAAAGAGTACAGTAACATTGAAACTTAGATAAACCTCCCATCGATCTGACATCAGGAATGTGATCGGGCAAATTATTGCTACTATTTATCCGTCACCGTGGTAAGACACCTGTAAAGGGTCTTAGTGGAGATTCAAACACGTAGCCATGCATTATTGTGCACTTTTGTACACTGCGGTAGCACATGCCGTACAACTTATACAAAGCAGGGCAAAGCCCCTTTTTTTTTTCCGATAACACAAAAGCAGGGGAGAGCTGAACAGTTACACAGCAACGTTAGCGCTCTCCCTCCAACAAAGCTAGACTACGTACAAACTACTACCATACTCATCTCATCAGGTCATCGCGTACAGGTTGCTTACGTACGTACGTACTCTCCCTTCAGCTAGCTAGGAGTAGCTCACTACACGTACATGGATCTACATGGGGGATGCACATGCACGCCTACATCTTTAGCTACAAAACCAGCATCATCTCACACAGAGATCGATCTACCACAGAGGTAACATAATCGAACATACTCGGTCAAGCTGAAATGAGGACGAGCCTTGTGCTTCATCTTTCAGTTAGCACCTGCTTAATTCGTTGTGCAGTAGTTGTGGTCTTGGGGCTCACCGGTCGAGCGAACTGATTACCACCCTGAAGAGACACACCGCCTAGAATTAGATCAAAAGCCAAACAAGACACATCTATATCAGAGTCTTTAATTAGGCATGTAGCATCATGTTTGTTGTCTAATTTTTTTTCAGTACGTGTCACGTACCATGCTGCAACAAAGTGTGAAGTGGCTAGGTGTTTTTAGAGAGAATTAATTGTGGGGGTAGTAAGTAGTAGCTACGAGGGGTTAATTAATTTACGGCCGGGCAACGCACGCACCAGTCGTAGACGGTGGGGCTTCTCGCCGTGCCGGCGCCGTGGTCCATGCCGTCGGCCATCCTGGCTTTCCGGCGCAGCTTCTTCCAGCTATCTCCCTTGGGTGTTGTTGCTGCAACAAGATTACAAGACGATATATTTATCGTGTCATGCCAGGCTCATACTAATCTAGAACTCTATCGTATCCTATGAAGCTCACAAAGACCGTGCAATATTTGGCTCAACAGCAAGACCAAAACGAAGAAGAAATGGCAAAGATTGATGAACGAATTAAAGGACTGGTATTTAAGGCAAGCCACCTGTGCCAAACGGGGAGTCCGGTACGCTGGCCGGGGACGACGGCGCGGAGCTGGACTCGCTGCGCGGCGATGTCACGGACAGCACCGGCGGGCGGAGGATGGTGATGCTCCGCGTCACCGGCACCTCGGCCGACGACACAGCCGCGGCCGCGGCGGCAGACGCCGTGGAGGTTGAGGAGGACGGGGAGAAGGAGGAGTACTTGCGGAGCTTGCCGAGGCCGGAGTCCGGCCGCGGCCCGGCCACCGTGTCGTCCCACAGCTGGTCAAGAAGTCCCATGCACGCGCGCCCGCGCCCTAACCTGCGCGTTTTACGTACGTGTGCGAGTTAGAGGCGCCGTTGTGTTTTTGCTTAGACTAGCTACCTAGCGTCTTCTCTTCCTCCGTTTCTTTGATTTGTTCTTGTTCACTTGTTCTTGGAGATGAGAGAGAGAGAGAGCCGGGGGGGGGGGGGGGGGTAGGGGAGGGAGTCTTACCCTGGCCTTGAGGTGTGTTGTGAATTGTGTGTATGCGTCTCTTTTTCCTTTGTTGTTGGAGGGAGCAAGGGGAGTTTTATAGAGGAGTTTGGGGGGTTGGAGAGAACATTTTGGGCGAGATATTTTGGGGGCGCGTGTAACTTTGGATTGTCACTTTCTTTCTCTTGGCCCGGCCTTCTCAGCTTGGCCGGCTCGTGTACGTGGTCGATCGAGCCGAACTGCATCAGCTTGCCTGTGTGGCAGAAAAGTTGTACATAGGAGTCATAATTTGTTGAAGATGTTATAGCGTGTAATGTATAGGTCATGCCGCTTGTGAATATCTATATGCATCTGGCTCTGGCGTGCATGTTGCGTCTAACCTATCTAAGACGAGCGCTTAATTCGATCGGCCATAGAGATACTAGATGCGTGACCGATCACGATGTGGCATCTATCTAATTAAGATGAGCGTTTATGATATGACCCGTCTTTTTAGGGGCAAGTCTGAACACCTCGATAGCTACTCAGGATGATTAGCTGTCGAGGATCAAGCATTTTATTGCTAAACAAGGAGTTAAATCCAACCATTTTTTTTGAATATAGGGTCCAACGACTGAGTTTTTATAAAAGAGGGCGCAGCGGGGCCTGAATATAATACAGTCAAAACACTGCACAGGCAGGGCCTGAGCAAAAGACTAAGACCTCAAAACCAGACAAGATCGTCATCTACCTATTCCTGATATGCTCCAGCTTCTTCATACTCTGAAAGGGTTGGGGGGTTTGCAAGGATGAGTACGGAAGTACTCGACAAGTCGCACAGGAACACACTGAATACTACATGCAAGGGATTAATAAGCGGAGGGAACATGTTCAAGTATTTGTGGATACAGTTTTATTTGCTAACTCATTTTACATTTGAAACACAAACCATAAACTAATAGTAAGGGGGGTTCCAAAGTTCAACCACACTTAGCCATATTCACAAATTCAACAAAGTTACTTGAGCTTAGTTACGGGTAATCACCCCAATTCAAACTTAACTTCATTGACCGGAAGTACGGCGTATTCGAATACCATCATGATTCACTTTGCAGAGGTGCTCAGCTTTACCCACAAGATATCTACGGCCATTAATGCCAAGCGTTGAATTACATGCAACTTAAATGCATGCGGCCAGACCGAGACTATCACAGCATTTCGTTAAATCATTCATGTGTTTAGTTGTTAACCGATAGGTATACAGCTACCTTGGACTCACAGTCCCTATTAGCACCTACCGTTGTGAGAACCAGCGAATGACACTTCGGTCCATTCCTGTTCCACCCCTTCGGTATACTCCCTTGCCAGGGAGGCCGATCCCTTTTCCCCACCGGGAATAGTCCACCAAATTAATCAATTTATTTCAGAAATGATTAATGTACTGAGCTATGTCGGAGACAGGCCCACTGACCAGTCCGACCTGTGATTCAGCGGGAACTTACGTTATTTACTTTACTCAAGGGGGTTATCAACCTTACATTGCCTAAAGACCAATCCGTTTTCCCAATCCACAAACCCATTCCGGTACTCACAGTACTGGCCACCAGACAAACCAAGGCTTACTCATCAGTCGGGGATTGGATTCTCATCCACTCCGAAATTTACCCAATACTGTTTCCCAGACCGTAGCACTTTTATAAACATCCGAGTCAGCGACTCGGCAGCATTTTATTTCTATTTTAAAAGCATTCGAACTAACTATAGGGATAATTATAACTAAACATGGAAATATTAAAATAACCTAGGGTTACAAGGATTTATATGGTTCAATATTTTTTAAGGAAGTCCCATGAGCAAATTGGCATTATCTAGATATCAAGTCATACTAAAATAACAATTTTCAATATTTCAACATACAGCAAAATAATGCGATAGAAATTAAGTACTAATTATAACAGGCATGATTGGGTTCAACATGATCAATGGTGTATGGCTTGCCTTGCTCGGCGGCTAGATTGGCTGCCTTGTAGTTGACATAGTCGTACTTGGCTTCTGTCGGGTCCGGCTCCTGCTCTGGGTACTGCTGGTGCGCCTCGAACTGTCCAACGGCCGGATCTAGAGCGAAAAAGATGAACGACAGTAAATAAACGGAAAATGAAAAGAAAAAAACGGAAACCGAAACCGGGCCGAGAGATAGAACGGAGGGTAAAATGGTCATTTTGGAATTTTGGAGACTCCGGATTTCGGATCGAAGGTCATTTTTGGACTCGGTGGATCGAAACGGTTCGGAAAATGTATTTGTGGAGCTTCTGGGTTTACGAAATTTTTCGGGATTTTTCGGGATTTTTCTGGATTTTTAAACGGATTTTTCGGATTTATTAAATGAATTAAAAATTCCAAAAAGAAAATGACTGCAGATATCTTGTGGGTAAAGCTGAGCACCTCTGCAGAGTGAATCATGATGGTATTCGAATACGCCGTACTTCCGGTTAATGAAGTTAAGTTTCAGCTGAGGTGATTACCCGTAACTAAGCTCAAGTAACTTTGTTGAATTTGCGAATATGGCTAAGTGTTGTTCAACTTTGGAACCCCCCTTACTATTCGGGCCCCGCTGCGCCCTCTTTTGTAAAAACTCGGCCGTTAGGCCCTATATTCAATAAAATAGTTAGATTTAACTTCTTGTCTGGCAATGAAATGCATGGTCCCCGACAGCTAATCATCCTGGGACCTGGGTAGCTGTCGAGGTGTTCAGACTTGCCCCTAAAAAGGCGGGTCGTCTCAGTTTCGATCAATTATAGGAGATATTAGATGCGTGAGCGTGACACGCCACACTGCGTAACCCATGCAGGCATGCAGCCCTGTGCAGCCCAGCTTCTCGCACACACCGCGCAAACCGTGCAGCCCCCATGTGGCCCCGTGTGTCACGCCTTGCCGCCCCCCACGAGCTCCCGCCGCATGGCCCTACTATTCGCATGGGCCTCCTGCCCCTGTGCACGATGATGCGCAGCCCTGCGTGCCCCTGCTACCTTCAAGAGCGCTAACGCGCGAGCATGCGCGCGACACACATCTTTCTAATATATGACTAGAGACCGAGCCGGTGAAAAAGCACCCCATTTCTAATATATGGCTCGCACGAGAGGCCTGAATCTCCCCATTTCTAATATATGACTAGAGATCGAGCCGGGGAAAAAGCATACATCTTTCTGTTGGCGAAAAAAAAATTTTCGGGAAAAACAAGAAAGGATCTGGATGTAAAACTCGTAGACTTGTTTGTTATAGTTTTGGACCTTTTCGCTATTCTAAAAAAGTAGAAAAGGGCTCGCTCGTGATTTACATTTAACGTGAGGCTCTTTCTGTAAGTATTCGCAAAAAAAAAAATTCCTTCACAAAAAATCATAAAGGATCTATTTGTAAATTCGAAGAGACCTATCTTTAAATCGAAGAAACGAGAGAACGTTTCCGCAAATCGCGCAGGGACACGTGAGGGAGCTCCCGGACGCCCTTTCCTCCCGGCTTTACCGGAGGATATATATATATTATAGTGTGGTACTATGTAGGTTGTGTCACGTGTAAATATCAATGAGCATCTAGCATACGTGTTGCGCGTAACCTTATCCGAGACGATCGAGCGCTTCGATCAACTGCGTGTTAATTACCTGGTCATCTTATTCCGTATTGTTTTTCTGCCTACGTATATAGAGGTGGAGCGACGTACATCAATATGCTGTTATTGACTACATGTGTCTACAGTACGAACAGATTACACGCGCACTTTGTTCTAATGTCTGTTAAATGTTAATTAGCCTCGATTTGTCAGATACGAAAAAGTGCGACAGAAACGGCCAATCCTAGGGTATGCTCTTATTACACACCCCTGAAGTGTGGGATTCTTATTGCCTGAACGCCTCAGGCATATATAATGGTATAGATAGTAGCTATCTGTAGTACTTATTTATATCATCTATAAACACGATTAAAGATAATTTACATAATAAATTATCTATATAACTATCTATAATAGTCTATCGTATAACTAATAGGTTATCAATACCATATACACTGTATAAAACTGCCTATAAGATCATCTGTTAAATAATAGATTAGTATTTTTCTCTTTTCTACGTCATTTAGAATCCTATATAATATAAATTTATAAACAGCTGACATATAGTACTGTACAAGCATCTGCATAGGGAATGGTCAGCGAGCCGCGCCGTAGCAAAGCCGAACTTTGGGTGCCTGAGCCTAATAAGCCGGCTCCCGTGCTAGCTGGCTCCACAAGTAAATGTTTTTAAAAGAAATAAATTTGGGGGCATTTCACCGGTCCGGCCCATTCCTGGGCGGGGCCCACGTCACCACCAGTTTCCACGGAGCAGATAAGATCCATTGCCTAAAGCCAGCTCTGGCACGCCACGTAGTGGGGCCTGCGTGTTATTACGACCGCAGTTAAGATAAACTAATGGCGCTTTGAATCCGTTGGATGTCGACAAGGGGTGTGATGACGGATGTTATAAGACATAGACATTAATCCGTGATCAATCAATAACGCATAAAAAATCAAACAAATAAGAACCAGAACTATATGTAGAAGCACATACAAAAATAGAGACATAATTCTCTCTTTTTATTAGATTATTTTTTCTATATAAGACAATACCCAATATATAGTAGAAAACCTCTAGAGATAAATTAGGATTCGTTCATTAATGGATAGAGTCCTTCCGTACTGGAACAGTAACTCTATCTATATCATAACCCCCCCGGTGAGCGAATACCGCGTAATGAACATGTCTCATCAAAACTCCTCTCAAAACCCAATAGGAAAAAATAATGGAGAAAAGAGTACGTTGCACTCGCACTTCGTGTTACAAAAGTTGCCTCATTAAAAATCTTTATATGAGAAACTTCAGAAAAACTCACTAAGGAAAAAAAGAGTACAACTTTAATTTTCAGGATCATGTCTTTGAAAAATGAATTTTGATAAGGACGTAGTGAACAAATCTGCTAGATTTTCACATGACTTACTCTGTAATATCTTTACCCCACTATTCTTCTAGAGTTCGTGAGGATATAAAATTTTTGGGGCAATATGCTTCGTGATATTGCTCTTTACATAACCCATTTACATTTGTGTAACACAAGTAATAGATAATCGTAGGGGTATCGACGGTATTAAGACAACATAACTTCTAGATATGGTTAATCACACTTCGCAGCCAAACACGCTCAAGTGAGGCTTCATATAAACCTATAATTTCTAAGTTGTTAGTAGAAGTAGCTTCCAATGTATGCTTAAAAGATTGCTAAGAAATAGTTGAATTACCTCAAAGAAACACAAAATCTGTTATATATTTGACACTGTGGAGATCAGATATATAGCCAACATCCATATATTCTTCCATGGTTAAGTTTTGGTTCTTCTGGAAAAATTATCAAAGATCTTGAGTACCTTGGAGGTATATGAGTAAAGTCTTGACACTAGGCAAATGTATTCTGGTTGGCACTACACTGTCTTGCTAGCAAGTTTACTATGAATGCAATATCAGGACTTGTGCAATTCGCAAGATACATAAGTATGGAGTTTCAGGTTCAAAGACTTTCCCATTTTCAACCTTAGTCTGAAAAAGGGTCTTTATCTACTTTAAGGGATCTCACAACTATGAGGTCTTTAAAGGATGAGATCTATCCACATTAAATCTTTCCAATACCTTTTTGATATAGATAGACTGGTGCATCGAAAATTCCTTCTGAAAAATTCTCTAGCTGCATGCCTAAGCAATATTTTGATTTTTACTCAAATCTTTCATCTCAAACTCTGTCGTGAGGTAAGCACTTGCTTCCTTTATCTCCTCTGTGGTTCTGATGATATTTAGATCATTGACATATACTGAGATGATGCACAATCCATTCTGGGATTTATTTATCAACACATAGGGACAATCATCATTATTTGAATATCCCTTCTTCAGGAGGAATTCACTTAGTCAGTTATACCACATTCTCCCCAACTGCTTTAATCCGTATAACGAACTCTACAGTTTAACGCTATACATGTTGTGATTATTAAGATCCGGAACTTTAACTCCTTCAGGGACTATCATATAAATATCCATATCTAGTTACCCATATAAATATGTGGTCATCACATCTATCAACTGCATTGTTAAATTTAACCTTGCTGCATTAATATTAAATTTCAGAACGTTATTCCATTCATTTACAGGAGAATAGGTTTCATCGTAATCGATGCCGGGTTTCTAAATGAACCCTTATGCTACAAGCCTCGCTTTATATCTCACCACCTGGATATTTTCATTTCTCTTCAGGATGAAAAATCCATTTGATCTTGCAGTCTGCAGAGAACACTTTAGAAGAAGCTCGGTCAATGGGACCAAAAACTTTTCTCTTATTAAGCGAGCGTTGCCTCAATTGCTTCTTTTCATTTGACCCTATCTGAGCGTTTCTGGCACTCTGCCATAGACTTTGGTTCTGGATTCAGATTTTAGCAATTTTCAGAGGTGAATATGTCAACAATTGTAGTCTTTCTTTTATACAATTCTCCTGCATCACTTTAGGAATATCTCTTCATTAATTCCTTCTAGCTTCTCGTGATTTCCCACAACGATAGAGTCTGGATGTTCTTACTTTCCAACATTGGATTGTGAGTGCAAATATACGCCGGGGTTATCATTTTCAGAATGGATCACTTCAGGGATATTACCATCTCCTGGATGGCTCACTTCAGAGATTTTCTCAACATCAAGTTAAGCTTCTTCCACTATCACAGGTAGTGTTTTCTTATTTGTTCGGTTCTCTACTTTTGTGGACGTCTTCACGGAATTAAGTCTCGTGCACTTGGAGGCCTCCCCCTCATTTTTTCATGAGGGTCAAGAGTGGGATCAATATCCTTCTAGGATATTTTCACTCTTTCAGATGCATATACTTCAAGTATATGAGATCTTTCCACTCCCTTATGATCAGTGGATGCAATTGGTAGATTATTAGCTTATCTGTTGCAGATTTATTATTCTTCAAATTTCAAGTTCGTTTTCTTTAGTGCGTGGATCTAAGGACTTATCATTCTTTAATGTGGTACTTATCTCCCCCTAATACCAAAAAATATCCTTAGTACAGTCAGTGTACTGGGCCATACATAGATCCCCTGTCATAGACTCTAGATATTAAATAATTGACAGAGATTCACAACCACATAGGTTCCCTAACTTCTGGTGAGGTTCCATGGTGGTACGCTATGGTGGGGAGATTAGCATGTATACAACACAGCTAGATTTTTACAGATGGGAAATACTAAATCTTTTCCTTGCACTATCTACAACAAGGAAATTTCATGATGTGTAGTTGGTCTGAGTTGAATTAATACCGCAGTGTACAGCACTACGTGGCCTCAGCAGCTGATGAGTAGCCTATTATTCTGCAAGATTGGCCAAGTAATAATTTTTATTCTTTTAATTTAATGAGTTTGCATGGCCATTTGAGTGTGGATATGGGGTACGGGATGCTCTACAATAATTCCTAGAGCCATACAGTAATCATTAAATACTTTTGAAGTAAACTCGAGAGCATTGTCCATTCAAATAGACTTAATCCTTTCTTCTGGAAAGTAAGCTCTTAACTTAATTATTTGGGCAATTAATTTGGACAGAAGCATGCTTCCTAGCAAATAAGAAACATACATAGGATCAGTTAGTAGAAGCATCTTATTAGTATCATAAAGTATCTAAAAGGGCTCGACAGGGGCTAAATATATCCATAGATATCACTTTGAATTTTCCTCACGAAATTCAATAATTCTTCCTTAACTTCTAGGTAAAAATATTTAATTATGATATTTCCCATAGCACAAATAGGGCATAAAAAATCTTCAGGTCTAGGAAGTCTTTATGTTATGGACAGCAAAATTATTAATTATTCATATTCATATTCAAGTAATGATATCCTAATCGATCTGCCAGATCTTAAATATTCCTGGGTTTTCATCGCAACATAAACTTTAGGTTTTGTATGTGCATAGTATACCGAAGGAAGTTTTCAACCACACATTTATTACATCTATTAAACTTAATCATGAGTAGGTATTCTGTATCATCCTCTTTCTCTTTCTACATATGAAAACTATTCATACCAATGTCTTTCAGACTTAAGAGAGTACGACTGGACTCAGGGCGTAATATGGCATTCTTCCTGTGCCAACTATGAGAACATCACTTCTCGCGATAGTCATAATATTTTTAATTCACTTAGTATGATACAACTATCTTCTAGACAGATTTCCTCCTCCATCATTGGATTATACTTTGTTATATTTTAAAAGTATGACCTAACAATCAAACAATTGTTGCATCAGAAGCGAATTGTAGAATATAGAACGAATATAGCATAATTAATCAAAAATCTTGGAAATAGGTATTTATTCAATTTAAATGATAATTCCCCTTGTAGAAAAGTATGATTTTTGAATCAGAAGATCATGTGTATCTTAGAGTCACTCCCCTGAGAGGTGTGAAGGTTTGGAAATAAAGGAAAACTTGCACTGAGGTATGTGGGCCTATAACCCATACTGTTAAGGAAAGGGAAAGTTGTGTATCAGTTAAGTGTGCCAGTAGCACTATTAGGATTACATGATGTCTTTCATGTGTTGCAGTTAAAGAAGTATCTTCGAGTCCCAACAGAACAAACGCAGTTGGAAAGTATAGATCTCTAATCAAGATTCTATAGATAGTAGAATGAGTCACCCACATCCGATCAATGTTCAGTGGAGTAATCACTCGGAAGAAGAAGTCACATGAGAAAAAGAACTTAAATCATAATACCCTAACCTCTTTGCTAGCCAGTCTAAATCTCGGGGTCGAGATTCTTTTTAAGGGGGATAGGTTTTAATACTATAAAATTTTGAAATATTTGATTTATTATTTATTTGTGTTTTTAATATTTTTCTTGAAAGTTTTAAAAGCTTTTTTCTTATTTTTGGAGTTAACAAAATAATTTATTAGAGATAAATAAAATTCAAATTGTGTTGAAAATAGTTTTATTGAGTTCAAAATGTCTCAAATGATTTTTAAGAATTTTTCTATAATTGTTTGAGATTTATTTGCTATTTTTCTGGGTCTATTTGAATTTCTAGAGTTAATTTAATCGGTAAATGCTAGAAAATTGAGTAATTTTTTTGGGACGAAGTCCATTAGGGCACAGCCCATTTCTCTGTGTCACCAACCCACGTAGCCCAAGAACTCAAAACCCTAACTCATGACAGTAGGATCGCGATTGTACGGTCGAGATTTGTCCGCGTAGCCGTCACATGGGAGCCACCCGATCTCGCCACATGGACGTCCGAGATCTCTCCATGTCACCACCGCCATAGCAAAGTCGGACTCCACTGCTCTGCCATTTTCATCATGGATTTTGTGCCTAACACGCCTCTAGGGACCACTATTTAATGCATCGACCCCTCCCCGAGGTTCCTTCTTACCTGTCGTTTCATTTGCCCCGCTCAGCGCAGCCCGAGACACCGTTCTTCATTTGGGATTCATCATCAGAGTTGGATACGCCACCACTATCTTCATCCTCTGGGATCTTGCCGTCCGTCGCATCTCTACCGGATCCAAAGGTATCACGGGTGAACGAGGTGATCTTCTCTCATATTTGTGAAGTCTTGGTTCGAATCCAGCCATGTTCCTTCTTTGCACGCGTCCTCATCCTCATTTCCAGTGAATGCACCGCCATTGATCTCCACAGTTTGCCTCCGCCGTTCAATCTGCTATCGGTGGCCACTATCCCACCACGTGTCCCACTTCGCTTCTGCCACATGTTGTAACCACACCGTGACACGCGTGTCTGCGTGACATCATCCACCTACATCAGCGAACACCGATCAAACTTTCGATGAGTCTGATCCATCGTGGACCGAGCCAATTCTATGGACCAGGTCCATAGACAAGTGGTCCCACTTGTCAGCCTAATGGCAATTTTTTAGATTAATCTTATTTTTGGTAAATTGGGTTTATGTCGTCATGAATCGAATTTATTTTAGATTTTTAATTCAACCAAAAATAAAATGTAGGATGACGTCAACAGTGACGTCATTATTCGGTTTTCTAGTAGAAAAATAATTCAAATAATTAGTATTTATTCTTTATTTATTTTAAAATTTTTTGAGAGCCCGTTCTCACTCATACGAGCTCCGATTGAGGTGATTTCAATTCCTAATTTTTTTTCAAATTGAGATATATTTTATTGTGAATTTTATTTTATTTTTGGAGTTCATTTTCTCTCTAATATTTGTATTTATTTACTATTTCTCTCGATTCGCGTAGACGTTGAAGTACCAGGAGAGTACGAGAGTGACGCGTGGACTCAAAACCATTGTCCAAAACGAGATCAAGGTCCTTTTCAAGGAAAGTAACACATTCTTGATCATGTTGAGCCCAATTTTTAAAATTCTATATTGAATTTAAATTATTGCATGCATAATTTCTATCAATATATTTCAATCCTAGATTTAAACTGAATAGTTATGCCAAGATTGGTTAAAGCCACATTTGATGATTGAATCCTTTGTGCCATTGTAACCCTAGGACTATGTTTATGGCTATGTGATGGCTATTAAAACGGTTAGGACATGCTTAGTCTTGCTTAGACCTAAATTTATGTTGTTTTTGTTATTTGTGCCAAATCATAATTCTTTTGAAATTGAAAGTTGAGTTTTGAGGATCCATGTCATGTCATGATAAAATTAAATTTTTATTTAGATTGGGCGAGACAGGTTAGTTTGGTGCTTTCTTGGGTTGTTAAAAGCTCGTCTAGTCAATTAAGGACCAATCTGTGACTAGCCGAATGTAAAGCGTTACCGTACTACCATATGTCTGGTATGGGACAACCTGGTTATCCATACTACAACATACCATGGACAGTTGTGTCATTAGGCGTGAAGTGGTATGAGCGAGAGGCTGCCACTTGGCGCAATGGGGGCTTCTGAATTAGGGCAATCCTTTTAGTGGTGAAACCTTAGCGGGCATGACTACATGGATGAAGCTTTATATGGGGCCTTGTCATAATTTTCTCTACCTCATACCAAAAGAAATGTGTATTTTGGCACAAGGAGACTATCATTTCTTGTGGGTTAAATTGTACAACCTCTGCAGAGTGTAAAACTAATCGATTAGCCGCACTCGTGGTTATGGATATGCCGAGCTAGCCTTTCATAGATTACATCGTAATATTTCCAAATTTTGGTTTCGAGAAAGTGTTATGTGGGGATGGAGTGATTCCATCATGATGAATTTGGGTTAAGTTTGAGAGATTTCTGAGTTGATTCCAAGAGTGATTCCTAAATTCAAAAATATTAAAAAATAGAATTTACTATGTAAATAAAATTGTTCTTTGAAAATTTTCTTTGAATGATTGTGAACTTATTGCTTTACGCTAAAATAACCATACAACCATCCTTTGTTATTCCTTACATTAACACTGCATCCCCTGTGTGACTTGCGTAGTACTTTTGTATCCACCCTTATTTGCTAGTGGCAAATCTATTGGGTTTTATTTCAGTTAATTTTATTTCTGCTGATTTACTATTATTTGGCCTGCAAGCTAATCTTATTGTAAAAGACTATGTCAGGTAATGAATAAAGGTACGTTTGATATGTTGTGCTATCAACTTTGGTTATTGTGTACACTAGCTTGATCCTGGATCTGTGTATTTTACACATGTGGTTCAAAGATGTTACTTTCGGGTCCGACACACAAGTAGCTTATTTAACATGGACACAACATATGGAGTTATAATAAAAAAAAGGGATATGGACCAACTTTATCGTGCTCTGTTAACCCGCTTTGCCTTCTAGCACAATCTGGTCATAACATCCACAAAACTTGTTCACATGTTCTTGAATAGATGACCAATGGTGCATAAGTGAATTCTGACTACAATCTGAGAATAAATTTTTGTTCTCGTGTAAGTAATCGTGTATTCTACTCCAATAAGTGGCACGAGTTTGTTGAGTCCCTTGCACTGGGTCCACACTAATATTAAGCCATGCCGACACCAACATATTGTCTTTCTTCTCCGAGAAATTTTTTTATTTTTTATTGTGATCTCTCAGCTAGGGACTGGAATAGTCAATTGGAGAATGTTGCTCCCCAATTGGGCTTTCATCCCAAGGTATTTCACTTCCCCCCTCAATCAACAGACTAGCGTAAAAGCCATCAATATTGTATCTTCTGTGTACATCAATATTTCATTAATCAAATTTGCATAACAACACAGTTAAAAGAAGAACATTCATGTTAATCATGGATTGGACAAATACAAATACGTAAAGTGATGATCATAAGTCTTACTATACATAATACAAAGACAAGAATAACACTAGTCACTGGAGTCGATACTTTCATCCTCTCTAAATTGATGATCATCATGTTTACCCGAATCATCGATCTCGTAGTCGTATGGGAGCAAATGCTCATCTACGTTCAACGAAGTGTCTTCTTCTTCAGGAGGATCAACGCCACCTGTTCGCACCAAGTCTTCCGATTGTATGGGAAGTTTGTCAAGGAGGCAAGTAGTTTGTTCGATCTCAAGTAAGAGTCAGTTCAGTTCAGTCGCACTTGAGCATAAGCAAGGAGAAAAATTATCGTTCACTATATTCTTAATGTCACCTGTGATTTCCTCTATGCGATTAATTGTCCAAGCATGCACTTCACTAATTTTCTTCGAATCTTTATCCATCTACATGCATTACAATGGACAAGAAAACACAAAACAAGATTACTTAGTTGAACTTATGATCATGACTATCATCTAGTTCTTGTATCAGTACAAAGTAGACTAGATCCATTCTTATTCTACCTATAAAAGAAGCCCTACAGAAACAATAGAAATCGATCTACCTGTAAAAGAAAATAAAATGTTCTCTCCAATTAACTTCACAAGGCAGTATATATACATATATATATACACACACACATACACATATATAAATATACATATATATATGATGCAACTAGAATTAGCACCAACTAATACTTTTAGTTCATCTAATCCTGGAGTGTAGTAATTTTACTCATCTGTTGTTTAATAATCCTAGTTAATCTTTCACATAATAGCAACAGTAGTAGTTGCAGCGTACATATGCATATTTTAGTGCCCAAAGTTTTGCTGGAAAGTAAACAGGATGACACGAATGGTTATGGATTGATTGGAACAAACCTTGTATTGATTACATGAACAATTATCTCATGTGTAATTCAAAGGCTGCTGAAATGTGTGTCGGCGTATTTTACGCCGGGGTCCCCACTCCCCCGCAATAAAAGAGACCGCCGGGCGGGCAGGGTGTGTCCGGGCACACCGCCGTAGGCAAGCAGCAACTCCCCTGCGTGGTCGCCCCAGTGGACAGGTGGCGATCAGGCCACGCCCTGGGGCGACCAGCGAGGTGGTCGCCCAGTGGACAGGTGGCGACCAGGCCACACCACTGGGCGCCCAGGAAGGTGGTCGCCCAAGGGACAGGTGGCGATCAGGCCACGCCCTAGGGCGACCAGCGAGGTGGTCACCCAGTGGACAGATGGCGACTAGGCCACGCCACTGGGCGACCAGCGAGGTGGTCGCCCAGTGGACAGATGGCGACCAGGCCACGCCACTGGGCGCCCAGGAAGGTGGTCGCCCAGTGGACAGGTGGCGATCAGGCCACACCACTGGGCGCCCAGGAAGGTGGTCGCCCAAGGGACACGTGGCAGACAGGCCACGCCCTTGGCGCCCACCCCCGAGGCTGCAGCACCCGGATCAAGGGTATTTAATGCGAATCGTGCGCATTAAATGCAAAGCATGGAGAATGCAGTATGGCGGCGCATCTTCCCCAGGCGTGCATTAACTGCGTGTGACATCACGGCAGCACCTCACCCCCTGACGGAACGGGTAGCGTTGGCGGACGTGGGGCCCGAGGCGGGGGTGTGACGGCTGCGGCAGATAATGATGGGATGTAAGAACAGTGACGGGCGCATTTAATGCGCCCGTGCCAGTGTAATGAGTATGACTTGCAGTGTAAGCCTCCCATGTGCCCCCGCCAGCCCAAGTATAAAAGGGAGCCGGGGTGCAAGGGAGAAAGGGTTGGTTTTTCGTTGGTTCGACCCATTGTCGGTAGGGTCTCGTATTCTCAAGCTAGAACACGAGCAATATCAAGAAAGGCAGGACTAGGGCTATTACTCTCCAGAGGGCCTGAACCTGGGTAAACCCTAGCGTCCCCATTCCTCTGAGCTTCACCGATACTCCGGTCATCTTCCTCCTCCTCCCTAAGGTGATTGCCCCGAAAGCCCCCCGTCTGAACCTCATAAGCACCCGACTCGGAGGTGCCTGTTGGCTAATACACCGACAGTGGCGCGCCAGGTAGGGGCTATTGGTGGTTAGATTGCCCTCTCCCCTCCGTTTCCAGTTCGAAGCTCAGCAGAAGGAGGAGCGCTCGTCTGCATGGCGGAGTCGCACTCCAAGCGCAGTAATCTGCCCGAGGAAAGCGGCGCCCGTAGCCGGTCCCGGCGTTCGGGGAGGGAGCCGGGCCACCCGGGCCCCTCCGCTGCGGTAGAAGCACGCGTGACTCCCACGCCCGGGAGTCAGCCTGTCCAACGGCGCTTGGCGCTGGGGGATGACACCCCCGCGCGAAGCCTTCACGCGGCCCGGCTGCTTCTCGATCATCCCCCAGTAACGCTGGGGGGACACCCCAGCCACTCCATGGCTGCGGGATATCGTCCACTTGGTCGACGCCGCTCAACAGCAGGTTGAAGCGGCGGCCCAGCCGGGGGCTTCTGGCATGTGGCGGCAAGGAGCACGCGCAACTGACGCGCAAGGTTCCAGCCGCCGCACGGCTTCTGGTCTCAAGGGCCGGGACAAGGGGAAGGGAGTCCTGGTTGCAGCCCCCTCCATTATAGGGGGACATGCACGTGACTCCGCTTCCTCTCGCGGTCCCCCCGAGTCAAGGGGGAATCGCGAAGATCTCAGATCGCGCTTGGACGAGAGACGGCTCCAGCGCGACGGTGGCCTGCGTCACGTTCTCAGGGGGCACCGTGAGAGTACCTAGCGGCGCCCCACTCCTCAGACACCCACCGGGCGCCAAGGGGCTTCCCCCTCGGACTCCGGGGAGAGCGCAGGATCGCACTCCTCGTCCTCTCCTCGGGACCGAGGAGCTGGCGAACAACGCTGCTCCCCCTACAACGTCGGATGCCAGGCGTTTTCTCTCGCCGACAAGGCTGCGTGGCGGAGAGATTCCGCCCGCCTCCATCGAGAAATGCAGACGGCACCACCAACCCGGAGGAGTTTACGCAAATTTACACCACGGTGGTGCGTCTTTCTTGGGGGTCAGAAGGTCATGGCCAACTACCTCCCGAGCATCGGCGGGCTCCGCCTGATCTTGGCTACTCAACCTCCCATGAGGCTCAGGTACTCGTGGGAGGAGGCTGTGCGACATCTTCGTCGCCAACTTTCGTGGCTCCTACACTCAACCGGTGTGGAGGATGACCTCCACGCTCTGGAACAGCGGAGGAGTCCCTGAGAGAGTTCATCCGGCGGTTTAGCCACTGCCGCAATACAATCCCCCGAATCTCCGAGCAGTCGGTGATCATCGCGTTTCGGAGGGGGGTCCGGGATCAGAAGATGCGGGAGAAGATGGCTACCCGCGTCATCTCAACCACTTCCGAGTTGTTCTCCCTGGCGCACAAGTGCACCAGGGCGGCCGAGGCTCGGAAATGTGCGACGAGGCCTACCGACACCGACGACGCCGGCACCTCGAAATCCTCCGACCGCAAGAAGAAGAAGAAGAAGAAGAAGCGAAAGGAGACCGCCGCTAGGGAAGTCCTGGTTGCCGAACCAGAGACCAAATCCCAGCGTCGCGATGATCCAGACCGAAGGGACGAGCACCGGGACCAGCGCGGCGACCGCAGGGACCGCCGCTCGCCCCGTCGCGAAGACAACAGGGGCAAACCCTATTGCCCCATCCATCGAACGAGTGGACACGACCTGGAGGACTGCCAAGTTGTGTCCAAGCTGGTAGACAGGCGGCTCAAGAAGCGCCGTGAAAAAGACCACGGAGGCGACGACGACAACGAAGACTCAGCTCCATTGGCCTTTCAGCAGGCAGAGCACACGGTGGCATTCATCCACGGGGGCTCAGCCACCTACTCATCGAACTCGCAGTACAAGCGGGATCTGAGGCAGGTCTGCGCTACTGTATCGTCCTCCGGGGCGAGTAGGCTGCTGAAGTGGTCGGAGAAACCGATCACTTTCAGCCGGGCCGACCACCTGGAGCACGTTTCTGGCCCGAGCCATTTGCCAATCGTGGTCTCTCCCACGGTTCGCAACGCGAAGCTCGGGCGGGTCCTCGTTGATGGAGGCAGCGCCATCAACTTGCTGTCAATCGGGGTGTACCAAGCGCTCCAGGTGCCGTATGAGGAGCTGCGCCCGGCCCCACTCTTCTACGGAATCGCCCCCGGGGTGGGCCTCTTGCCCCTGGGGCAGGTCCGGTTGCCTGTTACGTTTGGGAGCGCGGAAAACTTCCGGACGGAGTTGGTTGACTTCGAAGTCGCCGATTTCGACCTCCCGTACAACGCCCTGCTTGGCCGTCCGGCCCTGGTCAAGTTCATGGCGGTTGCTCACTATGCCTACATGTTGGTGAAGATTCCAGGGCCTGGGGGTCCAATTACGGTGAAGGTGGATAGATTGGAAGCCCTGCGTCTAAATGTGATTGATTCGGACTGGCCGGCGCCACTGCTCGGCCTTGCGATAAGGATGACGGCCCGAGCTCCCCGGTCGAGGCCAGCGCCCGCCCGGGCGGGCGAGGCAAAGGCGGTCCTCGTGGGCGAGGACGGCTCGGGCAAGGTCGTCAAGATCGGCACCGACCTCAGCGCCAAATAGGAAGGCGCGCTCGTCACCTTCCTCCGGTCTATCCTGGATGTATTCGCTTGGGAACCATCAGAAATGACCGGGGTCCCTAGGGAGGTGATTGAGCACCGATTGGCAACGCTCCCTAGAGCGCACCCGGTTCGGCAAAAGATCCGGCGGCAGGCGCCAGAGCGGCAGGACGCCATTCGAGATGAGGTGGAGAAGCTTTTGTCTGCCAGGATTGTGCGGGAGGCCACCTATCCGGAGTGGTTGGCCAACCCCGTGCTCGTAAAGAAGTCCAACGGGAAGTGGCGAATGTGCATCGACTTCACCGACCTCAATAAAGCCTGCCCCAAGGACCCGTACCCCCTACCACGGATAGACATCGTAAATCGACTCCTGGCGGGTGTGAAGCCACTGTGCTACCTTGACGCCTACACCGGTATCATCGATCGGTATGGCGCAGAAGACGAAGAAAAAACCGCCTTTGTGACTCCTCTCGGTGTATCTTTGCTATGTCGAGGATGCCCTTCGGTGAAGAACGCCGGTGCCACCTATCAGCGGGCCATGCACATTATGTTTCGGCCCCAAATAGGGAGGAACCTCGAAGTGTATGTTGACGACCTGGTAGTGAAAACAAAGAAGGCCGATGAGCTTGTCTAGGACCTAAATGAGACCTTCTCTCGCCTCAGAAAATACTGTGTAAAGTTGAATCCCGAGAAGTGCGTGTTTGGTGTCTCATCTGGGAAGCTGCTTGGGTTCTTGGTCTCCAGCCGCGGGATCGAGGTCAACCCAGAAAAGATAGAAGCAATTGAGCGGATGCAGAGCCTACCCGCCTCAGCAAAGTGCAATGCTTGGATCGTGGCCGGCCTCCCTTGGCCGGTTCATAGCTCGGCTAGGGGAGAAAAGCCTGCCGCTGTTCAAGCTATTGAAGAAGACCAACTCATTCGAATGGACCCCAGAAGCCCAGCAGGCGTTCGAAGGCTTGAAGCAGTACCTCTCCTCTCCCCCAGTCTTTGGTCGCCCCTGGCGGGTGAGCCACTTCTTTGTTGTATGTGGCGGCTAGTCCCTCCGTGGTAAGCGCGCGCCGGTGGCGAGCGAAGGCGTCCAACGGCCATCTACTACATCGACAAGATGCTTCATGACGCAGAAACAAGGTACCCTCAGGCTCGGAAGATGGTCTATCTTTGTGGTGGTGGCGTCAAGAAAGTTGCGACACTATTTTCAAGGAGAGAGATCACGCTGGTCTCCTCGTACCCCTGCGAGATCCTCCACAACAGAGAAGCGAGGGCCACATCGCAAAGTGGTCCGTCGAGCCGGGAGTTCGGTGTCAAGTTCGCTCCTCGTACTGCGATAAAGAGTCAAAGGCTGGCGGACTTCATCGTCGAGTGGACTCCGCTGAGCCCGAAGCCGATGAGGTCCCCGCGCCCTCCCCCTGGACGCTCTTCTTCGACGGGTCCTTCAGGCTTGAAGGCGCGCTGGGGTTCTCCTGGTCTCTCCGACCGGGGACCTCCTCAAGTACATGGTCATCCTCGACTTCAAGGCCACTAACAACGTCGCCGAGTCACGAGGGTTTCTTTGGGCTCGGGCTCGCCGCAGCCGTCGGTGCCGGCGCCGCAAAGTAAAGCGACTCCTGGCGGTCGTCAATCGAGGCAAGGAAAGATTTCTCCTGTCGACCCGTCATGGCGGCGTTGCTGGCGGAGGTCGAGGAAGTTGGAAAGGCATTTCGAAGGGTTGGGGTATACTCACATCCCCGACGCGACAACCATTTGTGACGAGCTCGCCCGGCTCGCCTCAACCAGATCTCTGTGCCGGTCGGGGTCTTTGAAGAAAGGCTTCGCGGCCGTCCATCGCAACCCCATTCCTGGCGGGGGCGATGGTGATGCCGCTTCACCCTCGCCCCTGGAGAAAGTGGTCCCGTGAAGCGCTGGCGGCGGAGTGCGACGACCACCTGCGTGGTCGCCGTGCTTGACCGGGAAGGCACTTGGATGGACCCGATCCTGGCCTACTGCGGGATCAAGTGTGCCCCGACGATGATGCGTCGGCGAAGAAGGTAGCACAAAGGCCAAGTGCTATACCCTGGTGGCGGGGACTGTCTGGCCGGGTAAGAACGGAATTCTTCCGAAGTGCATCACTCAGAAGAGGGAGCGGTGCTCTCGGATATCCATGGAGGCGTGTAACGGGAGCCATGTGTCGGACGAGCGATGGCGGGAAAAGCTTTCGTCAAGGGTTCTATTGGCCAACCGCCCTCGGGATGCCTGCGAGTGGTGAGGAGATGCGGCGTGCGATTCCGCCAAGCAGATCCACCAACCAGCCAGGCCACGCAAACTATCCCGCTCTCTTGGCCCTTCGCGGTCTGGGGGCTGGATATCCTGGGCCCGTTCCCGCGGGCCACAGGGGGCTACACCCACCTGTTCGTCGCCATCGACAAGTTCACTAAGTGGGTGGAAGCCGAGGCAGTAAGATCTATCACCGCCGCGGCCGCGGTTAAGTCATGCAAGGGATTTTCGCCCGCTTTGGGGTCGCCAACCGCATCATCACCGACAACGAAGCACAGTTCACCAGCGCGGCCTTCTTAGACTTCTGCGAAGAGATGGGCACCAAGGTCTGCTTTGCCTCGGTCGCCCACCCCAAGAGCAACGGTCAAGTCGAGCGGGCCAATGCACTGGTGCTGAAGGGCCTCAAGACACGGGCATTCGATCGACTCCACAAGCGTGGGGCCCGATGGACTGAGGAGCTCCCGGCGGTGTTGTGGTCACTTCGGACTACCCCCAGTCGGGCCACCGGGGAAACGCCCTTCTTCCTGGTCTACGGCGCAGAAGCTGTTCTCCCTTCGGAGCTGGAGCTGGGATCACCACGTATTGCTGCGTTCGTGGAAGAAGACCAGGAGGATCTGCGTCGGGACGACGTCAACCTACTGGAGGAGGCGCGAGATCGGGCGGCTCTGCGCGCTGCAAGGTACCAGCAAAGTCTCAGGCGGTACCACGCCTCCCGGGTCAATGAGAGAACAGCGCGTGAGCGACCTGGTCTTGCGAAGAATCCAGTCGCATGCCGGGTCGCATAAACTGTCTCCCCAGTGGGAGGGACCCTTCAAAGTGGTCTCAGTCTCTCGTCCCGAGGCGGTCAGGCTGGCCACTGAAGACTGCGAAGAACTGGCGAATTCCCAGAATATAGAAAACCTGCGCAAGTTCTACCTTTGATTGGTTGTAAGTCCCAGGCTCCGTTCCCCGACCGGCCGGAGTGTGTCTTCCTCTCCGCCGTGGGTCGGGGGAGGCCTTCTGTTTGAAATTAAATATTCACTCTCTTTATCCGAAATAGTTGTTCTTCCTACCCTCTTTTCGGTCTCTTGCCCACTATCGGGCAGTGCCAGGGCACTTGCCTCTAGTACCCCGCAGCCCTGCAAAAGCCCAATAGCAAAGGTGGAATCGCTAAGTGAGAGCGGTGCGCGGAAGTGGGTGATTGGATGGCTAGTTCAGCACGATCCCCAGCACGGTCATGACACTCCGGGTGTCCCCGTGGGGGTCGGCGACTTGAACACCATTGCCAAGAACCTAAGTTCCTGCCCTGACTCGCTAAGCGTTCGTTCTCTAGAGGCTATCTGGGAGGCAAAATTTTGTTAAGGCAAGGGGTTGGAGGGAAGTGATTCCCTGGCGCAAGGCCTTAAGTCTTTAAGCGGTCATGTGTTTGTTTGCGCGAAACCGGGAAGATTAGGGTAAAAGCGAACTCTGAGTGGCATAGTGGGAAGCCTGTGCTTTCGTTTCATTTAAAATATTTTGCATTCAAAGTCTTTACAGGCAAAAGCAAAGAAATCTACACTACTGGGGGAACTGGGGGGTCCTCCTCCTCCGCTGCCACCTCGGCAGCCGCCACGTCCTCAGCGGCTGGGTCAACGTCCAGCTGAAGCGCCTCGTCCTCCGCTGCCACCTCGGCAGCCGCCACGTCCTCAGCGGCTGGGTCAACATCCAGCTGAAGCGCCACGTCTTCCGCTGCCGCCTCCACTTGGGGGTTCTCCATCGCCACGGTGTGCGGCAAGAACTCGCCGGAGGCGTCATGGACCCGCTCCTCCGTCTGCGCCCAGTCGCCTTCAACCCCCCAGACAGCGACCGCGGGATCGAAGTTGGCGTCGCGACTGGCGCAACAGGCCAGCACGTACTTCACCGTGGCCGCCGCAACTGCACGCCCCTCCTGGGCGGACCGGGCGGCAAGGGCGGCGGGCAGGAGCGTGAGGAAGTCCGCGGTTCGGCAAAGGCAGAATGCATAGTTCTGCAGCTTCTCCTCCCGCGGATCCGATCGCTTCCGGCTCGGTGGAGCAAGGCCACCGTCGGTTGAAGGCGTGGCGCGGCATCCGAGGGTGTCGGCCTACGATCGGGCCCGACCCTCTCCGCTTCGGCTCGCGGAGCTTCGCCGGCCTTGGCGGCGCTTTGCTCCATTGCTCCGCTCCCGCCGCGATTTGCAGCTCGGCCCGCCCCGTTCGCGTAAGTCTTCCACCTCCTTGCGGAGGCGGTTGACTTCGGCTCCAGCTTCCGTCAGCCGCTCCCTGCTTGTCGCCAGACGACTGCTCGTGCTGGAGTAGAGCTCACCAAGAGCTGCCAGCAGAGCGTCCGCGTCGGCTGAAGGTACGGGGACGGAGGGGAGCTCCGGGGTAGGGACGGGGCCGAGCAGGCCTGGGTCCTGAGCGGCGGCGGCCCCAGCGACCACCTGGGGATCGCCCCCCTCCACCTGCTCGTCCCGGGGCTCGGCGACCCCGGGCGGCGCGGCCACGGCAGCCGCGGCGCCTTGATCGTCCCCGGCTTGGGCGGCGGGTCATCTGGCGAGGACCCGCAAGAAGGAAACAATGGTAAGACACGACCGAAGGACTTAACTCTTATATTGCATGTGCGTTTTGAATGAGTACCTAGGTGACGGCCTCGGGAATCGGGGCACGCTTGGAGTAAGGACCAGCCCCAGCGGTCTTTGCCGCCCGATCCTAGCGCTCAGGAACCGGCGCCGCGCGCAGGGGAAGGATCGCTGCCGGGCGCGGCGGTGGCGGAGGAAGACTTCGCGCCACGCGGCGCGCGGCCAGGGCACTCGCTTGCCGGGCCGGTGGCGGTGGTTTGCCCCACCACCGAGCGCGGCGGAGGCGAAAAGGAGCCGGTGCCGTAGGGTCCATTGTCACCACCGGCGAGGGGCGAGGAAGGACGAGGTCCCGGCCAGACGATGAACCCGCCACCAGGAGCCGGCCGCTAGCGGTGGAAGAGGCCCGCGGCCCGTCAGAGAAGATCCCGCCCCGGCCGAACCCAGAAGGCGGGGCCTTTGGGAACGACCACCGTTGGCGTCGTCGTCGTCCGGGCGCCTACGTCTCACTTGGTCCCCCCTCCCTTGACCACCGGCGGGAGGAGGGTTCCGGATTGTCAAAGGTGCCCGGTGTGTCACGTCGAGCGTGCCCATGGCATCCATCGACGGCATGGCACGGATTATCGCCGCACGCTCTCCCGGCGATAACCGGCAGAGCGGAACCGCGCCATCCGGGAACGGCGGGGCGGGGCCGAAAAAGCCCAGCTGCGCCATCCACCGCTGGGCACGCTTGGTAGCCAAGTTCCCGGCGGCTGACAGCACAAAAAGAAAAAGGAAGCCACAGGAGGCAGAAATACTGTCAGGACCAGTTTCGGTCAATAAAGAAGAAGGACAAGGGATGATTCAAGATGAAGCGGGTTACCTCCGACGATACTCCGGGTCCCGTCGCCCTGACCCATGTACTGCCCAGTCGAGGCGGGACGCGGCGCGAGGGCACGACCTCAGGAAACGAAGTCCCGAATAACCATGTGCCCTGTCAGGCCCGCCGTCCGCAGCTGGTCAACACGGGCTAGCATCGCCTGGAGCTCGGGCGTCTCGCTCACATGGGCCCCCCAGTTGGGGTTGCTGACCGCCGAACCAGACGGAAGCTCCAGCACTTCAATGCCGCTGTCGTCCTCGACAGTCTGACCACTCTTCGCGCCAATTCCTCCAGCCCGGACCGGCAGTCCAGTAGAATGTAGCGATGCGATCCCCGTCAGCGAACGCAGATGGCAGCTCCCGGTGACAGGCGAGTTGCCGCCCGCGGCCCGAAGGGTGTAGAAGAAGCGAAAAAGCAAGAGATTGGGTAACACTCCCACGAACATCTCGCAGAAGTGGGCGAAGGCAGAAAGGAGAATGACGGAGTTGGGGGGAAGATGGATATGGTGGATGGCGTAGAAATTAAGAACAGAAAGATAAAAATCAGAGACCGGTGGCAGCAGGCCGGCCAGAAGTTGCCACCCGAAGAAAACCACTTCCCAGTCGGCGGCGAGGCTCGGACGGTCCCGCGGACGCGGAGGGCGCCCGCGGTTATGTTCCGGGAAAGCCTGGTGGCAACCTCCTCCTCGACGGACGAAGAAGGGAGAATCGGAGCCATCGGACGCAGAAGAGTACCGGGACGCTTCGAAGAAGAAGGAGAAGCAAAGGGCTCCAAAGCGGTGAGGAGAAGCAGAGCGAGGGAAGTTAGAAGGAGGAAGAACCCCCCCGGTCAACCCCTTATAAGGTTGCGAGGGAAGGCTCGGCGGGAAAACCAAAGGGGCGCGGCGGTTCGCAAAAAGGAGTTCAAAAGCCCCCACTAAAAAGGCGCGTCCCAAGGGTCGTCGGCGATTACTGCAAGCGGGAATAATCGCATAAACCGCCTTGAAAACCGGGAGAAGCCAGAAGGTCCCTTGAAGGCTGCGGGGCGTGCGGGCTTGTTAATGGCCCCACCCGGGAGACTAAGTGGTTTCCCGAGGGGCATTTCAAAGAAGGAAAAATGAAGATGGTGGGCCAAAAAGCGCTCCCGGGTGGGCCCAGGGGCTACTGTCGGCGTATTTTACGCCGGGGTCCCCACTCCCCTGCAATAAAAGAGACCGTCGGGCGGGCAGGGTGTGTCCGGGCACACCGCCGCAGGCAAGCAGCAACTCCCCGGCGTGGTCGCCCCAGTGGACAGGTGGCGATCAGGCCACGCCCTGGGGCGACCAGCGAGGTGGTCGCCCAGTGGACAGGTGGCGACCAGGCCACACCACTGGGCGCCCAGGAAGGTAGTCGCCCAAGGGACAGGTGGCGATCAGGCCACGCCCTGGGGCGACCAGCGAGGTGGTCGCCCAGTGGACAGATGGCGACCAGGCCACGCCACTGGGCGCCCAGGAAGGTGGTCGCCCAGTGGACAGGTGGCGATCAGGCCACACCACCGGGCGCCCAGGAAGGTGGTCGCCCAAGGGACACGTGGCAGACAGGCCACGCCCCTGGCGCCCACCCCCGAGGCTGCAGCACCCGGATCAAGGGTATTTAATGCGAATCGTGCGCATTAAATGCAAAGCATGGAGAATGCAGTATGGCGGCGCATCTTCCCCAGGCGTGCATTAACTGCGTGTGACATCACGGCAGCACCTCACCCACGGACGCAGGTAGCGTTGGCGGACGTGAGGCCCGAGGCGGGAATGCGACGGCTGCGGCAGATAATGATGGGGTATAAGGACAGGGACGTGCGCATTTAATGCGCCCGTGCCAGTGTAATGATAATGGCTTGCGGTGTAAGCCTCCCATGCGTCCCTGCCAGCCCAAGTATAAAAGGGAGCCGGGGTGCAAGGGAGAAAGGGTTGGTTTTTTGTTGGTTCGACCCATCGTCGGTAGGGTCTCGTATTCTCAAGCTAGAACACGAGCAATATCAAGAAAGGCAGAACTAGGGCTATTACTCTCCGGAGGGCCTGAACCTGGGTAAACCCTAGCGTCCCCATTCCTCTGAGCTTCACCGATACTCCGGTCATCTTCCTCCTCCTCCCTAAGGCGATTGCCCCGAAAGCCCCCCGTCTGAACCTCATAAGCACCCGACTCGGAGGTGCCTGTTGGCTAATACGCCGACAATGGTCCCGTTCGTTTCAGCTTCTGGACAGCTTCTGCTTTAAAAAAAGCGGATTATTTGCCGAACGGGAGGATTCTGGATAGCTTCTCTGAGAATCAGAAGCTGATTTCTATATAGAATCAGAAGCTGGTTGAAACCTGATTCTCACTGATTCTTCCTGATTCTCGTCGGCTCGGTCCGGAACCTAGAAGTTGTATCCGGCTCGGCCCGATTCTCCCATAACCAGAAACAGCTTCTCCCATAATCCAGAATCCATAATCCAGAAGCTGAAATGAACTGGGCCAATGTGCATCTCAAGGAAACATGGTGAAATGATATGCTCCCAGGAAGCTTTACAATACAAAGTTACAAAGCCCAATTGGTGAAATATGCATCTCATTTTCTTTCTGTTTGGTTTGGTGGGAATTTGTTATATGATGCCGCAAGTGCAAAACTCCCCCACCAAAAATGGATAGGATCTTGTGTTTAAACTAGCAAATTTTCACAGATTCAGTACATTTGATCAATGGATTTCCAAGTAGGAGAGCCCAAAATGCATGAAAGTTTGCGAATAACTAAAACTCTACTGATCTACACTAGTTTGGTTGCATCCCATCCCCAATATCTTCTTTGAACTATGCAATGATCCTATGTTTGGGGTCAACTGAGAACGTTCGATGATCGATACCACACGATGATGAGGAAATAGAAGAACCTAATCAGACGAACCATGCATGCAACAAACAAATCCATAGCTAACTCCTCCAACAATCAAATCCAAATCCATCCAAGAAAGCTAGGGCTCCTCCTTTCCAAGAAAAGAAGAAGAAGAAGCAGATCAATCAAATCAGGATGGATCTCCACTCCACTCTAGTAACAGTACCATATCCGTCGCCGGATGGCTCGTGGGGGGTTGGGGATCCGTCGGGGGCTTCTCCGGGGAGGGGAGAAACGGGGAACTCGGGCTCGAGCTTGGGATGGGATCAGGGGGAGGGGACAACGAGTGGAGGTGGTGGTGGAGGCTGCGCCGCTATAGCGACCGGTGTGCATGTGAAGAGACGATGAGGGGGACGACGGTCCGTGCGGTCACACAAATGAAGCAGCGGTTGCGCCTCGTCGGATAGTGAGCGAAGAGAGAATCACCAAATATAGCGAGTCTCTCCGCTCGCTAATTTTGGGGAGGACGGTGGCGACTCTATTAGAGATCCATGTTGATTGCAGCTCAGCAAAAAAAGAAGATAGGGAGTTGGATAGGGAGCCTTTTGGAGTTGCTCTTAGGTTATCTTAGCTTCGGTGATAAACCATGAGCTTTTACTCTTGGGCAGGATTCGTGTACTATTCTTTTGTGAAAAAATAATGAGTACTATATCATTTTGAAAGGTGTTTTTAAGTTTTTTTTTTTGAAGTTATATATATTGAGTCACGAAGGAAGAGTAGATAATGGTTATTTAGCTATGTAGTTAGTGGATTTCAGAATATGTTCAATGGAGATAGGAGGTTACCCTAGTTACCACGTAACTTAATTCGCATGGGAGGAGGTAACATCAATCGTGTTTGGATCGGGTACGGCTCCGACAAAAGCAAAAATTCTCCAAAAATAAAAATCACAAAAAGGGTGAAAAAGGAAAAGGATAAAGCAATCATAGAAGAAGAGCATAGGATTTAGGAGGATTGTTTTTTAATTCCTTTGTCCGTTGATTTTCTCAGATAACAAGGATGGTCGTCACTTGTCAGTGCCCTAGCAGTAGGCATCTGGACTGGTTCACCTTCCTTCACCATCGCCTTGGACCTTTTCCTTCAAGAACAGCTTCATTAGCTTAGCCGTGGACCCGTGGTCGCCGATACGTGGGCACCAAGGAGCAGGAGATGAAATAGTGGCTTGAAGTATACTTTGGTACGCTTTCGCGCTAACACTTTTTTCTTGCCCGTCTTTTTCTCTGAGGCGACCACGGTGTCAGTTCATGTGCATTATTAGTGCATACAGTGAGTCAGTGACTGTGACTTGTGCGATGGAGAGATATTTAGGCGCTTGTGTATGTGCGCCTACAGCGGATTTGAACCTGTAGCTTCAGGCATTGCTTTTTCATCAAATTATAGGAATCGATGCTGGGAAAAAGAACGCTTCCTTTTCCATGGATCGATTCTGAGGCACACAGTGTATAAACCTGTAGTTTTCCATGAAAAAACCGTGCCTAGTTGCAAAAGTAATACATCAGCTTATCGCGGTCGACACACCAGAAAGATGGAAGGCATAGCCACACTTCGGTAATGAGCATGGTAAACAGAAGAAATTCAAACATGAGATTCTTAACATTACGGAACTGAATTACTGGAGTACTTTGGAGTTTTCCAACATCAAGCCTAGAATTGGTTCAGCGATTAAAGCTTCAGAGGTCACAACAGATACAGAGATAAATAATCCATTGGCACAAGACAGCAATATTCACTCTACAGGCTATTTCTACAAACGAACTGCGAAATGCGCTCTCCCCCATGTCTCCACCTCAGAGAGCATTAGTCCGTCTTAAGTCGATCAACTTGGCACTAGGAAACCAAGGATATCACAGGTCTTCAGATTGAAGGCAAACTCGGCTAGCTTCCATCTTAGATAAGCAGTGATTCCCCCAGTAGCTTTTGTGCCTCCTCTCTCCTGCCTCCTAAAAACAATAGAAAGAAATTACTTACGGATGTCAAAATACTTACATAGGCACATAGCATTTGTCAGTTGATTTGTCAGTTGCACACAGCAGCAGAAAAAAAAGATGTAGCAAAATGAATTCCCCAAGCTGAATTTGCCACGGACGGCGCTATAATTCATACATTAGTTAGACTCTCATTCATGCGCCGGGGCTAGGAGCCACGCCGAGGCCGCATACGTTGCCGACGATGGCCCGGTAGAGATCGGCGAACGGAGAACATCGAGCGATTGCACCCGGCGCTGACCGTTAATTTCCAGCGCGCCTTACAGAGCTTTACACGCAGAAACAACGTACATTATTCGAAACAATCAAACAATCAATCGGTGGGACGAAACATAATAAATAATCAAATACATATTAATTTTATGATAAATAAATAATTTTTTTTAAAAAAAAGAAATCAGAGGTGCCAGTTATGCAGCACCGCACCGCTTTGGGTTAGGCCCAATAGAATACAATCATGGGCCCAGTTTGGATCGGTTAGCGTCTCATCTGCACCCAAAGTTTCAGGCCCTGAAAGATCCAGATTCCTTCAAGGGCCAGGCGAGTCTGTTTGTATCCGGCTGTAATAGGGATAGAGTACTGAACTAGTGCTACTGGCACCATTTTAATCTTTAATTCGTCCCTGCAATGCTTGTCCATTGGTTCATTTTCATCTCCTAGAGTTCCAAAAGCACCAAAGTTCCTTAAGAAATCATAGGTACAGCTGTAGATATGGACTGGTGTGGTTGCATGACTAAAGGCGACATTAATTATTCCTTTCCCAAGGCCATGATGGAACTGGCCGGAAGCACCGGAAGGCTAGCTTACGCTAGCTAGTATATACGCTCGTCGGTGATCTCATTTGTACGCACCATGCAATTAGCCTTTTAGGAAGATAGCCGAGAAGATCTCACACTGACCAAAAGAAACCAATCTAGCTGGAAGCCCTAGCTAGCTATTACAGAGCTATACACGCAGAAACAACGTACATTATTCGAAACAACCTCGAACAACATTAACTAGAAAACGTCTGGAATTAAAAAGGCTATCTATACAAGATCACTAGCTTGGCCAATTTGGACGAAACACGTAAACACCCTGCCGGCCGGGACTGCACCGGTTATCCATCACCTCCGATCGATCGTTAACAAATTAACCGCCGGCAATTAAGAAGAAACCGAGCCGTACGTACGTGCCACCGACCTCCCTAGATCACATGGCTCGCTAGCTAGCTAGCTTTTCTCTCCCCTTGGCGCTTAATCTGTTGGCTCGATCAGCTCGTCACTTTTTGGCGGAGCATGCATGCATGCAACGCGAGCACGCCACATGTCCAGAGATCTCATGTGATTCCTGGGAGAAAGCGGCTAGCGTTTCGCGTACATTTCCCGTGCGGGCTAGCTCGTCGGTCATGTGCTCCCACGTTACCGCAGCCAGCTAGCTTGGTTTCCAAGCGATGCCCCTGGGCTCTGGCCTTATCTGAGACGCAAAAGTCCAGGCCATGTACATGTCCTGTGTACGTAGTCGGTAAGATTCTTCTGGTTATTCTATGTATGTAAAATCGCTCCCTTATGCCCTTCTGGCATAAAAACATCAGGCCGGCCGGTCAAATCCAGAGTACCTGAGTATTTAATGGTTTTGTGATGATGCTGTGTTACCGGCTGTTTGGCTCGTTAATTAAGTCATGTAAAGTCGAGACATAACTTATCCTTTTTACTAATCTGCCACCTAAGTCATTAGTTATTGTTAGCGCTTAAGCATTATTAAATGTTTCAAGAGGTCAGAGCAGAGTTCATTGTTTTGGGGGGTCCTGTTCTTGCCATGTCGGGTCGGGTCACCCAAAAAAAGAAAGAAGAAAGGATTCAATTCACAAGAAATACGCATGTACGTACCACCGGTCTATATTTTACTGTACTTCTTGGTACATAGATGCACCGGCGTAATCATGTTCTAACCTGGCATCGATCAAACGCAATCATGCAAGCATGTTCTTGTGTAAACGGCCATAAAGTTCTGCCCTGATACCAGTTTCCAGCACACAGCCGGCTTTTGTTCCAGGGCAGAAAAGATAGTGTGTACACTAGTTGAAGTTGAGTCCTGTGTGCTAATTAAGCTAACTAAAATCCGGAATTGTTATTCCAGCTTAGCTCGCAAGCTAGGCAACTATGTACGACGGGGATCGATTTCGCATGACTAGGTACCCCTTAAGGGTATACCTGGTTAGAACCTTTCAAAAATCATGAACAAAATAGTGGAACCTTATAATGATATTCTAAGATGATGTGTAAAATTTGGTAGAAAAATTCAATAGTATGTATGTTCTACCAAAAAGAAAAATCTCAGATATATATTGGCATATAGATATGTCGTCATGGCTTGTCTTTTTTTGTTTCTCCCACATGCATTTGAATTTAGTCACGAAATTTTTCAGAGGTCCTTATAACACAATGAGAAGGTTTCATTAATTTTTTCATGATTTTTTTGAAAGGTTCTAATAATGTAAAGTGGAACTTTTTCTTAATGGGTATACTAGGGTATCAGTCATACCCGACACCTCGACACTTTCCCTACAAAACGCGATTTTTTTTAAAAATTTTAGAATATTGAGTTTAACTAGTTTACTAACTAGTTCAAACAAGTTTAAACTGAAATTCAAACTAGAGTTTCATTTTTTTATGGTAGTTTGATTGTAGGTATGTGCTGATTTTATATATAAATCATTAAAGCATGTGATTTAAATTTATTCAAATCTTCAAAGTTGAGTATATTTTTTTTCGAAGATATGTGTTTCATTTGAATCGTAATAGATGGGTAGATACCCTCAAACTAAAATTTTTAAAAAATATGCCCAACTTTGACGTGAATTTGTGTATTTGAAATCATGGTGCTCAGGCAACATGATGCCCCATTCCGCAATCTTCGCAATCCTATATATGTATATAATAAACTAGTTAAATTCGATGTTCAAAATTTTTTAAACTTTTTCGATATGGTATGTTGTGTCCCAATTACAGACACACACACTGTGTTTTAGATTAGCTAAGCGCAAACACAAGGTACTCCTATTATTGATCGACACGCCACGCTTAGCTAATCAAGCCCTTTTAATAATCGGCAACGGGATCTTTTTCATGCCGCCATGTTACCTCTTCCGCGTACCCTTCATTCATGCTTTAATATTTGTGCAACTTTAAAAAGGAAGAGCATAGAAGCACCTCTCATTATATAATCACCTTCATTAACTCTGGCACGCCATCCTCTCAATCGTTTATTCGTGCACCTCCGAGCATTAATTCCACCTCAATATCCAAGAAAGTCATCACACTGTGAAGGTGTACGGTGCCGTGTGCGTACATACGTAATGGGCGAGGACGGCGCGAAGGTGGCGACGGGCATCAAGCAGATCGTTCGGCTGCGGGAGCTGCTGCACAAGTGGCAGACCTTGGCGCTGGGGGGCCGGGGCGACGACGAGGAGGGCCATGCCGTGGAGGATTTGGCGGAGGCACCGGGAATGGGGGCGGCGGCGGCGGCGGCGTCGATCCCGCCGTTCGTGCTGCGGCGACTGAGGAGGACGGCGACGGTGGACTCGGACGACGAAAGCTGCCACAGCCCGGAGCCGCCGCCGGACGTACCGAGGGGGTACTGCCCGGTGTACGTGGGGCAGGAGCAGCGGCGGTTCGTGATCCCGACGAGCTACCTGGGGCACCCCGTGTTCCGGCTGCTGCTGGAGAAGGCCGAGGAGGAGTTCGGGTTCCGCCACGAGGGCGCGCTCGCCATCCCCTGCGAGACGGAGACCTTCAAGTACATTCTCCAGTGCGTCGAGCGCCACGACAAGGGCCTCGCTGGCGACGACGACAGTACGCTACGTGATTAATCAGTTCCCATAATGCTGATTAGCAAAACGATGTGCTAATCGTTTGATTGTGATGGATTCGTTTGTAACAGTTTTCGGAATGTGTTTGCATTTTTGCAGAAGGGAACCCGACCACAGGGCTAGAGCCAGCATCATCGATCGATGCATCATACTTGGTAGATGGGGTACGTTTGTAATTGCTGTGCGATGTTTTAACTTTCCCATTTTACTTTTGAAGAAAAAGACCTCTATATATGATCACAAGAATTGAATTAAATTGATCTGCTAAACTAGTCGAGAAGTACTTGGTTGTGAAATGAGGTAGTTTGTAACGGTAATTGATTCCTTCCGCTTTGTTGAACCATCTAGCTAGCTAGCTCGATCTGTTCGTCAAGTGCACAGTGCACAACGTCGGATGATCGAGTTCAATGAGTTGGAGCGAATTGAAGTTTTCTGCTGTTGCCAGCGTCATCTAATCTGTACTGTCGTTCTATGTTCAACCGTTAACATACGTCTCACTGATCGGAGAACTATGAAACTAGAAAACTATTACGCATGTATCCGGCGTGTCGTTTGTTTATCCCATCGCACCGCAGCGTTTTAGTTTCGCTATCAGCTAGGTAGCAATCTCGCGAACCCCCTGTGTTTGACTTTGACCACAATAATTTGCTCCAGCCCCCCAATCCTGCACCGGCTGGCTGGGCGGGCAAGCAAGGCTGACCGCATCGAATGCTCGTCATTGACCTGACCTGAATTTTCTGGGTACGCATGCATGAAACCTTACTGACACGCCGGCGCGCGGCGCTCGATGCCGCTCCCCGCCGTAGACTGACCGCGCGCCGTCCCGCGCACAGCCGCCACGGGGGTCGGTTTCTCGTGTCCGTCGTTTCGGCCGAGCGCGCGCACCCGTTCACGCCCGCGGCCGCGGCCTTTCGTGGAGCCAAGCCGCACCGTCCTTGCCACAGCACCCGCCCCGTCCCCGCGCGCGCCGCCGCCGCGTCGGGGTTGGGCTGCGTCCTGCGTGCGGTTTCCATCGCGTCCGTCGCGCCCACGGCCTACCCGCGCCGCCCCCGCGCGCGCGGTCGCCGCGTCGTTGTTGGGTTGCGTGCGGTTTCCATCGCGTCCGTCGCGCCCACCGCCTACCCGCGCCGCTTCGTTTGATTTCTGCGTTTATATGAGCTGACGGCCTGCGCTGGCCTGGCTCAAAACTGTAAAGCTTGGTCAAAAGCTCATCGCATTCGATACCCAGTCTATGCGGAAAGGCTAGCCCATTTAAAAGCCCAACCAGAGCCACCAGGCTACTAAAGTCCTATCCTATCCCAGATGTCGTCTAAATCTGGCCGATATATTGCCACCTCTAAAATTTTATCCGGAGCGAATAGAAATCGAAGAAATCCGAATCTAAACCCTCTGTTTAAGCAGCTGTCCTGTCCTGCCATAACCAACAAGACCCCTAAACTTACGGTACGGTAATTGTTTACACTTCTCCGATCATGTACTCCATGCAGTATAGTTCCCAGCTGTGGATCGTGCTACATTCGTACCCAAGAAGTACTGATATGGTAGTAAAGAGGTAAAAACCTTCAGCGGCCACGCCCTAGCTAGGCCTGTGATTTGTGGGTCTGTTCATGGCTGTTCGGTTCGGTTGCCGCTGCGCATCCTCGTGGGGGGGAATTGAATGCCCATGGGCAAAGGGTGGTTGTTGCAGATTCGGAGTGAAAGCGCATGCCCCCAGGGATTCGACAGTGCTGTATAGCGGCAGGAATTACGTACGCCGGCCGGCCCGAGATCGATCGGCGTGCGTAGGCCCTGGCCCATCGCGTCATACCATCTGCACTTCTGCACGCGCCATGTTCGTCTGGTGCATGCATGTGTGATGATGTTCTGTCTAGACTGTCAACTGTCGGTATAGTTGTCTTTTCTTAAAAGAAAAAAAAACTGTCGGTAAAGTTGAAAGAGTTTTTGAATAAGCATCACCGGATGGAATCTAAAAAAAAATATAAACATTTCGATATTTCGATCTACATGATACGATGTCTTCTACGTCTCTAGCGACTTAAGATTAGGGTTTAGATTCATTCGGTTGTAGTTTGGGACTTTGTGCTCACCCAAGCCTGAGACATAGAATTAGGGTGGGTGATGACGGACCGGTAGCCAGAGGCGGAGCTAGAAAGTTCCAAAGAGGGGGGCTTAAAAAAGAGACGTCCAATGACAGTATGGCCATATAGACCATGGACCATTGCGGGGAGTCTTCTGCGTTGGACTGACAGGGTGGGCTCTAGCCCCACCCAACCCCACTAACGGCTCCGCCTATGCCGGTAGCGACGCCTCTAACCGTGGAATCGAGGAGAGGGCGGTGGATGGGTCGGTTGGTCGGGGCGGTGGCGACTTAGGTGTTGAGAGTGGTGGTAAGTTGGTGGAGACGATGAAGAAGGTGGTTGACAATAGGAGAGGTCGATCGGTGAATCAAGGTGATCGACAGGAGATGAGAGGAAAATGAGCGACACGATGGCAATGGTGCCTTGCCACCAAGGTTGTGTTCTCTATGTACTACAACAAAGCCAGCATATAAAGACAGTTTTATTGTCCCATAGGCACAATTTTTTTCAATCTCTACATGCGCTAGAGACCGCTTTAGCACTGGTGTCTGAGCTCTTGCTGTTGCCCTTGCCTCAATGATTTAAGAGATGGTTGTGCCAACCGGGTCTATCAAGTATATACTGTTGTTAGGGCATGTACAATGGTACATGTAGTTTATCTGTAGAGTATGCCACATAGGATTTTGGATAATGTAAAGGAGATATAAAGATGATGTCTACTATTTAACTGACGGTCTTATAGACAGCTTTATAATATTTATACAATTGTACATGCAATCTACTAATTATATGAGAGATCATTACAAACAGCTATATATACAGTTTATTGTATGGGTTATCTTTAATATTGTCTATAGATAGCATGGAGATGTATTATAGACAGTCACCGTCTATACCATTTCAACTGTAACACCGTATACATAGAGATAACTTCTTCATCCTATGGAAGCACATCGTCCACTGCTCCAGATTTGATGAATACTCCTTTTGTCAAATCAGCATCTTCACCAACCAGTTATACAATATTAGGTTACGATATTGCGTCATGCGGAAAATTTAATTTGTTTTTTTTTAAAAAAACATAATTTCAGTTTTCGTGGTAGTGTTTTTTTAAAAATTAGCTAGCTAGGAGCTAACAATAGAGTTCTTTGTTTTAAAGGGAAAACTATGGAAGGATGTATCTGTAATTTTGATTTATCGGTGCAGGACCCTTTCACTAATCTGTCGAGTGGGGGGTTCTTTTTGTAAAAAATCAGCGAAAGGACTTACCTATAAATTTGTTTTTTCGGAGGGGCCCACCTTTCCTTGCGCGAAATTCAGGCGACATATGAATAAGGATAGATAGATAACATATACAGTTGGCACAAAACTTCTCCAAGTGGAAGCAGATCACACAGAATATGTAAAAAGGAGCTAGCAATAAGGAAAAAAAAAACTTTTGGCAACAAAAGATTAACAAGAAGCATGTCACACCTACCAATGACGGATAGACTATCTGGCAAACTAACATCATGGACTATCTGAATTTTTTTTGGATTGAACAGATGATGCATGAAAATATACCTGAAGTCGTCACGAACATTATAGTGTTTTCAAGTTCAGCAAGTCCATGTTGTAATAATTTCTTATTAAACCTGGAAACCTGCAGAAGGAATTTGTGTTAATTTTTTTTGCAAAGGAACTTCAGAAGAACAATAAAACACTTTTAACAATTTCTGAAGCTGGCCGGCCTTCACAGACTCACATGTACAGTACGAGCTATAATTAGATGGATTCGCCTCGGCATTGACAACAATGAAGCGGAGAGCTGGACATAAAAAAAAAATCTATAGCACCAGATGTCATGTAGTAATCTTTTTACGTGATAATTCGTACTCTGACGATGTCTTTTGCATCTCTAGCGATGGAAAATTACGACTTAGATTCACCAGGTTGTGGTTCGGGTTCACCCAAGCCCGAGACATAGAATTATAGTGGGTGATGACGTACCGGTAGCGACACCTCTAACTGTAGAATCCGAGGAGAGGGTGGTGTATGGGTCGGTCGGTTAGGGCGGTGGCGACTTAGGTGTTGAGGCAGTAGCGGAGGACGGAAAAAAATTCTGATATGGCGAAATTATTATTTTTATGTACCTTTATTATCCGTTATTGTTCCTTGGACGTGTGTATCTCCTATCCTAATCTTAACATCAATTTTAAGATAAGGTAATAGGATATCATCCTATTCTCATTTCGATAGTAGGTGTATTATAGTGGCGGAGGACGGAGTAAAATTATGATGCGGCAAAATCGGTAGGATGGAATATTAAACAATATCGTAATGCCAAAAAAATTCATACAGAGAATATAAGGAGCAAAGTATTCGAGTTCAATTTACTGGACATCTTGCTAAAATAATTTTTCAAATCCACACATGAAATCATCAGGGTAAATATTTCATAAATATTTTGTGTTACTGACAGAACATGTGCTAAAAGTACTAAGGATCCACGTGACAAAGCAGATATGGCAGGTGCCATACCCAGCCATACCTGCTCCTCCGCCCCTGTGTTGAGGGTGGTGGTAAGTTGGTGGAGATGAGGAAGAAGGTGGTCGACAATAGAAGAGGTTGATTAGTGAATCGAGATGAGAGGAAAATAAGCGGCAAGATGACGATGGTGTCTTGCCATCGAAGTTGTGTTCTCTACGTACTACAGCAAAGCCAACATATAAAGACAATTTTATTATCCCATGGGCACGATTTTTTTCCATCTCAACACGCGCTAGAGACGGCTTTAGCACTGTTGTCTGAGCTCTTGCCATTGCCCCTGCCTTAATGATTTAAGAGATTGTTGTGCCAACCGGGTCTATCAAGTATATACTGTCTTTAGGGCATGTACAATAGTACATGTAGACTGTCTATAAGAGTATACCATATAAGATTTTGGATGATGTGAAGGAGAGAGAAAGATGATGTATACTATTCAACAGATGGCTTTATAGACAGCTTTATAATGTGTATATCATTGCACAGACAGTCTATTAATTATTTGAGAGATAATTAAAGACATCTATATATACAGTTTATTATATGTGTTATCTTTAATAATGTTTATAGATGACATGGAGGTGTATTATAGACAGTCACCGTCTATATCATTGTACAAGCCAGAGATGATATAATCCGTCTCTACATTCATTTCCGCCATTATGTAAATCCAAAAGAACAATTAAATATTAATGCATTACAGACGCCTTCAACTAGATACGGCAATCGGGATCAACAAATTTCAATTTAATACTAATTACTTTTGGGGAATATAAGATATTATGCTATTCATTTAGCATTGGAAATAAAAAACTTCAGATATGGATATGTCAAAGAAATAGCACATTTTATTCATTTCTGAGTGATAATTTCACAACGTACACGACAATCATAAGTTTTTGTTGGGATGTACAATTTCATTTGTTGGGATGTACAATTTCAACTGTAACACCGTATAAATAGAGATAACTTCTTGATCCAATGGTCTATGCCAGATTTGATGAATACTCCTTTTGTCAAATCAGCATCTTCACCAACCAGTTATACAATACCAGGTCAACTCGCGCAATGCCACGCTGTGTGGAAAATTTTGGCCTGAGTTTTTTTTTTTAAAAAAAAAACATAATTTCGGTTTTTATGGTAGTATTTTTTAAAAAATTAGCTGGTTAGGAGCTATCGTTGAATCTACGTAACCACGAAGTTCTTTGTTTTAAAATACGGAACCATGAGTTTATTTTTTTTTTGGAAAGAACGGTGGAATGATCTATCCATAATTTTGGTTTACCGATGTAGGACCCCTTCGTGAATATGCAAAACTAAGGGTTTTTTTTCTTCTAAAAAACCGATAAAGGATATATCTATAATTTTTTTTTTTGAGACTCACTGTGAAGGAGGTGACGTGATCCGCCTCTCCTCGCGCGGAATCCAGCAGTATATCAATAAGGATAGATAGATAACATATACAGTTGTCACAAAATTTCTCGAAGTGGAAGCAGATCACACAGAATATGTAAAAAGGAGATAGCAATAAGAAAAAAAAAAAACTTTTGGCAACAAAAGATTAACAAGAAGCATATCACACCTACCAATGAAGGATAGACTATGGCAAACTATAACATCATGGACTATCTGAAAATTTTTTCGATTGAACAGATGATGCATGCAGAGAAATATACCTGAAGTCGTCACGAACATTATGGTGTTTTCAAGTTCAGCAAGTCCATGTTGTAATAATTTCTTATTAAACCTGGAAACCTGCAGAATGAATTTGTGTTAATTTTTTTGCAAAGGAACTTCAGAAATCAGAAGAACAATAAAACATGTACAGTACGAGCTAGAATTTGATGGATTCGCCTCGGCATTGACAACAATGAAGCGGAGAGCTGGACGTGGGAAAAAAAATCTATAGCACCAGGTGTCATGTTGTAATCTTTCCAAAAATTAGACATAGATGCTATAGATGACAATCACACAGATATTAAAATAACTAGTTATATGCCCGTGCGTTGCTACGAAAAACAAAATTGATAACGAAAAATAAAGATTAAAAAATAAAAAATACTATTTCATAAGATCAAACATCTATCTTTAACGTTTCGTTTCTTGCAAAAGCTGGCTAATTAAAGCAACGCTTCGTTTCTTGCGTAGGGCAATTAAGCAGGGCAATTAAGTAGGGCAATTAATGTGACGTGGGAAGAAACTCTCACTTTATATAGTAGAGATTAATTTTTCTCTCTTATCAATATAGTACATTATGTGAGAGATACTATAGATGCTCATTAATTGGCACCTAGTGCCATAGAACATAGGGGCACGCGGTGGCACCGGGATGGGAGTTCTCGGACATTGATTTATGTTCAGTGAGAGTTTAATATGGGGGCGGTTCCAAAAGATAATTACGAGTTCTTATTAAATAATTATAGCAAATCAGTTTTTTTTAAATAATTTTATTTTGAGGATCACAATAATTATTTGTTTAAAATTTTATTTTCGGTTCATATCTTATTATTCTCTGCAGAAATTTAAAATTTTGATGAGATTTTAGAATTTCAGACAAAAAAAATCTAAAAAAATTTAAAAAACAAAATTCAAATCCGATTTTTTTTTACCGAGATTTCTGAGATCTCGTCGAGATTCGTCGAAATATTGGTGATTTTTACCCGAACAAAAATTGGTCCAAAATGCGTTAGAAAATTTTGAATTTTTTTTCGATGATCATGATGCATCACTAATGTTCCTACAAAATTTCAGATGATGATCAAATCGAAGAAATTTATAAAATTTTTTACAGTGTAAAATACTATAAAATAGTCTCCAATGGCTAGAAAAAATGGGAGAAAATTTCAAAAAAATCATAAAAGAATTTATATACATTCTCTATCTGGCACAAAAAAAAAATTAATTTGAGGCCTTCAAGGGTTTTCACAAAATAAAGTGCATATATATATAGTTTTACCCCACAAGAAAAGAAGCAACTAGAGACAATTTGAGGCCTACGTATTAAGAAAACGGTTCTATACTCGTGTGGTGATGATCGGCCTCACAGTTTGAGCTCGATCGGTTCACTCTAGCTAGATTCGATTCGTATTCTAAACAGTTGAATTTGAGTTTAATCTACAGCTCGCGGGTCTTACCGAGACGAACTCTAATAGTTCGTGAGTCTAATAAATTTATGAATCACTTATTAAATATTACTATATGCTAATTCTTACTGAATTTACTCGAGCCGAACTCGAGCTTGAGTATTTTTTTATTATTCAATATAATGCTTATTAAATTGTTTATTACTATATGCTAATTCTTACCGATTTTACTATATGATTCATACTAAGTCCCTTACGTGTAGTACAGTAGTACGTACCACGTCATTTTGGATCGGTTTGATTTAAGGGCAAATGATGATAGTATAGGGTCATCCACTCCGATAAAATAAAATCATCCAAATTCATATTTAGTTGAAGAAATGATAGATGGATGTGATGAATCAAATTTTTTATTTGATTAGGGGATAAGAGTTTGATGAAATGAGAGTTGGATGGTGGATGAAATATGAGTTCAAATTTGGTTTGTAGGATGAAAGTTGGATGGACTCATCTAGTCAATTTCATGGGATAGGTTCATCTAGCATCTACGAGGAATATTCCTGAGAGTTAACCGCCCTCATCCATCCATTCATCTAATTAAACAGTAGGATGTATGAAAAAAACATGAATAAAGCGATCACACTAGAGATGGCAACGGGACCCAAAATCCAAATTGAAAAACCCGACCTGAACCCGAATACCCTATCGGGTAAAAAACTATACCCGAACCCGGCGGGTACCCAAAACCCGAAGAGTACCCGACGGGTTTGTGTTGTATGGGTGGTAATAGGTTGGGTCGGGTGTGGGTTTTGCAAAATCCGACCCGACAAGAAACCTAAACCCAAAAACCCGAGCCAAACTCGGCGGGTACCCGAAACCCGATCCCAAACCCGGCGGATACCCGAAACCCAACAGTTACTCAATGGGTATATGCGGCATTTCGGGTACCGATGGGTACCCGCGGGTGAAAATTAAAACCCGAACCCGACCTGAACCCATTTCGGGTACTCGACCCAAAGAACCCGCTGGTAAAAATTAAAACCCAACCTTGACCCGATAAGGTGCAAAACCCACGGGTACCCGAACCCGTGGATCCAATTGCCATCCCTAGATCACACCTATCCTTCGCCGTTGAACTAAACGCACCTGTGACCACTTCCATCGGTACACAAGCGATGACACACCAAATTGATCGAAGAGCTGACGATGGACGGAGCCGAGGAGTTCTCAACAAAAGTTAGCTGTTCGCACTCCCTCACGACTAGAGGTGGGCACTTGGGCTGGACCTTTTTGGGCCTGCCTGGAGCATGGTGGTCCGGCACGGTCCAAAACCCAGCACGGCACGGGGTGGGTCGTGCCGGGCCAGCACGACACTGTAGCACGGGCCATTCCGGGCCTGAGATCTGGGCACGATGGGCGGCACGGCCCGGCACTACCGTTTGGGCCGGGCCCATAGCCCATACGGCACAGCACGACGTAGGCACGAGCACAGATCTACTATCACTATTTCATTGTTGTTGATGGATATATTATGTTACTTATCTACAATGGTTTTATTTCACTAGATTTCTAATATTGTCAAGGTTATGAGTGGTGATTTTTTCGAGAAAAAAAATAATGTTGGGCTTTCTACAGAAGATCATCTCTCGTCCTCTCGTCCTCTCGTCGGCTAATGAGCGAGAGAGAGGAAGGCAACAGGCAAGAGAGAGATTGAGAGGGGTGGTTGAGATAGAGGGAGCAACGGGTAAGAGAGAACTGAAAAAGATTGAGCAATGTGTGTCTCCGTCTCCTTTCCTCTCGTCGCAATAGTGTAAATGGGCTGGGCCTGAGCCGGCACGGCACGAAGCAGGCACGAAGCGCAAATGAGCCGTGCCTGGGCTCACCGAAGACGAGCTGGGCCGGCACGGCACGACACGGTAGGCATGATGGACCGTCACGGCCCGGCACGGTTCAGACACGAAGCACGATAAACCTATACCAAACCGGTCCGGCACGACACGATGTCCATCTCTACTCACGAGTCACGACCGACCGCTTGCACCGCGATTTGACAAGCTAGCTAGCTCTCGGTTAACTAGTCTCTGCTGCCCCCGACATGCACACGCCGCGGCACACAGGCCGAAAGGCAAACCCGACCTACTGTGGCTGTGCCCATGAGACGACGTCGCACGAGGGGTGGTACGTGCTGCTACGCGGACGTCGTACGCACGCTCGCTCGGCGGGATGCCGCGATGGATTGGTGTGGCCGCTCGCCCGCCGCATGCATGCATACGGAGGCGTTGCGAGCGCCGCGCGCGCGTTCTCGTCGCGCCGCCCGTGTTCCGCGCTGCTTGCACATGGCCAACCACGACACACGAACACGCGGACCCTGTACACCGCTGCCGCGACGGTTCAACCGTAACTAAACGTGCGCGCACCAAAGCAATTCAAGCACACCGGCCGTGTGTTAATTAATCAGACGCTACTCATGATCAGGCGTCCTAATTGCCCGGAACTCGCTTTTATTTTCTCTTTAGATTAAACAGCTTTTACTCAAAATTATAGGGATAATCTACATGCCTGTTTGTCGACAACAGGTTTACAGGACACAACAAGGGCACTGTTCGCGGTGTGCAGGATGGCGCCACCTCCTTGCCCGACACAGGTCGAGCAGGTACGTGCGGCATTAAGAAGGTGCACTCTCTCACAATCAGAATGTCCCAACGCAACTATCCTCTGCTAAATTAGAATGTGCGTGGGTTAAACTCCACAGCCAAGGGAGCGGTTGTCAGAGAGTTAGTCCGGGACTCCGGCGCTTCTACAGTATCATTACAGGAAACAAAGTTGCAGAATGTAGATGATAACCTGGTAGCAGAGATCCTTGGAAACACCTTCACACAAAATTATATTTTCCTTCATGCTAGCTGCACAAGAGGACGAGTCTTAATTGCCTGCTCATCAGATTTCTTTCAATTAAACGGAGCCAGGGAAGGAACAAACACCCTATCAGCGACGATTGTGATGAAAGATGACGGCACTACGTACCGGCCGCCGACAGGAGGAGATAAATTGATGTTCCTGCAAGAGATCGCTCGCTGGTCTCAAAGCGAATATGCAGAAGGAATGGCTCATCCTTGGAGATTTCAACTTGATCCACCGGGCAGAAAATAAAAACAACGGCAACCTAAACAGGAACACTCGACAGAGCGGAACTAGAAGAAATCCCTCTGCATGAAAGAAGATACACTTGGGGGAATGAAAGAGACGGACAAACGTTAACAAAGATCGACAGATTCTTTAGTACCACCGATTGGGACATGCTTTTCCCTAATTGTCATCTCCAGGCACGTTCTTCCTTGGTATTTGACCACTGTCCCATGCTTCTACTTGGTGTGGTCTCGTTGGAGAGGTACTCCAGGTTCAGATTTGAGACATTTTGGACAAATATGCCGGACCTCCAACAAGTCGTACAGCGGGCCTGGGATAAGACGACACAAACACGGACGCATTGCGCAGGCTGCACACCAAATTGGCTAGAGCGGCTGAAGCACTTAGGACGTGGAGTAGGTAGAAGATAGGAGATTTAAAGTTGCAGTCCGCAGTTGCGGCCGAACTGATCCTGCAGCTAGACAAGGCGCAAGAGTTCAGGCAGCTAGCTGAGACCGAACGAAAGCTCCGAGCCAGGCTCACGCATAGGATCCTAGGCTTGGCTGCCTTGCAGAGAGTCCGCATGAGGCAACGATCACTCATGACACTCATCAGGGAGGGAGACGCAAACACGAGATTCTTTCTTCTGAGAGTGAATGCACCCAAAAGGAAAAATCACATCCAATTCCATCATAACTGATTCGGGGACCCTTCATAACACACGGGATAAACACTGTGCGATCCTTAGCTTCTTCCGGCAGCACCTAGGGCAAAAAAACTCCATGTCTGCACTCTCTAAACTGGGTTACTTTGGGGGTACAAGCAAACAACATGACCGGCCTAGAGGAGCCTTTTGATTTGCAGGAGGTCAGACAGGTCGTCTTTTCTTTGCTGCCCGACAAGGCGCCAGGCCCAGATGGATTTATTGGCTTATTCTAAGGATTTGCTGGCACATTATCTAGGAGGACCTCTTGGCAGCAATCCCGCGGTTGTACAACCTCAATGGTCGTAACCTTGGTTTACTGAACTCGGTGAACATCCTGCTACTTCCCAAAAAGCATGAGGCCAATAGGATTTCAAACTTCAGACCCATTAGGAAGATTTTTTCCAAACTTTTGGCCAACAGATTGTCACCTCTCCTGTAGGATCTTATTTCCAATAACTAGACTACTTTCATCAAACGGAGATCGTTACATGACAATTTCCTCTACACCCAAAACATCACTAAAGAGTTGCACAGGAAACAAATACCTTCGCTATTTATTCATCAAGTTGGACATAGCCAAGGCGTTCGATTCCATGAGTTGGGGGTACCTGTTTGAGCTCTTGGAACAGATAGGGTTTGGCCAGAGGTGGAGAGATTGGGTCTCGCTGCTCCTTGGGTCATCCTCCTCTAGGATCCTCCTCAACGGTTACCCAGGTCATGTGTTCATGCATAGACGGGGAGTACAGCAGGGCTGAAAAAAGCTTGCTCAAGTGTCAGACCCGAAAGTAATAGCTCTGAACCCTATGTGTAAAACACACTGATCTAGTATTGAGCTAGTGTACACAATAAACAAGGTTGATAACACAACACATCAAACGTACCTTTATTCAATAACTGATATAGTCTTTTACAATAATATTGGCTTGCAGGCTTAATAAAAGTAAAGCAGCGGAATTAAGATAAACTGAGATAAAACCCAATAGATTTGCCACTAGCAATTGACTGGGGTAGCAATCCTAGTTATCCTGATCCTCTCCATCATAGAACTCCTTCTCTGAATCAACAGAGTAAGCAAGAGTGAATATGAATGTACTTCGCAAGTCACACAGGAGATGTAACATTAATGTAAAGGATATCAAATGAAGATTATAGGTTGTTTTAGCATAAAGCAGCAAGTTCACAATTATTCTAAGTAATTTCCAAATGCTCAATTCCATTTAAATAGGAAAATTCCATTTTCAGCATTTTTAGATTCAGGAATCACTCCTAGAATCAACTCAAGAATCTCTCCTGGGACTTAACCCAAATTTTACCACAATGGGATCACTCTACCCCCACTGAACACTTTCTCAAAACCATCTTTTGAAAACTTTAAGATCTAATGCTCGGCATACCCATGACCGTGGGTGCGGCTAATTGATTAGTTCTACGCTCTGCAGGGGTTGCACAACTTTACCCACAAGACATGATTGTCTCCTTGTGCTAAGATACACACTTCCTTTGGTGTGTTGCAGAAAAATAACGACAAGGCCCCAAAAAAGGTCCATCCATGTAGTCATATCCGCTAAGGTTTCACCGCTGAAAGGATCACCCTAATTCAAAAGCCCACTCTTGCACCAAGTGACAGCCTCACGCTTTCACCACACCACTCTATCTAATGGCACAACTGTCCATGGTATGTTGCAGTACGTATAACCAGGTCTGTCCCATACCAGATATATGGTAGTACAATAACGCTTTACATTTAGCAACTCACAGATAGATCCTTAATTGACTAGACGAGCTTTCATAACTCATGAAACCACCACACTAACTTGTCTTGCCTAATCTAAATCATATTTTTTAACTTTATCATATATGACATAAAAGTCCATGGCACAATTATCAATGATCTTCAAATCATAATTCTCAATTTCAATAAAATCATCATTTGGCACAAATTCCCAAAATAACCTAAATTCAGGTCTAAGCATGTCCTAACTGTTTTGGTAATCATCATACAGATATAAATATAGCCTAAGGTTAAAATAGCACAAGGAATTCAATCATCAAAGGTGGCTGTAACAATAATAACATAACTATTTGATTTGAAACTGGGATTAAAAATACAATTATAGAAACTATGCATACAACAATTTAAATTCAACATAGCATTTCAAAAATTGGGTTCAACATGGTGAAGGATGTGTAACTTGCCTTGAAAAAGTCATTGCTCTGGTTCTGAACCTTGCTCTTGAGTCCACACTTCGTTCGTGTATACTCCCGGTGTTTTGACGTCTACGCGAATCGAGAAGAATTAAAAATAAATAACAGAGAGCAAATTAACTCCAAAAATCTAATAAAATTTACCATTAAATATAGCTCAATTTTACAAATTTTTAGGCTCTAGAATCACTTTGTATGAGTGAGAATAGGCTCTCGAAAGTTTAAAATAAATAAATAAGAATAAATCCTAATTATACGAATTATTTTTCTACTAACAAATCGAATAATGACGCCTCTAATTTATTTTCGACTGCATTAAATTTCTAAAGAAAAATTGAATTATGATGTCATGCTGAAGTCAACAATCAAATTTCCCGAAAATAAAAATAAATCTAAAAAATACTACGGAGGCTGACAAGTGGGCCCTAGTCTATGGATCAGGTCCACGATCCAAAATGGTCTACGGTGGACACAATATATGGTAGTTGGATCGGCGGCTTACGCAATGCTGACCCAAGTAGACACGAGCGAGATCTGGTCGATTCATGCTGGATCCGACGGTCGAGGGCAAACGGCAGAAGTTGGCGGTGGTGAATTGCCAGCAACAAGGACGATGACATGGCTTGCGACACTCTTACGTCTTTCTGCTGACAAGAGACAGTGGGTCGGGAAGAGCTCCTCGCGACGGTTCTAGATCCGAACTCAAACACGGGGGAGGGCTTCATCGGTGGCTGAAAAGGTAAAAGAATGCGACGGCTTGAATGTTCAACTCTGGCAAGATAGATCTCGTGAATGGTGGCAGCTCAAGTGGAGGCGATTGGGGCAAAAGGGGCGGCATAGAACAGCGAACACGGCTAGGGGATCGGAGCGTTAAATAGAGGTCCTAGGAAGGCATGCGCGGCGTGGAAAACAGAGATGGTTCTGTGGCGGTGGCGGAGTCCCAGCGAGGCACGACGAGTGACATGGCTGGATCCCGTGCGTCCACGCGGCATAGATTCGATGGCTCCCATGCGGCCGCGACGTGGCGCAATCTCACGCATACTGTAAGACCCTCACTTTTATGCTACAGTGCAAACATAAAAGCAAGGTTCTAATGTGCATACTGTACCATTCCCATGATCAGTGGCTGGCACGCACAAAACACAATTTGGAATCACAACCATACAAAAGTTTCATATTTTATTACAATGAAGTAATGATACAATATGACCGACAAGGTCGTCTAAACATAGCCAAAAGAATCAGATGTCTTGTAGTTTGCCACATAATCCACAGGCAACTGACAAGGTAAAGCCTTAGAAAGAAACGTCGTTAATAATCCCGTTTTCTGCGCCGCGATGCACATCGAGGATTCTGTCTAAAAACAACAATAATAGCAAGGGTGAGTACGCTATGCGTGCTCAAGAAGACTTGTAGTGTTTGCAATACCGAAATATATGCAGCTGAATAGAAAGTGGGTTTCTATGGTTGTTTTGCATAAAGCGAAAGTTTTGAATGAAGTAATCTTGAATAGTAATGGAAAGCGTAAATAAAAATTTAAGACAGTTTGATAAGTAATTGAGATAACAAGTAATAAAAAGGATAGTAACATTTTACTCACGGCCCTTTTGTGAGTAAAATAACGAACAAGACCCTCCATGGTCTTACAAAAGAAAATACAACGACAAGTGATATTTATCAGTCGTGAAACATTTTCCAAAGTCTTTTACCAAGGTTTTTAAAAATAGAAAACATCTAACTAGTGTCAGTTCGCCAAGTCGTCCATGACCGTGGACACGGCTATTCGAATAGTTTTAGACTCTGCAGAGTTGTACAGCTTTACCCACAAGAAATGTTCTCCCTTTGTGGCAATGCATATAGACACACTTCCTTTGGTGTGCCGCCAGAGAGTTCATAACGAAACCGTTCGATTACTTGGACCTTAACTTTGCACTAGCCCGATGACGTTACCCCTGACTATGATGGAAGCAAACAAACGGTGAAGCAATAGTATTCAGGAGCCCGCGGCTCAAATGGTACAACAACAGCCCCAATTCATAGCCAGGCGTACACCGTTACAACGGCAGATGCCAACACCTCGGTGATGACACCTCCCTCGAGCAAACCTATATCCGGAATGCCCGTGCTACAACTGCCTACCAATGTGCAAAGCTAATCCCCAAATAATTTAATAAGTTAAGACTGTCCCAGTCCAGTACTTGTGGATGTACGGTTTACTTGGATCATGCAACACTACGTTCGGTCCTCAAAGTGACATGGGCGATAACTCCACCCTAGCTACGTACACATTAAAACATGTACAACCGGCTATTGCCAATAATCACCCACGTCAAAACAGTAGTTTTATTTTCATTTTTATCAAACTACCAGTATCCTTTACTGCTTAAATAAATCATAAAAGGTTTCATAAAGAAAAGTGTGGGTGTAAACATGTGAGACCCCGGATCGGCTATCCGAAATCTCCTGTGCATTTCCGTACTAGTCCCAGATCAGTAGCTAGTACACACAGTCACAGTGATACATCATTGCCAGACAAAACGGAACTTGCAATATAAATATTCAAGTACGGGCCACATGGCCACTTATTACAATACTCGGTCTAAAGACCGGAAGCAAAACAGCGGAAACAAAAGCGAAACAGGCAGACGCCAAAACGCCACAGGCGACGACTAGAAACGCGACTAGTCCTCCTGGCAGCCCTCCTCGTACTCCTCCGCGTAGAATTCGCCCTCCTCTGCCGCGTCTTGATAAACCTCTGATGATGACAACATTGATGTAGCCCGTGAGTACAAACGTACTCAGCAAGTCTGGGAAAGTATGCTTATGTGGGCTTTCCAAAGGAAGCTTAGTAGGGTTTATTTGCATAAAGCCAAATTTTATTAAACCATACTTAGGTAATAGCAAAGCAACTTTTCACAATTCTTTTTAATCATTGAATTATGTAATATCGTAGTGAGGTTCTATCCACCATCACCGATATAAAAGGCTCTATCCGCCAGATTTTAAAGAATCAGGGTTAATCATGTGACTCCATCCGTCAAATACAAACACAGGTTCTTTCCACCTGGTTGGCTCTATCCGCCAAATAACATCCGAGAGTTCTAACCACTCCCGAACCCCAAAACAAAACACTTTTCTGTTTTCGAAACCAAAACCAAAATTGTCGGGACCCCGAATTTGCAAATCCGGACCCTCTGTGTATTCAGCACTAGTCCAGGAACGCGCTAGTGCACACAGTCTTAACATCGGTATATATCACAATCATACCAAACGATACTATCAAAGTACTTTATTTAAATAATCAAAGGGTTACTCGACCTTATGGCCAAGTTACAAATATATGCCTTGCAAGGCGTAACTTATTAAAAGAGAAATAATAGCAATGGAAAATCAAATAAACTTAGTGGCGCCATCCGATACCACAGCAACCGACCGGGCTCGCATCCCTAAGTAGACGGGTCCTCTTGGAGTTCCTCCTCCGAATCAGCGTAGTCTCCTCTTCAACTGGTATTGTGTTGAGGCAAGGGTGAGTACTTGGTACTCGAGAAGTCATGCACAGAATGCAAGCTAATATACTATATGCATGGCTTAGTACAAAGGAATAGCTCAAGGTATATTTGGCAAAGAAATGTAGCCTTTTGACAAGTAATATAAGTAGATTCGAAAGCAAAGAGAAATAAGTAAAGCATAAATAACTTTTCAGGAAATTTAATAAACATTTTTCCCCATCCTAAACCACATTTCCATCATCTTCATTATTAAACCAACCCAACTTTTCAAATCCAAGTTATTTTCGTAAAATCTAACCCTTGATCATAATTCCCGAGCATTGTCCAAAGATGCAGTGGACTCCTGGCTATTCAAATAGATTCTACACTCTGCAGAGGTTATGCACTTTACCCACAAGATACAATCCACTCACCACGTCACCGTGAATCGCCATACAAGAGTATGCGAATGAGCGATCATAACAAAGCCTTTCGAAGCCTCAAACAACACAGTGGTCCTCTCCAGACGTGCTCTACACCATCCCTTCCCTTAGCCAAGGCGAAGTATGGGACCAACACACCGTTAGATGGGTACCGCCACGACCACGATACGCTCCCCGCACAATCACACAAAGCGGTGTAAGCCCGACACCACTGAGGCTCCACAAGTGAGTCCTTAGCGACTTAGTCAACTAGGGCCGTCCCATTCCAGCCATGTGGTTGCAAGTATGACCCAGTTCAAAGGCTTGCAAGGTTAAGTCCTTAGAGTGACCAGGGCAAGACTACCCGAAAAACCAAATCAACACTCCCAATGCCACACTGGCCCACCTGATTACTCTTGCCACATGCCCCGGTCGAAAACTGTTTATCAAACCCCAGTTGATTACCATGTGCCATCAACATCACATGATACTTTTCCAAAACAGGTTCAATATATCATTAAGTCAATATTAGCATTTGATTATCCAAAATCATGTCATGAGCACGTAGCAGGTCTAAGCAGTATACTACAACGATCTAAACCCATGTTGGCAATTTAATAATGTCCAACTAGTAAACCACAACTAGGGTGACAAAGGGTCATGGCACATACTTAAGTAATCAAGGTGTCATATATCAAATTGGTATTTATCTAACCCCCAGGTTTAAACAAAGTATTTTTCTAATTGAACTAGCATGCAATAGTTTAAATCAAAATAGATTTCGAAATAGGATCAACATGGTCAAAGCACAACTTGCCTTCAAAAAGTACTTGCTCTTGGTCTTGAGTTGGATCCTGAGTCAACACTTCTCCCTCGAATCCTTCCGGCACTTCAACGTCTACTCGTAAAGCGTGCAAATAGCAAATACCCAATAAACAATAGGCAAAACATCCCAAAACTCCAAATAAAATCCATAAACAGAGAGAACGTAATTTTCTGGATTTTTAGAAACTGAATCGCCAAATTTGGAGTTAAAATGCAAAGTTATGATTATTTAAAGTTTAAATAATCAATTAAATAATATTACAGAGAAAAACTTTAGTCCAAAAATTAAATAAAATTCATATTTAGGTAGATCTCAATTTTATACAAATTTAGAAATTTGAATCGCTCAAATCGGAGTTGAAACGCAAAAGTTATAAGCGTTTGAAGTTTGAATCTAAATTTGAAATCATTATTCGAATTAATAAATCATTTTCTTTTCGAAATTAATTATTGCGTCAAGATGGACACGTGGCAGCTCCGACTGGCTCGCGACGTCACCGGCCCATGGGCTCGGTCCACGCTCGGCTCGGGTCCACGGTGGACTCGGTCCACGGCTCACGTGACTGACATGTGGGACCCACCCGTCAGTGCGGGGTCTCACGCTAACACGGCTGACGTGTGGGCCCTCTGACATGCGGGCCCCGCGTGTCAGCGTCACACGCACACGCGCGTGGACGGCGCTGACCGCGTCGGTCCAACTTCCGACACGCGTGGCGCCAATCTCGTCCGTTGGTTTGAAAATCAACGGCGCGGATTGGATCCAGGGTTTAATACGTTGAAACTACTCGATGCTCGTGGGCCGTTCGATCTAGATCGGACGGTCCAGATCTAATCCTATAATCGCACTGCTACAGCACGTGGCGATTGTGAACCGTTGGATCTTGATCCAACGGTCCAGATCTAATCGGGTTTCTAGGGTTTGGGAAACACGCGGAACTCACCGCTGCCGTCCGATTCTGGATCCAGCGGTGCCGCACGGCTTCGGGACGGCGATGGCACGCGCGGCGCTTGGCTTGACCGAGACGGGACGACGACCTTGCCGTCGGCGTTTCGCGCGCTCCGGCCGGCGAGGGGTACTCGACGCTGCCTCGCCTTGGGAATCCGGATCTGGCTTGATGACGGCGGAGGACGACTGACGGGCAAAGAATATCGGCGTTATCGCGCGGAGCATTTCCAACTCCGGCGAGCAATAACGGCGAGACGGTGGGGATCTAAGCGGCGCGAGCTAGGGTTTCGGAACCGGCGTGGGATGGCGATCCTCGGTATGCCGGGCATTAAATAGCCTCGGCGTCCTGGTGGCAGAACGGAGACCTAGCTCTCACTACGGCGGACACGGCGGCGAGTCCAGCTGGACTCGGGCGAGACGATGAAATCGTGGCCGTCCACGTGGCACAACCAACGGGCCACGATCGCGGCGCGACTGGTCGTCCGGACACGGCTTCAAGTGCAGGTCGGACGGATCTCGGCCGTTGGATCTTGATCCAACGGTTGGGATTGATTAGGAGTTAGGAGTGGGTTCGGTCGAGTCAATCTGGCTCGGTCGGACTCGAGTCCGACTTCGGTCGGATGAACAGTACTTGACCCGAGTTGGATTTTCCAATGAATTAATATTTAAAATAATTCCCGATAATTCATTTAATTCATTAAAAATAGCAAATGACTCGTAAAAATTCCAGAAAAATTCTGGAAAATATTTTGGATCATTTTGGACTCAAATAAAATATTTCCAACAAAAATTTATTTGCAAATTTAAATTCTTTAATTATTTCAAAAATGGAATAAATTCAAATAAATTCCAAATAAATCCAAATAAATTCAGAAAATTCCAAAATTCACCAAAGTGCCAAATCACACATGAATTTAAGAAAAGCAAAATTTTGGGGTGTTACAAACCTCCCCTTAATAGAATCTCGTCCCCAGAGATTCGGGCTTACTAAAGGAATAGGTTTGGAAATTCTTTCTTCAAATCCTCTTCACAGCTCCCAAGTCGCTTCACTTTCTTCATGGTTGCTCCACTGAACTCTACAGAATCGGGTTGACTTGTTTCTAGTTTCTCGATCCATTGTGTCTAGAATCCTCACGGGATGCTCCTTATAAGTCAAATCTTCTTGCAACTCAATTGACTCTAGCGGTGTGCTCTCAGAACTCGGAGACACTTCTTTAACTGGGACACATGGAATACGTCATGTACCCCTGCTAACGACTGTGGCAACTCCAGCTGATAAGCAACTTTGCCTCTGCGGCTCAAGATCTTAAATGGTCCAACATAACGGGGTGCGAGTTTCCCTTTGGCATGGAACCTCTTAACTCCCTGAGGCGTAACTCTGAGGTATACAAAGTCTTACGGTTCAAAACTCAAATCTCGGTGACGATTGTCGGCATAACTCTTTGTCGTGGATTGGGCTATCCTCAACCTTTCCCTAATCATAGCGACCGCTCTTGACCTCTTGAAGAATATCAGGCCCAAAGACACGGCGCTCACGGTCTCATTCCAATTCAATGGTGTCCGAAGCTGGTCGACCATACAAAGTGCCTCAAAGGTGACATCTGTAAACTAGCCTCGATAACTATTGTTGTAACTAAACTCGGCATACGGCAAACTCTTATCCCAAGAGGTAGCATAAGCCAATGCACAAGCTCTTAACATATCCTCCGAGAATCTGGTTGACTCTTTCTGGCCTGGTCCATCCGTCTGTGGATGATAAGTCATCTTGAAGTTCAAACGGGTCCCCATGGCTTCATGCAACTTATTCCGTAACCTTGAGGTAAATTGGGTACCTCGTCTGATACAATCCTCTTTGGCACTCCGTGCAAACAGACAATCCCGATCATGTACAACTCTGCTAATTTATCTCCGAGTAAGTGGTCTTTACGGGGATAAAATGGGCTACTTTAGTCAAGCGATCCACTATAACCCATATGGAGTCATAACCTCCTTGAGTCTTTGGCAAACCGGTAATGAAATCCATTCCGATTTCCTCCCACTTCCACTCGAGGTATTTTTAGCTACCAGTAGCAATCCTGTGGTTTTCTCGATGCATTGCCTTGACTCTCGGCATACGTCGCACAATGCAACATGGTCGGCAACTTCACGCTTCATACTCGGCCACGAGAATCTCTCCTTCGCATCCTGATACATCTTGGCGCTTCGGGATGAATCGAGTACTTAGAGTCATGGGCTTCTTCCAAAATCAGTTGCTTTAACTCCTTTTGTTAGGCACACAAATGCGATCCTTCATCCACAACGTGCCTTGTTCATCCAATTTGAAGTCCTCCTCGCCTTGCCTTCCTCCTTGATGGACTTAATCCTGCGGATCCTGTCATCATCCTTCCGCCCTTCTCGGATCTGATCCTCTAGGGTAGGCTTTACTTCCAATGCGCCAAGAATCCGCTAGGTACAACCTCAATCTTCATCTTTCGAAAATCCTCACATAACTCATCCTCGACTTGTGGCTAGCAACGCACTCACGGTATGGCTTTTCCGACTCGAGCACTCGGCTACCACGTTGGCCTTCCGGGATGGTAATGGATTCCAACATTATAGTCCTTGATCAACTCTAACCATCTCCTTTGCCTCATATTCAGATCCGATTGGTGAATATGTACTTAAAACTCTTATGATCCGTATACACCTCACATCTGTTTCCAATCAGATAGTGACGCCATATCTTCAAAGCATGCACTACTGGCTGGCTAACTCTAGGTCATGTGTCGGATAATTTTCCTCATGCGGCCTCAATCGCCTTGATGCATAAGCGGCGACCTTTCCATTACTCCTCAGACACACATCCAAGTCCTTGGCGCGATGCGTCACAATAAATATCGAAGCTTTGAGCAACATCCGGTAGAACTAACACCGGTGCCGATGTCAATCGCTTCTTCAGCTCCTGAAATCCTTCCTCACATTCGCGCCCATGCAAACTTCTTTTCCTTCTTCGGAATTGCGTAAGAGGTTTTGCAATTGTCGAAAAGCCTTCGATGAAACGCGGTAGTATCCTGCCATTCCAAGGAAACTCCGAATCTGGGTCACGATCTTGGCCGCTCCCAATGTAACACAGCTTCTACTTTGCTTGGATCCCACAAATGATTCCTTCATGCGGTCATTACATGTCCAAGAAACTCCACCTTGTCCTTCCAAAAATCACACTTGCCGAACTTGGCGAAAAGTTGCTGTTCCTCGACTTTTCCAAAACTCGCCTTAAGTGTTCGGCATGTTCATTCTCTGTCTTGGAGTAGACCAGGATATCGTCTATGAACACGCACGACAAACTTGTCTAAATATTCCATGAACACCTTATTCATCATATTCATGAAATAAGTGGCGCATTTAATCGATCCAAAGGACATAGCGTAAACTTCGTAATGTCCATATCTTGGCGAGAATGCGGTCTTCGGAATATCTTCTCGATCGGATCTTCAAGCGATGGTATCCCGATCTCGAGATCAATCTTGGAGAAAACTCCGGCTCCTCTTAACTGATCAAACAAATCGTCAATCCTGGTAGCGGATACTTATTCTTCCACGGTGACTTCATTGAGTGCACGGTAGTCAATGCACATCCCTGAAACTCCCGTCCTTCTTCTTGACAAACAAAGCGGTGCTCCCACTGCGACGAACTTGGTGCGATAAATCCTTTCTCCATTAACTCTTCTATTGCTTTCTTCATTTCTACCAACTCCTCGGTAGACATCCGATAGGGTCTCTTTGCTATCGGTCTTGTGCAGTACAAGTTCTATCACAAACTCTATGTCCCCTGCTCGGCATACCGGGTAGATCTTCGGGAAAACGTGCTGTGTACTCATTCACTACCTAACATCCTCTATGCTGATTGCCTTGAGTGCTGTTAACCATCAAGCTGTCCATCTCTAACTGCAGTGGCTTGAAATTCCACTTTCTTCCCACACGGGCTCTCAAGCGAGATAGTTCTTCGTCCACAATCCAATACAGCCTTGTGCTTGGATAACCAATCCATTCCCAATATAACATCTAAGGTGCAGGTCTCCAAAATTATAAGGTTTGCTAGGAACTCTATTCCATCTATTAGTATTCTCACCCGGAACATCCTACTTCCGTTCGGAGTTCGGAACCAGGGTTTGAACTAAAAGCATGCACTTAAGTCTTGCAATCCTTAAATCATTTCTAGTAGCAAAGCCTTGCGAAACAAGCGAATCTGAAGCTCGAGTCAAACAAAAGCATTGCGAGTGCATTGAGTTAACAAGTAACTTACCCGGTCTGACGTCAGTAGCATTCTCGCAGTCTGCGTCTGCGGTGACATGGTTGACTCGGCCTCTCACCACGATGCAGGGTGTGGCTCCTGCTTTGGCGTCCTAGCTGGGTGGTTCCTAGATTGAAGCGAATCAGGGTTGCTCCTGCTGTCTTCTTCGGACAAGCTGTTGGCAAAGTGTCCTGGCTCGTTGCGGTTGTAACGGCGTCTCACTTGTTCCTTCTTGACTGCCGGGTAGCGTTTCTAGCGGGGTGAAGTGCAGTAGTTACGATTGGCGGGTCTTGGTCTTTGGGGATGGTGTCCTTGTTGCATTCTGTGGTTGGAATCTGAAGAATTGATTTGGTGCAACTCTCGGTATTTATTGCGTTCCTGACGTGATCCTTCTTTGTTGCATCCTGCGCTTCTGTTCTCATCCAGTTCCTTGCGCTTGTCCTCAAGAATAAGCGCCTTATTCACCAACTCTTGGAAATCTGGAAAGGTGTGGGTGATCAATCCTACTTGCAATCTGAGTTAAGTCCCTTCATAAAAGCAGGTATGCCTGGATTTATCTGTCGCTACATCCTCGGTGCGTAGCGTGCTAGGCTGTGTGAACTTGTTCAGGTAGTCGACCACTGGCTGATTACCTTGCTTGATCTTTCTGAACTCCTCCTTCTTAAGGTCCATGATTCCTTCAGGCACGTGATCTTGTCGGAATGCATTGTGAACTCTTCCCAAGTGATATCTTGAGGGTTCTCTGCGTGGCACGAAGTTCTCCCACCATTCGGTAATTTGTTCCTTCCAAGCGATGAGAAAGCGTAAAGTACCTTCTCATTCCCTATGCATTGAGCTATGTGTAGCTTCCTCTCGATTGATCTTAACCAATCATCGGCTTCCAATGGATTGGCATTCCCGGAGAAAGTGGGTGGGTGAGTCCTCATGAACTCACGGCTTGACCTTGTATTACAGCGTGGTCACTGATTAACTTGATTAGCGATGGCCTGAGCGATGACGTGCTGCATTTGTTGCATCATAGCATGCATCAAGCGGAGTCTGAGCAGCAAGAAATGCTCCAAAATTCTGCACATCCGATTAGCGGTCTTTGGTGCTCCATCATTGGGGTTTTACGTTGGCGAGATCCACTCCCATTGCTTCCAAAGTTCCCACGGTGTTCACCATCCTGTCGATTTGCTCTAGGTTTAGAGATGAGAGGGAAACAAGAATAGACAAGTAATATGGAACTTATGCGAGGCGAAAGGGGTAACTTTAAGGTCCAACTTTATTATTAATAACTTGGTATGGCTGCTTACAGTGCCTAAGGGCCTTGCAACACATCTGCACACTCGAGAACCAAAGCAAATCCAAATCGAACTAACTCACGGAGTCTAACGCCTAAAGGGTGACTCTTTATTCTATGACTCGACTCGTGAAGGAGTCTCACTATAGAACCTATGCTCACTCATCGAGAAAACCTCCACGGCACAGATGCGGGTCTTTGTGGCATAGGCGTAACATCGCCATGTCCAAATGATTGTGTCCTCTGTGGTAGTCGAAGAAGCGATGTCCTCATCGAGATCGACTCCTCTGGATCGGCTCATGTAGCTCGAAATCTTGGCTCACGGAGTGCAGTCCGTACAAAGTCATTTCCAACTCGTCAATCCTTCGTAGAAGGTGTGCCAAATACTCCTGAGCTTCCCGCCATTAGTTCTACACTGTCGAGATTTCCTTGCGGGCCATCTGTAGCTCCTTGCTAGTATTATCTAGTACATCTTCCTGGCGACTGACGAATCGTGCCAAGCTGTGTAACCGTGGCATTCTCATCCTGAATCGTCTTCGGTCAAGAAGGTTATCATTCTTGCGGATGGTAGCAGAACACCGTGCTTTCCAACTCTCTGGCGTGGAGTCTGGTAATGTGCCGCAGTGCTCTGCGTGACACTTCTTGGATACCCATCTGCATTGTAGATCTTCTAGCGGTCTGATGTATCGAGCGATTGCACTGGCCCCTCTTCCTGACAGGTACCTCAATCCTCACGTCACAAGCCTTGATCAATCCTGCTTGTCTGATCACTTCCACTTGGTATTGGGGCTTCTCAAAATCTCCGAGAGTTTGTAGCATGTGCCAAAGTTCCGCGGCGTGACCAACTCCTAGATCAACGTAGTTGAACTCTTCCTCCATCTGTCACAAGAGTGCTTTACGTAAGAACTCGGAATTTTCGAATTGTGACAAGGTAAGGAAAAATTTCAGCAAGAGACGAGAAAAGAGAGAAGGGGATAAGTCGAGATGTCATTTCTTGTCTTCACAAATTTTCAGATTTAGAAAATAGGTTTTATCCTCACTACGACCATTCTAGCTTAGGGTTGAGCCTACAGTCAAGTATGGCTCTGATACCACCTCTGTCGGGACCCCGAATTTGCAAATCCGGACCCTCTGTGTATTCAGCACTAGTCCAGGAACGCGCTAGTGCACACAGTCTTAACATCGGTATATATCACAATCATACCAAACGATACTATCAAAGTACTTTATTTAAATAATCAAAGGGTTACTCGACCTTATGGCCAAGTTACAAATATATGCCTTGCAAGGCAGAACTTATTAAAAGAGAAATAATAGCAGCGGAAAATCAAATAAACTTCGTGGCGCCATCCAGTATACCACAGGCAGTGATCGGCTCGCATCCCTAAGTAGACGGGTCCTCTTGGAGTTCCTCCTCCGAAGCTGGCGTAGTCTCCTCTTCAAGCGGTATTGTGTTGAGGCAAGGGTGAGTACTTGGTACTCGGCAAGTCATGCATGTAATGCAAGCTAATATACTATATGCATGGCTTAGTACAAAGGAATAGCTCAAGGTATATTTGCGAAACAGACTTTTGACAAGTAATATAAGTAGATTCGAAAGCGGTAGAAATAAGTAAAGCATAAATAACTTTTCAGGAAATTTAATAAACATTTTTCCCCATCCTAAACCACATTTCCATCATCTTCATTATTAAACCAACCCAACTTTTCAAATCCAAGTTATTTTCGTAAAATCTAACCCTTGATCAGTAATTCGAGCATTGTCGATCAGAAGTGGACTCGGCTATTCAAATAGATTCTACACTCTGCGAGAGGTTATGCACTTTACCCACAAGATACAATCCACTCACCCACGTCGGTAGTGAATCGCCATACAAGAGTATGCGAATGAGCGATCATAACAAAGCCTTTCTAAGCCTCAAACAACACAGGTGGTCCTCTCCCAGATGCGTGCTCTACACCATCCCTTCCTTAGCCAAGGCGAAGTATGGGACCAACACACCGTTAGATGGGTACCGCCACGCCACGATACGCTCCCCGCATAATCACACAAGCGGTGTAATCGACACCACTGAGGCTCCACAAGTGAGTCCTTAGCGACTTAGTCAACTAGGGCCGTCCCATTCCAGCCATGTGGTTGCAAGTATGACCCAGTTCAAAGGCTTGCAAGGTTAAGTCCTTAGAGTGACCAGGCAAGACTACCCGAAAAACCAAATCAACACTCCCAATGCCACACTGCCCACCTGATTACTCTTGCCACATGCCCCTGGTCAGCGTTTATCAAACCCCGATTGATTACCATGTGCCATCAACATCACATGATACTTTTCCAAAACAGGTTCAATATATCATTAAGTCAATATTAGCATTTGATTATCCAAAATCATGTCATGAGCACGAAAGGTGTCTAAGCAAAGATACTACAACGATCTAAACCCATGTTGGCAATTTAATAATGTCCAACTAGTAAACCACAACTAGGGTGACAAAGGGTCATGGCACATACTTAAGTAATCAAGGTGTCATATATCAAATTGGTATTTATCTAACCCCAGGTTTAAACAAAGTATTTTTCTAATTGAACTAGCATGCAATAGTTTAAATCAAAATTGATTTCAAATAGGATCAACATGGTCAAAGCACAACTTGCCTTCAAAAAGTACTTGCTCTTGGTCTTGAGTTGGATCCTGAGTCAACACTTCTCCCTCGAATCCTTAGCACTTCAACGCGTCTACTCGTAAAAGCGTGCAAATAGCAAATACCCAATAAACAATAGGCAAAAACATCCCAAAACTCCAAATAAAATCCATAAACAGAAGAACGTAATTTTCTGGATTTTTAGAAACTAGAATAAATCAAATTTGGAGTTAAAATGCAAAAGTTATGATTATTTAAAGTTTAAATAATCAATTAAATAATATTACAGAGAAAAACTTTAGTCCAAAAATTAAATAAAATTCATATTTAGGTAGATCTCAATTTTATACAAATTTAGAAATTTGAATCGCTCAAATCGGAGTTGAAACGCAAAAGTTATAAGCGTTTGAAGTTTGAATCTAAATTTGAAATCATTATTCGAATTAATAAATCATTTTCTTTTCGAAATTAATTATTGCGTCGGCATGGACACGTGGCAGCTCGATTGGCCTGCTGACGTCAGCCGGTCCATGGGCTCGGTCCACGCTCGGCTCGGGTCCACGGTGGACTCGGTCCACGGCTCACGTGACTGACATGTGGGACCCACCCGTCAGTGCGGGGTCTCACGCTAACACGGCTGACGTGTGGGCCCTCTGACATGCGGGCCCCGCGTGTCAGCGTCACACGCACACGCGCGTGGACGGCGCTGACCGCGTCGGTCCAACTTCCCGACACGTGGCGCAATCTCGTCCGTTGGTTTGAAAATCAACGGCGCGGATTGGATCCAGGGTTTAATACGTTGAAACTACTCGATGCTCGTGGGCCGTTCGATCTAGATCGGACGGTCGGATCTAATCCTATAATCGCCTTTGCTACGACGCGTGGCGATTGTGAACCGCTGGATCTTGATCCAGCGGTCCCGAATCTGTCGGGTTTCTAGGGTTTGGGAAACATGTGAACTCACCGTTGCCGTCGATCTGGATCAACGGTGCACGGCTTCGAGGGGCGATGGCACGCGGCGGCGCGGGCTTGGCCGGAGAGCAGGGGCAGCGACCTTGCCGTCGGCGTTCGGGCGCGCTCCGGCGGCGAGGGTACTCCGAACGCGTCTCGTCTTGGGAATCCGGATGCAGGCTTGATGACGGCGGAGGGCGGCGGACGGCGGCAATATCGGCGTTTAATCGCGGCGGAGCAGACTTCCAACTCCGGCGAGCAATAACGGCGAGGCGGTGGGGATCCTAGCGGCGCGAGCTAGGTTTCGAACCGGCGTGGGATGGCGATCCTCGGTATGCCGGGCATTAAATAACCTCGGCGTCGTCTGAAAACGGAGACCTAGCTCTCCACGGCGGCGACAGCGGCGAGTCGGCTTCGGACTTCGGGCGAGAGCGATGAAATCGTGGCCGTCCACGTGGCACAACCAACGGCCACGATCGCGCGGCGGCCGGTCCGATCGGACCGCGGCTAGTGCAGGTCGAGACGGATCTCGGCCGTTGGATCTTGATCCAACGGTTGGGATTGATTAGGGTTAGAGTGGGTTCGGCCGAGTCAAGCGGCTCGGTCGGACTCGAGTCCGACTTCGATCGGATGAACGATACTTGACCCGAGTTGGATTTTCCAGCGAATTAATATTTAAAATAATTCCCGATGAATTCATTTAATTCATTAAAAATAGCAAATGACTCGAGAAAAATTCGAGAAAAATTCTGGAAAATATTTTGGATCATTTTGGACTCAAATAAAATATTTCCAACAAAAATTTATTTGCAAATTTAAATTCTTTAATTATTTCAAAATGGAATAAATTCAAATAAATTCCAAATAAATCCAAATAAATTCCAGAAAATTCCAAAAATTCACCAAAGTGCCAAATCACACATGAATTTAAGAAAAGCAAAATTTTGGGGTGTTACAAAAATCTACCAATATGAAAGCATTCCTTGCTTTGCCTATGACCGTAGGCACGGCTATTCGAATAGTTTTACTCTGCAGAGGTGTACAACTTTACCCACAAGACACGATCATCTCTTAATGCCAAGCTATTAGCACACTTCCTTTGGTGTCTTGCAAGAGAGAGATCATGACAAGGCCGTTACAATGTATCTACCTAACTAGACCCACCCGCTGAGGTTTCACCGCTGTTAGGGTTCCATCCGCCCAGTACAGAAGCCCCCTCTTGCGCCGTGTGAGAAAAACAACAATTGCCTCCGTCCGGCATTCACATTCAACCGAGTGGTGAGTCTAAGCTAGGCTTCTACAAATTAGTTGGCCAGGTCGTACCATTATAGACATGTGGTAGTACGGTTATGCTTAAAATGGCAATCATAAGCGTCGGTCCTTATATGACTTGGGGCGGTACTTGCACAATAGGATCAAGACTCGATCCGCTCCCACCCGACATTCCATGCCGCCCAAGTCGAAATCATTTTTCCTTTTCTTTTTATTTTAGAAAACAATACTATAATCATAGTAATAACCTTCAAATCACATTTGATAATATTCTTTTTGAATAATCCCACCCATGGGTTGTTTTCATCGGAAACGATCCTAAGCAAATCTACCGAACTAGATTGCAAAGGATACCGTATAAGCGTAAGCACGGTATAAACAATGTCCTAGGGTTACAAGTAACATGGATATCAATCACAAAGGAGGAATATTGCAAATGGGAGTAACTAAATACTTATACTTGAAATATGATAAAAAAAATAGCATGCAATTGTATAAGACATTTAAAGCAAGTTCAAAATCTTGGGATCAAGATGCATCAAAGAGACTTGCCTTGGTCGGTGATGAGAGGGTTGTCTTCCTGCGGTTCTGCGACGGAGTCGATGTCTAGCGTTTCTATTAAACGAAAAACAACGAATAAACAACCATTCGGAAAATACGAAGAAACAAATAAATTCGTAACCACACGAAAACTTTCGGATAATTAGCTTAGCATTTTATACGATTTATAAAATTTATTTTGGAATTTTTGAACGTATAGTCTAAGAGCTACAAAACTCACAAGTTTAGACTTTCCGCGAATAATTTAATAGTATAAATTTATTTATAAAATTTCATAAAAATTACTGTAGAAATGTATTAATTTTTACTAATTAAAAAAAATTAGTTGCAAGCGATTCGGACTTAGAACGAATTTTTAGCGAAAAAGACAAAATTCACAATTTTCCTGAAAAGTGTTCGTAAACTAATTTTCTAGTTTTGCTTGCATGGCACTATTCATCCTGTATACGTGTATTCACTTGATCTGCTAAACATCAGAGAACTTGCTACTGACGACCAGTATATAAAAAAAAACAAGCTGTGCCTTATACATACCAACGTATACATGTATTCACGTGTACTGCCTAATATATTTTTTTTTGTATACATGCTACTACTAAAAAAAACATACATACTACGCAGTATATATATACAGAAACAGGCAAGCGTAAACAATAAATATATACACGCTAATCATGTCGATACCCGTGGAACTACATACGACGAGATCATCCGATTAACAGATAGAGCGCGCGTAAAAGACAACGAGAGAGTACCGCTCGACGACGGCGGTCGCGCGGATCGTCGGCGTGGAAGAAGACGCAGTCAGAGAGTGAGACAAATGACGACGGGCGGCGATGTAGAGGCCGACGGTGATGGCGACTAGCCGCAGCGTCAACGGCGATGAGACCAGCGTCGATCGGTAGAATCGGCAAGTTGTCTTTGAAGAAGATGAGATGGGAGATTAGAAGGACCAGCCAAAATGAGGAGGAGTAGGTGCGTTATATATACCAGACGTGAGCTCATTGGAATTAATGGAGAGATGAGCGGTTGAAGGCGGCGTTGCTAGTAGATGGAAACAAAACGTTGCATGCTTCATGTGTGAAACGTTACATGAAACGTGCAAGGAGTTGCATGGAGCATTGGAAGAAATGAAACGTCCTTAAATGGGCATGCATGCTTCATGGCATAAGGTAGGACGACTGGTATTCACGTCATATTCCTGCTGGTGTATTCACCTCACGGCCGTATTGATTGGTATTAATTCAGGTCATAGCTATAGTGGTGACCGGTTACTGAGTTACTATTCTCGCTACATAAAAGAATAGAGTCCCGTGGTTTCAAGCCACACAAAAGGAAACTGATGAATAAAGGAAAACAGAGGAGCAGGATGGAAAGAAGGAACCAACTCATGCGCGTGAAGTAATTCACGACGCTTCAGTGGAGATGACCTCGTTTCAATGGAGATGCGCTTCAAAGGAATAATTCACGGCGCTTTTGATTATTGTGACCGTCCAAGCATTCTCAGAATTAAATAGCGCTGAACCAAAACGTGTTTAGGACGAAATAGCAGAAAGGTTCTACAAATTAACCTACCCCCCTTAGAGAGAATCTCGTCCTCGAGATTCCGGAGAAGAAAGAAAAAGGTCTGGAAACTCTGCTCGAAGATCTTCTTCTCGCTCCCAGGTTGCTTCTTTCTCTGAATGATTGCTCCACTGAACCTTGCAAAACTTGATCACCCGGCTTCGAGTTCGGCGTTCCGCTTCATCCAAAATTCTAACAGGAAACTCTGGATAAGACAGATCTTCCTTCAATTCCAACTCTTCAACTGGCAGCTGATGCTCGGGAACTCTGAGACACTTCTTCAACTGCGATACATGAAAAACATCATGTACTCCTGACAACTGAGACGGTAGTTCCAACTTATACGCCACTTCTCCTTTTCGGGCCATCACCTTGAACGGTCCGATATAGCGAGGCGCTAACTTCCCACTGACACGAAAGCGCTTCATTCCTTTCAACGGGGATACCTTCAAATACACATGATCACCAGGTAGAAAACTTAAGTCCCGTCGGCGATTGTCCGCATAGCTCTTCTGTCTTGATTGGGCTGTTTTCAAATTTGCACGAATCTGTCGGACTTGCTCTTCGGCTTCTTTCAGAATATCAGGCCCGACTATTTGTCCTCCTTCGGCCTCTTTCCAGTATAAAGGTGTCCGGCATTTCCTTCCGTAAAGAGCTTCAAAGGTGCCATCTTCTAAGCGGCACGATAGCCGTTGTTATAGGAAAACTCCGCATACGGCAAATTCTGATCCCACGAACCTTTGTATGTTAAAGCGCAGGCTCTCAACATGTCTTCTAGGATCTGATTAATTCTTTCCGTCTGGCCATCCGTCTGAGGATGATACAGCGTATCTTGAAATTCAGGTTGGTACCCAACACTTCATGCAACTTCTGCCAAAATCTTGAGGTGAACTGTGATCCTCGATCGGATACGATCTTCTTCGGCACCCCGTGCAAGCATACCATTTTTGCCATATACAACTCCGCAAGCTTATCTCCAGAATAAGTCGTCTTTACCGGGATAAAGTGAGCCACTTTAGTCAATCGATCCACAATAACCCAGATGGAGTCATAACCGAATTTAGTTTTGGGTAATCCAGTTATAAAATCCATTCCAATTTCTTCCCATTTCCATACAGGCACATTCAAAGGCTGCAATAGACCGGTGGTCTCGATGCTCGCTTTAACCAACTGGCACACATCACAACGTGCCACAAAATCAGCGACTTCTTTCTTCATATTGGACCACCAATACTTCTCTTTCAAATCAGCATACATTTTGGTACCTCCAGGGTGAATGGAGTATACCGAATCATGAGCTTCCTTCAAGACCACATTCTTGATTTCTTCTTGGTTAGGGACCACTATTCTTTTCCCGAACCAAACCGTCCCTTGGTCATCTACAGTAAATCTAGGGTGTTTTCCTTTCTTCAGGCCCTCCTTTAGGTCGGCAATACCCTTATCATCCTTTTGAGCCTCCCGAATCTGATCTTCAAAGGTGGACTTCACCTCCAAATTGTAAAGACATCCTTCCTTTACTATTTCTAGGTTAAGACGCCGGAATTCCTCCTGAAGCGCTGACTGGTGGTTTTGTCCCGAAACATTGTTGCAGTGAGCTTTCCTGCTTAAGGCATCCGCAACAACGTTTGCTTTCCCAGGATGATAATGAATTCCAACATTATAATCCTTCACCAGCTCCAACCATCTTCTCTGTCTCAGGTTGAGATCAGGCTGAGTGAAGATATATTTCAAGCTTTTATGATCCGTATAGATCTCACATCTGTTGCCGATCAAATAATGCCTCCATATCTTGAGCGCATGCACAACTGCGGCTAACTCCAAGTCATGAATAGGATAGTTTTCTTCGTGAGGTCGCAGCTGTCTTGAAACATAGGCTATTACCTTTCCTTCTTGCATCAAAACACATCCAAGCCCTTGTTTTGACGCATCACAATACACCTCAAAGTCCTTGTGAATATCCGGCAACACAAGCACTGGGGCTGAGGTTAATCTCTTTTTCAACTCCTGAAAACTCTGCTCGCAAGCTTTAGTCCATTCAAACTTCTTTTCCTTCTTCAGAAGCTGAGTAAGAGGTCTGGCTATCTTCGAGAAACCTTCAATGAATCTTCGATAATAACCAGCTAATCCAAGAAAACTTCGGATCTTTAGGACTGACTTCGGCTGTTGCCAATCCAAAACATCTCTCACTTTGGCGGGATCCACTGCTACTCCTGCAGCAGAAATGATATGACCCAGGAAAGACACTTCCTTTAACCAAAAGTCACACTTGCTGAACTTGGCATACAGCTGATGCTCTCTTAGCGTTTCCAAGACTATTCGCAGATGATCTTCATGCTCTTGTCTGCTCTTGGAATAGACAAGAATGTCGTCGATGAAGACTACGACGAACTTGTCTAAATACTCCATAAACACCTTGTTCATCAAGTTCATAAAATACGAAGGAGCATTGGTTAACCCAAATGACATGACCGTGAACTCGTACAGTCCATACCGGGTCGTGAAGGCTGTTTTCGGAATATCCTCCTTTCTTATTTTCAACTGATGATACCCCGATCTCAAATCTATCTTGGAAAATACTTGAGCTCCCTTCAACTGATCAAACAGGTCATCTATCCTCGGCAACGGGTACTTATTCTTGATGGTGACCTCATTTAAGGACCTGTAGTCTATGCACATCCTCAGACTACCATCTTTCTTCGACACGAATATTACCGGCGATCCCCAAGGCGACGAACTGGGCCTGATGAATCCTTTCTCTTGCAGCTCTTCAATCTGCTTCTTCATCTCGACCAACTCATTGGAAGGTAACCGGTAAGGTCTCTTTGAGATTGGAGCCGTACCCGGTACCAACTCAATCACGAACTCCACCTCTCGATCTGGCGGGATTCCAGGCAACTCATCCGGAAAGACATCTGGGTACTCCTTGACTATCGGCACTTTTTCTAATGGGGTACCTTTCAGACGATTCAGGGTACTATCCCCCTTAGAGGAAAGATTAGTAGAGAATTCCACTCTACCCCCCTCAGGGCTGGTAAGCGAGACAGCTCTACTGGCACAGTCTATCTGACCCTTGTACTTGGTTAGCCAATCCATTCCAAGGATTACTTCTATACCCTTAGTATCCAATAATATTAAGTTCGCTAGGAACTTTACCCCTTCTATAACTATATCCACTTTTGGGCAAACAGCAGTTGTTCTTAGTTCTTTTCCAGGGGATTGCACTAACAAAGGGTTTCTTAACTGTATTGTATTCCAGTTATGCTTTTTAACCAAGTACTCCGAAATAAATGAATGAGTTGCACCAGAATCAAACAGAACTGAAGCAGGTACCGAGTTGACAACAAACGTACCGTAGACCACTTCTGGCGCATCTTGAGCCTCTTCCGCCGTGATGTGGTTCACGCGACCTCTTCCAGCTGTCCTCGGCGTGCGCGGGGTCTACGGGGTTCCTCTTCCTTGAGCTGGCCGGCGCACGTCTTTGGCGTCGATTCGAGTTGAACCTTCTTGGCCGACAGTGGCGCTTGTGAGGGCAGTTATTGGCGTAGTGCCCCATCTCCCTGCAGTTGAAGCACTGCACTCCTGCCATAGCCGTACTGCCCTTCTGAGCTTGAGCTCCTACATTGCCAGTAGGGGCTTGTCCCGTTGGGCGCGGGGTGGTCATTGGGGTCCTTGGCGGATTGGCGGCTGGCGGCTTTCTTGAAATTTCTTTGTTGGAAAATCTGAGGTCTTGAGCTGCTAGCACCCCGTTGATTCTGGAACATCATCTTCCTCTTGCGCGTCTCAAACAACTGACGTTGCGCATCCTCTTGGATCAGAGCCTTGTTGACCATGTGTTGGAACGACGGGAAGTCGCCCGACACTAGCTGCACCTTCAAATTTGGGTCCATGCCCTCCATAAAGCGCCAGATCTTGGCCTCATCCGTCGCGACGTCGGCGGCCGCATAGCGGGATAGCTGAGTAAACCGGTTAAGGTACTCTGAGATGGACAAATTCCCCTGTTGAAGCCTATGAAACTCACGACGCTTCATTTCCATGACTCCCCTTGGGATATGGGTGGCTCTGAAGTTTTCCACGAACTCATTCCATGGAATGTTCTGCGGGTCAGCGTGTGCAGCACAATAATTCTCCCACCAGTTGGCTGCCGTGCCTTTAAGCTGATAGGAAGCAAAATGCACGCTCTCAATGTCGTCGCACTGAGCCAAATGAAGCTTGCGCTCAATCTCCTTGAGCCAGTCGTCCGCCTCTAGCGGGTCTCCCGACCCAGCAAAAGTCGGGGGTCGCGTCCTCATGAATTCCCCAAACTTTGATGGGGGCGGTTGAACTGGAGCCGGTGCTGCCGCGGCTTGCGGTTGGTTCAGGACGTTTTGAGCTAACGCCTGAAGGAGTTGAATCTGCATTGCCATCATCTGCTCCAGATTAGGCGGCTGAGCTAGAGGTGGGGGCGGCGGATCAAACTGAGCTGCCGGTTGCTGAACTTGCTCTTGTCCTTGCGGCTGAGGGGGCTCCACGTATTCTTCTTGAAAATGCACGGCCCCACGGGCACGTCCACGGCCTCTCCCACGGCCTGCTGGCCTTCCACGGCCACGACCACGACCAGGGTTCTCCATCTGCACAAGGCGGTCAAGCAATAGGAAAGAGGGAAAAGCACAGGTAAGCAACAGGGGATTAAACCACATCCTCCACAACTAGAGCACAACCACAGAAGGGGAAACCAACTGAACTTCCATTAAAACAAAATAGTTTTGAGGCTGGCTGTATCACAACTGCTTAAGGGCACGATACAGTCCAGCAAACACTTATTTATCGTTCTAATACGATCACAGAACAAAGTAAAGGTCCTTCAGGCTAGACAACTAGTCACTAGCATCACCCGCAGAACCACGCGGGGATGGGTCCTCCTCCTCCTCGCTCCGGCTGCGGGAAGGCGAAGCAGCTGCCGAAGGTCCTGCTCCTCCGGAAGCGGTCGAGAACCCCAACAGCGACTGGGGACGGACTGACTTGCGCGCCTGGCAACGAAGCCTCAGACCCTGATGACGCTTGGCGGACGGAGCATCCATCGGTATGTCGCGGACCGGCGGGTACTCTAGAACCGGGGCTGGTGGCAGTGGCGGGGCGTCCTGCTTCTCCTCCTCGAGCTGACGGATCCTCTCCCTCGCGGCCGTCAGGTCCCGACGCTGCCTCTGCATCTCGTCGGTCAACCGCCGCGTGGCGTCGTCGAGCCTGGATGAGTGACCCTGGTGCACCAGTCGGGTCGACCTCGATCCAAACTCCAACAGTTGTACATCCCCGAATCGAAAACGGGAAACAAGCGGTGCGGGGTGTCCTCTGCGATCGCGATAGCTATGCCCCAACATGAGGATAGCCTTTCGGCGCGTCTGCCAAAGCGTCACGCCCGAGAATCGACCAGCTCATTGTGAAGTAGAAGGGTCGGTCCTCCTCGCGCACCCTGCTTCTCGCGAAAACCAGCAGGCGGACCTGCCACAAGTCCTGGCTAAGGCCAGTAATAAACTGGTACCGGTACTCAGGTCGATGGGGAAACCCCAACTCCTGCAGCATCAGCGACAGCTCCTCGCAGAAGCCTCCAGTCTGAGCGGCAAAGGTGGTGGTAACCGGCATCTACAGATTTTGAAAACAAGGTGGGATTAGTAACAAATTTTTAACAAGGACAAGACAAGAGTAAGACACTAAGACAGGAGAGATAGAAGCAAAGGAACTTAACTTTTTGGAAATACATTTTTATAACAATATAAGTCCTTAAGGCTTTGCCATTCTAGCTAGGTCACGTCCTCTGATCGTCTGTGCTCGATACCACATTGTGAGACCCGGATCGGCTATCCGAAATCTCTGTGCATTTCCGTACTAGTCCCGGATCGGTAGCTAGTACACACAAATCCGCGATGATACATCATTGCCAGACAAAACGGAACTTGCAATATAAATATTCAAGTACGGGCCACATGGCCACTTATTACAATACTCGGTCTAAAGACCGGAAGCAAAACAGCGGAAACAAAAGCGAAACAGGCAGACGCCAAAACGCCACAGGCGACGACTAGAAACGCGACTAGTCCTCCTGGCAGCCCTCCTCGTACTCCTCCGCGTAGAATTCGCCCTCCTTTGCCGCGTCTTGATAAACCTCTGATGATGACAACATTGATGTAGCCCGTGAGTACAAACGTACTCAGCAAGTCTGGAAAAGTATGCTTATGTGGGCTTTCCAAAGGAAGCTTAGTAGGGTTTATTTGCATAAAGCCAAATTTTATTAAACCATACTTAGGTAATAGCAAAGCAACTTTTCACAATTCTTTTTAATCATTGAATTATGTAATATCGTAGTGAGGTTCTATCCACCATCACCGATATAAAAGGCTCTATCCGCCAGGTTTTAAAGAATCAGGGTTAATCATGTGACTCCATCCGTCAAATACAAACACAGGTTCTTTCCACCTGGTTGGTTCTATCCGCCAAATAACATCCGAGAGTTCTAACCACTCCTGAACCCCAAAACAAAACACTTTTCTGTTTTCGAAACCAAAACCAAAATCTACCAATATGAAAGCATTCCTTGCTTTGCCTATGACCGTAGGCACGGCTATTCGAATAGTTTTACTCTGCAGAGGTGTACAACTTTACCCACAAGACACGATCATCTCTTAATGCCAAGCTATTAGCACACTTCCTTTGGTGTGCCGGCAGAGAGATCATGACAAGGCCGTTACAATGTATCTACCTAACTAGACCCACCATTGAGGTTTCACCGCCGTTAGGGTTCCATCCGCCTTGATCTGAAGCCCCCTCTTGCGCCGTGTGAGAAAAACAACAATTGCCTCCGTCCGGCATTCACATTCAACCGAGTGGTGAGTCTAAGCTAGGCTTCTACAAATTAGTTGGCCAGGTCGTACCATTATAGACATGTGGTAGTACGGTTATGCTTAAAATGGCAATCATAAGCGTCGGTCCTTATATGACTTGGGGCGGTACTTGCACAATAGGATCAAGACTCGATCCGCTCCCACCCGACATTCCATGCCGCCCAAGTCGAAATCATTTTTCCTTTTCTTTTTATTTTAGAAAACAATACTATAATCATAGTAATAACCTTCAAATCACATTTGATAATATTCTTTTTGAATAATCCCACCCATGGGTTGTTTTCATCGGAAACGATCCTAAGCAAATCTACCGAACTAGATTGCAAAGGATACCGTATAAGCGTAAGCACGGTATAAACAATGTCCTAGGGTTACAAGTAACATGGATATCAATCACAAAGGAGGAATATTGCAAATGGGAGTAACTAAATACTTATACTTGAAATATGATAAAAAAAAAATAGCATGCAATTGTATAAGACATTTAAAGCAAGTTCAAAATCTTGGGATCAAGATGCATCAAAGGGACTTGCCTTGGTCGGTGATGAGAGGGTTGTCTTCCTGCGGTTCTGCGACGGAGTCGATGTCTAGCGTTTCTATTAAACGAAAAACAACGAATAAACAACCATTCGGAAAATACGAAGAAACAAATAAATTCGTAACCACACGAAAACTTTCGGATAATTAGCTTAGCATTTTATACGATTTATAAAATTTATTTTGGAATTTTTGAACGTATAGTCTAAGAGCTACAAAACTCACAAGTTTAGACTTTCCGCGAATAATTTAATAGTATAAATTTATTTATAAAATTTCATAAAAATTACTGTAGAAATGTATTAATTTTTACTAATTAAAAAAAATTAGTTGCAAGCGATTCGGACTTAGAACGAATTTTTAGCGAAAAAGACAAAATTCACAATTTTCCTGAAAAGTGTTCGTAAACTAATTTTCTAGTTTTGCTTGCATGGCACTATTCATCCTGTATACGTGTATTCACTTGATCGGCTAAACATCAGAGAACTTGCTACGGACGACCAGTATATATAAAAAAAACAAGCTGTGCCTTATACATACCAACGTATACATGTATTCACGTGTACTGCCTAATATATTTTTTTTTTGTATACATGCTACTACTAAAAAAAAACATACATACTACGCAGTATATATATACAGAAACAGGCAAGCGTAAACAATAAATATATACACGCTAATCATGTCGATACCCGTGGAACTACATACGACGAGATCATCCGATTAACAGATAGAGCGCGCGTAAAAGACAACGAGAGAGTACCGCTCGACGACGGCGGTCGCGCGGATCGTCGGCGTGGAAGAAGACGCAGTCAGAGAGTGAGACAGCGACGACGGCGGCGATGTAGAGGCCGACGGTGATGGCGACTAGCCGGCAGCGTCAACGGCAGTAGGGACCAAGCGTCAGTCAGCCGAATCGGCAAGTTGTGCTGAAGAAGATGAGATGGGAGATTAGAAGGACCAGCCAAAATGAGGAGGAGTAGGTGTGTTATATATACCAGGACGTGAGCTCGCTGGAATTAATGGAGAGATGAACGGTTGAAGGCAGGCGTTGCTAGTAGATGGAAACAAAACGTTGCATGCTTCATGTGTGAAACGTTACATGAAACGTGCAAGGAGTTGCATGGAGCATTGGAAGAAATGAAACGTCCTTAAATGGGCATGCATGCTTCATGGCATAAGGTAGGACGGCTGGTATTCACGTCATATTCCTGCTGGTGTATTCACCTCACGGCCGTATTGATTGGTATTAATTCAGGTCATAGCTATAGTGGTGACCGGTTACTAGTTACTATTCTGCTACATAAAAGAATAGAGTCCAGTAGTGGTTTCAAGCCACACAAAAGGAAACCGATGAATAAAGGAAAACAGAGGGAGCAGATGGAAAGAAGGAACCAACTCATGCGCGTGAAGTAATTCACGACGCTTCAGTGGAGATGACCTCGTTTCAATGGAGATGCGCTTCAAAGGAATAATTCACGGCGCTTTTGATTATTGTGACCGTCCAAGCATTCTCAGAATTAAATAGCGCTGAACCAAAACGTGTTTAGGACGAAATAGCAGAAAGGTTCTACAAATTTTGGAAACATTCTCTAAAATACTAGGGAATATTTAGAGTTTAACGAAGTTGGTTTCGTGATTTTTCGAAGTATAGATTTTCCGTAGAAATTCTTTTCGTGCTTCAGACACCTGTACCGATTTTTGTAAAATCAACGACTTAGGTTATCTAACATATTTTTCGAAAATATTTGAAGCGAACACTCTCGTCTACCAACTATCTTAATTATCAACAAAATTTTAGATTTTACGCCTATCCGAAAAAGCATGATCTTTATTTAACGCGATTATTTCCATAAACTTGACCCCGAATTACTCGTGAGGCTTCCAAGTGAATTCGGAAAATACAAATAATCCCAAAAACACACTAAATATATTAAAAGCAAATTTTGGGATGTTACAAAACATTTCCAACTTTGACCGAAAGCAGTGCTAAGCTTATGCAGGTTAATAAGCGATTATACCCAGTTCAAAGAACTTAACCAATCCTATGGTTTTCATGGATGGTATGTCAACATGATTAAGGGAATCCATCAATTTGGGTTATAACTACCAAGTAACGCAAAATAAGGATTTATCGAAATATAAGCATGCAGGAAGATTCTTAAATCACATTTTAGTTGATTATGAAATCTGGGTTCAAAATGCTCAAAGGGGTGCTTGCCTTGCTACTTGTTGTCTTTAGGGACGAGTCGAAGACGTCATCTTGAGATTGTCGACGACGAAGTCCGAGACGTCGGATTCTACACGTCATTATAACAGAAAGAATAACAAATAGCAAATAACACTTTCAATAAGGGCAAAAGGAAATCGGATGAAAAATCAAATAACAAACATTACATAAAACAAGCATGGTTGCGATTAGGGTTTTGTGATCGTACAACCGAGCATACTCCTACCACGTTGGGTTTTATCAGCGATTAATAGATTGAGGAGTATGTCGCATTACCGACACCTATTCATTATGATTTGTCTTATTTTATTTTACGGATTCGAAGCTAAGATTGTTTATATTAATTTAAATTAGTACATAAAATAACAGGGTGAGGCGGGTATAATTTGCACTATTGAATATAAGCAATATGAGACATCACACTTAATCATTTGTGCATGCATGGTTCAATTTAAGCAAACACCAGTCATCTAACAATTAATCATTAATGCATGGTAAAGCTTAACCTATGGTACTAGTTATTGAGCAAAGTTATTTACCTATATATATTATGGGCTTTTAGGGCTCATAATGTGCGATGTTATGTTTTGAATAGGTTCGATTGCAAAGTAGGTTATAATAGAATTACTTCTACATAACGAAATAGTCTTATGTTATTAATACTTATCGGTGATGCCCTATTCACTTCTTAAGTTATGGATAGTTAATCCTTAGGTTTGCGACTAAAAATGATATGCAATCATTCTTGCAGATTAATAGGGTCTTCACCTTAAGGATATTTCAATATTAGTTCTATAGCATTTGGGTCATATTAGCTCGTCTATTAAATTATGTTACATCTATTATATGGAAACATATGTTAAATAAGGGTTAAAGGTACACTATGACTAGAACCTGATGTACAAATTGAAACTATCATAGACTAGGGTTGAATCTAATCATTTTCGAAATATTAAAGTCTTGTATTATGATTCATCCCTAATAGGTTCTATATGCACTATTGCTCACATGTGTATCTCAATTATACTAGTATTTGATTAGCATGATTATTCACTAACCTAATCCAGATCTAATCAATTATAAAATATTCTTACATGGCTAGGTATTATGATTTCATAAGGGAGCCTAGGAACTTCTTCTATGTATTATAACTACTCAAGTCTTCATGCATTGAATAATAATCTATTTATGAGTTTGGTTCAAACAAAGGTTAATTTTTGAATATGATCTAAAACAATACTTAAGGTCACCAATTATTAAAATATAAATGATGCATGGTACACCCTAAGTATTTTTGCATAATCATGTTCTCTACTGATCTAACTAGCATAACAAAACAAGTTTCATATTATTTGGACTTATTTTAAATAAGTTATGATTATTCGAATCTTTATCATATTGAGAACAAACCTAAGCAGAAAATAATTCAAACCAACTTCAAATTTAAATATAATAGCATGTTTGGATAGAATATATTATACAAGGGTTCAAATAAAATAAGTTCCATTCAATTTGGATTTCATTTGCATAATTTCTACACGTAGCTAGTTTTAGACCAAAAGATACTCCCTCTTTAACTTCCCAGTTATGATCGAGTCAGCCAAAATAATTGGTAACTAATATTGAACAAGTTTATAACTTTTATGAACTTAATCATTTAGCTAGCCATTGTTTATTTTAGTTTCATTTATAACAGAACAAAAGGACTACTTGACATTTTATAATGGAATATTATTTTGAGCCTGTGATATTTGCATGACGTGATATATGTATATGCTTACTTTCTGTACATGGAAGATAAAACTATATAGGAACTTGATTCAACTAAAGTTAAACACTGTATTTTTATAGAATTAAATGTTCAGGACCCATAAAACACATACTAACTAGTTTCTCGCCTATTATCAATTACTTGGGAAAGAGACACATATTGATTGTTGTATATGGATAACAAGCTACAAGAACTTGGTTCAATCTAATCTAGACACGTATACCTTTGTCGGATTAGATGACCTATAGTGATTCAAACAAAGATCTTACAAGTACAAATGAATAATTATAACATGTATATAACACACATATCTATTTTAATCTTCACTTAAGATAAGGATCATTTGGATTTAAGTTTGCTTAAATTAAAGAATTGATATATGAGTACCTAGGTCAAGTAACATAAATGGGTTAAAACTTCTTTAAGCTTATCAAAGTTTTACTTAACCTAAGATCATGTCGTTTTATTATGTACTACTCCAAATTTATTGATTAGGGTTAAAAGAAATGAACTTACTTCTTTTATCTATCGAGTTTTGGACATAATTAACTACTTTAAGCCTAATCTGAGTTGACCGATGTTATTTCTTGCAACCGATACATCATACTACAAAAGGGTTTTCGCGGAACAAAGATGCATACACGCATAAAGATATAATTAGAATTATTTTTAACTGCTTATTTAATTTATGTTCTTGACAAAAGAATAATTAAAATAAATCAAGTCTCATTCTTTTGATTTCGTATATCTAAGTACTGATCTGGTTGGCTTAATTATCATAAGACTAATGGAAGGTGCTACTGCTACTTTTACCTTGGGCCAGTGGTCAGAGGAAACATCACACAACAGAAGGTGCTTCGCAGCTACAGTAGCTCGAGCTACAGTACCCGTCATGGAAGCTTCGGGCATGCTTTGGCCGGCGGTGAAGCAAGTGAAGGGAGGATGAACCGAGCACAAAAATGGAAACCCGGGGTCGCAACGAGTCCATAGGTGGTCTCGGTTTGGGTTGGGATGGACCATAGTGGTGGCGCCATGGCGATGAACTAAAGTGCATGGTGGCTCATGGTGGTGGCTCAATTCGGTGGAAGAATGGAGAAATGGACATGGGGGTTTTGATCTTGGATGGATAGAGATGCTTCATGCCCATTTAATTGGAAAATGGTTGGCTAATTGAAGAGCTAGGTTGGATTAGGGGATTTCGGCCATGAAGGAAAATGGAGGAATTGGAGGTGTTTCCAATGGAATTGATGCTCGGTTTTGGAGGAGGAGATGCTAGGGAGGATGGGGAAGCTTCATAGTTGATCATGGTTGGTTGGAGATTGATCCTTGCTTTGATTTGTGTCCAAAATGAGAGAGAAACAAAGGCTGCTGTTATATGGCTCGAGCTGGGCGTGGGGAGGAAGGAGAAGGCTCTTACAAGTGGGCCCCATCAATAGTAGACCATTTTAAGTCGGTTTGCAGACAGCACAGCTCAAACGCATTTAATCGGGTGGCCAGATCACGTCTAGATTTTTCGTAGATTTTTATGCAGAGTCCTGGATAAGTTATCTTGATACTTTAAAAATTTGAGAAGATAATTCGTTGTAATTATTTAATTAAAATTCTGACAATCAGGACTGTACAGAATTTTTATTTCGGAATTTGATTTTATTGAGGGACTAATTCAACTTATCAATTTTTGAAACTTTTACACAAGGTTTATAATGTTGTCAGGGACATTCAACAAAAATTTCAAATCTTAAACTTTAGTATTTATTTTGTAATAATTCTTTTACTCCATTTTGCTGATTTTCAGGATGGGAATAAATAAATATGAATAAATAGGAAAATCAATTATTTATTTTTGTAAATTTTTGTGGATGAGGATAAGGTTACTTATCTCACATGGTAAAAATATTAGGTGCTGGAGAGTTCTACATTTTTCTCCAAAATTCTAACAAGGGCCTGGTCAAAGATAAGGTTCTCCAATTATTTTATCTTATCATCTTGCAAAATGATTTCACACCTACTTTTGACCAGCCAAGGTTGTTTCTAGGGCATTCTAAGGTTATCTAAAATTTACTATGGTAATTTTAATCTTTTACCATTTTACCATTTTATCTTTTACCTCTTTATCTTTTACTTCTTATCTTTTTATCAATTCCCTTTTCAAAGAAGGAAATCAATAAATGATTTTACAAATTTAGAAAAGATGTTTATTAAAAATTAAGATCATCTTTGAATCTCATTTTAATAATTTGTTCTTTTGGAAAAGAATTTTCCAAATTGAATTTACTTTTTGTCAAGTTTTAGGGAAAAGATATGAGGATATCAAATTTCAAATTAAATTCTTGATTCCAATCTAAAATTGCTATTTGATTTTATTTTCAAATCTTAGATTTTCATTTTTCTAATTTTTGAAAATGTTGGGATGTTACACATATGATCGCCATCCAACGGCCGAGGCAGTCGGGCTAGGGTTAGCGATGGTGGGATCGGGCCAGTGTGAGAAAGATGGGCTGGGCCCAATTGGGCTTGGCCCAAAAGGCTATTTAAAGAATTTTTCAACTTTTTCCATTTAAAATAATTCCAAAATTTCATTTAATCGAAATAAATAGCAAAAATACTCTAAAAATTTTCAAAAATATTTTGAAACATTCTGAACTCAAATAAAATGTTTTGAAATAAAATTTATTTGAAATTCCAAAATATTTAAATACTATTAACAAAAGGCTTAATTCAAATAAATTCCTAATAAATCCAAATAAATTTTAGATTTAGATTTAGATTTATCATTTTTTGTAATCTTATCGGTTTAGATAGTTGTTTAGATTGGATTATCATTAAGAAACTAATCAACTGATATAGTCATTAGGTCATATATTATTTTTACTGATTGCATGATCAAATTGGTTGGCATACGTGCACCTAAACTGAACCCGACGTTTGCGTGTGCCGATAGCCGATCAATCGGCCGTCATATTTTTTTGGCATCAACACAATTTTGGCATGCCCAGTGGGACGAACAATGTCTTCTTTAGGAAAATCAATTCCGCCGTCCGATGTCAACTCTGATGCTATAATCATCCTGACGATGGATGATCTAACGTTTGAATAGTGCAAGTAGATTGAAGATCAACAAGCCACGTTTGAGCAGATGATGCAAAACTGCTAGCAGAAGACCCGACATGGTGTTACGCAGAAAACCGCATTGCTGCCAATCAACTTTGGCGACAAGGAGGCTTCTAATACTTCAAATGATAGACCGATAAGCCGATACATACCCGCGCAAGTGGAATTATCGTATATGATTAACCAATCTTTACATCATGCATTGGTCAACTAGTTATCGACCTTGGCAACTACACTCAAGCCGATGATAGCTAACAGCGTTAAGACGATTGCCCAAGAGATGGTGTTGGCTAGGACTTTGTTTGACCCCATACAAGCACTACCGATATACCTGGTCTATTCCATAGTGTAAAACTGTGAGACCCCGGATCAGCTATCCAGAATCTCCTGTGTATTTCCGTACTAGTCCCCAGATCAGTAGCTAGTACACACAGTCACAGTGATACATCATTGCCGAACATAACGAAACTTGTAATGTAAATATTCAAGTATGGGCCACGTGGCCACTTATTACAATACTCGGTCCAACGACCGGACACTCAAAACAGCGGAAGCAAAAAGGAAGCAACGAGCGAACGCCACAACGCCACAGGCGACGACTAGGAACGCAACTAGTCCTCCTGGCAATCCTCCTCGAAGAACTCCTCTTCTTCCTCAGCATCTTGATAAATCTCTGATGAATACAATGTTGGTGTAGCACGTGAGTACAAAAGTACTCAGCAAGTCGGGAAATTATGATCATGAGGGGCTTTCCAAAGGAAGCTTAATAGGGTTTATTTGCATAAAGCCACATTTGATTAAATCATACTTAAGTAATAAATTTCACAAAGCATATTTTACAACTCTTTTTAATAATTGAATTATTTATTATTGTAGTGAGGTTCCATCCACCACCACTAATATAAAGGCTCTATCCGCCAACAGTTTAAAGGATCAAAGTTAATCATGTGACTCCAGCCGTCAAATGTAAAGCAGGTTCTTTCCACCTGGTTGGCTCTTTCCGCCAAACAACATTCGAGAGTTCTAACCACTCCCGAACCCCAAAACAAAACACTTTTCGGTTTTAAAAACAAAATCAAAGTCTACCAATATGAAAGCATTTCTTGCTTTGCCTTTGACCGTAGGCACGGCTATTCGAATAGTTTATACTCTGCAGAGGTGTACAACTTTACCCACAAGACAAGATAGACCCTTGTTGCCATGCAATTAACACACTTCCTTAGGTGTGCCACAGGATATCTTGACAAGGCCGTTACAATGTATCTACCTAGCTAGACCCACCCGCTGAGGTTTCACCGCTGTTAGGGTTCCCTCCACCCAGTACAGAAGCCCCCTCTTGCGCCGTGTGAGCAAAACAACATCCACAACAATGCCTCCGTCCGGCTCTCACACAACAACCGAGTGGCGAGTCTAAACTAGGCTTCTACAAATTAATGAGCCAGGTCGTACCATTATAGACATGTGGTAGTACGGTTACGCTTAAAATGGCAATCATAAGCGTCGGTCCTTATATGACTTGGGGCGGTACTTGCACAAAAGGATCAAGACTTGATCCGCTTCCACCCGACATTCCAGGCCGCCCAAGTCAAAATCATTTTCCTTTTCTTTTATTTTAGAAAACAGGACCAAAATCATAATAATAACTTTCAAATCACGTTTAAAAACATTCTTTTTGAATAATCCCACCCATGGGTTGTTTTTGTCGGAAAAGGTCCTAAGCAATTCTACCGTACTACATAGCAACGGGTACCATATAAACATAGGCATGGTATAAACAAGGTTCTAGGGTTACAATGGATATGATTAACAATGTCATGGAGGAATTAACAAATTCGGATTAACTATCACTTATATTTGACATATTTCATTAAACATAGCCATGCAACTTTATAAACAATTTTAAATCATTTCGCAAACATAGGAGCAAAGTGCATCAAGGAGACTTGCCTTCAGTTGCGGCGGCGGTGTCGAACTCGGAAGGCTCGACGGCGAAATCGGCGGTCGCGGCGGGATCGTCGACTACACGCAAAACGAGGCAACAAATAAATAACAGAAAATAAATAAAATCCAAAAATTATAAAATTAGTACTGGCAGAAAGGTCTTGATTTTAGATGAATTTAGAAATTTGAATGAGGTCAAACGGAGTTCGGATGAGGAAGTTATGAGCTTCCGAAGTTTGAATTTCGAATAAATCGAAAACCGAGAATATTCCCGGAATATTCCTCTCTGGTTTGACTGGTCAACGTTTGACTGGCTGACTTTGACTTGGTCTCCTTTGAATGGTCTTGTGTCTATGACCAAGGGACCCTACATGTCATTGGGAAAAGGTTGTCTTCAACCTTGAACTCCATGGCCATGAATGGGGATGAAGCTCAAGGGCCAGGGAGGAGGGGGTGACCGGCGGCAGGGGGGCGACGGCGAAGTCGCCGGCGTGGCCAGCGGCGTCGGCGGCCGGCAGCCTTGGCCTGCGGCAAGCGTCTGGCAAGCGCGCGGCCGAGCGCAGCTGGCGGCGATCGCCGGCGGCGGCGAAGCTGCCGGCGGTGGCCGGCAGCGACGGAGGGCGCGGCGCCCATGGCCGGCACGGCGCAGTAACACGGCCGCCGGCGGCGGCAGCGCGGCAAGCGGCGCGGCAAGCGGCGGCAGCGGGCACGGCGGCGGCGCGGGTGGCGGCCGGCCACGGCGAGCCCACACAAGCACGCACGCACATAGCTCTTCCAAAACAAAAACAGAGAACAAGACTTCCCCAAAAACCGAATTTTGAGCTCAATTTTGCATGGAATCGATCCAAACAAAAAGCTAGAACCTCTAGAGGACCTCCTTAGCATCATCTAGGATGAAGGAATTGAACCTAAACTCACCGGAATTGGAGAAATCGACGACGAACGGCGGTTCGGCCGAAAGCTCCAAAACGCGAAATTCGTCGAGGAAACTTGATGAACCCTGAAATTGATGGATGGATTAGAGACTAGACATCCATGCTAACACAAAGAAACGAACGGGAGGAAGAAAGATCCACCGGAGTGGAAGGTATGAGCAAGAACACGAAGAACGCGAAGAACACGAGAGTTCGTCGGTTTTTCTTGATCTTGCGGCCGATTGGATTTGAGAGGCTAAAGAAGGGTTACACCAACGGAAAGAGGACTCTTATACGGAGAGATGAGAGGTGGAATCACGCGGAACGGACTAGAAACGGCCGCGCAATCTCCAAAAGAGTGGATTTCGGGTTTCTAGCAACCGTTCAAAAACCGACGCGAATTCGGGTGCAACAACCCCATGGATAGGAAGAGGAATCCGTTGTGATCCCAACGGATCCGGCCTTCAGCGAATTGGAGTTGTATTGGAGGAGCAACAAGGAATTAAAGATAGCTCCCACCATTGTTGCTTGCATGAAGCTTCATCCCCATGCATGGCTAGAGGTTGAAGATGACACTATTCATGTGCCACGTGGCGGCTCCTCATTGGCCTCTTTTACGCAAATGTTCCACCCTAGGGAAAAATAAGGAAAAATGGCCTAAAAATTCCGGAAAAATTCCTAGAGCCATTTTAGAATATTTGGAACTCAATGGAAGTGGTTTGGTTGAATTTGGATGATTTTTGTGGAATTGAATATACGGGCGCGGATCGCAGGCATTAAACAAAAGCCGCGCGAGATAAAATAGGAACGGAGGTCCAAAAATCCGAGGAATGATTCCTAAAATCATTTCGGAATATTTGGAACATTTTAGAAGTGGTTTGGAGATTTTTGGAACACTTTTGGACTCGGGTGAATTTTCGGGTACCGGCGGTACTGGAAAATCCGATTTTTCGCCCGGGAGGGAATTAATTCCCGATTTCGAAGGGGAATGGATGCCAGGTTATTATAAACACCGAAGAAACTCCAACTTTTGAATTTACTTTAATTAAATTAGGTTTTTCACCAGAAAGCCAAAACGAGGATGTTACAAAAACACTCAGACTGTGAAACTAATAGCCGATCCCAAGCTATCAGCTCCTATCCCCACTATGGCGCCAACACAGTCAACCGTGGTCTCGCCACGAGATCCTGGAATAAGTGGGGTTACTCATTACCAGGCATACATCAATGGTTCTAAGTTGGCCTCTCAACCCAACTTACCTCCATCGGCCCCGTTATACGTTTATCCAAAATCTGTACCACAGCCGATTGAATCTTAGGTACGTCCACACTATGTTGAGCTGATTCCATCAAAGAATCAAGCCCCATACAAGATTGTGACGTATCTTGAACCATTTGTTCCGTTGCTGGAGCCAACATTTAGGAGGCAAAACGTTGGCTATGAACAACCACATCTACTACAACCACCTCAGGCGCCACGCCAACCCGAGTTTGCACTCGGGGGTAGCATGCCAACTTTGATCATATTTGGTAAACACCACAAATGCAAGTGTCATCGTCTAAGGAAGTCGATTGGGCCGAAACGATTAGTGTAGTGTTGCAAGATCAATTTGGCATACAACCAAAAGGATGGATTGTCGGCTATCGAAAGTCGTATCATAATTACATCAATCAATCCCATACCCCAATGGTTATAGAGTCCCTTATTTTGCCAAGTTCTTAGGGGATGATTGCATTACAACCCTGGAGCACATTGGACATTTTGTTGCATAGTGTGGGGAAGCATCGCAGTCTGATGGGTTAAGAGTGAAATTGTTCCCATTGTCTTTATCAGGGCAGCTTCACTTGGTTCACAACCTTGCTTCCAAATTTAGTTAATACTTGGATCAATTTGGAAAGCTGATTCCATGACTACTTTTTCTGTGGGAGTTTAGAAGAATCTCTTATTTAAGTTCTGTCCGACAGAAGTTTGGGGAATTGGTAATCGATTATGTCAAGAGATTCATTCAGAGAGGTTAGAAATTAGTGTTTCTGTGTTACATTACCTAATAAGTAGCTAGCCAATTTAGTTTTCCAGTGATTAATCCCTTCGCTTAAAGAGAAGTTTGGTGGTGAAAAACTTACTGATTTAAGCCATCTCCTACATAGAGTACCATATCAAAAAAGTTGATTCTTTGATAACAAGGGCTTCAAAGATCGATTTAAAAATAAAAATAAAGAAAAAGAAAAGACCAAGGTTAATCTCGTCGAGTATGAATTGGGTAGTTCATCCGACAACGAGAAAGCCGAAGTGAATATAGCCAAGTGGGTTAAGGGAAATAAGAAGTCCTTAGTTTGCTCGTGGCTTAAGCCGACTAAAAGCAAATATAAAATTAAATATGATTTTGATGTGACTAAATGCAATCGTATTTTTGATTTACTGTAACAAGAAAAGATAATACGATTACTTGAGGGTCATGTGCTGCCATTGGCTGAAGAAATTAAAAAGCGAAGGTATTGCAAATAGCATCATTATTTTTTCTCACAACACTAATGATTGCGATATTTTTCGTCAACACATATAGTCGGTTATAGAGGATGGCCGATTGAAGTTTGAAGAAGAACAGATGATGCAGTTAGATGCCAACCTTTTCCCTATCAACATGGTTAACTGTTCTACAAAGGGGAAAGAACTGATACAAAATGATCAATCCGGCAAAGTGCAATTGTTATCATCGGCAAAGGTGGAAAGAAAAGTTGATTTAAAAGCTAGTGTCGACGATAAAGACACGCTTAAGATCACAATTGGCTTTATTCAGATTGAAGCCGATGGTGAAGGGAAGAACACAAAAACCATCAAGCCAAAGGGCAAACTGCAGATCGGCAAGTGGTATAAGGCTAAAAAATCATTACCACCACAAAAGCCGATACAGAAGCAAAATCCTACCTTTTCTCAGTTATTGGCAAATTATGATAGAAGAAGTCCTTCTCACAAGCCAATAACTTCATATCAACCAAATGGTGCCGAGAGAGCTCATCGACGATGCCCTTTCTAGCAATGTTGCTGGGAGAGAGGATTAGCTTTGTCGTCACCATATATCTGTCCAATGCAACATTACCCGAGTCAGAGGGATGAGCATCGTTGATCGGCTAAAGACAAAATCTCTGAGCCGATACGAAATGATCAAGGAAGGCTTGGTGGAAAATTGGTCCATCAAAGAGTTTCTAGGCTGACGGGAGAGCAAAGCTAATTGGAACATAGTGAGTGGTTCGGCTAGTATGGATCTGGCTGGTAAAATAAGAAAGTTGATCGAACCTGAGCACCGGTGTTGTCTGATGGGGTTAAGCAAGTCCCAAAGAAGGTGATTTCAGCACCTAATGATCCAAGAACTAAGGGCAGTTGAGCAGGAAAAGCAACAGAATGAAGACTTCAATGTACTTTGTTCGATTAAGCCTGCTGAGGAGTGGAGGAAGAAGGAAGTTGTCAAAGATGAATTTCTTTCATCCGATGACTTAGACTCCCCGATCATCCGCAATGATTCTCCACCGTCGATGGACATGAACATGTTGTTCACACTCTAGCGGAGTTCAAGGTATGTACTGCATCGGCTAAAGAATCATTTGCATAGTTTTGCTTTGGATCACAGGATGCCATCTTTAAGAAGCCACAAGATGATCATTGGCATTTGAGGCCATTGTACCTAAAATGGCACATAATGGTAAGCCGATCTTGAGGATGCTAGTAGACAAAGAAACAATTGTCAACCTGATGCCCTACTCTACGTGCAAGAAACTGGAGAAGTCCAATGAAGATCTTATCAAGACCAACATGATTTTGAACAATTTTACCGAGGATCCCACTGAGACAAAAGGGGTCATAGTGACATAATTAACAGTCGGCATAAAACATTGCCGATCACTTTCTTTGTTGTGGACGCCAAAGAAAGTTGCAGTATGTTGCTAGGGCGAGATTGGATTCACACAAATTATTGCATCTTGTTGACTATGCACCAGAAGCTAATAAAATTGAACAAGGAAAAAAATTGAAGTGATTCATGCTGATACATCGGCTCATTTGCTAAGGCCAGTTCAGAAGTTAATTGGCAACATGATGGAGCTGAATGCATATCGATCAAAATGCTTGAGGATTGTGACTTCATCTGTATCAGCCGAGCATGACTTGTCCCAATTAACATAAGGCCAAGCACGTTTGATCGGACTAACAAGATATTATGCCAATGGAGTCCAAATCAGAAGTAAAGATCATAGAAGACAAAATGTAAAACTATCGGCAAACAACATATAGCCATTGAAAACTTTGGAGATGCTGAGAGATTAGGTCAAGGTTTCATGTCTACAGATCGGCTGGAAGAAGTCGATATAGGTGATAATGATAGAAAAAGACCAACTTTTATTAATTCAAATTTGACAAGTGAGTATAAAGAAAAACCAGTTAAGTTATTAAAGAAATATAAAGATTACTTTGCTTGGGAATACCATGAAATGCCTGGTTTAAGTTGACAACTTGTGGAACATCAACTACCAATAAAATCATATTACAGGCTATTTACATGGTCTCTTAGACAATTTAATCCATCCATGTATGACAAAATAAAAGAAAAAAATTGAACGATTGTTAGAAGAAAAGTTCAGCCGTCCTTGCCGATATGTCGAATGGATATCTAACATCATCCCAGTCGTCAAGAAAAATTACAAGCTTAGGGTGTGCATCAACTTTAGAGATTTAAATAAAGCCACTCCTAAATATGAGTATCTGATACCCATAGCAGATATGCTTATTGATGTTGCATCTGGAAATAAGATCATAAGTTTTCTTGATAGCAATACTAGTTATAATCAAATATTCATGGTTGAAGCCTACGTCCATAAGAATGATAAGATAGCCTTTGGGTGCTCTGGTGTCTTAGGATTGTTCGAGTGGGTCATGATGATGTTTAGTTTAAAGAGTGCTAGTGCTACATATCAGTGTGCCATGAATTTGACTTTTCATGAATTAATCAGTCATATTGTAGAGATTTACATCGACAATGTTGTGGTGAAATCAAGAGAAGATTATCAACACATGGCCGATTTAGAGAGTGTCTTCAAAAAGACAAGAACACATGGTTTGAAGATGAATCCATACAAGTGTGCTTTTGGAGTATCGGTCGGATAGTTCTTGGGATTTATGATACATAAAAGAGGAATTGAAGTTAACCAAGAAAGAGTCAACGCTATATCCGATACAAAGCCACCCCAATGCAAAAAAGATCTTCAGAAGCTAATTGGTAAAATAAATTATTTAAGGCAGTTTATATCCAACTTGTCTGGTTGGATTGATGCATGTACCATGTTGCTGAAATTGAGAGAGAATAAAGAATTTATATGGGGAGCCAATCAGCAGAGAGTTTTCAAAGATATTAAGGAATATTTGTCTAAACCTCCAATTTTAGCCGCACTATAAAAGGGTGTACCTTTGAAATTATACATATCAGCTGAAGGGGCGACAATTGGGGTAATCTTGGTGATGAGATCAATGGGAAGAAGTTGGTGATTTTTACCTAAGCTGATGTTTAATTAATGCTGAAAAGGTACCCTCCCATTGAAAAACTTTGCTTATCTTTGTATTTAGCCTACACTAAATTACAGCATTACATATTGGCTTCGACTTGTAAAGTTGTTTGTAAGGCCGATATAATCAAATATATATTATTAGCTCTGATTTTGAGGTTGACTTAGAAAATGGGCCTATAGGCTTATCGAGTTTGACCTAGCATATAAATTGGCTAAAGCTATCAAAGGACAAGTGATATACAATTTCATAATAGATTCATAGAGTCGATTCTAGTGTAAACCTAGTAACCATAGCACTGTGGCACTTATATTTCGATCCATCGGTATGTAGAGAGGGAGATGGTATCAGCATAGTGCTGATATCCCCGAAAAGGTCTAGTTTTGAGTTTTCATTTAGGCTAATTTGCAAGTGTTCAAATAATCAAGCCAAATATAAAGAGCTACTCAAAGGCCTACAGTTGGTTGACAATATCGTTGTCGTCTCTATAGAAGCTTATGGTGATTCCATGCTTGTAGTATAGCAAATAAAAGGGGAATACAATTGTTATGATGAGATTTTAGTCAAGTATTTAGAGCTGTGCCATAGTATAATCGGCCCCTTTAGTTCTTTTTCAATCTGTCACATTCCCCGTGAGTAAAATGACAGGGCCAATTCATTGGCACAACAAGCATCGGGGTATAAGGCATTTGGACGATTAGAAGATTGCGAGTCAATGAAAAAATGGTCATGTGTGATGACACAGCTGATTGGCAAACAAAGATAACAGATTATTTGGCCAATCCATCAAGACCAATAGACAAAAGGATTAAAAGAAAGCCTTGAAGTACGTTTTGCTTGATAATACGCTTTATCATCGAACTTTAGAGGGTTTACTATTGATATGTCTTGGGACCAAGGAGGCAAAATCGGCAATGGGGAAAGTACATGAGGGAATATGTGGAGCTCATCAGTCGGCTCGTAAAATGAAGTGGCTGTTAAGGCGCACTGGTAATTTTTGGTCGATAATGTTGGAAGATTGCTTCACGTATTACAAAGGGTGTCACATTTGTCAAAAAATTGGTAACTTACAGTTAGCACCCGCATCGGTTCTACACCCAATTGTTAAGCCTTTGCAGTTCAGAGGTTGGACAATAGACATAATCGGTCAAATATACCCAGCATCATCTAAGGGACATAAATATATCTTGGCCGTGACCGATTACTTCTCCAAGTGGGTTGAAGTTGTACCTTTGAAAAAGGTGACTAGTGTTGAGGCTATAGGATTTGTCAAAGAACACACTATTTATCGGTTTAGAATCCCTCAAACCATTACAACCGTTCAACGGACTAGGTTTTTGTCTAGTGAATTTTAGAGTTTTACTCAGGACTTTGGGATAAAGTTGCTGAATTCATTGCCTTATTATGTGTAGGCCAATGGTCAAGCTAAGTATTTAAATAAAACATTGATCAAGCTAATAAAAAGAAAGATTGACGATAAGCTAAGGAATTGGCATGTGACATTATTAGAGTCATTGTAGGCCTATCGGATTGCTTTCCATGGAGCCACTAAGTTATCACCTTATCAGCTTGTGTATGGGCAAGAGGTCGTATTGCCGATAGAAATTAGTATAAGTTCAATAAGGATTGCCAAGCAAAATGAGTTGTCGGCTCAATTTGATAGACGATAATTTAGATAATTTGGCATAGATGAGATTGTGAATGTTGGAGCCAATTCAGAAGAACAATGCTATGATTGCGAGGGCTTACAATAAGAAGGTTGTGCCTAAATCGTTCAATGAAGCCAATCTTGTTTGGAAGATGATACTACCTGTCGGTTTAAGAGATAACCGATATGGTAAGTGGTCGCCTACACGGGAGGAGCCATATAAAGTTAATCGACTAGTGCAAGGTAATTCCTACTAGAATTAACTCAGGAATCACTCCTGAAATCAACTCAAATTTACTATGATGGACTCACTCCATCCCCCACTGAACACTTTCGCGAAACAATTTTTGAGAACAATAAAATCTAATCTGTGAAAGGCAAGCTTGGCATACCCATGACCGTGGGTGTGGCTAATCGATTAGTTTTATACTCTACTGATGTTGTACAACTTTACCCACAAGAAATGATTATATCCTTGTGCCAAGGTACACACTACCTTTGATGTGTAGCAGAGAAAATCATGACAATGTCCCATATAAAGTTCCACCCATGTAGCCATGCCCGCTAAGGTTTTACTGTTGAAAGGATCACCATAATTCAAAAGCCCCCTCTTGTGCCAAGTGGCAGCCTTACGCTTTCACCACACCACTCCACCTAATGGCACAACTGTAGATGGTATATTGCAGTACGGATAAATAGAGCTTGATTTTACAAATTTTGAGGCTCTACAATCACCTCAATCGCAATTCGTATGAGGAAGAACAAGCTCTCAAAAGTTTAAAAATAAATAAATAAAATAAATCCTAATTATGAATTATTTTTCTACTAAAAAATTGAATAATGACATCACTGCTGACATCATCCTCTAATTTATTTTCGGGTGAATTAAATTTCTAAAGAAAAATTGAATTATGACAAAATGATGACGTCAGCAATCTAATTTCCAGAAAACAAAAATAAATCTAAAAATACTACAAAGGCTGATAGGTGGGCCCAGGTCTGTGGACTGGCTCCACGAGTTTGACTCCGTCCATTGTGGACACGGTCTACGGCAGTTGGACCAGCTACTGATGTCATGTGTGACGTATGCGCACCCGTGGTGGCTTGTGGTTGGATCTGTGTGGGGCGAGATCTCGGCCATCCATTCCAGATCGAACGGACGCGGTGATGTGACGGAGATTGGCGGCGCTAGAAAGTGAGATCTCACCGATGCTGGGGAAGACAGCCACGGGCGTGACGTTTTAGCGTCGAATCGGCCATGAGTTCGCACGGGCCCGGTAGATCAAGACATGGCGAAGTCGATGGAGGCCTCGGCTACGGTAGAGAAGCGACGAAACTCGCGGCGGCGCATCCAAAGACTCCAACGAGCAATCATGGCTAAACGAGGGCACCTTGGGTGGCGAGTCTTAGGGCAACTGGGCGGCGTGAAACGGGGATTCTTGGGGCGGGGTCAGTGCAATAAATAAGGGGCCATAGGGAGGCGTGCGTGACACGGAAGTTGGAGGCGGTTTTGTGTTGGTGGTGGAGTTTGGGTAAGGCACGATGAGCGACATGGCATCATCTGAAGTGCACACGTGGCATGGATCGGACAGTTCAAGCAACGTGGCTACGTGTCTCGGTCTTGATCATTTGATCACGATCCAACGGTCCAGCACTCTAGGGTTAGAGTTTGCTGCAGACTCGGCTGTGGTGTGGGTCGGGCCGGTGTAGAAATTGGGCTGTCCCTAATGGGCTTGGCCCAAAAGGCTATTAAAAAGGATTTTCAGCTTTCCTAATTAAAATTAATTCTAGAAATTCATTTAATTCAGAATAAATAGTAAAAATACTCTAAAAATTCCAAAACAAATTCCCAAAAATGTTTTAAAACATTCTAAACTCAGAGAAAATGTTTTTAATCAAAATTTATTTTAAATTCCAAAATATTCAAATATTGTTAACAAAAGGCTTAATTCAAATAAATTCCTAATAAATCCAAATAAATTCCAAAAAATTCTAAAAAATCATAAATAAATAAATAATTAACTAAAAAAATTCAAAATTTTAGGGTGTTACACAATGACCCTCTCCACATCATGGACGATTTCCTCGTCTTCTTTTTGGGAGCCTAGGATCGGGATGACCTTAGCCGATTGGGTCTTGGCCTCATTCATTGCCTCAGGTAAAGAAGTTTTCTGTGTCTTAGCAGTTGCAATGAAGTTTGCCAGAAGCTTCTTATAATCGGCCATTTGCATGGTGACTTTTGCTAGCCCTCTTCTAGAGATTTCTTAGCGGACTCAAGATCAGTTATATTATGTTTGGTGCCCTTAACTTCTTGGATGACTTTGTTGTATTTGGCCTTTTGGGTTTTGGCATCAGCCACCAGCTTGGATAACTGTTTAGGTCATATTATCATTGAGAAACTAATTGACTGAGATAGTTATTTAGATCATATATTATTCTTGCAATTACAGGATCAAATTAGCTGGCACAGCAGTGATAGTTATTTAGATCATACATTATTCTTGCGATTACAGGATCAAATCAGCTAGCACAGCAGCACCCAAACCGAACCCGGTGTTCGCGTGTGTTGATTGCCGATCAATCCGTCGTCATATTTTTTAGCATCAACAAGACCAAATAACAATGACGATAATAAATTTGTGCACAACATTAAACTTGGAATATCATGCCTAAGAACGCCTAGAACCACATGTAAGTTCAAGATCTGTTTGGTTTTGGTGATTAATGCTTAATTATTAATGAATAAAAAATCTAATTATTATGAAGCTAACATTATTAGTGAGTTCATCTTTTACTAGTCTCATTTGGATGAAAGGATAGAAATATCAAATGTATGCATTTGAATTCACATTATCATATCTCACTGCATTCCTTCGATATATAATTCATGGTTATAGTGATAAATCCAAATATGAGACTAACGTGTTTATTGATTATGTTTTTTTATTAGTCTCATCCTATTGAAAAATGGAAATCTCAAGTGTATACATCTGATACAAATTTATTATTTCTAAATGCATTCCTTGGATTCAAGATAAAGGGTGAACTCTACCATAGTTTCAATATAAAGATGTGCATAATATTTTCAATTCCATGTATACATAAAGACACATATTTAGGGGGAGCTCATGCTTCATCTTGAAGTTTCAATAGTATTGATCATTTTCTTCTTGCCAAATATATCAAGGATCTTTACTTTGAAACAAATCCTTGAGTATATATAACTTGTGCAATTGTAGTATACTCATGTCAATATAGGATAAACTCTAAAGAAATCTAAAATTGAATATGTGCATATTGGTTCAAGTTCAATTATATATGCACATATTTAATGGAGTTTATTCTATGTTTGATTGTCTCAATAGTATTGATCTGTTTCCATCATTCCATATCAATTGGATCATTACTTTGAAATCCATAAAATTGAGTATATGAAGCTTGTGTAGTTAAAATATAATCATAACAATTTAAATTGTGTTAATGGATTGCATTAAGGATTGAGACAACCATGTTTGTTGGACTAACATTTTCCTTAAGGTTGTGAAAATAAGTTAAGTCCAAAGATGAAGACTTTGGATGGTATCATGTGTTGATTGCCATCAAGTCAAAGTTGCGATATGGAGGATGTCATCATATGTTGATGAGTATCAAGGTTGGATCCCGAAGTGAAGAAGAAGAGAGTTCATTATGTGTTGATGATCAAGATGATGACCCGATTTAGAGGTGATGATCGTCATCAAGTGAAGGCTCCAACTAGATGTGAAAAAGGCAAAGGTATAACTAACATAAGGCTAAGGATGTGTCCCTAGTATTTTACCGATGTCGGTATTTGGTTGAAAGACCGGGTTGCTAGATTAGGCTGTCGTACTGTTAAAAGGGATAGAGTCTTATAGATTGAGTTTCATCATATGTTGATGACTCAATCCAAGTTGCTCTAGCTCACTCTCTTAAATTGGTTTTTGCATGGAGAAATTATTTGCGAATGTGTTTTGCAAATAATTGTAGCTTATGCTAGCAATTTTATTAATGTGTTCTTTACATGGAGCTTTGATTTGCAAATGTGTTTTGCAAATGGGAGAAGCTCATGCATTTGGAGTCTTAGCATGTGACTAGAATTTATGAATGTTTTTTGCAAATTTGTCGAGATCATATGTTGATCATCACATGGCTCAAGGAAGTGATCTTGATTGCTCTTTATTGCGGATTGTCATTTGCAGAATGAAATGAGTTTTAATGCATATTTCTTTGGAGCATGTGATTAACATTTGCAAATGTGTTTTACGAATTATTGTGGATCATGTGTTGATCATCACATGGCTCAAAGAATAGATCTTAATTGGTTCTTGATTTGAAAAGAAATTATTTCTATGTGAAATCATATTTTTGCTTGAGAGCCGGCACTTCCGCAGGTTGAGACCAGTACTACTGCAAGTTTGGTAGTACCGCTACCTGGAAGTAGTAGTTATTTTTCAGAGAATGTGGCTCCTGGAAAATTGGTCAGGACGGTACTACCAATATGTTGAAGCCAGTACTGCCAGTGGTCCAATAATACCACCCTCTAGAGCGGTAGTTATTTTTCAGTGCGGACTGCATGTGTTGCAACTCTAGCACTACTGTGCCCTGAGTTTGGTAGTACCGCTGGGTCGGTACTACCGCCCCATGAAGCTGGTAGTTATTTTCCAGAGAATGGAATTTAGGGTTTTGCTCTGGCTGGTACTATTGGTGCCTGAGGTCGGTACTGCCGTTGGTCTTGCAGTACCGGGCATTAGTTGCCGGTAGTATCGAGTTTTATGTGCAATGGCTAGTTTTTTAAAATTGGGGTTGAGGCCAGCACTACCGGGCCTTAGAGGCCGGTAGTACCAGATTTGCTAGAAAATGCCCAATTTGTCCCCAAATGCTAGATTTCTTTGGGGGCTATAAAAGGGAGCCTTGAGCTGGCATTTGGAGTTGACGCTCTTAGTGTTTGGTTAGCAATTACTTTCTTCTGAGCTAGAGTGAGTATCTCCTCATAATTGTGCATGTGTTGCACTTTGTGAACAAGGAGAGTGATTCTATTTGCATCTGTTGCAAATCAGAAGTGGATTGAGAGGTCCTTGTGTATGTAATGCTCTTGGAGAGGATCCTTGTGCATGTATTGCACTTGATGATCATCATTGTGCATGTGTTGCACTTGATGGGGTTCAAGCGATAAGCTTGACTTGTTACTCTTGGTGTTTGCCAACACCTAGACAGCATGGGAGGCGTCATGCATTGTGATCTTCTCAAGCAGGTTGTGAGAAGACCCAGCAAGTTGTGAAGGTCGGAGCTCGCCTATCCGAAGGGGGAGGGAGCTACCATTAGTGGATTTGAGGTGTTGGCTTAATTCTTGGAGCTGATCCAATTCATTTGGGCTTATCTCAACATGGATTAGGGGAGACCGGTAAGCCCTCGAACACCACGGTTAAAAGATTGTGTGTTAATATTTGGTTTGCTTTCTTGTGCTCATTTAAATTTAAGCAATTTATATTCATAGAATTAAATTGACTGCTTATCTCTTAGAATTGCAAACCTTGTTCAAGACTTAGATTGTTGGTGCACTTAGTGAGCCTAGAGGACGCTTCCGCATATTATTTAGCTTTTGACTCAGGTGATCACTATGATAGAAGAATTTTTTAAAACCGCCTATTCACCCCCTCTAGTCAGCATCCTCGTCCTTACACCACGTGCCCTATAATGCTTGAGTCCATGCGTTCGAGAATGCTTGAGTCCACACGCTCGGAACCATGCACCTAAGAGAAAACTTAATGTTAATGATGATGATGTTAATAAATTAATAATATTCGAGATAAATCAAATAATTCATCCTTATCTAATGTTACATGAGATAACCAAATTCCATACAACTACTATTTTGCACTAAAGGTTTCAATAATCTAACTCCAAATTTATGAGCTAACTCTCTAAGTTTGAATAAAGATAACTAGAAGTGATCAATAAAATAATAGTCATGAATATGATGCATATGTGCTACTCCTATCCCATCAAGACATTCTCACCAGTCACCTAAAATAACATATAAAGCAAGGATGAGTTCAAGACTTAGCCAATACATTATAAAACGGTAACATAAAATACATTTTTACATTTAAAATCATCATCATCATCTATATCTTTCATTAATGGAATGCTTGTCTATACTATATATCCATAATGCACATCACATAGTATTGTCTACCGGTATAGCTGGGTGAACACCCGTCGATATATCACCCTCTCATTCACCGTCGATATATCACCCTCTCAATTTCGTAGAGGTGCCTACTAAAGTAGGTCTTTAATGTCCACCGAAGTAGACTATCCCTTTCATGACATGAATATGCTCATGATGCAAATGCTTGAATTCTAATTTCATGTATCACAGCATTTCATCAACATGTAACCATAATCATTTTGACAACATCATGAATTCACCATATTAGATGTAACACATGAAGGTAAACATATCTCATAAGTATTGGATATTAAAAGAAAAACCACTAGCTACTATTTCACTATGCAATTGTGTTTTTAACCACGTCGAGTGGAGTGATGTGTAGATGATACTAACCCCGAAGCTACTCCTCCTATAATAGATAACAAAATCAACAAGGTATCAGAACAATACATAATCATCAAACAATACACTATCGCACCTACACACACTCTCGGTCAAATTATCCCTCCTTCACTGGACAACCCCTTCCACTAAACTAATGATCAAATGGCCATAACACTTCATACCAAAACCCAAACCACATAAACCATATATTTTTCTTGAAATTGCATGGAACATTCCACACTTTCCTAGTTGGCAAAAAATCTAGTCCATACAAGCCCTCGTTCATAGCTCCGAACTGGTCAGTTGCATTACTAGACATCAGACTTAGCAATTTTATATCTATTTTTAGACAAAAAATTGGCAAACCATACCACTTATGGAATCTATAAAAAAAATTATATAACTTTCCTTCGTTATGAGAACAATTTAATGTAGGCATATTCTTAGCATAATAAGCAGATTAACACAGTTTCTGATTGAATTTTCTTTTCACTGAAAAATGGGTTTACTCATTGACATGTGGGCTAGGTCCTTGTGGACCAAGCCCGACGGCCTGGGCTGGTGCACCATGGACTCAGTGCATGGTAGCGCGGCTTGGGGCATCGCAGCACAAAGCCCGCGGCGACACGAGCATGGCGCTGAAGGCGTGGCTGTGGCACTCGACAGACGCATAGGGGAGCATGGGGTTGGGACCGGCATTGTAGACTTGGAAGTGTGGTTAGCGATGGCGGCGGGGAACGACCAACGGCGGTACATGGCGGGGAATGCGATGGTCGGCGATGGCTATAAGAGTAAAATTCAGGCGAGGGAGTTGGATATAGGTCAAATTATCTGGGGGTAAATGTTGGCGGCTGCAAGGGACATGTGGTCAAATGGTTGGGGTGAGGCGGAGCTGACCAGAGCAGCGATGAGGCGAAGGGAGCGTGGTGGCGGGTTCGGAGAAGATGACTGGAACGTGTGGTGCATTTAGAGCGGATGAGCGTGCAGGAGAGGTCAGGGAGGAGGAAATGGAACGAAGTTGGCGACGCTGTCACGGGGCTCCATTTTCACCTTGAGGATGTCTGTGGATAGGCAACGAACGATCAGGGAGCGCTACGGTCGGTGGCTTCAAGTGCGAGCTTAATGCGCATGGGAGTGGGGCGAGTGGCTGGGGAAGCGATGCGGGTGAGATAGGGGGTTACTTGGCTTTGATTACTCACTCAAGGGAAGAAAAATGGGCACCGCCCAAAGCTTTTACAGAGAGGCCATGGCGGAAGGGGGGAGAGAGCTAGTGAGCGGAAGGAATAAGAAGGGCATGGAGGGGCTGACCGGTGTGGTTGCTGGCGGCGAACTCAATTGGGCCAAGCATAGGCAGAAAAAGCCAGTACGAGGCAGGTCAAGCGGGGGAATGAACTGGCGGCTTGGGCCAGACGTGGGAAAGGGAGAAGGTGGCTGGGACAAGGGAAAAGAACGGAATGGCCCGGGAAAGAGGGAAGGGAATGGCCCAGGAAAGAGGGAAGGAGGAGGTGGCCCAGGGAAAGAGGCCGATTGAGCTAGGTCGGAGGGAGGAGGAGGAAGGGAAACAAGCCGGGGAAGGAGAAGAAAAATGCCGGTGGGCCGAGAGAAAATGAATTGGGTCAGGGAAAAAAATTTGAACCAGCAAAAAATTAATTTGATTTTTAGGTTTAAAATATTCATAGAATACCAACTTTTCTTTTTTACAAAATAGCAAATACAGTTCAAAATTTTTAAAAATTCAGAGAATTTTTCTGACTTACTAAAATTATTTCCAACTTAAATGTGTTTTTTATTTTATCATATAAATTACTTTTTGATATCTATAAAAACACTTTTAAAATTCCATAAATTCAGATAAATTCCCAGAAAAGCAAAATAAATGTTATAAATCCAAAAAATTGAATTATTATCTGAAAATTCAAAAAATCCAATAAAAATATTTTCAATTTTAAATAATTTATTTTGTTTTACATTTATTTTTAGAAGCAAAATTCCAGGACGTTACATCCCCTCGCTCTCCACTGCACCGGCACCGCCCCCCCCCCCCCCCCCTCCCTCCCTCGCTCTCCACCGCACCACTCTCTCCCTCTCCCTCTCCACCGTGCCGGTCTCCACTCCTTTGCTGTCGCCATGGCCTCCTCCTCCCCCAGCGTCGCGCCGGCCTCTACCTCCCTCTCCGCTTCACGGCCATGTCCAGATTCGGGCAGCCCCGGGCCGCCGACGTCTAGATTTGAGTGGATCTAGACCATGCCAGTTCTTCCGACCACCCGCTCAGTCGTCTTCGCTCCTCCGGTACCAGAGTTGCCGGGGAAGTCTTCTCGCTCCGGCGGGCCCACAAAACGCATGACGAGACGACGACATCGCTTCAGCTGTGCGCGCAATCGTCTCTTCGTGCGCTGGTTTGTGTGATGCGACGGAGCAGATCGATCTTTAATAGGACCTCCCAGCTAATTGACACTTGATTTAATACTACAAGGTTGCCAAAGTACAAGCTGGCAAGTGTATTGTTAACAAATGAAGCCCGACACTAATTGTGCAGCTTGCGCCCCTAAACATGGAAGAAGGTACGTACTTTTCACTTCATAAAGCGACGATGACTTCTTCTATGGTGTACTTTAGACGTATCTTTAACCAATTATGTTCGTACGTGTTATCATATTTTTATTGGTAGCACAATGCGCCAAAAGTAATTTTGACAACAAACCAATCTAATAATCTTAGTGTTCGAGCGCAATATTCTCAAACGAAACTACCAGTGTGGTGTGTGTCGCGGATGGATCGGTCTAGGAGATGGACAGGCGACCTACCAGGAGCAGCCATGAGCCAACTAACTTGATGGAGCCGGCCGGCTATATAGCTCTGCTGCGCGGCGGCGACTGCATGCCCTACCTAGCTACACGTAAAACCCAACCGTCCAAACTAACTACCTCTGGAATCGAGTCGATCAGCTCGAGTGTTAATTCTAGCAGGCTGCTTTTAATCTCGCGCACATGAATTCAAGCCGATCGAACATTCTCAAATTCCATAATTTCTGCAGGACCATCCACCAGTGATGCGCCATCAATTAGCTTTAATGTTTGGTGAAGTTAGCACTGCTGCTAGTAACAAGGGCACCCTCCTGGTTGGATCCAAAACCCTTTTATTATATATCGCCGGCCGGCCGGCAGAGCAAGATCGCCTTGCCGTGCCATCCTTTGAGAGTTAGCCCTAGTTGTCATGAATCGCAGAATGGCGCGGCGATCATGCCACAGCGCCGATGGATGCATGGAACTTTCGTTTAATCAACCCAAAGCTTAAAGTAAGTTGGAGTATATATATGTTAATGTGCTAGCCTTTTCTTAATTTGGTGCAGAGTTAGCTAGCTCTAATCAACTGTACTCATGCACACATTAATCAGTTGATTAAGAGTGCGTTTGGTTGGATGTATCAGGGTGAATGGAATGGAATGGTACAGGATGAGCCCATCTAACTCTGCACCAAACTTAAGTGTAGTAACAGCAGAGGATTGGCCTACAAACTTTTAATCCAACAGTGAAGGCGTTCAGTTTGTAACCAACATAGCTTTGGCGATCCAGTCCCGCCACATCTCAATCATTGGCTGCATTTAACCACTCCTGATTAGTGCTATCACTTAATGTGCTATAGGGTTGGAGATGGCCAATGATCGAGTTAGAATGTCACAAATGTGGTTTCTTGTTTGCTTGTCGGGCTCAGGTTCTATTTGGAACTGACATGCAGTACTGTGCAGTGAACTGGTCTTAATTCCTTGCTATATATGTCCGTAAAAATGAGTTATGGCATGGCCGGTTTACCTATTCAGTGTTGAAAAGGCAGGAATCGTGGGTTATTCAGGGTAGGAATACTGTGAAGTTCAGCAGTACAATTTAGCCAACTGGTATGGCAACCGTCGGTTGCAGAGCCTGAAGATGGTTGTGTTAACCAACAATACCCTTCTAAAGAAGGGTTTACTATAATTTTGAGCATATATATAATTAACTTAGTGTGCATGGTCCAACGATTTCAGGGGACCAAACGCTGATCCCTTACCTACCAACTTAAATGGCCCTAGTTTGTACGTCCAAATGCACGTCGAAAAGGTTGCCGTCATCCAGTCCATCGAGTGGGATTAAGCGCATGCAGATGAGTAAGCGTGCTTACGCACCAGGCAAAAGGGGTGGAAGAAAAAAAAAAGAGGCCATGACAGCCAGGACTTGAGCCCATCTAACTCTGCACCAAACTCCTATTTAAACCCTCTGATTAAAATAGTAGATTAATTTGATGCGTCTTGGTTGGCAATCAAGCAATGTTGCTTTGTGCATGCACACAATGGTTAATTAACCATTGAGTTTGATCAAAGTTACCTTTTTCTGGCTTATGAATAATCCAGTTGTGTTGTCTTTGTGGGACAGTTTGGGTAAAAAATGTAAGATTGTTCCACCAACTTTCGGTGTTCTTGGTCTCTATAATCCTTAATTTCGTTACATTTGGGCTTATCAAAATTTAAACTTAACCAGCTATCTCTGTATCCGATCGTGTTAATTTTGGTTCACGATCGAACCCATTCGAGTCTGTTTCTTGGTCTCTGAAGACCTGAACTCCATTTTGTATTCCAGCCCGTTACCAGCTACTTTGAAAGAACCTCAAACATTGCATTTCGATTAGCATAGATTGTTACAATGACACCATGGTCTAGCAATTTTAGCAAAATGACCCAGTTGAACATGGTCTAGCAAAATGACCCATTTGAACATGGTCTAGCAATTTTAGCAAAATGACCCAGTTGAACATGCCCCCAAACTAGTTATCAGCCAAGAATATCAAAATAGCATTTACCAAAAAAAAAAAAAAATCTCCGAAGAACAATTTAAAAAGAATATATAGCAGAAGAGAAATGAGCATGCAATTGATGGAAATGTACATGTGGATACATTGATCCCTAGAATCTTATTTGAACAGGAAAAGAAGAATAACCAAGCAGCTATTACATCAAGCATTAGAGAATTATAATTAACTGCCCCAAAAGAGCATCATCTTGGGTGGACGGTAATTGCACTGCTAATCTCCACATTACCACAAACACCCCAAGGTTAACTAAATCTCCACACATTTTAATTACTCACTCGCCCTCGACGCTCGAGTCGTATATTACAACTCTACCCTTAACCTTAATGAAAGAAACAAACCGGATTACCAAATTACCCCTCCTAGAGGCCTCCGACTCCGGCGAGCTTCCCGGCGCAGACTCTGGCGCCGTCTCTGAGGTAGGTGGCTGGTCAACACGCGTAGTACTCGACGAGCTCGTCGAGCGACTCGGGCTGCGGGTCGGCGTTCTCGAGCATCCAGAGGAGGTGCTCGAACAGCACGACCTCGCAGCCGACGACGGTGCCGACGGCGCCTGCCCCGCCCACGCCGCCACCGGAGCGGTCAACGAGGTTCTGGAACAGAGGGTGGCCGACGAGGTCGGCGGCGATGAGGTAGCGGCGGCGCGACTTGCCGACGTACACTGGGTGGAGGCCCGGCGGCACGCCGTCCGCGCCGTGGAAAGACACTGACCCTGCCGAGCCTCCGCTGACCACGATGGACGACGCGATGCTGCGCTGCCACGAGTCCTCCCCTCCGGCGCCGCCGCCGTGCGAGCGCACCGACCCCGCCGAGACCCCCGACGGCGTGCGCGAGATCCGACTCGACGAGTGCCACCGCTTGATCATGCACTTGAGCTTGCTCAGCCCACCCTTCGCCATTGCCTCGCCGCGCCCGCCCGCCCGATCAAGAAGTAGAGAGAAAAATTTAGAGCTTTAGAGAGAGACAGAGGTGCGGAGGAGGCAATGGCGTAAGGTGGAGAGGTGGGGGACTTATATAGAAGGGAGGGGCCACGTGGCTGGATGGGGACGGGGAAGGTGGGGCCCAGGTGTCGTGGACGGGAAAAACCTGGCGAGTGGGCCCGGAGAGCAACAATAGGGAGGAAACTGGCCGCTTTTGGCTGGACGTGGTGAGTTGGATGGACGGATGTGCGAACGACGATATATCTATGAATCTCTCTATTCGTTCGGAGACGTGTGTTGGTTATCCAATTTCCTATTCGGATATCAGTAAACGTAGCCTATTTCATATCATTTTTTCCATAAAGAGCCCATTTATATTGACAATAAGTTGGTTCTATTAATCCTAAAGTAGTATATTCTTTCTATAACGTATATTCGGTTTGATTGATATATATAACTTGCTACTATGGTAATGTACCCGTACGATTTAATTCAAAATATATTACTCTATATATGCATGCATTATCCGTATATATTTATCCGTTTTCGATCCAAATTCGTCACATATCCGTATCCTGATTAACCTGGATTTGTATCCATATCCGGCTAACCCGTATCCGGTAATTATATACTTTATCAACCGTTGTGTCTCATCATAACAGCCGTTATCTGCTCTCACATGTTCAATTAACATCCTCGCAATAAACATTCATGGTTCAGACCAGTTCATACACGTAAACACTGGTTGGGGAAGATGGTTGTTACCTTTTAAAGCATCTTCAAGAGGGGCTTTAAATATGGCCCTAATTTGAATTATAGGGCTTTTGAGGAAAAGATTAACTCCAGCAAGGACCCTAAATTGTTAAAATTTAGCAAATTATTTTAGGGCCCCTAGGAGAGTAGATATATTTAGCAACTCTGTGATTGAGCCCTATCTTCATTGGGTTTTAGGGCCTAATTGCTGGAGTGAATATTTCATTGGAGCCCTAAATCTAATTAGTTTGGGTCCTAAATTAAAATTTAAGGCTCATTTTTAGGGTTCTCTCTTGAAGATGCTCTTACTAGTCGACGATGAGTGTAACTGGTCAACAACCAGTTATATAAAATAACCCATATCTTTCTGGTTGAATGCATAACCAGATTTAATGGGCATCAGTAAGGCTCTAAATAGGGCTAAATGAGATTCTATCTCAATAAAAAAATGTTGATCTAGGCCCTGTTTGGTAGAGCTCCAGATTCCAGCTCCACCTCAAAGTTGAAACTTGTAGACTGAAATAAAGTGACTTAAGTTTATAATTTTATTCTAAAATGTAAACAAGATGATCCACCTAAACACCCTTAATACACCCACAGCTCCAGCTCCACAAATTTGGTGAAGCTAGGAATACCCAGCTCCACCAACTCCAAGAATTCGGTGGAGCTAGAGCTCTGACAAACACTCCCCTAGTCATGGAACTTTGTCGATTCCTAACAAGGTGTACTCGTATGTACATAAAGACGAGCATCAAGATTTGAACCCTGGCAAAACAAGTCATACACCCATAATTCCACCACATCACCAATACAATGGCAAACTGTCACATTCAAAAATTTCAGTATAAGTTTTTTTTCCCAAGTTTTCAAAAGTTTCATTGATGTTCAAGACTAGGGGTCTCTAGACTGAGCTTATGAATGAAAATGGGTTGCCTTGGTGTAGCAATCAGAGATTATAAGGAGTAGAAAGTGTGATTGCTTCTTATTAGCCAAGTGGCTTAATAGAGTACAATATTGCGAAAGATGTTTACAGAAGGCTATTACACACTTGCGTTCTTGTTACTTGATTCAACTTCTATATCCTTTGTAATGCGCAGGCTTTCCTATTTAACACAGAGCGAAGGAATGGCAGTTGTTATCTCTGGAGAGGTGTCTTCCCACCAAAAAGTGTTTGTTCGTCGGGAGGTGTCTTTTGGTTAAGAGGCGTCTCTTCAAGGGAAATAACCTCTGATTAGTTATATATACCTGTCAAGAGAAATCTTTCACACATTATTCCTATGCGGAAGTAACTGCCTATTCTGACCAGTCATCTGGTCGGGGCAAAAGTAACTGATTACCCGATCGGTTAGTTGGTCAGGGCAACCGAATCATAGGTCGGTCAAAACTAGTGTAAGTATTCCTAGTCGGGGCAACCAAGTCACTGGTTATCTTCGACCAGTCTCAGCATACTGACTGGGGATATAACCACGTGACTAAATATGGGTCTGATTGAAGTCGAAACCAGTTTAATGGGCCTTGGGCTTTTATTATGGGCTTCTTTCCCTCAGAGGAGTATAAGCCCAAAGTAGAATAGGACTCATTAATCATCGTTAGTTTTAGCATCGAAATAATCCCCAAAAAATTCTTAATTTACCAAAACTGGCCTCATATTTTCTGAGTTACATCATTTTTCTTGAGCTTAAAATCAAATTTTGGCCAATCGAAAAATCCTTTTTCCTTTTTGGAAACTTCCTTCATTTTTCTGCTTTCCCTTTTCAGAAGGGTGTTTTCTCCTATATGCCCGCGCCTTCGCCCGAGTTGCTTTCTCATCTGCACCCATGCCACTACTTGAGATGCCTTGTCCTCTACGCCACGCCTCTGCCTAGGCAACTCCTCCCATAAGCCACACCTCAGTTGCAAACTCACCTCCCTTGCTCGCTAGCGCCCACATTGTTCAATCTAGCTCGCTCATGAGCACAACCTGCCACGCACTAGCACTTGTCGACATCACCATCGTCGTGGCAGTATCTACCTGCAAATGGGCCCTTGTTGCCGCTTCATCCTAGCCATCCACACGCAGTCGCCCGCATTCGACATCACTGTCCTACGTCGCCCTCGCCGAGAGATTCGCTTCTCGTAGTCAAAACCATGCAGAGATAGTAAAATTCCTTCAATTCTACCTCCGCATTTCCACTTCTACCACCTCCGCATCGCCTTTAGAATCCACCACATTGCCATCCTTGTCTTGGCTTCTTACCCAACGCTGGTAATGCCGCACGGCCGCTCCACCCCAAATTCTCAATACTCCAAAATTCCTCACCACAGAGCGCCACATCCAAAATTTATTCCTTGCAATCCTTCCTCGTCACAATTTGGTTCCATTTTACCCCTTTCCCACTCCAATTCCACCCGAGAAGCACAGTCACCATGAATGCCACCACCGAGCTCAACCCCACATGGTGCCGGAGTAGTCCCATCTGTCTTCGCCCAAGAAAAGCACATGCACAACTTCCTCGTGGCCCACTGATGCTTGCGTTCCCCTCTATTCGCACACGTTGTTTCCAGAGAAGAAGGGCCCATGGTGCTACCACTGACATCATCCCACATCGTCCACAATCTCGCCTCACTAGGACTACCTCGATGCCTTGGTGCTCATCGTCACCTCCTTTGGAAGGAACGGTCACCGCCAACCTCCCTTATTTCTCATCTGTCATGGCTATCGCGCCCGCGTTCTAGCCATCCCCAAGATTCTCTACCCACCCACGTTCTACGCCATGCTCACTCCACCTTATCTAAAGTGTCTCCTGAGCCAGTCGTCGTCTACGGTTGAAATATCCAAAAATATAATAAAGAATAAAAAGAATATTCTAAAATATTTAATTGCTTTATTCTTAGTTTATCCTGAAATTAATGGTCTTTTTTTATGATTTCTTGATTTGAAAGTAAATAAAATTTAATTAGTAAAAAGATGAAAAGTGAAAAGGTAAAAAGTAAAATGTGATAAAAAAAAATATGTAAAATACTTTAAAAATCTTTAGGTCCCTCTATAAGCTGGACTTGGTAGTCAAAATAAATGTGAACTCATTTAATCAAAGGAATGATTATCTTTATTAAATTGATGTGACCTTAAATAGTGCAAAGAAATAATTTTATAAAATTTTACCTAGCTTTTATGTAGCTCAACATTTTAAAATGAGATCTTTAGACCCTTCTGTATATCTAGTAAAATCAGTAAAAATAGATAATAAAAATTAATATTTATTCTAATTTATTTATCCCAAACCTAAAAATCTGCAAATTACAGTAAAATAATTAATAGAAAATAAATAATTAATATTTAAATTTGAAATTTTTATGAAAGTAACCTGATATCATTTCAAACCTTGCATAAAAATTTCAAAAAATTATTAAGTTATTTTATGTCCTCAAATAAATTGTTTCCTGAATTTAAAAATCTGAACAGTCTCTAATGTCAGAATTTTAGTAATTAATCTACCATGAAAATTTATCCCTACTTTTTAAAAACAGTACATAACGCACTCAGGATGTTAAAAATAAAGTTTCAAAAATAATCATTGTGTTTTGTTACCCGAATTAATTTCGTTCATACTGGCTAGTCTGGATTCTTTGAACGGAAGCCCCTTTTCTTTCACTGACAGTGGGACCCACCCCATTCATTACCTCCATGACCAGCCAGTGGCGAAACCAAGATAAAAATAGAGGGTGGGCTCAAAGGATTAGGCTAATTTAGATAAGTATATTAAACAATTTGTGTTGTGTTCTTTTCGATTAAAGGGTTACTACTATTACTACTTCATTATTCTAGAAATACTTATGCAACATTCGCTTGTCAAATTTTTGGAAATCTATGAACAAGTTAACACCAATCAATCAAACAAATTGGCTATTCACTCTATTTAACCCATTGATACATTTATAATCTATTATATATAAAAGCTTGTGGCATGTTTTTTAGAGTTGCTAAGAAAAAAGAGAGAGAAATAAGCTAGAAATTCTTGTAAAAAAAGCAAAACATCTACCCCTTAATTTGGTGGACCACCCTAAGTAAGTTGGACTATAGTAGCCATTAAATGTTACTGTTTAAAGAAAAAACATTTAACCATTTTTTTAGTGGACCCGAGTTATAATGGCTTAGATTAAAAGAAAGAGTACATACAAATGTGTTGAAAAATAGTAGAAGTTCGAAATAAAAAACAAAAATAAACTACAATTCAATTTTCATACGAAGTCCAAATTAAAAACCCATACTAAGTGAAATTAGAGATTATTTTTTTAATTCTATACTAAGTGGAAATATAAATTTTGGTTTTATTCAGAATTAAAATTCCAGAATTATCTAATTTGAGAAAAAAATAAGGTAAAAAATTTGATTGTATATATATATAACTTATAAACTATGATGTAATAAACGTCGATGATAGGTTTTTTACAGTTGCTAAAAATATAGAATATGCTAACAATTCTAAAAAAAGAAAAAGTATTCATACTCTTTATTTGTTGGATCTCCATGGAATGGAGGGATTAAGAGAGTGATACATCAACAGGTGAACTTCACTCGACTATATCGTTATAAGCAATGTGATATGCATTAAAAGAAGTACTAAAAGAAAGACAAAAATTACAATAATGAAATTAAGAGATGATGATATAAATGAAAAATGTTACGTTATACTAAATTTATTGTTTTGCTATGGTATTTTTGGAAGAAAGTTTCAGTTACATGTGACAAATATTGGGAAACAGAGTGAACACATTCTCTCCTATAATATATAATATTAAAATATCACAAATAGAGTTCTGCAATGATCTATTTTCCAAACAAGCGAAATCACATATGTATTGCCCAGTCATTTAAACACGCTTTAAAGATAATGCACGCGCAAGTGCGTGGGTTACCCTGCTAGTTGATAAAAAAACCATATATCAGAAAAGAGGCTCACATTGCCTATTTGCTGTCGTGGTGAGCCCACTTAGCTGGTTAGACACTCGCCAACCCACACTGTGTCACCTTCCTTGCATGCTCACCGTCATTGTGTGGGTTACCCATCACCATGTGTCCGCTTCCTCGCGCGGCTACCCGGCATCCACTCAACGCTCACATTGTGCCCTCGCAATCACTGACTCCCCGTGATGTGCATCAAGCACCCCTGACTCGGTGGGTTGCCAAGTCCTTGCAAAGAAGAGGTGTCGAGCCCCCCATGGTCTCTGCATACGCCTAGGATTCAAGTCTAGTTTTGCACGCAGCAAGCGAAATTATCAATTATCAAATTAGTCATTTAACCACCAAACCACATGGCCCAAGAAATAGCTTACCACCTAGCAAAGCTTCTTCTTCCTCTAGCCACACTTGGGAGCATGTGCATTCGTCGCCACTATGCCAAAAATTAAGCACTGATACTAAAGAAAGTATTTAAGTTCTGATGATCGGAGGGTGGGCTCGAGCCTAATAGAGCCTTACCATTGACTACACCCCTACGACCAGCCCATGACCTCGTGACACTGCCAGGTGGCTCCTCTCTTGAATCGGTCCCATGCGTCAGTACTTCTCTCTCTCTCCTCTCTCTAGCCACTGACATGTGGGCTCGACCCCACATGTCGGTGGCATCTTTCTCCCTCACTCTCCTCTTGGCTCTCTCTCTCTCTCTCTCACCGACCGATCGAACTCGCCACCGATTCTAAAATTTGCCTTCGCCCGCACCGCAACCCAGCTCCCAAAGCACCCACATCAGACCTCCTGACACACCATTGCCCCAAAATTGCCTTGGTTAGCGCACACCATGCTCTACAACACAGAATGACCAAGAGAAATCTCTGACCGCCACTCTGACCGGCCGCTAAAAGGAATTGCATCCATACACTGTCACAATCACCTTGTCCACCTATAAATTGAGCTGAGCACTCTAAGGACTATTGTAATATCACTACGACCATTTGAAGCTCCCAAATACCCTTCCCTTCTTCTTCCCGACCGACTGAACCTTTGCCGCCACTAAGGTTCAACCGATCTTACTCCACATAGCCCTTCCTTCCAATTCCAAGCAACCAAGGAACCTTACGACACCACGATCAAAAGGCCCTAGTCAATTTTAGGCCTCACACACCGAAGCACTCTTGCCACGGCACTTGCCTTCTTTGCGTCCGGCCGAACGTTGCGAGCACCGAGCGAAATTCATAGCCAAGTTAAAATAGCCATCGTCACTCCTTGAAGCTCACTGAAGCTTTTGCGCACTTCCTTGGTACTCAGTTTGGACCCAGTCACCATCGTGGCTACTCACCGATGAGCTCGCCGCTGGCTGGCATTGGAAACCCCACTCTGGCCATTTTTAGACTTGATTGATCTGTTCCCTAGGCTCACACGCATGCGCTGATTCCCGCTGTGCCCTCGTTTGTGTGCCTCTGGCCCTAGCTCACCGATAGCGAGGTCGAACTGGCCCTCCTCTGCTATGGAGAATGTGATCGCTGGGCCGTATTGGTCAGCCACACCGGCTCGTGCGCATGGATTGACCTGTGGGCCGTCTGATCGGCTCGTCACCGACAATCGCGGCCCACATGTTAGTCATGCTCCGTGTGCAAGCTCATCGCATGACTCACTGATGGGTGGACCTGGCCTATCAGCGGGTTGGGCCTGATTAAAAGGATTGCGCACGAAAAGGCACTTTCCTTCAGAGAATGCGCTTTTTCGTTTTTTTGTGACATTTATTTAAACCGGGCAAATTCAAACCATTATAACTTTTGAACCATAGCTCCAAATTGAATGAAACAAGTTTCTAAATACATGATAAATCACCTAGTTTGCAGAATATGCAAAAAAAAATATTTGAAGATTGATCGCTGGTTTAAATCAGAATTCAAATTTAAAGTGTAGGTTTGAAATATACTTCATATAAATTTTGTGCAATTCAATTCCTAATTGAATAAGACCAATTTCATTAGAATATTTATGTCATAATCTCTCTGAATATGCAAAGAAATTTAAATTTTAAGTTAGTTTGTATCATTTTCTAGTTAGGTTTGATCTCAATGTGTTAAACATTCAAAATGGTATAACTTGATCAAATGATGTCCAAATAATGTGAAACTAATTTGTTTGTGTTAGTTAGACAGTAAAGAACATGGTTTTTACAAAAATACTTAGGGTGTACCATGCGACTTATATTTGATACCAACTCTATTGTTTTATGTACTAATTTATATTAGTACAAGCAATTTTGGTGTGCTATGCAACCCAGACTGCTAATAATAATAATAATGAAAATTGTAAAGTAAAAGTAACACACTCACATGAAATCCTGAAACCCTAACATACAACCTTGCTTGTTTTGTGTGTTAATTTCTATTTGAATTTACATTTGATTTCTTTTTGCCACTATTGAAAGTTGGTCTTTTACTATGTTCTTATTTGACGGCGTGTAGACACCGACGTTGCCGATACTGCTGTTAACGACTTTGATTCCGAGTTCTTCAACGAACAGCAAGGCAAGCACCCCTTTGATTATATTGATCCTAGTTTTCATAACCACTTAAAATATTGATTAAAAATTTGCATGCATGCCTTATGTTTTATAAGAATGCTTATTTTGTGGTTAGTTGCAGGGGTCCAAATTTCGTTTTCGGTTCGCATCTTGTCAGACTCCTAAATCCAAAATTTTGGCAAAAATTCGATGAAATCTCATTATTTCGGATGAAATTCGGACAAAATTCAAAAAGAAAAAAAATCAAATCCAGAATTTTTTGTTCCAAAATTTCGTTCAAAAATCAAAATTACGTTCGAAATTGCCAAAATCTTAGTATATTTTAACTAAGCAAAATACAGTTCAAACGATATCAAAAAATTTTGATTTTTTTTGCAGGGTCCTAACACATCACTAATAGTTTCATAAAAATTTCAGATGATGACTGATCAAAAAATTTCAACTAAATAAAAAATGGTTCAAACTATGTTAGAAAATTTTGAAAATTTTTGTGGATGGTCCTCATGCATCACTGATATTCTCATAAATTTTTCATGTGATTATAAAGCTTGAGGAAGTTTTAAAAATTCTGATAGTGCTACTATCATGATAAAAGGCTGACCAATAAATTTCAACCGAATGAAAAATGGTGCAAACCATATTAGAAACTTTTGAAAATTAGTAAGACATTCCCTCTATACCCCTAATAAAAATTCATCTTTACTTTATATTCTCTACATGTTTACATTGAGTATAGTGTATAGTTTTTGGTGATAATAATTAGGGGTAATCTTGGATCGAGAGAGTATTATTCTTAACCATTTTACTTGGTGATAATATCCATCTTTACTATATATTCTCGGCATATTGATAGCACTTATCCATTATTTTTTGCAAAATGATTCATTCATGAAGTGTAATCCTTAATTTATGATCACGAGAATTAATGTGCATAGGCTAAGTGGATGATCTACTGACTGTCCCACATAGAAAACAATGTGAAGAATCCAATCTGGTCAAATTTGATCAAATTCGGTCAAAATATGGGCAAATTTTGGTCAAAAAGCAAAATTTCTATCAAATTTACCGATATCTTGCTGAGATTTTAGGTTACTCTAGCACTTTGAATTTTTTTTAATTTCATCGGGATTATGAAACTCGGGGGTCCGAAATCCGAAATTTTGCAAAGATTTCACAAAATTTCATTGGGATTTTGATCCCTAGTTACTGGCAATTATAATCCCTCATTAATGGATCTCCTTAATTAAAATTGACATATGAACCATGATAACCCTAGTTGATGAATAGGTTGGGTATACTTGATTAATAACTGCACATACTTAGTGTGACATTACGGCAAGAGTTGATGTTATGTTTTTGGGCCTTTAAGGGTGTTTGGGCTTTTCCGGGAGAGTTTGGGCCTTAGGGGATTGAGTTTTGGGCTTTTCGAGGGAGTGTAGGCCTTAGTGGGGGGTTTTTGGCCCATGTGGGAGGAGAAATTCCTGCCTAAACTCTAGCCCACCTCCCCTCCACCCCCTAGCCGCCCGAAGCCCCCTTGCGCCTTCCCCTTGGCCGCCCCCCTTCCACCCTCCCTTGCGCCCCCCTAGTTAGGGTTTCCCCCCTAGCCGTCCCTACCTCCCCCACTCCACCTCTCCCTATTGTTCATACATTGGAGCTCATCCAACCGAGGAGAAGCCGGCAGCTTCCTGCGGATTGGAGGAGAATCGTAGACGGGAGAAGGGAGTTTTCATCGGTTCTTCGTTTCGTCAAGGGAGGTATGAATTATTGGGAGTATTTGGGGTGGATTAGTATTGTTTTAATGGGGGAATCTAGTGCTAAGAGAATCTAATGGTGTGCTGCAACTTGTTGGATTTGAAGAAAACTAGATCTGTTTTGGCGTTCTATCCTTGGGCAGATTAGAGGTCTGACTTCGGGCACGATTTATAGAATTTTAGAGTCGATTTCTGGGAGCCCAGCTGTTGCGAAAGTTGTATATAATTGAATTAAATTTAATTGGGCACTGAAATCACTAATTTTTGTTCAGCCTTTTAAAAGTTATGGCCATTTTACCGAACACTGTCCAATCTGTGTCGCGATTGGTACAGTCAGTGTTCATTTGTAGATTAGAGGAACTTAGAGGCTAAATGAGACTTTTTGCATACTTAGAAAAAGATGGGAAAGTTCCTGTAGTTCGAGAAAATATATTCGTTTAGTTGATTTGGAGTTGTGAAACTCAAGTTATGACCATTAGAAGTCTGCTGTCCCGTTTGGATAGAGTACTGTTTTTTCGGTTTTAGGAGTGGGTTGCGAAGCCGATGTAGTTGTTGGTCTTGTGATGATTTGTGGGCATGTTTTTTAGTGCATTATATCTATGTGTAGATGGTGTGACCCCGGGAGTGCTATCAACATCTCGCCACACCGTCTCGAGGGGTTGAAGGCGAGTGTATTGGGGTGGTTGTGGCTTGGGTGGCAGGGGCGAATTTAGTGTTGGGGCTGGTTGGGGCTCCAGCCCCACCTCCGGCTGGTGCAACCCCCCCCCCCCGCCGCGAGACGAGCAGAGCAGCGAGCAAGAGATACAGAGCAGTCACATTTAGGAAGAAGAAAAAGAAAACAATAGTGCCATATTGGGCTAGTGGGCCAGAAATTAGACATGGGCTTAGTGATTAGTCTCGAGCTTTCACCTGTACAACACTCGGCCTCGGCATCTTACTGTAGCGCAGCACTGGGAAGATGAACAGTGCCGTCTCTCTCAGGCGGAAGATGCACGAGCGGGGTCGAGGTCGCGGAGCCGCGCCGGGAGGACCGAGGCCGGAGTGGAGGTCGAGGTCGCGCTTCGCGTCGGTGCGTGGCGTGGGCGCCGTGTGGGGAACGTTGGCGGGCGCCGCCAATCTCGGTCCTTGGCGTTTGGCGGCTCATCGCTCGGACTAGAATCGGCTGGATCACCACTCGCCTGACTGGCTGCGTTGAGGACTAGAGTGACCGACACCGACGGAAGGACCGAGGAGGAGGACTGGAGGAGGCGAGGAGCCTTCATGCTTTCAGCAGTTCAGTTTCCCCAATCCAATCCCCACCACTCGGTATAAATTTCCCCAATCCAATCCCCACCAGTCCACCGGTGGCGAATCCAGAATTATTCTATTGATTCATCTCTCACTGATAATCTATTATTCTATTGATTCATCGCTGATAATCTATTATTCTATTGAGTATTGATTCACCACTCATTGTCTGATTGTTTTCTATCTGTGTGATTCAATTTGTTTGATTACATTAAACCAAGTCGTAAAAATGGAGAACAAAATGTTACACAATTTTTTTTGACGAGGTAAAGTGCCTTCGTAAGTTTATCCTAAAGAGATTAGAGATCAACTGAGGAGGGCGTATATGTTACACTGAGAAAGAGATTTAGAAACCTCGATAATAAAGGAATCATTTAACACTTTCAAAGATGAAAAATCGTAGAGTGAAATTGCGTCATACTCAGTACTAGTGCCTTCGTAAGTTTTATTTCAATTTTTTGTAAGTATTGACAAATTGAAATTGCTTTACTAAGTTTTATATTTTTATCTATAGATCGAATGGTCGATGATCTGTCCTCACATATTTATGTCATTCTATCCATTAGCAAGGTACCACACTTGTTATATTTTGATTATTCACTTTGTTTCCTTTCTATTTATGTATGAATTTGAAATTTGGTTGACAATAGACCGGTAGATGTACCATTAGTATGTTTGTCTTGAGTTAAAATTTTGACATAGAAGCCCCACCTCTATTTTCATTCTGGATTCGCCACTGTTGGGTGGCCATATAGTTTCGTAGTATTGCGATATACTCATGTGATATGTTAAATTGCTATGTTTGGTCCATGCATGTGATATGATGAATATGAAAGGTTAAATGGCTATGCAACTGTTAAATTGAGTATTTATGCAAGTTCATCCATGTTTTTGGCATATATGCATTCATAATGGAAGAGGCGACCCATTCTGATGCGGGCCTCTGTATTCACACGTAGTGAACACGAAATACCTACCTCGTAGTCCCATCCACAGTTGTGAATGAGAGCGAGTCATAAGAGTAGGACCCTCCACGGGATGGAAGGGAAAGAGGGTGCACACCGACGGGTGTGCACTCAGCAATACCGGTATATGCTAAGCAAAGAGGCATGATGCATTGCATTGCATAAATGAGAATGTGATCAAGAAGTTTTTATGAATTGTCTCTAATGGTTTATGTCAACTGTTATTACTTTGTTCCATTGCAATACACTTTGCTGAGTGATGAACTCACGCTTGTTGTTTAATGTTTTTTTTAGGTACCTTGAATTTGGCATGCGGAAAAGGGAGCTAGATGCACATCCACACTTAGCTTCACTCAAATAAACAACATCAAACATTTCCCTTAGTTGTGATGGTCACCATATTGGATTTTATTATGGTTTAATTGATCGTTGGTTGTCATGAGAAAATGTTTATTCCTTATTGGTTTATGTGATGGTTAAAGTATGTATTGGACTTGAATTGTTTGCTGAAATCCTTAGTTGCCATGTTAGAATTGTCTTCAATTATGATATCTTGCTATGCCTCTATTATTGATGCTGAAAACCATGGAAAAACAAAGTACATGCTGCCGAAATTTTGTTTAAGTTATTAGCGTAGTTGTTGTAATTTAATGTTAAATATGTGATTTGGTTGTTGCTAGTATCCTTTGTGATGACATTCGCGGCATACTAGGTGCCGAGATGTTACAGTTAGTATCCGAGTCACTCTATTCCATACCAGTTTTATGAGTCTTGACCAATTCTGCACAATACATCCCCTGTTTAGTACTGTTGCAACTCTGTTTATTCTAGTGATGCTATCTCTTCCTTTTTGTCACCACTTCGTTCTTTTAGAGTTTCTGTTTTTTCTTTAAAATTTAGATCGTTGTCAACTCACATTCAAAACTAACATGCAGATGTTTATTTGGTTGCATTTGTTAGGTAGGGCTAGCGAGAGCGAAAGACGAGGTAGGAGGAGCCAGAGGAGGTAAAGGAGTTGGAGAAGTGTTCGATGCCTTTGAGAAAGAAGGCAAGTCACATCCTTGACAGTATTGAGCCCATATTCTATTTCATATTCGTTGTCTATTTATAGTAAAATATTTCATGTACTGTGGTTAATTTGCTATGATCTAACTTGAATGATGTAATAGGAGTTAATTCCTATTTGATAATGTTGCCATCGTTGTTAATCTTGAGCCATATTCACCTTGATAACACTACTACAGATATGGCCATCAGTACCGGTTCAAAACGGCTATCATTACTGGTTTTTGAACCGGTACAGCCCATCCGAGACTAATGCCCAATGGCATCAAGATGCAGTTACACCAGCCGTGCGGATCAAGAGCTCATCGATGCAGTTAGTGGCACCAACCGGCATCGATTAGCTCTTGATCGATCTGATTGGTGCCTCCAACTAGTACTAATGAGCTAGCGCCCCCCTACAGCAAGCGAGCTTTAATATTTAATAGATAGTATATATGCGTGTGAGGTATTAATGAGCTAGCGCCCCCACCTATTTGATGCTGGATCGTGAAACTCGCCAGTTGGATTTATGACCTCATTAACGACGAGTTGTTCTTGGATTGCTCTCACTCGTGCCAGCGAGAAATCTGATGAATCTTGCAAGCGGCTAGCACCTCCGGTCTGGATGTGCATAAACTAGCACACATATATAGCAGCCGCATAAATTGTTGCCCGACTGCTGACGCAAGACCTGTGGTGAAAAAAGCTGAAAGTGTGAAATGGATGCATGGAAATGAAGTTAACTAACTAAAATGCTAACATGATGGCATACGTACTCGAGAGGCAAGTGTAATATCGAATTCCTCGTTGAATTCGCCCGCAGTTTAATATTGAGAGGCACGAGGCAAGTGCAATAAAATTGGCATATAAATATATAGGATATTCAAATTGCTCTCAGGTGGCGGATGCAAACGCACATGGCGCTGCCATCTCGACGCTAGATTTAGTTCAAAAAAATTTAAGTACGATAGTTTCCAAGTCTTGTTAGGCACTGATATCGGATGATTACAAGCAGTATGTGTGTGTGTGTGTGTCTGAAATAATTAAACACGTACATTGAGGACAAGAAGTGAGAACACTTGAACTCGCGGGGCTCTCTGTCACCTCGCGAGTTCAAATGTCCTCTCTTCTTATTCTGTAAAAATGGATATACTCATTGCCCCTCCAGAATTAAGCAAGCTGTATTTAGTTTGAATCAGTGCCTAAAAGATATATCAACTATCACACTTAACAGGTGTAAATCAATATCACCATCGAGCATTTTCTTAATGCAGCAGTAATTAACCACAATTTTAGCACGTTCATATATTCCATTTTCCACAATCTGAAGTTCATATATTCCATTTTCCACGCTCAAAATTTTGCAAATCATATGTTCATGGCACCAGACTAACATGAAAAGAATACCACTCTAGTGGGCTTTGTACGCGATTTTGGTGCAAATTTCTCAGAAATGTATTAGCTCACCACCAAATAATTCATAGCGGTAAATTATGTTAGCACATATACACTTTCTCCTGTATTATGATGTTCTTTCTCCTACAGGCGCCCTTCTATTCAACATAAATTTTTTACAGCGTTAAATGAAACTGCATACATTTTCAGAATTGATTCAATATATATGGGTATCAGTAGGAAGTCAATCTAATCTTGAAGCATCTTCTAGTATATTTAACATTGGCTTAATTATTCCATAATTTTGTAACAAGGCTGTAGAAAGACCACTTGGAGTTGGACATCATAAACACACATCATCTTTGAAGTAAAAAGTAAGAAAAAGTAAAGTATGTAGAACATGGTTAATACAAAATGAAGCTCATGAGCAATATTGTTGTAATGTTAACCATAATAGGAAAGTTTCTACTGTCTCGCTCTAAAAAAGAACAGCTACATTAACGAAGCTATTGTTTGTATAGAAATGCCGGTGATTCAAAGCGTTTTCATTATAACTTAGGGTTACTAAATTTCTTTTCATACTGCATAAAAGGTATATCATTCTTCTCTAGAACCCAAATTAATGAAGATTCCTCAGTTCTAGTCAAGCACTCAAGCATACCACCAAATATCCATTTGTCAGTTGTGCTAGTCAAGTACTCAAGCATACCACTCAAGCACTCACCGGTAGGGGGAGGCGCGGTGGCTCCAGTCGGGGGTGGCGTAGTGGAGGGACTCCAGTTGAGGGGCGGCGCGGTGGAGAGACTCCGGCCGGGGGTGGCTCGGTGGGGGCTCCGGTCAAGGGCGGCGTAGTGGAGGGACTCCAGTTGAGGGGCGGTGCGGTGGAGATACTCCAGTTGTGGGCGGTGCGGTCAGGGGACCGCCGGTGGCTGGGCGGCATGGTGGGGGCAGTGGCGCCGACTCCGGGAGGGACTCGGCTCAGGTCTAAGAGCCTAAGGATGAGTATAGGTTTTGTCAATGCCTCGATGAGTCAGCTATTGGCTTAGTGCTTGCGTGCTTATCAGTGAACATCAGTACCGGTTGGTGTAACCAATCAGTACAAAGGGGGCATCAGTACCGGGTCATAACACCAACTGGTACTGATGCCCCCTCAGCCCGGCCCGCCAAATGGGAGGTTGCCCTAGGCGACATCAGTACCAGTTGGTGTAACCAACTGGTACCAACTGGTAGTGAGGGACCTGTTGGTGTAACCAAACCGGTACTGATGCCCCCTCAACCCAGCCCGCCAAACGGGAGGTTGCCCTAGGCGCTGATGTCCTTGAAGCTCTTGGCCGGCGCTGCACTGTTCTTGATTGGGCACAGTGTGGGGAGGAGGTAAGGAAGACGAGATTCAAATAAGGCTGCTCAGTACTGATTTAAAAGACCAACCGGTACTAATGCTCTAACATCAGTACCGGTTGGCACTACTACAGAACCGGCCTTCACAACCGGTCTATCACAAGCGGTTAGGTGCGCACCGCTTGTGAAGTCCCGTGCCACAAGCGGTTCGTGGGCAACGGACGGGAGGGGGTCTCTAGAAGCGGTTCTTAACACGAACCCCTTCTGGAGCCTCCTCTCTAGAAGCGGTTCGTGTTTGGAACCGCTTCTAGAGGTCTAATGGGGGCTCCAGAAGCGGTTTGTGTGTAGAACCGCTTGTAGAGCCCCCCCTCCCGCCCAGCGCATTTAAACTCTGTCTTCCTCCCCGAGCTCGCACAGGACATCACAGTGGTGGGCCGAGAGCTGTTCATGGCGAGGTGCTGCCAAAATTTTGAATTGAGGCTATTAGATCCGAATTAATTGTTCTAAGGTGAGTAATATGTTGCTGACATCCTTCTCACCTAGATATTGATGTTTTTTGTGCATTGGATGTTGAGAAATTATGTTTTGTTGGCTTATATTTTTGTTCTTAAGGTGATATATACGATTTGGTGTATGAAATGAAATTCAATAAATGTGAAACGATGAAAAATTACAAAGGTGTGGAAGAGAAGATTTGTATGAAAATGTAACAATTAGTTAGTTTTATTTTTAAAAAAGCAGGAGGATTAGAAATAATTAGTTGGCTTTAGTGAAAAGAACACAGAATGATTAAAAAATACAATACTATTAGTCATAGTTAGCTTTAATAGAATATTGTGATAGATGTTGTTATTATTTTTATTTGTGTAGATGAATCGGCAATGGATGTACAATGCAGACCGTCGGTCAAGAGAGTTCCGAGATGGCATGAAGGAGTTTCTCTACGCGGCCGTTGCATTCTTGCCTCCAGGAAGCTTCATACGTTGTCCGTGCGTAGACTGCAAGAATGAGAAGGAGCATTCCGAACGATAGATGGTTATGAGGCATGTGATCACGAGAGGTTTCATGGCAAACTATACCTGCTGGACTCACCATGGCGAAACAAAGGCGATTCGACAGGAAGACGAAGAAGAAGACGAAGAAGAGGAAGATAGAGCCAATAGTATGCCGGACACCACTCAATACGGGTCCGTGGAAGATACACTCGATGAGTTTGGTGATGATGAGCTAGAACAGATGCTCCGTGACGGAGAGGGAGAGTTCACAGAGGAAAGACAATACAAGAAGTTTCAGAGCATGGTAGAGGACCACCGAACTGCTTTGTACCCAAACTGTGCACAGGGCCACAAAAAGCTGCATACTATACTGGAACTCATGCAATGGAAGGCCACACACGGTGTGTCAGACAAGGGATTCAATGGTTTGTTATCACTCGTAAAGAAGTTGCTTCCGGAAGGTAACACTCTACCAGAATTTACGTATGAAGCGAAGCGAGTCCTCTGCCCTTTAGGATTGCAAGTGCGGAAGATACATGCATGTCCTAACGATTGTATCCTGTATCGCAATGAGTATGCCGATTTGGTGGTCTGTCCAGTGTGCGAAGAATCCCGGTATAAGGTGCAGCGTGACGATTCAGGTGAATTAGATGGGAATCGTACGAAGAAGAGAACTCCAGCAAAAGTATTGTGGTATTTCCCTGTGATACCCCGGTTGAAGCGTCTATTTGCTAACGAAGGTCATGCCAAGATTATGCGTTGGCATGAGGAAGAGCGTAAGGAAGACGGGATGCTTAGACACCCCGTAGATGGCTCACAGTGGCGGAAAGTCGATCGGGCTTACCCGAACTTTGCAAATGAGGTCAGAAACATAAGGTTTGGGTTGAGCACCGATGGGATGAATCCTTTCGATCAGTTGAGCAGCATCCATAGCACCTGGCCTGTGACACTTTGCATCTATAACATTCCTCCATGGCTGTGCATGAAGCGGAAGTACATCATGATGCCATTATTGATCGAAGGCCCGAAGCAACCTGGAAACGACATAGATGTCTACCTGAAACCATTGGTTGAAGACCTTGTGAAGTTGTGGGAGGATGGTGTACGGGTTTGGGATGAGTACAAAAGAGAGTATTTCAACCTGCGTGCATTGTTGTTTGTAACAATCAACGATTGGCCTGCGCTTCAGTAACCTCTCCGGCCAAAGCTGTGAAAGGGTTTAAAGCTTGCACCAGTGCATAAATGAAACGGATCGCATGTACCTCAAAAACTCTCGGAAGTGTGTGTACATGGGCCACCGCAGTTTCTTCCTAGCAGTCATGCTTTGAGGTGGAAAGGAAGTAAATTTAACTGGTAATGTAAATTCGTGGTAAGCCTCGACATCGTAATGGGCGACTTGTGTTTGCTATGGTAAAAGATCTGAAAGTAGTATTTGGGAAGGGTCATGGAAGCATACCTGCGTTTAACGAGGATGGTCATGCACCGCATGGAAGAAGAAATCAATATTTTGGGACTGCCGTATTGGGAGGTTTTGGAGGTTCGTCACTCACTGGACTTCATGCACATCACGAAGAATGTTTGTTTGAACTGCTAGGCTACATAGATATGTACGGCAAATCGAAAGATACACCGCAAGCTCGGAAGGACCTTGAAGACATGGAGGTGAGGAGTGACCTACATCCGAAAAACAAAGAAGGGACAAAACAACTTTATCTACATCCTGCGAGCTACACTCCCAAAGAAAGAAGAGAAAAAGCATGATTGAGTGTTTGAGCAGTGTGAAGGCCCTTCCGGATATTCCTCAAATGTAAAGAGACTCATAAACACGAAAGAGAACAAACTCCAAGGCCTAAAATCCCATGATCGCCTTGTGTTGATGACACAATTGCTCCCGATGGCTATCGAGGTATACCGCCCGAGTGGGTGCGGGGACAATCACGAAGCTATGTTCCTTCTTCAACGCCATTTCGCAGAAAGTCGTTGAACCAGCTAAACTGCCTAAGTTGGAGGCTGATGTGGTACAAAGTTTGGTTAGCCTCGAGATGATTTTTCCTCCTGCATTCTTTGATATCATGGTTCATCTCACCGTTCACCTTGTCAAGGAGATAGGTATCCTCGGACCGGTGTATCTGCACAACATGTTCCCTTTCGAGAGGTACATGAGTGTCTTCAAGAAATACGTTCAGAATCGTTCGCGTCGAAGGGTGCATTGCCGAGGCTACGTGGCGGAGGAGGTGATAGAGTTTTGTGTTGATTACATGAATGATCTAAATCCTATCGGCGTCCCCATATCACGACCACGAGGAGGCTCCGGCAAGCGGACAATAGGAAGGCAAGCGATTTGCATGCAACGATCTTGTTGCATTCAAGCAAGCACATTTCACTGCTCAAGCAATCCACCATAGTCGCCCCCTATGTCATTCAGCACAAGAGTGTCCTACGCCGCGAGTTCACAGGGAAGACAGAGAGTTGGATAACCCTGAAGCACATGGATTCTTTCGGCAGCTGGCTACAGAAGTACATCCTTGAGGAAGGGTCAAACGATGAACTATTGCAACGCTTGGCCCGGGGACCATCACAAGAAATCGGGACATTCAAGGGGTATGAGATCAATGGTTACACATTCTACACCAGATCCCAGGATAACAGGAGCACCAACCAGAACAGCGGCGTCCGTATAGATGCCGAAGACAACAAAGGCGGTGTTCGACACATATTACGGTTTCATAGAAGAAATATGGGAGCTCGACTATGGACCTCTCAAGGTCCCTCTATTTAAGTGCCAATGGGTCAAGCTGAGGACAAACGGTGTGAAGGTCGACAAATACGGCATGACAACTGTGGATCTCACAGAAGTCGGCTATAGGCGCGAACCGTTTGTTCTCGCGAACGATGTGAATCAGGTCTTCTATGTAATGGACATGTCAAGCAAACCTAAAAATCGAAAGGACAAGCAAAAGGTAATGCCAAAGCGACATGTAGTTCTCCAAGGCAAACGACGGATTGTAGGAGTTGAGGACGTCACCGATGAGGAAGAGTATGGTCAGTTCGACGAGCTCCCTCCTTTTACAGTTGATGTTGACATAAACGTCCTGCGTGACAGTGATGTCGATGCTCCTTACATACGTCACGATCATAAAGAAGGAACAATTGTAAAGACGAAGACTTAAGATGTACTACTTGTATACATTATGGCTGGCGAAACATTCCTTGTACATTATTCCATATGATCATGTTGATATGTTGATGTTTAACATTGCTTGTACATATGATGTTTTAAAAAAATGAAACAATAAAATAGAAACACTTCAAAAAAAACGTAAAAATCGCATACAAACACTTAAAAAAAATAAAACCATCGAATACAAACACTTTTAAAAAAAGAAATACAAACACTTAAAAAAAGAAAGGGAAAAAAAAGAAACACAAGCACTTTTAAAAAAAATATTGTATACTTAAAACAATGCAGTGCCTTATAAGGTTAACAATAAATCTCCTCTCCCCCTTGGCTAGCGCGGGCGCTTGAGTGCGGACTTGTGCCCAGAGGTTGGGTGTTCGAGCCCCACTCGCGCCCCGCGGGCCTTTCTTTTTTTTAAACCCCACTACAAGCGGTTCTTAGTACCAACCGCTTGTAGTGGGGTCCTCTACAAGCGGTTGGTATTACGAACCGCTTGTAGAAGTACCTGTACAAGCGGTTCGCAAGACCAACCGCTTGTAGAAATGGGTGAGCTGGTAGGGTACTTGCAGTCGGGGTCCTCTACAAGCGGTTGGTATTACGAACCGCTTGTAGAAGTACCTCTACAAGCGGTTGGTATTACGAACCGCTTGTAGAAGTACCTCTACAAGCAGCTGGTATTACGAACCGCTTGTAGCAGTGGGGTGACCTTTAAATTTTGAAGTCCCGAAGGCTCCCGCACCTTCAAATTTTCTAAGTCCCGCGCGCGCCAGAGCCAGCTCCGTCGACCGCCACCACGCCGACGGCCCCCAGCCATCGCGCCGACGCCCCCCCGGCCATCCACCCCGGAGGACCTAGGTAGCCGGCGAATCGCCCAACGCTACTCTGTATGTTTTCATGCCCGCAAGGTGTTCGGTGAAATGCCCACAAGGAATTTTCATGCTCTCTGTGTTGTAAATGTTGTATGTATGTGTGTTTGACAATATATAAGTATTGTATATATGATTTCATCCCACATTTATGTTGTATGTGTGTTTGACAATGTATAAGTATTGTATATATGATTTCATCCCACATTTATGTTGTATGTGTGTTTGACAATGTATAAGTATTGTATATATGATTTCATCCCACATTTATGTCGTATGTGTGTTTGACAATGTATAAGTATTGTATATATGATTTCATCCCACATTTATGTCGTATGTGTGTTTGACAATGTATAAGTATTGTATATATGATTTCATCCCACATTTATGTCGTATGTGTGTTTGACAATGTATAAGTATTGTATATATGATTTCATCCCACATTTATGTCGTATGTGTGTTTGACAATGTATAAGTATTGTATATATGATTTCATCCCACATTTATGTTGTATGTGTGTTTGACAATGTATAAGTATTGTATATATGATTTCATCCCACATTTATGTTGTATGTGTGTTTGACAATATATAAGTATTGTATATATGATTTCATCCCACATTTATGTTGTATGTGTGTTTGACAATGTATAAGTATTGTATATATGATTTCATCCCACATTTATGTTGTATGTGTGTTTGACAATGTATAAGTATTGTATATATGATTTCATCCCCACATTTATGTTGTATGTGTGTTTGAGAATATATAAGTATTTTATATATGATTACATGCCCACTTTAGATGGCGACACCAAGGCGTGGTGACCCGGATTTCGACAATGAGGAAAATATGATGTTTGAGACAATTGCGCTGGGTAGCATCTTAGGCCTGGATGAAATTTGTTAACACCGTGCAAGTGCCGATGAGGCTTAACACTGCATCTTGGCGAGGATACTACGGCAACACCGAGGTATACTCTTAACCATTATGAAATCACCGTAAACATGTTAATTATTCTAACATGTGTTTGTGTATCGGCCGTACATCATCGGCCACCCATCCGGAATTAACCGATGACCTAACAAGAAGCCTTCACCAAGTATGTGATAACCGAGGTCGGCAACGACGGGAGTCTGGTAGCCCAGTGTCGACAATTGGCCCTTTCAACAATGCTTGCGGCTACCACGTGAGGGATCACGTCCCAATCAAGATCCGTAAATGGACCAAGTCCTGCGGCTACCAAGGAATTGCTGCGGAATGATATGAAGGAAAATTTCATTTTTCCGGATGGGTACGAGCAGAAGGCCAAGGGATGGGCTTTGAAGAAGATGGCAACTTCCTTTCAGCAGTGGAAGTCGTCCCTCACCCGCAAGTACATCGACAGAGGAGAAAGGTCAGACTTCAATCAATTTCCTAAGCTGGCAGATCATTGGGAGGCTTTCGAGGAATACAAGCTATCCGATGCAGGACAGGCCGCGAGAGAGAAAAACAAGGTGAATGCCCAGAAGAAGAAATACCACCACTATCTCGGCACCGGTGGTTACATTAAGGCTGCGAAGAAATGGGACAAGCGGGAAGAGGAACTTCGGCAGCAGGATATTGTACCTGAAACTGAGGATTGGGAGCCTCGCTGCAAGAATCGTTCTTGGGTCACGGGGGCCAACTTGCAGATGACGGTAGCTTGGTGATGGCACCGACAGTCCAAGAAGTTGGTCAAAGGATTGTACAAGCCATCGATCAATCTCGGTCAGGGTCCTTCATGACGGACAGGGAGAATGACGAGCTAACCACTACAGGAAAAACCACTAACCTCGACAGCTAAAACCGTCCACCATAAGGCTAAAACCGTCCACCATAGGTAGGGTCGACAGCCGGCCGTCCACCCTAAACCGCCGAAAGTAAGTGGTCGACCATAATATTAAATTCGACGGGGTTGCTGTCCACCCTATTAGGGTCGACGGCCAAATATAGGCCGTCTACCATAATAACCTTAGGGTGGACAGCCACTGGAGGCTGTCCACTCTATGTCAGGGTGGACGGCCTTTTTATACCGTAGACCATAATAAATTTAGGGTGGACGGCCACGTGCAAAAAGCCGTCGAGCCTAAGCATTAGGGTGGACGGGCACGTGCAAAAAAACCGTCGACCCTAAGGCTGACCGCGCTTCTGCACACATTAGGGTGGACGGCCACGTGGAAAAAGGCTGTCCACCCTAATTAATCAGCGCTAAAAAAACAATTCGACCGGTAGGGCAGCATTCAGTCACAGTTCATATCCATACAATCCATCAACAAATAACAGTCACTCACAATTACAGTCACAGTTTACATTCACACTCACAATTACAGTCTCAATTCATATCCATATATACTCACAATTCATATCCATACAATCGCAAATTACGAACTCATCACACTTCATATTCATATACATTCACAACTTACAAACTCATCACAATTCATATCCATACACATTCATAAATCACATCCACAAATCAACATATAATTTACATTCAACAAAAGTTTGATAAGAGGTTTCCAACAAAAATTCAATGTATATGACATGTCCACAAATTGACAAAGTTCAACAAAAGTTTGATATAGAGATAGCACATCACCTCAGTCATTCTAGCCGGATTGGGGTCAGCAAGACTACACAGGACACGAGTGGGGTCGGCCGAGTCACCGGCGGGCAGAGGGAGCGTCTGGCAACCGGCGGCCGGCGGGCGTGGCTGGGCAACCGGGGCAGCTGCCCTCTGGGAGGCAGGGCGAAGGTGGGCCTAGGGGCGGCGGTGGCCCTCGCGGTGATCGCGAACCTCGAGGGGCGGCGGCCTCGGTGCGGCGAGCCCGGAAGCGGCGTCCTCGGTGCGGCGATGAGCACAGGAAGCGGCGTCCCTGGAGGCGGTGGCCGTCGGGGAGGTGGCGGCCGGTCCACCGGTGGGCGAAGCAGGCGGCTGGGCCACCGGGCGGAGCGGCGGCGATGAAAAAATTTGTGGATCTACTAAAGCTAGCGGCAATGGGGATGGAGACCAGGTCGGTCTCGGCTCGGGGAGGTAATGCAAAACTTATGGTGGACAGCCCCACATTACCGTCCACCCTAATGCCATTTATGGTCGATAGTCCCATAAATGCCGTCCACCCTAATGCATTTATGGTGGACAGCCCCACATATGCCGTCCACCCTAGTGCCAGCTTATGGTCGACGGCCACGTAGGCCGTCCACCCTATATTATGGTTGACGGCTTATCTGTAGGTTGTCGATCCTAATGAACAAAACAGATTCCCGCACTTTTTTCGCGGTTAGGGTAGACGGCCATTCTTGGGGCCGTCGATCTTAATATAATTATGGTCGATGGGCTATTTTGGCTGTCTACCATATATTTGGCCGTGGACAATAAGTGCTTTTCCTGTAGTGAACATATGCCCTTCAAAACCCTGAGCACCCAGGACGGACACGAGGATTCGGAAAGATACCGTGGAGGCACGGATTTGCCAAAGACGCATAGCGATTCTGAGGCGGAGCCGAAGCAAGAGGAGATATCAGGGTAGAGTGAGCCGTTTGGAGGACGAGCTTAGAGCTACAAAGGCTCCCATCCCTGATTTGATCGCGCAACAAGTGTCCGAAGCATTAACTCAGTATCAGCTTCAGGGAGGTAGTGTTCAAGGGGCGCCGGCACCCGTGATCAGTTCGAGCACGCAAAAGAACAGTTGCGCATCCGCCGTGGCCCCTGAAGCAAATGACCCGCAGGTCCGTTATCCCGTGGACAGTATCAAGCTTCGCCGCCAGTGCGAGCTACACATTGATATGCGTAACCTGTCCTACAAGGTGGCTTACGGCATGGATTATCCGGTGGAGGCGGGCCAGACGTTCCACTTCAATCAGATACCCTCCGGATACTCTAAGGTCATGGTGGAAGAGGTGGGGGGGGCTTCGAAGATCTCTTGCTCGAGATTGCTTTGAGGCGACAGCGTGACCAAGCTTGGGCGAGGCCCTCCACGGCACATTCATCCTCTGGCGTAAAAAGTACATCATATTTCCGGATGGTGTGGAGGTCACATCAACAGTAGAGGCCCCTTGATTTGAGCCGATTGCAGCATCAAGCACGCCTCCTCCACATCGACAACCCACAACTCCTCCAATGTCGCTGCACGCAAAGCTTCTCCGGTGGTCCAGGCCACGCCTCCTCCACCTCCCGCTCCAAAGATCGATGCTCCAAAGACCTCCGCTCCACCTCCCGCTCCAAAGATCTCCCCAGGAAGAAGCTCCCTTTTAGAAGGAGGGATCCCGCAACGGCACCTCCTCCCACGAAGTCGACATCAAGCCAGACGAGAGAATATTGAAGGAACCGCCAAAGAGGCCATATGATCTGGCTGCGGAGGAGCTATCAATTACCGTGAAGACGGATGTGGCGAGCGGCTTGCGCCAACGAAGCCGGCGCCCAAGGTTAAAATAGATAAAAATTGTGAAGCACTTTCAGTCATGCGGAGCAGCGCCACCGCTGTGACGACCAGACTACGAAAGGACAATAAGAAAGGCTACAAGGAAAAATACACGGGCTTAGTCGGCGGCAAAGAAGAAGAAAAAGTGGAAGATGAGCGAGTCTTTGAGCAATTGAGGATCCAAGATTTCTTGAAGGAGGCGGGACTAGAATCAATAGACCAGATCTTCCACCGGCACCAATCGAGATGGAAGTATGAGTTGGGCAAACCGCTAATTGATCCAAAAGATATAAAAGATCTCCCAACCAAGATGCGTCAAATGCATGAATGTTATATGGAAAGGGCATCTAAAGGAGAGAAAATGTTCCACCTCATTTCTCAAGATACACATTTCTTCCTTGGAGGCAGAGACAAAAATATGGCTGCAATTCGAGGACTTGTACCATGTGTACCAAACAGACGCCATCGACGTGTCCTTCATGTGCTGCTGGTGTCTGTAAGTATTGATCTTCTAAGTTTACCGTTTGCTTCCTCTCGTACCACAAAATCGAAAATCTAATTAACTTAGTTATCCCTTCTTATGTAGAATGGAGATACAACGATGTAGAAGAGTGGGCATACAGAATGTTGGTTTCATCGACCCAGAGGTTGTCAACAAGAAAATCTGGTCATTCGAGCAGCAAAGACCGCTAGTTGAGGCATACATTTTGCGTGCATTATTGAAACAGCACTACAAATCGTACATACTTCTGCCCTTCAACTTCATGTACGTGTTCTCACAAACCTCTTGTTCTTGTATTTCTTAAGCCAATAATAGTACGACTAGCTGCTTACGCGCTTCTTGGAATATATGAATAGGTTTCACTGGATCCTTCTAGCCATCGAGCTTGACAACAGCAGGATTATAGTTCATGACTCAAGAAGGAATCCAATCAGCAAATACCAATGGTTCATTGACATCCTCAACAAGACATTTGCAAAGTTCCAGAAGAAGCATAAAGGAGAATTCAAGAAAGAATTCGAAGTCATAGTGCGCACTCAGGTTTGTACTACAAAAACAATTATTAATATAAATGCACCATATCAGTTCTTCATCTGATATTATGAAATTTCTCCCTGTCAAGGTTAAGCGTAAGCATTTGGAAACAACTTATGTGGCTACTCGTGTTCCACTATATTCAAAGTTTTATTCATGACGATCTTATTTGGAACATTATGCCGAGGTTCGTATATGCATGTCAATTTGTTAGCTACAACTTACATTTTAATTAATCGCATGTGATCGGATATTTATATACTTCCGCTTAATCAATTGTCAGCCCAACATCGATGAGCATGTTAGCGTGCTCCCGCCTCACCGATTGCGCGCACTCCAAGAACAACTCCTCGGCTTCATTGTCGACGAGGTTATATCTCCAAATGGCGAGTTCCACGTTAAGCTTGGTCCATCGTTGAACACAGCTGAACTGATGACGACATCGACATCGACCAAGGACTTGGTAGCGCATGCAAGAAGAATCGAGTTCGATAATCATTTTTTAATCATTCAAACTTGCTAAACGCCGATAGCGTGTATGTACTTGTCCATTTGTTACCTTTGTTAAGGCGGGTTTTTACTAAGCTAGCTTGTGAACATGTGTATGAGTGAGCATATGTAATATATATTTAATTGCTTGTGAAAACTCCTCCACTCATATTTCATTTTATGGTAAAAAGCGATATACAAAAACCGAAAGAACATATTCTATAATACATATAATTGAAAAATCTCTCCACAAGCGGTTGGTGACTCCAACCGCTTCTGGAGTGCTTGCTCTCCACAATCGGTTGGTAACTCCAACCGCTTCGAGTGTCTTTGTCCACAAGCGGTTTGTAACACGAACCGCTTGTGGAGGCCCCCACGTGGCGACTCCACTGGCCTTCCTGGACACCTTCCCAACCTCTTCTGCTGCCACAACACAAGCGGTTTGTGCAACCGCTTGTGATACCGGGTGGGTATCACACACGGTTGCTTAGAAGCGGTTATAAAACCGCTTCTGAAAGGGGTTACGACCCGCTTGTAGTAGCCGGTTCTGTAGTAGTGTGGTCTTTTAAATCGGTATTGATGTGCCCCCCTGGACCAGTAGACCATTGAACCGAGACTGATATAACTTTCAGTTTCGATTCATGCATAACCGGTACTGATGGGTCTGTATAGAAGGCCAGATCTGTAGCAGTGCAAGTTTAGCATGATTAGGTTAACGTAATAATTCAGGTAATAATAACCACATCACAGTTAGAGTCATGATACACTTGTCTTGTATGGTATATACAATAATACAAATTCTAGTTGGTTATGGTAGTTTTACGAAAACGGTTAATGCCAAGGGCAAGATGGATGCTAGTGGTGAGCAGGGTTCACTAAATCGTTTCGTGCGATTTTCGCATGAACAGTGATTTTCGATAATCGCAAAAATCGAGTCGAAAATCGGCCGAAAATCGTTAAAAATCAGATGAATTCAAAAACCAAATTTTTTCAAAAAAAATTCAAAAATCGTCGATTTTCGTGGAAAATCGACGACCTTGTTGAACTTTTTTGTGCGGTCGATTTTTGTAGCGATTTTTGGCGAAAATCGACCGATTTCCACCGATTTTCGACCGGTTTTTGACACGTAAATTTTTTCGATTTTTTGAATTTTTTTGAATTGGATCGGTTTACCGACCGGTTTTTGATATCGGGCCGCGGCGATATGGCCGAAAATCGCGAAAATCGAGCGATTTTCATCGATTTTTTGAACCCTGGTGGTGAGTGCGTCGTGAACTAGGCGGTGGTTGCTCTTGCCCAAAGCAATTAGCAAAGAAGCAATGTAGTTACAAAAGCCATCTCGATCAAATTTCCTGATTTATGTATCATTGTTTGCTGGAAATAAGATTCTTATGAGCCGCATGTTGCGTTGCCATGTCGATCATACATATAAGTAGTATTTCGTTTGTCGAGCCACAATCGATCGAGAATGTAGTTGCTTATCATCTTCTATGATTAATTGCATAATTTTGTCCCTCGTACGTTAGTGCCACCTTGGTTCTATACCTGCACTCTCTTTCCCTCCATTATTCCCTTGCTGATTCAGACTTTCGTGGCACGTACTGGCATAGATTGCATTCGCCATTTCGCCTTCGCAACCCAGCTGTCCAAAAAGCCTGAAGACGTTGCACGTGTCACCCCAAATAGATTCGCCGTTCTCTTTATATGAGCCAACCACCATTTGCAGCGTCAGGTAACAAGAACCAAATTTCCAATTCATACAATGATCTCACAAATCAATCCAAAGAGAAGAATAAAAAGATAAGGCAATGTTGCAACCCTAGTTACATGCATCAGTTGCTCTAGTTAATTACTGTCTTCGCAAACTAGTGTTTGGTTCTTGTCAGGTGGAAATAAGTGTGCCATGAAAAAGTGGGTGCGGTTGGTTCATTTGTCAGTTCACCTGCCAAAAATTACTTCATCCAGTCACACAGATAATTATCATTTTAAATGTGGTGTAGTTAAACTTTAAAAGCTTTAACTATCAATATATTTTTAAATATTTAAATTGCATACATAAAAATAATATATGTATATATTATAATAAAAACTAATGGTTAAAATTATATTTTAAAGACCATATCCATATTGAAAATAATAACTATTCGTAACATGGAGCAGTATAAGCTTTACCGGCGTTTGATCTCTCTTTAAAGAATCCTAGGGAGAGGGAGTCCAACCACAAGAATGGCCAAACAAAGCAGCAACAGAAGCTAGCCACGCATCACTGTTTGCCCTATTCTGTTCCAATTAACCTTGCTCTTAGCGAGCTAGTTATTCGGTGATTTGACAGAGGCATCTAGGGCTGCTTTTAGATTCTTCCCAACCTCCAAGGGACAGTTTTTTGTTTTTACATATAATTGGTGTCGAGCTTCACAATTATCTAGCATTAGAAGAGTACGTAGTTGAAGGTGTACGTGTTCGTCAAATCAAAAATTATGATGCCCTTTTGTCACCTAGTAGGATTTGATTCCCGCACAATGGCATGCATGAACCATTGCAATCGCGGGAGAATACCGAGTGCCATCCTTATCATGACTTAAACAACCATTGATATACCGTAACCACTGACCATGACAATATTTTACGGTCAAAATCTCATTAAAAAGTTGATCTATATTTGAGGACCTATTTAATATAACGGTTATATCTATAGCTACAATTTAAAAGGTGTCTTATTCTCTTTAGTAATAAACTAGTTAGAAGCTAATGACGATCAGTAAATACCAAGTATGATCAGTCCTAGGAAGTGACATCCAGTCATATGGTTTCATAAGCCCTGACTAGGTAACAAGTTAGAAGACATGACAATTTTTCACATGATTAACATAAGAGCGGTTATTAGTGCATCTGTCAACTTACGATGGTTGACCAAATAATGAGACGTTCAAGACTTGACCAACTTATGTAAATAACCTTGGGAATGATAAATGGGAAGGGTATGTAAAGGAAAAATGGTAAAATATTACCTTAAAATTATAGAATGATATGTATTTAAAATAAAATCTGAAAGCTAGAATGACATATATTTAGAAACGGAGTGACTAATTATCTATTGATCGATGATTATAAAATGATTACTTATGACACTTAATTAATCATAACGCAGAAAACTGCCGAAGGAAACGACAACGACATGCTTTCATGTCGTTAGTGCCTCGTTTAAAAACTAAGCATGGATTAGTTAATCACACGGTTTTATCGGAAGGTAAAGACGTACAGCAAAATGTGAGCAAACAAATTTTCATTTATTTTAAGTGGGACGAGGTTCTTTTTTGTCTCTCGACCTTTTTCGGTCTAATTTTACCCTTGAAGTACAAAATCATCTATCTTCTGTCTTTAAAAAAAAACAGTGGACACCGCAAATGTGTGAGGGTCCTCCGGCAACCCCCCATGCATGACGATGCTATGTCTGGGTGTTCTCAACTTGTGGATGTAATTACTTAGTATTAATTATATATGTAAGAAATTTTTACTGTAGTAGCACTTAATATATTTTACTGTAGTAGCACTTAGTTTTTTTTCTTCTGAAACTAGCCTTTGCCAGGTTCTTTTTTGCAAATTGGACCCCAATTGCAATAGACGGGGAGCACGGCAATGCCACTACGTGAAATGTGGCTTTGCCGTGCCACCACTCAGCGAGATGCGAAATAAAAAAATAGTAATGCAATGCTACTGTAGCACTTCATTGCTACAGTGCCGCTGTATGGTACTATAGCACAACGTTTTTTTATAATTTATATATATATATATATATATATATATATAATTTTTAAGTATCTAATTTAAATATTTAAAAGATATTGGCAATCAAAGTTTCAAAAGTTTGATTACACCTATGTCTAAAATAACAATTATTTATGACCGAAGGGAGTATATTCTATGCCACTTTGATATGATATCATGTTTTAGGTTTAGTCGTTTGCTTCTTGCCTTGTACAATTCTTCCTAGTTTCTAGTTCTATAATCTATACTCAAGAACTCTTCAATGTTGTAGCTCTCAAAAATTATTTTTTTTCAAGACTAGCCCCTATGTGTGATTTTTTTTTCAAATATGCATGACCTCCTAGCCCGTAAATCCCGCGTATGAAGTGAGCAAAAAAAAAAAAAAAAATATCGATGTCGTGGTATTGCCGCACTCCCCGTCTGCTGCAATTAGGGCCAAATTTGCAAAAAAAAAAAAAAAAAAAGAATCCAATAAAAGCTAGTTTTTTTTAAAAAAAAATAAAAGCTACAACAATGAAAAGTTCTATATATAGCTCCTACTCTCCCTATTCTATATTTCTATCCTTCCTTGGGAGGTGAGCGTTTTGGCCCTACATTGAATCTAAAAAACTAAAATAGTGCAAATTACCACGTAGAAGTGCCCGATGTTGGGTGTACATTTTTTTCCCCACTAAACACATTTTTCCATCTCCACTTGTAATCAGTCGCCTTTGAATAAATTAAGACGTTTCTACTCACCTTACTTACAAAAGCATGGTTCTCTAGATAGGAGCATGGATGCTGTCGTCATCCTTCACACCAAAACTGAGCCCGAGCATGGGTGGGAAACACCGGAAACGCGTAGATGAACCATACTCGCGGGATCGACCGTCAAAATCGCGACGAATTTTTTGAAGTGCAAAACCGTGACAAATTCACACTCGTCACTTCTGAATCGCACGATACGGACGGTGGAGGTCTGCTGTATACTCCATGATAGATGTCATTATATCTTCTTTCAGTTTCGTCAAGGTATATTTACAAAAGACTGTATTACTCATCTTTATTATATATTTAGATAGCGTGTCTTACTCTAGTTTTTATAAGGCACCCACGCATTTCGAGATTCTAAGTTTGTAAGCTTTGATCAATATAATTAGTTCAACAATATATAGATTACATGATACAAAAGTGATACCGTTATATTCGTATTTGGAAACACTTTCATATGAGTACAATTTTGTAGGTATAAACAAAGTAATATAAAAGAAATTAACAGCCAAAGTTCGACTTTGAAGACCGCACTAAGTCAAACCGCGTCTTATAAAAACCAACGAAGGGATTATCAAATAACATTAGAAATATCTAAAGAGGATGAGTATAGAAGGAAAAATGCCAAGTAATCATGTTGAAATTGTAGAATGATATGCATTTAGAAACAAGATTTTAAAATTAGAATGATATGTATTCGGAATGGAGGGGGTAGATACAGAGTTCCACCGGCCGATCCACTTCCCAGGCAGCACTGCACAGGCGACTGCCCTGGCTCTCCGGTGACAAGCCTAAAGATGCAGTGCAGCTCTACCATTACAAAACCGCTATTAAAATTTAAAACAGAGTATTTTTTAGATAAAGCTTTGTTCTGCGCCATCAGTTAATTAGGCTTGCCCAGTCTCTTGAAATGTTAAACCCGCCGCTGCAGAGTTCGTTAGGCCCGGCCGGCCGGCCGGCAGGCCGCGTTTATTTCACGTACGGCATCTGTATCCATCAATGCCGCGCGCGGCGCCGGTGCAGGAGGGTACAGACACGCGCGACGTGCGCACATTCATTTTTATGTACGCCTACGCCGAGTTTTCCTGTGCGGCGCTCTCGATCGCTCGCTCGCACCGCGCAACTTGCAACGACGGCGCCGCGCGACGACGGCCGGCCGGCCTCTGCGTGAGAGATAAGGCAGGAGGACGCATGGGAGATGAAACTAGCTACGTACTCGCTACTCGCTAGCTAGCTAGCTAGTGAGGGTCTCTTGTGCTAATTAACTTGTCTTTTCTCTTGTGCTAATTAACTTGTCTCTTGGTTTCCTTCCAAGTCATGATTCCCATGCACAGTGAGTTGATGAGACGAACACTGGTGTACAGCATGATCCACTATCACTTCTGTTTCTTTTTTCGATCCGTCGGTCGTTTTCGATGATCGATGTCTGAGCATCGATCAGCAGTACTGCACATACAGTGAAGAGGTTACTGCAGCACGTGCAGATGAATTCAAAACAGGCCGAGATCGCCGGCCGTTTGTTTGAAGCAACGCGTCGGTTCGGCGGACACAAGGATAACAACGGTCAAAGGGGGCATCAAAGACTAAGGTCTTGTTTGGCTCGATTTAGTTACGGTTTTTCTTATCTGGAAGTCGGAAACTGTTCCAAATGATTAGCTTCTTCGCAGTCGAAAGCTAAAAATCAACAGCTCATTTGTATTAGGAGAAGTTGAAAGATGGTATAGAGTAGCTTCTCATGACTTCGATGGGTTGGAACTCTGACTATGCCACTAAGGTTGAAAAAAATTATCTCACTTCTATCCGGAATAAAATCCCAAACCCCACCCCTCTCATCCTATTCCAGCCCGCACCCCTCACATCTAAAGCCAGACTGCCAAACAATAAACCTTTTTAGCCTAGCTGTTTAGCCGTCCAGCCCATCGGCCCTGTTTGATATGGTTGTAGCTGCATGTACCCTCACACCTAAAAACCAAACTGCTAAAGAACAAACATCTTCAGTTCAACTATTCAGCCGTGCAGCCCTTCAGTCATACAGCCTAGCCGAAAGCTGTTTTTGCGCAATTGGAAGTCAAAAACCAGCAGCCCATTTTGTATTACGAGAAGTTGAAAGCTAAAAGCTGGTTTGGGGTAGCTTCCTACGGCTTCGGTGGAATGGGGTTCTAATTTTACCACTAGATTTAAAGAAAACTACTCCCCTTTTACCAAGTATAAAATCACAAATCCCACCCCTCTTACGCTCATTCCTAACATGTACCCTCACACCTAAAAACCAAACTGCCATAATTATGTGTACACAGTTTCAAGAGGGTAGATACTTTTTAAAAAAAAGCTACAACCCTAGTCACGTAATGTTATTTGATTCTCGTTACGTTCTGGATAGAATCGATTACAAGATTAGATACGGCATGTGACGTGCTTACACATAATTATTGGCTCCTAGCTACATGCATGTACGCATGTATGTGGGTGGATCGCTGGTATTGCAACAATTGTCCCACGCAGGATATGCGCCCATGCATCCATATATGTTAGAAGAGTGGCGTCTCAATTTAGTTTTGTTGTGCCACCGATGAAATGAAACACTATTTCTCCCCAGGGTAAAAGAAAGTGTCGCTATCGATACTAGGTATGCTATTTAAAATGCAACTTTATAGACCAGAATTTAACAGTTATAGTATTACGAAAAGCATTTCTATTCATCATTTTCATATAAGACCAATCTAAATATTATTAGAAAGAGAGGTGCTTCTGTGCTCTTTTTTTTTAAAGTTACACAAATATTAAAGTATTAATGAAGGGTAAATGAGGATTACTTACCCCTTCGTTTGCTTCAAGATTTGTGCAACTTGTATTGAGAGGAAAAGCATATATAAAAACATTGCTCAGAGAGAAAACATTGTCATTCAGAACTTACGTACGTACGTACGTACGTACGTACGTAATTGATTTAGCTGCATGCACATTTCGTGGTGACGACTCCCTTCTGCGATCCGAGCGAGTAATTAATAATTAGTGGGTCTCGTGTGGGAATTCCGAGGCAAAGAAAAATAATTTAGCTATTCTACGTGGCTAGCGTACTAGCTCGCACGTGCTACAGTGGGGTGTATGGACAGGACGGCAGTTTGGGCGTGCATGTGGGGTGGTACCCTGACTCCACTGCTTGGCTGCAGTGATCAGATGAAGCAAATGCGTCACGCACGGTGACAGCAATACCCTGTACCGGCGGTTCGAGCCTTGAAACTCCCATGGTTTACTTCGTACGTCCTCGGAAATTGTGACGGAGCCAAACGCGCCGATCCATATCAGTACGTACGTGGCCGCGCGAAGGCTAGCTAGCTCGTGCCGTACGCGCGAGGCGAGGTCTTTTAAATGAGCAGTGCTATATATAATACATATACAAACTCCTGATCGATATGATGCATGTACGTATACTTCCGATCAACGGATTCGGATATACTATATGCTTTGATTTGAATTGATACAGGTTGGATGCAGAATAGAAGAGTAGAGATCGCAAGTTGAATTAGACGATTGTTTAGCATGCACGTTACATGCATGCATGTATGTGGACGTAGACAGTAGTGCCTGTAGTTCCGGTTATGATCGAGCTGGGAACGTGGGTCTGATTTGTACCTGTTCTGAATCTAACGATAAGAATAATAGTGGCCTACGTGTACCCTAGGCAATTATTTGACCACTAGCTACTGTTGAACGAACATGCACGAGATGCTGCAGTACATGTATTTTTGCATCCTATACAATGTCACGGATCAACCCATCCAAAACGGCGCAACAAATATGATTGTACATAGAAGGCAGAATAAGGGTAAAATGGGAACAGTCTCTCGGTGCAGGAGTTACGGGTGTACAACTCTACTCACTAAGGGATTACTAGAATATGTACCATACTATTAAGAGAGAATTTTTGTCTGGTACCTTGAATTTGAATAAGTATCTTGGATCAAATTAAACCTTGTTCATATTTGATCATGTGCATTCCTTGAAAAATCTCATGATAAACCTATGTGCCCGGTCTTACCGCCCATGTAGGAGCGGTGCTACCGAGGTCTGGTAGCACCGACCCATGGGGCGGTAGCTTTATTCCAGAGAGCTAGACGATTGTGGGTTGCTTTCCTGTATTCAATTGGGCAAATCTTCATTGTGGTTTGCTTTCTTGTATTCAACTGTGTCCCTTTCATTGTAGTTTGTTTTCTTGTATTCAATTTTGGTTTCCATGATAAATTCTTGTGTCCCTCTAATTGTGGTTTACATGATTAATTCTTGTGTCTCCCTCATTATGGTTTGCTTTCTTGTATTCAATTGTGCAAATTTCAGTCCTAGTGTATTTAGTAATTGATCATCTTTCTGGGATTGTGTAATTTACTTAGACCTAGCTTGTTGGTACACTTAGTGAAAGCTAGACGATTTATACCTTAATTTTTTAAAAAATTCTCAATAGTAGTCATACTTGCTTAATTATTGCAATTAGAGCTAAATTTTTTTCAACCTCCTATTTACCCCCTCTCTAGTTGGTTATCCTTGAGCCTACAGTGAGAGAAATCATCTTCATGCAATGTACAAGTCTTTGCACCAAGGAGCATCATTTACTCACGCAAGCACTGCAGTGTCACTTTATACCTATTTAAGAATGAATAAAATTTAGTTCATTTTCCTCTAATATTTGTATCCACTGTCTCAGCTCCGTGCGTCTCTGGCTCCTTTCCTCTCATCGCACTAGTGCAAATAGCCCAGACCGAGCTCGCCAAAGGCAAGCAGGGCCGGCACGGCACGGTTTAGGCACGAAGCACGATGAGCCCGTGCCGCGCCGGCCCGTTACGGCACGACGCCCACCTCCACTCACTAGGGTTCAAATCTTGGCGTCCATTTTTACGTACACGTGAGTACGTATATTTCAGTAGGCATTTTTGTTCTAGGTGTGTGCCAAGGGGACACAGCCGCATACTCCTGTGTCTTCTTTTTAATCGAAAAATAAGATAAAATATAAAAAGTGTTTTAAATAAAAATACATACTTGCCTGTCAAACTATGTTTTATTTCCCGTTGTACGTGCATGCATGATGCATGCGTGGGTTAGTACATTGGGCGTAGAGTTGTGGTGAAGTTTGAACTCTTGTCATACAGGCAACTTTGGTATACCTTGGTTACACGACTTATTAACAGTGATGACCACAATCACTACAATGATTTGCTTAGGTTCTGCGTGTTCTCTACTGTTAGGGAATAAAAGAAAGCATATATATATACGTCAAAGATATACCTTACGTGAGTTACATGTGGAAACCCATATGGGATATACTATCTAGTAAAAATTCGCTTCACCAAGAGGCCGAAAAGATGCACGCTTTGGTTGTGATTTGATAAGAACACTGTACGTGGAGTGGGCGTACGTACAATGTGCCATGCATGCATGCCCGATCATCTTTGGCGAACAGACAAGAGATAATCTCTACTATTCTAAAGCAGCACTTGGTGGCAGTGGTTCGTTCTTCCCACGTCATTAATTGCCCTGCTTAATTGCCCTACGCAAGAAATGAAGCGTTGCTTTAATTAGCCAGCTTTCGCAAGAAACGAAACGTTAAAGATAGATGTTTGATCTTGTGAAATAATTTTTTTTTTATTTTTTAATCTTTATTTTTCGTTATCAATTTTATTTTTCGTAGCAACGCACGGGCATGTAACTAGTAAGGGATAATACGGCACGAGGATGTGTCTTAATTTGTTTGTTAATTTATACAAGTAACAATCGGATTAGACCAACGTGTGCGATCAAGGCCGTATTTAGTCGCTTTCGGTATGCATTTGTATGCACTGCATGCATCCGATCGACAGAGGAACATGCAAGCCATGTACTAGTATTAATTTCAAGCTATATATGCTGTGCAGAGTGGTCAATGCTGTTGTAGAATGCCAAGTTGCCCAACGAGTACTGTGCACTATGTAGAAACATTAACCCATGTTTCTTTCATTTCGGACCTCTTTGCATGTGCTGCCGTATGCGCCATACCTGTAATCTCATAGAAGACTCGTTGTATATATATATGGGCAATGCAGTCGATATCTTCCATGTCGTTCTTTATACTGTTGTGCCGAAAGAAGTGTATGGTCGGGCCATCGCTGCGTTGCTTGAGCTTTGCCGCGCAAATGGTGGTACGTGAAACACGTAGACAGTAGTTCGGATGTTAATTATGCGATCAAATCCAAGTAATGTATGTACAAGGGAAAACAGATTTAAATTTTCGTTTACCTATTTGTAAGTTTTTTTTTTTTTTTTTTTTGCTGTTAAGCAGGTTTGGTCAATTAATGCCACAGATCAGTGCGTACCTCAAACCTCAGGTGGTTGCCATACCGTGGGGCTATCGCTAGCCTGTTGAAGCGTAAAGTGTAGAGAAAAGAACTGACTGATATTTATCGAATCCCATTAATTATCTTAGCAGAGGGAAGCGTAAAGTTTCTAGCTCACATGGCATGCGTCTGTGATCCAGTGGCGGCGGGAACTAAAAAATTTTCTCAAAAAATACATATTTCGTATGCATAACTCTATAGCCTTATACAATGGTTTGTTAATATCATAAACCTAATACATATATTTAAAATTTGCTAAAAGTACGATACAAAATTTCGAAAGTACCGACCATCACCCCGCTAAATCCGCTTATGCTGTGATCCATGGCATGGTATCACGAGGCGACAACAAATTATTTGAGTGTCTCACAGGGATCAAGTGCATGTTTGTCCCATGCCGTGGCAACGCAACCATGCATGCACGTTCGTCGATCGCTGCCGCGAGCCGCTGGTGGATTAAGATGGGTCTCTCCGTGAGCGACAGCTTCTGCCCGACCGCCGGCCGGCCGTGTATCTCGTCCTGTGACGCCGTGCCAGCTAGCCAGCTAGGTGGTATGGGCGTCTGGCCAGCGGCAGAGGCGCCTACCTGTCCGATAGCATGCGACGGACGGACGCAGCGGCTTGCACGCAGATGCGTGCGTGAGAGTGCGCCCAAGCCTTGGTCTGACGGTGGCTTGCTGGAGCTTGTCCTCGCCGGAAATTTGGTCCCGGCTCGATGATACCTAATCTGAGCTGTGATTCGCCGATGCGCGTCAGGGGCGAGCGAGCGAGCGAGCGTGCACACGGCACAAACTACGAGGCCCTGACAAAAGCTCCACTGGCCCATGCAAGTGCATATACCATCTATTAAAGGGGAAATATACTGCGTACCAGCGTAGAACGGGCACGTACATACAAGGAGAACATTTTGTTGTTACACAGGAAATGTATATACGGGATCACCCACCTGTACTGAGCTGTGATCACCTTTGGTTCGGCAGAGCATGCAAGGGAAAGGACGATCTTTACAAGTTGGACATGCACTGATATCGATACATGGGGTACGAGGTAGCCTTTTTAGGATGCCCTGTCGTTCTCGCAGGATGTGGCCAAGCCTTCGTGTTCTTGTGCCACCACTCATGGCGGGAGAAAAAAAGCTGGCTATGATCTGCATCGTGATTTGACTGCGAGCGTGGAGATACCAATCCCAGCGGATCCTGAACAGGGCAGATTTTTTCTGGGATTTGGTCGGCTCAGGACTAGACAGCGGTACCTTTTACCGAGTTTTATCGAACCGGAGCTGTCCATCAATAATTCTGAGCTGTTGCATTTGTATCTTACTATCATTCTTGCGTGCACACAGATTGTTTAGACTATGCGTATTCTGGAAAACCGGAAAAACACCTGCTAGTTTTCACATAAAGCTAGCCAGGCCTGTTTGGAACACAAGAATTTTGCAAAGTCCCAGTTCCGAAAATTCAAACAAAAAATTCCCACGTCCCGGTCCCAAAGTCGGCAGCCAGGGCTTGCTGCAGCAGATGCATGGGTGTCAATACAGAACCGGCTACTACTACAAGCACACCAACAAGCCAAATACCCTAAACAGTCCAAATGTTTGAGCTATACAATGAGTTTGTTAAGTATATCCAGAAAATACAACATGACAATCTACACATGTTTTTAGTGTACGATGCCAACCGGCAGAAGGCCGTCCGACGCATAGACAGGCTTGCATGCGTGCTGCAAGATATATACGGCCAATTCGGCCTTGCTGGTGCCATACCTGAGATAGGATCATTGTTTTCTTGGACTTTGGGTCAAATGCATTGCATAGGCTGCAACTAGAGTCCAAACACTTGGCCCCAATCTCCCAATCTTGATCATATAGTGGTAGTAGTACGGCCTGTGGGTGAGCATGCATGACGAACTCAACTTAGCCCAAATACGTCGCTCTTAGGTACTACTTTGTACTCTGATGTCTCCTTGCGGTGGCAAACCCCAGCTGATTGCATCAGCAAAGCGGGAACCCGACAAAAAAATTTTTGATGCATGAGCCAATGTTAACTGAATGAAAACCAGATCGTACTATTGATTCTAGAGCAATTTCTGCAGCTTCGAGGTGTATAAAAAGATATCCAATGTGGTAAGTGCAAGAGTGCAAGCAATGATCCTAGGTCTACACACCACAGAAGTTACACAGAAGTGTAAAAGTCTGCGAATGGTTGTGAATCAACTATTTATGAATTCTAGATACAATACTACATACCTTTGTAAACAGCATTCTGAACTTCAATGGATGTATAAGGTAACTACAAAATTAAAGGGATCTAAACCAATCAGCAATAGTTCTTGAGAGGACCCTAGTTTCATTGAGAGCCAATGATTTCAAACCCTGGGCAAGAGCATCTGTTGGAGTGTATTCTGAACCAACCTGCCATTTCACATCCTGTAGTACAGCTGTAGTTAGTGCCTGGCATCACGAATACTAATGTTGCATAGAGAAATGGTAATGCAGATAAAAACAAAGTTGTCTTTGATATGATCCAGTGATTCCAAGAATGCCAAATGGTTAGATTCCTTGTTTATCTGCTTGTTTACTACCATTTCTAGTGCTAGCACCAAGTAGAGACTATTGGAGGTGAATGAACCTAACAGGATGGGTCTTACACAAATGTTGCAGAGCTCCATATGAATGCATATGATGCATCATACAATCTGCAGACGAAAAATATGACCAGCAGTACCTGTATACATGGAGTTACATGTGTCCCCGACAATATGACCTTCTTTATTTGCCCACCAATTGATTCCACCCGGAGTCTCAAGATGTCTTCAACTATGTCTGTCTCGTCAATAGCATCAATGCTGAATTTCACCTACAGTATATATATATATATATATATATGGAATATTAGTAAATAGTAAATACTAAATTAGAATAGGTAGAGGTTAGCATAAATATATGCAAGTTCGTCCGCTCTACCAGTAATGTTTTAGGTACGTTGTAGGAATTCTTGCAGAATTCACGGTTTTCAGGTGGTGTTGGTTTGAATTCAGATACACCTTCTGTAACCTGTAAATAACACGGGAAACATATATCTACAGGATTAAAATGGTATCTATGGACCAAACATGTTGCAGAAGCACAGTGATATAACAAAAGAACTAAGATTCATGTAGTACCTGATTCATTACTAAGGGTAATTGATCGACAAATTTGCTTAGGGATACCACAGCTTCTTGATCATACTCCCGTATCAAACCTCCAGCTAAATCAAATAGGGCCTTCCACGCATCTCCTACAAAGCCATGACATCACATCTTATTATAAACAGTCTATGAGCAATTTTAAAAAGTTTATGCCTTTGTTGTAACCCTTCCATTAAACAAATATTTGGACACAATTCTAACTTTTCCAGAAAATTATAGAAGATCATGAGGCATAGCAACAACTACGCAATATCATGAAGCACTGGAACTCTGGAAGCTACAAAACCATAACTAAGAACTAGATTTACCATCAACCTCAGTAAAGTTACCAGGCTCGATATGGAGAATTAGCAGTAAACCACATTTTTTTCCATGAAATTTAATTTCTAATTGATAAATATCATATAAAGGTTAGCTGTAAATGAATAATCACCTGATGCATTTCTGGCCACAGAGTATACAGGTGAAGCTTCCATCATAGGCATTAGTTGACTAAAAAGGGGGCCTATCTGCATAAAACAAATTTACTATTACGGAGAGAGAATAACAACAACAACAAAAACTAGGAGGCAAGAGCATAAGGTAAAAAACTAAGAATATAACCTCTTGGGGCTGAAACAAGTTGAACATAAATTGTATGTTGGAAATGACGTATCGAGTAGCATTGTACTTTGTACATGTTCCTCAGACACCTTGCCATAGCCTAATAAGTCATACGTTTTAATCGATAACTCAAGAAGAGTAAATAGGCTCGGATGAATCTGCTAGTCTCATATCTGAACCAAAATAATTGATCCTGACTTTTTGGTGCCCTGGACTTCACAGTATGGAATTGCTAGCTGTAGTTCAACACACAATACTGTGTAGAACTCATCTCATCCCTCTAACACAAAACCTTGGCTCAACCAAACACTTGGCAGTAGTGGCTGCAGTGCAATATCAGGGAATAGGTGTGTCTTTCGCACAAGGAAAACTGATCATGTGGGAATGGGGGGTTGAATGTGGGTTAGGAAGGGATTGAAGGTATGGTACACATGTGCACAGTTCACAGGAACTTATAAAATTAATTGTTCTCCTAGTCCTTAAGCTAACTTCAAAAGTTTAGTTTGATTTATGTGCCGGTTATTCATTGTCAGCTACTCGGCAGCATAAGTCCCAATGCAAGGAACAAAGAGAAACACCTGCCAAGATGGGCAAGTTTGTAGAATGCCACAATATATTTTCTTCAAAATTTGTAAACTTATGCTAACACAAAAAAATATATAAAATAAAATCCTATCGCATTGCCATACTTCAGTATACCATTTATGAATATATCAATGCTCAGGCTGAAAATAGGCGCTAAACGATAAAGACATCATTTTTGTTTCCTTCTTCAATTTCGCAAAATTGGGATCTATTCCAGTTAGTTTAAAATAATAAGGCGTGGAGCAACATAGCTACTCCCATTCACAGGTAACAACAATGCAATGTGCTGGAAAGCACAAGACTTTTACCTGCTCAAAGTAAGGAACAGCCTCTGAAGCCGGCCTATTGTTGAACGAGACAATGGCATTAGCCTAGAATGACCAAATCCAACAAAAAAAAACAAGAATCAAAACACTAAGCACTATTATCAAGGAATTATACAGAACAAGTTAGGAATTCAAACTTTGTCTCCTTATTCTCCTGAATCATTCAAGAGAACAGGTATTTATGCGAACCTTTGGTATCTTTTCTAAAAAGTAGCTCCCCACCAACAACTGAAGCAGCGCTCCATTGCTGCAACCCATTAAAGAATAGTTAAAAGAATAACGTCAACAAAACGAGCTTCAAATTTACTCTATGGCAAAGCATCGAACAGGTGGCGTGCGACACTCCATGCTCAGATCACCTGTGACCAACCGAGTACAGCGGGAGCTCCGAGATGTCCAGCGCGCTCAGCCCGGCCTCCGGCAGCCCTGAGGCGAGGAGCGCGTCGTAGCAGCCGTGGAACCTCTCGAAGACCTCCCGCGAGGCTGCCTCGTGGTCGAAGGTGACGTTGTACGGCACGGATACCACAAGGAAGCCCTCCTGCGCCAGGAGCTCCAGCAGGTGGCTGCAACCAACCACGCGACCCAACGCAAATCAGTATTTTTTTCCCCGCACCGAAGCGATCGTGGATTACTGCAAGTACGTTCCACCCCAAACCATGGATGGATTCCACCTACCCGTAGGTGACCTCGGGGACGGCGCCGATGAAGGCGCCGCCGAGGAACTTGATGACGGCGAGCGGGCGGCGACCGCGCGGGGGCGGGAAGATGAGGCAGGAGTTCTTCCGTAGGTACGGTTTCCACAGGGATGGCGGCGGCCTGGGGGCGGCGAGTGCGGCCAGGGAGCCGTCGGGGCCAAGCGACGCGCGGCAGGAGAGGGCCCTGGCAGCTTTGATCCCGTGGGTGCAGCGGCGGGCGTGGGGAGGAAGGAGGGCACGGGGTTTTAGCGGATAAGCGGCTGGTGGGGAGGAGAGGAGGTGGGCCGCCGCCGCCGCCATGGGAAGGGTGGAAGTCATGGAAGCGGCGGAGGCGAGGTGAAGTGAGGTGAGGTGGGGTGTGAGAGAGCTGATGGTTTCGCCACGACGCCCACGGCGCGGCCGGGCCTTTCCTGCTGTGGAGAGCATGGCCACGTGGCGTCGCAGGCACCGTCCGATCTCGCGGGAAGTCCTCGGCCATTGATTTTTCGCTAGGTATCAATGGAGCTCAACATAGCAAGGAGAAAAGAATTGCTCCCGCTCGCTAGGCCTCGTCTTTAGTTGGATTCAGGATTCAGGAATCAGGCTCTCCTTCACCAGATTGCTTTGCGACTAGCACTCACAGAATTCAGAACCAGGATGAAAACCAAAAGATATGATCAGAAAAAAAAATATTGTTTTTCAAGAACAGACAAAAGTTCTGTACGTCATTGCATTAAGAAGAGAACAACAGAAAGTAGTTTCCTTGTTGAAGTAAGAGACGAGAAAATATTGTTGAAGTAAGAGACAAGAATTTCTGCACAAATACAGTTTCAAAAAAAAAAAAAAAAAAATCTGCACAGCAAGTTAGCCAAAGAGCATAGATGTATCATACATGGGTAACATGGCTATTTCCTTGTAAACCTCATTAATCTTTTTCTGTATATAGGAGTAACATTACACTTAGAGCGAATAGAGTAAAGGGCGGAAGATACATAACTGTTGGTGGCATAAGCTAACTCTGTCCTGGATTTATTTTCTAAGTACAGTATTGTTGGGCAAAAACTGCTGCCTCAAAACTTGGGTATGCTTGTGTCCAAAGATTCAAAAACAAAAATAGACTAGATGATCTACTGACCAAATCCACAGACAAGTAATTAGTATGAAGTAACTATAGAACCAAGTCAGATGAGACTGCGCAACATACTTATGGCTGAAATGGTAACCAATATATTACCATATCTGCTAGTTTCTCTCCCTGAGCATATCCAACAACTAGGTTAGTACAATCCTTCCCACCTGCATGAACAGTAACAGCGAACGGAGTAAACAATTTAGCACACTACAAATAAAGTTAATTGTAGTTAAGATACGTACCTTATAATGAATGGAAGAAGTTATCCCTGCATGGAGGTAATCATATAACCTGGAAGATTACAAGTTGATCCATCCAGTCCAGAAAAGGGGAATATACATATTTGCCAAGCATGAAGGTCATATACCCCCAGTGACAGCCTCACAGCCATTGCATTCAGCAGCACATCTCAGTGTAAACAAGGAGCTAACCGGCTGCTTCCTTTTCGCAGCCAGCAAGTTGCAGTGCATCAGAAATTTGAGGTGCAGTTTAACGTTGTATTCTAGAGAAGTCATTCATCGCTGACGTAGACTTTGTACAGGGATGATGACGTCTTTGATGAAGCTCACCTCACTAGCTATATGTCAATAGTTCTTTTTTCTTCTCTGATTCTCACGACACAGAAGTATCCCTCTGAACGGGTTTTTGAGGGAAGAAAAGGATAGCAAGTATAGCGCAGATACTTAAACCGATTACACCGTCAAAAGGATGAAGATGGTAGGTGCTAATAATCCAGAATGGAGTTTCAGGTTTGGATGTGATAATGCCACTGCTTTGTATTAGATAACTAGCAGTCATGATTCCAGAGCGCAGGCCAATAGGTGCAGCGAGCTTCCCTTGCGTTCTTTGTTTGAGTCCAAAAAGCAGCAGTGAAAGTAGCAAGAAACCTGGTATTGAAGGTAGAGACCTGCCATTCATTTGTAGGGAGGTCAACATTTTTTGGAGCTTGGTGAAACAACTGAATCATGCTTGTGTATAAAAAAAAATACAAATCAACCCATGAATACATGTATCCTGGACTTTTGATATTAGTAATATCTATGGCTGCTACAGAAAGGTATCTAGCTTGTTAGTTAATGGGGCGAAATCATGCTTGATTTTACAACAATAGAGCATTGCTAGGATTGAACCCTAATACAGCCCACTAACCATAAATTAAAAACGTTTACTCAACCCATTCTGTTTCCTGCCACTACCCTCCCTTTCCCTCCTTTGTGCTCTTTCCCCCTCCCCCACACCCACCCCACCACCAGATCACACCTGCCAATGTCCTTGGTATTGCCTCCTAAATCACAGTCAGTCGTTCAATGGGTTTTAGATCCCAAATCTATTGACGAATCACGAATGCCTCGAGAATTTACCAGCAGTAACATGAACCATGTGTTAAAGAATAAAGTAGTGAAATAATAGAAGGGATAGTGGCCAGAATGGACATACCGGTGAATTAGAGAAAAAACAACTCCAGATATCAGGATGGCATTGTAGTAACCAAGGTCAACAGCAATTTCTTCTGGAAGCCATGATCTGAAAACCACTTCTTCCACCAAGGCAATGCTAGTGGCTGTGACAAACCCTCTAAGGGCTAGCAAGAATACACTAGAAGACTTGAGAAGATCAAAGGGTTTAGCTAAGATTGAAGATGACCCTGCTCGAAAAGTTGCAAATCCAAGTAAAATGCTTATTGAATGTACCAAACCAACAACAGTTACACCTCCAACAAGACCTTGAAAAAATTCTCGCACCTGGAATCAAAGTAAGTTGTTGTTATTATTAGGAAGCCTTTTCCGTACTCCTAGGAGTACATACTCTCACTTCAAATATACCAATATACTATCTATTATGCTCTTTTACCACTTTTAGTATACTTCCATAGTAATTTTAAGATACTCCAATGTGATTTGGTTAAAATATCATTGAAACCCTTTATTTTTTGTTATATACAATTTTCCATATAAAAAAGGAGTATATACACAACATTATGCTATAAAAGGTGGACTTTGATGAAATTTTGCATAGAAATCACTTTGGAGTATCTTATAATCAATATTAGAGTATGCTTAAAGGGATAAAAAGGTATAACAACATCATTTAAGCAGTATATTGAAAGTGGGAGTATATGTATATGTGCTGAGAGCATTCTACAAATCCTTCTACACAAGACCAAGTAAGGTTGCATAGGGAAGACAGTTTATACCCATGATGTAGATGCAAGATTCATCCCATATTGCTCAACTGGATCGTCATAGCCACGTATTCTTTTGCCCCATAGCATGACAAGTACCATTATAGATACATACAGTCCAACAATGCAAGCATATCCAACAATTCCTGTCGAAGCACTTACTGTCCAACTTTGAACAAGTGTTGGCAGTAGAGGAATCACAACAGGAGACCATAGTACAAGTACCATGAAGGAAAATCCCATGATCCTAAGAATGCGAAAAAGGCATAAGTCAAGGACAACCTGATAACAGGAAATCACCAGAAAAAGTTATACGTATTTAATATGACTACGCAACAGAAATTTCACCTTAGTTCATAATGGACAAGAACAGTATTCACATAACACTTACACTAAGAGAACTAATTCAACCCAACCATGTTTTAAGTAACCACTACCGCTTGAGAATGCGCCACTCATTGATATTTTTAGGGAAGTACTTCTATGCATCACTATTTGAAAGTTACACAAATACTAAAGCATGAACGAAGGGTAGATGATAATTGCTTACCTCTTCGCTTGCTTCAAGATTTGTACAACTTGTATTTAGAGGGTGGTGCATAGAAGCACTGCTCATACTTTGATAGCTTATAAAATAAAAACATAAGTTTCTGACTGTTTGATGTATGAAACAAATGGTCATCAGTTCCATTTCTTTAGAAGTTCAACTATGCGACATGCAAAACATGCAAAATCTGTTGGCTAGACCAAAAGTTTTATGGGTAACCCCTCTTCGAGTGCCCATAGAAAAGGACGAAAATAAATGAAAAACCTCCAACCCAATGTTATCAAGTTGTCCAGTCGGCTGGCAGCGCTCGACTGGAGGGACTGACTGGACTGGTTGAGCAAGTTGAGCGACTTGTTCTCGACTGGTCAACTTAGATCGACTAGTCACCGACTTGGAGAAACAAGTCGGACGACTAGTGAAAAGTGTGGGAGATGTCTTTGTTCCCGTGATTGTTTCGTTGCTTGCTTGACAAAACAAACAAGTCGGGCTATAGCCGGGAGAGTGATTGACGAAACAAAAAAAAAAAAGTTGGGCTCCAACTAGGGTTCGCCCGCCGCCGACTGCCGCTAATTCTTGCCCTCCGCCCTTCCCGTCGTCCGCCGATTCTTGGCGCCTGCCGCCACCGCCCAAGCCGTCCGAGTCGTAGCGCCGTCGCCTTTGCCCCTAGCTCAGAGTGTCAGGAAGCACCTTCACCCCTAGCTCAAGCCGCCATTGGCAAGCGTCTCCTAGGCCTTCAGGTTTGTCACCCTTCTTCATCCCTTCCCTTCTCTGATTCTCTTTGCTTTGCTGCTCTCTTCTCCCAAGATCATAGTTTGATTTGCTGCTTTGTCCTCTCGAGAGCATAGCTTGGTTTGGTGATTTTCATGACTTGATTCTTGATTTGAGGATGCCATTGCCATTGCTTGATTTGCTGATCAATACATGGGTAAGAGGCCGTGTCTTTTCAGCTCCAATGGCAATCAGAGAACAGCGAAAAAAGAGTCCTCGTAAGTTCTAACATATTTTCTATCTTTTCAATTCTTCATACTTGAAAGTTGAAAGCTCTCAGTTCTAACATATATTAGTATGCACATGTTCTTTTTAGTTCTTTGGTGGATTGCATATGGTGGCCTCGCTCATGAGCTCCAATCATTTGCAAAGCGTATCATTGGTTTTTGTTGTTCGGCCTCTGGGTGTAAGCTCAATTGGAGTGCCTTTGAGTTTGTAAGTAACTATTACTATTCAACTCTTCATATCATCATGTCTTCATTTTATAGTAGGGTATGATATTTTCCTTTTACAAATGCAGATCCATACCAAAAAACAAAACCGGTTGGAACACAAAAGGTTGAATACTTTAGTGTACATTCAATACAACCGGACAATGGCAACTAGGTTTCAAAAGCTGTGTGAGGAAGGTAGCAATGGCAACTAGGTCCTAGAAGAGTTCCAGTGGGGCAATGAATGGGTTGACAATAGCAATGAAAATGTTCATGGTGATACTGGAGATGATTTTGTGTGGGCTCATGTTGATGACGCTGCAGGAGCTTCAAGTGCTCTTCAAGATCGCAATCTTCCAAGGAAAGCTCATGGTGGCCCTATCACTTATTCCCGCCGCCGTGCAAGGGATGACCTGCTTCACAACAGTGAAGATGGAGCATTGGAGCGGAAGATGAGGAGCTCTTGGCTGATGATGAAGAAGTGGAGGATGATTTTGAGGTCTCTCCACCGACTAGTCATGAGGGTGGTGTTGGTGGAAACTCAAATGAGGGTCATTTGAAGTTGGATGGCCTTGACTTGGATGACATTTAAGTGAATTGTGTGGTGATTGTGACGATTGATGTGTTTTTGCTTTATGCTTTTGCCACTTGAACTTCTATCATGCTGTTTAATTTCCATTTGGAACTCTACTGTCGTTAATTCGTTATGGAATATTGTTTGATTCACTTTTGCTCTATTATGCTTAAATTTTGTTGCTGCTAATATGTATGTTACAAAGTTCATGTTGAGAAGAAAAGACCGCATGTGGATGAATGTGCTATTGCCACAAGGAGGAATATACAGGTAATTAAGTAAATGGCTTCTTAAATCCATAGTGATTTAATGTGTATGTGTTGATGTATATTACAAGGATTTGGTGCTTCTTCAACCTGTGTGGGAACTAGCTCTTGGGTTCTTCATACTTCAATCAACTATACAAACAATGAGGTAACATGCTCTGAATTTATTCAAGTGTTATTTATTTCATGCTCCTTTTAATTTGCTATCATCCAAGGGGTGGTATGCTGACAAGTCGACAAGTAGTCCACGACTAGGCGACTAGTTAGCAAGTCGATCCCTTGGCAATTCGACTCAACTTACCGACTTAATAACCTTATCCAACCCTAGCATAAATGAGGAAAAAAATTAGCTGAATACTAACAAAATCAAAACAGTGAAACACACAATTCAAGCTAGTGTCTGAAACAAAAGCATCTAGAACTTGTTAAAACATTGGTTACATCTGATGGCATTTCCGAATAGACATCTGGCATTTATATGCTATCAGCCAAAAGGCAAGATAAGGCAAGATAGAGAGACTATGGCTAAGCACCTCTAGCTACATGGATGTTATCAGGAAACATGCCATGCGAACTACTTCAGGGAGGGGAAGAAGAGTAACAAAAAAGTTACAGCATGTTTTGATAGTAACACAACTGTCATAATTTTATAACGATCGTTAAATTGCGTTAGTACACTGTGTATCTTTGTTTTTCAGAAAAACTCTGATTTATCTAGGTCCAAAGTAGTTTCCGCTCTACGTTGGCATTATATTTATTTTCCTAACACCACCATTTTATCTAAGTTCTAGGATATGCTGTAACAAATTATAAATAATCTCCAGATTTCACTCACACATCATGCAGTACTTCATACTGACAAATCATGCTGCTTGCAAATGAGAACAAAGGTAGTGCAAATCATTTTAAAAATTTCATATCCTACTAGCATAATCCATTTGATGAAGACACACCATTTGAATTATGTTTTTACCCTCTGTTTGAATATTTTCTGGTATGAATTAAACTTGGAAGGACTAACCTCTGAAATAAGGGACGTTCACTGATATGTAAGAATGAGATGAGCCTATCAGTCAAGCTCATAGCACCACGAATACCTCCCCAGAGTAGAGCAATTTTCCCCACAAACCTCAAAATCCCACCTTTCTGCCCTAGTTCAGCTAGAACTGTAACAAGCCTGCTTGTAAAAGTTGGATGTGGTAAGAGTATACAGAGAGAGAGAGAGGAGAAATGAAATGGGAACAAAACAACAGTAACATTAAACAGACCTTTCATGATCAACTTCACCATCGCCCTTTGTGGGTACTACGGGAGCTGCAACAGATAGGGCTTTCTCAGCAAAGCTGCTCATTAAGTTGTTCTGGCTCTTTTCCTGTGCAGTTTCGTCAAGCTTATGCTGAGAGAAGGTGGTGGTGCTATCCATGCTATCACCATTTTCAGCCTTCTTTTGCTGAATATAAAAAAAAAAGTTATGTATTTGCTAGAAAAAACATGTTAAACACAAATGTTCCAACAACATGAATTAGGAATTACGAATTATTCAAATATGCAGCTGGCATCTATTTTAGTGCAATGGGGAATGTAAGTATCTGTTATAAGAATGGAATCCTGTGCGCTCCTGGACTTATTACAAGCGGGAACTACTACCTGATACTTTACCAGACATTTAGTTCAACAAAAAAGCTGGGCTGACTCCAGAACCCATGTGTTTCGTGAAAGAATAATTAAATTCTAAAAGAAAAATGTTTTGTTTATCTCATTCAGCTAATTTTAAACATGACCAGAAGAATTGATAAACAAAACAGGCAATAGCAGCTACACAAGACGGCACAATGGAAATTATAAATAAGAACGAAACTTTGGGGCATTAATTTACTTACTTGGTGATGTGCTACAAAAGCGGAAGCACCTATGGCAGCTGTTACAGCCCCAACCATCATACCTTGACCCTCTGATCTTGGCATCTTCTGCTGATTGTGGCCACCAGTTTTCTCGATATGATTAACTGTATTTGCTTCTTTTTCTGAGGAACGATTATCCGCATTTGCTTCTTTTTCTAGGGAAAGATTATCTGCATTTGCTTCTTTTTCTAGGGAAAGATAATCTGCATTTGCTTCTCTTTTTGAGGAAGGATTGTCTGTATTTGCTTTGCCAGTATCCTGAACAGTTAGATCCTCATTTAAAATTCCTGACTTGACACTGGCTTTCATCTGGTCATCATGCTTAGACACACCAACATGGAAGTAATTTCTCAAAGATGCTAATGTTACACCAACTATGACACCTACTGGAAGAATGCTTCTCAGATTGTGAGATTGCTGAACTGCAGTTGATACAGCTTCAATAACATTTTCTCCATGAGTCATACCAAATTTGACAGTTGTTGGATTCCTTTGCACACATGCCGCTGAGTATAACTCACAGTCAAGCACAATAGTTCTAGAAACTTGAGCAGCAAGGCGCTCCACATCATGTGCAAGGCTTCTTTCAAGTTGCTTGGTGTTTGTTATCGCTAGTTTGCGACCAACTTCAATTTTGAGGGCATTTTCTAATTCATCTCTAATGAAGCATTCGAGTGTCTCTCTCAAAGCATTATCAGGCAACCTGGTTGCTACTTTATTATTCCGTTCATTTATCATGTTTCTAGAGTCCAGAAAACTTTCCATAACCATGTAGGGTGGTTCAATAATATTGCCTGTTCTAGATGGTGCTTGGGAGGAATGAGCATGTTCGATCTCTTCCACAATGCCACTATGTTTGTCGCATTTAGAAATTTCATCGTGCACGTCGGCCATCTGATCTGCTATTTTCCATTTACCCTCTTGTGGATCGAGGAAAAGATCAGTTGCTGAATTCAAATCTGGTGATTTGAGTTGCAATTGTGTAGAAAGAAACTCATGAAGGTACAATGCATACTGTGCCTTCAAGTAAGAGTTGACAGCTATATCCAATAAATGGTCAGGTAAGCCACTTGCCTTCTTTGTAACATCAGCATCCACATAGTTATCAGCTCTATATCTTTGATAACTTCTTATCTTTCCTTTAGCAGATGAAACTATGCTTAAATTGGAATCTCTCTCACCAAAAGTGTGATCCTCAGACATGATTGGATGAACTCTTCCAGAAATGCTATTTTCTGGTTGATAAGATGATGGATTTATGTTTTTTCCACTTGACTCTCTGTCCATATCACCTGTCACTTGAGATTCAGTCCCTTCCTCAGAGGGTTCATCAGTGGTTCTATCAGAATTATCCCCGTTCTCAGAATCATGTTGTTTTTCATACTGGTCAATCATATTTTCAAGAACTCCAAATACACTGTTGACAGCCATTTGAGTCGAGTCATCAAATCCAGTTAGGGCATCTAATGCCTGTCCCACATCGATTGGGGGAGGTTTAGATTCTTCTGTTTTTGAGGCATGCATACTTTGATCAGTAAAATTCTGTGCAGCCTTATCTTCATTGGCACGAACTGCATCACCTTCCTTTTCTATCACGTGAGACTGTGCATTCTGCTCTACTGTAGCATCTGCCGACTGCACTCCCTCTTTAGGAGCCCTATTTGAGCTTGCCGTTGATTGATCATCGGAAATGTGCTTTGGAGCTGTTTCATTGCCCTGATTGGTTCTATGCTGCTCTTCACTGCCTTCATTTGTTCCGGAGTTTGCTTTCTCTGATTTATTGGGTTGAGTTTGTTCACTACCTATATCTGTTCCAACTCCAACAGACCCAGAAGTTTGGGAAGGCTTTCCTTGCGATAACTCGATGCCTTCTCCAGGATTATTGTCGTTTGAGGTCAAATTAGTATCTTTTTGTTCACCCTCACCAATGGTTGCAACACTTCTGTTCTGATCATTCATTTTGGCATTTTTCAGCCCACTTTCCTTATCTGAATCTTTGATCTTTTCTTGGACTGCTATATTGGTGGTTGATCTTGCATTAGCCCAGCCAAGTCGCTTCAATGCATCTAAACTGAAATTTTCTCGTTTAGATTGTAAAATTTCAGTCACAGAAGTTGTGAGCTTTCCACGCACATCTTCAGGTACAGCTTCTTCTAGAGCTTTCATCAGTGATTCACCTTGTTCAACTGCTACCAGAACCTTATGAAAAGAAAGAACAATGTAAGCAGCTAGGCATATGACTCACAATATGATAACACGCAATTCTGTACCTTTCCAGAAAAACAAAACACACTTTTAGTTTCTAAACAATATCTGTTCTCTTACATAGGATGATATTATTTTGCGGAGATGCAGGTAATATAAACATTCGACTTAGAAAAGCTACAGCTGTCACCCCAAATCCATCTAGATGGATGAAGCATTCAAACAACTAACAGCTTCAGTTCAGATGAGTCGGAAATATATCTCGAATTTATTCTGAGTTAATAGTATGTAGTTGGCTCGGAGTCTGCTCAAGTGCTGAAAAGATTACCAGTAATTACAACCCAAATAAACTAAACACTGAGCATCAGAAAAAACTTTTAAGATGTTTATGAGAATTAATGGCCTATATTTCTGGAAATAAAATGAGATAATGCGCAGAGGATTTTGACTTTTCCATTTGGACTTGAAAGAAACTTATTGTGCAGTATATGCATAAAAGGAAAATTTTCATTTCATAGTTTTCATTCTCAAATGCCCTTCTTGTAGAAACATTCAACATTTCACTCCATGTAAATGTAACACAGCATAAAATGCAAAAGAGTGAAAAAAAAATAACACTTTAAATTAAGTGACTTGACACTAAGCTTATTATAACGAATTAATTTTGTAAAAAGTGTAAAGCCTAAATGAAAAATACAACAAAATTAGGAGTTAGTCCAACACATTTCTTTAGGAGAGAGGAACGACTAGATATATGAACTTCAGGAAAAGCAAATAAGAATGTTTGCTAAGTCTACTCTACCTTCTTCTTCTGATCATCATCCAGAGTACCAGGCATTGTAGCATCCAGCATATTCATCACGAGAGTTGCCGATTGTAGTACATGACCTTTCTCAACATCTTCAGAATTATCTTCTGACTCTTTTACATCTGAATCTTTGCTTACCCTATGTGCATCACCATTATCTTTTAAGTGCACATTTTCTTTGTTTTGAACACCAGAATATCCTTTTGCAGAATCAACCAGCAGCCCATTTATTCCATGTGGAACATTATTATACAAAATAAATTGGGATTGCTGACGAAAATTATTGACTTTTGGAACCTTCCTATCATTTGTTTGGGGTTCAACAAATGCTAGACCTTTGGATGGGTTAATAGTGATGTCGACATCTTTAATAAGTGGATGGCGACCCTTCAGAAGTGCAAACTCCACTGCTGACAGCCACTGCATAAATCCAAATAACAATTTAATGTGACAGACAACATGAAAGTTGCAATTACAGGAGTGATGCATAAGAATGTTAAATTCTATATAATACTGCGAGCAAGATTGTTCGATGCAACTGCTTACAATAGATCATAAATGCATCAAACCCTTAACAATCGGATAACCCCTGCTAGTGTAGGAAAAAAAGGGCCAAAGAATCGCGGGAAATCTGGTTAGGTAGATTATAAGTGAGCATGTGCACGCACGCCTACACACACACAAAGAGGTGGATGTTTGATATCACTGTCCAGCAGCTAGTTCGAAAATACGCATGTCTACTCCTGTTTGAAGTGGTACAAGAACACCTCCATTGGTAGTCAAATAAAGAAAATGACGATATATACCTCTAAAGCAATATTCTGGCACCATAATACAGCATATCTCTCAAAGGTGAAGACAGTGGAATGTACACAAGAGCAAAGAAGAAGGTTTGTAAAAGGATTTTCTGATATTGAACTGCGTGGTACTGAAAGAAGAGGCACGGTCCCATCATCACTCTGCAAGATACAGCTTCAAAATTAGATAACCAGAAAGACGGTTTTGACATGGCATGAAACTAGATTTCAGTATAAGATGGGAGTTTATTATTTGGATATCCTATGATATGTAAATGACAAGTTAACTAATGCATACCATTGCTTATATTAACTATAGTTCAGAATTATACCTGTATAAATAGTACAGGTATTTTCACATGGGCAACGGACAACCTTGTGCTATTTTCTGAATAGAAGTCATCAACAGTAGCAAACCCATGGGAAACCATCGATATTGCTCCATCAAATTCACGCAAAGAATTGGCTGATAAAGCCTTTTGAACATCAAAGTCTTTAGCTTTTCCTTGAAAGAGTTCCTGAAAGAATAAAATATCAGTTATCTTGGGCTAAATGCCCTTCCATGGAAAAGAAAGACCTAGGAAATACAGTGAATTATAGAGTCCATTTCAGGAGCTGCTGTTTATTCAACTTCTTAGATCCTTGTTCTATTTACAGGGAATGCTAAAACGAGATACTAGCACCAGCTATTTACAACAATGACTCTGCACTTGTTTTGTGAATTGATGTGCGCACACACGAACCTGTTAGATTGTGTGCGTGTGAACATACGCAAGAGCATGAGAAAAGGCGGACGAATTTTTGGAGAGCACGATGGGGATCACAACCTTATTGGAACGCAGAATATCGACCAAGCCAGCCGTGAGCTTTCGATCAAGAGCAATACGATGAGGAAAAAATCTTGTTGCTTCTTGTAGGTCGAAAGGATTGTCAATACAAACAGCAGCAGTAATAGGAGTAGACTCTCCAACTTCTACAAGGTACTTTGTCAGCATATTGGCACCATATCCCCATCCAACACCCATCAGTGTTGTCCAATGTCTTTTACTGTTTATAAAGCGTATTGCTGTGCATATATCATCACTGTCAGCCGCTGTAAATAACCTACATAAGCAGGTAGTTTAGAAGCCCTACAATTTTAGAACAGATATCCATCACAGCCAAACATACGCACAAGCATGAATAGGTACACTAATGCAAAGACATTAATGGACTAAAAGGGGTGCATTAAGTCAACAGTATTAGAGTGCACAAGTGATCATAATAGAGGTCCCTGGTGTTCCCAAATTACAATCATTTCCAGTATCACAAATCTCAACTATGATTGCTAATGGCTTAGTAGAATAACAGGTAAGAGGGGAGTTAACACTTATGCTTGACTACACTGCTGAAACTTTCTTGCTAAAGTCATAGTGCAAACATTGCTACAGGGAAGATTTGAAGCTCAGTTAAGTGCACTCACTGATCCATTTCCGCTACCAAAAACTTCAATTTTCCGACACTTGCGCCCTTTTTCAGTAAGAACAGCAAGAACATTTCTAACTTTTGTCCAGACAACAAGCCTATGCTATCTCCCGTTAGAATTTATCAGGAGTCAACTAAGTGATTAAATTAGTAAATAATGCACTTTGTCTAAAATGGTTACTGAAAAGATGATCCACTATGAAAACAAGTATGGCCATTTCCACATACAGTTCAATCACTGTTTCTACCATTCCTACAATGAATTTGTGTTATTCTCCAGTAATAACACTCACTTGCTACTCTAAACTTTTCTAGTCACTTGTTGTTACACTTCAGTACTAACAACCACTAGGTTGTATAAACAATAATTTGTCTAACTGGACTTCAGAATGGATTTGCATTTCCACTGACCATAAATCGGCAACTACTGATATTTACGTCTAACAAACACAAGCAACAAAAATTGAGAAGTTTAAAGTGAATTACAAAATATCAATCCGTGAGCACTTGCGAGTAATAACAAAGCTTTAGTTTTTCTCATAAAGAACTGTTTCTGACTGCTAAATGCTGATCATCTATTCTAGCTATGGTATAAGAATCCTTAATGTGAAAATTTTAGACTAAGAAAGAAATAAAGTGCTGGTTCACCTTGGCGTAGTAAGGGGTGACCCACCGCACCCTCTGGGATTCATCACAATGGGGAAGTAGCCATTCTTCAGTGCATCCAGCACGAACATCTTGATGCCGCTCTCCATGCTCCCCTCAGGCGTCCCGGGCACGATAAATACCGTGGAATCAAGCCCATGCTCCTTACCCAAATCCAAATTTTCAGGCCAATCAAGCGCGATCACACCGCCCTCCTCCGACGGGATGCAAATCCTCTGGTAGAATATATCGCCGGCGCCATCCCCGCCGCGAGCCGCGGGGATGCGGCCGCGGCTCAGGTTCACGTAGTGCCGCTCCTCGGTGAGCAGCCGCTCGTTGACGCCGTCGAGCAGCACGCCCCCGTCCTCGAACGACACAGAAGGGCACCGCAGCAACACGCACCGGTTGAACGGCGTCGGGCTGGTGAAGAGGATCCACTCGCCGGCGATATCCCCGCACGCCTCGCCGTAATCCGAGTCGGGGGACGGCGGCGGGAGGCTGCTGCGGAAATAGGAGGAGGACGAGGAGACGGAGGACACGACCGCCGCCGCCGCGGCGACCGCTGCGGGGCCGACGAGCGCGAGCGAGGCGGGGAGGTTGGCGAGGAGGTCGGATAGGGAGGCGCGGAGGAGAGGATACGGGCGGTGGCGCCGTCGCTGGCGGTGCCGGAATATGAGTAAGAAGGGTGCGGTGGCGGGGGCAGTGCTCCGGCGAGCGGCGGCGGAGGGGAGGCGGGGAGGAGGCGGGTAGGAGACGGGGCGGAGAAGCATCAGCGGAGTCCACGGCGAGGCCTCGCGCTTCCAGAAGCTTCTATGGTGGGAGGCGGAGGCGGAGGCGGCGGAAGCGGTGGTGGTGGTGGAGAGAGGCGGAGCGGATTGGGAAAAGGGCAAAACGCGACGTCGACGGGAAGGGAAGGCTTGCCGGCTTTTGGAGCGAAAAGCTCTCGCAGCCCGACGCTATATCACCAGGCGGTCCCACGGGTCACTCACTGGTGCGTGGGACCGGGTGGTCGCTTGGCTAGCGTGTCAGTGAGAGCAACGTGTACGGCGCGGGCGGCGCGGGGGAGGAGGCGGTGGGGGGCAGGAGGACTCCGGGCCCGCGGATCAGTGGGAGGTGCGGTTTTTTGTGGGCGGAAGGGGATCTCCCGGGGTGAGGCGGCCCGCGGCCAAGAGCCGTTGCTATCAGCGCGGCGAGCTACGACCGCGTGGCGCCGGTCGTTGCATTGGCGGTCGGCATTGCTGGGCAACGGGAGTGAGCGTTCCAGCGGCTAGGCGAGGCTTCTCACTTCCTTGGCCGTGTTTTTCTAGAGTTATTCGGCTCTTGTCCCTGTCGCGGTGGCAAAATGATTTCGACCTTCGCACAGGAATATTTCAGAATTTGACACTCAATTCGCAAGCCTTTCGGCTCATTTGGATGACATATGGGACCGTCTGTGTGTATGACAGTGAGCCAGAGTGTCAAATTCCGAAATGCGAATTTTAAAGAGTGTCAAATTCTGAAAACTCCCCTTCGCACAAGGCTGTTTGGTTTGTGATACCAGCGTGCCAAACTAAAATGGCAATGTCAAAACTAGATCAATGCCAAAATCTAGGCAACAGAACGTGTTTGGATCGTGGTCTTATCAAAATTTGATAACGTCAGAATCAGAACAAGCGATTTGGCCATCCTTGGATTAACCACGCACCGTGTTAGATTTCTTTGACATTACCAAAATTTCTGTGGTGTTTCTAAATTTTGGCTTCAAACTAAATTGTGGCCAATTCTTCAAACCAAGCAGCAAAGTCTTCTCAGATCATCTCCAACAACGTTCTCTAAATCTATATCCCTATATATATATAATTCCCCAAAAAGATTCTTTCTTTATATCTCTTCCATCTCCAACATCATTCCCTCAATCTCACTCTCTATTTTCTCCCTTCTATATTATAATGATATTTTATAACCGTCATATGAGCAACGTTTATTTTTAACCAAAAAAATTCGAACGGCTATTTTGAAATGGGGGAATTTGAAATTTGAAATTTATTCATAAGTTCATACAACAAAATTTTGGAATAACTTAGTTCATAAGTTCATACAACAAAAGTTCGGAATAACTTAGTTCATAAGTTCATACAACATAATTTCATAAGTTCAAGCAACAAAAATTCAGAATAACTTAGTTCATGCAACATAAGTTCAGATGCAATATAGTTCATACAACATAGGTAATACTCAACCAGACCTATTACATCTTCAGCTATTATGTCACTCTGCAAGCTCATATAGTACTTCTTTTGTGGCTCAGTGCAGTGACTTAGATCAATCCCATAATTCTCTCATCCTCGATCATTTTCTTGAGTTCATGTTCATTTTTCATTAATTCAAGTCTCTCTTTCTCCTGTGCAATCCTCACTTGTTCTTGTGCAATCCTCTCATGTTCTTATTCATATAGTTGTTCACATTGCTCATCTTTTTCTCTCTCTCTTTCATAATCTCAAATTCGCTCTTTTCCTTTCTCAAATTTTCTAATGTATCCATATAAAGATTTACTGTTGGAACACTTTCTTTACTTCGACGTAATCATTCTTTCGCTGCCTTACGTCCAATTGGCCTTCTTAAGCCATCATTTTATGCACTAGGAGAATCCTCATCAAGATGAATTGCATTGGAGCTAACTGGACTAGAAGATTCTGGACTTGCATTGCTTGATGTCTTTTTCTTCTTCTAAGATAACCGATCACATCACTTAGGAAGGTGTTGCAAAACATTCCAGCAATGCAAGAGTGCAAACGATCGCCCTTCTTCCTCCTGGTACATAGTTTTAGCTTGCATAATCTGTACAACTACACAAACAACCATATCAGCGAACTATCTATTACAAAAAAGAAAGGGATACATATCATGGGCCAACCTTATCCTGCTCAGTTATCCCGCTTTGATTTCGACGCTCAATCTAATCATGACACCCACAAAACTTATTAACCGCTTCTTGAATAACAAACCAACGATGTGTAAGAGAAGTCTATGAACGATCTGAGGTGAAAGTCTTGTTCTCATGGAAGTAGTGATATATTCTTCTCCAATAAGTGGCACGAGATTGTTGATTCCCTTGAACTGCATCAATACTAACGTTAAGCCATGCGGACACCAGCAAATTGTCTTTCTTCTTAGAGAAATTTTTTATCTTCTATTGTTTGGTCTCACTTGAGGACTATCCGTATGCACTGGAAATGGTTGGGAACCAATTGGGCTTTCCTATGGAGAAGATTCAGAACCATCCTAATTGAATGCAACCCCTCCCTCACTCAATAGGTTAATATAGAAGTGACAACGATTGACAAATACTATTCTATTTTTGGGCCTACAGTCTCATAAAGAGAAAGATCCCATGAATAAAGACACGGCTCAAGGTCCATTACCTGATTACGACTTCAACCAAAGTTAAATTTAGTCACATAGAAATATCCCTGACTAGTATATATATAAATTGATCGGATGATATGATATGCCCTAAAAATCCCAACCTGATAGATACACGTTGGTCGAAAACCCCAACCAGTATATAGGTCAGATGTGGGATAGATATTTATCCCGACCTAGTCGAGGTCGGGGAAGAAGTTATCCCCCGTATAAAGTTTGCGTGCGGGAAACGCTCTCTCTGACCGGTATAGACGGACATTTAGAAGTTACTCTCTACAAAGAGATGTCTCTTTATTAAAAAAACATGTTTTGATGATAAGACACCTTTTCGCGGGAAGACACCTCTTAGAAGACGACAAACTGTCACCCCTTCGTTGGCTATAAATAGGAGGCTTCCGCAAGGACTCAAAAAAAAGGTGATTGGAGAAGTAGATAGACTAAGTTCAAGATTAAAGATAGGTGATTAGCGTTAGCTTTCTTGTTCATTCAAGAGTCTGTACTCTGCAAAGCACACATCACTCAATAAAAAGCAATTCCTTTTCCTACTCCTTTCAATCTTTGATTTACTTGTCGAAGGCAGCCAAATTTACATTTGTAAGGTCGATTTAGGGACCCTGAGTCTTGAACATCGACAGTTGGCACTAGAAGGGGGCCTCCATCAGAATTCTAGGTTGAAAAAGAAAAGGTAATGTGTTGTCGTCATAATCAGTGGATGAAGAAAACTCATTTGATCTCGCCGACTATGACTTCGTAGAGGAAGAAGAAGGTAAGTATGACTTCTATTCCGAGTATGTTACTAAGGCGGAATTATCAAAATTGGAGACTTCATCCGAACCGGATGAGGCCAGGCCAGGAGAACCATTCCCTAAGGGAAAATCAGGAAAACAGAGTGACTCCGTACCTGCCCCTGTCTCAGAGGCAGAGGATCAGGGCAAATGCCCTATAGAAGTCGATGATGTTCAAATTCACTAGAATGATAATGACTTCTACGAGAGTTCATCTTTAGAAGATTTTCTCCAAAATATTGAACTCGGTTATACCTCATCATCGTCCTCCGATGAGGGAGTGCTCACCTCTTCCGTCAATTTCGGATTCCGCATTTGCGCAGTCACGGAGAAGACAGGGGCACAATGAGTGGAACATGAATAGCATGAAGCTCAAGAAAAAGGCCAACTAGGAGCAACACGTGAGTCTCGCAGTTGCCAAACAGGCTATGGAAGAGGCGATACGCCTTTACCACAACAGCCAGCCAGGAACCTCGCAAAGGCCAAATCCTTCGGTGAGTCATGTCCGATCAATTCTTTAGGCCACGTTGCAGGTTCCAAGGTTGGTAGTAAAAGACATAAACATGGTTCCTAATAGCCCATAAGAAAAAAAAACTCTTATGGACAAAATTCGTATTATAACTGGTGCGATTTTAAACCAACCCATGGATAGAGATAATGTACTGCTTGTAAGGTCTCTAGCTGTTGATATGTAAGAAGCTGCTGCAGAAGTACCGAGTGTATCTCCTTCCATGAGGTCTTTAACTAATTCCCGCGTGGATCATTCCTCATATGGTCGACGTCAACAAAGTTCTGATCATCAATAGAGGAGTAATCCACGTAGAAGGAGTGCTTTCAATAGGCTTGGGCCAGGTGAAAACATTAGCCGTTATCGACGACGATTTCGTTCTCTTGATTACATAGAACAAGTACTTAATGTATGAACACATTCGGGATTGTATACAGGAATCAAAGCCTTTTCACCAAGGTTCAAAAATGTCACTTGGCCTGAAAAATTCAAGCCAGGCCTTTTGGAAAACTACGATGAAACTCAAAATCCATCAGAATTTCTCTAAATTTATATCACTGCCATCCAAGCTGTTGGTAGCGATGAGAAGGTAATGGAAAATTATCTTCCCACTGTCCTCAAAGGATCTGCAAGAACTTGGCTATTTAATCAACCTAAAAGATCCATTTTCAGTTGGAAAAACTTATATTATGCTATTTTAAACAATTTTAAAAGTTGTTATGTGAAGCCAGGTAACGAGGATGACCTACATTGTCATCGGCAAACCTCTGACGAAAATTTACGTTGGTTTATTAAAAGTTTTGTAAAGGTCCATAATACAATTCCTAACATATCTGATGATTCTCTGATTCATGCATTCAATTAGGCTATACGTTACAAGCGTTTCACGAAGGACCTCAATATTCATCTGCCATCTACCACATAAATTTTTTTTGATATGGCAAATCGGTATTCCGATGCACATGAGGCGGTTAAATGGAACCGTATGTTCGACAAGTGCCATACACCACCTCATCTAGGTTTGAAGATCACCGAAGGTAACAAACCTAAGAAGATCTCCACACCTGAAGACCTAAAAGGTAAAAATAAGAAAAGGCGGAAAAGATCTCTCAAAGAAAGGATGTGGGCATTTCCGAATGACATGCGTACTTCAAGGATAAAACACTTTGGAAGAAGAAACATAGTCAGACAGATGACCGGTTCATTCGCAAAGGATCTACTCCAAGCAGTGGGAATGGACGATGGTGTCCTCTGCATAATATACCAGTATATGACTTGCGCAATTGCCAAACATGGAAAAGGCACATGGATGAATTTTACTCTAGTAAGGGTTCTATGCCAATCTTACCAGAAGGATGGAGTATTAAAGATGTAGATGGTGATGAAGATATAGGTTATCAAAAATTAGACAACCATGTTAATGTGATCTTCAATGGATCATCTGCATATTCTTCAAAGAGGCAATTTAAATCTGCATGAAGGGAGGTCAATAACATCGGCACCTATAAGTTCAAGCTCCATTGATTTTGGTGATTTGCTTTAGATTAATACTTAATCTTTGTTTAATGACAAATCCCATCTTTAATGAAACTAACATGTTTATTGAGTTTATGTTTAGTAGTATCATGTTTGGATGAAAAATAGAAACCTAAGGTATGTACTTGTATTAATGTTCATTATTATTGCATAGTTTGGGTTCAAGTTAAAGTATGAATTCCTCCATTGCTTTAACCACATAATGTGCATCATGTTTCCTAATCCATATACTACATGTATGCACATATCTAGGGGGAGTTCACACTCTAGCTTGATGTTTCATTGTATTAATGCGTGTCTTCTTGCCACATATTAAAAGATCAATACATTGAAACTAAATCCTTCAATATATTTTAATTGTCTAGTTCTAGTATACTCATGGTAATATAGGATAAACTTCAATGCAATCACAATTGAATATGTGCATATTGATTCAAAGTCATTTATATGTATGCACATATACTTGTGAAGTTTATTCTATATTTGATGTTTAGAGTAATGATCATTTCCATATATTCCACATATTATAAATCATTACTTTCCATCCACATGAGTATATAAAAACTTGTGTAGTTAGTGTATACTCATATCAATTTAAATAAAAAATTAAAATTGAGTTTATTTGTCTTATTAATCATTAAACAATACATCATCATGTGTTGATGGTGTTCATTGATTAATTAAGGACAAATGGATATATCTTAAGTATAATAAATCATGTGTTGGCATCATTTTACTTAGGACACATTTAAATCTTTTAATTTGATTAAGATCACATTTGCAGACACAACGAACTCAGATTTCCAAAAACTAATCTGGTCACTATAGTGGCCCCTCCGTGCATTTTTCCCTTAAAATTAACCATACGATAAATTTTACAAAAATAACCATTTTCCCACTACGAGATGACTCGAAAGGTGACAAGTGTCACCTCCCGCGGTCTCGTAGCACGAAAAATGCTGCCATGGCCAGGATGTGTGTAAGCAACCAGAGCGCAACAGCCACACCCAGGCCACACCCCTGTGCAAGTCAGCGCGCCCCTGGGCCCGCCAGCGATCCCGCCTCCCAATACGCGCCCTGGGTCCCCGCTCCCGCGAGCGCTGTGCCAGCGCCCCCACGTGCCCAGACCCACCAGAGTCGTACGCCACACACCCTGGCCCCCAACTCCAGCGTGCCAATGACCACCAAGCACGCGTGTTGGCCGCACACACCCCCCTTCATGGCTCCCGCACTTGCCTGCGTGCTCTCGGGTCATCTACGGTAGGAAAGGAGGCTATTTTTGTAAAATTTGTTGTGGAAGGGGGTATTTTTCAAAAAAAAAATACAGTGATCTATTCTTTGGAAACCATAAGCGCCTTCTTGATTGATTCTTTGGAAACCATAGGCATCTTCTTCATGCAAATTTTTTGCATGGCTGTTGCTACAAAACCGATAATGGACAGCAGATAAGCAGATAGATTGCAACGAAGGGGCTCGCCTAACAACCATTTTTGCCCTCTCTGCAACGAGAAACCTGAAACAACATACCACCTATTCAAGAACGGCCCAAGGACAAGATCAATCTGGGAAGGGGTGGCAATTCGTTTCCATTGCCAACGACTCAAAACAGAGAACTGGACAAATAACCTGACGTTGATGGAACGGTGGCTATTATACTTTGATACTCTTTCTTATACGTAGTAGTTTTGAATTAGATAAGAGTTTGTGAGATACGATACGGCCATGCATGATTGTCGGAACCCGAATCTGCAAATCCAGACCCTCTATGTATTCTGCATTAGTCCAGAATCATGCTAGTGCACATAGTCTTAACAGGGATGAAGTGCCACAATCATACACAAGGGAAATAATAATAAAGTACTTCAAACACCTGAATAAACTGGCTGGACGACCTTGTGGTCACCTTACAATAATAGTCTATCAAGTAGGGCCTACAATACTGAAAGTAAACAGATAAAAGCAGCGAAAATAGAAGACTTGATGAACCCATCACTTTGCCACAGGCAACTAACGAGGCTCGCTCCCTAATTCTTTGGTTCCTCATGGAAATCCTCCTCCCAAGCAGGTGTAGACTCTTCCACTAGTGATTTGTTGATTGCAAGGGGTGAGTACACACAACACTCAGCAAGTCATGCACAGAATGCAGTTCTATTACTACATGCATGGCTTCTTTCAAAGGGAAGACTTAATTGGTTAATTTGCATTAAGCAGCATTTTTTTGACCATACAACTTATTTAGATTAGAAGCAGTAAAACAAATTACAATAATAATAATTCTCTCAGTTATTCTCCAAGGATTCTGGCACACAACCCTAAACCAATTCCATTTTCGCATCTGGCACACAACCACCCTTTTCCACAATTTATTTTTGAAGATCTAACCCTTGACTGTAATCCCCGAGCATTGTCCAGTACGGCGGACACGGCTATTCGAATAGTTTTAACACACACTCTGCAGAGGTTGTACACTTTGCCCACAAGATATAATCTTTCACCACACAGGCGATTGACCGTAACAAAGTCTTTCAGGAACTTCTATCACAGCCTATGAACCTCTCTAGTGTTACCTTCACTATCGCTTCCCTCACACAGAGCCGAAGTATAGGATAGGCAACCACCATTGGATGGGTATCAACCCGCAGCACAGGTACGCTCCCCCACACAGTTACACCCCCTTGTAACTATCGCCCTGAGGTATCAAAGGAAAGATATCAGAGCATTACTAAACTAGGTCTGTCCCATACCAGATATGTGGTTGTACGGTTGGCTCAGTTCAAAGGTTTGCAAGGTTAAGTCCTTAACTGACTAAGGCAAGACCTCCTTCTCTCAAGTTTTGGGCACACAACCCTCACATTGCTCTCAACCCATTTGCCACACAGGCCTACCTGGCACAAAGCCTCTTGCCACTTGCCCCAGTCTAAATCATTTCCCACCCCAGTTATTTAATATACGACACATGCTAGCGTTAATTCAACTTCCATGTAGAACCTCACAGGTCTCTACGCTTCAACATCATCATGTGACAACATCGCACCATTTCCAAAATACATTCTTCATGTCATTAGTCAATGTTTCTTTTGCATTTCAGAAAAGAGCATTCCAACATTTGTGCAAGGCTACGCAACTATTCACGGTCTAGCCTCCCGTGTTGGCATATTATTAACATCCAACTAACAATAATAAACTTAGAGTGACAATTATTCATGGCATACAAATACTTAGCAATGTGGCAATACCAAATAGGTTGATTAACTAAGTTACCCAGATTAACCAAATTCATTTTTAGTTAATTTAGCATACATAATTTAAAATAACATACATTTCAAAGCATAGGAACAATATGATTAAAGAATAACTTGCCTTCAAACAGCTGCTGATCCTGCTCTGGAGCTTGATCTTGTGCCAACAATTCTCCCTCAAATCTTTCCGACAATTCAACGTCTACGCGTAACAGATAGATACACAATAAATACCCAAAATAGAGAGCAACTCAACTCCAAAAATAAAATAAAATTCATCATTGAATAGATCTCAATTTTACAAATTTTTAGAAATTAGAATTACCACAATCAGAGTTCAAACGTAAAAGTTATAGCCTTTTAAAGTTTGAAAATAAAAATAATAGAAAAATCCGAATTAAACGAATTATTTTTCTATTGAAAAATCGATTTATTGCGCCAGCATCGCGTTAGCTGACACGTGTCGCTCTCTGGAGCGGCCACCTCACCTCCAGCGCATGGACTCAGTCCACGGCTGGTTCGGGTCCACGGTGAACCAGGTCCACAACATAGTACCAAGACTGACATTTGGGCCCTATTGCTGACGTCATCGCTGATGTCACGCTTGCACGGTTCGGCCACTACTCGACACGCGTCGCAATCCGATTGGATCATGCGCAGAGTGATCTCCGCCGTTAATTCAAATTCAACGGCTCGGATCTAATCGTGCGCAATGGCTAGCGATGCCTCAAGATCCGTGCGGACATATGGCGGCATTGCGACCGTTCGATCGATCCAACGACTAAATCCAAGCATCTCCTTGGTTCCAACATGACACGCGATGGCTTACTAATGGCTCAGTGCGAGGCTAGATCTGATCCGTTCATTCAAAAACCGACGGCCAAGATCCAATCTAGCGGCAGTGACTGCACGCTACGTGACATAACCCGGCGCGCGACACTTGGCTCGATCCGGACCGCACAACGCTGATCGAACGGCTGAGACTAAATCTAAGCGACATTACTTGGGTTAATCTACACCGTTCAACCCAGATCGGACGGCCACAAAAGCATCTAAACCCTGCGGCTATGGCGCAACGTGGACAATCCCGGCGTGCGCCACGCGGCTTAACCTAAGCCATCAGATCTAGATCTAAGGGTTAAGACTAGATCTAAGGTAAAACGATCTAACTAATCCTAGCCGTACATCTGCGATCCTACGGTTGAGATTAGATCTAGCCCTAGGTTATGAGAATCAATCTAAACCTTTCATCCTAGATCCAACGGCACAGATTAGCTCTAATCTACGGCTCTAAAATGTGGACGCGTGGACTAATCCGAACCCTACGATCTAGATCCAACGGTCCAAACTAAATCTACACTCCAACTGGTTTGACTACGTGGCAGGATCTGGTCCACTCACCGGAAATCGAATGGCTGCTGGAGCTCGCGGAGATGGTGGCGGCGTGGCGAAGTAGCTTCGGTCGGAGACAAAGAAGACACCCACTGGGATGGCGTTCCGGTGGGTTTTCGGTGGCGTGAGATATCCCCTCGTGAGCGCCTCGCGACGGGGAACTCGGTGATGAGCTGGTCAAGGCGGAAAGTGGCTTGACGACGGCGGAAATCACCCAAAACCGCGGCGGCTCGTCTTGAACTTCGGCGAGAAATTGTGGCTAAACGGTGGCGGCTTGAACGACGAGTACTTAGGGAAAAGAAGCGGCGCGAAGAGCTCTACACGATGCGATAGTTCACTCCCTTAATAGACCTCCCCGTGCGTTAATGGCGAGTGGTGAACCTGGCGGTAACGCTCCGCGGCGATTCCGCCGGTAATGATGTGGCTTCATCCGGGGCATACACGCATCACTGATCCGATGGCTTTAGCGCGCCCGCAACGTGGCCACATCCGGACCGCAAGATCCGAAATGGACAGCGGAGATTTGAGGCGATTAGGGTTCCTAGCGCTGGGCCGGCCGACACGTGCACAATACTGGGCTCACTCGAGTTTTCCCCAGGTTTTTGATTTAAAATAATTCCAAAATTTAAACTAATTCATTTAAAATAATAAAAATACCAGAAAAATTCTAAAAAATATTTTGAGATATTTTGAACTCAAATAAAATATTTCCAACAAATTTTCATATGAACTTTTCCAATAATTAAATAATTCAATAATTAGCTCAATTCAAATTTATTTCGAATAAATCCAAATAAATTCCAAAAATTCTCAAGAATTCAAATAACCCCATAAATAAAGTAAAAGCAAAATTTGGGATGTTACAATGATCCCAAGAACGATGTAGATGAATCTCGTAGAGAGAACCCAAATAATGATGTTGATGCCACCACGACATGAGAGAAAAGATTTAGCGAAGCTGACCGCAAATTCTTTAAACACAACCTCTCGAATCTTTTAGGACCTTTGGATTATTGCCCTATACATAAAAAGCTAGAGATAAATAATAACCTGACAACTCATTCTCTTGTACACCTCTTGTTTTGGATGAGTTAACTTGTGGCTTTTATGGATGCTTTGGTTCTCCATGACCACCCCTTAGGTTTATAGCCTCCCTAGTTCTCTTCTAAAGTAATCCCACTCCTATTAGGATTAGAAATCCTAATCCTATTAGGAATTTTTTAGTACACATTTTTATATCCTAAAATACTACATATGAGTCATCATATTTAACATGGTTAAACTGCATTTCATCTGTAGAAACCAGTAAGCGCAAAGGCATTAGATCGCTCATCCTACCGGATATAAACTCGGGAGAAAGGGCCTCCGGAGGACCGCCCCACGTGTCTCATGGTGATTTTGCAAAAAAACTCCTCCGTTTCTCTGAATTACAGATAGGTCCCTGCGAATTTACGAAGAGGTCTTTTGTGATTTTTTGTGAGGTGAACAAAATTTTTCCCGGTTGGCGTTTAGATCCCTCGCTCGCCACTTTACGGAAAGACCCTCCCGTTAAATATGAATCATGAACGAGCCCTTTTCTAATTTTTTAGGATAGCGATCAGGTCCAAAAATATAACAAATAGGTCCCCGCTCTTTATGTCCAGGTCATTTATCTGTTTTTCCCGAAAAAAATATTTTTGCTAACAGAAATATGTGTACTTTTTTTTCGGCTCGGTCTCTGAGGGTTCTGGAGCCTCAAAAAAATTTAAAAATACATCTAGATCTATTTTTTCCCTGAAAAAAATGCAAAATCATTTTTCGTTCGCGCGCGAGGTGTCCGCCACGCTTACGGGTTTCTCGAGTCTCAAAAAAATTTATAATACTTCTGGGTCTATTTTTTCTCCGGAAAGATATCGCAAAATCATTTTTCGTTCCTGCGCACGTCATGCGCTGCGCTTACGGGCCCAGGTTCTTTCTCTGTTTTCCCCGAAAAAAATATTTTCATCAACAGAATGATGTGTACTTTTTTCCGGCTCGGTCTCTACGGTTCCTCGAGCCTTCAAAAATTTTAAAAATACGTCTAAGTCTATTTTTTCGCCGGAAAAAATGTAAAACTATTTTTCGTTCACGTGCACGGCGTGCGCCGCGCTTACGGGCCTAGTTATACTTATACTGGCAAGTTGTTATACTTATACTGGCAAGTTTGGCTTGAAAGGAACCGGCACATTTCCATGTACGAGTTTGTGACGGTGCAAAGTGTGATCGATTTGATCACCGAAGATACACGCAGCTGGGTTGAGGTGACTACTGACTATAGAGCATAATGTAGCGAGTTCAATAATACCCGCTTGTTCCCCCGCAGTAGTCCAGCTTCCTTTGGTAAATTCTCTTTTCTTTTTTGGCCTTAAACGTGCTTTGCACGCTGTAAATGGTTATGGTTTCTCTTCCGCTTACTATAAAGCCAGCAAAAGCTGGAGTTTTTTTTTTAAAAAAAAACATTTTTTTGAGGACTTTGTTTTTAGGACCCATGCATCTAACATTTGTCCTCGACTAGTACAAACAAGAAAAAGATAAGTCGTTTTTGCCATATGCAAATGAACAGTTACAACTGAAGAAATCCTGTGTATTTACATTGTACAACATGGGGGGGCACTGGATAAAGAATCTTTTTCGAAGTTACAAATAGTCATACTACAGAGGTAAAGAATTCGTGTCAGATTTTAATCAGCATCCTATATCTGCAAGCCTTGTCCTCTTTCCTCTCGACCTCATGTCAAGCTTTATAGAGCACTTCTGTGAGATGCGAGGCAGTGCAGACACGAGGAGTGCCTGCGAAAGGAACCAATAAAATTCGGATCAATCGTCTGACAGAAACATGCACGTGTAAACTATATCACATAACTTCCATGCTATATACCTTGCGTGTACTTACTGACTTGATTCCTTCCCGGAGCACTACATCGGTGTAGTTAGTTCCTATTGTGCAATCAAGCGAAAACTGCTCCCAAAAAATAGAGAGAAATCTCACAAATTAACTGTCCTCAAATTACAAGAAACTTCAGAAGTAAGAACAGAACAATTAATCAGGGTCTGAACCTGCAGTTTAGGCAGAGGGAAGTTCATGAGGTGCGTCCGGGCGCCGATGCTCCCGGAGATCCTGATCTCCATGTACTTCCTCTGCGCCGACAGCTCGCTGACGACGAGCCGGCTGACGTTGGACTGCTCGAACACGGCGTGCAGGAGAACCGTCACGTTGCTGCTCCCCGGCGGCTGGTAGAACACCGGCACGTCCATGGCGCCGACCGACTCGTTCGCGTACATGACGTCGAGGACCGTCGCGCTGTACCTTACCCCGATCCTGTTGGGGTTCTGCGCCGCGAACAGCAGCGTCGCCACCGAGCACGACGTCCCGTTGGCGCTGCCGCTGCGGTTCGACGTTGGCGACGACGACGACGGCAACCGGAGGCTGAACGACCTGTCCATCTGGATGGACTGCAGGGAGAAGGTTGGCTTCTTGAGCCTCGTGACAAAGATGATGAGCAGCACGGCCGCGACAAGGATTAAGAGGGTCAGCGAGAGGAAGAGGTAGAGGCAGAGGCATTTGGCAGAGTGAGGAGGCGGCCAGTGGCCATGGCAGCTCTCCTTGCAGCTGTGGCCTCTCCTGCTGCTGATAGGATCCATGGATGTGTTGCCAGAGGAGGCATGGATCAGCGTGAGATGAATATATATATATGTTTTTTCTTGTACAAAGTGAGGGAAAGGATGGGTTTTTTCCTTGGTTGCAAGCCTCGTGCAATACTTCAGTTCATCAATTGCCTTTATTCCTTACTTGAAAAGTTTGTATGAATCGAGCTGCTTCAGGGAGAAGATGGAGATCACTTGGAGAGGCAGGCAGGTGAGTACTCTGCGGCTGGGATACTACTCTTGATGAGTTTAGCTTGCTTCGAGTTAAATACAGCACATGCATGATTGGGACTTGAAATTGTAGTGCTAGCAGAAAGAACTGATTAGCATGCATGCATATAAATGCCTGAGTTCAGCATCAAATGCTGCCTACGCACCAGAAGTTGATTCATGTTGCCTTGAAAAGGGAGCCAAAATGAGCCGTGTCATGATTCTGATCAGAATATAGCAGGTGATAGGAAATTTGATTCCCTCCACCACAAAACAAATATAAAGCAGGCTGATATCTTTTCAGAGCTATTCCTTCCGTTCACAAATATAACTTGATTTCAGCATTGTACAGTTGAATATATTTATCAATAAGGAAATACTCCTTCCGTCTTTTTTATCTGACACCTATAATCTATGCCATCAAACTTTCTAAAGTATGGCCACTAATGTGTTTAAAACTACATGGATTGACTACGTGAAAGCTATATCATTAGATTCATCATTAAAAATATTTTTATGATATTATAATTTTATTAATATATCTTAACATAAGTTATACTAAAATGTAACGGTCAAAGTCAGATTTCAGAGACCGTAAAAAATAAAAATAAAAACGTCGAATAAAGAAAGAACGGAAGGAGTAACGTAGTATAAGGACAAATCAACTTTGCATGTGGCAAATTTACGTACTTTTCTGTGTAGCTGTGGTTAAAGGTGAACGTATTTAACCGTTGTTATGCACAAACCGCAAAGACATACTCGATCCATATTTGCATATGCATAGAGTTTAACTGTATTAGAATTATAATATGTGAAAAATGAACAGACATCTAAAATTCCTTTGTAGAGGTTTTAAGTTTGACGTGTCTATGGAAGGAACGTTCAGCAGTCAACCGTTATAATATTATTGCAGACTATCTATATGTCAAAATATATGTGATTTCAACAATGACATGGCCTCTAAAATACAATCTTGATCATTAGTTTTTATAGCAATTGCTAATACAAACTGGGAAAAATAATATTTTTTGTAATTTTCTGTTTTGTGTTTTTAGTTCTAATTTTATCCTTCACACAGCCCAGAAACTAAGGGGAGTTGGCATTTGCAACTAAACTAAGTAATATAAGTCTAGAAACGAACGTCCATCTCTTCGTTGACTGCCCACAGTACCAACGGTTATGGACGGACATCGCAAATTGGGTTCAACTACAGTCGCTAAGACCTCAACTCTGGAAACCGGCCGCCAACCTGGAACAGTGGGCTGTTCAGCTGGTTCACGCACAGGCCGGCTGCCGCAAGGGGGTCCAAAGCTTGATTATTCTAACCTGTTGGCGATGGTGGAAAGAACGGAACAACAGAATTTTCAAACAGGAGAGCAAACCTCATGACGTTATTCTACAGGAAATCAAGGATGAAGCTTCCCGCTGGTCCTATGCTGGTGCCAAAGGAATCAAAGAGATTTTACTTCGACTAGTTTGATTAGCTTTTCCTAGTTTGGTTTTTTTCAGTGCAGTGCCCTGCACTCTGTACACTTCCCCACCTTTTTTAATATAAAGCCTCGGCTTTCTTTCTAAAAAAAACTAAACTAAGTAATATTTAATGTTAATCTAGCATTACTGGCACATTCTAAAAATATTGGAGTATAAAAGATGTGGGATGTGTTGGATTCTTCGCACCATCCCCTTAAGGACCCGTTTGGGTGGGATGGATTGGGTCGGATCCGGCCTTCTACCTCTCGCGTAACAGCTATATGTTCCAACACTACCCACCTATTCGGCGCAGTCACAAGTACCTCAATACGAACAACCATGCATCCACCTCGCGTCTTCTATATCTTCTTATTTTCCCTGGTCAAGACCACCGTCACAGCCCATGCAGCTGCCTCACCGCACCCCTTCATCTACGGAAATAAATTTGGTGGAGGAGGTGTGCAAATTCCTTCTCGTGCATACCTGACGTTGGACAATCCTGCAATCCAACGCCACGATATTAAAGTGAGGATTTTAAACTCACCTCTTGCTTATTTCGATGCAATTCTGGGCATTAAGTGACGACTTAATGTCGTGACGTTGGATTGCATGATTGTCCATATGACATCAATCAGTATTAGATATGCACGGGAAAAAATTTGCACACCTCCTCCACCGAATTTATTTCCCCATCTACCGCCTCCCCACTGCCTCATCATATATTGCTACCCTTCTTTTCCTCACGTTGGCCATCGCCGGGTACCTCCTCCTGTGACCGACAGATCCATTGTTGTGTTCTATCTCATTGGTATCTCTTCTCCGTCGTCACCACATAGTTGTTGCTGAACGGTCTTCATCGCCGCTTCCCCTTCAAAACGGTATCCCTTTAATGATTTTTCCGATGACCAATTCTTATAATTTTGATGTAAGAAATAATGTGTATTTGATGCATCAATTTATTGTTTTCAACGATTTGATTTAGATGCGCGAAATATGTGATGCAATTAAATTCATAGCAATTGCATTGTGGTGGAAGTGCCACGATGTGTTGTTTTGTGGGTGGGTTTTAAATTTTGTTTTCGGTATATATCTTGGAGGTGGTTGAAATACGAAATTTTGGCGAGATCTTAGAATTTCAAATAAAATTCAGATAAAATTCAGAAACCAAATTTCAAATCCTTTTTTTTCAACCAGATTCCCGAGATTTTGGCCGAAATCACCGAGAACTCGGTCAACTTTTGAACTTTTGAAAAATGGTCAAATATACGTCAAAATTTTTTAATTTTTTTTTGCCACAAATCCAATCAAATCTGGCCCACAAAAATTAAAATCCGGTCAAAAGGTCTGAGATTTCAGCCAAAATCACTGAGATCTTACCGAGATTTTGAAAGTACTATAGCATTTTGAATTTATGTAAATTTTTTATTCAACCGAGATTTAGGATCTTTGCTCCGACCGAAGAACGAAATTTCGACTGAGATGACAAAGATCTCGGTGAGATTTTGAACCTTGTGTAGGTTGGGGGGAGGGTTGGGGTGTGTAGATTTGTGAGTAGCGGTGGTAGTTTTGAATTATGTGTGTGAGAGAGGTGTGGTGGATGGGTAGGGTGCTAGTGTTGTTGTCGGGACTACTACTGGTTAGATCTGTTATGATATATAGAATCTCTGTTCCAGTAGGGAATGACTCTATCTATTGGTTGGCGAATCTGAATTGATCTCCAATAGTTTTTCTCCTATATATTGGACATTGCCTTATACAGAAAAATCAATCTAATAAAGAGAGAGCTTTTCCCTTTACATTGTGTGTGCTCCTACTTCTGTTCTTGTGATTGCATTTGTGTGTTGTTGATTGATATGGGCGAACGGCTATGTTTTACAACACGTTATCAGTACGATTGTTCTACTGAGGCTAGTCGAGTTTGTCTACCTCTGCCAATCAACACTGCATCGAGTTCACATGGCTACACGCGAGTAAATCTACTTCAAGCCCTACACAACGAAGTCTCCCATGAGTTGAGCCGCGAAGGACTTGGTGCTCTGCGTGTTCATGTCATAGCCGGCGGCGGTGACACCGTGGCCGCCGCCGCTCTATTCACTGGCATTGCTGCTGCTCATGAGGAACGACGCCGTCTGGTCGGCGCGCTGTGAGGGAGGCTGAGCGTGAGTGACACGACACCGTGCCCGGCGAACACGAACGGCTCTGAGCCAAACTGCCCGTACGGCACCGGCGTGAACAACGAGTAGCCACCAGCACTGTCCTGGTGGTCCCTCGCGCCTGTAGAGCCGCTCTCAATGAACTTCATGAGCAGTTCCCAGTGGCTCACCTCGTCGGGCCTCACAGCAGCCGCGGCCTACGCGTGCAGCGTGACCACGTCGGACCCGTGGAACGACGGCTGCTCGTCGGTCCTCGCCTTCTTGAGCTTGTGCCGCAGCGCGGCGGAGCCACTGCCATTGTCATCACCGTGATCATCGTAGAAGCCTGCCTACGGCTAGTGGTCTCCGGTGAACTTGAGCAGGGATGCATTATGGATGACGTACGTCGATGTCCTTGGAGCCGCTCTGATCCGTCCCTCCCATGCGTGCCGCCGTTTTGGACATTGCGTTGCGGTCCGACTTGGGAGGGTGGACGTCATTGGTGTCGCTGGTGTCCCACCACCGGACTTCCCCTGGTCGGCACATGCACCCTGGTCCTTGGTCTCCTCCACCATCGGCTTCCATAGCCTCACCTTCGCGTTGTTGAACCAGTTGGACTCCTGATTAGATTTTGCAACGCAATTAAAACCCAAACTTTCGTGACAAGCCATGCATTGTAACAACCGGGTTAAATGAGAACAGATGGAGTAGAAAACTTAGTATGCATGCAATGCAGTAATCAAATAAAAATATTGTTTTCACCTGGCTCCTGCTGAGGCCGGTCTGGTTGGCGAGCATGATCTTGTCAAAATCCTTGGGGTATCTGCATGACAACACGAGGATCCACGCAGACCAGTGAGATGTTGACACGTGGACACTCGAGGACGTTGAGAATTGCTTAAATAATTAGTAGAAAACTATGAAAATTGCTAGGTAAATCCTGGAAAATTTTAGATAATTATCTACTAAATAGATATAGACCAAACTTTATTGATTGGAGAGTGAGCTTGCAATATATATAATGATCTTACCAGTAGTAAAAGTCATTTTACATAAATAGAAATAGAATATGTCGGATATCGCATAGAGGGAATCTATTGTGCTTGCTCTGAACGGCAACAATTATTTTACCCAGACAATTAATACTAAGATTAATCTGATAGCTCAATTTTTAGAGCTGTCATCGACCAAGATGGTACTCGCTTCCCTAAACCACCATGTGTGTATGGTCGTCAGATTTTACGCCAGGGTCCCCACTTCGCAATAAAAGAGACCGCGGCGCGGCAGGTGTGTCCGGCACACCGCCGCAGTAAGCAAAGAACTCCGGCATGGTCGCCCCAGGATGTGGCGATCGTGCCACGCCACTGGCGCCAGAAGAGTGGTCGCCCAAGGGACACGTGGCGAGGCAAAGCCACGCCCTAGGCGACCAATGAGGTGGTCGCCAAAGGACAGTGGCGATCAGGCCACGCCACTGGGCGCCCAGGAAGGTGGTCGCCCAAGGGACACGTGTGGCGCATGTGCCGCGCCCCAGGGCGACTCGCGAGGTGGCCGCCAGGACGTGGCTTACCAAGTTGACACCACTGGGCGCCCAGGAAGGTGGTCACCCAAGGGACACGTGGCAGACAGGCCACGCCCCTGGGCGACCAACGAGGTGGTTGCCCAGTGGACAGGTGGCGACCAGGTCACACCACTGGGCGCCCAGGAAGGTGGTCGCCCAAGGGACACGTGGCAGACAGGCCACGCCCCTGGGCGACCAACGAGGTGGTCGCCCAGCGGACAGGTGGCATGCAGACCACTCCCCTGGCGTCCACCCCCGAGGCTGCAGCGCCCAGATCAAGGGTATTTAATGCGAATCATGCGCATTAAATGCAAAGCGTGGAGAATGCAGTATGGCAGCGCGTCTTCCCCAGGCGTGCATTAATTACGTGTGACATCACGGCAGCACCTCACCCCCTGACGGAACGGGTAGCGTTGGCGGACATGGGGCCCGAGGCGGGGGTGTGACGGCTGCGGCAGATAATAATGGGATGTAAGAACAGGGACGCGCGCATTAAATGCGCCCGTGCTAGTGTAATGAGTATGCCTTGCCGTGTAAGCCTCCCATGTGCCCCCGGGAGCCCAAGTATAAAAGGGGGCCGGGGTGCATGGGAGAAGGGGTTTTTTCGACTCATTGTTAGTTGGTTTCATACTCTCAAGCTAGAACACAAGCAATAGCAAGAAAGGCGAGACTAGGGTCATTACTCTTGGAGGGCTCGAACACAGGTAAACCCTAGCGTCCCCATTCCTCTGAGCTTCACCGGCACCCCGTTCATCTTCCTTCCACCGGCGATTACCCCGAAAACCCCCCGTCTGAACCTTATAAGCACCCGACTCGGAGGTGCCTGTTGGCTAGAACGCCGACAGTGGCGCGCCAGGTAGGGGCTATTAGTGGTTAGATTGCCCTCTTCCCTCCATCTCCAACTCGAAGCTCAGCAGAAGTAGGGGCGCTTGTCCGCATGGCGGAGTCGCACTCCAAGCGCAGCAATCTGCCCGAGGAAAGCGGGCGCCTGCTGCTGCTCTCGGCGCTCGGGAGGGAGCCGGGCCACCCGGTCCCTCCACGCGGAGGGGCGATGTGGCTTCGCGCCGGGTCACCGGCCCAACGACGCTGGCACGGGGACGACACCCCGCTGGCCTTCATGCGGCCCGGCCGCTTCTCGATCATCCTCCTCGAACGCTGGGGACACCCACCACTCCATGGTCAGCGGGATATCGTCCACTGGTCGACGCCGCTCAACAAACAGGTTGAAGTTGAACGGCCACCGGGGCTTCCGGTATGTGGCGGCAAGGAGCGCGCGCAACTGACGCGCAGGGTTCCAGCCGCCGCACGACTTCTCTCGGTGTCAAGGGCCGGGACAAGGGGAAGGGAGTCCTGGTTGCAGCCCCCTCCGTTATAGGGGGACGTGCACGAGACTCCGCTTCTTCTCGCGGTCCCCCCGAGTCAAGGGGGAATCGCGAAGAACTCAGATCGCGCTTGGATGAGAGGCGGCTCCAGCGCGACGGTGACCTCCGCCACGTTCTCATGGGGTGTCGCGAGAGCGCGCAGCGGCGCCCCACTCCCCAGATACCCACCGGACGCCAGGGGGCTTCCCCCTCGGACTCCGGGGGGAGCGCAGGGTCGCACTCCTCATCCTCTCCTCAGGATCGAGGGGCTGGCGAACAACGTTGCTCCCCCTATAACGTTGGATGCCAGGCGTTCTCTCTCCGCCTCCGGCAAGCTGCGTGGCCGGAGAGATTCCGTCCCGCCTCCATCGAGAAGTACGACGGCACCACCAACCCGGAGGAGTTCCTGCAAATTTACACCACGGTGGTGCGCGCGGCGGGAGGGTCTGAGAAGGTTATGGCCAACTACCTCCCGACGTCGCTGACGGGCTCTGCCCGGTCTTGGCTACTTAACCTCCCGCGAGGCTCCGTGCACTCATGGGAGGAGCTGTGCGACATTTTCGTCGCCAAATTTCAGGGCTCCTACGCTCAACCAGGCGTGGAGGACGACCTCCACGCTCTGGAGCAGACAGAGGGGGAGTCCCTGAGAGAGTTTATCCGGCGGTTTAGCCACTGCCGCAATACGATCCCCCGGATCTCTGAGCAATCGGTAATCATCGCTTTCCGGAGGGGGTCCGGGATCAGAAGATGCGGGAGAAGATGGCTACCCGCATCATCTCAACCACTTCCGAGTTGTTCTCCCTGGCGCATAAGTGCGCCAGGGCGGCTGAGGCTCGAAAGTGTGCAACAAGGCCCACCGACACTGACGACGCTGGCACCTCGAAATCCTCCGACCGCAAGAAGAAGAAGAAGAAGCGAAGGGAGGCCACTGCCAGAGAAGTCCTGGTTGCCGAACCAGAGACCAAATCCCGGCGTCGCGATGATCAGGACCGAAGGGACGAGCGTCGGGACCGGCGCGGTGACCGCAGGAACCGCCGCTCGCCTCGTCGCGAAGACAATGAAGGCAAGCCCTATTGCCCCATCCATCGAACAAGCGAACACGACTTGGAGGACTACCAAGTTGTGTCCAAGCTGGTAGACAGGCGACTCAAGAAGCGCCGCGAGAAAGACCACGGAGAAGACGATGACGAAGACTCAGCTCCATTGGCCTTCCAACAGGCGGAGCACACGGTGGCGTTCATCCACGGGGCTCGACCACCTACTCATCAAACTCGCGATACAAGCGGGATCGAGGCGGTCTGTGCCACCGTGATCGTCCTCCGGCGAGTAGGCTGCTGAAGTGGTCGGAGCAACCGATCACTTTCAGCCGGGCCGACCACCCGGAGAACGTTTCCGGCCCGAACCATTTGCCGATCGTGGTCTCTCCCACGGTTCGCAACGCGAAGCTCGGGCGGGTCCTCGTTGACGGAGGTAGCGCCATCAACCTGCTGTCAGTTGGGGCGTACCAAGCGCTCCAGATACCGTATGAGGAGCTGCGTCCGGCCCCACTCTTCTACGGGGTCGCCCCCGGGGTGGGCCTCTTGCCCCTGGGGCAGGTCCGGTTGCCTGTTACGTTCGGAAGTGCGGAGAACTTCCGGACGGAGCTGGTCGACTTTGAGGTCGCCGACTTCGACCTCCCGTACAACGCCCTGCTTGGCCGTCCGGCCTTGGTCAAGTTCATGGCGGTTGCTCACTATGCCTACATGCTGGTGAAGATTCCAGGGCCTGGGGGTCCAATTACGGTGAAGGTGGATAGAATGGAAGCCCTGCGTCTAAGAAAGCAGTTGCAGGACCTGGCCGGCACCATCTGCTCGGCGCACGATAAGGACGACAGCTCGAAGCCTCCCCGGTCGTGGCCAGCGCTCCGCCTTGCACTGCGCGGGCGAGGCGCAAAGGCGGTCCCCGTGGGCGAGGACGGCTCGGGCAAGGTCGTCAAGATCGGCACCGACCTCAGCGCCAAATAGGAAGGCGCGCTCGTCACCTTCCTCCGGTCTAATCTGGATGTGTTCGCTTGGGAACCATCAGAAATGACCGGGGTCCCTAGGGAGGTGATTGAGCACCGATTGGCAACGCTCCCTGAAGCGCACCCGGTTCGACAAAAGATCCGGCGGCAGGACGCCATTCGGGACGAAGTGGAGAAGCTTTTGTCCGCCAAGATTGTGCGGGAAGCCACCTATCCGGAGTGGTTGGCCAACCCCGTGCTCGTAAAGAAGTCCAACGGGAAGTGGCGAATGTGCATCGACTTCACCGACCTCAATAAAGCCTCGCCCTATGACCCGCACCCCTGGCGGATAGATATCGTCGACTCCACGGCAGGGTGTGAAAGCCCTGTGTTTCTCGACGCCTACTCGGTATCATCGGTCAAGATGGCACGGGAAGGCGAAGAGAAAACCGCCTTTGTGACTCCTCGGTGTATCTTGCTACGTCGAGGATGCCCTTCTGAAGAAGAACGCCGTGCCACCTATCAGCGGGCCATGCACATTGTGTTTCGGCCCCAAATAGGGAGGAACCTCGAAGTGTATGTTGATGATCTAGTAGTAAAAACAAGAAAGGCCGATGAACTTGTTCAAGACCTGGATGAGACCTTCTCCCGCCTCAGAAAATACTGTATAAAATTGAATCCCGAAAAGTGCGTGTTTGGTGTCTCATCTGGGAAGCTACTCAGGTTCTTGGTCTCCAGTCGCGGGATCGAGGTCAACCCAGAGAAGATAGAAGCAATTGAGCGGATGCAGCCGCCTACCCGCCTCAAGCAACTGCAATGCTTAACCGGGCCACGGCCTCCCTTGACGGCAGTTCATAGCTCGGCTAGGGGAGAAAAGCCTCACCATTGTTCAAGGCGTTGAAAAAAGACCAACTCGTTTGAATGGACCCTGAAGCCAAAGAGCGTTCAAAGGCTTGAAGCAATACCTCTCCTCTCCCCCGGTGCTGGTCACCCCCGAGCCGGGTGAGCCATTGCTGTTGTATGTGGCTGCTAGCCCCTCCGTCGTGAGCGCGGCGCTGGTGGCAGAGCGAGAAGGCTTCCAACAGCCGGTCTACTACGTCAGCAAGATGCTTCACGATGCAGAAACAAGGTACCCTCAAGCTCAAAAGATGGTCTATGCGGTGGTGGTGGCGTCAAGAAAGTTGCGGCACTATTTCCAAGGGAGAGAGATCACAGTGGTCTCCTCATACCCCCTGCGCGAGATCCTCCACAACCGAGAAGCAGAGGGCCGCATCGCCAAGTGCTCCGTCGAGCTGGGGGAGTTCGGTGTCAAGTTCGCTCCTCGTACCGCGATAAAGAGCCAAAGGCTGGCGGACTTCGTTGTCGAGTGGACTCCATCTGAGTCTAGAGCCGATGAGGTCCCCGCGCCCTCCCCCTGGATGCTCTTATTTGATGGGTCCTTCAGGCTTGAAGGCGCGGGGGCTGGGGTTCTTCTGGTCTCTCCGGCCGGAGACCTCCTCAAGTACGTGGTCGTCCTCGACTTCAAGGCCACCAACAACGTCGCCGAGTACGAGGGCTTGCTGGCTGGGCTCCGGGCCGCCGCAGCCATCGGTGTCCGGCGCCTGCAAGTAAAGGGCGACTCCCTGTTGGTCGTCAATCAGGCCAGGAAAGATTTTTCCTATCCTGACCCCGTTATGGCGGCTTACCTGGCGGAGGTCAGGAAATTGGAAAGGCATTTCGAAGGGTTGGGGTATACTCACATCCCCCGGCGCGACAACCATCTGGCGGACGAGCTCGCCCAGCTCGCCTCAGCCAGGTCTCCTATGCCGGTCGGGGTCTTCGAAGAAAGGCTTCCGTGACCATCCATCGCAGCCCCCGTTTCTGGCGGGGACGATGGTGATGCCGCTTCAGCCCTCGCCTCTGGAGGGAGAGTGGTTCCGGCGGAAACGCCCGGCCAGGCGGAGTACCCGGACGACCACCTCGTGGTCGCTGTGCTTGACCGGGAAGGCACTTGGATGGATCCGATCCTGGCCTACCTGCGGGATCAAGTGTGCCCCGACGATGATGCGTCAGCAGAGAAGGTAGCACGAAAGGCCAAGTGCTATACCCTGGTGGGCGGGGACCTGTACCGCCGGGGTAAGAACGGAATTCTTCTGAAGTGCATCACTCGGGAAGAGGGGAGCAGTTTGCTCTCGGATATCCATGGAGGCGTGTGCGGGAGCCATGTGTCCGGACGAACGATGGCGGGAAAAGCTTTCCGTCAAGGGTTCTATTGGCCAACCGCCCTCCAGGATGACTACGAGCTGGTGAGGAGATGTGAGGCGTGCCAGTTCCACGCCAAGCAGATCCACCAACCAGCCCAGGCCCTGCAAACTATACCACCCTCCAGGATGCCTGCGAGCTGGTGCTGAAGGGCCTCAAGACACGGGCATTCGATCGACTCCACAAGCGCGGGGCCCGGTGGACTGAAGAGCTCCCGGCAGTGCTATGGTCACTTCGGACTACCCCTAGTCGGGCCACCGGGGAAACCCCCTTCTTCCTGGTCTACGGCGCGGAAGCTGTTCTCCCTTCAGAGCTGGGCCGATCACCACGCCGTCATTGCGTTCGTGGAAGAAGACCAGGAAGATCTGCGTGAACGACGTCAACCTCCTGGAAGAAGCGAGATCGGCGGCTCTGCCTGCAAAGTACCGACAAAGTCTCGAGGCGGTACCACGCCTCCGGGTCAATGAGAGAACATCGCGCGTGGCGACTGGTCTTGCGAAGAATCCGGCCGCATGCCGGGTCGCATAAATCGTCTCCCAGTGGGAGGGACCTTTCAAAGTGGTCTCGGTCTCGTCCCGGGCGGTCAGCCGGGCAATCAAGACGGCGAAGAATCAAGAACTCCCAGAATGTAGAAAATCTGCGCAAATTCTACCCTTGATCGGTTGTAAGTCCCAGGCTCCGTTCCCCGACCGGCCGGAGTGTGTCTTCCTCTCCACCGCGGGTCGGGGGAGGCCTTCTGTTTGAAAATAAATACTCATTTTCCTTATCCAAAATAGTTGTTCTTCCTGCCCTCTTTTCGGTCTTTCGCCTTCGGTCGGGTAGTGCCAGGGCACTTGCCTCTGGTACCCTGCCACCCTGCAAAGCCCCAATAGCAAAGGCGGGATCACTAAGTGAGAGCGGCGCGCGGGAGTGGGTGATTGGATGGCTAGTTCAGCACGATCCCCAGCACGGTCATGACACTCCGGGTGTCCCCGTGGGGGTCGGCGACTTGAGCACCAGTGCCAAGAACCTAAGGCCCTGCCCGGACTCACTAAGTGTTCGTCCCCTAGAGGCTATTTGGGAGTCAAAATTTTGCTAAGGTAAGGGGTTCGAGGGAAGTGATTCCCTGGCACAAGACCTTAAGTCTTTAAGCGGCCGTGTGTTGGCTCGCGCGGAACAGGAAAGATTAGGGTAAAAGCGATCTTTAAGTGATATAACAGGAACTTGTGCTCCCGTTTCATGTAAAATGTTTTGCATCTAAAGTCTTTACAGGCAAAATCTAAAAGAAAAAAACTACGCTACTGGGGGATCCTCCTCGTCCTCCGCTGCCGCCTCGGCGGCCGCCACGTCCTCGTCAACTGGGCCGACGTCCAGCCTCATCGTGAGAGGATCGAGGATGGACGCCTAGAGGGGGGGGTGAATAGGCGATTTAAAATTCTCTAGTTCAATGCAGCGGAAAATAGATCGAAACTTCCGATATGGAGTCGGAGGTTCCGGTGTCTAATCGGAATATCCGATACGAGGTCGGAATATCCAATACAAGGTCGGAATATCCGATTAGAACAGAGTCTAGAGAAATGCTAAACGAATTATGCCTATACACAAATTGATTTCTACTCGAAGCTAGCACAAGCAAATATTAGCAACTAGTAGTAAAGCTAGCTAGCGAGATAACCAACTCTAGATAGATCAATTCAATACAAGATAGCAAAGTAAAGCAATAAGCACATGTAAAGAATTGACACGGTGATTTGTTTACGGTTCGGACTTCCTCCAAGGAGGTTCCTACGTCTTCGTTGAGGAGGCTCGGTCACACTTGAGCCGGGTCTTTTCCAACCCTATTCCTCGCCAATCTCGGTCACACTTGAGATGTGGCTTCACTTCTTGATTTCTTCCCTTTCGGAGGCGAAATTGGACCTTCACAAACTTCTCACGGCACACCACACTCGTTGGTTGCTCGTGAGCGACGCCTAGACGTCTAGGAGTCTTCAAACTCCAAGAGTAACGAATCTAACAAATGGATGATCTAGGACATGAACTCTAGTGCTCAAGATGTATCTCAATCTAACACTCTTAGCACTAACTCTCACTTCCCACACCTCACTCAAAGAGGGATCACTAAGATCAAAGGAGAAGGAGCAAGGAGGAACACTCAATCCACTCCTAATCACAACACAAGTTTTTAGAGCTCTCTCTAGCTAATGAGATGACCAAGGAGCAACAAATGCATCCCAAGGTGATCTCTTTACTCAACTAGCTCAACCTCTTGTTTAGCCCTTCAAAAATATCCTCAACCAACTCTCCCAACCGGCCAAGGGGGGTATTTATACTCCACACCCAAAGACTAGCCGTTGGAGCAAGAAAACTAGCCGTTTTACACACATCGGAACTTCCGATCCCAACATCGGAACTTCCGATCAGGCAAAAACTCCAGAACAAACTCCATCCAATAAACACATCGGAACTAACATCGGAACTTCCGATACATCGGAACTTCCGATCTGGGCAGAGAGGCACCTTACAGAAACCTTTCAAAAAGTTTCTAAGTCTACATCGGAACTTCCGATCCAACATCGGAACTTCCGATACATCGGAACTTGCATCGGAACTTCCGATCAGGCAAAAAAATCAGCACACTTGCAAACTAAAAACACTGATCGGAACTTCCGATTTTCACGATCGGAACATCCGATTTGACCAGAGAGCACCCTTTTTGAGTTTAACACTTATCGGAACATCCGATCCAAAGATCGGAACATCCGATCAATCCAGAGAGGTTCTAGACTCTCACCAACACACCACCGGACTTACCGATGGATCGGAACATCCGATCCCGACAAAAAGAAAAGCAATCCCGGTGTACGTGATGTGTATTGTGTCTCTCATCTATTTAAGGATAGATAACACTTGAGCACAGAGACACTTCTAAATCATCCACGTTGCATCCCTCTTAATAGTACGGCACGCCTATAACAAGACACTCTATCTAGTTACCTTTGATGCCGCACGTGATCAATCCCCTTTGGGGCCTTTATGATCTTCAATCATACCTCATTTCCCCGGGATTGTCACATCGCTCTCTCTTGAAGTCCTCATGATTTACGATCATCTTCTCTTCAAGATCGTCACACAGCTCTACTTCTCTTTCACCGGATCATCACCCGGCTCTCACAACATCTTGTTCATCTCCTCTTGATGAACATTCTTTTCTTTCCTTCTCAACGGGATTTCCTCTTAACGTTCATCACCTCATGATGTCGTCCTTGTCCCGTTTCTTTATCTTAACCATCATTGGACCTAACCTGGCTCAATTATCACTTATGAAAATAGTTAGTCCAAGATGCATAGTTGTCTCAATCATCCTTGCACTCAATTAACACATAATGAATGCCTCCATAATGATTGAGCACAACCTAAATCAATTTAAATGAATAATTGTATTTGTGTCTTAAGTATATTGATGCAACTAATGCTTCGTTATACTCAAGAACTATCGATTATCCTTAATCGATCACAAGAACACCATCAACTCATGATGCAATGTTCTTTGATTATTAAGAGATAAACGACCTCAATTTAAATCTTCATTTAAATTGATATGAGTATACAATAACTACACAGTTTTCATATACTCATTTTGATGGAAAGTAATGATCCATAATATGTGGAATGTATGGAAATGATCGTTACTCTAAGCCATCAACTATAAGATAAACTCCACAAAGATATGTGCATACATATAATTGATCTTGAATCAATATGCACGTATCCAATTTTATTTCTTTGGAGCATATCCTATGATACCATGAGTATACTACAACTATGCATGTTAAATGTATACTCAAAGATCTAGTTTCAATGTCTTGATCCTTTATATGTTGTAATGAGGAATAGATCAATGCAATGAAACATTAAGTTAGAGTGTGAACTCCCCCTAAATGTGTGCATCCATGTAATATATGGATTGGGAAACATGATACACAGTTTTTGGTTAAAGCATTGGAGAAATTCATACTTCAACTTAAATCCTAAGTATGCAATAAAATAATGAACACTGATACAATGCATACCTTGGGTTTTCCATTTTCTATCCAAATGTGAGGCTACTAAACATAAGCTCAATAAATATGTTAGTCTCATTAACAAGTAGATTTGTCAATGATCACCAATCATCCTTGATGAGACGAAAATAGTAATTACTTAAACATTAGTCTCATATTAGGATTTGTAATTAATCACCAAAACCAACTTAATGGATCAACCTAATGGAGGTTGTACTTACAATCTCCCCCTTTTTGGTGATTGATGACAAAACCCTTTTTCACAATTGCACTAATGGATATATATCAATATAGAACAAATATTAAGCATTTTATATCCATACATGTCAATTTATGTAGATAAACTATATTCTACCATGGCATGCTATGCACATGATGCATATGAAGATGTATGAGATAAACACATGTGCCAGGCAATTGAGAAAAGCTCACATAATTCTCCCCCTTTTTGTCAATAAGCACCAAAAAACAAATGATCATCCAACTTAAAATAATGTGAGGGAGAGAAACTTGAACTTCATAAGCTTGAACTTACAATCTCCCCCTTTTGGTATAGAATAAATGAAGCATGAAGGAGGGTTTCAATAACACCACTTGTGGCATTAAGCACCAAAAATGGAAAAGCCAATTTGAAAAAAAAAACAAGAAAGAGAACATGAACATTGAGTGCTAAGTGGTAGAGCAAAACTCACACAAAGGATTTGAGGCTCTATACCAAAACTTTTAGAATTCTTCCTTTCTTTCAAATGTAGGTCATAAGAGTATTGTTGTGAAATCACATGACCTTGACAAGGAATTTGAAAGATTGACAACAAATTGCAAGATTGATTCAAATAAACCAAATACGTTTTGCAAGCTTTTAAATTTGATATCAATTAAAAGACAAGATGCCAAAAGAAGACGGCTTGATACCAAATGCAAGGCAAAGCGAGCAAGTTTGGCAAATTTTTGAAATATGGCCAAAAAGAATAAAGACTCGAAAGAAGGCCATATTTTGAATTTGGATACCAATTGAAACCAATTGAAGGAATTTAAGCTCAAGTACCAATTGAAAGGATTTAAACTTAAAGTGCAAATGGGGGTATCACAAGAGTTATTTGAAATTAATTCAAATAAATCACTTCATTTTATTAGGCTTTACGATAAACACCATGATTCTCTTGTAGAATCTATAATTTTGCCTAATAGGGTTAACTGAGAAACCCAACACAAAAGCCACTTAAGAAATGAGATATCAATTTTAAAATCTATCTCAAGGGTTTTGCTTGAAACTTTTCATTCAAGAACGAGCATAAAGAATTATTCATAAAGAATAATGCTCAAATGAAATTTCTCCTTTTTATGTATTTCAAATCATAAAGAACCTCACACAGAGAGTTCTTAAGCGATTTGAACTTACAATGCATTTAAGCTTATGGAGAATCCAACTCAAAAGAATTTGGGTATCAAGGTAGAGGCTACAAGAGGCAATCAAAATACCACTTGTAGGAGGATTTTAAATTCATTGATACCACTTTGAAAGAATTCAAATAACCGAGGATGTCATTTGTAGGAATGAACAATAACCTCAATGACATCACAAGTTGAGAAGACAGGTATCCAATTATACCTCTAGTAACCACAATAAATGAATAACGCTCTCTTGATACTACTTGTTGGATCAAATCACATAGATATTGATACCAATTGAAAAATAATCGATTGAATCGTTGAGTATCAGAGCAACTAAGCATTTAAGGTATCAAAGCAATTGCAAACACAAAACTAGAGCATGAAAAATAAAAGTTGTAAGGTTTTGCTTTTTGAAATCCTAAACCACACAGATTTAGAGAAGACATTAGAGCTTTACAAATAAACTCATGAGGGGTGATAATAAACCTTTGTAAAGATCAAATCCCCTTAGTTTGAATTAGATTTTTGAAATCACCAAGATTTTATGAAAAACAAGAGATCAAAGCAAAACCAAAGGTATCAGAGAACAACTTGAAAACTTTAGAGTTAAACAATTGAGGATATCACTTGGAAGCATTTAAGTGCCCAAAACTTGACATAAATGAGCTCTCCAAGATATTCAATAAATGAATCATGGAGCCATTTTGCATTTGAATTGCACAAGTTTTGTCTAGCTATAAGATCAAGTGAATACCACTTTTGAAATCAATTGAACACTCAAGACTGATACCATTTGAAAACACTTTTATGTAAAATGCAAAACTTTGAATTTTTGCACAAAGATACTTTGGGAATACAAGAATTCTTTCTCAAAAGGAATTCTTGAAAAAGGAAGTATCAATAGAAAGATATCCTAAAACCAATTTCGAAAGAAAACTTACAATCAGGCCGTATACAGATCGGATATTCCGATATATGGATCGGATATTCCGATGTGTACTAAATTCCAGAATATCGGATCTTCCGATTTAAAATCGGATGTTCCGATGAGTTGAGTTTTTTTCAGCCGATTGAAACTCAAAGTTCAGTCCACCTTTTGCAAATTTATCAAGAACTTTTGCAAATGAAGTCCAAATAAATTGAAATCATTAGAGAACTAACTTTGGACTATTTCAAACGTTTTTAGGATAACTTTTATTTGCAAAGTATTTTCTTATAGCTCATTTTGGCAAAATGCGCTTTGAGGTACAAAGATGAGAACAAATTTCATAAAAGCCTCAATGTGCAACTTCAACTTGGATTTCACCAACAATTGAACCCTCATGGCTTGAAGGATTCGAAATGCATTTTTGAAGCCATGATAATTTATAAAACAATGAAATCCAATTTGAATGCCAAAATTCAATAATAGGCGTTTTTTGAGTTAAACATAATTGTTTTGGCCAAATTAATTTCCATAAAAGGAATTTTTATTTTGGAAGGTTGTAAAACATTTGGAATACATATTGGAATACTTTTTACAAAGCTTTTTGCAAATTTGGGTCTTTTAAATATCATTTTTGCCTTTTGTCCAAAGAGGGTTCTTTTGAAGAACCAAATGAAAATCCAGTAAGTCAAATACTCAATGACACAAAAGATCAAATCCAATTTAAGAGAATGAGATAAGATTTAGAGATTGAACTTTTGTGTATGAGTTTCGAATACCATTTTGAACTAAGATATAGCACAAGATCTAGTCCACATGGTGAAACTTACTAAGTGCAATATTTTGATCTATATCGGTCAAACTAAGTTTTTCGGTGAGTTTCAAAATAAAATAACTTTTGTTTGATTGGTCTTTTGGAAATCTTTTAAACACGAAAGATGTTAAGAATGACCAACTCAAGGATTTTTGTATTGAAATTATTTCCAAAATCTTTTTACTTTTAACTCTATGAAAATTATACATTTAAATCCAAAACAAGATACTTCTATCTAGGTTTTTGGTATAAATCTCATTTTCTTTTCAAAATAGATTTTGTGAAGCAAAAACCTTTGAAAAACATTTTGAAAGCATTTGTATACATTTCTCAACTAGTTTTTCAAAAGATTACTAATAGATTAGCGAATTTTGAGTTTTGGCTAAAAGGTTGATTTTGAAAAATATATAAGCACTTATAATAAATATGGGCACACGTAGGGATGTGATACACATGATTATGAGTTAGCACTCCCCCTAAATGTGCCACTTTTAACTTGCTCAAGATTACAATTAAAGCACAAGTAAGAAGCATGAGCAAGGTACAATCAACAAGCAATTAAATTGGTTTTCATGAAACTAATGCATCTAAACCTACACAAGGCTAGAAGCAACAAAATAATCAATTTAAATTGTAATTTATCGAGATGGAATTGGCTCATGATTGACTTGAATTTCCTCAAGCTTGGTTCCATGTGCAAATAATGAAGTCTTCATTTTCTTCACGAGACCAAGCGTCCAATCCATCTTTCATTGCCTAAAAACCTTTTAGACGGTTTTTGGTACCCAATCCTTGTTGGGTCCAACAATATTAGTCACAATAGATTTAAGAACCCAAATGGCCCTAACTTTAGCATTAATGGAATGACTAACATTTCTAGGAATAGGTTTGCAATATTTATTCCTCCTAAGCATATAATTGTCATTGAGTTGTGAATGCTTAGGAGGGCAAACATATTTAGCAACCCTATTTCTACCTGCTCGTCCTGGGGGTCGGCGACCCCGGGTGGCGCACCCCCTGCAGCCACGGCGCCTGGATCGCCCCCGACTTGGGCGGCGGGAATATCCGAAGCAGGAACCCTGAAAAAGGGAGAGAAGTAAGTAACGGTGAGATGCTGTTCGAAGGAACTTAATTTTCATATCGCATGTGCATTTTTGAATGAGTACCTAGGCGACGGCCTCGGGAATCGGGGCACACTCGGAGTGAGGACCAGTCCCCCGCGCGGTGCTGCCGGTGCTGGTCCTAGCGGCCTAGGGACCGGCGCTGGCGGCGGAGGAGGAATCGCCGCCGCTGGCGCTGGCGGCGGAGGAGGAATCGCCAGCGCCGGCCAAGCGGCGGAGGAGGAATCGCCGCCGCTGGCGCTGACGGCGGAGGAGGAAGAATCGCCGCTGCGAGCGGCGGCCGTAGCACTGTCGGCGAAGCCGAGGGCGGCAGCTGTTGCCCCACCATCGGAGCCGGCGGAGGCGGAAAAGGAGCCGGCGCCGGAGGGTCCGGTGTCACCGCCCCAGCAGGGGCAAAGAAGGACGAAGTCCCACCAGTCGATGAACCCCCCGTCACCATTGAGGAGCCGGCCGCAGCCGTGAAGAAGTCCTCGCGGCCAGCGAAGATCCCGCCTGGCCGAACCGTGAGGCGGGGCCTTTGGAACGACCCTGTTGGCGTCGTCGTCGTCCGGACGCCTGCGTCTCCCCTGGTCACCCCTCCCCTGACCACCGGCGGGAGGAGGGTCCCGAATTGTCAAGGGCACCTGGCGTATCACGACGGGCGTGCCCATAGCATCCATCGACGGCATGGTGCGGATTATCGCCACGCGCTCCCTCGGCGATAACCAGCAGAGGGATCGCGCCATCACGGGAACGGCGAACGGGATTGACAAAACCTACCAGTGCCATCCAATTGCCGATCACGTCGGGAGCCAGGTTCGGCGGCTAACAACCAAAAGAAGAAGAGGAAAGCCCCGGAAACGAAGCGCAAAGACACAGATTCAACCAATAAAGAAGAAGGGCAAGGGATAATCCAAGGTGAAGCGGGTTACCTCCAGTGATACTCCGGGTCCCGTCGCCTAAGCCCATATCTGCCCGGTCGGCGGGCGCGGCGGCGCGCGAAGAACCACGACCTCGAGACGAAGTCCCGGATAACCATGGGCCCTGTCAGGCCCGCCGCCTGCAGCTGGTCAACATGAGCTAGCATCGCCTGGAGCTCGAGCGTCTCGCTCACCTGGGCCCCCCAATTGAGGTTGCTGACCGCCGGACCAGTCGGAAGCTCCAGCACCTCAATGCCGCTGTCATCCTCGACGTACACCCAATCTTCGCGCCAATTCCTCCAACTGGACCGGCAATCCAGTGGAATGTAGCGCGACATGGACCCGTCGCGAAGCCGCAGGTGGCAGCTCCCGGTAACAGGCGAATTGCCGCCCGCGGCGCGAAGGGTATAGAAGAAGCGAAAAAGCAGGAGGTTGGGTAGCACTCCTATGAACATTTCGCAGAAGTGGGCAAAGGCAGAAAGGAGGACGACGGAGTTGGGGGGAAGATGGATGTGGTGAATGGCGTAGAAGTTAAGAACGGAAAGATAAAAATCGGAAACCGGCGGCAGCAGGCCGGCAAGAAGCTGCCACCCGAAGAAAACCACTTCCCCGGGCCGGCAGTGGGGCTCGACGGTCCCTGAGCGACGCGAGGGCGCCGCGGTTATGTTCCGAGAGAGCTCAGCAAGAACCTCCTCCTCGACGGTCGACGAGGGGAGAACGGGAGCCATCGGGCGCAGGAAAGTATCGAAGCGCGTCGGCGAAGAAGAAGGAGAAAGAAGCTCTAGAGCGGGAAGGAAAGTTAGAAAGAGGCAGAACCGCTCCCCCCTCGGTCGACCTCTTATAAGGCTGCAAGGGAAGGTCGGCGGGAAAACCAAAAGGGCGCGGCGGTTCGAAAAAAGGGAGTTCAAAATCCCCATTAAGAAGGCGCGTCCCAAGGGTCGTGCGGCAGTTGCAAGGCGGGAATAACTGCACAAACCACCTTGAGAACCGGAAGAAGCCAGAAGGTCCCTTAAAGGCTGCGGGGCATGCGGGCTTATTAATGGCCCCACCCGGGAGACTAAGCGGTTTCCCGAGGGGCATTTAAAAGAAGGGAAAAGGAAGATGGTAGGCCAAAAAGCGCTCCTGGGTGGGCCCAGGGGCTACTGTCAGCGTATTTTACGCCAGGGTCCCCACTCCCCCGCAATAAAAGAGACCGCCGGGCGGGCAGGGTGTGTCCGGGCACACCGCCGCAGGCAAGCAGCAACTCCCCGGCATGGTCACCCCAGTGGACAGGTGGCGATCAGGCCACGCCACTGGGCGCCCAGGAAGGTGGTCGCCCAAGGGACACGTGGCAGACAGGCCATGCCCTAGGGCGACCAGGTGGTCGCCAAAGGGCTGATGTGGTGATTAGGCCACGCCACCGGCGCCAGGAAGGTGGTCGCCCAAGGGACACGTGGCGACAAAGCCACGCCCTAGGCGACCGAGGTGGTCGCCCGATGGGCAGTGGCGTCGAGCCACGCCACTGGCGCCAGAAGGTGGTCGCCCAAGGGACACGTGGCGAGCGCGTCCTAGGCGACGAGGTGGCCGCCGATGGGCAGTGGCGACCGAGCCACACCACTGGCGCCAGGAAGGTGGTCACCCAAGGACACGTGGCGAGCGAGCCACGCCCTGGCGACAATGAGGTGGTCGCCAATGGACAGGTGGCATGCAGGCCACTCCCCTGGCGTCCACCCCCAAGGCTACATCGCCCAGATCAAGGGTATTTAATGCGAATCGTGCGCATTAAATGCAAAGCGTGGAGAATGCAGTATGGCGGCGCGTCTTCCCCAGGCGTGCATTAATTACGTGTGACATCACGGCAGCACCTCACCCCCTGATGGAACGGGTAGCGTTGGCGAACGTGGGGCCCGAGGCGGGGGTGTGACGGCTACGGCAGATAATAATGGGATGTAAGAACAGTGACGCGCGCATTAAATGCGCCCGTGCTAGTGTAATGAGTATGCCTTGCCGTGTAAGCCTCCCATGTGCCCCCGGGTGCCCAAGTATAAAAGGGGGCCGGGGTGCATGGGAGAAGGGGTTTTTTTGACTCATTGTTAGTTGGTTTCATACTCTCAAGCTAGAACACAAGCAATAGCAAGAAAGGCAGGACTAGGGCTGTTACTCTTCGGAGGGCCTGAACCTGGGTAAACCCTAGCGTCCCCATTCCTCTGAGCTTCACCGGCACCCCGTTCATCTTCCTTCCACCGGCGATTACCCCGAAAGCCCCCCGTCTGAACCTTATAAGCACCCGACTCGAAGGTGCCTGTTGGCTAGAACGCCGACAATGGCCTTGCATTTTCTGAGACTTCATTTTCATATAGACCCAAAGGTCGTATATTTTGATGAAAGAGGACCGGCTAGTTCTTTGAATTCTCTAGAGAAAAATATATAACTAGCAAAAATTCATCATGTTGCCATAAGTACAACACGAATGGACCCTCCAGCACTCTCAGGAATTTAAAAGTTGTGGCAACATATGACTTTGTGATGCACAAGTTTGATCGACAAGATATTATTCACCTTCCACCCCAAAATAAGGATACTACTGTAATAGTATTATCATGCCAAGTACTAGAAGTACTCCGAGGTTATATGCATTTTGCTAGAAGTAGAAAAACATGATAAACTCCTGGTGAAGAACCATCACGTACTTCCTAATGAGAGTCATACAACGCCCGAAGCATATGCAAATGCTTAGCAGGCTAGCAATAGCTATGGCCACAGAAATGGCCAAATGAATAAAGGGAGTAAATGGAAGAATGGCAAGTAAAGATAGGGGAAGAGGCAATCCATAGTGGAAAAGTAACGGTAAAGGGCCAGGGGGCTTCCAGAAGCAAGACTCAGCTAACAAGGTAGTAAACCCATGCATAATCATGCTTTAGTTATGGATGCACTGACCATTGGTTGTGCAACTATCACATCCCGAAGCATGTGGTAGAACTTTATACGAAATCTACTGAAAAGTCAATAAGACCTAGGGAAACAATGTTGAAGCATACTTCACCGTTCAACCTGTTGCTGACACGGGCGCTGAGAAGTGTGATGATATGGTTCTTGAAATTATTAATTTCGAGGAGTCCCAGGAGGACACCCACGACACATATGGAGACCTGGATCAGTCTCCTAAGTATTCCTTCACTTTGCTAGTCGATGTCACATATTCCTTATCAGTTTAACCTTAGTTTCTGAATGAACATTTGGTCTATGCTCCTGTTAAGCGATTGTCCTTTAAAATTTAATAAATGCCTATTTTCTAGATATTTGATAATTGTGATGTGTTTGTTCTAAATTCTACAATTTGTTCATGATACAACAATTGTTTGTTTATTAAGTCATACTTTTAATATAGAACATAGTATAATCCAATGACGGAGGAAGAAATCTGTCTAGAAGACAGTTATACCACACTAAGTGACTTAAAAATATTATGACTATCGCCAAAAACGACGCTCTTGTAGTTGGCACTGGAAGAATGCCATATTATACCCTGAGTCCAGTCGTACTTACTTAAGTTTTAAAGACATTGGTCTGAATGGTTTCCATATGTAGACAGAGAAAGAGGATGGTACATAATACCTACTCATGACTAAGATTAATGGGTGTAATAAACGTGTGGTTAAAAAACTCCCTATGACACTATGGAATGACGGTATGAGTCATTTTCGATGTCGGCATTGAGGTACGATTTTTGTATCATGTTTTTGGGCTTTTCCCGTGCGTTTGGGCCTTTCCGGGGAAGGATTTGGGCCTTCCGGGGGGTTTGGGCCTAGCGGGAGCTAGTTGGGCCTTAGGGGGGTGTAGTGGACCGTTGGTGGGGGAGTGTTTGGAGCCCAAGGGGGGAATTTTTCCTGCCAAAAAGCCCCCCATGCGCCAGCCCCTGCCCTTTTGTGCCCCCCCTTGCCCCCCAAACCCTAGCCGCCCCTAGCCCCTCTTGCGCCTCCCCTTGCCTCCCCTAGCCACCACCTCCTCTAGCTGGCCCTAGGCGAGTTCCACCCCATCACTTGCTGCCATGCCCCTCCTCTTCGCTGTCCTCGCCATTGGGGAGCTCCGTGACAAGAGGATCCGGCGGGATTGGCGCGTGGAAGGAGATCGGGCGACCGGGAGGAGTTTTCGTCGGTTCGTCATTCATCGGGCTAAGGTATGGTGATGGGAGATCCTTGGGGTGGATTAGGTGCTGTGCTAGTGGTGTTTTTGATGCTTTAGATCCATGTTTAGGTGATGTCCCTAGATGAGATTAGGGAAATTCCTTTGCTGTCCCACGTTCTGTCCTCGGGCAGATTGGACGTCCGACCTAGGGCTTGAGTTTTCGCAATTTTAGAAGCATTTTCTGGTCGTCCGTATGTTGAGAAAGTTGTAGGTAATTGAATTACCTTTAATTGTACACTAAGAACGTTAAATTCCGTCTAGCCGTTTAAAAGTTATGTCTGTTTTACCGAATGTGTTCACATCTGTGACGTGATTGGGACATATCGTGTTGATCTGTAGATTAGACAATTTTAGAGGCCGATTCAGTCTTCGCGAATACTTAGAACAAGTTAGGAAATTTCCTAAGCTTCGATAAAATGTACTCGTTTTCTTGATTTGGAGTTTTAGAACTCAAGTTATGCTAGTTGGAAGCCCGCTGTCCCGTCGGGACAGATTCTCTGTTTTCGGGTTTTATGGGTAGTTTGCGAAGTCGGGGTAGATGACCGTTCATGTACTGTTTTGAGGGCACGTTTTGAGTGTGTGGTACCTATGTGCAGGTGGTGTGACCCCGGGAGTGCCCTCAACCTCTCGCCAATCCGTCGCCCACGGTTGAAGGCAAGTGTATTGGAATGGGTTTAGGTGTTGTATGATTGCTAGACTTGCTTAAGTGCAACATGATTACATGTTATGCTAACTTGTCATGATTGATATTTGCCTATGATATGATGAACATGGTTACATATTGGTTATGAATTCGTTGTGTTAAATGTTTATGCAAGTTTATACATGTTCATGTCATATGTGCATTCATAATGGAAGAGGCGTTCCATTCTGATGCGGGCCTCTGTGTTCACACGTAGTGAACACGAAAGACCTACCTCGTAGCCCCATCCATGGTTGTGTATGGGAGCGAGTCAGTAAGAGTAGGCACCCTCCATCTACGGGATGGAAGGGGAAAGAGGGTGCACGCCGACGGGTGTGCACTCGGCAATACTGGTATGTGCTTCGAGGAGACATGTGCATTGCATTGCATATATGTTGATGTTAATGAGATGTGTACAATGAGATTATGACATGGTTATGATGTTGAATATGAGATTATGCCATGATTATGATGCTAAGTATGAGATGTAGTGATGTTAGCATTGAAACTGTTCTCTTTATTCCATTGCAATATACTTGCTGAGTGATGAATTCACGCTTGTGTTTTACGTTGTTTTTAGGTACCATGAAACCGGCATGCGGGAAAGGGGCTTAGTAGCACATCTTCATGAAGTTTCCCTCATATAGAGACATCTACAAACTTTACCATTCGTAGTGTGATAATAAGTTAATGCGCTGAAAACTTGGAGTATGCTTAATTGTGTGCTTGGCCATATTATTTGATTCGTTAGCTCATGAAGTGGTTGAATGCTTTATTCTAGACTTATATTGTTGCTACGCCACTTGTGATTGCTGTTTTAGATGTCTTTCATTATGCTATATCTTGTGATCTCCTTGTTGTTGCTCCGAACCATGGAGAAACAAAGGAGATGCTGCCGAAATTTTCGGTTTTAGCTTTTGCGCCCTTGCTGTAATTTATCTTTATTTGTGGTATTTAGATGCTGTTTATTCTATGTTTGGTGACATCTAGGGCATACTAGATGCCGGGGTGTTACACTCCCTCCGCGTCATACTATGCACATGTAAAACCTGAAGTTTATGTTGCGATGAAAACCAAGAAATATTTAAGACCTGGCGGATCGACTGGGTTATCCTGAGTTGAATATTATGAGAAAAATAATTAGTAATTCTACTGGTCATAGCATAAAGACTTTCCTAGACAAGAAGATTTTTTATGCCCTAGTTGTGCTATAGGAAAGCAAATCCTTGAGTATACATTGTGTCCCAAGCAAAATGTGTACTCAAAACATTTTCACTCATTATTATTTGTTGAGATTGTCATCAATTACCAAAAAATGGGGAGATTGAAGCATCTAGGCCCCTAATTTCTTTTTGTTTTGGTAATTGATGATAATCATGTTAAAGGACTAACAATTTCTCTTAAGCTTGTGAGAATAGGTTGGTCTCGAATGCGCCATCAAGCATGTGAGAAAAAGGAGTTAAGAGAAGAAGGATAAAAGCTTGAGCGCAAGGTATAATTGTAGATAAGTTCTTCTCTTGTATTTTTACCGATCTCAGAGCTTGAAGAATAAGATCGGTTTGCTAGATAGATACTTGAATCAACCTCAAGCAAGCGTCATTGCTTTGTTACTCTTGGAGGTTGCCGCCTCCTAGACGACTTGGAGGTGGAAGAACCAATGATCTTCTCAAATGTGCTTGTGAGAAGGCTCGGTGATTGTGAAGGCAAGGAGCTCGCCTACCTAGAGTGGGGAAGAGCTACCCCAAGTGATCGAGCAAGGCTCAATTACACAAAGGAGCTAGCTTGAAGTGAGTCAAACTACCTCAACATGGATTAGGGGAGACTGGCAAGTATCCAAGACCATAGGATAAAACTTTGTGTCTCCTGTTTGTGGTTTGCTCATTCTTGCTTTAATTTGTTCTTCTAGCAATTCTAGTATATTTACGAGTGATTATTTATCTAGAATTGTTTGATTGCTTAGACTTAGCCTTGTTGGAGCTCATTAGCAAAACCTAGAAGAATTAGGCCTTGATTGTCAAAATTCTCAATTCTAATACTATTTGCTTATTGAGAGTAATTAGAGCCAAGAATTTTAAAAACTTCCTATTCACCCCCTCTAGTCGGTTATCCTTGATCATACATCTGTCTGACATAAACCTCCTCCTCGATGAAACCATTGAGGAATGCACTCTTGACATCTATTTTCTTAAAGTTTCAAGCCCTTGGATGCCACAAATGCGAGCAGGATCCTAATAGCCTCTAATCTGGCTACAGGGGCAAAAGTCTCCTCAAAATCAAGATCCTCGACCTAAGAAAAACCTTGGGCGACTAGCCTAGCCTTATTCCTAATGACTATCACATCCTCACTCTGCTTGTTCTTGAGTACCCACTTGGTCCCAATGACATTATGACCAGATGGGGCTCGACAAAATGACATACCTTGTTCCTCTTGAATTTATCGAGTTCCTCCTGCATAGCATTAATCCAAACTCATCGGACAACGCATAAGAAATATCTTTCGGCTTAAATGAGGCAACAAAGATAGAGTGAAGTTAGAAAAGGGACAAGCCCGATTTTGAGCGGTTGACTCACTCAAACAGATCGCTAATGATCCCGATCAGGTGAATGACGCTTCTGAATATGGAGGGGAGGTCCAGAAACAGAAGTAACCTCTACATCTTGCATGGAAGAGATAGGAACAGAGCCAATGTCTGCTGAAGAGTCAAAAGGTATGGGCTGGTCTCCCTGAGGTGCTGAGATAGAAACAGGAGGCACCTTAGGTGTAGAAGAGACTAGATCAGGCTGAGAGCCATCATCTCCATCATCCAAGTCCTCAACGAATATGGTCTCAAAGAGAAGAGAAGAGCCTGAAATATCTGGCCTAGTGCTTGGACTGGCCTCGTCAAAGGTAACCTCACAGGTCTCTATCACCCTACTCACCTCACAACCCTAGATCCTGTAGTTACAAGAAGAAGTCGAGTAACCTAGAAAGATGTCGTTGGAAGAATGCAACTCAAACTTATCTAGGTTCACATACTTCAGAAAAAAGAACTTGCAACCAAAAACCCCAAAATGCAAAATACTGGGCTTTCACCCATATATCAACTCATATGAAGTGCGGTGCAAGCGTGCCCTCAGAAAGACTCTGTTAGAAACATGGCAAGTAGTAGCTACAACGTCAACCCAAAACTTCCTAGGACTGCTATACTCATATAGCATCGTCTTGACCATCTTAACTAGGGTCCTCTTCTTCCTCTCCACTAAGCCATTCTGTTGAGGGATGTATGGAGAAGAGAACTGATGCTCAATACCCGACTTGGTACAAAAACTCTCAAAGTAGGAGATCTTAAACTCCATACCATTGTCACTGCGTATAGCTCATAAAACACATGGGAGCTCAATAGACAACCACGGACCAAACCCCTGAAGTGGGTAAAAGACTAATCCTTCGAAGACATGAAAAACACCCAAGAATACCTTGAAAATCATCAATGATCACAAAAATGTACCATTTCTCACCCGCTGACTGCACTCTAGCTGGACCAACAGTGTCCATGTGTAAAAGCAATTCTGGTGTATCAGTCATCACAACAGTGACCAGGGGATAAGAAACAGCAACCATCTTACCATATCAGCAAGGAGAACAAACTATATCTTTGACCATCTTGAGTTTAGGCAAATCACGAATGAGATCTTGGCTGCTAACTCGAGTAAAATAATCAAAGTCAATGTGACCAAGTTTACTATGCCAGAAGGAGATTATGGGACTCTGAAGTGATCAAGCAACGAAGAGAATCTCTAGAAAAATTAGCACGAAAGACTCTTCCAAATCTAAAAATCTTGCAAACCAACGTTCCAGATGAATCAAGAATCCTACAAGCATTACGCTTAAAGCTCACCTAGAAATCGTCATCGGTAAGATGAGAAACAGAAATCAAATTGTATTGCAGCTTACTCACTAAAGCAACGTCCTTAAGAATAAAATTTTCATTAATGCATACGGTACCTTTAGTGATGACTCTACCTGACGAAGCATCCCCAAAGGTGATTAGCTCATCACCGGGAGTTCAGACTAGGGAAGAGAACCAACGGGAGTCTTTGGTCATGTGATGAGAACAGTCAGAGTCTACTATCCAAACCTCTCCCGTCCCAGCCCTACGAACCTGAATCAAAGAGAGCAAAACGTAGATGACTCAGTACTAGGGCAGATCAGTGCGGATCTAGGAACCAAATACTGAGTCACCTGATAAGCAGAAGTAGTAGTCAAAGAAGCAAAAGATGTACCTCTAGCATCTCTCCGTGGCTCGACTCTCATAAATCCAGAAACAATTCCTGTAGGACATCCGAGAGCTAGTGTTGGGTTGGTCTGCCGGTGTGCAAAGGCCGGGCCATCCCAGTAAAGCTGCCCAAACCCCCTACTGGAGGAAGTAAACTCATGCTGTTGATATCTACCTCGATGTAAAGAGCGAGGAATATCAAGAGGATGATGGAAATACTAACCATGGATAGCTCCAGGACTTATACTCGAACAAACAGCCTGAAGATCTAGTCCTGGATGCTATCCAAAAACAGGTAACTCTCTAACCTATCTAGAAGCACTGTGTGCCTTAGGAGCACTCATAGTTTGGGTATAACCCTAAATACCCCTAAGAGGATGACCACGCTCACACCGAGTGATCTTGGCATGTCTAAAATAGAAATTAGCTCGATGTCCATCCTTCTGACAAAAGGTGCAAGTATACTTCGCCTTACTAAAGGCTGAAGCTGCAGGTGGTGTCACCTTCTCGTTAGAGATCCCATGGACAGTTTTGACTGACTGAAACATAGTGGTGCTAGTCTTAGGAGCAACCACTATCTCTCCACTCTCGGAGGCAAGGACAACTATAGGTGGATATGCCCGTGCATGCTCCTAGTAGTCAAATCCTAGACCCTGATTGAATTCACTACTCTTAGACTGATCTAGGATGAGATTGAGCTTCTTCTTACCTTTTACAAATTTCTCGAGAGTGCTCATGAGGTACTCCCACTCCCAAAAAAGAGAGGCGCAGGAAGAATTGGGGAAAGAAGCGGAAGAAGAACCAGAGGAAGAATGAATAGCATGTGCATATATCTCCCTATGCATGTTTGTCTCAATCGTGAGGGCCTCACAGAAAATGCAAGGGCATTTCTAATTCTAATAGCCTAGGCCTCTAATTTCTTACTAAGCTCGATATGAATTTTATCTAGATCCCCCTCAATCTCAGCACAAAGCAAGCAGCCATCTTGTGACTTAGCTAGTTAGTCTTTAGCAAGTTAAGCAAACTTGACATTCAAAGTATCATTGTCAAGATTTAGTTGCCTACAGCCCTCACATAAGCTGACTGGGTCCTTAAAAGCATATTGTTTAAGTGTACACCCAACAATACTACCCATAGCCCTGAAGATAATGTTTTATTTATATGTTGGGTGGAAATCGTTGATAAAAATTTATATTTTCGTAGAGGTACGATAGCGTCTAAACTAAATAAAGGATGTTGAGGATTTTCACTAAGGGACCACCTATAAAATAAAATTGACGGGTAATTGGTGGAACAAACATGAGTAAAGCTTTGCATACAAGGCCTGTTTGCCCGTCGGGTAGAATATTTCCCTAGGAATGTTCAACAGGCCCTAAATAAGGAATATACTGACATCTATTAGGGTGTGTTTGGTTGTTTATACTAAGCGGTACATATATGGGATAGTAGAAAAAAAAGTCATCCATGTGTTTGATTGCTTGAATTGAACTATCATACCTTGAATGATGGGATACAAATTTGAGGAATATTCTCTATAGATGCTGAACTATTTCATTCACCCAAAACAATGAAATCAAATGTTAAAGAACCATCCTATCACATTCAACCTCATTCCACCAACTAAATGCACACTTAGTGTTTTTACATATGGATTCACCATCACTAGCTACTGCGGAGTCCTTAGTTTTTTCCTCCCGGACGGTTCCATAGACGTCTTGCCCAAGGTTCAAAATCCTAGCGAAATTTCGGAAATCTCGACCGAGATTTTGAACCCCTCCTCCCGGCGAGATCCTAAATCTCAACCGGGTAAGAAAATTTAAAAAAATTCAAAATACTACATATGTGTCAGTTTTTAATTAAAACCGATTGTAATACTCATACATCTGTGTCGGTTTTATTTATAAAACTGATTGTAATACTCGTACATCAGTATCGGTTTTTAACTAAAACCAATTATACTACTCATACTACATTTGTGTCGATTTTATTTATAAAACCGATTGCAATACTCATACATCTGTGTCGGTTTTTAACTAAAACCGATTGTAATACTCATACATCTACATCTGAGTCAGTTTTTTTGGTTTGTTCAAATTGACCGAGATTTCGGTGATTCAGAACGAAATCTTGGTTATGTAGGCCAAAATCTCGAAGATCACAATTGAAAAAAAAAACGGATTTAAAATTTAGTTTTTGGATTTTGTCTGAATTTTATTCGAAATTTTGAGAACTCACCAAAATTTTGAATTTCGATCATCTCTAAAATATATACTGAAAATAAAATTTAAACCCTTGATCATACCAACACAAATGCAAAGAGTTTCGACGAAATGCCACCGGTGAGGATAAGAACGAAGGATGTATACCTAGGAATAGAGGTGGGCGTCGTGCCGTGCCATGTTGGCCCGGCCCGGGCCCATCGTGCTTCGGGCCGAAACCGTGCCGTACCACGACGGCCCATCGTGCCCACCGTGTCGGGCCGTGCCGGCCCGACTCACCTTTGGCGAGCCCAAGCCCGGCCCATTTGCGCTTCGTGTCATACTGACCCAGGCCCGACCCATTTTCACTATTGTGACGAGCAAAGAAATAAAATAAATTACTACTACTAAACTACCTATTTTAATTACATAAGAGACTAATCACATCAACAAAATGTCAAACATAAATGCAATGCTTGAAGATGCCCTGAATCAACAATATCTGCCAACTTTTAAGCCTTAATCCGTGATTTCGTGCGTTCGCTCAGACTGCGGCCAAGACGGGCCTGACCCAAATTATCGTACATGCCGCGTCGCCTGGCCGTGCCTGGATCTCGAGCCCGCACGCGTATGAGCTCTGATTGCGTGCCGTCTTTGCCGTGCTTTGCATCGGACCATTCCACGGCCCAGTGCCCACCTCTACCTAGGAATGAGTATAGCGCTTGCTTACTTGTTAAGTTTCCTTCCGTTCGAGCTTTTAGCCAAACAAAAGGGTCTTCCTTTCGCCGTGTAGTATGACGTCAAGTGACGGCTTGTCAACCTGTGAGGCTGTGACACACCAGCACAAGACAGTTGTCTTTTGAACCCTCGCTTGTCTTTAGAGCACATAGAATGGTAGAAAAGACTTTTATCTATATTTTTTATCATCTAAAAATAAAATTAAAGATAATTTTTATAATATATGATATCATAATGTTTTTATGAGATTCTACAATCTTTTAATTATGATATAAAAAAATATATTTTATATATAATAACTTATACAATAGTATTCTATATTGTCTGATATGAAAAAGTATTTTTAATTATGATCGTTTGTTCATGAAAAATCAACTATACTCTCCCTTCTTTTTCCCTGTCATCTATATCGGTAAAAGCCTTACGTGACAAAACCTATAAACAACTAACACCGTATCGTTGTGCACATCCTTAGTGTCGGTGTCGATAGAATGCCAAGTATCGTCGTGCTATCTATCTCATGAGTCATCACGATGCATGGAAGAAAGCACTAAATTACACTCTACTAGTTATATGCCCGTGCGTTGCTACGAAAAACAAAATTGATAACGAAAAATAAAGATTAAAAAATAAAAAAAATACTATTTCATAAGATCAAACATCTATCTTTAACGCTTCGCTTCTTACAAAAGCTGGCTAATTAAAGCAACGCTTCGTTTCTTGCGTAGGGCAATTAAACAGGGCAATTAAGTAGGGCAATTAAGCAGGACAATTAATATGACGTGAGAAGAAACTCTCACTTTATATAGTAGAGATTTCATTTTTATCAACGATAACGAGTAGTTTCTCTTAGCATCGTATTAAAAAAAACAAAAAAAAAACAGTACAAATCTTAATGAATCCAAGGGACAAATAGATAAAATTCACCCCTTGGATAGTATTACTCCCTCTAGTCATAAATACATATTGTTTTCGATTAGGTGCAATTAAAATTTAAAAATGTTGACTACTAATATCTTTTTAAATATATAAATTGGATACATAAAAATTGTATGTTACTAGTACAGAATTAGCCTTCAGTACCGGTTTGTAACCGCTATCAGTACCGGTTTTTGAACCGGTACAGGCCATCCGGGGGCATTAGCACCAACCAATACTGGTGGCACTAGAAATATTTCAAAATATGTCGAGGATGTATGGGAGAAGCGGGACTTGAACTCGCAACCTCGTGACTCCAGCCTCATCCTTCTAACCAACCCACCCACCATCGCGTACTAATATACATAGAACATGCATTCCTTTTGAACTTTTCTGCACCATCGCGTACTAATATACATAGAACATGCATTCCTTTTGAACTTTTCTGTAACGAGGCATCAGTACCGGTTGGTAACACGAACCGGTACTGCGGTTCGTGTTACCAACTGGTACTGAAAGCCCACTACAGCCCTGTAGCCAATGAATTGGTACTGATGTTGCTATCAGTACCGGTTCAAATCTAATCAGTAGTGATGTGCCGGTAGTAATGCCTAGTTTTCTAGTAGTGTGTGTAGATTTATCTCGAAAAGTACTTGCATAATATTGTAATTTTATTAGATTTTATAAATATATTATAATAGAAATTAGTGATCAAAGTTATATTTTTAAGACCATATCGATATCCAAAATTATATGCATTTATAACTAAAGGGAGAAACATTTATGAAGCTCAACATGGAGTGATGCACATATACACCTCTGGTTGACAACGTGTGTTTGTACTAGCATGTTTGAAACCTTGCGAAGTGAAACAAATTTTTACCCAAGAAAATATTATACTTGGTTCATCTCTCTAAATATGTTTATTAGGACTTTTATCCGTTGTGAGTGGTTTTTTTCGCTAAAAGATCCAGTCAAATAGTTAGACCCACTTATGTAGATTCATAGGGGTGAAACCGGGTCGGATACGGGCGGATATTGCTTGTCCCGTATCCTAACCTATAATTTTTTCCGGATTCGGAGTCGGATACGGATGTCCCGGATACGGATACGAATTCGGATTATTCAGGATTCGAATACGGAGCGGATACCTGACGGATTCGGGTCGGGATCGGATATCATAATCGGATAGTAGTATAATACATAATTGTGTATGTAAAAGAAAGAATGAAGCATTAACCTTACAACATTAGCTTCAAGTCATAATTATTTCAACGTAGGATAGTAGTATAGTTAGAGGTGCAAATGGGTCGGATACAAGGAGAGATCGAGACATAAAGAAAATAGAGAACAAGGGGAGCTCTTTCATCAAACTTAATCTTATGGAATAAATTCCTGGAGATATTAAATAGTGTTGAATTGTCACATTCGGACAAACTGAAGATAGGCTTCTCTCATAATGAGGACTACTCGGATTTGTTTGCTATGCTTTAATTTAGTGACTCAACTAATTCCGGTAATTTGAATAGAAAAGAAGTTTATAAAATAAGTTGAACAAATCAATTTAGATAAAAGCATTATGTCATCGCTCTATTTGTTTGTTGATAGATTTGTTGAAGTTCGCGCTTAATAACAAAGTAGTGTTTTTTAGTGCCAGTATCAAACAACTACTCTATCCAATAATGAACCAAATTAATAGAAGAATAACTAATTTTATCCGGATATTCGGGTTGGATATTTACCGGATATCGGGTCGGATATTGCTCTTCCCATATCCTAACCCATATTACATGAGATTTTTCGGATACGGATCGGATATTGCTCTTCCCATATCCTAACCCATATTACACCGGATTTTCCGGATACGGATACGAATAACATCGGTACGGATTTTAAACGGATTCGGTATCGGATCGGGCGGATATTTCCTGTCCCATTTTCACCCCTATAGATTCAATAGTCACCATCAAGGGCGGAACTACAGGGGTGCCACCGCCACCACCAAAATTCAGAAAATATCGTAGGGATCAGCTCTGCTTCAATGCATGGTAAGGTGAAGGAAGAGAAGGAAATAGCGGGTGGCTGCAGCCTGAAGGAAGAAGAAGATATTTTTTATGCTTGTGTTTTACTTGGGTTATTTCATATTTTAGAGGGCTGCTGGCTGAGTACTCAGTGTTGTCTCCGGCCTTTAGGCATTAGACGACTGAGACGGTGACTCAGGTACTCGAATGGTGAGACGGTGACTCGAGTACTCGACTCGATACAAGCCCTAGACACTATACATGCGGCCGCAGCAAATGTGTGGAGCACTCTCATGGAGAGATCGTGTTGATGGTCTAGTGGGACGAGGTGCCACTAGAGGTGGATATCGTGCCGGACCGGGCCGTTGAACGCTATGTTTGAAAATTTGAGAAATTTTTGTGAGTTTTGAATGTATAATCGTTGAAACATAAAGAGGATTAGAGATATTGTACAATATTTTGAAATTATAAGTGTCAAGTGTGTACCGTTTAAATGTTTTCTAGTTCTGCCACCCGTTATCATCTCCCCTGACAACCCTAAACAAGTTGGCTGCACAGCCAAGCCCCCCAAGAGCAGTAGCAAAAGCTGTAGCGGCCAACAAAGTGCTTCAGAGTCGTGCTTTGATTGTCTTCCCTTTCCGGCCCCTCCTCCCCTCCCGGTCGCCACCTCCTCCCCTCCATGTTTGTCTCATCTCTACTTTCTTCTTCCTCGTAAGGTTATTTCAGTCATTTCAATATCAGATACTACTGCAAATAGTCAATAAAAAACTAATTTACCAAACGATCTTTTAAAAAAAGTTACAGCCATCAGTTATCGTTGCATTGCCACTCCTCCACCTCGCTGGTTCATCGGAGGGGGCATTCAACACAGGCGGTGGCAAGCGGCTTCACTGGCGAGCTGATGAGGGTAATAAAGCTCGCGGCAGCATCAGCTTCGTTGGATAAGGTAGTGGCTTTTGTTATAGTTGGATGCACACGAATCACCGAGCACATTTCAAGGTTAGGAAATTCAACTGTTTTTCCCAAAAAGAGAATTAATCGAGTGAATAACGAATCAAATATTATACCATATAATCCTGTAAAAGCTGTTTAATCGTGCACATATTTATTGATCCGTCATTGGCCATCCATGAGCAAATCGGACGGTTCAGATCCTGTGCCAATCCTAGGTGGCTTTCCTCACAAGCTCTATTCTAAGGGCCTGTTTGGGAGAGCTCCACTCCAAAAAAATCAGCTCCACTCCACCCACTTCACCATAGAGTAGCTCCATCATAAAGTTGAAGTAGGGAAGGGAGGTGTTTGGCTTGCAAATTAGATCTAGCTTCAAGAATAGATGGGTTTGATGTGGATACCCATTTGTGCCCTTGGATTTTGAATGGAGGTGGGTAATTACCTCATATGTGTAACTAGTGGCAAAGGTGGGTAATTACCTATGAACTTCACGAGTGGGTATGAAATAGTGTTTCTTGGAGTACCCCTTGAGGAGCTCCACAAAAACCATGAAGCAGCCCCTTAGATTCGCATTTTTTCTGAAGCTGGAGTTCTGTGTAGCTGAGGTGTTTGGCTAAACGAAGTTGGAGTGGAGCTGAAAATTGAGGAGCAGAGCTCTCCCAAACATGCCCTAAAAGCCAGCGCACCCACATAAGAATATATATATAAATAAAAATAACAATAATATTCAAGGTATCTTCTTCGTTTTTAAGACTATGAAAATCCCATAATAATGATTAAAAATCCATAATTTCTCACGTTAATAAAAAAGAAAAAGATATCTGCCACTTAGGCCCTGTTTAGCAACTTGGAACTGGGCCATTTCTACTAGAATCTGAGAGAAACCTAGCCAAACGGGTTAAAGCTCAGAACGATTCTCCTCGGAACGTTTCTTTTTTTCACGCTGGAGCTGAATCGGCCTCAACCCCGTTCCACCCTGATTCACAGAATCCAGACAGGTAGCCAAACGGTTTCCAGACGGTGATTCTGATTCTACCTGAAATATTTCTACCAAGAATCTGGAACCGTTTCCGTTTCTACTGGAATCTAGAACCGTACCAAACAAGGTCTTATTTTGATGGGACAGATTATAACGGTGCAGATTAATCACATATAGATACTAGAGTTATATAGCAAATACAATTATATTTAGTTATAGAAAGTATAGCTGTATATCAAAACAACTGAATCATAGAAATTCTCACATTAATCGAAAAAAGATCTCTACTATTTATTTTGGTAGTATCAACTGTAACAGCATAGATTAATTATATATTGATATTAGAATTATATAATAAATATAATTTTATTTTAGCTGTAGAAAGTAGCGCTGTATAGGAAAGCCGACGACGACTCGCACAAACCCAAGTCCCACTGCTTTGTCAGTTGTCACCAACTACCTCGCACCCACCACTACCATGGCGAACGCGGCGCAGCAACAAGGCCAAGACGTCCGGGCGCCGGCGGACCTCATGCACACCGCCTGCGCGGACGACGCGTACCTGCAGGAGCTTATCCGGGGCTCCATACCGGGGCCTTCGTCGGGGCGCGCCCGCGTGGCGCCGCTCAGCGACGACGAGATCGGCCGGTTCTACTGTGGAATCTGCATGGAGTGGAAGCTCGTGTTCGACCGGTTCCGCGCCACCGAAGCGTGCGCGCACGAGTTCTGCGTCGCCTGCATCGTCTGCCACATCAAGGCCCGCGTCTCGGCGGGCGCGGTGCCCGTGCCCTGCCCTGCCGGGCCCTGCCCCGACGGCGGCGTCATGCACCCGGAGGCCTGCAAGAAGCTGCTTGACATCGACGTCTTCGACGCCTGGTGTGTCGCGCTCTGCGAGCGCGCCATCGGGCCCGCCCGTGCGCGCTGCCCCTACCACCAGGACTGCGGCGAGCTGGTGGAGCTCGACGCCGGCGCCGGGGCCGCCGTGTCCAAGGCGGCGTGCCCCGGCTGCTCGCGCGCGTTCTGTCTACAGTGCGAGGAGCCGTGGGACGACCGCCACGGCAGCGGTGGCGACGGGTGCGTGCTGTCCCGGCTCGCCGATGGGAGTAACTGGAGGCGCTGCCCGAGCTGCCGTGCCATGATCGAGAAGATCGAGGGTTGCAGGCGCATGGTATGCAGGTAATTAACAACCTACTGCTACTCCTCTTTAATTTTAATTGCACTTCCTAGTTTTCGTCTCTGTTAATTCTTCAAACTTGCTTAGGATTGTGAATTCAAGGTCAATTAATGCAGATTTTTCTAGTGGTTGTTTGAAAAAGGAAATTTGATGGTTAGAACCAGTAACTAGTTGGAATTTGCTTGTGCAATTTGGGACGAAAATATTTAGTATCTTGCTAGCGTGGATTCTAGACGCGTGTAAAATTCTTGAGTTGACTGGCTTGAAAGCGACGTTGACTTGACCGATGCCCGAGCCGCTGAGGTTTGAAGTGTAGAGTGTTTGTTCATGTCTGCAGCAACTGATCATTTCTGATGACGATGAAAATGGCAGCAGATAACTGCATACAGCATCTATACCTTTGTAAGATGAACTGTACTAAACCTCTCCTCTGTTCTTGCGGTTTGCAGGTGCCGTTCTGTCTTCTGCTACGACTGCGGCTCGTCTTTGAGACAGGAAAGATGCAGATGCTTCTCTCCAGGAGAGGATTTCTTGCGCCTTCTTGACGCAGGCCATGAACTCATCAAGCCAAGCACTTGTGACTCCTAAGCACTTCGAAGACGGAAGACCGCTGAACTGATCGGGTTAGTTAATCATCCATTGTACGTATGGAATTCTTGATGAGTATAATGAAATTGCAGCAATGGATGTCTGGACAGTTTTGTGTGAACATCTCTCTGTACATGTGACTTGGGCAGTATGGTCTGTGTGTTTGCACGGTTCAAAGAGAGGAAAATGTGTGTGCATCTCTCTCTGCTATTGTGCTGCAGACTGCTGTGGATTGCAGTAGAGCCAGTTACGCTCTCTGCCAATTTCAAATATTATCAAATTAATCAACATTCTTTTTAGGGAAAAAAACAACAACAACAACATTTTATTGTCGTAACACTTTCAGCTGAAAGCCAGAAAAGCTGCGTGTTGGGATCACCGGACTTGATGGGCACGGCCACCGGCAGCTCGACGACAGCGTTCATCAGCGACGACCCCCCTGTTGGCCTCGCGGCGCATCGGTGGAATGTTACCACGTTTTGTTCCGTCCAGCAATAAGACGGGCACTTCAACAATCCGTCAGGGCTTACAAGAACACGTATTCCGATCATACTCCAAGGAGGCGCGCCATCGGGAGATGCTGTTCGGCTGCTTCACGACGGTATCCGCCACCGCACCTCGGGGAACCCCGGATGCAGTGCCCCAAAACCCTCGCCGGCTCGGCCTACCCCACCCTTCTATGCAAGACGCCGCCTCCAGCCTCCACTTCTAACCGGCGCCGCCACTTGCCGCCGCGTCTGATCCTTCTGCTTAGTGAGTTCGTTTCAAGAAACCTACCTGCACCCAGGTCAGTTTGCTGCTTCAGAGGCGTTTATCCACCGCCCTGGTTGCCATTTGTGCATTTCACTGCTGGCAATGGCAGATCTGGGCAAGGTTCACAGAACCAATCGAAATTTGTCGATTTTTTATCTTATTAAACCGGTTTGACATATAAAACCAGTTGGTAAACCGATTAAATTTAAAATTCGGAAAATTTTGTGCGACACAAAACCGACCAGTTTTGTGTTAAAATTCGTATGGTAGTGCGTCAGGCTTCAGCAGCGATCAAACCCGGTCAAAACTAATTGATTTTCGGTCAAAATGGTCGGTTTTCGGTAAAAACCAATTGTTTTTTGATTTTTTTTTTCCAAAAAATTGGAATTCTTAGCCCTTCGGTTTCTGACGATTTTTCAGCGATATTCGACTTGATATATTTTGAATTTCTATTTTCCACCGGTTTTTCTTGGTTTTGATATTATTAACCCTGGATCTGGGTGTTCATTAGTGCTTCAATTCAACGTTGAATCCTGTTTAATTACGCGCAATGTAGGCATGTTTAATCATGAGCAAAATCTTGTTAGATTTACATGAACAAACAACAATGATATCAGAACCTAGGGTTCAGATCAAAGCCGCTGCTCCTAGAAGGAGACAACTCCTGGCTTGGCACCCGCACGGCAGCTTTCTCCCTGCGCGGCATCCGTTTGACATCCCCAACACACGCGCCAGTCTGCGTGGATATTGCAACATTGTTTGGTTGTCATTGCTCGATCTGAGGCGTCTACTGCAATTTATACTCCATTGATGGCACGCGGATTTTTCTTCATCTTGATATTTTTGTAGGAGCAGTTTCAACCATGTCATGGAATTTCAGTAGGCAGTTTGACATACATGGTGGCTACACGTACAAGTTGCTCTTTCAATAAGCATTGTTTGCCAAATTTTGTGTTCCGGATGGAGCATATCAAAAAATCTATGATATGAATTCTTTGCTATTTATCAAGCGCCATAGGTAATATTTCGGCTTATGTTGTTTGATAAGTGAGCATTTGTTTTAGGATGTCAATTGCACAAACTCGGACTTTACTAGGATTATGAATTGTTGAAGACTAAACTTATTTATCTAATTTGTTGATAGTTGTGTGTTTGGATTGACTTCCCGTCTTTCTCTCAACCTACGAGTGGTTCGCTCAAATTTGCTTCATGAGAAGTGTTTGGATAAGTCTATTCGAATCTTTGTCTTTTGCACTATAAGTATTTGGATTGATTGCTCCAATCTTTCTTATTCAGTAGTCCTTTAGATTTTTAATGCACTTGGTATTTATGGTGCTTAATTACCCTTTTGGGGTTTTGAGATACAATTTTATTATGGATTTTGAGTTAAGGGGAGGTTTGCTAGAGATAGCTCAAATATCTCTATTTCTATATCTATTGGTTTGTTCCAAATACGTTGTTAGTCCAAGTTTACTACAACTCGGATTCTTTTGGCTATTTAAGCCACCCTTACATGTAATTCTTGAACAGAAATAGTGAATTATCTCCTATATTTTTTTTTGCAATGGTTTTTTCACGTTAAATATGTATCTCTTTTTTTTGCATTGTTTCTAACCCTAACAATTCTTAGACAAAATCGTAAGGTTGCTTACATTACCTACTCAGGAATTCAATGGCTACGAGTATGTGCGCAGTGGTTCATCTCTGAATCATATAAACTTATAGTTCTTGGGAAGTACGGAAGCCAGCCTGCTTGCTTGCCACATGGTATTTTTCATTGTAGTTTCTACAGTACCATATATTTAATACCCTTCCCATTTCACAGCTCCCACTGTTGCTCGGTTGGGTAAAGCGTTCGCTTTCTAGACATCGATCTTGCCTTCGAATTCTGAGGTCGCATAGCATTGTAGCTTCTATAGTAGTGTATAGGAACGGTGTTTTATTTTTTTTAAAAAATGATAATATTTTAATTTTTTGCAAATAATTTTTATCTTTTCTTAGGATTTTTAAAAAGAAATTTCCACAATAAATTATTTTTGAAAAATACTTTCCCAAAAAAAATATAAGTTTCACAAAATTATTAAAACTGACAGTATTATATAAATTTTTTCCAAGTAATTTATATGTTTTCTTAAGACTTTTTAAAGGAAACTTCTACCATCAATTATTTTTTAAAAATATTTCCCCCAAAAAATCGCAAAAAATATATAAAAAATTAAAAATATTAAAACTGACAGTATTTTATTTTTTACCTTCTCATTTTTTTCAAAAAATTTTCTCACTATTAAATTTTAGAAATCGCCAGGGTTTACAAAATCGTTTTGAGGTTAAAAATCGAATCCTGCTCGGCACCGGTTTTTGCGAAAATCGGTCAAAAACCAATGAGTTTTGAAACCGAGCGTTTGAATAAGAAAATTCAAAATAGATTTTAAAAAAACGAAAACCGATCGGTTTTCTTGAAAAACCGATCGGCAAGTTGAGCCTTTTAAGCGTCGATTTTTGAGTGGTTTTCTCGAAAAACCGCTCGATTTTCATCGGTTTCAATCGGTTTACATCGCTTAAATTTTTCCAAAATTTTTGAAATTTTTTTTTAATTGAACCGATTTACCGACTGGTTTAGGGTTTTGAACCGGCTCGATACGGTTGAAAACTACGATTTTCGATGGTTTTGTGAACCTGGAAATCGCTCATGGTAACGTGCGGAATTTTTATCCAGTTAGTATCTGGAGTTGTAGTCATGTGTATCAACCAAACTGCGCAAGGGGGGTTTGGTGATGGCGGAAGTCGAAAAATTGCAGCTAGATGTACACGGACCATCAGAGGCTAAGAGCAAGTAATCCATCAATCCTGAGTGGGCGGAGAAGAGGACCAAGTTCGTGGAGCACGCGTTCCATGTAGCGTAGAACCATGAGGTCCTTGGCGTGCTATGCCCCTATATGCATTGCGGCAACACCCGATCGCCGCAGTGGCGATGTCAGGATAAAAATGGAAGGTGTGTTTAAAGTTCTAAGCTAAATTGTGAAAACAAAATACATAAATAAAAAAGAAACATAGCAAGAAAGCAAAAATGCAATAAAAAAAGGTACATCACTAGATGCTAATGAAAAGACATCCAAAAACATATTAATATGCATTCAAAATGATTTGCATTTACAAATTTGCAAAATTAGTGATATAATAGTAAATTGTAAATTGTGATGAACATTCAAATAAAATTAACATACATTAAGATGCTAGCTTGAATTACTTATGAAATAATTTCGTAACGTTTGTTTTTCCATTATCGCAATTTGGCATTGTACCAATAGCAGGACAGCACTTCCTCTGTCCCGCAGTACCTATATCAGTAGCACGGCATGGAAGTCTGGAACAAGTCAACAGCAACACACTAGCACACTACTCGAACAGAGATTCGGTGCAGTCCATGTGGGACTGCAACTTAAGCAGTCTTAGCCGATCTAAATTGTTCATTTTTTATCAGAGGGTCCCGCGGGGACTGCTTAAGTTGTAGTCCCCACAGGACTGCACCAAATCCCTGTTCCACAATACTCGATCCCTCTGTTGCACACTTGCATAAAAGCACTGGAACAACAAGCACACTAGCCGAGCTTAGTCGGCAGTAGACATAAATGTTGTTCGGCTGCACTTGCACAGACACACAATACAGTATGATAGTACTTTTTTAGAGTGTGTTTGGTTGATGAGATGAGGTTGAATGAGATGTGATGATCTTATACCATTTGGTTCCATTATTTTAGGTGAACGGAATGGTTCAAATTTATATTTGGTCCAAAACAAAATAATTCCATTCAAACAACCAAATATATAAATGATTTTTTTAATCAACTCATACATGTACCACAACCAGACACACCATTCTATGTCACCTTTAGTACTCCTCAGTCCTTGCATAGTCCGCTTGATGCTAATCACCTCATCCTCCCTCCTCAGTTGCAGTCTTAATTCTCAATGGCGAAGACGCGATGACGGTTGGCGCCCCAGGCCCTCCAGGCTTCAGCCCAGGGTTCACAAAACCGGTCGAAAATCGCGGTTTTCGACCGTATCGAGCCGGTTTGAAATCCTAAATCGGTCGGTAAATCGATTCAATTAAAAAAATTAAAAAAGTCAAAAAATTTAGAAAAAAATATGCAATGTAAACCGATCAAAACTGGTGAAAACCGAGCGGTTTTTCAAGAAAACCAACGAAAATCGCTCAAAAAATCGATCGCTTAAAAGGCTCAACTCGCTGATCGATTTTTGTTTTGTTTTTTAAATCTGTTTTGAATCTTTTTATTCAAACGCTCTATTTCAAAACTCTTAAATTTTTGACGATTTTTACGAAAAACCGCCGAGCAGGATCCAATTTTCAACCTTAAAACAATTTTGTAAACCCTGCTTCGGCCTCCACGGTGACGCGCCTAGGCAGCAACCCGGCTCGGCTCCTCGGCATTATCTACGGCCAGCAGCCTGCGGCCCTCGGTAGTCGGCCCCTTCCTCCCGTTCTCCGTCGGCCACGCGCCCGGTTACTCCTCGTCGCGCTGCGGCGCCGCCGCCGTCCAGGTAAGTTCGCAGCTCAGCTCTCCGCTGTACTTCCCGATTTGGGGATTATGGATTGGATCTGTGAGTGTTACATTCTACGGCACGGTTAGGCCTTATGGGTTTGGAAAGGGCAAAGGCCCACATCTTATTTCTTGCTCTATTTTCTTCTTTCTTGGTTTCTTCTTTCTTGGTTTCTTCTTCCTCAGTCCTCAGTCCTCACCGTCACCACTCACCGATTCTATGGGCAGCACTCGCCGGCCGTCGGTGGGGGCTGGGGGGGGGGGGTCCGGCGCTGGCATGTAGGGTAGGCTCCTGTTGAATCCGCCCCTGGGCCGTGGTCCAAGTTCGACATGCAGCTGCACCTGCGCAAGTACGGCTTCAGGCAGGGCCACATGGTGTGGGTGTACCACGGCGAGAGCTACCGTAACCGTTCTGCCAAGCCTTCTCATCAGACCAAGCAGGATGGTGGTCTTGATGGGAAGAAGAACGATACGGTGGCTGATGCCGGTGGGGAGGAAGTGTCGAAACCGCATGTCTTGTTCCAAACATCGACAAGTTTAAGAAGTTCTGGTTCAAACAGGAGAGGTTTCAGAAGTTTCAAACACTAGTGGAGCTGTTTAGGAAATCATTGTTTTTCAGCCCCCTTCGAAAACATTTTTTTTTCTCCTCAATTCTGACTCCCTTCTGAACGTAATTGTAAACAATAACCTCATTTTTAACCATGAAAGCATGGTAGGTAACATGTATTACCTTCCGCGCTCCGGGCTATAGGATGGCGGAAGGTGGCACATGTCCTCTATCGGTGCATCCGCAATTAAAGAGGAGGTTATTTTTCTAATTACGTTCGGAAGGTGACCAGATTTGCAAAAAAAATTTATTAGGAGGCTAGAAAAGTGATAACTTGGCTATCTAGCTTGCTGGCATTGTGTGTTTGTAATTGCAGGGGGCTAAGAAAAAGAGGGAAGTTTCACTCATTTAGGCGTATGCACTTGGCCGACTGCCAAAAGAGGATCGTATCCTGTGGGAGCATCAAAAAATCCTGTGGGAGCAGGAATAAATCCAGCGGGAACAGAATGCATCAAAGAGGCAGGTGAGTTTATTTACCTTAGTGCCATTGCAATTTCAGCACAAAACAGCCTTGCTTGTCAGGTTTAAAGGTTACCTAGTTAGGACTACGAACTAGAGTAGAGATTTTACTTGATGTGATTGCTCTGTACACTGCAACTTTTGAATGGTCGCGCTGCGCATAGTTTTGAATGGATGTGCAGCTTAAACTGCAACTGTGGGATCTTAAATACAGGGAGGCATGCGGATGCATACCAGGAAAGAGCAATTCGTGCCAGTAAACAGAGTCCATTGCTAGCAAATGCTGTACTTGTGAATGCTGAAGACATCCTGAAACAGGGACTACGGAACGAAGGTTGCGGGCTTTAGAATGTCTGTACTTGACGACCTTTGTTAATACTGCTATAGTGCAATTCCTTGAACTTCATAAAGATACAACACCTTCGACATATTTGGGATTTGCCTAGAACTAATGTTAACCTTCGATGCCATTTGTTAGAAGAAACATGTTCCTCAGCTGTGAAAAAACCACACACACTTTTGCTCTTGATACTGTTATGTGACAATGCTCTAAACTCTCGAGGGCATTCCACTTCGAGATGTTGTACAGTATGAAGGCCTTATCCTCTTGCTTGAGCATCCTAAGATGAGAATGGAAGTACATCCCTTCAGCCTCCAAATCTCTTCGCGAACATATCCCAAGTACTCCAGCGGATTCCCTTCAGAAGAGATTCGGAGAGAGAATCCCTTTAGAAACAGATTCTCTCTCTAATCCCAGAGAGAAATCCCTTCGAGGGGATGCTGTTGGAGACGGTAGAAAATAAAGGGAATGAATCTAGGGAAGGAAATAGGGAAGAGAATGGAACGAAGGGAAATTGCTGGAGAAAGTCATTATTGTGGGTACCCATCTATCATTCACATGATTTTTTTTTTTACAAATCTGTCATTTTTTGGTCCGTTGGATCTAGATCCAACGACCCAAGTTACTTTCCAACCACTACTCAAGCCGATCGAACCATCCTAGCACACCACCGATCCGTCGTCTTGCTGGCGTCGCCCCCAACACCGGCAAGGCCTGCCCGCGACCCCTCCTGCTGCCGTCGCTCGCCTCCTCCTCCCTTGCTGCTTTCATCGCCAGTCTTCTCCACTACTGCTGCCATTGCACACCTCCTTCTCCGCCGCCCACAGCCTCCTAACCTCTCTCTTTCTTGTCACCCCTGTCGCTTTCCTCTGCCCACCACCCTCCCCCAAGCCCGTGGTCGGCAGCGTCACCATCGCTGCCACCCATCGCCGGTCCTCTCCCGCCCTGACTTCCCTCTAGGTTTTGGGGCTTCTGAGAACCCCGAACCCCATCCCTAACCCAGCGTCGGTGGGAGACGACGGTGCTAGAGAGGAAGGGGACAACGAGCTCACTGGAGAAGACGACCTCGCTGGCTGGACCACGAATCTCCAAGCAAATGGCAAGGTCAGAAATCCGAATGATTTGCACAAAAATTATCATTCGAATGATATATCGCAATTCTGAGGATTATTTGTCCTTGTTAAAATCCAGAATCTGTGTTGAGTAGTAGTAGCAGAATACACATTATTGGCTTTCTGCTTGAGAACCTGCTCCAAAATTTTGCAGTTAATTTTGCTGATTTTTGACTTCAATGTACATGCTGCAGCCCACCTCTGGTTCTTCCACTGCTCAGCGTAATGCAGATGAAGGGAGCAAGGATGCCACCGGTTGTACTTCCAACTCCGGATCAACCTAGTGTGATGTATCTTACCTTTGAGAATCTTAGAGCATCCCCAATGGAGACATGTTAGCAGGCTATAAGGAGTCCATCTCATCTTTTTGCTTATGTGGAGGAGAGAAGTAGAGGAGAGAGACAAGAGCTGGCTCTTAACTTAGGGCATGTCCAATGGTAGAGCCAACTACTGGCTATAAGAAAACTCCATGTCACTTATAGCTAGCTTAAAGACAAGCTCTCCAATGGGTTGGCTATAACATATTCTCCAACATTAAATGTGGGTCCACATGTAATTCTTTTATTTTTCTTGGAAAACACTATAGCCTGGCTCTTAGTTAAGAGCCAGCTCTTGTCTCTCTCCTCTACTTCTCTCCTCCACATAAGCAAAAAGATGAGATGAACTCCTTATAGCCTGCTGACATGTCTCCATTGGGGATGCTCTAAGAGCCAGGCTATAGTGTTTTCCAAGAAAAATAAAAGACAATTACATGTGGACCCACATTTAATGTTGGAGAATATGTTATAATAACCCATCGAGAAAACTGTCTTTAAACTAGCTATAAGTGATATGGAACTTTCTTATAGCCAGTAGTTGGCTCTACAATTGGACATGCCCTTAGTACTGCCGGTCTTTGTGGACGTCTGTTGTCTTAGATCATAGGACGTGCGGTGCGAACTTCTGACCAATCATGTAATAGTGTAGTACCGTGATGCCCTGTGACCTGGTGCTCTTAGATTCAGCTCGTTACCAGAATTGCTCTGTTTGGGTAGTTCTGCTGGTGTTGGCTTTACGTACCGAAATGAAGGCGTTGATGTCTGCGGTCTCAACGCCGGGGCTTCGAATCAGTCAAGCCGCGCCCGCCTCGCTCGGATCAGTCAAGCCGCGCTTTAATTAAGGAAGCGGGACAGCCGAGCCGTTTAGTGAAGAAACCGCGTTTAGGAGCGTTAATCAAACACTCGGATCGGACGGACAGAGAGGCGTTGGACGCCCCCCGAAGCCGTCTCGCCGTTCCTGGTCAACCTGCACTCTGCATTCCTGTTCCCACCAATCGAGCGCCCCGGCGTAACGGTTTCACTTTCCCCCTTATTCATTCTGTTTTGTTCTGTGCTGCGAGCAATCCAATCGAAATCTTGGCGATATCCCACCCTGTTCATGTAAATACATCCTATTTTGGGATGCTCCTGCAGTCCTGCTGTGTTCGTTAGTTGACTTAGTTTACTTACATGTTCCAGTGCTTGTTGACTATGGAGGTCATTGCTGAGGTCGTGGAGGCGGCCGTGCGCGACCACGAGGAGGCCATGCGCGGCTACATTGGCACCGGGAAGATCTGGATGGCTATAGCCTGTACGCTTCACCAACTTGCCGGGTTGAAATGCTCCTAGCCTCGTGGTGATTTGCTCGTGTGATGAGGTGCTAGCAATCTAGCAAGCTGTAGGCATGATATGTTAATTGCTTCAAAAGTTTGCAGTTTTTAGGAAATTTGTATTACACTAGTACTCTTCTTGAGATGTTGAAGAGGTTGTATTATGGCCCCTCACTTCGTCTCACGAACAAGAGAATCCAGTAAAATACGTGAATTTGCGAACTAATCAATTGTCGTTGTTAAAATGCTAAGACAATAGAGCACCTTGCTTGGTTTTACGCTGCAATGTCAGAGGCCATTCACCTGTTTGGATTTATCAGATTTTGGATCCAAATGCTTGTGTATGTATTGAAGGTTAGCAGTGCTGATGTTACGTGAAATTCCATATATTCAAAGAGAAACCGCTGAGTGCTGAGGAATCTATCTTTTCTATCAAGTAATTCAATTATAAGATTATGCTCTTACATTTGTACTTACGACGATATATCAATATGTCCAAATTCTGGCTCCGAAGCGAGGAGAAATTGTTAGGCTTGTGTCGCTTGAGATGGGGAAATTCTTCCTGAAGGGATCGGGGCCGGAGGTTCAGGTTCGCATAATTGCTGCTAGTGCTTTCATTAGGAGCTTCAGATCATGCAGTTGTCTTTTTGTGTTCCTCTTTATAAAAACAGTGTTATAATCATCATCAACTGCATTATCATCTGTACGGTACCGTTGTCCTGTCTGCTGGAATTGCAGCTTAGCCAATTAACACATCATTCACATGATATGTAGCACTATCTGAATAAGGAGTGATAGCTAACTAACCAAAACTTCAAGATTAAACAAGATCTTCAAAAGATTAATTTACATTGTGGCTTTGTGCCAAATTGCGAACAAACTATGTTGCCTAAGTTTGTGACTTTTAGTGGAGATAACTGAATGATCAAATAAGTTCAAATTCAATGTACTGTTGATTTCTCACCAAGCACATGATGACATCAACATAACCATTTTATTGTAGGAAATTATTGACATATGTGATTATACTGTGGGTCTAAGTCGCCAGCTAAATGGATCCATCATACCATATGAACGTAAGACCATTATCCTTTCATTATATTATATTACGATGTCTAAAGCATGAAAGCAACATCAACTGTGATGAGATGTGCACTTTTGACTTTTCTTTTACAGTTGGTTGAGAGCAACAAAAAGGTTGTACTATCTGCGTGAATACCTGTTAATCTACTAATGTAGTTGCATTTTAATCTACTAATATTATCGGGTTATGTACTTAAATCTACTTGTTAATCTACTAATGTAGTTGCATCTTGGACGTATAGTATGGTTGCTTGATCCTAATATATGCGATATATATGGTTTCTATTTTCACGTATTATCCGATTAAATATTCATGACCGAGACTAACTATATTTGGAATGGCATGTATTCGTTTCGTATTTGTGATCAAAATAATCCGTATCCGTATTTGAATTCGGCACTATCCGTATCTTACGACTTTGATTTGGAGAGAAAAAAATTAAAATAAGATATCCGTTCTGATTGCACCTGCAGTGAGCAGTAGTAGATCTTACGGATCTTCAGACGGAGCTGGGCTGCATATATACGCACCTCCTCACCTGCTCACCTATGCTATGCAGGCATGCAGCAGCATTCGCGGGATCGCCGGATCGGCTCGCGTTTTGTGAGACCCCGGATCAGCTATCCAGAATCTCCTGTGTATTTCCGTACTAGTCCCAGATCAGTAGCTAGTACACACAGTCACAGTGATACTTCATTGCCGAACATAACGAAAACTGTATTATAAATATTCAAGTATGGGCCACATGGCCACTTATTACAATACTCGGTCCAACGACCGGACACACAAAACAGCGGAAGCAAAAGGAAGCAACAAGCGAACGCCACAACGCCACAGGCGACGACTAGGAACGCAACTAGTCCTCCTGGCAATCCTCCTCGAAGAACTCCTCCTCTTCCTCGGCATCTTGGAAATTCTCTGATGATTACAATGTTGGTGTAGCACGTGAGTACAAAAGTACTCAGCAAGTCGGGAAAGTATGATCATGGGGGGCTTTCCAAAGGAAGCTTAATAGGGTTTATTTGCATAAAGCCACATTTGATTAAATCATACTTAAGTAAGTAATTTCACAAAGCATCTTTTACAATTCTTTTTAATAATTGAATTATTTATTATTGTAGTGAGGTTCTAACCACCATCACTAACCTAAGGCTCTATCCACCAACAGTTTAAAAGATCAAAGTTAATCATGTGACTCCATCCGTCAAAGGTAAAACAGGTTCTAACCACCTGGGTTGGCTCTTTCCGCCAAACCACATTCGAGAGTTCTAACCACACCCGAACCCCAAAACAAAACACTTTTCGGTTTTAAAAACGAAATCAAAGTCTACCAATATGAAAGCATTCTTCGCTTTGCCTTTGACCGTAGGCACGGCTATTCGAATAGTTTTACTCTGCAGAGGTGTACAACTTTACCCACAAGACACGATCATCTCCTAATGCCAAGCTATTAACACACTTCCTTTGGTGTGCCGGCAGAGAGATCGTGACAAGGCCGTTACAATGTTTCTACCTAGCTAGACCCACCCGCTGAGGTTTCACCGCTGTTAGGGTTCTCTCCACCCAGTACAGAAGCCCCCTCTTGCGCCGTGTGAGCAAAACAACAACCACAACAATGCCTCCTTCCAGCTCTCACACAACAACCGAGTGGTGAGTCTAAACTAGGATTCTACAAATTAATGAGCCAGGTCGTACCATTATAGACATGTGGTAGTACGGTATTGCTTAAAATGGCAATCATAAGCGTCGGTCCTTATATGACTTGGGGCGGTACTTGCACAAAAGGATCAAGACTTGATCCGCTCCCACCCGACATTCCATGCCGCCCAAGTCAAAATCATTTTCCTTTTCTTTTTATTTTAACAAAACAGGACCAAAACCATAATAATAACTTTCAAATCACATTTCATATCATTCTTTTTGAATAATCCCACCCATGGGTTGTTTTCGTCGGAAAAGGTCCTAAGCAATTCTATCGTACTACATATCAACGGATACCATATAAGCATAAGCATGGTATAAACAATGTTCTAGGGTTACAATGGATATGATTAACAATGTCAAGGAGGAATTATCAAATTCGGATTAACTATCACTTATATTTGGCATATTTCATTAAACATAGCCATGCAACTTTGTAAACAATTTTAAATTATTTTGCAAACATAGGAGCAAAATGCGTCAAGGAGATTTGCCTTCTGTCCCGGGTAGGTCTTCGTACGCGAGAGGATCGGCGGCGGAATCGGCGGTCGCAGCGGGATCGTCGACTACACGCAAAACGAGGCAATAAATAAATAATAGAAAATAAATAAAAACCAAAAATTATAAAATTAGTACTGGCAGAAAGATCTTGATTTTAGATTAATTTAGGAATTTGAACGGGATCAAACGGAGTTCGGATGAGAAAGTTATGAGCTTCCGAAGTTTGAATTTCGAATAAATGGAAAATCGGGAATATTCCCGGAATATTCTCTCTCGGGTTTGACTGGTCAAACGTTGACGAGGACTTTGACTGGATGTGTCTATGGCAAGTGGGGCCTAGGTGTCATTGAGATGGGGGAAGCTTCCTCATGAAGTTTGCCTTTAGCCATGGCCATGGAGGAGAGAGAACTTGAAGGAGAGAGAGAGGGAAGGGAGGGGGCGGCCGTGTGGCGGCCGGCGATGGCGCCAGCCGGCCGGCGAGGCGCGGCTAGGCCAGGAGGCGCGGCGTCACGCATGCACACAAGTGGCGCGGCCAGACGGCTGGCAGCCGGCGGCGGCGGTGGCCGGCGGCGGCAGCGGCAGCGGCACGGCAAAGACGGCCCAAGCTCCCCATGGGAGCTCTAAAACAGAGAGGTCCAAACCATGCCCCACTCCAAAAATTTTGGATTTTTCACTCATTTTTGCACGGATTTGATCCAAACAAAAGGCTAGAACCTCTAGATAACATCCTTAGCAACATCTAGGAGGAAAGAATTGAACCTAAACTCACCGGAATTGGAGAAATCGACGACGAACGGCGGTTCGGCCGAAAGCACCAAAACTCCAAATTCGTCGCCCACGGATGAAGAAACCTAAAATCAACGATCGGGTTAGAAGCTAGACTTCCAAGCTAACACAAAGAAACGAACGGGAGGAAGAATGATCCACCGGAGTGGAAGATACGAGCAAGAACACGAAGAATGCGAAGAACACCAAAAGTTCGTCGGTTTTCTTGATCTTGCGGCCAATTGGATTTGGGAGGCTAACGGAGAGCTACACCACCGGAAAGAGGATTCTTATACAGAGAGATGAGAGGCGGAATCACGCGAAACGGATTAGAAACGGGCGAATTATTGCCATAAATGCCAATTTCGGTTTCCGTGCGACCGTTCAAAATCCGGCGAGGTTTAGGGTGCATTAACCCCATGAATGGAAAGAGGAGGCCGTCGTGATTCCAACGGATCCGGCCGGGAGTAATTTGAGGCATTAAAGAGAGAGATATGGAAGGTGGAGTGGAGGTAGCCATGAATGGGGTGCTCAAGCTCCCTCCTGCTTCTTGCCTTGCACGATGGTGGAAGACAATCAACAGTGCCTGCCACGTGGCACCATCGCATTGGTCGGGGATTACGCGAACGGTTCGCCCTAGAGAAAAATAAGGAAAAATGGCCTAAAAATTACGGAAAAATTCCTAGAGCCATTTTAGATTATTTGGAACTCAATGGAACTGGTTTGGTTGAATTTGGATGATTTTTGTGGAGCAGGCATTAAACAAAAGCCGCGCGAGATAAAATAGGAACGGAGGTCCAAAAATCCGGGAAATGATTCCTAAAATCATTTTGGAATATTTGGAACATTTTAGAAGTGGTTTGGGGATTTTTGGAGCATTTTTAGATTCGGGTGAATTTTCGGGTACCGGCGGTACTGGAAAATCCGATTTTTCGCCCGGGAGGGAAATAATTCCCGATTTCGAAGGGGAATGGATGCCAGGTTATTATAAACACCACTGAAACTCCAAATTTTGAATTTACTTTATTTAAATTAGGTTTTTCTCCAGAAAGCCAAAACGAGGATGTTACACGTTTCCTATCAGCCTAAGTCATGCAAGTTGTTGTCCGCACCGCCGAACCTTTCCGCCGGTATATAACCGAGCCGCGAAAGGGAGCCTCATGTTTCGACGTGCAACTTGTCTGATTAGGTTGAATGGAGTGCCATGTCGTGTGAAATTTAGTATAAGGTTGTAACACCCCAAAATTTTGCTTTTCTTAAATTCATGTGTGATTTGGCACTTTGGTGAATTTTTGGAATTTTCTGGAATTTATTTGGATTTATTTGGAATTTATTTGAATTTATTCCATTTTGAAATAATTAAAGAATTTAATTTTGCAAATAAAATTTTGTTGGAAATATTTTATTTGAGTCCAAATGATCCAAAGTATTTTCCAGAATTTTTCTGGAATTTTTCTGAGTCATTTGCTATTTTTAATGAATTAAATGAATTACTGGGAATTATTTGAAATATTAAATCGCTGGAAAATCAACCCGGGTCAAGTATCGTTTCATCCGATCGAGCCCGAGTCGACTCGAAGTTCGAGTCCGACCGAGCCACGTGACTCGACCGAACCCACTCCTAAACCTAATCAATCCCAACCGTTGGATCAAGATCCAACGGTGAGATCCGCCTGCACGGCTTCGAGCCGTATCCGGCCCGGATCCGATCGCGCCCGTGCGATCGTGGCCGTTGATCGTGCCACGTGGACGGCTGAGCGTCGTCGTCTTCGCCGAGACCGAGCCGGACTCCGCCGCCGTGGGAAACTAGGTTTCCGTGTCCCGCGCGAACGCCGAGGCTATTTAAAGCGTGAGACGTCCCCCGAGGTTGCCCTCATCCTTGTGCAACCGTTCCCCCGAGCCATCTCGCCTGAGCCGCCGCCAGTTGCCCGTGCAAGCTCGCCGGAGTTGGAATTCCGTTCCGCCGCGGTTAAACGCCGATACTGCCGCCGTCCGTCGTCCTCCGCCGTCATCAAGCCCAGATCCGGAACCACCGTGACGAGACGCACCCGAAGGAAGGATTCATCTCGCCGGAGCAACCCCGAAACGCCGTCGGGCTCGTCATCGTTCTCGTCTCCGGTGCCCAGGCCTCGCCGCCATCGCCAGACCAGCGAGCTCGGTGAACCGCCGATCCAGATCGGACGGTTGAGGTGAGTTCACGTGTTCCAAACCCGATTAGATGCGATTGTTGGATCAAGATCCAGCGGTTCACAATTGCCACGTCTTAGGAGTAGTGTTATTATAGGATTAGATCCGACCGTCCGATCTAAATCGAGCGCCCACGATCAACGAGTAGTTTCAACGCGTGTTAACCCTGGATTTAATCGCGCCGTCGATTTTCAAACCAACGGCCGCGATTGCGCCACGTGTCGGGAAGTTGGACCCGACGCGGTCGGGCCGAATCACGCGCAGCGTGCGTGTGGCCGACGCCGACAGACGCCGCGCGGTCGAGGGCCCGCGATGTCGCTGGCTAATCCAGCCAGCGGCGTCACCCATGACGTCACGATGGGTCCCACATGTCAAGATGCGGCCGAGCCCCGCCGACGCCAAGAATGACGCCACCCGAGTGGGCCCCACATGTCGGACACGTAAGAGTCGTGGGACCGAGTCCACGGTGGACCCGAGCCAAGCGTGACCAAGTCCATGGACCGGTGGCGTCGACCAACCAATCGAGAGGCTGCCACGTGTCCATGCCGACGCAATAATTAATTTTCGAAAAAGAAAATGATTTATTAATTCGAAATAATGATTTGATTTTGATTCAAACTTCACACGCTTATAACTTTTATGCGTTTCAACTCCGATTTGAGTGATTCAAATTTCTAAATTTGTATAAAAATGAGATCTACCTAAATATGAATTTTATTTAATTTTTGGACTAAAGTTTTTCTCTGTAATATTATTTAATTGATTATTTAAACTTTAATAAATCATAACTTTTGCATTTTAACTCCGATTTGAACGATTCCAGTTTCTAAAAATCCAGAAAATTATGTTCTCTCTGTTTATGGATTTTATTTGGAGTTTTGGGATGTTTTTGCCTAGTGTTTATTTGTGTATTTGCTATTTGCACGCTTTACGAGTAGACGTTGAAGTGCCGGAAGGATTCGAAGGAAAAGTGTTGACTCAGGATCCAACTCAAGATCAAGAGCAAGTACTTTTTGAAGGCAAGTTGTGCTTTGACCATATTGATCCCATTTTGAAATCTATTTTGATTTAAACTATTGCATGCTAGTTCAATTAGAAAAATACTTGGTTTAAACATGGGGGTTAGATAAGTACCAATTTGCTGTATGACACCTTGATTATTTAAGTATGTGCCATGACCCTTGTCACCCTAGTTGTGGATTACTAGTTGGACATTATTAAACTGCCAACATGGGTTTAGACCGCTGTAGTATACTGCTTAGACCTGCTACGTGCTCATAACATGATTTTGGATAATTAAATGTTAATATTGACTTAATGATATATTGAACCTGTTTTGGAAAAGTATCATGTGATGTTGATGGCACGTGGTGCATGGTAATCAACTGGGGTTTGATAAGCGATTTCGGCCAGGGCATGTGGCAAGAGTAATCAGTGGGCCATTGTGGCGTTAGGAATGTTGATTTGGTTCTTCGGGTAGTCTTGCCCTGGTCACTCTAAGGACTTAACCTTGCAAGCCTTTGAACTGGTCATACTTGCAACCACATGGTCGAATGGGACGGCCCTAGTTGACTAAGTCGCTAAGGACTCACTTGTGGAGCCTCGTGGTGTCGATTACACCGTTTGTGTGATTGTGCGGGGAGCGTATCGTGGTCGTGGCCGGATACCCATCTAACGGTGTGTTGGTCCCATACTTCGCCTTGGCTAAGGGAAGGGATGGTGTAGAGCACGCATCGAGAGGACCACCTGTGTTGTTTGAGGCTTCCGAAGGCTTTGTTACTGAACTTCGCCTTTGTGGTGTTTGACTCAGTATCTTGTGGGTAAAGTGCATAACCTCTGCAGAGTGTAGAATCTATTTAAATAAGCCGAGTCCACGATCGACACTTTGCTCGGGAATTACTGATCAAGGGTTAGATTTTCTGAAAATAACTTGGATTTGAAAGGTTGGATTGGTTTAGTAATGAAGATGATGGAAATGTGGTTTAGGATGGGAAAAATGTTATTTAAACTTCTTGAAAAGTTATTTATGCTTTACCTGTTTTTACTGCTTTGAATCTACTTATATTACTTGTCAAATCTTTGTTTCGCAAATATACCTTAAGCTATTCCTTTGTACCAATCCATGCATAAAGTATCTAAGCTAGCATTCTGTGCATGACTTCTTTGAGTACCAAGTACTCACCCTTGCCTCAACACAATATCGATTGAAGAAGAGATCGCACTGACTTTGGAGGAGGAACTCCAAGAAGATCCGTCTACTTAGGGATGCGAGCCCAGTCAGTTGCCTGTGGTATACTGGATGGCGCCACGAAGTTATCTTATTTTCCGCTGCTATTATTTTTCTCTGAATAAGTTTCGCCTTGCGAGGCATACATTTTGTAACTTGGCCATAAGGTCGAGTAACCAGTTTGGTTATTTAAATAAAGTACTTTATTGGTATCGTTCGGTATGATTGTGATATTTACCGATGTTAAGACTGTGTGCGCTAGCGCGTTCCTGGACTAGTGCTGAATACACAGAGGGTCCGGATTTGCAAATTCGGGGTCCCGACAGAGGTTCTTGTTAGAAAACATATTTTTAATTTTTTTGGTGATGTTTTTTTTACAAAATTGGCCGGCTATGAATCGTTGGCATTTTTGCGAAACCATGAGTAAAGATCTATTTGTGATTAGGAAGAATCGGTAGAGGATCTGTCCGTGAAGGATCTAACCATAATTTTAGAATTTGAGTGAAGAATTTAACTGTAATTTTAAAATTTATGAATGATATTTTCACAAATAAAATTGACACGTGGATGTACTTCCTACCTTTATTTGGTTAATAACAACTTCCTAATTAAGCGAAACTGGTTAACAACTTTCATTTATGAAATATGCTTCCACTTGTGTAACACAAGTTAATGCATATGAAGTAGGGAGTACATATTTCTAGTAGTATGGAAGCATTTTCCTAATGTATAAAGTATAAAGTGTGTATATATATATTCGTCGCATCAATGCATGCATGGTATGCACGCCAAAGTTCTCGCCATCGCTCAGTAGAGTACGGACTAGCAAGTTGCAGCCCATGCATCGATCGCGCTATCGGACCGATGCTCTTCATCTACCGGTCGTACCGAAGGAAAAAATTGTATGCAGCCATGCACCGCCTCGTGGATAGTAACCTACTATTGCCGTATAGGTTGTGCTAGCTGGTCCGTCCTATCGGAAAAACACCGAGGCGTTTGTAGAGCGGCAGGCTCACCGTCGGAGATAGGATTGAAAAATAAAACAAAAGTCTTCACCATTTCGAATAAAAACAGAATTGAAAGCTCTTTCTGAAAACAAAAATAAAAAATATCGGTATAAAGACGAAAACAGAAATTGTTTATAAAAACAGAAACGGAAAAACCAATTTCGACGAAAACAGAAACGGGAATAGAAATTCCGTATAAGTGAAACCAAAAATTAAAAACAGAAACCGGTTCGAAACGAAAATGGACTTGGCCTAAAAATAAGAAGAGGGAGTTTACATTTATTTTTGAATTAAAATAATTTTATAAATACAAATGACTTTATATAAAATATCAAATAGAGTTCAAAAATTACAAAAAAAAATCTCAAAAATACTTTGGAATATTTTGAACCTAGGAAATTATTTTTGATATGATTTTGTTTTTATTTTTATGAATGAATTAATTTTATAAATATAAATATAGCAAAATGGTATTTATAAATTCCAGAAAATCCATGATAAAACTCAGAAAATCATAAATGAACATCGAACAATGATATAAAAATTTTAGGACGTTACACCTTTATAGTTGGTGGAGCAAGAGGATGTCGATGATGATATGGAGGAGAACATGATAGTTTGATATAGGGGACAAATAACGAGCTTTCATCTGACAAACTTGAAAAAAAAAATTCCAGTGATTCTAGTGAAAATAATACTATTCTTGTGTCCACCTTGGAGGTGGAATGAGTTACATTGTTCTTATGGTCATGTATATTGTGATTCTGTACTATGTTCTTGTGGAATTTTTTGCTTTCGTTTTCATATCCACTTCGTTCCGTTCCGCATTCGTTTCCGTCACTATCTATTTCCATATCCATTTTCAGGGTTTCCTATTTCGTTTCCGTTACCAGTAAAAATGTGAAAACAGAAACAAAACAGCCAATTAACGATCATTTTCGTACCGTTTTCATCCCTAGTCGGAGATGTACGACGCAATTGTTTGGTATTTGATGAAAAAATGGTGATTGGTTTCTTAAATTTCACCCACAAATAATTACTCCTCTAGTCACAAATAGTTATCGTTTTAGCATAAATACAGTCAATGTTTTGAAATTTTGATTATTAATATTTTTAAAAAAATATTTAAATTAAAAATCATATGTATAAATTTATCTTAAAAAATACTTTCATAATATTGTAATTTTATTAGATTTTATAAATATATCTATTATATATTAAAAGTTCAAAGAGAGTTGTCAAGAAAAAAGAGAAATATACTAGACATTCTAGAAAAGCAAAACATTTAGCTCTTAATTTGGTGGACCCTAATTATAACCACCATTGGATCTTTCTAACAAAAATAGAAAAATGCTAGAAATTCTCACAAAAAAGAAAAACATCTGGGAATATGCTAGAAATTCTAAAAAAAAACAAATCACCTGGCGCTTAGTCTGATAGACCCTAACTTAGTTGAACTATAGTACCCATTGAAAGTTATTATTTGAAGAAAAACATCTAACCGTCTTCTAGCGGATCCGAGTTATAGCTGTTTAGATTAAAAGAAAAATTATATGCCAAGTACAATAAAAATAACAAAAAATTTAGGGAAAAAATAAAATAAAAAATATCCATTTTATTTTTGAATGAACTCCAAATTATAACCCCTACATAGCTAAAATTTAGAATATAAATTAGATAAAAATTAGCAGTTCGAGTTGTATATTAAATCTAACCTAAAACTAATATTTGAAATTAAATAAAAAATATCAATAAAATTAAAGACTTATATTAGAAGAAAGGGTCTATACCAAGTAAAATAAAACAATAGAAAAATTTTGGAATAAGAAAGAAAAGAAAATTAACCATTTAACTTTCATACGAACTCCAAATTAAAACCTATACATAGCTGAAAAATTAGATAAAAATTAACAATTGGATTTGTATATGAATTCTCACCAAAAAAGGATATGTAAAACTAAATAAAAATTAACAATGAAAATTAACATAAATTTGGAATAAACAACAAAAGAAAATTAGCTATTTGATTTTAACCCTAAGTAAAAACGTGAAATTCAAAATTAAATTGAAAATAAAAATAGAAGAATTAAAAACTAGAAATTTTGATTTTATTGAAAATTAAAATTCCAAAAATATGATAATTTAAGGAAAAAACAAAATAAGGTAAGAAATTTTATTTGTATATATATATATATATATATATATATATATATATATATTATTAACTATTATATAATAAAGGTCGATGGAGTAATCTCTGATCCCATCCGTTTGAGACGTGTTGATGTAGCAGTGACCTTGCCTCGTCGGCACTAGGCTATAATTTTATCTTGCCTCATTGGTTTTAGACAGAAGATAATGTAAATACGTCTAGCCTTGTCGGTCATAGATGGATGGTAACGTGGTATGTCTGGCCTCGTCAGTCATAGACGGATAACAATATAGATGATCAAGTGGCCTTTGTCTCTTGTCGACGTTTGGTCATGGTGTCGATGTATGAAAATTATGCGGATTGCGCTCCTTGGCCTTGCGGCTGGTGATGTGCATATAATGCATTGAATAATACTTGTTTTAAAGCATTTTATAATTCTTCTCCCGAGTGACAAAAATTAATATAATGTGATATTCTTTTGTATTGATTTGCATGGAGTTACAATTGATTTTCTACCAATAAGGGGAATTCGAACTATATATTCCATAGCTAGTTCTATCTTATTGGAAAAATTCGTACCGCGCTAGTGTGAATTCCATATTCAATTCCGTCCAGAGGCGAAGCCAGCACTGGGGCGCACTGGGGCGTGCGCCCCAGCTCCAACGCGGTGACAGGAAGGATGACATATCACGTTTACAAAAAATTTGAGGATATCACGCTCATCCTTCCCGTCAAGCTGAAACATGGCACGATCAAATTAGCCCAAAAAAGATAGATCATCACTAATGCAATGTCAAATGAATTTTAAAGAAAGGATCTAGATATTGTTCATCTTGCATTTGATGTTAGATTTATTGGGCATCACTAATGCAATGTCAAATGAATTTTAAAGAAAGAATCTAGATATTGTTCATGCCATGGGCCTAATTATGGATGTGAAAGAGAACTTGCAAAGTTGGATTTTTTCAGCAATGAAGGTTATCAAGACTGATTTGCGCAATAAAATCTCCGATGATTGGCTCAATGACTTAATGGTGTGCTACACCGAGAAAACAATATTAAAATTTATTGATGATGAAGCAATTATGAACTGCTTTCAAATGATGAAAACCCGTAGAATGTGCTTGCCTGTTGCCTCCAAATCCAACTCGTAGTTAGTGTGCCTAGCAACTTCATTTATGTGAGTATCTTATAAACTTCTACTTTGTTTCACTTGTTAAATGGTTATTTATGTATGAGTTTGACTTTTACTAGTAGTTAAAATGTTTAGCTTAGCCCCCCCTCTAATTTAGAAGCCACTGATTCCGTCTAAATAGGAGAACATGTACTATATATGATCGGTTCAATTAATATCAAGCAAGATCAAATTGCTTACTATTAAACGGTGGATATGTGACGTATGTTTTTAAGAATTTTATTCTTACCAAGCAAGATCAAATTGCTTACTTATTAAACACGAATGTGAAGAGTTGTAGGATGTTGACGAGGATACAAGAAGTTAAGATGCGGAGGCAACGAGAAGCTAGCAAAGTTTTGCCTTTTTTTTTCCTCTCTCCTTCGACTCCTCTCTGTAGCGTACTATTTTTTCTGGTAGAGGAGCTGTGCGTGTGTGCGCGTGTGCGTCAGGTGGCCTTTTATGAGCGGGAGCAAAATTGTCGTTCTGTTGGATAAACACGACGTCCTCTGGTCGAATCCCTGAAGACTTTATCCCAAAGGAGCGCACGATTACGCACAGGATTTCTTGTTTAAATTGCTATTCGTACTTATCGTACTACCCGAGTCAAGCAATCTCTCTCTCTCGACGCAAAGTGGGCCTAATGCTTGTTTGTCATGCATGCACTGGGAATGTGTGCGTGTGAAAATACCATGTGCTCTCCTCCCACAGAATCTGCCAAAAAGAAAACCGTGCTCCGTGCATGCTGCCATGCTGATTAGGTAGGCAATAATTTCAGATTGCTTTATACATACGCGATCACTAATCTTCTAGAGATGGTATCTTGTAAACCAAGCGTGAGGTTTGTGATCCGTTTGAACTTACATATTTCTTACAACAAATTCTTTTAAATAAGTTCAATATTAGGTATGTTATATATAGAAAAAATATTTGATGACACATGGCCAACACATCTTCTTAAGGGAATTTTGTACGCCGCATGTTGCTCTTAAGTTGCGTATCAATAATTATTGACTGACATGTGGATCGCTGATTCGCTGTCTCTTCATTTTATATTTGTATTCTTTTATTTAGCGAATTTTATGTACAAAAATTCATCTAATATTAAGGATGATACACACGCAAATACGTTGATATTTATAATAGTAGGAATTAGTGATTAAAACTGTGTTTAGAAACAACCCACGCGCGCGTCGATCTTCACGTCGCTGATAGAGATTGCGCGGCGATCTTCACGTCGCTTCTTGCCTCTCTTCGCTTGTGTTTACGCCGTGGTAGCAACGAGCTGCGGCTGAGCACGCAGCAGAACCCGCGCGCCGGATGCCCATCAGCTAGCCGCGCACGTTTTTGTGCGCGCGAGTCGACTCATACGCGCTCGCTTGCGTACGGTGATTGATCGACGGCACGTACGTACGGCTACTAATTAGTCCGGATGTGCCGTGTTGGAGCTACGGCTACACAAAAGCCAACCGACTCTTCAAATCGATCGGCCGCTATATATGGAGGAATTGAAGAGATTAATTAAGCGCTGTCTATTATTATTCTCCGTGGTGATTGGTGTTCTGTGACTCTTGAAGCTCAACCATCATCATGTGTTAGACAGCATCGTAGCTGTAGTCGTACTTAGAACCGTACGTGGACGCTGGCCCTCGTTGCGTTGGCCTGGGGGTGGGTTCCAGCCGGTCGGTCGTTACAAACACCGGCGTGCGTGCGCGGGCGCGTAGTGGTCCGGCCGGCGCGCGAAAGGGCAGCACGACTTGGTTTCGGTCTCCATGGCCACGCACGTCGTCTCGTCTGTAGTGAGACGGCCCCCTGGCTAAGTCGCTAGCCGGTGCCGACTGCGAACTCCTCGCGATCTCGATCTCCGGAAAATCGCAACAAACTCGCCGGCCCAGTCACACGCACGTAAAGACAAAACTCCGTCAGTCAGATGCTAGGAAACGGACAGACTGGCTAGCTGCCTAGCTGGTGGCGAGGATCGACAAGCAAATGATTGATGCATGTAAAGACAAAACGAGCGACTGTGCAGGCACTTGCAATAAGAAATGGCAGCTTGTTATGGTGCGGTGCCGAACGAATCTAGAACCCGATCGAGCTCAAGTTGGTTGCACTCATGCAGTGCAGTGCAGTGCAGTGCAGTGCAGCGCAGAGCAGTTTTTTCTGTCTTGCGAGAGAGATACAAGAGCACAGACAAGTTTTGTATATCTTGAGATTTCTATGCGAAAAATCGCTAACAAATTGAGCCGCCCGTAATATTTCCTCACCCGAATGGCACTCAACTCAACAATAGGGTTTGGTTGCTCGTAGAAGGAATCGTTTGTATCCATGGCAAAAAGGAGACCTACTTACCCAATTAACACGCATTGGCGAATGCTAGCCGAGGGTGATGTGTGTTGGGGGTGTTCAGTTCAATGAACCTGGGTAGAGTGGGATCCATGGCACGGCAATCAAATGCATAACCAACCAAAGCATCTTGCCTAGGCGGTCCTTTTCTGCGCCAAGTGCATTATGTCCTCATCGCAGTAGCTCTGCTCCTCTGTAAGGCAGCGACGTTTTCTCGCTTGCTTAATTGGCCGCTCATACTTACATAACATGTTAATGTGTTATTGTAATTTACATAACACATTAACATGTGAAGCTGCTTCTATTTCCTAATCTCCCTGATCTAGATTCTTTAGCTTTCCCATCTTCTGAGTTTGAACTTTGACCAACACTTAGTTCAGGAAGTAGGCGGTCAGTGTTTAGCCAGTGCTTGCTATCTGCTAGCCCAAGGGGTCAAGGGGGGGACAATCACATGGTCCACGTGACAGCCCCATCATCAAACGTTTCTCTCTAACAGCGCGCATCTCACTTTGCGGCAATGATACCTCCTCCTTATTAACTACAGTTTACGGACCGTCCGAGGACCATGACAAGCCTTCGTTCCTGCAAGAATTGGCCTCACCGGCACCTTCGCCTCAATTGCCTTGGCTTGTCCTTGGAGATTTCAACTTGATCTATGAGTCAAGGGACAAGAATAACAATAACCTCAGCCGCCGGCAAATGGCTCAATTCTGAGCAACAATTAACCGGTGTGAGCTCAGGAAGGTTGCACTTCACAACCAGAGCTACACATAGAGCAATGAGTAACCATGAATGGGATGCCTTGTTCTCAAACCACCTGCTGTAGAAACTCTCCTCTTCCATGTCTGGCCACTGCCCACTGCTGCTAGCAAGTGGAAATGGCCCTCGGAAACCCCGGAGAGGTTCAAAAATTTCTGGCCCCGAATCCCGGGTTTTCTTCATGTTGTCCAATGGGCGTGGAATGTGCTGCATACACACACCAGCCTATTTAAGCTGCTGGCTCATAAGCTACGCACCATCGCAAAGGCGTTACGTGCTTGGAGAACCTCAATTATCAGCAATGCAAAGCTTCAATTCCACTTAGAGAATGTGCTCATCCTGTGATTCGCGTAGCTTAGGAGTCAAGGGAACTCTTAGGTTGAGAACAATTTACGAAAAGCACTCAAATTAAAAGTTCTTGGTTTGGCTGCAGTTGAAAAAGTGCGCAAACGATAGGCTTCTCGGATCTCTTGGCTCAAAGAAGGGGATGCAAACATCCGTTTTTTCCACCTAAGGGCCAATGGACAACGACGGAAGAACTTCATCCAATCCAAACTTCCCAAGGCATTGCCACCCTACACGAAGACAAGGAACGTGTGCTGCCTCAGCATTTTTCATCGCTACTGGGAGAAAAATCCACAGGCTCAAAGGCCATCAACTGGCAATGCCTTAACCTTCTTGGCCATGACGTCAATGACCTCAATGCATGCTTCACAGAGCATGATATACGGCAGACAATCCATCAAACTTCCCGCTGAGAAAGCTCCAGGTCCGGATGGTTTATCAGCGTTAATCCATCAACTTCGCCTTACCTCTTCATATTAGCTATTTACCCATTGCATTATATCCTCACCAAAGCCACCAAGAACGGCGTCCTATCACCCTTCAAAGGCTACGCTCCCTCACTCTGACTCTCCCTTTACATAGATGATGCCATAATCTTCCTAAATCTAGTTAAGGAAGAATTAGAGGCAACCATTAATATCCTTCGATTTTTCGGGGATGCCTCTGGCCTTCGAGTCAATTTGCAAAAGAGCAAGATAGCTGCAATCCGAGGTCAGGACCTTGACCAACAAAACATTATGTAGCCATTCACTGGAGAAACCTCGAGCTCCCCTATAAAATACCTGGGCATACCTCTCACGCTAGGCCGTTTGTGCCATGGTGACTTACAAAACATCCAAGATAAAATGGCGCGACGACTGGTGGGTTGGCAAGCATGCCATCTCACAATGGGGGTGCCTTACCCTCATCAGATCAATCCTCATTTTGCTCCCAATTTACCTTTTGACGGTAATTAAGACACCCGAAAAATTCATCATCGATCTCAACAAACTAAGGAAATTCCTTTGGGCAGTCAATGCTACGCTTTAGGGTGGCAACTGTAAAGTATGGTGGACAACAGTTTGCCAACCATTTCAAATGGGGGGCTAGGAATTCTAGAGTTACACAGGTTCACCCGAGCACTTTGCCTGCGTTGGCTTTGGCTTAAATGGATGGCTCCAGACAGACCTTGGATTTAAATGCCAACTCCATGTGATCAAACTGACCAGCTACTCTTCTTTGTGGCCACCAAAATCACCATTGACAATGGTTGGATGGTGGCCTTCTGGACCGACAGATGGCTAGATGGTGTCGTGCCTTCAGAAATTGTGCTAGAACTATTCAAACACTCTAGGTGGAAGGCAAGATCGATGGCAAATGCTTTGCTAAATAACAATTGGATTTGAGATATTCGACATAACCTTACTGTACACCTTCTTACAGAATATGTCCCACTATGGTTGAAAGTACAGTTCATGCTGCTACGGTCGAAATTTGACGACGAAATAATCTGGACACAAACCTCAAACGACATGTACACAGCGACCTCAGCATATCGCATGCAGTTCGCAGGAAGCACCTACAAATCCTTCTATGGCACAATTTGGTCAGCATGGGCTCCATCACGTTGCAAAATCTTCCTTTGGCTTGCACAACAAAACCAACTATGGACGGCACAACGCCTGCAATGAAGGGGGTGGCCTAATCAATATTTCTGTCAGATGTGATGTCGCAATCTAGAAACCATGTTTCACTTGTTCATAGATTGCCCTCAAGTTCGATGGCTGTGAACAGCCGTAGCCCGATGGGCCCGATTGCCGTATCTCCTATCGGATTGGTGGGAACCGGCAACAAACCTGGAACAATGAAGCCTGCAATGGATTGGTTGTCAAAGGACAATTTGGAAGAGGGTCCAAAGCTTGATTATCCTAACATACTGGCAATGGTGGAGAGAGCGCAACAACAGAGTTTTTCAAAACAAATGAGAAGCCAATGACGACACTCTTAAGTCCATCAAGGATGTGGCAGCAAACTAGATTGTCGCTGGGGGCAACAGGCCTAAAAAAACTGGTGGAACGGATTTCATGAGAGACAACTCTTATTCCTCTTCCTCCTCTTTTCTTCTTTGTTCCCTCCCTCTGTGGTGTAGTCTCTTACGCCTTGTACTTATGCTTTTTCTATCTAATATAAACACAGCTATTTAAAGGTTATCTTAAAAAAAACGAAACATAAGAGGAACTATTCATACAAGAGAAAATTCCTAAAGCTTGGTGCTCTTTCCTGCAGACTTCTGAAGCATAGGCTTGGAGAACGAAGACAAAGGCATCAACATCCAACAACCAAGTGTTATGTGCTTAGTCTCAGCCATCCACACGGTAAATTACCTTGATTGGGCATAGTATACCACATAGCAACCAGGGCCGTACCTAAGTTTTTGAGGCCCTAGTGCGAAACACAAAACGGGGCTCTATACTAGAGAAATACAAATAACCAAAATGTGATTCCATTATATAACTATATGTTTTTCCCCAATATTTAGAACTACAATAAGCATTAATGTTAAAAGAGTAAAGGGTGAATCTTTCTTACCGATATCTTTTTAACTTCTAGTAAAAAGCATCATGCGCCTGGTGTTCTTCGAAATGAAATCTTCAATTATATCTTCATATTTAATCTTCTCTGGAACATCATTTTCAAGTGCAATTGTTGCCAATTCATTGAGTCTTTCTTGTGTCATAGTACTGCGCACGTAGGACTTTACCAACTTCAAAATTGTAGAACTTGGAAACCTTGGATTATTGTTCTGATTATCCAAGGTTAGAACTGGATCTTTTGTGAGAACCCACTTGGGGGATGGTGATCAGTGAGAAGGTTGGAAACCTTAAAACACAATGCAACTGAACAGGCAGTCTTTGCCACTGACTCAATGGCAATAATTCGGACGACTACCGATGACATCACAAGCAATAATCCAAGTTGGCCAATTTGCTCCCTACTTTTTAGATCGGTGGCACAAGGAAATCTCGGGAAATAATCAGCCATGAAGCAGACTTGACCTGGAGCCTGAATTTTGCTCTGCCATAAATACTTCTACGTGCCAAAAAGGATAAGCTAACAGCTATACAACTAAATACTCCATAAAACAAAACCGAAAGATTTCTGTGATCCTCAGCGTGGCCACGTCGCCTCGCGTTCCTGGCCGTCCGATCGCGCGCGCCGACGGCCAAGATCGCCCCACGTCAGCCCGCGCCGAACCATAACATAAAACGGTCTCGTGCGCCGTTTGCTCGCCCAAGCGGGCCGCTTACCGCAGCGGTAACGCCGTTCGTCACCGCCCCGTTGGTGCGGGTTCGAACCGCGCGTGCGCGATTTTTCCCCTGCGACGCGTGTCCAGCGCGCGTGGCGCCGCCGGTTTTTTTGCCGAAAAGTCCCTGTGGGTTTTCAAAAATGCTTGTAGGTCCTATTTTTTTTTTGTGAAAAAGACCTTTCTTAACGCAAAAGCCCTTCGAAAAATGCAAAAGAGCCCCAGAAGAATCTGAAAAAATATGGCTTGGTCTATTTTCTCGCTCCGATCCATTTTCCCTTTAAAAAACTTTTTTTATTAAAAAATCGAAAAAGTAGCCCTAAAAAAAACGGGTCATGCCCCTCCGAAAAATTGCAAAAAAAAACCTCAGAACAACCGAAAAGAATGCACGTTGGTCCATTTTTTTTCGTTCCGGTCCGTTTTCCCCCCGAAAAAACTTTTCTTATTAAAAAAATGTCGCTCCAAAAGACTCTCCGAAGATTCAGAGAATAGGTTTCGGTACATTTTTCCTCCGAAAAAAAAACTCACAAAAAACCTCTCTAAAAAAACCCAAAATTATAAAAGTCCTGTGGGTTTTCAAAATTGCATGTAGGTCCTATTTTTATGCGAAAAAACCCTTTCTTCGCGCAAAAGCCCTCCGAAAAAATGCAAAAGAGCCCTAGAAAAATCCGAAAAAATATGGCTTGGTCTATTTTCTCGCTCCGATCCATTTTCCCTTTAAAAAATGTTTTTTATTAAAAAAACCAAAAAAGTAGCCCTCCAAAGAAAATCGGGTCATGGCCCTCCCAAAAATTGCAAAAAAAACCTCAAAAAAACCAAAAAGCATGCACGCTGGTCCATTTTTCCGTTCCGGCCCGTTTTTGCCCCCGAAAAAACTTTTCTTATTAAAAAAGGTCGCTCCAAAAGATTTTCCGAAGATTTAGAGAAAAGATTTCGGTACATTTTTCCTCCGAAAAAAAAAACTCGCAAAAAACCTCTCCAAAAAACCGAAATTATAACCGATCGCGTGGGCGGCGTGCGTTGCGCTGACCTTTCAGTGTAAGAAGACTTTCGTGGTTGTAGGAGTGCCAATATGATAAAACAAAACCAGGAATCAAATCCAGTGTGCAACTGCTCCAGTATTTAATCTTCAGTATCAAACGCTCCAGATACATTTTTAGATTTAAGTTTTCAGGACGTCACAGTACCAGATACAATCAACTGCTCCAGTATTTAACCTTCAGTAACAAAGTGTAACACAAAAGAAAAGCCAAATTCAGCTAATGGCTTGGCCACCGACCCTTCGAAATCTATTGCTGGAATCTGACACAAACTATTCTCAACAAAGAGCTGAGCAAGACAAATGAGATCGCACATCACTAATAGGTAAGCTTGATTTGGTCTAGATCTCTCTAGATTTCTGAAATCACAGCGTCGGTGTAACACCCCAAAATTTTGCTTTTCTTAAATTCATGTGTGATTTGGCACTTTGGTGAATTTTTGGAATTTTCTGGAATTTATTTGGATTTATTTGGAATTTATTTGAATTTATTCCATTTTGAAATAATTAAAGAATTTAATTTTGCAAATAAAATTTTGTTGGAAATATTTTATTTGAGTCCCAAATACCCTAAAATATTTTCCAGAATTTTTCTGGAATTTTTCTGAGTATTTTGCTATTTTTTTAATGAATTAAATGAATTACTGGGAATTATTTTAATTATTAAATCGCTGGAAAATGCGAGTGGGTTTGTACTGTTCATCCGACCGAGCCCGAGTCAGACTCGAGTTCGAGTCCGACCCGAGCCAGTTGACTCAACCAAACCCGTTCTTAACCCCAATCGATCCTGACCGTTGGATCGGGATCCAACGGTCGGATTGGATCGCCCGACCCAAGCCGTGTGGACCGGACCCGATCGCGCCGCGTCGATCGTGGGCCGTTGATCGCGCCACGTGGACGGCTGTCTGTCGTCGTCCCCGCCGAGTCTGAGCCGGACTCCTCCGCCGCGTTGCCGCCGTGTCCCGCTAGGGTTCCGGTTTGTGCGCGCATCCCGAGGGTATTTAATGCGTGAGACATCGTCGAGGTTGCCCTCATCCGCGGCGCACTGCGTTCCCAAGCCATCTCGCCGAGCCGTCGCCGTTTGCCGTCTGAGCTCGCCGGAGTTGGAATCTGTTGCGCATTTAACGCCGATTCCGCCGCCGTCCGTCGTCTTCCGCCGAGAAGGAGCCCAGATCCGGAATCCCCGCGACGAGACGCACCCGAAGGGAGGACTCATCTCGCCGGAGAAGTCCCGCAGCGCCGTCGGCTTGGTCACCGTCCCCGCGTCCGGTGAGCCCGCGCCGCCGCGTTGCCATCGCCACCCCCGAGCTCGCACGACCGTTGGATCAAGATCCGACCATCACGGTGAGCCCACGTTCTCCCCCAAACCCTAGAAACCAGATTAGATGCGGACCGCTGGATCAAGATCCAACGGCCCACGATCGCCACGTCGCCTGCATCGTGGATAACGTTACGGGTTAGGATCGTTTCCAACCGTTGGATCAAGATCCAACGGCTCAGATTAACTGCGTTCACCCCAAACGCGTGAAGCATGGATCCAATCTGGGACCGTTTATTTTCAAATCAACGGCCGAGATTGTGCCACGCGTGTGCTTAGCCGCGCCACGCCGCGTGGGGAGCGTAGATCGACACGCTGACCCGCGTGTCGAGGGCCCACGTGTCACCGCAGCCACGCAGCGTCGTGAGACCCAATGGCTGGCGGTGGGGCCCACATGTCAGCGACACGTGGAGTCGTGGACCGAGTCCACGGTAGACCCGAGCCAAGCGTGGACCGAGTCCATGGAACGGCTGACGTCAGCCAAACAATCAGAGGCTGCCACGTGTCCAGGCTGACGCAATAATTAATTTCCGAAAAGAAAATGATTTATTAATTCGAAATAATGATTTTGATTTTGTTTCAAACTTCAAACGCTTATAACTTTTGCGTTTCAACTCCGATTTGAGTGATTCAAATTTCTAAATTTGTATAAAAATGAGATCTACCTAAATATGAATTTTATTTAATTTTTGGACTAAAGTTTTTCTCTGCAAAATTATTTAATTGATTATTTAAACTTTAAATAATCATAACTTTTGCGTTTTAACTCCAAATTTGACGATTCCAGTTTCTAAAAACTCGTAAAATTATGTTCTCTCTGTTTATGGATTTTATTTGGATGTTTGGACACTTTTTGCCTATTGTTTATTCGTGTATTTGCTATTTGCACGCTTTACGAGTAGACGTTGAAGTGCCGGAAGAATTCGAAAGAGAAGTATTGACTCAGGATCCAACTCAAGACCAAGAACAAGTACTTTTTGAAGGCAAGTTGTGCTTTGACCATGTTGATCCTATTTCGAAATCTATTTTGATTTAAACTATTGCATGCTAGTTCAATTAGAAAAATACTTTGTTTAAACATGGGGGTTAGATAAATACCAATTTGCTGTATGACACCTTGATTACTTAAGTATGTGCCATGACCCTTTGTCACCCTAGTTGTGGATTACTAGTTGGACATTATTAAATTGCCAACATGGGTTTAGAACGTTGTAGTACACTGCTTAGACCTGCTACGTGCTCATGACATGATTTTTGACAATCAAATGTTAATATTGACTTAATGATATATTGAACCTGTTTTGAAAAGGTATCATGTGATGTTGATGGCACGTGGTGCATGGTAATCAACTGGGGTTTGATAAACAGTTTTCGACCGGGGCATGTGGCAAGAGTAATCAGGTGGGCCAGTTGTGGCATTGGGGATGTTGATTTGGTTCTTCGGGTAGTCTTGCCCTGGTCACCCTAAGGACTTAACCTTGCAAGCCTTTGAACTGGGTCTAACGTGCAACCACATGTCTGTAATGGGACGGACCTAGTTGACTAAGTTGCTAATAACGTGCACTGGGACCTCGGAGGTCAACTACACCCTTTGTGTAAGTTGTGCGGGGAGCGTCTGGGCCGAGGCCAGTACCCATCTAACGGTTGATTGGCCTAGACTTCGCCTTAGCTAAGGGAAGGGTTAGTGCGCAATAACCTGAAGGACCACTTGTATTGTTAGAGGTTTCCAAAGACTTTATTCACGGGAACTCGCCTTTGTGGTGTTTGACTGTATCTTGTGGGTAAAGTGCATAACCTCTGCAGAGTTTAGAATCTATTCGAATAGCCGTGTCCGCGGTATTGGACATCGCTCGGGAATTACAGTCAAGGGTTAGATTTTCTCAAAACTAACTTGGATTTGAAAGGTTGGGTTGGATTAATAATGATGTTGATGGAAATGTGGATTAGGATGGGAAAAATGTTTATTAAACTTCTTGAAAGGTTACCTACGTTTTACTTATTTCTACTGCTTTCGAATCTACTTATACTACTTGTCAAATGCTGTTTACTGCAAATATACCTTGAGCTATTCCTTTGTACCAAGCCATGCATATAGTATATTAGCCTGCATTCTGTGCATGACTTGCTGAGTACCAAGTACTCACCCTTGCCTCAACACAACACCAGTTGAAGAGGAGACTGCACAAGCTTTGGAGGAGGAACTCCAAGAAGATCCGTCTACTTAGGGAAGCGAGCCCGCCGGTTGCTGTGGTATCTTGGATGGCGCCACGAGTTATTTGATTTTCCGCTACTATTATTTTTCTCTGAATAAGTTTCGCCTTGCGAGGCATATATTTGTAATTTGACCATAAGGTCAAGTAACCAGTTTGACTATTTAAATAAAGTACTTTATTGGTATCGAGTGGTATGATTGTGATATTTACCGATGTTAAGACTGTGTGCACTAAGCTGCGTTCTGGACTAGTGCTTTGAATACACAGAGGGTCCGGATTTGCAAATTCGGGTCCCGACAGAGGTGGTATCGAGCCATACTTGATCGTAGGCTCAACCCTAGCTAGAATGGTCGTAGTGAGGATAAAACCTATTTTCTAAAAGCTAAAAATTTGTGAAGACAAGAAATGACATCTCGACTTATCCCTTCTCTCTTTTCTTGTCTCTTGCTGAAATTTTCCCTTACCTTGTCAACAATTTAAAAATTCCGAGTTCTTCGTAAAGCACTCTTGTGACAGATGGAGGAAGAGTTCAACTACGTTGATCTGGGAGTTGGTCACGCCACGAACTTTGGCATATGCTACAAATTCTCGGAGATTTTGAGAAGCCCCAATACCAAGTAGAAGTGATCGGACAAGCGGGATTGATCAAGGCTTGTGACGTGAAGATTGAGGTACCGCTAGGAAAAAGGGCCAGGCAATCGCTCGATACAATCGACCGCCAGGAGATCTACAATGCGGATGGGTATCCAAGAAGTATCACGACGAGCAATGCGGCACATTACCCATATCTACGCCAGAGAATTGAGAGCACGGTGTTCCGTTATCATCCGCAGCGATAACCTTCTTGACCCGAAGGCGATTCAGGATGAGGATGCCACGGTTACCAGCTTGGCACGATTTGTTGTCGCCAGGAGGATGTACTAGATAATGCAAGCAAGGAGCTGCTGAAGGCCCGCAAGGAAATCACGACAGAGAAGAACAGATGGCGGGAAGCTCAAGAGTATGTGGCACACCTTCTACGAAGGATTGACGAGTTGGAGATGACCTTGTACGGACCGGACTCCGAGCCAAGATTTGAGCTACGAGCCGATCCGGAGGAGTCGATCTCGATGAGGACATCGCTTCTTCGACTACCACAGAGGACACGATCATTTGGACATGGCGATCGTTTGGCGCCTATGCCACAAAGACCGTACCCAGGCCGTGGAGGTTTTCTCGATGAGTGAGCATAGGTTCTATAGTGAGACTCCTTCGCCGAGTCGCGTCATAGAATAAAGAGTCACCCTTTAGGCGTTAGACTCCAGAGTTAGTTCGATTTGGATTTTCATTGTTTGCTGAGTGTGCAGTATGTGTTGCAAGGCCCTTAGGCATTGTAAGCAACCATACCAAGTTATCAATATTAATAATAAAGTTGGACCTTAAAATTACACCTTTCGCCCCGCATAAGTTCCATATTACTTGTCTATTCTTGTTTCCCTCTCATCTCTAAACCTAGAGCAAATCGACAGATGGTGAACACCCGTGGAAACTTTGGAAGCAATGGGAGTGGTTCTCGCCCAGCAGAAAACCCCAATGATGGAGCACCAGCACCGCCAGTTGATATGCAGAATTTTGGAGCATTTCTTGCTGCTCAGACTCAGTTGATGCATGCTATGATGCAACAAATGCAACACGTCACCGCTCAGGCCACTGCTAATCAAGTTAATCAGGGACCACGCCAGAATACAAGACTGTCAGAGTTCATGAGGACTCACCCACCCACTTTCTCTGGGAATGCCAATCCATTGGAGGCCGATGATTGGTTAAGGTCAATCGAGAGGAAGCTACATATCGCCCAATGCATAGGAAATGAGAAGGTACTCTACGCTTCTCATCAGCTGGAAGGGACAAATTACCGAATGGTGGGAGAACTTCGTGCCACGCAAGAAGAACCCTCAAGATATCACTTGGGAAGAGTTCACACCGCATTCCGACAGTATCACGTGCCTGAAGGAATCATGGACCTTAAGAAGGAGGAGTTCGAGCACGAAGCAAGGAAATCAGCCAAGGCCGAGCTACTGAACAAGTTCACTCGGCTAGCACGCTACGCTTTGAGGATGTAGCGACGAGATAAATCCGCAGTCTCGTTTTATGAAGGGACTTAACTCGGGATTGCAAGTAGGGTTGATCATCCACACCTTTCCGTATTTCCAAGAGCTGGTGAATAAGGCACTTATTCTTGAGGACAAGCGCAAGGAACCGGATGAGAATAGGAAGCGCAGATGCAACAAAGAAGGATCACGCCAGGAACGCATAGCGGCGCTGAGAGTTGCACCAAATCAATTCTTGATTCCAACCACGAGAATGCAACAAGGACACCGTCCCGGCACCAAGACACATCAACCGTAACTACGGACCCGGCCCGCTAGAAACACTACTCGAGCGATCGGCAACAAGAAGGAACAAAGTGAGACGCCGCTACAAGCAACGAGCCGTGACACTTTGCCATGATTGTCCAAAGAAGACAGCAGGAGTGACCCGATTCGCTTCAATCTAGGAACCACCCAGCTAGGACGCCCGGCACCAGAGCCACATCCTGCATCGTGGTGAGAGGCCGAGTCAACCATGTCACCGCAGATGCACCTTTGCGAGAATGCTACGGACGTCGTCTTGGGTAAGTTACTTGTTAACTCGATACACCTGCAGTTTTGTTTGACTCACGGAGCTTCGCATTCGTTTGTTTCGCAAGGCTTTGCTACTAGAAATGATTTGAGGATTGCAAGACTTAAGTGCATGCTTTTAGTTCAAACCCACAGTTCCGAACTCCGAGCGAAAGTAGGATGTTCGGGTGAGAATACTAATAGATGGAATAGAGTTCCTAGCAAACCTTATAATTTTGGAGGCCCGGACCTTAGACGTTATTTTGGGAATGGATTGGTTATCCAAGCACAAGGTCAGTATTGGATTGTGGACGAAGGACTATCTCGATTGAGAGCCGTGTGGGAAGAAAGTGGAATTTCAAGCCACTGCGATTAGAGATGGACAGTTGATGGTTAACTTGATACCAAGGCAATCGGCATAGAGGATGTCCCAGTGGTGAATGAGTACCCAGGCGTTTTTCCGAAGATCTACAGTATGCCGCCCGACAGGGACATAGAGTTTGTGATAGAGCTTGTCAAGATGCAAGACCGATAGCAAAGAGACCCTATCGGATGTCCACCGAGGAGTTGGTAGAGATGAAGAAACAGCTAGAGGAGTTAATGGAGAAAGGATTTATCAGACCGAGTTCGTCGCCGTGGGGAGCACCAGTTTTGTTTGTCAAGAAGAAGGAAAAGAAGTTTGCATGGACGCCAGAATGCGAGAAAGGATTTCAGGAGCTGAAGAAGCGATTGACATCAGCACCGGTTTTAGTTCTACCGGATGTTGCTCAAAGCTTCGATATTTATTGTGACGCATCGCGCCAAGGACTTGGATGTGTGCTGATGCAGAATGGAAAGGTCGTCGCTTATGCATCAAGGCAGTTGAGGCCGCATGAGGAAAATTATCCGACACATGACCTAGAGTTAGCTGCCGTAGTGCATGCCTTGAAGATATGGCGTCACTATCTGATCGGGAACAGATGTGAAGTGTATACGGATCATAAGAGCCTTAAATACATATTCACCCAGTCGGATCTGAACATGAGGCAGAGGAGATGGTTAGAGTTAATCAAGGACTATAATGTTGGGATCCATTACCATCCCGGGAAGGCTAACGTAGTAGCCGATGCTCTGAGTCAGAAAAGCCATACCGTGAGTACGTTGCTAGCCACAAGTCAGGATGAGTTATGTGAGGATTTTCAGAAAATGAAGATTGAGGTTGTACCTAGCGGATTCTTGGCCGCATTGGAAGTAAAGCCTACTTTAGAGGACCGGATCCGAGAAGGACAGAAGGATGATGACAAGATCCGCAGGATTAAGTTCATCAAGGAGGAAGGCAAGGCAGAGGACTTCAAGTTGGATGAGCAAGGCACGTTGTGGATGAAGGATCGCATATGTGTGCCTAACAAGAAGGAGTTAAAGCAAGCGATTACGGAAGAAGCCCATGACTCCAAGTACTCAATTCATCCTGAAGCGCCAAGATGTATCAGATCTCAAGGAGAGATTCTCGTGGCCGAGTATGAAACGAGAAGTTGCCGAGCATGTTGCATTGTGCGATGTATGCCGGAGAGTCAAGGCAATGCATCGAGAGACCAGCGGGATTGCTACAACCGCTGAAATACCCGAGTGGAAGTGGGAGGAAATCGGAATGGATTTCATTACCGGTTTGCCGAAGACTCAAGGAGGTTATGACTCCATATGGGTTATAGTGGATCGCTTGACTAAAGTAGCCCATTTTATCCCCGTGAAGACCACTTACTCGGGAGATAAATTAGCGGAATTGTACATGATCGAGATTGTCTCGCTTGCGGAGTGCCGAAAGGATTGTATCGGACAGAGGTACCCAATTTACCTCAAGGTTACGGAATAAGTTGCATGAAGCCATGGGAACCCGTTTGAACTTCAAGATCTGACTTATCATCCACAGGCGAATGGACAGACCGAAAGAGTAAACCAGATTCGGAGGATATGTTGAGAGCTTGTGCATTAGCTTATGCTACCTCTTGGGATAAGAGTTTGCCGTATGCCGAGTTCGATTACAACAATAGTTACCGGACTAGTTTACGATGTCACCTTTTGAGGCCTTTGTATGGGCGACCATGTCGGACGCCATTGAATTGGAATGAGACCGCGTGGCGCCGTGTCTTTGGGCCTGATATTCTTCAAGAGGTCAAGAGCGGTCGCCATGATTAGGGAAAGGTTGAAGATCGCCCAATCTCGGCGGAAGAGTTATCGACAATCGTCGCGAGGATTTGAGTTTTGAACCAGGCGACTTTGTATACCTCGAGTTACGCCTCTCGGGGAGTTAAGAGGTTCCATGCCAAAGGGAAACTCGCACCCGTTATGTTGGACCATTTAAGGTTTTGAGCCGCAGAGGCGAAGTTGCTTATCACCGAGTTGCCGCATCGTTGGCGAGGAGTGCATGACGTATTCCATGTGTCCTAGTTGAAGAAGTGTCTCCGAGTTCTGAGAGCAGACACCGCTAGAGTCAATTGAGTTGCAAGAGGATTTGACTTATAAGGAGCATCCCGTGAGGATTCTAGACACAATGTATCGAGAAACCGAGAAACAAGTCAACCCGTTTACGTAGAGTTCGATGGAGCAACCATGAAGAAAGCGAAGCGACTTGGGAGCCTTGAAGAGGATTTGAAGAAAGAGTTTCCAAACCTATTCTCAGAGTGAGCCACGAATCTCGGGGACGAGATTACATTAAGGAGGTTTGTAACACCCCAAAATTTTGCTTTTCTTAAATTCATGTGTGATTTGGCACTTTGGTGAATTTTTGGAATTTTCTGGAATTTATTTGGATTTATTTGGAATTTATTTGAATTTATTCCATTTTGAAATAATTAAAGAATTTAATTTTGCAAATAAAATTTTGTTGGAAATATTTTATTTGAGTCCCAAATACCCTAAAATATTTTCCAGAATTTTTCTGGAATTTTTCTGAGTATTTTGCTATTTTTTAATGAATTAAATGAATTACTGGGAATTATTTTAATTATTAAATCGCTGGAAAATGCGAGTGGGTTTGTACTGTTCATCCGACCGAGCCCGAGTCAGACTCGAGTTCGAGTCCGACCCGAACCCGACCCGAGCCAGTTGACTCAACCAAACCCGTTCTTAACCCCAATCGATCCTGACCGTTGGATCGGGATCCAACGGTCCGGATTGGATCGCCCCGACCCAAGCCGATCGACCGGACCCGATCGCGCCCGCGGCGATCGTGGCCGTTGATCGCGCCACGTGGGCCGTATGTCGTCGTCCCCGCCGAGTCCGGCCGGACTCCTCCGCCGCTGCCGCTGCGTGTCCCGCTAGGGTTCCGGTTTGTCGCCGCATCCCGAGGGTATTTAATCGTGAGACATCGCCCGAGGTTGCCCTCGTCCGTCGCGCACTGCGTGCCCCAAGCCATCTCGCCGAGCCGTCGCCGTTTGCCGTCTGAGCTCGCCGGAGTTGGAATCTGTTCTTGCAGCGGTTTAACGCCGATTCCGCCGCCGTCCGTCGTCTTCCGCCGAGAAGGAGCCCAGATCCGGAATCCCCGCGACGAGACGCACCCGAAGGGAGGACTCATCTCGCCGGAGAAGTCCCGCAGCGCCGTCGGCTTGGTCACCGTCCCCGCGTCCGGTGAGCCCGCGCCGCCGCGTTGCCATCGCCACCCCCGAGCTCGCACGACCGTTGGATCAAGATCCGACCATCACGGTGAGCCCACGTTCTCCCCCAAACCCTAGAAACCAGATTAGATCTGGACCGTTGGATCGTGGCCGATCGTGGACCGTTGGATCAAGATCCAACGGCCCCACGATCGGCCACGCCGCCATCTTGTGGATAACGTTACGGGTTAGGATCGTTTCCAACCGTTGGATCAAGATCCAACGGCTCGGATAATCGCGTTCACCCCAAACGCGTGAAGCATGGATCTGTCTGGGGCCGTTGATTTTCAAATCAACGGCCGAGATTGTGCCACGCGATGCTTAGCCGCGCGCCACGCCGGCGTGAAGCGTGTATCGACACGCGGGACCAGCGTGTCGGAAGGGCCCACGCGTGTCACCGCAGCCACGCGGCGTGCGTGAGACCCGGGCCATTGGCGGTGGGGCCCACATGTCGGGCCGACACGTGGAGTCGTGGGCCGAGTCCACTGAGACCCGAGCCAAGCGTGGACCGAGTCCATGGACCTACCGACGTCCACCAACCAATCGAGAGGCTGCCACGTGTCCAGGTGGCGCAATAATTAATTTCCGAAAAAGAAAATGATTTATTAATTCGAAATAATGATTTCAGATTTTGTTTCAAACTTCAAACGCTTATAACTTTTGCGTTTCAACTCCGATTTGAGTGATTCAAATTTCTAAATTTGTATAAAAATGAGATCTACCTAAATATGAATTTTATTTAATTTTTGGACTAAAGTTTTTCTCTGCAAAATTATTTAATTGATTATTTAAACTTTAAATAATCATAACTTTTGCGTTTTAACTCCAAATTTGACGATTCCAGTTTCTAAAAACTCGTAAAATTATGTTCTCTCTATTTATGGATTTTATTTGGATGTTTGGACACTTTTTGCCTATTGTTTATTCGTGTATTTTATTCGTGTATTTGCTATTTGCACGCTTTACGAGTAGACGTTGAAGTGCCGGAAGAATTCGAAGGAGAAGTATTGACTTAGGATCCAACTCAAGACCAAGAACAAGTACTTTTTGAAGGCAAGTTGTGCTTTGACCATGTTGATCCTATTTCGAAATCTATTTTGATTTAAACTATTGCATGCTAGTTCAATTAGAAAAATACTTTGTTTAAACATGGGGGTTAGATAAATACCAATTTGCTGTATGACACCTTGATTACTTAAGTATGTGCCATGACCCTTTGTCACCCTAGTTGTGGATTACTAGTTGGACATTATTAAATTGCCAACATGGGTTTAGAACGTTGTAGTATCTTTGCTTAGACACGCTACGTGCTCATGACATGATTTTTGACAATCAAATGTTAATATTGACTTAATGATATATTGAACCTGTTTTGAAAAGGTATCATGTGATGTTGATGGCACGTGGTGCATGGTAATCAACTGGGGTTTGATAAACGATTTCGGCCGGGCATGTGGCAAGAGTAATCAGGTGGGCCGGTTGTGGCATTGGGGATGTTGATTTGGTTCTTGGGTAGTCTTGCCCTGGTCACCCTAAGGACTTAACCTTGCAAGCCTTTGAACTGGGTCTAACGTGCAACCACATGTCTCGTAATGGGACGGACCTAGTTGACTAAGTTGCTAATAACGTGCACTGTGGGACCTCGGGAGGTCAACTACACCCTTTGTGTAAGTTGTGCGGGGAGGCGTCTGCAGGGTGAGGCAGTACCCATCTAACGGTTGATTGGCCTAGACTTCGCCTTAGCTAAGGGAAGGGTTAGTGCGCAATAACCGGGAAGGACCACTTGTATTGTTAGAGGTTTCCGAAAGACTTTGTTACGGGAACTCGCCTTTGTGGTGTTTGACTGTATCTTGTGGGTAAAGTGCATAACCTCTGCAGAGTTTAGAATCTATTCGAATAGCCGTGTCCGCGGTATTGGACATCGCTCGGGAATTACAGTCAAGGGTTAGATTTTCTCAAAACTAACTTGGATTTGAAAGGTTGGGTTGGATTAATAATGGTGTTGATGGAAATGTGGATTAGGATGGGAAAAATGTTTATTAAACTTCTTGAAAGGTTACCTACGTTTTACTTATTTCTACTGCTTTCGAATCTACTTATACTACTTGTCAAATGTCAAGCATCGCAAATATACCTTGAGCTATTCCTTTGTACCAAGCCATGCATATAGTATATTAGCCTGCATTCTGTGCATGACTTCTTTGAGTACCAAGTACTCACCCTTGCCTCAACACAACACCGAGTTGAAGAGGAGATCGCACAAGCTTTGGAGGCGGAGCTCCAAGAGGATCCGTCTACTTAGGGAAGCGGGCCCAGTCAGTTGCCTGTGGTATACTGGATGGCGCCACGAAGTTATTTGATTTTCCGTTGCTATTATTTTTCTCTGAATAAGTTTCGCCTTGCGAGGCATATATTTGTAATTTGACCATAAGGTCAAGTAACCAGTTTGACTATTTAAATAAAGTACTTTATTGGTATCGAGTGGTATGATTGTGATATTTACCGATGTTAAGACTGTGTGCACTAGCGCGTTCCTGGACTAGTGCTGAATACACAGAGGGTCCGGATTTGCAAATTCGGGGTCCCGACAGTCGGCCTTGGTCCTCTCTTAACATTTCCAGAAAAGAAATACCCCACAGAAAGCGAAAGCGAGCACTTGCATAGATGCAATTGTAGATATGCAATATGAGCACAAGTGCACAACCATATACTTAATACGCACATTACAGCAGACATATGGCCAAGGTAGTTATTGAATCAGTCTCAAACATGCATCCAATCATAGACACGCCATACAGAAATATAATATAAACATGTCATAGAGTTCCACTGATAGCAGCATATAATCTAGCATAACTACGGTTCAATCCATTACAAAACAGAGCAAATATAACCAGATCTTCATCTTGGCCATAGGCATGGGACCTGACAAGAAAACCTAAGTTAAGACACTCCATTCACAACAGATGTAATTTGTACAGGAAAAGTATATAGGAAAACAAAAATTAGTATGGATGCCTTACATTTTTGCTATTGACACACACTGACCAGAATCATGGCCCCTCAATAAGCACCAGCTGCCATGAGCAGCTCATCAAGGCTCCAAAGATCCCCATTATTTGCCCCATCTTGTGTGACATAATTTTGCAGGAGACTGTCCATTGATCCATCTGAGCTGCTCTCGACATAAGGCAATGGTGGCATATACTTCATCTCAGGATCAAAACCAGATATGTCTTGTGTGAGATTGGGCGTGCCATTTCCCTGAGGCACAGCTACACCATAATTGTTCCTCAATCTCTTTGGTCCTCCACCTTGCAGGTAAGAAGGCTCACCATATGCTGGCATGACAGCATTTGGAACGAAGAGAGAAGTGAAGTCTGGGGTCATGGCCTCATCGTCCCACCCAAAGTCAGAAGAACCAAGAGAGTTGCTGCTCTGATCAGAGAGCATGTTCATCCCGAATGTCTCAGTGGGCACAAGAGGTTTCACCGGAGGGAGGAAAACAACATTCTCAGCAGGCTTTGCAGGAACCTTCTTGTCACTGAAGGCAAACATTGCGAACAAATCATTGTCTGCATTGTTCAGTTGATTGAAAGCCTCATCGTTGCAGGTCTTTGCAGGTGGAGCTAGCTTTGCTGACTTGGCAGCAGTTGGCTTCGGGGTGGACTTCTGAGAAGTCGGCACTTCATCAGGAAAATTGACCTTGGCTTTCTTGCCACGAATCTTGCGTGCTTCAGCATCATATGCCCTAGCTGCCTCCTCAGCAGTGTTGTATGTTCCAAGCCAAACACGGACACCCTTGCTAGGATCTCGGATTTCAGCTGCCCATTTGCCCCAGGGACGCTGGCGGATCCCCCTGTACTGATTCTTCCTGTTGCGCTTTGATGATCTAGCAGCAGGTCCATCAAGTTGAACAAGCTTTGGAGTTGGCACATCATCTACATTAAAGGTTGTTTATTAGTGGGTCTCAACAAGAACAATTGGAATAGGTCATTGGAAGTTTGTACAATACAAATAATACTCAAATGCGCGGTTAGCAACTAACTAAAGAAGAACTATCATAGCTATAAACCATACATATGAAATGTACACATTGTTAACAAACTACAAGAAAATGTTTCCGTCAACCAACCTATAGAACGAACATATTGTCAAGAAAATTGTATGTCAGGAGTCAACAGTAATTTATCAAACGGTCAATATATTCTATCATGTGATCAAATCATCCCAAAGGGCGATCCTTTTATTTCTAAAAAGTGACTCACCATCCCAACAGGTGATCAATATATTTGGCAAAAATAGATGAATTAATATCTTAGCTCAGGTGTCCCTTTTTATGCGCCAAATACAAGAAAATTACATCTACAGATGACAATAAGGTGACCAAGTAACTCGATACCTTCCAGATCCAGCATAAATGGTTTCCAGTTCCACAATACATTTCTAAGCTAAGATGGTTATTTGGGAAGCTAAATTGAACAAAAACCAGTAACGAAGAGGTTGAGACATCAATTGCGTTCCCTTCGCAAATAAATTAAGAGTATACGCAACCTCTAGTCCACAAGATGTTCATGAACAGGCATACTGTGACAGCTCCATCGCAATGCAAAAAAAACACAAAAATTGCTTATAGAAAACATCAACAGAATGACCACGGCGGAGGGATATAACTGACAAGATGCTACCAGAAACATCACCGAGACCATAGAACTAATTAGTCCATTTAGTTGAACTACAATTAGCAATCGGTAGTAATATGAGCATGCAGTTCCATGGATATCTTTTTAATCTACATCAAAAGTAAGTTGATGTAAACTAGAAGTCCCTAAATTTCAGCTTGACCCAAAAAAAACTCATATAACATAACCTAAAATTACTCGGTTTTAAATTGACCAAAAAAGAAGCTTATACCTGCATGAAACGAAAAATACAGAACCCATTCAACATTGAAAATTACTAACAACTAAGAATAATAAACCTTCATCTACCGTAATAGATACCTGAAAGGGCTTACATCTAAATCTGAAGATAGACTAAATTTAATATAGACCATTACTTCTTTTCAATCAAATGGATCAGATTAGCTAGTATTTATTTATAATTCCTTCAGTAGTAGAGTAGTAGTAATATCATCAACAAATCAATAGCTGATCTGATTTCTACTACCACAGTATACTGATAATACAATGCACCATAAAATTTCTCGAGAAAAAAGTAACTTTAATGCGCTTCTCAGTTCTCACCTACTGTAGGCCGCGCAACCCCGGCCGCCCCCTTGGCTGCGGAGCCGAAGGCGAAGCCCGCCAGCACCGGCGGCGGGGGAACCTCCTCGACCACATCGTCGTCGCCGCCGGCATCCGCCTCGTCCTCGCTCAGGTCCCGCTCGAACTCGCGGAAGTCGGCCTCGAAGTCCTCCTCGTCCCCGAGCGCCCGGGCCGCCGCCTTCCTCCGCTGCCCCGGCCTCAGCATGCCGGCCGTCACCATCCGCAGCTGCTTCTTGGCCGCAGCCGCCGCCGCGGCCGACGGCGGGATGAAGTCAGAGATGATGGCTCCGCCGCACATCGCGCTTGTCTGTCAGGGCTGGTTGATGGATCGGTCGGAGATCACGGGCGGCACGATAAGGAAGAAAGTAGAAGAGCTTTGCGTTTGCGCCTCTGTGTGAGAAGAGGGCGGAGCGGGGCTGCGGGGGAGATGGAGGGGGAGATAGATGGGGGCGCTATTTATAGTAGCAGGCGCGCTGACGCACTACTCCACAGTGGCATCAAGTGGGGGAAACAAATTTTATGCATTTGTGCTGTATTCTGCGGGTGTATAGCACCGTGTGGATTGGCGGAATGCGCCCCGCTGCTTTAATCTTCATGCAAATCCATCAATCTCCACGCACTTTACTGCACTTTAATCTTTATCACTTGATTGTTTTTTGTATAGAGATTAACGCAGCGGGACACGTGGCGCCAATCTGCACGGTGCTACATAGGCCGCGGTATGCAGCACCGTTGCATAGAATTTTTTCCTCAAATGGGTGGGAGCAGCTCATGTAAATTGTAGTCGTTTATTCGCACAAATTGACAATATATCCATAGAAATACATAAATAAAGTAGAAATATAAATAGAAATACACATAATATAAAGGAGAAAACCTCCCTCTCTTTTAGATTGATTTTTCTATACAAGGCAATGCCTAATATATAGAATAAAAACTCTTAGAAATCAATTCGGATTTACCCACCAATGGATAGAGTCGTTCCATACAGGGACAGGGATTCTATCTATACCATAACACTCTCCCTTGGGCGAATACCGCGTGATGTGTATGTCTCATTAAAAACTCTTCCCAAAACCCAATGGGAAAAAATGATAGAGAAAAGTATACATTGCACTCGCACTTCGTGTTACACTAGTTGCCTCATTAAAAACATTTATGTGAGAAACTTCAGAAAAACTCACTAAGGGAAAAGAGTACAATTCGTAATCTTTAGGATACAAAATATGATATTCAGAATCATGCAAAAGGGAGTTATGGTTCAGATATTTACTCCCTCCGAACTCTGCAAATCTCTAAGTCATATCATTCCAATGCTATTAACGCACTTTTGAAAAGTAGACTTTGGTAAATATTTTGTGAATAAATTTGCTAGATTTTCACATGACTTAGTTTGCATTATTTTTACTTCACTATTCTTCTGCAGTTCGTGAGGATAGACAAATTTAGGGGCAATATGCTTTGTGATATTGATCTTTATATAACCCATTTGCATTTGTGGAACACTAACATCATTATCTTCATAGATAATGGTGGGGGTATCGACGGTAGGAAGACCACATGATTTATGGATATGGTTAATTACACATCTTAGCCAATCACACTCATGTGAGGCTATAATTTTTGAGTGGTTGGTAGAAATAGCTACCAAGATCTGCTTATAAGACCGCCAAGAAATGACTGAACCACCTAAAAAACACAAAATCAGTCTTAAATTTCGGACTGTGGGTATCAGACAGATAGCCAACATCCATATATCCTACCATGGTCAAGACTTAGTTCTTCTAGAAAAACAATCCAAGATCTTGAATACCTTGGAGGTATATGAGTAAAGTCTTGATACTAGCCTAATATCTTTTGGTTGGAATTATACTGTTTCTTACTAGCTAATTTACTACGAATGCAATATCAGGCCTTGTGCAATTCGCAAGATATACAAGTATGGGACTTCAGATCCAAAGACTTTCACATTTTCCATCCTTGGTCTAAAAAGGATTTTTTATTCGCTTCAAGGGATCTCACAACCATGAGGTCTTTAAAGGATGAGATATATCCAAATTAAATCTTTCTAATACCTTCTTGCTATAGATAGACTAGTGTATAAGAATTCCTTCTGGGAAATGCTTTAGCTGCAGGCTTAAGCAATATTTGGTTTTACCCAAATCTTTCATCTTAAAACTCTGTCGTAAGGTAAGCACTTGGTTTTTTTATTTCTTCTGTTGTCCTGATGACATTCAGATCATAGACATATACTGAGATGACACATAATCCATTCTAGGATATCTTTATGAACACACAGGGACAATACTCCTACATGGATAATATTCCTTCTTCAGGAGGAACTCACTAAGTCGGTTGTACCACATTCTCCCTTATTGTTTTAATTCGTATAGCGATGTTTTCAATTTGACGCTATACATGTTGCAATTTTAGGATTCAGAATTGTAACTCCTTCAGGGATTCAAATAAATATCCGTATCCAATGACTCATATAAATATGTGGTCACTACATTCATCAACTGCATTGATAAGTTTAAGCTTGTTACCATTAATATTAAATTTTGAAATGTTATTCCACTTATTATAGGAGAATAGGTTTCATCGTAATCGACACCGAGTCTCTGCGTGAACCTTTGTGCTACAAGTCCCGCATTATATCTCACCACATAGATATTTTTATTTCTCTTTGGGATGAAAAATCCATTTAATCCTGTAGAGAACACTTTAGGAGAAGCTCGGTCAACGGGACCAAAAACTTTTTCCTTATTAAGCGAGCGTTGTCTCAATTGCTTCTTTTCATTTGACCCTATCTGAGCGCTTCTGGCACTCTACCATAGACTTCGGTTTTGGATCCAGATTTTAGCAATTTTAGAGACAAAATATGTCGACAATTGTAGTCTTTCATTTATACAATTCTCTTGCATCATTTGAGGGATATCTCTACATTAATTTCTTCCAGCTCCTTGTGATTTCTCACAATGATGAAGTCTGGGTGTTTCGACTTCCCAGCGTTGGATTGTGCGCGCAAATATACGCTGAGGTTATTATCTTCAGGATGGATCACTTCAGGGATGTTACCATCTCTAGGATGGCTCACTTCAGGGATTTTCTCAACATCAGGTTGAGCTTCTTCCACTGTCATGGATAGTGTTCTCACCGTCAAGTTTTGTGCTCGCGACGGGATCAATCTGTTCCGCCAAGCCTTACTGAACAAACAAGATGAAAATGGTATTGTGGTAAGAAATAAAGCAATGTTGGTCGCCCAAGGTTTCACACAAATCGAAGGATTAGATTTTGGTGAAACCTTTGCACATGTGGCTAGATTAGAAGCCTTTCACATCTTGCTTGCATTTGTATCTTGTTTTGATATTAAATTATTTCAAATGGATGCGAAGAGTGTTTTTCCATATGAAAAAATATTCGAGTTGGTATTTGTAGACCAACCTCCCGGCTTTGAGAATCCTAAAAATCCAAATCCTGTCTATAAGCTCTCTAAGGCGCTCTATAGACTCAAACAAGCTTCTAAAGAATTGTATGAGCGACTTAGAAACTTTCTAATTCAAAAGAATTAAAATTAGGAAGGTTGACACAACACTCTTCACTAAAATTATAGATGAAAAATTCTTTGTATGCCAAATTTATGTTGATGAAATTATATTTGGTTTTACTAATGAAAGTTTTTGCAAAAAACAATTGGTGATATGATGTCTAGGGAATTTGAGATATCTATGATCGGGGAGTTGAGCTACTTTCTTGGACCTCAAATCAAGCAACTCAAGAATGGTACCATTATGAGTCAAACCAAGTATGTGAAGGACTTACTCAAAAGGTTTGGCATGGAGGACGCAAAACCCATCAAGACTCCCATGGCATCCAACAGGCATCTAGACCTTAATGAGGGAGGTAAACTGGTAAATTTAAAGTTTTATCGTTCCATGATTGGTAGCTTGCTTTATCTTACCGCATCTGTGACACCCCGACACCTAGTATGCCGCAAATGTTACCCAAATGATACTAGTTGCAACCAAAAACACATATAAAACAATAAATTACAGCAACTACATTAATTGCTTAAACGAAATTTTGGCAGCATATTCTTTGTTTTTCCATGGTTTGAAGCAACAATGTTAATATCATAACACAATAGCAAAATAGAGGACATCTATAGCATGAATAACAGTAATTTCAACATCAGTTCAAGCCGAGAATATAAACTCAAACGTTTCATGTACCAATACGGAAGGAACAATAAAACATAGCAAACGATATAGCATAGTCTACATTTAGCGAAATAAAGTAAACCATCACAACTACAAATAAGATTGTGTAGTTGTCTAGATGAGTGAAACTAAGTGGAGATGTGATGCTAGCTCCCTTTCCCGTATCCCGAAAGCAATGTACCTAAAAACAACATCAAACAACAAGCGTGAGTTCATCACTTAGCAAAGTGTATTGCAATGGAATGACACAACAACAGTTATCATACATATGTTATGTCAATCATGAATCATGGGAAATAACTCATATAGCTTCTTCATTAACATCTTCATTCATGCAATGCAATGCACATGACTTTGCTTAGCACATACCGGTATTGCCGAGTGCACACCCGTCGGTGTGCACCCTCTTTCCCTTCCATCCCGTGGAGGGTGCCTACTCTTACTGACTCGCTCCCATTTACAACTGTGGATGGGACTACGAGGTAGGTCTTTTGTGTTCACTACGTGTGAACACAGAGGCCCGCATCAGAATGGGTTGCCTCTTCCATTATGAATGCACATATGCCATACACATGAATAAACTTGCATGTAAACTCGATTTAACCATTGCATAGCCATTTAACAAACTATATTCGTCATAACACATGCAAGTATCGAACATGGTAACTTAACCTAACATATGGATAAGCTACACATAACAAAGCAATATGGCCACCCAGCCACCACCACTACAACACACTTGCCTTCAACCTCGCGAGACGGAGTGGCGAGATGTTGATGGCACTCCCGGGGTCACACCACCTGCACATAGGTACAATACACTCAAAAACATACCCACAAAACAACACAAGACTAAACAACTATATCGACTTCGCAACCCACTCCCAAAACCCGAAAAACAATATTTTGTCCCGACGGGATAGCAGATTTCTAACGGTCATAACTTGAGTTCAACAACTCCAAATCAGGTAAAAGAATACATTTTATAGAACTACGGGAAATTTTCCATCTTTTTCTAAATATTCGCGAAAACTGATTCGGACTCTAAAATCCTCTAATCTACAGTTGAACACAGACTGTACCAATCGCGACACAGATTGGATAGCGTTCGGTAAAATGACCATAACTTTTAAACGGTTGAACGGAATTTAGTGATTTCAGTGTCCAATTAAAGGTAATTCGATTACCTATAACTTTTGCAACAGCCGGTCCCCTAGAAAATGCCTCTACAAATCTCTAATTCGCATCGGAATATCTACGACCTAATCTGCCCAAGGACAGAACGCATGACAGATTTGCAATCTTCCTAAATCCATCTAACCACAACACTTAAACACCAAATTTAAGCATGATCTTCCCCATCTAACCAGTACCAAATCTCTACAAACGAGTTCTCCAAAGCATACCTCTTCTTGGTGAACCACCCGATCGACGAACGTCTCCTCCTCGCGGTTCAATCTTCCCTCCACTCGTCGGGAACACCGGAATCACCGGATCCTCTTGGATGGAGAGGTCCCGAATAGCGATATCGGAGGGGTGTTAGGGCTGGCTAGAGGTGGGGAGGGGAGGGAGGGGAGGCGCAATGGGGATGGGGGGTGCGACTAGGAGGGGGATGGGGGCGCAATGGGCTAGGGTGTGGCGGCTAGGAGGGGGGAGGGGGCGCACCAAGCAAGGGGGGTGCCTGGGGTGGGAAAACCCTAGGGGTTGGCAGGAATTCCCCCCACATGGGCCAAAAACCCCCCACCGATGGCCCATTTAATTCCCCCAAGGCCCAAACTAACTCCCACAAGGCCCAAACTCCCCCGGAGAGGCCCAAACACCTGGAAAAGCCCAAAAAACACGGTATAACCTCGTACCGTAATGCCACATTCTATAATGTCACATTCTCTAATGTCACAGCATCTACATCTAGGCCCGATATCAAGTTTAGTGTTTGTATGTGTGCACGTTTTCAAGCTTTTCCAAAAGAGTGCCATTTAGTGGGCCTTAAAAGAATTCTAAGATATTTAAAGCATTCCTCAAACATAGGCCTATGGTATCCTAAAGGTGATAAATTTGATTTAATTGGATATTCAAATTCGGATTATGCGAGTTGTAAAGTGGATGGAAAGAGTACCTCAGAAAGTTTTCAATTCCTAGATAGTCCCTTATTTCTTGGTTTTCTAAGAAACAAGATTCTGTTGCCCTATCCACTACCGAAGCCGAATATATCTTCATTGGTAGTTATTGCGCTCAATTGCTTTGGATGAGGCAAACTTTGATGGATTATGGTGTAAATTTCAAAAGTATGCCTTTTGTGTGATAATGAAAGCGCCATCAAAATAGCCGACAACCCGGTCCAACACTCAAGAATCAAGCAGATAGATATCCGCTATCATTTCTTAAGGGATCATGTGACTAAAGGTGATATTGTTATTAGCCACATTAGAATCGAAGATCAATTAGCGGATATTTTAACCAAGCCTCTAGCTTAAGTCCGATTTTGCAAGTTGGGGAATGAATTAAATGCCACAGATTTTTCTAATGTTGCTTAAACTTGTGCATCATAATTGAATTCTATTTAATGCTTATTTGCTCTTATTCGAATTTCTCAATCTTTGAGTTGGAAACACATTAAGGGGGATTATTATACCTCGAAAATGTATACTGTATCCCAAGGACGTGAAAATATCAAATAAGTGCAACTAATCTTTAAAAGAATCACTAGATCATATTAGATCAAAACTATTTGGAAATATCATATTTTGATGCTTTTACAAAATTTCTCTTGAACATTTCATTTCCAAAGTCCAAATCTATTATATCTCTCATCTCTTTTATATATACACAATACATAGAAACAATCTTTAGTTTGGAAATTAAAGTCAAAATGTGTTTAGACTAAGTCTTATTCTCTTAACCTACTCAAAATCCAAAATTTCATCTATATTAATCTAAATAGTGCAGTTCTTGAGTCATCACTCTTAGAACTAAAATCTTGACATTTCTAGTCTTCCAAAAGTATTTTTGACTCAAACAATTCAATCAAATTGCCTCTTGCTTCAATTGGTTTCCTTTATCTCAAAAAATTGTTTTTCAATCTCCCAAAACCTAACTTCAATAAAAACTGGTTCAAACACGTGTTCTTGAAGTTTTATTCATTTGGAAGTGCTCATGTATGATATTCACTATTATTTGAATGCATATGAGTCATTTTTAAATTTTTGCTCTCTTGTTTTTGGTTGTTACAGCTGAAGCCGGTAGTACCAACGTTATTTTCATGGTACCTTCGGATGTCGGCACTACCGACTCAATAGGAGCAGTAGTACCACATTTATTGGGTGGGACCATTTTGAGTGGTTTCTGGGGGTTCCTGTCCTTTTCTTTCTCTCTCCTCCCCCGAAGCAACCGCACGTCCCCATTTTTCTTCTCTTCTCATCATTTTCCACTACCCCCTCTCTCTCTCTCTCTCCCGTGCGCCCCCACTCCTCAAACCTCACATTCCTCCACCAAATCTCATCAAACTCGATTTCATCCTCTTCACTCGGGTTCTCTCCTCCAAAAGGTGATCTCTCTCGTGTTTTTCTTCCTTTCTTTTTGCTTCTAGGTCATCTTCTCAACCTAGGGCTTTATGAGAATGTGGCTTGAAATTTGAATTTCTGTTGAAATCAATTTGTAAAAGGAGTAAATAGGTTCTTATTTATGCTCTCCATAGACAAATTTCAGAATCAATCTAGACCTTTTATGGATTTCCCTAAAGTTAGGGCTCGCGGTTAAGAAAATCGGCACTACTGCTGCTTTCACAACGATAGCTCCGAGGGTCAGTACTACTACAGTTTATGCGGTGATAGCACCGGAACTCGGTGCTACTAGCTCTTGGTGAGTGGTACTACCGATTTTTTTTCTAAAGAAGCAAAAGTTCAAAGTTTTATTTGCCACATTGTCATAAAATCTCTAAATATAGTTTGTTTTTCCCTATCTATCCTTGCTTATCCTGTCCCTCCTTGTATCTTAGTTGCAATTCCGAGAACCAAGACTACCTCAAAGGCAAATGCACCTTGTGGGGGTGGTGCCATTCGTATGTCAACACGGCCTGGGTGCTTGCTGGATTACCTGTTAGTGATAGTGACAGCACGGACACCTTCACAGTCTAGATGCGAGATAGGGACACGAGAAGAGTTGTTCAGGACGTGCTGGCAGGGGGATCTCTGTCTAGTAAGGGCAAGGGCCCTATGGTTGAGCCTGAGCACTAGAAGGAGGAAGAAGAAATAGCGGCCGAGTCCGAGAATGAGCAAGAAGAACAAGAGTAGAGTGAGGAGGAGGAAGTGCAGCTTCTTGAGACGGGGGTCTGGAGTGATCTAAGGCAAATAAAAGGAGATGACTATTTTGTATTAAGAGATCAAAATCAGTACTCCAAGTCCAAGAGCGCCATTGAGGACAGGTTTCACACTAAGTTCCAACAAAAGGTCTATTATGAAATTTATAAGGAAAAGGAATTTGCTGAGTAGGAGTGGGTTAAGTGGGATCACATTTCCCAGTAGCCTTTGTTTGTTGGAGTTCCTCAGCTGCTCCAAGGAGCCTGCCTTATGGAGTTTTTGGGAAGGAGGTGTGACTATGCAAAGGATCTCATAAGGCAGTTCTACGCAACTATCTTCATCTCACACAACCTTGATGAGATCATTTAGATGATAGGATCTGAGAGATTCACAGCGACCAAGAGAGACTTTGAGTCTACCTTGGGCATATTTCATGATAGATTTCCTAAAATCCACGATGACAGAATGCTTGGTCTAGCACATCAATGCACTTTTTATGATCCTGCTGCCATAGTCAAGAAGCCAGGTCAGCTGGCTGGTCTCCTTTCGTAGCCTCATTTGATCAACAAGATCATCAGGGTTACCATTCACCCTAAGAGTGGTAACTTCGATGCCATTAGAGGTTGTGTGTGGAATTTGATCAGCAAAATCATGCAGCGACAGAAGTTTGATGTGGTGGATTTCATAATCAGAGAGATATATACCTCTTCCATGGATCGTGGTAAGATGATCTACTTTGCTCCTTACATCATGGCCCTCATCAGGATGATGATAGCATATCGTGGACCTTTGCCCAGCATCCACAAGCCATACAAACCAATAAAGGCTCCTCCTCAGGTGATTGGTCATATGGCTCAGCAACAGTAGGCTCAGCAGAAGGATCCACCAGCGCCAGTTTACAACGTAGTGATTGAGAGTCTTGTGAGTTTCCGCACATACCTCTTTACCAGATTGGATCAGGAGCACTGTCAGATAATGGCTCAGTTCAACCAGGTTCACTCCTTTCAATCACAGACTAGAGCCATTCTTGACTCAGTATGAGTGCGTGTGGACAAGATCGACACTTCCGTGGACTAGCTTTGCGACCACCTTTCTTCCGCTCCAACTACCTACTCTTGTCGCGTTCGTCCTCAGGCTTCGACTTTGTCGCCTCCACCTCTGTCCTCTTAGGAGCCTTCCTGAAGACCCTCTTTTGGTACTTGTTGCTACTTTTGTGGATTTGGATGTTTATGAATGCTTTTGTGTAATGGATGCTTAAGTTGGATGTTTTAATGTACTTATGCAGTTTATCGTGCTTATTGTATCTTGTGGTTGTTGAGCATGTGTTTACTCATTACTTTTCTATAATTATCATGCTTCCTCGGATCACATGTATAGAGGAAACTCTGCCAAAAATTTTCAAAAATATTCAAAATGTGCATGGTCTCCACTCATTATCAATATGCACATAGCTAGGGGGACTTTTCAACTATATGTCTTTGCTTTGATAGAATTTTACTTCAATATTCATTTACTTAAACTCAAATGAAGTAAAATATTATTTAGAGTAGATCTTAGAGTAAACATTTTTTTCTCAAGCTAAATGTGTACTTAAAAACATTTCCTTCAATATTATTTGTGAAGCCATATTAAAGGACTAACAATTTCTCTTGAGTTTGTGAGAATAGGTTGGTCTCTATCACGGTATATGAAAAAGGAAAATAGTGTGAGCTAAAGGGGTAAATAAAAGAAGACTAAGAGATTAAAGTCAAGGTATAATTGTAGTTATGACCCTTTTTATTTAATTTTACCGATCTCAGAGTTAGGAGAAAAAGATTTGTTTGCTAGAATAGATGCCGTACTATTAAGGGGGAGTGATGCCTAGTAGTTTGAATTGAACACGTCGTATTCGCCTGTCACCATATCGAGAGCTCGCCAGATTTATTGCCACCATGGCTGAGGCTGGCCAAATCTGGTCATTTTGTTGTAGAATCTATTCTGATTTGCTACGGCTTTCCCAAATTTATTGTGGATTTGTTTCTAAGTTGTTGCATTTTTTGTCACAACATTTTGATTTCACGTGTGCAACAATTAGCAACAAACTATATGTTGTTGGCCAGATTTTTCCTGTAAATGCTTTTGTTGCACTCTCCTTAGATGTGATATGTCTTCGCCAATTTTTTTTTTGTTGCAGGTGTCTTGTAAATTGTTGACAAATATTGCAATAATTATCTTTGAATATTACCACTATTTTTTTCAAATGTTACAACATTGTAACACCACAAATTTATTTGATTCGGTTACCTAAATTAGTTTTAAATCGTACCTCAATTCTATACTCATGGTTTTTATCCAATTTCTGATAATAATTTTTATAGTTTCCTCATCTTTTTAAGATATTACACTTCTTTTTTGCTTTTTGTTGCACATATTAACTATAATGATTACACATATTGTTTTGCGACGTGGCACCAACCATACGATGAAAAACTTTCTATTATTGGTCCGCGTGCTAGTAAATATTTGAAATTTTTTTTAAATATATTATATTTTATTCCGAATTGCAGAAATAAATGTCTTTCGCAAGAAATTACATTTTTATACGTCTGTCGCCCGATGAACGGGCGACAGGAGACCCCTCGTGTTTTCTGTCGCCCGTCCATCGGGCGATATAAGCCTGTCGCCCGATCAACAGGCGACAGATTAAAAATCCCCCGATGGACGGGCGACAGATAGCATGCGGGGTTCCTGTCGCCCGATGGGACGAGCGACAGTATATTTTATAATACAGCGTTATTGCGGCGGCAGAGGCAACGAGCGAGGAAAAGAAAAAGAAGAGAGAAAAGAGGAGAAGAAGAGAGGAAAAAGAGAGAGGAAGAAAATTTCTCGCGATTTTTGAGCCCGTCACTTCATACTCAGGTAATTTCTCGTTCTTTAGTTTTGGTATTTGTAGATCTAGAAAATCTAGTTAAGAAATGTAGTTAGATGTAGAAAGATTTAGTAAACCTAGTTTGTAGTTATATGTAGTACAGACATAGCAAATTTAGTTAGGTGTAGGTAGATTTAGCAAACCTAGTTTGTAGGTATGCAGTAGTCGTTCTAATTTTTGTAGCAGTAGGTTATGATTTAGTAGAAATGATTTTAGATCTTGGTTTGTGTGCATTGATATATCGAATGTAGATACTTTGAACGGATAGAAGTATTCATTTCTTAGGAATGCAGTTGGGTACATATAGCGAAAGTAGTTTGATGTATGTCGAGTAGAAATTAATCGTACAGAATGTAGTTACAGTAGTTGTTCAATTCTTTAGTAGTAGATCTATTGAATATAGATATTTTATACCGATACGAATACATCCATATATGTCGGTGTTTCGTGCACCGGCAATACGAATTTATGGTCGGATGGGGTCGCGCGCTCCCTCTCCCCGAATGGTCGACTCAAGGAGTCAGAAGATGTATACTGGTTCGGGCCGAATGTCCCTACTCCAGTTCGTGCGGTGTGGATGTATTGATCTTTGGGAGATGGACAAGGGGTGTACAAGCGAGGCGGACGGTCGGCTGTCCGATCCTCTTGATGTTTTCGCTAGGGAGTCGAGGCTACCTAGAAGACTGTTTTTTCTCTTTGCCCCCCTTCTCGGGCCCTGCCCCTCCTTATATAGACGGAGGGGGCAGGTTACACGGTAGTTGGGAAAACTACGAGAAAAGGGGCCTGCACGTCTTGATGTCTGGTTCCTGTCTTGTCCGACCGACCCCTGCCCGTCCCGAGGCAGGGTTGGTGATTCCGTAATGAGCAGTCTTGCGTAGTGCAGTCTGGGTGGCGTGTCGCGTGGTGCTCTTGTCAGCCTCGGTGGCTTTAATGGCGCTTGACTTTGCTTTGGCCTCGGGAGTGGGCGTACTCCTCTGCGGTGTGCCAGGCGACGGGACGGGGGCTTGACTTCTTCGGTGGCCCTTCTGACAGTCTCGGGAAGGAACCGCCTACCCCGGTACGAATGCCAGGGGACGCTGCGCACAAGGCATCCACCTGACACTGTCGTGGGCCCTGCTAACCCGTGTGCAAGTGGAGCTTGAGCTTCAATATTAGGCGGCCGGCGCATGCCGACCGCCCGGAACCGGAGTCCGCCGACCGTCAGTCGGCCCGCCTGATCGGGGCTCGTTCCCGCGCCCAAGTACCTTCGGTGGTCTTTGGGCCTTCGCCGTGATAGGTCAGCCCGTTCGTGCTTCCGGCTGATGGGGGTACCCATGGTATGGGTACTCGTCGATAACCAGAGCCCGGAGCGGCCTGAGAGCCGCTCGGGGTTTAACCTGGCGGTGGTAGCCGTCGGCCGGAGGTTGGTGATGCTAGGTCGCCGTGGTCGCCTGGGAGCCGTGCCGCCTTGAAAGAGCTCCTGGTGGCATGAAGCGCATCTGGTGTAGCTCTGAGCCCCCGAAAGCGGTCGGAGAGCCTGGCGGGGTTTAGCCCTGGCCATGTAGTCGCCGACCGGAGGTCGGTGGCGTTTAGGTCGGGCCGATCGCTGGGGAGCCGCCACTTAGAAAGAGTCTTGCAAGGCGACCCGGTGGGTGTAGCTCGAGCCCCCGAGCTGTCGTGGAGCTTGGCCGGGGTTTAGCCCGGCCATGAGTCGCCGACCCGGAGGTCGGTGATGTTTAGGCTCGGCATGATCGCTAGGGAGCCGCGCCACTTAGAAAGAGCCCGGCAAGGCGCGCGCACCCGGTGGGTGTAGTTCGAGCCCCGAGCGGTCAGGAGCCGGCCGGGGTTTACCCTGGCCGAAAAGTGGCCGCGACCCGAGGTCGGCGACGCTTTGGTCGGGGCCGCTTGCTCATGGCCATGCCCGCTGAAGAGCCCGGTGCAAGACGAGCGCACCGGCAGGTGTAGCTCTGAGCCGGTCGGAGAGCCGGCCGGGGTTTATCTTGGCCGGACTCCTGGCAGCCACGGTACGTGGGTCCTCGTGAGTCGTGAGCGAACGCGCGTTTACCTTCGTCGGTTTGAGCGCGTGCTCGTGCGAAGCACTATCGGGTAATCCGAGTGGAACCTTGGCGATCCCCCTTGAGGGGTTCGTTTCCAAGCCAGGCGTAGCTCCGGCGTGGCGTCCGACCGGGGCGTTCCATAAAAAACCTTTCCTTACTCGATCCGTGTCGGATCGCCGGGTCGTCCGCCGACCGGGCGCGTGGCGCTACTCATCGATGAGTTCCGCGGGAGAGTGTGAGGTATGGTCTCGGGACGAAGTCACGGTGATTGGGTCGTCGCCGACCCATCCGAGGCCCTCTGGGGCTCATCGCGACTTCGCCCTCGCTCTTTTTACGTCTTTGGCGGCTTTCGTTCGGTGGCTGGATTCGGCCTTCGTAACCCACAAGACGGTGCCGGGCCTCGTGCGAGCCAATAGGCGGCTTGCCCTCCGGCAGGCGGCCCGATGGGCCGCTTGCATACCTTTCGGCATGGCGCCCGGCCCATCGTAGTAGGCGAGGCCGCGATCTTTGTCTTGGCCTTGGCGGCCGGCGCCGTCTGTCGAGGCGATTAATGCGCGATGGGATTTAAATGGATCGCGCACGTTACCGGGGTGACGGGCGAGGCGGCAGGCGGACGGTCTGTGACCGCGTTGATTTGCGTGAGGAGGCGTCGATTTCGGCGCGGAGGCGCGTCCGTTCCCGCCTGGCGCTTATAAAGGAAGGAGTGGGTGGCATGGTAGGCGCCAAGCCCTCTGTTCGCGCACTTCTGTAAAAAGGAAAAGGGAAGAAAGAACACGAGGGAAGAAGAGGAGCTTCCTGCTTCGCCGCGTCGTTTCCTGCTTTCCTTCGCGCATTTGGAGATGTCGCTGACCCCGCACTCGGCCGCGGCGGGTCGCTATCTCGGCCTGGAGAGGAAGGAGTTCCTTCCTCCGCGGCCGAGTCCGGGCGAAGTTCACGGCCGGGACCGAGGTTCCCGAACTCGGGGGCGAGATAGTCTCGGGCGTCCTTCTACGAACGGGGCTTGGACTTCCACTCCACCCGTTCGTCAGGGTTGCTTTGCACTATTACGGGGAAGTTCATCACTGAACCCGAATGGAGTCCTCCATATTGCGGTCTTCATGACGCTGTGTGAGGCCTTTACGGGATTGAACCCCATTGGGGGCTCTGGCGCCACTTCTTCTTCGCGAGGTCGTCACCGGACCCCACCGGCCTCCTCGGAGCTCTGATGATCCAACTGCGCAACCATCGCAAGCCGTTGTACGTCGATTTGAAGGCTGCCGACGTCTAGCAGGGGTGGCATAGCGAGTGGTTCTACGTCCGGAACATCGACAACAGTGCCCCGGCCTTCAGTGGGAATCTACCGACGCCGCATCCTTGTTGGACCTGGGGTCCTGAGGCGAAGGACCGGAAGAAGGTGGACGCGATCCTTGAAAAGCTCGCGGACCTGAAGCGGTGAGGCCTGACAGGCAAGGTGGTCCTCAGCACGTTCATGGAGAGGCGCATCCAACCCCTCAAGGACCGGTTGCGTCCCATGTTTGAGTACATTGGGCCGCCAGGCCACCTGCAAGGTCGTCGGGCGGAGCTCCCTCCGTCGGAGATCCTCGCGCGCGTGTCCGCAGTCTCCATTGCGGGAGATACCGAGCCAGCGGGCGCGGTGCCCGCGCCATTCTCGGCGCAGAATCCACAGAACCTGGTACGTCTGGCGGCTCCTGTTCGCTTTTGTTTTGTTCTTCCTCGTCCCCTTATCCGAGCGTGTTCTCGCAGGGGCTCGGTGGGTCGATCTCCGTCCCTTGCTGCCGGGAAAAGGAGTTGAGGCGGCGCGCCTCGAAAAGGAGAAGCAGGACGCCGCCCGGCTAGCGAAAAAAGAGGCCACCAAGACGCAGAAGAGGAAAGAGCGCGCGGACCGGGTCGCGCGTGGCGAGGAGGTCTCGGAGGAGACCTCGGAGGAGACCTCGAGTGAGGGTGACGAGGAGTCGCTGCCGAGCGAGGGAGAAGAAGTTGCTGAGGCGATCGCGGCACGCGACGCTGGTCCTGGGCCGTGGGCCGGCGACCGCGGCTCCTCCGAAGAAACCGCGGGCGCAGGGTTTATCCTGCGGAAGCGCAGGTCCCTGTCGCCTCCTCGCGGGGGTCCGGCAAAGAGGGCACGTCAGGTGCCGGTTGTTCGCTCCTCCCGGTAAGTGACTTACGTAATTCCTCCGGTGCTATCTTCTTCTGTAATTCCTGACCGACCGCTGTGCGCAGGGGCCACACCAGCGCTGGGAGGGCGCTGAGTCCTACTTCGGCGGTGAGGAATCGCCCCCTTCCGGTCCTGTCCGCGGGGCGTGCGGTGGTCGTCGGGAGCGGGGATCGTCGGATCGCCTCGCAGAGCCCGTCGGTGAGAAGACGCCGCCGGAGGGGACGATCTGAGCGGCTGCCGGATGCGACCATGCGGCGAAGCTCCGTCGGGCGTGCTTCCGCCCGTTGCCGACGATGAGACCGGCGAAATCTGCCGACCTGCCTTCCCCGTGTTGCCGGCCACCGTAGGTCGGCCACGAGCCCGTCGCCGGGAAGCATCGGGGTTTGCGGCGTTCGCCGCAACGCCGGGACGAGATCTGCCGCCCGCCGGGCCGCCGCGCCAGCTGTCCGAGTGTCGCTGAAGAAGCGCACCGGCCGCTTCTGACGTTCCGGCGGGAAATCAAGTCGTCGCCCGATCGCCGCTGACTTGGCCCTACCGACCGGCCGGGGTCCCGCGTTCGATTACGGCAGGCGTAACGCCGCGGATTGGGACGTTCTGGAGGAGGAGATGGGAAGGATCCACGCCGACCTTACTCTCGTTGTTGACGCCGCGTCAAAGCGAGGAAGTCCATTGCTCAGAGTCCCGCTTCGGCCAGATCGGTAAGTCCGACGGGATTTGTCTTTTGTGCATCTCTCGGCCAAAATGGAGATCGGCCGGCGGGTATTCGCAGCGCTTGACATCCCGAGCGGTGGACAAGTCGATGTTCCTCCGGCACTTGCACAGCCGGGGGAGTGCCGTAGGGAAAGAGCTGCTCGACGCTCGGAGGGCGCTTGCCGCCGAGCAAGGACGGGCTGCCTCGGCGGGTCAGCGGCTGGGGGAGGTCACCGAAGCCTTGCGGGAGGCTCAGCGACGTGCGGAGTCGTTGGCCACCGAGGGAGAGAGGGCCAGGTCGTCCCTAGCGGATGCCGAAGCGGCCAAGGCCTCTGCGGTCCTTGCAGAAGGATCCGCTCGGGCGGAGGCCGCCCTCTATCGGGAGGAATGCGAGTCGGCCCGCAAGGAGGCCGACCAGCTTCGCGCCGAGCGGGATCTCGCTCGGGGGGAGCTCGTGACGATGAAGGAGCTTGCCGACCGTGCTACGGCCGACCGGGAAGCGCGTGCCAAGGTCGAGGAGGAACTTCGCGCCAAGGAGGCTTCCGTGGCCGGTGAGTAGTTCGTTCTTCCGGGAGTCACCACGGCGAGCGTCCCCTGACGTCGTTTTCGTCCCTGCAGATCTGCGAAAAAGCCTTAGCGACGTGCTGGAGTCGCGAAGGGTGGCGGTGGAGGCACGAGACGCGGTCGAGTCACGCGACTTCGGCCCTTTTGAACAAGCGGCTGGCGGAGAGGGATGCGGCCGATACGACGGCCCAGCTGACGGTCCTCCATGTGGGCGTCCAGGCCGCCTGTGACCGGCTGTTCGGGCTTACTCCGGGCCCCAGCGCCATCCCTGCCATGCTTGGATGGATCCCTGGCCGAGCGTCGGCGTCGGTGCGGGAAGCGGCGGTGCTTGGCGCTTCCTCGGCCCTGGTCAACACCGTCTCTTATTACGACGGCGTCGACCTTGAGGCGGTCGGGAGCGGCGTCGCTGCTGACCGAAGCGACGAAGAGGTCGACGCGTTCATGGCCCGGGTCGATCCGTGCGCCCAAGAGATTGCTTCACCGAATCTCGCCAAGTAAATCCTCCGTCGGAAGGGGGAGGAAGATTAGTTTTCCTTCTCTTCTTTTTTTTTTTTTTTGTACAGAACATGTAATGAACATGACTGCCCTAGTCGAGCTCAACGCCGGGCTGTTTTAAGTTACTCTGCCCGTCTACCCCGTGTTTCTTTTATGAATTTGGGCAATTTTTCAACCGTAGCTACGGGGGCCCACAGGGGTGCCCTGAGAGCGTAGGCGTTGCACCAGGTTCATGCGAAGAGGACACGGGCAGGCGAGCCGCCTCGGCGATTGCTTGGTGAAGGAAGTGTCGAGTCGGACCACCTCCTTCGCGAAGCTTGGCGGGTTGAAAAGCTAACCTAAGTGGGGTGCTTCACCGCTCATAGTGTTTCTTGCTCGGAGGGCTTGTTTCCTCCGCAGAGTGCCACTGGCCGAAGCCGTGGGCGAGGCCGTAGCACTTTGAGCCGAGGAAGTAGCCACGAGGTAGATAGCTTGGTCGGTCGGAGTATGGCTCAGGTTAGCGACTCGAGGGAACCGCCAGGATAGAGATTGTTTGATCGGTCGGCTCGCCGATCTATATCGAAGGCTCCGTCCGACCGCCGCTCGGCCCTTCGCTCAGGTAGCCTCCTTTTTGCGCAAAGTGCTACTTCGAAACCGTAGCCCGCAGGCGTGGGCGTAGCATTTTGGTTTTGAGGAGGTTACTTAAGAGGAGCTTGGTCGGAGTGGTAACCGGTTATCGATTTAGGTCGCCGACCCACGAGGTCATGCAGCCCCGAGTGGTGCGTGGGGATCGAGGGTCACGCCACGCCGCCGCTTGAGCTCGTGGCGGGTGTGCAATTTTTTCAAAAGGAACTTTATGCTTTCGAGGATAAGGGTAGATTAACTCGCCTTGAGGACCGTCTTTGCCTTCGGAATCGTGTTTCCGGGCGCCGTCTTCCGCTCCGTTATGCGACTCTCTACGGTTCTTCCGCGCCTCCCACATCGCCGCTTATAAAAGGAGAGGCGCCGGCGCGCTTATTCTCGTGCGCCATGGCGGACCACAACGCTTCGGCAGCGAGAGGTAGTCGCCCATCAGGCCTGGTTGCGGGAGGTGGCGGATCTTGAGGCTGCGGTATTACCGTGAGGACGTCTGGCGAAGTCGGCGTCCTCGTCGTCGGCGTTCCTCGGCTTCGAGAAGCGAGGGCGCCACTATTGCGGGCGATGGTAGAGGCACGCCGCGTGGAGCTCGGCTGGCAAGGCGCGCACCAAGATCGCAACGGGCGATTCGCCCTTGGCTGGGGCGATGTTCCTCCATAGATAAATAAAGTGCTGCTTCGCTTCCCGTTTCTTCTTTCTTCTTTGAGGACTTTTTGCGCTTATGATTCGCCCATATCCGTAGTCTTTTGGGATCGCAGCGGATCCAGCGTAGGTTGGAGGCGGAATTTCTTGCGTGTTTGCCGCCGAAATGACCCGTCCAACCGTAGGTCGGTTGTTCTTGTGTCAGCGGTTTTTGCAATCTGTGAGTCTTTGCCGGGACCTTCGCTTCGGGCGTAGGTCGCAGATTTGGCGCAGCAAAAAGATGGAAAAAAGGGAAAGCACTTGGTTGGTGGTCCGAGAGTTACGGCTTCCCTTTGCTCAAGTGTTTTTCGAGTGGTAACAAAGAGGGGGGAGAGATTGACTAAGAATAGAACTTTCTCAGCTTCTCTATGTTCCACGCGTTGGTCACGAGATTTCCTTCGGTGTCCTTGAGGCGGAAAGTGCCAGGTCGGAGGACTTCCGCGATGGTGAAAGGGCCCTCCTGTATGGAGAGCTTGTGCCTGTCCTTCGCGGATTGGACTTGGCGCAGCACTAAGTCGCCGACTTCGAACGAGCGGCCGCGGACCCGTCGGCTGTGGTAGCGACGCAGCGCCTGCTGATATTTAGCCGACCGCAAGACCGCGACATCCCGAGCCTCGTCGAGTTGGTCGAGGTCATCCTGCTGCTCCTCGGTCCCCCGTGTGCTGTTGTAGTTCTGCACCCTTGGCGCACCGTACTCAAGGTCGGTCGGGAGCACAGCCTCCGCTCCGAACACTAAGAAAAAAGGAGTGAACCCGGTCGACCGGGTCGGCGTGGTTCGCAGACTCCAAAGCACGGGTGGTAGCTCGGCGGCCCATCGTCCCGCGAATTTCTTCAGTCGGCTGAAGATTCGCGGCTTGAGTCCTTGGAGGATCATGCCGTTGGCTCGCTCGGCCTGTCCGTTGGCTCGGGGGTGTGCCACTGCTGCCCAGTCGACTCGGATGTTGAAATCGTTGCAGAACTCGAGGAACTCCTTTCCTGTGAACTGCGTCCCGTTGTCGGTGATGATGGAGTTGGGCACCCCGAAGCGGTAGACAATATCGCGGAAGAAACTCGCTGCCTTCGCCGATGTGATCTTTGCCAATGGCTTTGCTTCGACCCACTTTGTGAACTTGTCTACGGCGACAAGCAAGTGAGTGAAGCCCCCGGGCGCCTTTCTGAAGGGTCCGACCAGGTCGAGCCCCCAAACCGCGAAGGGCCATGTGATGGGGATCGTCTGCAGGGCTTGCGCAGGAAGATGCGTCTGCCTGGCGAAGAATTGGCATCCTTCGCAGGTGCGGACAATCTGGGTCGCATCTGCTACGGCGGTCGGCCAGTAGAAACCTTGTCGGAAGGCCTTTCCTACCAGAGACCGCGGCGCGGCATGGTGCCCGCACACCCCGTCGTGGATGTCCTGCAGAAGGTGCTTCCCTTGGTTGGCCTCGAACGCACTGAAGGATTCCTGAGGGGCTCCTCTTGTTGAGGGCGCCTTCCATCTGGACTAAAGACTTCGCCCGCCGAGCGAGGCGCCGAGCCTCGGTGGTATCGGCGGGGAGTGACCCGTTTGTCAACCGATCGACAAACGGTCGCCTCCAGTCGGTTTCGATGCTCAGGACGCCCAAGTCCGACCCAGGCGGGTGGGCATCGGCCAGAAGATCGATGGGGCCGCCCGCCTTTGAAGTCGGCGGCGCCCTCGACTCGGGTCCAACCGGATTGATGGGCCGAGGTCGAGACGAAGATTCCAGGGGAACCGGCCCCTTTCCGGAGGCGAGGTTGGCGAGGGAGTCGGCTTCACCGTTATAGCGTCGGTAGCTATGATGGAGCTCGAAACCCTTGAACTTCTCCTCGAGCTTGCGGACCTCGAGCGATGGCGGCCATCCGAAGCGTCCACGGGGCTCGGTGGCTTTCATCACTTGGTCGACGACCGGCTTGGAGTCGCCGTGAACGTTGAGCCGTCGTGCGCCCAGCCTGTCGGGCGATCCGAAGGCCATTGACGAGGGCTTCGTACTCGGCAACATTGTTGGTGGCGTCGAAAAGTAGTCGTATGGCATACCGGAGCTTGTTGCCGAGTGGGGAGATGATGACTACCCCCGCGCCGGCCCCGTTCTTGGTGTAAGACCCATCGAAGTACATCGCCCAAGATTCGGTCCTCGGCCGCCGCAGGACTTGCGCCTCGGTCCACTCGGCGACAAAGTCCGCCAAGACTGAGACTTGATCGCCGCCCTGGGGCGTCACGATATGTCGAGGCCGTTGAGCTCGAGAGCCCATTTGGCGATCCTTCCGTAGCGTCGCGGTTGTGGGACGACTTCTCCGAGCGGTGAGGAGGTTACCACGGAGATGGGGTGTCGATCGAAGTAATGGGCAAGCTTCCTCTTGGTGATGAGCACCGAGTACAAGAACCAGATCTGAGGATATCGGACCTTTGTTTCGAGAGCACCTCGCCGAAGTAGACCGGCCTCTGCACCTTGAGAACGCGGCCTTCTTCCGCTCGCTTCCACAACAAGTGCCGCACCGACGACCGAGTCGTGGCGGCGATGTAGAGGAGCAAAGGCTCCTGTGGCTCGGGCGACCAGGGCCGGAGGTGAGGTCGAAAGGCCTTTAGTCGACTAAAGGCTTCACGAGCTTCGTTGGTCCAGGAAAAATGGTCGGACTTCTTCATCGGCTTGTAGAGTGGCATCCCGCGTCACGAGGCGGGATCTGAAGCGACTTAGTGCCGCGAGGCATCCCATCGACCTCTGAACTCCCTTCAGATCGTTGATTGGCCCCATCCTTGCGATAGCGGAGATCTTATCTCGGTTGGCTTCGATGCCGCTCGGAGACGATGAATCCCAAAGCAACTTGCCCTTAGGGACCCGAAGACGCACTTCGGGGTTGAGCTTTATGCGAAACCGTCGGAGGTTCGCAAAGTCTCCTCCAGGTCGGTGATGAGGTCATCGGCCTTCCGGTTTGACAACGATGTAAATCGACGTAGGCCTCGATGTTACGGCCAATTTGGTCTGAGAAACATGCCTGCATACACCGCTGGTACGTGGCGCCTGCGTTTTTCAGACCAAAAGGCATCGTGACGTAACAGTACGAGCCGTACGGGGTGATGAAGGAGGTCGCGAGCTGATCGGACTCCTTCATCGCGATCTGGTGATAGCCCGAGTAGGCATCCAAAAAGGAAAGGGACTCACACCCGGCGGTGGAGTCCACGACCTGGTCGATGCGAGGCAATGGGAATGGATCTTTCGGACAGGCCTTGTTGAGGCTCGTGTAGTCAACACACATTCTCCATTGCCCCGACTTTTTCTTTACAAGGACGGGATTGGCGAGCCACTCGGGGTGACGCACCTCCCTTACAAAACCGGCGGCCAAAAGTTTGGCGATCTCTTCCCCAATGGCCCGTCGCTTCTCCTCGTCGAAACGGCGCAGGCGCTGGGCGATCGGTCTGGATCCCGGTCGAATGTTCAGGGAGTGCTCGGCGACCTCCTTCGACTCTGGCATGTCCGAGGTCTCCAAGCGAAGACGTCTCGGTTTGCTTGGAGGAAGTCAACGAGCGCCTTCCTATTTGGTGGTGAGGGCGGCCCGATCCGCACGGTCTTGGCGGGATCTTCGGGATCAACAGCGACCTCCTTCGTGTCCTCCGCGGACTTGAAAGAGCTAGGCCCGACTTGCTGGAGTCGGGCGGATCGAGGCCTTCTCCTGGGTGGGCGAGCTCGGCGAAGCGGCAGCTGCCGAGGCCAGCTCGCGGTGCCGCTCATGATTGTAGGCGGTGGAAAGATGTGGCCACGGTGATGACACCTTGCGGCCCTGGCATCTTCAGCTTGAGGTAGGTGTAATTGGGGACCGCCATGAACTTCGCGTAGCATGGTCGTCCCGAATGGCGTGGTAGGAGCCGGGAAGTCCACAACCTCGAAAGTGAGGCTCTCGGTGCGGAAGTTGTCCTGCTCCCAAAGGTGACGGCAGGCCGACTGCCAGGAGGTGGGCTTTGTTGGCACAGTGCGACGCCGTGGAAGGGCGCCTTGCTCGGCCGGAGGCGGAGCGAGGACCCCAGGGCATCGAGTCTCAACATACATGATGTTGAGGCTGCCGCCGCCGCCCATGAGCACCTTGGTTAGGCGCCGTCCCACGATGGGGTCGACGACGGCGGTAGCGTCCGGTGCGGGATGTGGTCGGGTGGTCGGTCCGGTCGAAGGCGATCGGGCATTCCGACCACCTCGGTAGGTGGGCACGGCGGGGTAGCCGTGTGGACCTCTCGGTGGGCGAAGCTTCAACTGCCGCTTGTCGGCGTAGCACTCCGCCCGAAGATCATGAGGCAGCCGTCGAGTTGTGGGAACTCGTCGGTGGCTCATCGCCCTTGCCCGTCGGCGCTGGTCGCGCTTCTTCCCTTTCCCGTGGCGTCGTGGGGTTCCGGAGAGGAAGCGGCAGACCTCGCAGATCCGATACTTGTGTTTGATGGGATAGTCGTGGTTCGGGCACGGACTATCCATCAATTTCTCGAATCGGTCGGGCGTCTGCCGAGCCTGCTGCTTGGCGGGTCGGTCGGCAGCGGCGACCATTCGGCCTTCGCGGCCCTGCTTCCCCTTCCGCTTCCTTTTGTCGTATGGCGGTCGGAGGCGCCGGCTCGAGGTGTCTTGTGGGCCGCCTTCCTTTCGAAGATGGCCCCACGGCCTCCTCGCCGAGGCGTGGTTGGTGGCGATGTCGAGGAGCTCCTTGGTGGTCCGGCTTCGCACACCCCAACTTGTGGACGAGCCTCGCCGCGTGGTGCCGTAGATGAACGCCCGACGACGCGTCGGCGTCGCGGATGTCGAGGAGCTCGTTGCACTTTTGGGAAGCGGCGGATGTAATCCGGAGGGTCTCCCCGCTGCCGCTTGCGGCTCTTGAGTCCCAGGAGTTGCCAGGGCGTTTATGCGTGCCACTGGAAATTCCCGACGAAGAGGTTCGTCAGTCGGCCCGGTGCCGATGGTATCTGCGGCAGGTACTCGAGCCATGCTCGAGCCGAGTCCGCAAGATAGATGGGGAGTCTTGGATAACGAAGGAGTCGTCTGTCGCTCCCCGGCTCGATAAGCGAGCCGATAGTCTTCTAACCGGACATCGGGTTGGTAGCCCCGTGTACTTGGCTATGTTGGTCGGGCCGGAATCGGCCGAAGTCGGCATTGCGGATCTGGCGGGTGAACGCAGCGCCCAGGACCGTCGAATCCTGGAGTCGGGATGGTTGCGTCGCCGCTTATCGGCGACTTGCGAGTCTTCTTTGCGTCGGTAGCTCTCCTTCGCGCCTCGAGGGTGGTGCGGAGATCATACTTGTCCCCAGGCGATGGCGCACGGGGTGTATGATGCCTGGGAGTTCGTGGGGCGGGGCCGTCTTGGCTGGCTCGTCGACCCTGTGAGGAGTGGCCTGTGGCCCGAAGTGGTGCCGTTCGCGGGAGCTAGAACCTTGGGCGTCTTTGAGCAGCGACAAAACGCTCTACCGATCCGGAGGTTCGATAGGTGGCCTTGGCCAGGCTCAGTTGGCTCGAGGCAGCCCTCGGGCGGCATTGCCCGCGGCAATGTTACGGTTGGCGTGAGGAAGAACGGGCGTCGTTCGCTTCCTCGGCCAATTCTTTGATGCACTGGCCTTGTAGCGCGCTTGAGGTCAGTGGTGAGCTAAGTGGCGGCGCTCGATTCGGCTGGAGCTTATCGAGCTCGGCCTTTCGAGCTTCTAACTCCTCGCTGTCGGCTGGAGGTCAGCGGCGTTAGTAGGTGTTGTCGCGTCGTCTTCACGGGATTCCTCCCGCCGCGCCTGCGTCGCGGGAGGAGGGTCCCGAGGGTAGCGAAGTGGCGGATGGCTCCGCCGCACCCGTCATGTTGCACTCACGAAGTACGCCCTGCGCGAGGGGTACTCCTTATCTGAGCCGGAGCCGTGGTCGGAGGAATCCGCCAAACAGTCGTGGAGGGAAGCCGCGCCAGAATCGGCCATGGCCACGAAGTTGAGAGCTCGTGGAGGGTGGAGTCGCCGCCGCCGCAGTCCGTAGGCAATGTTGCCGGGTAGTGCCGCGCTGACGCCCGCCGCTGCTGCTGAGGGCCTCGAGGTGAGGTTGCCGAGGCGCCGCAATCGCATCCAGGCTTGCGAGGGCGTCCGGTCCCGACGGCAGCGGACGAGGACAAGCTCCCCGCCAGTAGTGACGATGAAATCGAGGGCGCCGGCGGATCCGGCCCCTCGACATCGGCGAATCGTAGTGGGAGGAAGCCATCGAGGAGGAGAATGGGAACCGAAGATGAGGATGTCGGTGAAGACGCCGAGACCTCCCTACCGGGCGCGCTAACTGGCCGGTGTTTCGTGCACCGGCAATACGAATTTATGGCCTCGGATGGGGTCGCGCGCCCTCTCCTCGAATGGTCGACTCAAGGAGTCGAAGATGTATCTTGGTTCGGGCCGAATGTCCCTACTCGATTCGTGCGGTGTGGATGTATTGATCTTTGGGAGATGGACAAGGGGTGTACAAGCGAGGCGGGCGGTCATTGTCCGATCCTCTTGATGTTTTCGCTAGGGAGTCGAGGCTACCTAGAAGACTGTTTTTTCTCTTCGCCCCCCTTCTCGGGCCCTGCCCCTCCTTATATAGACGGAGGGGGCAGGTTACACGGTAGTTGGGAAAACTACGAGAAAAGGGGCCTGCACGTCTTGATGTCTGGTTCCTGTCTTGTCCGGATCGACCTGCCCGTCCCGAGGCAGGGTTGGTGATTCCGTAATGAGCAGTCTTGCGTAGTGCAGTCTGGGTGGCGTGTCGCGTGGTGCTCTTGTCAGCCTCGGTGGCTTTAATGGCGCTTGACTTTGCTTTGGCCTCGGGAGTGGGCGTACTCCTCTGCGGTGTGCCAGGCGACGGGACGGGGGCTTGACTTCTTCGGTGGCCCTTCTGACAGTCTCGGGAAGGAACCGCCTACCCCGGTACGAATGCCAGGGGACGCTGCGCACAAGGCATCCACCTGACACTGTCGTGGGCCCTGCTAACCCGTGTGCAGGTGGAGCTTGAGCTTCAATATTAGGCGGCCGGCGCATGCCGACCGCCCGGAACCGGAGTCCGCCGACCGTCCGGGGTCGGCCCCGCACAGGTCGGGGCTCGTTCCCCGCGGCCCAAGTACCTTTCGGTGGTGCTGGGCCTTCGCCGTGATAGGTCAGCCCGTTCGTGCTTCCGGGCTGATGGGGGTACCCATGGTATGGGTACTCGTCAATATACATATTCAATTCTTACGAATGTAGTACGGCAGAGATAGCGATTGTTACGATCGTAGGTATGTATTGTTAGAAATGTTGCAAATTCTTGTACGATTAAATAAGTAATTTTGTAGCATATAGATATACCAACGCAAAGTTGGGGGTCGTAATATTTTTTACGGAAAGTATTTAATTCGTGGGTGAATGAATGGATTTGCAGATATGGCAGAACGAGTTCAATTTAGAATATATTATGGCGAAGGGGTTGTAATGTATGGTTCGGAGGGTGCAGATCTAAGTAACTTCCAGTATGTAGACAGAAGTTTGAGTAGGGTCGAAGCGCACATTTTCTTCGATGATGAAGTGGTTGTATTATACTTTTGGATGGAAGAAGAGAAGTGGCAGCTGAAGGTATTTTGCCTCTGTAGTATGCGAGAACAATCCATTTTGTTGGGAGCTAGTTGAGTTGAAAGGAACCGCATCGTGGAGATCATATGTGAGGGACAGAGCAGCGGGATGGAACCGGTGCTTTTAGTGCAAGCCTATGCCCGGATGTAGCCCTCAAAGAAGAAATTTGGACGGTGGGGAGTGTAGTCAGGCTCAAAATGAGTTAAGTTTTGGTGACACCGAAATTGGGGATCTAGCCGTGGGCAGTACATCCAGACAGCGAACGAGGACATTATTTGCGAAAGTGGCGAACAATCCGAATTTGGGGAGGACGAAGCAAATGTTGGACAAGTAGCGCTGGGAGTAGCAGACGAAGGTGAGCAAATTGATGAAATAACAATTAGGATGGAAGAGGAAGACCTTGAGTACGGCATAGCAGAAGTGGAAGACGACGATGAGTCCGACGAGGAAGATGGAGGTACGGAGCCGCTGTGCCCGGTAGAGTGGAGCACACATCAATTTGATAGGTTGGTTGTTAATGAAACCAACGACATACGTTAGCGTCTGACCCCAACGAGGTTAGGCCTGACAGTATGTACGCGACAAAGGAGGCTGTGCAGGATGCTGTGAAAGATTGGGCCTTATCATTAAGAAGGACTTTCAGGTGCCGCAGGTGTGTGTTTTTTCATGTTTTGCATTCACTTTTCATGCTTTGCACTCACCAAGTCACTGGTCTTAACATTTCTTCCCTTTCGTGCATTTCTTTGGAGGTCCTGCAGTGTCGGTATGCCGTGGTTGCCGGCGCTCCTGATGACTACGACGCGGGGTGATGACCTTGGCGACTACGAGGGCGACACCGTGTGGAGGTACCTCGTTGATCCACCCAGTTCAGCTTGGTACCGCCTGGCAGAGTGGGCGCCACGACCGACGCGGCCTGGGTCGTCGCGATGGGTGCCGCCACCTCCACCGACTCCAGTGGTTCGTCGCGATGGTGCCGCCACCTCCACCGACCCGGCCCGCGATGGGTGTCGCCACTGCGGCGACCGGCCTCGGTAAATCACAGTTGGTGTCGCCACCTCCAGCGACCCAGCCTGGGTCGTTGGTGCCGCCACCTCCACCGACGCAGGATGCGCCGACGCAGAAACAGCCCCCCCCACCACCACCGCAACAGGCTGACACGCCTGGGTACGCCACACCTCCATGAGACCACAGAGGGCCCACTACCACGACGCACCGACGTACTCCGAGGTCGATCCTGAGGAGGACTACACACCACGAGGAGGCGACGCGAAGAGGGGCCGCACTAGTTTCTTTTATTTTTCGGTGTTTGTAATTTTTATTTATTTTGGTTGGCGATTTCGATTAGGCGGTGATTGATGGTACTATGTTATGTAATACCATCTATTTTGTGTACTTTGTCATATTACGTGGTTCATTACATATTTCATCCGCTTTTCCAAATTTTTGTCATATCATCTTTTTCAGCTTTTGTTATATGACCTTTTGAAGCTTTTGTCATATCACCTTTACGCCTTTGTCGACTTCCTCGTTCGAGCGAGAGAATACAGGATGCGAACATCGGGGACCAAGACACGCAACGGGCCGCTGAAAATCGTTAGGGTTGTTGGGCGTTGTCGATGCGCGAGTATAATACTTAGGGTTGTTGGGCGTTGAGAATTTATATGCGAAGAGAGTTGTAACTGAGATATTTTTACAGAATATGGTAGTCCGTATACCAAATAGCAAAGCTGGTACCTCCGCCAAAAAATAACTTCCAACATGCATTTCTACGGACGTAGAAAATCCTTCATCGTTAGGGTTCGTGCGCGAATGTAATACTTAGGGTAGTTGGGCGTTGAGAGTTCAAATGCGAAAAGAGTTGTAACTGAGATATTTTTACAGAATATGGCAGTCCGTATACCAAATAGCAAATCTGGTACCTCCGGCCCAATAAATAACTTCCAACATGCATTTGTACAGGCCGCCGAAAAACCTTCATCGTTAGGTTTGGTGCACGAATGTAATACTTAGGGTTGTTGGGCGTTGAGAGTTTAAATGCGAAAAATCCTTCATCGTTAGGGTTCGTGCGCGAATGTAATACTTAGGGTAGTTGGGCGTTGACAGTTCAAATGCGAAAAGAGTTGTAACTGAGATATTTTTACAGAATATGGCAGTCCGTATACCAAATAGCAAATCTGGTACCTCCGGCCCAATAAATAACTTCCAACATGCATTTCTACGGGCCGCCGAAAAACCTTCATCGTTAGGTTCGGTGCACGAATGTAATACTTAGGGTTGTTGGGCGTTGAGAGTTTAAATGCGAATAGAGTTGTAACTGAGATATTTTTACAGAATATGGTAGTCCGTATACCAAATAGCAAATCCGTACCTCAGGCCCAATAAATAACTTCCAACATGCATTTCTACGGACGCGAAAAACCTTCATCGTTAGGGTTCGTACACGAATGTAATACTTAGGGTTCGTCTTGTGAATATAATATCTCGATTCTGACTCTCTTCGCATATAAATCCTCAACGCCCAATAACCCTAAGTTTTATAGTCACGCACAAACCATGTAGTCATTTTCTTTCCTGTTGAGCCATGAAAGCCAGCCTAGATTGCATCTGCAAAGCTGTGTACTCCACTGCCATGACCCGTCGATGTCATCTGCAATGATGTGTACTCCACTGCCATGACCCGTCGATGTCATCTGTAAAGCTGTAAAAGCGGCATGCATCTCTCGAAGTCAAGCACGACCACGATTGCAAGGGAATCCAATGCTCTTGGATTTTTCTTTCTTGTCGGGACCGCGGAAATTAATTTCAAAATGAAAAAAAACATAGCGGAAAGCCACGGTTTTGCGATGTTCTTTATTCAGCCAGGCCCCACCTCGCGCGCTAATGCTCATGGCCGGTTGCAGTGCGGCCAGACCCCACTGGCGCCTGCGCAAGCGCCGCCACGTCCGATTTTCTGTCTTGGCCCCTCGCCCCGCACGATGATGTGCCGCCAGCTGTCTCGTTTCTACCTCGCTCCCTGCCTATAAATTGCAAGGCCGCCTGCACTTATATCAGGCAAAAGCGATACATTGCTCCGAGTTCATAAAGTTTGGATTGAGTTGAGAAAACCCAAAGCGCAAAGAGGAGAACTGGTAGTTTAGCTTTCCTTTTTTTTCCAAGATTTTATTTCGGCGTCTTGTTCCACAGGTATTATTTACAAAAGTTATTTTGTACGGTGAGTCACATTGTTGTGTTCTTGGTTCAGTACACATTGATTTGTACTTTTTATGCTTCTTATTGATGTTTTTGCTTCGTGTAGACACCGACTTAAGTGTTCGTCTGCTTACGTGAAAGCCATGTCGAAGGCGTCGAGCTCGATGGTTGCCAATGCAGCGGGTAATTTGCCCTAATCGCCATGTGGATGCTCAAACCTTCTACATCTGCGCCAAATAACGGACGAGCGTTCTATAGATGCCCAAATTTCTTTGTATGCGTCTAAATGTATTTCAATATCTTCATATTTCGATGATTATTCTCTTGCTCCGCTTTTAAATAGCCATGCTCACACTGCCGTGTAGTCTACCGGATGCCAATATCAGCGGTGGGCGAGGCGGTATAAATACACCGACATCTTTAAACAGGACGCTTCCAATGGTAGAGCAGAGGACGGATCTCGCGAGGAACTTAACGAGGCTAGCGATGCGAGAATTACCGCAAAGAGAGGGAGTTCGGCCTGAACAAAAGAAAACCGTGAAGCGTATGATCGCTTACTTGAGCACGCCGTACAAGATAACCACGGCCGTAAGCCCCGATTTGGTTGTTCCTCTTGGACGGCCCTAGCGTTGAAGACTACAAACGTGACCGTTGGGAGTTTTTCAAGAAGAGGGTGTTGAATTCTATGATAGTGATGATTCGGAAAGTTCTAAAGCCGCTCAACCTTGCATCCATTTGTATGTTAGTTCTTATTCACAAGAAATGCCGTTGTAGTTGTTCTCCTATTGTACTTCGTAATATGAATGTCATGCTTCTTGGTAACTCAGATTTGTCATCGATTTGTTGCACACCAAACAATACAAGGAAGAACGAATTTTCAATTTTTAAAAGCTGCGGTGATTATTATAAACAAACAATGACAACAAAAACAAACAACAAACCGTGAGCAAGCGACGCTTACCACTACGATCATTATTATAAACAAACAATGATATTAGCACTTAGTCCATACGAGATGAGTTTTCTCATCCCATTCGATTGTATTTTATAATCCAAGCAAAGGCCGCATGGTACGCCCCTGTGAAAGCATTCTTTGGCAAAGCTCAGAGGACATATCATGTCATAATCATGTCGATCGATTCTGTCCGAAATGTCATGTCAAATGCATGTGTGCCGATATTGCCTGAGTCGTCCGTCAAAGCATAGCCGGGCAAAGCTTTACCGCACCTCCCTCCAAGATACAAAGCTGCGTTCATATGTCGGTATCAAGCACGAGCGGTACCAAAGGAATCCGATGCTCGCGGATTCCTTTTAAGCTTCAAGTCTGTCGCTCTATCTGCTATTTAACCCCTTCATGCCTTCGCAGCGTTGCATCGACCAAACCATCGCTCCAATACAACAAAGAGAACCATCACCGCCAACCCAAACGAGCGGCACCAATGGAGTTCCTCGCCCCAAGGCACAACGTTGTCGAAACAATCCCGAAGGCACGGAGGTCCCCATGTGCTGTCGCAGGATCCTTGCCGCTTCCGGCAGTCTGTAGACAACTCATACACTTACGGTATGAGGTAATCGAGCCGCCGCAACCACGACTCCGAGCCAACGCTGATGCGGATCTGCGGAGAAGCCCTGTGATGTTCATACTCACATTTGGTCTTTGCTCCCAATTCATACATGTTGTAACACCGTGTGATGTGACTAATTGCAGCCTCCATCAGGCGAGTTCATCCGATTCTACGACGCGGAACAAACTCCCGAGATGGAGAGGAGGCGGAATCGGGAGTACTCGCATCGAGGGCTATCGTGGAGCAGCGATGGTGTGAGCAGGATGAGGAGGAGAAGCGCCAACAAAGATTTGGAACATATGCATGCAAAGAGGGAGGCCGAACGACAAACCATGCAATGGAGAGGGAGGCCGAGCGAGAGAAAGCGTGAGAGGGCAGCTAGGGCGAGCGGCGGAGCCGAAAACTTGCGTAAGGGAAAATATCCTCGTTGCACTCAGAAAGCCCAAGAGAAGGGCCCTTATTGTCAAGTTTCCTCTGCCTAAGGCATGTTACGTTTAGTCCCGTATACTCGGTAGAGTGTGCCGTACATGCCATTGTTGTTTAGCATTTCTAAGCCGTATGCAATTCAAGACATTCTTATTGCTCCCCATCTATCTGCATGTACCTGCATATATATTTCACATCTTTGAAGATAACTACACGAAGTCTTCAAAAAATAATTACAAGTTGACCAGGAGTGAAGAAGGGCCACCTAAAACCGAGAATCAGTATTTTCTCATGCTTGCATCGAAATGGCTTCTAAACCGACAGTTTTAAAAGCAAATTTGTTGCGACATTTATTTCTCGCAATTTGGAATAAAATATAATATATTTTTAAAAAAATCTCATAAAACTAACAAAAATATCAAAATGGTATATGTCGCCCGTCCATAGGGCGACATCAATAATGTCGCCGTCCATCGGGATTTTAATCTGTCGCTTTGTTGATCGGCGGCGAAGCCTGTCGCTTCGTCTAACAGGCGACGTAAAACACGAGGGTCTCATCGCTGTCCATCGGCGACAGTTTATATCGCCCGATGGACAGGCGACAGACGTATAAAAATGTAATTTCTTGCGAAAGACATTTATTTCTGCAATTCGGAATAAAATATAATATATTTAAAAAAAATTTCGTAAATATTTTATGAAAATCGACGAGATTGCTCCTAAAAGATTCCCACCTAAATCGCATGGCTTGTCGTATTCAGAATTTTAAAAGTATCTATACATTTATTATACATGACTAGTTGTACTGTACATTGTATAATATAAAGAGGAATTCAGAGTCCATAACTTTTTCTACAGCTCCAGAGGAACTTTTTTTTTTCTTTGAAAGGATACACATACACTGCACACGATTGACTTTGATTACAACACATGCATACATTTGACTTCGGGCTCTAAAATTTTGTAACACCTGTTGCAGATAGTTCTTATCTCCAATAATATACAATAGTTCTCAAGATCATGGCGAACAGAATTCGTTATCATAAAAAGTTTAGCTCATCCCTCAGATTTGCTGGACACGACCCTTTTCCCTTAATTTTGCAACTCAAAGGCCAAATTATCGAAGGTCATCAAATTTTATGCTCACCCAATTTGTTTTTTTTCTATTCAATGTACAATAAGGAAATGCCACCCACCTTCGCTGCATCTTTTTTGTGTCCGTATCTGTACGTCACCTTGGCTTTGGCTTGGCATGACATGGCAACCGGGTGCACCACGAATATATATGTACTTTTATATGTCACATTAAACTTCAATCATACATTTTTTTTTCGTTGCTGGTGTCTCTCAAATTCTTGAAAAATATTGTAATAATTATTTTTGAATATTATCACTATTTTTTTTTCAAATATTGCAACATTGTAACACCACAAATTTATTTAATTCGGTTACCTGAACTATTTTTAAATTGTACCTTAATTCTATACTGATGGTTTTTATCAATTTCTGATAAGAATTTTTATTATTTTTTTGATTTTTTAGGACATTGCACTTCTTTTTCGCGTTTTGTTGCACATATTTATAACAATTATTATACGTATTATTTTACGACGAGACACCGATGCATACCATGGAAAACTTCCTATTGTACCAAAGGCGAAGCTCTCATCTTTGGCAACCAGCAAACGGGGCTAAAATGTGTAGTTTTGAAGCAAGGGATGGACGTGGAAGCCATGCATTGCACTTTCATGCATATGCATACGTTTTCTTGCTCCGCGCGTTAGTATTGCTCCTAAAAAGATTCCCACCTAAATTACATGGCTTGTCGTATTCAAAAATTTATAAGTATCTATACATATATTATACATGACTAGTTGTACTGTACATTGTATAATATAAAGAGGAATTCAGTCCATAGCTTTTTCAATAGCCCCAAAGGAACATTTTTTTTCTTTGAAAGGATACACCGATACACTGCACACGATTGACTTTGATTACAACACATGCATACATTTGACTTCGGGCTCTAAAATTTTGTAACACCAGTTGCAGATAGTTCTTATCTCCAATAATATACAATAGTTCTCAAGATCATTGCGAAGAGAATTCATTGTCATAAAAAGTTTAGCCCATCCCCCAGATTTGCTGGACACGACCCTTTTCGCTTAATTTTGCAACTCAAAGGCCAAATTATCAAGGTCATCAAATTTTATGCCCACCCAATTTGTTTTTTCTATTCAATGTACAATAAGGAAATGCCACCCACCTTCGCTGCATATATTTTTGTGTCCATCTGTACGTCACCTTGGCTTTGGCTTGACATGACATGGCAACTGGGAGCACCACAAATATATATGTACTTTTATATGTCATCAAACTTCAATCATACATTGAGTGGAACAAGATGCTGGGCTAAATAACAACTAGCAGGCAGCAGCTGATATATCCGATCATTCCCCTGGATATGGTGGGTGTTATAAAATGCAGCGCAATCTTTGAATGTCATTTCAAAGCAAATATGCTTTCGTGCTATCGGACAAAACTAACAACTCAAATTGTGAACTCACCATATCATTTTACGTACAAATGTAAGCTCCTCTCAACGGTTAAGACTGTTCCTTGATATATACAATTAGAGGTGGGCGTCGTGCCGTGCCGGTCCGGTCCGGGTCCATCGTGCTTCGGGCCGGAACCGTGCCGTGCCACGATGGCCCATCGTACCTACCGTGCCGGCCCGATTTGCCTTTGGCGAGCTTAAGCCCAGCCCATTTGCGTTTCGTACCTGCTTCGTGCTGTGCCGGTCCAAGCCCGACCCATTTTCACTATTGTGATGAGCAAAGAAATAAAACACATCACTACTACTAAACTACCTATTTTAATTACATAAAAGACTAATCATATCAACAAAATATCAAACATAAATGCAATGCTTGAAGATGCCCTGAATCAACAATATCTGCCAACTTTTAGGTCTTAATCCGTGATTTCGTGCCCGTTCGTGCCGGCCCCGGCCCAAACGATCGTGCTAGGTCATGCCGCCCATCGTGCCTGGTTCTCAGATCCGGCACAGCCCGTGCTACAATTGCGTGCCAGCCTGACACGGAACCGTGCCGTGTCGGGCTTTGCACCGGGCCATCCCATCGTGCTTCGGGCCGGCCCAAGTGCCCATCTCTATATACAACATAACCTGTGTGTGATTCCTAGTGAAGTCGGCTGGGGATTTTGTGACGAGGTAGACTCGGAGAGTGCAGTGAAGAGGGCTAGTTGTTTATGATACAATTGAAATTTGCTTTTCTGATTATGTGTGTGTATGAATAGATGGGTGAAACAAATACTAGCACTAATGGTAGCCCACCTTATGGGGGCTAAGATTGGAGGCCAACCGGCCTCCCCACGTGTTGGCCGGCTCTTTTGCGCAAAAGCCCCTCCGGTTTTCCGAAATTACGTACAGGTCCTCGCGCGATTTTTTGTGAGAGGAAGATATTTTTCCCGGTTCGCGTTTAGGTCCCTGGTTTGCCCTTTTGCATTTAGGACCTCCCGTAAAGTACAAATCGCGAGTGGGCCCTTTACTAATTTTTCAAAATAGCGAACAGGTCCAAAATTATAACAAATAGGTCCTCACGCTTTACGTTCGGGTCCTTTCTCCGTTTTGTCCCAAAAAATGTTTTCGGGGTCCGTTTTTTCTCCAGAGCATGCGAAAAATATTTTTGGTGGCCATTTTTCAAAAAAAAAATGTAAAATCGTTTCCTTTCTCCGTTTTGCTCGAAAAAAATATTTTCGTAATCGGTTTTCCTCCGTTTTTCCCGAAAAAAATGTTTTCGTGGCTATTTCGCCCCCAAAAAAATTGGGAGACCGTTTCCTTTATCCGTTTTGCCCGGAAAAAAAATCGTCATCCGATTTTTCTCCAGAGCATGGGAAAAATGTTTTCCTTGCCCGTTTTCCCAAAACAAAAAATATAGAAAACCGTTCCCTTTCTCCGTTTTGCCCCGAAAAAATATTTTCGTGATCCGTTTTTCCTCCGGAGCATGGGGAAGATGTTTTCGGTGGCTATTTCCCCATAAAAAATATGGAAAGCCGTTTTCTTTCTTCGTTTTGCCTGAAAAAATTATTTTCGTGAACCGTGTTTTCTCCGGAACATGGAAAAAATGCTTTCGTTGACCGATTCCCCAAAAAAAACGTAAATTCGTTTTTCGCCCGTCATTTTTCCGTTTTTTTCCCGCTTTTCATCATTTTTTTATCAAATTTCGCACGGCGCGGCGTAGCGCGCGAATCTTCCTAGTAACTTTATTAGAGTCCGAACGATTGCCGGCTGGAGAGCCTTCCATGTCATCGTTTGTGCGTAAAGAACCCCCTCTGCGTGATTGCGGGAGGAGTCCGCATGCCATCTCGACCCTATGATCGCGAATATCCGGTTGAAATCCACTTGTCCGAAGCCATGCCATCACTACGACCACGTCTCCCCCTTCTTGAGCCTTCGAAACCACGCTCGAAGACCTCGAGGTGCTCACCTGCTCGCTCCCTCCCATTCGCCTTCGCTTGCTTTCCCTGGCTGCTCCGACACCCCTGCCGCCTCAGGTTCAATTGATGCTCCCGTTGAAGCTCCTCCCACGTTTAGCTCCTCCGACCGCACTAGGCCTCGCTGCTCTGCTTCTCGTCGTCTGCGCGCGCATTGTTGCCCTTGTGTCTTGCCCCTTCCTATTCCCCTCGCGAAAGTCACTGCCTCGCCGCACCGCACTCGCCCTCGCCTCAACCATCGTCGACGAGCTCCTAAGCCTTCCACTTCCCACCGATTAGCAGATTTACCGCCCACGCGGCTCGTGGTGCCTAGGCGCCACCACCGCTCCACGCTCGCAGCTACGCGGTGTCATTCTCCTCTCCTTCGCTGCGTGCGTTTTATTTCCCCATTTGTTCTTGCAGCTCGGCTGCCTCAATCCTCCTATTTCCTAACCCGATCTGTTTCTGGACCTTGAAGCCGACGGAGGAGGAGGCCCTGCACCGACAGGCACTGATCATGGCCATCCACCAGCACCTCGACACCGGCAGCTCCATGTCGCGTCGCATCGATGCCGATAGCCGCGGCAACCTCCCAGACTCTGTCACGAATGTCAGGATTGTAAGGTTCCGACCTCTCTTTCTGCTCTGCTATTCATATGCTTCTATTTTCCCTCGTTGCAATATTGCGATGTGATCTTGCGTACAGAATACATTGCAATGTCTATATCGTTGTCAATGCTACTCTGTATTTTTGTGAAAATTCTATGCCTAGTAGTGAACTTCCTATCATGGTTTTAATGCCCTGAACGATTTATGCTCCATATATTTAATGGTATTTTTATTGAGATTGTGCCAACAAAATAAGACTATGATTGTCTGTTTCATTTTTTTCCCAGGTCCATTTATTACGGTTGCCAACAAAATATGCAACTATGTCCACCCACATGAATGGCGCCTTTATCAGTAAGTGCTTTACACAATCACCATTTTCCAGCTTATGTTATTCTCTGTAGAGTACGGCATGTTAACCTTTTGTGACCAGCACTCTGAATGGTTGTTATGGCACATCATCAGTTCACTACAAGGGTTGTCAGGGGCGGCTACTACATTCTTGTAAGTTTAACTTTAGTTACGTACTCCAAAATGTCTCTACGGTCTGTGAGATTTTTGGTTCAACCAGCATTCCAAAATTTCAGGTACTCGGTACGCTTGGTCTTAACCTCTGAGATGTTTGGGATTTAGTGGGACAAGTGTAAGTACCTTATCAATCTTTCAATCTTTTCACCTTGTCCTCCTGTTTTATGTGCTCCTTATTGAAAGCATCAATATCCTCAATAGGATATCTCCGCATATGATTGCTTGCATTATCATTGAGGCCATATCAATTCTTGAGAAGCTTTACTCCAAAAGTGAAATAACCCTGGCAATTACCTGTGCGTAAGAACCTATTAAATTAAAATAACAGCTTGATTAAATCAACTAATGAAGTTAAATCACGTAATTCAATTGTTACAAATTGAATACAATAGAATAAATTGCAAAATTCAATAAATCATGGAACTTCAGATTGCGAATGTCATAAATAATTAGTGCAAATGAGTCCATAAAATAAATTAATCCCCATAGTTAAATCAAATTAAATATTAAAGAAGTATTATTACAATTAATTATTACAAAGTGGAAGCTATGAAATAATAGTGATGTTTAAGATTCAATTATATCGATTGATCAATTAATAGAATGATTAAAAGATAATAACCGTAAATCAATAATATAGATTGATCAATACAAACTAAGTATGGAAAATTATATTACAACATCAATGAATACCAATTTCAACTTTCAAATTACAGTTACATAAATGAATAATTACAATCTAAAAATAAAAACTACAAGTCAAATACCGGTGATCTTGTAATCTTCATGTATATACCTGCAAAATCCACAAGTCAAATACCGGTGATCTTGTAATCTTCATGTATATACCTGCAAAATCAATTGCACGCATATAAGAAAGAGAATAGGAACAATGCATTAAATTAACTATATGAGATAAGAATTAGATTTCCGTCAGCCCAGTAAATTATTTATCGCTCAATGAGGTACTCGATATTGTCCGGGGGCCAATTCGGCACCTCCTGCGATTTAGATTGCATCACTCGACAATTCACAAACCTATTTAAGCCGTAGACGCGCGTATTTTGAAAATATTGCGTGGTAGGAAATGTTTTACCCTCAGTAAATAGTAAAAGCCCACAGTAAAACGAGATATGCATAAACCACTGTACCTTAGAAATAGCACACACAGGTCCAGAGACTTCCTCCGAAAGCCAACAAGCCAAGCCATTTAAGCCAAGCTACCAGAGCATCACTCTCACTAACCGAGCTAACAAGCCCAAGGTAAGCCATCAGTGCATAAACTCCACAACACACAGAGCAACCCAAGAGAGCCAAGCTCAAATCAACAACATCATCCAGGAGCTCAAGCAAAGAGGCCCAGATCTGAAGACCAAGGAACAAGCCCCCAAGAGGAGAGGTGATCTAGTAGGCAGTAGGAGAAGCAAAGAGGAGGTCAATGCAACCACATACACAGCACTGATCATAGCCAGCACTACCTCTCCATCTTCCCAATACTTCATTTCTATTTTCCACAGCCAGGTATTCCCTCAAATCCCTTCTTACCAGTAGATAGCATAGAGTAGCAATAGCAATAGCAAAAAAAAAATGAACTAGAATCTTAATTAAATGGTCTCAGTAGAAATCAACAAGGGTTACACCATGCGACCCCCTAGTTCACATATACTCCCCCCGTGTATTGCCAACTAAATTTGTCACACAACGCCATCCAACTTGTGAAATCGCTAAGAACTTAAACATCACAGACCAAAAATGGATCATTCCAACAACAATACATGGAATCAATTCATCATTTACCATGTCCATCAAACCCTAGTTAAACCCCCTGTGAATCATGCCTCCAATTAAATATTCATGCACATCACAGACAAATCAATCATATCATAGCATGAACAAGTAATCAATCCAAATGAGTAAACCACAAGCCATCAGTAGCAACAAGAAGGAAGAAAGGATGGGGGAGAGGGGAACTAGGGTTTACCAAACCCTAGTGAAGAGGGAGTCGGCCAAAGGCAGGGGAAACCAGAGGGGAGGGTGACGGCCCAGGAGTTCGGCCAGGCTCGGCTGGCCTGGGAGCTGAAGAGGAGGCAGAGCAGACCAGCGGGAGGAGGCCGGAGCCGCGTGGTGAGGCGGGCCGGAGAGGGCAAGTGGCTGGCGTAGGGTCGGGCCAGAACAGGCCGAGCGCGCGGCGTCGGCACAAGCACGAGGCCGGCACTAGGTGGAGCGGGAGGCCGAGGGCCCATGCGGCGAGGATGCCGACGGAGCTGGCCTGGAGCCTAGAGGCCGGGGAGAGGCCCGGCGAGGGGGAGACCCAGGCGGCAATGGCGGCGCACCGCCGCTAGAGAGGAGAAAATGGCGGGGGATCGGCCGGTTTTGGAGTGGGAGCAACCGAATCAGAGGAGGAAGCAGGAGGAGGATTGGGGAAAGGGACGAGAGAGACAGTAGGGATTGAAGGCAACATATCCAGTGCAATTAAAGTTTTGGTATAATTATCGTGCAATTTTACTAAAAAAGTTTTAAAAAAATTCTGAAAAAATCATGGATGTACATCTCAACTTACCCCATATACGTATAAAATTTCATGATCAAATACGTCTTATACAAGAAGTTACAAAAAAGACAAAAAATTTTCCAAGCATAGTACGTATTTGATCATGAAATTTTATACGTATATGGGGTAAGTTGAGATGTACATCCATGATTTTTTTTTCAAAATTTTTTAAAACTTTTTTTAATAGGGTTGCACGGTGGTTGCACCAAAATTTTAATTACACTGGATATTTTGCCAGGATTGAAACACCAGGAGAAGAGGATAAGGATGGCTAGTAGAAAAAAGAAGAAAAGAAAAAGAAAAGAAAGAAGAAGAAAATAAAATAAAATAAAAAAATAATAAAAGAAGAGAGAAGAAAATAGAAAAACAAGAAAATTTAAATGCTTAAGCCATAACTAGGCCGAAGCCATACCTAGGCCGAAGCATACGTCAAGTCAAAATGTATACAGTATATATTAGTCTCTAATTTATTACTGGTTAAGCCATACCTAGGCCGAAGCATAAACCAAACTAAAATACGCAAGTTTAAAGTGTTGCGAATTAAAATGTACAAAATTAACATACGTCAAGTCAAAATGTAACAAATTAATGTATATCAAATTCAAACAAATAACATACATGTATCAATTTAAATAATGTCAGATACAAGATAAGGACCGACAGGTGGAGGAGAAGAACGAAAAGAAGATAATAATAATAATAATAATAATAATAATAATAATAATTATTATTATTATTATTATTATTATTATTAGAAATAGTACTAATTACAATGATGATAATAATAGGGTTAGTAATTTAATAAAATGAGCTACATCAAGACCTTCATATCATAATCATATTATTGTATTTAAAAGTTTGCATAGGAGTAAATAGGTGTACACACACAAGAAGTAAATGATACTAGCAAACCTCCTTTCAATTAAATAGACAGATAGTATGGTGGATCGAGTAAGCTTGTAATTAAATCTTAATAATCAAGAAAATAAATCTAAGTAGACAAGTATAACCTACTATCATTCAGAAAAGAATCAGAATTACATAAATTTCTTAATAAACCAATCATAAATTGAATTGGCAATATTCAAATTATTAAGGAAACAAAATAAACCAATTAAGAGGAGAATGAACGCGATCTGATAAAGAGATTAAGAACTAACTAATGATAGCAATTGTCATATTAATTGAAACAGTCAAGTTCTACCTAGGCCAAGGTATAATTCAAATGAAAATGTCATTAATTTAAAATATAATGAATCAAAACATTCCAGACTAAAATATGTCCAATTAAATACGTTAATTTAAAATACCCTAAAATGAAATATGCAGTAAGCATATAATAATTTAATAAAAGTTAAAGAAAAGATTCGACACCCTAAAATCTGTCAAAATTTACTAGCCACTAAAATATGGCATCTTTTTATAATTTCAAGAATTAAATTCAAACTGACTAGTGGTCATTTTCATCAATTGTGAGAGGACAATTATTTTCATCAAAATCCAAGTAAGCTCCCTTGTCCATTTTTATGAAATGGTTTTGCAAAGGTTTGTGAAATTCACTGATGCATGGTAAAACCCTATTTAATTAAAATTTAAATCGATTTTGGATAAACTGCGAGTGTAGTTGGAATTGGTATTTCGACTCATCTGATGTGAAGTCGGGGTGAGTTGTATTGTGGATAAATTGTGGATGCAGTTGAAATTGGCATTTCAACTCAACCGACAGGTGAAGTCGGGGTGAGTTGTTAATTGGTGCATGGAGGGTGCCATGTTTGCTGTTGCCGATGGGGCCCTCTACATAGGGATATAATATAAGATTAAAACCACTTCACTCGAGCAATGAGTCATATTAATTCGTATCAACCATAGTATGTGGGAAGCAACCAGAAAAGGTTGTCTTATGATGGTATTTAATCTCCACATTGGGTAAGTAAGATGTGTTAAGCTGGGATTGCTGGATTCCCAGTGAATTACATGTTTGATAACCGGTAATGGTCATTCTCGGTAATTAACTGGAGTTGAGTTACCAAGGCGCTATATTTAGAGCCATTGGATGAGTATCTTTGATTTTTGTGGCAGAGATCAACTGGCTACCCAATGTCTTAGTACCATTAATTCGCATTGTAGCACAACAGGTAGTGGTCAGGCAATATGAGTATCTCTGATTTTTGTGGAGAAGATCAACTGGCTAACCAGGGTCATAGTGCTGTCGAATCAGTATAGCGTACAACTGGAAGGGGCCAGGGTTGGAGATTAAATGCCAAAGTTGTGATAAACATTCAGGGTTCTCAGTTGTGATTGAGTTCGCTATAGGTAAAGTGATACAAAACCTGCGTAGAGTATAAAATCATGAATTCATGCCTGTCTCTTGGACTGGAGGCTACGGAACCTTGTATGCGAGTGCTAGAAAAAATTTTACAAATAAAAATCGAAACTCAAGATTTTCTTAATAAAACCTATTTTGGATAAAAAGGTTTTGATGTATGAATTGTGGAACGGAACTGGTGAGTGTTGCTGTCGGTGTTTCATGCATCGGCAATACGAATTTTTGGTTAATGGGGGTCACACGCTCCCTCTCCTCGAATGGTTGACTCGGGAAGCCAGGGGTTTATATTGGTTCGGGCTGAATGTCCCTACTCCAGTTCGTACTGTTGGGATGTATTGATTCGTGAGGCGGACAAGGGGTTACAGAGGCAGGGGTTCGATCGATCGATCTCCCTCGCCCTTGATTGGTTCTTTTGTTCCCTTGTTCGATTGCTCGATCCCTCCCCCCGGAGTCCTGCTTCTCCTTATATACTCGGAGGTGGCAGGTTACATGGGAGTTTTGGGAGAGAAAGGAAGGGGTACTGTATGCCTTGGAGTCTGGTCTTCTGTCTTGTCGTCCGATCGGGCTCCGCCTAACCCCACGCGGGGTTGGTAGTCCCGCAGCAGGGAGTCTTCGGCCGTGCTGACAGGGTGACGCACTGCTCCGTACGAACGTCAGCTCCGGCAGTTAATTGTATTCCACCTCAGCTTGGCCTTGGGAGGGGGCGCTCTCCTCCGTGGCGTGTCAGGATGACGGGACTGGGGCTTGACTTCTTGGCACGTCCTCTGACATCCTCGGGAAGGGACCGCCTACCCTGGTACGGACGTCGATGGGCGCCGCGCCGCAGGCGCTTGGCTGACGCCGTCAGCAGTCTTGACCCTTCGAAGGCCGGTGGAGCCGGCGATCGCGGCGTGCGTTCCGACCTAAGAGGTCGGAGTCTGCCGGCCGCCCGGGGCTGGTTCTAAACAGGGCTAGGCCCATTCTTTATGGCCCATTGGCCTTTCGCCAGAACTGGGCTTCTTATGAGGTCAGCCCGTTCGTGGTTTCGGGCTGATGGGGGTACCCATGGTATGTGTACTCATCAGTTGCGGATGATAAAACTCATATAAATTGCATTTTGATATTAACGCTTGCTGAGTACATCTTTGTACTCACATTTATAACTCTCTCTTTGCTAGATATTGGATCTGGTGAGCAAGCCTCTGATCAGATATGGACTCCAAAGGAGTGCATTAGTTGTTGACAACTTTTGGGTAATTAGTTCCCCCATATTATATTAATGTTGTACTTGGACCGTCTGTATAATTAAAGTATTGAACATGTAGCCTGCGTGGTAATGTAATGTAATAAAGTTTCTATTCCAGTCTTTAATTATTGTTTCTGTTGCAACAATCTGAATTCGGTATATTAACTAATAAAGTGTTAGGTCCTCTTGACATTTTATTAGCTAATATGCCCATATTCATGTAATTATCCTAGAGTAAGGATAACTAGTGAGAGCCGTGCGCTCCGCCGCGCCGTGCGAAATTTGATCCAAGTTTTTATCTCTAAAAAGAGGCAGGAATCTCCGAGTTTTTTTTTGTTCGCTTGGGTATTTCTTAGAAAAAAGACGCTAGGTAAGAACCGTCGACGAATCAACGAAACAATGGCTCTTTTTTGGGGAAAAAAGAATAATACATGTTCCAAGAAATATTATATCCTAAACCAAAATAAAAAACTATAGATGACGAGTTTAACACTTTATGCGGTCAACGTGCAATAATACATGTCTTAAAAAATATCAGAGATTGAGCCGCAAAAGGAATTTTAGATGCCGAGTTTAACACCCTATGAGCTTATTTTCCTGTGAAAAATGAGGAAAAGCGGGAAAAAACGGAGAAACGACGGACGAAAAACGAATTTACATTTTTTTTTTGGGAAACGGCCAATGAAAACATTTTTTCCATGCTCCGGAGAAAAAACGGTTCACGAAAAAAAAAATTTCAGGCAAAATGGAGAAAGAAAATGGCTTTCCATATTTTTTTGTGGGGAAATAGCTACCGAAAACATCTTCCCCATGCTCCGGAGGAAAAACGGATCACGAAAACATTTTTTCCGGGCAAAACGAAGAAAGGAAACAGTTTTCCATATTTTTTGTTTTGTAAAAACGGCCAACGAAAAAAAATTTCCCATGCTCCGGAGAAAAATCGGATGACGAAAAAAAAAATTCAGGCAAAACGGATAAAGGAAACGATCTCCCAATTTTTTTGAGGGAAATAGACACCGAAAACATTTCCCCCATACCCCGGAGGGAAAACTGATCACGAAAACATTTTTTTCGGGCAAAACGGAGAAAGGAAACGGTTTTACATTTTTTTTTGGAAAAACGGCTACCGAAAATATTTTTCGCATGCTCTGGAGAAAAAACGGACCCCAAAAATATTTTTTTCGGACAAAACGGAGAAAGGACCCGAACGTAAAGCGTGAGGACCTATTTGTTATAATTTTGGACCTGTTCGCTATTTTAAAAAATTAGGAAAGAGCTTGCTCGCGATTCGCACTTAACGGGAGGTCCTCCATGCAAAACGGCAAACCAGGGACCTAAACGCGAACCGAGAAAAATATTTTCCTCTCACATAAAATCGCACAAGGACTTGGACGTAATTTCGAAGAAACCGGGGGGCTTTTCGCAAAAAAACCGGTGACACGTGGGGTGGCCGGTTGGCTCCCAATTTCTTCCCCTACAAGGGGAGTTTATATGTGATTGTCATTACCCGAGCTAATTACACAGGTCGCCACAAAAAGGTAATCTAAAACCATTTTGTCTCTGAAAATGGCAATTATCTTAAGATACATATACCTATCCATGATTCTGTTATTCATGGATGCTAACACTTTCTGCGCGTGCTATCATTGCCAGCTTTGTACATGGTGATGTAAAACCAAATAACCTTTTGCTAGGTCATCCTGGATCAGCTGATGAAAAGAAGCTTTTCCTAATTTATTTTGGTTTAGGTATACTATTGTTTAGAAAATTTTCATCTGCACATGAAAGTAATCAATTACATACTTACTAGTTATATGCCCGTGCGTTGCTACGAAAAACAAAATTGATAACGAAAAATAAAGATTAAAAAATAAAAAAAATACTATTTCATAAAATCAAACATCTATCTTTAACACTTCGTTTCTTGCAAAAGCTGGCTAATTAAAGCAACGCTTCGTTTCTTGCGTAGAACAATTAAGCAGGGCAATTAAGTAGGCAATTAAGCAGGGCAATTAATGTGACGTGGGAAGAAACTCTCACTTTATATAGTAGAGATTATAGGCATTGCCCACTTAATAGAATGTCAATTCATTTTGTGCCCCACTGACCTTTTACATAATTCTATCAATCTTGAAATTACACAGTGTTGAAGTAGAAACAAGCATAATCTGGTCCACATATTGATTATCATCAAAGGCCAGACATCTTCAGATTGGTTAGATTGAAATGTAATCATTGGGTCCCTAAGGATATGTATTAATATTTCTCATCTGAAATTCTGTTGCTTTCCGTAAAGACTTATGCTAACAAGCCGATGATACTTCTCATCAAGTTGGCTGTGTTTTTTTTTTTTTGTCTCAAATATCACGTTCACGCTGCTTCAAATAACATTGATAAATTAGTTTGATTGCTTATGCTATAGAAAAAAAAAATTGAGCCATTATATTCCTAGAAACTAGCTCTCCTAAAATTGGATTAAGGTTTATAATTTGCAGCTAGACTAAATGTTCTTTTTCCACTTATGAGAAATAGCATGCCTAGGCTTCAATTTCTTTGCTGAAAGTCAGGATATAATGATTTGTTTGTCACTACATTTTTTAAGAACTTTTAAATATTTAGGATACTCTCTTGGTTATTTGTCCTCAAGTACTCCTTTAGGGCTCAGGCTCACAAATAGTCTTCTAAGCAATCTATACTAAATTCTTTCCTCGGAGGAAGCAAAATGTTAAGTACCTTTTAGCTTGTGTTAGCTGTAGAGTCATCAGTTGCTCTAAGTTGTAGATACCATTTTGCTTATGAACTTCTAATCCATTGGTACGCAAATACTATTTTTTGTAGACATATTATAGTTGCGGTTTAGCTATTACAAAAAAAAAACATGAACTTTAGAGAAGATGATGGACCTCATTTATTTCCTCGGGTATGTTACTCATGAATCGAGGATCCTATCTTCTTTATTATCTCATTTCTTTTACGCCTAGGAACAAATGTCAAACTGATTATCCTTTTTATAGCATTGTGCTGCCACGAGTACCTACTTAGTAAGATGAGGCCTGGGGACCGGCCGGCCACAGCGCAGTTTTGCAGATCGAAGTTGATGCATGCGCACGCCTCTTGTGGGGACAGAGGAGCTCGTGTCGACGTTATCTAGCTTCCCGCTTGGTGTTCGCGGCTGCTTAGCGTACGGGCATCCTGTTGTGCATACAGACATGCAGGTCAGGCAGGCTGGCGCGTGGCAACACGGGTTGAGTCAGCTAACGCATCCACAACCACTACAGTAATCCCGCAAATTAACATCGGCCAAAAGCCGACGTTAATTAGCCATTTGCCGACGTTAATAGTAATTAACGTCGGCAAAGGACTAATTAACGTCGGCTTTTAGCCCACAATAGTTAATCGACGTTAATTAGCATAATTAACGTCGGCCGCCGACGTTAATTACTAATTACCGTCGGCCTGACTCAGCCGACGATAATTACTGCTGGAGCCCGCTAATTAACGTCGGCCCATTGTTAGCCGATGGTAATTAATAATTAACGTCGGCTTCCGCCTGGCCGATGGTAATTAGTGCCGTGGGGATAATTAACGTCGGCTAATATTAGGCCGACGTTAATTAGCGTTTTGCCGGACATTTGTCGGACGAAAACAGGACCTCAGGATTACTAATTAACGTCGGCCGACCCGTAGGCCGACGTTAATTAGTAATATCAGGGGCAACTTTTAGCCCTATTTTCATGTTTCGCAATACAATTCAATACATAATATAATCAACATTGTGACAATTCACACATCAACACATACAATTCATGAATATAATCAATCAAGCACGTAACATGCATATAATCAAGTTACCGATTCATCATAATATGCAAATTGTCATGACATACAAAAAGGCCAAAGTGACACAACTACAAACGCATCCAAAAGTACAAATTCGAATCATACACATCCAAAGTGACAACTATGAAACAATCTACAATCACGCCGCCATCCGGTTGATTGGAGTTACGCCGCTTGATCCGGAAGCAAAGAGCGCGTTGACAAAGGCAATTGCACCGGTTCCCTACACAAGAAAATGAAACAATAGACAATAATATAAGAATCAATGTAACATAAGGAGACAAGTAAGAAACGAACCGCCGGATCTGCAGGTGCTGCAAGTGTTGCAGGCGGAGTACTGTAAGACGAGGACCCATGTGCCGTTGATCCCTACATAAGCAACAATTATAGCTAGATTGATCAAATTTTACTAGATTTGCAAGGTTTGACAAAGTTTAGCTAGAAATTAGTAAGTGTAGCTATATTGAGTAAATTTAACTACATTTACAAAGTTTAACTAGAACGGACCAAGTTTAGCAAAATGAACTAAATATCGTTAAATTCATCAAACTTAACTCTAGAGATACTTAGTCTAGCTAGATTCACTAAGTCTCGCTAGAAATGACTAAGTTTAGCTAGATTGACTAAATGTAGCTAGTTTGAACAAGATTAGGTACAACAAACTAGTATTAGCTAGATTGACTAAGTTCTACTCGATTCACAATGTTTACCGCAAATACCGAGTGCAGGAGGTGCCTGAGGATACATCCCCATTGCGGTGGCGGCGGCGGTTGGAACGGTGGAAAGACAATGTTTTGCCCCATCGCCTGGAACATCGCCTACAAATACAATGTATAAGTATTTTGAATTAATATATTCTCTAAATGCAATAGATTGAAGACTCGAACTTACTTGAATCGCCACTTCTTTGTTGTGCACAGTATGAAGCATAGTACTCTTGTTGCGCCCTTGCATAATCATCACGTTGGCGCGGCTCCTCACGCAGCCTAGTAACCTCCAACTCCTGCTCGAGGAGCGACGGCTACCAACCCCGAGGTGCAGGGACGAAGAAGATCCTCTCACCGCACCACCGCCGAGTCGATCACTCCGATGAACATGGAGTACCTTCAAAATGCGTGACCACAAAGGCTTGAGCACTTGAAATTATGACTTCATGAAATTTTACAAGGTATGACATCTCACCGTCCATGGGCCTTGCCGCCTCCACTAGCATGCACAGCTACGCCGTCAATCGGTTCCTTCCTCCAATCATAGTCTGCACCATGGCGCTTGGCCATTTCCTCGCCATATTTCTCCTGCACAACCAAATCAGACAATTTAAATGGGAGCGCAAATCAAACAACTTAATTTGAATTGGATCAAAATTGTGACCACTAACCGGCCGATCAATAGTCAGTATCGCATTGCCGCTCGAGGGTGTGTCGGGTCTCGACCTTTATGACCTTCCACGTACACTTCAATATCACTCGGCTGAACACCGGTCCGAGCCTCCTGTAGACATAAGTTAGGTGCATACATATATTTGGTAACATGTATTTTGCAAAGATTGCTACGGCCGGACTTACCATGCGCTTAGCTTTACGCATATGTCCATCGGCGCCATACGTGTGCTTTGATTGTTTGCCTCGGCAGTCTCGGTTCTTTCTTGACTTGGCGATGAACTCAGGTGAAGCCCAACGCCGCAAAGAGCACAGTAAGCTTCGGGCGGTCCCCAACCATGGAATCATGACTGCACAAAGATATTAATACATTAAAACAACATTACCAAGAAACGTTAAACTCAAATAGCGTGTAATATTTGTTGTTTTACCGCATGTCTTGTTCCTCGGTCAAGTAACTTTACGAAGACCCGCGAGTCCTGTTAATTCGTTGCCCTTTAACGGACCTCAAGTAAAGATTTGTTGCTTGAATCCGAGCATTAGACAATGCATCTTTGGTCACCCGACGTGCATTTACATGGAAAACTCTCTGAGCATGCTCCATGTTTGCACCGTCGATAAACGGTAACGCTTCTACAATTGTTCATCACAAAGAATAGTTAGAATAGTAAAAATCGGCCAGTTGAAACAATACCAAGCGCACAGAGAATCTTACCCAAAAGTCACTCCAAAGCGCCCTGAGCATTCAAGTGCTCGGCATTAGGAGCAAGCGGTAATGATCCCAACTAGTAGCAACAAATTGCTCGCCATTGGCTGTGACCAACAGGGGTAGTGCAAGCGGCAGAGGTTACCTAGCACGTAGTTAACACGCCTATGGTGCCCTCGTCAGTCAAACCCGAGTCCTCCCATGAACTGCAAGACTTATAAATGATATAGATCCAGTTCGGAAAGAAATGAAATAAGACATGGTTTAGAAAATACAAACCTATCGCCAACAGGTGTGATCACAACCTTGTCCTCCTCCCGTCTGGCGCTGGAGGGGGCGACAAGATGGCTCCTCCTAAACCTCAGCGGGCTCCGGTAGAACCCTCGGTCGTATCCCAACCCATTGGGTCCTCATCCCTTGGCCCACATCGGCCTCCCGATCCTCATCGATCCCAGCTACAACAACAATAATAATGAATGAATAAAGAAGATAATAATCAAATAAATTATGAGAATATAACATTCTAGTTTACTGCGTCAACATCAACCTCCGATCCTCATCGATCCCATCGACATCCATGGTAGCAGCCACTTCTTCCTCCGCTGCCTCATCCTGCGAAATAATACAAGACAATTATATTTATGTTTTGACATGAAGTACACATCAAAAGCTTAGTTACCTCTCCACTCTTCAAAGGAACACTACGACTCTGCAACTTAGGGTCCCTTTGGACTCAACAAAGCACGCCGTCTACTTGCGCTGAAGCGCTACCCTCAAACAAGGCCTCCTCGTCGCGCGAACCTGGACTTCCTCCTACCACTAAGGAATCCCTTCGCCACCGCTTGATCGATCGGTATCCTGTTGAAAGAAAAATATCAAGTTAGTATAACAACAATAATAATGAATGAATGAATAAGATAATATACACACAAAATTACTTGTCAAAATTCATCAATGTCGCGATGATGTAGTCTCCTTCTTTCTAAGGGACGACTTGTTACTTTTTTCTTGATTGGTTGTCTTTTCCGTTTCTCAGGAATCGTTATATCTCCACGGTCTCCGACTAATGAATCGAGACCTGGACCAGTCTCTATATCAAAAGTGCTTGGCAATTCTTCATCTTGGAAAACCTCAGCAACCTCCATGGCCTCCAGCTGGCTATCAAGATAACCAGCATCACCAGGAGTATGTAACCGTTCTCGGGGATTCACTTTGTACACAACCCACCAAGCATTCCTCTGGAGCCTAAAGGCGTGTCTCAGGGGCAGGAAACGCCTATGGCAATCGAAGTAACAAATCTTTCCACCATTTACAAGGCGAAAACAATCGGTGTCTGAACCACAGATCGGACATGTCAACTTTCCGTGACAGCTCCAGCCAGCAAAAATACCATAGGCCATGAAATCATGGACAGACCACAAATATGCAACACGAAGGTTGAATTTCTGTTTCTTGTAGCAGTCATACGCCTCTACCCCTGTCCATAATTTTTTCAGCTCTTCGATCAAGGGTTTGAGCATCACATTGAGACGCTTTCCAGGATGCTCAGGGCCAGGTATGATGAGGCACAGGAACATAAACTCATATTTCATGCAAAGGGAAGGTGGAAGATTGTATGGAATAGCAAAATCGCCAACACGAGTATGATGCGCGGTTGTGTTGAAAGGCGTGAAACCATCGGTCGCCAACCCAATGCGAACATTTCTCGCATCCCTCGCGAAGTCCTCGTCAAAGCTATCTAGAGCCTTCCATGCCTCACTATCTGACGGGTGTACCATTACTTCGTCGTTCTCACGCACACCTTCTTTGTGCCACCTCATGTGTCCGCACTTCGTTTTGAGATAAACAACCGCTTCACCTAGGTGTGAGCGGCATATACCGGTTGCTTGTGTGCAACATCGGTCGTTACCTTTTCACCTTCTTCGTTCACCACCTCGACAAATCTTGGTTTTTACACACTAAGCAATGCTTCTCTTTCTCATGCTCCTTCGAGAAAAGCATGCGATTATCCTTGCACACATCAATCTTCTCATACTTCATACCGAGACCGCACAACAACTTCTTAGACTGGTACATGTCTCTAGGCATCTTATGATTCGCCACAGATATCGTAGATCAATTCCACGAGATCATTGTAACAATTATTGGAAAAGAAATACTTGGACTTAATGGCCATGAGCCGCGTCACAAAAGCAAGGTGGGTCACTTTCGTGTGTTCGTGTAATGACTCTTCGAAGCTTTAAGTAGCTCAAAGAACTCCCGAACCTCACGTGTTGGCGGATCCTCCGAGTCTACGTTAATCTCTGGGCGCAAAGCTTCTAGCATCTCATCCATCCTATCATCGCCCGCCTATCATCTTCCTCTTCAACCGCAACTTGAGGTCCTTGAGCACGTGACTCACCATGACGTACCCACAACTCAAAGCTTGGCATGAAACCGAACCGACACAGTGCGAGACATCGATTTCTTGTCCTGGGGGTGGAAATTACGGCACTTGCTGCATGGGCACTTCACCTTAACAGTACTAGACATAGAGAAGGCACGGTCGACAAAAGCGGTAGCCTTGATCGTCCACTCAGTCGAGTGAGCCCCACTTTTCTCCCAACCTTCATACATCCATCGGCGGTCGTCACCCATACTTGAGGCTATATAGGTTAAATCAACAGTTATTAGGTTTATTTTGTTTCTATATATCACGACCCTACATCTATAGGAAAGGATATGTCCTAAACCCACCCAAGAGTGGTAGACAAAGCGCGGATTTATGACGAGCCTGTAGAGTCGAATGAAATTTGGCGACATAACCTGCCGTTCTCCACCGCACGCCTAGATATGGTGCGGGGAGAACAACAGGTTATGACGCCGAAATTTCATAAATCTCGTGGCTCATCATAAATACCGCACTTTGTCATCCACTCCGAGGTCATCCAAAAGGGACAATTAGGACGGCCACATCTCACATGTGACACATGTGAGACATGCCGATCCGAAACGGGTGACGCATAGGTTTCGTGACACTATGTGATTTGAAATCAAAAATAAAAATCCGATGATAATCGATTACTCGAATATATATTTATAAGCACAGAATGGATATATAAATTTAAAAAAATAAACATGTCACAAATAAATATATCAAATTTATCTATGTATTTAACTGTTATATGTTGGCATCGACTTGTCATCTCAACCAAAATAGCTAGATTCTAAATTTCATTCCAGGAGAAAATCCACAAGCACAATGATATTATCTAGAAACAAAAGAAGCAAGTACATTGATATTTTTCTAGATTAAATAAAATGAGCTGTTATTTTACGCACATTGATATTATCCATAAAACATGATTTTATGCACATGATTGAAAAAGCTTATTACTAATGTACATTGCACTAATGTACTAATGTATCACCTAACAAGCATTTTAGTCATAAATTGCACTAATGTCGATTGCACTAATGTACTAATCCATAACCAAACTTTAGTAAATTGCATAATGTATTAATATAATTGAACTAAAATTGCATAATCACCTAACAAGCATTTTAGTCAAAAATTGTATCATGGAAATTTAAAAGAAAACTAACACAGACGGCGGAGTCGGCAGTGATCGGGGCAGGCGAGGCGACGAGGAGCGGAGGCGGCGGCGCGGGGGCGGGCGTGGCCTTGGCGGCGGCCAAGCGGCGGCAGCGGCGTGTGGCGGCGCAGCGGCGACGAGCAGCGTGGCGGCAGCGCGGCAACAGCGTCACTGGCGGAGTAAGCGCGGCGGCGGCGGCGTGGCGCGGCCGTAGCCTTGCGGGCGAAGCGAGCAGACGAAGCGCAGCGGGCGGGTGAAGCGCGGGCGGCGCGCGTAAGCGCGGCGTGGCGCGGCTGGCAGCGAAGCGGCGGCACTGGCGGCGGCGTCGGAGAACGAGCGAGCGCGATTATTAGAAGCGCGAAACGCCGCTTTATCTCACCATAATTAACGTCGGCGGTGGGACCGACGTTAATTAGTCTATTATCGTCGGTGCTCTTCAGGCCGATGTTAATTATCTAATTAACGTCGGCTATAATTAAATGAGCCGACGTTATTTATCAATTACCGTCGGCCAACTGGGTACCGACGTTAATTACCTTATTAATGTCGGCAAAATATTCGGCCGACGTTAATTATAATGGCCGATGTTAATTTCCCTGTTTCATGTAGTGAACACGACACATGGGCATGTGCCACCCGCTGCCTCCCCTCACCGAGCCTCCTCGCCTTAAGCGCCTTGGCGCTCAGTGTCGCCTGCGCATGCGACGGCCTTCGCATGACCACGGCAAAATCTGTGGTCGTCGCGCAAGACGCGTCTGATCGCCATCTCGTCCGTAGAGGGCGTCAGAACGGGCCAAACTCAAACGGGCTTGGGGCTCCCAAGCTCGAGCTCGGTAAGGCTCGAGCCGAGCTCGAGTTGGGGTCCGAGCCTTGATCCAGGCTCGAGCTCGGTTCGGTCTAAGCTCGAGCTCGGCTCGAGTAAGCTTGGTAAGTATGATAAGCTCGAATAAGGTCGGTAGGCTCGCGTAAGCTCAGTAACAAATTCGAGTAAGTTTGGTTGTTTGAATGGAACCATCCCATCCTAAATCAAGTGGTACAAATTTAAAAAATATTCTCTCTAGATGCTGAACCATTCCATTCATCTAAAATAATGTAGAACCAAATAGTACCCGACCATCCCATCATATCAACCAAACATACCTTTTATTTTAGGTGAATGAAATGGTTCATCATTTATAGAAAATATTATTTAAATTTGCATTACTTGGTCTAAAAATGGATAACAACCAAACACATAGATAACTTTTTTTAATCCATTCATACTTATACCATTTGATACACCCAACTAAACACATGTTACCATCTCGGTAGGAGGTTGTTCCCTGTGTCATCGTAGTCGGAAGGGGAAACAAACCTCAGCAACCGCCGAAAAAATTCCAGAGCTGTGATTGGTTTTATTCCCAACCGTAGAATCCCGATCCAACAGCTCATACCCCGTCAGATTTCCATCACGTCACCGTCGGCCCGACGGGCCACCGTTCCGCGGCATTTCTTTCCTCTCCTCCAAGCAAGCCACCGCCCTCCCATATACACCTCCGGCCATACACGCGTCCCGCACAGACACAAACCAAATCCGACGCCCAAAAGTCAGGAGAAACCCAAGAAAAGGAAACGGAGCACCAAAATCTACATTCTACAACCATGTCGGCGCCGGCGACGGAGGAGGCGGCGGTGGAGGAGCGCCTGCAGGCGCTGCGGCAGAAGCTGGGGAGGAAGCAGCACTTCGAGGAGGCCGTCGCCGACCTCGCCGCCACTCTCCGCGACCGATACGCGGACGCCTCCCCCGCCCTCCGCGGATCGGTAAGGGCGACCTCACCCCACCTTGCCTCTACGAGCAGTATTCTTTTCGTGTGTCTAGCCTGTCGTGAAGCAGGGAAATATACGCGATGGCTTAGATTTGGTCGTAGAAGGGAAGGATTGTTGCTTGACATGATGAATCTAGTAGGGAAGGTTGGGGATCGGAAATTCGATTGGTGCGGAACGGGATCATACGTAGTAGTACGGGCTTGGATTTGTTTCGATTTCAACTGCTAAATTCAGTCATAAGACTTCCGTTAATTAAGCTGCAACCACCTGATTTGGTTACAGCATCGACAAACAAACATTCTGCTTTGCAGTATTCCGCAATAGATGATGGATGTCATAAGTTCTGGAGTATTCCGATTACACAAGCATAAGAAATTGTATTCCCCTCTAGCAGTTTGCGTCAGCTAGTTAAAAGTGGAATTTCTTAACCTTATTATCCTGCTGCAGCTATGCTCAGCGTCCATTGGCAGCAGCAATCCTTGTCTTGCATCCAAAATGATCTCCACCTGGCCGTCGTGAAGATTGGTGAAAGAAATCTGTCCTTAGGAATAACTCTTCTTCTTGTATCAAAATTGTTTCAATTTTTCTTTTTTATGACTGACCATTTCCAAAGAAAATGTTGAACACATATAAATTAAGGTGCCAAGCACTAAATCATGTCCCTAATGTTTTGATTAATCGTTGTTTAACCATGGGGTTGTTCCAAATGAAGTGAAATCAATACATACTGTACCGGTCAATATTTCAATGTTCTTAAAGTAACTTGGTTGAGTCCAACGCAATGTAATATATGGTATCTGTAGAAAAATTGTGCGTCTTTCCTCTTGTCCCTGTTGTATGATCTTGGTAAGATGGGACCATTATGTTTGAGGTGATAAAAGTGGCATGACCAAACTATTTAAAGAAAGTGTTTTTCATGTTCTATATAAACAAAAAGCATGTGATCTTGGGGCTAATATGAGTTAACATCACCAAATTTACTGGAAGTAAGAAACCCAAATATTGATCTCACCATCCAAAGGACCAGGTTATCTGTTTTGTGACAGAGAGTAATATGGCTGATGTGACTTCCACGGATTGATCCACTTAATGTTGAAAACATGAAGAAAAAGGACTATGTACATGGGCAATCCTCAGTTTGCACTCCACATCTCACAAAACCATCGGCCTGGAATGCATTACAGCCGGAAAGGAGCTCAAAACATATGTTAGCGGATATATTTGCTGTAGAGAGTATTCATTTTTGTTAGTCTTTCTATTTGCATTATCTCCTGAACTAATTTGTTAGTACAAATACGCCTGGCACTTTTTTAGTTGGAATTGTTCTTGTTGATTCATTTTTTTTGGGTGCTATACATCCATGTTGTTATTATTTTACTTAATCAATTGTTTTGATTGCTACATCATCAAATACTATTTTTTTTCATACTACACTTCTATAAGTGCCATCTCTTTCTCTGCATAGATTATGTTCATTTGGCATATACGGATTACTTTTTTGGCAGATGTATTCTACGGTTTGCCGTGTTGCAACAATCCTTCAGGCTAGATATACTGCACCTGGATTCTGGCGTGCTGGTCTGAACCTCTTCATAGGAACACAGAAGCTGGTAACTAATCCTTCTGAAAGGGAACACCTGAAGACCTGCATTTCGAGGGCCCAGGAGCATCTTGATGAAAAAGAAAATGAGGAGTCCATGCCAAGCAACAGAGAAGCAGGTATATCATTAAGAATAAAAAAAGATGCCATGAAATTTAAGAAACATATTGATACTTAGCAAGGATGTAATTAATGAATTCTTGGAAGGCAATGTCCTTCACAGCACATTCTGTGCTGGCAATCCCTATATGAAATGACTTATCTGGTGGTAATGGTAATACAAACTTAAGCTTGAAGTGTCCACAGTCCAACTAGGTGGTAGTTATTGGGTGCATCACAGTAAATATTGATAAACATAGGAGATTTTTGGTTGTATAAATTTATGTCGGTGTATTTTGGTTATATGAATTGTCTATTCTCAAAAGTCTATACCTTATACATATCTAATGGATGTTGCTTTTCCCAGACTCTAGATTTCTTTTTGAAGGCCACCTTACAGTGGGACGTGAACCTCCGCCTCCAGCATGGCTTGTTGCCCAGAATTTAGCACGAGAATTGAGCATTTTATCTGAACCTTCTGGACATCAAGACGGGGACAACAATAGAACAGAGTTTAGACCCGAGGAGACGACACCTGCTATAATGAACTTCTTAAACACCATATCAGCGGACAGGGATCTAGAAATTGCCTTAGAAGAATCTCTGCAGGTAGGCATAAATGCTTCATGAGAATCTGATTTCTTTGGTCATTATTTTCCCATCCAAACCATTATATGTTAGTTTGTAGATGCAAACTACATGGTCGGTATCTAACTAACCAGAGAAGGTTTACAACTATGGTCTTCTGGCCTTCTTAGTGCCACAGAGAGGAACATATTTGATCAATTTGTTGAATATCTTGACCAATGGTATTGTAAATTAGTTTGTGAATTATTCTTAGCTTAGCCTACACTACATCAAATGACGCTGAATTTGCTAAAAAGTATAGTTCTTTTGATGGACAAGGTTTAGTATTTTTAATTTGATATTACAATTATAGACTCAAGTAAGACCTGCATTCTAAATTTTATAAATCCTTGTTGTTTGCTGAAATGGGAAGGATCTGCTTGTACAATTTATAATATTACTAGTTTCTTGTGCAGCTATCGCAAGTCTGTCAAGATTGAGAGTCTGATTTGTGGTTCCTTTCTAGTTAGTTCAATAAAGTAACAATATTTGAATATTGCTATGGATCTTGAGTATCGATTTACTATTGTCAGAGTATTATGGTGAATCCCAAGGCACCCCCAGCTTCAAAGGAAGTCGTTGCAAATCTTCCAGTTGTAACTGTAACCGAAGAAGTTATAGCTAGACTGGGCAGCGAGACTCAGTGTGCTGTTTGCCGGGAAAACTTGGTTGTGGATGACAAGATGCAGGAGCTGCCGTGCAAGCATCTTTTCCATCCTCCATGCCTCAAGCCATGGCTGGTAATCTCCTCATAAACCCTATGACTACGAATCATTTGATAGACATGAAGCAGTATCATTTCGAGTCAGTTTAGCCGACCATTGACCAATCATGATCGTGTTTCTGCAGGACGAGAACAACTCCTGCCCGATCTGCCGGCATGAGCTGAGGACGGACGACCATGTGTATGAGAGCCGCAAAGAGCGCGAGCAAGAAGAGGAGGAAGACAGGAAGGGAGCGGCCAATGCTGTCAGGGGTGGGGAATTCATGTACATCTGATATCTGAAGGGCAATGGCTATTCCTTCAAAGAGAATGTAATCGTCCTGAACTTGTCATCTGCTCTGTCCTACAGTCGTAATACCTGAAATTAATAAGTTCTCAGATTAATCATGTCGTGAACGTGTCATGCACAATAGAAAAACCTTAGCACAGTTACTATGTGAAATGAATCGATGCGGTCTCCTGATTCCTGACAACTCAATATGTTATTAACTCGGGAGTCAATTTGAAGAAAAACCTTGGCTGTCTTTTTCAACGAGCGACGATGCATAGCCTCGCGGTGATAAGTTGTGTGATGTGATTCACTTGGAGAGGCTTGGAGTAGCTTAAGAGAATGCATATCAAATGCCAAAGAATCAACACATGAAAAATATAGCTCAAATGCCACTCAAATATCTCAATAATAGCTCTATGAGCTCTTGAGCTTTTGCTCTCACAAAAACACCTCAAACGGGTGCTAGCATGGTAGCAAAAACCTCCCCATTCGGTCTCATACAAAGCTCCTCAAAGAAACTAGCCATTTGAGGCATTAAATGCACGGAAACTAGTTGTTGCTACAATAACCTCGGTAATATCGCCATGTAAAAATCGGTAGTGCCAATCAGTACTACCACTGTGTAAAAATCGGTAGTACCACTATTTCAGCAACTAAAACAGCCATAACTTTTTACTCCGAAATTTGATTTATGTGATTTTGGACTCTATGAAACGCTTATCAAGAGGGCTACAATTTGCACCCCTTTTCAAAATTGAAGCAACCATAGATATTTTCAAAGAATACAAAAATTTCAATGATCACACTCTCTCGAGAATATATATTGGCAACTAAATAGCGGTACTACCGAACCAGCGGTAGTACTAGCCTTTGAACCACAGTAGTGCTGGAATTCAAACTCAGAGAAAACACACTTCTATACAATAACTACCGCACAAGTTCCACGGTACTACCGGACCTGCGGTAGTATCGGCTTTAACACAGTGGTAGTGCTGGCCTGAGGAATTTTCCAAGAAACACATTCTCTGGAAAATAACGACTGCTCCTAGGAGCGGTACTACGGACTTCGGTAGTACCGGTCTCACCACGGCGGTAGTGTCGGTCACATATCAAAAGCAGGACTTCGCACAAAAATATTCTTGTTGATGTTGAAGACCTGGGGGTCCCTAGATCGAGCTTACGAATATAATTTTAGTTACCTTTGTCTAAAAATTAAAGATTGAGAAGAGTAGAAAAATAGGGATTGTATTTTAATGAGTCACGAGTGTTTACAGAGTACAGATTTTGAATGGAGAATTAATAAACTAATATTAATCTCTTGTCTTTAATCTTGAACATGATGCCTTAAATCCTTGTGGAAACCTCCTATTTATAGCATATGAAAGGATAGCAGTTTGTCATCTTCTAAGAGGTATCTTTCCGTAAAAAGATATCTTCTTGTTAAAATGCATCTCTTTGTAGAGAGTAACTCCCAAACGGTTGTCTATACTTGTTAGAGAAAGCGTCTTTTGCACGTTTGTTTTATATGGAGGTAAGTTATTTCCCGACCTTAACCAGGTCGGGGTGAAGGCTATCCAACATTTGACACGTATGCTGGCGGGGTGGTTGAATGAATCATTCTCGACCACTATGTGTATTTCTAGTCGGGGTAACTAGGATATTTTTTTTTATCTCCAACAAGTGTATTGTACATTGGTCGGGAATATTTTCACGTGACTAAATTTAACTCTGGTTGAAATTGTAACCAGGTAATGGGCCTTCGGCCTTATTTTTACTTATGGGCTCTTTTTTCTTATGAAATCGTATGCCCAAAAAGTAGAATAGGGTATGTTAATCGTCGTCATCTAGCCTCCAAGGCTTGATATTTACTCAATAATTTTCATTTTTAATAAAATACTATGGGGTTTCGTGCTTAATTTATATCGTCATTTCAATTTCTGATAAGAAAATCTTTTTGTGATTTTTTTGATAACTGAACTGGTGGTATAACTGTCCAAATGTACTGTATAAATAAGGGGGTACGGCTTTCCTCGAACACTTCATACCCTTAAACTTTCGAGCACGAAAATCTTCTTTCGATGTTTTTTCCCATCTTCTAATCTTCTTGCAATGGAGAGATCCGTCCTCACCGAGTTGATGATCAAGGATCTTGAGATTTAAGGTCGAATCCTTCCTTGTGAAATGGTGCAATGGGATCCTAGCGGACTCGAAAGCGGTACTAATAAGAGGGGCAGATTGTCCTCTTCACCTCCATAGTAAGGTTAGGGTTTCGTCTTCTAGAGAGTGAGTTCTTTGCAAATGTACTCGATTATTATAAGATTGAACTTCATCATCTTCCTCCCAATTCCATTTTGATCTTAAGTGTTTTTTCACACCTCTGTGAAGCTTTTCTTGGCATTCCTCCTTCTCTTTGAATTCTTCGTTTCTTTTATCAGTACACCAGAAACAGCAAAACCAAAGATACTAGTGGTAGTATTTATTTTAAACTTCAAGATAAAATGACTTCCAAGTATCCACACCTCTCGACCAAGGATATTTACGAGATTATAGAAAAGAGTGGTTTTACTTAGAGGTTCCTGGAGGGAGTCGTCTTCGGTTTTTCGAAGAACCTGCTCCAGTTTGGATGAGGAGTGATGCTAAGAGGGGGGAAAATTCCCTGAAGATTACAGACGAATAGAAGATCATCAAGACCAACATCAAGCTGTTGTCTGGAGACTTATCTGGGCAAAAAATCATTTTCGATTTTGTGTACCATAAGTTAAGTCCCTTGAGGAAACGATTCAAATTCGCTTGGCCACTTGAGGGTGATCAAGATACTAGCAAGGATGAACCTAGAGGTAAGAACTCTCTAGCCTTTTTTTTAAAGAAAATTTACTCTAATTTTTTGTTTGTATCAGTTTTGTCCATCGAGGTGACCCACTCCAGGGTGGCCAAAGTTTTGAGGGTCCCTCAGACGGGTTCGATCAGGTTGCATTGGATAGTCAGCCTTCTAGCCTAATCGGGCAATCCAATGAGCTCATAAATGAACGCACTGAGGTATGTACTAAGTAATTTTTTTGTTTGTTAGTATGAAAAATTATTATTTTATTTGCTCATTGGTTATAAATTCTTTAGATGCATGGTCAGAAGCGAGCTGCTGACCAGTCAGAGGTTGCAGTTATGGTTCTTCCAACCAAGAAGAGGAGAACTCTTGTTAGGAGTGCCTCTAAGGTGGCGGATCCGATCAATGCCACCCAGACCAATGCTGATCCGACCAGCATTGGTCAAAGTATGCATGTTCATTCTCAAGCTCAGGAGAAAAGGATGAAGAAGAGGAGTTCATCTCAAGTGCATAACAAGAAAAGATATAGTAATTAAGATGCTCCTTATAAGCATTATCCTTTATTCCCGTATGTTCAGAATGAGGAAGAGGAAGGTACGGAGGATAACGTTCTTCTTATCATGAGGAAGAGAAAAAGGACTTTTTCCTCAAATGCGGAGGTATTAACATCTCCGACTCTCCCAGTTGATAGCGGGTGTGCCGTCCAGTCAGAAGACACTATAACAACATGAGTTATGGAGTCTGGACTTTTTGTAAGGTAAGTATACTTTTACCTTTTTTTAATTTTGAGCATTCTATCTTTCAAAATACGAGTAAGTTTTTTTTAGCCCCCAAGCTGCCACTTCTGAACCACCTCAAGATGATCCTAAGGCTAACCCACTCGTTGATCTTGCAATGACTAGTGTGGAGTTATCCTCAGTACCTCTTGAGGGAATTACCAGCGAGCAATCGACCAGTGTGCAGGGCACTGAGTTGGCTCCAATTAGTACTGAGGATGTAATCCCCTCAGGTATTGATAATGAGCCACTGGTCAGGGGAACTCCAATAGTTGAAGAGGAAACTAAGCTCCTGGTGGCTGAAGAGGAAGTGATCGGGATGACCAATGAAGGAGAGATCCTTGTTGATAAGGAAATCTTATGTGGAGGAACTTCTGCTGCAGCAGAAGAGGTACTAGTCGGGCTGACCAGACAAGTATTTCAGTGGAAACGGTTAAGTCGTCTGCGACCACTAAAGAGGAAAATGTGATGATGATATCGCCAAGTGTTTTTCTATCGTCACTGACCAAAGGAACTTCGAGCAAGTTTTTAACAACTTACTAGCAAAGGTACCCTTTTCTATTCTTTTAAGAGAGTAAAAAAAATCTTCTGATTTGTTTACACATTTTTTTTAGTTCAAACAAGATGCTACCGATCTATTGAAACAACATATTGGGACTTTAGCCAAGGCTGAAACTTCAAAAAAGTAAGTTAAACGTATAACCTTTTCTTATTTATGATTTACTTGCAAAGCTTATTCTTACATGTCTATTTGGGAACAAAGTAAATGAAAGAATAAATGAGTTAGAAAAATAGGCTATCAATTTGATCTAGTAGAAGCTTAGGACAAACTTTTGACTCAATGAAAAATTTACCAACTATCAAGAAGATAATAAAGTAATCACTCAGAAGTTATCCGAATAGTTTCAAGCCAAAATTGAAGCAAAAGAGGTTATCATAATAGGTATGTGAAAGGACCAACGATGTCGCCTAGAGGGGGGGTGAATAGGCGGATTAAAAAATCGCAATGAAATGAAATCGGTCGAATTTGGTCAATCCGAGTCTCCGGTATTTGGTCCGAGTCTCGGCTTGTCCGGAGTGTCCGGTCTTATGTCCGGACTCTCCGGGTTAGCTGGCTCGGGAACGCAACTAAGACTACTCTAGTAAGCACAATAAACCACTAGAATTAGATAGCAAGAGCAACCTAGAACAATTGCTAGTAAGGATTTGAATTAAAGCTAAGCAAAGAGCTAGATCTAGCTTTACAAAAACAAATCCAAACAAGCAAGACTAGGAAGTAAAAGTGAACGAGAGGGACACGAATTTTCACCGAAGTTCGGGTTCTTGAAGGGAACCCTACGTCTCCGTTGAGGTGGCTCGGTCGCACTTGAGCCGGGGTCTCTTTCAACCCGCTTTCCTCCCGGTGTTGCACAAATGCACTCGCCGGCTTCACTTCTTGTCTCTTTCCTTTCGGAGGCGAGACTCGCCTTCACAAACGACCGGGGCTCACCACACGCGTTGGTAGCTCCCGGTGACTCCTAGCCGTCTAGGAGACCTTCAACCTCCAAGAGTAATAGCACCACGGAAGTCGCTTGGAGGATGAACTAGTGCTCAACAACTAGAAATGAATGCACCTAGCACTTTACTTCTTCCTCTCCTCACCAAAATGGATCAACAACCAAATCTAATGGTGGGAGGAAGTATGAGCTCTATTGAATGCTTGGAAGAGGTTAGGAGTGGCTTGAATACTGCAATGAATGAGCTCAATCCAGTACATAGCCGTTGGGAGAGAGTGGGGGCTTTAAATAGTCAGTTCAAAAACTAGCCGTTACTTTCGTTTTTGTACAGACCGGAGTGTCCGGACAAACAACCCGGAGACTCCGGGTTGTCCGGAGACTCCGGACAAAATGTCCGGATACTCCGGACACCTGGAACCCAAAGTGGCCGAGGGGTCCAACCCGGAGACTCCGGACATATTGTCCAGACACTCCGGATTGAATCCGAATACTCCGGATTGAATCCGGAGACTCCGGGTTACCCAGCTCGGTTTGAATTGAAAATTTTTTCAAACTAAATGCGGGAGAGCTAATTTGAGATGCAAGACTTGACGTTGAGCACATGCACATCCTAAAGGCGATTTCTCGTCGTACCCTCTTAATAGTACGGCTATCCTTAAGACACAAATAAAATGAGAATTACAAATATTGTCTTGATGCCGTCTTTTACAATTTTGAGAGATTGTGGGAGCATCCAATCACATTCCAACTTGATATGATCTCGTCATCTGCATTAATCTTAGTTGAAACATTAGATCACTTTAATTGTGTCATCATTAATCACCAAAATAATTTGAGGGGCCTAGATGCACTTTCAGTATGCTTCTGTTATTTACTTTTTAAGCTTTTTAATTCATAATATGAAGAAAATCCTAAAAAGCCTCTTATTTCTTTTTAGAACTACAAAATCAATTAGGGGCAAATGAAACCCAGCTTGCTGAAGAAATTGCCATTAAAAGGAAAAGTAATGAGCTAAGGGTTTAGATGCATAAAGAATAGAAAAAAATGAGAGAGAGAGAGAGAGAGAGAGTGAGAAACTCAAACTTGACGTAAGTAACCAACAGCAGGTCAATAAATCTTCATTGGTTTTCATTTCCGATTAGTTGAAGAAGATTGCAACAAAAGTGAAAAGAAAAAAATTCAATTTGCTAAGTACTGATCTGTCTATGGAAGAGCTGGTCGGGGGAATTAAAAATCAACAGAAAGGCATCCTTGATCATATTCCCAACATAGCGCAAACAATAAGAGTTGTCTTCCATTCTTCAATTGCTGTCCAAATTGGTACTCTTTTTGTGAAGTTAAGGCACTTCTATAGCGATAGGGTGGCATTGGAAGCTTTGGCATCCGACCTGTCATTGTCATCTCAAAAAGACCTAAACAGTTAACGTGCAAAAGTTAAATCTACCGTAGATTTGTACATGAACAATGTAAAGATCACCTTTAAGTAAATGCGCTAACTTTTGATGATATGAATGAAAATTTTCTTTTCGTGTTATATGTGTTCTATTTACTTGTCTTCTTTTGTTTTTTTTTATCTAAGTATATCACTAGCCCTCAACTGTTTGTGTACTGATCAGTAACGTGATTGGAATACAAATAGTTTGTATGGAGTAACAACCAGTTTTCTCTTTGCTTTATGCTTAGTATTAACTGGCAGCAGGTCGGAGATGATGTCAGTCTAATGAGTTCCAATGCAGTGAGTATTGGCTTATATGGAAAGTCTCTATTAAAAGTTATCTCACAACCTGACCAGCAACCTTGTATTTTGCTTAACGATTTTGGTCAAATAAAATTTTGTGATTACTCAGAATGATAACAAGATAAGAAATAGTTTATATTTAACACAAACAGAAATATGATTGTAAAGTGTAAACTTATATGAAATAGCTTAAAATATTTACACATAAAACCTGCAAAGATGTTGGATGTTCCAAGTGTTTGAAAGGATTCGGCCATCTTCCATAGCAAGACGAACAGAACCAAGTCGAGTGACCGATAAAACAGTAAAGGGACTTTCCCATTTGGAAGATAACTTTTTTTAAGTTCGACTGGTTTTGAATGCGCCTTAATACCAAGTCTCCCACAATAAGAGTTTGTGATTGAACTCTTTTATTATAGTATCATTGTAAGCCTTATAGGTAGGCTGTCGACCTGATAATTGCTTGGTCTTGCTTTTCTTCAAGGAAATTAATGTTATCTTCACGTTGGCTGTTTTGATTAACCTATTCAAAAAAGTAGTTCGCGTAGAACCTAAATAAATTTCACTGGGTAGAACAGCTCCTTCTCCGCAGACCAGTGAAAAAGGTCTTTCACCAATAGCTCGACTGGTCATCATGCGTATGGCCCAAAGTACTAAGTAGAAGTCGTCTACCCAAGCCCTTGAGTGTGTTCTAAGACGATCGAACACTTGTTTCTTCATGCCTTGCATGATTTGGCCATTTGCACGTTTTACTACTCCATTATTTTATAAATGAGTAACAGAAGCGTAAGAAATCTTTGTATCTATCATATCACAGAAATATTGAAACAGACCACTAATAAATTGTGATCCACTATCAATAATTAGTCTACTAGGAACTCCGAACATAGTAACTATATTTTTCATAAAGAATTTCTTTGTTACTTGTGTCGTAATTAAAATTATGGGTTCAACTTCTATTCATTTTGTGAAAATATCAATAGCAGTAAATAACAATTTATATCCATTAGTTGCTTTAGATAATGGACCTACTATATCAATGCCCATGTCAAAAATGGCATGACAATGGTATTGTTTGCAATTGATTAGCTGGTTGATGTACTTGGCGAGCATAAAATTGACATTGCTCACAAGTCTTACAAGGTGCATAGCATCTTGTAGAGCGGTAGGCCAATAGAACCCTTGTTGCAATGCTTTCCCGACCAGCATTTTATATGAAGCATGTGCTCCACATAACCCCCATGTATCTCATGAAGTAATGTTATCCATTGTTCTTAAGATATATTTCATTAAAACCCCATGAGTTCCCTTTCTTTAAAGAGTATTGTCGAGTAATTTGTATTTTCGCTCCTTTCAAATCAATCTATCTTTTTCATGAATATCACCGTGCAGTGTCCCATCTTCTAGATAGGCTTTAAGTGGTTTAGCCTAGTCTGAATCTTGCTCGAAGACTCCGATCTCATTGCTGGTTGAGGACTCTTCTATGGAAATATCTATAGAAGGTTTAAACAAAATTTCAAGAAATACACATGTTAGAACATGTGATCATAAGGAGCCCAGTTTGGATAATTGGTTCGCTAAAAGATTATCTCTTTGTAGAATGTATTGGACTTCAAAGTCAATGAAGTATTTTTTCAATTTCCTCACTTCAGCCAGGTAGTGAGACATTACCTCATCAGACGTCTTGTATTCCTTACTAACCTGGTTTACGACCAATTGCGAATCATCTTTCACTAAAAGCAAACGGACTCCAAGTATTTTGGCTGCTCATAGCTCGGCTAGAAAACTTTCGTACTCTGCTATATTATTTGTGGTAGGGAATTGCATTTGGATTACATATTATAACTGATCACCCTGTGGTGTGACCAACACTATACCAGCCCTCGAATATCTTAGTTCTCTAGAACCATTAAATTATAAGGTACAATGATCGGTGTTAGTGGAATTCTGCTCTACAGAAGGCTCAATGTTCGTCCATTCAGCAATAAAATCTGCTAAAATTTGCGACTTGATTGCTGATCGGGAGACGAAATGGATATAAAAGGATCCAAGTTCAACTGCCCATTTAGTAATCCGATCAGTTGCTTCTTGGTTATGGAGAATGTTACCCAAAGCAAAAGATGAGGGCACTTTAATCCGATGAGAATGAAAATAATTTCTTAATTTTCTTGAAGCCATTAATAGGGAATAAAGTAGTTTTTGAACTTGAGGGTATCTCTCCTTAGGTCCGTGTAAAGCTTCACTTACGTATTATACAAGTTTTTGAACCTTATCTCGTTCGACGACCAGGACAACACTAACCACATTATTTGTAGTCGCTATATAGAGCAACAAAGGTTCCTCTGGATTAGGTGATACCAATGTTGGCGGCATTGAAAAATAATTCGTAATGTCCTTAAATGCCTTTTCTGCTTCATCCGGCCAATGGAATTTAACGTGTTTTATTATTACCTTAAAGAAAGCAATCCACATTACCCCGATCTGGATATAAAGCGATTGAGAGCAGCCATTCGTCAAGTTAATCCTTACACTTCCTTCATCGAAGAAGGAGATTTTAAGGATTCAATTGCATGAATCTTCTCAGTTTAGTTTCTATTCCGCGTGAACAAACAAGGAATCCTAGCAGTTTGCTTGAAGAAACTTCGGAAGTACACTTTTCGGAATTTAACTTTATTTCATGTTTTTTAAAATTATAGAATGTTTCGGCCAAATCCAACAAATAATTAGAGTTTTTTTGCTATTTACAATGAGATCATCTACATAAGCTTCGAGATTTTGTCCTATCTGACTTATAAAAGTTTTATGTATGAGGTGCTGGTATGTGGCTCCAACATTTTCAATCCAAATGGCATCTTCTGGTAGCAATAGATTCCAAACATGGTTATTGAGGAAGTCTTCTCTTTATCTTCTCTTGCCATGCTTATTTGATGATAACCTGAGTATGCATCCAGAAAACTCATCAGTTCGCATCCCGCTTTTGAGTTGATCAACTGGTCTATTCGGGGAAATGAAAATCATCTTTTGGACAAGCGGTATTTAGGCTGATGAAATTGATGCACATTTCCCACTTACCATCTGTCTTCTTGACTATAATCGGATTCGCGAGCTAACCTAGATAATCAACTTTGCGAATAAAGCAAGCTTCCAAGAGTTTGTCCAACTATTGTTGGATAGCTTCTTACCGATCAGGAGCAAATTGCTGTAGCTTTTACTCCACTAGTCGTATTTCATGTTAGATAGCTAACATATGCTCGATCACCTCCCTTGGGATTACAGGCATATTGGATGGTTTCCACGCAAACACATCTGTGTTAGCCCGGAGGACAGCAATGTGCACGTCTTCCTATTTGGCATCCATCCCTGACCCTGTTCGAACAGTTTTTGACTGGTCGATGGGAGAGATGGGATAAGCTTTACTTGCTTATTCGGCAGAGGATTAGCTTTCAGCTTTTTTGACTTGCCAGGTTTATCATTCTTGCAAGGTTTTTCTGCATTATTAGCATCTCTTAATGGTAATTGATTGATAATTTCAAGTAATTTTTTATTACAATTCAATGTAGTAGTTGAATTACCTTGCATGTTAATCACGCCTTTTGGACCAGGTATCTTAAGACTCTGGTAGGCATGATGAGTAACTGTCATAAATTTGGTGATTGAAGATCTACCTAAAATGGCATTGGATGCAGACTCAAAGTCTACAATTTCAAATGAAATCAACTCAGTTATGAAATTACGGGCATCTTCAAAAGTGATAGGTAACACAATCCGTCCTATTAGAGTTACCGATGGACCGAGGACAATTCCGAAAAAAGGATTTGTCACATGTCGGATCTTAGAATGAGGGATTTGCATTTCATCAAGGGTATGGATAGAAAGTAAGTCTAATAAACTTCCTCCATCAATTAAAACTCTCACTACTTTGCAACCACTAATAGTAGGAGATACTACCAAAGGAAGTTTATGAGAAGTAGACATACCTTTTGGGCAATCATTCTTGCTGAAGGTGATCGTGACATCTGATCACTTCGAAAAGTCCGATATTCCTAGTTGGGTGTTGATGTTATTGACCTCCCTCCAAGAGGATTTAAATTGCCATTTCATAGAATATACACATGATCCACCGAAGATCATGTTGACATGATTGTCTGGTTTTTGATAACCCATATTTTTGTTATCATTTGCATATTTAATATTTCGTCCTTCTGGTAAAGTCAACATAGGATCCTTACCATAGTAGAATTCATCCATGGGCCTTTGTCATGTTCGGTAATTGTGCTAGTTGTGTTCTGGTGTATCATGCAAAGGACATCATCTTCCATTCTCACTATTTGAAGTGGAACTTTTGGGAAAGAACTGGTCGTCTGCCCAACCAGGTTTCTTCTTCTAAGGTATTTTACCCTTGGAGTATGTAGGTTGTTCAAAGATGCCTGCGACCTCTTTCTGAGAGATCTTTTGATCTTTTTCTTACCTTTATTTTTTCGGTCATCAGGTGTGAATGTTTTCTTAGGCTTGTTACCTTTAGTGATCTTCAAATCTAGCCGAAGTGGTGTATGGCTCTTATCGACCATATGATTTCATTCAACAGCCTCACGTGTATCAGAATACCGATCTTCCATATTAAAGAGTTCTGATATGGTAAATGGCAGGTGAATGTTGAGGTCCTCTATGAAATGTTTGTAGTGTATGGCCTGCTTGAATGCACGTAACACAGAATCATCAGATATGTTAGGAATTGTATTATGGGCATTAAATGCACTGAAACTAGTCGTTACTACAGTAACCTCGATACTACCGCCATGTAAAAGTCGGTAGTACAGATCATCAGTACTACGACTCTGTAAAATAGGTAGTACCACAATTTCAACAACTAAAATGATCATAACTTTTTACTCCGAAGTCTGATTTATGTGATTTTGGACTCTATGGAAAGCTTATCAAGAGGGCTACAATTTGCACCCCTTTTCAAAATTTAAGCAACCATAGATATTTTCAAAGAACACAAAAACTTCAATGATTACACTCTCTCGGGAATATGTACCGACAACTAAATAGCGGTACTACCAGACCAGCATTAGTACCAGCCTTTGAACCACGGTAGTGCTAGAATTCAGACTCAGAGAAAAACACACTTCTGTAAAATAATTACCGCACAAGTGCCACGGTACTACTGGACCTGCGGTAGTACCGGCTTTAACACAGCGGTAGTGCTGGCCTGAGGAATTTTCCAAGAAACACATTCTCTAGAAAATAATGACTTTTCCCAAAAGCGGTACTACCGGACTTCGGTAATACCGGTCTCACCACGACGGTAGTGTCGGTCACATATCAAAAGCAAGATTTCACAAAAAAAATTTCTTGTCGATGTTCAAGACCCAAGGATCCCTAGATCGAGCTTATGAATATAATTTTGGTTTCGTTTGTCTAAAAATTAAAGATTGAAAGGTGTAGAAAAATGAGGATTGTATTTTATTGAGTCACAACTGTTTATAGAGTACACATTTTTAATGGAGAATTAATAAACTAATACTAATCTCTTCTCCTTAATCTTGAACATGATGCGTTGAATCCTTGTAGAAGCCTCATATTTATAGCATACGAAAAGGTGACATTTTGTCATCTTTTAAGATGTGTCTTTCCTCAAAAAGGTGTCTTCTCGTCAAAAGGCATCTTCTTATAAAAAAGATGTCTCTTTGTAGAGAGTAACTTCAAAACGGTTGTCTGTACCTGTTAGAGAAAGTGTCTTCCACACATTTGTTTTATATGGGGGTAACTTCTTTCCCAACGTCAACCATGTCAGGGTGAAGGCTGTCCAATGTTCGACCTATATGCTGGTCGGGGTGGTTGAATGAATTATTCCAGACCAGTATGTGTATATCTAGCCGGGGTAACTAGGATATTTTTTTTATCTCCAACAAGTATTTTGTACACTGGTCAGGAATATTTTCATGTGGTTAAATTTAACTTTGGTTGAATTTGTAACCAGGTAATGGGCCTTGAGCCTTGTCTTTACATGTGGGCTCTTTTTTCTTATGAAATCATAGGCCCAAAAAGTATAGTAGGGTATGTTAATTGTCTTTACTTTTCAAATTTCAACAAAAAACCAATAGAATCAATTCTCGAGCCATGTGATGATCAACACATGATCATGAAACTTTGCAAAATACATTTGCAAATGCTAATCACATGCTCCACAAGAATTGCGTAAACTTTAGCTTATTTTCAAAACACATTTGCAAATAACAAATCCAAGTAAATAAACACCATAAGGAACAAGCAAGAACTCTTGATTAGTCATGTGATGGTCAACACATGATCTCTAACAATTTGTAAAATATATTTGCAAATTCTAGTCACATGCTAAAAAACCAAGTGCAATGAACTCTAACTAATCGCAAAACACATTCACAATACTAGCTTCATGCAACGAACAAGTCGAGAAAACCAAATGCATGAGCTTCCACAATTTGCAAAACACATTTGCAAATCTTAGCTCCATGCAAAGAGCATGCCAATAAAATAGCAAGCACGAGCTACAACTATTTGCAAAACACATTCGTAAATATTAGCTCTATGCAAAAACCACATCAAAGAGTGAGCTAGAGCAAACAGGATTGAGCCATCAACACATGATGAGATTCAAGCTATAAGACTTGACCCCTTTTAATAGTACAACAACTTAACTAGCAATCCGGTCTCCCAACCAAAACCGAGACCGATAAAAGACTAGGAACACATCCTTAACCCTATGCTAGTTATACATTTGCCTTGCGCAACCACTTGGAGCTTTTGCTTGATGACTATTATCATCTCTTTGAGTCCGAGTCTTCATTTTGTTCATCAACACATGATGAAATCCTTCTTCTCGAATATTGAAATTATGACCATCAACACATGATGCCATCCAAAGTCTTCATTAATGTACTTAACCTATTTTCACAACCTTAAGAAAAATATTAGTCCAACATATACGGTTGTCCCAATCATCAATGCACTTCATTAATATATAATGGATGTCTTAGATCCTTTGATCTACTCCTTTGATGATTGACGAACCCCCAAATAAGATTGAATTAATATTGGTTTTGAGTATATTATTGCTATTGAAGCTTCATATACTCAAGCACTTCTGGTTGTCCTTAATCAACAAAGCTCACCATCAACGCAAGATGGAGAGCCTAGATCTAATGATCTAATTCTTTGATGATTGAACGACAATCGAAAACCAATTTAAATTAACTTCAAATTGATATGAGTACATTTCAACTACGCAAGTTTCATATACTCATGAGAAACATTTCAAAGTAATGAACCTTGAATTTGGGAATGATGGAAAGGGATCAATACTTTGAGACCATCAAACATAGAGTAAACTCCATTTAAATGTGTGCATATATTGACTTTGAGCCAATATGCACATATTCAACTTGAGATAGCTTTGGAGTTTATTCTAAATTTAATTCAACATGAGTATGTTACAACTACATAAGTTTTATATAATCAAAAGATTTATTTCAAAAGTAAAGATCCTTGAAGTACTTGGCAAGATGAAAGGGATCAATACTATTGAAACTTCAAGATAAAGAATGAACTCCCCCTAAATGTGTGCATTCATGTATATATGAAATTGAAAACAATATGCACATTTTAAGGGTGAAACTATGGTGGAGTTTGTCCTTTATTTTGAATTCAAAGAATGCATCTAGAAATAATAAAGTTAATCAGATGCATACCTTTGAGATTTTCATTTTTTATTGAGATGAGACTAATCGCTATCAAGATTAGCAAAGAAGTTAGACTCATAAATTCATTTGTCATTAACCACCAAAACCAAGCTAATGATAATTGAACTTTCACGTGAAAGTGAGAAGACTGAGTCGGTTGACAGCGCTAAGTTAAGGTTCATCTCATCCCTCCCTTGGGGCTTGGGATCGACTCCCATGTCGAGCAACATTTTTTGCACTCTTGTTTTGAAAGAGGCAATTGCAACCAACCAAACCAACCCAAAAAAAAAATTAATTACAGCTACCAGGATTTGAATCTGGGACATTCTAAAGTGAGCCAAGCAATCTTTCTAACTGAGCTAAGCAATGTTGTTGAAAGGTCTTAGACTAGTTATCTCTTAAACAATTTTCACACCTCCACTCCAAATCCGATATTGTAAACACTAAATCCAGTCCTACAAGCAATATTTCCAACCAGCAAAAAAACCAAAATTTTGATGAGAATTACCAAAATCTCGTCGAAATTTTCGAGAGCACTGAAGCAATTTGAATTTTTAAATTTTTTATTTCACCAGGATTATGCATCTGGGGGGTGCCAAATCCGAGATTTCATCGAACTTTCGACGGGATTTTGAACCATGGTTGCCATAACGCCCATTCTGGGACGAATTGGAAGAGGAATCCCAAAACATCACACATATGAGAATCATATCACTAGATAAGTCTCTTAGCTGTTCGCAATGAATATACGATTTATTTTACAGACGAATTTTACAGGCAAACGAGTTAGCAGCAGAAGACTTGTCTCTGTAAAACCTGAGATGAAGCGACCGGTGACATCCCCTATACGATGTCTCAATTCAATTTTTATTACTCCCTGTTCCTGAATATATGTTATTGTAGCTTTCAAAATTTGTTTCTAAGTATATGATATTCTACGATTTCGAGACAACTTTTAACTATTTTTCTTTTCCATACCTGATTATTATTTCTAATATTATTTATTGCTATGAAATAGAGTAACACACACTATCCAAGAGCAATAAGTAAGTTAATGAAGAAGGTTGATTTGGTTATTTCTACACGTGACATGATTGAAGCGCAAAATCCTACAACGCCATCTATTCATGAACGGAGAAAGTAGGTTGTTATTAGAATGGAGGATTTTTCACATTTCCTTTAGAAATTGAACTATGTTCCCCCAAGAAAGACTTAGGCCCTGTTTGGCAACTTGAAACCGGGACATTTCTACTAAATCCTGGAATAAACTCAACCAAACGGGCTAAAGCTCGGAACGATTCTCTTTGGAGTGTTTCTTCTTTTTCCACACCGTGGCTAAATCGGTCTCAACCCAGTTCTACCCGATTCACAGAATCCAACCTGAAACGTTTCTACCAAGAATCTGAAACCGTTTCCGTTTCTACTCGAATCTGAACCGTACCAAACGGGGCCTTATCTTTTGTTTGCCGATCATCAAATCAAACTGTTGATTTTTTTAGACATCGAATTGGTGATTGGTCAAAGGCAATAATGCACTGAACACATTAGTACCCGGCCCGATGGGCCCATCTCACGGAGACGTCACAATCAGCCCTTAGAGTGGGACCCACCAGCCAGGGAGACCATCCCCCGCTCCCTGGCTGCCGTTCGCCCCATCATCGTTGGCGACATGCCGAAACGGGTGTTTGGCCCCAAAAACACACAACAGCCACATCGCTCCTGCACGCTTCCGATCCAACAGCGCAACCGAGTGCGTGCGCGCGTCGAATCCCAAATTCCCAATTCCCAATCGCCATACTACCACCGCCCCAGATTGAACCGCGCAAAAGCAGCAGCAGCATGGCAGCAACGAATACGCATACTACTCCTGCGACGACCCGAAAAGCAGAGCAGAGAATCCCATCGGGCGGAAAGAAAAAACAAATTCCCCAATCCCATTTCCAGCAAAACCCAGCCATCTTTTTTCTTTAATTCGGGGGCTTCCCTCCGTCCGCCCGAGCAGTAATGAGGAGGAAAAGAAAACGAAAAGCTCCGAGAAAACAACGCATCAACACATCACAGCATCATCGAGAAAGGAAGCGCAGGCGCGGATGTGAGCGAGCGGGCGAGCGAGGAGAGGCGGAATCCGAGGAAAAGTCCAAGCCCCGAGAAAAAAAATTCCCCGGACCGCCTCGAGAGATTTCGCTTGGTGTCCCGCCGCAGCCGTCAAAATCCAATCTTGACGCATCAGTCCCGCTCGGCGCCTATACTGTTCTGGAGTTCGCTTGCGCCTTTGTGCGATAATTATTAGCTTCTGTGGTTGGCGGCTGCTGCTGTTAATTGCTAATGACCCGCCTAGTCCTCGAATCTTTGCGGCGTACTGCCGCTAAGGAGGTCGTCTGATCCTGATTTGGCTTTTGATCCGGATTCTTGGAGGTTTCTTGCATTCGTTCGTTCGTCGTCGAGCCGCGCTTGGTTTGGTTTGGTTTGGTTTGGTTGTTCGGCTCGATCGGGATGGATGCGGGGTGGGTTGGGCTCGCGTCCAATTCGCCACCACCACAAGTAGTACGCTCCTTTTTTATTGTTTCCGGAGTGGGATTTGCCTTTGCGTTGCAGTAGCTATTTCCGCAATTGTTAGGGCTCCGTGTTCTCGCCTACTTTACTCTTCTTTTCCCCTTTGCCCCCAAATCGAATCCTCCTCTTCCCCTCCCCGTTCGGCGCCGTACGGGCGATCCTAGTCGTCGATTTCGCTCCTGCCGCCCCCGAGTCGGCCTCAAAATTGCGTCTTGGTATGTTTGGCTGCGCCGATTTGTGGTTCTTGCTGCGGATTTGGGGGGATTCTTGGTGTGATCTGTTGTAGTTGCTGTTGCAGGGTTCCATGAAGGTGTGAGGGAAATTGGGGGGCGCCTGTTTTGCTCCGGCCATGTCGCAAATCCAGAGCTTCTCGCTCGGGAACTGCGTGCTCCTCGCGGTGCTCTGCGGGAAGCACGCCGATAAGCGTGCGTCGGGGAGGTCGGGGCCGGAGGCGAAGCGGCTGCGACCGTCGTACCCGTTCCCTGATCTCAGCTCGTCGGGGAGACTGGAGGTCATTTGGGTGTTTTCGCTTGGTTCGGGGTGGATGGATTTGCTTGTGAGCTCAACGATGGAGCTTTTGAATGCAGGTGCACACGCTGTTCAATCCAACACCTGAGCAGTTCCTCGAGGCGCAGCGGGTGGTGCAGCCCAACTTCTTGTACATCCAAGGGCAGCAGCTGGAGGATGAGAAGGAGATTGGTTCACTCGCCTGGGGGGACGCCGACGTGTCTGACCCACAGGCGTTTAGCTGTCTCATCAGCCCGCCATTCCCTACTATTGTAAGCACCAAGCTTTTATCAAGTATGTGCAATGTTATTACTCCTTAGTTGAATGGCTTACAGCTGCAACAAACAACTTGTAGTGCTATTAGCTGTTAACGGAATGACAAACAACAGGGCTTGATATGTGAATCAGTTCACCCTGAGATGTTTTTGAGTCAACATTGTAGTGCCATAATGCAATCATGATGTTTGAGAACAACTGCTATATGAACCTGCAGTGATTTGGTCCAAGCGTGCTTGTTCGATTGTTTGCAATTGCGCAACAATTGCCTGTTACTTGGTCTGACGATTTGTCTTGCACTGCCATGCCACTAGAGTATTATGGGTGTTTTGGTGTCAGATCCTGTTCCGGATATTGCAATATATGCAAATGCATCTGCTAGTGCAATGTATCTTACAATATAAATATTATTTCATTTAGACCATGCATTAAAATACTTGTGCAACATTTTCATCATACAACTTTTTATTGTCCTAATGTCTTCTCCCTCTCACTGCATGACGTGTTGTACAACTTGGCCAATTTGTTTTCACAAACTGAATTTCTCTCTAAATTACATTGGACTTTGCTTGTCCTAGTTCTATTTGACTGAATTTTCTTTGTTTTGTTATCGTTTATGCTAACGCTACTGTCTGGTTTTTAATACAGGTTTATCTGGAGGTTCCTATTGGTGAAAAACTTGCCCAAGCAGTTCATTCGAAGGTAGAAAGTTTTCCTGCTCAAATTTTGCATCGCTTTAAGCAACTAGAGTCTTATTGTTCATTTCTCAGAGTTTTGAGTTTCTCCAATTTTGTTCACTTTACTTTGGTTCCACGACAATGTAATCTGCTGGGAGAGTATTTTTACAAATATGTACAGTCTAAAGGTTTTTGCTATACAGATTCTTCTAGCATCCAAATAAGTAAACATCTCTAATTTACTTCTATCACTTAAATGTTGAACAACCAATTATATTGTTTTTCAGTTTGAGGTTTTGCCACTCTTTGGAATTCAGTAGTGCTGACGTTTTCATTTCAGGGTATTCCATACGTAATATACTGGAGAAATTCATTTCCATCTTATGCGGCATCCCATTTTCGCCATGCATTGATGTCAGTAGTTCAAAGGTATTGGCATCCCTTTTTCACCTTCCATTAGCATCATATCGCAATGACATTTCACATCTAATAATTTGCTTATGCTTGGATTTAGTTCTGTGAGCCATACATGGGATGCTTTTCAGCTTGCTCATGCATCCTTTCGACTATACTGCGTAAGAAACAATCATGTGCAAAGTGTTAAGCTCGGGCCTCGTCTACTTGGGGATGCTCCAAAGATAAATATAAATGCTTTTGAGAATGAAATGGCTGAGGAAGAAGGTTCTTCTGAAGTGTTTCCAGCTATAAAACTATATGATGATGACATCAACATGAAATTTCTTCTCTGTGGAGTACCAAGTGCTCTGGTAAACTTTGATATTTTATGTCCAAATTTTCTTACATCATATGCTGTTCCTTCCTAGGTTCAACTAATGAACTGATGGTTCTCTCTTCTGCAGGATCCCTGTTTGTTGGGTTCATTAGAAGATGGCCTGAATGCACTCCTGAATATTGAAGTATGGACTAAAGCATTGTTGTTCTACAGTACCTTTTGTGCTCCACTTATTTCTATGTCTGAAACAGACATGATTTCACAGTCATGGAACAAACTTTACACCATTTGCTGTAGAAAAATATGGAGTATAATGATTTTAACAGCAACCTTTTGTTTTAGATACACTAAGAAATCTGGTTAGGAAAGTATGATCTCACTATATTAGATATTATCAAATCTGATTTCTCCGGGATATGGTGATGCACGGATGTTGTTGCATTTATGTTTTTATTTCAATACTCAGAAGAAGCTGTAATTTGCATTGACAATTGTTCCAAGTAAGGATCCTAGAACAAAATCTGTTGTGATGTGTAACAGCAAAACACTGCACGTAAATGGAATACTAGATAAGCAGCTTCAGTTCATTGTACTTGTAAATAAAATTACAAGACTAGCAATAAAATGCATTCTTTGATTTTTTACTTGAGCTGCCAAAATGAGACTACATTTCTGATATTATGTGGATTCGAAAAATCTGGAAGTTCGCAACCCAGCTATTTCTCTTGTTATTTTTTGGTAAAATGATGCATACACATAAAACAAGTATGCCATCTTAGATGCTCCCAGATTTGTTTAGCTAATTCTTATCGATCAATCTTTTGTACAACTTTTGTTTGTCAATTATTCTGTTGTTAACATAACTCTATGTAATGGTTGATTTTATTTTTCGCAGATTCGTGGGAGTAAACTTCAGAACCGAATCAGGTATGTTGAAATGCTGTCTGTTGTAATTGAAGTTATTACTTACCTGATACTCTATGCGTAATCCTGTTGGCTGTTCATCCTCATTTAAGTAGATGTACTATTATTTATTAGCCCTCTTGGTTTATGAAAAAAAAGGAAAAATATACTTTTAGAAGTAGATTACTGTTTCATATAAAATGAACCAGTGAACCTTTATTGGTGGAGCTACTAACTAAAAGTAGAATGTATAATATGTGCGTCGGTACATATAGGAGTTGCCCCCATATTGATCATTCATCATATTTGAGCAACCTTTTTTATCTACTGTTTCCTTTTCCGCTGTCAACTGTGTCTTTATTGAAGATTTTTTGTTTAGAGCAGAAACTGATTAGGTGTTCTTCCTCTGTGGCAGTGCTTCTCCACCACCTCTTCAAGCTGCGTCTTTACCACGTGGAATGGTTACAATGCGTTGTGATATCACTACTTGCAGTTCTTCTCATGTGTCACTTCTTGTTTCTGGTAGTGCACAAACTTGTTTCGATGATCAGGTATGGATTTCTGCAAACTTGGAGAATTTTTCTTATCCTAACTACACAAAAGTCATATGGTGTTTACCTATCTGTGCAGCTTTTAGAAAGCCACATCAAGAATGAAATCATTGAGAAGAGCCAGCTAGTCCATGCTCTCCCAAATAGCGAGGATAAGTTATCATCGACTGAGCCATTTGCTTCCATGTCCACAGCTTGTGGGGCTTCTACGTTTGAAGTCTGGATGACCCTTCCTAAGTGGGCAGCACAGGTTGGTTTACCACATTGAACACAAGAGAGATGCACTGATTAGAATTCCAGGGTGTGCTGACGTGCCTCTTCTTATTTTTTTATCATCGTTTGGTCACTTTTTATTCTTATGGTCTATGCATATGGTTGAATTTGGCTACTTGTATGTAATTCTTTTGTAAAAGACTCCTACTAATACTGTGTGCTTGATTTCTCCAATATCAATGATCCGTTATAAAAACAACAAACTTTTTGGCCTTATGAACTTTTTCTAGGCTTCAAACCTCTAGTAGTCACATATGAATCGATATTTGTTCATACTGGCTGAACATTATTTTCTTAATATTTAGGTTCTGAAACATTTAGCACCCGAAATCTCATACAGGAGCTTAGTTGCACTTGGAATTGGTTGTATAAATGGTACTCCTGTTGCTGCATTCGATAGGCGAGATGCAGATCGCCTTCTTTTCTTTTGCACAAGTCAACGCAAAGATTTAGCTGCTGAAAATGGTCCATACTTTCATCTGCCAAGATGGTCAGCGTCCCTTACCAAGGACAGAACAAAGATGGGTTCAGAATCGAAGCCAAATGTGTTTGGTGCGAATGGGATTTTAGAGGACAAGAAACGTCTGATCGAAGGGCCTTCCTCACTCTCATTCTTCAAGGCAAAATTGAAGCCTGCGACCATGAGGCCCATTCCTCACTCTCGAAAGCAGCAAATGCATCCATTTATGGGTTTCGCTGAAGCTACCATCCATGAAACTAGTCAGGCCAAGCCAAACTTGCCAGTCGCCCCACCTGTGAAGCACAATTCAGTACCTGCTGTTCCAGCAACCTATAGAAAATCATCATCAGGTCTGTCGCATAATCAATCAATTATTCAACTAAATCCTCTTCCGATGAAGAAACATGGATGTGATCGGTTGCCTATCCAAATGTGCTCTGAGGTATGCTTCTTGGACCTTCATAAAGATGAAATGATTCTATACAACTACATAATCGGGCTAAAATAATGCATCTGTTCTTTCACCATTTGTAGGAGGACTTCTTGAAGGATGTCATGCAGTTTTTAATTCAGAGGGGCCACAATCGACTCGTACCTCATGGAGGACTAGCTGAATTTCCTGATGCAATCCTTAATGCAAAGCGCCTTGATCTGTATAACCTGTACAAAGAGGTAATTCTGCACTTTTGCTGGTTTATGTAAAGTAAGGAGGTAGAAAGCATGTATTTTATTGGTTCGTTGTTCCCTGACAAAGGTTTTGATTTTTCAGGTGGTGTCCAGGGGTGGCTTCTATGTCGGTAATGGTATAAACTGGAAGGGTCAAGTCTTTTCAAAGATGCGTAACCATACTGCAACAAATAGAATGACTGTATGTATTCACTATTCAACTCTAAAGTTTGTTTTCTCATTTTATTTTTTCGCTGTCATGCTGAAGGACAAGGGGACAACCTGGACCTTCAGGTAGCATAGTGTTGTTTTTGGGTGCTAAGTTTATCCTTGGTTGCTGATCCTGGTAAAAATTAGTAATTCGAAGGAGCATTGTCTTTCATTCCAAGTTGGAGCATGTGCTAGTTTAGTTTTGATGTGGAGTTCATGATAACAAGCAAGTTTTGGTTTCTCTTTTTGACTTTTTAGCATTATTTCCATTAGCTGCCTTTTAAGTTTTAACCAAGTTTGTTTTGCTACTTCTGATCCAGTGAAATGCTGAATGTGTTCTAATTTGTACACACTTGTCCATATATATTTAGGGTGTTGGGAACACACTGAAAAGGCATTACGAGACGTACTTGTTGGAATATGAGCTGGCGCATGATGATGTGGATGGGGAATGCTGTTTGCTTTGTCACAGGTTTGAGGACATTCCTTTCTATTATTATGTCTGCTTTGGAACTCGATTTGTCACAGTGGAATCTAACACCACTTTTTATGTAATTCCAGTAGCGCTCCTGGAGATTGGGTAAATTGTGGTTTATGTGGCGAATGGGCCCACTTTGGTTGTGACAGACGGCAAGGGCTAGGCACTTTCAAGGTAAATACTACTCTCTGATTATTTCCCCCCTTAGCCGTAGGTTGATCTGACGAGCCGCCGCCTTTACAGGATTATGCAAAGACAGATGGATTGGAATACATCTGCCCCCACTGTAGTCTAGCGAACTATAAGAAGAAGCTTCCCCACAAAGCAGCTAATGGCTTTGTGAATGCGGTGTCTGTATCACGAAATGTTTAATTCTCTTCTTTCTTTCTTCCTTTTTTTTTTTTTTGCCGTTTTGCCCCAGGTTTCGGGGAGATGAGCCAGTAGAGTAGAGAATAGGCTGATAGAGGGGGTAAGCTTGTAGTGTTGATCTGTATTATTATCCCATTAATTTGGTTCAGTGTAGGAGCTTAAGTTTTATATAGCATGTAACAGCTGACACACAGAGAAGCTACTACAGTAGCTGGTCAGATTAAGTGTAAGCGCCCGCCTGTTATAAATTTAGCTCTATCCCCAGTTTCCATTGCCAGATTGCATGATTCTCGTGTCATCCTGGCACAAGATTTGAACCGCGTGATTCGCAATACTTAATTCCCATGGGCAAATCTATGCTGAGCATTTCTAGCTGAGCATTAGAAGATCAAAATATAAGCACGTACAAATATAGCTATATAAGACATGTTCCTAAAAGAGTAGTTGCATTCATCAATACAGCATGACATCAAGTGCATGAAAGACCAGCAAGCGTGTACCGGTTTGGCACAACTAGTAAGTAGCCGGGTGTCACAACTTACAACACAACGTCCATGGGCACCGAAATTTGCAGGGAAGCAAGAGTAAGGAGAGACCAACGCTCTGTTAGGGTTCAGAACATCCTGTAGCTCAGGCGAGACAATTTAATATGGGTTCTATATGTTCCATGGTATTTTACAGAATTTTTTGAGATTTTTCCAAGTCCATTTGCTATTTATTTGTAGTCCATTTGAATTTTTTTGTATTTTCTAAAAAGGAAAAACAAATAAAAATGCCTTAATAGTTTTTGGGCCAAAACCCAACCATCTGGCCTAGCTAGCCCAACGTCACAGCCTAGCTCAGTGTTGCGGTAAGCCCAACCCGGTCCGCTGCCAGTTGAGACACTAAAAGGTGGGGTCTACTTGTCAGCTTCGTATTCAACCATGCACGTGATGGACTCGGAGTCCATGTTGTAGCCGTCGTGGACTCCACTGTTGTTTCGTGCTCTACACGAACGCCGAGGCCCTTAAAAGGAAGCACCAGCACCGCCTTCAGCCATGCAACCATAGCCCTAACCCTAGCTGCCTTAAGTCGCTGCTGTTTTGACGGATTTGAAGGTTTTCTGAGAGTGCCGTTGCGGAAGCAAAAGCCGGATTTCTTCGTCGCTGGTAAGTTTCCGAGCCATTGGTCTGCATCGTCAATTCGTTGTCTCACATTCTAGCTTGTGCGTGCATTCTTTCATGGAGAGCATGCCCGTAGCTTGTTGTCACCGTGGAAGCCTCGCCGCCGGCCATGACACCCACGTCAAAAGGTTCGCCGTGTCGATATCTCCCTAATGGCATGTCATGGAGTCGCTAGTGCTCATCGCCTTTGACCCTAGGGTTTGGCGCGCTACCGCCACCGTGTCGGTGACATGGCGTGCCATGTGATGCCAAGTCACTTGCAACGTAAGCGTTTAGATCTAGGTAGACTTAGTCCATCATGAGCCGTCTCTGACATGCGGGGCTCACATGTAGGTGAGTCATGCCCGTGAGTCAGGTCCATCGTGGACCAAGCCTAGCAGTTATGGACTTGGTCTATGGACCAGTGCCCACATGTCAGCCTTTGTTGTTTTTGGAAATCTAGAAAAAATCAATTAGAAATAGAAAATAAGCCGAGCCCATTTATTAGTCTCTCGAGAGGGAAAATTCTGTAAATATTCTCTTCTCTCTCTTTTTCTAGGATTTATTTATCCGATGGATCTTTCGAGAGTCCGTTCTTTTTCATAAAAACTCCAATTGAGCTTTTTTAAGCTTTTGAATTCATCTAAATTCAATATCTACACTTTGGTGTATTTTATTTGATTTTTGGAGTTTGTTTTGTATTTTTTTTTTACCATTTGTTTTGCTTAGATGTTAAAGTGCTGGGAGTGTTCGAGGTGAAGAGTTGATCGAAGACCAAGATCAGGAGTTGTTCCAATGCTAGTTCTGCTTTGATCATGTCGAACCTAGTTTTTCAAATGCTATTTTGTTTTAATCTATTGCTTGTTATTTCAAGTTATTCCTATTTTCATATAATTTGGGAATTAGTTATCAACTCATTTCAATTATTCCTATCTTGTCATTTGCGACGCCATGCTTAATTGTCACCCTATGATGAATAATTATTAGTTGATTGCTAACATAATGCCAACATGGCTTGGTTAGAATGTGCTTAGTATACATAGTCATACCACGAGTAACTGATATATTTTAAAGTGCAAATTTAAACTTGACAATTGGTCTATGGAATATCTTTTGAAAAAAGGTGTGTCATGTGTTGTCACACAGTGATGATGTTGATGGTATGTGTTGCACAATAATCAATAGAGGTGGTAAATGATTTAGATTGAGGCAAGTGGCAGGAGGCTATGTGCTATATTGGTGGGTTTGTGTGCTATTTGGGTTGAAGATTTTGTGTGAATCGATTTATTTGATTATTTTAGATTATTTGGAAGTCTTTCTTCGATCCGTTAAGGACTAAACTGACAACGATTAATGTACCCTACTCTATTTTTTGGGCCTACAGTCTCATAAAAAAGAGCCCATGAATAAAGATAAGGCCCAAGGCTTATTACCTAGTTACGACTTCAACTAGAGTTAAATTAGATCATGTTGAAGTATCCTCGACTAGTATATATAATATTGATCGGATGATATGATATGCCCTAAAAATCCTGGCCTAATAGGCACACGCTGGTCGAGTAACCCTGACCAGTGTACATGTTAGACGTAGATAAGTTTACACCCCGACCTAGTTGAGGTCAGGGAAGAGGTTACCTCCACATAAGGCTTGCGTGCGGGAGACGCTCTATCTAACAGGTATAGACGGATATTTGGAAGTTACTCCCTACAAAGAAACTAGGGATGAATGTGGTCGCGGGCTGTCCACCAACTTGTTTAATTTAACCTGCATAAAACATTAAGTGAACACCCACATCCTGCTTAATAAATTAAATGGTGTTTGGCTTGCCAGCCCACGAAGCCCACATAGTGTTCGCCTCCTCTGCATCAAGTGCGCCTGACTGCCACCTCCTTCCGTCCTCTGCATCGCAGCCACATCGTGTCCACAGCCTCCTCCGAATCAAATCTGCCTCCTTCGCATCACATCATCATCCTCTGCGGCTCCGCATCGCTAGGGTTTCCACCTCCTCAGGCTTCTTGCCTCCTCTGCATCGAGCTGAGGTCCGCATCAAGCTGAGCTGCTCCGCTCGAAGGCGTCTCCGTTGTCGTCACCAGTGCCACCAGTGGCATTGGCCTAGAGATCGCCAGGTCGCTCTATCCCTCTCTCCCGTCTTTCCCTTCTTCTTCCTATTGTTGCCATTCAGAAGTCTTACATGATATAAATCACCTTAATATCCAGATCTTGTTGTGCGACTTTGTTTAATAAACAATAGGCGACTTTGTTCATTAAATCCATATCTTGTTCAATGAACAAATAGGCGCTTGTTCAATAGGCGACCTTAGTATCCACTGGTGCAAAGTCTTCCTATTGTTGGGCAAGACTTCCTATTTTGATAAAAGTCTTCCTATTGAATTTGCTCACGTCGGTCCAGTTCCTGGGAAGCAGGCAGCTAGATCAAATTTTGTTCTAGGAATTTTACCTCATTTTATCTTTTTTTAGGGTTTTTTGGCAGCGGGTTGTTGACTTGTGGGTGCCGCATTGACCCGTATAACTATTAGTGGGCTACCGCACCAGCCTGCATAAACTTTAGCGGCCTATCCGAGCAAGTGCTATAGTGCCCACGAACCATCCCACCTTCATCCTGGAAAGAAATACCTCTTTATTAAAGGACACCTTTTGATGAGAAGACATCCTTTAACGAGAAGATACCATTCTGCGGGAAGGCACTTCTTAGGAGACGACAAACTGCCATCTTTTCGACGCTATAAATAGAAGGCTTCCGCAAGGATTCAAAGGAGGGTGGCTGGATAAAGATAGAGATAATATTAGTCTTTTAGTTTTCCACTTAAGTCTATACTCTGTAAACACCTGTAATCCAATAAAGAAGCAAACCTATTTTCTACTCCTTTCAATCTTTGTTTTATAGACAAATGCAACCAGAATTACATTTGTAAGCTCGATTTAGGGACCCAAGGGTCTTGAACATTGACAGTTGGCGCTAGAGGGAGGGCCTTCGTCATAATTCAAGAGGTAATGTGTTGTCGATGGAATCAATGAATGAATAGAATTCATTCGATATGTTGACTATGCTCACCTCACCGCCGATGACTTCATGGAGGAAGAAGAAGGTAAGTGATTTCTGCTCTGAGTATGTTGCAGAGGCGGAGTTATCAAAATTGGTGACTTCATCCAAACCGAATGAGGTCACGCCAAGAGCACCATTTTCTGAGGAAAATCAGGAAAATGGAGTGACTTCGTACTGGCCCCTGTCTCAGAGGAAAAGGACTAGGGCATATGCCCTATGGAAGTCGACAATGCACGAACTTACCAGAACAATAATTGCTTCCATGAGAGTTCATCCTTAGAAGATTTTCTCTAAAGTTTTGAACTCGATTATACCCCGTCATCATCCTCCGATGAGGGAGTGCTCACCCCTTCCGTCAATTCTGGATTCCGCGTTTGGGCTGTCACGGAGAAGACAAAGGTATAATGAGTGGAAGTGAATAGTGTGAAGCTCAATAAAAGGATGCATAGGAGCATGCGTGAGTCTCGCAGTTGCCAAATAGAAGGCTGTGGAAGGGGCAAAACACCTTTACCACAATAGCCAGCCAGGAACATCTCAAAGGCCAGATCCTTTGGGTAGTCACCCCTGATTAATTTTTTAGGCCATGCCACAGGTTCCAAGGTTGGCGGTAAGGGACATAAACAGGAGGAGGAGGAGTTCATCGTTCGTTGGTTTCTTCAAGGGAGGTAAGTGATTGTAGGTTGTTTTGTAGGGTTGTGGTGCTGCTTAGAAGGGGGAATCCATGCCTAAAATTGGTGTTTAGGTGCTGTGGTTAGATGAATTTAGGGAGATTGCAAATCTGTCCTGCGCTGTCACCTCAGGCAGATTGGGTACCCGTATTTAGGGCTTGATTTTGAAATTGTTAGAGACGTTTTCTGGGGGGCTGGCTGTTGCGAAAGTTATAGATAATTGAATTACCTTTAATTGGGAACTAAAAACACTAAGTTTCATTCAACCATTTAAAAGTTATAGCCATTTTACCGAACGTTGTCCAAACTGTGTCGCGATTGGAACAGTCTGTGTTCATCTGTAGATTAGAGGGACTTAGACGCCGAATTAGTCTTTTCGAATACTTAGAAAAAGATGGGCAATTTCCTGTAGTTCGAGAAAATGTATTCGTTTACTTGATTTGGAGTAGTTAAACTCAAGTTATGACCATTAGAAGTCTGCTGTCCTGTTTAAACAGATTACTGTTTTTCGGGTTTTAGGAGTGGGTGGCGAAGTCGATGTAGTTGATTGGTCTTGTGTTGCTTTGTGGGCATGTTTTTGAGTGTATTATACCTATGTGCAGGTTGTGTGACCCCGGGAGTGCCATCAACATCTCGTCACTCCGTCTCGCGAGGTTGAAGGCAAGTGTATTAGGATGGTTGTGGCTTGGGTGGCCATTTAGATTTGTAGTGTTGCAATATAACCATATGATGTGTTAATTTGCCATGCTCTTGATCCTTGCATGTGATATGATGAATATGAATGGTTAATTGGTTATGCAATGTCTAAATTGAGTATTTATGCAAGTTCATTCATGTTATGGCATATGTGCATTCATAATGGAAGAGGCGACCAATTCTGATGCGTGCGTCTGTGAACACGAAAGACCTACCTCATAGTCCCATCCACAATTGTGAATGGGAGTGAGTCAGTAAGAGTAAGCACCCTCCACGGGATGGAAGGGAAAGAGGGTGCACACCGACAGATGTGCACTCGGCAATACCGGTATGTGCTAAGCAAATGGGCATGATGCATTGCATTGCATAAACGAGAGTATGATGAAGTTTATGAATTGTTTCTCATGGTGTATGTTATCCGTTGTTAAATTGTTTCCATTGCAATACACTTTGCTGAGTGATGAACTCACGCTTGTTGTTTGATGTTGTTTTTAGTACCTTGAATTCGGCATGTGGGAAGGGGAGTTAGATGCATGTCTTCACTTAGCTTCACTCAATTAGACAATTACATACCCCTTTTTCATAGTTGTGATGGTTTATCTTCTTGAACTAAACGTGGTTTATGTTATATCGTTTGCTATATTTAATTGTTCACTTTGTATTGGTTTTTGAGACATTTAAAGTTATATTCTTGGCTTGAACTGTTGCTGAAATCCCTGTTATTTATGTTATAGATGTCCTCTATTATGATATTGTGTTATGATGTTATTATTGATGCTTCAAACCATGGAAAAACAAAGTATATGCTGCCAAAATTTCGTTTAAGCTATTAATGTGTTTGCTGGATTTATTATTAAATTTGTGTTTTGGTTGTTGTTAGTATCCTTTGTGGTGATATTCGCGGCACACTAGGTGCCGGAGTGTTACAAAAACATTTCTTAGGTAATAAAAAATAGAGGATCTTGTATTCAAAATTCGGAACGTAGAGGGACCACTGAGTAGCTCGAAAAAGCTCGGGTTCTATTACATAAAGTCAAACTAGCAGCAGATGAGTATCGAATGAATGGATACTCTTAGATAGAATGAGAAAAAAACAAATTTGATTAATGCTACTTCTATTAGTTTGGAACAATTAGAAAAGTCTAAAAATGAAACCCTTTATTTTGAAAAACAAAGGGCAATGAATCAGGTCTGACAATGGGTTTTTCAACAAGCCATGCAAGGAGCTCTTATATCTTTAAATAGTTGCTTGAATATCACTTACATTTCCATATGATTCGTGCTAATGTTGGTATTCTCGAGGCCATAGAATTGATGAGATAATTAAATTAATTAGGCCTTGAGCTTCTACTTTTGTTTAGAATTTAGGCATTATTTCCCCCTTGCTTCCAAAAAAAAGAGTCAAGTCAATTTCAATAGGGGTTCTTCCTCTATTTTGTTTTTATTTATTTATTAGATTATAGAGAAAAAAAGGAACTCAAGGATATCGAAGAGTAAATAAAGAAGGATGGAATGAAAGAGTTATTGGTTGGAAAGAAAGAGAAATAGAATGATAAAAATCATATGGATTTACACAAACTTATAATGATTAGAAACTAAAAATGATATCTCAAAGTAGTTCGGAGATTCACTCCGCGGAGTTGAGCCAGAGAACCACCTCCAACACCGCCCCAACCATGCCGCCACTCCTCACCTCACTGCCATCATTGTTCCCTGGTACTGAAACCATGTGCAATAGCTTCGCCGCGCTCTCCTCTTGCATCCTCGCACTTCACCACCCTCCGTCGTGCCCCCAGCCGTCGGCGACCATAGGGTCACGTGAGTTGCCCTGTGTGCCTGGTCCACGGTGGACCGATGTGAATCTATGGACCCAGTCCATATACACAGGCCCACATGTAATAGACTGTGATCCTTTTTCTTTAGAAAAATAAATTTGGTCAAAAAATCAAAATCCCTATTGCCATCATGATTGTGTCATGCTGATGTCATAACTCCTTTTCCTTTAGAAAAATAATTCAAAAATTCAAAAATATTTGATGATGTCATGCTATGCTATATAATCCAGAATTTTCCTTAGAAAAAAATCCAAAATTCTGGGGAAAAAATCTGAAATATTGTTTTCTCTCTCATTTTCCTTGATTTAAATCTTCCGGGAGTCCGTTCTCCTCTATTCTAACTCTGTTTGATTCTATTTTTCTTCCTAAATTCATATAAAATCTTAATATACCTATTTATACTAGTTTTTTTTTTATGTTTTTACTTTTTGAAGTATAGATTTCGAAGAACCGGAGAAGTACTCAATTAACGACAATCCAAAGCACCACCACTTTGAACAAGGCAAGTTACACCCTTGATCATGTTGATCCCAGATTTTAAATTAATATTTTGGTTTAAATTACTGTATGTATAATTTTATCAGTGTAATTTAAATCCTAGTTTTAAATGTATAGTTATCTTCTAATTGTTATGACCACATTTGACATTGAAACCCTCGTACCATTGTAACCTTAAGCAAAATCTCACTATTTGGTACACCAATATAGTATTAACTAGTGCATATAGCAAAAGACTTAGACATGCTTAGACTTGAATTTATGATTTTTGGGAATTTGTGCCAAACAAATATTTCTATTAAAATAAAATTATTCCTTGGTATTGGGGTGCCATGGAATGTTATGAAAAATGGTATGGTTTAAAGAAAAATGAAAATGTGGTTTGGACTGGGTGAGAATGGTTGTCAGGTGTCTTTGTCATGGTTTAGGGTTTGTGCTAAGCTCGCCTAGTCAATTAAGGACCGGTCTGTGAGCTGCTGATTGTAAAGCTTATCCATACTGCCACAAGTCGTATGGAATTGACCTAACTAACTAATTTGCAATGTTTCATTGTCGGTTGTGCCATTCAGTTGAATGTGGTGTCAGATAGATAGCCACATGGTGCAAGAGGGGGCTTCTAACTAGGGTGCTTTAACTCTATCAGTGGTGGAACTTTAGTGGGCATGACTGCTTGAGATGGTGCATTGTAAAGGCCCTGTGATAATCACTTAGCCGCACGCCCAAGGAAGCATGTCATTGCTGATATATTAAGATTATTATGTCTTGTGGGTAAAGTTGTATAGCATCTGCAGAGTGTAAAACTAATCGATTAGCCGCGCCCTCGGTCATGGGCATGCCGAGAAAAGCCTTTCACAGATTAAACATTGAAATTTTAAAAATAATTTCAAAAAAATAGTATTTGGATGGAGTGAGTCCATTGTGGAAAATGGTTTAACTCCGGGATAGACCCTGTAATATTATAGATCTTTCTCCAGGTTTTGGAAACTTGTAGTCGGGGTGTGGGTCCCTCTCACAGTTGGTTTCGGGAGTTGGTGGGTAAATCTTGAGAGCTGAAGGAGTTGAAATTGAGTGGGTGGGTGAGTGAGAATTTTTTTTTCTCCCCACCTAATTTCTTCTCGCACCAAAGCTCCCTCCTCCCTCCCCACTTTTTACCCACCCGATTTCTCCCCCCACCCGATTCTTTTTCCCATACGGTTCTTCCTCCTCCCATACTAGCTCCCCTCCACTCCAAGCACCTCCTCCTCATCCCCATGGCTCCCTCCTCCCTCTATGGCAGCAAATCCTTCCCCCAACCGACGTCCTCCTCCTCCTTGCAGCAGCAGCTGTTCCCCCTCTTCTTCCTCTTTGTAGGTGAGTGTATTTGTGGTTTGGGGTTGTTCTTGCTGCTCTAATGGAGGTCATTGACTGGTTGGATGGCTCTAGCGTTCCTAGTTTTGCAGATTTTTGAGGGAAAAGAGGCTCTAGGTTGGAGGGAAACTTATTCTATTTTCGGGCTGAGGTAAGGCTGATTTTGGAGCTACGGTTTAAGGCAGTTAGAATCATCTCATGAATCTTTGGATGTAGAATAAATTGTAGCTTATTATTTCTCCTTTAATTTGAGCACAAGAACACAAAAATCCATTCATCCAATCAAAAGTTATGCCCATTTTAGTGCAGGCTGTCCAGAATGTGGTTGTATTGGTAACTGAAATGTTCAACTGCTATTTAGGGCTAGATGCAGCTTGATTAAGACTTTCCATTTTCCTATATAAAGTTAGAAAATTTTCTGTAGATTAAGAAAATATATTTGTTTGCTTGATTTGGATTCAAGAATCAAAAGTTATACTATGTTGAAGTGAGCTATCCCAAACTGGAATTTCCTGAAATTCAGAAATTTGGAGGCAACTCGGGATCTCTGTTCTTATCAAATTTAGAATTGATTGGTGTATCTTCAGCATGAATGGGTATGAAATAACTATATATTATCCTCTTGTTGTTCTTTAGAATATAAGAACTCTAAATTTGGTTTAGCCATTTGGGAGATATGCTAATTTTAGTACAGACTGTCCAGCATTTGAGTTAATGCAATTGATTGATGTTCATTGCAAATCTAGGATTGATTGGTGTATCTCCAGAATGAATGGGTATAAAATAATTGTTGATTATCCTCTTGTGGTCATTTAGAGCACAAGAACTCCAAATTTGGTTTAGCCATTTGGGAGATATGCTAATTTTAGTGCAGACTGTCTAGAACTAGAGTTAATGCAACTAATCTCTATTCATTTCAAATTTGGGCATGATTGAGAAAGCTCCTGCATGGATGGCTATGTCATAATGGTAGATTATCCTTTTGTGCTCATTTAGATACTGAGTTCACTCAATTTGGATAAGCGAATCAAAAGTTATGATTATTTTAGTGGCTGCTGTCTTGTGTGGCAGTAGTTTGGCTCTGGAGCTAGAATTTGAATTTGAGTTGGATTAATTGTGAAAGGATTTATTGGTCTCCGCAGGAAGATTAAAGTGGGTTTAAGCATATGTAACACCCCGGCATCTAGTATGCCCGAATGCTACCAAGCATAGACTAAACAACATCTAAATACCACAAATAAAGATAAATTACAGCAAAGGTGTAAATGCTAAAACCAAAAATTTCGACAGCATCTCCTTTGTTTTGACATGAATTGGAGCAATAGCAATAACATGGCAAGTTATATCATAGCATAAGACATCTAAAACAGCAATATCAATGAATAAAGCATCACTTATGTCTAAAATAAGGAATTCAACCATTCCACCAAATATAACAAACTAAACAATGAACTCAAGCCGATACACCAAGTTTCATGGCACTATTCATTATTATCATGACTCCCAATGATTAAACTGTATATGAATGTGAAGCTACGTGTAGAAGTGTAGCTAATGCCCTTTCCCGCATGCCGGTTTCATGGTACCTAAAAACAACATAAACACAAGCGTGAATTCATCACCCAGCAAGTATATTGCAATGGATCATAAAGAACAAATCAATGCCAACATCGGAACATACCATACTTAACATCAAGATCAAGTCATACTTTCATATACAACATCATAACCATGTCCCAAATCTCATTCTACACATTTCATTATCAACATCATGTATGCAATGCAATGCAATGCACATGTCTCCTCGAAGCACATACCGGTATTGCTGAGTGCACACCCGTCGGCGTGCACCCTCTGTCCGCTTCCATCCCGTAGATGGAGGGTGCCTACTCCTCGCTTCTACTCACCACGTGGGTGGAATCACGAGGTAGGTCTTACATCCATGGCGCTCCGGATTAGTCATAACTTTCTCACCGACCTTACCGGACTAGTTATGACGTTCTCACCGACCGGGTCAGTTTTCATGCCATGTATGCAACATATGCCATAAACATAAACAATTAACCATTGCATAGCACCATAAAAGACCATTTTCACCATAACATGGGCAAGCACTAACCATGGCAAGGTAACATATCATGAAAACAATTTGCATCTAGTCAAGTCTAATAACATTCAACACGATACCCATTTCAATACACTTGCCTTAACAGCAGCGACAGATTGGCGAGAAGATGAGGGCACTCCCGGGGTCACACCACCTGCACAAACATACCACACACTCAAAACGTGCCCCCAAAACAGTACGCCAAAGCTCGTCTACCCCGACTTCACAAAAGCACGGTAAAACGATCATAACTTTCAAATGGCTAGGCGGAATTGGACGTTCTTGGTGTACAATTAAAGGTATTGAAGTTACCTACAACTTTCTCAACAGGCAGCCGACCAAAATCCGACTCTAAAATTGCGAAAACTCGAACCCTAGGTCGTGTGCCCAATCTGCCCGAAACAGAGAACTAAGAAATCTCTAGTTTTCATCCAATCTACCCAATCATAGCACCATCTCTTGATCTAAAAACATCAAAACACCCTCTAGCATAGCACCTAGACCATCCCCAAGGATTACACCTAACCATACCTTCGCCCGACGAACGATGAACCGACGAACGACGACGAAAGTCCTCCCGGTTCTCCCGATCTCCTTCCTCGCTCCGAATCCGCCGGATCTCCTCATCGCGAATCGTTCCAATGGTGAGAACAGCGGGGTGGCGAGGTGAGGGGCTCCCCTAGGGTAGCAAGGATGGTGGAGAGGGGGGAGGGGTGGTGGCGCAAGGGGGAAGGGAGGAGAGGGCACACGGCTAGGGAAAGGGAGGGGCGGCGGCTAGGTGGGAGGGAATGAGGGGGGGGCGCACTAGGGCTGGGGGTAGGCGCAAGGGCAGGTCATGCTGCCCTCCCCCCACATGGGCCAGGAAACTCCACTTTCGGCCCATGTGGGGTCCCCTCTAAGGCCCAATTCGCCCCAGAAAGGCCCAAACTCCCGAAATCGGCCCAGAAACGCGATTAAACCTCATACCGTATAGTTTTAATCTCCAATTTCACATTTTATAATGTTACGGCATTCCGTAGTGTCACAACATAGGAGCGAATGTATTATTGTTATTTGTTGTTGAGCCATATTTTGCATTGTTTTGAGATGAATGCATATATGGTTTTGCAGGGAATGTGATCTTGGGGGTGGTCGCGATTTCTTGCCACTCCATTCCGAGTGGGTAAAGGCAAGTGTATCAATTAGTATGATGCTAGGATGTCGTTTTCTTGCTAATCATTATGAACATGTTATGCTAATCATAGTGGTATAATTGTGAGTGTGTTTATGTTGAAGGAGATTGAAATGGTTGTGGTGAATGCATGTTGCATGGTATGGGTGAAAGAGAAATCCTAAATGATCATGAAATTGAAGGTTATGTTAATGCTTTTGGTTGACTTGATGTTGATGATTATATTTATGTTCATGTTGATGGAAATGTGGATATTAGAAAAGAATGCAATCTGTAATTTATTCATGTTAAATTGCATATGTGCATTCATAATGGAAGAGGCGATCCATACTGATGTGGGCCTCTGTGTTCACACGTAGTGAACACGAAAATCCTACCACGTAGTCCCATCCACAGGGATGGATGGGAGCGAGATAGTAATAGTATGCCCCTCCACGGGATGGAGGGGAATGAGAGGGTGCACACCGACAGGTGTGCACTCGGTAATACCGGTATGTGCAAAGAAATGTGCATTCATAAGCATGCATGTTGTATTGCATCGCTAATAATAATTATTGTGTTAATTGGAAATCTGTGGATTCGGGACAGAGTCGTGGACTCCTCCCAAGAGGCTTAATGAGGAATGTGTGTGAAATAAACAATGAAGTAAAGGAGGTAAATGGTGTTGATATAAATGTTTAATGTACTTGTCATTTTGTATATGATTTATGATCATATTGTTGATTTAAATGCGTTAATTGGTTATGATATGATTGTTGGATACACTTTGCTGAGTCTTGGACTCACGCTTGCTGTTTGTTGGTTTTAGGTACTCGGAGTACTTCAAGCTGGGATGGGAAATAGCATCACCTGCACTCACCTTCATGCCCTGTTAAGGGAACAGTTGGATTAAAGTTTCACATTGATAACTAGTGTGAGATCATTGTAATAAATGTGTTTGTGGTTATAGTTTTGTAAGTTTTGTTGTGTAGTTAAGCATAGTTGCTAATTGTATTATTAGTTTTCATGCTTGTGTTTGAGTTAAATGTTGTCTCTTTGCTAGCTGAGTGGATGTCCATTTAGTAGGGAAGATCTTGCAGTTTTTTTTAAAAATTAGGATAGGATTTGGTAACACTTTAGGCACATGCGGTGCCGGGGTGTTACAGACCCTGCGATGAAATTGGTTTAAAAATTCAACTGTTCAATATTTATAACACATTTGAAAATTAATTATGATAATTCAATTCACTGCTTGACACTAAATTGAACTCCACAATGCCTACCTTTGTCATCCTTACATTAATATTACATTTACATGTAACTTGTGGTGTACTTCAAGTACTTACCTTACATTAATTGTTATTTTAGAGGAAGAGCACTACTACACTGGTGAGGATCTCGACGAGTAGGCTGCTTCCCCAGTTGATTTCCTATGGCAGATCTGCTAGGTCCCACTACTACTTACTGCTTTCCGCTGTTATATTATAAGTTGGCCTGCGAGCCATTCATATGCCTAATATTGCCATAACTAATCCTAGATAAGTGTAGCATACCACACTTTTATGGCAACCAAAATAGGCTCCATTAATGTGGTAATGCTAGCCAAAAATGTGAGACTATGACATATGGCCATATGGCGAAGAAAATATGGCAAACCAAAATCTTACCAAAAATATATGGCATGCCTAAGGTTAGGCGTTGTAATATTAGGCATTAAACCAAACCACCCCTAAAATTTGTTTCTTAGTGTGACAAACTACAATTGCACCAAGAAACCAAAATCTTCCTAAAAATATATGGCATGTCTGAGGTTAGGCGATGTAATATTAGATATTGAACCAAACCATCCTAATTTTTTTTTCTTTTTGCAAGGAAAACCACCCATAAATTTTACAGAAGATCAAATGGATCGTCTGTCAAATATGCAGTTTTGTAGTTATATGAAATTTATTCTAAAACTTGTGACATGAATCAAGCATATATGTCGTGACACCGAAGAAGCAGTCGCTTGTCTTTTAGGGTGTTCCCTCCTTGTAGACCTTGTTCTAGCTGCTTTTAATTTTGTTAGTTATTTTCTAGCTCTACAGAAGATCCTATGTTGGTGCCTTTTGTTTTGTGTCTCCCCATCAAGTTGCTAGATGCCCCCCCCCCCCCCCCCCGCCCCCCCGGCATCAAATTCTGGCACCTCGGGATTCATGAGTACTTGTGTTCAGAATTATTCCACGAGTTTAAGGCTTAATCACATACTAACTGCAAACAATTTTTATGTATAGAACTTCTTCACTTTCTTCCATCTAAAATTAACTGGATGTATACATAACAAGAGCAGGTTGTTACATTCATGAATTAAGACTACAACTCTGCAATAACCAGACCGAAAAAGACACTCCCTACATCAACACTTCGCTCACCTCGCTATATGCATACATGTTCCCCTTTAATCTGCACCTGAATTACTCGTAACTTCGTCTCTCCCCTCACGATGTTTAAGGAGGACATCTCTCCGTATTTTACAAAGAGTTGTAGACTTGTAGTAGCATCTTTGATTCTTGATTGATTTGCGCATCTACATGCATGGCTCTCTGCTAAGCTACCGCCAGTAATCTCCTCGGCGCGCCGCGGATCGCCGCCGCCGTCGACCGTGTCCCGTGGTGGCGATGATGGTGACACAGACCTCGCCGCTCCTTCTTGACCATGGCCTCGTGCTCTCTCGCCTCGTCTGTCGTGATCTGCTGCCACCGGCACACCTCGCTGCAAAACCCCTGGTCACCCCTGCACGGGTGGGTTAACACACGCAGACACCCCACAATTAGACATGCACCACATGCTCTTACGACGTTGTCTCGGTTCAGAGTTCAGACGAGCGTGTCTATGTACGTACACGTACCTGTACATGTACACGTCCTTGTTAGGGCTGAGCTCCCTCCTGCACAGGGAGCAGGCACTCAGGAAGCTGCAAGGACGACGGTGGAGCGCCGGCGGCCAGACCATCTGCTTGAGGACGATGTGGCACGCCCGCGGCTGGCTGAGGTGATGGTGGCGCTGCTGCTGCTGCTGGTGGATAAGAATCTGTAGCCCGACGACGACGTCGGCGTCTCGCTCTCGCCGCCGCCGGCCATGGTTTTGTCCCCCCAGGTGCTGATGAATATCAGTATTGTTCTTGACATGGTCAACATCACCCTCCTCCCCTAGATGGAAGATGCTTCTCTGGCTCCTTGGAAGCATGGCGGAGCGGAGGAGGGCGAGCGGAGGAGCAGCGGTCACCACTCACCAATCCTATCCTGCACTCTGCAGTGGTTTGTAGTGGTGAGAGGTGTGTGACGGGGAGAGGAGTGATGGGTATTTGAAGCCACTTGGTGTCCATAGAACGGCAGTATAGTAGTACTGCGATTCACTTGTGTTACCCAACGTACGGGAGGAGAAGAAGAATCTCTGAAACTGGGACCAGGTGATGCGCTGGTGCTGCTGGGGATTTGAGAGCAATGGAGACGCTAACTGCTGATCGATTGGTTTGTGTGGGGGAGAAAGCTGAGGCCTTTCTTTGCCTATTTTTTTTTTGTAAAGGAAAGCTTACGCTTGCCAAAACTGATGGGACTGACAGAGCAAGTGAACAGAGCACGTTACACTAGTAACTGCAGTGTAGACTGTGTAGCAACTCTTAGAGCATCTCTAACAGTTTTTTTTATAATTTGATTTCTCCAGCAGTTCCCATCCCTCCCCCCCCCCCCCCAAAAAAAAAATAGTGATTGGGAAAGCACACGAGCGTCCAATATTTAGCCACTTCGACCGGAGTTTTTGAGCGTGCAGAGAGATTGGGATTTCGATAGGGTAACTGTTGGAGCGGTAATTTTTTCATTTGTTCCTAAAAAATGATTTTGGAAATAAGTTTTGAGAACTATTGTAGATGCTCTTACTGTTGCAAGTTGCGACCCTATGGGACAAACCAACAGAGCTGAATGCCTGGACCGAAGCTCTTAGGGTATGTACAGTGATATAGACGGTGATTGTCTATAATATATTTTTATATTATCTATAGACAGTATTAAAGACAACACATACAATAGACAGTCTATATAACTATATGTAATGATCTCTCATATAATTAATAAACTATCTGTATAATGATATACACAGTATAAAACTGTCAATAAAATTATTTGTTAAATAGTAGACAATATTTTTCTCTCTTTTTATTCTTTCTTCTTCACATCGTTTAAAATCCTATATAGCATACTCTTATAGACATCATACATATACCATTATATATGCTACATTATCTAAAATCCTATATAGCATATTTTTATAGACAACATATATATATATATATATATATATATATATATATATATATATATATATATATATATATATATATATATATAGTACAATTACCTGGGACACCGAGGTGCCTGGGCACCATGATCCAAAACGGGTATTTCTCATATGTATTTGTATGCGAAATTTTTTGAATTTTTTAGGACGTTGAGTTCAACTAGTTTACTAACTAGTTCAAACAAGTTTGAACTAAAATTCAGATTAAAGTTTCCTTTTTTGATGATAGTTTGATTGTAGGTATGTCTTGATCATACATATAAATCAGCAAAGTATGTAATCTAAATTAATTCAAATCTTCAAATTCGAGTATATTTTTTTAAAGGTATGTGTTTCATTTGAATTCTTATAGATGGGTATATACCCTAAAACTGAAAGTTTTGAAAAATATATCCAAATTTGACTTGAATTAACGCATTTAAAAATTATGGTGCCCAGACACCATGGTGTCCCAATCCGTTATCCTATATATATATATATATATATATATATATATATATATATATATATATATATGTATGTATATATATATATATAAGCCCATTTTGCGTGCGCTTAGTCGTGGCTGCAGATGGCAAGTGGCAGGTACCATTCTCTGCCGTGCCAAAGTAAACGGCAGTTTCTTCTTTCCCCCTAATTGATGTTCCAAGTTCCAACTCTCTCTCGATCAGGGTTCACCTTTTCGTCGAAAATCATCGAAAATCGACCGTACCGCTAGGGTTCGACATCAAAAACCGGTCCGATTCAAAAAAAAATTCAAAAATTCGAAAAAATTTGCGTGTCAAAAACCGGTGGAAATCGGTCGATTTTCGTCAAAAATCGTCGAAAATCGCTACCAAAAGTCGACCGCACAAAAAGTTCAACATGGTTGTCGAATTTCCATCGATAAATCATCGAATTTCCATCGAAATCGTCGAATTTCGACGATTTTTGAATTTTTTTCAAAAAAATTTGGTTTTTAAATTTATGCGATTTTTACGATTTTCGACTCGATTTTCGGCTCGATTTTTGCGATTATCAAATTTCACTGTTCATTCGAAAATCGGCAAAACGAAAAGGTGAACCCTGCTCTCGATCTCTGGATCGAAACGGACAGCAAATTTCAAAGAGAAAAAAGTACTCTATCCTATCGGACGTACTCTCACTCTCAATATACCGCTTAAATGATGTTATTATACCTCTTTATCCTTTTGAGTATGCTCTAATACTTATTGTAAGATACTCTAAAGTGAATTTCACGAAAAATTTCATCAAAATCCACCCTTTATAGCATAATTTGTTTATATGCTCTTTTTACACATGAAAAATGGTATATAGCATGAAATAAAGGGCCTCGCTAAATTGTTTCAACAATATCATATTGTAGTAACCCTTTATAGCATAATTTGTTTATATGCTCTTTTTACACATGAAAAATGGTATATAGCATGAAATAAAGGGCCTCGCTAAATTTTTTCAACAATATCGTATTGTAGTATCTTAGAATTACTATTGAAGTATACTGAAAGTGATAAAGGAGTATGACACATGAAAAACTAATGTGTCATACTCCTTTATCACTTTCAGTATACTTCAATAGTAATTCAGAGTATACCACTTAAACTAATGTGTCATACTCCTTTATCACTTTCAGTATACTTCAATAGTAATTCAGAGTATACCACTTAAACTAATGTGTCATACTCCTTTATCACTTTCAGTATACTTCAATAGTAATTCAGAGATACTAAAATTCGATATTGTTGGAAAAATTCATTTGAACCCTTTATTTTTTCTATATACCCTTTTCCATATGTATAAGAGTATATAAACAAATTATGCTATAAAAGGTGGACCTTGATGAAATTTTCCGTAGACTCACTTTGGAGTATCTTATAATCAGTATTAGAGTATACTCAAAAGGATAAAGAGGTATAATAACATCATTTAAGCGGTATATTGAGAGTGGAGTACATCTTACTCTCAATATATATATATATATATATATATATATATATATATATATATATATATATATATATATGGGACATATTCTGTACAAACCTCCCTTACCGTGAAAACCACGTGTAAAGGTTTTGAAAAATTCTCAAAAAATTGTCATAGGTAGGGAGGTGAGGTTCTGTATTTGTAAAATTTGAGGCCAAACTCAATCGCATTTGCAATTTGTCTTTTTCATATCTTCCAAATGCGATTGAGTTTGGCCCTCAAATTTTACAGCGTTGTAGAACCTCACCTCCCCTACCTATGACAATTTTTTGAGAATTTTTCAAAACCTTTACACATGGTTTTCACGGAGTTTTCACGGTAAGGAAGGTTTGCACTGAACATATTCTGTACAAACCTCCCTTACCGTGAAAACCACGTGTAAAGGTTTTGAAAAATTCTCAAAAAATTGTCATAGGTAGGGGAGGTGAGGTTTTACAACCCTGTAAAATTTGAGGGCCAAACTCAATCGCATTTGGAAGATATGAAAAAGACAAATTGCAAAATGAATAGTGCTAAACAGTGAAAAATTACTATTCATACTGAATTTGTCTTTTTCATATCTTCCAAATGCGATTGAGTTTGGCCCTCAAATTTTACAGAGTTGTAGAACCTCACCTCCCCTACCTATGATAATTTTTTGAGAATTTTTCAAAACCTTTACACATGGTTTTCACGGAGTTTTCACGGTCTTCCTTACCGTGAAAACTCCGTGAAAACCATGTGTAAAGGTTTTGAAAAATTCTCAAAAAATTATCATAGGTAGGGGAGGTGAGGTTCTACAACTCTGTAAAATTTGAGGGCCAAACTCAATCGCATTTGGAAGATATGAAAAAGACAAATTGCAAAATGAATAGTGCTAAACAGTGAGAAATTACTATTCATACTGAATTTGTCTTTTTCATATCTTCCAAATGCGATTGAGTTTGGCCCTCAAATTTTACAGAGTTGTAGAACCTCACCTCCCCTACCTATGATAATTTTTTGAGAATTTTTCAAAACCTTTACACGTGGTTTTCACGGTAAGTAAGGTTTGCACTGAATATGCCCCCATATATATAGGGGATATATATATATATATATATATATATATATATATATATATATATATATATATATATAGAGAGAGAGAGAGAGAGAGAGAGAGAGAGAGAGGGAGGGGGGAAGACGTGTTTTATATTTTAATGTAAATTAGTGTAATGTTCTCTTTAAGCTTTAAATAAATATCTGAATTTACTTGATATTATCATTGAATATAATGATTAGAAATAATAATTAAGAGTAGATTAATCAGTTTTGATATCTCTTTGATACATGTGCTAAAAAGAGAGGTGCTTCTATGCTTTTCTTTTTTAAAATTGCACAAATATTAAAGCATGGATGAAGGGTGGATGATGATTATTTACGCATTCGTTCACTTCAAAATTTGTACAATTTGTATTGGGAGGAAGAACATAGAAACATTCATCACTAAAAAAATATACTATATAAACTAGGAAATATTATAGACATAAATATCTCTCACACACACCACACGCACAAAAACAAACACTTTCGGTCTTAGTCTGTGGAGACCAGTGACATCCAAGTGCAACAATTGTAGATTCGAACCCTGCTTCCACCACAAGTCCCCCAAAAAACAGATTAGTGCGTTATCACTAGAGAATCAAGACCATCTTGATTACCATCCTCATAACACATAATCTAGACTTTTCTCCTCTAGTGGTATGCATGCAATTTTCTTTTCCTACCAGCTCGGTGGAAGAATCTGTATGTGCTTTACATTTTATTCGTGGCGTTAATATTCCTGATAGATATTTTTCTCAAATTCTTTTCTCTTGATTAATTTTGCACTTGCACCTACCTGCTGGGTGGAGAAAATTTCCCCAACCCCATGTTGCCACTAAAACATGAAGTGTTCAGCAGTTAAGAGATACACTTCCTTATGGAGTGGTGAAAGGAAACGCCAAGGGACAGAGACATCGGATTCCAATTCCTATTAACGCTGAGAAGATGGCGAAAGGGACGAATTATAGTGCAAACACTGTGCGTGAATTGAATCTGATGGCCTCACTGGACAACGACTTCATATCCTTTCTAGCTTGCATTTCACTCGGAAGATATAAGAGCTGCGCACGCGGCGCGCGTGAACGAAAAATGATTTTGTATTTTTTTTCGAAGAAAAAATAGACTTAGACGTATTTTTAAAATTATTGGAGGTTCGAGAAACCTTAGAGACCAAGCCGGAAGAAAAGTACACATCTTTCTGTTGATGAAATTTTTTTTCGGGAAAACGGAGAAATGAACTGGGCCCGTAAGCGCGGCGCACGACGCGCGCGTGAACGGAAAATGATTTTGCCTTTTTTTCCCGAGAAAAATGATTTTGCATTTTTTTCCGGAGAAAAAAATAGACTTAGACGTATTTTCAATTTTTTTGGAGGCTCGAGAAACCTTAGAGACCGAGCCGAAAGAAAAGTACACATCTTTATGTTGACGAAAATATTTTTTTCGGAAAAATGGAGAAAGGACCTGGAACCATAAGCGCGGCGCACGCCGCGCGAGCGAATGAAAAATGCTTTTGCTTTTTTTCAGAGAAAAAGTAGACTTAACGTATTTTTAAAATTTTTGGAGGTTCGAAAAACCCTGGAGACCGAGCCGAAAAAAAGTACACATCTTTCTGTTGACGAAAATATTTTTTCGGTGAGAACGGAGAAAGGACCTAGAAGTAAAAATCGGGGACCTATTTGTTATAGTTTTGGACCTCACCGCTATCCCGAAATAGTAGAAAAGGGCTCGCTCGCGATTTACATCTAACGGGAGGCTCTTTTCGTAAAGTAGCGAGCCAGGGACCTAAACGCGATCCAGAGATTTTTTTCTTTCGCTCACAGAAAATTACAAAGGGCCTTTTTGTAACCCGCGTGGACCTATCCGCGATTTAAGCAAGCCGAGGGGCTTATTTGCAAAAAACCAGAGGACACCACGTGGATAGACTGGCTGGGCTTCAATCCGTCGCCGTATAAGGGTGTTAATATTAAGCTCTCTCTTGAATTACTTTTTTTCTTTCACTGAGACATTTATCTCTGACCTATTTCTTGTACATCACCAAATTCTTTCTCATACCTCTTTGACAGTGGGCATTTAAGACTTTGGTGTCAAACATATGAGAGATTTTACTATTTGACACGCAATTCATTGGCCTCTCTCCGCTTGACACCCCATTCGCTTGCCTTTCAGTATTTGACATCGAAACCATCAATTTCTTCGTTTCATGACACCCATCTCTTTTTGTAATATGTTTTTCATGTGCTAGGACTTTATAGAGAAAAATGGATGGGTGTCATGAAGCGAAAAAATTGATGGTTTCGGTGTCAAATACCGAAAGGCAAGCTAATGGGGGTGTCAAGCAGAGAGAGGCCGATGCATTGAGTGTCAAATAGTGAAATTTCACCAAAAAGATTTGCTTAATTAGCAAATGGTTTTCAAACTGTTTAATGAAAATGGTGTCTGGCAATCTATTATTAGAAAAAAAATATGTAGGGAATAAACCTCTTTCTTATGTAGAAAGACAATCAGAGATTTTCATTTCTGAAATGGCCTTTTGAAACCCAAACATTATTTCTTTAGATTTGGGTCTTTTCACATTTGTGATGGATCTCAAATTTGTTTCTGGCAGGATATATGGATTGATAACAACCCCCTTAGTACACAGTACCCTAGACTTTTCCACATTGTTCGGAATAAGCATGCTACAGTGGTTGAAGTCATGTTTTCTGTCCCGTTCAATGTGTCTTTTCGTAGGGCAATCACGGGAAATAATTGAATGGCTTGGCATGAACTTGTTGTAAAGATTACTGGGGTGCAATTATTCTCAGATCGGGATACTTTTCGATGGACTCTTCATCAGAATGGATAGTTTTCTGTTCAGTCCATGTATACTGCTTTGATACATCAACATATCCTAGTTGCAAATTGACATTTGTGGAAGCTTAACGTGCCTTTAAAAATAAAAATCTTCCTATGTTACTTACATCGTGGGGTGATTTTAACAAAGGATAACTTTAGTAAAAGAAATTAGAATGGTAGCAAAAAATGTTGTTTTGTAACAATGAGGAAATTATACAACACCTATTTTTTGACTGCCATTTTGCTCGTTTCGCTTGGCGTGTCATACAAACGGCTTCCAGTCTAAAACCTCATAAAAACATAAACAATTTGTTTGGAGTTGGCTAATGGGGTTGGAAAAGGATTTAAGATCCCACATTTTGGTCAGGGCTGCCGCTTTGTGTTGGTCAATTTGGCTATGTCGAAATAATATAGTGTTTGATAAACAAACAATTGTTAATCCATTGTAGGTTATATACTTTAGCACCAACTGGTTGGGCTCGTGGTCTGTGCTGTAACATCCAAATTCTTGAGAGATGATGTTATCAGCATGCATATCACCGGAGATTGTACTTAGAGATCTGTTCAGCAGGCATGGATGGAGATTTAGTAATAGGCTATGTGTGGATTGAGACTTTGTGTTTCATGTTTTTATGGCTTGTTGCATCTCCTACTGATATTTGGTTCAATATTTTTATGCCTTTTTGGTTGTAGCTCCGTAATAAACAATAGGCTGTGTACATCTCATGATGCAGAGACCAAGAGTTAATAAAACTTCCATAATATGAAAAAAAAAAGATACTTTTTACATAGCAAGTTGTGTTTTTTGGAAGAAAAGAAGAATAAGAAGTCAAGAGAACGTGTTTTTTGGAAGAAAAAAAGAATAAGAAGTCAAGAGAATGCTTACAGAAAAAGAGAGCAAATGTAGAAAGTTCTTCAAAAAGACACAACTATGAGAAAATGATTTTTTTTTTTTTTTTTTTTTTTTTTTTGTGTGTTCACCAAGTCATTAGAAGATGTCCATATGAGATAAGAGAACCTAAAGACTTCAAATACTATGAGAACAAAGTTAATTTCGTTGCATATTTTATTTGCAAAGAAAATATTCTTACCCTTAAGGGAAATTTTATGGTCCACCCACTATTATATCTATTTAGGAGGTGATAGATCACCAATGGTCCTATCCAGATTAATAACGACTTTTTTCTGCATTCAAAGAAAGTAAGGGAGCAAATAATAGCATTAATATTTGTCATTTAAAGCAAAATAAAGAAACATTATGATGCCAACTATTATTATTTTTTCTCCTAATGAATCCATGCATGCCCCAAATTGCCTCATTTGTTTTTTTCCTCAGTATTCCATAGGGATGGCAATCGAGTGGGTACCTCCGGTACAACTGTCTTAGACCCAAATCCGAAACTCGAACTCATGCCATCCACCCAAGCCCACTAAGCTTATCGGGCACAGATCTGTGCCCATGTCCAAACCCGATGGGTACTCGATACCCAATGGGTACCCATACCCGCCACGGCTATGCTCATAGCTTATTCAATAAAGGGCTCAAATAATTCCTATATTATCTCAATTTAACGATAAACATATAATTAAATGCCTCTATAAAAATAGAAGTTCAAGTAATAAAATGTTGTTCATATTTTATTTCTAAAAACTAGTGAATGACTCAGGCTTAGGGTTTTATTTTTTTAATTTATATATTATAAAACTGGGCTCATAAGTTATAGGATACCCATCGGGTATCCATGGGTACAAATTGGTACCCATGTCCATCCTATGATCTTATCGGGTACCCAAACCCGAAAACCCATAGGTATAAAGTGTTACATGTACCCGTCTTTATAGGGTCAGGTACCCATGGGTACCCAAACCTATGGGTAAAACTACCGTCCCTAGTATTCCATGAAATTAGAACGATAGTGTTGGTTGAAAAAATTGCAAAGCAAAACTCAGAATTACATGTGATTCTTAAAAAAACTTACAACTGCACATCATGTTTTTCTCTCTCTCTCTATAGTCTTTTATTCAACAATGGCAAAGTTTCTGCAAATAAAAAACAGCGGAAAAGGGTAAAAGAACCAAAATGGTGAGTAATTATTTCTATTTTCAAACTTGTAGCACATAAACGATGCAGACTTGAAGCAGGAATTTTAGGCCACACAAAACGCTGGCTCCAGTCGTCCTTGCGACACACAAGCTCATACTCATACTCGGTAGGCAGTAGTACAATATTACCAGTTGTTTGTTCAGACTCCAGAGCAACGTTAATTTGCATAGCACAGTCATGTGATCAACGAGAAGGAATCAGGAAACGGAAGGAACAAGCTTCCCCAGTGGCCTCCCTGACAACCGACGACGAATCAGATAGCTACTACCAGTAGGAGATCAATTCAGGATCAAAAGTTTCTTACAGTTAAAGCTAGGATAAAATGTTCAATTGGTGCACAGCAGATTAATTAAGGATAGAAATGAACATGTCCAGCAGATCTTCAAAGTAGGTTACAGGTCCAGTTTGCACGCAAATGCCAAATGTTTGCAGATTATGTGGTGCTGGGCGGCAATGTTCCAAACAAGGCCTGTCTCTTGATCTTACCGCACCGATGCTGACTTCGATTTGGACGCTTGACGCGTTCTCAGCCTAAGCTCCTCGCTACTAGCTTATTAGCTGTAGGCGTCATCAGTTTTGTTGGGTGGAGGCAGAACCACTTTTAGGCAGGCAGGCCCAATCATGCATCCTCGAAGTTCATTTCAAGCTACCTGAAAAGAAAAATGTTAGGAACCCAACCGTTGGATAAATACTTGACATTCCCTTCACCCGAAAATATCACGGTTGCTTAATACCATATCGAGTTTCATTTCATGTAAGACGCAGCCGTCGAATAACTTGGGCCGGTAGGAAAAACAAACGATCTTGTTCCTCGATGACGAGTGAAATTAGTTCATCGAATAACTTTAACTGTCAGGGAAAAACAGACAAATCTCAATCTTTTCAAGGCTTACAAGAAATCATCGTGAGCTAGCCTTTGGCCCTAATCGACGTATGGTTGGAAGTTAACACTGCCCTACAAGCTCATGTACGATGTGAGCTCGATCACTAGCTAGGCTACGATAGGTATTCAACGTATGGTTGAACGTTTTTTACTTTTTTTTTTTGAAACAGAGTTTCCTTTAGCACTCATACGTCCCATCCAACAATCTTCTCGGCAATCAACGACGAACGATATAAGTTTTTAACTTTGCTATGCTGTATCAAGTATTCGCTATCAAGGTGATATAGGTATTATCGATCAATACTCGTGTTTGCACCAAATAACTTGTGTTCAGCACCGGCAATTGGTCAACTCTGGTTGGTTACCAGCTTCACATTCAAAGTTTCAGGTGGAACTATTTGGCTGATATAAAAATGGTAGCAAACATAGACAGAGGTCCGATCTTTTTCCCCATTATCCTTGGTTGGGCCTCCTGCGCTACTTCGCGGTTGGGCAGAAGCTGCGGCCGTGTAGGTTGCAGGGCGAGTTGGTTGGTCCTTAAGGAACAGGGGAGGTTCCCTCCAGACTTTGGCTGGAGATCGGGTGCATGGGCGGCAATTTGTATGAGCCGGAAGCGTGGTTTGTAAACTAGTGAAGGAAGCCACACAGCAATGGCGTATCTAGGATTTTGTGTATGGGTGGTCTAATTTGGCATAAAATTTTTAAATACCGTGTAAGTATAGACTGTAGTCAGCAGTCGGTGCACTGCACATAATTTGCGAAGCACAATTAAAACTCAGTTTCTTAACTATGAAATTAGAGTACTCGCCTTTCATAAAAAGCTAGAAAATTACTAGTCAAGAGTAACAGAAACAAAAGCTACAAGCCTAATTTTCTCGTGACAAAAAATGCTCAAATCAATCGATTAATTAGTAGATGCCTACTGCTGCAAACCAAAAAAAATTGCTTAATGCCAACAGTAAGCAACATAGCTGCTACTTCAAAAGATTAACAAAACAACTGCCCAATCGATAGATAATCTAACATTCTGACCAACTATCAATTTATGAACCAGTATAAGAATGACAAAATCTAACACATGCAAGTTACGAACGGAAATATAACTGCTGAACTACTTTATACTAGTTTAGGTGTCACTGGGCTTTAGACTGGGGATTTTTTTTTTTGGGGGGGGGGGCGTGGCCCACCGGGACCACCCTCTGGATACGCCCCTGCCACACAGGGCATTCTACTATGTACGGAGGTGCATTTATTATGAGCTCTTTTATAATGAACTCGACCCGTTAAATTTAAAATAGACCGCTCCTTCTTTTCAATCTAGTGAATCAAATTAGCTAGTATTTATTTAGAACTAGCAAGTTGACCAATGTATTTGCGTGGGTGTCGTCCTTAAAGTATGTTTAAATGACTTTGCAATGATACTTTTTACTAGATTTGGATGGTACCAAAAATATATATTGAGCTGGTACCAGGAGGATTCAAAAATTTAAATGATAAAGATATAATTGTTTAAGGGTAATTTGGTGGTATCTTTCAAGGATGGTAAAAACCCTATTTAGCAATGTGTGTGTGTATGACACCGTAATAGGGCACCATGATGCCCAGGCACCATGATGCCCAGGCATCATGATTTTAAATGCATGAATTCAAGTTAAATTCGGGTATATTTTTTTGAAACTTTCAGCTTTAAGGTATATGCACATCTATAACAATTCAAATGAATTTTCTAATGGTTAATTATAACAGTAAAGGATATCGATATTTTGTTAAAAATAAAAATAAAACTATGGTTTTAACATGAGTGATTATTGGCAATAGCCAGTTGTGCGAGCTTTAACTTGCACGTAGATAGGGGGAGTTGCATCGCCCAAGTCGCATTAAGGAGCGAACTAATGTGTTATTTTCATGCCAAGATAATCGTACAACCATAAGAGCTGGTATAGGACGGCCTTAACCTATTAAGTTATTTGAAACTAGCTTTGTATATTGGAAGGCTGAAGTAGCACAAGTAGTAAATCCTGTCAAGTTCACTTGTAAGGGGCTGCCACATGTGTTTTGTGGGTAAATGCATACCGGTGCAACGGTGTACGCCTGGCTATGGGGAGAAACGGTTATTGTTTATTGAGCTTAAAAGGAATTATTATATTTCATGTGGTTATTTGTTTCTACCATAGCAAGGATTTTACGTCACCGGGTTGGTACAAAGCTGGGTTTGAATAATGTAACGGTTATGTATGATCTTTTGTGGCACACCAAAGGATGTGTGTTAATTAAGCTTTGCAAAAAGAGATGATCATTCCTTATGGGTAAAGCAGTACACCTCTGCAGAGTGTAAAACCAATCGATTAGCCACGCTCGCGGTCATGAGCACTTAGTAAAGTCAACATATAGTTAGATGTTTTCTATTTTGATAAAATTGAGATAACTGATTTTGAAATGAACATTTCTTATTCTTCTTTATGTTCATTTAACTGTTGCCGCTACAGCGATAATTACTTTATTTCTCACGAAGGACTGTGAGCTTGCTCACGAAGGGCTGTGAGTAATTTATTTCATTTTTGTTATTTACTACTTGCTATTTTAAATTACTCGTCAAGTTATTTTCATTCCCTTCATGCTTTCAATTTAATATTCAGGTATTACAATCCAAATTTCAGCTTTGTGCAAAGATAACCTTAGCAGCCTTTCATTTGAATCAGCCTGCATATATTTAGGCTTTGTAAAAGTCTTGCGAGTACTTTTGTGCTCAACTTGCTTTACTACCGTTTTTAGGAGAAGAATCAGAAACACCATAAGACGTTTACGATAACGTAGAATACAAGTATCATGACGATGGTTCTTGCTAAGGATTCACCTTGTCTGTTGCCTGTGGATTTTGGGCTTATATGGTAAACAACAAGATGATGGATTTCCTACTACTATTTACTTTTGGTTATGTAATACTATGTGTTTAAACTTCCGCTGTAATAAAATATTGCAACTTTTGTATGGATGTGTTTTCAAATTGTGCCAGTGCGTGCTAGCTACTGATCATGGGACTAACACAATATGCACTACAAAACCTTTGTTTTATGTTGCACTGTAGCATATAAGAGAGGGTCTCGCACGATTTTATCCAAAAACTGCCACTGATAGTGTTAGTATTAGTGGCGGACACTGATAATACGAGTATTTATGGCGGTTTTACCCTAAAATCGTCATTGATAATATAAGTATTGGTGGCGGTTTTTGGCTAAAATTGCTATTGATAATATGAGTATTTGTAATGGTTTTAGCCAAAAACTACCATAGTATTATCTATGGCGGTTTTAAAACTGCCACTGATGTCAGTTAGAAACCACCACTAATAACGATTTTCTGTACTATTGTGAAATTGTACTATTAGTACATTCTCGTAATCTTGATTTTAATTTTCATTGTAGGGTTCACCTTTTAGTACAATGGAACTATTCATGTAAATGATTTTTTTAGTATTCTTGTTAGTTACAATTATTTTGTTACACGGTATCAGGGGCAGAGCTAGCCCAGGCCCAAGTCCCGGGCTGGACAAGCTGATCTTAGATTAAATATCTATTTTCAATGATTTTTCAGTAATTTTTCGTAGAATTTTAGTAGGTTTTCGGTACCAGGCCCCGGGCTACAGCCTACTCTGCCTGGGGCCTGGATCCGCCCCTGCACAGTATGGTTCTCAATTGGTTTCTGTCAAAAAGTATCAAGAAAGTTTGCCATGAGTGAAAATGGGTATGCATTTTTTTTCATTATTTTTACTTGATAAATTGCATGCCTGTGCACTACGAATTTTATGTAATCTTGGGTTCAACACAAAAATAGTTGCATATCATGTTATGTGTCTTCGTTCCATTGTACTGTATTTATAATTTGTAAAGTTTTGATCTAATTCAGCAAGTTCAGGTTTAAATTGTGTGTATATTGTTTGTTAGTGCTTTGCCTTGGTTGATTTCTTTTGTGCTTCACCGTATGTAGCGCAATTCTTGTGCTCTACCTACGCTTCATAGTTGATACCATAGTTCTTTCTTATATATTTTTATTTTATTTGTAGGGTCAATGATATTTTAGTATGAAGCAGGAAAATCACAATTCTAGTGGGGCAAGATGCACTGCAGGTAGGCAAAGTATGGAGTGCTACAACTAGTCCACGCACCATTGCAAAGAAGAGCTTCATTGTTCCGGTCCTAAAATCTTCAAGAACCAAGAACCAGAGAAAAAGGTGATGTTGCAGGCTTGCAGCACAAGAGAAGAAATTGCAGTAAGAGAACAAATTACAGCATAGTAAGAGAATGGAACATAACATGTTGCATTAATGTGAAGGAATAAATTTCTGCAACTTCCAGGATTTTAATCATACCTTTGCTCTCTCCTTCCATGTTTTTCCTGACTTAGCTGCCTTCTTCCAGGTCTTTTTCCCTTGCTTCGTTTTTGTTTTCCTCGGTCGAGATCGATGGATTTCACCTCTTTCTTAATTGATGGCTAAGTACTGTGTTACTCGAACGTTCTCGACATTTTTTTTCTCGATGCTTTTATGTTTTTTTTTTTTTGAAAGTTACATAAATATTAAAGCATGAATAAAGAGTATTTATTGATTACTTACCTATTCGTTTGTTTTAAAATTTATATAACATGTATTAAAAAGAAAAACATAGGAGCCCTGCTTTGAATCACATATCGTTAGATTAATGGCTTGTTGACTTGAACGTGAAGCTATCGATCGAGGTTACGTTAGTTTTGATCCTATGTTTCAGAATCTGATTGATTTCCAAAAAAAAAAAAAAAAAAGTATATAGGCATCTTCTGGATGTTTTTTTGTTAAATAACATCCAAATTTTAGGTTGTAGAATCAAAAATTCAACCGTTAGATCAAATGATAGGATCGGATATAATCGATACTTTCGAATCTCAACAATGATCCAATGCTCCTAGATTTGGGTGATTTCAACAAACAAAAACATCTGGATGATGTTTATCAAATCCAAAAAAATATCAATTGAAAGATCTTTAGACACCCTTTTTTTTCTTTTTGACGAAGGTTTGATACCTTCTTAATTTCCTTGCGTGTGGATTCATCTCAGGGCAACGCCCGAAGCATGAATATGCTCCTGAAAGCCACACTCCTTAATTTCCTTGCATACAAGTTCGGCTCTAAGGCAAAAGTCCAAAGGTTCTAAAAAAGAACGCATAGTTCAAATTACCATCAGGGTTTCAATTATCATCAATAATCGGTTGATTATCACAATAATCAAGGTTATCGACACGGCATGAAATTAATTACCGATCGGTAAACCGGAAAAATTCAAAAAATCGAAAAAACTTATATGACACAAATATCATGATTATCGAGACATATCAAATGATTAACGCCAAATATCGAGCGAAAATCGCTCAAAAAATCGACCCACGAGGAAGTTTGTTTGGTCGGCTGATTTTTGAGGCAAATATCGCGATTATCGCTAAATATCGAGCAAAAATCGATAATTTTTTATTTTTTTTTCCAAAAAAATTGATTTTTGAAACTATACGATTTTTGACCAATTTTTGGCTCGAGATTATCGAAAATTACTGTTCATTCGAAAATCGTAAAAATGGTTTAGTGAACCCTGATTACCATATGCATGGACGTGTTCAAGTCTAATACCAACTAAGTCCGAATTACATACTCTATACATATCTAATCTTAGCCTTTGATTATACCAATATGAAAATTTTGATGGTCTAGATTTATGTTTGGGTACATTAGTCAAGATTTTTTTTCTTTTTCTGATTAATATGAAAATTTCTAGATTTTTTTCTTTTTCTGCTATTAGTGTGGTAGTTTCTATCCTTTTCATATATTATGCGTTGTATACTACCTGTATAATGTACTGTAAAATTTATCTGTATTACGAGAGGATTTGTGATGGTAATTTCCACTGCAAATGAGAGCCACTTCAGGGTTCGTGGTTGGGAATCTCAACAAAGAAAAAACGTCAAATGAGAACAGAAAACGGAGTCATCCAAGTAATCGCGCTTACGATCGCAATGCCGTGAAGTGACAGAGAAATAGCTATGGTCGATCGATGTAGGGAGAGTCAGCCGGCCAGGAACCGCAGTGCAAAAGGCACCAACCGGCAAGCGCCTTATGCTCGCCGGCATGCAGATGATTCCCTAATATTAAAACAGCGGCGAACTAACCACACATTGCCACGTACGGAGATTCCCCCGAGCTCGTTGAATCGGTACAAAAATAGAGGCAAGTTTCGACGACAATTTCACTGCACGCACTTGCCATGCACGTTCGGCTCAAAACCCTATTCAGATTGGCCGGTGCCCGCACCGGTGCAGTCAGGGTGATGCGCATGCACCTTACGTCGGGCCGTACGTGCACGGCGTAAGTAGCACGGCGATTTCACGCGTCAAACGGACGGGGAAATTTCGGTGCAACTTGGCATGCACCGACGTCCCGTGTTTCCATTTACATGCAGGCGCAGTAGCACGCGCGCGGCAGGGGCGCAGGGCCTATAAAATGGCACCGGGGCGCGCGGCTTAACCCCTGCCAGTGCCCGGCCTATCATCCACACTCCTCCGGCGACAGCCACCATTGCTTACTCCATTAGCACTCAGGTTCGTATATAGCAGCATATATACATTGCGTACACGCTAGCTCACCGATCAACAGACCATTCATCGGTCGATCGATCGACCAGCGCGTTTGGGCGTGTCGCTTGAGGTCGACGAGATGGCCGGAGGAGCAAGGAGAGTGGCGGCGGCGGCGGCGTTTCTGGTGCTTCTGATCCTTTCGGCTTCGCCTCAGTGCGTCCCAGCGGCGCGCCTGCAGGGAGTGGGAGGTGACGGCCATGAGTACAACCATGGTCGAGTTGCAGAGTCCGTTCCGACGGTGTCGGAAGGGAAGGGCGCCAAGCGCTCCAACTGCACGCATGATCCCGGTAACCCGAAGTCCGGACCCTGCCCTCCGTCTTAATTTAGCGCAACGGCTGGTGAATCAACCCAGTGGAAATCCCGATCTCTCCACCACTTGGTATATATATACAGAGTTGTGGTGGTGAGTACTGATAGATAAGTTGGTGATAAAGATCAGAATATTACCATCTGTGCATCGATGTTTCTAGATAGACCAGGCGCAATTAGTGAGCTGCCTTGTCCAGTTGCATGCACAAAGATACCGTGTGTATATATCGATCGGTCGCTTTGTAAGTTGTACAAAGGTGAAAGGTCAACTACTTGTCTACACATGCTCGTGTTTACAGTGTTGGTAAGTTGAATTGTGCTTAAATATGCTTTTATGAAGAAATCCATCTCCTTGTACTCTGTAACTACACACACACACAAACAAAGATCAGTAGATCGATTCACCCCCTTTGCCTGCCGGAGGAGACAAAAATAGGCAGTGAATTAACCATGTTGATTAGGGCACGGCCATTCTTTGCATCGCAAGACTACTAATCAAGGAATAACGAACTTGCCAAACATAACCTCCGCAAACGTCTCCCAGCCCTTCTTCCCTCGGGATCGAAAGTGCCCAAATATACCCTCGCTCTCCATTGCCTCCCGCCCTCTTTCTCCATCCTCTCTGCCTTTGGTGATGTCAGGCAGAGAGTGAGAGAGAGAGAAGTAGCCAATAAAGAGAAGAAAAAAAGTTACCAAAAAAAGAAAAGAAAAAGAAACAACATCGACTCCGACCATGTCATCTGCGTTCGGCGACTTCGGCCCGCTCACGGAGCGCCGCCGCGCCGAGAAGGCGCAGCAGCAGCGCAAGCGCCTCATGATCGCCGCTGGCACCGTGTCCATCGTCATTATACTCGTTGTCATGGGGGGCGCAGCCGTCATGTACAGTGGGAAGGTGTCCCACGACGACGACAATGGCGGCTCGGGCTCCAAGGGCTCGTCTCATGCCAAGGCCAAATCCAGCGGCGGGTCAAGCGATGGTTCCGGCTCCAGCTCTGGCTCGCAGCCGGACCTGCGCGCTGTGTCGAAGAGCATCAAGGCGATGTGCGCGCAGACGGACTACAAGGAGGCTTGCGAGAAGAGTCTCAGCAAGGCCGCGAACGCGAGCGCGTCGTCGCCCAAGGACATCGTCCGAGCAGCCGTGGAGGTGATCGGCGGCGCAGTCTGCAAGGCGTTCGACCGCGCCGACCTGATCATGAGCAACGACCCCCGAGTGAAGGCCGCGGTCTCTGACTGCAAGGAGGTCTACGAGTACGCCAAGGACGACCTCAACCGCACGCTCAAGGGCATGGACACCGGCGGAAAGGACGGCCTCGCCAAGCAGGGCTACCAGCTGCGTGTCTGGCTGAGCGCGGTGATCGCGCACCAGGAGACGTGCATCGACGGGTTCCCTGACGGGGACTTCAGGGCCAAGGTGAAGGAGTCGTTCAACGACGGGAAGGAGCTGACCAGCAACGCCCTCGCGCTCATCGAGAATGCCTCGTCGCTCCTCCCCTCTGTCAAGGCCTCAGAACGCCGGCTGCTCGCCGAGGAAGCGACGCGGCAAGCTGAGCCCGTGCTTGGGAAGGACGGCATCCCCAGCGACCGGAGGGTGCTCAAGGGCGGCGGGTTCAAAAACAACCTCACGCCGGACGTGGTGGTGGCGAAGGACAGCAGCGGCAAGTTCAAGACCATCAACGAGGCGCTCAGCGCCATGCCAAAGACCCACGACAGAAGGTACTTACGTCTGCATGCATCCATCCATGCATATTATTGGTCATCTTGTAAGCGCTTATCCATTTTCAATGTATTCCTTCCGATCACAAAAGAGTATGTTTTGGAGTTGATATATAATTCATGAAATACAATTTTAACTACTAATTTCTAATTTTATAAATCCTGATTATATTATGAAATATGTTTCAACACAAATGTACGCATATCATTTCATTTTGTCCAATCTAAACAATTATAAAGCTGTAGATGGCCAAAATTTAGCAAATTTGAGAGTACATTTGTTAAACCCCGGAAAAACACTTCCGAAATTCTATGTATATCTTGTACTAGTCCAGAAACAGCTAGTACACACAGTAGAAGTGAAATCACAGCATATCCGATGTGTTTTATTAATAATAATTATTCAAAGTTACAAAATAAATGGCATGCAGACCAACAATTGAATAAACAAATAAATATAGGTAGCTAAAATAAAGAACAGTAGAAAAGCCCAATTGAATTGCCACAAGCAATCAATTGGGGACGTGGCCTAGTCCAACTAGTCATCATCGTCGTAGAACTCCTTCTCTGAAGCAGTAGATTAAGGAAGGGTGAGTACAAATATACTCCGTAAGTCACACTAGAAGATGCAATATTAATGTAAAGGTGATAAAGGAAGGATATATGGTTGATTTTAGCATAGAGCAACAATTTTCTAAATATTCTAAGTAATTTTAAATTGCATAATTTTGAGAAAATTTTAAATAGTTTCAATTCAGGAATTACTCCTGAAACTATCCAAATTTTCCCATGATGGACTCACGCCATCCCAATCTCATTTTTACAAACCAAATTTTAAATTACCAAATTCTAATCTATAAAAGATCAGCTTGGCATGCCCATGATCGCGGGCGTGACTAATTGATTAGTTTTAACTCTGCAGAGGTTGTACAACTTTTACCCATAGGACATGATTATTCCCTTGCGCCGTCACACTTTCTTTGGTGTGTGGTAGAGAAAATCAAAACAAAGCTTCTATAAAATTTCATTCCAAGTAATTAGTCAGTTCTGTCCCATACCAGACTTGTGTTAACACTATTGCGCTTTACGTTCAGCAACTCACAGACCGGTCCTTAATTGACTAGGTGAGATTTTAATGACCCAAAAATCACCAATCTAACCATTCCGCACAGCCCAAACCACATTTCATTTTAATCATAACATTTTTGAGGAATAATATAATCATGACTTTTCATTTTAACATAATTTTCATTTGGTATAAAATTCCTCAAAATTTCCTAAGTTTAGTTCTGAACATGTCTAAGCCATTTCTAAGTACCAACATGTGATAATTAACATTTTAAGGTTACAATGGCGTAGGAATTCAAATTTCAAATGTGGTCTAACAATTCTGGGTATAAATATGAATTTAAAACTGGGACATAAATTATATTCATAAAAATTAAGCATGCAATACTTTAAATTCAAAATATAAATTTAAAAACTGAGATTAACGTGATCAAGGAGATGTGACTTGCCTGGTTCGATAGGTGGCTACTCAAAGTCGTCGCACACGTACTCCTCGGACTCCAAAATCTATACGCGAAAAACATCTGAATTCAAATAAATTCAAATAAAATACCAAACTAGCATAAAATAGATATGTAGGGTTTTAGATGAATTTAGAAAGAAAATAGAGCCAAACGGTGTTCGAACGGACGAAAACGGGCTCCCGGGAGTTTAAAAAACAAATAAAAAGAAGAAAAAGGAGTTTTTCCTGATTTTTGGAATTCTTTTTATAAAGAAAATCTAAATTATTGTGCAATGTTGATGTTAGTGGTAATTTTCATATTTTCAAAAATATTTTTAAATAAAAAACCGGTTTATGACGTCATGTTTGCATCATAAATGCAATTTTGCGGAATTAAATTTTTAAAAAGAAAATATTCATCAAGTCGATAGGTGGGGCCACCCCGTGGACCCAGTCCACGGTGTGCCACCCAGGTGCACTATGCACCTTGTGCACGACGGTGCGTACACGCGGTGCGCAAGAGAGCATGCGGGCACGGCAGCCGGAGGGACGGGAGGCGGTGGCGAAGCGCGCATTGGCGGTGGCGTGGGAAGATGAAGTTGGCGGTGAGGTCAGCGAGGCTGGAGAGGGAGGGAGGCGGTGGAGCCAGGGCGGCAACGGAGGTGGGAGAGAGAGGGCGGCGGTGGAGCACTTGGGTGCGGGAGAGAGAGCAGGAGGAGGAGAGGGAGGGAGTGAGGGAGAAGGGGAGCCCAGGGGGTTTTATGGGGGGAGAGGGCGCACGGGCGGCGGGTGCACAAAGGGCGTTGGGTGTGAGGGGATAGGAGCGAGCCAGTGGAGGGGATAAGGGCGGTGGGGTCGGCACTCTCATCCGCACGAAAAGGAGGGGGGAAACGGCGTGGAAAAAGGGGAGGGATGTGAGCTCGGGCGTGGCCGACAATGGAGGAGAGAGAGAGAGGTGGGAGGGGGAGAAAGAAAGGAGGAAGGAGGGAGCCGGGCAGACCGGGCTTGGCCGGGGAGAGAAAGAAGTGGGTCGATTTGGCCGGCCCAAGAAATTTTTCTGTTTTTATATATTTTTAAATACAGGTGTTACAATATTCCAAACATCACTCTTTTGATCTTTTTAAAAAACATCTCTCTTTGTGATGGGATTGAGTAATTATTTTATTTGGTCAGTCTTAAATTGTCACAAAAGTGCACAATGTCATCTGACATATAACCTTGTTTTGTGCATGTAAGATATGTGATCTACGTGAAGGAGGGAGTGTACGAGGAGTACGTGACGATCACCAGGAAGATGGCTAACGTGACTGTGTACGGCGATGGTGCCAGGAAGTCGATCGTCTCCGGTAACAAGAACTTCGTCGATGGGCTCACGACCTTCAAGACAGCAACCTTCAGTAAGCACGCCGACCGTCACTTCTTCGATCGGGATCGGCCTCCATTGACACGTTCGTGCGACGCGCATGCGTACGTACGTGCTTAAATCAACTTTTTGTAGGTGCGCAAGGGGACGGGTTCATGGCAATCGGGATGGGGTTCCAAAACACAGCCGGCGCGGAGAAGCACCAGGCGGTGGCTCTGTTGGTGCAGTCCGATAAGTCCATCTTCCTCAACTGCCGCATGGACGGATTCCAGGACACGCTCTATGCGCACTCCAAGGCACAGTTCTATCGCAACTGCATCATCACAGGCACCGTAGACATCATCTTCGGCGACGCGGCTGCCGTGTTCCAGAACTGCATCGTCACCCTCCGCCGCCCGCTCGACAACCAGCAGAACATCGTCACCGCACAGGGTCGCGCCAACGGCCGCGAGGCCACGGGCTTCGTGCTCCAGAAGTGCGAGTTCAACGCCGAAACCGCACTCACGGACGCGGCTCGCCTGGCCATCCGCAACTACCTTGGCCGCCCGTGGCGCGAGTTCTCGCGCACGGTCATCATGGAGTCGGACCTCTCGGCGTTGATCGACAAGGCCGGGTACATGCCGTGGAACGGTGACTTCGGGCTCAAGACGCTGTGGTACGCCGAGTACGCCAACAACGGGCCCGGTGCCGACACAGCGGGGCGCGTCGACTGGCCGGGGTACAAGAAGGTGATCAGCAAGGAGGACGCGGCCAAGTTCACCGTGGAGTGCTTCCTGCACGGCCAGCCGTGGATCGACTCGACCGGCACGCCGGTCAAGTACGATTTCTTCACATAAGGGGATTGATCGCAAGCATCATGGCATTGCTAGGGAAGGATGATACAAAACATGGAGGAGTAAGAGGGTGCATGCATGCTCTCGCGCTTGTTTGTGAGAGATACTTAAATCTGGCGATGCATGCGCATGTGTGCCTAGTTTTAATTTGTGATGATACACTGGCTGCTGCATGTGTTTTGTACTGTACATGATCTTTTTTCCGACCAAGGCTATGTTTGAGTATGTATCCAGAAGTAAATATCGTGTTGTGAAACTGATATGTAAAGTATAGTTTTATGATAGATTTGTCAAAGTTAGTGTACTGGTTTTGCAAAATTTAGTCATATAAGATTGTTTCAGTTCCAATCGTGCAGTGCAGATGCTCACTACTACATAAATGTTTATTACAGACGTTCTAAAATCTCATCACATACGGTTTTATGAACCGTCTATAAACATGTGTCAGTGATAAAAACACCACATCATAGCCAGTTTTTTGAACTGTCAGTAAAAATTAACATCACAGACGTTTCTAGAATAGAACTCTCTGATAGTACATTATCATAGACGATTCTGGGCTAGAACCATTTGTGATAGCTATATATACCTCCAAGCACATGTGAGATCAAATGTTGACGAATTACAAGGCAAATTCCAATCCATCCACGGTATGTTCTATAAGTTGTTATCCTTTGATTTATCCATCTACTACATCCTCAATCCCGAATGAGAATACCATAGATAGTCTATTTTTACTCCGGTATTGTGCAAGAACAGGATTATTTCTATGGCTCTCTATTCGGTCAAATATAAAGTTGATTAAGCCATCAGGTATACGATGACTTATTTAACTCCATATTTAATGAAATAGAAAACCATCAAAATAATCTTGTTTCTGCATAAAATCATAGTGAAAATAGATAAATTAGAATATGGTAACTCTCAGGACAAACTGTGAATGAAATTGAATTTTACCTTAGAATCCATCAACATTTGCTCTCACAGATGCAAGGAGGTACTTAAATTAGCTTTCTTCACTTTTCAAATTGACACCAAAGATGCGTGAGGAAGGGTCTAAATGAAAGAGATCTTATAAGGAGGGAGGGATAGAACCAAAGAACCATATTGAGGGAGTACATGATATTAAATGAATGTGTATAAAAATATTAAATTAAATAAATAAAAAATGTATACAAAGACCCTCTAATGATAATATTATGACATAATAAACACTATACCCAAATTTGTGGAGCAAATGCACTAGGCCACAAAGTACTAATGACTTGAAGTATGAATAACAAAGAAGTAACAGAGACTATAACTATGTACATTTTGGGGGTGCGAGGAGTAATTGGACAAGTAATGGGAAACTAGATGTGTGCAAAATTGATATGAACTTTTCATACACTTCACGACAATATTATACTTAGAAAGCACAGTTTCCTGGATTATGAGTACATCTGGTATTTCATTGCATAAACAACACTGAACACATATAGTGAGATTGATCAAGTGAATAGATTAATACTTACTAAATATTGACATTACAAAGATATATAGAAGTTAATTTCACTAAACATAAGTAAAAACATCAGGGGGTATTAAATATGCATCAGCTCAATTGTATTGTCTCAAAACAATCACATCCCTAAGATTGACATGGAGGAATCAACAAACCAACATAGTTGCAAAATATGCACTAATCCACAAAGCACAATTTGGCAAGCTCCAAATAATTCTATCTCCTTCTATCTAGTATGCACAGTAAATTTACAAAGGTAACGACTACTAAACAAACAACAAAAGAGATTGAGACCTTACACCCTTCATCAAACATTCGAGAATCCAGAGTACGACTTCACAGATTCAGAGCTTACACCCATCATCAAATATGTGCCTAGATTACCTTGCATAACAACGAAGCAGTAACAACGACAAATGGAACAATCCCTAGATTACCTTGAATAACAACAGAAGCAGTAACAACAACAAATATTGGAACAAACCCTAGACTAATGTCTCACTTCAGATTCAAAAGCTTTAATATGAAAATCCATCGATACAAATCTAAATGCGTAGTTTCTTAAACGAGGTATTCTATGTTCTAACATCAAAGATTCATCCATGGAAATCACCTCATCTGAACTCAATCCCGACTCCTCAGTAACCAAATCAAACGAACTAATCCAAGCTTCCAACTAGCTCACGTCCAATCAACACATCAAAGCTCTAACGCTACGATCTTCAAGTAAGAAACGAAGATATGGGGGGTTTTTTGGGGAAGAAGAATGAGGCGACCTTTGGAGAAGTGGGCGATGTGGTTGCAAGGCAATGACACCTTCAATCTACTTGGATTCATGGCGGAGGTGAAGTGGTCACACGGGAGGAGGTTGTCCAGGAGGAGGTCACCAGGGGGTTAGGGTTTGGGGGAGGTGAAACACGCTGGAAGGCAAGGTCTGGGAAATGAACCTCTATCGGTATGTTTATATAGTGGTCTCAGTTGATATCACAGACGATTCATAGTAAGAACCGTCTATGAAGTCATCATAGACGATTTTATACTAAAACCATCTATGGTGTTGCTATATATCATAGATGATTTGTAGTTAGAACTATTTGTGATGATATCACTGATGGTTTCGATATAGAATTGTCAGTGATGTTCCTCACCACAGACGGTTTTTCAAAACTGTCTGTGGTGAGGAGTCCAATATAAGCATTTATGTAGTAGTGGCTACATTACTTGAACTACAGTGATGTGCTGTGGTGTCATGTGAATCTGAGCTATGAATTTAGATCCAACGGTGCTACTTTAACCGCTCAAGATACAATTATAAGTAGCAAAACTAGCAACTAACCCTTTTCATTTAGTACAGATTGTTAAACAAACAAAAGATAGATATAGATAAGAGTACTGTTGTAACAATCTTGTGTAGTCTTTCTATTTCTTTTTGTTGCTAACCGTGTACTCTAATCATGTACTACTCATCATCCGGCAATGTCTATCAATATATATATATATATATATAAATAGAGAGAGAGAGCTGATATGTAGCATTGGTGGTGCGCAGAACCAATTCATCAGGTGTTCTTCCCTCTTCTATTTTTCTTCATGGTATCAGAGATTTTGGCATCACAAAAGCAATGAGTACCTCTCCCTACTTGAGCAATGGCGCCAGCGGATCTGCTGCAACAACAACCACAACTTCTGTCATGGGAGGACTGCTCCAACTCCTATTCCGTCGTTTGGCCATCTCATCAATGTCAAATTGACAAGGAACAATTATCTGTTGTGGAAAGCACAGCTACTTCCATACCTGCGAGGACAACAGCTGCTCGGCTATGTCACTGGCAAGATCATCTGCTCGCCTCCGATGGTTACACAAACAATCGGGCCTAAAGCAATGCAGGTGCCAAATCATGCTTATTCTTAGTGGCTTCAGCAAGATCAGATGGTATTAAGTGTCTTGCTGTCTTCTTTATTGGAAGAAGTCCTCTCACAGGTACTTTTCCTTACCAATTCTGCTGAAGTTTGGAGGTCTCTGGAACATATGTTTGCATCAAGTTTCAGGGCAAGGAAAATACAGATCAGAATGCAATTGTCCACTGTCAAGAAAAATGATCTATCAATGACCGATTACTTCACAAAGATGAAGAATTTGGCCGACATGCTATCAGCCATAGGATAGCCTCTTAGAGATGAAGAGATCGCATCATATATACTTGCAGGTTTGGGAGAAGACTATGATGCATTAGTAACATCTATTAGCACCAGGTCCAATTCAATTTTGCTCTTTGATCTCTATGCACACATGTTGAGCTTCGAGCTGCGCAAGGAACAAACTATTAGTGCCTTGCAAATCTCTAAAGCGAACAATGAAGTGCGCAGCAAGATAGGTCATGGTCAATTCTCCAGAGGAAGAGGTTGTGGTGGCCGTGGCAAGCAACAAACCAATCAGAATTCAGGTGGTTTTCAATCTGGAAATCGTCCCGTGTGTCAAGTGTGTGGAAAAACCGAGCATAGTGCAATAAAGTGTTATCACTGGTTTCATCATTCATATCAAACAATGACTATCACTCAGTTGCAATGGTAACAACACTATCCTATAGTTTGAACTCGAACTGATATATTGACACAGGTGCTACAAATCATATCACAGGAGATCATGACAAGCTATCTGTGAAGGAAAGGTACAATGGGAAGGAACATGTGCAAGTAGCAAATGCTAAAAGTCTACCCATTGCTCATACTGGTTATTCTCGCATTCCTTCCTCTAACCGTAGCCTTGTTCTAAACAATATCTTACATGTGCCTAAAATTTCTAGAAATCTACTATCTGTTCATTGGTTCACTGTAGACAACAAATGTATTCATTGAATTCCATCCAACATATTTCCTTGTAAAAGACCAGGACAGGAAGAAAGTACTACTCCAAGGCAAATGTGAAGGTGGCATATATCCTTTGAAGTCTCATGTCATCAAGTCTGTCAACAAGATGACCAAGACTTCCCAGAATGCTCTCTCCAGCGTCAAGGTGTCAGAAGATGTGTGGCACTATAGGCTTGGACATCCAGATTCTCCCATTGTGCATCTTGTTTTGCAAGGAAATAGTATTCCTATTTCTCCAAATAAAGACAATGTTTCAGTTTGTAATGCATGTCAACAAGGCAAGAGCCATCAGCTGCCCTTTTATGCTTCAAATAAAGTTTCCTCCTCACCTCTTGAACTTATATCTTCTAATGTATGGGACCATGCCCTCAATTCAGTTAATGTAAACAAATATTATGTGATTTTTATATATGACTTCAGTAAGTTCACATGGGTATATCCTATTAAGGCCAAATATGATGTTGTGTCAGTATTTCTTCGTTTCAAGAAACTCATAGAAAAGTGTCTTAACAAAAGCATTCGTTCTTTTCAGTTAGATTGGGGAGGAGAATATCAATCATTGCATAATGCATTACAAAGTGCTGGAATTAAACATCTGGTTTATTGTCCACATACCCATCAACAAAATGGGTTTGCTGATAAGAGGCATAGACATATTGTTGAAGTAGGGCTTTCTTGATTAGCTCAAGCATCAATGCCTTTGAGGTTTTGGGATAATGCATTTGAGACAGCAAGCTTTCTCATAAACAAAACTACAAGTTGGGTCGTCAATTACTCCACTTCTCTGCAAAGACTATTGGATACAAATCCAAACTACTCATTTCTTCGAGTGTTTGGATGTGCCTGTTGGCTTAATTTGCAACCATACAACACAAGAAAATTGTAGTTTCGATCCCATCAGTGTGTGTTTATTGGGTACAGTGGTCTAGACAAAGGGTACATGTGCTTGCATAGATCATCAGGGAGAGTCTATATTTCTCGTGATGTTATATTTGATGAATCAGTCTTCCCCTTCTCTCAAGTGCATGACTCTGTCAAACCTCCTTTGCATTAAAGCAATATTCTCCTTTCTCTGCATTTGTCTCCTAATAGGGACAAACTAAGTGTGCAGCCAATTTTGAGTCAGTATTCTGCTGAGAACAATTTTCAGGCCGGTTCTACCGACAATAGCAGCGGTACTATCTCTAGCAATTCTGAAGACACCCAAGCTTACTAAGTTCCAACTGCTTCTAAACCAAATAACAATGAAACTGACAATAGAACTGGAATTTGCACTCGGCTCAGTAATAGAATTGTACAACCCAAGCAGTACACTGATGGTACCGTTCGGTATCCACTTAAAGGAAGAGGTTTTTCAGTAAGCATTGAACAAAATATTGAACCCTCTAGTCATGAAGAAGCTGCTCTCTATCCTGAGTGGCATCATGCGATGAATATTGAATATGAAGCATTATTGAGAAATAATACATGTCACTTAGTTCCATAGCGACAAGGACAAAATATTGTTGACTATAAATGGGTGTTCAAACTAAAGAGGAATGCAGATGGGAGAATAGAATGGTGTAAAGCCCGATTGGTAGCCAAGGGATTTAAACAACGATATAGTATAGACTACGAGGACACATTTAGTCCAGTAGTCAAGCAACATCTGTTAGAATAATCCTTGCTCTTGCCATATCTAGAGGATGGCGACTACAGCATGTAGATGTTCAGAATGCTTTTCTTCATGAGATTCTTGAGGAAGATATCTATATGAGACAACCACCAGGATATCAAAACAAACAGTTCCCAAACTTTGTTTGCAAATTGGATAAAGCATAATATGGTTTAAAACAAACACCTCGAGCCTGGCATTCCAGATTGAGTGGACAGTTACAAGAACTTGGATTTACATCGTCACAACTAGATTCATCCTTGTTCATATATAACATTAATGGTATCATCATTTACATGCTTAATTATGTATGTTGATGATATTATCATTACTAGTTCATCAACACAAGCCATTGATGATCTCATTCAGCAACTTTGCTCAGAGTTTGTTCTTAAAGATCTTGGTAATCTACACTATTTCTTGGATATTACTATTATTCCACAGTCAGCAGGTGTGCTTCTCACCCAAAGCACATATATACATGATATTCTCAAGAAATCTCATATGAAAAGTTGCAAGTCGGCCTTTATTCCAATGGCAGCCACTGAAAGGTTGTCAAAGAATCAGGGAACACTACTTTCTAATTCAGCTGCAACGCTTTACAGATGTATTGTGGGGGCACTGCAATGTATGACCATTACTCGACCTGATATTTCCTTTTCAGTCAACTAAGTGTGTCAGTATTTGCATTCTCCTAATAATGACCATTGATTAGCAGTGAAAAGGATCTTAAGATACCTCAAGCATACCAGTGATATGGGATTGAATATCAGGAAGTCGAGTTCTACTCTTCTCAGTGCGTTTTCGGATTCTAATTGGGCAGGATGTCCCGATGATCGGCGATCCACAAGTGGATTTGCAATATTCTTGGGAAGTAATTTGGTCTCTTGGAGTTATCGCAAACAGCTGACTGTATCTCGCTCAAGCACTGAGTCTGAGTATAAGGCCATGGCCAATGCTAAACTATTTGGATTCGGTCATTGCTCAAGGAGCTAGGGGTATTTCAATCGAGACCACCGTCTCTGTGGTGTAATAATATGGGAGCAACTTATCTCTCTACAAATCTGGTCTTCCATGCTCGTACGAAGCACATAGAAATCGATTTTCATTTTGTCAAAGAACGAGTTGCAAAGAAACTACTGGAAGTTCGGTTCATTTCTACTCGAGATTAGCTTTCAGGCATATTCACAAAGCCATTGCCGATCAAACACTTTGAATAATTTCGATGCAATCTCAACTTGCAGCGACTAGTTGCGATTGATGGAGGATGTTAAACAAACTAAAGATAGATATAGATAAGAGTACTGTTGTAAATCTTGTGTAATCTTTCTTTTTCTTTATGTTGCTAACTGCGCACTCTTATCATGTACTACTCATCGTCAGAACAATGTCCAGCTATATATATAGAGAGAGAATTGATCTCCAGCATTGGTGGTTCGTAGAACCAATTCATCAGAAGTTCTTCCTTCTTCTGTTTTTCTTCACAGATTGGGCCTTATTTTATTCTTGAAGCATTTTAGGCCTTCCTAGACAGCATCGGTAACAAGTTGCAAGAACTTGCCCTCGGCGTAATGTCGCGGCAGCGCAGCCCTGCCTGCGTACTGAGCAAAATCATCGGCTCAGGCGCGACGGCGTCGGACGAAGTGGTGGAAAGCCCATATTCATGAGTGTTTACAAAATTGGGAGTGGCGGCGAGCCGGCGGCTTTCTTGTGTGTGGCCCGAACGGCGACTAGCGACTAGATGGATTAGTGCGGCTTAACATTGTTGTACTTAGAAACGAAAACGGAATAAAAATTGTCGGTAAATAGTTATTTTATTTTTTTCATATTTTTTATTGATAACGAAAATGAAATCGGAACCCAGGAAACGAATAGTGACGAAAACAAATGTGGAACTGAATAGAGTGGATACGAAAATGAAAGTGAAAAATTCCACAAAAACATAGTACATAATTACAATATACATGACCATAAGTGTTGTGGTTACGACCACAAGGGTGTGTGTTTTTTGTGGGCTCTTTCTTCTCTTTTTATAGGAGGGGAACATGAAGGAACTGTCCCTTCGTGCGCGTCCCATTTTACTCTTCCCGACCGGTTCTGACGGGTTCTTGTCGTTTTCCTTTTTCTTTTTGCAGGGTGTCAGATTTATTTGATGGTGTTGTCGGGCGTGTCTTCGTGGACTACGAGGGTGCGTTCCTCCGCTGCCTTTGCCGCTATTCTGCTTCGCTCCGCGTCGTAGGTTCGGGCGAAGCAATGCTTCGTTTGCTCAGCTCTGCTTCGGATAAAACATGGGCCGTGCTTCATTCACCCGATGGCTCGGGATATGATGGGCTGGACTCTGTAACTGAGCCACTACAGTAGCCCCGCATGGCTGCGGATTGATTTCATCCTTTCCTCAGCAATGACATTCGAAGCCCAAATATTATCCATTGGCTGTTCGGGTGTACGAAGGAGGGCCTTCTTTTTCGGTTTATAGAAGACAAGCGGTTTCCTTTTGGCAGAGGATAAGGATAGTAGTGGGGGGGTTTCATTGGGCTTATTCCACTAAGCTTTCTGGCATATTTGGCTCCTTCTAGCTCCATCCTCTTCTTCCTCTTCATTAACCTTTTCCATCCAATGGGTCCTCGACGCGCCCCTCGAGCAAAATTGGTTTTAAGCGAGAGGGACGCTGGAGCTTTGTCCCCTTCCCTGGGTCGCTCTGTTTTGACTTCCGGCGAGCTAGATCTTATGGCCGGAACCCGGCATTGCCCGCATATCTATGCGTTCTCCGTAGCGGATGAAGTCCCTCGTCCACGAGCCACGGAGGCGGTCGTGTTTGCCGCCTTCTTAGAAGCCGGACTTCGATTCCCTGCTTCCCCTCTAGTGGGATCTATATTGCGGGCCTTTCAAGCGGAGCTTTCGCAACTCACTCCGAATGCTATCGTCCGGATGGCGGTGTTAGATTGGGCATTTCGAGCCGGTGGATTCAGATTGACTGGCCGTTTGTTTTCTCTTATAGAGGATGCATTTTGGCAGCCTAAATTTCACCGGGTTGGAGAGGAGGACCACCGATCTTGCTTCGGCTCCTTAAACTTCCAGACGAAGAGATCTTTGGCCAAAGAGATCCCCGTGGCCGCCGCTAAAGGTAAATGGGAGTCGGGTTGGATGCACCGGTGGTACTACCAGGAGCTAGACGGCTCGGACTCCCCCCTTCGCACTTCCCTGGGGCTTGTGAGGACTATCCGCTCGCCGAATTGGGACGCGACTGCAGAGGAGGCCCGATTGCTCAATTTCCTGAGGGCCCTTCGACATCAAAGCTCTATGCGCGACTTGGTGGAGGAGTATTGTTTATGTCGCATCGATCCTCTGGCGAGGAACCCCGCAGTTACTTTGGACTGGTCCCCCGGAGGAGATATCTCCATGGTCCGGCCCGAGGGGATGCAGGACTTAGGGCGCGAAGCCGCGGAAAAATTGGCTCGCAGACTCCTTGGTCCGTGCAAGACGGCCGAATATGAGGCTACTATGAGTGCCATTGGGGCCAGACGATGCCCTCGCTTCGCCGAATGGGGGCTTCGAGCCGCTCCTCATCCCAGAGGATCAGCGGGTTCCCCTCGTCCCTTGGCCAGCGAGGCCCGATTCGTCTTGCTCCACCTCAGGCCACCAATACCTCCGGGGGAAGTGGGGGCTCAGAAGACGATGGCGATGAGGAGGCGGACTGGAACGAGGAGTCCAGTGATGAAGGTGATTCCTCTGAATCTGTTGCCGCCACATCTCTGTCCCCGCCGGCTCCCTCTGATCTAGTTTGCACCACGGGACTTTCTGGAACATTGCCGGCGATCGAGGAGAGTAAATCCCCAGGGACACCTCTTGCTTCGGATTCTTCGCCCGGCCGTGAGGCTATAACTGGGTTACATTCTTTGGTTGGGGCTGAGCCTCTCGCCCCTTCCCGGACCCCGGTCTCTGCCTCCGAAGCGGGATTGCCTGAGACCGCCCCCGTCCCGGTTTCGTCAGATATGACACTTCCGGTCCCTGTTCCAACTCCGTTGGCGAGTAAGCAAGCTGACGGGGAGCAATCTCCTGGATATTCTTTCTTGGCCATCCCTGGCGTCGATCTTGTTGATTTGGCTGGCGACGATGAAGGTGATACTTCGGTTATGGAGGATCTTGGGGATCGCCGGGAAACGTGGTGGCGTGGCGGCGGAGAATTTGCGCTCCTTCGGGCGGGTTCTTTGGCCGCCATTTCTGAAGCTCGCGACCTTCAGCTAAACATTGCTACTCCCGATACCCCGTAGGGGCGTAAGGTCTTACTCGATACTTTTCCCGCCAGCTCATTAGGGTATGATGTCTCTCTAGGGCTTGTGAAGGTAGTGCGAGGGTGATAATGCGAGGCGGGAAAACTTTAGAGCCATCGAGCAGGGCCAGGGGCAAGACGCCTCCGATTTCTCTGGCTCACACGAAGGAAGGGGGTATGATCCCCGCGGATGCTACCCCCCAGGAGGCTCCTTCCTCAGGCGGAGGGGCTTTATCCTCGCGTCAGGCGACCCCTGGGGGCAGCTCTGGTTCCTCCTTCGTCAGGTTCGACCTGTCAAACTTTGTGGCTTCAGATTTCGGAGGAGGGACAGCTGCGGACCCCACCCTGAAGAAAATGCGTGCCGCCTTTTCTCCTTATAGTAAATCCATAAATTTATTTGGGAAGGTTAACGATCTTGCCCTTTGCGAGATGTCGATGGATCATCATCTGAAGGTGTTTATTTATTTCCGTTGTTCCCATTTATCTCTGTATTCCTACTGGCAACTTCTTCACCCCGTGATATCTCTTTTACAGGGGGCTGTCGTGGCTTCAGAAATGGTTCGTTGCTTTCGGGCATATTTTGATAAATTCAACGAAGGGGTTCGATGTGCAGGCGGCTAAGAAACGAGTAGAGGAGCCGAAACGGAGAAGGCCCATTTGTCGAGGCGCTCATGATTCTAGTGAGTCCTTGGCTAGGGCCCAAGTCGGCGGCACAAAGCCAAGACTTGGCGGCGAAAAATGCCGAACTTGAAGGGGCTATCTCCATGATGCGGAGCCGCTTGGTCGAAGAAGAACGGGCTCGCTTAGCAGCCGAGCGGAATGAGAAAAAGAAGGAAGATCGTATAGAAGAGTTGAAGGGCCTCTTAGCTGTGGCGGATGAGGCCAAGAATATGCTGAAGAAGCAAGCAGAAGAGTTTCCTTCCCAGCTCGCGACGGCGCGGGGCGAGGCTCAGATGCACCTCCGCAACGCTCGGCGTGCGAGAGGAGAGTTCTGAAGCGATCCGGAAGGAAATGGACTCCATCGCTTCCGCTTGATTCATGGAGCGGCCCGAAGCCTTTTGCAACAGCTTCCTCGATTTGGCATCGGCCAGCGCCTCCGAGCCGCATTCCCCCTTCTCACACTGGAAGCTATTTCTTTTCTCACGAAGTCTACTAAAATTTTAAGGACTCGGCGTTAACCTTCGGGGACTCTGCGCGAGGCTAGGCTCTGTGAAGATGCTCGATTGTTGGAGGCGAAGGGATGCACACATGTTCGCGAACATTTTGGTTCTCCCTCCGCTTCTGCATCTTCGCCCGGATTTGGTGACCTCCTTCCCTCCGTGAAGCCCTCCGCTGCTGCATTCCGGTTGTCCTCAAGCTTTATGTCAGATTTACGGAAGCGACATGGCGATAATGTTGCGAAGGAATCAGTGCGTCGTGCTCGGGCTTCGATGGTCGAGTTAGCGAAGGGAGCGGAAAAACCGCCATCCACTTAGTTTGCCTGCTTCTCGCATTATCGCTATACACTTCACTGACTTTAGGAATGTAAACGCTTCGAATTATCGTGTTGCATTTATTTCAGACTTTCCGCCTTCTCGTCTCTTCGGCTTCCTGGGTTGACATTTACTTCGGTTCCTCGAATTTCGTTGCTTCCGTAGTGTATATACGCATAACGACTGTATCATTTGGGGTCCCCTCGAGCACTCTTTCTCTCCCTGCATACTTTGTACTTCCTAGCGCCCAACATTCCGAGATGGATGGCCAAGCTCCGCTCCCTGCCGTCGACGACGCCCCCCCTTGGTTTTCAACTTCGGGGACGAGGCTCCGCCACCCCCACCAGCGGTGGCCGACGAAGAAGATGAACTCTGGATGGCATACGATTTGGTCCTGGAGGAGCTGGCGCGGGAGGAGGCCATCACTCGCGATATTTCGGGCGTTCACCTTCTGGTGGCGGCGTTTCTGCAGCTCTACGAGGTGACGGATGCTCTTGTTGCTGCAGTACACCGTGCGTACAACGAGTAATAGTTGTTGTATATGTAATAAGTCCTACCTTCGGTGATACCTATATATATAAAAAGGAAGAATATCATCTTCTGTATCGCCTCTTTTATCTCTTTCTGCCGTTCTTGCTTCATTCTCGAGACTTGGATCAGCAACGTGATTACCCATGCTGATAGATACATATACATATGTTTATATATCTATTCTTCGAAGCTTGTCGCGTCGCATTGTTCCAACGGTTGTTATTGTCTAGGGATCTGAGGGTTTCGATTACACATGGAATAGGACGGGGTCATGGTCGCCGGCAGGTTTTCGGGGTTTTTCCAGGGGCTTTTAGCCGTAGGCTTGGGGGCAGAACCTTGGGTTCCTTGGAAAGACGAAGCAAAGTATAAGCCTAACTCATCGCTTGTCAAATTCCCCTCGGGGCTGAGCCCCGGGCCGTAAGAGCTAATATGGGGAGGGTTATGATTGCACCTCACTTCACCGCATTCGTCTTTGATCGTAGACCCGAGCATTTAGGAAGATTGGACAGTAAGCGATTAACTTTATTCTACATCCATAGATTCCTACCCGGCGCGAGGCTGCGATTCCTCGGAGCGGAGGAACAGGTGGGCTTTGGCCCGACCAAGCGTTCGTAGGCTCCTACCCGGCGCGAGGCTGCGGGTCTCCGGAACGAGGGAACGGGTGGGCTTTGGCCCGACCAAGCGTTCGTAGGCTCCTACCGTAGCGAGCTGCGGGTCTCGGGCGAGGAGCGGGTGGGCTTTGGCCCGACCAAGCGTTCAGAGGCTCCTACCCGGCCGAGGTCATGGTCTCCTGAGCGAGGAACCGGTGGGCTTTGGCCCGACCAGCGTTAGTAGGCTCCTACCCGGCGCGAGGCTGCGGGTCTCCGGAGCGAGGGAACGGGTGGGCTTTGGCCCGACCAAGCGTTCGTAGGCTCCTACCCGGCGCGAGGCTGCGGATCTCCGGAGCGAGGGAACGGGCGGGCTTTGGCCCGACCAAGCGTTCATAGGCTCCTACCCGGCGCGAGGCTGCGGGTCTCCGGAGCGAGGGAACGGGTGGGCTTTGGCCCGACCAAGCGTTCGTAGGCTCCTACCCGGCGCGAGGCTGCGGGTCTCCGGAGCGAGGGAACGGGTGGGCTTTGGCCCGACCAAGCGTTCGTAGGCTCCTACCCGGCGCGAGGCTGCGGGTCTCCGGAGCGAGGGAACGGGTGGGCTTTGGCCCGACCAAGCGTTCGTAGACTCCTAAGTGACGTCAGCCGAAACCTTTGCTTGAGGGGGACTTTTTCTTCTTTATTGATGGAGACACAGTTTCGTACACACGCACACACATTACGTAAAGAGTAACTACGGGTAGAACCTTTTCAGAGCGTCCGTATTCCAAGTTCTTGGCACCTCCTTGCCTTGCAGCGTAACGAGCTTGTGCGCCCCTTTTGTCGTGGATTCTTGGATGATATATGGTCCTTCCCACGTTGTTTCCAGCTTGGCAAATGCTGGTGCCGCTTTCTTTAGCACCATGTCTCCGGGGGCTAGGCTCCGCTGGACCTTCTTGTTGAAACTTCGGGTTGAGGCTTTCGCGTATGCTTGTATGGTGTTTAGGGCTTGAAGTTTCTGTTCTTCCCTCAAGTCGCAAGTATCCTCTATATCTTCTTGTCTTTGGAGCTTTAATCACGCAAGCGATTTGGCTTGTATCTCGTGGAATCGGCTTCTTCTCCAAATACGAGTCGAAATGGAGAGAATTTCGTCGCCCGCGAGGTCGATGTCCGAAGGGCCCATAAAACATTGGGGAGCTCGTCCGGCCACGAACCCTTGGCCGAATCGTGGAGTCTTTTTTTAATGCCGTCGAGGATCAACCCATTTGCTCTTTCAACAGCCCCGTTCGACTGTGGATGTCCGACTGAAGCAAAACAGATTTCTACCCCGATACCCTCGCAATACTCTTTGAACCTCCGGGAGTCGAATTGAGACCCGTTGTCGGTGACGATCTGAAAAGGGACCCCGTACCTGCATACGATTGTTTTCCACAGAAATTTTATCGTCGCCTCAGCAGTGATCTTCGACACCGGCTCCGCTTCGATCCACCTAGAGAAATAGTCAATCGCGACGATCACGAACTGGAGACTCGCTCGAGCTTTGGGCAATGCTCCCACTATGTCCATTCCCCACTTGGCGAAGGGCCAGATTGGCGGTATCGGGTGCAACTCGCTGGGTGGTGCCTTCTTCTGCCTCGACATCCACTGGCATGCGTGGCAATGCCGGACCACTTCTTCCGCGTCTTTTAACGCCGAAGGCCAATAGAATCCCATCCGGAAGACCTTTCCAGCGAGGCTTCTGGGGGCTTGGTGTGCTCCACAGGTCCCCTGGTGCGCCTCTTGTAGGGCTTGTATCCCCTCTTCGCGTGAAATGCAACGAAGCCATGGAGCGCAGAATCCATTACGGAAAAGCAACCCCTCTATTATGGCATATTTCTTTGCTCGCCTTTCCACACGCCTTGAAGATGCCTCGTCATGAGGTAGCTTCCCTGTAAGAAGGTAATCGTACACTTCGCTTCTCCAGTCTTCGATCCTCGTTCTGGTGACTACATTCACATGCAAAGAAATTGAGGCGGCTTGGAGCTCCTCGAAGAAAACCGTGGGTGGTAGGGTCCCTCCGTTCGCAGCGATCTTTGCCAATTCATCTGCTCTTGTATTCTGGGCTCTTGGAATAGCGAGGACAGTGAACCCCTCGAAGCCTTTTTCTAGTGCGCGAACTGCTTCCACATACTTTTGGAGTTGCTCGTCCTTTACCTGATATTCTTTGGAGATTTGTCCTTGGACCAATTTTGAGTCGATCTGCAAGATGGCTCTTCTTGCCCCATGGTTTTTGCCTTTCGTAGCCCGACAACGATTGCTTCATACTCCGCCATGTTGTTAGTCGAGGGAAACTGAAGTCTTGCCGCGAACTCAGCCAGCTCCCCCCCCGGGGCTCTCACGATCGCTGCAATCCCAGCTCCCTTTACTCCCCATGATCCATCCGAATTGATGGTCCATACCGTCGGAATCCTCCCCTCTTCGAAGGTTAGAGACGTCCATTCTACCACGAAGTCGACCAAAACTTGACTCTTGATGGCAGTACGTGGGATTATCCCCAACTCAAAAGATGCTAGTTCGACCGCCCATTTGCTGATGCGCCCCGTGCTCTCCCTATTGGTCAACATCGAGCCGAGGGGGTATGCCGTTGGTACTTTGATACGGTTGGCTTGGAAATAATGGCGGAGCTTCCGGGATGCCATTAGCAACGCGTACATCAACTTCTCCATTTCCGTGTATCGCAACCTCGCCCCCTGCAGCGCCTCAGAGACGAAGTATATTGGTTGTTGCTTTGCGCCTTGCGGTTGCACCAGTACTGCACTGACAGCCGAGGGGCTTGCTGCCAAATACAATAAAAGCTCCTCGCCTTGCTTCGGGCTTCGTAGGGTTGGCACTTCCATAAGGTTTTGCTTCAATTTGTCGAAGGCGAGCTGGCATTCCTCTGTCCAAGCGAAGGTGCCGCTGTGTCGCAGTGCTTTGAAGATGGGTAGACTCTGCTCCGCGGACTTAGGGAGGAAGCGGTTGAGGGCGGCAAGCCTCCCTGCTAAGCGTTGTACCTCTTTCACATTCCTGGGCGGGGCCATGTCTTGGATAGCTCTTATCTTCTCGGGGTTCGCTTTGATGCCTTGTTGTGACACCAGGAATCCCAGCAATTTTCCCGCATCTACGCCGAAGACGCACTTGTTCGGGTTGAGCTTCATCCTCTCAGCTCTTAGGCTGTTGAAAGTCTCCCTGAGATCGGTTAAATGGTCTTCCTTCTTCTCGCTTTTAACGATGATATCATCGACGTAAGCTTCCACGTTCTTTCCTAATTGGTCCGCGAAAACCTTGGCGATAAGACGTGCGAAGGTAGCACCTGCATTTTTAAGACCGAACGGCATCCGAATAAAACAATAAGTGCCAAAGGGGGTGATGAACGCCGTCTTGTCCTCGTCCTCCTTCCGCATGTAAATTTGGTGATACCCAGAATAAGCATCAAGGAAACTCATCCTTTCTGACCCGGAGGTTGAGTCAACGAGTTGATCGATGCGGGGAGGAAGTCATCTTTAGGGCACGCCTTGTTGAGGTCGGTGAAATCGATACACATCCTCCAAGCCCGTATCTTTTTGACCAGGACCACATTGGCCAACCAATCCGTATGGACTGCCTCCCGTACGATTCCTGCTTGGAGGAGCTTCACCACCTCTGCCTTGGCCGCAGCTTGCCTCTCAATGGAAAGCTTCCGGAGCTTCTACTTCTTTGGCTTGACACTTTCGCTGGTTGCCAAGGCGTGCTCGACGGTTTCCCTTTTAACCCCCGGAAGGTCCTCCGGTCCCCACGCGAATACTGTCTCGTATTCCTGGAGAAGCTGCATTAAGTATTTTTCTTATTTGGGGGTGAGGGTGGCGCCGAGAGTTATAATCCTCTCTCCTCTGGGTGGAGGGGCACCGTCTTGTTTCACCCTGGGGTTGTGGTTTGAGAGCCATTTCCCACGAGGCATTGTCGTTAGGTCTGCTCGGTGAGTACGAACATACCTAACCCGCGAAGGATTTTCCATGTCTATTTTCTGGCGAGGCTTGGTCTCCTTTGACCGTGATAACGCCACTTCGACGGGATCTTCATACATAGGAATCCGTGGTGGATAAGCCGCCATGGCCGTCAATGATCCCCGACCGAGGATGGCGTTATATTGGAAGGGTATATCCACTACGTCGAATGTGACTAGGTTGGATATCGACTGCGTGGCGTCGCGAAGGTGACCTCCGGCTCCACTTGTCCAAGGGTGTTAATCTGCGTGGCCCCCAAAGCCCACCAATGGTACCTCCGACTTCTTGATCGATCGCGAGGTATCATCATTTGTCGAAAAGCCTCCGCCGAGAGAATGTCCGCATGACACTTCCCCGTCAATCAACACTCGACGAACTTCGCACTTTCGGCGATGATCGCCGTTACGACCAAAGAGTCTTGATGTGGGAAATGCACTCCATTGCATCTTCTTGTGTGAAAGTGATTGGTTCAAATTCCTTCGGGCGGGGCCGACTGGCTGAGTCCTCGTGGTTAATTTGCCTTGCGTAAGCCTTCCTTTGCCTTTTCGACGAGAGGTGTGAGGATGACCCCGGCAATAACGTTAATTACGGCGTCGGGCTGATTTACCTCCCGGGAGGGGGAGGAGGAGGACGGTGCTCACGGGGCGATGCCGGCAGGGGTGAACACCAGCGTACCTTCGCTTTCTTTGAGCGGCGATAGCCTTCAATTACCTTACAATGTGCGGTGTCGTGTGTGTTGTTGTCGCCATGATATTCACAGGTATACCCTTTTGGCTTTGCTCCTCCTGCATCCAAATGGATTCCTCCCTTTGGCCTCCTGCTCCATTGGTGAACTCCATTTTGCTGTCCTCCAAACCTTCCTTGATTCGCCCGATTTTCCACATAGTGAATCCTCCTTCCCTTGTCTCTTACGGCTGGTTCTGGCGTCGTTCCTTCGCGCGGCCCTCGAGAGGAGGATCTCTCCTCCGGTCCCTCTTGCGTGGGCCCATCTCTTCATTTCTCAGCGGCCCGCCCTCTCTCCGAGATGATCTTCCTCTGCCTGGCGTATTCCCTCATCTTTGCGAATAGCTCTTCCACAGGCGTACTTCCTTGCGTGCAAGTCTCTCCGCCAACGGCCCCTTCATAACCCAAACGCGGCGTTGATTATGGTTGTGTCGCTAACCCTCGAACTTGGCATTTGACTCGAGAAAATCGCTGGAAATAGCTCTTTAGGGTTTCGCCTTCACGCTGTTTAATTGCAAATAGGTCGCTTTCCTCTTTAATCCCGTCAACGTTGCCTTGAAAATTGCCTTCAAGTTTCGCCGAGTCGCGGCTATTGGTGATAGAATTCGGCTCAAGGAAGAATACCAGGATAAGGCTATCCTCCAATGCCAATAGCAATCCTTTGGCTTTAATATCGTCATCACCTCCGGCTTCCATGGCCGTATCATAGACACGGAGAAATTCTCTTGGGTTGGTTTTGCCATCATACGGTTTCTTGTGGGAGTTTGAAGCTTCTGGTGAGGGCCACCTTTTGTTCAAGCTTGGTGAGAGGGTTCAAATCGCTTTCCTCCCTTTCCGTTCTCATGTATGTTGGAGAAGATACCTCCCGGTGATTTGTAATCTTGAGATTCCTCACACCTCCATTCTTGTTGTTCCTGCAAGCGTTTTACTTGACCATAAGCCTTTCGTTGGCCTCCATCGGCCTTTGTATGTTAGGGTCGATCGCCTCCTGACTCCCGGTCCCCCCTTCGAAGCCCCCTTTCCGCCCTTTGCCGACTTGGCGACGAGCTGGGGGGGTTGAAGCCTCTGCTATGTCTCCTCCCATCGTCGAAGCGTGTACACCTGCAGTTGGGGGACGCCGTTTGGGGGCGCGCTTGCGCGCCGTCGCCGGAGTTTGTGGAGGTGGCGCCCCTGGAGCTTCCCTTGTTGTTGCTGGGGCCAAAACGCGATCCTCCTCGTTCAGAAGCTGAAGTTGTCCGCGCGATTGACTCCTGGTGGATCGTCTGGATCCGCTCGCTCCAGCCGTCGCCGTTGCTCCCGTCGGCGGCGTCTCCTTAGACGCTGCCTCTGCTCCCTTCTTTGGTGGCATGGTTTTTTGGAAATCGTGTTCGTCGTCTAGATTGGTGAGCTTCACGTTCTTCCGCTCCCCACGGACGGCGCCAGTGTTGTGGTTACGACCACAAGGGTGTGTGTTTTTTGTGGGCTCTTTCTTCTCTTTTTATAGGAGGGGAACATGAAGGAACTGTCCCTTCGTGCGCGTCCCATTTTACTCTTCCCGACCGGTTCTGACGGGTTCTTGTCGTTTTCTTTTTTCTTTTTGCAGGGTGTCAGATTTATTTGATGGTGTTGTCGGACGTGTCTTCGTGGACTACGAGGGTGCGTTCCTTCGCTGCCTTTGCCGCTATTCTGCTTCGCTCCGCGTCGTAGGTTCGGGCGAAGCAATGCTTCGTTTGCTCAGCTCTGCTTCGGATAAAACATGGGCCGTGCTTCATTCACCCGATGGCTCGGGATATGATGGGCTGGACTCTGTAACTGAGCCACTACAATAAGAACAATGTAACTCATTCCACCTCCAAGGCAGACACAAGAACAATAATGTTCGTCGGTATCACTAAAAGGTTTTTTTCTCAAGATTGTCAGCTAAAGGCTCGTTATTTGTCCCTACATCAGACCATCATGTCCTCCTCTATATCATTATCATGGGCACATCCTCTTGCTACACCAACTATAAAGGTTTAATATCCTAAAATTTTTATATTATTGTTTGATGTTCATTTATGATTTTCAGAAATTTATCCTAGATTTTTTGGAGTTTATAAATGACGTTTTGCTATTTTCATATTTATAAAATTAATTTAAAAACAAATACACCGAAAATAATTTTTCTATGTTCAAAATGTTGCAAAGTATTTTTTGAGAATTTTTATGGAATTTTTAACTCTATTTGATGTTTTCGATAAAGTCATTTATATTTCTAAAGTTATTTTAATTCAAAAGTAAATGTAAATTCTACCTTCTCCTTTTTGGGCCAAGTCCGTTTCCCTTTTCGTGCCATTTTCATTTATAATTTTTGGTTTCATTTATACAGAATTTTCGTTTTTGTTTTCGTCGGAACTAACTCTCCCATTTTTGTTTTAGTAAAAAATTTCTGTTTTCATTCCCGTGCTGGTATTTTCCGTTTTCGTTTTTCTCCAAGACGGTCAGAAATTTTCCGTTCCGTTTTCAATCCTATTTATACTAAGGGTCCAATTGGGAGAGCTGTAGCTTTTTTGAAAATATACTTTTTTTGGTTTTCTGAGCTGAAAAACAGCTATAGCTTTTTTTTTATAAAAGATCGTTTGATAAACAACTAATTTTCTTCAGCAATAAGCCATAAAAGCATGTCTTACCTAGTTTTCAGCTTTTGGCATCTAACTTATCCAAAGCCGCTTAAAAACTGAACTGTTTGAAGGCTTACTAGCTTTTCAAAAGTTAAAATGGCTAACTTAAATCCTCCTAAGCAGAGCCTAGATGATCTCACCTCAAGCCACACTGTCACCGTGAACAACATTAGCAAAGAACAGAATGTAAATTGGAACAATAAACAGCACAGCACCAAAAAGATTTCTCCACGAATACTACATATATTAAACTTTGCCGGACTTCAACCTTCGCAACGCACCACGTCGATGCACGCTTCTCAACTGTAGATCGTGACTTCAAACACCCAGATCGTTTCTCCCAAACCACTGGTTTAAATGGATTTCACCCTCTTCTCACTCAGGGCGCAAGGGTCGCGTGGCGCAACGGTAAACGCTCTCGCGCCCACGCCCGCGACGAGGCTTTGAGCCCACGTGGACCGCACGACCTATGGTGAGCTCGTGGCGGCCGCTACGTGTGCGACGCGTGCTGAGCTCATGCGGGCGCCACGTGGCACCTGTTTTTTTGGCAAAAAAATCTCTGAAAATTTTCAAAATTACATATAAGTCCTATCTTTTACGTAAAGATCCCTTTTTAGAAAAGCTCCCCAGAAATTTGGAAAATACGTTATGGTCTATTTCCCCCCCAAAACTCCATTTTTATTTGAAATACCTCTCCGAACTTCCCAGAATAACTTTAAAATCCTTCCTGGATCCAATTTCTCACCAAAAAACAAAAAAAATTATCCAACATATATTTTCCACGCCCAGTTTTCATCCCAGTCCAATTTTTTTCTTCTGAAAATGCCTCCTCAAAAATTCTAATAGGCTCGATTCACGCCCGATTTTCATCCTGGTCTAATTTTTCATGAAAAGGCAAAAGAAACCCAAAATTTGTTTCTTCACCCGATTATATTAAAATATTTTTTGTACCTAGTTTTGCAAAAATTCCAACTTTCCCCGAGAAAAACTGTCGGGACCCGAATTTGCAAATCCGGACCCTCTGTGTATTCAGCACTAGTCCGGAACGCGCTAGTGCACACAGTCATAACATCGGTAAATATCACAATCATACCACTCGATACTAATAAATTACTTTAAATAGTTAACCAAACTGGTTGCCTGACCTTAAGGTCAAGTTACAATTATACGCCTCGCAGGGCGAAACTTATTAAAAGAGAAATAATAGCAGCGGAAAAATAAGATAACATCGTGGCGCCATCCAGTATACCACAGGCAACTGACTGGGCTCGCTCCCTAGTTAGACGGTTCCTCTGGGAGCTCCTCCTCCAAAGCTGGTGTAGATTCTTCTTCAACTGGTGTTGTATTGCGGCAAGGGTGAGTACTTGGTACTCAGCAAGTCATGCACAGAATGCAGCTAATATACTACATGCATGGCTTAATACAAAGGAGTGGCTCAAGGTATATTTGCAGTAAACAGCATTTGGCAAGTAGCATAAGTAGATTCGAAAGCAGTAGAAACAAGTACAACATCAATAACTTTTCAAGGAGTTTAGTAAACATCTTTCCCATTCCTAATCCACGTTTCCATCAACATCATCATTAAACCAAACCCAACCTTTCAAGTCAAGTTATTTTCAAGAAAGTCTAACCCTTGACTGTAATTCCCGAGCGATGTCCAATGCCGCGGACACGGCTATTCGAATAGATTTTACACTCTGCAGAGGTTATGCACTTTACCCACAAGATACAGTCAAACACCACAAAGGCGAGTTTCCGTAACAAAGTCTTTCGGAAACTTCTAACAGTACAAGTGGTCCTCTCCGGTGTTGCACGCTAACCCTTCCCTTAGCGAAGACGAAGTTTAGGCCAAACCACCGTTAGATGGGTACCTGGCCGCAGCCCCGGTACGCTCCCCCGTACAACTACACAAAGGGTGTAGTTGACAACCTGAGGTCCCACAGGTACGTTATTAGCAACTTAATCAACTAGGTCCGTCCCATTACAGACATGTGGTTGCACGCTTGACTCAGTTCAAAGGCTTGCAAGGTTAAGTCCTTAGGGTGACCAGGGCAAGACTACCCGAAGAACTAAACCATCGTTCCCGGTGCCACAACTGGCCCACCCGATCATTCTTGCCATATGCCCCGGTCAAAAGCTATTTATCAAACCCCAGTTGATTACCATGCACCACGTGCCATCAACATCACATGATACCTTTCCAAAACAGGTTCAATATATCATTAAGTCAATATTAATATTTGATTGTCCAAAATCATGTCATGAGCACGTAGCAGGTCTAAGCAATATGCTACAACGATCTAAATTTCCATGTTGGCAATTTAGTAATGTCCAACTATTTAATCCACAACTAGGGTGACAAGGGATCATGGCACATATATAATTAACCAAGGTGTCATACAGCAATTTGGCATTTATCTAATTTCCCGTAATTAAATAAAGTATTTTCTAATTAAACTAGCATGCAATAGTTTTAAATCGAATTAATTTGAAAATTGGGATCAACATGGTCAAAGCATAACTTGCCTTCAAAAAGTACTTGCTCTTGGTCCTGAGCTAGCTCCTGGGTCAACACTTCTCCTTCGAAGCCTTCAGGCACTTCAACGTCTACTCGTAAAGCGTGCAAATAGCAAATAATAAACAAGTAGTAGACAAAAAGTGTCCAAACATCCAAATAAAGTTCATAAACAGAGAGAGCATAAAATTTATTAATTTTTAGAAACTAAAATCGTCAAATTCGGAGTTGAAACGCAAAAGTTATACCATTTTGAAGTTTAAATAATCAATTAAATAATATTACAGAGAAAAACTTTAGTCTAAAAATTAAATAAAATTCAACATTAGGCAGATCACAATTTTATACAAATTTATAAATTTGAATCACTCAAATCGGAGTTAAAATGCAAAAGTTATAAGCGTTTGAAGTTTGAATCAAATTCTGAAATCAATAATTCGAATTAATAAATCATTTTCTTTTTCGGAAATTCTTTTATTGCGTCAGCATGACACGTAGACCAATCGGGTGCCGCCACGTCGCCTTGGGTCCATGGACCCGGCGCACGGGCGCGGCTCGGTCCACGGCTCACGCGTCACACTAACAGGTGGGCCCCTCGGATGACGTCAGCAGTGACGTCATCACGCACAGCTGAGGACGGCTGACAACTGGGCCCCACCGTGACGTCAGCGGTGACATCATAGTGCAGTTGGCTGGGCCGCTGACGGCTGGCCCCACTGACACGCGGGCTCCGCATGTCAGAGACACGCCCACGCTACGGGCGCCGACCGCCGATCGCGACTGGCCGCCTCCGCCACGTGGCGTGATCTCGGCCGTTGATTCCAGATTGGATCTGGCTTAACGCGTTAAGAAACTACTCCGCTGATCTGGACCGTTCGATCTTGATCGGACGGTCAAGATCCAATCTAACGAAAACAACGTGGGTTAACGCTAACCGTTCGATCTAGATCTAACGGCTGAGATCTATTCTAGCTTGGTGCAGTTTAGGCTACGTGGCACGATCTAAACCGTTGGATCTAGATCCAACGGTTGGAAATAGATCTGAGGAAAGCACGTGGGATCTCACCGGGGTGTGACGTGGCGCGATCTGAACCCTTGGATCTGGATCGGACGGCTGGTGGAGCTCGAGGTCCGGCGATGGTTTGCGGCGGGGCTGGTTCACCGGAGACGAAGAAGGCGACCACGGCGACGGCGTTGCGGGGCTCCTTCGGCGAAGTGAGTGGTCTCCTCTGGCGCGGCTTGACCTCGCGGTTCCGGATTTGGGCTCAACGGTGGCGGAGGACGGCGGACGGCGGCGGAAACTGCAATTGAACGCGGCGGAACGCTCCTCCAACTCCGGCGAGCGATTGCGGCGCAACCACGGCGGCTCTGGCGGCGTGAGCTAGGGCTACGGGTGCGCACGGAAGTCGGCGTCACGGCAGCGGTGGCGGCGCATTAAATAGGGCTCTCGACGTTCGTGAAACGCGCGGAGACCGAGGCCCACTCCGTTGCGGCGGCGGAATCCGAAAGGGATTCGGATTGGATGACGTGGATCAATCTCGGCCGTTCGATCTTGATCGGACGGTCGGGAGGGTTAGGGCTCGGTTGGGTTCGAGTCGAACTCGGACTCGAGTCTAACTCGGGCTCGGTCGGTGGAACAGTACAAACCCACTCGCTATTTTCCAGCGATTAAATAATCTAATTAATTTTCAGAAATTCATTTAATTCATTAAAAATAGCAAACTGCTTAGAAAAATTCCATAAAAATTCTGGAAAATATTTTGGATCATTTTGGACTCAAATAAAATATTCCCAACAAAATTTTATTTGCAAAAATCAAATTCTTTAATTATTTCAAAAAGGAATAAATTCAAATAAATTCCAAATAAATTCCAGAAAATTCCAAAAATTCACCAAAGTGCCAAATCACACATGAATTTAAGAAAAGCAAAATTTTGGAGTGTTACAAAAACCCTCTGAGATTTCTGAACCTACACAAAGGTTCTTCACCGACTGATTTTTTTTGCGAAAAAAACCCCCCTAAAATTTAAAAATTACATCTAAATCTTTTTTACGAGAAACTTCTAAAAAAATGAAATCATTCTAATTTTCTCGGAGGAAAGCCTAGGCCCTAGCCGCCAAATCCGTACAGGGTGTGCGGCTCTGGCGCTTGAGCGCGTAGACGACGTCCATGACGGTGACGGTCTTGCGCGCGCGCGTGCTCGATGTAGCTAGGTGACAGTGTCGAGGATGACATTCTCCAGGAAGATCCTGAGCACCCCATGCGTCTCCTCGTAGATGAGCCCCGAGATGCGCTTCATGCCGTCCTCCGCGCCAGCCTCCGGTTGGCCGGCTTCGTGATCCCCTGGATGCTTGTCCCGCAACCTTACGGAGTTACGGCGGCGCTTCGCCTCGCCCTTGCATGCCCAGCCCGTGGTGTTGCCGCAGCTGCTTGATCTTTCCAGCCAGAGGCTTGGGCTGTATTTTGCTTTGAACGAGCAAGTGATGTGCTTTCGATTCGTGTCCCATTCAACTTGGGCCGGTTGGACTGCACTACGAGAACTCTTCTTTCCTTGGAAACGCGCTATCCTTATTTTGACTTGTCTCGGCCGCATCTGGCGCTTTTTTGCTTCGGCCGGTCGCCGGCTGTTTTCGCGAAATACATTGGCCGGTACCTCAAGCATTTCCATGCAATACTCTTGGCGAAATACATTTTCCTAGCTAGAACGTGCATCAATCATCGCCGTGCACCGGATCAAGGACAGCTGGAGGTGGGCGACGACGCTGAAGTACTTCAACTTCACCGCCGGGCTTAAGCCGTCCAAGGTCTACCCCCATCAATTGATGGATTGAGGTTGATCCTGTGTAGTTCTCCAAATTCTTAACCAAAGGCGAGTCAAACTGTAGATTTTACCACTAGCAAAACTACACATTTTACGAAATGTTGTATTATAAAGCTATAGGTTTTAGATCAAGTTGTCATCTGTAACATCATTCATGTGTTCACAAATAGCAACACTACAACAGAAAATTATATCATAGACCGTTCGGAATCGTTATCACAGATGCTTTTTCAAATCGTTTGTAACTATGTGTCAGTAATACTATGGCATATCACAAACGGTTTACAAATTGTAACATTCCGAACTTTTCAAAATAGAAAAAAATAAATTTGAAATTTAAAATTAGAATTGAATAAAAAATTTAATTGAAATCAAAATATTTAATTCAAAATATCATCTTTTCTCCTTATCTCGAATTCTAGTAAAGAGCAATCGCCACAATTAAAGTCTTTTAAATTGAGCAAACTTAGAAAATAAAATTTAACATGGTCATGTTTTGAATTATCATCTTTTCTAAATTGCTAAATCTTTTATTGATTGAAAAATTATTTAAATTGAATTAGTGAAAAGATAAAAGTAAAAAAAGTAGAAAGTAAAATCTCAATAAAAATCTATAAAAACAATATTAAATAAGTGAAAGTTTCTAGAATACATTTATGGCTAACAAAGTAATCATGACTTCATTACTTAATGAAAAGAAATTTAATTAATATTTTTGACTATGAATAGAGTTAAGATAATATTAAATTAAAAGAATTCTCTAGAATCCATTTTAATGTAGTGTGAACGTATTAATAAAGCAGTCAAAAGTAGTGTGAACATATTAATACAGACAAGAAGTTTAATTATGGTAATTTGATTTTGAATAGTTTATCAACAAATAAAATAAACCAGCCACTTTTTCTTATCAAAAACATTCATTACATGGGGTTAAACTACAACACACTAGGTATATTGATACATCACAATTTACATTTACAACAAAAAGGAAATACACGAATCCTTATAATGGCATACAACAATTATATGAATTACAGCACATACGACTATTCAATTACAAGTTTGATCACAAATTTCATTCCAAAATAAATTACAAGATTATAAGTTACAACTACTATGCTAGCTTGATCTTTATTTGTGAACCTGCATATTCAATTGCACACATATAAGAATAAGAATGAAATAAATGCATTAAATTAAGCAAAATAATTTTTAAAAAGAATTGTCATCAGACCAATATAAAATATTATCGTGCACTGATATACCAGATTCATCCGGGGCTGAATCAGCACCTCTCACGATTTTGGGTTTCATCACTCGGGAATATACAAACCTGTGAATTTAACCTTAGACATGCGTATATTAAAAATATCGCATGGTAGAAAAGTAAGTCTCCATGGTAAAAAAGGTAAAACCTTTCACACTAGTAAAGATAAGCATGAAGGCACTGTGAGGATGCCCCAGCCGAAACATCCAAAGCCTTGAGACCAAAGCAAACCACCAGAGCAAGTCACCAAGTCACATAAGTAAGCCACAAGTATCAAAACTATTTCACTGACAAGGATTATGAATGTGCAATCAATCCAGTCGCAAAGACCAAGCACCCATTCAAACCCTGTTGAACCTCCATTGTCATGGCTATATAAACTAGCCAAGTCTCATTCAGGGAGTCACAAAGCAAACCATTCGAGTAGCAAAGCTTCCACATAAAAATAAGCCCCAGTAGTACATAGCCTCAATCATCCAGGAGCAAAGTCTCCAAAGTAAAGCTCCAGAAGTGCATAGCCTCAGGAACATAGCCTACACATAGAGCTAACTCTAGAGCATGCCACACGTGAGCAACATTAAGACAGGAGACCGCCAAGCCCCAAAGAGAAACGAGGCAGCCACCACTGATGGCACAACCATCCTTTCATTTCAGCACCACAACCACAGGTAATCACCCGCATATTTTGCAATAGCTTCAGCTATAGAACTAGAAGTGGCATACCAAAGTAATAACAAAATAAACTCGAGACAAAAAGATGTATTAGGTAAAAGTCGGTCTCAGATTAAAGTTTGATGTCGTGGGGGTCACATCGTGCGTTCCCTAAAGCTTATTCGTGCTCCCCAGTGCACGGCAAAACTTAGGGCATCATCGCGGGCCATGCCACCCACGCATCCTTAATTCTTATTTTAAGCGATTCATCATTGACCCTAAGCAACCCCTTTTCTGGCAGTTTAAACCACAAACAATTCTTAATTGGTCACAGCTAGTGGTTGCAAGAAGTGGTATCATACGTCCCTATGGAATTGTCTCACTCCCCAGCATGCAACAAAAACCACGGGTATCGCCACGACACCGCAAATTGCCATCCGACTAAATTAACCATCTCAGACATTGGCGATTAATCATTTAATGTAAACATATTATATATATAACCAATTCATAGTTCTTCAGTGCATAGCAACATCACAGCACCCACAACCAACTATGAAACTTAGGAAATTCCAACCCTCAGCGCATAGAATAAATTGTCATTTAGTAAAGGCAGAAGAAGTAGAGAGATCATCAGTAAACGAGCACAATATATGAACCATCCTATCTTATGCAAATCTTAAGCATCATGATTATATCAATACTAGATTAAGCACACAAAGACAAAATATTTAATCACAAACCATTCGTTAATCTGGGTGTTGATCGTGGCATGAAGTTCACAACTACTACCAGAGTAAGGTTCATAGCACAGAAGGCTCATGAGGCCTTTTGAACCGCACACTATCTTTAGCGTTACCATGAACAATTTATTTACCAATGGTATGAAGTAGAATCACTAGCAATAATAGGGAGATGCCCAATACAACCATGCACATAATGGAACTTTTACTCATTAAGTCCACTTCCACATTTTATCGCGTCATGAACCACATTTACCAAATCAGCTAGACCATCGAAATAAAGATTTGAAAGTGAGGGAGAGTTACTTAGCTGGTGGAAGGGGGGTGAACCGTAGCCACAACCAAGCCATGGCCAGGGGTGTTATGGCTGCTGTGGCTACTGGCATTGGAAGAGCCATCGGATCCCGGTGGTGGCGACCTAGAGAAAAGAGAAGAGGTGAGGGATTGGACAAAAAGGGGGAAAGGTGAGCAAATAAGATAGTGGTAGTGAGAGGGGCACTTAGCTCAAAGCTAGGAGGTGTGCTCGCAGCCGAAGGTGGCGCAAGGAGACCAGACACCGACGGGCCAGCACGGAGGATGTCCACGGGGCCGGATCTAAACAAGGCGGAGTCACCCGGTGCCGAGAGCCGGGCCGAGGAGCGGTGCAAGCCTGGTGTGACGTTGGGAAACTGGGCAGCACGTTGAAGGTGGCGGGACCAAACCAACAGCGTACCGGGCTGGAGGCGCCACGGCGCGGCGACATGGAGAACCGGCCGGATGGGGTGGAGTCAAGAAAAGAGAAGAAAGGGAATTGGGGAAAAGAAAGGAGAAGAAGAGGATAAGGGCAGTCAGCCGGCTAGGGAAGGTAAAGGAAAAGAGAGAAAGAAAAAAAAAAGAGAAAGAAAATGAGAGAGAAGAAAATCATAGACAAAGAAAAAGAAAAGGAAAAGAGAGAGAGAAGAAAAGGGGTAATTTTCTAATGTGTGTAAAATAGTTGAAATCAATCAATTACCAAAAATATAAAATATTAATTTAGCTTGAACCAAATAATTTTGTTTTCCATATACCAAGAATATATATAATCTTAAAATACAAGACCGTTAAATATTATAAAAACTATTATGAATAGTCACAGCACGCACTTGACACCTAAGAATTGGAAACATGATTTAAGTAATGTACATGTAAAGATTTAAAAATAAACAAACAAAAATGCAGATAAGTGTAAGATCACCAAGGACCGGTCTTAAAATGCTCCCTAAGTCCAGACTGTTCTATAATGGAGAAACGATTATATTATAACATGCTTTGCATATGAATCCTATTTAAAAGCATTACCCTATGTATTTAAAACTTCAAGGGTCCATACTACAAATTAATGAACTTGTCCAATAATTAATAGCCAAAACTTAAATCTGTATGCTTTTGTCAATAAACATTAGTACCTGGTACTCACTTAAAGTTTATACATAAATGACCCTTATAAGCAAACTTTACATGTTATATGATAAAAGACCTCACCCCTTTGTAAGTTGATATAGAAACATTTGGGGTTAAACATTAAAAGCACACGATTCACTTCATGATCATTTATATTCTAATAATATTAATACAAATAATCTTAGCTTTTTAAAATTAAAACTTGACATAATTTGTATACAATTTTGGCCTCTTGAATTCGTAAAATAAAATAAAATAAATCATAAAGAACAAGTGTGGTGTGTTGCGCAACCCAAACCGTTAATAATAATAAGAAAGACTGCAACGTAAAAGTAATACGCTCGCATAAGATCATGGAACCCTAACCTACAACCCTGCTTGTTTTATATGATGATTTCTATTTGATTTTTCCATCTGATTTCCTTTTGCCCTTATTGAAAAGTGTTCCTTGCTATTTGCTATCTTTCCTGTTGAACGACATGTAGACTTCGACGATACGGACACCATCGTCATCAACACCGAGTTACAACTTCGACTTCGACTTCGACATCATTGAAAAACAACAAATAGCAAGGCAAGCACCCCCTTGATCATATTGATCCCAATTTTTCATAATTAACTAAAATATTGATCAAAACTTGCATGCATACACTATATTTCATAAAGTTGCTATTTTGTGGGTATTGGTAGACATATTCCTAAAGTTCTGGGCTTTTCTTAATCAATAGTGATAGGTAATAACCCTAGATCATGGGTAAACACACAAAATGGGTATATTCGTTTATAATTGCATACGCTTAGCCCTGCTCTAGATTAGGGACACGAACAGATGGATATAGTGTTCATGAAAAACTTGAATTTTGGACATAATGAACAATTGATCTTGGACATGTTGGTATAATTATGGTTATTTGATATTCTGGTATTTTCCTTTTTCTGAAAATAAAACTATGATTTTGACGCGGGCGATTATTGGCAATAGCCGGCCATGCGAGGGTATACTTGCACGTAGATAGGGGAAGATTTATCGCTTGGGTCGATCAAGAACCGAACATAGTGTTATATGATCCAAGGAATAACCGTACAACCATGAGGGCTGGTATGGGATGGTCTTAACCTACGAAGTTATTTGAAACTATCTTGCACATTGGTAGGATGTAGTAGTACATGCATTCCGGGTAGGTTTGCTCAAAGGGACATCCACACCGAGGTGATTTGGAACCAACGTTTACCGATACAATAGTGTACGCCTGGCTATGGGGAGAAACGGTTATTGTTTTATTGAGCTCAAAAGATTATGATTTATGTGATTGTTTGTTTCTACCATAGCAAGGGTTTTAAGTCACGGTTATGTATGATCTCTCCGCGACACAAGAAAGGAAGTGTGTTAATAATGTTTGCATAAAGAGCTGATCATTCCTTATGGATAAAGCTGTACACATCTACAAAGTTTAAATCTTTTCAAAAAGCCGTGCCTGCGGAGAGATTATCCCTACAGATGATTCAATGCTTGAATAATGTAACAGTTTGAATAATCTTTTCAAAAAGCCGTGCCTGTGGAGACTGGTGCAAAGCTAGGTTTGAATAATGTAACGGTTATGTATGATCTCTCTGCGACACAAGAAAGGAAGTGTGTTAATAACGTTTGCATAAAGAGCTGATCATTCCTTATGGATAAAGCTGTACACATCTACAAAGTTTAAATCTTTTCAAAAAGCCGTGCCTGCGGTTATGGGAGACTTGGTGAACTGACACTAAGTTAGATGTTTTGATATTTTGAATTGGTGAGTTTACCCCTACAGATGATTCAATGCTTGACATATGTTGGCAAGATTGAATTCAGCTGTTGTGCCATGTGTTGGCAAAGATTATTTTTAGGTATTAATTCATATGTTTGGAATGGACGTTTTGATGGTCATGAAGGGCTATGAGTTCACTCATGAAGGATTGTTAGTCTTTTATTATATTTATGTTATTCTTACTTGTTACTTTTATATTTACATACTTGTTATTTATCTGTCTAATTTCATTTACAAATTTTTGCTTTCAATCTATTATTCAGTATTTATAATTTAATTCTGTAACACCTCGACACTTCACATGCCCTGAATGTTACCACCAGAAGCAATTTCATAGGCACTTACCACAATAAATTCCAGCAACAACTTAAACTTTTTAGTTAATCACTATTCATCAGCTAAGGGTAATCATAGGGAAAAAATGGAAGATATCCTTAGCAACTCTAAGTTGTTGCTTACATTGGCTCCAAGATATAACAACCATGAATGCTATTTAGCAAGCCATGACCAAAACAGAAACTCCAACAACATTTCACATGTCAAAACCAGAAACCGCATACATGGGTTAGTCCTCACAATAAGGATTCCACTAAAAGTATTCCATGTTGGCAACTGTCTACTTTATTAAGTGATCTAAACATAATCAAACGCTAATTATATTCGGGGAATGGTGTGATATCAAAAGAAGTGTCCGTGCTACTACCCCATCCATGCATGCTGGCGTCAAGGTACCTAAAACATTTTAAAAAACAAACGTGAGTCCAAGACTCAGCAAAGTATATCATAGAACAATATCATCACAATTTAACATATTTAGAACAATATCATAATCAAATTGATGGTACAAAATCAGCAAGTACATAACATGGTAATAACATATTCATTCATGAAATTCAATTCTTTGATTAACTTTCAATGAGTCCTTGACCCAATGATTTAACCCTTTGTCACATTAGTCCTCCATCACCATTAGCAATGCAATGCAATATGCTTTCATGCTCAAATGCACCTTTTATAGCTTATATCGGTATAGCTTGAGTGCATACCCGTCGATATCACACTCTCATTCCCTTCCATCCCAATATAGGGGCCTACTCTTAAGGTCTCGCTCCCATTCATCCCTGTGGATGGGACTACGATGTAGGACTTTTCAAGAGCACTCTGGATTAGTCATATGTCCCCATATGACTTTCTCTCCATCTCGGCTCGTATATCTTTTCATGACATGCATGCAAATGATGCAATAGAGAAACTAAAACCTCATTTTGCCATTATTCACATTTATGAGTATGGGCATAAGTTAAAACAACAATTGCAACATGCACATAGTTCATCAAGGTACAAAGTTAACCACATTCACTATCGCTCATCACAAGACATCCTCAATCGTACGATATACTTGCCTCTTTACCACGCGATGAGGTGGGACATGAGCTTGAGGCCTCACCTGGAGTCACACCACCTACAACAAATACACAACTTCAAAAACATGCCACAATAGTACATTCACCGAAAAATAGCAACAACGAAACTACGCACCATTTCCCGGGATACACTATCTTTCTCGGCAATCATGCAATCCCTTGCTCCCCTAACGTCCCAACACCATAAATTACAGTCCAAGAGTTCAAAATTAGGAACCCAATAAGTTTATAGAAACTATACATGAATACCCACAAAGTACTAGTTTCCCAAAAATTTTAAAGACTATCCTAAACCCCTCAAATTCAACCCAGAAAACTGATTTGTGCACAATCTGGACAGCAGCCATCACAATTTCATAACTATTTTCATACTGCTCCAAATTTAGTAAACACGGATATTTTTTAGATCTACATGAAATATCCCAACTTTTTCTAAGTATTGATAAAATTTAATTCGATTTCAAACTATCCCTAAATCACCAATTACCGCAGGTGCTGTCAGCAGCGATAGATTCTGAATAGCCTTTAGTAAAATAGCCATAACTTTTAAATGGCTGAACCAAACTTCATGATTTCAGTCTTTAATGAAACTTAAGATGATGATCTACAACTTTTTTCTACAGCCAAAACCTCAGAAAATTTACTTACATACCAAAAAATGCGCTCATAAGAAGGAACCAGAAACCTACGCGAATCTGAACCTTCTCCCAACACATTCTAGCAGTCAATCCGACCCGTCACCACCAGAAAAAACACCCTAGAATCATCCTAAGGCAGGGACAACATCACCAAAGGTTAGCCCTAGGGTTATACCTGCACGGAGAGGCTCGAAGATGCGATCCCGACACTAGCTCTTTTCGGATCTCGCATTGCTCGCCTTCCTCGTAGCCCGACTCTTGTCAAACTCCCAAATCATTTCTTCACCTCTAGGTAGGGGTGAAAACGGGTCGGATATGGGCGGAGATTGCTCTTCCTGTATCCTAACCCATATTTTTTTCCCTGATTCGGAACTGAATACGGGCTAACCGGATACAGATACGAAATCGGGTTAATCGGGATACGGATACGGGACGAATATGTGACGGATTCAAGTCAAAAATGAATAAAGATATACGGATAATGCACGCATATATAGAGTAATATATTTTGAATTAAACCGTACGGGTACATGACCATAGTAGCAAGTTATATATATCAATCAAACCCAATATACGTCATAGAAAGAATATGCTACTTTAGGATTAATAGAACCAACTAATTGTCAATATAAATGGGCTATCTATGAAAAAAATGAGATGAAGTGGGCTGGGCATTGCTGATATCCAAATAGGATATCCAGATATCCGATCCGAATACCCGAATAGGAAAAATTCGGATATCCGAATAGGAAATATTTGAATATCCGGATCCCGTCCCGTATTTATCGGATATCGGTTGTTCCGTATCTAATCCTGTATCCAAATTCAAGTATTCAGATCCCATCCCTGATCCGACCGGATAGTCAAATCCGATCCCGTATCCAGTCCCGACCGGATTCGGTCTTGGATCGGGCGGGAATTATCCGACTCGTTTTCATCCCTACCTCTAGGGCAGCAGCAATGGAGGGAACGCAGGCTCTAGCCACTGAGGAGGGGTGGCTATGGTGGAGAGGGTGGCCAGCTAAGGGAGGGAATGAGGCTTGTCAATGGAAGAGAGGGAGGGGAGGAGGTGCAGCCCAAGGGGGAGGAGAGCTGGTTGGGGGCGCAAGGGGCTAGGGTCGCCCAAGGGGGGTGGTGGAGGGGTACTAGGGTTTGGGAGGAGGGAATTCCCCGATAGGCCCAAAAGTCTGCCCTGCTAACCCAAAAATGGCCCAAAATTGAAATAATATCTTGTCTATCATTTCAGCATCAGTAACTTTTTTGTTATAGAATCTCAGTTTGGCGACATGCTTGTGCATGGGTGCATGGCAGAGTTGTATGCTGCTATGGTTTTAAAATCCTGAAAGTGTAGGAGGGTTTGTGCTGTACTTCTAGCATCAAGGCAGATCTTTGCTGGTTATATCGTTCCTTCAAGGAATTCCATAGTGCCAGCATGTCCTCCATCAAATATTAGGCCTTCGAGTCCGCATAGAGATGGGGCCTCAAGAAGTGCAGTGCTACACACTTGGTGGCTTCAAGAAGAGTAGGGGCGTCAGCTTTAGGCTGAGTGATAGCTGCTCTATGAGATTGAGCTATCAAGTTGACCTTGGCATCCATTACCCAAATAAAGTAATTATTGTCATTTAGGGCGAGCTTAGTAAATTCCCTCTTTGCGATGTTTATCAACCTCATGGAGCTTTGTGCTGATAACATCTTGTAAAACAATGAAAATCACTGTAGATCAAACACAATACACCGATCAAATAGCCAAAACAATTAAGAAGAACAGACAGGATATATGAAGGCAAAACTCTCTTATCTTTATTAGATTGATTCTCTTGTACAATAGGGTGTCATATTTAGAGTAAGAACATTTCAGAGATAGATTCGGATTTGACCACGAAGAGATAGAGTCCAATTATATCTCAACAACTAGGACTAAGATTCAACACATACATACATACATACATACATACATACATACATACATACATACATACATACATACATACATAAGCAGAAGGTAACAACTGGAATCTGATATATTAGAAAACTATGCCAAGGGTACCTCATACGACTACTGATTGCCAAGGTCACAATAGGTGTCAGTCATATAGCACCAACCTACTGATTTGACATCCTCACATCACGCACACCCTGAACTAGACAAGCTATAGAGGATTGACCATCCGTCCATAGTAGGGATGGCAATCTTGCTCAATTACCCGCAAACCCATGGGTAAAAACTCTAATAGAGGTAGGTATATTCCTTCTTTGTTGCCTATGGGCATGTTCATGGAGGCAAATATTTGCCCAATGGGCAAACATGCATGGGCACGAGGGAGCTTCAATCGATCCCGTTCTACCCAATTACCTGACAATAAGCACTAACAAGTGGGCCATGTTTGAAAAACCCTATAGACATCCCATGGTTCCACCTCTCCCGGCCCATGATTTTCCACCACCAAGTTCATTTTTCTTCCATTCCCTATCCTAAATCATGATATGTTGCTTGTGATTTGTGTATTTGTTATTTGTGATTTGTGTTGACCTCTCATATCTGTGAGCTATATTACATAGTTCTCAGATATCGACTCTGGAAAGTAGTAGCCAACCTAGGTTGAATTGTTGCTTGTCTTTTAATATGCTCATTGCCTTTACGATGAGATGTTGGTTGCATGAAGTGTTGGTGGGCACATGGGTATACTTGCGGGTATCGGGTACCCGTAGGTGATGGTTATGGGCGAGTTTCTTCTCTAGTCACCCTTCACGGGTATGCCTGTGGGGGAGATTTTGGCTGATGGGCATGAATATGGGTGAGCATTACCCTTGTCTGACGCGCCCGATTGCCATCCCTAGTACATACCATACTCACGTCCTTTCCTCGTCACCACTGTGTTTGACATGATAAGCACCAGTAACATCCTAGATTTTATAACCAAAATCTCAAGCATGAAAAATATAAGATTTATTAATGCTTTTGCTGTATGTTGGTTATTTTTCTATAGATTATTTGAAATTTTGTCAAATTTTTAATTTCACAAAACCAGTTAATAAAATACAAACTTAAGCTAAAGCCATGAAATTTGACAACAAATTAAAATGAAATCCGATTTTAAATCGCTAAACCAAAAGTGAATTGATATTGAATTTGAAAAGAAAAAGAAAAAAATATATCTGCCTAAACCAAACCCAACCTACCCCCATTCTTCTTTTCCTTTTTCTCGCCCTTTTCTTTTCTTCATAGGCTCGTCCCTCTTTTCCTCCTTGCCGGCCTACCAGCGCCCACTCGGCCTTCTTCCTCCTTCAGGCCTCTACGCTATCCTCCTTCCATGCGCCAGCCATGCTTTGCACCGCAACCTGTAGCCATGCCATTGCGTCACCATTGTCCTCGCCATAGAGTCATCAATGCGACGCCACCCACGCCTTGACCAAACCGGTGCGACCCGCTCTCTCCCCATAGCTTTGCCCATCCGTGCCATGCCAGGCAGCGTCATTAAGTTGTTGAGCACAGCATTGCACCAACCTCAGTACCTCACCAACCCTTTAAAGTCGCAGCCAAAGCACACACCTCGACCCCCCATCCCTGCACCATCTCCCTCGGCACCCCTCCTGCCTCGAGAAGAAGAGAGGAGATTGTGCTCGAGGAGCTCGAGCTCTGTTTTCCATCGGTTGCTGATGCCGTCTACCCACTCGGGTCCCTGCCGCTCCATCCTTGAAGCTTAGGCTCATGTTGGCCTCCAACTCGTGCGCACCTCAGTTTCCCTCCTCTTCTGCAAAGTCAGTGCCGACGACTTCATCTCCTTCCCCTCCAACTACCAAACCATGTGTGCCATCCCTCTTCACCATGCCATAGTAGCTACTCGGGTGATCTTTGACCTCTACCACCATGTCATTCATGAGTCATGACCGCTTTGTTCTCCTGCACCCCATGCTCACCATCTTCCTCCCTTACGCCCGGTGACCTTGGGGCCGCGCTGCCAACCTTCACCACCCGGATTAGTTGTCTCATCGGCAAACCTATAAGTCCTCATGTCACATCGTGTTCTAAGATAGGCAAAGCTTGTAGGTCAACCAACTTAGATCGTAGAGCATCGCCAAGCTATCGTATCGTGGTTACTCCATAGCGATGGGCACTTGGGCCAGCCCGAGGCACGATGGTTCAGTCTGGTCCAAAACCCGGTACGGCATGGTCGAGAGGGAGATTGCGAGAGACGGTAAAGAGGGAGGGAGGGAGCCGAGAGAGGGAGCAACGGGCGAGAGAGATTGAGAGGAATGGACGAGAGAGAGAGAGAACTGAAATAGACTGAGCATCGTGTGTCTTCATCTCCTTTCCTCTCGTCGCAATAGTGTAAATGAGCCGAGCCTGGGCTCGCCGAAGGCGAGCCAGGCCAACACGACACGGCACGGTAGGCACGACGGGCTATCACAGCTCGGCATGGTTTAGGCACGAAGCACGATAGACCCATGCCGGACCGGCCTAGCACGGCACGATGCCCACCTCTATTCCTCCATCCACCGCGCTGATCCCCGTGGACAACCATGCACGGAGCCCTTCGCAATGCGCATGTAGCACCTCTAGAATCCCTTGGGGTGAAGATGCTCATGCACACGCCATTTTATTGGATTTAAGTTAGACTGTAACATGTGGGCTCAGCCCTTCAAATACACAGTACTAACTTGGCCATAGACCCATACCACTGACCCGTGCTCTCATGGACCGACTCCACGCGGATCATGTGGCCACCTATCAGAGACTCATGGTTCCCAACGTCCCGACATCTAAAAGCAAGAAAAGAACTAGTTAGCAAAACCTTAACGGAGACAAACCAAAAGAGAGGAAACCAAGCAACTACCACACAAAACAACTGCGAAAGCCACAGCCCGAAGCCTTAATCTTGTCCTTATACAACGAGTAACTAATTGTTGAATAGGTAAGACTTCCCCAAACTCTATCTTTAGGTTTTGAGTGAGAAAGGGAATAGAATGAATCCCATTTTCCTACTTCACTCCTGTCCCAGAAAACAAGGTTTGAAAATCAGCTAAGAGGAAATTTACTTTGAAGATTCGAAATCAGAAAAAGAAGCTATAGAGGGGAAAAGGCTAGCATTCTACCATTTCACAATTAAGAATACTAAGTTAAAATAGCTCACCTGGGAAAACTCATTCCTAAGTTCTATTATCTAGCGATCTAATTTATCCTTTCAGTTTTAGCATAGCTCTGATACCACCTCTTGTGGGGGCTCCGGAATCAGATTAGCGATGCAGGTCATTACTGTTGCATCGGTCAGAAGATTAATGCAACCCGTAACGTCTCCTGATCGCTAAACCAACTCCGTACTCGGATTGGGGCCAATTAATCGGCAAAACTCGTGAGGAGTGTACATGCCAACTGATTGATCCCAACTCGAGCTTCCATAACAGCGTGCATTGTCTTGGTTCCCTGGATCAAGAGCCAGTACCACGCGTTGTCATACAAGACAGGTCTCAACTATGCAAGAGTAAATATATTACACATGAAAGGTAACGTTATTACAATAGTTTAACTTTACAAGTCTCGGCTTACAGCCGGCACAAGTCCAAAAGAATCCTCCAACGCCAGCGGAAACTCCAAAAGAAGAACACGCAGTGTGCCTCCATCCTCAGGCATCTGACTGGAAGGAAACCCAGCTAAGCCCGGTAGATAAATCGTCAGCGTCAATGACTGCGACTAAATGCGGAACATCTGCATCATTACACCGCTTCTTCTCCTTCGACCAAAGTCCGTTAGAGCAAGCGGTGAGTACACGTATGTACTCGCAAGACTTTAGTGTATGGAATGTATACATATAAAATGTAGGTTAAATCAATGAATAATAGGTTTCTACACTAGTCTTTTGAGCACAAAGCAGATTTTGCTTGCAATATGATAATAGATTCACATTCGCATTTTTACAAAAGAAGCTGAAGAAAACATTTCAAACAAATAATAATAGATAAACCATTAACCAAATCAACCATCCAACCATTCCTTTCACCAAAACAACCAACCACCTGCACCTTATCCGAATCCAAGATCCAACACACACCCGACCAACACAATCTAACCTCAAAACCCATTTTCCCAGAAGTCAACCCCGACCCAAAATCTATACTTGATAATACTTTCCAAGCTGCTCATGACCGTGAGCACGGCTAATCGATTAGTTTATTTATCTCTGCAGAGATCAGACATCAGTACCCACATGACACGTTCTAGCAATCATGTCATCCATGCCTCGCGATACCGAAGTACCCGATTTGCTAGACAAAGTGGAACCTTTCGAGAGATTGGAGTTCTAATCCTGCACCGCCCGTAACGTGCATCCCTAACTACATACCACAGAGGCCGCGGTGGTTCCCATAGGCACCCACTAGCCCACGACCTCCTGTAGTAGGCATTACCATTGTATTGGGTAAACTTTCCTTCGATGCCTCGACAAGAAAGTCCCTAGAATGCACCGACACCACAGTGCATCCAATCCTCTTTGCCCTCCAAAATGCAGGTCGATCCCTTTTCCGTACTAGGTGAGGCCATCCCATACGGCACATGTGGTTGCACGAATTATACCCGAGTAAATAGCACCAAGTTCGGTCCTTAGGGTGACTCAAAGTAGATCTTCCAAACCCACTTGCTATGGCCACAGAGGATCGACACTAAGCGGCCCCACCGAGCACACACTAGCCTTCAACCTCCCCATAGCAAGGGACCAAGCGAGACCAAACCACTCCAAACCAGCCAACGGCTGACAACCAATCCGAACACGAAACCGACCTACCAACCGAACCATTACCCGGCCAAATACCACCAACTCCAAACCACCAAACATCTCGCCCGGTCTAAACTCTCCAAGTTTTTCCACTCTACTCACGCAACCATTCCCTTTTTCCAACAAAACCCCAAAACCTCCAATTCCAACCTGACACCCTTCACCCATCCTATAGTTCCAGGAGTTTATGAATAAGAACATCATGATCTCCTGCAACCAATTCTACTGCTGAACTAAGCATATGCAACTATTATTCTTTAATACCCTCTGACACTTACTAACGTGTCTAAATTATTCTTAAGTCTATCAAGGATTGCATATTCAGATTAAATTGAGGTAATCCAACAATTTCTGGTTTAACTACTGCTTCCCACAAATTATCACTTTTAATAAACTTATGAGCATGCATAATAGTTTTGGCAATCAAAAATAAGAATTTGCAAATATGGGATTCAAAATGGTCAAGGAGGTGCTTGCCTGTTTGCTCTTCGGTGAAATCGGTCTCCGGGACGTAGTCGGGATCGTCGGCAACGTTCGAAGTGTCTACGTCTATACGAAAAGCAACGAGACCAAAATCATCGATCAAAATAGGCAAAGAAGCAATCAAAATCCAAAAAGAAGCGAAAACGGAAAACGAGAACCTAGACGGAAAAAGAAATTCTAAACTTTCTCCCAGAGGCCGGCGATCGGCCATCGTAGTCTTGCAGTAGTGCCGCAGTCACTCCGGCAGACTTGGATTTCCGGTAGTGCCGCTGTTCGGGATCGAAAAGGGTTGCTCTCTGGAAAATAACAATAACGCCTTAAGTCCGGTAGTGCCGACTTCCCCACAAGATCGCCCTCACCCGGTAGTGCCGGCCACCACGAGGCCAATTTTCCAAAAATTGGGATTTTACGCATTAACTCCCGGGACTTCGACGTAAGTGCATGGATAGGTCCCTGGGGACCCATGGGACTTATCCACGCAGGTTTCGTCAAGTTCCGAGCTCGTTTGCACAAAATCTCACTTTTTGGATCTTTTTTCTCCCGATACCGATGCGAAAATGGATTTCGACCCTGAGGGTGTCGAAACTCGAGTTTCATCGCGGCAACGGGTTCTCTACTACTCTAGGGACTTAAGTGCGCTAGACTTGCGAGCTTTGGGACTTCGGAACTTGAAATCGCTCCGAATGCCCAGAGTGCAACTTTTGCAAATCCTTCGGGAAAACGGATTTCGCAACACGCGCACTAGGCCCGCTAGAACACTAAGGTCCTACGTGATCTAACTACTGATTGGAACCTCCGAAATACGCTATTCGACTTCTACTACCCGAAAACCTAAATATACTTTCCGAATCCAACTTTCGTCCCGAATCGAGTTCAAACTCGATTCTCCCACAAGAAACGACTTACGAGGCTCTAAGAAAACATCCGCAGGTCATTTCCCCGACTTCCCGGAGTTAGGGTTCCGAGAGGAAGGACTCCGGAACTCCAGAAATGACTCCTTGCAGCGAATGAGTCCAACGAAGCGTAGATTAGGGTTACAGAAACTACTCGATCACGCGGAAGGATTCTTCTACCCTTGACCTAGGTTTAACCACTCGGAAAACGACTATGCACCACAACAACTAGGGTTTCTAGAGTTTAACTAGGACGTAAAGAACGATTACAAGCCAAGGAAGAGCTAGGGTTTGCATCTGCACCTAGGGTTCAAGCTCAACTTTAAAACCTACCTCGGGTGAAGCTCCTTGACAGCTTGGAGACGCTTCTCCACCCTTGCTCCTGCTTCTACTCGGCCTCCCGGAGCTCTAACCGGCTGGAGATGGCGAGGAGGAGGGGATATCTCCAATGGAGAGAGAGGAAGGAGAGGAGAGGAAGAAGAAGGAAGGGAGGAGGAGAAATGAGAGAGGAGAGGGAGAGGAGGTACTCCCTGGTGCTTTTAAGGGCTGAGACGTGCACGCATACCGAGGCAAAGAGATAAACACGAGCACAGGACCAAAACCTGTCGCTCAGCCGGCCCGATCTGGCTCAGGCGGCCAGATCTTGCCCTTTCGGCCGTAGTACTGAGCCCTAACTCACTGATCTGCCGCCCAGCAGCTAAAATTCGGGAAAACTATTGACTTCGCAACGGCTCCAATTCAAACATCTAGTGGACCTCTAAAATAGGTTCGGGAGACCCTAATGAAGGTTTTAAAACTTAGGTTTCGGATCTAGCTCTCACGATTTTAAATTTTACCCGATTTCGGATTCTGAGACTCCAATCGGGGAAAACGATCAAACGAAACGACAAAACCGAATTCAAGGGCAAATAACTCCAAATTCAAACTGGAAACTTTACAGAGCACTAATCCACACCTAGTTAGCCTAATTAAGCTTAATTACAAACACGGGTGTTACATCGATCCTACATGTGATTTGAATGCAAGAGTCACCTTCTGCTTATTATATCCATTATTTTGCACATCAATTTCAATTAGTTCTTATTGCTGTTGCCAAGGGAAATAATGATTGCGTGTGGTTTTTTGATCAAGTATCACTCTTGCTGACTATTATTGGAGTTTTTTGTAAGCGTCATGGCATGCTTCGAAATGCTAGACTTGAGAATATCGTGAAGCACTTGATTGTAGTGAACTTGAAACTGGGAGTGGATTGAATCAAGAGATGAGTTTGCCTAGACCCGATGAGACTAGATGGGGCTCTCATTATAAAATTGTTGTCAACATTATTGCTATGCATCCCACAATCCGCGATGCACTCATCACTCTTGGTAATGATGCTTCACAAAGAGGGGATTGGCCAAAAATACATACTATGGTTGGAGTATTTGAGTTATTTGACTTTATTTTCAGTGCACACTTAATGCTTGTTATTCTTGGATACATAAATGATTTATCTGAGTGTTTGCAAAGAAGAGAGTAGATATTCCTAATGCAATCTCACTTGTTACCGTGGTAAAGAGTAGAATGCAATAATTGAGGTTTGATGGCTGGAATCAGTTCTTTCCAAGGGGCACTTTGTTTTGTAATAAACATGGTGTCCAAGTTCCTGATATGGAGGGTAATTATGTGCCTTATAGAAGATCAGCACGATTTGCCCAAAACCAAACAAATGATGATCACTTCAGAAGAGAAGTATATATTAGGTTCATTGATCAAATTAGTCAAAAGCTTGATAATCGGTTTGATGAGGTTAATATGGAGTTGTTTTCTTGTATGTCGGCCCTCAATCCTACCGACCCGTTTGCTTCTTTTGATGCACAGAAGGTGTGTAGACTTGCTGAGTTCTACCCTAATGACATCATCTCAAGTACCAATTTGATAAAGCTTGAGTTGCAACTTGATAACTATATTGACGACATAGACTAGATGATAGATTCAAAGGTCTAGAGAATGTTGTTGATCTGTCAGTTAAGCTTGTTGAAACACAGATGCATATAGTTTATGATTTGCTTTACTTGCTTCTGTAATTGGTATTGCTTCTACCGGTGGCGAGGGCAAGTGTTGAGAGGGTATTTTCTGCAATGAGTTTAGTGAAAAGTAAGTTGAGAAATAAGATTGGTGGTAATCTTTTAGATGATTGTCTAGTTACATTTATTGAGAGAGATATTTTCTTCCAAGTTGATGAAAATGATATAATCAAGAGTTCCATGGCTATTAGAAGGCAGAGGCCAGACAAGAAGGACAGGAAGTAATATTGTATTCTTTGAACTATTGTAGGTGCGTAAGCTTCTTTTATGCATATTTCATACTTAAAATGTTTGAACTATTTATATTGTAATTTTTTACTTGTATTATCATGTTTCTAGTTATTTTATTTTAGAGCAGTGCTTCTATGTTTTTCCTTCTAGTACAAGTTGCACAAATCTTGAAGCGAGCGAAGGGGTAAGTAATCACCATCTACCATTCATTTATGCTTTAATAGTTGTGCAACTTTTAAAAGGAAGAGCATAGAAGCACCTCTCTTTATTTTATACTCGTATACTGAATTTCTCGACAATATTTGTAATTGTTTATCGATTTTTTCGTTGGATTTTACAGAATTGTATATTAGAGTATTAGCTTGGCATAACCTAACTTAAAATCCTAGATCCGCCACTTGGAAGAGAATATAAATAACAGTTGTATCTACAAGCACATAAGAAATTAATAGTGACCTGTAGCCATCGGTTGGTAAGTAACTTGGTTTAACTTGTCAAGGCGATGTCATACGGAGTATCTATGAATTCAACGGCAACCTTGATCAGTCAAGTCTTACTGTCTTGCGTAGCGCCGCGTATTCCCGTCTCCAGAAACGCGGGGAGTGCGTAGAAATTCGTCTGAAAACGAGTCCTCTCTTAAAACTTTTTGTATATAGCGGTGTAATTCTTCGTTTGAGTTTACGTAGTAGCGAGTTAGCTATTGACGAGCGTCTTGCTAATTAAAGTCTGCCTTGCTGTGGACTCGTTCCTCCAAATTACTTAGGCGAGAAGCACAGATCGAGCTGATGAGCAGCGGACGGGGAGAGAAATTCACCTGGACTTGCGATTCTGGGGCCAGCACTTGCGAAACAACGACGACTTGGTACGTACGAACGTACGATCGATTGGAATCGGTTTGGTGATGCGTACTTTTCAGGGTAAGGAAGCTTAGACGAGCACGGCACGTCAAGCCAATTAACTCAGCAGCCTCTCTACTAGGAATCAAGGAGCCGCCGCCGCTGCTGCTGCTGCTGCGAAACTCTGCTTTTTGTTCATAAGAGTCGTGTTTCCGTGTGCTAAATCCAAGTGAGCATTTGATCCAATCGTTGCAGAGCAGTAATTTGTTGTTTCCTTGAGATATCTCCCATGCTTCGCGCTGTCGTGAGAGGTACTACACGCTGCTCTGGCTCGGTCCCTTTGACCTCCGATCGTATTATTGCACCAGCGACAGCCTAACAAGGACGCTTGAAAATTTTCGTCTTTCTAGGAGTATATACACTACTAGATCCGAATGTGATATGGTACTACTATACTACTTGGTTTCAAAAAAAAATGTAGTAATAGTACTACATTGTTTGTACACGGGCGAGATTCGTCTTTCGGGAAGCATATTAGCGGTGATGATTGATGAACGCTCCATGACAAAATGCATCAATGTCATGCATAGTAACTCAATTGTTGCTAAGCTCAGAGTGTCATCGAGAAAACTGTTTGGATCCACTACTCCCTCCTTCACTTTTATAATGTTTATTTTTTAAATGATTTTGTTCACAAATATAAAATCTTATAGAGCAGTGCTTCCATGCTTTTCCTTCTAATACAAGTTGCACAAATCTTTAAGCAAGCGAAGGGGTAAGTAATCACCATCTACCCTTCATTCATGCTTTAATAGTTGTGCAACTTTTAAAAGGAAGAGCATAGAAGCACCTCTCAATCTTATATGTAGATTTAATAAGGCCTTTCTTTCAATACCTCTATTTATTCTCTCTCAGCTATATGCATTTACTCCATTACCACCCACACAAAGTATATCTTTCATTTTTCAAGACAATTAAGAGAGAGCATTTAAGTTGTTTTTCTCTCGTTCCTTTCTCAATTTTAACATAATCTTAATCTTTGTACAATTCAGAATACACCTTATAAAATGAACCAGGAAAGTATAATGTTTGATTTAGAAACATTATTAGAAGATTTGATCTCATAGCACTCATGCCGACGCAAATAGATAGCACACACTCTGCGTAGGACTAACACCAGTTGCTTTTTCGAAGTTTCTTGGTACAGGTGCCAACTCTTAATCGGCCAATCCTTTCCTTTCCAGCATACCATAACCATTCGCTTGTCAAACTGTTCCACTATTTCTTGATTGGATCTAAGAGCCATAAGAGCCCGTGCAATAGTAAAATCTATTATTTACTCTATCTCTTATCTATATAATTTGAAGTAAGCTAAAAGTTAATTTATACGATAACTATCTCTAAAAGTTAGCTCTAAATATTGTAAAACAGATATCTCTCCTCTCTTGTACATAGATGATCTACCTATCCTTCTGTGCAAAGCTGGTTCTTATTAGCCGGCTCTCTTCTTTCTCCTCTTTTCTCACTCTTTCACATAGATCAAAACTGATATGTACAAACTAAGACTCTATTTGGTACGGTTTCAGATTTTAGTAGAAACGGAAACGGTTACAGATTCTTGGTAGAAACGGTTCAGATAGGATTCTTTGAATCAGGTGAAACAGGGTAGAGACCGATTCGGTCATAGAGTGAAAAAAGAAGAAATGATCCGAGAAAAATTGTTCCGAGCTTTAGCCCGTTTAGTTGGATTTCTTCTAGATTCTAGTAGAAACGGCTCGGTTTCAAGTTACTAAACGGAGTCTAAGAACAAATTAAGATAACCTTATTGTACATGTGCTAACTGGAGTATTGAAATTTCTAAAAGAATCCTTAATTGCTCGAGCTAACTTAAGCTTTGTACTGGTACAACTCGTTGCAGACTTCCATTTCATCAAACCCAAACCATGACCATGAAGGCTCCCGCGTCCACCTCCTACCTCCTCCTCGCCCCTCTCGCGCTCCTCCTCGTCGTCTTCGTGCTTCCATCTCTCGACCCTTCCCGCACCAGCTCCGATGGCCTCGGCGTCCTCTGCACCCGCCGCGCCGCCGGCGCCGACCGCTACACCGTCGTGCCGCCGGCCGAGGCGGAGGCGGCTCCAGCGCCTGAGTTCAGCCTGCTTGTCGGCGTCCTAACCATGCCGAGGCGGTACGAGCGGCGCGACATCGTGCGGCTCGCGTACGCGCTGCAGCCGCCAGCGGAAGGCGCGCGGGTGGACGTGCGGTTCGTGTTCTGCAACGTGACCGACCCGGTGGACGCGGTGCTGGTGGCGCTGGAGATCAAGCGGCACGGTGACATCGTCGTGCTCGACTGCGCCGAGAACATGAACGACGGTAAGACGTACGCGTACCTCTCCTCCGTGCCGCGGCTGTTCGCGGACGGGCCCTACGACTACGTGATGAAGACCGACGACGACACGTACCTGCGCGTGGCCGCCATGGTGGACGAGCTCCGGCCCAAGCCCCGCGACGACGTGTACCTCGGCTACGGCTACGCCATGGGCGGGCAGCCCATGCCGTTCATGCACGGCATGGGGTACGTCGTCTCCTGGGACGTGGCGAGCTGGGTGGCGACGGCGGAGGAGATCCTGGCGCGCAACGACACCGAGGGCCCCGAGGACCTGATGGTTGGCAAGTGGCTCAACCTCGCCGGCAGGGGCAGGAACCGGTATGACCTCAAGCCGCGCATGTACGACCTCAGCTGGGACATGGACAACTTCCGGCCGGACACCGTCGCCGTTCACATGCTCAAAGACAACCACCGCTGGGCCGCTGCGTTCAGGTACTTCAACGTCACCGCCGGGATAAAGCCGTCCAAGCTGTACCACTTGCCGTGATCGATCGATCAATCGATACCATTTTTTTTTTTTTGTGTGCCGTTGCTTGATTCGTGCTACTTACTTGCCAGATGCCGATTGAGTGCGTCTATTCTTTATCAAGTGTTCGAACGATCGTGCATTGGTTGTGCGGTACACGAACAAATTGTGGTCACGAGCCATTCGAGTAGTGGGCGCGCAATTTTGTCATGTGCCGACGGTTATCAGGTTGACTCGCTCTAAGTTGCCGGGCAAACCGAAGCATTTTGGGGCGGCAGGTTATCATGAAAACAATGTTGTTGTTTGTTAGTTTTATGGCTGCAAAAACCCTAGTGATACCACATTGGGGACATATACAGTGAAATTAAGCATCATTTTGGCAAAATTTGGGAATTACTTTGGTTCTATCCGAAGTAAAAAATTCAAGTTCAAATCCAGTTTGTGTTGGGAGAAGCACAGAAGACAAATACATCAAAAACTATAAGTTAAAAAAGGCAAACACTACAAATGAATAGCAATTTCTCTTTTCTGTCTCTCCTAACTCGTTTTTGAGTTTAAACTCGAAATTTTAAAAGGTGATGCAGTACTTCATATGCTGTCTTATCGATTTGTTTGAGATTTTCTCTTGCTAATTTGATGCTCAAATTAAAATGCATGGTTTCCACAGTAAAAAGTTTTTTCTAGATTTTCAATGCCTCAAGAGATATGGATGTAGCATATATGCTTGAAATTTAGGCTGAAATTTTTCTCTATATATATATATATATGGGGGCATATTCGGTGCAAACCTCCCTTACCGTGAAAACTCCGTGAAAACGACATGTAAAAGTTTTGAAAAATTCTCAAAAAATTATCATAGGTAGGGGAGGTGAGATTCTACAATCCTGTAAAATTCGAAGACCAAACTCAATCGCATTTGGAAGATATGAAAAAGACAAATTCAGTATGAATAGTAATTTTTCACTGTTTGGCACTATTCATTTTGCAATTTGTCTTTTTCATATCTTCCAAATGCGATTGAGTTTGGTCTTCAAATTTTACAGGGTTGTAGAACCTCACCTCCCCTACCTATAATAATTTTTTGAGAATTTTTCAAAACTTTTACACGTGGTTTTCACGGAGTTTTCACGGTAAGGAGGTTTGCACCGAATATGCCCCCATATATATATATATATATATATATATATATATATATATATATATATATATATATATATATATATATATATATATATCCTGAGCTGTCATTCGGTAAACAACGGCAACAGGCCGAGATAGAATAAAGTTTGCCGGTGTTTCATCTGCCACCTAACATATCGCGAACGTTGAAACATCTCCTATCATAGTGCACGAGCGATCCAATAAACTAAACGCAGATCGATTCCTTGTTGCCACCCTTGAAGAGAACAATCTCGATTTGTTTGCCCCATCATCCGCGAACGATTCAACGAACGTTTGTTTCTACGCGATTAGTCCCACACCGTCAAACGCGTACTTGTTCGCGTCTGCTTATAACCTAACGCGCGCGCTTTCACGAGGCCAGGGCACGCACATTTCCTCGTTTCATTCCGTTTCGATCGTTTCACCGGAGAGGCGCGCGCGCGACATGAAGACCACTTCATCGTCGTCACACGCGTTCCCCACCGCCTCGCATTGCACCCCGTACCTCCTCCTCGTGCCCCTCGGCCTCCTCGCCGTGGTCATCGTCCGCCCGAGCCTCGGCTCCTCCCACGTCCGCTCCGATGGCCTCGGCGCGATGCTCTGCCGCGGCACCGACGGCGGCGGCTACTCCGTCGTGCCGGGAGCTGAGAAGGTCGTCACCGCGACGACGACGACGACGCAGCTGGAGTTCCGCCTCCTCGTGGGGGTGCTGACCACGCCGAAGCGGTACGAGAGGCGGAACATCGTGCGCCTGGCGTACGCGCTGCAGCCGCCGGTGCCCGCCGACGCGCAGGTGGACGTGCGGTTCGTGTTTTGCGACGTGGCCGACCCGGTGGACAAGGTGCTCGTAGCCATGGAGATCAAGCGGCACGGCGACATCGTCGTGCTCAACTGCACCGAGAACATGAACGACGGCAAGACGCACGAGTACCTCTCCGCAGTGCCGCGGCTGTTCGCGGACGCGCCCTACGACTACGTCATGAAGACCGACGACGACACTTACCTGCGCGTGGCCGCGCTGGTCGAGGAGCTCCGGCACAAGCCACGCGACGACGTGTACCTCGGCCACGGCTTCGCGGTCGGCGACGACCCCATGCGGTTCATGCACGGGATGGGGTACGTCGTCTCCTGGGACGTCGCGAGCTGGGTGTCCACCAACGAGGAGATCCTGCGGCACAACGACACGCACGGCCCCGAGGACCTCCTCGTCGGCAAGTGGCTCGACATCGGCGGCAGGGGCAAGAACCGGTACAATCTGAAGCCGCGGATGTACGACCTCAACTGGGACATGGACAACTTCCGGCCGGACACCGTCGCCGTGCACATGCTGAAGGATAACCGCCGGTGGTCGGCCGCGTTCAGTTACTTCAACATCACAGCCGGGATCAAGCCGTCCAAGCTGCACCACCTGCCGTGATCGATCGAGTTGTTTATATTTTTCCTTCGATTTTTTTTTTAATTCTTGAGGTGACGTTGGTTAATTATATGCAGCGGTAGCGTACGCAATTCATATTCTTTTCTTGCTATTTGTTATTGATCATCTGATTGGGAGCTGTACATCAACGTGGCTAGGTGGCTTCGACCGTTCCCATCATCGATGTTGGTTGAAGAATTTCATACGCAAGTAAAACCAGTGCTACTAGGCCCGCTAGTAAATTGACCGACCCCTTTCAGTCTGCGAAGCCCGGTCCAACTGTTGATTTTCACTAGCTGGGCCAACCGCAGGCCTCTAGTTTTAGACGTAGTTTGTCAGGAAACTGATTAGTGCTGACTGTGGCTTTGTGATTGTGAGTGATCCAATGTATGAAGGGACCCGTCCATTTAAATACTATGCAAAAAAATTAAAGTAAGATGATCTAGATTTCAAGAATTAGCGATCATAGTTATCCAAAAATAAACCTTATTAAATGAATCAAAACGAGCATACATTCATACATCACAATTTATACAAATATTAATTACACCAAAAATAATCATTCTCTCCATTCACTAACAACAATATCATACAATAGTGTCAATTAAATTATACATGATCATCCAATTACATCGAAAATAAACAACACATGAACTCTCAAATTTCCTATAATCTAAGCTTCATTTGATCTTCGGCTTTAATCTCTGAGATAGGTCAGTCAGTCATGCATATAGAATAAAGAGGCAATTAATTAAAATGGTAAAAACATTTAAAAGGTAGAGGTGCTGTCACGCTTGTATGAGTTGATATCGCTCACTGAGATACCAAATTCGTTCGGGGCCAAATCGGCACATCTCACGATTTAATGTGTGACCCTCCCTTTTATAATACAGTATACCATAAAAGAAATGTTCTAATATCCTTTATGTGCTAGTCCGTGATCAGTAACTAGCACGCATATGCACAAATTGAGATCACAACCATACACAATGTTATTATTATTGTGAAAACTATTTATACAACATAGTCTTACAAATCAGAGTAATATACAGTGAAAAGAAATAAATGTCTTATAGTGTGCCTATCTAACCCTCAAACAACTGATCCTATATAAACACATCGATGTTATTCCCATAACCTGCGTCAAGACATGTATCCTCGGGGTATTCTGTCGCTTTACCTAAAACAACATTAATAGCAAGGTTGAGTACATTGCATACTCAGCAAGACTTGAAGTGTTTGCAAATCCTAATTACATGCAAGCTGAAACAAAGGGGGCTACTACAGTTATTTGCATAAAGCTGAATTAAATGGTAAATTTTGAGTAATAAATTGAAAGCGTAATTTGTAAAGCAATTTAACAAGTATGTAAAATAACAGGAATGAATTATAGCATAATCTTATCAGCTCATTGACACAACGAATCATTTCCCTGCCAACACATGGCATAAACCTATCATTTTGCCAACACATGGCACAACAGCTGAAATTTTGCCAACATATGGCCAAGTGTTGAATCATCTGTAGGGTAAATTTCTCCAAAATTTCCAATTTTAGTTTATTTTATGAAAATATCAAGACTCTAACTATATGATGACTTTATCAAGTGCTCATGACCATGAGCACGTCTAATCGATTAGTTTTAACTCTGTAGAGGTGTATTGCTTTATCCACAAGGAATGATCATATATTTTTTGCATGGCCTTTTTGCACACTTTCTTTAGTGTGCTGCAGAGAGATCATACATAACTGTTACATTACTTAATCCTAACTTCGAACTAGCCCAGTACCGATAACCCCTTACTATAGCAGCAAAAGATATTTGTACACCTAGTATGACGAACACCTCTGGGGTTTGAATCCAACTACTAACGTAGAGTACCAAAATTGCAGTTTACGAAAGTTACGATTTTACTTTATGAGTTTAGGAGATCAACATTGTACATATAACTATATTTACATTTGAATTCAAGAAGCTAAGATCGTTTGGATTAAAACAATTAAGATTTTAATAAAAGTGTTCACGTGAACAATACTTAGTCTTAAGTATAATTTGCACAAAGGTTGATTTATGTAAGTTAGGCTTAAAGGATAGGGCTAGAGGTAATAAGTCCAACTATTCAAATACCAAGTTACTAACTTTCATGACAATTAGGCTTGTTGAGCTAAAAGGATTCAGATGCAAAGCAAGTCATTAATTAAATGTTTTTCCATATCATGTTAGTACAAACATTATAGAATGGTTTTGAGCTATTCCCTCTAATCTTTGTATTTAGACGAGGTATTCTTCGGGTGGCCAAAAAGGCTTAAATGTTTATAAAATCTACACGATAACAGTTCAGTTTTCGTTTTATGTTTGCGACTACACCTTTTAAGATTATTTAACCACTTTTTAGGAATTAGTAGGGGATACCTATAAGAGTGTTTCAAAGTTAGTTCCGCAACATTTCACTATTAACTACAATGTTTTTAATATAAAAGATCATTAGGGCCTTATATGGATTTAGTTCAATATTGCGAAAACATGAATTATTTTTGCATGACTAAGGAGGGTATCATTTATCAAGGTTCTAGGGATTGGTTTCACAAATTTTTGAGTGCCTTTGCGAAAGTTACGACTATTCAAACTATTCAAGTATCGAAACTTCGACTAATAAGCATTTACAACATGTTAAGGCAAAACTTAAATATTTTATTATATTTGAAAACTATGTGACATTAGGGATATAACCAAATTAGTCTTACCAATATTTGAGTTCATTTTAACTATTTGATTTGCATGTAATAGTTATGGTTATTCATATTTTTAAAGTTTTACTAAAATTCATTCTTATATTTCTAATGGTAAATGAGCACAATTAAGATTCAACCATAGTAATATTACAGAGATGGGGTCCTAAGACTTTAAAAGGTTTAGAAGATTAATCTCACAATACCGAAGTTTGGTTGCAAAGCTATTAATGCTCAAAACCTAGATGAACTAATACATACTTTGATAAATGATAAATTAAAGTACATAGGCAACTTATTAAGCTACTATTATAAAGCCCATAGTTATGATGCTTCAACAATTTAGGTATTAGTTTTCAAGTTTAATGCAATTTGCTAACAATATTCATTCATGGACAATTTAAGCCTTATATTATACATGAAATGACACCATTGAAACTTATGATTAAACAAGTCTAATCCTAAATATTTTTGCATGAATAGAGAGGGTACAATCTTATGAATGTATAGAAACTTGTTTCACCAAATTTGAAGTTTATTTGCACAAGTTATAAGCAATTCAAATTTGAATGCAATGAAACCAATCTAATATCAAATTTTGCACAAACTAAGTCCAAATCTAAATATCTTTATATATTTGGAACTCCAATTACATAAGGAATACAATAAAATTGGTTTCATCAAATTTGGAGATCATTTGGGAAAATTGTATATAGAGCACATATTAGACCTATGGTTTAAATTTGAATTTCAAACATTGTGCATTAGACAAAATTGAAATATTTTTCTATATTTAGAAACTAAATGATTTAACAAAAATTTTAGGAACTTGTTTGAGCTTATTTGGAGTTAAAATGTGAAAGTTATGGACAAATCAATTGGCTCGGTTTGGAAAAATAGTCTAAATCGAAATACGCCTTCATCCAGTGGAAGCATATTTGGGGCTAGTCTTTGGACTGCACTTGGCGTGTGAGAGACTGGCAGGGCAGGGCTACCCGGCAGTGAGCCAGAACAGGGTGTGGAGGAGGCGGCTTCGCCGACGGCGAGAGGAGGCCGGAGGCGACCGCGGAGGCGGGCACAGGGAGCAAGAGCGTTACGTGGTGATCCTAAGGCGCAAGTCAACTCAGCTCGGGAGCTACCGGAGAGGGCTAGCATCGGAGGTGGGCGACGACGTTAATGGCGAGACGGCCGGGAGGCAGAGGAGTGGCATCGAGGCCCGATTGGGTGGTTAGTGAGCATCAGTGGACCGAGTAGAGTCTAATCCGGTACCTGGTTTTGGCAAAGGACGGACGGAGGAGTTCGGCACCGTGCGCCGGAAGTGAGGAAGAAGGGCGGTCGTGGTGGCGGCGTTCCGGTGGCGTCAAACCACGGGTAAGAGGCCGGTGAGCACCAGTTAGTCTAGGTGCCTCTATTCCGATGACTCACCATGAAGGAGGAGCACCAAGGGGAGCTGTCGCCGGTGGCCAGCCGTGGGGAAGAAAAGGGAAGTCGTAGCAGTGATTGAAGCACTGTGAACTGAAATTGACGATGATAGAAGGTTTTAGGGGTTGCTGAAAGTGCTCCAAATGGAAGCAATTGAAGTATGGCTTTCCCAATTGCTTGATTAGCTTGAGCACCTTCCTCTGAAGCTCGCCGGCAATGAAGGAAATGACAGTGCTAAACTCTGAGTGAGGAAGTACTAGGGGTATGCTTGGTGCTCATGGTGACCACGAAAGGCATAAATAGGCAGGGTGCATGTCGCTCGTGAGTTCAATTCATCGGACAACCAGAAGAGAACAAGGCCGGCTGGATTCCAGGAAGCTCTGGCAGTAATCTTTTGGCACTGCAACAAGTTATGGGATTCAGTCAAAGGAGTTCGGCCAGGAAGTAAAAGCCAAGGCGACAGAGGGAGGAGGAGGGGATTGGTTGCCATGGCAGGGAGAAGGATTGGCTGGGCAGCGGTTATGGTGGAGAAAAGGATAAAGAACGGTTGCTGTGGCAGAGGAAATGGCACTCGGTTGGTGCTCGGCATTTCTTCAGACTTCAGCCAAACATCGTGCTAGTGAGGTTCAGAGCAGTGATCAATGTAGTGTTTTGGGTTGTCAAGCTTAGGCATTGGTTCTAGGCACAATGCTAGCTATCACTGAACTACTTTTCTCTCTGGTTGGTGCATTGAGTTGTCATGCTCAGGCCTTACATTGGTCCAACGAGATCTGGAGATCTTGGGTGAACTAACTTGGAACAGACTTGGAAATGGAGCTCTGTAGTTAAACATCCACTTGCACTATATAGTAATATAGTGCTTAACATTGGGATCAACTGAATTAAGCATTTTGCTAGCTTAAAGAAGCTTCAGACAATTACTGTAACTTCAATTCTTACTTTGTGTGAAATCATGTGCTGAAAAATTGGCTTAGAATTGAATTTGCAAAATGTGTTTGTTCATGTGTTTTGATAATTTGACAAGAAACAGTAAGTTTCGCTTTGGCGCCGGACCAAACTTAAAGAAAACAGTAAGTTTCCCATCTACAACGGACCAAATTTGTTGGTCTGTCGTAAACATGCTTTGGCAACCTCATTTTCCCATGTACGATAAACCAAGTTTTTTGGTCTGTTGTAAACATGAATCTGAGTCCTTTTGCGCTGAACCGATTTTGTGTACGACGGACCAAGTTTTTGGGTCTGTCGTGCACATGTTCTTGAGCTCTTGTGCCAAACTCAATTTTCCAAGAAAATAGCAGTCAGCGCATGTACGACGGACCAAGTTTTTGGGTCCTGGCTGTGGACGTGCTCTTGACATCAAGAGCCGGACTCAATTTTCCAAGAAACCAGTAAGTTTTGCATGTACGTCGGACCAATTTCTTTGGTCAGTCGTGAACGGCTTTTTGAGGATTGATTTCGCTTGTACGACGGACTGATTTCTTTTAGTCTGTCGTGAACGTGTTTTCGCCGAAATGATTTCTTCTTGAAACCGAGACTTTCACTTGTACATCGGACCGATTTTGTTGGTCCGTTGTGAATGGTTTTTTGAGTGACTTTTTCATGTGTACGCCGGACCATATTTTTTGGTCCGTCGTGAATGTGTTTTTGCTCGATTAGGGTTTTGAGCAAAATTGGAATTGTGTTTGATTTGTTTTTGAGATTATAAAATTTGTGAGAATTTCATGATGCTTGAAGTGGACTTTATGCAATGCTCGTGTGAGTATTTGCATGGATTGATGTGAGTCAAGTCGTGGACTTGTGCTCGGAATTGTTTTGTGGTTTGTTCATGTGCAGGTATTGCTCGAAGACGAACGTGGTCGATGATGGGACCGGAACTAGGTTCATGGAGGAGCTGAGATTCGGGACTAAGTTCAGGGAGGAACTGAGGTCTTGGTGGTCAAGGATGTCATGCGGGACGTTCGGGCTAAGAGAATGGTGCACATGAAGAATGGTTAGTCACGTGAGAATGGCAGGAGGTCATTCGCGTGCAAAGAGGTAGTCACGTGAGTATGGCAGGTGGCCATACGCGTGCAAAGTGTTAGTCACGTGAGTATGGTAGGGTTGCCATACGCGTGCAAGAGTTGTACTCGGCCAGGTTGGGCCAAGAGGAGTTGTGTTGAATACATACTCCTTCTAGATTAGGAATTGTATTCAGAACTCCTTGTGTTTTGCTCCTTTAAATAGGAGGGGTGTCTCCTGTTGAAGGGCATCAATCGGAGCTGAGCGCATTGAGAGCCTCAAGCTCAGTTTTAGATTTGTACTCTTTTGATGAGAGTACTTTAGACAAAAGAATTAAAGATCAATTCTTCTAGATCCTTGCGTGCTACAGTAACCGCGTTGCTACAATGTTTCCTGTTTTGGTTCTTGTTTGCATGCTTGTTCTTTTCTAGATTGGTTTTTGTTCTTTGAGTTTTATCTTGATTTGATCCATCAAAACCTTTCTAGAGAATTGATTTAGGGTTTCTCTAAGTTTAGTTGATTAAACTTTTGTCGTTTCTGTTAAACCTTCAAGTTCACGTTAGATTAATTCTCGTCATCTTCTGTCACAGCAACTTTGCGAGGTTCATAACTTTTGATCCGTAAGTCCGATCGAGCTGATTCTTTTTGAGTTAGATTCGTATTGGAATCTAGTTTCTTGTGTCCAAATTTCAGATCGTTCCGACGGTTGGATCTCCGGAAATTTGCGTTTTACCGAACCTCTGTCATTCTGTTTTTGTCGAAAACGAGGCAATTATTTGGTTCTGTTTTGGGGTGAACTTTTAATAGATCAAGAATTTGGTTTTAGCTTCTGCACAATCATTCACCCCCCCTCTGATTGCTATATTCGTATACTTCGATCCTACAAGTGGTATCAGGGCAAGGTTTTTTTAATATATCTTAACCGGTGATTAGATCAATGGATCGTTATTCGACAAAACCATGTGTGTTCGATGGTATTGATTTTCAGTTTTGGAAGGCCAAGATGGAGGCGTTCATCCAAGCACAAGGCTTCACAATTTGGGAGAAGGTCTACAAGCCATATGAAGTCCCTGCAAACGACAACGTCAACGACACCAATCGCACACATGTTGAAGCAAACAGCAAGGCGCGCAACTTGATCATCCAAGGTTTGGGACGCAACGACTTTGACCGTGTGATCCATCTCAAATCCGCATATGAGGTATGGAAATCTCTTTGTGATTACCATGAGGGTTCTAACACTATTAAAGAAGTTCGTCAAGATCTTTACAAAAAAGAATACATGCGATTTGAGATGAAACCCGGTGAGTCGCTAGATGACTTCTTTGCACGTTTCAATAAAATTCTTAGTAATCTTCGTCTTTGTTGGAGTTAGCTTTGATGATGCTGCTAATGCTAGACAATTGCTTGGTGCTTTAGACATGTCTATTTGGGAGATGAAAGTTACATCCATTAGAGAATCTACTGTCATGAGTACACTTACATTAGATGTTCTGTATTCTACATTGAAAACTCATGAGTTGGATGTTCTTGCAAGGAAAGGTAATATTAAATCAATTGCTTTGATCTCTAACCCTAACATGTCAAATGCAAATTCTTCTTCTAGCTTTGCCCTGTCCTCCTTGTCTTCTTTAACAGATGAGCAAATTAAAGAATTTCCTGAAGAAGACTTGGCACTACTCTCTTCTCGTTTTAACAAAGCCTTGCAGAATGTGAGAATGAGAAAAAGAGGTGGTCCTCCAAGGTGTTACGAGTGTGGTGATCTCAACCACATGAGATCAAATTGTCCAAAGTTTGCAGGTAAAACATCAAAGGAGGAGAAGGACAACGACAGAAGATATGAGAAGAAAATGTTCTCTTCAAATGACAGGAAAAAGAAGAGCTTCATCAACCTCAAAGTGGTTCATCGAGTTCTTTCCGCTCTTGAACAAGTCAATTTGAGCGATGTGGAATCGGAGAGCAAACATGACTTAACAGGGTTGTGTCTCATGGCAAGCAGCAAGGATAGCTTCACCGAGGACGATCAAGACAGCGACTTCAATGAGGTAGATCCTTCTTATGATGAATTAGCTATTGCTGTTGCTCGTCTTGGAAAATTGCTTGACAAACGTGATAGAAAAATTAAGAAACATGATATTCTTGTGGAGTCATTGAATGCTAAAATTGCTAGACTTAAGACCTTGATTCCTGATGATGATACTTGCAAATCATGTGACTTAATTTACAATGAGCTCACCTTGCTTAGGAAAGAACATGCTCTTATCTTACATCTAAATGAGAAAAATGAGAAACGTGTTAAAAATGCTAGCTGTTCCACTGATGAATTGCATGGTTCAACTTCTTGTTCTAAATGCTCAACTCTTGAATTGAAGTTAAAAGATGCAAATGCTAGGGTTTCTCAAATAACTGATAATCTGCTTACACATGAGGTTCTTTCATGCTCTACTTGTCGTAAACAGAAAGAGAAGGTTGATAATCTTTGCAATAATTGTTTAACTCTTGCCAAGAAAGTTGATTACTTACAAAGTTCTTTGGAACGATTCACTAATGGCAAGAAAAGATTAAACATGATTTTGGATCAATCTAAGGTTAGCTCAAACAAGAAAGGTTTAGGTTTTGATCTTCATACGTCATTTGAAACTAAACCTTGCATCGTTGTTCATGCTCCTCGCAATGACAAAATTGAGATTCTCAATGAACGTAAAAGATTGCTTTTAAATCTTTGGTTTTCTTTCTTCTACTATGATGAATGCAAAATGTGCTTGTACTGTTAAAGCAAAACCTCATGTTAAGTACACTTGCACTCATTGTGGTAGAGATGGACATCTAGTAGATTTTTGCTTTAGACTAGCCAAACAAGAAAAGAAAGAAAGGACTAAGGCTAGGTCTAATTTCAAACAGGCACGTTTCATTTCTCATTATGTGCCTAGGGTGAAGCAAACACCTTTTGTTGCTAAAGACACGAGAAAGGGCAAATCTGATTTTATGCATAAGAATACTCATGTTGTGCCTACTTTGTTGCGTCTCAGTACTGGATTCCCAAAATCTGAGTTCTAACCCCAGTACTGAGACCTCGACATGTTTTGTTGCTATGTAGGCTTCTCGCGCGAGGAAGGAGAACATATGGCTAGTGGATTCCGGATGCTCACGCCACATGTCCGGTGATATGAATTGGTTCTCCTCCCTCACTCATGCATCTCGTGCTGAAAGTGTTACTTTTGGAGATGCTTCTTCCTCTTCTGTTGTGGCAAAAGGTACAATAAAGGTAAGTGACAAGTTTATGTTCAAAGATGTGGCTCTTGTTGAAAATTTGAAATATAACTTGCTTTCTGTCTCACAAATGCTTGATGAAGATCTTGAGATAAGCTTTAAGAAAAATGAATGCAAAGTGCTAGATGCTTCAGGTGATCTTGTGTTCAAGATTTCTCGTTTTGGAAGAGTATTTAAAGCTGATTTTGATGCATCACCTTCTTCTAAGCATAGGTGTCTAATTGCCAATGTTTCTAAAGATTTATTCTTTTGGCATCGTAGACTTGGTCATGTTGGTTTTGATCATCTTACTCGTGTTAGTGGTTTAGATCTCATACGTGGCTTGCCTAAGCTTAAGGGTGATAGCAATCTAGTATGTTCTTCTTGTAGACATGGTAAGATGATTGCATGTTCACATCCACCTCTTACCATGGTGATGACAAACGCTCCAGGACAGCTTCTACATCTTGATACAGTTGGACCATCTCGAGTTCAATCCTTTGGAGGCAAACGGTATGTGCTTGTTATTGTTGATGATTTTTCTAGATACTCTTGGGTGTATTTTATGGCATCTAAGGATGAGGCTTTTAGTCATTTTAGAAGTCTTGTTCTTAGGCTTTCTGTTGACCATCCAGGAGCTCTCAAAGCTATTAGAAGTGATAATGGAACTGAATTCAAAAATGCTTCTTTTGATCTCTTTTGTGCTGAAAAAGGAATTGATCATCAATTTTCATCTCCTAGAGTGCCTCAACAAAATGGTGTAGTTGAAAGGAAAAATAGAACGTTAGTTGAAATGGCTAGAACTATGCTAGATGAGCATCACACTCCTAGAAATTTTTGGGCTGAAGCGATTTCAATCGCTTGTTATGTTTCAAACCGTGTGTTCTGAGATCAAAATTGGGTAAGACTCCATATGAGCTTCGGTTTGAACATAGACCTTCTGCTTCTCACTTTCGAGTTTTTGGATGCAAATGTTTTGTCTTGAAATCTGGAAATCTTGATAAATTTGAAGCTAGATCAACTGATGGCATTTTTCTTGGATATTCTGCTCATACTCGAGGCTATCGTGTGCTTGTTTCGGAGACTAACAAAATTGTGGAAACTTGTGAAGTTACTTTTGATGAGTCTAGTCCAGGCACTAGTCTAAGTGATGCAGGTACAGACGCATATGTTCAGGGGGAGAAAATCTTTGAAGATAATGATGATGTTGAAGATGAGGTCTTGACTCTTCCTAATGCACAACAAGCTATAGCACCTTTGGCACCAACTACTACATCACCTACAGCTAACCATCCTCAAGCTACAACATCATCTGTACATGCTGAAAATGAAGAAGGAGAAGGAGAAGTCTCAAAAGCCAATGCTCCCTTGCACATTCAAAAAATGCATCCATCTGAACAAATGATTGGAGACCTAAATGAGAGAGTCACTCGATCCAGGTTTATTCATTCTGACACTCATGCTCATTCTGCTTTAGTTGCTTCTTTTGAACCCAAAGATATATCTCATGCATTATCTGACGAATCTTGGATCAATGCCATGCATGAAGAATTAGAGAATTTTGAACGAAATAAAGTTTGGAAACTTGTCTCACCACCTCCTGATTTTAATGTTATTGGAACTAGATGGGTTTTCAAAAATAAACAAAGTGAGGATGGTGTTGTTGTTAGAAACAAGGCTAGATTGGTTGCTCAAGGTTACACTCAAATTGAAGGCCTAGATTTTGATTAAACCTTTGCTACTGTTGCTAGAATTGAAGCCATTAGAATCCTTTTAGCATTTGCTGCATCCAAAGGTTTCAAATTGTATCAAATGGATGTGAAAAGTGCTTTTCTTAATGGCTACATAAATGAGGAGGTTTTTGTCAAGCAACCACCTGGTTTTGAAAATCCAAAGTTTCCAAATCATGTGTTCAAACTATCAAAAGCTTTGTATGGTTTGAAACAAGCCCCTAGAGCATGGTATGATAGGCTAAAAACCTTTTTACTTGAAAGGGGGTTTTCAATGGGAAAGGTTGACAAAACTCTCTTTTTACTCAAGCAAGGCAATGATCAACTATTCGTTCAGATTTATGTTGATGATATTATCTTTGGTGATTCCTCTCATGTTTTAGTGTCTGAGTTTTCAGAAACAATGAGGAAGGAGTTTGAGATGAGTATGATGGGTGAGTTAACATACTTTTTGGGATTTCAAATCAAGCAAACAAAGGATGGTACTTTTGTGCATCAAAGCAAATACACAAAAGACTTGTTGCATAGATTTGGGATGGAAAACAGCAAACCGATCATGACACCCATGGAGAGCGCTTGCACACTTGATTCGGATGAAGATGGTGAGCCGGTTGATCAAAAGGAATATAGAAGCATGATAGGTTCACTTTTGTACCTCACTGCATCAAGGCCGGATATACAATTTGCTGTGTGCTTGTGTGCTCGTTTTCAAGCTTCCCCACGTGCTTCACATCGACAAGGCTGTCAGCGTTTAATTTTCGTATCTTCATGGAACTCAAGATTTTGGCATTTGGCTTTCTGCTTCCTCATGCATTAGTTTAAGAGCCTTTTCTGATGCTGATTTTGGAGGATGTAGAATTGATAGAAAAAGTACATCTGGTACATGTCATTTCTTGGGCAATTCTCTTATTGCATGGTCATCTAGAAAACAATCTTCTGTTGCACAATCAACTGTTGAATCTGAATATGTGGCTGCTGCTAGTTGTTGTTCTCAAATTCTTTGGATAGTAGCTATACTTAAAGATTATGGGGTTAATTTGGATAGTGTTCTTCTTTTGTGTGATAACACTAGTGCAATTTGCATTGCTAAGAACCCCGTGCAACACTCTAGAACAAAACACATTGACATCAGATTTCACTTTCTTTGAGATCATGTTGAAAAAGGCAACATTGTGCTTCATCATGTGGATACTGAACATCAATTGGTAGACATTTTCACAAAACCTTTGTCTTCTTCTCGTTTTGCTTTTATTCGGGGAGAACTTGGGATTGTTCATCCAATGGGTTTGTTTTGAGGGGAGTTTTCTTGCCAAGTTCTTTCACTTGATAAGCTCACTTTATCATATTTCTTTATATGTTAGGTAATTGAGCTAATATATGATAATATAATTGTCTCACTTGAACTAAAAATGACATTGTGAAATTCCATGGACTGATTGCCTATAGCTAAATACTCTGTGATATCTCACTCTTCTAGGCTTGATATTGAATCCTCTTGACAAATTTGGGCTATGAAGCAAGTGGGGTTTCAATTTTACTCTTTCATAAGACCTTTTAATCACTTTTGCATGTTTATAATCAAAGAAAAATGAAAAGAAAAGGGAATCAATAAAAAAGGGTTGTTAAAAGCGAAAGCCTCAAGTTATGAGCTTCAGGATGCTTTCCCTAAAAGATAAGATGTATGCTTCAAGCATGCCATTCCCTCAAAAGACAAGATGTATGCTTCAAGCATGCCACTCCAAGGAAATAAAAGAAGTATGCTTCAAGCATGCCACATGCGCATCGTTTAAAGATTAAATTGGTCCACTAGATTGGAGTTGAAACTACTTGCTCGCCCTAATTTGTTATTTGCTTCAACTTTGAGCCTTTGTTTTTCTACTAAAGGTTTTGCTTAGTGTCGGTGTTTCGTGCACCGGCGGTACGAATTTATGGTCGGAGGGGTCGCGCGCTCCCTCTCCCCGAATGGTCGGCTAGAAAGGCCCGGTATTTATACTGGTTCGGGCTGAACGTCCCTACTCCAGTTCGCGTGAGGTGGTTTTGTATTGATTTTGAATTCGTCTGTCTCTTTCTTCCCCCCCCTCTTACATGCTCGCCCCTCTCCCCTTTATATAGGCCAGGGGGAGGGTTGCACTATTGGTTTTAAGAAAAAGAGGAAAAGACTGTGCTACTGGTCGCCCAAAAGTTGCTTGGTCGACGGACCGTCGCCGTCTCCTGCTCGCTGTGGGTCGCCGTAGTCGCCGCGCCGCCCGTCATAAATATGAGGGTCGGGGACTTGTGCCGCGACGCCATCATCATGGCCAGCATTTAATGCGCCCGATACGCAATAAATGCTGTCGCTTCTCTTGGAAATCGGAGGCCCGGTCGTGGCGTCGGACCGAGCCCTGTGGTCGTGTAGATGGGCTTCAACCGCCCTGGGTCGGCCCGCTCGCCTTCGTGGGCCGCTGGGGGTACCCATGGTACTGGTATTCGTCACTTAGTACTTGGCTATAGTTGACTGAATTGAGGTTGAGATGCATGTCATTCCCTAACTTGTTCTCTCTTTTGTACTCTTGATGAATCCATTGTCAAAGGGGGAGAAATTTGGGAATCGTCGAAAAGTTTAAAGAAAAAGGGGGAGTTGTTTTTGGAAATTTGAGAATTTTGGGAGAAGTTTGGAGAATTTTGAAATTTTTGGGCACATTGCACATTCACACACATTTTCCTTCTCAGGGGGAGATTTTGTTTTGCATTTTGGTCAAAGGGGGAATTCTGTGTTTTCTCTGTTTGGTCCTTGATCCTTTGGATTTCAAAATCTTTTGTAAAGTGAATGCCAAATGTTCAATTCTAAGTGGTGTTGCCAATGTTTTCATCAAGGGGGAGATTGTGAAATCATGTGCTGAAAAATTGGCTTAGAATTGAATTTGCAAAATGTGTTTGTTCATGTGTTTTGACAATTTGACAAGAAACAGTAAGTTTCGCTTTGGCGCCAGACAAAACTTAAAGAAAACAGTAAGTTTCCCATCTACAACGGACCAAATTTGTTGGTCTGTCGTAAACATGCTTTGGCAACCTCATTTTCCCATGTACGACAAACCAAGTTTTTTGGTCTGTTGTAAACATGAATCTGAGTCCTTTTGCGCCGAACCGATTTTGTGTACGACGGACCAAGTTTTTGGGTCTGTCGTGCACATGTTCTTGAGCTCATGAGCCAAACTCAATTTTCCAAGAAAATAGCAGTCAGCGCATGTACGACGGACCAAGTTTTTGGGTCTGTCGTGGACGTGCTTTTGAGATCATGAGCCGGACTCAATTTTCCAAGAAACCAGTAAGTTTTGCATGTACGTCGGACCAATTTCTTTGGTCAGTCGTGAACGGCTTTTTGAGGATTGATTTCGCTTGTACGACGGACTGATTTCTTTTAGTCTGTCGTGAACGTGTTTTCGCCGAAATGATTTCTTCTTGAAACCGAGACTTTCACTTGTACACCGGACCGATTTTGTTGGTCCGTTGTGAATGGTTTTTTGAGTGACTTTTTCATGTGTACGCCAGACCATATTTTTTGGTCCGTCGTGAATGCGTTTTTGCTCGATTAGGGTTTTGAACAAAATTGGAATTGTGTTTGATTTGTTTTTGAGATTATGAAATTTGTGAGAATTTCATGATGCTTGAAGTGGACTTTATGCAATGCTCATGTGAGTATTTGCATGGATTGATGTGAATCAAGTCGTGGACTTGTGCTCGGAATTGTTTTGTGGTTTGTTCATGTGCAGGTATTGCTCGAAGACGAACGTGGTCTATGACGGGACCGGAACTATGTTCATGGAGGAGCTGAGGTTCGGGACTAGGTTCAGGGAGGAACTGAGGTCTTGGTGGTCAAGGATGTCATGCGGGACGTTCGGGCTAAGAGAATGGTGCACATGAAGAATGGTTAGTCACGTGAGAATGGCAGGAGGTCATTCGCGTACAAAGAGTTAGTCACGTGAGTATGGCAGGTGGCCATACGCGTGCAAAGTGTTAGTCACGTGAGTATGGTAGGTTTGCCATACGCGTGCAAGAGTTGTACTCGGCCAGGTTGGGCCAAGAGGAGTTGTGTTGAATACATACTCCTTCTAGATTAGGAATTGTATTCAGAACTCCTTGTGTTTTGCTCCTTTAAATAGGAGGGGTGTCTCCTGTTGAAGGGCATCAATCGGAGCTGAGCGCATTGAGAGCCTCAAGCTCAGTTTTAGGGTTTGTACTCTTTTGATGAGAGTACTTTAGACAAAAGAAATAAAGATCAATTCTTCTAGATCCTTGCGTGCTACAGTAACCGCGTTGCTACAGTGTTTCCTGTTTTGGTTCTTGTTTGCATACTTGTTCTTTTCTAGATTGGTTTTTGTTCTTTGAGTTTTATCTTGATTTGATCCATCAAAACCTTTCTAGAGAATTGATTTAGGGTTTCTCTAAGTTTAGTTGATTAAACTTTTGTCGTTTCTGTTAAACCTTCAAGTTTACGTTAGATCAATTCTCGTCATCTTCTGTCACAGCAAGTTTGCGAGGTTCATAACTTTTGATCCGTAAGTCCGATCGAGCTGATTCTTTTTGAGTTAGATTCGTATTGGAATTTAGTTTCTTGTGTCCAAATTTCAGATCGTTCCGACGGTTGGATCTCCATGAATTCACGTTTTACCGAACCTTTGTCATTCTGTTTTTGTCGAAAACGAGGCAATTATTTGGTTCTATTTTGGGGTGAACTTTTAATAGATCAAGAATTTGGTTTTAGCTTCCGCACAATCATTCACCTCCCCTCTGATTGCTATATTCGTATACTTCGATCCTACACTTTGAGTTGTTAACTCTAATACTTGGTTGAGCCAACAGAGAAGGGGTTTCATTTTATTTCTGAAGATTTCAAGCAACAGCTACAACCTAATCCATTTGAAGCACTAAAATATATTAAGAGATTCTTGGAAATTTGTTTTTGTGGGGAGTCTTGAGAGTATCATTAAACTACCCTAAGAATTTTGTGTTGGGGAACGCGGTATGCTACTCTAGCACAAATTAAAATTTCTACCGCAAACCAGAAAAGCTACTCGCAAGAAGGGGGTCATAGATCTATTACCACTAGACGCGCAGTTGCGGAATCCTTCGCACGTCGTTGTAGTGGATCGTTCTCGGCGTGGATCGCCCTCACCGTGGATCATCCTCGCCACGGATCGTCCTCTCCACGCCGCAGTAGCAGTAGCGTCACCACAGCAGTCTACACGTCCGGGGATGGAACGCCGTGCGTCGGTGTGCAAGCACCGGGTCACTCGGCAGGGGCAACGAGAGGAGGTGGCTAGGGTTTCTGGCGAAACACCTCTAAACTGCACGAAAGTCTGTTCTGCGTCCAGCCTCCTCCCCTCCTTATGTAGCCACGAGGTGAAACCCTAGGCAGTCAGGGCCCATCTACGTGCTAAGCCCACGATGTCCATTAATTACGAATCCAATCCGAATTAATGCGTCCCAGCCCGTTAAGTATGTGACCTTGTAGGTTCATGCGCATTTGGACATGGATTCGAAAAAACCTTTTCTAATCCAATAATTGGTAGCGGCTCCTTGCAGAGCATGCCAACTCTCAAACGCATATGATTAATGTACGGATGTAATAATCCCTTTGCCAAACTATATGAAGATCGAACTCAAGGCGAGAAGCATGTCATCCTTTGACAGTTCAATCCATCTCTCGTATCCGTGATATATTAATAAGTTGTGATTGATTTCTCAATCACGGCATGGCCATGCACTTCCTTAATCATATCACATGAGTGGTCTAGACATATATCTCTGTTACACTGGAGTGGCAAATTCCATCTTGACTGCTCACTTCCCTCTGCATGTTTTATAGTAAACATGTAAGCTACCTTTATAACTATCCGGTTAGGAAATAGTGTTTGGTAACCCCAAGGTAAACTATTACACATGTAGGGAATATAACAATCTCAGGTCTAAGGATCATACATCTACTATGTATGAGATACACTGATGACACATAAGAATGTAACATTCTCGCAGTGTCCCATTGTGGGTCTATCTAACCCATGTTCTTCAACATGCGTCCACAATGTATTGATGGTATCTCCATATCCCATGATCTATGAAACATGATCATCGAACAATACATGTGCTGATCTATTCATCGTTGTCCTATACGATGATATCCGATCAGAGATATTTATCGAATTATATCAATAAGTAAAGAGCTTCATAAACAAGTCACACACCTGTTGATCAAAACAATGATATACATTCATTGGACTAATAATCATATTATTATTCATAAACATAGTCATGCTATAATCATCCATATGATTGCCTCAAGGGCATAACACTAACATTTTGAGTAAGACTAATGTCCCAATAATCCTACAAGAATTAGACAACGTTTAAGTTAGAAATACGCCTTTTGTAAAAATGAATTTTCTAAGTACCCAAAATGATATTTCAAACTTTTATCATACTGTCTCATAATTATATCTATTCCAAAATAAAAGTTAGAGCCAGAATACTTATATTTATCTTTATACAATTCTTTTATTGAAGTAGGCTCAAATTAGTCAAAACTGTTTTCAATTTTTCCTAAGCAACAAATCATTTTAAATCTTTTTTTTGAAAATGTATAGAAATGATATAAAGGTAATGTAGGAAATACATTTTATTTTTTTGATCTTATGCTAAATTTGCTTTTGATAAACAAGGTTCAGATTCCATTTGTGAATAAACTAGAAGGTTTTTCTTGTGCAACAAAGTTCAAAGAAGTTCACAAAATACTAATAATTCAGTTTAAAATAAAAATCTTTAATTTATTTTTACGTTCTTTTATTCTAAGGATGTTACAGTGTGTGTATATGAGGTGGGTAGAGGGTGCCATGAGATGGGTATCACCGGTGGGGCCCTCTACATAGGTTATGATATAAGGATAAAAAACTACACTTGGGCAATGTTCCAAAATTACCGTATCAACCATAGTGTGTGAAATCGGCTAGAAAAGGTTGTCCTATAAAAGTATTATGATCTCCACATTAGGTATGAGAAGATAACTAGGGGTGGAAGCTGGAAGGCCCGATGAGACCACCGATGTAGGACTCAACTGAGGGTTAAGAATGTAGAACTCAACTAAGGGTTGAGATTCAGCTATAGGATGAGATTTTAGAATAGAAATAGTTAGAACTTAGCTAAGGGCTGAGACGTTATAGTTCAGCTATGAGCTAAACTTGTTGGAACTTAGTTAAGGGCTGAGAAGTTTGAGGCGCTATATTTAAAACCTTGGGTTGAGTATTTGTGTTGCTGCGGTAGCACGGTACCAATGGTATGCTGAGGGTAGGTGGGGAAAAGTCGAGGATATCACTACTCGTTTGCCACCAGGGTTGAAGATCTAATACTGAAATAGTGATAAATATTCTAGGCCTCATAAGATGGGGTCACTATGGTGAAAGTGGTACAAACCTACGCAGGATCAAATCATCAATTCATGCCTGTATCCTGGATTGAAAGTTACGAAAGCTAAGTCTGCCTCATATACGAGTATTAGTAGCATTTTTCGATAATTAAAGTCAACAACACAACTTTCCTAATAAAACTTTATTTTCTAAAAATAATTTTGAGGAAAAGTTACACAAGTGGTTATGGAAGGATTTTGAGGAAATGTTACTCTATATAGTTATGGAAAGATCTTGAGATGATTGTAGATGTAGGAAAAACTCATATAATGCGTTTTTTTATTAATACTTGCTGAGTACTTTTGTACTCATTTTTGTTAAATCTCCTTTTGCTTAAAATTTGGCTCCGGAGGTCAAGTGTCCGGTTGGGATATAGATCCCAATGGTCTTGCCTACCAGGCATGGGTTGAGGAGCACTCGCAAGATCAGAACTACCAGGATGAGGGCTATCAGAAGAATTAGATCGCTAGATAGACCATACTATGGCTTTATCAGTTTTTAGGGTAATTAGTATTTTTATATTATATTTTTGTTGTACTTGGATCTCATGTATAATTAATGTACTGGACACATAGCCTACGTGGCTTTGAAATTTAATAAAGTTTCCATTTCATTCTTTAATTATTGGTATGCTGCAACACTCTGAATACAATGTACTAACTAATAAAATATCGGGTGTGCTTGATGTTTTAATTAGCTAGTATGCCGAGATTCGTGTAATTATTTCAGAGTAATAGCGGTGGTATTGTGGTTACCCTAGGCTAATTATGTGAGTCGCCACACTGTATTACCCCCCTCAATTCTTTTTTGCAAAACTAGTCTTATGCCAAACAAAATTATAAAAATGGGCCCTTGGCCCACCCCTACCACGCATGGGTCTGCGCTACCTAGGCGCGACAAATACGCAAGCCACCTAATGCACACACGTTCCCTGTGCCGAGAGTGTGCCCCCATGCTGGTCCGCCCCACGCGCCTTGGCCCCCCACTCCACGGCTCCACGCGCCGGTTGCCGCGTTCCACCGGTGTCGTGCGTGGAAGCTTTGCTTTTGCGCTACCTCACTGAGAAAGGTGGCTTCTGCGCTACCTGGGCGTGGTAAAGGTGGGCATAGGGTTATTTTTGCAATTTTATTTGGCACGAGGCTAATTTTTTTTAAAAAAATGAGTGGACCACTACAGTAAATCATTCTGTGATTGTTATACGAGTACAAACCAACATTGGAGATATGTAATCTTTTGCATTTCCTCAGGTGCACATTTGCAATCTTTTATGTTTGTCCGTTTTCACTTGTTAGGTTGTACATGAGCTCTTTTACGGTACACTAACTTTAATATGAACCAATCCAATAGATCAGATTTGCTAGTATTTATTTGTACTTTCTTTAATAGTAGAATACACTTAATAAATTAATAATTAGATCTAATTTTACTATCATTATTATTAACAGTATAATGAACTATAAAATTTCTCTAAAATTAACCATTTTCACTCCAACACAGGCATGAAAAGAAGGAATATACACGGATTACTAGTTCAAGGCACACTGCGGGCTGCACTTGCACTGCACAGTTTTTGGTGAAGTGTTGAATCTGTGCGAGCTGCAAACAAAAGCTTTGGCGTTCGGCGCTCAGCCACTTTCCTAGTTTCATTGCTTTTCGGCATAGTGCTCTGCTCTGCAGCCTCTGCCTAAGCAGGCGAATCATTGCGACGCAGGCCGCACAATCCCGCTGCTGAAAATCTCTCATCTCTGCAGCTTCGTGCAGCGCAGCGGCAAGGCAATCATCAAGGAAATTATTCGCGGCCTAGAAGTGGGACAGTAGATAGCCGTGCCCAGGCACGAGCCTGCCCAGAGCAGAGCAGCCGGTCGATCATTTCAGCAAGGGGATTTGGAAGCAGAAGTAGTGAGTACGGAGCATGATTCAAAATTTCGATGAAAGTTTAAAAATTTTGGTTGAGATCTCGGATTTTAAATCCTTAAAATTCTAGATTTTGATCGGATAAATTTTTTTAAAAAAATTCAAATTGCTATAGTAATCTCAAAAATCTCAGTGATTTCAGTCAAAATCTTGGACATTTTGATCGGATTTCAATTTTTGCAGACCGAATTTTATTGGATTTGGGGTCAAGACCATAGACAAACAATTTCAAATATTTTTAACGTGTTTTTGACCATTTTTCAATAGGTTCAAGTTGATCGAGATTTCGGTAATTTCGGTCAAAATCTTGGAAATCCAGATAGAAAAATAACCGGATTTGAAATTTAGTTTTTGAATTTCATCCAAATTTTATCAGAAATTCAAGGATCTCACCGAAATTTCGGATTTCGGCCACCTTCGAGATATATAACAAAAACAAAATTTGAAACCTTGGTACCTAGTAGGCGAGTAGCGACCCATGAGTAGTGCACTTTTAAGGATTCTTCACTGCGCAGATGCAAACAAAGCAAAACAAAGGGAAGGCGAATAGGATAGAAATCATGGTTTATCTAACCTTTTCATCTCATTTTTTTTTCAAATCCATCTCATGTTTATGTATTTCTAAATTTGGTCACCTCTTCCACTATGAAAGGTTCCACCACAGAAAGTGCAGCAAGCGACATATGTTATCTGCTGTGTCCGGGGAGCGCAGACGATCATAGAAACTCTAGGAGCTCGGTCGATCAAACAAGCAGCACTTGCCCATCGTGGCAGGATCCCTTTCACACTCCCTGGACGCGGCAACGCCTCCTCCCGTACTCACTCGCCCTACCACGGCCCTAGTGACCTTCTGCGCTCCTTAGGATGTTAGAGTCGCTAAGAACTAAGTCTAAGTTTTATCTAGTCTACGTCATGATCACATAGTCAAAATACGAAATAGAAATCATCACTAACCCAGAGAAGTGGAAGCCATTAGGGTTGTCGGTGATAGCCGAACGTTGGTGAGGAAGAAGACCGGTTAGGGATAGTAGTGAAGAGAGCATCGTGTCACGTTGGTGGTGTTGGTCTTCGCCAACCTTAGTGCCAATGGTCCAGATCGGGGGGAGATTTCGGATGGAGGATGAACTCGTGAGCTAATCTCATACCCACGAGTGCCGGCCTCAACCCAATGTTTTACAATAGGAGCAAGTGTGGCAGAGCAGTTATGCATATTATATCTCTTAAGCACTCTGTCAATATATGCCTTTTGGGATAGTCCTAATATCCCTTTGGACCTATCTCGGTGAATTTCAATGCCCAAAACATAAGAGGCATCACCAAGATCCTTCATGTCAAAATTAGCGAAAAGAAATCTTTTGGTCTCATACAGCATATCCTTATCCCTGCTGGCCAATAAGATATCATCCACATAAAATACTAAAATAGTACATTTGCTCCCCTTAATCTTAATATATATACAATTGTCTAGTTCATTTTCTTTGAAACCAAAATTTTTTATGGTCTCATCGAACTTAAGGTATCATTGTCTAGACGCCTGTTTTAGTCCATAGATAGATTTCTTAAGTCTACATCTCATATGTTCCTTGCCTTCCACAACAAAACCTTCCAGTTGAGCCATGTAAACATTCTCATGCAAATCACCATTAAGGAACGCAGTTTTAACATCCATTTGATGTAGCTCTAAATCATAATGAGCAACAAGTGCCATGACAATTCTTAGCGAATCTTTCTTTAAGAAGGAAGAGAAAGTATCAATATAATCAATCCCCTCTCTTTGTGTTAACCCTTTTGCTACAAGCCTTGCCTTGAATCTTTCGACATTTCCCTTAGAGTCATGCTTAGTTTTGCAGACCCATCTACAGCTTACTGATTTGACTCTATCAGTAATATCTACTAGATCCTAGACGTCATTAATGCTTATAGACTTTATTTCATTCTGCATGGCCTCAAGCCACTTGGATGAGTCTTTAGTCATTATAGCCTCCTTAAATGATGTAGGATTGTCTACCTTCTCTATGTCATTTACATCTTCATTCATGTATACAACATAGTCACTTGAGATGGCAGATCTTCTTTCCTGCTGTGATCTCTTTAGTGGTTCATTAGTTATCACAATTGTCGACGTTTGGTGTCGGCAATAATCTTAGGAGGGTGTGAATTTGTGGGGCAAGGCGCTAGATCAAGGACTCGATGGTAACACAAGACAAGAGTTTAGACAGGTTTGGGCCCTCTACGGCGGAGGTAATACCCTAGTCCTGTGTTTTGGGATTATCTGATCTCTCTCTTTGAGATCCTCCCGCGCTTCTTATATACAGGGGGGAGTCCAACTCGGCTACTAGGAGAAGAGTCCGAGTTGGTTACAAGCAGAGGAATCATATCCTTCCTTATTCAGGGTGGTTTCCCCTACGATTTACAATTTTACCGTTATAACGGGGGAATAGATGAATCTTCGGGGTCCGCACGCTTGACTTCCTTTGGTCTCCCAGTTATGCGTATACCCGATCCTTATATCTTCCATAGTAGCCCCCGAGTGCTTTGCAATCGAGTTGCTCTTGACGATGCTTTTTCGATCTCCCGCGGACGTAACTTGGTCTTTTCATCGTGTCATCCGAGTGACCAGCGAGGAGTTTGCAAAGGACTCGGTCTCAACCTTCTTATCGTGTGTATTGGGGTGACTCCTTTGTGATGTGATTCCGGTGCTCGACTCTCATGGGAGTGCGCTTGTGGTCACACTTGCACTCAGCCCTTCCCGGGATGCTTTGGATTTTCGCTCGAAAAGGTTCTGGTGATGTGCCCTGCTTGGGGCAAACCAAAGGTGTATCCAATGAAATGCTGGTGATCAGCCCAGCTTGGGACGCACCTGACTGGTATCCAATAGGATGCTAGTGATCAGCCTGGCTTGGGGCGCACCTGATAAGTGTCCAATGGGACGCTGGTGATCAGCCCGGCCTAGGGTGCACCCAATTGGTGTCCCATGGGACGATGGTGATCAGCCCGGCCTGGGGTGCACCCGATTGGTGTCCGATGGGACACTAGTGATCAGCCCAGCTTGGGGCGCACCTGATTGGCATGGCTCTGTTGGAGGCGTGCTCCAGAAGCTTTAACCCGGTCCGGACCCAGGACTGTCGATTAAATTTGATCTGAGGACACATCCTTAGACATGCACTATCCTTTTGTAGAGGAGGGTACTCCGCTTTGCCCGCCCGAAGGCGGTTCGTCAGCACCCCATGACACATTTAATGCGGCTATTTAGGGGAAAGGATGGTATTTCCTTTTCCCCATTCTCCGTCTCTCTGTTGTTGCTTTTTGGGTTGCGTTTCTTAGGGTTCTCCGCTCAGCCCAACGTCCGCCATCTCTTTTCTCTGGTCTTCGGAATGGCATCCTCCGCCGCCACCATGCCCGACGCATCGCCCGCCCCACAAGATTGGGCCGTCTCGATGGTGACAGAGGAGCGCTTGGACGCAATGGTTTCTGCCGAAGTCCTTCCTCCTTTGGTACTGATCGGGGCACACCCAGCGGCGGGTGAGTCTTCCCCTACCCCTCGTCCTGAGGAGGTCGTCGTTTTTTAATCTTTTTTCTTGCGCGGGTTTAGTTTACCCTCTAGTGCCTTTTTCCGTGGCCTTCTTCATTATGATGGGATTGAGTCGACCCACCTCAATCCCAACTCCATTCTTCATATTGCTATTTTTATGCATCTCTGCGAAGCCTACGTTGGCATCCATCCCCACTTTAGCCTTTTCCGCCATCTTTTTCTCCTCAAGCCTTTCTCGAACAAGAATGCTCCCAAGTTGGTTGGGGGTGCAGGTCTTCAATTGCGGGATGGGTTGAGGAAATCTTATTTTGCTATTCCTTTCCTATCCTCCAATAAGGGCTGGCAGCAAGAGTGGTTTTACTACTCTAATCTCGAGCTGTGCCTTCCTGCCATTTTCGAACGGAGGCCCGTGGTATCGGTTTCTTGGACTAAGCCTCCTCCCGACTCCGATGAAGACCAGGTCGGGGAGCTTATGGCCGTCATCCATCAATTGAAGAGTGCTGGTTTGTACGGGGTGGGTGTTGCTACTAGCTTTATCATTCGCCGTGTTCAACCGATCAAGGAACGGGTCCACCCAGGGTTCGAATATCTTGGGAGGTCGGACCCCACTCAGGAGTTGTCTGCGAGGGTTCTGGAGGAGGTATTGGATCGGTAGCTGAATGAATTCTTTGCCTCTGGCACCATGTTGGATTGTGGGGGGTGCCCGAAGTCTTTCCGCATGGCACACCCTCCTCCCCCGGTGATCTTCTGAGTTCCCGAATATCTTTAAGCTCCTATCTTCAGCTGTTCTCGTTTGGATTGTTATTCTTTTCCTGTTGTAGGGACGGGAAGTTTTCTTTTCTGATGCTCCAGTCCCCGGGTACCCCGACTATCCGGTGTGTGGGCTGAGGAGGCCTAGTCAGTCCGTGTCCGGAGAGACCCCGAGGATGTGGAGGCGGTGACATCAGAGACTCCAGATTCTCCGATTCCGACTGCTTCCCCAGAGGATGCCTCTCGCCCGGGGGCGGGCTCAAAATGGTCGGTCCCGGCTTCCCCTGCTGCTCCGAGTGAGAAGAGGGGAAGACAGACATCTGGGCAAGGTTTCCCAAGTCCGTCCCCTTCCCCTACAGTCCCGGATGACGACTCAGCCGCCATGCCGAGTGTGGAGGAAGGGAAGGGGGTGGCAGTACAGGGGACTTTAAGCCCCCGGTCCTCCTCTGCAGCTCCGAGCGGCGGCCCGACCATCTAAGGGCCTTCCGACCAGTCTCCAGTGCCACCTGCCTCGCGGATCAAAGAGCCAGGTCTGCGGCCCGTTCCTTCTAGTAGTGGCTCGTTCACCCGGGGCGGGCCGGGGCTGAACATAAAGAGGTCCACTAGGTACCTCCTCATCTTACTCCTTCCACCATTCCCTGTCGGCATGTTGACGTGAGCCTGATCCCCCTTTTTTTCATGTCAGGAAGCCATCTGCTGACGTCCCTATCGGGAAGCCGACTGAAACTCCTCTGGGTCCTAGCCCTGGGGATGTCTCCAGTCGGGATAGGCTGCCTTCTTCAAGTGCGATTGCTCTGGGGTTTGCGGAGGTCGTTCTTGAGATAGCTCCGACTGAGCCGTCCTCCTCAGAACATCCATCACCGTCGGTGAGTGGAGGGGTGCGTTGGCCGGGCGAGAGCGCCTCCCTTCCAGTGGAAGAGATCCCACGCCCGACCACACGTGCCGAGCCTGCCCTTATGCTAGGTACTTGGGATAGTGAGGAGGAAGAGTGGGACACCTTTGATGATGCTATCGAAAAGCAAGAGATAGAGGATCTTCACGAGTACTCTATCAGGTGCTCCCGACTGGTTCAGGTAGACTTGTGGCCTTCTTCTGTGCTTTTGTTTCTCCGGGATACTTTTTTCACTTTCCTCTTGTCACCCTCAGACCCTGGGGGGCCGTTTGAGGAAGAAAACAGACTTCTTGCGGCGCGTCCTTCCTTCCATCAAGACGAGCAAAGAGCATAGGGATGAGCTGGCGGAGGTTAGGAACGAGCGTTCCCAGGAGCTGCAACGGCTTCGGGACGAGGTACAGTCTTTGCTCCTAGAGAAACTGGACTTGTCGGGTTCCCTTCGTGGTGAGTTCTCTTTCCCGATGGCTGGCTCCCGTGGTTTTCCGTCTTCTATCTCTGACCTCGTCTGGTTTTCTCAGCTAGGGACGCTGCTTGCGCGAAACTCCATGACCAGCTTGCTGCCTAAGAGGAACGACGCGAGGCCCTAGAAACGCGGTCTCGTGTTTTGGAGGAGAGGCTCCAAGGAGCCGAGGCCTGGGAGCGCCAGGCCAAAGCTGAGCAAGAGAGGTTGTCGTGGGAGCTCGAAGGTTCGCATCTGGGCCTTTTCTTCTTGCTTTGTAGGCTTGCGGGGTGTCCTGGATCGTTGACCCGCTCTGTTTGCAGAGCACCGGAGAAGGGCGCGAGCATAATTTGACGACCTTGAAGGGAGGATTCATCGTGCTGACGCATTACGCTTAGCTTTCCAGCAGGCTTCTGAGTCAGTGATGTCCTTCCTGCACCCTTGCGATCCGAGCAGCGGGAGTCAGGCTCTTCAGCGTCTACGAGCGGCCCCTGAGAGGCTTAGTGTGACACTATGGAATGTCGTAATGTTATAAAGTGTGAAATCGGAGGTTAAACCTTTACGTTATGATGTTTAATCGCGTTTCCGGGCCGATTCCGGGAGTTTGGGCCTCTCCGGGGGAGTTTGGGCCCAAGGGGGTGAGTTGTGGGCTTTAGTGTCGGATGGGATTTGGGCCCATGAGGGAGAGGGAGACCAGGTTCTAAGCCCTAGGCGCCTCCCCGCTGCCCTTGTGCGCCCCATACCCCATGCCCTAGTCGCCCCTCTCCCTCCCTCCCACCTAGCCGCCACCCCCTCCCCCCCCACCTTGCCGTGCGCCCCCTCCCTCACCTTGTGCGCCTCCTGTAACACCCCAAAATTTTGCTTTTCTTAAATTCATGTGTGATTTGGCACTTTGGTGAATTTTTGGAATTTTCTGGAATTTATTTGGATTTATTTGGAATTTATTTGAATTTATTCCATTTTGAAATAATTAAAGAATTTAAATTTGCAAATAAATTTTTGTTGGAAATATTTTATTTGAGTCCAAAATGATCCAAAATATTTTCCAGAATTTTTCTGGAATTTTTCTGAGTCATTTGCTATTTTTAATGAATTAAATGAATTATCAATTATTTTAAATATTAATTACTGAAAATCCAACTCGGGTCAAGTACTGTTCATCCGACCGAAGTCGGACTCGAGTCCGACCGAGCCGATTGACTCGACCGAACCCACTCCTAACCCTAATCAATCCCAACCGTTGGATCAAGATCCAACGGCCGAGATCCGTCCGACCAGACGGAAGCCGTGTCCGACCGGACCGGTCGCGCCGCGATCGTGGGCCGTTGGTTGTGCCACGTGGACGGCCACGATTTCATCGTCTCCGCCGAGTCCGAAGCCGACTCCGCCGCCGTGTCCGCCGCCGAGAGCTAGGTCTCCGTTTTACGCACGGACGCCGAGGCTATTTAATGCCCGGCATACCGAGATCGCCATCCCACGCCGGTTCCGAAACCTAGCTCGCGCCGCTAGGATCCCCACCGTCTCGCCGTTATTGCTCGCCGGAGTTGGAAGTCTGTTCGCCGCGATTAACGCCGATATTGTCGCCGCCCGTCGCCCTCCGCCGTCATCAAGCCCAGATCCGGATTCCCCAAGACGCGACGCTGTCGAGTACCCTCACTTCGCCGAGCGCCGTAAACGCCGACGGCAAGGTCGCCGCCCCCGTCTCCGGTCAAGCCAGCGCCGCGTGCCATCGCCGTCCACGAAGCCGTGCACCGTTGGATCCAGATCGGACGGCAGCGGTGAGTTCACGTGTTTCCCAAACCCTAGAAACCCGACAGATTAGACCGTTGGATCAAGATCCAGCGGTTCACAATCGCCACGCGTCAGAGCAAAGGCGATTATAGGATTAGATCTGGACCGTCCGATCTAGATCGAACGGCCCACGAGCATCGAGTAGTTTCAACGTGTTAAACCCGGATCCAATCCGCGCCGTTGATTTTCAAACCAACGGACGAGATTGCGCCACGTGTCGGGAAGTTGGACCGACGCGGTCAGCGCCGTCCACGCGCGCGTGCGTGTGACGCTGACACGCGGGGCCCGCGTGTCAGAGGGCCCGCATGTCAGTGGCTAACCCAGCCAAGCACTGACGTCAGCAATGACGTCATCTGTAGGCCCACATGTCAGTCACGTGAGCCGTGGACCGAGTCCACCGTGGACCCGAGCTGAGCATGGACCGAGCCCATGGACCGGCTGACGTCAGCAGGCCAATCAGGAGCTGCCACGTGTCCATGCTGACGCAATAATTAATTTCCGAAAAAGAAAATGATTTATTAATTCGAAATATTGATTTCAAATTTAGATTCAAACTTCAAACGCTTATAACTTTTGCGTTTCAACTCCGATTTGAGCGATTCAAATTTCTAAATTTGTATAAAATTAAGATCTACCTAAATATAAATTTTATTTAATTTTTGGACTAAAGTTTTTCTCTGTAATATTATTTAATTGATTATTTAAACTTTAAATAATCATAACTTTTATGCTTTAACTCCAAATTTGATTTATTCCAGTTTCTAAAAATCCAGAAAATTATGTTCTCTCTGTTTATGGATTTTATTTGGAGTTTTGGGATCTTTTGCATAGTGTTTATTTGTGTATTTGCTATTTGCACGCTTTACGAGTAGACGTTGAAGTGGGAAGGATTCGAAGGAGAAGTGTTGACTCAGGATCCAACTCAAGACCAAGAGCAAGTGCTTTTTGAAGGCAAGTTGTGCTTTGACCATGTTGATCCTATTTGAAAATCTATTTTGATTTAAACTATTGCATGCTAGTTCAATTAGAAAGATACTTTGTTTAAACACAGGGGTTAGATAAATACCAATTTGCTATATGACACCTTGATTACTTAAGTATGTGCCATGACCCTTTGTCACCCTAGTTGTGGTTTACTAGTTGGACATTATTAAATTGCCAACATGGGTTTAGATCGTTGTAGTATCGCTTAGACACACTTTCGTGCTCATGACATGATTTTGGATAATTAAATGTTAATATTGACTTAATGATATATTGAACCTGTTTTGGAAAAGTATCATGTGATGTTGATGGCACGTGGTGCATGGTAATCAAGCGGGGTTTGATAAACGCGATTTCGGCCGGGCATGTGGCAAGAGTAATCAGGTGGGCGGTGTGGCATTGGGAGCGTTGATTTGGTTTTTCGTAGTCTTGCCCTGGTCACTCTAAGGACTTAACCTTGCAAGCCTTTGAACTGGGTCATACTTGCAACCACATGGCTGGAATGGGACGGCCCTAGTTGACTAAGTCGCTAAGGACTCACTTGTGGAGCCTCGTGGTGTCGATTACACCGTTTGTGTGATTGTGCGGGGAGCGTATCGTGGTCGTGGCCAGTACCCATCTAACGGTGTGTTGGTCCCATACTTCGCCTTGGCTAAGGGAAGGGATGGTGTAGAGCACGTCTGGAGAGGACCACCTGTGTTGTTTGAGGCTTCCAAGGCTTTGTTATGATCGCTCATTCGCATACTCTTGTATGGCGATTCACGGTGACGTGGTGAGTGGATTGTATCTTGTGGGTAAAGTGCATAACCTCTGCAGAGTGTAGAATCTATTTGAATAGCCGAGTCCACGATGATCGACAATGCTCTGAATTACAATAAGGGTTAGATTTTCTCAAAATAACTTGGATTTGAAAAGTTGGGTTGGTTTAACAAAGAAGATGATGGAAATATGGTTTAGGATGGGGAAAAATGTTATTTAAACTTTTTGAAAAGTTATTTATGCTTTACTTATTTCTCTTTGCTTTGAATCTACTTATATTATTTGTCAAAAGTCATTTCTGCAAATATACCTTGAGCTATTCCTTTGTACCAAGCCATGCATATAGTATATTAGCTTGCATTCTCAGTGCATGACTTGTCGAGTACCAAGTACTCACCCTTGCCTCAACACAATACCGCTTGAAGAGGAGACTACGCCGGTTCGGAGGAGGAACTCCAAGAGGACCCGTCTACTTAGGGATGCGAGCCCGATCGGTTGCCTGTGGTATCTTTGGATGGCGCCACGAAGTTTATTTGATTTTTCCGCTGCTATTATTTCTCTTTTAATAAGTTCTGCCTTGCAAGGCATATATTTGTAACTTGGCCATAAGGTCGAGTAACCCTTTGATTATTTAAATAAAGTACTTTGATAGTATCGTTTGGTATGATTGTGATATATACCGATGTTAAGACTGTGTGCACTAGCGCGTTCCTGGACTAGTGCTGAATACACAGAGGGTCCGGATTTGCAAATTCGGGGTCCCGACACCTCCCCTCCCCTCTCCACCACCCTTGCTGCCCCAGGGAATCCTCTCCACCTCACCAACCCGCAGATCCGTCCATTGGAGCGCTCCGCGACGAGGAGATCCGGTGGATTTGGAGCGAGGAAGAAGATCGCGCGAACCGGGAGGAGATCCGTTGGTTCTTCGTTCGTCGGACGAAGGTATGGCCACGGGAATCCTTGGGGTTGGTATAGGTACTGTTCTAGGGGTTGATATCATGTTTTTAGATCAATTGGCGGTGCTGTAATTGGGTAGATTAGAGGAAATCTAGAGTTTGCCACGTTCTCTATTTCGGGCAGATTGTGCAGTCGACCTAGGGTTTGAGATTTCGCCAATTTAGATTCGGAATTTGGTCGTCCTCCTGTTGAAGAAGTTGTAGGTAATTGAAATACCTTTAATTGGACGTAAAGAACGCTTAATTCCGATCAGTTTTTTGAAAGTTATGCTCATTTTACCGAACGTGTTAAAAACTGTGACTAGATTGGAACAGATCACGATATTCTGTAGATTAAACCACTTTAGAGTCCGAATCAGTTTTTCCATATACTTATAAAAAGTTAGGAAATTTACTAAGCTTCGCGAGGGTGTACTCGTTTAATCGATTCGGAGTCTTAGAACTAAAGTTATGATAGTTTGAAGTCTGCTGTCCGGGTGGGACAGATTCTCTGTTTTTTGATGTTGGGGGTAGTTCGTGAAGTCGGGGTAGACGAGCTATTGCGTACTGTTTTGAGGGCACGTTTTGAGTGTGTGGTATGTTTGTGCAGGTGGTGTGACCCCGGGAGTGCCCTCATCCTCTCGCCAATCCGTCGCCCGAGGTTAAGTCAAGTGTATTGGAATGGGTAGCGGGTTGTAGGTTGCTAGTTTTGATGAGTTGCAATTGAATATATGATGTGTTCACATGCCATGCTTTAATGTTTGCCTATGACATGATGAACATGATTTCATATTGATTATGATTGTGTGGTATTTAATGTTTATGCCAATATTTACATGTTTATGTCATATGTGCATTCATAATGGAAGAGGCGTCCCATGCTGATGCGGGCCTCTGTGTTCACACGTAGTGAACACGAAAGACCTACCTCGTAGTCCCATCCACGGGTGTGCATGGGAGCGAGTCAGTAAGAGTAGGCACCCTCCATCTACGGGATGGAAGGGGAAGGGGGTGCACGCCGACGGGTGTGCACTCGGCAATACCGGTATGTGCTTCGTGGAGATATGAGCATTTGCATTGCATACATGATGATGATGAAATGAGCTCAATGATGATGAGACATGAGAATGATATGGTATTCATGGTGTTGATCATGGTATTTAGTGATGATAACATTAAATTGTTTTTATGGTCCATTGCAATATACTTGCTGAGTGATGAACTCACGCTTGTGTTTTATGTTATTTTTAGGTACCATGACACCGGCATGTGGGAAGGGGCAATAGCTACACATCTTCACGTAGTTCCAGCCACAATTACCATTTTTTTAGTCATGATCATAGTAAGTGCCATGAACTTGGTGTATGGAATAATTTAGTATGCTTGTGATCCTTATTTGCTTAGCTACAGATTATGGAGTGGTTGGATTTGGTTTTATTGGCTTATGATGATGCTTTATCCATTATATATTGCTTCTTTAGATGTCCTATGTTATGATATATTTTGCCATGATATTGCTATTGTTTCAATTCATGTTAAAACAAAGGAGATGCTGCCGAAATTTCGGTTTTTAGCATTTGTGCCTTTGCTATAATTCGTCTTTATTTATGGTATTTAGGTGATATTTAGTCTATGTTTGGTAGCATTCAGGCATACTAGATGCCGGGGTGTTACACTTAGGGCTCATGTGCGGGAAAGAGCAATCACGAGCTCCAATCAAGCATTGGAAATCGTGAAGTCATTGTATCCCCGAGTGGAGCTTGAGGCCGTAAGGAGGGCTTTGCCTGCACCGTGGATGACGAGCAAGACGCTGCTCTTCTGAGGGAAGTTGAGGAGGTTTCAGAGTCTTTAGCTGAAAACTTAGACTTGAATCATGTATAGACGTGTGTACAAGCTTCGTGAGCTGGGGATGAACGTGGATTTTTGCTTGGAGTTTTGCCCTCTTGGTGCATTAACAGCCTGCTATCTCGTCCGACTGGAGGGTCGTTCGAGTTCCTTTGTCCGACTGCTTTTGTCGCCTGAGTGCTTTTCCGATCGGTGCTGAAATCAAGGAGAGAACTTGCGGGAGCGTTTAGCGTTCACTTATTAAGTGTTGTGACCGTTAGGCAGAGTGGTCTAAGTCGGGGATGCATGCACGTGCGAACGTGCACTTATTAAGTGTAGCCCCCGGCTTACTGCCTGGTTGAGAAGCAACTAGGTTGTAAGGCAAAAGAAAGTAATCTTAATTAAAAGTAGGAGGAATTATGATGTCACCGGGCTGAAAGATGGGCGGAGACATTGTGCGGTCGCATTGGAAAGACTGCCGCACGTCTCCACGGATCGTGATGACTCCCTTGGGTCCTGGTACCTTGAGCATTGAATAAGTGTAATGCGGTACCGCCATGAATTTTGCCAAGCCGGGTCTTCCCAAGATGGCGTGATACGTTGTCTCGAAATCGGCCACTTCAAAGTTCATGCACTCCGTTCTGTAATTGTCTTTCGTGCCGAACGTGACGGGCAAAACAATCTGCCCGAGTGGCACAGAAGAAGTCCCAGGGATCACTCCATGGAACGGTGACGGACTCTGCTTGAGCTCGGTCCGTGGTATTTTCATGTCATCGAGGGTTTTGGCAAATAGAATGTTGAGCCCACTACCTCCATCGATCACCCTCTTGAGTTTCACGCTGCGAATGACTGGATCCAGCACCAAGGGATATCTGCCAGGAAAAGTTATGTGATCGGGGTGATCTGAACGATCAAAGGTGATGGAAGCTTCCAACCACCTCAAATATTGGGGGGCCGCCGGTGTGATTGCATTGATGTCCCGAGCGGTAAGCTTTTGTTTCCGCTTGGACTCATATGCGCCCGAGCCCCCAAATATGAAGTTGAGCTCTTGCTCGATTTCTGGGAACTCGCCTTCTACTGAGGGGTCATCTTTCTTCCCAGCTTCTTATCTTTGGAATCTGTCTAGTTCCGATTTCCTCGAGCGAACCTTTTCAAAGTGAAGCAATCCTTTGCCGCATGCTTTCCGTTCGGGTGGAAAGGGCATTGGGTATTCATTACTTCGTCGTATTCTTTGCTCTGGGGAGCTTTCATCCTTCCGCGCTTGGCTGTCGCGACCAAATCCTCACCCTTCCGTTTTTTCTCCTTTTGCTTCGGGGGTTCGGTGTGATCTTTTTTGTCTTTTTGCGGGGGTTGATCCTCTCGGCGCTACGCTAATGCGTCCGATGCCGCTGTATAGCGATCGGCTAGGGCGAACATCTCCCAAGCCATGGTTGGAGGTTTCCGGGACATCTTTTTGATGAGATCTGGGCCGCTGACCCCTTTGAAAAAGGTAAGAAGATTGCCTAGAGGGGGGTGAATAGGCTAATTTTAAATTAAAACAATTTGTTGCAGCGGAAAAGGGTCGGATATTCCGAGTTAATATCGGAACTTCCGAAATCTTCGGAACTTCCGTAATTACTTCGGACTATCCGATTAGCACTTGACAAAAGGAGTCAAGTAGAAAGAGCAATACGACAACTAGCTCAACACAACTGAGAATTGCACTAAAGAAAATCAATAAGATTAATCAAGCAGTTAGAGACAAGAGAGAACACAATAGTTTGATTCCCGGAGTTCGGATCCTTGAGGGGATCGTACGTCTCCGTTGAGGAGGCTCCAAAGAACCCGGGTCTTTTCCAACCCTTTCCTCCCAAACCTCGGTCACACTTGAGGCTTGGTTCCACTATTGGATCCTTTCCTTTCGGAGGCGGAGCCGGCCTTCACAAACTTCTCACGGCGTCCCACAATCGTTGGGGGCTCGTGAGCGACACCTAGCCGTCTAGGAGTCCTTCAACCTCCAAGAGAAATAAATGCACTTGAATCTCAAACTTGGAGAGGTTCTCTACTTTCTCAAGATGAAGAACAACTTAGCCCTTGACTTTCAATCACACTTGACAAACTCTCACTCACTAAATGATCCCTAAGATCAAGGAAGAGAGAAACCTCAAATTATGCTCTAGAGAATATTCAAGGAGCTCAAGTATTCAGCCAAGGCAAGAGTGTAACCAAACAAAGGTGGAGAAGGGGGGTATTTATAGTTTTGGTTCAAAACTAGCCGTTATTCCGGCACACAGCCCCACATCGGAACTTCCAAACTAAACTTCGGAACTTCCGAAGAGTGCAAACTACTAGAACTTGGAAAGCTTCCAACGGTCGAAAACTACGGACATCGGAATGTCCGATAACAACTTCGGAACATCCGATGTCACCTTGAGAGGGAACCAAGCTAAACAACACTAAGTCCTCATCGGAATGTCCGAAAATAGACATCGGAATATCCGAACAAAACAGAGAGTTCCCAAATAGGAAAAACAACCACTTCGGAACTTCCGAAAAGGCAACTTCGGAACTTCCGACCTAGACAGAGAGCACCCTAAAACAGGACAGAACACATCGGAACTTCCGATACCTACAATCGGAACAACCGAAGCTAACAGAGAGCTCCCAAACTAAAGACTAATAGGTATCGGAACATCCGAAAAGGAAAAATCGGAATGTCCGACCCTAAAAGAACACAACGGACTAAAGCACAACTATACTTCGGAACTTCTGAAACATCGGAATGTCCGATACGACATCGGAACATCCGACTTGAACTTTAACACAAACTCATTCCGAAGCTAGAGAGAACACTTCTAACCCTTGAGAGACTCGACTAAATTCATCTTGAGCGAGGAGACCATCTCTAAGTCAATTTCAATGCATCCCTCTTAATAGTACGGCAAACCTATGACTTCAACAAAACGAAGATTATAATCGGAGATGCCATTTTTCTTACTCTACGAGCTTGAGGATACCCAATTTCATAGATGATCTCTTCTCGAACCTTTTACCTGTTCATGAACTAGTTGAACACATTAGATTCTTGAATAGTTTGTCATTAATCACCCAAAACACTTTTAGGGGGCCTAGATGCACTTTCAATCTCCCCCTTTTTGGTGATTGATGACAACACGATTAAAGACAAAATTTATAAAGCATATGAGAGAATGAATATAGACGGAACTCCCCCTCAAATTGTGCATTGAAAATGGATCTGAGAACAAATGCACTTTTCGAGAGAAAAGAATATGAGAGAGCTCCCCCTATATCCTTGCATATGAGATTAACACACAATTGACAGGATAAGCAATATGAGTAATTTAAGCAAGTAACAACCAACAAGTCAACTAAGATCTGCATGCAACAATGATAGAGAGAATAAATGCGATAAACATTCAACAACGAAGTTTTAAACTAACAAATTCAACCAAGTCCACTGACACCAAGACTCAACAAAGGGTAGATAACAGATAACGGGAAATTTTGTAACTGCATCTCTCCCCCTTTGGCGTCAAGCACCACAAAGGATAGAAGAGAGAGAGATGAGGAGACTAATCAGACTCCTCTGATGCAGCTTCATCTGACCCAGACTCTTCGTCATCCTCAGACTCTGATGCATCAGGTGCTAGAGCAAAGGGATCCTCGATTTCTTCCTCACTCTCCTCGTCCTCTGAACACTCCAGATTTAGATGCCTCTGAATATCTTTGAGTCGCTTGGCATTCTTCTTCTGCTTTTCTGAGTTGCTCTTGCAAAGAACAAATATTGACTTCAAAGCCCGCAGAATAGGTGAAGAAGATCCGCTGGGAGCAGAAACTGAAGGAGTAGCAGCAGAGGAGGCAGTCCTCCTGGTGGAAGCCCTGGTGGCTCGCTGAGATGGGGCCTTGATTGCCCTGACTTGAAGTGCCACATGCTTCCCATCACACTCAAACTGCTGTCCAGTCACTTGTTCTATCAAATGCATGATGAATGGAGCGTATCCACGACTTCTTCTGGCTCTCGACCGTGAGTCTGATCTCATTCCAGATAAAGTCAAAGACATCAAAGGGCCTCTGACCATCTTGCATTCTGCTCAGAAGGTTCCTTGTGTATGATAGGACATGAGATGCATCTCCCTCCTTTGGAGCTAGAGTCTTCCTGAACAACCTGTTGAGAATAGCAAAGAATGGCTTCATCCCCTTGGTGTCACCTGGCTCGAACTCTGCATTCTCCTCATACAAGAAATTCAGATTTGATGCACCAAGAGAGACCTCATTGTGGATCTGATCTCTGTCCCTGGAGTCTGCTTCTGTAAAATCAAGTAACCTGGCAAACTGAACATATGTAGTTTCATACCAAGTTCCCTCAGTCATCCAATGGAGAGTAGAGACTCGATCCCTGGAGACATACATTGTAGCATAGAACTGAGCTATGATCTCTATGTTCCAATCATGCTGAAAAGCCATGATCCTTTTGGTGCCAGTTCTTTCACAAGCTGCAATAACTTCATTGAATATGGCATCATCTGCTGCTGCCATATACTCCCAATCAACACATTGCATTTGGATAACAGGATTCTTTCTAGGATAAATGACTGAAGCATAAAAGTCTTGCTGAAAAAATGTCCAGAAGCGTGAATCAGTGGAAAACTGATCTGTCCTTTTGGGGTTCTCCTCATGTGCCTTTCGGACTTGTGCTGCCTTCCCTTTGTAGTTTACTGGCTTTCTTTGAAGTCTAGGGTCTCTTTGAGGCGGTCTCAATCTCGGCATATCTCTAGCTTGAGATCCTGAGGCACCTGCAATCCCTTTTCCTTTTTTAGAAGGCAGAGTTGCTCCTCGAGGCACATTGACTGTCTGAGCAGCCTGAGCAGCAGGTTCACGGATCGAGATACCAGGTTGAGATCCTCGAGCTGAAGCTCGCTTTGTTCTTGCCCCAGTTGGAGTTTTGCGCTTTCGACTGAAAGTGGCCTTAGCCGGATCCTGAGGAGGCTGATCACCCTGACTTGGGTCCATTTGAAAAAGCTGACAGGGAATAGATTGATAAGACAAAAGAAACTAGAGAGAACACTGGTTTTAGTGCTGTACTGTCAACATCGGACATTCCGATTTCATATCGGAAATTCCGACATTACATCGGACATTCCGAAGATGAATATCGGAAGTTCCGATATTTTCGGTACAACCCTAAAACTAGGATTCCAACCAGTTCAACCACAGGAAAAGAATGAAATTTGAGATCTGGGCGAAGGAAGACTATAACAACAAGTCTACCCAAAAGATTTGATCAACAGATCCAAGGAACGCGGAGGGACAAAAAAGGAGGTTCTAGGGTTTACCTTGGAATTGAAAAACAAAATTATGAAATGGTGAAGATCTTCCAAATCGAGGTACACCCTTCCTTGTGGTAGATCGGAGTTTCCAAATGGTTGAAGACTCCGAAGACGACAAGGGATGAAAAGTGGAGAAACGTACGGAGGCAAGAGAATAAAGAAATGAGGTGGAGGGGCCAACCGAACGGTCCTTTTCAAGAGTTTACACAAACTTCGGAAGTTCCGAAAATTAGGTTCGGAAGTTCCGATCGATCTGATTTTCCAGGATGTCGGAAGGTCCGATATAATATATCGAAAGTTCCGAAGAGTTCAAGTTTCCAGCGAACCGAAAGTTGAACAGGATTCGGATATTCCGATAGAAATATCGGATGTTCCGAAGAGTTTAAAAACACAGAATTTCGGATATTCCGATGTCTGGATCGGATGTTCCGATAAGTGTATTTTTCCAGCTGACAGGAAGGAAAAGATAGGATTTCTGAGATTTGAGGAATCCAGACTTTGAGCTAGAGAACTCGGCAGTCATCCTACTTGTGATTAGAGAACATAGCAACAACCAAAGCAATGATCACAAGTGGAATGACCGAAGATGCAAATAACAAGAAGATCTTTTTCAAAGACAGATAATTAACTTTGCAAACATTTTATTTTGAGAACACCAAGAGAAGTAGCAATCAAATGCGAGCAAGATATCAAGTCACATTCCGATAGTCTAGGACATTTAACTCACTTCTCAATTCGCAAAATCGTTTCTCATCGAGAGGTTTGGTGAATATATCGGCCAATTGTTTCTCGGTTCTCACATAGGTAATATCTATGTCTCCCTTAAGAGAGTGATCTCTAAGGAAGTGGTGTCGGATGTCTATATGCTTGGTCCGAGAGTGTTGAACAGGATTGTTGGCTATTTTGATGGCACTCTCATTGTCACATAAGAGTGGTACTTTCTCCATGTTAAATCCAAAATCCTTTAAGGTTTGCCTCATCCATAATAATTGTGCACAACAACTTCCTGCGGCAATATATTCGGCTTCAGCGGTGGATAGAGCCACTAAATTTTGTTTCTTTGAGGACCAAGACACTAGTGATCTACCTAGAAATTGACAAGTCCCCGAAGTGCTTTTTCTATCCACTTTGCAACCCGCATAATCAGCATCCGAATAACCAATCAAATCGAATTTTGATCCTTTAGGATACCAAAGCCCTAAACTAGGTGTGTGAACTAAATATCTAAGAATTCTTTTCACGGCTACTAAGTGACACTCTCTCGGAGCGGCTTGAAATCTTGCACACATACACACACTAAGCATAATATCAGGCCTAGATGCACAGAGGTAAAGCAATGAACCTATCATGGATCGATATACCTTTTGATCCATAGGGTTACCTTCTTCATTTAGGCCGAGATGTCCGTTTGTCGTCATGGGTGTATGAATTGGCTTGGCGTTCTCCATGTCAAATTTCTTAAGCATATCCTTTATGTACTTTGTCTGACACAGAAATGTTCCTTCCTTGAGTTGTTTGATTTGAAATCCAAGGAAGAATTTTAGTTCACCCATCATTGACATCTCAAATCTCTTCGTCATCAACCTACTAAACTCTTCACAGAAGCTTTTGTTAGTGGAGCCAAATATAATGTCATCGACATATATTTGGCACACAAATAAATCATCATCAACATATTTTGTGAAGAGAGTGGGATCGACTTTACCAATTTCGAAACCCTTTTTAATAAGAAAATCCTTAAGGCATTCATACCATGCTCTAGGTGCTTGCTTAAGCCCGTAGAGCGCCTTATGGAGTTTGTAGACATGAGTAGGGTTCTTATGATCCTCCATTCCCGGCGGTTGCTCAACGTAGACTAATTCGGCGATTGGACCATTTAGGAAAGCACTCTTGACGTCCATTTGATAAAGCTTGAAATCATGGTGAGTAGCAAATGCAACTAATATACGAATTGACTCAAGTCTAGCTACGGGAGCATAAGTCTCACCAAAATCCAAACCTTCAATTTGAGTGAATCCTTGAGCTACCAACCGAGCCTTGTTTCTTGTGACAACTCCGTTCTCATCTTGTTTGTTGTGGAAAACCAATTTGGTTCCTATCACGTTTTGACTTGGTCTTTCCACCAACGACCACACCTTGTTTCTAACGAAGTTGTTGAGTTCTTCATGCATTGCCATTACCCAATCCGGATCCTTTAGTGCATCTTCCACCTTCAAAGGTTCCAAAGTAGACACAAAAGAGTAAAATTCGCAAAAATTAGCTACTCTTGAGCGTGTGGTTACCCCTTTTTGGATATCACCAAGGATATTGTCAACGGGGTGGTCTCTTTGGCTACTTTGATGCACCCTCGGATGTGGCATTTGAGAAACATGTTGGATTGGTTCAAGGTCTTCATCTTGAGCATCCTCCACTAGTTTGCTTGTACTCCCTTGAGGTATGTCTTGACTTTGGCTTGAAGTAGGAGGCTCGACTTGAGTGGATGAATTGTCTTGGTCTACCTTTTCATGCGGCCTCACTTCACCGATTGCCATTTTCTTGATTGCAATGCTTGGCAATTCCTCATTATCTAGCACATTTAAATTAACTTGCTCCACTTGAGAGCCGTTAGATTCATCAAATGTCACGTCTCTCGCTATTTCAACACAACCCGAGGTTTTGTTGAAAACACGATAAGCGTAGGCATTTGATCCATATCCTAGCAAGAAACCTTCATCGATCTTTGGAGCAAATTTAGAGTTCTTGGGTTTCTTGTTAAGAATGAAACATTTACTACCGAAAACTCTAAAATATGAGATATTTGCTTTGTTACCGGTGAGGAGTTCGTATGCCGTCTTCTTCAAGATCTTGTGGAGATACAATCGGTTGATGGCATGACACGCGGTGTTGACGGCTTCCGCCCAAAAATGATCGGAAATCTTGTATTCATCAAGCATTGTCCTTGCCATCTCGATCAACGTCCGGTTCTTCCTTTCTACCACTCCATTTTGTTGAGGGGAGTATGGAGCAGAGAATTCGTGCTTGATCCCTTCTTCATCAAGAAACTCTTCAACTTGAGTGTTCTTGAATTCGCTTCCATTATCACTCCGAATCTTCTTGATCTTCAAATCGAACTCGTTTTGGGCTCTTCTTGCAAACTTCCTGATTATCCCTTGTGTCTCACTTTTCTCTTGCAAAAAGAACACCCACGTGAAGCGTGAAAAGTCATCAACAATGACTAAACCATATTTGTTACCTCCGATGCTTATATAAGCAATGGGTCCGAAGAGGTCCATGTGTAGAAGCTCCAATGGTCTTGTCGTTGTCATGATGTTCTTTGCGGGATGACGCGCTCCAACTTGTTTTCCAGCTTGACAAGCGCTACAAATCCTATTTTTCTCAAACTCAACATTCGTTAGTCCAATGATGTGTCCACCCTTTAGAAGCTTGTCGAGGTTCCTCATGCCAACATGGGCTAGTCGGCGATGCCACAACCAACCCATGCTAGACTTTGCCATCAAGCATGTTTGAAGTTTAGCGCTATTTGAATTGAAATCAACCAAATATAGCTTACCCTTCAAATATCCTTTAAAAGCAATTGAGGAATCGTCTCTTCTAAGGACGGTCACATCCACATTAGTAAATAGACAATTATAGCCCATTTCACAAAGTTGTGATACGGACAACAAGTTGTAATTTAAAGATTTAACAAGCAAGACATTGGAAATTGAATGATCATTAGAAATAGCAATTTTACCTAATCCCATTACCTCACCTTTACCATTATCGCCAAACACAATATTTTCATATTGTGACCCTTTCTCATCAAAAGATGAAAACATTTTATTTTCTCCGGTCATGTGGTTTGTGCAACCACTATCAAGCACCCAACTTGATCCCCCGGAGGTATAGTCCTACGAAAACACATCAAGTCTTTTTGCTTACTTCTTTAGAGTTGTGGGCACCGACAAAATGAGCAACCACTTTACCACGGTGGTTTCTTTTCAAAACATAAGAAGCATAATGAATAAGATGGGATGCATGATGTTGAGGATGCTTCTTTGATTCTTGCCCGGTCTTGATGACTTGTGGGGTGGTCAATGGTTGTTTGCCATTTTCCTTGACAAACTTAATGCACTCCTTACCTTTCAACACCACACGGTCATTTGCTTTGCACTCGTACTTATCATATCCTAGCCCTTCTTTGTTTTTGTTGCCTCGACCATTTATGGTCTTGTATAGGGCATCCTTGGATTGATAAGTTTTCATGCAACCGTATCTAACCAAGGCACTTAATCTCTCGTTTTCGCTTTTTAATACTTGCACAAATTGAGAGTTAGTAGAGCAAGCATTAATATCAACATTATAGCAACGAGAGCAACCATTACTAGTGGAAGGAATAGAAGCCATTGAAGAATTAGCACTTGGAGAGTTAAGATCATTGAGAGACTCAAATTGCACTTCAAGAGCTTGAAGATTGTTTTCCAAGCTAATAACATTCTCTTGAAGCGATTCATTTGAACTCTTAAGGATCGTGATTGAATTGTTAGCCAAGTCAAGATCTTTGGTTAGCAATTCAATTTTCTCCTTTTCCGTTGCGAGGAGCCTTTCAAAAGCAAGATTTTTCTTCTTTTCACAAATTAGCAATTCTTCTTGCTTTTCAAGAGTCTCCTCTTGGCTATATATTCTTTTCAATAGTTTATTTATTTTTGCAATGGTAGATTTGTTTAAGTTGCAAAATAAAGCATCATCATCATCATCATCATCATCGCTCTCTAATTCACTATCACTACTAGGGGGTTTTGTTTTAGCCATTACCTTGTGCCCTTTAGCCATAAGACAAATAGGCGCGTCGTGGTCGGAGTCGTTGTCGCTCAATTCCCCGAAGAGTGACGTTGTTGGTGGAGCAGCTTCAATGGCGAGGGTGGCGACTCCTTCATCATCGGTGTCGGAGTCGGAGTCGTTTGAATCCCATTCTTCTCCAATGTGAGCTCGCCCCGAGTACTTCTTCTTGTACGTCTTGTTCTTCTTGGGCGGCTCATTCTTCTTGGTCTCATTGGAATTGTTTTTCTTCTTCGGACAGTCGGCGATGAAGTGTCCAACTTCACCGCACTCATAGCAAGCTCTCTTTGTGTTTCTTCTTCCTCTTGATTTGTCGTTGTAGTTCTTCTTGTACTTGTTTGACCCATCATACTTAAGGAATTTTTTGAATTTTCTCACAAATAGGGCCAAATCTTCCTCATCTTCGCTCTCATCTTCCTCTTCATCACTTGAAGTTGATTCTCCCTTTTTGCTTGCCTTCAAAGCTATCTCCTTTGGTCTTGAGCTTGAACTTTGCTTGGCAAGATTCTTCACTTCTTTTGCTTCTTCTTCCATAAGCTCATGTGAAAAAATTCTTCCGAGCACATCATTTGGAGTGAGCCTTTTGAAATCCTTTCGCTCTCATATAAGTGTTACGAGAGTCGAGTTTCTTGGAGCAAAGGCTCTCAACATACTCTTCACCACAACGTGGTCCGTCATATCCTTGCTTCCAAGCCCTCGGATCTTGTTTACAAGAATCATCAACCGGTCATACATTTGTTGAGATGTCTCATCATCATTCATGACAAATCTCCCCAACTTTCCTTCAAGCAACTCGATTTTTGATTCTCGCACACTTGATGTTCCCTCGTAAGCTACTTGGAGTGTGTCCCATATTTCTTTGGCTTCTTCTAACCCATCCACTTTGTTGAACTCCTCGGGACTCAGCGCTCCAAGCAACACACTCGCGGCTTGAGCATTGCGGTGGATATTTTGTTCTTGTTGCGGTGTAAGCTCCATGTTGTCTTCCGGCATGTCTAGACCTGTACACACAATCTTCCAAACAATAGGATGGAGAGACATTAAGTGCATTTTCATTTTGTGCCTCCAAGCGGAATAGTACGTGCCATCAAAGAAAGGTGCACGCCCGGAGGGCACAATGATATATGAATGCGAAGAGGAAATATTCAATTTTTCATAATTGAAAGGAATTTGAGCTCCCTGATTGGATGTAGATGTAGCTTCCTCTTTGCTTTTGCCGAGAGTTCCATCTCCGACCCTCGGACTATTTTGCTCGTCCGTCACGACAACCTTCAATCCGGTGTTGGCCATCACGTTCCTTCAAGCGGTTAAGCCTTCGAGAAAGGTTGGCTCTGATACCAATTTAAAAAGGTAAGAAGATTGCCTAGAGGGGGGGTGAATAGGCTAATTTTAAATTAAAACAATTTGTTGCAGCGGAAAAGGGTCGGATATTCCGAGTTAATATCGGAACTTCCGAAATCTTCGGAACTTCCGTAATTACTTCGGACTATCCGATTAGCACTTGACAAAAGGAGTCAAGTAGAAAGAGCAATACGACAACTAGCTCTAGACAACTGAGAATTGCACTAAAGAAAATCAATAAGATTAATCAAGCAGTTAGAGACAAGAGAGAACACAATAGTTTGATTCCCGGAGTTCGGATCCTTGAGGGGATCGTACGTCTCCGTTGAGGAGGCTCCAAAGAACCCGGGTCTTTTCCAACCCTTTCCTCCCAAACCTCGGTCACACTTGAGGCTTGGTTCCACTATTGGATCCTTTCCTTTCGGAGGCGGAGCCGGCCTTCACAAACTTCTCACGGCGTCTCACAATCGTTGGGGGCTCGTGAGCGACACCTAGCCGTCTAGGAGTCCTTCAACCTCCAAGAGAAATAAATGCACTTGAATCTCAAACTTGGAGAGGTTCTCTACTTTCTCAAGATGAATAACAACTTAGCCCTTGACTTTCAATCACACTTGACAAACTCTCACTCACTAAATGATCCCTAAGATCAAGGAAGAGAGAAAGCTCAAAGTATGCTCTAGAGAATATTCAAGGAGCTCAAGTATTCAGCTAAGGCAAGAGTGTAACCAAACAAAGGTGGAGAAGGGGGGTATTTATAGTTTTGGTTCAAAACTAGCCGTTATTCCGGCACACAGCCCCACATCGGAACTTCCGAACTAAACTTCGGAACTTCCGAAGAGTGCAAACTACCAGAACTTGGAAAGCTTCCAACGGTCGAAAACTACGGACATCGGAATGTCCGATAACAACTTCGGAACATCCGATGTCACCCTGAGAGGGAACCAAGCTAAACAACACTAAGTCCTCATCGGAATGTCCAAAAATAGACATCGGAATATCCGAACAAAACAGAGAGTTCCCAAACAGGAAAAACAACCACTTCGGAACTTCCGAAAAGGCAACTTCGGAACTTCCGACCTAGACAGAGAGCACCCTAAAACAGGACAGAACACATCGGAACTTCCGATACCTACAATCGGAACAATCGAAGCTAACAGAGAGCTCCCAAACTAAAGACTAATAGGTATCGGAACATCCGAAAAGGAAAAATCGGAATGTCCGACCCTAAAAGAACACAACGGACTAAAGCACAACTATACTTCGGAACTTCTGAAACATCGGAATGTCCGATACGACATCGGAACATCCGACTTGAAATTTAACACAAACTCATTCCGAAGCTAGAGAGAACACTTCTAACCCTTGAGAGACTCGACTAAATTCATCTTGAGCGAGGAGACCATCTCTAAGTCAATTTCAATGCATCCCTCTTAATAGTACGGCAAACCTATGACTTCAACAAAACGAAGATTACAATCGGAGATGCCGTTTTTCTTACTCTACGAGCTTGAGGATACCCAATTTCATAGATGATCTCTTCTCGAACCTTTTACCTGTTCATGAACTAGTTGAACACATTAGATTCTTGAATCGTTTGTCATTAATCACCCAAAACACTTTTAGGGGGCCTAGATGCACTTTCACCCTTTCTGGAAGGCCGCGACGACGACCGCATCTAAGACGTCTCGAATAGTATTCTTTTTTTTGCGTGAATCATCGGATGAACTCTCTCAAGGATTCATTTTCTTTTGATGGAGCTGGTAGAGGTCCCAGGGGGTTCCAGGCCTCTCGAAAGTACCCTGGAAATTCGTGATAAACTGGTCACAGAGGTCTCCCCAAGAGTCAATGGAATCCCTTGGAAGCCTTGTAAGCCATGCCTGGGTCGAAGGAGCCAACATGACTGGTAGATAATTTGCCATCAGGTTGCGATCGCCTCTAGCCGCTTTGACTGCAAGGGAATAGACCTGCAGCCAAGCCTCCGGGTCTCTTTCTCCATCAAACTTGGTAATTCCATTTGGATTGAAGCCGACCGGCCACTGCACTCGGTGGAGGCGAGCAGTGAATGCTCTTATCCCATCAATGGGTTCCTCGTCACGTCGAGCATGATGGCAACGTGGTGAAGAATCCACTCGGCTGTCGCCATCCCGGCGCGGGCTGCGTCGGCCTTTGTGGTTGCCATGATCGGAGGCCCGATTGCGGAGATGTCGGCTGTCTTGTTCATGATCAATGCCAAAACGTTCGTGGCCGTCGTCTCGTCGGCGCCGCTCGTCATCATCCCGTTCCTGCCTTCTGGTGTTGAGGTCTTGTCGAAGGTCACGATGGATGACAGAGCGGACATCCCTATCGTTGGGAGACCTGTGCCGACTACTTTTCGCCTGACTGCGACTGGTCTGACTGTTGGTCGTGTGTGTTTCTTCTCCTGTACGTGGGGGCCTCATCGTCTTGCCCTGCTGGTTGTGCTGGATTGCCGCAACCGTCACTATGGCCTTGACTTGCGCCATGATCGGTGCAGCTGGGCTATTGGGTTCGATCATGGGACCCAAGGTGTCAAGGAGTGTCTTGGTGGCCATGATATTTTGTTGCGGATTTTGGAAAATCGATTGGCTCCCCATTCTAGCATGCAAGATATCTTCGTTGACGTTGCGTGCCCAATTTTAAGTGATCGGGTGCGGTCGTCTTGGTCTTCATGCCGGACAAGTTCCGTCTCGGTTTCTTCGGGTCCCTACCGATTTTGTGATTCAGGAAGACTGCTTCCGATCACAAGTACCGAGCGAAAATTGGGAAAGTTCTAGGACCAAATTTGATCTGAGTTTGAAGAGGTGAAGGTGTTGTGCTCGTCGATGATGAAGCATAGACTTGTGAAGCAAAAAACCTGTCCTAGAGCGAAGGTGATACCGGTTTTGAAAGCCATCGAGATCGCCTGGATTGATCTTCGCGCTTCCCCTACTTGGCGCGCCAACTGTCGACGTTTGGTGTCGGCAATAATCTTAGGGGGGTGTGAATTTGTGGGGCAAGGCGCTGGATCAAGTACTCGATGGTAACACAAGACAAGAGTTTAGACAGGTTCGGGCCCTCTACGGTGGAGGTAATACCCTAGTCCTGTGTTCTAGGATTATCTGGTCTCTCTCTTTGAGATCCTCCCGCCCTTCTTATATATGGGGGTGAGTCCAACTCGGCTACTAGGAGAAGAGTCCGAGTTGGTTACAAGCAGGGGAATCATATCCTTCCTTATTCAGGGTGGTTTCCCCTGCGATTTACAATTTTCTCGTTATAACGGGGGAATAGATGAATCTCCGGGGTCCGCACGCTTGACTTCCTTCGGTCTCCCTGTTATACGTATACCCGGTCCTTATATCTTCCACAACAATGGGTTGTTGAGGCTCATCATTAGATGTTGTACTGTTGATACCTGAATCCTCAGGTGGGGGCTCAACTCTTGTATTCTCAACTGGAGGTATAATTGTGTGAGGTACATGAAGAATAGTCTCTTGGATTATCAGTAATGGTACATAAGTTCGAACCTCCTCAAGATCTATCTTCCTAGCCTCTAAGCTCCCAATGATTTCATCATTCTCTAAGAATACATCATGACGGGTTCCCATAAATTTAGTGATATGGTCTTGACAATAAAATTGATATCCCTTAGATCTTTCAGGGTATCCAATAAAATGGCTACTTTATTGTCTTAGAATCTAATTTTTCAATGTGTGGATTAAAGATTTTAGCTTCAGCAGGACAACCCCACATACGTAAGTATTTTAAACTTGGTTTTCTGCCAGTCCATAATTCATAAGGTGTCTTAGATACTAATTTACTGGGAACCCGATTAAGTATATGCGCGGCTGTCTTTAATGCTTCAATCCACAAACCAATTGGTAAACTAGAGTAACTCATCATGCTACGCACCATATCCATAAGGGTGCGGTTGCGCATTTCAGCCACTCCATTTTGCTGAGGTTCACCTGGTGTGGAATATTGGGCTACTATGCCATTTTTCGAAAGAAACTTAGCAAATGGATCAAGAATTTATCCATAAGGAGCATGTCTTCCATAATATTCTCCTCCACGATCTGATCTCATGACCTTAATTTTTAAATTATGCTAATTTTCAACTTCAGCGTTGAATATTTTGAACTTATCGAGTGATTCAGATCGATCACGAATGAGAAAAATATAACGATAACAGGAGAAATCATTAGTGAATGTGATAAAGGAGTCATATCCATCTACTGAAGTTATAGGGAAAGATCCACATATATCAGTGTGGATTAATTCTAAGATTCCTGTGCTTCGTGTGGCTCCTTTCTTAATTTGTTTTACATATTTCCCCTTAATGCAATCAATATAATGATCTGAGTCAGAGAAATCTAGAGGGTGGAGTATCTCATCCTTAATGAGACGTTCCATTCTCCCATTCAAAATGTGACCTAAACGACAGTGCCACAATTTCGATGAAGTATCATCACCTAAACTTCTCTTTTGCTTATTGGTGGCATCACATACATTCATTGATACAGGAGGTTAAAACAGATGAAACATATAGAGTTTGTCTCATCGAATCGCGATACCAACATTATTCGAATTAAAACTTACAATGCATTTATTGTTTCCAAATATACAAGTGTATCCATCAACATTTAATAAAGAAACTGAAATAAGATTTCTCCTCATACTAGGAACATAAACATCATTGTTCAAAAGAAGGGTAAAACCACTATCTAATGCTAATGATAGTGTGTCAATGGCTTTAACTTCAGCCTCCTTTCCATTAGCAACTCTAAGGCTTCGCTCCCCCTTTCTTACCGTCCTCACAGTAAGGAATCCCTGCAATGAATTAGAAACATGCACAGTGGCACCAGAATCAATCCACCAGGTATTAGGGGAAAAAATCAGTATAAAGGGTTTCATCAACCTTAGAAATTGTGTCATTACCCTTCTTAGCAAGCCACTTCATGAACCCCACACAGTCCTTCTGAATGTGCCCACTATTTTTGTAGAAACGGCAGATGGGTCCATCAGAAGAAGCAGAATTATGTGCAGCAGGGGCCTTCTCATTTGGCTTTGACTTGCTTGATTCAGCCTTGGGAGAAATACAGCTTCTTCTTAGACTTATAGTCCCCTTGGAACTTTCTTTTGCCATGATCAACAAGGAAAACATGGTCTTTTCTTCAGTTTTGATCCTCTCCTCCTCCTGGACACACGTGGCAATCAGCTCGCTCATGGTCCACTGTTCGTTCTGAGTGTTGTAATTGATCTTAAAAGCATTAAACTCAGAAGGAAGGGAGGTCATAATGGAATGGACTAAAAAGCCACCAGAAATAGCCATGTTCATGCCCTTAAGTTTAGCAGCCATATTGGTCATTATCATGATATGTTCACGAACGCTGCTGGAGCCATCATACTTAGTTGTGAGCATCTTCATGATTAAAGTACTACCAGCCTTTGAATTGCTCCTCGACTGAGGCCAAGTATTGCTTAGCATTGTCAGATTCAGGGATTGCTCCCCTTATCCCAACAGATATCGTGTTCTTCATAATCATTAGGGACATGCGGTTGGACTGCTCCCACTTCTCCGCTGTTAAGTCATAGAGTTTCTTTTTCTCAGCGAAACTCTCATCATCAGCGGCAGGAGCTATGGGAGCGTCCTCACGTAATGCATAGTCCAATTTCATGACTCAAAGTACAATTCAATCCTTTCCTTCCAAGAGGGTAAGTTTGTCCCAGTTAGCTGCGCAATGCCGTTCAAGTAAGTGGCAGCATTAGTGTTGTTCATGGCTGAATCAAGAAACAAAATATAATCAGTAAACATTAGAGAAAATAAATATCTTGCATAAAAATTAACCCTACGTTGGTATGGTTAATAACATGCCAACAAGAAAATAACAGTTCTAACTCGCATCACCGTTAGGTAGAAAACAAATAAGAACAAAATTATCTTATGGGTGACACATGTTCATAAACAACGTTGGTCAGAATATGATCATAGCCATGACATAATTCCAGTATTAAACATTAAATAATAATCTCTAATTAAAACTTCATGTTGGTTCCATTTTAATTAGAGATAATGCTCATAATAGTCCTCTTATGAAATAATCGTCACATCAATTAATTTGACCAGAAAATTAATCATTAATCATAATAATAATGCCCAGCAAATAACATTAAACAATACTTATTACTGAAATTAAATGAGACATGATATAAACAAATATTGAAATAAGCTAAACAGTAAAATAGTAAAGGCTCAAAGGCAATTAAAATGGTCTAGTGGCCCAAAACCCCAAGCCAGCCTAGAGGGTGCGACCGCAGCCCAGCAAAATGCGCAGCGGGAGGACGCAGTGCGGCCAAGACGTGCTGCGGCCTGAAAACGCGCGCAGCCCACGAGTGAGCGAGGCCCAGCCACAACTCAGCCCAAACCGACGCGATACTTCAGTCGTTGATCGTGAACGGATGGCTCAGATTGAACTGAACCTGAACAAACCTGCGATGGGTGGGTGGAAACCCTAACCCTAATTTCATTTGGTTTCTTCACCCGGAAAACACACACACATGCGCGTGGGCGAAGCAGCGGCGTCAGGGGTGAGTGGGGCGCTGGCGGGCCGGTCTTTGCCAACAGCGCGGCGAATTGATGCATGGCGGCAGGCGCGATACATGAGCGGCGAGAAGGCCAAGCGGCCAGCGTCGGCGCGCGTCTTGAGCAGCGAGGCTTCGGCGATATGCACAAGGCGTTCGACGACGACCACGACAAGGGTAGCCGACGACAGCGACGACCATCAAAGGTACCCCGAAACCCATTCAAGTTTTAGATTTTTCTTTATTGATTCGGGATTTTGGGGGAAATTGGATTTAGGGTTCAGATCCGATGTGATTTTGGCATTAGGGTTTCGGATTTGACTCATCCCCTCCTTATAAATTGCTAAAATGAGTCTAATTAACCCTAAACCGAACCAAATCAAGACTAAACCAAGCCAAAACAGAGCTAATCCGGACCGATCAAGAGCTAAGCCAACGAAATAAGAACTAAACCGGGCTTAATGGATCAAGACTAAGACTAGGTTGCTCTGATACCAAATGTTAGAGTCGCTAAGAACTAAATCTAAGTTTTATCTAGCCTAGGTCATGATCACATAATCAAAATGCGGAATAGAAATCATAACTGACCCGGAGAAGTGGAAGCCATTAGGGTTGTCGGTGACGGCTGAACGTCGGTGAGGAAGAAGACCGATTAGGGACAGTAGTGAAGAGAGCACCGTGATCTTCACGGTGATGGTGTTGGTCTTCGCCAATCTTAGCGCCAATGGTCTAGATCGGAGGGAGTTTTCGGGTGGAAGATGAACTCGTGAGCTAATCTCATACCCACTAGTGCCGACTTCAACCCTATGTTTTATATAGCGCTAGTTGACGGGACCAAAACCGAAAAATTTCATGCGCTCCCGATCATTGCGTGAGGTGGGGTGAACTACTTCCCCTGTGATCTCAGAATCAGTTAGGAGTCGTTAGCCAATATCACATCTAACATGGGTATGACAAGCCATGCTTTTCACCATGAGAGAGATAGCCAAATTTATAAATGTATACGTAAAAGATTAGATTTTAAAAAAAAAACAAGGAAGAGAAGGCTAGATAAGCAATAATTTCACCGAACCATGGGTGCAGAAGCGCCAATCATTGCGCGAGATGCTGCGCCTTTTGGAGGAGCCCGAGCTCGGGTAGCCTAGCCGGTCCTGCCCGGGTTGGGTTGATGATTCTCGGTTGAACTTGGAGCTGAATAATCCAAGGACCATCCATCATCCATGTGTGCCACCTGCTTCAAAGATTTGCATGATGGACAAGTTGAAACTGCCACATATCACCAAAGCAGCTAGCTAGCGGCTGGGCTGGACCATGGCACCCGGAGTCACACAGAATCATCGATGCCAGTCGGAAACAGATGCACGATGTGTGACATGGGTTCGTGATCAATGCAGACGAGGCCTGGAGGCCATCATGACTAGACCGGGAGTCAGAGAGGACTGGACCGGCAGACGCGACCTCAAACTTGACGGTTTTTCTTCACCGGCGCAGGCAGCGACCCACCCAACGTGACGACTGACTTGGCTACGTGCACGGCGCAGCTGGAGGGGGCAGACTGGCTGCCCACAGCACGAAACGCGCGGCAGGCGTACGCCTCGTCGCCGCGCGCGGCCGGGAAAGCCGCCTCGGCTAGTTGACCTCTGACGCGCCGGGCCTGCGTTGCGCTGCACTGCATGCCTCCCATCAATGCCTAAAGGGTTCCCATTGCTCAACGCTTTACCCTAGCTAGCTACAAGCTATGTACTGCTCTGATAGATTCGATCATCTTAGGACCCAGCAGCAGCAGCGTCGTCTGCATCCTTGATTGCTGGCTTGGAGTTTGCTTTGTTTTGTTTTGTAGCTGTACGTACTGGTCCATGTTTATCGTGTGTCCGTTTGGATATTTTTTAATAAACCATTTTTTAAAAATACTTACGCAAATTAACCACACCCAATTTTTTTTTCTTTTTTTCCAAAAATAACCTACAATTGTTGACCTAGCATGCGACTAGGCCCAATCGCTTACCAAACGATTGGGCGAGGTAGTAGACCCAGTCACAAGATCGTGACGCGACTGGAACATGAGCAAACGATAATGAGCTGTAGCTTCTATCGTGGTACCGTAACATAATTGACTGTCTAGTTGTAGAATCGTTGCGCGATTGACCATTGTGTTGAGGATGCGTGGTGCGATTATGGCTAGTCGCGGTATGAAACACAATTGAGGGCAATTATAAGTCGACTTCCTCGAGTTACTTACCACTGCTGTTTTTTGTTTTTGCCATGATTAAAATCTTACAAAGGCATCCAATGATTAAAAGTTTGCTACTTTTGCAAACCGGGTACGCATTAGTGCGGCAAGGTGACATAAGAGGACTACCTCGTTGATGACCCGGTTGTAGAATTGACATGCAAACGCTAACTTTTTTACAACTAACAATTATTCACAAACAACTCTTCTAATCATTTAATTGTAAAGTTAAAGCTAAGTTTATTTAACTTATTCTTTAAAAATTAGCCGACCGCCGTCCATTGAAAATGCAATTGGGCTTAGTCACAAACCTAATCTACGACTTGCCTCAGTGGCGTTTTGGTCGAGCGATTGTGCCCAATATGGGCCTCACTCATGCCATTGGCTTGCGACTAAGACACGTGGCACACTAAGGCCTCAATTGCAATTTTGTCGTGCGACTGGGCCTACCACGTGAGCTAGTCGCTGCACTCTGACTGTGTGACTGAGACCAGTTGCGCGGTGGCACAGTGATTATGAGTTATTTTTGTAAAAAATTATAACATGTTTTGTTTATGATTTTTTAAAATTGTTTATTCTAAAAAATTCTGTACCCTTCACTCCATCTTTGGCCAGTGCGTGCCAACTGAAACTAGTTCATCAAGCACCGGGCCATGGTTCAAAATCCCGATAAAATTTTGTGAAATCTCGAATTTTAGGTCTCTCTGAGATTTATAATCCTAAAAAATAAAGAAAAATTGAAGAAAAAAAATGTAGTGTACACATTGTACGACAAGGTCTAACCATTGCTTAGGTGGTAGAATCACTCGCCGCCAAACAGGTCATGGGTTCGATACTTCGATCCCCTCTCAACGCTAGTATTTTTATGCACATCCGAAAGCTGCGCTCCAGTTAATCAGCAGTGGAAGAATTCCATAGCATTAGTCATTCAGTAGTAGATCAGTATTTTAGGGTGTGTTTGGTTGATGGAATAATGTTGAATGGAATGGGATGGTATTGTATTGTATCATTTGGTTCTATTATTTTAAATGAATAGAATGGTTTAGCATCTATAGGGGATATTTCTCAAATTTGTATCAGTTGGTCCAGGATAGGATGGTTCCATGCAAGCAACCAAACACATAGATGATTTTTTTTCTTGAAAAATATCATTCGTATACCATTTAATATAAGTAACCGAATAAACCCTTAGTAGCACACTAGAAAAGCCGAGTAATCATCATACCTTGTCTGCCCATCTCTTTTAAATGATCCCATCATATCAAAAAAAAATCCCGGTAAATAAATAAATTCATGACACTCACAGTGAATATTTCCCAGTAAATAACTCAACTAGTTTTGTCAATGAAGAGCAGGTGCATAACTAAAAAAAAAAAGAGATTTCTATGATATATGTTATCAAGCTATTCATTCATAATCTTTTGAATTTTTTTCTCATTTTTTCTAGCCGCGGGAAATCATTTGATAATATTTTGCACTTTCAAAAATTTTAAAAAATTTCTCAAGCTTGATAGTTTATCTAAAAATTTTATAAAAATATTAGTGATGCATCAGGACTATCCACAAAAATTTTCAAAATTTTCTAACGTGGTTTGAACCATTTTTCATTCTGTTGAAATTTGTCGGTCAGTCTTCAGTAGTACTGTCTAAATTTTTGAAAATTCATCAAGCTTGGTCATCATATGAAAATTTTATGGGAATATTATGGATGTGTCAAGACCATCCACACAAAAATTTCAAAAGTTTTTAACGTGATTTGCACCATTTTCATTCGGTTGAAATTTGCCGGTCAGTCTTTTATCAGGACAGTAGCGCTGTCAAAATTTCTCAAAGTTGATTATCATCTGTAATTTTTACGAGAGCATTAGTGATATGTCAAGACCATCTACAAAAAATTTCAAAATTTGTTGACACGTTTTGGACCAATTTTCGTTTGGTTCAAAATCATAGGGATCTTGGTAAATCTCACTGAGATCTCAACAAATATCGGTGAGATCTCAGAAATCTAGGTTAACACTACAGGAATCTGTATTATTTTCGTCGGCCAAGAACCGACGAAAATAAGGACAAAACCGACGAAAATAGCTATTTTCGTCGGTTTCTTAAAAATACAAGCGATTTAAGTCGCGTTGGCGAAAATATAAGTATTTTAGTCGTTCTTAAAAATATAGGTATTGCCGGCTACTAATCGGCAAAATAATAGCCCGTTAACCCGCTTCATTGGCGTGGCAACTATATTTTAAATCGTTGCCCTTAGGCCGATTTAAAATAAGAGCTGACGTGGCCCAGCTTATTTTCGTCGGCCAAAATCTATTATTTTCGTCGGCCAAGGCCGACGAAAATATGATTTTAAATTTTAAAAAAAAATACAGGAAAATATAAAAATCCCTGAAAAGTAATAGAAATTATTTGCAGGTAATCCTCTGCAATCTTTTATGTGGAAGTAGGAACAAGCATGAATTTTGCAACGGTTCTGTTTGGATAAGTAATATATGAAGATTACACCAATGCGATCAGTGTTAGCTAGTAATAATTTTGGTTTAATTATACACCATCACTGCATAAATATTTTTGTGCTCAATTTATTTAAAGGATAAAATTAAGAGTGTGTCTCATATTTTGTTCTAGTTCTTAAAGAGGTAAAACAGCAAGTAAAAACCCACTACTAGAAATGAGAAGAAATAGGAACATATTGGCAAAACTCCAAATATCTGACTGCCAACTTAACTAATACAAATAAAGAAGAGAATCATTTGAAATATCTGATAACAGCACATAACTTCAAAAGTTTCTGATTAGGACTCTATACTGATAAAATGTATATAGAATATCTAAAAATAATAAGTCAAGGGTAGCGAACTTGGAATTAACAGTAATATGCAACAAACAACTATTTAAAGAAAGAAGGCATGATCCACGCTGGTGCTGCAAGTAGTACAGCACATAGATGAAGTGGACAGAAATATACCTCTTTGAACCTTTTCCAAGATTGTATATTGAAAGCTTGTCAATTTGATCATAACTTAGACTCTTTTCATTTTCCAAAGTTCCACTAGTCCAATTGACAGGAACTAGTACAGTAGTGGATATCAATTGTGCCAACTTCCATGCAAAACATTTTAGTGGATATCAATTGTGCAAGGTGATTTCATACCCTACAAACTGAATCTCGACCACCAGTCAGCAGGATATCAATTGTTGGATGGAGAGCTAGGCAGTAAACACCACTCAAATGCCCATGATAAGACCTAATAACCTTAACAGAGAATAAAGACAAGATGTTATGAGAATGTCAACATGCCAGAAACGAGCTCTAGAAAGTCTATATGTATTCATGTCACTTTTACATCCAGTCCCCGCTAGGGCACACTTGGTTTCTTGCATCTTTTTCTGAAAAAATGGTTTCTTGCATCTTTTTCTGAAAAAAAGGAATGGAAAGCATAAATACAAGCATGATTATTCAGTCTTTTGACAAGCACATGACAATACAGCACAATATACTTGTAACCTCTTAGTCTTATCACTTAAATCTGCGCTAAACATATTCTGAGAAAACCCATAATTAAAAACATTTGAAATTCGGTGGTAATAAAACTATAGCAACTTTAAGAATGTTCTTCACCTCATACTTTATTTCAACCGAACAATCTTAAAGCGTGTGCTTTAAATAAGAAATGAATGCATTGTATTTTGATGAAGTTGTCAACGCCAAATAATTAAGCATACTTGTAAGGAAGAGACATACCTTGCTTAAGGCGGTCCATTTCAAAGTACAAATCTTCGATTAGTGCAAATTTCATCATCTTCTGATTAACCTGGAAATCAAGTGCAGATAATAAATTTAAGTTATCCAGTAATTTGACAGATAATTTACTAAGAAGATCAACAGAAGAGCTCTCCACCATGACTTCACTCAAATGTTCTTTTCTTAAGAGGGACAGATTAATTTGGAATTCACAAGAGTAAGTAACTAATTAATACGGACATATGGAGCATGTTTGCAACTACAACATGTATTCCTCACAGGGACAGTAGGAGCACCATTTCCAGAGCACACAAACTAACAATTTAAAAGGTTTTCTTCATAGGAAAATACGAGCTATGAACTGAACTGCAAACTATCAAGTATCAATTGCAACATGATAAAAGGAACTCAGGACATACCAAGATTAGTAGCAGTCAATTTAAGAGGTGAATCTAGGTCACTCAAGTATAATAGTCATCATGCACGCGAAATATAACGACCAAGAAGATAGATTGTTATAGTTAAATATAAAGCTAAATCTTCACTTAGTTTTTCAGTACCTACTAGTATGGGAAGCGCGCAATGCAGCATTCTATATAGTCATAACCTATACCTATAGTTTCAGTACCTACTAGTATGGGAAGCGCGCAACGCTGCAACGCTATTTAAATTTCCATGTATTGAGAGTATGGCAAGTATAGAATATACATGTATCTATAACTATAGCGAGAAGATGACATCAATATCTATAGCCCAAACCGTACAAAGAGTAATACAACATTATGTTTCAAGCGCAACTTGTCTATATCCCAAACCGTACAAAGAACACATAAGAACTGAAATGAAAACAGTAGAAGTTATGTACCTGGCCACATGGATGCACTCAAATTTCAATGAAGCATTATTAAATCTGGCTGGGAATGGACTTGATAATGGGCTCCAACTGCATTCTATATAGTCATAACCTATGAGCAATATCCCCATGCCAAAATCCAATTTATTGAATAGCTAACCTGCAAAAGAAAAGGACCGCATCGTCAAACTGTGCAATATGATTGCCTTACTTGCTTGTGAATCTACATCAACTTGATTTAGTGCAAAGTAAAAACATTATCTATTAACTATAGAAGGAACGTCAGTATCTGCTTCATATCAGTTTGTTTCAAGAAAATAACAATAGCTTTCATATTTTACCAATACAGAAAGTGTAGAAGGAGATGCATGAAATCTAGTTTCCCTACAACAGGGCTAGCATATCTGATAAGGCAGTATTAATTTTATAATATCAAAGAAGTCCAATAGTTTGCTTTAGTAAGCTCAAAGGAACTTTGGCACTTACATCAATCCTCAACAGCAGTATATCATGAAATTATGAATTTATACTGATGTAGGAATAAATAATTAGGCAATCACCACTTTAGTAAGCTCAAAGGAACTTTTGCACAAATACATGCTAATCCCATCCCTATCAGGTGCTCAATCATAATGACATTTTTTCGTTCAAACAACATTGAGAACTCAGTGAAGATTGCAGAAAAGAACCTCTCGTTCCCAGGTAAACAAAAGCACTCCTATTTGGAGTAATGGCAAAGGGTAATGTGTCTCGGTATGCTTAGTTTCTTACCCTTCCTTCAACATGTCCCAGTTATATGTATGTTTGCTGTAATGCCAAATCCTTTTCTCTTCCTTGGTTGCACAGCCATTGTTGCATCTATATCATTTGCGGAAAGGAAGCCCAATCCTATCTCCAGAACAAGGCAAGTTAGAACTTATCTTAGGAATTTTATAGCCCGCAATCCACAGAAGAGCTACATAGAAAAGGCATCTTAACAGTATGCATTCAAGGCATCACATTACACACCAGATGGTCATCATCAGTTGATTGGCTAACAACCCTTATATCTGTAAACATTGGCGCATTCCTACCAAAGTAAAGGTTTTAGATCACTGCTTTCCTCTGCAAACGTAACAGGAATAGATATTGCAATCAAGTAGATGGATAGATCATTGATCCAAAAGAATTTATCATAAAATTACCAACCAACAGCAGATTACTTCTTAGCATTTGCAATTTTGGATTTTAAACAAAAGTATGTCATGTGGGACTCTAAACAGAAGTATATCATCTGCAACTAAGAGCACTCTCGCCTAGTAGCTAGTTTGCTCTTCAAGAGCCACATGTCAAAAGCAACAGAATTTGAGTTATCGAGTATCTATCCAAACTTATTGCAGTTAATGGCTTGAACTTGTCTAGGAAACAAGGGATTATGGGCAAAAGGAACTGCTGGGATGCAACCCTCTCCACGCAAACTGGCCAGATCTTCCCAAAAGCATGATTTAACCACCTGACTGCCTCTGCATCAGAGAGAAACTGATTCAAAAATAGAATGAGTTAATTAACAAAGGACAAAGTGGATTCAGGGAGGCAAAAAAGGTGGGGAAGCACCTGCAACCAAGAGGGATACCAACGCGGGTGACACGAAATGGGGGCGTAATGCGCGCGGGAGTGACGATCGAACGGGGACGGAGAAAGCGAGAGCAAGAGCGGATTTTCTTGCTCGAGAGAAAGCGAGAGCAAGGTCGTCGAATATATCGAAGCGGAGTGCGTCCCCATCCGGTGGTGCGCAATCCGATGCAAGCCAGAGCAGGCGTAAAAGTGGGGAAGCACCCACACCCAACGACGTTCGTCGGACGGATGGGCGGCGGCGGCGTGGGGATGGCTCGGCGCGGGGACGGGTGGCTGCGCAGGGATGGCTCGGCGCGGGGACGGGTGGCTGCGCAGGGATGGCTCGATCGGCGCGGGGACGGGCGGTGGCGGCGCAGCGTGGAGCAGAGACTCACTTGTGGGATTTCTACCGATTGGGGCGGCGCAGCGTGAGGCAGAAGCTGGGAATACCTAATGAGGCTGGAAGCATTTTCGTCGGCCTAAGGATACCGACGAAAATAAGTTTAATTTCGTCGGTGCTGACGAAATTACACTGTTATTTACGTCGGTCTATTTTTGGCCGACGAAAATATTTTGGGCTTTCGTCGGTTCTATCTCACCGACGAAATTACACTGTTATTTACGTCGGTCTATTATTGACCGACGAAAATATTTTAGACCGACGAAAATAGTTTAGATTCCTGTAGTGTAAAAAACAACTGATTTAAATTTTATCTAGATTTTATTCGAAATAACAAGATTTTGTTGAAATTTTAGATTTTTAAGGTAACAAGATACGAATAAAAAATGAAATTCAGAACATTGTTCAGACACTTGAATCTACTACTCCTGCTAGCTAGTACTGTCGCACGAGAATTTTCTTTTGCTTTGGGTATGTGATCCGATCTGTGGACCATGAGCTAGGAGCCTAGAAGATCTAATGGAGTCTAGGAGATCTAATGGAGTCGATTGCTGGCCGGCAGGTAGTGGAGTAGCTGTTATTGTTATGTGGTATGTGGCATGTGCCGACGCTAGCTAGCTTGAGGAGAATCATGGATGCTATCTCCATCTCTGCGTCCAGTCCATCGCGTCGAGGCTAGCTCGAGAGTGAAAAAACGTTCAGTGTTTCGATTTTCGAGTATCGGTACAGTGCGACCAGATGTTCCGGTGGTTGTGAGTAGAGGTGGGTACTTGACGGGCTATTTTGGGTCGGTCGAGACACGGTGATCTAGTCCGATCTAAAACCCGGCACGGGGGTGGATCGTATGGGTGGATCGTATCGTGCCGGTATGATACTGTAGCATGGGCCATGCTGAGCCTGAGATCAAGGTACGATAGGCGGTATGGCCCGGCATAGCTATTTGGGCCGGGCCCGTGCTGGCTCGGCACGACGGAGGCACGGGCACAGATCTACTGTCACAACTTCATTGTTATTTATGACTATATTATGTCACTTATCTATAATAGTTTTATTTTACTAGATTTTTAATATTGTCAGGGTTATGAGTCTGGTGATCTTTTTGGAGAGAAAAATACTGTTGAGCTTTCTACAGATGACCATATCTCATTCTCTCGTCGGCCAACGAGCGAGAGAGAGGGAGGCAACAGGCAAGAGAGAGATTGAGATAGACGGTCGAGAGAGAGGGAGAGAGCCGAGAGAGGGAGCAACGGACAAGAGAGATTAAGAGAGATGGACGAGAGAGAGAGAGAGAGAGAGAGAGAGAGAGAGAGAGAGAGAGAGAGAGAGCTGCGAGAGGAAGCAACGGGTGAGAAAGAACCGAGAGATATTGAACGATGTGTGTCTCTATCTCCTTTTCTCTCGTCGCAATAGTGTAAATGGGCCGGGCCTAAGCCGGCACGGCACAAAACAAGCACGAAGCGTAAATAGACCGTACCTAGACTCGCCGAAGACAAGCTGGGCCAGCATGGCATGACACCATAAGCATGACGGGCCGTCACAGCCCGGCATGATTCAGACACAAAATACGATAGATCAGTGCCAGACCGCCCGACCTGTGAGATAATAAGTAACGAACTGCAAAGCGCAGGCATTTCAGCAACGAAGTAGCAGATGTTTTGTACTGTACAAGAGCGTCAATGTTCAATAGGTATAGTGTAGACCTCGTTATTAATTTAGTTTTTTTGTGTACTTGCGCCCATTGTCCTGTAGTCCTCTACAAGTTCTAATTTTTTATTTTGATTACTCAAGTTCTAACGATACTGCTGCTACTACTAGCATTGCATTATCTTTGGGTGGAGTCACGACCCCCGAGGTGCATCGTTCGTAGGAGCAGTATAGTTTATTTTAACTGCACCTCAACTTCTCGAGACTATTTAGAGCAATTATAATAAAAAAATCTCACTACTTACTTATCTTATTCATATCTAGAATAAACAAAAAATCAATTTACGCAATAGCTATCTCTAAAAGTTATCTCTAGATACTGTATATTAACTATCTCTTCTCTCTTATACATAAATAATCTACATATGCTTCCGTACAAAACTGACTACTAAATAAGAGCTAGCTCTTTTCTCTCTTTTTTTCTCACTCTTCCACATAGGGTAAAACTGACATATACAGACTAATAGTAAGCTGATGTGATTTTATTGTATTTGCTCTTAGTGGCCTCCCTAATTCACAAATATATATATGGTTTTAAATGCATTTAGTTAGATTTTTAAAATTTTGACTATTGATGTTTCTTTAAAATATTTAGATTAGATAAATAGAACATGTATAGGTTTATCTTCAAAAGTATTTTCATAATTTTATTTGATGTAGTAGTTACTCCCCTGGTGTTCAAAAAGCTGATGTTTTGGATATAGTGATGATCAAACTTCTCAAACTTTGACTGTCAATATATTTTTAAATATTTAAGAGAGGTGCTTCTATGCTCTTCCTTTTTAAAGTTGCACAAATATTAAAGTATAAATGAAGGGTGGATGAGGATTACTTACCCTTTCATTTGCTTTAAGATTTGTGCAACTTGTATTAAGAGGGAAAGCATATAAGCACCTCTCAATATTTAAATTGGATACATGAAAATTATATGTGTAGACTTGTCTCGAGAAGTACTTTCATAATATTATAATTTTATTGAGTTTTATAAATATATTATAGTAAAAACTAGTGGTTAAAGTTGTGTTCTAAAGATCGTGTCGATATCCAAAATATCAGTTTTTTAAAGTTCAGAGATAGTATATTACACAGAAATTAGTGATCAATATTATATTTTGGTAACCATATCAATGACCAAAACTACGTGTATATGTGACTTGAGCGAGCCTATCTGTGCATTCGATCACTGCTTCGAGCGCTGCAACCAGAAGTTAGGACCATAGTAGTTCGTGTTTAGTACGATGTCCAATGGTTGACCTCACCGTTGTAATTAACTTAACTAACTTTCTCCGCTAAGAACTTGCCTGCACTCAGCTATAGTATAATAACCAAAGGTACAAGGTGCCAGTGCATGAACAAAAAATCTTGGGCTAAGCGCTTTAGGTCCAATAATTAGCCGGCTTCATGTTTTCCATCCCATGCAGACCCCACGGATTTGATTTGGGGATCCTCTGAAGTTGCAAAACCTTATGCAGAAGAAGCACAGTACCCTACTGTGCAGTAAGGATCAAGGATGTGTTCCCATGGTCAGATCAAGATCCAAACGCTGGCTAGACCAACCAGATCTTTTTTTTAGCACAAATCTCTTTGTAGAAGGGAAATTTATATCCGTGTGTAACCAAGGTTTCAAATCTCGTTTTGAGTCAAATCTCGGAGGTTCCCGAAATCCGAAATTTCGGCGAGATTCGGAAATTTCGGACAAAATCCGGACGAATTGCAAAAACCAAATTTCAAATCCGGTTTTTTCTACCGAAATCCGAGATCTCGGCCGAAATCACCGAGATCTCGGCCGAAATCACCGAAATCTCGGCCAAATTGAACTGGCTGAAAAATGGTTCAAAACACGTCAAAAAAATTTGAATTTTTTTTTGGATAGTCCTAACACATCACTAATGTTTCCATAAAAATTTGAGATGATGATCAATCATGAGGAATTTTTTAAAAATCTAACAGTGGTAAAGTCGTGATAAAAACCGTATATAAAATCAGTTTTTGATTTTTCAAATGTAACAAATGAACTTCAAGTCATTTTAAAAGTTTTATATATGTTCCTATGTATTAAAGGAGATTCTTTCTTTGAAACCACCTGCAGTTCTGAGGGAGGTTCTTTCTTTGAAACCACCTGCAGTTTTAAATTTTGACTAATAAGAAAAGATCAATGCCATAAATATGAGCACTGATCATGTATATGTGAATCCCCGCCATATATACATAGGTGAGTTAATCTGTACTCCATTTATAAATACATGTTATCTTAGATTTTAAATTTTGTTTTTAATATATGTCATTCAATAATTTTGAATTGGGTTTTGTACAACTGTTTCCACTCCACTTCTCTCTCATAGGCATACAGATTGATTCCAACTATCAATGTCGATTTATATCATTTCTCTCTGCTGTTTCAATGCACTAGAAAAGTTCATATGTATTAAAAAAGTTCAAACCACTTTAGAAAATTTTGAAAATTTTTGTGAATGGTCCTAATACATCAATAATATTCCCATAAAATTTTCAGAAGATAATCAATCTTGAAAAATTTTAAAAAATTCATAAAGTCCTAACCGACGTATTGAACCGACCAAAAAATGGTTAAAAACATGTTAAAAATTTTTGAAATTTTTTGTAGATGATCTTGATCCTAAACCCAAGCAAATAGAATGCACAAAAATCAAAATCCGGCAAAAAAATACCAAATCTCGCCCGAGATTGCCGAGATTTCGCCCGAAATTGCCGAGATCTCGCCGAGAAATCCGAGATTTGAATCTTTTTAAATTTTTTGAATTTTCCGGGATTTTGAATCTCGGAGGGGTCCGAAATCCGAGATTTCGCCGGGATCTCGCCGAATTTCGCCGAAATTTGGACCCCTGTGTGTAACATCTCTAAAGGTCTTTATGTGACTGGCGATGTACATGTGCTGTAGGCCATTGGATCATGAGTTCAACGGACCGGATTAAACCACCGATCTGAGACAGAAGAAATCTGTCCCTCCGTGGCTCCTTCCCTCTGTGCTCGATCCGGACCATCCATCGTCAATCAGACGACATGCACACCAAGCGCAGCTGATGTGGCAACCACAATGTACGCTCCAATACGGGGGCCATGCTCATCCCTGCACCCATATGTGCTGTTGCATGTGTGCTACTGATCAGGGGAGCCAGAGGCTGTCCAGGCCTTGTGAAATGCCCCAAAATTTCAAAGGAAATTTCAAATTTGAAATCAGATTTTTTTAATTGAGATATGGAATCGAACTCAGATTTGATTTAGATCAGGGTTTGGATTTGAGTTGAACTTACCTGGGCTTTTCTCCATTCTTGGACCTCCAGCTCCTCCGCGCAGACCGGTCCTCCGCCTCCGTCCTGCCGCCCAAGCCGTCGCATCACCGTCCTCCCCCATTCCACACCCACATCACCGCCTCGTCGACCGCACCGAGCCGTCGCCGACCGCACCGAGCCATCACCGTCTTGCCTGCCCCGTCGCTTCCTTCCCCCATGCCAGCAGCTCACCGCCCATGCCCTCGCCATGCCGGCCGCACTCTGCGCCTTCTCTTCCCTCCCCTCGTGCACGAGTATAAAGCCCCTCACCCGAGCCCATCTTCCTCGCCCCCGCTCGCCTCCTTCATCGGTGAGCCCCTTCCCTTTTTCCTCTCCTTCGCCAAGCCCTTTCTTCCTCCCCTCAAGCCTCATCGCTCCGCCCCGAGCCGGCCGCCACCCCCGGTTCCCCGCCGCCCTGAGCCCATCCCTTACTCTCCCCCTCCGCCGAACCCCTCCCCGACCCCTCTTCTCCCACGGCTCGGCTAAATCGCCGCCTCCCTGCCGCCTCGTTCACCCGCCCCACCGCCGCAAACCCCCAAGCCACCGCCGCCCCCGAATACCCTAACCCTAGCTCGCGTCGCCCCCCCTTTTTTCTTTTCTGCGCCACCGACCAGGCCAGCCTGCTCGCGAGCGCCTGGCCCACGAGCCGCGCGTGTGCCCCCCCTCCCCCTAGGTCGTGGGCCATTTTGGCCTTCGTTGTGCGGCCCACACTCATTTTCCTTTTTCTTTTAATTTTGGATTTAAATCATTCGAAAATTTTAGAGAAATCCCAAAAAGATCCTTGAAAATCTAAAAAATCCCCCAAAAGTCCAAAAATGCACCACCTTGACCGTTTCAAGCCACTGAGTCCAAAAACGGTCTTCGCTCCACCATTTGAAGCCCCCAAAATTCAAATATCAAAACTACCCTTCAACCTCCTCCGGCCCGTTTCTGTTTTCCGTTTTAGTTTTCGTCCGTTTTCGTTTTCGTTCGTTTATCGTTGTTTACCATTTTTCGTCAATTGCGCTAGATTCAACGTTCGTGCAGTACTCAGAGCAGGAGCAGTTTTCGGAACCGGAGCCGGACCAGACAAGAGCCGAGTACGACTTTGGTCGCTTTGACCTAGACGACCCCTCAGTTCAGCAAGGCAAGCCGCACACCTTTGAACATATTGAACCCAATTTGCCATGATAACACTGTAGTATTTAATTTATACTGCATTACTTTGAACTGTATGTTTAAATACGGAAAATCGCTAGTTTAGAATAACATGCAACTTAGCTATACCCAGTTTCGCAATTAGCCTCCTTGATGTTGATGAACCATATTAAACCTTGAATAACCTTAGTTAATGAGCATACATGCCACAATAATTATTAATTATATTAGTATCACTCAAAATCTTTAAATGAGAAAAAAAAAGGTTGGCGAGCAGTTGGCTCGAAGTATTTAAATGTGCTACGGTCAAGGGGACAGTATTGGACTAACCATGGGGTGGATGTGAGTCCGATCCCCGACCGATGACGTAAGCCATGTGTGGTTTGGTGGCTGTTACGCGCAGATACCAAATAGGTTTGTGGATGTTGTAAGGCTTAGTCTTTGGCAACATAAGGTTAAAAAAACCCTTGAGCAAAGTGTAGGATCGAAAGACACGAATATAGCAATCAGAGGGGGGGTGAATGATTGAGCGGAAGCTAAAACCAAAATTTTGATCTATTAAAAACTTCACCCCAAAAGAAACCAAAAGATTGCCTCGGATTTGACAAAAACAGATTGATAGAGGCTTGATAAAACGCGAATTCCCGGAGATCCAACCGTCGGATCGATCTGAAATTTGGACACAAGAAACTAGATTCCAGTACGAATCGAACCCAAAAAGAATCAGCTCGATCGAACTTATGTATCAAAAGTTATAAGCTTCGTAAGCTTGCTGTTCCAGAACTTAACGAAAATCAATCTAATCGAAACTTGTAGATTGATCAAGAACAACAAAAGATTTATCAACAAAACTTTGAGGAACACTAGAGGTATACGAAAATCAATCTAATCGAAACTTGTAGGATCGAAGTATACGAATATAGCAATCAGAGGGGGGGTGAATGATTGTGCGGAAGCTAAAACCAAATTCTTGATCTACTAAAAGTTCACCCCAAAACAGAACCAAATAATTGCCTCGTTTTCGGCAAAAACAGAATGACAGAGGTTCGGTAAAACGAGAATTCCCGGAGATCCAACCGTTAGATTGATTTGAAATTTGGACACGTGAAACTAGATTCCAATACGAATCGAACCCAAAAAGAATCAGCTCGATCGGACTTACGGATCAAAAGTTATAAGCTTCGCAAGCTTGCTATTCGAGAACTTGACGAAAATCAATCTAATCGAAACTTGTAGATTGATCAAGAATAACAAAAGATTTATCAACAAGACTTTGAGGAACACTAGATCGATACCCTAGAGAGGTTTTTGATGGATCAAATCAAGATGAAACTCAAAGAACAAAAACCAATCTAGAACTAGAACAAGTATGCAAACAAGAACCAAAAGAGAATATTGTAGCACACAAGGAACTAGAAGAATTGATCTTTATTTCTTTTGTCTAAAGTACTCTCATCAAAAGAGTACAAACCCTAAAACTGAGCTTGAGGCTCTCAATGCGCTCACCGCTTGATGCGATTGATGCCCTTCAACAGAGACACCCCTCCTATTTAAAGGACCAACCCACAAGGAGTTACGAATACGATTCCTATTCCTAGAAGGAATCAGATTCAACACAACTCTACTTGGCCCAACCTGGCCGAGTACAACTCTTGCACGCGTATGGCAACCCTACCATACTCACGTGACTAACACTTTGCACGCGTATGGCCACCTGCCATACTCATGTGACTAACACTTTGCACGCGAATGACCTCCTGCCATTCTCACGTGACTAACCATTCTTCATGTGCACCATTCTCTTAGCCCGAACGTCCCGCATGACATCCTTGACCACTAAGACCTCAGTTCCTCCCTGAACCTAGTCCTGAACCTCAGCTCCTCCATGAACCTAGTTCCGGTCCCGTCATCAACCACGTTCGTCTTCGAGCAATACCTGCACATGAACAAACCACAAAACAATTCCGAGCACAAGTCCACGACTTGACTCACATCAATCCATGCAAATACTCACACGAGCATTGCATAAAGTCCACTTCAAAAGAAGCATCATGAAATTCTCACAAATTTCATAATCCCAAAAATGAATCAAACACAATTCCAATTTTGCTCAAAACCCTAATCGAGCAAAAACGCATTCACGACGGACAAGGAAATATGGTCCGGCGTACACATGAAAAAGTCACTCAAGAAGCCATTCACGACGGAACAACAGAAATTGGTCCAACGTACATGCAAAACTTACTGGTTTGAGAGTTTGGTCCGGCACAAAAGATGACTTCACTGTTTGCTGTCAAATTGTCAGACACAAGCACAAACACATTTTGCAAATTCAATTCTAAGCCAATTTTTCAGCACATGATTTCACAATCTCCCCCTTGATGAAAACATTGGCAACACCACTTAGAATTGAACATTTGGCATTCACTTTACAAAAGATTTTGAAATCCAAAGGATCAAAGACCAAAGTAAGAAAACACAGAATTCCCCCTTTGACCAAAAAGCAAAACAAAATCTCCCCCTGAGAAGGAACATGTGTGTGAATGTGCAATGTGCCCAAAAATTTCAAAATTCTCCAAACTTCTCCCAAAATTCTCAAATTTCCAAACACAACTCCCCCTTTTTCTTCTCCCCCTTTTTCCTTAAACTTTTCAATGATTCCCAAATTTCTCCCCTTTGACAATGGATTCATCAAGAGTACAAAAGAGAGAATTTGTTCAAAATTTTTCTTGTAGCAATGATTTCACAAGAAGAAACAAGGAGTGCCAAGATAGAAAAAGATGAGCTCATTCGATCATATAACCTTATATATCACATAATATGCAAAATACATGATCTTGATGTGATTTTAACAAGTTAGGGAATGACATGCATCTCAATCTCAATTCAGTCAACTATAGCCAAGTACTAAGCAAAACCTTTAGTAGAAAAAGGCTCAAAGTTGAAGCAACTAACAAATCAGGGCGAGCAAGTAGTTTCAACTCCAATCTAGTAGACCAATTTAATCTTTAAACAAGAACGGCATGTGGCATGCTTGAAGCATACTTCTTTTATTTCTTTGGAGTGGCATGCTTGAAGCATACATCTTGTCTTTTGAGGGAATGGCATGCTTGAAGCATACATCTTATCTTTTAGGAAAGCATCCTGAAGCACATAACTTGAGGTTTTTGCTTTTAACAACCCTTTTTTAAGCTGATTCCCTTTTCCTTTATTTTTTGATTGTAAACATGCAAGGAGATTAAAAGGTCTTTTGAAAGAGTAAAGCTGAAAACACACTTGCTTCATAGCCCAAATTTGTCAAGAAGATTCAATAACAAGCCTAGAAGAGTAAGATATCACAGAGTATTTAGCTATAGGCAATCAGTCCAGGGAATTCCGCAATGTCATTTTTAGTTCAAGTGAGACAATTAGATTATCATATATTAGCTCAATTACATAACATATAAAGAAATATGATAAAGTAAGCTCATTAAGTTAAAGAACTTGGCAAGGAAACTCCCCCTCAAAACAAACCCATTGGATGAACAATCCCAAGTTCTCCCCGAATAAAAGCAAAACGAGAAGAAGACAAGGGTTTTGAAAATGTCTGCCAATTGATGTTCAGTATCCACATGGTGAAGCACAATATTTTCTTTTTCAACATGATCTCTAAGAAAGTGAAATCCAATATCAAATGCTCAAGAAAGAGGATTACTCAAGAGGTGGCACGAACCAAATCAATTCAACATCTTCCAAAGTCAACATCAGAATAAGCTCTTAAACTAATGCATAAGGAAGCAAAAAGCCAAATGCCAAAATCTTGAGTACCATGGAGATACCTGAAAATTCACTTGACCGTTTGTTGATGTGAAGCACGTGGGAAGAGTCTCTCATGTAAACCTCCAATTATCTCATCCTCAACAGCATCATTATCTTTATGAACAAAGACACTCTCCCCTTGAACATATGCACCTGTACCTGCATCATTTGGACTAGTGACTTTTGCGAAAACAGAGGTGGAAGAAGCATCTTCAAAAGATAACACTTTTAGCACGAGATGCATGAGTAAAGGAGAACCAAATCTTATCACTAAACATATGAAGTGAGCATCCGAAATTCACTAGCCACATGTTCTCCCTCCTCGCGTGAGAAGCCTACATAGAAGTAGAAAATGTCGAGGTCTCGGTACTGGGGTTAGAAATAAGATGTTTAGGAATCCAGTACTGAGACACCCGACGCACAACAGTAGGCACAACATGAGTATTCTTATGCACAAAATCAGATTTGCCTTTTCCCGTGTTTTTAGCATCAAAAGGTGTTTGTTTCACCCTAGGCACATAATGAGAAGTGGAGTGTGCCTTTCTGAAATTAGACCTAGCATTAAACCTTTCTCTCTTTTGTTGTTTAGCTAGTCTAAAGCAAAAGTCTACTAAATGTCCATCTCTACCACAATGAGTGCAAGTGTACTTAACATTATGTTTAGCTTTGGAAGTAGAAGCAACATTTGCATTCATCATAGTAGAAGATAAAAGGCCAGCAGATTTGAAGACAATTTTCTTAGGCTCATTTGAAATCTCAAGTTTGTCATTGCAAGGAGCATAAACAACAGAGCGAGGTTTAGTTTCATATGAAGCATGAAGATCAAAACCTAAACCTTTCTTGTTTGACCTAACCTTAGATTGATCCAAAATCATGTTCAACTTTTTCTTGCCATTAGTGAATCATTCCAAAGAGTTTTGCAAGTAATCAACTTTATTAGCAAGAATTAAACAATTATTTCAGGGATCATCCACTTTTCCTTTTGCTTATGCGACAAGTTGAGCATGAAAGAACCTCATGTGTAAGAAAATCTTCTGTCATTTGAGAAACCCTAGCATTTGCATCATGCAACTTCAATTCTAGTATGGAGCATTTAGAACATGGAGTTGTATCATGCAAATCAATGGTAGAACAGCTAGCATGTTTAACATGTTTCTCATTTTTCTCATTTAGATGTAACAGAAGAGCGTGTTCTTTCCTAAGCAAGGTGAGCTCAATGTAAATTAAGTCACATGATTTGCAAGTATCATCATCAGGAATCAAAGTCTTAAGTCTAGTAATTTCAGCATTCAATGACTCCACAAGAATATCATGTTTCTTAATTTTTCTATCACGTTTGTCAAGCAATTTTCCAAGACGGGCAACAGCATTGGCTAATTCATCGTAAGAAGGATCTACCTCATTGAAGTCGCTGTCGTGGTCGTCCTCAGTAAAGCTGTTGCTGCTTTTAGCCATGAGACACAACCCCGTCAACTCATGCTTGCTTGGAGTTGCATCGTCCTCACTGCTCCCTGAATCCACATCGCTCAAATTGACTTGTTCAAGAGCGGAAAGAACTCGGTGGACAACTTTGCTGTTGATGAAGTTCTTCTTCTTTCTATCACTTGGAGAGAACTTCTTCTCTTTTCTTCTGTCGTTGTCCTTCTCCTCCCTTGATGCTTTACCTGCAAGTTTAGGACAATTTGGACGAATATGGTCGAGATCACCACACTCATAGCACCTTGGAGGATCACCACCACCTCTCTTTCTCTTTCTCACATTTTGCAAAGCTTTGTTAAAGCGAGAAGAGATTAGTGATAAGTCTTCTTCTGGGAATTGCTCAATCTGTTCATCGGTTAGTGAAGACAAAAAGGATAAAGCAAAACTTGAAGCAGCACCATTATTAGATATGCTAGATTGAGATGTCAAAGCAATTGATTTATGATCATTCTTTCTAGCAAAAACATCCAACTCATGAGTTTTCAACTTAGAATACAAAACATCTAATGTAAGTGTACTCACGACAGTAGATTCTCTAATGGATGTAACTTTCATCTCCCAAATAGACATGTCTAAAGCACCAAGCAATTGTCTAGCATTAGCAGCATCATCAAAGCTAACTCCAACAGCACGAAGATTACTAAGAATTTTATTGAAACGTGCAAAGAAGTCATCTAGCGACTCACCAGGTTTCATCTCAAATCGCATGTATTCTTTTTTGTAAAGATCTTGACGAACCTCTTTAATAATGTTAGAACCCTCATGGTAATCACAAAGAGATTTCCATACCTCATATCTTGGACTTGAGATGGATCACACGGTCAAAGTCATTGCGTCCCAAACCTTGGATGATCAAGTTGCGCGCCTTCTTTGTTTGCTTCAACATGTGTGCGATTGGTGTCGTTGACGTTGTCGTTTGCAGGGACTTCATATGGCTTGTAGACCTTCTCCCAAATTGTGAAGCCTTGTGCTTGGATGAACGCCTCCATCTTGGCCTTCCAAAACTGAAAATCAACACCATCGAACACACACGGTTTTGTCGAATAACGATCCATTAATTTAATCACCGGTTAAGATAGATTAGAAAAACCTTGCTCTGATACCACTTGTAGGATCGAAAGACACGAATATAGCAATCAGAGGGGGGTGAATGATTGAGAGGAAGCTAAAACCAAATTTTTGATCTATTAAAAACTTCACCCCAAAAGAAACCAAAAGATTGCCTCGGATTTGACAAAAACAGATTGATAGAGGCTTGATAAAACTCGAATTTCTGGAGATCCAACCGTCGGATCGATCTGAAATTTGGACACAAGAAACTAGATTCCAGTACGAATCGAACCCAAAAAGAATCAGCTCGATCGGACTTACGGATCAAAAGTTATAAGCTTCGCAAGCTTGCTGTTCCAGAACTTGACGAAAATCAATCTAATCGAAACTTGTAGATTGATCAAGAACAACAAAAGATTTATCAACAAAACTTTGAGGAACACTAGATCAATACCCTAGAGAGGTTTTTGATGGATCAAATCAAGATGAAACTCAAAAAACAAAAACCAATCTAGAATTAGAACAAGTATGCAAACAAGAACCAAAAGAGAATATTGTAGCACACAAGGAACTAGAAGAATTGATCTTTATTTCTTTTGTCTAAAGTACTCCAAACAAAAGAGTACAAACCCTAAAACCAAGCTCAAGCTCCCTTGCGCCTGTTCTGCTACTTGGTTCGATTGATGCCCTTTAACAGGAGACACCCCTCCTATTTAAAGGACCAACCCACAAGGAGTTCTGAATACGATTCCTATTCCCCAGAAGGAATCTGTATCCAACACAACTCTACTTGGCCCAACCTGGCCGAGTACAACTCTTGCATGCGTATGGCAACCCTACCATACTCACGTGACTAACACTTTGCACGCGTATGGCCACCTGCCATACTCACGTGACTAACACTTTGCACGCGAATGACCTCCTGCCATTCTCACGTGACTAACCATTCTTCATGTGCACCATTCTCTTAGCCCGAACGTCTCGCATGACATCTTTGACCACCAAGACCTCAGTTCCTCCTGAACCTAGTCCCGAACCTCAATTCCTCCACGAACCTAGTTCCGGTCCCGTCATCGACCACGTTCGCCTTCGAGCAATACCTGCACATGAACAAACCACAAAACAATTCCGAGCACAAGTCCACGACTTGACTCAAGGTCAATCCATGCAACTACTCACATGAGCATTGCATAAAGTCCACTTCAAAACAAGCATCATGAAATTCTCACCAATTTCATAATCTCAAAAACAAATCAAACACAATTCCAATTTTGCTCAAAACCCTAATCAAGCAAAAACGCATTCACGACGGACAAGGAAATATGGTCCGGCGTACACATGAAAAAGTCACTCAAGAAGCCATTCACGACGGACCAACAAAATCGGTCCGGTGTACAAGTGAAAGTATCGGTTTCAAGAAGAAATCATTCCGGCGAAAACACGTTCACGACAGACTAAAAGAAATCAGTCCGTCGTACATGCGAAATCAATCCTCAAAAAGCCGTTCACGACTGACCAAAGAAATTGGTCCGACGTACATGCAAAACTTACTGGTTTGAGAGTTTTGTCCGGCACAAAAGATGACTTCACTGTTTGCTGTCAAATTGTCAGACACAAGCACAAACACATTTTGCAAATTCAATTCTAAGCTAATTTTTCAGCACATGATTTCACACAAAGTAAACAACTTAAGATCCCGCTCAACCAAAAGTCAAACCGGTCTATTGAACCTTTCCGACATAGCTCAGTACATTGTCCATCCCCTGGGAATACTTACATTGCCTGGTGGTACCATTCTCAGAAGGAGAATGGGGAGCAGTCATTCCCAGCAGGGGAATGACTGATGAGTTTGGTGGGACGGGAATGAGGCATCATTCGCCGATTCTCATAATGATAGGTACCCACTCTGTATTGGAGCGCGGCTCCTACGTTGACCAGTGGGGCCCCAAGAATGATGGGTCCAAGGACCTATCGGGTAGGAGCTACCATGGGGATGTTCAATAAAAAGGCTATGATGGTCTCGATCCGGCCGCATGCATTTAAGTTGAATGTAACTCGTACGGGGCATTAACGGTCGTAGATATCTTGTGGGTAAAGCTGAGCAACTCTGGAGAGTCTAATTGAATGGTATTCGAATACGCCGTACTTCCGGTTAATGAAGCTGAAAGCATCTAGGCCCCCTAATGGTTTATTTAAACTGTTTGTTGGGTTTTGGTGCTTGATGATCAACTAAATTAGTTTTATTAGATTTCATCGGAAAGGAGGATCAAGATTAAGGTTTCCTTGGTCCTAGTTTTTTTGACTTGGGAGTTGATTCAAGTCTTTTAGATGTGTTGTTCTAGGTTTCAATCGTACTATAAAGAGGGATTATGCATAAGTTCAAAATCTTGGTTCTTAGGATTTTTATTGAGACTACTTGGTGCTTAGATCAATTCTTTCAAATTCCTCTAAATATCTGGTTTTGAGTTCATATCTCTTTCAAGTCAAATACTAATGCTTCCTTAACTGAACTCAAACCAAGCGTTTCCCATTTACGCCAGACCAAGTTCTTGCGTCCGGTGCAGATAGCTTTTTTCCTTGAAACCAATTTGAGTGTATTAAGTTTACAACGGACCAAAAATCTTCCTCTCACATCAGACCACCTTTCTTGGTCCGGAGTAAACATAAAACTTACTGGTTTTTGCTGTTGAAGCCAATTCTCTTCTTGTTTCATAACCAGTAAGTTTGCCTTCTACGACAGAACAAGTTTTTTTGTCTGTCGTAAACTTGTCCTTCATTGTCTCACAACGGACCAGTTTTTGCTCAAAGCATGTATACGACGGACCAACTCTTCTTGGTCCGACGTAAATGCATTTTTCGCTGTTTTGGGTCCGGAGTACATTGAGCCTCTTGTATACTTTGTCAAACCTTCTCAAATACAATCATTTTGAGTTGTCTTTTCAGTCTGACATTGGCAAACGGCTACTTTTTGCCAATAACGGCTATTTGCTTCCTGTAACCTATTTAAACAGTTCAGAGGCTCACCAAAAGCAGAACTTTTACATCTCTTTGACATCTAGCATCCCAAAAGATCAAAAGCCCTCAAAGAGACCAAGCTCAAATTCTGAAAGAAAAATCCCACACTCTTACAGCTCCAAGAGAAGTCTAGTTTCAGTAGTGTCTAGTGAACCAAGAGACAGGACTTGTGGATGGTCTATTACTCTTGGAACTAGCTGTTCCTAGACGGTTCAGTGGTGGTTGTAGTGCGACCTGTCCAACTGTGATTGTGGAAGGCCACTATCATTGTGAGAGGTTTGGACTCACCTCACCGAAGTGGTAAAAGAGTCACATTAGTGACAAAACCAGAACTGCTTCAATTAGTTGCTGGTGGAGCAAAACTTCTGAGGAAGTGCTCCAACGGGGACGTAGGAGTTTTATCTCTGAACCCCGGTGAAAATCTCTCTTGTCTCTGTGTTTTGTCTGTCTTTGTTTTTATCTTCTCTTCTTGATACTTGTTTACTGTCTTTTGGTGCTCAAACTATTTCACCTGTCCCAAATCTGTGAATCATCTTCTTAATAGATCTGTCGGGGATTGATTATCCACTAAAAATGACCATTTTACCCCTAAGGGTCCAAAAACACCGACCACACGGGCCCCCACAGAGGAAGCTCGGGAAACTTGCCCGAGCGGCCAAGGCGTCCGAGTGCTCGGGGACTCGCCCGCGACCATGCAAGCGACCACGCTCGTGTGTGCTACACAGATGGTCGGGGGACTTGGTCAAACCATTAGAAAGGAAGGTGGCAACCAATCCGCCGGAGATCAAGGGAAGACGCGCCCGAAATTCAAATAAAGCGCAGATCAGGGGCGCCGGATTGTGGGCGCTACGGTTGTGGAAGCACGGCGTAAATCTAGGGGGTTGTTACCTTCTATGTATCTTCAGCTTCTGTATTTAAACCCCCCAAGAGCATCTGCAGGGGGGACTTTTTTACCAATCATAAATACAATATACTGGAGTAGGGCTGTTATCTCTGCGGTGAGAGGCCCGAACCAGGATAAACACCACGCGTCTTTCTCCCGAACTCGCGTTGCTCAGACGAACACCCCGGCTCGCACGAAGGGGCCCTGTTGATCCGTCGTTCAAGAAGTAATCTCGGCTGGAGCCCGTTCTCCAATCGTCGACAGCTGGCGCCGTCCGTGGGGATCAACAGTGCGATTCCCGTGTGAATTGGGATCCTTGAGGATGTCGAATTCGAGAGACGCTAGGAGTTTCTGTGCCTTCATCAACATAGACGACGATGACATGTACTACGCCGGCGACGGCGTGGCCGGTGTGACCGATCCCGCAGGCCACACCGAGTCCAGGAGTTTTTCCCCGGAGTCTAGAGCGCGAGGACAGGTCCCCCGTTCTCCATGCCTTGCCCTTGCTGACGACGAGGATGACTATGACGAACTCTATGATGGTTTGGACATACCAGACGATCTCGAGTTCGACCGTGAGACAGCATCTCAAGGGGATACGATGATGTCCCCGTCACGCTCGTCTCACTCCCACCATGTCAATATGGCTGGGAGCCGTATCGAGCCCGAGGTGCAGTCCTCGGGGGCTGCTAAGCGGGATCGTTACAAAGCGGCCAGGCACCACCTGGAAGCGTCTTTGGGTAAGACCCTTGCGAGCATACGCCGCCAAGCAAAAGATAGGCGGGTTTCTAGGGAAAGAAATTCCTCCCGGGGAAACTCTCGCGAGTGTCAGACACCCGATCGCGTCCCAGAACGCCATCGGAGCTCTCCGCCGCCCATTCGCCAGAACCGAGAGCGTCTACAGGCTTTGGCGGCGGTCGTGCGCGACGTTCGCAGCTTCCCCGATCAACTGGACTTAGAGGCCGTAGGCATGGTCGTGGCCGAGGATCTAGAGAAGCTTGCTGCCGAGCTGAAGGCCCCGGATCCCCCTTGCGATCAGGATGTCCGGAGTGTTCCCCAGGACCGTCGAGGGCATACACCTGTCCGCTCGCACAGGGATGAATCTCGGAGCCATGCTCGGAGATTGCCCCAGACTGCTAACCCGGTCCGTGAGAAGCCTTGGAGTAGTTCCCGAGCAACCTCGGAATGGCGTGCTTACGTCCACCCGGATTACGAGCGTTCTGAACACTCCACGACTGAACGATCGTCAGCACACCGTCCTCGCGAAGTCTTCTCCCGGCTCGGCCCACGCGTGGGGCGATGGACGGGGGATGCCCGTAGAGACCATTACAGCCGAGGGGCCCTCCGTGAAACCCTGAGTTTCAGCTGCCAGGCTTTCACGAGCTCTCTCCGGAACGTCACATGGCCGAGCAAGTTTAAGCCCGGGCATATTGAAAGATTCAACGGGACTCAGAACCCGGACGAATTTCTCTCGATCTACACCACCGCCATCCTGGCTGCTGGGGGCGATGAAGGGGTGATGGCGAACTATCTCCCAACGGTCTTGGATGGGGCTGCTCGTACGTGGCTCTTCAACCAAAAAGAGGGGTCCATACGATCTTGGGGACAGCTCAGTGCGGCGCTCCGAGCGAATTTCGAGAGCTGTTACATTCGCCCGAGAAAGGAGCGCAACCTTGAGTGCTTGATCCAAACGGAAGGCGAGACCCTACGATAGTTCGTCCAGAGGTTCATCCAAGTCCGAAACTCGATCCCGAACATATCGGGCGAGGCCGTCGTCCGGGCTTTCAAGTTCGAGGTACGAGACGTACGTTTCACACAGGACCTGGAGATCCATCCGGACCTAACAGCAAACGAGCTCTTTCGAATGGCCGACCGGTATGCCAATGCCGATGAGGCCGTCCAATGGAAGAAAATGTTGGACGAAGGAAAGTTGCCACCTCAGCCCGGATTGGAAACCTCTGCCAGCAAAAAGGGCTCGAACTCTGTGGACAAGAAGATCAAGAAGAAGAAGAAAAAGCAACCTTAGCCGGGCATAGTCGCTGCGGTAGAGCAGCAACAGTCTCGAGCATCCCAACCGCAGCGTCGGGGGTTTAATGCTCGGGGAAGGGGACAGCAGAGCCGGCCCAGCGATCGAGGCGACCAAGCAGGCCAACGGGGCAGCCTCTATTGCGCACTTCATCAGGCATACGGGCATGATCTACGGAATTGCCGAACATGGACCTACCGCTTGGAGCAATTTTACAGCGGCAAGGGACCCATGCCATCGCTCCCAGAACAGGGCGAGAATAGCAAAGGCAAACAGCCCGTCGAAGGTAACGAGGATGACATGGAGTATCAAGAACCCCAGAACCACATTGCAGTTATCTTCGGGGGCTCCTCCGCCTACAAATCTCACCGAGATTTGAAGGACGCCGCGCGGGAGGTGCACCATGTTACCCAAGGTAAACCTCCCGTGCAGCAGCTCAAGTGGTCCGAACTGTCTCTTACTTTCTCTAAGGATGACTGTCCCCTTGGAATGACCAAACCACAGAGGCTTCCGATGGTCGTGAGCCCCACCATCAGCAATACAGTCGTTGCCTGGGTCCTTATAGACTCCAGAAGCTCTTTGGATCTAATTTTCGCCAAGGTCTTGGACGAGATGCAGATCCCTCGCTCCAAGATTAAAAGCATAGCGGTACCCTTCTTCGGAATAGTCCCGGGCACCTCGATCAAGCCTTTGGGCCAGGTCGTTTTCCCGTTACCTTTGGTAGCCCGAGTAACTTCCGTACGGAGCTGGTCACCTTCGAGGTAGTTGACTTTGAATCGGCCTATAACGCCATTCTCGGCAGGCCGGCTTTGGCCAAATTTATGGCTGCCTCGCATCACGCGTATCAATGCCTGAAGGTTCCTGGGCCAAACGGGGTCATAACCATAAAGGGGAACCATAAGTCCGCATTAAACTGCGACGAAAGGGCGTTGGATATGGTCGGCCAGCTGCCTACCCGCGGCCCGACCAGGAGCCGAAGCATTCCCGGCCCAAAGTTGCCCTCCAGCCTGGAGGAGAGACCAAAGCCGTTCCACTCAACGAGTCGGAACCTGCTAAGGTTGTGCATTTGGGATCTTACTTAGATCCCAAATAGGAACTCGCGCTCATCACCTTCCTCCGAGCAAACCCGGATGCGTTCGCTTGGGAACCATCCGACATGCCCGGGGTCCTAAGGGAGGTTATCGAGCACAGGCTAGCGGTTTAGCCTGATAAAAAACCAGTGCGACAAAAACTCAGACGGTTTTCCCCGGAGAAACAGGTGATCATCCGGGAAGAACTCGACAAGCTCCTTAAGGCCGGCTTCATCAGGGAGGTCGAGCACTCGGAATGGCTGGCCAATCCGGTCATAGTCAGAAAGAAAGGAGACAAGTGGCGCATGTGCGTCGACCACACGGGCTTAAAAGCAGCATGCCCAAAGGACAACTACCTGCTGCCTCGCATAGACCAATTGGTCGACGCAACGGCGGAGTCGCAAGTCATGAGCTTCCTGGATGCATACTCGGGATATCATCAAATTAGCATATCACGCGAAGACGAAGAGAAGACCTCCTTCATCACCTCGTTCGGTACATTCTGCTACACGACCATGTCCTTCGATCTGAGAAACGCCGGAGCGACCTTCCAGCGCCTCATGCAGAAAACCTTTACAAACCAAGTAGGGCGGAACTTGGAAGTTTATGTAGACGACATAGTCGTCAAGAGCAAGCACGCTCCAAGTCATGTCGCCGACCTAGAGGAGACATTTTGTAATCTCAATAAGCATCGAATAAAATTGAACCCGGAGAAATGCGTCTTCGGTGTAAAGGCCGGCAAGGTGCTCGGCTACATAGTCGGCCCACAAGGCATTGGGGCAAATCCAGAGAAAATCGAAGACATCGAGAATATGAGATCGCCCACATGTGTGAAGGAAGTACAAGCCTTGACCGGACGAATGGCCGCCTTGAGCCACTTTATTTCCCGGCTGGGTGAGCGAGGGCTACCTTTCTTCAAAGCCCTTCGAAGGCACGATGGTTTTTTATGGACAGAAGAAGCTAATCGTTCTTTTGAGGAGCTAAAGCAATACCTATCCAAACCGCCCGTCCTGGTCACACCTAAGACGGGGGAAGAATTGCTGCTATACCTGGCGGCAACCCCACAGGCCGTAAGTGCAGTACTAACGGTGGAAAGGGATGGTGTCCAACGACCTATCTATTATGTTAGTGAAGTACTACACGGACCAAAGGAGCGTTACCCTAAGGTCCAAAAACTCCAGTACGCCGTGTTGGTCTCCCCGAATGGAAAATGACTCCAGTACGCCGTGCAATTGCACTTTGTCGCAACCAACAACATGGCAGAGTATGAAGGCCTCTTGGCCGGACTGCGAGCGTGCAAATCGCTAGGAGTCCAACGGCTCACTGTGATGGGCAATTCACAGTTGGTCGTGAACCAGGTCAACAAGGAGTATCAGTGTTCCGATACCTCAATGTCGCTTTACCTGGTCGAAGTAAATAAGATGGAGAGGTACTTCAAGAACTTCGAAGTACTCTACATCCCCATGAAGGATAATGCCCTGGCCGACCAGCTGTCCAAAGTCGGTTCCTCTCAAATTACCGCCCCGGCGGGGGTGCTCGTCGAGCACCTATACAAGCCCTCCATTCCCTCTGAAGAGGAGGCACCAGAAGCCGTCGGTAGGGTCTCCTTCCTCGAGCAAAGTTCAAGTTGGATTACGCCATTCGTCCAATACCTTGCGCATGGGATATTGCCCGAGAAAGAAGCCGAGCGTTCCTGGCTAACAAGGCGATCTTCTCAGTACAAACTGATCGAAGGTGACCTATACCGAAAAGGTGCATTAGGAATCCTCTCCAAATGCATCTCTCAGGAGGAAGGCCAGTACCTTCTTCGTGACATCCATGAAGGAATGTGCGGAGCTCACTCGTCGTTCAGAACACTTGTGAGCAAAGCCTTCCGATTGGGTTACTATTGGCCTACGGCCTTGGCGGATGCACGGACGATCGTGACGACCTATCGAGCATGCCAGTTTCATGCTCGCAAAGTCCATCAACCGGCATATATGCTACAAACCATACCACTCTCGTGGCCGTTTTCGACCTGGGGGCTCGATATCCTCGGACCTTTCCCTCGAGGTCGGAAGGGCTGCAAGTACCTGCTCATGGCCGTCGACACTTTCACCAAGTGGATAGAGGCCGAACCCGTGTCAACCATCTCGGCCCAGGCGGCCAAGAGGTTCCTGCAAAGCAACGTGGTGACGAGGTTTGGGATACCCAATCGTCTCATCATGGACAACGGAACTCAATTCACCAGTGAATTGTTCCAGGCTTATTGCGAGGAGGTCGGGATCAAGGTCTGCTTCGCTTCTGTGGCACATCCACAGAGCAATGGAGCAGCCGAACGAGCAAACGGGCAAATAGTCCAAGGCATCAAAAAGAGGGTCTTTAAGAACCTCAGTCAACACAAGCAGGAGTGGGTGGATGAGCTACCCTCCGTTCTGTGGTCGGTTCGCACTAGCACAAGTCGAGCCACGGGCAAAACCCCATTCCAGCTTGTCTATGGTGCAGAGGCCGTTTTGCCTGCAGAAATTGTGCTGGGTTCCCCAAGGGTACAACTGGTAGATTCCGTCGACCAGTGTTGTGGTTATGACCACAGGGGTGCCTGTTTTTTTTGTGGGCTCTTTCTTCTCTTTTTATAGGGGGGGAACATGGAGGAACTGTCCCTTCGTGCGCGTCCCATTTTACTCTTCCCGACCGGTCCTGACAGGATCTTATCGTTTTCTTTTTTTTCTTTTTGCAGGGTGTCAGATTTATTTGATGGTGTTGTCGGGTGTGTCTTCGTGGACTACGAGGGTACGTTCCTCCGCGGCCTTTGTCGCTATTCTGCTTCGCTCCGTGTCGTAGGTTCGGGCGAAGCAATGCTTCGTTTGCTCAGCTCTGCTTCGGATAAAACATGGGCCGTGCTTCATTCACCCGATGGCTCGGGATATAATGGGCTGGACTCTGTAACTGAGCCACTACAGTAGCCCCGCATGGCTGCGGATTGATTTCATCTTTTCCTCAGCAATGACATTCGAAGCCCAAATATTATCCATTGGCTGCTCGGGTGTACGAAGGAGGGCCTTCTTTTTCGGTTTATAGAAGACAAGCGGTTTCCTTTTGATAGAGGATAAGGATAGTAGTGTGGGGGTCTCATTGAGATCATTCCACTAAGCTTTCTGGCATATTTGGCTCCTCCTAGCTCCATCCTCTTGTTCCTCTTCGTTAACCTTTTCCATCCAATGGGTCCTCGACGCGCCCCTCGAGCAAAATTGGTTTTAAACGAGAGGGACGCTGGAGCTTTGTCCCCTTCCCTGGGACATTCTGTTTTGACTTTCGGCGAGCTAGATCTTATGGCCCGGAACTTCGGCATAGCTCGCATATCTATGCGTTCTCCCGGCGCGGATGAAGTCCCCCGTCCACGAGCCACGGAGGCGGTCGTGTTTGCCGCCTTCTTAGAAGCCGGACTCCGATTCCCTGCTTCCCCTTTAGTGGGATCTATATTGCGGGCCTTTCAAGCGGAGCTTTCGCAACTTACTCCGAATGCTATCGTCCGGATGGCGGTGTTAGATTGGGCGTTCCGAGCCGGTGGATTCAGATTGACTGGCCGTTTGTTTTCTCTTATAGAGGATGCATTTTGGCAGCCTAAATTTCACCGGGTTGGAGAGGAGGACCACCGATCTTGCTTCGGCTCCTTAAACTTCCAGACGAAGAGATATTTGGCCAAAGAGATCCCCGTGGCCGCCGCTAAAGGCAAATGGGAGTCGGGTTGGATGCACCGGTGGTACTACCAGGAGCTAGACGGTTCGGACTCCCCCCTTCGCACTTCCCTGGGGTTTGTGAGGACTATCCGCTCGCCGAATTGGGACGCAACTGCAGAGGAGGCCCGATTACTCAATTTCCTGAGGGCCCTTCGACACCAAAGCTCTATGCGCGACTTGGTGGAAGAGTATTGTTTATGTCGCATCGATCCTCTGGCGAGGAACCCCTTGATTACTTTGGGTGGTCCCGAGGAGATATCACCGTGGTCCGGCCTGAGGGGGTGCAGGACTTAGGGCGCGGAGCCGCGGAAAAATTGGCTCGTAGACTCCTTGGTCCGTGCAAGACGGCCGAATATGAGGCTGCTATGAGTGCCATTGGGGCCAGACGATGCTCTCACTTCGCCGAATGGGGGCTTCGAGCCGCTCCTCATCCCAGAGGATCAGCGAGTTCCCCTCGTCCCGCGAAGCGAGCGAGACTGACTCGTCTTGCACCACCTCAGGCCACCAATACCTCCGGGGGAAGCGGAGGCTCAGAAGACGATGTTGATGAGGAGGCGGACTGGAACGAGGAGTCCAGCGATGAAGGTGATTCCTCTGAATCTGTTGCCGCCACGTCTCTATCCCCGCCGGCTCCATCTGATCTGGTTTGTACCACGGGACTTTCTGGAACATTGCCGACGATCGAGGAAAATAAATCCCCAGGGACACCTCTTGCTTCGAGTTCTCCGCCCGGCCGTGAGGCTATAACTGAGTTACATTCTTGATTGGGGGTGAGCCTCGCCCCTTCCGGACCCGGTCTCGCCTCCGGCGGGATTGCTGAGACGCCCCGTTCGGTTTAAATCAGATATGACACTTCCGGTCCCTGTTCCAACTCCTTTGGCGAGTAAGCAAGTTGACGAGGAACAATCTCCTGGATATTCTTTCTTGGCCATTCCTGGCGTCGATCTTGTTGATTTGGCTGGCGACGATGAACGTGATACTCCGGTTATGGAGGATGCGCTAGGATCGCCCGGAAACATGGCTGGCGTGGCGGCGGAGGGAATTTGCGCTCCTTCGGGCGGGTTGTTGAAACCGCCGGCTGCTGAAGCTCGCTACCTTCAGCTAAACATTTCTACTCCCGATACCCCCGTAGGGGCAGAAGGTCTTACTCCTGATACTTTTCCCACCAGCTCGTTAGGGTATGATGTCTCTCTAGGGCTTGACGAAGCTGGTGCAGGGGATGATGACGCGGAGGCGGGGAAAACTTTAGAGCCATCAGAGCAGGACCGGGGCAAGATACCTCCGATTTCTCTGGCTCACGCGAAGGGAGGGGGTATGATCCCCGCGGGTGCTATTCCCCAGGGTGCTCCTTCCTTAGGCGGAGGGGCTTTATCCTCGCATCAGGCGACTGCTGGGGGCAGCTCTGGTTCCTCCTTCGTCAGGTTCGACCTGTCAAACTTTGTGGCTTCAGATTTCGGAGGAGGGACAGCTGCGGACCCCACTCTGAAGAAAATGCGTGCCGCCTTTTCTCCTTATAGCAAATCCATAAATTTATTTGGGGAGGTTAACGATCTTGCCCTTTGCGAGATGTCGATGGACCATCATCTGAAGGTGTTTATTTATTTCCGTTGTTTTAGTTTATCTTTGTATCCCTGCTAGCAACTTCTTCACCCCGCGGTATCTCTTTTACAGAGGGCTGTCGTGGCTTCAGAAATGGTTCGTCGCTTTCGAGCGTATTTTGATAAATTCAACGAAGGGGTTCAGTATTGCGAGGCGGCTAAGAAACGAGTAGAGGAGCTGGAGGCGGAGAAAGCCCATTTGTCAGAGGCGCTCCGCAGCTCTAGTGAGTCCTTGGCTAGGGTCCAAGTCGAGGCAGCGCAAAGCCAAGATTTGGCGGCGAAGAACGCCGAACTTGAAGGGGCTATTTCCATGATGCGGAGCCGCTTGGCCGAAGAAGAACGGGCTCGCTTAGCAGCCGAGCGGAATGAGAAAAAGAAGGAAGATCGCATAGAAGAGTTAAAGGGCCTCTTGGCTGTGGCGGATGAGGCCAAGAATATGCTGAAGAAGCAAGCAGAAGAGTTTCCTTCCCAGCTCGCGATGGCGCGGGGCGAGGCTCAGATGCACCTTCGCGACGCTCAATGTGTAGAGGAGAGCTACGAAGCGATCCGGAAGGAAATGGACTCCATCGCTTCCGCAGTTCATGGAGCGACTAAGGCCTTTTTGCAACAGCTTCCCCGATTTGGCATCGACGCGCCTTCGAGCCGCATTCCCCCTTCACACCTGGAAGCTATTTCTTTTCTCACGAAGTCTACTAAGATTTTCGGGGACTCGGCGTTAACCTTCGGCGACTACTGCGCGAGGCTAGGCTCTGTGAAGACTGCTCAATTGTTGGAGGTGAAGGGGTGCACACATGTTCGCGAACATTTTGGTTCTTCCTCCGCTTCTGCATCTTCGCCCGGATTTGGTGACCTTCTTCCATCTGCGAAGCCCTCCGCTGCTGCATTCCGGTTGTCCTCGAGCTTTATGTCAGATTTTTGGAGGCAGCATGGCGATAATGTTGCGAAGGAATCAGTGCGTCGTGCTCGGGCTTCGATGGTCGAGTTAGCGAAGGGGGCGGAAAAACCGCCATCCACTTAGTTTGCCTGCTTCTCGCATTATCGCTATACACTTCACTGACTTTGGGAATGTAAACGCTTTGAATTATCGTGTTGCATTTATTTCAGACTTTCCGCCTTCTCGTCTCTTCGGCTCCCTGAGTTGATATTTACTTCGATTCCTCGAACTTCGCTGCTTCTGTAATGTATATACGCATAACGATAGTATCATTTGGGGTCCCCTCGAGCATTCTCTCTCTCCCTGCACACTTTGTTCTTCCTGGCAGCCCCTCTTAGCGCCCAACACTCCACGATGGATGGCCAAGCTCCGCTCCCTGCCGCCGCCGACGCGCCCCCCTTGGTTTTCAACTTCGGCGACGAGGCTCCGCCACCCCCACCAGCGTTGGTCAACGAAGAAGATGAACTCTGGCTGGCATATGATTTGGTCCTGGAGGAGCTGGCGCGGGAGGAGGCCATCGCTCGCGATATTTCGGGCGTTCATCTTCTGGTGGCGGCGTTCCCGCAGCTCTACGAGGTGACGGATGCTCTTGTTGCAGCAGTACACCGTTCGTACAACGAGTAATAGTGGGTGTATATGTAATGGACCCTACTTTCGGTGATACCTATATAAAAGAAGAATATCATCTTACATGCAGCTTCTTTTATCTCTTTTTGCCGTTCCTGCTTCATTCTCGAGACTTGGATCAGCAACGTGATCATCCGCGTTGATCTATATATATATTTATACACACACATATATATATTTTTTGAAGCTTGTCGTGTCGCATTGTTCCAGCGGTTGTTTTTGTCTAAGGATCTAAGGGTTCCGATTACACATGGAATAGGACGGGGTCATGGTCGCCGGCCGGTTTTCGGGGTTTTTCCAGGGGCTTTTAGCCGTAGGCTTGGGGGCAGAACCTTGGGTTCCTTGGAAAGTCGAAGCAAAGTACAAGCCTAACTCATCGCTTGTCAAGTTCCTCTCGGGGCTGAGCCCCGGGCCGTGGGAGCTCATCTGGGGAAGGTTACGCTTGCACCTAACTTCTCCATGTTCGTCTTGGATCGTAGCCCCGGGCATTGAGGACGGTTGGACAGGTAGGCAGTTAACCTTATTCTACATCCATAGACTCCTACCCGGCGCGAGGCTGCGGGTCTCCGGAGCGGGGGAACGGGTGGGGCTTTGGCCCGACCAAGCGTTCGTAAGCTCCTACCCGGCGCGAGGCTGCGGGTCTCCGGAGCGGGGGAACGGGTGGGGCTTTGGCCCGACCAAGCGTTAAATAGCTCCTACCCGGCGCGAGGTCATGTCTCCTGAGCGAGGAACGGGTGGGGCTTTGGCCCGACTGTTGTCAGAAGCTCCTACCCGGCCGCGAGGTCATGGTCTCCGGAGCGGGGGAACGGGTGGGGCTTTGGCCCGACCAAGCGTTCGTAAGCTCCTACCTGGCGCGAGGCTGCGGGTCTCCGGAGCGGGGGAACGGGTGGGGCTTTGGCCCGACCAAATGTTCGTAACCTTCTAAGTGGCATCAGTCGGAATCTTGGCTTGAGGGGGACTTTTTCTTCTTTATTGATGGAAACTCAGTTTCGTGCATACGCACACACACACATTTTTTTTTAAGCCTACGGGTAGAATTTCTTCAGAGCGTCCGTATTCCAAGTTCTTGGCACCTCCTTGCCTTGCAACGTAACGAGCTTATGCGCCCCTTTTGTCGTAGATTCTTGGATGATATATGGTCCCTCCCATGTCGTTTCCAGCTTGGCAAAGGCTGGAGCCGCTTTCTTTAGCACCATGTCTCCGGGGGCTAGGCTTCGCTTCTGGACCTTTTTGTTGAAACTTCGGGTTGAGGCTTTCGCGTATGCTTGCATGGTGTTCAGGGCTTGAAGTTTCTGTTCCTCCCTCAAGTCGCAAGTATCCTCTATATCTTCTTGTGCCGGAGCTTTAATCACGCGAAGCGATTTGGCTTGTATCTCGGCGGGGGAAACGGCTTCTTCTCCAAATATAAGTCGAAACGGAGAGAATTTCGTCGCCCGCGAGGTCGATGTCCGAAGGGCCCATAAAACATTGGGGAGCTCGTCCGGCCATGAGCCCTTGGCAGAATCGTGGAGTCTTTTTTTAATGCCGTCGAGGATCAATCCATTTGCTCTTTCAACAGCCCCGTTCGACTGTGGGTGTCCGATCAAGCAAAAGCAGATCTCTATCGATATCCTCGCAATACTCTTTGAACCTCCGGGAGTCGAATTGAGACCCGTTGTCGGTGACGATTTGGAAAGGGACCCCGTACCTGCATATGATCGCTTTCCACAGAAATTTTACCGTCGCTTCAGCCGTGATCTTTGACACCGGCTCCGCTTCAATCCACCTAGAGAAATAGTCAATCGCGACGATCACGAACTGAAGACTCGCTCGAGCTTTGGGCAATGCTCCTACTATATCCATTCCCCACTTGGCGAAGGGCCAAATTGGCGGTATCGGATGCAGTTCGCCGGGTGGGGCCTTCTTCTGCCTCGACATCCACTGGCATGCGTGGCAATGCCGGACCACCTCTTCCGCGTCCTTCATCGCCGAAGGCCAATAGAATCCCATCCGGAAGACCTTTCCAGCGAGGCTTCTGGGGGCTTGGTGTGCTCCACAAGTCCCCTGGTGCACTTCTTGTAGGGCTTGTATCCCCTCTTCGCGTGAAATGCAACGAAGCCATGGAGCGCAGAGTCCATTACGAAAAAGCAACCCTTCTATTATGGCATATTTCTTTGCCCGCCTTTCCACACGCCTTGAAGATGCCTCGTCCTGGGGTAACGTCCCTGTAAGAAGGTAATCGTACACTTCACTTCTCCAGTCCTCGGCCCTCGTTCTGGTGACTACATTCACATGCAAAGAAATTGAGGCGGCTTGGAGCTCCTCGAAGAAAACCGTGGGTGGCAGGGTCCCTCCGTTCGCAGCGATCTTTGCCAATTCGTCTGCTCTTGTATTCTGGGCTCTTGGAATAGCGAGGACAGTGAACCCCTCGAAACCTTTTTCTAGTGCGCGAACTGCTTCCACATACTTTTGGAGTTTCTCGTCCTTTACTTGATATTCTTTGGAAATTTGTCCTTGGACCAACTTTGAGTCAGTCTGCAAGATGGCTCTTCTTGCCCCCATGGTTTTTGCCTTTCGTAGCCCGACAGCGATGCTTCATACTCCGCCATGTTGTTGGTCGAGGGAAATTGAAGTCTTGCCGCGAACTCGGCCAGCTCCCCCCCCGGGGCTCTCACTATCGCTGCAATCCCGGCTCCCTTTACTCCCCATGATCCATCCGAATTGATGGTCCATACCGTCGGGATCCTCTCATCTTCGAAGGTTGGAGACGTCCATTCTACCACGAAGTCGGCCAACACTTGACTCTTAATGGCAGTACGTGGTATTATCCCCAACTCAAAAGATGCTAGTTCGACCGCCCATTTACTGATGCGTCCCGTGCTCTCCCTATTGGTCAACATCGAGCCGAGGGGGTATGCCGTTGGTACTTTGATACGGTTAGCTTGGAAATAATGGCGAAGCTTCCTGGACGCCATTAGCAACGCATACATTAGCTTCTCCATTTCCGTGTATCGCAGCCTCGCCCCCTGCAGTGCCTCGGAGACGAAGTAGATTGGTTGTTACTTTGCGCCTTGCGGTTGTACCAGTACTGCACTGACAGCCGAGGGGCTTGCTGCCAAATACAATAAAAGCTCTTCGCCTTGCTTCGGGCTTCGTAGGTTTGGTACCTCCATAAGGTTTTGCTTCAACTTGTCGAAGGCGAGCTGGCATTCCTCTGTCCAAGCGAAAGTACCGCTGTATCGCAGTGCTTTCAAGATGGGTAGACTCTGCTCCGCGGACTTAGGGAGGAAGCGGTTGAGGGCGGCAAGCCTCCCTGCTAGACGTTGTACCTCTTTCACATTCTTGGGTGGGGCCATATCTTGGATAGCTCTTATCTTCTCGGGGTTCGCTTCGATGCCCCGTTGTGACACCAGGAATCCCAGCAATTTTCCCGCATCCACGCCGAAGACGCACTTGTTCGGGTTGAGCTTCATTCTCTCGGCTCTTAGGCTGTTGAAAGTCTCCCTGAGATCGGCTAAATGGTCTTCCTTCTTCTCGCTTTTAACGATGATGTCATCGACGTATGCTTCCACGTTCTTTCCTAATTGGTTCGCAAAAACCTTAGCGATAAGACGTGCGAAGGTAGCACCTGCATTTTTAAGACCGAACGGCATCCGAATAAAACAGTAAGTGCCGAAGGGGGTGATGAACGCCGTCTTGTCCTCGTCTTCCTTCCGCATATAAATTTGGTGATACCCGTAATAGGCATCAAGGAAACTCATCCTTTCTGACCCGGAGGTTGAGTCGACGAGTTGATCGATGCGGGGGAGGGGGAAGTCATCTTTAGGGCACGCCTTGTTGAGGTCGGTAAAATCGATACACATCCTCCAAGCCCCACTGGCTTTTTTGACCAGGACCACATTGGCCAACCACTCCGTATGGACCGCCTCCCGTACGATTCCTGCCTGGAGGAGCTTCACCACCTCCGCCTTGGCCGCAGCTTGCCTCTCAATGGAGAGCTTCCGGAGCTTCTGCTTCTTCGGTTTGACACTTTCGCTGGTTGCCAAGGCGTGCTCGACTGTTTCCCTTTTAACCCCCGGAAGGTCTTCCGGTCCCCACGCGAATACTGTCTCGTATTCCTGGAGAAGCTGCATTAAGTATTTTTCTTCGCTGGGGGTGAGGGTGGCGCTGAGAGTTATAATCCTCTCTCCTCCTGGGTGGAGGGGCACCCGCCTTGTTTCACCCTGGGGCTGCGGTTTGGGGAGCCATTTCCCACGAGGCATTGTTGTCAGGTCCTGCTCGGTGGTACGAACATACCTAACCCGAGAGGGATTCTCCATGTCTATTTTCCTGGCGAGGGCTTGGTCTCCTTTGACCGTGATAACGCCATTCCCCGACGGGATCTTCATACATAGGAATCCGTGGTGGATAACTGCTGCCATGGCCGTCAGCGATCCCCGACCGAGGATGGCGTTATACTGGAAGGGTATATCCACTACGTCGAATGTGACTAGGTTGGATATTTGACTTTGTGACGTCGCGAAGGTGACCTCCAGCTCCACTTGTCCGAGGGTGTTAACTGTGTGGCCCCCAAAGCCCACCAATGGTACCTCCGACTTCTTCAGTCGATCGCGGGGTATCATCATTTGTCGAAAAGCCTCCGCCGAGAGAATGTCCGCAGCACTCCCCCCGTCAATCAACACTCGACGAACTTCGCACTCGGCGATGATCGCCGTTACGACCAAAGAATCTTGATGTGGGAAATGCACCCCCGCTGCATCTTCTTGTGTAAAAGTGATTGGTTCAAGTTCCTTCGGGGCGGGGCCGACCGGGCTAAGTCCTACGTGGTTAATTTGCCTTGCGTAAGCCTTCCTTTGCCTTTTCGACGAGAGGTGTGAGGAGGACCACCCGGCAATAACGTTGATTACGCGTCGGAGCTGATTTACTCCCCCGGGAGGGGGGGAGGAGGAGGACGGTGCTCGGCCGGAGGTGACACCGGCACTGGGGGATGAACCCCCGCGTCCCTTCGCTTTCTTTGGCGGCGATAGCCTTCAATTACCTTGCAATGTGCGGTGTCGTGCGTGTTGTTGTCGCCATGATATTCGCAGTATACCATTTTCGGCTTTGCTCCTCCTTCTTGTCCAAATGGATCCCTCCCTTTGGCCTCCTCGCTCCATTGGCGAACTCCATTTTTGCTGTCCTCCAAACCCTCCTTGATTCGCCGATTTTCCACATAGTGGATCCTCCTTCCCCTGTCTCTTACTGGTTCTCAAGGCTGCTGCCTTCCTTCGCCGGCCGTCGGGGAGGATCTCTCCTCCGGTCCCTCTTGCGTGGGCCCATCTCTTCATTTCTCGCAGCGGCCCATCCTCTCTCAGGAGATGATCTTCCTCTGCCTGGCGTATTCCCTCATCTTTGCGAATAGCTCTTCCACGGGCGTACTTCCTTGCGTGCAAGTCTCTCCGCCAACGGCCCTTCGATAACCCAAAACGCGGCGTTGATTATGGTTGTGTCGCTAACCCCTCGAACTTGGCATTTGATTCGAGAAAATCGCTGAAATAGCTCTTTAGGGTTTCGCCTTCACGCTGTTTAATTGCAAATAGGTCGCTTTCCTCTTTAATCCCGTCAACGTTGCCTTGAAAATTGCCTTCGAGTTTCGCCAGGAGTTGCGGCCAGTTGGTGATAGAATTTGGCTCCAAGGAGGAATACCAGGATAAGGCTATCCCCTCCAGTGCCAATAGCAATCCTTTGGCTTTAATATCGTCATCGCCTCCAGCAGCTTCCATGGCCGTGTCGTAGACACGAAAAAATTCCCTTGGGTTGGTTTTGCCATCATACGGTTTCTTTGCGGGAGTTTGAAGCTTCCCGGTGAGGGCCACCTTTTTGTTCGAAGCCTGACGCCGAGAGGGTTCAAGTCGCTTTCCTCCCTTTCCGTTCTCATGTATGTTGGAGAAGATACCTCCCGGCTTGGGCTGTAATCTTGAGATTCCTCACACCTCCATTCTTGTTGTTCTTGCAAACGTTTTACTTCGGCCATAAGCCTTTCGTTGGCCTCCATCAGCGCTTGCATGTTGGGGTCGATCGCCTCCTGACTCCCAGTCCCCCCTTCGAAGCCTCCTTTTCGCCCTTTGCCGACTTGGCGACGAGCTAGGGGGGTTGAGGCTTCTGCTATGTCTCCTCCCATCGTCGAAGCGTGTACACCTGCAGTTGGGGGACGCCGTTTGGGGGCGCGCTTGCGCGCCGTCGCCGGAGTTTGTGGAGGTGGCGCCCCCGAAGCTTCCCTTGTTGTTGCCGGAGCCAAAACGCGATCCTCCTCGTTCAGGAGCTGAAGTTGTCCGCGCGATCGGCTCCTGGTGGATCTTCTGGATCCGCTCGCTCCAGCCGTCGCCGTTGCTCCCGTCGGCGACGTCTCCTTAGACGCTGCCCCTGCTCCCTTCTTTGGTGGCATGGTTTTTTGGAAAATGTGTTCGTCGTCTAGATTGGTGAGCTTCACCTTCTTCCGCTCCCCACGGACGGCGCCAGTGTTGTGGTTATGACCACAGGGGTGTCTGTTTTTTTTGTGGGCTCTTTCTTCTCTTTTTATAGGGGGGAACATGGAGGAACTGTCCCTTCGTGCGCGTCCCATTTTACTCTTCCCGACCGGTCCTGACAGGATCTTGTCGTTTTCTTTTTTTTCTTTTTGCAGGGTGTCAGATTTATTTGATGGTGTTGTCGGGTGTGTCTTCGTGGACTGCGAGGGTACGTTCCTCTGCGGCCTTTGTCGCTATTCTGCTTCGCTCCGTGTCGTAGGTTCGGGCGAAGCAATGCTTCGTTTGCTTAGCTCTGCTTCGGATAAAACATGGGCCGTGCTTCATTCACCCGATGGCTCGGGATATAATGGGCTGGACTCTGTAACTGAGCCACTACAACCAGGAAATCGAGCGGCTTGTCGACCTAGACCTCGTAGAGGCAACATGAGAATGGGCGTTGCTCCGGTCCGCGGTTTACCTATAGGCTCTTCGTAGGCACGCAGCCAAGTCGGTTCGACCAAGGGCCTTGCAAGTTGGCGACATGGTCTTACGGAGAGTTCAGGACCTGTCAAAAGCCAACAAGCTAACCCCAAGATGGGAGGGTCCCTACACGGTCGTATCCGCAACACGCCCGGGGGCTATTCGCCTAGAGATGGAGGACAGTCGGGAGCTCGCCAGCACTTGGAACATTGACCAACTGCGCAAATTCTACGTTTAGGCGTGTATCTCTATTTTGCGCCCGCTGCGCTGCCTTTGGCGAACCGGTTCTTTTTCCCTCTATCATTTTTTCTCGTTTACTTCCAAGAGCTTTATGAACCACCAGTACGGCAAACGAGCTTAGCCGACGATGCGTGTGTACCATCCCCTTTGGGCACCGGCTGGGCGTTCGCCCGCACCGATCACCGTCCGCAGTAGCTCTTCACTGCAAGAATGTTCGTGCGCAGACATCCTCTAGCCCGGTACAAACTCAGTCCCTACTTGGGTTCGGTAACTCTACATATTTTCGGAGCAAGCCCGTCTGTCCTACACGCGTGACCATGCTCGCGCGTGTCCCTTTCTCGACTCGAGCGGCAAATCCGATCATTTACAACACGGTGTGCTCAAGGATTTTTTCGACTCTCCTATGAACAAACTCGTGCCCGCAACTTTAGGGGCACGACCTTTGTCCATAGCGGGGGCTCCGTACAATAGGGGCGAATCGTTCATTTCCCGGAGTTTTACTCTTGATCGGAATCTTTGCTCGTAATGCCTTGCCTTTATACAGGAATCAAGTTTATACCCTTGTCCTCTCCTATGGTTGTTTTCTTCTCTGCAGGATGAGCTTCAAGCAAGCATAAGTACATCTAGAGCAAGGTCCGGAAAAAGAGGACAAGGTTCTAATTTTTATATTCTTATTCAATAACCGAAAGTTTTTTACAGGTCTACACAAGCAAAAGGAAAAAGAAAAGAAAAAAAGAGGGGCATCTAAGATTAACTCCTAAGCTCGGCCTAGAGGGCAGCAAGCTCCTCCTTAAGGGAATCGACCTCGGCCTCGGGTCCAAAACCTTCCGCCGGGCCGCACGACCTTCGGCCGCGCTTTCCCGAAGGCGCTACACCTCCTTGAGCTGGGCCTCCTCGCGCTCCTGAGCTCCTTGGGCGGTGCGGCACAGGTCGGGGACCTCCTGCTGCAGCTTCCCTAGCTCCTACTCAAGCTCGGCACACCTTCGCTCTGAGGTGGTCTTTGCCGTTTCACTCTGGAGGAGTTGGTCCCGAAGCTCGACGACAATGCCCTTCGCTGACTCCAGCTCCTTCTGGTCAAAGGCATTCACCTCGGAGATCCGACGCTCAAGATCGGTGATCTCGACATCTTGCTCACGGCGGTACCTCCAGTACTCTTCCGCAGAAACCGTGGAGGCATCGATATCCTCCATGGCCTTGGTAGCGAACTGCGAGCAAAGAAGAAGAAGGGTTAAAAACGCCTTAAAAAAGTTTTTTATACAGAAGAAAGGGGCGAAGTACTCACCAGAAGAGCACGGCTGACCAGTTTGTCCTGGAGCCGCTGGCGGTCAGTCGCGCCAGCTCAGAAGAAAGGATTGACCCACACAGGATCATCCTGGCCCCGAGCGGGCACGTCAAGGTCTTGCCCCTCCTGGGCACCCGGCGCACCCAAGAGGTCAGCGGCGGCCTCTTCCTCGGCCATCTCCTGGTCGCCCCGAGGTTGGTCCTCAAGAGGGCTTGCAGCTCGTGGCTGCCTTCCCCCTGCTCGGCCACCATGCTCTGGGGCTGGACGCCAACCGCAGCCGCCTCCGCTCCTTGGTGCGCGGCCGGAGGCAACTGGTCGACGACGACCAACTCCTCCGCTCCTTGGTCCCAGGCCGGAGACGACTGGTCGAGGACGACCAACTCTTGGCCTTCGGAGCCCGTCGCCTGGGCCTCCCTCACGCTTGGCACCGCGCCCGTCCCTTCACAAGGGACCAAGGCCATGGCCCCTTGGTCCTCAGCCCCTTGCACTTGCTCCTCTGCGGCCGGAGCGGGCTCGACGTTCGCCGGGTGAAGCTCGGGTTCCTCCGGAAGCGCCCCGTGGCGGCTCCTCCTCATCCTCGGCCATCAGTTGGTCAAGGATGCGGTCGAGCTCGGCGTCAACTACAGAGTCGAGAATCCTCTCAGCCATTTGCTGGAAATCCAAGGACAGCAGCCGAGCTATCACGCCCACACCAAGCGGAGTGGGGTTAGCCCGAAAAAACGCAAACAAGAACAAAGGACTCAACGAAGAGACTACGCGATGATTACCTTCCACTCGGCGAGCAGCATCCTCGTCCTCGGCTTCCTCGCTCTGAACCACGGGCGCCCTGCCCGCGGCGGCCTCGTAGGCCTCGGTGACAGCCTTGGTGCGCTCCGCGGCGGCGTCGCTAGCCCGTGCCATCGCTGGGTCGACCTCGTCCATGTCGACCCGCTCCAGCGCCGAGGTCGGTTGAGGCGACGACCTTCTGCTCCTCCTAACCAGGGCGAAGGCATCTTCCTCCTCTTCCTCCTCCTCGGGGTCCTCGGCCACCTGAGCAAGTTGATCTTGGAGGGCCTTGATTTGCCTCTCCAGCTGCTCCTTGCTCGCGGTAGACTTGGCTGCCTCCTCGGCCTTCTTCGCCTGCTCGACCAGCTGTTGCAGTCAATCCATCAGCTCCGGCTTCTTCCGCTTGAAATCAGCAAACCATTTCTGGAGCCCTCTTACCTCCTTCCGGTCGATGTACTCCAGGTGCCGCGCGGTCGGGACCCTGGCCGAGGCTTGGCGCTTTGAGCGCTTGGCACGAGGAGGCGAGGTGGGTGGTCGGCGGCTTCGACCCGCCGTCTTCTTGCGGGGACCCCTGGCTGGGGTATCTCCTTGCGGCAGTGGCTCCGTGCTCGACACAGCGAGCTCGAGGGCGACCCTCTCCTGCAACCAGAAATCAAATTAGACAAGCTCAGAATGAGTTCTTCGTGCGAGAACAAACACGGGTACTTACCGTGTCGCTACGGTCGAGGACGTTCTTCGGGAACTGACGGTCGGCCTTTAGCTCCTTCTCCTTTGGAGCGCCGAACATCTCGACGACCCTCTCCTCGACCTAGTTCGTCCTTGGAGCTGCGATTCGAGCAAAAAGAGCGCGGGATCAAACCCATGCTCGGCCAAAGACGAAAACCAAGGAATGGACCAAAAAATTTACCCGCGTTGTCTTCACGTGTGATGTCTTGCCACCCGGTCACCTCGAAGAACGGATGCTCGCGACGCCGCAAGGGGGACACCTGGTGGAAGGTGAAGTCCCAAGCAATGTCCCGACCAGTGAGCCCCATCTGGGTGAGCTCACTGATGGTCCTAAGGATGCGCTCCTCCTCGGGCTGGACGAGCGGGCGCGCGGTTTCAGCCGCCAGGGCGACCTCCCCGGTATAGACCAGTTGGCTCCCTTCGGTCTTCTGCTGATAGAACCAAAGGTCGGCCCAATCCGACACCGAGTCCTTCAAGGAAAGGAGGGGGTACTCGTATGGGCGGTTGGGCCGGAGACGAAGGTAGATGCAGCCGGCTAGGGTATTCCCGCCGGAGCGGAAAGGAGAGTAGAAGTGAAAGAAGAGGCTGGCTGTGGGCGCTACCCCCACGTACGCCTCACAAAGGTGGGAGAAGATTGTGAGAGCAAGGATGGAGTTGGGGTTGAGGTTAAAAATCTTGCACCCGCAGAAGGCGAGCACGGAGACAAGAAACTCACGTTTGGGCAAACGGAGCCCATTGACGACGTAGAGCTCGCAGGAGATGATCTCCCCCCCCCACGGCGCTGGCGCCTCTTCACGACCAGGCGCTCGGGCGGTGTTCGGGTCGACGTGACCGTCATCCACGAGTGCCTGGAGTCTCCTCCGGTTCATCTGGCTGACTCCGAATCGCGCCATTGCTTTGGGATGAGAAGGAGCAAAGGTCACTAAGGAGCAGAGAGTGATGGGAAGAAAAGGGCACCAAGGGCGCTAAGGGCTTGGAGAAAAGTTTAAGCAGGTGCCGCGCAAAGCGCGAAGTGACCTCATCTGTGCAGTGTCCGGGGTTAAAAAGGCTGCGAAAGGGTGCATTAAATGCTGCCATGACCTTTCACGAAACGGCACCTGTCCGTTATAGCAGAAACAGCCCAGTAAATGCGCGATTTCCGAGAAACTGCTTTACCATTATAGAGAGGCTTCTCAGAGAAGGAATCAAAATAACCAAATGTCGCGCCACCGCGGCATGGACGTTTGACCAGCAAAACAAGACAATAAGGTCATCTCCCATCACAGGATGGTCGTGAGACACGACCAAGGAAATCTAATCCCTCCTTCGAGTTTTCAGGCTCAAGGGGAAGCCCGAGCATAGATAACTCCCCGCTTGAGCCTCGGGGGCTAGCTGTCAGGGATTGATTATCCACTAAAAACAACCATTTTACCCCTAAGGGTCCAAAAAGACCGACCACACGGGCCCCCACGGAGGAAGCTCGGGAAACTTGCCCGAGTGGCCAAGGCGTCCGAGCTTGCATGCTCGGGGACTCGCCCGCGACCATGCAAGCGACCACGCTCGTGTGTGCTACACAGATGGTCGGGGGACTTGGTCAAACCATTAGAAAGGAAGGTGGCAACCAATCCGCTGGAGATCAAGGGAAGACGCGCCCGAAATTCAAATAACGCGCAGATCAGGGGCGCTGGATCGTGGGCGCTACGGTTATGGAAGCACGGCGTAAATCTAGGGGGTTGTTACCTTCTATGTATCTTCAGCTTCTGTATTTAAACCCCCCAAGAGCATCTGCAGGGGGGGACTTTTTACCAATCATAAACACAATATACTAGAGTAGGGCTGTTATCTCGGCGGTGAGAGGCCCGAACCAGGATAAACACCACACATCTTTCTCCCGAACTCACGTTGCTCGGACGAACACCCCAGCTCGCACGAAGGGGCCCTGTTGATCCCTCGTTCAACAAGTAAGCTCGGTGGGAGCCCGTTCTCCAATCGTCGACAAGATCTTAAAAGGAATTAATATTGCCTATTCACCCCCCTCTAGACCATACCGATCCTTTCAGAAGCTAAGTTTGAATTGGGGTGACTCCCATAACCGAGCTCAAGTAGTTCTTGGATAATTTTTGAGAATGTGGCTTAATGGTGACAACTTTGTGTAACCCCCTGTAACTATTATTTATGGTTTGTGTTTCAAATGTAAAATGATATTACAAATAAAAATGCATCCACAAATACTGAAACCCCATGCTAATCATTTGTTAATCCCTTGCATGTAATATTCAGTAATTTCCTGATCAACTTGTTAAGTATGGTTGTGTACTCACCCTTGCTTAACCCACCTCTTTCAGAGATTCAAGAAGCTGGCGTTTACCAAGAAATCGTAGGTGTCGAATTGGTTTGGTTTTAAGGTCTTAATCTTTTGCTCAGGCCTGCCTGTGCTGTGTTTTGGATGTAATCTACTGGGCCCAGCTGCTGCTCCTTTTGTAAGAAACTTGGCCATTAGGCCATATATTATTTAAAAACAGTTGAATTCGCCCTTTGTCTGGCAATGTGCACTTGGTTTCCCGATAGCTAATCATCCTGGGTAGCTGTTGGGGTATTTAAACGTGCCACCTGAAAAGGCGGTTCATTACAGGTGGTATCAGATCCTAGACTTGACCATAGATTAAGACCTTAGATTGGCTTAGGAAAAATCTTTACAAAAATTATTTTGACTTACAAATAAAATGAGTTATTAAAATATAAGTACTATTGTTGTCTCCTCCTCCCTTTTTCTAACTTACCTTTCTTTAGAAACTTCTCTTTCCCCCTTCCTGTTTTGTTTTAAGTTTTCCATGCTCAACTTAACTTCAAAATCTTTGCTGTCCGCAAAAGTGGCTCGCCGATCTTCACCAGCAGCTTGAAGGCGGCACCGTCAACCGTAGTTAGGTCCGATAGTTGTAGAGTGTACCCTTCTTGTAATAGGTTTTTGTAATGTAACATAGGTTGTACCGAACCTTAAAACGGTATTGTGTACAATCTATATGTTATAAAACAGTATGTTCTCTATCTCTGTCATAATTTTATTTGCCCTAAATGTCTGTATATTCCCACCAACTCAAAAAAATTCCTTCCTTTCGTCTAAGCCCTCATCTATTCATGCTACTCTCGCCTCATGCCCTAAATTCTTACTCATCTTCTGCTTTTTTCTCAAAACCTATTGAAGTCTGAGAAGAAAATCACGGTTAAGATGATGGGAAACTTTGGAGCAGGACCCCAGCACAGCAACCAAGGGAGTGATGCAGAGTTAGTTGTTAATCCAGTCAACCTAGCCCAAGTACTGTCTATGATGGAGAGAAATAGATACCAGGCCGAAAGACATCAAACACGGATAATGGAAATGATATTGGAACATCTAGCTGCAGGACCTCAAGGTTATCCCAAAGGAAATTTAAACGGACAAGAAGGAAATATAGGAGGGTCTAGATGGTCTGACTTCCAGAAACCAGGCCTCCTATCTTTTCAACGTCAACTGAACCCCTGACAGCCGATGACTGGATTAAAGATATCCGAAGGAAGCTGGACACGATTCAATGCACTGATAAGGAAAAAGTGATCTATGCATCCCTTCAGCTACAAGGCCAAGCGGCAGCTTGGCGGATAAAATCCCAAGCAATGAAAGACGGACAAGAAATATCTTGGCAAGAATTTGAAGAAAATATTAGGAAAACCTATATACCAGCAGGATTGATGGCATCAAAGAGAATGGAATTTCTAGCCCTCTACTAGGGAAGACTGACCGTGATAGAATATCTCCACCAATTTAATTATTTATCTTGTTACGCACATGGAGAAGTCGACACTGAAGCCAAGAAAATAGAACGATTCTTTGAAGGGCTGTAGAAGAATCTAAAGTTCCATATATCCGCCATAGATTTTGAGGACTTATCATCCATGGTGGACAAGTTAATAATCTCAGAAGAAACCTGAAATGATTTGGAGTACACTAGAAAGAGAAATGTTTATCAGCAAAGGATGAAAGCTTCCGTCCAATTTGGAGGAAGGACCCCAGCCTTCACTCCTGGATCCCCAAATAAAAGACTAGCAATAAGTGGACAGCAATCAAACTCCACAACCACTCAGTCTGGAACAGTGAGATGCTATGTTTGCCATGAGGACCACATTACCAAAAACTGTCCCCAGAAGCTTTCGGGATGTTTTCATTGTGGATAGGAAGGACACATCAGACAATACTGCCCAAGGAAGGACCTACCAACCGTGGTAGCCAGGGCACAAGTGTTAGCTCTAACCTCTACAAATAGATAGCCAGTGACTCATCAGCCACAACAATAGACACGAGGGTACCTAAAAGGAAAGGCACAAGTTAAGATAGAAGGAAACACCAGCAGCAAGGGCCAGAACACTCCAAGAAACATCCAAGGAAGGATCAATCATGTCACAGCCAAGGGAACAACAAAAGCCGCGGACATCACCATCGGTAAGTCTCAAACTCGAGAATAAATATCACGGTCTACCGAGTATTTTTCCCAACTGCTTCCCCAGGAGGAGTGAATCTCAGGGACGAGATTTATTTTAAGTGGGGTAGGTTGAAATGCCCCAAAATTTCAAAGGAAATTTCAAATTTGAAATTAGATTTTTTTAATTGAGATTTGGAATCGAACTTGGATTTGAATTAGATTAGGGTTTGGATTTGAGTTGAACTTACCTGGGCTTTTCTCCATTCTTGGACCTCTGCTCCTCTGCACGGACTGGTCCGCCTCTGTCTTGTCGCCCGAGCCGTCGCATCACTGTCCTCCCCCATTCCGTGCCCACGTCACCGCCTCGCCGACCACGCCGAGTCGTCGCCGTCTCACCTGCCCTATCGCTTTGTTCCTCCATGCCGGCAGCTCGCCGCCCATGCCCTCACCATGTCGGCCGCACACTGTGCCTTCTCCCCCCCCCTCGCGCACGGGTATAAGGCCCCTCGCCCGAGCCCATCTTCCTCGCCCCCGCTCGCCTCCTTCATTGGTGAGCCCCCACCCTTTTTCCACTCCTCCGCCAAGCCCCTTCTTCCTCCCCTTAGGCCTCGCCGCTCCGCTGCGAGCCAGCCGTCGCCCTCGATTCCTCGCCACCCTGAGCTCGCCCCTTCCTCTCCCCCTCCGCCGAACCCCTCCTCGACCCCTCTTCTCCCTCGGCTCGGCTACCTCGCCGCCTCTTTGGCCCGGCCCCTCGACGCCTCATTCGCCCGCCCCGCCACCGCAAACCTCCAAGCTGCCCCGCCCCCGAATACCCTAACCCTGGCTCGTGTCGCCCCCTTTTTTTTCTTTTCTGCATCGCCGGCCGGGCAGGCCAGCTTGCGCTCGCTCGACCCGCGAGCCGCGCATGTGCCCCACCTCCCCCTATGCCGTGGGCCGTTTTGGGCCGTTTTGGCCTTCGCTATGCGGCCCACACTCATTTTCCTTTTTCTTTTAATTTCAAATTTAAATAATCCAAAAAATTCAGAGAAAATCCCAAAAAGATCCTTGAAGATCCAGAAAATCCCCAAAAATTCCAAAAATGCACCACATTGACCGTTTCGAGCCACTGAGTTTTGAAGCTCCCAAAATTCTCAAAATGCCAAAACTACCCTTCAACCTCCTCCAGCCTATTTCCGTTTTCGTTTTTGTTCTCGTTCGTTTTCATTTTTCGTTTTTGTTCGTTTATCGTTCTTTACTGTTTTTCGTCGTTTGTGCTAGATCCGACGTTCGCGATACTCGGAGCGAGGAAGCGATTTACGGAACCGAGCCGCATTGCATAAGAGCCGAAATGCGACTACGGCCGCTTCGACCTAGACGACCCCTCAGTCCAAGAAGGCAATCCGCACATGTTTGAACATATTGAACCCAATTTACCATGATAATACTGTAGTATTTAATTTGTACTGCATTACTTTGAACTGTATATTTAAATACTGAAAATCGCTAGTTTAGAATGACATGCAACTTAGCTATACCAGTTTCACAATTAGCCTTCTCGATGTTGATGAACCATATTAAACCTTGAATAACCTTAGTTAATGAACATACATGCCACAGTAATTATTAATTATATTAGTGTCACTCAAAATCTTTAAATGAGAAACAAAAGGTCATAATTTTTTGCTCAGGCCTGCCTGTATAGCTGTTTGTCTGGCAATATGTATTTGGTTTCTCGATAGCTAATTATCCTGTGTAGCTGTTAGGGTATTTAAATGTGCCACCTGGAAAGATGATCCGTCCAAGGATAAGCTCTCCAGCGGATCTATAGTAAATAGTCTCTCCTTAGTACCAGTTGCTCCCATGGATCTTGGCTTTCAGGTCTCGGGCTTAGATCCGGGTAGTTCAAGATCTGGATCCACCCCGGCTACTGATTGTACTTGCACAACGTGCGCTTAGTTTTGTCGGCCGGCCGGCCGGCCGGCGTACCATGCAGTCATACGAGTAGTCGATGAGTGTGAGCCAAGTTGTCTTGTGCGTGCCTCTTTACATGTCGGCTCTGATCTGTGATCCGATCAGCGTTGCTTCTTGTCTTCGTGGACAGCGCTATGCCGTCAACGCCCTACCGCACAGGCGTCGACAAGTAGCAACTTGTGTACAGTGGTTCGAGCCTCACTAACTACATGTTTAGCGGATGATTGATTTGATTGCTCACGAGGGGTTGATTTTCATCGCCATCCCATTGCGTGTATTTACACTACACCCTAAAATTTCTACTATCTATTATATACTATTAATATAATATACGTAAAATTTCTATTATAATTATACAGCTCGACTGCTACAAGCTTGCAGCAAACCATCTGATCGAGCTTCACACTGAAGAAAAGTAGGAAACATCTTTATTGCAGTCAAGATTCAAAATTTCGTTTTAGTAGAAATCTCGGAGGTGCTGAAATCCGAAATATCAGAACTTTAAATAAAATTCGAACGAAATCTAAAAACCAAATTTTAAATGCAGTTTTTTTTAACTATGAAATCCGAGATGTCAGCAGAAATCACCGAAATTTAGCCAAAATTTGCGAGATTTCTTTCAAATTATTTTGATCGAAAAAGGTCGAAAACACGTCAAATATTTTTGTGGATAACCTTGACCCTAAATGTAATCAAATACGGCAAAAAAAAATGAAAATCAGGTAAAAAAAATATCAAAATTTCAGACGAAATCACCGAGATCTCCCCGAAATTTGAGTGGGGGTACTATAGCATTTTAAATTTTTATTATTTTTTTATCCGATTGAGATTTAAAATCTCAAAAGGATCCGAAATCTCGATCGAGATAGATTTTCAAAATCTCGTCGAGATTTGGATATGCAGCACACGCCAAGCCAGTCCGATCTTGTCCAGAATTGTCGATGTCTCGTAGACTCGTAGTGCTGTATTTCCTCGAGGAACTTTTGCCAGTCGTTCAATTCCTTTTGTCTATTATTAGTTTATTACTAGTCCTAGAATGGGGTTACTACAGTAATGGATTGGAACATGTCAGAGAAACAAACGATCTAAGCAGCAAGCAGTGTCGTTCATTGCCGTCCCCGATGACTCATACTTACGTTGTGTTCGCGTTAAAAACGTGAAGCAGGGTCTCTAGCCTCGAACACACAAGACAAACATCGTGTTTGCAAGGCGTGCCAGTTAATTTGACCTGAAATTGACAAGGCAGAGATTATAAGCAATCAAAGCCGATAAAACGAAGGTTATCGGCTTAACGCTAGTCGGCTAAAAGCCGATCAGGAGACAACTAGATCAACCTAGCGGTTGATCCGGGTACAAAGTAAAATCGGCTTTGAGAAGGCGATGCGCAACAAAACAAAGCAGATCGAACCTGGGGCGAAATCGGCCAAAACCAACAATCGGCGATGCGCAACTCTGTTGATTTCGTCGACTTACAGAGAGGTGTTTGTAAAACTAAAACGATGTAAAAGGGAACTGTAAAAAGTAGATGTGTATTGTATTGAGATTGATCCCCTGGTTGCCCCCATGATCCGTCCCTTTTATAATGCTCCGGCCGATCCGAGTCCCGCCTGGATACGGCAATCGAATCCGTATCGGCTTTTGATCCGATTCCCCTTCCTTTTTTCGGCGATGTATTCCTAGTTGTTAACGGACTCATTTTTGATGTCGGTTTGCCTCTTTTATATCCAAACTGGATCGATTTTGCTAGAAATGCCGAATTTTGGTGCAAACATATGCCCCCCATTTTTGGAAGATAACTTGTTATTTTCCAAAAATCTTATCGGCTTTACATCCACATCGGCTCATGGAGGAATCATTCTCGGGAACTTCTCCATTAACCACGCCATAATAATCTCGGTGCGTTTTAAATGCGCAACTATTCCTGCCCGTTCGCCTTGCCCACGAATCTGAAGGGATGGAGGTCTTGGTTCATTAGGGTATCGGCTCAAAAAAGGGTAGAATGGGAGAGAATGGGGATAGCTGAATCCTTATCTTTGAGTCTAGCCAACCCCGAGTCCAACGAACCCCTGGTAGCTGCGGCCTGTTACTTCTGGTCGGATTCTTTTAATGCCTTCCTATTCCCATCTGGCCCGATAGGCCCTACTTTGCTCGATGTGGCCCAACTATGCTGTCTTAGGCCAGATGGGGATCAGCTGTCGGCTTTTAGTGGGAAACCTACTTTTAAGCTAATCCGAAAGAAAGGTGAGGGTTGGCACAAATATATTCAGAATAACAATAAGGTCAATGGTCCGGTATCGGCTGAAGAGCATACCGCTTTTCTTAACCTTTGGTTAGACCGATACCTATTCTGTGGAGCTTCCCTTGGCCTTACCCAATCCTTTCAGTTAATGGCAGAACGTTTAGTGGAGGGTCATCGGCTTGCTCTTGGCAAGATGTTCTTCGGGGCGGTATATCAGATGATGTACGTGATCCGTAGCCGACTCTTTTCCGGTTTTGCCAAATTCGTTGTCGGCAACATAGGAGGCCCCTTATGGTTTATCCAGACGTGGCTCCATTGTATGTTTAGCCGATCTATCCTTTCTGAGCCCTTGGGGAGTTTAACCTTCCCTAGAGAAAATTACTTAGAACATGTGGTCCCCCAGTATAGAGCTAGCCGATCTTATGGGGAGAGGTTTATCATGTCCTCCGCTGGTGAGCTAAAGATGGAACCAGCCGGTTTGCACAAATACCTCAGCTTTTTCCTGACTCTAGACAGAGCTTCTTTTGGTCAATAGGACTTTTTCCGCTACACTGATGTAGCCGATTGTTCGTATCCATCATTCCTTCACTTAGATGCCGATAGCTCTTCGATGCCTCAGTCCACCTTGGACTTGTACAAAATCATACTTTCCCCTTGCATTATTCATGTTGGCTTGAATACGCGCAATCGAACATTTCAGCCATCTTATGAATTTTATCATCCTTCTGTTTACGCCCGCCAATTGGGTTTTTGGCAGACCATCCCTTCCTTTCCTTTGTTATCTTGTGTTGAGCCCCGATCTCGGGTGACCAACAGCATTGCTGTGGAGGTTGTACTCGAAGTAGCCGACGGATTACAAATTTTTTCGATGCCACACTTTGTTCTCAATTCCCGTCGATCGGCTATATTCTCGCAATGGTGGACTAGGATATCAGAAGCTATACTTATGGACAGAACCCCGTCGGCTATAATCCTCTCATTTTTGCCTGATTTTCATGAGCCGACGGTAGCCTCTTATTCCAGCGAGAGTTCTGGTTATACTAACTCAATAGCTGTAGAGGTACCGGTGTCTATATTTCCTCAAGTTATGCTGGCAATTGGCTTTTGTTCAAAGATTTTTTTTTCGATTTTCTCAGGGTGGGACTACGGCTGCTGGTGAGCAAGTGGCTGACCCCAATGTTTCTGCTGGCAGTGGCCGACAGAGACAACCGGGTCAATCGGTCGGCACCACAGGATACACTTCAGGTAACTTGGGTATCCAGGGTCCGTCCCTATCGGACTTAGCTCGTCAGCGTCCTCAGAGTAAGTTACTTTCTTATACGGCTTCTATGTTCCTCATCTCGCCGATGTTAACCCGAATTTCTTGTAGAGAGGAAGAAGAAATCTGTCAGGCGTTCACCAAGACCTGTGAGGCGCCAAGCCGGTGGTTCCCCGGAGCATTCGGTACCGATGTAAGTCTTGCTTCGTTGATCGACTAGAATATTGGTTTATATCGCTAATCACTGTCCCTTTGTCCTTTTTAGCAATATCCATCGGTACAGGTAGCGGGGGTTTTAGCCGACCTCCAAGGTACTTCGTCAGCTATCCTTCCATCGCTACTAGTAGTACCGCCCCTGACGATTGACGTCTCTGAGACTCCAGCGTTGCCGACGGATCCGGCCGATCTCCTGGGTTTCACTCTGGACGAACTTGATGACCCAGAGGTACTGGCCATCGATGATTATCCGACAGACATTCAACGTATAATAGCTGCTTCCGCGCCCGCATCAGCTGTTGTAACTGCTGAGCCAGGCATGCAAGAACGCCTCAATCGTCTCTTCCATGAAATGATGCAGCCGGAGGCAGCCCTTCTGGCAGACACACAGCCCTTAAGGAATACCATGGCGGCCATACAAGCCGATCTCCCTCATGCGGCCATGAGTGCGCTGCTAGACGTCTGCCACTTGGATGCTCGTTGGTCGGATGTGGAATCGGCCAGGCTCAGGATTGAACAAAGGAAGGCTCAACAAGCCGACCAATAAATCTTAGACAAGCTCATAGCTGATGCCAATCTCCAGAAGAGTGCATTTGACCAGGGTACTGCCGCCCTCAAGTTGACCAAAAACAAGGCTCAAGAATTGGAATCGACCAAAAAACAGCTCGAAGAGCAGCTGGCCTTGGTCACTAAATAGCTTGCGGAATGCCAGATAAAAATCACTGACTCGACGTCTTTGCTGGCAACTCAGAGGCGGCAGATAGGTGAAGTCTTCGCTCAAGTCAAAACTCAATCGACCAAATTGGTCCCTATCCCTGGCAATGCAATGGCCGACCAGCAGCTGATTGATAGCGTTCAAGCCACCATCGGCAGGGCGGCAGCGGCACTATCGGCTTTGGGGGCTCACTTGCCTGGATTCGGGCTACATTGATTTTGAACACACATAGGGCGTTGACTTACTTTTGATGAACTAATTGATGGTACCGGCTATGTAGCCGACCCTTTGTAAACAATGTTTTAACTCCTGATGGGATGTAAACGATCTTTGGATGGCACGGTGTAGAACAGCTTTTGGATGATTGATTTGATCGGCTGTGTAACCGATCTTATATGTATATGTGCTTTTGTAATCGGTTTCTCATTGATCTTTATTCCTATGCTCAGGATCCAATCCATACGCTAGGGTAGTATGCTTTCAAGTACTTTCCATTGATTGCTTTAGGTAGGATCAATCCGTCCAAGGTTTCGATTATATACGAGTTCCCATCAACTGGCCGATTTATCTTATAAGGCCCCTCCCATGTTGGAGACCACTTACCAAATCGATTGTCTTTAGAGCCGATTGGCAACACGGTTTTCCATACTAAATCGGCTCGATTAAAGGACTTCGGTACAACCTTCTTATTATATGATTTGGCAACCCTTTCCTTGTTTTTCTTAAGCCGATCCAATGTAATCAGCCTTAGTTCAGTCAAGTCATCTAGGTTGTCTAGCATTGCCTGCTTGTATTCGTCGGTCGGCAATTTCTCTTGCTCAGATAGCCTTATCGAGCTGATGTTGATCTCCACAGGCAAAACGGCTTCTTGTCCATACACTAGTTGAAAGGGTGACAATTTAATTGACCCATGATAAGATAGCCGATAAGCCCATAAAGCTTCTGATAGTGTTGAATGCCATTTCCTTGGTTCTTTTTCGATTTTTCTTTTTATCAGTTTTATCAATGTCTTGTTCGACGACTCGGCCTACCCATTGGCCTGAGCATAATAAGGGGAGGAGTTAAGTAGTTTTATCCCAAGACTTTCTGCAAAATCTTTGAACTCCTTAGACATGAACACAGTCCCTTAATCAGTAGTGATCGTCTGTGGGATTCCAAACCAATGAACGATGTGTTCATTTACAAAGTTGATTAGTTCCTTGCTAGTAACTTTCCTGAGCGATACAGCTTCAACCCATTTTGAAAAATAGTCTGTGGCTGCAAGGATGAACTTATGGCCTTTACTAGATGCTGGGAATATCTGGCCGATGATGTCTATACCCTATCCTCTGAACGGCCATAGTTTGATAATCGGGTATAAAGCCGATGCCGGTGCTGTTTGTACGTTGCCAAACTTTCGATAAGTTTGGCATCCCCTGTAGTACTTGAAACAATCTTCCAACATTGTCGGCCAATAGTACCCTGTGCGTCTCAGCATCTATTTCATTTTGTGGGCCGACTGGTGTGATCCACAAATTCCCTCGTGGACTTCTCCCATTACCACTTTGGCTTCTTCTGTTCCCAAGCATCTCAACAACAAACCTTCCATGGTTCGAAAATATAATACATTATCCAAAAGCACATACTTAAGTGCCCTATGTTTTACTTTCCGCTCAGTCGGCTTAGAAGGATTGAGCAAATACTCCCTTATTTCGGTTCTCCAGTCGACAGGATGAACACACATAATCGGCCAATCGCCCAGCTCGATTATTTCCTGTCGGCTTTTATTCTTATAACCTGATGCACATTGTGCCAGTAGGTTTGCCTTGTCATTGGCTCCTCTAGGGATATGTTTTATGGAGAACGTTGTAAATGTCTCAATAATTTGGAGGCATTGATGCAAATATTGAGCTAGCGTATCGTTGTTGCATCGGTATTCCCCTTTGACCTGCTGCACAACCAACAATGAATCTCCGAAGGCTTCGACGTCTTTTACCCCGATGCTGTCCAGCAATTGCAGCCCTCTTAACAGTGCTTCATACTCTGCTTGATTGTAAGAGCATCGGCCATTTAGCCGATACATGAACTCAAAGCTTCGTTTCTTTGGCGAAACCAAAATTATATCGATGCCTTCTCCCTCTTGGCAAACAGATCCGTCAAAGTATAATTGCCAAGGAGTCACATCGACTGTCCCGGCTAACGTAGCATTCCCTGTAATGAAATCGGCTATGACTTGTCCTTTCACAGACTTAGCCGATTCGTATGTCAAGTCGAACCCAGTCAAAGCATACTCCCATTTACCAAGTCGACCTCGCAAAATCGATGCGGATAGAATGTATTTGACTACGTCGGTCTTACAGACTATAATGCATTTTGATGCCAAAATATAATGTCTTAACTTAGTGCAAGCAAAATACAAAGACAAACATAATTTTTCCACCTGGGGATACCTGGTTTCTGCGTCTAAGAGACGTCGGCTCAAGTAGAATATGGCTCGTTCCTTCCTATCAGCTTCATGTGTTAGAACCGCTCTTACTGTATCCCCTTCAGCCGATATATACAATTTAAAAGGTATACCATGCTTCGGTGCGGCTAACACTGGCGGGCTCATCAGATAACTTTTCACATCATCGAAAGCCTTCTGTTGATCGGCTCCCCACTTGAACTCTTGGTCGTATTTTATCTTCAATAGCGGTGCGAAGGCCTGAATTCGCCCGAACAAATTTGAAATAAAGCGTCGCAAGTAATTGATTTTCCCTATCAATACTTGTAACTCTTTTTTATTTGTCGGCGGCTTAGTATCGGCTATAGCTTTCACTTTAGCTTGGTTTACTTCAATCCCTTTTTCGTGTACTGTAAACCCAAGGAATTGTCCAGCCGATACTCCAAAAGCGCATTTGAGCGGGTTCATTTTTAACCCTTGTGCCCGTGTATTCTCGAACATCTTTTCCAAATCGGCTAAATGTTGCCAATCCTCTTTGGATTTTACTACCATATCGTCAATGTAGATTTCCACAGTATTACCGATTAAATTATGAAAAATATGGTTCATAGCACGTTGATAAGTAGCGCCGGCATTTTTTAAACCGAATGTCATAACAGTCCATTCATATAGCCCTAAAGCTCCTGGGCATCTGAAGGCTGTTTTGGGTATATCGGCTTCTGCCATGAATATTTGATTATATCCGGCATTTCCATCCAAAAAACTTATGATTTTATTTCCAGATGCAGCATCGATAAGCATATCGGCTATAGGCATTGGGTATTCGTCTTTTGGTGTGGCTTTGTTTAAATCTCTAAAATCAACAAATACCCGAAGTTTGCCGTTCTTCTTCCTTACAGGAACGATATTCGAGACCCACTCAGCATATCGGCAAGGCCGGATAAACTTAGCCTCTAGTAATCGTCCTACTTCTTTCTTTATAGCATCATATAATGTAGGATTAAATCGTCTAGGATACTGTTTAAATGGCCGATATCCAGGTTTTATGGGTAGCCGATGTTCAACCAACTGTCGGCTTAAACCTGGCATCTCATAGTATTCCCATGCAAAGCAATCCCTATATTTTCTGAGTATTTCGACCAACTTTGCTTTGTAATTGGGTTCTAATTTAGCACTTACAAACGTTGGTCTTTTTCTATCACCTTCTCCAATGTTGATTTCTTCAAGCAAATCGACAGAAGTAAATCCTAATCCTTTCCTTTCTTCTTCGAAGTCTTCGACGGCTTCCTCGTATTCTTCTTGCCAATAGCTTCTTACCTTCTCCTGTAATCTTGCTATTGTTTTGGACTCCATCTTCTTACCACTTCGCTTGTCCGATCAAACGTATTAGGTCTAACGCTAATCGGCTTGAATCCTGACTTCTCGATGCAGATGAAATCACAATCGTCCAAGACTTTTCCTGATATACATTCAGCTTCTTCATGTGGCCAATTGGTATCAGGGCTGGCCATGGCGATATGAGCCGATGTATCAGCAGGCACAACTTCAACTGCATCATCGTTCCATTGCACCAACTTCTGATGCATAGTTGATGGTATGCAGCAATTAGCGTGGATCCAGTCCCGCCCAAGGAGCACCCTATAATTCCCTTTTGCTTCTATCACGAAAAATGCAGTCGGCAAGGTCTTACTGCCGACTGTTAATTCCGACATCATCACACCTTTAGCTTCGGTGGGATCTCCCGTGAAGTCATTTAACACCATGTTCGTTTTGATCAAGTCTTCATCGGTTTTGCCCAATTTTTTAAAAGTACTTAACGGCATTAGATTAACTATTGCTCTGCCATCGACCAACATTCGTGATATTGGTCGGCCATTAATATACCCTTTGAGATATAATGGCTTTAGATGCCGATGCATATCTTGTGGTTTCTCAAACACGGCATCTGGTGCACTGAGGCACAGCTGGACGAATACTTCTTCAGCCGATTCCTCGGTTTTGAACTCAGCAGGTAGAGTGAATACCATGTTTATATCCATTGGAGGCGTATCGTCTCGGATCATTGGAGACCCGGATTCGACCAATTGATCCGAATCACTATCGGTCTGTTCCTTCTTCCTCCATTCCTGTTTTGCAACTGGTATAGGCCTTAGCTTATTGAATACCCGATCTCTTTCTTTCTACTTTTCAGCCTCCCTTTCTTCTTGTGTCTTCAGTTGCTGAAGCCGTCTGCGCTGTGATTTGCTAAGACCTGAGGGGCACCACCTGGGTTTAGTTTCTATCGGTTTTCTGATTTTTCCAGCCAGGTTACTCATTTCATTGTCAGATTCCGTCCTGATTATGTTGTGAGAAGCCGATATTTCTTGAGTTCGGGAGGACTTGCCTTGTTCTGATGTTGACAATCTTTCATGGATCAGCCTCCTGTTTCCCACCTCTAGTCGATCATGCACTGGTCTGGACAATCTATCCTTTACCGATTGGTTTGGCCGACACATGGATGAGTGTTGCATAGGGCATGATAGCACTGTAGGTAAGATCATCCCCTTCTCCCAGCAAAATTGCCAAAAGGGACATTGCCGATGTTCTTCTTCCTCGGTAGTTGGCCGATGTGGCACATCTGGCCGCCAATATTCGTCTGTCATTTGATTTGGCCGATGGAAGTTATTGGACTGTCGGGTATTGCGTATTTGACTTGTCCTTTCATACTTTCCCAGGAGTTGCGAGAAAGTTGGCTTTCCTGGGAGCTCTCTCCGCCCTATACCATCTCCCGATTTCCAACTCTCCTCTTGGTTTCACTGTTCTTGAGTTTTGCCCATTTTTATCGGCCTTTATTTGTATAGAGCCGTTAGTAATTTGCACTGTTTCGTCTCCTTTTGACCGTATCTCAACTTTGTTAGTCGGCTTGATACCCTCTTCCGCAGATTCCTTTCCTTTCCGTGAGCACTGGACCATGTTGATTTGGAAGGGATTCATATCTATTTGCATAGCCGATTCTTCTGCAAACTTCAATCCTCCATCGGCGATAGCCGATTGAATCTGTTGTCGGAAAATATTGCAATCGTTAGTGTTATGCGAAAACGAATGGTGCCATTTACAATACCTTCGCTTTTTAATCTCTTCGGCCGATGGGATGACGTGTCCTTCTGGTAATCTTATGAGTTTTTCTTGCAGCAATAAATCAAATATCTTGTCACACTTCGACACATCATATGAATACTTAACTTCTGCCTTATTTTTCGTCGGCTTAAGTAAAGAGCACACGAGCGACTTTTTGAAACCCTTGGTCCACTCGGCTATGTTTATTCCTGCTTCTTCGTCCTCAGAAGTGTCGCTTGAATTATATTCTATCATGTTTACCTTGACCTTGTCATTACTGCTTGATCTAAATCTGTCCTTGAACCCCTTGTTTTCTACATATCGGCTTTCATGTGCCGATACGCGATGGAGTAAGTGGCCTAGATCGGGGAATTCTTGGCCTAACAGTTTCTCTTTTAATGGTGGGATTAGCCCTTGAAATGCTAGATCGGCTAATTGATCATCGGGTAGTGTTACACTAAAGCATCTATTTCGCACGCCTCTAAACCTTCTAATGTAGTTGGAAACCGATTCGCCGTACTTCTGTCGGACTGAGCTAAGATCAGAAATTCTAAGCTCCATAGTTCCCGAGAAGAAGTATTCATGAAATCGGCTTTCCAAATCGTTCCAGATATGAACTGAATTTGGAGGCAAATTGGTAAACCAAGTAAATGCTGCACCGGATAATGACAAAGGAAATAGCCTAATTTTTAATCCGTCAGAATGTGCAGCTTCCCCACACTGAGCCATAAATCGTCCGATATGTTCGATGGTGGTAACGGAATCATCGCCCGAAAATTTGGCGAAGTCCGGTATTCTGAAGTTGTGCGGATACGGTATACGATCTATGTAGTCGGGATACGGCTTCCTATAGCCGATTACCCTTCCTTTAGGCTGTAAACCGAACTGTTCCCTTAACACATTAGCAATCTGTTATGCCCAATTGACATTGTAGGCTTGCGGCGCAACCTGACATTGCCAATTTTCATTGTTCACGCCCTGCCCCCCTAGTGCGAACTCGGGTCGTTGTCCAAACCGCGCCGCAGGGGGTCTTGGCACTTGGTCATAATCGTGGTTTCTAAAAGCCAATGTATCGAGTATAGGTGCAAGAGGCTCAACGTACGGCACTACCCTATATGGCGCTTGGTTTCTGACTGCGGTTCCTTGTGATTGCGGAACCTGATCTGTTTCGATCGGCCGTGAAGCTGATAAACCGATGCTACTAATAGAGGGTCCGTTAGATGGGCTTGGTATACTCATTTTTGCCCCATCCGTGTGTCCATGGTAGTGTGCAATTCCACCTTTCTGCGAACTAGGTTTTAATACGGTAGGCTGAATCGGCATCATGACAGGTGTTGGGGCCGACGCGTTTACTGTGTTGGTATTGGGTGTTATAGAGTATACTGGGTATGTAGGGAGGGTTTGTAATGGATCTAGTAGGCCCCCAGACACAGCCAATTCCTGAGCAATTGTTTTGACACTATTTTCTATCATCGGCTTCAATGTAGACACTAGAGCCGATGACTGATTAATTAGTGCATGATGCACAGATTGCTCAATCATATTTGACAGATCGACTTGAGCAGGTGCATATCGGCTTACTGGGTCAGATGGTGAATCGCCGATAGGGTTGATTGTTGGAAGCGCAGCCTTTTGAGTAACACCTCGGCGTGTTTTCTGGAAGCACTGTAACATCGCCTCCTCCAAAGCTGCTTTTCGGTCTTCGATCTCCTTCCGCTGCTCGGGGTTTAAATCGGCCAATTTGGGCGCGATTATGGCATCCGTGTTGATATCGGTGGCGGCTGCGGTCTTATCAGTCGATGCCATGTTGATTTTCTTCGTCCCACCGGGCGTGCCAAAATATGTTCGCGCTAAAAACGTGAAGCAGGGTCTCTAGCCTCGAACACACAAGACAAACACCGAGTTTGCAAGGCGTGCCAGTCAATTTGACCTGGAATTGACAAGGTAGAGATTATAAGCAATCAAAGCCGATAAAACGAAGGTTATCGGCTTAACGCTAGTCGGCTAAAAGCCGATCAGGAGACAACTAGATCAACCTAGCGGTTGATCCGGGTACAAGGTAAAATCAGCTTTGAGAAGGCGATGCGCAACAAAACAAAGCAGATCGAACCTGGGGCGAAATCGGCCAAAACCAACAATCGGCAATGCGCAACTCTGTTGATTTCGTCGACTTACAGAGAGGTGTTTGTAAAACTAAAACGATGTAAAAGGGAACTGTAAAAAGTAGATGTGTATTGTATTGAGATTGATCCCCCGGTTGCCCCATGATCCGTCCCTTTTATAATGCTCCGGCCGATCCGAGTCCCACCTGGATACAGCAATCGAATCCGTATCGGCTTTTGATCCGATTCCCCTTCCTTTTTTCGGTGATGTATTCCTAGTTGGTAGCAGACTCATTTTTTATGTCGGTTTGCCTCTTTTATATCCAAACTGGATCGATTTTACTAGAAATGCCGAATTTTGGTGCAAACACGTTGTAATCTTTGTCCTAATCACCTTTTGTCGCCGAGTCTTTAACTCGACTACGAATACAGTGCATTGGTTTGAGCGTGCCATGCATTGTGGCATTGCTATTTTCTTAATATGCCGTCAGGCCGTGTGTTCGTGAGAAATTTGGACCTATTAGGTTAAGAGCGTCGTTGGCCTCAATTGTCGAGGCTAATTTCTTTTAGAGGAAGTTGATAGAACATCCTGTACTTTGATCGAAAATTTATTTAGCATCTTGAACTATAAAATTAGATACTTGACCCTCAAACTTTATATCTGATTCAAATAACAGCTGACTCGGTTTCACATAATAGTATTGCCTATGTGTGGTGTAATGAGTGGTGGTTTTGCTATGTAAGATGATTCGTTGGTTAAATTAGGTCAATAATATGTGGGGCTCACATGCGCTTCTCCCCCACCGAGCTCCCAATCTTTCATCTATGGCTGTCAACCCCTATAGCCCCTCACTCTATTTCGACTTGGAAGAGAAACCCCTAGGAGCTACAATTGTCATTCATCTAAATTTGCCTAGCGTGTTATCATATGTGGCAAAATCGCCAACTCATCAAGCCACACGGGTAATACTACTATAGAAAACTGACTCATGATGTTATTTGAATCGGATTGCAAAGTTTAAATGATCAAATATCTAGTTTCATATATAGTTTGGGTGCAACACGGACTTTCAAGTAAAGTTTGAGATGCTGTATGTATTTTTTTTTCCTTTTTTTTTAATATTTTGCATAGAAAATGAACTACAATTAAGAAGTAGTGAATGGCCAAAGGTCCACCAACCTTCCTCTTATCTGTAGTGATTCTCCTATAATTTGTGGTTAACAAACTCCTTTTGGCAATGTGTAAACATGCCTCTTAACCTATAGCAGGTTGCATGAACTAATCCCTTCTCCCTGCCAATAATTCCTACAGGCTACTACATCAGTACATCTCTGTCACTCTCTCCCTCCATTGATAGAGACCTTGCATTGCAGGCCTGGCCTACTCTCTCAGGGTCACAGTACATTTGATTCACCCGTTAGTTCATTTATCCCTCCCTGAAGTCTTTCCTTCTCCTGCTTCTCCTATAAATGAATCGCCTCCCCTCGAAGAAAGCCGAAAGCCTCCAAGGCCAGCCTTGCTTGCTTTGCTATTCCTCCTTGCGTTTCTAGTTCAGAACCGGGCGTGCGTTACAGCCGAGAAGCGGGTGGAGGTGAGGAGGGAGGGGGAGACCATGAGGGAGTACTGGACGGCGTTGGCGTCGCTGATGGGCGCCCTGGCGTTCCTGCAGGGGGTGCTGCACGTGGTGTTCCCGGCGGAGCTGCGGCCGGCGGTGGCGCGGCTGCTGGGGCGGGTGACGCGGGCCTTCACGCCCTACTGCTACTTCGACGTGACGGAGACGGACGGGATGAGCACCAACGAGATCTACGATGCCGTGCAGCTCTACCTAAGCAGCACGGCGGCGCCGGCGGCGGGGGCCCGGCTCAGCCTGTCGCGGCCGCACAACGCGTCGACCTTCACCTTCGGGCTTGCCGCGAGCGACCGCGTGTTCGACGCCTTCCGTGGAGCGGCCGTCACGTGGGAGCACGTGGTGGCGCCGCGGCAGCCGGGGGGTTTCTCGTGGCGCCCGCTCCCCGAGGAGAAGCGCCGGTTCACGCTCCGAATCCGCCGCGGCGACAGGGACAAGTTGCTCCCGGCGTACCTCGATCACATACTCGGCGCGGCGGCGGACATCCGGCGGCGGAGCCAGGACCGGCTGCTGTACACCAACGCGCGCGGCGGGGCCATGGACGCGCGTGGGCTGCCGTGGGACCCCGTCCCCTTCAAGCACCCCAGCACGTTCGACACGCTCGCCATGGACCCAGAGCGCAAGGCGGCTATTATGGCCGACCTCCGCGACTTCGCCGACGGCAGTGCGTTCTACGAGCGCACGGGGCGCGCTTGGAAGCGCGGGTACCTCCTGTACGGTCCGCCGGGGACAGGCAAGTCCAGCATGATCGCTGCCATGGCGAATTTCCTCGGGTACGACGTCTACGACCTCGAGCTGACCGAGGTCGGCAGCAACGCCGAGCTCCGGAAGCTGCTGATGAAGACCACGTCCAAGTCCATAATCGTGATTGAGGACATCGACTGCTCCGTCGACCTCACTAACCGCACCGCCGCGCCGCCGGCGCCAAATCTGCGGCCGAGCATCGACGGCACGAACGATCAAGACGCGTCGGCAGCGGCAGCGGGGCGGTCGATCACACTCTCCGGCCTGCTAAACTTCACCGACGGGCTGTGGTCGTGCTGCGGCTCGGAGCGCATCTTCGTCTTCACCACGAACCACATCGAGAAGCTCGACCCGGCGCTGCTCCGGTCCGGCCGAATGGACATGCACATCTTCATGAGCTACTGCTCGTTCCCGGCGCTCAAGATCCTTCTCAAGAACTACCTCGGTTTCCATGGCGACTCAGACGACGGCGCTGCGATCACGAGGGGGCTGGAGGAGTGGATCGACGCGGCGGAGATCACGCCGGCGGACGTGAGCGAGTTGCTGATCAAGAACCGTCGGAACGGGAAGAAAGAGGCAATGCAGGAGCTGCTGGAGGTGTTGAAGGCGCGGGCCGAGAAGCGGCGGCGGGAGAGCGGTGCGGCGGCGGCGAGGAAGGAGGCCGGCGACAACGAGGAGGAAGAGGAGGAGAAGAGGGCGCTGGAGAGTCCCAAGGAAGGTAAGGAGCAGGCCGGCATGGACAGCTGCAAGGACGGACAGGACGAGGCGGCGGCCAAGAAACAGCTGTGACTGATGAGAGGGAAAGCGAATGATTCAAAATTCTCTTGTTTGCTGACACTTCTGGAGAATGCAATGCAAGAAACGAATTTTCTAAAAAAAAAACTTTTTTCTTATTCGTTTTTCTTTATATATTACCCTTTTGATCTTTGCACTAGGCGTATTTTCTTCCGTTAGTTTGCCCTATGGCAACAAGGAAAAAATGTTTTAGACATTACTTGTGGGATCATATGAGGTGGTAATAGTTGTTGATTTTTTTTTTTTGTGTTTGTTACTACTTTGTTATGTGGTTTCCACCCTCTAGTTCTTGCTCGTGCACCTGAATTAGGGCGGCCGTTACTCTGTTGCTGTTGTGCATGAGAAAGCCATGTCCTTGATGTGCCGCTTTTGTGGTTGTAGCAACTTGTAAGCTTGCTTTTGTTCAGTTGGTGTAGAAGGCAGCACTTTTCTCCCCTAGATCTTGCTCTTCTGTTGTCATGTGTGGGTAGATGTGGGTATCGTGCCGGGCCGGGCCGGTCCGGTACGAGCTCATCGTGCATCGCGTCTAAACCTTGTCGGGCCGTGATGGCTCGTTGTGTCTAGCTACCGTGCCGTATTGTACCGGTTCGGCTAGCCTTCGGCGAGCCTAGGTATGGCCCATTTACACTTCGTGCCGTACCGGTTTAGGTTCAGCTCATTTACACTATTGCGACGAGAGGAAATGAGACGGAGACACACGATGCTCAATCTCTTTCAGTTCTCTTTCACCCATTGCTCCCTCTCGCAGCTTGCTCTTTGTCTCTCTCTCGTTCATTTCTCTCAATCTCCCTCTCTCGACTCTCTCTGTCCCTCTTGACCGTCTCTTTCAAGCTTTCTCTCGCTTGTTGCCGCTCTCTTGCTCATTGGCCGACGAGAGAACGAGAGACGGTCATATGTAGAAAGCACAACAGTACTTTTTTTTCTCAAAAAAGATCATCGGTGCGTGGGGGCACGGCGATCACAGGAGGGTGCGCTACGTGGCAACGCGGGAGGCGAGCGGCCACGGGGCCCACAACGGCCAAGGCGGCTCGAGCCATGCTGGCCATGGGCGAAGAGGCACGCAGGCACGGTGTCAGAAGCGTGCGTGCGGGCCACAACGTTGGGAGCGGGCGGCGGAGGGGCCGAGACGAGCTCGGCAACAGCAACGACACGGCACAGGTAACCCTCATGTGGCCCTGCTCCTCTCACATACTTCCCTGCCGCAGCCGCGTACTCGTACCATGCCGGATTTTGAATCAGGCTGGATCACCGTGCCTCGGGCCAGCCCAAAAAGGCACAGCCCAAGTGCCCACCTCTATGTGTGGGTCTCCGAGAGATTATTTTGTGGTTTATTTTCTGGTTGTACATAGGGATTTTACGGCTCTTACTAGGTACCACGAGTTATCATTAAGTTACTTTTAAATTTTTATTAAATTTTATTGTTTTTATATTTAAGTTTTTGTATCTTTTGATACCATAGTTTAATAGATAAGTTGATACTTTTTGAAGGTATCTCTGGGTGATAGTTTAATAGATAAGTTGGTACTTTTTAAAGATAGTAAAAAATGTTACTTGTAAACTTTCTTCTGTTCTTTGGAACCCACGTCGTTTCCAAGGCTAGCTATCCGGCTACCTTTCCAGGTTCCAGCTCAACATTAGAGAGAAGCTGTCCGGCTTCGTAGCAAGATTATCAGTTCTCTGCTCTGTTTCCTTGTGCACATAAGACGGAGTAAAAACGACTGTATTCTGTTGTGTTGTGTGTGTTTGTGCGCGCATGGCTGTTATTTCTGCTGTCGCGGGCTTGTGTATTGTTGTTCCATTTTGTGCTAGTACGAGTAGTTTAGGCAAGCTAGGAGCTAGTAACACTAACAATAGATTTGGGTCAAATCATGAATTATGAGCAATGAAAGTAATTGATGCCCTCGGATCAGAATCTATGCATGTTCCTTCTGTAACATTCTCAGTTTTTTTTTTCAGCTTGATTTTCATATCGCCATGTGGTTCTCTGGATACTGCCTGTCTGCCTGCAAAATCGGAGGACATCGTAGGGAATCTTTGATCCACGATATTGTATTTCCGCAGCTGAAAGTTATATTAGGCCAAGCGCTACTACTGCTGCAGGGTACTGATGGACGTGGATTTGTTCCCCCAGTAGTACGAAGTTTTCTTAACCTGCCTTCCTGCCTGCACTCGCCTTGTTCCTCTGGCCGTTTTCCCAATCGGTTGGTTGGCGTCGCCGGTTTCCATCGCACGGCGGCACAAGCTTGTCTCATCTAGCGACGTTATCGCGCGCACATGTTCGCGCTTGTCGCTCGCCGGTGGCGGCGGTTTTCTTGCCCCAGGCGCAGTGCCATGCCGGATCGATGGAGCACATCTGTTAGTGCTACTGTGCATGGCTTCATTGAATCATTGGATGCCTAGCTTTGCTGAATTTTTTTTTGTAGTAAATATTATTGACGAAATTAAAAAAAAGTAGGAAAGGAGGATTAGGAGTTGCGAAACTAAGAAAAATGGTAAAGATATATACAGTGATATAGACGGCAGATGTTTATAATATACTTGTTTGTTATCTATAGATGAGATTAGAGTCAACTTATACAATAGATTGTCTATAATGGTCTCATACAATCAATAGATTATCTATACAATAGCATACACTATATAAAACCATCTATAAGACTGTTTACATACTTTCTCCGGTCACAAATAGTTGTCATTTAAGAAATCACATGGTCTCTAAAACACAACTTTAACTACTAATTTCTATTATAATATATTTATAAAATCCAATAAAATTATAATATTGTGAAAGTACTTTTCGACATAAATATACATATATGATTTTTTTATATCCAATTTAAATATTTAAAAACATATCGACAATCAAAATTTCAAAATTTTCACTGCACCTATGTTCGAAACGTAGATATCATCTTCCTATCTATCCTCTCTTATTCACATAAGTTAAAATCCCACGTAGCAAAAATATACAGAAAGCTAACATGTACCTTGTGAGTGCCCTAAGAGCATCTCCAGCAAGGGCCCCTAAAACAGGGTCTCTATTTTGGATTTAGGGACTCCCCCTATTTTTTGAGGTCCTGTTTTCAGAGCACAAGTCCAGCAACAGCCCCTAAATCTCAGTCCCTATTTTACTTTTTCTCCTATTCTGACATATCCGCTATGTATAATCTTCATTTGACACCACTAAAATTCAATCAAATATATTTGTAATACATAAAACATAAGCATATTAACATTTACAATTTAAAAACATGAAATTTAAAATTTTCAAAACATGATAAAATTTTCGAAGCCTCTCATGTATTTCCCTATCTTCAATAATATGGGTTGTACTCGTGTCCCTGGGAATTGGGGCTGAGGAGGCAAATTTAGAGGCCTCCTAATTTTAGGGGCTTGAGTTGGGGCCCCCTGGGAATTGAGGCTGAGGAGGCAAATTTAGGGGCCCCCTAATTTTAGGGGTTTGAGTTGGGGCCCTGCTGGATCTGTTTTTTTTACTACACTCCCTATTTTAAGGTTTAGGGGCTGGTTTAGGGGCTCTGCTGGAGATGCTCTAACGAGCACAACATCCAGGGAGGCACGCACCCATGAACCATGTCCAAATCTGTACGTCGTTCGGAACAATTCTGATTAAAACGATCATAATTTTGACATACGGAATCCGTTGCAGGTGTTCGAGTACTTGATTCGAAGAGGACGACGTGACCTTTTCAATGGATCGGGTCCCATCTTCAAGTTCATTGTCTACACATCACAATCTTCAAAGAGAGGTGCTACGCCACTATATTTGTGCTTAGGCCCATGTATCTACCATTTCATGTATCGTTCTTTGTTTTCTAGCAGAAGGGATCGTTTTTGCTTCTTCCAATGGATCGACTGGCCGGAACGACGTGACTACGAATTTCTCAACAACTGCCACGACGCCTACCCCACTTCGCCCGAGAACTTCACCCGGTGGGAAAGGCCGTCGGGATATGTCCCTGTTCTAGATCGACCGGAGTTCAGGGCCGGTGGGCAAGGGAGCAACCAAACGGTGAGTTTCATGTGACATGCTAATGTTACAGTCACAAAGTACTAATTCTAAACCATTTCATCACATACAGGACTTCAAGAAGAAACTTGCAAAATTGATAAAGTCAAAGGAGAAACCTCCTCAAGGGCCCACACCCGATAGCCCCGAATTTTGCGATCACGACCTACAGGGAGTGGTTGATACCTGCCACGAGGATCTAGGGGACCGGAGGTTCTACCGGTGCCCCTTGGCCGAGGATGAATGGTGCGCCTACTTCAACTAGGTGGACCCGAAGAAGTACCATCCACATCTCAAACTTCCCATATGGGATAACTGGGGGAGCAACCCTCTCCGTGGTGCTACTTCCGCCCCGAAAAGCCACACCCCGAGTACGCCCAAGGTATTATTCAACGACCACAGCGGGCATACTGCATGGACTGCAGGGCACGCTTCCGGTTGTACAAGGACAAGCCCAACACGCACCTCCTGCACCATATAGTGGAGTGCGAGCCGAAATAGAGAAGACGTCTCCGCAAGGCACCACAAGTGGAAGAGGGTACCTTCACTCTAAGAAGGGACAAGGGGAAGCAGCTGCTCGAGGTCCGCACAACGCAAGAAATCCTTGCCGGGTTACAGAGACCATCCGGGAACCCGGGCGGTATTAACATAGGGGACGCCGGGAATCGGGATGACATGCTCATATGGGAGGGCAGAACTCCACAGAATGCACACAAACAAGTTACGTCTTTTACCCTAGAGACGTATGGCATAGGCTACCCATTCGGCGGCAGCTGGGAGCACTGCCCACGGCCATGGAGCTCTTTCATAAGAGAGATTGAGCGGTGTCCGAGAACAAATCGTGAAAGATTGACGGGTGATGTAATATGTAGAAAATGTATGGCATCATTCCCACTCTATGAACATAGGCGGAACGATCACTTGTTCAACCATGACAACCAGTGTTAACGTCACTTCTGCTAGCAATATCGTCACTGTTGTAATGCCCTTGTAATATTATCTGTTGCTTATTTCATCATCTAAACTTTCGTTGCATGTGCCCTACTAAGTTTGGGTTTTGTTCCTAAGGTTACTGCCTGCATGTACGTGCTTTTCACCATGAACGTCAAAGCAGTCATCAATTGGTACCCTTCTTTGCTTGATTCCTTTTCTTTCCTGTTGAGCCATGAAAGCTATCCTAGATTGCAAGTTCTACAGCCTATTAGACTAGAACTATCCATCTATACTACCATGCATGTACATGTCTATCTCTTTGAATTTGCTGGCGCGCAAAGTTACGAAACTTAAGTCGTGGGCTGCGCATATATTCCTTTCAATTGGCTAAAACTAGAAAAGAAAAAACGGGTATCAACTGAAACAGGAGAGGATTAGGAAAAGGAAAATTCAGAGGTGCAGCTGGTCCGATCGTTTGCTGCACAATAATTATAACTAAAATTCTTACGCATATTCACAATCCATATGATTTTATGCAAATTTAGAAAGTTTCCTTATTAAATTTGGAGTTGTACAGCGAAAGTTATCTGCATTTAAATCGGATACAATCGAAAAATCAGAGAAATAAAAAAAACACGTGGAAAAAAAACACGTGGCAGTGCGGGGCGGCGCCACTTGGCTGCCGCCGTGTGGGGTGGCGGCAGCCCTGGCTGCCGCCATGGAGCGTGGCGGCCGCCACATGGCACGGCTTGAGCGGTGACTATTTTTGCTATTTTTATTTCTTAGTGTATATTCCTGCGATTTTCTATTTATAGTTTGTATATTTGAGCATTTTTTCCATGGAGTCAGGACCTACAATCAGTGATACAATAAGTGGCAAATAAAGAATAAAGCAAACTTTCAGTGACATACCCATTCTTCCTTGGATGCTTGATCGGGAATGTCCTCTGTCGATCTTCACTGTGCTCCATGCAAAGCCTGGGACTTGCCAGGGCGGCAGCTGACAAACTTGCATGCTGTTGAAAACAATGTGTTTTCTCTTGTCGTGTTCCTGAATTGTTTCCATGGGAGCTACCGCCAGCTTGTTTTGCACCGGCTTCTAGCTGGATTCTGTTCTGGTGGTTCTATTGCCGGCCGACTGGGGTAAGCCCAATCATGACTTGGACATAACTCGGGTGTGTGATTTTTGTGTTGCATTTGCAAATACAACTACGAAAGAAAACTCTTTGTTCTCGAAGAAATAGCGCCAGTTTTGCCCGAATTTTCTGGGGCAGTTAACTCGGTCAAAACTGGTGTAGCTCGGTCAAGGTTTCAAATCTCGTTTTGAGTCAAATCTCGGAGGTTCCCGAAATCCGAAATTTCGGCGAGATTCGGAAATTTCGGACAAAATCCGGACGAATTGCAAAAACCAAATTTCAAATCCGGTTTTTTTTCTACCGGGAAATCCGAGATCTCGGCCGAAATCACCGAGATCTCGGCCGAAATCACCGAAATCTCGGCCAAATTGAACTGGCTGAAAAATGGTTCAAAACACGTCAAAAAAATTTGAATTTTTTTTTGGATAGTCCTAACACATCACTAATGTTTCCATAAAAATTTGAGATGATGATCAATCATGAGGAATTTTTTAAAAATCTAACAGTGGTAAAGTCGTGATAAAAACCGTATATAAAATCAGTTTTTGATTTTTCAAATGTAACAAATGAACTTCAAGTCATTTTAAAAGTTTTATATATGTTCCTATGTATTAAAAGAGATTCTTTCTTTGAAACCACCTGCAGTTCTGAGGGAGGTTCTTTCTTTGAAACCACCTGCAGTTTTAAATTTTGACTAATAAGAAAAGATCAATGCCATAAATATGAGCACTGATCATGTATATGTGAATCCCGCCCATATATACATAGGTGAGTTAATCTGTACTCCATTTATAAATACATGTTATCTTAGATTTTAAATTTTGTTTTTAATATATGTCATTCAATAATTTTGAAGTGGGTTTTGTACCACTTTGTTTCCACTCCACTTCTCTCTCATAGGCATACACAGTTGATTCCAACTATCAATGTCGATTTCGGATATCATTTCTCTCTTTGTTTCAATGCACTAGAAAAGTTCATATGTATTAAAAAAGTTCAAACCACTTTAGAAAATTTTGAAAATTTTTGTGAATGGTCCTAATACATCAATAATATTCCCATAAAATTTTCAGAAGATAATCAATCTTGAAAAATTTTAAAAAATTCATAAAGTCCTAACCGACGTATTGAACCGACCAAAAAATGGTTAAAAACATGTTAAAAATTTTTGAAATTTTTTGTAGATGATCTTGATCCTAAACCCAAGCAAATAGAATGCACAAAAATCAAAATCCGGCAAAAAAATACCAAATCTCGCCCGAGATTGCCGAGATTTCGCCCGAAATTGCCGAGATCTCGCCGAGAAATCCGAGATTTGAATCTTTTTAAATTTTTTGAATTTTCCGGGATTTTGAATCTCGGAGGGGTCCGAAATCCGAGATTTCGCCGGGATCTCGCCGAATTTCGCCGAAATTTGGACCCCTGAGCTCGGTAGCCTCAGCTGGAAGAATCTTACCCCACCTTAAGTCAAACGTGGATGCCAAGAAATTAGCTTCCTCCTGTTAGTTGAGGTCAGCGTACATACGCCCTGGAAGTGGCAAAGTTTCAGCAGGCAAGGGCACCACAAGCATCCGAATCCCGGTAAGATTTCGAAAATCATGGTTGAGATTTCGGATTTCGAACCCCTCCAAGATCATAAATCTCGGTTGGGTAACAAAATTTAAAATGCTACAGTAACCATCTAAACCTCAGTAATTTCGGTCAAAATCTCGATGATTTTGATTGAATTTTCATTTTCATTGGTCAGATTTGATTGGATTTGGGGTTAAGACCATCCACAAAAATTTTTTAAAAAATTTGACGTGTTTTGACCATTTTTTAGTTGTATCAATTTCAATGAAATCTCGGTAATTTTGGCCCAAAATCTTGGTGGTTTCGGTCAAAATCTCGGATTTCCCGGTTAAAAAAGACGTATTTGAAATTTGGTTTTTGGATTTCGTCTGAATTTTATTTGAAATTCTGATATTTCACTGAGATTTCGGATTTCGGTCCCCTTTGAGGTATGTTCCAAAATGAAATTTGAAACCTTGGGGTTCCATCAAACATCTTGCACAGAACTAAAATATCAAAAGCCAATAACAAGTAGCAAGGTTTGAAATTTCGGTTTCGAATTATATCTTGGATGCGACCAAAATCCAAAATTTTAGCAAAATTCAAAAATTTAGGATAAATCAAAACTATTTTTTTTCAACCAAAAAATCCAAGATTTTGGGTGAAATCACCAAGATTTCACCTGAAATATGCAAAACCTCGGTTAAAATTAAGTGTAACATTCCAAAATTTAGGGTTTCAAAATTTTTTGGTTTAGTTTAGCTTCCCAAAAAATTCTACTAATTTTCTCGCTTTAATAAAGCCTAATCTAGTATTTTCTAAAGAAAAAACAATTTAATTTAATTATTATAAACCTCAAATAAAATAAATTTTATTTTATTTGGGTTCCTTGTGCTCCAAGAAATTCTTCTGTAATTTTTGAGATTTTTCAGAGCTCGTTTGCTATTTATTGGATTTATTCGGGATCGATTTGTATTAAGCCCTTTTATTGAAATTAATTAATTATCTGGAAACGTTTATATAAAGTTTTGTTGAAAATATTTTATTTGTGTTCAAAATATCTCAAAATATTTTCTAGAATTTTAAGGGTATTTTTATTGCCTCAAATGATTTATTTGAATTTTCGGAATTGTTTTTATTGGAAAAATCTGAATTTCCTGGTCGTGCCACGTGTCGCCACCAGATAGCGCCACGTGTCGCCACCAGAATCGGCCACATCACCCCCTAATCCGAGACGCACGCCAACTGCTCGATAAAATGCCCAAACCGACCCAAACACCTCCAAACTTGATTTTTCTTGACCTAGCCGCCTCCCCTAACCTTTGTAGACCTACCATGACCCTCTCCCACGTCCTCAACCTCAGATTAATCTCCCAAAAGCTCCGAGCCGCCACAAGAAGCCCCGGATGTCGCCCGACGACGGCCAAACTTTGGAGCCGCGTCCCGGGCAGCTCGTCAACTATTTTCGAGATCCGTCTTCGCCATGGTGAGATTTGATGTCCCATCTGTCTACCCTCCAAATTTTAGCCCATTTGGCCTAAGGAATCAAAAGTTATGGTTGTTTAAATCTCGAATCTTGCCGAGGCCATATCTCCCTCAACTTTTCGAGTTTGATCGTGAAATGTTTTGTGTAGACTTCTGGGGATTTCCTCTACGTGATGCACATCTTGCCTCACGGTATTGCTCTCTAGATTTTGCACAGAAAAATATTTTCTCCGATCAGACTGCATTCCAAACAGCGACAATCATCCTCGAGCGTTCCCCGCTAATCCAGAAGGTAAATCTCCGAACCACCTGCGTCGCGGTGTTCCCCATGGTCACATCTAGCTCTCGGTCAAATTTCGTTAAGTTCCGATCATTATTCTAGAAGTTATGGCCATCCAAAATTTTGATCTGAAACCCGTTAATCGGCAGTTTGCGATTAATCCGGAGGGGCGCCATAAAATCCGCCTATACCGTTGAGTTCGTCTCACCGTGTTCTACGTGGTAGACATTCCCCCTTTGCCATCCCATCCTCTGGAATTTTTTTATATATATTTAGGCCTCCGTTTAGCCGTCGCCGCGCGCTGCCTTTTGACGCCGGCTATTTTAGCTCGCTCCGGCCGTGTTGTCGCGTCCGGTGGATCATCATGTACTGTTTTGGTTCATCCTTGAAGATCTTTTGCTCTCTGTTTGCTGTCGGAGCCCGATTCCGACCTAAAATCGTCGTCTTTCAACCTAGCCCATTGCTTTTGTTTCGCGTCTCGGTTAGCCGTCCTTGGTAGCGTTTTGTCGCGGCCATGTCATTGCACCGACGGTCGATACCTTTTTTCATGCGCATCTTGTCATCGCTTCGCATTCGTCGTTAACGCTCTGCCGTTAACGTTTCACCGTTAACGTTTGCCATTAACGCTTCATCGTTAACGCTTGGCTCTCATCGCTTCATTCTCATCGCATGCGTGCATTCATGCACAAGCCCTAGTGCGATACCTTCATCTTCTCTATCATCATGACGTGAGCCTAGCCTCATCGTCATGTCATCTTCTAAGTCAAACTAAAACCCTAACCTAGACTTCATTCGTGGACTTGGTCGATAGATCATTGGCCATGTGTCTTGTCCTTGTACCCAGGTCTAATCTATCAGTCTATCCCTCTTTTGTTTGACGGTGTCCGTTCGGTCAACAAAAGTCAAACTCGAGAATCAGTTTAGTTCATTGTGAACTAACATATCCTTATGGACTCGATCTATAGATCGAGAGCCCATACGTCTTTGTCTGTCCAATCAAGATAATAACTTCGGAAGAAATATTCCTTGTAATATTATTCTTTCCTTCTCAGCCATTCATCTTTCCCCTTTTCGGTGTTTTCCGAAAGCCGTTCCCTTTTGTCTACTCTTCGATCTAATCCGTTCGAGGGTATGAAGGGGGAGCGTACCAGGGCTGTGGCATGGTACCCGTCCAACGGTATGTCGATCCCATACTTCGCCTTTGTTAAGGGAAGGGATGGAGTATGGCAAAAACCGGAGAGGTTCACTTGTGTAGTTGGAAGTTTCCGAAAGGCTTTATTATGATTACTCATTCGCATACTCTTGTATGGCGATTCACGGCTGACGTGGTGAGTTGATTGTATCTTGTGAGTAAAGTGTATAACCTCTGCAGAGTGTAAAATCTATTCGAATAGCCGTGTCCGCGGTACTGGATAATGCTCGGGGATTACAGTGAAGGGTTAGCTTTTCTTAAAATTGAACTTGGGCTTGGAGGCAGTTTGCTTGCGGAAAAGTGATAACTGTTGAAGGATGTGGAATGGTTTACTTGGGAAATAACTGTGAAATCCATTACTGTCATTATTTGTTTTACTGCTTTACAATTTATTTTGTTTATTTGTGATTGTTGTTTTTCTGCAAAATAACCATTTAGCCTATTACTTGGAATAAGCCATGCATATAGTTATTAGACTTGCATTCTGTGCATGACTTGCTGAGTGCTTTATGTACTCACCCCTTGCAAACAAACAATCACCAGTGAGCAGAAGTTTATATCGTCCAAGAAGAAGAAGTTCCGTGAGAAGTCGATTATCTAGGAATCGAACCCTGTCAGTTTCCTGTGGTATATTGCTGGGATTCACCGATGTTCTTCGTTCCACTGCTGCTTATTTGGAGTTGAAGTCGTCAAGGCTTCGCAAATGTAAGGTTGACCTTAAGGTCGTTCAATAGTTTATATTTTATATTTGAGTTATTTTTACTATTCCGTTGCGTATGATTGTGATATTCATCTATGTTGGGACTGTGTGCACTAGCGTGATTCTGGACTAGTGCAGAATACACAGAGGGTCCGAATTTGCATATTCGGGTCCCGACAGAGGTGGTCTCAAAGCCATACTGACTGTAGGTCTTGACCCTAGATAGATTGGCCGTCTTTAGGAGCTTCAAAATTATTTTCTAAAGAGAAAATTTAACTTGAAAGAATAACATGTTCTTGACTTATCTTACTCTTCTATTCTTTCCTCTTTGCTGAAATTCCCATCTTTTCCACTGATTTAAATGGAAATCTTACCTGAGTCGTTCCGAATAGTTAACAATGTTTCACACCTAAGGAGAAAGTACTGGATGTCGCTGCCAGCCCTGAAGATCGTGAAGCAAGGAATCATCGAGCTCGAAGAGAAGTGGATCGATGAAGTGTTCGAGAGGCTAGAATAACCAGTGCTTAGTAGTAAGTTGAGACTCATGTGTGAGAGTCGCGTCTCTTAAGATAGGAGTGTTACCTTTTTAGACGCTAGATTATTGTGTGCTTAGGAATTTGGATCTTTCTTGATTGCTGAGTGTGTAGTATGTGTTGCATAGCTTTTAGGCTTTTATAAGCAACCATACCAAGTTATTAATAATATTTGTATAAGTTGTTGGGTTAAACCTGTTTCCCTGCACTAGGAATCTTGAACCTCATCTATGCTTTTTCCCTCTTACCTAAACCTTGGAGTGATCAACAAATGGAAAGGACCAACTACAGCAATGACTTCGAGGCAGTTCAGGTGATTTCAGTTGCTACTACCGGTGTCAGTGTTAAAGCAGATAGTGACCAGCAGCTGTCCACTGTACCAGTCATGGTAATTCAAAACTTAGATCAGTTACTCACCGCCCAGACTCAGCTTATGCAGACAAAGATGCAACATATGAATGTTATCAGTGCCAAAATCCACCCCTCCACAACTGAAGTCACAACCTCTTGTTCACAGTCAAAGTTTGAATTGTTCATGAGGACCAAACCACCCACGTTTGATGGATCAGCCACTCTCAAAGATGCAAAAATTTGGCTTCGTGTCATAGAAGAGAAGCTGGCCGTGGTGCAATATGAAGATGAAGAGAAGGTTCCCTATGCTACTTGCCAGTTAGAGGAGATGCATTAGTCTGGTGGAAGAGTTTCTACACCACCTCTGAGGATGGATATATTATCACTTGGTTGGAGTTTGCCACTGCCCTTCGTCAGTTTGTTGCGTCGTCAGATGATAGTGTGACTACCGCGAGTTTAGAGAACAGTACAACCCCTGCCCCCAATACCATACCGAGATGTTGTTCTTTGAAGTGTTGTCAACCAAACAAATCAGAAGACCGTGCATGCATCTGATGTGGAGAAATAGGGCACACTGTTGATGAGCATGCAATCAATTGTTCCAGCTGTAAAGGAAGCCATTTACTTGGAGGATGTCCTATGAGCAACATCACCTGCTATCTTTGCGAAGGTTGGGATCATTGCCCATCTCAATGTCCCCTAGATCCAATAGTAACCGCTGTGACTCAGCATCAGCGAGAGAATTTTCGAGCCGTCATTGCTCAACAGTTAGCGAAAAGAGAAAGATTGTCATCCGCACTTGCTGTGCCACATGAAGAAATGAAGAAGAAACATGTCAACCCTATCCCTCTACCTTAGGGAATTAGTGATACTTGGTCACCATGGAACTATTTCTTGTGTGATAAACGAGATCATTGGGCTAGAGAATGCCCCATCAACCCAGCACGATGACCAAAACATTCATGTTTCAACTATGGTGAGTCAGGTCATTTTGTTAAGGGGTGCCCACAGAAAGATGAAGCAATTCCCGAAGCCATGATCATCCCGAAAATTACTTCAGTAAAGATTATAACACCAAAAGTGAGTGGTAAGACTATGGAAGCAACTTGCTTAAGGAGTCAATTGAAACAAGATGAGATGGTTAACAAGACCCCTGATCCAGAAGATGAGTGCAAGGAATTGGAAGACCACCGCAAGCATTAGAAGGCCTGTCAAGAAGGACCACTGCAACAACGAATGAGGAGTTCCCCTCAACAACTCAGTTGCCATACTGCGCAGACTTTGTTCGAGACATCTTCACCTGTGCTTCGCCCCAATGGTCAGAGTTTCCATAACACCACCCCGGTGAAAAGTTCTCAAGGAAGAAGCCTGCTTTCTAGAGTCTTCTTTGCCTGTCGTCAGCCAAGATATTTTGCTAACCACTGCTCTCAGAAGAAAGTGATCACTGCGGATCGCATCAATCTCAGCCCTACCCCTACCAATACCAGTACTACATCAGGAGGATGCCAGCAGACGTTAGTCAAGCGTTGCTTCAGATGCAATGAGCCGGGACACTTTGCTAATAGTTGTCCTAAGAGAAAATGTGTTATACCTATCCACTTCAATCCTAGTCCCCCACCTACCGAGTCACTTGAGCCAGAAAGTGAATTGTGAAGCAGTTCAAGGTGAAGCTATGCCGCAAGTGCCAGTGAAAGATCATGACAATCACATTATGACCGATGAAGCTTAGAAGGCATCAGATGTTGTACTGATCAAAAGTCATATGTACTGCAAGATGTTGAGAGTTAACTTGTCTATTGTTGAGAATGAGTTCCTAATAAAGCTTATCATGTTGGAAACCATGCTAGAGATATTTATTCTTGGAGTTAAGTCAGTTGGCCAAGAGAAAGGCAGTTTTGGTCTATGACTAGAGAGGTAATCAGTTAAGTGGAGATAGAGTGTTCCTGAGATAACGTTGCGATCAAGTTAACTTCAGTACACCGGAGACAACGGAGAACCGTCTATTCAGTTATGGTTGAGTCAAGAAGATGGATGTGCCATCAGATCGGAAGAAAGAGTTGCTGTGTGTGCTTAATAACCACAAATGATAATTGTTTTCCTGAAGAGTTACTCCAGCTACCGCAGTACCTGCCAGCAAACCAATACCATTACCCCAATAATAGTTAAAGCTTGAGTTCAATGTGAAGGGAGTAATCAGTTGAAATAAAGTTCAAGTCAATGCTCGAGAATCAAGCCGACAAAGATAGTACAAGACAAACCGGAATGCTGTTCAAGTCAAGATCAAAATTACAGAATTTCAAGAAGGTTTCGCCGTCAGACACAGCTTGTCCAATTTCTACGAGAAGCCAAAAATCAAGTGTTCAGGAACAGAAGCAAGGACGCCTATCACTGGAGTTGCTGAAGACGTCAGCATGAGTGCACGAAATGTTCAAGATTTCCCGACAGTGGAGGTATCAAGATTCCCCGCAGAAGAAGTGCCTTCTTGTGCCAGAGAAGCAAACACTGTTGAAATTAGTGGAGTTGCAGGAGGATCTCATCCGCAAAGAGCAGCCTACAAATTTTGGATGTTACCAAACGTTTGTTCAAAAGCGAACCTGTCCAGTATGTAGTTGCTTGGAAGTTTGAAGAAGCCTCAAGAGTTGAATCCCCTGGACCCAAAATTTAGGTTTTCAAAAATTTTGGTTTACTTTAGCTCCCCAAAAAAATTTACTAATTTTCTAGCTTTAATAAAGCCTAATCTAGTATTTTCTAAAGAAAACACAATTTAATTTTATTATTATAAACCTCAAATAAAATAAATTTTATTTTATTTGGGTTCCTTGTGCTTCAAGAAATTCTTCTGTAATTTTTGAGATTTTTCGGAGCTCGTTTGCTATTTATTGGATTTATTCGGGATCGATTTGTATTAAGCCCTTTATTGAAATTAATTAATTATTTGGAAAATTTTATATAAAGTTTTGTTGAAAATATTTTATTTGAGTTCAAAATATCTCAAAATATTTTTCGAATTTTTCGGGTATTTTTATTGCCTCAAATGATTTATTTGAATTTTCAGAATTGTTTTTAATGGAAAAATCCGAATTTCCTGGCCGTGCCACGTGTCGCCACCAGATCGCATCACGTGTCACCACCAGAATCAGCCACGTCACCCCCAAATCCGAGACGCACGCCAACTGCTCGATAAAATGCCCAAACCAACCCAAACACCTCCAAACTTGATTTTTCTTGACCTAACCGCCTCCACTAACCTTTGTAGACCTACCATGACCCTCTCCCACGTCCTCAACCTCAGATTAATCTCCCAAAAGCTCTGAGCCGCCGCGAGAAGCCCCGGATGTCGCCCGACGATGGCCGAACTTTGGAGCCGCGTCCCGGGTAGCTTGTCGACTCTTTTTGAGATCCGTCTTCGCCATAGTGAGCTTTGATGTCCCATGTGTCTACCCTCCAAATTTCAACCAATTTGGCCCACGGAATCAAACGTTATGGCTGTTTAAATCTCGAATCTTGCCAATGTCATATCTCCCTTAATTTTTCGAGTTTGACCATTAAATTTTTTGTGTAGACTCCTAGGGATGTCCTCTATGTGATTCACATCTTGTCTCATGGTTTTGCTGTCTGGATTGTGCGCAGAAAAATATTTTCTCCGATCTGACTGCGTTCTAAACAGCGACAATCATCCTCGCGCGTTCCCCACTGATCCAGAAGGTAAATCTCCGAACCACCTGCGTCACGGTGTTCCCCTTGGTCACATCTAGCTCTCGGTCAAATTTCTTTAATTTCCGATCATTATTCGAGAAGTTATGACCGTCCAAAGTTTTGATCCGAAACCCGTTAATCGGACGTTCGTGATTAATCCGGAGGGGCGCCACAAAATCTACCTACACCGTTGAGTTCGTCTCGCCGCGTTCTACGTGGTAGACATTCCCCCTTTGCCATCCCATCCTTAGGAATTTTTTATATATATTTAGGCCGCCGTTTAGCCGTCGCCGCGCGCCGCCTTTTGACGCCGGCTATTTTAGCTCGCTCCAGCCGTGTTGTCGTGTCCGGTGGATCATAGTATACTAAATTGGTCCATCCTTGAATTCTTTTGCTCTCTGTTTGCCATCGGAGCCCGATTCCGGTCTAAAATCGTCGTCTTTCAACCTAGCCCGTTGCTTTTGTTTCGCATCTCGGTTAGCCATCCTTGGTAGCGTTTTATCGCGGCCATGTCGTTGCACCGATGGTCGATACCTTATTTCATGCGCATCTTGCCATCGCTTCGCGTTCGTCGTTAAAGCTCCGCCGTTAACGTTTCGTCGATAACGTTTCACCGTTAACGTTTGCCGTTACGCTTCATCGTTAACGCTTGGCTCTCATCGCTTCGTTGTCATCGCATGCGTGCATTCATGCACATGCCCTAGTGCGATACCTTCATCTTCTCTATCATCATGACGTGAGCCTAGCCTCATCGTCATGTCATCTTAGAAGTCGAACCAAAACTCTAATCTAGACTTCATTCGTGGACTTGGTCGATAGATCATTGGCCATGTGTCTTGTCCTTGTACCCAGATCTAATCTATCAGTCTATCCCTCTTTTGTTTGACGGTGTTCGTTCGGTCAACAAAGTCAACCTCGAGAATCAGTTTAGTTCATTGTGAACTAACATATCCTTATGGACTCGATCTATAAATCGAGAGCCCATACGTCTTTGTCTGTCCAATCAAGATAATAACTTCGGAAGAAATATTCCTTGTAATATTATTCTTTCCTTCTCAGCCATTCATCTTTCCCCTTTTCGGTGTTTTCCGAAAGCCGTTCCCTTTTGTCTACTCTTCGATCTAATCCGTTCGAGTTCCCGATTTCATCTAAGCCGTTGTGCCCAATGCTGTTTGTTCTTAATTTGGAGTTTATTTGATTTGTCTTTTGGGTTTTGTTGTATTTGTGTTTATTTATCGTTAGACGCGTCGTCCAGAGTCGCTCCAAGGAGCCGAAGATCAAGGAAGTGAGGATTGAAGATCGAGGGTAAAGAATCGAGGATAAAGAGTAAAGAACAGTAAAAATTGCGAGGGCCGGACAAGTTGTGCTTTGACCATGTTGATCCCATTTTCGAAAATTATGTTGTTTCAAATTATTGCATGCTAGTTTGAGTTAAACTAATTTCAATTAATTTGGGATTAGATAATTAACCTACTTGTTATCGCCACCTTGCCTATAATGATTGTATGCCATGATTCATTTGTCACCCTAGGTTTGTTGATTAATAATTGGTAGCTAATAAATTGCCAACATGGGTTAGATAGAATGTATTAGTTTGCTTAAACCTGCACGAGTCCGTGCCATCATTTTGGAATTGCAAATGTCAATATTGATAAATGGAATATGCAATGTATTTTGAAATGGTGTAACGTGTTGCCGACACGATGATGTTGATATGCGGAGGCCTTCGTGCTTATTCAAGGATGTTGAGTTGTTGTTGGCATTGTGTTGTGCAATAATCAACTGGGGTAATAAAATGATTTAGACTTGGGCAAGTGGCAAGAATTATGGTGGGCCAGTTTGGCGGTTGGGAATGTTTGAAACATGATATATGTATGAGGGATGGTGAGATGGATTACTTTGAGAGTATTGATGTAAGTCTTGCCCTGGTCACTCTAAGGACTTAACCTTGCAAGCCTTTGAACTGAGTCAATCATACAACCACATGTCCGTAATGGGACGGACCTAGTTGAGTAAGTTACTAATAACTTGCATGTGGTACCTCGGGGTGTCAATTACTGTAGCTTGAAGGGGGAGCGTACCAGGGCTGCGGCATGGTACCCGTCCAACGGTATGTCGGTCTCATACTTCGCCTTTGTTAAGGGAAGGGATGGAGTATGGCAAAAACCGGAGAGGTTCACTTGTGTAGTTGGAAGTTTCCGAAAGGCTTTGTTATGATTACTCATTCGCATACTCTTGTATGGCGATTCACGGCTGATGTGGTGAGTTGATTGTATCTTGTGAGTAAAGTGTATAACCTCTGCAGAGTGTAAAATCTATTCGAATAGCCGTGTCCGCGGTACTGGACAATGCTCGGGGATTACAGTGAAGGGTTAGCTTTTCTTAAAATTGAACTTGGGCTTGGAGGCAGTTTGCTTGCGGTATATTGATCGTATTCACCGATGTTCTTCGTTCCGCTGTTGCTTATTTGGAGTTGAAGCCGTCAAGGCTTCGCAAATGTATGGTTGACCTTATGGTCGTTCAATAGTTTATATTTTATATTTGAGTTATTTTTACTATTCCATTGTGTATGATTGTGATATTCATCTATGTTGAGACTGTTTGCACTAGCGTGATCCTGGACTAGTGCAGAATACACAGAGGGTTCGAATTTGCATATTCGGGTCTCAACATTAAGCGACCTAATAATGGTCGAAAATAGGTCAAAAAATTTTGAACTTTTTTTGGATGATTCTTATGTATTAATAATATTCCCACAAAATTTTGAGATGATAATCAAGCTTGTGGAATTATAAAAAACTGTGCAAGTGGTAATGTCGCGATAAAAGCCTAGTGTAAATTCTGTTTTTGATTTTTCAAATGTAATAAATGAAGTTCAAGTCATTTGGAAAGTTATGTATATGTTCCTATGTATTATAATGCAACATACCAAATATTTAAACAGAAAAGACTCTATGGTTAGAAATTTTGGCAGCATTTTATTGATTTTTGGATTATGACAGTGACAATTGGCAACAATCAATATATTGCCATACAATTCAGCACATATAGCAAGAAAATGAAAAAGAATAATTGCAAGATGGGTGAAGCATCAGTTACTAAAAAGGGGGAGATTGAAGCATCTAGGCCCCTCATTTTTGTTTAATTTTGGTAAATAATGACAATCAATATTTGTGAACTAATTATTTGCTTTGAGTGTGCAAAAGGTGATTAGCCCCCATCAAAAGAAATATGAAAATCAACCGCACGAGTCAACATTTGAAGTCAAGCGCAAGACCAAGGAATAAAGGTTAAAGTTTCTTTTTTTTAGCATTTTGCCGATCTCGGTGTTTGGAATGAGATCGGATTTGCTAGGATAAATGCTGTACTATTACGGGGGACTTAATTAGTAGCTTGAGATTAAGTGTATCTAAATGGCTCAATTAGTGTGATAGCTCATGTTCATTCATTTGGATTGAAAATCTTTGCAAAATCTGGCCTTCAGTCTTAAAGTGGTACTACCCACACTATAGGAGTGGTAATACCGATCATAGCGATAGTACCGCCCATGTAACGTCGGTAGTCTTTTAACAGATGCAGTGCAGTCGTGACCCTCCTGACCAGCACTACCAGTGGGACTGAGCGGTACTGCCGGCCCGAGCGGTAGTATCGCCCATACTACCGCAGTAGTACCGGTGGAGACCAGAGTGGCACTATTGGCCCTATGATGGTGGTAGTGCCGGCCACATCGAATTTTTTTTCTTCTGATTTTTGTCTCCAACGGCTAGTTTCTCGGTGACGGGTTATAAATACCCACCATCTGCATCAAGGGTATGGTTGGTGATTCTATTGAATTCATTCTAAGCACTTGGAACTCCCATTTCATCCTAGAGCTTTCATTTCTCATTTTGTGAGTTGGTGGGAGCAAAATTGAGTGCATTGCATTGATTGAGCCCAATAGAAGCAATCTACACCTTCAAGCAAGCGTCAAGTTTATTACTCTTGGAGGTTGCTGCTGTAGTGGCTCAGTTACAAAGTCCAGCCCATCATATCCCGAGCCATCGGGTGAATGAAGCATGGCCCATGTTTTATCCGAGGCAGAGTTGAGCAAACGAGGCATTGCTTCGGCCGAACCTACAATGCGGAGCGAAGCAAGATAGCGGCAAAGGCAACGGAGGAACGCACCCTCGCAGTCCACAAAGACACACCCGACAACACCATCAAATAAATCTGACACCCTGCAAAAAGAGAAGAAGAAAACGACAAGATCCTGTCGGGACCGGTCGGGAAGAGTAAAATGGGACGCGCATGAAGGGATGGTTCCCCCATGTTCCCCTCCTATAAAAAAAAAGAGAGGAAAGAGCCCACAAAAAAAACACACACCCGTGTGGTCGTAACCACAACACTGGCGCCGTCCGTGGGGAGCGGAAGAACGTGAAGCTCACCAGTCTAGACGACGAACACGATTTCCAAAAAACCATGCCACCAAAGAAGGGAGCAGAGGCAGCGTCTAAGGAAACGCCGCCGACGGGAGCAACGGCGACGGCTGGAGCGAGCGGATCCAGACGATCCACCAGAAGTCAATCGCGCGGACAACTTCAACTTCTAAACGAGGAGGATCGCGTTTTGGCCCCAGCAACAACAAGGGAAGCTCCAGGGGCGCCACCTCCCCAAACTCCGGCGACGGCGCGCAAGCGCGCCCCCAAACGGCGTCCCCCAACTGCGCAGTGTACACGCTCGACCATGGGAGGAGACATAGCAGAGGCTTCAACCCCCGGCTAAATCGCCAAGTCGGCAAAGGGCGGAAAGGGGGCTTCAAGGGGGACCGGAGTCGAGGCGATCGACCCTAACATACAAAGCTGATGGAGGCCAACGAAAGGCTTATGGCCGAAGTAAAACGCTTGCAGGAACAACAAGAATGGAGGTGTGAGGAATCTCAAGATTACAGCCCAAGCCGGGAGGTATCTTCTCCAACATACATGAGAACGGAAAGGGAGGAAAGCGATTTGAACCCTCTCAGCGTCAGGCTTCGAACAAAAAGGTGGCCCTCACCAGGAAGCTTCAAACTCCCCACAGTAAAACCGTATGATGGCAAAACCAACCCAAGAGAATTTCTCCGTGTCTATGATACGGCCATGGAAGCTGCCGGAGGTGATGACGATATCAAAGCCAAAGGATTGCTATTGGCATTGGAGGGGATAGCCTTATCCTGGTATTCTTCCTTGGAGCCAAATTCTATCACCAACTGGCCGCAGCTCCGGGCGAAACTTGAAGGCAATTTTCAAGGCAACGTTGACGGGATTAAAGAGGAAAGCGACCTGTTTGCAATTAAACAACGTGAAGGCGAAACCCTAAAGAGCTATTTCCAGCGATTTTCTCGAGTCAAATGCCAAGTTCGAGGGGTTAGCGACACAACCATAATCAACGCCGCGCGTTTTGGGTTCTGAAGGGCCGTTAGGCGGAGAGACTTGCACGCAAGGAAATGCGCTCTGTGGAAGAGCTATTCGCAAAGATGAGGGAATACGCCAGAGCGGAGGAAGATCATCTCGGAGAGAGGCGGGCCGCTGCGAAAAGCAGAAGAGATGGGCCCACGCAAGAGGGACCGGAGGAGAGATCCTCCTCGAGGGCCGCGGCGAAGGAACGACGCCAGAAACCAACCGTAAGAGACAAGGGAAGGAGGATTCACTATGTGGAAAATCAGGCGAATCAAGGAAGGTTTGGAGGACAGCAAAAATGGAGTTCACCAATGGAGCGAGGAGGCCAAAGGAGGAATCCATTTGGACAAAGGGAGGAGCAAAGCCAAAAGGGTATACCTGTGAATATCATGGCGACAACAACACACACGACACCGCACATTGTAAGGTAATTGAAGGCTATCGCCGCTCAAAGAAAGCGAAGGTACGCGGGTGTTCACCCCAGTCTGGCATCGCCCCGGAGCACCGTCCTCCTCCTCCCCCTCAGGTAAATCAACTCAAGCCAGCGTAATTAACGTTATCGCCGGGGTCATCCTCACACCTCTCGTCGAAAAGGCAAAGGAAGGCTTACGCAAGGCAAATTAACCACGTAGGACTCAGCCCCGTCGGCCCGCTTGAAGGAATTTGAACCAATCACTTTTACACAAGAAGACGCAGCGGAGTGCATTTCCCACATCAAGACTCTTTGGTCGTAACGGCGATCATCGCCGAGTGCGAGATTCGTCAGTGTTGATTGACGGGGAAGTGCTGCGGACATTCTCTCGGCGGAGGCTTTTCGACAAATGATGATACCTCGCGATCGATCAAGAAGTCGGAGGTACCATTGGTGGGCTTTGGGGCCACGCAGCTAACACCCTTGGACAAGTGGAGCCGAGGTCACCTTCGCGACGCCACGCAGTCGATATCCAACCTAGTCACATTCGGCGTAGTGGATATACCCTTCCAATATAACGCCATCCTCGGTCGGGGATCATTGACGGCCATGGCGGCAGTTATCCACCACGGATTCCTATGTATGAAGATCCCGTCGGGAAGTGGCGTTATCACGGTCAAAGGAGACCAAGCCCTCGCCAGGAAAATAGACATGGAAAATCCTTCACGGGTTAGGTATGTTCGTACCACCGAGCAGGACCTAACGACAATGCCTCGTGGGAAATGGCTCCCCAAACCGCAACCCCAGGGTGAAACAAGACGAGTGCCCCTCCACCCAGGAGGAGAGAGGATTATAACTCTCAGCGCCACCCTCACCCCCAGCGAAGAAAAATACTTAATGCAGCTTCTCCAGGAATACGAGACAGTATTCGCGTGGGGACCGGAGGACCTTCCGGGGGTTAAAAGGGAAACCGTCGAGCACGCCTTGGCAACCAGCGAAAGTGTCAAACCAAAGAAGCAGAAGCTCCGGAAGCTTTCCACTGAGAGGCAAGCTGCGGCCAAGGCAGAGGTGGTGAAGCTCCTCCAAGCGAGAATAAATGCGGGAGGCGATCCATACGGATTGGTTGGCCAATGTGGTCCTGGTCAAAAAAGCCAGCGGGGCTTGGAGGATGTGTATCGATTTCACCGACCTCAACAAGGCGTGCCCTAAAGATGACTTCCCCCTCCCCCGCATCGATCAACTCGTTGACTCAACCTCCGGGTCAGAAAGGATGAGTTTCCTTGATGCTTATTCTGGGTATCACCAAATTTACATGCGGAAGGAGGACGAGGACAAGACGGCGTTCATCACCCCCTTTGGCACTTATTGTTTTATTCGGATGCCGTTTGGTCTTAAAAATGCAGGTGCTACCTTCGCACGTCTTATCGCCAAGGTTTTCGCGGACCAATTAGGAAAGAACGTGGAAGCTTACGTCGATGATATCATCGTTAAAAGCGAGAAGAAGGAAGACCATTTAACCGATCTCAGGGAGACTTTCAACAGCCTAAGAGCTGAGAGGATGAAGCTCAACCCGAACAAGTGCGTCTTCGGCGTAGATGCGGGAAAATTGCTGGGATTCCTGGTGTCACAACGAGGCATCGAAGCGAACCCCGAGAAGATAAGAGCTATCCAAGACATGGCCCCGCCCAGGAATGTGAAAGAGGTACAACGCTTAGCAGGAAGGCTTGCCACCCTCAACCGCTTCCTCCCTAAGTCCGCGGAGCAGAGTCTACCCATCTTCAAAGCACTGCGACACAGCGGCACCTTCGCTTGGACAGAGGAATGCCAGCTCGCCTTCGACAAATTGAAGCAAAGTCTTATGGAAGTGCCAACCCTACGAAGCCCGAAGCAAGGCGAGGAGCTTTTATTGTATTTGGCAGCAAGCCCCTCGGCTGTCAGTGCAGTACTGGTGCAACCGCAAGGCGCAAAGCAACAACCAATATACTTCGTCTCTGAGGCGCTGCAGGGGGCGAGGTTGCGATACACGGAAATGGAGAAGTTGATGTACGCGTTGCTAATGGCATCCCGGAAGCTCCGCCATTATTTCCAAGCCAACCGTATCAAAGTACCAACGGCATACCCCCTCGGCTCGATGTTGACCAATAGGGAGAGCACGGGGCGCATCAGCAAATGGGCGGTCGAACTAGCATCTTTTGAGTTGGGGATAATCCCACGTACTGCCATCAAGAGTCAAGTTTTGGCCGACTTCGTGGTAGAATGGACGTCTCCGACCTTCGAAGAGGGGAGGATTCCGACGGTATGGACCATCAATTCGGATGGATCATGGGGAGTAAAGGGAGCTGGGATTGCAGCGATCGTGAGAGCCCCGGGGGGGGAGCTGGCTGAGTTCGCGGCAAGACTTCAGTTTCCCTCGACTAACAACATGGCGGAGTATGAAGCACTGTTGCTGGGGCTACGAAAGGCAAAAACCATGGGGGCAAGAAGAGCCATCTTGCAGACTGACTCAAAATTGGTCCAAGGACAAATCTCCAAAGAATATCAGGTAAAGGACGAGCAACTCCAAAAGTATGTGGAAGCAGTTCGCGCACTAGAAAAAGGCTTCGAGGGGTTCACTGTCCTCGCTATTCCAAGAGCCCAGAATACAAGAGCAGATGAATTGGCAAAGATCGCTGCGAACGGAGGGACCCTACCACCCACGGTTTTCTTCGAGGAACTCCAAGCCGCCTCAATTTCTTTGCATGTGAATGTAGTCACCAGAACGAGGGTCGAGGACTGGAGAAGCGAAGTGTACGATTACCTTCTTACAGGGAAGCTACCTCATGACGAGGCATCTTCAAGGCGTGTGGAAAGGCGAGCAAAGAAATATGCCATAATAGAGGGGTTGCTTTTCCGTAATGGACTCTGCGCTCCATGGCTTCGTTGCATTTCACGCGAAGAGGGGATACAAGCCCTACAAGAGGCGCACCAGGGGACCTGTGGAGCACACCAAGCCCCCAGAAGCCTCGCTGGAAAGGTCTTCCGGATGGGATTTTATTGGCCTTCGGCGTTAAAAGACGCGGAAGAGGTGGTCCGGCATTGCCACGCATGCCAGTGGATGTCGAGGCAGAAGAAGGCACCACCCAGCGAGTTGCACCCGATACCGCCAATCTGGCCCTTCGCCAAGTGGGGAATGGACATAGTGGGAGCATTGCCCAAAGCTCGAGCGAGTCTCCAGTTCGTGATCGTCGCGATTGACTATTTCTCTAGGTGGATCGGGCGGGCGGTGTCGAAGATCACTACCGAGGCGACAAGAAAATTTCGTGGAAAACAATCATATGCAGGTACGGGGTCCCTTTTCAGATCGTCACCGACAACGGGTCTCAATTCGACTCCCGGAGGTTCAAAGAGTATTGCGAGGGTATCGGGGTAGAAATCTGTTTTGCTTCAGTCGGACATCCACAGTCGAACGGGGCTGTTGAAAGAGCAAATGGGTTGATCCTCGACGGCATTAAAAAAAGACTCCACGATTCGGCCAAGGGTTCGTGGCCGGACGAGCTCCCCAATGTTTTATGGGCCCTTCGGACATCGACCTCGCGGGCGACGAAATTCTCTCCATTTCGACTCGTATTTGGAGAAGAAGCCGTTTCCCCCGCAGAGATACAAGCCAAATCGCTCCGCGTGATTAAAGCTCCAGCACAAGAAGATATAGAGGATACTTGCGACTTGAGGGAAGAACAGAAACTTCAAGCCCTGAACACCATACAAGCATACGCGAAAGCCTCAACCCGGAGTTTCAACAAGAAGGTCCAGAAGCGGAGCCTAGCCCCCGGAGACATGGTGCTAAAGAAAGCGGCACCAGCCTTTGCCAAGCTGGAAACAACGTGGGAAGGACCATATATCATCCAAGAATCCACGACAAAAGGGGCGCATAAGCTCGTTACGCTGCAAGGCAAGGAGGTGCCAAGAACTTGGAATACGGACGCTCTGAAAAGGTTCTACCCGTAGTTACTCTTTACGTAATGTGTGTGCGTGTGTACGAAACTGTGTCTCCGTCAATAAAGAAGAAAAAGTCCCCCTCAAGCAAAGGTTTCGGCTGACGTCACTTAGGAGCCTACGAACGCTTGGTCGGGCCAAAGCCCACCCGTTCCCTCGCTCCGGAGACCCGCAGCCTCGCGCCGGGTAGGAGCCTATGAACACTTGGTCGGGCCAAAGCCCACCCGTTCCTCGCTCCGAGACCCGCACCTCGCCGGGTAGGAGCCTATGAACGCTTGGTCGGGCCAAAGCCCACCCGTTCCCTCGCTCCGGAGACCCGCAGCCTCGCGCCGGGTAGGAGCCTACGAACGCTTGGTCGGGCCAAAGCCCACCCGTTCCCTCGCTCCGGAGACCCGCAGCCTCGCGCCGGGTAGGAGCCTACGAACGCTTGGTCGGGCCAAAGCCCACCCGTTCCCTCGCTCCGGAGACCCGCAGCCCACCTCCGTGTTGGTTCCTACGAACGCTTGGTCGGGCCAAAGCCCACCCGTTCCTCGCTCCGAGACCCGCAGCCTCGCGCCGTAGGAGCCTACGAACGCTGGTCGGGCCAAAGCCCACCCGTTCCTCGCTCAGGAGACCGCAGCCTCGCGGCAGGGTAGGAGCCTACGAACGCTTGGTCGGGCCAAAGCCCACCTGCTCCTCGCTCCGGAGACCCGCAGCCTCGCGCCGGGTAGGAGCCTACGAACGCTTGGTCGGGCCAAAGCCCACCCGTTCCCTCGCTCCGGAGACCCGCAGCCTCGCGCCGGGTAGGAGCCTACGAACGCTTGGTCGGGCCAAAGCCCACCCGTTCCTCCGCTCCGGGGGATCGCAGCCTCGCGCCGGGTAGGAATCTATGGATGTAGAATAAAGTTAACTGCCCACCTGTCCAATCGTCCTAAATGCTCGGGGCTACGATCAAAGACGAATGCGGAGAAGTTAGGTGCAAGCATAACCCTCCCCCGATGGGTTTCTACGGCCGGGGCTCAGCCTCAGGAATTTGACAAGCGATGAGTTAGGCTTATACTTTGCTTCGTCTTTCCAAGGAACCCAAGGTTCTGCCCCCAAGCCTACGGCTAAAAACCCCTGGAAAAACCCCGAAAATAGGCCGGCGACCATGACCCCGTCCTATTCCATGGGTAATCGAGACCCTCAGATCCCTAGACAATAACAACCGCTGGAACAATGCGACACGACAAGCTTCAAAAAATATATACGTATATGTACATACATGTATATATAGATTAACATGGATGATCACGTTGCTGATCCCAGTCTCAAGAATGAAGCAGGAACGGCAAAAAAGAGATAAAAGAAGCGATCTGAAAATGATATTCTTTTTATATACCGGTACCACCTAAGGTGGTCCATTACATATACGACCACTATTACTCGTTATGCATACGGTGTCTTTGCAACAAGAGCATCCGTCACCTCGTAGAGCTGCGGGAACGCCGCCACCAGAAGGTGAACGCCTGAAATATCGCGAGCGATGGCCTCCTCCCACGCCAGCTCCTCCAGGGCCAAATCGTATTCCATCCAGAGTTCATCTTCTTCGTCGGCCACCGCTGGTGGGGGTGGCGGAGCCTCGTCCCCGAAGTTGAAAACCAAGGGAGGGCGTCGACGGCAGGGGCGAGCTTGGCCGTCCATCTCGGAATGTTGGGCGCTAGGAAGAACAAAGTATGCAGGAGAGAAAGAGTGCTCGAGGGGACCCCAAATGATACAAATCGTTATGCGTATATACACTACGGAAGCAACGGTTCGAGGAACCGAAGTAAATGTCAACCCAGAAGCCGAAGAGACGAGAAGGCGGAAAGTCTCAAATAAATGCAACCACGATAATTCAAGCGTTTACATTCCCAAAGTCGGTGAAGTGTATAGCGATAATGCGAGAAGCGAGCAAACTAAGTGGACGGGCGGTTTTTCCTCTCCCTTCGCTTAACTCGACCATCGGGCCCGAGCACGACGACCGATTCCTTCGCAACATTATCGCCATGCTGCCTCCGTAAATCGACATAAAGCTCGAGGACAACCGGAATGCAGCAATGAGGGCTTCACGGAGGGAAGGAGGTCACCAAATCCGGGCGAAGATGCAGAAGCGGAGGGAGAACCAAAATGTTCGCGAACATGTGTGCATCCCTTCGCCTCCAACAACTGAGCAGTCTTCACAGAGCCTAGCCTCGCACAGTAGTCCCCGAAGGTTAACGCCGAGTCCCCGAAAATTTTAGTAGACTTCGTGAGAAAAGAAATAGCTTCCAGGTGAGAAGGGGGAATGCGGCTCGGAGGCGCGTCGATGCCAAATCGAGGAAGCTGTTGCAAAAAGGCTTCAGTCGCTCCATGAACTGCGGAAGCGATGGAATCCATTTCCTTTCGGATTGCTTCGTAACTCTCCTCTGCACGTCGAGCGTTGCGGAGGTGCATCTGAGCCTCGCCCCGCGCCGTCGCGAGCTGGGAAGGAAACTCTTCTGCTTGCTTCTTCAGCATATTCTTGGCCTCATCCGCCACAGCTAAGAGGCCCTTCAACTCTTCTATACGATCTTCCTTCTTTTTCTCGTTCCGCTCGGCTGCTAAGCGAGCCCGTTCTTCTTCGGCCAAGCGGCTCCGCATCATGGAGATAGCCCCTTCAAGTTCGGCATTTTTCGCCGCCAAGTCTTGGCTTTGTGCCGCCTCGACTTGGGCCCTAGCCAAGGACTCACTAGAACTGCGGAGCGCCTCTGACAAATGGACCTTCTCCGCTTCCAGCTCCTCTACTCGTTTCTTAGCCGCCTCGCAATACTGAACCCCTTCGTTGAATTTATCAAAATATGCCCGAAAGCGACGAACCATTTCTGAAGCCACGACAGCCCCCTGTAAAAGAGACATCACGGGGTGAAGAAGTTGCCAGTAGGAATACAGAGATAAACGGGAACAACGGAAATAAATAAACACCTTCAGATGATGATCCATCGACATCTCGCAAAGGGCAAGATCGTTAACTTCCCCAAATAAATTTATGGATTTACTATAAGGAGAAAAGGCGGCACGCATTTTCTTCAGGGTGGGGTCCGCAGCTGTCCCTCCTTCGAAATCTGAAGCCACAAAGTTTGACAGGTCGAACCTGACGAAGGAGGAACCAGAGCTGCCCCCAGGGGTCGCCTGACGCGAGGATAAAGCCCCTCCGCCTGAGGAAGGAGCCTCCTGGGGGGTAGCTTCCGCGGGGATCATACCCCCTTCCTTCATGTGAGCCAGAGAAATCGGAGGCGTCTTGGCCCGGTCCTGTTATGATGGCTCTAAAGTTTTCCCCGCCTCCGCGTTATCACCCCCTGCACCAGCTTCGTCAAGCCCTAGAGAGACATCATACCCTAATGAGCTGGCGGGAAAAGTATCGGGAGTAAGACCTTCTGCCCCTACGGGGGTATCGGGAGTAGAAATGTTTAGCTGAAGGTCGCGAGCTTCAGCAGCCGGCGGCTTCAGCAACCCGCCCGAAGGAACGCAAATTCCCTCCGCCACCACGCCAGCCACGTTCCCGGGCGATCCCAGTGCATCCTCCATAACCGAAGTATCACCTTCATCATCGCCAGCCAAGTCAACAAGATCGACGCCAGGGATGGCCAAGAAAGAATATCCAGGAGATTGCTCCCCGTCAGCTTGCTTACTCGCCAACGGAGTTGGAACAGGGACCGGAAGTGTCATATCTGACGAAACCGGGACGGGGGCGGACTCAGGCAATCCCGCTTCGGAGGCAGAGACCGGGGTCCGGGAAGGGGCGAGAGGCTCAGCCCCAACCAAAGAATGTAACCCAGTTATAGCCTCACGGCCGGGCGGAGAATCCGAAGCAAGAGGTGTCCCTGGGGATTTACTCTCCTCGATCGCCGGCAATGTTCCAGAAAGTCCCGTGGTGCAAACCAGATCAGATGGAGCCGGCGGGGACAGAGATGTGGCGGCAACAGATTCAGAGGAATCACCTTCATCACCGACTCCTCATTCCAATCCGCCTCCTCATCGCCATCGCCTTCGAGCCCCACTTCCCGGAGGTATTGGTGGCCTGAGGTGGAGCAAGACGAATCGATCTCGCTCGCTGGCCAAGGACGAGGGGAACCCGCCGATCCTCTCGGGATGAGGAGCGGCTCAAGCCCCCATTCGGCGGCGAGGGCATCGTCTGCCCCAATGGCACTCATAGTAGCCTCATATTTGGCCGTCTTGCACGGACCAAGGAGTCTGCGAGCCAATTTTTCCGCAGCTCCGCGCCGTAAGTCCTGCATCCCCTCGGGCCGGACCACGGAGATATCTCCTCCGGGACCACCAAAGTAATCAAGGGGTTCCTTGCCGGAGGATCGATGCGACATAAACAATACTCCTCCACCAAGTTGCGCATAGAGCTTTGATGTCGAAGGGCCCTCAGAAATCGGCGATCGGGCCTCCTCTGCGCAAGGCCCCACCCGGCGAGCGGATAGTCCTCACAAGCCCCAGGGAAGTGCGAAGGGGGGAGTCCGAGCCGTCTAGCTCCTGGTAGTACCACCGGTGCATCCAACCCGACTCCCATTTGCCTTTAGCGGCGGCCACGGGGATCTCTTTGGCCAAAGATCTCTTCGTCTGGAAGTTTAAAGAGCCAAAGCAAGATCGGTGGTCCTCCTCCCCAACCCGGTGAAATTTAGGCTGCCAAAATGCATCCTCTATAAGAGAAAACAAACGGCTAGTCAATCTGAATCCACCGGCTCGAAATGCCCAATCTAACACCGCCATCCGGACAATAGCATTCGGAGTGAGTTGCGAAAGCTCCGCTTGAAAGGCCCGCAATATAGATCCCACTAGAGGGGAAGCAGGGAATCGAAGTCCGGCTTCTAAGAAGGCGGCGAACACGACCGCCTCCGTGGCTCGTGGACGGGGGACTTCATCCGCGCCAGGGGAATGCATAGATATGCGGGCTATGCCGGTTCCGGCCATAAGATCTAGCTCGCGGAAGTCAAAACAGCGGCCCCAGGGAAGGGGACAAAGCTCCGGCGTCCCTCTCGCTTAAAACCAATTTCGCTCGAGGGGCGCGTCGAGGACCCATTGGATGGAAAAAGCTTACGAAGATGAAGAAGAGGATGGAGTCAGGAGGAGCCAAAAATGTCAGAAAGCTTAGTGGAATAAGCCCAATGGAACCTCCCCCCACTACTATCCTTATCCTCAGCCAAAAGGAAACCGATTGTCTTCTATAACCCGAAAAAGAAGGCCCTCCTTCATACACCCGAACAGCCAATGGATAATATTTGGGCCTCGAATGTCATTGCTGAGGAAAAGATGAAATCAATCCATAGCCATGCGGGGCTATTGTAGTGGCTCAGTTACAAAGTCCAGCCCATCATATCCCGAGCCATCGGGTGAATGAAGCATGGCCCATGTTTTATCCGAGGCAGAGTTGAGCAAACGAGGCATTGCTTCGGCCGAACCTACAATGCGGAGCGAAGCAAGATAGCGGCAAAGGCAACGGAGGAACGCACCCTCGCAGTCCACAAAGACACACCCGACAACACCATCAAATAAATCTGACACCCTGCAAAAAGAGAAGAAGAAAACGACAAGATCCTGTCGGGACCGGTCGGGAAGAGTAAAATGGGACGCGCATGAAGGGATGGTTCCCCCATGTTCCCCTCCTATAAAAAAAAAGAGAGGAAAGAGCCCACAAAAAAAACACACACCCGTGTGGTCGTAACCACAACAGCTGCCTCCTAGACGATTTGGAGGTGTGTGGAACTGGTGACCTCCTCAAGAAGCTTGTGGGGAGGCTTAGTTGCTTGTGAAGGCATGAAGCTCGCCTAACCAGAGTGGCAAAGAGCTACCGCTAGTGATCGAGGAAGGCTCTAGTGCACAAAGGAAACAACTTGAAGTGAGTCAAGCTACCTCAACGTGGATTAGGGGAGACTGGCAAGTCTGTGAGACCACAGGAAAAATTTCTTGTGTCAACCTCTTTTGTGGTTTGCTTCCTTTATATATTTGAGCAATTTACTTTCCTAGCATATTTTGTGATTGATACTGATCTAGGATTGTATACTTTGCCTAGACTTAGGTTGTCTGCACACTTAGCAAAACTTAGAGATTTTAGGACTTAATTGTTAAAATTCGCAATTCTAGTCTTACTTGAATGATTATTGCAACTAGAGTCGAGAATTTTTTAAAACCTCCTATTCTCCCCCCTCTAGTCAGTTATCCTTGATCCTACAAAAGGCTATGAATATGTTTTATAATAAGAGGCATAATTAAAAGGAGTACAAACATGTAAAGCATGGACAACTACGCATTGCCATACCTACGAGTAGTAGTAAGATACTGGTGAAAACTGGACCTCCATGTTATCGACAATGATCTCACCACGCTTCCTCTAGTGTTGTCGTTTGTACTTTTCCCAGGTCATGTCCCATGGCAGCCAGGTGGACTTTCAATGTTTATAATGCGGCATCCAGGTCAAAGGATTCTCTGACTGGTATAGGTACCTGACAACTGACATGGGGTACCCAGAGTGCTCATTGGGGAATCTTCAATGGCAGGAAGATTGGCTACTAGACCATGAGCCCATGTCATCCTAGGGCTGTCCTGCTTGCCGCCCACCCTGACCACTCGTCGCACTATAGGTCTGCCTCTGTGAGCCTTTCCTAGGAGCACTTCCCCGTGTTGCAACCCTATCGATGAGTGTGGCTGTGAATGGGGTCAAAGGGTGTAGTGGCTGTCATTGCCTCCAAAGTATGTAGCCGAGCTGCTATCGACATTTACCTTCTAGGGGGGTATCTCTGTATCGTCGTCGCTGCACACATCCAGCTCCTCATCACTTTCGGCCTTTGCATGTGCCTCCCATGCTGGCTGGACGACAACTTTGCCAACCCAACTAAAGCACCTGCTAGCATGTCATCGTTGTTGTTGTAGGTACCACGCTTCCTCTTAGCTATGTGTGTGTCACCGATCACGACCTCAGCCCAATCTGGAATGCTCTTCCCTCCTGCAATCAGTTTGAACAAATATTAACACCACTGATGTGACACTACGGATTGACGGTGTGAGTCATTTTTTGATGTCGGCATGACGGTACAATTTTTGCAGCATGTTTTTGGGCCTTTCCTGGAGTTTGGGCCCTTCTTGGGGGGAAATGGGCCTTCCGGGGGAGTTTGGGCCTTGGGGGATCAAACTTGGGCCTTGGGGGACTAATGTGGGCCGAAGTGGGGGGAGATCAGGCCCACGAGGAGGGAGTTTTGGGGCAGAAAGGCTGCTTCCTCTAGTGCTTGCGCCCCCCTAACCCTAGCCACTCCCCCCCCCAAGCCGCCACCACCTTTGGGCGCCTCCTCTCCCCCTTGCGCCATCTCCTCCATCACCTCCCCTACCACCCCTAGCCGGCCCTAGGTGAGTCCACCCCCACCCCTTGCTGCCACGCCCTTCCCTACCGTTGTCCTCGCCATTGGGAAGCTCCACGACGAGAGGATCCGGCGGAATTGGCGCGTGGAAGGAGATCGGGCGACCGGGAGGAGTTTTCGTCGGTTCGTCGGGCTAAGGTATGGTCATGGGAAATCCTTGGGGTGGATTAGGTGCTATGCTAGAGGTGTTTTTGATGCTTAAAGTTCATGTTTAGGTGCTGCCCCTAGATGAGATCAGGGAGTTTGCTATGATTGTCCTACGTTCTGTCTCGGGCAGATTGGGCGGCCTACCTAGGGCTTAAGTTTTCACAATTTTAGAGGCGTTTTATGGGCGTCCGCCTGTTGAGAAAGTTGTAGGTAATTGAATTACCTTTAATTGGACATAAAGAACGTTAAATTCTGTCCAGCCGTTTAAAAGTTATGGCTGTTTTACCGAACGTGTTCAAAACTGTGACGTGATTGGGACAGATCGTGTTGATATGTAGATTAGTCAATTTTAGAGGCCGAATCAGTTTTCCCCAATACTTATAAAAAGCTAGAAAATTTCCTAAGATTCAAGAAAATATACTCGTTTGCTTGATTTGAAGTCCTAGAACTAGATTTATGCTAGTTTGAAGCCCGCTGTCCCATCAGGACAGATTCTCTGTTTTCGGGTTTTGGGGGTAGTTTGCGAAGTCGGGGTAGAGGATTGTTCATGTATTGTTTTGTGGGCATATTTTGAGTGTGTGGTACCTATGTGCAGGTGGTGTGAACTCGGGAGTGCCCTCAACCTCTCGCCAATCCGTCGCCCACGGTTGAAGGCAAGTGTATTCGAATGGGTTTGGGTTGTATGATTGCTAGACTTGCTTTAGTGCACTATGATTACATGATATGCTAACTTGCCATGAATGATGTTTTCCTATGATATGATGAACATGGTTTTATATATTGGTTATGAATTCATTGTATTAAATGTTTATGCGAAATGATACATGTTCATGTCATATGTGCATTCTTAATGGAAGAGGCGTCCCATTCTGATGCGGGCCTCTGTGTTCACACATAGTGAACACGAAAGACCTACCTCGTAGTCCCATCTACGGTTGTGTATGGGAGCGAGTCAGTAAGAGTAGGCACCCTCCATCTACGGGATGGAAGGGGAAAGAGGGTGCACGCTGACGGGTGTGCACTCGGCAATACCGGTATGTGCTTCGAGGAGACATGTGCATTGCATTGCATATATGTTGATGTTAATGATGTGGGTACAATGAGATTATGACATGGTTATGATGATGAATATGAAATTATGCTATGAGTATGATGTTAAGTATGAGATGTAGTGATGTTAGCATTGAAAGCTGTTTCTCTTTGTCCCATTGCAATATGCTTGCTGAGTGATGAACTCACGCTTGTGTTTTATGATGTTTTAGGTACCTTGCAACCAGCATGAGGGAAAGGGGTTTAGCTACACTTCTTCACGTAGCTCCACACATTAGACAGTTTTTATCATTTGGAGTTATGATAATAAGATTAGTGCAATGAAACTTGGAGTATGGTTTGATTGTGTGCTTGATTTCATCATTTGCTTCGTTATAGTTTGTGGAGTGGTTGGATTCAGTATTTTCAACTTAAGATGTTGCTATATCGACTGTTATTGCTGTTTTAGATGTCTTTTATTATGATATATCTTGCCATGGTATTGCTATTGCTTCAAATCATGGAAAAACAAAGGAGATGCTGTCAAAATTTTCGGTTTTAGCATTTGCGCCCTTGCTGTAATTTATCTTTATTTATAGTATTTAGATGCTACTTCTATCATATTTAGTGACATCCAGGGCATACTAGATGCCGAGGTGTTACAACTGATCACCAAGTAGAATAAAAATAATTCCACATTACCTATGGCCTTGTTGAGCTCTTGTGAGGGGATGCTATCAACCATGAATCTCATCGGCAGGGGCCGGTCGTACCCATTATCCTCATCGAGTATAGGATCCCTCGCAGACATGGATGACTCGAACCATTTTGCAAGTCTCTACCCGAATGCATCGCATCCTCAATGAGGCGATCAAATGGGTCGATGTCATGGGCCTATGAGTGGATTTGTAGTCCCGTAGGCAAAGTCGAAGATTATAGTGGACGAACATCAGCTACTGCAGCTTTGCATAACTTAATCTGTTCTTGATCTGTGCGTGCACTAAGGCAAATGTGCTCCAATTTTGCTCGTAACCACTGGATGATGTACACAGTGACACCAATCTCAAGGTGTACTTCTACAATGCTGGAGCACATTTCCAAATGCCATCCACCATTGTGCTGCGAACAACAAAAATATAGTAGTATTTCTCCCCAATAAAATTACATTACATCAAATTATGAAAGTACTTGCCATTATTTGTGGATCGAGAGCGCTACTCTGTGCAAACTAGGTGGCGAAGCATCCCATCCTGAGGCGGTAAGTGTTAGCTTCCCATAATGCTAGCACCACAGTGTTGTCGTCTTCTGCTAAAATGTTGAAGGCGATGGATAGCTGTCCCATGAACACCGGAGTGTTGCATATAATGTACTTGAATTGAGACTGTGGGTCCAGTACAGAGGCTGCAATAGGTAAAACATTGTTAAGTTAGCACAATACAGACAAACATACCTCATGTCATGTAAAAAATTTGAATTTGATGAACCTGCTTGAATGAAGGTGGTATCCCTTATGTCGGCAAACTTCTTTTCAAGGACTCTAAGGAATGGCCTGTACAGCTTTCTGAACTCTCGCAACCATCGGTGGTACGCAGTCTTGATAGTACAAGGGTAACTTGTCTTGATCAGCGAACCTCAACATCTTGTACAAGGGTTCGATGGCCTGCACAGACCACTCCAAAAGTTCCCACCAATCCCTATCAACGAGGTGGTTGTATGCAAACTTTCCCACGTCCATCCCAGCCCACCTGCTACTTGTCCAGTCCGGATGGGTCATCCACTGCTGGAACTTCTCCTTTGTCTAGAAACTATTAAGGAAGATGAAGGTCGTGCCAAACCTAGTGGCATTTGGCCCCACCAACTCTGCACCTATGTGGTCCTTCATCTACGCATGTAGATTCTTGTGGCTATACAAGAAGTGCAAATCCTATTCGCCCGTCCCACAACACTTTGATCTCAGGGATGTCACACAGATCTTTAAGCATGAGGTTCACTATGTGTGCCAAGCATGACTGCTAGATAATTCGTGGGTACTGCACTCATAACATTTGGCATGCTTTCTTGAAATTGGCTGCATTGTTAGTAACCAGTTGCACCACGTGATTGGCAACAATTTCTTCGGCAACCACTTTTGTTATCTCACGTAGCAGGTACTGTGCTCTTAGATCTTGTCTGTGGCATCCAAGGTCTTATGGAAGAACATTACCCCGTTGCAGTACACCATGAAGTTGATGATGCTTTGCATTGTAGGCCAAGTCCATGCATCACACATGACTGTCACACCAAATGTGGCCCAATCATCCCTAAACTTTTGAAGGTACTCGACAATCTCCTTCTCATTCTCATTGAGGTACTTTCCCATCAATCTCATGGCCCCATGGTGCACGAATCCCTAGGCCCAGCTCCTACGCCATCTTAAGTGCACTTGAACACAGTGACCGTAAGAGTTTAGTCCAAATGATGACAAGAATTTTAACTTACAAACCTACAAACATTACATACCTGTGAAGTACGGACACTCGGCCTTCCTTCCTGGAATTGCATTTGCATGGAACCACTTATAGCGTGCCTTCCCAAGCTTCTGCCTCGCCCCTGCCAAAATGCAGTGTCAATCTGGGTTGCTACCGGGCACCACTCCGTGCAAGGTCAACGTCGATGGAGACATGGATTGACCGTGTTGAGTTGGATCAGCCAAACATTTTGATGATAATGAATTGGACTGAGGATCTTGCTACACCACTCCTAGACCCCAATCATGGAGTCAAACCTTGGCTCCTAAGGTAAGCATCTTCTTTGGAGGCCCTTATGGCCATTTTTAGCTACTCATGCTCCATACGGTAGTCGGTCGCCAACATCGCCTAGTCGTTGCAAGCCTCCTCCTTATGCAGGTCCTCTGCCTCTTTCTCCTTCTTCCTTTCCCGGCCTCTGTGGAGGTCCGCGAGCATGGCCTGCCTAACCACTTTAGGCACACTAGGGTAGGCCTTCACCTCACCTGAGCGGCCGATGAGATGGTACTTCAAACGGGGCACACCTTCCTTCTTCATAACATGGGGATAGCAGTTGCACTTCGACCCTTACCTGACACACTCCACATGCTCCCATGCGGTATCTATCATGAGAATCTACAACAGAAGACAAGAATTAATAACACATGCTGCATACATAGAAAACTACTTCAGTAGCTACATTAGCGCCATGTTAAGTGCAACTGCTATTTGTGATTTTCAACAAGGAGTGAAGGAAAATGATTAGTCAGTGAACTTTTTTGAACCGAAATTTGGAGCGTCAAGCGTCTAGTGAAACACTCAACCGAGAAACTGTCTCTAGTCATGTACAAAAACTAAAATACAAAAAGTGCATGCTTTGGTTGGTTCATCATCATCTTAGTACCGAGTCACTTCAAATTGCATATCATGGTGTGTTTGCAGGACATGCATTTTAAGTAACAGACTCAACTTTACATATTAGTTTAATACTCCAATGAGCAATCAACAATGTGAAAAGGATGGAGCTTTGGTTAAAGATGACAAGCACATACAGCTCTATAAGAGTAAATCAATAATTATTTTCCATCTTGTTTTCTATGAATGTGTCAACTTTACCCGCATAACTTTTATATTTCAGAAGCTAGCTTGTCTATTACTACAATGTTTCCATTGCTCAGGTACCAAATTTGGAAAAATTCATTAACTGAAATTTATTCACTGTGTCACACCATGAACAAATTGCCTTTTTGGGGAAAGATCGAAAGTAACCTAAGGTAAGTTGATCATTAGTTCTCTTGCTTGAGTAAATTTGAAGTTTGCATAATGTTGCTCAACCTATCTTTCACTCAAAACAGAGAGTATTTTTCACACAAAAAAACAAGATTTCGGTAAACTAACAGGAGATTTATGTCGGAGGAAGCGAGATCTCATTCATCGACGTCGAGATGTGCCGCAAAGATGACCGGAGTGGCCGGATCTAGCCTGAGCCGAGAGAGGAAACTGTACTGCTTTACCAGAAGGTGAGAGAGGTTGGTTGTGTCGTTGTGACCCATGAAGAAATGAGAAGGCTTCTTTTGTTCCTTCATCAGGACCTAAGGCCTAGGCTATAAAGATTTCTATGCCATACTAATCTGGCAAGTAGGTTCGGCTGAGTTGGTCAGTGGCGTAGGATAAGGCTGTGCTGAGAGCTGTTCGGCGTGGGTTCTAATCCCACTTCCAACCGATTTTTTTTTCTTCACGTTTTCCACATGTGTTGGTCATAGATGGCATTAAGTTGCTCCAAATAAACTATACAAAATCCGGTAAAAATTCAATTACATCCGGTCAAAAATGTGCAAATTTCGGCAAAATAACTGAGATTTTGGCTGTTTTGGGCGAAATCTTGCCGAAATTTCCGAAAGCACAATATCAATTTGAATTTTTTTAAATTTTTTTATTTGATCGGGATTTCTAATTTTGTCCACGTCAAAAAGCGAAATGTGGAACAAGATTACCGAAATCTAGCTGGGATTTAGATCCTTGGTAGTACATGATTGATGCCTCGCATTTGGACGCTACGCAGCATGGAGGGTTTCAAGCAAGAACTTCAATTCTGCATCCCAACAATATCGATCATTGTCAACACATGACATACTCCTTCCTTGTCGTCGCCATAAACGCTGCAGGTACAGGCAGCAGCAGTACACCTGACCTGCAGCAAATCCAGCGCTCGTCGCTCTCGCTCTAGTAAACTTTGCCCAAACTGAACACACGGTTGTGGTGTTACTTGGCTTACAGCTAGTACCACTGTTTTTTTAATAGAAAATTTCTTGCATGTCAATGAGAGCTAACCCAATCTCAGATTTACCACTAAAAAATAGTTGTTACTGCTATGTCACTGAGTTTCTATATTGTTCTCTTTCATGCTACTTCCGTCCCTCTTTCGGCTGTGGGCTTTTAAGTGGGTTAAGAAATGACAAACATACCTCTGTCTTCCTCCCTTTCTTTTTCTCTCTTCAATCCTCTCTCTCTTCCCTCTCATGGCTCCCACCCCACAGTCTTCATCTCTTCTTCACCTCTTCTCAGCCCGGCGATGCACTTGACTCCCCCTCACTCATCCCTGTGACGCCTCCTTACTTCCCTACCTTCTCTTCTCTCTATCCGAAGGCGGTGGCGATAAACTCCTATGGCGAATAGGACTCGAGGTGGCGGCGCCGACGAGTCCACACGGAAGGGCGCAGACACGGATGCATCGACATAACACGACACGATGTCGACACGACGACATGGCTATCTATTTTTAAATAATAATAATATACTTATGTATTATTCTCTATTTTTCTACGTGCTTGTCAAACTAAAATAATATAAAGCAGAAACTAGGAATATGTACTTCAGCATTTGCAATTTCACTTCTAAACTGAGCAAGAATAGGTACTGTCACCTTAGGATATATCTTTCAATCACCATTAGTAATTTTCAGCAAGTGCACTTTGACTCTAGAATAGCTATTAGTGCCAATATATTTGCAATACTTGTATCTCTATTTCACATTTTCACTACACGGACTACCTTTATTTAGAACGCCAACATAGTTCCATAATAGAGTTTTGATGTTGGTGTTTTGCTCCGCTCAGATGGCTTGGGTTATCCTTTAGGTTGCTAAGCTGGGCTAGGCTGTGTCATCATATGTATCGAATACGTATCGATAGTGTCGAAATCATGTCAAATATTAAAATTATTTATTTTGGCTATCTAATTATCCAATACCTAACTGATACGTGTCGAGTGGAGTGTCGGTACAGTACTAAACCGATGTATCGGTGCTACAAAGATGTCACCTCTCCCTCGCTGCCCCATCCTCTCACCACCGTCGGCGCCATCGAGCGCAACTGCACCTCCCACCATTGCTGAGCTCAAATATGGCCGAGTTAGGAGCATGAACCGGATCTAGCAAGCCTCCTGCTCGCCTAACTCCTCGTCGGCACATCGCCTCCAACCGTGCGTTGGATTTGGCTGGCCTCCTCCTCCTTGCCTGCTTGTTTGGTGGCTCCACTGCCTCCAATCACATGCTAGATCTAGCAGGCCTCCTCCTCACCAACCTCCTTATCAGTCTCCAACCACGCGCTCGACCATCGTTGGCCACAACAATCTCGTCCCTGCTAGCAAGGCCGCCATTCATCTGGAGCCAGACGTCTCCTCACAACCTCCCTTTTGCCGCTAGCTTCCTCCCCACCTCATTCCCAACGTTGGCAACCTCCTGCTCTATGCGGTCTCCAGCATCGATCTGTCTTGTCCCTACGAGTGGCTAGACGAGGTTGAGGTGGCCCAGCTATGGTGGTGTGGCCGCATGAGAGAGAAGAGGGATGAGAGAGGGGAGAGAAGGGTACTGACATGTGGGCCTTTGATTTTAAAGGGCATAAGATGGACACTATCAAAAAATGTGCCATATTTTCGGGCACTAACGTCGGATTACGCTAACAACAGCGGCATGACATGGAATGAATGATGAGTTTTTCAGTGGTATAGAAAGAACCTCATTTTTTTCTAGTGGCAAATCGGAAACTTGGTTAACCCTTAGCGTGACGTACATGGCATAATTTTCTCTTTTTACTTAGCACTGCAATTTAATCCGACCAAGGATCTGAGGCAGGTAGGGAGACTCAGATCAGGCAATCTAATCTGTGTCAATCATGTGATCTGACCGTTCAAAGTGGACCGGAGGGAGAATCCGGAAGCCCAGGCATCGGGCCGCACCTGACCGTTGCTTTCATGTCATAATTGTATCGGAATATCGCGATTTCACGGACCAAAATCCTGCTCATTCACGTGGTGAATCCCCCTCCGCTCTTTGGCGTTGGGCCGCTCACATTGCTCGGTTCAAAGATGCACCGGACGTGGTACGTGCCGTTGGGGATTTGGATGAGGATTCGGCGGACCGCTATCCGCCAGGGTTCATCATTCGGCCGCGTACGTGACGACGATGTCTGCGGCCGGCCAAACGTGCGCTCCCCTCCTCCCGTCTCGCTCGTGCCCTTTTCGGGTGGGTGTACCGTGGCATCCGCTGCTGTCGGTACAGCAGAGTGTTCTGGACCATCGGTTTGGTTCGGTACTGCTTTGAGTGGTCGTTTTGCTACGTTGTACTTGGTCCGGCCAGAAAAACCAATTTTAGATGCCGCTACGTTATGCTTATGTTTCACTCCGAAGAACGCTACGATGATTCTCCCATTAGCCGTGCGGGCACCTGGAGTCTAGAGAGGGAAGCACGGAATGGTCGTGCGCTGCCTGGCCCTGGGCAAAAACCGCGCGCGGTTCGCCGCCAGGAGGATCGTGGGCGCGCTCACGGGTGCCCGGGGTGGGAACCTGGGCTGGGCCAGCAGACGGCCGTGGGGGACGGGATGGTGCGGTCGGCCGTGGGAGCCGCGCGTGGGTCGCGGGAGTGTTTTGAGGTGGGCTGGCTCGTCTTGTTCCCGGTGCGGCGTGTAGGGCGTGGCGTGTGCACACTGGCTGGGTGGGTAGGGCCGTATGGGATTTTGACCAGGGCCGTTTCTGCCCAAAGCCACCAGCCGAGAACACGTCGTAGGCCGCGCAAAAAAATCACTTACGTTCGGCCTGCATTCCAATTCCAGTAACGGGCCGTGCTCTTCGTTTTTCCTTTTTCACAGCACGCATCGACCAAATGCTGAACAGCCGGTACCTCTCCCGCAAGACGCAGCGACCCGTGCGGTGCTACTGCTAGCGATAAAAATGGATCGGATAATTCCTGCTGGATCCAGGATCGGATTCGGTCGGGACCAAATACGGGATCGGATTTTACTATCTGGTTAGATTCGGATACTTGAATTCGAATACGGGATCGGATACAGGACAACCAATATCCGGTAAATACGGACGGGATCTGGATATTCGGATATTTCCTATTCGGATATCCGGATTTTTCCTATTCGTATTTGAATCGAATATCCGGATTTCCTATTCGGATATCAGCAAGGCCTAGCCCATTTTATCTCATTTTTTTTTTCCATAGAGAGCCCATTTATATTGACAATGAGTTGGTTCTATTATCCTAAAGTAGCATATTCTTTCTACGATGTATATTGGGTTTGATTGATATATATAACTTGCTACTATGGTCATGTACCCGTACGGTTTAATTCAAAATATATTATCTATATATGCATACATTATCCGTATATATTTATCCGTTTTCGATCCGAATCCGTCACATATTTGTCCCGTATCCGTATCCCGATTAACCCGAATTCGTATCCGTATCCGGTTCCGAATTCAGAAAAAAAATATGGGTTAGGATACGGGAAGAGCAATATCCGCCCGTATCCGACCCATTTTCACCCCTAGCTACTGCCAAGCAGTATATACCTCATCCTCGTGATACAAGTTGTACGAATTTTAAAGTAATGAAAAAGGTAAGTTATTGCTATATACACTTCATTCATAATTTAATATTTATGTAACTTTCAAATTAGTGATATGTAGAATGAAATGACCCCAAAATTTCAAAACGAGTTTAAATTTGGTTTTGGTTTTTCTCTTGATTTTATTTGATTTTCGAATTTGATTTCTTTTTGCCTTTGGGCCAAATCTCCTTGGGCCTTTCGGCTCGCTTCCTAACCTCCCGGCCCATCTGGCCACTAGCCCCAAGCCACTCGGCCCGGCCGGCCTGCCAGCCGACCGGCTCCACCATCCCCGGTGCCGGCGCCACCTCCGGCTTCGGCTCGCCCGTCCCGCACGTCCGCTGCCGCCGTAGCTTCCGGCGCGCCAGCACACTCACGCCATGTCGCCCATCACCTTGACGTGACCGCCCGAAAGACGCGGTCCCCTCGCGCGTCCCGTCCGCGCGTCTCATCACCGCGCTACCGTCTCGCCGCGTGCGCCGCACGTCCCGGCGTGCTGCCATCGCCCACGCCTACTTGTCACCGACCTGCCTCGCCTGCACCTATAAAGGCCGTGCCGCACCTCATTTGCTCCTCGCCCTGCTCCTCCGCTTGGCCGGTGAGCCTCCCCCTCCCCTCGCCCTCGCTATCTCCTGCTCCGGCCGCCGCCGCCGAGTTCCGCGCCGCCGCCGTGACCCGCGCCTCAGCCGCCGCCACCATTTCCCTGTTCCCAGGGAAACCCTAAAGGGGCTCCCTCCCTCCCTCTTATTTCTCCCCGTGGGCCAGGCCGGCCGGCCCAAAGCCGTGGCGGGCCGTGCGCCTCGCCAATGGGCCACGCGCCCTAGGCCATGGGCCAGATTGACGCCTGTGCGGCCCAACACTGTACAAACTTTTTCCAATTTCCTTTCGGATTTATGTTAATTAATAAATTCGAAAAATCGATTAAAAATTCTAGAAAAATCCAAGAAAATCCCAAAAAATTCCCGAAAATTTCCAAATTACCACAAATACATATCCCAAACCATTTCGCACCACTGAGTCCAAAAATGATCTCCGTTCCGTCATCCGGAGTCCCCAAAATTCCAAAATGCCAGAATTACCCTCAGACTCTCTCCCGGCCCGTTCTCGGTTCCCGTTTCAGCTTTTTCTCCTTTTCTCGTTTCTTATTTTTCATTTGTTTATTTTTCGTTCGTTCTTTTCACGCTAGATCCGACCGTTGGACAGTTCCCGGAGCACATAAATTATCATTCAGACTAACCCAATCAAATTCATGAGCAAGAACATGGTAACACAACACATACTGTCGATCATGCGGGCAAGTCATAACAATGAACAACCATTACGCTACCAAGTAGCATGCATCACAATACACTTGTCTTTAACCTCACGAAGCGGTGTAGCAAGAGGTTGATGCCACTCCTGGGTACACACCACCTGAAAATAGATGCATTTCACTCAAAATCATACCAACAAAACAAGCACAAAACGTAAAACGACATCGATCCTACGACCAACTTCGAAACCCTAAAAAAACAGCATTCTGCCAAACAGAGATAGTAGATTTCTACCACTCCAAATCAAGTAAACGAGTTCATTTTCATGATATACAGGAAATTTTCCAACTTTTTCTAAGTATTGATAAAGTCTAATTTAGCCTCTAAATTGCTCTAATATGCAAATTAACATAGCGCATCCACAACCGCGATTTTAAATTGGACAAATTCTTCAAAGCGGCATAACATTCAAACGGCTGAATGAAACTTAATGATTTCAGTCTCTATTGAAAGATAATTCGATTATCTACAATTTTCTCAACAACCGTACCCCCAGGAAAGAATCTAAAATTCTCTAAATCGCGTTCCAAAATAGCGATCTGTTCTGCCCGCGAATCCAGAATCTGTCCTAAAATTGGATCCATCTCTAACCTCAACTTCCCAACTTGAAAACCCGGAACAAATCCATCTAAACACTCCCAAAACTAGCCTCTACAAGAAGACAAAACCCTAAAGGAAGAATGATTTCTCTTATCCAACCGCGGGATCGAGGACGACGCGAGGAACTCGCCCGATCTGCAGCACTCCTAGCGATTCGATGCACCAGGGACAGCAATGGGGATCAAAAAAATTGGAGAACAAGGGAGAGGAGGCTGGGTGGAGGCGCACCAAGGGAGGGAAGGGGCAGTTAAGGGGTAGAGGGGGGAAGGTGTAGGGTTTGGAGGCCTAGAAACTGAAAATATCTCTAAAATTCAAATTTTCTCCCCTAACATTCTCCCGAAATATTACATTCTCTGTAATGTTCATCTGGGATATTACAGTAACATCCTGAAATGTGGAATGAAATAAAGTATGCATATCAAATTGTGAAAATGCAAAAATCTAAATTTGTAATTCTCATTTCTTATTTTGAAATTCTTTCTAATAGAAAATCACATTGGAAAATGGTAAAAAGATAAAAAGTAATAAAGTAAAAGTAAAACAGTAATAAAAAGTTACACTAAAGTAATTTTTGTCTGTAATAGCTTTTACTAAAGTCAAAAGTGAAAATGAAACATTAAATGAGATAAGGTAGTTTAATATTTAATGAATTGAATGTAATGTAAGATTTTATTAAAAAAATTTATGACTTATCTAAAGCTAAAATTTTAGCCAAGCCCTCCTATTATTAATTAATTCTTGTATTAGAAATATTAGAAAATAATATTAAGTTTTAATGCCTATAAAAAGTAAAAGTTTGAAAGTGTGAAAATCTGAGAAATTCACTAAAAGTTTACTTCAATGTAAATATTCATCAAACAAATTTGAGATTTTTCTTGGAGATCACACATACCATGATAAACACAGGATAAATTTATGAAAAATTAATATTGCAATTTAGCCCCTCGAACAAATAATATTTAGAAACTTAATATCTGTGCAATCCTACTTGTCAGATTTTTGTATAATAAACTACATGGTATTTTGACCTAAAAATTTCACAGCATGGACTTAACTCTCCCAGAATATTAATTTAAAAGTTTCAAAAAATTTTGAGCCCAAATGACACATTCATTAATAACTATATCACCGCTGTTAGAAGAAGGTTAGTGTGTTTAAATATTACTCCCACTTCCAGGTGGACCCGACCTCGCCATGGCCCACCGGTCAGACCGGTGTTGGTACCCCTCTCGTTTCCTCCGCTGTCTCACTGCCAGTGGACCCGGCCCATCCTGTCAGTTCCCTAAATCTTCTCTCTTTCTTCCTTTCTTCTTTCTTTCCACGCGACAGACCGAAGAGCTCAACCGCTCCAAACCTCAACGCCTTTACGACGGTCGGTGCTGACTTCATGTGGACTTGGAGCCATCGATTCTCTGCCCATCACCTTGCACCATTCTTCATCATGGAGAGATCATGCGCTGCATGCTTGATTGCTCATAAATTTCCACTATCTCACAGCCGAACGGCGCAGCTCCATTCCTCTGCTGAACCGAACTCCCTTCACTATTAAAGCCGGCCAACATTAGATGACTCCTCCCGTGCCACTCGAGCTCTTAGCCCAACCTTAATCATTTTCCTCCTCACCGGTCTACTTTCCTCCAGAACTGAACCACTGAGAGCACTTCACAGCCAATTCTTCCTCCCCCAGCGAGCACGCTTAATGAAATCATTTCCTAAATGCTTTCAAAATAGTAGTGTATTAATCTGAATTAAAAATACCTAAGGTAATATGTTAATTTATATAATGTTTCATTCGGTAATTTAGTACCCTATTCTTAATAACATAAATAACTCTAGCCATTTGAATTTGAAATAATGCATATAAACTTATATAATCTTAGCTTCTTGAATTTATAAAATAAAAGTGGATAATTCACAATGAACAAATAGTTGTGCCTTAACTTCCCATAACCATCAAAATCGGTTAAAAGGTTGACAGATGAACCGCACACTACGTACATAAAATCATAAGGAACTATACTTGGTATATGTAATTACTTGTACTTGATCCTCTATTTGTATTCTTTGGGTCTTCTTGAAGTTTATTTCTTTGCTATGTATCGCGGTATGATGAGTAGAACCCGACGTCGCGATTACTGATATCAACGATCCTGACTTAGAACTTGACAACAACGAACAGCAAGGCAAGCACCTCCTTGAACATATTGATCCCAGTTTTCAGAAATATTTTCATAATTGTTTTTCATGCATGCAATATATTCTTACAATGTTATGTTGTGGGATGTGGTAGCTGGAACCTTCATTATGGATATCCTCAATTAACTTTGCCATGTGAACCATTGATACCCTAGATTATGGAATGACACATAATAGAAGAAATGGGTATAATCGCTTTATAAAGACATATGCTTAGTTGGGCTTAGAATGGGTAACTTGAGTCTATATAAGATTTAAAAAGGTTGGATATGACAGCAAAGAATACTGATATCAGGTCTCAAGATCCCACACACTATGTATAAGATCAACTAATGACACTTCTGAATATAACAATTCCCGTAGTGTCTCATGGTGGGTCACTCCAACAACATGTTCTCCAACATATGTCCAAATTATTGATTTGATATTCATATATCCATGATTCATGAAATATGATCATCAATCAAGAATGTGCTGACCTATAAATCACAATTCCCATATGATGATATAAGGTAAAAGATAATTCAAAATAATATCAAAATATAAATAAGAAGTTTCACGAACAAGTCACATACTTGTTGATGACACTAATAATATTTATTCAGGAGAGAAAATAATCATATTATTAATATAAATATGATACAATCATCTTCGTGATTACCTCAAAAGCATCACTAACACACTCTCCTTCTTGGTTAGGCCTTTCAGGTTCTCTCCGACCAACTTTAATTCGCCTACTCCAAAATTTTTTTTATTATCCTTTGTACATGGACATCCATGATATTTCCTGGGTTTCGAGCCTAGTCTATTTCATTTGTCCTCTCCTCCTATACTACAGGAACATAAGTAAGATATTTTTTTAATTTTTTTGCATTTGCTGGTCTTTGGTCTATTTTTTTTTTGTAAGTTTGGTTTTTATCTAAATGATTTTTTTTTGCAAGTTTGACTTTTATCCGAATGATATCGCAAATCTGATTCTCTTTCTCGAAGACGGAAGGATCAGAAAGCGACATATGTTATGTGTCACCGCATGAGAGCACGATAGGTGTCTACCACTGCTTCAAGTCAAAACGAGGTTAGATTTGAATAGGGGCTACATATTTTTTTAAAAAAATAGACTTTAATGCAAAAAAGACAAACGTTATTAGAAATATGTGTAGCTAGCTACTGGCTGGGTCATGAGCCAGGCCTGTTAAATTCGCAGCCTTTGGGCATTTTGTTGTGTCGCTTTGCTAAGAAAGGTAGCCCCTGGTCCCGATTGATACGTCCCTTTCGAAATGTGTTGTCGAATCTACACGGCGAGGTGGCTGCGAAAAAAATTGCAAAATTTATATTGCGGCTGTGGCTGCCACAGAGCACTGGCCTGCCGTACCTACCTTATTCTTGTGAGGAAACTCAATACTTCAAATTTGGCACCATGCACGAGGTGAAGGAAATTAATTAGGACGACTGTAAAAAAAGTTTTCGCTACATTTTTCAGAGGCTTTACTGTCAGCGCTCTGATGCATGATTTGTTTTCCTGCATATGCATGATATATAATATCTTATTTTGCTTTTACAAGCATGCATGTGGTATCTTATTTGTCGTCGTAGATCATCTCAACCAAACGATTAAGCTGTTACGTAAGGGAAACATGCCTTGGATTATGAATCTGTTCCGTATAAAATTTCGAATGGGGATCGCAAGGGAGTATTGAAAATGCATGTTATGCAAGGCCACAAACATACACATATACACAGCATTGGTGGAGTGAGTCAACGTATTTGGCAGTTTTGAGGATACATTCACATTTTATGTGCAGGCGTACGTGGCCAAAATTCGCTCCTATAGTGTCCAAAGTATAACTAACCCAGCCAAATCGATCGAACCAAGACACAGCATAGGTACCACTAGCGAGAGTTGCGCGCCCTGCCGCGCTATACGAAATTTGATCCAAGTTTTTATCTCTGAAAAAAGGCAGGAATATCCAAGTGTTTTTTTATTCGATTGGGTTTTTCTGGGAAAAAATACGCTAGGTAAGAACTGTCGACGAACCAGCGAAACAACGGCCTTTTTTGGGGAAAAAAAGAAGAATAATACATATTCCGAAAAATATTAGATTCCGAGTTGTAAAAAAAACTATAGACGCCGAGTTTAACACCCTATACGTTCAACAGGCAATAATATATGTTTTAAAAAATATTAGAGATCGAGCCACAAAAGAAATTGAGAGGTGCTTCTATGCTCTTCCTTTTAAAAGTTGCACAACTATTAAAGCATGAATAAAGGGTAGATAGTGATTACTTACCTCTTCGCTTGCTTCAAGATTTGTACAACATGTACTAGAAGGAAGAGCATAGAAGCACCTCTCAAAGAAATTTTAGATGCCGAGCTTAACACCCCATGTGCTTATTTTCCAAGGAAAAATGAGGAAAAACGGACGAAAAACGGATTTCTATTTTTTTTGGGGGGGGGGGACGACCAATGAAAACATTTTTTCCATACCCCGGAGAACAAAGGATCACGAAAACATTTTTTCCGGGCAAAACGGAGAAAGGAAACAGTCTTCAATTTTTTTTTTGGGGGGGAACGGCGAACGAAAATATTTTCCCCATGCTTCGGAGAAAAAACGGATCTCGAAAACATTTTTTCCGGGCAAAACGGAGAAAGAAAACGTTTTTTCATATATATTTTTTTTGGAAAAACGGCCAACGAAAATATTTTTCGCATGCTCTGGAGAAAAAACAGATCACGAAAACATTTTTTTCGGGCAAAACGGAGAAAGGACCAGAATGTAAAGCGCAGTGACCTATTTGTTATGATATTGAACCTGTTCGCTATTTTGAAAAATTAGGAAAGGGCTCGTTCGCGATTCGCATTTAACGGGAGATCCTCCATGTAAAACGACAAACCAGGGACCTAAACGCGAACTGGGGAAAATATTTTCCTCTCACATAAAATCGTGCAGGGACCCGTCCGTAATTTCAAAGAATGGGGGGGTGTTTCTGTGACACTACGAAAGGTCAAAACTTTATAAAATGTGAAAATGGAGGTTAAAACTTTACGTTATGCCATTTATAGCGTGTTTTTGGGTGTTTGAGCCTCTCTGGAGGACTTTGGGCCTTGGGGGTTGAGTTGGGCCTCCGGTGGAAGGGTTTGGGCCCAAGGGGGGGGGACTTTTGGGCAGCCAAATCTGGCCCCCACCCCTTGGTGCGCCCCCACTCCCTTTCCCAACCCTAGCCGCCACCCCTAGCCCCCCCATGCGCCTCCACCCTTCCCCTTCCTCTCCATCTTCCCCCATGGAGCCACCACCTCTCCCCTCCCCTCTCCACCACCCTTGCTGCCCTAGGGAAGCCTCTCCACCTCACCACCCCGCAGATCCGTCCATTGGAGCGCTCCGCGACGAGGAGATCCGGTGGATTTGGAGCGAGGAAGGAGATCGCGCGAACCGGGAGGAGATCCGTTGGTTCTTCGTTCGTCGGGCGAAGGTATGGCCACGGTAATCCTTGGGGTTGGTCTAGGTACTGTTCTAGGGGTTGATATCATATTTTTAGATCAATTGGTGGTGCTGTAATTGGGTAGATTAGATGAAATCTAGAGTTTGCCACGTTCTCTGTTTTGGGCTGATTGCGTAGTCGACCTAGGGTTTGGGTTTTTTCCAATTTAGAGTCGGAATTTGGTCGTCCGCCTGTTGAAGTTGTAGGTAATTGCAATACCTTTAATTGGACGTAAAGAATGCTTAATTCCGATCAGCCGTTTGAAAGTTATGCTCGTTTTACCGAACATATTAAAAACTGTGACGTGATTGGAACAGATCACGGTATTCTGTAGATTAAACCACTTTAGAGGCCGAATCAGTTTTTCCGTATACTTAGAAAAAGTTAGGAAATTTCCTAAGATACGCGAGGATGTACTCGTTTAATCGATTCGGAGTCTTAGAACCCGAGTTATGCTCATTGCAAGTCTGCTGTCCCGACGGGACAGAACCTCTATTTTGGGTTGTGCGAGTAGTTTGCGAAGTCAGGGTAGAAGAGTATTTGCGTATTGTTTTGTGGGCATGATTTTGAGTGTGTGGTGCCTATGTGCAGGTGGTGTGACCCCGGGGGTGCCCTCTACTTCTCGCCAATCCGTCGCCCGTGGTTGAGGCAAGTGTATTGGAATGGGTAGCGGGATGTAATTTGCTTGATTGGTTTAGGTTGAAATTGAATATATGATATGTTCACATGCCATGTTTTAATGTTTGCCATTGATATGATGAATATGCTTATTATGTTATGATGCCATGTGTTAATGTACAAGTTATTTATGATGTTGGCATGTTTGCATACATGGCATGATACATGGCCCGGGCGGTGAGAAAGTCATAACTAGTCCGGGGAAGGTCGGTGAGAAAGTTATGACTATTCCGGAAAGCCAATGAGTAAGTCCTACATCTTGATTCCATCCACCGCGGTGTATGGAAGCGAGGAGTAGGCACCCTCCATCTTCGGGATGGAAGGGGGGAGAGGGTGCACACCGACGGGTGTGTACTCAATCATACCGGTATGAGTTTCCAGGAGACATGTGCATCGCATCGCATTGCATACATGATGATGATGATAATGATATGTGAACATGAATAAGATGATAGACATGATGTGAGTTGTTGTAGCCATGTAATTGTTCTTTTGTACCATTGCAATATACTCGCTGAGTGTTGAACTCACGCTTGTGTTTTCTTGTTGTTTTAGGTACCATGAGACCAGCATGCGGGGAAGGGAAATAGTCACACTTCTACATGTAGCTTCATTTATTTGTTCCCACAGTCATTCAATTGGAGTCTTGATAATAAATTAAGTGTGATGCTTATTGATTTATGGTTTAGTTTTGCGATATGAGAGTCTTATCGTTCGTTTGGCTCATGGAGACATTGAATGCTTGGAATTAGACTTATATTGATGTCATGCCGTTAATTATTGCTATTTTAGATGCATCTTATATTGCCATATATTGCTATGCTGTTGTTGTTTCTTCAATTCATGTCAAAACAAAGGAGATGCTGCCGAAATTTCGAGTTTTAGCATTCGTGTCTTTGCTGTAATTTACTTGTATTTGTGGTATTTAGAGGTTGCTTAGTCTATGTTTGGTAGCATTCGGGCATATTAAATGCCGGGGTGTTACAGTTGGTATCAGAGCGGGCTGTAGGTCCTTGGAATGTGTATTTTTAGTGTCATACCTTAGGTTACAACTAAAATGTGATGTGGGATAACTTAGAAACTTGGCTTAGGTTTTAACTAAAATTTGGTCATAGGATAGCAACATTAAAACTTGCAAAAGTGGTATAACTAATTTAAAATTTGACACACATGGATGCATAGTAGGAAAGGGTATGGGTATCGTTCCTTTACGCTTAAATGTTGTATTTAAGCTTTGATGTTGAATGCTTCATTTGATAATGCATGTTGCTATGTCTATGAGATAAATGATTGAATTGTGCTTGTTGTGGTGATAAAGTGGGGTTGTGGTGCCGAAGGGTTTCGGTCACCAGTTTTGTTAATAGTAAGGGTGTGGTTTGACGGTATGGCCAGTTAAAACCATCACCAAAGAACTATTAACCCCTTGTGGGGAAAGATTGCTTACCTTTTCTATCGTAGATCGGGTAGTTGGCTGGAGACAAATAGAAGAGTTGATGGTGGTTTCCTTCGGATGCTTTCACCGTTCTGACGGTCGGTTTTGGTTGGTCTCCTTGGTTTTTAGTCGATTGAAATCAAAAGAAAAGTGTTTGGTCTTGAATTTTCGTGGATTGTTCCGTATGCGGTATGTGGTTTTGTCTTCCTTGGTTGAAGACGAAGAAGAAGAATCTAGTGTTGCGCTTCTTTTGGTCGTCTTTCCATCTTTGATGCTTAGTTTGTTGATTGCTTTATGGGGAGAAGCATTCAATTTATTCCTGTGTTTGTCTTTCTCCGAGGTCAAAAGAGTTACTGCGGTGTTATGCCATACTTGGTTGTCAGGGCTGAAGTTCTGTGGCTTTGAAGGAGTAAATGGTGTTTGATTTCGTCATTTTACTGGTTTGAGAAATCATTTTTGAAAGCCCTTCTTGTTTCGTGAAAGTTTGGGGTTTGGTGTTAAGGTTTTATTTGAAATGGATTACTTGATCGCTTGGTTCCCTTTTAAGAAAAGTGTGTTTCAACCATTTTCCTCTATGGGAGTCTTTGAGATTGAAAAGTGTTTTGGAGAATTTCCTCTTGCATGATCAAGTTTGGGTTTGTCTCATTGCAACTTTGAGAGTCAAGCTTCTTTGTGAGTTTTGGTTGAGTATTAAAAGAAAAATGCTGCAAATAAAGTAAGTATTCGTTTGACTGAAATTACTTGTCAAAAGTGAAAATTGTTGTTTAGCATGTTATGTAGTATGTAACAATGTGGTTTATAGAAATGATGTACACCTTAGTTAATTTGCGAGTTGAATCAATTAAATGTAATTGTTACCTTTAGCTTAAGATTAAATGAACCTCTAGTGATGTAGAGTACCCCATAGTGGGAATGATTAAATGTGTTAATGTACGTGCTTAGAATTTGTTGCTTTGCTTTAAACCGTGCTTATGACCCCCGATTATGTTTAAAGTTTTAAACCCTGATGCATAGTTAGAACATTAAGATGATGTAGACTGCTGTTATTGTTAAAGAAACTTTGCTGGTTGTTTAAAGATGTGACTGGGGTGAACTGTCTAAGGTATGCCTGACGGTTGCCAGTACGGCGGGGATGAGGTGCTACAGGTGGCTCTGGAACAACTGGTAGTGGAGGGGGTGGAACTACTACAGGTGCTGGGTGTTGGTGAAGCTGCTGGCGCCTACGGCGAGCCTCAAAATCCCGGGTGAAGGCATTCACATTGATACGGTAAAGCCTACACAACCGGTAAAAGAGCTTGCGGGCTGCTCCCTCAATTGTGGCAAAGGAAGTGAAATTGCGGTGTCTCACACAATGCTGAAGGGTATGGCCATTGATCTTGATGGCTACATGAAGAGTGGCTACATGACCGACGACTTCGCCTAGGATCCTATCCTCCTTAATCATCAAGGTGGGGCGCTTCCTCCTACCAAGAACCCTAGTCAACTCCCTTAAAACCATGCTCCAAACAGGTTCAGGTTCAACCTCCATCTAAAATCATTTAAAAGGAAAGATTTATTAGTAACTTTTAATAGATAAGATATAATGGATATCTTTAAAAGGAAAGGTTAATACTATAAGTATATTTTTTTTGGTGCATTTTTAATAGTTCCCATTCTAACGACCAATCTAACTATGGTTTTCCTACAGTCAGTATGGCTCTGATACCAACGCTGTCGGAACCCTCCCTTTAGTGGCGTGGAATACCAAGAGGGATTCCTATGTGCAAACAGTACTAGTCCCATGATCAGTGGCTAGCACGCACATTTACAACATTGTCATCACATCCATACAAGTTCATATTACATTGATAGAAATAAAGTCTTACATCATGGCCTATTGGCCGAATTTAAAAGTTTGCAGCGGAAGATACATTGCTTGGCAGTATGCCTTCTACCCAAAATACCACAGGCAACTGACAAGGGTGAAACCTTAGAAAGATTCGTTAGCAAAGTCCCCGTATTCTGTGTCGGGATCGGGATACTCGTTCTCCTCATTCTATGAATATCAACAATAGCAAGGTTGAGTACACGTATGTACTCGCAAGACTTGTAGTGTATCACAATGTATATAATAAATGCAGGCTATGTCATGGGTAAGCTACTAAGTTGTCTTGCATAAAGCGGAACTGAATTGTAAATACAGAATAATAGATTGCAAGCGTAATTTGTAAAGCAATTTACAGATATGTAAATAACAAGTATACATAAGAATAATAACAACCTCACAATCCTCCATGATTGTGGGTAGAATATCGTCCATTCCCATTTTATTGACAACAACAATATAACGAGACCTTTTTCCAACCATCATTGAGTTGCCAAACCATTTTTATGAAAATGCCAAAACTCTAACTTAGCGTGAGCGCACCAAGATTCCCATAACCGTGGGAACGGCTTTTCGAAAAGATTTTCACTCTGCAGAGTTGTACAACTTTACCCACAATTTAATGATCAATTCCTTTATGCATTCGAAATTAACACACTTCCTATGGTGTGCCGCAGGATGATCATTCACAACCGTTACATTAATTAACCCTGACTTTACACCAGCCCAGTGACGTTAAATCCTTACTATGGTAGGAACAAAAATTTGAAAAGATATAAATTCTCATTGCGCGAGATCAAGAACACGTGTTCCTTCCCATAGTGAGGCGTACACCGTTGCATCGGTATGCAATTACCCACAAGTCCATGTGGAAGCCCCTTACAAGCCAACTCGAAAGGGCTTAAGGCTTGTGCTACTTCGGCCTCCCAATGTGCAAAGCCAGTTTTAATAACTTAGTAGGTTGAGGCTACCCCATAAATAGCAATTGTGGTTGTACGGTAATTCCCGGATTATGCAACACTATGTTCGGTCCTTAACTGACCCAGGCGGAAACTCCCCCTATACTACGTGTAAGTTAAAGCTTACACAACCGGCTATTGCCATAATCCGCCCGTGTCAAATCATAGTTTTATTTTCATTTTTAACAAACTATCGGTATCCTTCATTGTCATAACCAACCTTTCCAAATCATGAGACAACACCTGTCTCTTCCAAAACATGTCTATTCTCATTGATTATCACGAACAGTGTAACCATCCATTCATGATCCCATTACTAGAGCATACTAAGCATGTGCAAATAATAATCGAGTATACCCAATTGACATTATCTTTTGTCTAACCATAACCTAGGGTTTCCAATGTTCTCATGTCAACAAATAATTGAGGTAATCCCACAATCTAGGTTTAGTTCTACCGCATCCCACAATATAGCAAGTTTAAGGAACATAGCGCATGCATAATAATTTTGAGAAACAAAGTAAACTATCTTAAAATAGTAGGTTCAATATGGTCAAAGGAGGGTGCTTGCCTTGCTCAGTGATTTCCTGCGTGGAGTCGGGGTCGTCGACGGTGGTATCTGGAAAGTCGGTGTCTATACGCCGTATCATAAGAAGCGGAGCAACATCCAAATCCAGAAAAGAAGGAATAACGAGTAAACATGCAATACATGTGGCAAAAAGAAGTCGAATATAATCACAAATAAAAGCATTCATACAACAAGTGCGAAGGTGCATGTGTTTTGGTGAGGATTAGGTTTTGGGTCCAATTAATAGTATAAGGTACAAGGTTATGATTTACGAAAGTTAAAGTTACTGCTTTATGTATTCGAGGAGATGAAAATGGTCATGTTTGTTTTCATATTCAGGAAGCTAAGATTGTTTGGATTCATAAATTTAAAATAAGATCACAAAATAGCATGGTTGATCGAAACCCTAAACATGTAAATAAGCAGTCAACAAGGTATAAAAGGTAGCTTATCGTGCTACTACTACAGGACTTATAATTAGGTTACCACTAAAGTGCAGGTTTAGGGTTTATGAAATCCACATAAAGTCCTATGTAGCATGTTTGATTGGGATCATAACTAAGCTACTGAACATGCATATGTGATTAACTACTATACTAAGAAGTGGCAATTTAATCATCATCACAGAGCCTAAAACCATGTCATTCTAAAATTTAGGTTCTGAAATTTGGGTTTAATAAGGTTCATCATGCTTTATCTACACCCCTATACTATATATGTACTACTCGAAATGACCTATAGTATGTTTCAAAATTGAATAGGAGCTAAATCTAAATACCCTTATATGGACAGAAAGATTATCATTTTATGTAAGCATAGGAATTGGTTTCATAATTTTTGAAATCTATTAGCACTAAACATAAGCATTTCAATTTCAAAAGTGCTTAAACTAACCTATTTATGAATTTGATACAAACTAAGTCCAAAGCTAAATATTTTTACATATTTGGAATTCTAATGATATTAGGAATACAGAAAAATTGGTTTCATTCATTTTGGAGGTTATTTGCACAAACTTTCTAATGGACTAAGTTTTGGCCGAAATGCTATATTTGAAAATTAAACGTCTTCCTTCTACTGAGTTTGAAATATTTTTCTATATTCAAAAACTAGATGATTTAACAAAAATTTAGGAATCGGTTTGACCTCATTTGGGTTTGTATTTCAAAAGTTATAGGCATTTGAACCGGCTCGGGTTTGGAAATTCGGATTTAAATGGAAAATGCGCTTTCATATTGTGAAAGCGTATTTCGGCTAGGCCGGCACTGTGTTAGGGCGCGTGCACACTGACAGGGTGGTCCCATGCGACAGCGACCCAGAGCAGGGGCACGGTGGAGGCGGCCTCGCCGGCGGCGGAGCAGGGCCGGAGGCGGCTAGGCAAGGGCACGACAAGCACCAGCAGGCCTAGGGGAACCTAGGGAATAGCTCCATCGAGTCCGGGGATGACCGGAGGAGGCTGGCGACGATGAGGGGCGGCGGCGCTAATGGCGGCTAGTCGCGGCGACGCTGGGGTGGCGTCGAAGCCGGGAAAGATGGTCGGGGAGCATCAGTGGGTCCTACTGGTGTGGCTCATTACCTTGGATCGGAGGAAGAATGGTTGAGTCGGGCTGTCACCGTGCGCCGGAGCTGAGGAAGAAGAAGCTCGGTGCAGCGGCGTTCCGGTAGTCCAAGCTGCAAATTGAAGTGAGGGAGAGGATGAGGAGGTCAGTGCGATGTTGTAACCAAAGGGGATTGGACAATGGAGCAGGGAAGGGCAGCATTCGCAAGTTTTCCCTTGCGGCTCACCTTCAGTCCAGATGCTCCAATGGCGAGGCTCACTGTCCACTATGGTCGGGGAAGAAGTGGATAGGAGCAAAGGGCTAAGGGGATACCAATTGAACTTAAATAGTGGGGAATGGGGGCCTAATTTGGAAACGCCCGTGAGGTGAGGTTTGGCGACAATGGCGGAAGGACAACGGTGATCAGGCTTTTCAATGAAGTTTTTGGGCAGGCGAGTGATGATGGTCAGCCGGCTCAAGTTGGGTCAGCGTCAAGCTGACACAGGCGAAGGACGGATTGGCCGGGGCAACGGTGCTGCAGAGGCGGCAGAGCGCCCTGCGCGAGGGGGAGACAGAAGGGAGAGGGGAGAAGAGAGAAAGGGAGAGGGACAGGGCGACGCCGTGAGGTGGAGGAACGGCGCACCGAGCCGGGCGCAGCATCGGCGTACGGGCGGAGGCGGGGGATGGAAATGGCGGCAACGGAGTCCACTGACGGAGCTCGGTCAAGTCTTCCGGCATTACTCAAGTGCACTGTGGCACATCTGACAATTGCTTCATCCTTCAGGTTTAAGCAGTGAATAGCTCACTCCAAGCACTGGATTGGCTATCCTAGATATGCAATCCTTGAGCTGGCAGGATTGGAAACTATGCCCTAGATTACTCCACCGTGGTTCAGTCAATGCATTTCATTGCTTTGTCACAATTGCTTGTTACTGACAATTGCTCTCCCCACCGATTGGCACATTGAGTCTTCATACTCATGCCTTGTATTGGTCCAATGAGATCTGTATCCTCTGGTTGGAGTGCACTTGATCGGCCCCATGAGCTCTCACAGATCTTTAGGCTAATAGGTACTCAAGTGAGGTTTGGGTAAATACATATTTTGGTTGCTGTAATTTCCCTCCTGTTGGTTCAGTGAACTGAGGCGTGCACTCTGCTGAAGCATCACATTGGCCCAAAAAGGATTCAAGGATCTTTGAGCAGGTGGATTTATTTGATGTTCTAGATGTGGTTGATCAAAGTCAGAATAGTCACTGCTAGATCCTATTGATAGTGGTTCAAATCGGCATTTGCTTGATTTGGTTGCATTAGGACATACTCAAGTTACTGATGAAAAGCTAAATGAAGAAATGCATAAAATGGAACCTTCACTTAGCTAACAAAAGATAATCAAAACAAGTCAAATATCCAAATAATCTTCCAAAATGGTTAAACTCCAAATTGAAACCAAGATAAATAATTCAAATATTTAATCATGCTTTCTAATATTTGAGGATGTTACAGATGTCTTTTGATAAGCGTCATAAACTTTATTTATAAGTATTGGGAAAGGTAATAAGAGAAAGAATTTGTTTTGTAGCTCTTGTTGTAACCTGAGGGGTTTCTCGATGAGTAAATAGTGAATATTGAATGTTTAAAAGATAAGTATAGGGTTTCATGCTGAGCTCGTGTTTAAAACCTTTCGGACTGGTTTGGTTGTTTGCTATCTTGGTCAAATGCTTTCGGTCAAGGCGTTTTTTTTTATGTTGTGTGTCAGAGTTTCCGTAAACTCGTAGGGATTGTTGTTGATCTTTGGGTTTGGCCCATTTGTTTAGTTGTGCTATGAGTATGGATTGACACCCAAAAGTTTTAAGTGGATCGCGCTCCTTCCCGTTCGCCCTGAATTTTCTTTGGGAATAAATTTTAAAGGAAGCAGTTGGTCATAGTGGGGTTGTGTTGGAGTTTCTTGGGATTTAATTTGTGACTCTTTTTTGGCTAGAATTGGAGTTATTTGGAAAATGTGTGTGGTGTTTGCAAGTATTTCAAAAGGGTGGATTTTATGAATGTTTCATCAGTGATTTTGTTAGTGAAGTGTTCCCTTCTTGGAAATGAGTTTCCCTTTCTCGTTGAGAACATTTGTGGCGGTTGTGTGTGCTGATGTTTAACTTTGGAGTCGATGTTCTTTTCCAAAATGTTGATTTTGGTTAAAATGCGAGGTTTTGCAAGTTTAGCTTTCGAGAAATGGTGGGTTCTGACATGACGTGGTGTGTTCCAGCTAACGGTGTTGCAGTCATAGTCTATATGATTTAGTGCAGCCGTCAATGTTATGTGTGTTTCAATCATGTGATACCGAGGAAGAAGTCTTTTGGTGAATGACTTTTCGGTATTGTTGTTACATGATGAGCGAATGGTGAAAACGAAGCATGGCATCGTTTATAAATGTTCAATGATAAATGAGTCGGTGAGAAAGTCATATATGGATATATGACTAATCCGGAGTGCTCTTGAAAAGTGTGCATTCTTGTCATGTATCGAGATTTCCATTTCTTCCTAGTATGAAAAGAAAGAATGAATAATTTGTGGTATTTTGGCTGTGGTGTTAGAAGTTTGAGTTTTCTTTGCGATTTGGCTTAGAAAAATGAAATGTGTACTCTTTGGATGCTGCCGGATCCTTTCCAAAGTGGCTTTTAGCGCTTTGGGGTTTGAGTTGTTGTATGTGGATCAATTGGGTTCATGTTTTACGGTTGAGCTTACTTAATAATGGTACTCTTTGTCCTGGTCCTTTAAGTGGAAGGATGTGAGGGCAAGACTTTCTTAGTAAGAGAAACCTGGTGTGGCTAGTAGTTTATCGTAAATGGTGTAGAAGTGTAGAGCAAAGGAAGGTTGTCTATGTCTCAATTCAAACCTTCTTGGAGACTTATGTGATTGATGTGTCCCTCGGTAGGGTTGATTAAATTATTAGTAGACCACTTGGTGGTTGCTAGTAATTTCTTTTCCTTTTCGAAGTGTATTGGATCTTTTGTCGCCAAGCTCTGAGCGAGTTGTGTCAACCGATGTGGATTGCTCAGTTGATATTGGTTTTGCAGGTTTTAAGGACCCTGGTTATAAAGTAGGTTTTTCCTTTGGTGGTAGTGGTGGGTATTGGTCTTTTGTAAAAGGTCAATCTTTTGCAAGGTGTTAGCCGATTGTTCAAGCAGTTGGTAGTCTTGGAGTGTTGTGTCTTGCTTGGTTCGCATCGTCTAGAATACGACGAACCACAGTAGAGAGGTTGAGATGTGGAAGCACTTTTGTGCGTGGGAGCTGAAGAGGGTTCTAGAGGTTGGTGCCGTGTTCTTCTGAGGAGAAACATCTGTTAAAGGGATCGGGCAATTTAGTGCCAAGGAATGCATAAAAATGAGGAATATGAGACCGTTTCCCTTCATTGTCAGTTTAGGAAGTTATCCTTTTGCTTGGGACGTTCTGAGTCCTTATGTTTGTACTCGGTGTTTCAAAGTGGAGTAAGAATTCTGGCAAGTTTTGAATGTGAGTTATCTTTAGAGCTGTCAGTCTTTGATCCTTAGCTCCTTGCTTCTGAGTGCTGACTGGTGCAAATCGTAGGGGCTTCTAAGCGGGTTCCGAGGCGTGAACCATAGCTCCCTTCGATTTGGTTGTTTGCGAAGTGGCGTGTCTCGGATTCGGGGTCAAATCCTATTGAAGGGGGGAAGAATGTGACACTACGAAAGGTCAAAACTTTATAAAATGTGAAAATGGAGGTTAAAACTTCACGTTATGCCGTTTATAGCGTGTTTTTGGGCCGTTTTCGGGTGTTTGGGCCTCTCCGGGGGACTTTGGACCTTGGGGGTTGAGTTGGGCCTCCGATGGAAGGGTTTGGGCCCAAGGGGGGGACTTTTGGGCAGCCAAATCTGGCCCCCACCCCTTGGTGCGCCCCCACTCCCTTTCCCAACCCTAGCCGCCACCCCTAGCCCCCCATGCGCCTCCACCCTTCCCCTTCCTCTCCATCTTCCCCCATGGAGCCACCACCTCTCCCCTCCCCTCTCCACCACCCTTGCTGCCCTAGGGAAGCCTTTCCACCTCACCACCCCGCAGATCCGTCCATTGGAGCTCTCCGCGACGAGGAGATCCGGTGATTTGGAGCGAGGAAGGAGATCGCGCGAACCGGGAGGAGATCCGTTGGTTCTTCGTTCGTCGGGCGAAGGTATGGCCACGGGAATCCTTGGGGTTGGTCTAGGTACTGTTCTAGGGGTTGATATCATATTTTTAGATCAATTGGTGGTGCTGTAATTGGGTAGATTAGATGAAATCTAGAGTTTGCCACGTTCTCTGTTTTGGGCTGATTGCGCAGTCAACCTAGGGTTTGGGTTTTTGCTAATTTAGATTCGGAATTTGGTCATCCGCCTGTTGAATAAGTTGTAGGTAATTGCAATACCTTTAATTGGACATAAATAATGCTTAATTCGGATCAGCCGTTTGAAAGTTATGCTCGTTTTACCCAACGCATTAAAAACTGTGACGTGATTGGAACAGATCACGGTATTCTGTAGATTAAACTACTTTAGAGGCCGAATCAGTTTTTCCGTATACTTAGAAAAAGTTAGGAAATTTCCTAAGCTATGCGAGGATGTACTCGTTTAATCAATTCGGAGTCTTAGAACCCGAGTTATGCTCGTTGCAAGTCTGCTGTCCCAACGGGACAGAACCTCTCTTTTGGGTTGTGCGAGTAGTTTGCGAAGTCGGGGTAGAAGAGTGTTTGCGTATTGTTTTGTGGGCATGATTTTGAGTGTGTGGTGCCTATGTGCAGGTGGTGTGACCCAGGGGGTGCCCTCTACTTCTCGCCAATCCGTCGCCTGTGGTTGAGGCAAGTGTATTGGAATTGGTAGCGGGATGTAGTTTGCTAGATTGGTTGAGATTGACATTGAATATATGATATGTTCACATGCCATGTTTTAATGTTTGCCATTGATATGATGAATATGCTTATTATGTTATGATGCCATGTGTTAATGTACAAGTTATTTATGATGTTGGCATGTTTGCATACATGGCATGATACATGGCTCGAGCGGTGAGAAAGTCATAACTAGTCCGGGGAAGGTCGGTGAGAAAGTTATGACTATTTCGGAGAGCCAATGAGTAAGTCCGACATCGTGATTCCATCCACCGCAGTGTATGGAAGCGAGGAGTAGGCACCCTCCATCTTCGGGATGGAAGGGGGGAGAGGGTGCACACCGACGGGTGTGTACTCAACCATACCAGTATGAGTTTCCAGGAGACATGTGCATCGCATCGCATTGCATACATGATGATGATGATAATAATATGTGAACATGAATATGATGATAGACATGATGTGAGTTGTTGTAGCCATGTAATTGTTCTTTTGTACCATTGCAATATACTTGTTGAGTGTTGAACTCACGCTTGTGCTTTCTTATTGTTTTAGGTACCATGAGACCGGCATGCGGGGAAGGGAAATAGTCACACATCTACACGTAGCTTCACTTATTTGTTCCCACAGTCATTCAATTGGAGTCTTGATAATAAATTAAGTGTGATGATTATTGATTTATGGTTTAGTTTTGCGATATGAGAGTCTTATCGTTCGTTTGGCTCATGGAGACATTGAATGCTTGGAATTAGACTTATATTGCTGTCATGCCGTTAATTATTGCTATTTTAGATGCCTCTTATATTGCCATATATTGCTATGCTGTTGTTGTTTCTTCAATTCATGTCAAAACAAAGGAGATGCTGCCGAAATTTTGAGTTTTAGCATTCGTGCATTTGCTATAATTTACTTGTATTTGTGGTATTTAGAGGTTGCTTAGTCTATGTTTGGTAGCATTCGGGCATATTAAATGCCGGGGTGTTACAGTTTCGCAAAAACGCAGGCTGCCACATGGGGTGGCCGGCTGAGCGCCATTCTCTTCCCAAGTAAGGGAGTTAATATTCTAGCTTTCAAATTTTATTTTTAAATACATATCATTCTACAATTTTAATATGATATTTTACTGTTTTTTCTTTCTATGCCTCTTCCCTTTAATTATTTTTAATGTTATTTACTGTTATAGACTAAAGTAAAATACACCCTACAAAAATGTAATGAAGAGTGATAAGTGATAATACAGTCTTTTCTAGATATAACGAAGAGTGATAGTACAAGAGCCTAGAAGTGATAGTTCAAGAGCCTAGAATTACATCTATTCAGGAATGGATGAAGTATGTATTAATAGTAGGTTTATTAGTTACTATGTAAATTCAGGTATACATGGTCGACAGTTATGAGACCACATTTTTAATGAAAGAGTATACCATAAAAGAAAGGTTCTAATATGCCTACAGTACTAGTCCTGATGAGGACATCACTCCTTTGGATATACGTATACATCATGGTCCTATGACAAGAGCTCGTGCACGTCAATTAAATTATGAGGTAAGCTCGTTTCTCGCTATTCATAATAATGTTATTGAGGATAGGATGATACTAAATATTTGTGATGTTTTACTACTTAGGAACACGGGAGAAACACCACCAGAACAGCCACGAATGTATCTCAGTTCGTTGGCGCAATTCAGAATGGCGCCAAGTCAAACGGGCCACCTATACACCAAGTTGGCGCACTTTCTAAAGGGCGCCATCACCTCCAAGCAATCACACACCCAGCTGGACTCCACCCTTTTCACGCCAAATCAAACCGGAGTCCAAGTCGTCCACAATTCGGTCTCCAAGTTCAGTTCGGAGTCAGCAGACATCGCTTCATTAAAACAGGCATATCTTTCTCGGAGTCCAATGGAGGAATTCTTATGCTCGCTGGAAAGATTACGATGACATCTTTCCAATGGATCTGGCCCTAGGCATAGAATCATTGCGAGTCATCCAAAATTATCAAAATAAGGTGCTATGTCACTATTTTGGACTGTTTCTGGCCTTGTAAGCGTGTGGCGGTCCAAGCCCAGGTTGTGTGCATCCCCCTAGCCGCACAAAACCATAGTTCACCCCGCTCACATCCCTCCCTGCTATATATTCAATAGCCTCCACTTGAACACTTGGGTTTTATTTATATTACAACTAGACACTTTGTTAGTATTTTCACCAATCATCGGTTTGTGGAACCCTAATTCGTGTGCTTAATACAATTTGCAATTTTAGATTACGTCTTCTATGTTCTTGCTTGTGTTCTTGATTCGCATGCAAGGATAAGCCTTCTTGGTGAGGTCAACCATGTTTGTGCGTGGTTGATAACCTACAGAGCCATGGTGTAGCAATTGCAGCGTTTGGATCAGTTCTGATTGGAAGCCGAATCGTCAACGTCGAGTTCTCCACCAATCCATTTGCTACTACCTGTCGGAAGATCGAGCCATTGTGTGCATCAAGTGGTATCAGAGCCCATATTGTCTGATAGGTAACCCTAGTATCCCCATTGTTGTCGTTGTTTGCCATCGTCCTAGAGTCCAGAAAATTAGCCCCACAAAAAAAATTCTCCATCATCGTTTTCGTTGTCCTACAACTCCTTGTGCCATTGCAATTTTCGTTTTTAGTTTTGCTTTGTTGAGTTTGTGTACATAGTTATTGTCTTGTTGCTAGATTGAAATCGTGATCCTAGTGTCTAGTTGACCATTTTCTGTTGCACTAGTTCATCCCACCATCGCCAACCCCCAAAGCCAAACAGAGTCCTACTCGATTTTCCCCTGCAGCCGTCTTGTGTTATATATCCCACACCGCAAGACTAGATAGGTCGTGAACTGCCTTGTGTCAATTGCCCTGCACTGCTAGCCTCAAAATTTTAGCCACAGTCCTATTGCTAGTTTAGTCCTAACCGGAAGAAAGAAGTGAAGCCTCTAGATAGTTCTAGTTCACGCAGTGTTCAGTAAAATAGGCATAACTTTTGCATATGAACTCCGATAGAGGCGTACTTTTTTGTTTCAAAGAGGACGACGATGCCCACCTGTAAAATACATAGATATTTTGACCTGTGTATTTTTTTACCCTCAAAATTGGCCTCTAATACTGAGTTCCGGGCCCCAGAAGTTTGTCATGCTGTTTTTATCAATTATTTCGATCATCTGTTTAACTTTTTCTCTTGTTCCAAAATGTGAGATTTTTTTCTCCTTTGAGTTAGGAGGTATAAATTTGAGTTAAAAGAAAGAAAGTGGAAAAAAGGCAAATGTAAAAAAAAAGAAGAGAGGAAAAAAATCAGAGAGAAGAAAAGAAAAAATAGAGAGAAAGAGGAGAAGAAATTAAGAAAAAAAATCAGTTGTATTCTTTGAGTCCTTTGTAGTTTGGTTTATCCCTTATTTGGTTCAACTAGTTCTAGGAACGCCCTTAGGCCAGCAACTGTGACAAGTACTTTGGACATTTATTCAGCTTTGCTAATATGTTTTCGATATTGCTTTTTTCCTTGCTACCTAACATTGCATTCCAAGCTCCAAATACTTCTTATCAGTTCAGGTTTGCTTTTGCAATCGCCTCTCTCACGCTCCAGTCAAGTTATCACAAACCAGCCACTGGTTGTACCTCTTGCTGCTTTGGTAAGAATATTTGTAAGAGCGTGGTAAGACGCTTGAGAGTGAGTGAGTCCACCTAGTAGTCGATAGGGATAATAATACTATGTTGTCTTTTTTTCTTCTACTAACAATGATAGGTTAGCCAGCTAAAGTTGTGGATGGAGAGGAGTGTGTTACGAGAGACGAGCTTAACAACACGCTAAATGCCATCAATACAAACATCGCAAGGGTCGGCTAAGACAATGACCATAGATTGGAGAGAATAGAAAAAAAAACATCACCAACCTTCTTACAAGGTTGGAGAATTTTGAGAGACAACCGCCTCTCAATGGGGCTCGACGAGTGGAGGACCATGAAGAGTCTAATGCAGGAGATGAGGTGGATGGAGAAGACCATGACGCCTTCGCTGCTTGAGCCGCTGCACAAGATGTATGATAACAATGACGCCTGAATCACAACTGTCATGGTATGGGAGATAATAATTTTAATCACTACAATGGTTGTGGAAATGATGATCCTTTTTCTAAAGTTAAATTTACCATACCATCTTTCTCTAGTGCATATGATGCTGAAATTTATTTAGAATGTATGAAATCATGTGCTGAAAAATTGGCTTAGAATTGAATTTGTAAAATGTGATTGTGCTTGTGCTTGTGTTGTCATATTTGATCAATTGACATGCTTGTGATATGCTTCAGCTAAATGGTTCGAAAAACAGTGTTTGCCTTTGTGCGCCGAACCGTTTTTTCGCATATGCGCCGGACCAAATTTTCAGTCCGTCGTGAATGGTGTTTTTGAAGCTTGTTTTCGCATTTGCGTTGTACCAATTCCTTCGGTCCGCCGTGAATGTGTTTTTAAGGGTATTGCGCCGGACCAAATTTCTCAAGAAACAGTAAGTTTCGCATGTACGCCGGTCAAAATTTTTTGGTCCGTCGTGAATGGCTTTTTGAAAGGTGATTCCCTGTGTGCACCGGACTGATTTCTTTGGTCCGGTGTGAATGGTTTTTTCTAGGGTTTAATTCCTTTGAGTTGCATCAATTCGGTTTTTGGTTCTGATTGATTATTATGAAATTCATATGGATTTTATAATGCATGTTTTGATGCAATGCTCGTGTGAGTAGTTGCATGAACTAATTGAGCCAAGTTGGGAAGAACTTGTGCTCGGAAATTTTGTTTTGTGGTTTGTTCATGTGCAAGTGTTGATCGAGGGCGAACGTGGTCGATGACGGGACCAGAACTAGGTTCATGGAGGAACTGAGGTTCGCTACTAGGTTCTGGAGGAATCGAGGTCTTAGTGGTCAAGGATGTCATGCGGGACGTTCGGGCTAGAGAACAGTGCATATGGAGGCTTGTTAGTCACGTGAGTATGGCAGGTGAGCCATACACGTGCAAAGTTGTAATCATTTGGGGTAGCTTGCATGTATTGGACCATGTTGGACCAAGTGGACATGCATGCGTACTCGGTTAGGGTTGCTCATTATAAATAGGGGGAGGTGTTCCCTGTTTATGTGTGTGTTAGAGAGAGATAGTGACAAGTACTCATACCGTGGGTACCCCCAGCGGCCCGAGAAAACGAATGGGCTGTCCCAAGCCCAGCTTCGGCCGGAGGCCACGCTGGGCTATAAAGGACACTCGTCGCCGACCAAACCAGTCGGAAGGTAACCTGACCCCCACGGGTCGGACATCCCACGAAGCTCCGACCCCCGTCGCGGTCAGACGCCCCGCAAGCTCCGACCGAACCAAGGCGATCTCCGCCAAGAGTCAAGTTCTAGGCCCTCGCTAGTAGTTGGCCACCCGCCCTATGGGCATGATGACTCAGAACGATCGTGCGAGGGCAGGTGGCTCCTTCCCAAGGTGGCAGGGAGGTTGCCAAAGTCAAGCACTAGTCTTATCGTCCTGACAAGCGCAGTAGGGGATGCGCTCCCTCCCGAGGCAATGCCAGAGCCAAAGCACCGTGTCAGCACCTGACGAACGTACAGAGGGTAGGTACATCACAGCCTAGCAAGACAAAAAACCATGCCTTTCGATGTGTCTACCGACCTAGCACAGGACGAGTAGGCACCGGTCATTCGCTGAAGACCAGGAATCCCAACGCAGGACACCCCATCCTCTCTTCCTTTTTTAGATACCCATGTAACCTGCCCCCTCCGACCATATAAAGGGAGGCAGGACCCTCAGGGAAAGGGGACTTTTCCTTTTCTCTTCAGAAGAGCAACTCTTACATTCCCATTAGTACGAGGGGCTCAAGGCCAGCCTTCAGCCCTTGCTTGCAACACTGTGTAATCGCTTGCACTCGGAAACAATACAGATCCACCACACGAACTGGAGTAAGGACATTCGGCCCGAACCAGTATACATCTTGGGCTCCCTGAGTCTAACCATTCAAGGAGAGGGAACGTGCGACCCCTAAGACTAAAAATCGTATTGTCGGTGCTCGAAACATCGACAGTTGGCGCGCCAGGTAGGGGGCTTTCGCACGTCATCACCATTGTCTCCAGATTTCCACTCTTTTCCCTAATGGCTTCCTTCACCTGCGGCGGCATATTCGCAAAGAGGAGCTGGATCCGCTTTGGCACCTCGACTTCGTCGTCACTCCGGCGGGAGAGCTCGTGCTTATCCCCTCCACCTCTTGGGATCAGGCGCCCACTGGGAGCCTGAACTCCGTCACCATTGCCCTTGGCAGCCTCCGGCTTGAAGCCCCCTCACAGGCCCCGACGCCGGAGCTCATCAAGGGCTGCGGTGTGCCCCGCAGTGATACGCCCGAGCTCAAGCGGGCGGTGACGTGTCAGACCCTCATTTTTATGTCAGTGAATAACATAAATATGAGGCTCTTTTAAGTGCATCCTGTGCCATTCCCATGATCAGTGGCTGGCACGCACAAACACAATTTGGATATTACAGCCACACAAATACACACTTTTATTACATCACAAGTTTTATAGTGTTATTACAATACCAAAAGTAGCAGGAAATTAAAACCATGTCTCGTAGTATGCCAACTATTCCATAACTCCACAGGCAACTGCTGAGATGAACCTAGAAAGATCAGTCGTCGCTAAAATTCGCAGATTCCTCATAATCATTCCCGTCATTATCATAATCTTGCTCGTCACCTAAAAACATTGTTGAAGCAAGTTGAGTACATTGGTACTCGCAAGACTTTGTAGTGTATGCAATTCCTGGAATATATGAGGCTGAAATAGAAAGTGGGTTTCTACGGTTGTTTTGCATAAAGCGAAAGTTTTGATTGAGGTAATACTGAATAGTAATGGAAAGCGTAAATAAAACTTTTAAGACAACTTGATAAGTAATTGAGATAACAAGTAATAAAAAGGATAATAACATTTTACTCACGGCCCTTTTGTGAGTAAAATAACGAACAAGACCCTCCATGGTCTTATATGGACAAATGTAACAATAAGTGACATAAAAGGGGTATAAATCATTTCTCAAATCATTTAATTAAAGGTTTTTGAAAACAGAAACAGCTAACTAGTGTCAATTCGCCAAGTCATCCATGACCGTGGATACGGCTATTCGAATAGTTTTAGACTCTGCAGAGTTTGTACTGCTTTACCCACAAGATATGTTCTCCCTTTTTGCAAGCTATAAGACACACTTCCTTTGGTATGCCCGCGAGGAGTTCATAACGAAACTGTTCGTTACTTGGATCTTAACTTTGCACTAGCCCGATGACGTTACCCCTGACTATGATGGAAGCAAACAAACGGTGAAGCAATAGTATTCAGGAGCCCGCGGCTCAAATGGTACAACAACAGCCCCAATTCATAGCCAGGCGTACATCGTTACAACGGCAAATGTCAACACTTCGGTGATGACACCTCCCTCGAACAAACCAATACTCGGAATGCTCGTGCTACAACTGCCTACCAATGTGCAAAGCTAATTCCCAAATAATTTAATAAGTTAAGACTGTCCCATTACAAGATTTGTGGATGTACTGTTATACTTGGATCATGCAACACTACGTTCGGTCCTTAGAGTGACATGGGCGATAACTCCACCCTAGCTACGTACACGTTAAAACATGTACAACCGGCTATTGCCAATAATCACCCACGTCAAAACAGTAGTTTTATTTTTATTTTTATTAAACTACCAGTATCCTTTACTGCTTAAATAAACCATAAAAGATTTTATAAGGAAAAGTGTGTGGGTGTAAATGTCGCTGACATTTTCTAAGCATCACTAAGCAAATGTAATTAATAATCGTTATATCCCATCTATGGAATGAATCTACCCATACCTATGGTTATCATGGAATTCATGTCAACATGATTGAAGTATTTCATCAATTTGGGTTATAGCTACCAGGGACTTAAAATAGACATTTAAATCATAAGCATGCAGGAAGATTCTTAATCACATTTTAGTTGATTATGAAATCTGGGATCAAAATGATCAAGGGGGTGCTTGCCTTGCTCTCGACGGTGTAAATTTGGGTGCGGTCGTCGATAGCGTAGTCGGTAGCCTCAGCGTCTATACGTCAATTAAGAATATGGCAAATAAGAATACTTCAATATCGATGAAGAAGCAAATACACATACCACAGAGATAGCAACTAAAAGATTCAAATGAAATCAATTTAATTCAATCAATGATGACAATTACCTAATCAATTCATGCATTAGCCAAGTTATAAGGTTTTGGGCCTAAGGCAAAAGCTTAATGACATACAACACGATTACCTTTCTTAATGTAATATTTCATTTTAATTTACTTAATTCGTGAAGCTAAGATTGTAGGATTATATTTAACAAAGTTCATTTTCAGGGTATGGGATCAATTGCATTAGATTTGATTTAATACCTAAAGCAACATTTAACATGACCAATAGAAACAACATGGTACACCCTAACTATTATATTACTATTCGATCCTAATTAGTGTAATGAGCACAAAGAAACAGGTTTTATTTATTTTGGAAGCTTTTTGATTAAGTTATTGCAATTATATTAAATCTATGTATTAAGTATAGTCCTAACATGAAATTTTCACAAACTAACTCTAAATCCAAATCTAATTACATATTTGAGTAGTATTTGACTTAAGGATTCCAAAGAAAATTAGTTTCACTAAAAATGGACTTTATTTGCAAAATCTCAATATGCTACATATTCAAATTTCAAGATTCAAATTTAAATTCAGAGTTAATTTGTTAAACAAGTATCAAATATTTTTGCATATTATGAAACTACATGATTTAATATGAATTTAGAAATTTATCTCATTCAATTTGGAACTATAGTTTAAAAGATATTCAAATTTGAATTATTTTGGTTTAATTTACACAGAGAAATAAGGAAATACGCTTTCCTTAAAGGAAAGCGCACTTCAGCATTTTTGCGCGGCTGGCTTTGGATTGAGTTATCGAGGTCGACGATCGGGCCCGCTTCACGCCGCTTGGCTAAGAGCAAAGAACGAGTGGTCGACCACCCGCTCGGATGCGATGACTGCCAAGCAGGAGACGGCCGACGGCCTCGGCGACTCTCCGGCGGCGTCGATCGAGTTTGGAGGGTTCCCACGGTGTCACTGGACCATGATGGACCTAGGGCATCACTCGGTTATGGGTGGTGTTCGGAAGAAACAAGCTCACGGCGATGACCGGCGGCGCTTCACGGCGAAGGTTGGCTCGGCGGCGCTACCAGGCAGTCTAAGCTTAAAGGTCATGCGCAAAAGTTCCAGGGACACACAAGGATCCTAACCATGCGTTTAAACCGGAGAATGAATGGTCGGACGACGTTCTCACCGTGCAGGGGCGAAGGCGGAGGAGGTTGCACGGCGCGGGGGCTCTCCGGTCTGCTCTGGACTGGAAGAAGAAGCGCAAAAGCTTCGTGGAGTATCTAAGGATTCTCTAAGATCAATCAATTTGAACATTCTCTTACCAAGTCACGTCAATTCGGGTTTTCCCCCAAATCGGCTTTCGCCGGAGATGGAGAAGAAGGACTCGGCTCGGTCGATTTTGGGCGTGAGAAGGAAAATGGCTGGGTGCTCTTGGCTTGTTTGGGTTTGAATGTGCTTCTCATCCCCTTAAATAGGCACGGGAGGCGGTTGGAAGCGGATTGGCCCAGAGAAGAAACGGCGGCGTCTCTGGGAGCTCTCTGGACGTCCGTCTCCAGCTCGGTGAAAGCCACAGGGTGGCAGGGTATGGGTTATGGTGGCGTGGCAGCCTCGGGGCGTGTAGTTGCGGCGAAGTCACGACAAGGGGCCGAGGCGGTTTGGTCGATTTTTGCCGACAACAGAGAGCGAGAGAGACAGAGAAATAGAGAAGGGAAGGAAGAAGAAGGTGCGGCAAGGGAGGCCCACAAGGCAGAGAGAGAAAAGAGAGAACAGGAGAGGGCATGTCGTGGTGAAGTTTCTGGGTCCCGTCGGCAGTGTCCGTGCACACGTGGGCCCCACGTGTAAGGAATGAGAAGGGAGAGCTCTAGCTCATTCCTGGACAGCACACTAGCCCATTTAATTCAAGGGTCAAGTCATCTCAAGATTTTTCCAAACTTTTTGACTAAGCTGATGAGTAAGTCTACTAGCTTCAGTAAAATTTTGGAGTTAAAATTATTTACCATTTATTTATAATAAATCTGACAATGAATGCTGTACAGAAAATCCAATTTAGTTTTTGAATTGATTAAGGGACTAAATCAACGTATTAAATTTTGAAATTTTTACTGAAGGTTTGGTTCCAAACAATGGACCTATCATAAAAAATTTCAACATTAAAATCGCATTATTTATTTTTCAAAAATTCTTTTACTGTTTTCTGCAGAATTTCAAATCTGCCTAAATTAAATGCTAAAACATAGCAAAAATGCTTATTAATTTTTGAAACTTTTTGAGGGTGAAGGTGTTATGACTGAGGTCTTATGGTAAAAATTCTAAAGTCTAGAGTGCTCCACAATTATCTCTAAAAATCTGACATTGATCTGGACAGCAATGGAATTTGCTAATTAAATTATTTTCTTTTCTTCTAAATGCATTCATATGGTCTTTTGACTAGCTAGAAATATCTTCTAGGGTTTGGCCAGGTTATACAAAGATTTTTACCATGGTAATTCTTCACTTCTTACCATTTTACTATTTTCTCTTTTCTTTTCTTTTCCTTCTTAAATTCCATTATTCATTTAATTAATTTAACCAATAGATCAAAAATCAATAAATACACATAAAATCAAGAAATGCAACACAAAACTGATTCTACATTTTTAATATTTGATTTTTATTACTTTATAAATTTGAGGATGTTACAGATCTACCCCCCTTACAAAAATCTCGTCCTCGAGATTTGCGAGGGCTAAAAGAAAACTAAAAGAAGTCTGGAAATTCTTTCATCAGGTGATCCTCACGCTCCCACGTGGCTTCTTCTTCAGTATGATTACTCCATTGGACCTTCAACATTCTGTGGATCTTGTTTCTTGTATGTCGCTCGGCTTCTTCAAGAATGCGAACAGGACGCTCTCGATAAGATAGATCAGGTTGTAAATCGAGATCGTCGAGATTTGCGAGATCAGTCGGCACACGAAGACATTTCTTGAGTTGGGAGACATGAAAGACATTATGAACTTCAGACAAACGGGATGGCAGCTCCAACTTATATGCCATCTCCCCCATCTTTGCGATAATTGGAAACGGTCCAATATATCGAGGGGCTAGTTTCCCGCGGATTTGGAAACGACGAACTCCGCGAAGAGGAGAAACTTTCAAATAGACATGATCTCCGACTTCAAAGCTTAATTCACGTCGACGATGGTCGGCGTAACTCTTCTGACGAGATTGGGCTTCTTTGAGTCGACTCCTAATCATGTCAACTTGTTCTTGAGCTTCTTGGATAATGTCTGGGCCGAAGAAATTTCTTTCTCCAGTTTCAGACCAAAAGAGAGGGGTTCGGCACTTTCTTCCGTAAAGTGCTTCAAAAGGAGACATCTGGAGACTGGCTTGAAAGCTATTATTATAGGAGAATTCAGCAAAAGGTAAGCTTTTCTCCCAATCCATGCCATAAGATAGCACACATGCTCTCAGCATGTCTTCCAGGGTCTGATTGGTCCGTTCAGTCTGTCCATCTGTTTGGGGATGATAAGCCGTGATCAAATTCAGCTTTGTCCCTAACAGAGTATGTAAACTTTCCCAGAAACGAGATGTGAACTGGGATCCACGATCGGACACAATAGTCTTAGGGATTCCATGAAGACGAACAATGTTTTCCAAATATAGCTCAGCAAGTTTAGAACTTATATAATTAGTTTTGACTGGAATGAAGTGAGCAACTTTGGTTAATCGATCAACGATAACCCAAATGGAATCATTTCCTTTTCTGGTTCTTGGTAGACCAGTAATGAAATCCATACAGATATGGTCCCACTTCCATTCAGGAATTTCAAGAGGTCGAAGTAAACCAGCTGGGCGTTGATGCTCGGCTTTTACTCGCTGACATATATCACATTTCGCGATATATTCGGCGATTTCTTTCTTCATGCCGGGCCACCAATATTCTTGCTTTAGATCTTGATACATCTTCGTGCTACCAGGATGGATAGATAGAGGTGATTCATGAGCTTCACTCAAGATCAACTTCTTGATTTCTAGATCACTGGGGATATAGATTCGATTCTTGAATTGGAGTATACCATCCGAATTTTCTGAGAATTCCAATTCTTTGCCTTGTTCCAACTCTTTTCGGATTTTAGATATAGCTTCGTCTTTAGATTGAGCTATCTTAATTTGGGTCTTCAGATTTGGTTGCATTTGGAGACTAGCAACAAATCCTTTTTCAACAATTCCCAAATTAAGCTTCTGAAACTCCTTTACTAATTCAGATTGATCAGTGTATGCTGACACTGTCAAACAATGAAGCTTACGGCTCAGAGCATCTGCTACGACATTAGCTTTACCAGGATGATAATGAATACTAAGGTCGTAATCCTTTATTAGTTCCAGCCATCTCCTTTGTCGCAGATTAAGATCTGGCTGAGTAAAGAAGTATTTTAAGCTCTTATGATCTGTGTAGATGTCACACTTGTTTCCAATAAGATAGTGACGCCAGATTTTGAGGGCGTGCACTACCGCAGCCTAACTCCGGATCATGAGTTGGATAATTAAGCTCATGAGGTCGGCCGCCGAGAAGCATAAGCTACGACTCTCATTTCTTGCATCAACACGCACCCGAGACCATTGCGTGAAGCATCGCAATAGACATCGAAGCTCTTATGGATGTCGGGTAACACCAAAGATCGGGCCGTGGTTAACCGTTTCTTCAATTCCAGAAAACTTGCTTCGCATTCTGGAGTCCATTCATATTTCTTTTCTTTCTTCAAGAGCTGAGTCAAAGGTTTAGCGATTTTGGAGAAGTTTTCGATAAAGCGGCGATAATATCCCGCTAAACCGAGGAAACTTCGGATTTGAGGAACAGATTTTGGTTGCTCCCAGTTTTGGACTGCCTGAACTTTGCTGGGATCAACAGAAATTCCACCTTTGGAAAGGATATGCCCGAGGAATGCAACTTCCTTCAACCAAAATTCACATTTTTCGAACTTGGCATATAATTTATGTTCTCGGAGTTTCTCCAGAACCAAATGTAGATGTTGGGTATGATCTTCTTCATTTTTGGAATAGATGAGGATATCATCTATGAATACCACTACGAACTTATCGAGATACTCCATAAAGACTTTATTCATTAAGCTCATAAAGCTAGCTGGAGCATTTGTAAGTCCGAAGGACATTACGACATATTCATATAAGCCGTAACGAGTGGTAAAGGCTGTTTTAGGAATATCCTCCGGTCGAATTTTCAATTGATAATATCCATGTCTAAGATCGATTTTGGAGAAGATTTGGGCGCCGGTTAATTGATCGAAAAGATCATCGATTCGAGGTAAAGGATATTTATTTTTGATGGTAACATCATTGAGAGCACGATAATCCACACACATGCGTAGACTACCATCCTTTTTACTGACAAAGAGAACTGGGCTACCCCATGGAGAAGTACTAGGTCGAATGAACTTTTTATCTAGTTGTTCTTGAATTTGCTTTTTGAGTTCTATTAACTCATTTGGTGGCATACGATAAGGTCTTTTGGAAATTGGGGCTGTACCAGGTATAAGATCAATGACGAACTCTAAGTCACGATCTGGTGGCAAACCTGGCAATTCTTCTGGAAATACATCAGGAAAGTTGGAAATTACAGGAACAGATTTAATCTTTTCCATTACCAATGCATTTAAGTATGGTTTTGATTTGGGAAAATTTTGGGTGGAACTAAAGTTCACTTCAATTCCATCAGGATTAATAAGAGATATGGATCTATTAGCACAATCTATCTGTCCTTTATTCTTAGCTAACCAATCCATACCAAGAATAATGTCTAATCCTGGGGTTTCTATAAGAATAAGATCAGCATAAAATAAAACTTCATTTATTTCAATGCTAACCTTAGGACACATTTTTGTTGTTCTCATTTTTGCTCCCGGAGAATAGATTATCATGGACATGGGTAAAGATTCAGTTTGGATTTGATGTGATTCTACGAACTTCTTGGATATAAAAGAATGAGATGCACCGGAATCAAATAACACCAAAGTGGGAATAGATTGGACGGGGAACATACCCAGAACCACATCTGGTGCTTCCGTCGCTTCTTCAGCCGTCACATGATGTAAACGTCCTTGATTGGCGGCTTGAGCAGGTGTGTTTTCCAAATTGTTGTCCTCCGGCTCCTTGAGGACGACTGTGGGTCGCTGAGGAACTCCCTTGCTTGGGCAATTATTGGCATAATGTCCAAGCTGCTTGCACTTGAAGCATGTGACATTCGAAGTCTGAGTCGAGGCTCCGGTAGGACGTGCTCCAGTAGAATTTGCCGGACGAGACAAAGGCTGTCGAGGTCGAGGGGCAGAACCTTGACGTCTTTGTTTCTGTGGCGGAGCAGGTGGTCGCGCATTACCCTGAGGTGCAGGGCGAGGCCTGGATGGGCTTGCACCAAAGATTCTTCTCGTGCCATCCATTTCCTCTTGCGTGACTCCAAAGCAGCTCGAGTGCTATGTTCCACTCGAATAGACTTGTCCACCGGTGTTTGGAAGTCATTGATATCAATGGCGGCTAATGCACACTTGATTTCTTCATTAAGGTTATCCCGAAGCGTTCGGCTTGCGCTTCAGGGTAACTTCTAATGGTGCATAGCGGAAAGGTAATTGAAGCGATTAAGATACTCCATTACCGTCTGATTCCCTTGACGGAGATCAAGGAATTCCGCCTTTGATGTCCATCAAACTGGAAGGAATATGGGTTCGCGAAAAGTATCCTTGAAGGTCTCCCATGAAATCTGATCCACTGGAAGTATAGCTTGGTAGTTTTCCCACCATAATGCAGCAGCTCCTCCCAACTGATAAGATGCATAAAGAACTTTCTCTCGATCATTGCACTGTGCAATGTTCAACTTGCTCTCCATTGTTCGCAGCCACCATCTCAAGGCCCAACGGGTCAAAGCAGAGAGAATGTAGGAGGCCGAAGTTTTCGTAAACTCGCACAACCTTGATGGTGGAGCACCACCACCACTTCCTCCAACAGGGACTCCTTGATGGGAAGTATTCTGAACTAACTGTTGCAGAAGAAGTGTATGGGTTTGACGGTTTTGCTCGATCATTGCCAGAACTTGCGCCATTGTGGGCGGACCTGGCAATTGCTCCTCCGGAATTCCACCTTGCTGATTAGGATTTGAATCTGGATTGGGTGGATCTGGCACTTGATGAGAAGATGAAGCCCTTGCAGAAGGGTGAATCGGATTAGGTTGCGCTGGAGTGGGCAATGTTTCGCGAGGAGGAAGGGGTTCCTGCGAAGCCTCACTCTCCAAGATCCCGCGAAGAGATCTGGTTACAGGCATCCTGAAATTTCAATTCAGATGAGAAAATAATGTATTGTAATTAAATGATTTAAGCTGGTAGACTGAAAATCTAAACTCAAACTCATTGGTTAATAGGCAACATTTCATTCCCTAAAATTTTATTATTCTTAAAGAAATTCATTAACAAGAGAGGTGTGTTATTAGGTTATGTCATATTGTAAATGATATACACAAAGGATCACATCATCGTGAAATTGTAATAAAACATTAGAAAGTCACGAGAAGGAACCAAAACAAACAGAATTAAACAGTAACAGCACTTTATTCAACTGCAAATTAACAACATGCACAACAAAAGTATGACAACCTCACAACTCAACACTACATGACCACATGTGCTGCTACATCTCAAGGTAAACCTACTCCAAACCTGGCGCTACAACGTCCTCGCCAGTAGACTCAACAGGATCCGCAGGGGTAGAGTCAGTCACCGTGGTGGGAAAGGTACCACGACGCTTTGTAAACTCGGCCACACGGGACGCAGAAGACACTGCAGCCGACTGGCCCAAGTCTAACTCGCGACAGGCGTGGACGACTAACTCCTGTGGACATCCTAGCCCGTCGGGAACGCCTAGTGGCCCTAGCAAACCTAGGTGTAGGAGTACCAGGCACCTCCTGGATCGGCAACAAAGTAGCATCGCCGCCAAGTGTAGACCTAGAGAACAAACCCATAGCCACGAAAGGAGCTATGGCGTTCTCTAAAAGGCTACTCTCCCACGTGCTACGTAGTACTCTAATACTTGCTCGACGGTGGTAACGGTCAGCGACATGAAGGAACTCAACTATAATCCTATAGTGCTCATTAGGCATCGCATCGATCTATATAACTAGTGTCTCCCTCGGCAACAAAGCAGGTATCTCCCAGTGCAATCGCCATCTCTGGAAGAGCGTGGCGCAGTCGAACGATGGCCATATAAGCAACATCGCTCAACGCAGAAGACACCGAAGCTCCACGACCATCAAAAGTACGATCTGCCTCTCCGAACTGTGTCCTAGCTGGGATCTCAATCCTAGCTATGTACTCTATCGAAACTGGACTCGCCATCCTCTGGTAGACGGTGTATCGAGGTGTCTCAAACTGTGCATAATCTAACATCTGTGCTAAGACTCCCATCAATCCCTCTCCCAGACGCTCGGAAGTGTGATAGCACGGCGAATACCCTTCCATCTGCACATTTAATAAGGAATTAGTATTCCAGATTAAATGCAAGATGCAACGATAACGCACAAAAGTAAAGAGTAGAAGACAAAACAGTAAAGAATTAATAACAGATATAACAAGTTTTATTTTCCTAAGTGTAATGTGTCTATTCAAAATTTTAATTTCCCTCCTAACGACCATTCTAACTAAGGTTCTCCTACAGGCAGCGTGGCTCTGATACCAAACTGTCATACCCTCATTTTTATGTCAGTGAATAACATAAATATGAGGCTCTTTTAAGTGCATCCTGTGCCATTCCCATGATCGCTGGTCGCACGCACAAACACAATTTGGATATTACAGCCACACAAATACACACTTTTATTACATCACAAGTTTTATAGTGTTATTACAATACCAAAAGTAGCAGGAAATTAAAACCATGTCTCGTAGTATGCCAACTATTCCATAACTCCACAGTAAATCACGAGATGAACCTAGAAAGATCACTGTCGCTAAAATTACAGATTCCTCATAATCATTCCCGTCATTATCATAATCTTGCTCGTCACCTAAAAACATTGTTGAAGCAAGTTGAGTACATTGGTACTCGCAAGACTTTGTAGTGTATGCAATTCCTGGAATATATGAGGCTGAAATAGAAAGTGGGTTTCTACGGTTGTTTTGCATAAAGCGAAAGTTTTGATTGAGGTAATACTGAATAGTAATGGAAAGCGTAAATAAAACTTTTAAGACAACTTGATAAGTAATTGAGATAACAAGTAATAAAAAGGATAATAACATTTTACTCACGGCCCTTTTGTGAGTAAAATAACGAACAAGACCCTCCATGGTCTTATATGGACAAATGTAACAATAAGTGACATAAAAGGGGTATAAATCATTTCTCAAATCATTTAATTAAAGGTTTTTGAAAACAGAAACAGCTAACTAGTGTCAATTCGCCAAGTCATCCATGACCGTGGATACGGCTATTCGAATAGTTTTAGACTCTGCAGAGTTTGTACTGCTTTACCCACAAGATATGTTCTCCCTTTTTGCAAGCTATAAGACACACTTCCTTTGGTATGCCCGCGAGGAGTTCATAACGAAACTGTTCGTTACTTGGATCTTAACTTTGCACTAGCCCGATGACATTACCCCTGACTATGATGGAAGCAAACAAACGGTGAAGCAATAGTATTCAGGAGCCCGCGGCTCAAATGGTACAACAACAGCCCCAATTCATAGCCAGGCGTACATCGTTACAACGGCAAATGTCAACACTTCGGTGATGACACCTCCCTCGAACAAACCAATACTCGGAATGCTCGTGCTACAACTGCCTACCAATGTGCAAAGCTAATTCCCAAATAATTTAATAAGTTAAGACTGTCCCATTACAGTACTTGTGGATGTACGGTTATACTTGGTTCATGCAACACTACGTTCGGTCCTTAGAGTGACATGGGCGATAACTCCACCCTAGCTACGTACACGTTAAAACATGTACAACCGGCTATTGCCAATAATCACCCACGTCAAAACAGTAGTTTTATTTTTATTTTTATTAAACTACCAGTATCCTTTACTGCTTAAATAAACCATAAAAGATTTTATAAGGAAAAGTGTGTGGGTGTAAATGTCGCTGACATTTTCTAAGCATCACTAAGCAAATGTAATTAATAATCGTTATATCCCATCTATGGAATGAATCTACCCATACCTATGGTTATCATGGAATTCATGTCAACATGATTGAAGTATTTCATCAATTTGGGTTATAGCTACCAGGGACTTAAAATAGACATTTAAATCATAAGCATGCAGGAAGATTCTTAATCACATTTTAGTTGATTATGAAATCTGGGATCAAAATGATCAAGGGGGTGCTTGCCTTGCTCCTCGACGGTGTAAGCTGGGTCTGTGTCGTCGATAGCGTAGTCGGTAGCCTCAGCGTCTATACGTCAATTAAGAATATGGCAAATAAGAATACTTCAATATCGATGAAGAAGCAAATACACATACCACAGAGATAGCAACTAAAAGATTCAAATGAAATCAATTTAATTCAATCAATGATGACAATTACCTAATCAATTCATGCATTAGCCAAGTTATAAGGTTTTGGGCCTAAGGCAAAAGCTTAATGACATACAACACGATTACCTTTCTTAATGTAATATTTCATTTTAATTTACGAATTCAGGAAGCTAAGATTGTAGGATTATATTTAACAAAGTTCATTTTCAGGGTATGGGATCAATTGCATTAGATTTGATTTAATACCTAAAGCAACATTTAACATGACCAATAGAAACAACATGGTACACCCTAACTATTATATTACTATTCGATCCTAATTAGTGTAATGAGCACAAAGAAACAGGTTTTATTTATTTTGGAAGCTTTTTGATTAAGTTATTGCAATTATATTAAATCTATGTATTAAGTATAGTCCTAACATGAAATTTTCACAAACTAACTCTAAATCCAAATCTAATTACATATTTGAGTAGTATTTGACTTAAGGATTCCAGCAAAATTAGTTTCACTAAAAATGGACTTTATTTGCAAAATCTCAATATGCTACATATTCAAATTTCAAGATTCAAATTTAAATTCAGAGTTAATTTGTTAAACAAGTATCAAATATTTTTGCATATTATGAAACTACATGATTTAATATGAATTTAGAAATTTATCTCATTCAATTTGGAACTATAGTTTAAAAGATATTCAAATTTGAATTATTTCGGTTTAATTTACACAGAGAAATAAGGAAATACGCTTTCCTTAAAGGAAAGCGCACTTCAGCATTTTTGCGCGGCTGGCTTTGGATTGAGTTACTGAGGCTGACGACTGGACCCGCTTCGTCAGCGCTGCTGGCTTGGCTAAGAGCAGCAAACGAGTGGCTGACCACCCGGGCCCGCGGGACAGTGACACGGCGCAGGGGAGACGGCCGACGGCCTCGCCGGCGACTCTCCGGCGGCGTCGATCGAGTTTGGAGGGTTCCCACGGTGTCACTGGACCATGATGGACCTAGGGTATCACTCGGTTATGGGTGGTGTTCGGAAGAAACAAGCTCACGGCGATGACCGGCGGCGCTTCACGGCGAAGGTTGGCTCGGCGGCGCTACCAGGCAATCTAAGCTTAAAGGTCATGCGCAAAAGTTCCAGGGACACACAAGGATCCTAACCATGCGTTTAAACCGGAGAATGAATGGTCGGACGACGTTCTCACCGTGCAGGGGCGAAGGCGGAGGAGGTTGCACGGCGCGGGGGCTCTCCGGTCTGCTCTGGACTGGAAGAAGAAGCGCAAAAGCTTCGTGAGTATCTAAGGATTCTCTAAGATCAATCAATTTGAACATTCTCTTACCAAGCTGCGTCAATTCGGGTTTTCCCCCAAATCGGCTTTCGCCGGAGATGGAGAAGAAGGACTCGGCTCGGTCGATTTTGGGCGTGAGAAGGAAAATGGCTGGGTGCTCTTGGCTTGTTTGGGTTTGAACGTGCTTCTCATCCCCTTAAATAGGCACGGGAGGCGGTTGGAAGCGGATTGGCCCAGAGAAGAAACGGCGGCGTCTCTGGGAGCTCTCTGGACGTCCGTCTCCAGCTCGGTGAAAGCCACAGGGTGGCAGGGTATGGGTTATGGTGGCGTGGCAGCCTCGGGGCGTGTAGTTGCGGCGAAGTCACGACAAGGGGCCGAGGCGGTTTGGTCGATTTTTGCCGACAACAGAGAGCGAGAGAGACAGAGAAATAGAGAAGGGGGAAGGAAGAAGAAGGTGCTGGCAAGGGAGGCCCACAAGGCAGAGAGAGAAAAGAGAGAACAGGAGAGGGCATGTCGTGTGAAGTTTCTGGGTCCCGTCGGCAGTGTCCGTGCACACGTGGGCCCCACGTGTAAGGAATGAGAAGGGAGAGCTCTAGCTCATTCCCTGGACAGCACACTAGCCCATTTAATTCAAGGGTCAAGTCATCTCAAGATTTTTCCAAACTTTTTGACTAAGCTGATGAGTAAGTCTACTAGCTTCAGTAAAATTTTGGAGTTAAAATTATTTACCATTTATTTATAATAAATCTGACAATGAATGCTGTACAGAAAATCGAATTTAGTTTTTGAATTGATTAAGGGACTAAATCAACGTATTAAATTTTGAAATTTTTACTGAAGGTTTGGTTCCAAACAATGGACCTATCATAAAAATTTAAACATTAAATTCTCATTATTTAATTCTCCATAAATCTTTTATTGATTTCTGCAGAATTTCAAATTTGCCTAAAATAAATGCTAAATCATAGCAAAATTGCTTATTAATTTTTGAAACTTTTTGTGAGTGAAGATGATATGTCTGAGGTCTTATGGTAAAAATTCTAAAGTCTAGAGTGCTCCACAATTATCTCTAAAAATCTGACATTGATCTGGACAGCAATGGAATTTGCTAATTAAATTATTTTCTTTTCTTCTAAATGCATTCATATGGTCTTTTGACTAGCTAGAAATATCTTCTAGGGTTTGGCCAGGTTATACAAAGATTTTTACCATGGTAATTCTTCACTTCTTACCATTTTACTATTTTCTCTTTTCTTTTCTTTTCCTTCTTAAATTCCATTATTCATTTAATTAATTTAACCAATAGATCAAAAATCAATAAATACACATAAAATCAAGAAATGCAACACAAAACTGATTCTACATTTTTAATATTTGATTTTTATTACTTTATAAATTTGAGGATGTTACATGACGCTACCCCCCGCAGGTTCGCAGCTCGTGGCTATGACTGGCTACGCGCCGGCCTCCATCCACGACTTGCTGGAGGATTCCTCCAGCCGCGATTCCAGCTACAGCATGGAGCACATTGCGGACGGACCGCACTCCCACGAATGTAACATGGCGGGAGTAACTGACCCGGCCGGAACCCCCGCAAGTCCGGGAATCCTCCCCCCACACACCGAGGTGCAGGAAATGGAGTATCAGTGCGAACGCGCTTAGCATCTCCAGGCTCGCCGCGCCGAGCTTCAACGACAGCGCGATGAGCTAGAGGCTCGAAAGGTCGAGCTCGATAAACTCCAGGCCGACCTGGAACAAAGTTAGCCCAAGCCCTCACTTGCATCTGGCGCCGCACGTACGCGCGCGTGCCAGGTGTACCACCAGCTCACCGAGGGATCCGACGGCCTTCCATTCTTCCCCCGCGCGAGCCAGAACGTCACCGCGGCTACGATGCTACTCCACGGCATCCCCGAGCCCGAAGACCCGGAGGCCAAGTCCACGTACCAGAACCTCTGGGGACTGGTGGAACGCGCCGCTGTCCAGCACGTGCAGGGTTCTGGCTCCCACCATTAGGGCGCCTCCTCGAGCCGTCCGAGCCATGCTACCGCTCGAGATCAACGGAGCCCGGCCGGGACAGCGCCGCAACCCGAGCGGCCCCAGGCCTCGTGCACTCCGGTGCGCCATCGCCTGGGCAGCAACCATGACGTTCGCGCCACTCTCGAGGCGCGGAGAAGAGCGATAGGCGAAGCGGCCCGATCCCGGGTCGTGGACAGCGGTCGGCGTGACCACCGTAGCCTGAGCCCCGATGGCCTAGGGCCACGGGCATTCGGTCAGGCAATCCGCAACGCGGACTTCCCGGCACGGTTCTGGGCGCCAATCAACATAGCCAAGTACACAGGGGCAACGAACCCCATCGTTTGGCTAGAAGACTACCGGCTCGCGTGCTGGGCGGGTGGAGCTACTGATGATCTCTTCATCATCCAGTACCTCTCCATCTACCTCACGGACTCAGCTCGAGCCTGGCTCGAGTACTTGCCCGCGAACTCTATCAGGAGCTGGACCGACCTGACGAACCTTTTCGTCGGCAATTTCCAAGGCACGTACAAGCGCCCCGAAAACTCCTGGGACCTGAAGAGCTGCAAGCAGCAGCCAGGGGAGACTCTCCGGGACTAGATCCGGTGTTTCTCCCAATAGTGCAACGAGCTCCTCGACATCCGCGACACCGCTGTCGTCGGGGCATTCATCTACGGCACAGCCTGCAAGGCCTTGGTGCACAAGCTGGGCTGCGCCAAGCCCAGAACCACCAAGGAGCTCCTCGACATCTCGACCAGCGACGCCTCTGACGACGAGGCCGTGGGGGGCATCTTCGAGAAGGGAAGGCCAAACGAGAGCCCGGCGCTGAGGCCGGTGTCCCCTCCGACCACTCCGACAAGCGGAAGCGGAGAGGGAAACATGGCCGCGAGGGCCGCCTGGTCGTGACCGCCGACCGCCCTGCCAAGTAGCAGGTGCGGCAAGCGCCCGACCATTTTGAGAAGCTGATGGATGGCCCATGTCCGAACCATGGGTACCCCATCAAGCACAAATACCGGGACTGCGAAGTCCTGAAGCGCTTCATCTCCGGGAACCCCGCGTCATCGCGGGGCAAGGGGAAGAAGCGATATTCGGCACCAGAAGTCGAGGAAAAAGGGGTGGACGCTGAGTTCCCAGAACCCAACGACTGCCTCATGATCTTCGGTGGACCGGCGTGCTACGCCGACAAATAGCGGCTCAAGCTCACCTTCCGCGAGGTCCACACGGTGACTCCCGTCATGCCGAAATACCTCCGGTGGTCGGAGACACCGATCACATTTGATCGGACCAATCACCCCGACCACATCCCGCAGCTAGGGAGATATCCGCTGGTCGTCGACCCCATCATGGGGCCGAAGTGCCTGACCAAGGTGCTCATGGACGGTTGCAGCGGTCTCAACATCCTGTATGTTGAGACACTCGACGCCATGGGGGTCCCTCACTCGAGTCTCCGACCGAGCAAGGCGCCCTTCCACGGTGTCGTCCCAGGCCAATAGGCCCGTCCACTCGGGCAGGTCGACCTACCCATCACATTCGGTGGCCTGGACAACTTCCACACCGAAACCCTCACCTTCAAGGTTGTGGATTTTCCCGGCTGCTACCACGCCATCCTGGGGAGGCCATGTTACACCAAGTTCATGGTGGTCCCCAACTACACCTACCTCAAGCTGAAGATGCCAGGACCACGAGGGGTATTCACCGTGGCCTCATCTTTCCAGCTTGCCTACAACTGCAAGCAGAGCAGCTGCGAGTTGGCGTCGGCGGTCATCGCATCCGCTGAGCTCGCCATCCTCCAAAGGGAAACCTTCGAGTCCACCCCCGACTCTAGCAAGTCGGGGCCTGGTTCCTTCAAATCCACTGAGGATGCGAAGGAGGTCACGATCGATCCTGAGGATCCGACCAAGACTGTGCGGGTCAGAGCCACGCTCCCCGCTAAATAGGAAAACACGCTCGTCGACTTCCTTCGCACCAATCGAGACGTCTTCGCATGGAGGCCCTCTGACATGCTAGGAATCCAAAGGGAAGTCACCGAGCACTCCATGAACATCCGACCAGGCTCGAGGCTGGTCGCCCAGCGCCTGCGCCGCTTCGACGAAGAAAAGAGCAAGGTCATAGGGGAGGAGATCGCCAAACTCTTAGCCGCAGGGTTTGTAAAAGAGGTATGCCACCCCGAGTGGCTGTCCAACCCTGTTCTCGTAAAAAGAAAATGGGCAATGGAGAATGTGCGTTGACTACACGAGCCTGAACAAGGCATGTCCCAAGGACCCATTCCCGTTGCCTCGCATCGACCAAGTCGTCGACTCCACCGCGGGGTGCGAGTCCGTGTCCTTTCTGGATGCCTACTCGGGCTACCACCAGATAGCAATGAAAGAGTCCGACCAGCTTGCGACTTCTTTCATCACCCCGTTCAGCTCGTTCTGTTACGTAACGATGCCGTTTGATCTGAAAAATGCAGGCGCTACATACCAGCGATATATGCAAGCGTGCTTTAGCGACCAAATAGGCTGTAACGTTGAGGCGTACGTCGACGACATCGTCGTCAAGACTAGGAAGGCCGACGACCTCGTCGCCGACCTAGAGGAGACATTTGTGAACCTCCGGTGGTTTCGTATAAAGCTCAACCCCGAGAAGTGCGTTTTCGGGGTCCCCAAGGGAAAGCTACTCGGCTTCATCATCTCTGAGCGTGGCATCAAAGCCAATTGGGGCAAGATCTCCGCGATCATGAAGATGAGCCCAATCGATAACTTGAAAGGAGTCCAAAAGCTGATAGGATGCCTTGCGGCTCTGAGCCGTTTCGTATCTCGCCTCGGCGAGCACGGAATGCCGCTCTACAAGCTACTCAAGAAGTCCGACCAGTTCAGCTGGACGCAAGAGGCACAGGAAGCTCTCGCTGATCGAAGCGTTCTGACCTCACCTCCCAGATCGTCGCCCGGCACCGGAACTGGCCGCTTCTCTACATCGCCGCCACGACCCAGGTCATCAGCGCGACGCTTGTTGTAGAGCGAGCAGAAGAGGGCCACATCCTCAAGGTGCAAAGTCCAATCTACTTCGTCAGTGAAGTACTTTCCGAGTCCAAGGTTCGGTACCCGCAAGTGCAGAAATTGCTTTATGCGGTACTCATCACGAAGAGGAAGTTGGTCCACTACTTCGACCAGCATCCCATCTCCGTGGTGACCTCCTCACCGCTCGGTGAGATCGTCCACAATCGCGACGCCTCAGGAAGAATAGCCAAGTGGGCGCTCGAGCTCAATGGCCATGACATATCGTACGTTCCCCGAACAGCGATCAAGTCGCAGGTCTTGGCCGACTTTGTCATCGAGTGGACCGAAGCCCAGGAGCCACCTGTGCTCGAAGACCCCGAGTACTGGATGATGTACTTCGATGGGTCCTACACCAAGAATGGAGAGGGCGCTGGAGTGGTCATTGTCTCCCTGCTCGGGAACAAGCTCGAGTACACCATCCGACTGCTCTTTGACGCGACCAACAACGTCGCTGAGTACGAAGCCCTCGTTAACGGTCTCTGGATCGCTGCTGACCTCGGTGCGCGCCGGCTCTACGTGCACGACGACTCCAAGCTTGTCGTGGACCAGGTCATGAAGGCCACGGAACCCTGTGACGCCCGCATGGCAGCCTACTGTCGGGAGGTACACAAGCTCGAAGAAAAGTTCAAAGGTTTCGAGCTCCATCATAGCTACAGACGCTATAACGGTGAGGCCGATTTCCTAGCTAAACTTGCCTCCAGCAAAGGACCGACCCCGCCTAGGATCTTTGTTTGCGACCTTCAAAAACCTTCCATCCGGCTGGACTCAACGACCGAGAGCACGACCGACCCACCGGAAGCGACCCCTCCAACCGCCGGGCGGTTGGACGCAGGGTCATCTGGGTCGGACCGCAACATGCTCACAATCGACTCCGACTGGAGGCAACCCCTTATCGACCGGTTGACCGACGGATCGGTCCCCGCCGATCCAACCGAGGCTCGACGCCTCGCTCGGCGGGCAAAATCCTTTGTCCTGGTCGGAGAAGACCTCTACAAGAGGAGCCCCTCTGGAGTCCTCCAGAAATGCATTCCGGTCGGTCAGGGCAGGCAGCTGCTGCTAGATATCCATGACGGTGTGTGTGGCCACCACGCAGCGCCACAATCCCTCGTAGGGAAAGCCTTCCGACAAGGCCTCTATTGGCTGACAGCCATGGCCGACGCCGAGCAGATCATTCATACTTGTGAAGGATGCCAATTCTTCGCCCAGCAGATGCACCTTCCGGCGCAGGCCTTGCAGACGATCCCCATCACATGGCCATTCGCGGTCTTGGGGCTCGATCTGGTCGGGCCCTTCAAAAAGGCGCCCGGGGGCTTCACCCACCTACTTGCCGCGGTTGACAAGTTCACCAAATGGATAGAATCCAAGCCAGTCACAACCATCACCTCGGCACAGGCGGCTAACTTCTTCCGCGACATCGTTTATCAGTTCGGAGTCCCAAACTCCATCATCACCGATAATGGGACGCAGTTCACGGGGAAGGAATTCCTCGAGTTCTGCGATGACTTCAACATCCACGTTGATTGGGCAGCTGTGGCCCATCTGCGGGCAAACGGCCAGGCTGAGCGGACAAATGGCATGATCCTCCAAGGGCTCAAGCCTCGAATCTTCAGCCGACTGAAGAAATTCGCGGGACGATGGGCGGCCGAGCTGCCCTCCATTCTCTGGAGCCTACGGACCACACCGACCCGGTCGACCGGGTTTACACCATTCTTCATGGTGTTCAGCGCTGAAGCTACCTTGTCGACCGATTTGCAATATGGCTCCCCGAGACTACAAGCCTTTAACGAGGCTCGGGGGCTCGACTCGCAACAAGACGCTGTCGACCAGCTTGACGAGGTGCGGGACGTGGCCACCCTACGATCGGCAAAATACCAACAAACACTACAACGTTATCACAGCCGTCAGATCCGTGGCCGCTCCTTCAACGTTGGCGACTTGGTCTTGCGCCAGGTTCAGTCCAGCAAAGATAGGCACAAGCTCTCCCCTCCGTGTGAAGGTCCCTTCGCCATCATGGAGGTCCTCTGACCCAGCACATTTTAGCTCAAGGATGACGATGGCGACGTCGTCCCCAACGGGTGGAACATAGAAAAGTTAAGGCGATTCTATCCCTAAAAACTCTTTCTTATCCTCGCACCCTTTTACCCTTCGTCCGAGTGAAAATGTCGCATGGCGACCTTAGCCTGGTCCCCACGCGCCACTCGGGGGCAACCAGTTCACATACTCACACGAGTCAGTGACCCGACTGGCCATTCGGTTCTCCCTAGCGGTAACCCTCTCGACCCGAGCGCTATGGCCTATGCCCCAGTGGCTACGGTTGCTAAGCAGCGTTTCGCGGAAGAAGGAAGTGCTCGTGCGGAGCGATCCATGGTCGGTCGGGAATGCTCCTCTCCCGCGTGAGCACAAGTGAACACTTTGCTCGTACAATCGCACGGGTCGGCGATCCGATCGGCCATTCGGTTCTCCCTAGCGGTAACCCTCTCGACCCGAGTGCTATGGCCTATGCCCCAGTGGCTACGGTTGCTAAGCAGCACTTCGCGGAAGGAGGAAGTGCCCGTGCGGAGAGACCTATAGCCGGTCGGAAACACTTCTCCCCCACAAAGTGAGCTTTTTTGAGCCTAAGTGTTTCTTTTTGCGCCCCCCTCAAAAGTGTTAGCACACCAACCTACGCTCGAGCTACCCCTGTGGTCTCCAAAGCTATGGTTGCAAGTGTCCATCACGGCAAGGAAAACGCAAAGAGAAAAGATCAAACTTAGGTCGGCCCAACCGGCCAAAACTTTGTGATGAACCTAAAATTCATTACACGAGTTTATTGCACTGCCAAAGAAAAACATCTAACATTTTTTTTACTCCCAGTGGAGGATGCCCCGCTACTGTATCCTGCTGGCGATCACCCGAGCATGTGGCTCGACTTGGGTCTCGAACCCGTCGATCTCCTCGTCGGTCCGATTCCCGGCGATGCCACTACCGACGGTATCAAGGTCAATGCTATCGTAGTGGGAGAGGGTGCTGACGAGCACTGAAGCAACCCCGACGACAACATCTTCGCCCACAGAACTCTCGACGTGCTCGGGCACGCGAGCCAGTTCGACGGCAAGTGAACTCGGGCCCGCCGCTGTCCCGAGCACCCGCCCGCAGACGTCTCGGCCGACCCCCCCGAAGGGTCGCCAGCTCAGTGGCCTGCTCGGACCGCTCCTCCTCCGCTAGCTGCCACGCCGTCAGGGCCACAACCCGCGCCGTGATCGCGGTGTCGCACGCCTCCACCACCATCCTCCGCGCAACCACAGTGTCACTAAACTTCTTTTGCAACTCTACAGAATCGAATCAGCATCAGGCTAGCGACCCCTGGCCGCGATCGCAAGGTCGACCAAGGTTTAGTACACCTACCTACTGTGGAAGCCGTAAGAGCACGAAGATCCTCCTCGACCTTGGCCCGGGCCTCTCGGTCACGCACGCCATCTTCGACAAGCCTCCTCGCCAAGGCCAATTCTTCCCGAGCAGTGTACCGCTCAGTGCACAACCGCTTGGCCTCCCTTCGGGCTGAGTCCTGCTCATCCCGAAGGCGGGCCGCCTTCGCCCGAGTGGTCCCTTCCGCGGCGACGGCGGCATCCCTGGTGCTATTAGTCTCCACCAGAAGAGACTTGAGCTCGGTTGCCTCTGCCCTCAAGGTCTGGTCGGTCTGCCGCGCATCAAGCAATAACTGCGCGACCTGACTCAGCTCCGGGCGGGCCTTTTCCGCCCCCGCTCGCTCCTGAGCCAAGGCCTCCTGGGTGTCGTGCAACACGGGGCGCAGCCGGTCACACTCCACCTCAGTAGTCATCCTCCGACCGTACAGACGACGGAGGAACCCAGACTTGTCCTCCGATCGGACACGCAAGTGCTGCGAAATACAAACACCCTATTAGCCTACACCAAACTCGCTGACAACAACAAGGACGGGGTTGTTCATCTGGCCCACCACACCGGTCGGGTGAATCCCACCAGTAATGGCGTAAAACGCCCTGTTGGAGAACTCGAGGGCAAGCGCCAGACTCTATCGCACCTGGGCCACCTTAGCCTCGGTAAGACGAGCTCCCTCCTAAAAGGCCTCCCACTCCCTATGCTCTGCGCCATCATCTTGCACAAGGAGCGGCCTCCCGGAGGGATCGGCGCCCGGCCAGATCAGCATGGTCGGAAGCTGCCGGGCGGATTCCCCCGGGACCACCCCGGCGGTCTGAGCTTGCGGAGGATCACGGAACACCCCCGTCGCTTGGGTCGCTCCCATCGGCGGGGCACCGGGCGGTGGCGGCGGGATCGCTTCCGCCACCTGTGGGATGCCTGAGATAGGGGTCCCGCAAGTGGAGCCTACACCCGACTGGCCGAAGGCGGAGCAGTAGGCCCAGAGCCCGGAAGCGCCATGATGGGCCCGGGGGATGTCTCGACTTGTTCCCCAAGGCAGCTCGTCGATCCTTCAGCGAAGCTTCGTGCCATGCCCAGACAACCCATCGAAAGCGAAGCATTCGGCCTGACATCTGCAAAGCATGCAGGCGCCGGAACCTAACGGAGTGGCAGGCGTGGGTCGGGGAAAGCACAACTACCTCCCCAAGACGTAGTGGGGCCCAGTCGATAAGAGACAAAGTATGTACTCATGAAGCCACCATGTTCAGGGCCAGGTGGCGCCCATTTTGTGGTATATCCTTCCCCTAGTATAAAAGGGGGGGGAGGAGGGAGAAAAAAAGGACACACGCTCATATATCCAAGAACACAGGACTAGGTTATTATCTCCTCCGTGAGAGCCCGAACTTGTCTAAAAAGAGATCGCCCTCGCATCTTGTGTTACCATCTAGCTCTGATCCCGCACGAATCCCCTAGAATCACAAATCTCATTGCCGGCGAAATCGATCGTCGACAGTTGGCGGGCCAGGTAGGGGATTTTGTCAAGATCTTCGTCGAGCTTGATGGCTGCGACGAGCGGAGTCTCCACAGTCTTCTTCCCGGGTCAGGTTTTCCGTTTCGGAAGCCTAACCTTCATCTCCAACAGCCTTGGGAACCTTTCCCTCTCTGAGGAGGCCGCGCTGTAGTATGGCGAGGTCTCCGGCGAGCCATTGTCACGACTTCCGCGTCGATCGGGAGGTCCCCCTGTCTCGTGCTCTAAAGCACCGAGTAGGGGACCGAAGGTCCGGTCCTGCCAGGGAGTCGGACTCATGGGCGCCGAGGCACGAATGGTGGGGGTTCTCACCGCCAAACCACTCGGCACCTCTGAGCGCCTGGAGCTATCCTCTTCAGGCTCGCCCAGCTCACCGGCCGAGTCAGAAGAAAGCCTAGAGAGTTGCTGGAATTTCCGTAGAGTCTGCGTAATCGAGGGCTCACGGGCGGATTCGCAGCAGCGCCTCGACACTTCGGCCGCTGCCGACTTGGAAGGTGGCCGAGCAACAGAACCGGACGCGCGGGCGCATGCTCTGCGGGACCGCGCCCGTGGTGTCAATGAAGACATTCTGCAAGCCATGATGGGGGACCAAGCGGTCTTCCGTACTCCACAGCAGAATATCGTCACCTCCAAGACACTCCTGGATACCTTGAGCCCTATGCTGGGGGCGGGCGATCCAGTTGCCCCGATTGTGGCCCAAGTAAAGGCCATGGTGACGGCGGCAGCGATCCAACAAGCCCAGACCGACCAACCGGCAAAGGAGCGGTCGCGTGGTCCGGCGAGGACCCAGACGGCCAGCAGCCGGTCAGGTCGGGAAGCCCCCCACCAGACACATCATGTTCCTCCCCGCGGAGATGACTTGTGACACAGCATCAACCGTGACCTCCGTTCCGACCTCGACGCTAGGCGCCGCGACCGAGAAAGGGAGGAGCAACGCCGTCATGTCGACGAGTACGAATGTTACGGCATCCTTCCACGAGATCGGGAAGCACACCAAGCGCGATCCCCTCCACGTCGATCACCGCCCGGGGGTTGCCGCGGGGTCATAGAAGGGGTTCGCGCGTTTACCCCTCACCTACACCGAGTGGTTTGGCCTGATGGGTTTAATCCCAAGGGCATCACTAGGTTTGACGGTGAGAGGGACCCGGAGGCTTGGTTACAGGTGTACGCTCTGGCGGTTAGGGCTGCCGGGGGGATCAGAAAGTAGTGGCAAATTACTTACCGGTTACCCTCTCGCCTCGGGTTAAGCTCGGCTCACTTCACTGACTCCCGAACTCTATAGATTCCTGGGGAGATCTGTGTGAGCAATTCATTTCAAACTTCCAAGGCACGTCTGGCGCCCGGCACCCTCGACCTCTATCACCTGCACCAAAAGAGAAACGAAGTCCCTCCGGAGTTCGCAAGCGCTTCATGCACAGGAAAAGCACTGCTCGGGATGTCACGGATGCGGTTGTGATAGCTGCCTTCCAAAAGGGAGTCACGACCGATCTCATCAAGAAGATGTCTCGGAAGCCACCAACGTCGGTTCGTGAGCTGTTCGCCCTAGCGGACCGCTACGCTTCAGCCTCCGAGGCCTTGGCGGAACGACATGACGAGGGGAAGGATCAGGCCGAGCCCCCCCGGCGGAAGGAAAAGAAGCGCAAGGGTGAAGAGCTAGTGGCGCCGCCGAACACTCCCCTCGCGCCCTCAAAGAGGACGGGTATGACAAGGTGATGAACTCGCTTTGCCCTTTCCATCCAAAGGGGAGACACGCCGCCAAGGACTGCTTCACTTTGAAGAGATTTGCCCGGGAGAGCAAGAAGCAGGCTGGGCAAGGTCCGAGTGGACATGCCGCCAAGCCGCCTCCCCCTGAAGCCGAGGAAGACTATCAGGAAGTCGATCTTGAGCTTAACTACATATTCGGGGGTTCGGCTGCGTACGAGTCCAAGCGGAAGCAAAAGCTTACCGCCCGAGACATCAACGCAATAGAGCCGGAGACCCCCCAGTATGTACGGTGGTCCGAGGTCGCGATAACTTACGACCGCTCGGATCACCCAGATCGAGTCCCATTCCCCGGTAGATATCCGCTTGTCTTGGCACCCGTTGTCCGCGGCATCAAGCTCAAGAGGGTATTGATTGACGGTGGAAGTGGGCTCAATGTCCTCTTTGTCAAAACTCTTGACGACATGGGAATTCCACGGTCGGAGCTTAAGCGCGGGTCGTCGTCTTTTCACGGTGTCATACCCGGAACTTTCGCGACACAACTCGGACAAATCACTCTGCCGGTCACTTTCGGTGCAAGGGAAAATTACCGGATAGAGAACCTTGGCTTCGAGGTGGCTGATTTCGCGACAGCATATCATGCCATCTTGGGGAGACCAGCGCTAGCCAAGTTCATGGCAGTGCCCCACTATGCGTACCTGACACTGAAAATGCCAGGGCCGAGTGGTATTATCGCTTTACGCGGTGATATCAGGCAGTCTTTTTCCTGTGACAAGGAGAGCTGCGAGATGACCGAGTCCCTGGAGGCGCGAGCGGGTCGGGAGAGGATTCGGCAAGAGGCGGATTCTGACAAGCCGGAAGGAAGCGTCCCTGCCCGCAAAGCGCCGAACCCTGGGATTGGTCCCGGAGAAGATACCAAGAGAATTACCCTCGACCCGTCCGATTTGGCTCAAACGGCCTTGATCGGGACAGGGCTCGGGGAGAAATAGGAGGACACGCTCGTCACCTTTCTGCGGGCAAACAAAGACGTCTTCGCCTGGAAGCCGTCGGACATACCCGGAGTCCCCAGGGAGGTGATCGAACACGCGCTGAACGTAAATGAATCGGCCAGGCCGGTCAAGCAAAGGTTATGACGGTTCGCCCAAGACCGCCGAGAGGCCATCAGGGAGGAGATCACAAAGCTGCTTGCCGCAGGATTCATCAAAGAAGTGTATCATCCCGACTGGTTGGCTAACCCTGTACTCGTTCAAAAGAAGAATAAAAGTTGGCGCATGTGTGTTGACTATACCGACCTCAACAAGGCTTGCCCAAAAGATCCCTTTGGTCTGCCCCGCATCGATCAAGTGGTGGACTCCACTGCTGGATCTCAACTACTCAGTTTCCTGGACGCCTACTCAGGCTATCACCAAATCCGGCTTCGAGAGGAGGATTGTGAGAAGACTTCGTTTATCACTCCATTCGGAGCATATTGCTATGTCACCATGCCGTTTGGGCTGAAAAACGCTGGCGCAACCTATCGGGCCGATACAATGGAGCTGTTTTCACCATCAGCTCGAACGCAACGTAGAGGCATATGTGGATGATGTAGTGGTTAAAACGCAGATCAAGGACAGTCTCACCTCCGATCTGGCCGAGACGTTCGAGAGTCTAAGGGCGTTCCGGATGAGGTTGAACCCTGAGAAGTGTGTTTTCGGAGTTTCTTCTGGGAAACTACTCGGATTCATTGTCTCTCATCGTGGGATCGAGCCAAATCCGGAGAAAATCGGGGCCATCATGAGGATGGCGCCACCTACCAGCCAGAAAGATGTTCAAAAGCTCACTGGCTGCATGGTAGCGCTTGGCAGATTTATCTTCCGGTTGGGGGTTCGGGGGATGCCCTTCTTCAAGCTCCTCAAGAAGCAGGACTGTTTTGAATGGACGGCTGAGGCACAGCAAGCCTTTGAAGAACTCAAGGTGTTCCTCTCCACCCCTCCAATCCTAGTCTCGCCAGTGCCGGGTGAACTTCTCCTGCTTTACATAGCGGCAACAACTCATGTAGTCAGTGCCGCGATAGTTGTGGAGCGGGAAGAGTCTGGACACCGCTACGGCGTACAACGCCCGGTTTATTTTGTCAGCGAAGTACTGGGCGAATCCAAGACGCGATATCCTCAAGTTCAGAAGCTGCTGTATGCAATTTTGATCTCGTCGCGGAAGCTGAAGCATTATTTCCAAGGGCACTCGATTTCAGTAGTGACTTCTTTCCCCGTGGGAGAGGTCCTTCATAATCGAGAAGCTTCTGGGAGAATCTCAAAGTGGGCGGCCGAGCTTGGAGCCTTCGACATCTCGTTCAAGCCGCGCACCGCCGTCAAGTCCCAGGCTTTGGCCGACTTTATGGCCGAGTGGACTGAATCCCAAGCTCCCCGCATAGAAGAAGAGCCGAAGTATTGGACCATGCACTTCGATGGATCTCTCATGCTCGGCGGGGCCGGGGCGGGAATTCTCCTCGTCTCGCCGAAAGGCGATAGGTTGAAGTATGTCCTTCGGATTCACTTCCCAGCCTCGAACAATGCCGCAGAGTACGAGGCGCTCATTCACGGCTCACGACGCCACATCGCTTCGAATCCGGTGGATCGGCGGTTCACGGTGACTCCCAGTTGGTGGTGAGCCAAGTACAGAAGGACTGGTCATGCGTCGATCAGACTATGACGGCGTATTGCCAGCAAGTTCGAGAATTGGAAGGAAAGTTTGACGGTCTGGAGCTGGTCCATGTCCTCCGCCGCAATAATGAAGCAGCCGATGAGTTGGCTAAAATGGGAGCCACTCGGGTAGAGGTCCTGAGTGGTATCTTCGTCCAAGATCTTTACGAACCAACTGTTGCAAAACGACGGGAGCCAAGTAAGGATCCCGAGACCGGAGTCCTGCTCATTAATCCCGACTAGACGGCCCCATATCTAGATTATCTCCTGAAGGACAAACTTCCAGAGGCAACCGCTCTGGCCGAGCGCATCTCCCGACAAGCCAAATCCTATGTGGTGGTTGGCGAGGAGCTCTTTCGAAGAGCACCTCGTGTGTCCTCAGGCGGTGCATTTTAACAAGTGGGAAGAGACTCGCTCAAAGAAATCCACTCGGGGATGTGCGGCCATCACGCGGCGTCAAGCGCCTTGGTTGGGAAAGCCTATCGCCAGGGCTTCTTTTGGCCTACGGCGGTGACGGATGCTAAGGAGATCGTTCGAACTTGTGAGGGCTGCCAGTTCTATGCAAGGCACACACACTTGCCGGCACAGGAGCTGCAAACTATCCCCATCTCTTGGCCCTTTGCAGTCTGGGGGCTCGACTTAGTCGGCCCACTCAAGAAGGCGCAAGGTGGTTTCGCCTACCTTTTCGTAGCCATTGACAAGTTCACCAAGTGGATCGAAGCTAAACCATTCGCCACGATCACTGCTCTTAAGGCCAAGGAGTTCTTCCAGGATATCGTGGTCAGATTCGGAGTTCCCAACCGGATCATTACAGACAACGGTACCCAATTCAGGAGTGAAGAATTTCAAGAGTGGTGTGAAGGCGTTGGAATCAAGATTTGCTTCGCCTCGGTAGCTCATCCACGAAGCAATGGGCAGGTGGAGAGGGCTAATGGCTTAATCCTCTAGGGCCTGAAGGCCAGGGTCTTCGATCTCCTCAAACCATACGCTGCCCGATGGGTGAAAGAGTTACCGTCGGTACTCTGGGGACTCAGAACCACTCCCAGCCGGGCAACTGGGCAAACTCCCTTTTTCCCAGTTTAAGGTGCAGAGGCGGTTCTGCCGACTGAACTAGAATTCGAATCCACGAGGGTTCAGAATTACAAGGAAGCCGAGTCCGAGGGGAGCCGAATGGTAGAGCTTGATCAACTCGAGGAGGCTCGAAACGTTGCAGCCATCCAGTCGGCCAAGTACCTCTAGGGACTTCGGCGTTACCATTCTCGCAATGTCAGAAGTAGAGCCTTTTCGAAAGGAGATCTGGTCCTCAGGAGGAACCAGAAAAGTGAGCACAAGCTCTCTCCAATTTGGGAAGGTCCGTACATTGTGGAGGAGACGGTCCGGCCAGGTGCCTATCGGCTCAGACGGGAAGATGGCGAGGTCCTGGCGAATACTTGGAACGCCGAACAGCTACGTCGCTTCTACGCATAAGTTATGTATCTCGCTCCCATGCATTAAACAAAGCTCCCGATTGTCTAGTACTTTGATCAATTTTGACTAAGTGACCCGATTAATCCCGAGTGGTTATCACTATACTAGCGTATCGTCTGATCCGAGCCGTGCCGATACAGAATACACGAAAGTGCATGTTCGATATGAGATCGCATCAAGCGGCAATATCTGAACGTCTGTACTAGCGCACGAGTTAGAAAAAACTAAGCTAAAAGGAGCTACCAACCACTCGGGAATAATGATCGATACTCCAGCGGTTTCGTTGAACAGAAATCGGGGTCACTAGACTGTAGTCGATGAAAATTCGGCTCTCCAGCACCTCGTTGCGGGAGCTGGGGCTATCGACTAGTGTAAACTTGTAACACCCCAAAATTTTGCTTTTCTTAAATTCATGTGTGATTTGGCACTTTGGTGAATTTTTGGAATTTTCTGGAATTTATTTGGATTTATTTGGAATTTATTTGAATTTATTCCATTTTGAAATAATTAAAGAATTTAATTTTGCAAATAAAATTTTGTTGGAAATATTTTATTTGAGTCCAAAATGTTCCAAAGTATTTTCCAGAATTTTTCTGGAATTTTTCTGAGTCTTTTGCTATTTTTAATGAATTAAATGAATTATTGGAAATTATTTTAAATATTAAATCGCTGGAAATTCAACTCGGGTCGAGTACTGTTCATCCGACCGAGCCCGAGTCAGACTCGAGTTCGAGTCCGACCCGAGCCACGTGACTCGACCGAACCAACTCCAAAACCTAATCGATCCCAACCGTTGGATCAAGATCCAACGGTCAGGATTTCCCCGTACCGCTTCGGTCGAATCCGGCCCGGATCCGATCGCGCCCACGCGATCGTGGCCGTTGATCGTGCCACGTGGACGGCTGTGCGTCGTCGTCTCCGCCCGAGTCCGAGCCAGACTCCGCCGCCGCGCTCGCCGCCGTGGGAAACTAGGTTTCCGTCTCGGGCACGAAAGCCTACGCTATTTAAAGCACTGGTCACGCCCGAGGTTGCCCTCATCCGCGCGCACCGTGTCCTCGAGCCATCTCGCCGAGCCGCCGCCGTTTGCCCGCATTTAGCTCGCCAGTAGTTGGAGGAGGTGACCGCCGTGGTTTGCGCCGTTTTCCGCCGCCGTCGTCGTCGTCTTCCGCCGAAGGAGCCCGGATCCGAGTCCCCGCCGAGACGCACCGAAGAGACCACCCACTTCGCCGAGCGACCCGGCGCCGTCGGGCTCGTCGTCGTCTCCGTCTCCGGTGGCTGCAGCCCCGCCGCGTCGCCATCGCCCTCGCGAGCTCTGTGCGCCGTCCGATCTTGATCGTGCGGTTGAGGTGAGTTCACGTGTTTCCAAACCCAATTAGATTTGGACCGTTGGATCAAGATCCAACGGCCCACGATCGCCACGTGCCGTAGTAGTGTTATTATAGGATTAGATCTGGACCGTCCGATCTAGATCGAACGGCCCACGATCATCGAGTAGTTTCAACGTGTTAACCCTGGATCTAATCGCGGCCGTTGAATTTCAAATCAACGGCCGAGATTGCGCCACGTGTCGGGAAGCCTGACCGTCGCGGCCGGGCCGCCCACGCGTGCAGCAGTGACGCCGACACGCCGGGCCCGCGTGTCGAGGGCCCACTGTCGGCCGACGCACCGCGGACGCCACCCATGACGCCATCGGGGTCCCACTGCCGCCGACTGCGGCCGAGCCCCGGCGACGTCGGCCGATGACGCCACCCGAGTGGTCCCACATGTCGGCCTCACGTGGAGCTATGGACCGGGTCCACGGTGAGACCCGAGCCAAGCGTGGACCGAGTCCATGGACCGGTACCGACGCCACCAACCAATCAGAGGCTGCCACGTGTCTAGGCCGACGCAATAATTAATTTCCTAAAAGAAAATGATTTATTAATTCGAAATAATGATTTGATTTTGTTTCAAACTTCAAACGCTTATAACTTTTATGCGTTTCAACTCCGATTTGAGTGATTCAAATTTCTAAATTTGTATAAAATTGAGATCTACCTAAATATGAATTTTATTTAATTTTTGGACTAAAGTTTTTCTCTGCAAAATTATTTAATTGATTATTTAAACTTTAAATAATCATAACTTTTGCGTTTAACTCCAAATTTGACGATTCCAGTTTCTAAAAATTCATAAAATTATGTTCTCTATGTTTATGGATTTTATTTGGATGTTTGGACACTTTTTTCCTATTGTTTATTCGTGTATTTGCTATTTGCACGCTTTACGAGTAGACGTTGAAGTGCCTAAGGATTCGAAGGAGAAGTATTGACTCAGATCCAACTCGGGACCAAGAACAAGTACTTTTTGAAGGCAAGTTGTGCTTTGACCATGTTGATCCTATTTCAAATCTATTTTGATTTAAACTATTGCATGCTAGTTCAATTAGAAAAATACTTTGATTAAACTTGGGGTTAGATAAATGCCAATTTCTTTGTATGACACCTTGATTATTTAAGTATGTGCCATGATCCCTTGTCACCCTAGTTGTGGATTACTAGTTGGACATTATTAAATTGCCAACGTGGGTTTTAGACCGTTGAAGTAAACTGCTTAGACCTGCTACGTGCTCATGACATGATTTTGGACAATCAAATGTTAATATTGACTTAATGATATATTGAACCTGTTTTGGAAAAGTATCATGTGATGTTGATGGCACGTGGTGCATGGTAATCAACTGGGTTTGATAAACGATTTTCAACCGGCATGTGGCAAGAGTAATCAGTGGGCCGATTGTGGCATTGGGAGTGTTGATTTGGTTCTTCAGTAGTCTTGCCCTGGTCACCCTAAGGACTTAACCTTGCAAGCCTTTGAACTGGGTCTAACGTGCAACCACATGTCTCAGTAATGGGACGGACCTAGTTGACTAAGTTGCTAATAACGCACTGTGGGACCTCGAGGAGGTCAACTACACCCTTTGTGTAAGTTGTACAGGAGCGCGTCTTGGGCCGAGGCCAGTACCCATCTAACGGTTGATTGGCCTAGACTTCGCCTTAGCTAAGGGAAGGGTTAGTGCGCAATAACCGGGAGGACCACTTGTATTGTTAGAGGTTTCCGAAAGACTTTGTTACTGAACTTCGCCTTTGTGGTGTTTGATCACATCTTGTGGGTAAAGTGCATAACCTCTGCAGAGTTTAGAATCTATTCGAATAGCCGTGTCCGCGGTATTGGACATCGCCGAATTACAAATAAGGGTTAGATTTTCTCAAAAATAACTTTGGTTTGAAAGGTTGGGCTGGATTAATAATGAAGATGGTGGAAATGTGGATTAGGATGGGAAAGATGTTTATTAAATTCCTTGAAAAGTTATCTATGCTATACACTGCTTTTATCGCTTTGAATCTACTTATGTTACTTGTCAAATCTGTTTCTTTGCAAATATACCTTGAGCTATTCCTTTGTACCAAGCCATGCATATAGTATATTAGCTTGCATTCTGTGCATGACTTGTTGAGTACCAAGTACTCACCCTTGTCACAATACAACACCGATTGAAGAGGAGATCGCACAAGCTTTGGAGGAGGAGCTCCAGGAGGATTCGTCTACTTAGGGAAGCGAGCCCGGTCGATTTACTGTGGTATCTTGGATGGCGCCACGGTTATTTGATTTTCCATTGCTATTATTTTTCTCTGAATAAGTTTAGCCTTGCGAGGCATATATTTGTAACTTGACCATAAGGTCGAGTAACTTGGTTGACTATTTAAATAAAGTACTTATTTAGTATCGAGTGGTATGATTGTGATATTTACCGATGTTAAGACTGTGTGCACTAGCGTGATTCCTGGACTAGTGCTGAATACACAGAGGGTCCGGATTTGCAAATTCGGGTCCCGACAGAGGTGGTATCGAGCCATACTTGACCGTAGGCTCAACCCTAAGATAGAATGGTCGTAGTGAGGATAAAACCTATTTTCTAAAAGTTAAAAATTTGTCAAGATAAGAAATGACATCTCGACTTATCCCCTTCTCTCTTTTCTTGTCTCTTGCTGAAATTTTTCCTTACCTTGTCACAATTTAAAAATTCCGAGTTCTTACGTAAAGCACTCTTGTGACAGATGGAGGAAGAGTTCAACTACGTTGATCTGGGAGTTGGTCACGCCGCGGAACTTTGGCATATGCTACAAACTCTCGGAGAGTTTGAGAAGCCGCAATACCAAGTGGAAGTGATCAGACAAGCGGGATTGATCAAGGCTTGTGACGTGAAGATTGAGGTACCTGCTAGGAAGAAGGGCCCAGGCAATCGCCTCGATACACCTTTGACCGCCAGGAGATCTACAATGCAGATGGGTATCCAAGAGGTATCACGACGAGCAATGCGGCACGTTACCCGTATCTACGCCAGAGAGTTGGAAAGCACGGTGTTCCGTTATCATCCGCGCAGCGATAACCTTCTTGACCCGAAGGCGATTCAGGATGAGGATGCCACGGTGACACAGTTGGCACGATTTGTTGTCGCCCAAGAGGATGTACTAGATAATACAAGCAAGGAGCTACAGAAGGCCCGCAAGGAGATCACGACAGAGAAGAACAGATGGCGGGAAGCTCAAGAGTATGTGGCACACCTTCTGCGAAGGATTGACGAGTTGGAGATGACCTTGTACGGACTGCACCCGAGCCGATGCGAGCTACACGAGCCAGATCCGGAGGAGTCGGATCTCGATGAGGACACCGCTTCTTCGACTACCACAGAGGACACGCTTCTTTGGACATGGCAATCGTTTCGCGCCTATGCCGCAGCACCCGTACCCAGGCCGTGGAGGTTTTCTCGATGAGTGAGCATAGGTTCTATAGTGAGACTCCTTCGCCGAGTCACGTCATAGAATAAAGAATCACCCTTTAGGCGTTAGACTCCAGAGTTAGTTCGATTTGGATTTTCATTGTTTGCTGAGTGTGCAGTATGTGTTGCAAGGCCCTTAGGCATTGTAAGCAACCATACCAAGTTATTAATATCAATAATAAAGTTGGACCTTAAAGTTACACCTGTCGCCCCGCATAAGTTCCATATTACTTGTCTATTCTTGTTTCCCTCTCATCTCTAAACCTAGAGCAAATCGACAGATGGTGAACACCCGTGGAAACTTTGGAGGCAATGGAAGCGGTTCTCGCCCAGCAGAAAACCCCAATGAGGGAGCACCAGCACCGCCACCGATGTGCAGAATTTGGAGCTCTTCTCGCTGCCTGCACTCGCTGATGCATGCTATGATGCAACAAATGCAACACGTCATCTGCGCATCCACCGCTAATCAAGTTAATCGTGACCACGCCGTAATACAAGACTGCCGTCGAGTTCATGAGGACTCACCCACCCACTTTCTCCGGGAATGCCAATCCATTGGAGGCCGATGATTGGTTAAGATCAATCGAGAGGAAGCTACACATAGCTCAATGCATAGGAAATGAGAAGGTACTCTACGCTTCTCATCACCGAAGGAACAAATTACCGAATGGTGGGAGAACTTCGTGCCACGCAAGAGAACCCTCAAGATATCACTTGGGAAGAGTTCACACAATGCTTTCCGACAAGATCACGTGCCTGAAGGAATCATGGACCTTAATAAGGAGGAGTTCAGTGGCACCGAGGCAAGGTAATCACCGGTGGCCGACTACTGAACAAGTTCACACAGCTAGCACGTTACGCACCGAGGATGTAGCGACAGATAAATCCAGGCATACCTCGTTTTATGAAGGGACTTAACTCAGGGTTGCAAGTAGGATTGATCACCCACACCTTCCCAGATTTCCAAGAGTTGGTGAATAAGGCGCTTATTCTTGAGGACAAGCGCAAGGACCTGGATGAGAACAGGAAGTGCAGGATGCAACGGCAAGGATCACGCCAGGAACGCACAAATACCGAGAGTTGCGCCAAATCAATTCTTCAGATTCCAACCACGAATCGCGACAGGACACCATCCTCGGCACCAAGATCCATCAATCGTAACTACTGCACCCACTTCGCTAGAAATGCTACTCGAGCGATCGGCAAGGAACAGTGAGACGCCGCTACAATCGCAACGAGCCAGACACTTTGCCAACAGATTGTCCAAAGAAGACAGCGAGAGCGACCCGATTCGCTTCAATCTAGGAACTACCCAGCTAGGACGCCAAAGACACGAGAGCCACACCCTGCATCAGGTGAGAGGCCGAGTCAACCATGTCACCGCAGATGCACTGCGAATGCTACGGACGTCGTCTTGGGTAAGTTACTTGTTAACTCGATACTGCAACGGTTTTGTTTGACTCGAGCTTCGCATTCGTTTGTTTCAAGGCTTTGCTACTAGAAATGATTTGAGGATTGCAAGACTTAAGTGCATGCTTTTAGTTCAAACCCTGGTTCCGAACTCCGAGCGAAAGTAGGATGTTCCGGGAGAATACTAATAGATGGAATAGAGTTCCTAGCAAACCTTATAATTTTGGAGACCCGGACCTTAGACGTCATATTGGGAATGGATTGGTTATCCAAGCACAAGGCCGTCTTGGATTGTGGACGAAGGACTATCTCGATTGAGAGCCCTTGTGGAAAGAAAGTGGAATTTCAAGCCACCGCGATTAGAGATGGACAGTTGATGGTTAACAAGTACCAAGGCAATCGGCATAGATGATGTCTCAAGAGTGAATGAGTACCCGGATGTTTTTCCCGAAGATCTACCCGGTATGCCGCCGACAGGACATAGAGTTTGTGATAGAGCTTGTACTGCACAAAGACCGATAGCAAAGAGACCCTATCGGATGTCCACCGAGGAGTTGGTAGAGATGAAGAAACAGCTAGGAGAGTTAATGGAGAAAGGATTTATCAGACCGAGCTCGTCGCCGTGGGGAGCACCAGTTTTGTTTGTTAAGAAGAAGGACGGAAGTTTCAGGATGTGCATCGACTACCGTGCACTCAATGAAGTCACCGTGAAGAATAAGTATCCGCTACCCAGGATTGATGATTTGTTTGATCACCGAGAGGAGGCGGAGTTTTCTCCAAGATTGATCTCGAGATCGGGATACCATCGATTGAAGATCCGATCGTAAGATATTCAAGACTGCATTCTCGTCAAGATATGGACATTACGAGTTCTGATTATGTCCTTTAGATCGAATCGCGCCACTTATTTCATGAATATGATGAATAAGGTGTTCATGGAATATTTGGACAAGTTTGTCGTCGTGTTCATAGATGATATTCTAATCTACTCCAAAGCGGAGGATGAACATGCCGAACACTTAAGGCGAGTTTTGGAAAAGGCGAGGAACAGCAACTTTTCGCCAAGTTCAGCAAGTGTGATTTTTGGAAGGACAAGGTGGAGTTTCTTGGACATGTAATGACCGCATGAGAAGAGTCGCCGTAGATCCAAGCAAAGTAGAAGGCGTGTTACATTGGGAGCAGCCAAAGACGGTGACCCAGTTCGGAGTTTCCTTGGAATGGCAGGATACTACCGCCGCTTTCATCGAAGGCTTCGACAATTGCGAAACCTCTTACGCAATTGCTGAAGAAGGAAAAGAAGTTTGCATGGACGCCGAATGTGAGAAAGGATTTCAGGAGCTGAAGAAGCGATTGACATCAAGACCGGTGTTAGTTCTACCGGATGTTGCTCAAAGCTTCGATATTTATTGTGACGCATCGCGCCAAGGACTTGGATGTGTCTGATGCACGAGAATGGAAAGGTCGCCGCTTATGCATCCAGGCGATTGAGGCCGCATGAGGAAAATTATCCGACACATGACCTAGAGTTAGGCTGCCGTAGTGCATGCCTTAAAGATATGGCGTCACTATCTCGATCGAGAATGATGTGAAGTGTATACGGATCATAAGAGCCTTAAGTACATATTCACCCGGTCGGATCTGAATATGAGGCGAGGAGATGGTTAGAATTGATCAAGGACTATAACGTTGGAATCCATTACCATCCGGGAAGGCCAACGTAGTAGCCGATGCTCTGAGTCGGAAAAGCCATACCGTGAGTACGTTGCTAGCCACAAGTCAGGATGAGTTATGTGAGGATTTCCAGAAAATGAAGATTGAGGTGGTACCTAGCGGATTCTTGGCCACATTGGAAGTAAAGCCTACCCTGGAGGATCGATCCGAGAAGGATGAAGGATGATGACAATATCCGCAGGATTAAGTCCATCAAGGAAGGATGCAAGGCAGAGGACTTCAAGTTGGATGAGCAAGGCACGTTATGGATGAAGGGTCGCATTTGTGTGCCTAACAAGAAGGAGTTAAAGCAACTGATTACGGAAGAAGCCCATGACTCCAAGTACTCAATTCATCCTGGAAGCGCCAAGATGTATCAGATCTCAAGGAGAGATTACGGTGGCCGAGTATGAAACGTGAAGTTGCCGAGCATGTTGCATTGTGCGACGTATGCCGAGAGTCAAGGCAATGCATCGAGACCGGCCAGGATTGCTACAAACGCCGAAAATACCTGAGTGGAAGTGGGAGGAAATCGGAATGGATTTCATTACCGGTTTCAAGACTCAAGGAGGTTATGACTCCATATGGGTTATAGTGGATCGCTTGACTAAAGTAGCCCATTTTATCCCCGTGAAGACCACTTACTCGGAGATAAATTAGCGTAATTGTACAGGATCGGGATTGTCTGTTTGCACGGAGTGCCAAAGAGGATTGTATCGGACGAGAGGTACCCAATTTACCTCAAGGTTACGGAATAAGTTGCATGAAGCCATGGGAACCCGTTTGAACTTCAAGATCAGTATCATCCACAGACGGATGGACAGGCCGAAAGAGTCAACCAGATTCTGGAGGATATGTTGAGAGCTTGTGCATTAGCTTGTGCTACCTCTTGGGATAAGAGTTTGCCGTATGCCGAGTTTAGTTACAACAATAGTTATCAGGCTAGTTCTGAGATGTCACCTTTGAGGCCTTTGTATGGTCGACCATGTCGGACGCCATTGAATTGGAATGAGACCGTGGCGCCGTGTCTTTGGGCCTGATATTCTTCAAGAGGTGAAGAGCGGTCGCCATGATTAGGGAAAGGTTGAAGGTAGCCCAATCACGACAAAAGAGTTATCTTGACAATCGTCGCAGGATTTGAGTTTTGAACCTAAGACTTTGTATACCTCGAGTTACGCCTCTCGGGGAGTTAAGAGGTTCCATGCCAAAGGGAAACTTCGCACCCGTTATGTTGGACCATTTAAGATTTTGAGCCGCATGAGGCGAAGTTGCTTATCACCGAGTTGCCACGATCGTTAACAGGAGTACATGATGTATTCCATGTGTCCCAGTTGAAGAAGTGTCTCCGAGTTCCTAAGGAACAGACACCGCTAGAGTTACTTGAGTTGTAAGAGGATTTGACTTATAAGGAGCATCCCGTGAGGATTCTGGACACAAGGGATCGAGAGACCGTAAATAAGTCAACCCGTTTCAGAAGAGTTCAAAGGAGTAACCATGAAGAAAGCGGCGACTTGGGAGCGCGAAGAGGATTTGAAGAAAGAGTTTCCAAACCTATTCCTTTAGTAAGCCCTGAATCTCGGGGACGAGATTCTATTAAGGGGGGGAGGTTTGTAACACCCCAAAATTTTGCTTTTCTTAAATTCATGTGTGATTTGGCACTTTGGTGACTTTTTGGAATTTTCTGGAATTTATTTGGATTTATTTGGAATTTATTTGAATTTATTCCATTTTGAAATAATTAAAGAATTTAATTTTGCAAATAAAATTTTGTTGGAAATATTTTATTTGAGTCCAAAATGATCCAAAGTGTTTTCCGAATTTTTCGGAATTTTTCTGAGTCTTTTGCTATTTTCAATGAATTAAATGAATTATTGGAAATTATTTTAAATATTAAATCGCTGGAAATTCAACTCGGGTTGAGTACTGTTCATCCGACCGAGCCCGAGTCAGACTCGAGTTCGAGTCCGACCCGAGCCACGTGACTCGACCGAACCAACTCCAAAACCTAATCGATCCCAACCGTTGGATCAAGATCCAACGGTCAGGATTTCCCCGTACCGCTTCGGTCGAATCCGGCCCGGATCCGATCGCGCCCACGCGATCGTGGCCGTTGATCGTGCCACGTGGACGGCTGTGCGTCGTCGTCTCCGCCCGAGTCTGAGCCGGACTCAGCCGCTTCATGGCCGTGGGAAACTAGGTTTCCGTCTCGGGCACGAACGCCTAGGCTATTTAAAGCCCTGGTCACGCCCCGAGGTTGCCCTCATCCGTGCGCACCCGTGTCCCCGAGCCATCTCGCCTGAGCCGTCGCCGTTTGCCCGTACGAGCTCGCCGTAGTTGGAGGAGGTGACCGCCGCGGTTTCTTGTAGCTTTTAGCCGTCGTCTGTCGTCTTCCGCCGAGAAGGAGCCCGGATCCGAGTCCCCGCCGAGACGCACGAAGAGACCACCCACTTCGCCGGGCGACCCGGCGCCGTCGGGCTCGTCGTCGTCTCCGTCTCCGGTGGCTGCAGCCCCGCCGCGTCGCCATCGCCCTCGCGAGCTCTGTGCGCCGTCCGATCTTGATCGTGCGGTTGAGGTGAGTTCACGTGTTTCCAAACCCGATTAGATTTGGACCGTTGGATCAAGATCCAACGGCCCACGATCGCCACGTGCCGTAGTAGTGTTATTATAGGATTAGATCTAGACCGTCCGATCTAGATCGAACGGCCCACGATCATCGAGTAGTTTCAACGTGTTAACCCTGGATCTAATCGCGGCCGTTGAATTTCAAATCAACGGCCGAGATTGCGCCACGTGTCGGAAGCCTGACCGTCGCGGTCGCCGCCACGCTGGCGTGGCGCAGACGCCGACACGCCCCCGCGTGTCGAGGGCCCGCTGTCGGCGACCTCGCGTGGCGTCACCCATGACGTCATCGCGGGTCCCACTGTTACCGTGGCCGAGCCCCGCCGACGCCGATGACGCTACCCGAGTGGTCCCACATGTCGGGTCTCACGTGGAGCTATGGACCGGGTCCACGGTGAGACCCGAGCCAAGCGTGGACCGAGTCCATGGACCGGTGGCGTCGACCAACCAATCGAGGCTGCCACGTGTCTAGGCTGACGCAATAATTAATTTCCGAAAAAGAAAATGATTTATTAATTCGAAATAATGATTTCAGATTTTGTTTCAAACTTCAAACGCTTATAACTTTTGCGTTTCAACTCCGATTTGAGTGATTCAAATTTCTAAATTTGTATAAAATTGAGATCTACCTAAATATGAATTTTATTTAATTTCTGGACTAAAGTTTTTCTCTGCAAAATTATTTAATTGATTATTTAAACTTTAAATAATCATAACTTTTATGCTTTTAACTCCAAATTTGACGATTCCAGTTTCTAAAAATTCATAAAATTATGTTCTCTCTGTTTATGGATTTTATTTGGATGATTGGACACTTTTTTCCTATTGTTTATTCGTGTATTTGCTATTTGCACGCTTTACGAGTAGACGTTGAAGTCTTGGGAAGGATTCGAAGGAGAAGTATTGACTCAGGATCCAACTCAGGACCAAGAACAAGTACTTTTTGAAGGCAAGTTGTGCTTTGACCATGTTGATCCTATTTCGAAATCTATTTTGATTTAAACTATTGCATGCTAGTTCAATTAGAAAAATACTTTGATTAAACTTGGGGGTTAGATAAATGCCAATTTCTTTGTATGACACCTTGATTATTTAAGTATGTGCCATGATCCCTTGTCACCCTAGTTGTGGATTACTAGTTGGACATTATTAAATTGCCAACGTGGGTTTTAGACCGTTGTAGTAAACTGCTTAGACCTGCTACGTGCTCATGACATGATTTTGGACAATCAAATGTTAATATTGACTTAATGATATATTGAACCTGTTTTGGAAAAGTATCATGTGATGTTGATGGCACGTGGTGCATGGTAATCAAGCGGGGTTTGATAAACGCTTTCAACCGGGCATGTGGCAAGAGTAATCAGTGGGCCGGTTGTGGCATTGGGAGTGTTGATTTGGTTCTTCGGGTAGTCTTGCCCTGGTCACCCTAAGGACTTAACCTTGCAAGCCTTTGAACTGGGTCTAACGTGCAACCACATGTCTCAGTAATGGGACGGACCTAGTTGACTAAGTTGCTAATAACGCACTGTGGGACCTCGGGAGGTCAACTACACCCTTTGTGTAAGTTGTGCGGGGAGCGTCTTGGGCCGAGGCCAGTACCCATCTAACGGTTGATTGGCCTAGACTTCGCCTTAGCTAAGGGAAGGGTTAGTGCGCAATAACCGGGAGGACCACTTGTATTGTTAGAGGTTTCCAAAGACTTTGTTACTGAACTCGCCTTTGTGGTGTTTGACTGTATCTTGTGGGTAAAGTGCATAACCTCTGCAGAGTTTAGAATCTATTCGAATAGCCGTGTCCGCGGTATTGGACATCGCTCGGGAATTACAAGTCAAGGGTTAGATTTTCTCAAAAATAACTTTGGTTTGAAAGGTTGAAATTTGGATTAATAATGAAGATGGTGGAAATGTGGATTAGGATGGGAAAGATGTTTATTAAATTCCTTGAAAAGTTATCTATGCTATACTGCTTTTCTTGCTTTCGAATCTACTTATGTTACTTGTCAAATGTCAAGCATTTGCAAATATACCTTGAGCTATTCCTTTGTACCAAGCCATGCATATAGTATATTAGCTTGCATTATTGCATGACTTGCAGTACCAAGTACTCACCCTTGCCACAATACAACACCGCTTGAAGAGGAGATCGCACAAGCTTTGGAGGAGGAGCTCCAGGAGGATTCGTCTACTTAGGGAAGCGAGCCCGATCACTGCTGTGGTATCTTTGGATGGCGCCACGAAGTTATTTGATTTTCCGCTGCTATTATTTTTCTCTGAATAAGTTTCGCCTTGCGAGGCATATATTTGTAACTTGACCATAAGGTCGAGTAACCAGTTTGACTATTTAAATAAAGTACTTATTTAGTATCGAGTGGTATGATTGTGATATTTACCGATGTTAAGACTGTGTGCACTAGCGTGATTCCTGGACTAGTGCTGAATACACAGAGGGTCCGGATTTGCAAATTCGGGGTCCCGACAAAACTAGTCAAAGAAAAACGATCAAACTTTAGCAAAAGGGGGCCGATTTATATTCCATGATGACAGTAATTTACATTACTAACTTTTTTTCATTTTCTCGTATCTAAGAAAAAAAAAAGGAGAAGGGCGGCAACTACCGCCGATCTTCCTGCTGCTACTCGTGGGTGAAATTTCTTTGTTGCTCTTCTTGGTCTTTGCCGCGGGGAGGCCTGGGGGCGGGGTCGTCAAGGTCAGACGCGGTGCGCGCGACCCAGTGCCGCCAGGATCTCGTCCTCAACCACCCAAAGGGGTGGTATAAGGAGGATGAGAGCCCTAACGGCAAGGTCATCGCGGCGCTCGCGCCCGACCATCTCTGTGATAATCTCGGCCACCTCGTAGAGCCCCGGGGCCACCTCCAGCAAGGTGGCCACGGCGGCGGCGTCCCTGGCGGCCCCGTCTTCTTCTTCCGCCTCCAGATTGGCGAAGTCGAGCTCCTCCCAGACTCGCCTCCTCCCAGCGGTGGAGCGATCCGAAGAACATTGGCGAAAAAACGCCGCGTAGGGGCCAACAAACCTCCTCGTGTTAGACATGGAGGAAAGCTGGGAGGAAGGAGGGGAAGAAGACTCGAAGAGAGGGACGATCGCTCAGGAACGGTGACATCCCATTTATAGGCCGTGCATGGCTCCGGAATCGAGGCGACGCCATTAAAGACGCAGAAGACGAAGCGACGCCGCGATGCTGCCAATGTCCTCGAAGCACGAAGAAGATCAACATGTGTCAGGCATCGTTCCGACGTAATCTGAACGGAATGAAGGGACATATCGCCAGGCATGTGTTAGGCGTGGTTTAAATTAAGTTGGCCTTCCCGCGGAGTGGGCCCAATTAAGCGAAAGGTAACCACGTGAGCTTGGGGGCTAAACCACTCAGCCAGGAAGCCGCAACGTGGTTCCCGACGCTCGAGGACGAGGACGTTTTGGACACCAGCCACTCGGAAAAGCGTGCCTGGGGCGAGAAGGTCACAAACAAAGTCCCGACGCTCGAGGGCTGAACCACTCGGCCAGAAGGGTAGCAAATGCTGTCCCGAGTGCTACTCAAAGTCCCGACGCTCGAGGGCAGAACCACTCAGCCAGAAGGGTAGCAAAAGCTATTTAACCCAACAAAGTGCAAATGAGGCAAGTCATATGAAAACTTCGAACAGCGTCTCACACAAGAGTCAACGTTTGACACGAAGGGGTACATCAAAGTCAAAATTCAAGATTCTCTAACAAGGCCTGCGATGTACCGGAGACCTCTTCGAGCAGTGCGTTGGCTTTGTCTTCATCACAGGCGAAACCCTCTTTGACAACTTCAAGGTCAACCCTTGGATAATGAGATTTGATCACCGCCAATGCCTGGTTCGCACTCATGGTCGCCGACTCCTTTGCATAAGCTTTGATCCTGTCGGCTCCACCCGAGAGACGCGGAACGGCGTCATCCTCCTGGCCTGGTTCAGCTCCTTCGATACGCAGAAGATGCAGAACTGGCTCGCAGGCGACGCGCAGCTCCGTGTGGCTTCGTTCGGCAGCGGCTATCTTCCCCTTGTATTCTGCACCAAAGCCAAGCTACCGCTAAAGAACACACCCAGTGCCAACCACGTTCGATTCAAGCCAAGGAAACTTACCCTCCAACTCTCGCTGTGTCTTCTCCAAGCCAGCTCGAGTTTCGAGGTTAGAGTTTTCTGAAGCCTCCAGTCGTGCCCTCAACTCAGCGATGGTCGAGTCGCGTTCTGAAACACGAGGTCGCCGTCATCTTTCCCAGCTACTTAAGAAAGAGTCCATAAAAAACCCAGGGAGGAATCTTACCTTCGAGCGTATGCTCAAGCTCCGCTTTTGCCTCTCGGAGCGTCATGCACTGGGTCTCCAGCCCGTGGACCTCTTTCCATCTGTCGTCGCTGATCTCGTTGACCTTGTCCTGATACTTCTGGTGCTCCTTGAGCTTGAGGAGCACCTTCCGAAAAAACCGCGACCTCTTCTCCGAGCGCTCTCCCATGTCCTAGGCGACAGGGCAGAGTCTCAGGTGGGGGCCAGCATTCCCTAATGATAACAGACTAAAGAAAGACAGAAAACTCACCCTGACGAGTGTGCTACACCTGACGGTGAGCTCATAAAGCTCCGCCCGAGCCGCTATCTCCGCTTCTTTGTCCTCCTCCATCCCTTTCCAGTCGGAACCCCCCTCACACCACACGGTCCGATTCGAGGGCTTTGGCAGAGGACCGAGCGGTGGTGGCTCTCGATGCACCTCCTCCACTTCGGGAAGCGAAGCCGGGTCAAGCTCAACGACTGCCGAACCACTTGATGGCTCAGCGGTCGGGCCAGCATCACGAGGTGGCGACGCCCCAGCTAACGAAGGAGACGGTGACCTAGCCGACGAGGGGGGGTCCCCCTTGGAGAAGCCGGCTCCGGGGGCTCCTTTTCAGGAGACCCCTCCACTGGGACGTCCATAGTAGGAGTCCTGAATCGACAAAAAGGAAACGTCTCAGCACAGGTAATAACAAAAAGACAAGGATTGCCCGAAAGAATACCTCCTGGATTTTTAAACTTCATCCCAGGCTTCATCCGAGTCCCAGCACCGCTCGGAGGGGAGCCCAACCCCGCATCGCTAGCCGGGCTGCCCACGAGACAGAGGGTCGTGGCATCGCGCCTTGTGACCCGGGACATTGGAGGTCGAAGGCCGGCGAAGGGATCAGCAGCCTCCTTCGCCGATTGCCGCGCACTCATCGGCCAAGTGTCACCGCCGCTTGGCTGAACATTCCTCACCGAGAGAGGCCGATGGCCGGGCGTCGAAAAGAAGGACTCACGTTCTGAAAGATGAACGATCGCACGTTGTCGAATCACACATCAGGCAAAAATCATGGGACAACTTCTCGAGAGAGTGGGACACTCACGAGGAGGAGGGTTCGCCGCCGAAAATTTGTGAGGGCAGCCCTGTTGGTAATTTCGATTGCCAGGCATGAAGAAGTCAACCACCCGCGCCGCCAATGCATCTCTCGATAGGGGCGTGCTTGTCTCCCGGGTGGGATCCCGAGTCCCGCCCGTCTGGAACCCCAAGTGGATTCTCTCCTTTAAGGAGTTGCACCGCGCTTCACAAAGGCGATCGCAATCCCGGCCTGACACCCGAATCTTGAGATCATTAATCCACGCTAAGCTTCGGTGACTTGGTTCAACCCACCGCCATCTGGGCATCACTCCAGCATCGAGAAGCTTTAGGGCGCGGCGGTGAAAGGGGCGAGAAAAGGATCAACATTTGCACAATAGAACCACTCCCGCCTCCACCTTTAAGGGAAGTCTTGAGGGGATGGCGAAGTAGTGTTTCTTCAAGCCCTCTCGCACTGAAGTCCCAGCACCCCAATGACGCCAGGAGCAGCCCGGTTTGGATGAGGCTTAAGCAGGAAGAGGGAGCGAAACAAGTCAAAATGAGGACGTATCCCAAGATACGCCTCGCAAAGTTGAACGAAGAGAGCAATGTGGAGAATGGAGTTGGGATTTAAATTGATCAGCTCGATCTCGTAAAAGTGAAGGAGCCCTCGGAAAAAGGCGCTCCCAGGAACGCTAAATCCCCGCCAAAAGAAGGACTCGAAGACCATGATCTCATTATCCAAGCGAAGGGGGGTAAGGATCACCTGCGGCGGGACGGACGGAGATCAACTCCAGCGGAGGGATAACGCCGGCCGCGACCAGCTCCTCCAGGCGGGACTCTGTAGTAATGGAGGTCTCCCACCCCGTGTTCGCCGGACCAGCGCCATCCTCCAACGACTACGAAGGAGAGGAAGAAGAAGAAGACATCCCGATGAAGGAAGACCCTGCGGGAGCAACCGCCGAGAGTCTTGGGCGTGAAACTAGAAACCCTAGGTCGCCCAGATCGCCAAAGGAGATTCGAAGATTTCTCAGCCGTGGTGGGGGAGGGGCAAAGATGTCTTTATCCCAGCAAGGTCTTCCTCATTTACAAGAAATGAGCCTCAATTTTCGCCTTACGACGGGAAAAGCAAGGGCTTCTGTGCTCGATTCTGGGCCAGATCTAGGGCACGCCCCATGTTGGGCCAAGAGCTGTGTCGCGCAAAACGCGGCCAGGTGTCAAGTCTGGTTCGAAGTTTGGGATAAAATGCGCCCCATGATGGGCCTGAACATCGGCCGCCACGGAAGATTGGGGCCGGGCATTTTCTGAACATCCTCCAGCGGTATGCTCCATAATTTGGGGTCAACTGCCGGTCGCTGCTGTATAGCGGGATCGGGTATCGTGGGAGGATTTTTTACTAACACGGTCTTGAGAATGCGCTCCATGAGAGTGCAGGCGATCTTGGCGTCAATGAGCCGCAGGCATTACTCTATATGACCAAGGTATGCCCCATGAGGGTCGATCGAGCTTTGCAAGCCGATTGCCGCACACCGTAAACAGATGCGGGTACCGCCCGGCCACGAGCCAAAAGACTATGGTACGCCCCATGAGGGTCAGCTGAGCGACAAGCCGGTTGCCGCGCACTGTAAATGGGCGCGGGTACCACTCGGCCACGAGCCAAAAGACTATGGTACGCCCCATGAGGGTCAGCTGAGTGACAAGCCGGTTGCCGCGCACCGTAAACGGGTGCGGGTAACACACGGCCACGAGCCAAAAGACCAAGGTACGCCCCATGAGGGTCGGTCGAGCTTTGCAAGCCGGTCGCCGTGCACCGTAAACGGGCGCGGGTACCACTCGGCCACGAGCCAAAAGACCATGGTACGCCCCATGAGGGTCAGCTGAGCAACAAGCCGGTTGCCGCGCACTGTAAACGGGTGCGGGTACCACTCGGCCACGAGCCAAAATACCAAGGTACGCCCCATGAGGGTCGGTCGAGCTTTGCAAGCCGGTCGCCGTGCACCGTAAACGGGCATGGGTACCACTCGGCCCCGAGCCAACCAACCACGGTGGCCTTACATAACAAGTTCTTTACAATCTTTTTTCCCACAAAATCTTTATGACAGGATAAGAGGAGGAAATCCGATCCTAAAGCACTTGGGGGCTGCTGTGGGATGCCTGAGATAGGGGTCCCGCAAGTGGAGCCTACACCCGACTGGGCCGAAGGCGGAGCAGTAGGCCCAGAGCCCGGAAGCGCCATGATGGGCCCGGGGGATGTCTCGACTTGTTCCCCAAGGCAGCTCGTCGATCCTTCAGCGAAGCTTCGTGCCATGCCCAGACAACCCGTCGAAAGCGAAGCATGCGGCCTGACATCTGCAGAGCCTGCAGGCGCCGGAACCTGACGGAGTGGCAGGCGCGGGTCGGGGAAAGCACAACTACCTCCCCAAGACGTAGTGGGGCCCAGTCGATAAGAGACAAAGTATGTACTCATGAAGCCACCATGTTCAGGGCCAGGTGGCGCCCATTTTGTGGTATATCCTTCCCCTAGTATAAAAGGGGGGAGGAGGGAGAAAAAAAGGACACACGCTCATATATCCAAGAACACAGGACTAGGGTATTATCTCCTCCATGAGAGCCCGAACCTGTCTAAAAAGAGATCGCCCTCGCATCCTGTGTTACCATCTAGCTCTGATCCCGCACGAATCCCCTAGAATCACAAATCTCATTACCGGCGAAATCGATCGTCGACACCACCCGGATCGCATGAGCCGGCGGATCCCCTGGTGGTAGCGGGGGGAGCATTTCCCCTTCTTCAGCCCCTTGCCCCTCCGTCGGCAGCGCCTCGACCCCTATCAGCTTCACTGACGGCTCGGCTGGTGGCTCCAACACCACCTACGGCACCTCGATACTCGCCGGTGGGGCCAGCTCCGTCGGTTACTCTGGCCCGACCGGTGGCCCCTCGGTCCCCGTCGGCCGTGAGGATGGCGCCTGCCCTCGCAGGGCCGCTACAGGGTGTGCCATCGCCGCTGCCACGGCCACCCCCGTGTAGGTCCTACGCGCTCCTCCCTTTTCTCCTCCCTCATCTTCCTCCTCCTTTCATCCTTCTGCCTCCTGCGGTCGGAGTCGCGCTGTGCGGTCCCCGCGAGGGCCGCGGCCCTCAACTCCTTCTCCCCTGGCAGCAATGCCCGGGAGACCTCCAGGCAATCCCCTGGAAAACACAGAGGCGCCAGTCGGACCGAATACTGGGGGCAAAGGGAGAAAAAAGAGAAAGTGAAGGGCCATGTGGAGGTCCATCCATATTTGTGATGAGTATTTGACTTTATTTGAGCAAGGTGTGCTCAGGTTTGAGTTTGATTTGACTTGGCATTGCATGTTTGAATTAATGATAATTGTGGACTAACATGCATGAAGAAAAAGGTATGCGTATTGTGGTATGTGCAAAATGGTTTGGTCCTTGTGGTACAGGTTATTGAGGCAGCAATGGTCGTTGGTGAGTACTGGGACTAGGATGGGAGAACCGAGGTTCGGAGCGGTCGAGGACGCCGACGAGATGGTTGGGCTCAAACCAGGATCACTTGGACGTCATGGAAATGGACTTGAGGTGGCTCAAGGTTTTCGGTTCGGGTTGGAGGCTCGAAGAGGCGGAAACTGAGCGGTCAAGTCCGGCGGATGAAGGCCCGTTGCATCGGGTTGACCGGGTTTTGTTTAAAACCCATGTATGGCCAATGTGGCCCATGTAAAGCCCATGTGTGGGGTGAAATGAGTGAATCCTAGCCCTTGGTGGAGTGCCCTAGAGTTTGGGACTCATCCAAGGGTTGTAGGTGGCCCTAGAGTAGTATAAATAGAGGGGGAGGGGTGCCCTCCCTCACTTGAAGGCTTGAGTTGCTCCTTTGAGCTTTGCCCACATGAAGTGAGGCTTTGTAAACCTTCCAACCAGAAAATACAAAGATTTTCTTTGCATTCTTGTGAATTTAAATTCCGCATTTACATTATGTCTTTACTTTACGCAATTTAAATTTAGCATTAACTTTCCCGCATGTAAATTCTCGCAATTTACTTTCTCGCAATTTGGATTTGCCTCCTCTCCTTCTAAATGCTGTTGATAAAGGATGTATTGAGGGTGCTCATTTGGTTTTACATCTTTTTTGCACCGTAGGATAGACTAGAGATCAAGTTTCTATCAAGATTGCAAATCTGTTCTGAACTTGTTCTTCGCGCAGCAGTCAGTCTTTGATTTTTAGAAAAATATAGAAAAATACTTTTTGATTGATTCTTATTGGATAAGGTGCGTGACTCACATATACATTTTTGGAAAATTTTTGGAGTCCACTGGTTGCACCATTTGGGAGCTATGAGGTGAAAACCGAGCCCCAAAATTCCTGATTGAAGATCCTGACTGTTCGTAGTCCTTGATTTTTCCTGATTTTTGTATAAGGCTTTTGGTGGTGATTTTTGGTGGAGTGATTCATGACTCATATTCTGACATGTTTAAAATTTTCCAAAACTTTTGGAGCAATAGAATTCCACCATCCACCTAATCTAATTGAGGACAATTCCTGAAAAATCTGCTTTTGCTTTTTCTAAAAGAGGCCTTTGTGTTTTGGCTTTATCTCTTTTAGAAAAGAAGTATTTGAATTGATTCCTCTTTGCTTTGGACACTTGACAACCAGTATTGTGATTCAAAAATCCCTCACATGATTCATGGTTCTCATCCATGTAAGCTAGGGATACACATAGTTGTCTTGTCGTCCCGGTTTTGCGGTTTTTGCGAGTTTGAGGAGCATCATTTTCTTTGCGGGATTGTCTTGAGTACTCTTAGTGGGGGAAATTTTATTTGGGATCATTCACCCCCCTCTGACCACCATCTCGGTCTTTCAATTGGTATCAGAGCCGGTTTTGCTCTTTTATAGATCTTGACCGGTCTCAAGAGCCATGGCGACGGACAAGTACTCCTCTAAGCCTCCAATTTTTGCTAGAGTTGATTATCCGTTTTGGAAGGTTCGGATGGAGACATACATCACTGCCCAGGGCTTTTCTATATGGCAGAAGGTGAAGCTCTCATATGAGGTTCCGACCGATGAGAACGTCAACGCCGCAAACATGGCTGACGTTGAGGCAAATGCTAAGGCCAAGAACCTCCTCATACAGGGACTTAGCCGCAGTGAGTATGATCGCGTCTCTCACCTACAATCGGCTCACGAGATCTGGGTGACCCTCAATGCTTACCATGAGGGCACCACTCAGATCAAGTCCGTGAGACAAGATCAATTTAAGCGTGACTACAACAAGTTTGAGCAGCACGCTGGTGAGAGCCTTGATGAGTGCTTTGCTCGTTTTGCAAAGATTCTCAACAATCTTCGATCAGTGGGTTGTTCATACACTGATTCGGAGAATACGAGGCATTTTCTTCGAGCACTCGATCTGAGGATTTGGGAGATGAAGGTAACCACCATCACGGACCATACAGACTTGTCGACCTTGACTCTTGACGGGTTGTATTCCCGCCTCAAGACTCATGAGCTCAACATCGTCGCTCGCAGGATAAAGTCCCAAATGATGGCATTGGTTACCGATCCCACTGGGTCTTCCTCTTCTGGACCCCCTCTTGACTTCTCTTCTGGTTTTTCTCTCCCCGCTCTTTGCGACGTAAGCGATGACGTTCTGCAACAATTTCCAGAAGACGAGCTTGCTCTTGTCGCTCGAAAAATTTCGAACATTTACAAGAGGGTGAGAGATAGGAAGAGGAGTGGCAAGATCACTTGCTTTGAGTGTGGTGGCCCCAACCACATTCGGGCAAACTGCCCTAAGATGGAGAAGGGCAAGAATGAACAAGACGGTTCGAGCAAGAACAACTACACTGACAAGAACCGCAACAAGAAGCCTCCAGCTCACGAGCCGGCGTGAGAGAAGAAGCACCGCAAGTTCGCCAAGAGCAAGAAGCTCTTTCACCGCGTACTCGCCGCTCTGGACGATCTGGACCTCTCCGATACGGAGACATGGAGCGACGAGGACGAGGATGAACCACAAGAGAAGGTGAAGGGTCGCGATGACTTCTCCGGGATGTGCTTCATGGCCTCCAATGCCATGGAAGTACCCGACACCGAGCTGTACAGCGACACGGAGGAGGTACCTTCCTATGACCAGCTCAATGATGCTTTTCTCAAGCTAGGAAAACTTCATTCCAAATCTAGAGCTAGGTGTACAGACTTAGAGAAGGAAGTAGGTACCTTGTCTCGGGAGTCAGCTTCACTTAGATCTTGTTCCTCCCGAGACTCTAATAGTTGTACTCTTTGCGATGCTTTGCTTGTGGTGTTGGAGAACCTAAGGACCCTACATGATAGTGTGGTTTCTGATCTTGAGTTACTTAGGTCGAACGATGCTAGTACATGTCCAGTATATCCTATTCCTTTTGATGCTAGTTTTCTTCACATTCACACAAATGCATCATGTGCTAATTGCCCTAAGCTTCTCGCTGAAATTGATGCCATGAGTTGTCACCTTAGGAAGCTATCTGCTAGAAATGATGAACTTGAAAAGCATACTTCTAAGGACCCAATCAGCTCATGTGAGGGCTGTATGCATCTAAAAAATGCTTATGATGAATTGGTGCTTGAAAACTCAAAATTTGCTAAGGATCTACTAGCTAAGTCACAAAATGGTTGCATGCTATGTGTTGGGGTAGCAGAGGACATGAATCAAATTCATGTAGAGCTTAGGAAGAAGCTCAAAGCCCAGGTGGGTAGGATTAGAGACTCTCCCTATGTTTCTTGCGAGTCCCTCAAGATTGAGGCTGCTTTTTATAGGGTGAGATTTGATCGTTCAGTTCGCTCTTCTCCATCTGGCTCTTCCCCTGCTACTCCTTCCCCTTGCTCTTCTTATGCCTTACTTTTTCGAGAGTGTCAGTACCTTATGAGCACTGTCGAGAAGTTTTTTGGAGGTAAGAAGAAGCTCAATCTTATCCTAGATTAGTCCAAGATTAGCAGATTCAATCAAGATCTAGGGTTTGATGCCTTGGAGCATACACGGGCGCATCCACCCACTATTGTGCGTGCCTCCAAGAGTGGAGAGATAGTGGTGGCTCCATAGGTGAGCACCACTGTGTTTAGATCAGCAGGGATTGTCCACGAGACGCCTGATGAGAAGGGTGCTTCTCATGCTACTTTAGCCCCCAAGGCGAAGTATACATGCACCTTCTGTCAGAAGGATGGACATATAGCTGATTTTTGCTTCAGACGCGCTAAGATCTCTTGACGTGAGCGTGTCCGTGCTCTTAGGGGTATTCAGGGTCATCCCCAGACTCTGAGTACGCCTAAGGCACACACGGCTTCTAAACAGGATAGACAAGCTAGAGAGTCTCCTATATTTGGACAGCGCATGGGGCTTGGTTTTCAGGCTTCTACTTCTGGTTTTCGCCCCAGAGCTGTCCCGAGTCAGTCTTTCCACCGTCCTCTTGATATTCCTCGTTTTTCCCATCGAGGTAGTTATCAACAACGTGAGTTCGTTTTCCCCAGCGGGAGGTCTGGGCAGTAGCATTGGGATGGTCCGGCCTTTGCACTTCGGCAGACCAACCCGGCACCTGCTCCCAGACGTCCGACTGGAGCGGAGTCTGAGTTTGTGAGAGTCGAGTCACGGAGAGGCGCCAGATTGCATTCTTCTACTCCGTTGGATTTGCTTCTTGCACAGTTGACTCAGTATTGGGTTCCTAGATCTGCACTTATCTATCTTGGTACTGAGACATCTGCTTTTCGCTCTCTTTGATTCAGGTCCGTAGGACAGGGAAGGGGGAGGTTTGAATCGTAGACTCCGGCTGTTCTCCCCATATGACCGGAGACTCCCGTTGGTTTTCTTCCTTAGTCCGAGCTCCCGGTGATGAGGTGATCACGTTTGGGGATGCTTCTCATTTGAGGATGAGGATGAAGTGGAAGATAAATCAGTGGATGACAATTTTTAGGTCCAACTATGGATGGATTGGAATTTTCCTTAGAATCTATGAACATTTTGTTCTCACATGTTGTAACACCCCAAAATTTTGATTTTCTTAAATTCAAGTGTGATTTGGCACTTTGGTGAATTTTTGGAATTTTCTGGAATTTATTTGGATTTATTTGGAATTTATTTGAATTTATTCCCTTTTGAAATAATTAAAGAATTTTATTTTGCAAATAAAATTTTGTTGGAAATATTTTATTTGAGTCCAAAATGCTCCAAAATATTTTCTAGAATTTTTCTGGAATTTTTCCGAGTATTTTACTATTTTTAACGAATTAAATGAATTTTTGGGAATTAATTTGAATATTTAATCGCTGGATTAAATCGAGTTGGTTTGCACTGTTCATCCGACCGGACCCGAGTCCGAGTCAGACTCGAGTCCGACCCGAGCCAGTAGGCCGGTCGAACCCGGGCCGCCTAACCCTAACCCTCTCGACCGTCCGATCAAGATCGAACGGCCGAGATTGAGCCACGTCGCCCGAGCCCGAGCCCGACCGAGCCAGCTAGTTCGCCTGAGCCGGACCCGAGCCCAAACCCTCACACCGTTGGATCTTGATCCAACGGCTCACGTTGAGCCACGTCACTCAATCCGAATCCAATTCGGATTCCACCGCCGCAACTGTGTGGGCCTCGGTTTCCGCGAGTTTCACGGACGCCGAGGGCCCTATTTAATGCGCCGCCGCCGCCACCGGGTAGCCGACTTCCGTGCGCACCCGTAGCCCTAGCCCACGTCGCCTGAGCCGCCGCCGTTTGCCCGCGCGAGCTCGCCGTAGTTGGTCTAGCGCTCCGCCGCGGTTAATCGCTGATTCCGCCGCCGTCCGCCGTCCTCCGCCGCCGTTGAGCCCAGATCCGGAACCGCAAGGTCAAGCCGCGTCGGAGGGGACCCTTCACTTCGCCGGAATCGTGCCCAAACGCCGTCGGGCGTGTCGCCGTCCTTGTCTCCGTTGAACCAGCGCCGCCGCAAGCCATCGCCGTCGATCGAGCTCCACCAACCGTCCGATCCGGATCCAAGGGCCCAGAATCATCCACATCACCCCCCGGTGAGATCCCACGTGCTAATCCTCAGATCTATTCCCAACCGTTGGATTTAGATCCAACGGCGTAGATTGTGCCACGTAGCCTTAACCGCACCGTACTAGATCCATTCTTAGCCGTTAGATCTAGATCAAACGGCTAGGGTTAGCCACGTTGTAATCTCCAGATTGGATCTTGACCGTCCGATCAAGATCGAACGGTCCAGATCAGCCGAGTTGTTTTCCAAACGCGTTAAGCCAGATCTGATCTGGGCCGCTGATTTTCAAATCAACGGCTGAGATCATGCCACGTCTTGGAAAAGTGGCCGAATTCTTGATCGGCGCAGTCCACGCCGATCGCCCGACGTCGGCGTGGGACCCGCGCATCGATGACCGCGAAACCGCACCATGGCGTCACCGTGATGTCATGCGGCGTCCGCAGTGGGGCCAGCGTGTCGACCACTCGGTGGCCGTCTTGGCGTCATCTTTGGCGTCACGAGAGAACCCGCTGTCGAGACACCTGGCCGTGGGCCAGGGTCCACGGTGGACTGAGCCAAACCGTGCGCCGGGTCCTTGGACCCAAGGCGACGTGGCGGCTCCCGATTGGTCCACGTGTCATGCTGACGCAATAATTCAATTTCCGAAAAAGAAAATGATTTATTAATTCGAATTATTGATTTCAAAAATGGATTCAAACTTCAAACGCTTATAACTTTTGCGTTTCAACTCCGATTTGAGTGATTCAAATTTCTAAATTTTCATAAAAATGAGATGTACTCAAATATGAATTTTAATTAATTTTTGATGATGAATATTTCTCTATTTATAATTAATTAATGTTTTCTTTAAACTTTAAACGGTTATAACCTTTGCATTTAAACTCCGAATTTGACGATTCCAGTTTCTAAAAATTCATAAAATTATGCTCTCTCTGTTTATGAACCTTATTTGGATGTTTGGACACTTTTTGTCTACTGTTTATTTATTATTTGCTATTTGCACGCTTTACAAGTAGACGTTGAAGTGCCGGAAGGCTTCGAAGGAGAAGTGTTGACCCAGGAGCCATCTCAGGACCAAGAACAAGTACTTTTTGAAGGCAAGTTGTGCTTTGACCATGTTGATCCCATTTTCAAATTAAATTGGTTTAAACTATTGCATGCTAGTTTAATTAGAAAATGCTTTATTTAATTATGGGAAATTAGATAAATGCCAAATTGCTGTATGACACCTTGGTTAATTAATTATGTGCCATGACCTCCTTGTCACCCTAGTTGAGGATTAAATAGTTGGACTTTACTAAATTGCCAACATGGGAATTTAGATCGTTGTAGTATATTGCTTAGACCTGCTACGTGCTCATGACATGATTTTGGACAAACAAATGTTAATATTGACTTAATGATATATTGAACCTGTTTTGGAAAGGTATCATGTGTTGTGATGTTGATGGCACGTGGTGCATGGTAATCAACTGGGGTTTGATAAATAGTTTTCGACCGGGGCATGTGGCAAGAATGATCGGGTGGGCCAGTTGTGGCACCGGGAACGTTGTTTTGGTTCTTCGGGTAGTCTTGCCCTGGTCACCCTAAGGACTTAACCTTGCAAGCCTTTGAACTGAGTCAAACATGCAACCACATGTCTGTAATGGGACGGACCTAGTTGATTAAGTTGCTAATAACGTACCTGTGGGACCTCAGGATGTCAACTACACCCTTTGTGTAGTTGTACGGGGGAGCGTCTGGGCTGCGGCAGTACCCATCTAATGGTGGATTGACCTAAACTTCGCCTTCGCTAAGGGAAGGGTTAGTGTGCAATCACCGGGAGGACCACTTGTCTTTGTTAGAAGTTTCCAAAGATTACATTACGGACACTCGCCTTTGTGGTGTTTGGCTGTATCTTGTGGGTAAAGTGCATAACCTCTGCAGAGTGTAAAATCTATTCGAATAGCCGTGTCTGCGGTATTGGACATCGCTCGAGAATTACAGTCAAGGGTTAGACCTTCTTGAAAATAACTTGGACTTGGAGGATCTGGTTTGGTTTAATAATGATGTTGATGGAAATGTGGATTAGAATCGGGAAGGATGTTTATGTAACTCCTGGAAAAGTTATTGATGCTATACTTGTTTTTACTGCTTTCGAAACTACTTATGATACTTGTTAAATGCTCTTTACTGCAAATATACCTTGAGCCACTCCTTTGTATTAAGCCATGCATGTAGTATATTAGCTGCATTCTGTGCATGACTTGCTGAGTACCAAGTACTCACCCTTGCCGCAATACAACACTAGTTGAAGAAGAGTCTACACCAGCTTTGGAGGAGGAGCTCCCAGAGGAACCATCTAACTAGGGAGCGAGCCCAGTCAGTTGCCTGTGGTATACTGGATGGCGCCACGATGTTATCTTACTTTTTCCGCTGCTATTATTTCTCTTTCAATAAGTTTCGCCCTGCGAGGCGTATATTTGTAACTTGACCCTAAGGTCGAGTAACCCGTTTGGTTAACTATTAAAGGTACTTTATTATTTCGTTGAGTATGATTGTGATATTTACCAATGTTGAGACTGTGTGCACTAGCGCGTTCCTGGACTAGTGCTGATTACACAGAGGGTCCGAATTTGCAAATTCGGGTCCCGACACATGTGCTTAGAGATATATATAGCTATCACAGACGGTTCTAGCCTAGAACCGTCTATGATAAAAGAATATCATAGATGGTTCTAGGTTAGAACCATCTCTAATGTTAATTTTTACCGATGGTTCAAAAACCGTCTGTGATGTGCCATTCTTATCACTGACATATGTTTACAGACAGTTCACAAAACTATCTCTATTGAGGTTTTTGAATTGTTTGTGATCAGTTTTTGTGTATTAGTGGATATTGTGAATGTGTGTATTAGCCACCGATCATGTGACTAGTACGGTGTGCACATGAGACCCTCTGGTACTCTATGCCAGAAGGGAGAGTCCTGACAAGATTGAAAAATTAATTGTCCGTCGGTGAATTTCGGAATTATTTAATTAATAGATTGCTTGATCTTAAGCTAGAATTATTGGAAAACATGATCATGTGTTATTGGAGTTACACAGGAATTGATTAGCATGTCGTATATGTTAAATTTATGGGAGCTCCCTCTCAAGTTAATATTCGTGGTTGCAAGATTGTCGATGGACAAATTTACTAGATATATAAATTGGTGGTCGACCTAGATTTTTATGTTGCATTAGTGGAACTTTTCCTCTCAATATTATGTTGTATTTAATTATAGAGAATTGATCATAGTAGTGTGTATCTGGCTAAATTAGTGCTTAGCATACCAGTTTAATTTTGAGGAATTGGCACCCGCATATGTAATCAAGGGTTGTGAGTTATTTGAGCAACACATATGCAAATAGATTTGATATATTAAATGATAGATGGGTCATATGTGATGAATATGTGAGGTCTCTATGATTGATTATTTTATAATAAACAATGGGTTAGGAACACCATGTAAATTGGGGGATGAATCTACGTACCGAAGTGCTAGACTTACACCATTAGAGAAGGTTTATACCCTCAATTTGGATTGACAAATGTATGATTAGGGGTAAATCATGATGGTATAGATATGACTAAATTGGTGGTTTTCATGCATGATGATCCAATAGAGTGAGCACATATATGAGTGATCAGTGGGCTATTAAATGGTGGGTAAGTGATCAACTTGGAAGCCTTATTTAAGTGTTACGTGGTTGCATACACCTATATCGGCTAAATTTTGATATGTATGATTATAGATTGCTAATGTAGAATTGTTACAACTAGATTGCTAGCACTAGCTAGTGTAATGAATAGTCATTGCTGGGATTGATCACAATGTTATGCAGTTAATTTAGTGAGTTTTGTATAGTTACTTGTTGGATTGTAGGAGTGGAATATCACGAGTCCGGTCAATGAGGAAACAAACTAATTTGGTTACCCTATAACCCATAATTCATGAGTTTGTGCATAGTGAGCAACATTGGTGAATATTGTGTGGTAATACATGCATGTAAAATTGATGGATCCCTAGTAGATTATCACACCTAGTAAATGGTATGGCTTGCATAGAAGGTGTATGTTCTTTTGAGTTGTTGTCCTAGGAGTTGGAAGTTTGCTTTCACATCATTCTCATATGCATTATACTCACTTGCATGAAGTATTGTATAATGCTTGTATACATGTTGTTTATACCTGAAGAATAGTAACTTCATATATTTTTGCTTGTATGTCATGTTAACGTTGGAGTGTATGCGTGAATCATGGAACTACATGAGAGGCTCGAGCCTAGATGGCATAATTTGGTACTCCGATCAACCAAAGCAAGATCAATTATTCAGCAAGCAAGGCATGCGCCTCCTTTGATCATATTGATCCTATTATTTCACTTAATTTATATTGTTTTACAAGTTTATGCATGTGTGCATGTACTTTCAATAAAACGGCTATATTGTGGGTATCGGTAGATATTTCTACTTATTGCATGGGACTTCCTTGATAAATACGTAAATGCCAGTGTTGAAATCCATAATAAAAAGGTTAGGAAATATCCAATGACAACTTTGGGTATATTTGACTATACATACTCTTGCTTAGCCATGCCTTAGATTTGGGAAGAACAAATGAGTGGTTGAGACATTTGTCCAAAAATGAGAATTTTGACATGATGAACCAGAGGAGGTACCTATGTTATTTGCTATAAAATCAAAACTGAAAACTAATTTTGATGTGGGAGAGTTATTGCAATAGCCTGAAGTATGAGGGATAGACTTGCATGTATTGTAAGAGTTCTCATTTGGATCGATTAAGGACCGAACGTAGTGTTGTATAATCCAAGATATTCATACAAACACAAGTGCTATTATGGGGCCCTAACCTATTAAATGATATGGGACTAGCTTTGCACATTGGAAGGCTGAAGTAGTACGGGCATTGCTAGTAGGTTTGTTCATAGGGATATCCTCTTTGAGGTGTTGGGAATAACGATTGCCGATATAATGGTGCATGCCTTGCTATGGGGGAAATGGTCACAATAGGGCGTAAACTATCGTTCGTATTGTGTAAAAATATTTTTCACCACCGCAACGAGGGTCAAACATCACCATGCTAGTGCAAAGTTAGGTCTAGGTGATGTAATGATTCTTGTCATGATTGCTCTGCCACACACTAATGGAAGTGTGAACATAGAAACAATAAGAGTTGTTCATGTCTTGTGGGTATAGCTGCATACCTCTGCAGAGTGTAAATCTTTTCAAAAAGTAGCGCTCGCTGTCATGAGAGACTTGGTGCACTGACAATAGTTAGCTTTTGAACTGTTATGCAAAAATTTGTATTAGAAAAATGGTGCGTACCCATGTTTAAGATGATATGCCAAGTGTGACAGGAAATAGATCATTGATCACAATAAAGGTGGATTGTGAGTAACTCATATTTATGCTATTTACATACTTGTCAATTACTCTTTACAAATTTCGTTTGCAATCCACTACTTGTTATTGTTGACTAAATCTCACTTTATGCAAAAGAACATGGTAGGACAGCCATTTCCTTTGACTGAGCCAAGCATATACATATAATTGTGATACACTACAAGTCTTGCTAAGTACAAATGTACTCACCCTTGCTTGTTGATACATATTCAAAGCATGGGGAGGAAAAATGGCGTATGGTTACCTTTACTGTAACATCCTCAAATTTATAAAGTAGTAGAAATCAAATAATGAAGCGTGAAATTACTTCCTTGTGCATTCCTTAGTTTTAAGTGGCTTCATTTATTGGATTAATGCTTGTAATGTTTGTTTGAACCATAGTAAATAAGGAAAAAGAGAAAATATCAAATGGTAAAATGGTAAGAAATGAAAATTACTATGGTAAATTTTCTAGGTGACCATGCTAAGCCCTAGAGAACACCTTTAGCTGGTCAAGAGACCTTGTGAAAGCATTTAAAGGCAAGGAAAACAATTCAAATTAGCAAATTCCATTGCTGTCCAGACCAATGTCAGAATTGTGGAGAAAAACGTGGTGCATTCTAGACCTTAGGATTTTTACCATGCAATTTTAGATGCCTTACCTTCACCCAAAAAAATTTACAAAAATGATTAAGTAGTTTAACTATGTATTTGTATTTAATCAAAGCAGATTTGCAATTCTGCAAGAATCAGTAAAAGAATTCTAGAGAAATAAATAATGTGACTTTAGTGCTGAAATTTTTATGGTAGAACCTTGATGTCGAATCACACCTTCAATAAAAATTTCAAAAATAAATATGTTGATTTGGTTCTATAATCAATTCAAAAACCGAATTGGATATTCTGTGCAGCAGACAATGTCAGATTTTTAATTAAATAACTATAGCTCATTTTAACCTCAAAATTTTACCCGAGGTAGATAATCCATCCATCAGATTAGTCAAAAAGTTTAGAAAAATCTAGTGATGAAATGACCCGTGAATTAATTGGTTGGATGCGCTGTTAGTAGGGAGAGCCCTAGAGTTCTCTCCCTTTTCCTTACGTGTGGACCCACGTGTCCAGTGGCTCTTCGGCCAGCCCAGGCGACGGTGTCCCCTGCCGACGGGACCCAGAGACTTCGAGGCCCACGTGTCAATCTCCTCTCTTTCTTATCCCTCTATCTTTCTCTCTGTTGTGTGGGCCCCAGCTGCCAGTTCCATCTCCTTCCTCCTCTCACTCTCTTCTGTCTCTCCCGAGCGAAGCCAGCAGAGGAAGATCTCCGAACCGCCTCGCTCCTTTGTCGCGACCCCGCCGCAATATCGCGCGCCTCGAGGCCGCCCTGGCCAGCTGCTGCCACGGTGTCCTTGACCCTTGGCTGAGCCGAAGGGAGAACCCCGGAGGACGCCCGAGCCACTCGGCGCCATTCTTTTCCAACACCCAAACCTCTGTAACCGCCTCTCGTGTTTATTTAAGGGATCAAATACCACCCTCACACTCAGCCAAACTCGGGACACCTCCCTTAATCATCTATCCGCGCTTGGAACCGCCCAGCCCGAGGCTTTCTTCTCCGGCGCCGGCAAGACCCAAAAAGGGGAAAACTTCCAATTGACGGAACCCGCACGAAACACCCCAGGGAACCCCCACGCCGCGCAACCCTTTCCGCCATTAGCGGAGCAAGGTGAGAGCTTCACCCGACCATCCATTCCTTGGATTGAATGTCCTAATAGAGTCCTTAATACTTCCTAAAGCTCATATGGATGATCATTCAGCCCGGTTTGGGTTGTAGCGCTGTCGAGCTTGAACTCACCGTGAAGCACCGCCGGTCACCGCCGTGCGCTCGTTTTTCCCGAACACTAGCTGCAACCAAGTACTCCCCTAGAACCGTCTTGGTCTCTGGATGCCGTAGGAGCGAACCAAACCTGATCAACGTCGCCGGAGAGCCGCCGGCGAAGCCGTCGGCCATCTCCCATGCGTCGTGTCGCTGTCACGTGGGCCCGGTTGGTCAGCGGCACAACCGCTCGCTCTCTCAGCCGAGCCAGCCACCACTGCTTGGTGGGCCGTGCGCGCGCGTACTCGACTCGCTGCCATGCGGGCCCAGCCACTCAACCCGCACGCAAGCCACTACCAGGCGGGCCCGATCCGTCAGTAACTGTGGGCCGGTTCAAAAGCCAACCGCGCCAAATGCCGAAAGTACGTTTTCCCTTAAGGAAAACGTATTTTCCTTTATTTTCTGGTTTTCTAGAACCAAATATATTCAAACACATGTAACTTTTTATTTATAATTCCAAATCAAGTGAAACTTGTTTGTAAATTTATCATAAATCATCTAGTTTCATAATATACAAAAACATTTGAAACTTGTTTAGGAATTTAAATCTGAATTTGAATTTAAAGTTTGAAGTTTGAATATGTACCATATAGAATTTTTGCAAACTAAGTTCAAATTGAGTGAAACTAATTTTGTTTGAATCCTTGGGTCAAGTACTGTCCAAATATGTGATTAGATTTAAATTTGAAGTTGTTTTGTGAAATTTTCTTATTAGGATTGAATACTATATAGAAAATCAGTATATTGGTTATAACTTACTCAAAAATGATCCAAATGGAATGAAACTTGTTTCATTGTGTTAATAACATTATTTAGGACCAGTTAGTAAGATGAAAGTTAGGATGTACCATATTACTTTCATTTGACATGATTAAGGTTGCTTATGTACTAACTAATATTAGTGCAATCAACACCACACCTTGAAAATGAATTTCATTAAATTCAATTTTACAATCTTAGCTTCCTGAATTCGTAAACTGAAATGAAATAATACGTAAAGAAAAGTAGTCATGTTGTATGTCCCTAAGCTTTTGTCTTTAGGACCAAAATCTTATAACTTAATTACTACATGAAATGACGAAGTTGATTGCTATCTTGATTGTCTTGGAGTGATTTCGTTTGAATCTTTCAACTGCTATCCTTGTTGTTCATGTATTTGCTTCTTTTATCGATATTGAAGTATTCTATTTGCCATGTTCGTAATCGACGTATAGACGCTGAGACTACCGACTTCGCCGTCGACGACACTGATCCAGCCTATACTATTGAGGAGCAAGGCAAGCACCCCCTTGATCATCTTGATCCCAGATTTCATAATCCACTAAAATGTGATTAAGAATCTTCCTGCATGCTTATAATTTGATAAACTATTATTTTGTGTTACTTGGTAGTTATAACCCAAATTGATGGATTTCTTTAATCATATTAACATACGATCCATGAAAACCATAGGATTGGTTAAATTCTTTAAACTGGGTAAAATCGCTTATTAATCTGCATATGCTTAGCACTGCTTTAGATCAAGATTGAAAATGTTTACACCCACACACTATTCTTTATGAAATCTTTTATGGTTTATTTGAGCAGTAAAGGATACTGGTAGTTTGTTAAAAATGAAGATAAAACTACTGTTTTGACGTGGGTGATTATTGGCAATAGCCGGTTGTACATGTTTTAACGTGTACGTAGATAGGGTGGAGTGTTGCCCATGTCACAATAAGGACCGAGCTAATGTGTTGTTTTCAGGCCAAGATAACCGTATATCCACAAGTATTGAAATGGGACAGTCTTAACCTATTAAAGTTATTTGAAACTAGCTTTACACATTGGTAGGCAGTTGTAACACGGGCATTCCGGATATAGGTTTGCTCGAGGGAGGTGTCATCACCGAGGTGTTGGCATCTGCCGTTGTAACGGTGTACGCTTGGTTATGAATTTGGGGCTGTTATTATTCCTGGTGGGTCACTGACTCCGGAATTTCTATTCCTGGTGGGTCACTGACTCCGGAATTCCTTTTACCTTTTTAGCTTCCATCATAGTCAGGAGTAACATCATTGGGCTAGTGCAAAGTTAAGGTTCAAGTAATCAAACGGTTTCGTTATGAACTCCCCGCGGACATACCAAAGGAAGTGTGTCTTATAGCTTGCAAAAAGGGAGAACATATCTTGTGGGTAAAGCTGTACAAACTCTGCAGAGTCTAAACCTAATCGATTAGCCGCGCTCGCGGTCATGAGCACTTGGTAAAGTCATCACATAGTTAATTGTTTTCTATCTTCGAAAATGTGATGCCCTAGAATTTGAGAGCGATCCTAGGGTTTTCTTTCTTGGTTGTTCCGGAAAGAAAGAGGGTTTTGTCGGGGAATGAAATAATTGAAGATTATGCGGCAATTTAATATTAAAAATTGGAGTTTTGGGCTAGTTTCCGCTGGGCTGAGGCAACCTGGGCCTGGGCCGGGAATTCCTTTTTCCCACTCTCCTCCCCATGCCTTGGTGGGCCGGCCCACCTCCCCCTTTAAATTGCGCCCCCTCCCCCCAAACCCTAAGGTGCCTCCCTTCCTCCCCCCTAGCAGCCGCACCCCCTCCTCTTCCTCCCCTGCGTGGTGGCTCAAGATCCACCCCGAAACGCGAAGGAGAAAACGAGAAGAGGATCCGTGGAGGCGAGGAGGACGAACAGATTTCCGTTACGGGGATCGTCGCGCGTTCTTTGCGGATTCGCAAGGGGGAACTCAAGGTAAAATTCCCAATATTTTACCCCTGTTCTACCTAGGGATTAGGAGTGTATTAGATCTGGTGGTGAGTGGTTTGGATGGATCTTGATGGGGGAGAAGGGTAGATGTTCACGTGGTGCTGTTTTTGGAAGGGAAGATTGTGCAGCGCGGATTGTTTCGCGTTTTACGTGGCATAGATGATTTTTCCTGCAAAAAACCTATAACTAGAAAGTTGTATATAACGTCGAGACCTAGCTTCTGTAATTTTTTCAGAATTTTTGGGGCGTCGGTCTGAGAGTTATCGCTGTTGGAAGATGACGAACAGAATCTGGAAACAGATTTCGTCCACTGTGTTGGACGGATGTTTAGGCATATTTAACAGTGGAATTGAAATTTGTGACCTTCATGAAAGTTGTAGATCTCGTCAATATATAGCTACTGTAATTTTTTTGTATTTTTATGAACAGTAGAAAAAAAAGATACGAAATTGGGAAGAGAGGGTGCTGCTGTTCGATTCAGACAGATCGGGGTTTTTGGCGTTTAAATGGGAACGGGGAGTAGGAAGCGTGTGTTTGAATTGTGTGATGAATTGTGATGTCGCTATGTACTGAAATAATGTTTGTTCAGGTGGTGCCACTGCTGGGCGTAACTAGGTTCATCGTCCACGTCGGTAAAGGCAAGTGGAAGTAGTTGTATTGTTAAGCTATACATTGTTGTTTGCTTCGCCTTCATTATAAACTCCAATTACAGCAATCATACATGGTTTAATCACTTGCTTTGAGGTAAGGTGAAGAAGGATGTTGTTTACCGGATGAATTGTCTAAACATTTCATCTCTATGATATTTGTTTTCTATCCATGCTATATGATGATATGCAAACATGTGGACTCGATGGGAGGAGTTATGAATGAATTCATGCATGAAGCATTAATCGCATAATCATGCATTGGAAGTTTGTCGACGTCGTGCGTCTTGGCCGTGCAGTACAACACCGTGTGTTCCTGAGAAAGGGCACGGTGAGGAGGAACATGGCATAAGCATGTGCATCAATCATATGCATTTCTTGAAGTGGTGTGGACTCTTTGATGTGGTATTGTATATGAGGAATGTGGACTTTTTGATGTGGTATTGTATATGAGGAATGTGGAATGATAGATATATGGTGGATGTTTTATTTGTATTAGTTGTTCCGCTTGCTGAGATTACCCAATCTCACTACTTGTCGCTTTGATGTTTTCAGGTAGCGCACGTGAGTCGTAAGCATGAAGGGTGGGCTAGCAACACAATAAATTTTCTGTTGTCATCACGACTCACATGATCTAGTGTTTTAAATAATTCATTAGTTGGATGCAATTTTATTTCATTTAGACCTATTGTTGTTCCCTTTAAACTTGTTCTCGTTTATGGTTGTCCCTTTATAGATGTGTTTTATTTATGGTTAATACCTGGTTGAATTAGACTCGTTGTCTCTAGTTTTGATGTCGTGATATTATTCCTATTCGAATTGCTTCTGTACTATCCTGTTTTAGGGGAAATGCTGTCGATCTGTTCTTGTACAATAGTTTAGATTTATGGGGTGTTACAGAAAACCTGTTTAAAAGAATTTGGAATTGATTCATATTCGTTTAATGACACTTATTGATATATATTGATTTGTTAAGACCAGGGAGGGTCTTGTTCGTTATTTTGCTCACAAAGGGCCGTGAGTAAAAATGTTATTATCCTTTTTATTACTTGTTATGTCAATTACTTATCAAACCGTCTTAAATTTTTATTTATGCTTTCCATTACTATTCAGTAATACTTCATTCAAATTCTTGCTTTCCGCAAAACAACCATAGAAACCCACTTTCTATTCAGCTTGCATATACTTCAGGTTTTGCAAACACTACAAAGTCTTGCGAGTACCAATGTACTCAACTTGCTTCAACAATGTTTTTAGGTGAAGAACAAGAATACCCTGTTGACGATAACGTTAACGAAGAACTCGTTATTTATGGCGACGACTGTCCTCTCTAAGTTCATCTCGTCTGTTGCCTGTGGAGTTTTGGGCTAGTTGGCAAACAATGAGATGTGGTTTTATCTCTGCTACTTTTGGTTATGTAATATTGCTATCAAACATCTGATGTAATAAAAGTTTGAACTTATGTATGGCTGTAATTCCAAATTGTGTTTGTGCGTGCCAGCCACTGATCATGGGAATGGCACAGGAAGCACTTCAGAACCTTATTTTTATGTTATTCATTGACATAAAAATGAGGGTCTCACATTTACGCTTGGGGTTTCGGCAACGATGACGTAGTTGGGTCACGGCCGCACTCATTTATTTCTTGGGGGTTTTCAATTATTGTTTTGTAAGTAAAAATTTGGGCCAGCGGCCTACAATGCTTATTATGATTTCAACCAATAGGCCATATATTATTATGTCTAACCTTTTTCTGCTATCGTAAGTAGGTGATATACAATTTCTATTTGAAACTGTATTCCTGGGTGTTGGGACCTGAATTTATGAATCCGAAACCCTCTGTGTATACCGCACAAGTCCAGGATCACGCTAGTGCACATAGTGGCAACAAAGATGAAATACTATTCCATTCAACGAATTAACTAAGAAAGTAGCAAATAGTAACAATGGACATTATGGTCAAAGTTTACGTAACTGTGCTTAAGGCTTAAGAAACAAATAAACTATTTCAACAAAAAATAAATAACTTGGGCCATCCGATATGCCACAGGCAATCGTCTAGGGAAACACCATCCTAGTTCCTGTAGTCTTCATAGTACTGCTTGTAAAACTCAGTATTTCCCTGTTCTTCCTCAACAACTGATCAACAAAGGCGTAAAGTCGTGAGTACGAAAAATACTCTGCAAGCTGTAGGGAATGATGCAAATAATGCATGTCTTGACAAAAGATTGTCATATGGTTCTTTTGCATAAAGCAATAACTTGAATATAAATACAATAAATAGACTCAAAGAATAATTGATAAAAGATAATAAATAATTGCTAAACTAATGATAGACAAAAATAAAAGATTTATGAGGCATCACCCATCACCATCGGTGTGAAGACCCTCCCTTTTATGATACAGTGTACCGTAAAAGACAGGTTCTAATGCGTGTCCTGTGCTAATCCCTGGATCAGTAGCTAGCATGCACATACAAATGGAAATCACAACCATACAATTTATTATTGCGAAAGCTATAATCTTACAAGTTAAACAAATTTACAGCGGAAGAAATAGATGTCTTGTAGTATGCCCATCCAATCCCTCAGGCAACTGACAAGGTATAATCCCTAGATAAAAATCATCGTCATTATCCTGCAACCTGCGTCAAGTACGATCCGTCGAGATATTCTTTCTGTTTGCCTAAAAACAACAACGATAGCAAGGGTGAGTACATTGTGTACTTAGCAAGACTTATGTGTTTGCAAATCCTATTTATATGCAAGCTGATACAAAGGAGGTTTCTACGGTTATTTGCATAAAGCTGAATTGAATTTTAAATACTGAATAATAAATTGAAAGCGAAATTGAATAAAACAACTTGACAGATATGTAAAATAGTGAACATGTAAATAACAGATAACATCTCAACATTCCTCCATGAATGTGAGAAACGAATTGTTCATCGCCAATACATGGCACAAGTTTAACTTCTATTATCAAACCCATTGATTCTTGTCACTTTTAAGAAAAATTCAAAAACAACTAACTAGTGCAAGTTTACCAAGTGCTCATAATCGAGAGTGCGGCTAATCGATTAGTTTTTACTCTGCAGAGTTGTATAGCTTTACCCACAAATAATGATTTTCCCTGTGCAAGGCCTTTTAACACACTTCCTTGGTGTACTGCGAGGAAAATCATATATAACCTTTACACTACTTATTCCCGACTTTGCACCAGCCCAGTAATGTCAACCCTTACTAATGGCGGCAGAAGGACATCGTATACACGGCTCATTTCTCTCCATTAGTAAGGCGTATACTGTTGCATTGGTATGTGTTTGACCCACACCTCTGTGTGGACACCCCTACGAGCAACTTAAGTCCAGAAGCCCGTGCTACTATAGCCTGCTAATGTGCAAAGTCGGTTTTAAGTAACTTAATTGGTTATAGCCGTCCCATACCGGCATTGTGGTTGTACGGTTAATCTTGGATCATACAACACTACGTTCGGTACTTAATCCGACCTGGGCGATAAATCTCCCCCTAACTACATGCAAGTATACCCTCGCACATCCGGCTATTGCCAATAATCGCTCGCGTCCAAATTATAGTTTTATTTTCATTTTTATCAACATATCGGTATCCTTTATTGTCATATCCAACCTTTTTAAATCTTATAAAAGTTCAAGTTAACCATTCTAAGCACGACTAAGCATGTGTCATTATACAGCGATTATACCCATTTTTCATGTCATGTGTCAATCCATAAGCTAGGGTTTCAATGGATCACATTGCAAAGTTGATTAAGGAAATCCATATTGAAGGGTCTAACTACCATATCCCACAAAATAACATGGTAGAATATACAGCATGCATGAAAAACAGTTATGAAAACATTTATGAAAACTGGGATCAATATGTTCAAGGGAGTGCTTGCCTTGCTATCCGTTGTTTACGACGAAACTGGTGTCACGGCTTGGAGTAGTCGGAGTCGTGTTGTCGTCGAGATCGGAGTTGTCGTCGAGTACGTACTTAGACTCATTAACGGTAGCGTCGATTACGTCAGGTTCTATTCGTCATACCGCGAGAACATAGCAAATAACAATAAACTCCAATAAGGTAAACTCCAACGAGGCAAAAAGAATACAGATAGAATAATCAAATAACAAATTATCATATAAAGCAAGGACGATTTAAGGTTAGGGTCTTGATTTTGCACGTTATATTGTTTTTTTCACATTTATTTCTTACCAACAGTTTAGTTTATGTTATGACATGGTGACTTGTGTTATATGAATTGTTTATTCGTATTTTACGAATTGAAGAAGTTAAGATTGTTTAGAATAATAGAATTAAAACATTAATTAAAGTGTTACTGTTTTCTCGGTAGTATCGACTTTTAAGTACTAAGATGGCGTTTACCGGATTAGGGTTAATCTATTGTATTTACTGTTTTCCTTTGGGGTCATAAAACAGGTAAGCTAATTAATTAAGTCGCAGTGAAGTTAGCCAGGTATCATTTCTTATAACCATATACTGTTTTAATCTAGTAAAATTTACATGAAAATTTATACGCATATATGTTTATCGATCTTAGGACAAGGTCTTGTTTAATTGATCTCTACTTAACGAAGTAGAGATTAGAAATAACTATATAGCATCTATACACTTGGAACAACAGTATATATAATATTGAAGTTTTATTAACAAGCATCAGCCAAAGAAGCTTCTATACGCTATATTGGTTCTACCCATTACGTGAGTAAAATGGCTAAATGCTAATGCTTACCTTAGGGCCATGCAGGCAGCTCAATGCCTCGGCAAAGAGAAGGATGACAACACAGCGCAAGTAAAAATGAAGAGAGAAAGAGCAAGGCTACACAAGCGCATATAAACACATAAACAGAGTCAAGAGTACGTGATTATGTAATCACCACATCCTACGAGCAGTGCAAAAGTAATACTAGTTCAAGGCGGTTGAGGATGATACATCTAAAAAAAATGCTATTTAAGTTTGTTATGCTCGTTAGTCCAAACAGGCTCCTGAACCTTTATGAACTTACCCATCCTGTTTCTAGACTTCGGACAACCAGCTAACCCAGCTAATTGAGTCGATCCCATCCACAGCTTGCAGGCACTATGGCCACTCGGGCATGCTCCGACTAGCGATGATGCAGGTGAAAGAAGGATGGGGTGAAGCAGAAAATGGTTTGGAGGGACTTTACTGATGCGATGGAAGTTGTTGGCCGGCTCTGGGAAAACTAAGGGATCGGCTGAAAGAGGAGGTGCTAGTTCTTCTGCCGTAGCTACGTGAGGAGAGAAGAGGGCGCGTCGTGGCCGGTTCTGATGTGGCGAATGCATGCACAGCAGCTCGTGCTCGTGGAGGTGGCAGCACGAGGAGTAACTGGCACAGGCGCGAGGGCGCGTGAACACAGGCTTGAGAATTTTTGAGTAGCTAGGTCAATGTATGAAGTTTTAAATGCACTTGGTTTCATTCAGTTTGGGTTAGTAGAATTTAAACTAAAATTTTTACAAAGTTTGTTTGTTTTAAATCTTTAAATGAATTTTTAGAGCTCTCGCATTCTATGCAAAAATTCAATAAAATTCGTATTTGATCATATCTTAAGTTCTAGTATTTTGTAGAATTATTTCCCATGTTATGTTGTTTGGAAATTCTATGAGTTCTGTTAGTACAGACTAGTCTGAGTGAATTTAAAAGAATTTTGATTTTTCCTTTTGAATTAATTCCAAATAAAAGAGTAAAATTTATAATTTCAGATTTTTGACTCAATCTAAATTTTTAAATGCACAATTTCTATTAGACCCCTTTTTAGGATGTTACAATCGGAAACTATCATCAAACCTTGAACTCAACAGTATTAACTTTAGACATAAAAAACAACGGTGAACTCCCCGTTCACTTCCAACAATTCCACCTTCCAACATTTTATGAAAAATATATACCCCGTGTGAAATTCCTAGGCATGTTCATGACTGTGGACATAGCTATTCGAATAGTTTGACACACTCTGCAGAGGTTGTATAGCTCTAAACACAAGATAGAATCATTCTTATAATGTCGGCCATTACACACTTCCTTAGGTGTGTGACTAGAAGATCATAACAAAGCCTTGATAATGCTCTGTCTAAATTCAATAATGTCCGCTAAGGTTTCACCCCTCAGGGGCCCCCTCTTGCACCATCTGAGTCTATCCGTCCATCTCGGAACATACACCACCACAACAATATTCAAATTTAGACATTGCAAATTAATCAGCTAGGTTTGTCCCATACGGGACATGAGATTGTATGGTTAGGCCCGGTTCAAGGGCACACAAGATTAAGTCCTTAATTAATCTCAGGCAAGACAACCACATCCCAAATGTGCTAACGATACCCCTTTTACGGCACGATCAGTTGCCTGATTGAAAACAATTTTGTATAACTAAGACCAATGGCACACCCTGCCATTGTTCAATAAATTTTACAACAGTAGCAACCTGCCACAATTCTATATATCATTAAGTCAAGATTATTAATTCATCGTGTGACATAAGCCCATAGTACAACTAACCATGTCTAAGCATAGCTATGATAATCCAATGTCATTATTACAATTATGTCCAACTATTAAATGACCCAACCTAGGGTGACAATAGATACATGGCATTTCAATTATTCAAGGTGGCATAATGACAATTAGGTTTTTAGCTATTCCTAGTAAATAATACTTGTAAACAAATAGCATGCAATTGTATGAAGCAAAGTACTTTTGCAAATATGGTTCCAACATGGTCAATTACTACGACTTACCTTGTTGGTCAACTGATGTTGCTAAATCTTGATTTTCAAATCCTGCGCTCACTCCCTAGGGATCAATGTCTACCGAAAAAGAAAGAAATAAATACAAAATAGAGGCTCAACCATGCTTAAAAGTAAAAATAAATGGCTCCGAAATGCAGAGCTTGATTTTACAAATTTTTAGGAACTGGAATCGCCTCAATCGGACTTCGTATGAGGGATAACGAATTTTTTAAAGTTTAAAACACATAAGGCATCAAAGAAAAGATTTTTCAATTTTAAAAATTACTTTTATCAAGAAAAATAAAATTTTGGTCTACTATAAAATATCAGCATTCTGAATATTATTTTTTAAAAAAATATTTCTTTCCTATGATCTTCTCTCTCCTAGGTTGCTATAGTACCGCTGGCTACTGTTCTCTCAAGAAAACTTTGGCCGAATAGACCACATGCTATTCAAGTGCTAGAGCTAGGGCAAAGGAAAAAGACCAAGGCTTCAGTCCAACCAAAGGAAGCATCGAAAGCTCGCAACGCGATGAAATCAATAACAGCCACAGTGACGACGGGGAGGCATGAATGGCGACACAACAACACGATGAACAACAATGAATATACTTTGATAAAACTCAAAATTCATCGCCTACGGTTCACCAAACTTGAAATCGTTTGAGAAGTTACCTTCACGATGATCAATGGCACAAAGTGACGCGAATGGTTTTGGAAGAGAAGGTCCAAGACGTGAGGAGGCTTGCAAGGGCACATAGGCGATGTTCAGTTCGTGCTTCGAATACCATGACAATCCAAGCTAACGAATGTACAAGAGCTTGGGATGAGATAAGGAATGGATAGAGCAATGAGAGGGGATCCTGGTGCTCTCCTTAAATGGTCTCGGGGTAGCTCGTAGAGATAGATACGGTTGTTTTAAAGTAGAGTCCGAAATAAATAAAACTCAATTTTATCCTAAATATGAGGGGATTAGGATGGGATAATTACAAAAAGGCTTTAAAACTACAGTAAATTAAGTTCAAAATTCTCGAACAATTGTCCGAAATAGTTTGGACTATTTCCAAATTACTATAAAAATTTTAGAATTTTAGAGTTATAATTTTTCTAGAGTAAATATTTTTGTAAAATAGAAAATAGAAAAATAATTTTATAAATTCCAAAAAATTCAGTAAAAATCTTAGAAAATTAAAAATATGTAATAAAATATTATTTTTCAAATTTTGGGATGTTACACATGGCAACTTTGGGATGTGACAAACGATTCAATTGAAACACATAGATTTGAAAAAATATACTCAAATTCAAAGATTTTGAATGAATTTAGATCACATGCTTTACTGATTTATATATAAATACATATATACATACACACATGTATATATAGGAAAATGGTTCCATATCCCTGGGAGTATGTACTCCCACTCTCAGTATACCGCTTAAATAATGTTGTTATACCTCTTTGCCCTTTTGAGTATACTCTAATATTGATTATAAGATACTCCAAAGTGAGTTCAATAAACAATTTCATCAAAATCCACCATTTGTAGCATAAGTTGTTTATATACTCCTTTTACATATGGAAAAGGGTATATACCAAAAAAATAAAGAGCTCTGATGAATTGTTTCAACAATATCGTAATGTAGTATCTTAGAATTATTATTGGAGTATACCGAAGTAATAAAGGAGTATAACATATTCGTTTAAGTGGTATACTAGACGTGGGAGTACAAATATATATATATATATATATATATACACACACACACACACATACATACATACATACATATATATTAAGCCCATTTTGTACTCCTAGGTGTATGCTCTCCCTACATCTATTTGGTTAAAAACAACTCCCTAATCAGGAGGAATCAGTTAACAGTTTCCACTTATGGAATATACTTCTACTTGCATAACATTAGTAAATATACATGGAGTAGGGAGTTTATTTCTAGCTCGTAGTTTCATGGTTTACTTAGGCCCCGTTTGGCAACTTGGAACCGAGCTGTTTCTACTAGAATTTGGGAGAAACCCAGCCAAACGGGCTAAAACTTGGAACGATTCTCCTCAGAACGTTTCTTCTTTTTCCACGTCGTGGCTGAATCACCCTCAACCCCGTTTCACTAGTTTCTACTAGAATCTAGAACCGTACCAAACGGTTTGCAGAAAGTGATTCTGATTCTACCTGAAACGTTTCTACTAAGAATCTGGAACCGTTTCCGTTTTTACTAGAATCTGGAACCGTACCAAACGGGACCTTAAATTGTAATACTACTTCTTATGCTTCAGAATTGTAGCTGTGTTTTCTATGGCCTTATCCGAGTAGACACGTTTGGCTCCGCATTTTAATGCTCTTTCCCTCTCGCCCGTTACTGACCACTTTTGCTCCTTTCAACCCAAATCATCCACATGCATTACAGATCGATATAGCTATCATGGTGACCCCGCCATGAAAGTAACACTGAAAAAAGGCAAAAAAGAAAAAGAAAAAAGACGGAGAGATGAATATTTGAGAATAAAAGATTCTTCCCATACCAATCAAATATATGGCCGCTCAAAAACAAAAACAAAAAAAAAATCCCAAATGAACCATCATGCATCACACATAGCCATCAGTATGTATATTAATTACTATGTCGTAGATTTGCTGACAAGACGATAAAACTTGGACTTGTCAACACCACGTGCGCGAATATATTTTTGTTCGTCGTAAATTTAGCACTGATCAATTTCTGTTGATGGCAAGATATATAACCACCTCAAAATATTTTTCCTTTTTTCTTTACAAAATATTTTACCTACTTTTCTTAAAAAATATTCTAGCTTGACGTTTGACAACACCCGTGGTAGGTCCGTCATCATTGTATAATATCTTCCTTGGTGGCATTGCTCAGTTAGTTTGCATGTACGGTCAATCACCGTTGATGGTAAGTATGATTTTATGGTTATCAAGATGCTTAAATATACATTACTGTACAAATCCTCATCACATGTGGTTCACAAACCTCATCACAGAAGGTTTTATGAACCGTCTGTATCAAACTGTCAGTTGTGATGTATAGCCATCATAGATATGGTTTTGCAAGCATATGTGGAAAAGGTCATCACAAACAGTTCCAAACTATAACCGTTTGGGATGAGGGTCTCATCCCAGGCGGTTCCAAACTATAACTTCTTGGGATGAGGTCCTTATCCCAGACAGTTCTAGTTTGTAACTGTCTCGAATGTTGATTTTCCATTTTTTTAGTAGTTTTTATTTATTTGCTAGCCTCAAGAAATGCAAGCATGCTCTTTGAAACAAAAGACAGTATAGAGCATCACCAGCATATTATTATAACATATATTTAAGAAATGAACTTGATAGGATCACATATTACAACATATAGCGCATCTATTTTAGAAATCAACTCTGATTGCACATTACAGTTTATAGCGCATCCATTTCAGAAATCAACTCACATATATAAAAACCAATTGAACTCGGAACTACAACTCACAAATTCACAGCACAAGTTTCAAAAATTAATCCAAATGGTATCTAACAAATTCACAACTCATCTGACGAGGCTTGAGTGGCATTCGCCTTTTGGATTAACGACCTCACGCATCAAGAAGGGACAGAGTTGTCCTCAAATACCTAGCAGGTCAGCCTGTTCCAATGCAGATTCAGTGCATTGCCAAGCTTGTCGATGGGAAGAGTAAAGTATTGCGTGTATATAAATTAATAAGTGGAAACAATTGTTGCAAGATTGGCAAACCTGTATGACATTGGTCTTCTTTGAACCAATGAGGAGTTGCATGTTTTGCAAATATAGAATCCACTTAGGTTAGTGGCCTTCGGCTGCTGGTGGCATTGCCAAAATATAATAGGTAAATTAGTTCTGAAGGTATTATTATGGAGTGTGAAGGATTACATGTGTACTAGCAGATACCGAAAAGTTATAAGTATGTATCAGCTTCGCTGGATCCTTCCTATGTGGCCCTCCACGAGCTTTGTTGAGAGAGAACGACGTGTTGAGTAATTTTTTTATAGGCACCAAGTCGTGGGTGCCATCCTTTTTGGAATCAAGGTAAATTATCCATTTCTATCTTGGTATAATTACGAGTAGAACCCAGTGAAACCTACACATGTATGTCGCCATGGTCATTCAACCTAACTTCAAGCTGCGCTATATAGTACAAATCAACAAGTATAGCAACTGGATGAAGCACTTACCCCGGGTTGTGGGGTAAAAGTATGTATTTTTGTCCCATTGAGCCAGCATTACTTTTTCCACGTACTCATGGACGACTTGTAAATTTTCATCCATGGTTTGCTTGGACACCATGTGTGGGTCCAGGAAACCCACCGGTTCTTCCATTGCTTTAGTTAAATCCATACCTTAACTTCAATACCACAATATTCGCACTGGGTAGGTCTCAAAGGCAAGGCACATAGGCTCAAAGACCAATGGATCTTAAAATATCTAGCATTCGAAATCCTGCAAGAACTTCCTCAACAAGAAAACACAATACACCACACGCAAGGACTCAAGAAGATCCAAGCGAAAAGCCAATCTCCCAAACTGTGCTACTATTGGAAACAATATGACGACCCTTAGACTAATCTTTCCTTGGGCACTAAAGCGTATGGCCCCTTTTTTTATCCGATTAAGCTAATTTGGAGCAAATGATACCATCCTCTATCCTCAACCCAATTTCCCTCTTCGACTCAAATGCACAACTCTAATTTCCTCTCTCAACCTATCTAGCACGGTTTTTCGTACTCAAGATGATAAGAACAACTCAGGAAATTTCACTCTAACATGCCTCCGAACCAATTCCCAACAAATCACCAATACCATCCATTTGAATTTTCGATGTTCCAGACTTGTACCCGCAGAAACTAAGATATGGATTCCCACCTTTTGCAATTGGTTGATCTATCAATAAATGGACCATTACCATCGAAAGGAATAGCCCACTAAGACACAATTTCTTTTTCCCATCAATTCCACAATATAAATTTTAATCTTTCTTCTAACATGCCTACTTCCCATCACAAGGGACAACTACCCAAGATAAAAATCCAGCACAAAATATTTCACTTTTGAATGGCATAGCATTAGATACAACCCAAGCAACCCAATACTCATACATATCATGGAAATGATAAAAGTAAATACCAACCACTTCCCAGTGGTCCACTAATTCATCTTAGACAAGCACTTCCAAGGAGCATAACCACTAAACGATCCTCCCAAAAAGATTTGGATTGAGACACATAAAAACCTCCATTACTCTCCACTCTTTAACTGATTACGACCATCACATAGCGAAGGCTAAGACCTTAGGTCATTATCATCCCACACTCGGTTTATCTTTCTAAAATGGTCTCATCCCCACCAACTTTCACTCAAAGAACAAGGTCAAATAGTACAATCCTTCATTGTAATCTACAAAAACCAATGATCAATCATTTTCTTTTCCCATGCTAGAGTGCAAAGGAAATCTCAATTCTCTTTAACAACATACACCACTTTTATCACCATAAAACCAAGGTACCAAGATTAGACTCGGGGGAGAAACTCCATTTAAAAGTGAAACACCAAATAAATCTTTTATAGATGAATTTCATGTTTACCAAAACAAATTATTTTAGAAAGTGGAAACCGATCAAGAAATCAAACACCTCCACTGTAACATCCCAACATTAAATAAAAGATAAAATGCATTATTAAAATATGCATTTGATTTATTATTGCATTTCCTGAATTTTTGTGCCTTTTAGTGAATTTCTTGACATTGAAAAATTTAATAATTAAAGTTTGGGAATTAGGAACAAGGAAATGGTAAAAAGGTAAAAGTGAGAAAACTACCGGTGTGAACTCTTTTAGACAAAGAAAAGATGGATTTTTATTAATTGTGTTGACTAAAAATAGTGCAAGAAGTAATTTTGTAAATTTCTACCTAGCTTTCTTGTAGTCCAAATTTTTACCATAAGATATTTAGACCTTGGTATACCTCTGGTAAAATTTGTGAAAATTAATAATCAAGTTTAGTAATTACTCCAAATTAATTATTGTAATCCTGAAAATCTAGAAATTGAAGTAAAAGAATTTTAATAGAATAAATACTTGGAATTTTAATTTGAATTTTTTTGAAGGTTTCTGAGGTTACTATGGACCTTGTGTAAAAGTTTTAAAAATTTGTTAATTTATTAGCCCTTCAATAAAATCTTTTTCTGAAAAGGTTTTCCTGAGCAATGACCTTTATCATATTTTTAATAAAATAATCACTCTGATCTAGTGTCTCTAAATTTTACAACACATAGATAACTTACCCAGAAAGCCTACCAAATTTTTTGAAAATTCCTAAAGTATTTTGACCCTTGAAATAACTGCTTTAAGCTGGTTCTGCTAGGGGCTGCACGAAAAAGAAGTCCTTATCCTTCACTTACATGTGTGGCCCACGTGTTTAATGTCCCGGCCGACCACCTTCGTCCTAGCCACGTCGACTGCCAGTTGGACCCCGTCTTGAGCTCGGCCCCACGCGCCAGTCGCTCCTTTCTTTTACCCTCTCCTTCTAGCCGACATGTGGGCCATCAACCTCACACGTCAGTTCTTTCTCCCCTAATTCGCCAGCTCGCTCTGCTCTTTCTCTTTGCGAGCAGGCGCTAGAAAAAATCTCTTGAACCGTCTCACCCCTTGTCCTTTCCTGCCGCAATTCACGCTCACCCGATGTTACTCTGCCACGCCTCTGCTAGCCATGCCTCGCCCATGCCCTACACTGCGAGGAATGGCTGTGAGACTCTCACTTTTATGCTATAGTGCAACATAAAAGAAATGTTCTAAAGTGCATACGGTGCTTGTCCCATGATCAATAGCTAGCGCACTAACACAATTTGAGAACAAAGCTATACAAAAGTTTCAAAATTTATTACAGCGGAAGTAATGATACAATATGACCGATGAGGTCGATTAGGATATAGCGTGAAAATCAAATGTCTTGTAGTTTGCCACATAACCGTCAAGCAACTGACAAGGTAAACCTTAGAAAGAATCATCGTTAATAATCCCATTTTCCTGCGTCAGAGTAATTGTTGAATTTTCCTACCTAAAAACAATAACAATAGTAAGGGTGAGTACATTGCATACTCAGCAAGACTTGTAGTGTTTGTAAATCTTAGCATGTATGCAACCTGAATCAAAAGAATGTTTCTGCGGTTAAATTTTGCTTAGAGCCAAATTGAATTATAAATACTGAATAGTAAATTGAAAGCGAAGACTTGTAAAAGAAATTTGACAGATAAATTAAATAACAAGTATGTAAATATAAAAGTAGTAAGAATAATATAATTATAAGAAAAGACTCACATTATTCCTTCATGAGTAATAAACGCCCATTCCATAATACCTAAAATTAATTTATTTTGCTAACACAAGGCATGACAACTTAATTCGACCTTGCCAACGAATGTCAAGTATTATTGTCACAGTTTAAGCCGTGTTTTGTTCAATTCAGGGTTTTCAGGCTGTTGCCAGGGAGATTGGGCCTTGAGGGATTGAATTCTGGGCATCTTGTGGAGGGTTTCTGGCCCATGTGGAGGGAAAAAGGTAGCCAAACCCTACCCCCTTCCCCTTCCCCTTCCCCTCGTCCCATGCATGCGCCCCCCTCCCCCTTGTGGCCGCCGCCCCTCCCCCTCCCATGTGTGCGCCCCTCCTCCCCTCCGCTAGCCGGACCTAACCTAGGATTCCTTCCCCCCAAGCAGCCCTCCCCTCCCTTCTCCACATTTCTTGCTTGGGGAATTCATCCAACCGAGAGAATCTGGCTATTTCCTGCGGTTGGAGGGAGATCGAGGCCGGGAGGAGGAGAGATCCGTCGTCCTTTTGATTCGTCAAGGAGAGGTAAGTTATTGTAGGTTTTTTTGTGGTGATTTGGGTGCTGTTTAGGTGGGAGAATTAGTGCTAAAATCTTTAATTAGGTGCTGCTAATAGATGTATTTAAGGAGAATCTAGATCTGTCTTGTGTTCTGTTCTCGGGTAGATTAGACCTCTGACTTAGGGCTCAAATTTGAGAATTTTAGACTCATTTTCTGGGGGACCAACTGTTGTGAAAGCTGTAGATAATCGAATTATATTTCAATGAAGAACAAAATCACTAAGTTTCGATTAGCCATTTAAAAGTTATGCCCCTTTTACCGAGCGCTATACAATCGATGTCGCGAATGGTAGTGTCTGTGTTCATCTGCAGATTAGAGCAACATAGAGGCATAATTAGATTTTCCGAATACTTAGAAAAAGATGGAAAATTTCCCGTAGATTGTGAAAATGTATTCGTTTACTTGATTTGGAGTTGTAGAACTCAAGTTATGATCATTAGAAGGCTGTTGTCCCGGTTTGGTAAATTTCTATCCTTTTACCGAGCGCTGTACAATCGATGTCGCAAATGGTAGTGTTTGTGTTCATCTGCAGATTAGAGCAACTTAGAGGCCAAATTAGATTTTTCGAATACTTAGAAAAGATGGGAAATTTCATGTAGATTGTAAAAATATATTCGTTTACTTGATTTGGAGTTGTAGAACTCAAGTTTTGATCGTTAGAAGGTTGCTGTCCCGGTTTGGCAAATTTCTGTTTTTCAGGATTTAGGGGTGGGTCGCGGAATCAATGTAGTTATAAGTCTTGTGTTTGCTTTGATGGCATATTTTTGAGTGGAATGCATCTATTTGCAGGTGGTGTGACCCCGGGAGTGGCATCGACTTCTCGCCACACCGTTTCGAGAGGTTAAAGGCAAGTGTATTGTGGTGAATGTGGCTTGTTGGCCATATGATTTCGTACTGTTACAATTTAACTGTTTGATATGTTGGGTTACCATGTGTTGTTCTTGGATTTGACTAGATGAATATGAATTGTTAGGTTAGGTATGTGGGAGTCAGTTAATGATCATGTATCTAATTATGGCTATGCAATTGTTAGAAATGAGTGTACTTGCAAATTTATTCATGCCTATGGCATATATGCATTCATAATGGAAGAGGCGACCCAATCTGATGTGGGCCTCTGTGCTCGGATGTAGTGAGCACGAAAGTCCTACCTCGTAGCCCCATCCAGCGATGTGAATGGGAGCAAGACAGTAAGAGTAGGCCCCTTCACGGGATGGAAGGGAATGAGGATGTGCACCGATGGGTGTGCATTCGGCAATACCGGTTTGTGCTAGGAAAAGGAGCATAACATGAGCATGCATGATGCATTACATGAGAATGTGAATGAATAATTTGTATGAACTGATCATCACATGGTTTAAGTCATGAAGTATATTCATATGTATGTTACATGTTATTGTCTTGTTTGCATTGCAATACACTTTGCTGAGTGATGAACTCACGTTTGTTGTTTACTGTTTTTTTAGGTACCATGAGTACGGCATTTGGGAAGGGGAGCTAGAATCACTTCACTTAGCGTCACCCATTAGACACTTTTATACCCATTCCTCCTTTGTGATGGCTTACTTTACTGAACCATATTGTGGTTAATGTCATGTTGGTTGCTATGATTGAATGCTCATCTCGTAATTATTTAAGTGATGTTTAAATTTATATCTTTGGTAAGAATTGATGTTGGAATCCTTGTTTATCATGTTGTTGTTATCTTCCATTATGCTATTGTGCTATAAATTTATTAATGATGCTTAAAACCATGAAAAAGAGATGATATGCTGCCAGAATTTCGATAAATTAGCAAGTTTATAGTTGCTGTAATTCAATTCTATTATTGTCATTTGGTTGCTAGTATTGTCCTATGTGGTGACATTCTTGGCACATTAGGTGCCGGGGTGTTACAGTTGGTATCAGAGCAGGCAGTAGGTCCGTGGTGCATGAACTTAGTGTTATACCATAGGATCCACTAAAATTTGAGATGGGATAACCTAGAAACATGGCTTAGATTCAAACTTTAAAATCTTGCCATAAGATAGTAACCATAAAACTTGTTATAGGTGGATTAATGTGAGACCCCGGATCAACTATCCGAAATCTCCTGTGTATTTCTGTACTAGTCCCAGATTAGTAGATAGTACACACAGTCAACAGGGATGAATCATTGCTGAACAAAACGAAATTGTAACATAAATATAAAGTATCAGCCGCATGGCTCTTTATTACATCATATGGTCACATAACCAAAGTTCACAGCAGTGAAATAAAACAACAAGTAATAAAACCTAGATAACTCCACAGGCGACGACTAGGAACGCGCTTAGTTGTCCTGGCGATCTTCCTCAAACTCCTCGGCGTAGAACTCACTGTCTTCATTTGCGTCCTGATAGTTTTCTGATGACAACAATTGTGTAGCATGTGAGTACAAAAGTACTCAGCAAGTCTGGGAAAGTATGCACATGTAGGGCTCTCCAAGGTAGGCTTATTAAGGTACATTTGCATAAAGATAAGTTTCATCGAAACATACTTAATAATAATTTTCACAAAGCACATTTTAGCAATTATTTTAACAATTGAATTATTTAATAGTCTAGTGAAGGTTCTATCCACTGTCACTAGTATAAAGGCTCTATCCGCCACATTTTAAAGATTAAGGTAATCCACACATGACTCCTTCTGTCATGAAATGAAAACAGGTTACAACTACCTGGTTTGCTCAATCCGCCAATTAAATATCCGAGAGTTCTAACCACTCCCGAATCGCAAAACATCATTTATTTGTAAAATCAAAACCAAAGTCTACCAGTATGAAAACATTCTTTGCTTTTCCCTTGAACGTAGGCATGGCTATTCAAATAGTTTTAACTCTGCAGAGGTGTACAACTTTACCCACAAGATATAATCATCTCTTTAGCGCCACGCGATTAACACACTTACTTTGGTGTGTTGGTAGAGAGATCATGACAAGGCCTTTACAATGTATATGCCTAACCTGACTACACCCGCTGAGGTTTCACCGCTGTTAGGGTTCCATCTACCTAGTACAGAAGCCCCCTCTTGCGCCATTTAAATCAAAATTTTGACATAATCCCACCCGTGGGCCATTTAATCACTTTTTGCACTAATCATAACTACCGTTCTAATCATCGAATGTCGCAATATAAATTAGGCATGACATAGCAAAGTATCCTAGGGTTACAATTAAACATGGATATCAACAATCAAGGGGATGATAGCAATTTGGAATAACTAACAGTCTATATTTGACATACGATTATAAACATAGCAATGCATGTTAAAAAACATTGTAAAACATTTGCAAACATAGGATCGAAATGGGTCAAGGAGACTTGCCTTCGGTCGTGGTGGGGGTGTCTAAGTCTTGAGGGCCGGCGGCGGCGTCGACGGTCCCAACGGTCTCTTCCACTACGAGCAAAACGGTACAATAAATAAATACAATAAAATAGAATAAATCCAAAAATTATAAAAATTATACTGGCAGGTAGATCTTGAATTTAGATGAAGTTAGGAATTTGAACGGATCAATTTGGAGTTCGAACGGAAAAGATATGAGCGTTCGAAGTTTGAAAATGAAGGAAAAAGGAAAACGGAATATTCCTTTGGCATTTTTTCTTTTTCCTTTATTATTGGATTTCCTATCCACTACAAGAAACAGGGAAAAATTCGTGGGTTTTTTTAAATTCGTGGGCCAAAAAAACCCCACGAATTTATGTATTTTAATTCGTCGGTTTTAAAAAAAGCCCACGTATTTAATTAAATTCGTGGGCCCAAAAAAAACCCACGAATTTATATTTTAAATTCGTCGGCCCAAAAAAAACGCACGAATTTACACTTTAAATTCGTCGGTTTTCAAACAAGCGCACGAATTTAATTAAATTCGTCGGCCTGGCCCACGAATTTAGGCCTCTTAACCTAGTCGCGCGTCTCCCTCTCTCCCTCTCTCTTCGCTAGCCTCTCACCCGGCCCACCCGCGCGCCTACCTCTCATCCACCCGCGCGTTCGCACGCCGCCGCCGCCCGACTCCGCCACGCACGCGGCGCCGCCCGCCGTCCCGTCGCCCACCGCGCGCCCCAGTCGTCGCCACCATCGCGCACCGACCACCCCTGCGCCCTCCTGCTCCCCTCGATCGTCGGCCTACGCCCCAGCTGCCGGTGCATCGCCCAGTGGCGTCTCCCCAGCCCAGTTGAAGCCACCCTCGGCTCCTTGGCTCGGACCGTCACTCCCCTGGGCGGCGACGCCCTGCAGCCGATCGGCGCCTTGTAGCCCTAGCCGGGGCCGGCAGTACTCCTTCCTCCCGCAAGCCGGCGACCGTCCCTGCTGCTCCTCCTCAGGCCGGCGACCGTCCCTGCTGCTCCTCCTCAGGCCGGCGACCATCCCTGCTGCTCCTCAGGCTGACGACCGTCCCTACTGCTGCTCCTCCGACCGGCGACCTCCCCCTCTTGCCTCTCCCCTCTTGTGGTAAGTGGTGGTGAGATCCTAGCTTGTGGATGAAGGGATGAATTCATGTAGCCAAGGTGTTCGATGAATTGCCGGAACGGGTTGTGGTCATGGTGTTTAGGGGTATTGATGTATGGGCATGCATCCTTTGCTAGTTGGTTGTGAAATGTTAATGTGGAATTCTTGTGCATTTGCTGTTTCATGAAAAATTCCTTAGGACATGACATGGTAGTACTTATGCTTTAGTTTAGATGTATCAATATGCTACGTAGTTCATGTGTGATGATTGATAATTAGTCCTAACTATGAATTACGATGTGTGTATGCTTGATTATGAACGCTGTTGTGTTATGCTACCTCATGGTTTACATGTACATGGATCAATATGGTTTCACGCTTTAGGCTGGCTACTTGATTGATAACAGAAAGGAGTGAGCTTTCTCCTCTTAGCTAAGTAGACTAATCGGAATTTAGTGAAGTTTAGATCAAAATAAGCTGAAGAACTAACAAATGCTGCTTCTAGATCTTTAATTTTTCCAAGTACGGTGTGATACCAAAGATCTATCTATTTGCTATGTTGATGCTGCTGTTAGTGTTTGAGAAAGTAGAACAAGATTTAAGTGGAACAATTGACTTGATTGACGGTAATTCTGTAGTTAATTGGGGATTATGACGGTATTAAGAATCAAGTCACCATTTTTTTCGTCATTGCAAGTGTAATTAAAATGATGTACCATTATGTTACCTATGAGAGGTTGCTCGCATGTTGTACCTTGTACTTGCAGTATTCAGGTGCATATAAACCTATCTTGAAGTGTAAAGTATTACAAGATATCACTAAGGAGGTTTAATGATTGTACTCCTATTGTTCTTATTCGAATGCTCATTTTGTGGGTCATATATATTTCTGATTCAGATATCGGTATGTTGTGAGTTCAATTATCCTCGATCCACAGTTCATTTGATGATTGTGCTCTGCAGAAGTCTTGAAGATTAGGGAGAACATTCGATGACCCTCAAGCTGTATCTAATGAGGTGAAAAGGACAGTTGAAGGTCACTAGAGCATTTGGTGCGAGGCTTTACGAGATAGCGATTGTCTATCTATGCTTTGCTCCGTCTTCTAAACAAGTTGTGAGTACTTGTTCTTTGTTTGTATTTCTCCAGATTGCTCTCACACTATTGCTGCCTTTACATTTTGCTTGATGATGCAATTTGGTCAATTGATGAGCTAAATGATTGTAGAAGTAACTTTGGCCTTGAATTAATATATATACAATCTGTTATTTCTAGACAAGTATTATTTACTATTATTTCTAGACAAGTATTATTTACTGTTATTGATTAGTTACTTATCACTTGTGTTTGCATTAAGGATCTGCTAGAATGTCTCCTTCGGTTTGAGAGATTGATATATATATTATCACTTGCAAATGTTTTTTGTCTGTGAGTGGATGTCCTATTTACTAGAGAGGTCATGTCGAAATTTTGTACATTTCGGTGACTTAGTTTTAAGCCGGTTTTAAAGAGTTAAAAGGTTGGTTTCAGTCTTTTAGTAGAGGTAATAAGTCTTTTAGCTAAGTGGATGTCCTATTTACTAGAATGTAGGTTGCTGCATGGGGCCTGTGACGTGCGAGTGATCCAACGTGATTTCGGCCACATAACCCTGTTGTCTTTGTCACCTAAGCCACGGTCGTACGTTGACATCGTTTCATTTGTTTAGGTTTGAGAATGGGTGACGATCGAAGGGCGATGTATGACGGATGGAGGAGTGATGGGGGGCACTCAAGGGAATGGGGGCAGATCACGGATGCTTTCTTGAAGCAAGCATTCGCTGGAGGAGCTGAATATGTGTATTGCCCGTGTACCCTCTGCAAGAATAACAGCTACTACAGCAAGGATATAGTGCAGTATCACATTTGTAAAAATGGGTTCATGCCTAACTATTTGGTGTGGCACCATCATGGAGAGGCCGCAGGGCAGGCCATTGAGTCGGACCATGGGGAGGATCACGATCGGATGGAAGAGATGCTGGATGATCTTGGCAGGGGGATTGAATTTAACTCGGGGGAGGCGTCACAGCCGGAGGAGGTTAAGGAATTCTATAGGCTCCTTGACGCCTCGGATGAGAAGCTGCATGACGTGACCAATGTGACCGTCCTGCAGGCGGTTACACGGCTTATGTCGATGAAGTCGAAGTTCAACTTTTCGAACAAATGCTTCAACGCTTTGCTTGAATTTATGAATGATGTCCTTCCACCTAACCACAAGATGCCAAAGGATTTGTACCAATCGAAAAAGTTGATGGCCGGCCTCGGGATGAATTACCAGAAGATTGATGTGTGTGAGAATAATTGCATGCTGTTCTGGAAGGATCATGACAAGGATACTCATTGTATGCATTGTGGTAAGTGTAGATTCGTTGAGGTGGTAGATGAGGAAGGGGTATCAGTGACTACAAAGGTCGCGACTAAACGGCTTGGTACATGTCGATCACGGATAGGCTTAAACGGTGTACATGTCAAAACAAGCAATGAAACATATGCGGTGGCACAAAGAAGGTAAATGTGAGGACCAAGACCCGGATATGATGGTGCATCCGTCTGATGGCGAGGCATGGCAGGCATTGGACCGATTCGATCCTGCATTTGCAAGCGACCCTAGGAGTGTTCGTCTTGGTTTGTCCACGGACGGTTTCACACCTTTCAGCACAAGCGCTAGCCCCTACTCTTGTTGGCCGGTCTTCATCATGCCATACAATCTTCCACTTGAGATTTGTTTGAAAGAGGGGTTCATATTCCTTGCTCTTGTCATTCCAGGTCCTAAGCATCCAGGGAAGGATCTCAATGTGTTCATGCGGCCCTTAATTGACGAGCTGAAAAAGTTGTGGCGAGGGGAAAAGGCATACGACAGCGTTTCTGGTAGAGAATTTACCTTATGAGCCGCATACCTGTGGTCGACCCATGATTTGTTGGCATATGGCATTTGGGCGGTGGTGTGTTCATGGTCGCTGTGTTGTCCAATTTGTATGGTGACTCGATGCATTCAGGCTCACGCCGCGGTAAGAAGTTCACATTCTTCGATTGCCATCGACGGTGGCTTCCGCGAGGCACCATTTCAGAACGACGTTAAATCATTTCGAAAAGGAAAGAAAGTTAAAAAAGGGCCGCCGAAGCGACTCACAGGAGAAGAGATAGCTGAATGGCATAGTCGCCTTGAACGATCTACGGAAGTGGGTTTCACTGGCTATGGAAAGGAGCACAACTGGACTCATGTTTCTTTTCTTTGGGAGCTGCCTTCTGAAGCTTTGATTCTGCCGCATAACATAGATTTGATGCACCAAGAACGCAATGTGGCAGAAAGCATCATAAGCATGGTGTTTGATGTAACCGACAAAACAAAGGATAACGTGAGTGCTAGGAAAGACATGGGTGATCATTGTGCTAGCCCGTGGCTCGAGGTTAAAGTTGGTTTAAATGGAAATGAGAGCCGACCACGAGCTCCATACTGTGTGAAGCCAGAAGACCGTAAACAGATTTTGAGGTGGTTGAAAACTCTAAAGTTTCCGGATCGCTATGCATCTAACATAAAACGGGTTGTGAATGTCAGCACCGGTAAGCTGAATGGGCTAAAGAGTCATGATTACCATATCATCATGGAAAGACTTGTTCCGGTAATGTTTCGTGGCTATTTTGATAATGAGTTGTGGAGGATGTTAGCCGAGCTCAGTTACTTCTCTGACGGATATGCGCTAAGGAAATCTCAAAGACGTTGATCTGAAGTTAGAGAAGGGAATTCCATTGCTTGTATGCAAGTTGGAAAAAACTTTCCCACCTGGTTTTATGAATGTGATGCAACATCTTCTGGTGCATCTGCCTTGGGAAGCGAAGGTTGGAGGTCCTGCGCAGTTCAGATGGATGTATAGTCAGGAAAGGGAGTTGAAAAAGCTTAGAGCTACAGTGCGCAACAAGGCAAGGGTAGAGGGGTGTATCGCAGAGGCTTATGCAAGTAAAGAGATCACAAACTTCTCAACAAAGTATTTCGCACTCAAGCACAACGTGAATGCCCCTACGAATCGGTACCGTGCCGTGGAAGAAGAACGGTTGTGCGAACTTAAGCTTTTTCAATGCAAGGGTCAACCTGTTGGGTCGTACACTGCACACCATGTTGAGTATGAGGAGTGGAACCTTGCCATGCTTTACATGTTCACTAACATGGTAGAAGTTGAAAAATATTTTGAGTAAGTGACTTTATGAATTATGTTTTCAACATTTCAGTATATATCGTTTTTAATCCAGGAATAAATGACGCAGAGTGTTTGACAAAGAAAATTGGAAGTCAACTCGACAACCCACAACTAAGCAATTGGATAACCTACGTCGTGATGGGTTGCAAGGCGGCCCAAGCTTCGTGCAATGGTTCCGTCAGCATGTAATATGACTATTTATTCATTTTTAAAAATGAATTGTTGTAGTAACCTAATATTAGACTAACAGTGATGCATATTGCTATATAGTGTATGCGTGATGCCTCCGTCCCTGAGGATCTCCGACAGCTCTCGCATGGTGATGTGACGGCAAGGAGCTATAGTCGCTATGATGTGAACGGGTTTCGTTTTCGAACAGCGAAATTAGAAGCTAGCCGTCCACTTGCGGCCACTTCAAACAGCGGAGTAGTCACAACGTCATCCGATTCCAGCGGTGATATATTAGACTACTACGGTGTTGTACAAAACATAATTGAGTATACCTTTGGGGGTGCCAAAGATCTGAAGGTTGTGTTTTTTGATTGCCATTGGTTCGATCCACACAACGGCACACGTGTTGATGACTTTGGGATGGTGGAGGTGAAGCATAGTTCGCGGCTTCAGGGTAACATCAATAACATTGTGCTTGCACATCAGGTTGAGCAGGTGTACTACCTTAGCTATCCTCACCCTAGCTTGAAGGCTTGGTGGGTTGTATTTAAAGTTAATCCTGAAGTATATCCTCGTAAGGATGTTTCGTATGTGGAAAGCAACGTAGAAGATGATGTGGGTGATGTATATCAAGAAGAAGCTATGGGGGATTCTTTCCTTGTCTCCGACGGGGCAGGACTCGATCAATTACCTGCCGATGCCATAGACTTAATAAGAGATGAACCAGGCCCTTCACGAAAACGCCCTCAAAAGTCAGTAAGGATTGCACGTCTTCAAGCACGTCTCAATGAAATACGAGTCGCAGAAGCAGATTCCGACGCCGACGACTTTTGATATGTATATTTTGTAAGATTATTGTTGTCTCATTCATTTTTTACAAGTTATTGTTGTCTCATTCATTTTGCAAGTTATTGTTGTCTCCTTCATTTTTTACAAGTTACTGTTGTCTCCTTCACTAACTCTTATCAAATTTGAACAGATGAGCATGTTCAGGCATCAAGTTGACAAGCTTAAAGGCAAGTTCAGCGGGTCATCCTCCAGAAGGTCGAGGAGCAGGGTTACGATGCTCGGGACTCGGCAATTTGGCAGTGCCATATTTCTTTGAGGCTTCGCAGATTAGGCAGCGGGAGCAGCTCAGAGGTGCTTGATGAGCGAGCACGAGCAGCGCGAGGAGCAACCTCGGGAGGGCGAGGCGGTGAGGTTGAGGGCGAGGCAGGTGGGATGTGAGGATGAGGACATGGGTGAGGCGGACGAGGAGGAGGTCGATGTTGGGGGTGGTGGCGGTGGGACGACAGATACAGATGCAGACGCCGAGGCCGAGGCAGCGGCAGATGCAGACTTGGCGGCGACCTTAGACCCAGTTGAAGAGGGCGGGTCTTCTTCGGGTACCATCAGGTATATGTGTAGTATTGGATTATCATTTAATGTCCATATTTACATTGTAATGTCTATAAACTAATGATTTGCATTTTAGGTTTCGTAAAACCGTCTCAGTTCGTCCGAGATGCAACCCGGCCGATAGGAGGTTGATAGAGCTACATGGGAGCAGGTAACAGTTATATCTTTCATGTCTTTTCTTTTAGCATTAGATAAGTGACAACTGCCTCGTAGCCGATAGGAGGTTGATAGAGCTACCTTTTGATGCATCTTTGTCTTGTATTTTGTTGTAGGCAGTGGAAAGAGCCGGGTTGGACTGGGACGGGCCACATTACAAAGGTTAACGCCGTGCTGGGAGCCCTTAGCCGCTACTACTACCCTGGCATGGTTGAGTCAGGAGGGGATAGATTCGCGGCCCTGGCTGGAAGCTTGGGCGTTGAAGGAGAACGTGGAAGGAGGCGAAGACAGCCATACATGTCGAGGTAGCGATGTGGGCTGGCTTAGGTGAGTTTGCGTTATGTATTTACTCTATTTGAGTATTGCTTTAAATGTAAATACAATTTGACAATGTGATTATATGTAGGAGAGGTTTCGGCTTGAGAACGAAGACGATTACAACCTTTTGAAGAAGGCCAAAAGCGTCTTCAACAGGGCGGCACAAAAGGTTGTCGGAGATTCGTTTAGCAATGCACGGAGTTCAATTTGTCATCAATTTTTACAAGAGGGTGAAGAAGGTGAACATGAGAAGAGGACCAGAGGCGAGGAGTATACACTGATAGAACAAGAGTATCTCGAGAGCTCGGTCGATTGGATAATGAAGGACATGGAGGCTTGGAGGTGGATGTGCAGATCTTGGGCGTCGGAGGATTTTCAAGAAAAATCAAATAGAAATCGAGAGCAGAAGAAGTAGATTGGGGAAGCACAAATACGCGCAGACGGACACATTGGCCTAGAGCAACGAATGGTAAATATCGGTATTATAATTGTTAGTGAATTTGTCACTATGTTTCTAACTTTGCACCGTAGGAGGTGAAAGTGGGAGTACTCCTCTTTTGTGGAAGTTTACATCCGGGGCACAAAGGCGAGGATCCACAGAACCGGATGTTTTGTGCGACAGCGGGGCTAGTGAGAGGATGGTAAGTATAAATGAAACAATATGTTTTGTGCAAATTTAAATCAGGAGCACCAACATGCTTTGTTTCTGCAGCGTCATATGCGAGAACAAATGACACAACGTCATGGGACGGAGATTGATTGGAGGGCCGCCCGGTCGATGTGGAAGCCTTGTACCACGCCGGAGGGCCTAAAGCATGGGAGGTTCGTTAATAAAACTGATTTTAATTGTTTTTGCTCTATGAATAAAAAAATGTTGCACCGTCCTGTTTCAGTATATATCGTTTGTAGGTGGGCCATGGGGGCGGAGTTGTTGAATGCGATCGTCTTCCACGAGGCTCGGTTTCCTCACAGGAGTGCTCACTCGTCGAGGTCCGCACGGGAAGCACAAGCGCGGGAGGAGGCTCGTGAAGCGCGAGAGGAGGCTCGTCAAGCGCGAGAAGAGTCTCGTCAAGCACGAGAGGAAGCTCGCAGAAGCCGAGAAGACTCAGAATACATGAAAATGTATCTGCAGGTACAATCTCAACTTTGAACAAATCGATCATTTGTACATCTGTGATTAAAATCTAACAAACAATCTATATGCAAGAATCATCACAATCTCTTGGACCTAACGTGCCAGTGTTTCGCCCTCCTATTATGCCCCAGGTAAAGATACTTGAGTTCATTACTCTCTAACTCACTTAGCTCATAAAATCGCGTTTCTCACAAACTTGACTATTATGTCATAGGGCTCCCAGCCACCTCCTTTCTGCATGTTTTCTCCTCACATGCAGCCACCACCAAAAGGAGAATCATCATAGGGTGCTCAGCCTCCTGGCGTCCTTCATAAACCCTCTTGGGATGCAGGCACCACCCCTAGGAGATGCACCTCGGGTTATATGAAATTCTCATGCATTCTTTATTTTTAAAAACTCTATGCAGATACTTGATATCAGAAACTATGATCCATAGGGCTCCCAGCCTCCTCGTCCTTTCTACATGTTCACCCCACAGATGCAGCTACCTTCTGTAGGAGAGGCACCACAGGTAAAGATGGATCGGTTCAATTCGATATTCAAAATTTGAACGAAAGATTTAAATGTGGCATAATGTACCTAACTATGCCTTACAGGGCTCCCAGCCTCCAAACCCGTTCTACATGTACCCACCACCTATGCCAGGCCAAGGAATGCCTATGTACTTCAACCATTGGGCCATGCAGCCACCTCAGACGACACCACAGGTATGGATGTCAAAAACATTGTAAGTTTGCGAAATGAGCTAAGTTTGTCAATTATGTCACATTTAGGCAAATAAAACTCAATTCTGTCAAAGTTGAGCCAGACTTAGTCAACTTGAGCAAATTCAGCTATACGTGCAAAACTTAGTTGATTTTACGACACTTAGGCAACTCATGCTTAAACCTTGCACAAATCATCTCAATGTTTGCTAAGTTTGTGAATTGAGTTAACTTTGTTATTTGTGAGTCAAGACTAGTCAAATCCTGCAATTTGAGGTATTTATGCAATAATTATTCGATTCTTATCAAATTGATAATTAACATGTAAACCCTAGTCAAATTGAGGCATTCGTTCAAAACTGAGTCGATTCTACCACATTTAGCCAAATATAGCTTAAATCTTATCAAATTCATCTCAGTGGTTGCTAAGTTTGCGAAACAAGGTAATTCTGTCAATTGTGATCCCAACTTAGTCAACTTGACGAAATTTGCCTATTCGTGCAAAACTGATTCGATCCTAGGACATTTAGCACAAATCATTTCGATATTTGCTAAGTTCGACGATATGTTACTAGTAACACAACCTAGTATTGAACTTGCAGGTTTCTGGGTCACGCCCTCAGCACGTACTAACGACGACATCATAGAAGACGTCATAGTCTCGGCCTCCGGCGGTGGTGGTAGCGCTCACAACTCCAACAACCCCGAGACATGAATTGCATTGTGAGCTGGATTGGTGTATTACTGTTGGACTTTATGACTTAAATCGTCGGATTTGTATTGTGATGGATAGATTGTAACATGTAATCCGTAGTTTACAAATTGTCGTTGGATGTGTGATTGATTATCTAAGGATGCGCTAGAATGTCTCATACGGTTTGAGAGATTGATATATATATTATCACTGCAAATATTTTTTTTGTCTGCTGAGTGGATGTCCTATTTACTAGAGAGGTCATGCCGAAATTTTGTACATTTCGGTGACTTAGTTATTCGTTGTGGAGTTTGATTCTTGAATCATGTTGGTAATACTCTTGAATTGTTCGTAATACTCTTGAATCTTGAGTTGTCGATATATATTAAGTGTTTGATTGAATGTATAGATATTGATATTGAGTGTTTGATTGAATGTTGAATAAGATGCATAGCGATCGATATATATTGATTGTTTGATTAAATGTATAGATATTGATATTGAGTGTTTGATTGAATGTTGAGATGCATACCGATCAATATATATTGAGTGTTTGATCGATATAGATATTGAGTGTTTGATTGAATGTTGAATAAGTTTAATTGAATGTTTGATCGATATATATTTCAAATCTTGTGATGGACTTATTGTGATGCGTGGTCGATATATATATTGAGTGTTTGGTTGAATGTTGAATAAGTTTGATTGAATGTATTGAGTGTGATGCATATGGATATATATTAAGCGTCATTTAAATTCGTGGGTTTCTGTCTGGCCCACGAATTTAAGTTAAATTCGTGGGTTTCTGTCTGGCCCACGAATTTAACTGTTAAATTAAATGGAGTTTTCTGGCCACGAATTTAAAAGTTAAATTCGTGGGTTTCCCTGGCCCACAAATTTAAGTTAAATTCGTGGGTTTTCCTGGCCCACGAATTTAAGTTAAATTCGTGGGTTTCTTTTTGACCCACGAATTTAAGTTAAATTGTGAGTTTTCGACCACAATTTAAGTTAAATTCGTGAGTTTCTTGACCCACGAATTTAATAATTAAATTAAGTGGGTCGAGAGAAACCCACGAATTTATCGATTAAATTAAGTGGGCCAGCAGAAACCCACGAATTTAACTTAAATTCGTGGGCACCCACGAATTTAATTGATTAAATTCGTCGAGTTAAATTCGTGGCCTAAATTCGACGGTTTGCGCACGAATTTATAGTAAATTCGTGGGTTTTGGCCTAAATTCGTGGGTTTCTGGCCCACGAATTTTCCCCTGATTCCTGTAGTGATCACTCAATGACAGTGGGACCGGCCTGTCATTGGAATGGAGGTTCTTATCCATGGCAAAAAAATAGAGGAGCTATAGGGCTCCTTGCCGCCGGCGAGAGGAGGCCGGCCGGCCGATGGGCGATGCGGCTGGCGGCGCCAGAGCGAGTGGCTCGGCCGGCAGCGCCTGCCAGCGGCGGCGACGTCGCGATGGTGGGCGGCGTGTCGGCCGGGTGCGGCAGAGCGCAGGAGGCCGACCGGCCGATCGGCCGAGCCGGGGAGGCGCCGGTGCGGCAGCACGGCAGCGAGCCCGGTCGGCGGCGCGTGGCGCAAGGTGGCGGCGGTGCACGGGCACGGGCGACAGCGTTGGAAGCACAGGTGACAGGCGGTGCGACGAGGGGATCGTGATGCTCGCGTCTGTTCGTCCGGAGGATCGCCGGAACGGCGGCGGCCATGACCATGCCGACGACAAGGACACCCCAAATATTAAAAAAATTGGAAAGCGCAACGACAAAAAGGAAGTGAGCACCGCGTAGGTCTCGATGAGACGAACTCAACGATGTGGTCAGATTCGAGAGTAGCTCACCGGATTGAGAGTAATCGACGAAAAACTGAGCCTCCAACGAAGATTTCAACGGCGAAATTCGTTGTTGCCCTAAAACAAAAAGTGAAATTAGTTGAGGGCTTTTGCTCGGGGCGTTGTCGCGAACACAACGATGTGATCAGAATTGAGTTTGGCTCACTGGAGCAAAATATGACGTGGTGGTATCGACGGAGGACCATGGATTCAGATTTCGGACCGAAATCCAAAATCTCGACCGAGATTTCGGATTTCGGACCCCTCCGAGATTCAAAATACCGGTTATTTAAAAAAATTCAAAATGCTACAGTGCACATTCAAATTTCGCTGAGATCTCGGTGATTTCGGCCGAGATTTGTATATTTTTTGCCGGATTTTTAGTTTTTTTCACCGGATATGATTGGATTTAGGTTGAAGATCATCCACAAAAAATTTCAGATTTTTTTTGATGTTTTTTTTTTGACCATTTTTTGGTCGGCTCAAACCGGACCGAAATCTCGGAAATTTCGGTCGAAATCTCGGTGATTTAGAAATTTTGGATTTCCGATGAGAAAAACCGGATTTCAAATTTGAATTTTAGATTCCGCCCGGATTTGATTTGAATTTTCGAAATCTCACCGAGATTTCGGATTTCGGGCACCTCCGAAATTTGGTTAAAAACGAGATTTGTAACCCTGCGGAGGACAACCGGCGACGGTTCTTGCGTGATTCCGGCGATACGGAGAGGAATGACTATGGGAGAGTGAGAGCACGGGATGGGGAACTCAAAGACGAAGAGTTGAGAGGTGGAAGCACACGTTTTTGTGAAGAAATGGCCAAGTTATGAGCAATTGAAGGCATTTCGGTTTTTGGTTAATGGAGCCGTTTCCGGCGAGATTTAGGGTTCATTAACACTGGGAATGGAATCCTCTCATCGATACCTTTCCAACGGACCCAGCGTTGCTCGATTTGATGCAATAATGAGGAAGTTATGGCAATTGGAAATCAAGGCGCCATGGACGGAGCTTTAATGGAAACGCACAAGTCGTGAGCTTGAAGAAGAAGCTACAGTAGCACCACGTGTCACTTCTCGATTGGCCGGAGTAAGCGGAAAGTTAGGCGTGTAATAAAAATTGCAAAAATGGTCTAAAAATCCCGAAAAAATTCCTAAAAATATTAGGGAATATTTGAAACCCAACAAAATCGGTTTCATGGAATTTGGATGAAATTTGGAATTTAGAAAATTCCGGGACAAATAAAGGGCATTTCACGAAAGGCTGTGAGAGATAAAATATCAGAGTGTTTCCAAAAATCTTGGGAAAATTCCCAAAATGGTTTTGGAATATTTGGAACCTAATGCAATAGGTTTTGGGATTTTTAGAGCATTTTTTAAGTCAGGTGGAATTTTGGGTAGGGTCCGGAATTCAGGTATTCGATTTTTCGGATGATGAAGGGTTGAACTCCAATTTCGGAAGGATAAAGATGCCAGGTTAATCTAAACACTGAGGAAAAACTGAATTTTGAATTTAGTTTAATTTAAATTAGATTTTAACAGAAGACTGGAATTGGGGATGTTACAAACCTACCCCCCTTAGAGAGAATCTCGTCACCGAGATTCGGACGAAGAAAGAAAAAGACCGGGAAACTCGGCTCAAAGATCCTCTTCTCTCTCCCAAGTAGCTTCCTTTTCTGAGTGATTGCTCCATTGAACTTTGCAAAATTTGATCACTCGGCTTCTGGTTCGACGCTCCGCTCCATCCAAGATTTTGATGGTATATTCTGGATATGACAGGTCTTCTTTCAACTCCATTTCTTCATACAACATTTGATGCTCAGGTACCCTAATACATTTCTTCAGCTGAGAAACATGAAAGACATCATGAACATCCGACAGCTGTGGAGGTAGTTTCAACTTGTAAGCAACTTCTCCTTTTCTGGCTACCACTGGAAAGGGTCCAATGTAGCGGGGCGCTAACTTCCCACTAACTCTGAAATGACGCATTCCCTTAAGAGGCAAAACCTTCAGGTAAACATAGTTGCCAGGTACAAAACTTAATTCCCATCGGTGGTTATCAGCATAACTCTTCTGCCTTGACTTGGCTGTTTTCAAATTCGCCCGAACCATCCTAACTTGCTCTTCGACCTCCTTCAGAATATCAGGTCCAATGATCTGTTCTCCTTCTGATTCTTTCCAATATAGTGGTGTCCTGCATTTCCTTCCATAAAGAGCTTCGAACGGTGCCATCTTCAGACTTGACTGATAGCTGTTATTGTAGGAGAATTCTGCATAGGGCAAATTCTGATTCCAGGAACCGGTATACGTCAAAGCACAAGCTCTCAGCATGTCTTCTAAGATTTGATTCATCCTTATCGTTTGACCGTCTATCTGAGGATGATAGGCAGTACTAAAATTCAAATTCGTGCTTGGAACCGCATGTAACATCTACCAAAACCTCGAGGTGAATTGAAAACCTCGATCTGACATGATCTTCTTTGGCACCCCGTGCAGACACACAATTTTTGCCATGTACAACTCTGCGAGTTTATCACTCGAATATGTTGTCTTCACCGGAATAAAGTGCGCAACTTTAGTTAATCTGTCCACAATGACCCATATAGATTCATATCCAGACTTCATCCTGGGAAGTCCAGTGATAAAATCCATTCCTATTTCTTCCCATTTCCAGACAGGAACTTGCAAATGTTGCAATAATCCAGCTGGTCTCTGATGTTCTGCTTTTACAAGCTGGCAAATATCACATAGAGCCACGAAGTCAGCAACTTCTTTCTTCATATTGGACCACCAATACTTTTCCTTCAAGCCCGAGTACATCTTTGTACTTCCCAGGTGAATGGTCGCTGAGGGTTAGAGGTCGTGGTCACCGTGGCCGTGGAGGCCAAGGTCGAGGTGGGAGTCACCCATCTAGGGGGTTGCTGAGTTGGTCGCTGAGGGAAGCGGCTCGCTCAATGCTCATGAGCCAGCGTAGGAGGGTGTCCTGGCGGCGCAGTCGGGGGCTGAGGTGCAGGCCGCCACTGTGGCCCTGTCGCAGGCACTGCAAAGGGAGGTACAGGAGCTGCGCAAGTAGGTTCAGGCTGCCCCTGCTGTTGTGCCTCCACCTGCAGCGGCCCCCGCTATTGCCCCTATAGCGCTAGAGGCTGAGATGAGCCTCTGGGAGTGGATATCCCTCCGTGTAGACACTTTTGATGGAGCGGGCACGTCGGTTTAGTCCGTAGACTAGCTGTGGTACATAGAGTGTCAGTTTGAGGTCTTGGAGTTGACTTCGGTCCAAAGAGCTCTCTTTATGGCCTTTCAGCTAAAGGGCCAAGCGGATATCTGGTGGGAGGGGGTTCTTGCTGCGAGGGCCCCCGCCCTTGGACCGATCACTTGGGAAGACTTTGTGGCTCACTTCTGATCCAAGTTCTACCCAGAGTCTTTTCTTGAGAGGATGGAGCATACCCTGTCCACCCTCTCTCAAGGGAAGAGGTCGATGGCAGAGTATGAGGTGGAGTTTAACAATGTGGTTCGCTTTGTACCGGCTGTGGCAGCGGATGATAGAGAGAAGGTGAGGAGGTTCCGTAGGGGCCTCAATCAAGAGTTCAGAGTTGTCATGGGGGAGACTATCCCTCGTGACTTCTGCTCCGTGGTGGAGCAGGCTAAGGTCATGGAGCTTGAGTTGGAGCTCTCCAGGGATAAGCAAAACCCTGGTGGTTCAAGAGTTTCAGCAGCTTCTGGTGGTGGCCAGAAGAGGATTTTCGGTGGTAGGGGTGGGTCTTTTCAGCGATCTACCTCAAAGAAGTTCAAAGGGGGACAGAGTTCCTCCTCAGGGGCTAAGGTGAAGCAGCCTCAGCAATCTTCTTGATGGGTGGCTATTCGTCCTGCTCCAGGGCAGGGCATGATCTGTTTCAAGTGCGGTGGTGGACACCGTGCTGCAGAGTGTGCATAGATAGGGGAGTGCCACCATTGTGGCCGACCTGGCCATATGGGGCGAGTCTGCCGGATGAATCCATGTAGCATCATCAAGTGGGAGCTCGTACCTCCTACTCCCACTACAGCTGCTTCTTCCAGGGGGTCGGTTCAGATGCTAGCAGCTACTGCTCCCCACAGCCCTCTGCCTGGGCGCCCCCTTCGGCCTTTTGGTGCCCGCAACCGTTGGCTCCTCCTCAGCTCACACCCCCGCCCTAAGTTGCTCTAGGGACCCAGTAGGGTGTCGAGGCTCCTACTGCCCTAGCGCCACCAGAAGTGTATGCCTTGTCGACTGCTGAGTCAGCTGGACATCCGGAGGTGGTATCAGGTACTTTGCTTATGGATTCAGTTGATGCCTTTGTTCTTTTTTTATTCTAGAGCATCCTATTCTTTCGTGTCCTCTGAGTTTGCTTGTAGAGCTAAGTTGGGAATGCAAAGGATTGCGAATTCTGTGATAGTTATTTCTCTGGGGGGTCTTATTGCAAGTTCCATGGTTTACCTGGGTTGCACTATTACCATTGATGATGAGGTGTTCTTTGCTAACAGTTGGCCCTTTTTGATGTCATTTTGGGCATGGACTGGTTGCATCAATACCGTGCCAAGATTTGTTGCTTTTGGAAGACAGTTGCCTTGCAGGGTTCGTCCGGAGTGGAATTGACTTTTCAAGGTGGCGTGCTATCCAGTTCCATCTTTGCTTTGGTCAGTTTATGTCCTAGTCATAGTATGCGGCATTTGGGTTTTCTCATGGCTATTTCAGAGAAACCATCCACTTCAGCATCAATTGAGGAGATTCCTGTAGTGAAGGACTTTGTTGATGTTTTCCATGATGAGCTGCCTAGTTTGCCTCCTAAGAGGAGTGTGGAATTTAGAATTGATCTTCTTCCTGGCACTAGACCTATCTCCATATCTCCGTACAGCTTGGCTCGTCCTTTTCAAGACGAGTTGAAAAAGCTGTTGGAGGGTTTGTTGGCCAAGGGTTTTATTCAGTGTAGTGTGTCACTATGGGGAGCACATGTCCTATTTGTATCTAAAAAGGATGGTAGTTAGCGCATGTGCATTGACTATCGTGCTCTCAATCAAGTGACTATTAAAAACAAGTATCCATTGCCTCGTATTGAAGATCTCTTTGACCAATTGAAGGGAGCAAAGGTGTACTCTAAAATTGATCTTCAGTCTAGCTATAATCAGATTCATGTGAGGTAACAGGATATTGAGAAGACTGCTTTCTCCACTAGGTATGGGCATTATGAATTTAAAGTTATTTCTTTTGGACTAACCAATGCTCCTATTATTTTTATAGAGGCGATGAACAGTATGCTACACAAGTATCATGATGATTTTGTGGTAGTGTTCATTCATGACATTCTGGTTTATTCTAAATCAGAAGAAGAACATGAGCAACACCTGAGGCCGGTGTTGGGTACATTAAGGGAGAATCAATTCTTTGCTAAATTAAAGAAATGTGAGTTCTGGATTTTAGAAGTGGGTTTTCTTGGCCATATCATCAATCTAGAGGGCATTTCTGTTGATCCTAGTAAAGTTTCAGCAGTTTTGGATTGCAAGAGACCCTCTAGTGTTAAATAGGTGTGTAGCTTCCTTGGGTTGGCTGGGTATTACTGGCGTTTTGTGCAAGATTTCTCTATCATTGCTAGACCACATTCGCAGTTGACCCAGAAGGGAGTAAAAGTTCAGTGGACTGCTGAGTGTGAGCGTAGTTTTTGCGCTTTGAAGGAGAACTTAGCAACTGCTCCTGTTCTTACCCTTCTTGAGCCTGGGAGGCGCTTCACAGTATACTCTGATGCTTCTCGGGTGGGCCTTGGTTGTGTGCTCTTGCAAGAGGGCAAGGTGATTGCTTATGCGTCGAGGCAGTTGAAAAAGCATGAGCAGAATTACCCCACTCATGATCTTGAGCTAGCCGCTGTGGTACTCGCTTTGAAAATATGGAGGCATTTTTTGTACGGTGAATCTTGTGATATCTTCGTTGATCACAAGAGCCTCAAGTACATCTTTACTCAGAAAGATTTGAATTTGTGGCAAAGGAGGTGTCTAGAATTAATAAAAGATTACGACCTAACCATCCAGTATCATCCAGGCAAGGCGAATGTGGTGGCTGACGCGCTCAATCACAAGACAATGCCTCCTGCCATTGATTATCCTGTTGCTGATTTTGAGCGGTTAGGAGTTTCTTATTGTTTCGCGGGCACCATGTAAGCTAAAACTCAATTGATTCTTGAGTCAGCAATTCTCGAGCGTGTGCGAGAAGCACAACAGCATGATCGGTTGCTTCAGCAGGTGATGAAACGCCTTGAGGATGGCAAGACTGGAGATTTTAGTATTGATGACGCGGGAGCTCTGGGCTGTATTTGTGTACCTCATAAATCCCAAATCAAGGAGGATATCTTGAAAGAGGCTCATCGAACCCTGTACACAGTTCGTCTTAGGGAGAGTAAGATGTACATAGATTTAAAAAAGAACTTCTGGTGGAAAAGGATGAGGGTTGACATTGCTAAGTATGTGGCATCTTGTGGGATCTGTCAGAAAGTTAAGGTTGAACACAAACGTCCTACTGGGTTGTTCCAGCCACTAGAGATTCCTGTCTGGCCTTGGGACGACATATCTATGGACTTTGTAGTTGGCCTACCTGGTACTCAATGAGGAAAGGATGCTATTTGGGTTTTGGTGGATCGTCTTAGTAAGTCCGCTCACTTTATCCCTATCCACACAACAAATTCAGCGAGCGAGTTGGCTCCTATAAATGTGCGAGAAATTGTGAGATTGCATGGTGTACCCAGGATGATTATCTCTGATCGTGATGCGAAGTTTGTCTCTAAATTATGGGAGAGTCTGCGGAGTGCTTTGGGCACACAACTTCGCCTTAGCACCGCTTTTCATCCTCAAACAGATGGGCAATCTGAGCGTACCATTCAGACTTTGGAGGATATGCTTAGGGCTTGTGTGATGGCATAGAAAGGTAGGTGGGAATCTCATTTGCCACTGGCAGAGTTTGCCTATAATAACTGCTACCATTCTAGCATCCGGGCGCTCCTTATGAAGTGTTTTATGGGCGAAAGTGCAGATCACCCCTATGTTGGGATGCAGTAGGATAACGAGCAGTCCTTGGCCCGGATTGGGTTCAACAAACTGTTGATCGAGTGGCAGAGGTGAGGCAGAACCTTCTTGCATCTCAGAGTAGACAGAAAAGCTATGCTGATGTGAGAAGGCGTGATTTAGAGTTTGAGGTGGGTGACAGCAGGCTCTTGCGAGTGTCCCCCACCAAAGGTGTTGTTCACATCGGCACCAAAGGGAAGCTTAGCCCGAGATATGTTTGGCCATTCCCTATTACAGCTCGAGTTGGTAAATTGGCTTATCATTTGGAGCTTCCTGACTCGATGCAAGGGGTCAACAATGTGTTCCATGTATCCATGCTGAGAAAATACTTGCATGACCCAGATTTGGTGGTTCCTTTGGAGCTATTGGGCTTGATCAGAACCTCACTTTTGAGTCCTGGCCAGTGAAAATTCTGGTAATTTGGAGCGAGTATGAAGAACAAAACCCTCAAGTTTTATTAAAGTCCTGTGGTCGCACCAGATAGAGAGAGAAGCGACCTGGGAGTTGGAATCTCGCAAGCGCAAGAAGTATCCTGAGTTATTCCTATCAGGTATGAAAAGTCAAATTTATCTCCCTTCATTTTTGATGTTGCATAACGTCGTGTCGAGGATTCGAGGTCGAATCCTGTTAAGGGGGAGAAAATGTGACAATATGATAAGAGTTTAAGCCGTGTTTTGTTCAATTCAGGGTTTTCGGGCTATTGCCGGGGAGATTGGGCCTTGAGGGATTGAATTCTGGGCTTCCTGTGGAGGTTTTTGGGCCATGTAGGGGGAAAACGCAGCCAAACCCTAGCCCTTCCCCTTCCCCCCCACTCCCATGTGTGCGCCACCCTCCCCCCTGTGGCCGCCGCCCCTCCCTCCCCCCTAGGGGCAGCAAGGGGGGTGGGGAGGTGGTGGAGGGGGTGGTGGCGCAAGGGGAGGGGAGGGGAGGCGCACGGTAAGGGGCAAAAGGGGTGTGGCGGCTATGGGAGGGAGAGGAGGAGGTGGGGCGCATGGGGGAGGGTATGGGGCACCCTAGGGCTGGTTGGCAGCCCCCTCCTCCCCACATGGGCCAAGGAGGCTCCACCTAAAGCCCAAAAAGATCCCCCCAAGGCCCAAGTTTCGTCGGAAAGGCCCAAACTCCTGAAATCGGCCCAAAAACGCGATTAAACGGCATAACGTAAAGTTTTAACCTTCATTTTCACATTTTATAAAGTCACCTTCTCTAATTTCACCCTTTTACAGTGTCTTGACATCCTGTAGTGTCACATTCTCCCCCCCTTAAACAGGATTCAACCTCGAATCCGAAGAACGCCAAAATCAACAACTAAGTCCCCAAGGAACAAAAGACTTCTTTGCAACAAAGAAAACATTCACACAAAGACTCAAACCGGAACAAACAACAAGCGAGTTCTCAAAACCAACACTAGCGGGAAAATGTTGATTTAGCTCAACAGAGTGCAACCTCTCACGGTTCCACCTTCACTTCAATTCCCAAACAGAATCTGCGTTTCAACCACAAAGGGCTCCATCAACCCAAAACGCCCGAAACCTCACGACAAACACTTCACACTACTATCACAACCAACCTGACTACCACACTTCATTAAACTCAACATGACACAATCAAAACGAGTCACAATTCCTTTAACGATGTCTCTACATTCCCGAAAATTTCCATCGAGGGGAATAACTCATTAAGGCATATTTGCCCTTCCGATACACGATCATGCTAACACTTCATTCCATCCTCTCCCAGGCAAGACTCAAACCCAGAAACTAGTTAAGACAATTGCTCACGGCAGGACAATTATCACCGAACTACCGTCAACTTCACTTCCACCCATCGGTACTCTTAATAAAGGTTAAACCCATACATCATCAACCTCCATCACAAACCACCCTTATACCACTAAGGTTCGACACCTAGCCCCAAGCTAGGATCGTAAAACCTTACCAAACCACAATTGGCTCCTTTCTTAAGAGGGTCTCGCCCTCACACAATAACACTTAGTTATCAAGCCCAAGTGTACACATATTTTGCATACTCAACCATAAACCAAGAACATTTATATCCTCACTCCCATCTATAAAGCAAGAGAAGTACAATTCTTTTGAACCCAAGTGGACCACACACGACAACTCAAACCCAAAGCGTTAACAACCACTTTGGAAAGAATTCGGCAACATCAAAGCCAAATCGCAAAGGAAGCACAAATCCCCTACACCACAACCAAAATACCAAAAATTCTTCATTCTTTCTTTTCATACTAGAAAGAAATGGACATCTCGATTCATGACATGAATGCAAACTTTTTCAAGAGCACTCCGGATTAGTCATATATCCATATATGACTTTCTCACCATCCTGGCCCATCGACTCTTTTATCATTAAACATCTATAAACAATGGCATGCTTCCTTTTCACCATTCATTCATCATGTAACAACAATACCGAATAGTCATTCACCAAAAGACTTCTTCCTCGGTATCACATGATTAAAACACAAATAACATCGATGATTGCGCTAATTCATATAGACTATGACTGCAACATCGTTAGTAGGAACACACCACGTCATGTCAGAACCCACCATTTCTCGAAAGCTAAACTTGCAAAACCTCACATTTTAACCAAAATCAGCATTTTGGAAAAGAACATCAACTCCAAAGTCAAACATCTACACACACAACCACCGCAAATTTTCTCAAAGAGAAAGAGAAACTCATTTCAAAAGGGAACACTGTCGGGACCCCGAATTTGCAAATCCGGACCCTCTGTGTATTCAACACTAGTCCAGGAACGCGCTAGTGCACACAGTCTTAACATCGGTAAATATCACAATCATACCATTCGATGCTAATAAAGTACTTTTATTTAAATAACCAAACTGGTTACTCGACCTTATGGTCAAGTCACAAATGTACGCCTCGCAGGACGATACTTATTAAAAGAGAAATAGTAGCAGCGGGAAATCAAATAAGGTAACATCGTGGCGCCATCCAGTATACCACAGGCAATCGGTGGGCTCGCTTCCTACGTGAGATGGATCCTCTTGGAGCTCCTCCTCCAAAGCTGGTGTAGTCTCCTCTTCAAGCGGTGTTGTATTATGGCAAGGGTGAGTACTTGGTACTCGACAAGTCATGCATGCAGAATGCAGGCTAATATACTATATGCATGGCTTAGTACAAAGGAATAGCTCAAGGTATATTTGCGATAAAAACATTTGAAAAGTAGCATAAGTAGATTCGAAAGCAGTAAAAACAAGTAAAGCTTAAATAACTTTTCAAGAAGTTTGAGTAAACATTTTTCCCATCCTAAACCACATTTCCATCAACGTCATCATTGATCCAACCCAACTCTTCAAACCAAGTTATTTTTGGAGAAAATCTAACCCTTATTTGTAATTCCCGGCGATGTCCAATACCGCGGACACGGCTATTCGAATAGATTCTAAACTCTGCAGAGGTTATGCACTTTACCCACAAGATACAATCAAACACCACAAAGGCGAGTTCAGTAACAAAGTCTTTCGGAGACTTCTAACAATACAAGTGGTCCTTCCCGGTTATTGCACACTAACCCTTCCCTTAGCTAAGGCGAAGTCTAGGCCAATCAACCGTTAGATGGGTACCTGGCCTCGGCCGATGCGCTCCCCGTACAACTTGCACAAAGGGTGTAGTTGACCTCCACGAGGTCCCACAGTGCGTTATTAGCAACTTAGTCAACTAGGTCCGTCCCATTACAGACATGTGGTTGCACGTTAGACCCAGTTCAAAGGCTTGCAAGGTTAAGTCCTTAGGGTGACCAGGGCAAGACTACCCGAAGAACCAAATCAACACTCCCAATGCCACAACTGGCCCACCTGATTACTCTTGCCACATGCCCCGGCCGAAATTTTATCAAACCCCAGTTGATTACCATGCACCACGTGCCATCAACATCACATGATACCTTTCCAAAACAGGTTCAATATATCATTAAGTCAATATTAACATTTAATTATCCAAAATCATGTTATGAGCACGTAGCAGGTCTAAGCGTTATACTACAACGGTCTAAACCCATGTTGGCAATTTAATAATGTCCAACTAGTAATCCACAACTAGGGTGACAAGGGTCATGGCACATACTTAAATAATGAAGGTGTCATACAAACAAATTGGTATTTATCTAACCCCCATGTTTAAACAAAGTATTTTTCTAATTGAACTAGCATGCAATAGTTTAAATCAAAATAGATTTGAAATAGGATCAACATGGTCAAAGCACAACTTGCCTTCAAAAGTACTTGTTCTTGGTCTTGAGTTGGATCCTGAGTCAATACTTCTCCTTGAATCCTTAGGCACTTCAACGTCTACTCGTAAAGCGTGCAAATAGCAAATACACGAATAAACAATAGGCAAAAAGTGTCCAAACATCCAAATAAAATCCATAAACAGAGAGAACATAATTTTATGAGTTTTTAGAAACTGGAATCGTCAAATTTGGAGTTAAGACGCAAAAGTTATGATTATTTAAAGTCTAAATAATCAATTAAATAATTTTGCAGAGAAAAACTTTAGTCCAAAAATTAAATAAAATTTATATTTAGGTAGATCTCAATTTTATACAAATTTAGAAATTTGAATCACTCAAATCGGAGTTGAAACGCAAAAGTTATAAGTGTTTGAAGTTTTGAAATACAAATCAATATTAAACCGATTTATTAAATCATTTTCTTTTTCGGAAAATCATTTATTGCGTCAGCAGGGACACGTGGACCAATCGGGTGACGACACGTGGCCTCGGGTCCACGGACCCGGCGCACGGTTCTCGGCTCGGTCCACCGTGGGCTCGGCCCACTCCACGGCCGCCGGTGGGCCTCTCGACACGCGGCCCGCGTGTCGGTCTACACGCACGCGCTGTCGTCGACCTTCCCGACACGTGGCGCAATCTCAGCCGTTGATTTGAAAATCAACGGCCCAGATTAGATCTGGCTAACGCGCTTGGAAAACAACTCCACTGATCTGGACCGTTCGATCTTGATCGGACGGTCAAGATCCAATCTATTGCTATGAACGTGGTTCAATCTAAGCCGTTGGATCTAGATCTAACAGTTGAGATTAGATCTGGAGATTAACACGTGATTCTTTACCGTGGGTGACGTGGGCGAATCTGGACCGTGCGATGAAGATCCGACGGTTGAGAAGCTTCGCGGGTCTGCGTTGAGAACGAAGACCACACCGACGGCGTTTCGGGCACGCTCCGGCGAAGTGGGTGGTCTCTTCGGGGGCGTCTCGAAGCGGGGACTCCGGATCTGGGCTCCTTCTCGGCGGAAGACGACGGACGGCGGCGGAAAACGGCGCAAACCGCGGCGGACACCTCTTCCAACTACGGCGAGCTCGTACGGGCAAACGGCGACGGCTCAGGCGAGATGGCTCGGGGACACGGGTGCGCACGGAGGAGGGCAACCTCGGGGCGTGACCCGGGCTTTAAATAGCCTCGGCGTTCGTGCCCGAGACGGAAACCTAATTCTCCACGGCGGCGGGCGCGGCGGCGGAGTCCGGCTCGGACTCGGGCGGAGACGACGATGCACAGCCGTCCATGTGGCACGATCAACGGCCACGATCGCGTGGGCGCGATCGGATCCGGGCCGGATTCGACCGAAGCGGTACGGGGAAATGGATCAAAGGTTGATGTGATGATGCGCGTCGGCAATGGATCAAAGGTTGATGTGATCGCCGTCGGGACGCTACCTATCCAATTACCATCAGGATTAGTTATAAACCTAAATAATTGTTATTTAGTGCCTGCGTTGAGCATGAACATCATATCTGGATCTTGTTTAATGCGAGACGGTTATTCATTCAAGTCTGAGAACAATGGTTGTTCAATTTATATGAATAATATCTTTTATGGTCATGCACCTGAAAAGAATGGTTTATTTATTTTGAATCTTGATAATAGTACACATGTTCATAATGTGAATGCCAAAAGAATTAAGTTGAATGATGATATTGCTGCATATATGTGGCATTGCCGCTTATGTCATATTGGTGTTAAGCATGAAGAAGCTCCATTACGATGGACTATTAGAATCACTTGATTATGAATCATTTGAGACATGTGAACCATGCCTCATGGGCAAGATGACTAGAACCCGTTTTCCGGTACAATGGAGCGGGCAACCGACTTATTGGAAATCATACATACCGATGTGTGTGGTCCAATGAGTGTGTCGGTAGCGTGGTGGATATCGTTAGCCGTTACTTTCACGGATGATTTGAGTAGATATGGATATATTTACTTAATGAAACACAAGTCTGAAACATTTGAAAAGTTCAAAGAATTTCATAGTGAAGTAGAAAATCATCGGAACAGAAAGATCAAATTTCTACGATCTGATCGTGGAGGAGAGTATCTTAGTTACGAATTTGGCACACACATGAGACAATGTGGAATAGTTTCACAACTCACTCCTGCTGGAACACCACAGCGTAATGGTGTATCCGAGCGTCGTGTCGTACTTTATTGGATATGGTTCGATCTATGATGTCCCTTACAGATTTGCCACTTTCATTTTGGGGTCATGCACTAGAAACAGATGCATTCACTTTAAATAGGGCACCATCTAAATCCGTTGAAATGACACCGTATGAATTATGGTTTGGCAACAAACCTAAGTCATCATTTCTAAAAGTTTGGGGATGCGATGTTTATGTGAAGAAAATTCAACCTGATAAACTCGAACCCAAAGCGGAAAAATGCGTCTTCATAGGATACCCTAAAGAAACAATTGGGTACACCTTCTATCACAGATCTGAGGGCAAGGTTTTCGTTGCCAAGAATGGATCCTTTTTGGAGAAAGAGTTTCTCTCAAAAGGTGTGAGTAGTAGGAAGGTAGAACTTCGGCGAGGTTGTTGAACCTTCTCTTCATGGAATGGCAAGTGCAGCAGCGCGGAAGTTGTTTCGAGTTGACTTCACCAAATGAAGAGGAACTAATGATAAGGATCATGAAACTCAGAAAGAGAACACTACCGCACCTCGCAGTCAACAAGAGCGCATAATGCTCCTGACTTTTATGTTCCTACTATGAATGTCATGGTAGTTGAGAATGATGACCCTGCGACGTATGATGAAGCGATGATGAGCCCAGATTCCGACAAATGGCTAGAAGCCATGAAATCCGAAATGGGATCCATGTATGAAAACCAAGTATGGACTTTGGTGGACTTACCCAATGACCGTAAGGCCGTTGAGAACAAATGGATTTTCAAAAAGAAAATAGACGCTGATGGTAATGTGACCGTCTATAAAGCTCGACTTGTCGCAAAGGGTTTTCGACAAATTCAAGGAGTTGACTACGATGAGACTTTCTCACCCGTAGCGATGCTAAAGTCTGTTAGGATTATGTTAGCAATTGCTGCATTTTTCGATTATGAAATTTGGCAGATGGATGTAAAAACCGCATTCCTTAATGGAAATATTGAGGAAGAGTTGTATATGATACAACCCAAAGGTTTTGTTGATCCTAAGGATGCTGATAAGGTATGCAAACTTCAGCGATCCATTTATGGACTGAAGCAAGCATCACGAAGTTGGAATCTCCGTTTTGATGAGGTAATCAAAGGTTTTGGATTTGTCTAAACTTACGGAGAATCTTGTGTTTACAAGAAAGTGAGTGGGAGCTCTATAGCATTTCTAATATTATATGTGGATGACATATTGTTGATTGGAAATGATATAGAACTTTTGAAAAGCGTAAAAGACTACTTAAACAGTAAGTTTTCAATGAAGGACCTTGGTGAAGCGGCATATATTTTAGGCATCAAAATCTATAGAGATAGATCGAGACGCTTGATTGGGCTATCACAAAGTACATATCTTGACAAGATTCTAAAGAAGTTTAGAATGGACGAAAGTAAGAAAGGGTTCTTACCTATGATGCAAGGCAAGACGTTGAGTAAGACTCAGAGTCCAGCTACAGCAGAAGATAGAGAAGTAATGAATAAGATTCCCTATGCTTCACCATAGGCTCTATCATGTATGCTATGTTGTGTACAAGACCGGATGTGGCACATGCTATTAGTTTGACTAGCGGTACCCGATCGATCCAGGTTTTGAACACTGGAATGATCAAGAATATCTTTAAGTACTTAAGAAGAACTAAAGATATGTTTCTCATATATGGTGGTGAAGAAGAGCTCGTCAAAAATGTTACGTCGGCGCTAGCTTTGACACCGATCCGGATGACTCTAAGTCTCAATCTGGGTACATTTTTGAAATGAATGGAGGAAGCGGTGGTGGAGAAGTTCCAAGCAATGTGGTGGCGGGATCTTCAACAGAGGCGGAATATATTGCTTTGCTTGAGCGTATGAGGAAGCGGTTTGGATGAAGATGTTCATATCCGAACTAGGTGTGGTTCCGAGTGCGTTGGACCCGATGGTTATCTATTGTGACAACAATGGTGCCATAGCCAATGCTAAAGAACCAAGGTCACACAAGAATTCCAAGCATATTAAGCGCCGGTTTCACTCCATCCGTGAACATGTCAAGGATGGCGATATAAAGATTTGCAAAGTACACACGGATCTGAATGTGGCAGACTCGTTGACTAAAGCTCTCCCAAGGGCAAAACATGATCCGCACCAGAACTCAATGGGTGTTAGAATCATCACAATGTAATCTAGATTATTGACTCTAGTGCAAGTGGGAGATCAAGGGAATATGCCCGAGAGGCAATAATAAATTGTTTATTATCATATTCCATGTTTATAATAGATGTTTATTTCTCATGCTAAAATTGTATTAATCGGAAACGTTAATACATGTGTGTTTAATAAACAAAAGGGTTCCTAGTAAAGCCTCTTTTTAAACTAGCTCGTTGATTAACTGATGATCAAGGTTTCCTGATCATGAACATTGGATGTTGTTAATAACGGGGTCATGTCATTAGAAGAATGATATGATGAACAAACACCCAAGTTGGTATAGCAAATACGATCAAGTCATTTAGTTTGTTCTTTGTATCAAACACATACGAAATAGCCCTTTTTCCTTAGACCATGAGATGATGTCAATCACTAATTCCGAAGAGTACTTTGATGACATCAAGCGTCACTCCGTAACACGGTGACTATAAAGATGGATTTGGGTACTATGAAAGTATTAGTTGAGGCTCATGCATCAAGAGTGGGATTTGTCCATCCGGATGACGGAGAGATATACTCTGGGCCCTCTCGGTGATATCACATTGACATCGCTTGCAAGCATGTGACTAGGTCACAAGAATGTTATATCACGGAGCGAGTAAAGAGTACTTGTCGATAGCGGGATCGAACTAGGTATAGTTGATACTGATGATCGGATCCGGACAAGTAAAATATCGTGAGACAAAAGGAATTGGTTATGTCGTTTACGGTTTACGCGATCACTAGTTCATCGTTGAGTGAATGGGAGTCATTATGGATCTCCGGATCCCGCCGATGATTATTGATCTGAGAGGTGTCTCAATCATGTCCATTTTATTCACGAACCGTAGGGTGACACACTTAAGGTTCATCGATGCATTTGAGTGGATACGAAACAGGAGAAAAGTATGGACGATCTGAGGACTATTTCGAGTATCGCGGAATAGTTTCGGGATATCGGAATAGTTAAAGGGGGTATATGTTAATGTTTGTTAATTAAAAGAATTAACAAATATTAAAATATCTGAAATAAAAATGTTTTATTTATTTATGGGAGAAAACCTTTCATTTCTTGAGTGGGGTTTTAATGGAAACCAAAGTGGGATGTTTTAAAGTGAGTGGAGAGATCACTCACATGAAGAGAGGAGGGCAAGGGGCAGCCCCATGCGCCGGCCACCCCTTGGCCTAGCCTCCTCCTCCTCCTATAAAAGGGAGGGAGGGCTCCTCTCTTTGTTATTCATCCATTTGACCCTTTGGTTGGTCCTTTCTCCTCCTCCTCTGTTGATCCATTTTTCAAGCGGTAGCTTAAGCGGCCGCTTGAGACAGTTTCTCCACCACCACCACTAAGTCGTAGTGTTGCCGGAGTTTCCGTGGATCCTCTACTTCGCTGCCCGCGAACGAGGATTGGAGGTCATCGTTGATCCGTACGTGTGACCAAGTACGGAGGCGCTGCCGTTTGTGGCGCTCATCTTCGCGACTTTGAAGTCGGGAGTGTACCTCTACATCAACCACGTTTGTTTGCGGGAACGTTATTCCCGCTCTCGGTCTACGAGGGTGAGTCCTTCTGAAACCGTTTACTTGCATCTCCTAGATATGATCTTGGTGTTTGGTTGCAATCGTAGGAAAAATTTTTGTTTTCCATGCTACGAAACCCTTCAATTGGGTACCTCTGTCCGATACAATCCTCTTTGGCACTCCGTGCAAACAGACAATCCTGATCATGTACAATTCTGCTAATTTATCTCCCGAGTAAGTGGTCTTCACGGGGATAAAATGGGCTACTTTAGTCAAGCGATCCACTATAACCCATATGGAGTCATAACCTCCTTGAGTCTTCGGCAAACCGGTAATGAAATCCATTCCGATTTCCTCCCACTTCCACTCAGGTATTTTCAGTGGCTGTAGCAATCCTGCTGGTCTCTGATGCATTGCCTTGACTCTCTGGCATACGTCGCACAATGCAACATGCTCGGCAACTTCACGTTTCATACTCGGCCACCAGAATCTCTCCTTCAGACCCTGATACATCTTGGCGCTTCGGGATGAATTGAGTACTTGAGTCATGGGCTTCTTCGAATCGATTGCTTTAACTCCTTCTTGTTAGGCACACAAATGCGATCCTTCATCCACAACGTGCCTTGCTCATCCAACTTGAAGTCCTCTGCCTTGCCTTCCTCCTTGATGAACTTAATCCTGCGGATCTTGTCATCATCCTTACATCCTTCTCGGATCTGATCCTCTAGGGTAGGCTTTACTTCTAATGCGGCCAAGAATCCACTAGGTACCACCTCAATCTTCATTTTCTGAAAATCCTCACATAACTCATCGACTTGTGGCTAGCAACGTACTCACGGTATGGCTTTTCCGACTCGAGCATCGGCTACTACGTTGGCCTTCCGGGATGGTAATGGATTCCAACATTATAGTCCTTGATCAACTCTAACCATCTCCTCTCGCCTCATATTCGAGATCCGATTGGGTGAATATGTACTTAAGGCTCTTATGATCCGTATATACTTCACATCTGTTTCCAATCGAGATAGTGACGCCATATCTTCAAAGCATGCACTACGGCAGCTAACTCTAGGTCATGTGTCGGATAATTTTCCTCATGCGGCCTCAAGCGCCTTGATGCATAAGCGGCGACCTTTCCATTCTGCATCGACGCATCCAAGTCCTTGGCGCGATGCGTCACAATAAATATCGAAGCTTTGAGCAACATCCGGTAGAACTAACACCGGTCTTGATGTCAATCGCTTCTTCAGCTCTGAAATCCTTTCTCACATTCTCGGCGTCCATGCAAACTTCTTTTCCTTCTTCAATCGCGTAAGAGGTTTCGCAATTGTCGAGAAAGCCTTCGATGAAAGCGGCGGTAGTATCCTGCCATTCCAAGGAAACTCGAATCTGGTCACGATCTTTGGTCGCTCCCAATGTAACACAGCTTCTACTTTGCTTGGATCTCTGGCGACTCCTTCTGCGGTCATTACATGTCCAAGAAACTCCACCTTGTCCTTCCAAAAATCACACTTGCTGAACTTGGCGAAAAGTTGTTGTTCCTCAGCTTTTCCAAAACTCGCCTTAAGTGTTCGGCATGTTCATCCTCTGTCTTGGAGTAGATTAGGATATCGTCTATGAACACGACGACAAACTTGTCCAAATATTCCATGAATACCTTATTCATCATATTCATGAAATAAATTTGGCGCATTAAATCGATCCAAAGGACATAATCAGAACTCGTAATGTCCATATCTTGGCGAGAATGCAGTCTTGAATATCTTCTGATCGGATCTTCAAGCGATGGTATCGATCTCGAGATCAATCTTGGAGAAAACTCCGGCTCGTCTCGGTGATCAAACAAATCATCAATCCTGGGTAGCGGATACTTATTCTTCACGGTGACTTCATTGAGTGCACGGTAGTCGATGCACATCCTGAAACTTCCGTCCTTTTTCTTGACAAACAAAGCGGTGCTCCCCACGGCGACGAGCTCGATGCGATAAATCTTTTCTCCATTAACTCTTCTAGCTGTTTCTTCATCTCAACCAACTCCTCGGTGGACATCCGATAGGGTCTCTTTGCTATCGGTCTTTGTGCAGTACAAGCTCTATCACAAACTCTATGTCCCTCGCAGGGGCATACCGGAGTAGATCTTCGTGAAAAACATCCGGGTACTCATTCACTCTTGAGACATCCTCTATGATGATTGTCTTGGTGCTGTTAACCATCAAGCTGTTCATCTCTAATCGCAGTAGCTTGAAATTCCACTTTCTTTCCACAAGGGCTCTCAAGCGAGATAGTCCTTCGTCCACAATCCAATACGGCCTTGTGCTTGGATAACCAATCCATTCCCAATATGATGTCTAAGGTCCAGGTTTCTAGAATAATAAGGTTTGCTAGGAACTCTATTCCATCTATTAGTATTCTCACCCGGAACATCCTACTTTCGTTCGGAGTTGAACCAGGGTTTGAACTAAAAGCATGCATCAACTGAGTGCAGGCAGCGAGAAAAGCTCCAAATTCTGCACATCCAGTGGCGGTCTTTGGTGCTCCCTCATTGGGGTTTTACTGGCGAGAACCACTTCCATTGCCTCCAAAGTTTCCACGGTGTTCACCATCTGTCGATTTGCTCTAGGTTTAGAGATGAGAGGAAACAAGAATAGACAAGTAATATGGAACTTATGCGGGCGAAAGGTGTAACCTTAAGGTCCAACTTTATTATTAATAACTTGGTATGGCTGCTTACAATGCCTAAGGGCCTTGCAACACATCGCACACTCGACAAACAATGAAAATCCAAATCGAACTAACTCTGAGTCCTAACGCCTAAAGGGTGACTCTTTATTCTATGACGCGACTCGGCGAAGGAGTCTTACTATAATACCTATGCTCACTCATCGAAAACCTCCACGGCACTGGAGTGCGGGTCTTTGTGGCATAGGCGCGTAACGATTGCCATGTCCAGCAATCTGTGTCCTCTGTGGTAGTCGAAGAAGCGATGTCTTCATCGAATCGACTCCTCCGGATCGGCTCGTGTAGCTCGAATCTTGGCTCTGAGTGCAGTCCGTACAAAGTCATCTCCAACTCGTCAATCCTTCGCGAAGGTGTGCCACATACTCTTGAGCTTCCCGCCATCTGTTCTTTTCGCCGTGATCTCCTTGCGGGCCTTCAGAGCTCCTTGCTTGTATTATCTAGTACATCCTCCTGGCGACAACAAATCGTGCCAAGCGTAACCGTGGCATCCTCATCCTGAATCGCCTTCGGGTCAAGAAGGTTATCGCTGCGCGGATGATAACGGAACACCGTGCTCTCCAACTCTCTGGCGTAGATACGGGTAACGTGCCGCATTGCTCGTCGTGATACTTCTTGGATACCCATCTGCATTGTAGATCTCCTGGCAGTGCAGTGTATCGGGCGATTGCCTGGGCCCTTTTTCCTAGCAGGTACCTCAATCTTCACGTCACAAGCCTTAATCAATCCCGCTTGTCTGATCACTTCTACTTGGTATTGGGGCTTCTCAAAATCTCCGAGAGTTTGTAGCATATGCCAAAGTTCCGCGGCGTGACCAATTCCCAGATCAACGTAGTTGAACTCTTCCTCCATCTGTCACAAGAGTGCTTTACGTAAGAACACGGAATTTTTGAATTGTGACAAGGTAAGGAAAATTTCAGCAAGAGACAAGAAAAGAGAGAAGGGGATAAGTCGAGATGTCATTTCTTATCTTGACAACTTTTAGCTTTAGAAAATAGGTTTTATCCTCACTACGACCATTCTAGCTAGGGTTGAGCCTACAGTCAGTATGGCTCTGATACCACCTCTGTCGGGACCCCGAATTTGCAAATCCGGACCCTCTGTGTATTCAACACTAGTCCAGAACGCAGCGCTAGTGCACACAGTCTTAACATCGGTAAATATCACAATCATACCATTCGATGCTAATAAAGTACTTTTATTTAAATAACTAAATCAAGTTACTCGACCTTATGGTCAAGTCACAAATGTACGCCTCGCAGGACGATACTTATTAAAAGAGAAATAGTAGCAGCGGAAAATCAAATAAGGTAACATCGTGGCGCCATCCAGTATACCACAGGCAACTGACTGGGCTCGCTTCCTACGTAGACGGATCCTCTTGGAGCTCCTCCTCCAAAGCTGGTGTAGTCTCCTCTTCAACTGGTGTTGTATTATGGCAAGGGTGAGTACTTGGTACTCGCAAGTCATCTGCAGAATGCAAAGCTAATATACTATATGCATGGCTTAGTACAAAGGAATAGCTCAAGGTATATTTGCGATGCTTGACATTTGAAAAGTAGCATAAGTAGATTCGAAAGCAGTAAAAACAAGTAAAGCTTAAATAACTTTTCAAGAAGTTTGAGTAAACATTTTTCCCATCCTAAACCACATTTCCATCAACGTCATCATTGATCCAACCCAACTCTTCAAACCAAGTTATTTTTGGAGAAAATCTAACCCTTGACTGTAATTCCCGAGCGATGTCCAATACCGCGGACACGGCTATTCGAATAGATTCTAAACTCTGCAGAGGTTATGCACTTTACCCACAAGATACAGTCAAACACCACAAAGGCGAGTTCCCGTAACAAAGTCTTTCGGAGACTTCTAACAATACAAGTGGTCCTTCCCGGTTATTGCACACTAACCCTTCCCTTAGCTAAGGCGAAGTCTAGGCCAATCAACCGTTAGATGGGTACCTGGCCTCAGCCCCGGTACGCTCCCCCGTACAACTTACACAAAGGGTGTAGTTGACCTCCTGAGGTCCCACAGGTACGTTATTAGCAACTTAGTCAACTAGGTCCGTCCCATTACAGACATGTGGTTGCACGTTAGACCCAGTTCAAAGGCTTGCAAGGTTAAGTCCTTAGGGTGACCAGGGCAAGACTACCCGAAGAACCAAATCAACACTCCCAATGCCACAACTGGCCCACCTGATTACTCTTGCCACATGCCCCGGTCGAAAACTGTTTATCAAACCCCAGTTGATTACCATGCACCACGTGCCATCAACATCACATGATACCTTTCCAAAACAGGTTCAATATATCATTAAGTCAATATTAACATTTGATTATCCAAAATCATGTTATGAGCACGTAGCAGGTCTAAGCAGTATACTACAACGGTCTAAACCCATGTTGGCAATTTAATAATGTCCAACTAGTAATCCACAACTAGGGTGACAAGGGGTCATGGCACATACTTAAATAATCAAGGTGTCATACAAAGAAATTGGTATTTATCTAACCCCATGTTTAAACAAAGTATTTTTCTAATTGAACTAGCATGCAATAGTTTAAATCAAAATAGATTTCGAAATAGGATCAACATGGTCAAAGCACAACTTGCCTTCAAAAAGTACTTGTTCTTGGTCTTGAGTTGGATCCTGAGTCAATACTTCTCCTTGAATCCTTAGGCACTTCAACGTCTACTCGTAAAGCGTGCAAATAGCAAATACACGAATAAACAATAGGCAAAAGTGTCCAAACATCCAAATAAAATCCATAAACAGAGAGAACATAATTTTATGAGTTTTTAGAAACTGGAATCGTCAAATTTGGAGTTAAGGCGTTAAAAGTTATGATTATTTAAAGTCTAAATAATCAATTAAATAATTTTGCAGAGAAAAACTTTAGTCCAAAAATTAAATAAAATTTATATTTAGGTAGATCTCAATTTTATACAAATTTAGAAATTTGAATCACTCAAATCGGAGTTGAAACGCAAAAGTTATAAGCGTTTGAAGTTTTGAAATTCAAATCAATTATTAAACCGATTTATTAAATCATTTTCTTTTTCGGAAAATCATTTATTGCGTCAGCAGGGACACGTGGACCAATCGGGTGACGACACGTGGCCTCGGGTCCACGGACCCGGCGCACGGTTCTCGGCTCGGTCCACCGTGGGCTCGGCCCACGGCTCACGGTCAGCGGCGGTGGGCCCTCGACACGCGGGCCGCGTGTCGGCGTCCTGCACACGACGCGTGGGCCGGCGCGCTGACCGCGGCGGTCGAGGCTTCCCGACACGTGGCGCAATCTCGGCCGTTGATTTGAAAATCAACGGCCCGATTAGATCTCGCTAACGCGCTTGGAAAACAACTCCATCGATCTGGACCGTTCGATCTTGATCGGACGGTCAAGATCCAATCTATTGCTATGAGCGTGGTTCAATCTAAGCCGTTGGATCTAGATCTAACGGTTGAGATTAGATCTGGAGATTAACACGTGATTCTTTACCGTGGGTGGCGTGGGCGAATGCGGGACCGTGCGATGAAGATCCGACGGTTGAGAAGCTTCGCGTCTGCGATGTCCACGGCGAGCTCGTGGCCGCGGCGTTGAGAACGAAGACCACACCGACGGCGTTCGGGCACGCTCCGTGAAGTGGGTGGTCTCTTCGGGGCATCTCGGCGGGGACTCGGATCTGGGCTCCTTCTGGCGGAAGACGAGCGGACGGCGGCGAGCGGCGCAAACGCGGCGGACACCTCTTCCAACTCTGGCGAGCTCACGGGCAAACGGGCGGCGGCTCGAGCGAGATGGCTCGAGGACACGCAGTGCGCCACGGAGGAGGGCAACCTCGGGCGTGACCGGGCTTTAAATAACCTCGGCGTTCGTGCGAGGCGAAACCTAATTCTCCACGGCGGCGCGCGCGGCGAGTCCGGCTTCGGACTCGGGCGGAAACGACGACGCCTGGCCGTCCATTGGCACGATCAGCGACCCACGATCGCGTGGGCGCGATCGGATCCGGGCGGATTCGGCCAAAGCGATGCGGGAAATCCTGACCGTTGGATCTTGATCCAACGGTTGGGATCGATTAGGTTTTGGAGTTGGTTCGGTCGAGTCACGTGGCTCGGGTCGGACTCGAACTCGAGTCTGACTCGGGCTCGGTCGGATGGACAGTACAAACCCACTCGCATTTTCCAGCGATTTAATAATTAAAATAATTCCCAGAAATTCATTTAATTCATTAAAAATAGCAAAATACTCAGAAAAATTCCAGAAAAATTCTGGAAAATATTTTGGAACATTTTGGACTCAAATAAAATATTTCCAACAAAATTTTATTTGCAAAATTAAATTCTTTAATTATTTCAAAATGGAATAAATTCAAATAAATTCCAAATAAATCCAAATAAATTCCAGAAAATTCCAAAAATTCACCAAAGTGCCAAATCACACATGAATTTAAGGAAAGCAAAATTTTGGGGTGTTACAAACACTTCACTAACTAAATCATTTATGAACCATCCACAAACCACCTTTTGAAACACTTGCAAACACCACATAGATTTTCCAAATAACTCCAACTCTAGCAAAAAAGAAGATTACAAATTAAACCTCGAGAGTTTTCCAGCACAACCCTCTATGTCCATCTGTTTCATTTTCAAATTTATTACAAGGATGATTCAGTGCGAACGCGAAGGAGCGCGATCCACTCCAAGACTTTTGGGTGTAAATCCATACTCACAACACAACTAAACAAATGGGCCAAAACCAAAGATCGACACCAAACACTACGAGTTTTGGGGAAACTCTGAAACTCAACATGAGGAACACTTCAACCGAAAGCATTCAACCAAGATGGCAAACAACAAAACCAATCCAGAAGGTTTTAAACACCAGCTTAGCATAAATACAATCATCTCTAGTGTTCCACTACGCTTTCCATTGAAGACTTCGAAATTCACTACTTACTCATTGAGAAAGTCCAACCGGTTTTAACAAAATTTACATAGCAAATTCTTTCTCTAGTTACCATTCCCAACACTTTTAATTAAAGTTTATGATGCTTATCAAAAAGACACCCAACCAAGGCTACATCAACATGATCCGCACGGATCATCATATCATAATACATCTTATTCTAAATTTGAAACATAGTACTTCAACGGATACTTAAGCATGATCAACCTATAAATTTCATACCACCTACATGTCCACGTCTCGACAATCGGAGCTTATTCAGTTAACCAACGACTTCAACATGGAAATATTATCTCTACAAGACAAAGTTCATAACTATGGTTCTAAGACATACATTCATTAAGGATAAAATCATTCATCGTGTTAATTATCCAAAGTTCACTCCATCACAACATGTTACAATTTCCTCTATTTTAACCATGGTTTCCAACAAGTAATCTACACAATTACCACCACTACTAAATCATCACTATCAATAAATGGGCATAATCATAAACAACAACGTTGTTTTTTAGTTACTCTATCCATATATCATAACAAATTGTCACTACACAACATACTCCAACTATTAAAGTAAATTTAATAAGTTAGATCAGCACAATGTTCTTAAAACAACAACAATACCTATGTTTTTCCCAATTGACATCGGTATTAGCATTATAGGAACACAACTGCATACTTCCAAATATACTAATGGTTTGCAATAACATAAATAGCAACTCTAATTATCTTTCAAGTTAAGGTCACAAGCCAGCATGATTGAATTTCACTACTAACACGTTAAATTAGAACATCTATAAACAACCAACAAGGTTTCTTTAACAATATCAGTAATTTACATCATCTTAATGTTCTAACTATGCATCAGGGTTTAAACTTTAAACATTATCGGGGGTCATAAGCACTTTTATAACAAAGCAACAGATTCTAAGCATGTACATTACCACATTTAATCATTCTCACTATAGAGTACTCTACAACACTAATAGCCTATTTAATCTAAAGCTAAAGATAACAACCGCATTGAATTTGTGACACTACGGGATGTCGAGACACCGTAAAAGGTGAAATTAGGGAGTGTGACTTTATAAAAGGTGAAATTAGAGAATAAAACTTTACGTTATGCAATTTAATCACGTTTCCGGGCCGATTTCGGGAGTTTGGGCCTCTCTGGGGAAGTTTGGGCCCAAGGGGATAACTCGTGGGCTTTAGTGGGAAGAGGTATGGGCCCATGAGGGAGGGGAGGACAGAATTGGGGGGCTTGGTGCACCCCCCTCCCTGCCCTAGCCGCCCCTCCCCTCATTTGGGCGCCTCCCCCTCTCCCACCTCCTCCTAGCCGCCACCCTCCACCCTCCTTTGCGCCTCCACCTTCCCTAGCCGCCCCCCATTGCACCCCTTCCCTTCCCACCACCTCTCCACCTCCCTTGATGCCCCTAGGGGAGTTCTCCACCTCAACACCTCGAAGATCCATCCATTGGAGCCATCCGCGACGAGGAGATCCGGTGGATTTGGAGCGAGGAAGGAGATCGCGCGAACCGGGAGGAGATCCGGTGGGTTTTCGTTCGTCGGGCGAAGGTATGGCCACGGGGATCCTTGGGGTTGGTTTAGGATATGTTCTAAGGGTTAATTTCATGTTTTTAGATCAATTGGTGATGCTGTAATTGGGTAGATTAGATGAAATCTTAAGTTTGCCACGTTCTCTGTTTCGGGCATCATGAGCAGTCGACCTAGGGTTTGTGTTTTAGCCAATATAGAGTCGGAATTTGGTCGTCCCCCTGTTGAAGAAGTTGTAGGTAACTTCAATACCTTTCAGTGGGTATAAAGAACGTCCAATTCCACCTAGCCGTTTGAAAGTTATGCTCGTTTTACCGAACGTGTTAAAAACTGTGACGTGATTGGAACAGATCACGGTATTCTATAGATTAAACCACTTTAGAGTCCGGATCAGTCTTTCCATATACTTAGAAAAAGTTATAAAATTTCCTAAGCTATGCGAAGATGTACTCGTTTAATTGATTCGGAGTCTTAGAACCCAAGTTATGCCTTTTGGAAGGCTACTATCCCGACGGGACAAAACCTCTTTTTTTGGGTTTTGCGTGTAGTTTGCGATGTCGGGGTAGAAGAGTGTTTGCGTACTGTTTTGTGGACATGATTGTGAGTGTGTGGTACCTATGTGCAGGTGGTGTGACCCCGGGAATGCCCTCTACGTCTCGCCAATCCGTCGCCGTGGTTGAGGCAAGTGTATTGGAATGGGTAGCGGGTTGTAGTTTGCTAGATTGGTTGAGATTGAAATTGAATATATGATGTGTTCACATGCCATGCCTTAATGATTGCCAATGATATGATGAATATGCTTATTATGTTATGATGCCATGTGTTAATGTACAAGTTATTTATGATGTTGGCATGTTTGCATACATGGCATGATACATGGCCCGGGCGGTGAGAAAGTCATAACTAGTCCGGGGAAGGTCGGTGAGAAAGTTATGACTATTCCGGAGAGCCAATGAGTAAGTCCTACATCGTGATTCCATCCACCGCAGTGTATGGAAGCGAGGAGTAGGCACCCTCCATCTTCGGGATGGAGGGGGGAGAGGGTGCACACCGACGGGTGTGTACTCAACCATTCCTGTATGAGTTTCCAGGAGATATGTGCATCGCATTGCATTGCATTGCATTATATGAGGATGTTATATGATGATGATATATGATGATGTCAATGATATGCTTACACTATGAATATGAGATGTGTATGATGTCGTATGTGAAAAGTGGTGATGAAGGTATTGGAATGTATTTTCTTGTTCCATTGTGTCGGGACCCCGAATTTGCAAATCCGGACCCTCTGTGTATTCAGCACTAGTCCAGGAACGCGCTAGTGCACACAGTCTTAACATCGGTAAATATCACAATCATACCAATCGATATTATCAAAGTACTTTATTTAAATAACCAAACAGGTTACTTGGCCTTATGGTCAAGTTACAAATATATGCCTCGCAAGGCGAAACTTATTAAAAGAGAAATAACAGCAGCGGAAAATCAAATAACTTCGTGGCGCCATCCAGTATACCACAGGCAGTGCGGGCTCGCATCCCTAAGTAGACGGGTCCTCTTGGAGTTCCTCCTCCAAAGCTGGCGTAATCTCCTCTTCAACTGATATTGTGTTGAGGCAAGGGTGAGTACTTGGTACTCAGCAAGTCATGCACAGAATGCAGGCTAATATACTATATGCATGGCTCGGTACAAAGGAATAGCTTAAGGTATATTTGCGATGCTTGACATTTGACAAGTATCATAAATAGATTCGAAAGCAGTAGAAACAAGTAAAGCATAAATAACTTTTCAAGAAGTTTAATAAACATCTTCCCCATCCTAAACCACATTTCCATCAATTTCATCATTAAACCAGACCAACCTTTCAATCCAAGTTATTTTTGAGAAAATCTAACCCTTGACTGTAATTCCCGAGCATTGTCCAGTACCGTGGACTCGGCTATTTAAATAGATTCTACACTCTGCAGAGGTTATGCACTTTACCCACAAGATACAGTCAAACACCACAAAGGCGAGTTCCCGTAACAAAGCCTTTCGGAAGCCTCAAACAACACAGGTGGCCCTCTCCGGTTCGTGCTCTACACCATCCCTTCCCTTAGCCAAGGCGAAGTATGGGACCAACACACCGTTAGATGGGTATCTGGGCCACGACCACGATCGCTCCCCGTACAATCACACAAACGGTGTAATTGACACCCTGAGGCTCCACAAGCGAGTCCTTAGCGACTTAGTCAACTAGGGCCGTCCCATTCCAGCCATGTGGTTGCAAGTATGACCCAGTTCAAAGGCTTGCAAGGTTAAGTCCTTAGAGTGACCAGGGCAAGACTACCCGAAAAACCAAATCAACACTCCCAATGCCACAACTGGCCCACCTGATTACTCTTGCCACATGCCCTGGCCGAAAGCGTTTATCAAACCCGATTGATTACCATGCACCACGTGCCATCAACATCACATGATACTTTTCCCAAAACAGGTTCAATATATCATTAAGTCAATATTAACATTTGATTGTCCAAAATCATGTCATGAGCACGTAAGCGAGTCTAAGCAAGTTATACTACAACGGTCTAAACCCATGTTGGCAATTTAATAATGTCCAACTAGTAAACCACAACTAGGGTGACAAAGGATCATGGCACATACTTAAGTAATCAAGGTGTCATATAGCAAATTGGTATTTATCTAACCCCTGAGTTTAAACAAAGTATTTTTCTAATTGAACTAGCATGCAATAGTTTAAATCAAAATAGATTTGAAATAGGATCAACATGGTCAAAGCACAACTTGCCTTCAAAAAGTACTTGCTCTTGGTCTTGAGTTGGATCTGAGTCAACACTTCTCCTTGAATCCTTAGGCACTTCAACGTCTACTCGTAAAGCGTGCAAATAGCAAATACACAAATAAACACTAGGCAAAAACATCCCAAAACTCCAAATAAAATCCATAAACAGAGAGAACATAATTTTACGGATTTTTAGGAACTGGAATCGTTCAAATCGGAGTTAAAATGCAAAAGTTATGATTTATTAAAGTTTAAATAATCAATTAAATAATATTACAGAGAAAAACTTTAGTCCAAAAATTAAATAAAATTTATATTTAGGTAGATCTTAATTTTATACAAATTTAGAAATTTGAATCACTCAAATCGGAGTTGAAGCATAAAAGTTATAAGCGTTTGAAGTTTGAATCTAAATTTGAATCAATATTTCGAATTAATAAATCATTTTCTTTTCGGAAATTAATTATTGCGTCATCATGGACACGTGGCAGCCTCGATTGGTTGGTGGCGTCGGTAGGTCCATGGACTTGGTCCACGCTTCGGCTCGGGTCTCACCGTGGACTCGGTCCACGACTCACGTGAGGCCCGACATGTGGGCCCACTCGGGTGGCGTCACTTCTTGCGGCGTCGGCGGGGCTCAACACTGGTCTTGGCAGGTGGAGTCCCGCTATGGCGTCATGGGTAGCGTCGGCGCTCGGCTGGGACGACGGCCCGACATCTTGAGCCCTCGACACGCGGGCCCAGCGTGTCGGCGTCCTGCCTGCCAGCGTGGGCGTGGGCCCGACAGCGTCGGTCCAACTTCCAAGGCAGCGTGGCACAATCTCGGCCGTTGGTTTGAAAATCAGCGGCGGATTAGATCCAGGGTTAACACGTTGAAACTACTCGTTGATCGTGGGCGTTCGATTTAGATCGGACGGTCGGATCTAATCCTATAATAACACTACTCCGGCACGTGGCAATTGTGAACCGTTGGATCTTGATCCAACGGTCCAGATCCAATCGGGTTGGGGACACGTGAACTCACCTCAACCGTCCGATCTAGATCCGACGGTTCACCGAGCTCGCGAAGTCCGGCGATGGCGCGGCGAGGCTTGGGCACCGGAGGCGAGAACGATGACGAGCCCGACGGCGTTTCGAGGTTGCTCCGGCGAGATGAATCCTTCCTTCGGGTGCGTCTCGTCATGGTGGTTCCGGATCTGGGCTCCTTCTCGGCGGAAGACAACGGACGGCGGCGGAATCGGCGTTCAACCGCTGCGCACAGGGCTCCAACTCTGGCGAGCACGTACGGGCAAACGGCGGCTTTCGGCGAGATGGCTCGAGAGAGCAGTGCGCCAAAGATGAGGGCAACCTCGGGGGCGTCTCACGCTTTAAATAGCCTCGGCGTTCGTGCGAGGCGGAAACCTAGTTCTACGGCGGCGGCGCGGCGGCGAGTCCGGCTTCGGACTCGGCGGAGACGATGGCGCTCGGCCCGTCCACGTGGCACGATCAGCGGCCACGATCGCCGCAGCGCGATCGGATCCGGGCGGATCTGGCTCGAAGCCGTGCAGGCGGATCTCAGCCGTTGGATCTTGATCCAACGGTTGGGATCGATTAGGGTTTTGAGCTGGTTTGATCGAGTCACGTGGCTCGGGTCGGACTCGAGTCCGACTCGGGTTCCGACTTCGATCGGATGAACGATACTTGACCGAGTTGAATTTCCAGCGATTTAATATTTAAAATAATTCCCAGTAATTCATTTAATTCATTAAAAATAGCAAATGACTCAGAAAAATTCCAGAAAAATTCTGGAAAATACTTTGGATCATTTTGGACTCAAATAAAATATTTCCAACAAAATTTTATTTGCAAAATTAAATTCTTCAATTATTTCAAAATGGAATAAATTCAAATAAATTCCAAATAAATCCAAATAAATTCCAGAAAATTCCAAAAATTCACCAAAGTGCCAAACCACACATGAATTTAAGAAAAGCAAAATTTTGGGGTGTTACACATTGCAATATACTTGCTGAGTGATGAACTCACGCTTGTGTTTATGTTGTTTTTCTTAGGTACCATGAAGCCGGCATGTGGGAAAGGGAGCTAGTCACACGTCATCACTTAGCATCACACATATAAACAATGACATGTTCCTTCCTTTAATTGTGATGGTTAATTCACTGAACTAAATTGTGGTGTTCATGCTTTGTTGGTTGCCAGGAGTAAATGATTAGTCCATATTTGACATGAGATGGATAGGCTTTTATCCTTAGCTGTATGATGGCTGAAATTCCTGTTTTCTCAAGTTATTGCTACCGTTCTTTATGCTATCTTGATATGTTAAGATTGTTGTTGCTCAATTCATGGAAAAACAAAGGAGATGCTGCCAAAATTTTCGGTATTAGCATTTGCTCCTTTGCTGTAATTTAATTGTAATTGTGGTATTTAGAGGTTGCTTAGTCTATGTTTGGTAGCATTCGGGCATGCTAGATGCTGGGGTGATACAGTTGGTATCAGAGCGGGCTGTAGGTCCTTGGAATGTGTATTTTTAGTGTCATACCTTAGGTTATAACTAAAATGTGATTTGGAATAACTTAGAAACATGGCTTAGGTTTTAAATAAAATTTTGTTATAGGATAGCAACATTAAAACTTGCAAAAGTGGTATAACTAATCTAAAATTTGACACACTTGGATGCACAGTAGGAAAGGGTATGGGTATCATTTCTTTACGCTTAAATGTTGTATTTAAGCTTTGATGTTGAATGCTTCATTGGATAATGCATGTTGCTATGTCTATGAGATAAATGATTGAATTGTGCTTGTTGTGGTGATAAAGTGGGGTTGTGGTGCTGAAGGGTTTCGGTCACCACTTTTGTTCATAGTAAGGGTGTGGTTTGACGGTATGGACGGTTAAAGCCACAGAACTTCAGCCCTGTCAACCAGGTCTGGCATAGCACCTCAATAACTCCTTTGACCTCGGAGAAAGACAAACACAGGAATAAATTGAATGCTTCTCCCCCATAAAGCAATCAACAAACTAAGCATCAAAGCTGCAAAGGCAACCAAAAGAAGTGCAACACTAGACTCTTCTTCTTCGTCTTCACCCAAGGAAGACAAAACCACAAACCGTCTGTGGATCAATCCACGAAAATCCAAGACCAAACACTTTTCTTTTGATTTCAATCGACTAAAAACCAAGAAGACCAACCAAAACTGACCGTCAGAACGGTGAAAAGCATCCGAAGGAAACCACCATCAACTCTTTTATTTGTCTCCAGTCAACTACCCGATCTACGATAGAAAAGATAGGCACTCTTTCCCCACAAGGGGTTAATAGTTCTTCGGTGATGGCTTTAACCGGCCATACCGTCAAACCACACCCTTACTACGAACAAAAGTGGTGACCGAAACCCTTCGGCACCACAACCCCACTTTATCACCACAACAAGCACAATTCAATCATTTATCTCATAGACATAGCAACATGCATTATCAAATGAAGCATTCAACATCAAAGCTTAAATACAACATTTAAGTGTAAAGAAACGATTCCCATACCCTTTCCTACTGTGCATCCATGTGTGTCAAATTTTAAATTAGTTATTCCACTTAAACAAGTTTTAATGTTGCTATCCTTATGACAAAATTTGAAGTATAACCTAAGCCATGTTTCTAGGTTATCCCACATCAAATTTTAGTTAACCCTATGGTATTGCACTAAGTTCATACACCACAGACCTGAAGCCCGCTTTGATACCAACTGTAACACCCCGACATTTAATATGCCCGAATGCTACCAAACATAGACTAAGCAAACTCTAAATACCACAATTACAAGTAAATTACAGCAAAGGAGCAAATTCTAATACCGAAAATTTCGGCAGCATCTCCTTTGTTTTTCCATGAATTGAAGCAACAACTATATCATAGCAATATATGGCAATAAAAGAGACATCTAAAACAACAATAAATAGTGGTATGACAGCAATATAAGTCCAACTTTAAGCATTTAAAGTCTCCATGAGCCAAACGAACAGTAAGGCTCTCAGAACACAAAACTAAACCATGAACCAGTTTGCATCACACTAAATTTATTATCAAAGCACCAACTGAATGATTGTGGAAACAAATGTGTGACGCTACGTGTAGGAGTGTGACTAGATCCCTTCCCTGCATGCCGGTCTCATGGTACCTAAAACAACAAGAAAACACAAGCGTGAGTTCAACACTCAGCAAGTATATTGCAATGGACCAACAAGAACAATTCAACGTTATCATCACTGCATACCATGATCAATATCATGAACAAGTCATAGTTGCATCTACCATATCATACTCATGTCTCAACATCATTGTACTCATTTCATCATCATCATCATGTATGCAATGCAAATGCTCATATCTCCACAAAGCACATACCGGTATTGCCGAGTGCACACCCGTCGGCGTGCACCCCCTTCCCCTTCCAACCCGTAGATGGAGGGTGCCTACTCTTATTGACTCGCTCCCATGCACACACGTGGATGGGACTACGAGGTAGGTCTTTCGTGGTCACTACGTGTGAACACAGAGGCCCGCATCAGCATGGGACGCCTCTTCCATTATGAATGCACATACGACATAAACATGTAAATATTGGCATAAACATTAAATACCACACAATCATAATCAATATGAAATCATGTCATAGGCAAACATCATTCTTAGCATCATATCATAAAGCAAGTTATATCCAATCAAGTTTAGCAACAATCTAAACGATACCCATTCCAATACACTTGCCTTAACCTCGGGCGACGGATTGGCGAGAGGATGAGGGCACTCCCGGGGTCACACCACCTGCACATACATACCACACACTCAAAACGTGCCCCCAAAATAGTACGTAAACAATCTTCTACCCCGACATCGCAAACTACTCACAAAACCCCAAAAACAGAGGTTCTGTCCCGTCGGGACAACAGATTTCCAACGAGCATAACTTGAGTTCTAATACTTCAAATCGATTAAACGAGTACATCCTCGCGTAGCTTAGGAAATTTCCTAACATTTTCTAAGTATATGGAAAAACTGATTCGGAATCTAAAGTGGTTTAATCTACAGAACACCGTGATCTGTCCCAAACTCATCACAGTTTTGAATACGCTCGGTAAAATGAGCATAACTTTCAAACGGCTGATCAAAATTAAGCATACTTTACGTCCAATTAAATATATTTCAATTACCTACAACTTCTTCAATAGGCGGATGACCAAATTCGGAATCTAAATTGGTGAAATCTCAAACCCTAGGTCGACTGCTCATTCTGCCCGAAATAGAGAACGTGGCAAACTCTAAATTCCATCTAATCTACTCAATTACAGCACCACCAATTGATCTAAAAACAAGATAACAACCCCTAAAACAGTACCTAGCCCAACCCCAAGTATTCCTGTGGCCATACCTTCGCCCGACGAACGAAGAACCAACGGATCTCCTCCCGGTTCGCGCGATCTCCTTCCTTGCTCCAAATCCACCGGATCTCCTCGTCGCGGAGCGCTCCAATGGACGGATCTGCGGGGTGGTGAGGTGGAGAACTCCCCTAAGTGCATCTAGAATGATATATATAATAAGGGAGTGTTATCGTATATGGTTCTATTAAAAACCGTTTATGGTAAGATAATATCACAGATGATTCTAGCTAAGAACCATCTGTGATATTTCACAGACAGTTCTTAGATAGAACCATTTGTGACATTGGCTTATTGCAAATGATTCTTAGCACATCATGTAGCTTCTAACGGTCGTGGTGCAAAACCATGTGTAATTAGATTTAACATAGACGGTTTTCAAAAATCGTATGTGATGAGGCATCTTATATATGTCTTTCTATAGTAGTGATAGTTATCACAGCCATATATAATATAATATCAGTACATAGGTCAACGGTACATACTTTTTACAATAAGGCCTGAAAGGCCAAAAAAATGTAGTGTAAAAGTAGTGGAATATCAAAGTCCAACGTTATGCTTTATCCCAAAATATCCACAGGCAATCGACATGGATTAAGCCTAGAAAAACTTCATCGTTGTATTTCCTGTAACATGTGGCAAAGTATGAATCTTCAGTGATTATGGTTTCTTCGCCCACTCGATATTAACATGCAAGGATGAGTACATTTGTACTCAGCAAAATTTATAGTGATCACAATTATAAATAAATGCTTGGCTATATCAAAGAAAATGGTTATTCTACCATGTTCTTTTGCATAAAGTGAGATTTAATCAGCAATAAAAAGTAGTAGATTACAAATGGAATTTTGTAAAGTGCAGTTGATAACTATATAAAATAACAAGTATATATCACAAATATGAGCAACTCAAAATGCTCCATGATTGTGTTCATCGATCCATTCCCTATCATACTTAGCATAACATCTAAAACATGGCTACTTACTATTTTTTAATTCAAACCTTTTTATTAAAACACAAAGACTAACTAGTGTCAGTGCACCAAGTCTCTTACAACAGCAAACATACTTTTTTAAAAAGATGTACACTCTGCAAAGGAGTACAACTTACCCACAAGATATGACCAACTCTTGTTGCTACTATTTTCGCACTTCTTTTGGTGTGTGGCAAAGAGATCATGACAAGAACCTTTACATCACATAGACCTAACTTTGCAGCAGCCCAGTGAGTTTGACCCTTACTATGGTGGCGAAAAATATTTACACCTATAGTACCAACGATAGTTATACTCCCTATCGTGACCATTTCCCCATAGAAAGGCGGAGAGATCGATAAGCATTATTCCTAAACACCTTAGTGAGGGCACATGTAACATCCCAAATTTTACATTTTTTTATTATGCAATTTCTATTTTTTAGAATTTTCTAGAATTCATTTTGGATTATTTGGAATTTATTTAATTTAAGACTTTTATTAAAGTATTTCAAAATTTGAAAAGTTTAAATAAAGTTTGGTTGAAAATATTTTATTTGAGTCCCAAATACCTTGAAATATTTTCCAAAATTTTCTGGAATTTGTTTGGGTATTTTTGCTATTTTATTTGGCTTATTTTGATTTCTAGAGTTTCTTTAATCAAAAAAATTAGGAAAAGCCTAAAAGCCTAGTGGGCCAAAAACCAAGTGGGCAAAGCCCATATTCATGTTAAGCCTAGCCAGCGCCAGCTCGCTTGGTCGCAAACCCTAACCCTAGAGTCGCGGCCGTTGGATCTTGGTCTTGCGGCCGAGACATGTCCGTGTAGCGTAACACTGGGAGCCGTTGATCGTGTGAGATGAGGAGGGCTCAAATCGTTCTGTGTCACCCTCACAATATCTCAATTGAATCCGCCACCGCAACAGCATTCGGTTTGGACTCCGCGCTCTACATGGAAGACGAGGCCGCTATGTAACATCCGCAGTTTCGCCTTCTGGAGAAAAACCTAATTTAAATAAATTAAATTCAAAAATTGGAGTTTCTTTGGTGTTTATATTAACCTGGCATCCATTCCTATCCAAAATCGGGATTCAAGTCCCCTCCGGTCGAAAAATCGAATTTTCCAGATTCCCGCCGGTACCCGAAATTTCACCCGAGTCCAAAAATGCTCCAAAAATCCCAAAACCACTTCAATTGTGTCCCAAATATTCCAAAATGATTTTAGGAACCATTCCCCGGATTTTTGGACCTTCGCTCCTATTTTATCTCGCGCGGTTTTTGTTTAATGCCCGCAATCCGCGCCTGAATATTTAATTCCACAAATTTCATCCAAATTCAGCGAAACCAATTTTATTGGGTCCTAAATATTCCAAAATGGTTCTAGGAATTTTTCCAGAATTTTTAGACCATTTTTCCTAATTTTTCTTTAGGGCGGATCATTTGCGTAATTCCCGGCTAATCAGAGCTCGCCACGTGTCGCTGCTACAGTGTCATCTTCTACCTTTGCCATGGAAACAACAGAGAAGCTCTAGCAAGCTCTCCAATGGCTAGGGTTTGCTTCAAATGCTCATATCTTCCTCCACGTAACTCCAAATTAATCACGGCAGGTTCCGTTGGATCCGCATCGACGCCCTCTTGCCATTCCCCACCTTGATTCGCCGCTAATCTCGCCGAAAACCGTCGCATTAAGGAAAAACCGAAATGGACATTAATGCTCATAACACGGCCGTTTCAACTCCGTTCCGCGTGATTCCACTTCCATTCTCTCCGTATAAGAATCCCCGTCCCGGTGGTATGATCCTCCTTTAGCCTCTCCAACTCGTGTGCCCGTGAGATCAAGAAAACCGACGCCGGGTCGCCGTTTTTGGTGTTCTTCATGTTCGTGGCTATAGATCTCTCTCCGGTGGGTCAATCTTCATGCTACTTGATTCCTTGTGACCGTCAGGGAGTCTAGAATCTCACCATTCAATCAATTTTAGGATCCCTCAAGTTTTGGAGACGAATTTCGTGTTTTTATCGGTTGGGCCGGAGCTCCGTTCGTCGCCAAATTCGTCGTCTCCGGTGAGAATCAATCCAATTCCTTCCTCCTATGAGTCCCTAAGGATGTTATCTAGTGAATCCATGCTTTTATTTGGTTCAATTTCGTGCAAAAATGGTGAAAAAATTGGATTTTTTAGAGTTTTTGGAGCCTCTGTTCTTTGGGCTCGTGCCCGTGCGTGCGTGTGCCGCCGCGACCCGCCCGCCGCGCCGCCGCCGCCCGTCTTCGCTTCGGCAGCTGCGCCCGCGTCGCCCACTTCTGCCGCCTCCGCGCCTTCGCCCGGCCCGCCCGCCGCGCTGGCGTCGCCAGAGCCTTCGCCACCGCCGCGCTGCCAGCGCAACCGCCGCGCCACGCCGCTGCGCCGTCGCCGGTCCACTGCCCGGCCGTCGCCCCACCCCTCCAAGCCAAGCTCCCTCACATCAACCATGGTGATGAACCAAGCTAGAAGATGACTTTCCCCAATGACATGTGGGGCCCCCTTGCAAGTGACTCAAGCTCCCTCACATCAACCATGGTGATGAACCAAGCTAGAAGTTTTCCAATTTTTCAAAATTCAAACTTCGGACGCTCATAACTTCTCCGTCCGAACTCCGATTGACTCCGTTCAAATTTCTAAATTCGTCTAAAATCAAGATCTACCTGCCAGTACTATTTTTGAAATTTTTAGATTTTATTTATTTTCTGGTATTTATTTATTGCCTCGATTTGCGCGTAGCTGAGGACCCCGCCGCCGGACTTCCAACGTTCGACGACCTTCCCGCGACTGAAGGCAAGTCTCCTTGACGCATATTGAACCTACGTTTATAAACATGTTTTAAATGCTTTATAACTCTGCATGCTATGTTTTATCGTATGTCAAATATAAGGGTATAGTTAATCCGAATTGTAATTTCCTCCTTTGTGATTGACATCCATGTTACTTGTAACCCTAGGACATTTGTTATACCATGCTTATGCCTTTATGGTATCCTTTGTGGTATAGTACGGTAGAATTGCTTAGGACCTTTATCGATGAAAACAACCCATGGGTGGGATTACTCAAAAAGAATGATTTCAAGTATGATTTGGAAATTATTATTATGATTTTGGTACTGTTTTTCTAAAATAAAAAGAAAAGGGAAAATGGTTTGGACTTGGGCGGATTGGACTGTCGGGTGGGTGCGGATGGAGCACTAGTTGTCTTGTGCAAGTACCGCCCCAAGTCAATTAAGGACCGACGCTTGTGATTGTCCATTCTAAGCATAACCGTACTACCACATGTCTATAATGGTACGACCTGGCTAACTAATTTGTAGAAACCTAACTTAGACTCACCACTCGGTGGAATGTGAGTGCCGGATAGAGGCAATGTCGTTTTTCTCACACGGCGCAAGAGGGGGCTACTGTACTGGGTGGCTAGAACCCTAACAGCGGTGAAACCTCAGCGGGTGGGTCGGGTTAGGTGGATACATTGTAACGGCTTTATCATGGTCTCTCTGTCGGCACACCAAAGGAAGTGTGTTAATAGCTTGGCATCAAGAGATGATCATGTCTTGTGGGTAAAGTTGTACACCTCTGCAGAGTTAAAACTATTCGAATAGCCGTGCCTACGGTCAAAGGCAAAGCGAAGAACGCTTTCATATTGGTAGACTTTGATTTTGGTTTTAAAAACTGAAAAGTGTTTTGTTTTGGGATTCGGGTGTAACACCCCAGCTTCTACTAAGCCCAGAATGTCACCAAACAATGTCCATAACACGAATAACACCATAATTTAAGATAAATTTCAGCAAGCACTCAATTAGAATAATTGAGAATTTTGACAGCATCTCCTTTGCTTATGCAGGAAAATTAACGACATAACAATATATCAAGAAGTAAGACAACCAAGGTATCGATAAGCAGTGATAACAATAGCTACTCATCATCTATGATTTCAATAAGTATCGCTGGCAATAGAATAAGCATCACTAAGTCTAATATGAAGAAACCATTCACTTCTCAATCCCACATGATACACATGAGGGAAAACAACCAAATAATAAGACCCTACACCAAAGATTATTGTAGACTTAATGCCGTGTCTCCATAACAAGTGAATTAGCTAAATTATGATACTACGTGGAGGAGTGTAGCTAGTTCCCTTTCCTTGCCCGATTTCATGGTACCTAAAGAAAACAAACAACACAAAAACACAAGCGTGAGTTCATAACTCAGCAAAGTGTATTGAAAAGGTTCAACAGGGATCAAGACAACAAACCATCATTCCAGTCTCCAAGGTATTATCACAACTCATCATATTTAACATTATATTCAACTTTTAAAACAACATGATAAACATCTCATGAGCATCTCATGAGTACCATCATCATCATCTCATAAACCACTTCTTTTTGTATCTCATTCATGCAATGCAATGCACATGTCTCCTGGAATACTCATACCGGTATGGTTGAGTGCACGCCCCGTCGGCATGCACCCTTTCCCCCTTCCATCCCGAAGATGGAGGGTGCCTATCACTCGCTTCCAGTCACCTCGGTGATGGAATCACGAGGTAGGACTTACTCAAACGAATGGCCCGGACTAGTCATAACGGTTCTCACCGCCCCTACCGGAATAGTTATGACTTAACTCACCGGCCAGCCATGAAAATATGCCATGCATGCAAAATGGACAGTAACGTATTCATAAATAGAATATTGCATATCAACATATGGCCTCTCAACATGTAAGACCGTGATCAACAATCAACGGTAACCTTTCAAAGACATGGCATGAATCCTTTATCAACGACAAGCATTTTAATCATAGCATGAGGACCCCATATCATCGACATTATTTCAATCATGGCCTAATGACATCCTATCCATTATAACATGTGATCCATGGCATGGCAAGACAACATGTTAACTATTCCAAGTACCATCAATCAATTCTAGCAGCACGTATAACATAAAACCCACGCAAAACACTTGCCTTCAATCGCTGGCAACGGAGTGACGAGAGGTCGAGGGCACTCGGAGGCACACCACCTGCAAACATGTGCTACACACTTAATTCGACTCCTCAAAACAGTACCCACTACACATAATACGATATATTATCCAGAAACCCGAAATCACAGATTTTGCCCCGTTCTGGACAGCGGCTTCGAAAAATCATAACTTGAGTTCTAGAACTCCAAATTGAATAAACGAGTACACCCTCGCGTAGCTTAGGAAATTTCCAAACTTTTTCTAGTTATAGGGAAAGACTGATTCGGACTTTAAGGTTGTTTAATCTAACGTTGAACACGAACTGTCTCAATCTCGTCACAGATTTGACAGCGCTCGGTAAAACAGCCATAACTTCCTAACGGCTGGGCGGAATTTCAATTTCTTTATATGTACGGAAAGATAATGAAATTATCTATAACTTCCTAGAAGTCCGTACGGTCAGATTCAAACTCTAAATTTGCGAAAACGCCTGCCCTAGCTCGGGTTCCCAATCTGCCCGAACCAGAACGTGAATACAACTCTAGATTTCATAGATTCTACCCCATGGCAGCACAACCCTTGATCTAAAAACATGGTATTCACCCTCTACAGCAGCAAGAGGTCTACCCCAAAAGATTCCCCATTACCTTCTTGGAGAATCACAAATCGACGGCCGAATCTTCGCGATCTTCCCCGATTTCCTTCCACGCGCCGTTTCCACCAATCCTCCTCGTTGCAACTCCTCCCAACAGCTTGGACAGCACCTTGGCAGCGAGGAAGAGACCTTGGGGTGCGCCCACAAGGGAGGAGAAGGGAGGGGCAGCAGCACCTAGGGGAGGAGGCGTTTGGGAAGGGAGAGGAGAGGTGGAGGTGGAGGAGTTAGATTGGAAGGAGAGGAAGAAGTGGGGGCAAGAGGGGCGGCGCCCGGGGGGGGGAGGGCTAGGGCAGCAGGGTTTGCTGCCCTCCTCACCCCCACATGGGCCCAAACAATTCCCACCTCCGGCCCACTTAAGTCCCTCAAGGCCCAAAACGTCCCGGAGGCCGGAAACCAACAGGCCGACACGCGCTAAAACGTGATAACTCAGGGCTCTAAATGTAAAAGTTCACATATTATCTCATTTACGACATCTTATCATATTTTATCATCACAATTTCAAATCCCGACATTTCGTGGTGTCACATTCTACCCCCCTTCAACAGGATTCGACCTCGAATCCAAGACACACCACTATGCAACCAAAGAAAGCGAGAAGGTAGCTAGGTATCGCAACCCATACCTAAGGTAAATAGTTCGGATACTTCTCGCGCATGCGAGACTCCAGCTCCCAAGTTGCTTCCCTCTCGGGTAGTGCGACCACAAAATTTTAACAAATTTGAGCGTCTTGTTCTTCAAAGACTCGCTCTGAGTTCTCCAGATTCTCACAGTGCGGATTCAAAAGTGAGGTTCTGATCAACCGCTAGTGGTTCTAACGGAACCACCAACTCCGGATCGTGCAAGTACTTCCTCAGCATCGATACATGAAACACATTGTGAACTCCTTGCATCGAATCCGGTAGCTCCAAGCGGTAAGCCAACTTGCCGACTCGAGCCAAAATAGGAAATGGCCCAACATATCTTGGGCTAAGCTTCCCTTTGGTACCAAAGCGTACCACACCCTTGGTAGGAGACACTCGCAAGAGCACACTGTCACCCACCTCAAACTCTAAATCCCGCCTTCTCACATCGGCCATAACTTTTACGCTGCTCTGCTTGTGGCGAGAAGGTTCTGTCGCTCCTACGCCACCACGATCCACTGTCTGCTGCACCCGATCTGGACCAAGAACGGCTCTCTCTCCCACGCATCCCAACAAAGTGGCGATCGGCACTTCCGGCCATAAAGTACTTCATAAGGAGCAGCCGGATCTTTGGAATGGTAGCTGTTATTATAAGCAAACTCTGCAAGAGGCAAATGATCTTCCCAACTACCTTTCCAAGCCAACACACAGGCCACGAGCATGTCCTCCAAAGTCTGGATGGTACGCTCGGACGCCCATCCGTCTGAGGGTGAAAGGCGGTACTGAGGCGAAGCTGCGTACCCAAAGCACTCTGCAAACTCTCCCAGAACTTGGAGACAAACTTCGCATCCCGATCAGAAATAATGGTCTTGGGCACACCATGCAGTCTCACTATCTCCCGCACATAGATGGGAGCCAACTCGCTCGCTGAGTTGGTAGTGCGGATAGGAATGAAATGCGCGGACTTGCTGAGACGATCCACCACAACCCAAACAGCATCCTTCCCTCGTGGAGAACGAGGTAAACCAACCACAAAATCCATGGAGATGTCATCCCATGGCCACACAGGGATCTCCAACGGCTGCAACAGACCGGCGGGACGCTTATGCTCAGCTTTGATCTTCTGACAGATCCCACAAGACGCCACATACTTGGCAATATCCACTCTCATCCTTTTCCACCAGAAGTTCTTCTTCAAGTCCCTGTACATTTTGGTCTCCCCAGGATGGACCGTGTACGGGGTGCGATGAGCCTCTTTCAGAATATCCTCTCTCACTTGGCATTTCTGAGGCACGCACAAACGACCCTGAAACCTCAAAGCTCCCACATCATCAACGGCAAAGTCTCCAGACTTGCCATCCTCAAGCGTTCCTCACCTGCTGGAGCAACCGATCATCTTCTTTGTGCCTCCCGCACACGCTCGAGGATCGTGACTCAAGAATCAATTGAGTTTCAGCTTGCACGGTCCCATAAGCGATAGGAGACTCCCAAACGCTCAAAATCAGCAACAAGACAATCCACAACAGGGGGCATTGTCTTGCGACTGAGAGCGTCGGCCACCACATTTGCCTTTCCCGGATGATACTGGATTGTGAGATCATAATCTTTTATCAATTCTAGCCATCTCCTCTGTCTCAAGTTCAAATCTTTCTGAGTAAAGATGTACTTGAGACTCTTGTGATCAGTGAAAATGTCACAAGACTCACCATCTGAGTAATGCCTCCATATTTTCAATGCAAACACAATGGCTAACTCAAGATCATGAGTGGGGTAATTCTGCTCATGCTTTTTCAACTGTCTCGACGCATAAGCAATCACTTTGCCTTCTTGCATGAGCACACAACCCAATCCCAGACGAGAAGCGTCAGAATAGACAGTGAAACGCCTCCCGGGCTCGGGAAGGGTAAGAACAGGAGCAGTCACTAACTTCTCCTTCAAAGTGCAGAAACTGCGCTCACAATCTGCAGTCCACTGAAATTTCATCTCCTTTTGAGTCAACTGTGAAAGCGGCTTAGCAATGATGGAGAAATCCTGCACAAAGCGCCGATAATAGCCGGCCAACCCAAGGAAACTTCGCACCTCTTTAACGTTGGAAGGTCTCTTCCAATCCAGAACTGCTGAGACTTTGCTAGGATCTACTGATATGCCATCTGGATTGATGATGTGGCCAAGAAAACCCACCTCTGAAATCCAGAACTCGCATTTCTTCAACTTAGCAAAGAAGTGATGCTCTCTCAATGTACTCAAGACAAGCCTCAAATGTCGCTCATGTTCTTCTTCCGATTTAGAGTAAATCGAGAATGTCATCGATGAACACTACCACAAACTCATCAAGATACGGTGTAACATACGTTTCATCGCCTCCATAAAAACAGCAGGGGCATTAGTTAGTCCAAAAGACATAACTTTAAATTCATAGTGCCCATACCTAGTGGAGAAAGCGGTCTTCTCAATATCTTGTTCCCTCACACGAATCGATTATAACCAGGTGAAGATCAATCTTGGAGAACACCTTTGCTCCCTTCATTGGTCAAATAGATCCTCAATGCGGGCAACGGATACTTGTTCTTGATGTCACCGATTGAGAGCACGATAGTCGATGCACATGCGCCAACTACCATCCTTCTTTGAAACAAAAAGGACTGGTGCTCCCCATGGCGACACAACTGCTACCGAATAAAACCCTTGGCCAACAAATCCTCCAATCAAGCTTTTTCAACTCGTCTTGAAAAGGACGAGCCAAGCGGTATGGAGCGATAGAAATAGGCCGAGTACCCGGAACAAGGTCAATACGAAACTCCACGCTTCTCACGGGAGGCAAACCAGGCAAATCATCGGGGAATACATCAACAAATTCCTTTACCACAGGAATCTCCTCAATGACTACCGAAGAAGATGGCTTTTCAGAAAGTGCCAAGAGAACACCCAAATGCCTCAAACGACAACTGGGAAACAGGATAGTCAAAACGAAGTTAGAACTGGAGGGTACTCCACCTGAAAGGTCAACTCCACCCCGACGGGCCTGCAAAGCAATCGTCCTCCGAAAGCAGAGATCTTGCACGACATCGATGCAACCAGTCCATGCCCAAAATGACATCAAAAGGAGCTAACTGAATTACCATAAGGTTGGCAAAGAAAACCTCATCATCAATAGCAACAGTGCAACCCGGACAAACCAAAGAACTAGCAATCAAACCCCGGGAGAATCGACCGGCCACAAACTCAGAAATCCGCTGAACTCCCAGCTTTGCTCTACTAGCAAACTCCGACAACACAAAAGAATAGGATGCTCCAGAATCAAACAAAACAAGGGCATCAACTGAATCCACAAGTAGAGTACCTGAAACCACCTCGGGATGCCCGGCTGACTCAGCTGTCGGCAAGGCGTACACTCCAGGTGGCACCGAGGCATCGGGGGCCCCGACACGCGGCTGGTGTCCCAACAAGGCTGGAGGAGGCGGAAGTAGCTGGGGAGGAGCCGACGGCGGCGGGCACCAATAACCAGCTGGTGGCGTCCACGCAAAGGGTGGCTGAGACACAGGAGCAGCCATCATGTGCACCGATCCTCGAGAAGACGCCGCTGGAGTGGGAGGAGAAGGCACCGTCTCCCACTTGATGATGCTACCGGGATTCATCCGGCAGACTCGTCCCATGTGGCCGGGCTTGCCACAGTGGTTGCAACTCCCAGTCCAACCACACTCAGAAGCACGGTGCTCACCACCGCACTTGAAGCACATCATGCCCTGCCCGGGCACAGGCCGAACACCCGCTCGCGAGGAAGACGACTGGGGCGGCTTCTTAGCCCCTGAGGAAGATCCCTGTCCTCCCTTGAACTTCTTGAAGGTGGGTCGCTGAGAAGACCCACCCCCTCCACCAAAAGTCCTCTTCTGGCCCCCACCTGGGGCCGCAGGAGCCCCTGAACCGCCCGGGTTTTGCTTATCCCGGGAGAGCTCCAACTCGAGCTCCATGCCCTTCGCCTGCTCCACCACGGAGCAGAAGTCACGAGGGACAGTCGCCCCCATGACAACTCTGAACTCCTGGTTGAGGCCCCTACGGAACCTCCTTGCCTTCTCCCTGTCATCCGCTGCAACAGCTGGCACGAAACGCACCACGCTGTTGAACTCCGCCTCATACTCCGTTACCGACTTCTTTCCCTGGGAAAGAGTCATCAGAGTATGCTCCATCCTCTCGAGGAAGGACTCGGGGTAGTACTTGGCTCGGAAACGAGCCACAAAATCCTCCCAAGTGGTCGGCCCAAGAGCGGGGGCTCTAGCGGCAAGAACCCCCTCCCACCAAATGTCAGCTTGGCCCTTCAGCTGAAAGGCCACAAAGCGAGCCCTTTGAACCGAGGTCAGCTCCAAAACCTCGAACTACCGCTCCATGTACCGCAGCCAATCTGCGGCCTGGACCGGCGTGCCCGCCTCCACAAAGGTGTCAAGACGGAGGGACATCCACTCTCGAAGACTCATCCTCGGCTCCGGCGCAGGCCAACAACGAGGCCAATGCAGGGGAGGCACAACTGGGCCATCGCAGGGGGAGGCACAACAAACAGGGGCTGCCCGCACCGCCGGGCGCAGCCTCTGAATCTCCCTCTGCAGAGCCTGAACTAGGTCGTCAGTGGCGGCGGGCACCCCGCCCCGGCTGGCTGAAGCTCCTCCCGAGCCGCCCATGAGCATTGGGCGAAACGCTACCCTCAGCGACAGACTCCGCAACTACCTGAGAGCCTCGCCCCTGACCTCGACGGCCACGGCGTCCACGGCCTCTACCCCTCGGCATGGCTGCTACAGTCACACAAGCAAGCATATTCACAATCATAATCACAACATCAACATAATCAAAACTTTCAACAAATAAACAGCGCGATAAAGGAAATCGAAATCCATAAACCCATCCTACTGTGCATCCAAGTGTGTCAGATTTTAATTTAGTCATACCAGTCTTGCAATTTTTTTTTTTTTAAGGTTGCTATCCTATAACAAAGTTTTAGTTACAACCTAAGCCATGTTTCTAGATTATCCCACTTCAAAGTTTTAGTTGAACCTATGTATGACTCTAAATGCATAATCCAAGGACCTAATGCCCGCTCTGATACCAATCAGTAACACCTGACTTCTACTAAGCCTGTAATGTCACCAAACAATGTCCATAGCACGAATAACACCATAATTTAAGATAAATTTCAGCAAGCACTCAATTAGAATAATTGAGAATTTTGACAAGATCTCCTTTGCTTATGCAGAAAATTAACGACATAACAATATATCAAGAAGTAAGACAACCAAGGTATCGATAAGCGGTGATAACAATAGCTACTCATCATCTATGATTTCAATAAGTATCGGGCAATAGAATAAGCATCACTAAGTCTAATATGAAGAAACCATTCACTTCTCAATCCCACATGATACACATGAGGGAAAACAACCAAATAATAAGACCCTACACCAAAGATTATTGTAGACTTAATGCCGTGTCTCCATAACAAGTGAATTAGCTAAATTATGATACTACGTGGAGGAGTGTAGCTAGTTCCCTTTCCCGCGCGCCGATTTCATGGTACCTAAAGAAAACAAACAACACAAAAACACAAGCGTGAGTTCATAACTCAGCAAAGTGTATTGAAAAGGTTCAACAGGGATCAAGACAACAAACCATCATTCCAGTCTCCAAGGTATTATCACAACTCATCATATTTAACATTATATTCAACTTTTAAAACAACATGATAAACATCTCATGAGCATCTCATGAGTACCATCATCATCATCTCATAAACCACTTCTTTTTGTATCTCATTCATGCAATGCAATGCACATGTCTCCTGGAATACTCATACCGGTATGGTTGAGTGCACGCCCGTCGGCATGCACCCTTTTCCCCCTTCCATCCCGAAGATGGAGGGTGCCTATCACTCGCTTCCAGTCACCTCGGTGATGGAATCACGAGGTAGGACTTACTCAAACGAATGGCCCCGGACTAGTCATAACGGTTCTCACCGCCCTACCGAATAGTTATGACTTAACTCACCGGCCAGCCATGAAAATATGCCATGCATGCAAAATGGACAGTAACGTATTCATAAATAGAATATTGCATATCAACATATGGCCTCTCAACATGTAAGACCGTGATCAACAATCAACGGTAACCTTTCAAAGACATGGCATGAATCCTTTATCAACGACAAGCATTTTAATCATAGCATGAGGACCCCATATCATCGACATTATTTCAATCATGGCCTAATGACATCCTATCCATTATAACATGTGATCCATGGCATGGCAAGACAACATGTTAACTATTCCAAGTACCATCAATCAATTCTAGCAGCACGTATAACATAAAACCCACGCAAAACACTTGCCTTCAACCGCGGGCAACGGAGTGACGAGAGGTCGAGGGCACTCCTGGAGGCACACCACCTGCAAACATGTGCTACACACTTAATTCGACTCCTCAAAACAGTACCCACTACACCTAATACGCTATATACTCCAAAACCCCGAAATCACAGATTTTGCCCCGTTCTGGACAGCGGCTTCGAAAAATCATAACTTGAGTTCTAGAACTCCAAATTGAATAAACGAGTACACCCTCGCGTAGCTTAGGAAATTTCCAAACTTTTTCTAGTTATAGGGAAAGACTGATTCGGACTTTAAGGTTGTTTAATCTAACGTTGAACACGAACTGTCTCAATCTCGTCACAGATTTGACAGCGCTCGGTAAAACAGCCATAACTTCCTAACGGCTGGGCGGAATTTCAATTTCTTTATATGTACGGAAAGATAATGAAATTATCTATAACTTCCTAGAAGTCCGTACGGTCAGATTCAAACTCTAAATTTGCGAAAACGCCTGCCCTAGCTCGGGTTCCCAATCTGCCCGAACCAGAACGTGAATACAACTCTAGATTTCATAGATTCTACCCCATGGCAGCACAACCCTTGATCTAAAAACATGGTATTCACCCTCTACAGCAGCAAGAGGTCTACCCCAAAAGATTCCCCCATTACCTTCTTGGAGAATCACAAATCGACGGCCGAATCTTCGCGATCTTCCCCGATTTCCTTCCACGCGCCGTTTCCACCAATCCTCCTCGTTGCAACTCCTCCCAACAGCTTGGACAGCACCTTGGCAGCGAGGAAGAGACCTTGGGGTGCGCCCACAAGGGAGGAGAAGGGAGGGGCAGCAGCACCTAGGGGAGGCGTTTGGGAAGGGAGAGGAGAGGTGGAGGTGGAGGAGTTAGATTGGAAGGAGAGGAAGAAGTGGGGGCCCGCGGGGGGGCGGCGCACCGGGGGGGGAGGGCTAGGGCAGCAGGGTTTGCTGCCCTCCTCACCCCCACATGGGCCCAAACAATTCCCACCTCCGGCCCACTTAAGTCCCTCAAGGCCCAAAACGTCCCGGAGAGGCCCTAAACCCGAAACAGGCCGAAACGCGCTAAAACGTGATAACTCAGGGCTCTAAATGTAAAAGTTCACATATTATCTCATTTACGACATCTTATCATATTTTATCATCACAATTTCAAATCCCGACATTTCGTGGTGTCACATTCTACCCTTCAACAGGATTCGACTCGAATCCAAGACACACCACTATGCAACCAAAGAAAACAGAAGGTAGCTAGGTATCGCAACCCATACCTAAGGTAAATAGTTCGATACTTCTCGCATGCGAGACTCCAGCTCCCAAGTTGCTTCCTCTCAGATCGTGCGACCACAAAATTTTAACAAATTTGAGCGTCTTGTTCTTCAAAGACTCGCTCTGAGTTCTCCAGATTCTCACAGTGTCGGATTCAAAAGTGAGGTTCTGATCAACCGCTAGTGGTTCTAACGGAACCACCAACTCCGGATCGTGCAAGTACTTCCTCAAAGATCGATACATGAAACACATTGTGAACTCCTTGCATCGAATCCGTAGCTCCAAGCGGTAAGCCAACTTGCCGACTCGAGCCAAAATAGGAAATGGCCCAACATATCTTGGGCTAAGCTTCCTTGGTACCAAAGCGCACCACACCCTTGGTAGGAGACACTCGCAAGAGCACACTGTCACCCACCTCAAACTCTAAATCCCGCCTTCTCACATCAAAGATAACTTTTCTGCTCTGCTTCATACGGCGAAGGTTCTGCCGCTCCTCGCCACACGATCCACTGTCTGCTGCACCTGGGCCTGGACCAAGAACGGCTCTCTCCCACTGCATCCCAACAAAGTGGCGATCGGCACTTCCGGCCATAAAGTACTTCATAAGGAGCAGCCGGATCTTTGGAATGGTAGCCGTTATTATAAGCAAACTCGCAAGAGGCAAATGATCTTCCCAACTACCTTTCCAAGCCAACACACAGGCCCCGAGCATGTCCTCCAAAGTCTGGATGGTACGCTCAGACGCCCATCCGTCTGAGGGTGAAAGGCGGCATCGAGGCGAAGCCGCGTACTCCAAAGCACTCTGCAAACTCTCCGAGAACTTGGAGACAAACTTCGCATCCCGATCGTAAATAATGGTCTTGGGCACACCATGCAGCCTCACTATCTCCCGCACATAGATGGGAGCCAACTCGCCACGAGTTGGTAGTGCGGATAGGAATGAAATGCGCGGACTTGCCGAGACGATCCACCACAACCCAAACAAAGATCCTTCCTCGTGGAGAACGAGGTAAACCAACCACAAAATCCATGGAGATGTCATCCCATGGCCACACAGGATCTCCAACGGCCGCAACAGATCAAGCGGGACGCTTATGCTCAGCTTTGATCTTCTCGACAGATCCCACAAGACGCCACATACTTGGCAATATCCACTCTCATCCTTTTCCACCGTAAGTTCTTCTTCAAGTCCCCTGTACATTTTGGTCTCCCCAGATGGACCGTGTGCACGGGTGCGATGAGCCTCTTTCGTAATATCCTCTCTCACTTGGCATTTAGAGGCACGCACAAACGACCACGAAACCTCAAAGCTCCCACATCATCAACGGCAAAGTCTCCAGACTTGCCATCCTCAAGGCGTTCCTCACCTTTGGAGCAACCGATCATCTTCTTGTGCCTCCCGCGACACGCCGAGGATCGCCGACTCAAGAATCAATTGAGTTTCAGCTTGCACGGTCCCCGCAGCAAGAGGAGACTCCCAAACGCTCAAAATCAGCAACAAGACAATCCACAACAGGGGCATTGTCTTGCGATCGAGAGCGTCGGCCACCACATTTGCCTTTCCCTGATGATACTGGATTGTGAGATCATAATCTTTTATCAATTCTAGCCATCTCCTCTGCCTCAAGTTCAAATCTTTACGAGTAAAGATGTACTTGAGACTCTTGTGATCAGTGAAAATGTCACAAGACTCACCATACGAGTAATGCCTCCATATTTTCAATGCAAACACAACAAATGGCTAACTCAAGATCATGAGTGGGGTAATTTCGCTCATGCTTTTTCAACTGTCTCGACGCATAAGCAATCACTTTGCCTTCTTGCATGAGCACACAACCCAATCCCAGACGAGAAGCGTCAGAATAGACAGTGAAACGCCTCCCGGGCTCGGGAAGGGTAAGAACAGGAGCAGTCACTAACTTCTCCTTCAAAGTGCAGAAACTACGCTCACAATCTGCAGTCCACTGAAATTTCATCTCCTTTTGAGTCAACTGTGAAAGCGGCTTAGCAATGATGGAGAAATCCTGCACAAAGCGCCGATAATAGCCGGCCAACCCAAGGAAACTTCGCACCTCTTTAACGTTGGAAGGTCTCTTCCAATCCAGAATTGCTGAGACTTTGCTAGGATCTACTGATATGCCATCTGGATTGATGATGTGGCCAAGAAAACCCACCTCTGAAATCCGTAACTCGCATTTCTTCAACTTAGCAAAGAAGTGATGCTCTCTCAATGTACTCAAGACAAGCCTCAAATGTCGCTCATGTTCTTCTTCTGATTTAGAGTAAATCAGAATGTCATCGATGAACACTACCACAAACTCATCAAGATACTGGTGTAACATACTGTTCATCGCCTCCATAAAAACAGCAGGGGCATTAGTTAGTCCAAAAGACATAACTTTAAATTCATAGTGCCCATACCTAGTGGAGAAAGCAGTCTTCTCAATATCTTGTTCCCTCACACGAATCTGATTATAACCAGATCAAGATCAATCTTGGAGAACACCTTTGCTCCCTTCGCTTGGTCAAATAGATCCTCAATGCGGGCAACGGATACTTGTTCTTGATCACACCGATTGAGAGCACGATAGTCGATGCACATGCGCCAACTACCATCCTTCTTTGAAACAAAAGGACTGGTGCTCCCCATGGCGACACATCACACGAATAAAACCCTTGGCCAACAAATCCTCCAATCGCTTTTTCAACTCGTCTTGAAAAGGACGAGCCAAGCGGTATGGAGCGATAGAAATAGGCCGAGTACCGGAACAAGGTCAATACGAAACTCCACGCTTCTCACGGAGGCAAACCAGGCAAATCATCGGGAATACATCAACAAATTCCTTTACCACAGGAATCTCCTCAATGACTACCGAAGAAGATGGCTTTTCGTAAAGTGCCAAGAGAACACCCAAATGCCTCAAACGACAATCGGGAAACAGGATAGTCAAACGGTTAGAACCGAGGGTACTCCACCCTGAAAGGTCAACTCCACCCGACGGGCCTCGCAAAGTAATCGTCCTCCGAAAGCAACAGACATCGGCACGACATCGATGCAACCACCCATGCCCAAAATGACATCAAAAGGAGCTAATCAATTACCATAAGGTTGGCAAAGAAAACCTCATCATCAATAGCAACAAAGTGCAACCCGACAAACCAAAGAACTAGCAATCAAACCCCAGGAGAACTGACCAAAGACACTCGTAAATCCTGAACTCCCAGCCTTTGCTCTACTAGCAAACTCCGACAACACAAAAGAATAGGATGCTCAGAATCAAACAAAACAAGGGCATCAATCGAATCCACAAGTAGAGTACACAGAAACCACCTCGGGATGCCCGGTGACTCAGGTGTCGGCAAGGCGTACACTCCTGTGGCACCGAGGCATCGGGGCCCGACACGCTGGTGGTGTCCCAACAAGGCTGGAGGAGGCGGAAGTAGCCGGGAGGAGCCGACGGCGGCGGGCACCAATAACCACCGGTGGCGTCCACGCAAAGGGTGGCCGAGACACAGAGCAGCCATCATGTGCACCGATCCTCGAGAAGACGCCCGGAGTGGGAGGAGAAGGCACCGTCTCCCACTTGATGATGCTAGGGATTCATCCGGCAGACTCGCCCCATGTGGCCGGGCTTGCCACAAAGTGGTTGCAACTCCCACCCAACCACACTCGTGAAGCACCTGCTCACCACCGCACTTGAAGCACATCATGCCTGCCCGGGCACAGCCGAACACTCCGCTCGCGAGGAAGACGATCAGGCAGCTTCTTAGCCCCCGAGGAAGATCCCTGTCCTCCCTTGAACTTCTTGAAGGTGGGTCACGAGAAGACCCACCCCTCCACCAAAAGTCCTCTTCTGCCCCCACTGGGCCGCAGGGACCCTGAACCACCCGGGTTTTGCTTATCCCGAGAGCTCCAACTCGAGCTCCATGCCCTTCGCTCGCTCCACCACGGAGCGAAGTCACGAGGACACGCCCCATGACAACTCTGAACTCCTGGTTGAGGCCCCTACGGAACCTCCTTGCCTTCTCCCTCGTCATCCGCCGCAACACCGGCACGAATGCACCACGCTGTTGAACTCCGCCTCATACTCCGTTACCGACTTCTTTCCCTGGGAAAGAGTCATCAGAGTATGCTCCATCCTCTCGAGGAAGGACTCGGGGTAGTACTTGGCTCGGAAACGAGCCACAAAATCCTCCCAAGTGGTCGGCCCAAGAGCGGGGGCTCTAGCGGCAAGAACCCCCTCCCACCAAATGTCAGCTTGGCCCTTCAGCTGAAAGGCCACAAAGCGAGCCCTTTGAACCGAGGTCAGCTCCAAAACCTCGAACTACCGCTCCATGTACCGCAGCCAATCTGCGGCCTGGACCGGCGTGCCCGCTCCGTCAAAGGTGTCAAGACGGAGGGACATCCACTCTCGAAGACTCATCCTCGGCTCCGCGCAATGGGCCAACAACAGGGGCCAATGCAGGGGAGGCACAACTGGGCCACTGCAGGGGAGGCACAACAAACAGGGGCTGCCCGCACCGGGCGCAGCCTCTGAATCTCCTTCCGCAGAGCCTCGAACTAGGTCGTCATTGGCGGCGGGCACCCCGCCCGATCAGGCCACTGAAGCTCCTCCCGAGCTGGCCCATGAGCATTGGGCGAACGCTACCTCAAATGGCTGACAGACCAAGAACTACTCCGAGAGCCTCGCCTCGACTCGACGGCCACACGCGGCCCACGGCCTCTACCTCGGCATGGTCTTTCTGATCACACAAGCAAGCATATTCACAATCATAATCACAACATCAACATAATCAAAACTTTCAACAAATAAACAGTAGCGATAAAGGAAATCGAAATCCATAAACCCATCCTACTGTGCATCCAAGTGTGTCAGATTTTAATTTAGTCATACCAGTCTTGCAATTTTTTTTTTTTTAAGGTTGCTATCCTATAACAAAGTTTTAGTTACAACCTAAGCCATGTTTCTAGATTATCCCACTTCAAAGTTTTAGTTGAACCTATGTATGACTCTAAATGCATAATCCAAGGACATAATGCCCGCTCTGATACCAATCAGTAACACCCGACTTCTACTAAGCCCAGAATGTCACCAAACAATGTCCATAGCACGAATAACACCATAATTTAAGATAAATTTCAGCAAGCACTCAATTAGAATAATTGAGAATTTTGACAGCATCTCCTTTGCTTATGCAGGAAAATTAACGACATAACAATATATCAAGAAGTAAGACAACCAAGGTATCGATAAGCAGTGATAACAATAGCTACTCATAATCTATGATTTCAATAAGTATCATTGTCAATAGAATAAGCATCACTAAGTCTAATATGAAGAAACCATTCACTTCTCAATCCCACATGATACACATGAGGGAAAACAACCAAATAATAAGACCCTACACCAAAGATTATTGTAGACTTAATGCCGTGTCTCCATAACAAGTGAATTAGCTAAATTATGATACTACGTGGAGGAGTGTAGCTAGTTCCCTTTCCCGCGCCGATTTCATGGTACCTAAAGAAAACAAACAACACAAAACACAAGCGTGAGTTCATAACTCAAAGAAAGTGTATTGAAAAGGTTCAACAGGGATCAAGACAACAAACCATCATTCCAGTCTCCAAGGTATTATCACAACTCATCATATTTAACATTATATTCAACTTTTAAAACAACATGATAAACATCTCATGAGCATCTCATGAGTACCATCATCATCATCTCATAAACCACTTCTTTTTGTATCTCATTCATGCAATGCAATGCACATGTCTCCTGGAATACTCATACCGGTATGGTTGAGTGCACGCCCGTCGGCATGCACCCTTTTCCCCCTTCCATCCCGAAGATGGAGGGTGCCTATCACTCGCTTCCAGTCACCTCGGTGATGGAATCACGAGGTAGGACTTACTCAAACGAATGGCCCCGGACTAGTCATAACGGTTCTCACCGCCCCTACCGGAATAGTTATGACTTAACTCACCGGCCAGCCATGAAAATATGCCATACATGCAAAATGGACAGTAACGTATTCATAAATAGAATATTGCATATCAACATATGGCCTCTCAACATGTAAGACCGTGATCAACAATCAACGGTAACCTTTCAAAGACATGGCATGAATCCTTTATCAACGACAAGCATTTTAATCATAGCATGAGGACCCCATATCATCGACATTATTTCAATCATGGCCTAATGACATCCTATCCATTATAACATGTGATCCATGGCATGGCAAGACAACATGTTAACTATTCCAAGTACCATCAATCAATTCTAGCAGCACGTATAACATAAAACCCACGCAAAACACTTGCCTTCAACCGCGGGCAACGGAGTGACGAGAGGTCGAGGGCACTCCCGAGGCACACCACCTGCAAACATGTGCTACACACTTAATTCGACTCCTCAAAACAGTACCCACTACACCTAATACGCTATATACTCCAAAACCCGAAATCACAGATTTTGCCCGTTCTGGACAGCGGCTTCAAAATCATAACTTGAGTTCTAGAACTCCAAATTGAATAAACGAGTACACCCTCGCGTAGCTTAGAAATTTCCAAACTTTTTCTAGTTATAGGGAAAGACTGATTCGGACTTTAAGGTTGTTTAATCTAACGTTGAACACGAACTGTCTCAATCTCGTCACAGATTTGACAGCGCTCGGTAAAACAGCCATAACTTCCTAACGGCTGGGCGGAATTTCAATTTCTTTATATGTACGGAAAGATAATGAAATTATCTATAACTTCCTAGAAGTCCGTACGGTCAGATTCAAACTCTAAATTTGCGAAAACGCCTGCCCTAGCTCGGGTTCCCAATCTGCCCGAACCAGAACGTGAATACAACTCTAGATTTCATAGATTCTACCCCATGGCAGCACAACCCTTGATCTAAAAACATGGTATTCACCCTCTACAGCAGCAAGAGGTCTACCCCAAAAGATTCCCCCATTACCTTCTTGGAGAATCACAAATCGACGGCCGAATCTTCGCGATCTTCCCCGATTTCCTTCCACGCGCCGTTTCCACCAATCCTCCTCGTTGCAACTCCTCCCAACAGCTTGGACAGCACCTTGGCAGCGAGGAAGAGACCTTGGGGTGCGCCCACAAGGGAGGAGAAGGGAGGGGCAGCAGCACCTAGGGGAGGAGGCGTTTGGGAAGGGAGAGGAGAGGTGGAGGAGTTAGATTGGAAGGAGAGGAAGAAGTGGGGGCAAGAGGGGGGGCGGCGCACAGGGTGGGGAGGGCTAGGGCAGCAGGGTTTGCTGCCCTCCTCACCCCCACATGGGCCCAAACAATTCCCACCTCCGGCCCACTTAAGTCCCTCAAGGCCCAAAACGTCCCGGAGAGGCCCGGAAACCCGAAAACAGGCCGAAACGCGCTAAAACGTGATAACTCAGGGCTCTAAATGTAAAAGTTCACATATTATCTCATTTACGACATCTTATCATATTTTATCATCACAATTTCAAATCCCGACATTTCGTGGTGTCACATCGGGAGTGGTTAGAACTCTCGGATGTTGATTGGCGGATTGAGCCAACAAGGTGGATAGAACCTGTTTTGTACTTGACGGATGGAGTCATATGATTAACCTTGATCTTTTAAAAGTTGGCGGATAGAGCCTTTATACTAGTGATGGTGGATAGAACCTCACTGCAATATTAAATAATTCAATTGTTAAAAAGAATTGTAAAAAGATACTTTGTGCAACTTATTACTTAGGTATGGTTTAAAAAATTTGGCTTTGTGCAAATGAACCTTGTTAAGCTTCCTTTGGAAAGCCCCACATAATAATACTTTCCCCGACTTGTTGAGTACTTTTGTACTCACGTGCTACATCAACTTGTCATCATCAGAAACTTATCAAGACGCAACTGAAGATGGTGAGTTCTACCCCGAGGAGGAGGAGGAGGATTGCCAGGATAACTAGCCGCGTTCCTAGTCGTCGCCTGTGGCGTTTTGGTGTCCGTTGTTTTTGCTTTCGTTTTCCGCTGTCGTGCATCCGGTCTTTTGACCGAGTATTGTAATAAGCGGCCATGTGGCCCATACTTTAATATTTATGTTACAATTTTCGTTATGTTTGGCAATGAAGTATCACTGTTGATTATGTGTACTAGCTACTGATCTGAGACTAGTACGAAAATACACAGGAGATTTCGGATAGCCGATCCGGGGTCCCACAGCGGTGGTATCAGAGCCTGGACGACTGTAGGACATGACCTAGTTAGCATGGCAAAGCCTTAAGGACTGATATTTTTATAAAAACATACTTACAAAAGTTTAAGTTCCTTTGCTTCTATCTCCCCTATCTTAGTGCCTTGTGCTTATCCTATCCTTTATTTAAAATTTGTTTACTAATCCCATCTTATTTCAAAATTTGTAGATGCCGGCTTTCACCACTTTTGCCGCTCAGGCTGGGGGCTTCTGCGAGGAGCTGTCGCTGATGCTGCAGGAGTTGGGGTTTCCCCATCGTCCTGAGTATCGCTACCAGTCGATTTCTGGTCTTGGCCAGGACTTGTGGCAGGTCCGCCTGCTGGTCTTTGCGAGGAGCCGAGTCCACGAGGAGGACCGACCGTTTTACTTCACGGCCGAGAGGTCGATTCTGGCGTACGCACTTCAGGATGCTGCCAGAAAGGCTATCCTCCTGTTGGGGCATAGCTACCGCGACCGGCTTGAGGACTCCCCGTACCGCCTATTTCCTCGCTTCCAGCCCGGGATGTGGCACAGCCAGTTTAGGAGTTTGGAGCTGGAGGCTGACCCGACCGTGGTGCACATGGGGTCCCTCATCCAGGCTCAGGATGAGGCCTGTGTGCGAATCACCGACGAGATGCAGGATCTGCGTCGGGCGTTGACTGCAGCGAGAGAAGAGAACCGCCAGCTCCTGGCAGAGAGGAGGGACGCCCGTTAGCTTCCACCGTCGGCGCCTGTGCAGGAGGCACAGCCCATGGCACCACCACCACCAGTGCCCGTTCCGGAGGATCCACCTACCCGCGACGTGCCGATCGACGCCCCGCCAGCCAAGCGTCATCAGGGCCTGAGGCTTTGTACGACAGCGCGCAAGTAAGTCAGGCGTCAGTCACCGTCGGGAGTGTCGTTGAGCTTCTTGGCTGCCCCTGGAGGTGCAGGACCGTCTTCTTCAGCTACACCTTCCCGCAGCAGGAGCGAGGAGGAGGAGGACCCGTCCCCGCGTGTCTACGAGAGTGATGCGAGCGTCTAGCTGTCTAGCCCGGAGGACCTTGATCTTGTTTTGTTTCGATTAGAACGCGGAATAAGTGATTGTTGGATTGTATCGTGCCCATAGGCATTTGTGATACAGCCATCCCCCAAAACTATTTTGTTTTAATTGAAGTTCAGTTGGTGTTCCCTTCTGTTGTGTGCTTTTGCGGTTGTGCTCTTGTTGTTGTGGATGTTGTTTAGTCCCCTGCCTCTTACCTGTGCTTTTCCCTCTTTCCTTCTGCTTGACCGCCCTTGTTGCAGATGGAGAACCCTGGTCGTGGTCGTGGCCGTGGAAGACCAGGAGGCCGCGGTAGAGGCCGTGGACGTGCCCGGGGACCAGTGCACTTCCAGGATGAAGAGTTTGTGGAGCCGCAGGAGCAGTAGGAGGCCGTTGGACAGTTACCGCCACCCGCTCACCAGGGACCGCCGCCAGCCCCTCAGTATGATCCGCCGCCGCCCCCACCTCCAGTGCAACCGCCCAACCTCGAGCAGATGATGGCAATGCAGATTCAGCTTCTGCAAGCATTGGTCCAGAATGTTCTGAACCAGCCCCAGGCTGCACCAGCTCAGGCAGCGGAGCCGCCCCAATCCAAGTTTGGGGAGTTCATGAGGACAAGGCCTCCCACCTTTTCGGGAGCAGTGGATCCGCTAGAAGCGGATGATTGGCTGAAGGAGGTGGAAAGGAAACTCCACCTAGCTCAGTGTGACGACCTGGAGAGTGTCAGGTTTGCTTCTCACCAGCTGAAGGGAACTGCAGCGAACTGGTGGGAGAATTACTGTGCTGCACATGTTGACCCGCAGAACATTGCTTGGAATGAATTCGTGGAAGCCTTCAGGGCTACCCATATCCCGAAGGGTATTATGGATATGAAGCGAAGGGAGTTTCATAAGCTTCAACAAGGGAACTTGTCGGTGTCAGAGTATCTGAACCGGTTTACGCAGCTTTCACGCTATGCGGCCGCAGATGTCGCAACTGATGAGGCCAAGATATGGCGCTTTATGGAGGGCCTGGACCCTAACCTGAAGGTCCAGCTAGTTTCGAGCAACTTTCCATCGTTCCAGCACATGTGAACAAGGCGCTGATCCAAGAGGATGCTCGGGCCACCGCTTGAGTCCGTAGCGCAAGATGATGTTCCGAACCAGCAAGCGCCAGCAGCTCTAGGCCCCAAGACGTTTCAAAGAAGAGAGCCTAGCAGGCCAGCAGCCTCTAATGCACCAAGGACCCCAATGTCCACTCCGCGACCAATTGGACAAGCCCCTGCCGGCAATGCAGGAGCTCAAGCTCAAAAGAGTGGGATTGCAATGGCAGGAGTGCAGTGTTTCAACTGCAGGGAGATGGGCCACTATGCCAACAACTGCCCTCACAAGCGTCAGCCCGTCACCCCAGTGAGGTTCAATCTGGGATCAACCCCAGCCCGCGCTCCAGCGCCGGCTCAAGGAAGAGGAACCCCGCAGACCCCGCGCACGCCAATGACTACCGGAAGAGGGTGCGTGAACCATATCACTGCGGAGGAGGCCCAAGATGCGCCAGATGTGGTCTATGGTAAGTTCCATGTGAACTCAGTACCTGCTTCAGTTCTATTTGATTCTGGTGCAACCCATTCTTTCATATCAGAATACTTGGTTAAAAAGCATAATTGGGATACCGTACATTTAAGAAACCCTTTAATAGTGCAATCCCCTGGTAAAGAACTAAGAACAACTGCTGTTTGTCCGAAAATGGATATAGTAATAAAAGGGGTAAAGTTCCTAGCGAACTTAATTCTATTGGATACTAAGGGTATAGAAGTAATCCTTGGAATGGATTGGTTAACCAGGTATAAGGGTCAGATAGACTGTGCTAGTAGAGCTATCTCTCTTACCAGCCCTGAGGGGATTAGAGTGGAGTTCTTATCTAATCTTTCCTCTAAGGGGGGTAGCACCCTAAACCGTTTGAAAGGTGCATCGTTGGAAAATGTACCGATAGTCAATGAGTACCCGGATGTATTCCCCGAAGAGTTGCCTGGTATGCCACCAGATCGGGATGTTGAGCTTGTGATTGAGCTTGTACCTGGTACCGCTCTAATCTCGAAGAGACCATACCGACTGCCTTCCAATGAGTTGGTCGAGATGAAGAAATAGATTGAAGAACTGCAAGAGAAAGGCTTTATCAGACCCAGTTCGTCGCCTTGGGGATCGCCCGTGATCTTCGTCACGAAGAAGGATGGTAGTCTGAGGATGTGCATAGACTACAGGTCTTTGAATGAGGTCACCATCAAGAACAAGTACCCGTTACCTCGGATAGATGATCTGTTTGATCAGTTGAAGGGAGCTCAAGTCTTCTCCAAGATAGATTTGAGGTCGGGATATCATCAGCTGAAGATAAGGAAAGAAGATATTCCGAAGACAGCCTTCACTACCAGATATAGAATGTACGAGTTTACAATGATGTCTTTTGGATTAACCAATGCTCCTTCCTATTTCATGAATCTGATGAATAAGGTGTTTATGGAGTATTTAGACAAGTTCGTCGTAGTCTTCATCGACGACATTCTTGTCTATTCCAAGAGCAGAAAAGAGCATGAAGACCATCTGAGGATAGTCTTGAAGACATTAAGAGAGCATCAGCTGTATGCTAAGTTTAGCAAGTGTGATTTCTGGTTGAAGGAAGTTTCTTTCCTGGGTCATATCATTTCTGCTGCAGGAGTAGCAGTGGATCCAGCGAAAGTAAGAGATGTTTTGGATTGGACGCAACCTAAGTCGGTCCCGGACATCAGAAGTTTTCTTGGATTAGCTGGTTACTATCGGAGATTCATTGAAGGTTTCTCGAAGATAGCCAGACCTCTTACTCAGCTTTTGAAGGAGAAGAAGTTTGAATGGACTAAAGCTTGTGAGCAGAGTTTTTAGGAGTTGAAGAACAGATTAACCTCCGCCCCAGTACTTGTCTTGCCGGATATCCATAAGGATTTCTAAGTGTACTGTGATGCTTCAAAACAAGGACTTGGATGTGTTTTGATGCAAGAAGGAAAAGTCATAGCTTATGCCTCAAGACAACTGCGACCTCATGAAGAAAACTACCCCATTCATGACTTGGAGTTAGCCGCAGTGGTGCATGCACTCAAAATTTGGAGGCATTACTTGATTGGCAATAGATGTGAGATCTATACGGATCATAAGAGTTTGAAGTATATCTTCACTCAGTCCGATCTCAACCTGAGGCAAAGAAGATGGTTGGAATTGGTAAAAGATTATAATGTGGGAATCCATTACCACCCTGGAAAAGCTAATGTTGTTGCGGATGCATTGAGCAGGAAAGCTCACTGCAACAATGTTATGGTACAAGAAAGCCAGCCAGCGCTTCATAAGGAATTCCGGCGTCTTAACCTGGAATTGGTGAATGAAGGTTGCATTTACAATGTTGAGGTAAAATCAACCTTGGAAGACCAGATCAGAGAGGCTCAAAAGGATGATAAAGGTATTGCAGATCTAAAAGAGGGCCTGAAGAAAGGAAAACACCCCAGATTTTCAGAAGATGATAAAGGTACGGTCTGGTTTGGGAAAAGAATAGTAGTCCCCAATCAGGAAGAAATCAAGGATGTGGTCTTGAAAGAAGCTCATGATTCAGTGTATTCAATTCATCCGGGAGGTACCAAGATGTATGCGGATTTGAAAGAAAAATATTGCTGGGCCAATATGAAAAAAGAAGTTGCTGACTTTGTGGCATGTTGTGATGTTTGCCAATTGGTGAAAGCAGAACATCAGAAACCCGCCGGTCTATTGCAGCCTTTACCGGTTCCTGTCTGGAAATGGGAAGAACTTGGAATGGATTTTATAACTGGACTCCCCAAGACTAAATCCGGTTATGATTCCATCTGGGTTATCGTGGACCGATTGACCAAAGTGGCCCACTTTATCCCAGTGAAGACGACCTATTCCCGTGACAAGCTTGCCGAGTTGTATATGGCCAAAATTGTGTGTTTGCACGGGGTGCCGAAGAAGATCGTGTCCGATCGAGGTTCCCAATTCACCTCGAGGTTTTGGCAGAAATTACATGAAGTATTGGGCACAAATCTGAAATTCAGTACTGCTTACCATCCCCAGACAGATGGCCAGATGGAAAGAATCAATCGGATCTTAGAAGATATGTTGAGAGCCTGTGCTCTAACATACAAAGGTTCGTGGGATCAGAATTTGCCTTATGCAGAGTTTTCCTATAACAACAGTTATCAAGCTAGTCTGAAGATGGCACCATTTGAGGCCTTGTACGGAAGAAAATGCAGGACACCCTTGTATTGGAAAGAAACTGAAGGTGGGCAAATCGTCGGACCTGATATTTTGAAAGAAGCCGAAGAGCAAGTCAGACAGATCCGCGCGAATTTGAAGACAGCCAAGTCAAGACAAAAGAGCTATGCGGACAACCGTCGAAGGGAATTAAGCTTTGTACCTGGTGATCATGTGTACTTGAAGGTATCGCCGCTGAAAGGAATGAAACGGTTTCGAGTCAGTGGAAAGTTAGCGCCCCGCTACATCGGACCATTCCTAGTTGTTGCCAGAAAAGAAGAAGTGGCCTATAAGTTGGAGTTGCCTCCACAGCTGTCCGGGGTACATGACGTCTTTCATGTGTCTCAGCTGAAGAAGTGTCTCAGAGTACCCAAGCATCAAATGCCGTTGGAAGAAATGGAGCTGAAAGAAGACCTGTCGTATCCAGAGTATCCAGTCAGGATTGTGGATGAAGCCGAGCATCGAACCCGAAGCCGTGTGATCAAATTCTGCAAGGTTCAGTGGAGCAATCATTCTGAGAAGGAGGCTACCTGGGAGCGTGAAGAAGAACTTTGGGCAGAGTTTCCAGATCTCTTTCTTTCTCCGTCTGAATCTCGGGGACGAGATTCTCCCTAAGGGGGGTAGGTTTGTAACATCCGCAGTTTCGCCTTCTGGAGAAAAACCTAATTTAAATAAATTAAATTCAAAAATTGGAGTTTCTTTGGTGTTTATATTAACCTGGCGTCCATTCCTATCCAAAATCGGGATTCAAGTCCCCTCCGGTCGAAAAATCGAATTTTCCAGATTCCCGCCGGTACCCGAAATTTCACCCGAGTCCAAAAATGCTCCAAAAATCCCAAAACCACTTCAATTGTGTCCCAAATATTCCAAAATGATTTTAGGAACCATTCCCCGGATTTTTGGACCTTCGCTCCTATTTTATCTCGCGCGGTTTTTGTTTAATGCCCGCAATCCGCGTCTGAATATTTAATTTCACAAATTTCATCCAAATTCAGCGAAACCAATTTTATTGGGTCCTAAATATTCCAAAATGGTTCTAGGAATTTTTCCAGAATTTTTAGACCATTTTTCCTAATTTTTCTCTAGGGCGGATCATTTGCGTAATTCCCGGCTAATCAGAGCTCGCCACGTGTCGCTGCTACAGTGTCATCTTCTACCTTTGCCATGGAAACAACAGAGAAGCTCTAGCAAGCTCTCCAATGGCTAGGGTTTGCTTCAAATGCTCATATCTTCCTCCACGTAACTCCAAATTAATCACGGCAGGTTCTGTTGGATCCGCATCGATGCCCTCTTGCCATTCCCCACCTTGATTCGCCGCTAATCTCGCCGGAAACCGTCGCATTAAGGAAAAACCGAAATGGACATTAATGCTCATAACTCGGCCGTTTCAACTCCGTTCCGCGTGATTCCACTTCCATTCTCTCCGTATAAGAATCCCCGTCCCGGTGGTATGATCCTCCTTTAGCCTCTCCAACTCGTGTGCCCGTGAGATCAAGAAAACCGACGCCGGGTCACCGTTTTCGGTGTTCTTCGTGTTCATGGCTATAGATCTCTCTCCGGTGGGTCAATCTTCATGCTACTTGATTCCTTGTGATCGTGAGGGAGTCTAGAATCTCACCATTCAATCAATTTTAGGATCCCTCAAGTTTTGGAGACGAATTTCACGTTTTTGTCGGTTCGGCCGGAGCTCCGTTCGTCGCCAAATTCTTCGTCTCCGGTGAGAATCAATCCAATTCCTTCCTCTATGAGTCCCTAAGGATGTTATCTAGTGAATCCATGCTTTTATTTGGTTCAATTTCGTGCAAAAATGGTGAAAAAAATCGGATTTTTTAGAGTTTTTGGAGCCTCTGTTCTTTGGGCTCGTGCCCGTGCGTGCGTGTGACCGCGCCGGCGACCCCGCCGCCACCCGCGCGCCACTCATAATGCACATCACATAGCGTATACCGGTATAGCTAAGTGCACACCCGTCGGTGTGCACCTTCTCATTCCCTTCCATCCCGTGGAGGGGCCTACTCTTGCTGTCTCGATCCCATCCATCCTTGTGGATGGGACTACGATGTAGGACTTTCATGCTCACTACGTGTGAGCATAGAGGTCTCACACGGGTCACCTCTTCCATCATGAATGCACATATGCAAATGACTTGAATTAAATTGCAAGTCGCATTCTTTTTCAACATTCTCATAGCCATAATCATAATCATAATCATAAGCATTGACATATTCTCATATCAAACACATAACATTCTCATCACCCTAATCATACCCTTGCAACAAGGCGTAACAAATATTTAAGACAGTTAGGTACCAATTCATTATGCAAATAACAACCACCCTAACATCATTCTATACTATGCATTTGCCTTTACCCATTAGTAGCGGAGTGGGGCGAGGTTGGAGCCACTCCTGGAGTCGCACCACTTGAAATAAGTTGCAAAAAACTCAAAATTATGCCACCACAGCAAACCTAAAACATAAAAAAAACATCGAACCTACGCCCAAGTCTGAAACCCTGAAACAAGTCTTCTTCCAATCGGAACAGTAGACTTCAAACGACCATAAATTAAGTTCTATGTCTCCAAATTTAGTAAACATGGACATTTTCAAGATCTACAGGAAATTTTCCAACTTTTTCTAAGTATTGAGAAAATTTAATTCAGCCTCTAACTAGCCCTAAATTGCAAACTCTTGCAGGTGCTGTTAGCAGTGGCAGATTCCAAATAGCCTTCAGTAAAATAGCCATAACTTTTCAATGGATGAACCAAACTTCATGATCTTGGTCTCTAATTAAATATAAGACAAAGATCTACAAATTTTACAATAGTCGTCCCCTTTGGAAACAAATCTAGAGTACCCTAAATCGATTCCAAAACAGAAATCTGTTCTGCCCGAACGCACTGAAAGGGCTACGAATTTGGATCCAACAATCAGGTCTAACCTCAACCCTAAGAACCAGCAAAACTATCGAATCCACTCCTATTTGCAGCCAATAAAACCCCAAAGGAACCGTTAAAACAAATTACCTTCCCAGAGATCGACGATGCTGACGACGAACTCGAATATCCCTCGAATCTTGCAGCAGGGAGAGGAAGGGAGATTTGCGGTTTGAAAGGAGGTGTAACACCCCGGCATCTAGCATGCCTGATTGCTACAAAACATAGGCTAAACAACATCTAAATACCATAAATTAAGATAAATTACAGCAAAGGAGTAAATGCTAGAACCAAAAATTTCGGCAGCATCTCCTTTGTTTTTCCATTAATTGAAGCAACAACAATATGATCACAGGATATAGTATAAAGAATGACATCTAAATCATCAATAATAAGGATTCTAGCAGCAGTTTAAGCCTAGAATAAAGATTCCAACCATCTCATGAGCCAAACGAGGTAAATGAGAAAACCAAGCACACAAATTAACCATCAGAATTAAAGGAAGGAACATGTCATTGTTTATATGTGTGATGCTAAGTGATGACGTGTGACTAGCTCCCTTTCCCGCATGCCGGTTTCATGGTACCTAAGAAAAACCACATAAACACAAGCGTGAGTTCATCACTCAGCAAGTATATTGCAATGGAACAAGAAAATACATTCTAATACCTTCATCACCACTTTTCACATACGACATCATACACATCTCATATTCATAGCGTAAGCATATCATTGACATCATCATATAACATCCTCATATAATGCAATGCAATGCAATGCAATGCGATGCACATATCTCCTGGAAACTCATACCGGTATGGTTGAGTACACACCCGTCGGTGTGCACCCTCTCCCCCGTTCCATCCCGAAGATGGAGGGTGCCTACTCCTCGCTTCCATACACTGCGGTGGATGGAATCACGATGTAGGACTTACTCATTGGCTCTCCGGAATAGTCATAACTTTCTCACCGACCTTCCCCGGACTAGTTATGACTTTCTCACCGCCTGGGCCATGTATGCAACCATGCCAACTTCATAAATAACTTGTACATAAACACATGGCATCATAACATAATAAGCATATTCATCATATCGATGGCAATCATTAAAGCATGGCATGTGAATATATCATATATTCAATTTCAATCTCAACCAATCTAGCAAACTACAACCCGCTACCCATTCCAATACACTTGCCTCAACCACGGGCGACGGATTGGCGAGAAGTAGAAGGCACTCCCGGGGTCACACCACCTACACATAGGTACCACACACTCACAATCATGTCCACAAAACAGTACGCAAACACTCTTCTACCCCGACATCGCAAACTACTCGCAAAACCCAAAAACAGAGGTTATGTCCCGTCGGGACAGCAGCCTTCCAAAAGGCATAACTGGGGTTCTAAGACTCCGAATCGATTAAACGAGTACATCCTCGCGTAGCTTAGGAAATTTCCTAACATTTTCTAAGTATATGGAAAAACTGATTCGGAATCTAAAGTGGTTTAATCTACAGAATACCGTGATCTGTTCCAATCACTTCATAGTTTTTAATACGTTCGGTAAAACGAGTATAACTTTCAAACGGCTAGGCAGAATTGGACGTTCTTTATACCCACTGAAAGGTATTGAAGTTACCTACAACTTCTTCAACAGGCGGATGACCAAATTCCGACTCTTAATTGGCAAAAACCCAAACCCTAGGTCAACTGCTCATGCTGCCCGAAACAGAGAACGTGGCAAACTCTAGATTTCATCTAATCTACCCAATTACAGCACCACCAATTGATCTAAAAACATGATATTAACCCTTAGAACAGATCCTAGACCAACCCCAAGGATCCCCATGTCCATACCTTCGCCCGACGAATGAAAAACCAATAGATCTCCTCCCGGTTCGCGCGATCTAATTCCTCGCTCCAAATCCACCGGATCTCCTCGTCGCGGAGCGCTCCAATGGACGGATCTTCGAGGTGTTTAGTTGGAGAACTCCCCTAGGGGCAGCAAGGGAGTTGGAGAGGGGCGCAAGGGCTAGGGAGGTGGCGGCTAGGAGAGGTGGAGGCAAGGGGTGGAGGGGAGAGTGGGGGGCGGCTAGGGCTTCCATGGGGGCGCAAGGCAGCTGGGTGGGGCGCAATAAGGGCTGGGGGAAGCCCCCAACTAGGTCTCCTACTCCTATTTGGACTCAAACTCCTTCCCACCAAAGCCCACGACCCCTTCCCTTAGGCCCAAACTCCCCCAGAAAGGCCCAAACTCCCGGAATCGGCCCGGAAACGCAAATAAACCTCATACCATATGGTTTCAACCTCAAATTCCACATTCCATAATGTTTTTAACCTCAACATTCACATTTTATAATGTCACACCATTCCGTAGAGTCACATTCTTCCCCCCCTTCAACAGGATTCGACCCCGAATCCGAGACAAGCCACTTCGCAAACAACCAAATCAAAGGGAGTTATGGTTCACGCCTCAGAACCCGCTTAGAAGCCCCTACGATTTGCACCAGCCAGCACTCAGAGGCAAGGAGCTAAGGATCAAAGACTGACAGCTGTAAAGATAACTCACATTCAAAACTTGCCAGAATTCTTACTCAACATTGATACACAAAAGCACTCACATACGGCCTCAGCACAACCCAAGCGGTAGGTTAAAGTCCTAAACAGACCACGAAATAAAACGGTCTCACACTCCTCATTCCATGCATTCCTTGGCACTAAAGTGCCCGATCCCTTTAACCAAAGCCACTCTCCAGAAGGACATGGTATCAACTTCTAGATCTATCTTCCACTCCCACGCACAAAAGTGATTCACGTCTCAACCTCTCAACTGTGGTTTGTCGTATTCAAGACGACGCAAACCAAGTGAGACACAACACTCTAAGGTTACTAACTGCTCGAACCAACAGGGTTACATGCTGATCTTTTACAACAAGACCAACACTGTAACACCCCAAAATTTTGCTTTCCTTAAATTCATGTGTGATTTGGCACTTTGGTGAATTTTTGGAATTTTCTGGAATTTATTTGGAATTATTTGGAATTTATTTGAATTTATTCCACTTTGAAATAATTAAAGAATTTAATTTTGCAAATGAAATTTTGTTGGAAATATTTTATTTGGGTCCAAAATGATCCAAAGTATTTTCCAGAATTTTTCTGGAATTTTTCTGAGTCATTTGCTATTTTTAATGAATTAAATGAATTACTAGGAATTATTTTAAATATTAATTCGCGGAAAATCCAACTCGGAGTCAAAGTACTGTTCAACGACCGAAGTCGGACTCGAGTCCGACCCGGAGCGCTTGACTTTCGGAACCTTCTAACCCTAATCAATCGGCGACTTGGATCAAGATCCAACGGTCCGAGATCCGCCTCGACTTCAACCAGAAACGTGTCGGGCCGGACCGGTCGGCGCCGCGATCGTGGCTGGTTGTGCCGTGGACGCGGGCCACGATTTGCGTCGTTTTCCGAAGTCCATTGCCGACTCACGCTTGCCGCCAGCGTGGCCGTAGCAAGTTAGGTTTGCCAGTTTTACGGACGCCGAGGTTATTTAATGCCCGGCATACCGAGACCGCCGTGATCCGCGCTCCTTCTCTACTTCACCGAGGCTAAGTCGCCGCCGTTTAGCCGTCGAAGCTCGCCGTAATTGCGCCGCTGCTCCGCCACGGTCTTTGCTTGCTTCACGCCGCCGTCGTAGCCCCTGGGGCTGACCTCAGATCTCGGACTCACCGCTGACGAGACGCACCAAGAGATCCTTCATCTCACGAGCAACCCTGTAACGCCATGGCTCGCTGCCGTCTTCAACTCCGGCCAGCCAGGCGCCACCACGAAGCCATCAGCCCTCGCGAAGCTCAGACACCGTCGGATCCGGATCGGACGGTTGAGGTGAGTTCACGTGTTCCAAACCCGACAGATCGGGCCGTTGGATCAAGATCAGCAGTTCCACGATCGCCACGTCTGTAGCAAAGCGATTATAGGATTAGATCTGGACCGTCCGATCTAGATCGAGCGGCCCACGAGCATCGAGTAGTTTCAAGCGTGTTAAACCCGGATTCAATCCGCGGGTTGATTTTCAAACCAACGGGCGAGTTATGCGCCACGTGTCGGAAGTTGGACCGGACGCGTCGCGCCATCGCCAGCGTGCAGTGTAATGGCGCCGCCGACACGCCGGGCCGCGTGTCGAAGGCGTCGGGCTAACTGACCAAGCGCGCCAGCGTCGGCGATACGCCACCGAGCGAAAGCCCACATATCGATCCGCGTGGCCCGTGGGACCGAGTCCACCGTGGACCCGAGCCGAGCGTGGACCGAGCCCATGGATCGGGCCAGCGTCAGCGAAAGCAATCAGGAAGCTGCCACGTGTCCATGCTGACGCAATAATTAATTTCCGAAAAAGAAAATGATTTATTAATTCGAATAATGATTTCAAATTTAGATTCAAACTTCAAACGCTTATAACTTTATGCGTTTCAACTCCGATTTGAGTGATTCAAATTTCTAAATTTGTATAAAATTGAGATCTACCTAAATATGAATTTTATTTAATTTTGGACTAAAGTTTTCTCTGTAATATTATTTAATTGATTATTTAAACTTTAAGTAATCATAACTTTATGCTTAACTTCAAATTTGATTTATTTCCAGTTTCTAAAAATCCAGAAAATTATGTTCTCTCTGTTTATGGATTTTATTTGGAGTTTTGGGATCTTTTTGCATAGTGTTCATTTGTGTATTTGCTATTTGCACGCTTTCTGAGACGTTGAAGTGCCTGGAAGGATTCGAGGGAGAAGTGTTGACTCGGGATCCAACTCAAGACCAAGAGCAAGTACTTTTGAAGGCAAGTTGTGCTTTGACCATATTGATCCTATTTGAAATCTATTTTGATTTAAACGCTATTGCATGCTAGTTCAATTAGAAAGATACTTTGTTTAAACTTATGGGGTTAGATAAATACCAATTTGTTATATGACACCTTGATTACTTAAGTATGTGCCATGACCTTTTGTCACCCTAGTTGTGGTTTACTAGTTGGACATTACTAAATTGCCAACATGGGTTTGGATCGTTGTAGTATACTGCTTAGACCTGCTACGTGCTCATGACATGATTTTGGATAATCAAATGCTAATATTGACTTAATGATATATTGAACCTGTTTTGGAAAAGTATCATGTGTGATGTTGATGGCACGTGGTGCATGGTAATCAATCGGGGTTTGATAAGCGATTTTGACCAGGCATGTGGCAAGAAATGTCAGGTGGGCGGTTGTGGCATTAGGAGTGTTGATTTGGTTTTTCGGGTAGTCTTGCCCCTGGTCACTCTAAGGACTTAACCTTGCAAGCCTTTGAACTGGGTCATACTTGCAACCACATGGTCGTAGAATGGGGCGGCCCTAGTTGACTAAGTCGCTAAGGACTCACTTGTGGAGCCTCGAGGTGTCGCGATTACACCGTTTGTGTGATTGTGCAGGGAGGCGTATCGTGGGTGGCCAGTACCCATCTAACGCAGTGTGTTGGTCCCTATACGCCTTGGCTAAGGGAAGGGATGGTGTAGAAACACTTGTCTGGAGGGGACCACCTGTGTTGTTTGAGGCTTCCGAAAGGCTTTATTCGAACTCGCCTTTGTGGTGTTTGATTGTATCTTGTGGGTAAAGTGCATAACCTCTGCAGTGTAGAATCTATTTGAATAGCCGAGTCCACTGCATCGACAATGCTCGGGAATTACAAATAGGGGTTAGATTTTCAAAATAACTTGGTTTTGAAAAGATGGGGTTGGTTTAACAAGGAAGATGATGGAACTATGGTGTAGGATGGGAAAATGTTTGTTAAACTTCTTGAAAAGTTATTTATGCTTTACTTATTTCTCTTTGCTTTGAATCTACTTATATTACTTGTCAAAAGCATCGCAAATATACCTGAGCTATTCCTTTGTACTAAGCCATGCATATAGTATATTAGTTTGCATTCATGCATGACTTGGCCGAGTACCAAGTACTCACCCTGCCTCAACACAATACCAGTTGAAGAGGAGATTACGCCACTTTGGAGGAGGAACTCCAAGAGGACCCGACTACTTAGGGATGAGAGCCCGGCCAGTTGCTCGTGGTATCTTGGATGGCGCCACGAAAGTTTATTTGATTTTCCATTTGCTATTGTTTCTCTCTGAATAAGTTTCGCCCTACGAGGCATACATTTGTAACTTGACCATGAGGTCAAGTAACCAGTTTGGTTATTTAAATAAAGTACTTTGATAATATCGATTGGTATGATTGTGATATTTACCGATGTTAAGACTGTGTGCACTAGCGCGTTCCTGGACTAGTGCTGAATACACAGAGGGTCCGGATTTGCAAATTCGGGGTCCCGACAAACACCCACCCCTCTACCACCGAAAGGAGAAGCCTACGTTATGACCAGGGTTCTGAAAACCCGCAAATTCAACAACAACCGAACATTCCTCTTCGGTTGGCACAACATGCTCAAAGATCGGCGACAAAAGATCCAATACTGTTCAAAAACAGAAAGCAATTACTAGCAACCACCAAGTGGTCCACTAATAATTTGATCAACCCTATCGAGGAACACCTCAATGACAATTCTCCAAGAAAATTTGAATTGGGTCATATCCAACCTTCCTTTACTCTTCACTTCCAAACTAGTTACGATCAACCACTAGCAACCTCTAATATCTTAGGTCATTACCAACCCACACTAAATTTTCCTTTCTTAGAAGGTCTCGCCCTCGCATTCTTCCTTTCAAAGAATCAGAACAAAGGGTACAATCATTGAGTAAGCTCAACCAAAACCCATGAACCCAAAATGATCCACATACAACAACTCGAACTCCAAAGCGCTAAAAGCCACTTTGGAAAGAATCCGGCAACAACCAAAGATTACTCATCTTATTTTTCCTAAGCTAAGATGCAAAGGAAACACAAATCTCCTACACCACAACCAACATACCAAAAAGAAATAGAAGTCTCGAATTATGACATGCATGCACATTTTTCAAGAGCACTCCGGATTAGTCATATATCCATATATGACTTTCTCACCGACCTGGCTCATCGACTCTTTCATCATTAAACATTTATAAACAATATCATGCTTCCTTTTCACCATTCATTCTTCATGTAACAACAATACCGAATAGTCATCCACCAAAAGACTTCTTCCTCGGTATCACATGATTGAAACACAATTAACATCGATGGCTGCGAAATTCATATAAACTATGACGGCAACACCATTAATAGGAACACCACATCGTATAGGAAGCCACGTCAATTTGAAAACTAAACTTGCAAAACATCGCATTTTAATCAAAATCAACATTTTGGAAAAGAACATCGACTCCAAAGTCAAACATCTGTACACACAACCGCCACATATTTTTCTCAAAAGAAAGGAAAACTAATATCCCAAAAGAGAACACTTTGTTAACAACATCACCGATGAAACATCCATAAAAACCACCTTTTGGAGCACTTGCAAACACCACACACGTTATGCAAATAAATCCAACTCCAGTCAAAAAGAGTTACAAATTAAATCTGAAGAGTTTCCAACACAACCCACTATATCCATCTGCTTCTGTTAAAATTTATTCCAAAGATAATTCAGGGTGAACGCGAAGGAGCGCGATCCACTCAAAAACTTTTTGGTGTAAATCCATACTCATAACACAAATTAAACAAAATAGCCAAAACCAAAGATTGGCACCAATAGCTACGGGTTTTAGGGAAACTCGGAAACACAACACAAGGAATACCTTGACCGAAGGCATTCAACCAAAATAGCAAACAACCACACCAGTTGAAAGGGTTTTAAACACCAGCTCAGCATGAATCCCACCATAACTTGTATTCCACTACACTTACCATTTAAGCATTCAAAAATCACTATTTACTCATCAAGAGAGTCCAACCGGATTTAACAAAATTTACATAACAATTTCTTTCTCTACTTACCCTTCCCAACACTTTTAATTAAGGTTTAAGATGCTTATCACAAAGGCACCCAACCAAGACTACATTGACATGATCCCCATGGATCACCAAATCATATAACAACATATTCTATATTTCAAACATAGTATTTCAACAGCTACTTGAGCATGGTCAACCTATAAATTTTATACTATCCATACGTCAAAATCTTGACAATTGAAAATTGTTCAATCAATAAAATGACTTCAACAAATTAGTAATATCTCTACAAGATAAAATTCGTAAATAGGATTCTAAGATATGCATTCATTAAGATTAAAATTTTGCATCATGATTATTATCCATTGTTCATCCTATCACAACATGTACTCGACATAATACCACCGTTTTACACTTTTCTTCTATTGGATCAATGGTTTCCAACAATTAACAACACTACCAAGGCTTCAATATCAATTCTTTGCATAATCATCAATCAACAACATTGCTTTTAGCTACCCTACACATAGGTTGCAACAAAATTGTCACTACACAACATACTCCAACTATTAAATTAGATTTAATAAGTTAGATCAGCACAATGTTCTTAAAACAACAAACAGACCTATGTTTTTTTCCCAATTGACATCAGTACTAGCATTAACACTGCCCTTAACAACATCATTAACAATAAGTCTTATGTCTTCTCCATTGACATCAATACCAGCATTGTAGAGACACAACTGCATACTTCCAAATATACTAGTAGGTTGCAACAACATAAATAGCAACTCTAATCAACTTCAAAATTAAAGCCACTAGCCAACATGATTAAATTTCTCTATTAACCCGTTAGATTATAACATCTTTAAACAATCGGTAAGGTTTCTTTAACAGTATCATTAATTTACATCATCTTAATGTTCTAACTGTGCATCAAGGTTTAAACTTTTAACATTAACAAGGAGCATAAGCACTTTTAAAGCAAGGTAACAGATTCTAAGCATGTACATTAACCCATTTAATCATTCTCGCTACAGAGTAAACTACAACACTAGTAGTCTATTTATTCTCAAGCTAGAGATAACAACCGCATTGAATTGTTTAAACCCACAAATTAAGTTAACAATACGTCATCCCATAAATCACATTGGTACATGCTACATAACATGCTAAACAACAATTCTTACTAGGGACAAACGATTTCAGTCAAAAGACTACTTACTTTATTTGCAGCATTTTAGTTTTAAAACTCATCCCAAATTCATAAGGAAACTTGACTCTCAAAATTGCAATGAGACAAACCCAAACTTGGTCATGCAAAAGGAAGTCTCCAAAACACTTTTCAATCTCAAAGACTCCCACAGGAGGGAACCAAGCGATCAAATAAACCTTTGCGGACAAAGGCACAAAACATAAATCGACACAACTTAACTTTTTGCACACGCTTCAATAACTTCTTTTAAACTCAGAGTAAGACACACAAGAACCAAAACTATACTTTTCTTTGCAAGGCAACCCACAAAACCGGTGTCCAAGCCAAAAGGCGACAAAAAAAGGCGCAACGCTAAATTCCTCTTCTTCGACTTCAACCAAGGAGGACAAAACCAAGGAACACCGAAGGGACTCTCCGCGAAAAATCCAATCCCAAACACTTTTCTTTTGATTTCAATCAACTAAAGTCAAGAAAAACAATCAAAACCGACCGTCAAAACGGTAAAGAACATACGAAGAATCCACCACCAAACTCTTCTATTTGACTCCAGTCAACTACCCGATCTACGATAGAAAGGATAAGCACTCTTCTCCTACAGGGGTTAATAGTTCTTCGGTGATGGCGCTAACCGGCCACACCGTCAAACCTCACCATTACTATGAAATAAGAGAGGTGGCCGAAACCCTTCGGCACCAAAACCCCACTTTATCACAACAACAAGAACAATTCAATTATTTATCTTATAGACATAGCAACATTCATTATCAAATGAAGCATTCAACATCATAGCTTAAATACAACATTTAAGCGTAAAGAAATGATACCCATACCATTTCATACTGTGCATCCATTGTGTGTCAAATTTTAGATTAGTTATACCACTTTTGCAAGTTTTAATGTTGCTATCCTATGAAAAAATTTTAGTTGAAACCTAAGCCATGTTTCTAAGTTATTTCACATCACATTTTAGTTGTACCCTATAGCATGACACTAAAAATACACATTCCAAGGACCTACAGCCCGCTCTGATACCAACTGTAACACCCCGGCATCTAGCATGCCTGATTGCTACCAAACATAGGCTAAACAACATCTAAATACCATAAATTAAGATAAATTACAGCAAAGGAGTAAATGCTAGAACCGAAAATTTCGGCAGCATCTCCTTTGTTTTTCCATGAATTGAAGCAACAACAATATGATCACAGGATATAGTATAAAGAATGACATCTAAATCATCAATAATAAGGATTTTAGCAGCAGTTTAAGCCTAAAATAAAGATTCCAACCATCTCATGAGCCAAACGAGGTAAATGAGCTAGAATAAAGATTCCAACCATCTCATGAGCCAAACGAGGTAAATGAGGAAACCAAGCACACAAATTAACCATCACAATTACAGGAAGGAACATGTCATTGTTTATATGTGTGATGCTAAGTGATGACGTGTGACTAGCTCCCTTTCCCGCATGCCGGTTTCATGGTACCTAAGAAAAACCACATAAACACAAGCGTGAGTTCATCACTCTGCAAGTATATTGCAATGGAACAAGAAAATACATTCTAATACCTTCATCACCACTTTTCACATACGACATCATACACATCTCATATTCATAGCGTAAGCATATCATTGACATCATCATATATCATCATCATATAACGTCCTCATATAATGCAATGCAATGCAATGCGATGCACATATCTCCTGGAAACTCATACCGGTATGGTTGAGTACACACTCGTCGGTGTGCACCCTCTCCTCCCTTCCATCCCGAAGATGGAGGGTGCCTACTCCTCGCTTCCATACACCGCGGTGGATGGAATCACGATGTAGGACTTACTCATTGGCTCTCCGGAATAGTCATAACTTTCTCACCAACCTTCCCCGGACTAGTTATGACTTTCTCACCGCCCGGGCCATGTATGCAACCATGCCAACATCTTAAATAACTTGTACATAAACACATGGCATCATAACATAATAAGCATATTCATCATATCGATATCAATCATTAAAGCATGGCATGTGAATATATCATATATTCAATTTCAATCTCAACCAATCTAGCAAACTACAACCCGCTACCCATTCCAATACACTTGCCTCAACCACGGGCGACGGATTGGCGAGAAGTAGAAGGCACTCCCGGGGTCACACCACCTGAACATAGGTACCACACACTCACAATCATGTCCACAAAACAGTACGCAAACCCTCTTCTACCCCGACATCGCAAACTACTCGCAAAACCAAAAACAGAGGTTCTGTCCCGTCGGGACAGCAGCCTTCCAAAAGGCATAACTCGGGTTCTAAGACTCTGAATCGATTAAACGAGTACATCCTCGCGTAGCTTAGGAAATTTCCTAACATTTTCTAAGTATATGGAAAAATTGATTCGGAATCTAAAGTGGTTTAATCTATAGAATATCGTGATCTGTTCCAATCACGTCACAGTTTTTAACACGTTCGGTAAAATGAGTATAACTTTCAAATGGCTAGGCGGAATTGGACGTTCTTTATACCCACTGAAAGGTATTGAAGTTACCTACAACTTCTTCAACAGACGGACGACCAAATTCCGACTCTAAATTGGCGAAAACCCAAACCCTAGGTTGACTGCTCATGCTGCCCGAAACAGAGAACGTGGCAAACTCTAGATTTCATCTAATCTACCCAATTACAGCACCACCAATTGATCTAAAAACATGATATTAACCTTATAATAGATCCTAGACCAACCCCAAGGATCCCCATGGCCATACCTTCGCCCGACGAACGAAAAACCAATAGATCTCCTCCCGGTTCGCGCGATCTCCTTCCTCGCTCCAAATCCACCGGATCTCCTCATCGCGGAGCACTCCAATGGACGGATCTTCGAGGTGTTGTGGTGGAGAACTCCCATAGGGGCAGCAAGGGAGGTGGAGTGGGGAGGAGAGGGGCACAAGGGCTAGGGAGGTGGCGGCTAGGAGAGGTGGAGGCAAGGGGTGGAGGGGAGAGTGGGGGGCGGCTAGGGCTTCCATGGGGGCGCAAGACAGCAGGGTGGGGCGCAATAAGGGCTGGGGGAAGCCCCCAACCAGGTCTCCTACTCCTATTTGGACTCAAACTCCTTCCCACCAAAGCCCACGACCCCTTCCCTTAGGCCCAAACTCCCCCGGAAAGGCCCAAACTCCCGGAATTAGCCCGGAAACGCAAATAAACCTCATACCATATGGTTTCAACCTCAAATTCCACATTCCATAATGTTTTTAACCTCAACATTCACATTTTATAATGTCACACCATTCCGTAGTGTCACAGGAGGAAGGGCACGAGGGGGAGGAGGACGTGGCTACTGCCTGGGAGGGAGAGGAGGAGGTGGCGCAAGCGGTGATGAGGGGGCGCAAGGGGAGATGAGGGGGTGTAAGGGGAGATGAGGGGGAGGTGGGGCTAGGGTTACGGAAAATTCCCCTCCACAAGGGCACAAGCTCACCCTAAAAACCCCCCTAAATAGGCCCCTACTGGCCCAATCCCCATCTACAACTTCCTTTAATCCTAGACAAAGATCCGCGATATTATATTCTTCCCCCTTAATGGAATTCAACCCGGAATTCTTCACACGCCACTACGCGACAAAGGAAATAATAAAGAAATAACAACACAAAACATACCCGATGGGAACAACTCTGGATACAACTCGCACATACGAGACTCCAATTGAACATCTTGGGTTCCAAACTTGTACCCCCAGGAACCAACACACCGATTTGTATATCTCCCGATTAGTTCACCTTTTAACAAAAGGACCAATACCAATGAAAAGAATAGCCCACTGTCGCATAAATTTCTTCTTTTTCACCACAAAATAAAATTTTAATCTATGTTCTTTCAGTCCTACTTCACACCAAGGAATAACTTCCCAAGAAAAATGTTCACAACACAACATTTCGCCTCAGATTTTGACATCCTTACTCACATCCCACACAACTAAATGTTCATACACACTACGAAAATGCTAATGTAATTACGAGCAACTTCCAAGTGGTCCACTAATAGATTAATCGAATACTACCAAGGAACATATCGACTAAACAATCTTTCCAAGAAGATTTGGATAGAGTCACACACAAACCTCCACTACTCTTCACTCTTAAACCAATTACGAGCAACTTCCAAGTGGTCCACTAATAGATTAATCAAACACTACCAAGGAACATATCAACTAAACAATCTTTCCAAGAAGATTTGGATGGAGTCACGCACAAACCTCCATTGCTCTTCTCTCTTAAACCAATTACGATCAACACCTAGCCAAGGCTAGGACCTTAGATCGCTACCAACCCATACTCGGTTTCCCTTGCTAAAAAGGTCTCTCGCCAATCTCTTCTACTCAAAGAACCAAGTCAAAGAGTATTGTCCCTTATTATACTCAACAAAAATCAATGATCAATCATTTCCTTTTCCCAAGCTAGAACGCCAAAGAAAACTCGATTCTCTTTAACAACATTAACCTCTTTTATCACCTTAAAACAAAGGCGCCAAGATAAACCTCATGGAGAAAATCCATTTTAAAAGAGAAACACCACATAAATCTTTTACAAATGCAATTCACTTTTATCAAAGCAAATCATCTTAGTTTTACCAAAGCCAATAATTTGAGAAAGTGGAAACCGATAAAGGAATCAAACACTTCCACACAACAACCATCTCTTTTTCTTAAAAGAATGAGTGACTCATTTCCCAGTAGAAAACCGCATCATCCACCAATATCACTTATGCACAATCAAAAGAATAGCTTTAAGAAACATTTTCATACACCTCACACATCAAACCCAACTCTAGCCAAAATAGAATACAAATATTTCCAAATCAAGAGCTTCCAAAACATTTAATTGGGTTTGCTTGTTTTCTTTAACTGATAATACAATAGATAACTCATTTGTATGCAAACGAGCGTAATCCATTTATACACCCTTCATCATAAATCCCTCAATCATAACTTAAGCTATTTTTCTTAGCAAAGACAATTGAATGGCATTATTCCATGAGGTAACACATTCACAATCCACCAACATATTACTTCACAATTAAACATTTTTTCATCCTCATTTTCAGGCCTCCAAGTCAATCTCAAATTTTGGTAGCATTCACATTAATTTAGGGAAACTCTAATACACATATTAGAAATCAAATGCTTTAGTTAAAAGACATGCATCCAAAAGATCATACAAACACACCAATCCATATACATTTAAACATAATTCACCTTAAATTCCACCATCTCTAGTAACCCAATACACTTACCATTAAAGGTTTCAATAATCACATGTTCCTCTGAAAGGCCATCCTTCATTTATGGCTTTCTATCTCCTGTTGCTTCCCTTCTTAATTAGCGAATGGCTTTATTGACTAGACGTTGAAAGTCAACATAATCATGGAAAATCAGTTGTGCCACTAACTCATCATTTAGCCCCTCAATGAAGTGCTTCTGCTTGGCTTCATCTGATGCTATGTCCTTAGGAGTGCAATGTGCCAACTAGTTGAATTTATAAATGTATTCCATTCCTGTATGTCCCACATGACGTAGGGTACAGAATTCCTTCTTTTTCATGGGAATAACACCAAAGGGAATGTGAGCTCATCGGAAGGTTTACATGAACTCTCCTTGAGAGATAGCCTAAGTATTATGATGGGTGATACAAAATTCATCCCACCATTTTTAGGCGGCTCTATTCAGCTGATGGGAGGCAAATAGAACTCTCTCCCTATCACTGCACTGAGATATATCGAACTTCCTTCCAATTGTCCTGAGCCAATCATCTTCTCCAAAGGCTCAGTACTACTAGAGAAAATTGGAGGCTGAGTCCTCATGAACTCAAATAGCCTGGATTGAGGATGAGCAACATCCTAGGGTGCAGCGGTTTGTGCAGCTTGATTACTATTGATAGACTAAGCAAGCAGTTGAATGAGCTGATTTTGGTTAGCCATCATTTTTTGTCAGTCTGGTCCATTGGCTGGAGTTGGTGGTGCAATTGGTGCATGCTCATTTCTCAAAGGACTTTTGTATCTGGGTCCATGAGGAGTGTTCAACATCTACCGGTTGACGAAGAAATTAGGAAAGGAAAGAGAACATAACTAATGGAGAGATAGGGAAATCCCAACACAGACAAATGACCACAAAAATGAAAGCTTTATTAATTTATAAGTTTTGATTGTGATGCTCACAATTTCATTTCTATGTAATAGGGTAACTTAGAGTATTCTAACTTAGAGTATTCTAAGTCCTTTGGGTCTTGAGCTGCTTGAGGGTGGGCTTACAGGGGTCTCTCCTTGTCCTGAAGAACTAGCATCACCTGCCTTAAGCAGTTACAACTCCTCAACATCTTGAAGCTTCTGGTACTCCCATCTCAGCTCCTCCATGGTGGTTTGGTAGGTTTGATCATTGCCTCGGTCAAGGCCACCTGATGAGCTAGAGTAGTAGAATCCTCTCTCTCGTGGAGCAGAAGGAACTATGGAAACTAGTAGGTACCTTGTATGGATGATAGTGGAATGTAGTGCCTCTTAGGCCATTCACAGTGAGAGTTTCATTTTCATTAAATGATTTGATACATCATCATGTTTGGTGAGATGGCAAGATAATTATGAAGAGAGAGATAGAAAGAATTTTATGGGAGGTGAGTGAGTTTCATCATGATGAAACCTGAGATACACGGTTACCTAGACAAAAGCTGATGTGGCACTCTTGGAAACCGTGTAATGAAACTCTCCATTGTGAATGGCCTTAGTTCTATTGCATGGAGTCTTCCTAGCATGTGGAATGCCCTAGCTGCATCATGAATTCTAGTGAAGGAGTCTTCCTAGCATGTGGAATGCCTCCCTAGCTCCATCATGAATTCTAGTGAAGGAGTCTCTGGCAATCGGAGCGTCAAAGATGTGAACCGTCTATCCTCCTCACTGGTGTAGAGGAAGACCTCTACCCTCCAGTATTCTTGAGTGCCTACCATGGTGTTGTAGCCTTGATAAGTAGGTCTCTCCTGGAAGCCGAAATGCTACATCATCTTCCAGAGAATCCTTTCCCATCGTCCTGCATTCCACGAGAAGCAACTGGGTGGACCTCAGCCATCTCTAGTTTTTTAATAGAAACAAGATTTCAGATGAATGTTTTAGGTATACAAGAATTTTAAATTAAGTATCTTTGAAATTAAATCCTTATGGTTTAACCAAACATGACCACAACCTACAGTCAATATGGCTCTAATGCCACCTTTCTCGAACATGAGAGTAACACCCATGGATTATCTGTGCATCCTGTACTAGTCCAGGAAAAACTAGTACATACAGTAGAAAACAAAGATAATATCACAACATATCAAGCACATATGTTAATTAAATCATCAGATTTTACATTATCATAACATATGACTCGTAGGCCATCAGAAAAATTAACAACGGAAGACACAAGTGGTGGTGCCCAACAAATCTACCACAGACAATCAAGTGGGATAGCGACCTATTCTTCAAAATCCTCACAAGCATAGTAAAGCTCCTCTAAAACAATAGAGTAAAGTAAGGTGAGTACCATAAGTACTCCACAAGTTACACAGAAATGCAATATTTGCAAGGATGTCAATGGTAGGCTGTATGGCTTGACATAGCATGACCACGACTGAGTGCCTGGTTAATTGATTAGTATTACATTCTGTATGGGTTGTACAATTTTATCAATAAAATATGATTGTCTCTTATTGTCAAAAAAACACACTTCTTTGATATGTGTATGAGAGATCACAACAATAGTCACACATTAGCGGTCGGTTAGCTTGCCACATCATACCAAATCTGAGCTGGAGGATATTCACTTGACTTTTAGTTATCCCGATTCTATAAAAGTGACCCTAAAACCAAATGCTATCGTATTAAAAGAATTCCCGTAAAGAAAATGGTAAAAACCAAATTAACTAAAAAAATCACTTATCAAGTTTGATTGTTTCAGTCTGTGCATGCACAGCACTACTTATAAATAAGATAAAAAAAAGACTCGCATGTGCGTTCTATCCAACAAGAATTAAAGGATCTGTCGACGTTACAGAGACTATTGCTGACAGCATGGTACTGTTCGGAGCATTCCAGTCCTTGCAGAGATATTTCGTAAATAACACGGTCTTTATTTATCTTCAACCACGAGAGAGACTGAAGTTTCGAGATGGACATGTTACGAGCACAAGAAATTTTTGGGAATTTGTTCCGATTCTCCTTTTCCTTTTCTTTTCTTTTTCTCCACGTGACCCCAGTGTATATGCTCCTCATGAACGCTAGAACAAGCACCTGTTGCTACCGCACCATCACCTCAAATTATTGTTGGAACTAATCTTGTAATAAGAAAGTTTGATTAGGAAGTTTATGATTAAGAGTCCGAGTAGGACAAGGAGGTGGATTAGGACAAGGAACTGGAATCCTATTCCGTTCTTTAAGGCTATAGTTTTTAGTATAAATATAGAGGTAGGGTTGAGGTTTGTAAGCAAGAAGTAAGAAAGAAAAATAAGAGAGAATAAAAGAGAGAGTTGTCTCAAAGATTTTGAGTCTCAATTCCAACAATTGGTATCAGAGCCAGGTTTTGGATTAATCCGTTGCCCCCCGGGAGGAGGAGACTCCCGAGGGGCGGCACCCCACGGCAGCCGGCGAGAAGGCGCGGAGGCCGTTGTTGCGTAGACGCCGAGGAGGCTCGGCGCGGGAGTCGGAAGAAACCAAGAGTCGGCGTGACGTGCAGGCCTGGCGGCCGGGCAGAGCGATTAAATCGCGTGTCGCAGGTGCAGAGGCAACGCAGGAGCAGCAATTCCGAGATCGAGTCAAGCGTGCGTACAAAAGAGCAAGCAACCAATAAAGCAATAGTGTGCATGCAAGCTTACGTCAAGTGCAAGCAATAGCAATCAGTGTAAGATCAGAACAAGCACTTGATGCAAAGAAGCTTCAAGTAGAAAAGAGACAGGACATCTCATCCGGTGCTTACGAGGCAGAGCAACGACGGGCCAGGAAACGTGCGCCAAAGGGGCAGCCGTTTCTCGTGAGAAATTTTCCGATCGAAACATCTAGCGGGTAGCGACACAGCAAAGAAAGAAAGAATAAACAGCTTCGGTTCTTGGCGTGTGACAAAGAATGACGCTGGCAAGTACTGTCTAGGTACAAGAAATAAGGAAGTGCACTGTCTACTTACAACAGAGAGGAAGATCTAGCGTGAGCGCAGGAGAGAGAAAGAAAAATTTGGAAGATGCCAAAGATGATGTTGTACGGAGATGATTTCGGCCGAGCGGTGTTCTTTGTGAGTAGTGGCATTGGCGACATGGTGACATTGATCGGGTTAGCAGCAAGAGGCTACGGTGATGGTGCAAACGTGATGGAGGCCACAAACCACGGTGTGAGGCCGTGTCTGTGGAGGCGGCAGTGTAAGACCATTGTGAGGGAGAGTTGGTGCGAAGCCGACGGCAATGATGGTGTGATGCCATCACAAGGAGAAGTCGGTGCGACGCCGACGGCAATAATGGTGTGATGCCATTACAAGGAGAAGTCGGTGCGACGCCGACAGCAATGATGGTGTGATACCATTACAAGGAGAAGTTGGTGTGACGCCGACAACGACGACGGTGCGAGACCGCTACGACAGCGATGGTGGTGTGATGCCACTTCAAGGTGAAATCGGTGTGAAACTGACGACAAAAAAAAACGGTAAGAGGCCGTTAGCTACGAGAAGATAGCGGTGTGAAGCTGCTGGGAACGGTGATGTGAAACTACCAAGAGATGATTCTGTGAGAAATCAACAGTGATGGTGTGAAGCCATTGTCGTAAGAAAAAAACTAGCATGAATAATTATGAGTTAGAAAGTAGATATTACAAGATTAGGGGGGTGAATGTTGGAACTAATCTTGTAATAAGAAAGTTTGATTAGGAAGTTTATGATTAAGAGTCCGAGTAGGACAAGGAGGTGGATTAGGACAAGGAACTGGAATCCTATTCCGTTCCTTAAGGCTATAGTTTTTAGTATAAATATAGAGGTAGGGTTGAGGTTTGTAAGCAAGAAGTAAGAAAGAAAAATAAGAGAGAATAAAAGAGAGAGTTGTCTCAAAGATTTTGAGTCTCAATTCCAACAATTATTACAGTTAATCAGATGGTATCACTGTTCGAATAACGACAGAGGGAGGTAATAAGTCACGTGCGTTTATGCACGGCTACAGAGCAAGCACTGGCAGCGACAAGGTGAGCCTAGCTATAGTGGAAAGGCCTACTGGACCACACACCTACACCAAACCATCCACAGATTTGCTTTGCAAGAATTATTGATGAGGCTTAGCTATCTATGGGCTATAATGCTATGCGCCTATGCCTGCAGCAGCTTCACTGCCTAGTACTGCGTCTGTTGTGTCCATCCCTAGCTAGTGGACTAGTACTACTTTGATCCTTGTAAATTGTGCAATAACCTCTTTGAATATCATGTGGGAGCTGTACACCTCATCATATGTCTTCACTCTTCACCTTGCTTTCCATTTCTAGGCTTTACATGAGAAGTAACTCCTGTCCCCGTAAAAAGTTAAAAGAAAAGAAAGAAAGAAAGAAATTAAGGAGGAGGAGGAGGAGGTAGGATGGGGGGAGGGCAATTAACAGGATCGAAATTGGTTTCAGTCGATGCATAGCCGAATTAATCAACAAAAGATCAATGAGAAAAACATAACAAGAACACAAGAAGGGATTAATTCATTGATCATATGATTCCAGTGAGAAGAACCTCCGGTACGTGCAATCTCATAGCTTCAGGGACAGGTCGATCTCCTCGGTGAGGTCCCGGCGAGCCTCCAGCGACGCCCTCTGGTGCGAGGAGCTCCCCGCCGAGCTCCGCGTTGCATTGCTCGGCTCCTTCCCCCTCCTGGCTTCCTCGTCGGCGCCCTGGCCCGCGTGCCGGCGCGCGGCTGCCGCTGCTGCCAGCTCGCGCGTGCGCTTGGCGACGCTGCGCTCGAACTTGTGGGCATTCTGGTGGCCGCCCAGCGCCTGGGAGGAGTAGAACTTCTTGTCGCAGTAGGTGCAGGAGAAGTAGCCGGGCGGCTCAGGCGCCGAGGACGGTTGCAGGGAGAGATTGAGGTCGAGGTCACCGCCGTCGCCCTCGCCGTTGGACTCCATGGCGGCCAGCCTGACAAAGTTAGCAGGTGCCTCAAAGGTGGTGCTCGGTGTAGCCTGCAGGCTGGTGTGGTGTATTTGTTTGGGAGAATTAACGTACGGTGCAGCACCAATCCCAAAAGATTACAACCCAACCCAACCCTAGAAAGAGAGAGAGATGTAGGTATTGTGTCGTAAGAACACACATACAGGATCGATCAGAGAGGAGTTTCAAAAAACATACAGATGAAAAAGGACGAAAGATTTCATTAATTAATTCATGGGTCGAAGTAGGATCGCTGCACGGGCCGGCCGGCAGCTGGAGCTGGGTAAGGTTATAGTGCTGCTAGCTAGTAGCTATGCATTGGACCTTGGAACGAAGGATGTATCTGTATGGACTATGGACCATAGCAATGAGAAGGGAAGAACTGTTCAGCGACTGCACTGACCGTGACCGTATGTCTAGCTAGGGGTTTATACTTTATACACGCACGTTGGTTGAATAGTATTATCGTCCTACGTACCTAGTGTATGATATGAACCGTATCGAAAATCCGTGTCAAATATGGTCCAAATATCAGTGATACTATTATTTGCGCTATGCATTTTTTTTTCAAACGGATTAATCCGGATTCCATTATAAAAAATGAGAATAATAGAAGGTACTGTGCTAAGTATATATATAATGCCATATGATAACCAAGACAAGGTTGCATTACTCTTTGAGGGGCTTAGTGAACAATTTATATTTATTTACACCACAAGGTGCATCTAGCCTTTTATGATGTCTGTTAGGATTTGGAAAGATGTGCTATATAAATCTTAATAGGATTAGGATTCCTAATCCTAATAGGAGCGGATTCCTATTTGCTTTAGAGAACTAGGGAGGCTATATAAACCTAGAGGTGGTCATGGAGAACTCACAAACCAACTCATCCAAAGTAAGAGGTCCATGAGAGGATTAGAGGATATATAGTTTATTCATTAGGACTACATTCTTGTATACAAACCTCTTGAATCTCCGTTGTAAAAACTTTACTCTGATTGTAAGACTTTATTGTATAAACAGCTTCCGCTACTATATGTAATATACTGTGTATGGATGTGTTACCAATGTTGTATGCACATGGAACCTTCCTTCTATGATATTCCGTACAATAAAAGCGAGGGTCTCACATGTGGTAGCCACCAAGCTCCCCACACCCTACCGCGACATGAGCTAGCCATCGTGTTAGGATTCGAATTTGCAAATCCGGACCCTTTGTGTATTCTGAACTAGTCCAGGATCACGCTAGTGCACACAACAATAATAGCGATGATAACACATCCATGCCAGGAATCCAAATAATAATAATTAAGCAACAAGTACCGACCTTATGATCAATGATTACAAATAAATGGCAATATACACTACTACAGGAATGTACATCATAATCAGTTCTTTTTCGTCATTACAATCGGTTCTGGTGGCAATAGAAAGTTCAACGATGGTGATAAGGATGCTCTATCACAGTTGATTTTCAAGCGATACTAATAATACGGTTATCACAATCGGTTCTTTATAAGAAGCGATAGTGATGAGGCACTCAGCACTATTGGTTCTTATAAAGAACCCATTGTGATGAGGGCCTCATCACTATCGCTTCTTATAAAGAACCGATAGTGATGAGGGGATGTGCTATTTCTCATTTGTCCACCCTCCCAAAAATAACACATTACACACAGTATGCACACATATCATATTCACACAGCACAGATTACACACAATATGCACATATATATCACATTCACAAAACACAAACATGCGTAACTACTGTAGGCGAATATTTAGAGATCAATATCACCTTATTTATTAACGTATATCATCAAGGAGCAGTTCTAAAATCTAAATTTTGTGTAACAAGATATCGATTCTAAAATGCTAAAAGACTGAGACAACACAGACAATATACTATAATACAACCAGATGGCGCAACATTATTTCATTTCAAAAGGACTACCTTTCATGAATCGAACAACTAGCAATGAAACGAAAACAAATAGTAGAAAACTCACCACTGCTATGCATGCAACTGGAACTATCTCAACAAAATCCAAAACATTAATTGTCACATCTAACACTACTACAGATCTGGCTTTCCATATTGGCCCATCAGTACCGATTGGATTTGAACCGGTACTGATAGTGACATCAATACCGGTTCATTAGCTACAGGGCTATAGTGGGCTTCGATCGGGTTATAACACGAACTCGATGTTCTTCACATTAGTACCGGTTCGTGACACGAACCGGTACTAAAGGCACGGGGCATCAGTACCGGTTGGTAATACGAACCGGTACTAATGAGAGTGCATCAGTACCGGTTCGTGTTACCAACCGGTACTGATGAGTGTATCAGCACCGGTTCGTGTTACGAACCGGTACTAATGCCTCGTTTCAGGAAAGTTTAAAAGGAATGCATACTCTATGTATATCGGTACGTGATGATGGGTGGGTTGGTTAGAAGGGTGAGGCTGGAGTCACGAGGTTGCGGGTTCGAGTCCCGCTTCTCCCATACATTCTCGACATATTTTAAAACATTTCTAGTACTATCAGTACCGGTTGGTGGAACCGGTACTGATGTCTAATGGGCATTAGTCCCGGATGGCTAGTACCGATTCAAAAATCGGTACTTATGGCAGTTGTCAACCGGGACTGATAGTCAGTTTTGTAGTAGTCTAAGTCAACTGTGGCATCAATTCTACCCACATTAATCCTCACAGAGGAAGGTGAAATGGTATAAATATTCAGCACCATATCATCTCTGGATATCTATGATAAAACCTAGGAATCAAAAACCTCCAGCTAGCAGTGCTCAAAAGAAACTGATTGGGAATCTTGTTTACCATACGTTCCAGTAAACCAGCCTGAATGATCAAAATCATCATGTCAGTCAATTTTGACTGGTTACAGTTCAAAAATGGAAAACAACTAGGTTCAAGTAAGCAACTCTACACTTACCAAGTAAACACAAATTCTAAATATCTTGAATTATAACTAACAAATTCTAAATATCTTTACATATCTACATTAACCATGATAACAAGTGCTTTTTCTGAATTATAACTAACAAATTCTAAATATCTTGAAGTAGACAGTTGAAATACCTACTTCCAATTATTGATTAGGCTTAGAAAATCAAGCTCCAACAATGTGTCAACTAGAACTTTGCAGATAACAATCTTACCCATAGACTTTTTAACTGTAGTCCTTTCTAACAATTTCTCTTCAGCATCAGAAAAATTGATAGGTCGTACAGGAATTGTGAATATAAATAAACCATGTGAATTGTGTTCTTGTACCTCCATGCTAGATAAGCCCTGTAAAGAATCTGTCAGACCATCACCTGTTGAACCACAAAAGAGGTTATTGTCTCATAAGTCCATACGATCTTCTGTCACCATGATGATTGTGTTTTAATTATGAAGAATTTACATATCAACTACTCCGAGTAAAATTAAACATATTAAAAAGGAACAATGTGCCAGCATATCCCATTCTGCCAATTGCTGTGAGAAGCAGAAATTCACCTAGTTGCCAAGAATTTTAACAGGGAAAAAAAGATTCTAAGTTACCTATAACAATATCATCACATAGGGGCGAGTCTGACAATCCTGTAACACCCTGGCACCTAGTATGCCCAGAATGTCACCACAAAGAATAGAAACAACCACCAAATAACATAATTAAATGCGAATTACAACAAGTACGTTAATAGAATAAACAAAATTTCGGCAGCATGATCTCTGTTTCTCCATGGTTTTAAGCATCAACAATAATAACATAACAAGATAGCATAATGGGAGACAACAATAACATGGCAATCTAGAATTTCAGTAATTATTCAAATCTCAAGCACAATTTAACCATCTCATAATCATTGAGGAATAACGATAAAACCAAGCACACGATATAAAATAATCCAAGCTTAGCACAATATAATAAAACATCACAACTACGAATGAGGGTGTGTAGTTGTCTAGATGAGTGCAACTAGGTGGAGACGTGACGCTAGCTCCCTTTCCCGTATGCCGAACTCATGGTACCTCAAAACAACATCAAACAACATGCATGAGTTCATCACTTAGCAAAGTGTATTGCAATGGAATAAAACAATAACAGTATTCATTAACATGTTCACTAACATGACATGAAACATCTTCATTAACATCTCATAAAACATCTTCATCAACATTTTCATTCATGCAATGCAATGCACATGTCTCTTTGCTTAGCACATACCGGTATTGCCGAGTGCACACCCGCCGGTGTGCACCCTCTTTCCCTTCCATCCCATGGAGGGGCCTACTCTTACTGACTCGCTCCCCTTCACCTCGGTAGATGGGATTACGAGGTAGGACTTTTGTCAGTGGTGCTCCGGATTAGTCATAACATTCTCACCGACCTTACCGGACTAGTTATGACTTTCTCACCGACCTGGCCTGCTCTCATGCTATGAATGCAAAAGATGCAACATTTACCTTTCATCATTCCATTGTTATGCATCAACAACCTCAATAGGGCATTTTCAATATAAGTTCAACACTAAGACACAATAACATATCATCTCATAACATTGTATCACAACAATAAGCAAGCATGTGACCACCGAACCACATTCATCACAATAATAAGCAAGCATATGACCACCGAACCACATTCATCACAATAATAAGCAAGCATATGACCACCAAACCACATTCATCACGATACACTTGCCTTCAACCATGCGAGATGTCGGAGTGGTGGGATGTTGATGGCACTCCCGGGGTCACACCACCTGCACATAGATATAATACACTAAAAAACATGCCCACAAAACAGCACAAGAACAATCAACGACATTGACTTCGCAACCCATTTCTAAAACCCAAAAAACAGAGAATCTGTCCAACCGGACAGCAGGCTTCCAACAAGCATAAAATTAGGTAAACGAGTACATTTTCTCGAACCTCAAGAAATTTCCCATCTTTTTCTAAGTATTCGCGAAAACTGATTCGGCCTCTAAAATCCTCCAATCTACAGTTGAACACCGACTGTACCATTCGCGTCACAGATTGGACAGTGTTCGGTAAAATGACCATAACTTTTAAACGGCTAAGAGAAATTTAGCAATTTTAGTGCCCAATTAAAGGTAAATCGATTACCTACAAATTTTGCAACAGTCGGTCCCCTAGGAAATGCATCTAAAAACTCTAATTCGCGTTCGAAGACCGATGACCTAATCTGCCCGAGGACAGAACGCATGACAATTTTGCAATCTTCCTAGATCCATCCAACCATAGCACCTAAACACCAAATTTAACCATGATCTTCCCCATCTAACCAACACCAAATCTCTACAAACTAGTTCCCCAAAGCATACCTCTTCTTGACGAACCACCCGATCGACGAATGTCTCCTCCTCGCGGCCTGATCTTCCCTCCATTTGCTAGGAATGTCGGAATCGCCGAAATCGCTGGATTTTCTTGTTCACAAGGCTCCCCAACGGAGGGATCTACGGAGAGGAAGGTGTGGCAGCCAAGGGAGGGGAGGGATCCTCGCTAGGGCCTGTAACACCCCGGCATCTAGTATGCCTGAATGCTACCAAACATAGGCTAAACAACATCTAAATACCATAAATTAAGATAAATTACAGCAAATGAGTAAATGCTAAAACCGAAAATTTCGGCAGCATCTCCTTTGTTTTTCCATGAATTGAAGCAACAACAATAAGATCACAGGATATAGTATAAAGAATGACATCTAAATCATCAATAGCAAGGGTTCTAGCAGCAGTATAAGCCTAGAATAAAGATTCCAACCATCTCATGAGCCAAACGATGTAAATGAGGAAACCAAGCACACAAATTAACCATTGCACCAAGTTGCATGGCACTACTCTTATTATCACGACCAAGATGAATAAATTGTCTATAAGTGTGGAGCTACGTGTAGATGTGTAGCTAATGCCCTTCCCCGTATGTCGGTTTCATGGTACCTAAAACAACAAGAAAGCACAAGCGTGAGTTCAACACTCAGCAAGTATATTGCAATGGTACAAAAGAACAATTACATGGCTACAACAACTCACATCATGTCTATCATCTTATTCATGATCACAAATTATTATCATCATCATCATGTATGCAATGCGATGCGATGCACATGTCTCCTGGAAACTCATACCGGTATGGTTGAGTACACACCCGTCGGTGTGCACCCTCTCCCCCCTTCCATCCCGAAGATGGAGGGTGCCTACTCCTCACTTCCATACACCGCGGTGGATGGAATCACGATGTAGGACTTACTCATTGGCTCTCCGGAATAGTCATAACTTTCTCACCGACCTTCCCCAGACTAGTTATGACTTTCTCACCGCCCGGGCCATGTATCATGCCATGTATGCAAACATGCCAACATCATAAATAACTTGTACATTAACACATGGCATCATAACATAATAAGCATATTCATCATATCAATGGCAAACATTAAAGCATAGCATGTGAACATATCATATATTCAATTTCAATCTCAACCAATCTAGCAAACTACAACCCGCTACCCATTCCAATACACTTCCCTCAACCACAGGCGACGGATTGGCGAGAAGTAGAGTGCACCCCCGGGGTCCCACCATCTGCACATAGGCACCACACACTAAAAATCATGCCCACAAAACAATACACAAACACTCTTCTACCCCGACTTCGCAAACTACTCGCTCAATCCAAAAACAGAGGTTCTGTCCCGTCGGGACAGCAGACATGCAACAAGCATAACTCAGGTTCTAAGACTCCGAATCGATTAAACAAGTACATCTTCACGTAGCTTAGGAAATTTCCTAAATTTTTCTAAGTATATGGAAAGACTGATTCAGAATCTAAAGTGGTTTAATCTACATAATACCGTGATCTGTTCCAATCACGTCACAGTTTTTAATACATTCGGTAAAACGAGCATAACTTTCAAACGTCTGGGCGGAATTGGAAGTTCTTTATACCCACTGAAAGGTATTGAAGTTACCTACAACTTCTTCAACAGGCAGATGACCAAATTCCGAGTCTAAATTGGCGAAAACCCAAACCCTAGGTCGACTGCTCATGCTGCCCGAAACAGAGAACGTGGCAAACTCTAGATTTCATCTAATCTACGCAATTACAGCACCACCAATTGATCTAAAAATATGATATTAACCCTTAGAACAGATCCTAGACCAACCCCAAGGATCCCTGTGGCCATACCTTCGCTCGACGAATGAAAACCCAATGGATCTTCTCCTGGTTCGCGCAATCTCCTTCCTCGCGCCGATTCCGCCGGATCTCCTCGTTGTGGAGCGTCCCAACGGAGAGGATAGCAGGGTGGAGAGGTGGGGATCTCCCCTAGGGCAGCAAGGGGGTAGAGAGGAGAGGGGAGAGGTGGAGGCGCATTGGGGAGAGGTGGAGGCGCATGGGGAAGAGGTAGAGGCGGCTAGGGTTGAGGGGGCACATGTGGGTAGGGGGAGGACGCCCCCAAGGCAGGATAACCTTCCTCCCCCTCCCTCATGGGCCCAAAAATCCTCCCACCATGGCCCACGACACATCCTCCTTGGGCCCGAACTCCCCCGGAGAGGCCCAAACTCCTGAAAACAGCGCGGAAACGCGAATAAACCTCGTACCGTATGGTTTCAACCTCCAATTCCACATTCCATAATGTTTTTGCCCTCAACATTCACATTTGATAAGGTTACGACACTTCGTGGTGTCACAGGGCCAGCTAGGGAGGAGAGGGAGGGAGGGGCGCATGTGGGAGAGATGGGGAGGAGGGGGCGGTAGCTAGAGAGGGAGAGGGGGGCGCACCAAGCATGGGGGGTGGGTGGGAAAACCCTTGGGTTCGCAGGAATTCTCCCCCACATGGGCCAAAACCCCCCCACCAACGGCCCAATTAATTCCCCCAAGGTCCAAACTAGCTCCCCCAAGGCCCAAACTCCCCTGAAAAGGCCCAAAAACACGGTATAAATTCGTACCGTAATGCCACATTCTATAATGTCACAAAACCTCATTTAATTTATTCTTGATCCAGTGTACCAACTCTTAAGTTTTAACCAAACATCCCTGCTAAATTTATGAAGAAAAATTTAATTCAACTATTGATCCATCCATGTTATGGAAATGTTGTTTTAATATCAGCATGTGAAAAAATTAAAGGAAAATAAGTTATGCTCTTTGAAGTTTGCCAAAATTTTAAGAATTATCCTAGAGTGGGCCAAAATTTGAATAACTTATTTGATACTCCTAGTGAAAATGAATTACATGAAAAACAATTCAAATAGTGCTTTCAGGCCTATTATGACATTTTGGAATCTATTGACCTCACAGAAGTATAACCTCCTCAAATTTCTAGCAAGAGTTTGTGCATACATTATTTACGTCCAGACTCAAGAACAAGGACTTAACATGAAAATACACTAGTGCTGTAGAAGTGCAACACAAACAGCTACAATCTTATACATACAGTTTACAACGATAGAATTCCAAGTATAAGATGGTAACCTACCATATTATAATGATATTTCATAAACGCCATATGAGCAATGTTTAATTTTTACCGAAAAAATTTGAACAGCTATTTTTAAATACGAAAATTTAAAATTTAAAATTTAAAATTTATTCTAACGACCATCGTAATGGCTATATTGTAACTGCTGTATAGTAACAGCTATATCGTTCATTCACTTTATAGAGGGGGGAAGACGCATTCTCTTTTACAATTTCTAATTGAATCATCGTATATAATACAGTGGCTAGGAATTAGCAAAAATGGCAATGGCTCGAATGTGCATATATACTGTAATGTCCTGGTGTCAGGAATGGAGCAAATATTGGTTATACTGTTATAGTGGCAAATGGCAATGGCTCAACAATGCATGCAATTAGATAGCCTAGAAAGTTGCAATTATAGTGAAACATGGACCCAGTTATATGGTGGGATTACAGCGGCAGCCTTGCATGACACTGAAGTCCGAACAGATAATTGCTCCAATTCTATTTTCAACTCTACAATCCTCTATCCATTTCTAAAGATACAATATATTAAGTTAATGATATCCGGTTACATTAATGATTAAATAAAAAAAAAGTGCTCAATTGATATGGCACACAATTTTATTACTAACCAAGTATTACAATGTCACCAAGGCTAAGCATAGAGAACGAACGTGCAACATCTGTGGTTGGAAATAGAAGCTATGCAAAAAAAAATAGAACCAGATTAATTGAACTATTTGTAATAAAATGGAACCAAATTACGAGCATCAAATGATTTTGCAACACTGACCATAACTCGAGTGAAGAACACCTAGAAAATGTCATACACAAAAAGTCCAGCCTGAAATTACAGAAGGAAATTGAGCAGCCATTCACATAACAATATAAGAAATGATAAAAGAACGATTTGGTGGCAATGTGTGCAATTAAATCAACAGAGATGATTCATAACAAATAAAATAACTACAACCTGATCATTAGAGGATTTCTCATAGATGATTAGAGTCAAGATTCAGATAATATCTAACATTAGATAGAACAATTCAAACTATCAAGAAATGCTAGTTGAAAGTTCATTGGTCACTAATATCCAACAATCAAACTGAAGCAGTTGTTCTTTTGTTCCATGTTCAAGCTCAAACTACAGAATCTTCCAATGTATATTCTAATTCAGAACTTAGATCATATTAAGAAGTGTCTCCAACAGTCCAACCAATCAATAGATCGCACTGTACAATAACAGAAATCTGATACATTCCAAACCTATGAAATCCGAGATATAAGTTGCTCCATTATGAAAATAAAGTCCAATCAACAGCAAAAGCAACAAGGTGGGAAATGTTAATTCAACATTAGATATGTATTGTATGTAGTATGAACATAAATTTCTCTAGGCAACTAAAGCACATAGATGCAGGGTCAAAACATTTCTCCCATAACATACCACACTAGATCAAGATATATATTGAAAAAGAAGAAGAAAAAGATGAGATCTTTCCTCAAAGCAACCACCTGGAAGATACTGGAGAAGCTCTGTGAAATCATGTGCTGAAAAATTGGCTTAGAATTGAATTTGCAAATGTGCTTGTGCATGTGTTTGATAATTTGATAAGAAACAGTAAGTTTCACTTTTGCGCCGGACCTAGCTCTCAAGAAACAGTAAGTTCCCCATCTGCGACGGATAATGTCTTTGGGTCCGTCGTGGACGTGTTTTGAACTCTTTGAGCCAAACTCTTTTTCCACAAAACCAGTCAGTTTCGCTTGTACAACGGACAATGTTTTTTGTCCGTCGTGGACTTGCTTTTGAGCGCTTGAGTCTAACTCTTTCTCCAAGATTTCAGAAACCTTTGCATGTACAACGGACAGTTTTTCTTGGTCCGTTGTGAACTTGTTTTGAGCTCATGACCGAAGTCATTTTTGCATGTACAACGGACCGATTTTCTTTGTCCGTTGTGAACGTGTTTTTGTCCGTTTGGTTGGCTTCTTGGAACAGAGACTTTCCTATGTACAACGGACCGACTTTGTTTGTCCGTTGTAAATGGTTTTTTGAGTGATTTTTCATGTGTATGCCGGACCAAATTTCCTTGTCCGTCGTGAATGCGTTTTTGCTCAATTAGGGTTTTGAGCGAATTGAATTTGAATTGAGTTAATGGTTTGAATTTGAGATTATGAAATTTGTGATGATTTCATGATGCTTCTTTTGAAGTGGACTTTATGCAATGCTCATGTGAGTAGTTGCATGGATTGACATTGAGTCAAGTCGTGGACTTGTGCTCGGATTTGTTTTGTGGTTTGTTCATGTGCAGGTATTGCTCGAAGACGAATGTGGTCGATGACGGGACCGAACTAGGTTCATGGAGGAACCGAGGTTCGGGACTAGGTTCAGGAGGAACCGAGGTCTTGGTGGTCAAGGATGTCATGCGGGACGCTCGGGCTAAGAGAATGGTGCACATGAAGAATGGTTAGTCACGTGAGAATGGCAGAGGTCATTCGCGTGCAAAGAGTTAGTCACGTGAGTATGGCAGGTGGCCCTACGCGTGCAAAGTGTTAGTCACGTGAGTATGGTAGGGTTGACATACGCGAGCAAGCGTTGTACTCGGCGAGGGTGGGCCAAGTAGAGTTGTGTTGGATACGGATTCCTTCTAGGAATAGGAATCGTATTCGTAACTCCTTGTGGATTGGTGCTTTAAATAGGTGGGGGTCTCTGTTGAAAGGCACCAAGTAGAGCTGAGCGCATCAAGCCTTGAGCTTGGTTTTAGGGTTTGTACTCTTTTGATGAGAGTATTTTAGACAAGAAATAAAGATCAATTCTTCCAAGATTTTTGCGTACAAGAACCACGTCGCTACATGCTGTTTTCTGTTTTGGTTCTTTTTTGCATTCTTGTTCTAATTCTCGATTGGTTTTTGATCGTTGAGTTTCATCTTGATTTGTTCCATCAAAAACCGTTCTAGGGTATTGATTTAGAGTTTCTCAAAGTCTAGTTGATTAATCTTTTGAAGATCTTGTTTAATCTTGAAGTTTTGATTAGATTGATTCTCGTCAAGTTCTGAAACAGCAAGCTTGCGAAGCTCATAACTTTTGATCCGTAAGTCCGATCAAGCTGATTCTTTTTGGGTTCGATTCGTACTGGAATCTAGTTTCTTGTGTCCAAATTTCAGATCGTTCCGACGGTTGGATCTCCAGGAATTCGCGTTTTACCAAACCTCTGTCATTCTGTTTTTGTCGAATACGTGGCAATTATTTGGTTCTATTTTGGGGTGAACTTTTAGTAGATCAAGAATTTGGTTTTAGCTTCCGCACAATCATTCACCCTCCCCTCTGATTGCTATATTCGTATACTTCGATCCTACAAGTGGTATCAGAGCAAGGTTTCTCTAATCTATCTTAACCGGTGATTAGATCAATGGATCGTTATTCGACAAAACCATGTGTGTTCGATGGTATTGATTTTCAGTTTTGGAAGGCCAAGATGGAGCCGTTCATCCAAGCACAGGGCTTCACAATTTGGGAGAAGGTCTACAAGCCATATGAAGTCCCTGCAAACGACAACGTCAACGACACCAATCGCACACATGTTGAAGCAAATAGCAAGGCGCGCAACTTGATCATCCAAGGCTTGGGACGCAGCGACTTTGATCGTGTGGTTCATCTTCGATCCGCATATGAGGTATGGAAATCTCTTTGTGATTACCATGAGGGTTCTAACACTGTCAAAGAGGTTCGCCAAGATATTTAAAAAAAAAATACATGCGTTTTGAGATGAAACCTAGTGAATCTGTAGATGACTTCTTTGCACGTTTCAATAAAATTCTTAGCAATCTACGTGCTGTTGGAGTTAGCTACACTGATGCTGAAAATGCTCGACAATTGCTTAGTGCTTTGGACATGTCAGTGTGGGAGATGAAAGTAACATCTATACAAGAATCTACTACCATGAGCACACTCACATTAGATGTTCTTTACTCTAAGTTGAAAACTCATGAGTTGGATGTTCTTGCCAGAAAGGGTAACATTAAATCAATTGCTTTGATCTCTAACCCTAACATGTCAAATGCAAATTCTTCTTCTAGCTTTGCCTTGTCTTCCATGTCTTCTTTAACAGATGAGCAACTTGAAGAGTTTCCTGAAGAAGATCTGGCACTACTCTCTTCTCGCTTTAACAAAGCTTTGCAGAATGTGAGAATGAGAAAGAGAGGTGGTCCTCCAAGATGCTATGAGTGTGGTGACCTCAACCATATTCGCACAAATTGTCCTAAGCTTGCAAGAAAAACATCAAAGGAGGAGAAGGACAACGATGTAAGGAATGAGAAGAAAAGGTTCTCGTCAAATGATAGGAAGAAGAAGAGCTTCATCAACCGCAAGGTGGTTCACCGAGTTCTTTCCGCTCTTGAACAAGTCAATTTGAGTGATGTGGACTCAGAGAGCAGCGAAGATGATGCAACTCCAAGCAAGCATGATTTGATAGGATTATGTCTCATGGCAAGCAGCAAGGATAGCTTCACTGAGGACGACCACGACAAATGACTTCAATGAGGTAGATCCCTCTTATGATGAATTAGCTATTGCTGTTGCTCGTCTTGGAAAATTGCTTGACAAACGTGACAAGAAAATTAAGAAACATGATTTCATTATTGAATCATTGAATGCTGAAATTGCTAGACTTAAGACTTTGATTCCTAGTGATGATACATGCAAATCATGTGACTTAATTTACAATGAGCTCACCTTGCTTAGGAAAGAACATGCTCTTTTGTTGCATCTAAATGAGAAAAATGAGAAACATGTTGTACATGCTAGCTGTTCCACTCGATGATTTGCATAGTTCAACTTCTTGTTCTAAATGCTCAACTCTTGAATTAAAATTGAAAGATGCAAATGCTAGGGTTTCTCAATTAATCGATAATTTGCTTTCACATGAAATTCTCTCATGCTCAACTTGTCGCAAGCAAAAGGAAAAGTAGATGTTCCTGCAATAATTGTTTAACTCTTGCTAAGAAAGTTGATTACTTGCAAAATTCTTTGGAACGTTTCACTAATGGCAAGAAGAAGTTGAACATGATTTTGGATCAATCTAAGGTTAGCACAAACAAGAGAGGTTTAGGTTTTGATCCTTATGCCACATATGAAACTAAACCTCGCACTGTTGTTCAGGCTCCTTGCAAAATTGAGTTATCTAATGAGCCTAAGAAAATTGCTTTTCAATCTGTTTTTTATCTTCTACTATGATGAATGCAAAATGTGCTTCTACTGTTAAAGCCAAACTTCATGCTAAGTACACTTGCACTCATTGTGGTAGAGATGGACATCTAGTAGATTTTTGCTTTAGACTAGCCAGACAGCAAAGGAAAGAAATGACTAAGGCTAGGTCTAACTTCAGAAGAGCACACTTTGCTTCTCACTATGCGCCTAGAGTGTTGAAAACACCTTCTGTTCCTATAAACATGAGAAAAGGAAAAGCTGATTTTGTGCATAAAAATTCTCGTGTTGTGCCTACTGTTGTGCGTCGTGTGTCTCAGTACTGGATTCCCAAAAATCTCATTCCTAACCCCAGTACTGAGACCTCGACATGTTTTGTTGCTATGTAGGCTTCTCGCGCGAGGAAGGAGAACATATGGCTAGTGGATTCCGGATGCTCACGCCACATGTCCGGTGATAAGAATTGGTTCTCCTCCCTCACTCGTGCATCTCGTGCTGAAAGTGTTACTTTTGGAGATGCTTCTTCCTCTTTTGTTGTGGCAAAAGGTACAGTAAAGGTAAGTGACAAGTTTATGTTCAAGGATGTGGCTCTTGTTGAAAATTTGAAATATAACTTGCTTTCTGTCTCTCAAATGCTTGATGAAGATCTTGAGATAAGCTTTAAGAAAAATGAATGCAAAGTGCTAGATGCTTCAGGTGATCTTGTGTTCAAAATTTCTCATTTTGGAAGAGTCTTTAAAGCTGATTTTGATGCATCACCTTCTTCTAAGCATAGGTGTCTAATTGCCAATGTTTCTAAAGATTTATTCTTTTGGCATCGTAGACTTGGTCATGTTGGTTTTGATCATCTAACTCGTGTAAGTGGTTTAGATCTTATACGTGGCCTGCCTAAGCTTAAGGGTGATAGCAATCTAGTATGTTCTTCTTGTAGACATGGTAAGATGATTGCAGGTTCACATCCACCTCTTACCATGATGATGACAAACGCTCCAGGACAGCTTCTACATCTTGATACAGTTGGACCATCTCGAGTTCAATCCTTTGGAGGCAAACGGTATGTGCTTGTGATTGTTGATGATTTTTCTAGATACTCTTGGGTGTATTTTATGGCATCTAAGGATGAGGCTTTTAGTCATTTTAGAAGTCTTGTTCTTAGGCTTTCTGTTGACCTTCCAGGAGCTCTCAAAGCTATTAGAAGTGATAATGGAACTGAATTCAAAAATGCTTCCTTTGATCTCTTTTGTGCTGAAAAAGGAATTGATCATCAATTTTCATCTCCTAGAGTGCCTCAACAAAATGGTGTAGTCGAAAGAAAAAACAGAACATTAGTTGAGATGGCTAGAACCATGTTAGATGAACATCTCTCTCCTAGAAAATTTTGGGCTGAAGCTATTTCAACTGCTTGTTATGTTTCAAACCGTGTGTTTTTGAGATCAAAATTGGGTAAGACTCCATATGAGCTTCGGTTTGGACATAGACCTTCTGTTTCTCACTTTCGAGTTTTTGGATGCAAATGTTTTGTCTTGAAATCTGGAAATCTTGATAAATTTGAAGCTAGATCAACTGATGGCATTTTTCTTGGATATCCTGCTCATACTCGTGGCTATCGTGTGCTTGTTTTGGAGACTAACAAAATTGTGGAAACTTGTGAAGTTACTTTTGATGAGGCTAGTCCAGGCACTAGTCCAAGTGATGCAGTACAAAGCATACATTCAGGGGGAGAAAATCTTTGAAGATGATGATGATGTTGAAGATGAGGTCTTGACTCTTCCTAATGCACAACAAGATGTAGCACCTTTGGCACCTACTACTACATCACCTACAGCTAACCATCCTCAAGCTACAACATCATCTGTACATGCTGAAAATGAAGAAGGAGAAGGAGAAGTCTCAAAAGCCAATGCTCCCTTGCACATTCAAAAAATGCATCCATCTGAACAAATGATTGGAGACCTAAATGAGAGAGTCACTCGATCCAGGTTTATTCATTCTGACACTCATGCTCATTCCGCTTTAGTTGCTTCTTTTGAACCCAAAGATATATCTCATGCATTATCTCGATTTAATCTTGGATCAATGCCATGCATGAAGAAATAGAGAATTTTGAACGAAATAAAGTTTGGAAACTTGTCTCACCTCCTCCAGATTTTAATGTTATTGGAACTAGATGGGTTTTCAAAAATAAACAAAGTGAGGATGGTGTTGTTGTTAGAAACAAGGCTAGATTGGTTGCTCAAGGTTACACTCAAATTGAAGGCTTAGATTTTGATGAAACCTTTGCTCCTGTTGCTAGAATTGAAGCCATTAGAATCCTTTTAGCTTTTGCTGCATCCAAAGGTTTCAAATTGTATCAAATGGATGTGAAAAGTGCTTTTCTTAATGGCTACATAAATGAGGAGGTTTATGTCAAGCAACCACCTGGTTTTGAAAATCCAAAGTTTCCAAATCATGTGTTCAAACTATCAAAAGCTTTGTATGGTTTGAAACAAGCCCCTAGAGCATGGTATGATAGGCTAAAAACCTTTTTACTTGAAAGGGGGTTTTCAATGGGAAAGGTTGACAAAACTCTCTTTTTACTCAAGCAAGGTAATGATCAACTATTCGTTCAGATTTATGTTGATGATATTATCTTTGGTGGTTCCTCTCATGTTTTAGTGTCTGAGTTTTCAGAAACAATGAGAAAGGAGTTTGAGATGAGTATGATGGGTGAGTTGACATACTTTTTGGGATTTCAAATCAAGCAAACGAAGGATGGTACTTTTGTGCATCAAAGCAAATATACAAGAGACTTGCTACATCGTTTTGGGATGGAAAACAGCAAGCCGATCATGACACCTATGGAGAGCACTTGCGCACTTGACCCTGATGAAGATGGTGAGCCAGTTGATCAAAAGGAATATAGAAGCATGATAGGTTCACTTTTGTACCTCACTGCATCAAGGCCGGATATACAATTTGCTGTGTGCTTGTGTGCTCGTTTTCAAGCTTCCCCACGTGCTTCACATCGACAAGTTGTCAAAAGGATTTTCAGGTATCTTCATGGAACTCAAGATTTTGGCATTTGGCTTTCGCTTCCTCATGCATTAGTTTGAGATCTTTTCTCGATGCTGATTTTGGAGGATGTAGAATTGATAGGAAAAGCACTTCTGGTTCATGTCACTTCTTGGGAAATTCTCTCATTGCATGGTCATCTAGAAAGCAATCTTCATTTGCACAATCAAGCTATTGAATCTGAATATGTGGTCACGCTAGTTGTTGTTCTCAAATTCTTTGGATAGTAGCTACACTAAAAGATTATGGGGTTAATTTGGATAGTGTTCCTCTTTTGTGTGATAACACTAGTGCAATTTGCATTGCTAAGAACCCCGTGCAACACTCTAGAACAAAACACATTGACATCAGATTTCACTTTCTTAGAGATCATGTTGAAAAAGGCAACATTGTGCTTCATCATGTGGATACTGAACATCAATTAGCAGACATTTTCACAAAACCTTTGTCTTCTTCTCGTTTTGTTTTTATTCGGGGAGAACTTGGAATTGTTCATCCAATGGGATTGTTTTGAGGGGGAGTTTCTTTGCCAAGTTCTTTCACTTGATGAGCTCACTTTATCATATTTCTTTATATACTATATAATTGAGCTAATATATGATAATCTAAATTGTCTCACTTGAACTAAGAATGACATTGCGGAATTCCCTGATCTGATTGCCTATAGCTAAATACTCTGTGATATCTTACTCTTCTAGGCTTGATATTGAATCCTCTTGACAAATTTGGGCTATGAAGCAAGTGTGGTTTCAACTTTACTCTTTCATAAGACCTTTTAATCACTTTTGCATGTTTATAATCAAAGAAAAATGAAAAGAAAAGGGAATCAATAAAAAAGGGTTGTTAAAAGCAAAAAACCTCAAGTTATGTGCTTCAGGGTACTTTCCCTAAAAAGATAAGATGTATGCTCCAAGCATGCCATTCCCTCAAAGATAAGATGTATGCTTCAAGCATGCCACTCCTAGAAAATAAAAGAAGTATGCTTCAAGCATGCCACATGCAACTTATTGTTTAAAGATTAAATTGGTCTACTAGATTGGAGTTGAAACTACTTGCTCGCCCTAAGTTGTTAGTTGCTTCAATTTTTAAAGTCTTGCTTTTTCTGCTAAGATCTTGCTTAGTACTTGGCTATAGTTGACTAAATTGAGGTTGAGATGCATGTCATTCCCTAACTTGTTAAAATCACATCAAGATCATGTATTTTACATATTATGTGATATATAAGGTTATATGATCGAATGAGCTCATCTTTTCCTATCTTGGCACTCCCTTGTTTCTCCTTGTGAAATCTTTGCTACAGGAAAAATTTTGAACCTGTTCTCTCTTTTACTCTTGATGAATCCATTGTCAAAGGGGGAGAAATTTGGGAATCGTTGAAAAGTTTAAGAAAAAGGGGGAGAAGAAAAAGGGGGATTTGTTTCTGGCATTTTGTGAGAAGTTTGGAGAATTTTGAAATTTTTGGACACATTGCACATTCACACACATTTTCCTTCTCAGGGGGAGATTTTGTTTTGCATTTTGGTCAAAAGGGGAATCCTATGTTTTCTCTTTTTGGTCCTTGATTCTTTGGATTTCAAAATCTTTTGTAAAGTGAATGCCAAATGTTCAATTCTAAGTGGTGTTGCCAATGTTCTCATCAAGGGGGAGATTGTGAAATCATGTGCTGAAAAATTGGCTTAGAATTGAATTTGCAAATGTGCTTGTGCATGTGTTTGATAATTTGATAAGAAACAGTAAGTTTCACTTTTGCGCCGGACCAAGCTCTCAAGAAACAGTAAGTTCCCCATCTGCGACGGATAATGTCTTTGGGTCCGTCGTGGACGTGTTTTGAACTCTTTGAGCCAAACTCTTTTTCCTCAAAACCCGATCGATTTAAGCATGACGACGGACAATGTTTTTTGTCCGTCGTGGACTTGCTTTTGAGCGCTTGAGTCTAACTCTTTCTCCAAGATTTCAGAAACCTTTGCATGTACAACGGACAGTTTTTCTTGGTCCGTTGTGAACTTGTTTTGAGCTCATGACCGAAGTCATTTTTGCATGTACAACGGACCGATTTTCTTTGTCCGTTGTGAACGTGTTTTTGTCCGTTTGGTTGGCTTCTTGGAACAGAGACTTTCCTATGTACAACGGACCGACTTTGTTTGTCCGTTGTAAATGGTTTTTTGAGTGATTTTTCATGTGTATGCCGGACCAAATTTCCTTGTCCGTCGTGAATGCGTTTTTGCTCAATTAGGGTTTTGAGCGAATTGAATTTGAATTGAGTTAATGGTTTGAATTTGAGATTATGAAATTTGTGATGATTTCATGATGCTTCTTTTGAAGTGGACTTTATGCAATGCTCATGTGAGTAGTTGCATGGATTGACATTGAGTCAAGTCGTGGACTTGTGCTCGGATTTGTTTTGTGGTTTGTTCATGTGCAGGTATTGCTCGAAGACGAATGTGGTCGATGACGGGACCGGAACTAGGTTCATGGAGGAACTGAGGTTCGGGACTAGGTTCAGGAGGAACTGAGGTCTTGGTGGTCAAGGATGTCATGCGGGACGTTCGGGCTAAGAGAATGGTGCACATGAAGAATGGTTAGTCACGTGAGAATGGCAGGAGGTCATTCGCGTGCAAAGTGTTAGTCACGTGAGTATGGCAGGTGGCCATACGCGTGCAAAGTGTTAGTCACGTGAGTATGGTAGGGTTGCCATACGCGTGCAAGAGTTGTACTCGGCCAGGTTGGGCCAAGTAGAGTTGTGTTGGATACGGATTCCTTCTAGGGAATAGGAATCGTATTCAGAACTCCTTGTGGATTGGTGCTTTAAATAGGTGGGGGGTCTCCTGTTGAAAGGCACCAAGTAGAGCTGAGCGCATCAAGCCTTGAGCTTGGTTTTAGGGTTTGTACTCTTTTGATGAGAGTATTTTAGACAAGAAATAAAGATCAATTCTTCCAAGATTTTTGCGTGCTACAGTAACCACGTCGCTACAGTGTTTTCTGTTTTGGTTCTTGTTTGCATGCTTGTTCTAAATCTAGATTGGTTTTTTGATCGTTGAGTTTCATCTTGATTTGTTCCATCAAAAACCGTTCTAGGGTATTGATTTAGAGTTTCTCAAAGTCTAGTTGATTAATCTTTTGAAGATCTTGTTTAATCTTGAAGTTTTGATTAGATTGATTCTCGTCAAGTTCTGAAACAGCAAGCTTGCGAAGCTCATAACTTTTGATCCGTAAGTCCGATCAAGCTGATTCTTTTTGGGTTCGATTCGTACTGGAATCTAGTTTCTTGTGTCCAAATTTCAGATCGTTCCGACGGTTGGATCTCCAGGAATTCGCGTTTTACCAAACCTCTGTCATTCTGTTTTTGTCGAATACGTGGCAATTATTTGGTTCTATTTTGGGGTGAACTTTTAGTAGATCAAGAATTTGGTTTTAGCTTCCGCACAATCATTCACCCCCCCTCTGATTGCTATATTCGTATACTTCGATCCTACAAGCTCATCTGCCGACCAAGGTCAATTCTAGGCAGTCCCACAAGCCCGTCCCCGCCGCCGCTGGCCTCTCCGTCACCATCGGAGCATCGCCCGAAACACCACAAAATGAGATCTTCACAAGGCTTATACGAGGCAACAAAGTAAGGATGTGGATTATATGCAGAGAGGGAGAGAGAGCTCATGTGAAGCGGGTGCTGATGGGTTTGAGGTCGACGGGGGCGTGGGTGTGACACTTTGGTAAGAGTTTCGGTCATATTTTTGTCATTTCAGAGGGTTTGGGCCTTTCCGGCAGGGTTTGGGCCTTTCCAGGAGGAATTGAGCCTAGGGGGTTGAGTTATGGGCCATCAGTGGGGGGTTTTTGGGCCCGTGAGGGGGGGCCTGTTTTTCCTGCCAAACCTAGGCTGGGCGCCTCCACCCCCTTCCCCCTAGCCTCCTCCCTCATTTTCCCCTCCCTCTAGCCGCCACCCCTCCCCTCCCTCTCCTTCTCAACCCGTGTGCCCTACCCTAGGCCGTGCGCCTCCTCTTTCCACCCCTAGCTGGCCCTAGCCAAGGTTCTTCCTCCCCCATAGCTACGCTCTCTTCGATGGGAAGCCTTGCAGCCGAGAAGATCCGGCGATTCCGGCGATTGGAGGGAGATCGGCGAATTCGGGAGGGAGTTCGTCGCTCGTTTGGTTCTTCAAGGGAGGTAAGTGATTTTAGATTCTTCTATAGGGTTGTGGTGCTGGTTATATGGGGGGAGTTCATGCTTAAAATTGGTGTTTAGCTGCTGTTCCTAATTGCGTTTGAGGAGCTTGTAGATCTGTCCCTCGTTCTGTCCTCGGGCAGGTTTGAACCCCGACTTAGGGCTTGAGTTTTGGGAATTTTAGAGGCGTTTTCTGGTCGGCCGGCTGTTACAAAAGTTGTAGGTAATCGAAATATCTTTAATTGGGCACTAAAAACGCTAAGTTTTGCTCTACCATTTAAAAGTTATGGTTCATTTACCGAGCGCTGTCCAATTTGTGACGTGATTGGGACAGATTGTGTTCAACTGTAGATTAGAGGATTTTAGAAGCCAAATCAGTTTTTGCGTATACTTAGAAAAAGGTGGGAAATTTCCTAAGGTTCTAGAAAATGTACTTGTTTACCTGATTTGGAGTTTTAGAACCCAAGTTATGCTTGTTGGAAGCCTGCTGTCCCGTTGGACAGATTCTGTGTTTTTCGGGTTCTAGGAGTGGGTTGCGAAGTCGATGTAGCTGATAGTTCTTGTGTTGTTTTGTGGGCATTTTGTTGAGTGTATTATACCTATGTTCAAGTGGTGTGACCCCGGGAGTGCCGTCAACATCTTGCCACTCCGTCTTGCGAGGTTGAAGGCAAGTGTGTTGTAGTGGTTGTGGCTTGGATGGCCATATTACTTTGTTATGCGTAGCTTATCCATGTGCTAGATTAAGTTGTCATGTTTGATACTTGCATGTGATATGATGAATATATATTTTGTTAAATGGCTATGCAATTGTGAAATTGAGTTTATATGCAAGTTATTCATGTTTATGGCATATGTGCATGCATAAAGGAAGAGGCGACCCTTTCTGATGCGGGCCTTTGTGTTCACACGTAGTGAACACGAAAGACCTACCTCGTAGTCCCATTGTAACACCCCGGCATTTAATATGCCCGAATGCTACCAAACATAGACTAAGCAACCTCTAAATACCACAATTACAAGTAAATTACAGCAAAGGCACAATGCTAAAAACCGAAATTTCGGCAGCATCTCCTATGTTTTAACAAGAATTGAAGGAAACACAATAGCATAGTGTCGACGATCGGTTTCGCCGGCAATGAGATTTGTGATTCTAGGGGATTTGTGCGGGATCTGAGCTTGATGGTAACACAGGATGCAAGGGAGATCTGTGTTTAGACAGGTTCGGGCTCTCTCGGAGGAGATAATACCCTAGTCCTGTGTTCTTGGATATATTGTGTATTCTCTTTTTCTTCTCCCTCCTCCCCTTATATACTGGGGGAAGGATACATGATAGATGGGCGCCACCGGGCCCTGAACATGGTGGCCTGGCCGACATGTACTTTGTCCTTATTGGCCCTGGCGCTCTACGTCTTGGAGAGGTGGTTATGCTTTCCCTGACCCACGCCTGCCGCCCTGTCAGGTTCCAGCATCCGCAGCTCGCAAAGGTCAGCCGCATGCTTCGTTCTTGGCGGGTTGTTCAGGCGTGGCGCGAAGCTTCCCCGAAGGATCGAGAGTTGCCTTGGGGAACAAGTCGAAAACCTCCTCCGGGCCCGTCGTGGTGCTTCTGGACTTTGGGCTTTCTACTCCGCTCGTCAAGCCCAGTCGGGTGTAGGCCCCTCCTGCGGGACCCATGTCTCTGACATCCCACAGCAGCCCCCAAGTGCTTTAGGATCGGATTTCCGTCTCTTATCCTGTCATAAGGATTATACGGGAAAAAAGATCGTAAAGAACTTGTAGTGTGAAGCCACCGTGGTTGGTTAGCTCGTGGCCGAGTGGTACCCGCGCTTGGATTCACGGTCTTGCAACCGGCTTGTCGCTCGGCTGGCCCTCGGGGGGCGTACCGTAGTCTTTTGGCTCGTGGCCGAGTGGTACCCGCGCCCGTTTTCGGTGCGCGGCAACCGGCTTGTCGCTCGGCTGGCCCTCATGGGGGCATACCGTAGTCTTTTTGGCTCGGGGCCGAGCGGTACCCGCACCCGTTTGTGGTGTGCGGCGATTGGCTTGTGAGACCCAACCGACCCTCATGGGGCATACCTTGGTCTTTTGTCTCGTGGCCGAGTGGTACCCGCGCCAGTTTACGGTGCGCGGCAACCGGCTTGTCGCTCGGCTGGCCCTCGGGGGGCGTACCATAGTCTTTTTGGCTCGTGGCCGAGTGGTACCCGCTCCCGTTTACGGTGCGCGGCAACCGGCTTGTCGCTCGGCTGGCCCTCATGGGGCGTACCGTAGTCTTTTTGGCTCGGGGCCGAGCGGTACCCGCACCCGTTTGCGGTGTGCGGCGATTGGCTTGTGAGACCCAACCGACCCTCATGGGGCATACCTTGGTCATCCAGAGTAATGCCTGTGTTCGCTACGCCAAGACCGCCAGACCCTCATGGGGCGCATTCTCAAGACCGGTTTAGTGAAAATCCTCGCACGGCACCCAATCACGCTAAGAAGCAGTGACCAGCAATTGGCCCCAAATTATGGGGCATACCGCTTGGGGATGTTCGGAAAGTGCCCAGCCCCAAACTTCCGTGGCGGCCGGCGTTCAGGCCCATCATGGGGCGCACTTTATCCCAAACTTCGAACCAGACTTGACACCTGGTCGCGTTTTGCGCAACCCAGCTATCGGCCCAACATGGGGCGTGCCCTAGATTTGGCCCAGAATCGAAAGTGGAGGCCCTTGCTTTCCCCGCCGTAAGGCGAAAATTAAGGCTTGCTCCTTATAAATGAGGGAAAACTTGCTAGGCGAAGGTACCTCTGCCCTTCCCCCACCACAGTTGAGAAACCTTTAAGCCTCTTTCGGCGATTTGGGCGACTTAGGGTTTCTAGTTTCGCGCCCAAGGCCCCCGACGGTTCCTCTCTCCATGTCTCCTTCACAGAGATGTCTTCCTCTTCGGGATCCTCGTCAGCGTCGGGGGGTAGCACCGACCCTGCGACTGCGGGGTGGGAGACCTCCATCACCACGACATCCCGCTTGGAGGGACTGGTCGCCACGGCCCTTCCTCCGCCGGAGTTGATCTCCGCCCGCCCCGCCGCGGTGACCCTTACCCCACACCTCCGGAGAATGAGATTGTGGTGTTCGAGTCCTTCTTCCGCGAGGATTTAGCGTTCTGGAGCGCCTTCTTCCGAGGGCTCCTTCATTTTTACGAAATCGAGCTGATCAATTTGAATCCCAACTCGATTCTTCACATCGCTATCTTCGTTCAGCTTTGCGAGGCGTATCTTGGGATACGTCCTCATTTGGACTTGTTCCGCTCCTTCTTCTTGCTCAAGCCTCATCCGAACTGGGCTGCTCCCAGCGTCGTTGGGGGCGCCGGGCTCCAGCTGCGAGAGGGCTCGAAGAAGCAGTATTTTGTCGTTCCCCTCAAGACCTCCCTCAAAGGTTGGAGGCGGGAGTGGTTCTATTGTGCCAATGTTGACCCTTTCCTCGCCCCCTTCGCTGGCCGCGCCCCTAAAGCTTCCTCGATGCCGAGCGACGCCGGATGGAGGCGGTTCGGACCAAATCCCCGAGCTTCGGCATTGATTGACGATCAAGAACCGAGGGTCGACGGCCCCGGATCGCGATCGCCTTTGTGAAGCGCCGGTGCAGCCCTTAAAGGAAAGAGTCCATTTGGGGTTCCGATAACGGGCCTCGTGATCCCACTCGGGAAACGGATACGCCCTTGTCGATGGAGGCACCGGCAAAGACGGTAGTTGATCTCTTCGTGCCTGGCACAGTGATCACCAACAGGGGCTGCCCTCATAAATTTTCGACGGCAAGGCCTCCCCCTCCTGTGAGTGCACTATTCTCTCGAAAAACTGTTCCATGATTTCTTGACTGATGTGTGACTCAAACAGGGTGCGATCGTTCCTTTTTCAGGAACGCGCGTCCTTCCTCTCTGACGCTCCGGTCGTCGGCCTCTCTCGGCTGAAAAATGCTCAGGCGAAGCGAGTGGCTGACACCTCGGTCGACGAGCTGCGCCGGGAATCGGCGGAGGAGGCCGCTGGTCTTTCGTCAGCCGGGCCTTCGACCTCCGATGCACCCGGATCACGAAGCACAGAGCCACAGCCTTCTGTCCCAGGGGCAGCCCAGAGCGCCGACTTCCCTCCGAGTGGTCTTTGGGTCTCGGATGAGACACGGGATGAAATTCAAGAAATCCAAAAGGTATTCTTTGGGCGATCCTTGTCTTTTGTTATTGCCTGTCTTTGAGGTGTCTTCCTTTTGCTGATTCAGGACTCCTGCTATGGACGTCCCGGTGGAGGGGTCTCCTGAAAAGGAGCCCTAGGCGCAGGCTTCCCCAAGGGGAGCCCCCACCGCGTCGGCTAGGTCACCCTCACCGCCGACTGCCAGGGCGTCGCCACCGGGTGCCGGCGGCCGACGGTTGAACCATCAGGTGGTCCGTCCGCCGACGAGATTGACCCGGCACCGTCTCCCGGAGTGGAGGAGGTGCCTCGAGAGCCACCGCCGCTCGGTCCTCTGCCGAAGCCCCCGAATCGGACCGTATGGTGGGAGGGGGGTTCCGACTGGAAAGGGATGGAAGAGGACGATGAGATGGAGAGAGCGGCTCGGACGGAGCTTTATGAGCTCACCGTCAGGTGTAGCACGCCTTCGTCGAGTGAGTTTCTTGTCTTCAATTTGTTGCTCGCGACTTCTCCTCGAGATTCTCGCCTGTTACCTAGGACATGGGGAGCGCTCGGAGCAAAGGTCGCAGCTTTTTCCGGAAGGTGCTCCGAAGCTCAAGGAGCACCGTATATCGAGACAAGCTCGGCGAGATCAGCGGCCCGACAGATGGAAGGAGGTCCACGGGCTTCAGGACGAGTGTATGACGATCCGGAAGGAGAAAGTGAAGCTTGAGCATGTGCTCGAAGGTGAGATCCTCCCTGGACTCGGTTTGGACATCTTTTTGGACAATTTGGAAAGGATGAAGACGCTTTTGTGTTTCAGAGCGCGATTCGACCATTCTTGGCCGAGAGCCCGACCGAGGCTTCAGAGAGTTCGGCCTCGGCTCGAGTCGGCTTGAGAGGATGCAATGAGCCGAAGGGTAAATTTCTTTGACTTAGATTGAACGTACTTGGCGTCGGGTGTGTTTTTGATGGCGGTTTGACTTTGTTGCGAATGCAAGGAGAAGATGGCCGCCGAGCAGGGCCAGATCGAGCCGCGCTGGCCGCTGCGAGCCAGTTCTGCACCTTCTGCGTATTGAAGGAGTTGAGCCGGGCCAGGAGGACGACGCTGTTCCGCTTCTCTCTGGAGGAGTCGACAGGATTAGAGCTTACGCCAAGGAGTCCGCGACAATGAGTGCGAACCAGGCATTGGCGGTGGTCAAGTCTCATTATCCGAGAGTTGACCTCGAAGCTGTGAAAGAAGGTTTTGCCTGTGATGAAGACAAAGCCAACGCGCTCCTCGAAGAGGTCTCCAGTGCATCGCAAGCCTTGTTAGAGAATCTAGAATTCTGACTTTGATGTGAACCTTGATGCCGAGTGCTCGCCCTCCTTGTTTGAAATATTGTGTCTTCTCACTTGAATATAATTTGTCTGTGTTGTCCTCTGCTGAGTGGTCTCCAGACTTCTTTCACTCTTTCCCCCTTGTCTGAGTTGCTAGAATATAGGCTCACGGCCTTTTGGCCCCCGTTGCGCCTTTCTGGGTGGCTTTCAGCCGACTGGTATGGCTCCCAAACGCCAGGGCCTTGGCCTGTGGCCCTTTCACCTGGACACGCTTTCCCGAGTGGCTGGAGTGCTTCAGCCCTCAGGTTTGCATTGTCGCCTCCCAGCTCGCAGCCCCCGGACTTCTCGCTTAACTGGGCGAAGTGAGCGGGAAGGCCGAATCAACTTGAGCTGCTCGTGACACGTGCCTGGCGAAATGTCCCTTAATTTTGTTCAACGTGCTGATCTTCTTCGGTATTCGCGCAGCCGCTTTGTTTTTTGCGCTTCATTGATTGCGAGGTGGCGCATTTGATTGCCTTTGGAGACGCTTCGATTTCCGGGGCTGGGGTGGCTTATAAATAGGGCGTCACCGCAAGTAAAGCGATCGCCCCCTTATCAAACTTCTTCTTCTTCTTCGAGATTTCTACAGTACCGCTTCCAATGTCGAATAGCGATTCGGAGAACGCGGAGCTCTGGTTGGACCTCGACTTCGCCACGATGGAGCTGGCGGAGGAGAGGGCAGCGGCAAAAAAAAGAAGGTTAGTAATGTAAATTACTAATACTAAGGAATAAAATGTGGAATCTTGCCCAATCTATGCCGTCATATTTATTCCGAGTTTAGGGTTCCGCCTGATCAACTATTCTAGTCAGTTGCTCCAGTGCCAGCAACGAGGCGCTAGGGCACGAGCTTTTGACGGCTAGAAACTCTCGATCAGGCAAATCTCGGTTAGATTCTGGCGCTGCGAATTGTAGTCCCCGAGTGGTTAGTGCTTTCTACCCATTCCGTTATGCGCGTTGGTATAAACCGCCGGAGTTTTGTGCTCATCGCGGTTTTTATTTCCGTGCGTTTTGTACCCGGTAGCGTCCAGGATTAGGCGCTACACCGGTCGGGTAATAACCACTCGGGACTATCATTACACAAGAGGGCTTGAGAAAATAAAATGGATCACCATTTTATTCAAGATGTGAGAGTAGGGTACATAACTTATGCGTAGAAGCGACGAGCTGTTCGGCGTTCACGTATTCGCCAAAATCTCGCCATCTTCACGTCTAAGTCGATAAGCACCGGCCGGACCGTCTTACGCACAATGTACGGACCTTCCCAAATTGGAGAGAGCTTGTGCTCGCTTTTGGTTCCTCCTCGTGACCAGATCTCCTTCCAAAAGGTTCTACTTCGACATTGCGAGAGTGGTAACGCCAAAGTCCCTGGAGGTACTTAGCCGATCGGATGGTCGCAACGTTCGAGCCTCCTCGAGTTGATCAAGCTCCACCATTCGGCTTCCCTCGGACTCGGCTTCGTTGTAATTCCGAACCCTCGCGGATTCGAACCCTAGCTCTGTCGGCAGAACCGCCTCTGCGCCATAGACCAGGAAAAAGGGGGTTTGGCGGCCGCTCGGCGGGAGTGGTTCTGAGTTCCCGAGTACCGACGGTAACTCCTTCACCCATCGGGCAGCGTATGGTTTGAGGCGGTCGAAGATCCCGGCCTTGAGGCCTTGGAGGACTGCACTGCTAGCTCGCTCAACCTGCCCATTGCTTCGTGGGTGAGCCACCGAGGCGAAGCAGATCTTGATCCCGACGCCTTCGCACCATTCTTGGAATTCTTCACTCCTGAATTGGGTGCCGTTGTCCGTGATGATCCGGTTGGGCACTCCGAATCTGACCACAATATCCTGGAAGAACTCCTTGGCCTTAAGTGCAGTGATAGTGGCGACTGGTTTGGCTTCGATCCACTTGGTGAACTTGTCAATGGCCACGAAGAGGTAGCCGAAACCACCTTGAGCCTTCTTGAGCGGGCCCACTAAATCGAGCCCCCAGACTGCGAAGGGCCAAGAGATGAGGATAGTTTGCAGCTCCTGCGCCGGCAAGTGTGTCTGCCTTGCGTAGAACTGGCAGCCCTCGCAGGTTCGAATAATGTCCTTGGCATCCGTTACAGCGGTTGGCCAGAAGAAGCCCTGTCGGTAGGCTTTCCCCACCAAGGCGCTCGACGCCGCGTGATGGCCACACATCCCCGAGTGGATTTCTTGGAGCAGCTCTCTTCCCACTTGTCCCGAAATACACCGCCTGAGGACACCTGAGGCACTCTTCCGGAAGAGCTCGTTGCCCACCACCACATAGGACTTGGCTTGTCGGGAGACGCGCTCTGCCAGAGTGGTCGCTTCCGGGAGTTTGTCCTTCAGGAGATAATCAAGGTACGGGGTAGTCGATCGGGATCGATGAGCAGACCCGGTCCCAGATCCTTACTCGGCTCTTGCCGTTTTGTAACGGTTGGCTCGTGAAGATCTCAGATGAAGATACCACTCGGGACATCTGCCCGAGTGGCTCCCATTTTAGCCAACTTGTCACCGCCTCATTATTATGCGGCGGAGGACATGAACCAGCTCTGCATCACAAACTTGCCTTCCAATTCTCGGACTTGCGGCGGTATGCCGTCATGGTCTCGATCCACGCACGACCAGTCCTTCGTACTTGGTTCACCACCAATCGAGTCGCCCGAACCGCCACCGTCGGATTCGAGTGATGTGGCGATCTGAGCCCATGGACGAGAGCCTCGTACTCTGCGGCATTGTTCGAGGCCGGAAGTGAATCCGAAGGACATACTTCAACTCGTCGCCCTTAGGCGAGATAAGGAGAATTCCCGCCGCTCCTCCAAGCATGAGAGATCCATCGAAGTGCATGATCCAATATTCTCGCTCTTCTTCCGTGCGGGGAGCACAGGATTCGATCCACTCGGCCGTAAAGTCGGCCAAAGCACTGGACTTGACGGCGGTGCGCGGCTTGAACGAGATGTCGAAAGCTCCAAGCTCGGCTGCCCACTTTGAAATTCTTCCAGTAGCTTCCCGATTATGGAGGACCTCTCCCACGGGGAAAGAAGTCACTACTGAAATCGAATGTCCTTGGAAATAATGCTTCAGCTTCCGTGACAAGATCAAAATGGCGTACAGCAGCTTCTGGATTTGAGGGTATCGCATCTTGGATTCGCCCAGCACTTCGCTGACAAAATAAACCTGGTGTTGCACTCCGTAGCGGTGTCCCGATTCTTCCCGCTCCACAACTATCACGGTGCTGACTACATGAGTTGTCGCCGCTATGTAGAGCAGGAGAGGTTCACCTTGCACCGGCGAGACTAGAATTGGAGGGGTGGAGAGGAACACCTTGAGCTCTTCAAAGGCTTGCTGCGCCTCCGCCGTCCATTCAAAGCGGTCCTGCTTCTTGAGGAGCTTGAAGAAAGGCATTCCCCGAACTCCCAACCGGGAGATAAACACCTAAGCGCTACCATGCACCCAGTGAGCTTTTGGACCTCTTTTTGGCTGGCAGGCGGGGCCATCCTCATGATGGCCCCGATTTTCTCCGGGTTCGGCTCGATCCCGCGATGAGAGACAATGAACCCGAGTAGCTTCCCGGAGGAAACTCCGAAAACACACTTCTCGGGGTTTAGCCTCATCTGGAACGCCCTCAGACTTGTGAACGTCTCGGCTAGATCAGAGGTGAGGCTGTCTTCTGCCTCGGTTTTGACCACTATATCATCCACATAAGCTTCCACATTGCGTCCAAGCTGATGGTGAAAACACCGCTGTATCGCGCGCTGATAAGTCGCGCCAGCATTCTTCAGCCCAAACGGCATGGTGATGTAGCAATATGCTCCGAACGGGGTGATAAACGAGGTCTTCTCGCAATCCTCCTCTCGAAGCCGGATTTGATGATAGCCTGAGTAGGCGTCCAGAAAACTAAGTAGTCGGGATCCGGCAGTGGAGTCCACCACCTGATCAATACGGGGGAGACCAAAGGGATCTTTCGGACAAGCCTTGTTGAGGTCGGTGTAATCAACACACATGCGCCAGCTTTTATTCTTCTTCTGGACAAGGACAGGGTTTGCCAACCAGTCGGGGTGATGTACTTCTTTGATGAAGCCTGCGGCTAGCAGCTTTATAATCTCCTCCCTGATGGCTTGTCGGCGGTCTTGGGCGAATCGCCGCAGCCTTTGCTTGACTGGCCTGGCCGATTGGTCTACATTTAATGCGTGCTCGATCACCTCCCTGGGAACTCCGGGCATGTCCGACGGCTTCCAGGCGAAGACGTCTTTATTCGCCCGCAGGAAAGTGACGAGCACGTCCTCCTATTTGTCCCCGAGCCCTGTCCCGATCAAGGCGGTTCGCGACGGATCGGACAGGTCGAGGAGGATTCTTTTGGTACCTTCTTCGGGGCCGATCCCGGGGTTTCGCGCTTTGCGGGTGGGGACGCCGCCTTCCGACTTCTCGGAATCCGCTTCTCGCCGGATCCCCTCCCGACCCGCTTCGCCGCCTGTGGACTCGGCCATCTCGCAGCCTTTCCTCACACAGAAAAAGATCGCTTCATGTCACCGCTACAGAGCGATGATACCACTCGCCCGGCATCTTCAATGTCAAGTACGTGTAGTGGGTACTGCCATGAACTTGGCGGCTGGTCTCCCAAGATGGCATGATATGCTGTTGCGAAATCTGCCACCTCGAAGCCAAGGTTCTCTGTCCGGTAATTCTCCCTTGCGCCGAAAGTGACCGGCAGAGTGATTTGTCCGAGTGGTGTCGCTGAAGTTCCAGGTATGACACCGTGGAAAGGCGACGATCCGCGCTTTAGCTCCGACCGTGGAATCCCCATATCGTCAAGGGTTTTGACAAAGAGGACATTGAGCCCGCTCCCGCCGTCGATCAATACCCTCTTGAGCTTGATGCCGCGGACGACGGGCGCCAAGACGAGAGGATACCTGCCGGGGAACGGGACGTGATCCGGGTGATCCGAGCGGTCGTAGGTTATCGCGACCTCGGACCAGCGTACATATTGGGGCGTTTCCGGCTGCACCGCGTAGATGTCCCGGGCGGTGAGTTTTTGCTTCCGCTTGGACTCATATGCAGCTGAGCCCCCAAATATGTAGTTGAGATCGAGATCGGCTTCCTGATAGTCCTCCTCGGCTTCGGGGGGAGGTGGCTTGTTGGCGGCGTGCCCACTCGGACCTTGTCCAGCCTGCTTCTTGCTCTCGCGGGCGAACCTCTTTAGGGTGAAGCAGTCCTTGGCGGCATGCCTCCCCTTCGGATGGAAAGGGCAGAGTGAGCTCATAACCTTATCATATCCATCCTCTTTGAGGGCGCGAGGGTGAGTTGGTGCAGCGACTGCCACCAGCTCTTCACCCTTGCGCTTCTTTTCTTTCCGCCGTGGGTCACTGATCCTTCCTCGTCACGCTGCCCGCCAGAGCCTCGAGGCTGAAGCGTAATGGTCCGCTAGGGCGAACAGCTCCGGACCGACGCGTCGGTGGCTTCCGGACATCTTCTTGATGAGGTCGGGTCGCCGACTCCCTTCCGAAGGCAGCTATCACAATCGCATCTGTGACATCCCGAACGGTGCTTTTCCTGCATGAAGCGCTTGACGAACTCCCTGAGGGGTTCGTTCCTCCTTTGGTGTAGCTGATATAGGTCCCAAGGGGTGCCTCGCGCTCGTAAGTGCCTTGGAAATTTGAAATGAATCGCTCACACAGATCTCCCCAGGAATCTATAGAGTTCGCTGGGAGTCCGTGAGCCATGCTTGGGCCAGGCGAGAGGGTAACTGTAAGTAGTTTGCCATTACTTTCTGATCCCCGGCCCCGATTGCAGAGCATATACTTGTAGCCAAGCCTCGTCCCTCTCACCGTCGAACCTAGTGATGCCTTTAGGATTAAATCCATCAGGCCAAACCACTCGGCGTAGGTGAGGGGTAAACGCGCGAACCCCTTCAATGACCCGCGACACCCTCCGGTGGTGATCGACGCGAGGGGATCGTGCTTGGCGTGCCAGCGATCTCGCGGAAGGATGCCGTAGCGTTCATATTCGCCGGCTTGACGGCGTTGTTCCTCCCTTTCTCGATCGCGGCGCTGGCGTCGAGGTCTGAACGAGCAGTCGCGGTTGATGTTGTGTCGCAAGTCGTCTCCGCGAGGTAGAACATGATGTGTCTGGCGGGCTTCCCGACCTGGCCGGCCGGGCCGTCTGGTCCTCACCGACCACGTGATGCCTCCTTTGCCGGTGGTCGGTGCGGGCTCTTTGGATAGTCGCCGCCGTCACCATGGCCTTTACTTGGGCCATGATTGGGGCAATCGGATCACCCGCCCCAAAGATAGGGGTCAGGGTATCCAGGAGTGTCTTGGAGGCGACGATATTCTGCTGTGGGGTACGAAAAACAGCCTGGTCCCCCATTTTGGCTTGCAGAATGTCTTCATTGACAGCCCGGGCGTGGTCCCGAAGAGTACGCGTCCGCGCGTCAGGTTCAGTTGCTCGGCCACCTTCCAAGTCGGCGGCGGCCGAGGTGTCGAGGCGCTGCTGCGAATCCGCCCGCGAGCCCTCGATTACGCAGACTCTACGGAAATTCCAGCAGCTCTCTAGGCTTTCTTCTGACTCGGCCGCTGAGCTGGGTGAGCCTGAAGAAGATAACTCCATGCGCTCGGAGGTGCAGAGTGGTTTGGCGGCGAGAACCCCCACCATTCGCACCTCGGCATCTTCGAGTCCGACTCCCAGGCCGGAATGGGCCTTCGGTTCCCCATTCGGCATTTTAGAGCACGAGACAGGGGGACCCTCCGATCGGCGCGGAAGTCGTGGCGATGGCTCGCCGGAAACCTCGCCACACAAAGACGGTTCCCTTAGAGAGGGAAAGGCTTCCGAGGTCGTTGGAGATGAAGGTCAGGCTTCCGAAACGGAAGACCTGGCCCGGGAAGAAGGCTGTGGAGGCCTCGCTCGTCGTAGCCATCAAGCTTGACGAAGATCTTGACACAAGCCCCTACCTGGCGCGCCAACTGTCGACGATCGGTTTCGCCGGCAATGAGATTTGTGATTCTAGGGGATTTGTGCGGGATCTGAGCTTGATGGTAACACAGGATGCAATGGAGATCTGTGTTTAGATAGGTTCGGGCTCTCTCGGAGGAGATAATACCCTAGTCCTGTGTTCTTGGATATATTGTGTATTCTCTTTTTCTTCTCCCTCCTCCCCTTATATACTGGGGGAAGGATACATGACAGATGGGCGCCACCGGGCCCTGAACATGGTGGCCTGGCCGACATGTACTTTGTCCTTATTGGCCCTGGCGCTCTACGTCTTGGAGAGGTGGTTATGCTTTCCCCGACCCACGCCTGCCGCCCTGTCAGGTTCCAGCATCCGCAGGCTCTGGCAGTGTCAGGCTGCATGCTTCGTTCTTGGCGGGTTGTTCAGGCGTGGCGCGAAGCTTCCCCGAAGGATCGGGAGTTGCCTTGGGGAACAAGTCGAAAACCTCCTCCGGGCCCGTCGTGGTGCTTCTGGACTTTGGGCTTTCTACTCCGCCCGTCAAGCCCAGTCGGGTGTAGGCCCCTCCTGCGGGACCCATGTCTCTGACATCCCACACATAGCAATATAAGGCAAAATGAGAGACATCTAAAATAGCAATAATTAAAGGTATGATGACCAAATAAGTCTAATTCCAAACATTCAATGCCTCCATGAGCCAAACGAACAAAAAGACTTTCATAACGCAAAGCTAAACAATAAAACATTAAGCAACACACTAGTTTATTGTCAAAATCCAATTGAACGACTTGTGGGACAATTGAGTGAATCTACGTGTAGAAGTGTGACTATTTCCCTTCCCCGCATGCCGATCTCAAGGTACCTAAAACAACAAGAAAGCACAAGCGTGAGTTCAACACTCAGCAAGCATATTGCAATGGTACACAAAAACAATTACATGGCTTCAACCACTCATATCACGTCTATCATCTCATTCATGATCACATATCAATATCATCATCATTATGTATGCAATGCGATGCGATGCTCATGTCTCCTTGGAAACTCATACCAGTATGGTTGAGTACACACCCGTTGGCGTGCACCCTCTCCCCCCTTCCATCCCGAAGATGGAGGGTGCCTACTCCTCGCTTCCGTTCACCGCGGTGAATGGAATCACGATGTAGGACTTACTCATTGGCTCTCCGGAATAGTCATAACTTTCTCACCGACCTTCCTCGGACTAGTTAGGACTTTCTCACCGCCCGGGCCATGTATCATGCCATGTATGCAAACATGCCAATATCATAATTAACTTGTACATTAACACATGGCATCATAACATAATAAGCATACTCCTCATATCATTGGCAATCATTAAAGCATGGCAAGTGATCATATCATATAATCAATTTCATCTAGTCTCAACTAGCAACCTACAAACTGCTGTCCATTACAATACACTTGCCTCAACCGCGGGCAACGGATTGGCGAGAAGTAGAAGGCACTCCCGGGGTCACACCACCTGCACATAGGTACCACACACTCACAATCATGTCCACAAAACAGTAAGCAATCCCTCTTCTACCCCGACATCGCAAACTACTCGCTAAACCCAAAAACAGAGGTTCTGTCCCGTCGGGACAGCAGCCTTCCAAAAGGCATAACTCGGGTTCTAATACTCCGAATCAATTAAGCGAGTACATCTTCACATAGCTTAGGAAATTTCCTAACTTTTTCTAAGTATACAGAAAGACTGATTCGGAATCTAAAGTTGTTTAATCTACAAAATACCGTGATCTGTTCCAATCACGTCATAGATTTTAATACGTTCGGTAAAACGATCATAACTTTCAAACGGCTGGGCGGAATTGGACGTTCTTTATACCCACTGAAAGGTATTGAAATTACCTACAACTTCTTCAACAGCCGTACGACCAAATTCCGACTCTAAATTGACGAAAACCCAAACCCTAGGTCGACTGCTCATGCTGCCCGAAACAGAGAACGTGGCAAACTGGAGATTCCATCTAATCTACTCAATTCCAGCACCACCAACTGATCTAAAAATTTGATAATCACCCTTAGAACAGATCCTAGACCAACCCCAAGGATTTCCATGGCCATACCTTCGCCCAACGCATGAAAACCCAATGGATCTCCTCCCGGTTCGCGCGATCTCCTTCCTCGCTCCAAATCCACCGGATCTCCTCGTTGCGGAGTGCTCCAATGGATGAACCTTCGAGGTGGTGAGGTCAAGAACTCACCTAGGTGCAGCAAGGGAGGTGGAGAGGTGGTGGAGGGGGTGGTGGCGCAAGGGAAGAGCAAAAGGGGGGCGCATGCAAGAGGGAGAGGGGAGGTGGGAGGGGCAGCTAGGGCACAAAGGGGAAGGTGGGGGCCCACCAAACCAGGAGGGGGCGCATAAAAGGGCAGGAGGAAGCCCCCCAAACAGGATTCCTACTCCTAAATGGACTCAAACTCTTCCCCACCAAGGCCCACGACCCTTTCCCCTAGGCCCAAAACTCCCCGGAAAGGCCCAAACTCCCGAAAACCGCCCAGAAACGGCCCAGAAACGCTATTAACCTCCATACCTTATGGTTTTAACCTTAATTTCACATTTCATAATGTTTTTGACCTCAACAGTCACAATATATAAGGTTACGTCACTCCATGGTGTTACACCCATCCACAGTGGTGAATGGGAGCGAGTCAGTACGAGTAGGCACCCTCGAAGGGATGGAAGGGAAAGAGGGTGCACACCGACGGGTGTGCACTCGGCAATACCGGTATGTGCTAAGCAAAGAGGCATGATGCATTGCATTGCATTGCATAAATGAGAATGTGAATGAGAAAGTATATGAGAATGTGATTGAGGAAGTTTTCATGGATTGTTTTCCAAGGTTGGTGATCGGTATGTCGTATGTATGTGAATTGTTATTGTTTGGTACCATTGCAATACACTTTGCTGAGTGATAAACTCACGCTTGTTGTTTAATGTTTTTTTAGGTACCTTGATTACAGCATGTGGGAAAGCGAGCTAGACACACGGCATCACTTACCATCACTCATTTAATCAATGTCATACCCTTCCTTTAGTTGTGATGGTTACCTTATTGAACTAAATTATTGTTTTGATGCCTCATTGGTTGTCATAAGTAAATGTTTACTCCATATTTGTCATGTGACGGATGGATTTATATCCTTAGTTGAATTGTTGCTGAAATCCCTAGTTGCCATGCTATTGTCAACTTTGATTTTGATATTATGTTATGCCTCTATCATTGATGCTCAAAACAATGGAAAAACAAAGGATATGCTACTGAAATTTCGTTTAAGCAATTAACGTAGTTGCTGTAATTTATTGTTAAATATGTGTTTTTGGTTGCTTCTAGTATCGTTTGGGTGGCATTCGAGGCATACTAGCTGCCAGGGTGTTACAGTGGGGGCCGAGCGACGGGGGCTCGGGGCCATGGGGTCGCCGGGGGGAGCTCGGTGGCCGTGGGGGTCGGGCGACAAGGGCGGGGAGGAGGCGACGGGGGCGCTTGGGGCCATGGGGGCGCAGGGGGGAGCTCAATGACAGTGGGGGCCGAGCGACAGGGGCGGGGAGGAGGCGGTGGGGGTGTAGGGGCCAGGCAACGGGGGCTCGGGGCCATGAGGGCCGCTGGGGGAGCTCGATGGCTGTGTGGGCCAAGCGGCGAGGGCTGGGAGGAGGCAGCGAGGGGAGAGCTCGAGGGCATGGTGGCCGATCGGCGGGGTGAGAATAGAAGATGAGAATAGGTTAATATGGGCGTTGCACGATACCATCTCTATCGGTTCCATATGGGAGCCGATATTGATAGAATATTTCTATCAGTTCCATATGAAAATCGACACTAATAGCAATGAATATTTCTATCGGTTCTATATAAAACTGACATAATAATCATCAATATCTCTATCAGTTCTAAAATAAAATTGATTGTGATAAGTGGTGTCATCACAATCGGTTCTGGACTAGAACCGATTGTGATATGTCGTGTCATTACAATCGGTTCTAGACTAGAACCGATTGTGATGACCACATTTTCAAAAACTCATATTACAGTGCACATATCAGAATCGGTTTTTTCCTGAAAAGTTAAGAACAGACACAAATGAAGCGATAGTGTTGTACCATTTTGTAGTAGTGAAACCTTTAGTTCAACAAAGTAGCAGTGGAAACAAAATAAATAACAACAAGATATGCCCATCCATTTGCCCAATGGGCAATCGATTGGGCTATGTGTCTTAGTATTATGGATCTCCTTCATCAAAACCACAAGCAAATAACTCATAGTAACTTTCTACTTCAGTGTACTCCTCTGTGGAATTTGGAATGTTGCAAGGGTGAGTACACAACCGTACTTGCAAGCCTTGGAAATACAATGAATGATAACTATATACAAGGCTGAACAAATGAAAGCTTAACATGGCTCATTTAGCATAAAGCAATGTTTAACTTTAAATACCAGTAGTAATTTCACAAAGCATCATTTAACCAAATGAAGTTGTAATAATTGAATTTGATATGACAGCTAAACAGGTTCCAACCATCTAACTGTCTCCAACTGTCAAACCATAACCTGAGAGTTCCATCCACCCATGAACTCCCAAACCATTATTTTTATTTAAAACAAAACCATAAAATCTACAATGTGCAAGCGTACCTCTCCCCCTCTGGATTCTTGCGAGTGTCTCCAGTCGACACCCACATTACACCAACTGGCAAAGCAAATACTGAGATGCACAAATTAATTAGCCAAGTCATACCCACATAGACTTGTAGTTGTACAGTAGTGTTCGGTCCATGGTAACACACACATTGGTCCTTAATTGACTAGGGTGGAACATTCACTTTACAAGGTCTCATGCATCCAGCACCCACCAAATATCCATCCACCCTGGTCTAAACCATTTTTTTACTTTATTTCATTTAAATAATAGCAGCAATACCAATTATCATAGCTTCACAAATGAGTTTAAACAATGTTTGAAATGATTACCATAATGGCATAATACCGAAACGTTTAATCTACACTAAGCAATTCTACAGTCCCATGCTACACTACTGGTTAACACAAAAAAAAATAGCTACTATCATCTAGGATGAAAATGTTCGATGTGATCAATGCCAATAAGGGTATAACAAATTATGGTATTTAACTAGACTTTAGGGCTAAATTTAAAGTAAATTGCATAAAAGTAAGCATGCATAGTTTAAAACAACATAAGTATTTTATAAATTTGAGATCAACATGGTCTAGGAAGACTTGCCTTCACTGCCTCCTACTGGTTCTACCTCCGACAATTGATTTGGCTAAGCTTCGACGATAGAGAGGGAGATAATGAATTCAAAAGACATACAAAAGAATAAAAAAATTTGAAAAGAATAGCACAGAGATGTTGAGAATGAATTTAAAATTTTGAATCACTTGAATCGGAGCTCGAATGATGGAGAACAGGCTCTCAGAAGTGGCTTGGATAAAAAATAAGAGAAATTAAAAAATGTTGACATGTGGCGCAATCTGATTGGTTGTAATTTTTGAATTTTGGGGAAATAGGAAAAAGAAAATAAATTTTGGCTGACACGTGGGATCCAATCATCAGCGGCTCAGTTCATGCACTACGGACCTAAAGCCCACTCTGATACCAACTATAACACCTCGGCACCTAGTCGTCGGAAGATGGTCGTAAATGGAACTAATGCAGTCCAAGGAGACAAAGCGTCTGCTAAGCTTGAAGCTTTTTAGGTCTAGAAGACCAGAGAGTTGTTGGTCTTTAGAGATAAAGTAGTGGTCAAGTTAGCATGTGAGAGGGTTGTTGGACTGATCACTCAAAGGTACTTTGGGAAAGCATGTGTAAGACAGGATCAGTGCAACCCATCTGTGTAGAAGTGTGGGATTAAATCTTGGCCCTTGGAAGTTAGCTTAGGATTGAAGCAAGACATCCAAGGGTGGGAATTGATCCTAGAGCACTATAAATAGAGGGGTAGGGGTAGCCTCTCCAGGTGCAGTTTTGACAGAAGTTTTTGGTGCTCCTTTGAGCTTTGCCCACATGAAGTGAGGCTTTGTAAAAACTTCCAATGAAAAGAAATACAAAAACATTTTCTCCACTCTGAATTTAAATTCCGCATTTACATTATGTATTTACATTACGTAATTTAAATTCAGTCTTTACATTATGCAATTTAAATTCAGTCTTTACATTCTCGCAATTTAAATTCCGCAAGTTGGATTTGCCTCCCCTCCTTCTACTTGCTTCTGGTTTTTATTGCCAAGGATGAGAGATTGATTAGATGAGTCTCACTTGGATCATATCCCAATCCTCTAGGCAACTCTTCAAGTTTTTGCGAGAAACCGATCTCTTGAGCTTACATGAAGAAATAATTGTAGATCGAGTTTTTGGGTTGATTCTTGCATACTCTAGGTTGCTGTGACTAGTGGGAGTATATCCAAGTTCATCTTTATCTTTGCATCCCCATGAGCAACGCTAGATCGCAAAGTTGCATTTTCTTTTATGCCTCCATTGATGAATCCTTGTTTGATCGTGTTTTGATGAGTTTTTTGTGACCTCTAGCTTGCTGTGACTTGTGGAAAGATATCCAAGTTCATCTTGATCTTCAAAATCCCACGAGCAAGCCTAGATCACATTTTTGCTCTTTCGCCCTAGGAGAGAGTTTTTGCTCCAGGATCTTTATTCCTTACAAGAGAGGTTTCAATTGGATACTATTTGTCCAGTATGAGGGGGAAGTTTTCTTTTGGGATCATTCACTCCCCCCCCCCTCTGATCGCCATTCCTATCTTTCAATTGGTATCAGAGCTGGTTTTGCTCTTTCATAGATCTTAACCGGTCTCAAGAGCCATGGCGATGGACAAATACTCTTCTAAGCCTCCAATTTTTGCTGTAGTTGATTATCTGTTCTGGAAGGTTCGGATGGAGACATACATCACTGCCCAGGGCTTTTCTATATGGCAGAAGGTGAAGAACCCGTATGAGGTTCCGGCCGATGAGAACGTCAACGTGGCAAACATGGACAACGTTGAGGCAAACGCTAAAGCCAAGAACCTCCTCGTACAGGAACTTAGCCGCAGTGAGTATGATCGAGTCTCTCACCTACGATCGACTCACGAGATCTGAGTGACCCTCAATGCTTACCATGAGGGCACCACTTAGATCAAGTCCGTGAGACATGATCAATTCAAGCGTGACTACAACAAGTTTGAGCAGCATGCTGGTGAGAGCCTCGACGAGTGCTTTGCTCGTTTTGCAAAGATCCTCAGCAATCTTCGGTCAGTTGGTTGCTCATACACTAATTTGGAGAATGCGAGGCATTTTCTTAGAGCACTTGATCTGAGGATTTGGGAGATGAAGGTAACCACCATCACGGACCACACGAATTTGTCCACCTTGACTCTTGATGGGTTGATTCCCGTCTCAAGACTCATGGGCTCGACATTGTCGCTCATAGGACAAAATCCCAATCAATGGCCTTGGTTATTGATCCCATCGGGTCTTCCTCTTCAGGACCCTCACTCAAATTCTCTTCTAGTTTTTCTCTCTCCGCTCTTTGCGACGTAAGCGATAACGTTATGGAACAATTTCCAGAAAACGAGCTTGCTCTTGTCGCTCGAAAATTTTCGAACATTTACAAGAGGGTGAGAGATAGGAAGAGGAGTGGCAAGATCACTTGCTTTGAGTGTGGTGGCCCCAACCACATTCAGGCAAACTGGCAAACTGCCCAAAGCTGGAGAAGGGAAAAAAACAAACAAGGCGGTCTGAGCAAGAACCACTACATCGACAAGAACCGCAACAAGAAGCCTCCAGCTCGCGAGCCCGCGCGAGAGAAGAAGCACCGCAAGTTCGCCAAGAGCAAGAAGCTCTTTCACCACGTACTCACCGCTCTGGATGATCTGGACCTCTCCGACACGGAGACATGGAACGATGAGGACGAGGATGAACCGCAAGAGAAGGCAAAGAATGGCGATGACTTCTCCGGCATGTGCTTTATGGCCTCCAATGCCATGGAAGTACCCGACACCGAGCTGTACAGCGACACGGAGGAGGTACCATCTTATGACCAGCTCAATGATGCTTTTGTCAAACTAGGAAAATTTCATTTCAAGTCTAGATCTAGGTGTTCGGATCTAGAGAAGGAAGTAGGTACTTATCTTGGGAGTTAGCTTCACTTAGATCTTGTTCCTCCCGAGACTCTAATGGTTGTACTCTCTGTGATGCTTTGCTCGTGGAGTTGGAGAACCTAAGGACCTTACATGATAGTGTGGTTTCTGATCTTGAGGCTCTTAGGTCGAAGGATGCTAGCACATGTTCTGCTGATCCTATTCCTGTTGATGCTAGTTTTCTTCATGCTCACACGACTGCTTCTTATGAAAATTGCCCTAAATTGCTTGCTGAAATTGATGCCATGAGCTCACACCGTAGAAAGCTTTCTACTAGAAATGATGAACTTGAATCACATGCTTCTAAGGACCGAGTCAGCTCATGTGAGGGCTGTAAGCAACCAAAACTTGACAATGATGCTTTGACTATCAAATATGCTAAATTTGCTAAGGACATGCTAGTTAAGTCACCTACTGGTTGCTTGCTGTGTGTTGGGGTTAAGGAGGACGTGGTCAAAGTCCACGAAGAGCTTAAGAAGAAATTAGAAGCCCAAATTGGTAGAATTAGAGATGCTCCCTGTGTGTCTTGCGAGTCCCTCAAGATTGAGGCTGCTGTTTACAGGGAGAGATTTGCTTCGCTCTTCTCCATCTGGCTCTTCTTCTTCTACTCCTTCCCCCTGTTCTTCTTGTGCTTCTACTTCTGCTCAGGTGACTCAATATTGGGTTCCTAGATTAGCCTTGATCTATCCTGGTACTGAGACACCTGCCTTTCACTCTCATTGATTCAGGATCGAGGGACAGGGTGTTGAGGAACGCAGTATGCTACTCTAGCACAAATTAAAATTTCTACCGTAAACCAGAAAAGCTACTCGCAAGAAGGGGATCATAGATCTATTACCACTAGATGCGCAGTTGCGGAATCCTTCGCACATCGTTCTAGTAGATCATCCTCGGCGTGGATCGTCCTCGCCGCGGATCGTCCTCGTCGTGGATCGTCCTCACCATGGATCATCCTCATTGCGGATCGTCCTCTCCACGCCGCAGTAGCAGCAGCGTCACCACAGCAGTCCACACGTCCGGGGATGGAACGCCGTGCGTCGGTGTGCAAGCACCGGGTCGCTCGACAGGGGCAACGAGAGGATGTGGCTAGGGTTTCTGGCGAAACACCTCTAAACCGCACGAAAGTGTGTTCTGCGTCTAGCCTCCTCCCCTCCTTATATAGCCACGAGGTGAAACCCTAGGCAGTCAGGGCCCATCTATGCGCTAAGCCCACGAGGTCCATTAATTACGAATTCAATCCGAATTAATGCGTCCCAGCCCGTTAAGTGTGTGACCTGTAGGTTCATAACCATTTGGACATGGATTCAGAAAACTCTTTTTCTAATCCAATAGTCGGTAGCGGCTCCTTGCAGAGCATGCCAACTCCCAAACGCATATGATTAAAGTACTGATGTAATAATCCCTTTGCCAAACTGTATGAAGATCGAACTCAAGGTTAGAAGCATGTCATCCTTTCACAATTCAATCCATCTCTCGTATCCGTGATATATTAATAAGTTGTGATTGACTTCTCAATCATGGCATGGCCATGCACTTCCTTAATCATATCACATGAGTGGCCTAGACATATATCTCCGTTACATTGGAGTGGCAAATTCCATCTTGACTGCTCACTTCCCTCTGTATGTTTCATAGTAAACATGAAAGCTACCTTTATAACTATCCGGTTAGGAAATAGTGTTTGGTAACCCCAAGGTAAACTATTACATATGTAGGGAATGTGACAATCTCAGGTCTAAGGATCATACATCTACTATGTATGAGATACACTGATGACATATAAGAATGCAACATTCTCGCAGTGTCCCATTGCGGGTCCATCTAACACATGTTCTCCAACATGCGTTCACAATGTATTGATGATATCCCCATATCCCATGATCTATGAAACATGATCATCGATCAGTACATGTGCTGATCAATTCATCGTTGTCCACTACGATGATACCCGATCAGAGATACTTACAGAATTATATCAATGAGTAAAGAGTTTCATAAGTAAGTCACATACTTACTGATCAATATAATGATATACATTCATTGGACCAATAATCATATTATTATTCATAAACATAGTCATGTTACAATCATCTATATGACTGCCTCAAGGGCATAACACTAACACAGGGAAGGGGGAGGTTTGGATCGTAGACTCCGGCTGTTCACGTCATATGACCGGAGACTCCCGTTGGTTTTCTTCCCTAGTCCGAGCTCCCGGTGATGAGGTGATCACTTTTGGGGATGCTGCTTCAGGTAGAGTCATCGCTAAAGGTACCGTCCGCATTAATGATCAGTTTGTCCTTAAGGACGTTACCTTAGTGAGTAAGCTGCATTTCAATTTGCTTTCTGTTACTCAGCTTATCGATGACCATATCGAGGTAAGCTTCAAGTTTAGTGGCGGTAGAATCCTCGATTCTCATGGAGAGTTGATTTGCGGGATTTCTCGTTTTGGAAGAGTCTTTTGTGCTGATTTTTCTTCTTCTTCTCAAGACTCTCTCCATTGTCTTATTGCTTCAGAGTCCCGTGATCTCTCCTTTTGGCATAGGAGGCTTGGTCCCATTGGCTTTGATCATTTGACCCGAGTTAGCGGCCATGATCTCATTCATGGTTTGCCCAAACTCAAGATGGTCAAAGATGTAGTATGCCCTCCTTGCCGACATGGCAAGATGGTTGCTGCTTCTCATCCTCCAGTTACCCGAGTGATGACTAATGCACCAGGACAGCTTTTGCATATGGACACTGTTGGTCCAACTAGAGTGCAGTCAGTGGGAGGGAAGTGGTACATTCTTGTCATTGTCGATGACTTTTTGAGGTATTCTTGGGTCTTCTTCATGGCCTCGAAGGACGAGTCATTTTATCATTTTAGGGGTTTGGTTCGTAGGTTGTCTCTTGAGCTCCCAAGTGCCTTACGAGCAATCCGTAGTGATAATAGCACAGAGTTCAAGAACTCCTATTTTAGTAGCTTCTATGAGGAGTCAGGAATAGAGCATCAGTTCTCTTCTCCATACGTCCCTCAGCAAAATGGTGTAGTGGAGAGGAAGAACAGGACCCTGGTTGAGATGGCCAGGACGATGCTAGATGAGTACAATACTCCTAGGAAGTTTTGGGCTGAGGCTGTAGCTACGGCATGCTATGTTGCCAACAGAGTCTTTCTTTGGGCACACTTGTACCGCACTTCTTATGAGTTGAGATATGGGTGAAAACCTAGTGTATCTCATTTTCGTGTTTTTGGTTGCAAGTGCTTCTTCTTGAAGTCTGGGAATCTATATAAGTTCGAGTCACGCTCTGCTGACGGGATCTTTCTGGGTTACTCGTCTTCTGCCCGTAGCTATAGGATTTAGGCTATAAACTTGGGTAGGATCATAGAGACCTGTGAGGTGACCTTTGATGAGGCTAGCCCTTGTGCTAGACCAGATATTTCAGGCTCTTCTCCTCTTTCCCAGTCTATTTTTTCTGAGGAAGTTGATGACAGAGATGAAGGCGCCTTGCCTAATCCAGTAACCATTCATGCTCCTGAGGTGCCTTCCACTTTCATTTCTGCACCCCAGGGAGATCAGCCCGCACCCACAGACTCTTCGGTGGCTAGTGACTCTGTTCCTACTTCTCCCACGAGAGGAGTAGAGGTCACTTCCGATTCTGGACCTCCCCGCCACATTCAGCAGGCTCATCCACCTGACCAAATTATTGAAGATCTGTTTGAGCGAGTCACTCGCTCTAAGTCAGGTTTGTCCACTTTCTGCCTCCACTCTGCCTTTGTTGCCTCTTTTGAGCCGAAGGATGTTTCTCATGTATTATCAAATGAATATTGGATCAATGATATGCATGAGGAACTTGAAAACTTCGAGAGGAACAAAGTTTGGAAGCTTGTCGAGCCCCGTTCTGGTCACAACATCATTGGGACCAAGTGGGTGTTCAAAAATAAGCAGAGTGAGGATGGGGTTGTAGTTCAAAACAAGCCTAGACTAGTCGCTCAGGGTTTCACTCAGGTCGAGGACCTCAACTTCGAGGAGACTTTTGCCCCTGTAGCCAGACTAGAGGCCATCAGGATCCTGATCGCATTCGCGGTGTCCAAAGGCTTCAAGCTTTATCAAATGGATGTCAAGAGTGCATTTCTCAATGGGTTCATTGAGGAAGAGGTGTATGTCAGTCAGCCTCTAAGATTTGAGAACCCCAAGTACCCAAACCATGTCTTCAAGCTTTCCAAAGCTTTGTATGGAGAGGCTTGGTATGAGAGGCTTAAGTCCTACCTCTTGGTCATGGTTTTAGTATGGGTCAAGTGGACAAGACGATGTTCATCAGACATTCTGATTTGGACTTTCTCCTAGTCCAGATCTATATCGATGACATCATTTTCGATGGTTCCTCGCATTCGCTCGTTACTCAGTTCTCAGATGTGATGAGTATTGAGTTCAAGATGAGCATGATGGGTCAGTTGAGCTACTTCCTTGGCTTCTAGATTAAGTAGACTCGGGAGGGTACATTCTTGCATCAAGGCAAGTACACTCGAGACCTCCTGAAGCGCTTTGATATGTCTGACGGGAAGCCAGTCATGACTCCTATGGCCACCAATGCTGTCCTCAAGCTTGACGAGGATGGTGAGCCAGTTGACAAGAAGGAGTTTCGGAGCATGATCGGCTCCCTCTTGTATCTCACTACCTCTAGACCTAACATACATTTCTCTATATGTCTTTGTGCTCGGTTTCAGGCTTCTCCCCGCGTCTCTCACCATCAGGCAGTGAAGCGCATCTTCAGGTACCTTCGAGCTACCACTGACTATGGTATCTAGTACTCTTCTTCCTCTTGTCTATCCCTTAAAGCCTTTTCAGATGCAGACTTTGCTGGCTGTAGGATAGATAGGAAGAGCACATCTGGCACTTGCCAATTCATTGGCACTTCTCTTGTATCATGGTCCTCTAGGAAGCAGTCCAGAGTTGCTCAGTCCACCGCAGAGGCCGAGTATGTTGCTGCAGCCAGTTGCTATAGCCAAGTACTCTGGATGAGATTGACCCAGCGGAACTATGGGTTAGCCGCAGAGTGTGTTCCACTTTTCTGTGATAACACCTCTGCCATTCACATTGCTAAGAACCCAGTGCAGCATTCTCGGACCAAACACATTGATCTCATATATCACTTCCTTAGAGACCAAGTGGAGAAGGGTGATATAGTGCTTCAGTTTGTGGAGAGTGACCACCAGTTGGCTGACATTTTCACCAAACCTTTGGATAGCTCCAGGTTTGTTGCCCTGAAAGGAGAGCTTGGGATTATGGGCCCAAAGGGCATATATTGAGGGGGAGCTAGTGTGTATTATATGTTTATATGTATATTCAGCATTGCCTTCTTCTTCTGGGTATCTATGGGATAGTTTTCACCTTGATGAGTCCACTTCACCTAGACTTCTAGCATGCCTCGGCATGGACCTCTCACCTTATGCTTTAGGGTGCTATTCTCCTCTTCTTCTCAATTGAGCTCACTCACAATCTTTTAGGTCTAGCAGGTGTTAGCCCCCTGGGTAGACAGGGTCTGTGTTTGCTCCTGGGTTGGAGTTGGAGGTGTAGTTTTCCTATATAAGTCATATGGGGAAGGTGAGAGCGAGTCTGAGTGTTAGTGCTTCTCTTCATCTTATCTATGCTCATAGATTATCCATTTGTCAGGTTCTTAATTCCTTCTCCTCAACTTGAATCAGATTTTGTGCTTAACTGACTCATTTGTTGAGGGGGAGTTCGTGAAACTGACTTTCTTGCATGGCCTATAGACTTGTTTCTCATTTCCGAGATTTGTCTATTATGCAAATGATAAATTTGTGATATGATGCACCTAGCCACTTTTCTGAGGATAATTGCTAATCTAGGTCATATCCACTTTGGTATATCATGTAAAACTAGCCAACTTTTTAAATTGAGTTTTCCTGAAAACTTGATGAAACTTGGCTTTTACTTGCTATATTTCTTCACTAGATGCTTATGCCATGCTTATTGAAATGGTGGGTTTCTACTAGAGTCCCTAGAGCAACTTGGGTTAGCCACATTGTTTCATTCTAGAATCCTCAACAATGCTCATGAATCTAAGTGCTGAAAATACAAATTGACTCTTTTGTGCTAAAATTGAACTCAACACTCTTCATTCATGAGACTGCTTCCCATTGCACTTGGGATGAACTTGGAATGAATTGTGTATGACCAAAACCACTCTTTTAAGCTTCTTGCTTGAGATGGTTGAAAAAGGCTTGAGTCAATACATTGAAAACTGCAAAGAAACTAGAGGAAGAGAGTGAAGCTTAGGAGCCTTTTGTCGATGGCTCCTAGTCGAGGATGTGCTTCACTAAGCCTAACTCTCTAAGACCACCTTGTGCACGTTAAACTTCAAAATATGCATTTAAAAGATAATTGAGCATGAGGCTTCTCTTATGGATTTGTAGCTTCTCAAAGTTTTGACTAGGTTGAACTCTGGTATATTCACTTGCTCCTTACATTGGCTTTGCTTCTAGTCTTGAAATTGTGCTAAGTATTGCTATTGTTGAAATCATGCAAAAAGTAATATAACTTCTTTTGAGCTAGTTAACAAAAAAATTGAAATATGCCTTTGGATATGACTTAGAATGACATATTCTGAACTTCAGTAGCTTGGTATCGTACTTTGTATAAATGATCACTTGCATAATCTTCAAAGCTCTTCTAGGTTGCATTTCATCCAAAAACTACCTTCTTGATGCCTATATTGCCAAAAGGGGGAGAAATTGTAGAAAAGACATCTTAGAGGGGTAAAAAAAATGATTTTCTCATGATCCTGTTGAACTTTTGTTCTTGCTTTTGGATCATGAGTAGAATTGAGCTTTTTGAGAGATTTCTTGGTTTTTAGAGCTCTTGTCGAAAAACTGTCTATCTTGTGTTGAGCTCTGAAAATCATTTCATCTACTTAGTCATGAACTTGCTTTCTTTTTCAAATGGACCAAGTATGATTTTTGGCAATCAAATTGCTTTCTTTCTTTAATTTCAAACTCAAATGGTGCCTTTTGTGTGATTTGTCAATATACTCATCAAGGGGGAGATTGAAGGACCATGTGGAGGTCCATCCTTGTTTGTGATGAGTATTTGACATGTTTTGAGCTTGGGTTGCTCAGGTTTGAGTTTGATTTGATTTGGATTTTAAATTGAAACCACTTTGTTTTGCGCCGGACCAAAGAAACCAAGAAACAGTAAGTTTCTCATTTGCGCCAGACCAAGGTTAGATATGACATGTTTGCGCCGGACCAAGGGAACCAAGAAACAGTAAGTTTCCCATTTGCGCCGAACCAAAGTTAAAAATGACTTGTTTCATATGCGTCGGACCAATTGTTTGCTCCGTCGTAAGTGACGCCGGACCAATTATTCGGTCCGTCGAGAACAATGATTTCTAGGGTTTGGTCTCCATGTACGCCGAACCGTTTTTATTTGGTCCGCCGTGAATGTGAATTTGAGGTTTTTACGCCGGACCAAGTTTTTCAATTAACCGAGAGTTCGACGTGTACGCCAGACCAATTATTTGGTCCGTCGTGAGTTACGTTAGACCAAATTTTTGGTCCGGCGTGAACTACAATATCCAGGGTTTAGTTCCCATGTACGCCGGACCAATTATTTGGTCCGTCGTGAGTGACGCCAGACTAAAAAATTGGTTTGTCGTAGATACTTCGTGTTCTGATGAGTTTTGACAAAAAATTGCATATTATTCTTGAGCAATGCTATGTGATGTGTTTTCCTTATCTGTGAGGGATGCAGGGCTCTATTTGGAGGTCATGGTGAGGCGAAGGGAGGCTGAAACTAGGCAAGAGGTGCCGGAGGTTCAAGATGGCCAAAGATCGCCGGAAGATGGCCGGAAATGGAACCAATGCAGTCCAAGGAGACAATGAGACAAAGTGTCTGCTAAGCTTGAGGCTTTTTAGGTCTAGAAGACCAGAGAGTTGTTGGTCTTTAGAGCTAAAGTAGTGGTCAAGTTAGCATGCGAGAGGGTTGTTGGACTGATTACTTAAAGGTACTTTGGGAAAGCATGTGTAAGACAGGATCAGTGTAACCCATGTGTCTAGAAGTGTGGGATTAAATCTTGGCCCTTGGAAGGTAGCTTAGGATTGAAGCAAGACATCCAAGGGTGGGAATTGATCCTAGAACATTATAAATAGAGGGGTAGATGTAGCCTCTCCAGGTGCAGTTTTGACAGAAGTTTTTGGTGCTACTTTGAGCTTTGCCCACATGAAGTGAGGTTTTGTAAAAACTTCCAATGAAAAGAAATACAAAAACATTTTCTCCACTCTGAATTTAAATTACGCATTTGCATTATGTATTTACATTAAGTAATTTAAATTCAGTCTTTACATTATGCAATTTAAATTCAGTCTTTACATTCTCGCAATTTAAATTCTGCAAGTTGGATTTGCCTCCCCTCCTTCTACTTGCTTCTGGTTTTTATTGCCAAGGATGAGAGATTGATTGGATGAGTCTTCACTTAGATCATATCCCAATCCTCTAGGCAACTCTTGAGCTTACATGAAGAAATATTTGTAGATCGAGTTTTTGGGTTGATTCTTGCGTACTCTAGGTTGCTGTGACTAGTGGGAGGAGTATATCCAAGTTCATCTTTATCATTGAATCCCCACGAGCAACGCTAGATCGCAAAGTTGCATTTTCTTTTATGCCTCCATTGATGAATCCTTGTTTGATCGTGTTTTGATGAGTTTCTTTGTGACTCTAGCTTGCTGTGACTTGTGGGAAGATATCCAAGTTCATCTTGATGTTCAAAATCCCACGAGCAAGCCTAGATCACATATTTGCTCTTTCGCCCCAGGAGAGAGTTTTTGCTCCAGGATTTTTATTCCTTGCAAGAGAGGTTTCAGTTGGATACTATTTGTCTAGTAGGAGGGGGAAGTTTTATTTTGGGATCATTCACTCCCCTCTGATCGCCATTCCGATCTTTCAGGTACGCATCTGTGGCACACCCGCAGAGCAACGGGGCGATCGAGCGAGCAAAAAGGGTTTTCAAAAACCTCGACCAGCATGGGCAGGCATGGGTGGACGATCTTCCTTTCATCTTATGGTCGGTTCGCACTACGATGAGTCAAGCTACGGGAGAAACTCCTTTTCAGCTCGTCTACGGTGCAGAGGCCATGTTGCCCGCCGAAATCGTGCTAGGTTCCCCAAGGGTACACTTGGTCGACGACGTTGACCAGGAGGGCGAGCGTCTCCTAGACCTGGACCTCACCGAGGCAACACACGAATGAGCTTTGCTTCGATCTGCGATTTACCTACAAGCTCTTTGCAGGCATGTCGCTAAATTGGTTCGACCAAGGACCTTACAAGTTGGTGACCTCATCCGTCATCGAGTCCAAGATCTGTCGAAGGCTAATAAGCTAACCCCCAAGTGGGAGGGTCCTTACATGGTCATTTCAGCAATACGCCCGGGGGCTATTCGCCTAGCAATGGAGGATGGTCGAGAGCTCGTCAGCACCTAGAACATCGACCAATTACGTAAGTTCTTTGTCTAGTTTTTATTACCACACGTTTTACGTAACCTCCAATGGTTTTTTCTCAATGAAATTCGGTTCTTTCGCCCCCGTGATTTCCATTCTTCCCAAGATTTTGCGAATGACCCCGAAGTCCCTGCCTGTTGGTAAGCCAACCCAGCTTCGCTCAAGGGCACACTTTCCTCCTCACGATCTTGATGATAGGATGAGCACGCATGGGCAAGAACATTCGCTCCAGTCACATTTTCCTAAGGATTGGCTAGCGTGCACAATAATGACCAAAGCGCAACGACCAGTGCCGGGTCACTACACCCACCTCCAGAGGTTTCAGTCTATATAAGCCGATTATCATTCGCAGTAGCACTTCGTTGCAAGTCATAATCACATACAAACACCCTCTCAGTTGGTCCAGGGTCTTAGCTCGATCCGCCTGCGCTCGGTCGTTGTGCAAAGCGTCGAGCAACCTCATGACTTCCCCACCTCATCAAAATCATTCTCGCAAATTAGGAGCATGGGTCATGACGCTCGGGGGGATACGACCGCACGCGTGAATCTTTCTATTGACCTGACCCATGCTCGCAATTCGGAGAAGTGTTGTAAGGTTGTTAAAAGAAAGGCACGCGATTTTTCTAACTCTCCTATGAATGAGCTCGTGCTCGCAAGTTAGGTGCATGACCTTCATTCATAGCGGGGGCTTAGTAGAGGCGAACTACCGTGCTTTTTCTAAAAAATGCACGTTCATTTTTTGTCCTTTACTATTCAAGTACTTGTTTTCTTTGTTGTACGCTCTGCTCATTCTGCTTTGTTCGTTTCTATCCAGGACATTCATCAACAATGAGCAAGGGGTGGTCAGAGCAAATAAGAAGAAGACAAGGAGCAAAATACAAACCTTTTCACTTGGAAATTCTTTCCATTCTCATGAAGTGAAATTACAAGAAAAGTATGTTACAAAGAGCTATTTGCCAACGTGCTTCTCGTCTTGGAGAAGGGTGATCTCTCCCCTCACCGCATCGAGCTCGGCCTCAAGGTCGATGACCTGCCGCCGAGCCGCGCACCGTTCAACGGCTCCTTGGTGAAGTTGCTCCGCCTCTTCCCTGTGATGTTTAGCCGATTTGGTGGCCTCCAGCACGGCTTGGTCTAGCTCTTCAACTTTTTTCTCCAAAGCCGACCAAGCCAGCTCGCTCTGGAGAAGTTGCTCTTTATAGCCCATGGAGAACACCTCGGCCTTGTGCCGCATCTCCTCTTCCGAAGACTTTAGCTCGGCCAACTTCTGCTCGAGCTCTGCTATCTTGGCATCTTGCTCGGCACTGTGCTTGGCTAGAATCTTGGGGGACACGATCATAGCCTCGAAATCAACCATGGTCACCTCGAGCACTTGCACAGACATGTACATTAAAGTTCTTGCTCATCGCAAGGGAAGTGGCAATAAGGAAAAAGAAGTCTTACCAAGCGGAGTCGATCCCGCAGGTTTTCCCGAACAAGTTTGGAGGGATCCTCCCACTGGAGGTCGGCCTCCGCACTCTCCCCTTGAGTAGGCGTTTCACTCGGGGGCTCCCTCTCTTCCTCTTGGCCCCGAGCATCCTCAATGCTCGGCGGCACAAGAGATTGCTCCGGCAGGGCAGCTTCCTCCGGAGCAACATCCTCCCTGGGATGCTCTTCCCCTGGGGCATCAACGCTCTCCTCCCGAGCTGGCATTTTGCTCAGGGGCACCCTTTCTTCCTCTCGCCCCCGAGCATCCTCGATGATCAGCAGCACAAGAGATTGCTCCGGCAGGGCAGCTTTCGCTGGGGCAACATCCTCCCGGGGATGCTCTTCCCCCAAGGCATCAGGTCCCAACTCCAGAGTGATCTCTTTGCTCAGGGAGTGGGCCTGGTCTTCAACCAGGCTAAGGTCTAAGACCACGAGCGGCTGGCCTTCCTGGGGAGCGGTTTCCTCCAGGGCCCGAGGTGTCTCGGTCGTGGCGTCATCAGCCTTGGACTCCTCGCCTATGAGGTCCTCAGCTTTGGTCTCTTTGACCATGAGGTCTTCAACCGAATCGACCTTAACCATGGCACCTATGACCATCGCGTCCTCGGCTTTGACATCCTCAACCGTGTCAACCTCAGTAATGGCTTCCTCGGACGCCACAATTTCGGCGGCATGAGCAAGCACCTTTTCTATTATAGAGTCGAGCATTTTATCAGCCATGGCCTCAATACTCAAAGCTTTCCTACTAGCTACCTTGCCCACAAAAGCAATGTGAGGTTAGCTTGATGATCGAAAGAAGAGAAGGTGGGAAGGAAGGACGATCAATTTACCTTGTTCGGGCTTCTCACCCGCGGAGTCCATAGACTTTGCCATGAAAGCTCGGGCCATAGCTAGGAGTTTGGCCATGTCTGCGGCCACCTGGTTGGCCTTTGCCACCTTGGGGTCAACCTCCTCTAGGTTGGCCTCTAGCAGAGTCTTCACCGGGTGCCTTGACGATGCGCGCGGCGACCTCCAGTACCATGGAACCAAGGGCGTCGGGTCTTCCTCCTCCACCTCAAGCTTGTCCGCCGAGCTCAAGGTCACCCGCGCGAGCTCGGCCTGGATAGCGATGATCTTTCCCTCCAGTTGCTCCTTCTGCACGGGGTTTTTCCCCATGGCCATCGCCTCCCTCTTCGCCTTCTCGGCGAGCTGGTGCAAATGGGCCGTCAGGTCCAAGCTACGCCTGGTGTGCTCTGCCATCCATATTCTTAACTTGCTTACCTCCCTTTTGTCGGTGTACTCCAAGTGCTACCGGGGGGCTATTGCTCAAGCCAGCCCGCCTATTAGGGCGCTTGGGAGGGGGCGGTGGCGGTGGCGGTCCGCGTTGCTTGCGTTCGGCCACCTTCTTGGTCCTGACACCAAAAGCGAGGTCTCTGGGATTGCTTGTCAGCGGCTTGCTCACAGCCACAGTAGCCTCGAGGGTGACCTTCTCCTGTCAAAAAGAACAAAGAAAAGAGTCAAAAGATGCTCGGGATGATATTCCCTGAGCATGGTTCGCTCGGGAGGATGTTCCCCGAGCATGGTTCGCTCGGGATGATGTTCCTCGAGCATGGTTCGCTCATCTATTTACCGCTTCGCCCCGCTCGAGCACATTGCTCGGGACCTAGCGGTCGACTTCGAGCTCCTTGCCCCTGGGGATGCTGAACATCTCGGCAACCCTCTTCTCCACCCAGGTCTTACTCGAAGCTGCGTTTCGACCACGAAGAGCCGTGAGTACGAACAAGACAATTCAAGAGAGCACAAAGTGAAGTAGCTTGGTTTTGGACTTACATGAATCGGATTCCCGGGTAAAGTCTTGCCACCCGGTGATCTCGAAGAAGGGGTGCTCCCTCCTCCTAAGGGGCGCCACCCGGTTCCTAAGGGAGTCCCGGATGATGTCCCGACCAGTGAGCCCCAAGTTGGTGAGCTCATTGATCATCATGAGCACCCGTTCCTCCTCTTGCACCGGAGGGCGGGGTGTATCGATGCTCGGAGCCACCGCTCCTGTATAGCAGAGGGAACTCCCCTCTACCTTTTTCAGATATAACCAACCGTCAGCCCAACCCGACACCGAGTCCTTGAGCGTGACGCTTGGGAACTCATATGGTCGGCTAGACCAAAGGAAAAAATAGATGCAACCAACAGGAGCGGTTGTGCTGGTGCGAAACAAAGAATAGAAGTGGAAAAAGAGACCAGTCGTGGGAAAGACGCCCATGTATCCCTCGCAAAGGTGCGAGAAGATTGCCAAGACAAGGACGGAGTTGGGATTTAGGTTAGAGATCTCACATTCGCAGTGGACGAGCACCGACTCCAAGAACTCGCTCTCGGGCATCCGAAGCCCGTTGATGGAGTACAACTCACAGGAGACGATCTCTCCCTCCTGCGGCTCTGGTACCTACTCATCACCGACCACCCTCCATGAGTTCTTGTTGAGGTATCCAAGCCTCACGAGCATCTAGAGCCTCTCCTCGCTCGTCCTGATCACGCCAAACTTCGCCATTGATTTTAAGAGAAGAACGAAGATGAACACAAAAAGCACAAGACTTGAAAGATTACTTAAGTTTCGGGCGCAAGATGTGGGCAAAGGGTTCCCTTGCCATCACTTAAATATATGGCTTGGGATCTCTAGAGCCTTGAATGCAAAATGTGAACAAAGAGTTTCCCACCGCCAGACTCGAGAAGCCCTAAGGGCTCAGGCGTAGGTGAAGAGTTTCTCACCACTCCCGAGTCGACACGTGGATAAAAAACTTCCAAAATTGTCCAATAATGGTGTGGTTCCCAAAAAACTATCCGCACCGTGACTGCAAGGCTTCTCTGAGATGGAACCATGACAACCTTTTGTATTCTCTTACCTGAGCTACCTTTGGTCAGGGGTTGAGCTATGTGCTCATTTTCTTCCAACCATGCCCATCTACTAGCGGTATATGCTCGGATGCTGCAGCAGTGTTTTGCTACAAGGTTCCAATCCCTCCATTGAGTCTATAGGCTCAAGGGGAAGGCCCCACAAAGTAGTTCTCCACTTGTGCCTTGGGGGCTAGCTGTCGAGGATTGGATAACTTTCATAAGTACTGTAATACCCCGGCAGCCGATTTTTGTCCGACCATGCATACCCTCGGATGATGTCCCCGAGGAAGACCCTCGCATGGTCTGACTGACTTGTTCGTCCGGTTGGACTAGGCTCGTCACTCAGCCTCTAGTATCCATGCTCGAGGCATGAGCATCTATGCTCGTCCATGACCAAGTGCGCTAGACCCAAGCTCTCCCGTGAGATGTATGGTTGGAAGGTCGTGTTTGGAAGTAACGCCCGAATAGTGCTATTCACGCCACGACATGGTGTCGTTACGCCCACGATGGGAACATGTCGTAAATCAAGGCTTCGATTACAGCCATAGTTAATGTGGTTAAATGCCCATTATTCGGCTGTAATTAGGTAGGATATTTCTTAAGAACTATAAATACCTCCTGTACGTATAAGGAAAAGAGAGGCGCATGTGAGGCTGAAGAAAGCTAGCCAGTCTAGATACGCGCACATATACCATCTGAAACAATTAAGCAATACCACTGTCACTGAAGTAGGGTTATTATCTCCTCAGCGAGAGGCCCGAACCAGTATAAACCCTTGTGTCCACCATCCGGATATTTTGAGCCAATCAAGCATACATCGGACGTAATCCCTTCATCAAAAAAGGGGACCGTGTTGATCCCTCAATCAAAAAGCAAGCTCGGCGGGGACCCGTTTCCCAATCGTCGATAATAAGCTACAATTTTGCCTTCTTGTATTAGCACATAGCTAAGATCATGGTGTGATGTGTCGTAATATACGTCAAAGCTTTTATTGATGTCAGGCAACACAAGTACAGGGGTGGTGGTCAGCCTCTTGTTTTAAAGCTTGCCTCACATTCAGATGACCACTCAAACTTCTTTTCTTTCCTTAGAAGTTGAGTCATTGGTCTTGCAACCTTGAAAAATTTCTCGATGAACCGGTGATAGTATCCGACTAATTTGAGAAAACTTCGAACTTGAGCTACAGAGTGAGGATGTTCTCAAGCTAAAATATCATGGACTTTGCTTTGGTCCATTGCAACTCCTCTTTCATAAGGGACATGGCCAAGGATGGCAACTTCCGTTAGCAAAATTCACATTTATGAAATTTGCATAGAGCTTGTGCTCTCAGAGCTTTTTGAGCACCATATGCAGATGTTGTGCATGTTCCTCCTAATTCTTGAAGTAGATGAGAATATTATCAATGAATACCACCACGAACTTGTCCAAATACTACATGAAGATCTTATTCATAACATTAATGAAATTTGTAGGAGCATTGGTAAGCCCAAATGACATCATGATAAAATCATATAAATCGTAACAGGTGGTGAAGGCAGTTTTTTAAATGTCTTCTAACTTGACTTTCAATTGGAAATACCAAGCCTTAGTGATGAGTTAGGATGGATAAAACTAATGTCCATTTACTCATTTGAGTTACTTCTTCAATTCAACCAACTTGTTTAGAGTCATGCAATAAGGACACTTGGACAGAGGTGTTGTCCCATGCAATAGATTAATGACAAACTCCATGTTATGGTGGTCTAGCAGCATTCCTGGCAGTTCATCTGGAAATATGTCGGGGTACTCACATACCACAGACACTTGACTAAATCCTAAAACTGAGATGGAGTTGAGGAATGGCTGCTGCTTTAAGGCGCCATGGATGGACGAGAATTCAAATTGAGTCCCATCAGAATCAATAAGAGATGAACCAATTGGCACAATCTATGCAACCCTTGTGCTTAGATAACCAATCCATGCAAATCATTATATCCACACCTGGTGTATCTATCATGATAAGGTCGGCATAAAAAGCTACCCCATTGAATTCAATGCTCACTTTGGAAGATAAAATAGTTGTTCTTATAGTTGCCTCCGGTGAATAGATTGTTATTTTACTAGGTAGGAGGTCAACTTTGATCTTGTCTTATTCAACAAATTTCTTACAAATGAATGAATAGAAAGCTTCAGAATCAAGGAACATATTGAACACCACATCATGTGCGTCGTAAGCTTCCTCGGTGATCACGTGATGAAGGCAACCATGACCAAGCCCAATGTCGGTGCAGGGGCTGTCTTGGGGGCTTGTTGTCCTCTAGGGGTTGAGGATGAGGTGCCACTAGGTTCTTTTTTGGGAAAGCACTAGCATAATGCCTGCACTCGCCACAATTTGTAGCATGTGATAGCAACTGCCCAGTTTTGGATACCGGATGGCTGTCCTCTACGATTAGGTGGCTGAATTGGAGCTGATTGAGGATGAGGGACATACCCTACGTACCTAGGAGGCTATGATGCCGATGGATGGATATTGGATGGTTGCCACATGCGTGGCCTTGAAGAATTGGCTCTTGCTAATTTTTGCGCCATCCATTTGTGTTTGCGGCTCTCCATGACCGCATGGGTGCTATACTCCACTTTGATAGCTTTGTGCACTAGGGACTGAAAACTGAGGATATTGTGGGCAGCGAGAGCCCACCTTATCTCCTAGTTCAAATCGCTCCCAAAAGCACTGAATTTTCCTCACCTCATTTGGTAACTATGAGGCAGCATATCGAGATAGGTAGTTGAAGCGATGAACATATCCATCGCTGTCATGCTACCCTATCACAGATCATAGAACTCCCATTTCAACATTTCCACAAGGCTTGCTGGAATATGAGCCCTATGGAATGCTTCCGTAAAAGCGGCCCAAGTAACAACTTGGTCCTCAAGAATCATTACTTTGTGGCTTCCCCACCAAGCTACTACAACTCCTTGCAGCTGGTAAGATGCATAGAGCACCTTTTCTTGGTCATCGCATTATGCTATTGTTGATGCAAAAAAACTTGACGAAGGGTTAATCGTCACCAACACACGAGAACGCCGGGTTCAGTTCTGGTTCGCGAGCGTGCTAGCCAATTTGATCCCGCAATTGGCAAGAGGAAAGAGCTCCCAAACGAATCAATCAAAGAATCGATCTAGGGCCTGATAACGAGTGGATCTGGTCGATTTGAAGTAAACCAACACAGATCGGGGTAACTGGTAGATCTAACCAACTCTACGAGTCGATCAGATGGGGGTAAAGGCTATTTCTCCTGAAAAAGGCGATGCGCAGCAAGATCGGAAAGAAAGCACGACCTAGTAGGGCGTAATGCAACGAAGATCAATAATCGGCGATGCGCAACTATATTGACCAAAGTGTATTACAGGAAAAAGATTACAAACTAAGTGTCTACTCCTAATGCAAAGGAAAAGAAAGGTGTTGATTGGTTTGATGTGTGTGTATATCTTCAACGTAGCCCACCGTACTTCTTTTATAGCCCTTGAGCTTGATCGTATCTGCCTCGGTCTCACCATCCGCTCGTATCGGCTTCGAACTCTTCTCTCCATCTTGGGCACAATCATATCCAATTCTAATCGTATCAGTTCCGGTTTTCCTTCCAGCCTAGGTGTTGCCATATGACCACAACCTTTCCAATCTGCCCGTTCATCATCTTTTATCAATCCGGCTTTATACCGGTCCCTCCAAACTCATGCCAAGACCACACCCGTCTCGGCCGCTCAATTTTGGGTGCTAACAGCTATCACTAGCTTGCTCTCGATAGATCAGAACCAATCGTTGGCATCTGATGGATCCGACATGATGGTGAAGGTATGTGATCGAGTTCGCGGAGGATGCTGGCTGCGACAACTGGTTAGGGGTAGTGACATGGCAGCAAGGCTTTGCGTGCCTGCATGGCATAGGTCATGGGTGAGCGTGGCGTGGGCACAACCTGGGCATGCTCAGGCCCTAGAGGCTGGCGAGCAGGCTCGGCTCGTCAGAGAGGGGGAATGGGAGAGAAGCGCCACATAGGGAAAACGTACTCTGCCAAAATACGCCTTTGCATGGGCAGAGGCGGCTCTCAGGTCAGACGCCTTCCTTTTTTATTTTAATTTGAATTAAGCTTTTAAATATGGCTATGAATTCCTAGAATTTCTAATTCTATCAAACTAACTCCAAATTTTATGAAATTTTTTGAGGGTATTATTGAGGTGGTAGTAATGTTTCTATAAAATTTTCATAATATTTTCAGCCCCTTGTTTTTCTTATAAATTCTTTTAGTGCCTCAAATTTATTGAGAATTATGCTTTCAGATTTTTTTTGAAAATAGCAATTTAGTTCATAAATTCATAAAACTTTTTGGAGGGGCACTCCAGATCATCTAGAACCTAATTGAAATATTTTCAAACTTTATTCAAATTTGGGTTTGAATTTTTGAAATTCTAATTCAATAGCTAGAAAATGAAATTAACGGGAAATTATAAAAGAAAGCCATAAAATTTCTAAAAATTCATAAATAACTCAGAGATTAACTTTGCAAGTTAATATTTCAAACTGGTGTAAAATTGGGATGTTACTGTTGTCTAGTTTTTGTTTAAAAAAATATGTCGAATTTCTTGTCCGTTGGATTAGCTTTGAGACAGTTTTGTCTGATTTTGATCAATGTTTCTAGAAGTGAATTATACAAAGAAGAATCAGTCACTTTGCACATAGCCAGCACATATAAAAAAATAATGAAACATAACTATAGCACTCCAAATATGCAACTCGAGCAAAACCAATACGCAACATTTTGAGGGATGAGCAATTTATTTTCTACAAGGAGTTCGTCCGTTACCACAGAACTAGCAACGGAAACGTGCGCGCCGTCCGTCCACCGGCTCCAGTAACCTGAGTACCTGAGCCTGCGGAACGGAACAGTGCAACAACCGTTAGGTGCTGTATTCAGTCCTTGCTTAGCACAATAACTTCTGTTGCGAATTAAGCTCTCTTTCTCTTTCTGCCACTCTCAGACCCCCCCCCCCCCCAACACACACACACAGTTACAGGCACGCACGCACACGCATACACAGTCACGCAGGCTACTGTATCTAATGGAGATTAATAGGGAGCAGGCTGAGCTCAACCTAGAGCTCACCCTCCTCCACTCCTCGGCCGTGCCGGAGCCCCCCGGCTTCTTCCTCTGCATGTACTGCGACCGCAAGTTCTACAGCTCGCAGGCGCTAGGCGGCCACCAGAACGCGCACAAGTACGAGCGCAGCCTGGCCAAGCGCCGGCGGGAGATCGCCGCCGGGATGCGCGCTCAAGGGGCGGGCGCGCCTGCGCAGGACGCGAGGCCCGGGATCGGCGCCGGTCTCGTTGCCGCGGCCGAGAAGGTGAGGATGGAGACGCAGCAAGCTGCTGCTCCGGTGCCTGGCCTGGCACGCAACAAGGGCTCGTCGGTGTACGGCAACGAGGGCTCCGACGAGCTGGACTTGTCTCTTAGGTTATGATCTATTCGTTCCTCCTTGTTTCTCTAATTTATCATCCGCATGCGCGTTTCCGTATGTCAGAGTCTACTTTGATGAGTACATGACAACTGTTTAATTGGTGGTATATTAATTAATTGGACGCATATATATGTCGAATAATTTGTTTGTGCATCTCTCTTCTAGTTGAGTTTGTCTGATTGAATTTCTTGGCAAGAAAGACAGTTGATTTGTCGATTTATCCAAAGAACATGGAGATTTGGTGTGTTCTTTTGTGGTTTCATCTAATTTTTTCTCAGTTAGCTCATTTATGTTGGCGTATGTTTAATTGAAATCGCTTTTGCGGGGCTTTCTGAAGTGACTCAAAATTGTGCATATTCCATGTGAGATTTCTCTTATTTAACTGACAAACAAATACATGACTCTTTCTACTCCTCTAGCCAAGCATGCTTTCCAGTATTCAATAGTACTTGTGCTGCAGCCACTTGAGCTAGCTACCACAAGACAGATATTAGACTGGGTGTTCAGGCTTTCAGCTAGATAGTTCGCCCCCCAAAAAAAAGGCTTTTGATAAGTTTCATCCGGATGTTTTCTTTAGCAACCATCTTCCAAATTCGTGGCCATCGGATTTGCTTTCAGATCAATACACGCCCCCCTGAATTCGAGGTGGGTTGATCCTACGGATATGTGTTTTGATCGTACGGTCCAAAATTTGGATGTTTTTTAGAACAAAAGCATCCGGATGATACCTATACCACTCCCCAAAAAAAAATCATGTCCTAGCTTGAAATTACTCCCTCGGTTTATATTTATAAGGCACAGTTTTTTTGCACGGTCTTCAAAATTAAACTTTGACCATTTGTTTAGTTACTGGTAATCCTATCATATGGTCAAATACGCGCACTACATACAAACATGTCCTCGTTCTCTAGATGCTACCCTATCTGCTTGTATCATCCAGAGGGCTGTTGCATTACTGATGAAAGGACATACACCATGCAAAAGATTTACATTCCACTATGTTAGAATTAATCTTGTAAATAAGATAGGAGTCCGAATTCTACAAAAAAAATGTCCTTTTCCTATTAGGATTGTTGAATATATTCCGTTTCTTAGGGCTGTAGTTTGGGTATAAATATAGGGATAGTCATGAGTTTTGTAAAAAAGAAGCAAGCCAACAAGAGAGAAATAAAGAAGAGAAAATTGTCCCAAGATTTCTGGGTCCAACAATTGGTATCAGAGCTTAAGGTTTCAGATTAATCAGTTGCCCCCCGGGAGGAAGAGACTCCAGAGGGGCGGCACCAAAGGAAGCAGGCGGCCAACCGGGCGGCCAATCCGAGTTTTCATGCCATCAAAGTTGCGTTACAAGCGGGAAGAGATGACAAGAAGATGTGGCGGCGAAAGGGTGGAGGAGATGTGTCTCCCTGATACGCGCTATTGACGAGCGTCGTCGATATATAACCGATGTGATAAGATGGCAATGGTGATCATCTGTGTATGCAGAGCAAGTCGAAGTTGAGTCCGCTTGCAACATGATGTTGACTTCGGGACATTGAGAAGATGTGTTCGCCGTCCAAAGTCGAGTCTGTCAAGAAAGAGTCTGTGCATGATACATGTGTGGTGGATGAGCGTTCTTGTAGGTGTGTCCAAGTTTTCTCTTGCAGGTAAGTTCTAATGCGAGTCTGCGTTGCCGTCAATGGTGAAAAGACAATTGGAGCTATGTCAAAAGTTCATGATTGCGAGCGAGGTGAGTTACCGGTGGTATGGCTAGTAAGAGGAAGGCGGAACTCATTGGAGAAGCGTTCATCGTCGTTTGTCGAATAAAAGTTGGGCAAATCGTAGTTATGACCTATTGGCTCAACAAGTTAGAAAATTAGATGCTATAAGATTAAGGGGGTGAATGTTGGAATTAATCTTGTAAACAAGAGAGGAGTCCGAATCCTACAAGGAAAATGTCCTTTTCCTATTAGGATTGTTGAGTCCTTTTCCGTTTCTTAGGGCTGTAGTTTGGGTATAAATATAGGGATAGTCATGAGTTTTGTAGGAAAGAAGCAAGCCAACAGACGAGAAATAAAGAAGAAAAAATTATTCCAAGATTTCTGGGTTTCCTGTTCCAACACACTACCCTCTCCTTTGGCCTGCTAGCTCCCTCCTCATCTCTCTCTCTCTAGATCACGACTCTTTTAAGAAGCTCCCTATCTCTACTGAGCAATCTAAAACTACAAATAAGGAAAAGGTTGTGGATAAAGAGAAAGAGCACAACGAAAAGTACTTTTCTGGATTAATCAAGGTACGTTTCTGAAATAAGTTAATTATGTGTCTAGAACGTCCGCCTGTTAATGAAAAATCGCTTTTAATTTACTGTAAAATAAAGGAGAAAGTATTTGCAAGCTCGTATAGTAGTGGCGAATTTTGAACTTGGAGAACTGGAAAGCTAAATCATCCCCAACTCGTCGTTAATTGAAATGCAAACCCAATTGATCTGATGAGATATATATGTTAGACCTTAATGCCTTTTATTTTACCTTCTGAAAGGAAATTTGAAATAATGTTTCTACTGTTTAGCACAAAGCATAATACGAATTAATCATCATCACTCGATCAAGCTAGTTTCTTTCATAGTTTTTTTAGAAAATCAACAAGCATCTCTCCCTAGTTAGATAACTTAATTTTTGGGAATGTTTAAAGCATCGAGAGGAAATACACTTGTAGATAAAACGTTTTAGAGCCTAACAACGAAACTTCATTGTGTAAATAACTGGACTGTTCTGACAAAAGGTTCAATATTAGATTTCCAAAATAGGTATGTTTGGCTTATTTTGTTTCTAAGTACCGCATATGAAAGTATTTTCATTATATATATTATGTTTTTTTTTCGCTAGCTACTGAGATGTATGAAATCTTAATCCCAAGCTACATCATGGGAATACCTAATTACTCTTTCAAATTTATTTCTATGGTGGCCGATCGATATGAGGCTGATGTGTACAACATTGAACCTATCTTTGAGGCACAAGAATTTAATAGCAATAAGGAGTGAAAAACATTTATATATTGTGAGCTAATGTAAAGGTATACTCTTCAAAAAATATTCCTTTATTCATAACATGCCTAATCTCTTGTTTACCTCTTTAGATAAGGTACAATGTACCCTATAAATTTGATATTGGCTCTAGACGAGCTACAACCTAAAGTGAATTCCACCTTCAAGAATAAGAAACATGAATTTTATTTCACTATTAGAAAACTAGGCTTTACTACCAGCACATCACTACCGATTGGATTTGAATCGGTACTGATAATGACACCAATACCGGTTCATTGACTACAGGGCGGTTCATTGGCTGTGGTCAGAGTGGGCTTTCAATCGGTTGGTAAGATTTAACCGATCGATGCCCTCACATTAGTACCGGTTCGTGACACCTAACCGGTCAAGGCACGGGCATCGATGCAGGTTGGTAACACGAATCGGTACTAATGAGAGTGCATCAGTACCGGTTCGTGTTACCAACCGGTACTGATGAGTGCATCAGTACCGGTTCGTGTTACGAACCGGTACTAATGCCTCGTTTCAAGAAAGTTCAAAAGGAATGCATATTCTATGTATATCAGTACGCGATGGTGGGTGGGTTGGTTAGAAGGGTGAGGCTGGAGTCACGAGGTTGCGGGTTTGAGTCTCGCTTATCCCATACATGCTCGACATATTTTGAAACATTATGGCTGGTACCGGTTCAAAAATCAGTACTAATGGCCATTGTCAACCGGGACTGATGGTCAGATCTGTAGTGGAGTTTGGATTTTTGGATTCTCATCTAATTCAGTAGTTGGTTTCACTCGTTCATTAATTAATTAACTAGCGAATTGCCCATGCAACTACGCCGCTAGCTACTACAATACACGTGTTTTCATTCGAAAAACGACATGTATTTGCTATACAACTCTTATGCTTATGATAAAAAATAAAGTTTATTTCTTGTTAGAACTGTAGTAGTTTTAATATAAATCATATTAACTTGTACCATTATAATTTGAATCCAACAAAATAAGTAGCTTAGATCTTTTTTTTCCTCTTATTAATATGAGAAATTTTTGCCATTGAAAGCAAATGTAATGACTTCTTTTTTATTGATTTAATAATATAATAGAAGATTAGTTTGTTTTGGTGAAGAAGGCTAGCTAACACAGACAAATATATAGAGAGGGTCAAACTAATCAATACCACTAGTTTGAGGTTATCCTCACACTAGATAATTTAAAGACACCCACCTATGATGTTATGTGTTATTTTCTTCATCCACCTTTACCCTTTCCCCTTCTCTCTTTCCTACTCACTTCCTCTACCTCCGTTCCTACCTCTCTAACATAAAAATGTTTACGTTTTAACTCAAAAATATTTAAATCAAAAAATTTCAAATAAAAAAGTTTCAACTTGGAAAGTTTCGACTCATAAATTTTAAATGAAAAATTTCAAATTAGAAAGTTTTAAATCAATAAATTTAAAATCAAAAGGTATCAAATTAGAAAGTTTCAACTCAAAAAATTTTAAATAAAAAATTTTCAAATCAGAAAGTTTTTACACAAAAAATGTTAAATAAAAATTCTCAAAATAGAAATGTTCAACTCAAAAATTTTCAAATTGAAAAGTTCCAACTCAAAAAAATTCATATTAGAAAGTTTCAACTCAAAAAAAATTTAAATAAAAAATTATCAAATAAGAAAGTTTCAACTCAAAAAAATTCAAATTGAAAACTTTAAATGCAAACTTTTGGTTTGAAAATTTTTGAATAAAAAACTTATGTTCAAAAATTTTTGATTCAATAACTTTTGAAAGTGGTAAAAATTCTTTTTTTCAAGACTTAGGGGGGAAATTTGAAAAAAAAAACTATTTTAAGTTTGAGGGGAAGGGAATGGGAGAGGAAAGGGGGATGATGCTAGATGTTGCTGTTAGAATAGTCCCACATTGGTTGTGGAAGGGCAAATAACCTAACTTATAAGTGGGGGAGTACCTCACCTCTTAAGCTAGCTTTTGGGGTTGAGAAAGCCCATACGATCCAACAATTGGTATCAGAGCCCAGTTCTAACATCTTTGGCCCGATGGACACTAGGGTGTGAAGGCCTGATGGACTGTGGCCCTGAGGGACCATCAGTGTACGGTGAAGGGGCGGTGAACGGCTGAGAGATACCAATGTGTGAAGGGGGGATTGTTAGAATAGTCCCACATTGGTTGTGGAAGGGCAAATGACCTAACTTATAAGTGGGGGAGTACCTCACCTCTTAAGCTAGCTTTTGGGGTTGAGAAGGCCCTTACGATCCAACAGTTGCGACGAGAGAGCATTTGAGGGGGAATGGAATAAGGAATGAAGAAGATGTTGCCACTTATGAGAGTATCATCACCAAAGATTTGGTGAAGGCATCCTCAAATTAGCAATTCCCCAAACTAATTAACTGCATCCCATCTCTTTCATTCTGGGCTTAACTCAAGAATGGTATGAGTTGGTCCTATCTTAATCCTTTGACAAAGAGAGGGTCGCATAATATAATCCACCTAACATGCATGCATGTTAATTGTTGGCGCAATTTAATTGACCATATCCCCAAATTATTTTCAAATTCAGTAAGTAAATGGTGCTTGCGTTTTATCAACTTATATATAGGTTACAAAACCGACCCAAAACTTATCACCAACTAAAGCTTAGTTATTTGTTACACCTCATATCCAGTTGAAGGGAGATGTGACACATTACATTGGATTACTGAGCTGTACAACGAGCCAATCTGAATACTTTTGGTAAAATGGCAAACTGGACAAATATCATATATAGCCCAGCCGACTGCAATACTTTAATTTGGAAAACGAATTAATAATAACATTCATCTGCATTAATTGCAACTGTTTAATAGATAAACATTGTTATGAAAATAAAAAGAGACGTGTTTCTATATTTTTCTTTTTTAAAGTTGTACGAATATTAAAGTATAAATGAAAGATAGATAGTGATTACTTACCTCTTCGTTTGTTTCAACATTCGTACAACTTGTATTAAGAAGAAAAGCATAGAAAAAAATTCCTTTTCTCCCACGTGGTTAGCTACGTACTGCGTAGACGTCCTGCTAGCTTTAAGATTGAAATTCTCAGCGTTATCTGTGAGCTTAGCTTCCTGAATGTCTATATATGGGAAATATGTAGCTGCCCAGGGTAGCTATTCACGGGAGTTTTTTAGCTGTAGCGCATGGATCATATTGATCGATATATCAGTCAAATCAGTCGAGCTATATGTTGGTAATAACATAAATTGTAGTTCTATATATTTTCCAACAGCATATATATTCCAATAGTAGTTCTATATATATTCCAACATAAATTGAGCGCATGGATTTTATATATATCTTCGATCGTATAAGAAAATTCAGTTTCAGTGGAAGTTTTGATGGTATTTATATAAGATAGATAGCGTATTGTTTCACTTTTCAGCTAGAAATAAATGTGGTAGATAATTATGAGCAGCGAGCGATCCACTGACCTAATTAACAATTCTCAAGTCACTCAGTATAAAAAACAGAGACCAGTCCAGCAAATTACAAGAAGCAAGTAATATCAAGGCATATATATAACGCGACCGATGAAAAATAATTGCGTGAACAAAATGACAAAGAATCTTTAACTAGATCGACTACACACTCCAGCTCTGAACTCCTTCCACTGTCGATACTGGTCCTTCACCTTAATTTCCAGCCCCAATAATAAGAGGTTCCATCCCATACACGACCTGTCATGAAGAGGGTTTCACTTTTCGTTTCGGACTCAAATTTCAACATCCCAGCGGTATCGAAATCGCGAAAAACAACTCAAAATCCACTCAAAACCGCTTGGTTCGAAAGTCAAATGAATTTAAAATCTAGTTAAACCTCCGAGCGAAATTCGCGTTTTTCGAGCGAAAAGCTCTCGAAAAGCTCGAAAAACCGTTGGTAGTTGAAAAATTGAGGGAAAATATAAAAAAATATTGTAAAATTTGTAAAAAGCCAATAAGGCCAAAAATGATATTTGAAGAATTAATTCAACAAATATTGCTACTAAATATACTTGAATAAATATTGAAACATGCAGTGTGTTGTGGAGGTGTAGTCCAAAATTCTGATTCAAATGTTGCACTTATTTGATCAACTATGATTTTTGTAGGCTGTAGCAGATCTTGCAACAATGTATTTCTATTTATTTTTTTATGCACTACAATTGATTGTTTAATACTTGCATTCATGTTGAATATATAGTTATGATATGACTCTCTCTCTCTCTCTCTCTCTCTCTCAAAATAATAGAAAGGAATGATGGACGATTTATCCCTAGAGGTCTCATATAATTCTATATTGATTGTTGACAAGTTAAATCGGAGATTTTGATTTAGTCTAGTGATCTCTTAGCAGTTTACATATGATTTTCAGAAAAACTCAGATGCACTTTCTGAATACAGGTCATGATTTTATGGATAGTGCCCTTCTTACCTCATGCTGCTAGTTTTTACAAAGAAATATTAGTACTAAATATACTTCAATAAATATTACTACTAAATATACTTCAACAAATATTTATACTAAATATACTTCAACAAATATTGCTACTAAATATTTATAATTCAACAAATATTGCTACTAAATATAATTAAATGGCTAAAATACGTCTTCAAACTTCATTTTTTTTCCAATAATATTCACATATCAAAGTTCATAAGGCTATTAATACTAATTATAAAGAAATTTTGGATAAATTTTTTTAAAATTTTTTAAAATTTTAAAATTTAAATTTAAATTTGAGCGAGATTTGAAAGGTTTTCTTTTTCGACCGCTCAAAATTGAAACCTGGTCATGAGTCGGAATTCGTACGTCCGAGTCTCAGTTACATCAGGTCGTACATACGCTGCACTTGCATCGAAACAAAAAGCATTGTACCTGCTATTTGCATCGAAACAAAAAAAAAATAGCATTGCATATTTGCATCTGCAGATAAATGACGAAGAAGACCGGCATATTTCTTCCATCAAAGTTCAATAACACTACTAGTACTAGGCTACTAGCAGTACTCTAGCTAGTAACTAATTACTCCAATATGCAATGTCTCTCAGATTAATTTGCATGCATGCATGGCTAAAGTTTCTAGGAATTAATGTGTCTAGTATAGGAGCATTGCGCGCAATATAATTAGCTTGAGATAAAACGTACGTAGTTGACGCCTGCTGATGTATATATGCTCAGCTCTAGAACCCTATATATTAATGGTGAAGCAATATTAAATCGAGCATAGTGAACATCGCCAACAGATTGTGCGCGATCGTACACTAGTTAACTCAATTTGAGATATCACTCTTCTGTCGGTAGGAACCGGTAGTTATCGCGCAGTACTGATGATAGTATCGTCTGCCGCCCCGCCTGTAAGGTATACCATATCACTGAATGCAAATAGTTAAGAAAGCATCCCTTAGGTAGTTAATTTGATATGAGGATTCATGTGTGTAATGTCGATTATCAGAGGTGCGAACCCAGAAATTGACGTTATACTACAACAGATCTGGCCATCAGTACCGGTTCGTAACTGCCATCAGTACCGGTTTTTGAACCAGTACAGGCCGACACTAGAAATGTTTCAAAATATATCGAGGATGTATGGGAGAAGCTGGACTCGAACCCGCAACCTCGTGACTCCAGCCTCACCCTTCTAACCCACACCACCCACCATCGCATACTAATATAAATAGAATATACATTCCTTTTGAACTTTCCTGAAACGAGACATGGTTCATGTTACCAACCGGTACTGATGCCCCGTGCCTTAAGTACCGGTTCATGTCACGAACCGGTACTAATATGAGGGCATCAGTATTGAAAGCCCAATTGTAGCCAATGAAATGGTACTGATGTCACTATCAGTATCGGTTCAAATCCAATCGGTAGTGATGTACCAGCAGTAAAGCCTAGTTTTCTAATAGTGCTAGGATATCGAGGATCGAACGGACCAGAACATATACCGCGTACCAAAACTATACATAATCCTAGCAATTAATACTTTCTCTTCCATGTTGGTTGTCTAGATGCCTGGATACGTCGATACCGATACGGACACGCAGTACGCTATTTTTCCATAAACACCGATACGGTCATATGTATGTGTGTATATATAACAATAAAAAATAAAAAAATATACATGAGATATAGTGTGCCACACACAAATAGACGTAAAAGAGACACTATAAAAAAATAAAGAACCAAACGAGTCAGATTGTCTCGCATACTTATCAACGCATAACAAGCAACTTAGAACATCTTATGTACTACATCACCAAAATGTCCTCACAATTGTGAGCTTCTATTACTGTGAGCCGCAGACATATGTCTTGCCTTTTAGCTGTTGTTACCCTCACCAGCTCCTAACTGCTGCCGTCTACCTGAGAGTATACTACACTATCACAATCAAGAGGGGAGAAGAGCACTAGTGGGAGGACTTATTGTGCGTGACGACCAGGGCGCCATCCTATCAACAAGGAGAGGGGTGACATGCACTACCTCTGCACGAGGAGAAGAATGTTGGCATGGGAGCTTGGAAAAGAGAGGATGTGTGGAGAGCGAGAAGGAGCTACGGGATAGGAATAAATGATTATAGCATCTCCATCTGAGTTGGTAGAGATATTATGGTTGAGAGGTATCGGAGAAGAATCAGGCAAGTATCAAAAATTATATTCTTTTTTTGAAAAATAGGAAATTTACCGATATGAATAGGATATGTATCCAACTATGGCCATGTTTGGATGGGCTAAAACTAATTGTTAGCTGGCTAATAGCTAGAGCTAATTGTTAGCCAGCTAATAATTAGTCCATCTAAAATTAGCCTAGGGCTGTTTGGATACATGACTAATGGTTAGGCTAATTTCTTAGAAACGTCATGTCTGCCCCCCTCATAATAGGTGAGGAAATGAGGATAAGGCAAGCGCGAGGGTATTTCAGACTTTTCCTAGCGTGTTACATGCTATTAGCCCAAATTAGCTCCTCTCCACCAACTAATGGACTAATTGTTAGCTAAGGGGTTGGCTAAAAATTAGCCCACCTATTAGTCTTCCTGTTTGGATAGACTGAAACTAATTTTTAACCAACTAACAATTAATCCAGGGATCCAAACATGGCCTATATCAGACGTATCCATATCTGATATGGTATCCAATAACAATACGTCAGTTTTCTGAAATATCGGAGTATCGGAGCGGGTAGTTCTTGGTCTAGCACAGGTCGAGGTCGTCAGATCGATCCAATTAACGCGAAATATTGTATAGGGGCCCGATATATTAGCCTTTCTGACAGCATTAATTGTTCCTGTGTGTACAGACAAAGGTTTATGCAGAACTACTATTTAAAAAAATATCATTGCATCTGCAGAGAACTGACAAAGAAGGCGGCCCGGCCGCCATATTGCTTCCATCAAAGTTCAATAACACTACTAGTACTAGCAGTACTCTAGTAATTAATTAGTCAATATGCAATGCTTTTTATGTAGGGATTCAAATTTCGGTCAGATTTACGAAATCTCGGTTGAGATTTCGAATTTCGGACCCCACCGAGATGCAAAATCTTGGTCGAGTAAAAAGATTAAAAAAAATCAAAATGCAATAGTGTATATACAAATTTCAGCAAGATCTCGCCGATTTCGGCCGAAATCGCAATATTTTTTATCGGATTTTTATTTTTTTGGCCGGATATGATTTGATTTAGGTTGAAGATTATCCACAAAAAATTTCAGATTTTTTGATGTGTTTTGACCATTTTTTGGTCTGTTCAAAATGTACTGAAATCTCGAAAATTCCGGCTGAAATCTCGAAAATTTCGACCGAAATCTCAATATTTTTTATTGGGTTTTTATTTTTATTTTTTGCCGGATATGATTGGATTTAGGTTGAAGACAATTAGGGCTGGAAAATAAGCTCGTGGCTCGGCTCGGGCTCGTCCGAGCCTGGCTCGGCTCGCACAGGCTCGTGGCTTGGACCGAGCTCGAGCCGAGCCTACTTTTCAGGCTCGCAAAAACATCGAGCCGGCTCGCGAGCCAAATTGGCTCGGTGGCTCAGCCCATGCAGGGAATTTAGTATGATTAATGACTTATATTTTTAGAAAAAAGATGATATTGAGACAATTCCATTTCCTACAAGTGTGATATAGAGCAACTAAGCAACTACTATTATTTAGTAGTAACTAGTAAGTTAATATTATTCACTGCAAATATATGAATTATTGTATAAATACTTAATTTCCTGATAAAATGTTCTGGCTCGGCGAGCCAACGAGCCGACCCCGAGCCGAGCCGAGCCGGTTTTTTGGGCTCGCCTCAGGGCCAAGCCGAGCCCGGCTCGGCTCGCCACTAGACCGAGCCGAGCCGGCTCGGCTCGGCTCATTTCCAGCCCTAAAGACAATCCACAAAAAAATTTCAGATTTTTTTATGTGTTTTGACCATTTTTTGGTCGGTTCAAAATGTACCACAATCTCGAAAATTTCGGCCAAAATCTCACTGATTTCGGCCGAAATTTCGGATTTCCCGATAGAAAAAAATGGATTTGAAATTTGAATTTTAGATTTCATTCGGATTTTATTTGAATTTCTGAAATCTCGCCGAGATTTCAAATTTCGGTCACCTCTGAGATTTATTCCAAAACGAGATTTGTATCCCTGCTCTCAGGTTAATCTGCATGCATGCATGGCTAAAGTTTCTAGGAATGCGTCTAGATTAGGAGCATTGTGCGCAATATAATTAGCTTGAGATAAAACTTACTTCAATTGACGTACACCTTGTGAGACTCTCCCTTTTACGATGTTGGGTATCATAAAAGGCAGGTTCTAAATATGCGTTCTGTGCTAGTCCCTGAATCAGTTGCTAGCACGCATATACATAAATTGCACTCACAACCATGCAACGCATAATATTACAAATATCTATTACAACTCAAAAGATAACTTTATCAGTTTGTCCAACTACCTATGTTCCACAGGCAACTGACAAGATAAAACTCTATTTAGAAACACGACCGTTATCCTCGTAACTGCATCAACGCAAGTATCCTCGGAGTATTCTATTACTTCACCTAAAAACAACGAATATAGCAAATTGAGTACATTGTGTACTCAGCAAGACTTAAGGTGTTTGCAAAATCTAATATATGGAAACTGATACAAAGGACGTTTCTACATCAATTTGCATAAAGCTAAATTGAATGTAAATACTGAACAGAAATTTGAAAGCATAACATGTAAATAGGTTTGACAATAAGTAAAATAATAATCATAAACAGTAATATGTTTCAAATGATCAAATCTGATAACACATCACTTTCCAGCCAACACATGGCACAGATTCATCTTAATTGCCAACACATGGAACGACAGCTGAATGCAACCTTGCAACACATGACAAGCGTTGAACCATCTGTAAAGTAACTTCTATTACCAAATTCTTTATTTCTTTCTATTTTTATGAAAATATCAAAACAACTAACTAGTGCAAGTTCACCAAGTGCTCATAACTGCGAGCGCGACTAATTGATTAATTTTGACTATATAGAGGTGTACAGCTTTACCCGCAAGGAATGATTAACTCTTTTTGCAATGCATATTTAACACACTTCCTTTGGTGTGCCGTAGAGAAATCATATATAACTTTTACATTACTTAATTCTAACTGTGCACCAGCCTAGTACTGACAAACCCTTACTAATGGCGGCGAAGATGTTTGTATACACAGTACGACGAGCGGTTTCACATCCCGACATTCCACTTCTCCCCATAGTAAGGCATATACTGTTGCTTCGGCAGACATTATTCCTAACACCTCGGTGAGGGCACCCCTTTGAGCAATCCAACCGGAACGACTTGTACTACTACAGTCTTCCAATGTGCAAAGCCAGTTTTAAACAACTTAATTAGTTATAGCTATCCCATGCCAACCCTTGTGGTTGTACGGTTATTTCTTGGATCATACAACACTACGTTCGGTCCTTAATCTGACCCGGGCAAAAAATCTCCCCCTATCTACGTGCACGTCACATGCACTTATGGCTATTGCCAATACTCTCCGCGTCCAAATCATAGTTTTATTTTCATTTTTACTAACATATCAGTATCATTTACTGTCATATCCAACCTTTTTAAATTTTATGAAGACTTAAGTTATTCAATATTCTAAGCATATGTCTTTATAAAGCGATTATACCCATTACTCATATTCATGTGTCATTCCATAAACTAGGGTATCAATGGTTCATATGGCAAAGTTGATTAAGGATATCCGTAATGAAGGTTCTAACTACCACATCCCACAAAATAACATTGTAGAATATACAGCATGCATAAAAAACAATTATGAAAATATTCCTGAAAACTAGGATCAATATGTTCAAGGAGGTGCTTGCCTTATTGTTCGTTGTCGTCGAGTACAGACTCAGATTCGTTAACGGTGGTGTCGGTTACGTCGGATTCTACTCATCGTGTCATGATACATAGCTAAGAAATAAACTCCAATAAAGCAAAAAGAATACAAAGAGCAAATCAAATAACAAATCAAACAACAAGCATGGCTTTTAGAGTTGTGATTTCATGTATCATTTTAAATTTAGGAAGTCAAGATTAATTATGTGCATGATATTAACTATTTAGATGAAACAACATACTAAACTAACATCAGGGTTCAACTTATCGTCAGAAATCAATCGATTTTCGCAATAATCGACCTTATCGAGCCGGGATGATATAAAATACCGATCGGTAAATCGGTTAAATTCAAAAAAAAATTCAAAAAAATTTGTGTGACGCAAATATCGCGATTATCAAGGCATATCGAGCGATTATCGAGGTGTATCGACCGAAAATCGCTCAAAAAATCGATCGACGAGGAAGTTCGTGTGATCGGCATATTTTCGTGGAAAATATCACGATTATTGAGGCATATCGAGCGATTATTGAGCATATCGAGAGATTATCGACCAAATATCGTGATTTTTGATATATATTTTTTTTCAAAAAAATTGATTTTTCAAACTATTCGATTTTTTACGATTTTCGACCGATTTTTTACTCGATTTTGCCAATTATCGAAATTCCACTTTCGTGCGGTTATCGAGTGAACGGTAAGTGAATCCCTGGCATAAACCACTACAGAAGGTGGAGCTTGTGACAATGTGGCTAGTAAGTTTACTTGAGCTCACCTCTCCTGCTTCCTTTTTGAACGCAGTACGTAGCCGGCCGGAGTTGGCGAGGAGAGCTTTGATGTGGCGGTTCCAGAGGAAGTCTAAGCTGCAATTGAGTAGGGAGAAATGATCACTGGGTACTCAAGGTGCTATGATTTAGGCGAATTAGATTTTGGCTCACCTGACTACTCAATTGAGCTTCGCCCTGATTACCTAGTGCTTACGGCAAAGTTGAGCTTTTTGGGATGCTTGAGCTTTACTGGCGTGTTGGGGTGGTTCAAATGGATGTATAGGAGACTAAATAATACATTGGTTGATTTATATAGACGATTGGAGTCGGTTCATTCGGAGGAGAAAAGATCGATCAACGACCCATCAGTAGAAGAAGTAAAGTGATGCGGGAAATTTCTTGGTGTCCAGGATACGGAGCGAATTAAGGGTGCGTTTGGTTCATGGGATGAGGTTGAATGGGATGGGATGGTCCTGTACCATTTGGTTCCATTATTTTGGGTGAATAAGATGGTTCAGCATCTAGAGGGAATATTCCTTAAATTTGTACCACTTGATCCAAGACGGGATGGTTCCATTCAAGCAACCAAACGCATGGATTGTTTTTTTAATTTCTTGAACCATCTCGTACATGTACCACTTAGTACAGACAACCAAACACACCCTAATAGAGCGGTGTCAGAGCAAGAAATGGGGCATCTAGTCCCAAGGAGCTGTGGCGTCGAACAATGAAAAGGCGAGCAGGGATGAGCGGTGAGCTCCAGCTTGAAGTTGCCGGTGAAACCGAGAGAACAGGAGACGAAAGGAGAAGAAGAAGAGATTGGAGACTGACTGGTGGGTCCGGGCCCAGGTGGCAGTGAGAGCCAGAGAGAAAGGTCAAGTAGTGCTGGTCGGTGGTCTCCCATGCTGGCCGGGCCCACCTGGAGGTGAGAGAAGAATGTAATTAAATCCAAAACGTTATGTCCTAGTCACAGACAGCGGTGAAAGCGCATTTAAATCTCATGACAAATCAGTTCAAAAATTTTTGAAAATTTTAATTTAAGGTTAGTATGAAGTTTGTTCCATTATATAAAATTTTCAGACAGAAAGGATTGGTATATTAATTGATAAAATTCTGACAAGTGGGACTGCTCAATGTTTTCTTTTCTGAATTTAATTTATTTGAAGGGGTACATTGCAGTATAAATTTATGATAAATTTATTCAATCATCTAATAGGTATTATAAATCTTCAGTAAAAATTTAAGATTTATTTGTTGAGTATTTATTTTTAAATAAATCTTTGAATGAATTTATCAGATTTTCATAATTTCAATTATTTAATTTTTAAGGATAGTAAAATTGGATATTAATTTTTGAAAATTTTAACACAGAAGGATATTTGAGTGATTAATGTTTATTAAAATCCTTAGTTTCATATAAGATACAAATTAATTTTAAATAAATCTTTAATGCCAGAATTGATATTATAGTTTATTGTTTTTAAATCTTTAACTTTAATTAATGCTCCCCATAGAATTTTGGACCAAGGTAAGGGTGAATCCTAATAGATTTTACATTAGGGTAGATTTTTGTTACCATTTACTTTTACTCTTTTATTTTTTACCTTTTTACTAATTTACTTATTAATTTTTTTGAATTAATTTCAAATTAAAGAGTAGAAATTATAAATTCAGGTTTTTGCTCTTTCGCATTTTTGAATCGTACATTTTATTATATACACATTTCAGGATGTTACACACACTACTATAGAAAATATCATTACAGACGGTTCACAAACATCATTACAGACGGTTTTGTGAACCGTCAGTAACAATGTGTTTGTGATGAAAGAGATCATCAAAGACGGTTTCTACCCGCCTGTGAAAAAAAATCACAGACGGTTCGAATTATACACCGTCCATGAAAGTCAAGTATCACAGACGGTTGTAATTCGAAACCGTCTGTGATACTTGAATTTCACAGACGGTGTATAATTCAAACCGTCTGTGATATTGAAGTATTAGACACGGTTTCTAACGAGAACCATATGTGGTATTGAAGTGTCACACATGGTTTCTAATCAGAACCGTCTGTGTGTTAGTACCACACACGGTTTCTAAATAGAACCGTTTGTGATATACAGATAGTTCTACAACAAATTAGTATGCATGATGGAAGAAACATTTAGTTCCAACAAGCAAGACAGTTGCATTCAAGATGACCAAAATTGTAATAATGATAATATCAGGTGATAATACAATGAATTGTATCAAATACAGAAAAATGAGAAGTGTACAAACAAGAATAACCGCAATTATACAACTCCAGTTATTACAAGTTAGCATGGTACGCGCCATCTTTATTTATGACTTCAATGACAAGGACAAAACAAAGTTCCCCTCGAATTTTGATCAAATCGTTGTTGCTCAACGCAGTTGCAACCTTAGCGCTCTATCTAGTCTCGAGGATGAGTTGCATGTTGTGGCAGACATAAAATCCACATAGGTTATTTCCCTGACCCTGCTGGTGGCACTGCAAATTAGTTCTAGATACATTATTATGTAGTTTGATATAGGATTATTGTGTATAGCAGATACTGAAAAGTTAAAATCGTGTTGCAGTTTCGCCCCATCCTTGTACGCTCTGTACGCCCTACGTGATTGCAAAAGTTTAGCCTCAGCCATTCCAAGAGCAACATAAACCTGGAACAACTTAAATGACCAATGTTATCTACAGAGGAAACGTGATTACCTGCTTAGTAATTTTGCGGAAGGAATCAAATCGTGGTTGCTGCCTTGTGCTGAGTCAAGGTACATAGCCTGGTTTTGGGCTTGTTCAAGAACAATTAGACCCCAGTGAAACCTATACAAGTATATCACAATAGCCAATGAACGAAACTGAGTTTTGTGCATAGTACAAACCAAAGTATATCAAGTAGTGTAGCACTTACCCTGGGTTATGTGGTATAAGTATGAAATCTTTATCTTTTTGTGCCAACAATGCCCGTTTGATGTATTCTTCGACCGCTTTTATATCTCCATTCATTGTTTGCATTGAGACCATATGTGGGTCGAGGAAACCCACCGATTGGTTCTTCCTTGTCGCTTCGAGTATCATGTTTCTATATATACAAAAGCAAATATATATATGTATTGGCGAACATTTATCGCTATTAATTAGACGAATGTATACTGTGATAGCACACACTTACAATGTCCAGGCTCTCAACAGCGTGGCGTCGAGGGTGTCGAGGTTGTAGAGATGGAACAAGTCCAGAAAATCGACCATGAAGAAGCCCCCTGAATCATTGAATAGATGCTCATACTTGAAACTAATCGTGATACCTGTTTCACGTTCTTTCTCTGGCTTTTTACATTCTTTTATGTACCAAGAATGCAATTGTTGGCAAGATATACCAAGTGAATTTATGCGGTCCTTTGGCACTAAAGGCTCTCCTAGCGTGTATTGTCGGTCCAACGGGGCAATCGGATAGTCCAGAGTCTTCGTGATATTCGATTTTCCCTTGCCTTTCTTTCTATTGTACGAAGCCTTCACGGGAGAGGAATGGGCAGGAAAGTAGTTAAAGTTTTGTATCAAGTGGAGTACAGGGCAGGACTAATGATTTGGTAACCAACTGATCAGATGCAGCAAGCGACTCAGATTGTTCTGTTAGTTGCGTGGCTTTAGGGCCGACCAGGGAGATATCGCTGCTGGGCCATTGGATGAATGTGCCAATGGCATCCCCCAGTTTCGCGATCTCGTCGCTTGGCGGCTTCTGAAGGTCGACGACCTTGAACTATCTGTACCACGTCCACATTGACCTTCGTGAAACCCGACGCTATCATGGTACCGTGCACCATTGCCCCCTCAGTGGATGGATACGCGATCCCCCAAGCAGCCGTAAGAGGAATGGATCCATTGTTAATTCTCACTTGGAGATTGCACCGCATGGCCTCCTGTACAACGGTACAGAATTAGCTAATGTGTCCAACAACTATATCTATGGAGCATTGAAGAGATATATATTAGTACCTCAATGGCACAGACAGGAAAATTCCCAATTTGTTCATATATGTTAGGGGCAGATGCACAACTGCTCTTTTGGGCAGTGGGGCTGACTTGCGGAAATACTTCTAGGGCTTGCGCAGTCTATCTTTCTTGATTATTGAGCCTTTCCTCGAGGCTTCTTAACCTATCATGAAATTCTTCTCTCAACTCTTCTCTCAACTTGACCTCCAAATTCTTTATAAGCATTGACTCGCGCTCAGCTTTAGTTCTCTTTTTATTTCGGTATTTGTCCGAGTCGTCTGGGAATTCAGTTTTCCATGGAACAAAAATCCCTTTGCCTCACGTACGACCAGGGTGTTCCTTGTTTCCCAAGGCCATAGACAGTGCATCTTTCTCCCTGTCTAGCAAAAAAGAACATTCGCCTGATTGTGTACTCAACGTTACCTGCAAGATCCCGACAAGTTATTTCACTTATGGAGTCATGGACTAAGTACGTACAAAATTGGTAGTTCAATTTATATATTACCAAGCATTAGCAGACTTCCTCATCTGCGGGGTTTCTAAAGGAGAAGGTTGTGGCAGACGTGGTAGTTGACCTCGCTCTTAGCCAGTCTCTGGCGTGTTGGTCTACGATCGATGCAAATGGCGAGGAAGCTTCCTCGTCCTCCCTGTCCCATTACGCCCTCTTCCCCACGTAGCCAGCAGTGCTGAGTCTGTGGGGGTGAGTGTTCCTTGCCTGCAAGGCCTTGTGTGCTTCACTTTGACGCACGAATTCGTCTGTCGTCTTCATCTCGACAAAACTTCGCCACATGTTCTCATCAATGAACCCGTACTTAGAGTATGGAGTCACATCCTTCTTGACGTATTCATTGACAAGCGTGCTCTTGAAGGTCTTCCACGCCTTTCCTACCACTAGCAGTGCATACCGTTGCACTAGGCGAGTGGATTCTTCTGGAATGTTGAACGATGAACGAATTTCTGTCAGTAGGGCGTTGCGAGTCTCATCAGTCAGCGACTTCCAGGATGATATCGTGATGGGGACCCGTTTCCATGCGACTATCCCACACATTGTACGGAATGCATTCGCTACCTTTCTTGGCTCTGTAGGGGAGCCATCCTTTGGATCGATCAGCGTGATGGTATATCGGTCTGTTGGCCTTTTGTTTGGTCCTCTTGCACCACGAGTCGATTTTTCGTTTGGCGGCTCATCACAGCCTTGAGACGACGAATTAGAGGCCGCCATCTTCTTTGCAAGGAGAGAATAAGTTTGTGAGAAGCATTTCATTTTAGAGTGAATATTAAGTTTGTGACCAGCATTTCATAGCAAGGAGAGAAGTTTAATCGTAAATTTCAAACTCATCTTCCCCTCTTTAAGCAAGCGTTTGAAGAAATTAAAAATTTGGCAGCACCTTCCCTAAAACTCGGACATCCACTAGGTGGGAATAATTAAGTGCATGGCTCAAGTCATATATGTTTGTTAGATCAAGAGCAAAAGGAACACAATTGATACCACAAAGTAGTCAAATTATCTAAAGAGATATTTTTCAACATAAATCTCAATTAAAATACTGACAACTTGGTTCTTACACTCATACAATATTGAATAGAAGTAAATATTAAATTTTATAACACATATAGCGCTGACCACCAAAAAAATTAAGGAAGCAATAAACAAGTAAGAAAACTTCATCCTGCAAGGAAGTTACTTAATCAGGTAAAATGCGGTTGACAACACAACTAAGGTGGTGCAGAGAACATTATGCTTAATAAACATCAAATTCTTTCGAATCTATCACGTGTAGTTATACTAAGCACATGATACGCTACATACAAATAGAAAATTTTGTTGCTTGACAATTTGCATAGTTAAGCAAGCGTTTGAAGAATTAAAAAATTTGGCAGCACCTTCCCTAAAACTCGGACATCCACTCAGCAGGCAACTGTTTACCAGTGGGTTAATGGTTCATCTCCCTAATTTGCCCTAGAGGAGGGGGAACACGACTTAATCAACCTGCCCTAGAGGAGGGTCATACAGATGAGTTGTGGGTAGCATTCACAACAACAACAACATGAATACCTCATTCACAACAAGAACAAGAAGAAGAACAAGGCGGGCACCGGGCGGGGCCAGGATGAGCACCGGGAGGGCCAAGCTGGCGACGGACACCGGGCGCGGGGAGGGCACCGGGAGGGCCGGGGCGGCGACGGGCACCGGGAGGGCGGGGGCGGGACACGCACCAGAAGGGCGGGGGCGGGAGGGGTTAAGTCCAATAAGGTTAGGGTTTTCGGGTACTTGTGTTATATAGAGGTCACATTACAAATGGTTCTATAATAGAACCATCTGTGATAAATACTTCACAGACAGTTCTATTATAAAACCGTTTGTGATGTTTAGTTTTCATAGACGGTTCTATAATAGAACCGTCTGTGATATTATTTGCCTGACAATGAGAAATATATTTCAGCCTATATGACAGACATATGTACAAAGTTCATCACAATAATATATACGAAGTACAAGATCATCCATTTGATTACCAGTTTAACATTTTAATATTACACATGAAAAATAATAAACATGATGACACCTTCTCATAACTACACTTGCTTATTCCTTTGTATGAAAATTAGCCCTTCACGATGCTCGACGCATGTGTAGCTTGCATCCTCAGCTTGTTCTTCTGGGACCATAATGGCATTTTCGATAGGAGGCAACTCATCAAATTGATTGTACTCTTCCTCATCTACTACATTCTCAACTCCAACAATTCTTCTTTTTTCCTGAAGAACTACGTGGCGCTTCTTGTTGGATGAGTCGGTTACATAGAAGACTTGAACAACTTGATTAGGGAGTACGAATGGTTCAACTTGGTATCTGACAAGTTCGAGGTCCACAGTAGTGACGCCATACTTGTCGACCTTCACGTGCTGGAGATGGACCCAACGGCACAGAAATAGGGGAATCTTGAAAATTACGTAGTCGAGCTCCCAAATCTCCTCTATAAACCCATAGTAGGAGCTCCTTGTCAACCCAGTGGTATTGAACGCATCTATGCGGACACCGTTGTTTTGGTTTGTGCTCTTCATATCCTGATCTCTCGTATAAAATGTGTACCCATTTAAGTCGTATCCTTTCCATGTAACAACTGTAAAAGTTGGTCCTTTTGCCAACCATGCTAGCGTGTCATCTGACGAGTTCCCAGTGATGGGTCGCTTCTTCAACTATTTGTTGAACTAAAGGTTATGTTGTCTCGTGATCCAAGACTCCTGCCGTGTCGGATTATCTTGCCTTAGCCATTGCTTGTGCTCAACAATATAGGCAGACACTACAGCCATGTGTTGCAAAACCGTGAAATGGGCTCGAGCATACGCAACCGAATCAGGCGTGATTGCTTTCCTTCTGACTATGATAATGCAATATTTATATAGGAGATATCACAGACGGTTACTAAGAAAAACCGACTATGATAATGCAATATTTATAGACAGTTTTCAAATACCAAACGTTTGTGCTATGGAAAGTTTTACAGACGGTATTCGATAACCAACCGTCTGTGATAATTTCCTTTACAGACGGTTCATAATTCCAATCCGTTTGTGAAAACTTTTACAGACGGTTTCTAAACAGAACCGTCTGTGATAGTAAGAAGAAGACGACCGGAAACACCTTAAGGAAACAACCAAGACAAACACGAAGCAGGAGGAGCAAGAGGAGCACGGCCTACTTCATCGATTTTAACACACTGCAGTGTGTTATTTGCTAAGCAAATGACATACTCTACTGTAACATGAATTCATGATACAATAGAATGTGTCATTTGCTTAGCAAATAACACTCCCCAGTGTGTCAGATTCGATGAAGTAGGCCGTGCTTCTCTTCTTCTTCATGCTGTGTGTTTGTCTTGGTTGCTTCCTTAAGGTGTCACCGCCGTCTTCTTTGGCGTGGGATGGAGGACTTGTTCGCACTCCTTTTCTTCATCTATGCCTGAAACACGTACCACAGCAATGGTTAATGAATGAAAGAAAATTCGATGGTGAAAACTTTACAACAAAAGAGGAGATGTGGAAGGATGTCGCGTCGGGGAGGGAGCCTCGGGAGGGGGGTGGCATCAAGCATGCGGTGTCGGGGAGGGAGCCTCAGAAGGGAGGGGGTGGCATCAAGCATGCGTCGGTGCTCACGAATGAAGGCTAGGGTTTGGGGGTCCTGCATTCTGTAGTGTTATATAGAGCTTCATACAGACGGTTTTGAGTTAAAACCGTCTGTGATAGCGATTAGATCACGGACGGTTGTAAAATAAAACCATCTGTGATAGTTTACAGAGACATTTTGAATATAAAACCATCTGTGGTACATACAGTGACGGTTGTTTCTCTGTCACGTCTTCGTCTCTTCGTTTCCCGCGCACCTTTGAATGAGAACTCTTAGTTTCTTGCTTCGTCTTCAATTCCGGCCGCCTATTAAATCACCGCTATTGATCGAATTTGAACACATTCCTGCATCGCCGCTAGCACCTCCTTCTCCCGCTTGTCAGCTAATGGCATCTCCGCATTCTCCCGCAAGCTCTACTTCGCCCGGCGCCGCTCCACCATCACCGCTCCCGGCGCCGCCGCTATGCGGGAAACGCAAGCGGGAAGAGGAGGAGGAGTGGGAGGAGGACGAGGAAGAGTCAGAGGAGGAGGAGGAGGAGGAGGAGGCCACCTATGTCATGCGTTGGGGGAGCTCAGAGGAGGACGATGACAATGAAGACGACGACGATGACAACGACGGCGGCAGCCCACCGTGGAGCGACGACGATGGCAGCCCACCGTGGAGTGACAACGACGATTATTATTATAAGTAATAATATAATGTTATTACTTATTGTAATGTAATGTTTTATGTTATAAAATATCATAATATATAAAATGGCAATGGTTATGTTACAGTGGTTATCAAATTCCATTATGCACACCATTTTTCGTCCTATCTATCAACGAAGTATGGCCAAGTTTGACATTCCCTTCGATGAAAATACGTAGTTCGAACACAGACGGTTATAAACACAAAACGTCTGTGATATAAACAATATCAGAGACGTTTATAAACACAATCCGTCTGTGCTTATATCACAGACGACTGTATAGTAAAACCGTTTGTGATATTACTTCATATCACAGATAGTTTTTTTATAGAACCGTCTGTGATAATATCACAGACGGTTTGAATACAAAACCGTCTGTGATGTTTGTCTAATCACAAACGGGTTTAATTAACAACGGTCTGTGATAGTTTCGCTGACGGTTGGTTTATAGAATCGTCTGTGATATTATATATTACAGACGGTTTTTGAAAACCGTCTGTGATGGTGCGTCTAATATAAGCATTTCTGTAGTAATGACACCTGGTGATGTAGTATGCTCTGTCAGCTCTAGAACCCTGTATATTAATGGTGAAGCAATTAAATCGAGTATAACATGTAGGTGAACGTTGCCAACAGATTGTGCGCGATCATCCATTAGTTAATTCAATTTGAGATATCACTCTTCTGTCGGTAGGAACCGGTAGTTATCGCGCAGTACCTCTGATGATAGTATCGTCTGCCACCCATCCTTATAAGGTATAGAAAAATCTATATTGATTTATTGAGATAGTACTAAGAGATACTAAAAGTTATTACCTTCGGTCTATAAATTTTTTATACCTATTAGTACTAACTTAATGTAAATTTTGATATTTTGATATCACAGGATATATAATAAAAAGTCTTCAGAAATATCATCGTGTCATATAACCTTTATTACAATCGGGAGGAAGGGCCGGCAGAGGGCCTGCCCACGTGTCCCACCCCCTCTCTCTCCTCTTTTTGCGAAAAAGCCACTCCGGTTCTTCAAATTACGGATAGGTCCTTTTGCAATTTTTTGTGAGAGGGAGATTTTTTCCCCAGTTCGCGTTTAGGTCCCTCCTTCGCCATTTTACATAAAGAACCTCCCGTTAAATACGAATCGTAAACGAGCCATTTTATAGTTTTTCAAAATAGCGAACAGGTCCAAAATCATAACAAATAGGTCCGTGCACTTTTCGTTCAGGTCCTTTCTCATTTTTGCCCCAAAAAAATGTTTTTGTGGTCCGTTTTTTCCTCCGGAGCATTGAAAAAATGTTTTCGTTTCTCCGTTTTGCCTGGAAAAAATGTTTTTGTGGTCCGTTTTCCCTCCGGAGCATGGAAAAAATATTTTCGTTGGCCGTTTTTCCTATAAAAAAACCAAAAAAAATGTTTTTGTGGTCCGTTCTTCCTCCGGAGCATGAAAAAAATGTTTTCGTTTCTCCGTTTTGCCCGGAAAAAATGTTTTTGTGGTACGTTTTTCCTACGGAGCATGCAAAAAAATGTTTTCGTTTCTCCGTTTTTCCTAAAAAAACGAAAAATGTTTTTATGGTCCGTTTTTCCTCCGGAGCATGGAAAAAATGTCCTCGTTTCTCCGTTTTACCAGGAAAAAATGTTTTTGTGGTCCGTTTTTCCTTCGGAGCATGGAAAAAATGTTTTCGTTTCTCCGTTTTACCCGAAAAAAATGTTTTTGTGATCCGTTTTTCCTTCAGAGCATGAAAAAAATGTTTTAAAGTGTTCTCGTGGTCCGCTTTTTCTACGAAAACATTTTCTCGGTTTTTTTTGTATTAAAAATATATTTTTTTCGTTCACGTGCGCGGCGTGCCGCCGCGCTCAATTTCCTAGTTGATATTATAAGTAGAAACCTATCAGATAGTGCTTAATTTGTGTATCTCTACAAATAGATCTGTCATGCCATTGTTCTTTAATTCACTATATAGAGCCTCTGCATGTACTTATCCAATGTGTATTTGTTCTTTCACTGTATATACCCAGTATGCACATATCCTCTATAGAACTAGTATTTCTCTCTAGATATGCTCTCTATAGAAAATTAGAGACTGTACATATAGAACGTGTCCTAACTGATTTCACTTATTTTGTGTTTAGTTTGAATCAAACAATGATTAAACCCAATAGATCAATTACTTGGGCATTCTAAATTTATACAAAAAGTGAGGTCACGACATGTTTCTCAAATAAATGAAATGTTGATACATATCTTCATTCCACTCGGCAGATCGAACTTTCATATAAAGTTGTACTTGGATATCGAAAAAATACCATCGAAATCCTTTATATATCCTATAATAGTTCAGAAAAAACTAATACATACAGTAGAAATGAAATCACAGCATATCCAATGTACTTTATCAATAATAATTATCCAGAGCTACAAAATAAATGACATGTAGACTAACAACTAAATAAGCAAATAAATAAAGACAGCAGAAATAAAGAACAGTAGAAAAGCCCAATTGAATTACCACAGACAATTAACGGGGGACACGGCCTAGTCCAATTGGTCCTCACCGTCGTAGAACGCCTCCTCGGAAGTAGCGGATTAAGCAAGGGTGAGTACAAATGTACTCAGCAAATCACATCAAAAAAATGCATTATTAATGTAAAGGTGATAAAGGAAGGTTATGTAGTTGATTTTGGCATAAATCAGCAGTTTTCTACATATTCTAAGTAATTTCAAATTGCATAATTTTAAGAAACTTTATTTTTAAATATTTTCAACTCACGAATCCCTCTTAGATCTATCCAAATTTTGCCATGATAAACTCACACAATCCCAACATCATTTTGCTAACTCAAATTTTAAAAATTATCAAATTCTAATATGTCAATGGCTTGCTCAGCATGTCCATGACTGCGGGCATGATTAATCGATTAGTTTTACACTCTGTAAAGGTTGTACAATTACACATAAGTCATGATTGTCTCTTTGTGCCAATACACTTCCTTCGGTGTGCGATAGAGAAATCACCTTGTCGGGGTGCGGGTGGGCTGGGCTGGGCTGGTCTGTTTCGGCCGGCTCAAGGGGGGAGGTTTTCTCTCTCTTTTTTTTTTAATTACGGGCGTTACAGTTGTGCTGTTCTACATAAACTGGTCGTTGTGTTGATTAAGGCCCTGTTTGGCAGAGCTCCAGATCCCAGCTCTACCTCAGATCTGAAACTTGTAGGCTAAAATAAAGTGAATTAAGTTTATATTTTTATTCTAAAATGTAAACAAGATGACCCACCTATGAGAGGTGCTTCTATGCTCTTCCTTTTTAAAGTTACACATATTAAAGCATGAATGAAGGGTAGATGAGGATTACTTACCCCTTCGTTTGCTTCAAGATTTGTGCAACTTGTATTAAGAGGAAGAGCATAGAAGCACCTCTCCCCACCTAAACACTCTTAGGGGTGTTTGGCAGAGCACGAATCTGGTGGAGCTGGGTATTCCTAGCTTCACCAAATCTGTGGAGCTGGAGCTGTGAGTATATTAAGAATGTTTATGTGAGTCATCTTGTTTACATTTTAGAATAAAAATGTAAACTTAATTCACTTTATTTTAGCCTACAATTTTCAAATCTGAGATTGAGCTGGGATCTAGAGCTTTGCCAAACAGGACCTTAATATATCCACAACTCCAGCTCCACAAATCTGGTGGAGCTAAGAATACCCAGCTCTACTAGATCTACATATCTGATGGAGCTGAAGCTCTACCAAACAGGAGCTACATATCGTCTCCCGTGAAACGAACATTAGTGTTAAGACACGCAACACCTTGTGGCTTGTTGATACGATCATGACTCATGAGCTTTTTGTTTAATAATATATCTATTACGCTGGAGGGGATTGCCGGGCTCCCAGCCATGCCACGCCCCCCCCTCCCCCCGTTTTGCAAATTGCTCATCCCGCTTTCTCTAATTACGGATTGGTCCTTTTGCAAATAAGCCCTTCCACTTTCTCTAAATTACGGATTGGTCCCTGTAAATTACAAAGAAATCCTTTGCGATTTTTTGAGTATAAAAAAACTTTTCCAAACAAAATAAATTTTAAACGGTGCGACGTTAGACACACATTTTGCCTAGTTACCATGACGTACAGCGCGACAGTTTGTACTACGTACGTAAGGTCAACCGGGTAACTCACGCACCTCTCAACAATCAATGGAATCGAGATCGACATACCAACGACGTCAACCCTGAAAAGGCATTCGTTTGGTAAGCGACCACACATCGTAATGGTCCAAATGAAGAGGATTCCAGTGCTACATATATATTATATAATATTCACGTCGCAATGAAGGGATCAGTGAGCAATAATGGAGCTAGCTAGCTAGCTCACAGTTCAAAGGCGTCATGCAGCAAGCAACCAGCTGTTTGGTAGATTGCTCAATAATGCCCCAAGTCCGAGCAACATACCATGCGTATCGTACATGAAGACGTACGCGTACGCCGACCTTAACACAGGACGCTGTGAATCTGTGATCGATTCACCTTTTTCCCCCATCCAGTATGATCAGACAAATCGATATATATATTACCTAGTACAGACCAATTTTGGTACGTACGTGCTCCTATAAATGTTGGGGGGCACGTACGAAGGTAGGAGGCAGCACGAATTAATGGACCATTATCGATCGGGTCCGTCAGTGCGTAAGGCTGAACTCGACGGATCGATCTCGGTTGTTGCAGAGCAAAGCCATAAATAGCCGCGGGCTTGCGGGGACGCACGATCCAACCCAGCCGGCCGGCCGGCCGGCCGGCTGCAGGCAGGCAGGGTTCGGCCAGTCAGGCTCAACACGCAACCACATGCAGCCATTAATCGCGCGCGTACGAACGATGAGTCGAAAAGATGGGAACGTACGTGCATATACAACTACGTACCTAGAGACATTCTGCGGCGTGCCAGGCACGCGCAGCGGCAGGTGTATCCATATGGCGGCAATTTTTGAATACAGTACAAAAAGGACCTCGTATTTTTGATTGAACACAACTGTTACGTGTATTTGCGAAAAAACAGGAGTATCACGAAAACTTATAAACCAAAATGAGGTAGCAAATACAGGTTAAACGCTGGACGAAATTAGTGGCGGTACTAGGGGGGTGCCGGGTATGCCCGAGCACCCCCAAATTTTTTTGAAATGCTATATATATATATATATTCAATAGGTTAAATTTGTTGATGAATTTATTTTGATTTTGATAGTTTGAGATTTTTAAAACCTTAGAACTATTTATATTACTTTTAGCAAATTTCAAATATATATGTTGTATTTATGATATTACAAAATGATTATACAAGACTATAGATTTATATGTATGAAGTGTGCACATCAAGGGATTACAATACCATTTTGAGCTCGAAAATCGCCACTACTCATCACCGATTTTCGTTGAAAATCGGTGAAACTGAATGGTTTTGAAATCAAACTTTTAGAACTCGGCGGTAAAAAAAGAAGAAAAATGACTAATTTTGCCGATTTTCGACTGGTTTTCTTCAAAAATTTGGCAAACTAAACGAAACAATTTGGGAACCGTTTTTTGATTGATTTTCGAGCAATTTTCACCAATTTTCGAGTGGTTTACGTCGTATAAATTTTTCTAATTTTTTTGAATTGGACCGGTTTATCAACCGGTATAGTTTATCGAGCCAGCTCGATACGATCGAAAATCATGATTTTTGTTAATATTTGAAACTATATGCACATCCATCGAAATTTTTCTAGTTCCGCCACTGGACGAAATAGCGATTTCATGTATTTGCGTCATGGTGTGCGAATACAGGGTGTATTCGCCATATCACGTAGCGAATATACCCTAGGCTGTAATCGCTATGTGGTATAGCGAATACACCCTGTATTCGTTATACCAGATAGCGAATACAGCTCTCTCTCTCTCTCTCTCTCTCTCATGTACAAATGAATGATTATTCGTATCAGGGGGGCAGAGAGATACTTGGACGTATTTTCAATGTATTTGCCACCCCATGCAGCGAATACAGCCTGTCTAGGGTGTATTCGCTACACCATATAGCGAATACGGCCAGTATTCGCTATTTCATCTCGCAAATATCTGAAATCGCTATTTCGTCTGGCATTTCTTAGTTTACTTTTATATGTTTTCGTGATACCGAATAGCGAATGTTGTTTTTTTTGCAAATACGTAAAACAATTGTGTTCAGTCAAAAATACGAGATTCTTTTTATACTATATTAAAAAATTTACGCATATGGCAAGACTGTGCAGGCCAGGACCGCGCGCGAGGACGAGGAACGCATGCACGCGATCGAGCTCTTATTCAGCAATCAGCAATCAGCAATAGCCGCACGGCCTTGTTCGCTAGCCGCGCTCGGCATGCATGCGCTCCTGCGCTGGTCCGGCCGGTTCGCTCGCGCATGCATGCGTTCCCAGCCGCAGCCGCGCCGTCCGGGATATAGGTAGCTAGACCGGCATTAGGGTAGGGGCGCGCGGCGCGGAGCACAAGGATCTGCTAGTATTTGTACTGACCAGTGGCTCCAGCTAGCTGCACGTACGTGCGTGCGTCAGTTGATGGCAGGCGGCCTTGTGCAGTGCAGGCCTGCGCCGGCTAGCCGGGTTAAGGCTGCCCACATAAATAGCGTTCGGCCTTCGGTGCCGTGCAGTACCGACACTGGCGGAGCCAGCGGTTGGCACGTTTGGATCATGATCTAATACCAATGCCTCGTGGCCTACTGTAATCCCCAGCCTACCGTACCTTTTCTAGGAACTCAAAGAGACGAAGATAGAACGTAAAATCGATCGCTTCATCATAGAACGTGAAATCGATTGCTTCATCACGCTGCTTGCCACCAGGACACCGGGAGGCTGAGATCAGACCCCGCACCGCCGCATGACCGCAGTCACGCTGTAGTACTGCACGCAGGTCGCAGGGGCCAGGGCAGCACCGCTGCACCAACACCGACCTGATCAGTGATCACCGCCGTCCGCCGCCCGCCGAAATCTCCACGCGAACAGCCGAACAGGTGAAGAATGAACCTGTTTTTCTCTTTTCAGATTAACACTTTCATGCTTTCAGGATTCAGCAATTCTTTCTGTAATAATTTCGTTGCTCGTATATTTGCAAGACCAGCAATTAAATCCATATAGAAATTTGTATCATCATCCTGTGAAATGAATGAACAATGTATAAACAGAACTAATATACCAAAAAGGGTCAACCATTATAGTTCAATTACGTTTGTTTTTTTTTCTTTCCAATGAATGATGTTGCAAAACCTTATTATTATATTTGTATTGTGCTTTTAATACATTATGCATTTATATGTTGCCATGTTAGATAATTTTTTAAAAAAATTGGATCAATTTTAACTAAAATCCTAACTACGGCTAGGGCTGTAAAAAAAGCTCGAGGCTCGCAAACTGTTTGAGCTCGATTCGTTCCAGGCTCGATTCGAGCTCGGCTCGAGCCTGGAACGAACCGAGCTCGAGCCTGCCTTCAAGCTCGCGAGCTTCACACCGAGCCGAGCTCGAATAGCTCACGAGCCTACTCGAGTTTGGATCGAGCTTCCGTGAAACGAACTTTCTCGAGCTTGTTACCGAGCCTACCAGATTAACCGAATTTACTCGAGCTTACCGAGCTTATCAGCTTATCGAGCTTACTCGAGCCAAGCTCGAACCTACTCGAGCTTGGACCGAGCCGAGCTCGAGCCTGGATCTAGGCTCGAACCCCAACTCAAGCTCGGCTCGAGCCTTACCGAGCTCGAGCCTGACAGCCCCAGGCCCGCTCGAATTCGACCCGTTTACAGTCCTAACTACTGCACTTAGTACGGATACATATGAGGGTTGGACAACATAAACTTGTGCTCCCTTGTAATATGTTGCAGCCGCAGCAGCGCATATACCCATTTATTCTGCCTGCTACTTCCAGTGGAGTTCAACACTGAGCTAAAAGGCAATCAGAGCTAGCTAGTCCTCTCCATAGGTGGCTTTATTAACGCTAATAGTACACCTCCACCTGTGACTGATCAAGCTAGAGCTCTCCAGAAATCCATGGCACCCACCTGAACTACTCAAGCCTACCCTGATGTATCAGGGACAGGTGATGCTACCTTGATCACAATATAATTGCAGGATATTTTTACTCGGCCACAATCACAACAGCTACCTTAATTTGGGGCTGAGTAGTCACATGCTAAACAGCTAAAGGCGCTTCCAGCTACAGGCCTACAACAATACCAAACGGACTGAAGTGCTCTGGGCATCCGTTTACACCGGTCGGGCTTTCAATTGCAAGGTAAGAGCAGATAAACGCGAGGATCTCATACCACAAGCGGTAGTAATTGTAGTACAGAGCATAAAGCCCTCCTCTTTTGTTTTTTTTCCCTGTGGGGATCAAAAGCTGGACAAAGGTAGCAGCTAAAGGTCTTCTCCATGGTTTGGTTTTGGTGATATGGACAGGACGAGGATGCGAGCAAAACAAGCTATAGGACCATCTTGGCGCCTCATCACTTTTGCCGTGTGCATCAGATTACATCATACAGGGGATCGGATCAGGACCGGCCTAGCAGGTTTGTTGTGGCAAAACTTTTCGCTATCCTTGGTTGAACTGGATAGCACGAAACCATTCGCTCGTCCCATGACTTTTTGCTCAGCAGAGCGCTGTCGGGGTCATGGAAAACAACACAAAACTAGCTGTGTACTCAACCACAATTGCAGGCTTCAGCGTCCTGCTTGTGTAATACCCTGGAGATGTCCATGTCGTGGATGTCTGACGCATCGTCGGTGAACTTCCACAGGATAGCGAGGGAGAGAACTCCCAGCGGTCCTGAGCTTGATGCGTAACTGCCTTCGTACATGTTGCCTCTTTTCACTACTCAACTCTTCAATCTCGTGGTCTACTGGATTCTTACGTAAAGAAATAGCTGATTTGTTGTCAATTATCAACTCAACCTTTCCTGGTTTCTTCCTTAGGAGATTACCAACTAGCCAAATACCCTGACAAGCAGCTGCATACCCTGACAAGCAGCTGCATGTTGTCGCTGCAATATATTCAGCCTCATATGAAGAGAAGTCACAATTGTCTCACCACTACTACAAAAAAAGCTTATATTAGACCCCTTATCACTGACCCTTCTAGCCAAAATCCGTCAAGAATGACTACGGTAGTCATCAAAGACAATTCTTGGTTAGAAGGGTTGTATGAGGTTCTTCATCACCGACGACTTTTGGCTAGAAGGGTCAAGACAACCATTTCCATCATAGATGGTTTTATATAGCACCGTCTGAGATGCAATCTCATCCCCATTTAAATATTGGACATATTGGATCATTGTAATCAATGGTACTTTTACTACAAATAAAAAAAAACTATGATTTTGACACTGGCGAACTATTGGCAATAGCCGGTTGTGCGAGTGTTAACTTGCATGTAAATAGAGGAGATTTCTCGCTTGGGTCAATCAAGGACCGAACGTAGTCTTGTATGATTCAACAAATAACCATACAACCACGAGGGCTGGTATGGGACGATCTTAACCTATTAAGTTATTAGAACTAGTTTTGCACATTAGAAGGCTGAAGTAGCACAAGCATTCCAGATAGGTTTGCTTGTAAGGGGCTTCCACACTGATGTGTGGGTAAATGCATATCGATGCAACGATTATGCAGCCTTGCTATGGGAAGAAATTATTATTGTTTATATTGAGCTTAAAAACTTTTATGATTTATATGAATGTTTATTTCTACCGCCATAGCAAGGGTTTGACATCACCAGGCTGGTGCAAAGTTAAGGCTGAATAATGTAACGGATATGTATAATCTCTCTGTGACACACCTGTAACACCCCAAAATATATTAAAAGATAAAATGCATTATTAAAATATGCATTTGATTTATTATTGTATTTCTTGAATTTATATGCTTTTTAATGAATTTCTCGTTGCAAATAAATTGAATTTTGGAATTAGAAGTAGGGAAATGGTAAAAACATAAAAAGATAAAAATGTGAAAATTTATTTTGAGGCTGTAATTATCCCTATAAATCTCAGTATAAGGTTTTAGGGTAGTCAAAGTTCGCATGTGCTCATTAAAATCATGAAAAGACTAATTTTGGAATTAGATATCAAATCTGACCAGAGCAGTAATAGATTTTTATAAATTTTTGTAGAGCTCTCTAAAATCTGTAATTTTTACCATGAGTCTACCTTATCTTTACACTTATCTGGAAAAATTAAAAAAAATAACTGCATTTCCTATTTATTCTTATCTATTTTCTCTAATCCTGAAAACCTGAAAAATGAAGCAAAAGAATTTTAATAAAATAAATAATGGGAATTAAGTATGAAAATTTTATGTAGATCCCTATCATAAATAAAGACTTACAGTAAAAGTTTCAAAAATTTGGAAGCTGATTTTACATCTCTGATAAATCATTTTCGGAATTGTAAAGTTTCTACAAATTGCGTTGTCAGAATTTTAAGAAAATAAAATTAGTGTCCCAAAATTGTACAGTGCGTAGATAACTTAACCAGGAAGCTAGTAAAAAATATTGGAAAATTCTTGATATGATTTGACATCCCATTTAATTTGTTTGGCTGCTGTCTGAAAAGATAAAGTAAAATTAGTTCATTGGTTAACTTACACGTGGGCCACCATATTACAGCTTAAACTGGCCATTCATTGCCTCCAACATTGTCAGGTGGGCCTTTCTTGTTGTCAGACCCACATGACAGCCACTCTCTCTTCGTTCCCTCTCACCCAAGCCGTCGACATGTGGGCCCTTATCCCCACATGTCAGCCTTCTTCCCTTTCCTCTGTCTCTCTTCGCTCTTTCTCTCATCTCTCTCTGACATGTGGGCCGCCAACCCCACATGTCACTCCTTACCTCTCTCGGCTCTCTGTGTTCTCTCCCTCGCACGAAGTCTGGCCGAGGAAAAGATCGGGCTGCCGCCTCTGATCCTTGTCGCCTTCCCACTGTAAGATTTCGTCATTTGAGGAGATCATCCGACAGCCCTAACCTACCCATACCTCCTCCTGTCCAAACACCCATGATTTTCGCAAAGGAGCTTTGACTGTCGCCGCCGCAATCCTCTTCGGCTACAAGGATGAATTGCGTTTAGACCCTATGGAGCACCGCCTCAAAGAGCTATTTAAGCGCTGAACTCGTTTGAACTCGAGGATCATACCCATTCCTCCTCTAAACCTCGGCTTTACCCAAAATTACTCTCTTCTTCCTCAGTTCCGGCAAGGACCCGAAAAGGGGAAAAAGTTTAAACTGCCGAGCTACGGTAAGAGATCTCCAATTTGATTCTTTATTCAATCTCTTTTGCTATTATTAGAGATTGGTTGTTGCTATATTCTTATTCAACGGCGTGTAGACACCGACGCTACTGACACCGCTGTTGACAACTTCGACCCCGAGTACATTCCTGAAGAGCAAGACAAGCACCCCTTTGACCTTCTTAAACCCAGTTTTTAATAACTACTTAAAATATGATTAAGAATCTTCCTGAATGCTGTATATTCTTAGCAAATCCCTATTTTATGATTTCTGGTAGCTATAACCTACACCGATGGATTTCCTTAATCATTTTGAAATGTGATCCATGACAACCATAGGAAATGGTTAAGTTAGATTGGGGATAATCGTTTATTAATTTGCATATGCTTAGCACTGCTCTAGAAAAATATTGGTGAAATACACACACACATCTACCCTTCTTAATGAATTTTCTAATTGTTAATTATAACAGTAAAGGATACCGATATTTTGTTAAAAATAAAAATAAAACTACAATTTTGACATTGACGATTATTGGCAATACCCAGAAGTGCAATTAATAATGTACGTAGATAGGGGAGATTATCGCCCAAGTCACATTAAGGACCGAACTAATGTGTTGTTTTCATGCCAAGATAACCGTACATCCACAAATGTTGGAATGGGACAGCCTTAACTTACTAAATTATTTGGAACTAGCTTTGCACATTGGTAGGCTGGAGTAGCAGAATCAGTAAATCCTGTCGAGTATGCTTGTAAGGGACTGCCACATGAGACTTACGGGTAAATGCATATTCGGTGCAACGGTGTGCGCCTTGCTATGGGGAGAAGCGGTTGTTGTTTTATTCGAGCCAAGGGCTCCTGATTATTATTGTTTCATGAGATTATTTGTTTCTACCATAGCAAGGGTTTAACATCACCGGGCTGGTGCAAAGCTAAGTTTGGATAATTGAACGGTTCCGTTGTGAACCCCCCGTGGCACACCGAAGGAAGTGTGTTAACTAAGCTTTGCAAAAAGGGAGAGCATATCTTGTGGGTAAAGCTGTACAACTCTACAGAGTCAAAAACTAATCGATTAGCCGCGATCGCGGTCATGAGCACTTGGTAAAGTCATCACATAGTCAGATGTTTTCTATTTTGATAAAATTGAGACAATTGATCCTAATTTAATCACTCTTCATGATCCTTTTATGTTCATTATTTTAATTCCTCACGAAGGACTGTGAGATTGCTTACGAAGGACTGTAAGTGAATTGTTTCAGTTTTATTATTTACTACTTATTTCTTTAAATTATTTGTCAAGCCATTTTTATCTCTCCTTATGCTTTCAGTTTACTATTCAATACCTATAATTCAAATTTCTGCTTTATGCAAAAATAACCCTAGCAGCCTTTATTTGATTCAGCCTGCATATTTTTAGGTTTTGTAAAAGTCTTGCGAGTACCTTTGTACTCTACTTGCATTAACAATGTTTTTAGGTGAAGAATCAGAATTTGCAGAAGACGCTTATAATAATGCAGAATACGATTTTAATGACGAAGGTTCTGCCTAAGGTTTTCACCCTGTCTGTTGCCGTGGATTTTGGGCTTAGAAGGCAAACAACAAGATGATGGATTTCCTGTTACTACCTACTTTTGATTATGCAATATTATGTTTAAACTTCCGCTGTAATAAAATATCGTAACTTTTGTATGACTGTGTTTTCAAATTGTGCTAAGTGTGTGCCAGCTACTGATCACGGGAATGGCACAGGACGCACTTCAGAACCTTTCTTTTATGTTGCACTGTAGCATAAAAAGGGAGGGTCTCACAACACCAAAGGAAGTGTGTTAAATAGCTTTGCAGAAAGAAATGATCATTCCTTGTGGGTAAAACAGTACACCTCTACAGAGTTTAAATCTTTTTAAAAGGTCATACTCGCGATCATAGGTAACTTGGAGAACTAACACTAGTTAGATGTTTTCTATTTTCATAAAAATTGAGATAAATGGTATGGAACTGAATTACATTATTAAATTGTCTTTATATCTTGTTTAAGTTCTGTCATGTGTTGGCAATGGACGTTTTATTGCTCACGAAGGATTGTGAGTCAATTGTTACATTTTTGTTATTTCTTATTTGTTATTTTAATTATATACTTGTTAAATTGTTTTTATTCATTTACACTTTCAATCTACTATTCAGTATTTACAATTCAATTTAGCTTCATGCAAAATAACCATAGCAACCTTTTATTGATTTAGCCCGCATATATTTTAGGTTTTGTAAAAGTTTTGCAAGTGCTTTTGTCCTCAACTTGCTATTAATGTTGTTTTTAGGTGGATCGGATATTCTCAATGAAACGTACTTTTACGCAAGAAATAGATTTAATAACGATGATATTTTCTAAGGTTCGCCTTGTCAGTTGCCAATGGAAATACTGGGCTTCATGGCACACTACAAGATGAAAAATTTCCACAACTGGTTTACTTTTGTTTTATGTATTATTATATGTAAAAGAACTTCCGCTGTAATAATTAATGCAACTTTGTGTACAACTGTGTTTTCAAATTGTGAAAGTGTTTGCTAGCTATTGATCATGGGACTGGCACAGTATGCACTTTGTAATCTTTGTTTTATGGTATACAATATCATAAAAGGGAGGGTCTCACAGCCTAGGGCTTCTCTCTTGCTGTAGCGCGTGACTCTTCTACTGCACGCTCCCGGTCGCCTCTGCACGCCCACCTGTTGCCGTGCGTCCCAGACGCCGTTGGGCACTTCCAACCCAGGCACTTTCTTCTTCTCGTGCACCACGCCACCGAACATCGCATCGCTCAGCGACGATAGCCTACCCCAAGGTGCAGCAGTAGTGGCCTCCCTGGGGGTAAGCGTGACACTAAGATTAGAATCTCACTCTAGTACCAATTATTGGAATAGCACACCAAAAACTTTAGAGCAATTTTCTCTTGTATACTTACTTGTCCTAATCGAACTCCTCATCATAATCAGACTCTAACCAAAACTCCAATTAACCATACAGATTACAAGATTACCTCTAACTACTACAACCACCATTTCAGACTTCTCTCCGAGATGTATGACATGCCCAATAGAGGTTGAAGTAGGCACGCAATGACGCAAAGTCGTGGTCTCACCATTGAAACAAGAGGCGCAGCGCATGTAGCTGAGAAAGGAAACTAAATGTGTTTAGAATCACATGAGAATACTGGAATCATCATCATGTACTAACAATCGGGAGAAAGCGCCCTCAGAGAGCCCCCCACATGTCCCACCCCCATTTTGCGAAAAAGTACTCCTATTCTTCATAATTACGAATAGGTCCCTATGAATTTACAAATAGGTCCTTTGCGATTATCTGTGAGAGGAAAAAAATTTCTTAGGTTCGCGTTTAGGTCCCTCATTCGCTATTTTACAGAAAGAGGCTTCCGTTAAATACGAATGGCGAACGAGCTCTTTCCTAATTTTTCAAAATAGCGAACAGGTCCAAAATTATAACAAAAAGGTCCCCGCACTTTACGTTCAGGTCCTTTCTCCGTTTTGCCCGGAAAAAATATTTTTGTGGTCCGTTTTTTCTCCGCAGCATGGGAAAAATATTTTTGTTGGCCGTTTTCCCAAAATAATAATGGAAATTCGTTTTCCGTCCGTCGTTTCACCGTTTTGGTTGAAAAAAATGTTTTCATTGTCCGTTTTTTCTCCAGAGTATAGGAAAAATGTTTTTCGTTGACCGTTAATGCAAATTAGTTTTTCGTTCATCGTTCCTCTGTTTTTGTTGGAAAAAAATATTTTCGTTGTCCGTTTTTTCTCCAGAACCCGAGAAAAACGCTTTCGTGATCATTATTTCTTAGAAAAAAATGAAAATTCATTTTCCATTCATCCTTTCTTCGTTTTTTCCGAAAAAATGTTTTCGTAGTCCGTTTTTTCTTCAAATCTCGGGGAAAATGTTTCTGTGGTCCATTTTCTCTAAAAAAAACCCAAATCCTGTTTTCGTACGCGCACGCGGCGTGCGCCACTTTTGTGTTTTCGTGGTCCATTTTTTCTTAAAAAAAAACACAAACCTATTTTTCATTCGTCCTTCCTCCGTTTTTGCCAAAAAAAAATATTTTCGTGGTCCAGTGTTTCTCGAGAGCCTAGAAAAAATATTTTCGTGGCCTATTTTTCCCTAAAAAAATGCAAATTTGTTTTCCATTCGCGCACACGGGTCGGTCTCTACAATTTCTTGAGCCTTCGAGATACGTCTAAGCCTATTTTTTCACCAGAAAAAAACGCAAAGTCATTTTTCGTTCACGCACGCGGCGTGTTCGGTTTTCGATCACGCACGCGTCGTACACCGAGTTTTTGTAGTCTGTTTTTTCTCCGAAAAAGAATTTTCCATTCTACTCAGAAAAAATGCTTTCGTATCCTAGTTTTTTTGTTTTCCTCGGAAAAAAATGTTTCCATGGTACATTTTTCTCCGAAAAAATTGCACGGATTTATTTTTCGTTCACGCACGCGTCATGCAACGCGCGTATTTCGTGCGTCGTGTGCCGCGGTTTTTACACGAGAAATTATTTTTGTAGTCCATTTTTTCTCGTTTTCCCATAAAAAAAGGTCTCCGTGGTCCGTTTTTTCTCCGAAAAAACTTTTCGTTTTCCCCAGAAAAATTTTTCGTATCCCGTTTTTCCTCGTTTTCTGTGGGAAAAAAATGTTTCCATGGTCCGTTTTTTCTCCAAAAAACACAGATTCGTTTTCCGTTCACGCGCGCGGCGTGCGCCACGCGTATTTTCCTAGTATCAATTATGATGCCATTGAAATGGGAGTACTTCTGAAATTTCGTTACAGCTTGCACAAAATTTGACAATGACCGAAAGTATGTCGAGTCACTTATTGGCCACTTGTAGGCAACAACGGTTGCAGCGCTAGACGGACAACGAGGTGCAAAGGTTAAGGCTATGTTTGGAAGCAAAGTTTTTCAATATCATGGTATTACAAAACCATGGCATGAAAATTGTTTTGGCATAAATACTATGGTATTACAAAACCATGGCATGGAAACTGTCTGAAAGCAAAGTCTTTTGCATGATGAAGTGATGCCAAAAACTCAAAACTCCACTATGAGTGAAGTTTTGAATACTCCAAAAATACCATGGTATTGGCAATACCATGGTTTTCAAAATAGAGTTTTTTTTTTTGTTGCTTCCAAACACCTTGTGGCCAAAAATACCATGGCATGCTCCAAAACCATGGTTTTGCCTAGAAACTATAAAAATACTTTGTTGCCAAACATACCCTAAGAGTGGCCTATGAATAGCCACGGACCAGACAATTTCCAGTTAAATAACACTTGGCCACAAGTTTTGATGGTTTTGTTTTTATATAAACTAGCAAATTTTCTGCCACATTAACTATTATGATACAATTATCTTTGACATATAACTATATTTTCTATAATTGTGTATTTTTTATGTAACTCATGTGTGTGTGTGATTTGGTCCCACCAAAATAAGTGGTGGAGATCCTTAGTCTCTTTCTTTTAATCTAAGCTGTTATAACTCTGTACGCTAGATAAACGGTTAGATATTTTTTAAAAATAATAACGTCCAATGGTGGAGATCCTTAGACTCTTTCTTTTAATCTAAGTCGTTATAACTCGAGTCTATTAGATAAACGGTTAGATATTTTTTAAAAATAATAACGTCCGATGGTGGAGATCCTCATACTCTTTCTTTTAATCTAAGCCGTTATAATCCGAGTCCGTACGGATTAAATGTAACACCCTAGTTTTCGCTTTCTGGAGAAAAACCTAATTTAAATAAAGTAAATTCAAAAGTTGGAGTTTGTTTGGTGTTTATATTAACCTGGCATCCATTCCCCTCCAAAATCGGGAATTAATTCCCCTCCGGTCGAAAAATCGAATTTTAAAATTCCTACCGGTACCCGAAATTTCACCCGAGTCCAAAAATGCTCCAAAAATCCCCAAACCACTTCAAATGTGTTCCAAATATTCCAAAATGATTTTAGAAATCATTCCCCGGATTTTTGGACCTCCGTTCCTATTTTATCTCGCGCGGCTTTTGTTTAATGCCTGCGATCCGCGCCCGAATATTCAATTCCACAAATATCATCCAAATTAAACCAAACCAATTTTATTGGGTCCAAATATTCTAAAATGGCTCTAGGAATTTTTCCGGAATTTTTAGGCCATTTTTCCTTATTTTTCTCTAGGGCGAATTGTTTGCGTAAAGGAGAGCCAACCAGAGCGCGCCACGTGGCACGTGAACAGTGTCATCCCTAACCTCCAGCCAAGGGAAAAACAACAGAGAGCTCCAAAACGTGTTCATGGCTAGGGCAAGCTTCAATCGCTCATAACTCCACCAAATTAACTCCAAATTGCGAACCGTCGGTTCCGTTGGATCCGCGCCGCCGAGCTCTTCCAATTCCCCACCTCGGTGCGCCATCAATCCCGCCGGAAACGGCTCCATTCAAGAAAAACCGAAAAGCACTAAAATGCCATTAACTCGGGCGTTACACCTCCAAACGCCGCACCACCACCTCCATTCTCTTCGTATAAGTATCCCCGTTCCGGTGGTGTATCCCTTTTTCCCTCTACTCCACTCGTGCGCCCGTGAGATCGAGAAAACCGAAGCCGTGTCACACTTTTTCGGTGTTCTTCAAGTTCATGCTTGTAGATTCTTCTCCGGTGAGCCATTCTTCATGCCACTTGGTTCTTTGTGACCGTGGATGAGTCTAGCTTCTAACCCAATCATCAATTTTAGGATTTCTCAACCGTGGGCGACGAATTTGGAGCTTTTGTGCATTCGGCCGAACCTCCGTTCTTCGTCGATTTCTCCGATTCCGGTGAGTTTTGGTTCAATTCCTTCCTCCTAGATGTCGCTAAGGATGTCATCTATTGATTCTAGGCTTTTGTTTGGATCAATTCCATGCGAAAATGGGGCAAAAATCTATTTTTTTTTGGAAGAAGAGGGGGGCTCTGTAGCTTTGGGTGGAACAAAATTCTCGCAAGTTACCGTAGCAAATAGTAACTTTTCTCTTTTTCTTGATTTTCCATCATTTTCCAACTTCGAACGCTTATAACTTTTGCATCCGAACTCCGATTGACTCCGTTCAAGTTTCTAAATTCATCTAAAATCAAGATCTACCTGCCAGTACTAATTTTGTAATTTTTGGATTTTATTTATTTTCTTTTATTTATTTATTGCCTCGTTTTGCGCGTAGTCAACGATTCCGCCGAGTCCGCCGACCCCGCCGCCGGACTTCGAAGAGTTCAAACTTCTCGCTGTGACCGAGGCAAGTCTCCTTGACGCATGTTGATCCTATGCTTTCTAAAGTGTTTTACCATGTTTTACAAATTGCATCGCTATTTATATTGAAGAATGATGTTACCGTTAGGCTGTTAGTTATACCTGTTGTTCATACCTCCTTGACATTTGTTATCCATGATCCGTTGTCGCCCTAGTACAATACTCCACCATAATAAATATTTTTGATAAAATATTCTTTAAGTAGGGAGAGAGACTGTTTGGAGCACCTTTTTAGAAGGAACAAACGGTACAGAATGCAAACTGGAGTTAGATTACTATTAGTGATGATGTGGGTGTAGTAGTTATGAAATTGATCTATGATTGGTGATTAGTTGAACTACTAAGGAGTTGGATTGTGATAGTGGTTCGCCATATAACTGGTGTGGATTCGGAGAATATTGGAAGATGTATGATATCCAGAGTAATAGTCGGTAGAAGTAAATAATAATATTGAGAGGCATACTTGTGGATCAAATAGAATAAGTGGTGAATTATATTTCGATGGATTTTAACAAGAATATTATATGATAATCCTTTATGGAGATTGTGAATGATCCAGAATGTTTGGTGGTTTAGTGGATGATAATATTACGTATTCTTGGTGGATTAAAGTAGATGATTTAGAGGTGATAATGTGAAGGATTAAATACATGACGTTATGAAGTGCTATCGGTGGATTGTAGCCTAAATGATTAGAGTCGATATCGTGAAGTATTCTCGATGATTCAGTCAATGATATGATCAAATATACTCGATGGATTCAGTGAATAATATTGAGAATCGTACTCGGTGGTTTAGTAGATGATTTTGTGAAGTATGGTGTTGCGATAACCATCTAGGTGGGATTATGAATAATGAGGATTGTATGTGATTTGTTTAGCCAACTTGGTGTCATTGTTTAGGGAAACAGCTATAAGCAATGAATCAATGAAATCTTGGATTTGTAGAATCTTTCATGAAATATGCTCGGGGATGAGATTATGAATTATTCTCGGTGGATCAAGTAGATTACAAGATTTAGCGATGTATAGATGATGGGTAACCCCTAAGAAGACTTATATTTTGAGGAGATTGTTTCATATACAATGATGTCAGTAGCTTAGCATGATTTTGGAGTTATGATGGCACATGGTATAGATTTTACTTGTTGGAGTACTAAATTGGATTGGATTATATAGTGCCATGATAATAATGGGGGAATCTTGGTGGTCTCATGAATTTTGGAGATGATAGAACTGATTATCATAATTTTTATCAAACATTGAGTTTTGTATTTTATAAAATAAACTATTGGTGGAATAGAATAGTACGGTAGAAATGCTTAGCCTCGCCATCGGTCAATATTCACCTATGGGTGGGACTTTCAATTATCTCTTGAAAACTTGTATTGGAAGTTATAGGCAAGGAGTATTGCCAATGGTTTACAAAATAAAAATAAAATGAAAAATGATTTCGACTTGGGCGGCATGGAATGTCGGGTGGAAGCGGACCAAGCCTTTGGTTCTTTTGTGCAAGTACCGCCCCAAGTCAATTAAGGACCGACGCTTATGACTGTCTCCATTCTAAGCATAACCGTACAACCACATGTCAAAGTGGGCACGACTGGTCGAATAATTTGTAGAAACCTAACTTAGACTCACCACTCGGTGGTTGTGTGAGCCAGGAAAGAGGCATTGTTGTTGTTGTTGTTGTTGTTGTTTTCCTCACACGGCGCAAGAGGGCTTCAGATCTTGGGTGGAAAGAACCCTAACAATGGTGAAACCTCGTGAATTAGGTCGGGTTAGGCATATACATTGTAAAGGCCTTGTCATGATATCCTGTAAGCACACCCAAGGAAGTGTGCTAATTGCATGGCATCAAGGGAATATCATGTCTTGTGGGTAAAGTTGTACACCTCTGCAGAGTTAAAACTATTCGAATAGCCGTGCCTACTGGCCAAAGGCAAAGCTTGCTGAATGCTTTCATACTGGTAGACTTTGGGTTTTGATTTCAAACTAAACAATGTTTTGTTTTGGGATCCGGGAGCGGTTAGAACTCTCGGGTGTGCTTCTGGCGGTTAAAGCCAGGTAGGTGGAAAGAACCTGATTTTGTGAACCATGGCGGACAGAGCCATGTGATTGGATTGAACCCTGATTTTGTTGAGCTGTGGCGGATAGAGCCTGTATATTAGTGAGTGGTGGTTAGAACCTTCACTACAATATTACATAATTCAATTATTAAAAAGAATTGCTCAAATATGCTTTGTGAAAATTATTAACAAGTATGATTTGATGAAACTTGGCTTTATGCAAAAGAACCATATTAAGCCATCCTTGGATAGCCTACATTGTGCATATTTTTCCCAGACTTGCTGAGTACTTTATGTACTCACGTGCTACATTCTAATCCTCTCTCAGAAGACAAAGAAGCTGTTCAAGATTTCCAACGACTAGGTCGCGTTCTTCACTCGATTGCCTGTGGGCATTTGGATGGGTCGCATTGGCGTTTTCGTCTTCCGCTGCAGTTGTTCAAGTTGTTCAGCCTGTCCAGGCCGTAATGGTAAACCTTGACCATAAGGTCTTTGCTTTTATTTGGTTTTATTCTGATTTAGTTATATGTATTCGTGATATGGTTGTTGATTCATCACTTTTGACTGTGTCTTAGCATCTTGATCCTGGGACTAAATGTAAATACACAGAGGACTCCGGATAGCCGATCCGGGGGCCTACATTAAATGCCAGATGTTTTGCTTTTTGTGAGAATTTCTAGCCTATTTTTCTTTTTTCTTAACGACTCTCGCGAGCTTTTAATATATAATAGATGTATTTGCTTGCAATATGAACCTCGCTCAAAATCACTAAAATTTGTTAAGAATTCAGATCGAGTTGGCACAAAATCTAGACTGGCTGGTTTATCAAATACTGGTCCCTGCCGCCAAAACCAGTGCCAACCGTTCCAGTAGCTTTCGTACGAGGATTGATGCTACATCCATCCCAGTAGCTCTCATGCGAGGGTTGACGCTACAACTGTGCAATCGTGGCCGTGAACAATTCTAACGCAACTTCCCCAATCATCCACAAGAAGAACCGCACGTTCTTTGAAGAATTGCATCACAACCTTCTCCAAGACTAATGGTCGGGTTTCTTCAAACATAATCATATACTTCTCGACAGGATCATTCAAGATAATCTGCGATGTCAATACACAAAACATCAGATATAACCAAACAGAGTAAAGTGAAGAAAGGGATATAAAATATGAACTCGACAACACAACCTGTGGACATACATGGTGTCTAAGAAGACAGTTGGTGAATCCAGATAGGATTTCAACTTTAACTGCCACCCGGTTTAAACAGATAGAAACAATCTTAAAAATGATCATGCTTTCACTATGACACATTAAGTTCATAAAACTGGCAAGACAAAAGGAATATTTACTATATGCTCCTGGCACCTAGTGCCAACATCAAATTAAATTCCAAGTTTCACCCATTCAGATAGATCAACCACATGTTTTTTTTATCGGACCTTCCATAAATTTCTGCGTACAAAAACCATGATTTGTTGCCAGCACATTTGTCATGTACTTGAGACACCAGACTGGCATTGCATAAGAAAACAAAAGTGACCAGACAAATATTGTTCACAGGTCTTCATCTGTTACTTGATATGTAATAACAAGTCAGATTTTTATCCTCGGAAATTGACAGGACAGCTCCATTAAAACTAGCTATAAGCTGACTACAGGGGTGTGATTCAGTTTTGCCTACATAATATTACAAATATCTAATAAACTAGAACTCGCAATTTTTGTTCCTAAACTCTAGTTAGTGAAATCAACAGAAAGTTGGCAACATTTGTTGTCTGATTACAATAATACACAAAAGTGAGCTCAAAAACATCAGAGATTAAGCTGATATTTTAAGCTGAGTAGAAGTTATGAAGTTTGCCTGTGTAATATTATGAACCTTTAATGCATGAAAACTATACGAAAATGCATATTCGATCTACAGCAACTTTGCAACATAGGCATTTAGAACTTGAGAATGGGAAGGACATAATCGCAGACTGGGCCATCTAATTTTTCAATCTAAGATCAAAACAGTGACAAATAACCCCTTCAGTTGCAGCAACAGATCGCAATGGTCAAAGTAATTGAAGTTATATACAAAATAAACACTACAACTGTTGTATAGCGAGAGGCCTCGATAACAGAATCTATGACAACTTTCCCAGGCATGTTTTCCAACTCAACTAGCAATGAGAAACATGCCAAGAGCATATAAGTTCATGGCAGAACATTACAAATTTATAATAGCTACTCTATGAATGACGCGAAATACAAATATTTAAGAGAAAATCCAAAGCAGAACCCAAAAAAGAAAAAACATACCTGGCCCACTCTACTTGTCCAAGAGAAATATTCCTTCTCATCAACCAATACCTGGCCCACTCTAGAAAAGATTAATCAGCCAGCCAGGCAAGTAGTAGGAACATGGACACAGACATGGGGATGCAACACGACACGGACTGCGCTAAATGGGCTGGGCCGTGTCTGCACTGTGTCCAATACGTGTCAGAAATATAAATTTGCTTCTTTCGCTCAGCAATATTCGGACACGGGCCAAATACGTATGGGCCGAGTTGGAGACGTGTCCATGTCCGATGCGGTGTCCAACACGGACACGCTGCCTCCTTGCTGTGTCCATGCTTCATAGGGAATAACTAGAAACGCAAGTGTGGCGCACGCCGCGTGTGAACGGAAAATATTTTTTGTTTTTTTGGAGAAAAAACATATCACGGAAACATTTTTCCCATGCTCCGGAGAGCAAACGGACCACGAAAATATTTTTTCCGGGAAAAACGGAGAAAGGACCTGAACGAAAAATGCACGCCGCGGGTGTGAACGGAAAATATTTTTTATCTTTTTTTCGGAGAAAAAACAGACTACGGAAACATTTTTCCCATGCTCCGGAGAGCAAACGGACCACGAAAATATTTTTTCCGGGAAAAACGGAGAAAGGACCTGAACGAAAATTGCAGGGACCTATTTGTTAGAATTTTGGACCTGTTCGCTATTTCGAATAAGTAAGAAAGGATTCGTTCGCAATTCGTATTTAACGGGAGGCTCTTTGTGTAAAACGGTGAACGGAGGACCTAAATGCGAACCGGGAAAAAATATTTTCCACTCACAGAAAATTAAAAAGAATTTATTCGTAATTGGAAAGGACCCATTCGTAATTCCAAAAAACCGGAGGTTCTTTTTGCAAGAAAGGGAGAGAGAGTGGGTGGGGGTGACGTGGGAGCGTGAGAGCTCAGGAAAGCTTCCAGGAATATGGTATTGAATATATATGAACATTTGCAAATCTTAAGATTATTTTAGCAAAGAGAAAAGAAAAGTAAGACATTCGAGCTAAGAAATCTAGAGAGAGAGAGCAGAGCAATCATGCACATTGTGTTACTGTGTGGACTGTTGCATCTGGTAATGCAAGCCTATTTTTTTAAAAAAAAACACCCGTTAGTTTTCCCATGATTTTGACAGCACATAACACTAAGCTTCAAAAAAATCGTACAATTAACAAACAAAATATGAATCGTATTGTATCAATCTATTGTGGTATTAGCAACGGGGGAAAATATACTCGTAGCAGCGTAATGAAACTTCACAGACCTCAGAAAATACTGAAAACAGCAATGCATCTGTGTTCTTGATAGGTGCCAAAGACAGTGAATAATGTACAGGTTTGATACGACATAATAATATACTTGGATGGAAGGGTGTTGAAGTTCGTTCATTGGATCAGAACCCTCAACAGTAGATAATCTTTTAAAAGGATATATACTTCTATACATCCCTAGCAGGGGTGTCAATATAAGCATACCAACACAGAAGGCGTTACTTTTTTTTGTTACCTAGTAATCATCCCAATACCAAAGGTGTTGCTATGTTGTGAAATTATGTGTTGAAAAATTGGCTTAATAAAAAATTTGCAAAATATGTTTGTACATGTGTTTGACAAATTGACAAGAAACAGTGTTTCTTTTTTTGTGCCGGATCAAGTTTTACAAAAACAGTAAGCTTTTATGTTACGCCGGACTATGCACGCCGGACCAAATTTTCGGTCCGTTGTGAACGTATTTTTTAGCGTTGTTTTTGCATGTACGCCGGATCAAAAATTTGGTCCGTCGTAAACGTGTTTTTTGAACATGTTTTCTCTGATTTGAACTGAGAGTTTCGCATGTACGCCGGACCGGGTTTTTGGTCCGTCGTGAGTTGCGCCGGACCGGTGTTTGGTCCGGCGTGAATGGTCTTTTGCTCGATTAGGGTTTTGAGAAATTTTGAAATTGAATTTTGGTTTGAATTTGAGATTATGAAATTGGTGAGAATTTCATGATGCTTGTTTTGAAGTGGACTTTATGCAATGCTCATGTGAGAAGTTGCATGGATTAATTTTGAGTCAAGTCGTGGACTTGTGCTCGGATTCGTTTCTTGTTTGCTCATGTGCAGGTATTGCTCGAGGGCGAACGTGGTCGATGACGTGATCGGAACTAGGTTCATGGAGGAACTGAGGTTCGGGACTAGGTTCAGGAGGAACTGAGGTCTTGGTGGTCAAGGATGTCATGTGGGACGTTCGGGCTAAGAGAATGGTGCACAAGAAGAATGGTTAGTCACGTGAGTATGGCAGGTGGGCCATACGCGTGCAAGAGTTGTACTCGGCCAGGTTGGGCCAAGTGGAGTTCTGTTGAATACATACTCCTTCTAGGATTAGGAGTGGGACTCCTTCTAGGATTAGGAGTTCGAATTGTATTCAGGACTCCTTGTGTTTTGCTCCTTTAAATAGGAGGGGTTGTCTCCTGTTGAAGGGCATCAATCAACCATAGAGCTTTGTTTTAGGGTTTGTACTCTTTTGATGGGAGTACTTTAGAAAAAATAAATAAAGATCAATTCTTCCAGATCCGTGCGTGCTACAGTAACCACGTTGCTACAGTGTTTCCTGTTTTGGTTCTTATTTGCTTGCTTATTCAAACTCTAGATTGGTTTTTTTCTTTTAGTTTCATCTTGATTTGATCCATCAAAAACCTTTCTAGGGTATTGATTTAGGGTTTCTCAAAGTTTAGTTGATTAATCTTTTATTGTTTTTGATTAATCTACAAGTTCTGATTAGATCAATTCTCGTCATATTCTGCCATGGTAAGATTGCGAGGTTCATAACTTTTGATCCGTAAGTTCGATCGAGCTGATTCTTTTTGGGTTCAATTTGTATTAGAATCTAGTTTCTTGTGTCCAAATTTCAGATCGATCTGACGGTTGGATCTCCAGAAATTTGTGTTTTACCGAACCTCTGTCAATGTGTTTTTGTTGAATACGAGGCAATTATTTGGTTCCGTTTTAGGGTGAATTTTTAATAGATCAAAAATTTGGTTTTAGCTTCCTCACAATCATTCACCCCCCCTCTGATTGCTGTATTCGTATACTTCGATCCTACAAGTGGTATCAGAGCAAGGTTTTTCTAATCCATCTTAACCGATGATTAGATTAATGGATCATTATTCGACAAAACCGTGTGTGTTCGATGGTGTTGATTTTCAGTTTTGGAAGGCCAAGATGGAGGCGTTCATCCAAGCACAAGGCTTCGCAATTTGGGAGAAGGTTTACAAGCTATATGAAGTGCCCGAGAACGACAACGTCAACGACACAAATCGTGCACATGTTGAAGCAAACAGCAAGGCGCGCAACTTGATCATCCAAGGCTTGGGACGCAGTGACTTTGATTGAGTGGTTAATCTTCGATCCGCATTTGAGGTGTGGAAATCTCTTTGTGATTACCATGAGGGTTCTAACACTGTCAAAGATGTTCGCCAAGATATGTACAAAAAGGATTACATGCGATTTGAGATTAAACCCGGTGAGTCGCTAGATGACTTCTTTGCACGCTTTAATAAAATTCTTAGCAATTTGCGTGCTGTTGAAGTTAGCTTTGATGATGCTGCTAATGCTAGACAATTGCTTGGTGCATTAGATATGTCTATTTGGGAGATGAAAGTTACATCCATTAGAGAATCTACTGTCATAAGTACACTTATATTAGATGTTCTTTATTCCAAGTTGAAAACTCATGAATTAGATGTTCTTGCTAGAAAGAATGATCATAAATCAATTGCTTTGACATCTCAATCTAGCATATCTCATAATGGTGCTGCTTCAAGTTTTGCTCTACTTTCTTGTCTTCACTAACCGATGAACAGATTGAGCAATTCCCAGAAGGAGACTTGTCACTACTCTCTTCTCGCTTTAACAAAGCTTTGTAGAATGTGAGAATGAGGAAGAGAGGTAGTGGTGGTCCTCCAAGATGCTATGAGTGTGGAGATCTCGACCATATTCATCCAAATTGTCCTAAACTTGCAGGTAAAGCGTCAAAGGAGGAGAAGGACAATGATAAAAGAAAAGAGAAGAAGAAGTTCTCATCAAATGATAAAAAAAAAGAGATTCATTAACAGCAAAGTTGTCCACCGAGTTCTTTCCACTCTTCAACAAGTCAATTTGAGCGATGTGGATTCGGAGAGCAGCGAGGACAATGCAACTCCAAGCAAGCATGAGTTGACGGGGTTATGTCTCATAGCTAAAAGCAGCGACAGCTTCACCGAGGACGATCATGACAACGACTTCAATGAGGTAGATCCTTTTTATGATGAATTAGCTATTGCTGTTGATCGTCTTGGTAAATTGCTTGATAAACGTGACAAGAAAATTAAGAAACATGATATTATTGTGGAATCATTAAATGCTGAAATTGTTAGACTTAGATCTTTGATTCCAGATGACGATTCTTGCAAATCATGTGACTTAATTTGGAGTAATTTTACTTCACTTAGGAAAGAACATGCTTCCTTGTAGAGCAAATAAATGCTGAAAATGAGAAAAATGAGAAACTTGTTAAACATGCTAGCTGTTCTACCATTGATTTGCATGATACAACTTCTTGTTCTAAATGCTCAACTCTTGAATTGAAATTGAAAGATGCAAATGCTAGGGTTTCTAAATTGACTGATGATCTGCTTACACATGAGGTTCTTTCATGCTCAACTTGTCGTAAGCAAAAAGAGAAGGTTGACATTCCGTGCAATAATTGTCTAACTCTTGCTAAGAAAGTTGATTACTTGCAAAATTATTTAGAACGTTTCACTAATGGCAAGAAAAACCTAAACATGATTTTGAATCAATCAAAAGTCAGCACTCAAAACAATGGTTTAGGTTTTGATTCTTATGCTCATCCTAAATCACATGCTCCCACTGTTGTTAAAACATTTGAAAGTAGAAAATTTGAAATTGTCAATGAGCCTAAGAAAATTGTTTTTAAGTCTGCTGGAGTTTTATCTTCTACTATGATGAATGCAAAATGGGCTTATACTGTTAAAGCAAAACATCATGTTAAGTACACTTGCACTCATTGTGGTAGAGATGGACATATAGTAGATTTTTGCTTTAGACTGGCCAAACAACAAAAGAAAGAAAGAGCTAAGGCTAGGTCTAAATTCAGACAGGCACGCTTTGTTTCTCATTATGTGCCTAGGGTGATGCAAACACCTTTTGTTGCTAAGAACACGGGAAAAGACAAATCTGTTTTTGTGCATAAGAATGCTCGTGTTGTACTTACTGTTGTGCGTCGTGTGTCTCAGTACTGGATTCCTAAACATCTTATTTCTAACCCCAGTACCGAGACCTCGACACTTTCTGCTTCTATGTAGGCTTCTCACGCAAAGGAAGGAGAACATATGGCTAGTGGATTTCGGATGCTCACGCCACATGTTCGGTGAAAAGATTTGGTTCTCCTTCACTCGTGCATCTTGTACTGAAAGTGTTTTGGAGATGCTTCTTCCACTTCTGTTGTGTCAAAAGGTACAGTGAGATACAAGTGCATATGTTCAGGGGAGAGTATCCTTGTTCATGAAAACGACGACGATGATGATGTTGAGAATGATGAAGGCCAGATATACAATTTGTTGTGTGCTCGTTTTCAAGCTTCCCCACGTGCTTCACATCGACGAGCTGTCAAGCGAATTTTCAGGTATCTCCATAGTACTCAAGATTTTGGCATTTGGCTTTCTGCTTCCTCATGCATTAGTTTAAGAGCCTTCTCTGATGCTGATTTTGGAGGATGTAGAATTGATAAAAAAAAAAGTGCATCTGGTACATGTCATTTCTTGGGCAATTCTCTCATTGCATGGTTATCTAGAAAACAATCTTCTGTTGCACAATCAACTGCTGAATCTGAATATGTGGCTGTTGCTAGTTGTTGTTCTCAAATTCTTTGGATAGTAGCTACACTCAAAGATTATAGGGTTAATTTAGATAGTGTTCCTCTTTTGTGTGATAACACTAATGCAAATTGCATTGCTAAGAACCATGTGCAACATTCTAGAACAAAACACATTGATACTAGATTTCACTTTCTATGAGATCATGTTGAAAAAGGGAACATTGTGCTTCATCATGTGGATATTGAACATCAATTGGCAGACATTTTCACAAAACATTTGTCTTCTTCTCATTTTGTTTTTATTCGGGGAGAACTTTGGATTGTTCATCCAATGGGTTTGTTTTGAGGGGGAGTTTCCTTGCCAAGTTCTTTCACTTGATGAGCTTACTTTATCATATTTCATTATATATTATGTAAATGAGCTGATATATGATAATCTAAATTGTTCCACTTGAACTAAAAATGACATTGCGGAATTCCTTGGTCTGATTGCCTATAGCTAAATACTCTGTGATATCTTACTCTCATAAGTTTGATATTGAACCTTCTTGACAAATTTGGGCTATGGAGCAAGTGTGTTTTCAGCTTTACTCTTTCATAAAACCTTTTAGTCACTTTTGCATGTTTACAATCAAAGAAAAAGAAAAGAAAAGGGAATCAGTAAAAAAAAAGGTTGTTAAAAGCAAAAACCTCTAGTTATGTGCTTCAGGCATGCTTTCCCTAAAAAAGTTAAGATGTATGCTTCAAGCATGCCATTCCCTCAAAGACAAGATGTATGCTTCAAGCATGCCACTCCAAGGAAATAAAAGAAGTATGTGTCGGTGTTTCGTGCACCGGCAGTACGAATTTATGGTCGGAGGGGTCGCACGCTCCCTCTCCCCGAATGGTCGGCTAGAAAGGCCCGGTATTTATACTGGTTCGGGCTGAACGTCCCTACTCCAGTTCGCGTGAGGTGGTTTTGTATTGATTCTGAATTGGTCTCTCCCTTTACATGCTCGCCCTTCTCCCCGTTATATAGGCCGGGGGGGTGCACTATTGGTTTTTAAGAAAAAGAGGAGAAGACTGTGCTACTGGTCGCCCAAAAGTTGCGGTGTGGGACCGGATTGCCGCTCTCCTCCTCCATTGTGGGTCGCCCGTGGCGCCGCGCCGCCCGTCATAAATATGAGGGTCGGGGACTTGTGCCGCGACGCCATCACCATTATGGCCAGCATTTAATGCGCCCGATACGCAATAAATGTTGTCGCTTCTCTTGGAAATCGGAGGCCCGGTCGTGGCGTCGGACCGAGCCCAGCGGTCGTGTAGGTGGGCTTCGACCGCTGGTCGGCCGCTTCGCCGTGGGCATTGGGGTACCCATGGTACCGTGTCGTCGATAGCCCCGAGCCCTGGCGGGTCGGAGAGATGCCCGGGTTTACGATCGGAGGTAGTCGCCGACCGAGGTCGGGCCGACGCTGGTTTGCCGCGATTGCCGGGTAGCCGCGACGCGTTAAAGGGCCCGGGCGCGAGCGCACCCGGTGTAGTTTCGAGCCCCCGAGCTGCCGGAGAGCCGGTCGGGGTTTAGCTCACGGAGACCGCCGCGAACCCGAGGTCGGCGACGCTGGCTTGGCGCGCTGGGCAACCGCTGCTCAAGAAGAGCTGCGCGCAAGCGAAAGCCCGGCTGGTGTAGCCCGAGCCCCGAGCGGTCGGAAAGCTTGGCCGGGGTTTAGCCTTGCCGAAGATCGCCGTGGACCGGAGGTCGGCGACGCCGGTCGGGCGCGGATCAGGGCAAATCGAAGAAGAGCCCGTGGCAAGGCGAGCGCACCGGTGGTGTAGCTCGAGCCCCCGAGCGGTCGGAGAGCCGGCCGGGTTTAGCCTTGCCGAGATCGCCATGACCGGAGGTCGGCGACGCTGGCCGGCGCTGCTGGGCAACCGCTCTGAAGAAGAGCCCGGCAAGACGAAGCGCACCGGTGGGTGTAGCCCCCGAGCCCCCGAGCGGGTCGGAAAGCCGGTCGGGGGTTTAGCCCGGTTCGGACTCTAACAGGCCACGGTGTACGTGGGTCCTTTAGAGCCGGGTGAGCGAACGCGCGTTTACCTTCGTCGGCTTGAACGCCGTGCTCGTGTGAGCTACTAGCGGGTAATCCGAGTGGAACCTTGGCGGTCCCCCTCGAGGGAGTCCATTTTCCAAGCGGACGTAGCTCCCGGCGTGGGCGTCCGACCCGCTGGGGGCGTTCCATAAAAAACCTTTCCTTACTCGATCCCGTGTCGGGCTGCCGGGTCGTTCGCCGACCCGGAGCGCGGCTGGCCGCTACTCATCGATGAGCTCCGCGGGAGAGTGTGAGGTATGGTCTCGGACGCGGGTCACAGTGAGTGGGTCATCCGCCAACCCATCTAGAGGCCCTCTGGGGGCTCACTGCGACCCGCCCCTCGCTCTTTTTTACGTGTTGGGGCGGCTTTTATTCCACCGGCCGATTCGCCTTCAGAACCCACAAAGACGGCAGTCGGCCTCGGGTGGGGGCCTGCAGGTCGCTTGCCTTCCCGAGGCCGGGCGGCCCAGTGGGCCGTTTTTATACCTTTCTTCGCGTGGGGAGCCCTGGCCCATTTATGACCGGCGGCCTGGCGACGCCAGGCGGGCGCGGCGGGCGCGAGGCGAGGCGGTCTGTCCCGCCGGAGCGCTTAATGCTCAGTGGGATTTAAATGGGCTGCGGTACGTTACCGGAGTGGCGATCGTGGTGGTAGGCAGACGGTCGGCGACCGCGTCGGTTCGTGCGAGGAGACGGTTGAGTGCAGAGGCGCGCCTGTTCCTGCCAGGCGCCTATAAAAGATAAGAGAAGGCGGTGCGGAGGGGGCAAAGCCTTTCGCTCGCGTCTCCTGCAAAAAGAAAGAGAAGGAAACGCAAGAAAAAGAGAAGAAGCTCCCCGTTTCGCCGCGCCCTGCTCTCCCCTGCGCGTTTGGAGATGTCGCTGACCCCGCATTATGCTGCGGCGAGTCGCTACCTTGGCTTGGAGAGGAAAGAGCTTCTCCCTTCGCGGCCTCAGTCCGGCTGGCGGACGCCGCCGGCCGGGACCGAGGTTCCCGAACTGGGAGACGGGGAGGTAGTCTCGCTGGCGGCCTTCTACGAGCGGGGCTTCGACCTCCCCCTCCACCCGTTCGTCCGGGGGTTGCTGCACTTTTACGGAGGTGAAGTTCATCACCTGAACCCGAATGGGGTCCTCCACATCGCGGTCTTCATGACGCTGTGCGAGGCCTTTCTGGGGATTGAACCCCACTGGGGGCTCTGGCGACATTTCTTCTTTGCGAGGCCGCCGTCGGACGCCACCGGCCTCCTCGGCGCCCTGGCGATCCAACTGCGCTCCCGTCGCAAGTCGTCCTACATCGACGTGAAGCTGCCGACGTCCAACCGGGGGTGGCACGGCGAGTGGTTCTATGTTCGGAACGTTGGCAACAGCGCCCCGGCCTTCAGTGGGAATTTTCCGACGCCGCACCCTCGCTGGACCTGGGGTCCCGACGCGAGGGACCAGAAGAAGGTGGACGTGATCCTTGAAAAGCTCGCGGACCTGAAGCGGCGGGGCCTTACGGGCGGAGTGGTCCTCAGGACGTTCGTGGAGAGGCGCATCCAACCCCTCAGGGATCGGCAGCGCCCCATGTTCGAGTACATGGGGCCGACCGACCCTGCAAGGTCGTCGGAGCGGGAGCTTCCCTCGTCGGAAGTCCTCGCGCGGGTCGCCGCTGTCTCCATTGTGGGAGATACCGAGCCAGCGGGCGAGGCGCCTGCGCCGTTCTCGGCGCGGAATCCGCAGAACTTGGTACGCCCGGTGGCTCCTGCTTGCTTTTGCTTTTCTCCGCTCCTACGCCCCCTTACCCGAGCGTGCTTTTGCAGGGGCTCGGTGGCATGACCTCCCGCCCCTGGCTTCCGGGGGAAAAGGAGGCGAGAGCGGCCGCGCGTCTGGCAAAGGAGCAGCGCGACACCGCCCTCCGGGCGGAAAAAGAGGCCGCGAAGCCTAAAAGAAAAGAGCGCCATGGACCGGGCTGCTACAAGTAGGAGGTCTCGGACGAGACGTTGAGTGACAGCGATGAAGAGTCGTTGTCGAGCGAGGGGGGAGCGGCTGCCGAAGAGGATTCCGGTGACGGCGACGCGGGCTCCAGCCGTGGGGCCGGTGACCACGGTTCCGCGGATGAGTCCGCGGGCGCGAGGTACGTCTTGAGGCGGCGGAGGTCCCTTTCGCCTCCTCGCCGGGGCCCGGCGAAGAGGGCGCGCCAAACGCTGGTCGTTCGCTCCTCTCGGTAAGCGCCTTGCACGCCCCGTCCATTCCTTTTTTATGCTTTTTTCGTACGATCCCTGACCGACCGTTGTGCGCAGGGGGCACACCAGTGTCGGGAGGACGTTGAGTCCTACTTCGGGGGCGAGGAGCCGCACACTTCCGCCCTTGTCAGCGGAGCCCGCGACAGCAGTCGTCGGGAGCGGGGCCCCCGCAGATGCGCCCCCCGCAGCAGGGTCGGTTGGCGAAGTGCTGCCGACGGAGGGCGGAGCTCCGGGGCCGTTGCTGGCAGCTACAGTGCAGGGAGGAGTTCCACCGGCCGACGAGGGTGGAGTGGCCCCGCCGTCGCCGGACGGGGCGCTGGGACCCCTGCCGTCCGCTACATCGGCGGCAGAAGTGCTGGTTCCTTCGCCTCGTGACATCGGCCGAGGGAAGCGGCGCGTGGTCCGTCGGCCGGATCGCCGGATTCGCGGCGTTCGCGACACCGGTGGAAGAGTCTTTGCCGCCCGCCGCGGCAGCCACCGCTGCCGACGGTCCGGGTGTCGCTGGAGGGCGTACGGCGATCGGCCGTAAACGCTCCGGGGCGGGAAGTCGGGCGAAGCGATCCACCGCCGTCTTGACTTGGCCCGGCCCGACCGGCCGAGGGCCCGTGATTCGCTCGATGACGAGGCGGAGCATGCGGACTGGAATGCCTTGGAGGAGGAAATGGTGAGGGTCCATGCCGACCTTACCCGAGCTGTTGACGCCATGTCCAGGGCGAAAAAGTCCATTGCTCAGGAGTCCCGCTCGGCCAGATCGGTAAGCCCGACGGGGATCTGTCTTTTGTGGGTTTCCCGTCCGGGGGACGAAGACTGACCGGGCAGGTATTTTGTTTGCAGCGCTTGACAACCCGGGCGGTGGAGAAGTCAATGTTCCTCCGGCGTTTGCACAGCCGGGGGAGCGCCATCGGGGCAGAGCTGCTTGACGCCCGAAGGGCGCTTGTTGCCGAGCAAGAGAGGGCCGCCACGCGGCCGGCCGGGCCGGGAAGTCATCAAGTTTGCAGGAGGCTCAACGACTTGCGGAGTCGTTGACCGTCGAGGGAGAGAGGGCCAGGTTGTCCCTGGCGGATGCCGAAGTGGCCAAGACTTCTGCGGTTCGCGCTGAAGAATCCGCTCGGGCGGAGGCCGCCCTCTTCCGAGAGGAATGCGAGTCAGCCCGCAGGGAGGCCGACCGGCTTCGCGGTGAACGGGATCTTGCCCGGGGGGAGCTTGCGTCCGAGCGGGAGGCGCGCGGCAAGGTCGAGGAGGAGCTACGCGCCAAGGAGGCCTCCGTGATCGGTGGGTGGCCCTACCCCTTGATAGTTGCCTGCGGCGGATGTCTTCTGATGCCGCTTTGTTTTTCTTTTTGGGTAGAACTGCGGAGAGACCTTAGCGACATGCTGGAGTCGCGAAGGGCGGCGGTGGAGCTGCGGGATGCGGCGGTCGAGTCACGAGACTCGGCCCTTGTGGACAAGCGGGTGGCGGAGAGGGAGGCAGCCGACACGTCGGCCGAGCTGACGGCCCTCCACGTGGCCAGTCAAGCCGTCTGTGACCGATTGCTTGGGCTTACTCCGGGACCCAGCGCCATCTCCGCCATCCTCGGGAGGGTCCCGGGGCACGTCGAGGCATCGATGCGGGAGGCGGCGGTGCTCGGCGCCTCCTCGGCCTTGGTTAACACCGTCTCTTACTACGACGGTGTCGATCTTGAGGCAGTCGGGAGCGGTGTTGCCGCCGATCGGAGCGACGAAGAGGTCGAAGCTTTTATGGCCCGAGTCGACCCCTGCGCCCAGGAGATCGCCAGTCGGATCTCGCCGCGGGACATCCTCCACCGGACGGAGGGAGATGATTAGTTTTTTTGTTTTTCTTTTGCAAAATGTAATGACTACTTCTTACGAATCCGACCTGTGGGGTCGTTTTTAAGCTTTTTTGCCTTTTCTACCTTGTGCTCTCTTCTTTCTGTGAATGGGCAAAGGTACGACCGTAGCTACGGGACCTGTGGAGGTGCCCGGGGAGCGTAGGTGTTTGCCACTCATGTCTTAGAGAGAACACGGGGTGAGATAGGCGACTTAGCGCGTGTGCTTCGCGGAGAGGGTGCTTTGGAAAAGTGCTTCGCTGTTTGGCCCTGACTGCCCTCTTCGCGAAGTTTTTGCTTGGTCGGTTGGGATGCTGGCCAAAGTCGGAGCGTTTTGACCGACCAGATTGCTTCTTACTCGGAGGGCTTGCTTCCCCGCCGGCGTCTTTGCCGGGACCGTGAGTCACGAGGCGTAGGTCGCAGTACTTTGGGTTGGGGAAGTAGCCGCGAGGCAGATTGCTTGGTTGGTTGAAACACAACTTACGTCGGCGATCCCCTTCGACGATATCCTAGGTCAGATTGCCCCGACCGGGCTCGCTATCTCTTGCTCGGGCAATGTCCTCTTTTGCGAAATGCTGTTTAGGAGCCGTAGCCGCGAGGGCGTGGGCCGCGGTACTTGGTTTGAGGAAATTGCCACGAGGGGGGATTACTTAGTCGGTCGGGGGTTGGCCTAAGATAAGATAAACTGCTCGCTCGGTCGGGCTGCTGACCAAAAGTCGGAGGGTCCCGACCGACCTTGGCCTCTTGCTCGAGTAGCCCACCTCTTCCGCAAAGTGCTACTTCGAAGCCAAGGCCGCGGGGGCGTGGGCCGTAGCATTTTTTGGGTCGAGGCGGTTACTACGAGGAAGGTAGTTCGGCCGGTCGGGCTACTGACCTAGGTCACCGACCGCCAGGGTCGTAAGCAGCCCCCGAGTGGTGCGTGGGGACTGGAAGTGCAGTCGCCGCGCACCGCTTGAGCGTGCAGCGGGCGTGTGACAAGGCAAAAGGACTTTGAAGATAAGGTTGGATTAACTTGCCTGGAGGGCCGTGCCGCTCTGGGAACTGTCGTCGGACGCTTGGGCTTCTGCTCCCCGGTGTAACTTGAGGCGCTTAGTCTTCTGCGCCTCCCGTGCTGCGGGCTATATAAGCGGAGGCATTGGCGTCGAACGGTCACCCTTCAAGCGCTATGGCGGACCGCTATGCTCAACTTCGCGAGGAAAATGGCGCCCACCAGGCCTGGCTACGGGAGGTGGCGGAGGCCGAGGCTGCGGCCGTGCGTGAGGACGCACGGCGAGTCGGCGTCCTTGTCATGGGTTTTCCCCGGCTGCGGGAGGTGAGGGCGCCGCTGGTGAAAGCGATGGCCGAGGAACGCCGTGCACTGTCAGGCTGGCGGGGCGCTCACCAAGATCGCGACGGGGGGTTCGTCCTTGGTTGGGGTGATGCCCCTTGATGAATAAAGCAGCTCGTGTTTCTTTCTTCGTCTCTGCCTTCTTTTTGTCGGGATCTTGTCTTTTCTTTCGTAGAATCGAAGCGAAAGTACCGCTTCGGAACCTCTACCCCTGGGGGGAGGTCGCAGTGTTTCGGATCGGTAGGGCGAGAGAGTTTTTAAGGGAGAAAATCACTCGGTCGGTTGTCGACTGCTGCTGCTTCTTCTTTGTTTTGCACACTTTTTTGCATGGTACAGAGAGGGGGGAGGCTCGTTACGGATAGAACCTTCTCAACTTCTCTATGTTCCAAGCGTTTGTTAGGAGATTTCCTTTGGCGTCTTTGAGACGGAAGGTGCCGGGCCGGAGGACTTCCGCGATGGTGAAAGGGCCCTCCCAGGGCGGGGAGAGCTTGTGCCTGCCCTTCGCGAACTGGACTTGACGTAGCACCAGGTCGCCGACTTCGAACGATCTGTTGCGAACCAGCCGACTGTGGTACCAGCGCAGAGTTTGCTGATACTTGGCTGAGCGCAGAACTGCGACGTCTCGCGCTTCGTCGAGTTGGTCGATGTCGTCTTGCTGTGCCTCCAGCCCCCGTGCGTTGTTGTAGTTCTGTATTCTTGGCGCGCCGTACTCGAGGTCGGTCGGCAAGACGGCCTCCGCTCCGAACACCAAGAAGAATGGTGTAAACCCGGTCGATCGGGTCGGCGTGGTTCGCAGGCTCCAAAGAACGGGAGGTAGCTCGGCGGCCCACCGTCCTGCGAATTTCTTCAGTCGACTGAAGATTCGGGGCTTGAGTCCTTGAAGGATCATGCCGTTGGCTCGCTCGGCCTGGCCGTTGGCGCGAGGGTGGGCAACCGCCGCCCAATCGACTCGGATGTTGAAGTCGTCGCAAAACTCGAGGAACTCCTTCCCCGTGAACTGCGTCCCGTTGTCGGTGATGATGGAGTTGGGCACCCGGCGGTAGACAATATCGCGGAAGAAGCTTAAGCTTGCGCCGATGTGATCGTTGCCAGCGGCTTGGCTTCTATCCATTTTGTGAATTTGTCCACGGCGACGAGTAAGTGAGTGAAGCCCCCGGGCGCTTTCTTGAAGGGTCCGACCAAGTCGAGCCCCCAAACCGCGAAGGGCCACGTGATGGGGATTGTCTGCAGGGCTTGAGCAGGAAGGTGCGTCTGCCTGGCGAAGAATTGGCATCCTTCGCAGGTGCGGACGATTTGGGTCGCATCTGCTACGGCGGTCGGCCAGTAGAAACCTTGTCGGAAGGCTTTCCCTACCAGGGACCGCGGCGCGGCATGGTGCCCGCACACCCCGTCGTGGACGTCCAGCAGAAGGTGCTTTCCTTGGTCGGTTGGAACGCACTTCTGAAGGATTCCGGACGGGCTCCTTTTGTAGAGGGCGCCTTCGATTAGGACAAAAGACTTAGCCCGCCGAGCGAGGCGCCGAGCCTCGGTGGTATCGGCGGGGAGCAACCCGTTTGTCAGTCGATCGACAAACGGTTGCCTCCAGTCGGTTTCGACGCTCAGGATGCCCAAATCCGACCCGGGCGGGTGAGCATCCGGCTGAAAATCGGCGGGAGTGTCCGTCTTTGGGGGGTCGGTGGCGCCCTCAGCACTCGGGTCCAACCGGATCGATGGGCTGCTGAGGTCGGAAATGAAGATTCCAGGGGGAGCGATCCCTCTTCCGGAGGCAAGGTTGGCGAGGGAGTCGGCTTCACCGTTATAGCGTCGATAACTGTGATGGAGCTCGAAACCCTTGAACTTCTCCTCGAGCTTGCGGACCTCCAGGCAGTAGGCGGCCATCCGAGGGTCGCGGGGCTCGGTGGCTTTCATTACCTGGTCGACGACCAGTTTGGAGTCGCCATGAACGCAGAGTCGTCGAGCGCCCAGGTCGGCGGCGATCCGAAGGCCATTGACGAGGGCTTCGTACTCGGCGACATTATTGGTGGCGTCGAATAGCAAACGAATGGCGTACCGGAGCTTGTTGCCAAGGGGGGAGATGATGACGACTCCCGCGCCGGCCCCGCTCTTGGTGTAGGACCCGTCGAAGTACATCGTCCAGTACTCCGGGTCCTCAATCACCGCAGGGACCTGCGCCTCGGTCCACTCGGCGACAAAGTCCGCCAAGACCTGGGACTTGATCGCCGTCCTGGGGACGTACGATATATCGAGACCGTTGAGCTCGAGGGCCCATTTGGCGATTCTTCCGGTAGCATCGCGGTTGTGGACGATCTCTCCGAGCGGTGAGGAAGTCACCACGGAGATGGGGTGTCGGTCGAAGTAGTGGGCGAGCTTTCTCTTGGTAATCGGAGGCCCGGTCGTGGCGTCGGACCGAGCCCAGTGGTCGTGTAGGTGGGCTTCGACCGCCCTGGGTCGGCCCGCTCGCCTTCGTGGGCCGCTGGGGGTACCCATGGTACCGGTAATCGTCAGTGCGGGAACTCATCGGCTGGCTCATCGCTCCTTGGCCCGGCGTCGGGCGCCGGGTCGCGCTTCTTTCCCCTGCCCTGCGAGGTCGTGGGGTTTCCGGAGAGAAAATGCTTCAAGACTTCGCAGTCCCGATACTTGTGTTTGACGGGATAGTCGTGGTTCGGGCACGGGCTATCCATCAACTTTTCGAACCGGTCGGGCGTCCGCCGCGCTTGCTGCTTGGCAGGTCGGTCGGCGGCGGCGACCATTCGCCCCTCGCGGCTCTGCTTCCCCTTCCGCTTCCTTTTGTCGGGGCGGTCGGAAGGGGCGCCGGTCGGGATCGAGGTTTTATGGTCGTCTTTCTCGAAGATGGCCCCACGGCCTCCTCGCCCAGGCGTGATTGGTGGCGATGTCGAGGAGCTCCTTGGTGGTCGGGCTTGGCGCAGCCGGCTTGTGGACCAGGGCTTCGCACGTGGTGCCGTAAATGAACGCCCCGACGACGTCGGCGTCGCGAATGTCGGGGAGTTCGTTGCACTGCTGGGAGAAGCGGCGGATGTAGTCCCGGAGGGTCTCGCCCGGTCGCTGCTTGCAGCTCTTCAAGTCCCAGGAGTTGCCGGGGCGCTTGTATGTGCCCTGAAAATTCCCGACGAAGAGGCTCGTCAGGTCGGCCCAGCTGCCGATGGTGTCCGCGGGTAAGTACTCGAGCCAGGCTCGAGCTGAGTCCGCGAGATAGATGGGGAGGTATTGGATGACGAAGGAGTCGTCCGTCGCTCTTCGCCCCAAGAAAGCAGCCGGTAGTCTTCTAGCCAGACACTGGGGTTAGTGACCCCTGTGTATTTGGCTATGTTGGTCGGAGCCCGGAATCTGGCCGGGAAGTTGGCGTTGCGGATGAGGCGGGTGAACGCACGCGGCCCGGGACCGTCGAATCCTGGGTCGGGATGGTTGCGTCGCCCGCTATCGGCGACCTGGGAGGGCGCCGCTGTATCGGTAGCTCTCCTTCGCGCCTCGAGGGTGGCGCGAAGATCGTACTTGTCCCCCAGGCGCTGGCGCACCGGGGTGTACGATGCCTGGGGGAGTTCATGGAGCGGGGCTGTCTTGGCTGGGCTCCGTCGACCCTGTGAGGGGGAGTGCTCCTGACGGCCCGAGGTGGCGCCCGTCCGCCGGGAGCCGGAAGCTTGGGCGTGCTGAACGACAGCACGCTCTACCAGTCCCCGGAGGTTCTGGTAGGCGGCTTTGGCCTCTGGCTCCGTCGGTTCGAGCGATCCTCGGAGCAGCATTGCCGCTGCGGCAATGTTCTGGTTGGCGTGAGGGAAGAACGGGAGGTCGTTCGTTTCCCCAGTCAGCTGCCGATGCACCTGACGCGCGCGGGCGCGCGCGCCGGAGGCTGGCGGCAGATCGGGCTGACGGCGCTCCAGCTCGGCCTGGAGCTTGTCGAGCTCGGCCTTTCGGGCTTCTAGCTCCTCGCGCTGTCGCCGAAGGTCGGCGAGGCGTTGCAGGTGGTGCGGATCGTCTTCCCGCCGGGATTCCTCCCGCCGCGCTTCGTCGCGCGGGAGGAGGGTCCCCAGGGTTACGGGTGTAGAGGAAGGTTCCGCCGCATTCGTCATGTTGCACTCGCGGGAGCATGCCCTGCGCGGGGGATACTCTTTGTCGGAACTAGAGCCGTTGCTGGAGGAGTCCGTCAGCAGGTCGTGGAGGGATGTCGGCGTGTAGCCGGTCATGGCCACGAGCCGTGAGCCCGTGGAAGGTGGAACCGCCGTTCGCTTTAGCTCGCAGGCGGCGTCGCCAGAAGCAGTGCTGGGGCGCGACGGGTCCACCCGCGCGGCCCATACGGGGGCCTCGAGGCGGAGGTTGCTAAGGACGTCAGCAATCGGTCCCAGGCTTGCGGATGGCGCCTGGTCTAGGATGGCGGCGGGAATGAGGACAGGCTCTCCCGCCGTGGTGGTGATGAAATCGAGGGTGCCGAAGCGGATCCAGCCCCTCGATGTCGGCGAATCGTGATGAGGTGAAAAGTCCATCAGGGAGGAGAATGGGAACCCGAAGACGAGGATGTCGGCAAGGACGCGCGAGGACCCCTACCTGGCGCGCCAACTATCGGTGTTTCGTGCACCGGCGGTACGAATTTATGGTCGGAGGGGTCGCGCGCTCCCTCTCCCCGAATGGTCGGCTAGAAAGGCCCGGTATTTATACTGGTTCGGGCTGAACGTCCCTACTCCAGTTCGCGTGAGGTGGTTTTGTATTGATTCTGAATTGGTCTCTCCCTTTACATGCTCGCCCTTCTCCCCGTTATATAGGCCGGGGGGGTGCACTATTGGTTTTTAAGAAAAAGAGGAGAAGACTGTGCTACTGGTCGCCCAAAAGTTGCGGGCTGACGGGACCGGTTGCCGTCTCCTCCTGCTCGCTGTGGGTCGCCGTGGCCGCCGCGCCGCCCGTCATAAATATGAGGGTCGGGGACTTGTGCCGCGACGCCATCACCATTATGGCCAGCATTTAATGCGCCCGATACGCAATAAATGCTGTCGCTTCTCTTGGAAATCGGAGGCCCGGTCGTGGCGTCGGACCGAGCCCAGTGGTCGTGTAGGTGGGCTTCGACCGCCCTGGGTCGGCCCGCTCGCCTTCGTGGGCCGCTGGGGGTACCCATGGTACCGGTAATCGTCAGTATGCTTCAAGCATGCCACATGTAGCTTATTGTTTAAAGATTAAATTGGTTTACTAGATTGTAGTTGAAACTACTGGCTCGCCCTGAGTTGTTAGTTGCTTCAGTTTTGAGCCTTTGCTCTTCTACTAAGGTCTTACTTAGTACTTGGCTATAGTTGACTAAATTGAGGTTGAGATGCATGTCATTCCCTAACTTGTTAAAATCATATATTTTGCATATTATGTGATATATAAGGTTATATGATCGAATGGGCTCATCTTTTCCTATCTTGGCACTCCGTTGTTTCTCTTTTGTGAAATCATTGCTACAGGGAAAATTTTGAACATGTTGTTGTTCTCTCTTTTGTATTCTTGATGAATCCATTGTCAAAGGGGGAGAAGTTTAAGGAAAAAAGGGGAGAAGTTTTTTTGGAATTTTGGAGTTTTGGGGCACATTACACATTCACATATATTTTTCTTCTTATGAGGAGGTTTTTCGTATTCTCACCTAGGGAGAGTTTTTACTTTGAATATTGGTCAAAGGGGGAGATTTCTTAGTCTGTTCAAAAATCCTTTTGTGAAATGAATGCCAAATGTTCAATTCTAAGTGGTGTTGCCAATGTTTTCATCAAGGGGGGGATTGTAAAATCATATGCTGAAAAATTAGCTTAAGAATTGAATTTACAAAATGTGTTTGTACATGTGTTTGACAAATTGACAAGAAACAGTGTTTCTTTTTTTGTGCCGGACCAAGTTTTACAAAAACAGTAAGCTTTTATGTTACGCCGGACTATGCACGTCGGACCAAATTTTCGGTCCGTCGTGAATGCATTTTTGAGTGTTGTTTTTGCATGTACGCTGGACCAAAAATTTGGTCCGTCGTAAACGTATTTTTTGAACATGTTTTCTCTAATTTGAACTGAGAGTTTCGCATGTACGTCGGACCGGGTTTTTGGTCCGTCGTGAGTTGCGCCGGACCGGTGTTTGGTCTGGCGTGAATGGTCTTTTGCTCGATTAGGGTTTTGAGCAATTTTGAAATTGAATTTTGGTTTGAATTTGAGATTATGAAATTGGTGAGAATTTCATGATGCTTGTTTTGAAGTGGACTTTATGCAATGCTCGTGTGAGTAGTTGCATGGATTGACTTTGAGTCAAGTCGTGGACTAGTGCTCGGATTCGTTTCTTGTTTGCTCATGTGCAGGTATTGCTCGAGGGCGAACGTGGTCGATGACGTGATTGGAACTAGGTTCATGGAGGAACTGAGGTTCGGGACTAGGTTCAGGAGGAACTGAGGTCTTTGTGGTCAAGGATGTCATGCGGGACGTTCGGGCTAAGAGAATGGTGCACATGAAGAATGGTTAGTCACGTGAGTATGGCAGGTGGGCCATACGCGTGCAAGAGTTGTATTCGGTCAGGTTGGGCCAAGTGGAGTTCTGTTGAATACAAACTCCTTCTAGGATTATGAGTGGGACTCTTTCTAGGATTAGGAGTAGGAATTGTATTCAGGACTCCTTGTGTTTTGCTCCTTTAAATAGGAGGGGTTGTCTCCTGTTGAAGGGCATCAATCAACCATAGAGCTTTGTTTTAGGGTTTGTACTCTTTTGATGGGAGTACTTTAGACAAAATAAATAAAGATCAATTCTTCCAGATCCGTGCGTGCTACAGTAACCACATTGCTACAGTGTTTCCTGTTTTGGTTCTTGTTTGCTTGCTTGTTCTAACTCTAGATTGGTTTTTTTTTCTTTTAGTTTCATCTTGATTCGATCCGTCAAAAACCTTTCTAGGGTATTGATTTAGGGTTCCTCAAAGTTTAGTTGATTAATCTTTTGTCGTTCTTGATTAATCTACAAGTTTTGATTAGATTAATTCTCGTCATATTCTGCTATAGCAAGCTTGCAAGGTTCATAACTTTTGATCCGTAAGTTCGATCGTGCTGATTCTTTTTGGGTTCCATTCGTATTGGAATCTAGTTTCTTGTGTCCAAATTTCAGATTGATCCGATGGTTGGATCTTCAGAAATTCATGTTTTATCGGACCTCTATCAATCTATTTTTGTTGAATACGAGGCAATTATTTGGTTCCGTTTTTGGGTGAATTTTTAATAGATCAAAAATTTGGTTTTAACTTCCGCACAATCATTCAGCCCCCTCTGATTGTTGTATTCGTATACTTCGATCCTACATATGTTACCTAATCAAATCAAAATTTAGTAAAATTAACAGCCAAGTGTCCAAATTATTGCATGGATAACAAGTCAGAATCACATTGTCAAGGTGTCAAATAATGAAATTTCATACTAAATCTCATGTCTACCTGATTGTTATTTATAACAGCTTCCATTAATAGCCGGCTATCATTTGCCTTTGAACTATACGCATCCTAAGGTAAGCTTTATTCATGAGGTGAGGCGTGTATCGATAAGAGAGAAAGTGATGTCAATATTGTTAATCAATCGTGCTACATTGTGAGGAAAACATTGTGTTAATAGCTTTGCTCGCAATGATGCCACTCATCTTGGTGGTTGTGTAATTTGTGTCTATTGCGTTGTTTCATGTGATGTCATTAAGAGTCATGTGAGGGTTAGAGTAGCAATGCTATGGGGTCAAGGAAGAAGGCAAGGTATTCAAGAAGTCGTTGTTAGGACGCGATACAGAACGTGGTAAGCGATAACAACTATGGTGTGCTTAACAATTATGGTGTGTCTGACACTACGGAATGTGGAGACTTTATAAAATGTGAAATTAGAGATTGTGACATTATAAAATGTGAATTTGGATATTTAAACTTTACGCTATGAAGTTTAATCGCGTTCTGGGCCGATTTCGGGAGCTTTGGGCCTTTCCAGGGAAGATTGGGCCCAAGGGAAAGAGTCTTGGGCTTTAGTGGGATGATGTTTGGGCCCATGTGGGAGTGGGAGGCCAGGTTGGGCCCCACCCCTGCCCTTGTGTGCGCCCCCACCTTGGAAACCTAAGCCGCCTCCCTTGCCTCTCCTCTCCTTGCCTCCACTCCTCCCTAGCCGCCACCCCTAGCCGCCCCCTTGCGCACCACACCTCTCCTCTCCTCTCCACCACCCTTGCTGCCCCTAGGGGAGTTCTCCACCTCACAACCCCGCTGATCCGTCCATTGGAGCGCTCCGCGACGAGGAGATCCGGTGGATTTGGAGCGAGGAAGGAGATCGCGTGAACCGGGAGGAGATTCGTCGGATCTTCGTTCGTCGGGCGAAGGTGGTGTGACCCCGGGAGTGCCCTCTACTTGTCGCCAATCCGTCGCCTGTGGTTGAGGCAAGTGTATTGGAATGGGTAGCGGGTTGTAGGTTGTTAGTTTTTGATGAGTTGCAATTGAATTTATGATGTGTTCACATGCCATGCTTTAATGTTTGCCATTGATATGATGAATACGGATTATTATGTTGTGATGCCATGTGTTAATGTACAAGTTATTTATGATGTTGGCATATTTGCATACATGGCATGATACATGGCCGGGTCGGTGAGAAAGTCATAACTAGTCTGGTGAGGTCGGTGAGAAAGTTATGACTAGTCCGGGGCGCCATTGAGTAAGACCTACATCGTGATTCCATCCACCGCGGTGAATGGAAGCGAGGAGTAGGCACCCTCCATCTTCGGGATGGATGGGGAGAGAGGGTGCACACCGACGGGTGTGCACTCAGCCATACCGGTATGTGCTTCCAGGAGACATGTGCATCTCATCGCATTGCATACAAGATGATGATGATATGTGAATAATGATATGTGAGCATGAATAAGATGATAGACATGATGTGAGATGTTGTAGCCATGTAATTGTTCTTTTGTACCATTGCAATATACTTGCTGAGTGTTGAACTCACGCTTGTGCTTTCTTGTTGTTTTAGGTACCATGAGACCGGCATGCGGGGAAGGGTACTAGTCACACTCCTACACGTAGCTTCACACATTTGTTCCCACAGTTATTCATTTGGTGTTTTGATAATAAATTTAGTGTGTTGCAACTTGGCTTATGGTTTAGTTGTGTGCTATAAGTGCCTGAATCGTTTTGTTTGGCGCATGGAGAGTTTGAATGCTTAAATTGGATTTATATTGCTGTTTTAAATGTCTCGTATTATACCATATTTTGCTATGCTATTGTTGTTGCTTCAAATCATGGTTAAACAAAGGAGATGCTGCCGAAATTCTCGGTTTTAGCATTTGTGCCATGCTATAATTTACTTTAATTTGTGGTATTTGGATGTTGTTTAGTCTATGTTTGGTAGCATTCGGGCATATTAGATGCCAGGGTGTTACAGTGTGCTTAGGAAAAAGATGGCCCGGACTCCTTGCTGCAGTTAGAGAGGGAACATGTGATCACTGATCCACCTCGTCATTATAGGAACCATTAGAGTATGTAGATCTATCGTTGGAGTATTTTTCATTGGAGAGGGAGAAGTTATAGTAATAATGTTTTTGGATGGAATGAAGTTGTGTCTATTTCCCCGGAGCAATACTAGCTAGACACTACTACAAAACAGGGCTTTTCTACCGGTACATCAGTGCGATTGAATTTGAACCGGTACTGATGCACTCATCAGTACCGGTTCATTGGCTACAGGGACGTTGTGGGCTTTCAGTACCGGTTCGTGACACGAACTGGTACTGAAGGCTCGGTATATTAGTACCGGTTCGTGTCACGAACCGGTACTGATGTGAGGGCCAGGAAAGTTCAGAAGGAATGCATATTCTATGTATATCAGTACGCGATGGTGGGTGAGTTGGTTAGAAGGGTGAGCTGTAGGGGTTACGAGGTTGCGGGTTCGAGTCCCACCATCCTCGATATATTTTGATTTCTAGTATTATCAGTACCGGTTCAGTGAACTAGTATTGATGCACTCGAGGCATCAATCCCGGATAAGTAGTACCGGTTCCAAAACCGGCACTGTAGCTGGTTTGGAACCGGTACTGATGGCTCGGTTTCTAGTAGTGAGAGCCTTATCTTAGGCCTTGTTTGGCACACAGGGTTTTTCTCTATCTTATAAAATTGAACAATTTTTATGAAATTCCCGCCTTCTAAATAGAGTCTTTAACATTTGGAGTCGGTATAATAACCTTTGAGTGCAAAATCGGCAAATGTACAAAACGTGCGTACATGAATTTGTATGTGTGTCAATCCTGTGATTTATTTCTCTTTATGTACCAACAACTAATGCAGAAATCGTCATTAGTGGTGGTTTTTAACTGACATCAGTGACGATTTTCAAACTATCACAGATTATCAGTAACAGTTTTAAAATCGCCACAAATAATACTATCAGTGACGATTTTTGGCTAAAACCGTCACCAAGGTTTATCAAAGTGGGCCAGCGGCAGCCATGACCGGTAGTGGCAGAGGCATGAGAGGGGTGATGGTGCTCGGGGATTGGGGCTAAAGGACCAAGGGAATGCTAGGAGCCCATTTTTATACAAGGCTATGACGGGGATATGCCATGGAGCTCTGGCGTTGTTGACCGGAGCTGAGGAAGAAGGAAAGCAAACCGGTAGTGTTCTGAGCCAACTGGGCTGCAACAAAGGATGGCAATAAGTTTGGGGCATAGCAAGGATGTTCCAAGTCAAAATATTTTGTTTCGCTCACCGGGGAGGGAGAATAGTGCTTGTTTTGCTTCTCGGTGCTCAGCAGCTATGGGGCTCCGCCGTGGGCAATGTTGCCAGGCTTGGGTAGGAGGGGAAATAGGAAGATGTGGGGGAGCTCTCAGTAGCCTTAGTGGGGTTTAAATAGTGGCAAAGTGAGGGGTTTGGCACTTGGCCCATGACCATGAGCACGATTCTCTGGCCAAGCAGAAAGGTTACTGGCGAGTCAAACGTAGGAAAATCCGGTGAAGATGGGCGTGCCTACGTGGTGCAAAAATCAGTGACGAGGCAGGGAAGCAGTGAGGATGTAGCAATGGCCTTGAAGGCCCTAGTGCGCACGCAGGCGGCATGGAAACAGGCGGGGCGGCGCCGCGGCGCAAGTTCCCGGGGATGTCACGACGTCCTTGGCGCGGTAGGGCATGCATGGAGGTTAGCGATGTGGCATCGAGACAGGGCGGTAGCGTGGCGTAGGAGCACTAGCCAGGGGTGTGTGCTGCCGCGGGCGCACATGTCTTGCTTAGTATAGGATTAAAAATAACCGACTAGAGGGGGGTGAATAGGAGATTTTTAAAATTTTTGGCTCTATTTGCAATAATAGAATAAGTAATCCTGAAAATGAGAATTTTGACAATCAAAACCTAAATCTTCTAGGTTTTACTAAAGTACACCAATGAGCTAAGATTAAGGAACTATACAATTCTAGTTACAAATGCAAGAATAAATAATCTATGAAAATAAATTTGCTCAAAAGTGTACAAGTGATCAAACCACAAAGAAATGGACATGAATTTTATCCCGTGGTCTCGACAACTTGCCGGTCTCCCCCAATCCACATTGAGGTAGCTTGACCAATAGAAGCTGGCTTCTTATGCATCTGAGCATCCCTCGATCACTAGTGGTAGCTCTTCTCCGCTCCGAGTAGGTGAGCTCTGGCCTTCACAAACAACCGGTCCTCCTCACTCAGTCGCTTACCCTGTAGTACCATACCCTGTAGTACCACTCCTTGTATGCAATAGTGCCACTCTGAGACCAGCTGCAAAAATATGCGCTCTGTAAAATAAGTACCACCGTATTAGGGATGGTACTGCCGCCCACTCGGTAGTACCGCTCCTAAGGTAAGGTAGTGCCGGCCTTAGAGAGATGGCAACATCTTGCTTTCTGTTAAATAACTACTGCCCTCCTGTGGGCGGTACTGCCGCACCTCCGACAGTATCGCTGCTAGGGGCCGGTAGTACCACTTTTGATAAGAAAGCAAGATTTTGAAAAGAATTTTGTGCAAATGTATGAGTATGAGTTATTACATTAATTGAGCCATTAGATCTACTCATTTTCAAGCTACTAATCAAGTCTCCCTTAATAGTATGGCACCTAATATAGCAACTCGATCTTTCTCCAAATACCGTGATCGGCAAAATGCTATAAAAGATCATTAATTCTTTTATACCTTGATATTGAGGTTGACTTCAAATTGTAGCTCATGACATTGTTTTTCATATTCCTTTGACGAGGACCAAACACTTTTTGTACACTCAAAGAAAATTGTTAGTCCACAAATATTGATTGTCACTAATTACTAAAACCAAGTGAAGTTGATGGCTTAAATGCTTCAATCTCCCCCTATTTGGTAAATTGATAACCTTCACATAAATAAAGAGTTTGAATTTTATCTTTAGTACAGAATATGTTCAAACAAATTGTATACTCAAGGGATGTTTGCTTCAAATGGCATATTTGGTGAATTCTTGGATATTTGGTCGTGAATTCTTGGAGATATCACTTGAGCTTGATCATCCACTTTGTCTTCCACCTCAATTGCTTGAACTTGACTTGGCGTAGCGGAAGTAGAAGGTTCAACTTGAGTGGAAGAAGATTGATTGTCTTGATCATCTTCCTTTGGTTTGACATCTCCGATGGTCATATCTTCATAGCTTATCTCAATCCCTCATCACCTACATCATCCAAATTCTCTTGCTCTCCTTGAGAGCTGTTAGTTTCATCAAATTCAACATCACACATTTCTTCAACTAAACCGGAGGTTTTGTTGAAGACACGATAAGCCTTACTATTAAAAGAATAACCAAGAAGAAAACCTTCATCACAATGGCTTTAAAAATTGGAGAGATGAGCACCCTTTTTAAAATGAAACACTTGCACCAAAAAAATGCGAAAATAAGAAATGTTCGGTCTCCGACCAACAAGAAGCTCATAAGAGGTCTTTTTCAAAAGCTGATGCAAATAAAGACAGTTTGTGGCATGACAAGCGGTATCAATGGCTTCCGTCCAAAAACTATCGAAAGTATTATACTCATCAAGCATTGTCCTTACCATTTTAATTAGTGTTTGATTTTTTTTTTCATTCTACTACTCCATTTTGCTTTGGAGTGTAGGTGGCAGAAAATTCATACTTTATTCCAAGTTCATCACAAAAATCTTCAATTTTTGTATTCTTGAATTCAGAATTATTATCACTACATATTTTCTTGATTTTAAAATCAAATTCATTTTGAGCCCTTTTTGCAAAGCTTCTGAAAATGCCGAAGGTTTCGAATTTTCCATATAGAAATAAAACCCAAGTGTATCTTGAGTAATCATCCATAATCACTAAACAATAAGAATTTTTCCCAATGCTCTTATAGGATGTTGGGCCAAACAAATCCATTTGTAAGTGCTATAATGGTCTACATGTGGATATGGTACTCTTTGAAGGATGAGAGCGCTAACTTTTTGCCGGCTTGACAAGCGCTACAAATCTTATTTTTCTCAAACTTCACATCTTTCAAGCTCACAGCTAGGTTATTTTTGAAAAGCTTTTTAAGTTGAATCATCTCAACATAAGCTAGTCTTCTATACTATAACTAAACCAAGGAGGTTTTTGCCATTAAGCAAGTTTGAGGACAATACTCATTTGAGGTGAAATCAACCAAATAAAAATTTTCAAATCGACAGCCATTGAAAACCAAGGATTTGTCATTTTCTTTTGAAATCTCAACTCTATTTTGAGAGAAAGTGCGAACAAGACCAGGGTAAAAAATTTGAGTGACGAATAGCAAATTAAAATTCAAAGTTTCAACTAATAAAACATTGGAAATTGAAAGGTCGTTAGAGAGAGCAAGTTTACCCAAGTCTAATACCTTTCCTTTGCTATTATCACCAAATGTGATCTTGTCATGGTCTCCATCTCCACTCTCAAATGTGGTGAACATCTTTCAGTCTCTGGTCATGTGTTGAGTGCACCCGCTATCCAATATCTAATGCCGTCCACCGATTTTGTAGTTTACCTACAAAAGAAAATTAAACCTTTTTAGGTACCCAAATTTGTTTGGGTCCTTAGAGGTTAGTAACCAAGACTTTGGGCACTCAAATGGCATTTTTCTTGTGATCAAGTATAGGAGTGCCAACAAATTTTGCAACTACTCTACCATTGCTAGTTTTCCTAAGAACATAGCATGAATCATAAGTGTTGTTCTTAGGAGCTTTACTTAATGGGCAATCATTTGCTATATATTCCACATCGTGACACTTACAGCAAAGCTTCCCATTAGATTTTACAAACCTTGGAGCTTTGTTGCTCACCTTCTTACCTTTCTTGAGAATGAACCCAAGTCCCTCCTTGTTGTATGAGCATCGTTGGCTACTCGAAATCTTACTTAGCTTCGTTACTTGCTTCTTGAGCTCATTGTTCTCAACAATTAAATCATTGCTATTATGAATAGAAATTGAGCTAGAGCAAGAGCTAGAAGGCATATCAATCAAATCATCACATGAAGTTGCTATGCTAGATTTTGAGATATTGCATGAAGAATCATCTACTCTAGGCATAGCATCAATAAAATCACAAGAGACTCCTACATCAATTTTGGACTTAGAATGGTCCTTGAGAAGGAGAGTCACGTGAGCATCTTTGAGCTCATTATAAGATTATTTGAGAGAGATGGATTCTTTTCTCAAAACCTTATGTTTAGACTTCTCCTTGTCAAGATACTCATTCAAATTCTCAAGCATATATAGAAGCTCATCATAAGAGGGATCATCATTGTCATTAGCTTTTACCTTATCTCCTTTTACCATAAGACAAAATTGAGTGAGAAAGGGCGACATGGCCTCCTTGATGGCAACTACGGTAAGTCCCTTCTTCTTGGAATGGGTGTCATCATCGGAGGAGTCAAAATTTGAGTACTCCTCTTCAAAATCCCATTCCTCAATGTGAGCTTCACCCTTCCCATCCTTGTGAAGCTTATTGATGAGCTTCTTCTTCCCATGGAATGGCTTCTTCTTGGATGACTTAATCTTGTCATCCTTCTTCTTGGGGCAATGAGAGGCAGTGTGCCCCTTCTCATCGCACTCAAACCATCGAATGTTGGCAAAGCGATTATTGCTTGAGTGTGCCCCTTCTTGAATTTATAAGGAGTGCTCGAGCTTGAGCACGTTTTCATAAATCTTCTCATCCTCCTCACGAGGAGAGACATCTCCTCCTTCATGTCATCTTCGGAGCCATCAAGCGCCTCCTCGCTTGACTCCACTTTTGCCTTGAAAGCAATGTTCTTCTTCTTGGAAGAACTTTGCTCCAAGAGCTCCTCCATGTCCTTCTTGTACAACTCATTCGTGATGAGGCTGCCCAAGAGTGCGGTTGGCATCATTCTCGCTATCTCGGGAGAGTTGAGGAAGAGCGTCACCAGCATCCATTATTGTTCGGTAGAGCTCTAAGCATCTTACGAACAACATCAAGATCGGTTAGTAAACCCCCAAGGCTCTTGAGCTCATACACTATGTTGTTTAACCGTGAATACATCTCAGTGATATTCTCATGGCGCAACATAACAAACTCTCATACTTGATCCGAAGCATGTGTAATTTGGCCTCCTTGACCGAGGGATGTACCCTCATGAATTTTGAAGAGGATTGTCCAAATCTCATGAGCTGTTTCAAGATTTCTCACACGATTGAACTCATCCATGTTCAATGCTCCAAACAAAGCGTATATCGCTTGAGCATTAAGGTAGGAGTTTCACTCATCTTGATCGATAGTGGACGTGGGATCAAGTGACACGACAAAACCCTCACCAACAATTCTCCATATGCTCAGGCCCATAGCCTTGAGATAAACAGTCATGCCTATTTTTCAATACACATAATTAGTGCCATGAAAGAAATGTGCCTTGCCTATGGAAACACCCTCACTAGCCATCCTTTTCTGATGTTAAAGTCTAAAATGAGAGACTAAGATCTAATACCACTTGTAAGATCAAGGATAACCTATTAGTGGGGGTGAATAAGAGGTTTTTAAAATTCTCGGCTCTAATTGTAATAATAAAACAAGTAATACTGGAAATGAGAATTTTGACAATCAACATCTATATCTTCTAGGTTTTACTAAAATGCACCAACGAGCTACGATTAAGCAACTACACAATTCTAACTATAAGTGCAAGAATAAATAAGCTATGAAAGCAAATTTTCTCAAAATAGTACAAGTGATCAAACCACAAAGAGATGGACACGAATTTTATCCCATGGTCTCGGAGACTTGCCGGTGTCCCCTAATCCATATTGAGGTAGCTTGACCAACTCAAGCCGGCTCCTTACGCAATTGAGCCTCCCTCAATCACTAGTGGTAGCTCTTCCTCGCTCCAGGTAGGTGAGCTCCGGCTTTCACATACCAGTAGGCCTCCTCACAAGCTTCTTTGAGGAGATCATCGATTCTAGACGCCTCCAAACCATCTAGGAGACGACAACCTCCAAGAGAATAGACTTGACACTTGCTTGAAAGATTTTTGAGTGCTATAATGGCTTAATTTAATGCAATGCACTCAAAACTCCCAATAACTCACAAATTTGTGAATTAAATGCACTATCCAGAAAAATCAGTCAAGTCTAGCACTACAGCCCTCTGAGGCCCCTTAGTGCCAACTAAGGCTCTAACGGTAGAACTAGTGCATTAAATGTATTAGGTCCTACCTGTTACCCACTTGACCTTAGAAGTCCGGCACTACCACCCTATTGGGGCGGTAGTGCCGTATTTTTGAAATAGGGCAAAGTCGAGGGCTTCTGGAAAAAAGCTACTGGAGCTATTAGGGCAGTACTGCTGCTTACCCAATAGTACCGCTCCTTGTATGCAGTAGTGCCGCTCTGAGGCTAGTTGCAAAAACATGCTCTCTATAAAATAAATACCATCGTATTAAGGGTGGTAATGCCGCTCACCCTGCAGTACCGCTCTTAAGGCACGGTAGTGCCGGCCTCAGAGAGATGGCAACATCCTGCTTTCTCTTAAATAACCACCGCCCTCTTATGGTGGTACGTTGCACCTCCAGCAGTACCACCCCTTGGGGCCAGTAATGCCACTTTTGACAAGAAAGCAAGATTTTGAATTTTTGTGTGTGCAGATGTATGAGTATGAGTTATCACATTAATTGAGCCATTAGATATACTCATTTTCAAGCTACTAATAAAGTCCCTCTTAATAGTACGGCACCTAATCTAGCAACCTAATCTTTCTCCAAACACTGAGATTGGCAAAATGCTATAAAAGGTTCTTAATTTTTTTATACCTTGATCTTGAGATTGACTTTAAATTCTAGCTCATGACATTGCTTTTCCTATTCCTTTGACGAGGACCAAATACCTTTTGCATACTCAAAGCAAATTGTTAGTACACAAATATTGATTGTCATTAATTACAAAACCAAGTGAAATTGGGGGCCTATATGCTTCACTTGGTGCTAGGCATGCTCTGGCGTGGGTAGCGGTCAGCAAGCGGGCCCGGCTTGACTAGCGAGCCCGGGTGGCAGTGAGAGAAGGAAAGGGGAGAGAAAGGGCTGAGCTTATAAGGGAAATGCATTTTATCATAATACGCCTTTTCCTAGAGAAAACGGGTTTTGAGCAATTACGTCTTCCCTTTCCCGCATTTTCATATTTCAATTATGATTTAAGTTTATAGTTGAGATCTTATGACATTTTCTAGAGTTAGCAAATTGATTTAGATTTTTGTGAATTTGTTTAAGGTTCCAGGAATCATACTAACGTTATCGTAAAAATTTCAAAGCATAAGTAACCTTGTGGAGTTTTTGAAAATTCTTTTATTTCTTTTGTCCTAATGAAGAAATCTAGTATTTGATTTTTCAGAAGAAACAAATGGATTCAAAAATTCATGAAACTTTTTGGAGAGGTCCTTTAAACTATTTAAGATTTAAATAAAATTTCTATGGACATTAAAATGTTTTAAAGTTCAAGAACCATAACTAGGTTATTTGAAAAGCATTTCTCTTAATTGCAAAAATTCCAAAAAAATCAGATAATCTATGAAAATTCTTAAAATGATTTAATGAGTTTATATTCCATTTTGGTGAATTTTAGAATGTTACATTGAAATTAGCGAAAGGCAAGGGAGGATGAGAGCCACGTGGAAGGACTATAAGGCAGCACAGGCCACTCAGTAGGCCAAGCCCACTTGGCCAAGAGGGGAGCCCAATGAGCCCAAGTGGGAAGCAAGGCCACTTGACCAAGGTGCAAGGAGGCAGGACCTAAGCCCAATTCGGATAAGACAAGGAAGCAAAGAAAGAGAAAAGATTGAATTGGATCTAGAGAGCAAAAGAGTTCAGTTCGGAATGCTTGAACAGCCGAACTTAAAAATACCATAATTCTCACATGTTGGACTAGGATTGCAGCATTTTTGGACTTGTTTGAAAGTTTGAAACGTTCTCTCTGTTTCACTCCATTACGAGACGATTAGAATCGACTTCCTTCTAGCTTTAAATTGGCCGACGACCGACAAATATCGGCTTTCAGATTGGCCTAATCTCTACTATTCTAAAGTAGCACTTGGTGGCAGTGGTCCGTTCTTCCCACGTCATTAATTGCCGCTTAATTGCCCTGCTTAATTGCCCTACTTAATTGCCCTGCTTAATTGCCCTACGCAAGAAATGAAGCGTTGCTTTAATTAGCCAGCTTTCGCAAGAAACAAAGCCTTAAAGATAGATGTTTGATTTTGTGAAATAATTTTTTTTTAATCTTTATTTTTCGTTATCAATTTTGTTTTTCGTAGCAACGCACGGGCATGTAACTAGTTAGATTAGAAATTTGAGTTGGAGATAGAGTCTAGGTGGGTGGGATTCACCTTGACCAGTCCTAGGCCATGTTGCACACCCCAGTCTCTTTTATATATTTGTATTATTCTCTTTTGTAAATAAAGACTACAATTGATAATATACAACATATACGCTTATTCTTTCCCATTAATGTTGTATACACAATGGAGTGAAGAATTGGACATTGCTTCTTTCAAAAATCATTCTTTCTTTCCGCTGTGAACTCAGAGATCGATAAATATTTCACTCGGTGATCTCGTGAAGTGCAACACGCGTATAATCTTGACAAATCAAAGAGTTAAAAGCCTATTACATTTAACAGTAGAAGATCAACTAGTATTCATCGAATGAGTTCGTAAGTTACGTCATGAATATCTAGCATCCCGTAAGCTGATTGGGTTCGGGACTTGGGAAGAATTGACTCGGCTGTCTTTGCATTTGGGCTTTTGGCTATTTGGGCCGACCATGCATCATCAAAGCAACCGTCGAAGGACCAGTGCACTCTGTTTGCTCGAGCTTCAACGAGTGCAAACCATTTAGTCTTTTTATATGCGAACTTCAAACAAATTAACATATCGATTAATTTTATGTTTTTGTAAAGTCAAGTCTCTATTAAATAATAATAATAATAATAATAATAATAATAATAATAATATGAATTTAGAATGCACAGGACTATATTTATCTTAAGTTAGCTTAGTTCTACAAGCTGTTCATCTATTTTATTCTAACTTTGTCACTGTCTACCAATAATTCTTAAGTTTCAAGGGTGATTTTCTTCCAGAAAGTATAGCTACATTTCGTTTGAACGTGCGAGATTTTTTTTTTCTAGGATCCGGTAACAATTGAATTTTATGTAAAGTTTAATTAAAATTTTCTGGCGTTGCAAACGTGTCATTGTCCGTTGAGCATGCATGAACAGGCCGAAACATGACTCGTTGTCACTTCGCTCCCACAAGTAGCCCCCGTTTTAACCGGATTCGTCCCAAACTTGTTACAAAGGCCCATATCTGTCGGGCCTCCGGCGACCCCTCGTTCTCGAAGCTGCCATCGCCCTCCCCTGCCTGCCGCTCTTGCTTCCAAACCCCACCGACGGCGATCTCCTCCCCCACCCATCCAACCTTCCAGGCTATCACTCCCTCGGTGAGTGATATTCTTCGTCTATCCACCAAGGGATCCGTGCGATTTTACCCTAGGTTCTTGACCCACTCGCGATCGTCAGGCGAAGGCGGCGGACGGGAGGATGATGGGGAGCAACAGCGGCGGCGGCGGCGGGATGGTTCCGAGCATGGGCGGGCCCATGGGGGCTGCTGGCGGAGGCGGCGACGGGCGGCACGACGACGAGGCCGCCCTCACCGAGTTCCTCTCCTCCCTCATGGACTACACCCCCACGGTACGGTAACACACTCTTGCCCTAATACCCCCTCTTTCGACCGATTTCCGAGTTCTGTGTTTGATTCGGTGGCGCCGCAGATTCCGGACGAACTGGTGGAGCACTACCTCGGACGCAGCGGCTTCCACTGCCCCGACCTACGCCTGTAAGTGCCCTCGGTTGGCTGCCCTGGAATATCATTGAAAGTAAGCTCGAACTGAATTGTATGATCTCTTGTACACATGGTAACAATCCGATGGAACCACTTAGGGTTGTTTGTAGCGCTTTGCTAGTTGCTACTCTAGTCGGGGGGAGATTCTGTTGTCTCCCTCTTCAACCTGGTGATTATTCGTTCGTCCACATGAATGACTTGATTCCTTTTTGTTTTCTAATTTCTTTTTCTACAGAACGAGGCTGGTTGCTGTAGCCACTCAAAAGTTCATTTCAGATGTTGCAAGCGATTCTCTTCAGTATGTATATTTATAATCTCACTCTTTCTTTTCCCAACTCAATACAATTCGTCTGTGAAATTGTATGTTATGCATAAGGCTGTGCAAGTAAATTTCTTTTGTGTGAGTTTACCAGATTCCAGTCTAAATCTATGTCCCTGATGGCGTATGGTAGTCTTGCACACCTATTCATGCATGATTAATGGAATGGTATAAAGTCATCCTGTTGTCAGAACTTTTTACGTCCCTTCTTACCCATTAAGTTGTGTTTAGGATAGTCACAACTTTTCCAGCCTTCCCAATTGCTATCCTTTATGTTTCTTTCCCCAAAAAAATTTGACACACGCCATTACCCATTAAGTTGTGTTTAGGATAGTCACAACTTTTCCAGCCTTCCCAATTGCTATCCTTTATGTTCCTTTCCCCAAAAAAATTTGACACACGCCACTGCAAAACTAATGATATTTTTACTATGTCCTGTACCGCTCTTGCAAACTACCCATGCCACAATAGTGATGGATTTTTAGTTCTTTCGATGTGGTATGTACAAAAAGAAAAGATCTTCTCATGTTTTATTAAGAATACATTATATTCTGGTAGCGTTTCCCCTAACTAATATATTCCAGCCTCTCTCGAAATATTCTGTCTTCCAAGGGTTTCATGGAACCAACTCCTATCTTTCGATCAGCACCAGTTCTGTGTCCTCCCCATTTTACTTGATCAACTACATTACTGCCCCCGTTCTCCCTGTCTTCTTCTTGGTAAGGTTGAGTGGTCCAGAGCTTGTTGCAACGCGGTGTTGAATCTCGGGGAATGGCCAGTTCAGCTGCTTCCCAACTTCCAAGCTCTTACTCCAGATCCTCCTGACCAAGTCATGGAACCGAACATGACATCTTAATCCCTAACTGTATAACAAACTAGGCTAAGTAGTTTGATTTCAATATTTATTTTGCTAGTCTAAAAAATATGTATTGCACTGATGAGATAGGAGAAGTTAATTACAACGTTGGCTTGATCTTTGCATACTTAAAGTCAAGCTATTTTTGGTGCGGGTATGTCATAACTCATAACAATTGCACTATACCTTGCACATTAATATGATATTAAAATGATTCTTCCCCTTAAACTAGGCACTGCAAAGCCAGGGTAGCAGCACCTATCAAAGACAACAAAAGCAAACAGCCAAAGGTGATTTTACTTTGTAGTTGAACTTCCATGTTACTCCTAGAATGAAATCTTGCATACCATCCTTACTGCTTGCTGATGACACGTTTTATTGTACTTCAGGATAAACGTCTTGTATTGACAATGGATGATCTTTCTAAAGCCTTGCGTGAGGTAAACCATTTTCCTATTATATCTTACCTTTACTTTTTTATGCAGTAGCCCACCATTAGCTACCTATGTTCTCATGTTCAGAGGCTCACATTATTTGGTTTGGACACAAAATAGCAATTAGCTAATTAATTTTATTATGACTTGAACCCCTGCCCTGATAAACCCATTGAAATTCACTACAGAAGAATGGCTTTAGTTAATCCTTTGAGACCAAGAGGATTGCTTGATGTTGACATGTTGGTTTCCCGTTTCCCTAAAGGGCTAAAACCAAATGTCATACGGATTCAATGATCCTAGATCCACACAGCTAGGATACTTGGATACTTCAGAAACTAGCATATCGGTATCGGATACTTATCCGTATCCGATACGGTCGGATACGTATCTTGCCCGAATGGGCGATTTTTCTATTTTTCAAAAAAAAGAAAATAATTCCCGATATTTGCATGATACTTCCCCAATACCTTTCATAATACTTCTACCAACTTAGAAGGAGATGTTGGAATCATTTATTCCTATTCCACAGTCCCTTCTCGTTCCCTACACCACCAACGCACTCCTCTTTTCTTCCCCCGGGCACTCACTCCATTCCTCTCCCCCTGTAGACAGTGGCGCGCGGCACCCCTCTCCCTGCCGACGCGACAACGCCGCCAGTCTTCACTCACGGCGAGTCATCCCATTAGTACTCTTCTTCCCTCTTAAATATGGTAGTGTGGTATAGGCCCCGTTTTTGGGATAGATTCTGATTGTGCAGATTCCGGATTATATTAGAATTAGTTGGCACCCAGCTTCTGATTCTATATAGAAGGGTTGATCTTGATTGTGGAGAAGCTGTCCAGAATCCCCGCGTTTAGCAGATAATCCACTTTTCTATTAAGCAGAAGCTATGCAGAAGTTGTCCTAAACGGGGCCATACTCCCAGCCAGCGGCAACCAAGAGCTGGTGAGGGCAGCAGTAGCGAGGCAAGACATACTGCTGCGGCTGGCAGGAATAGAAGCGCACAATTGTGAAGACGTTTGGAGCAACATTAGACTAGATGCCCTAAACCACTTGCTATTGCGTAGGCGTATTGCGTATCCGGGCATCCTAGCCTCTCACAGCTCACCAAAATTCATAAGGACTAACTCAACAATTAGTGGCAGCTAAGAACATCTTACGAGAGCAAAGGCATCAATATTACCTGAAATCAGCATTTAAGCACAGCTGTAGAGGCTTGGGATTGACTGTACACTTACAGGTCTAATTGACAAATTATTTCCTGTAGTTTCTCCTTCAAAGAATGCCTTTGAGGCACGACCGATTCTAGCGGCAGTGATTGAATTCTATATGGCTTGTATCTTCATAACAGTTTAACTACACTGACATCTTTTGTAATGGATATTGCCTAATGCATATAAGGCCATAAATAAATTAAAAAATATCTTTTTTGTTTCCTCTTTACTGGACTGATGAGACCATTGTCACTCTAGTTATCACAGCACGGGAGAGGAAGGGGAGTTTGAATAATACTAGAAAAGTAAAAAAATCATGGATATCTCCCAAGTAACATGGGTAACAGAGCAATCACTAAAATGCTGGTGAATAGACAGGTTTAGCATATGAAACAACCTTCAATTTGCCAATCCAACCACACATTTTCTGATCGTCCTTAGTGAGAATGCTCTTATCCAAAATCAGCCACAAGAGGACCATTATTTTCAAGAAATTAGGCACTTCCAGAACCTAAATTTGTTGGACAGACTCGCATTACTAGTATTCAATGCCCTACAAGGTTTATACCAAGAAGACACAGTATATCTTCTGTTCATACCAAAGCAGCTTTGTGGGTTGCTTCCTTCAGTCAGCAATTAGAGTTGAAAGTATCTTTAGTTGCATGCCACTAGTCAGGATGGTATTGTTTACACTCCTCAGATTCAGAATCAATCTACATGCTACCCAAACCTCATACAAAAGGGCATCCTTATCGTGTATAATATCATATTGGTCAAGATGTTGGACAGAGGGAAATACCCTGCAGCCGGCACACATCCTCCGAAAAACTGAATTTCTAATAAAATATCTCGAATTTTCATGAGGTGTATTTGTGCAGCGTACCTCTAATTTGAACTTTATAACCCCCCCCCCCCCAAAAAAAAAAAAAAAAGAAAAGAAAAAGAAAAAAGAAACACTTTTTTGAGCTCTCATCACATCATTTGTTAGAAGAATAGAGCATCCGCTACCCTGTTCAATTCCTAAAATCTTTGTCCTGCTTCGGCTTAGTGGACCTCCCTAGGCCATGGGCCCATGAGCAACACTCTATCCTTCCAGGTTCTAACAATGATCTAATGCATTTTAAAGATGAAACTAGCATTTCTGACTCTCATGGCAAATACCAATATAGGTGACCAATTTACTCCTAACTTCACGGCAAACACAATCATTTTAACCTAAAATCTTATTTGTTTTACTATATCACTGACAGTAGTTGTTGGACCTCGTTCCAACACATTCACGTATGATATGTTTAAAACAGTTAACTCTACTCGAACAACGCGGTGCACCCGACTATACTAAGACAATGCAGCGCACGATTGTATACTTCATTTCTAATCTGCAGTTACGTGGAATTTTCCTTGCAGCATGGTGTGAACTTGAAACACCCTGAGTACTTTGCAGACAGCCCTTCAGCAGGGATGGCTCCTTCAACAAGAGAGGAGTAGAATCAATTGAGCCCAGCCCGTACATGTGTTATACAAGAGATGCCGAATGAACGGCCATGTTTTCATCCTTGCCCAACTTTATGCAATGTTGTACTAACATAAAAGTATGTACTTGATGGCTGTTATTGATGTATTATCGACCATTAGCATGTGGTTGCCACCATTGGTTGCTTTTGTGCTTGCTGTGATACTATTAGCTCTGTGCACATTAATCTCAGTTGCCTTTACCTCTGAGTGATGGCATCTTTACAGTCGAAAGTGTCGATCCAATCAAATTGACTTTATGTAGCATTTTAACTTTGATTCCTGATGATTGGCTAACAACAACCTTTCCTATTTGGAAATGGCAGGGAGGCCTGGAGATTGATGATCTGGAGATCAGATAGCTCTAGTTTATCTTCGTCAGTCTCAAATTGCAGGATCACAAGTCAAATTTGCATACACTGGATATCATCTGAATTAGCGAAAGAACAATTCACAAAATGCATTGCTGAAATGTGCAGAAAAATTTGAAAGTATCAAGGAATATCCTGTCGTTGACTCGTCATCCAAGAGCTAGTATTAAATCAGTGATGGAACTTCAGAACAGTCACATAGAGCAGCCCGAGTAGAAACTAAATAAAGGGTCATGATTAACTTTTTTAAAATATAATATAAATATATATACGCACTTTTTAATGAGTAATCTCATAGCAAAAACAATCCAAGATTTCGTCGTTTAGGCAGCTCTTCCCATGAGTAACTTTCAGGCCCCGAGGCAAGAGCCATAGTCATCCGTTCGGGGGATTCAAAGCCTTCTTATTCTTCAATCACTGATTGATTAGTGTGTACTTTTTCATGGCTATTGATTGGAATTGGATCATAGCCTTGTCCATATAACAACACTTAAAACCTACTACAAACCTGCAAAGGTTGGTTCATACTTCTATCAACCGCATAATGCATGCTTGACTTTGAATTGTTAATTCGTCAAACATGAACCAAATTTCTTACTCCTTGTCTCAAAAAAAGCAAACTTCTTGCTTTTTTTTTGAAGAAATCAACACAACACTAATCTTTTCAATGCAGCTCGGATTTCTGAAAGGGACCAGCCCTAATATCATAAGTAGGCCACCAACCCACCATCAGGCATTAAAAACCTTGCATACTCTGGTCCCTCTCCAATTTATATATGCATGACAGTCGACTTGAATTTTATAATTTCTACTTCCTGAAGTCATCAATGTTATCGCTTGTTTGAACTGAAAAAAGAAGAGAATTTTGACTTCATCTCAGGCATTTCTGATGATGATCTAGGAGAGATTTAACAAAACATGGCCGGCGCAATGATTTCATTTAAGAAATTAGACAGTAACTGATGTGTGTAGCATATAAGCTGATAACAGTTTGAATAGGCGCGGCAGAAAACACTGCACGGTAGAAATTCTCTCTGCGATTTGCAGCGATTGGCTTAACTGTTTTTCACTACGTCACGTTGATTTCGCTGCACAAGACAAAAGGAACTACGTCAAGTTCAGTTCGCATTACTACAAGAATATACATCACAATTATATTTTTATCATCATTACAGTCGGTTTTAGTAGCGACACAAAATCTTTAAAGAGTGATGAGGAGGCTCTATCACAGTCGGTGCTCGCACGATAATAACAATCAGTCACCGATTGCGATGACCGCTCTGAACCGATTGTGATGAGGGAGTCATCACAATTGGTTCTCACCTAGAATTGATTGTGATGACCATGTTACAACTGTACACCATCCGAAAACAACCTCAAATTTACAGTATCACCATATAAATCACAGTACACATACATTCACAATATGATAATATCACAAAACATTCACAATACTTATACGTAGCACATAACATTCACATTCACAGCACACATATCACATTTACAACACAATCATATCATATTCATAGTACACATATCACATTCACATGATATAATATTGTTTACGACATATATATGACTAGTAGAACCCTTTGTCATTTCTATACCTGCTGTCCTCCGCTATAACCTCTGTCCAGTACCACATGCATATGTTATCTCGTAGTTTGTTGAGATCTTTGTTGTCAAGGCACTAGCGGGGATATTGAGTTTCTGCAAAATAGAAAGTAGTACACTAATTTAAGTTTTAAAATAAGTATGTAAAAGGATGAACTTATTATATATGCATGTACATATACACCTTAGGGAATACGTATGAGCCGCTGACCAGGATTATCATGTCATGCATGATGTAGAAGTCGCAAAAGTCGTCGGACCCCTGTTGATGATAATGTGAAGAAAGAAAATGAAATTAGGAGACGAAGAATAGATATCAGAAAAAAAATCCTATGCTAGGGATTTATACCTTGAAGCGCTTCCACTCCAGCTAGTCACGTAGTTTGTGATCGTATCGCCCTCCTTCAGCAACGTACGACGAGAAAGCCCTACATGCATTGAAGAGATGTCATTGAGAAAAAAATGAACGTAATTAATTACAGAAAGTGTTACTTTAAAGAAACTAGTTATATGCCCGTGCGTTGCTACGAAAAACAAAATTGATAACGAAAAATAAATATTAAAAAATAAAAAAAATACTATTTCATAAGATCAAACATCTATCTTTAACGCTTCGCTTTTGCAAAGTCAAGCTAATTAAACCAACGCTTCGTTTCTTGCGTAGGGCAATTAAGCAGGGCAATTAAGTAGGGCAATTAAGCAGGGCAATTAATGTGACGTGGGAAGAAACTCTCACTTTATATAGTAGAGATATACTTACTTCTGCAAAACAGGCTTGATCGTGTAGGTCATTGGTCTCTTCTCGAGCGAGTTAAAAGTGTAGACTTTGTTTTCCTTTGGAGCGACCACAAGTAGAACTCAATGGTTGCTTTTAAAATGGTATGCAATGCAAGAAAATAAGTTCATATACAGTGTACGTGCGTACAAATAATTGATGGGTAAAGTCATCAGAGTAGTACTTACTCCTCGTAGTACGGGAAGAGAATGAAGTCTTTTTTCACCTCAGCATTAAAGGCATGCTTGATATAGTTGGCAACGAACTTCAATTCAAGCCTAGTCATGGTCAAAGAAACCATCTCGGGGTCCACGAACCCAACTGGATGTTGATCCGTCGCAACTCACCGCCTCATTATCCTGCAACTCGTGTTAATTGTTAAAAAACATAATACAAAATCCTATACCAATCATAGGTTCATGCTGTATGGTGCGATACTCACAGCGTCCAGGTTCGTATAGTGGAAATATCAATGGCTTTCATGTTGTACAAATGAAACAGATCCTCGAAACTCACTGGGAATGTCCCATACTCCTGGCGGTGGAAATGTCCCCCTCGATACTGAACAATGAAATTGACTTAACGCTCGACCGCATTCGCCTTGTCGTAGTACCATCCATGTAGTAAGCAACTGCACTTGCCGAGAGCATTCAATTCATGGGGAGGGAAAAGGAGTTGTCCTTACATGTATGTCTTAAAATCGTATTGGGGTGCTAGGGCATCTGTTAACTTTTCTTTTTGTACAGACGAAGTCTCCGAGGTTGAGACAATGGGCTTTAGTTGTATTGGAGGGGGCCTTGTGACCTCTGACAACTTTGCCTTCTTAACAGAGGATTCTCCGAGCTCTCTTGTGGTTCTTTCGTCAGCGTGCTAGTAGTCCTTTTGCGTACCAGCTTTGTACTCTGTGTAGGAGCAGGAGCATGTGCAGGTGTAGGAGCAAGAGCATGAGGAGGAGCAGACGCAGGATTAGGTGAAGGAGCATGAGCAGGTGCATATGTAACATGACATGTTGCAGTACTGAAATGATGGAGAAGATGCGAGGATTTATACCTTCAGTAGTACGACATCCGTGCTTGCCCGAGAGTGGTGATATCTTCGTTCGGAGGGAACTTCAGCACATGAGATAGGAATTCATCATGGACATAGTCCACCATGCACCCTCGTGTAACCCTTTCCCAAAGGGATACCATGCACCATGTCATCCTACTTGCATGGAAATACAATCCCACGTCCAGCCTCAATGGTAAATCCGTCTTTGACCAAGACACTGGCATTTGGCAGGTGCCTGCAAGAAATATGTAACTTGATCAGAATCATTGTTTAGCTTACTCTCGTACCTTTTAGTCAGAAACACTTATTACCTTCAGTTGGAAATCGGACTGATCATTTCTAGAAGCGCAACTACTAGGGTGTATCACAGGCAGTTCTACGAGAGGCGAGGCCATATTACTTTGACTCTGAGAGATCATAGCCATCATCTCGGCCCTCATGCGCTCCTCACATGGTATCATCTCCTCCCTCAGCTCGGGCCTCAGGCGTGTCTCACGTGCTTCCCATGATCTTGATATAGCACTGGAACCACCCTGTGGCAAGCAGCCGGCCCTTATGGTCGAGCTTCTCGATCGCCTAAGACAGGATGACCCTTGACCCTTACCTTTGAAATCTCCCTTGCTCTTTCTGCTAGCTTACCTTCTCCTGCGAGAAGCAAATATAAGTTAGTGCTAAAATATAATGGGAAGGGTCAATTGCAATGTACTAACTTACATGTCTTGCGATGGTGGAGACAATCCACGCGGTCGAGGGGTTTGGAACCACAAGCCAACTGTTGGAGGTTTTCTTCGTCCTCGCTGATACCCAGTCGTGTGCCCACTCCTCACATATATGGGAGTAAGGCATCACCATCTCAGAGTTCGCACACTCCTCGGCTAGTCACGCCCACTCTATCTTCTTCCCTACATAGCGTCGAAACCGAGGTGGTGCACGTGTTTGTTCGGCCTCTGTATAGCGATGTTCTTCTCTCTTAGCTCCTCCGCCTTAGGCGTACTCCTCATCCTTGTGAACTCCTCCCAAACCTCGGGAGTCACAAATGGATACCTCTTAAAAGGAGTACGGCCTTTCAGCACATACTCAGCATGCATGACAACCTTGAATTGCCTCAAAGCCGCACCCATTCTCTGCAAGGCCTACCGTCTCACCTTGATTTCATCTTCCTATGGTATAATCTATTTTCCCTGAACTTCGTCCCACAGTCGGTTCTTCTGCTCGGCGCTGACTTCCTTCCTCCAGTTCTTAACTGTGATCGGCACACTCTCCCTCACCAATTGGTCGAGAAAAGAGGAGTAGTGGCCCTTATACTTGCCAAGACCCATGCAAACCCCCGTGGTATCAAGGTGGAGAACCTGTGGGGTTCTCCCTGTGGCCCCTTTATTCGGTCATCGGCCCTTTCTCTCCTTACTCGGCAGCGCCTCAACAGCACCTCCTTCTCTCTCTCTGGTGTTGAGTCTGTGTTCTCTTTGAGACATTTCGAATATATATATATAACCTGAATTTCATGAGAGAAAGCAATTTATATATTTTTTATGATCATATATTTCACGTGAGTGAAAGCAATTCTTAGCTATTTGTTGACTTGACAATGAATCATATAAATTAACAGATTAATGGATAATTCATAGCATATTATTGTATTAGCATATTGTAGTAAATTAATAGATTAATGGATAATTCAAACCATATAATTGTACTAGCTAACAAATTAATGGATGATTTTAAAGAAATGTCTATCTGTTGACCAACGATGACTCCTAATCTCTAATTAGGTTAGGTCCTAGTCCCATTCGAGGATATGTGATTCGAGTAAGTTCTAAGCTGTTGTACAACTCTAGAGAAAATTTCGGCAGCATCTCCCCGCTGTTCTCCAAATACACGTCTCGACGATAGGTCAAGAGGGTGTGTATCCGGAGAACACCAGGGAGATGTTATCGAAACTTTCTCTAGAGTTGTACAATAGCTTAGGAACTTGCCTGAACTACATATCCTCGAAATGTCCAAAAAATGTGGACAATTCGAGACTGTTTGCTTATAAATATGCCATTTCAACATATTTATAAACATGCGCCCTCGAACGGGAGATGCATAGGTTACGCAACCTAAACGCTAACATTGATAATTTCAGCATATTTCTGGATTGTTGAATAAAGTGCGATAATAAGAGAAAATATATAATACTAATCCCAATTAACAATATGATGACAATTACATAATTCCAAGATAGCAAAATTGACATATTCAAAGAGATAAAGCATACCATAAAATCGACTTTCTGTTGCTTGTAAGGTCATTACCAAAAAGTGCTAATCAAATTAATCTATGTAACAGCAAAGCAATAATTTAGTAGAGAAATACAAACTTAGCATATATTTAAGTACACTACCAGAAGTTACAGAAGCACTAACCTAGCTTCCTCAACATCTAATTAGGAGCACATGCTATATTTACTTACGTTGGACTTCATTGGTCAGCCGTGAAATCTCAAAGTAATCTAATGTTTGACAAATAAGTGCTATAAATTTTTTTGTATGAATCAGCATACAGTCATACACTGTGCTGTTTAAGATTTTAAGGTACAGTGTTTAGGATATATTTGGAAATAAGTCCATCTTAAAAATATATGATTTGAACAACACCAAGGAAACACTTTAATTTTGAGGAAGTACATTTTGCTCTATTAAGATAGTACATTCTGCTATAATAAGATAGAACACTTTAAACTCAGAATGGTAGTATAATGGTTTTTACTAAATTTACATATAAGTGGCTCATGGCAACAGCAAGGACAATAAAGCACAATCTAAGCCTCAAGCTTTGAAGCATGACTACAAGAGCATAATACAAAATATACCAAATGTTATAGCAGATGTCATGAAATTTATTTAAGAGCAAGAGGGGCCTACATTTGCAAAATTTTATAGAAGTAGACAGCAATTTTAGAGAGTTCCATTTTGACTTGGTCAGATCATACTGAAAGAAACCTCAGTAGTTTAGGAAAAATAAACCAAAGAGTTTGCACTAAGAGGTATGCTTCAACAAAAAGAAAAAAGAAAAAAGAAAAAAGAAAAAAGAAAAAAGAAAAAAGAAAAAAGAAGAAGATCGACTTGTACTTACATAACAAAATATCTGAATGAAGTCAATGATCTTGTGAAATGATGATTAGAAAAAAAGATATTCTAAAGATGTATATTTGAAGAGACAAAACCCCTAAATCTGACTGTGCCAATCATAAGAAATGATATAAATTGGACTAGTGGTAAAAAATTTAGCCATTAGCGTCCTTAGTTTTGATGACCACTAACAATAATTTTAGCCATATCACCCTTTCATAAATGACAAATTACCATTATATTTAAGTGACATCCACAACAAACGAGTGTCAAAAAATATACAAGTAGCATTGCTTAACTAAAACTTATTGATGCAATTAAGCTAATAAAGGCAAATTACTGCAGTTTTCTGACCATTGGTTAACAATCAAGAAACACCTCTTATAATCAAGTACGGGAAAAAGCTAATATCACACAAAATCATATAACTGAATCCTACTCAGACTTTTGTCATGGAATTCCAGAAGCCCACTTTAGTAACATTGTAATCCAATTACAGCCAACAAAAACGCCAGGATCAATGTTTATGAAGAAAATAAACACTGTACCTTAAAATCTTAAATAACACAGTGCAAGTTCTAAACAACTCAGACATAATAAGATAAATAACTGAACCAAACAATTAAATACTCATCAAACTATCAACACAGACATAATGAAGAATACCAATAACATATGAAGAATAGATGGCGAGGACAGTGAGGGCGAGGATGAGGGCAAGGATGGCAACGACGATGTTGAGGGTGAGGACGGTGGGGTCAATGAGGGCAAGGACGGCGGGGAGAGGATGGTGGGGTTGACGAGGGCGAGGACGACGGGGTCAACGAGGGTGAGGATGGCGGGGTTGACGAGGGCGAGGGTGGGGTCGACGTCAAGGGCGAGGACAGCGAGGGCGAGGACGACATGGTCCACGAGTGCAAGAACGGCTCTAGGGATAGGGCTAGGGCAACTTGGGGAGGAGGACTAAGGAGTTTCAGACGGGGAGTGTCTGAGGTGAGGTTTATATGACACATATGTTAATCGGTTACTAATAGACCCGACAGCAATGACTGACCTATTTGTGTCGATTTTCTACGAGAACTGATTGCAATGACTAAGCTATTTGTGTCGGTTCATTAATGAACCAACTGCAATGACTAAACTATTTGTGTTGGTTCTCTACTAGAACCGAATGCAATGATTGAGCTATTTGTGTCGGTTCTCTAAGGGAACCGATTGCAATGACTAAGCTATCTGTGTCGGTTTGACGTTTAAACCGATTGTATTGATTTGGACATTTCTATCGGTTCTAAGGTAAAACCGAATGAATTGAGTTGGGTTATTTGTGTTAGTTCGAAGTTTAAACCGGCTGCAATATGAAGCTATTAGTGTTAGTTTTTAATCTGAAACCGATTGCAATACAAAGTCACACACATCTATTTTCAGCATCTCATGAAATAGAGAAAATACCATAACTATTGCAAATATAGTTGAAACTATTTCAAATTTTGCAAAAACATACTTTGGGATACTACAAAGCTTTTCAAAAAATATTTTTTTGAAAAAAGTGTCACCATTCAAAAGATATGCCAAATTTCACTTTATAGGCATGAATTTTACATAAAGAGTAGAAAAGTCAAAACCTTTTCAATTCCCTTACAAATTATTTGAAAATTTTTAGAAATGAACTTTGGATTAGTTAGAAGATTTTCCAAAAAGAATTTACTCGAAAAGAATTTTCTTTCAAAAGATATGGCAAAATACGATTTGTATGGCTTTGTAGGTGTCATTTAATCCAAAAATAGGTCAAGAGTAGCTTTTAGGCTAGTTTTAAAATCAAATAACTTAGGATCGGTTGGTTTTTTGAAAATCTTTTGAATACAAGAATTGTTAAGAATGATCAACTCAATATTTTTTTTTTGTTTTGGAGCTAATTTTAGAATTATTTTACAATTAATTCTAAGAAAAATACAAGTTTCAATCAAATTTTCTTTTGAAATTAATTAATAATTTGGAAAAATGTATTTATGTATTTGTAGTACCAAAATAAGCATCTAGCTCATCTTCTTTTATGCATACACAATGGAACTACGAGATTATCAATAATTGTCCATAGCGGTCACATAAACAAAAAAAATATAACATGATGCGAATGTAAGTAAAGAATCATTATTGAATGAATTAACTGCTCTAGTGGCATTGAGAAGCATACATAGTCCCTTTATTTATAGTACAACCCTTCTTGATGATCTACAAGCATGTAATTTATTCCATGTGTGTCGTCGTCACCGCTAAGACATGCCCCATATGCAAACGGAAGTATTTTATTGAATTGATTGTACTTTCTTCATCTATGACATTTTCTACTCCAACGATCCGCCTCTTGCCATGAAGGATGATGTGCAACCTTGGATTGGCTAGATCACACACGTAGAAAACTTGAGTTGCTTGCTTCGCAACAACAAATGGTTTATCTTTGTAGGCGAGTCTATTGAGATCCACAAGAGTAAAACCTCTCTTGTCGATCTTCACTCCATGTGGAAGTCTCACCCGCTTACATTGAAACAATGAAACTTGGCATATTCCGTAATCGAGCTCCCATGTTTCTTTGATCATCCCATAGTAAGAGTTCATTGCAGTTGAAGTTCCTATTTTTGAGTGATCATCATACATAACATTTATACTCACACCACTATTTTGAACTATACTCTTTGTATCTTGACTTTTAGTGTAAAAGGTGTAGCCATTAATACTGTACCCCTACCATATCTGTACATTAAATCTTGATCCGTCAGCCAACCATTTGACAGCCTCACTGACGGAGACCTTCACCTTTCTTTGAACCATGTGAGCAATCAATCATTGTGCTCTCGTGCGATGGAAATCTCATCCATATGTGGATTCTCTTCCAATAATATCAACCTGTGCTGCTATATGTATGGATGAACTATTGCGTTGTGTTGCAAGACTGTAAAATGCGTTGTACAGTACATATCAAACTGTGGACTCATTAGATTGGACCCAGTGGTTGCTTTGCCACCAAGTCTGCCCTCATGACGAGATACAGGAACACTAATTGGTTGTCTTTTACCTGGATAGTCCACGCAGAACTCAATAACCTCTCCAGTCCCATAACCTTCAACAATACTACCGTCAGACTTCGACTGATTCCTTATGCATGACTTTAATATACCCATGTACCTCTCGAACGGATATATGTAACGTAGGAATATGGGTCCACATGTCATTATCTCTCTAACAAGGTGAACAACAAGGTGGACCATGATGTCGAAAAACGATGGAGTAAAATACATCTCAAGCTGATAAAGAGTTTGTACCACCTCAATCTATAAGTTGTCTAGTACATCGGGATCAATAACCTTGCTAGAAATCGCATTAAAGAAATAACATAATGATTACCAACCTGACATCCTCTAGCAGAATATTTCTGATTGCAATAGGAAGCATTTGGGTCATCAAAACATGACAGTCGTGGGACTTCATACCAAGCAACTTCAAATCATTCATGGACACAAGCTTCTTAATATTTGCGGAGTAGCAAGATGAAACTTTTATACCTTAGAGACACTTGCAGAGGTCTTCTTTCTCCTTTTTGGACAAGGTGTAGCATGAAGCGGGGATGTATGGACCTTTTCCATCCTCTATCACTGCAAGCTTGGGCCTGATTCCCATGTAGGCCATATCGTGGTAAGCATTCACAACATCTTTAGTCTTCCCAAGTATGTTCAGCAGGATGCCAACCAAATTATCACAAACATTCTTCTCAACGTGCATGACATCAATACAATGACGGACATCTAACTCCTTCTAGTATGGTAAGTCCCAAAATATCGACCTCTTCTTCCAAATGGTCCTATGACGAATAGATTTACAGCTCTTTCCATACTGAACATCGATATCCTACATACGTGAATATACTTGCCTTCCACTTATAGGCTGTGGGGTTGCACAAATTTCCCTCTTCCCATCAAATTTGTCATCCATTATATAGTATCGATGACTTCGAGGTAGAAACCTACAGTGACCCATGTACACAGTTTTATTAGAATTCAGCAGCCACAAACTCTCAGTCTCCTCTTCACAAATTGGATAGGCTTTGGCTCCCTTCGTACTGTAGCCTGCCAAATTACCAAGGGATGGGAAATCATTTATGGTGCAAAATATCATAGCCCGTAGGATGAAATTCTCTCTTTTGTATGCATCCCACACCACGACCCCCCTCGTTCCATAATTTTACCAAATCCTATATCAGTGGTGCTAGGTACACGTCAATATCATTTCCCTGCTGTTTGGGTCCTAAGATTAGTAACGACATAATAATGATATACTTCTGTTTCATGCACAACCAAGGAGCGAGATTGTAGATACATAACAGAATTGACCAAGTGCTGTGATGACTGCTCATATTACCAAACAGATTCATTCCATTGGTACTCAATCCAAATCTTATGTTCCTCATCTCAGCACCAAACTCCTTATGTTTCTAATCAATGTTTCTCCATTGGATCGAATCAGCAGGGTGTCTCAACTTGTCATCTTTCTTTCAAGATTCATAACGCCAACGCAACAATTTTGTCTCTTTAGGATTTGCAAATAACCACTCCAAATAGGGAATGATGGGCAAATACCACAATACCTTGGCCAGTGCCCCTTTGTTCACATCTTCACCATCATCGGTTCGACTCTTGCGCTTATTATCATTACACTTCTCCTTTTATTTGTACTAGGGTACACCACAAACTGGACAAACACGCAGTTCCTTATGCGTGTTGCGGTATAATATGCAATCATTCGGACATACATGTATCCTTTCTATTTTCATTGCCATGGGACATAGTAGCTTCTTCGCTTCATAAATGCTTGTTGGCAACTTATTTCCCTATGGAAGCATATCCGAAAGAAGAACTAAAAGTTTATTAAAACTTATATCTGTCTAATGGTGTTTTGCCTTTAGTTTGAATATGCAAGGACCGAACCCAACTTGGTTTATTCCGCTTTGCAACCCGAAAACAACGATTTGGCATCGTCTTCCATCAAGCATTTAAATTTTTTAAACTCTCTTTCCGTGCAATTTTCCTCCACATCCCACAACATTTGATCTAAATTATCCTCCTCAAACTTATCACACTCCAACTCGTGACTGGGTTCCAATATGTCTTTGTTGCCTACCGTAGGGGTACTAATTGTCTCCCCATGATGGATCCAACACGTGTAATTCCTCACGAAGCCACGTCGAATCAAATGGTCTATAATTTGAGATGAGTTTTAAATCTCCTGAGATAGGTGCAATCAATGCAAAGATAATATATGAACTTTACACCCCTCTTAACTATGTTTTCTTCTGCAATTCTTATGATACACTCACACGGCTTTTCTGATACATCCATTCTTCATACTCCATCTATAATTAAACCACAAACAATAATTTAAGAAAAAACTTGAGCGACAGCTAGCTATTTCAAATACTGAAATATTATTTAATTACCTTCGCAAAATAGATGATAGGTTCCGATATATATAATTTTACCTCCGATACCTTTTTCCCTAGTTAAGAGCTTTCAATTCCCTAGTTTGGAGACATACATATTTAAAACATCAACAATGATATTGAAATACCTAATGCAGTAATTAAGCTTGCAATTCTTTTGACTTCAATGAAAGAAAAGAAGTGTGGAAGCATTAACAAAGTTGAGGAACTGAGTGATCTTAAAGAAACATCTATATATTGACTAACTAAGGACGTACAAACGATGACTCCTAATCTCTAATTAGTTCAAGTCCTAATCCCATTCGAGAATATATGGTTCGGGCAAGTTCCTACGCTGTTGTACAACTCTAGTGAAATTTTCGGCAGCATCTGCCCGCTGTTCGCCAAATATAAGTATCGACAACAGGTCAAGAGGGTGTGTATCTAGAGAACACCAGGAAGATGCCGCCGAAACTTTCTCTAGAGTTGTACAATAGCTTCATTAAGAACTTACCCAAACCACATATCCTCGAACTATCCAAAAAAAAGTGAACAATTCGAGACTGTTTATTTATAAATATGCTATTTCAACATATTTATAAATAAGCACCCTCGAATGGGAGACGCATAGATTACACAACTAAACTCTAGCATTGATCATATTAATTATAGCAACAATAATGACATGTAACACATTCACCAAATCAAAATTGAATTGAATTCATAGTGCAAAATTGAAGGGATTTGAAGGAATGCTCATCTTTTAAAGAAAACCACAAATAAGGCGAAATCTCCTCAAGCTAGGGTTTTCAACTTTACCCTCAAACCAACATCTCCTTAAGGATTTCATAATTTCTTATCCATATTGGTTTCAACCATAATAACACTAATGACATGCAACACATTCACCAAATCAAAATCGAATTTCTTAATGCAAAATTGAAGGTATTTGAAGGAATGCTCACCTTTAGAAGAAAATCATAAATGAGGGAAAATAGAGAGAAAATCTCCTCAAGCTAGGGTTTCAACTTACCCTAAAATCTCCTCAAGCTAGGGTTTCAACTTACCCTCTTAACACACATCCTCAAGGATTTCATATTTTCTCACCCAAGTCTATGTTTCAACCAGAGTATGTTTTGTTATTTGGAGCGGCAGCAGTTTTTTTGGCTTTAGAACACCAACAGAGGAGAGTTTATCCTAAGGGTATGTAAAACCTAGCGAGACACAACACAATCGGTTCTAATTTAAAACCGATTGTGATGAAGGGATCATCACAATCATTTTTTTTCTTCAAAAGTTGGGAACCAACACAGATAAAGTGATAGTGTTATACTATTATGTAGCAGTGTCGTTTAACCTCGAGTGTCACATTCAAATGAGTTAAACACCTAAACTACATGGTTAACCTCGTAAGTAATTATCATGATGATCATCATATACTCATAGTCACAGCTCACAAGTCTGATGATGATACAATTTGATTGCTCACTTAGTTTCTCTGGATATATTTCTAGTTCCAATTGCAAATATGTTCGGTAAAAAAATGACAGACAAGGATAATAGCAAGGCTTCTAGTGCCGTTGAAAAAATGAAAAGAAAAGAAGAGCTTTTGACTTCACCGTATTTCTACTAGCTAAGCTTTTGAATCTCTTTTTACTGAGAAAGAGGTGATGACATGACAATATGCCATGAAGTCATGAAGGTGTGGCCTCTAAATGCTAACCTAATGCCTTGTTTTTTTATATTAAACTTCACAAAACTACATGTTTCTTGTGTAAACAGTTAGAAAACTACATATTTTTGTTTTTATTTCATAAAACTATAGGTTTTAGAAGAATTTGTATCATAAAACTATATGTTTTAGAATTAACCATTCGTTGAGCTCACATGGTAGCTTCACACGCGAGTGAAACGGAAAATGGGGGCTTGTGAGGGTGTCATGTGGGCTCACTCTCTCAAACCTGTTACAAGAAACGATTAATTGTAAAACATGTAGTTTTATGATACAAGTTCTCTTAAAATCTATAGTTTTGTGAAATATAAGTTAAAATATGCGATTTTCTAATAGTTTGTATAACAAATTTATAGTTTCGTAAAATTTACTTTTTTTAGTAAAGCAGTACAGGCCAAATACTTTCAGTTGCTCGAGATCCCAATCAGAAAGATTATTACTGGTGTATAGAATACTAGTGCAGCAGCACAGTGATTATGTTCATTTGCTGCTTGAGCTTATGCTAACAATGGCCGCCTTCTCCCTGCCATTGTTGACAAGGTTATGCATGACAACATGCTGATGAGAGGAACTAAACAATGGTAAAGCACACCATAGGATTCCTAGATCCAAACACTAAGCAGCCAAGCAAAGATAAAGAGAAAAAAACACCCACATGTAGCTAGCTCCTGCCACTTTACCATCTGATTGCTCGCCTTTAGTACCCTGGCCAAGCCCTCCCTACTCCAATTAGTTTTGAGTAATTAACACGATCGATACATCTTTGGCACATTCCTTTTGGAAAGATGGCAATGACCTCTGCCTTTTCAGTGCCATCTACCTATCTTTTCCTCTCATTTTCAAGGCCAAATTAACCAGGTCAATGTGAGGCTCTTTTGTGCCGCCCGGTATCAGGAAAAGCGAATGGCATGACAGGGTGTTCTCATTTGGTGTCGTTGCATTGGGGGGTAAATTGGTGTGAAGCTGGAGCCACTTGCATGTGTAGGCGACGCCACATATAGATCTGGCTCCCTTTTGTCTTCAAAGTTTTTTTTTTTCGCGAGGGTGTCTTTCAAAGAATTTTGAGGTATATATGTGAGACGAAAAATTACCTATTTGTTCTGCCCAGTTTGCAATGCAGGAATCTCACAGTTAGATAAAATATATCCTCAGAAATTCCTCTCGGAACCCACCCAATCCATCAGCCGATGAGAGGGGAAAAATTAATATTTTTGTTTGATCAGAGAATCCAAACATCGATTTGAACCTATTTAATTACTGTCAATTTTTCCTTCGATATAATGCATTTTATAAATTTTTGAATATATATATGAAACAAAATGTCCTTTTTCTTTTTGGTTCAAAGTCTTTAATTACTACAACATGGCAGCTGCTAGGAGCAATAAAATTTGAACATAAGCTTTAGTGTCTAATTACTGCAACATACTACTAGCCTGCTAGGGGCAACAAAATTTATCCATCATGATTGGAGCATCAGATCGTTCGATCGTTTATCACGACATGCTGCTAGCTAGGGTAGCTACTTTCATTCATGTTGACTTGAATTCGATTGGTATATATTAATATATATAGTGGAAAGCAAAGCTATCGATGATAGTGATCGCAACACTACGGTGACAGGTTTGTCACGGTGTATACTGGCTAGGTTCGTCTCGTTGAAGAAAGTGATAGTGATCTTGTCCCATCGTCTCATTTCTACAAGTGAAAACATGCTTGCAAAAGTTGTCACATAGCCGGAATATGTACGTCTGCACTGTATAGGCTAGCAATGTGTATCTGATGTCTGACTGGACCAAATAGTAGCTCACGGTTAATCAGTTTGGTACGTACACACGATCGATGTAAAAAGACGAATCGTTATGTATGTACTCTGCGACGTTTTCGTCGATCGGCACATCATCTCCTTGATTAAATAGGTTCTTATTTTCTCACTGCACTTGTCGCGAAAAGAGGCGCCTGCTTTCGGGCGCAGCACCTATTGCACGTAGCTAAGGTTCTGATTTAAAAAAAGTTTCACCATTTCTATGCCGCAAGGGGATGAAGAAAGTTTCACGCTTTCACAAATGAAATGACAGGCACTTGTTGAAACTTCACATGCATGGCCAACTTGAGCTAATTATGCTGTTTTTAAAAGTAGGATATGGCGATCAAGTGCTTGAAATTAATATATATATATACATGCGTTGCAAACAATGACACTGTGTATATATAACATTAATTGTTTGAGGGGGGAGATTAGCAGTAATTGTATACGTTCCTAGCTAATTGAGTTGGCCAGTTACTGATGATAGCTCTTCCCTACATATGATCTTCCCAATCGAAATACAAAGTGCATATCCAGATCAGTGCAGCTCCGTGGTACTGTACGTTGTGATGATGTTCTCAATGATATGAAAATATGGCCAGTTAAGTTTGCTGCAGCTATCATTGCATATGTATATGCCAGATCATGATGTTTCCCAATGATAAGGATTTGGTTTTATATATGCGTGTGTCCTGATCGATAATATAAACTGATGCCGTTGTCGATGCGTTATTGGAGACTTGGGAGTACGAACGCGGCTGACTTTTGCTTTCCTTCGGTATAAGTACGTTGGTTGTCATGATAAATAATACTACGAGTATATTGATAGTTATTCTAAAAAAATTATCTTGATAGTTATGGCTGATTTGGTGCTGATGCGATGTTTAAAGATGTAATTCTGTATTTAATCCTAAATTTTCCATGTGGTAATAATGTGTATTAATGTGTTTAAAGTGGAACTGAGACTACGGTTCTGAGTTCTCTTCGGCTCAAATTTAGATGTCTATTTATTCTTAATTAAATTTATACCTAGTTTTTGCTACATATCACATATCTTTTTTAATTATAAAAAGTCCGTATAATACCTTAAACTTTGCTCAAAAGTTCGCCCGGTACCTCAAACTATAAAACTAGACATTTGACGCCGTACTTTGCAATTAGTTCAAATAATGCTTTAACCCGATTTCAAATAGTGGTATTGCTAACGTGGTGTGATGAATGAGCAGTTTTGCTATGTAGAATGGCATGCTAGGCAAGTTTAGATCAATAACATGTGGGATACAGAGACTTCTCTTCTAAATCGAAATAGAGAGGGAGGGAGCTATAGGGGTCGACAGCCATGAAAGCATGATTAAAAGCTTGATAAGGGAGAAGCACATGTAGGCCCCACTTGTTATTGATCTAACTTGCTAGTGTATCATCCTACATGGCAAAACCATCTACTCATTGTGCTACACAGTTAATACCACTATACAAAACCGGGTTATGGTGTTATTAATTTTAACCCGATTACAAAATTTGAGATCAAATGTCCGGTTTCATAGTTTGAAATGCTAGATAGGGTTTCAATCAAAATTCAATGTGCTATATGGACTTTTCCTTTAATTATTGTTAGAGCAACATTGTTTCAGTTTTTAGAGTGTAATTGAAGTAGCTACTCGATCGGCTAGAGTGCGTACCGGTTATATCATACTAGTTACATGCCCGTGCGTTACTATGAAAAACAAAATTGATAAAGAAAAATAAAGATTAAAAAATAAAAAAAATTATTTCACAAAATCAAACATCTATCTTTAACGCTTCGTTTCTTGCGAAAGCTGGCTAATTAAAGCAACGCTTCGTTTCTTGCGTAGGGCAATTAAGCAGGGCAATTAATGACGTGGAAAGAACGGACCACTGCCACCAAGTGCTGCTTTAGAATAGTAGAGATATATACATGCTTGGCTTTTTTTTTTCTTTTTCTTTTTCAAGACCCATGCTTGGATGGCTAGCTTATCGGTTAAATTACAAAATAGTAAGCTGTATTGTACTACCGGCAAGATAAACTATACATTCAAAGGTATTATCCATAACATATAAGCACATGAGAAAAAAAATAGCCTGAAAGAAAAGAAGAGCCAAATAAATCTAAAATTCACTTTATATTTAAGGAAATATTCTACGCACTTACGTACTGTGTGTGTATTTTAGCTAGCTACGTCATTTCATACGTGTGTTCGCCTTTAATTATTGAATATGCAATTTGAATAGAAACACAGCTAGTGGTTGACTAATGAACAATCTCTATGGTCAGTCTCCAATAGAAGTTTTGTATTAAGGTATAGTTTTCACTAAAAATATAGTTCGTATTAGACTCCTAATGAGGTCATAGGCCATGTCTTCGTATTCTTTATATATGATTTTGTGGAAGATATTTTTGTGTGAATAATCATTTTTGGAGAATATTAGAGCAATGACCAGTCATATGGTGGACCTGGTTAATTGTAATTAAGGATTTTTGTTATGGAATTTCTTATGATTATCAGGAGAGTATGAGTATGAAAACCGAAAATTGTGTGAATACAAAAAACTACAGCTCTTTTTAAACACAAACTGTAAGAGTTTAAAACATGACTCTGTTTATTTAGTACTCCCTTTGGTCTCTATTGCTAGTGTCCTTTTGGACTTCGACACTCTCCTTATAAACATATCTGATGGTTTTTTTAAACTATATGTTAGTAAAAAGTTTAAAAAGTAACATTTTAGGTACAATTTCAATGAAATATGTAGTAATCTCATTTTCATATGATAAATTTAATCTTTTTTCATGTCAAAAAACGAAATACAACTGTTCATGTCAATCTCTTGGAATCTTAGTCTGTCGATGATTTAATTGTTTAACACTGCATGTCTTGATGTCTGTGATGCATGAATGGATGCAGCAGCCACTACTACAGAAATGCTTATATTAGACGCACCATCACAGACGGTTTTCAAAAATCGTCTGTAATATATAATATCACTGCATTTATTCTATAAAACCAACCGTCGGTGAAACTATCACGCATCGTTATTAATTAAACCCGTGCATGATTAGATAAATATCATGAGCGGTTTTGTATTCCAACCGCCTGGTGATATTATCACAAACGGTTCTATAAAAAAAACCGTCTGTGATATCAAGTAATATCACAGACGGTTTTACTATACAACCGTCTGTGATATAAGCACAGACGGGTTGTGTTTATAAACGTCTCTGATATTGCTTATATCACCAGGCGTTTTGTGTTTATAACCGTCATGCGGTACTGCATTATAACATTTTGATGTTTTTATCGAACTACGTATTTTTATCGAAGGCCATAATTCGTTGATAGATAGGGCGAAAAATGGTAACGACCATTTTATAACATAATGAAATTCAAATTGCTAGTGATCGGACGTCAGTTTTTTCGCAACATTTTCTTTCTACGTGTGAAACATTTTTCTTCGACAAGCAAAAAAAAAATGTATGTTTCATACGTTACAAAAAATGTTTCATAACGTTAAAAAATGCTTCATACATTCAAAAATCTTGCAATGCGTCCAAAAAACGAGAATCGGACGTTCGGTGTAAGTTTCTCCCAATGAAATTTGATAACCATCAGAATAACCATTTTATAACATAAAACATTTCATTACATTACTACATTATATATATATTATTACTTATAAATTAAAATAATCATCGCCGTCCGGAGGCGGTGGCGAAGCTGCCATCGTCGCCGCCGCCGCTTCCACGGTGGGCTGCCATCGTCGTCGTCGTCGCGCCACGGTGGGCTACCGTCGTCGTCGTCATCTGAGCTCCCCCAGTGCATGACGTCGTCGTCTTCCTCTGACTCTTCCTCGTCCTCCTCCCGCTCCTCCTCCTCCTCTTCCCGCTTGCGTTTCCCGCATAGCGGCGACGCCGGGGGAGGTGATGGTGGAGCGGCGCCGGACGAAGGAGAGCTTGCGGGAGATGCCATTAGCAGTAATGTGTTGATCGAATTCGATCACTAGCGGTGATTTAATAGGTGGCCGGAATTAAAGACGAAGCGAGAAACGAAGAGTTCTCATTCAAAGGCGCGCAGGAAACGAAGAGACGAAGACAGACCGTCGCTATCACAGACGATTCTATAAACCAACCGTCAGTAAAACTATCACACACCATTCCTCGTCTGCCATCACGGACGGTTTTTGAAATAACCGTCTGTGATATACCTATATATCACAGACGGTTTAGTTTACATAACCGTCTGTATAATATCACCGACGGTTGGTACACATCGCCATCTGTAATCTTACTATATGACAGACGGTTATTACATAGAACCGTCTGTGATAAAGCTTGCCTATATATAGGCCCGAGCGCAAGTTCGATGTTGTGGTCACCTGCTGGGATAGAATGCTAAGACCGTTATATCACCGATGGTTTGGCAATACAACCGTCTGTAAGCCTATATAATAGGTGATTCTTGTGATGTAATTAAGGTTAGTAATGGATAATTGCATTATATATATTAATTCAGATCTAAGGTTAGTATTGGATATAAAATTGCCTTATATATATTAATTCAATATCTAGCTTGGTTATGTAAGAAATTTAAGATTGTTTAGATCTAGCTTGTAGATCCATGTTTTGGTGGTGATCTAAGCTAGCTAGTAATTGGACGTTATAATTGCAATATTATTTTGAAGCTCTAACTTGTTAAGGAAAGTGTACTTAATCGGTTGAAAAGATGGTTCTAATTGGATCGAATATTACATGTGTAGCATAGATGGATCGAAGCTGGATGTACGCTGGGACCGTCATTTAGTGTGGAGTACATTAATGGCGTCTCCACTTTTAGAAGAGCTGCAGAGGAGGACATGTTTAATAAGGGAGTGCAATATATGTCTTGTCCATGCATCGATTGCGAGAATATGATGACGTTTCGAAACTCAGCGCAGATCGAAGCACACTTGATTATGCGAGGTTTCAAAAGGGATATACATGTTGGACCCGATCCGCGAAGAAGCGAGAATATACAAGAAGCGAGTGGTACTGTTAACATCTTCGATTTAAGTCAACGATATGCTTAGGATGATCACATTGATTACGCTTCCACGAGGATATGTTGCATGATGACAATTTGGAGCGAGATGCTGCGCGACGCAGAAGGGAACCGTGATGAAAGGGAATATGAAAAATTCGTGGGTTTGATGGAGGACTCGAAGAAACCTTTGTTTGCTGGTTGCAAGGTGAAATACACAAGGTTGTCGTCCGTGCTTGAACTGCTGAAATTGAAGGCAAGCAATGGTTGGTCAGACAAGAGTTTCACAGCGCAGTTACGTCTATTGGCAGACATGCTTCCAGAGGGAAACGAGTTGCCGACAACAACATACAAAGCCAAGAAGGTTCTTTGTCCCTTGGGAATGGAGGTAGAAAGAATACATGCATGTCCGAACGATTGTATCTTATACCGCAAAGAGTATGCAAACTTGCATGTATGTCCGGTGTGCAACGCATCCCGGTACAAGCGTAAGAGTCATTCCGATGAGGAGGTGAAGAATGGAACTCCTGCTAAGATGGCATGGTATCTGCCTCTAATTCCCCGATTGAAGCGTTTGTTCGCTAACCCAAAGGAGGCCAAATCATTGTTGGCATTCCGAGAAGCGTAAGAACGATGGAATGCTAAGACACTCGCCGACTCCACCCGGTGGAGAAACATCGATAGGAGGTATGGAGAATTCGTGCGGAGATGAGGAATATAAGGTTTGGACTGAGTACAGATGGAATGAATCCTTTCGGTAACATGAGCGTAGGCATAGCACTTGGCCCGTGAATCTCTGTATCTACAACCTTCCTCCTTGGTTGTGTATGAAGCGAAAGTACATTTTATTGTCTCAGGCTTATCCAAGGACCGAAACAACCTGGGAACGATATTGATGTGTACCTAGCTCCATTGGTGGAAGATCTAAAAACATTGTGGGTTCCTGGGGTACAGGTTTGGGATGCATACAAACGAGAGAACTTCACTTTACACTGCTTGTTGTTCTGCACCATAAATGATTACCCTGCATTTGCTAACCTGTCGGGCCAGAGTACAAAAGGTGCCAAGGCTTGCACTCACTGCCTAGACGATACTGAGAGTGTGTGGCTGAATCACTCGCGTAAAACCGTGTACATGCGTCACCGTAGGTTCCTTGGGAGGAAACACCCATACCGCAAGATGAAGAGACTATTCGATGGGACGAATGAAAACGGTTCAGCTCCAAGGCCTTTTAGCGGGAGAGATGTTCATAACTTTGTTAAGGATTTGGATGTTACACATGGAAAGGGACGTAACGTAAGGTCAACCCGTGAGAAGAGCTTGTGGAAGAAGAGATCAATCTTTTGGGACCTACCTTACTGGGAGCACCTAGAAGTTCGCCACTGCATCGATGTCATGCACGTGGAGAAGAATGTCTGTGATAGCCTGATTGGTCTCCTACTAAACATTAAGGGCAAAACAAAGGATGGTATCAACGCACGACTTGACTTAGTCGATATGGGCATAAGACCTGAGTTAGCACCAAAAGAGACCGTTAAAGGTGGTACGTATTGCGAACCAGCTTGTTACACTCTGTCAAAGGCCGAAGAACTGAATCGTGCGGTGCTTGCATGGTGTGAAAGTTCCGTCCGGCTACTCGTCCAACATGAAGAGACTTGTTTCAATGCAAGATTTAAAATTAATTAGCATGAAGTCTCATGATTGTCATGTGTTGATGACTCAAATGCTCCCTATTGCAATTAGAAGTATTTTGCCAGTCAAGGTCACAGAGACAATAACGAGGCCGTGTTATTTATTTAACACAATCGCTCAGAAGGTCATCGATCCCGAAGGACTGGATGCTCTGCAGGCCGAGGTGGTGATGACTCTATGTAATCTTGAAATGTATTTCCCTCCGTCATTTTTCGATATCATGGTCCATCTCATTGTTCACCTTGTAATAGAGATAAAGTTGTGCGGGCCTGTGTTCCTACGTATCATGTACCCGCTAGAGAGGTATATGGGAATTCTTAAGTCTTACGTCTGTAAATCGATCCCGTCCGAGGGTAGCATTGTCGAAGGTTATGCAACCGAAGAGGTCGTTGAGTTCTGCGTCGATTACATGGCTCAGGCCCAACCAATAGGTGTGCCTCGATCTCGCCATGAGGAGGCTCCAGGTATCGGGACCATCGGAAGGAAAGCAATCACGCCGATCGATTCGCGTGTGCTCAAGCCCATTTCACAGTTCTACAACACATGACTGTAGTGTCCCCGTACATCGTCGAGCACAAGAAATGGCTAAGGCAAGAGAATCCAGCACGACAGGAGTCTTGGATCATAAGACAACATAACCTTCAGTTTAACAATTGGTTCAAAGAGCGACCCATCACTGGGAGCTCATCATATGACACCCTGAAATGGTTGGCAAAAGGTCCAGCTTTTACAGTTGTCACGTGGAAAGGATACGACTTAAATGGATACACATTTTACCACGATAGATCGAGATTTGAAGAGCACAAACCAGAGCAGTGGGGTCCGCATAGATGCGTTCGATCTGCACTGGTCAACGAGGAGCTCCTACTATGGGTTCATAGAGGAGATTTGGGAGCTTGACTACGTACTTTCAAGATCCCACTATTTCGTGTCGTTGGGTCCACCTCCAAAGACGTGAAGGTTGACAAGTACGGCATCACTACTGTGGACCTCGAACGTGTCGGATACCAAGATGAACCATTCGTGCTCGCAAACCAAGTTGTTCAAGTCTTCTATGTTACCGACCCGTCCAACAAGAAGCGCCACGTAGTTGTTCAGGGAAAAAGGAGGATTGTCGGAGTTGAGAATGTAGTAGATGAGGAAGAGTACAATCAATTTGATGATTTGCCTCCTATCGGAAATGCCAAAGATGGTCCAAGAAGAACAAAGCGAGGAAGTCGACTACACACGCGTCGATCATCGTGAAGGGATAATTTTCACTGTATAATTACAATGTTAACTTGTAAGCAAGTGCATGCATGTATGCATAATAAAGTAATATTTCTGTACTTATGTGATATTTATCTGTAATATTTTGTGTGCTTTGGAAAAACAATATTCTGCAATGTATATAATAAGAACTAAAACTAATTTTTTGTGTCCTTTAAAGACGGTTCTTTATGAGCACCGTCTGTGATATCTATTTCACCACGGTTCGTACACACAACCGCCTTGAATATTTATCTATTACGCACGGTTATATTGAAGGACCGTCATGGTAGTTACTATTACAGGCATTTGTTGTTAAATAGAAGCCCATGCGTAATAGATAAACATTAAAGACGGTTGTGTTTTAGAACCGTCATGAAATATATATCACAGACGGTTGTTTTTTAAAACCGCCTGTGATAGGTGCCTCTATATAACTTCTACATCGAAAACGTTTGATCAGATCAAAACCCTACGCACACTTCAAACTCCTAACCGCGACCGATGGAGATCGCCGCCGCCTCCCGAGCCCCGCCGCCGCCTCCCGAGACGTGCCGGGCGCCTCCCGAGCCTCCCGCCAAGCGGCGTTGGTGCCTCCTCCCCGGCGAACGCGCCTCCTCCTCCCGATCGCTGCGTCTCCTCCTCCCCAATGACGTCTCCTCCTCCATCACAAGGTTGGTCTCCTCCTCCCGTGGTAGAACAATAGATTTGTGGATGTGTGTGCTAAGGTTGAAACTGTGAAATCAAAGGAAACATTGCATAAGAAGGGCACCTCAAAGAGAAGATTGTGGCCTTTTGGATGGTTTGTAAAGCAAGCGAGAATGAACTCCGCTCCTATATTATTCATTGCCTCTGCTTTTGTAGATTGTAGGTGCTACTAACAATTGAATAATATTCATTGCCTCCGTTCCTATATTATTCTCTGCATATATTTTATGGCATCTCTCTATATTTTTTATTTGTATGTTTTGCAAGTCTTTCTGTACCATTTCTCCTTCCATGTCTTCTCTATAAATTGTATAAATTAGTTAGAATGAAAATAGTGCAAGCTCACAGAGGTCTAGATTCGAATTTTAACAAGAGTTAATACATACAAATATAACATATTGTGAATTAGTATATTGTGAATCTGTCATTCTAGTGTTGTTCTTTAAAATATCATCAACAAAGATCATAAATAACAACCAAAGCCAATCCATACACTCCAAACTGAAACTATTCCAAGCTGAAACTATTCATTAGCATTAGAAGGAATACTTCCAAGTCAGCAAAGATTAGAAGGAATACTTCTAAGTGAAACTATTCATTAGCATTAGAAGGAATATTATGATGAGCGTAAAACTACGATTCTGTGTTAATTTTGATCGCCTAGCGCCATTTTTTTTTGGAACTTACGGCAAGATCAATGTCGATGCATCGGTGGCGCTACAGTCGACGTGATGATTTGGAGGACTTTTCAAGTCGCCATCTGCTCGAGGAGGTCCTCCCCTGGATTGCCCGTGTCATTTTCACGCACTTACCAGGAACAAGAGTCAAGAGCTATCTCTCCTGTCTAATTTCTGATCTGTCCATCTATTCCATCGCGTGAACATTAAAGCATGCGCTGCACTACATGTATACCGAGTACCGAGGCAGCAGCAGTGAGTTCACTTTTGCAAAACATATAATATATGTAGGTTGTATTAATAGAAAGGCTACTGCAGTTATTTTGCATAAATATATGTAGGTTGTATTAATAGAAAGTCGAATTTAGTAAAAGCAATTTAACAGATATAAAATAACAAGTATGCAAGCATAAATATAACAACTCACAATCCTCCATGACGTGAGCAACAAGTTTTCCATTTTCTACCAACACATGGCATAAAACCAATCTTTGCTTACACATGACACAACAGTTGAAAACAATCTTGCCAACACATAGCAAAGTATTGAATAATCTGTAGGGTAAACTTTTCAATACCAAAATTTCCAATTGCAAACCATTTTATGAAAAATATGAAAACATCTAGCTAGTGCTAGTGCACCAAGACTTTCATGACTGTGGAAACGGCTTTTGAAAAAGATTTTCACTCTGCGGCTTTACCCACAAGACGTTTGGTGAATAACATTATTTCAATATTTTCTGTCCACCTTAGGCCCAACTGATGAGCCGAGTCAAGTCAAACCAACTCGCGCTCCAAGAAAAGCAAACAAAAGGCCAACAGCTCGATATAGCATCACGATGATCGATCCGAAAGATGGGTCCCCTACCGGAAGTAAAAAGGTAGTGAATGCATTACGAACAATGTGCGGGATAGTTGCACGCGAACGGGTCCCCATCACATGTACATCCTGGAAGTCGCTGACTGACGAGGGCCGCAACGACCTGCTTACAGAAATCCTTTCCTCCTTCGATCTCCCAGAAGAACTCGAGGACCCTGTGCGACGGTATGCACTGCTAGTGGCAGGAAAGGCGTGGAAGACCTTTAAGAGCACACTTGTCAAGAAATACGTCAATAAGGATAGGACTCCCTACTCTAAATGCGGGTTCATTAGTGAGGATTCATGGCGACGCTTTGTTCAAATTGAAGACGACAGATCAATTCTTGATTGAAAGCGAAGCACACAAGGCCCTGCAGCAAGGAACACCCGCCTCATTGCACTTCGGCACCGCTGGCTACGTGGGGAAGAGGATGCAATGGGACAGGGAGGACGAGGGGGACTCCGCGCCATTTGCATCGATTGCTGACCAGCGCGCCAGAGACTGGCTAAGAGCGAGGTCATGTGCCACACCATCTGGCACCATCTCCTTTACAAACCCTGCGGACGAGGAAGTCTGCCAACGTTTGGTAAGATATCGAACCACCATTTTGGTACGTATTTAGTTCCTAACTTCATAAGTCAAATAACTTGCTGCGATCTTGCAGGCAGAGTTGAGTGCACAATCTTCCGGTGGATCTTTTGTCCCTTACAGGGAGAGAGATGCACTCTCCACGGCATTGGGAAACAAGGAACACCCTGGTCGCACGCGAGGCAAAGGGGTTTTCGTTCCCTGGAAAACGGGCTTCGAAGACACTCACATGTACCGGAGTAAGAAGAGAGGTAGAGACGAGCGCGAGAAAAGATCGTGAAGGATCTTGAGGACAGGCTGAGAGGAGAATTCGATGATAGGATAAGAAGCCTTGAGGAAAGGCTCAATGCTCAAAACACACGACTGTGGAAGGCCAAGGGTTCAGCCCCACTACACGTAAGAGCAAACAAGGCCCGCCCACGACTAGGGTAAACACGTCGGCAAATTCCCTGTCTGTGACATCAAGGTATACTAATTTAGATCTCTTGAATGCTCCATAGATATATCTTTTGGGCACATTAGCTAATTGGGTACCGTTGTGTAGGAGCCCACGCGGTGCAATCTCCAGGTGAGAGTTGCCAATTGCTCCTTCCTATACAGGCTGCTTGGGGCCTCGCGTATCCATCCATTGAAGGGGCGATGGTGCACGGTACCCTGCTAGCGCCGGGTTTCACGAAGGTCAATGTGGACGGCGTTCATGACATTTTCAAGATCGTCACGCTACAATTGCCTCCAAATGATGAGCTTCAGACACTGGGGGATGTCATCGGCACATTCATCCAGTGGCCCAGCAGCGACATATCTCTAGACATCCATCCTCCACCAGAAGTACCTCTACTTCCTCCGCCAGAAGTTGATCCAATTCCCCCCAAATCGGTTATCGTGCCCTCCCCACCCAAAAACATTGACAGTGAGTTTGATATTGACTTTGACTATGATTGCTCTCTACTCCCCTCGTCTCCCCCGAAGATTTCCGTTCCAACAAAGAAAGGGAAGGGCAAATCGAAAAAGATAGCGAAGGCCTTGGAGTACTATCCGATGGCCCCGTTGGCACGGGTATTCAAGCTAGGAGAGCCTTTATTAATGGAAGATCGCATGAAGACATTGACTTACTGCTGCAAAAGCCTGCATACATACTACATGAGACAAGCTAACAAGCCAGAGAACGAACGTACAACAAGTATCATGGTCCGCTACAAGCCTAAGCATCTGTTCAACGACTCAGCGGGGGGCTACTTCGCGGTCGGCTTCCAGGACCTGTTCGATCTCTTCAACCTCGACGCCCTCGACGTCTCGCTCTTAAGATGCTGGACATTGTGAGTGTGTCTTCCCTGTAATACGGATAAATGTCATATATATATATATATATATTTGAAGTGACCCCTTTGCCTAACTTTTGTATATAAAGATTCATGATACGCGAAGCGAGAACGAAGAATACATCGGTGGGTTTCCTCGACCCACTCTTAGTCTCGCAGCCAACAATGAACCAAGATGCAAAAGCAGTAGAGGAATACGTACGACATGCCTTGGATGCTCAGAAAGATAAAAGTTTCATACTTTTACCCTTTAACCCAGGGTAAGTGCTGCCCGACTTGGTATACTCTCATTTGTAATGTGCACACAATACTTTGGTGCTAATTGACCATGGCAACATACCTATGCAGGTTTCACTGGGTTCTAATTGTAATTCATCTGGCCAAGAACCGGGTTATTTACGTTGATTCCTCACATACCGGCAACCACGACTTGAACCCTATCGCACGGTTAATCACCAGGTAACCACGTTGTTTAAGGTGCTTGTTGCTCCTGGAATAGCTGAGGCTAACCTTTCGAAATCACGTAGGACGGTCAAAGCTTTGCGAGATCCTTCGCTCAAGGCGGGGATAAGGCGTTGCGGACGATTTCAAGTTTTCGGTATCCTCTATACAATATAATCCTATTTCAAACTCCGTAGCCATGATTCTGGAACTAAGCAATTCTATTTTTGCAGTGCCACCAACAGGGACAGGGCAATAACCGATGTGGATTTTACGTTTGCCATAACATGCATCTCCTCGTCAATGCAACACAAATGAGTAAGGATAAAACTTCGTTGCAAGACAAGGATCTGGCGTCAATTCGAGGAAAACTTTGTTTTTCCTAGCCACCGAAGTTATTAGTAAAAAGGCGAGTTCTACGCAGTGCCTAACCGCAAGAGTTAGGTTTTCCTCAGATTGCCACTTGTACTGCTTTTAATTTGTGAAGATTGTGGACTTGTAGTAGTTGAATTGCTTAGGAAAAAATATCATTCTTAGTCAATTCTTTTTCTTGAGAGGAGAGCATTTCAAATAGTAACACCGTGATGTAGTAGCCATGTACATATTAGGCAAATTGGAATGATGCCTTAGTAAATTTTGTACATATCTTCCTGATATAATTGATGTGGGGTGTCGAAGGCAACAACGTTCGTCAGCTGTGATGGATCAAGTTATATCCTTCGTTGGTTTTATTGGATCGATCTTTGCTTGCCATTCTCTTTCCATGTTTGATATATTTAGTTTGAAAGCTGATATTTGTGTCAATTGCTACGTATGGTTGTTTAGTGTTTACTTCTCCAATAACGTGATTGGAGAAAATTCATTTGTAACTTCTGTTTCCTTGCATGAGCGCTAGATGATAATAGAGTTGGGATTCTTTTAGTCTTTATACGCATTTGATATATTGTTTGCGATCTGATATGTCTGTGTTATGTGATCTGTGTGTGTTATGTCTGCATGATACGTGTTATGATCACTTGTTTGTGATCTTATGTCTGTGTTATGTCTGTTTCAGAGGGCATGGCTAGCATTTCCTGAGGCTAGCCAATAAACAGAAAAATGTCGATGTATGAAAACCACATCACAGACGGTGTTATTTGTGAACCGTCTGTGATAGGTTATATAACACAGACGGTTCGTACAATAAACCGTCTGTGATATCCATACTACCAGGCATTTGCTCGTACAATAAACCGCCTGCGTGATATCCATACTATCACCAGGCAGTTCGCATAATAAACCGCCTGTGATATCCATACTATCACAGACGGGTCTTTTGTCAAACCGTCTGTGGAAGAAATATATCACTAACGGTTCTGAATAAGAACCGTCTGTAATATTATTATCACAGACGGTTGTTGAAACCGTCTGTGATGTGGCTCTATTATCACTGACCCATTGTTAGAGACGGTTCACAAAGCCGTCTCTGATGATATTTGTGAACCGTCTCTGATAGGGTTTTCTGTAGTAGTGAGCGACGTGCATGGAGGTAGGGTACGTGGCGATTTGGGCGAATCGATTTAGAAAGGACAAGGGCATTCATCAGGAATCGCAGCCTATTCTGAAACCTTGACTATCCAATCGATTTGAAGGGGATGGAGTGAATAATGGTAGATGGAGAAAGGAGGGTTTATGTAACATCCGCAGTTTTGCGTTCTGGAGAAAAATCTAATTTAAATAAATTAAATTAAAAAATTGGAGTTCCTTTGGTGTTTATATTAACCTGGCATCCATTCCCATCCAAAATCGGGATTTAATTTCCCTCCGGCCGAAAAATCGAATTTCCAGGTTCCCACCGGTACCTGAAATTTCACCCAAGGTCAAAAATGCTTCAAAAATCCCAAAACAACTTCAATTGTGTTCCAAATATTCCAAAATAATTTTAGGAACCATTCCCCGGATTTTTGGACCTTCGCTCCTATTTTATCTCGCGCGGCTTTTGTTTAATGCCCGCAATCCGTACCTGAATATTTAATTCCACAAATTTCGTCCAAATTCCGCGAAACCAATTTTATTGGGTCCCAAATATTCCAAAATGGTTCTAGGAATTTTTCCGGAATTTTTTGACCATTTTTCCTAATTTTTCTTTAGGGCGAATCATTTACGTAATTCTCGGCCAATCGCGTGCTGCCACGTGTCACTGCTACAGTGCCTTCTTCAACCTCTAGCCATGAAGAACAGAGAAGCTTCAATAAGCTCTCCAATGGCTAGGGTTTGATTCAATTGCTCATATCTTCCTCCACGCAACTCCAAAACACCAACGGCCGGTTCCGTTGAATCCGTATCGACGCCCTCTTGCCATTCCCCACCTTGATGAGCCGACAATCTCGCCGGAATTTGCACGAACGGTCAAAAACCGAAATGGACATAAATGCTCATAACTCGGCCGTTTCAACTCCGTTCCGCGTGATTCCACTTCCATTCTCTCCGTATAAGAACCCCCGTCCCGGTGGTATGAGTCTCCTTTAGCCTCTTCCAATCTTGCGCCCGTGAGATCAAGAAAACCAACGCCGGGTCGCCGTTTCGGTGTTCTTCGTGTTCGTGGCTGTAGATCTCTCCACGGTGGGTCATTCTTCGTGTTACTTGGTTCCTTGTGACCGTGAGAGAGTCTAGCTTCTAACCATTTAATCGATTTTAGGATCCCTCAAGTTTGGAAGGCGAATTTCGGGTTTTTGTCATTTCGGCCGGAGCTCCGTTCGTCGCCGAATTCATCGCCTCCGGTGAGATTCAATCCAATTCCTTCCTCCTATGAGTCCCTAAGGTTGTTATCTAGAGGATCCATGCGAAATTGGGCTAAAAATCGGATTTTTAGTTTTGGGAGTGCTCTCTGTTTTTTTTAGCGTACTATGCTCGTGTGGGGCTAGCCGTGCGCCCCCCGCCGGCCACCGCCGCCGCCCATCGCACGCCCAGCAAGCCAGCCGCTGCCTCACAGCCGCTGCGCCCCGCCGCCGGCCGTCGCCCCTGCCGGCCATGCCCCACCTCCACTCCCTCCAAGCCAAGCTCCAACCATAGCCATGGCAATACCCAAGCTTGAAGACAACCCCATGTCAATGACATGTGGGGCCCCTTTGCCATAGACACAAGCATTTCCCAAAAATCAGAAAATAGAAAAAGGAATATTCCAGGGAATATTCCTCGTTTTCCAATTTTTCGAAATTCAAACTTCGGACGCTCATATCTTCTCCGTCCGAACTCCGATTGACTCCATTCAAATTTATAAATTCATCTAAAATCAAGATCTACCTGCTAGTATTATTTTTTGTAATTTTTAGAGTTTATTTATTTTCTTGTATTTATTTATTACCTCGATTTGCGCGTAGCCAAGGACTCCGACGCGACCGCCGACCCCGCCGCCAGACTTCCCTCATACGATGACCTTCCCGCGACCGAAGTCAAGTATCCTTGACGCATATTGAACCTACGTTTATAAACCTGTTTTAATTGTTTTACAAACTTGCATGCTATGTTTTATCGTATGTCAAATATAAGTGTGTAGTTAATCCAAATTGTAATTTCCTCCTTTGTGATTGATATCCATGTTACTTGTAACCCTAGGAAATTTGTTATACCATGCTTATGCTTATATGGTATCCTTTGTGACATAGTACGGTAGAATTGCTTAGGACCTTTATCGAAGAAAACAACCCATGGGTGGGATTACTCAAAGTTAATGATTTCAAGTATGATTTGGAACTTATTATTATGATTTTGGTACTGTTTTTTCTAAAATAAAAAGAAAAGGAAAAATGGTTTGGACTTGGGCGGATTGGATTGTCAGGTGGGTGCGGATGGAGCACTAGTTGTCTTGTGCAAGTACCGCCCCAAGTCGATTAAGGACCAACGCTTGTGATTGTCCATTCTAAGCATAACCGTACTACCACATGTCTATAATGGTACGACTTGGCCAACTAATTTGTAGAAGCCTAATTTAGACTCACCACTCGGTGGAATGTGAGTGCCGGATAGAGTCAATGTCGTTTTTCTCACACGGCGCAAGAGGGGGCTTTTGTACTGGGCGGATGGAACCCTAACAGCGGTGAAACCTCAGCGGGTGGGTCGAATTAGGTGGATACATTGTAACGGCCTTGTCATGATCTCTCTGCCGGCACACCAAAGGAAGTGTGTTAATAGCTTGGCATCAAGAGACGATCATGTCTTATGGGTAAAGTTGTACACCTCTGCAGAGTTAAAACTATTCGAATAGCCGTGCCTATGGTCAAAGGCAAAGCGAAGAATGCTTTCATATTGGTAGACTTTGGTTTTGGTTTTAAAAACTAAAAGGTGCTTTGTTTTGGGATTCGGGAGTGGTTAGAACTCTCGAATGTTGTTTGGCGGATAGAGCCAACCAGGTGGAAAGAACCTGTTTTATACTTGACGGATGGAGTCATATGATTAACCCTGATCTTTAAAAGTTGGCGGATAGAGCCTTATACTAGTGATGGTGGATAGAACCTCACTGCAATATTAAATAATTCAATTATTAAAAAGAATTGTTAAAAGATGCTTTGTGAAACTTATTACTTAAGTATGGCTTACTAAAATTTGGCTTTATGCAAATGAACTCTATTAAGCTTCCTTTGGAAAGCCCCACATAATCATACTTTCCCCGACTTGCTGAGTACCTTTGTACTCACGTGCTACATCAACTTGTCATCATCAGAGAATTTTCAAGACGCAGCTGAGGATGGTGAGTTCTACCCCGAGGAGTTCGAGGAGGATTGCCAGGATAACTAGTCGCATTTCTAGTCGTCGCCTATGACGTTTTGGTGTTCGCTTGTTTTTGCTTTCGTTTTCTGCTGTCGTGTCTCCGGTCTTTGGACCGAGTATTGTAATAAGTGACCATATGGCCCATACTTGAATATTTATGTTACAATTTTCGTTATGTTCGGCAATGAAGTATCACTGTGACTGTGAGTATGTGACACCACGGAGTGTCGTAACCTTATTTAACGTGCATGATAAGGTCAAAAACAGTATGAGATGTGGAAATAAGGTTAAAACCATAGGATTTGGAGGTTGATAACGTTTCCAGGTCGTTTCCGGGGTTTTGGGCCTTTCCGGGGGATTTTGGGCCTTAAAGAGGGGGTTGTGGGCTTTGGTGGGATGGATTAAGAGTCCTTCTAGGACTAGGAATCCTTGTTGGGGGCTGGTAGGAGGGCCTCCCTGCCTTTATGTGCGCCCCACCTCCCCTCATTGTGCCCCCACGCCTCCCCTAGCCCCCTAGCCGCACCCCTCACCCCCCCATTGGCCGTGCGCCCCTTGCCCCTTTGCCCTCTCCACCTCTCCACCTCCCCACCACCTCTCCTCCACCCCCTTGCTGCCCTAGGGTGGCCTCCCCACCCCTGCATCCTCGTGGATCCATCCGAGGAGCGAGGAGCGAGGAGATCTATCGGAGTTTCGTACGTCGGGCAAAGGTATGATCATGGGGATCCTTGGGGTTGATCTAGGTACTGTTCTTAGGGTGATTAGCAAGTTTTTAGATCAATTGGTGGTGCTGGATTTGAGTAATTTGGGTTAGATCTAGATGTTGCCACGTTTCTGTTTTGGGATAGCATGAGCAGTCGACCTAGGGTTTGCGTTTTCGTCAATTTAGAATCCGAATCTGTCCGTACGGATGTTGAAGAAGTTGTAGATAATTTCATTATCTTTCAGTGGATATAAAGAACGTTAAATTCCGCCCAGCCTTTTAAAAGTTATGGCTGTTTTACCGAGGGTGTTAAAATATGTGACGTAATTGGAACAGATCATGGTAATCTGTAGATTAAACAACTTTAGAGTCCGAATAAGTCTTTCCATATACCTAGAGAAAGTTGAGAAATTTCCTAAGCTACGCGAGGATGTACTCGTTTAATTGATTCGGAGTCCCAGAACTCAATTTATGCCTTTTGCAAGGCTGCTGTCCCGACGGGACAAAACCTCTGTTTTTAGGTTTTGCGAGTAGTTGGCAATGTCGTGTAGATGAGGGTTTGCGTACTGTTTTGTGGACATGATTGTGAGTGTGTGATGCCTATGTGCAGGTGGTGCGACCCCGGGAGTGCCTTCTACTTCCCGCCAATCCGTTGCCCGTGGTTGAGGCAAGTGTGTTGTAATGGATAGCGACTTGTAGGTTGCTTGTTGAGAATAGATGAGATTGACTACATGATATATGATCACTTGCCATGCTTTAATGATTGCCAATGATATGATGAGCATGTTTAGTATGTTATGATGCCATGTGTTAATATGTGAGTTAAATATGATGTTGGCATAATTGCATACATGACATGTTACATGGCCCGGGCGGTGAGAAAGTCATAACTAATCCGGGAAGGTCGGTGAGAAAGATATGACTAATCCGGAGAGCCATTGAGTAAGTCCTACATCGTGATTCCATCCACGTGGTGTTTGGAAGCGAGGAGTAGGCACCCTCCATCTTCGGGATGGAAGGGGGGAGAGGGTGCACACCGACGGGTGTGTACTCAACCATACCGGTATGAGTTTCCAAGGAGACATGAGCATTGCATTACATTGCATACATAATGATGATGATATTGTTAAGTGTTCATGAATGAGACGATATACATGATGGGATATGTTATTGCCATGATATTGTTCTTGTTGTCCATTGCAATATGCTTGCTGAGTTTCGAACTCACGCTTGTGTTTTCTTGTTGTTTTAGGTACCATGAGAACGGCATGCGGGGAAGGGAGATAGTCACACGCCCACACTTAGCTTCACCATATTGATTCCACAAGTCATTCCATTAGTTTGATAATAAATTGCGTGTGATGATCATTGATTTAAGGCTTAGCTTTGCTTTATGAGAGTTTTATTGTTCGTTTGACACTTGGAGACATTAAGTGCTTGGTAATAGTCTTATTTGGTCGTTAAGTCTTTAATTATTGCTGTTTTAGCTGTCTCTCATATTGCCTTATTGCTATACTGTTGTTGCTCCTTTAATTCATGTTAAAACAAAGGAGATGCTGCCGAAATCTCGGTTTTTAGCATATGTACCTTTGCTGGAATTTATGGTAAATTGTGGTATTTAGATGTTGTTTAGCTTTTGTTTGGTAGCATTCAGGCATTGTAAATGCCGGGGTGTTACAGTGTACTAGCTACTGATCTTGGACTAGTACGGAAATACACAGGAGATTTCAGATAGCTGATCCGGGGCCTCACAGCGGTGGTATCAGAGCCTGGACGACTGTAGGACATGACCTAGTTAGCATGGCAAAACCTTAAGGACTTATATTTTTATAAAAACCTACTTACAAAAGTTGAAGTCCCTTTGCTGCTCTCTCTCCTATCTTAGTGTCTTGTGCTTATCCTATCCTTTATTTAAAATTTGGTTACTAATCCCATCTTATTTCAAAATTTGTAGATGCCGGCTTTCACCACCTTTGCCGCTCAGGCTGGAGGCTCCTGCGAGGAGCTGTCGCTGATGCTGCAGGAGTTGGGGTTTCCCCATCGCCCTGAGTATCGCTACCAGTCTATTTCGGGTCTTGGCCAGGACTTGTGGCAGGTCCGCTTGCTGGTCTTCGCGAGGAGCCGAGTTCGCGACGAGGACCGACCGTTCTACTTCACGGTTGAGAGGTCAATTCTGGCGTACGCGCTTCAGGACGCTGCCAGAAAGGCTATCCTCATGTTGGGGCATAGCTACCGCGATCGGCTAGAGGACTCCCCGTACCGTCTGTTTCCCCGCTTCCAGGTCGGGAGGATGTACAACCGGTTCCGGAGTTTGGAGCAGGAGGTTGACCCGACAGTGGTGCACATGGGGTCTCTCATCCAGGCTCAGGATGAGGCCTATGTGAGGATGACCGATGAGATGCAGGATCTGCGTCGGGCTTTGACGGCAGCTAGAGAGGCGAACTGTCAGCTCCTGGAGGAGAGAAGGGACACCCAGTCGCTTCCACCACCAGCGCTTTGTCAGGCAGAGGCACGGCCGTGGCGCCACCGCCTCGATCCGGTCTTTGGAGGACCCACTGACCCGCGACGTCAGGTCGACGCCCCGCCAGCCAAGCGTCATCAGGTCCTGAAGCTTCAGACCACCACCCGCAAGTCAGTCCGGCCCCAGTCGCCGTTGGGAGTGTCCTTGGGCTTCTTGGCCGCCCCTGGAGGTGCGGGACCGTCTTCGTCAGCTACACCTTCCCGCAGCAGGAGCGAGGAGGAGGAGGACCCGTCCCCGCGTGTCTACGCGAGTGACGCGAGTGTCTAGCCCGGAGGACCTTTATCTTGTTTTTGTTTCGATTAGAACGTGGAATAAGTGATTGTTGGATTGTATCGTGCCTTTAGGCATTTGTGATACAGCCATCCCCAAAACTATTTTGTTTTAATTGAAGTTCAGTTGATTTTCCCTTCTGTTGTGTGCTTTTGCGGTTGTGCTCTTGTTGTTGAGGATGTGGTTTAGTCCCCTGACTCTTATCTGTGCTTTTCCCTCTTTCCTTCTGCTTGACCGCCTTGTTGCGGATGGAGAACCCTGGTCGTGGTCGTGGCCGTGGAAGACCAGGAGGCCGCGGTAGAGGCCGTGGACGTGCCCGTGGACCAGTGCACTTTCAGGAGGAAGAATTCGTGGAGCCGCAGGAAGCGAGTCTTCTTTGGGCGATTACCGCCAGCCCCTCAGCATGATCCGCTGCCGCCCCACCTCCAGTTCAACCGCCCAATCTTGAACAGATGATGGCAATGCAGATTCAGCTTCTGCAAGCATTGGCTCAGAATGTAGTGAATCAACCCCAGGCTGCCCCAGCTCAAGCAGCAGAGCCGCCCCAATCCAAGTTTGGGGAGTTCATGAGAACAAGACCTCCCACCTTTTCGGGAGCAGTGGATCCGCTAGAGGCGGATGATTGGCTGAAGGAGGTGGAAAGGAAGCTCCACCTAGCTCAGTGTGACGACGTGTAGAGCATCAGATTTGCTTCTCACTAGCTGAAAGGAACTGCAGCCAACTGGTGGGAAAATTACTGTGCTGCTCATGCTGACCCTCAGCACGTTGCCTGGAATGAATTCGTGGAAGCCTTCAGAGCTACCCATATCCCGAAGGGCATTATGGAGATGAAGCGAAGAGAGTTTCATAAGCTTCAACAGGGGAACTTGTCGGTGTTAGAGTATCTGAACCGATTTACCCAGCTGTCTCGCTATGCGGCCGCTGATGTCGCAACTGATGAGGCCAAGATATGGCGTTTCATGGAGGGCCTTGACCCTAACCTGAAGGTTCAGCTAGTGTCGAGCGACTTCCCGTCGTTCCAACACATGGTAAACAAGGCTCTGGTCCAAGAGGATGCTCAGCGCCAGCTGTTTGAGTCCAGAAAGAGAAAGATGCTGTTCCAGAACCAGCGCGGTGCCAACAGCTCTCGGCCCCACACGTTTCAGCAGCAGCAGGCCAGCCGCCTCCAACGCACCCAGGACCCCAATGTCCACCCCGCGCCCAATTGGACAAGCCCCTGCCGGCAATGTAGGAGCTCAAGCTCAGAAGAGTGGGACTGTGATGGCAGGAGTGCAGTGCTTCAACTGTAGGGAGATGGGGCACTACGCCAACAACTGCCCTCAGAAGCGGTAGCCCGTCACCCCAGTGAGGTTCAACCTCGGATCAACGCTAGCCCGCGCTCCAGCACCGACCCAAGGAAGAGGAACCCCACAGACCCCGCGCACGCCAAGGACGGCTGGAAGAGGGCGCGTGAACCACATCACTGCGGAGGAGGCCCAAGATGCGCCAGACGTGGTTTATGGTAAGTTCCATGTGAACTCAGTACCTGCTTCAGTTCTGTTTGATTCGGGTGCAACACATTCTTTTATATCAGAATACTTGGTTAAAAAGCATAACTGGGATACAATACAGTTAAGAAACCCTTTGATAGTGCAATCCCCTGGTAAAGAACTAAGAACAACTGCTGTTTGTCCGAAAATGGATATAGTAATAAAAGGGGTAAAGTTCCTAGCGAACTTAATACTATTGGATACTAAGGGTATAGAAGTAATCCTTGGAATGGATTGGTTAACCAAGTATAAGGGTCAGATAGACTGTGCTAGTAGAGCTGTCTCTCTTACCAGCCCGGAGGGGATTAGAGTGGAGTTCTTATCTAATCTTGCCTCTAAGGGGGGTAGCACCTTGAACCGTTTGAAAGGTACATCGTTGGGGAATGTACCGATAGTCAATGAGTACCCAGATGTGTTTCCAGAAGAGTTGCCCGGTATGCCACCAAATCGAGATGTGGAGTTTGTGATTGAGCTTGTACCTGGTACCGCTCCAATCTCGAAGAGACCGTACCTGTAACACCCCGGCATCTAATATGCCTGAATGCTACCAAACATAGGCTAAACAACATTTCTTACTAGGGACAAACGATTTTAGTCAAAAGAATACTTACTTTGTTTGCAGCATTTTAGTTTTAAAACTCATCCCAAATTCATAAGGAAACTTGACTCTCAAAATTGCAATGAGACAAACCCAAACTTGGTCATGCAAAAGGAATTCTCCAAAACACTTTTCAATATCAAAGACTCCCACAGGAGGGAACTGTAACACCCCAAAATTTTGCTTTTCTTAAATTCATGTGTGATTTGGCCCTTTGGTGAATTTTTGGAATTTTCTGGAATTTATTTGGATTTATTTGGAATTTATTTGAATTTATTCCATTTTGAAATAATTAAAGAATTTAATTTTGCAAATAAAATTTTGTTGAAAATATTTTATTTGAGTCCAAAATGATCCAAAGTATTTTCCAGAATTTTTCTGGAATTTTTCTGAGTCATTTGCTATTTTTAATGAATTAAATGAATTACTGGGAATTATTTTAATTATTAAATCGCTGGAAAATCCAACTCGGGTCAAGTATCTGTTCATCCGACCGAAGTCGGACTCGAGTCCGACCGAGCCGATTGACTCGGCCGAACCAACTTGAAAACCTAATTGATCCCAACCGTTGGATCAAGATCCAACGGCCGAGATCCGCCCGTCTGCGATTCGAGCCGCGTCAGGCCGGACCCGATCGCGCCGTCGCGATCGTGGGCCGTTGATCGTGACGCTGCGGACGGCTGGGATTGGCGTCGTCTTCCGTGGATCGAGCCGGACTCCGCCGCCGCATAGCCGCTGTGACCGATTAGGTTTCCGCTTTGTGCACGCCGCTGAGGCCATTTAAGGCGTGGGTTATCGCCGAGGATCGCTGCCGTTAGTGTCGCGCCTATTGCCCTAAGTTCCAACGCCCAAGCCGCCGCTGCCGCCGCGATTTCGCCGGAGTTTGGGGAGTGCCGTGGTTTTTCTTCGCTTCCGGCGCCGTTCGTCATCCTCCGCCGCCTTCAAGCTCGGATTCGAGAACCTTGCGTCGGCGCACTCTTGGGTGCACTCACTTGGCCGGAGACGCCCAAGCGCCGTTAGGGTGGTCGCCGTCCTCGGCGCCGGCAGCCGCAACGCCGCCAGCGAGCCATCGCCGTCGTCATGAAGCTCGGTGCACCGTTGGATCGAGATCCAACGCGACGAGGTGAGGCCACGCCGCCATTCTTGCTTCCGCCTTCGATTAGGTTTCAACCGTTAGATTTAGATCGTACGGTCGTGGTGAGGTGTGTTGTAGCTTTAGGGTTAGATCTGGACCGTCCGATCTAGATCGAACGGCCCGGATCAACCGTGTAGTTTTGAACGAGAGGTCTAGATCCAATCTGGGCCGTTGATTTTCAAATCAACTAGAGATTGTGCCACGTGTGCTCACCGCGCCCACGCCGTGGGAGCGTGTCTCGACACGCGGGACCCGCGAGTCGAGGGCCCACGTGTCGGCCGCGATCCGCAGCGTCGCGTGAAACCCAGCCGGCGGTGGGGCCCACATGTCAGCGAGACGTAGAGTCGTGGACCGAGGCCCACCTGGACCCGCGCCAAGCGTGGACCGGGTCCATGGACCGGCGGGCGTCAGCCAGCCCATCAGAGGCTGACACGTGTCCATGCTGACGCAATAATTAATTTCCGAAAAAAAGAAAATGATTTATTAATTCGAATAATGATTTCAAATTTAGATTCAAACTTCAAACGCTTATAACTTTTATGCGTTTCAACTCCGATTTGAGTGATTCAAATTTCTAAATTTGTATAAAATTGAGATCTACCTAAATATGAATTTTATTTAATTTTTGGACTAAAGTTTTTCTCTGTAATATTATTTAATTGATTATTTAAGCTTTAATAAATCATAACTTTTGCATTTTAACTCCAAATTTGATTTATTCCAGTTTCTAAAAATCCAGAAAATTACGTTCTCTCTGTTTATGGATTTTATTTGGAGTTTTGGGATGTTTTTGCCTAGTGTTTATTTGTGTATTTGCTATTTGCACGCTTTACGAGTAGACGTTGAAGTGCCGGAAGGATTCGAGGGAGAAGTGTTGACTCAGGATCCAACCCAAGACCAAGAGCAAGTGCTTTTTGAAGGCAAGTTGTGCTTTGACCATGTTGATCCTATTTCGAAATCTATTTTGATTTAAACTATTGCATGCTAGTTTAATTAGAAAGATACTTTGTTTAAACATGGGGTTAGATAAATACCAATTTGCTATATGACACCTTGATTACTTAAGTATGTGCCATGACCTTTGTCACCCTAGTTGTGGTTTACTAGTTGGACATTATTAAATTGCCAACATGGGTTTAGACCGTTGTAGTATAACGCTTAGACTCGCTACGTGTTCATGACATGATTTTGGACGATCAAATGCTAATATGGACTTAATGATATATTGAACTTGTTTTGGAAAAGTATCATGTGATGTTGATGGCACGTGGTGCATGGTAATCAATCGGGTTTGATAAGCTGATTTCGGCCAGGGCATGTGGCAAGAGTAATCAGTGGGCCATTGTGGCATTGGGAATGTTGATTTGGTTTTTCGGGTAGTCTTGCCCTGGTCACTCTAAGGACTTAACCTTGCAAGCCTTTGAACTGGGTCATACTTGCAACCACATGGTCGAATGGGACGGCCCTAGTTGACTAAGTCGCTAAGGACTCACTTGTGGAGCCTCAGGTGTCGATTACACCGTTTGTGTGATTGTGCGGGGAGCGTATCGTGGTCGTGGCCGAGATACCCATCTAACGGTGTGTTGGTCCCATACTTCGCCTTGGCTAAGGGAAGGGATGGTGTAGAGCACGAACCAGGAGAGGACCACCTGTGTTGTTTGAGGCTTCCGAAGGCTTTGTTATGATCGCTCATTCGCATACTTTTGTATGGCGATTCACGGTGACGTGGTGAGTGGATTGTATCTTGTGGGTAAAGTGCATAACCTCTGCAGAGTGTAGAATCTATTTAAATAGCCGAGTCCACTGTGATCGACAATGCTCGGGAATTACAGTCAAGGGTTAGACTTTCTGAAAATAACTTGGATTTGAAAAGTTGGGTTGGTTTAATAATGAAGATGATGGAAATGTGGTTTAGGATGGGGAAAATGTTTATTAAATTTCCTGAAAAGTTATTGTGAAATCATGTGCTGAAAAATTGGCTTTGAACTGAAAAATTAACTTAGATTTGAATTTGCAAAATGTGTTTGTTCATGTGTTTTGACAATTTGACAAGAAACAGTAAGTTACGCATTAGCGCCGGACAAAGTTCTCAAGAAACAGTAAGTTTCCCATCTGCGACGGGCAGTGTTTTTGGGTCTGTTGTGAACATGTTTTTGAGCCCATGACCGAAGTCATTTTCACATGTACAACGGATGCTTTTTCTTGGTCCGTTGTGAACAAGCTTTTTCGGTTTGGATAATTTCTTGGAACCAAGATTTTCACATGTACAACGGACTAATTCTTTTTATCCGTCGTGAATGGACTTTTTCTAGGGTTTTACTTTTGTGAAACCGAGCGTGGCACGTTTGCGCCGGACAAGCTTCTGGGGTCCGTTGTGAACTTGTTTTTAGCTCATGACCGAAGCCATTTTTGCATGTACAACGGACCAACTTTGTTTGTCCGTTGTGAACGTGTTTTTCCGCGTTTGGTTGGCTTCTTGGAACAGAAACTTTTCTTATACAACGGACCAACTTTGTTTGTCAAAATCGTGAATGCGTTTTCGCTCAATTAGGGTTTTGAGCGATTTGGATTTGAATTTTGAATGTGAATTTGAAATTTGTAATGATTTCATGATGCTTCTTTTGAAGTGGACTTTATGCAATACTCATGTGAGTAGTTGCATGGATTGACATTGAGTCAAGTCGTGGACTTGTGCTCGGATTTGTTTTGTGGTTTGTTCATGTGCGGTATTGCTCGAAGGCGAATGTGGTCGATGGCGGGACCGGAACTAGGTTCATGGAGGAACCGAGGTTCGGGACTAGGTTCAGGAGGAAGGCGAGGTCTTGGTGGTCAAGGATGTCATGCGGGGCGTTCGGGCTAAGAGAATGGTGCACATGAAGAATGGTTAGTCACGTGAGAATGGCAGGAGGTCATTCGCGTGCAAAGTGTTAGTCACGTGAGTATGGCAGGTGGCCATACGCGTGCAAAGTGTTAGTCACGTGAGTATGGTAGGGTTGCCATACGCGTGCAAGAGTTGTACTCGGCCTGGTTGGGCCAAGTAGAGTTTAGTTGGATCTGATTCCTTCTAGGAATAGGAATCGTATTCGAACTCTTTGTGGGTTGGTGCTTTAAATAGGTGGGGGTCTCCTGTTGAAAGGCACCAAGTAGAGCTGAGCGCATCAAGCTTTGAGCTTGGTTTTAGGGTTTGTACTCTTTTGATGAGAGTATTTTAGACAAGAAATAAAGATCAATTCTTCCAAGATTTTTGCGTGCTCTGATAACCACGTCGCTCTGATATTTTCTGTTTTGGTTCTTGTTTGCATGTTTGTTCTAGTTCTAGATTGGTTTTGTTCTTCAAGTTTTATCTTGATTTGATCCATCAAAAACCTCTCTAGGATATTGATCTAGTGTTTCTCAAAGTCTAGTTGATCAATCTTTTGTCGTTCTTGTTTAATCTTGAAGTTTTGATTAGATTGATTCTCGTCAAGTTCTGGATCAGCAAGCTTGCGAAGCTCATAACTTTGATCCGTAAGTCCGATCGAGCTGATTCTTTTTGGGTTCGATTCGTATTGGAATCTAGTTTCTTGTGTCCAAATTTCAGATCGTTTCGACGGTTGGATCTCCGGGAATTCTCGTTTTACCAAACCTCTGTCATTCTGTTTTTGTCGAAAACGAGGCAATTATTTGGTTCTGTTTTGGGGTGAACTTTTAATAGGTCAAGAATTTGGTTTTAGCTTCCGCACAATCATTCACCCCCCCCTCTGATTGCTATATTCGTATACTTCGATCCTACAAGTGGTATCAGAGCCAGGTTTCTCTAATCTATCTTAACCGGTGATTAGATCAATGGATCGTTATTCGACAAAACCATGTGTGTTCGATGGTGTTGATTTTCAGTTTTGGAAGGCCAAGATGGAGGCGTTCATCCAAGCACAGGGCTTCACAATTTGGGAGAAGGTCTACAAGCCATATGAAGTCCCTGCAAACGACAACGTCAACGACACCAATCGCACACATGTTGAAGCAAATAGCAAGGCGCGCAACTTGATCATCCAAGGCTTGGGACGCAGCAACTTTGATCGTGTGGTTCATCTTCGATCCGCATATGAGGTATGGAAATCTCTTTGTGATTACCATGAGGGTTCTAACACTGTCAAAGTGGTTCGTCAAGATATTTACAAAAAAGGAATACATGCATTTTGAGATGAAACCTAGTGAATCGTAGATGACTTCTTTGCACGTTTCAATAAAATTCTTAGCAATCTACGTCTTTGTTGGAGTTAGCTACACCGATGCTGAAAATGCTCGACAATTGCTTAGTGCTTTGGACATGTCGGTGTGGGAGATGAAAGTAACATCTATACAAGAATCTACTACCATGAGCACACTCACATTAGATGTTCTTTACTCTAAGTTGAAAACTCATGAGTTGGATGTTCTTGCCAGGAAGGGTAACATTAAATCAATTGCTTTGATCTCTAACCCTAACATGTCAAATGCAAATTCTTCTTCTAGCTTTGCCTTGTCTTCCATGTCTTCTTTAACAGATGAGCAACTTGAAGAGTTTCCTGAAGAAGATCTCGCACTACTCTCTTCTCGCTTTAACAAAGCTTTGCGAATGTGAGAATGAGAAAGAGAGGTGGTCCTCCAAGATGCTATGAGTGTGGTGACCTCAACCATATTCGCACAAATTGTCCTAAGCTTGCAGGAAAAACATCAAAGGAGGAGAAGGACAACGACAGAAGGAATGAGAAGAAATGGTTCTCGTCAAATGATAGGAAGAAGAAGAGCTTCATCAACCGCAAGGTGGTTCACCGAGTTCTTTCCGCTCTTGAACAAGTCAATTTGAGCGATGTGGACTCGGAGAGCAGCGAAGATGATGCAACTCCAAGCAAGCATGATTTGATAGGACTATGTCTCATGGCAAGCGACAAGGATAGCCTCACCAGGGACGATCACGACAATGACTTCAATGAGGTAGATCCCTCTTATGATGAATTAGCTATTGCTGTTGCTCGTCTTGGAAAATTGCTTAACAAACGTGATAAGAAAATTAAGAAACATGATTTCATTATTGAATCATTGAATGCTGAAATTGCTAGACTTAAGATTTTGATTCCTAGTGATGATACTTGCAAATCATGTGACTTAATTTACAATGAGCTCACCTTGCTTAGGAAAGAACATGCTCTTTTGTTGCATCTAAATGAGAAAAATGAGAAACATGTTGTACATGCTAGCTGTTCCACTGATGATTTGCATAGTTCAACTTCTTGTTCTAAATGCTCAACTCTTGAATTAAAATTGAAAGATGCAAATGCTAGGGTTTCTCAATTAATCGATAATTTGCTTTCACATGAAATTCTTTCATGCTCAACTTGTCGCAAAACAAAAGGAAAAGTAGATGTTCCTGCAATAATTGTTTAACTCTTGCTAAGAAAGTTGATTACTTGCAAAATTCTTTGGAACGTTTCACTAATGGCAAGAAGAAGTTGAACATGATTTTGGATCAATCTAAGGTTAGCACAAACAAGAGAGGTTTAGGTTTTGATCCTTATGCCACATATGAAACTAAACCTCGCACTGTTGTTCAGGCTCCTTGCAAAATTGAGTTATCTAATGAGCCTAATAAAATTGCTTTTCAATCTGCTGGTTTTTTATCTTCTACTATGATGAATGCAAAATGTGCTTTTACTGTTAAAGCTAAACATCATGTCAAGTACACTTGCACTCATTGTGGTAGAGATGGACATTTAGTAGATTTTTGCTTTAGACTAGCCAAACAACAAAAGAAAGAAAGAACTAAGGCTAGGTCTAGTTTCAGACAGGCACGCTTTGTTTCTCATTATGTGCCTAGGGTGATGCAAACACCTTTTGTTGGTAAGAACACGGGAAAAGACACATCTATCTTTGTGCATAAGAATGCTCGTGTTGTGCCTACTGTTGTGCGTCGTGTGTCTCAAGATCGATTCCTAAACATCTTATTTCTAACCCCCGATCGAGGCCTCGACAATTTCTGCTTCTATGTAGGCTTCTCACGCGAGGAAGGAGAACATGTGGCTAGTGAATTTCGGATGCTCACTTCATATGTTCAGTGATAAGTTTTGGTTCTTCTTCACTCGTGCATTTCATGCTAAAAGTGTTGCCTTTGGAAATACTTCTTCCACTTCTGTTTTCGCAAAAGGCACTAGTCCAAATGATGCAGGTACAGGTGCATATGTTCAGGGGGAGAGTGTCTTTGTTCATAAAGATGATGATGCTGTTGAGGATGAGATAATTGGAGGTTTACATGAGAGACTCTTCCCACGTGCTTCACATCAACAAACGGTCAAGTGAATTTTCAGGTATCTCCATGGTACTCAAGATTTTGGCATTTGGCTTTTTGCTTCCTTATGCATTAGTTTAAGAGCTTATTCTGATGTTGACTTTGGAAGATGTTGAATTGATTTGGTTCGTGCCACCTCTTGAGTAATCCTCTTTCTTGAGCATTTGATATTGGATTTCACTTTCTTAGAGATCATGTTGAAAAATAAAATATTGTGCTTCACCATGTGGATACTGAACATCAATTGGCAGACATTTTCACAAAACCTTTGTCTTCTTCTCGTTTTGCTTTTATTCGGGGAGAACTTGGAATTGTTCATCCAATGAGATTGTTTTGAGGGGGAGTTTCTTTGCCAAGTTCTTTCACTTGATGAGCTCACTTTATCATATTTCTTTATATACTATATAATTGAGCTAATATATGATAATCTAAATTGTCTCACTTGAACTAAGAATGACATTGCGGAATTCCACGATCGATTGCCTATAGCTAAATACTCTGTGATATCTTACTCTTCTAGGCTTGATATTGAATCCTCTTGACAAATTTGGGCAATGAAGCAAGTGTGGTTTCAACTTTACTCTTTCATAAGACCTTTTAATCACTTTTGCATGTTTATGATCAAAGAAAAATGAAAAGAAAAAGGAATCAATAAAAAAGGGTTGTTAAAAGCAAAAGCCTCAAGTTATGAGCTTCAGGATGCTTTCCCTAAAAGATAAGATGTATGCTTCAAGCATGCCATTCCCTCAAAGTTAAGATGTATGCTTCAAGCATGCCACTCCTAGAAAATAAAAGAAGTATGCTTCAAGCATGCCACATGCGATTTATTGTTTAAAGATTAAATTGGTCCACTAGATTGGAGTTGAAACTACTTGCTCGCCCTGATTTGTTATTTGCTTCAACTTTGAGCCTTTGTTTTTCTACTAAAGGTTTTGCTTAGTACTTGGCTATAGTTGACTGAATTGAGGTTGAGATACATGTCATTCCCTAACATGCTAAAATCACATCAAGATCATGTATTTTGCATATTATGTGATATATAAGGTTATATGATCGAATGAGCTTATCTTTTCCTATCTTGGCACTCCCTTGTTTCTCTTGGTGAAATCATTGTTTCAGGAAAAATTTTGAACCTGTTCTCTCTTTTACTCTTGATGAATCCATTGTCAAAGGGGGAGAAATTTGGAAATCTTTCTTTGAAAAATTTAAAGAAAAAGGGAGAGTTGTATTTGGAAATTTGAGGATTTTGGGAGAAGTTTGGAGAATTTTTGAAATTTTTGGCGCATTGCACATTCACACACATTTTCATTCTCAGGGGGAGATTTTGTTTTGCATTTTGGTCAAAGAGGGATTTCTGTGTTTTCTTACTTTGGTCTTTGATCCTTTGGATTTCAAAATCTTTGGTAAAGTGAATGCCAAATGATCAATTCTAAGTGGTGTTGCCAATGTTTTCATCAAGGGGAGATTGTGAAATCATGTGCTGAAAAATTGGCTTTGAACTGAAAAATTAACTTAGATTTGAATTTGCAAAATGTGTTTGTTCATGTGTTTTGACAATTTGACAAGAAAGCTTGATGAGATTACGCATTAGCGCCAGGACAAAGTTCTCAAGAAACAAGAAGTTTCCCATCTGCGACAGGCGTGTTTTTGGGTCATTGTGAACATGTTTTTGAGCCCATGACCGAAGTCATTTTCACATGTACAACGGACAGTTTTTCTTGGTCCGTTGTGAACAAGCTTTTTCGGTTTGGATAATTTCTTGGAACCAAGATTTTCACATGTACAACGGACTAATTCTTTTTATCCGTCGTGAATGGACTTTTTCTAGGGTTTTACTTTTGTGAAACCGAGCGTGGCACGTTTGCGCCGGACAAGCTTCTGGGGTCCGTTGTGAACTTGTTTTTAGCTCATGACCGAAGCCATTTTTGCATGTACAACGGACCAACTTTGTTTGTCCGTTGTGAACGTGTTTTTCCGCGTTTGGTTGGCTTCTTGGAACAGAAACTTTTCCTTATACAACGGACCAACTTTGTTTGTCCGTCGTGAATGCGTTTTAAGCTCAATTAGGGTTTTGAGCGATTTGGATTTGAATTTTGAATGTGAATTTGAAATTTGTAATGATTTCATGATGCTTCTTTTGAAGTGGACTTTATGCAATACTCATGTGAGTAGTTGCATGGATTGACATTGAGTCAAGTCGTGGACTTGTGCTCGGATTTGTTTGTGGTTTGTTCATGTGCGGTATTGCTCGAAGACGAATGTGGTCGATGACGGACCGGAACTAGGTTCATGGAGGAACTGAGGTTCGGGACTAGGTTCAGGAGGAACTGAGGTCTTGGTGGTCAAGGATGTCATGCGGGACGTTCGGGCTAAGAGAATGGTGCACATGAAGAATGGTTAGTTACGTGAGAATGGCAGGAGGTCATTCGCGTGCAAAGTGTTAGTCACGTGAGTATGGCAGGTGGCCATACGCGTGCAAAGTGTTAGTCACGTGAGTATGGTAGGGTTGCCATCTGCAGCGTGCAAGAGTTGTACTCGGCTGGTTGGGCCAAGTAGAGTTGAGTTGGATCACAGATTCCTTCTAGGGAATAGGAATCGTATTCGAGAACTCTTTGTGGGTTGGTGCTTTAAATAGGTGGGGGTCTCTGTTGAAAGGCACCAAGTAGAGCTGAGCGCATCAAGCTTTGAGCTTGGTTTTAGGAGTTTGTACTCTTTTGATGAGAGTATTTTAGACAAGAAATAAAGATCAATTCTTCCAAGATTTTTGCGTGCTACAGTAACCTCGTCGCTACAGTATTTTCTGTTTTGGTTCTTGTTTGCATGTTTGTTCTAGTTCTAGATTGGTTTTTGTTCTTCAAGTTTTATCTTGATTTGATCCATCAAAAACCTCTCTAGGATATTGATCTAGTGTTTCTCAAAGTCTAGTTGATCAATCTTTTGTCGTTCTTGTTTAATCTTGAAGTTTTGATTAGATTGATTCTCGTCAAGTTCTGGATCAGCAAGCTTGCGAAGCTCATAACTTTTGATCCGTAAGTCCGATCGAGCTGATTCTTTTTGGGTTCGATTCGTATTGGAATCTAGTTTCTTGTGTCCAAATTTCAGATCGTTTCGACGGTTGGATCTCCGGGAATTCTCGTTTTACCAAACCTCTGTCATTCTGTTTTTGTCGAAAACGAGGCAATTATTTGGTTCTGTTTTGGGGTGAACTTTTAATAGGTCAAGAATTTGGTTTTAGCTTCCGCACAATCATTCACCCCCCCTCTGATTGCTATATTCGTATACTTCGATCCTACAGTTATTTATGCTTTACTTATTTCTACTGCTTTCGAATCTACTTTTATTACTTGTCAAAAGCTGTTTACTGCAAATATACCCTGAGCTATTCCTTTGTACCAAGCCATGCATATAGTATATTAGCTTGCATTCTGTGCATGACTTGCTGAGTACCAAGTACTCACCCTTGCCTCAACACAATACCAGTTGAAGAGGAGACTACGCCAGTTTCGGAAGAGGAGTTCCAAGAGGACCCGTCTACTTAGGGATGCGAGCCCAGTCAGTTGCCTGTGGTATACTGGATGGCGCCACGAAGTTTATTTGATTTTCCGCTGCTGTTATTTCTCTTTTAATACATTTTGCCTTGCAAGGCATATATTTGTAACTTGGCCATAAGGTCGAGTAACCCTTTGATTATTTAAATAAAGTACTTTGATAGTATCGTTTGGTATGATTGTGATATATACCGATGTTAAGACTGTGTGCACTAGCGCGTTCCTGGACTAGTGCTGAATACACAGAGGGTCCGGATTTGCAAATTCGGGGTCCCGACAGGAACCAAGCGATCAAATAAACCCTTGCGGACAAAGGCACAAAACATAAATCGACACAACTTAACTTTTTGCACACGCTTCAATAACTTCTTTTAAACTCAGAGTAAGACACACAAGAACCAAACTATACTTATCTTTGCAAGGCAACCAACAAAACCGGTGTCAAAGCCAAAAGACGACTAAAAAGGCGCAACGCTAAATTCCTCTTCTTCGTCTTCAACCAAGGAAGACAAAACCACGAACCACATACGGAACAATCCGCGAAAATACAATACCAAACACTTTTCTTTTGGTTTCAATCAACCAGAGCCAAGAAGACCAACCGAAACCGACCATTAGAACGGTAAAGAGCATACGAAGGAATCCACCACCAAACTCTTCTATTTGACTCCAGTCAACTACCCGATCTACGACAGAAAGGGTAAGCACTCTTCTCCTACAAGGGTTAATTGTTCTTCGGTGATGGCGCTAACCGGCCACACCGTCAAACCTCACCCTTACTATGAATAAAGAGAGGTGGTCGAAACCCTTCGGCACCACAACCCCACTTTATCACCACAACAAGCTCAATTCAATCATTTATCTCATAAACATAGCAACATGCATTATCAAATGAAGCATTCAACATCGAAGCTTAAATACAACGTTTAAGCGTAAAGAAACGATACCCATACCCTTTCCTACTGTGCATCCATGTGTGTCAAATTTTAGATTAGTTATTCCACTTTTGCAAGTTTTAATGTTGCTATCCTATGACAAAATTTTAGTTAAAACCTAAGCCATGTTTCTAAGCTATCCCACATCACATTTTAGTTGTATCCTATAGCATGACACTAAAAATACACATTCCAAGGACCTACAGCCCGCTCTGATACCAACTGTAACACCCCGGCATCTAATATGCCCGAATGCTACCAAACATAGGCTAAACAACATCTAAATACCATAAATTAAGGTAAATTACAGCAAAGGAGCAAATGCTAAAAACCGAAATTTCGGCAGCATCTCCTTTGTTTTAACATGAATTGACGGAACATCAACATCATAGCAATATATGGCAATATAAAAGGCATCTAAAACAGCAATAATTATAGGCATGACAGCAATATAAGTCTAATCCCAAGAATTCAATGTCTCCATGAGCCAAACGAACAATAAGACTCATATCGCAAAACTAAATCATAAATCAATATGCATCACACTTAATTTATTATCAAGACCCAATTGAGTGACTGTGGGAACAATTGAGTGACGCTACGTGTAGAAGTGTGACTAATTCCCTTCCCCGCATGCCGATCTCATGGTACCTAAAACAACAAGAAAGCACAAGCGTGAGTTCAACACTCAGCAAGCATATTGCAATGGTACACAAAAACAATTACATGGCTACAACAATTCATATCATGTCTTTCCTCTCATTCATGACCACATATCAATATCATCACCATTATGTATGCAATGCGATGCGATGCTCATGTCTCCTTGGAAACTCATACCAGTATGGTTGAGTACACACCCGTCGGTGTGCACCCTCTCCCCCCTTCCATCCCGAAGATGGAGGGTGCCTACTCCTCGCTTCCAAACACCGCGGTGGATGGAATCACGATGTAGGACTTACACATTGGCTCTCCAGAATAGTCATAACTTTCTCACCGATCTTCCCCGGACTAGTTATGACTTTCTCACCGCCTGGGCCATGTAACATGCCATGTATGCAAATATGCCAACATCATAATTAACTTGTACATTAACACATGGCATCATAACATAATAAGCATACTCATCATATCATTGGCAATCATTAAAGCATGGCAAGTGATCATATCATATAATCAATTTCATCTAGTCTCAACTAGCAACCCACAAACCGCTATCCATTATAATACACTTGCCTCAACCACGGGCAACGGATTGGCGAGAAGTAGAAGGCACTCCCGGGGTCACACCACCTGCACATGAGTACCACACACTCACAATCATGTCCACAAAACAGTAAGCAATCCCTCTTCTACCCCGACATCGCAAACTAATCGCTAAACCCAAAAACAGAGGTTCTGTCCCGTCGGGACAGCAGCCTTCCAAAAGGCATAACTCGAGTTCTAAAACTCCGAATCAATTAAACGAGTACATACTCACGTATCTTAGGAAATTTCCCAACTTTTTCTAAGTATATGGAAAGACTGATTTGGACTCTAAAATGGTTTAATCTACAGAAAACCGTGATCTGTTCCAATCACGTCACAGATTTTAATACGTTCGGTAAAACGATCATAACTTTCAAACGGCTGGGCGGAATTGGACGTTATTTATACCCACAAAAAGATATTGAAATTACCTACAACTTCTTAAACAGCCGTACGACCAAATTCCGAATCTAAATTGACGAAAACCCAATCCCTAGGTCGACTGCTCATGCTGCCCGAAATAGAGAACGTGGCAAGTTCTAGATTTCATCTAATCTACTCAATTCCAGCACCACCAATTGATCTAAAAACATGATAATGACCCTAAGAACAGTACCTAGGCCAACCCCAAGGAATCCCATGGCCATACCTTCGCCCGACGCACGAAAACACAATAGATCTCCTCCCGGTTCGCGCGATCTCCTTCCTCGCTCCAATCCCGCCGGATCTCCTTGTCGCGGAGCGCTCCAACGGATGGATCTTTGAGGTGCTGGGGTGGAGAGGCTACCCTAGGGCAACAAGGGGTGGAGGAGAGGTGGTGGAGAGGTGGGGAGCAATGGGGGGCAATGGGGGGGCGCACGGCAAGAGGGAGAGGGGAGGTGGGGGCGGCTAGGGCACAAGGGGAGGTGGGGGCGCACAAGGTGTAGGATCGAAGTATACAAATATAGCAATCAGAGGGGGGGTGAATGATTATGCGGAAGCTAAAACAAAATTTTCAATCTACTGGAAGAACACCCCAACTCGGATTCAAAAGATTGCCTCGTAATCAACAAAAACAGATTGACAGACGCTTGGTAAAATGAGAATTCCCGGAGATCCAACCGTCGTAACGATATGAAATTTGGATACAAGAAACTAGATTTCAATACGAATCAAACCCAAAAAGAATCAGCTCGATCGGACTTATGGATCAAAAGTTATGAGCTTCGCAAGCTTGATGATCCAGAACTTGACGAGAATTGATCTAACGTAAACTTGAAAGTTTTAACAGAACCGACAAAAGTTTAATCAACTAGACTTTGAGGAACTCTAAATCAATACCCTAGAAAGGTTTTTGATGGATCAAATCAAGATGAAACTCAAGGATCAAAAACCAATCTAGATTTAGAGCAAGCATGCAAACAAGAACCAAGACAGAAAAACACTGTAGCAACGTGGTTACTGTAGCACGCAAAAAAACTTGGAAGAATTGATCTTTATTTATTTTATCTAAAGTACTCTCATCAAAAGAGTACAAACCCTAAAACTTGCTCAAGGCTTGATGCCCTTCAACAGGAGACAACCCCTCCTATTTAAAGGACCAACCCACAAGGAGTTCTGAATACAATTCCTATTCCCTAGAAGGAATCTGTATCCAACACAACTCTACTTGGCCCAACCTGGCCGAGTACAACTCTTGCACGCGTATGGCAACCCTACCATACTCACGTGACTAACACTTTGCACGCGTATGGCCACCTGCCATACTCACGTGACTAACACTTTGCACGCGAATGACCTCCTGCCATTCTCACGTGACTAACCATTCTTCATGTGCACCATTCTCTTAGCCCGAACGTCCCGCATGACATCCTTGACCACCAAGACCTCAGTTCCTCCTGAACCTAGTCCCGAACCTCAGTTCCTCCATGAACCTAGTTCCGGTCCCGTCATCGACCACATTCGTCTTGAGCAATACTGCACATGAACAAACCACAAAACAAATCCGAGCACAAGTCCACGACTTGACTCAATGTCAATCCATGCAACTACTCACATGAGCATTGCATAAAGTCCACTTCAAGCATCATGAAATTCTCACAAATTTCATAATCTCAAAAACAAATCAAACACAATTCCAAGTTTGCTCAAAACCCTAATCGAGCAAAAACGCATTCACGACGGACCAAAAATTTGGTCCAGCGTACATGTAAAACTTCTTGTTTTGAAGAACTTGGTCCCGCCAAAAACCTTCGTAAGCACATTTACGACATACCAAAAATTTGATGCATCGTTCATGAAAAAACGAGGTCGCCAAAAACATGTGTATAATGAGACCAAAAATTTGGTCCGTCATACATGGGAAAGACAAGGTCGCCAAAAGCATGTGTATGACAGACCAAAAGATTTGGTCCGTCATACATGGGAAAAACAAGGTCGCCAAAAGCATGTGTATGACAGACCAAAAAATTTGGTCCGTCATACATGGGAAAAACGCGATTTCTTGAACAAGCGTAAAAGCATCAAAATCACGTTTATGACAGACCAAAAAGTTTGGTCCGTCATACATGCGAAACTCACTGTTTTTGGATGTTTGGTCTGGCGCAAATGCAAAGTCTCTGTTTTTGGATGTTTGAATGTTTGGTCCTTCATGCAAGCAATTTTGCAAAATTAATCCTAACCAATTTTTCAGCACAAAATCAAGCCAATTTTTCATCACATGATTCACACAAGGGCTGGGTGGGGGCGCAATAAGGGGCAGGGTGAGCCCCTTTTTACCAGTCCAAACAGGAATCCTAATCCTAAATGGACTCAAACTCCATCCCACCAAAGCCCACTACCCTTTCCCTAAGGCCCAAACTCCTCCGGGAAGGCCCAAATCCCCGGAAACGGCCCGGAAACGCAAATTAACCTCATAACGTATGGTTTCAACCTCCAATTTCATATTTCATAAAGTTTTTGACCTCAATATTCACATTATAACATTACGACACTCCGTGGTGTCACAGTACCGTTTGCCTTCCAACGAGTTGGTCGAGATGAAGAAGCTGATTGAAGAACTGCAAGCGAAAGGATTCATCAGGCCCAGTTCGTCGCCTTGGGGATCACCCGTGATCTTCGTCACGAAAAAGGATGGTAGTCTGAGGATGTGCATAGACTACAGGTCTTTGAATGAGGTCACCATCAAGAACAAGTACCCGTTGCCTCGGATTAATGATCTGTTTGATCAGTTGAATGGAGCTCAAGTCTTCTCCAAGATAGATTTGAGATCGGGATATCATCAGCTGAAGATAAGGAAAGAAGATATTCCAAAAATAGCTTTCACTACCTGATATGGACTGTACGAGTTTACAGTAATGTCTTTTGGATTAACCAATGCTCCTTCCTACTTCATGAACCTGATGAATAAGGTGTTTATGGAGTATTTAGACAAGTTCATCGTAGTCTTTATTGACGACATTCTTGTCTATTCCAAGAGCAGAAAAGAGCATGAAGACTATATGCGGATAGTCCTGGAGACGTTAAGGGAGCATCATCTGTATGCCAAGTTCAGTAAGTGTGATTTCTGGTTGAAAGAGGTATCTTTCCTGGGTCATATCATTTCTGCTGCAGGCGTAGCGGTGGATCCAGCGAAAGTAAGAGATGTTTTGGATTGAACGCAGCCTAAGTCGGTCCCGGACATCAGAAGTTTTCTTAGATTAGCTGGTTATTATCGGAGATTCATTGAAGGTTTTTCGAAGATAGCCAGGCCTCTTACTCAACTTCTGAAGAAGGAAAAGAAGTTTGAATGGACTAAAGCTTGTGAGCAAAGTTTTCAGGAGTTGAAGAAAAGATTAACCTCAGCCCCAGTGTTTATTCTGCCAGATATCCATAATGATTTCGATGTGTACTGTGATGCTTCGAAACAAGGTCTGGGATGTGTTTTGATGCAAGAAGGAAAGGTTATAGCCTATGCTTCAAGACAACTGCGACCTCATGAAGAAAACTACCCCATTCATGACTTGGAGTTAGCCGCAGTTGTGCATGCGCTCAAAATATGGAGGCATTATTTGATCGGCAATAGATGTGAGATCTATACGAATCATAAGAGTTTGAAGTATATCTTCACCCAGTCCGATCTCAACCTGAGGCAGAGAAGATGGTTGGAGTTGGTGAAAGATTATAATGTGGGAATTCATTACCACCCTGGCAAAGCGGAATGTTGTTGCGGATGCCTTAAGCAGGAAAGCTCACTGCAACAATATTAGGGTACAAGAAAGCCAGCCAGCGATTCACGAAGAATTCCGGCATCTTAACCTGGAATTGGTGAATGAAGGTTGCATTTACAATGTGGAAGTAAAATCAACCTTGGAAGATCAGATCAGAGAGGCTCAGAAGGATGATAAAGGTATTGCAGACCTAAAAGAGGGCTTGAAGAAAGGGAAACAACCCGGATTTTCGGAAGATGAAAAAGGTACGGTTTGGTTTGGAAAAAGAATAATAGTCCCTAACCAAGAAGGAATCAAGGATGTAGTCTTGAAAGAAGCTCATGATTCGGTGTATTCCATTCACCCAGGAGGCACCAAGATGTATGCTGATTTGAAAGAGAAATATTGGTGGCCCAATATGAAGAAGGAAGTTGCTGACTTCGTGGCACGTTGTGATGTTTGCCAATTGGTTAAAGCAGAGCATCAGAGACCCGCCGGTCTATTGCAACCGTTGCAAGTTTCTGTTTGGAAATGGGAGGAAATTGGGATGGATTTTATAACCGGACTACCCAAAACCAAGTCCGGTTATGATTCCATCTGGGTCATCGTGGATAGGTTAACCAAGGTAGCTCATTTCATCCCGGTGAAGACGACTTATTCTGGGGATAAGCTCGCCGAGTTGTATATGGCCAAGATTGTGTGTTTACACGGGGTACCGAAGAAGATCGTGTCTGATCGAGGGTCCCAGTTCACCTCGAGGTTTTGGCAGAAATTGCATGAAGTATTGGGCACGAATTTGAATTTCAGCACTGCTTACCATCCCCAGACTGATGGGCAGACGGAAAGAATCAATCAGATCCTAGAAGACATGTTGAGAGCTTGTGCTCTAACCTACAAAGGTTCATGGGATCAGAATTTGCCCTATGCTGAGTTTTCCTATAACAACAGTTATCAAGCCAGTTTGAAGATGGCACCGTTTGAAGCTCTGTACGGAAGAAAATACAGGACACCCTTGTATTGGAAAGAGAATGAAGGTGGGCAGATAATCGGACCTGATATTCTGAAAGAAGCCGAAGAGCAAGTCAGACAGATCCGTGCAAATTTGAAGACAGCCCAGTCAAGACAAAAGAGCTATGCTGATAATCGTCGACGGGAGTTAAGCTTTGTACCTGGTGATCATGTGTACTTGAAGGTATCCCCGCTGAAAGGAATGAAACGGTTTCGAGTCAGTGGAAAGTTAGCGCCCCGCTATATCGGACCATTCCCAGTGGTTGCCCGAAAAGGAGAAGTGACTTATAAGTTGGAGTTGCCTCCGCAGCTGTCAGGAGTACATGATGTCTTTCATGTGTCACAGCTAAAGAAGTGTCTCAGAGTACCCGAGCATCAGGTGCCATTGGAAGAAATGGAGCTCAAGGAAGACCTGTCGTATCCAGTGTATCCAGTCAGGATTTTGGATGAAGCCGAGCGTCGAACCCGAAGCCGAGTGATCAAGTTATGCAAGGTTCAGTGGAGTAACCATTCTGAGAAGGAAGCTACCTGGGAGCGTGAAGAAGATCTCCGAGCGCAGTTTCCTGATCTCTTTCTTTCTCTGTCTGAATCTCGGGGACGAGATTCTCTCTAAGGGGGGTAGGTTTGTAACATCCGCAGTTTTGCGTTCTGGAGAAAAATCTAATTTAAATAAATTAAATTCAAAAATTAGAGTTTCTTTGGTTTTTATATTAACCTAGCATCCATTCCCATCCAAAATCGGGATTTAATTCCCCTCCGGTCGAAAAATCGAATTTCCAGGTTCCCGCCGGTACCCGAAATTTCACCCAAGGCCAAAAATGCTTCAAAAATCCAAAAACCACTTCAATTGTGTTCCAAATATTCCAAAATAATTTTAGGAACCATTCCCCGGATTTTTGGACCTTCGCTCCTATTTTATCTCGCGCGACTTTTGTTTAATGCCCGCAATCCGCACCTGAATATTTAATTCCACAAATTTCATCCAAATTCCGCGAAACCAATTTTATTGGGTCCCAAATATTCCAAAATGGTTCTAGGAATTTTTCCGGAATTTTTTGACCAATTTTCCTAATTTTTTTCTAGGGCGAATCATTTACGTAATTCTCGGCCAATCGCGTGCTGCCACGTGTCACGGCTACAGTGCCTTCTTCAACCTCTAGCCATGAAGAACAGAGAAGCTTCAATAAGCTCTCCAATGGCTAGGGTTTGATTCAATTGCTCATATCTTCCTCCACGCAACTCCAAAACACGAACGGCCGGTTCCGTTGAATCCGTATCGACGCCCTCTTGCCATTCCCCACCTTGATGAGCCGCCAATCTCGCCGGAATTTGCACGAACGGTCAAAAACCGAAATGGACATAAATGCTCATAATTCGGCCGTTTCAACTCCGTTCCGCGTGATTCCACTTCCATTGTCTCCGTATAAGAACCCCCGTCCCGGTGGTATGAGTCTCCTTTAGCATCTTCCAATCTTGCGCCCGTGAGATCAAGAAAACCAATGTCGAGTCGCCGTTTCGGTGTTCTTCGCGTTTGTGGCCGTAGATCACTCCACGGTGGGTCATTCTTCATGTTACTTGGTTCCTTGTGACCATGAGAGAGTCTAGCTTCTAACCATTCAATCGATTTTAGGATCCCTCAAGTTTGGAAGGCGAATTTTGGGTTTTTGTCATTTCGGCCGGAGCCCCGTTCGTCGCCGAATTCATCGCCTCCGGTGAGATTCAATCCAATTCCTTCCTCCTATGAGTCCCTAAGGTTGTTATCTAGAGGATCCATGCTTTTGTTTGGCTCAAATCCATGCAAAATTGGGTTAAAAACGGATTTTTAGTTTTGGGAGTGCTCTCTGTTTTTTTTAGGCCCTGTTTGGCAGAGCTCCAGCTCCATTTTTTTAGCTCTGCTCCATAACTCCATCAGAGCGGCTCCTTTGTAGAACTAGATGCAGAGTTGTGGTGTTTGGCCATGAGGTTAGCTCGAGATCCTAAAATTATAGTAAATGGTCAACATTACCCTTGATTGTTGTCTTGTATTTACGCACGTGTTGATCGATTACATGCAGTGATTTATCTTATACTCCTTCTATCGGGCGTTATGCGCTAGACCCACTGCATTTAGCAAAGATTTGTCGGCGTTTTACGTCATTTAAGTTTGTTCAAGTAACTTGCGCATGTATGATACATACATCCAACACACAAGATGAGCATCTTATAGCATAGAGGAGAGGAGATGGTCTGACCTAGTGATTCATTACTAGCGCTGTATGATTTGGTTCTGTACAATCAAGTCAAAAGGTGTACAGAAGTCAAAAAGTACTACATATATATGTATGTTTGCCCCTATCTTTATTAACCCTCAAACAAGCTCTCATATTGTATGATCCAAAACAAAGTATGCTATAAATATATAATTGAAATGGTTCCATCAAAGAACATATAGGGAAAAAAATAAGATTAATTCCAGGAAAGCGCAATAGCAGTTGCCAATTCATCTCGAAATGCATCCATAGTAACAATATTTGGTTGAGAAGTTGTCCCATCTGACGCTTGATGAGGAACTGCATATTTGTTGTATCTTTCTGGGATGGTAGGTATGTAGTTAGGATCTCGATCATATTTTTCAAAGTCCCAGTCTCCACTAGCATGCTCACGTATGAAATTATGAAGCACCATAGTAGCAGCAACAATCATTTTTTGTTTGTGCATCGGATAGCTGGGCATCTTGTACAGGATTTGCCACTTCATCTTTAATACTCCAAATGATCGCTCGATAACATTACGCACAGATGAGTGTATTCTATTGAACTTCTCCCTAGGAGTATTCGGTTCCATACCTCTATGCCACTCAGGTAAATGATATCTTTCTCCCTTATATGGTGCTAGGTACCTGTGTCGGTTAGGATAGCCCGCATCAACAACATAATACTTGCCTGTCAAAATAAAAAAGGTAAAGCAAGTTATTATTTCAATATAACTCACTTATGTAATGTTCATGAATATTTGAAAGTGCATTACCTTGTGGAGGATGTGGAAAGAACTCTCGATCCACTCTAATCGCATGGTACAATACACTTGTGTCATGCATTGCTCCCGGTTGACCAGTTGATACATAAGTGAATCGCATATCAAAGTCACAAACTGCGAGCACATTTTGAGTTGGAATTCCAGTTTTTCCAACATACCTTATTTGCTCTTCAGGTGTAAGAGATACACGAATATGAGTTCCATCAAGAGCACCAATGCAATCTTTCAAGTGTGGATAAGCTCTCTTATCATCTCTAATTCTCTTATGGACAATTAGGAAATTAGGATCTTGAGGTCTTAGGTAGTCTTTTGCCATAGCAACCAAGCAGTTTAGAACCTCATCAAACTTCCTACTGATGGTTTCACCTGAATGTTTAAACCGATTTTGACCTCTCCTATTTGACTCACATCCACCACATGTAAATAGGAAAATTGCTAGCATTTCTAAAGTGCTCATGTGTATAGATGATTGCAATCCATACCTATTCACCAACAAACCATGCAGATCCATAAAGATAGTTTGGTTCATACGTAGTTGGGTATGACATTCTCCAGGAGTTTTAAGTGTCTCAATCAACCATCCCATGCCACTTGTTCGTGATGTCCTTGGTGGTGCCTTGTGTAGGTAAAACTCACAATATATTTGAGCTATTTCAGCAGCATCCAGAACCATATCAAAAAAATTTCCCAATTCTTCACTAGAATCATCACTATCACTTTCAGACATCTGTACAATAAACATCAATATGAGACAACAATAATAATAGCCTTCAAACATCAATATGAGACAACAATAACAAAAGTCTTCAAACACAATGACAATAATTAATAGTCTTCAAACAAATTGTCTTCAAACAGAATGATACACAAATACGAAAATAGTCTTGATACACAAATAAAAATAATCAATACAACTAGTTCAAAAACACATCTCATTACTGCCCATACTTGTCAACGTATTTTCTCCTTAGCCAATCAAATCTAATCTCATTACTGGGCAATGTCATGAACATCTCCCTCTGCTCCCTTTTCACAAACAAATCAGTAGCAATGTAATGTTCATTGCTTCCATAGTTTGCACCACAAGCAACAACTAGTTCCATGACTTGTGCAATGGAAGTACGATCTGCATGTTTGGCGACCACAGATGAGGCCGAATCGGCTATCTTCGTAATTTTTCTTGGATGAGAAGAGCTGTACTTGTCTTAACCTTCTTGCCTTTACCAAGAACAAGACGAGCACATCTCTTGCCGTTACTCTTCTGGGAGAATCATCAGGAATCACATCATCATTCATGCCTTCATCCTCCCAGTCTTGTGTAGCTACATTTTGTGCATCACTATATGCAGAAGGTGCTACTGGGGTGGCACCCATAGGAGTCCAATGGTCTCCACCGTCATTGGAAATATCACGATACATCTGTCGAAGAAGGTCTTCGTTTTGAATGCCCTTTTTCTTAAATTTGCCACAACCCGGAATGTCCTGGCACATTGGTAATACACAAATATTAATTCATTAATCATGGAATGTCCTAGCACATTAGAAATATGTGCACAAACTAACCTTCTTTGCCTTCTCCCACCATTCATCATCCTGATCGAGAGTACCTTTCTCATGGTTCCAACCCCCGCCTGTCTGCCTCAACAACAACTTATTCCATGTTGTAAATTCAACTTTCAACTTATCCCACTTGTTCTTAGTTTGAGTCTTGTTGAGTTCTTTGCCTGTTCTTTCTTTAAACCTTTTTATAATCTCTACGTAACCAACAGAGTTCAAGTGTGTGTTTGGTCGGTTTCCAATCTCCACTTGTTCAGCAAACAACTCACAAATGATTCTAGTGTTCAAATCATTCCACTCAACAGCCATCTGGACAGATTATCATCATATTGCAGAATATTATCAGAGTATAAATTGATGAAAAATGACTAATGGATCAACATATATGTTGACAGATGGCTAGCATACCTAGCTAACTGGATTGATAATCAGACCTGCATTTCAAAATGACTAGCATACCTAACTAATGGATTCATATGTTGTTTCAAAATGACTAGCATACCTAACTAACTGGATTGATAATCAGACCTGCATTTCAAAGATGGAAACCACATTTCAATACTGTTGTAATATAGCAGATCATGTGCTATATGATTACTATTGTTGATATTGTTGATATTGTTGTGTTTCAAAGATGGATAATCAAACCTGCATTTCAATTCCTAAAGATGTATAAATTGATAATCAAACCAGCATTTCAATTCCATCAGCATACTGTTGTAATATAGCAGATCATGTGCTATATGATTACTGTTGTTGATATTGTTGTGTTTCAAAGATGGATAATCAAACCTGCATTTCAATTCCTAAAGATGTATAAATTGATAATCAAACCAGCATTTCAATTCCTAAAGATGTATATGATTACTGTTGTTGATATTGTTGATATTGTTGTGGTTTCAAAGATGGAAACATGATTATACTGTTGTAATATAGCAGATCATGTGCTGTATGATTATTGTATGAAGAACCATTCAACATCCATCAGCATACCACAATTCGACCACCCATGAGCATACAACAATTGAACCATTTATCAGCATACAACAGTGCAACTTGAGAAATATGGATAGGGATTGGAACTTCACCTTGGCAAAGAGAAAGGAGGGCGGTGGCAGCCAGCGTCAGCTGAGAAGCGAGGAAAGCGGCCGGCGAGGAGCGAAGCGGCAGCGCGAGGCGTCGCCGTGGCCAGTAGCGGAAGTAAGCGTCGGGGAAGGAGGCGTCAGTGAGCGGCGCAGGAGGGCGCGGCCGGCGTCGAGAGGGTCGTGGGACGAGCGGCGCGGCCAGCGAGCGGCGGCGCGTTCTTGGGAGGAGGGGCGGCCAGCGGAGGAAGCGCGACGGCCAGCAGGAGGGGCGTCGCCGGGGCCATGAGGAGGGTCGCCGGCCGAGCGCAGGAGTAAGCGTCATTGGAAGGAGGGGCGTCGAGTGAGAAGCGCAGGAGCCGCCGCCACTAGGCTGGAAGGAGACACGATTCGGGTGGATAGGGGTTGGGGGTGGGGCTGGGAATTCGGAGGGGTCTTACCCCAGTGGCAAAGGTGGGTAATTTCACTTCAACTCCATGCCTCCTCTGAAAAAATCCATCCGCGGAGCACCTATTCTCTTGCTCCAAAAAAATGAACTAGAACTCTGCCTGCTCCACGGAGTTGCCTGCTCCATGGTTTTGTGGAGTTGGGGTGTTTGGCAGGACTCCACCCAGATCCGAGGTGGAGTTGGGAGCTGGAGCTCTGCCAAACAGGCCCTTAGCGTACTGTGCTCATGTGGGGCTAGCCGTGCGCACGCCCGCCGCCATGCCGCCAGCCGCATTCGCTGGCCACCGCCGCCGTCACGGCCATGCCCCACCTCCACTTCCTCCAAGCCAAGCTCCAACCATAGCCATGGCAATACCCATGCTTGAAGACAACCCCATGTCAATGACATGTGGGGCCCCTTTGCCATAGACACAAGCATTTCCCAAAAATCAGAAAATAGAAAAAGGAATATTCCTCATTTTCCAATTTTTCGAAATTCAAACTTCGGACGCTCATATCTTCTCCGTCCGAACTCCGATTGACTCCATTCAAATTTATAAATTCATCTAAAATCAAGATCTACCTGCCAGTACTATTTTTGTAATTTTTAGATTTTATTTATTTTCTTGTATTTATTTATTGCCTCGATTTGCGCGTAGCCGAGGACTCCGACTCGACCGCCGACCCCGCCGTCGGACTTCCCTCGTACGACGACCTTCCCGCGACCGAAGGCAAGTCTCCTTGACGCATATTGAACCTACGTTTATAAACCTGTTTTAATTGTTTTACAAACTTGCATGCTATGTTTTATCGTATGTCAAATATAAGTGTGTAGTTAATCCAAATTGTAATTTCCTCCTTTGTGATTGATATCCATGTTACTTGTAACCCTAGGAAATTTGTTATACCATGCTTATGCTTATATGGTATCCTTTGTGACATAGCACGGTAGAATTGCTTAGGACCTTTATCGAAGAAAACAACCCGTGGGTGGGATTACTCAATGTTAATGATTTCAAGTATGATTTGGAACTTATTATTATGATTTTGGTACTGTTTTTCTAAAATAAAAAAGAAAAGGAAAAATGGTTTGGACTTGGGCGGATTGGATTGTCGGGTGGGTGCGGATGGAGCACTAGTTGTCTTGTGCAAGTACCGCCCCAAGTCGATTAAGGACCGACGCTTGTGATTGTCCATTCTAAGCATAACCGTACTACCACATGTCTATAATGGTACGACCTGGCCAACTAATTTGTAGAAGCCTAATTTAGACTCACCACTCGGTGGAATGTGAGTGCCGGATAGAGGCAATGTCGTTTTTCTCACACGGCGCAAGAGGGGGCTTTTGTACTGGGCGGATGGAACCCTAACAGCGGTGAAACCTCAGCGGGTGGGTCGAATTAGGTGGATACATTGTAACGGCCTTGTCATGATCTCTCTGCCGGCACACCAAAGGAAGTGTGTTAATAGCTTGGCATCAAGAGATGATCATGTCTTATGGGTAAAGTTGTACACCTCTGCAGAGTTAAAACTATTCGAATAGCCGTGCCTATGGTCAAAGGCAAAGCGAAGAATGCTTTCATATTGGTAGACTTTGGTTTTGGTTTTAAAAACTAAAAGGTGCTTTGTTTTGGGATTCGGGAGTGGTTAGAACTCTCGAATGTTGTTTGGCGGATAGAGCCAACCAGGTAGAAAGAACATGTTTTATACTTGACGGATGGAATCATATGATTAACCCTGATCTTTAAAAGTTGGCGGATAGAGCCTTATACTAGTTATGGTGGATAGAACCTCACTGCAATATTAAATAATTCAATTATTAAAAAGAATTGTTAAAAGATGCTTTGTGAAACTTATTACTTAAGTATGGCTTACTAAAATTTGGCTTTATGCAAATGAACTCTATTAAGCTTCCTTTGGAAAGCCCCACATAATCATACTTTCCCCGACTTGCTGAGTACCTTTGTACTCACGTGCTACATCAACTTGTCATCATTAGAGAATTTTCAAGACGCAGCTGAGGATGGTGAGTTCTACCCCGAGGAGTTCGGGGAGGATTGCCAGGATAACTAGTCACGTTTCTAGTCGTCGCCTGTGGCGTTTTGGTGTTCGCTTGTTTTTGCTTTCGTTTTCCACTGTCGTGTCTCCGGTCTTTGGACCGAGTATTGTAATAAGTGGCCATATGGCCCATACTTGAATATTTTATTTTCTCAGGGGGTTTATTAAAAAATGTCACTACTACACAAATGCTCATCACAGATATTCTAAAATCCCATCACAGACGGTTTTATGAACCATTTATAAACATGCGTCAGTGATAACAACGATACATCACATCCGATTTTCGAACTGTTAGTGAAAATTAACATCAGAGACGATTCTAGTCCAGAACCGTCTTTGATAGTATATTATCACAGATGGTTCTAAGCTAGAACCATCTGTGATAGTACATTATCACAGACGGCTCTAGGTGCAACACCCTGGCATCTAATATGCCCGAATGCTACCAAACATAGACTAAACAACATCTAAATACCATAAATAAAGATAAATTACAGCAAAGGAGTAAATGCTAAAAAAACCGAAATTTTGGCAGCATCTCCTTTGTTTTAACATGAATTGAAGGAAAAACAATAGCATAGCAATATAAGGCAATATGAGAGACATCTAAAATAGCAATAATTAAAGGTATGACGACCTTAAAAGTCTAATTCTAAACATTTAATGTCTCCATGAGCCAAACGAACAATAAGACTCTCATATCGCAAAGCTAAACCAAAAACAATAGGCATCACACTTAATTTATTATCAAGACCCAATTGAGTGACTGTGGGAATAATTGAGTGACGCTACGTGTAGAAGTGTGACTAATTCCCTTCCCCGCATGCCGATCTCATGGTACCTAAAACAACAAGAAAGCACAAGCGTGAGTTCAACACTCAGCAAGCATATTGCAATGGTACACAAAAACAATTACATGGCTACAACAACTCATATCATGTGTTTCATCTCATTCATGATCACATATCAATATCATCACCATTATGTATGCAATGCGATGCGATGCTCATGTCTCCTTGGAAACTCATACCGGTATGGTTGAGTACACACCCGTCGGTGTGCACCCTCTCCCCCCTTCCATCCCGAAGATGGAGGGTGCCTACTCCTCGCTTCCGTTCACCGCGGTGAATGGAATCACGATGTAGGACTTACTCATTGGCTCTCCGGAATAGTCATAACTTTCTCACCGACCTTCCCCGGACTAGTCATGACTTTCTCACCGCCCGGGCCATTTAACATGCCATGTATGCAAATATGCCAACATCATAAATAACTTGTACACTATCCCATGGCATCATAACATAATAAACATATTCATCATATCATTGGCAATCATTAAGGCATGGCATGTGAGCATATCATGTATTCAAATTCAATCTCAATCAATCTAGCAACTACAACCCGCTACCCATTCCAATACACTTGCCTCAACCACGGGCGACGGATTGGCGAGAAGTAGAAGGCACTCCCGGGGTCACACCACCTGCACATAGGTACCACACACTCACAATCAAGTCCACAAAACAGTAAGCAAACCCTCTTCTACCCCGACATCGCAAACTACTCGCTAAACCCAAAAACAGAGGTTCTGTCCCGTCGGGACAGCAGCCTTCCAAAAGGCATAACTCGGGTTCTAAGACTCCAAATCAATTAAACGAGTAAATCCCCGCGTATCTTAGGAAATTTCCTAACTTTTTCTAAGTATGCGGAAAGACTGATTTGGACTCTAAAGTGGTTTAATCTACAGAAAACTGTGATCTGTTCCAATTACGTCACAGATTTTAATTCGTTCAGTAAAACGATCATAACTGTCAAACGACTGGGCGGAATTGGATTTTCTTTATACCCACGAAAAGATATTGAAATTACCTACAACTTCTTCAACAGCCGTACGACCAAATTCCTACTCTAAATTGACGAAAACCAAAACCCTAGGTTGACTGCTCATGCTGCCCGAAACAGAGAACGTGGCAAACTCAAGATTCCATCTAATCTACTCAATTCCAGCACCACCAATTGATCTAAAAACATGATAATACCCCTTAGAACAGATCCTAGACCAACCCCGAGGATCCCCGTGGCCATACCTTCGCCCGACGACCGAAAACCCAACGGATCTCCTCCCGGTTCGCGCGATCTCCTTCCTCGCTCCAATTCCGCCGGATCTCCTCATCGCGGAGCGCTCCAACGGGTGGATCTTAGAGTTGTTGAGGTGGAGAACTCCCCTAGGGCAGCAAGGGAGGTGGAGAGGTGGTGGAGCAATGGGAAGCAATAGGGGAGGTGGAGGCGCCACAAGGAGGCGGTGGGGAGGTGTGGGGGGGTGGCTAGGGCTTGTGGGGGCGCAAGGGCAATGGGAGGCCCCCAACCAGGACTCCTACTCCAAATTGGACTCAAACTCCATCCCACCAAAGCCCACGACCCCTTCTCTTAGGCCTAAAACTCCCCGGAAAGGCCCAAACTCCCGGAAACGGCCCGGAAACGCTATTAACCTCCATACCTTATGGTTTCAACCTCTAATTCCATATTTCATAATGTGTTTGACCTCAATATTCACATTATATAAGGTTACGACACTCCGTGGTGTCACACTAGGTTAGAACCGTCTCTGATACACTATTACAAACGGTTCTAGCCTAGAATCGTCTATGATACCTATATATACCTCTAACCACCTGTGAGAGAAAATGTTGATGGGTTCCAAGGCAAATTCCAATCTATCCACAGTTCGTCCTAAAAGTTTTCATCCTCTTATTTATCTATCCACTCCATCCTCAACCTTGAATGAGAATATCATAAGTAGCTTATTTTCACTTTGGTATTATGCAGGAACAGGATTATTTTCATAGCTCTCTATTCTGTCAAATATAGAGTTGATTAAGCCATCGGATATACGATAACTTAATCAACTCTATATTTTATGAAATAGAGAACCATTAAAATAATCCTATTTCTGCACAAAAACACAATGAAAATAGATTACCTATGGTATTCTCATTCGGGGATGAGAGGATGAAGTGGAAAGATAAATCAGAACATGGCAACTCTCAGGATGAACTATGGATGGAATTGGATTTTGCCTTAGAATCCATTAACATTTGCTCTCATAGATGCAAAGAGGTACTTAGCAAGCAAGAAACTATTAAGTTATTGCATTCAAGATGAGCAAATATTAACGATAAAGTGAGGTGATAATACATCGACAAAATATGATATGATAATACTACATTATTTCATAGTTCAAGACAAAAAGACCTTAGGATTTTTTTCTTGTCGATCTGTTATCATATATGCCATAGCTTCCGTAAAAAGAGCTTTTTTTGGTTTCCTCTGAAGTTCCACAACTCCAAGTTCAGTGCTCATTTGTTTGACACCAATAATAGATTGATCTTCAGTATCTCTTAATCCCTACAAAAGCGATCATGTAGTATATTATCAGTAACCATATTGAATTGAATACTAGCTTAGCTTTGGCTTTATATTACCTCTATAAGCTCAACTTTGGCTTCTTTATATTGTTAGTAACCATATCTAGGACTTATTGTTTAAGAGGTTAAGGAAATAAGGATAACATCCCAGAGCTTCTTTAATTTATCACATGTATTTAATTGAAAAAAACATTTGAATGCAACCATCAATAAGGTATTTAAATTGAAGCCTTCAAAAGATCATACAAATTTTTCTCTACACAAAACAGATTTCTAATATGTATATCTCTTTTTTTCTATAGACATTTAAACTAATGTTATTCATCTATTTTTTTCTTGCGAGGCTGCTGCGTACTATTTCTATGGGTTGATTCTTGATGAGGAAAACACCAAGAAATCACATGAGATGGCAATATCCACACTACAAGCATCAGAGGAGTTTCTCAAAGAGAGCAAAAGGGCTTCTGAGGGTATCAAAATCACAAGCAATGACCTCATATCAAATGAAGGTACTGAATGCAGGCCTTAAGCCCCTAATTCTCACACATTTGACTCTGCACCCCTTAGTTTTAGATCAAAAAGGACATCAAACCATAAACCCCATCGTAAGCACCAACAAATAACCAAGGCACGTAGCGAAAATGCAGCAAATACTAGGGGAGGAGGTGAAACGGTCGTAGGGCAACGACACCTTCAATAGCACCCTCTAGATATACATGAACTACTACAAGCACGACAAAATAAATATTAGCATATGTGCATTGAGGAGTAACAAATAAGATGATACGTCATCAATGAACAACACACCAGGTACATGTTCTACCATTCCTTCATCAATATATATTGGCCTCCTTGCGGTTGAGCATTTGCGGCATCAAGGCATGAAGTGTAACATCCTCTACAAAATGATGAGAAGATTATTTCTTCTCTTCAATCAACTTATATATAGAACTTGAGAACAAAAAGAATAACAACAGCTCAGCTACATCAAGATGATGTGGTTGCGTGAAACTCTCTATAAACTAAACTATATGAATGCCTTTCTGGAGCTAGATAAGCCCTTGTAATTACAAAGTTGCTTCATCATCAGACATACTAATTCACAAGCAGCAAACTAAACTTTTCAAAGATTGCGCATAATTATATTATCAAGCACTGTTCTCCAGTAACAACCCTAAGATTTAACTTAAAGTGATTCATTTGAATTGAGTAGTAGGAAGTAGAATCGTACTTCTTCATGACAAAAGTTCAAAATTCCCGATGGCCAACTTCACATCAATGCCTCGGAATCAACTTCTAGTCAGCATGCATTACAGATCATAGGGCTCCTGTTCAATCTATAGCACCTAAAAAACTAACCTCCAAATTTACAGCAACGAGTGCAAATCTAGTACAAAGGGCTAGTCCTCAAATGTTAGGAGATACTACCGTGCCAAAAAAAAGAGTAGCATTATAGCAAAATATCTAGCTTTACCACTTGAAAAATCCCCAACGAAACTGCTAATTTGTATGATGAAAAGGAGAAATTGGAAACATGAACCTTGCTGCCGAGCTCTTGGAAGATGCCGAGCGCGAGCACCGTCTAACCGGTGGTAGGCAAGTCGGCGAGGAATAGCGCACGACCAACCATCTTCTTCTAGCGAATCATGTCGACCACCAGCCCGGTTATAACATCCCAATTTTTGCTTTTCTTGCATTTATTATGTTATTTGAATTTTTGGAATTTATTTGGAATTAATTTGAATTAGGACTTTTCTTTGAACTATTTAAATATATGAAAATTTTATATAAAGTTTTGTTGGAAATTTTTTTTTTAGTTCAAAATGTTTCAAAATATTTTCCAGAATTTTTTGGGTATTTTTATTATTTTTCTTGAATTATTTGAATTAATAGAATTGTTTTAAATAGAAAATCGGGAAAATAGAAAAACCCTAAATGGGTCGAGCCATTGGGCCGGGCTGAACTTGCACTGCCAGCCCAGTCCGACCCACAGACCCACGCAGCCCAAATCACAGCTAACCCTAGCCACCCCGATCTTGACCGTCGATTTGCGATCCAACAGCTGAGATGGAGCCACGTGCGCTGTAAACATCAGATAATTGGATGTGAATCGGATGACCGAGATCAGATCATACCGGGTCAAGAGTTCTAAATCATTGCAGCCATTGAATCTGATGAGCGATTGAGAGTGGATCATGCCCGATGTAATCAGAACCGGAGATCACGACACTTTTATGGCCTACATGTGTCGTCCCCAGGAGTTTGCCGTCGACAAGAGCTCAGAGACCTCCGCCATGACGGTTCCACTTCGCCGTGAAGAACATGAACTCCAAGGCACTTTAAAGCTGCTGGACCCCCGCCCGAGGTTCGTCGTGATCTTGCGTAGCCATAGCCTTGGTTAGATCTACCTGGAACACCGTGGATCAGGAAGAATTCATCATCGGAGTGGATTAGGACACCGCTTCGACCTTCTTCAAATTTTGTCACCCCGCTTGTTGTCCTCGGTCACACCTGAGGTTAAATTCAGAATCCGCGTGGTGAGACAAAGCCGGACCGATACTTCACTTTGCCGCAGGAAGTCCAGCACGCTGTTAGTCATGTCATCGCCCCCAACTCCGGTGATGTAACACCCTGAATTTGTAATTAAGTTAATTATAAGCTTAATCGTGTTTTGATTGTTGTTGGATCTTAATTAGGTTCTTAATTTGGTTTTAGTCGTGCTAGGGTTTAGTCGTTCGAGCCGTTTCGACCGATTTTGACCCGAAACCCTGAGTTTCGAGTCCGGTCGAAACCTTTCGAAATTCGTAGTAACCCAAATTCTAAAGCCTTCCTTTGGAGTCCCAAAACCTTTTCCTTGAGTCCCTTGAGATCAATACCAAGTGCCGGAGGAAAATTCGCGAAGAAACCGGGAGTTTTGCTGCTGGAGCGGCACTACCGGTGGCTTAATGCCGGTACTGCCGGTCGAGCGGCACTACTGCCCCCTTGGGAGCGGTACTGCCGACCGAGGCATCGGGGCAGGGCACCGAAGCCCACGTCGCTGCCCGTGCCCGACCACCTCACCCTCTCTTGACCCTTCTCCTCTCCCTCTTTACTTCCTAGCGCCCCCAGCTCTCTTTCTCACTCCCTCACTCGCTCTCTCTCCCTCTGGAGCTCTCTCCCTCACTCACCCTCTCGTTTTCTCCCTCTCACTCACCGATCCCTCTCTTCCTCCTCTCTTCTCCGGTTGGTTGAGCTCAAGTGGAGCAAGGTGAAGGCTAGCCAAGGTTTTGATCAACCTCCTCAAGCCCTAATCAAGTCTCAAGACCAGTGGAATCAAACCCGGGATCGATCCATTAGGTTTTGATCTTGAAACCCTAGTTCTTTCTTTTTCCCTTTTTCTTTTCTCTTGTGCTCTAGCTCTAGAAATTGAGGTTCTAGTGGTAAGATCATTGTTTCGTTGAGTTGCTAGACCTAGGTTGGGTTCAAGAGAATCCATTCGGGTGATTGATTCGATCCGAAAACCTTAATTGGCTCTTTATCAGATTTAATTGTCTAAAAGTAATTTTTTTGAAATTTTGGAGAACCCTTTGGAACCCTAACTCCAAAAATTTGGATAAAATGGCTCTCGAGTAAATCCGATGCCATCGAAGTTTGATTCCCACAAAAGAAACGAGTTTGAACTCGATTCAGGTCGGAAATCGAATTTGGTAGCAATTAAGGTTTTCATGTTCGAAGAGTTCAATCATCATGAATCAAGTTCCTAGATGTGAGTTAAGCCGTGTGGAACCTTTGTGCGCAAAAAGAATTAATAGGTCGTTTCAAATCTTTTTTATTTTGAATCGATTTGCAAAAAGTGCATTCTTGTGCTTCTTCGAGTTACTTCGAGTTCGGAGGTTCCAAAAATCACAAGGATGACTCCTATTAGTTCTTAATACTATGGAGATTCCCCTCTCGTGGAAATAATCGGGTCGAGAAACTTAATTCAACTTTTGTCATATTTATTTGTCCGAAAGGTAAATTTCCTGCGTTTTGGAAGTTTCCTCGAAACCCTTGCTCCAAAATCCAAGGAAATGACCCTAGAATATATCCGATGTCGTTAGGGTTTGATTCTCGCAAAAAGAATCAAGTTTGAATTTGATTCGAGTTGAAAATTGAATTCTAGCAGTAATTAGGGTTATCGAGTTCGAAAAGGTGGAAATTAGGTTAAACGAACTGGAAACTTGGTGAGACCTACGTGGATGGGTCTCTGGCATCGCTAGGAACCTAGCTATGCAATCATCTCGAAGTTTTGAATCCGTTTGCGCAAAATCCCAATTTTGCAAACCCTAATTTTCTCCTGAGGCTGGCACTACCGACGTTGTAGTACCAGTACTACTGCCAAAGCGGCAATACTGCATCTAGCACGCCAGTAGCTATTTTCCAGAGGGCAACCCTTCTGACCCTCGTGAGGCCGGTACTGCCGCCTGAGCGGCACTACCGCATGTATAACACAGGTAGCTATTTTCCAGACAGTGCCCATTTTGGTCCCTATCCGTCGGCACTACCGGACCTAAGGCCCATTACTGCCAGAGGTTGGCAATACCGCCTCTTTGAGGTTGGTACTGCCGGAAAAGGCTGGTAGTACCACGGTTTGAACGTTGGTACTATCGAATTCGTAGTGGCTTTTAGCCCTAGTTTAGTTCGTTTATCCGTAGCTTCTCATATTCGATTAGTTAAGTGTTTAAGCGCATAAGCTTAGTCCCCGGGAGTCACGCCAACGACTCTGTTGCTAGGTTGTTTGTTTCTTTTAGAGTGAGTTTCCTTTTTGCCTTTTATTTGATTTCTTTCGCCTGTTTTGATTCGTTGCCGTTTCTTTTGCCATTCGTTCGTGTAGACGCTGACGTGTCGAAAATCACCAGCGAGGATCCCGACCACATCCCCGAAGCTAAAATCAATAAAGACCAAATAGGCAAGCACCTCTTTTGATCAAATTGATCCTTTATTTGCAAAGTTTATTTTCAATTGTTCAAAACTATTAGGCATGCGTGTATATTTTGTGAAGAAGCTAAATTGTGGGTAGCCTAGTAAATAAACCCACGATTCGGTGGATTTCCTAATCATAATTGTCACGAGATCCTTGATAAACTCTAGGTATAGTCTAAACATGGAAATAAATATTGCAAGGGGTATAAACGCTTAGTATGTTGCATAAGCTTAGCCATGCCGTAGAGGAAGTCAAAAGAAGTCTTGATTTGATCAAAATATGATTCCTCTTGGAAATGAATAATGGTTTGGATACGAATTATAGTTGGAATCATATTATGGTCAGATTGGATTGGATTGGGTTGGATCGGAATTGGGAATTGAGAATCTGGATTGAGATTGAGATATGGGTATTGGTGGTTTGGATGAAAATGGTTATGTTGGTGGAATTGAAATAAGGAAAGAAGGGTGATTTAGACCCGGGCGAGATGATTGATTGTTGAGATTGCAAAGGGGATGCAAATGAGAATTTGTCGGCGATTGCTTTGCTATGGGAAGGACGACGGCGATGTGTCAGGGGACCATCGTGTGTACACGGGGTACTACCGTAGACTCTTGTCACCATAGCCGGTTAGTTGGAAAATCTCGCCTGAGTCGCCCTAAGGACTAAACTTGATACGATCGACTGAGTCAATTCTTACAACCACATGTACTAGTATGGGATGGCCTTAACTGAAGGGTTTCGTAGCATGGAAAACAAAAATTTTTCCTACGATTGCAACCAAACACCAAGATCATATCTAGGAGATGCAAGTAAACGGTTTCAGAAGGACTCACCCTCGTAGACCGAAAGCGGGAATAACGTTCCCGCAAACAAACGTGGTTGATGTAGAGGTACACTCCCGACTTCAAAGTCGCGAAGATGAGCGCCACAACGGCGGCGCCCTCCGTGCTGGTCACACGCGTGCGGATCAACGATGACCTCAATCCCTCGTTCAGCGGGGCGTGAAGTAGTGGATCCCGGAAAACTCCAACAACACTCTGACTTAGTGGTGGTGGTGAAGAAATAATTTCAGCAGCGCTTCGCTTAAGCCACAGCTCGAAAAACGGATCAGCAGGAGGAGGGAGAATGGACCAACCAAAGGGTCATGGATGAACACCAAAAAGAGAGGAGCTCCTCCCTCCCTTTTATAGGAGGAGGAGGAGGCATGCCAAGGGGTGGGGTGGCCGGCGCATGGGGGGGCTGCCCCTTGCCCTCCCTCTCTTCATGTGAGTGATCTCTCCACTCACAAATTAACCACTTTGATTTCCATTAAAACCCCACTCAAGAAAATGAAAGGTTTTCTCCCATAAACATTTTTATTTCAGATTTAATATTTGTTAATTCTTTTAATTAACAAACATTAACATATACCCCCTTTAACTATTCCGATATCCCAAACTATTCCGATACTCAAAAGCGATCCTCAGACTGTCCATATTTTTCTCCTGTTTATTATCCACTCAAATGCATCGATGAACCTTAAGTGTGTCACCCTACGGTTCGTGAATAAAATGGACATGATTGAGACTCCTCTCGAGATCAATAATCATCACGGATCCGGAGATCCATAATGACTCCCATTCACTCAACGATGAACTAGTGATCGCGTAAACGAAACGACATAACCAATTCCTTTTGTCTCACGATATTTTACTTGTCCGATCCGATCATCGATTATCAACTATACCTAGTTCGATCCCGTTCGGCAAGTACTCTTTACTCGTTCCGTGATATAACATTCTTGTGACCTAGTCACATGCTTGCAAGCGATGTCAATGTGATATCACCGAGAGGGGCCAGTATATCTCTCCGTCATCCGGATGGACAAATCCCACTCTTGATGCATGAGCCTCAACTAATACTTTCATAGTACCCAAATCCATCTTTATAGTCACCGTGTTACTGGAGTGACGCGTTTGATGTCATCAAAGTACTCTTCCGGAATTAGTGATTGACATCATCTCATGGTCTAAGGAAAAGAGCTATTTCGAATGTGTTTGATACAGCAACAAACTAAATGACTTGATCGTATTTGCTATACCAACTTGGGTGTGTGTTCATCACATCATTCTTCTAATGACATGACCCCGTTATTAATAACATCCAATGTTCATGATCAGGAAACCTTGATCATCAGTTAATCAACGAGCTAGTTTAAAAAGAGGCTTTACTAGGAACCTTTTTGTTTATTAAACACACATGTATTAACGTTTCTGATTAATACAATTTTAGCATGAGAAATAAACATCTATTATAAACATGGAATATGATAATAAACAATTTATTATTGCCTCTCGGGCATATTCCCTTCATTAACCTAGTACAAGAGCTAGAGTCTAGATTTGCATTCTGGCCAAAGTAGTAGGGACAGACACCGAAGGCACTTGTGTTGTTCTAGGAACTCCCGCGTCGAGGCATCGGGGATGGAGTATTCCAGCACAACAGTGTATGCCTTGCTATGGACCGAAAGGCGATGGAGCAGAAACCGTAAACCATCGCGAGAGGGTTGATCCCCCGTCGTAGCAATGGAATGCACATCACCGGGGTAGGTGCGAGACTAGACACTAGCAAATGAAATGGTTTCATCACAGTCTAGCAAAACGGATACGATCAGTATCACGTGACATGGTTGACATGGTTGCTAGAGTGTGTCATGTGGGTAAAGTGTACAATCTCTGTAGAGAATAAATCTAATCGATTAGCTGTGCTCAAGGTCAAGAGCAGCTTGGAAAGTATTGTCAAGTATAGACTTTCTGGTCGGTTCTAGAATCGTGTTGAGGAAAAACAGGTGGGAATTGATAGTGGGTAGTAAATAGAGAATGGTTTGGTGGATGGTGTTATAGGAACGATTTGAGGATTAGATTGTGAAAATGATTGGGAGCCAGATCGATGAGTTGGTGGAACGGAATAATGGATAGATGAATTATGAATTGTTAGATAAATGATTAGTTAAGCTGCAAATGCTTTCTTTGCAATTGCTCTTTAAAATCCTGCAATGTTTTGAAACTATTATTCTATTGCAAATAAATCTTGCTTTGGGCAATTGAAACTAGTGTAGAAACCTGTTTATTGTCTTGGCCTGCATTCTATTATTTACTTGCAAACACTAATGTCTTGCGAATACATACTTGTACTCATCGTTTGCTCTAAAATTAATTAACATGCCGAGAAGATGGCGCCAAAGGTAAAGAATGCGAGCCCATCGATGGATCCTCCGATTCGGAGCTCGACGGTTTCGAAGCAGGTTGTCTAGGTTTTCTCCTCAGTCAGTGTAGTTGCCTTTGGGTATGGGAAGGCACACCGCAACCGTTGCTACAGTTTTGCTTTTTATTTTGCAGTTACAGCCAATCGGCTGAGTGGTAATCTTATGTTTTAATCGATTGTAATTGAACTAGCACTATTGTATCCATTACTTTTGTGTATGTGAAATGAAGCATCTTCGTGGAAAATTTATATGTGGTGGTAGGCTACTGATCCAGGGAACTAGCACATGATCACATATTGCAGGAAGCTCAGATTGGAATCAACCAGTTGGTATATGACCGCCGATGGCGTGTGTTGTGCCGATTGATTGGCCTCAATTCGAGCACGGTTTTGGAAAAGTGATTAGGAATCTTACGGGTTGCGCTATTTTTCCAGTCCAACGCAACAGTAATGACTTGAATCACTGTTCTAGGACCGGAGCCCCCATAGGTGAACACCTTCGTTGTGCCATCACCAGACTTCACGGAGCTTCGACAACTGTCGGATCTAGATCGTGCGGCCCAGGTCCGTACATGTTTTGTGAATCTGTCGTATCTCACCATCTTAGCTTGGATTAGATCTAGGCTATTGGATTTAGGATGAAGGGTGTAGATTTATCCACGTTATTGCGCTGACCATGGAACCCCATGCTTTGCTGAACGTTCGATCTAGTTTGGACTGTTTGGATCGAATCCACGCGTCGATCACAGGAACTACCCACGTGGTGCTATAACCCCAGCGATTAGATATAATCTGGACCATCCGATCCGAACACGTATGGTTGAGATCTTCCCACGTGGACATAGTGTTAACCTGCCACATGTCACGGCTGTGGCTGCAGATCAAATCAATCCTGACCGTTGATTTTGACGTGAATGATAGAGATCGTTCCACACGTCAACCAATAGGGTATTGCCACGTTGCGCATGGAGACCGAGGCATTAGCTGAGCCAGCCGCGCATGTGACATCAGCGTTGATGTCATCATGATGCAAGCGATGACGTCAACATAGGGCCCACATGTTAGTGTCACATGATTTTTCAGAAAAATATTTTTTAAATTAATTAGGTGATGACGTCAGCATAATGTCATAATTCAATTTTTCTTTAAGAAAATAATTTGGCCAAAATTCAAATAGTTTCAAACATCACAGTGGTGCCATAAGTCACAATTTTTAGTACAAAAATAATTCAATTATATGGTTTATTCTTTTTAGTTTATTTCCAAATTTTAAATTGCTCGTTCTTACTCATACTAACTCTGATTGAGGTGATTCTAGAGCCTAAAAATTTATAAAATTGTGCTCTATTTAATGATGAATTTATGTGATTTTTGGAGTTGAGTGCCCGAGGGTTTGAAGGAGAAGTGCTAGTACAAGAGGAAGGTCAAGAACAAGAGCATGAGCTTTTCCAAGGCAAGTTATGCTTTGACCATGTTGATCCCATATTTTAAAATTATCTTGTTTCAAGTTATTGCATGTTATTTCAAACTAAAATGTTTCAATTAATTTGGGATTAGTTAATCAATCCATTTGACTATGTCACCTTGTCACTATTAATTGTATGCCATGATTCATTTATCATCCTAGGATTGTTGATTATTAGTTGTGTTGGGGATTGGAACGCTTTCCATAAAGACAGTTCTGCCCCGATAACAACATTATCCGACCATGAAAACCCTCGGACGATGTTCCCGAGGAGAAACCCCAAGGGACCCGATGCTCGCCAAGGAGCGCCATTGCTCGAACCTCGAGCGTCCATGCTCGCCTTTGGGTGATCATGCTCGGCCTTGAGCATCCCTGCTTAGCCTTGAGCATCCATGCTCGGAGATGACCAGAAGACCAAGTCAAGACCGTACAAATACTCGGGGATATGGTCGAAGATCGTGTCCATCCCACAAACAAGAAGGTGGCAATGAAAGCGCCTGGATCTAAGGTAGTTACGCCTGAAGCGAGAACGTGGCAGAAATCAAGGCTTCAGTTACGGACATGGTAAAACCCAAAATAGTTACAGTATTTGGAAAGGGTTACCCGATTGATCTTGTATATGAACCCCCCTCCAGTAGAAAGGGGAGAGGGGCGATTCAGGGAACCAGCTCTGACGCGCAGGCACACAGAGGCCTGCTGTGTAGAGATCCGATCAATAAGACAAACAACTGGAGTAGGGTTATTATCTCAGCGTGAGGCCCAAACCAGTATAATTCTTGTGTTCATATTATGAGTGTCCACGCGCCTCGTTGCATCGTCCAGACGAAAGTCCTTTACGGGCGAAGGGGCCTAGATTGATCCCTCATTCAACAAGTAAGCTCGGCGGGGGCCTGTTCCCTAATCGTCAACAACTGGCGTCATCCGTGGGGATTGACTGTGGCAAGTTCATCCGTGAAGAATCCCTAAAGATGCCAAATTCCCAGGACACTCAAGACCTCTGCGCCTTCAATGACGTCGAGGACAATGACATGTACTAAGCCAGCGATGGCATGGCCGGTGTTGCCACTCCAGAAGGTCACATCGAGGCCGGGAGTCTTTCCCTAGTAGCCGCAATGCGAGAGCAATTCCTTCACTTTCAACGCGATACCCTCGAAGACGAGGAGGAGGATTACGATGGGCTCTACGATAGTGTGGACATCCCTAACCATATCGAGCCCGATCACGGAACAGCATCGCAAGGGGACACCATGATGTTGCCTTCGCGCTCGTCTCATTCCCGCAATGTCAATATGGTGGGAGGAGTCATAGATCCCGGCTTGGAATCCTCGGGGGCTGTCCACCGCAGCCGCTTTGAAGCTTCCAAAAATCACCTGGAGGCGTCCTTGGACAGGACCTTAGCGAGCATCCGACGCCAAGCTCGCGAGAAGCAGGTTTCTAGGCCAGAGGCCCCAGTCCAGGAGAATTCCCATGGGTGTTGCACCCTAGAGGTCGTACCCGAATGATGCCCGAGTTCGCCGCCACCTGTTCTTCAGAACAGAGAATGATTGCAAGCCCTAGCGGCAGTCATGCACGATCTCCAGAACTTTCCTGAGCAAGTGGACTTGGAGGCAATGGGTGCGGTCGTTGCTGAAGACTTGGAAAGGCTCGCCGCGGACATGAGGATCTCGAAGTCGTCTCATGACAGAGAAGCCCAGAGTACTTCCCGAGAACATCGGGAGCATGCCCCGGTATGCTCCCACCACGATCAGTCTCGAAGCCTTGCTCAGGAGGGCCATAGGGAGAACTATCAGTACCTCGCGGATGCTCGGAGTGATTCCCAAGCAACCTCAAGGTATCAGAGGTATGCTCATCTTAGCCATGAGCACACGGAATGTTCTATGATGGAACGAACCCCGGCGCGCCAGCCTCGGGAAGTTTTTTCTCGGCTCGGTCTGTGGGTCGGAAGCCAATATAGCGACGATCGCGATGACCACCGTGCCAGGAGAGATCGTCGAGATGCTCCGATCTTTGGGTGCCAGGCATTTACACATTCTCTCCGCAATGTCTCGTGGCCAAACAAATTCAAGCCTGGCCACATCGAAAGGTTCAACGGGACCCAGAACACGAATGAATTCCTCTGCATCTACACCACTGCGATTTTAGACACAAGGGGAGATGAGGGCTTTATGGCCAACTTCCTCCCAACGGTCCTTGATGGGGCCGCACGGACTTGGCTCTTCAACCAGAAAGAAGGGTCAATTCCCTCATGGGGATAGCTTAGTGCTGCACTCCGAGCAAATTTCCAGAGTTGCTACATCCGTCCGGGCAAAGAATGCGATCTCGAGCGCCTGATCCAGACTGAAGGAGAATCTTTGTGACAATTTGTCCAGAGATTCATCCAGGTGCGGAATTCAATTCCAAGTATCTCAGACGAAGCAGTTGTTCGAGCTTTCAAGTTCAAAGTTCGGGACATTCGTTTCATGCAAGATTTGGAAATACATCCCGACCTTACGGCCAACGAGTTATTCTGTATGGTCGACTGGTATGTGAACGCCGACGAGGTGGTCCAGTGGAAGAAGATAATGGATGAAGGCAAGCTGCCGCCTCAGCCAGGTTTGGAGGGGGCCACGAGCAAGAAAACCATGAGCTCCATGGAGAAAAAGATAAAAAGGAAGAAAAAGAAGCAATCTGCACCTAACATGGTCACTGCGGTAGAGCAACAACAGCCCCGATGTAACACCCCAAAATTTTGCTTTTCTTAAATTCATGTGTGATTTGGCACTTTGGTGAATTTTTGGAATTTTCTGGAATTTATTTGGATTTATTTGGAATTTATTTGAATTTATTCCATTTTGAAATAATTAAAGAATTTAATTTTGCAAATAAAATTTTGTTGGAAATATTTTATTTGAGTCCAAAATGTTCCAAAATATTTTCCCAATTTTTCGAATTTTTACGAGTCTTTTGCTATTTTTAATGAATTAAATGAATTCTTGGAATTATTTTAAATATTAAATCGCTGGAAATCCAACTCGGGTCAAGTATCGTTTCATCCGACCGAAGTCGAACCCGAGTCGGACTCGAACCCGACCGAGCAGTTGACTCGACCGAACCACTCCTAAACCTAATCAATCCCAACCGTTGGATCAAGATCCAACGGTGAGATCCGCCGTCTGGCCGAGCCGTAGCGGGCGGATCTGATCGCGCCCGTCGATCGTGGCCGTTGATCGCGCCACGTGGGCGGCCACGATTTATTTCGTCTTCGCCGAGTCCGAGCCGGACTTCGCCGCCGCGCCGCCGTAGCGAACTAGGTTTCCGTCTAGGTACGACGCCGAGGCTATTTAAAGCGTGAGACGCCCCCGAGGTTGCCCTCATCCTTGCGCACCCGTTCCCCGAGCCATCTCGCCGAGCCGCCACCGTTGAGCCGCAATCGCTCGCCGGAGTTGTCTCTTCCCTCCGCTGCGGTTTCTTGCCGGTTTCGCTGCGTCGTCTGGCCGTCTTCCGCCGAGAAGGAGCCCGGTCCGGAGTCCTCGCGACGAGACGCACTGGCGAAGGAGGCTTCATCTCGCCGAGCACGCCCCAACGCCGTCCGGGTTCGTCGTCGTCCCGTCTCCGGCCAAGCCGGCGCCGCGGAAGCCATCGCCGTCAGCGAGCTCGGAGGGGACCGTCGGATCCAGACGGACGGTTGAGGTGAGCTCACGTGTTCCCAAACCCGATTAGATCCGGATCGTTGGATCAGATCCAACGGTTCACAATTGCCACGTCTTTGTAGCGATGCGAATATAGGATTAGATCTCGGACCGTCCGATCTAGATCGAACGCCCACGAGCAACGAGTAGTTTCAACGTGTTAACCCTGGATCTAATCCGCGCCGCTGATTTTCAAACCAACGGCCGAGATTGCGCCACGCGTTTCCGGGAAGATGGACCGCCAGCGTCAACGCCGCCCACGCTACAGCGTCGTGACGCCGACACGGGCCCGCGTGTCGGAGGGGCCGCATGTCGCTGGTCGACCCGCCAGCGCCGACGCCACCCATGACGTCACAATGGGTCCCACCTGTCAAAGACTGCGGTGAGCCTCCCGACGTCGCCGATGACGCTACCCGAGAGGGCCCACATGTCGGGCCGACACGTAGAGTCGTGGACCGAGTCCACTGTAGACCCAAGCCGAGCGTGGACCAAGTCCATGGACGGCCGACGCCGAGGCCAATCGAGAGGCTGCCACGTGTCCATGCCGACGCAATAATTAATTTCCGAAAAGAAAATGATTTATTAATTCGAAATATTGATTCAAATTTAGATTCAAACTTCAAACGCTTATAACTTTTGCGTTTCAACTCCGATTTGAAGCGATTCAAATTTCTAAATTTGTATAAAATTGAGATCTACCTAAATATGAATTTTATTTAATTTTTGGACTAAAGTTTTTCTCTGTAAAATTATTTAATTGATTATTTAAACTTTAAATAATCATAACTTTATGCTTTAACTCCAAATTTGATTTATTCCAGTTTCTAAAAATCCAGAAAATTATGTTCTCTCTGTTTATGGATTTTATTTGGAGTTTTGGGATATTTTTGCATAGTGTTCATTTGTGTATTTGCTATTTGCACGCTTTTACGAGTAGACGTTGAAGTGCTGGGAAGGATTCGAGGGAGAAGTGTTGACTCAGGATCCAACTCAAGACCAAGAGCAAGTACTTTTTGAAGGCAAGTTGTGCTTTGACCATGTTGATCCCATTTGAAAACTATTTTGATTTAAACTATTGCATGCTAGTTTAATTAGAAAGATACTTTGGTTTAAACTCGGGGTTAGATAAATACCAATTTGCTATATGACACCTTGATTACTTAAGTATGTGCCATGACCCTTTGTCACCCTAGTTGTGGTTTACTAGTTGGACATTATTAAATTGCCAACATGGGTTTAGATCGTTGTAGTATCTTTGCTTAGACTCACTCGTGCTCATGACATGATTTTGGATAATCAAATGCTAATATTGACTTAATGATATATTGAACCTGTTTTGGAAAAGTATCATGTGATATTGATGGCACGTGGTGCATGGTAATCAACTGGGTTTGATAAACGATTTTCGGCCAGGGCATGTGGCAAGAGTAATCAGTGGGCCAAGGTGGCATTGGGAGTGTTGATTTGGTTTTTCTAGTAGTCTTGCCCTGGTCACTCTAAGGACTTAACCTTGCAAGCCTTTGAACTGGGTCATACTTGCAACCACATGGGTGGAATGGGACGGCCCTAGTTGACTAAGTCGCTAAGTACTCACTTGTGGAGCCACAGGGTGTCACTTACACCTTTTGTGTGATTGTACGGGGAGCGATCGTGGCCGTGGGCCGATACCCATCTAACGGTGTGTTGGTCCCATACTTCGCCTTGGCTAAGGGAAGGGATGGTGTAGAGCACGATCGAGAGGACCACCTGTGTTGTTTGAGGCTTCCGAAGGCTTTGTTATGATCGCTCATTCGCATACTCTTGTATGGCGATTCACGGTGACGTGGTGAGTGGATTGTATCTTTTGGGTAAAGTGCATAACCTCTGCAGAGTGTAGAATCTATTTGAATAGCCGAGTCCACTTCATCGACAATGCTCTGAATTACAGTCAAGGGTTAGATTTTCTAAAAATAACTTGGTTTTGAAAAGTTGGGTTGGTTTAACAAAGAAGATGATGGAAATATGGTTTAGGATGGGGAAAAATGTTATTTAAACTTTTTGAAAAGTTATTTATGCTTTACTTGTTTCTACTGCTTTCGAATCTACTTATATTACTTGTCAAAAGTCAAGCATCGCAAATATACCCTGAGCTATTCCTTTGTACTAAGCCATGCATATAGTATATTAGCTTGCATTCTGTGCATGACTTGCTGAGTACCAAGTACTCACCCTTGCCTCAACACAATATCAGTTGAAGAGGAGATTACGCCAGCTTTGGAGGAGGAACTCCAAGAGGACCCGTCTACTTAGGGATGCGAGCCCAGTCAGTTGCCTGTGGTATACTGGATGGCGCCACGAAGTTTATTTGATTTTCCGCTGCTATTGATTCTCTCTGAATAAGTTCTGCCCTGCAAGGCATATATTTGTAACTTGGCCATAAGGTCGAGTAACCCTTTGATTATTTAAATAAAGTACTTTGATAGTATCGTTTGGTATGATTGTGATATATACCGATGTTAAGACTGTGTGCACTAGCGCGTTCCTGGACTAGTGCTGAATACACAGAGGGTCCGGATTTGCAAATTCGGGGTCCCGACAGAGGTGGTATCAGAGCCATACTTGACTGTAGGCTCAACCCTAAGCTAGAATGGTCGTAGTGAGGATAAAACCTATTTTCTAAATCTAAAAATTTGTGAAGATAAGAAATGACATCTCGACTTATCCCCTTCTCTCTTTTCTTGTCTCTTGCTGAAATTTTCCCTTACCTTGTCACAATTCAAAAATTCCGAGTTCTTACGTAAAGCACTCTTGTGACAGATGGAGGTTTTCTCGATGAGTGAGCATAGGTTCTATAGTGAGACTCCTTCGCCGAGTCGAGTCATAGAATAAAGAGTCACCCTTTAGGCGATAGACTCCAGAGTTAGTTCGATTTGGATTTGCTTTGTTTGCTGAGTGTGCAGTATGTGTTGCAAGGCCCTTAGGCATTGTAAGCAGCCATACCAAGTTATTAATAATAAAGTTGGACCTTAAGGCTACACCTTTTGCCCCGCATAAGTTCCATATTACTTGTCTATTCTTGTTTCCCTCTCATCTCTAAACCTAGAGCAATCAACAGATGGTGAACACCCGTGGGAACTTTGGAAGCAATGGGAGTGGATCTCGCCCAGCAGAAAACCCTAATGATAGAGCACCAGCACCGCCAGATGATATGCAGAATTTTGGAGCATTTCTTGCTGCTCAGACTCAGTTGATGCATGCTATGATGCAACAAATGCAGCACGTCACTGCTCAGTCCACTGCTAATCAAGTTAATCAGGGACCACGCCGTAATACAAGGTCATCGAGTTCATGAGGACTCACCCACCCACTTTCTTCCGGGAATGCCAATCCATTAGAGGCCGATGATTGGTTAAGATCAATTGAGAGGAAGCTACACATAGCTCAATGCATAGGGAATGAGAAGGTACTTTACGCTTCTCATCGCTTGGAAGGAACAATTACCAGAATGGTGGGAGAACTTCGTACACGCAGAGAACCCTCAAGATATCACTTGGGAGGAGTTCACACCGCATTCCGACAAGATCACGTGCCTCGAAGGAATTATGGACCTTAAGAAGGAGGAGTTCAGAGCATCAAGCAAGGTAATCAGCCGGTGGTCGACTACCTGAACAAGTTCACACAGCCTAGCACGCTACGCACTGAGGATGTAGCGACAGATAAATCCAGGCATACCTCGCTTATGAAGGGACTTAACTCAGATTGCAAGTAGGGTTGATCACCCACACCTTTCCGGATTTCCAAGAGTTGGTGAATAAGGCACTTATTCTTGAGGACAAGCGCAAGGAACCGGAGGAGAACAGAAGCGCAGGATGCAACAAAGCAAGGATCACGCCAGGGAGCGCAATGCCGCTTGAGAGTTGCACCAAATCAATTCTTCGTATTCCAACCACGTAATGCAACAAGGGCACCATCCTCGGCACCAAGACCATCAATCGTAACTACTGCACCCCGGCCCCGCTAGAAACGCTACCCCGTGCAACAAGAAGGAACGGTGAGACGCTGCGTTACAACCGCAACGAGCCAGACACTTTGCCAACAGCTTGTCCGAAGAAGACAAAGCAGGAGCGACTCCCCCGCTTCAATCTAGGAACCACCCAGCTAGGACGCCAAAGACTGTGAGCCACACCCCTGCATCGTGGTGAGAGGCCGAGTCAACCATGTTACCGCGGATGCACCGCAGAATGCTACTACGGACGTCGTCTTTGGGTAAGTTACTTGTTAACTCAAGACCGCAATGCAGTTTTGTTTGACTCGAGCTTCGTGATTCGCTTGTTTCGCAAGGCTTTGCTACTAGAAATGACTTGAGAATGGCAAGACTTAAGTGCATGCTTTGAGTTCAAACCCCTGGTTCCGAACTCCGAACGGAAGTAGGATGTTCCGGTGAGAATACTAATAGATGGAATAGAGTTCCTAGCAAACCTTATAATTTTGGAGACCCGGACCTTAGATGTTATATTGGGAATGGATTGGTTATCCAAGCACAAGGCCGTATTGGATTGTGGACGAAGGACTATCTCGATTGAGAGCCCGTGTGGGAAGAAAGTGGAATTTCAAGCCACTGCAGATTAGAGATGGACAGTTGATGGTTAATGATACCAATGCAATCAGCATAGAGGATGTTCGGTAGTGAATGAGTACACAGACGTTTTCCCGAGGATCTACCGGGTATGCCGCCAGACAGGACATAGAGTTTGTGATAGAACTTGTATGCACAAAGACCGATAGCAAAGAGACCCTATCGGATGTCTACCGAGGAGTTGGTAGAGATGAAGAAACAAATAGAAGAGTTAATGGAGAAAGGATTTATCGTACCAAGTTAGTCGCCGTGGGGAGCACCAGCTTTGTTTGTCAAGAAGAAGGACGGAGTTTCAGGATGTGCATTGACTACCGTGCACTCAATGAAGTCACCGTGAAGAATAAGTATCCGCTACCAGGATTGATGATTTGTTTGATCAGTTAAGAGGAGCCGGAGTTTTCTCCAAGATTGATCTAAGATCGGGATACCATCGATTGAAGATCCGATCGTAAGATATTCAAGATCGCATTCTCGCCAAGATATGGACATTACGAAGTTCTGATTATGTCCTTTGGGTCGATTTAATGCGCCAAATTATTTCATGAATATGATGAATAAGGTGTTCATGGAATATTTGGACAAGTTTGTCGTCGTGTTCATAGACGATATCCTAATCTACTCCAAGACAGAGGATGAACATGCCGAACACTTAAGGCGAGTTTTGGAAAAGTGAGGAACGACAACTTTTCGCCAAGTTCGACAAGTGTGACTTTTGGAAGGACAAAGTGGAGTTTCTTGGACATGTAATGACTGCAGAAGGAGTCGCCAGTAGATCCAAGCAAAGTAGAAGTCGTGTTACATTGGGAGCCGCCAAGATCGTGACCCAGATTCGAGTTTCCTTGGAATGGCGAGGATACTACCGCCCGTTTCATTGAAGGCTTTTCGACAATTGCGAAGCCTCTTACGCAATTCTGTCAAGAAGGAAAAGAAGTTTGTATGGACGCCGAATGTGAGAAAGGATTTCAGAGCTGAAGAAGCGATTGACATCAGCACTGTTAGTTCTACCGGACGTTGCTCAAAGCTTTGATATTTATTGTGACGCATCGCGCCAAGGACTTGGATGTGTGCTGATGCAGAATGGAAAGGTCGTCGCTTATGCATCAAGGCAGTTGAGGCCGCATGAGGAAAATTATCCGACACATGACCTGGAGTTAGCTGCCGTAGTACATGCCTTGAAGATATGGCGCCACTATCTGATTGGAAACAGATGTGAAGTGTATACGGATCATAAGAGCCTTAAGTACATATTCACCCAATCGGATCTGAATATGAGGCAAAGGAGATGGCTAGAGTTAATCAAGGACTACAATGTTGGAATCCATTACCATCCCGGGAAGGCCAACGTAGTTGCCGATGCTCTGAGTCGGAAGAGCCATACCGCGAGTATGTTGCTAGCCATAAGTCAGGATGAGTTATGTGAGGAGTTTCATAAAATGAAGATTGATGTTGTACCTAAGCGGATTCTTGGCCGCATTAGAAGTAAAACCGACCCTGGAGGATCAGATTCGAGAAGGACAAAAGGATGATGACAAGATCCGCAGGATTAAGTCCATCAAGGAGGAAGGCAAGGCGGAGGACTTCAAGTTGGATGAGCAAGGCACGTTGTGGATGAAGGATCGCATTTGTGTGCCTAACAAAAAGGAGTTAAAGCAATCGATTCTCGAAGAAGCCCATGACTCTAAGTACTCGATTCATCCCGAAGCGCCAAGATGTATCAGATCTCAAGGAGAGATTCGTGGCCGAGTATGAAACGTGAAGTTGCCGAGCATGTTGCATTGTGCGACGTATGCCGTGAGAGTCAAGGCAATGCATCGAGACCAAGCAGGATTGCTACGACCGAAAATACCTGAGTGGAAGTGGGAGGAAATCGGAATGGATTTCATTACCGGTTCTTAGAAGACTCAAGGGTTATGACTCCATATGGGTTATAGTGGATCGCTTGACTAAAGTAGCCCATTTTATCCCCGTGAAGACCACTTACTCGGGAGATAAATTAGCGTAATTGTACATGATCGGGATTGTCTGCTTGCACGGAGTACCAAAGAGGATTGTATCGGACAGAGGTACCCAATTTACCTCAAGGTTTTGGAATAAGTTGCATGAAGCCATGGGGACCCGTTTGAACTTCAAGACGGCTTATCATCCACGCACGGATGGACAGACCGAAAGAGTCAACCAGATTCGAAGATATGCTAAGAGCTTGTGCATTGGCTTATGCTACCTCTTGGGATAAGAGTTTGCCGTATCTTGAGTTCAGTTACAACAATAGTTATCGAGGCTAGTTCTGAGATGTCACCTTTTGAGGCATCAGATGGTCGACCATGTCGGACGCCATTGAATTGGAATGAGACCGTGGCGCCGTGTCTTTGGGCCTGATATTCTTCAAGAGGTCAAGAGCGGTCGCTATGATTAGGGAAAGGTTGAAGATAGCCCAATCTCGACAAAAGAGTTATGCTGACAATCGTCGCCGGGATTTGAGTTTTGAACCAGAAGATTTTGTTTACCTCAGAGTACGCCTCTCAGGGGAGTTAAGAGGTTCCATGCCAAAGGGAAACTTCGCACTGCTATGTTGGACCATTTAAGATTTTGAGCCGCAGAGGCGAAGTTGCTTATCACCGGAGTTGCCCACGATCGTTGGCGGGGAGTACATGATGTATTCCATGTGTCCCAGCTTAAAGAAGTGTCTCCGAGTTCACGAGAGCAGACACCGCTAGAGTCAATTGAGTTGCAAGAGGATTTGACCTATAAGGAGCATCCTGTGAGGATTCTAGACACAATGGACCGAGAAACTAGAAACAAGTCAACCCGTTTAGTAGAGTTCAGTGGAGCAAACATGAGGAAAGCGAATAGACTTGGGAGCGCGAAGAGGATTTGAAGAAATAGTTTACAAACCTATTCTTTAGTGAGCCATGAAAATAAGGGACGAGATTCTATTAAGGGGGGGAGGTTTGTAACACCCCAAAATTTTGCTTTTCTTAAATTATTGTGTGATTTGGCACTTTGGTGAATTTTTGGAATTTTCTGGAATTTATTTGGATTTATTTGGAATTTATTTGAATTTATTCCATTTTGAAATAATTATAGAATTTAATTTTGCAAATAAAATTTTGTTGGAAATATTTTATTTGAGTCCAAAATGTTCCAAAATATTTTCCAATTTTTCGAATTTTTCGAGTCTTTTGCTATTTTTAATGAATTAAATGAATTATCGAATTATTTTAAATATTAAATCGCTGGAAATCCAACTCGGTCAAGTATCGTTCATCCGACCGAAGTCGAACCCGAAGTCGGACTCGAACCGACCGAGCAGCTTGACTCGACCGAACCCACTCCTAAACCTAATCAATCCCAACCGTTGGATCAAGATCCAACGGTGAGATCCGCCTGCACGGCTCGAGCCGTAATCCGCCGGATCTGATCGCGCCGTCGCGATCGTGGCCGCTGATCACGCCACGTGGACGGCCACGATTTCGCCGTCTTCGCCGAGTCCGAAGCCGGACTTCGCCGCCGCGCCTCGCCAGTGGCGAACTAGGTTTCCGCCTAGGCACGGACGCCGAGGCTATTTAAAGCGTGAGACGTCCCGAGGTTGCCCTCATCCTTGCGCACTCCGTTCCCGAGCCATCTCGCCGAGCCGCCACCGTTGAGCCGCAATCGCTCGCCGGAGTTGTCTCTTCCTCCGCTGCGGTTTGCGCCGGTTTCCGCCGTCGTCAGTCGTCTTCCGCCGAAGGAGCCCGAGATCCGAGTCCTCGCGACGAGACGCACTGGCGAAGGAGGCTTCATCTCGCCGAGCACGCCCCAAACGCCGTCGGGTTCGGTCGTCCCTGCCTCCGGCCAAGCCGGCGCCGCCAGTGAAGCCATCGCCGTCCGCGAGCTCGGAGGACCGTCGGATCCAGACGGACGGTTGAGGTGAGCTCACGTGTTCCCAAACCCGATTAGATCTGGATCGTTGGATCAGATCCAACGGTTCACAATTGCCACGCGTCTTTGTAGCGATGCGAATATAGGATTAGATCTCGACCGTCCGATCTAGATCGAACGCCCACGAGCAACGAGTAGTTTCAACGCGTGTTAACCCTGGATCTAATCCGCGCGTTGATTTTCAAACCAACGGTGAGATTGGCGCCACGTGTCGGGAAGATGGACCGCCAGCGGTCAACGCCGCCCACGCTGGCGTGCAGGACGCCGACGCCGGGCCCGCCGTGTCGAGGGGCCGCATGTCGCTGGTCGACCCGCCAGCGCCGACGTCACCCATGACGTCACAATGGGTCCCACCTGCCGCCACTGTGGTCGAGCCTCGCCGACGCCGATGACGTCACCCGAGAGGGCCCACATGTCAGCGACACGTAGAGTCGTGGACCGAGTCCACAGTGAGACCCAAGCCGAGCGTGGACCAAGTCCATGGACCGGTGACGTCGAGGCCAATCAGAGGCTGCCACGTGTCCATCTTGACGCAATAATTAATTTCCGAAAAGAAAATGATTTATTAATTCGAAATATTGATTCAAATTTAGATTCAAACTTCAAACGCTTATAACTTTTGCGTTTCAACTCCGATTTGAGCGATTCAAATTTCTAAATTTGTATAAAATTGAGATCTACCTAAATATGAATTTTATTTAATTTTTGGACTAAAGTTTTTCTCTGTAAAATTATTTAATTGATTATTTAAACTTTAAATAATCATAACTTTATGCTTTAACTCCAAATTTGACGATTCCAGTTTCTAAAAATCCAGAAAATTATGTTCTCTTTGTTTATGGATTTTATTTGGAGTTTTGGGATCTTTTTGCATAGTGTTCATTTGTGTATTTGCTATTTGCACGCTTTACGAGTAGACGTTGAAGTGCCTAAGGATTCGAGGAGAAGTGTTGACTCAGATCCAACTCAAGACCAAGAGCAAGTACTTTTGAAGGCAAGTTGTGCTTTGACCATGTTGATCCCATTTCGAAAACTATTTTGATTTAAACTATTGCATGCTAGTTTAATTAGAAAGATACTTTGGTTTAAACCTGGGGGTTAGATAAACACCAATTTGCTATATGACACCTTGATTACTTAAGTATGTGCCATGACCCTTTGTCACCCTAGTTGTGGTTTACTAGTTGGACATTATTAAATTGCCAACATGGGTTTAGATCGTTGTAGTATCTTTGCTTAGACACTTTCGTGCTCATGACATGATTTTGGATAATCAAATGCTAATATTGACTTAATGATATATTGAACCTGTTTTGGAAAAGTATCATGTGATATTGATGGCACGTGGTGCATGGTAATCAAGCGAGGTTTGATAAACAGTTTCGGCCCGGGCATGTGGCAAGAGTAATCAGGTGGGCGGTGTGGCATTGGGAGTGTTGATTTGGTTTTTCTAGTAGTCTTGCCCTGGTCACTCTAAGGACTTAACCTTGCAAGCCTTTGAACTGGGTCATACTTGCAACCACATGGCTGGAATGGGACGGCCCTAGTTGACTAAGTCGCTAAGGACTCACTTGTGGAGCCTCGTGGTGTCGATTACACCTTTTGTGTGATTGTGCGGGGGCGTATCGTGGTCGTGGCCGATACCCATCTAACGGTGTGTTGGTCCCATACTTCGCCTTGGCTAAGGGAAGGGATGGTGTAGAGCACGTCGAGAGGACCACCTGTGTTGTTTGAGGCTTCCGGAAGGCTTTGTTATGATCGCTCATTCGCATACTCTTGTATGGCGATTCACTACCGACGTGGTGAGTGGATTGTATCTTGTGGGTAAAGTGCATAACCTCTGCAGAGTGTAGAATCTATTTGAATAGCCGAGTCCACTGCATCGACAATGCTCGGGAATTACAAATAAGGGTTAGATTTTCTAAAAATAACTTGGTTTTGAAAAAGTTGGGTTGGTTTAACAAAGAAGATGATGGAAATATGGTTTAGGATGGGGAAAAATGTTATTTAAACTTTTTGAAAAGTTATTTATGCTTTACTTGTTTCTCTTTGCTTTCGAATCTACTTATATTACTTGTCAAAAGTCATTTCTTTGCCAAATATACCCTGAGCTATTCCTTTGTACTAAGCCATGCATATAGTATATTAGCTTGCATTCTGTGCATGACTTGCCGAGTACCAAGTACTCACCCTTGCCTCAACACAATATCGCTTGAAGAGGAGATTACGCCACTTTGGAGGAGGAACTCCAAGAGGACCCGCTCTACTTAGGGATGCGAGCCCGATTGGTTACTGTGGTATCTTTGGATGGCGCCACGAAGTTTATTTGATTTTCCGCTGCTATTGATTCTCTCTGAATAAGTTCTGCCTTGCAAGGCATATATTTGTAACTTGGCCATAAGGTCGAGTAACCCTTTGATTATTTAAATAAAGTACTTTGATAGTATCGTTTGGTATGATTGTGATATATACCGATGTTAAGACTGTGTGCACTAGCGCGTTCCTGGACTAGTGCTGAATACACAGAGGGTCCGGATTTGCAAATTCGGGGTCCCGACACCCGAGCATCCCAGCCACAACGCAAGGGATTCAATGCTCGAGGTAGAGGACGACCTCCCCAGCATCGCAACGGCCAAGGTCACGACGATCGAGTCGCTCCGCCGAGCAATCACTTCTGCCCGCTCCACCAGGTATATGGGCACAACCTTCGAAACTGTCGAACCTGGACTTTTCGTCTAGAGCAATTCTACAACGGCAAAGGTCATATGCCCACGCTCCTGGAGCAAGGTGAGGACAATAAGGGCAAATAGCCCACCGAAGAAGATGATGACATGGACTATCAGGAGCCCCAGAACCACATCGCAGTAATATTCGGGGGCTCCTCCGCCTACAAGTCTTGTCATGACTTGAAAGAAGCAGCACGAGAGGTGCATCATGTCACCCAGGGTAAACCGCCTAGGAATCGTCTGACATGCTCAGGATCCCAAGGGAAGTGATTGAGCACAGGTTAGCGGTCCAGCCTGATAAAAAGTCAGTGCGGCAGAAGCTCAAGCGTTTCTCCCCGGAAAAGCAGCAGATCATCCGGAAGGAACTTGACAAGCTCCTCAAGGCAGGCTTCATCCGAGAAGTCAAGCATTCGGAATGTCTAGCTAACCCCATCATCGTTAAGAAAAAAGGGGGTAAGTGGCGCATGTGCGTCGACCATATGGGCTTAAATGCCGCTTGTCCCAAGGATAACTTCTCGCTGCCCCGCATAGACCAGTTGGTCGATACGACAACGGAGTCCCAGGTGATGAGCTTCTTGGATGCCTACTTGGGCTATCACCAGATCAACATATCGCCTGAAGATGAAGATAAGACTTCATTCATTACCCCATTGGGGACGTTCTGCTATACGACCATGTTCTTCAGTCTGAGGAACGCTGGAACAACTTTTCAGCGCCTCATGCAGAAAACTTTCCCTGATCAGATAGGTCGGGATCTGGAAGTCTATGTGGACGACATAGTAGTCAAAATCGAGCTCGCCTCATGTCATGTTTCTGACCTCGAGGAAACCTTTTATAACCTCAATAAGCATCGAATAAAGCTAAATCCAGAGAAATGTGTCTTTGGTGTAAGGGCAGGCAAAGTGCTCGACTACATGGTCGAGCCACAGGGCATTGGCGTAAACCCAGAAAACATTGAAGCTACCGAGAGAATGCGGCCTCTAAGTTGTGTGAAGGAGGTCCAAGCCCTGACTGGACAGATGGAGGCTCTGAGTTGCTTTATTTCCTGGTTGAGTGAACATGGTCTGCCTTTCCTGAAGACGCTGCGCAAACACGATGGTTTCGTCTGGATGAAAGAAGCTAACCACTCTTTGGAAGAGCTGAAGCAATACTTGTCAAAGCCACCCGCCCAAATCGGGGGAAACTCTGCTGCTCTATCTAGCGGCAACCGCACAGACAGTGAGTGTCGTCTTGACAGTAGAATGGGACGGTGCACAGCGACCCGTTTACTGTACTAGCGAAGTACTGCACGGGCCAAAGGAGCGTTACCCGGAGGTCCAGAAGCTTCTGTACTCGCTACTAGTGGCATCTCGGAAACTATGACACTACTTTCAAGCCCACAGGATCATGGTCCTGACCAATTTTCCACTTAGGGAGATCCAAAGAAACAAAGACGCCAGTGGTCGCACAGCAAAATGGGCCATGGAACTCACCGAGTACGAGATCCAATTCTCGACCCGCACGGCAATCAAATCACATGTCTTGGCTAACTTCGTAGCCGAGTGGACAAACCCCACGCCACCTGACACCGAGCTCGATAAACCTCGAGAAAATCATTGGACCATGTACTTCGACGGATCTCGTGAGTATGAACACTCGGGGACTGGAATTGTGTTGATGTCTCCATAGGGGGAACAACGCCAGTATGCCATACAACTACATTTTGCCACGACCAATAACGCGGCGGAGTACGAGGGCCTTTTGGCCGAACTGTGAGCATGCAAAGCGCTCGGAGTCCAGCGACTCACTGTGCAAGGCGATTCACAGTTGGTCATCAACCAGGTTAACAAGGAGTACTAGTGTGACACTACGGAATGACGGAATGCGACATTATAGATTTCGGTTTTACGGTACGACTTAATACCGTGCTTTTTGGGCTTTTTCCGGGTGTTTGGGCCTCTTTGCGGGAGTTTGGGCCTTGTGGGAGCTAGTTTGGGCCTTAGGGGGATGAAGTGGGCCGTTGGTGGGGGAGTTTTTGGGCCCATGGGGGAAAGAATTCTGCCAAATGCGCCCATGCGCTAGCCCACCCCTTTGTGCGTCCCCCACCCCTTTTCCTAACCCTAGCTGCCACCTAGCCGGCCCAAGCTTGGCCCTTCCCCTCCATTGCTGCCACTACGTCCCCTCCATTGATCTCCATTGATTTTCAAATTTCAAGACAAAGCATTTGCATCCAAAAACACTAAAGTGAGAAACAATAGGCCTATGTCCAAACCGAAGCTCATATGGAGTCTTACCCAATTTTGATCTAAAAAACACACGATTTTAAACATGGCAAGCCGTTGAAATCGCTTCAGCCCAAAATTTCCTAGGAGTATGATGTTCATCTAGCATAGTTCTAGCCATTTCAACTAATGTTCTGTTTTTTCTTTCAACTACACCATTCTGTTGAGGCACTCTAGGTGAAGAAAATTGATGATCAATTCCTTTTTCAGCACAAAAGTGATTAAAAGAAGAATTTTTAAACTCAGTTCCATTATCACTTCTAATAGCTCTAAGAGCTCCTGGATGATCAACAGAAAGCCTAAGCACAAGACTTCTAAAATGACTAAAAGCCTCATCCTTATATGCCAAAAAGTATACCCAAGAGTATCTAGAGTAATCATCAACAATAACAAGAACATACCAGTTGCCTCCAAAGGATTGAACTCGAGATGGTCCAACTGTATCAAGATGTAGTAGCTGTCCTGGAGCGTTTGTCATCACCATGGCAAGAGGTGGATGTGAACCTGCAATCATCTTACCATGTCTACAAGAAGAGCATACTAGATTGCTATCACCCTTAAGCTTAGGCAAGCCACGTATGAGTTCTAAGCCACTTACACGAGTAAGATTATCAAAACCAACATGACCAAGTCTACGATGCCAAAAGAATAAATATTTAGAAACATTGGCAACTAGACACCTATGCTTAGAAGAAGGTGATGCATCAAAATCAGCTTTAAATACTCTTCCAAAGCGAGAAATCCTGAAAACAAGATCACCAGAAGCATCTAGCACTTTGATTTCATTTTTCTTAAAGCTTATTTCAAGATCTTCATCAATCATTTGTCAGACAGAAAGCAAGTTATATTTCAAGTTTTCAACCAAAGCCACATCCTTGAACATAAACTTGTCACTCACCTTTACTGTACCTTTTGCCACAACAGAAAAGGAAGAGGCATCTCCAAAAGTAACACTTTCAGCATGAGATGCACGAGTGAGGGAGGAGAACCAATTCTTATCACCGGACATGTGGCGTGAGCATCCGGAATCAACTAACCATATGTTCTCCTTCTCGCGCGAGAAGCCTCATTGAAGTCGCTGTCGTGGTCGTCCTCGGTGAAGCTGTCCTTGCTACTTGCCATGAGACACAACCCCATCAAATCATGCTTGCTTGGAGTTGTATCATCCTCGCTGCTCTCCGAATCCACATCGCTTAAGTTGACTTGTTCAAGCGCGGAAAGAACTCGATGGACAACCTTACGGTTGATGAAGTTCTTCTTTCTATCGCTTGAAGAGAACTTCTTTTTCTCTTTTCTGTTGTCCTTCTCCTCCTTTGATGCTTTTCCTGCAAGCTTAGGACAATTTGAACGCATGTGGTTGAGATCACCACACTCATAGCACCTTGGAGGACCACCTCTCTTTCTCATTTTCACATTTTGCAAAGCTTTGTTAAAGCGAGAAGAGAGTAGTGCCAAGTCTTCTTCAGGAAATTCTTCACTTTGCTCATCTGTTAAAGAAGACAAGGAGGACAAAGCAAAGCTAGAAGAGGAATTTGCATTTGACATGTTTGGATTAGAGATCAAAGCAATTGATTTAACATTACCCTTCCTGGCAAAAACATCCAACTCATGAGTTTTCAACTTAGAATAAAGAACATCTAAAGTAAGTGTACTCATGACAGTTGATTGTCTAATGGATGTAACTTTCATCTCCCAAATAGACATGTATAATGCACCAAGCAATTGTCTAGCATTAGCAGCAGCATCAAAGCTAACTCCAACAGCACGAAGATTACTAAGAATTTTATTGAAGCGTGCAAAAAAGTCATCTAGCGACTCACCAGGCTTCATCTCAAATCGCATGTATTCCTTTTTGTAAAGATCTTGACGAACCTCTTTGATAGTGTTAGAACCCTCATGGTAATCACAAAGAGATTTCCATACCTCATATGCGGATTTGAGATGGATCACACGGTCAAAGTCGCTGCGTCCCAAGCCTTGGATGATCAAGTTGCGCGCCTTGCTGTTTGCTTCAACATGTGCGCGATTGGCGTCATTGACGTTGTCGTTTGCAGGGACTTCGTATGGCTTGTAGACCTTCTCCCAAATTGCGAAGCCCTGCGCTTGGATCAACGCCTCCATCTTGGCCTTCCAAAACAGAAAATCAACACCATCGAACACACACGGTTTTGTCGAATAACGATCCATTAATCTAATCACCGGCTAATATGGATTAGAAAAACCTCGCTCTGATACCACTTGTAGGATCGAAGTACGAATATAGCAATCAGAGGGGGGTGAATGATTGTGCAGAAGCTAAAACCAAATTCTTGATCTACTAAAAGTTCACCCCAAAACGGAACCAAATAACTACCTCGTATCCGACAAAAATAGATTGATAGAGGTTCGGTAAAACACGAATTCCTGGAGATCCAACCATCGGATTGATCTGAAATTTGGACACAAGAGACTAGATTCCAATACAAATTGAACACAAAAAGAATCAGCTCGATCAGACTTACGGATCAAAAGTTATGAACCTCGCAAGCTTGCAGTCACAGGATATGACGAGAATTGATCTAACCAAAACTTCAAGATTAAACAAGATCTTCAAAAGATTAATCAACTAGACTTTGAGGAACTCTAAATTAATACCCTAGAAAGGTTTTTGATGGATCAAATCAAGATGAAAATCAAAGAACAAAAACCAATCTAGAATCAGAACAAGCATGCAAACAAGAACCAAACAGAGAACACTGTAGCAACGTGGTTACTGTAGCACGCACGGATCTGGAAGAATTGATCTTTATTTATTTCATCTAAAGTACTCCAAACAGAAGAGTACAAACCCTAAAAGCACCAGATTTGTCCCTAGCGCAAACACACCTCAAAATAGGGGACACCTCTCCCCCTATTTAAAGGAGCAAAACACAAGGAGTCCTGAATACAATTCCTAATCCTAGAAGGAGTCTCACTCCTAATCCTAGAAGGAGTATGTATTCAACACAACTCCACTTGGCCCAACCTGGCCGAGTACAACTCTTGCACGCGTATGGCAACCCAGCCCAAGGATTCAAATTTCGTTTTCGGACTCCATCTCGAGCCTGGCCGAAATCCGAAATTTCGATGAGATTCGGAAATTTCGAACAAAATCCAGACGAAATTCGAAAACCAAAATTCAAATCCGGCTTTTTTTGAACCGAGAAATCCGAAATTTCGCTAAAAAAGACGAAATTTCGTCCAAAAAATCAAAATTTCGGCGAAATTTTTTAGGGTTTTGTCAACTTTCAATTTTTTAGGGTTTTTTCAACTTCGCGGAAATTATGATCTACCGACTGTCCCACCTAGGAAATGACGTGAAGAACCCAATCCGGTCAAAATCCGTTCAAATCCGGTCAATTACGGTCAAATTCGGTCAACTTTTATACAAATTTCGGTCCGTTTAACCGAGATTTCGGTCCAAATCACCGAAATTTCGGTGAGATTTTAATGTACTGTAGCACTTCAAAAAAAATTTAGGGTTTTTTAATTTCGATGGGATTATGAAACTCGAAGGGGTCCGAAATCTAAAATTTCGCCGAAATTCCGCCGAAATTCGGCGAGATTTTGAACCCTGACCCAGCCATACTCACGTGACTAACAACTCTTGCACGCGTACGGTCACCATGCCATACTCACATGAAAAACCATTCTTTATGTGCACCATTCTCTTAGCCCGAACGTCCCGCATGACATCCTTGACCACCAAGACCTCAGTTCCTCCCTGAACCTAGTCCCGAACCTCAGTTCCTCCATGAACCTAGTTCTGGTCCCGTCATCGACCTCATTCGCCTTCGAGCAATACCTGCACATGAACAAACAAGAAAAGAATCCGAGCACAAGTCCACGACTTGACTCAAAGTCAATCCATGAAACTACTCATATGAGCATTGCATAAAGTCCACTTCAAAACAAGCATCATGAAATTCTCACGAATTTCATAATCTCAAATTCAAACCAAAATTCAATTCCAAAATTGCTCAAAACCCAGATCGAGCAAAAGACCATTGACGCCGGACCAAACACCGATCCGACGCAACTCACGATGGACCAAAAACCTGGTCTGGCGTACACGCGAAACTCTCAATTCAAATCAGAGAAAACATGTTCAAAAAATACGTTCACGACGAACCAAATTTTTGGTTCGGTGTACGTGCAAAAACAACGCTCAAAAATGCGTTCACGACGGACCAAAGATTTTGGTCCGGCGTGCATGGTCTGGCGTAACATAAAAGCTTACTGTTTTTGTAAAACTTGGTCCGGCACAAAACATGTTCACGACGGACTAAACAAATATTAGTTCGGCGTACACATGGATAAAAAAACTTTGAAATCGCCGTTCACGACAGACTAAAACTTTGGTCTAGCGTAGATGCGAAAATATGGTCCGGCACCAACTGAGAAAACTTGGTCCGGCGCTTAAGTGCAAATTTTGGTCCGGCGCAGATGCCGTTCACCAAGGACCAAAAGTTTGGTCCGGCGCAAGCGTTACGGCGTAAAATGGGAACTTACTGTTTTCTGAAACTTTTGTCCGGCGCAAATGCGAAACTTACTGTTTTTGTGAAATTCAGTCCAGCGCTAAAAGAACCACATGAACATGCACAAAACACATCCTGCAAATTCAATTCTAAGCCAATTTTTCAGCACATGATTTCACAGAATGCCTTACCCAGAGGGTACAGCAGACCCAATTCTCTCGGACCTGTTCGCGCACGTCCTCTGGATGAAGGTCGGCGAGGCCTCTGAAGTCGGCCTACTGTGGGGGAAGAATCTCCTCCTCCAGGGCAGGCGCTACGCTCGGAGGAGGCTCGACCTTGTCCTAGTCCCGATCATCAGCAGTGCTCGGCGGCACAGGGGCCGGATCCTATTGCTCGTACGCCGTCTGGAGATGTTCTTCCTCCAGGGTTTGGTCCTCCTAGGGATGCCCTTCCTCCAGAGTATGCTCATGGGGATGCTCTTCCTCAAGGCTTTGCTCCTCCTGGGGATGCTCTTCCCCCAGGCCTTGCTCTTCCTGGGGATGCTCTTCCCCCAGGTCGTGCTCCCGCTGCGGAAGCTCCTCCCCTGGAGCAAACTCCGCTAGGGGAGATCCTTCCTCAGAGGCCTTGGTGCTAGACCCACAGGCACCCTCCATGCTCGAGGCTACTAGTTGGGCTTCGGCGTCACTCGGGCTCAGGACCACGGGACACTCATCCCCCTGGGAAGCTAGCTCCCCCAGGGTTGGAGGTACCGCCTCGACCATCGGGAGGTCGTCAGGGTGCTCCTCAAGGAGCGCCTCGGACATCACGAGGTTGACGGTGCGTTAGAGCTCCTTCTCTACTGCAGAGTTGAGGATCTCGTCAGCCATTCGTGTAAAATCCAAAATCTCCCTATAAGCTATCACGCCCACGTCGATAGAGTGGGGTTAGCTCGGGCTTACCAAGAATGGAGAAAATAGGAAAATGCAATTACAGACTGAGTAAGCTTACCTTCGCTGAGCTTCGCGACCTCGCCCTCGGGGTCCTTGACTTCGGCCATAGAGGGCTCTCCCGTGAAGGCGTAGGCCCCGACCACGAGCGCAGCCCTTTCCTCGGCCACGTCACTGGCCCTCGCCATCACGGGGTCGACCACGTCCATGTTGACCCCTTCTATGGACAATGCTGGGCGCAGTGACCTTGCACCCGGTGACCTTCGGCGCCTCCTAGTCAAGGGCAGTATGTCCTCCTCTTCTTCTCCTCCTCGTGCTCTTCGGCTGTAGAGCTCGAGGCCGCTCGAGCCAGTTGGGCCTGGAGGGCCGCAATCTGTGCCTCCAGTTGCTCCTTGCTCACGAGCGTCTTGGCCGCCACTTCAGCCCGCTTGGCTTCCTCGACGAGCTATTGCAAGCGTCCCATCAAGGCCGGTTTCCTCTTTTTGAAGTTGGCAAACCACCACTTGAACTCCCTTACCTTATTTCTCTCGGTATACACCAAATATCGTTTGGTGGGAGCCCTACCCAACGTCGCCAACCTCTTGGAGTGTTTGGTGAAGGGCGATGGAGCAGGCGGTAGGCCCCGCTTGCTTGCCACCTTCTTCCTGGTGCCCGCGGTAGGAGCTCCGCCACGCGGCAGTGGCTCGATCACGGCAACTGCAGCTTCAAGGGCAATTTTCTCCTGGTAAAAGAAAGCAGGAATGTCAGAAGAACTCAGGATGAGTTCCCTCGAGCATGTCTTGAAACGATACTCACCACCTCGCTCCTCCCAAGCACGTTCTTCGGATCCGCACACAAAGCTCCAGCCTCCTTGCCCTTCTGGTGCCGAACATCTCAAGAACTCCGCTTCTCGACCCACCAGCTCGTGGCTGCAATCCGATCAAGTTATGAGTTCAAGTAAGCAGATAAAGAAAACAGGGGACAGATGTGCCGATCATTAGAAAAACTGATGACCTCGAAGAAGGGTTTCTCCCTCCTCCATAACCGGGACACCTGGTTCCTGAGGAAGTCCCGGGCTATGTCCTGACCAGTGAGCCCCATATTGGAGAGCTCACTGATCATCATCACCGTTCGCTCCTCCTCCGGTTGGATGGTTGGGCACAGAGTCTTGACCACCGGAACTGGCTCCCCAGTGTAGCGTAGGCCGCTTCCCTCGGCGGCCCTCAGGTAAAACCATTGGTCGGCCCAACACGCCACTGAGTACTTCAGCGAAAGGCTCGGGTACTCGTAAGGGCGGTTGGACGGGAGCTGGAAATAAACGCATCCGGCGGGGTCTGTTCCCACCGGTGCAGAACAAAGAATGGAAGTGGAAGAAAAGGCTTGCCGTGGGCACGACACCCACGAATCCCTCGCAAAGATGCGAGAAGACCTCCAAAACAAGGATGGAGTTAGGGTTCAGATTGGGAATCTCGCACTCACAGAAGGCGAGCACGGATACAAGGAACTCATTCATAGGCGACCACAGCCCGTTGACGGCGAAGAGCTCGCAAGAGACTACCTCCCTGTCTTGCGGCGTGGGAGCCTCTTCACCGTCGGGCACGCGAGCCGAGTCCACATCGACATAGCCAAGCTCGATGAGCGTCCTAAGCCGCCTCTTGCTCATGTGGCTAACTCCAAACCTCACCATTGACGGGAGAAAGGAGAAAAGGCGGAACACGAGAGGATCTTAGGTTCAAGGATTTTTTAGAAAAACTCGAGCACGAGTGCGGGTAAGTCCTTCACCGTACCGCCCGAGCTTATAAAGCCAGGGAAAAGCCATTTCTACTGCCATCGGTGCCCTTTTGCGAACCGACACGTGTCCATTATGGCCGTAACGGTACACTAAAAGCGTGGTTCCCGTAAATTGTCCGACAGTTATGAGAAGGCTTCTAAGAGAAGGAACTAACGCGACCTTTCAATTTTTTTTCCCGGGCTTCTTTTGATCGGGAACCAAGCGTGAAGCTCGTTCCCCGTCTACCATGCTCGTCCGCGAGTGTGACATGCTCGGATGCCGTAGCAGCGCTTCGTTACGAGAATCCAATCCCTCCATTGAGTCTTGCAGGTTCAAGGGGGAGGCCCAGCCAAGTAGCTTTTCCACTTGAGCCTCGGGGGCTAGCTATCGGGGATTGGAATGCTTTCCATAAAGACAGTTCTGCCCCGATAACAACATTAGCCGACCATGAAAACCCTCAGATGATGTTCCCGAGGAGAAACCCCGAGGGACCCGGTGCTCGCCAAGGAGCGCCATTGCTCGAACCTCGAGTGTCCCTGCTTGCCTTTGGTCGATCATGCTCAGCCTTGAGCATCCCTGCTTGGCCTTGAGCATCCATGCTCAGAGACGACCAGAAGACCAAGTCAAGACCGTACGGGTACTCGGGGATATGGTCGAAGATCGTGTCCATCCCACAAATAAGAAGGTGGCGATGAAAGCGCCCGGATCTAGGGTAGTTACGCCCGAAGCGGGAACGTGATGGAAATCAAGGCTTCAGTTACAAACACGGTAAAACTGGAAATAGTTATAGTATTTGGAAAGGGTTATCCAATTGATCTGGCACTCCCAGGCGCGGCGCGACACGGCGATCTCAGTTCTGGGCTTGGTGGCGTCGGAGAACGGCGGAGGCGGCGGAGATCAACGAAAAACCGCGGCGGAAGACTTCCTCTACTCCGGCGAGCAATTGCGGGACGACGGCGGCGGCTCAGGCGAGGTGAGAAGGGGGCTCAAGTGCGTCTGGTATGCGCTTCCGATGGCGGTGGCGGCGTATTTAAAGGGGCCTCGGCCTGTAGAGCGCGAAACCGAGGTTGACACTGATGGCGCGAGAACTCCGGCTCGGATCCGGCGGAGACGACGAAATCGCGGCCGTCCACGTGGCGCGATCGACGGCGAGGATGGCTCGGCGCCGCCGCTGTCACGCGAAATGATCCCGACTGCTGGATCCGATCCAACGGCTGGGATCGATTGGGGTTGAACGGTTCGGTTGAGTCAATCGCTCGGTCGGGTTCGGTCGGACTCGAACTCGAGTCCGACTCGGCTCGATCGGATGAACAGTACAAACCCACTCGTATTTTCCAGCGATTTAATATTTAAAATAATTCCCAAGAATTCATTTAATTCATTAAAAATAGCAAGCGACTTTAAAATTCGGAAAAATTCGAAAATATTTTGGATTATTTTGGACTCAAATAAAATATTTCCAACAAAATTTTATTTGCAAAAATTAAATTCTTTAATTATTTCAAAATGGAATAAATTCAAATAAATTCCAAATAAATCCAAATAAATTCCAGAAAATTCCAAAATTCACCAAAGTGCCAAATCACACATGAATTTAAGAAAAGCAAAATTTTGGGGTGTTACACGCCGCTGCCCCACTGGTCCACATGTGCCACGGCGTCTTGTCCGATACCTCGCCGTGGCCGCCTCTCCCTTGGCCACCATGGAGGCTTGAGCCTCCTCTGTAGTTGGCTAGGAAGCCAATGAGGAAGAAGGGCTTGGCCCTATGACAACTAGGGCCCATTTGCCATAGAGACCAGTCAAAGTCTTTGTTTGACCAGTCAAACCAGAGAGAATATTCCGGGAATATTCTCGGTTTTTCGATTTATTCGAAATTCAAACTTCGGAAGCTCATAACTTTCTCATCCGAACTCCGTTTGACCTCATTCAAATTTCTAAATTCATCATAAATCAATACCTTCCTGCCAGTACTAATTTTATAATTTTTAGATTTTATTTATTTTATGTTATTTATTTATTGCCTCGTTTTGCGTGTAGTCGACGATCCCGCCGCGACCGCCGAATCCGCCGCCGGACTTCTCGAGTTCGACACTCCCACCGCCGAAGAAGGCAAGTCTCCTTGATGCACCTTACTCCTATGTTTACAAAACGATTTAAATTGCTTATAAAGTTGCATGGCTATGTTTAATGAAATATGTCAAATATAAGTGTTAGTTATTCCGAACTTGTTGATTCCACCTTGACATTGTTAATCATATCCATTGTAACCCTTAGAACATTGTTTACACCATGCTTATGTTTATGTGGTACCCTTTGCTAAGTAGTACGGTAGAAATGCTTAGGGCCTTTTCGATAAAAGCAACCCAGGAGAGGGATTATTCAAAAAGAATGATATCAAATATGATTTGCAAGTTATTAGTATGGTTTTGGTACTGTTTTCTAAAATGAAAAGAAAAGGAAAATGATTTCGACTTGGGCGGCATGGAATGTCGGGTGGGAGCGGATCATGCCTTGATCCTTTTGTGCAAGTACCGCCCCAAGTCATATAAGGACCGACGCTTATGATTGCCATTTTAAGCAATACCGTACTACCACATGTCTATAATGGTACGACCTGGCCAACTAATTTGTAGAAGCCTAGCTTAGACTCACCACTTGGTTGAATGTGAATGCCGGACGGAGGCAGTGTTGTGTTTCTCACACGGCGCAAGAGGGGGCTTCTGTACTGGGTGGAGGGAACCCTAACAGCGGTGAAACCTCAGCGGGTGGGTCTAGTTAGGTAGATACATTGTAACGGCCTTGTCAAGATATCCCTGCCGGCACACCTAAGGAAGTGTGTTAATTGCATGGCAACAAGGGTATATCTTGTCTTGTGGGTAAAGTTGTACACCTCTGCAGAGTAAAACTATTCGAATAGCCGTGCCTACGGTCAAAGGCAAAGTGAAGAATGCTTTCATATTGGTAGACTTTGGTTTTGGTTTTAAAATCGAAAAGTGTTTTGTTTTGGGGTTCGGGAGTGGTTAGAACTCTCGAACGTTGTTTGGCGAAAAGAGCCAACCAGGTGGTTAGAACCTGTTTACATTTGACGGATGGAGTCACATGATTAACTTTGATCTTTTAAACTGTTGGCGGATAGAGCCTTTATGTTAGTGATGGTGGATAGAACCTCACTACAATAATAAATAATTCAATTATTAAAAAGAATTGTAAAAGATGCTTTGTGAAATTTATTACTTAAGTATGATTTAATCAAATGTGGCTTTAAGCAAATAAACCCTATTAAGCTTCCGTTGGAAAGCCCCTCATGATCATAATTTCCCGACTTGCTGAGTACTTTTGTACTCACGGGCTACACCAACATTGTCATCATCAGAGAATTATCAAGATGCCGAGGAAGAGGAGGAGTTCTTCGAGGAGGACTGCCAGGAGGACTAGTTGCGTTCCTAGTCGTCGCCTGTGGCGTTTTGGGCGTTCTCTCGTTTCGTTTTGCTTTTGTTTCCGCTGCGTTGTGTGTCCGGTCGTTGGACCGAGTATTGTAATAAGTGGCCATGTGGCCCATACTTGAATATTTATATTACAAGTTTCGTTTTGTTCGGCAATGAAGTATCACTGTGACTGTGTGTACTAGCTACTGATCTGGGACTAGTACGGAAATACACAGGAGATTCTGGATAGCTGATCCGGGGTCTCACAATAGTGCACCAAGTTTGATCAAAAACCAAAAATCTTGATCTTTGGACTTGCACGCGAGTTTTGATGATCAAGATGATCTTGGGTATTCTCCCACATGTCAAGGCAAGCAAGAAATCACGAAAAGAACATCTAGAACACAATCTACAAGAATTTGTCTGAGATCAAGCAAATGATTGATTCGAGAGAGAAATCAAAAGAGGTATAGCCTAGATGATTGGGATATGATCTAAAGAAGATTCATCCGTCAATCATTTATCCTCGACTCAAAAACCACAAGCATTTAGAAGGAGGAGAGGCAAATCTACGGAATTTAAATGCTTGAATGTAAGTACTAAATTTAAATTGCGTAAAGTAAAGACATAAAGTAAATGCAAGAATTAAATTCAAAAGTAAGAGGAAGAAATTTTCTTTTCTTTGGAAGGTTTACAAAGCCTCACAACAAGTGGACAAAGCTCAAAGGAGCACCCAAAACCTTCAAGAGAAGAGACACCCCTCTCCCCCTCTATTTATAGCACAAGGGAGTCAATCTCCACCCTTGATGACCTTCTTGACCCTCAAGAAACCACATCAAGGGTTGAGATGCACTCCTTCTCTCATACATGGGTTAACCCGCAACCCAATATTATAACAGGTTTTGCATACTTCTCAAAGCGAGCTAACTTGGTCGCTACTCCATCCTTTAAATCGCAATTCAATGGATCTCCTTGATCTGAGCAGCTCCAAGATAGCATCCTAGCCGTTCCCTTGCCTTAATGGCTTGTAGCAACTTCATCTCCGGTCATCCTTTGGCGATCCCCGACTATCTGGACCTCCGACGCACCTCGCCTAGTCCCGGTCATCCTCCGCCTCACCATGACCTTGTATTGATATCCTACAACCATCAAAATAAGGAAACTTATCACATAGCATTGCTCAAGATGATATGCAATCAGTAATCAGCTGAGAAATCACACAACTAAGGATCCCATCTTAGCTCAAAACCATTTAAGTGTTCCCCCGACCACTTAAGACTATGACCACTCAAGGCCATAACTAGTCAAGACTCAACCACTCAACGCTCCGACCAATCAAGGCTCCAACCAGTGAAGCCCCGACCACTAATAGGTCCGACCAGTCAAGGTCCCGATCAGTCAAGGCCCCGACCAGTCAAGGTCCCGATCAGTCAAGGTCCCGATCAGTCAAGGCCCCGACTTGTCTTTGCATGTACGCCGGACCAAAAATTTGGTCCGTCGTGAACGTATGCATGTACGCCGGACCAAATATATGGTTCGTCGTGAGCTGCGCCGGACCGATGTTTGGTCCGGCGTGAATGGTTTTTGCTCAAGGTTGATTTTTGTGATTTTGAAAATTGTTGGTGATTGATCTGTGATTATGAAATTTGTTTGAATTTCATGATGCTTGTTTTGAAGTGGACTTTATGCAATGCTCGTGTGAGTAGCTGCATGGATTGACTTTGAGTCAAGTCGTGGACTTGTGCTCGGATTCGTTTCTTGTTTGCTCATGTGCAGGTATTGCTCGAGGACGAACGTGGTCGATAACGGGACCGGAACTAGGTTCATAGAGGAACTGAGGTTCGAGACTAGGTTCAGGGAGGAACTGAGGTCTTGGTGGTCAAGGATGTCATGCGGGACGTTCGGGCTAAGAGAATGGTGCACATGAAGAATGGTTAGTCACGTGAGTATGACATGGTGGCTGTACGCGTGCAAGAGTTGTTAGTCACGTGAGTATGGCTGGGTTGCCATACGCGTGCAAGAGCTGTATTTGGCCAGGTTGGGCCAAGTGGAGTTGTGTTGAATACATACTCCTAGGATTAGGAGTGGGACTCCTTCTAGGATTAGGAGTAGGAATTGTATTCAGGACTCCTTGTGTTTTGCTTCTTTAAATAGGAGGGGTTGTCTCCTGTTGAAGGGCATCAGTTAGAGCTTTAGGGTTTGTACTCTTTTGATTGGAGTACTTTAGACAAAAAGAAATAAAGATCAATTCTTCCAGATCCTTTGCGTGCTACAATAATCGCGAAGCTACAGTGCACGCGTTGCTACAGTGTTTCCTGTCTTGGTTCTTGTTTGCATGCTTGTTCTTGTTCTATATTGGTTTTTGTCCTTTGAGTTTCATCTTGATTTGATCCATCCAAAACCTCTCTAGGTTATTGATATAGAGTTCCTTAAAGTTTAGTTGATTAATCTTTTGAAGATCTTGTTTAATCTTGAAGTTTTGGTTAGATCAATTCTCGTCATCTTCTGTCACAGCAAGCTTGCGAGGTTCATAACTTTTGATCCGTAAGTACGATCGAGCTGATTCTTTTTGGCTTCGCTTCATATTGGAATCTAGTTTCTTGTGTCCAAATTTCAGATCGATCCGACGGTTGGATCTCTGGGAATTCGCATTTTACCAAACATTTGTCAATCTGTTTTTGTCGAATACGAGGCAATTATTTGGTTCCATTTTGGGGTGAATTTTTAATAGATCAAAATTTTGGTTTTAGCTTCCGCACAATCATTCACCCCCCCCTCTGATTGCTATATTCGTATACTTCGATCCTACACAAGGAAACTAAATATTATTATTAGTTTTTACCAATTTTACCAGAAGTGAAAAATGGTCTAAATATCTCATTGTACAAATTTGAGCTACAGGAGAGTTCATTAAAAATTTATAAAATTACTTCTTTGCATTGTTCAGTGTCACATCAAGTTAATAAAAATAATTATTTCTTTGATTAAATGGTTTCTCATTGATTTTTGACTACCAAATAATGTTTCCAGAGGGCTCCATGAATTTTATATTATTTTTGCATATTTTTCTCATACTTTACTTTTTATCTTTTTACCTACTTTTCATCTTTTTACTAAATCCATAGAAATGATTTTCTTAAAAACCAAACTTCAAGAAAACGTCAGAAAAGGTGGTGTTTTAGTTCAACATATGATCATGCTTCATTTTATTTTCTTAGTTTGCTCCATTTAAAAGAACGAAATTTAATATCGTGATTGTTCTTTTATTAAGATTAGAATTCAAGAAATGAATAAAAGATATTATGTTGAATAAATTTTTTTATCTTCATTAAAAAAATTATTCAATTCTATTTTTAAATTTTAAATTTTTATTTTTCCTATTTTTGAAAAGTTTGGGATGTTAAAAGGACCCGTCGTGAATCTACGGAACTATAGGGTGTTTTTTCTGCAAAATAACCGATGGAAGGATCTAGACGTAATTTTGGATTTTTCAAAGGGCCCTTTCACGAAAATGCTAATGTGGTGCACTGGTTGGGTCGAAAATCTTCCAGCGTTAAGAATAGTAATATTCTAGGTTTTAAGTTTTATTTATAAGTATATGTCATTCTATAATTTCGGACAACTTTTAACTTTTTTTTTTTGCATACATTTCCCATTCATTATTGCCAATGTTATTTATTACTCCCTCTAGTCTTAAAAAGCTGACGTTTTGGACATAGTGATGGTCAAACTTTCAAAGCTTTGACTATCGATATATTTTTAAATATTTAAATTGGATACATGAAAATTATATGTGTGGAATTGTCTCGAGAAGTATTTTCATAATATTATAGTTTTATTGAGTTTTATAAATATATTATAATACAAAATTAGTGGTCAAAGCTGTGTTTTAAAGACCGTATCGATATCGAAAACATCAGCTTTTTAAGACTGGAGGGAGTACTATAGAATAGAGTAATACACGCCATCCCAGAGAAATAAGTGAGCTAATGAACGAATACGGTTTGGTCATTTTTACATGTGCTTTAGTGGAAGCGTAAAATTCTAAAACCTTATCTATTCAGAAATGGAGGTAGTACTCGATAAGGAAATTAAATGAACCGAGGCACAGTACACATGAATGGAATAGTCTGATGTAAAGACATGACTTATCAACTAGTTCCAATCATTTGAATTTAAAATCTTTGGATGTAACCGTGTTCAATGCACCAATATGCAACTACGAAGTAAAGTAATGGCATGCGTTGCATAGAATTACAGTATCACATCAATTTTGCAGTATTTCACAATGCTTGTCGACGCAAACTAGAAACCATGCATTAATTACATGTAACGACTGTTCCTCTCCCCTAATCGTAAGCATCACATCAAAGCAGGCAAGAGGGCCATATACAAACGGCACACTCGCTGACCTTCCACATCAGGGCTCCTCCTATAAAAAGCCCAGCCCTCACGGCGCAGCAGCAGCCATCGTCGCCTCCATCGACACGTCCGGCGGCCGCGAGCAAGTTAGAACTTAGAACTGAACTGAAGGAGCTAGAGCGAGAGAAGGAGAGAGAGATCTCCATGGGTAGGGCGCCGTGCTGCGACAAGTCGAGTGTGAAGAAGGGGCCGTGGGCGCCGGAGGAGGACGCAGTGCTCAAGGCCTACGTCGACGCCCACGGCACCGGCGGCAACTGGATCGCTCTCCCCCACAAGATCGGTACGTGTGTATAAGATGGTGCCATGATCTGCCTATATATGCATGCACATCTAAAACACCAGCTTACGTGAAGAAAGTATGTGTTTGTAGGGCTCAACAGGTGCGGCAAGAGCTGCCGGCTGCGGTGGCTCAACTACCTCCGCCCCAACATCCGGCACGGCGGCTTCACCGAGGAGGAAGACAGGCTCATATGCAGCCTCTATATCACCGTCGGGAGCAGGTGCCCCTTTCTTTAATGGGTTTCGATGTTCTTGATGATTTGTAGCATATGCATACATACACCTTTTCAACCACTGCAACCTACTGGAGTACGTAGTAGATCGCTAGCGCCTAGCTGAGTGATTCCATGGATCATGCACGGCAGGTGGTCAACCATCGCTGCGAGGCTGCCGGGGAGGACGGACAACGACATCAAGAACTACTGGAACACCAAGCTCAAGAGGCGCCTGCTCGGCGGCCGCCGCCGGCCCAGGGGCGCTCTGCAGCCACAGCAGCGCCTCCTCCTCGCGAGCCCAGGCGGCGGAGGCGCCGCGACGTCGTACAGCTCCCTCGCCGCGTCGGCGCTCGAGAGGATGCAGCTAAGCCTGCAGCTGCAGCGGCGCCATGGCGGCCGCCTGCATGACACCCCGGCCTTCACCTTCTACGACAACCTCGCCGCGCCACAGTGGCCAAACCAACCATCTCTTTCTCCCGCCGCGAGCGACAGCTCTGAGACGATGCAACCGCGGCATCTATCCAGTACTACCAGAAATGGTTACTCCGGGTTCTGGTCTCATATCCAAAGCACTAGTAGCTACGCTAACGTAGGCGTGCAAGAGGGCACTTGGGACAGCAGCGGCACTCCTCCGCTGTCGACGAGCACCGGTGAGACGACGGCCGGCGTGGAGAGCTCGAGCTCGACGCCGACGGCCAGCTCCGCAACGTTCGGCAACATCGATGACGAGATCGACATGCTGCTCCAGCAGATCAGGTGCTTCGGGGAGAGTGACGACCAGATCGGTGGGGAAGCAGCAACCGGGATAAATGATCACTTCCTCGGAGCAATGATCGACGAGACAGTGGTGGACGGCAGCGTTGGTTCTTGGAGCTCTTGTTCTACTCCCGGAGTAGACTCGGTGTTCCAGGACTATGTACAAGGGTACAGGCAGTAGAAGCACTTGCAATTACAAACATGCAATACGCATTTACTGCATTTTCTAGTTTGATGATAAGAGTCGACTAGGCAGTTCAAAATCGGAATATCCGGCATTGATCGGTATGTGAATATGTATGCTAGCAAGTTCAGTGGTTAATTTCTTTTCTGAATATTTGGCTTGATATATGTACGTGTATCGTCAATGCTGAAGCAATACATATGGTTTTAGATAGGGATATGCGTAAATTTTCCCCATGAACTCATGCTTACAACATCAAATTAATACCAAGAGTACTATCAGCAAGCATGCAGTGCCATTGCTAGACGGCTAGACCAAAAGTTCCAAGAGGGGGAGGATGTTGGAACTAATCTTGTAAGGATAGCTAGATTGGTATACACAACTTTTATCTCAGAAGAAAGCATGTTGAGGGGGATTCCATGGTTTGCTTGGTGCGTAGTCTTGTATAAACAAGTAAACAACAGTACTCGCCGCACATGTATGTATAGTTTGCCTATGTACGTACTTTCATTTGATATGTAACAGCCCTCGAAAACAGCATCAGGGGGGTAGTACGTAGTACCTTACAATACAACGGCATTTCATAATTTGATGGAACTTGGGGAATGCGAAGAGCAACATGCAAAATATTTACATGTTCATTGCAGAACCACAAGCATCAGATAGGTTCCTCTTCCCAGCTTTCTTTAGTTACCAACAATGTGGCAATGTCTTGTAGCAAGCTATTCAAGAGAAACAAATCATAATTAAGCATATGGCTCCTCTTACACCAGAAATTTCCAGTGTGGCGTTGTCGATCTAACTCATGAAAATAAATCATAAGTACAGGTTGGCGTTCGTACTTCAGATAAAATTGAAAGGAGAAGATACGTCGACAATCAAATGAATAAACAATTACATTAAGTAGTTATGCGCTCACCATGGAGTTCTTTGAGTCCTCTGATACAAACGGATGGTGCTCGCATTGGCAAGAGATGAACAAGCTACTCCATTACCACCTCTCAGAATGCATGTATGCAAATGATGGTTGATCAGGACCCTGAACAATAACTTCCCTACCCGGTTTTCCTTCTCCTTCTGGTGGGCTTCCCATAAAAGTGTGTGAATAAAAATTCTCAATAATGTTTAGACATGATCCATGGGCTCTCAATTGCACTATCAACGACATTTGCCATTGTGGCTCATCTTTATCTGGAGTATTAGAAGAACTGTCACCCTCATTGAAGAGCTTAGAGAGTGGCAAGCCATCTGTGCCATGAACTCTGACTGCTGTCTGTGCTAGAATCAGGTTAAAGTGAAAATAGGATGTCTATGGTATTCTCGGTCGGGGATGAGGATAAAATGAGCGATAAATCAGAGCACAATAGCGTTCAAAGCGAAATGTGGAATAAAATGAATTTTGCCTTCGAATCCATCAACATTATAATAAAAAAAAGGAGATGAAAACGCTACAAATATTTATATCTTAAGACAATCCTTAATCAGACAAGCTGTTGTCTCAATACATCTATGATGTTTAGATATTTAATTACAAAATCCATAATTGGTTGTGCCTTAAAAATATCGTTGTAGAAATATCTAAGCAGAACAAAATTCCGAACAACATATACTAATGATGAAAGTTTTGCTGAGGGTATAGGACACTACTACAAAACGGTTTTTGGCTAGAAGGGTCAGTGATGAGACCATCATCATAGACGATTCTATCCACAAACCGTCTGTGATGACTACTGTAGATATCACAGACGGTTCTAAAATAAAACCGTCTGTGATATCTACAGATCACAGATGGTTCTAACCACAAACCATCTTAGATATGACCCGAGACTATATAAATATACCGAGGTTCTCGTGCAAACCTTAGCACCCAATACACATTAGCACCCAGCGCTTTTTACCTCCCCCAAACCCTAGCCCCCGGCGACCTCCTCTTCGGCGTACTCCAAGGGCCTTCCCGCCGTCCTCCCCGCGTCGACGGCACTCCACCACCGATGCCGCTTGGAACCAACGCTTGTCTCCCCCTCACGGTCATGACCTCTATCGGCGCCGCAAACCCCCAAGGTCTCACCTCCAACCTCACCTCTCTCTCTCTCTCTCTCTCTCTCTCTCATGGGGATTTGGGGTTTTGAGCAAACCCTAGCCCGATCTTGCTTGGCAGTTGGCACTACTGCACCAAGGCTTTCTTGGGAGGAGATGTTAGTTGTTTGATGTGGTGGGTGATGCATTTCATGGTGTTTTCTATATCCCTGGTTCCATGTTTTTGCGGTGGATGACAACCTACAAAGGTGTGTGTGATAGTGGGGCCTATATAGTATTCTTGATTTTTAGTAGAATGTGTAAAATATTAACAAGTGGAATTGTGAGTGAATGACACTACTATACAATTGATTCAAGTTATATTAGTTTTCATGTGACAATGCATTTGATATTCAGTATATTGTGTTGTTGCTACTGAGCCTCTCACATCCAAAATAAATTATGGGCAAATTCATATAGTTGAAAGTGGATGGACTAATGAATATGTGAGGTATTGTCCAAATATCTAGTAGTTGAATGGTGCTTTTTGTGTAGGATTGCTTCTTGTATGCTGTACTCAAATTAACTAGATTCAATAAACTGTGTATGTCAATATAAATCATATCAGTGTGTACATTTGATGTATGTCTTTAATAGCTCTGGTTGTAGCACTGTGGTTCGGTTACTTGTCTACCTTCTGGCCGAACTGAACATATTCTGAAAACTTATTTTCTTGGATAGTAAAAATTAATTATAAGTACTCTATTGTGCATAATTAGGAAGGTGAGGGTTCAAGGCCTTATTTGCTTAGTTAATTGTTTAACTCAATTGTGATAACTTGACCCAAATGTAGAGGAGGTAAGAGATTCAATTGTCTTGCTAAAATTTCTGATTCTGATACTCGGCTACTCATAAAACTATGGACTCATAAAAGTTAGTGAGGCTCTCCTTAGTCCTTTACTCAATATAACTTTCTTATGCAATCAATATGTATTTTCCAGTACTAGGCTAAAGTCTATCAACTGACTCAGCCACTTAATATAACACATCCAAGTTCGTACTATGTATCTAGTGCAAACCCATTTTAAATACTAACTTGCTAAACTCCTTATGCGAGCCATTGGATGAGATTTAGAGGAATCAAATTGGAGATATTTTATAAGTATAACATCTATGGATCAAGAATGAATCTGATTCATTGAGATCTCATCCAATGACTCGTGTGAAGAGCTAGCAAGTTAGCACCAAATATATGCAGCTTCGACCTTTCCCTATTCTTGTCTTCAACTATGGAACCAAATATTTTTCTTACACCCCTCAGCAGAACTTCCATCATTAGTATCTGTTGTTTGAAATTTTCATCTGCTTAGATATTTCTGCAATGACATTTATAAGGCACAACCAGTTATAGATTTTGTAATTGAATTTCTAAACATCCTAGATACATCGAGGCAACAGCTTATCTGATCAAGATCGTCTTAAAACATGAAGTTTTGTAGCATTTTCATCTCTTTTCTTATTATAATATTGATGGATTTTAAGTTAAAATCCATTTCATTCCACAGTTCGTCCTAAAAAAGTGGCATGCGCTAATTTATCGCTACCACTTTATCCTCATCACCGAATGAGAATACCATAGGCAGCCATGCTTCTTAAATTATAGAGTTGATTAACTCATTGTATAGAGTTGATTAAGTCATCATATAGAGTTGAACCGTCTGTGATGTGAGTTTCACTGATGCTTTAAAAACCGTTTGTGATACATCGTTGGCATCGCAGACTCATGTTTACAGACGGTTCACAAAACCGTTTGTGATCACCTTTTAGAACCGTATGTGATGACCTTGCCTATAGTAGTGGGAAAAACATTTGATTCCAGCAAGCAAGACACTATTATATTATTGCATTCAAGATGAGCAAATATTAAGGATAATATCAAGTGATAATACATTGATAAACATGATATGACAAATATCAACAAGCGTACATTGAGAAACCCTATTATTTCATAGTTCAAGACAAGAAGACCTTAGAACTTTGTCATGTTTGCCATAGCTTTTGCAACAGATGCTTTTCGGTTCTCTTTAAAGTTCCACAACTCCAGTTCAGTGCCCATTTGTTTGACACCAATAACCGATTGATTTCCAGTCATATCTTTTAATCCCTACAAAAGCGATCATGTTGTTGTGAAAAAAGGTGTTTTGGTATATTATCAGTAATCACATTGAAAACCTTTATATTACCTTTATAAGCTCAGCTTTGACTTCTTTCAGCTTTGTATTCGCCCTACCATTCTTACTGATGAGTGCCATGTTAAGGGATTCGATATCTTGCAAGCGATTATATGTATTTTAGTTCTTGTTTCATCTTATAAATATATTATGTTATCTCAGACTTGCCCTTCAGTTGTTCGATTTCCACCTCAAGTTTTTGTTTAGTTTCTAACAACTTTTTCATGTCGTCTATTTTTACCAAATCAGATTTCAATTAATTTAGATCAGAAACCATGATGTGATGCTTATCATAAGGTAATTAAGAAATGGGGCATTCACACATAAGAACACAATGCTTAATATTTAACGTCTCACTAGTCACCTACTAGATCTACCTTATCCATTTAAGGATAGCTACACTCTTTAAGAGTTGTGAAGTTTGTATTACTGGAAAAGGATCACATTCAGAAAGACAACATTATTAGCCTTCCTAATAAATAGAACTATTTGATCTCTTGATAACAAAGGGAGATATCTTGCCTAACGAACCAACCAGTAGGATGATACTAAGAGCTTGTTTGGGAGTTGGTGGTGGTTTGCCGCCAGTTAGGGAGCAACTTCAATCCACTTAGGGTGTGTTTGGTTCCCTGCACCATCCTAATTTGTTTCGTATGAGTCATCCAGGCCAGTCTTAGTCTGACTGAGTTGATGCAAGTTAAGTTGTTTAGTTGTTTGTTTGTGCATCTCACTGGCCTGCATTAGAGAGAAGCCCAATTTCTGTGTTTTCTCCATCCTGTATGAGTGGGCGCAATTGCATCCACCTGGCCAGGATGAACAGGAAACCAAACATGTGTCTAATAAATACAGTTGCATCCACTCATGCGATTCAGGCACCATGCAGACAACCAAACACACCCTTAGGTGTTTGAGTTGAGTTGAGTTGTATCCATCATTGCCGGTTCGCCCGACAATCTGCTTGTATCTGAACGCTCGTTGTTTCTTCTTTCTTAATGCAAAGACAAACAATACGTTTTCGTGTTCTGTATTAAACAAAATAGATTACTAAATAACAAAACCTTCCTAAATCCTAACTTCCGTGGAGTAGCCCTGCTGATTACGTCCGTTGCTGCCCCTTGTGTGGCCGGCCGGCCGTAAACTTGTGCACACAACATGCTACTCTGCTGCGCCACGTCCTATGGCCTCCACGCCATAACATTATACACCGGGCAATTTCAGGAATTTCAGAGTACAAGTTAAAGACTAGCTGAAAGCCTGAAACTCTAATATTAAAATCAACATTTTGTTCTGGTTGTGACACATATTTACAAAATATGACCTAGTACTATATTGCACCAAACAAGAAAATAACATATAAAAAAAACTGATTCAGATTTCAGAATCTAGCTGTCCCCAAAATTAACCATTGTACAAAAATGGGAAGAAGGTACTTACATAACCAAATCCATCGAACTTGTAAGTTGGTCCAACGATAGTATAGTTGTGGCAATACTGTCAAAGAAACACCCTGAGGTAAGGTATCTCATCAAAAATGACGGCGACTCTTCCAGTTGATAAGGCCTCATTGTATTCGGCCGGAGAGTTGAAGGCAATCAACTTTGACTCATAAATTTTCAACCTTTTCAAAACACCAGGCATGAAAGAATCATTGAGGTAGCCAACATTTGCCCGTCCTGATAACTTCAACTAAATTGGTGACTGTTGGCTGAAGTTGTTCCAATGTCAGAATTGAGCTTAAGCTTGCAGTATAACTCTGCTGCAATATCAGCACCACAAAAGGCCAAACAACAACTGCAATTCTTGATAAGTTGTTCACAATCCTCTCTCCCTATGAGCAAATAGGGGTGTTGAGAAGGAGAAGTAGAAAACAGATCCAATTTGACTGACTGGGGGCCCTCTGAATTCTTGATTTGTTCTGTGCTCAATAAACAAAATTACAAAACCTGTAAAAACAAACAAGGCTCCAGTTCCTAACCATAGGTCAGCTGTCAATGGCTTTAGGAATGTCCACGCAGTCTTCTGTCTCCGGTCCCAGACTGGAACTAGCATGCGGACCCCTGACTCGGTATAAGGAAGCGTGAAGTCCACATATGAAGAACGGCTGGCCAAGATTGTTACATCACCAACCACTGCATCAAATTCCTGCTGGCAGTTCAAATAAAGTGAGTTCAGAAATTTTCAACGAAAGGCTATAAGCCTTTAACAGTTTGCACAATATAAATCAACAGTTAGCTAAACAATCACCTGGGAAATGCATGGGTGCAAAATCATTTGTCAACAAATTAAGTGGGGCTAACGATTTTTTTTCCTTATAATTCAGTGGATGAATTTTATGCTTTTGCGAATTGGAGTTAGTAACTAATAGTTTATCAAATTAATAATCTTTCAACTTGGAGTATTCAGAATTTCAGATACAATCACCAATTGCTAAGATGTAGACCAGCTAACAGTGTAACAGTTTCAGCTATTAACTTAACATCATCTAAATGCCTAAAATAACAATCAAATTGATTATATAGAAGCAGGAAAATGATTCAAAGCATGTGCTTTTAGATAGGAACTGAAACTATCAAGGTAGACAGACTTTTGAAGCATACAGATAACACATACTCAAATAATACGAAAGCTTTAACAAACAAGTGCAGAGATATTATCTTACATGTTTACATACTAAAGAGTCAAGACTAATGACCACTTAAATAATTATATAATAGTAATTTCCATACTTGAGAAGAGCAATAAATAAAGCATATTGCAAGTAAGTCCAGGCCATTTCTGATCATCTCATGAATTTAATCACTCTGAGCCAGCTTGAAATGGAACAAAGCAAAGTCCATACTTGCTTCAAGATAAACTTTGTAGATGAGGTCATCATAAGTTCCATTACTTTACCCTTTGCCTTTCCCGTCTCCAAACTCCACATAGTTATCGGGAATTTTGTAGGGTAATAAATTAATAACTTCCTTGAATACATCTATGCAGAACCCATTTGCAGTGCCATTTTCATAAATTACAAAGTCACGAAACCCTTTCGCAGGCACGCCTATTTTGAGAGTTTTATTCATTGGCAATAGCCAACCTCTAGGTGCAGTTTTATTGCCTCCTGGCCACATCATGGTGCCAATATCAGCCTTCAAACTTAGACTACTGGAGATGTTAAATCCTGGAGTCCAAAAACCAACTACTCTTCTCTCCTGCCAACAATACTGATTATCTCATAATTCACCGATAGTAGCTGCATGTCTTGAAATTAAAAATTCCAGCTCATGCCCGAGAAATTGATCTTCAAGAGTGCACCTTGCAGTTTTTCAGCAACCTTTGAAGTACCGACTCTATCAAAGTCAGTGGAGCCATTGTTTGTGTCAAACGGCACAAAGTCAGCATTCATGTATCCAGTCTTTTCTGCTGCTAATGCTAACACTCGTACGGTATCATACGCATAGAGACCAGACACTGTGGGCTCACTTAATGAGGTGCCTGGATTTTCCGATCGATATTTCTCACGCCATCTCTGTCTGAAGTTTTGAAGTTCCACAGTGTCTTCAACACGAGGTTTCAACCCAAGAACTCCTTGCATCACATCAAATGCCGGAGAACCAATCGCATCAAAATTATCTGTCAAGCCATATAATCCAGACAAAGCCCTGGCAAATCAAGGGTTAGCTGATACAACATGTGCACAACAAATACGCTTGTCCAATTGCCTTTTAAGCTTGCGATGGCTCTCTTTATCTCATCGTTTGTGGCTAAAGGATGGATCTTGCACCTGTACGAAACATGAGTGTGGACTTGTCTGAGGGTGTCAACAAGGTCAGGAATGCATCTTGTATTGGAACCGTCGTCCTCAAAGACAGGGACAACTTCCCTCCAATTGTATCTCTGAACGAGTGAGGCGATAGCTACAGCTTGCGAGGAGTCGTTCCATGCCGTCCTGATGAAGAATGGAATTTGGCTGGATGATCGAGATGGGCTATTCACGGAGAATGAAATGATTGGAACTAATGATTTGTTCCCAAGCTCTGCAAGAAATTTGGCCTGAGTTGACGTCTGTGGCCCAACGATGGTTTGCATGCGGACATTTTTCAGTAGATCAGTACCTGTAATTAATGCTGATGTTACTTGTAAGACTCTATGTTTATCAATGGAAAATGGGGTAAATCCCATATTAAAAAATGCCGATGTTACTTAAAAAAAAAGAGATTATACAACAAAGGCTCACTGTCAAACAATTGTAAGGAAAACATATGTAAGTGCACACTGGTACTGAAAATTCTCGGTGGTGTTCTACTTATTCATAACACGAGATTAAATTGTCTCAAAACCTGCGGCGAATCAAGGAAATTTTGTGATCTAGTCCACTTCAAAAGGTTCGATACACACAATGTCAGACATACCCTAACTTATAGAAAAGCATTAGTAAACAAAGTTAGAGCAATTTTATATGTTCGCTCGATGGTTATAATTTTCCAAGTGTCCATAACATCAGGAAAAATATCCAACTGTCCATACTTAGGCTCTGATGCCTCCCCGACATGGAAGGAGACTCGAATCGAGACACAGTCGCGAGGAAACAGCACCATGGAAGGCGGATTTTTCACTTCGCAAAACTAGTCTGGGATTCGAGAGCTGCAACAGTTGCTTGCTAATTTACTCGCGGTGGCCGCGCGACAAGTTGGGGCACGGAGGAGAAGCAGGGAGGGTACCTTCTCTCCGTGCCGCGGAGCGCGGTGAGTCGTAGCGATCGAGCGGAGGCAGGAGCCGAGGAGCGGATCGCCGACCGCCGGCGGGTCGGGGAAGAGAAGAATCGGAGAAAAGGGCAGCCTGAACCGCTGGACGCCGTGTCGCACGTAACGGGATGGAAGCCCAGCGATCATATTCGGCCGAGGGCTAGCACCCAATGGAGATGACCGGCCTACGCATATGATTAGGCCCATGTACGGCCTACGCATACACAGGTGCATAAGCATAACCATTTGCTTCGTATTCTGAAGATGATAGCACTGGGATGCAACACAACTTAGGTCATGTTTAGTAGAGCTCTAGATCTCAGTTTTATCTCAAATCTGAAATTTATAGGTTAAAATAAAATAAAATAAATTTATATTTTTATTCTAAAATGTAAACAAAATGACCCACCTAAACACTCTTAATATACATATAGCTCTAGCTCCACGAATTTGGTGAAGCTAGGAATAACTAGCTCCACCAACTCTACAAATTTGGTGGAGCTGGAGCTCTGCCAAACACTCCCTAAGAGTGTTTAGGTGGGTCATCTTATTTATATTTTAGAATAAAATTATAAACTTAAGTCACTTTATTTCAATCTACAAGTTTCAGCTCCGAGGTGGAGCTTGGATCTGGAGTTCTGCCAAACAGGTATACCCACAACTCCAACTCCATGGATCTAATGGAGCTAGAAATACCCAGCTCCACTAGATCCACGAATCTGGTGGAGCTGGAGCTCTGCCAACTAGGGCCTAAGTTAGTGCTAAAATACAATGGGAAGGGTCAACTACAATGTATTAAGTTAGATGTCTTACGATGGTGAATACGATATGCGCGGTCGCGGGGTTTGGAACTACAAGCCGACCGTCGGAGGTTTTCTTTATCCTTACTAATACCCAGTCGTGTGACCGCTCATCACATATGTGAGAGTAAGGCATCTCCATCCCAAAGTTTGCACACTCCTCGCTTAGTCGCGCCCACTCTGCCTTCTTTCCTACTAGCTGACAGAACCAATGTGGTGCGCGTATATGTTATGCCTCTTGATAGCGATGTTCTTCTCTCTCAGCTCCTCCACCTCAGGCGTACTTTTCATCCTTGTGAACTCCTCTCAAACCTCAGGAGTCACAAACGGGGACCTTTGGAAAGGAATACAGCCTTTAAGCATGTACTCAACATGCATGAGAACCCTGAAGTGCCTCAAAGACACCCATTCTCTTCAAGGCATACAATCTCGCATTGATTTTATCTTCCTCTCATATAATCAATTCCCCTTAACTTCGTCCCACAGCCGGTTCTTCTGCTCGACGCTGACTTCCTTCCTCCAATCCTTAACTGTGATTGTCACTCTCTCCCACACCAATTGGCCGAGAAAAGAGGAGTAGCGCCCCTTATACTTCCCAGGACCCATGCAATGTCGCGCCCGGAATTGGAATTCCGAACACTCTGTGTGATACACCAGTCTAGGATCACACTGGTGCTCACAGATACAACAGAGATGAATACCATTACACATACATAGCGAAAAAATAATAATAAAGTATTCAACTCATATAAAAATTGTTAAGACCGTATGGTCAGCCTTACAATTATAAAGCCACGCAGGGCTAAGTTCAAAGTAACATTAAAATAGCAGCGGAATGAAGATTATTCGTGGTGCCTCAGTTTGCCGGAGGCAACTGACTTGGCTTACCCCTAGTTATTCGCCTCATTGTTCTGCTCTTTCTCGTTGGCTTGCAGATCTTCTTCTTCTGGTGTTGTGATTTTGGAGGGGCGAATACATTGGTACTCAACAAGCTATGCACAGAATGCAACCTAATATACTACATGCCAGGCTTATTCTAATGGAATGGCTTAACAGGGTTGTTTTGCAGTAAAGCAGCATTTAACAAGTAGCATAAGTAGATTCAAAAGCGGTAAAAGCAAATAATATAACAATAACTTTTTCATGAGTTAAGTAAAAGCATTTCCACATTCTAATCCATACTTCCATCAACTTCATCTTTTACCCCCACCATATTTTTAATAAAGTCTAACCCTTGACTGTAATCCCTAAGCGATGTCCAATACCGTGGACACGGCTATTCGAATAGTTTGTACACTCTGCAGAGGTTATACACTTTACCCACACGATATAGTTAAACACCACACAGGCGAGTAACCATAACAAAATCTTTCCGAAACCTCTATCCTCGCATGCGTACCTCTCGGTATAGTTCCCACCGTCCCTTCCCTTTTGCGGAGCGGAAGTACAGGGCCAACGTATACCGTTGAAGAGATGTAAGACCGATCCGGTAAACACTACACCCTTCTTTCCATATTCACAGCTACAAAAACCACCTAAGGTCTCACATGCTCAGACTTCGAAATCATACTCAACTAGATTTGTCCCACTCCAGACATGTGGTTGTATGTTAGGCCCAGTTCAAAGGCTTGCAAGGTTTAGTCCTTAGGTTGACCGTGGCAAGACTACCCAAAGTTCACAAAACCAAATTCAACAACATCACTCCCATGTGCCATATCGGGCCCCCCATTAATCACTTGCCGCAGTCTAAACCATTTTTCCACCCAGTGGTTACCATGCACCATGTGCCAACAACTTATCATCAACACATGTCACATTCTTTCAAATAGGTTCCATAGTTCATTAGTCAGTATTCAGCTTACTTCCAATTTGTGTCATTAGTTCGAATGGCATGGCTAAGCAAAACTACCGCGTTCTAACTACCCCATTCTGGTGATTAGTATTAACCAGTATGTATAATCCAACCTAGGGTGACAAATAGTTTATTGGCATACAAGTATTATGGACAAGGTGACAATATCGAGTGGTAATTATCTAATCTCAAATTTACTCGAAAGCATCATAATTAAATTAGCATGTATAATTTAAAACAAACTAATATTTAAAAACATGGGAGCAAAATGATCAAAGCATAACTTGCCTTCAAATATCAGCTGGTCTTGGTCTAGATCTTGATTTTGATCTTGAGCTTGTTCCTCGGAATCGACACCCTCACACAGTTCGACGTCTACGCGTAACAGATAAAAAACCAGTTAAACACGCAAAACAACATACAAACACACATTCGGAAAAATACTACAAATCAAACTATCTTATAATCTCATGAAAATTTACAAGTAATTAGTTTAGCATTTTCTAAGATTTACAAAATTTATCTGGACATTTTTGCACGTATAGTTTAGGAGCTACGGAATTCATAAGTTTGGACTTTCCGCGGATAATTTAACAGTATAAATTGAAATATAAAATTTCAGTAAAATTATTATAGAAAGGTATTAATTTTTACTAATTAACAAAATTTGCTGCAGGCAATTTGAACTTAAAACGAATTTGTAGCGAAAAAGTCCAAATTCATAATTCCTAGAAATTAATATGTACAATCAACTTAGTTTTGCATGCATGGTACTGTTCATGGCGTATATGTGTATTCTTCTGTTGTCTTTTGCTTGGCTTGCTTTGGCTACAGAACAAAAAACAGAGAAGGAAATCGGCCAGGCGACAGCACAGGGCGGCGAACGCAGTCGATCGGACGCAGTCAGTCGGACACAGTCGGTCGGCAACAACCAGGCATACAATCCTAATACATGTGTGTATACATGCCTAACATATATACATGCATAAATACACATACGCAAGATCAATCGACCGATAGAGATAGAATGCGCACAAAAGAGAAAAGGGATACCAATTGGTGACGACGGCGGTAATGACGGCGGTAGTGACGACGGCGGCGGCGGCGGCAGTGATGGCGACGACGTCAATGGCAGCGGCGACGTCAAGGGAAGCAGGGAGGCGCGGATGCAATAGAGATGGTACTGGAGCTTTGGTTGGTGCAAAAAGAAATGACGTGATGGAATGGCTGGAATAACAATGGAGAGAGAGACATGGCTAGTAGTGGCTGTAGGAATGCAAATGGAAAGAAGTAACATCTGGAGAATTCATGTGCGTGTGGAGGAATGAGATCATGCATGCGTGCTAGTAATGAAGGGACATGCATGCGTTACTAGGGAAAATGGAAGCGGCTGGAAATTAAGAAAAGGTAATGATGTTGATGAAGGGAATAGCGTGCTTCATGCATACATGTGCTTGGAACGGCTGGGAATCACACGTCCATGTACACATGCATACACGTATACGTATATACGTTCTCAAAACGTGTTGAGAAAAAAAATAACATAGATGTTCTAAAAATCTGGAAAATTCCTCTAAAATACTAGGAACAATTTGGAACTTAACAAAGTTGGTTTCGCGATTTTTCGACGTGTAGATTTTTCACAAAAATTCTTTTAGTGAATCAGACACTTGTACAGATTTTTGTAAAATCAACTACTTAAGTTATATAACGTGTTTTTCGAAAATATTTGAAAAAACACTTTCGTCTTCCAATTATCTTTATTATGAATAAAATTTTAGATTTTATGCTTATACAAAAATGCATGATCTTTATTTAATGCGATTAGTTCGATGAACTTGAATTCAAATTAACCTCGAAAATTCCAAATAAATTCCGATAAATTCCAAAAAAAACACTAAATATATTAAAAACATATTCCAAAAACACCCGTGGCATCAAAGTGAAGAACCTGTGGGGTTCTCCTTGTGGCCCCTTTATTCAGTCCTTGGCCTTTTCTCACCTTACTCAACGGCGGCTTAGCAGCACCTTCTTCTCTCTCTGGCATTGAGCCGGTGCTCTCTCTTTGCGACATTTCGAATATATATATCAAACATAAACTCCATGAGATAAAGCAATTCATATATTTGTCATGGTCATATATTTCACATAAGCGAAAGAAATTCATAGTTATTATGTCGACTTGACAATGAATCATGTAAATTAACAGATTAATGGATAATTCGCTTCAGGAGGGATTCCTGAGTTGATTCTATGAGTGATTCCTGGATTCAAAAATATTGAAAAATAGAACTTATTTAAATAAAATTGTGCATTTAGAAAATTACTTAGAATGTTTGTGAAAATTGCTACTTTACTCTAAAATAACCATACAACCATTCTTTGTTATTCCTTACATTAATGTTAAATCTCTTGTGTGACTTGCGGAGTACTTTTGTACTCACCCTTGCTTACTCTGTTGATTCAGAAGAGGAGTTCTACGATGGAGAGGATCAGGATAACTAGTACAGCTACCCCGGTCGATTGCTAGTGACAAATATATTGGGTTTTACTTATTTTTATTTTATTTCCTCTACTTTACTATTATTTGGCATGTGAGCCAAAATTATTGTAGAAGACTATGTCAGTTATTGAATAAAGCACTCTTGAAAACGAGCATGGTGGATTTGTGTGCTAATTCTTACGGAAGAATTAACGTGGATTCTGTGGAGGGGGAGCAAGGTACGATCAACGACGCAGGCGTTGCCGTCGAATGTTTTTTTAAGAGCATCTCCAAGAGAGAGCTCTAAAAATGAGCCTTAAAATTTAATTTAGGACCCCAACTAATTAGATTTAGGGCTCCAACGAAATATTCACTCCAGCAATTAGGCCCTAAAACCCAACAAAGATAGGGCTCAATCACAGAGTTGCTAAATATAGCTACTCTCCTAGGGGCCCTAAAACAATTTGCTAAATTTTAACAATTTAAGGTTCTTGCTGGAGTTAATCTTTTCCCCAAAAGCTCTATAATTCAAATTAGGACCATATTTAAGGTCCCTCTTGAAGATGCTCTAATGGGTTTTGATAATCTTCACCTGGATGTTTTCTTTAGCAATCATCATCCAAATTTTTGGCTATTGGATTTGCTTTGAGATTGATGCACGCCCCCCTGAATTCGAGGTGGGTTACTATGTTTTGATCGGATGGATGTGCACGGATGTCTTTTTTAATTCCCCTGTGCTCGTTTCCATGTGATTATTACAAGACTATTATGAGAACTGAAACAAACGACGTGAACTAGTTTAGGGTGTGTTTGGTTGATACAATAAAGTTAAATGAGAGGTTTTGTACCGTTTGGTTTTATTATTTTTGGTGAATGGAATGGTCAGTATCTAGAGGGAATATTCCTTAAATTTGTATCATTTGGTCCAGGATGAAATGGTTCTATTCAAACAACCAAACACATGAATGATTTTTTTTCTTGAACCATCTTATACATATACCACTTGATACAGACAACTAAACACACCCTTAATTAGCTATTGGCATCCAGAAACACGCGTGGAATTAGGCCTGATCCTCTCTAAGCTCTTAAGGGTATGGAGTTTGTGGAGGGTAGCAGCGCCAGGGTCTCCGTCATCAACGGCACAGCCTGAATTGAATGGCGATGGATTTCTTCTCGTTCTTCCTCCCGGCCGTCTGCAACAAACAATTACAATCAACCGAACCACGTCTTAAGGATAGGTACAGTAGTATATTGAGGCGAATTTAGATCTCGGACCACTCGAATCTGAACCCAAGGCCTGAGAAGAGCTGACCTAGCCCGAGGCCTAGCCATGGTTTGGCTCCACCACTGGTGGTATAGACGGTAGCTGTCTATAATATACCTCTATATCATCTATAGACAGGATTAAAAATAACTTATAGTACAAAAGACTGTTTATATGGTTATTATAATGATCTCTCATATAATTAATAAATTATCTATACAATAATATATATAAAACTATCTATAAGATCATCTGTTAAATAATAGATATCATATTTTTGTCTCTTTCGTATCATCTAAAATCCTATATAGTATATTTTTATAGATAGCTGATATGTATCACTCTACATACCATAAGTGAAATAAAAATTGATACATCTCTGTCCAACTAGTGTTTTTGAGACTATACCATAAGTGAAATAAAATTGGTATACATCTTTCTCCTGCTAGTGTTTTTGAGACTACAAGACTAAAGCTACAATGTAATGGTAACTGGTAAGGAAGCCGGCCACTAGCAAATTAATTTCACTATTGAACCTTGTGCTATTTTTTTTTGGGGGGGTTTACAGTTGACATTTACCTCACTGCAATCACCACGGGAATTCTCCGCAACAGAAATTTCCCACGGCCAAGTTCATACAATGAATATGTTCGGTCGTCTGTCCATCGTCGTCAATCCCCACGATCTCATTGGGCCGGGCCGGGCTGGATGGGCTGACGGCCGACATGTTTGGACCTAACCAGCCCACGCGACGCAGGCCGGACGTTGGTGGTGGTGCCGTCCCTCCGCAGGGTTCTCGCGCTCTACCGCTATTTCCGCGAATCAAACCGCATCAAGAAAACCCGAGAAAAATCATGGAGATGGTTTGGATGGAGTGGCTAAACATAGGGGTGCAATCGGATCGGATAATTTCCAACCGACCGACCGACCGGATGTATTCGGATCGGATTCGGATATTTTTTTCGGATTTTTTTCGGATTCGGTATCGGTTTCGGATAATTTTTTTCGGATTCGGATTCGGAAGACTACTATCCGTCGGATCGGAATATTTCGAATCTTTTTTCGGATATATCCGGTGACTATTGATCGGATATCCGAAGCATGAGTAAAGACAGCCCATTCGGCCCATACACCCAGACAGCCCAGTCCTACCCCTAACCTCCTAATCCTAGCCGTGTCTCCACTCTCCAAGTCTCCAGCCTGAGCAAGCGGTAGCCTCCAGGCCCTCCACTCGTCTGCCCGACCCCGAGCGGCCGCCGGCCATCCTCCCAGTCCCCGAGTTCTCCGCCACCATCCTCCTCCCGAGTCCTCCGCCGCCATCCTCCTCCCGAGTCCTCCGCGGCCATCCTCCCAGTCCCCGAGTCCTCCGCCCCCTCCCGTCCCGGCGTCGGCGATTAGGATGGCGACGTGCGGGGTGGGAAAGGAGTGGCTGGAGTGCCTCATGGGCTGATCCTCGATCCGTTCTTGGTGTGGCGCAAGTGGGCCAGGCAGTCTTTGCCGCTGCTATTTGTTTTGTGGGGAGGGGCTTCTTTTAAGCCTCTTGCGTTCTTCACCGGGAGAGGTCTTGAATGGTTTTGCTCCTTTTTTGAGTTCCTAATTGGCTTGTTCTTGCCGTGTTTGGTGGTTGCTGAGCTCGCGGTGGAGACGCTCTGATCTGATTTTGCCGGAGAAAGGAAGAGAGCGGTTGCTGAGGTAATTGAAAATTTGCCTGCTCCCTCTCGAGTGGTTGCCTGTTGCGCTTTGCTATGGTAGTTTTGATTGATTTTTACTTGTATTGGATGGTTGTATAATTAACTTGACAAATCCGTTTAAAATATGGCAAAGAAAGGGCCTTCGTTTGTTGCTACTGTCCTGTTTCGCATGTAAGGAAAGCTTTTTCCTCCTATGTTGGAGATTTCTTGTTGAGTGTCAAGAAGGTGTTTTTTGTGTCATCTTACTCTTGGAGAAATTATTGACAGATCATATATGTCACAACTAACCACAAGGTGTAGCTTACAGTTACATATGCACTTTCAGCTATTTTCCTAGCATTGGTAGTACATAACACAATTAGACAACAAGCTAATATCGTCTGTCGGTTGCCTTTTAAGTTATAACAAGCACATCTTTAAGGCCACCATTGCACTGCGTCCTCCATAATTCTTGAAGTATGGCATCTCAGTGAAGTTCTACCCTGTGTTGTTGGCCACGTTGTTATATCTGTCTTTGCTTGAACTGGATCTAATAAATTGTACTTTGTGCAATTTAGTTACTACTTACAATTGCATAGTTAATTAGTTACTACTTACAATTGCATAGTTAATTTAGTTACTACTCATACGATTGGTTAATCAGTTCTATATGTGTGCTTTATGTGGTATCTGTTTTCGCGCGTTATCCGATAAAAATTATTCGGTACCGTATCGATTTCGATCCGTATTCGATTCGAAACCGTGACCGATATTATCCGTACCGTATCCGTATCCGGCACTATCCGAATCCGATTCCGAATCCGACAAAAAATATGGTTTAGGATATGGAACGAATGATATCCGACCGAATCCGAGCCGATTGCACCCCTAGCTAAACATCCCCATAAATTTTGCACTCAATTTAGATCTGCAGAGTGAGTAATTGAAAGGAGAAATGTCAGATGAATCGGAGCGTGCCTGCTGCGCAATCAAAATGAGTGCTCCTTTGTCCAGAGGCGGAGACAGGTCTTAGGCCATCGGCCTGTTATGGTAAATTCATATAAATTATATTAAAAAGTTAATTAAATTATAACTTAACTCAAGAAGGTGTGGTCTGGTTCGAGGCATAAGCATGGGTCTGCTTCGCCCTGCCTTTGTCCTGTGTTTGTTTTCGAGAGATTATTACAAAAATATTTTCATAAATCTGCAATGTAATACTAATACAATTATGAGGAGGCCATTAGCGAACTGAATTCACTATTGAGTCTTTTGCGGGTTTTACAATGTACAGTTACTTCACTACAATGACACAGGAATATTTCACTGCAGTAATTCCCCACTGCTTAGTTCTTACAATTAGCCTTTGCAATTTACAGTTACTTCACAACATCGACACTAAAACATTTGTGCTAATGACACATAAGAGCCCCCAAAGAAGTCAGAAAATGGCAGTTGATCAGTTATTACTGACCTCTGCCATTCTCTCCAGAGCCGTCAGGATTTCGAGCTAACTCCTGCTCGGCCTGGCCGCCGCCGGCCAGCTCGTTATCACCGGTCGCCGGGCTGGCCATCTCCACCGACCACTCAGCGCTGATCTGGCTGCCGGCCTCATTGTGCGCCATGGCCGGGGAGACGCCCGCGTCGTTCCGGCCGGCCACGGAGCCGCCGTCCTTGGTCCGGAAGGTGCGCGCCGAGAGGTCCTTGTCGTCGAAGAGCTTGAAAAACCTCCGGAGCCTGCCCTTCCAGGACAGGTGCGACGCGAGCTCCCGGATGGGCTGCCGGTTGGCCGCGACGAAGGTGGCGAGGTGGACGGCGCAGCAGATGAGCGAGGTGGCGCCGGTGATGAGGAACAGGCCCCAGAAGCTGCCAAAGCTGAGACTGTCCGACGTGAAGGGCCCGCTGTCCTGCGCCGCGCAGCCGTCGCCGTCGCCGAACCACTTGCGCTCGATCATGTTCATCTCCTCACTCTCGGTGAGGTTCAGGATCGCCCGCGACAGGTCCGTCACGTACGGCGACCCCTTTGGGAACGCGAAGCCGAAGCCGCCGGTCTTGTTCTGCTGGCCGGCCATGGTGAAGTTGTCGCGGTAGGCCTTGAGGAAGATCTTGATGTAGGGGGTCTCGTCGACGACGGCACCAATGGTGCCGTTGAGCAGCGCCTCGTGAAAGCTCTGCACGGAGCGGTACGGCACAAGCCTGGCCTGCTGGAAGCCCGACCTGGTCATGGCCCCGCTCATGAAGGAGTTGTTCATGATCCCGACCTTCTCCGCCGTGGCCCGCCACAGCGCGCTGTAGTCGCCGATGGCCGGCTCGATCTGCGGCACGGTGAGCATCGACGTGAGGCTGGCCGTGTAGCTGGACTGCAGGATGAGCACGACGAAGACCCACACCACGACCGCGAACCTGGACAGGTTGCTCCGCAGGTTCTCCCTGTGGGCGAAGACGAGGGTGGAGAAGCCGAAGTAGAGGAGAGTGCCGACCTGGTTTGAGGGTGGGCCGCGGAAATCTTCGTTGACGCGGTGCTCGACGGCCCAGACGGCGAAGCCGGTGAAGAGGAAGAAGGCGGCGCTGACGAGCCAGAGGTCGTAGCGGAGCGGCTTGAGGAAGACCCACGTCCGTTTGCTGCTCCGGCGGTCGCGCAACGGCACCACCATGGAGATGCCCGACGCCATGTACGGCAGCGTGAAGTCCACGTGGTTCGACCGGTTCGCCGTTATGGTGATGTCCGCCACCGCCGCGTCGAACGCCTGCAACAAAGCCGCGAGGCGGCACTCGAGCTTGAGCCGAAAATCGTTCGATCGAAATTAAAAAGCCCAGGCCCATATCTCCAAAGCCCAAATACGTAGGACTTCGCAATGGCCCAGCCATTCTTCCCGGTTTCGGTCGCATTCCGAAAAGACAGAAAAGAATGAATTAATGGAGCGGATGCATGTTTCACGTGCGTGCATCGTGGACAGCTTTTTTCTACGTCAGGGTGGTAACCGGAGTTACTAGACTTGTAAAGAACTAACCGTACATATATCTAGGCCGGGCTTTAAACCTAATTTAATTTCTGAAAAGACAATAAACAGCCTTCCAAACATCTCAGTTTTTAAGCGGTTTTTGACATCCAAATATAGCTAGCAAAAACCAAAAGCTATAAAGAACACAACTGTTGCTGCTAGTGCTAAGTGGTATAAAGAACCAACTATTGGATCGATACCAGATCGACAAGATAACCAGGCCATGTAGTATTATTGTAAAAGGAACGATTCTGACTTGCTAAAGCCACCTACTACGTACAGATCGGCAGGTTGTGCAGCAAGGGTTCAGACTTCAGGCATGTAACATGTTCAGTCTCGGTTAGGTTAGCTAGCTGCAGGTTTCATATTTTTGGGGTCGCTATCCGTTCTAAATCTAACACTGCTCCATGCCGAGGAGTTGTTGTCGTTGTTGTCGTCGTAGCGTAGCAGAGACAAAGACCGCAAGACTATGGAGTCGTAGTAAAGGATAGGGCGCGCGGTGTGGACCGTGTGGCAGGCGTTCGACGGTCCAAGGGGAGGAAGACTTCGGATCGAAGGTTTCAGGTCAACATATCCACCGGTCCAATTTGGAAAGGGTCCAAATATATTAATTAATTTAGTGTGTCACCACTGCTTTTGGTGGCCTACGTACTGCCCAAGTTTTTTGGTGGTCAAGGGCAAGTCATGCATCGAGGAGTAGTATATATTACAGATCAACATGCTAATCAGTCAGATTATTGGTTTCTGCTAATTTGGGCATATTCTAACAGACTGGACCTTTATTATCCTACCTAATCGTTAATATTTGCTAAATGAGGGATACACCCTACATGTGTATGCATGCCACTTTCACAAGTTGTAAAATTTTATTACGAGGATACGACGCGCTCTAGTTAGATACAAGCTAGGAATAAACCGTGTAAACAAGCTGTTTTTTGAAATAACATGGCTGTTTGGAGAGCTAAATTTTCATCCCTCCGCCGCCTCCTTTTAACACAAGCTTGCATGCACCTATTCTACCATACACACATACCAAAAAATTAAGCACAATATACATTAAGCAAATTAGCAAAACAAACACTTCCGATTTAAATTGTTTCGGTGCTGTGATTAAGTCACTGTAGTTAATGATTGAGGAAATGTTGGGCATGGGAATTTCATAGTATGAAACAGTTTTAATTATGATGTTCCAAACGGTTACAACCACAGAATAGGAACACAAAACTTGGTCAAGTCATTGTATAACAATTGAATCCGCTTATATATTGACCAGCGCCTAGTCCGTGGTTACAAGTTACAACCAACTTTTTTTTGTGATAAGGATGTCATTCGATGGTCAATTGGCTAGAATTTTCTTTTCGGTCAAAATATGATAAACTTTAATTGAAAAATAATAATTTAATTCATTCACATAAATAGTTGTATACAAATATAAATATATGGTATCGTACCATTATATTCATTACTTCATCTTTGAATATAGGTCGTTGTAGGATTTGTACACAGTCAATCTTTTTAAACTTTAACAATAATTAATAAATGTAAAAGTAATAGATTGATCTCATGAAAATTATGTCACTGAATTTTGTTGCAAATAATTCCTAATTTATAATAAAAATTATTATTATTCTAGTACATTATAATAAAATTGTAGTCAAAGCTTTGCATTATTTACGGATCCAATTTGTGTTAAACTTACATATGTGTGACAAAACCTAGCAAAAAGACAAACAACATATTGAACAATTAATGGGATCGAACCAAATTAAGTTACATTCTTCCAGGAAGCCTTTTTGGAATCAGAAGTCAATAAACCTTGGTGCGCTCTAAAAGTCAAACAAAGACTAGCATAATGTCTATGGTCTATGGATGTAAATTACGGATACACATCCTTTTAAATAAAATTATGGCACTGGTAGCCCGGGACACATAATAAAGAAGAATACGGGTAAACCACGCAAGAGTGAGACCTACATTTCATTAAGCTTAGATATATATAGTATCTAGATTTGCCATATGATATGATATTGGTTGATTCATCATGAAGTATATTATTGTAATAGAGTTTTATTTATGTGACTTGTAATATCACGCACATTAGGATAAAAATTACTCCCCATCTAAGTTTATATGATGTATTTTTTTAATAATCTTATCCATAAATATAGAGAGTATTTCATGTTTCAATGCAATATTAATGTGATATTCCCTCTATACCCTTAATAAATATCCAACTTTACTTGGTATTCTCTATATATGTATACATTGAATACAATACTTAGATATAATAATTATGGGTAGTTTGATCATTTTAAATATATTATTAATCTACGTGCCAAAAGAAAATATGCCATAAATATGCATTCATACGGAGTATACCCACACACTGCAATACTACTTTTCATAGTCATAGACTCATAGCGAACATATGTTGTTTGGGTTTTGTGCAATTGGGAAGGTACTATTGCCCATCATGTAATGTTAGGCTAAGAAGTAAGAAGGCATAGGCTAAGAATGTGTGATGAACAATCAAATCATATTGCGTATTTTTACCAACATGTAATAACGAAAGTTAACTACTTACCCCGTTACCAACCTCCTGGACCAGCTTGTCGTAGGGCATGGACTCCACCTTAACGTACTCGAACGGCAGCGCGTACGGCAGCAGACGCACCGCCGCCTCGAACACCTCGATCACAAACCCGCCGGCCGCCGTCCGGTTCGTCTCCGGGTCCACGTCTATGTGCACGAGCGGCCTGTAGCCGGGATCAATAGTCCCCGGCACAGCCACCTTCAGCTTCCGCGAGCTCGTCGGTTGCACCCACCCTCTCGGCACGACCGCCGACTCGCCCGGCCAGATGACCGGCGCGAGCCCGGCCTTCGACTCGTTAGAACCGCGGCCGAGATGCCGAGTCAGCCCGTCCTGCTGCGTCCAGAACCCAATGACCCTCTCCTTTCCATGGTCCATGATGTTTACCACCCGGAAGGCCCGCACTGCGAGCTCGCTGTCGACGAGCTGGAACTTGCCGCCAAGGCCCTCGAATGTCGTCTTGGTGATTTCTTTGAGAAACTTCTCGCCTGAGCTTGACTTGCCGATCCCAGAGAGGTCGGTGGGGCCTTTCTTGCTGCCCACCAGCCCCGGCTGTGATAGGTCGCCGGGGCTAAGTCGCTCTGCCGCGGACGCGACGGCCCATGCGGCGTCGTACGCCCACACGGCGTAGCAGCCCATCTCGGCGTGAGCCAGCTCGGAGTTTGGGTGGTCGCCCATAAACTTGTGCGCCCATCGCCTCTTGACGTCGCGCAGCCGCGGCGTGGATGGCACGTAGGGTGCGAGCCCGATGACTCCCTGCGGCGGCTCGATCGAGGTGAGGAGGCCCGTGAGCCCGTCGGTGATGACCCACGCGTAGCCCTCGGACATCATCCCGGCCTCCGCGGCGGCGGCGAACACGAGCTCCGCGACCGCTAGGCGCGTGTGCACCACGAAGGCGCGCGTCTGCTGGGACTCCAATCGGTAAAGCGCCGCGGCGACGGCATCCGGGGACGCTGCGGCCGGGAGCGCACAGCGGTAGGGCACCTCGGTGCGCGCGCCGGTGAGGGCGTCCACGAGGAACGGCACGAAGGCTGCGCCGTAGTCGTCGTCCTGGTAGATGGGCACGACGCGGCGCCACCCAAAGCGCTGTGCGAGCGCGGCGATGGCGCTGGCCTGCTCGGCGTCGCTCAGCGCGGCGCGGACGAAGAACCTCGCCGTAGTTGGCGACACCGACGGGCTCGTCGCGGAGAACGACACGACGGGGACCTCGGCCCGCGTGGCGAGGTCCGCGACGAACGCCGACTCGATGGACGACTGCGGCCCGAGGATGGCGCGCGCTCCCTGGCTCGTCATCAGCTGCAACGCTGCACGCACGCACAGACCAGCCGACGTCATCTTCTCCACAGAGCGATAAAGGAAACCTTAAACGACCATGTCAAAGCCCCTGAGGTGAAGCGGAGAGAGACAGGATCGTGTCCATACCAGCGGACGCAGCGGCGACGACGTCGCCGCGGGAGTCGTGGCGCACGATCCTTACCCGAGCGGAGGAGTTGGGGAAGGCGGCGTAGAAGTCGGCGAGGGCCATGGGGACGGTGGTGCTGGCGATCTTCCCAACCGGCGAACCGGCGTCGATGATGAGCCCGACACTCACCGTCGCCGCCGCGGGCGGTTGCGCCCGCGACGACGTCAAGGCAAAGCCGAGGAGGAAGTGTAGGAGGAAGAGAGGGTTGGGAGTGTGCCCGGCCATGGGGAGTTCAATCGAGGAGGGAGGCTGCAGAGCTAGTCAATCGCTTGGGTGAGTGAAACTGTTCGGCCATTGCCGTCGTCGTGGCAATTTGTAGGTCACTACGGACACGTCTACACGCGGGGTTCGGGCTTTCGTGCGTGCGAATCGAGGCGGGCCATGGATGGGCTCGCGGAATGCATGGGCGTGGTAGCCTGGAATTATTCTGTTGCAAATCGGCCTAACCCTGACTGACCTGCATAGAAGTATGTTTTTTATATGGATGTTAATTCTCTAACATTATACGCTATTTGTTCAACTAGAAGGTGGCCCCGTACCACGTATGCATCATCCTTAAAGCATATTTAAATAACTTGATAATTACATATGATTTTGCTTTTTGAAAATAGATTGTTGCAAACTCTATTTATAATATTTTGATATTATATACTATAGGTGAGAATATACTTACTCTGTTTCCCCATATTTGTTACGTGTGACCGAAACTTTCTTCCCCACAAACTCGCATACCAAAACAGTAAACCAGCATAACATAACTTGTCGGTGTTTTGAGCACTGGCAATACGATTTCTAGTCTAAGGGTCCGCGCGCTCCATCTCCTTGAATGGTCGACTCAGGGAGCCCAGGAAGTATACTGGTTCGAGCTGAACGTCCCTACTCCAGTTCGTGCGGTGGATTCGTGTTGCTTTCGGGCACAGTGTTACAGGCGAGGGCTAAGGGCTAGCCTTGAGCGCCTCGATGGCAATAGAGAGAATGAATGTGAGTTTGTTATGTTCTGTTCGTCTACCCCCCTGCCCTTGGGGGTCCTGCCTCCCCTTATATCATTGGAAGGGGCAGGTTACATGGGTCAAAAAAGGGAAAAAGAGGATGGGACGTCCCACGCCTGGGAGTCTCGGTTTTTGGTGAATGACCGACCGCTACCTTCCCTGCGCCGGGTTGGTAGACACTTCGAGCGGCTAGGCCCTTCGTTGCGACGGGAAGTGGCGTACCTGCCCTCTGTGCACCCGCCAGGCGCTGACGTAGCGCTTTGACCCTGGCGTTGCCTCGGGAGGGAGCGCGTTCTCCTGCTGCGCACGTCTGGGTGATGAGACGGGTGTCTTGACTTTGGCGACCCTCTCATTGCCTGGGGAAGGGGCCACTTACCCTCGTACGGTCGCCCTGAGTCGTCATGTCCGTGGGGTAGGTGACAATGGCTGGTGCCTGGCGCTGGCGTCCCACGATGGGTGCCTCGGTCGGGTCGGACGCTACGGGCCGCCCGACCAGTGGAAGGGATTCCCCCGATCGCTTCGATCGAGATCTGGCTGCACTTGATGGCCCAATTGGCCTCCGGCCATCGTTGGGCCCAGACAAGCCCACCTGTCGTCTTGGGCCGCTAGGGATACCCATGGTATGTGTACCCGTTAGTAGCCCCCGAGTGAGTTCGTCAGAGGCGGTCGTGGGGTGTCCTGGCTTAGATCCGGCCGGTGCGCTCGTACTCGATCGGCGGCTTCGACCGGGCGTTGCGAGCGCACCCGCGGGTGTAGTTTCGAGCCCCCGAGCGGGTCAAGGAGCCGGTCGGGGGGTTACTCTGACAGGTAGAGCCCGATCGAGTACGTGCGAGCGTACTCAACCGGTTGCTTGGGCCGGGTGCGCGCGAGCACCCGGTGGGTGTAGCCCCCGAGCCCCCGAGCGGGTCAAGGAGCCGGTCGAGGGGTTACTCTTGATCGTCTTCGCCCTTCGTTCTGCTTCTCGCTGGGGTGGCGCCAGACCCATTCGGTGGGTCGGGTTTTGAAATTCATAGCGTCGGTCTTGGGTCTTGGCGCGGGTCCCTGGTTTCCTGTGGTTGCCGCACGCAGCCTAGGAGCGCCCGAGACGGCGCCCTTTCGCCTGCCGCCGCCCCACCATGATTTAATGCACAGTGGGGAGAGCGGGAGGGCACCGTCGCGTGTTACCCGAGGCTTGGGGCAGTCGGAGGGGCGGCGCCTGCTCGGTTGATGTTGCCTTACGCGTATATATATACGGCCCGAACAGTACGAGAGCAACCACATTCGGTCGTTGGAGCCCGCTGCTCCATCTTCTTCTCCAGCCCCTTCCTCTGTCTCAGAGCACCCCGAAGTGTTGATGGCGAGCGGGGTGCCGGTAAGCGGCCGGCGGGCGGAGACCTTCAGGGCTCTGACCCCAAAAGGCCTTGCCCCGATGTCGTGTCTTCCTCCGCGCCGGCGGCGAGGTGCTGGATCGTCCCGCCCCCTCGTGTCCTCCGCATTCGCCCCCCCCCCCCGGCGCAGCGTAAGCTTTCGTTGCTTCGGCTTTTGGACAGGTTTAGTTTTCTTCTCTGTTGATGTTGACTCGCTTTTCTTTTTCTCCCCAGCACCCCCGGCCCGAGCTCAAACCCGATGCCAGTGGTGCCCCCACCGGCTGCCTTGGCGGGGGGAGCGGCGGCGGCTGGGCTCAGGGCGGTCCCCTGGGGATAAGGGCCCGGGCAGCCGACTTGTTCACATGGCGCCGGGCGAGGTCGCAGGCCTCATTGGCGCCAGTTATCATGGCCGCCGCCAGGAGGCGAGCCAAGCGGCAGCTGGCTCGGGCCTGTGTCGCGAGGGGAGCTCGTCGCTGCCATGCGCGAACCTCATCGCCATGCTTCATCTGGCCTACGAAAGTATGGCCTGGAGCCTGGAGCCGCTGGGGGTGAGGCTGGGCGACCCTCTGGAGCGCACCGCGGCACAGTACGCCTTCCACCTCACCCGGGCGGCGGATGCCCCGGCTTACCTGGCGGGGCGGCTGCGCGTGGAGCCCCAGGGCGAGGAGGCCAACAGTAGCGACAGCTCGGAGGGCGACACCTCCTTCTGAAGGGCTCCCGGGCAGCTGCTGCAAAAAAAAGTTATTGTCTGTTGCACCTCATTCCCCCCCTTTTTTTATGAACAATATTTATATTTAGTATTATTGTCGGCTAGGGGCCGCCCTCCACCGACCTTATTCTCGGCCGTTTTTGTTTTGCTGTGGATGTTTGTTGGACGATCGTGGCGCTAGGGTCGTCTGAACGTGGGTTGGAGCACTAGTGCCTCTTCGAAGGAGGATGCAAAAGGGAGTGGGGCCTTTTGCTGGTGGGGCCGTTGTAGAAACGTTCCTCCGGCCGAGCGTGCTTGGGGGACATTCGTGAGCATCCGTAGTACGAATCGTTTACGCCTGCCCATGCGGGAAAGGAGTGCTCCCGACCGGCTATTAATCGCTTCGCACGGGCGCTTCCTTCTTCCGCGAAACACTACTCCGCAGCCACTGGGGTGTAGGCAGTAGCACTTGGGTCGAGAGGGCTACCACTAGGGAGGACTGAACAGCTGGTTGGGTCGCTGACCCGCGCGAGTAGGCGTAAGTTCTACGAGTGTTCGCTCTGCGAAACACTCACGGGGTGCTTGCGTGGGGGAGGAGTGTTCCCGACCGACCATGGATCGCTCGGTACGGACACTCCCTTTTTCCACGAGGTGCTACTTCGTAACCGTAGCTGCTGGGGCTAGGCCGTAGCGCCCCAGTCGAGAGGGTTGTCTGCTAAGTAGGATCGAACGGCCGGTCGGATCCCTAACCCGCACAAGCGCGCGCTCGCGAACTAGGATAGCGTCCCCGAGTCCCCGAGCGCCGGGTCGGTCGGTGGGTTGTTTCAATCGGCGCGGAAACCCTTGGCAAGTGTGGTGTCTGGGTGCTAGGTTTACGTCGTGGCCGAACGTTGCCCTCGCCAGCGCAGGTGCCCAGATGCCTCCAGCGAGGTTCCGGTGCTTGAGTGTTTGTTTTACGGTGTAGCTAGACGGTGCCTTCGTCGGCGCGGGTGCTCGGATGCCTGTAGTGAGGTTCTGGTGCCCGAGTGCTCGTTTCACGTCGTAGCTAGACGGTGCCTTCGTCGGCGCGGGTGCCCGGACGCCTGTAGTGAGGTTCCGGTGCTCGAGTGCTCGTTTCACGTCGTAGCTGGACGATGCCTTCATCGGCGCGGGTGCCCGAATGCCTGTAGTGAGGTTCTGGTGCACGAGTGCTCGTTTCACGTCGTGGGCCGGTGCCTTCGTCGGCGCGGGTGCCCGGACGCCTGTAGTGAGGTTCCGGTGCTCGAGTGCTCGTTTCACGTCGTAGCTGGACGATGCCTTCATCGGCGCGGGTGCCCGAATGCCTGTAGTGAGGTTCTGGTGCCTGAGTGCTCGTTTCACGTCGTAGCTGGACGGTGCCTTCGTCGGCGCGAATGCCCGGATGCCTGTAGTGAGGTTCCGGTGCCCGAGTGCTCGTTTCACGTCGTAGCTGGACGGTGCCTTCGTCGGCGCGGGTGCCCGGATGCCTGTAGTGAGGTTCCGGTGCCCGAGTGCTCGTTTCACATCGTAGCTAGACGGAGGGCGTCCGTCCCGAGTCCCCATCCGATGAGGCTATCTGTGGGAGGATTGGCCGCTGTATGTCCCATGTATACGCCCCATCCGCAGGTGTGGGACCTGGAGGGAGTGAGAGAACGCATGTTTACCGGGTTGACTTGAACACCGTGCTCGTAGAGCTGGTAACGGGTGATCCGAGTGGAACCTGGAGATCCCTCCCGAGGGGGATTTTTCATAGCAGACGATCCTGGCGTGGGTGTCTGACCCACTGGGGGCGTTCCATAAAAAACCTTTCTTTACTCGATCCCGTATCGAACCCCGGGCCGTCTGCCGACCCGGAGCACAGCCGGCTGTCACCCGTCGATGGGTTCCGAGGGAGAGTGTGAAGTATGGTCTCAGACACGAGTTAAGGCGATCGGTTCGTCCGCCGACCCAACTAGAGGCCCGCTAGGGGCTCGCTCTTTCCTCGCCCCTCGCTCGGTTATCGATCGGGGTGGCCCTGCGGTGCCCGACTGGGCCCTGGGCGTGAGTTATCAGGCTCTCCGCCAAGTCGGGGCCGCAGCGGCCCAGTGGGGTACCTGTTGTGGGGCTCCTGGCCCAGTGATGGAGACCGAGAGGGCGTAGGGTGCACTGCTCGAGGCGATGTCCTTGCGCCTCCCACGGGCCAACTATCACGAATTAATGCATGGTGGAGGAATTGGAGACCGTCGAGTCTTATCGGCTGTCAAGTCGTGGAAAGACTGGTGGTCAGAGGGACGGGACGTGCGACGGTTCACTCGAGGTGGTGTCCGTTCGTCTGACGCCTGTTCGAGTAGCGCCCGTCCGTCGCCTATAATGGTGGGGGGTAGCAGGATGGGCATTCGCCTGTGCCTTCCTTGCCTTCCTGCTTCTGCCTGTTGCAAAAAGAGGAAAACAAGAGGGCAAAGGGAGCTCGGGCAGAGGGTTCCGTACCTCCTTCTTCCCCTGCCTCCTCGCTTTTTTCGTTTCTCAGGGATGTCGTGGCCGGGGTGCTCCATCTAGTCCACCCGCGCGATTGCCTTGGAGAAGAAAGGGTTCCTTCCCCTGTGGGGTGTCTCGAGGTGGAGGGTGCCGATGGGGGCGACGGTGCCCGCGCCGGATGCCGACGAGATCGTCGTGCCCGCCTCGTTCTACGAGCGCGGGTTCGGCCTTCCGCTCCACCGCTTCGTCCGCGGGCTGCTGCACTTCTATAAGGCAGAGGTGCATGACCTCAACCCCAACAGCGTCCTTCACATCGCGGTCTTCATCACGCTGTGCGAGGTGTTCCTGGGGATCGATCCCCACTGGGCGCTCTGGAGGCACTTCTTTGTGCCGCGACTGATGAAGGACAAACCGGCGTGTGCTTCGGTACCCATCGGCGGCGTGGCCTTCTAGTTGCGGAGCGGTCGCGCGGCGGACTACATCGAGGTGAAGCTGCCGTCATCGAACCATGGTTGGTACTCCGAGTGGCTTTACGCCCGTAACCTCGGAGGTAGCGCCCCGACCTTCACCGCTCGGCCTCCTGCGGCAGGGCCCGAGTGGGGCTGGGGCGCCGACCAAAGGGAGAAGAAGAAGGTGGACGCGATTATTGACCGAATCAAGGTTCAGAGGGAGCGGGGCTTGACCGGTGAAGTCGTCGTGCGTGCGTTCATGCGGATGCGCGTCCAACCCCTCATGGATCGGGTGCGCCCCATGTTCCAGTACGTGGGGATGTCCGACCCAATGAGGACCGCGGAGGCGGAGCTTCCCGCGACGAAGCTCGAGGCTCGTGTCTCTGCCGTCATCGACGGAGGTGCCACTGTGGCGGTGGCCGTGCATCCCGAGCCGTTTTGGGCGGGTCACCCCCGGATCTGGTAATCCGAGCAGCTTTCCCCCATTTCCCTTTCCTTCCTTCGAGCCCTTGGGGTTTTGATTCGATTAGCACTTCTGTGTTCTTCAGGGGCTCACCAGGATGGTGTCCTGGGCCCTGCTGCCGGGGGAGAAGGAGTTGAGGGCTGCGGCCTGTGCGGGGGCCGCGTAGCGTGATTCCAATCGCAGGAGGCGGAAGGAAGAGAGGAGGAGGAAAGGGAGAGAGGAGAAGAGGCAAGAGCGCGCGGCAAGGGCTGCGCGCAGCGAAGAGGTTACCGACATGACCGCTGTTGAGTTGGGCGACCAAGGGTCGACTTCAAGCGACAGTGGCGGGGATGGCGGGGCCGACCCGTACCGCTTGTACGACCTTGGGCAGCCAGCTGGCGGCAGCCCAGGCGAAGGCGCCGCCGCGGGTGGCGCCGCCATTAGGCCCCAGGAGGGGGCGCCCCCGACGGGGGTGGCCTCGCGGAGGCGGAGAGCGGACTCGCCTCCGCACGGTGGAGCGCCGAAGAGGGCGTGGGTGTCGCGCTCCCGCTTGTCGCAGTAAGCGTCCTCTTCGACGCCGAGTCACACCGTGCGGAGTTGCTCGAGTGGTTCCTAATTGTGTGCCGCGCGCAGGGCCTTCACGGGGGGTGGCGCGCCCCGTAGCGGCTCTGCAGGGACCGGGGCCATCCTTGCTGCCAGCGGGCGGGGAGGTGCCGCCGGTCGATCTGGAGCGGCTGATGGAGTCGGCGCTACCTGAGGGCACCGAGGCGCCGCAGGTAGATTCGTGAGCAATTGATTTGCCAGCCGGAGCCGCCGGCCACTTTGGCGTCTGCCGCAGTGGAGGTGCAGCCGCGGCGGCCCTCCGCGGGCCAGTGTCACGGCACGAGCGCGAGGAGCTTCTGGCGGCCCCCGCTGAGTCGGTGACTTGGTCAGAGTCCGTGGGGGGCGAGGAGTGTCTCCCGCCACTGCCACCAGGGGATCCGCCGGCCCACGCGATCCGGGCGTCTGAAGTGATCCCGCCGTCGTCGGGGATCCCATCGATGGGGGCGGTCGCCTTATCGGGGGCGCAGGTCACCGGCGCGGGCTCAGGGGAGTCCGCTCGGAGTTCTCCGCCCACACTGATTTGGATGGCCGCAGATCCGTCTGGGAGGCCGCGCCTTGTCCAAGATGACGCGGCGCAACGCAAGGAGTGGGAGGACCTTGTGGGAGGTATGCGGCAGGCCGAGGCTGAGATGAGCCTGATTCGGATGGATCTGGACTTCGTCGCCGCCTCTTTCGGTAGGGCGCTGGGCGCCGTTGCCGAGAGGTTTTATCCGATCGGTGAGGTGAGCCGAACGAACTTTGTCTCTGTGTCTTTCGTGGCAGGCTTGCGGTAGGCTGAGGGGATGCTTACCTTTTTGCAACGCTTGCGCACCCGATTGGAGGGCAAGTTTGAGTTCCTCTGCAGTCTATACGTCCGGAGGATGGCCGCCGAGGTGGAGTGCGACCGGCTGCGTCCCGTGTTGCACGATGCCCGGGAGGCCTTGGACCGCGAGCGGGCAGAGGCGAAGGACGCCCGTCAAGAGCTGAGGGTGGCCGCGCAGGCGCTGTTAGATGCGGGCTCGACGGTCCGGGGCCTGAAAGCGGAGGCGTCCGAGCTCAGGTCTTCTCTGGAGGAGGCCAATAGAACCAAGGACGCCGCTGCCGCCGCGGAGGGGGCCGCCCGATCGGAGGTGGCACGCCTTCGAGAAGAGATGGCCTCGGCAAGGAAGCTTGTCGAAGACGGCGCAGGCGACCGAGAGGCTCGGGCCAAGGCCAACGAAGAGCTGGGTGCCCTGAGGGCATCTGCGGGTGGTAAGCGTGCCACCTCCTCGGTCGATCTTGTGATCGTGGCTTGGCGAGACCGTTGCCTCAACATCGTTTCCTTCCGCAGAGCTGCAGAAGAACCTTGGTGAGGCCGCGGAGGTTAGCAGCGAAGGAGCGCGACCTGGCGGTCACGTCGCTGGATGTAGCCGTGGCGGCGTTGTAGCTGGCGGAGGAAGAACGCGACCAGGCGGTCGTGTCACGGGACGCGGCCGTGGCGGCGCGGCGGCTGGCAGAAGAGGAACGCGACCAGACTGTAGTATCACGGGACGTGACCGTGGCTATAACAGCCCAGAAAGGGTAGTGGTGATAAAATTATATTTAAATAAATAAAATGAGTTTTTCTGGAGTTTCGATGGATTTTAAAACTCTTGCAATTCAAAAATAAAATTTATGTGATAGGTTGCTAGCTGTTGTTAAATTAACTCTTGGATTTTTATTTCAATATTAATAGTGGCCAAAAGTATTTTAATGTAGTCCTAAATATTTCAAATTTCTTGAGTTGGTAAATCATGCATACCATATTCATGTCATTCATATTTGTAATAAAACCTCTACTTGTTTAAAATTTGACAAGTGATCAATCATTAATTTGAAGGGAGATTAATGTCATGAAACTTTAAATAAATTACTTTCAATTACACCAACACTTCTTTACCCATAGTCAATGTCATGTGGGTCATGCTTGTGTGTGTGTGAGAGAGAGAGTGGACTGCACCTAACCCATTACTTTTCTCACTCATTTCACCTTTACCCACTTACCCAACTAGTCTATGTCATGTGGGTCACCCCTTGCCTTGGAAATTATGGACTGCACATACCTACTCTACCTTTTCTCACTCTATCCACTCCTACCCACCTTCTCACCTACTCCATGACATGTGGGACCTAGCCCCACATGTAAGAAATGAGTGGGCACCTATATAAACCCTTCTACCTTGGTTTTTCTTCCCTACCCACCTCATTTTCTGCTCATCCCCAATCTGAAAACAGCAAGAGAGCAACACAAAAACAGCACACCATCTTCCCCATTTCACCTCCACAAATCCACTCCAAAACTTGGGATTTAGCTTGTGCATGTCCCAACAAATTGACGCCAAGATCAAGAGCTCCAATTCCATCCAAATGGATTGTTGATGCACTAAGTTTTGGGTGAGTTCTAATCAACTCTTCATCTCTCCCTTTTGCTAAAATTTTGGCATTTGAAGCTCATCCAATCTTTCTCGTTACCTTCACTTGCAAGTGTTGGTTCGAATCAGGCACATCGCAAAACTAGCTTGAGGGGGGGGGAGGAGAAGAAGCCATTGCAAGCTCGAGGAAGTGAAGTCATCATCCACACGAGCTAGGACGAGACAAACACCAAGGACCATCGTTCTTCATCCCTTCACCGAATCGAGCTCCCACCGAGTGCAAGGACCTCCTTGTGGTGGTAAGGCTCTATCCTAAACTACATTTCACACTTCATTCATCAAAATATCAATAGCCATCCAAAGAGTTGTAACAGCCCAAAAGTTGTTGATAGCTAATTTGTGCACGGCATGCTCATATCATTCATATTAGTGGCTTGATTAACATTTAATTAGGACTTTATAAATGCTAGCATCATTTTAGTTAAATGAGTATAATTTACAATGTTCATGACCTTTTTAAAGTTGCTACCCATTTGTACCCATGTTCCATCTACCTTTATACAATGACAAGTGGACCCAATTGTAAGTGAGGAAGAAAAATTCTGCACACACCTACTCCATTTCCCTCACCATACCTACTCCTTACCCACATTTTTACCTCTCTATGGCATGTGGGACCAAGCCCCACATTCAAGGGATAAAGTTGGCACCTATATAAGCAATCTTTCCTTGGTTTCTCCTCCCACCCACTCATTTGATGCCATCCCAAATCTGAAAACATCAAAGGAGGAGAGCAAGAACTCCATCCACTCCTCTTTTCCTTCCCTAAAAATCCATCCAAGGATCTAGATTGAGCTTGTGCGTGCTATACCATTGAATTCCGCTCATCAAGAGCTTCAAATCCATCCAAATGGATTTGTGATGCACAAGGTTTTGGGTGAGTTTTATTTGAGTTACTCTTCTCCATGTTCTGAAAATTGTCCCTTTGAAACTCATTTCTTTCCTCTCTTTGAATTCCATCATCCATGTCGGATCAGGCCATGGATGTCGCATTGAAGCTTGAGGAGGAGGGCTAGTTGTTGTTGCAACCACGAGCAAGCAAGGTCATCACTATCCACACGAGCAAGGAGGAGACGAACAGCAAAAATCGATGTTGCATGCGACGCCATTCTTCATCCCGTCGTCGAATCGACTTCCACCAAGAGCAAGAATAACCCTATAGTGGTAAGGTCACACCATAATTAGTGTTTTTGAAGTGTAGGAGCCCATTGTTCAATAACCATTTTCGGACAGAACAGTCAACTCGGATACTCCGGGGATTAAACCCGGATAGTCCAGATAACCCGGATACTCCGGATATTAAACCCGGATACTCCGGGTTAGTCAGCACTAGAGTACCGAGAAGGTCAACCCGGATACTCCGGGTTAAAACTCGGATACTCCGGACATAAATGGATAAAATGCTTCTCATATGCATGCTAGGATTAGGAATATAATTATGATGCATTTCATGCATGATTGTGCATGTTCTCGTGTTGTTTATTGTTTGTTTCTTGATTGGTGTTCCTTTGGAATTGGATTTTCTCGTTAGGTGTCGACGCTTCGGAGGACAACCCGGGGTACGACTACGCGTACGAGATCAAGAACGAGCAACAAGGCACTAATTTACTACTCGATCATGTTGATCCCATTATTTACCAATTATGCTTTGAAGTTATTTTATCAATTGCATGCTTACTTTCATTTACAATTATGTTTGGGTAGAATGTTTAGTAATTACCTTGTTGTCACGATACCCCTTTTTCCATATTTCCTTTGTGATCCATTGTCGCCCTAGGTGGTTGGTCTATTATTATGTATGGGTTCGTACAATTGCTTAGCCATGCTTAGAACACCGTTAGAAAACGCGATAGATGAACTTAGTCCATCGGTCGCAATGATCAAAGATGATTATGATGATGATGGCTTAAATTGTGGTTTCTATGTAGCAATGTTGGCTAAGGACCCTAAGGATTGAATCCTGGTGACGTCTCTTTGAGTAACTATCGTGCGAACCACACGTCGTTTATGGGACCGGATTAACTAAGTACTTATGTATGACTAGGGGTGTTTAAACCATATGCACCTCGGAATTCCTTGAACTCATTGGAGTGTCAAGGAAGGTCCGCCAGAATTCCTTGAACTTTGCGGAGTGTCAAGGAACGTCCTCAGAGTCCCTCGAACTTTGTGAGAGTTAGGGATGTCTAACAACGGGTGTACTCCTTGGTCCACACACACGGAGCACTGAGCACGCGGGATCAAGGGTCACAGTCACCCGGGTGGTTTAAATACACTACCATGCATACTGGAAAACGGTTTTGTCACGTTTACCTCGGCCGGCACATCAAAGGAATTATGCTCATAGCTTGGCTTACGAGTGTGGCGTGTCGTGTGGGGAAAGTCGTACCTCTGCAGAGTTTAAACTATTCGAATAGCCGCGTCCATGGTCAAGGACGATCGCTTAAGTTATCAGTCACTGGGCGAGTTTTAAGGACTTGGTATGGGATGAGTGTGGAAAATGACATGAGTATTGAAGTACTCGTGTGTGTATGTGAACACGAGCGTTGGACTCGTGGTTCGGAGAATGCTTGAAGGCATGAAATGATTATGTGATGGTTATGTTTATGATGATGTTACACTATGTATTAGATTTTGCAAAAGTTTACCAAATGGCAAATTTCAATCTATACATGCCTATGTTTTCATCCCAAATATGGCTTTATGCTAAAGATACCCTTTTTCCTTCCTTTGGTTGTAGCAACCACATGTAGCTAGAATTCAACATTTCGTATATATTATTGTGCGAGTACACTCTTTGTACTCAATCGGATTGTCCACTTGCTGCAGGTGAGGATAAGGTGCTGCCTGTAGACTTTTACCGGGTAGACTTCGGCGACACTAACGTCTAGATGCGCGTTCCTGCCTCCAGTTGGTTGCCTGAGGGTTTGGGGCATACTACGCTGGACATGCTTTTGTCGTTTATGATTTATTCCGCTGCTTTTTAATGTAAAACCTTATGTATGCCGTTGTGAACTACGGTATCACTTTTGGTATGTATATAAACATTTATGTTTCCGTTATTATGTATGTGATGTGATGCAAACTGTTGTGCATTATTGCGCGTGTTGGTGAACTGTCCTGGGACCAACACGGGCATATATGCGGGACGCCCGAGGTTCCCTTGGTTTACTTGATTTGTATGGTGCAATTGAGTGAATCAATGGAGTCCTGGGGACGGGTCCCCACAGGCTTGGTATCAGAGCTATACTGAGTGCAGGTTAGAACGTAGCATGGCTGACTAGTTAGAGTATGCTTTCCCAAACTATTTTTCTTACCAAATAATTTCGGATCTGAGAGCATTGTGCAATTCCTTTATTTCTTATCCATCTTAGTTCCATACCACATCCCTATGTTCATTTGGTTTTACAAAGTGATTTCCCAAACTTGCCTTACCTTTCAAATGCGATGGTGGCACTTCCTAGAAGGCCTCAAAAGGATGGTGAGACAATGGTGGCTAAGCTCATCGAATGGAGGATGTAGCAAATGGATTGAACGCCTTAGTAAGGATGCACTAGGCTATTTCTTGAACGTACATTAGTATGTTGGGTTCTGAAATTATCGTTCCAAGCAATTGCGACTAGCCTACGGGCTTTGTACTTGTGCGATTGTGTCGGAAAACTATTATTTGCTTTCATGAATGTTATTCGTGGCTCAAGGGCCTTTGAATCTTGTGTTTGATGGGAGTTATGCATGTTTTCTTGCTGCATACATGTAGGATTTTATTTAAATAGCTTGTTGTCCTTATGGTCCTTATGGTGATTGTCGTGAGTCACTTGTCTTCTTTTGGAGAGAATGTCCTTATATCTACCCTTAGAATATCCTTCTTGCTAGTGATGTAGCTTGCTAACCAATATCTTTTAATAGGATGGCTGGCCCTAGCAAGAAAAATGTTATCATTGTTTGCTTCGAGTGTGGCGAAGTGGGACACCCCGCCCAATTATGCCCGCCCAAGCGACAACTTGGAAGAGGCCCATGTTTCACGTGTGGCCAAATGGGACATTATTTCTATACATGCCCAGTTCCATACTTCCCTAATTGTGAGGGACACCACCAACCAAAGGATTGCCTTAGGATTCATATAGCCTGTACCCGCTACGGTGAGAAAGGACATCGTGACAGTGAATACCTTGAAAGTTGTCCGAACTGTGAGGGAGATCATCAACCTGGAGATTGCCCAATGAATGGAGTTACATGTTTTCTTTGTGAAAGCAAGAATCATTGCCCCATCAACTGTCATCTCCGAATAGCCCTGACTATAATAACACAGCAACAACGAGGAGACTTTCGAGTAGCCCTACGGCGCGAATTGGCCAAGAATGATGAAACCCAGACAACACCCACTGACTTGATAGCAAACCCAGATGGCCAAAAAGTCATTCAAACCCAACCTAGGCCTTTCAAGCCTGTCACATGCTTTGAATGTAAGAATAGTGGACACTTTGCTAGAAATTTCCCGAGCAAAAGTCAAGTAGTGGAAGAGAAGCAGGGAAAGCTGGAAGAACCACAACGGAGCAAGCGGGCTGTGCAAATTTCAGCAAGCCGCAGTTCGCAACCCCCGCGCGTCACGCGCCCTCAACCTTCGAATTTCCAATCTCCGAAACCTCCAAGACCTCTGGTGTTCATTGCTCATCCACCGCATCCAAACTTCCCACCAAACACCAGTGGAAGTCAGCAAATAGGCAGCACTCAAGCCCACTCAACTCTTGTTTGCTACCGATGCAATCAGTCGGGCCACCTTCAGCGCCAATGCCCACAAAGGAACCAAGTGACATTGCGAGTTCGACCCCCAAATGCACCTAGAGCTATAGCACCACCACGACCAACACCTCCACTCGATCCTGCACAACAACGTGGTCATATCAACTACATTACCGCTAAAGAAGCTCAAACTACAACGGACGTAGTGTTGGGTACGTTTCTTATCAACTCCTCCTACCTAGCTAATGCATTATTTGATTCTGGAGCATCACATTCATTCATCAAAGAAGGGTTTGCCACATATAATGGGTTTCCTATCCAACCAATGCATCCACCTCTTCTCATTGGAGCACCAGGATCGGAGTTGAGAACCGATCGAATCTGCTGGGGAGTAGGAATTGGAATCAAATAAAATTTTTGTGGTTATCTCAATTGTCAGTCAGGTGCACATGTCTGACAAGTTATTGGGAACTTAGGAATCAATTTCTTACCCTCATATAGGAAGAATTTTAGAGTCATACCTTAGGAGTGTGAATCATGTAGTTGCAACTTGGGAAGTGATGTACCCTAACGTATCTGATTAGTAGATGTATGATCAATGAGGAGACATGCACATGAGTGTAAACAAACAATGAGCTAGAAATTGGAAGTACATGAAAATCTTAGATTGCCACTTTGCCATAAACAATACCCTTGTCGTTATGGGGATATGAAAATTTGGTTGTCCGTATATACTCATCGATGGGAGAAGTTATTGGTGGTCAATTGGTTAATTGATAAAAGGGATAATTTACCAGAGATCATTTGTGTGATTCAAAGATGGTGGAGATTGAGATACACGTGGTGGATATTATATTGCAATGGGACAAATAACAAAGAATTGAAGATCATTATCGAATTAGAATCCGACGTTCTCTACTATTCCTAGTCATCCCAATCTCGAGGACGAGATTCGATGGATTTTAAAACTCTTGCGATTCAAAAATAAAATTTATGTGATTGGTTGCTAGCTGTTGTTAAATTAACTCTTGGATTTTTATTTCAATATTAACAGTGGCCAAAAGTATTTTAATGTAGTCCTAAATATTTCAAATTTCTTGAGTTGGTAAATCATGCATACCATATTCATGTCATTCGTATTTGTAATAAAACCTCTACTTGTTTAAAATTTGACAAGTGATCAATCATTAATTGAAGGGAGATTAATTTCATGAAACTTTAAAAAAATTACTTCCAATTACACCAACACTTCTTTACCCATAGTCAATGTCATGTGGGTCATGCTTGTGTGTGTGTGTGAGAGAGAGAGAGTGGACTGCACCTAACCCATTACTTTTCTCACTCATTTCACCTTTACCCACTTACCCAACTAGTCTATGTCATGTGGGTCACCCCTTGCCTTGGAAATTATGGACTGCACATACCTACTCTACCTTTTCTCACTCTATCCACTCCTACCCACCTTCTCACCTACTCCATGACATGTGGGACCTAGCCCCACATGTAAGAAATGAGTGGGCACCTATATAAACCCTTCTACATTGGTTTTTCTTCCCTACCCACATCATTTTCTGCTCATCCCCAATCTGAAAATAGCAAGAGAGCAACACAAAAACAACACACCATCTTCCCCATTTCACCTCCACAAATCCACTATGTATTAGATTTTGCAAAAGTTTACCAAATGGAAAATTTCAATCTATACATGCCTATGTTTTCATTCCAAATATGGCTTTATGCTAAAGATACCATTTTTCCTTCCTTTGGTTGTAGCAACCACATGTAGCTAGAATTCAGCATTTCGTATATATTATTGTGCGAGTACACTCTTTGTACTCAATCGGATTGTCCACTTGCTGCAGGTGAGGATAAGGTGTTGCCCGTAGACTTTTACCGGGCAAACTTCGGCGACACTAACGTCTAGATGCGCGTTCTTGCCTCCAGTTGGTTGCCTGAGGGTTTGAGGCATACTACGCTGGGCATGCTTTTGCCGTTTATGATTTATTCCGCTGCTTTTTAATGTAAAACCTTATGTATGCCATTGTGAACTACGGTATCACTTTTGGTATGTATATAAACATTTATGTTTCTGTTATTGTGTATGTGCTGTGATGCAAACTGTTGTGCATTATCGCGCATATTGGTGAACTGTCCTGGGACCAACACGGGCATATATGCGGGACGCCCGAGGTTCCCTTGATTTACTTGATTTGTATGGTGTAATTGAGTGAATCAATGGAGTCCTGGGGACGGGTCCCCATAGTGGCGGCGCGGCGGCTAGCAGAAGAGGGGCAATCCGAGCAGGCCGCAGAGCTAGTGGCCCTTTAAGAGCCCGGCCAGAACGTCTGCGACAGGCTGCTCGGGCTCGTGGCGGGTACGAGTTCGCTTGCCACCGTGCTGGCCTGCGTGCCCAAGCACGCCGAGCGCGCGGTGAGCGAAGGCGTCGCACTCGGGGCATCTTCGGCGCTGGTCTGCACCCTCTCCCACTATGACGGCATCGACCTCGACACCGTCAGTAGTGGGATCGCCAGCAACCGGACCAAGGAGGAGGTCGACGAGTTCGAAGCTCGAGTAGAGCCGCACGCTCGAACGATCGCCAGCAGGACGTCGCCGCAAGATATCCTCCATCAAGAGTAGAAAAGAGAATTAGACGTTTTGTTTTCTGATCTAAAGAATCTTTAGCACACGATGAGCTAAAGCTTGTCCTGTTAACTTGGTTAGTTGGGCCGACCGTGAGTTTGAGCCGTCTTTTCGCGCTTGCTCGCTGTGATGCACACTCGACGATCATAGCCTTTAGGGACCGTGGGGGTCGGGCGTGGATCGGAGTTTTAGCACTTTCGGCGAAGCGCGTAAAAAGGAGCACGAACCTAGGTGCAAGATGTTTACTTGTGTCCACACGAGAAAGGAGTGTTCCTGATCGACCATGGATCGTTCTGCGCGGGCACTCCCTTTTTCCCCGAAGCACTACTTAGCAACCGTAGCCGCTGGGGCGTAGGCCGTAGCGCCCCGGTCGGGAGGGTTACTGCTGGGAAAATCCGATGGCCAGTCGGGTCACCGGTTCGTGTGGGCCCTAAGAACTAGCAGCCCTTGAGCGGTGCGTGACGACCAAGCTGTGGTCATCACGCAGCGCTCAAACTCGGAGGATAGGGCAGAAAAAGAGGCACGAAAATGAGTTAAAGTTTGGATAGAGTTGCCTTAACTTCTGGGTAGTCAGGCCTCATTGGAATTCGCGTGACGCCGCTTCGGCTTCCCGTCCCTGCATTTACGGCGATCCTCTTCGTCTTCCGTGCCTTGGGGTATAAGAGGGGGCGTGGGATGCGTTAGTAATGCAACCGCTCTCCCCTTCGTCTTCAAGTCTCGTTCTGCTCTCCTTTTTATCTTCATGGCGGACCTCCCGCCCTTTAACTGGCAGGCGGATCCCTATTGGAGGGAGGCGTGGAGGTCGGAGACGAAGATCCCCGGTGGGACTGGTCCTTTACAGGAGGCGAGGTTAGCTAGGGAATCGGCCTCACCGTTGTAGCGTATGTAGCTATGATGAAGCTCGAAGCCCTTGAACCTCTCCTCGAGCTTGCGCACTTCCCGACAGTAGGCTGCCATGCGGGCGTCACGAGGCTCCGTGGCCTTCATGACCTGGTCGACGACAAGCTTGGAGTCACCGTGTACATAGAGTCGGCGCGCGCCGAGGTTGGCAGCGATCTGGAGACCGTTGACGAGCGCTTCGTACTCGGCGACGTTGTTAGTTGCATCGAAGAGCAATCGGATGGCATACTGGAGCTTGTTCCCGAGTGGCGAGACGATGACGACCCTAGCGCCTGCTCTGTTCTTGGTGAAGGACCCATCGAAGTACATCATCCAGTACTCGAGGTCTTCGAGGACAGGTGGCTCCTGCGCCTCGGTCCACTCGGCGATGAAGTCGGCCAAGACTTGTGACACTGTAATACCCCGACATCTAGTATGCCCTGGATGTCACCAAACATAGACTAACAGCAATTAAATACCACAAATAAAGCTAAATTACAGCAAAGGCACAATTGCTAAAAATCAAAAATTTCGGCACCATCTCCTTTGTTTTTCCATGTTTTGGAGCAACAGCAACAATATGGCAAGATATAACATAATATGAGACATCTAAAACAGCAATAACAATTGATATAGCAACAATATAAGTCCATGATAAAGCATTCAACCACTTCATGAGCTAAACGAATCAAATAATAAGACCAAGCACACAATTAAGCAAATCTCAAGGTTTCATCGCACTATTCTCATTATCATATCTCCAATTGGTAAATGGACTAAATATGTGGAGCTACGTGGAGAAGTGTAGCTAAACCCCTTTCCCGCATGCCGATTGCAAGGTACCTAAAACATCATAAAACACAAGCGTGAGTTCATCACTCAGCAAGTATACTGCAATGGTACAAGAAAACACATTTCAATACCTTCATCACTACTTTTCATATTCAACATCATAAACATTTCATATTCACCTTGTATGCATCTCATTGACCTCTTCATATAACATCATCATATAACATCATCATATAATGCAATGCAATGCAATGCACATGTCTCCTTGAAGCACATACCGGTATTGCCGAGTGCACACCCGTCGGCGTGCACCCTCTTTCCCCTTCCATCCCATAGATGGAGGGTGCCTACTCCTCGCTTACATTCACAACTGTGGATGGAATCACGAGGTAGGTCTTACTCAATGGCGCTCCGGATTAGTCATAACTTTCTCACCGACCTCACCGGACTAGTTATGACTTTCTCACCGTCCTGGCCAGTCCTCATGCCATGTATGCAAATATGCCGTAAACATAAATAACTTGCATATAAACACAAACTAACCATTGCATGGACTTATAACCAACCATTTTCATCATGTCGTAGGCAAACATCAATCATGGCAAGTTAGCATATCATGTAATCATATGCACCTAAGCAAGATTAGCAAACATACAACACACAACCCATTCCAATACTTGCCTTTAACCCTTCGGAACGGTGTGGCGAGATGATGATGCCACTTCTGGGGTCACACCACCTGCAAATACATGTTTTCCACTCAATATCATACCACCCAAGCAAGTACAAAACTCAGAACACAACGATTCTACCCGAAAACCTGAAAAACAGACCAATCTGTCCGTCGGGACAGCGGGTTTCCAACAATCATAACTTGAGTTCTAAGACTCCAAATTAAGTAAACTAGTGCATCATCGCGAAGCTTAGGAAATTTCCTAGCTTTTTCTAAGTATTGGGAAAAGCTGATTCGGCCTCTAAAATTGCCTAATCTACAGATCAACCCGGTCTGTCCCAATCACGTCACAATTTTGAACATGTTCGGTAAAACAGCCATAACTTTCAAACGGCTAATCGGAATTATGCGTTCTTGGTGTCCACTGAAAGGTATTGAAATTATCTACAACTTTCTCAACAGGTGACCGATCAAATTCCGAATCTAAAATTGCAAAAACTCAAACCCTAGGTCGGACATCCAATCTGCCCGAAACAGAACGCCATGCAATCTCTAGTTTTCATCAATTCTATCCAAATGCAGCACCACCTTTCGATCTAAAAGCACCAAAACCTCCTATAGATCAGCACCTAGTCTATCCCCAAAGATCTCCCCATAGCCATACCTTCGATTGACGAACAACGAACCGACGAACGGCGAGCCTTCTCCTCCCGGTTCTCCCGATCTCCTTCCTCGCGCCGGTTCCGCCGGATCTCCTCGTCGCGGAGCTTCCCAATGGAGAGGACAACGGGGTGGAGAGGTGAGGATCTCCCCTAGGCCGGCTAGGGAGGTGGAGAGGAGAGCGAGGGAGAGGTGGCGCAAGGGGGAGGTGTGGCTAGGGGGGAGGCGTGTGGAGGAGGAGGGGGCGGCGGCTTGGGGGATGAGGGGGAAGGGGGGCGCCCTAGGGCACAAGGAGGGGGCGCAAGGCAGGGTATTGCTGCCCCCCTCCCCCACATGGGTCGAAAAACTCCACTTTTGGCCCATGTGGGGTCCCCCCTAAGGCCCAAATCGGCCCGGAAAGGCCCAAACTCCCGGAAACGGCCCGTAAACGCGATTTAACCTCATACCGTAAGGTTTTATTATCTAATTTCACAATTTATAAAGTCACGCCATTCCGTAGTGTCACAGACTTGATCGTCGTTCTAGGAACGTACGATATGTCATGGCCGTTGAGCTCGAGTGCCCACTTGGCTATCCTCCCTGAGGCGTCGCGATTGTGGACGATCTCGCCGAGTGGTGAGGAGGTCACCACGGAGACGGGATGCCGATCAAAGTAGTGGACCAGCTTCCTCTTCGTGATGAGTACTGTGTACAGCAACTTCTGTACCTGCGGGTACCGGGCCTTGGTCTCGGAGAGTACTTCGCTGATGAAGTAGACCGGCCGATGTACTTTGAGCACACGGCCTTCTTCTGCTCGCTCCACGACTAGCGTCGCGCTGACGACCTGGGTCGTGGCGGCGATGTAAAGGAGGAGCAGTTCCCCGGCACCGGGCGACCACCGGGCGAGGTCGAAGGCCTTCACCGATCGAGGGCTTCCTGAGCTTCCTGCGTCCAGGTGAACTGGTCGGATTTCTTGAGCAGCTTGTAGAGCGGCATCCCGCGTTCACCGAGGCGAGATACGAAGCGGCTCAGAGCCGCAAGGCACCCCGTCAGCCTTTGGACCCCCTTCAGGTTGCCGACCGAGCCCATCCTCATGATCACGGAGATCTTTTCCTAGTTGGCTTCGATGCCGCGCTCGGAGACGATGAAGCCGAGAAGCTTTCCCTTGGGGACCCCAAAAACACACTTCTCGAGGTTGAGCTTTATGCGGAACCGTCGGAGGTTCGCGAAAGTCTCTTCCAGGTCGGCGACAGGGTTGTCGGCCTTCCTTGTCTTGACAACGACGTCGTCGACATACGCCTAGACGTTACGGCCTATTTGGTCGTTGAAACACGTTTGCATACATCGTTGGTATGTAGCGCCCTCGTTTTTCAGACCAAACGGCATCGTCATGTAACAGAACGAGCCGAACGGAGTGATGAAGGAAGTCGCGAGCTGGTCGGACTCCTTCATCGTTATCTGGTGGTAGCCTGAGTAGGCATCCAGAAAAGACAGGGACTCGCACCCGGCGGTCGAATCAATGACTTGGTCGATGCGGGGCAATGGAAACGGGTCTTTGGGACATGCCTTGTTTAGACTCGTGTAGTCAACGCATATTCTCCATTGCCCGGTTTTCTTTTTTACAAGGACAGGGTTTGCCAGCCACTCGGGATGGCGTACTTCTTTTACAAACCCTGCGGCCAAAAGTTTGGCGATCTCCTCCCCTATGGCCTTGCGCTTCTTGTCGTCGAAGCGGCGCAGGCGTTGGGCGACTGGCCTCGAGCTTGGTCGAATGTTCAAGGAGTGCTCGGCGACCTCCCTCGGGATTCCCGGCATGTCAGAGGGCTTCCATGCGAAGACGTCCCGATTGGCGCGAAGGAAGTCGATGAGCGCGCTTTCCTATTTGGCGGGGAGCGTGGCTCCGACCCGCACGGTCTTGGCGGGATCCTCGGGATCGACCGCGATCTCCTTCGTGTCCTCGGTGGATTTGAAGGAGCTAGGCGTCGGCTTGTCAGAGTCGGGAGCGGACCCAGGGGCCCTTTCCCGGAGGTCGGCGAGCTCAGTGGAGGCGATGACTGTTGATGCCAACTCCCAACTGCTTTGCTCGCAGTTGAAGGCAAGCTGGAAGGATGAAGCCATGGTGATCACTCCTCGTGGTCCCGGCATCTTTAGCTTGAGGTAAGTATAATTGGGAATCGCCATGAACTTGGCGTAGCATGGCTTCCTCAATATGGCATGGTAGGAGCCGGGAAAATCCACCACCTCGAAAGTGAGGATCTCGGTGCGGAAATTGCCCGGGCCTCCAAAGGTGATGGGTAGGTCGACCTGCCCGAGTGGGTGAACCTGTTGGTCTGGGATGACGCCGTGGAAGGGCGCCTTGCTCGGTCGGAGACCCGAGCGAGGTACCCCCATGGCGTCGAGGGTCTCAACATACAGGATGTTGAGACCACTGCCACCGTCCATGAGAACCTTGGTCAGACGCTTTGTTCCGACGATGGGGTCGACGACCAGCGGGTATCTCCCTGGCTGCGGGATGTGGTCGGGATGATTGGCCCGATCAAAGGTGATCGGGGACTCCGACCACCGGAGGTACTGGGGCACGGCGGGAGCCACCGTGTGGACCTCGCGGTAGGCGAGCTTGAGGTGCCGTTTGTCGGCGTAACAAGCCGGCCCGCTGAAGATCATGAGGCAGGCGTCAAATTCTGGAAACTTGGCGTCCGCCCTCGGCTCTTTGGCGTCGGGTGTCGAATCTCGCTTCTTCCCTTTGCCCCGCGATGGCGGGGGGTTCCCGGAGAGGAAGCGTTTCAGAACCTCACAGTCCCGGTACTTGTGCTTGACGGGGTACCCGTGGTTCGGACACGGGCTGTCCATCAGCTTCTCGAAGTGGTCGGGCGCCTGCCGTGCCTGCTGCTTGGCAGGGCGGTCGGCGGCCGCGACCAGATCGCCTTCTCGGCGTTGCTTCCCACGTCACTTCTTTTTGTCGGAGCGGTCAGAGGGGGTGTCGGCTTCGGTGCCAGGCTCTCGCTTGGCCTACCCCTTCTCGAAGATGGCCCCCACAGCCTCTTCCCCAGAGGCATGGTTTGTGGCGATGTCCAAGAGCTCCTTGGTGGTTCTGGGCTTGGCGCAGCCCAGTTTGTGCACCAAGGTTTTGGACGTGGTGCCGTAGATGAACGCCCCGACGACGTCGGCGTCACGGATGTCGGGGAGCTCGTTGCACTATTGGGAGAAGCGCCGGATGTAGTCCCGGAGCGTCTCCCCTGGTTGCTGTTTGCAGCTCTTCAGGTCTCAGGAGTTCCCAGGGCGCTTGTACGTGCCCTGAAAGTTACCGACGAAGAGGTTCGTCAGGTCGACCCAACTCCTGATGGTGTCCGCAGGCAAGTACTTGAGCCAGGCTCGAGCCGAGTCCGCGAGGTAGATGGGGAGGTACTGGATGATGAAAAGGACATCAGTAGCTCCCCCCGCTCGGCAGGCGAGCCGGTAGTCTTCTAGCCAGACTCCGGGGTTTGTGGCCTCCGTGTATTTGGCTATGTTGACCGGCGCCCGGAACCGGGCGGGAAAGTCCGCATTGCGGATCGTGCGGCCGAACGCCCGTGGCCCTGGGCCATCAGGGCTCGGGTTGCGGTCGTTGCGTCGACCGCTGTCTGCGACCCGGGAGCGGGCTGCTTCGCCTATCGCCCTTCTCCGTGCCTCGAGAGTGGCGCGGATGTCGTGGTTGCTCCCGAGCGATGGCGCCGGAGTCTGCGAGGCTTGGTCTTTGGTCGGTCTGCGGCGCCGTCCGGCCGAGTCTCTTGTCCCCAAGAGTAGGCTCGGACGACTCGAGGCGCCGAGTTGAGGCCGGATCCACTGGAGCGTCTTTGGATGGCAACACGCTCCATCAACCCCCTGGACTTACTAAGGTTACTGGCTGCAACTACATGCTTTTTACAATGCTTGTAATGATTTAAACACTTCGGCTAAAGTGTTCCTAAGCTAAACTATTCATATCATGGGTTATTGCGATAGTATAATTAGTATGCAAAGAAAGGTGTACATAAAATATTTTTCCAGAATATGGTACTCTATATATCAAGGAGCTAATCTGCAGTACAGTTGCAAGAAAATACATTTAAATGTGATATTTTATAGGCCGCCGAAAAGGGTTCAAAGTTAGCGTTGACAATAATACTTAGGGTTATTGCGACGGTCTATTTTTGTAGCAACGAAAGGTGTACATAAAATAATTTTCCAGAATATGGTACTCCATATATCAAAGAGCTAATCTACAGTACAATTGCAAGAAAATACATTTAAATGTGATATTTTATAGGCCGCCGAAAAGGGTTCAAAGTTATCGTTTACAATAATACTTAGGGTTATTGCGACGGTCTATTTTTGTAGCAACGAAAGGTGTACATAAAATATTCTTCCAGAATATGGTACTCCATATATCAAAGAGTTAATCTGCAGTACAGTTGCAAAAAATTACATTTAAACGTGATATTTTACAAGCTGCCGAAAAGGCTTAACAATTTCATGCACTTTTAATTTCTTATACTTATTTAGTTTATTCAACTCAATTGATTCCTATATATTTTTGCAAAAATGGAACGTCCTACAACCTACGAATAATTCATAATTATTTCATGATTTTTGGAAAATTATTTCATAATTTGGGTGTTGTCGCCGACTGGTATGGCGAAAATTTTATTTTCGCTATCTGGTACGGCAAAAATACTATTTTCGTTAGCTGGTACGGCGAAAATAGTATTTTCGCCATATGGTACGGCGAAAATACTATTTTCGCCGTATGGTACGGCGAAAATAGCCTTAACCAAACAGCGGACGGTTAATCGAGTAATTAGGGTATTCGCCGTACAGTATGACGATTACATATTAATTTTGCAATTTTGATTTTTTGAATATTAAAACCGCAATTGATTTTAAAAAAAGTATTATTTAAAAAAAATTCCCGCTCTCTGAGAAGAGCCGTCTCTCTCTATCTCCCCCAGCCGCCCAAGCCACTGGAATCTCGGAGCAACGATGAACGGCTGAGATAGTGAGGGTAGCTACAAGTGTGTAGTATTGCCTTTTTGACAAACATAACCGAGTTATTTTTTCACTAATCCTGGCGTACTCGACCAAGTATAAAAAACCCTGGCGTACTACACAAAGTATAAAAAATGTACGGACAAGACCCAGCGTAATCCACGAAGTATAAATAAACCGCTACCTGTGTTCTCCACGGAGTATAAAAAACCGCACGAAGAAAGAGAGAAAAACCTCAACGTACTCTACGGAGTATAAATAAATCGACCCGACGCACTACAGAGTATAAATAAACTGCCACCGGTTTACTCTCCATGGAGTATAAAAAACCGCACGGGGCAAAACCCCAGCGTACTCCATAGGGTATAAATAAATCGTCCCCGGTATACTCTACGTAGTATATACATTTTTTTATTTTTAAATGAAAATAAACAAAAACAACAATGCTACCTTACGCACATTAGCGTTGAGATCAGCACTCCTTGCCTCTAAATTCCACTTGCATCGACAATAGAAGAAAAATCGTAGCAGTGAGATCAGGCCGTAGGACTTCCTCTCCCAAGTTGGGTATGTACATTGTTCTGTGGGATCAACAGTACCAAATGCCACTTGAGAAAAAACAATATCACATTGAGCCAGTCGTAACTGCATAGCGCGTTTAACGAATGCACCCAGGTCAACCATCACACTAGCCAAGAGAAAAGTCGTGGAGTAGAAGAGACTGGCTCTGAGAAAACAACTTGACAGTGAGAATCAGTCCATCATCCAAAAGGAGACAAATGAATTTCAACTACAGTTTCATTTTTTAAAGGGATCAGACAGCGTTAATTAGCTTAGTTAATTACTGAGAACAGACCAATCAATACATGGATAGAAAACGATAACTTAGCAACCAGCAAAACGTCCAAGGTTATCAACTTGATGACACTAAATTCTTGAAATCAAGCACTTCATCATCTTTCCCCCCAAGTAATTGTTAAGTTAGAAGAAACACCTCATACTGCATTCAGTAAACGAGCTCTATATAACTGAACGCAAGGGGTGCAAAAAGATTATGCAAACCTCATGGCTCGACAGATGGAGATAGCATGTAGAGTCATCTTGTTCCACTTGTTGTCAGTTAACTTTGCTATGGCCCAAAATGCTTCTAGAGGAGGAGCACAGAAATTCCATGTTGGAGTTATCCTTGACCTGGGGTCTATGGTCGGCAAAATAGCACGGACCAGCATATCATTGGCTATGCAGGATTTCTATGATGTCCATCAAAACTACAGCACTAAGCTAGTCCTCCACATCAGGGACTCCATGAGTGATGATGTCCGAGCTGCGTCTCAAGGTACATGTTCTGAACTCTTGTCATGTGTACATTGAAGTTGGTGGCTTTTCTATCTGCTGAAATGGACTGGTTGCACACTCCATTCCTCAACTGCGCACTGCCGTTTTTATTTACATCTTGATACTTCTTCATTCAGCAGCATTACAAATAACTGGCCATGATACAATCACAATATTTGCATTACAACGTGAAATTTGATGTATAAAATAACATAATATAGAGGTAAAAGAAATAATGATTCGCCTGACAATCAATTAATTACCAAAATTCGCAACTCAGCAGGTAACAATGAAGGGATAAAAAAACTATAACATATTGCACATAATTTGTACCATTTTTGTTGAATCTGAGATCCAGAATTTGCACCAAAACACAAGTTCTAGATTGTTGTGCGGAGAGAAACAATCATGACAAATTGAATGAACAATGATTCCCAACAAGTAGAATTAGGAAGCAACTTTGCACCACATAACACTACTATGCAACAGCAATTGGCATGCCCATATCAAGTTATTCCTAAGAAGACAGAGGCCAAAGTTCCTACATTTTCTTTACCACGGGAGTTGCATCAGGACCACAAGAGCCAGTTTTGCTGCCGTGGTAATGAGCATATTGTTGCAATGTCCAACTGACAACAGTACAGCACTAGCTTATTTCCTGCAACTTCACAAAACTGGGCATGCCAAAATGATGTAAATGAAAAATAAAAGCATATTATTGAATGAGATTACTGAGATTTAAATGAATTGATAATAAAGCTACAACTACTGATAATAATATCTACCAAGAAAAAAGGGACCGGTAAAAAAATGCAGAAGTGGGAAAATGTGAATATCTGCAAACTACGTAAGCAGCACATATAAGGCAAAATGCAGATCTGCACACATGTGTATAGCAAATATTCTAATGGTTTGAACAAAAGACAACCACAACTATCAATGTATAAGTTGTATAATTGCTTGTAATACTGTTCTGTAATATACTACAGGATATGTAGCATAACATATCCCTTCATGAGATCATAAATAGAGTGAAACTATTCATTCTATGCACGAAGAACTAATAGTTAGGAGACATCAAGAAGCCGCAATATGTTGCACGATATGGGGAAGATGATTTATCCTAATTTGGAATCAGCCAACTCAGTAGCAAATAAACCTTAATTTATCACCTATTTCTCTCTTCTACACAGTTGCTCTACAGATGTGGCAATATTTCTGAAAACAGCCAACTCCAACAATCTGAATGAATCTATAACTTTTCACATGACTACAAGTTGGAGATTTCTTCACCTTATGCTGTTTCACTGTCTTACAACATTAGATTGCCAAATTTCCTAATCAAAGATTCGGTCCCAATTGTTTGATGCTTTTGCATATTATAATTTCATTTAATGTACTCTCTTCAACCAAAAGTATGTCTCTGTATGCAATTCTACAGCTCTTGACCTGCTGGAGAATTATAATGTAGAAGCCATCATTGGTCCTCAGAAATCATCACAAGCTGTATTTATCTCAGATCTCGGTAATAAGAGTCATGTCCCAATCATCTCCTTCACAGCAACAAGTCCATCGCTGTCTTCCAGCAATCTCCCATATTTTGTGCGTGCAACACTAAATGACTCTGCACAAGTGGCTAGCATAGCCTCCCTAATTAAGGCCTATGGATGGAGAGAGGTGGTGCCTATCTATGAAGACACCAACTATGGTAGAGATATCATACCATACCTTGTTGATGTCCTCCAAGAAATCGATGCCCGTGTTCCCTACCGAAGTGTGATCCCTCTGTCAGCAACTAGTGAACAAATTACCCAAGAACTCTATAAGTTGATGACTATGCAAACAAGGGTCTTTGTTGTGCATATGTCATCCACCTTGGTCTCCCTCCTCTTCAAAAAGGCAAAAGAAGTAGGGATGATGAACAAGGGATATGCATGGATCATGACAGATGGAGTAACCAATCTCATAGATTCACTGAATCCTTCTGTCCTGGAATCAATGAATGGTGCCTTAGGTGTTGAGTTTTATGTTCCCAAATCAGTAGAACTTGACAACTTCACCATGAGATGGAATATGAAGTTCCAAATTGACAACCCAACTGATTCACCATTGAAATTAAGCATCTTTGGACTGTGGAGCTATGATACAATCTGGGCAGTAGCACAAGCCGCAGAAAAGGTTGGACTTGCCAACACCACATTTCAAAAAACAGTTGTCACAAAAAATTCAACAAGCTTGGAAACCTTGGAAACATCTAGTAATGGTCCAGGACTCTTACAGGCAGTCTTGCAGAATAAATTTAGCGGTTTGAGTGGCAATTTTGACCTTTCATATAGGCAGCTGCAAGTTTCGACATTTCGAATAATAAATGTGGTAGGGAAAGGATGGGGAGAAATTGGATTCTGGACTGCACGAGACGGACTTTCACGGCAACTAAATCAAAAGAGACCAGCAGCAACATATTCCAGCTCAGTGCATGATCTAAATCCTGTTATCTGGCCAGAAGAGTCCATAGAGGTACCTCGAGGCTTTGAGATTCCTGTAAGTGGGAAGAAACTTCAAATTGGTGTACGCACAAGTGGATATCCAGAATTTATAAAGGTTGAAAAGGATCATATCACGGGTGCAACTAAAGCAACTGGACTTTCAGTTGATGTATTTGAAGAGGCGGTAAAGAGACTTCCTTACGCAGTACCATACGAATATGTACTATTTGGATCTACAGAGGATACAAGTAGCAGGAGCTATGACGATTTTGTATACCAAGCTTATCTTAAGGTACAAAGAAGTTTAGCGCTTGGGTATTTCCTACTTGATTTTCTTTAATAGTAAATAGTGGAAACCTTGAAGCACCATACCAAACTTGCACACATGCCATCTAACATGTTACAAGCATGATATTAAATACTTCAATTGGAAGACAAAAGATGTTGTAGATAACTAACGTTCTTCCGTGTAATACTGTACAATCATTGTCATCCTTCTTTACTATTTTTGAGGTAATTGTGCATGTAAACTAGTTTCATTCTTTATTTTTATTAGTTGTCATAACAAACAACTTTAGCAAGCCATATAGTTCTTCGGCCTTGAATTACATTAGTTGTTTAAAAACCAGTTGCGCCATCATGAACTGTAGAGTGTAGACACGAATGGAGACCCCTATTTGAAGAGAGAAGATAATACAGACAATTAGTTTACATGACAACAACATATGGTGCAAGTGCAACTATCTTTTGAGTGCTACTCTTAATTAGTTTTCCATATTCCAAATTTTACAACAACTATTCTAGCATTCTTAGTAAAATAAGATTTAGGCTGAAATCCTTTTCTACCTACTCAGCTAAACATTTCTTTTTTGTGCTCTTACAGATATATGATATTATAATTGGAGATATAACAATAAGGTATAACAGAACTTTGTACGTCGACTTCACTCTGCCATACACAGAATCAGGAATAGCAATGATTGTTCCGGTCAGGGATGGCGTAAACAAGAATACATGGATTTTCTTGAAGCCACTAACACCTGGCTTGTGGTTTGGAAGCATTGCATTCTTTATGTACACCGGTGTGGTCGTATTAATATTGGAATTTTTAGGCAACAACGAGAATGTTCGTGGGCCAATTCCCAGACAGCTCGGGATTATGATCTTTTTCTCCCTATTTGAAGAGAGTTGAGTATACTTATCACAATATATCCGTTATAAAAAAGGATAAAATACAGCATTTAGTATCAATCTTAGAGGTCTACATGGGAAGGCAGATATATAATCCTGATGCAACTAAAGAGCTCCACAATTGTTAACAGATAAAGCATATGAGAAGTCTCTCTAAACATTTGGTAACTTTGTGTTTCTAAAAAAATGGCACCTTTATTACTATATTTATATTGTAGTCCCTCCAGTCACAAATAGTTATCGTTTTGGACATTGGTACAGTCAAACTTTCAAAACTTTGACTATCAATATGTTTTTAAATATTTAAATTAGATATATGAAAATCATATGTGTAGACTTGTCTTGAAAAGCACTTTCATAATATTATAATTTTATTGGGTTTTATAAATATATTATAATACAAATTAGTGGTCAAAGCTGTGTTTTGGAGACCGTATCGATGTCCAAAACGACAACTATTTGTGACCAGAGGGAGTAGTAAATAAAATAAATATTCAATTTGCACCTAATAAAGAGGATACAAAATAATTTCACATACTATACCAAGATGTAGAATAATATCATATGTATGTATGTTGGGGCTTTCAAGTTTGGATTTAAGATGGCTAAAAAACGACTAAGACCTTTTATCGTAACTTTTGCAGAAGAACTTGTGCAACGCTTTCTATCCCGGATAGTTTTGATCGTTTGGTTGTGTTTTCTCCTGGTACTTACATCAAGTTACACTGCAAACTTGACATCGATGCTGACTGTACAACAGCTTCAGCCAACTGTAACAGATGTGCATGAACTCATAAAAAGTGGAGAAGGTGTAGGATATCATCGTGGGTCATACATCAAGGGAGTCTTGGAAGAACTCGGTTTTGACAGGTCGAAGATCAAGCCCTATGATACCCCTGATGATTTTCACAATGCACTTTCCAGAGGAAGCAACAATGGTGGTATTGCTGCTCTCGTGCATGAAGTTCCATACATTAAACTATTTCTTGCGAACCACTGCAAAGGGTACACTATGGTTGGACCAATTTATAAGGCTGCAGGTTTTGGATATGTAAGTTTAACTGCATTAAACATGCTTCATTCGCACATGTTCCAACAAATAAAGTAAATAGGTTAATCAATTAATCTCACAAAAAAGAATCTATATTAGCGATCACGTTAAATACATTTGAACATCCTATAATTACCTTGGCCTAATATAACCTACTAAATTCTTGTGCCTAGTCAAAATGTCTTATAGTCTGCAAAGCATGGAGTATCGATTACCCTTGAAAACATAAAGTCACACGTCCTAATAATAAGTTCAAATTGACTTAAACTTTTAGTTGTATCAGAAAATACACGATACAGTGTTGTCTGCTGGTGCATATGAGTTGATAAAACGGCCATATTTCTTGCACAGGCATTAGCAAAGGGAAATCCCCTACTCAGCGACATCTCAAAGGCAATCCTCAACGTAACAGGGGGTGATACTATGATTCAAATTGAGAAAGCATGGATTGGAGATCAAAACAATTGCCAGAATGTGGGCCCTGTCACTGGTTCAAGTAGGCTCACCTTTTCTAACTTCAGGGGGCTGTTCATCCTTACTGGAGTTGCTTCAACTTCTTCCCTTTTGATAGCCTTGATGATTTATTTCTACAAAGAGAAGCACAGGTCAACAAAGATCACGCCAGACGAGAACAATCCACCAGAACAAAGTGGAATAAACAATGAAAATAATGAGCCCCAAGAAGGAAGTCAAGGAGGAAGAGTTGAAGAAAATGTCCAGCGAGCAGGTAGAGAAGAAAATGGTCAATTACAGGAAAGAATGAGTTTAGAACAGGTGTCAGACACAAATCCACAGACAAGCATAGTTATGTCCAATGGGTCAATTGTCATTTTCAGGGGTGAAAGAACTACTGACCTGCAACTGGAACTCACCTGAAGTTCATTTTATTTTTAGCTCCGCTGGGTATCTCAGTGAGCTCAGCTAAGCTGAATTCTTAAATCCTGCAAATTATTAGTCTCGAGCTAAATGCCTAACATAGAAGAGGCATTTGCACTAGGCTTTAATCATGCAAATAAATAGAACTGCGGAATCTCATTTAGTTTGCTTGGCTGCCAATCTCATGATTTTTCTCAGGTAAAGCTTGTTCAAGCACCCAAAGGCAAGCTCCTCTCCTCAGGAAACAGAAATCTGACCAAATTGTATCCATTATGCATTCCCAAACTGGCCTGTTGAGTTGTACCAGGCTCGATTGCATGTCATAAATCCCCTATATTCCTTGCAATGTTATCAAATTATGCATCTAATTGACAGATCCCCTATTTAAAAATTGTATCTAACTGACAAATCCACTGAGATCTCAACTCATTTTCATAACGTGGCCCAACATTTTTTTTTTCTTTAGCAATACCTGAGTACCTGACTGCATAGCCTGCATCTTCTCTAGCCCCTCTAGTTTCGAGATATCACCCTCCACTTCATCAATTCAGCAACAAAGTAAAAAAAACTACTTCTGCTCTTACCTCTCATGGGTGAGCACCCAGGGGTAGTACGAACCCGGCCCCCACCGCCTCTCCACGGGCGACCTCTTCGCGCGCCGTCGCCGGCCACCGATAATCCCCTCCCACCCTCCGCTGCGTTTCCAGCGAGATCCCTCCGCCACCTCACCCTCCCCTTCACCTGCCCATCCGCATCGGCATCCCTCGCCCCTCGGAGCGGCTTCCCTGCATCGCCGGCCGCGCCAGAGGGGAATTTTCCGCGGTGGGCCCGGACCCGGAGACGAGAATGTTTACCTTCGATTCTTTTAGGTGGGCTGAGCTGTGGGCCAAAGTATGGGCCTATGCCGTATTAGGCTGGTGCTAAATAGAAAAAGAGAGAACGACCTATTCTGCTAGTGTATTGTTTTTTTTTCAATAGTATATACGACACATTGCACCTTCTGACAATACGATTTGATGTTTCTTCCATGTGCCTGACAAGAAAATAATAATTCACAAGGAAAATACAAAAGTGGCATATGCTTACCAAGGTCATGTTTGGAATATACAAACTTTAAATGGAAATATCTATTGAGTCGGTGACCGGTGTGGATATTTCTTTCCCGCCACACTTCTTGTGAGAAACAATGTGTTCTAGGCAGGTCCCTGTTTGTTTCAGTAGAGAATTGTAAAATACAGCTTTTAAAATTTAGATTGTAAAAGCTGGATTATTAAAAGCTGAAGGTTAAAAAAGTGATGGCAGTTTGGCAACCTAGATTCTAGTGTGTTTGGATTGTTGTTTCTGCGTGGCAAAAGTGAGGGGGATAAGGGTAATTAGGGGCAATGGTGGGTAATTTTGACTAAAGTTCAATTGGCATTGTGGTCTTTTGAAAAAAAAAAGCTGAAAAAAGCTCCTCCATAGTGGATTGTGGGATTGCTACAATCTGACCTCTAGATTGTTACAATCTAGATTGAAAGTTGTCTGTTTGTTGACCTTCTGGATTTTAAAAGCTGCTTTCTACGATCCCTAGCTAAAACAAACAGGCTCTAAGTGTGATTTTTTCTATCAGCATTTTTTTTTAACTAAGTAGATACTTCTTTTTAAAGGAGTGCAGTCGTCGGTTGTCACAATTGTTTGGCTAGCAAGTAGCAACCGAGACAAACTCCACGTAACATGTGGTAACCGGTTAGATTTGAACCGCGTGTGACCATTAGCCATCTGCTGGACTAGCCACCGGTTGCTATTTTGTAATAGCCACCGGTTGCTATTTTGTAACCAAATACTTGTAAAACGCAACTCAAATAATAGTAGTGGACCATGATCTTGTCTATAATACACATAAATTTCACAACAATACCACAATTTACTTCAAAAAAATGGTGGTTCATTATCATCACCGATACCCATCTCAACCCAGATCGATCTACGCTGTAATGCAATAGTAGTGTCCAGTCATCAATGGCCATGATCTCGTCTACTGCCAACGAGGACTAGCGCCGTAGACCGTAGTAGTTTCCAGACAAGATTCGTACACACAAAAATACATGGAAGCATTCGCAATTTGGTGGGCAAGATCAACTAGGAAAGTCGGCCGTGCATACGACGGAACGACTAAAGAAATATGCAGGAAATATCAAACAAACTGCAGGAAGACTTGAAAATTAAGGCTTGTTTAGTAGAGTTTCGGCTCTCAAATTCTCGTCTAAAGTAGCTGTAGCTTTATCGAACGACCTCTTATTCTTACGGTGGGCAAGATCAACTAGGAAACTTGGCCGTGCATACAATGGAACGACTAAAGAAATCTACAGGAAATATAAAACAAACTGCAGGAAGACTTGAAAATTAAGGCCCGTATAGTAGAGTTTTGGTCCGGATTCTCGTTCGGAGGAGCCGGAGCTCTATCGAACGGCCTATGATTCTAACGACGGGGAGTAGAATTTGAGTGGAGCGATTGTTCGATTTACACTAGGAGCGAGAAGTAGCCGAGACGCCACTCCCCCCAAGAATCCGCTTGGTCTTGTCCCCGTGTCACTCAGTCCTCATCCCCGTTGCTCGGTCCTCGACCTCGCTCCCGGTCCTTGGAGCCGCCGCCTTTATTCAGCTCCCCATCCCCGCCGCCTCGACCTCGGTCGTGGTCGCCTCGACCAAGAGCCACCTAGAGCATCGCCGGTCGCCTTGACCCCGAGCCGCCTAGAGCACCACAGGTCGCCTCGACCTCGCGCCGCTACCGACTGCCGCCGAGGTATGGCCAAACACTTTTCTTCAAAGCTTCCGATTCTTCGGAAGATTCAGATTTAAAGAAGTTAGAACATGAATATACCTAGCTTGTAATTTGCAAGATTTCAGCTTGACCACTATAGCAACTCTGCAAAGATAGGCGAGTAGTCGACACGTAGTCCTACAAGAGAAAGTGCATCACAGTGCAAAAAGTATGCGAAGCAACTCGCTTTGGCTCACCGGGGGCCGGGGCGGAGGCCGGGAGTTAGGATGTGGGCGTTAGCAGTAAGGGCGTGTATAATGTAACGCGCTTGTGCACAGTTATTTAAAGAAAAAGAGTATTATTATATTTTAAGCAGTTGTAAAAAACTCTTTCCTTCAATAAGTAAACTTGTACAGATACTTAAATAGATAGATAGTTACATAAGTAAAACACGGTCAGGCATCGATACCAAAGCAGACAGCTTTTTTTCTTATAAACACCTTGCACTATCCTACGTCACAGGAAAAAAAAACTGGCCTTTTCACGTAAGCATCCCTCCAATCGCTATATTATACGTGCTCTAAGGAGATAGGCCGAGGGGTTTCCGATGCCAGTGGCGGCGGACGCCGCTGGGGCGCCCCCTCGTCTTCCACGGCGAGCCACACGGGGTCGCTAGGGAGTAGGGATGGGTTGGCTGCGGCAGTCAGGCGGAGCAGGAAGACCCGACGAGGCGAGGAAGCCATGGCCGAGGGAAAAAGGCGAGAGCACACTTGCTTCTCGCCACGCGACCGTTTTGTGTGTTATTGGTGGCCCACTGGTCAGCCATACAAATGCTAGAACGCTCAATTAGTACAATATAATCTTGAGCACATCAGAAGTTTCAGGACTAGGGAAAAATAATGGCAGAAACATGGACATCCTGTTCAGGCATTTCGACTATCAAATTCATCAACGTCATGATATTGTACATTATTGCGCTCCTGCAAATCACCAAAACTCTCTCCCCTATTCTCCTAAGAAGTGCTAAGTTTATCCCTCCATATTAGGTAACTATACCGGTTTTGGTTTACATCACTGGGCAGAAGGGCCGCATTCTCGACAGCAATGCTGGAGCCCTCATCTATTCTGTAGGACACATCAATACCTTCAAGGTGGAGGTGGTACACGACGCTGGAGCACGGGTCGAAGGCTTGTTGATCCTCTTCGCTCCTGCGATCCTTGTCAGCTTTGCTACTGCGATTGTCAGCCTTGCTCTCCATGGGCACCTGGTGGGGGCGGATTCGCTGAGACAGCGATCTGATATCCCAGGAGAGCACCTCCTTGATCAGATCCTGAAACTCCTCTGCTGAGGAGTAGAGCGATTGCTTTTGCTGAAACAAATTAAGTTTCAATTGTAGGTCAGAAACTGTATTTACATTGTAATTAACCTAAAGAACATCATTTTGGTAAGGGATAAGTGCAGAAAGAATCAACATTTTTTTTGTGAAAAAGAACTATAGCACTTACTACATGCGCCCAACAGTTGTAAAGTGAAGAAATGAAGTGTTCTGAAAAGTGGATAGACTTCACAGCTAATGCACCATCAACCTGCTTGGACAACATATTCAGCATTAGTTACATATTCAGCATTAGTAGGCAGCGGACTATCCAGGAAATCCAAGAGTGAGCCTGATTAGAATTTTGCCGTAAAGAGTCATCAAGTGAGCCTGCTGCCATGTAGCAAACAAACTCTATGGTGATACTTTGACAAGAGCACAAAAAATTAGACATTCGTATGAAATCCTGCCTGCCATTCAGTCACACAACTGAACAAATGAGCTTTCGGCCGACATTAACTAAACAAGAACTATTAGATTTTCAAAATTCAAGTTTTCCTCTCTAATGTAACATTCACTATCCAACTTCAAAGCAGCGGAGTTTTCTTAACTAATAAAAGTTTGAGTTTACCCTATTCGTCCGGACGATCATCCCACCCATCCTCGAGTGTATAAGCCCCCATGTCGTCTTCCCCTTCTCTCCCCCGCTCTCGCACCAACCGCCGCTGCTGTAACTGCTCTAGAAAGCCACGATCTCCTTCTCCCTGCATCCCACCTCCTACCTTCTACAAGCACCGAGGCTTCCCCTTGCCATCCCCTCCACCCCACACCCGCCTCCCGCCGGCTCCACCACCGCCACTTGGGACTTCTGGATCTGGCGGCGCCATACACGGGGATAACTAGATGCGACGGCGTCGTGGATGGGGACAGGCTAATTTGATCCCCCTCCCTCTCCTTCCCTGGCGGCAATGCTGGGAAGTGACGATAAAGCACTGGGAGGAGTAGAAGGAAGAAACATCTGGTGGGGCCCTCACCGCTGTGGGGGGAGGTACGGGGATGACTTTGGTAGGTTGGATCCATCCACGCTAGGTTTTAAGGCTTGGGAAGGCGTGATCGCTGCTGGCGGGTTTGAGTTTACCCTGTTCACCTGGACGATCATCCCACACCTCAAGTTTATAAGCCCCCACATCGTCTTCCCCTTCTCTCCCCCGCTCTCGCACCAACCGCCGCCGCCAGGGGCGAAGCTAGCCCATCACCACACCTCGGGCCAAGCCAACTCTCCACCGGGCCACCATCTCTCCACCGGGTCAGCCCCATCAGCTCTCCACTGGGCCAACTCTCCACCAGATCAGCTCTCCCACAGGCCAAGGATCCCAGACCTCAGGCCCAAGCCTAGGTGGCCCGAGGCCTGGATCCGCCCCTGGCCACCGCCGTAACTGCCATAGAAGGCCACGATCTCCTTCTCCTTGCGTCCACCTCCTACCTCCTACAGGCACCGAGGCTTCCCTTGCCATCCCCTCCACCCCACACCTTGCCTCCCGCCGACTCCACCACCGTCGCTTGGGACTTTTGGATCTGGTGGAGCCATACACAGGGATAACTGGATGCGACGGTGACATAGATGGGGACGGGCTAATTTGATCCCGCCTCCCTCTCCTTCCCTGGCGGTGGTGCGGGGAAGTGTCGGTAGTGCACTGGGGGGAGTAGAAGGAAGAAACATCCGGTGGGACCCTCAACACTGTGGGGGGAGGTGCGGGGATGGCAATGGTAGGCCGGATCCGTCCACGCTAGGGTTTAAGGTTTGGGAAAGCGTGACCGCCGCCGGCGACGAGGAGCTGGGATGGTGGAGACGGCTATGAGGTGATTCCGGAACGGACACCTCGACGGCCAGCACACGCTGGCTCTGGCCTTGGAAGGGTCCCTTCAGTGCTGCCCGCTCGCCGCGCAGACCATGCTCCACGTCGCAGCCGCTGTGACCTCCCATGCCGCCACAAGGAAGGCGTATACCAGGTACTAGTAGCAGCCCTTTTGCGGTTTGGTGCTTTAGCATGGCCTCGCTTGGCTAATGACGTGAGTTGTTGTCTTTGTTGCGAACTTGTGGTGATTCAAGGGGCTTGTGGTTATGGCGTTCGATCGGAGCCCAGAAGTGTATCTGGATTTCATGCAGGGGCGCGGCCTTGATTTAAATGCTTTAGATCGATTGTATGATCTCAAGCTTAGCAGAACCAACATTTGAGCAGAATGGGCACTTTAAAATCTGAGCTGAATTGTGAAATCAGAGCTTATTTTCTGTTAAAATGTTATACTATGTATTCGACATAGCTTCTCCTTAATGCAGACCAAAGTTGGCGCCTACATTAATTAACTCTGGGCAGGGTGCTTATGTGTTTACATTCATGTTTGCAATATATTGATGATTTTGGTTGTCTGTTCGTCTTGGTTGACTCAGACTGAAAATGTTAGTACCTCTAATGTGCCAAATAAGACTTGGTAGGATTTGTCAGTAGGGCAAGGAACTATGGGGCCACTACGCAAAGAAAATATAAGTTGATAAGTGATGATACAATCTCTTTGGCAAATCTAGAATTTTAAATAGACTAAGTTGCCATCTCACCTCAGGATGAAATGCTTGAGCTAACGGTAGACACTCATATTATCACATGGCTTGTTAGTTTAGAATGTCTTACTGATGGCAGATAATACATGAATGTGCAATAAGTTCTAGAATTTTTGCATTGTTCCAACAGTGTTTGGATACTAGATTGCTATTCCGACCGACTTGGATGGAAACAGAAGATTCGAAGTCAGCAGCACCAAGAGGACAGTGGAAAGCAGTGCCCAACAAACAAAGATAGCATCACAATTTTCAAAAGTGTGAAGGATGTTGATAAGTTGATGTGCTCTCTTATTGATCTTGGACAAGGTATAATCCACCATAGAACCTTTTAAATTGTGCACCGGGAGGAGTAGAAGGAAGCAACATCCGGTGGGAGGAGCTAGCATCGGCAGATCAACCTCCCTCTCACCACCTCCAAATTGGCATCTTCGCCGTCGAGTAGGCTTCCCCTGCCATAGGAATCCACCAGGCGCCAGCACAGCAAAATTGTGGCCAGCAATATTGCGGCTGGCGGACTGCAAAAAGGTTAAGATAGGGAAGGAGGGGAGCAACGTCGGGCCTTGTTGGGGATGTGGTCACTGGAATCCATCGAATGCTGGTGGTAAGTTCTTACTGCTCACGACCCACCGTCTCTTGTTATGTCTGCAGTAGCTGCGATTACCTTTGATCTGCTGTAGCACTAGCACCAAACTTCTTTACAAGACCACAAACATCAATCATTCACAAGCTGATAGTGTTGGAATAAGTGGGCTTGGCCCAAATCAACTAATTCCTAGAGAAAATCTCAAAGGCCCATGTGGGAGCATGAGGATGGTGGAACCCTTTAGTCCCATATTGCTAGTGGAAAGGGGAGGAACACCTTTAGCTCTCTATATAAACTACCTAAAGGCCACCACAAGGGAAGACTTGGTGCTTGAGGCTTGAGAGGGGTTAGAGTTTTGCCACCTCTCGCTGTTGCGCTACCACCGTAGCCTTCTCCATTCCGAGCGCCAGGCTGCACCGATCGGGAGAGCAGGTCTCCTAACCCTTCGCCTTCGAGATCCCGCACCGGAGAGGGCGAATAAGGTTTTTGGGAAGCGCTTGGCGCGATCGCTCAAGATCTTCATCACGGTCGCCTTCCTCTTCTTGCTGCCAGCGTCGCGATGAACGGCTCTGCGTCGTGCGGCAATAACGTCGTCCAACGTCAATGTCGCGAATGCACCAACCGCGACATCTGCATCTTCTTCGCTCAAGACGTTCAATCTGTCCTATTCTCGTGGTTAATCATGTTTAGCCGATGGTCATGTTGTTCGTCTTTGTCTAGTATAGTAGAGAAATACATGCTAGTTTACGTGATGTCTTGTTCATGATTTATATTCGGGATTAAATCGGAAATTGTCTAATTACTCAACAATCCAAAAACCTTATTATAGACAACTTCTGAATTAACAATGGTCGGTTTTGCCGACGACCGAGGCCGGAGATTAAATTCTCTGGTGTGCACTTTAAGAGGTGGCAAGTCAAGGTCACGCTCGGCTTACGGCTATGGGATGCATTCTTAGCGTTCTTGCCGATCTGCAGTGATGTGTACATGCACATAACAGATGCTTGAAGGTCTTTGTGGGATACACTGAACGCCAAATTCGGTGCATCGGATGCGGGCAGTGAACTGTATGTCATGGAAAACTTTCATGACTATAAGATAGCTGATAATCGCTCTGTTGTAGAGCAAGCCTATGAGATACAGTGCATTGTCAAGGAACTCGAACTCCTGGAATGTGTCTTACCTGATCCTTTTGTGGCCAGTTGCATCATTGCAAAACTGCCTCCCTCGTGGAGGAGTTTCGACACTACTCTAAAACATAAGAGGACAAAGATATCAGTCAAAAATCTGATAGCGTCCCTTGATGTTGAAGAGAAGGCTCGGGCTAAGGACTTCAGTGGTAGTGGAACCGAGGGCCAATCCAGCGCCAATATGGTTCAGAAGAACTACGGCAAGAACAAAAGGAAGAACAAGCCTAATAAGACTACCAACTTCAAGAAGATGAATAAGGCTGAGATGCCCTGCTTTGCATGTGATGAAGTCGGGCATTTTTCCAAGGAATGCCCAGATCGGGCAGACCGTCGAGGGAAAAAGGCCAACAATGGACAGGCGTCCAAGGCTGTCAACACAGTGACCGCTAGCAACACTGGAGATGGAGGGTATAGTAATTACCTTTTGTGTTTTCAGTATTTCAGTCTTCCAGTTGGTGGATTGATACGGGTGCTAATGTTCATGTGTTCTGACATTAATATGTTCTCTTCTTATCGGGTCGCTCGGGATTCCTCTGTCTTAATGGGAATGGGTCACATGCTTCGCTCATGGCACCGCACAGTGGATCCAAGTTTACTTCGGGAAAGATCGTGCGATTAAAGAACGTGCACGAGATGTCCCTTCTATGAACAAGAATCTCGTTAGTGGCTCCCTTCTATGCAGAGATGGGTTTAAGGTAGTGTTAGAGTCCAATAAAGTAGTTGTGTCGAGGCATGGACTATTTAATGGTAAAGGCTATAAGTGCAAAGGCTTGTTCTGCTTTTCCTTTCAGATTTCGATAATAAGTCCGTGAACTACATTTGTGGTAGTGTTAATGATGAGGCGAGTATTTGGTACTCTCGTTTATGCCACATTAACTTTGGTCTTATGAATCGGCTTTCCAAAGATGAGTTTAATTCGAATTTCACTATTGCCAAAGGTTCTAAGTGTCATAGTTGTGTGCAATCAAAGCAACCTCGAAAGCCTCACAAGGCGGTGAGGAGAGGAACTTGGCACCTCTAGAACTCATACATTCTCGATGCATGCGAGATGAATGGTGTGTTGACAAAGGGTGGAAAGAGATATTTCATGACATTGATTAATGAAGCAACTAGATTTTGCTATGTTTATTTGTTGAAAGCTAAAGGACGAGACACTACACTACTTCAAAATCTATAAAGTGAAGTTGAGAATCAAGCGGAGAGAAAGATCAAACGCCTTAGGTCGGATCGTGGTGGCGAATATTTTCCCAAATTCTTTGATGATTTACATGCGGAACATGGTATTATTCATGAGAGTACACCTCCCTACTCAACAGAATAAAACGGGATAGCCGAGAGTAAAAACAGCACGCTGACTGACATGGTGAACGCCATGTTAGACACGGCTGGTTTATCTAAGGCATGGTGGGGGAAAGCTGTGTTGACTTTATGTCATGTCCTGAATAGAGTTCCTAACAGAAACATGGAGAAGACCCCTTACGAGAAGTGGGTTTGGAGAAAACCATCACTTTCTTACTTACGCAAGTGGGGATGCTTGGCGAAAGTCAATGTACCAATTAACAAAAAGTGTAAGCTCGGGCCTAAGACAGTGGATTGTGTCTTTCTGGGATATGCTCAGCGGAGCATCGCTTATATATTTTTAGTAGTTAAATCTGATGTGCCTGATATGTATGTTGATACTATTATGGAGTCTCGCGGTGCTACATTTTTTGAGAATATATTTCCGATGAAAGATATGCATAGCACTTCTAGATTTTCTTCTGAGATAATTCCCGAAACTATTATACCTACTGAGTCTTCTGAGCAACCATATGAGAAAGTCCTAGAGGAGGATGACAATGAAGCTCTTAGAAAGAGCAAGAGACAGATGATTAAAAATCCTTTGGCAATGATTTCATTGTGTACCTCGTGGATGATACTCCTATGTCCATTGCAGAGGCATATGCATCTCTAGATGCAGACAATTGGAAAGAAGCTGTCCAGAATGAGATGGACTCGATTCTCGCCAATGGGACTTGAGAGGTAACTGAACGGCCCTATGGTTGTAAACCTGTGGGTTGTAAGTGGGTGTTCAAGAAGAAGCTTAGGCCTGATGGTACTATTGAGAAGTACAAGGCTCGGCTTGTGGCTAAGGGTTACACCCAAAAGGAAGGCGAAGATTTCTTTGATACTTATTCACCTGTTGCTAGAATGACCACCATTCGAGTATTACTTTCTCTGGCTGCCTCGTATGGTCTTCTCGTTCATCAGATGGACGTGAAGACAGCTTTCCTTAATGGAGAGTTAGATGAGGAAATTTACATGGAACAGCCTGATGGGTTTGTAGTAAATGGTCAAGAAAGCAATGTGTGTAAATTATTGAAATCTTTGTATGGCTTGAAACAAGCACCTAAGCAATGGCATGAGAAGTTCGACACCACTTTGATGTATGCGAGCTTTGCCATTAATGAGGCTGATAGATGTGTATACTATCACTATGGTGGGGGTGGAGTTATATTGTGCCTTTATGTGGACGATATACTGATCTTTGGCACAAATATTGATATGATCAATGAGGTCAAGTCTTTCCTATCAGAGAAATTTGATATGAAAGATCTGGAAGAAGCTGAAGTAATTCTTAAAATCAAGCTTATTAAGGATGAGAGTGGGATTACTCTTTCGCAATCCCACTATGTGGAGAAGGTCTTGAGCCGGTTTGGCTTTATGGACAGCAAGCCCTCTCCCACTCCTTATGATCCCAGTGTGACACTGAGAAAGAATAAGAAAATTGGCTTAAACCAATTAAGATATTCTCAGATTATCGGTTCGCTCATGTATCTTGCTGGTGCAACAAGACCTGATATATCATTTGCTGTGAGCAAATTGAGTAGGTTCATGTCAAACCCGGGTTCTGATCATTGGCATGCACTTGAAAGGGTAATGCGCTATTTGAAAGGTACTACGAGTTATGGGCCCTGCAGTGCTTGAGGGATATAGTGTCTCGAACTGGATTTCTGATGTTGATGAGCTCTATGCTACCAGTGGATATGTATTTACCATTGGTGGTGGTGCAGTGTCATGGAGGTCTTGCAAACAGACGATTTTGACAAGTCAACCATGGAGGTAGAGCTCACTGCTTTAGATACAGCCACTGTAGAGGCAGATTGGCTGCGTGAGCTCTTGATGGACTTGCCGGTGGTTGAAAAACCAATATCGGCTATCCTTATGAACTGTGATAATCAATCTGTGATTGCTAAAGTGAACAGTGCTAAGGATAATGCGAAGTCATCAAGACATGTTAAAAGACGATTGAAGTCTGTCAGGAAATTGATAAACTCCGGAGTAATAAGTGTGACTTCTATTAAAACAGACAAAAACCTGGCAGATCCCTTTACAAAGGGACTATCACGGAATGTGATAGAAGGTGCATCTAGGGAGATGGGTATGAGACCCATATAAGTTGCCATTGTGGTAACCCAGCCTTTGTGATCGGAGATCCCGTGAATTAGGTCCTGGGAAAAACAAGCAGTTAGCGGTGAGGAGAGTAATGTCTGTTGCCCTCTCCAAGTGAAGATGCAATACTCTCGTAAGGTCAGAAGCGGGATGGCGATATGCCTTAATGTGTTTATGTTGGCTTTAACTAGCGAAGATGTTGTCCTCTGAGCATTCTTGAAAGAACACACCTATATGAGCCCGACTGTCTAACGTCGCAGCCTATGAGACACAGGTGATCTCTAGTAAGCTCATGAAGAGACCATGGAGTACGACACATATGCTCCACCAGCGGAGGAGGCTCTTGGCGCCAGTGTATCGATTATGACTTTGAGTGAAACTGTTCACACAAAACTTGCAATTCAAGGCATAGTCCATTGTTCAAGTTGTGAATAGGTGTAACTTGGAGCTCTAGGCGAAGTTCAACTTAACGATCTCTCTTTGAACGCAGTATATCAAACAAGAGTGAGTATTGGCAAATCTCTAAATGGGCATTTGAGATCTGGTGGGGGATTGTTGGAATAAGTGGGCTTGGCCCAAATCAACTAATTCCTAGAGAAAATCTCAAAGGCCCATGTGGGAGCATGAGGATGGTGGAACCTTTTAGTCCCATATTGCTAGTGGAAAGGGGAGGAATACCTTTGGCTCTCTATATAAACTACCTAAAGGCCACCACAAGGGAAGACTTGGTGCTTGAGGCTTGAGAGGGGTTAGAGTTTTGTCACCTCTCGCTGTTGCGCTACCACCGTAGCCTTCTCCATTCCGAGCGCCGGCGTGCACCGGCGATCGGGAGAAAGGCGGTCTCCGGAACCCTTCGCCTTCGAGATCCTGCAGACCGGAGAGGCGAATAAGGTTTTTTGGGAAGCGCTTGGCGATCGCTCAAGATCTTCATCACGGTCGCCTTCCTCTTCTTCTTTGCCAGCGTCGCAGATGAACGGCTCTGCGTCGTCACGGCAATAACGTCGTCAACGTCAATGTCGCGATCGCACCAACCGCGACATCTGCATCTTCTTCTCGCTCAAGACGTTCAATCTGTCCTATTCTCGTGGTTAATCATGTTTAGCCAGATGGTCATGTTGTTCGTGCTGTCTAGTATAGTAGAGAAATACATGCTAGTTTCTGTGATGCTGTTCATGATTTATATTCGGGATTAAATCTGGAAATTGTCTAATTACTCAACAGATAGCTTTTCCCCCTCCCTTTCTCAAGATTTTCGATGTTGATTAATTAGGGATGTTTTGTCTACTAATCTTGGTTAGAATAAAGCATTTCAGCTCTGTTCAGATTGAGGTAATTAGCTTTTCGCTTCAACAAATACATATTTTCTTTGGCACATGGTTAACTCTAGAGTAATGTTTGAAATTGGTTGAATTTTCCTTTTTGTTAGCACCAATTCAAACCGAAGAAAAAAATGATATGCCCTACTAGATATGGAAAAGGTTCATTCTAGCATCGTGAAACTAATGATTGAATTGTTTAATTTTCTTTCCTTGATGCCCACATATTGAATATTTGTGTGCCCCTGGCTTTGTGACAAAGCAGCTCACTAAACGTTGCAGTCGCTTGCACAGCTGATTCGTTAAACCACTTCTAATTTTATATCCATGTCACGAACGCTAGAGTTGTCGTCCCTTGGGGCTTTCTTCAAATTTAGATAAAAAGTTAAATATTTTGTTACTGCAACCTTCGCTATAGAACAACACATATGATTAACCTTACCCCAACATCAGATATTTATATTTTACCAGTAACAGAGTCTTCAGGAATGTAAACATTCTTACTTCACTGTTAGATGTTGTTAGGATATAATTATTATAATCTTTAACTCTTTGTTAGCTTCCTTGACATTTTCACTACATTAATTATTTATTATTCGAAGAGAGCAAAGTACTATAACCAGTATTGCTATCATTTGTATTTTGTAGAATGTTTACTAAAGGCCAAACTATCCTGATCTTTCTAAGCAATGTTAGTTCTCATGGTCTTTTTGCCTCGGTAACATTTCTAACTCAGTGAAGTCACTTTTTTTGTCAAAGAAACATCATGCTAAACCATTGGATTGTGTTTTAGTTGAAAATTTTGGTGATTTGTGAAACTAAAGGTGGTTCATTGTGCCTTTTGGACAGAATTTCCTCACTTCACCTCATGCTTGAGCTACTGACTCCATTAATTGGGTCGGTTAGTAGCAAGAAGACATCGGTGTTTACTTACCAATATTGCCCACCACAATTGCTGTCTTGGAAGTGGCAAAATTGTTATCAAATAAAATATAATTTGTGATATTTTTTAGTCATGAATATTTCTACAAAATTTTGTACTTACATTTAATTCGAATGGTTGTGTTCTAGAAGGCCCGGTAGATGGCTGTATCACAAGGACTTTAGCTATAAGGTGAATTATTTCACAACAACTCAGCCTGTCAATTAGATCTAACTTAATTAGATTTAAAAAGAAATAACAATTAATAGAGAAGGGGTCCTATGCAACGATGACCTGAGAACCAATGTTATGCCATGAAATGGTGGCAAAGGTGAGTGTCATCCTTGAAGCAAGACAACAGCGGCAACCCCCTAGATTTGAGGCCGCATCACTCTGCTGCTGTTTTCTTGCTCGATATTTCAAGTATGGCATTGCATTCTTGATTCTTCTCACTATATGCTACTACCATATATGCTATGTGAATTCTATGTGTTCCATGAAATGCTTAAGAGTTATAACACTACTGTGCAATTGTTGTCGCATATGTAAATGTGATTGGTGTTAGACTTAATGAACCACAAGTCCACAACTAAGCCAAGTAACTATTTTACTGTACTTAGAGCCCAAATCAAATGTCATTTGTAACATGTTTTCATGGAAATAGACTGCCCATCAATCTGGTATTTGTTTCTGTGTGCTTTTAAAGTCTCTTCACATTACCAGAGATGTTGCTTTGTCAAATTGTTCAGCTTATGGAGTCTCCTCACATTATCGGAGATGTTGTTCGCACTGATGAGAAGGTGTAACTTGTGATAAGTGCTGAGCTTGCTCATTTGTAGTTGTTTTACATTTTGAGCAGTAGAAACGGAAGTACTTGTCCTGCTCTGGAAACACATATACTTACTAACACATGCTTTTATTTGTGTGTATGTGTTATGAGTGATGGAAATGGGAACAACAACTCTGGGTGTTGAGGGCCATAATGGATGCGACACCGTGAGGATGCCGGCTGAATAGGTAAGTTAACTATGGGTTGAATCATGTCTGGTTAGCTGCATTTCTTTTCACTTCATTTGGAATTTAGCATACATATTCCAGTTTCACTCTCATATGACCTTCATTTATTATGATACACTCTAGATACCCAATTAATTACTTTCTTTCCAGGAGCCTACTTCTACCACTCTCTTTGCACAGACTCTTGTGCAATTTCATATGACTCGCATGACATACTATGAATGTATGGTTTTGATGTGCCATATATCATAGTTGGTAAGTCCAATGGACTGACCAAAGTATAATTCCAGTGTATGCTTTTGATTATAATTAGTTCACCATGACTTTTGATTACAGTGATTATTCTAGGGCACTATCGACATAGAACCCCTAAATTTGTCTTCCTTGGAGGTTGCCTTTAGCAAAGGCAACCCATCTAGCAATGGTGAGGAATGCAATATATTGTTTTGCCAATGCTTTACGCTGTTTGGTTCCAGTTCATTATGCCTTGTGTCTAAGGTTTGACATGTTGTTTCATTTAAATAATAAAATTTGTGAATTTTCTCAACTTGGAATGCTTGGGAATTTCTTTGGGTGCTTCTTCATGAAGCTCTAATTAAAGCTAACACACAAGATTTGTTTAGGTTATTGACAAGACTATGTTTGGTTCCTATGTTTAAGACTAAAGCTTCAGTACCAGTTTTACTATTTGAACTGGTAGTTCTACATTTGGTTCTTACAATCTTGCTCTCTTTAATGCATATTTGTTTCATTTATATTTCTTTACTGCTGAAGGAACAGAAGACATCATATGCCTAAAAAATAATAAGCTGAAGTGGTATTACGATAATCACTGCCATTTCTGTTTTTATGTAGTTACTTATATTTTTGCTTAAATTGAGATTCTGCGTTGCAACAAATCTATTATTTGAGATTGTTTATTTGAGACATGTTTGGCCTGTCACTGGTTAGATTTTGTATATAGTTATTTTGGATTATGTACCTTTCGAAAACTGCATGATACCAATATACCGTAACATTCTTTGCGTCATTTCTCAAATATCACTCAAATGCTGATATGAAGAACGCACTGCAACATATGATGATTGATGCAATCTTATATGTAAATCTTGATAGGAATGATCGCTGGTAAATACTTGTGTTCTGTAAACTAAGAATTGTGTGATCTAATTGCAGTCAGGTCTACCCTGCCAACCTGCTTCGTAATTTGGGGTGATCAATTTATAGCTTCCAGTGTTAATCTTGTGGAGATACGCTCGTGAGGGCCTCTTGTGGAGATACGCTTTTGAGGGCCACAAAGCTGGGAATTTGATGCCTGTTGTATTGAGAATGTTGACAAAGATGCAACATGTGGCAACATGCTTTGCTGCTGGCACAAGTATGACTGTATAAGTTAACTATGATAGATGACAACTAATAGTATTTAGAGGATTGAGTTGTACAAACATATTACACATGTGAGAATTTTGGAGCTCAACTTATGTGAGCCTTGTTAAAAAATGTGAACCATACACTCTTAATTCATACATGTATAAGATAATTTCAATGTTGATTGTACGATTTAGGTCATATTTGATTATATGTATCATCATTCTCTTTTAATATTCCATTGCAACGCACGAGCACCCTACTAGTAAGACAAGAAAAACGTGTACAGCTGCCTCAGGGTAAAGCAGCAACTACACATAATTTTGGTCATGTAGGGTGAGTGCCACTTGTCTTTAGATAGGAGAAATCGCCGTATGAATACTAGCAAATAAACATTTATCAATCTAGAACGCATACCACCATGTACTTCTGCTCATTTGCAGAATGAACATGTTCTAGAGAGAGAGAAATAAATTGTAAAGATCAAGAGAGTAATTCATGGACTAAGATGCAATGTAGTATATACCTCTAACCAATTAGGAATAGCTGCACCTTTAACGCTATCAGAATATGGCAGATATGGTTTAATATCAAGCACAGGCTGTACATAGAGGAGCAATGTATTAGGAAGAGTTCACAGCTGACATTGCTGAATTCATTGTGTAAAGATGGAGAACATAAGCATTCAATACGGTACCGTGGCATCAACCAAATCTACTCCAGAAAGCAAAATTGCATGTCCATCCACCGCCTCCACCTATAAAAAGTTTAAGTAACAAAAAAATAAATCAATCAAGGCACAACAGCTTGTGCTAAACAAGATTATTCAAAATATGCAACAGTCCATGCGAACAACATTCACACCCTGCCGGTCCATGCTACATGGTTATACAGAAGCCTATGCAATTCCATATGTAGCATCCCGCATGTTAACAAATGCGGTAACACGTGGAACCATCGCAATAAATAAACAATGACATAAGATATAAAATCCAGAGGAATTTAAAACTTCAACATTAGATTATTCAACATGAATAATTCAACAGCAAAAATAGTCATCAGTGGAAGCAAATAACATAAAAAACTAATCAAAACCACAACTGAAATATATGATGGCAACACCACAGTGCTGGTAGAACGTGTCATCCATGACTCGTGCTCTCATGAGAATATACTCCACTGGTCTTATCCTTAATGGAAGAGCAAGCATGAGATTGGAAAATCTCAGCAAGTATACCCGACAACAGCAAATGTCAATATGACTCACATAATAATAGCAAGGATATAATTATTGCAGGGTTCCAGGCAGCCACGAACCCAATGTAGCTACGGTACTCAATTAAGGATATATGACACAATGATCAATAACAAAAATAAGGAATAACGAGATAAAATATAACGATAAGAGGTAATCATGTCATTATGACAAGAAGGCAATTGCGGCAACAATTCCGACGAGCCTCATACTCACCTGATACCGGATTAGACAGGTACCTATGGTTGGGTGTGATTATCCCAACAACAGGGTTGTACGGCTCCCATAAGTTCTAGGTGGAAAGTTGTATAGCCATATATGAAGTTCAATCGAACGTTGATTGACAAGGTTAATAAAGATACAACGTTTAACAACTAAGGTTGATTTAGCAAGATATGGTTGTTAAGAGATGATATAATACATAATACATGCAAGGAGAGAGGTATTTTACCTTTTGGAAAAAAAACGTGGGGAAAAGGGATCCAATTTTCATAATTAATGGGGTATCTATAGGCAAGGATAGTTCCAAATTTCCAGGCTTTTTATTTTCAGATTTTAAAAGTTGAGGGTGCAGCAAGGACAACCGGAAGGGTGTCAGTCAAGGACACAAGGTGCTGCATCTGTCCCATCATGTGAGAGGCAGCAGGTGATAGGTCAGTTGTGGGTAGACTACCACCCAAAAGGTGAGAAGTCATGAGAAGAAGAGGTTCACTTTTTATCCATCAATTCTCTATAACTTATCAACACGCACTCTCTTGTTTTCCTTCTCCCAAGGTTTTTTCCCATTGAGAACAAGTCGGAGGCCAGCTCTTCAGGCTTCAAGAAGCTCAAGTTTCAGGGAAAGGGCAAGCCATCTTCATCTCCTTGTCGTTCCAATGGCAGGAATCGTTCTTCCATTGAGGGCACTTTCAAGTGAAAGCTGGTGTGCTACCATTCTAGTGAGGAGCCTAAACAGAACGAGTGTGGCTTTGCTGGCATTTGAGACTTATGTGGCGCTAAGGGGCACCACGCATAGCACCTCGCTTAGGCTTTTGTCCTTGCTTTGCCCAAAAAAGGGTTAATACGAAGGTGCTACGATTGGGCCGACAGGTATTATATGCTAGTGTAACTCAATGTTAACATGTGGTTATATGACATGATTACCTCTTATCGTTATATTTCATCTCATTATTCCTTATTTCTGTTACTACACTATTTACTTGTTGCTCATTGTGCTATATCTTGCTAATTGAGTAGTGTAGCCACATCGGGTTCGTGTCTACCTGGAACCCTTCAATAATTATAACCTTGCTATTATTATTTGTCAAATTTAAATTTGTCGTTAGGCATACTTGCTAAGATTATCCAATCTCACACTTGCTCTTCCGTTCCAAATAAAAGGCTAGTGGAGTATATTCTCATTCTCCAATACTCGGATACTTCAGAAAACTAGTGCATCGGTCGGTAAAAGCTCAAGCCAAGCTCGATTTGGGGTCCGAGATTGGACCTAGGCTCGAGCTCAGGTCAAGTAAGCTCAGTAACGATAAACAATTCGATATACGCAAGGTACACAGAATCCGATTTACTCCAAAAAGAAGAAAAAAAACCATCACACAACCACTAGAACTGGAACGCGTACAGAAACTACTGCATCTAGATTAGACCAGATCGAATCAGGGAAGGAACACAAGAGAGAGAGAGAGAGGAAGCCGCAGCGCCCGTACCACCAGAACTCCTAGACGGTGCCGAAGGTGTAGGCCTTGCAGAGGGAGGTGCCCCAAGCGGCACCGAGCTTGGGCTTGGACTGGATGTTGTACCAGAAGGTCCACTGCCTTTGGAGCTTGTGCGGCGCCTCCGCCGCCCCCACCCCTGCGCCCTCCTCGGCTACCGCCTCCAAGGTTGCCACCACCGCCGCCTCAGCCTCCGTCATGTCGCGCCGCCGTTTCTCGAGGTTTTTTCGGGGGGTGTGGGGGAAGGAGTCAGGAGAGCCGAAGCTTGATAGGAGAGGCAGCAACCGCCGAACTGGGGAGTTGGGACTTGGGACTATCGGCCACGCATGTATGAGGCACGCGGGTTTTTGTGGGATTCCGCCAAGTTTGCGGGATTATGCATGGGCTAGGGCCCAAAACGCCCAGTATTGTTCATATCGAACACTGTGAAGCTCAAGGCTCGTGAGCTCCTCGAGCTAGGCTCAGTGAGGCTCACGAGTTTAGCTCGTTTGGAGCTTGAATCGAACTTGGAACAACGCGAGCTCAATTAGCTCGTGAGCCTCAAGTTTTTTTTACAGCCTTGTACGGCCCCGATACGGCCAGATACATATCCTGCCTGTATCGGTGAATTTCCTATTTTTCAAAAAAAGAAAATAATTCCCGATGCTTCGCCGATACTTGCCTGATACTTCCTTGATACCTCTCAACTATAATACAGAGCCAACTCAAAAGGAGACGTGCAATCGTTTATTCCCATATCGCAGCCTCTCCTCGCTCCCCACACCATCACCACTACTCATCTCTTCCCCTAGGCTCCCACACCAACATTCCTCTCCCCTTGTAGACGGTGGCACACGGCACCCCTCTCCCTGCCGATGCAACAGCACCCATGGTCCTCACGCACGGCAAGTCCTCCCACTCTTCTCCCCTCTTGACTGTGGTAGTGTGGTATACTCCTAGGCAATCAGCGACAAGCAGCAGTGGCTAAAAGGCAAGACATATGGTTGTGGTTGGTATAAATAGAAGCGCATAATTGTGGGGACATTTGGGGCAGCAGTAGACTAGATGCCCTAAGTCGCTTGCTATGGGTTGATAGGCTGCGAGATGATCTGGCCCATTTGCTTCTCCATTTTCTTTGTTATACTATCTCTTTTGTGTGTAACATACGATATCTCATGTATGTTTATCTATATTTTTATTTATATTTATATTTATATATATATATATATTGACGTATCGCCGTACCAGTGTTTTTGGGAAAATGACGTATCGCAGTATAGGTATTGCATATCGGTATCGGCGTATCCGGGCATCCTAGTTCTCATGACAGCATGGGTCATGGGTAACGCACGTTTCACAAGCACGGTAACGCTGCCATCATTTATTTCAATTGTGGTTTTGATTAGTTTTGGGCCCTGGTCCTGTTTGCTAAACTATTTCCTGTTATTTGCTTCTTCTGTGACTATTTTTGCTACCGAATTTATTCCTATTGAACAATCTAGTTGTGTTAAAGTTGTGAATTTCTTTGGATTTTATATGTTATGTCACTATTTATTTATTGCAATAACGTTCCGTGTGGTACCGCATTTGTTAACATGGGAAGTGCTATAATGTAATTCGATTGTCATCAAAATCCAATCAGCATATTAGTTGCTTTTCTTATAGTTGAAGTGACAGTGTAGGATGTATTGGCCACAATAAAAACCTTTCCAGATAGCATCCCGGTGTGGACATCTGTAGTGCAAAAAACGTTCTTCCACGCAATGTATTATAAGCAACACACCGATAACTGCAATAATTCAGATTGCTCTCTAGAAGATAGCAAATGCTATCAATCCTAAAACTAAAACTAAAACAAAGTATGCTTATATCATATATGTTATGCCGTCCTGAATTTATGTCCCGAATAGCTATAGAAATAGCAATAGCAATTGGATACACACACTAAACTTTTTCAGGTGACAATTTCATCCTTATGTGGCACTGGATACAGGGACAATAAGTCTAAGAGGAAGACCGGGCTGGATCCTAGAAAGAATGCTTACCTTTGCTACACTGAGTCCAATTGGATTAGGCCGATGTGGAGATCTAGTTGCCAAAACCCCCACCTTGCCCCCTTTCAGTCTAGGTACTCTCACCTTCCACATAAACAGAAGAATTCACTAGTTCAGCCCCATATCCACGGCAAAATTCAGAACAAGAAATTTCTCATCAAGAACTAAAACCAACTAAGGGCCAAAAACAAATCACACCTTTGCTTTTAGCTTGGACCTAGCAGGGTCTTTCCACATTTTGTCAAGATCAGTGTTTAGATGGAACACATAGAGGATCCAGCAATGCGAGTAATTAGCGAGTCCCTCGAGCGCTTCTGCCGGGACACGGGCCGGATCAAGTGCCACGGTCGCTCTAGCCAGAGGCACCACCAGCGGCTGTCTCGGTGTACCATTTCTGCAAATTCAATAACCATATACATGAACACCACGCACCTTCAGACATACATCACCACATCTTATTAATCAAGTTCAGTGGATGCTACAAAGCATCACAAATTGGCAGAGAGAAAGATGGCAGGAGCACCTCGTGGAGAAGCAGGACTGCACGGTGCCGATCGGCGCCATCCGGTACGACGCCGGAGCCTTGTCCGGCTTCGCCTCCCCCGAGGTCGCCTCCTGCTCGCTCAGAGCCCTTCGCAATGACTGCAAGAGGCAAAACCAAGCATTATGAAGGGAAACGGGCAAATTTGACCTGATGCGCTTCACGGAGGGCCGACCTGCTGAGCGCGGACCCTGCCGCGGCGCTCGGCGGCGGTCTTCTCCGCGGCGTCGTCCAGCGAGGCCTCCAGCTCCCGGACCCGTGCGGCCAGGCGACCGCATTTGCGCCTGTAGAGCAGCAGGGCTGCGGTGATAGATACGCTTCTGAGTGAGGAGAGGCAAGTGTTTGACACTTGGATGTAGGGCGCGCAGGAGAGAGAGGGGGAGAGAGAGAGAGAGAGAGAGAGATTACTTGAGAGGATGACGGCGGTGGTCGCGAGGGCGGCGGCGGCGGCGAGGCTTTGCGACCGCGCCATGGCGGCGGAAGGTGCCGAGACGGCGGGGCCGGGTCAATATATAGAGTTTGTTTCGGAGTTTTTTCATTTAATATTTATTTTTAAAAAAAATTCCAAACTAATCAACGAAAAAGAAAAATGACCGAAATAGATCTCTATCACCTTTTAATGGGGCGATCGACTTTTGGTGGGGCGGTAGGCACCCACCGTCGCCTGTCGTGGCAGCGTTTTCAGACTGCCAATCACGGCGTTAGTTGCCACGCCAGCTATCGCTCTTTCATGGGGTGATCGCCCTTTCCGCAAGCGATAGGTGGCCATTTACCCCTCGCATCAGCCACTGGCTGGCAGCAGCCAAAAACAGAAGAAAGAAAGAAAGAAAGAAGAGGGGAAAAAGAGAGGAGGAGGAAGAGGAGGAGAAAGAAGACTTAGCGATTAGATTAACTAGCGATTCAGCGACTTAGCGATTGGGTATACTAGGCGGTGATGCCACGGTGGCATGAGAACGACTGTCACGGCAGCCAAAAAGGCATGTCGTGCTTCGGTTTCGATTGCCACGGCGGGATTTCGACGGGAAATGTAGGCCATGTGGCCGTTTGCCGATGCCGACGATCGGTATCTAGTTCCACCGTGCGCTGGGCAGAGATGATGGGGAAATCCCCATGAGAATGGCCAAAAAAAACAGTGCCCTGCTCTAGTACCAATCATCCCCCGGGGTCCCAGGCCAAGGTATTGGGTATACTAGGGGTGGTGCCACGGTGGCGTGAGAACGGCTGCCGCGGCGGCCAAAAAGGCCTGTCGCGCTCGGGTTTTAGTTGCCACAGCTGGGTTTCGACGGGAAACGTTGGTCGTGTTGCCGTTTGACGATGCCAACGGTCGGTATCCAATTCCACCGTGCGCTGGGCAGAGATGATGGGGAAATCCCCATCATGAATGGCCCAAAAAAAACAGTGATGCACTCCGGTACCAATCATCCCCCAGGGTCCCAAGGCCAGGTATTGGGTATACTAGGGGGTGGTGCTACGGTGGCGTGAGAACGGTTGCCACGGCAGCGAAAAAGGTCTGTCGTGCTCGGGTTTCAGTTGCCATGGCTGGGTTTCGGCGGGAAACATTGGCCGTGTTGCCGTTTGCCGATGTCGACGGTCGGTATCCAATTCCACCGTGCGTTGGGCAGAGATGACGGGGAAATCCCCGCGAGAATGGCCAAAAAAATAGTGCCCCTCTCCGGTACCAATCATCCCCCGGGGTCAGCGACTCAGCGACATAGTGATTTAGCGATTTAGCGACATAGCGACTCAGCGATTTAGCAACTTAGCGACTCAGCGACTTAGCGACTCAGCGATTTAGCAACTTAGCGACTCAGCGACTTAGCGACTAAACGACTTAGCGATTTAAAAACTCAGCGACTTAGCGACTTAGTGAATCCGCGATTTAGCAACTTAGCGATTAAATGAATTAGCGACTTAGCGATTTAGTGACTTAGCGACTCAGCGACTTAGCGATTTAGCGACTTAGCGATGTAATAGGCAATATTTAGAAATGTAATGTGGTAGGATTGTGTTGTAATGAAATTTTAAAATTATAATAAAACATGGTAGGCTAGCCATATGTTGTGCGGGTAAAGTTTTGAAAACTGCGATGTAGGAATTGAAGGAAGTATAAAATATTATGTAGATATGCAGTTTTTAAGTGTAGACAACTGATGAATTTCTCGGTCCGACATTGCAGGCAGCATGTCAGAGAAATTGTATTTTCAAATATTTTATGGAGATGGGGAGATAGCATAGAGGGCCGATGCGTGGATTTCTCAGCATTTTCAAGAGTCGTACGGGGCATATCTAGACCGAGCGATAGGATATATAGGACTTTGTTGGAGTAGATTTCTCGGATGTTCAATTTGGATGCCCAGACTGTTCGGCTGCGGGTTCGAGCAGTAGTAATCCGTGCGCAATACTGTTTTTATGGAGAGTTGATTCCTATTAATGCGATATCATCATGGAGGAGCTATGTTGGGTTTGCCGTAGAGCGGGGCTGGCCACTCATGTTGCTGGTACAGTGGTACCAGGTAGCTCCATTGGTGTCCGAAGTTCGTGATGTCGGGGTAGATATTATGGAGGAGGAGAAGATAAATATGCAAGAATGTGATCATGAAGGTTGCGAGGAGCCTGGAGACCGGACACAAGATTGGCGGTGGCGACATGATAGAGGAGGAGAACCGTGCGGATGAGGAAGTCCCTGATGGCGAACAGTCAGACGAGGAGGACAATACTCCTGAGATGCCTATCCCTGGTGTTTGGAGTAAATATAATTTCGAAGACCTAACAATGAATGAAGGGAACAATGATGCATGGGAGTATCATAAGAACGAAGTCACACAGGGGGCCATATATAAACACAAGGAGGCTGCGATGGATGCAGTGAAGTAATGGGCAATGTCTCTTTGGCGGCAATTCAGGGTAGGGAAGTCTAGCAAAAAAGAGTACGACGTGAAGTGCGTAGTTGATTCATGCCCATGGCGGGTGCATGCATACAAGGGGAAGTGGAAGGACTACTGGAAATATTCCATAGTGACGGAGCATAACTGCGAACTGGAGGAAGCGGAGCAGGAACACCGTAATCTGTCGTCCGCTTGGGTGGCAAATGTGTTTTATGGTCAGATCGTGGACAATCCGCACCTGCAGCCTCGATCTATTATCAGAGCTGTGGAGGAGAGGTTTCAGTACAAGATTAGCTACGGAAAAATATGGAGAGCAAAAAGGACAGCTTTGCAAATACGGTTCGGGACGTACGAGGCTTCCTACGAGAATATTCCACACTTTCTCAGGGCAATATCACATAGGAATCTCGGTACATCCGTCGACCTTGCGGAGTTCCCCGCTGATGGTGTGTGCGCGGGTAAGTGGGTCTTGCAGCGGGCCTACTTGGCCCTCGGCGCATGCATAAACGTGTTCCGACACTGTCGGCCGGTCATTTGCATGGATGGCATATTCCTCACAGGGAAATACAAGGGTCAGATTCTAACCGCAATCGCGGTGGACGCCAACAACCAGGTTCTACCGGTCGCATTGGCCTTCGTGGAGGGGGAAAACACGGACAGTTGATACTGGTTCCTTGAAAGAGTCAAGCTGACAGTTGTTTAGGATCGGCCTGATGTTTGTGTCATCCATGACTGACATGCAGGGCTGCTATGGGCGATCGTGGATATGCAACAAGGGTTGATGTCGTGGGAGCAGCAAAGTGGCCAGACCTGAAGAGCAGGTGGTGCATGAGACACATGGGTGCCAATTTTTTTTCGTCAGTTCAGTAACAAGGAGCTTATGAACATGTTCGAGTGGTTGTGCAAACAGAACCAATAGAGAAAGTTCGACGCACATTGAAGGACGTTGGATAAACTAACCAAGAAGCAATCACTTAACCCAAGGGGAACCGCTAGTTCATCAAGGAACCCTATGGTCTACCAAGAGCAATGAGAGGACCCCACAGCCTTGTGCGCGCTCCCGATCGACGCACCAAACATTCGGCGTAGGCCGGGGACAAGCATAAAGAGTTTCACAGACTGGATACGACATGAACCGTTGGAGAAATGGTCACTTCTGCATGATGAGGGTGGTTCGCGTTATAGAATAATGAAGACGAACCCGATGGAGATTTACAACTGGGTAATGAAAGGCATGAGATGCCTTCCATTGATGGGCATAGTTGAAGGTGTGTTACTAGGAGCCCAAAGATATTTCATTGAGCGATATAAGAACTCCGCTGCATGTATGTCGGACAATCGACTGTTCTACTCAACGGTTGTTTCTACGTACATGGCCAACAAAACACGAAAGGCACAGACACATCGCGTGACACCGGAGAGTGGCGTGGAACAGAGATACCACGTGCACTGCGGTGACCGAGGTCACAGAGGTGCCCACCGGGAGAGAACTTTCCATCTGTGCATACTCCGAGCTGCTGACTGTGAGTGCTCCTGCCAAAAGCCATGCCTGCTGCACTTGCCGTGCTCGCACGTTATTGCCGCTACCGCCGAGACACACCAATCATGTCATCCATACACCTCCCACTATTACTACAAGCAAAGTGTTCTTAACACGTGGCATCATGAGGTCTACGGATACCGAGTGGATGGATCGTTCACAGAAGCCCCCCTCCAAGGCATCGATGGGTACCAGACATCTGAATGTTGAAGCAGAAGGTCGGGTGTCGAAGGACACGGCGTATTTGGAACGATATGGACGAGTCTAAAGCGCGTCGTAATTGTGGATAATGTAATTTTCGATGTTGTTCCCATCATGTAATTTTCGATGTACCAGTTAATTATTGTTCCCATCATGTAATTTTCAATGTACATGTTGCTCATTTAGCTTTCTAGAATACCGTTGTCCTTCAAGAATGCTGCAAACCGAATGTCCACCACTATGTAATGTTAGTTAAGCTATTCTCGTATGTCATGTAATTTTTTATGTTGTGTGCTTCATTGAACATATACTTAAATATGCAACATTTAGTTATTTTGCATTTAATTTTTGGGAGTTCTATTGTGTAACATTTAATTACTAACCATTTTGTTGTATTTGCTTTATAACAGACGACGATGGCGTGAGCTGGGCGTGCTGCTGTTCCTTGTCCTGATCTACTAGACGGGACCATGGATGCGATCCACCGGTCTAGTACTCCACAGATGAGAACCGTCAGCTAGGGACACTGCGGCCTCGGGTGCCGAACAAGATGCTTCGCATTGACCCACGCTAAGTTCCATAGTAAGTTGCCAACACTTCCATTCTTTTATTTACATGTACTTACCTGTGAATGCAATTTTGATGATGCTATACACTACATGCAGGTTACGAGTGGCTGGCTTACTTTTGCTATGTAGGATGGTGGAGCAGGCCACTGCCCTGGAGGAGGGCAGGTAGCTCCCACAGTTCAGGTACGACCGGTCCCTGCTGATCGCACTCGTCGACCGGTGGAGACCGGAGACGCACACGTTCCACCTGCTCTGCGGAGAGATGGCTCCGATGCTGTAGGACATGTGTTACCTCTTGGGACTCCCCTGTGCGGGTCATGCAATTGTGCCGCATGATGTCTCCATCACGTGGCATGAGGAGTTGTCCGCGTGGTTCGCCGAGGTGCATCGACACCCCCGGGCCGGCCTGTACGTGCCCCTCAAACTAGGTGAGCGGTACGGACTGACGAAGATGTGGCTACTTCAGTTCATGGTTAGTACCTCCTTTATTGCAATTTAACGGAGACGCACTAAATTGCTGATAAAATTTGTACCAAATGCTGCAGGCTGAGCTGATCCACCCCCACGCCAAGGACGAGGACGTGGCTCACCACCTGGAGGCATATCTCCTCTTGCTGTTCGGTTGGGTGATGTTCCCGTCCTCCCATGGGAATGCGGTGGACCGACACTTGATCGAGTACGACCAGTCCATCGCCGACACCCCGGAGCATGAGGTAACACATTTCGTTCAAATCTCTTCTGCACAGGACATGTCTAACTTTCTCATTGTAAGCAAATGGTGAAGTGGTCGTGGGCCTCTACTGTGCTCGCGACGATGTATAGAGGTCTGTGCGACGCTGTCTCTCGAGCAGAGCAGGACACAACGATGTCGGGTTGCGTCCTACTACTGCAGCTGTGGTCCTGGGAGCGCTTCTCCGTCGACAGGACTCTTGTTGACACCTTGCTGTACCGCAAGACCTGTACGGCGAAAACCCGATGGATGGACTGGCCCACCATGGTCAAACCATTCGTCAAATTCACATAGTGGCGGAGGCGACTACATGAAATATAAATTAGTAAAGTTTCATGTAGAAATATTACAAAACAGGTATGATTATTACCATCTGGCGATTCTTCAGGTTCTTCTCCGGCGGGTTGACGGCGTAGTTGTGGCACTTCCAATACCTCCTCTTCCAAGTTGGAATTTCCCAAGAGCACACAAGCCTGCAAGGATCTCCGCACATACACATCAGTGATACAGCTCCAGGAGGTAGGAAGAGATCTTGGTAAGCTGAATTGCGCGGCCAAGCGCTTCCCTCTTCCTTTGTTTTCCCTTTTCCCTTTTCACTTGCACGCCTCGGCATTTTGGATTGATCCTCTACTTCTTTTTTTTCTCCCTCTCCTTCGCTTCTCTCTTCTTTTCTGTCTTCCTCTTTCGCTGCTGCCTTTGCGAGACCGCGAGCGAGAACGAAGGTTATAAAGGGTAGATATCACCCGAATATAGAGTGATCGCCCCATATTACGGCGATATTTACCTCGGGGCAGTGTGCCCCCTGATTCGCTAAATCATTGATTCGCTAAATCGTTAAGTCGCTAAGTCGTTGAATCGCCAATTCGCTGAGTCGCTAAATTGCTAAGTCGCTACTGAGTCGCTAAGTCGCTAAGTCATCAAATCGCTAAGTCGCTAAGTCGCTATACCCAGGGCCCATACCTAGCCCTGGGACCCTAGGAGATGATTGGTACCGGAGAGGGGCACTGTTTTTTGGGCCATTAATGAGGGGGATTTCCCTGCCATCTCTGCCCAGCGCACGGTGGAATTGGATACCGATCGTTGGCAACGGCAAACGGCAACACGACCAACGTTTCCTGCCGAAACCCCGCCGTGGCAACTGAAACCTGAGCGCGATAGGCCTTTTCCGCTGCCGCGCAGCCGTTCTCATGCCACCGTGGCACCACCCCCTAGTATACCGAGGGGGATGATTGGTATCGGAGAGGGGCACTATTTTTTTAGGCTATTCATGACGGGGATTTCTCCGTCATCTCTGCCCAGCGCACAGTGGAATTGGATACCGATCGTCGGCATCAGCAAACGGCAACACGACCAACGTTTCCCGCCGAAACCCTGCCGTGGCAACTGAAACCCGAGCGCGATCGACCTTTTTCGCTGTCGCGGCAGCCGTTCTCACGCCACCGTGGCACCACCCCCTAGTATACCCAGGGGGATGATTGGTGCCGGAGAGGGGTACTATTTTTTTTGGGCCATTCATGACGGGGATTTCCCCGTCATGTCTGCTCAGCGCATGGTGGAACTGGATACCGACCGTCGGCATCGGCAAACGGCAACATGGCCAACGTTCCCCGCTGAAACCCCGCCGTGGCAACTAAAACCCCAGCGCGACATGCCTTTTTGTTGGCACGGCAGCCATTCTCACGCCACCGTGGTACCACCCCCTAGTATACCCGGGGGATGATTGGTACCGGAGAGGGGTACTGTTTTTTTGGGCCATTAATGACAGGGATTTCCCCGTCATCTCTGCCCAGCGCATGGTGGAATTGGATACCGATCGTCGGCATCGGCAAACAGCAACACGGCTAACGTTTCCCGCCGTGGCAAATGAAACCCGAGCGCGACAGGACTTTTTTGCTGGAAGCGGCCACATATCGCCCGTGTAAAGGGCGATCACCCGTGGTTCGGGCGATATCTGCCACGACCAATAACGGCCGTCACGGCAACAAAGAAACGCTGTCACGCAGGCTCCTATCGTTGGACCAACGGGCGATCGCCCGAGTAAGGAGCGATAAGGGCCTATTCCTGTTATTTTTTCCCCGTAGATTATTTTTTTAAAAAGATTTAAAATAAATATTAAAGAAAAAAATTCGTTTGTTTTGAGATGGCCTAGGAGAGAATCGGCCCAACTAACCACGTGGTATGTTTGGGGCCATTCAATTTAGTAAGCCTTAGCCCAAACGATGGAAGTATAGCCTTGCTAAACTTTTCCTTTGCCGTGACAATGTTTAGGCTCCGTTTTTTAAAAATAAAAATTGATAGGATTTCATACGAAACAGTTCAGTTCTTGTAGAAATGAAAAATACACGAATTTCATATGAGGCCTTGTTTAAGGGGAGGTACAAAGAACATGCTCATGCAGAATTATAGGCATGCCTTTTTTTTCTTGAGAGAGAAATTGCAAACATGCTTATTAGCATATATACCCACCTTAAAAAAATTCAGTCAAACTTTGAACCATCACCGCACAGATCAATACCTACGATCCTAACCCTACAACGCACCCCCAATCGTCGGACGCACCATCAGCTGCACGACTTCTCCTTCGCTCACTCACACTCGCCTCGCCAGAGCCGACAAGCCGATGAGGTCCACTGGAGCATTCTATGCGTGGTCACCTCCAGCGATAAGACAAAACAAAAGTTGAATCTGTGATGGAGTAAGAGGGCATTCCATGGCAGATGAGCTTGTTTCATTAGAGTGCACTTAGCTTCACTGGAGGCGCTGGCGCTCGATCAGTACCGTCGGAGATGGCGTTCGTGTGGTGGTCGGCTGCGCCGGAGATAGAGAAGATAGTGGGGTGCCGCACGAACCAGTAGCTGGAGGTCGTGTGCTTGTGCAACAATCGATTTAGCGCCATCCATGCTAAAATCGTAGAATTGCTCGCACACGTACAACCAGCGACCAGCTTCAGCCTCTGCATACTTCTGGTCAAGTGCATCCCACAACGCAGTGGCAGATGTGTAGTTCATATACACATCATAGAGCTGATCTGCCAAAATGGTCAGAAGGCAGCCTAGTGCAGTGTTGTTCGCACTAACAAACTGCATGTACTGCTCAACCGTAAATGGATACTGCGGGTGGATCACCCACCACAGCCCCAGTGACATAAGCCAAAACTTAGCCCTTGTCTGCCATCTACGAAAATTTGCACCAGAAAACCTCTCAGGTTTCATAGCATCCGAAGGATTAGCCATTGCTGAATCATAAAAATATCACAAATAAGGTTTCTGGATTGTTGGAAATGTGTGCAATATTTTAATTCCAGATTTTAACAGGTGACAAATATCACAGATAAATAGTGATGCACATAATGGATATAACAACAGGCTACACATTGTACTTCCAAACATATATACTTCAAGAAACATAGTTGAACGATCACTAACAATTTACAGTTAGGCTTGACGAAGAACAGAGCGATGCGCTGAAGAGGTTGCAGAAGAAGTCGAAGTTGAGGAAGCAGCGCAGGAGCAGTCGCGCAAATGCGCTGCCCAGAAACCTTATTGCCGCCCCGTGTAGGTGAACTCTGCGGCAACGGCTTGGAGATACCGCTCACCCTCCTTTACGGTGCACGCCGAGTAGGAAGGCTGGCGTGGTCCAACTGCTCAACACCTCAGTACAGCTCTCGCAGGATGAAGAAGAAAGTGTGGAATTGGAAAAACTCAGTACATTGGCCTGGACGTCTCCAGGTCTTATATAGCCTCTCACCAGTAACTGCCTCCATTACTCACTGGTAACTGACTGAATTAAACAGACTTAATGCACTGGTAATTGCCAATTCAAACACAAATAATTGTAATTATGCAGTCTCCTGACTAGTACATAAAGCTAAATAGTTGCATGATTCAGCAAAATATAAGGTGCAATTTGACTGCCTGGAGACGAGCTAGGCGTGGCGCGGTCGCAAGCCACAAGCCACGCGATTATCCACGCGAAAATACGCGAGTGCGCGTGCGTGCGTGCGTGCGCGCGTGTTTCTTCAAAGTCCTTCTCATACCATCCCTATGTCATGCCTCTCATAACTCAAGGAGTGGCAAGGACTCCACCTTATAAATTGTCTTCCTTCCACTTGCCTAAGCAATATGGTATTAACCATGCAATCTTTCGAATTAAAGGAAATGGGCCATACTCATGGGCCAATTCCAACATACGAAACGTAAGGTTAAGACGCGGAAGGAGGGGGTAGCAACCGGCTTGTGGAAAGGAAGTGTGAGTAACTTGAAGCGAGGACGACGGCGGTGGCGGCGGCGAGGCTGTCCGACCGCGCCATGGCAGACGCTGGAAGGTGTCGACGAATGAATCCGATGTGAGCTGGAGGTAGGGTCGAGCTGTCGGTCGCTGGTGACCTCAGCAATTCACCCATTCAATGGTACGAGCATAGACGGCACAGATTTATGCAGCCCGTGGGGAGGGATTCGATCTCGGATCGTCTGATGTCCCGACCCTGGGACCGTCCTGTCCGTGGCGGAATAAAGTGGTCACAGATAAAGAAATCATTGCTTGTCATCGTATAGTTTTTTTTTCAAATCTAGCTACTACACACATCTATTTACAAAAATATCCCACTCCCTTATCGTAAAAGGTGCGACCGACAATACCTATCATGTCACGTTAAGAGAGCGCGGAAGGCGCCCGATGCTGTGGGAGCACGTGTGCAATCGCAGAGCAGGCACATGGACGTGAGCGCGCGGGTAGGCGTGACAGTGTGGGCACGAGCGCGAGCAACAGCGAGTGGTGCACAGGCACATGGGTCCGGGCACATTGGTGTGAGTGTAGGCAGGCGCTTGGGCGCGAGCGTGTGCGTGGTAGCGCGGGAGACCTCGTTGCCATGCTCCCCGAGTGCGGTAGCACGTCCTTCAGCGCTCGCTCGCATTGGTGCGACACCAACCAATTATCGCGTTTCTCGAGCACGGTAAGGAATATGTATCGCCTGTCAAGCTTTCCATGGTAAGAAATAGGGCTAATTTTATGAATACTTGCGTGAAGACTAGATTTGTAAGAAAACAAGATACAGTGAGCTAAATAAGTAATGAATTCGTAGATAAAACCAACGATCCATGTGGCACGCCAGATCAACCAGTCGCTTGATCAACGGGGGAGATTGGTTTGGAATTGCAGTCGTTTTGTAAGGAATATTTATTTTAAAATAATACATTTAAAAATAATTTTAAAAAATAAAATGTTGAAAAATTCCAAATTTTATCTTTGTTGCCATTTCAGTTGGTGACAGAAGCTTTGTCGCCAATTGAAATAGCAACAGGATTCTGTCGCCAATTACCTTAGCCTTATCGGTCAAATGAATCCGCAACAAAACAATATATCGGTCAATTCAATTAGCAACAAAACAGTCATCTTTCACCATTTCAATTGGCGACATAACCTCTGTCACCAAATGAAATGGCAATAGATCTTCTACCAGCCAAATGAATTGGAGACAAAAGGTATGTTGTTATTTTGTTTCATGACTGCTTTTCTCGTCAATTAAAATGACGATAGAGATATATTTGTACAATTTTTTTGGGTGTATTATTTTTTGTAAAATTATTTAAAAGACGTAATATTTTTATAAAAAATCATTTGGCGATAAAAAATCTGTCATCATTTTATTTGGTGATAAGTTTCTGTTGTCAATTGAAATAGCGATAGAGATATATTTCTATAATTTTTTTGGTATATTATTTTTATAAAATTATTTAAAAGATATATTATTTTATTAAAAAATCGTCTGGTAAGAACCGGTCGTAGGCCCGGGCAATAGGCTTCGTCTCGGGCCAGTGTTGGGCCAACAATGAATGTGGCGGGATGATCATTGTACGGTTGGTCTCCGTGTACTATTTAGCGAGCTTTCTTTCTTTCCGAAGGAAACAAAGAAAGATCCGTGTTTTTATGTATCACCGTCTTAATATAAATTATATAAATTTTGAAATAAATATAAATATAAATAATTATTATGTATTTTTAATTTATGTTTCAATACTTATGCAGCTTTTAGTGGCACGTAGAATCACTTGCAGCAGAGCTCCAACTCGTACACACACCAACAAGACCTACACTAAACATGTAGAAGAAATTTGAGGGCAATTGCGCGGGCTAAACAATCTAGTTTTGGCGATTACGTGTCATGAAAAAAATTTCAGGATCTGCACCGGGCGTTAATTAGCATGGTATTAGCCAGCATCACTCCTACGTGCAAAGAGCGTAACCGCGTGAGATAATATATTGTCCTTGCAGGAACGCTAAAGTTTGATGCACATATACATGTCCTTCTGGAACGCCACTTGATTCTCTGTGCACGGCGAGTAATTCCTTGACAGGCTCGGATGGACGCACTTGCCCGAGACCGAATGCTACGTTCCATCTGCCGATGCCACAACAGCGACAGATTAGAAGGATGAAAAGGAGAGAGGAAGCGGTTTTAGGGAAGGGAACAGAGCAAACGATTCCCAGCGTTAGATAAGAAAGCTATCCATTTTATTATCCGTTTCATACATGGGCTGAAATAAACATCGGTGTCAGAGTTGCAAGTCCTGCATGAAAGAAGACAGGAAAAAAAGAGAGACGGGAATCCAATTGCGAAGGCTGCATGAAAGAGTTGCCCAGCTCCGGAAGCTCGGTAGATGCTTCAGTAGGTGATACGTGTTATCTGTCGATGTTTAGATTGCTAAGAATAAAATTATTTTTATAATTATGTCGTTAAAATACTGATGTGGAATTTATGTCTTTGAGAGTACATATGAACACTGAATATGATAGTGCCATTGTCGATATGAAATAGTACTTCCGAGAAATTTTTACAGTCCTTGGAACGGTACACGAAAAGTAAATATAATAGCGCCAGTGTCGATGAAATACTGCCAAGACTTAACAGTCCTTACAAACGTACGAAAAAGAGGCCATACCAACATCCAATATACTATCTATTAAAGGGAAAGAATTGGAGAGCTCTAAGTCCATTCACCTCACCTCTATGCTATTTTGCAAAAAGGTCCCTCACTTTTCTCTAATTACGGATAGATTCCTGCGAATTACAGAGAGGTCCTTTGCGATTTTTTGTGAGTATAAAAAAATTCTTTTCCAGAATGCGATTAGGTCCCTAGTTTGTTACTTTACGGCAAAGCCTCCCGCTAAATACGAATCTCAAACGAGCCCTTTTCTAATTTTTCATAATAGCAATTAGGTCCAAAAATATAACAAACAGATCTCCGGCCCTTACGTCCAGGTCCTTTCTCCGTTTTTTCCGAAAAAAATATTTTCATTAACAGAAATATGTGTACAGCTCTATCTCTAGATCTTTTTCCCCAACTCGATCTCTAATATTTTTCGAAACATGTATTATTACTCAGTGAATGCATATAGTGTTAAAGTCGATAAAAGAAAATTGACATCTCTAATATTTTTCAGAACATGTTTTATCACCCGGTTGACACATAGAGTATTAAATTCGACAAAAGGAGGTTAGCCGGGTAATGATAAAGTGCGATTTTTTGTGAGTATAAAAAAATTCTTTTCCAGAATGCGTTTAGGTTCCTAGTTTGTTACTTTACGGCAAAGCCCCCCGCTAAATACGAATCTCAAACGAGCCCTTTTCTAATTTTTCATAACAGCGATTAGGTCTAAAAATATAACAAACAGATCCCCGGCCCTTATGTCCAGGTCCTTTCTCTGTTTTTCCCGAAAAAAATATTTTCATTAACAGATTTATGTGTAGAGCTCTATCTCTAGATCTTTTTCCCCAACTCGATCTCTAATATTTTTCGAAACATGTATTATTACTCGGTGAATGCATATAGTGTTAAACTCGATAAAAGAAAATTGACATCTCTAATATTTTTCGGAACATGTTTTATCACCCGGTTGACACATAGAGTATTAAATTCGACAAAAGGAGGTTAGCCGGGTAATGATAAAGTGCGATTTTTTGTGAGTATAAAAAAATTCTTTTCCAGAATGCGTTTAGGTCCCTAGTTTGTTACTTTACGGCAAAGCCCCCCGCTAAATACGAATCTCAAACGAGCCCTTTTCTAATTTTTCATAACAGCGATTAGGTCTAAAAATATAACAAACAGATCCCCGGCCCTTACGTCCAGGTCCTTTCTCCGTTTTTCCTGAAAAAAATATTTTCATTAACAGAAATATGTGTAGAGCTCTATCTCTAGATCTTTCCCCCAAATCGATCTCTAATATTTTTCGAAATATGTATTATTACTCAGTGAATGCATATAGTGTTAAACTCGATAAAAGAAAATTGACATCTCTAATATTTTTCGGAACATGTTTTATCACCCGGTTGACACATAGAGTATTAAATTCGACAAAAGGAGGTTAGCCGGGTAATGATAAAGTGTTAACCAAATTCGTCAAAAGAGTTATGTGTCTAAGTTCTTTTTTCGTTTTTCTCGGAAAAAATATTTTCATCAACAAATATATGTGTACAACTCTATCTTTAGATTTTCATCAACAAAATTCTAATAATGCTATTAATGCATTAATATTTTACTATTTTTTACTTTTAGCTCTTAAATCGTCTTGGAAATTTGTAAAAATTTTGATAAGGGTCCTGAAAGCATTACTAAACTATCATAAAAATTCCAGATCATTATTAGACTTTTCTGATTATTAAAAATTCTGACAATGCTGCTAATACATTTAGATTTCACTTTTTTATTTCCTAGCTATTAAGTCATATTGAAAATTTTTTAGAATGGTCCTGAGAGCATTTGTAAGCTATCATAAAAATTATAGATCATGATCAAACTTTTTAAAGTTTTAAAAATTCTGCCAATACTACTAATGCATTTAGATTTCACTGTTTTTAATTTCCTAGAGGCATCAAATGATATCAAATTTCCCTAAAACTTTTGAAGATGATTTGAGGGTTATTTAGGATTTAATTAAATTTTTTATCTAGATTTTATATTCATTTGATTTTGAAATTTAAATTTTAGATACCTCATTTTGACCAATAAAAAGCTGTTATTTAGATAGCAAAAAATATGAAAAATTCATAAAACAATAAAAATTCAGACCAAGGCCAAAATTAAGATTTAAATTTAAACTTTTATTTCTTTTTATTTTGAGGCCGTGCTTCGTATATTATAGCCGCACTTTGTTTTAAAATGTAAGGCATATATTTTTTTGGTTTGTTTTAAAATGTATGGCCTGCAAGTGATTTTAATTATAGTTTCTTCATTTTTATCACTATTTATCTTCTCCTCTCTTTGATATTTATGGTTAAACATTTACACACACTCATCGGCTCTTTTGCAAAAGGCCCATTCAAAAATTCCGAAAATATGTTTAGGTCCTCCTACCGACTGTTTTCCCCAAAAAACTCATGGTTCCACAGGTTTGAATCAAGCTCCTTCTTGAGCCCTTTTAAAAAAATCTCTCGTAGTTTAAGAGAATTGCGTTAAAAATCTCTCGCAGTTTAAGAGAATTGTGTTCAGACTCAAACTATGCCTTTCTTTTTTTATAAAAATAGGTTCTGTAAAATCACCCTTGCACGACGTGGCGCTGCGCGTATGTATCTAGCTAGTAATTAACATAGAGCCATTGCAGACGAAATATTTCTGAGAATATAACCTAAACCTATATAACTGTAGCTTTTCTAGCTGAAAAGTTCGTAGGAAACAGGAAAAAGAACTGGGAAACACATGGAGCAACAAGACGGAGTAAAAACAGTCCGGCGAGTAGATCAGCTGCAAACAGTTCTGCCGAACTATTTTAGTGTTAGTACAACTAGTAGTCTATATAATCCAATTTTTGTCACGGCATGGCCACTTGGCGATGAAGCACAATCATCGGTCGAACGTGTCGCAGTATCGAGCACCTCCTTGAACAAAAGACGATCGTCAGCATTGTCGGCGATCCATGGCCCAAAACCAAAAGCTATGCTCTTTCTCTCTTAATCTCATAGTGTCATGCATGGTCATGGACCACCCCCTGGTCACACTAATGTTGCAAATTAATTCGATAAAACCTACAATTTCTCTGATGAAAGAAGATTATGGCGCCAAGATAGCGCACTAGTGATTGTGATTTTGTCACACGCACGCCTGTCACAAGATACATCACAGACGATTTTGCAACCGTCAACATCCTAGACGGTTCTAGTTTGGAACCGTCTGAGATGTTGATTTTCCATTATTTAGTAATTTTTATTTATTGATTAGCATCAGTAAATGTAGGCCCCCGGATCGGCTATTCGGAGTCCTCTGTGTATTTCTGTACTAGTCCCAGATCAGTAGCTAGTACACACAGTCAAAAGTGATGAATCAACAACCATATCACGAATACAAATAACTAAATAAGAATAATACCAAATGAAAGCAAAGACCTTATGGTCAAGGTTTACCATTACGGCCTGAACAGGCTGAACAACTTGAACAACCGCAGCGGAAGATGAAAACACCAAAGCGACCCATCCAAATGCCCACAGGCAATCGAGTGGGAGCGCGCCCTAGTCGTTGGAATTCTTTGACAGCTTCTTTCACTTCTGAGATAGGATTAGAATGTAGCATGTGAGTACATAAAGTACTCAGCAAGTCTGGGAAATTATGCACAATGTAGGCTATCCAAGGATGGCTTAATATGGTTCTTTTGCATAAAGCCAAGTTTTATCAAATCATACTTGTTAATAATTTTCACAAAGCATATTTGAGCAATTCTTTTTAATAATTGAATTATGTAATATTGTAGTGAAGGTTCTAACCACCACTCACTAATATACAGGCTCTATCCGCCACATCTCAACAAGATCAAGGTTCAATCCAATCACATGGCTCTGTCCGCCATGGTTCACACAAATCAGGTTCTTTCCACCTACCTGGCTTTAACCGCCAGAAGCACACCCGAGAGTTCTAACCGCTCCCGGATCCCAAAACGAAACATTGTTTAGTTTAAAACCAAAAACCAAAGTCTACCAGTATGAAAGCATTCCTTGCTTTGCCTTTGACCGTAGGCACGGCTATTCGAATAGTTTTAACTCTGCAGAGGTGTACAACTTTACCCACAAGACATGATATTCCCTTAGTGCCATGTACAATTAACACACTTCCTTAGGTGTGCCAGCAGGGATATCATGTGTAACACCCCAAAATTTTGCTTTTCTTAAATTCATATGTGATTTGGCACTTTGGTGAATTTTTGGAATTTTCTGGAATTTATTTGGATTTATTTGGAATTTATTTGAATTTATTCCATTTTGAAATAATTAAAGAATTTAATTTTGCAAATAAAATTTTGTTGGAAATATTTTATTTGAGTCCCAAATACCCTAAAATATTTTCCAGAATTTTTCTGGAATTTTTCTGAGTCTTTTGCTATTTTTAATGAATTAAATGAATTACTGGGAATTATTTTAAATATTAAATCGCTGGAAAATGCGAGTGGGTTTGTACTGTTCATCCGACCGAGCCCGAGTCAGACTCGAGTTCGAGTCCGAGCCACGTGATCCGGTCGAACCTTGATCGATCCGAACCGTTGGATCGAAATCAACGGCCGAATTTGGTCAGCCGATCCAAACGGATCCGGTCCGGATCCGCTGCGCCCGGGAAATCTGGGCCGTTGAGCGGGGCGCGTGGGACGGCCGTGATTGCGTCGTCTTCCTGTGACGGCCGGACTCCACCGCCAGCGTAGCTGGCGTCGGTTAGGTTTCCGCCTTGCGCGCATGCCGAGGCCATTTAAGGCGTGGGTTATCGCCGAGGACCGCTGCTCGTGTGCGCACCGGTTGCCCTAGTTTCCAACGCGCCCAAGCCGCGCCGTCGCCTCACGATTTCGCCGAGTTGGGGTGTGCCGCGTTTTTCTTCGCTTCCGGCGCCGTTCGTCATCCTCGCCGTTCAAGCCCGGTCTGAGAACCTTGCGTCAAGGCGCACCTATTGGGTGCACTCACTTGGCCGGAGACGCCCGGCGCCGTTAGTGTGGTCGCTGCCTCAACGCCGGCACGCAACGCCGCCGTGCCATCATCGTCCGCGAGCTCGGTGACCCGTTGGATCAAGATCCAACGCACGAGGTGAGGCCACGTCGCCGATCGTTCGCCCTCGATTAGGTTTCCGCGTTAGATTTAGATCGCACGGTTGAGGTTAGTTGCGTTGTAGCTTTAGGTTAGATCTGGACCGTCCGATCTAGATCGAACGGCCCAGATCGGCGTCTTTGATTTGGAACGCGTAAATTCTAGATCTAATCGCGGCCGTTGATTTTCAAATCAACGGCACGCGATCGAGCCACGTGTGCTTAGCCACGCCGCGCCCAAAGATGAGCCAAGCCGACAAGTGGGGTCCGCATGTCAGTGACACGGTCCGGTGGACCGGATTCACCGTGGACCAAGCCGTGCCGCGCGCCCAGTCCACAGCACAGTACGGGACACGTGTCATCACCCGGGTGATGCCACGTGGCATGATGACGTCATCTTCGACGCCATCGTGGAGCCGTTGCGTCAAGAAACACCGTGGACCAATCAGAGACTGCCCACGTGTCCATGCCGACGCAATAATTAATTTCCGAAAAAGAAAATGATTTATTAATTCGAAATATTGATTCAAATTTAGATTCAAACTTCAAACGCTTATAACTTTTGCGTTTCAACTCCGATTTGAGTGGTTCAAATTTCTAAGTTTGTATAAAATTGAGATCTACCTAAATATGAATTTTATTTAATTTTTGGACTAAAGTTTTTCTCTGTAATATTATTTAATTGATTATTTAAACTTTAATAAATCATAACTTTTGCGTCTTAACTCCAAATTTGACGATTCCAGTTTCTAAAAATCCAGAAAATTATGTTCTCTCTGTTTATGGATTTTATTTGGAGTTTTGGGATGTTTTTGCCTATTGTTTATTTGGGTATTTGCTATTTGCACGCTTTACGAGTAGAGCGTTGAAGTGGGAGGATTCAAGGAGAAGTGTTGATTCAGGATCCAACCCAAGACCAAGAGCAAGTACTTTTTGAAGGCAAGTTGTGCTTTGACCATGTTGATCCTATTTCGAAATCTATTTTGATTTAAACTATTGCATGCTAGTTCAATTAGAAAAATACTTTGTTTAAACCTGGGGGTTAGATAAATACCAATTTGCTATATGACACCTTGATTACTTAAGTATGTGCCATGACCCTTTGTCACCCTAGTTGTGGTTTACTAGTTGGACATTATTAAATTGCCAACATGGGTTTAGATCGTTGTAGTATACTGCTTAGACCTGCTACGTGCTCATGACATGATTTTGGACAATCAAATGCTAATATTGACTTAATGATATATTGAACCTGTTTTGGAAAAGTATCATGTGATGTTGATGGCACGTGGTGCATGGTAATCAACTGGGTTTGATAAATGATTTCGATCGGGCATGTGGCAAGAGTAATCAATTGGGCCAGTTGTGGCATTGGGAGTGTTGATTTGGTTTTTCTGTAGTCTTGCCCTGGTCATTCTAAGGACTTAACCTTGCAAGCCTTTGAACTGGGTCATACTTGCAACCACATGGTCGAATGGGACGGCCCTAGTTGACTAAGTCGCTAAGGACTCACTTGTGGAGCCTCGGGTGTCGCTACACCGTTTGTGTGATTATGCGGGGAGCCGTATCGTGGTGTGGCCGATACCCATCTAACGGTGTGTTGGTCCCATACTTCGCCTTGGCTAAGGGAAGGGATGGTGTAGAGCACGAACCTGAGAGGACCACCGTGTTGTTTGAGGCTTCCAAAGGCTTTGTTACTGAACTTCGCCTTTGTGGTGTTTGACTGTATCTTGTGGGTAAAGTGCATAACCTCTGCAGAGTGTAGAATCTATTTGAATAAGCCGAGTCCACTGTGATCGACAATGCTCGGGAATTACAAATAAGGGTTAGATTTTCAAAATAACTTGGATTTGAAAAGTTGGGTTGGTTTAATAATGAAGATGATGGAAATGTGGTTTAGGATGGGGAAAAATGTTTATTAAACTTCTTGAAAAGTTATTTATGCTTTACTTATTTCTCTGCGAATCTACTTTTATTACTTGTCAAAAGTCAAGCATCGCAAATATACCTTGAGCTATTCCTTTGTACCAAGCCATGCATATAGTATATTAGCTTGCATTCTGCATGACTTGTCGAGTACCAAGTACTCACCCTTGCCTCAACACAATACCGCTTGAAGAGGAGACTACGCCAGTTTCGGAGGAGGAGTTCCAAGAGGACCCGTCTACTTAGGGATGCGAGCCCGATCGTTACTGTGTGGTATCTTGGATGGCGCCACGAAGTTTATTTGATTTTTCCGCTGCTATTATTTTTCTCTGAATAAGTTTCGCCTTACGAGGCATACATTTGTAACTTGACCATAAGGTCAAGTAACCAGTTTGGATATTTAAATAAAGTACTTTGATAATATCGATTGGTATGATTGTGATATTTACCGATGTTAAGACTGTGTGCACTAGCGCGTTCCTGGACTAGTGCTGAATACACAGAGGGTCCGGATTTGCAAATTCGGGGTCCCGACATCATGACAAGGCTGTTACAATGTATACGCCTAACCTGACTCACCCGCTGAGGTTTCACCGCTGTTAGGGTTCTATCCGCCCAGTACAGAAGCCCCCTCTTGCGCCGTGTGAGAAAAACAATAACAACGACAACAACAATGCCTCTTTCCGGCTCTCACATACCACCGAGTGGTGAGTCTAAGTCAGATTTCTACAAACTAGTTAGCCAGGTCGTGCCCACTTTGACATGTGGTTGTACGGTTATGCTTAGAATGGAGACAATCATAAGCGTCAGTCCTTAATTGACTTGGGGCGGTACTTGCGCAATGAAAGCTAGCACTCCCTCCGCGCCCACCAGACAAACCATTCACTTGACCCAAAACCATTTTTCATTTTATTTTTATTTTGTAAACCATTGGCAATACTCCTTGCCTATAACTTCCAATACAAATTTTCAAGAGATAATTGAAATTCCCACCCATGGGCGAATATTGACCGTTTGCGAGTCTAAGCATTTCTACCGTACTATTCTATTCCACCAATAGTTTCTTTTATAAAAGGTAAGTTGTAGGGTTTGGTTACAATTCTTATAATCAATTTTGTAACCTCCAATGACCTTTAAATTGTTATACTCTTACAATCATATGAATAATCCAATCCAATATAGTATCCACAAGTAGGAAGTATATCCTGGTACTATCATAACTCCAAAATCATATTAAACCACAATCATGTTTGTATATGAAACAATCTCCTCAAAATATAATTCTCATTATAGATTACCCATCATCCATACATCGATTAATTTTGTAATCTACTTGATCCACCAAGAATAATTCACAATCTCATCCCCGAGCATATTTCATGAAAGATTTTACAAATCCAAGATTTCATTGATTCATTGCCTATAGCTGTTTCCCTAAACAATGACACCAAGTTGACTAAACAAATCACATACAATCCTCATTATTCATAATCCCACCTAGATGGTTATCGCAACACCATACTTCACAAAATCATCTACTAAACCACCGAGTACGATTCTCAATATTATTCACTGAATCCATCGAGTATATTTGATAATATCATTGACTGAATCATCGAGAATACTTCACGATATCGACTCTAATCATTTAGGCTACAATCCACCGATAGCACTTCATAACATCATGTATTTAATCCTTCACATTATCACCTCTAAATCATCTACTTTAATCCACCAAGAATACGTAATATTATCATCCACTAAACCACCAAACATTCTGGATCATTCACAATCTCCATAAAGGATTATCATATAATATTCTTGTTAAAATCCACCGAAATATAATTCACCACTTATTCTATTTGATCCACAAGTATGCCTCCCAATATTATTATTTACTTCTACCGACTATTACTCTGGATATCATACATCTTCCAATATTCTCTGAATCCACACAAGTTATATGGCGAACCACTATCACAATCCAACTCCTTAGTAGTTCAACTAATCACCAATCATAGATCAATTTCATAACTACTACACCCACATCATCACTAATAGTAATCTAACTCCAATTTGCATTCTGTACCATTTGTTCCTTCTAAAAAGGTATTCCAAACAGTCTCTCTCCCTACTTAAAGAATATTTTATCAAAAATATTTATTATGGTGGAGTATTGTACTAGGGCGACAACGGATCATGGATAACAAATGTCAAGGAGGTATGAACAACAGGTATAACTAACAGCCTAACGGTAACATCATTCTTTAATATAAATAGCGATGCAATTTGTAAAACATGGTAAAATACTTTAGAAAGCATAGGATCAACATTCATCAAGGAGACTTGCCTCGGTCACAGCAAGAATGTTGCACTCTTTGAAGTCTGGCGACGGGATCGGCGGTCGCGTCGGGGTCGTCGACTACGCGCAAAACGAGACAACAAATAAATAAAAGAAAATAAATAAAATTCAAAAAATACAAAAGTAGTACTGGCAGGTAGATCTTGATTTTAGATGAATTTAGAAACTTGAACGGAGTCAATCGGAGTTCGGACGCAAAAGTTATAAGCGTTCGAAGTTGGAAAATGATGGAAAATCAAGAAAAAGAGAAAAGTTACTGTTTGCTACAGTAACTCGCGAGAATTTTGGTTCCAGAACAGACCCAAAACCACAGAGCCCCTTTTGCTTCCAAAAAAATGGATTTTTGCCCCATTTTCGCACGGATTTGGATCAAACAAAAGCCTAGAACCTCTAGATAACATCCTTAGGGACATCTAGGAGGAAGGGATTGAACCAAAACTCACCGGAATCGGAGAAATCGACGAAGAACGGAGGTTCGGCCGAATGCACAAAAGCTCCAAATTCGTCGCCCACGGTTGAGAAATCCTAAAATTGATGATTGGGTTAGAAGCTAGACTCATCCACGGTCACAAAGAACCAAGTGGCATGAATAATGTCTCACCGGAGAAGAATCTACAAGCATGAACTTGAAGAACACCGAAAAAGTGTGACACGGCTTCGGTTTTCTCGATCTCACGGGCGCACGAGTGGAGTAGAGGGAAAAAGGGATACACCACCGGAACCGGGACTCTTATACGGAGTGAATAGAGGTGGTGGTGCGGCGTTTGGAGGTGTAACGCCCGAGTTAATGGTATTTTAGTGCTTTTCGGTTTTTCTTGAATGGAGCTGTTTCCGGCGGGATTGATGGCGCCCCGAGGTGGGGAATGGCAAGAGTTCGTCACCGCGGATCCAACGCAACCGACGGTTCGCGATTTGGAATTAAATTGATGGAGTTATGAGCATTTGAAGCTTGCCCTAGCCATGAACACGTTTTGGAGCTCTCTGTACATTTCCTTTGGTTGGAGGTTAGGGATGACACTATTCACGTGACACGTGGCGCCTTCCCATTGGTCCTCTTTTACACAAACGATTCGCCCTAGAGAAAAATAAGGAAAAATGGCCTAAAAATTTCGGAAAAATTCCTAGAGCCATTTTAGAATATTTGGGACCCAATAAAATTGGTTCCGCTGAATTTGGATGATTTTTGTGGAATTGAATATTCGGGCGCGGATTGCGGGCATTAAACAAAAGCCGCGCGAGATAAAATAGGAACGGAGGTCCAAAAATCCGGGGAATGGTTCCTAAAATCATTTTGGAATGTTTGGAACACAATTGAAGTGGTTTGGGGATTTTTGGAGCATTTTTTGACTTGGGTGAAATTTCGGGTACCGGCGGGAATCTGGAAATTCGATTTTTCGATCGGAGGGGAATTAAATCCCGATTTTGGATAGGAATGGATGCCAAGTTAATATAAACACCAAAGAAAATCCAAACTTTTTAACTTAATTTATTTAAATTAGGTTTTTCCCCAGAAAGCGAAAACTAGGGTGTTACAGTAAATGCTAGCCATGTCATCTGAAACAAAAGGCATACACATCACCAGCATATGTTATTATAACATATATTTCAGAAATGAACTTGATCGGATCACATATTACAACATATATACAACACATCCATTTCAGAAATCAACTCACATATATAAAAGCCAATTGAATTTAGAACTACAACTCACAAATTCATAGCACAAGGTTTACGCGAGTGATTTAGTCACACACTCTCGATATCATGCAAGCGGTGAGTACAGGTATTGGCTCCTTTTGTACTCTGTCCCGACATGTTAGTAAGAGCAGGATAATCATTTATGGTATAGAACAATAGGTAGTGCAAAGTAAAGTACTCTCGTTTGTGAGCACTCCATACCTGTACCCAGGAGCCCACAGCGTGTTCAGATCTTCCACATTGTTTCTAGGTTGCTTCGGGCCTTGAATGAGTATAGACAGAAAAATGTACTTTCACTTCATAGACAAAAAAGGAGGAAAATTGTAGATACAGAGATTCACAGATCAAGTACTATGAAGGCTGCTCATGTTACCGAAAGGATTCATTTCGTTCGTACCCAATCCGAACCTTATATTCCTCAGATCTGCTACAAATTCTTCAAAACTCCTATCGATGTTTATTCACTGGGTGGAATCAGCAGGGTGCCTTATCATTCCAACGTTCTTACGCTCATCCGAGTAATGCCACCAAAGCGGTTTTGCCTTTTTTTTGGGTTCGCAAACAAACGTTTCAAATGGGGAATTACAAGCAGATACCACGCCACCTTAGTAAAAGGTCCTTTCTTCACCTCGATGCCCTCATCGCCATCATCAGATCTACTTTACGCTTGTACTGGGATGTGTTGCTCACCAGACATACATGCAAGTTTGCATATTGTTTGCGGTAGAGGATACAATTGTTCGGAAATGCATGTATTCTTTCTACTTCCATCCCCAATGGACAAAGAACCTTCTGGGCTTTGTAGGTGGTTGTCGGCAACTCGTTTCCCTCCGGAAGCATGTTCACTAATAGACTTAACAACGCCGTAAAACTCTTGTCGGACCAACCGTTGCTTGCCTTTAATTTCAGTAGTCCAAGCCTTGTGTATTTGGACTTGCAGCCCGGGAACTAAGGTTTCTCAGAGTCGTCCACCAAACCCCAAAATTTTACATACTCTCGTTCATCACGGTTCCCTTCTACATCCCGCAACATCTGATCCAAACTGTCATCGTGAAACTTATCCTTATCGAAAGCACAGTCTATATCATCCGGTGTATTGTGACTCCATCGACGATGTTTGTACTACTTGCTTTTTGCATAATCTACTTTTCATCGTGACTCGTCCAACATTTATACCTCTTTTTGAAACCCTATAGAATCTTGTGTGCTTCGATCTACGCTGAGTTTCGAAACATCCTTAGATTCTCGCAATTAATTCATGAACAAAGCGTAAATTCCACTTTCTTATTGAACATATCTTCCTCTGCAACTCTTCTAAAAGCAGAGACGTCATTAATGTACTCGGCGCTCACACGGTTCTCAGTGTACATCCAGCTTCGGTCCATCTATGCTACATATATAACAATAGGTGTTAAATAATGAATTAAGTACACTAGAAGTGCACATGCACACATATGCTACATATAAGCTACATTTAAACTTGCCGATTAACTTATATAGCTCCGTACATCACAAAAAAACAAATGGATATATATATATATATATATATATATATATATATATATATATATATAGGAAGCCTTTTTCGTACTCTTGGGAGTATATGTACTCCCACCTCCAGTATACCACGTAAACGAATACGTTATACTCCTTTATCACTTTCAGTATACTTCAATAATAATTCTAAGATACTACAATGCTACATTATTCAAAAAAATTAATCAGAGATCTTTATTTTTTAGCTATATACCCTTTTTCATATGTAAAAAGAGTATATAAACAAATTATGCTATAAAGGGTGGACTTTAATGAAATTTTTTTTGAAAATCACTTTGGAGTATCTTATAATCAGTATTAGAGTATACTTAAAAGGATAAAGAGGTATAACAACATCATTTAAGCGGTACACTGAGAGTGGGAGTACGTACTCCCAAGGGTATGGAACCATTTTCCTATATATATATATATATATATATATATATATATATAAGCTACAGTTAAACTTAACATCTTCAATTCTCTCTTTAAATAGTTAGCTACATCTTAAGCTTAATGCAATTAGAATCAATTACTACTTTAAATCGAAGAGAACAAATGGATCTACGCCAAAGCTATATCAAAACCATTTTCACTTCCCTCTTTACCAAGCTAGATGTATATACCTGAAATATAACACTATTACAACCAATTACAACTATCTACATATTGAGTATAATGCAATTACAACCAATTACTACTTTACATCAGAGAAAATAAATGGATTTACACCAAGCTAGATCTAAAAATCATTTTCATTTCCCTCTTTACCAAGCTAGACCTTAAATATAATACAAATTTGAACCAATTACTAACCTTAGATGACTTAGAATAGAAGGATCTACAACCACAACTTCAAATTCAGGGTTACTTTCCACTAGATCGCCTCTCAATCGCTGCCACCTCACAAATAACTCGAAAAACCCTAAAAATACAGAAAAGGTCGTAGCGCTATGTTCTTATTTACTAGAAATGGCCATCACAGACGATTTTAGCAAAAAAATAAAACTATCTGTGATGAGACTCCCCACATCACATACGATTTTTCATGCACCCGCTAAAAATCATATGTGATGTATCCGAGATTTCTCAGTGATGATGTCTAATGTAATCTTAGCGAGACAAGGGTAGGTCCGCTAAAAATCATATGTGATGTATCCGAGATTTATCAGTGATGACGTCTAATATAATAGCGAGACAAGGGTAGGAAAATGTACCCGCGTCGGTTGTGATGTCCGCTTCAGGCAGGAAGCCCCAAGCGACGGGCCAAGCACCAGGCCGTGCCACACGGCGTCCATGTGACGGACCGCCTTTTTAGGGGCAGTGCGAAACTCACAACAGTTACCCAGGAAGACTAACTGTTGTAAAACAAGAGTAAAATTACCTGGCCAAAAGCCAATTCAACACTTTTATTCAATATATCCTAACGACCGGATTTTACAAGGAAGCATCCAAGCTTCTAGACTTACACTACCAAAAGAGAGAAACCACAGTGTGGCCTCGAGCGAAGACAAAGACCTAGAACTGCAGACTAAATCGCCATCTACGACCTCCTGGTAGGCTCCGGATCTTCGAACTCTGAAGGGCTGGTTTGCAAGGGTGAGTACAGAGTACTCAACAAGTCGCATTTTAACTCTGAATACTATATGTAGGGGGTAATCAAGGGATGGCGGTAGGGTTATGTATCTAGATGCGCTTTATTTCGTAATTCATTTTACATTTGAAGCACAAACCAAGAATAAGTAATTTGAATTTCACAAGATTCAACGGTATTAAACCACAGTTATCCAAATTCCAAACAGTAACTTGAGCTTAGTTACGGGTATCAACCCAGATTCCAACTTAACTTCATTAACCTAAGTACGTAATCGATTACAATTTAGATTAACTCTGCAGAGCTCGGCTTTTACCCACAAGATATCTATAACCTTTATGCCAATCTCGAGCTTTCATGCAACTTAAATGCATGTGGCCCATTTAGATTATCACAAAGATTTCGTTTAATCATTCCCTGTCCTTTAGTTGTTTACCGATAGTACCGCTACCTTGGGCTCGGGGTCCCCATTAGCGTCTACCGCTGTGAGAACCAGAATGTCACTTTGGACCATTCCTGCTCCACCCCTCCGGTCCATTTCCTGGAAGGCTAGGTCCCCATTCTCTCCAGAGAATGGTAGCCACCAAGACAGTCCAATTATTATCTCAGAATGACTAACTTCTTGAGCCATGTCGGATACGGGTCACCGACAGTCCGACTGTGGTTGAGCGGGAACTAAGTTATTTACTTTGCTCAAGGGGATTTATTAACCTTACACTTTTGCCAAAGACCAAGCCTTCATTCACAAACCCATTCCAGACTGCGATGCACCGCACTCAAACAAGGCATTAATCACCTAGGGATCGGAATCTCATCCACTCAGGGATTAATCCGATCATCGTCCCTCGATCGCAAAGACTTTTATAAACAATCCGAATCGGAGATTCTAAGGCATTTTCTTAAATCCAGGTTTTGAACTAACCTAACAAGATTATCTAACCTAATCATGGCAATAAGCAATTAACTAGGGTTCCAAAGGATTAATGGGGTTTCAATATTTCAAGGAGGTTTCAGTAAGCAATTTCGGCATTACCTAATTATCATGTCATTCTAAAATACTGGATTTCAATAATTCAACGTACAGTAAAGTAATGCGGTATAAAATAATTACTACTATAGCATGGCATGATGGGATCAATATGATCAAAGGTGTACGGCTTGCCTTGCGCGGCAGCTGGATCGGATGAGTCGTCGAGGAAGTAGTCGCATCGCGCCTCCTGCCTGGTCCGACGCCTGCTCGGAATCAAGCCCGACCTCCAGGGATCAAGCCCGCTCCATCGGGCGTCTCAACGGTCGAATCTAGCACGAAAAGACAACCAACATAAATAAACGACAAAACAATAACCGAAAAAGAAAACGGAAACTAAAACGGAAAACCGGAATCGAGTCGGAAAGGGACGGAGGGCAAAACTGGGATTTGGGGATTTTCTGAGGTTCGGATTTGGGAACGGACAGCATTTCTGGACTCAGGGGATCGAAACGGTTCGGGAAAAGTATTTGGTGGAGCTCTGGGATTTTCCGGGATTTTTCTGGATTTTTCGGGCTATTTTTGGAATTAAAAACGAATTTTCGGGTTTTATTAATTAAAATAAAATCGGAAAATCCGTTTTACTGTTCCCGTGGGAACTGGGCCGGCTTTGGCTCGGGAATGGGCCGTGGCCCATTGGCGAGGCGGTCAAGCGGTGAGCAGTCGGGCCAGCCCAAAGACATGGAGAAGGCGGGGCCACCCCGTCAAAGCGCGTGAGGAAGAGAGGGGCCGACGGGCTGGGCCACCCGTCACGGGGCGTGGCAAGGAGGTTAGGGCACAGGGGAACAGGCGAGGGCGACAGGGGGTCTCACGGCCCGGCCACAACATGGCCGAGCTGGGAGGGCGAAGGCGAGGAGAGGGGAGGGGGCTCACCGGGGAGAGGAGGGAGCGGGGCGAGTGGAGAAGGTGGGGAGGCGACGGTTTATATAGCCGGGCGAGGGAGCAGGCGGCCGGGAATGGCGGCGGCGGCGACAAGCCGGAGGCGCAGGCGGCAGATTCGCGCTGTGGTTTCCGGGCGAGCACTAAGGCGGCAGCGGCGCGACCACGCTGGCGCATGGCGGCGGGCGCAGCGCTGCGAGGCGCGAGGCGGCAAGACGCGTCGAGGCGGCGCCGGCAGCCGAGGAGGCGGCGTTAGGCGGCCGAGGCGAACGCGCAACGGCCGAGGGAAGCAGGCCACACGGGCCAAAAGGAACGGGCCGCAAAGCCCACGAAGCAAGGAAAACGGCCCAACAAGGTTTGAATTCAAACTCGAATTTCCAATTTCCAAAACCGAAATCCAAATGCAAATTCAAACAAAAGCAAACAAATTCATTTTGAATTTGAGGTTGTTTCAACCTACCCCACTTAAAATGGAATCTCGTCCCCGAGATTCATTTCGCCTGGGAAAATAGGTTAGGAAAATTCTGCTGCAATTCCGATTCCTTCTCCCAAGTAGTTTCCTCGAGTGTATGATTCTTCCATAGCACTCGGCAGATCCTGACATTCTTGAACTTGAGTTCTCTTTCCATTGTTTCCACAATCCTGACTGGTTCCTCACGATATGTCAAATCTTCCTTCAGGTCTATCCCTTTCAACTGTACTTGCTCTGACGGCTGACGGAGACATTTTCTCAACTGGGACACATGAAAAACATTGTGTACCCTTGACAGCTCCGGACTTAGCTGTAACTTGTAGGCTACTTCTCCAATTCTGTCAGTCACGGGGTATGGTCCAACATACCTCGGAGCTAACTTCCCTTTTATCTGAAAACGACGAACGGGCTTGAAGGGTGTCACTTTCAGATAAACGAAATCTCCAACATGATAACTTATATCTTTTCTTCTCGTATCTGCATAACTCTTCTGCCGGACTTGAGCTGTTCTCAGATTCTTCCTTATGATCCTCACATGAGCTTCTGCATCATGAACTAGCTGAGGTCCAAAAAGCTGTTTCTTTCCGGTCTCGGTCCAATTCAACGGGGTTCTGCACTTCCTTCCATACAGGGCTTCAAAAGGTGACATGTCCAGACTGGTCTGGTAACTGTTATTGTACGAGAACTCCGCAAATGGCAAACACTTGGCCCATGAGGCTCCGTATGCTAGAGCGCAGGCTCTCAACATGTCTTCTAGTATCTGGTTGACTCTTTACGTCGACCATCCATCTGAGGGTGATAGGTCATGAAATTCAAGTCTGCACTCATAGCTTCATGCACTTTTCCGTAACTTTGAGGTGAATCGGCTCCACGATCGACCACGATCTTCTTAGGGATTCCATGTAATCGACAATGCGGGTCAGGTACAACTCTGCCAACTTGTCTCTTCCAACGGTCTGCTTTATCGGGATGAAATGGGCTACTTTGGTCAGTCTATCAATGATTACCCAAATGGCATCATATCCCTGCTGAGTTTTGGGCAAACCAGTAACAAAGTCCATTCCAATCTCCTCCCACTTCCATTCGCACCGAAGGGGTTGCGTAATCCTGCCGTCTTCCGGTGGTCTATCTTGACTTTCCGACACACGTCACAACACACCACGTGTTCGGCTATCTCTTTCTTCATTCCATTCCACCGATTACTCCTTCTTCAAGTCTTGGTACATCTTCGCTGCCAGATGTATTGAGAATTGCGGCGAGTGAGCCTCTGTCAAAATCAATCCTCTTATATCCTTATCCTTGAATGCATATACGATCGCGGAATCGTAGTATGCCTTGCTTGTCTTCCGAGAACTCAGAGGACTAACTTCCTTCATCAACTTTCAGTATTCCAAGATTTCTTCGTCTGTCACGAGCCGCTTTGATCTCGCTTCAGAGATCTGATCAGATCTCTAGGAAACATATCGATCCTTCGACACTATCTGTGTTCAACTCCTGTACTTCGACTTCACCGGGAGAGATAGTCTCAACTTGAGCTAAATGATGGCATGCTTTTCGGCTCAAAGCGTCTGCTACCACGTTAGCTTTTCCTGGATGATAAAGGATCTCTAGGTCATAATCCTTAATTAATTCCAACCATCTTCTCTGTCTCATGTTCAGATTGGGCTGGGTGAACACGCATTTCGTGCTCTTGTGGTCCAAAACACTTCACAACGGTTCCCCAGTAATGTCTCCAAATCTTCAACGCGTGCACTCTGAGGCTAGCTCCGGATCATGGGTCGGGTAATTCTCCTCATGCGATGCGAGTTGTCGCGACGCATACGCCAACCACTTTTCCTTCTTGCATTAACACACATCCTAATCCTCTTTTGGAAGCATCACAAGAATCTGGAAGTCTTTATCCGGATTTGGGAGAGTTAGGACTAGTGCGAGGTTAACTTGGTTTTCAGCTCCTGGAAACTTTTCTCACACTTCTCAGTCCAAACGTAGGGGCTGTCCTTTTTGAGAAGCTGAGTCATCGGTTTGGCTATCTTGGAGAATCCTTCGATGAATCTTCTGTAATATCCTGCCAATCCGAGAAAACTTCTGACTTATCACACACAGCCGCTTTCCATTCCAACAACTGCTCGATCTTCTCGGGGTCCATCTTCACGCCATCCTTAGTGATGATGTGTCCTAGGAAAGCGATTTCATCCAACCAGAAATCACACTTAGAGAATTTGGCATAAAGCTGATGTTCTCTAAGCCTTCCCAGAATTAGATGCAGATGCTTCTGGTGATCTTCTTCAGTCTTGGAGTAAATGAGTATGTCGTCTATGAACACTACGATGAACTTGTCCAAGAACTCCATGCATACTTGGTTCATCAGGTTCATAAAGTAGGTAGGGGCATTTGTGAGTCCAAATGGCACCACGGTGAACTCATATAATCCGTCTTGTAGCAAATGCTGTCTTCTCTCTGTCTTGTTCTCGACTTTCAGCCGATGATACCACTGTCCTCAAGTCTATCTTGAAAAGATCTTGGCTCCTTTCAAGCGATCGAGCAGGTCATCTATCCGGTAATGGTACTTGTTCTTGATTGTTGCATCATTCAGGGCTCTGTAGTCTATGCAGTCTCTTACTTCGATCCTTCTTCTCGGCAAATACTACTTGCGCGGACCAAGGTGAGATACTTGGCCGTACAAATCCTTTGTCGATAATTCATCCAATTGCTTCTTGATTCCTTCAACTCCAAAGGCGACATTGGGCGGGATCGCTTATGGATAGGAGGCTGTTCCAGGAACTAACTCTATTGCGATTCTATGCCTCTGCTCGGAGGTTTCCACAGTAACTCTTCCGAAAAACTTCAGGGTACTCCCGAACTACGGTATCTTTGTCTAATCCACGCAATCAGTATTGATGATGCTCGACTTCTTTTGATCAACCTCGGATCATTCTCGAATCGCTACTTTCGACCATAATCATTCTCGAGTGTCATCTTTTGAGAACAATCCAACTGAGCATGGTGTCTAGATAACCAGTTCATTCCCAATATGACATCTAGACCATCCATCTCTAACAACAACAGGTTGGCTCTGAACTCAATCCCTTGGATTTCCATTCTCAGATTACTGCAGCCGAATCTTGCCATCAACCGACTTCCAGGGGTGTGGAAAACACAGGGAGAGGGCAAGGGAGAATAGGGCAACCCACTTTTGCAAGCAAAAGCCAAAGAAACGAACGAATGGGTTGCACCTGGGTCAAAGAGGATTAAGGCCAACTTGGTTTGGATGGGAAACTTACCAACGATAACATCTGTGGCTCCAGCTGCCTCTGCTGCTGACACATGATTGATCCTTCCTTGGGGGTTCCTTGGCGGATTGGGTCCGCGGTTGTTCGAGTATCCTTCATACTTAATGGTGCCTTCAGATAACCTTGATGGGGCGGTTGAGGTTGACGAGGCTGTCTGTTGGCGGAAGCTGACGCTGAGCTTTGCCACATCACTCGGCAAGTCCTTCTTTGGGCACTTCTTTGCACTGAAGTGTCATGTCCGCAATGGAAGCAGGCTGAACCTTTCTTGGGACACACATTAGAGTAATGGTTCCCGTTGCAGGTAAAGCATCGAACATTCCCGGGCTGAGCATTGGGCGGAACAGGTCGGGATCCTCCCACTGCTTGTCTCTTGTTTGGGACGTTGGGGTTGAAGGTATAAGTCCTTCCCTTGAACTGACTTGCTGCTGACATTCTCTGTTGCTGTGCCTTTCTCTTTCTAGTATCCTCCAGGTCATTCCTTGTCTCCTCTGACACAATCAGCCTATCTACCATGGCTGAAAAATCCTTGAACTCCACAGCTGAGACATGGAACTTGAGGTTCTTCTGCAGTCCTTCATAAAATCTTTCTATCTTCTTCTCTTCTGTGTCTACTTCTCTGGGTGCATAGCGAGAAAGGTTGTTGAAGTGGTGTAGGTATTCCATCACTGTTCTTCCTCCTTGATGGAGAGACAGGAATTCCCTTCGCTTGGAGGCCATCAAACCTGCTGGAATGTGTGTCTTCCGGAAAGCTTCTTCAAACATCTGCCACGAAATCTCTTGTCCTGCCTTCAGGGTCTGAAAGTTAACCCACCATGCTGCTGCTTGACCTTGCAGTTGGTGAGAGGCATAGAGCACTTTCTCCTTCTCAGTGCACTGTACCGTATCCAGCTTCATCTGGATAACCGTGAGCCAATCATCTGCTGATAATGGCTCTGTTGACACGGAGAAAATAGGGGGCCGGGTCTTTTGGAAGTCAGACCAGTGTGACCCACCTAATAATCCATCATGTCCTACGTTGTTTTCTTGGGGATTCATCTGCGGTCTTGCGGCAAACTGTCTCATCATCATCTCAATCATCTGATTCTGCCTTTGTTCTGATATACTGTTCCTTTCCATGGCTGCCGGGGCTAGGTTAAGCTGGGTTTACGGTGGTCTCGCTCATTCTCATGACCTTGGAATGCGATCCTTCACCTTGATCCATTCTCGACTATCTTAAGGTCTTCTTTGCGGGGTTTTGGGGTAAAGCAGAAGATAAGTAAGATTTAGACATGGGGCAGAGAGAGGTAGAATAGGTGAGAGGCGAGACGAAATGGGAAAGAATTAGTGGAATTGGGCCGAAGATATAAGGATAATAGAGCAATCAACATACAGAGATAGGAAACTTAATTTTACTGATACATAGATTGTTTACAATACCGTCATACTAAGGTAGGAAACAACCTATTTTACATTACAAAAGACTACTCCAAAAGGGTAAAGCCAACTTCTAGGACTAACGCCCTATTCTAAGACTGGAATCTTCAATCGTCGTCGGAGATGTAGATGATGCGCTCCTCCGGGTCTTCTTCCACATCTTCTGCCATGGACACGTCCACCACCTCCGATGGACCATCCACGGACATCTCCTCTCCGGGCTCGTACTGGGGCTGCATCTGGTCTATCTCTTCGCGAAGCTCGTCGATCTCCATCCAAGCATTGCCCAACTGTCGCTGCAGATCATCTCGCTCGCGGAGGAGGCGGCTGTACAGGTAGTCCTTGTTCACCATCAGATCAGCAGCTTGGTCGACACGCGGGTCTGTATCGTCATCCGGGACGGTGATGATCACTGTGCCGGGGGCATCCCCTCTCATAGGGATGAGCTGGAATCGACTGTTGTCAAACTCAGCATCAAAGAGGCAGCGCGGGTGCTTCAGCACGACGGCGGGCGAGTCCTGGATAGTGTCGACTCGAGACGCGGAATACTTGTAAGCTGCGTGGAATATCTAGATTGTCATGCAGAGGATTAATATCAACCAGGCTTTCCATTAAGTAACGAGCGGCACCCTGGAAGAGTTCTTACGTGTGGAAAAGCGGGGCTTCATTACGGCCTGCACCAACATCTTTGAAGCATCCTCCACGATAACTTCGGCCCATCCCCGAAAGCTTCGGGAGCAGATAATCATGCTTTGAACCATCTCGCCAAAACGAAAACTTTTTCAAGTCGGATGAGCGGAAAGGTTTTAAGTGAGTTTTAAAGGAGAGAAGTGAATCTTAAGGAAAAGGTGGGAACAGAGAGAGGAAAGCGAGGATTATAAGAATAATACTTACGATTTTGAAACTCATTTTGTAGTTTGAAATAATCTTTGAAAAAAGACTCCTTAAGCCAACTTAGGTCTCCGTCTACGGTCAAGCCTAGGCTCGATACCACTTGTGACGGACCGCCTTTTAGAAGCGATCACGAAACTCACAACAGTTACCCAGGAAGACTAACTGTTGTAAAACAAGAGTAAAATTACCTGGCCAAAAGCCAATTCAACACTTTTATTCAATATAGCCGGCCTAACGACCGGATTTTACAAGGGAAGCATCCAAGCTTCTAGACTTACACTACCAAAAGAGAGAAACCACAAAGGCGGGGCACTGGCGAAGACAAAGACCTAGAACCAGACTAAATCGCCATCTACGACCTCCTGGTAGGCTCCAGCATCTTCGAACTCTGAAAGGGCGGGGGTTTGCAAGGGTGAGTACAGAGTACTCAACAAGTCGTACGGAACTACTGAATACTATATGTAGGGGGTAATCAAGGGATGGCAGTAGGGTTATGTATCTAGATGCAGTTTTATTTCGTAATTCATTTTACATTTGAAGCACAAACCAGTAAATAAGTAATTTGAATTTCACAAGATTCAACGGTATTAAACCACAATTATCCAAATTCCAAACAGTAACTTGAGCTTAGTTACGGGTATCAACCCCGATTCCAACTTAACTTCATTAAGGAAGATGCAGCGTAACCGATTACAATTTAGATTAACTCTGCAGAGCGGCTCAGCTTTACCCACAAGATATCTATAACCTTTATGCCAATCTCGAGCTTTCATGCAACTTAAATGCATGTGGCCCAGTTTAGATTATCACAGCATTTCGTTTAATCATTCCTGTCCTTTAGTTGTTTACCGATAGTACCGCTACCTTGGGCTCAGGGTCCCCATTAGCGTCTACCGTTGTGAGAACCAGGAATGTCACTTTGGACCATTCCCGTTCCACCCCTCCGGTCCATTTCCCTGCCGGGAAGGCCCGGTCCCCATTCTCTCCAGAGAATGGTAGCCACCAAGACAGTCCAATTATTATCTCAGGAATGACTAACTTACTGAGCCATGTCGGATACGGGTCACCGACCAGTCCGACCTGTGGTTGAGCGGGAACTAAGTTATTTACTTTGCTCAAGGGGATTTATTAACCTTACACTTTTGCCAAAGACCAAGCCTTCATTCACAAACCCATTCCGGTACTCGCAGTACCGGCCACCAGACCAAACAAGGCATTAATCACCAGCCGGGGATCGGAATCTCATCCACTCCGGGATTAATCCGATACTGTCCCCCTGACTGCAGCACTTTTATAAACAATCCGAATCGGAGATTCGGCAGCATTTTCTTAAATCCAGGTTTTGAACTAACCTAACAGTATTATCTAACCTAATCATGGCAATAAGCAATTAACTAGGGTTCCAAAGGATTAATGGGGTTTCAATATTTCAAGGAGGTTTCAGTAAGCAATTTCGGCATTACCTAATTATCATGTCATTCTAAAATACTGGATTTCAATAATTCAACGTACAGTAAAGTAATGCGGTATAAAATAATTACTACTATAGCATGGCATGATAGGATCAATATGATCAAAGGTGTACGGCTTGCCTTGCGCGGCAGCTGGATCGGATGAGTCGTCGAGGAAGTAGTCGTACTGCGCTCCCGTCTGGTCCGACGTCTGCTCCGGGAACTGCTCCGACTCCAGGGACTGCTCCGGCTCCACTGGCGTCTCAACGGTCGAATCTAGCGCGAAAAGACAACCAACATAAATAAACGACAAAACAATAACCGAAAAAGAAAACGGAAACTAAAACGGAAAACCGGAATCGAGTCGGAAAGGGACGGAGGGCAAAACTGGGATTTGGGGATTTTCTGAGGTTCGGATTTGGGAACGGACAGCATTTCTGGACTCAGGGGATCGAAACGGTTCGGGAAAAGTATTTGGTGGAGCTCTGGGATTTTCCGGGATTTTTCTGGATTTTTCGGGCTATTTTTGGAATTAAAAACGAATTTTCGGGTTTTATTAATTAAAATAAAATCGGAAAATCCGTTTCTTGCTCCGTGAACTGGCCGCTTTTGCTCGAAATGGGCCGTGGCCCATTGGCGGCGAGGCTGTCTTGGCGAGCGGTTGGCAAGAAGAAGCGGGGCCACCCGTCAGTGTGAGGAGGAAGAGAGAGGTGGGCCACCCGTCGATCAGGCGTGGCAAGGGAGGGGTTAGGGGCACAGAAGCAGGCGAGCGGCAGCGGGGTCTCGGCGGCCACGGCGGGCCAGCCGGGGCGAAGGCGAGGAGAGGAGGGCTCACCGGGAGAGAGGAGGAGCGGGGCGAGTGGAGAAGGTGGGGCGGCAGTTTTATATAGCCGGCGAGGAAGCGGCGGCCGGAATGGCGGCGCGGCGGCGGCAGGCGCAGGCGAAGGCAGATTTGCCGTGGTCGGCGAGGCACCAAAGCGGCAAGCGGCGCGACCACGCTTGTGGCGCGGCAGCGGCGTAGCCTTGGCGCGAGGCGGCGAGGCGCGGCCGGGCGGCGCGCCAGTGCCGGAGGCGGCGGCGTTAGGCGGCGGGCAGGCGAAGCGAGGCGCCGCAGAGAGGGAAGCCACACGGCCAAAGGAACGGGCCGCAAAGCCCACGAAGCAAGGAAAACGGCCCAACAAGGTTTGAATTCAAACTCGAATTTTCAATTTCCAAAACCGAAATCCAAATGCAAATTCAAACAAAAGCAAACAAATTCATTTTGAATTTGAGGTTGTTTCAGTCCACACACTCCCACGCGCGCGCATCGATCGCTCCCGGCCGTTTCTCCCCGTGGAAACGTGACGAGATTACGATGATTTGCCCGGGCGCGGCGGTTGTTGGGCTGTCCATTTCTCCCGGCCGGCACGTCGACGCGCGCGCGCGTACGCGCGTTCGTCGAGCGGAGCGGGTTGCCAATCGAGCGCCATGTATGATGTATCGTGAAGTGCTACGGTTTCAGGACACATGCATGCACAGTGTGCACCGCGCACATGAGCATGAACAGCGCTCGACGGCGATCTGGCTTTAGTAGTCCTGCCTGCATTGTCTGTTTCATCAAGGACAGAGACCACGTGGCTTAATTGATTATGATTTTTGAGTCATCAGGGTTAGGGTTGGACCGGCGACTTCATGAGCGTATCATCAGGGTTAGTCTGCCTCCATGATGGCAATTGATTGGTTTGTTGCTTGTGGGTTAAGGTTTTGGAATGTCCGCGTGTAGGGTTTAATTTTGCCGCTAATTCAGGAGTTTGGTGTGCGTGGTATCTGGAGTATTTGCAGCATGATCCTTCTGCTCAGCTCAGGGCTCAGGCCATAGGCCACGTTTTGGAACACGGAAATCTCATAGGAATTTGAAAAGATTTCCAGTAAATTTTTTGAATTAGAAGCGGGGGAATGTGTTGCATATCGGCCCATTTACGAAGGTCTAGTTGTGTGGACACTTTACCTAGGTGCATTAAGGATAACCGGTCTATGAAACTCATTACGTAGTTTAGGTTTTGTTTGGCAGAACTCCAGATCCCACTCTACTTTAGATCTAAAAGTTGTAGACTAAAATAAAGTGAATTAAGTTTATATTTTTATTCTAAAATGTAAACAAGATGGCCCATCTAAACACTCTTAATATATCCACAGCTCCAGCTTTATGGATCTGGTGGACATCTGTAAATACCCAGCTCCACCAGATCCACGGATCTGATGAAGCTGGAGCTCTACCAAACAGGACCTTAGGCTCTGTTTGGCAGAGCTCCAGATCCCAGCTCTACCTTGAAGCTGAAACTTGTAGACTGAAATAAGGTGACTTAAGTTTATAATTTTATTCTAAAATATAAACAGGATGACCCATCTAAACACTCTTAATATACCCACAGCTCCAGCTCCACGAATCTAGTGAAGCTAAGAATACCCAGCTCCACCAACTCCACGAATTTGATGGAGCTAGAGCTCTGCCAGGCACCCATCACCCCGTATATAAGGAGGGGCCGGGGTTGCACATTGTGCAGTACTCTACCCTACGGGCAAAAGTGCAATAAAACTAAGAGAAAATTTAGAACTACATCGTGTGTCTTTTGTTCTACTTTTATATTCTTGTGAGTTGACTGCATGATTGTTAGCACAGCAACCCCGAAGACATCAAACATAACCAGGGCTAACCAAACCGTTTGAAAATCGAGGTCTTAGCGGTACTGGATATTTGCGAAAATCAAACGAAAATCATCAAAAACCAAAGAGTTTCGAAACCGATCGTTTGAAAAAAGATTCAAAACAAATTCAAAGAAAAAAACGAAAATCGCTCGGTTTTCTCGAAAAACCGATCGACGAGTTAAACCTTTTGGGCGACCGGTTTTTGGAGCGGTTTACATCGATTTTTGTCGAAAACTGTTCGGTTTTCACCGATTTTCGACTGGTTTACATCGCATAAATTTTTTTATTTTTTTTTTGAATTAAACCATTTACCGATCGGTTTAGGGTTTCGAACCAGTTTAACATGGTCAAAAATCGTGGTTTTTGATGGTTTTGTGAACATGAACATAACGCTCTCGCTGTAGCTACTAGATTCGTTGTATTTGATCTAGCTTATCAATTCAAGTTTCACGGCTGTCTGTAGATTGGTTCTAGTTCTACCATACGCCAACATTCCCTCTCTCTAGTCGCAGGGTGGTCGGGCACACACCTCTGCATGCGCACCAACCGCCTCGTTCCCCCGAACGACCATCTTTACGACTCTGTGTACGTGTTTGCGTGCCATCGCCAAGATCAACTGTGCGCCGCCTCTGACGTACGTTGTAGGCCAACCGAGCCAAACGGCCGTATGTCTCTGTGTACATGCCACCAGTATGTGCCGTCAATCACCAACTGAACGGTCATGCATGCACACCCCTACTCACCGGCACAGGCACGTCTCCGCGTGTGCCGTTGTCGTTGCGTTCTTGCTCCTGCCAATCGATCATTGCCACCACGCCATTCGTCGCTGGGCTGGGGTTCACGTCATCGCCTCCACACCGCTGTTGAAGCCCACCGGGCACAAAGGCTTCGCCTCCAAGAGGTGCACCGCCGATGCCTCCATGTCATCATCATCGATCGCATTAGCGCCTCCACGCTATGTCTGTTGTTGACAACCCCGCGTCAGGATGCTGGAGCCAAAGGGGACGACCATGGCACCTCCGCGCCATGGCTGTTGCTGCCATCGCCTCAAACTCATGCCAGTACCTGCAAAGCACCGCATGGCACCGTCACTATTGCTGCGCTGCGCCTTCGTCGTTGCGTCGCCTCTTGCCACCACCATCACTGCTTGCGTCGCCATTGAGCAAGGAGGAGGCACTGCCAACACCGCTGTCACTCGCCTCTGCACGTGCGTGTGTGCATGCTAATACTACGTACCAATTCTAGGAGGGGTTTTGATAAGTTTCACCCGGATGTTTTCTTTAGCAACCATCATCCAAATTTCTGACCATTAGATTTGCTTTCACTTCTAGGAGACTGAAGACAAAAATCATCTTGCAGCTCGAAACCTGCAATCTGCTCTTAGCAAAGAGGGATATGCATCTTTTGCAACTAAAAAGTGGGTTCTCCTTTACTTAATGAACCACTAATGTGTTGAGTTGCATGTAGTGCACATTGCTACTAGAGAACCCAGAAATCTCTGGGAAGCTCTAAAGGAACACTATGATACAATACCGTTGGCTTTCGAAAATAAGATGAATTCTGGGAATAATATTTGGAGACGGCTCGTGGACAAACACACTCGAACTCGTGGACACACGACAAGAGCTAGACTAGAGTATACACAGAGAACACACACTTGTATATTCTTGTACCACTTCGCTCAAATAAGATGAATTCTGGGAACAATATTTGGAGACGGTTGACTCGAGTTACCTGACTCAAGTTGCGTTGTTCTTGCTATGTTCCTATTCAACTTAAGACTAACTAGCTAGCTAACTGTGTACAAGAAGATATATAGGCTAACTACTGGACTCGTATGAACCGAGGCAAATCCTATCATGGCCGGCAAGCTCGGCGAAGCACTCCTAGTTGCCTGAAGACTCGCCCGTGTAGCTGCACGTTCTCCTCCCTTAAACGTGGGCATGCAAGCCATCTTCTCACCTAATGACTCGGTCGATACAGAGACCAAGTAACATCATCTCATGCGTCTTGCTCTCGGCACACACAGCATGCATGACTCAGTCACTAATTAACTTAATTACCTCCTAATATCTATCTACATGCAAGTACTCCCTGCGCTAGAAGTGATCAAATAAGCAACATGCATGCACAACCCATACATCAGCTGGTTGCATGCAACTAAACTCTACTAATGACTAGATGACCAGAGAATGCAAACTGAGACGTACACATGCATGTACATGGTTCACATCTAATGTGTACAATTATTCTAAACAACAAGATTAATCCAACAATCACCCTTTAATCTTGTTGTGACTTTAGCATGGCCTCGCTCACAGGAGTACGTGCCGGTTCGTCGTCCGCATCTGCTATGACGAAATGCACCTCCCCCTTTTTCTTCTTGTTGGGCTCGGGGCATTCTGAAGCGAAGTGCCCATAATCATTACAATTAAAGCACCTCAACTTTGCCTTCTCAAATTTTCCATGCTTACTACGTTGGCCACCATAGCTCTTGTCCTTGGGTGAGTCTTCTCCCTTGGATTCCCGAGCCCTCCACTCAGCCTTGGTGAGCAGTAAGTCTGCATCACCCTCCTCGCCATGGCGCTTGCAAATCCTTCCCTCAAACACTTTGAGGTGCCCGATCATCTCCTCGATTAGCATTGTCTCTAAGTCGGCAAACTGCTCAATTGTAGCCACGACTTGCAGGAACCTATCCGGGACAAACAAACGAAGCTTCTTGATGATGACCGCATCCTCAAGTGTTTCACCCAATCCACGGATTTCATTCAGGAGGGAAATCAGTTTCCCTGCAAACTCATTCACGTATTCAGTCTCTTTCATGTGCATGACCTGAAAGTCACACTTCAAGGCTATCACCCGTGCTTTCTTGACATGATCGGCTCCAAGGTACATGGTCTTCAAGGTGCTCCATGTCTCCTTCATCGTCTTCTTCCCGGTAACCTGCAATAAAGTTTATTCCGGAATCGCCTCGACGATGGCCGCCATTGCCATCTTGTCCTTCCTCCTGTCCACGATTGCTCCTTCCACGGGATCAACGGCATCCCAGATGCCTTGAGCCTCCATGAACACCTCCATCTTGATCGCCCAAGTGAAGTAGTTGGTACTGGAGGGAGACGAATCCCTCCTTGGTCGCCGTCCGCTCCACAATCGACATGATGTCGTGCTATGAGCACTTGGGCATGCAACCTACAACCTCTCTCTGAAACCAATTGTTGGCTTTCCCAAAATCAAACACACTCGAACTCGTGGACACATGACAAGAGCTAGACTAGAGTACACACCGAGAACACACACTTGTATATTCTTGTACCACTTCGCTCAAATAAGATGAATTATGGGAACAATATTTGGAAACGGCTGACTTGAGTCACCCGACTCAAGTTGCGTCGTTCTTGCTGTGTTCCTATTCAACTTAAGACTCACTAGCTAGCTAACTGTGTACAAGAAGATATATAGGCATATTGTTGGGAATAGTCGCACATCGGTTGTTGGAAGGGCTTGAACATGGTTTATAAGGGTGAGGGAGCACCCCCTCATTGAGCTAGCTTTTTGGGAGGAGGTAGCCCAAGAGACTTTGGCCCGCTGCTTTGGTTAGGCCTGCGAGTGTAATTCAGCCCAACGATCTGGAATCCGGACGCGCTAGGTGTAGCGGTCCAGCTGACAAGTGGTATCAGAGCCCAGGTGGTTCCTAGGTAATCTCGGCCCGATGTGTGAGGGGGAGATTGTTGGGAATAGTCCCACATCGGTTGTTGGGAGGGCTTGAGCATGGTTTATAAGGGTGAGAGAGCACCCCCTTATTGAGCTAGCTTTTTTTTTTTGGGGGGGGGGAGATGGCACAAGAGACCTTGGCTCGCTACTTTGGTTGGGCCTACGAGTGTAATGCAGCCCAATGATCTGGGATCCGGACGCGCTAGGTGTGGCGGTCCAGCTGACATGATACAATACAAGAAGATCGTATTCATATTAATGCTTTCAACACATGGATGAATTTGAGGATGCAAGACTTTGCATATGTGGAATCATTCAGCATAGATCTTGTGACCAATGTCAACATTCTATCAATGTTGGACATAAATATATCAGAAGAAGATATGATAGAATTAGCTATTTAATTTAGCTCTAACTATAGAGGATTATACCGTAGGTTCTATCTAAGGAAGGCATATTAAGAAATACTATATTTTGCTTAGTTGTCTACTGAGATGGAAAGAGCAAGAGACTTACATCTAAGTCCATTAAATGGGGGTAGTTTTCCCCATAGTACCAACTGCAGAGTCAAATGGACGTAGAGGTGGCAAGAAGAACAACCGCAGGAAGAGGAGGAACAACAAGGTCTCTCCTGATCATGAAACTGCAGTTGAGACTAATAGCAGCAAGGATCGTGGGAATGATGCACTCCTAATATCTATCTCCTTAAAAATTATGAAGTTAACTCATGGTATTGCATAAGACATCAATTTTTGTTCGATCCTGAATTAGTCGCCAATATTAATGTTAGTAATTAAAGTTACTCATTGTAATCTTTAGTTCATGAGTTGAATAAAATATTTCCTTAAATAAAGTATTTACAGTTTGTATGCATGTTTTATATTTGCATTTATGGTATGCAATGTTTTTAATTCATGAAAATTGTTTATCTCATGCTTATAGAATTATTGAAGTCTGATCAATGGAGGGGGAACATGAACATTGTCTTTTGGGTAGTTGTACCATAAATTCAATCCTTAAGGATATGAAGTAGTTCTAGACTTTTAGTTCGAAGACTGGTAGTATTATCATCATAGCGGACAACTGTGGCAATATTACAAGGTCTGGAAGAACTTTGATAGTTTTACCGATGGAAATGAAAATAATCATTATGAATGCATCATTATTTCTGAAAACTACCGATGAAATCTTGGACTATGTTTTCCCAAGCGTCAAGATGTAAAGCTAACAAGTTACTCAAACACTTTTCCCAAGCATTAAGATGTAAAGCTAACAAGTTACTCAAACGCTAGCTATCTTTCTAATCCCTGTAATGCTAGATCATAGACTGGATATTTCTCAATTGAAGTATAACTATCTCTTAGAGATATGTAAAATAGTTAATTGTTGCTACATCGATAAATCATTTAGAACTTATTGCTCTATATGAAATGATATGTGAATGCATATAGTTTAGAAAATTAATTCATCATATTGAAGAGTTTTGTGGTACAGAGGTGGAAAAGACTTCCACGGTCCTCTATGAGGATAATGTAGTTGTGTTGCGCAAATGAAGAATAGCTATATCAAAAGGCATATAGCAAAGCATATACTCCCAAAACATTTCTACCCATATAAACAACATGAGAATAGAAATATAGAAATACAGAAAATTCAAACAAGTGAGAATCTCATGGATTAATTTACCAAATCTTTACCAGGACCAAGTTTTGTAAACCATGTCCATGGGATTGGTATGAGAAGACACGAGGAGTTGTTGCCTTGTGGAGAAGATATATGATCTTCATATATATTCATCATTGGGATAAAAAGATGTTGATATGTTGTACTCATTTTCCCTTAGAGTTTTGTCCCAATTGACTTTCTCAATTGAAGGTTTTAATGAGGCAGCATGTGCAATGGTAAGAATGTAAGCTATATACTTTTTTCTTACCATTTTCCCACTGGATTTTTAGAATGAGTTTTTAATGAGGCATAAACTTGACAATGGCAAAATGTCCAAGAGAGAGTGTTGTATATCAACTCCTTTACGAAGGCCCGATTGTGTGGACACTTTACCTAAATAAAGGTCCATTAGGGACAGCTGGTCTATGAGGCCTATTGGCATAGTTTAGTGCCATATCAGCAAACAACATTTGAATTTGCCAAAAATTGAATCGTTTTCGTATAGATCACAAAGCTACAAAAGATGAGATTAACACATCATTAAATTTAGTAGGTATTGATATGGCTATTTTTTTTATCATTCAGATGATAAAACTTCACCTTAGGCCTTAGATATTCATGAACTTGGAATGTTGCAAGTGGGCACGAATCCATGTTTACATCCCATAACTGAAGAAAGAGAAAAAAGAGCGAACTACGGATATTGCTTGGCAGGAGTCGATCCATGCGCGTGTGCAGAGAGAGAGAGAGAGAGAGAGAGAGATGAACGAACCTCACGAGAGAGCGACGTGCAGGCGCGGAGGAGTTGGGCAGGACGGGGATCGAAGGAGATTCCTTCTCTCTTTCTTCGCTGAGGGGAACCTGGCGTGGTAGTAGAGCTGGGAGTGGGCGTCCCACTCGAACCTGGCGCCGCTCTCTGCCCCGACCTCCCTGCCGCTCCGGTCCATCGCCGCCACTCGCCGAGGAGCAGCAGGGATTGGAGGAACAAGGCCTATGGCCTCCAGTCAAGTACATCACCAAGATGCCAACGGAGCCCAGACAGGGCCAAGCCAAAACAATGGCCAGATAAAAAAAACCAAAACTCATACCTGCAGAGAGCAAGATCTGAGAGGGAGGAAGCCGGTAGCTCTGAATCGCCTGGCGTGAACCCAATAGATGAGCCGTGCGGAGATGGCGATGAAGAAGCAGAGGCGAACGATGGTGGTGATTCGCACGAAAGGAATGGGCGGAGGCACCGCGAGGACGATGGGGAAAGGGCAGGGGAGCAGAGGCGAAGGACGGCGACGAATCGCGCGAGGGGAAAGGCCGAGGGCGACGGCGGCATGGGTGCGGTGGGCAAGGACGGGGGCGGAGTAGGCGCTGGTGCGGGGAAAGCGCTGAGGGCGATGGCGGCACGAGCGCGGTGGTGCGGGGCGAATTAGGCCCTGCTGCGGGGAAAGCGCCGAGGGTGATGGAGGCACGGGCGCGGTGGTGCGGGGGCGGGGGCGAGGGCAATGGGGGCAAGGGTAGGCTAGGTTTCACTGCGAAAGTGCGCCGAGCCAATTGGGCTGCGTGGAGGACTTTGCGGTGTTGGATTTGTTGGTGCTTGACGGCTGGACCTCGAGTACGCGTGGCCAACGGATGGGTACCGACGAAAGGGACGGACGTCGCCGAAAACAAGCAGGAGGCGAACGCAGTCTGCCTCGGCGAAGCGCGCCGACGTGGCACACACGAGGAGCCGCGAAAGTGTTACCCTATAGGATAGTTAATATAACTTAAAGTTACTAAACAAGCCATACTTTCTTTTGTCTGAGAATAGCTCAACATAACACCACTATCCATAGGTGCAAAAGGCAGCGGCAAGTGTTCTACTGCTACTGGTCAAGAGCGTTCCATTTGTTTAGTAATGTTGGTGGAAGCAGCACTGACGTCCACTGGAACACAAAAAAGGGCGATCTCCACTTCCTCAAAAGGTTTATGCTTCTTCTAGAATGCAAAATAAGGTTTCTCAGATGCTACCAGCTCCACTCCATAACTAATTTCACTTGTCATAAGTGGAACACCTTTCCAAATTTGAAAAGCAAATAGCAGCTTCACATTTTTGTAACGATTTATAAACCGTTATAACATGTGCGAACAAATTAACCGTCAATCTTACATTCCAATGGCTATATAACGCACAAATTTCCTCGTCAGGCTACCCATACATTTGAGTTTCAAAAAACAAACCACACAGAAATCACAAAGTTTCTACAAGTACTATGTCTATGATACTATTGGTAGTTTCAAAAGTACACGACGGATTACGGAACACCTCGGATTGTGACCATGAAAGTTCTCTTTTCAACGGCCAAACACACGGTAAAAAAAAAAAACCAAAAGTTTGAATCGGTCCCTGCAGGGAAGTTCTGTGACTTCTATCACCAATTCACCATCATGCCATCCCTGTACTTTTGCGGTCTATGCAGTGCCACTGGCATGAGGTCAATTTTTAGCTCCCTGTTTCTCAACCCGTGAAACAAAGCTCTTGTGCAGCTAGTGCTGAGTGAGACCACCAAACCAAACAGTATGCAAAAACAAGATAGAAATGAAATAAATAAAGGGATAAGTCATTTTACACATTCGAACTTCTTAACAAGTCTATTTAACACTCTTAACTACAAAACTGAGTATTTAACACCGTAAACTTCCAAAAACCGGTTCAAATTATACTATAAAACAGTTTTGGAGGGTGGTTTTGATGATGCAGATCCCACAAGATGGTTTTTTGTCTGTAAAAATCGATGCCATGACTACTAATATGACAAAAATCACCCTGAGTTAGAAGATTCCTGTTAGCAAAATCAACTCAGGGTGTAAGTAGATCTAATTTTTTAAGTTTAGAGTGTTAAATAACCGGTTTTATAGTTGAGGATATTAAATTAATTATTTTGTAAAGTTCAAAAGCCTAAAATGAACTTATACATAAAATAAAATAAGGAAAAGGAAGAGCAGCAGGGATAGTATGGAAACCCTGATCCTTGGCTTGCCGAAATGCCGAAAGCTCCAAAACCGGTTGCCATGCGTGCCATTGCATACTGCTGCCTCCTTTGCTTCCTCCTTTGCTTTACCAAATTCTTTTAGCCTCGGGTTAACAAGCGCAACACAGCCGGATGGGGAATGAACGAAAGACACGAAGCATCGAACGACACGGCGGGCCGCAAGAAGGAGCGACACGCGGATAGCACCGGAGGGCTCTAAACCTCCGGAACTTAATATAGGTATAATTTCGCTGCTTCTGGTTCTACCTTCTGGACTTGTACTTGACCCTGCTAAAATTCGTTTCTCAAAATTTGGGTTATTATTTTTTTCAGAAAGAAAGTTTCTTGGTGTTAGCAGCTTGCTGTTCTTGGGCCCAAGGGAGAGAAATATTAGAGATAATCTTGTAATTAGTTTAGAAATCTTGGTTAGAGTCCGACTAGGATGAGGAATCCAATTAAAATAAGAAGTAGAATCCTATTCCATTTCTTAGGTTGTATATTAGGCTTGAGTTTTATAAACAAGAAAGTAAGCAAAATAAGAAGTAATATAATCGAAAGGAGAGGTGCTTCTGTGCAGTGGCGGATCTAGGATTTTAAGTTAGGGTATGCCAACCTAATACTGTAATATACAATTCGGTAAAATCCAATGAACAATTTGGTAAACAACTACAAATATTATCGAGAAATTCAGTATACAATTATAAAATAAAATAATTAGAAACATGATAATATAAGTATAAATTACAATATAAATAGTTCGAACATTCTAAATATGAAATATGCATAAAAGAAGTTTACACACCTACAATAGTTCAAAGAATACAATACTACTTCTTGTCCTTCTTGTCTTGCCTCTGCCTTCTAATAGCCATCGAACTTTTGATTATATCATTTTCATCAACATAGAAGAAAATATCTTGCTCAATAAACGTGACTAGACAATCATCCAAAAAACTATCACCCATCTTATTTCTCTACTTATTTTTGACTAAACTCATTGCAGAAAATACCCTCTCAACACCCCTAAACAAATTATAAAAAATTGCTTCGGTTTCAGCAAAAACAGATTGACACATGTTAACTAAAATAATAATTTCTGAAGATCCAACCGTTGGATTGATGTGAAATTTTAACTGTAAAAACTAGATTCAACTGTGAAACTAACACAACAAGAATCAACTCAATCGGATATACGGATCTAAAGTTATGACCTTCACAAGTTAAATGAATAAAATAATAACGGAAATTAATTGTATGGACTATATTGGACCGAATCTGCAGGGTATGCCGTGGCCCACCCAGCATACCCTGTAGATACGCCCCTGCTTCTGTGCTTTTCTTTTTTTAAAGTAGCATAATTATTAAAGCATGAATGAAAGATAGATAGTGATTACTTACCCCTTTGCTTGCTTCAAGATTCGTACAATTTGTATTAGAAGGAAAAGCATAGAAACACTTCTCGAAAGGAAATTGTCTTAAATTTTTTTGGGTGCTCTGATACTATTTGTCGGAACAGAAAAAAAATTAAGATAATTTTCTCTCATAATACTTCCTATTTTACTTGCTTATAAAACTTAAATCTATCTCTAAATTTATAAAAGTTTTTTTTGATGTTTCGTTATAACAGGGAATGATGTGGGGAAGGAGGGTGAGAAGAAAAGGCTTCACATTTCAACTCTTGTGGTAAAAATCTCTGGAGAAGGACGTGACGTGAGAGAGAGAGAGAGAGAGAGAGAGAGAGAGAGGAGCTCTTGAGGTGCGGAAAGGGAAGAGGAGGCTCCTAACTGACCGTTTATTAAAGCCCACATGACCCGGAGCTTTACCACTGCCGCGCCCTGCGGATGCCTTCCTTGCCCCCAAGATGCTGCTCCCTCTTGCGGCAGTGGAATGGAAGCTTAGGAATTGAGCTCACGGGGAGGGAGCTCAAACGGCGGCCAAGAAACACCACCGATTCCGGCTCGCGCAGCTGCATTGGCGTTCCTGATTCAAAGACGCTCGCTTTGCGTGGCTCCGAGCGGCGGCTGGTTGGTGGGGGAGCAGCGCCGTCACTGCAGTGAGGAGGAGCTGCCCTTCTTTGGAAGCGCCAGTGGTGCTGGTGTTTGACAGCGTTGCTGCCTTGGGCTCTTGGTTCGTGCTGGGTTCTTGGAAGCAATGGCGCCGGCGGGCCTGGGGATGGCCTACTTGTGGGGCAGAGATGCACGGCGGGGCACGCCGGTGGTGGTGACCATGGAGAACCCCAACTACTCGGTGGTGGAGATCGACGGGCCCGAGGCCGTGGAGCTCCGGGCCGCCATGCCCATGGACAAGGGCCGCCGAGGCAGGAGCGCCAGGCAGTTCACCTGGGTGCTGCTCCTCCGAGCCCACCGCGCCGCCGGGTGCGTCGCCTCGCTCGCCGCTGTCGTGTGGGCGCTGCCGGGCGCCATCGGGAAGCGGTTCAGGCGGAACTCCTCCTCCGCCGCCGCCGAAGACGGGCCTGACCACAGCCGGGGTTGGCTGCTGTACAGGTTCATCAAGGGGTTCTTAGCGCTCTCCTTGCTCGCCCTCGCCGTGGAGCTGGTGGCCTACTGGAATGGGTGGCACTTCCAGAGGCCTAATTTGCGTGTGACTGACCTGCGTGTGCCGGAGGTGATAGAGATTCAGGGGTGGGCGCACTCGGCGTACGTCTCCTGGATGTCATTCCGAGCCGACTACATTCGGCGGCCGATCGAGTTATTGTCGAAAGCTTGCATTGTTCTCTTCGTCGTCCAATCGATGGATCGGCTCATCTTGTGCTTTGGGTGCTTCTGGATCAAGCTCAAGAAGATCAAGCCAAGGATTGAAGGGGACCCATTCGGAGAAGGATCAGGGTACCAGCATCCAATGGTGCTCCTTCAGATTCCTATGTGCAACGAAAAGGAGGTAACCAGCTGAATTCCTCTGCATTTTTGTGCAGTGTCGTGTTCATTGTGTCGCGTCATGGATGATGGGCTTGCTCTTGGGACAGGTTTACGAGCAATCGATTTCGGCAGCCTGCCAGCTAGATTGGCCAAGGGATAAGTTTCTGATTCAGGTGCTTGATGATTCCAGCGACGAGCGCATTCAGCTGCTGATCAAAGCAGAAGTTTCCAAGTGGAGCCAGCAGGGTGTAAACATCGTCTATCGGCATCGGGTGTTGAGGACCGGCTATAAAGCTGGGAACCTCAATTCTGCAATGAGCTGTGACTATGTCAAGAATTATGAATTCGTTGCCATTTTTGACGCGGACTTCCAACCAAGCACTGATTTTCTCAAGAGAACAATCCCACATTTTGAGGTAGCAATTCTCTGCTGCTTCAATTCTGGTATACTAGATATTGTGCATCAATTTGGTACAATGTCCTGGTGCAAATCTTTCGACTTTGGGTGATGCAGGGGAATCCTGAGCTTGGATTGGTTCAAGCACGATGGAGCTTTGTGAACAAGGATGAGAACCTCTTGACCCGCCTTCAAAATATCAACCTGTGCTTCCACTTTGAAGTTGAGCAGCAGGTCAATGGGATCTTCTTGAATTTCTTTGGCTTCAATGGAACTGCCGGAGTTTGGAGGATCAAGGCTTTGGAAGATTCAGGAGGTTGGCTCGAGAGGACGACCGTGGAGGATATGGATATCGCTGTTCGAGCACACTTGAATGGATGGAAATTTATCTTCCTGAATGATGTGAAGGTGCATTTGCTAATCATAGAATTTCACATGAGCAATTAAATGTAGAGACTGATTTTACTTAGCACCATCATACAGGTCTTGTGTGAACTGCCAGAATCCTATGAGGCGTATCGGAAACAGCAACACCGGTGGCATTCCGGCCCAATGCACCTTTTCCGGCTGTGCCTTCCGGACATAATTACTGCCAAGGTATGCAAATCCCATTAGCTACAATTTCGTACTTGTGCACAGTTCAAGTTCTTTCTTATTTTTGACAAATATTGTTATTATTTGAACACAGATCTCCTCATGGAAGAAGGCAAATTTAATACTACTATTCTTTCTTTTGAGGAAGTTGATACTCCCTTTCTACTCTTTCACACTGTTTTGTGTCATTCTTCCTCTGACCATGTTCGTTCCTGAGGCTGAGCTGCCTATTTGGGTCATTTGTTATGTGCCGGTTTGCATGTCCTTCCTGAACATTCTGCCATCACCAAGATCATTTCCTTTCATTGTGCCATACCTCCTTTTCGAGAACACCATGTCTGTGACAAAATTCAATGCAATGGTGTCTGGATTGTTCAAGCTTGGAAGCTCCTACGAATGGGTTGTCACCAAGAAGTCTGGTCGATCATCAGAATCAGACCTCTTGACAGCAGCAGAAAAGGAGACAGAGAGCCTTTCACTTCCTCAGTTCCAGAAGCAATTATCTGAAAGTGAATTGATTGAACTCAACATGCTAAGGGGACAGCAAGAAAAGTCACCACTCGACGCAAAAAAGGCTAACAAGGTCTACAAGAAGGAGCTTGCTCTTTCTCTTCTTCTCCTCACCGCCGCAACCCGGAGCCTCTTGTCGGCTCAAGGGATTCATTTCTACTTCCTTCTCTTCCAGGGGTTATCATTCCTTTTCGTCGGCCTCGATCTAATTGGAGAACAGATAAGCTGATCCCTCCCTTGCTTTTGTCAAAACATCATAGAAAGCACACATATGTTCATACACACAGTGATAATCAAGTTCTGGAGTTCCAGTTCATGCCATGGAATTTTACTTCAGCATTGCAAACGAGTCATCATGTTCTTACACATAAGGAAAGAACAATTGGTTCCGCAGTCCAGATTCAGGGCACAAACCGGGATGGCCCAACAGGAATAAGCTGAAGAGTAGATAGAATTTGTTCATTTGTAGTCAATCCATATATAGAGTTCCATCAATGTTCTTTGAATCCATAAATACTTAGACACGTACCGTTCATTTGTAAATCGTTAATAAGCAATTCGTTCTGAAGAAAATTTGTGAAGAACTTGTACATATTCTGTTGATGGATGGTTGTCATGATCCTAGGTTAAACTGCAGTCTATTGTCATCTGTCGGTGGATCTACATTTAGTAGCCAACAGGCAGGCAGTTGGATCTACTGTTGGTGCTGTGTGGTTCTGCTCATCTCATCATCGAGGAGCATATAGCATTTTGTTTTCTGGCACACCGGCACCACAATTGTCCCCTCGTTTTCGTATCAGATACTACAGCTTACAAAGGTATCATCAGCAACATCTGTCATGAGTACTAGTGACAAGTGATGCAACTGGTAGGTTCTCTGATTCAGGTAGACAGATCTAAATAGTTCAGATGTGCAAATTCTCTACTCCTAATGCTCCAAATGTGCTTTCACTTACTGTCATCAGATCTGTACGAGCTGGTGAATTTGTTGCCAGGATCAGAGGCAGAACTATAGCAGCTAGTTTTGTAAAATCTGAAATCCCACTTGTCATTAAATCTGAGACAATAAAATAATTTATAAGAAAATCATGGGACTGCTAAAATACTTAAAATTTTACACAAACATCATTTCCACCTCAAAAATACCCTAAATTTTTTTGTAAAATTTGGAGCCATGGATAGCTCTAGAAATTCCAAAAATGTCTAGCCGCAATTAAGTGCATGTTTAAAAATTGTTTAAAGTCTAGAAATCGAAAGTGCCTACCCCGGCAAAAGACGCTTTCGCTGTGGGAAGGCGTATCCCAACAAATTGGGATTTTGTGGGATCTCATAGCTGATACCGCGTATCCCAACAAATTGGGATTTTGTGGGATCTCATAGCTGATACCTTTCAGATGATTCAACAGGCTAGGCAGACGTTTGGAAGTCAATTTTTCATGGAAATCTTTATCATCGCGTCGCGGCATATTTGGAAACAATGCAATAGAAAGATCTTCAACCACAGTGACGAGTCTCTCCAAGACCGAAGGCTTCACCGTATGCCTATAAAAAGGGCTTCATAGGTCATCCTCCACCTCTCTTCCCCTGTTGCTCTACTATTTAGCACCTGGCGCTATTGCTCTCCGAGGAGCTCCATTGATGCCATAACAAGAGTACTCGAGCAAAGCCCAATCAACCTATCCAGTGTGCCATATTCAAATTCCGTCTAAATGAAGCACCCTAGGGTACCTTGATCATGTTCCCCACTCATTTGTAGCTCAAGTCGCCTAGTACATTGCCGCCACGAACACATTCTTCCCCAGCCATGGCCGCCATCGTCAAGACTTTGGTGAGTTTCGACCACCACCAACCCTCAAAAATGAGATCCCTTCACCCCCCCCTAGAACTTTCTCCTTCGTTAATTTCTCACCTGCACCTCTGTGCTTCTCCCTCCGCCATCCACCATGTCCGCCACGGTGAAGCTCCACCGCCAGCCCTAGTCGATCATCCCCGACCACCACCGATTGCTTCCCTAGCCTCCCCTTCATCATCTCTTGCTATCCTGAGAACCCTCACTACCTAAGTCACCATTGGCAGCCACGCTCAAGCCGTTGCTCTGCTATGGGTTGCTGACAAGTGGGGCCCACCTGTCAAGGGCTCATATCTCTCTCACTCAATGACAGGCTGGCCTCACTGGTTAGATTTCTTTTTAAAACCGAGTTTTGAAAACTGAGTCATTGACACATGGGCCCAGGTGAAATATTATAACTCGATTTATAAACTAAACCGGTATTTAAGTTATCAGTCACTAACAGATGGACCCCACCTATTAGTTGTTTAAAAAAAATTAATAAAATATTGACAAGTGGACCCCACCTATCAGTCTTTGAAAAATTGAACTAAAAATCTCAAAAATGATAAGTATGTTTTCATTCCGTAGGGAATACATTTTCTCGGTCAAAAGGCATAATCTCTAAAAGTACGCCTGTAACATCCCAAGAAATATGAAAAATGGAATAAAGTGACTAAGCATGCATTTTACTGTATTTTTGGATTTTCCTCTGAATTTATTTGAATTAAGGATTTTGGTTTCAATTAATTCCTTTTCACCCAATTTGAACCATTCAAAAGGAACTCATAAAAACCCCCAAACAACTTGTGAAATCATGTGCTGAAAAATTGGCTTTGAAATGAAAAATTAAACTTAGAATTGGATTTGCAAAATGTGCTTGTGCATGTGTTTGATAATTTGACAAGAAACAGTAAGTTTCACTTTGCCGGACCTAGCTCTCAAAAGCATTAAGTTCCCCATCTGCGACGGACAATGTCTTTGGAGTCAAAGTCGTGGGCGTGTTTGAACTCTTTGAGCCAAACTCTTTTCCTCAAAACCCGATCGATTTAAACATGCGACGGATAATGTTTTTGTCCGTCGTGGACTTGCTTTTGGCGCTTGAGTCTAACTCTTTCTCAAGATTTGAAACCTTTGCATGTACAAGCGGGCCAGTTTTTCTTAGTCCGTTGTGAACTTGTTTTGAGCTCATGGCCGAAGTCATTTTTGCATGTACAACGGACCGATTTTCTTTGTCCGTTGTGAGCGTGTTTTTATCCGTTTGGTTTTCTTCTTGGAACGAATCTTTCACTTGTACAGCGGACCGATTTTGTACATCCGTTGTGAATGAATTTGAGTGATTTTTCATGTATGCGCCGGACCATATTTCCTTGTCGTCGTGAATGCGTTTTCTTTGAATTAGGGTTTTGGCGAGTGAAATAATTTGAATTTGAGATTATGAAATTTGTGATGATTTCATGATGCTTCTTTTGAGTGGACTTTATGCAATGCTCATGTGAGTAGTTGCATGGATTGACATTGAGTCAAATCGTGGACTTGTGCTCGGATTTGTTTTGTGGTTTGTTCATGTGCGGTGTTGCTCGAAGGCAGATGTAGTCGATGGCGGGGACCGGAACTAGGTTCATGGAGGAACGAGGTTCGGGACTAGGTTCGGGAAGGCCGAGGTCTTGGTGGTCAAGGATGTCATGCGGGCGTTGGGCTAAGAGAATGGTGCACATGAAGAATGGTTAGTCACGTGAGAATGGCGGGGAGGTCATTCGGCGTGCAAAGTGTTAGTCACGTGAGTATGGCAGGTGGCCATACGCGTGCAAAGTGTTAGTCACGTGAGTATGGTAGGGTTGCTATCGGCGTGCAAGAGTTGTACTTCGGCCGAGGTTGGGCCAAGTAGAGTTGTGTTGAATCAGTTCATGCAGCGTGGAATAGGAATCGTATTGAGGAACTCCTTATTGGGTTGGTGCTTTAAATAGGTGGGGTCTCTGTTGAAGGCACCAAGTAGAGCTGGCGCATCAAGCTTTGAGCTTGGTTTTAGGGTTTGTACTCTTTTGATGAGAGTATTTTAGACAAGAAATAAAGATCAATTCTTCCAAGATTTTTGCGTGCTCTGATAACCACGCTCGCTACGCTATTTTACGTTTTGGTTCTTGTTTGCATGCTTGTTCTAGTTCTAGATTGGTTTTTGTTCTTCAAGTTTTATCTTGATTTGATCCATCAAAAACCTCTCTAGGTATTGATCTAGTGTTTCTCAAAGTCTAGTTGATCAATCTTTTGTCGTTCTTGTTTAATCTTGAAGTTTTGATTAGATTGATTCTCGTCAAGTTCTGGATCAGCAAGCTTGCAGAGCTCATAACTTTTGATCCGTAAGTCCGATCGAGCTGATTCTTTTTGGGTTCGATTCATATTGGAATCTAGTTTCTTGTGTCAAATTTCAGATCGTTTCGACAGTTGGATCTCCAGGAATTCTCGTTTTACCAAACCTCTGTCATTCTGTTTTTGTAAGCGAGGCAATTTATTTAGTTCTGTTTTGGGGTGAACTTTTAATAGGTCAAGAATTTGGTTTTAGCTTCCTTTGCAATCATTCACCCCTCTGATTGCTATATTAGTATATTCGATCCTACAAGTGGTATCAGAGCAAGGTTTCTCTAATCTATCTTAGCAGGTGATTAGATCAATGGATCGTTATTCGACAAAACCATGTGTGTTCGATGGTGTTGATTTTCAGTTTTGGAAGGCCAAGATGGGCGTTCATCCAAGCACGAGGCTTCACAATTTGGGAGAAGGTCTACAAGCCATATGAAGTCACCCCAAGCGACAACGTCAACGACACCAATCGCACACACGTTGAAGCAAATAGCAAAGCGCGCCAACTTGATCATCCAAGGCTTGGGGCCTTAGCGACTTTGATCGTGTGGTTCATCTTCGATCCATATGAGGTATGGAAATCTCTTTGTGATTACCATGAGGGTTCTAACAACATCAAAGAGGTTAGCCAAGATATTTACAAAAAAAAGAATACATGCGTTTTGAGATGAAACCTAGTGAATCTGTAGATGACTTCTTTGCGTTTCAATAAAATTCTTAGCAATCGTGTCGTTGGAGTTAGCTACACTGATGCCTGAAAATGCTCGACAATTGCTTAGTGCTTTGGACATGTCGGTGTGGGAGATAAGTAACATCTATACAAGAATCTACTACCATGAGCACACTCACATTAGATGTTCTTTACTCTAAGTTGAAAACTCATGAGTTGGATGTTCTTGCCAGGAAGGGTAACATTAAATCAATTGCTTTGATCTCTAACCCTAACATGTCAAATGCAAATTCTTCTTCTAGCTTTGCCTTGTCTTCCATGTCTTCTTTATGAGATGAGCAACTTGAAGAGTTTCTGAAGAAGATCTGGCACTACTCTCTTCTCGCTTTAACAAAGCTTTGCGAGAATGTGAATGAGAAAGAGAGGTGGTCCTCCAAGATGCTATGAGTGTGGTGACCTCAACCATATTCGCACAAATTGTCCTAAGCTTGGGAAAAACATCAAAGGAGGAGAAAGACAACGGCGAAGGAATGAGAAGAAAAGGTTCTGCGTCAAATGATAGGAAGAAGAAGAGCTTCATCAACTTAAGGTGGTTCACGAGTTCTTTCGGCTCTTGAACAAGTCAATTTGAAGCGATGTGGACTCGGAGAAGCGGCGAAGATGATGCAACTCAAGCAAGCATGAGTTGGCGGGTTGTGTCTCATGGCCAGCGGCCCGACGGCTTCGAAAGCGATCATGGCGACTTCAATGAGGTAGATCCTTCTTACGATGAATTAGCTATTCTTGTTGCTCGTCTTGGTAAATTGCTTGATAAGCGTGACAAGAAAATTAGAAACATGATTTTGTTGTTGAATCATTGAATGCTGAAATTGCTAGACTTAAAACTTTGATTCTGATGATGATGCTTGCAAATCATGTGACTTAATTTGGAATGAGCTTACCGCTTAGGAAAGAACATGCTTCGCCAATTGAGAAAATTAATGCTGAAAGTAGAAAAATGAGAAACATGTTAAACATGCTAGTCATTTATTTCATGATGATTTGCATGGTTTAACTTCTTGTTCTAAATGCTCAACTCTTGAATTAAAATTAAAAGATGCAAATGCTAGGAGTTTCTCAATTGGTGATGATGCATACACATGAGGTTCTTTCATGCTCAACTTATGCGTAAGCAAAGGAAAAGTGAATGTTCCTTGTAATAATTGTTTAACTCTTTCTCGAAAAGTTGATTACTTGGAAAAATCATTAGAAGCGTTTCACTAAAGGGAAAGAAGAACCTAAACATGATTTTGGATCAATCAAAGTCAGCACTCATAACAAAGGTTTAGGTTTTGATTCTTATGCTCATCATAAATCATGCTACCCAGCTGTTGTTAAAACACTTGTGGAGGAAAATTTGAAATTGTCAATGAGCCTAAGAAAAGCTGTCTTTAAGTCTGTGAGTGTTATCTTCTACTATGATGAATGCAAATGTTGCTTCTACTTCTAAAGCCAAACATCTGTTAAATACACTTGCACTCATTGTGGTAGAGATGGACATTTAGTAGATTTTTGCTTTAGACTAGCCAAACAACAAAAGAAAGAAAAAGCTAAGGCTAGGTCTAATTTCGAAGGCACGCTTTGCTTCTCACTACGTGCCTAGGGTGATGCAAGCACCTTTTGTTGCTAGAAACAGGAACAGGCAAAATTGATTTTGTGCATAAAGGCCCCTCGTGTTGTGCCCTCACATGTTGTCCGTCGTGTGTCTCGATCTTGGATTCCTAAACATCTTATTTCTAACTTGATCACCGAGACCTCGACACTTCTACCCTTCTATGTAGGCTTCTCTCACGAGGAGGAGAACATGTGGCTAGTGAATTTGGATGCTCACTTCATATATTCGGTGATAAGATTTGGTTCTCCTTCACTCGTGCATCTCATGTTGAAAGTGTTGCCTTTGGAGATGCTTCTTCCATACATTTCGCAAAGGCACTAGTTCAAATGATGCGTACACGTGCATATGTTCAGGAGAGTGTCTTTGTTCATAAAAGATGATGATAATCTTTGTTGAGGGCGAGATAATTAGAGTTTACATGAGAGACTCTTCCCACGTGCTTGTGTGTGCTTGTTTTCAAGCTTCCCACGTGCTTCACATCGACAAGCGATCAAAGGATTTTAGGTATCTTTATAGAACTCAAGATTTTGGCATTTGGCTTTACCTTCCTCATGGATTAGTTTAAGAGCTATTCGATGTTGACTTTCGAGGATGTTGATTTGATTTGGTTCGTACCACCTCTTGAGTAATCCCTTTTCTTGAGCATATTGATATTGGATTTCACTTTCTTAGAGATCATGTTGAAAAAGGCAACATTGTGCTTCATCATGTGGATCACGAACATCAATTGGCGGACATTTTTCACAAAACCTTTGTCTTCTTCGTTTGCTTTTATTCGGGAGAACTTGGAATTGTTCATCCAATGGGATTGTTTTGAGGGGAGTTTCTTTGCCAAGTTCTTTCACTTAATGAGCTCACTTTATCATATTTCTTTATATATTATGTAATTTTGCTAATATATGATAATCTAAATTGTTCCACTTGAACTAAAAATGATATTGAATTCCTTGGTTTGATTGCCTATAGCTAAATACTACGTGATATCTTACTCTTCTAGGCTTGTTATTGAATCTTCTTGACAAATTTGGGCTATGAAGCAAGTGTGTTTTCAGCTTTACTCTTTCATAAGACCTTTTAATCATTTTTGCATGTTTACAATCAAAGAAAAGCAAAGAAAAAGGGAATCAATAAAAAGGGTTGTTAAAGCAAAAGCTTCAAGTTGTATGCTTGAGGCATGCTTTCCCTAAAAAAATAAGATGTATGCTTCAAGCATGCCATTCCCTCAAAAGATAAGATGTATGCTTCAAGCATGCCACTCCTAGAAAATAAAAAGAAGTATGCTTCAAGCATGCCACATGCAATTTATTGTTTAAAGATTAATTTGGTCTACTAGATTGGAGTTGAAATCACTTGCTACTTGAGTTGTTAGTTGTTTCAATTTTGAGCTTTGTTCTTCTCTGAGATCTTGCTTAGTACTTGGCTATAGTTGGACTGAATTAAGGTTGAGATGCATGTCATTCCCTAACTTGTTAAAAATCACTTCAAGATCATGTATTTTGCATATTATGTGATATATAAGGTTATATGATCGAATAGGCTCATCTTTTCCTATCTTGGCACTCCCTTGTTTCTCCTTGTGAAATCTTTGCTACAGGAAAAATTTTGAACACTGTTCTCTCTTTTGTACTCTTGATGAATCCATTGTCAAGAGGAGAAATTTAGGAATCATTGAAAAGTTTAAGGAAAAAGGGGAGAAGAAAAAGGGGAGTTGTTGGGGAGTTGTTTTTGGAAATTTGAGAATTTTGGGAGAAGTTTGGAGAATTTTGGAATTTTTGGGCACATTGCACATTCACACACATTTTCCTTCTCAGGGAGATTTTGTTTTGCATTTTGGTCAAAGGAGTCTGGGTTTTCTCTTTTTGGTCCTTGATCCTTTGGATTTCAAAATCTTTTGTAAAGTGAATGCCAAATGATTCAATTCTAAGTAGTGTTGCCAATGTTTTCATCAAGGAGATTGTGAAATCATGTGCTTTGAAAAATTGGCTTTGAAATGAAAAAATTAAACTTAGAATTGGATTTGCAAAATGTGCTTGTGCATGTGTTTGATAATTTGACAAGCTTGATAAGTTTCACTTTTGCGCGGACCTAGCTCTCAAGAAAGCGAGTAAGTTCCCCATCTGCAACGGACAATGTCTTTGGGTCCGTCGTGGGCGTGTTTTGAACTCTTTGAGCCAAACTCTTTTCCTCAAAACCGGATCGATTTAAGCATCGACGGATAATGTTTTTGTCCGTCGTGGACTTGCTTTGGCGCTTGAGTCTAACTCTTTCTCCAAGATTTGAAACCTTTGCATGTACAGCGAATGATTTTTCTTGATCCGTTGTGAACTTGTTTGAGCTCATGACCGAAGTCATTTTTGCATGTACAAGCGGACCGATTTTTCTTTGTCCGTTGTGAGGCGTGTTTTGTCCGTTTGGTTTTCTTCTTGGAACCGAATCTTTCCGCTTATACAGCGGACCCGATTTTGTCACATCCGTTGTGAATGGTTTTAGTGATTTTTCATGTATGCGGACCATATTTCCTTGTCGGAGTCGTGAATGCGTTTTCTTTGAATTAGGGTTTTGGCGAGTGAAATAATTTGAATTTGAGATTATGAAATTTGTGATGATTTCATGATGCTTCTTTTGAAGTGGACTTTATGCAATGCTCATGTGAGTAGTTGCATGGATTGACATTGAGTCAAGTCGTGGACTTGTGCTCGGATTTGTTTGTGGTTTGTTCATGTCACGGTATTGCTCGAAGGCAGATGTGGTCGATGGCCGGGACCGGAACTAGGTTCATGGAGGAACTGAGGTTGGGACTAGGTTCGAGGAGGAAGCCGAGGTCTTGGTAGTCAAGGATGTCATGCCGGGACGTTCGGGCAAAGAGAATGGTGCACATGAAGAATGGTTAGTCACGTGAGAATGGCGGGAGGTCATTCGCGTGCAAAGTGTTAGTCACGTGAGTATGGCAGGTGGCCATGCAGCGTGCAAAGTGTTAGTCACGTGAGTATGGTAGGGTTGCTATCACAGCGTGCAGAGTTGTACTCGGCGGGTTGGGCCAAGTAGAGTTGTGTTGAATCACCCAGTTCCTTCATGGAATAGGAATCGTGTTGAGAACTCCTTAATGAGTTGGTGCTTTAAATAGGTGGGGTCTCTGTTGAAGGCACCAAGTAGAGTGGCGCATCAAGCTTTGAGCTTGGTTTTAGGGTTTGTACTCTTTTGATGAGAGTATTTTAGACAAGAAATAAAGATCAATTCTTCCAAGATTTTTGCGTGCTCTGATAACCCACGTCGCTCTGATTTTCTGTTTTGGTTCTTGTTTGCATGCTTGTTCTAGTTCTAGATTGGTTTTGTTCTTCAAGTTTTATCTTGATTTGATCCATCAAAAACCTCTCTAGGAATATTGATCTAGTGTTTCTCAAAGTCTAGTTGATCAATCTTTTTGTCGTTCTTGTTTAATCTTGAAGTTTTGATTAGATTGATTCTCGTCAAGTTCTGGATCAGCAAGCTTATGCAGGCTCATAACTTTGATCCGTAAGTCGATCAGCTGATTCTTTTTGGGTTCGATTCGTATTGGAATCTAGTTTCTTGTGTCCAAATTTCAGATCGTTTCGACAGTTGGATCTCCAGGAATTCTCGTTTTACCAAACCTCTGTCATTCTGTTTTTGTCGAAAACGAGGCAATTATTTGGTTCTGTTTTGGGGTGAACTTTTAATAGGTCAAGAATTTGGTTTTAGCTTCTGCACAATCATTCACCCCCCCTCTGATTGCTATATTCGTATATTCGATCCTACACAACTCAACCTAGAAAATAATTTTATAAAATACTAGAACACATGAGATGAATAAATATGAATTTTCCATAATTTTTGCACAACATTCAAATTCTTTAAAAATTCATGTAAAGTTTAAAAATAGCAAATTTCCAAGAATGTTAATTCAAAATCTATCGCTATAAACTGAGTGAAACCAAAGGCATTTGAAAGCCTAGAAAAGATCGATGCAAAAAGCCAAGCGAAATTAATTGGAAATGAAGTCTAGCTACAATGTGCATGAAATGCCATGACCTCACCGTTGGACACCGCCGTCACACCGTAGAGCTCTCCACCCGTGCAAGAGAAGCTACGCTGTTGCCTGCCATTCCACACCACCACTTCCCTCCCCTTTCTCCCTTCTCTCTTCGCCCGTGCCAACGAGGTCAACCGAGCCACGCGCGCACCCTCGTAGAGCTCGCGTGCCAGTGGCTGTGACGGGCTCACCTCGCCAAGTCCATCGCCCATGCTGTAGCCTCGCCCTCTCCGCTGCGACATGCCTTCAAGGCCACTCATGAACTCATCTTCCATCCTTGCTCACCCCTACCTCGCCCCCTTTGCCATGAGCACGCCTAGCTTGGGGATGAGGCCGAAGAGCGCATTTCCATGCAAACCAACACCACATGAGCTCATCGACTCGACTCTTCTCTTTGTAATGTCCATTTCGGTTAACTTTTCCCCTTGCTTTGATTATAGCTTCAATTGGCCTAGACGCCACCACCACGGAGTTGTCTTCCTCCGCTCCGACCGCATGTCGCCAACCCAGCCCACACCATCTCCACCACTCCGAGGTATTCCATTTGACTCCTCTCGACCTCCTAGTGCTTTCCCCTCACTTAGTAGAGACTAAGCCACTTTCTTCCTCTTTCCCGGCAGTGACCATCACCGTGCTCCGCCCATCCACACCACCAGCTCACCGTGGCTTCTCTTCAGCACCACCAACTGGTCCCCTAGGTCTGTCGTCTCCTCCTCTTGCTCACCGAACCGCCGGCGACCCCTCTGGCCACCCTTCATTGCCGGTGAGCTCGCCTCCGAGCTGCTCTGCCTCGTGCCGCCGACATGCGGGCCCGAGTCGTCAGTGGCTTGTGCACATGGGCCCAATGATGGGTGGCCCCGTGCTACCAGCCAGCACGAAGAATTTGAAATCCCACAAAAATGGAAAGTACGCTTCCCGAGTTGGAAAATGTATTTTGCTATTTTTTTGTTATTTTCTCGAACCGAATGCAATCAAACTTGAATAACTTTTGCTAAAAAAACTCCAAATCTAGTGAGACAAGTCTCTAAATTTGTGTAAAATCATGAGAAACTAAATATGTAAAAAAAATAGTTTTGATCATTATACAGTAAATGAGCTCAAATTTAAACTATAGGCCTAGAATGTGCATAATGTAAAATTTTCACAAATCAGCTCCAAAATGGATGAATTTTTTTTTTCATGTTCCTGAGGTTGTAAGTACTCCAAATATGTAAAAATATTTGAATTTGGACTTAATTTGTAATAAATTCTAAAATAGTCAAGTTTTCAATACATGTAAAAAATTGTTTATAACTTGTGCTAAAATATTTCAAATTCAATGAAACCAAATCCTATGACCCTTAAAAATGTTGCTAAATCTGTTCATGCAAAAATATTTAGGACTTATGTTCTGTTTATACATGTTAGGACTTAGAAGGAAACAAATAATGTTAAAGTATGAAATAATAGTAAATAGTCTTTGAAACTTTTGAAATAAAGCTTAACCTAATGAAAATCATGAAATGGACATCTATTGTAGTAGCATAGACTTAAGTTTAAAATACCTTAACACCTTCCTTTATGCTTAAACTCTAGGAATGAACTTTGTACACACACCACTACATGATAACTCGGTATTACGTTCTAACGAACCCAAATAATTTTAGCTTCTTGAATTCATAATTAATCTTATACATAATTATAATTTTAGCTTCTTGAGATCGATAAATAAAAATGAGATATACATAAAAGTCAAGGAATCATGCCCTAGGAATCATACCCTAGAATGAATGTTATGAAAAGGACCAAATCATGAATAAGAGAACTAATAAAACCAACATGCACAATATGATAACCCTAAAATCTTAAAGCCACACATATCACTTTTGGTAAATTTTAATTTGATTTTATATTTGACTTCTTTTTGCCCTATGTTAAAGCCTGTTATTTGTTGTTTGCCATGCTTCTTCTAGAACGTTATGTAGACGCCAACGAATTCGAATACGTTGACGATGATTCCATCACCGATCCTAATTACGTACCAGACAGTGAGCAACAAGGCAAGCACCCTCCTTTGATTATGTTGATCCCATATTTTATGGTGTCTATGCTGTTTTATCAAACTATTATGCATACGTGTAATTTCTATCAAGTTGCTATATTATGGGATTTGGTAGTTATATACCTAAATTGTGGGATTTCCTTATTATATTTACATGAGAACCTTGTAACCCTAAGTTAGGATTAAACATTACATGAAATGTTAAATGGGTATAACCAAGTATTTACTGCATTTGCTTAGTCTTGCCGTAGAAGTTGAAAAGTCAAATAGAAGGGTATACTATTGGATCCAATTTAAATTATGTTGGACATGATTAAAGGTAGTTGATATTCTAGTAAAAGTGAAAATAAAACTTATGATTTAGACATGTGCGAGATATGTTATAACTGGTTGTGCAAGGGATGGAGTTGCACTGTGCGAGGGATAGAATTGTATGTAGATAAGGGAAGATTCTCGCCTAAGTTAGCTAAGGACCGAACTTGATGCAATCACATGGTTCGAATTGTGCAACCATATGTGCTAGTATGTGATAGCCTTAGCTTAGTAAACTAGTTAGGATTTAACCTTGCATTTTGGTAGGCTAAACAAGTAAGGATGAACCGGGTGTACGGTGTCATTCGTAAGTGCTCCCTTCACCGAGGCATTGGACTAAAGCATTCTAATATAACGGTGGATGCCTTTCTATGGGGTAAAGGATGCGATGGGGCATAAACCATCGTTAGTACTGTGTGTACAGGTCTGAATTTTCATCACCATAGCAAGGGTTAGACATCACCGGAGCTGGTGCAAGGCTAGGCTCTAGCTAGTTGAATAGTTTCGTCACAATCTAGTAAAACGGGTACTGTGGGTATCGCGTGGCATGGTTGACATGATTGCTAGAATGTGTCATGTGGATAAAGTGCATACTCTCTGTAGAGATAAAAATCAAATTAATTAGCGTGCTTACGATCATAAGCAACTTGGGAAAGTAATGCCAAGTATAGCTTTGTTTTGCAAAGATTTTGGAAAATAGTGTTGTAATGGGTTGGTTTGGAAAATGATTTGTAGTGGAATGGTATGTTTTATAGCCAAGGTTAGCTATGAGTATCCGCTGTTCATGGCCATGGAGGGTCATGAAATGATGTAAATATTCTTTATTTACTGTTATTAGTTTCATAACAATTGCTCTTTTAAATTTCGTTGCTGTTTAATGTACCACTCACTTGCAAATAAAGTTTGCTTTATACTAAAAATTAACCTTAGTATAGAAGCTTATTCCTTTGGATTAACCATGCACATATATTTATTTCCATACACTAAAGTCTTGCGAGTATATAATTTAATTAATAATGTATAGACAAAGGTAATGACGAGCTCCCTGATGATACTTCACTTCGGGGACAGAGGACTACTTGAACGAATGAACTAGGGCTATCCCTAGTCGGTTGGCTCTGGGTTTTGGATGGGCATACATCTGTCCCACTTTTGGATTATGTTTAATTTTTGCTGCAATTTACTTCAATATGCTATATTTGGCCGGTCATCCATGGACTTGTAATATTAAGTAGTTGTAATAGTTGCTAGACTACTTTTATGCTTTGACAAGTACATTTGTGTATGTCTAAAGATTCATCTCGAATGCAGGATATGTGAGCGCTAGGATTTGATCTTGGGAACTAGCTGGACACATATCAGGGTACCTAGAATTGTTCTCAACCATCTAACGCGTGGACACGTGCTACTGTCGTTCCTTACCTATTGCGATACACACAACTTGGTGGGTGTGGGTGATACTAAGGTTATGTAGCGACCGGTGTGTGATACACTCAGAAGGGTTGGTTCAATTCCGGTATGGTCCTTTGGAAAAGAATCGAAACTCTCTTGGATGCGTAAGTGTGTACAATGCAATCGGGTGGCTCATATTTGCTTGAGTGAGGGCTGTCTGGTTAGTATTTCATGCACGGGACTATTAGTGGCAGTGAGCATACACTTAAGTGGAGTATGTGTGTCACTTCGAATCCAACGCACGAGTGAGGGCTGTTTGGTTCTTATTATTGCTTTATGATATACTGCGTGTAGATACTAACGCTCTGAAAACCTTCTTCGTCGACCCCAAACTAACTCAAGAACTCAACGAGCAAGGAAATCACCTCATTTGACCATATATATCATATTAAAATCACATCATTTTACCATATTTACTATATTATTTCACTTAATTTATGTTATTGTTATAAATTTATGTATGCATTTGTGTACTTTCTGTAAAATGGATACATTGTGGGCACTGGTAGGGATGAGGCAACATTGAAATCTATAGTGTAGGGATTAGGCAATAAATGATGTCAAACTTAGGTATACTTGAATATTTATATTTATGCTTAGCCATACCGTAGACTTGGGAGAATAAATGGTTAGTTATAATATTTGTTCTGCGGTGGAAATTTTGATATGTTGAGAAAGTCTTCTTTGTTATTTTAGTATAACATCAAAAATGAATACTAGGTTTTGACGTGGGCGAGTTCTTTATGTAGTCTGTGAAGTGCATGGACTTGCACTTAGTATAGGGAGAGTTCTCGTCCGGATCGATTAAGGGTCAAATGTAGTGTTGTATAATTCAAGACATTCTGGGCAACCACAAGTGCTATTATGGGGTGGCCTTAACCTATTAAGTTGCTCAGGTCTAGCTTTGCACATTAGAACGTCAAAGTAGTACGTGCATTCCATATAGGTTTGCTTGAAGGGGTGCCCTCACCGTGGTGTTGGGAATAACGCTTGCCAATACAACGGTGCATGCCTTGCTATGAAGAGAAATGGTCACTACTGGGCTTAAATTGTCATTGGCACTATGTGTGCATATATTTTTTGCCGCCATAGTAAGGGTCAAACATCATCGGGCTGGTGCAAAGTTGGGTCTACATGATGTAATAGTTTTTGTCATGATTTCTCGTCCACACACCAAAGAAGTGTGAAAATGGTGGCAACAATAGTTGGTCATGTCTTATGGGTAAAGTTGTACTTCTTTATAGAGTGTAAATCTTTTCAAAAAGCCGTGCTCGTAGTTATGAGAGACTTGGTGTATTGACACTAGTTAGTTTTTGAATTTTAAATTAAAAATGTTTAAATTGAAAAATGGTGGGTAGCCATGTTTCAAAGGTTGTGTCAGTTACGGTAGGGAATGTATCGTTAATCGCAATGATGGGGGATTGTGAGTTGCTCATATTTATGCTATATACTTGTGTATTTACATACTTGTCAGCTGCTCTTTATAAATTTTATTTGCAATCTACTACATGTTATTATTGACTAAATTTTGTTTTATGAAAAAAAATGGTAGGATAGCCATTTCCTTCAATATAGCCAAACATATACTTATAATTGTGATATATTACAAGTCCTGCTGAGTACAAATGTACTCACCCTTGTTGAAATTTAGAGATCAAGGAAACCGCGGTCCTTGATAACTCTTACTTTACCGCATGTTTTGGGGAATATGACGATGGGCTTTTTTAGGGTTTAATCCTTGTCGGTTTCCTGTAGATATTTTGGGATGAGACATGTCACTGGACTTTGACTTTTATCCTTACACTTTCTGCTATATTTTATTTGGCCAAATGCCTCTTTTGTTGTAAGAACGATGTTCTTTTGTATAAATACAATCTATATCGATGTTATGTTGTATGGATATGATAATAATGTCGTGAATGTGCGTATTAGCCACTAACTATGGAACTAGTAGGATGTGTATTCCACGTCAGAAGGGAGAGTCTCGGCATGTATCCAATCTAAATATGTAAAAATATATTGACAGTCAAAGTTTGAAAATTTTGACTACACCTGTATCAAAACAGCAATTATTTATGTCCAGAGTGAGTAGTTACTACAGCAGTATAGAGCATGGCCTGGTTGCTGCAAGGATCAAACTTGGAAAAACTTGCTTCTGCTTGTAATGGCAATGATTTGTGTAACACATGTTCTTGATAGAATGTTGCTTTCTTCTGCCATCAATTACCTTGGTCCCATTCTGGAGTGTCGGTCGAGACTCGAGTGACAGGCCTGGTGGGAGGACTGTTTGCAAGGGAGCAGCAGAGAAGTTTTTGTGTGTAGTAGCGCCCACCATCGATCCATATCGTTGCTGCCATGCACAACAGTCTGTTTAGGGCGTATGATTTGCAACTGTTAAACAGTTGTGCTATCAAACAGTTGTGCAATCTTAGTTGAAGCATTTCAGATTAGCTAAAGTTTTTCCGGTAAAGTTTTCCGTTGCATTCTCCTCGAGCTCTCTTTTTACTGTACACGAAATTCAACATATCATTTTTTTTATTTAATAAATTAGATTACCTAATGCTTATTTATACTTCCACTCATAGTATAATAGTAGAAAACCTTTAACAAATCAATTGCTAGATTTGATTTCTACTGCATATTATATACTACCAGTATAATACACCGTAATTTTTTCCTTGTCGTAAAGTTTTATGCTTTCTCTCCGATCTACAGAATCTCTCGGTTTGACAATGATCAGGACCAGTGTGGACAGTAGCCTGTTGTGTTTAGGACGACTTCTTGCATCTTCTTCTTTCTTTTCTTTTTTCTGAGGATTAACCACAGCTCACAAGTTTTATGTACAGCAGTTCAGATATCATTGCAGGCCGTCTTAGCCTGAGCCCAACAGAATACCACGACAGAAGTAAGTTAGCCTCATGCGTGGGAATTGCCGGCCATTTTCTACAGCCTAACGGAATAGGGTGAGGACCCTTTTCACAAAATAATGCTAGGAAACAGAATTGCAGAGAACACTACTACAGATCGATCTTCTATACTGGCACATCAGTACCAGTTATGCATGAACCGGGACTGACAATTACATCAATCCTAGTTCAACGGTCTACTGATCTGGGTAGGGAAGCAAACGGAGCGGATACTGATGGATTTCGCTCATCCCGTATCCTATTCCATATTTTTTCTCGGAATCGGAGTCAGATATGGACAATACCGGATTCGAATACAAATACGGACTATCTCGGTCACAAATATAGAGCAAATACAGATCATTCCGAATACGGTTAGTTTCGGTCACGAATATTTACTCGGATAATGCGTGAAAGCAAAATCCATATATATCACACATATTAGAATCAATAAACCATATTATATGTCCAAAATGCAACTACAAGCAGATTGACAAATAGATTTAAGTACATCAATTGATAATAACATGGGCTAATTTCACTCATGTATGCCTCTAATTCATTTATACCACCGTGTGTTGACAAAGCTGCATTCTTATATAAGAACTGTTCAATGTTAAAGTCGACATCACACGCATGAAGAGGTGATGAAAGTAAACATTCATGAGATAATAAGAACTAAGAAGTCAATAATGTGTGTGCAGGTTCTTCCAGCTTTTCGTTGTGGCCATCAATTTTATAATCCAGATTTAAACACTTCAAATATGGAGTATGTTAAATCTAGTGAACAGTTAACTGATTACTTTACTAAAGCTTGAGAATCCAATTTATCAACCATTGGCTGATGATCCTGTACAAAACACACAAAATCAAACATCTTAGGGGAACCTTGAACTCTTGTTAACCAAAAAGTAATTCAGCGGGAAACATCATCTAAGTAGGAGTATTCGAGATGCCATGCAAATGATAAGATATGCAACCACCATCACCATCAATGAATATCAATTCGGTACATTCGTTGAAACATGAGTAAACGTGCTTACTGCCAATAAATATCGATTCTTTTTCAAAGCAACTCTATTCCGAGGCAAGGTTCGTGAATTTAAACCTTGTTTGTTGAAGTATCTTATTCTCTGAGAGATATATTATAAACTTTTTGTTAATATACTTTGTTCTATTTTCTATTTGAAGAATTTAAACCTTACACATCAAACTGATACCACCAATTGTTTTTTCTTCTTTGCATATATTTATCGTTCATTATTCCCAATAAACTAACGAAATATAGCTATTTGAAACTGATATCACCAATTATTTTTTCCTTTGCATATATTTACCATTCATTATTCCTAATAAATGAACTAAAGAAATATAGCAAATTGATTGAATAAATAAACTAAAGAAATATAGCAATTTGATCACTTCTACACGTAGCCTGTGACATTCCGGTAAGAGTTATGTCGCGTTTTTGGTCTTTTCCGGGTTTGTGGGCTGTTGTCAGGGAGTTTGGGCCTTGGGGGACCGCATTCTAGGCTTTAGTGGGAGGGTTCTGGCCCATGTGGGGGTGGAGAACCAGTCAAAAACCTAGCCCCTACCGCCTTGGGCGCCCCCCTTTTCCCCCCCTTTCCCCGAGCCGCCACCCCCTCCCTTGGTCGGCCACCCCTCCCCCTTGTGCCCCACGCCCCCAAGCTCCTCTTGCGCTCCTCCCTCCCCCCATAGCCGGCCCTAGTGCCTTCCCACGCAGTCCTCCCCTTCCCTCGATCTCTCCGTTTGGGAGCCATCCAACCGAGGCGATCTGGCGATTCCGACGATTCCAGCGATTGGAGGGCGATCGAGGCCAGGAGGAGGAGTTTCTTCGTCGGTTCTTTCATCCTTCAAGGAGAGGTAAGCATTGTAGGTTTTTGGTGGTGATTGGGTGCTGTTTAGATGGGGGGTTTCATGTATAAAACCTCTAATTAGGTGCTGTATCTAGAGGGGATTAAGGCATTTTTAGATCTGTCTCGCGTTCTGTCCTCGGGCAGATTTGGCCCCTAGTTTTGGGTACAATTTTGAGAATTTTAGAATCATTTTATGGTCGGATGGATGTTACAAAATTTGTAAGTAATTCAATTAACTTTTATTAGACACCAAAAATGTTAAATTCCGTTCATCCGTTTAAAAGTTATGGTTGTTTTACCGAGCGCTGTCCAATCTGTGATGTGATTGGGACAGACTATGTTCAACTATAGATTAGAGGATTTTAGATGCCGAATCAGTTTTCGCGTATACTTAGAAAAAGGTGGGAAATTTCCTAAGGTTCGAGAAAATGTACTCTTTTACCTGATTTGGAGTTTTAGAACTCAAGATATGCTTGTTGGAAGCCTGCTGTCCCGTTGGACAGATTCTCTGTTTTTTGGGTTTTAGGAGTGGGTTATGAAGTCGATGTAGATGATTGTTCTTGTATTGTTTTGTGGGCATCTTTTTGAGTGTATTGTACCTATGTGCAGGTGGTGTGACCCCGGGAGTGCCCTCAACATCTCGCCACTCCGTCTCACACGGTTGAAGGCAAGTGTATTGTGGTGAATATGGCTTGGTGACCATATGAATTGATATAGATGCGATTCAACTTTATGATGTGTTGATTTACTATGAATTGTTCTTGCAATTGATTAGATGATTATGAAATGCTATGTTATGGATGTGAGGATGATTATGTATCTAATTATGGCTATGCAATTGTTGAATTGAGTGCATATGCAAGTTTATTCATGTTTATGGCATATGTGCATTCATGGCATGAAGACAGGCCAGGTTGGTGAGAAAGTCATAACTAATCCGGTAAGGTCGGTGAAAAAGTTATGACTAATCCGGAGCACCACTAAGAAATACCTACCTCGTAGTTCCATCCATAGTTGTGAATGGGAGCGAGTCAGTAAGAGTAGGCACCTTCCACGGGATGGAAGGGAAAGAGGGTGCACACCGACAGGTGTGCACTCGGCAATACCGGTATGTGCTAAGCAAAGAGACATGTGCATTGCATTGCATGAATGAGAAAGTTGATGAAGATGTTTTATGAGATGTTAATGAAGATGTTTCATGTGATGATAGTGAAGATGTTAATGAATACTGTTATTGTTTTATTCCATTGCAATACACTTTGCTAAGTGATGAACTCACGCTTGTTGCTTAATGTTTTTTTTAGGTACCTTGAGTTCGGCATTTGGGAAAAGGAGCTAGACACACGCCTTCACTTGACATCACCCGAATAAAAAGTTTCATACCTATTCGGTAGTTGTGATGGATTACTTTATTGAACTAGATCTGGTTTATGACGTATCATTTGCTATGATTAATTGATCTTTCCGTATTGGTACATGAAATGTTTGAGGTTATAGTCTTGGCTTGAACTGATGCTGAAATTACTATTATTCATGCTATAGATGTCCTCTAGTTTGCTATTGTGTTATGATATTAATATTGTTGTTTCGAACCATGGAAAAACAAAGGTTATGCTGACGAAATTTCGGTTAAGCATTTAGCGTAGTTGCTGTAATTTATCGTTAAATAGGTGCTTTGGTTGCTTCTAGTAATGTTTGGGTGACATTCGCGGCATACTAGGTGCCGGGGTGTTACATAGCCATAGTTGAAGTCCCAGGACCCTAAAACGTCCCTCGCGTGAGAACACAGGGTGTAAACGAAACGGGAGCCATAAAATGGACAAGATGGCAAAAAGAACTTGTGCGGCGACGACGTTCCGGACGCCGACGACGGGGCGGGCGAGTGGCCCACCATGGGCATCGGCTCGATAAGCTGCTTGCCGTCATGCGGCAGCGAGAACACCACGGGCAGGTACTCATCGCTGTCACACGGGTACTCATCGCTGTCACATGAGAACCGGATAATTACCGGATAGATCCGAATAAAAATACGAATATATCTGAATCCAATAGATACTTTTATTCTGTATTCATATCACAAAACTATCCAAATCCGTATTCGATATCTGAAGAAAAAAAACTGGATATCCGAAATCACTATTCGAATAGGATCCGAATTTATACGAATGAACGGTCAGTCAAAAATTATTCGCTGTATTATGCTTTATAAATATATTACAATAAAAATTACTGATCAAAGTTAAGTTTTGACCACTATGTCAATATCGAAATCGGCAATCTTCCGTGAATGGAGTAATTTTCTTTCATTAGAGTTGTGAACGGGGTTAACTAAACCAAAATAGAAATAATCGCTAGAAAACCAAAATTCTTAAATCGAAAATATCGAGTGCAAAATTGCTCGAAAATCATAAAAAACCGAAGGACTAGGAATTTAAAATTTTTGGAAAAAAAATTCAAACAATCGAAAACCAACCGGTTTTGACCAGGTGCTGACCACTTACTACTACATGAATGTACATTAGAATCGGTTCTTTTTGTGATCATAATCGGTTTTGGTAGTGATAGAAAGTCCAACGACACTGATGAGGAAGCGCTATCATAGTCAGTTTTCTCTCCGATTGTGATAAACGGTCATCACAATCGGTTCTAGGCTCAAAACCGATTGTGATGAGCCTATTTCACTGTTGTTGATTGGTTTACAGTATGCATATCACATTCATAATATATATAGAACACAAGCACTTTATAATACACATATCACATTCGTTTACATTAATATAGAACACAAACATACTTAAAAGGCAGTGATACACTTGATAAAATATTGTACACGTGTTTATGGGATATACTTGACAACATTTTATAGAGCTAGTGATGAATCCAAACTCCATGTCTGCATTGTACTTGATCTACACCACCTCCTCGGCTTTGTAGCCATGCCCATTTGCCATTACCATGAATCCGAAAATGATTGAAAAATTAGTACATGATATAATAGGCAAATAAAGAAATAAAGTTAATTTGTACAAGAAGTTACAATACATCAAAGTTTAGTTCCTTACCAGTACACACTTGTTCTTCCTGAAACCTTCCTGCAACATAAAGAAGAAACTTGCATATAAATTACTACCGAAGTGTTCCAAGCAGTGCTTTCTTTCAAAACCAAGAAATGCAAAACCAAGATCCAGGAGAGGGAGAGGGAGAGCAGGAGAGGGAGAGCAGCAAGTGGAGGAGATGAGTGGTGAGCACAAGGGTGTGTATAAATATATAGGGCAGTGACTTTCCTAGCAAAATTATTTTAAAATTGGAACCCGCTCAGATTGTGATGACCCTCCATCACAATCGGTTCTGAGCTAGAACTGATTGTGATGTGGTCTCCATCACACCTTTAATTCTATTTTGCCTTCTAATTTGAGTCTAAACCGAGTCAGTCTCCACTTTGCCAAATTTGAGTCCGAGAAGTAGTATTCGTGCACCTATCATTAAAATGGCCATAATTTTTGCATACGGTGTCCATTTTCGAGTGCAAGGTTATGTCGCGAATTTTTCGTGAGTCTTTGGAAATAGTGTTGACCCCAAAAAAACGTCATTTACGGCCTCAAAACAGCCTCTAAAGTTTCGTTACTCATTTTCACCGTTCGTTTGCTGTCTAATTTGAGTTTGTTTTCATTATAGCTTGTGTAATCCTTGTTTCCAGTCCTTATTTTAGAATGTGCTCATTTGTGAGAGTTTGATTCTAAAAAAAATTATAAAAAGGGCAAAGGTGCTTCTGGTCTCCAAGATTATTCTCGGAAGCAATTACACATTTAATCGTTACTTTTCATCTGAAATTTTTGGACTTAAGTACCTCATCTGAAAACTAAAAATTTCATATCTCGTGACCTAATCAATCTCAAACGATAGGATTCTTGACCTAAGTTAATAGATTAGACTAGATTAACTTATCCTAAATTTTTCACCATGGATCCAAGCTCCAAAAGTTCCAATTGTAATGATCCCCTCGTCACAATCGGTTCTAGATTAGAATCAATTGTGATAGCCCCGTTTCCGAAAACACAGATTGCAGTACACATCATAATCGATTTTTTATTAAAAAGTTGAGAACCGACACGGATAAAGCGATAGTGATGTACCATTCTGTAGTAGTGACTGATGCACTACTACAAGATTTTTGATGGAAAACTGGTCGATTTTGATCAAAAACCAGTCAATTTTGATAAAAACCGTTGATTTTGCGTCGTATAAATTTTTTTAAAAATTTTGTTAGTTTAATCGGTTTACGGACCAATTTTATACGTTAGACCGACTCAATACGGTAAAAAAAAACCCACAAAAACCGACAGGTTTACAATTTTGTGAACCCTGATTGTGAACTCTTCTTCGTTTCTAAAGCAATACAGTTACCGTGGTCTCGATGTGCTGGGCGTCATGTTGGCTTATGCAAAAACTAATACTCGATTGTGAGCAACAGTATCCACCTTCTCATGCCTAGTATACCCACTATTATCTGGTATAGCAGTATACTAACAAGAGAAGTTAAGGCCATCATCATCAACAGTCAAAACTCGAAACAACTAGAGCAATACTGTACACCAGGGCTAAGAACAGAAATCGATTCAACAGCAATGCTGCAGGATAGAGGATGAAGCCTTGACAGTACAAGCCACTACTGAAGTTTTCACTTTAGTACCCAAGACATGGGCTGTCTACAATGTCACAGCACAAGCAGCAGCTTGAAAACATTCCAGTCAATTCATTTCCTGACTACTCTCCAATAAATCAGTGAATCACACATTCTCAGGGGCAAGCAACCAAATTTAGCACAAAACAGTAACAGTAGAAAATAGTTGCAACTTGATATCAAATTCAGGAGGAAATACATAGTCCTCCCTCCCATTATACAAACCAGGTAACAGGCCCAAGTGTCTTGACTGAAATAAATTAAAAGCTACAACGAAATATAGAAAGATGATTTGAGTTTAAAACGGTTGGGGAATTCTAAATGGTGGAAACCAGTGCTTCAAAACTAGCGGAACCTTAAGAGTTCAAAATTCTCTCTGACGTATTATCCTTCTAACCTCTGCCAGCCCTGTTCAGGCTCACCATGCGTGCACTGCCATCACCTCTCGCCAATGAACCGGACTGTGTGCGAGCCCTTCCATCATGGAACCGCGAACCACCACCATAGCCCCCACGGGAACCCTGACCAACCCTGTCCTTCTGGTACCCACCACCCTGTCCTCCACCCCTGCCAGAGTATGCAAACCTCCCACCGCCTTGCCGCCCTTGTGATGATACAAAGTTATCCTGCCACTTCCCCAAATTGAATGAGTCCTGAGCATCACCCCTGCGCCTGGGTGGTGCCCCCTCGAGAGTACCACCAGTTCTAGCCTCATATGCCCTTTCATTGCTCTCCACAAGGACAGATAGCTTATCCGCCATCTGGAAGAGTAGTCCCTGCAGCCTAGTTTGATCCACGTTGTGGAAAACGATGCACTTGGTTGGCTGGTCCCAGCTTGCGTTAAGCTCCTCATGCATCATCATCTTGCTAACAATGCTGTGAGCATGTGGCTCGCTTAGGTCAAACATCGTGGTGAGCTGGTCAAGACTCAGGGACTCGTAGCAAGATGAGTAAGAAAAGAGATAGGTTCTAAGAGCCTCTTCCTTGATCTTAAGCTTCAGCATCTCAAGAACATGCTCCTTGTTCCTCAAAAGCTTCCAGATCTCCAGGGAATTGATGACATTAAAAGCCTTTTGGTAGTCACCTTTATTGAGGGCTCTTGTGGCAGCCATTACATGGTCCCTAACATTTTCTGGAGGTCCAACAAAAGTCTGCCTCTCGCTCACTTCAAGGAGCCTGCGGAATGTTTTGCTCATAGGCTTCCGTTTGTCATAAGTACTGGAAGCCATATTGGGGACCTCAATCAGCATTGCACAAATCAAGTGTGTGGCTTCCAAAAGTTCAAGGTTTATATGCATATGGTAAGGCATCTGCCTTCTCCTCTCAAGCCTTTCCTGCAGGAATTAAAGTAACTACAATGTTAGCACTGATGATCACTAGTACACAAAGAAATATTTCTGTTGTGCACAACTATGTCAAATCATCAAATCATATAGCTAAAACGAAGAGTTGAAGACCATATATCAGTTCTGGGAAACCCAGAATCACAGCGGATACTCCCGAAGCGCCTAGATATAGGTAAATAAAATACAAAAGAAGCTCAAGATGGAGAAAATGGCATTATAAGTGATGCAACACAGGAACTATTTTGTGTACAATCACAATTTAAGAATATATAAATTTCTGAAAAGATTAAGGAAAAAGATAATCAAATAACTGATATATGCTACATGCAAGAAAGTACAAATGTACGAATATGGCCTACAGACAGATCACTCTATACCAGAATTAACTCAGTGACATCTTTTCTACCACAAATATTTGGTGTGCAGACTAGGTGCCATTTGTGCAGGTATTCAAGAGAGAGGGAGTGTGTGTTGTGGGGTCAGGAGGTTCACCTGTTCAGGAGTTTTTTCGTGGTATCGGCTTTGCTGCACACCTTGTGCAAGCAACTCTTTCACTCTCCCAGTTGAATATAACTCAGACAAGCAACCAAGAGCTTCAGTTATCAAACCAGCCCTAAAAGCACACAACCCAAGTTGGGCCATGACTCTATTGAACAAAATCTGTGACGATATGTCCATAAGTTGAACCCCATCTTGTAAATGACTCATTAAGAGCAAGTCACGAGCCACTGAAAATTCATCAGAGATTGCATGGTGATATATGTCACACAGCATTGCCCGAGCTTTGGTCCTTTCATCTCCATACTTGTAAATTAGAGACATCAATCCGTCCATCAGAGCTCTGCTACTCTCTGGGAAAGTAGGCTTCCTAGGCACAACCTCTGGAATCACAACAAATGGTGGTGGTCCCCTATTGTCATCAGCTGCTTGATGATCTTCACCAACCTCTGCATCTCCATCCTCCACACTATCCTCAGTCTGCTCAGCCAGTTTTCTCATTGCATCATATACTTCTTGAGGTTTGTAGTAGACTAGTTCAACACGACGCAATGCAACCTTTGCAGCAGCCTTAAGGTTCCCGGCCCTTCCCAGGTAATCTTGGACATTCTGTGCAACAACCAAAAACAACGGTTCATCCCGAAGCCTCTGAACATAATCTTTTGTATATGGATCAGTGCACTGTAAACTCTTAAAAAATTCAGAGTCTAGTCTCTCCAGGAATGCAACCAGGTCACCCGTAACATGGATTGATCCATGGTAGTCGGCACCCTTCTGAGTTTCCTTCTCATCAGGCTCCATTGAGGTGTCTACTACAATATTAGGATACTGTTGCAGTATATCAAGCACAAGAAGCATATTATTAACACACTTCTTCCACACATTGATTGGCATATGACCAAGTAAGCTAGGGTTGACATCAAATTGTGCAGAAATCACATGAAAAAGGATTTCTAGCTTCTGAGCAGGTGTTTTTGCCACACGGGTCAAAAACGTTAGTTGCTCAACACGCTCAATCCTGCCAGTGCCTTTCTTTCCCCTTGATGCCACAATCTCCTTGAGCTTCTTATCAACAATATCCCATGTAATCTCACTCGGGTCTTTCAAGAATTGCTTGTCCATAAGCTTATCTTTCTTGCTCAACTTCTTTTCCCAGGCTCCACCATCTTGGTCACCCTCCTCATTGTCATCCCCTTCCTCTTCTGATTCGGACATAGCTATCTTATCAGGATCCACAATCTCCCCTTCACTATACTCATCCTCTTCCTCCTCCTCATCCGTTTCCTTGTCATCCGCATTGTCATCTTCAAAACTCTCCGGATCATCTCTGCACTTCTGGATCAGATCTTCATACTGCTTGTTGTTTTTCTTAAGTTTTTGTCTCATCGCATTGAGTGCCTTCGCATTGCTGCTGCTCATCTTCTTCTTGGCATCCTTGTTTGCAAGTGCATCAGCAAGGAAGTCCTCCAGTAATACAAGAGCCTTGATATACATATTTGGAAGCTTGGTAGATTCATTAACACGAACCACCTTCTCAAGCTGCTTGTTGAGCTTCTCAAAACTCTCCTGCAAGCTAACCCAGTCATTGATCTTCATTGCATTGCGCATCTGATCGACAGTAGATTTCATCTCTTCATTGCGCTTGTCCTTCACGGAGCGAACCACGCGGTGATCAGTATCAGACTCATCACTGTCACTTGCATTAGTCCTCAAATAGCGGTTCTGCGATCCAGAACGTCCCCCACCAGCATCACCACCTGCGGTATCACTACCACTCCCTTGTTCTGACTCAATCTCCTCCTCCTCCTCCTCCTCCTCTGAGTCACTGTCCCCCTGAAATTGGTAGAACAAAGCAAGAGGTATTGAACAAGGGCAAGATTTATATCCATTACTACAGTACAGATGCAACAAAGAAGCCGGGGTCAGAGAAAGTTTGAAAGCAAGTACCTGTGTCCAAAAACGAGATGCCATGGCTGTTTCTTGTTCTTTTCCTTCTACCGGCTTCAAGTTCTGCAAAATGTACAAGTTGGGAACGAATTATAATCAAAACAAATACAGAAGGAAGCATGCTGAGTATATTTGAACCACATAGATTGAAGAAAAAAGAGCAAAACTATCCTTACTCCTTAGAAGACACAATTGACACTGACAGAAAAGCAAAACTATAAAAGACACAATCAACACTGACAAAAAAGCAAAACTACCCTTACACAACGACTAAGGAGGAATCAATCCTCAAGAGAAACAATTGTTTATCAAAAGAAGCAGTTAAACAAGACTGACAATAAAATAAGCTTACGTGTATGGGCAGTGAGCTAAACCCATAACCTAAAACACAAACCAACTTAACTGAACAATCCAGACAGCAAACCACCACCCAAATCTCCTAAAACATAAAACGACGACATGGAAATATAAATAACCAAACAAACACATGGTTGCATGGATTAATCGGAAGAACTAAATATGCCCAAGTGAAAATTCGCATCAATCTGCCAAGAAGGCTACAATTTACACTGACAAATACATAGGAGAAGCCAAGAAAACAAGTTCTGAGCCCCCAGCCCCTAACCACACAACGCTTACCCCAATTCTACAGACAAATCAACCCACGAAACGCTAAAACACACACAAGACTTGCACAAAGCAAGCCAGATTCGAGGCCAATATCAATTTTTTTAACACGAGCAAACCACGGAAACAGCAAGCCAAGCTCGCGATCCTACAAATCTAGAACCAACAACAATCGATTCCACGAGAAATTACAACGCACCAGGCGAGTAAGGGATCCAAATCTAACCCACGAATCTACCGGCAGAAAGCGTAACATACACATCGACATCGAAAGGAAGGTTCGAAGTTTACAGCTCCCAACGAAGAACGCCAGATTCTTGGGCAGAGCCGACGCCACAGAGGCGGAACCCCACGAACTACCGATCCGGCGAGGCTTGGTTTTCGACTGAATCGACGGATTTCAGACGGGATTGTATCGAGAGAGAGAGATGGGTAGCTCACCTGGAGTTCGGAGGCGGCGGCAGCTGCTAGGTCGCGTGGGTTGGGACGGGAGAGGGGGGTAGCGGAGGAAACCCTAGAGCACGCGGTTTATATTAGATTTAGGGTCCGAGGCGGTGAGGAATTCAGGGCCACATGTCGGCCGTAGCCAGGCCACGGGAAGTTGATATGGGCTGAGCCCAGCCAAGCTTCTCGGGCCAGATTAATGTTTACGGTGACTTTGAAGTTTTCTTAATTTAACCGGAGTACATCTAAACTTATGGGTGGGTTGTCTTTGTACTACCATCACATGCTTCGAGTTAGGCCCTGTTTGTTTCCTTCTCCAGCTTATATAATCCAGCTTTTTGGTGTTGGATTATATAAGCTGGATTATATAAGCTACCTTTAAATAAGCCGGTGGGTTGTTTGTTTTCCTGGATTATTACTGTGTTGGATTATTAGTTTGAGATTATATAAGCACCCTAATGGCTGCTTATAGATTATTATAATCTCATGCTTTAGATTATATAATCTAGATTATAATCTAGGCTGTTTGTTTCCCCATTAACTTATATAAGCTGGATTATATAATCCATAGGGCAAACAAACAGGGCCTTAGACTTTGGCTCGGTCGACGGCCAAAGCTCTAGCTCCTCTCGTTGGCATCCTCTTCGCTTACCCCCAAATTTTTGCTTCGAATCTGTCATGGTCCCCTTTATCACCCCTTCACTAGGGCCAACATCATAGAGGCTATGCTATTTGTTCAGCTCTCTCACGCGCTCCAATCTCAGACCTGAGGCTTTGATTCTTCTATATGGGATCCACCTTCCAACTAGTAGTGGCTCTTAACAATATCATCGCATGAGGAAGCATCATTTGGAGCACTAGTTATGGCCGCGAGCGATGCCGTGACGTGCGAAATTTGATCCAAATTTTTTGTCATGAAAAATAACCGGCATAAGGACCTAAATGCAATTTAATTTTTTCGGAGGGACTTTTGGCGAAGAGGGCGATGTGGCCGGCTGGCTGCTCCATAAATCTTCTAGGCATAATGTAACATCCTCATTTTCGCCTTCTGGAAGAAAAACCTAATTTAAATAAAGTATTTCAAAAGTTGGAGTTTCATTGGTGTTTATATTAACCTGGCATCCAATCCAACCCAAAATCGCGATTCAATTCCCTTCCGGTCGAAAAATCGGATTTTCCAGTCCCGCCGGTACCCGAAAATTCACCCGAGTCCAGAAATGCTCCAAAAATCTCCAAACCACTTCTAAAATGTTCCAAATATTCCTAAATGATTTTAGGAATTTATCCCCGAATTTTTGGACCTCCGTTCCTATTTTATCTCGCGGGGCTTTTGTTAAATGCCCACAATTCGCTCCGGAGTATTAAATTCCACAAATTTCGTCCAAATTCAACCAAACCAATTCCATTGAGTTCCAAATATTCTAAAATGGCTCTAAGAATTTTTTCGGAATTTTTAGGCCATTTTTCCTATTTTTTCTCTAGGGCGGACCGTTTACGTAAAAGAGGGCCAATGAGGGAGTGACATGTGGCACATGAATAGTGTCATCTTCAACCTCTAGCCATGCATGGGGGATGAAGCTTCAAGCTTGCAAAAATGGAGGAAGCTCTCTTTAATCACTCCTAACTCCCTCCACGTAACTCCAATCGGATTTAACGGCCGGTTATGCTTGATTCGGAGCGTCGTCCTCTTCGCATCCCCCACCACCTCTCGCCGGAGAACTCGCCGGAATCCGTACGGGCGCCCAAAAACCGAAAACGGCCCTCATGGCTTTAATTGCTTATAACTCGGCCGTTTCTCGTCCAAACGCCACGCCACCACTTCCAATCTCACCGTATAAAAGCCCTCTTCCCGGTGATATGATCCTCCTTTGGCAGCTCCCCTCCATTCAATCTCTAGCTCAAGAAAACCGAGCGCGGGTTACTTTTTCGGTGTTCTTCGCGTTCGTCGTTGGTTCTTCTTCTCCGGTGAGCCATTCTTCTTGGTTCTTAGTTCCTTATGACCGTGAGGAAGTCTAGGAGCTCATCCAACAATTGGTTGTAGGTTGCATCAATCGGTGGCGACGAATTTCGCGTTTTTCCATTTTCTAGAAGCTCAGTTCTTCGTCAATTTCATCCATTCCATGAGAATCAACTCAATTCTTTCCTCCTATAGATCCCTAAGGTTGTTATCTAGATGTTCCATGAATTTATTTGGTCCAAGTTGATGCAAAATTGGGTTCAAAATCCGGATTTTGGGAAAAAGTGCACTTCTTTGTTGTTTTCTTTTGGTCTCTGTGTGCGTGTGTGTGTGTGTGTGTGTGGGCCGACCGGCCAGCGCCGGCCACCTCGCCAGCCCGGCCGCCGCGCTGGTGCGGCCATGCCATGCCGCTGGCGCCGCCGCCGCCATGGCCAATGTGGCGCCCGTCGGCGCCACATGCGTCGCCGCGTCGCCGCTTCCCCGCCGCCGCCGCTTCCACCGCCAACAGCCCCCACTCCCTCTCTCTCCTTTCCTCTTTCTCACTCACTTTCTCTCTCCTCCATTGCCATGCAAGGCAAGCTTCCGTATAAGCTTCCTCTTTTCACTTCCTCTCTATGACGCGTGGGCCCCACTGTCATACTCTCTTGGTCAGTCAAAGTCTGGTCAAAGCGCAGTCAAACGTTGACTCGGTCAAAACGGAATATTCCGGGAATATTCCCGGTTTTCGATTTATTCGAAATTCAAACTTCGGAAGCACATAACTTCCTCGTCCGAACTCCGATTGATCTCATTCAAATTTCTAAATTCATCTAAAATCAAGATCTACCTGCCAGTATTATTTTTGTAATTTTTAGATTTTATTTATTTTCTGTTATTTATTTATTGTCTCGTTTTGCGCGTAGTCGAGAGCGCCGACGCGACCGCCGACCCCGCCGCCGGTTCTGCTGCGTACGACGACCTACTCGCGACAGAAGGCAAGTCCCTTTGACGCATTTTGATCCTACGTTTTCAAATGTGTTTAAATGCTTTATAAACTTGCATGCTATGTTTAAAGTCGTATGTCAAATATAAGGACTTAGCTAATCCAAATTGTGATTACCTCTCTTTGATATCGACAACCATATTACTTGTAACCCTAGGACATTGCTTATACCATGCTTACGCTTATATGGTATCCCTTGATTGTAGTACGGTAGAATTGCTTAGGACCTTTATCGATGAAGTTAACCCATGGGAGGGATTTCTCAAAAATGAATGTTTACCAAAATGACTTGAAAGGTATTATAATTGGTTTGATACTGTTTTTCCAAAATAAAATAAAAAGGAAAACTGGTTTGGACTTGGGCGGATTGGTATGTCGGGTGGGAGCGGATCGAGTCTTGATCCTATTGTGCAAGTACCGCCCCAAGTCATATAAGGACCGACGCTTGTGATTGCCATTTTAAGCAACACCGTACTACCAAATGTCTATAATGGTACGACCTGGCCAACTAATTTGTAGAAGCCTAGTTTAGACTCACCATTCGGTTGAATGTGAATGCCGGTTGGAGGCAATGTTGTTTTTCTCACACGGCGCAAGAGGGGGCTTCTGTACTGGGCGGTTGGAACCCTAACAGCGGTGAAACCTCAGCGGGTGGGTCTAGCTAGGTAGAAGCATTGTAACGGCCTTGTCACGATCTCTCTGCCGGCACACCAATGGAAGTGTGCTAATAGCTTGGCATTAAGAGATGATCGTGTCTTGTGGGTAAAGTTGTACACCTCTGCAAAGTTAAAACTATTCGAATAGCCGCGCCTGCAGTCAAAGGCAAAAGCAAGGAATGCTTTCATATTGGTAGACTTTAGTTTTGTTTTAAAAAATGGAAAATGTTTTGTTTTGGGGTTCGGGAGTGGTTAGAACTCTCGGATGTGATTTGGCGGATAGAGCCAACCAGGTGGAAAGAACCTGTGTTTGTATTTGACGGATGGAGTCACCTGATTAACTCTGATCCTTTAAAATCTGGCGGATAGAGCCTTTTATATCGGTGATGGTGGATAGAACCTCACTACGATATTACATAATTCAATGATTAAAAAGAATTGTGAAAAGTTGCTTTGTGAAATGCTATTACCTAAGTATGGTTTAATAAAATTTGGCTTTATGCAAATGAACCCTACTAAGCTTCCTTTGGAAAGCCCACATAAGCATACTTTCCCAGACTTGCGGAGTACGTTTGTACTCACGTGCTACACCAACATGTCATCATCAGAAAATTATCAAGATGCGACTGAGGAGGGCGAATTCTACGCGGAGGAGTACGAGGAAGGCTGCCAGGAGGACTAGTCGCGTTCCTAGTCGTCGCCTGTGGCGTTTTGGCGTCTGCCCGTTTCGCTTTTTGTTTCTGCTGCTTTGTTTCCGGTCTTTAGACCGAGTATTGTAATAAGTGGCCATGTGGCCCATACTTGAATATTTCTAATACAAGTTTCGTTATGTTCGGCAATGAAGTATCACTGTGACTGTGTGTACTAGCTACTGATCTGGGACTAGTACGGAAATGCACAGGAGATTTCGGATAGCCGATCCGGGGTCTCACACATAATAGATATATTTTGTCGGAAAAACAGAGAAAGGATCTTCTTTTGGCGAGTTTAACACTCTATACGTTCACCGGTGAATAATACAAGTTTCGAAAAATACTATAGATCGAGCTGCAACACAAAATATAGAGATACAGATCTACACATATTTCTAACTCCGAAAAATATTAGGAATCGAGTTAAAAAAAATAGAGAGATAGAGTTGTACACATATTTCTTTTGATGAATTCGGTTAACACTCTATTACCCGGTCAACCTTCTTTTGTCGAGTTTAACACTCTATGTGTTAACCGGGTAATAATACATGTTCCGAAAATTATTAGAGATGCCAACCTTCTTTTGTCGAGTTTAACACTCTATACGTTCACCGGGTAATAATACATGTTTCGAAAAATATTAGAGATCGAGTTGGGAAAAAGTCTAGGAATAGAGATGCACATATATTTCTTGTCGGCGTATTTTACGCCAGAGTACCCACTCCCCCGCAATGAATAAATACGGTCGCCAGGCGGGCAGGGCGTGTCCGGGCCCACCGCCACGGCGAGCAGTAGACCCCCGGCCGACACGTGGCGTGCAGGCCACTCCCCTGGCGCTCACCCCCTGCCACGCCCGGGTCAAGGACATTTAATGCGGGTAGTGCGCATTAAATGCAAAGCGTGAAGGCTGCGGTATGGCGGCGCGCCTTCCCCAGGTGTGCATTAATTACGGGAGACGTCACGACTACACCTCACCCCATGACGGAACGGGCGGCGTTGGTGGACATGGGGCCCGAGGCGGGGATTGTGACGGCTGCGGTAGACATTAATGGGGTGTAAGAACAGTGACGGGCGCATTTAATGCGCCCGAGGCAGTGTAATAAGTACGCCTTACCGTGTAAGTCTCCCAGACACCCCCGCCGGCCCAAGTATAAAAGGGAACTGGGGTGCATGGGAGAAGGGGTTCGATCCTTTGGCAGTAGGTTTTCGTTTCTCCAAGCAAGAACACAAGCAATACCAAGGAAAGCAGGACTAGGGCTATTACTCTCCGGAGGGCCTGAACCTGGGTAAAACTTTTTGTGTCCCCCCGTTGGCCTGAGCCTCCCGGTACTCCGGTCGTCTCCGTCTTCCATTCTCAGGCGATTGCCCCGAAAGCCCCCCGTCAGGACCTCATAAGCACCCGTCTCGGAGGTGCCTGTTGGCTAATCTGTAAAGCGTTAGCACGCCAGGTAGGGGCTATTGGTGGTTAGATCGCCCCCTTTCTTCTGTTTCAGGTGAGAGCCTCAGCAGAAGTAGGGCGTTTGTCTTCATGGCGGATTCGCACTCCAAGCGTAGCAATCTTCCCGAAGAAAGCGGCGTAGCCGGTCCTGGCATTTGGGGAGGGAGCCGGCTATCCCGGGTCCCTCCGCCGCAGGAGAGGCGCGCGTGACTCCCATGCCTGGGGGTCAGCCTGTCCAGCGGCGCTTGGCGCTGGGGGATGACACTCCCGCGCGAAGCCTTCATGCGGCCCGGCTTCTTCGATCATCCCCGATACGCTGGGAAACACCCAGCCACTCGTGGCTGCGGGATATCGCCCACCTGGTGGGACGCCGCAACAAAGAAGTTGAAGCGGCGACCAGTAGGGGCTTCGCGTGGCGGCGAGGAGAACGCACGCGCTGGCGTGCCAGGTTCCAGCCACACGGCTCCCTCCCGGTATCAAGGGTCGGGACAAGGGGAAGGGAGTCCTGGTTGCAACCCCCTCTGTAACGGGGGGACGGGCACGTGACTCCGCTTCTTCCCGCGGTCCCCCCGAATCAAGGGGGAGCCGCGAAGACCTTCGATCGCGCCTTGACGAGAGGCGGCGTCAGCGCGACGGTGACCTGCGTCGTGTCCTCCGCGAACGTCGCGAGGGCGCAAGGCAGGGGGCTCCTCCCTCGGACTATGGGGAGAGCGCAGGGTCGCACTCCTCATCCTCTCCTTAGGATCAAGGGGCTGGCGAACGACGCTGCTCCCCCTACAACGTTGGATGCCAGGCGTTCTCTCTCCGCCTTCGGCAAGCTACATGGCCGGAGAGATTCCGCCCCGCCTCCATCGAGAAGTATGACGGTACCACCAACCCGGAGGAGTTCCTGCAAATCTACACCACAGTGGTACGTGCGGCGGGAGGGTCCGAGAAGGTCATGGCCAACTACCTCCCGACGTCACTGACGGGCTCTGCCCGGTCTTGGCTACTTAACCTCCCGCGAGGCTCAGGCGCTGTGGGAGGAGCTCTTGACATTTTTGTTGCCAACTTTCAGGGCTCCTACGCTCAACCAGGCGTGGAGGACGACCTCCACGCTCTGGAGCAGGCAGAGGGGGAGTCCCTGAGAGAGTTCATCCGGCGGTTCAGCCACTGCCGCAACACGATCCCCCGGATCTCTGAGCAGTCGGTGATTATTGCCTTCCGGAGGGGGGTCCGAGACCAGAAGATGCGGGAAAAGATGGCTACGCGCGTCATCTCAACCACGTCTGAGTTGTTCTCCCTGGCGCACAAGTGCGCCAGGGCGGCCGAAGCTCGGAAGTGCGCAACGAGACCTTCTGACCCCGGCGACGCTGGCACCTCGAAGTCCTCCGACCGCAAGAAGAAAAAAAAAGCGGAGGGAGGCGCCGCTAGGAGGTCCTGGTCGCCGAGCCGAACCCAAATCCGGTGTCATGATGATCGTGACCGACGGACGAAGCGCCGGATAGGCGCGGCGATCGCAGGGACCGTCGCTCGCCCCGCCGCGAAAACGATGGCGGCAAGCCCTATTGCCCCATCCATCGAACAAGTGGACACGACTTGGAGGACTACCAAGTTGTGTCCAAACTGGTCGACAGGCGGCTCAAGAAGCGCCGCGAGAAAGATCACGAAGATGAAGACGACGAAGATGCGGCTCCGCTAGCCTTCTAGCAGGCGGAGCGTACGGTGGCGTTCATACACGGTGGCTCCGCCACCTACTCATCGAACTCGCAGTACAAGCGGGATCTGAGGCAGGTGTGTGCCACCACGTCATCCTCCGGGGCGGGCCGACCACTGAAGTGGTCGGAGCAGCCGATCACTTTCAGTCGGGCCGACCACCCGGAGAACACCTCCGGCCCTGGCCATCTCCCGATCGTGGTGTCTCCCACGGTCCGCAATCTGCGGTGGGGCGGGTTACGGTTGATGGAGGCGGTGCCATCAACTCTTTGTCCGTTAGGCGTACCAGCGCTCCAAATCCGTCTGACGAGAACCGTCCGGCCCGCTCTTTACGGAGTTGCCCGGGGTGGGCCTCTTACCCACAGGACAAGTCCGGTTGCCGGTTACGTTCGGAAGTTCGGAGAACTTCCGAACGGAGCTGGTGGATTTCGAGGTCGCTGATTTCGACCTCCCCTACAATGCCTTGCTCGGCCGCCCGACCCTGGTCAAGTTCATGGCAGTGGCCCATTACGCCTACATCTTTGGTGAAAATCCAGGGCCTGGGGTCCAATTACGATGAAGGTGGATAGATCGAAGCCTGCGCCTCGACAAGCGGTGCAGGATCTGGCCGGCACCACACCTCGCAGCGACAAAGACGACAACCGGGCTCCCCTCGGCCAAGACCAGCGCTCGCCCAGGCCCTCGGGCGAGGCAAAGCGGTCCCCGTGGGCGAGGATGGCTCGGGCAAGGTCATCAAGATCGGCACCGACCTCAGCGCCAAATAGGAAGACGCGCTCGTCACCTTCCTCCGGTCTAACCTGGATGTGTTCGCCCGGGAACCATCAGAAATGACCAGGGTCCCCAGGGAGGTGATCGAGCACCGATTAACAACGCTCCCTGGAAGCGCACCGGTTCGGCAAAGATCCGACGGCAGCGCCAGAGCGACAGGATGCCATTCGGGACGAGGTGGGGAAGCTTTTATCTGCCAAGATTGTGCGGGAGGCCACCTATCCGGAGTGGCTGGCCAACCCCGTGCTCGTGAGGAAGTCCAACGGAAAGTGGCGAATGTGCATCGACTTCACCGACCTCAACAAAGCCTGCCCCAAGGACCCGTACCCCTTGCCGCGGATAGACATCGTCGTCGACTCCACGGCGGGGTGCGAAGCTCTGTGCTTCCTCGACGCCTACTCCGGTTATCACCAGATCAGTATGGCGCAGGAAGACGAAGAGAAGACCGCCTTTGTGACTCCCCTCGGTGTATATTGCTACGTCAAGATGCCCTTCGGGCTGAAAAACGCTGGTGCCACCTATCAGCGGGCCATGCACATTGTGTTTCGGCCCCAAATAGGGAGGAACCTCAAAGTGTATGTTGATGATCTAGTCGTAAAAACAAAGAAGGCCGATGAGCTTGTACAGGACCTTGAAGAGACCTTCTCTCGCCTCAGAAACTACTGTCTAAAGTTGAATCCCGAGAAGTGCGTGTTTGGTGTCTCATCCGGAAAGCTGCTCGGTTTCCTGGTCTCCAGCCGTGGAATCGAAGTCAACCCGGAGAAAATAGAAGCAATCGAGCGGATGCAACCGCCTACCCGCTCAAACAATCGCAATGCTTGGTAGTGGCTAGCCTCCTGGGCAGTTCATATCCCTGGCTAGGGAGAAAAGTCTGCCATTGCTCAAGCCGTTGAAGAAGACCAACTCATTTGAATGGACCCCGAAGCCAGCAAGCATTTGAAGATCTCAAGAAGTACCTCTCTTCCCCCAGTCTTTGGTCGCCCCGAGCCAGGCGAGCCGTTATCGTATGTGGCGGCTAGCCCTCTCAGTAGTGAGCGCTGGCCGGTGGCGAATCAGGAAGGTGTCCAACGGCCGGTCTACTACATCAGCAAAATGCTCCACGACGCAGAGACAAGGTACCCTCAGGCTCAGAAGATGGTCTATGCTGTGGTGGTAGCATCGAGAAAGTTGCGGCACTATTTTCAAGGGAGGGAGATCACAGTGGTCTCCTCATATCCCCTGCGTGAAATCCTCCACAACCGAGAAGCAGAGGGCCGCATCGCAAAATGGTCCGTCGAGTTGGGGGAGTTCGGGGTCAAGTTCGCTCCTCGTACCGCAATAAAGAGTCAAAGGCTGGCGAACTTCGTCGTCGAGTGGACCCCGGCCGAGTCCGGAGCCGCTGCAGCTCCCACGCCCTCCCCCTGGACGCTCTTCTTCGACGGATCATTCAGGCTGGAAGGCGCGGGGGCTGGGGTCCTCCTGGTCTCCCCGACTGGGGACCTCCTCAAGTACGTGGTCGTCCTCGACTTCAAGGCTACCAACAATGTCACCGAATACGAGGGCTTCTTGGTGGGCTCAGGCGCCGCGACCATCGGTGTCCGGCCTTTGCAAGTAAAGGGCGATTCCCTCGGGTCGCCAATCAAGCAAGGAAGGATTTCTCTGTCTGACCCCATCATGGCGGCGTACTGGCGGAGGTCGAAATTGGAGCGGCACTTGAAGGATTGGGATATACTCACATCCCACGGCGCGACAACCATCTGGCGACGCGAGCTTGCCCGGCTCGCCTCAACTGCATCTCCTGTACGGTCGGGGTCTTGAAGAAAGGCTTCGCGACCGCCCATCGCAGCCCCGTTTACGGTGGGGACGATGGTGATCTTTGCCGACCCTCGCCTCTGGAAGGAAAGTGGTTCCGGTAGAAACGCCCGACCAGGCGGAGTACCCGGACGACCACTTCGTGGTCGCTGTACTTGACCGGGAAGGAACATGGATGGATCCGATCCTGGCCTACCTACGGGATCAAGTGTGCCCCGACGATGATGCGTCAGCAGAGAAGGTAGCACGAAAGGCCAAGTGCTATACCCTGGTGGGCGGGACTGTCTGGCCGGGTAAGAACGGAATTCTTCCGAAGTGCATCACTCGGGAAGAGGGGAGCGCTTTGCTCGGATATCCATGGAGGCGTGTCGGGAGCCATGTGTCCGGATGAACGATGGCGGAAAAGCTTTCCGTCAAGGGTTCTATTGGCCAACCGCCTCCAGGATGCTTGCGGTGGTGAGGAGATGTGAAGCGTGCGATTCCACGCCAAGCGTATCCACCAACCAGCCAGGCCTCGCAAACTATCCCGCTCTCTTGGCCCTTCGCGATGCCTGGGATCGATATCTGGGCCCGTTCGCGGGCCACGAGGGGCTACACCCACCTGCTCGCCGCCATCGACAAGTTCACCAAGTGGGTGGAAGCCGAGGCAAGAAGATCCATTACCGCGGTGCAGTCAAGTTCATGCAAGGGATTTTCGCCGCTTTGGGGTCGCCAACCGCGTCATCACCGACAACGGCACGCGATTCACCAACGCGCCTTCTTGGACTTCTGCGAAGAGATGGGCACCAAGGTCTGCTTTGCCTCGCCGCCCACCCCAAGAGCAACGGCCAGGTCGAAGCGGGCCAACGCTACCGTGTCGAAGGGCCTCAAGACCCGGCGTTTGGACCGACTCCATAAGCGTGGCGCCCGGTGGGCCAAGAGCTCCGGCCGTGTTGTGGTCACTTCGGACCACCTAGCCGAGACTCACAGAAACCCCTTTCTTCCTGGTCTATGGCGCAGAAGCTGTTCTCCCTTCGGAACTGGAACTGGGGTCACCCCGCATTACTGCATTTATGGAAGAAGACCAGGAGGAGCTGCGCCAAGACGACGTCAACCTCTTGGAAGAGGCGCGGATCGGCGGCTTTGCGTCTTTGCAAAGTACCCGGCAAAGTCTCAAGCGGTACCACGCCTCCGGTCAATGAGAGAACATCGCGTTAGGCGACCTGGTCTTGCGAAGAATCCAGTCGCATGCCGGGTCGCATAAACTGTCTCCCCAGTGGGAGGGACCCTTCAAAGTGGTCTCGGTCTCTCGTCCCGGGGCGGTCAGGCTGGCCACTGAAGACGGCGAGGAGCTAGCGAACTCCCAGAATATAGAAAATCTGCGCAAGTTCTACCCTTGATCGGTTGTAAGTCCCGGGCTCCGTTCCCCGATCGGCCGGAGTGTGTCTTCCTCTCCACCGCTGGTCGAGGGAGGCTCTCTGTTTGAAATTAAATCTTCACTTTCTTTATCCGAAATATTTGTTCTTTCTACCCCCTTTTCGGTCTTTTGCCCACTGCTGGGCAGCGCCAGGACACTTGCCCCTAGTACCCTGCCGCCTTGCAAAAGCCCAGTAGCAAAGGCGGAATCGCTAAGTGAGAGCGGCGTGCAGGAGTGGGCGGTTGGACGGCTGGTTCAGCACGACCCCCAGCACGGCCATGACACTCCGGGTGTCCCCGTGGGGGTCGGTGACTTGAGCACCATTGCCAAAAACCCAAGGTCCTGCCACGACTCACTAAGTGTTCGTTCCCTAGAGGCTATCTGGGAGGCAAATTTTGCTAAGGCGAGGGGTTTGAGGGCCGAGGTCCCACGGCGCAAGACTTTAAGTCTTTAAGCGATTATGTGCTTGTTAAATGCGGGCAGGAAAAGATTACACGAAAGCAAATTTTTAAAGCAACTTAGCAGAAGCTTACACTTCGCTTCCATTCGAAATGATTAATGCTCTAAAGTTTTGCGCACAAAGGCCAAAAGAAAAAACTACACTCATCGGGCGGAGCCGGGATCCTCTCATCTTCCGCCGCCGCCACAAAGCCGCCACGCCCTCCTCGACCGGGCTAACGCCCACCGCATCGCCACGCCCTTCGCCGCCGCTTCCACTGGGGTTCTCCATCGCCAATCAGCGGCAACTCGCTCGAGGCGTCGTGGACTCCGCTCCTCACTTTGTGCCCGATCGCCCTTAGCCCCTGGATGGCAATCGTGGGGTCGGTTGGCGCCACGGCCGCGAGCGGCCAAAGACGCATTGCGCGTAACGCGCAATCGCGGCGCCTCTTGACGGCCAGGCGCGGTGGGCGGCAGTGCGTAAGGAAGTCCGCGGTTTGGCAGAGGCGTAAGGCATAATCGCGGCCTTTCCTCGCGGGTCAGCCGGCCCAGCCAGCAAGGTCGCCACCGTTCGGCTGGCGTGCGCGGCATCCTCAAGGTGTCCTCTCCGCCGGACCCGATCCACCTCTCCGCCTCAACTCCGCGGAGCTTCGCGCAGCGGCGCTTTGCTCAGCTCGCTCGCCTCGCCAGCTCGGCTCCAGCCCGCTCGCGCAAGAAGTCCTCCACCTCCTTGCGGAGGCGGTTGACTTCGATCGCCGCCTCTGCCCGGTAGCTCGCTTGTCGCCCAGGCCGCTCGCATTGGAGTAGAGCTTGCGAGAGCCGCCAGCAGAGTGTCTGCGTCGGTGAAGGAACAGAGGTGGGGGCTCGGGGTGGGCATGGGGCCGAGCGGCCTGGAGTCCTGAGCGGCCGCAACATCGACCGCTTGAGGGTCGCCTCCCTCCCCTTTCTCGACCAGGGGCTCGGCGACCCCGGACGGCACAACCTCCGTAGCCGCAGCGCCCTGGTCACCCCCGGCTTGGGCGGCGGGGGCATCCGAAGCGAGAGTCCTGGGGGTAGGAAAGGAACGAGGGTAAGACACTACCTGAAGAGACTAACTTTCATATCGCATGTGCGTTTGAGATGAATACCTAGGTGATGGCCTCGGGAATCGGGGCACACTCGAGCGAATCGCCCCGACGGCCTGGACCGGCCGCCGGCGGTGGAGGAAGAACCGCCACGCCGGGCGGCGGGCGTGGAGGAGCCGGCGGCGGCGTTGCCGCCATCGAGCCGGCGAAGAACCGCCACCGCTAGTGGCGGCGGCAGAGGAGGCGGAGGCGGCGGTCAGAAGCGAGCCGCCGAAACCGGGCGGCATGGGCCGCTGTTCGCCATCTCCGAGCCGACGAGGCGGAAGAAGAGTTTGCGCCGAGGGTCCTCTCGTCACCACCACAACAGAGCGAGGAGGGCGAGGTCCCGCCGGTCGATGAACCTCCCGCCGCCATTGCGGAGCCTACCGTCATAGCGAAGAAGTCCCCCCGGCCGCCGTGGAAGATCCCGCCCCGGCCGGTCCTAGGAGGCTCTGGGAAGGCCCGCCGGTGCCATCGTCATCGTCCGGGCTCCTACGTCTCCCCGACTTCGGCAGCGAGGGTCCCGACTGTCGTGGGCGCCGCCAGATCACAATAGGTGTGCCCATGGCGTCCATCGACGGCATGGCGTGGATTATCGCCGCGTGATCCCTTGGTGATAACCGGCAAAGCGGGACCGCGCCCTCCGGGAACGGGGGGACGGGACCAAGGAAACCCAGTTGCGCCATCCACCTGTCTATCCTGTCAGCAGCCAAGTTCCCAACCGGCAGACTAAAGGGAAAGGAAACCCCGGAAGCAGAACGCCGTCGACCAAGTCGATTGAGCAAAAAAGAGAGAAGGAAAGGAAGGAAGGGATGGTCACCTCCGGTAATGCTCGGGTCCCATCGTCTGGCCCATGTATCGCCAGTAGGCGAACACGACGACACAGAGGGCACAGCCTCCGGGAGATGAAGTCCCGGATAACCATGGGCCCCGTCAGGCCCGCCGTCCGCAGATGGTCGACGCGGGCTAGCATTGCCAGGAGCTCCGGCGTCTCGGTCACTTGGGCCCCCCAGTCGGGGTTGCTAACCGCCGGGCCGGACGGGAGGTCCAGCACCTCAATGCCGCTGTCGTCCTCAACGTACAGCCACTCTTTGCGCCAATTCCTCCAGCTGGATCGGCAATCCAGTGGAATGTAGCGTGATACAGTCCCGTCTTGGAGCCGCAGGTGGCAGCTCCCGGTGACGGGCGAGTTGCCACCCGCGGCACGAAGAGTGTAGAAGAAACGGAACAGAAGGAGGTTAGGGAGCACTCCTACGAACATCTCGCAGAAGTGAGCGAAGGCAGAAAGAAGGATGACGGAATTGGGAGGAAGGTGGATGTGGTGAATGGCGTAGAAATTAAGAACAGAAAGATAAAAATCGGGAATCAAGGCGTTAGCCGGCGAAGCTACCATCCAAAGAAGATCACCTCCGCGCAGCAATGGGGCTCGATAGCCCCTGGCGGACACGAGGGCGCCTGCGGTAATGTTCCGGAGAGATGAGGCAAGCTCCGCCTCGACGACGAGGAAGGAGGACCGGAGCCATCAAGCACACCGAGTCTTTGAAGCGCGTCGAAGAAGAAGCGAGGAAGAAGCGATCGGGAGGTGGAAGACCCGCTCCCCTCGGTCGACCTCTTATAGGGCTACAAAGGAAGGCTCGGCGGGGAAAACCGAAAGGGCGCGGCGGTTCGAGCAAAGGGAGTTCAAGAGCCCCATAAAGAGGGCGCGCCCGAGGGGCCGTCTGACGGTTTCAAAAGCTGAATAATCGCACAAACCGCCTTGGAAACCGGAGGAGACAAAAACCTCTTGAAGGTCATGCGGGCGTGTGGGCTTTTTATGGTCCCACTCAGACGTTTAAAAGGAGTGGAAGACCAAAAGTGCTCTGGGTGGGCCCGGCTCTTGTCGGCGTATTTTACGCCAGGGTACCCACTTCGCAATGAATAAATACGGCCGCCAAAGCGAGGCGCGTCGCCCATCGCCACGGCGAGCAGAGACCCCGGCCGGCGCCCGATGGGCGGTGGCGATCGAGCCGCACCACCGGGCGCCAAAGAAGGTGGTCGCCCGATGGACACGTGGCGTCGAGCCGCTCCCCTGGCGCTCACCCCGCCACGCCGGGTCAAGGACATTTAATGCGGTAGTGCGCATTAAATGCAAAGCGTGAAAGGCTGCGGTATGGCGGCGCGCCTTCCCAGTGTGCATTAATTACGGAGACGTCACGACTACACCTCACCCCATGACGAGCAGGCGGCGTTGGTGGACATGGGGCCCGAGGCGGGATTGTGACGGCTGCGTAGACATTAATGGGGTGTAAACGATGTGACGGCGCATTTAATGCGCCCGAGGCAGTGTAATAAGTACGCCTTACCGTGTAAGTCTCTCAGACACCCCCGCCAGCCCAAGTATAAAAGGGAACTGGGGTGCATGGGAGAAGGGGTTCGATCCTTTGGCAGTAGGTTTTCGTTTCTCCAAGCAAGAACACAAGCAATACCAAGGAAAGCAGGACTAGGGCTATTACTCTCCGGAGGGCCTGAACCTGGGTAAAACTTTTTGCTTCCCCCCGTTGGCCTGAGCCTCCCGGTACTCCGGTCGTCTCCGTCTTCCATTCTCAGGCGATTGCCCCGAAAGCCCCCCGTCAGGACCTCATAAGCACCCGTCTCGGAGGTGCCTGTTGGCTAATACGCCGACATTTCTGCTGACGAAAACATTTTTTTTCGGTAAAACGAAGAAAGGACCTGGACGTAAGGAGCGAGGATCTATTTGTTATGTTTTTGGACCTGACCGCTATCCCGAAAAATTAGAAAAGGGCTCATTCGTGATTTGTATTTAACGGAAGTTTTATTTCGTAAAACAACAAACAAGGGACCTGAACGCGATTCAGAAACAGTTTTCTTCCCCTCACAAAAAATTATGAAGGACCTTTCCGTAACTTGCAGGTACCTATCCATAATTTAAAGGAAATAGAGGAGTTTTTTGCGAAATGCTGGGAGTGATAGGTGGACGTGCTGGCTGAGCTCCATTATGTTCGCTTATAATAGATGTAGTATTTGTAGAAACCCATATGTTTTTAGCTATAATAAATTGGGATGTCAGTATCATCTATCGATTTTCTGTTAAAAGACCAATATGATTAACTCAATATCGATGATGCTCGTACTCAAAGGTACCAAAACTCAAACAGTAGAATCCATCCCTTAATAAAAACACGATAAACTACAACGTTAAGACCAATTGTCCTCAAACTTATCAATAGATTTTATGGCCAATTAGATTGTCACGAATCATTAAATTTTATTAGAAGTGCATTTTACTACAATTTCTTTCTTCGCCATTTCCATATGCCAAATACATAAAACATTATCTCATGAGTATATTCTTGTGAGAATAATAAGAAATACACCAACACAAGTCTTATTATAAGATCCAATATTATAAATCAAAACAATACCTCTATGATTATTCATGAAGATAATATACTTGTGTTACACAAATGCAAATGTGTTATGTAAAAAGTAATATCACGAAACATAGTGCTTCTAAATTTACTTGTGTTACATAAATACAGTGGAAGAAGCTCAACCTGATGTTGAGAAAATTCCTGAAGTGAGCTATCCTGAAGATAGTAACACCCTAAAGTGATCCATCTTGAAGATTATAAATTGTGCTCTTTTTCCCTTTAGTGAGTTTTTCTGAAGTTTCTTACATGAAGGTTTTTAATGAGACAACTAGTATAACATGGAGTGCGAGTGCAATGTACTCTTTTCTTTATCTCTTTTTTATTGGGTTTTTGGGATGAGTTTTTTAAATAGACATACGCATTACATGGTATTCACCCAAGAAGGGGTATTATAAAACAGATAGAATCCTAATCTAAGTTTGAACAGGCTCTATTTATTGGTGGACGAATCCGAATCTATCTACAAAATATTTTGTTATATATTGAGGCACTCTTTGTAAAGATAAACCAATCTGACAAAGAGAGAAAATTATTTTATACTATTGTGTGTTTTTATTTGTGCTATTTGTGTTTTATCGATATCACAAATTCCACGGAACCCTTGGGCGAACCGGACAGGCACGGCACGGCACCGTATCGCTGCAAGAAGCCTCGAATAGCACGCGCGCGGAGGCCGGCACGCAGCCCAGCCGCACACGCACACCGACCGTCTGAGAGTGCGTGCGAGAGAGGCGTCACGCTCGCCAACGGCCGGGCTCACGGTGGCCGCCGCAGAGGGCGCGCGCCACGCGTTTCGTTGGAGTCGATGGGGGAAGCGATGGCCGCGGGATACGTCGGCCCGGCCGGGAAGGTTGTGGCCAGCTGGCCTGGCCGTCGTTTTCCCAGCCGCGAGCGCTCGCGCGCGCTTGACACGACGGGGCCGGGCGTGTGAGCGAGACAGCAGTGGGGGGGTCGAGCTGGGGGAACCGGCCCATCACGCATCGGTTAGCCCCGTGCGTGGCCTGCAGTAAGTGCAACGCAGAGTCGGGACTCATGTCTCTATACCCATGCGCAGAACCGGCACCTCCAAAGTTAGAGAAACACGAGAGATGTATTTTTCGGTTTGGCAAATTTGAGCTATTTAAAATATTTATGTACATAGACTTATGGATGGATTAGTTATTCTAGTTATGTAAGACCTTATTTGAACTATTTGTATCGTATTCTTGATAAATTTTTAACTTACGTGATAGATTCATGATGTTTGGAAATCATTGTACAAAATTATATAATCATACGTGCGAATGCACTTCTGTTGAATTTTTTCTAGTTCGGCCACTGTTTGTACCCCCAGCAATTTCACATCAACAGAACTGCTGGACCGAATGCCCGATGCATTGGTTTCGCGATCGCAAGCAAGATCCATGTTAACAGCCAGTTGGTCTGTCATGTTCTGTCAAGTTGGCGCAACATGTAGATTAATTGTTTGATGCGGTATATATACATACATAGATACGGTAGCGCTAATCTGCGTTTGTGCACAGATTAAGTTATTTCACGCGTTGATCGTACCCTCGAAGCAGCGTCTGTCGTAACCCGCGTGTCCGGAAACAAGCTATAGAGTACAGCCCAAAAACACTGTGCAGCCCAAATTAGAAATAATGGTGTAGTAATTAATAGCTCATTGTAGATGTACTCCTATGAAACTATGAATGTGTCAAGAGATCAGTACACTAATAGTAGTAATTAATGGTTTTTATCGGGTGCTTACTAACTATGAGAGGAACAGAATGATATAAGTTTGGCCAATAAACGCCATATAAATCAGATTTTACTACCAAATAAACATCAGATTACTTAATGTGTTGTAAGATTTTATTATCGCATAGACTCCACATACTACTGAGGCTGTGCAGTAGTTAGTCTTACAATATATATATATATATATATATATATATATATATATATATATATATATATAGAGAGAGAGAGAGAGAGAGAGAGAGATGATAGCTAGTGTACTATCGATAGTACAAATCCTCTGTATTATAGGGTTGTGTTTGCAAAATTTGAAGGCGAAGCTGTTGATCCAAACCGTGCATTTTGTTCATCTCATTGAAATCTCACTACCCACCAAATTTTATATTTTTTGAATTTTTTCTCCTATTTATTTTGTATTTTTCAAAGTCCACGATCTAATTAGTTGTGGGCCGTCCAATGAAGCTGGTTTTTAAAAATACAAAATAAATAGAAGAAAAAGTCCAAAAAATATAAAATTTAGTGGGTAGTGAGATTTCAATGAGATGAACAGAATGCACGGTTATATATATATATATATATATATCTATCGATATCGGCTGTAAGAAATAGAGGCATGCTAAAACATGTACATGCTGTTTCCCATCCGGTGATTCTGATTTCCTACACCCATTGGCCGGATAAAGCTAAGGATCTTTCACGTGCCATGTGGTGATTTTGTACATCTATCTACTCATCATACGGCGTACATAAGCATCGATCAGTGTACTAATAACTAAACCGAGAAGTTAGCTATCAACTAGCAAGCATGCATAATGACTCTTAAAGGTTTAAACTGTTAGAATAGTCCCACATTGGTTGTGAAAGGGCAAAGGACCTAACTTATAAGTGGGGGAGTCCCTCACCTCTTAAGCTAGCTTTTGGGGTTGAGAAGGCCCTTACGATCCAACAATTGGTATCAGAGCCCGGTTCTAACATCTTTGGCCCGATGGACACTAGGGTGTGAATGCCTGATGGACCGTGGCACTGAGGGACCGTCGGTGTACGGTGAAGGCAGGGTCGTTCCTGGGCCGGTGCAATAGGTGCTGTCGCCTAGGGCCCACGATGGGGAGGGGGCCCGGTCGGCCGGCCCAGTCCATGTAAGTATACAATAAATCTGCACACATATAATCATCAGGTCATGGAGTCATCAGATTCAACGAACGCTATTTCTCTCTTCCAACTCGAGCCGTCACGTGATTGCCGCGAACCAGCAATCTATTCCCCAATCCCCATTCGTCTCAGTCCTTTGACTCCTCGTGACGAAATGTTTGCGTCATCTTTGCAACTGAAGAAATGTTTTGATTATATACTTAACATATGCCTTTGCAATTAATAGATAAAAATAATTTTATGTTGCTGAAATCAAGGACCCCATTTCTCAATTTGCACTAGGGCCCCTGAAATATGAGGAACGGCCCTGGGTGAAGGGGCGGTGAACGGCTGAGAGATATCAATGTGTGAAGGGAGGATTGTTAGAATAGTCCCACATTGGTTGTGGAAGGGCAAAGGACCAAACTTATAAGTGGGGGAGTCCCTCACCTCTTAAGCTAGCTTTTGAGGTTGAGAAGCTACTAGTACTGCCATATCATCGTTACTCAGCTAATATATAATCATATAAGCCATGTCTCGTACTAATTAAAAGCAAAAAACAAAGTTTTACAAATGATTGTTCATGTGCGTGTGCACTACTACTAATCAAATAACCAGACGGCATGACCATGCACTTATACAGTACATGCTCGCTGCTAATCGAATAACTAGACAGGCAATGTATGTGTAAACTATCTAGAGCAGGATCAATGGCGATTCCACCAACATCACTGCATACGCTCTATGAGCAAACTGAGGACAAATACTAGCTCTCCCACTCATCTATATAGATTTTACTATTCATCTATATATATTTTACTATTTCTGTGGACTACAGTGCTCTTGTTAATTTGCTACAAAACGCATGATATATTTACTCCAAAGTTACTGCCAAATGTATTCTCATTTACTATCTGTATATATAGATTGTACTATCATGCTCGATGATTCAGCAGCCTGTACAGTCTGTGTAGTAGTAATATCCCACTATACAGATAGTAAATTGATGTTTATTTAACAATAAAGTATGATTCATACGACTTTTATTGGCGGGAATGATATCATTTTGTTCATCTCGTCGTCAGTAAGTTACTGGTAAAAACCTTCTATGAATTGGAGTTGTCAATAAAAAGTTATGGCTAAAATACAAAAATGATTCATGTACAAACTAGAAAACTAGAAGTGCATTCATTAGTTAGTTTGACCACATACTGATGGCCTTAGTTAACTGAAGTGTTGCTGATTAGTGGGATGCATGGCCCAGTTAGATTAGGTTAACTGGCCCAGACGTACAATAGACTGTTCTACACGAGGCTTAAAATAGTGTGTGTATATATGTGTGTGACATGATCTCATGTGTACAAGTACTAAGTTTTTTAATTATTATCACCAGAAAATATATAAAAGGTATATGCCGTCCACGTGGTATACATTCGTGGTTGAATTGACGTGCGGTCGGGCATGTGATCGTGATCAAAGGCTATACCATTGTGCATCCATGAGCAGGTACTACTGCACCTTGAGGCCCGTGACACATCTGCATCTTATGTCTGGACTAAATTAAGGGGTTGTTTGGTTTATAGCCAAACATAGCCATAATTTTCCACATATTAAGTTAGATAAGTTTGATCAAGTTAGGCATATATTTGATTCATAGCCACACTTGTGGCAAGATTCTTTTTTGCCATTCTGGTCCCACGCGCCATTGGCTCAAAAAAAGTGTGGCAAACTTTATTTTCCTAACCAAAGTGTGGCTTCAATTTTGATGACCAACCTTATACAAGTTTGACAAAAAAAATTATGGTAGACCATAATAAGCTTAGTATATGAACCAACCAGGCTCTAAATATAAGCTCAACAATAACTGGAACCACAAATAATATCCATGCATAAAAGCATCGTATGGTAGCGATAAAATTATCATACCGATCCATCTCACGTTCACACACGCATGAGGAACAACTACTGTATGTTAGAAATATTACGGTATTAATAAATTTTTTATTACTTTAATTTTAAGCATAATTAATAATCAGAGAATAATTAACAAGATCATAAAAGCATAGATACTAATTAAAACATGATATTCACTGATATCAAAACATAAGAACAACTTATATTCAAGTATCTAAGAATGTATATGACAATGAACAATAATTGTGGCTCACAACTAGCAACAAAAGCTCAAGTTGATTAGTTTGTTCTCAGATATCAAGTTGTTTTAATTAAACGACTTCTTCACTACTAGAGATAGGATCATATATAGACCAATTTTGTAACAACATTACAAATCAAATTTGCAAGAAATAGATTTCAATACTTGACTGTTAATTATAACCCAATCAATTGATTACCTTAGATCATATATAGAAATCAAACTCAGGAAAAGCCTACTGATCACTTATTGAATAAGAAATGACACCAAGCATAACTAGCGCGCGCACACACGCGCGTGTGTGTGTGTGTGTGTGTGTGTGTATATATATATATATATATGCACTTAATCAATGGTAAGCAATTGAACTAATCAAGTATATTGTAGATTATGAAAACTGAAAGAGTGTTGTCACAAATTGTCTCTCTACCCCAATCCTCATTGAACAACAAGCACTCCACATGCAAGGTCCCAAAAACAATCAATTGTCTAACCCCTTTGCACAATGTACAGATTAAAATGATAGAAAGGTAGAGTATACTCACAAAACACCAACACACTGTCAATGCAAACCAGCTAGGCTCGTCGAAGACGATGTCCCAAAAAACAATATCACCACTGCAATGCCGCAGACTCACTGATGAATATTTTGGAGATACAAAGCCACAGACCACCGAATGAGGCAATTTACCAAATGGTCCCGAGATGAAGCCAATACTGCACAGAACCACATAATCGACTTCTTGACTGAGGGAGATAACCTTTTCAAGCAAGAACAGCAAGCCTTAAGGACTTGCTCCACGGATAGGCAACACCACAGCCGAATGATAATACACCACATAGCCGAGTCACAGACCAAGCAAGTAAGGTTGGCATAGGGACTTAATAGTCACACACATCACCAAGCGCAACTCAAGCTCACGGAGCACATCATGTTCTCGGCCAACACACAATCCCTTCTTTAATTAATCCGGGTTACACACAAAAGTGGTAGTCATGAGTTGATTTGAGTTTGGATCAAGGTCGGACAACACAAGAGGGCTTCGGGTAGATGAAGAACTTGCACAAGAACACAAGATAGCAGTAGATTAAGAGCCGGCGAATGGGAAAAATGGATTCATTGTTATTCACCGTGTGGCAAGAAGTACATGTACCTTGGGGTTTAAAGAAGCTCGGAAGGAGGAGGAGATGGCACAACGGAAACCAAGGGTGCCACATTCTCGCCGCTACCATCACCCTTTCGACCCGCTCGCCCCCTTGTGCTCGGTCTTGGGGACAGGGCACCGTTTTGGTGCCTTATCCCTAGCCGAGTGGGTTGGTTGGGCTTAGCCCAATGGGCCATGTTAGCCCAGTTAGCTCATTCTCCTTTTTTGAAATTTGAGTAAAACCTAATTTCCTTCAACATTGTATACATACGTACGTGTTGCACGTGAATGCGCATATATATATATATGCCCCCATATTCTTACCTAGATGATAGCCCATCATATTAGTCGAGACAGCCCACTTTATCATTTAGTTAGCACATATCCACCACCTCTCTCCTGATGGTGCATGCTGCATGCATGCATGGATCGATAGACGTACGTAAGCAACCGCAGATCGATCCATCTTCCGGACAGGATGAGCGTCTGTCCGATCTCTCCGACGTCCATTTCTCGGACAAAGTGAGCATCCGTCTAGTCTCTCCGACGGTCAGCATCCGTCTGGTCTCTCCGACGGTGAGCCATAGAGAGGTACACTACGTCTTGCAAACAGAGGTACAGTACATGTTGCAAACACTATCAAAGATAAAGCTTTCTTAAATAAATCTTCATTCTGAGCCGTTGATTAGTTAGGTTTGATCCGCTCCTAAAATTTTATCTCTTCGTGTGATGGATGGCGTCGATGTTAATGTTGCGCCGGGCGGGGGTGCATGGTGGGGACCGGTACGTGAGAGGGAACACGCGCGCACAGGGGGCCGCGCACGTGCGTGGGGTTAAATGCTGCACACGGGGAGAAGGCGACGTGCCGCGCATGAAGCGCTTGGACGCCTCGCCAGCTCACCCACTGCCCCAGCGACCCGCTCTGCCTCAGCTAGCTGCCGAGCACTGGCCCACCTCCACTTGTCCCTTGACTTTGTCAGGGTCCAGGGCCCACTGCATGCACAGTGGGCGTGCCGCGTGCGCGCATGTCCTGCTAGGTCGCTAGGCCTGGGCGCCCTTTCCGGAGCCTTTCAAACGTAAAAGTGGATGGATCGGACGGTACCAGTTGCATACTTGCATGGTTGCGGTCGAAAGGTCAAGGCAAGGATATGGCTTTCTTGCTGGGAGATTGGCATATATGTCACTTTCAATAAGTGGTATCGCTAAAATGTTATTCTGGCTCACTGTTATAGGCACAGGTGGTTCCATATGTCAACGACAGTGAAGTAGAATTTTTAGCGAAGCCACTTGTTAGGAGTGGTATTTTATCAATTTTTCCCTTTCTTGCTAGGGACCTCTCGAAGAAAAAGTGAGCGTACTGTCTCTCGTGCGAAAACGAAATATCCAGAGCTGATTGCTCCTGCTTATGCGTGAGGAGGGCTTAGCGGCTTGATGCATGATTGATCTCGATCGATCGGCCTCCATGTGATTTTTCAATCAATCACCGTTTCGCCAATCTTAGCACGTGCTATTGTTGAGGGACTGCAGCCCATCCACGTCGCCGTCTCGGGGCGCTATCCGTAGAAATCTTTGCATTTTTTTTCTTTTTTTGCGAGATATATATTGGATCTGCGAGTTGTCGTTCGTTTGTTGTGAACTTGTCTGGCACTGGCAGACAGGTACCTAGCTACGTAAAGTGACAGTTGCGTATGTATACTGTTGAAGCATGCAAAGTCAACAAAGAGAAGTGATCATATGGTTAACAAAAGTTTAAAGGAATTTAATATAGGGACATATCCAGTGCAATCCAACTAAAAAAGTTTCAAAAAATTCTGAAAAAAAATCATGTATGTACATCCCAACTTACCCTATCTACGTATAAAATTTGAAATTTGTCTTTTTTGTAACTTCTAGCATAGGATAAATTTGATTATGAAATTTTATACGTTGATAGAGTAAGTTGAGATTTACATTTATGATTTTTTTCAGAATTTTTTGAAACTTTTTTAGTTGGATTGCACGGTGATTGCACCAAACCTTTGATTACACTGGATATGCCCCATTTAATAGATGTATGGTTAAAAAAGGTTTAAAGGAATTTAATAGATGTATGCGTCAGAACTTAGGGTAACATGAAAATAACAAAATGCTACCAGGTAGGTGCTTCTATGTATCAATTATTTGAAAATTGTATAAATATTAAAGCATGAATGAAAAGTAAATAGAAATTACTTATCTATTCGTTTACTTTAAAATTTATATAACTTATATTGATATTAAGAGTGTGATGATAAATTAACATGTAGGATGTTATCGTGTCTGTTCTATCAAGGACGATTACTGATCAACTGCTAGCTAGCTCAGAAGTAGCTCTTATCTATTCGCACAGTGCCAACCTAGCTAGCATTGTACTTTGCAGCCCTGAGGCCCCTGATTGCCTGCGAGAACAGTGTGCCATCAGGGATGCATTAGCTGCAAGGCGGTCCCGCATTAGCCTAACTGCCCAGAATTTGACTCGTATCGTTATCTTGATCGATCGTATATATGTACTGTTAATATACGATCACAACACGAGCTAGCTGCACCGCAGGTCCGCACCTGCATGGTACCTTTAGGACATGGTTTTCATGCAGTCCCTTCAGGACTGCAACTAACAGTTGCGCGCGAGCCGTTGGATCGAAAAGAGCCGTCTCATATTGATTCGAAAGCACTGCAGCAAAGCACTGTAGCAAATGGGTTTGAATGATCTGAGCCGTTCGTTTGCTCGATCGGACGGTCCACGCCTATGGACACTGCTTAAGTTGCAGTCCCCACAGAGACTGCATTTGATCTTTCTCCTACGTTTTAAGAGTCCAACCAAACAGAAGGCGTATGCTCCTTTTCCTCTGAGAAATGAATTGCATCCTGTAAAATATCTCCTATGAAATTTTGTAACATTCTAAAATTCTAAAACCAACTTAAATATTTCCAAATGTGCCTCGAAATATATTATTTAAAAATATCTCTATGAATTGTTTCAACCACTGTTTTTGAATTTTAAAAAATAATTAAACTTGAAAAAAGCCTGGAGACATATTATTTAGGTTCTAAGTAATCTAAAGTGCCCCCAAATTTTTTTCATAATTTTTGGACTTGGTTTACTAATTTAAAAAAAATCAAACTCAATTTCTGCAATTAAATCAATTAGAAAATGATTTAAAAATCCCTTCGTCGCCATGGGTCGAATTCCTTCCCCTCGACCTGGCCCAATCCTGTTCTGGCCCAATTCCAGCCCGTGCGATGTCCTCTCCTGAGCCGCCATCTGGTTTTCATCTTCTCCATGTAAAGGCGTATTTACGTAGACTGCCTTCTCAAAAAAAGAGTTTGGTGCAATCATTACTTACAATAAATTGAATGAACAAAAAAAGGTTACAAGTGACCTACAACTAAAAATAATCTTCTAAAAACCTTCAGCTTTGACCACCTGAAACTGTTAGTCCTCATGCAAATAAACATAAGCAAATAAGAAGTTAGGAAATAATTGCCGTCAAACACGAATGTGTTTAGATAATGCTCATCGAGATACCAGACCGTACAGAGCTAGTCATCACCTTTCGCTAGAAGGGTTTCATCATCCGACCAAAATACAAACCTGGTAGAACCGCGGGTAACCATAGCCATACATGAATAGTGCCAAAAATATCAACCACAGTGAAGAGATAAGCTCAAGCTCGGTTAAAAGGATGAAGGAGCTAGAACCATTCCCCATCCATTTCATTCACACCCATAAACCCAAAGCCATTGAAGCCACTCAAGCCAGAGCAACCAAAGCAACCATGAGCAAGAAGCAACCGCCCAAGCTAAGCAACCAGGCCAAGACCAAGCAGCCATGCTAAGACCATGCCAGTCGAGCAAGCAAAGAGCTGCTAGGAGCTAGAATCAGCCAGGAGGACGAAGCTCCATCCATTCCACCAAGGAGGAGCAAGAAGCCCCATCAACCAATGAGTCAAATCCAAGGGACCTAGCCTGCCACCACTGACCTCATCATCCAGCATCACTCCATCCCCACAATAACCAATTTCAGGCAATCACCATACACCTCATCCTAGCTCAAAGAACCTAGATAGACGATCAATATAGTACTAGGCATGAACCTAATAGCCAGTGAATCGAGCTAGGGCCTACCTGCGGTTTCAAAAATGGCCGCATCAGGTGCGGTGCCATGTATGCTTGACAAACCATTGTACTCCCCGGTAGAAAATAGTTCATCAGTATCGACGTACCACCGCCATCCTGAATGAGCCAATCAATCATCATCAACCAGTGAGGAGAACTCAAATGGAAAATAAAACAGTAAATAAACTTAATCAATTACATCACAGTAGGAAGGAAAAGGGGAGGGAGACGAGTAACTGGCCATAAAATGGTGCGGAGGGGGAAGAGGGGGAGGGGACCTGCAATGGAGCCATAGGACGAGGGCTCGGCCGCCTGGGCTAGCGTTGGTGGAGCCCCAAGTGATGCGGGGAGGGGCGACGAAGGTCGGCAGTGGATTGTGGAGAGGAGTACAGTGGCACAGGGGCGCTCAGGGAAGAGGAGGCCGAGCGAGCCTTAGGCACGCGGGGAGGAGGAGGTCGAGCAGCTGGACGCTCGGTGGTGTAAGCGCTAGGCGCCTAAGAAGTAGGCAGGGCACTCGGCGGTGCCAGGGGTGGGAAGGAGGCCGAACTCGGCGAAGGTGCGGGGCATAAGGTGGCCCCGGCCCAAGCCAACAGTACGTGGGGGACCGACTAGGAGCAGGGGCGGCGGCATGGAAGAGTAGATTGGGGGGGAGTGTCGGGACATGAATGTGCAAATTTGGACCCTCTGTGTATTCAATACTAATCCAGGATCACGCTAGTGCACACAGTCTCAACATAGTTAAAATATCAAATCATACACAACGAAATAATAAATAAAAACTTCATTTATTAATATAGCCTATTTGGTCAACCTTATGGTCAACTTACAATAATATGACACGTAGGGCAAAGATTCTGAAATTAAAAAAAATTGCAGCAGAAATAAAGACTCATAGTAACCCATCAACTTACCACATGCAACTGACAAGATTCGCACCCTAATTATTCGACTACTCCTGGAACTCCTCAAGAGCTGGTGCAGACTCCTCCTCAACTAATGATTGGGTGTTGCAAGGGGTGAGTACATAAAGCACTCAGCAAGTCATGTACAGAATGTAAATATATTAACTACATGCATGTAGGGGTGAAAACAGGTCGGATTCGGGCGGATATTGCTCGTCCCGTATCCTAACCCATATTATTATCTCGGATTCGGAGTCGGATACAGATAGACCGGATACATATACGAATTCGGAGTAGTCCGGATTCGGACACGGGACGGATACATGATTGATACGGATCGAAAACAGATAATATAGTCGGATAGTATGCAAGGCAAAAAAAATATATGAATGAACCATACAGCATTCACATGAACCAATGAACTTTTCAGCACAAGTACATACATAACATAGCTCTCGCATGATAACACACATACATGATCACATCGACATAATCATAATTCATACATAAGTCCAACATAAGTGATTCATACATAAGTCCAACATAAGTGATTCATAAATAATTTTTGACTTCCTTGATTTATTCACTAGGATATGTTGAAGCGTCTTAATCCTCGTCATTGGCTATTTCTTCTTCTTCTTCTTCTTCCTATAATTTGTGTAATGTATGATAGCAACATTTCAATGAATTAGTAAGTAGTAACTAGGGTCTCCAAGACAACCGAATGTAGTGAGATTTTGTGTACATCATACAAAGCAAGCTAATTGAATGAGGTTGGTTGGATAATATACTTAATCAGTGTACCACAAAGCATCTAATTCATCAGTGTACCACAAAGCAAGCAAATGGATTGAAGTAGATAAAGATAAGTACATATTGTCATACTCATACCTGAGCAACCATATTAGTAGCAATGGTCTCTAAAACCTCTAGATCTCCAACAATAGATGCAACCTTAGTAGTAGAATCTACAAAATTTAAGAAAGCATCATTAGTAAAAAATATAGATTACATTAAAAAAATGACAAACTATTAAAATTGCCACCTTTTCTAGATGCAGATATCCAATCTTTGGCACAAACTAATGCTTCTACCATATCATGATCTAGACGACTGTGAAATGGATCAATAACACGACCACCAGCACTAAACGCAGATTCAAAAACAACAGTTGACGCTTGCATGGCCAAGACATCACGAGCAACTTGTGAGAGGATTGGATATTCATCTTGTTAACTCCAACGAGTGGTGGATGAGGGCACAGGCACAGCTTCTAGCCTTTTACCATGTCTGCTAATTTGCCACCCCCTCCACGAAACCATCTCACTAGAGATTACCCCAACCTCCCCGAGAAAAATCCCAATAAGGAATTCGTAAACGAGGCTCACCTGCCTCGAATCTAGGCCAAATCACACGAACGAAGAGCACCACGTGCGCAGCTCGGTACTGCGCGGTCGCGACCTAGCCGGGCTCCCACCGCCGCGCGTTCACCAGGCGGAGGGCGCGAGGAGGGGGAGGGCACGTTCACCAGGCGGACTAGGGGACGGTGGATGAGGGCAGAGGGCGCGATGGACAACGGCGCAGTGGACGAGGGCGGACGACGGCACGGCGACGGCGTGGTTAGATCTAAGAGGCTAAGCCTGAGGTGATGGCTGATGAGGATTGAGGAGCAGAGGATTATGTCATGGTCTCATACCAATGCCAATAGTTGCGGTGCTGCCTGCTGGTGCCGGATATCCGGATAGAAATATGGGATAATATCCGGAGTAAATACGGGAACTATCTGGATCCGACGGTTATTTGATGCCCCGAATCCGCATCCATATTCGTATTTAAATATCTGGATCTGACCGGATATAAAATCATCATCCTGGATCTGGTTTTCCCGGATCTAGATTCGGATTGGGCGGGAAATATCCTACCCGTTTTCACCCCTCCATGCATGGTTTATTCCAAGTGAATGGCTGAAGTAGTTATTTTGTATAAAGCAAGATTTCAAAGAATTAACATGTATAGATTAAAATGATTGTAAATCAAATATCACTACTAAGTAACTTTCTCATGTATTTTTCAAGATTCACTAGCACATAGCCTAACCAATTCTTTCATCATTTCCATAGGCACACAGCCTCCCATTCCCAAGTTTTATTTTTCAAGATCTAACCCTTGACTGTAATTCCTTAGCATTGTCCAATACCATGGACATGGTGAAAGTGCATCTAGGCACTTATGTTGTTTTGGTGATTAATGATAAACGATTAATGACAAACGCATGTAATGTCAATCAATGTAATTGTACAAATACTTAACTTAATGCTTAACAAAAGACAAACCTCTAATATGTTTATATTGTTATGAGACTAACATGTTTATTGCCTAGTTGAATATTAGTCTCATCTATTTTAGAGGAAAATCAATTGGGATGGTTAAGCAAAAATGAGGTATGCAATCTCGGTATTCCTTCCATATTTGTCATTGCATTCCTCTTTAGCAAATGCATATTGAACTCTAAGTAACTTGTTGATTTCATATGTGCACATTGATTCATGTCATAATTGCTTGTGCATATATATATTCATTTGAGTTCATTATGTGCTTTGTTTTTAATATGCTTGTGTTAACTAGAGTTAAACTTCATTGCTTCATATTGACTTGGTGCATACATGTCTTAGTTGTGTATCTTCTAATGCACCTCTCTTAGTGAAGTTTAATTTAGAATTGGATCACATTATTTACTCTCATTCCAAATATTGTTTGCACATGTGTAATTCGTGTATATTCTATCATGTGCTTCATTTAAGCAAAGTCTGTGGTCCTTGCCATGATTTAATTGATTCTTCATATTGGCAATTATCTCTCTAGTGCAGTTAGATCAATCATATATTCATCATGATGCACTTAGCAGAAAATATTTCTATTGTCAAGTGTTTCCATTCATATTGTGCTTCTTGATATGAAACACTTGTTATTATCAATTTATTCAATATATCTTTTAAGCTTGTGGGACTAATATGTTTGCTGAGTGCTTTGATAAGAGTTAGGTCCCAAAGCTGTGTGTGTGATGACCAAGATGGTTTGAAGGATGACAAGCGAGTCAAAGTCAAATAAGACGGCGGTGTCACCAAGAGCTGAGGACTAAGTCAAGAACGAATTGGCGTGAGGATCGTCTTGGTGATGATCGAGGTCAAGGTCGGAGAGGACGAGAATCTCATGAGGTGAATCACGTCGAGGTTGACAAGACGAAGGGCGTCATCAATCTTTGTGGAAGCGTCATCATGCACCGTGCATCCGGAAGAAGTCGGCATGTAAGCTTAGTGTAAGACTTAGATTTTTGTGTTTAAATTTGAGTCTAAGGATTGCCGTACTATTAAGAGGGATGCAATCGTTGAAATTACTTAGACATGTCTTAAGTGCTCAAAGTGGTCTATCCTTGTCTAAGGTTGAGAAACCCAAGTCACACTTTGTTCACCTAGGTGTAGGTGGGTTGGTGTGAGGGATAGAAGTGTTGGTGGTGCCGGAAAGTGAGGGTTGTAGGTCTCTATTGGATTCCTTGTGATTTCAATTTTTATCCTTTGGGATTTGGGTAGTGAGACCTTGTTATTTGTGTAGCCCTCGTTCTTAGCTTTTCGAAAAGTCCGAATTCGCTGAAATCAGAGTCCGGGATCAAAAGTTATGCCCGTTTTCGTCCGGCTGCTGCATGCTGCCTGGGAGATCCAGAGTATCCGGATTAATTGTCCGGAGTATCCGGATGATCCAAAGTCTCCGGGGTTTAATCCGGACATTCCGGGTTGCCCTGTTCGGTCCCAAACGGCTAGTTTTTGGGGTTCCTCTATTTAAAGCCCCCTTCTTGCCCACTTCAAGATAGCCGTTGGGGGATGTTTTTGCTGGGTATTAGAGGTGTTCTTTGAGAGTTTTTGAGCCCCCAATACTCCTCCCTACTCCTTAGATCTTAGTGATCCCCTTTTTGTGAAGGGTTGGGTAGAGGAGAGAGGTGTTTGGATTGAGGATTGATTTGAAGAGTGGATGGTTGGGAGATAGTTTCCTTGGTGCTTTGAGGTGTATTATTAGTGATCTTGAGCTCCCAAAAGCCCCTCTAACCCTAGATCTTAGTGATCCCTTTTGAGTGAAGGTTTGGGTGTGAGAGTAGGTAGTGATCGGATTGAGTGTGATTAGTATGTTGAGCACTTGAGGTGGACTCTAAGTGAGTTCTTCGGGAGCATTTGTTGCTCTTGGAGGTTGAGGTCTCCTAGACGGCTAGGAGTTGCCGGTGAGCTTCCAAGCTTTGTGTGAAAGGCCATCGAAGGTTTGTGAAGGTCCGATTCCGCCTCCGCAAGGAAAGGAATCAAAGAAGTGAAGACCGGCGAGTGCATTGTGCAACACCGGGAGGAAGAGGGTTGAAAGAGACCCCGGCTCAAGTGTGACCGAGCCGCCTCAACGGAGACGTAGGATCCCCTCAAGGATCCGAACTTCGGGATAAAATCTTCGTGTCTCCTTCCTTACTTCGGTTTACTCTTTTGCTCATCCGCTTAATTTGCTTTCGATTCTTGTGATTATGTCAATTAGATTGTATCTACTGCATCTATTCTTGCTTATATACTTGATTCATTGCAGTAGAGTAATTTGTATCACTAGAATCAAAGAAGCGCTTCAATTTATTGTCCTACTCTGTTCTGGCCGAACCAGGCAACCCGGAGTATTCGGTACATTGATCCGGAGTATCTGGATATACCGGAGTATCCGGATAATATATCCGGAGTGTCCGAGTTACCTGTCTCTGGCTGAATTGTTTAAATTGCAAAACTTAATTATCCCAATTGCTTCCGCATTATCTCTGATAGATTAATTTAAATTGGGTATAATTTTGTAATCGCCTATTCACCCCCCCTCTAGGCCGACATCCCGGTCCTTTCACATGGCTATTCGAATAAGTTTGACACACACTCTGCAGAGGTTATACACTTTACCCACAAAGATATGATCATCTCTTGGTGCCATGCACTTAACACACTTTCTTTGGTGTCGGCAAATAGATCACTACAAAACCTTTCATAAACTTATATCCTGACACATGAACCTCTCCAGTATTGCCTTCACTATCCCTTCCCTCACGTAGAGCCGAAGTATAGGACCGACATACCGTTGGATCGACGTCAAGCATACGCACAATCATCCACCCCCATAATCACACCCTTGTGTGACTATCACCCTTAGGTATCATATGCTAAGACATAAGTAACTTACTTAACTAGATATGCCCCATTTCAGATATGTGGTTGTATGTTTGTCCCAGTTCAAAAGCTTGCAAGGTTAAGTCCTTAATTGACTAAGACAAGACTTCCAAACTCTCAATATTGGCACACATCCCTCACATCATTCATCAATCCATTGCCACACAGGTCCACCATGTCACACCACCTCTTGCTACTTGCCTCAGTCTAAATCATTTCCCTCCCCCAGTTGATTATTATGCAACACATGCCATCAACAAGTCAACATCCATGTAGAACAACACATGCCTTTACATATCAATATCATCATGAGGCAACACATGACATACCATTTTAGAAACACATTGCATATTTCATTAATAAATATTAAATTTGTATTTCTAAAATGGTATCAATAACACGTTGCATGTCTAAGCATACTAGTCACGATATAGCAACCCATGTTGGCAATTAATAGCATCCAACTAAACATTAAATCAACTTAAGGTGACAAATAAACATAGCATACAAATGATAAGGTGGATATACAACAATTAGGTTGATTAATTAATTCCAAATTAAATGAAATCATTTTTAATTTGAATTAGCATGCAGCAATTTGAGTTAATATAAATTTTGAAATATGGGATAAACATGGTCAAAGCACAACTTGCATTATAAAAGCTCTTGCTCTACTATGGACCTTGCTCTTGAAGTACCAGCTCCCCTTCGGATCCCTCGGGCACTTCAACTTCTACGTGTAACGAATAAATAAATAATAAATACCAATGATAGAGAGAAAAATCAAATCCAAAAATTAAATAAAAATAACCATTAAATAGAACATAATTTTATAAATTTTTAGGCTCTAGGTTCACCTCAATCGGAGTTCGTATGAGCAAGAACGAGCTTTTCAAAGTTTGAAAATACAATAAAAAGAACAAACCTAATTAATTGAATTATTTTTTTACTGAAAAATAATATTTATGACATCATGATCATGTCAGAAACTATTTAAATTTTTGGCCAAAATATTTTTCTACAAAAAATCTAAATATGATGTCATGTTGACGTGTGGACCAATTATGTGATGACACGTGTCACTAGCGTACAAACCCGGTCTACGGAATAGCTACGGTTCACCATGAACCAGGCTAATGGTTGCCTCAACTCCTGTGCCCGATGTCAGCGATGATGACACGTGGCCTAACGCCAGAATAGACGCACGACACGATGAGGCATGTGACTCGTGGCAATATCTGCACCATCCATGTAGGATCTAACAGCTGCGGCTATAGCCGGCAAGGCTCACAATGATGCGATCTGAAGTGCTCACTCGGAATCAGATAGTGGTGATTAACGGGAAGGATGACAATGGTGCGGACACGTGGTAGACGGGGCGGAGGCCACGTTTCGCGATCTCAGCCGTTCACGCACAAATCTGATGGTTGAGAGCAAGCGGGACCATCAGGGATGAAACAATGGTGGCGCTTACTGGCTTTGGAGATGAAGACCCACCATGTGGCATTCGAGTGTTTCCCTAGTGACATAGATGGAGGGATTCGGAGCAGCGTGACACGAGCAACCCAATTTCGACGACGAACACGACGGAAAGGCCTCAACGACGGCAGTATTTGGCTAGAAGTGATGGTGTCTCAACCTTACTCCGGTGAGAAATTGCTCCCCAACATCAGCAGCTCGAGCGATGAAATTGAGGCGGCAAGGGCGGCACGACACAAGAGAGTTATTGCGGGGTCGGCGTCTTTTATAGCACCTTGGCTTGCACGCAAATCACGGACATCGAACAAATGTGGTGGCTACGCGACAGCGAAAATCGTGTCTTGGATGGAGACCTCTACGATGATGTGACGCAATCCCATCCTTCCAAACACTACGATCCGATGATTCCCAGTGATCGGCTACACGTCTAACTACGGCTATTGGATCAACATCCTAGGGCCCACGATTCGTGTGACTAGGGTTTGCTCTATGCGGGGTGCGACGATGGCGGGTTGCAGGTTTGAGCTTGGCTTTTGGGTTGGCCCGATTAGAGTTTTGTCCCGAGTAATATTTAGGAAATTTTCAACCTTTTCCTATTTTAAAATAATTACAGAAATTAAAATAAGCCAAAAAATTGTAAAAATATCAGAAAAATTATAGAAGAATTTTGATAATATTTTGAACTCAAATAAAATATTTACAAAAAAATTGTATTTGAACTTTTCAAATATTTAAATAATCTTAACAAAAGGCCTTATTCAAATAAACTACAAATAATTCAAATAAATTCTAAAAAATTCTTGAAAATTAAAAAGGCACAATAAACGCAAAAAAAGTAAAAATTAGGATGTTAGAGAGAGAGAGAGATGAGGGAAAAAGATAAGACCAACTGGGTGACCAAGAAAGAAAAGGATAGGAAAGAAAAGAAGAGGAAGGAGTGGAAAAGAAAAAAGAGAAAAAAAAAGGAGAAAGGAAAAGGGGGAAAAGAAGAGTGAAGAAAATAAAAAGGGGGAAAGAAAACAAAAGAAATAAATAAAATTATAAATTCTAATGAGAAATTTTAAATAAACAAATTGAACTTATTAATTAATTTTGCCTATAATTTGATTAAATCTATCTCATTGAACCCTCTTCAATAATCCTTTTGAAATAAGTTATCCCTTTATTACTCTCCAAATAAATCTAAAATAAAATGAAACTACAGGTTATTCTACCCAATTGGACAAACCAACAATTTAAAATCTTCTATTAAAAAGGATAAACTTAAAAGATCTCCACTTTGAATAAAATATTGTTAAGGTGTAAATCAATAATTAAAAATATTCTTCTCTAAAAATAATCCATATCCTAATACAAGACATGAATATAAAAGCAAAGAAGAAAATAAATATATGAAAGTATTAAGATCAAAGTGATAATGGTAATATCACATAAAATCTTTGAAGGAATAAGTGAAAACTTTTATTAATTCTACGTGTCCAATTATATCCAAAATAATTCAGCCAAACGATGTGATTGTAACACAATTAATCCACAAAAATCTGAATAACAAAGTATTATTAATTATAGGAAGCGAGTTAAACCAATCCGATCATTACTTTCAAACGCCGAGTTAGGGCAATATTGCTACTCTTTTTCAAGCAAGTTTCCTTGATCATATTTTGAATCAAAGTTTCATGAAAATTTAATGTTGGTTTTTGTTGTAGTCAATATTTGCATGTTAAAAACCTATTCTTAAATTAAAAAGGAGAAATCAAAGATTTGAATGAATGGTGGAAGGTATGGCAGGTCTAGCTGGAGTAGTTGCTTGCATTTATTATTATGGTGGGTAGAGTGTGTCCAGTGTTGTGAATGCTTGAGTTGCGAGTGAGGTCCTCTATATATGCTAAAATATAAGGTTGAACAAACTAACACTTGAGCAATGGACAGTATAATGAGTATCAACCATTGTTTGGATGACCACCCGAGGAGGTTGTTCTATGAAAGACATTGTATCTCCACAATGAGTATGTATAGATAACTTGGGTGGTAGGACCGATATGAGCTTGGCGAGGCATATTGGTAAGACCACATTGTAAGACCGGTAAGGTTTGTTGAGGCAAAACCGATAAGACCAGGGATGCTGGCAAAAGTGGTAAGGCCCATGGGGGCAAAGCTGAGGAGCACTATATTTTAACGCCATGAGATGAGGACTACCGATGCGCATTGAAGTCAAAGTACAATTGTTAGCTGCGAGTCGGTAGGGACAGCCTCGGAAAGGTGTCCACGGCTTGAGTTAATAGGGTTGGAGATATAATCGTCTGACTAGATTAAACATTCTGGGCTTTGAGTAATCAGAGCAACTATGGGTAAAGTGGTACAAACCTACATATGGTTAAAAATCATGAATTCATGCTTGTCTCCTGGACTAGAGGCTATGGATGCTAGTTTGTCTCATATACGAGTGTTAGTAGTTTTTCTTTTGAAATTAAAACTTCCAATATTTTCAATTTAATAAAACCTATTTTCAGAAGAAAAAAATTGAGATGGTGGAAGTGGTGTTCTAGTAAAAGCGGAGTTATTTTTTCATTATTTCACATTGCTACTAATACTGTTGAGTACATCTGTACTCACTCTTGCTATTTCTCCCTCTGATTAGAGCCTGGCACCAGTGATGCATGGGGTGAGGATCTTCTGGAAGGTGAGGGTTATGAGGTAGAGGACTTTCACAAAGGATTGGGTTGAGTAGTGGGCCGTACTTTGGCCAGCAACATTCTACTGGGTATTGTAGTTGTCATTATACCTTGTTCAAATAAGTCCATTTAGTATTGTAATTATTTCGAACTTGATGTAAATTATGGACTTAGCCGTACATGTCAATGGTTGTAATAACTTTCCATTTTAGTCTCTAATCATTATTCTACTGCAATACTCTGAACACGGTGTATTAATGATAAAGTGTTGGATGCACCCGATATTTTGTTAGCTAATATGCCGAGATTAATGGAATTATCTCAAAGTAATGGTGGCGTTACTGTCGTTACCCTGGGTTAATTATATGGGTTGCCACACTGTAGCTCTATAGTGCGTGCCTGTAAAAGTTGACACATCCAACCTCCTCGAGCTCCCTTCCCAACGCGCCGTGTTGTCCTCTCCTTCAAGCCATGCTTGGTGTCGACTGCATAACCATGAGTTCTCGACGAGTTAAGCACCCTCATCTCGCTAGAAAAACCACTATCAATTGTGTCTAAGCTTTAGTTGTGCCTCACCATTTCTATTTTAGCCAGTTGCAGCCCATCTCCTTCTCTAAGCCGCCCGAAATGCCGTCGTTGTCCCCACCTCAAGTGCGTGCTCTCCTGCCATTCTCAGATGTGTTTTGAGTCTGCCTGGTGAGCTTTAGCCATGACACTCATGTCACTTCGTGGCATTTGGTGTACTCTTCAAAACCCCTCAATTGATTTCGTGTCTTATGCAGTGTAGCGCCAAATTCGTGCTTTCTTCTCCATCTCTGGCCACTACCTTTTCCAATTCATAGTTTCATCTCTGATGATGTCGAGACCCTCTCTTCCAGTGTGGAATTTAAAAGGATCTCATATGCGTACCGTAAGCCCCATGATCAATGGCTAGTTTTGTATCATGATTTCACCATATGTATAAGCACTATTCTGCATCCAGGTGTAGAATAGTTATTCTACGTGTTGGCCAGATAAGCGCGTTCAAACCATGCCATGTACATCCATTTTGTGTGTTGACTAATCCTATCAGTTACGTGGCTAACAAACTAATAAATATTATTTCTTGTTTGTATTATAATCTTTTTTTTATTTAGTCACAACTTTTATTGGTAGCTCCGATTTGTGAACAGTTTTCACCGGTAGCTTACTAGTGACGAGAGGAACATAATGATATACATCTCGCCAATAAATGCTAGAGGAATGAGATTTGACTGTCAAATGTACTTTAATTTACTAGGTGTGTTATTAGATTTTACTGTCGAACTTCTCAGTGGTGCGTGATGGCCATATGATAGCGATAATACGAAATGGACCAAAGTTATTGCCAAATGTACTTCAATTTATGGTGAAATCATGACCCAAAATGGGCACTTCACCATATATATAGGATGTGTGTGTATGACGTTGAAATGGGGCACCATGGTGCCTAGGCACCAAGATTTCAAATACGTGAATTCAAGCCAAATTCGGGTATATTTTTCAAAAATTCCAGTTTTAGGGTATATACGCATCTATAACAATTCAAATAAAATAAATTCCTATGAAAAATATATACTTAAATTCAAAGATTTTGAATGAATTTAGATAACATGGGGTCTCATCTGAAGGGAGGGAGGCCCTTTGCTGATATATATATAATCAGCACATACCTACAATCAAACTATCATCAAAAAAAGAAACACTAGTTTGGATTTTTTTAATTAGTAAACTGGTTAAACTCAACGTCCTAAATTTTTTTAATTTTTTTGGCATGCGATACGTAGGGGAAATGCCCATTTTGGATCATGGTGCCCCCAAGTAATTATACTATCCTTATGCCGTATCTCACAATATAGGGAGTACATCGAGTAACGGAGCGTATATACGTAGATTATAAGAGTACACAAACTAGCTGGGTGGCATTTACATTTTTTAGAGGTGGTATGTATATTTTTTTTAGACATACTCCTTTTTATGTGCGTATATGAAGGTATTTGCAAAATAAGCTAAAAACTATGTACTCCCTTGCAATTTTTGTGTGGTTCACATTAGAATATCTTATGATTCGTATATGAGTGTATCCAAAATGATAAAGAAGTATTTCAAGTTCGTTTAGGTGGTATTTCAAAGCTGGAAGTAACTACTCCCAGGAGTAGAATGCATTCTGCATATACATATATATACACATACAATGGTGGAACCGAAATTTTCTAATGGGTGTGCCCGCGTCGCGTCGTCGCCCACCCAGCCCACGATGTACCTGCCGTCCACCAGGCCCGTGCCACATCGTAGCCTGCCTGGCTCACGCCGCGTCGCTGCCCACTTGAGCCGCTTGCCTTGCCACCTGCCGCATCACTTGCTCGGCCAGTGCGGAACTCGCTTATTGTGCCACCGCTCGCCCAGGCCGTACCGCATCGACGCCCATCTGAGCCATCATGCCAGCGTCCTCTGTTGCCTTTCTCCTCCTGTCAATGTTGACTTCCGCCAAGAGGGAGACGCTGCTCCGCATCAATGCATTATGGAGGCCGTCTCCTTCGACCACAATTGGTACTCGGCCAACCTCGACACGTGTAGCGTACCATGGCCAGGGCTTGAGTGCAAGTTGGCACCCAATGGCGGTGGCACCGCGCCGCAGCTGCATATCGCATGGATCGATTTCAGCGTGGTGCCCAACCTAACCTGCAAGGACGCGGCCGCCTTCCCGCACCACGCCTTCAAGCTGCCCCACCTCCAGTCCCTCCTCTTCTTCGTCGACTGCTTCAAGAACCCGACCAACACCACCGCCCTTACCCTGCCTCCCTCTGCCAACCTCTTCGCCTCCTGCCTACAGCGGCTTAGCATCCTCTCCAACCTGTCATTATCCGACAGATCGGCACGCTGTCGTCGTAGCTGACCAGCCTCATGTTCCTCCAGGTGCTCACCGTCTACCAGAACGCGCTAGTCCGCAATGAGGTCCCGCAGGGCATTGGCGAGCTTAAGAACCTGGTGCACCTTGACCTTAGCAACAACTCTCTCACCGGGCCGATCCCGAGCCGCAATAGTGAGTTACGAAGCTTGGCTGACGTCGACCTCAGCTACAACTCCTTATCGGGACCAATCCCAAGCAGTCTCGGTGAGCTCGGCCAGCTGCAAAAACTGGACCTAAGCTCGAACAACCTCATTGCTTAGCACGCCGCTCACCGGGCCAACCTGCTGCGCCCGCACTACTCACCTGGCCCGCCTGCCACGCCTGCGCCACTCGCCTGGCCGCCTAGGAGTAGTTAGCATTCTCAAAATTTTAGAGGTGTCGAGCATACCCATCACCCCATACTTCAGTTCATGTGTGTGTGTATATATATATCTGCGAATCTGATTGGAGAGAAAAACAAAATCAATATCTAAGCGGTGGCTACACACTTCACATAGTTTCCCAGTGCTTACACTCTTTATCTATGAAATGTGGAGGCATTTGCGTGTGTCCCTGTTTCTGCAAGCAGTGGAATTTTTTTTTAAATAATACAATTTTTTAATGGAATTACGGATTTAATACGCAAGCGTAAAAAATTGCAGAAATAATATATTTTCGCCGTACGGTTCGACGATTACTAGTAGTCGCCATACCGATCGGCGACTACTAGTTAAATACGCACTTAACAGCGAGGCGTCCGGTTTAACGGTATACGAGGCGTTATTCGCCGTACGGTTCGGCGATTACGATGTCGCCCGAACGTCTGGCGATACGATGTCGCCGAACCGTCTGGCGATTACGATGTCGCCGAATGCAGCGAAATAAATAGTAATCGCCGAACCGTATGGCGACCACTTCGCGATATAAATCGAGCGCTCGCTCGACGCTCGCTCGACAGAACGAACGAGCGAGCGCAGAGAGAACGCAGAGAGAGCGCAGAGAGAAGAGAAGAAGGAGAAGGAGGAGGAGAAGGAGAAGGAGAAAGGGAGGGAGAGGCTTCAGGCTTCAGAGTAGGTAAGTGTTGTCTGCTATTTCTTTAGATTAACTTTTATATTTAGGTTAGGGATATAGGTTAGCGAATCAGACTAGCGATCTAGGTTAGCGAATCAGACTAGCGATCTAGGTTAGCGAATCAGACTAGCGATCTAGGTTAGCGAATCAGACTAGCGGTCTAGGTTAGAGTAACGATGTAGAATGCTGGTTTATATTAGATGTTTGGAATAGGTCTACGGAGTAATGTTCTAGGTTATCGATTGTACTTGATTCGAATTTGCATGTTTAATTTACCTGTTTATAGTAGCATTTGAGTACGAAATCTTTTTGCTTCAAATTGCATGTTTAATTTAGCACTGTTGTAGGTGTGCGGAGTATCGATTTAACATGTTTGAGTGAATGTAGCACTGTTTAATTTAGCAACGAATGAGCGCTGTTACGTAAGTAACTTTAGGGGTTACCAATGATCTAAAGAAGTATTTGGTGCATTATGTCGTTGCGGTAATGTCGGATGAAGTGACATTTAGGGTATATTATGGCGATGGTGTAGTAAAAAGTACACGAATGGGGTTGATTTAAGCGACTTCGGTCACCATTGTTCGGCTTTGTCCCGAGAGTGTCGGCATTCGTGATATAAAGCTCTGGTTGACCCGAGTATTTTTCCCTCAATCCAAGTGTTTACTCCGTCAGCATCAAAGTCCTATTCACGCGTAGCCAGGGTGACCCGGCCATATGGGAATTGGAGACAGTGGATCGATCGTACTTATGGAAGAGATGGTTAAGGTGGTGCAAGGGATCTCGCCTTGAATGTGTCATGCTGGTGCAGGCTTGCTCCAGAGAAGATGCAAATAATACCGGTGTCAGCGAGGGCAGCACATCGGCTACAGCTGAACAAGTTCAGCCCGATCGAGGCAGTGGAGGCGGAAGGCGGGAAGATCACACGCAGATTAGCGGTATGAAGGTCGCGATGAAGGGGAGGAGATCGAGCAACTTGTGGATCAGTTGGATTGGGTGGACCGTATGGCGAGAGCAAGCTGAAATGTTGGAGCATGATGATAGCATCGATTTACTTAAGATGATGAAGGGGACGAAGATTACGAAATGCATGGTAGTAGTAGTAGCTCAGCAGAGGTACCCACCCCCGATGAGTGGAACAAACAAGACAAGGCCGGTATGAAGGTTTTGTGGGGTCACGACTCGCATTGCGAGTACGGTAGTAGTGCCGTCCGGGTGAATCAAATATTCCCGAACAATTCGAAGTGAAGTGGCGGTGAGGCTGTGGGCACTATCGCTGCGAGAGAGAATTTCGGGTTGCGTTGTCAAGCCAGGCAATTACACGATGAAGTGCAGGACCGTTGGATGTGAATTCGAGTTCATGCATACAAGCCGAAGTGCGAGGCGTATTGGATTGTATCACGAGTAGTGGAGCACACATGCAGGCTTGAAAATGTTCTTGTCAAACACCGCAACCTGAATGCAGCGGTGATTGCTAGCGTGGTGTTCAACGAAATCATTGAGAAGCGGGATATTGAGTGTTCGTATATTCAGAAAGCAATATTGAGAACATTTAATTACCAGATAAGCTACTCGATGGCTTGGCGTGCGAAGCAAAAAGCATTAGAGAAGAGGTTTGGCACATACGAGGCTTCATATTGCAACCTACCTCGCGTGCTTGAAGTATTGAAGCAGACCAATCCGGGCACATACACCGCTTTCAAAGAAAGCGAAGCAGATGGAAATGGGATCTCCACATTTTGTCGCTGCGTTTTTCATTGGGCCCTTGCATTGCGTCATTCATGTCTTGTCGACCATTGCTTTGTGTGGACGGTACATTTCGACCGGAAAATACAAGGGGCAGATTCTAACGGCCATTGCAGTTGATGCGAACAACCACATACTTCCATTGGCCTTTGCATTTGTTGAGGGTGAGAACCGGGATAGCTGGCTGTGGTTTTTCAGACATCTGAAGGTGGGTGTAGTTCGCGATCGGCCCAACACGTGCATAATTCATGATCATCACAAAGGTATCATTTCGGCAATTAAGACCCTACAAGAGGACCGTGATGAGCCATTTGCATGGCCGGACTTGCAGAACAGGTGGTGCATGAGACATTTGGGAGCAAATTTCTTCAGACAGTTCAAGAGTAAGAAAGCGATGAACCTATTTAAGAGGTTATGCAAGCGAGAATCAGGCACGTAAGTTCAACGCGCTATTGGTCGAGTTGGACAAGCACACAACTGCACATGTCGAAGAGATGAAGAAGCAACCACCTAAGCCGAAGGATTGCCCACCCAAAAGGCTAATACCCCTTGGGGAGCTCGATCCTCCTAATGTCAGGAGAAGAACATCAAGGAATATCTTACGCTTCTCGCGATGGATAGGCGAGCCTCTAGAGAAGTGGGCATTGCTCCATGACACCTGAGGCGCCAGGTTAGTACACTAAAGTAATATATTCAATATATGGGATTGTTGTTCATTAATCAAGTTATTTATTGAACAGGTTTGGTGTAATGACAACGAATATAGCTGAGGTTTACAATTGGGTCATAAGAGGCCTCCATCCGCTACCACTCCTGGCCATCTTGGAAGGCATGTTGCATGGCATCATTGGCTACTTCCAGAAAAGGCATGCGGAGGCTGTTCTTCATGCCACAACATTGCAGACGCCGTATTGTTCACGGATGATGACCTACATGGAGGAACGAAGCATGAAAGCCCAGCAGCATATGGTGCGTAGCTTCAGAATCACTGAGTACCGCTTCGAAGTCACTCTTCGATGCAAGAGCGGATTGGGAACCGACACATCAGTTATTACGCATGAGGTGAATCTCGGTCGAGTGCCACCGATGGTGTGAATGCACTTGCAATAAGCCTAGACTTCTTCATATCCCTTGCTCACACGTGATGGCTGCTTGTGGCCAAATTGGGATGAACACGGCACAATACATGTCCCCTTTCTACTTAAAGGATCATGTTGTCCAGGCGTGGTCCTGAGTTCCGTGGATTCCGTGCACATGGTGATTTCAACTGCGATTAACGAACATGACCGCATTTGTCTGCCGGATCCATCATTACGGAGGTGTGCGGAAGGCGATGCAGTCGATCCACGCACTAGGCGCGTCGCAATGACATGGATGAATCCGAAGTTGGTGGCCCTCTTAGGAGGTGTTACGAGTGTGGTCGATGCGGCCACAAGGCAAACCAATGCACGTAGGCCACAAGGTGTTGCGGGTGTGGTCTTTGTGATCGATCGATTATGTATCGAATTATGTATTTTGAGTTTTCACTTCATGCTGTGTAATCTTTTTGTTTGGACGTCCTTCTGTTTGTATCGAATTATGTATGCAACTATGTATTGAATTATGTATCGAATTATGTTTGGAACTATGTATTTATATTGATGTTGGATGCTAAGAAATATCCTTTTGTTTGTATGTCTTTCAATTCAGATCTGTGCAATATATATTTTTTATTGGAATGTCTTTCAAATGCGTATGTGCAATAAAATATTTTTCTTGTATGTCTTTCCATTTACATCGATATATTTAATACATCTTTCAATTGTTTCCATGCAGGGATGGAGCAGATCGACTCACTTTTGGACCGTGCGCTAGATGTGCGGCACCGTGCGCACATCCACACGACAGAGGGCAGCGATGCGGTGCCCCTACTGCGGATCCGTGTGCCTAAGAAGGCATGGTGCGTTCACGCCCGCTTCCACACCAGGTTAGTTACAATACATTTACATGTGTCGTAGGTTCTCACACGCACATTTTACTGTACATTTACATGTGTCGCTTCCTTTGCAGGTTGGCACGTGCTGGCCTGCTCCCGCTGGTACGGATGGTGGAGGGTTCACCTGCCGACCCTGTTGAGCCAGAGGAGCCAGGGGTAGCGGACGGTCCACACGATCACGCCGTTTCCGTTCGACGGCTCCTTCTTTGTCGTCAGCCCTTGGTTGACGGCCGAGACCGAGACACACACTTTTCACCTTCCCTTCGAGGAGGTGACGATGTGCCGCGGGGCGTCGCTGCTCACAGGGTTGCCGATCGCAGGGACACCGATCGGGCCATCGCTGACTCCAGCCGGTTGGGCGGCGGACTTGGAGGAGCGGTTCGCCGGCGTGGCGGGCGTTGACCCGGAGATCCAACTAGACAAGAAGCACGGGCCATCCAGGAGGTGGTTGGCGCAGTTCGAGGTGAGTGGTTCTAAAAAATATCATATTGTTAATATGCATTCGTCCTGCATTAAATTGATATTGTATATGTGGTTGAAATTGTTCGTAGGTGCAGCAGATGGTGGCTGAGCCCACCGACTACCAGGTAGCTAGGCATCTCGAGGCCTATCTGCTTTGGTTGTTCGGATGGGTGATGTTCACATCCACCCACGGCGACAGCGTCGACGCACGGTGGATAGCCTATGCACGGGCTATTGCCGATGCCGAGCCAGACGACGTACCGCAGGTTTCCTAGGGATCGGCGGTTCTTGCTGCCACGCATCAGCGCCCTTTGCGGCAGCGTGCGTGAAGAGAAGCAAGACCACCAATCTTGCCGGATGCCTCTACTCTGCAGCTTTGGTCGCTCGGCGCTTCCCGTGGGTCGACCCTTCATTGACCCCGTCGCACACCGCCGACATGTACGGTGGTGATGCGCTCGACCGACCGACGATGGGTTCACTCTGGACCAGGCGACGGGTACATGTTCCGAACTCATTTTTGTAATTGTTATTTCATTGTCATGTCTCGACGGTTTTGTCCTTTGCAGCCCGCAGCAAGGCGGTCTGCAGTATGCGTTCGCGTCTCGCTCCTTCACGGAGGCCTTCGACCACCTTCTCGGCCGAGGCAGGTCGTCTGGGACCCCTACAGCGACCAGCGTGTGGCGGAGAGAGCCTCAGACGGCCTCTCGGACCTCTGCTACAGGGACCACGCTTACTGGCTGACGCGGAGGAAGCTCGTCTTCGACGTCTTCGTTGAGGACTACGCGCCCCAGCGGGTCCTCAGGCAGTTCGTGCTTCGTCAGCTGGTCCCTGTTCCTTTCGGGGACCGCGTTCCGCCAGCAGTGCACTCGTGAGTTACTCGTCACTGCATTCATGCTAGACGGTTATAGTGCATTGCTAACAATGTCAATTTATGTGCAGGTTCTCCACGCACGGACCGAAGAAGACGATTGTGACCCTTCTTCAGAGGATGGCGCCGTGGCTCGCGCAGTGGGAGGGGGCGCTGGAGGACGTTGTTGACGAGGACGCCCCGTACGACGACTCCTCCTACCAGCAGTACCTGGCGTGGTACGTGCCCCGGACACGTACTCGTCTCTTGCTTGTCGAGGAGGCACCGGCCCAGAGGTACGCTGCTAGCGTGGCTGACTTGTACCCGGGTCAGGCAGCAGTGGCGATGCACGCCATGGTAAGTCCTATTTCTGAGCATGTAACCATATATTCACTACCATATTTAATTATTCTTATCGTTTGTTCCTCGTGAAAGGTGGGCGAGGCCAGGAGCTGCACCCGGCATGCCACCGCCTGCTCGATAGGCTCACGACACCGGAGGAGTCGGCGAGCTCGTGAGGCGTGTCTTTGGCTCGGACTCGGCGGATCGTGGAGCTTGGGTCTAGTCACCACGTGCGGCCCGCGCCGCCGCCTCCAGGCAGCGTGCACCTTGGCTAGACCGCCACGACCGCCCAGCTCACGGGCGCCCGGCTCATCGAGGCTCACTCACCGGACTACTTCTGATCCGTGCCTCTGCCCAGACATGGTGGAGGATCGATTAGCGAGCACCACCACGCGGCCCCACCATGGTGCCCACACCGTATGTTGGCAATGCCCAATTGTTCATGTTTGCAATCGTATTCACCTAGCTATGATTAAATGTCAATGTGTAAGCTGCAGGTTTCACTCCGGGAGGTGGGCGATGCAATGTCGCCGCAATCGTCGAATTACGCCGATCCTGAGCAATCGGACGGACCAGTTCTTCTCGAGCACGCAGCCTCCACCTCCAACGCAGCACACGCCTCCTCCTCGACTCACGCGATCCACGGCGACACCTCTCGATGCAGCGATGCGTCTTTGCTGCCGTCGGCACCGCCCGGTGGTGCGGTGCAGACCCTTCGGACTCTGGCGCGCGGCCATCACGCGGCTTCACCCACGACCACTCGACGATGCACCCCCCTCGGCACGTCGGCAGAGGAGAGGTCAAGGTAGGGGTAGGGGTGGGGGTGGGGTTGGAGATGGTGGTCAGGATTAGTGTGTTTGATGTATATCGTTCTTTCCATTTTGTGTAACTGCAGTTGTTATTATTGCTGTTTTATAATTTTGCATTGCTACTTGTCCTGTCATCACTTCTACTTTTGCTCGTGGCAAAGATGCAGAGGAATCCGATGCTCCTGCACCTTTGCCAAAGATCAAAGACAAATACATTTATGACATCTCATGCAGCTTTTATCATGTCTATCATGACCCGTCGATGTCATCTTCAAAGCAATGGACTCAAGCTGACTATGGCAGAGATTCCCTGTATGAAGCTGTGTCCCTAGCCAGGCTCATGTCCTACCATGAGGAATCCGATGCTTGCGGATTTCAATTTCTCTTAAGTCCGCCGCTCTCCCCTCGCCAGCGTCGGCTATTTAAGCCCGGTGGTCTCCTCGCCATTCGACCCAAGCGGTGTCGATGGAGTTCCCTCGCCCCAAGGACCGGATTGTCCAAACCATCCCGAAGGCACGGAGGTCCCGGTGTGCCTATGCGGGATCCTTGCGCTTCAGCATCTCTAGACAACTCGGACACATACGGTATGAGGTAATCGAGCTGCCGCAACCACGACTCCGAGCCAACGCTGAGGATGCATGCGGCGGAGAAGGCGGTATGTTCGTACTCGCATTTGGTGTTGCGTCAAACCGTGCTAACCACCTTAGTACTTTAATACCATCTGCTATCGCCATTTGCAGCCTCTATTGTGCGAGTTCGTCAAATTCTACGACGCGAGCGAACTCACGAGATGGAGAGGGCGGGATCGGGAGTACTCGCACCGCATGAGCCATGGTAGAGCAGCGATGGTATGAGCATGAGCAGGAGGAGAAGCGCATGAAGGCTGCCGAAGAAATGCGTGCGGAGAGGAGGCCGAACGCCCGGCAAAGCGGCGAACGGGATGCCGAGCGTGAGAGGAAGCGGGAGAGGGCGGCAGGCGCCGATGGGTTGCGCAAAGGGAAATATCCCCGGCGCACTCAATAGTTTAGCACAAGGGCCCTTCTTGCAATTTTATGTTGTAATGTTTATTTCCCTAAGGCATGTTAGGTTTAGTCCGGTATACTCGGTAGAGTGAGCCGTACATGCCATTGCAATTTAGTAGATTCTTATTTCTGCCCAACTATCGTATTTTCTTATATTCTAGCGACGAGGGTCTCACTTTCTTCGATTACGAGTCTCAACCTTTACTGCCCGACTCATTTGCTACGATGCATTATTCAGTATGCTAGTCTCAGGTATCAAAGATGAAATCTGGTACATCCTTCATACTGAGGAATCACTTCAAATCTGGTACATGATATTTCACGGCCTTAGAAAAAGTCTCAAGTTTTATCGTTTGTAAAACTTAGGGGTATTGCGCTTGACAAATTTATAACTAACGCCCGGTTGTAAGTTAAATATTTTCGTACAACAGGGTACAATATATGTTCAACAGTAAATCTGATAAATTCTTCATGGTAAATAACATCAACCATGATATTTCACGGCCTTCCGAAAACGCTTAATTGTTTCGTACAAGAGAGGCTTGTTTTCATCGTTTCGTTTATCAAACTGCGATCATTTCCACATTTTTTCCCAAAAAAGGGCCATGTAACAATTAAGCGTGGTGGCAATATTTTTTTCACAAATTAATCTCCTATTTTACTTAATTTCGCCATACTGTACGACTACTACTAGTAATCGCCATACGGTTGCACATTAACTAGTAATCGCCATGCGGTACGGCGATTACTAGTAATCGCCATGCGGTACGGCGATTAATACCCATTATACCGTTTACTGCACTGTCAGTGCGGCAACGGGGTAATTAGGGAGTAGTCGCCGAGCCGTTTGGCGAAAATAGGGTATTCGTCGAACCGTACGGCGAAATTAGTGTATTCGTCCAACGGTGTGGCGAATATATATTATTTCTGCAATTTTTTAGGATTGCGTATTAAATCCGTAATTCCATTAAAAAAATGTATTATTTAAAAAAAAATTCGCAAGCAGTGCATACCTCAGTGCAAGCCCATGTTCCTTCCTAGCAATGCTCGAACGAGTCACATGCCGTGTCCCTAAAAACCAGTCGATCTTTCTCTTTCCTTTCGTGTTGAAATATTTCCATTTCCTCTTTCCTTTCGTGTTGAAATATTTCCCTAAGTAGTGGGGAAAGAAATCTTCAAAAATATCTGCATTTTAAATGCTGGGATTCTGCAAGTCATTAAGGACAAGGCTTTCAACTGGGTTTTAGCTGGTGCTCAAGAGCTCAAAACTCTACTTGCTCGAATCTTGATATAAAGGTCTTTTATTTCTTTTTCTTTTTCTATTTGCTCCGTAACTCCATCCTTGCTCAAGGCCTCCTTTCCCCTTAGGTGTAGCCTCCTGCATATTAGGGTTCTCTTGTAAACTTTTTTTTCTCCTAATTTATATACAGCTTCGGCTGTTCCTTCAAAAAAAAAAAAGAGAAATATTTCCATTAAACTTGCAATAAGTCATCATGCAATTGTTCCAAATATCGTGGGCGAACACGTGTGGCGGCCTTAATTTTTCCTCGGTACGTTTTTCTCTCCTCAAAATCAGAGTTTCAAATGGTGGAACCCTAGTTTTCAATTTATCCAATCTTGAGCTGGCCATGTGTGTTGCAGTAAGTAATTGCCACTTGGCGACAGTAAGGGATTGCCATCAGGCTGCAGCTTGTTGCAGTTTTCACGCTGCAAGTTGACAAGGATCACATGGAATTCCCTCCAATCATTGCAAATAATGCTAATCGATCGATGATTGTGATTAGGACAAGAAGGCCTGTCTTAAGCTAGCGTTGCAGGTGAGCAAGAACAGAGGGCAATTTTGGACTCAGCAGTCAGCACTCAGCAGCGCACATTTGTGCAGTGTGCTTAGCTGCTGGATTGCTGGTTACAGCGGCGTAACGATCGATAGACTACGCGTGAAACAAATGCACCAGATATGCATGGAACGTTAAAAGGTGAGTAATTGAACAGCAAAAAAAAAAAAAGATTTGATTATTTATCACAAAGTTAATGTGTACTTGATGATTTTTACATCATGTCTCATTGACATATAACCTTTGGATCTAAATATCAGTAAGATATAAGGTGATAAATTATCAAATGTGCATCAACTTTTTATAACAAATAATCAATTAGTCAAAAAAAAGATCATCAGTAAGTACTCATGAAAAGTTACACTAGATTTAACTAAAAAAAAGGACCTGAGCAGAGTAACTCAATTTACGAGGACATAGGCGAACTAGTTGCCAAAGAACACCTTAATCCTGTCCAAGACCCTGTTTGAAACGAGGAATTTCACAATAAATACTTCATTCTTACGAGATTCACCAAAAATTCCCAGGTTGCATTGAGCCTAAACCAACGAAAATAGTGTCTTCACCGATAAAAATTGTAAAGGATGTATTTATGCAATTAACACATGATCACCAATAACAACACGAAATAAAACTTCCAAAAATTGAGAACATGTAAACCACAGATAGTTTTTTTTCCTGATTTGATATATACATGTGAGAGTGAGACACTACTACAGATATGGCCTTCAGTACCGGTTTTTGAACCGATACAGGCCATCTGAGACTGATACCCATTGGACATCAGTACCGGTTCCACTAACCGGTACTAATAGGACTATCAGTACCGGTTGGAGGCTCCAACCGGTACTGCTACACGGAGATTTCTATTTTCTAAGCTACACGAAGATTTCTATTTCCCAGAAGGTCACTCATCCTACCACTCCCGCCCAAGCACGTATCAACTGGTACTGATGAGAACTTCGTACTTCCCAAGTGGTCACCCATCATAGTACTATTCTCATCTAAGCACGCTTAACTTCAGAGTTTTTATTTGATCTACGACTGTAGTGTTGGTATGAATGTATTTGATTTATAACGCGTCCCCCTTCCCTTAACCTCACAGAGCACCCAAACACTGATTTAGTATTCTCCTACATACATCCAAGTCATGGAAATTTGAAATTTCATACATGCAAGTCATGGTAAATTTAGAGATTCAAATAAGGCTGCTTAGTACCGGTTGGTTACACCAACCGGTACTAAGCAGCTGTTGGTCGAGGGTAGAGCACCAGTATCGGTTGGTGTCACGAACCGGTACTAATGTGAGGGCGTCGGTACTGGTTCGTGTTACGAACCGGTACTGAAAGCCCACTATGGCCCTTTAGCCAATGAACCAGGACTGATGTAACTGTGTCCTGGTTCATGCGTAACCGGTACTGATGAGCCGGTATGGAAGGCTAGTTTTCTAGTAGTGAGACAAGCATAAGAACAATAAGAAGAAATAAGGGAGCAAAACCAAGATCCCCATGCTGTTATGGCCGAGGTCTCCATTTGGGTTAAACTATAATCACCGAGTAGCCAATCTTATAACCAAACCGATACAAGTTGCAAACAGTTAAGGCACCGTTTTGTGTGACCGCCGGCCGCACAATCCATGGCTTACAATAGCTACCCTTACAGCTCAGTGTTCTGCCCACTTGACTTGGCCAAGTGAAATATATATCCCTTGGCTCTCACCTAGGCTATATAAACCCCCTTGCTGTGTCTTACAACACGCATCCTTAAAACAAAATAAGCTTGAAACAACAGCAGCTTAGAGCGAGAGCGAGAGCGAGAGAGAGAGATGAGAAGGAAAGCCATGTTCACAGTGGGGAAGAGCAAAGGGGTGGCCTCGTTGATGCACAGGAGGCGCTTCCAGCGCATGGTGCTGAGGAGGCTAAGGGAGCTGGAGAGGATGGTCCCAGGTGACCATGACGCCAATGTCCACACGCTGCTCCGGCGGACAGCCGAGTACGTCTGCATCCTCGAGCTGAAGGTGATCGTCCTGCGGAGGCTCTCGGACATCTACGGCGGGTGAAGGATGTGTCACACCCCCATCTCAGTCCACTGCAATGCCCATGGTTAGAAGTTTTGAGCTCAGAATTAAGTGGTTGCGATTGTACATTTAAGGCGAGGAGAGAACATTTCTTGCCTGCTCATCTCTTGTATCCCCCCAGTAGTAGTATGTTTGTGGCTCCTATGTGTGGTTAGTGCTTACACATGGGAGTTTGTTTGGAAGGTAAGCTAGCCATTGTTACTGGCAATGCTATATATGGTGTTGGCCAGAAGAACAACGATTCAAGCATGCATGCACTTGTATGCATCTTATGGATATATTTGTAGCTATTCAGTTTTCCTTTTTTCACTATTTCATGGACGAACTAAAATTATAGCACAAGTAATTAACTCTTTACGTACATACAGTAACCCCCTTTTATCGCATTATAAATAATCACCTCAAAACAAAGAACGCTGATTTAGTGATTAAGAGCGTACCTGCAAGAGGCTGTAAACGCAAGAAAATCCCTGTCAGGAACTTATGTGGAGCTCTGGGACAAACCCACAATGGATGCAAGATTCTTCAAGATACTGCTTGTCTGATTTTCTGTTGCAGCTAAAATGGAAGTGAATATTAGATGGTATGACATAGATGATATTTTAGTCAAAGGTTCATTTGCTTCAAGTACAACTGTGAGATTCGAACCTTTTTAACCATCGAGAATATATGCTAATAAGTCACATCAACACATGATGTAGTGATGATGACAGAAGTTACATTCACGACAGATCTTATCTTAGTACAATCCTACTTATGAAGCAACAAAGAATCAATGTTTGCAAAAATTTATCAGGCTTTCCAACTTCCAGCAAGGAAATATAAGCCTTCACTGGCCTCGCTCCATAACCATTGTCCACTTGCTACTTAATAAAGTCTAACTCCTCATGTGAACACACCCTAACCAGGTGTCTGAAAGCAACATGCAACAGAACTATAATAATGTTCAACAAATTATAATGATGAATACACCAACGACCAAGTACAAGGATGGTTAAGGAGTCCAATATATCAAGTCTGCATTACATTTTAACTACATTTTTAATAGGGGAATACCATCACACACCCCAAACAACATTGCACAGATATTGTAACATCTTCCACTGAAGAAAATCTTTGTTAGCAACAATCTTAACAGCTCATAGACACATATAATTGAGGTGGCACAACATGGAGTAGCAAGAGTGCAGACAACACAATGACTCAAGACAATAAAATGAGAGAAACAAAGCAAAGAGAGTTTGCAACAAAAAGTTTTTTTTATCATAGCTTTTACCGCACCTGCTTTCTGGTTGCCAGTTATAGTTCTACTGCCTTGTATAGACATATAGATTGCGCCAAAACTTCTACTGAACTGAAGCATATGAAGCAGATGTGACACATGCCAATGAGTGTTTTGCTATTGTTCAACATTCGCAACACATTTCACTGACATGTAGGACATAAGTTACAATAAAGACTGTAGATTCTTTGCAGTATCCTAATCTTGTTGGGAGTGTATAGGCATCATCCGGATGTTTTTGTCCCAAAAAGCATCCAAACTTTGGACCGTATGATCAAAACATGCATCCGTAGGATCAACCCACCTCGAATTCAGGGGAGGCGTGCATCGATCTGAAAGCAAATCCAATGACCAAGAATTTAGATGATGGTTGCTAAAGAAAACATCCGGATGAAACTTATCAAAAACCTTGTTTGCAATGCCACTTTTAGTTGTGCCATTGAACTGCATTAAACAAAAACAGAGAGTGAGGATAATTGGATAAAATTACAAAAACGTTGTAACCTGCTGCTATTTTCTAATTGCCAAATTCATACCACACTATACCAGCATCACATTCCTACGTCAAAGCAACTCAGGCATGCCTCCAATCCTAGTAACAATCCCTCCCCTGATATGCCCAGCCACATGCACACTATAACAGCTCCATAAAAGTAATAGTCGATTCAGTGATCGTTCTACCGTAGTGACTAGTGTTCGGCAAAACTGGATTCTCCAAGTGTGAGGTAAGCAAAAGAAAACCAAGATCAAAGCAAAAAAGGAATGGGAGTGTATAGGCATTATCCAGATGTTTTTGTCCTAAAAAACATCCAAATTTTAGACCGTACGATCAAAACGCACATCGGTCCGATCAAATGCTGTGAGAATGGTGAGCTAGTACGATGTTCACTCTCCAACTTATGCTTTGTCACAAGAGGATTGGCTCAGCCAATACTCGCTGTACACTAACCTTCAATGCCAATGCACTCTTCAATCTGCTGAACTGCTTCTGTGGCTCGACATCAGTTCTGCTCAGCTCACTTTCTCTTGGAGTATAGGGGGGATAAACCTGCTTAGCTGGCCTACAACAGTAAGATTCTCTATTTACAGCATGGCCATGTTGGATATTTTGTCAGCTCGCTAACAGCAAAACCACTGCTATCGGTCATAACAGTACACAGCTACAAGCCTGGCATATTGCATATGTGATGCTAGGTTCTTTTGCGTAACGTCCTATGCTAGCCACTGTGTGGCATCACCCAATTGTTGGCATCATAGCTTCTCATGTGCAACACAAAAAACCTAGAAAACCATTTCACACAATCATCTCATGTCGCCCTGTTTATCTTTCATTCCCTGAAATCAGAAAGCACCACATGTGGCCACAGATCAATCAAGCTCTCCGTCAAAATAGTAACAATAATATCAGAAAAATCAAGCCGCGCACTTCCTTAAAGATGCAGCTAAGAGCTATGAAAAGCATAAATCAGGGGAAACCACCACATTTCTTCTTGCTTTCTAAGGTGTAAGCTCTCTCTCTCTCTCTCTCTCTCTCTCTTAAAAAAAAGACAACCATGGTGTAGGACTAGAGGCACTAGTGTGCTACCAATCTAAAACTAAATTTTACATTTAAACAACATATATGTCTAACCCCGCTCCTAGCCCTGTGTTGACAAGTCTTTGAGAAAGTACCCTGAAAATACGGTACACCCAAACGTATATAATGTCAAAGTCCCCCGTACCTTAATGGTACAACTCCAGGGAGCTGCATGACCTATTAAAACACATGGAGCCCATCCTTATGTGAGCATGTGTCAAGTATCAGCTGGAGTGGCAGCTATAAACACAACGAACAACAGCGACAAACACGTAGCACCAAGTCAACAGCGGTTGAATTATGGCACAAGCCAAATCTTACAAGCTTATGTCCATTAAACGAACCAACTGGGGTTACTTGCTTAACATATATAATACCATGATGTTCTCATAGGAAAAACGTATAACACTGTGATCCTTAAACGCAAACAGTTTCACACCATTTGCATCTTGGAAAGGTTAAGAACTTGGTCGAATTCAAGTCACATGGGATTGCCTAACTTGAAACACATAGTGTGGAAGCAACTCAAACTAAAATGGTTAGTTGGCAGAACTCATTACCTTTGAATCTCCTCAATTTTAGTTGAACATTTAGTTTGACAATGCAAAATAATCTATTAATACAACATGGTGTGAAGACAAGAAAACATGATACATTTATTTCAACACAATATTAGAGATGCCACTCTTAAGGGATACAGAAGGCTATTAACCTTGATCTTTATGGAAAATGAATTGGTACTTAATTGAGGCAGGCCTCTTTTAAGACTACTGTAGCAACCTCTAATTAAAAGAAAAAGGGAAATCAATTCAAAAATTAGAATTATGATTTTAAGTTGAACTTATGCTGTTTTGTGATTTTTCTTGGGATTTATAACTTCAAGAATTCTCTTTTGTTTGACCTAGGAGAAAGATTTTGGCTTTAAAATTTAAAACATGTGAATATAAAATTGGATAAAGATATGGTTAAATCCCAAATCATTTGTAGGTCATCTCTCCAAAATTATAGAACAATTTAAATTGAATTACTGCATGTAGAAAATAAAAAATAGCAACTTAATATTTGAACCTAGAGCAAGCCAGATTTTTGTCGAAATATTAGCACATTATTTTTGCTTGAAATTTTTATTGTAGTTCAATTATGTCCTTAGGATCATTGAAAAAATTCCAAAAATTTTTAATGTGTTTTATTGCTTCAAATAAATCAGAGTGTAGTTGCTGTCTAGAAATTTCAGAAAAAGGAAAAACAAAACAGTAGCCTTGTCAGAATTTTGTAGAATTATAGGGGCAAGATCTTCATTTGAAATTTTTATGGTTTCTCTCAGGATTATTCACAAAAATTCCTAAAAATTTTTAGTACGTTTTGATAAATCAATTAAATCCAAGACTAAATCAGAAAAATGAATTCATCTCTTTGCCCTTTTGTTTCCCTGCCAAGTGGGCCCTTTGATCAGCATGACCCACTTGTCATTGCGCTGGCCAGCCCTCACCCACTACTATGTGGACCCATTGCCCACGTGCCAGCCTCCTTCTCTCCCTCTTCCCTCCCCTTCTCTTCTCTCTTCGTCGCGCACGTCTGCTGAATCTTTGCCACAACAGTAAAACCACCCCCGGTTTCTTTCCATGACAACCCGCTCCTCGCCCATGCTCGCCCAAGCAAGAGATTGTTGCCACGTCTCGTTATTTACCTACCACGACAGCACCCATCTCTGCACATGACCGCCATGGTAGCTCTGCGTTCGCCGACTCCCTCACGCAAAGGTTTCGCTAGAGAGCCCTCGCCTTGGAACTTGGCCGTCGAGCCATCAAACTCGTGGTATCTCTTCTGTGTCTCAGAGTTGTCTACTCCCCTACTTCCTCTACCTCACCGAAAGCCGACGCAAGCTGTCTTTCTTAACTGTCGCCTCTGGTACTTGAGCCACCATGTGCACGTAGCTTCGAGCGCCCAAGCCATCCACTAATTTCACTTCTACTTAATCCTTCCTTGGCACCCTTCGGCCTCCTTGCACTGCCCTGCCCTCCTTGGCCCGAAGGCTTGCCCACTGGTGCCTTACTGAGCTTCGCCAGCCAAAGCATAGAGCAGTGCAAGCCGAGGCAATTCACCTACTCTGGTAAGCTATACTCAAATCCCTCCTGCCCTGAGCATCCATTGTAAAATAAAGGATTGAAAGGAATTCAGAGAATGATAGAATCTCGCACAACTCAACAGATGGTGGTGAGTCATTCCATTTAAATACAATTAGTAGGTTACAACCATACAGGCTACAATCACGGGATTGAGGAGAACGTGTACAACAGAATAGGAAACAGAGTAACAGTCTTAGACTAAGTCTTTTGACAGCCCCCCTCAATCTCAACTAACTTCTGTCAAATTGAGATTGCCTCGAAGCATCGCCAGCTGCCTTGCTGCCAATGGCTTTGTGAGAACATCAGCTACTTGATCTCTACTTGGTATGAATCTAATCTCTAGAGCTTTTCGTGCCACACGTTCACGAACAAAATGGAAATCGACCTCAATATGTTTAGTCCTGGCGTGAAACACAGGGTTGGCTGAAAGATAGGTCGCTCCCAAGTTGTCACACCAAAGGCATGGTGCTCTTGCTTGATAGACTCCAAGTTCTCCAAGTTGTGATTGAATCCAAATAATTTCGGTAGTGGCATTGGCCAGGGCTTTATATTCTGTTTTTGTACTTGACCTTGACATCGTAGCTTGTTTGCGGGAGCTCCATGATATGAGATTGGCACCGAAATAAACAGCAAACCCACTTGTGGATTGTCTATCATCTAGGCAACCTGCCCAATCGGCATCCGAAAATGCACTCAACAAATCTGACCTTGACTTGTTGATGGACAATCCCGTTGTAGGAGTGAACTGCAAGTACCTGATTATTCGTTTTACTGCTCCCCAGTGAAGAGTTGTTGGTGTAGACAAAAATTGGCAAACTCGGTTAACAGAGAAGGCAATGTCTGGCCTGGTTAATGTGAGATATTGCAGTGCCCCTACAATGCTGCGATACTTAAAAACTTCTTCAGCAGGTAGTTGTTCCCCCTCTGTCTTTGTGAGCTTCTCTGAAGTAGACATGGGGACGTGACTACCCGGCATTTGTCCATTTTTGCTTTCTTCAACAAGTCAGTAATATACTTTGATTGAGTGAGGAGAATGCCTGTTTGTGTCTTTTGAACTTCAATACCTAGGAAGTAGTGCAACTCTCCTAGGTCCTTGATGGCAAAATCCTTTTGAAGCTGCTGAATGAGACCAATTATGGCATGATCGGATGGACCTGTGACAATAATATCATCAACATAGATTAATACATACATTGTGGTGTTGTCAGCTCGAAGAATGAACAATGATGTATCTGCCTGAGATGGCTGAAAACCCTGCTCTTGCAATTTAGAACTAAGACGTGCATACCAAGCTCTTGGCGCCTGTTTGAGCCCATACAAAGCCTTCTTCAACCGACAAACATGCTCTGCATGCTGCGGATGCTCATAGCCGGGTGGTTGCCTCATGTAGACCTCCTCTTCTAGAATGCCATGTAAGAACGCATTCTGTACATCTAATTGGCGCAAGCTCCATCCTTGTGACACTGCCAATGAAAGAATTAAGCGGATGGTTGCAGGCTTGATTACTGGGCTAAAGGTGTCATCGTATTCTATGCCATGGCATTGTTTGAATCCCTTCGCCACTAAACGAGCCTTGTGCCTATCAACTGAGCCATCAGCTTTTCTTTTAAGTTTAAAGACCCACTTACAATCAATCAAGTTGATTCCTCTTGGTGGTGTCACTAATTTCCATGTGTTCATTCCTCATTAGTGCACTATATTCTTCATCCATTGCTCTTTTCCAATGTAAATCTTCGAGTGCCTCTTAATGAGTACTTGGCTCAGTTGTTGCTGCTCCTGCATACCGCACAGTACCATCATTATATTGTTTGGGTCGCCTGATGTTGTCTCTGAGCCATGTACACATTGGGTGTTGTGACTCTGTTATCGGAAGTGGTGCTGAACTTGTTGTAGACTCAGTAGATGTAGTAGTTGCAGCAATTTTAGTCGAATTGGTGTCTGATACATCACCCTGAGCGGCAGCACTCAAGGGTGCAGCATCAGATGCGACATTGGACATAATATCTCCAGCACCACTTGTTGTTTCAGCAGCACTTTTAGCTCTGTTATCCACACCAGCGTGACCATTAACAGTGTCCTGCAACACAAGGTTAGGCTGAACAAGAGCAGTAGGTATATGATCATTAATCAATTGGTCTTTCTAAGGTTCAGAACTCTCTGATGGATAAAGCATTGGGATGGATGACTGATGGAAGAAGAATTTGGGCCTCAGATCGAATGAAACCTGAAGACAATGGCATTTTAGAGAAAGGAAAAACTGATTCATCAAATCGAACATCCCTTGAGATGTAGACCCTCCCAGTTTTAGGATCAAGACACTTGTAGCCTTTGTGCAACCCACTGTATCCTATGAAAACACATTGAACAGATCGAAATTGAAGTTTGTAGTGATTATAGGGTCTTAGATTAGGCCAACAAGCACAACCGAAAGTTTTTAAAAAAGAGTAGGAAGGTTATGTACTGAATAAACGCTCTATAGGAGTCAAGGACTGAATCACCTTGCTTGGAAAGCCTGTTAATCAGGAAGCATGCTGTCTGAAAAGCCTCGTCCCAAAATTTTATGGGCATATGAGCATGTGCAAGAAGAGACAAACCAACTTCAACGATGTGCCTATGCTTTCTTTCAGCCGCACCATTCTGTTGGTGAGTATGTGGACACGAGACATGGTGAGAAATGCCGATTTGATCAAAGATGGAATGCAATTTTTGATACTCCCCACCCCAATCGGATTGCACACAGAGGATTCTTTTATCAAGGATTCGCTCAACATGAGTTTGAAACTGAACAAAAACTTTTGCAACATCAGATTTGCGCTTCAATAAATAAAGCCAAGTAAACTTGCTAAAGTCATCTATAAAGCTCACATAGTACTTGTACCCCCCTACTGATGTATGTGCAGGACCCCACACATCCGAGTACACAAGTTCTAGTAGAGAAGAAGACGTGTTATTTGACACAGGAAAAGTTCGTCGAGGGTGAGGGGATCTGATCGAGTCGTGAGAGATGTCACGATCGGAACATAGTCTGCATCGAGCCCGATGAGAAGATAGGAGAGGGTTTCTTCATCTCGTAATGGCTGACCAGCAGCAGCCAGCGAATCCACAAGTCCTTTCACCTTGTGGTAGTAATCAAACATTGAGAGTCCCTCTTTTGCACCGATGCCAGCTGCCAGCAGATCTGCATGATCTTGGCTCGGGATTGAGATGCAAACATGCGTTCCAGAGCCGTCCACACCTCATGGGATGTGGAGAGAAACATTACCTGCGATAAAATCTGAGGAGATAGCGAAGACAATAGGTTGCTAAGAAGAGTTTGATCTTTAATAAACCAAGCCTGATAGGCCGGGTTGGAGTTCTGCACGACTCTAGCGCCTGCCCCTGTGCCATCGGTGGTGGTGATCATCTTTGGCGGTGCTCTCTCGGAGCCGTCGACGAATCCGAAGAGCTCTTGGCTCCTCAGGATTGGAAGGACCTGCACCTTCCAGAGTAAGTGGTTGTCATGGTTCAACTTGATGGTAACCAAGTAACCAAACGATGGTGTCGGGAGGATTCCGGCGACCGTGGAGTTCATGGCATTGGATGTAAAGTTGGAATTGGAGCTGCTAGTAGACATGAGAAGAGTATGGCTCTGATACCATGTAAAATAAAGGATTGAAAGGAATTCAGAGAATGATAGAATCCCGCACAATTCAACGGATGGTGGCGAGTCATTCCATTTAAATACAATTAGTAGGTTACAACCATACAGGCTACAATCACGAGATTGAGGAGAACGTGTACAACAAAATAGGAAACAGAGTAACAGTCTTAGACTAAGTCTTTTGACATCCATGGCCCTCATTAATCATTCCACATCACTTAATTTCAGCTCGAACCTACTCAATCACCGCCGCACCGTTCGCCATATTATCTGAGTCCGAGGACAGGTGACAAACCGCCTTGGCCACTCTCCATTGCCCCAAGGTAACGAAGTTAGCTCTATTGGGTCCCTAGATACTTAATCCCAACCCTCCCGTGCTTAAGCCACCCTCTAATATAGCCATGGCTAGCCGTGTCTATCGCCACCACCCCTCGCCATCGAGAGCATAGCTCCGACCATTTTCTGACGCGATTGGAAGCTCCCCTAGCACCATGACACCTCCCTGTAGCCTCTTGTACCCTCGCTCGAGCACGAGCGCCGCCGGAGCGTCGTCGGTGAGCTCCCCTATCGCCAGTCCTGCTCCGGGACACTGACTGGTATTTCGGGTATGACTTAAACGAAACCTCAAATTTTGGGTATGGGATACCCAAAATCTAAATTTTCGGGTATGGGGTGGGCCCATATACGCAATGTCAAAATTAAGTACTTCTTTTGCACATACGTGTTAATTTCTTGCTGATGTTATTCAGCTAGGTTGTGCTTTATCTTCCGAACATGAATAAAGAGCTTCTCGTTTGATTTTTTTTTTTTTAAAAAAAAACTGCAGTCAAATTCTATTACAACATGTGCATGAATGGTGAAGAGAGTCAAGAAATTCACACGTTACTAAGAGATAAAAAAAGCTATAAGCAAGGAGGGGGAAAGCAGTCTGATATAGTTATTTTTCTATATTGAGGATGAAAATATGTGTTGAGTTTGATTTCACATATTGGAGCCGAGCGGCCATTAGGATGGTTTGCAAGTAAACACGTTTACACCCTTAATTTACAAAACGAAAAATATCAGACAGGCCCCTTTGTAAACGTGCTCGATCAGACAGGCCGGAGGCCGTGCCTGAGCGCGGCCCCCCAGACGACGTCGATGCGGTCGACGTCGATGGCGCCCACCTCGTGGTGCGTGTACCCCTCCAGAAAGTGCACCACTCCGCCCGCGTGGCACGCATGCACCACCTCGCGCTCCAGCGAGTACTCGCAGGTGCCGAGGCCCCGGGCGTCCTTGGGGAGCCGCATGGCGGCGAGCTTGCCGTAGGTGCAGTCCCGGCGGAAGCCGATGATGGGCGGCACCACGAACTGGTGGAAGTGCGTGCCGGCCGGCGCCCACCGCTGCTCCCGCGGCGACAGCCACTTGCCGACGATCCACGTCTTGCAGTGCTGCGCCGACCGGTACTTGGTCACCTGTACCAGGTACCGCTGGTGCTCCGCCGGCGCCTCCTTCTGGATCCTCTCGAACCTCTCCGTCGACAGCGTCATCATCTGCAACAGAAAAAAAAAATGAAGTACCGTCCCAACCGTACGCCATTACTACTGGTTTATTGCACACTGACTTGTGCTGTCGTGCAGCTACCATGAGTCCGCGAACAGATCAAAAGAATTAGCGAGTGGAGTGGTTATATAGTTACCATGACGCGGACTCTCTTCCTGCAGAGGTAGAGCGCGATGGCCCTGCCGAGCTTGGACGTGGCGCCGGTGAGGAACACCTCGGTGGTGCCCTTGGGGATCTCGTTCAGGATCACGGCGGCGGTCAGGGTGTTGCCGTGGACCACGCGCACGCGGAGGCCCGGGTGCTTGTTCACGAACAGCGTGCCGCCGCCGTTGAGCGCCTCGTTCTGCACATTAATCATGCACCTCAGCAAAACATAGGTCCGTTGTCGTGCGCCCGCTAATTGGCTTCTGGCATTGAAGATTAGGTAGAGTGGCAGGTTCAATTGTCAGAAGCGAACAAACCTTATTAAGAGCTGCAAGGCTAACGACCTTGACGCCCATTTTGTCAGCCCTCAGAATGCCAAGCTCGATCTGCCTGTTGATGCCGTCCTTGGCAAAAGGCAGGAAGTACTGCGGCCAGCAAAAAACCATTCAGCCAGAACTAAGCGGTCGCAAACAAAAGAAAAGAAGAAGAAGAAGAGAGAAATCAAGGTGACAGGTCGAGCTCGACGGCGTACGTGGAAGCCGTATCTGGGGACGGCCCAGGTGTGGTGCAGCCTGCCGCGGAGCTTGTAGGAGGAGATGGCGAAGGTCTTGGACCAGGCCCACATCATGAGCATGACGAGGAACGCGAACGGCCACATCGGCAGGAGGAAGAGCTGCACCGAGAAGGGCGTCGACGCGAAGGTGCGCAGCACGAACGGCACGTGCAGCGACTGCATCACGTCCACCACGTGCGCCAGGAACACGAAGTCCGGCACCTCGTCCACCCCTGCACGCGCACGCACAACCACACACACGCATCACGTATGGCACGTACGGACGGTTGGCGCGCGGATTTAATTCGTGAGCACGGACGAGACGGCACGGCCGGCTGGCCGGCCGGCCGCCTGCTGCTGCTGACTATCCTTGCTCGCTTTTGCTAACCGATTCTGTTTTTGACGTGGCAGCAGCAACCCAGTTGCAAGCTAGCCCCCGCCAACCATCCGTCCGTCCTGCCTAATCGCCGCTCTCTCTTGGTCCCCACCAAATTACCATGGATCTCCTCCTGTTTCGCGAGAGGGATGCTACGCGTACATTGAGCTAGCATCAAGAGGTAACAAAAGTTTAAGAGTAATTTGGCCGGTAAAAACTCTGTTTGTCCTGTGAATACGCACAAAACCGCTGACATTCGCGGCTGGCCGGCTGGACCAAACCGCGGGCGCGACTGCAAGGTACTCCCTCTGTCCCACAAAGAGTGCATTTTTAGGATTTTTAAGACAGATTAGTGTGCAAGGTAAATGACTAATGTGACCCTCATTACTCCATACACAAGCGTCTTTGATCTTGGTTTCACAAGACTTAAATGAGCATGCATACACTTACAAATTGGGCCCTACTGACTAAATGCACTCTTTGTGGAATGAAAATTTAAACACTGTAAATCTCTTTCTTTGTGGGACAGAGGGAGTACTGACTGTGAGCCCCTCCCGCGCCGTGTCAGCACCACGCGCGATTAAGAGACGAATTAAGCTGGCTGTACATCGACGTGCGTACGCGCCCATTCATTAAGCGCTTTAATGGCTACGGATGGCAAATCCCATTCGGTGTCGCTGTAGAAAGCATAACAGTGACTTGACCGGCTCTTGAAGGGGCCTCCACAAATTTAATCAAGCGCCCGCCGTCTCTAGCAGTCTAACCATCATGCAGATGAAAAAAACAAGAAGCTTCTGCGTTTCATCCAGTGAAATTAGCTAGCAGGTGTGCATCCTATTCGAGCTTAATTAAACTGCAAGCAGTTGCGAGTGAGAGTGCCTTTCGAGCTATCTGACGATCGAAAGGCGTACTTCGTGACGCGCTCTCTTTAGCCGATGCGGCACGCACGGTGCCCGCCTACCCGCCAAAAGCCCAGAACTAGCCATTCTTGTTGCGAAAAACTCGGCGCAAACCTCCCCACGGCACGCACGCTCGTACTCGCCGGCCGGCGTGTGAAATTCTCGGCGATATGTCGTGGATCTTTTACCTGCGCTCGTCTTCTTCTGCAGCTCCCAGGACTGGCCGTCGAGCGTGCCACCCAGGAGATCAAACAGCGGCATGAACAGACAGAAGTTGGCCTCCCTGTTGGTGTGGTGGATCGTGTGGTACCTGCAGCCACAAGAACGAAAGAGAAGCGTCACTGCGTCAGCACCGGCCGGAGCTGGACACGCAGACGGGAGAATCGATCGGGAGCAACTCGATCAAAAGGAGCCAAGCAATGCAATTACGCAGAGAGTACGTATGCAACGACCAATGATCATTAAGCATGTGAAATGGAGGGAAACGATCGAACAATACATGCGGATAAAATGAACAGTGAGGCGGTTGGGTTGCTGGCAATAAATTAAGCAGAGCGGCAGAGAAAAACAGCCTGCTCCGCGTGTAGGTTCGCGTTGAACTTTGCTGTGTGGCGAAGTACACCATACCTGATCAGAGTCGCTGCATGGGAGGATCTATTCGGTCTGCAGGTGCAGATAAAGTAAGACATGTACACGATAAAACCAACTAACAGCCCAATTTAATTAGTCGCCACATGCACCCGACCGGTTTTACTACGAAACCTGTTAGCTAGGATTGATATGCACGAGGACATGTTCGAAACTACTGAATCAAAACCATCAGATGCCTGGCTAGATTTCCAGTCTGAATTTTGGGAACTGTAAACTACCACGTATATATGGAGGAGCAAGGAACGTACGTCGGTGTGTAGATGAGGTATCTGAGCACCGGGAGCGCCCGGAAGAGGCCACCGGAGAACACCTCCACGTTGCAGTGGCCCATGGCCCTGAGGAAGTCGAACCCCAGCACGTAGGCGAACGCCAGCCCCGTAGAGCCGAACCCCGCGGCGCACGCGCCTGCGAGCGGCACCGCCGTGAGCACGCCCAGCACCATATGCTCCAGCGGCGTCGCGAACCCGGCTGCACGCACCAGCCTCCGTACGTGTTAACCGCCAGCTGATTGACCACCAAACCATGGAAGAGGAAAACGATCGAGAAGCTTTGGTTGATCTCTCTTACCTGTGAATGGCTGGGGCACCTTGCTGGAGTGGTGGAGCGAGTGGTAGGAAGCGAAGAGGTGGCCTCTGTGGAAGGCCCTGTGCGCCACGTAGAACAGGGGCTCCGTGGCCGCGACGTGGAGGACGGCGGCGACGACGAGGCCCCTGGCGTCCCAGAGCGGGAGGTGCCGCAGCGACGGGAAGGCGTAGAACGCCGTGGCAGCCATCAGTATCTGCAGTATCAGGAAGTTGTCCCTGGAACCACAAACGGCGGCCGGAGCTTAATTTAGGACGTCGATAAAACCCAAAAAAAAAAGGAGCGGCGGCGTTCTTGATTGATCATTTGCACCGTGCGTGCATGCGTTTGTCTGAGCGCGTACGTACCAGTCCCACTCCTTGTCGATCTGCTCAAAGTCGACGCCGTCGCGGACGATGCGGCGGCGCCGGGTGGCGAACAGCATGTTGCTGAAGGAGCTCGAGAGCTGGTAGGTGAGCGCCCTGAGGCCGAAGAGGACGAGCAGGAGGAGGAGCCAGTGGTCGGGGCTAGCGCGCATCCACGCCCGGGAGGCCACGGCCTTGGCGATCAGGGGGCCGTACAGCACGTACTGCACAGTTGCAGAAACGAAGAAGAAAGCAAGCAAAAGTCAGGCCGCATCAGAAACCACCACACGCGCGCAGAGAGGAAAAGAAGAGGGAGAAACCAAGGCATCAAGGGAAACGGAAACACATGAATATACCTTGAAGAAGCCAAGGTTATCCCATGGCCAAGCAGACAAGACTGCAGCATCCATGAGTCCGCGCGCGCCTGTACCCTGGCTCGTCCCTCCTCCTCCTCCTCCTCCTCCTGCTCTCAGCTCCTCTCAGCACAGCTAGCTCTGTTCTGTTCTAGCGCTGCTATCTACTAGCTAGCGATTTGGTCTGGATATCGAAGCTGCGTGCCGAGGGAAGGAGCAGGCGAGAGGCGTGGTGGAATGAACTGAACAGCACAGTAGTTGTGCAGGTTGCACCACGCGGCTGGTCATGCGCGCTGCGTCCGGCCGCATGTTTATATACATGAAACTTTGGTAACCAATGGTGGGGGATGCGAAGGGGGAAGGTAGGAATCCAAGCTGGCCGGCTCTCCAACCAGACGGAGTTATTAGGTAGGGAAATGAACAGAAAATCTAAACGGATGGGGGATCGATCCATAGTGTTATGGGAGAGACGTCTGAGTAGATTGGAGGCGAAGGCAAAGCTGCGAGAGGAGCTTAACTCCGTTTTTTCAACCTGGGTGCGTGTAGGAGGACGAGGCGGCAGTCTTCAGTCGATGGATCGATCTCCACGTTTTTCTTCAGGCCCTTGGAAAGTCTCCACACGAGTCATGTGGCAGCAGTGCAACACCGAATGACTGTTTAAAAACTTGAGATTTGATAAACATCATCCGTATTATCTGTTCACTTCAGTAGCTATAGAGAGCGCATCAAGACAAACGTTCACAGTACAATCAGGAGATCGACACACCAAGAAATAGCAAATACTTCATAGTCTTCATGTCTACTGTGAGACCGGTCTGATCGTTGTTCAGACCGGTCTGATCGCCAGTTAGTGGTCATTCTGATCGCCAACTGGTGATCGGTAGAGAAACTACAGTCTGACTGCTCCTCTGCTGATAGACTAAGAACAGCTCGAACTCAACCTAAAACTTGTCTAAGTTTTAGACAAATTTTACCAACATTATATTTGTAGTATACAATGTATAGTAGAAATCATATCTAACCGTTGATTTGTTAAGAGTGTTTCTACTACTCTACTACCAGATGAAGTATAAGTAAACTCTAGTTAATCTGATTCATTGAATCGAAAAGAATGAACGATTCATATTCAATTTAGTGTACCGTAAAAGAGCTCAAGTTTTAATATAGTGTACCAAAGCACACAAAATCTTGAACACAACTCCTTGTAGATGTATAGAACCTATTCCATCCAACGATTTCAAGAGTCGTCGTCAAGATTCCAAGCTTCATCCATTTTCAAGAAGATGGCTCAAAAACCAAGCAAAAGGCCAAAGCCTAAATCTATCCAAGAATGTGAGACATTTCCAGTAGAGATGATGTGGGAGATGATCTTACAAGTCCTAACAAGCTATCTCATAGCACGAAATCGACTAGAACAAGAACTAAACTCAGATCATCAAGATGAACTCAAGAAAACAAGAAAACCGGCCAAACAAGAAATCAATCAAGACATAGGATAATCGGTTTAAATTTGGATTTTCACTTGAGGAGGGATTACAGCGACTCCAACCGGAGGGACAAACCCCAAAGGGGCAGCACTTGGTTTCCTCTACAAACCCTAGTTTTTTTTTCTCTCTTGAGCTCTAGTGCTCGACTTTCCCTTCTTCCACTCTCCTCCTTGTATCCATTACAAGTTCACAAAAAATCCTAAAACAAGATACAAAGTGGATTCCATCGACTCTCTTTTGGGCAAAACCCGATAATCCGACACACAAAGGGTTTTTCACACACACATACACGCTTCTCAAAGCAATGTCTTCAACCTGAACTCCACGAGCTTGAATCCACTAGCATGTCCTCTGTGAAGTTACCTTGCATAAACTACTTAAGCCAACGCCGCGGTTTTGCAAACCGCCCAGTTTAGCAGTTCTGAAGAAATTACCAATTTACCCCTCAACCAACTTCTCTCTCATTTTCTTCGCCTCGAAGCATCACCATCCATGTGGCCCTAATGACTCCTCGTCAAGCCTCTCACGTGTCCGGATCCACTAAACCATCCTCTCTTGTGAACGAGCCAAGTAACTTGACGCGCCATATGCCCATCACCACTTGTGCCTTCTACGGTGCTTGTTCATCTTGTGCCTTGGTTGAGTCCATCCATCTTACCTTGCTTCCTTGACTGCTCTGGACCATGGTTCTTCTAACCAAGTCCCCGTCCTCCATTCGTTGATCACAATAGTTGACTCCAACCGACCTACACAACAATAGACCAAGCAATCATTTTCAGAAACAAGTTCTTCTCAACTTGACTCACATTAGTCGTAACCATGCAACATGCCATCCATATGCACCTAGAATTCAACTGAACTCAACACAAGTCACACAACAGAACTTTCAGTATAACCTCCAGAGCCTGAATCTCGCTTGAAAAATTATCAATTACTAATCACAACATATAGATGACCACCGCGTAATCTCTCACACACAACTTTCACGTACGAGTGATCGATGCTAGATCCATCACGTACGGGGCGTTGCATGCAACATTCACCGGCATTAATTCGGCACGCAAGCTAGCGATCGAGCTATCCAGCCGACCGGCGGGGTCGCCAACCACCGGGGCCGGCGGCGGGGGAAGGAGCGGGTTCATGTCGGCATTGATTGCCCCCAAAGCTTTCAACAACAGCAGGCAGTCGTCGAGCGCTCCTAGCTTAACTAGGACAACAAGCGCGGTGCACGTCGTGCACGTGAACGAAAAATAAATTTGCGAGATGTATTTTCTAATTTTTGGAGGGTCTCACTTTATACGTTAATCAGATAATAATACATGTTCTAAAAAATATTAGACACGACAATTTTCTTTTGTCGAGTTTAACACTCTATGCGTTCACGGAGTAATAATATATGTTTTGAAAAATATTATAGTTCGAGTTGGGAAAAAAGTCTAGAGATAGAGATGTACACGTATTTCTGTTCACGAAAATATTTTTTCCGGGGAAAACAGAGAAAGGACCTGGACGTAAGGAGTGGGGACCTATTTGTTATATTTTTGGACTTGAGCGTTATCCTAAAAAATTAGAAAATGATTCGTTCGCAATTTGTATTTAACGAGAATCTCATTCCATAAAGTAACGAATGGGGACCCAAACGCAATCCACGGAAATTTTTCTTGCCCTCACAAAAAATCGCAAATGAACTTTTCGTAAATTTGTAGGAACATATCTGCGATTTAAAGGAAAGGAGGGACTTTTAAAAAAAATGGCAGGATAGCACGTGGATCGCTCCGTTGAGGTTGAAACCTCCCGAAAATATATGGTTTATAATAATAACTAGGCCAATAAACGCGGCATACGCCGCGCGCGTAAACGAAAAATAATTTTGCGTTTTTTTTTCGGAGGAAAAATAGACCTAGATGTATTTTTAAAATTTTTGGAGGCTCGAGAAATATTAGAGATCGCGTTGAAAAAAAAGTACACATATTTCTGTTGATAAAAATATTTTTTTCGGGGAAAGGACCTGGATGTAAAAACCGGGGGCATATTTGTTATATTTTTTGACCTAATCGTTATCCTGAAAAAATAGAAAAAGACTCGTTCGTGATTTGTATTTAACGCGAGATTTTTTCCGTAAAGTAACGAGCGAAGGACCCAAACGTGATTCGGAAAAGTTTTTTTTGCCTTCACAAAAAATCGCGAAGAATCTTTTCGTAATTTTGCAGGACCCTATTCATAATTTAAATGAACGGGAGTGACGTGTGGATGCCTCGAGGAGCTCTCAGCCCGTAATAAAGGGATAATAATTTGTCCGCCTCGTCTTGGAGACTTTGTTTCTCTCTGTGTGTGTACCGCGCACGTCAAGTGTCGTGTGACGACCGCACAACGAACTCTCGGCCTTGTGGGCTTTGGCGCCATCAATGCCGACACGTTGATCGATCACCAGCGACCGCGTATGCATCTGATCTTGCCTGGTCCAGAGCTTTCGCCGGAACGAGAGCGAACCCATGCACATCATACAGCTAGATGGATGGCAATGGATTTCCTGCACTGCATCACGATTCACGAGACAAACACGTGTGCAATTCCTCCTTCCAAGTCCCATCTCGACTAAGGGCTCGTGTTTTTCTTCTTCTTTTGCCCTTAAAAGAGAGAAATATATATATATAGTGGAGGACACCTGGAGATAAATTCGGATTCTCCCACTATGGATAGAGTCCTTCTCTCAGGTGGAGACACTGAGATAATTTTGATTACGTGGATAGAGTCCTTCTCTCGGGCTAGAGAAGGACTCTATCCACATGCTAATCCGAATTTATCTCTCTGTCCTCCACTATATATATATATATATATATATATATATATATATATATATATATATATATATATGGAGAGAAAGAGCATTGCCTTGTACAGAAATCAATCAATCAAATAAAGAGAGAGGTTTCCCCCTTGTATGATGTGCTTCTCCTTTTTTTCTGTTCGTGTGATTGTTTGGCGTGTCGTGGATTGGCGTGGGTGAACGATCTTGTTTCACAACACGTTATTAGCACGAGTCTCTGTCTCTACCACAAGAAGCGGAGAATAACTATGACGAACAACTACTACCAGCGATTGATCGCCCGATCCGATCTGCAATCAACTCGTCATCAGGCCGACATCCACTCGGTTTGCCGAAAAAGTCATACGCGACTCTATCCTACGCGATAGCCAACGCTCCTGGCATCAAGAACGTAAGTCAAAAATCCTGCAGATTGTTTTGCTAGATGAATTCATCTAATATACGGTTAGAGAATCGTTCTCTGTTACTGTTTAGATTGTTATTGTTCATCATCATCTTGAAAAAAAAGGTTTGCACAACGGCTAGAAGCTGCTTGTGCCACCTCGGCCTTGCCGCCGGCCAGCCGCCTTTCCCGTGCCGCCGCTCGGCCCTGCCTGGCCCACTGTCGCCGCTCGAAGACGGCTGCCTGCCACGCGACACCTGCAGACGCGCTGCCCGAAACCGGTCGCCAGGCGTTTGACACGCCGCCCGGTTAGCTCGCCGTTGCTCAAGACTGCCGCTGCCCGTTTACTCGGCCGAGCATGACTGCCGTCGACGCCGCCGACATTGGCCCCGCTACCATCGCGCCGCTCGGTCCGCCGCCACAGTGTCGCCGGCCGCTCTCGCTCCCTCGCTCGCGTCGCATCCAGCCCGCAAGACGCTCTCGCTCCTCCTCCGCGCGTGGCGCCCGCCTCATACTTGGCCTCGCCCGCGGCTCGCCGCTTCCGCTCGCATCGGCCGCAACCTCTCGCCGGCCGCCTCTGCAAGACGGCACAGAGCACATCATCGCCTTACAGATCGGCCGCTGCACGTGCACCACGGCCCCGTCGGCCTGCGCCCGCGGCATCGCTCCGTCCAACGCCGGCTGCCGAACCGAAGCCCCGCCTGAGACCACCGCCGCCACTCTGGAGGCATAAGCAAGCGGCGCCTAGGTTAAAAACCCTAGCCGCCCTCTCTTTTGGGCCGAATAGGCTAAGATGGGCCGGGCCGGGCGCCTGAGAAAAAAAATAATAGAAATGTGATATTACGTTTTTGCCCCCCACTTTTTTTTCTGGAATTTCGAAAATCAATAAATAATTCTAGAAAATCATGGTTAAAACTAGAAAATTAGTTTTCTAGGCTTGTGGACACTTTGTTCATTACCCTGGTTCTGGTTTATTTTCCTTAGCATTATGTCATGTTGATATTTGCTGAAATTAAAATTTTTTGTTGAAAAGTAATTGTGAAAATTACTTGGAAATTAGCAGAAATTATGAAAAAGTGATAGGAAAATTCCAGAATATTTCATATAGCAGTGTATGAGGACCGGTGTGGTTGGGATTTGATTTCAGTAATGAATGGACAGATGTGAGACAATTGGTGTCTGGGAAAACACACATGAGGCTTGGTTCTTTAATTGGCACCCGGAAACGGGAAGTGCTCCCTCCCTCATATGAGCCCTAAGGGCGGGTTGACCTGGCCATGAGTCAAACTGACGGAGACATTCATTACCCGTTTTTCACTCCCAACCAACAAGAGTTACACAAGTTGAAAATTAACCTTATGCCATGTTTAATCTATGTAGGAATTACATAATTAACAGAAAATGAATAATTGCTAAGAAAATTCTGAAAAAATCGTGATAATTATCTACTAAATAAATATAGACCAAAACTTTATTAATTAAATGAAGATGCATGCAATATAATATTTTACCTGTAGTAAAATCTCTTATTGCTTGCATACAGGATATGTCTGGCATTGCAAAAAAGGAATTTGCTATGCTTGCCCTGGATGGCAGCAATTACCTCACTTGGGCAATGGATGCCAAAATCAACCTAACAGCTAGAGGACTTGGAGCAGCTATTGCTCGACCTGAAGCCAGTGCAATCGAAGTGCCTGAACCCGCAAAATGTGCCGCTTTACATTTCCTGAGACACCATCTTCATTCGAACCTGAAGGCCGAATACTTGATGGAGGAGGACCCGCTGGTATTATGGAATTCCCTGAAGGAACGCTATAACTAGCAAAGATCTGTGTTGTTGCCAAAAGCACAACGCGAATGGACCCTCCTACGCTTTCAGGATTTCAAATCAGTGGTAGCTTACAATTCTGCAATGCACAAACTAGTCACTGAATTGACTTTTTGTAACCAGAAAGTTACTGAAGCTAAAAATATCGATAAAACCTTGTGCACTTTCCACCCCAATATGATGATACTACAACAACAGTACCGCCATGCAAAGTACAAGAAGTACTCTGAGCTTATTAGTGTTCTGCTAGAAGCAGAAAAACATGATAAACTCCTGATGAAGAATCATCATGCAAATACTAATGGAAGCCAAGCAGTGCCTGAAGCACATGCTACCGCTCAGCAGGCTAGTAGTAGCCATGGCTGCAGAAAGGGACAAATGTACAAGGGGAATAAATGGAAGAATGACAAAAATCAAAAGGGAAAAGGCAAATCCCAATGGAACGGTAAAGGGAAGGGTACAGGAACCTTTCAGAAGCAAGGTCCAGCCAATAAGTCACCTGACTCTCAAACATGCTTTAGGTGTGGTTGCGTTGGCCATTGGTCACGAAATTGACGCACCCCAAAGCATTTGGCAGAACTTTACATGAAATCCACTGGGAAATTCTAGAAGAATCAAGAAAAGAAGGTTGAGGCACACTTCACCACTCTACCAGACGTTGAGCAAGACGGTGGAAAGAAAGACGACAATGTCATTGACCCAACGATCAAGTTCAAAGAAAGCCTTCTTGGATATGGTGACTTGCCCATGGAGGAAGATGACCTTCTTGGTACTGAACTTGTGGAATTCCAGAAGAATACTAATGTTTCCCAGAAGATGGAACTTGACTTATATGGAGATCTGGAATAGTCTCTCCACACCTTTTTGCTTTATGTCGCATTTCCATTAGTTGAGTCTCCTTAAGAGCCTCATCAGTCTGAATAATTATGTTCCTGAATGAACATTTGGTCTATGCTCCTGTTGAGCAATTATCAGTGATAATTAAATAAAGTGTTTTCCCGAATATTTGATATTTTGTGCTATACTTGTTCTATATTCTACAATTTTTCCTGATGCAATAATTGTTTGATTGTTATACTATGCAACCTGAAGTTGGTATTGTAATAATACCCAGAAATATTTAAAGATCTTGTAGATCGACTGGGCAATCTTGAGTTGAATATTATGAGAAAATAATTAGTAATTCTGCTGGCCATAGCATAAAGACTTTCCTAAACCTGAAGATTTCTTATGCCCTGTTTGTGCTATAGGAAAACTTATGGTTAGATCCTTTAACTTGTAGAAGAATCACTGAATATCCTGGAGAAAATTCGTAGTGATATCTGTGGACCTTTTCGGCCAAAGTTAATTGCCCAAATTTGCTATCTCTTATCTACTAGGAACTTGCTTCTGCCAAAGTTAATTGCCCAAATTTTTAAGAGCCTCCTTTTCAAAAGAAAGAATCAAGTCTATTCAAATGGACAGTGCTAACGAGTTTAACCTCAAAAGCATTTAATAATTATTATGTAGCTCTGGGCATTAATGTAGAGCACTCTGTACCTCATGTCTACACATTAGAATGGCCTTGTAGAGTCATTATTAAAGGAATAAAATTTATTGCTTAACCACTTTGCAGAATAGTAGGCTACCCACCAGTTGCTGGGGCCACGCAGTGCTGCACATCGCAATATTAATTCAACTCAAATCAACTGCATATTATGGATTTTCCCCGTTGCAGAAAGTGCATGGAAGAGAATTAAGTATTTCCCATCTGCAAAAATTTGGCTGTGTTGTATACATGTCAATCTCTCCACCACAGCATACCACTATGGGATCTCACCGTAAGCCGGGATCTCAGACACTGGCTCTACACTGATTGTACTAAGGACATTTATCGGCATTAAGGGGAGATAAGTACCACATTAAATAATGCCGAGTCCTTAAATCCACGCACTAAAGAGACCGAACTTGAAGTTCGGAAAGTAATAAATCTGCAACAAATAAGCTTAGAATCTGCTAAATGCCTTCACTGATCACAAGGTTGTGGAAAGATCTCATATACCTGCAGTATATGCACCTGAAAGAGTGGAAATATCCTAGAAGGATATTGAACCCACTCTTGACCCTCATGATAAAATGAGGGGGAGGCCTCCAGGTGCACGGGACTCAATTCCGCGGAGACTTCTGCAGAAATAGAGAACCAAATAAATGAGAACACTACCCATAACAGTGGAAGAAGCTCAACCTGATGTTGAGAAAATCCTTGAAGTGAGCCATCTAGAAGATGGTAACATCCCTGAAGTGATCCATCCTGAAGATGATAACCCTAGCGTATATTTTGTGCGCACAATCCAATGCTGAGAAGTCGGAACACGCAGACTTCATCATTGTGGGAAATCACGATGAGCTGGAAGAAATTAATAAAGAGATATCCTGAAGTGATGCAGGAGAATTATATATAAAGAAAGTCTACAATTGTCGACATATTTTGCCTCTAAAAATTGCTAAAATCTGGATCCAGAACCGAAGTCCATGGCAGAGTGCTAGAAGTGCTCATCGAGGGTCACCTGAAAAAGCAATTGTGGTAGCGCTCGCTTAATGAGAGGAAAGTCCTTGGTCTTGTTGACTAAACATTTCCTCAAATGTTCCCTGTAGGATCAAAGGGATTTTTTCATCCCGAAGAGATATGAAAATATCCAGGTGGTGAGATATAAAGCGAGACTTGTAACACAAGGGTTTTAGTAGAGACCCATCATCGATTATGATTGTGGGATGTCCGAGACGGGGGTCCTGCAGGAGAAGTCAATGTCCAACTGGGCCGAGGACGGAGCAGTAGGCCCAGAGCCTAGAAGCATTACGAAGAGCCCGTGGCCATGGCCCGACTTCTTCCCCAAGGCAGCTGGTTGTCACCTCGACGAAGCTTCGCTACCGTGTCGTGACAACCCGTCGAAAGTAAAGCTCGCGACCGGGCGCCGGCAGAGCCTCAGAGGGCACCGTAACCCAGCGGATCGGCAGGTTAGGTCGGGAAAGGAACGACTAAATCCCCCGGACGTAGTGGGGCTCGGTAGACAGAGACAGACCATATACTCATGAAGCCACCTTGTCCAGGGCCAGGTGGCGCCCATTTGTAACGTATCCTTCCCCCAGTATATAAAGGGGAGGGGACAACCCTAAAAAGGGGAGAGGAGAAAAAAAACAAGAAGAAAAGGAGACCACATCCAGATATCCAAGAACACAGGACTAGGATATTATCTCCTCCGCGAGAGCCCGAACCTGTCTAAAAAGATCGCCCTTGCATCCTGTGTTACCATCTCGCTCTGATCTCGCACGAATCCCCTAGAATCACAAATCTCATTGCCGGCGGAACCGATCGTCGACAGTTGGCGCGCCAGGTAGGGGTCTTGTGTCAAGATCTTCGTCGAGCTTGATAGCTGCGACGAGCGGAGTCTCCACAGTTTTCTCCCCGGATCAGGTTTTCCGCTTCGGAAGCCTGACCTTCATCTCCAACAGCCTCGGGAACCTTTCCCTCTCTGAGGAGGCCGCGTTCCAGCACGGCGAGGTCTCCGGCGAGCCATCGTCATGACTTCCGCGCAGATCGGGAGGTCCCCCTGTCTCGTGCGCTAAAGCACTGAGTAGGGGACTGAAGGCCCGGTCCCGCCAGGGAGTCGGACCCACGGGCGCCGAGACACGAATGGTGGGGGTTCTCACCGCCAAACCACTCGGCACCTCCGAGCGCCTGGAGCTATCCCCTTCAGGCTCGCCTAGCTCACCGGCCAAGTCAGAAGAGAGCCTGGAGAGTTGCTGGAATTTCCGTAGAGTCTGCGTGATCGAAGGCTCGCGGGCGGATTCGCAGCAACGCCTCGACACATCGGCCGCCGCCGACTTGGAAGGTGGCCGAAGAAACAGCCGACGCTGGGCCAGCACGTGCCTCGCGAGATCGCGCTACGGCGTCAATGAAGACATTCTGCAAGCCAAGATGGGGGACCAAGCGGTCTTCCATACTCCACAGCAGAATATCGTCGCCTTCAAGACACTCCTGGATACCTTGTGTTCCATGCTGGGGGCTGGCAATCCAGCCGCCCCGATCGTGGCCCAAGTAAAGGCCATGGTGACGGCGGCAGCGATCCAGCAGGCCCAGACCGACTAGCCGGCAAAGGTGCAATCACGCACTCCGGCGAGGACCCAGACGGCCAGCAGTCGGCCAGGTCGGGAAGCCCCCCACCAGGGACGTTATGTTCCTCCTCGCGGGGATGACTTGCGACACAGCCTCAACCGCGACCTCCGTTCTGACCTCGACGCCAGGCGCCGCGACCGAGAAAGGGAGGAGCAACGCCGCCATGCCGACGAGTATGAACGTTACGGCATCCTTCCATGAGATCGCGAAGCATGCCAAGCGCGATCCCCTCCACGTCGATCACCGCCCGGGGGTTGCCGCGGGGTCATCGAAGGGGTTCGCGCATTTACCCCTCACCTACGCCGAGTGATTTGGCCTGATGGGTTTAATCCCAAGGGCATCACTAGGTTTGACGGTGAGAGGGACCCGGAGGCTTGGTTACAGGTGTACGCTCTGGCGGTCAGGGCTGCCGAGGGGGATCAGAAAGTAATGGCAAATTACTTACCGGTTACCCTCTCGCCCCTGGGCCAAGCTTGGCTCACTGGACTCCCAGCGAACTCTATAGATTTCTGGGGAGACCTGTGTGAGCAGTTTATTTCAAACTTCCAAGGTACTTACGAGCGCCCTGGCACCCCCTGGGACCTGTATCAACTGCACCAAAAGAGGAATGAGTCCCTGCGGGAGTTCGTCAAGCGCTTCATGCACAGAAAAAGCACTGTTCGGGATGTCACGGATGCGGCCGTGATAGCTGCCTTCTAGAAGGGGGTCAGCGACCCTGATCTTATCAAGAAGATGTCCCGGAAGCCGCCAACGTCGGTTCATGAGCTGTTCGCTCTGGCGGACCGCTACGCTTCCGCCTCCGAGGCCTTGGCGGAACGGCACGACGAGAGGAAGGATCAGGCCGAGCCCTCCAGACGGAAGGAGAAGAAGCGCAAAGGTGAAGAGCTAGTGGCGGTCGCTGAGCATACCCACCCTCGTGCCCTCAAAGAGGATGGGTATAACAAGGTGATGAACTCGCTTTGCCCCTTCCATCCGAAGGGGAGACATGCCGCCAAGGACTGCTTCACTTTGAAGAGATTTGCCCAGGAGAGCAAGAAGCAGGCTGGACAAGGTTCGAGTGGACATGTCGCCAAGCCGACTCCTCCCGAAGCTGAGGAAGACTATCAGGAAGTCGATCTCGAGCTCAATTACATATTTGGGGGTTCGGCCGCGTACGAGTCCAAGCGGAAGCAAAAGCTTACCGCCCGAGACATCAACGCAATAGAGCCGGAGACCCCCCAGTATGTACGGTGGTCCGAGGTCGCGATAACTTACGACCGCTCGAATCACCCGGATCGAGTCCCATTCCCCGGTAGATATCCTCTTGTCTTGGCGCCGGTTGTCCGCGGCATCAATCTCAAGAGGGTATTGATTGATGGTGGAAGTGGGCTCAATGTCCTCTTCGTGAAAACTCTCGACGACATGGGAATTCCACGGTCGGAGCTTAAACGCGGGTCATCGCCTTTTCACGGCGTGATACCCGGAACGTCCGCGACACCACTCGGACAAATCACTCTGCCGGTCACTTTCGGCGCAAGAGAAAACTACCCGGACAGAGAACCTTAGCTTCGAGGTGGCTGATTTCGCGACAGCGTATCATGCCATCTTGGGGAGACCAGCGCTAGACAAGTTCATGGCAGTGCCCCACTATGCGTACTTGACACTGAAAATGCCAGGGCCGAGTGGTATTATCGCTTTGCGCGGTGATATCAGGCAGTCTTTTTCTTGCGACAGGGAGAGCTGCGAGATGGCCGAGTCGCTGGAGGCGCGAGCGGGTCGGGAGAAGATTCGGCAAGAGGCGGATTCCGACAAGCCGGAAGGAAGCGTCCCTACCCGCAAAGCGCCGAACCCCGGAATTGGTCCCGAAGAAAGTACCAAGAGAATTATCCTCGACCCGTCCGATTCGGCTCAAACGGCCTTGATCGGGACAGAGCTCGGGGAGAAATAGGAGGACGCGCTCGTCACCTTTCTACGGGCAAACGAAGACGTCTTTGCCTGGAAGCCGTCGGACATGCCGGAGTCCCCAGGGAGGTGATCGAGCATGCGCTGAACGTAAATGAATCGGCCAGGCCGGTCAAACAAAGGTTGCGACGATTCGCTCAAGACCGCCGAGAAGCCATCAGGGAGGAGATCACAAAGCTGTTAGCCGCAGGTTTTATCAAAGAAGTGTATCATCCCGACTGGTTGGCAAACCCTGTACTCGTCCAAAAGAAGAATAAAAGTTGGCGCATGTGTGTTGACTATACCGACCTCAACAAGGCTTGCCCGAAAGATCCCTTTGGTCTACCCCGCATCGATCAAGTGGTGGACTCCACTGCTGGATGTCAACTCCTCAGTTTTTTGGACGCCTAGTCAGGCTATCACCAAATCCGGCTTTGAGAGGAGGATTGCGAGAAGACTTCGTTTATCACCCCATTTGGAGCATATTGCTACGTCACGATGCCGTTTGGGCTGAAAAACGCTGGCGCAACTTATCAGCACGCGATACAGCGGTGCTTTCACCATCAGCTCGGACGCAACGTGGAGGCATATGTGGATGATGTGGTGGTTAAGACGCAAGCCAAGGACAGTCTCACCTCCGATCTGGCCGAGACGTTCGAAAGTCTAAGGGCGTTCCAGATGAGGTTGAACCCTGAGAAGTGTGTTTTCGGAGTTTCTTCCGGGAAACTACTCGGATTCATTGTCTCTCACCGCGGGATCGAGCCAAATCCAGAGAAGATCGGGGCCATCATGAGGATGGCGCCACCTACCAGCCAGAAAGATGTTCAAAAGCTTACGGGCTGCATGGTAGCGCTTAAGGTGTTTATCTCCGGTTGGGGATTCGGGATGCCTTTCTTCAAGCTCCTCAAAAGCAGACCGCTTCGAGTGGACAATCGAGGCACAAAGAAGCCTTCGAAGAACTCAAGGTGTTCCTCTCCACCCCCCCAATCTTAGTCTCGCCGGTGCCAGGTGAACTCCTCCTGCTTTACATAGCGGCAACAACTCATGTAGTCAGTGCCGCAATAGTTGTGGAGCGGGAAGAGTCAGGACACCGCTACGGCGTACAACGCCCAGTCTACTTTGTCAGTGAAGTACTGGGCGAATCCAAGGCGTGATACCCTCAAGTTCAGAAGCTGCTGTACGCAATTTTGATCTCGTCGCGGAAGCTGAAGCATTATTTCCAAGGACACTCGATTTCAGTAGTGACTTCTTTCCCTGTGGGAGAGATCCTCCATAATCGGGAAGCTACCGGGAGAATCTCAAAATGGGCGGCCGAGCTTGGAGCCTTCGATATCTCGTTCAAGCCGCGCACCGCCATCAAGTCCCAGCCCTTGGCCGACTTCACGGCCGAGTGGATTGAATTCCAAGCCCCCCGCATCGAAGAAGAGCCGGAGTACTGGACCATGCACTTCGATGGATCTCTCATGCTCGGCGGGGCTGGGGCGGGAATTCTCCTCATCTCGCCGAGAGGCGATAGACTAAAGTACGTCCTTCGGATTCAGTTTCCAGCCTCGAATAACGCCGCAGAGTATGAGGCACTCATCCATGGGCTTCGCATCGCCATATCGCTCGGGATCCGGCGATTGGCGGTCCGCGGAGATTCGCAGTTGGTGGTGAGCCAGGTACAGAAGGACTGGTCGTGTGTCGATCAGACTATGACGGCGTATTGTCAACAGGTCCGAGAATTGGAGGGCAAGTTCGATGGACTGGAGCTGGTCCATGTCCTGCGCCGCAATAATGAAACAGCAGACGATCTGGCCAAGATGGGAGCCACTCGGGCAGAGGTCCCGAGTGGAATCTTCGTCCAGGATCTTTACGAGCCAACAGTCGCAAAACGACGAGAGCCAAGTAAGAATCCTGAGACTAAAGTCCTGTCCGTCAACCCCGACTGGACGGCTCCATATCTAGCTTATTTCTTGAAAGACGAACTTCCTGCAACTCCTGCTCTGGCCGAGTGCATTTCGCGACAAGCCAAGTCCTATGTGGTGATTGGGGGAGAGCTCTTTCGAAAGAGCGCCTCCGGCATTCTTAGACGGTGCGTTCCGCAACAAGTGGGAAAGGACCTGCTCAGAGAGATCCACTCGGGAATGTGCGGCCATCACGCTGCGTCGAGCGCCTTGGTCGGGAAAGCCTACCGGCAGGGCTTCTTTTGGCCTACAGCGGTGACGGATGCAAAGGAGATCGTTCGAACATGTGAGGGCTGCCAGTTCTATGCGAGGCAGACACATTTGCCGGCGCAGGAGCTGCAGACCATCCCCATCTCTTGGCCCTTTGCGGTCTGGGGGCTTGACCTGGTTGGACCGCTCAAGAAGGCACAAGGCGGTTTCACCTACCTCTTCGTAGCCATTGACAAGTTCACCAAGTGGATCGAAGCTAAACCAGTCGCCACGATCACTGCGGTCAAGGCCAAGGAATTCTTCCAGGATATCGTGGTCAGATTCGGAGTTCCCAATCGGATCATTACAGAAAATGGTACCCAATTCAGGAGTGAAGAATTTCAAGAGTGGAGTGAAGAATTTCAAGAGTGGTGCGAAGGCGTTGGAATCAAGATTTGCTTCGCCTCGGTAGGTCATCCACGGAGCAATGGGTAGGTTGAGCGGGCAAATGGCTTGGTCCTCCAGGGCCTCAAGGCCAGGATTTTCGATCGCCTCAAACCATATGCTGCCCGATGAGTGAAAGAGCTACCGTCAGTACTTTGGGGACTCAGAACCACTCCTAGCCGAGCTACTGGACAAACCCCTTTTTTCCTAGTTTACGATGCAGAGGCGGTTTTGCCAACTGAGCTAGAATTTGGATCCTTGAGGGTCCGGAGTTACAAGGAAGCCGAGTCCGAGGAAGGCCGAGTGGTAGAACTTGATCAACTCGAGGAGGCTCAAAACGTTGCAGCCATCCAGTCGGCTAAGTACCTCTAGGGACTTCGGCGCTACCATTCTCGCAATGTCAAAAGTAGAGCCTTCTCAAAAGGAGATTTGGTCCTCAGAAGGAACCAGAAAAGTGAGCACAAGCTCTCTCCGATTTGGGAAGGTCTGTACATTGTGGAGGAGACGGTTCGACCGGGTGCCTATCGACTCAGACGCGGAGATGGCGCGGTTTTGGCGAATACTTGGAACGCCGAACAGCTACGTCGCTTCTATGCATAAGTTATGTACCCGACTCCCGTGCATTAAATAAAGTTGCCGATTATCTAGTTCTTTGATCTGTCTTACTATGCTGTGGCCGAGTCGGTCCCGATTGGTTATCACCCTACTAGCGCAGCGTCTAATCCAAATAGTGCCGATACAAATTAGGCGGAAACGCATGTTCGGGGTGAAGCCGCGACAAGCGGCAAGATCCGGACGTTTGTATCAGCGCACAGAGAAGGAAAGACGAAGCTAGAAGAAGGCACTAACCGCTCAAGAACGGCGTTCTGTGGTTCTTGAACGCTTCCGGATACAGAAGTCGGAGCCACTATTCCCTAATCGGTAGAAATTCGGCCCTCCAAAGACTCACAAGCGGGCTGGAGCTATCGACTAGGGTAAACAATCGACAGAAAGACGATCAAACTTAGAAATATATAAACGGCACCGTACTAATACCTTATTTACATTGCTAATCTGTTTTTCATTTTCTCGCGCTAAAAAAAAAGAAGGGGACGCTGGTGCCCGCTGCTGGTGCTGCTGCTAGTGCTGCTGCTGCTGGTGCGGCCACTGGGAGGGCCGGGGGCGGGATCGCCAAGGTCAGACGCAGCGCGCGCGACCCAGAGCCGCAAGGATCTCGTCCTCAACCACCCAAAGGGGTGGTATAAGGAGGACGAGGGCCGTGACGGCTAGGTTGTCGCGACGTTCGCGCCCTACCATCTCCATAATAACCTCGGCTACCTCAAAGAGCCCCGGTGCCACCTCCAACAAGGCGGCCACGGCGGTGGCGTCTCTGGCGGCCCCAGCCTCTTCCTCCGCCTCCAGTATGGCGAAGTCATGCTCCTCCTAGAACTCCGCCTCCTCCCAGCTGAAGAGCAAGCCGAAGAAGCGCTGGCGAAAAAATGCCGCGTAAGGGCCGACAAATCTTCTCATGTTAAACATGGAGGAAAGCTGGGAGGAAGAAGGAGAAGAAGACTCGAAGAAAGGGGTGATCGCTCAAGAGCGGTAATGCCCCATTTATAGGCCATACATGGCCCCGAAGCCGAGACGACACCATTTAAAGACACAGAAGACGAAGCGACGTTACGACGCTGCTGATATCCTCGAAGCACAAAGAAGATCAACACATGTCAGGCGCAGTTCCGACGTAATCTGAACATGATGAAGGGATATATCGCCAGACACGTGTCAGGCGCAGTTCAAATTAATTTGGCATTCCCGCTAAGTTGGCCCAATTAAGCGGGAGGCAACGACGTAAACTTGGGGGCTGAACCACTCAGCCAGGAGGCCACAACGTAAGTCCCGACGCTCGAGAGTTGCACGTCAGCCACTCGGAAAAGCGTGCCTGGGGCGAGAAGGCCACGAGCCAAGGTCCCGGTGCTTAGGTGCCATACCAGTCGGCTGAAGGCCACCCAGAAAGGCGTAATTGGGGCCTAAAGGCCGCGAGCCTATGTGTTAGCAACTCAGACGAGCGGAAAAGAGCGAAAGAAGTTGCGAGCTCGCTTAACGAAGAAGTAGGCAGACAAGTTATATTCAAATAAGAAATACAATGCTTCAAACAAGGAGAGCTAGCACTTGGCATGAAGATTCATATCAAATTCAGAATTCAAGGTTCTCCAACAAGGCCCGTGATGTACCGGAAACCTCTTCAAGAAGTGCATCGGCCTTGTCTTCGTCACAGGCAAAACCCTCTTTAGCAGCTTCAAGGTCAACTCTCGGATAGTGAGATTTGACCACTGCAAACGCCTGGTTAGCACTCATGGTCGCCGACTCCATTGCGTAAGCCTTGATCCCGCCGCCTCCTCGAGAGAAGCGGAACGGCCGCCTCCCGGCTTGGTTCGGCTCCTCGACACGCAGAAGGTGCAGAATCGCTCAGGCGACGCGGAGCTCGGTGCGGCTTCGTTCGGCAGCGGTTATCTTCTCCTTGCATTCTGCACCAAAGCCAAGCTGCCATCAGAAAACACACCCAGCGCCAAGCACGTCTAATTCAAATCAAAGAAGCCTACCCTCCAGCTCTCGCTGTGCCTTCTCCAAGCCAACCCGAGTTTCGAGGTTAGAACTTTCTGAAGCCTCCAGTCGTGCCCTCAGCTCAGCAATGGTTGAGTCGCATCCTGAAACATGAGGGTGCCGTCATTCTTCCCAGTTATTTAAGAAAGTGTCCATGCCAAACCCAGGGGAGAATCTTACCTTCGAGCGTATGCTCAAGCTCCGCCTTTTCCTCTCGGAGTGTCATGCACTGGGCCTCCAGCCTATGGACTTCTTTCCACCTTTCGTCGCCGATCTCGTTGATCTTGTCTCGATATTTTTGGTGCTCTTTGAGCTTGGGTAGCACCTTCCGAAAAAACTGTGATCTCTTCTCCGAGCGCTCCCCCATGTCCTAGGTGACACGACGAAGTCTCAGGTGGGGGCCAGCATTTCGTGATGTTAGCAGACTAAAGAAAGATAGAAGGCTTACCCTGACAAGCTTACTGTACCTGATGGTGAGCTCGTAGAGCTCCATCCGAGCCGCAACCTCTGCTTCCTCGTCCTCCTCCATCCCTTTCCAGTCGGAACCCCCCTCACACCACACGGTCCGATTCGGGGGCTTCGGGAGAGGGCCAAGTGGCGGTGGCTCGCAATGGACCTTCTCCACTTCGGGAGATGAAGCCGGGTCATGTCCGTCGACCGCCGGACCACTCGACGGCTCGGCGGTCGAGCCAGCAGCAGGAGGCGGCGCCCCGGCTGCCGAAGGAGACGGTGACCTAGCCGGCGAAGAGGGGGTCCCCCTTGGAGAAGCCGGCTCCAGGGGCTCCTTTTCAGGAGACCCCCCCCACTGGGACATCCATAGTAGGAGTCCTGGGTTGTCAAAAAGGAAGCATCTCAGCACAGGTAAGAACAAAAAGACAAGGATTACCCGAAAGAATACCTCCTGGATTTCTTAAACTTCATCGCAGGCCTCATCCGAGTCCCGGCACCACTCGGAGGGGAGCCCGACCCGACACCAGCAGTCGGGGCTGCTCCTGAGCCAGAGGGCCGGGGCTCTGCGTCTGGTGCCCCGGGGATGCTGGAGGTTGAAGGCCCGGCCGGTGAGGGATCAGCAGCCTCCTCCGCCGATTGCCGGCGCAGCTCATCGGACGAAATGTCAGCTGCGCGCTTGGCCTGAACATTCCTCAGCCGAGAGAGACCGACGACCGGAGCGTTAGAAAAGAAGGATTCACGCTCCTGAAAGGTGAACAATTGCACATTGTCAGAATCACAAATCAGACAAAAACTATGGAACGACTTCTCGAGAAAGATGGACACTCACAGGAGGAGGAGGCCTCACCGTCGAAAACTTGTGAGGGTAGCCTCTGTTGGTGATCTCGGTGCCAGACGCAAAGAAATCAACCACCCGCGCCGCCAATGCATCTCTCGGAAGGGGCGCGCTCATCTCCCGGGTGGGATCCTGAGTCCCGCTATACTGGAACCCCAAATGGACCCGCTCCTTTAAGGGTTGCACCCGGCACTTGACAAAGCTGATCGCGATCCCGGGGCCAGTCAGCCCTTGGCTTTTCGGATCATTGATCAACGCCAGAAGCTCGGTGACTTGGTTCAACCCGCCGCCATCTGGGGCATCGCCCCAACATCGGGAGGCTTTAGGGGCGCGGCCAGTGAAAGGGGCGAGAAAAGGATCAGCATTCACACAATAGAACCACTCCCGCTTCCAACCTTTGAGGGAAGTCTTGAGGGGGATGGTGAAGTAATGTTTCTTCAAGCCCTCTCGCAGCTGAAGTCCGGCGCCCCCAATGACACTGGGAGCAGCCCGGTTCGGATGAGGCTTGAGCAGGAAGAGGGAACGGAACAAGTCAAAGTGAGGACGGATCCCAAGATACGCCTCGCAAAGTTGAACGAAGAGAGCGATGTGAAGAATGGAATTGGGATTCAAGTTGATCAGCTCGATCTTGTAGAAGTGAAGGAGCCCTCGGAAAAAAGCGCTCCCGGGAACACTAAACCCCCGCCAGAAGAAGGACTCGAAGACCACAATCTCATTCTCCAGAGGTATGGGGTAAGGTTCACCTGCGGCGGGTCGGGCGGAGATCAATTCCAGCGGAGGAAGAACGCCGGCAGCGACCAGCTCCTCCAGGCGGGACTTCGTAGTAATGGAGGTCTCCCACCCCGCGGTCGCCGGGCCAGCGTTATCCTCCGACGACGACGAAGAGGCCGAAGAAGAAGAAGACATCTCGAAGGAGTAGACCCTGTGGGAGGAACCGCCGCAAGTCTTGGGCGCGAAACCGGAAACCCTAGGCCACCCAGATCGCCAAAGGAGATTCGAAGATTTCTCAGCCGTGGTGGTGGAGGGGCAAAGATGTCTTTACCCCAACAAGAGTTTCCTCATTTATAAAAAGTGAGTCTCAATTTTCGCCTTACGGCGGGAAAAAGCAAGGGCTTCCGTACTTAATTCTGAGCCAGATCTAGGGCACGCCCCACGTTGGGCCGAGAGCTGTGTTGCGCAAAACGCGACCAGGTGTCAAGTCTGGTTCGAGGTTTGGGATAAAGTGCGCCCCATGATGGGCCTGAACGCCGGCCGCCACGGAAGATTGGGGCCGGGCACTTTCCAAACATCCTCCAGCGGTACGCTCCATAATTTGGGGTCAATTGCTGGTCACTGCTGCTTAGCGTGATCGGGTATCGTAGGAGGATTTTACCAACACGGTCTTGAGAATGCGCTCCATGAGAGTGAAGTCGCGGCGCCAGAACGGGCACAGGCATTACTCTGAATGACCAAGGTATGCCCCATGAGGGTTAATTGAGCTCTGCAAACCGATCGCCGCACACCGTAAACGGGCGCGAGTACCGCCTGGCCACTAGCCACTCGGCCACGAGCTGACCTATTTCAGGTACGCCCCATGAGGGCCAATTGAGCTCGACAAGCCAGTTGCCGCACACTGTAAACGGGCGCGGGTACCACTCGGCCACGAGCCAACCAATCGCGGTACGCCCCACGAGGGCCAATTGAGCTCGACAAGCCAGTTGCCGCACACTGTAAACGGGCGTGGGTACCACTCGGCCACGAGCCAGCCAATCGCGGTACGCCCCACGAGGGTCAATTGAGCTCCGCGAGCCGGTTGTCGCACACCGTAAACGGGTGCGAGTACCACTCGGCCACGAGCCAACCACCTATGGTATGCCCCATGAGGGTCAATTGAGCTCGACAAGCCAATTGCCGCACACCATAAATGGGCGCGGGTACCACTCGGCCACGAGCCAGCCAATCGCGGTACGCCCCACGAGGGTCAATTGAGCTCCGCGAGCCGGTTGTCTCACACCGTAAACGGGTGCGAGTACCACTCGGCCACGAGCCAACCACCTATGGTACGCCCCATGAGGGTCAATTGAGCTCTACAAGCCAATTGCCGCACACCGTAAACGGGCGCGGGTAACACTCGGCCACGAGCCAACCAATCGCGGTACGCCCCACGAGGGTCAATTGAGCTCCGCGAGCCGGTTGTCGCACACCATAAACGGGTGCGAGTACCACTCGGCCACGAGCCAACCACCTATGGTGCGCCCCATGAGAATCAATTGAGCTCGACAAGCCAATTGCCGCACACCGTAAATGGGCGCAGGTACCACTCGGCCACGAGCCAGCCAATCGCGGTACGCCCCACGAGGGTCAATTGAGCTCCGCAAGCTGGTTGTCGCACACCGTAAACGGGTGCGAGTACCACTCGGCCACGAGCCAACCACCTATGGTACGCCCCATGAGGGTCAATTGAGCTCGACAAGCCAATTGCCGCACACCGTAAACGGGCGCGGGTACCACTCGTCCACGAGCCAACCAATCGCGGTACGCCCCACGAGGGTCAATCGAGCTCAGCGAGCCGGTTGTCGCACACCGTAAACGGGTGCGAGTACCACTCGGCCACGAGCCGACCAACCACAATGATCCATCCCTCTATACCCTGCAAAGATCGATGACGAGCGTAAGCGCTACTCGGACATCGAGTTAGGGAAAACATTGGTAGTAATCCCGGCAATTAATAAGTCCTTTACGATCTTTTTTCCCATGAAATCTCTCTAACAGGACCAGAGGGGGAAATCCGATCTTAAAGCACTTGGGGGCTGCTGTGGGATGTCCGAGACGGGGGTCCCGCAGGAGAAGTCAATGTCCAACTGGGCCGAGGATGGAGCAGTAGGCCCAGAGCCTAGAAGCATTACGAAGAGCCCATGGCCATGGCCCGACTTCTTCCCCAAGGCAGCTGGTTGTCACCTCGACGAAGCTTCGCACCGCATCAAGACAACCCCGTCGAAAGTAAAGCCTGCGACCTGGCGCCGGCAGAGCCTGTAGGCACCAGAACCTGGCGGATCGGCAGGTTAGGTTGGGAAAGGAACGACCAAATCCCCCGGATGTAGTGGGGCTCGGTAGACAGAGACAGACCATATACTCATGAAGCCACCTTGTCCAGGGCCAGGTGGCGCCCATTTGTAATGTATCCTTCCCCCAGTATATAAGGGGGAGGGGACAACCCTAAAAAGGGGAGAGGAGAAAAAAAACAAGAAGAAAAGGAGACCACATCCAAATATCCAAGAACACAGGACTAGGGTATTATCTCCTCCGCGAGAGCCCGAACTTGACTAAAAAGATCGCCCTTGCATCCTGTGTTACCATCTCGCTCTGATCTCGCACGAATCCCCTAGAATCACAAATCTCATTGCCGGCAGAACCGATCGTCGACAACGATGAAACATGTTCTCCTGTAATGAGAAGGATAACGTTCCGAAATTTAATATTGATGGCAGCAGGCTTAAACTTATCCATACAGTTGATGGATGTAGTGACTGCATATTTATATGGGTCACTGAATACGGATTAAATTAGTCGGTAAAAATGTGGTACAATCGACTTAGTAAATTCCTCCTGAAGAAGGAATATGATCCCTGTAGGAATATTGTCCCTGTGTGTTCAAAAATAAATCCCAGAATGGATTTTTGTTTTTCTCTGCGGTGGTACATCCATTTCTCGGTGGTCTTAAAAACAGACTTTGGTAGCCGCTTCTACCAACCACTCAGAGATTATATCTTTGTAAGGAAGCCTCACGGGAATGCGTTTGGCTAAGGCATGTAATTAACCACGTCCAGAAGTCATGTGGTATGAATATCGTCGATACCCCTACTATTATCTATGAAGATAATGCTGCTTGTGTTGCACAAATGCAATTAGGTTATGTAAAGAGCAATGTCACGAAGCATTTCGCTCTTATGTTCTTTGCATAGTTCAGGGGGAGTAAATCCCTGAGCCATAATCCTTTTTGCTCGATCCTGAAGATTATAGTTTATATCCTGAAGATTATAAGTTGTGCTCTTTTTCCCTTCGTGAATTTTCCTGAAGTTTTCTCACATGAAGGTTTTTAATGAGGCAACTAGTGTAACACGGAGTGCGAGTGCAATGTACTCTTTTCTCCATCCCTTTTTTCCCACTGAATTTTTGGGAGGAGTTTTTAATGAGACATGTGCATTACGCGGTATTCGCCCAAGGGGGAGTGTTATGATATGGATAGAATTCGTATCCCCGGAGAGAAGGACTCTTTCCATGGTGGGCGAATCCGAATTTATCTCCAAGGGTCCTCCACTATATATATAGGGCATTGCCTTGTACAGTAATCAATCAATCAAATAAAGAAAGAGGTTTCCCCCTTGTATGGTGTGCTTCTCCTTTTTTCTGTTCGCGTGATTGTTTAGCGTGCCGTGGATTGGCGTGGGTGAACGATCTTGTTTCACAATAATATCAGTCATGAATATCTAGGGTAGTTACACGTGTTGAATTCATCGAATATTCGGTTAATTCATGCGCTACCCTGTTCTAATCTTTATGAATTTTCTTGGTAACAATCCTTCCTCTTCCTTAAGCTTTAAGCGTAAGCGTCTAAACGACACCACGCAGGTTTTATACAAGAGGGTGCTTCTCTACATCTTTTTTAAAGTTGTATAAATATTAATTAAAAGTATCAATAAAAGGTAGATATATAATAATTACTTACCCATTCATTTGTTTTAAAATATGTGTAACTTATGTTAAGGAAATGCATAGAAACACCTCAATTTATACAACTTATATTAGGAACCGATGCTTTTTTTTGGCATGTACTCAGTACACGTCAGTAGCTCATAATCAGTTTGAAGGATCAAATGAAGATGTATCCACAACATTTCCATATAAAGGCCTTCCTTGCAAGCCAACTGCTAAGTTCCAAAGCTTATGCGCAGTGAAAGAACACCGCCATCATATGAGAATCGCCTTGAAATTACAGCCCTGGGCCATAATCGATCCCAGCCCAACGTTCACCTGTTCATTCTACAAAGGCTCCCTCTACACTGTGAGCAGTCTTTCTGACATTTCTGTACTTTTTCTCTCAATAAAAATTGCACAAATCTTGAAGGGTTGAGTGTAATCATCATCTATCATTCATTCATATTTTAATATTTATGTAATTTTTTTTAAAAAAAGTATAGAAGCACATCTCTTATCACCCATCTAAGCAAGGGGTTCAATGCATTGCGGATCCCTATTTGCCATCTGGTGCTTGTTCAGGACACGCACTACTACAAAATACCTAATAGGTGACGGTCTATCTAAGCAAGGGTTCAATGCATTGTGGCTCCCTGTTTGCCATCCGGTGCTTGTTCAGGACACGCACTACTACAAAATACCTAATAGGTGACGGTCTATCTGTGTCAGTTTTTTTTGGAACCGAAATAGATAAAGTTTTTGTGTCGGTTCTAAAATTTAAAATGGTAGGAAGACACAAATATTGTATTTGTGTCGGTTTCAATTAAAAACCGACACAAATATATTTGTGTCGGTTCTAAATTGGAATCGACACAAATAGTCCAATTTTTTCTGTCGGTTCTAGCAAAAAACCGACATAAATAATATTGTTTGTGTCGGTTCTAGCCAAAAAACGATACAAATAATCATATTATTTGTGTCGGGTCTAACCAAAAACCGACACAAATAATATTATCTGTGTCTGGTCTAGCAAAAAACCGACACAAATAGTCAATATCTGATTATTATTGTCGGTACATCTGTGTCGATTTGAAAACCGATACTAATGCCGGTTCCGAACAGACACAAATAAGCTTCTCCATAGTAGTGACGGAGGACCCATCCGATCCTAGCTGGCTTGCAAAGCACCAACTTGCCCTCTCATCATCCGTGCCGTGGTTTTGCCGGATCGGGAGCAGTGATTCCCACGGTGGATCGGATATGCATTTGAACTATGTTCTCCTCACTTAATCGAATAGACAGAGCTCCTATCATTTGTGTATATATATATACTAGGCAGAATGTGCGGCGCATGCCGCACCGTGTAAAATTTACTCTATTTTTAAAAAAAAACTGTAGGAGGAACTAAACATATATTTTTCAGAGCGATCTTAACACTTTATACGTTTACTAGTGAATAATACATTTTTCGAAAAATATTATAGATCGAGTTGCAAAAAAAACTATAGAGATACAGCTGTATACATATATTTCTTATTCCAAAAAAATCAAAAATCGAATTACAAAAAAATAGAGAGGTAGAGTTGCACACATATTTCTTTTAACGAATTTGGTCAACACTTTATTATTACCCGTCAACCTTCTTTTGTCGAGTTTAACAATCTATGCGTTCACCGAGTAATAATACATATTTCGGAAAATATTAGAGATCGAGTTGGGAAAAAAGTCTAGAGATTAAAGATTGAGTTGGGGAAAAAAATCTAAAGATAGAGTTGTATACATATATCTGTTGATAAAAATATTTTTTCCGGGAAAAACGAAGAAAGAACTTAGACACATATCTCTTTTGACGAATTTGGTTAACACTTTATCATTACCCGGCTAACCTCCTTTTGTCGAGTTTAATACTCTATGTGTCAACCGGGTGATAATACATGTTCCGAAAAATATTAGAGATGTCAACCTTCTTTTTATCAAGTTTAACACTATATGTGTTCACTGAGTAATAATGCATGTTTCGAACAATATTAGAGATCGAGTTGTGAAAAAAAATCTAGAGATAGAGTTGCACACATATTTTTGTTAACGAAAATATTTTTTTCGGGAAAAACGGAGAAAGGACCTGGACGTAAGGGCCGGGGACCTATTTGTTATATTTTTGTATCTAATCGCTATTATGAAAAATTAGAAAAGAGCTCGTTCGAGATTCGTATTTAGCGGGGGGCTTTGCCGTAAAGTAATGAACCAGAGACCTAAATACAATCTGGAAAAGATTTTTTTATACTCACAAAAAATCGCAAAGAACCTCTCTGTAATTCATAGGGACCAATCTGTAATTAGAGAAAAGTGAGGGACCTTTTTGCAAAATGGTATGGGGGTGAGGTGGATGAGCTTAGAGCTCTCCAATTCTTTCCCTTTTAATAGATAGTATACTAGTGAGAGTTGCGCGCTCCGCCGCGCCGGGCGAAATTTGATTCAAGTTTTTATCTCTGAAAAAAGACAGGAACATCCAAGTGTTTTTTTGTTCGCTTGGGTTTCTTTAGGAAAAAATACGCTAGGTAAGAACCGTCGATGAACCAGCGAAACAACGGGCCTTTTTGAAAAAAAAAAGAATAATACATGTTCCGAAAAATATTAGATTCCGAGCAGCAAAAAAAACTATAGACGCCGAGTTTAATACCCTATGCATTCAACGGTCAACGGGTAATAATATATGTTTTGAAAAATACTAGAGATCGAACCGCAAAAGAAGTTTTAGATGCCGAGCTTAACACCCTATGCGTTTATTTTCTCAGGAAAATGAGGTAAAACGGAAAAAAACGGAGAAACAACGGACGAAAAAAGATTTTTTTTATTTTTTTAGTGGGAAAACGGCCAACGAAAGCATTTTTCTCATGCTCCGGAGAAAAAACGTATGTCGAAAACATTTTTTTCGGCCAAAACGGATAAAAGAAACAGTCTTCCATTTTTGTTTTGGGAAAACAGCCAACGAAAATATTTTTTCCATGCTCCGGAGAAAAACCAGACCACGAACGGATGAAAAACGAATTTTCCTTTTTTTTGGAAAACGGCCAACGAAAATATTTTTCCTATGCTCCGGAGAAAAAACGGATCACGAAAACATTTTTTTCGGACAAAACGGAGAAAGGAAACGGTCTCTCTCTCTTTTTTTTTTGAAAAATGGCCACCGAAAATATTTTTCCATGCTCCTAAGAAAAAACAGACCACGAAAACATTTTTTCTGGGCAAAACCGAGAAAGGAAATGGTTATCTTTTCTTTTCTTTTTTGAAAAACGGCTAACGAAAATATTTTTCGCATGCTCCGGAGAAAAAACGGACCACGAAAATATTTTTTTCGGGCAAAACGGATAAAGGACCCAAACGTAAAGCGCGGGGACCTATTTGTTATAATTTTGGATCTGTTCACTATCCTGAAAAATTAAGAAAGGGCTCGTTCGTGATTTGTATTTAACGGAAGGCTCTCCGCATAAAACGGCAAACGAGGGACCTAAACGCGAACCAGAAAAAAGATTTTTCTCTCACATAAAATCACGTAGGGACCTATTCGTAATTTGAAGAAAGTCAAGGGTTTTTTTTAAAAAAAATCGCGGGGTAACGTGGAGCCACGGTTGAGCTCCATTTCGGATCTGTTCACTATCCTGAAAAATTAGGAAAGGGCTCGTTCGTGATTTGTATTTAACGGAAGGCTCTTCGCATAAAACGGCAAACGAGGGACCTAAACGCGAACCAGAAAAAAGATTTTTCTCTCACATAAAATCACGTAGGGACCTATTCGTAATTTGAAGAAAGTCAAGGGGTTTTTTTAAAAAAAATCGCGGGGTAACGTGGAGCCACGGTTGAGCTCCATTTCCACCGCTTACAAGGCTGTTAATATTTGAAGATCAGTGATTCCAAATAGCTTTCTAGGAAACTCCTCGTACGGATCTGCAATATCATCGGGAGCAACATTAATTAATGTTTTCTTCTCCAACCAGTAGAGTGTATAATAATAATGATTAACAAGCACCGTGGACTGGAATTATTAAGAGAGATGGTCGGTGGTAAGTACTAGACCTTGCGCGGTTACCAAATCCGCCACGGGTTAGAGCAAACCACCACTACAGGATGAACATATGTTTTATCCTACTCCAACTTTCTTATGAACATTTTCTTCTTCACCAGCCATATTTCCTTTAGCAAGCTTTTCGCCCAAACAACTTTCTTAGGACTAGAATCCTCGGACGCTAAAAATTATAAGTGTTGTTTTAGGAGAAGAAAATACCCAAGTGTTCCTTAGAATATCACCAGTGGGTCGCGATGTCAACTGTTACATTTTTGTTTCGACACTTTTTTTTTAAAAAAAAATCAAGCCGGGGCTTATATTAAAAGAGAGGTAAAGTAGAGTACAGAGTGCAGGAGACTGCACTGAAAACAGAAAAGGAAAAACAGATGGGTGATAGGGAGAAGGGTACAGAGTTTAGGGGAAAAGAAAAGAAAGAAAAAAACTGGTCAAACTAGATGATACAGCAGCTTTTTGATTCCTTTTTCTATTGTTGCGTTTTTTCCACCATCGCCGGCAATTGTTTCGACACATTGATATAGCATACAGAATGTCCTCGTTCTGATGACGATGGGTATGACCTTGGGGAACAGGAGTCAGTGCCCATCTTGGTGGAGGAAACAGGGATCTAAAATACGAAAGTTGGTGGAGGAAACAGGGATCTAAAATACGAAACTTGGTGGAGGAAACTTCCCCGTTTGTAAAATAAAATACAAAACTTGTGTCTATTATATAGTACACTGCAACGCGTTTATGCACAGATCACATAAAGCTTCTCTTCGATTGCAACCCAAGAAATGCAAAGGTAGCACAACCTGGAAGGTCCTTTCTTGATGTGATGGAGCTGCTGATTACTCAAACTGTCCCAGGGCCACCAGATTATAATTTCCAGGCTTTGGGCTATATACATGTATCCCAAATGGTTGAATCCCTAGGCTAATTGTTAGTTGGCTAAAAATTAGCTCTAGTCTATCCAAATAGGAAAACTAATAGGTGGACTAATTTTTAGTCAACCCCTTAACTAACAATTAGTCCATTAGCTGGTGGGGAGGAGCTAATTTGGGCTAATAGCATGTAACACGCTGGGAAAAGTCCGAAATACCCTCGCGCTAGCCTTATCCTCACTTCCTCACCCATTATGAGGGGGCAGATATGACTTTTTTAATAAATTAGCCCAACTATTAGTCATGTATCCAAACAGCTCTAGGCTAATTTTAGATAGACTAATTATTAGCTGGCTAACAATTAGCTCTAGCCATTAGCCAGCTAACAATTAGCTTTAGCCCATCCAAACATGACCATAGTATGATAGTCGTTCTTTTCTTTTTGCAGGCCCTTTTTCTCAGTTTCTTGGGCTGGGTTCCAAGTAAAACGGGTTTAAGGCAAATTAATTAAACCAAAATGGTGGTAGAAAATTGGTAAGAGGAGGAAGGGCTGTGGTGTCATGGCGTGTCTATGCACAGTGATACCATTAATTAATCCTTAAATATTTTAAGAGTCACGATCGATCTGACGGTCTAGCCGCCTCGAACCTTCTATGTTTGCTGGCGTGCTGCAGTAGAGATGAGCTGAAAGAAACTCTACCTGGTGGGGCGCAATAGTAAACCTCTGCTAGTCTTCAAAAAATAGCAAGTCTCTGCTGATTTGTTAAGATTGAGCCATAACCCATAGAGTAGTTCACGTCGATTGTTACGGCGTTGTCATGGTCATATAGCAATCTTCTGTGCAGCTTATACGTGACATGGTATGCTGCAGGATTAATCTCCAAATTCTGTGTTCATCAATGGTACAAGTCGTTGTCTGCCTCCCTTGCGTTTTCGCTGACAGTCATTGCCTGGGTCGGTTTCATATATATCAGGAAGGGCATGGCGCCTCCTATAATGAAGGGAAATTGGTTCAGGGAATGGTGATCGAATCCGAGAGAAAACAAGAGGATGATCCAGAGGAAGAAAGTGGTTAGGATTCGCACAGAATCAATCAGCACCTTCTTCTAAAATGAAGGGGAAATGGGAGCCCGGCGTTTATCGTTGTGTCTGTTAGACAACCTCGCTATCGAATAGTCCGGGGTTGCCTAATAGATCTCAAGTGGAGAATAGACAGGGAGAAAGAGAGAGAGGGCAAGAGACACAATATGAGGAGGAACGGATCTGCTTTATTATTCTGTATGCTTCTGTACAATGGGGTGACCCCCTGCCTCCTATATATAGCGGTTCTGCTTAGAGATAAGGAAGAGTCCATATCGGATACGAATCCGGTTTCCTAACACTCCCCCTTGGACTCTTCACTGCGAGATGCATATGTCTCATTAAAACTCCATAAAAACCCAGTGGGAAAAATAATTGGAGAAAGAGTACATAGCACACGCTTGCTGTGTTGCACGAATTGCCTCATCAAAAACCTTATGTAAGAAAACTTCAATGAAAAACTTACTTAAGGAAAAGAGTACAATCCACCCAAACTTCAATATTAATCTTCAAGATTTACGTTGGGTACTCAAACTTCATGTTTGAGATTTATATAGGAGTATGTGAAAAATCTCCCCCTGAAATCTGCACTTCTCTAAGCCTCATCATCCCGATTCCTCTAATACATCTTTCAAAGGAAGATGCCGGGAGTGACTTAGTGAATAAATCTGCGAGATTTTCACACGACTTAGTATGCAGTATCTTTATCTCGTTCATCTTATGCATTTCATGAGCATAAAAGAACTTGGGGTTGATATGCTTTGTAAGGTTACTCTTCACATATCCCATTTGTACTTGTGCAACACAAGCTGCATTATCTTCATAGATAATAGTGGGGTTTGTTCCATGTTCGAGACCACATGACTTCTGGATGTGGTGAACCATTCTTCGAAGCCATGCACATTCCCGAGAGGCTTCATACAATGCAATGATTTCTGAGTGGTTAGTCGACGTCGAGACAAGAGTCTGCTTAGACGACTTCCAAGAAATTGCTGTTCCACCGCAAAGGAAAACATACCCAGTTTGTGACTTGCCAGTATGCGGGTCTGATAGGTACCCAACATCGGCGTAGCCAACTAAATTCAATTCATTGTTTCTTCTGTAAAACAAGCCGAGGTCTTTGCTTCCTTGAAGGTAACGGAAGATGTCCTTCACCCCTTTCCAATGCCTTTTGGTGGGTTACGCCTTTATCTGCGCTAGCAAATTCACAGCGAACGCAATGTCCGGTCTAGTGCTATTCGCAAGGTACATGAGCGCTCCAATTGCACTCAAGTATGGGAATTCCGCTCCCAGGACTTCCTCCCCCTCTTCTTTAGGCCTGTATGGGTCTAGGTCTGCTTGGAGTGACCTTCCGAGCCATTGGGGTCTTTGCGGGTATGCCTTTTCAAAGCCAAATCTCTCCAACACTTTCTGCGTGTAGGATGCTTGGTGTACCAAGATTCCGCCTTGGACATGTTCAAGCCGCAAGCCTAAACAGAACTTGGTTTTACCCAAGTCTTTCATTTCAAACTCAGATTTCAAGTATGTGCATGCTTCTTCAATTTCCTCATCCGTCCCAATGATGTTCAAGTCATCTACATAGACGGAGATTATACAAAATCCATTCGTGGATCGTTGTATAAATACACATGGACAATCTTCATGTTCGTGTAGCCTTTCTTGCAGAGAAAGTCACTCAAACGATTGTACCACATTCTTCCTGATCGTTTTAGCCCATACAGTGATTTCTCCAATTTCACCTTTGTATAGGTTTCTGTTTGCTCTGTCTTGGTTCGGGATAGGGATACCTTCCTGTACTTTCATATAAATCTCCGAATCCAAGTTTCCATACAAATATCTTTGTGACAACATCCATTAGCTTCATTTTCAACTTCAAGTTGACTGCCATTGAGATCAAGTATCTAAAGGTAATTCCACCCATGACCGAGAATAGGTTTCTTCATAATCAACCCAGGACGTTGAGTGAAACCTTGAGCGACAAGCCTTGCCTTGTACCTTACAACTTCATTGTTTTCGTTTCTCTTGCGAACAAAAACCCATTTGTGACCTCACGGGTTTATATGGGGAGGCGTCGGCACACAGGCCCAAACACCTCTCTTTTGTTCAGAGAGACTAACTCTGCGGTGATTGCCTTCTTCCAATCTTCCCAATCGAGCCTTTTCTTGCACTCTGCGAGAGATGCGGGCTCGGGATCATGATTAATGATCGTGGCAATCTTCTTTGCAAAGTATGCATCGACATTGGTCGTTGCTCTATTCATTGATTCTCCCGTTATTACAAAGTTTATGGCCATTTCATCATGGGGTGCTTCGTGCACTTCTACTTGCTCTTCATTGCTATTTCCCATTCCAGGAGCAAGTTCCTTTAGTTTTTCTCCGCCAATGTGTGCGCACACATTATTTCCGTGGCTTCTTCCAATGGAAGGTTCAGATCTGGAATTGCCTTTTCCAGGCTTCTTTCCGGTGCAGGTCTCAACTGGCTCCCCTTCTTGCTTTGGGGCACTTTTGTGATTGGTCGTGGTAAGTCCTCTGCTTGATTTTCCCAGGCGTCTCCGGTACTTTGGGTTTGAGAAGCCAGATCTCCTGTTCTTTTCTTTGAGGCCTCTGAACAGGATGAGGATACCTTCTGCTTTCTTTGGTATTTCCACCCTCTCTGGTGCATTTCTTGCTGGTACATGCGACTTAAACACGCTCTTCAGATCACAAAAATGATCAGGAAGTTCATTTGCTAAATTCTGCAAATCAATTATCTTATGGACTTCTTGATATGCTACAATAGTGCGAGGGTCATGCGCGGGGATCCCAAAGTGGAATGCCATACTATTTCCGGTATTTTTCATCCAATGGTTGATTCTCTCCCCTAATGACGGAAATGGTCCTCGTCAAAAGATGCAATCGGAATCGAGTGTGTGCAAGTCTCGATCATGGGTTCCAAATACCTGATTATGGATGCACTCTCATAACCAACGTATATCCCAGACTTGCGGAGAGGGCCCATTGCAGTCCGCTGTGGGGGTGGTATAGGTACATATACCATACAACCAAATTTTCTAAGATGGGAAATCTTCGGGATGACCCCTTGCACTTGTTGCATAGGTGAATGGATGTTGTAGGCTGATGGTCTATAATTGATGAAGTCTTTGCGTGTAGGACTGCGTGTCCCCAACAAGTGTTGGGCAAGTTACAACTCTGCAAGAGCGATGCGGCAATGAACTTAATCCTTTTTATTAGTGCTTGACTAGCCCATTTTGGCGTATGGGCGTGCGGTACAGAGTGCTCAACAGTTATTCCCGTTCTTTGTACAATAATCATCAAATGCCTTGGAAGTAAATTCGCGGCATTGTCCAATCGAATGGACTTCACGCGATGATCGTGAAAAGCATTCTTAATTACGATGATCTGCGAGATCAACTTTGCGAATGCATGATTCCTTGTTGACAGCAAACATGTATGCGACCATTTCGAGGAAGCATCAATGAGCACCATAAAGTATCGAAACGGCCCTGACAAGGGCTGAATCGGACCGCAAATATCCCCTTGAATGCGTTCCAGGAATGCAGGGATTTCATGTTGCACTTTCATAACAGAGGGTCTAGTTATTAATTTCCCGGTGGCACATGCATGGCACACAAAATCTTCATGATTCGGGAAATTTTTAACATTAATGCCATGACCTTGTGAGTTGTTAACTATATTTCTCATCAATCTAAGACCAGGATGACCTAATCTACAATGCCATAAAGAAAATAATTCAGAGCTTCTAAAGACAGTCTTCAAAGAAGTATACACTGCGTGTGCATTGATTTTCGTGTAGTACAACCCAGATTCATATGAGGACATTTTTCTAGTACCATCTTTCCATATTCCGTGCTTCACAATGCACAAGTGTTCTTTGCCATTTTCTTCATTGGTTTCTACGTGAAACCCATTGGCGCGGATATCTTTGAAACTTAAGAGAGTGCGGGTTGATTCAGGGTACAAGAGGGCTTCTTCAATTACCAAAGTTGTACCCATTGGCAATATAATTGTGGCTCTTCCTGAGCCTATTATATGCGTATCGCTTCCTGCGATAGTCGTAATCCTTCCGGCGTTCTTCGTGATCGCCGGAAGTATTTCGACTCTCTTAAGATGGTATTTGTTGTGCCACTATCAACAATGCATATTTCCTCCATTGGGCGCTACCACGATTTCTAGATGAAAAGAAAAATAATTCTAATCATCACGGTGGCTAAGTAATTCAAAAATTGCTTGTAAATAAAGAATCTTGGAATAAAGAGTAAATTGCAATTCTATTCATGAGAAAAGTATGCTCTTCGAGAGCTTACTATTCATTATGCAATCTGATGTCTATGTGAGATAATTCTGACAATTCATGTCAGTTCTTCAAAAACTCACGTTAGATAATGCCACACCTTTGCACATTCATAAGGTTCTTCCATTAGATTACTACGTGCAATCTAATAGGAAATGGCTGCTAGATTCAATAAAATGCATAATTGAATTCTCATGAGTTTCCAGCAAACTAAAAGAAAGCAATAATATCAAGATTCATATATTCAAAGATGAATGCAAAATTCATAAGTACAAGATTCATAAGTACGGAATTCATAAATGCAAAATTCATAAGTACAGTATTCATAACTGCAAAATTCATATATACACAGATTCATAAATATTCATAAATACGAAAAAAAAACCCACATAAATAAATGCGGTGTAATGCTAATTACAACTTATGTAACTCTCGTTGGTTGGGAGCGAAAACAGGTAACGAATATCTCCGTCAATTCGACTCTTGGCCAGTCAACTCGCCTAGGGCTCACATGAGGAGGGAGCACTTCCGCTTCCGGTGCCAATTAAAGAACCAAGCCTCATGTGTGTTTTCCTAGACACCAATTGTCTCATGTCTGTTTATTCATTACCTAAATCAAATCCCAACCACTCAGTTTCTCATAAAATGCCGTATGAAATATTCTGGAATTTTCCTAGCATTTTTCATAATTTCTGCTAATTTCCAAGCAATTTTCAGAATTACTTTACAACAGGAAATTGAATTTCAGCAAATATCAACATGACATAATTCATAAATTCATAAATACGAAAATAAATTCTCAGGAATTTCCGATATTCTAAACAGGGCAATTATTGCAAAAATTCGTAAAATGCAGAAAATAAAAACAGAGCCAATAAAAAAAATTTCTGCAATTTTCTAGCTATTTTTCAAATTTTTCTGACAATTTTTCAGGATTTCCTGGAATTTTCTATCATTTTTTCTGAGTTTCTAATCAGTTTTCAGAAAAGAATAATCAAAAGGGATAAAGAAATGGGGGAGGGCAAAGGGGTAATTTCCCCTTCCCTCCCCGTGCGCCATCCTGTTTATTAGCCGGCTTCAATTCGGTCTTTGGGTCCGTGACCCTCCACGCGCTGCTTCATTCGGACATCAAGCCCCTGGACTTCATGTCCACCCGATCGACACGGAGGGGCCGTGCGGTGGGGAACTCGTCAGCTCAGGACCGAGCGCTCGCGAGGGCTTCGAGCCGGCAGCAGCGCGCTGTATTCCACGAGGTGTCGGCACGGTGCGGCTGCGAGTGCACGGCTACCGCGACGGGCGCCTAATGGAGCAGCCAGGCGTAGCAGTTCGCGGCGGGGGGTGGTGGCCCGTGCGTGCCTTCTTCTTTGTTGAGGGAAGAGACTTCAAGTCTCTTTTGGACTTCATGTCCAATATTCCTTCCATCCGGCGATTCGTCCAAAACCAGATTGGAATCCCACCCTATTGCACATGGGCTTCGTGCCCCCATTAGTTTCATAGCCAAGTTGAAATTAGGACTTCATGTCCAACCCCATGTCTGAGCCAATCGAGAGGAGAGATCCAGCCGGCGTGTGGCACTGTGGTGACGTCCGACGGCGGGTTCGAGGCAGGGGGCCAGCAGCCGAGTTCGTTGCTTCGGGCGGGCGACCGATCGGTCTGTTTGTGGTTGCGCGTCACGTGCGTTGTATTTCTTTGGAGCCGGACGGGCAACAACGCCGTCGGCAAAGATGCAAGGACGGCCGTGCGAGTTCTGGACTTCAAGTCCCTTTGTCAAGGAAAACATGCAAAAGCCTTCGTGTAGCATGCATGGGCAGCCATGCAGCATGCATGGGCAGCCATGCGTTGCCATTTTTCCCGTGGACTTATTCGGCTGGGAGGAAGGTGGATGTGCGGCCGGCCGGTTCGGGGAGACACGCTGCATGCGTGTGAGGCTGCAGGGGCTAGGTGTCGGGCCGAGCAAAGAACGGCCGATCGACGCATCTTCAGTGGCGGCGGGCGAGGAGCAACAACGGCCGGTCGCGGCGAGCACGTCGGCGGCTTCGGGCCGTCGGGGCTGCAGGCGTATGGCGCGGCCGAGCTTCGTGCACGAGCAGCCGGATAAAATTTTTTTTCTGTGTAAAACGCCTCGTACAGTAGCTTCATGCCACAACGAACGCTGTATCTAATTGCATAGATTAGATGCATGTACGTATTCATACGAGATTAGATTAATCCCGCGATTCTCACCTTTTTCACTTTTTCAATCTGCTTTCCGGTAGACTATCGCGTAGGATAGAGTCGCGTAGGACTTTTATTTCGGCAATCCGAGTGGATGCCGGCTTGATGGCGAGTTGATTGCAGATCGGATCGGGCGATCAATCGCCGGTAGTAGACGTTCGTCGTCGTCGATGATCCTTCGCTTCTTGTCTTTTCTCACCTTTCAATCTTTCTCGGTGAGAGCTTCGGTCGATAACGTGTTAGACAACCTCGCTATCGAATAGTCCGGGGTTGCCTAATAGATCTCAAGTGGAGAATAGATAGGGAGAAAGAGAGAGAGGGCAAGAGACACAATATGAGGAGGAACGGATCTGCTTTATTATTCTGTATGCTTCTGTACAATGGGGTGACCCCCTGCCTCCTATATATAGCGGTTCTGCTTAGAGATAAGGAAGAGTCCATATCGGATACGAATCCGGTTTCCTAACAGTGTCGATCGACTTGAATAATTGTTGAGGATTTTGGCCTCGAGGTGTAGCTGCTCCGAAAAGGGCAAAGAACTACCCTTCGTTGGTACGCTACTAGCAGCGGCGCTTAACATAATATATAAACCGTAGCTTTGTGGGAGAAACTAGCAGTCGGACATCCGATTTTTGCTTTTTTTTTTTCAGACGCCGCGTAACATTTTTTTAACGTATGAAACATTTTTTTTATTGTTTATCGAAGAAAAATGTTTCACATGTAGAAAAAAATATTAAAAAAAATCAAACACATCTGATCCCTAAGTTTTATTGCAGAAGATCGTACAGATGCAGCGTGAGTGTTACGTGTACCCGCTTCCGTCTTTGTTCTCCGTGTTTGTCAGTCTATAAGTCCGTGCCCAATCGACCAGTGTCACGCATTCATAGTTCTACAGGACTTGTCTTGGCGCGCACCGCCCGGCGCACGGACAGTGATAGGCTAACGGAGGACGGCCTCAAGTGCCAAACGGCACATGGCTGTGCCGCTTTGCCTCTTCCCGTCGAAGGTAGAGGAACTACAGTTCGCCTGTCCCTATGCGATGCTAGTTCTCTGGGAGAAGAGAGGGCCTTGACATGCCCAATATACGATTTTCTTTTTAAAAAAAAATAGCACATTTTTTAAAACAATTTTACAAAAAAATATCATTAAAAAAACGATCACAAAAATATACATATGTCACCAATTCATTTGGCGATAGATGACTGTTTTGTTGTTGTTATTTGGCCCACATATTATTTTGTCGCTCATTTATTGGTCAATATGTTGATTTGACCTATAGGCTTTTATCGCTAATTCATTTGAATTGGCGATAGAGATGTATTTTAGTAATTGTTTTTTGAAGTATAATTTTTATACAATAATTTTAAAAATATATTATTTTAAAATATTTCTCCAATATACTATGCTAGTTCACTAGGATTAGGGTTGAAAATGGAAACGGAATTTCCAACCATTCCAGTTAAAAACAGAAACGGGAGGTTTGTTTTGGAAACGAAAACGAAAAATGTCTATATGGAAACAGAAATAGAATTTTTTTTTGCCCGAAACGAAAATAAAAATGGGAGAGCCAGTTCCGACGAAAATGAAAACAAAAACAAAAACTCCACATAAATAAAACCAGAAATTCTGTTTTCTAATTTAAATAATACCAAAAATATATATTGCTTTATAGAAAATATCAAATAGAGTTAACAAATTCTACACAAATTCTCAAAAATATTTTATAACAATTTGAACTTAGGAAAATTATTTCCAGCAAGATTTTAGTTTTGTTTTCTCAGATAAATTATTTATTTAAAACTTAAAATAGCAAAATTCATTAATTAAATGCTGAAAATTTAGAAAAAAAAATCATAAAATCCTAATTAAATGCTCAATTAAAGAGTTTACAAATTTTTAGGTTGTTACAACTGGGAACATATCTGGATAGAATTTTTCGATTTCGTTTCTGTATCCTCTCCGTTCCGTTCCACATCTATTTCCGTCACTATCCGTTGCCGTATTCGTTTCCGGGATTTCCAAATTCATTTTCACTACTGGTAAAGAAAATGTGAAAATACAAATAAAACAACCATTTACCGACCATTTTCGTTCTGTTTTCATCCCTATCTAGGATGCAGATGTGGAGATATCCATAGTTCTACTCCTTGATAGGGGCTCTAGGATGGAGTTAGAAATCTTCCATCATCTTCTATTGCATCACGGACGGAGGGTCTATTTGTTTTAAAGCTAATTTTTCCATATATAAGTTTAATTGTGCTACAAATTCTTAGGCCGATGTTTAGTTTGTTACTATAACTGTGCTTTGCCATACTTTCTTAGCCTTATGTCCTACGCATCGTAGACTCAACTTTTTGCCAAACTTTGTCGCCATTGTGACGCCAAATTTTATTGCTGTAAAAGCTATAGCAGACAACACTTACCTAAAATTAATTATGACAAAGTTGGTTTCAAACCATATAAGCCCTAAGTTTCCTAGGAGGCATGCGCCATGCGTGCCATGCATGCCGTAGCGGCCTAACGCATGGAGGCCACCTTTCCCCGCAAACCGGTTTTGTTGATCTTAGATGGGCATGGGCTACCTTCCAATCAACTCGTGGGACAGAACACACACGAGGCTTCCCACGATGCAAGCTCGGAGCCTCGGACCAGACCAACACACCAACAGAGACATCAAATCTGCTAAAAATAGCGTCTCAAGCCCACTACAAACACACGACGAGGCCACGACACACCGGGCCGAGGCCGCATCTTGCCAGGACCGATGAGCCGTACCAACCCAACCAGATACCAGCCGGCCCGCACGGAATCTAGCGTGCAGACAGACAGCGCGCGCGGCCGAAAGACGGTAGCTCCCCACGCGGCCAGCGCGCACACGCGCGCGCTCGAGCGGAGCCCAGCGGCTCCAGCCCGGCTGCTCGGGTGGGCGGAGCGACGTGCGACTGACTTTTATCGCCCAGCCCCCGCTCCACAACCCGCGCGGGAGATGTTTTTTAATTGATACAATGTTTACATAAAATTATTAAAAAATACGTCAGAACAAATAATTGTATGAATAAACCTATGTCACCAATTCAATTAATAAAATAAACACTACCATCAAATGAATTGGTCACCAATTTAATTGACGACAGAAGCCTACCAATAAAATAGACCTGCCGATCAAATAGATCAACGACAAAACCCTACTATCCATTCATTTGGCTGGATGAATGGGTGAAAGCATGATGGGATCTGTCGCCAATTTATCTGACGAAAGGAGTTCTGTCGCCAAATGAAGTGATGACATATTTATATTTCTGTAATTATTTTTTGACTCATTTTTTCTATAATTTTTTTTTTGAAATATATTATGAAAAAAATTCCGCACGTGTAGGGATCAAAATCTTTGTGCACGTGTAGGGATCAAAATCTCCCAGAGATTTTGGAAAATCTCGGCTTTCGGCGGGGCCAAGATTCCAAATCTCAACGGGATAATTTTTTTTAAAATGTTCAAATTGCTATAGTGATATCGGTGAATTTCGACGAGATCTCGAGTTTTTTTAACCGATATGATCACAAATTCGACCGGTTTTCATGTTTTTAGAACCAGATTTAGCACCAAATTTTTTATGAAGAATTGTAATGCTTTTTTATTAATACATATGAAAATTTGCCAAAACAAATACATATACAAATTTGTGACCTTGGGCCAGAGCCTGTGTCTCTAGCACTCAGCTGACTTGCTTAGTGCTACTCATCACTCACACGGGTCACTAGTGAAGAAGTGAATCAACACACAAGCTAGTCAGCCACGCACACAAACCCACACCACCTTGCTTGCCTCCTACCTCTCCTCGTAACATCCTGATTTTTCCTTTTCTTGAATTTAAAGCGTTTTTTGAATTTTTGAGAATTTATTTGGATTTATTTGAATTTATCTGAAATATGTCTTTTGTTAAATTATTTAAATATTTGGAAATTTCAAATAAATTTTTGTTTATAATATTTTTTTAGTTTAAAATATCTCCAAAATATTTTTTGAAATTTATCCAAAAATTTTTTTGATATTTTTACTATTTATTTTGGCTTAAACTCATTTATGAAATTATTTTAAATGGAAAAAATGTTTTAAATTTAGTGAACAGTAGTGGGCCGAAACCCATGCAGGCCTGGCCCAAAAATCACTGTTTGCCCATTTTCTAGAGGCTTAATCGTTGGCCGTCGCCAGATTCCGATCGAGCGAATGAGAAGAACTCGGAAACCCTAGCAGTTTTGGCTGTTTGATCTAAGGACTGGGTCGGATTGAGCCATGTTGAAGCCATCGGGACCGTTCATTGAGACAAGCGAGCGGTGGTTAGTTGTCTTCTTCTTGTGCCCACTCCGGACTCTTGAACAGTAGCACCGCCACGTACAGGACGGATTCTATCTCAGGCACAGAAGCCTAGGGCTTTATAAGCCACTTTAACCCCACCGTGAGGTTCATTTGTGTTTGCCACATCTTTCCCCAAGGTTTCGTCGCTCGAGGTTTTTGCATCAAAGTTTCGTCTTCGACTCGGGTGTTGTTGCGCCACCACCTAGTCTCGCTGGTGAGAGCTCAAGGTCGATCTGACATAAACGCCACATCATTGCCATCTGGTGCCATGTCATTCTTTTTTGTTGACGTGTATGCTTGTGTGTGTATCCAGTCGGCTACTGCGCTTAATGGGGCCCAACTAGCGGTCAATCTTTCATGCACCAGGTCCATGGTAGGCTCACCTAGGTGCATGGACTTGGTCCATAGACCTAGGCCACGGGGCGGCCGATGAATGGTCCGATCCATAAGCTGACGTCATAATTAGATTTTCTTCAGAGGATTAATTCGGCCAAAATTTAATTAGGTGATGATCAGTGACATCATATTTAGATTTCCCATAGAAAAATATTTTGACCAAAATTATTTTCGGTGCTGATGTCATCATGACATCATAAAATATTATTTTTTTAGTATAAAAATAATTCTATAAATTCAGTTTATTATTTTATTTGTATTTTCAAACTTTGAATAGTCATTCTTGCTCATACGAACTTCGATTGAGGTGATTCTAGAGTCTGAAATTTTTTAAAATCATACTCTATTTAATGGTGAATTTTATTTAATTTTTGTAATTGATTTTGTTCTTTGTTTTTTATATTTATTATTTATTTATTTGTTACACGTAGACGTTGAAGTGCTCTAGAGTTTCGAAGGAGAGTTAGTGCTTCAAGAGCAAGGTTCAGAGCACGAGTAAGAGCTTTTTCAAGACAAATTGTGCTTTGACCATATTGATCCCATGTTTTAAAATTATATTGTTTCAAACTATTGTCTACTAATTCAAATTAAAAATGATTTCAATTAATTTGGGATTATTTAATCAACCTAATTATTGTATATCCACCTTGTTATTTGTATGCCATGTTTATTTATCACCTTAAGTTGATTTAATGTTAGTTGGATGCTATTAAGGGTGCGTTTGGTTCATGGGATGAGGTTGAATGGATGGGATGGTTCTGTACCATTGGTTCCATTATTTTGGGTGAACAAGATGGTTCAGCATCTAGAGGGAATATTCCTCAAATTTGTATCAGTTGATCCAGGATGGCATGGTTCCATTCAAGCAACCAAATGCATTGATGACTTTTTTCTTGAACCATCTCATACATGTACCACTTGGTACAGGCAACCAAACACACCCTAACTTATCAACGTGGGTTGCTAGATCGTGACTAGTATCTTTAGATATGCAACGTGTTATTGATATCATTTTGAAAATACAAAGTTAATATTGATTAATGGAATATGCAATGTGTTTTTAAAATGGTGTGACAAGTGTTGCCACGCGATGATGTTGATATGCAGTGGTATGTGTTGTTCTACATAGATGTTGATTTGTTGATGGTAAATGTAGCACAATAATCAACTCGGATGGGAAATGATTTAGACTGGGGCAAGTGGCAAGAGGTTTTGTGCCATGGTGAGCCTGTGTGGCAATGGATTGGTGAGCGATGTGAGGGTTGTGTGCTAGTGTTGAGAGTTTAGAAGTTTTGCCTTGGTCAATTAAGGACTTAACCTTGCAAACATTTGAACTAGGCCAAACATACAATTACATGTCTGGAATGGGACAGACCTAGTTATGTAGGTTACCTATATCTTAACATATGATACCTCGGGGTGATAGTCACACAGGGGGGTGGTTATGGGGGAGGTTGTCTGTTCGTATGCTTGGCGTCGATCCAACAATATGTAGGTTCTATACTTTAGCTCTTTATGAGGGAAGGCATAGTAAAGGCAATACTGGAGAGGTTCATGTGTTAGGATAGAAGTTTCTGAAAGGATTTGTTGTGATCTCTCTGCCGACACACCAAGGAAAGTGTGTTAATTGCGTGGCAAAGAGGAGATGAGCATGTCTTGTGGATAAAGTGTATAACCTCTGCAAAGTGTGTGTCAAACCTATTCGAATAGTTGTGCCCGCGGTATTGGACAATGCTCATAAATTATAGTCAAGGGTTAAATCTTGAAAAACAAAAGTTGAAAATGGGAGGCTGTGTGCCACTAGAAGTAATGAATTTGGTTTAGGTTGTGTGCCAATGAATCTTGAAAAATAAATGAGAAAATTACTTAATAATAATAATTGATTTATAATCAATTTAATCTATACATGATAACCATTTGTAAAAGTTGCTATGTGCAAAATAACCACTTCAGCCATTCACTTGGAATAAGCCATGTATGTAGATAATAGATTTACATTCCGCGCATGACTTGTTGAGTGCTTTATGTATTCACCCCTTGCAACACCCAACTCATCAATTGAGGAGGAGTCTATGCTAGCTCACGAGGAGGAGTCCCAGGAGGAGATGGTTAACTAGGATACGAGTCTTGTCAGTTGCCTGTGTCATATTAATGGGTTACTACGAGTTTTCTTTTTCGCTGTAGATTCTTAATTTCATAGTCTTTGCCCTGCATGGCATATTATTGTAAGTTGATCGTAATGTTGGCCAAATAGGTTATAATAATAGATGAAGTCTTTATTTATTATTCCAATGTGTATGATTGTGGTATTTTATCTATGTTGAGACTGTGCGCACTAGTATGATCTTAGACTAGTGCTGAATACACAGAGGGTCTGGATTTACACATTCAGGCCCCGACACCCCTCCTCCTCCTCGCCACTGCCTCCGCGGTCTCCTTCCAATATCCAGACGTCACGCCCTCCGATGCCGCCCGCTTCCCTGCCTTCTCCACCGCCCCACTACTTCTCCTAAAACCTCAGCCCAGGTCCTTCCTCCTCATCCAAGAACCGCCACATCTCCACCTCCCCGCAAGCGCCCCCTCTCATTTCGGAGCCAAACTCACCTCCCCAACCGCATCACCCACCATAGTGAACCCATCTCCCACATTGCCTTGCTCGTCGAGAACACAAACTTGGAGGAGCTGGGATCAGCACGAAGGCCCTCGATGGAGCTGGCAGCGGAGTAGTCGAGGTAGATGGTTAATTCAACAGGTGAAAGGTGTCTAGGACTGACGGAGAGGGGGAAGCCGTCGAGGCTCTACTGGATGGCCGACTTGAGGGATGGCAAGCTAAGGATCCATAATCATAGCTCCTACGTGTTAGACAAATAAGATATCAATCAAGATGTAATTGGAGTCGGTTGCCAAAGAGAAAGATTTGACCGGTGATTGTTTTGGTAGTAGTTGTCAATATAATAGGAAAGCTATCTGTTGTAAAGTTGCATGTAAATCAGGATCAAATCTTTCTCTCTGGACACCTGTGTAATCAGGCCACACGAGGGGCTATTCCTCGTATAAATCAACACGAAGACGCGGCCCCTAAGGGTAGAGACGCTTACCTATTCTCTTCCGCTCCTCTGAGTTTTTCACATGGTATCAGAGCACACACACATATCTGAGATCCAATCCATGGCGTCCTCCTTCTCCTCAGGCATGAGCTCCTTGCTCGGCCTTACCGTCACGGAGAAGTTGTCCAAAACCAATCACGCAACATGGAAGGCACAGGTCCTTGCTGCCGTCCGCGGTGCACGTCTGTACGGCCACATCACTGGCGCCAAACCTGCACCTAATGCCGAAACCGATGGCAAAGATGGTGACAAGGTTGTGAAGGTGCCGAATCCAGCATATGAGGAATGGTTTGCTTCAGATCAACAAGTTCTGAGCTTCCTCCTTGGATCCCTATCAAGGGACGTCCTGTCCCAGGTTGCAGCGCAAGATACCGCAGCCAAAGCATGGAAGGCGATTGAGGACATGTTCTCGTCGCAAACGCGGGCTCGTGCGGTGAACACGCGCCTTGCCCTGTCAACTGCCAAAAAGGGAAACCAGACGATCGCAGAATACGTCGGCAAGATGAGGGCTCTCGGTGACGAAATGGCTGCCGCTGGGAGACCCTTAGAAGATGAAGAACTGGTGGAGTATATCCTCACCGGGCTCGACTATGACTTCAATCCAATTGTTTCTGCTTTGCTTGCAAGGACGGACCCTGTCTCGGTAAGGGAAGTCTATTCGCAGCTGCTCGCCTTTGAAACCAGGATGGAGCTCCTGGACGATCATTCGTCCTTCGGGTCATCTGCCAATATGGCAAACCGAGGGGGCCGTGGTGGTCGTGGGCGGACTTCTAGCCGAGGGCGCGCACCTGGTCGAGGGCGCGGCAATGGTGGCAATGTCCCCAATCAGCGTCGTGGCAATGCTGTTCAGGGGCGTGGCAACACCAATGACCGACCTATCTGTCAAGTCTGCCTCAAGAGCGGTCACACTGCTGACAGATGTTGGCACAGGTACGATGAATCTTATGCTCCAGATCAAAAAAACGCAGCTGCTGCAACAAGCTCCTACGCTGTGGATACAAATTGGTACACCGATACTGGTGCTACCGATCACATCACTGGGGAATTGGAGAAACTAGCAGTTCGTGATAAATATAATGGCACAGATGAGATTCACACCGCAAGCGGCGCAGGTATGAACATTAGTCATATTGGCCAATCTATTATTCATACCCCTAGTCGTAATCTCAGTCTTAAAAATATTCTACATGTTCCAAAGGCCAAGAAAAATCTTGTTTCAGTTCATCGCCTTGCTGCTGATAATAATGTCTTTTTAGAATTTCATCCCAATTTTTTTTTGATCAAGGATCAGGACACGAACAACATTCTGGTTAGAGGAACGTGTCAGCGAGGGCTTTATCCCCTTCCTTCTGCGCCACCCCACAAGCAAGCTTTTGGAGTCAATAAACCGTCTTTTGATAGATGGCACAGTCGTTTAGGTCATCCAGCTGCACCAATTATTCAACGCGTCATTAGAGATTTTAACCTTCCCTGTTTGCATGAGTCCAATAAAGATTCTGTGTGTGATGCTTGTCAGCAAGCAAAAAGTCATCAGTTGCCATATCCTAAATCCAACAGTGTCTCCAGTTCTCCTTTACAGCTTGTGTTTTCTGATGTTTGGGGGCCTGCGCCTGCTTCTGTTGGAAACTACAAATACTATGTTAGCTTTATTGATGATTTCAGTAAATTCACCTGGATTTACCTCCTAAAATTCAAGTCTGAAGTCTTTCAAAAATTTCAAGAATTCCAAGCACTTGTTGAGAGATTTTTTGATCGTAAGATTATTGCTATGCAAACCGATTGGGGTGGCGAATATAGAAAACTTGATTCGTTTTTCTCCAAAATTGGCATATCACACCTTGTTTCCTGCCCTCATGCACATCAGCAAAATGGATCTGCTGAGCGCAAACATCGACACGTTGTCGAAGTGGGTTTGTCTCTCCTGGCGCATGCACATATGCCTCTCAAGTTCTGGGATGAAGCGTTTCTTGCTGCTACCTATTTGATCAATCGCACTCCAAGTAAAGTCATTGATTATTCCACACCTTTAGAGCATTTGTTTCATATCAAGCCTGATTTCTTTTCCTTGCGGATTTTTGGGTGCGCCTGTTGGCCAAATTTGCGTCCTTAAAACAGTCGCAAGCTCCAATTTCGCTCAAAGGAGTGTGTATTCCTTGGCTACAGCAATATGCATAAGGGGTTTAAATGTTTAGATGTCTCCACAGGACGCATCTATATATCCAGGGATGTAGTCTTTGATGAAAATATTTTTCCTTTTTCCAAATTACATCCCAATGCTGGAGCACGTTTGAGATATGAAATTCTACTCCTTCCTCCCACTTTGCTTAATCCTAGGACTGGGGATGAATTTTTAGTTGGTCAATTGCTTGATGATTCGGACACTAATAATCTTTCTGAAGATATGCAGCAGTCCTATGAAACAACAACAGGCGTAACCAATCCAGGAACTGAATCCGAGATGGATGCACCAACCGTATCGTCCTTGGGATCGGTGCCTGCAAATGGTGTGCAGATTCCGTCCCACGCAGCAGTCCTCCCGGGTCATCCTGCGGACCAGACTCATGACAGCACCGTCGCCCCGTTATCTCCTGGTCGAATCCAGTCAGCGCCCGCAACACAAGCTGAGGACGTGCTCTCGTCCCCCATGAGCCAATCGCGTACGGGGACAAGGGGGGCTGATACGATCCTGGGGGCCTCCCCGTCCCGCGCCGGCCCAATGGGCAATGCTTCTGCGGCTCCTCCTGGACCTATACAAGCGGCGCCAGTACCAATTGCTCCTGCCGTGACTGCTACACCAGCGGCTTCAACACGCCCCCAAACACGACTTCAAAATGGTATTCAAAAATCAAAGGTATATACAGATGGCACTATTCGTTATGGTTATGGTTGTCTTGCATCATCTGGTGGTGAACCACACAGTGTTAATGAAGCCTTATGCGATGAGAACTGGAAGAATGCAATGGACATAGAATATGATGCTCTCATGAAAAATAAAACCTGGCACCTAGTTCCACCTCAAAAAGGAAGAAATGTTATAGACTGTAAGTGGGTGTACAAGATTAAACGTAAGGCTGATGGGAGCTTAGACAGATATAAGGCTCGCTTAGTTGCAAAAGGCTTTAAGCAACGATATGGTGTAGATTATGAAGATACATTTAGCCCTGTTGTTAAAACTGCTACTATTAGAGTTATTCTGTCTATTGCCATCTCGAGGGGTTGGAATCTAAGACAACTAGGTGTTCAGAATGCTTTTCTGCATGGCTATTTAGAAGAAGAAGTTTATATGAGGCAGCCACCAGGATATGAAGATAAAATCATGCCAAACTATGTTTGCAAACTAGATAAAGCTCTCTATGGTTTAAAACAAGCACCACGTGCCTGGTACTCTCGGCTAAGTGCCAAGCTACATGATCTTGGGTTCAGTGCTTCAAAAGCAGACACATCTCTATTTTACTTCAATAAAGATAATATCACTGTTTTTGTGTTAATATATGTTGATGATATAATCAGGGGCGGAGCTGGGCCTCGGGCCAGTGGGGCCTGGGCCCGAGGCCTAGCCCAAATAGCAGTGTAAAAATCGGTTCATTTTTAATTGGGCCCGAGGCCACTTGTCCACTTCCAATGGAATCCGCCCACTAGGCATCGCGGCCCGGCTTCCCAAAGCCTCCTCGATCGGGTGACCGGTGCCCAACCCTAGCTCGGCGCCGTCCCTCGCTGTCCCAATCGCCGCTCGGCCTACGCCACGCTGCCGCTGGCGCTTGGCGCCGCCCACGCTCGCCGCTTGGCACCCACCCTCCCGCTCGGAGCCGAGGCGCCGTCCGCTGGCTGCTCGTTCTCTGCTCGCCGTCACCGCCGTGTCCCCGATGACCGTCCCGCTTCGCCGGCGAGGCGCGTCGCCGTCGCTCGGTGCCTCGCACCGCCCCTAGACACCGATCCCCGCCCTGCCGCGCGTCACGCCACCGTCACTGTCGCCGTCCGCCCAACGCCCCACCGATTTGTGTTCTCGATTCGCCGGTGGGAGCAGTGTTAGCTGTATTTGATTTGTGTGTGTTTTTAATCTTAGGTTACTCTGTTCAATTTGTTGAGTTTTTGATGATGTACTAATTATTTTACGTATTTCTTGGTCACCGAAGATTTCATGAGCATGCTTGAAGCCATGGCCACTACCTTTAGGATTAATGTGAGGTAATTCTTCTTTCTCAAACATGAAAATTGCATCGACTTGCTTGATGTAATAACTAATAATTGCTTATTCAATTGGTTAGACTAAATTGAATGACTAAGCGATTGGCTTATATGAACCAATATGCCATGCTCTTGATTATGTGGTGTAGCGGTATCTGTGTTTGAAGGAAAATCACTTTGTGAGTCCAGAATTGGAATGGTAGTTTGCTATATGAACCAACAACTTGCAATTTTTCTTCAAATTGCCAACTTAGTGAGTTAACAATATGATGTTTTTTTGTCCTGGGTGAAAGATAATTTATGGCCTATTAACAAATAAAATCAGTACTTATGGCCCTAACCTCTTGAGAAATATAGGTTAATTTGCCTCTCTTCTCCAAACAAATACAATTTATTGGGGTAAAGATCTAGATATGTTAACTCATGTCCTCTGTTCTTTAGACGATTTTGGAATTCAGCATGCAGGGAAACTTTGGTGTTCTCTTGCCTTTGTTAGTACTTGGCTACTTGCAAATAGATCTGAGCGGTTGAATTGGAGAAGTTTTGGTTGAAGGTACAAAGATAGAAAAGTACAATGGGAAATGGAGCAAAAATATTTTTAGATCAATAAGACATCATAAACTGATGTCCCAGTTCCATTTAACGAAACTAGAAATGTAACAAACCCAACAACCAAAAGTTCCTGGGGCAAGACACACCCCTGACACCAGTATAGCACACAAACTTTAACCAAGACCCTTGAAAAACAACAAGACGCCAGATGAAGATGGTTTAGAAACTAAACATGGAGCAAAAATATGACACCCTGGTCGTGGATATACCTGAACAAACACTTGACCCATTGATAGAAAACACTATTTTTGGCCCGAGGCTTCTCCAAATCCTGGCTCCGCCACTGGATATAATTGTGGCAAGTTCAACACATGAGGCAACAACAGGCTTACTGCACAATCTTAAACAAGACTTTGCATTGAAGGATCTTGGGGATTTACATTATTTCTTGGGTATAGAAGTGAACAAGGTACGAGATGGAATTGTTCTAACTCAAGACAAGTATGCCTCAGATTTACTTAAACGAGTTGGCATGTCTGATTGTAAGCCTGTCAGTACTCCTTTGTCAACTAGTGAAAAACTGTCTGTTTTTGATGGTACACCTCTCGGTGCTAATGATGCAACTCAATATAGAAGCATTGTTGGTGCTTTGCAGTATTTGACCCTTACTAGACCTGACATTGTTTTCTCAGTAAATAAAGTATGTCAGTTCTTGCATGCTCCAACAACAACACATTGGGCTGTTGTGAAGAGGATACTAAGATACTTGAAACAGTGTACAAAAGTAGGACTGAAAATTAGCAAGTCGAAGTCTTTACTTGTCAGTGCCTTCTCAGATGCAGATTGGGCAGGGTCTCTAGATGACAGAAGATCTACTGGAGGCTTTGCTATTTTCTTAGGATCAAACTTGGTCTCATGGAGTGCACGTAAGCAAGCAACTGTTTCAAGGTCAAGTACAGAGGCAGAATACAAGGCTATTGCTAATGCCACTGCTGAGGTAATGTGGATACAAACTTTACTGTTAGAACTTGGTATACAATGTCCACCCGCTGCTAAGTTATGGTGTGATAATATTGGTGCAAAATATCTTTCTGCTAATCCTGTCTTCCATGCCCGAACCAAGCACATAGAAGTTGATTATCATTTTGTAAGAGAAAGAGTATCCAGGAGATTACTCGAGATTGATTTCATTCCTTCAGGAGATCAAATTGCAGATGGATTTACCAAGCCACTTCCTGTAAAACAGTTAGAAAATTTTAAACACAATCTCAACCTAGCACGGTTGTGATTGAGGGAGGCTGTTAGACAAATAAGATATCAATCAAGATGTAATTGGAGTCGGTTGCCAAAGAGAAAGATTTGACCGGTGATTGTTTTGGTAGTAGTTGTCAATATAATAGGAAAGCTATCTGTTGTAAAGTTGCATGTAAATCAGGATCAAATCTTTCTCTCTGGACACCTGTGTAATCAGGCCACACGAGGGGCTATTCCTCGTATAAATCAACACGAAGACGCGGCCCCTAAGGGTAGAGACGCTTACCTATTCTCTTTCGCTCCTCTGAGTTTTTCACACTACGACAGTGCCGAGATGCAGTTCTTGTCCTCGTCCAGTTGCTGCATCATAAAGATGGGACAAGAATGTTTCACCATTACTAGACCCTTCACCACCTTCCGTGGGGATGCAGATTGCATGATTTTTTCATATTTATTCTCAAAGTTTTCTAGCCTCCTTAGGCCATTTCATAGGGGATTGAATGTTTTGCCGAATTTGTAAATTGGTTCTTGAATTTTAGCTAGATTTCACTCGAAATTATGAAATTTCATATTTCAGCCACCCCCGAGATGTGATCCGAAAACAAAATTCGTAACCTTCCGCGTGACGCAACCCCAAGCAAGACTGCGTGCTTGATGGGTCCCCCTCTGCACACGTGCACCTCGCGTTCTTCTATCCAACTAGATGTACTTGCCTACCATCATGCCAGACGACAGATAATTTGGCGGCCGCTGCTTGGGGAAGTGCTTGGCCGACGACCCGATCGATGTGCTTTGCGCTCTGTATCCTTGCATGATCTATTAGGTGCATCAGTGCATGCTTGGTGTAGGACCGGAATGGCAACCAACGGGGTAAATGATCTCAAATAAAATTTTCCCCATCTATTGGACAAGAAGAGCCTACCAAAAACTCAAAGAACCAACCAAGACAAAACTTGCTCTTGAAACTTGATATGCACCTTCTTATGGATGTCAGGAACCTATTCCTATCTTCAATCGCAGAGATTTATGTCAAAGTTCTGACCTTTTTCAAATCGAAGGAGAAATGCACCATGGGTAAGCAAAAAACAAAATCTTGGATTTAGACTTGCTCATGGGGTTTTGCTTGATGCTTACCGTGATGTATATACACGGGGTTGCACAAAACTGCCGTCCTTGAAGTTGGAACCTCACCGGCACATGAACTCTTTTTTTTTCAAAAAAAGAAGACGGAAAAACTAGCTAGCCGGCGTTATTCTTGCTGCGGTTCTAGCTTAGATCAACCATCATGGACTCATGGTAATGCATGAAACTGGGTTTAGTTTTCGACGTATCCTTTGGTTGGAAGTTCGAACTACCACCAGTTGCATCATCGAAAATCCCAAAGCACACGCAGCTTTCGAGTACGGTTCTTCCACCGCAGACGCAGTGACTACAGGGCAAGTCCATCAATTGCAGATCCTCCATTTGTATCACCATCTGCGCCATTAATATGACGCCCAACCCTTGGGTGGCCTCGCCGGAGATTCACATCCTGCTTGATACGCCCACATGTTGCCTTCCCTCTCGGAAATAAAACAGAGGTGGGCGAAAGAAGCCGGTGACGCCGAAAGACAGCGAGCGGGCGCGCTGTTCTTCTCTCCTACCGGCCACCGTCAAACCGAAGGTGGACGACGGCAGTATCGCGGCAGCGCCCTGAACGATATTCGGAACGGGCGGCGCGTGGGTACGGAACCTACGCTCCTTTCTTCCCTACTTTTGCAGGCATGGAAGCTCCCCTGTTAACCTCTGGACGTAGAGTCGTATCCCGATGGGACAGAGCAGACGCAATTATTAAGCACTAACGAACGGTGCGAGAAGCTAGAGGAGAGCATGTGTTCGCGTCACTGCAGCCATGGGTCGGCGGAGCCAGCGCATGCAATTGGGCGCCTGATTTTGCCGGAAAAAAAATTATATCGAATGGGGCCATTGTTGGTGTTTGGAGACCACACACCTTAATTCCTACTTTCGTAGGGGCTCTTGTGCCTTAAATATTGATAGGTGTTGCTGTAAAATAGTACAATGTAGGGTTGTTTGGATTAGGCGTATTTTATTGGAATGTTTTAAGATCTAGCTAGTTTAAATTTAAACTACATTCTAAAATATCTCAAAAAATTACCACTCATTTAAATTGGATCGTAATAGCCATTTGAAGGCTAAGATTAACGTTGTGCGTTATCGTGCGAAAATTATGATAGCGGGCTTTAAGCCCTGTTTGGTAGAGCTCCATATTTTTGCTCCACCTTAGGTTTGAAATTTATAGGCTAAAATAAAGTGAATTAAGTTTATATTTTTATTCTAAAATATAAATAAGATGACCCATCTAATTATTAATATACCCACAGCTCTAACTCTACGGATATGGTAGAGCTAAGAATACCCAGCTCCAGCAGATTCACGAATCTGATGGAGTTGGAGCTCTGTCAAACAGAGCCTTAGTCTCCAGAAGATTAAGACCGGTTTGGAGTGTAGGATATCGTATAGCAAAAAACAATCCATTTCCTGTAGAGATGTAAAAACATTTCCGTGTTTCAAAAGATGTCTAAAATCTATACAGTTCAGATTAAAATATGATTTCCCGAGAGGGCAAAGCTCTTCTTGTCTACCCAGGTTCAAAATCTCAGCGAAATTTCAGAAATCTCGGCCGAGATTTTCAATTTCGAATACACCAAATCCTAAATGTCTGTTGGGTAAAAAATTCAAAATGCTACAGTAACAGCGCAGATTTCGACGATTTCGGCCGAGATCTCAGTGATCTTAGTCGAGTTCTCTGTCATTTTAACTGAATTTTAATTTTTGTGGGCGGAATTTGATTGGATTTGGGGTCAAGACCATCCACAAAAAAATTTGACGTGTTTTTAACTATTTTCCAAAAGTTCAAAAGTTGACCAAGATCTCGGTAATTTTAGCAATAATATAAGTTGCATTTTGTGAGATTGAGATGCCATGAAAAGGGATTTTCCCCTAGAATCCTGTTGGGGTACATCTTGGACTAGAAAGTTGTTCATAGATGAATTTGGTGAAGATAGAACACTGTAAGCATAAGATGTTTTATCATCGTTTATGTTGGATGTATGCCGGGATGGGGAAGTAGGAACTGAATTGCCCATGCCTCTGGTGAACTTTATGGAGAAGCTAGCTGCAAGAAGTAGATGTAAGTAATGTAAAGTGCACATAGTAGCAACATATAAATGTGGAATGTTAGCATTGATCTATAGTGATCAAATAGTAGTGATGCATTAATTATGTCCAATGCTCAATCATTTCAATGTGATTCAAATCATGATCAACAACATTAGCACTACCCAAATTGTGACATGGGTTTTTATCACGATATTACCACTATCACAATTTTTTTTTTTAAAATTCCTCATGCTTTATTATCATCTCAAAATTTTATGGGAACATTAATAATACATCATAATCATCCACAAAAAATTTCAAATTTTTTTATTTGTTTTCGACTATTTTTTGTTCAGTTCAATTTGACAAAGATCTCGGTGATTTAGACCGAGATCTCGGTAATTTTGACCGAAATCTCGAAAATCTCGGTTGAAAAAAAAAGATTTGAAATTTAGTTTTTGAATTTTGTTCGAATTTTGTTCAAAATTCTGAAATCTCGCCGAAATTTTGGATTTCGATCACCTCCAAGATACATATTGAAAACAAAATTTGAAACCTTGTGTCTAGCTCGCAACTGAAAAAAAACTATGGAGCGTGCACAGAGATTCATCATTTCGATTAGTAGTACCATTAATCACGCTCTTGGCATAGAAAGCCAGAAGCATGTGGACCCAGGGAGGGCAAAGCTCTTCTTGCTTGCCTACCTCGCAACTGAAAAAAAACTACGGGAAGCGCACAGAGATTCATCATTTCGATTAGTAGTACCATTATTAATCACGCTCTTGGCATATAAAGCCAGAAGCATGTGGTTTCATAAGGGATTTCCTTTTTCTTTCTAGGAATGTATAGGTATCATCGGGATGTTTTTGTTTTAGTTAATATCTAAATTTTGGACCGTTGGATATCTCACTCGGATATCACCGGGCCGTTAGATCAAATCATAGAATCGGATGTAATCGATACTTCTCAATCTCAATAATGATCTGATGGTTCTAGATTTGGGTGATTACAGCAATAAAAACATCCGGATGAAGTTTATCAAATCCCTTTCTTTTTTGAGCCCTTTTACGGTGGATTAAATTGAATATGAACCGTTCATTTTTTTCGATCTAATGGATCAGATTAACTAGAGTTTACTTATACTACACCTGGTAGTAGAGTAGTAGAAACACCCTTAACAAATTAACGGTTAGATGTGATTTCTACTACACATTTTATACTATAAGTATAATCTACCGTAAAATTTCTCTCTTTTTTACCTTCCGTCATGCTTCAGCCGTGTACGGATCCCTAAAATTCATTTGTGGAGTTTATGGGTTTTGCTCAATCTTCGACGATTCCTAAGATAAGGAGGCTGCCGGCGCTCCGCTCCCACAAACGAAAAAGCTTCTATTTCTAAACGGAAACGCCCAATACATCGAAACAAACCATACTTCTATTTTCGTTTTCAGAATTCGAATCGGGATGTCAATAGGGGCCACCTCCTCCTTGTGAATAAGGTTTGGGCTCCGTCGCTTCGGTGAATCTTTTCTTAAAAAAATTTGGCTAGAAGCTCTAGTATTTACTATTAAAAAAAATAATAGACAAGCTGCATACACATACACACACTCATACAAACACTCATCTCTACACGTGTCTGTGTCTAAGTTGCGTTCGAACACGGATGGATCACGCTGCACACCCTAACCAATCGAGCAATGGCTCAACCATGGTCCTGTGAATCCTGACAATCTAATTTCGGTGACCTCTGATCAAGATCCGACGGACACAGATTTGAGTGAGCAAACGAAGAAATCAGGTACTCCACTTAATTATTAGCTTAGCAAACCTCATAGGAAAATTTCTAGAAATCGGAATTTTGGATCCACCATAGGTACGTCCACGACTATGTCCAGTACACAGTCAAGGTCAGCAACAGTAGAGATCCAAGCGTTGCTTGATTGGCTCATAGCGCAAGGTGAGTGCTCACGTTCGAGAGGGCTCGTCCTCTCGAACGTACATGCTCATCGGTACACACACATGCGTGTTCATCGAAAGATAGGTTTCTTAGTGTGTGTAGAAGATGTGCACATACATGTGTATAAATATAGTATGCATGAGTAATATGCGTCATCTTATACCTCTTAAAAAAAGAGAAATTTTACAGTGGTATACTTGTAGTATAAAATATATAGTAAAAATCACATCTAACCGTTGATTTGTTAAGGGTGTTTCAACTACTCTACTACCAGGTGTAGTATAAGTAAACTTTAGTTAATCTGATACATAGGATCAAAAAAAATGAACAGTTCATATTCAATTTAGTGTACCGTAAAAGAGCTCTAAAAAAAGGTCAGCAAGGTACGTAAAGTCGTAAACACATGCGACACTTGCAACTCAACCCTGTGAGCGCGTACGGACACTACGGCCCTGTTTAGCAGAGCTCTAGATCTCAGCTCCACCTCAGAGCTGAAATTTGTAGACTGAAATAAAGTGACTTAACTTTATAATTTTATTCTAAAATATAAACAAGATGACCCACCTAAACACTCTTAATATACCTACAGCTCTAGCTTCACGAATCTGGTAAAGCTAAGCATTGTCAGCTCCATCAACTCCAAAAATTTAGTGAAGCTGGCTCTGCCAAACACCCCCTACATATAGCCACAGAGCTCTGCGCCTACTCCCATCGTTATGAGCCGCGCCTGCTTAGTCCTACCCCTACATAGAGCCACTGAGCTAGTGCCTGGCCGGCGTTGCCATGGAGGAGTACAGGCCGTGCGCGGCCATGGTGGTGGCGCAGTGCATCTACGCGGCCATGGCGCTCTGGGCCAAGGCGGTGTTCACCGGCGGCATGAGCACCATGGTCTTCGTCGTCTACAGGCAGGCCATAGCCACCGTCGTCCTCGTCCCCATCACCATCGTTGCCAACAGGTCGCTTCCGCATGCATGCATACATCTTCCATCAGCACCATTTTTTCGGTCGTGCGACAACCTCGATCCTCCCTCTTCATATGTGTACGTACCGATCGATTAATTGCGTTTAACTCCGGTTTGCGATGATCTGCAGAAGGAAGAAGAAGGAGATGAGTCTTGGAGTGACAGGTTTCTCGTTGGTCTTCGTGGCTTCTCTCCTTGGGTATGTCGTACTGGCTAGCTATATAGAAACTGTCCATAGCGCAGATCAGATCAAACGACTGCGAAATCCTCTCCTAGTAGAAGCTTCTATATACTACTGATCTGCATCACCAAATCTTCTGTACATAGTATAGTGCTATTTCTGCAAATTATTTACATCCAGTACTATTTGTTCTGTGTGACAGGGCAACAGCAAATCAGTACCTGTACTACCAAGGCCTGCGTCTGGGGTCGTCATCGATGGCAGCGGCCATGACGAATTTGATACCCGCGATCACCTTCGTGATAGCAGCGTCAATCGGGTGAGTAACTGACAGAGGATCCGTGTCAATTTACAGATTAGGCATTGTACTTTCACCTCTGAAAATTACCCCACTAGCTAGTTTCACAGTTTCAGTGCTCCATGGCTGTAGCAATACAGCCAGTCAGTGCATGGACACATGATAAGGCCTATCGGCCGTGTACCAAATCTTAACAAGCAAGCTAACAATAACCACAGTGCATGGACAGCAAGAGGATACATTAATGGGCTGTTTGGTTGCCTTCTCATGAGCTGGTCCGCTCCACTCACCAGTGATGGGATACTGAGGATCGCAGATCAGAGACGGTGTTTGGTTGAGTGTTTAGGAGGCAAGTATTTTGAAATTTAAATATTTTGAAATTTATATAGCAAGTGTGGTCTAGTTTTGTTCGAAAAAATGTCGGAACCCATTTTTGAAATCGGTTCGTAATCGGAGATGCTAATCAAAAGATATAAACAAAAAAGAAAAAAGAAACTTACATACCCACGTGGCACCATGCATAGTTGTGATGGTCTCCTTGTGAGAACAGCAGGCGCATCCAGAGATACGTCCATTTTCTACGTATCTCCAGAGCCAGGCTGCATGGAGAATCTTGCATCCAGAGAGCCAGGCTCAAAACCAGATGCAGGCAACCAAACACGAGAAAAAAGTAAGGTTCTGCATCTGTAGATGCAAATCTCTGTGCATGCAGGCAACCAAACAGCCCATAACACAACGTCGTAAGATTACGCACACCGATGCTAATTACTCCTCCGTTCAATTGTACTTAATGTTTTTTTTATCTGTCTCTGAGATAGTGCTTTATATTAAGATGTACTAATAAAATTATAATATTATAAAATAATTTTTAACAATAAATTTAATGATATAATTTTTGTATAGCTAATCTAGATAGTTCTAATTAAACCTATTGGCGGAGAGTTTAACCGCGCAAATTCTAGGACGTCCCGTAAGAAAGAACGGATGAAAATACTTGCCAGTGTTTTACTGTTTAGACCTTGGTATCTGAACATAAATTTAGTAAAACAAATTCAGGAAGCGATTCAGTGATCACTCCGAAAGAGAGAATCACATTTATTACCACTCGCTACTCACGTCATGATTTCTCAGGACATGGCCGCATAGCCGCTCACCATTCATGTTATGATTGGTCCCATTAATATGTGTATTAATATATGGACACATATCAGTGAGGTAATCCCACTTAAAGAGTGGCCTATATGATCCTCAGAATCCCTGTAGAGCTCTAGAATAATTCTGTCTGAGGCGAAAGTTTAGCTGGCACCTCAGACTCTTAAGACTAGTCAGTCCAAAGCCAGACGTGTTGAAGACGGCCTAGTTATTGTAAAGATGCATACCTGGCCATTTTCTCCTCTAATTGCGAATGTTAGTGTAACACTGAGATGGCATGCTTCAGTACACTGGTTAAAAAAAATACCAAGAGTGTTTATGGGCATATTCCTCACTATGCCGGTCGGTATTGTGCTATAGAGGACACTAAAAAAAATAACCGACAGTTCTAGAAGGAATACCAACAAAATGATGACGTCGTGGCCCGAGCCGGTACGCTAGCCCAGCGCACCGCATGGTACGTCCGCCGCTGCATGCATGGCGCCTGCTCACATGCCAGGTCACACTTCGTACTGGCTCTGTCAGCAGCCAAACGGTTGATTTCACCCACGCCAATCAACGACACGCCAATGCAAGCACACGAACAGAAGAAGGAGAAGTACACCATACAAGGGGAAAACCTCTCTTTTTATTAGATTGATTGTTTCTGTACAAGGCAATGCTCTATATATATATAGCGGAGGATCCCTGGAGATTAATTCGGATTCGTCCACCAATGGATAGAGTCCTACCATACAGGGACACAGACTCTAACCATATCATAACAATTTTCATTTGAGACAAAGAATTACTCCCTCCAGTTTGATAATAGATGTCGTTTTGGACATAGTGATGGTCAAACTTCTAAAACTTTGACTATCGAGATATTTTTAAATATTTAAATTGATATATGAAAATTATATGTGTAGACTTGTCTCGAGAAGTACTTTCATAATATTATAATTTTATTGGGTTTTATAAATATATTATAATAAAAATTAGCGGTCAAAGTTGTGTTTTGAAGACCGCGTCGATGTCCAAAACAACATCTATTATCAAACTGGAGGGAGTAGTACGTAAATTGATTGCTCTTTGCAATGTTCACATATGTGCGAATCGCTAGCCGAGTAGTTGTCTCCAGAATAAAAACACCAAAGCCTGCATTGGATTCTCTTGAATGAGATCTGCTGCCGGTTTGTTGTTTCGCGAGTACTAAGACATATATAGTCGTAGATTCCAATGGAACAGCCCAGAGTAGTCCTGTAAATACACATACTCCACGAACAAAAAAAAAAAAAAAGTTTGACAGATTCTTCCTAGACTCAAGGTAAAAAATTAAGCAAGTAACATCAATAGAATGTCGAAAATACTGACTAATGCTTTTAGATCACAGTAACGAGGGGAATGATTAACAGATACAAGATGTCAGGATCGGACAATCTCGACGCTGTCACGCGCAGCGATTTTGATTGAAAACGTGAAGTCGCTGATACTGTCGTTTGATGCCCCCCCATCTGTTCCAACAGGCTAGAAAGATTGGACGTCAGGAAAGGGAGGAGCTTGGCCAAGATATTCGGCACGGCCGTCTGCGTCGGAGGAGCCATGGCCATGGCGTTCTTCAAAGGCCCAAAGCTGCTGAACCACTCGCTGAGCGACCTGACCGTGCCTCTCCACTCATCGGCGGGCAGCAAATGGGTCATGGGCGCGCTGTTCCTCGTCGGCAGCAGCTCCTGCTGGTCCCTCTGGCTCATCTTGCAGGTCCATTAATCATACCTAATTAGGCGCGGAAATTTCCGTGATATCCCTGCAAAATTCTTGTGAAATATCGGTGTTCCAGACAGACCCTAAATAGCGACCACCAAGGCACCAATCGTGTCGTCCTGAAACCTCTTTGTCTCCATCAGGTGCCAATCTGCAAGTCGTACGTCGATCCGCTGACGCTGTCAGCCTGGATGTGCTTCCTGTCGACGCTGCAGTCCGCGCTGCTCGCTTCGTTCCTTCTGCCGGACCTGGACGCCTGGAAGATCCATTCTCTCCTTGAGCTCTCGTGCTGCATTTTCGCCGTGAGTTCTTCCTGAAGACCAATTAGTACTTCCAGGTTTTTCTGCGCGTTGTTGCAGAGGGGATCTTGGCCGTAAGAGATGGTTGTGGTGCGCGTGCATGCATGTTGCAGGGTGCGTTTGGGTCAGGCGTGACATTTTACCTGCAGTCGTGGTGCATCTCTGTGAGGGGTCCTCTCTTCTCGGCCATGTTCAGCCCCCTCTGCACCGTGATCACCACCGTGCTCGCCGCCGCTGTTCTCCACGAAGAGCTGCACGTCGGGAGGTGTGTTAAATCTCTCGGAACATTCTACCTCCGATATAAGTTGCTCTGTGTAGTAAAGCTTTTATTAATCTGGAACGGAATTCATTGATCTGACGGCAAGAAATTTATTCGTTCAGCTTGCTGGGGGCTATCGCTGTCGTTGCTGGCCTGTACATTGTGTTATGGGGTAAAGCGGGCGACGGCGAGAGCGGGAGGGTGCCGGAGAGCGCGGAAGATTTGGAGAAGACGGTGGCGCAGTCCGATTCACAGCTTGACGTCGGAGATACCATCACGGAGCCACTCCTAGTGGACGGCGACCCGGATGAGAAGTAGGGGAGATCTTGGGATGGATATTTCGGCTCATGGTTCTATGTGTTTGTAGCTATTTTTTGTTGTGCAGCATAAGTTCTGGTCACGTATTGCCAGCATGCTTGCTGTGATGTGTGTCAGTATGGTTTATGAATTCAATGGAGGCCAGTTCAAATGTCGGAGGGGTAAGTGAAAGAAATGGGTAATAAACTTTCCGCATTTAGAACTATGCTTGTTTTCAGTTCTACTTTTGAATGTAATAGAATTATCGTAATTTAACAAGTGTACGACACTTCTACTTCTATACTGAAAAGAAGAACAAAGGTTGATTTTTTTTTTGATAGAAACAAACTACAAGTATGTAACTACAGTTATATATCTAGATCAATATCATTAACAAGATAGAAAAAACAAGCAATAAACAAAGGAGCACCAAGTTGTAGTCCCAACCAAGGTTACAAATCTCGGCGAGATTTCGTTTTTTTCGGGCGAGATTTCGGTTTTCGGTCCATGGCGAAGTTACAGATCCCGGCGAAATGAGCAAATTCAAAAAAAAAATCAAATGTGAACAATAGATTTTGTATCTCGGGCGAGATCTCGGAATAAACGGGCGAAATCTCGGAAAAAACGGCGAGATTTCAAAATTTTGGACCGGATTAGGTAGCAATTTGGCCGGATTTGATACCAAATTTTTTTTGAAGCATTAACTAGACTTGTATGAACAAACAATGTACAAAAAAGCAGGAAAAAAACTATAAAAAAAAATTGGTGGACCATAGGATTCGAACCCTGGCCCTCTGGAATTGCTGATCTCTAAACCAGCGCCTGTAACCAGCTCAGCTCAGTTGTGTTGCTTGATTAAGAGCGCCTGCACTGCTTTATATCGCCTCATTCTGTAACATATAGAAAAACACTTCCCCCTTCGGCTTCACTAAACAGAACTCCACACTATGAAATTTTACTATGGGTTGGACAACTTCTCAATTTTACTATGGGTTGGACAACTTCTCAATTTTACTGTGGTTTAGGTACGGCTCTATTGAACTAACTCCTCAATTTTACTATGATGTAGCAAAGTCTCTGAGACGACGAGACCCTAAATTTTGCTAGTGCATGGCAGGCATGTACAATACGCTATGGACAATTGTTATCAATAATACTCCTCCATGCATGAATCTTAGTTTGCTTGCAGGTTACTATTTTCTGTAGAACCTACCGTATACTACTCTTCCAGCAAATCACATTATGTATAGACTTGTGAGTAGTATATACCGTATACGCATGTATAAATTTCTCTATAATACATAGGATAATAGGAACATATATAAAACTTTTTAAATGATTAGAAGTTCATTTGTTACATTTGAAAAATCAAAAACTGACTTTACATACGGTTTTTATGATGACTTTATCACTGTTAGATTTTTAAAAAATTCCTCGTGATTGATCATCATCTCAAATTTTTATGGAAACATTAGTGATGTGTCAGGACCATCCAAAAAAAATTTCAAAATTTTTTGATGTGTTTTGGACCAGTTTTTGGCCGGTTTAATTTTGCCGAGATCTCGGTGATTTCGGCCGAGATCTCGGATTTCTCGGTAGAAAAAAAAAACCGTATTTGAAATTTGGTTTTTGCAATTCGTCCGGATTTTATCCGAAATTTCCGAATCTCACCGAAATTTCGGATTTCGGAAACCTCCGAGATTTGACTCAAAATGAGATTTGGAACCTTGGTCCCAACTGCACACAGCGGCACAGCCGTTTTTTCTCCTTTCTTTGATGTTCGGCAGTTTGTACGTGATCGAGATGCGTGTCGGCCGGTGGCAGCAACGCAGTTCTGTAGCAGTTCACGTGGCAGGGTACGGAGCACCAGGCAGGCAGGAACGCACACTGCACTGCAGGTCAACTCGAATGCCCACATCTCTCTCCTGCAGTCCTGCCGGCCGGCGCCCCTTCTCCACCGCAGGCCACAGCCCCTCCGGCCCTCCGCCCTTCTTCACCCGACGGTCGACGACTCGACGTGGTGACAGTGAGCCTGACGCCTCATTTTCACTTGGTGAGATTTTCTCTCGCTCGACAATGGATTAGAGATCTGAGATTGCCAGATTGGGGAATCTGGGAATGGCCGAATGAGGATTGATTTGTGTTTGGGTTCAAGTTAGCTAGTGTAGTAGTTTGATCTGGTGTAACCACATTTGGACCCGAACTTTTTTGATTGGGTGATGATTAATTTGAAAACAATATTTGTGTTGGAATAATTTATTGATGGAAAACAATATTTATTTATAGAATATTAAATAATATTTTTGTGATGGAATAGTTTATTTTATTTGTGGAAGATCACGATATTGTGCAGGTGTAGAGATATACCGTATGCATATGTGACGCACACTGTAGGTCAGAGAGAATCCGCACAGGAGGCACCTACAAGTTGGGGATAATCCGCAAATGTGGTGTTTAGCTCGAGCGCAGCGCGCGAAGGGTTAAAAGTGCACGGAGACAGGATGCGAAGATGTTTACATAGATGAACCACACAGCGTAGTGCCCATCGTGCTATGCAAGTGAGCGAGCTACGTAAGAGCGGTAGGTGGGTTGTGTGCGTGCATGTGTGAGTTTTAAGCTATGTGTATGTATGTATTGAAACGGATTATGTGTAATTGGATATGTATGAATGTATTTATTAGAGATAAAAAAACTGGGGTTTAGATGAGTATAAAAGAACACAGGCGCCACACAGTTTGCTACCCCTTGCAGTGGCTATACAAAAAAAAAAAAAGAAATGAAAAAAGAGAGGCGATGAGAATACAATAGGGACATGACGGGCAGTGGCATTGGAGTACGCGCGAAGCAGAGGACAGGCTGTAAGACAAGGTTTCAAATTTTATTTTTGATTTACATTTGGTCACCTTACGAAATTCGAAATTTCAGTGAGATATCAAAATTTTGAATAAAATCTGAACGAAATCCAAAAACCAAAATTCAAATCTGATTTCTTAATCAACTTCAACTGACCGAAAAATTGTTGAAAACACGTTATAAAATTTTAAAAAAATTTATAGGTGGTGTCAGCGTTTGTTAATGATTTTTCTTATCATATTCAAACCAGGATGACCCGGTCGATCATAATAAATATTAAATACTTCTGGATTTTTAAATATAGCCTTCATCGTAAAATAAACTCTAGGTTTTATATATGTATATTAACTCCTTATAAGGAAGGAAAATGAAGCCCAACTGGCTAGGCCACGTCACCTTCTTTGGCAATTTACAAAAACCCTCTCCTTTTTCATTAAATTATGAATAGGTCCTTGTAAATTACAGATAGGTCTTTTGCGATTTTTTGTGAGAGCAAGAAAATTGTTTCTAAATTGCGTTCAGGTCCCTGATTTGTTACTTTACAGGGACCCCCCACGCTAAATACAAATCTCGAACGAGCCCTTTTCTAATTTTTCGGGATAGCGAACAGGTCCAAAAAGATAACAAACAGGTCTCGTCCCTTACGTCCAGATCCTTTCTCAGTTTTTCCCGAAAAAAAGGTTTTCGTCAGCAGAAATTTGTGTATAGCTCTATCTCTAGACTTTTTCCCCAACTCGATCTCTGATCTCTAGATTTATTTCCCCAACTCGATCTCTAATATTTTTCGAAACATGTATTGTTACTCGGTGAACGCATAGAGTTTTAAACTCGACAAAAGAAGGTTGACATCTCTAATATTTTTCGAAACATGTATTACTCGTTTAACGTATAGGGTGTTAAACTCGGCATCTATATTTTTTTTGCAACTCGATCTCTATTATTTTTCAAAACATGTATTATTACCCGGTGAGCGCATAAGGTGTTAAACTCAGCATCTATAATTTTTTTGGCAACTCGAAATCTAATATTTTTCGAGACTATCTCTAATATTTTTCAGAACATGTATTATTACCCGGTTAACGCATGGGGTGTTAAACTCGGCGTCTAATTTTTTTTTCAACTCGATCTCTAATATTTTTCAAAACATATATTATTACCCGATGAACGCATATGATGTTAAACTCGGCGTCTAATCTTTAGACTTTTTCCTCCAACTCGATCTCTAATGTTTTTCGAAGCATGTATTATTACTCGGTGAACGCATAGAGTGTTAAACTTGACAAAAGAATATTGGCATCTCTGATATTTTTCGGAACATGTATTTCCCGATTAACACATAGGGTGTTAAACTCGGTATCTATATTTTTTTTTGCAACTTGATCTCTTATATTTTCTAAAGCATGTATTATTACCCGGTGAACGCATAGGGTGTTAAACTCGGCATCTATAATTTTTTTGGCAACTCGAAATCTAATATTGTCCAGAATGATCTCTAATATTTTCCAAAACATGTATTATTACCCGATGAACCCATAGGGCGTTAAACTCGGCATCTAAATTTTTTTTCAACTCGATCTCTAATATTTTTCAAAACTTGTATTATTATCCGGTGAACGTAGGGGTGGAAAAAAACTCGAAACTCACGAGTTAAACGAATACTCGCAAACTCGGTTCGACTCAGCTCGAACTCGTTCCTTAACGAGTCGAGTCGAGCCGTGATTTGAACTCGTTTAGATAACGAGTTAAACGAGCCAACTCGTGAGTTAAACGAGCCAACTCGCAAGTTTAACGAGTTCTCTAAGTTGGCAAGTATAGCTATATATGTGTGAGGCGAGGATGATAACACATGGCATACTGTATAATCTCAACACCAATCCTCTTCTCAGATGGTAATATCGAGTTAAACGAGTTTAACGAGCCAACTCGCGAGTTTAACGAGTCGAGTCGAGCTAAGGTTTGAGCTCGTTAAGATAACGAGTCGAGTCGAGCTGACTCGTTATATTACCGAGTTTGACCGAGTTACGCCGAGTCAACTCGCTACCCACCCCTAGGTGAACGCAAAGGGTGCTAAACTCGACATCTATAGTTTTTTTTGCTACTCGAAATCTAATATTTTTCGGAACATATATTGTTCTCTCTTTTTTTCCAAAAAGGCCCGTTGTTTCGCAGATTCCTCGACGGTTCTTACATAACGTATTTTTTTCCAAAAAAAAAAAACCCAAGCGTACAAAAAAACGCTTAGATCTTCCTGCATTTTTTTAGAAATAAAAACTTAGATCAAATTTTGCACGGTGCGGTGGAGCGCGCAAATCTTACTAGTAGTACATAAACCTCTCACGGTTTCCTCGATGGACATGGTTTGGTCAAAACTGTGCTGGTTGTAGATGTCGATGTAGCCAATGTTGCTCACATCGATCTGGCGAAGGCTGGCCTGCAGCACGCACACATGTACTTGACCACCCATTGGCATGAAGCCGTATAAGACCCAGAACATGCAGTTGAGCTACGTCGCTAGGTATGGGTCCATGCTGAACTCCTTCACGTCCTTCGCATGCAGATCCACCATAACATCGTCACATGGGAGAGGAAGAGGCCGAAGAAGATGACATTGTCGATGATGTTGCAAGCCACGTCAGGGGAAATCATTGTTTAGTTTTAGAGAGCGGCCGTGCTAATGACGTGTTATAAAATGATGACGATTGTCGTATATCAATCTCAATACCAATTAAGAATAGATGAAGAACAATTATAATAGATGACACATGATATAGGGAGATAAACTATTTTCTCTCTTTATTGATAGATTCAATTCTCTTGTACAATAGAATAGTATATTTATACTGATAGCCCCTCAGGGGTAGTTTCAGAATTTGTCCACTCCAGATATATCTTAACAACTAAAACCAAAAGTCATGTGTCTTTATGAATCCCTGCTACGGAATCTGGGACTTAGGAGAAGTGAATGGCAAAAAGAAAAAGAAAAAGGCATTCAAACTATGCTTTTGTGTTTATGAATGCCTACTATTTTCGGTTGTCCAACTATGCTTCCATTGAATAAGATTCTGGAATAAGTTACATGAAGCTATGGGGACCCGTCTGAACTTCAGTACAGCCTATCATCCACAAACGGATGGACAAACGGAAATGGTGAATCAGATTTTGGAGGACATGTTAAGAGCATGTGCATTGGCCTATGCTACCTCTTGGGATAAGAGTTTGCCATACGCCCAGTTCAGTTATAATAACAGCTACCAGGACAGTCTGCAGATGTCGCCATTTGAAGCTCTGTATGGTAGACCGTGCCGAACGCCGCTGAACTGGAATGAGACCAGAGAGCGTCATTTGTTTGGACCAGATATTCTTTGAGAAGCTGAAGAGAAGATCGCATTGATCAGGGAAAGACTGAAAATTGCTCAATCAAGACAGAAGAGCTATGCGGATAATCGCCGCAGGGAGTTGAGCTTTGAGCCGGAAGATTATGTATACCTCAGAGTCACACTGCTCAAGGGAGTTAAGACATTCCATGCCAAAGGGAAGCTTGCACCGCATTATGTCGGTCCCTTCAAGATCCTGAGTCGCAGAGGTGAAGTTGCATACCAACTGGAGTTGCCGCAGACGCTAGCAGGAGTGCATGATGTGTTCCACGTGTCGCAACTGAAGAAGTGTCTCCGAGTGTCGGATGAGCAGACGCCACTAGAGTCGATCGAGCTGCAAGAAGATTAGACCTACAAGGAGCACCCGGTGAAGATTTTGGACACGATGGAGCGAGAGACCAGAAACAAGTCGACACGTTTCTGCAGAGTCCAGTGGAGCAAACATTCCGAGGGCGAAGCAACTTGGGAGCGTGAAGAGGATCTGAAGAAGGAATTTTCCGACCTATTCTCTAGTTAGCCCTGAATCTCGGGGTTGAGATTCTGTTAAGGGGGGAGGTTTGTAACACCCCAATTTTTGCTTTTATTGAATTTAAAGTGTATTTGTGAATTTTTGGAATTATTGGAATTATTGGAATTAATTTGAGTTGATCTTTTACTTTGATTATTTAAATATTTAAAAGTTGCAAATAAACTTTTATTGAAAATATTTTATTTGAGTTCCAAATGTTCCAAAATATTTTACAGAATTTTTCTAGAATTGTTCGGGTATTTTTAATACCCCAAACGAATTAGTTTTATTTTTGGAATTATTTTATTTGGAAAATCAGCGGGAATTCTTTGGAACAGTACTGGGCCGAAGCCCAGCACTATTCGGCTGTAACACCCCATAAATCTAAACTGTTGTACAAGAAAAATTCGACAGCATTTCCCCTAAAACAGGATAATACGGAAGCAATTCATAAAAACAAGGTCCATGATAAGCAATTCAAATAGGAATAATATCACGACATTAATACTAGAGACAACAAGTCTAAATCAACCAGGAATCAACCATAAACATAACACATCTCTAAAGGGACAACCATAAACGAGAACAAGTTTAAAGGGAACAACAATGGGTCTATTTGTAATAAAATTTCATCCAACTAATGAATTGTTTAAAGCACTAGATCATGTGAGTCGTGATTACATCAGAAAATTTATTGTGTTGCTAGCCCACCCTTCATGCTTACGGCTCACGTGCGCTACCAGAAAACATCAAAACAGCAAGTAGTGAGATTGGGTAATCTCAGCAAGCGGAACAACTAATACAAATAACACATCCACCATATATCTAGCATTCCACATTCCTCATATACAATACCACATCAAAGAGTCCAAACAAATTCAGAAAAATGCATATGATTGATGCACATGCTTATTCCATGTTCCTCCTCACCGTGCCCTTTCTCGGGAACACACGGTGTTGTATGCATTTGATCGCGCACGCTGGCGTCGACAAACTTCCAATGCATGATTATGCAGTTAATACTTCATGCATGAATTCATTCATAACCTCTCCCACTGAGTTCACACGTTTTCATATCATCATATAGCATGGATAGAAAACAAATATCATAGAGATGAAATGTTTAGACAATTCATCCGGTAAACAACATCATTCTTCACCTTACTCTTGATTCATAGCTAAACCACAACATCACAATGCCAGTCAAGATATTGCAATCCTCAAAGCAAGTGATTAAACCATGTATGATTGCTGTAATTGAAGTTTATAGTGAAGGCAAAGCAAACAACAATGTATAGATTAACAATACAACTGCTTCCACTTGCCTTTACTGACGTGGGCGATGAACCTAGTTACGCCCAGCAGTGGCATCACCTGAACAAACATTATTTCAGTACATAGCGACATCACAATTCATCACACAATTCAAACACACGCTTCCTACTCCCCGATCCCATTTAAACGCCAAAAACCCCGATCTGTCCGGATCGAACAGCAGCACCCTCTCTTCCCAATTTCGTATCTTTTTTTCTACTATTCATAAAAATACATAAAAATTACAGTAGCTAGATATTCACGAGACCTACAACTTTCATCAAGATCAAAAATTTCAATTCTGCTGTTAAATATGCCTAAACAAACACAGTGGACGAAATCTGTTTCCAGATTCTGTTCGTCATCTTCCAACAGAGATAACTCTCAGACAGACGGCCCAAAAATTCTGAAACAATTACAGAAGCTAGGTCTCGACGTTGTCTACAACTTTCTAGTTATAGGTTTTTGCAGGAAAAATCATCTATGCCACTTAAACCGCGAAACAATCCGCGCTGCACAATCTCCCCTCTCAGAAACAGCACCACGTGAACAACTACCCTTCTCCCCCATCAAATTCCATCCAAACCAAACACCACCAGATCTAAAACACTCCTAATCTTAGGTAGAACAGGGGGTAAAAAAATCTGGAAATTTACCTAGAGTCCTTCCTCGAGAATCCACGGAAAGCACGCGATGAACCCCGAATCTGAAATCTGCTCGTCCTCCACGCCTCCACGGATCCCTTCTCGCTTTCTCCTTCGCGTTTCGTGGTGGATCTTGAGCCACCACGCAGGGGAGGAAGAGGAGAGGGTGGCGGCTGCTAGGGGGAGGAAGGGGAGGCGCCCTAGGGCAAAGGGGGGAGGTGGGCGGCCAAAGGGGAGTGGCGCCACTTAAAGGGGGTTGGTGGGCCGGCCCACCAAGGCATGGGGAGGAGACGGGGAAAAAGAAATTCCCGGCCCAGGCCCAGGTTGCCTCAGCCCAACGGAAACTAGCCCAAAACTCCAATTTTTAATATTAAATTGCTGCATATTCTTTAATTATTTCATCTCCCAACATTTCCTTCATTCCTTCCGAAATCGAAACAAGGGAGAAAAACCCCCTACGGTAACTCCCAAATTCTAAGGCATCACACTCTCCCCTCCTTAAAAGGATTCGTCCCCGAATCAAAGACACACCAAAATCAACAACAAAGTCCTCAAGGGACAAAAGACTTCTTTGCAACACAAAACATTCACACAAAGACTCAAACCGGAACAAACGACAAGCGAGTTCTCAAAACCAACACTAGTGAGAAAATATTGATTTAGCTCAACAGAGTGCAACCTCTCACGGTTCCACCTTCACTTCAATTCCCAAATAGACCATGAAAGAAAACGGTCTCACACTCCTTATTCCAACTACTCTCCAGAAGAAAATGGTACCAGTCTCTAGAACCCTCTTCATCTCCCACGCACAAATGTGTTTTCACACCACAACCCCTCTACTGTGGTTGGACGTATTCAAGACGACGACAAACCAGGTGAGACATACACTCCAAGACCACCAGCTATTTGAACAAACGAGGTTAGAACCTTGCAAAAAAAAATTGATCTTCAACAAAAAACCAATACCCAACACTACCACCAAAAGGAAAGGCCTACTTTACAACCAGGGTCCTTAAACCCGCAAGAGACAAAAACAACCGAACAAAATCGTTATGGTTGACACTACCTCGCTCAACCTCAGCGACAGAAAGGTCCAATACACTCTGAAAAGGAAAAACAATTACTAGCAACCACCAAGTGGTCCACTAATAATTTAAACAGCCCCACCTAGGTACACATCAATGACCCAATTCTCCAAGAAGGTTTGGATTGAGTCATACACAACCTTCCTTTACTCTTCACTTTTAAACTGTTTACGATCATCTACTAGCAACATCTAATATCTTAGGTCATTACCAACCCACACTAAATTCCTCTTTCTTAGAAGGTTTCGCCCTCACATTTTTCCTTTCAAAGAATCAGAACCAAGGTTAGAATCATTGAGGAAGCTCAACCAAGACCCATGATCCCCAAATGATTCACATCCAACAACTCGAACTCCAAAGCGCTAAAAGCCACTTTGGAAAGAATTCGGCATCAACCCAAGAGTACTCATTTTATTTTATTTTTTTATATTTTTTTTTCCTAAGCCAAATGCAAAGAAAGCTCAGATCTCTTACACCACAACCAACATATCAGAAGATATTCGTTCTTACTTCCCGTACTAGAAGGCAATTGAAATCTCGATTCAGGACATGCATGCAGCTTTCCTAGAGCACTCCGGATTAGTCATATATCCATATATGACTTTCTCACCGACCTGGCTCAACGACTCTTTTATCATTTAACATCTATAGACAATGTCATGTTTACTTTTCACCATTCATTCATCATGTAACAACACTATCGAATAGTCATTTACAAGACGACTTCTTCCTCTCAGAACACATGAATAAAACTCGAATAACACCGAGGATTGGCGCTAATTCATATAAACTATGTCGGCAGATAGTTAACAAGAAGGCACCACATCGTATCAAAACCCACCAATGATAGAAAGCTAAACTTGCAAAACATCGCATTTTAACCAAAATCAACATTTTGGAAAAGAACATCGACTCCAAAGTCAAACATCTGCACAAACAACCGCCACAATTTTTTTTTCTCGAAAGAAAGGGAAATTCATTCCCAAAAGAGAACTCTTCACTAACCAAATTCACTTATGAAACACTCATATAATCCACCTTTTTAAAGCACTCGCAAACGTCATACACATCATGCAAATAAATCCAACTCTAGTCAAAAAGAGTTACAAATTAAATCTCAAGAGTTTCCAACACAACCCACTATGTCCATCTGCTTCCTTTAAAATTAATTTCAAAGATAATTCAGTGCGAACGCGAAGGGGCGCGATCCACTCAAAGACTTTTGGGTGTAAATCCATACTCATAGTGCAAACTAAACAAGTTAACCAAATCCAAAGGTTGGCATTAATCACTACGAGTTTTAGGGAAACTCTGAAACACAACAGAAGAAACACTTCGACAAAAAGTATTCAACCCAAAATAGCAACCAACCAAACCAGTCCAAAAGGTTTTAGACACAAGCTCAGGATGAAATCCACCATTTAAGCATTCAATATACACTATTTACTCATCGAGAAGCCTCAATATAATTCAACCAAAAGCTACATAACCAATTCTTTCTCTAGTTACCTTTCCCAACATTTATAAATACAGTTTATGATGATTAACAAAACGTCTTCCATTCTATACTACCTCATCATGATCCCCACAGACCAACACATCATATATCAATGTATTCTATATTTCAAACATAGTACTTCAACATATACTTAAGCATGATCAACGTATCAATTTTATACCATCCATACATCAACATTACTTTTGGCTACCCTATACATAGGTGATAACAAAATTACCACCACACAACATACTAGTAGGTTGCAACAACGTAAATAGCAATTCTAATCAACTTCCAAATTAAAGTCGCTAGTCAACACGATTAAATTTTCTCTATTAATCCGTTAGATTAGAACATCTTTAAACAACCAAAGAAAGTTTCTTTAACAATAACCATGATCTACCTCATCTTAATGTTCTAACCATGCATCAGGGTTTAAAACCTTAAACATTATCGGGGGTCATAAGCACTTTTAAAGCAAAGCAACAGATTATAAGCATGTACATTAACACATTTAATCATCCCCACTATGGGGTACTCTACATCACTAGAGGTTCATTTAATCTTAAGCTAAAGATAACAATTACACTTAATTGATTCAACTCGCAAATTAACTAAGGAGTACATCATTTCTATAAACCACATTGTTACATACTACATAACATGCTAAACAATAATTTTCACTTTTAACAATTAATTTCAGTCAAACGAACACTTACTTTATTTGCAGCATTTTTCTTTTAATACTCAACCAAAACTCACAAAGAGGCTTGACTCTCAAATTTGCAATAGGACATGACTCCAAGACACATTTCAATCTAAAAGACTCCCACAGAAGGGAACCAAGCGATCAAGTAAACCTTTACGAACAAAGGCACAAAACATAAATCGACACAACTTAACTTTTTACACACGCTTCAATAACTTCTTTTAAACTCAGAGCAAGACACACAAGAACCAAAAGCTATACCTTTCTTTGCAAGGCAACCAACTAAACAGGTGTCAAAGTCAAAAGGCGACCAAAGACGCGCAACACAAAACTCCCCTTCTTGGTCTTCACCCAAAGAAGACAAAACCAAGAAACACCGAAGGCACACTCCGCGAAAATCCAAATTCCAAACACTTTTCTTCTGATTTCAATCAACTAAAATCAAGAAAACCAACCAAGACCGACCGTCAAAACGATAAAGAACATCCGAAAGAATCTACCACCAATCTCTTCTATTTGACTCCAGTCCACTACCCGATCCACGACAGAAAGGGTAAGCACTCCTCCTACAGGGTTTAATAATTCTTCGGTGATGGCGTTAACCGGCCACACCGTCAAACCACACCCTTACTAAGAACAAAAAGAGGTGACCGAAACCCTTCGGCACCACAACCCCACTTCATCACAAATGAAACAACTCAATCAAATCCAACATAAATATAGCATTATACATCATCAAAAGTAGCATTCAACATCAAAGCTTAGATACAATATTTAAACGGAAAGCAACGGTACCCATACCCCTTTCCTACTGTGCATCCATGTGTGTCAAATTTTAAATTAGTGATTCCACTAACACAAATTTTAATGTTGCTATCCTAATGACAATTTTTTTTAAGTATAACCTAAGCCATGTTTCTAAGTTATCCCAAATCACATTTTAGTTGAACCTATGGTATTTCACTAAGTTCATACACCACGGACCTGAACCTGGCTCTGATACCAACTGTAACACCCCATAAATCTCAACTGTTGTAAAAGAACAAATCGACAGCATTTCCCCTAAAACAAGACAATACGGAAGCAATTCAAATAGGAATAATATCATGACATTAAAACTAGAGACAACCAGTCTAATTCAACCAGGAATCAACCATAATCATAACACATCTCTAAAGGGACAACCATAAAGGAGAACAAGTTTAAAGTGAACAGCAATGGGTCTATAAATAATAAAATTTCAGCCAGCTAAAGAATTATTTAAAGCGCTAGATCAAGCGAGTTGTGATGTCAACAGAAAATTTATTGTGCTGCTAGCCCACCCTTCATGCTTACGACTCACGTGCGCTACCTGCAAACATCAAAACAGCAAGTAGTGAGATTGGGTAATCTCAGCAAGCGGAACAACTAATACAAATAAAACATCCACCATATATTTAGCATTCCACATTCCTCATATACAATACCACATCAAAGAGTCCACACCACTTCAGTAAAATGCATATGATTGATGCACATGCTTATGCCATGTTCCTCCTCATCGTGCCCTTTCTCAGGAACACACGGTGTTGTACCGGTACGGTCGCGCACGCTGGCGTCGACAAACTTCCAATGCATGATTATGCAGTTAATGCTTCATGCATGAATTCATTCATAACCTCTCCCACTGAGTCCACACGTTTTCATATCATCATATAGCATGGATAGAAAACAAATATCATAGAGATGAAATGTTTAGACAATTCATCCGGTAAACAACATCATTCTACACCTTACTCTTGATTCATAGCTAAACCACAACATCACAATACCAGTCAAGATATTGCAATCCTCAAAGCAAGTGATTAAACCATGTATGATTGCTGTAATTGGAGTTTATAGTGAAGGCGAATCAAACAACAATGTATAGATTAACAATACAACTGCTTCCACTTGCCTTTACCGACGTGGGCGAAGAACCTAGTTACGCCCAGCAGTGGCACCACCTGAACAAACATTATTTCAGTACATAGCGACATCACAATTCATCACACAATTCAAACACACGCTTTCTACTCCCCGATCCCATTTAAACGCCAAAAACCCCGATCTGTCCGGATCGAACAGCAGCACCCTCTCTTCCCAATTTCGTATCTTTTTTTGTACTCTTCATAAAAATACAGAAAAATTACAGTAGCTAGATATTGACGAGATCTACATCTTTCATGAAGGTCAAAAATTTCAATTCTGCTGTTAAATATGCCTAAACAACCGTCCAACACAGTGGACGAAATCTGTTTCCAGATTCTGTTCGTCATCTTCCAACAGAGATAACTCTCAGACCGACGGCCCAAAAATTCTGAAAAAAATATAGAAGCTAGGTATCGACGTTGTCTACAACTTTCTAGTTATAGGTTTTTGCAGGAAAAATCATATATGCCACTTAAACTGCGAAACAATCCGCGCTGCACAATCTCCCCTCTCAAAAACAGCACCACGTGAACAACTACCCTTCTCCCCCATCAAATTCCATCCAAACCAAACACCACCAGATCTAAAACACTTCTAATCTTAGGTAGAACAGGGGGTAAAAGTCTGGAAATTTACCTAGAGTCCTTCCTCGAGAATCCACGGAAAGCACGCGATGAACCCCGAATCTGAAATCTGCTCGTCCTCCACGCCTCCACGGATCCCTTCTCGCTTTCTCCTTCGCGTTTCGTGGTGGATCTTGAGCCACCACGCAGGGGAGGAAGAGGAGAGGGTGGCGGCTGCTAGGGGGAGGAAGGAGAGGCGCCCTAGGGCAAAGGGGGGAGGTGGCCGGCCAAAGGGGAGGGGCGCCACTTAAAGGGGGGTGGTGGGCCGGCCCTCCAAGGCATGGGGAGGAGAGGGGGAAAAAGAAATTCCCGGCCCAGGCCCAGGTTGCCTCAGCCCAGCGGAAACTAGCCCAAAACTCCAATTTTTAATATTAAATTGCTGCATATTCTTTAATTATTTCATCTCCCAACATTTCCTTCATTCCTTCTGAAATCGAAACAAGGGAGAAAAACCCCCTACGGTAACTCCCAAATTCTAAGGCATCACACTCTCCCCTCCTTAAAAGGATTCGTCCCCGAATCAAAGACACACCAAAATCAACAACAAAGTCCCCAAGGGACAAAAGACTTCTTTGCAACACAAAACATTCACACAAAGACTCAAACCGGAACAAACGACAAGCGAGTTTAATACCAACTCTAAATATAACTAAAGTTTAGATTTGTAGGGTGTTACAGTTGATATCAGAGCGGGCTGTAGGTCCTTGGAATGTGTATTTTTAGTGTCATACTATAGGATACAACTAAAATGTGATGTGGAATAACTTAGAAACATGGCCTAGGTTTTAACTAAAATTTAGTCATTAGGATAGCAACATTAAAATTTGTGTAAGTGGAATCACTAATTTAAAATCTGACACACATGGATGCACAGTAGGAAAGGGGTATGGGTACCGTTGCTTTCCGTTTAAATATTGTATCTAAGCTTTGATGTTGAATGCTACTTTTGATGATGTATAATGCTATATTTATGATGGATTTGATTGAGTTGCTTCATTTGTGGTGAAGTAGGGTTGTGGTGCCGAAGGGTTTCGGTCACCTCTTTTTGTTCTTAGTAAGGGTGTGGTTTGACGGTGTGGCCGGTTAACGCCATCACCGAAGAATTATTAAACCCTGTAGGAGGAGTGCTTACCCTTTCTGTCGTGGATCGGGTAGTGGACTGGAGTCAAATAGAAGAGATTGGTGGTAGATTCCTTCGGATGTTCTTTATCGTTCTGACGGTCGGTCTTGGTTGGTTTTCTTGGTTTTAGTTGATTCAAATCAGAAGAAAAGTGTTTGGAATTTGGATTTTCGCGGAGTGTGCCTTCGGTGTTTCTTGGTTTTGTCTTCTTTGGGTGAAGACAAAGAAGGGGAGTTTTGTGTTGCGCGTCTTTGGTCGCCTTTTGACTTTGACACCTGTTTAGTTGGTTGCCTTGCAAAGAAAGGTATAGCTTTTGGTTCTTGTGTGTCTTGCTCTGAGTTTAAAAGAAGTTATTGAAGCATGTGTAAAAAGTTAAGTTGTGTCGATTTATGTTTTGTGCCTGTGTTCGTAAAAGGTTTACTTGATCGCTTGGTTCCCTCCTGTGGGAGTCTTTAAGATTGAAATGTGTCTTGGAGTCATGTCCTATTACAAATTTGAGAGTCAAGCCTCTTTGTGAGTTTTGGTTGAGTATTAAAAGAAACTTTGCTGGTTATTTAAAGATGTTCTAATCTAACGGATTAATAGAGAAAATTTAATCGTGTTGACTAGCGACTTTAATTTTGAAGTTGATTAGAATTGCTATTTACGTTGTTGTAACCTACTAGTATGTTGTGTGGTGGTAATTTTGTTATCACCTATGTATAGGGTAGCCAAAAGTAATGTTGATGGTTGATGTTTATGCCCATTTGTTGTTATTGATGACTTGGTAGGGTTGTTAATTGTTGGAAACCTTTGATCCAATAGAGAAAAGTGTAAAATTGTGGATTTATGTCGAGTTCATGTTGTAGTGGGATGAACATTGGATAACAATCATGATGCAAGATTTTAACCTTAATGAATGCATGTCTTAGAATCCTGTTTATGAATTTTATCTTGTAGAGATAATACTTATTGGTTGAAGTCATTTTATTGATTGAACAAGTTTTAATTGTCAAGATGTTGATGTATGGATGGTATAAAATTGATACGTTGATCATGCTTAAGTATATGTTGAAGTACTATGTTTGAAATATAGAATACATTGATATATGATGTGTTGGTCTATGGGGATCATGATGAGGTAGTATAGAATGGAAGACGTTTTGTTAATCATCATAAACTGTATTTATAAATGTTTGGAAAGGTAACTAGAGAAAGAATTGGTTATGTAGCTTTTGGTTGAATTATATTGAGGCTTCTTGATGAGTAAATAGTGTATATTGAATGCTTAAATGGTGGCTTTCATCCTGAGTATGTGTCTAAAACCTTTTGGACTGGTTTGGTTGGTTGCTATTTTGGTTGAATACTTTTTGTCGAAGTGTTTCTTCTGTTGTGTTTCAGAGTTTCCCTAAAACTCGTAGTGATTAATGCCAACCTTTGGATTTGGCTAACTTGTTTAGTTTGCACTATGCGTATGGATTTACACCCAAAAGTCTTTGAGTGGATCGCGCCCCTTCGCGTTCGCACTGCATTATCTTTGGAATTAATTTTTAAGGAAGCAGATGGACATAGTGGGTTGTGTTGGAAACTCTTGAGATTTAATTTGTAACTTTTTTTACTTGAGTTGGATTTATTTGCATGATGTGTGTGACATTTGCGAGTGCTTCAAAAAGGTGGATTATATGAGTGTTTCATAAGTGAATTTGGTTAGTGAAGAGTTCTCTTTTGGGAATGAATTTCCCTTTCTTTCGAGAAAAAAAAATTGTGGCGGTTGTTTGTGCAGATGTTTGATTTTGGAGTCGATGTTCTTTTCCAAAATGTTGATTTTGGTTAAAATGCGATGTTTTGCAAGTTTAGCTTTCTATCATTGGTGGGTTTTGATACGATGTGGTGCCTTACTGTTAACTATCTTTGACATAGTTTATATGAATTAGCGCAATCCTCGGTGTTATTCGAGTTTTATTCATGTGTTACAGAGGAAGAAGTCGTCTTGTAAATGACTATTCGATAATGCTGTTATATGATGAATGAATGGTGAAAAGTAAACATGACATTGTCTATAGATGTTAAATGATAAAAGAGTCGTTGAGCCAGGTCGGTGAGAAAGTCATATATGGATATATGACTAATCCGGAGTGCTCTTGGAAAGCTGCATGCATGTCCTGAATCGAGATTTCAATTGCCTTCTATACGGGAAGTAAGAACGAATATCTTCTGATATGTTGGTTGTGGTGTAAGAGATCTGAGCTTTCTTTGCATTTGGCTTAGAAAAAAATAAAAAAAAATTAAAATGAGTACTCTTGGGTTGTTGCCGAATTCTTTCCAAAGTGGCTTTTAGCGCTTTGGAGTTCGAGTTGTTGGATGTGAATCATTTGGGGATCATGGGTCTTGGTTGAGCTTCCTCAATGATTCTACCCTTGGTTCTGATTCTTTGAAAGGAAGAATGCGAGGGCGAAACCTTCTAAGAAAGAGGAATTTAGTGTGGGTTGGTAATGACCTAAGATATTAGATGTTGCTAGTAGATGATCGTAAACTGTTTAAAAGTGAAGAGTAAAGGAAGGTTGTGTATGACTCAATCCAAACCTTCTTGGAGAATTGGGTCATTGATGTGTACCTAGGTGGGGCTGTTTAAATTATTAGTGGACCACTTGGTGGTTGCTAGTAATTGTTTTTCCTTTTCAGAGTGTATTGGACCTTTCTGTCGCTGAGGTTGAGCGAGGTTGTGTCAACCATAGCGATTTTGTTCGGTTGTTACTGTCTCTTGTGGGTTTAAGGACCCTGGTTGTAAAGTAGGCCTTTCCTTTTGGTGGTCTTGGAGTGTATGTCTCACCTGGTTTGTAAATGCGTCTTGAATACGGCGAACCACAGTAGAGGGGTTGTGGTGTGAAAACACGTTTGTGCGTGGGAGATGAAGAGGGTTCTAGAGACTGGTACCGTTTTCTTCTGGAGAGTAGTTGGATTAAGGAGTGCGAGACCGTTTTCCGTGAGAGGTTGCACTCTGTTGAGCTAAATCAACTTTTTCTCGCTAGTGTTGGTTTTGAGAACTCGCTTGTCGTTTATTCCGGTTTGAGTCTTTGTGTGAATGTTTTGTGTTGCAAAGAAGTCTTTTGTCCTTTGGGGACTTTGTTGTTGATTTTGGTGTGTCTTAGATTCGGGGACGAATCCTTTTAAGGTGGCGAGATTGTGATGCCCTAGAATTTGAGAGCGATCCTAGGGTTTTCTTTCTTGGTTGTTCCGGAAAGAAAGAGGGTTTTGTCGGGGAATGAAATAATTGAAGAATATGCGGCAATTTAATATTAAAAATTGGAGTTTTGGGCTAGTTTCCGCTGGGCTGAGGCAACCTGGGCCTGGGCTGGGAATTTCTTTTTACCCCTCTCCTCCCCAGGCCTTGGTGGGCCGGCCCACCACCCCCCTTTAAGTGCCGCCCCTCCCCTTTGGCTGGCCACCTCCCCCCTTTGCCCTAGAGCGCCTCCCCTTCCTCCCCCTAGCAGCCGCCACCCTCTCCTCTTCCTCCCCTGCGTGGTGGCTCAAGATCCACCCGGAACTGCGAAGGAGAAAGCGAGAAGGGATCCGTGGAGGACGAGCATATTTCAGATTCAGAGTTCATCGCGTGCTTTCCGTGGATTCTCGAGGAAGGACTCTAGGTAAATTTCTAGAATTTTACCCCCTTGTTCTACCTAAGATTAGGAGTGTTTTAGATCTGGTGGTGTTTGGTTTGGATGGAATTTGATGTGGGAGAAGGGTAGTTGTTCACGTGGTGCTGTTTCTGAGAGGGGAGATTGTGCAGCGCGGATTGTTTCACGGTTTAAGTGGCATAGATGATTTTTTCTGCAAAAACCTATAACTAGAAAGTTGTAGAAAACGTCGAGACCTAGCTTCTGTAATTGTTTCAGAATTTTTGGGCCATCGGTCTGAGAGTTATCTCTGTTGGAAGATGACGAACAGAATCTGGAAACAGATTTCGTCCACTGTGTTGGACGGTTGTTTAGGCATATTTAACAGCAGAATTGAAATTTTTGACCTTCATGAAAGTTGTAGATCTCGTCAATATCTAGCTACTGTAATTTTTCTGTATTTTTTTATGAAGAGTAGAAAAAAAGATAAGAAATTGGGAAGAGAGGGTGCTGCTGTTCGATGCGGACAGGTCGGGGTATTTGGCGTTTAAATGGGATCGGGGAGTAGGAAGCGTGTGTTTGAATTGTGTGATGAATTGTGATGTCGCTATGTACTGAAATAATGTTTGTTCTGGTGGTGCCACTGCTGGGCGTAACTAGGTTCTTCACCCACGTCGGTAATGGCAAGTGGAAGCAGTTGTATTGTTAATCTATACATTGTTGTTTGCTTCGCCTTCACTATAAACTCCAAATACAGCAATCATGCATGGTTTAATCACTTGCTTTGAGGATTGCAATATCTTGACTGGTATTGTGATGTTGTGGTTTGGCTATGAATCAAGAGTAAGGTGAAGAATAATGTTGTTTACCAGATGAATTGTCTAAACATTTCATCTGTATGATATTTGTTTTCTATCCATGCTATATGATGATATGAAAACGTGTGGACTCAGTGGGAGAGGTTATGAATGAATTCATGCATGAAGCATTAACTGCATAATCATGCATTGGAAGTTTGTCGACGCCACTTGGCGTCTTGCGGCCGTCTGCATACAACACCGTGTGTTCCTGAGAAAGGGCACGGTGAGGAGGAACATGGCATAAGCATGTGCATCAATCATATGCCTTTTACTGAAGTGGTGTGGACTCTTTGATGTGGTATTGTATATGAGGAATGTGGAATGCTAGATATATGGTGGATGTGTTATTTGTATTAGTTGTTCCGCTTGCTGAGATTTACCCAATCTCACTACTTGATGTTTTAATGTTTTCAGGTAGCACTTGTGAGTCGTAAGCATGAAGGGGGGGCTAGAAACACAATAAATTTTCTGATGTCATCACGACTCACATGATCTAGTGCTTTAAATAATTCATTAGTTGGATGAAATTTTATTACAAATAGACCCATTGTTGTCCCCTTTAAACTTGTTCTCCTTTATGGTTGTCCCTTTAGAGATGTGTTATGTTTATGGTTGATTCCTGGTTGATTTAGACTTGTTGTCTCTAGTATTGATGTCGTGATATTATTCCTATTTGAATTGCTTATCATGGACCTTGTAATATTCTCTAATAGTTTCTGCATAATTTTAAGTATTAGTTGGTATTATTTTAAGATTTGTTTTTAATCATGTTTATGGGGAGTCTTGTGATATTTTCACTGATCATAAGAGCCTCAAATATATTTTCACCCAGCGGGAGCTGAATCTGCGGCAGCGTAGGTGGTTGGAGTTGATAAAGGACTTTGATGTGTCAATCCAGTATCATCCCGGCAAGGCTAATGTTGTGGCGGATGCCTTGAGTAGAACGGGTGTCCCCAAGACTGCTTTGCCCTTGGTTGCAGAATTGGAAAGAGGACATGTCACTTACTGTTTCTTTGAGGTTGCGCAAAATGAGACTCAGATGATCATTCAGTCTTGCATACCCGAGCGAGTGCATGAGGCTCGATTGCAGGATCGTTTGCTTCAGGAGGTTCGGCGGAGGATTTGAGAGGAACCCTCGGGAATTCAGTATAGACGAGCATGGTTCTATTCGGTTTAGAGCCGTCTTTGTGTGCCTCGAATCGGATATGAAGATGGACATTCTAAGGGAAGCCCATAGGACTCAGATTCTGTTCATCCTGGTGAGACCAAGATGTATCGGGATCTCAAAGCGAGTTTTTGGTGGAAGAGGATGAGGATGGATATTGCCAAGTATGTGGCTTCTTGTGGAGTGTGCCAACAGTAAAAGCCGAGCATAAGAGACCTGCTGGCCTGCATTACGACCATTGGAAATTCCGAATGGAAGTGGGAACACATCACTATGGACTTTGTGATTGGGTTACCCCGCTCACCGCGAGGTAGAGATGCCCTTTGGGTAGTTGTGGATAGACTCACTAAGTCTGCACATTTTATTCCTATGAAGACGACCAATTCGGCACAGATCTAGTTCCCTTGTACATGAAGGAAGTGCTTAGACTCCATGGTGTGCCTAAATCGATTGTCTCCGATCGAGACACTAGATTTGTGTCCCATTTTTGGCAGAGTTTGCATAGTGCTTTGGGAACAAAACTCTCTCTCAGCACATCTTTTCATCCTCAGACAGATGGCGATGGAGCGAGACCATCCAGACTCTAGAGGACATGCTTCGCGTGTGTTCTTTCTTGGAAGGGAAGTTGGGAGGATCACTTGGCCTTGGTAGAGTTTGCTTACAATACTTGATTACCAGGCTAGTATTCGAATGGCTCCATTCGAGGCGCTTTATGGTCGAAAGTGTGTTTCTCCACTTTGCTGGGATACGATTGGTGAAAAATCATTGCGAGGTCCGGATTGGGTTCAACAGACCTTTGAGAAGGTGCAAGAGATACGGCGGAATCTCCTGGTCGCTTAGAGCCGTCAGAAGAGTTATGCCGATAACTGGAGACGAGATTTGGAGTTTGTAGTGGGTGATCAAGTCCTTCTCAAGGTATCTCCATCAAAGGGTGTTGTTCGTTTTGGTACCACCGGCAAGCTTAGCCCGAGGTACATTGGTCCGTTCCAGTGGTGGCTCGGGTGGGCGGTTTGGCATACCGTCTGGAGTTGCCGGACTCTTTGAAGGAGTGCATGATGTCTTCCATGTCTCTATGTTACTAAGTATCTCCATGACCCAGAGCATAAGATTGACTTGGAGCCGATTACGATTGAGCAAGATTTGACTTTGGAGTGCCATCCACTTTAATTTTAGACTCTTGAGCGAGTCATGAGGAGGAGAACCATCCGATTTGTGAAAGTTTTGTGGACCAATCGATCGGCGGGAGGCAACTTGGGAACTGAAGACCAGATCTGGAAGAAGTACCCTCGCTACTTGAGGACACCGGGGTAAGTCGTGGTTTACCTTTTGCCTTCCTTTTCCTTTTAGGTCTCAGAGCTAAAAGAAGAAGATTCGAGGATGAATCCTTTTAAGGAGGAGAATGTGATGCCCTAGAACTTTAGAGCGATCCTAGGGTTTTTCTTTCTCTGTTGTTTGGAAAGAATGAGGGAAATTGTTGGGGAATTAAATAATTGAAGTTTATGCGCGTATTAATATTAAATTTGGAGTTTTCGGCTAGAAACAGTGGGCCGAGGAAAACTTGGGCCTGGGCCGGAATTCTTCTCCCATCTCCCCTCCCACTCCTAAGTGGGCCGGCCCACCTCCCCTAAAGGGGTGGCGCCTCCCCATGTGGCCCGGCCACCCCACCCCAAGCCCTAGGGCGCCTCCCCCTCTCCCCCTAGCAGCCCCCACTCCACCTCTTCCTCCCCTTGCGTGGTGGCTCAAGATCCACCGCGAAACGCGAAGGGAAAACGAGAAGAGGATCCGTGGAGGCGAGGAGGACGAACAGATTTTCGTTACGGAGATCGTCGCGCGTTCTTCGTGGGTTCGCAAGGGGGAACTCAAGGTAAAATTCCCAATCTTTTACCCCTGTTGTACCTAGGGATTAGGAGTGTATTAGATTTGGTGGTGAGTGGTTTGGTTGGATCTTGATGGGGGGGAGGGTAGATATTCACGTGGTGCTGTTTTTGGAAGGGAAGATTGTGCAGCATGGATTGTTTTGCGGTTTAAGTGGCATAGATGATTTTTCCTGCAAAAACCTATAACTAGAAAGTTGTAGATAACGTCGATACCTAGCTTCTGTATTTTTTTCAGAATTTTTGGGCCGTCGGACTGAGAGTTATCTCTGTTGGAAGATGACGAACAGAATCTGGAAACAGATTTCGTCCACTATGTTGGGCGGTTGTTTAGGCATATTTAACAGTGGAATTGAAATTTTTTATCTTCATGAAAGTTGTAGATCTCGTCAATATCTAGCTACTGTAATTTTTATGTATTTTTATGAATAGTAGAAAAAAGATACGAAATTGGGAAGAGAGGATGCTGCTGTTCGATCCGGACAGATCGGGGTTTTCGGTGTTTAAAAGGGGAACGGGTTGTAGGAAACGCGTGTTTGAATTGTGTGATCAATTGTGGTGTTATTATATACTGAAAGTATGCTTGTTCAGGTGGTGCCCCTTCTGGATGCAACTAGATTCGTCATCCACGTCGGTAAAGGCAAGTGGAAGTAGTTGTTTTGTTTGCTAAACATTTCATCTCTATGATATTTGCTTTCTATCCATGCTTTATGATGATATGCAAACATGTGGACTCAGTGGGAGGGGTTATGAATGAATTCATGCATGAAGCATTAACTGCATAATCATGCATTGGAAGTTTGTCGACGCCTTGCGGCGCGATCAAGACGTACAACACCGTGTGTTCCTGAGAAAGGGCACGGTGAGGAGGAACATGGCATAAGCATGTGCATCAATCATATGCATTTTACTGAAGTGGTGTGGACTCTTTGATGTGGTATTGTATATGAGGAATGTGGAATGCTAGTTATATGGTGGATGTTATATTAGTATTAGTGGTTCCGCTTGCTGAGATTACCCAATCTCACTACTTGCTGTTTGATGTTTTCAGGTAGCGCTCGTGAGTCGTAAGCATGAAGGGTGGGCTAGCAGCACAATAAAGTTTCTGTTGACATCACAACTCGCTTGATCTAGCGCTTTAAATAATTCATTAGTTGAATGAAATTTTATTATTTATAGACCCATTGCTGTTCACTTTAAACTTGTTCTCGTTTATGATTGTCCCTTTAGAGATGTGTTATGAATATGGTTGATTCCTGGTTGAATTAGACTTGTTGTCTCTAATTTTAATGTCATGATATTATTCTTATTTGAATTGCTTCCGTATTGTCTTGTTTTAGGGGAAATGCTGTCGATTTATTCTTTTACAACAGTTGAGATTTATGGGGTGTTACAGTTTAGTTTACAAATTGTTCCTGGTACGATGCCAATCTATAAAACCCCATACCGGATGGCTCCAATAGAACAAGTTGAGTTGAAGAGGCAATTGGATGAACTCCTAGCTAAGGGGTTTATTAGAGTGAGCTCGTCTCCTTGGGCGGCCCCGGTCTTGTTCGTGGAGAAGAAAGATGGCACCAAGCGGCTATGTGTGGACTACCGGGCGCTCAATCAAGTTACCATTAAGAACAAGTACCCATTGCCTCGTATTGATGATCTTTTTGATCAATTGAGGGGTGCCAAAGTATTCTCCAAGATCGATCTGCAATCTGGGTATCATCAGTTGCGGATTGAGGAGGATATTGAAAAGACGGCTTTCAACACGAGGTATGGGCATTTTGAGTTCGTAGTCATGTCTTTTGGACTAACGAATGCTCCTGCCGTCTTTATGGAAGCAATAAACAGGATGCTCCATGAATATCTTGATGTCTTTATCGTCGTTTTCATTGACGACATTCTTGTCTACTCGAAGTCCGAAGAGGAGCACGCCATACATCTTGGTCTAGTTTTGGAAGCTCTTCGTAAGAATCAATTCTATGCCAAACTCAAGAAGTGCGCCTTCTGGTTGTCGGAGGTGAGTTTCCTTGGGCATGTCATCAACCAAAGTGGTGTCACAGTTGACCCAAAGAAGGTTGCCGCTGTGGTTGAATGGCGAAGACCGTCTAGTGTGACGGAAATCAGGAGTTTTCTTGGGTTGGCAGGTTATTATCGGCGTTTCGTGCACAATTTTTCCATCATTGCTAAACCGATGTCAAGGCTCACTCAGAAGGGGGTTCCTTTCATCTGGTCAGGGGAATGTGAGGCTAGTTTCCAGACGCTAAAGAGCAAACTGGTCAATGCACCTATTTTATCCTTACCTGTGAGTGGCAAACGTTATACAGTGTATGCAGATGCCTCCAGGATTGGTTTGGGTTGTGTTCTCATGCAAGAAGACTGTGTCATCGCTTATGCTTCAAGACAGTTGAAGACTCATGAACAGAATTATCCCACCCATGACCTTGAGTTAGCCGCCGTGGTTTTTGCCTTGAAATTGTGGAGGCACTATCTTTATGGGGAGTCTTGTGATATTTTCACTGATCATAAGAGCCTCAAATATATTTTCACCCAGCGGGAGCTGAATCTGCGGCAGCGTAGGTGGATTAACAATCACAATAATACCAACTTCAGTAAATAACCTGATACCATAAACAGTTTAGATTTATGGTGATGTTGTCCCAGCCCGGCCACCCGCGCCGCCGCACCCAAACCCTAATCCTAAGCGTTGTGACCGTTGGATTCAGATCCAACGGCCACGTGTCGGTCGCGTAGCCAATCGTTCCCGCCCGCTGGATCCCGTCTGCGTGGACGGCCAGGATGCATCCACGTCACCCCTTTCCGAGTCGTCGCCGGATTCCGCCGTCGTGCCGTGTGGGCCTCGGTCTTCGCGAATTTCACGGACGCCGAGGACGGTACTTAACGCGCCGCCACCCGCCCCGTGCTCTCCTCTCCCATGCGCGTCTTTTGCCCCAATCCTCATCGCTTGAGCCATCGCCACGCCCGCGTAATCTCTCACCGAAGTTGCCCTAACGCTCCGCTGCGGTTTGTCCCGCCCCTCGCCACCGTCAAGCCGTCCCGTGGACCGTTGAGGCCAGATCTGGGTGCACGAGGTCAAGCTGCCTCGGATAGGACCTTCCGCCTCGCCGGAGGAGCCCCGAAGCGTCGTCCCGTACATCTTCTTCCCCGACTCCGGTCTGCTCACGCCACCGCACCGCCATCACCGCTTCGAGCTCGGACAGCCATCGGATCAAGATCGCACGCCCGAGGTTTGTCCACGCGTCCCGTCCTCCGTAGCGAACCAGAGACCATGTGGATCGTTAGATTTAGATGCAAGGGCTAGGATGGTGCCACGTAGCTTTGACCTAGGGTTTGGATCCGCACCGTAGGATTTTAGATGAACGGCTCGGATCGATTTGTTTAGATCGGGTTTGACTAGATCGTAGCCGTTGGTTCTAGAGCGGACGGTTTAGATCGCGCCACGCGTCGGCCGCGGATCATGCCATGTCACATGAGATCTGCACCGTCGGTTTTTAAACTAGCGGGCGGGATCGCTGCGTGGCCAAGCCAACCCCGGGTCGCCATGTAGCCCTAGCCGGGATCCCGCGAGGGCGCACGTGAGTGCCGCTGACATGCGGGGCCCACATGTTAGTGTCGCACGGTCCGGTGGACCAGATCCACCGTGGACCGAGCCGAACCATGCGCCGGGTCCACGGCACAGTGCCGACACGTGGCAACACCCGGAGCGTGCCACGTGGCATGCTGACATCATGCTGACGTCAGCATGGGGGCCGGTCGGCGATGACATCAGCAAGGCCACGTGTCGCTCTCTGGTGGTGACACATGTCACTGGTGACGTCATAATTAATTTCCAGAAAAGAAATTATTTATTTAATTCGGTTTATTGATTTTAAAAATAGTTTCAAACTTCAAAATGCTATAACTTTTGCGTTTTAACTCCGATTTGAGCGATTCAAATTTCTAAAAATTGTAAAATTATGTTATTTCTGTTTATGAGTTTTATTTGAATTTTTGAGCACTGTGTATGTATTGTTTTATTTATTTATTGCTTTATTTGCACATTACGAGTAGACATTGAGGTGCCCGAAGGCTTCGAGGGCGAAGTTCAGAACCGGGAACAAGTGCAAGAGCCCGGGCAAGTGTTATTTGAAGGCAAGTTATGCTTTGATCATATTGCTCCTATTTTTGAAAATTAGTTTGATTTAAATTATTGCATGCTAGTTTAATTAGAAATTGTTTTAATTATTTCTGGGAATTAGATAATTGCCAAATTGCAGTATGACACCTTGACTATTTAATTATGTGTCATGAACCCTTGTCACCCTAGTTGAGGATCATATTAGTCGGTCATTATTAAATTGTCAATATTGGGTATTTAGACCGTTGTAGTATATTGCTTAGACCTGCTACATACACATGACATGATTTTGGACAATCAAATGTTAATATTGACTTAATGAGATATTGAACCTATTTTTGAGAAGTATCATGTGTTGTGATGTTGATGATGGCACGTGGTGCATGGTAATCAATTGGGTTTGATAAATAGATTTAGACCGGGGCAAGTGGCAAGAATGATCAGGTGGGCCATGTGTGGCATCGGGAAAATCGTTTTGGTTCTTCGGGTAGTCTTGCCCTGGTCCCCCTAAGGACTTAACCTTGCAAACCATTGAACTGGGTCAAACATGCAACCACTTGACTGGAATGGGACGGGCCTAGTTGAGTAAGTTACTAATAACTTGCATATGGTACCTCGGGGTGTCAACTACACCTTTTGTGTAGCTTGAAGGGGGAACGTACCAGGGCTACGGCATGGTACCCGTCCAACGGTATGTCGGTCCCATACTTCGCCTCCACTGAGGGAAGGTATGGTGTATGGCAAAAACCGGAGAGGTTCACTTGTGGGTAAAGTGCATAACCTCTGCAGAGTGTAAAAAATCTATTCGAATAGCCAAGTCCGCGACACTGGACACTACTCGGGGATTATAGTCAAGGGTTAGACTTTATGAAAATAACTTGGTTTGGAAAATGCTGGAATTGGGACATGTGAGTTGGACTTAGGATGTTAAATGCTTTACTTATGAAACGCCTATGAAAGTTATTATCTGTATTACTGTTTTACTGCTTTACAATCTATTGTTGTATTTATGAATGTTGTTTACTGCAAATGAACCATGAACCATTCCTTTGTACTAAGCCATGCATGTAGAATATTAGTTTGCATTCTGTGCATGACTTGCTAAGTACCAAGTACTCACCCCTTGCAACTACAACATCAGTTGAAGAAGAAGCTATACCTGCTTTGGAGGAGGAGCTCCAGGAAGATCCGGCTAACGAGGGAGCGAGCCCAGTCAGTTGCCTGTGGTATACTGGATGGCGCCACGTTGATGCTTTTATTCCGCTGCAGTTTATTTCCTTTAATAAGTTTTCGCCCTGCGTGGCGTATCTTTGTAACTTGACCATAAGGTCGAGCAACCAATTTGGTTATTTTAAATAAAGTACTTGTTGTTTCGTTGAGTATGATTGTGATAATTACCGATGTTGAGACTGTGTGCACTAGCGTGATCCTGGACTAGTGATGAATACACAAAGGGTCCGGATTTGCAAATTCGGGTCCTGACACAGATCCAAATCATCATTCATATGGCGATCAATATTATCATCTACTAATAGTGTTTCACAAAATCATTTACTAAACCACCGAGTATGATTCTCAATATTATCCATTTAATCCATCGAGTTTATTTGATAATATCATTTACCAAATCACCGAGTATCATTCTCAATATCACCTATTTTAACCCTTCACATTGCCATCTCTAAATCACATAGTATGCTTGTTAAAATCTACCGAATATGATTAACCACTTATTCTATTTGATCCACAAGTATGATTCTCAATATTATTTATTTAATTTACCGACTATTATTCTTAATATCATGCATCTTCCAATTCTCCACCAATCCATACTATTTATATTGTGAACTACTATCACAATCCAACTCCTCAATATTTCAATTATCACCATTCATATAGAAATTTTACAAAACATTCCCCCCTTAACACTAGTATTCATTTAACTCCCATCAAGTTGAGTTCTAACTCCAATTCACATTCCATACTATCTAATCCATTCAAAATGTCATCTAAAGAATTAATCTCTTAATAAGAGAATATTTACCAAAAAGTGTTTATTATGGTGGATTACTGTACTAGGATGACAAAGGATCATGGATAACAATATCAAGGAGATATAAGCAATAGGTATAACTAACCGCCTAACGTTAACATAATCCTTTTATATAAGTAGCAATGCAATTTGTAAAACATTGTAAAATATTTATAAATCATGGGATCAACATGCGTCAAGGAGACTTGCCTTCGGTCGTAGCGATGGTCTCAAATTCCTGGGGTTCGGCAACAGCGTTGACGGCTCCGATGAGTTCTTCGGCTACGCGCAAAACGGAGCGACAAATAAATAAAATATAGAAATTATAAAAATAATATTGGCAGATAGAGGGTGATTTTAGATGAATTTAGGAATTTGAATCACGTGATTCGGAGTTACGACGAAAGAGAACGAGCGTTTCAAAGTTGGATTGAAAAGAAAATATAGGGAAAAGAGAAATGTACTGTAGCATCGACCTGTTACTGTAGCTACAGCATTTTTGTCGAAACTACAGTACTTTTCCCTCCAGAACAGAACGCAAAACGGTATTTAGGGCTAGAGATGATGATTTTCCATGGAAGGGGTGGTGGGGTTGGAGAAGATGAGCACCGGAAAGATCTCGATGATGTGAACCCAACGGTGGTGTCGGATTTTTAAGGGAATTACCGGATTGAGAGGAATCGACGATGAACGGAGCTCCAACCAGCGACTTCAAACGCAAAATTCGTCGCCTTCCTGCAACGAAACCCAAAATTTCTTGAGGGCTTTTGTTCGTGGCGACTAGACACACACGATGATGCGAACGGATTTGCAAATGACTCACCGAATTAAAAGATGACGCGGCGATGTCCACGAACGACGTTCGGCGACAGTTTTTGCAAGATTCTGAAGGAACGAAGTGGAGAGGCAATGGGAGAGTGTGAGCACGGGAAAGAGGACTCCAAGCCGAAGTTGTAGGAAGTGGTGGCTTGTCGTTTCGTGGAGAAACGGCTGAGTTATGACCATTTAAGTGTTTTCGGTTCCAACACAAAATGCGAGTGTTTCCACGGGCTTTAGGACGAGTGATGGTGGGGAATTGAATCTCCTCATCAATACCTTTCATTTGCAACCGGAATCACTTAATTTGGTGCACGGATGAGGAAGTTATGGAGGTTTAAAGAAGTGAAGTCCATGGTAGGAAGAGAAATCGTTTCTCTGGAACTTTGGCTGGAGGTTGAAGAAAGGTGAACAGTACCATGACACGTGGTGGTTTCCTATTGGTCGATGAATAGTGTAGAAACAATGGCGCGCGAGATAAAATAGCAAAAATGGTCTAAAAATCCTGAAAAAATTTCTAAAAATACTAGAGAATATTTGGAACCCAATAAAATTAGTTTCACTGATTTTGGATGAATTTTGGAATTTAGATAATTTCAGGACGAATATAATGAATTTGAAGAAAGAGCGCGAGAGATAAAATACCAGAGGGATTCTAAAAATCTTGGAAAAATTTTCAAAACCATTTTAGAATATTTGGAACCTAATGCAATAGGTTTCGGAATTTTTAGAGGATTTTGGAACTTGGATGGAATTTCGAGTAAGGACAGGAATTTGGAAAGTCGACTTTTTGGACGATGAAGGATTGAACTCCAATTTCAGAATGATAAGGACGCCAGGTTAAATAGAACACCAAATAAAATCCAAGTTTTCAATTTAATTAATTTAAATTAGCTTTTGGCAAAAGACCGAAATTGGGGATGTTACATAAGACAACCTTTTCTAGTCGTTTCCACACACTATGTTTGATACGATTTAGTGCGGATTATTGTCTGAGTGTAGTTTGTTTAACCTTATATCATAGCCTATGTAGAGGACCCCTCCGACAATTCTCAACCCATGGTACCCTCTACCCACCTCATATATATACCATACCAGCTCCATTCGTTGGATGAGCCATTTCAACACAACAATATTGAACCACTGCCGCAGCAATGCATCAACAAACCAATTTATCAATAACCAAATTTCTACTGCAGCAGCTCACAATTATCCATATTTTTTTCAATTCCAACAACTTTTGATTTAAAGTTTTACTTTAAAAGATATTTTTTCCCATGAAGTGATGATTTCTGAAAACATTCGAAAATAATTCCAAAAATTATGAACAAAGGAAGCTTGCCTGGATTAGTGTAGAAATATACGTCCCCACACGGTTGTTGCTGATGATCAGCGGTCTGATTGAAATTAATTCATGAAATTATATAAATGTCATATTTTAGCGGCGAATAAGTTTTTCCCTATTTTAAGGTGTTCAACCCTTTACTCTTATTATTTTAAGATTTAAAAAATTTACGTTGCACTTTTTAGAAATTCATACCATTTTCTTTCGTCGCGCTTTAGTGGAACATTCGACCAATTTGATTAGTTGATTTAATAGATTTTTAATTGATACGGCTTTAATATGAATTGTTCGCATTAACAAATTAATTCATAATTTTACTAAAAATATTTTTCTTATTTTTATATTTTCTTTTATCTTCTCTTATTTTCTTTTAATTTATTTAATTGTAACAAATTCTTATGTTGCGATTAATTTATTAATTCTTGTGACCGATTATTCAAATTTTATGTGCTATCAAAAAATTACCCCTTTCCTTTTTTTCGTACTTTCCTTTCTCTCTCTATTTCTTTCCCCACCGGTCACCCTTATCTCTTCTTCCTCCTTTTTCCCCAATCCTCACTGTCCTCTCTCACTAGCTCCTCCCCAATCCGGTGCTTGCCATCTCCATCCTCTCCCCCAAAGGCCTATCTCCTCTCCGGCGCCGGCTCACCTGTGCCGCCGCCCATAGGTGCTCTTCCTCCCCTTCTCTGCCATGCTCAGACGCCCTCTGCCTGTCGCGATTGGGCCGCACCGATGGCTATGCCACTAGGCTCTGCCCCTGCAGCCTTGCACCGACCTCGGCCCTGGGCCGCCTCCTCCAGCCCGCACAGCCTACAGTTGGGGTCTACTCCGGCCTGCCATCGTCTCTCTCTCTCTCTCTCTCTCTCTCTCTCTCTCCTGCCGCTCCCATTTTGGCCAGCTCTCTGGCCGCCGCCATTTCCCCTGACTCAGGTTGCCAGGCCACCTAGGCTCGGTCGCCCGACTGAGCAGGCGCTACCCCAGGCTGTAGCTTCGCTCCTCTGGCCAAAACCCCTGAACCAAACTAGGGTTTGTCACACCCTGCCTCACTACGATTTTACCACTAATTCTCGCTTTAATGTGTTTTGCGCTGTGATGTTGAATGGTAAAATTGGAATCCCATGATTGATGCTCGGGTTGGATAGCGCCCCGACAATACCCTTAATCTACCGTGCGCCAGGGAGCAATGCGTGGATTATTGGGGATGCACGACGCAACCCCTGCGGCGTCGATTAAATGAGACCACTGGATTTCTACGATCTTTAGCTTCTAATATCTTTAGTCTCTAAATTTATGTTTATGCAACTATCATTGCTATACTTGTGATGTGATTACCTACGTTGTGAGAAAAAGAGAGAAGGAAGGCATGGATGTGATGATAAGGTTTCTGCTTATTCCTTCTTGCTCCTGAGCTTGTGGTGGCCTTGTCTTTGTGCTCCCTGGAGGGTTGACTTACTCCTGGCTTGCCTTGTTTCTTGATGCTTGATTGAGCTTATGGTGCTCCAGTGGTCTCGCCTCTCCTAGCGGTGACTTTGCTTGAGGCTTTGGTCTCCTTGGTGTTTTATGATTTTGGTAGCCTCCTTTGCTCTAGCAGGGCTGGTCTTGAGTTTTGGGGGGCCCAAGACGAAATTATAAACGGAGACCCCTCTAACATAAGCATCAAAAAAAATTATAGTACCATGTATCAATTGAAAAGACAATATTCAACAGACTTTGAGACTTTAGAAGCAAAACGAAACTGACTAATTGACCAAACTGCAAAACAAACAAATTTATCTAACAAAGGGGCCCCGGAAATTTGGGGGCCCAGGGTGGCCGCCCCGCTCGCCCAGCCCCATGGCCGGGCATGTGCTCTAGATGGCTTTCTAGTGGTTTTGGAGAGGAGGGGACTTGTGTATATATTCCCTGGTGTGCTTTGGCGAAGCTTGGTTGCTTTGGTTGGGAGGAAATGAGATGAAGTTTTGGCCGGGGCTATTCTAACCTACAGTGCTCCGTGCTTATCCTTCACACTATGAAGGTTTTACCTTTTTACATTGAAAATTCACTTTTCTACCGTACGATATTTTAAAATACGCGCATCTATGAATTTAATTAATATGTTTGTTAAATTGCCAACTGATGAAACCCTAATCCGTGACATGTGCCGATTTGGCCCCGAACGAATCTGATATATCAGTGCACAATACCAAATCATACGGGCCTGACAGTAATTCTAATTCTGAATTCATTTATTTAATTTAATGCATTGATTTTTTTTAATTCTTATATGAGTACAACTAAAATGCAGGGCATCCATATGAAATTCAAAAGAACATCGGTGTTTTGTAATTTATATTCTTGTAATTTTTATTTTGAAAATGTAATTACTTATTTTTTAGATATACTTGATTATTTATGTAATTTATGATTTGAGATGTAATTAAACTCTTCCATAATTTAATTTATTCTAGTGTATTCAATTTGTAATAATTAAATTGTATAATTCAGATTTATTAATTAATGTTTCTGATCAGGAAAATAGATTGGTTTATTTTATTTGTAACTGCCCATTTGTGTAAAATTTTTAATTCTCCCAAGTAATGAATTGATTTATGTAAGTGTGAAGATTTAATGCATATGTGCATATTTGTTGCGATTTATTTAATAAATTGATTATGTTTATTTTTGAACAACTACAATTACGAAATTTTCTTTTACAATCTAGATTATCCTATTCAAATCCCTACTTTGCAGGGTGCTAATTAGGCGAACACTTTCATTTAGAGACCGACATAATTGAAACAAAATGAAGCAGCCTCTCAGACTAAAATGAGTTGTTTGGTTGCTTACATATACAGAGATTTGTATCCACAGATACAGAATCTCACTTTTTTCTCATGTTTGGTTGCCTGCATCTGGTTTTAAACCTGGCTCTGCAGATGCAAAATTCCTCCACAGCCTGGCTCTAGAGAAACGCCCAAATCGGGCGCTTCCGCTCGTGCAGACGTGAGCTCCTCGTGTTGTGCACCGCATGGCCCACCCGCAGCGACTGGAGCGGCAGCATGCGCCATGCAAATTAAACATGATTAGCATTAATGCCAGTGGGTTGGAAGGATAATGCCATTTCTTTTTTTCTTTTTTTACTAATATCTTTTGATTAGCATCTCTGATCACCGAACCAATTTCACCTACGTGTTCCTGACATTTTTTCGAACAAAACTAGACCAGTTGCTATATAAATTTCAAAAGATTAAAATTTCAACTCTACGCAGCCTGTCCAATATCATACAAACAACCAAACAACATCTCTTGCATCCACCCAGCCTGGCTCCCACCAGCCTAGCTGAGCTCATACATTATACAGTCTGGCTGAGCTAGGAAGGCAACCAAACAGCCCCAAAGGTTCTTCATACAGCGATATACCAAAGAAGCGCCTACTCACGTTGACAACATTGTTTAGTCAGTCAGAAGAATAGCCACATCTCAATGGGTTGGATGCATCCTGTGGTGAATTATTCACAACCTAACCAAATGCAGTGGCCGTGCACACTCCCGTAGTCACAGAAACCGTAATGGGTATTACCACATGGTTCTCCACCACTATGAGCAACTGAACAAACTTGCTGGTACCTACAACACCAAATGTTCCAAACATCATTCTAAGTTGATCAAAATTTCAATATATCAGCATTTATTCAAAATATAATTAAAATGTAACTGTCCGAAGAATCAAGCCAGTTATCGCAATGGAGAAATTTAGCTGACAAATGAAGTGTTCAGTTTCATTGGAATTTCTAGCTTGCTTCCCTCAAAAGAGGAAAATGGTATTGTGTTTCTTAACCAATAGAAAAGAAGAAATACAAAGCTTTCAGTTTGGAAACCAACCAAACAACTATATTTTGGAGTTTCCTGCAAGAAACAGTCATTGAAACAAACTAAGCAGGTGGATAAAAAATTAAAATACCGCATAAGTGAGGAAAATAAAGTTACCTTTGCATTGTGTGGCATGATCTTTATGTCATGAGGTGGATGAAGCCATGAGTCAGCGGTGTGTGACAAGTTTTCGAGCTTGCTGGTATAGATATCTGCATATTGATGAATGTGATAGGCAAATGATGATTCCCTTCCAGTGTCTGTAAGAAAAGTTGCACCAAAAGAGCTATTGAACAGATCTCGTATCCCAGATCGACATTGATGCCTTTCTGCATTCAACTCATCAAGCAATGCTCTGTAAACTTGGCCTTTCTCGGTGCTAACCACAGTTGCATGAACTTTCCCAAGTAGATCATGTATTATACTTAATTTTGCCTGCAGTGTAGGATATAGTTTAGGTAACTTGATAATCCATGTGGATGGAAAATCATGGACTAACACACTGTATATTTTATAGAGCAAGCAAATCATATCAAGATGAATAAAAATAGTAAATGCCATCATTCTGTTCTATGGAGCAATTTGTGGTGCAACTGATTGTCCCTGTGCCATGCTTTAGATGATATGTGCCAGTAAGTTGGACTTTTAATAACACTTGCAACTTCCACATAATGCCTATTGCCTAAGCAGCCTCCGAAACAAAATTCTGCAAGTTGACATAGTTCCTTTTAGGCTTTACTGATCACCACAACTATTTTCCTTCTCTCAGTGCTGATGTCAGATTTCACAATGTTTGCTACAAACTTGGAAGGGAACAATTGTTAATAAGAGCTGCAGGCTCTATAAAAAGCAACTCTTTAACACACTGATGATAAACTAAGAGGCGACTACATTCAGAGTGTATACATTCTCTTTTAGATACTGGCATGTAGCTATTTTGCAGACCAATAATATTAGTAAAACATGATAATTACCATCTCATCTAGAGCCTAGACATGTATCACAATAGACTAAATTAGGGTTTGTGTGGCTTCAGACTTTTAAGTTTAATTCAAATGGCTTAAAATTTTCAATTTCTAATCCAGCTAGGAATTTTACTACCTATTAACCCTTCAAAACACAATCTACAATACATAGCTGTGATGAACCTTAGTTCATCAAGGTAACTATTGTACTGAGGAGGGCTTGAAGACACGGCTGAAGGAGAGGGATCTTAGGAGAAAGATCAAAGATGAGACCATGGACTGGAGACTTCAGATGAGAGAAAGATTATTTCATTCTTCTTCTTGCCTAATGCCAACAATTACAATAGGCCTCCTCAAATAGAGGGTTCTCCTAACTACAGATAAGATTAATCTATCAGTAACCTTCCTAGCTAATAGATAAGATCCCAACTAATAAGATAAGATGCCAACTAATGCAACATAACTAGATAACCAAGTTGCTTCTGCCGCCAGATGTAGCAGCTGCGGCTGTTGCCCCTTGGTGCACGGCCCCTAATGGGCTAGGCTGAACTGCACAAGAGAGTAGTCATGCTGTTGCACGCGTTGGCTGCTAATTTTAACCACAATCACAGAGTGCCAAGGGGAACAGAAAAATGGAGTTACATATTCCGGAGGCAGATAACATACAAACCTGTTGGAACCGGTAGCTGTCACCATTCTGAATTTCTATTTCATCCTGAAGTGACAAAGAATAGATCATTGTAAGTTGTAACACAGTACAAAATATAATTACACATTTTGTATGACAAAGTAGTGTGTAAAAGGTCAGAGTCAGTCGAGAAAATTACAGGGGAATCATTCGGGTCTTCTTTTTCATACAAGCACAAACTTATTCACGTCATCTAAATACATTATCCCACATGTCCAAGATCAAGAAAACCTAAGAGGTTAGTTTGGATTTTTCAATACCATTTTCCATCATTTAATATCATTTTTTCAGCTTAACCTGAATTATTGGCGATCTTCTTTAGTACCAACATGATCAAGACAACTTACAAGGTAACTAGTCAACCAGTAAAATCTTAAGATGTCAAAGTAGTGATGCTTGTATTTCACACTAGTTTCTGGCATATGCAAAAGTAAATCTCAATAAAAAAAAAAAAGAGAAGCACCTACCTCAAGTTCGCGAATTACAGCAGCTGTTCGCCAACCAGCTTTTGAAGGCCCTCTCAAGTCGCTCAAAAGATGATCACCAAAGTATATAACCTACGACATGGCCAAAAAAGACATGAGATGATATATTTAAATGGACAACTTTTGAAATTCAGTATTGAGGAGATACATGTGTTACTATGAGAGTAAAGACCAGACCAAGTTATATCTATAGTAGATTTACAAATATGACAAGGTTATGGAAATACCCTATTAGATTAAGCATGAAACATAGTCAACATGCAGCAGATGAGCCTAAATATCATGTGACACATTTCACTATGCAGCAGCAAAATCAACTACCATTTGACATGCACAAATGTTTGACATGAAAACTATTTTGTTTATTTAAGAAGAAAAACTATATTACTCTAGATATAAAAGTTACAGCTGATGTAACATATATAAAAAAAATGATCCTTCTTGAGGTTCAAAACAGCCAACCTCTGGGCCTCTCCACTTTGTAATGTGCAGAAATGATTTTAAACAGCCATGGTAATATACTTGATTTGGCATAAACTTGTCAACTGTAGTAAAAGCTAAGGTATCCTTTTCAGTGTCATACACCCTACAAGTAACCAGCAAATATAGTTAGGAATCCAGAATTGGAGTAGACATAATTGTGCAGAACATAAAAAACTGGCAACAATACAAGTTCTTATGCACCTGTACTTACTAAGACCTACTTTCTGTTAATATTCGAAGGTTTATAAACAGTCCTACATGGATGCATCAGTGTCAAAGGCAAATGAACACATTAACACCACTATTTTGCTAAGAAGGCTTAAATTAATATTTTTCTTTAGTAGCACAAAAATGTTCCACAGAACCTGAATGGGTGGTCTGAATTATAGAACGCCGGTTTATTTGCCTGTGCAATCACAACATCAAAGAGCTCCCTCCAGGAATTCCCATCGAAATGCTGGTCCTGATTAATTGAATAATGAAAAATCAAGTTCACACTATGTGAGTGGACAAAACACAAAAAGAATGGCTCTTGAGAGAAGAAAAAAATCATGCCATATCAAGACACTTTCTATTTGGAATTACTGTTTTCATCAAAAAAAAAAAAAATTACAAGAACAAAATAAAAAAATTTCTCCATACTAGTAGGGAAAAAAACCAAGCTCTTAATGAAATATGGAAACAAAGGAACAATGTACATGCAAATGATTTGCCTGTTATTTTTAAGACTCTATAAAGTACATTTAATAGAACAGTCTCTTGCCAACGGTGTGATGGTGAAGAAAATATTGGATATCAAATTCTCAACTAAAACAAGTGATATTAAATATATCATCTCATGTCTTTTAGACCTGTGAAAAGTAAAAACAAGTGATATTAAACAAGTGTATGCTATGCGTGAACAAAGCATAAAAGAAGATTGAAAGGACCTCTAGCAAATAACTCATCCCTCCATCCACAAAGTAGAAAGGTGAGTTGGTGAGAAGAAATAGCTTTTTCCCCTTCTCTCTTAGCATCTTTAAGAAACGAAACACCTGACTCTGCAGGTCACAGATGAGGCAATGGTCTTAGAGCTGAATACTTGCCTTGGTTAAAGCATTGATATACAAAACTTCAGCAAAAAAGAAGGGGGAAAGGCAATATGCCAGCAAGAACCAGGAAAAGCAGTACCGCCTACATTTTTTATCAGAAATTTCTGTGGCTCAGAAAGAATTTTCCTGTGAATTAAACCACTTCGGTGGACATGCTGAATCGATTGGTTTACATCCTCATATACATAAGAGGCATCAAACTCCAGCTTGGCATTTACAAAGTGCTGAACAATATCAGCAATGAGGCATGCCTGTGAAGAAAAGAACATGCTCTTAGTGTTAGAAACAATCAGTGAAAAAGCCAGTACAATTGCGCTATATAATCTCCTAATAACTATTTAAGCTAAACATATAATGTGATACTATAATTAAGTGCACGATAACTATCGATGTTTTTATGCGCTACAACATAGGGTGTATAGGTGCAAATATATTTCAGTAAGGGAGGTGAGAACTGAAAACGACATACACAATTAGCTGCTCAAGAAGAATGATCAAATACACAAAGATTAATGTATGAATACTCAGCAGATAAAATATATATAACCTATAAAAAAAAGTATAACAAAGCGGGAGATATTATGTGCCACTACTTAGTCCACATATCTGTAAGGCAACTAATAATACTTTACTACTTCAAAAGTAAATTGCAACAACATGAAAAGAAGGGGGGAAACATATGAGAGAAGGTTTGCATCAATTTAAAAATACCTCACTAAAACAGAAGACATCCATCAGCCCAACAAGCTGATGAGCTTGATCTCTGCCGATATGTCGTGTACCATAGAGTTCTTTTATCTCAGTCAAACTCAGCTGATAAACAAACATCCAGAAGATAAGAACTCGTAGTTCATTGAGAAGCACATTTTACATAATGTAATTATTTGGTTGGTGACAGCGAAGAGCAGCGTAAATAAAAGATGATAAATTAAATTCAGTTCAGCTGGAAAGTGTAGCTCAGGAAGAGGTTTGCAAGCCATCCTAGCAAACGCTTGAATTACCCAATGAACCAAGCTTAAACTAAACAGGCAACCAGTGGAAGGCAATCAAATATAAACAGAATGATCACATTATAGTGAAGACCTACATATTTAGATATTTCTCAAAGATAAATTAGTGAATGCCTCACCTTCCGCCTCCCAAAGAAGCAACCATCTGGTTCAATAGACCCAAAGAAATCAAGCTTCAGAAGGCACCCTTTTAGTTTGTCATAGTAAAGGCCCCTGATGGGAAAGCTGCGATCATACTCGTACTGCAAGCAACTCTCCGGATACTTGAACTGCACAAAACATCAACTCTGCTCACAACCCACAAATTCACGATTCATCATTCGTGCAAACCGATTAAAAGAGCACCAGAAGCCGTGAACAACCAAACCTCATTGACCAAGTGCTTCTTGGCGAGATCGTAGATCAAGCACTGTAGGTGCTCGGAGTAGTGCGACAGCGTGTAGTCATAGTCGAAGCCATAGACTTGCAGGTCGTCGAGCTTGACGTTCTTGTTCACATAAATGCCTGAAACCCGCGACGCAACCCCACCAATTCAAGAACCATTTTCTGGACATTTTTTAAAGCAAGAACTGGATGTTGTTAGGTCGAGGAGTGAGCATCCAAACCATGCGGATTCATCTTGGGCATGTCCTTGATGGCGATGGGGATACTGAGGTAGTTGCGCTTGGCGTCCTCGAACTCGCGGCGGATTCGCTCGATCTCGTCCTCGCCGGCGCCGGACCCCAGCGTGGAGAAGAGCGTGCACAGCGCGCGGAGACCTGGAACCCACCCACGAAGCAGTCAGCCCCGGGCCCCATAGCGACATTACGTCGAACGGCTTGAAGGCAAAGAACGCAGTGACCGACTTACATCGCCAGGGCCTGGGCGCCGTCCTGGACACCGCCGGCGAGAGGGACCCAGAGGCGAGGAGGCCGCCGATACGCGCCGCCGCCATCGAGGTCGGTCGCCGGCGAGAGGAGGGGGGAGAATAAGGCGGGAGACGGCTGGTTTTCCTAGGCGAGGAAGGCGACGGTGGAAAGCGACGCCGTCGCAAACAAGCTGCCACGACCTGCGGTGGGGGCCCGGAGGCACGGGCCTTGCAGCGATCGAGCTCGCTCGTGGCTGCCACGTGGCAATGGAGTCTTTTTTGTTGGTCTCCGAAGTCCAAAGCAAGCATCGGCCCACGCTTTCCTAGACAAAACCTCGAGAAAGTGAAAAGGCCCAATAGAAAAAGAGTAAAGGTAATCTTTTGTTCTGTAAAGGTCCCTACGGCCCAACAGGACGACGCATGGCCCAACTCCATGTTCAGCCGAGCCGGGCGGCCGGGCGCACGGGCTACAACTACCGGCTAACAGCCCAACTAACTCACAAGGGCGCAGGCGCCAACGCGCCACTCAGGTGTTGCTGCGGTTTTTTCGTCAGCTTAAAAAGCTATAACTCCGGGCCGAAATAAAAGGGTAGCTTTTAATGTGATTTTTCAAAAGCTATAAGATTCTATTTAACTAGCAACTGAATTTACTTATTGAGGGTTAATTTTAGTCTAATATCACTAAAATTAAGATAAAATTATGTATCTCTAACACGTATAAAAGCGGACTGTTTTTAAGCTGTTTAAGATAAAAAAAGATGGTTTTAAGATATAAATCAAAAAGTCTAAGTTTAAACAAATAGTGCCTTAGGTTTTTTTTTATATATAGTTTAAAGACGACTTTTTTTACTTAAACAACTTAAAAATAGTCTACTTTTATAGATAATTTTGCCCTAATTTTAGTAGAATTGGTCTAAAACCGACTCTTAATAAACAAAAAAAACACATTCAATGGCTTTTAACTTTTAGTTATATAAAAATTTATGGTTTTTAAAAAGATTAACAAAAAGCACCCCTTTAATTAGGTCTTAGGACCTATTTATTTTTGTTTTGGATTCTCTAAAAACTGATTATAGATTGTGGTTATAGAGAAGATGATTCTCTAAAAACTGGAATCCAAAAGAACATATAAAGTGGATTGTGAATTCTAGTGTATATAGATGGATTGGATTGTAAAAATTGGATTCTACAATCATGATGTTTGTTTTTTATTCAACTTTTGAGATCAGAATCCAGAATCAAAAGTAAAAAACAAAAAGACCCCAAGTGTTTCGGTTCCTAAACAAGGAAAAAAAAGAAGGATCAATTGATGATTTACCCTTACTTATATATATATATATATATATTAGTGAGATATTATAAAATAAATGATCAATTGCATCGTAAACAAAACGACGAATGATCAAATCTCCCGTCCGCTCCGTGCGCACGATGGTCCACCAGTACGGCGCAATGGGCCGCTGGCCCAAGCGGCGGCGCCTTCCGACGAACCGAGGCCTTCCAACTGGGCTCCCAAGTTAGTGGCGCGCGCCTAAGCCCCAAAAAAAAACCCTGAGCCTAACCTGAGTTCTGAGCCAACACCGAATTTTATGTGCATGACCAAGCAAAAGACTTTCAGGACCTTTTGGAACGCGCCAAGATTTTTCACGCAAAACCAAGCGAATTTTCGGGGAACCACTGTGAAATTTTTACATTTCAAACAAGCTTTCAACATACACGTGTATACTTAGACCACAGGATTGTGGCCTCCTCGTCAAGCCACATCACCCCCGCACCCTTCCTCCGACCGACGTGTGGCGTGGGTTGCACGCGTGTGGCCACGCGCGAGCGGGTAGTCAGGGAAGCGCGCACGCGGCAAGTGGGATGCTCGCGCGCAGCGACAGATCACGAAACAGCGCGTGCAGCTCTGATGCATCTAGTATTAGCACCCTTACTTGCCAAGACATTGGAGGCCAACCGGCATAGCCACGCGTCCGCCCCCATTTTTGTGGACAAAATCTCCGGTTCTTCGAAATTACGAACAGGTCTCCGCGCGATTTTATGTGAGAGGAAAATATTTTTCTCAGTTCGCGTTTAGGTCCCTTATTTGCCGTTTTACCAGAAGAACCTCCCGTTAAATACGAATCGCGGAAGAGCCCTTTCCTAATTTTCCAAAATAACAAACAGGTCCAAAATTATAACAAATAGATCCTCGCGTTTTACGTTCGGGTCCTTTCTCCGTTTTGCCCGAAAAAAATGTTTTCGTGGTCCGTTTTTTCTCCAGAGCATGCGAATAATATTTTCGTTAGCCGTTTGCCCCCTCAAAAATATGGATGACCGTTTCCTTTCTCCATTTTGCCCGGAAAAAATACTTTTGTAGTCCGTTTTTTCTCCGGAGCATAGAAAATGCAAAAAATATTTTCGTTAGCCGTTTTCCCAAAAAAAATGGAAGACCGTTTCCTTTCTCCATTTTGCCCGGAAAAAATGCTTTCGTGATCCGTTTTTTCTCCAGATCATGGAAAAAATGTTTTCGCTGGCCGTTTTCCAAAAAAAAAAATTGAAGCCCGTTTCATTTCTCCGTTTTGCCCGGAAAAAATGTTTTCGTGATCCGTTTTTCCTCCGGAGCATGAGAAAAATGTTTCCGTTGGCCGTTCTCCCAAAAAAAATGAAAATTCATTTTTCGTCCGTCGTTTGTCTGTTTTTCGCAGGAAAATTGTTTTCGTAGCCCGTTTTAAAAATATTTTCGTTGACCGTTTTTCCAAAAAAATGGAAAACCATTTCCTTTCTCTGTTTTACCCGGAAAAAATGTTTTCGTGATCCGTTTTTCCTCCGTAGCATGGGGAAAATGTTTTCGTTGGCTGTTTTCTCAAAAAAAATGGAAAACCGTTTCCTTTCTCCGTTTTGCCCGGAAAAAAATGTTTCCGTGATCCGTTTTTTCTCCGGAGCATGGGAAAAATGTTTTCATGGGCCGTTCTCCAAAAAAAAATGGAAATCCATTTTTCGTCCGTCGTTTCTCCGTTTTTGACCGTTTTTTCTCATTTTTCCTGGAAAATTGTCTTGTATTATCTTGGATATTCCTGCCTTTTTCAGAAATAAAAACTTGTATTAGATTTCGCACGGCGCGGCGTAGCGCGCAGATCTTCCTTGTTATAGAGATGGGCGGAGTGCACGAGCTCTAAACGAAGGAGCGAGGTACTCGATGGTTCAACTGGATGCATATTTGCACTTTGAAATATCCAAATAAGGTGACTATGTTTCCATGCAGAGGCGAATCCGCTATATAACAAGTGTGTACAAATACATACCTAAAATTTTAACAAAAAAAACTCTATATCTTAACTATTATAAAAATGAGTTGGTGGTGATGGTGAGTCTGCCAGACCGTTCTTGGGCCAGAACAGTAGGGGCCCAAGGCCCAGTAGGTGAGGAATTCCGTAACTATTTGCTATTTGTCTAGCCTTATTTGCATTTCATTGTATTCCCTTGTTCAGTGATTCTTCAGTAACGGATCTCAAATAAGTGATAGCTCAAGTTTTAAATTCTCGTTTTTTTTGTTTTTAAAAGTTTAGAACTTGTGGTGTCATCATCTATTTGGGATCCGTTGCAACGCACGGGCACTTTACTAGTATAATAAGTATATTAGACGTATATACTAGTAAGTGAATTTAAAAATATGTATTTTAATCTCTAAGTCCATTTCAACCTTTCCATCCACTCCGCCCAATCGCCCAAGTTGCAGCATTCTTTTATTCCTCAAACATACATAACACCCAACTCTCTCTCCATTCTGGACGCCCCACACTCTCTCACTCTCTTTGTGGTGGTTGCACACGCAGTAACCCAGCAATGATGGATGAGGGCCATGGGGCAGGTGCAAGCCAGCAGGGAGCAAGGCAGCAGACGAACGATGAGTAGCTACTGGCACCGATGAACAAGCTGAGACTACAGGGCATGCAGTGGCATAAGGAGCAATGTGTGGTAGGGTAGCTCTGGCCCTTGTAGCCGCAGCTAGCACCGACTCAAGAATGAATGGCGTGACACTAACGACGGACGGTAGCCCAGGGTGGCAGTGTTTGGCGGGGCACAAGGGGTCTTACAGGGCAACTATGGGTGTGGCAAGCATGAGCTAGGGATGGAAGGTGAGATGCCAGTGATAACCGGTGGGCCAGGGCAACGACACCCTATGGGGGTAGGAAGCAGTGCTAAAATAACAAGCACCAGCTAAAGCATTTGGCATTGGCTACCAAACATGTGAATTTCATTCTTAATTCCCTAATATGAAATCCCCAATTCACAAATCTATCAACATAATATTGATTTGTAAGAGTGAATCGTGATTTTTTTTTTAAATGTAGCATGTAGAGCATTAAAAAATAAAGAGGAAGCATATAGATTTTAAATCCCTAATTCACAAATCTCTAAATTATTCCAGGTATTGTCTCTATGAATAACAATTTGTACTTTGTATTTTTGTTATTATGAACCTTTAAATTTTACATCGAACAATATTTTTGTAACTTCGAACATCCATTTTGAAAATTCCATATCCGCCACTGTTTCTATGGCGGTTTACATGCCAATAATAGCCTCCTTTGAGAGAGAGGAAAAAAAAACATTTGCCATCGGGGACTAAAATTAGTAGTTCAATAGTATGATATACTAGTACTGTACTATATGCTCCAAATATTCTGTAGACTATTTGTGCGTTGTTGTTATATTACAAGGCTGTATAATACTATGTCAATAAACGCGGCGCTATACATATTTCTGTTGGCAAAAAATATTTTTTTCGGGAGAAATGCAGAAAAGACCTGGATGTAAAAACCATGTACCTGTTTGTTATATTTTTGGACCTCACAGCTATCCTGAAAAAGTAGAAAAGGGCTCGCCCGCGATCTGTACTTAACAGGAGGCTAGACTATTTGTGCATTGCTGTTATATTACAAGGTTGTATAATACTACGTCAATAAACGCGGCACTACACATATTTCTGTTGGCAAAAAAAAAATTTCGCGGAAAACGGAGAAAGGACTTGGATGTAAAAACCGTGGACCTATTTGTTATATTTTTTGGACCTCACCGCTATCCCGGAAAAGTAAAGGACTCGCCCACGATTTGTACTTAACAGGAGGCTCTTTCCGTAAAGTAACGAACGGGGGACCAAAACGTAATCCCGGAAAATATTTCTTTCCCTCACAAAAAATCGCAAAGGACCTCTCTGTAAATTCGTAATGACCTATCCGTATTTTGAAGAAACGGAAAGGCTTTTTCGCAAAATTAAGCAGTGACACGTGGCAGCCCTCTCCTTCTAGAAACTCTCCCAACTTTGTTTATAGGAGATATATATATATATGTCCAATGTGTCGCCTGTTGGATGAAGATGGTGGTCACACTAGTGTTTTCAAGTGCAAAGCTATGCAACACTTTTGGAGTTAAAAATAAATTAGTCAGAGATCTGACATGGAGAAGGTGGACGGCGAGATGAATCCTAAGATTCAAACCGGGTGAGCAATAGATCAGGGCCGGTTCCTACAACAATTTCGGGGATTGTCACGGCTGCCCACATCTCTGAATATCAATTTCTCGCTGATGGATCAGATCGTTCTACATGCCACGCATGCATTGCATATGGGAGGATGCGGCTTCGTGAAACTAGGTGAGACGATCAACGGTGAAGTCCTTGTGCGTGCTGGTGCTGGGGAGTTAAATCGATCGCGTGCGAGATTCAGGTCCTGCTGGGACTGAAGCCAGTCGATCTCCGATCAGAGCGATACGCGCAGGCAGCGCTGGAGCTGGCTAGCCCGGGCATTGCCGTATTGTTCTTCAGTTGGATGCTTAATTTGAATAATCCTGCTTTGGTGCTGAAGAAATAAACATACAGATAAATCCTTCTTTGAGAGAGAGAGAGAGAGAGAACGTACACGTATAGTAATTTTTACACGCTCTCCTTCGATAAATTCCAAATTTGTTTGCATGCACACAATCAGGCAGTTGTGAGCAGCCGGCCGCCTACCTCCCTCAAACTCTATTTATTTATGGGTGATGTTTTTTAGGATAAAAACATCCGGATGATGCTTATACATTCCTTTTATTAATACAAACCCGAGGTTCTACTGTCATCTTAAAAATGCATTTCCCAAATGGATGTTGGTTCATCAGTTTGAGGGCACTTCACTTGACAGCAACTTTTCCATACAAACCTCATCCCTCGAACCAAACAGCATCTCAAACCATCCAGATCATTCCATCCAAGTAACTAAATAAAATCTTGCATCATCCCATTTAGACAGTTAAACACCTTCATTGTACCATCCCATTCCATTCACCATCATAGGTCTAACTAAACGCACCCAAGGAGTCAAGCTCCACTACTGCGCATGAGTTAGTTACACACGGTTCACAAACCACATCACAGACAGTTTTGTGAACCGTCTGTATCAAACTGCCAGTGAATCACATATGGTTTTGAAACCGTCTGTATCAAACTTTCATTTAGAACCATCTGTGATGTTTATTTTTCATTTTTTAGTTATTTTGATTTATTGGCTAGCATCAAGAAATACTAGCCATGCCTTTGAAACAAATGACAGTAATCACCAGCATATTATTATGACATAAATTTCATAAATGAACTCGGTTCACATAAACATACAGCGCATCCATTTCAGAAATCAACTCTAATCGCACATGTAATGTGCAACGCATCCATTTCAGAAATCAACCCACATATATAAAAACCAATTGAATTCAGAACTACAACTCACATATTCACAACACAAGGGTCACAAATTAATCCAAATGGTATCTAATAAATTCACAACTCATCAGGCGAGGCTTGAGTGGCATTCGCCTTTTAGATTAATGACCTCACGCATCAAGAAGGTGTAGAATTGTCCTCGAATACCTAGCAGATTAGTCTGTTCCAACGCAAATTTAGCACATTGTCAAGCCTGTCGATGGGAAGAGTAAAGTCTTGCGTGTATATAAATTAATAAGTGGAAACAATTGTTTCAAGATTGATAAACCTCTATAACATTGGTCTTCTTTAAACCAATCATGAGTTGCATATTATGGCAATTGTAGAATCAACATAGATTAGTGGCCTTGGCACTGCCAAAATATAATAGGTTAATTAGTTCGAAGGTATTATTATGGACTATGTGAAGGATTATTGCATATTGGCTAATACCGAAAAGTTATAAGTATGCTTCAGCTTCGCTGGGTCCTTCCTGTGTGGCCCTCCACGAGCTTTATAGACAGAGATGATGCATCTAGTAAATTTTTTATAAGCACCAAGTCGTGGGTGCCGCCCTTTTTGGAATGAAGGTAAATTACCCGATTTTGTCTTAGTATAATTACGAGTAGAACCCAGTAAAACCTACATAAGTACATCGCAATGGTCATTCAACCTAACTTCAAGCTGTGTTATATAGTACAAATCAACAAGTATAGCAACTAGATGAAGCACTTACCACATATTATGGGGTAAAAATATGAATTTCTTGTCCCATTGAGCTATCAATACTTTTTCCATGTACTCATGAACGACTTATAAATTTTCGTTCATGGTTTGCTTGGACACCATGTGTGGGTCGAGGAAACCCATCGGTTCTTCCCTTGCTTTTGCACCCATGATCATGTATCTATATGTACAAAATCAAGGATCTTATATGTATACCATTTATTAGTACGACACGAATCTATACTGTGATTGCACACACTTACAATGTCCAGCATCTCATGACTGAAGTGTCAAGGGCGTTGAGATTGTACAGATCGAATAAGTCGTTGAAGCCGACCACAAATAAGCCATCCAAAGACCGGTGTAAGAAATGCTCGTCCTTGAAGCGAATCGAGATACTCGATGCCTGTTGTGTCACCGGCTTGTTGGCTTGTTCCATGCACCAATCTTGCAATTTAACGCAGGCTAATGTAAGCATCTCCGGGCGTTCTTTCGGTACGAACGGCTGTCTCAGCTTAAATTGCCACGCCAACTGGGTAAATGGAAAGTCATGGTCTGACTTGGTCATCCCTTTTGATTTGCCCTATTCGCCACCTCGCCGTCTACCAGATGTTGTCTTCATGGGAGATGACTTGGGTTGTGCCTGATAGGACACGGTAGCTGATTTGGTGGGCTCCTTCGGTGCAACACATGGCTCCAGTAGTGCTCGTAGCTGAATCTGACGCATCACGTGGCTCTAGTAGTGCATGTAGCTTTGGTGCTACAGGGCGGACATCGAAGGAGATGTCCTTGGGACACTGGATGAATGTGCCGATGGCATCCCCTAGTGTGACGATCTTGTCGTTTGGAGGCATCTCCAGCGTGATGGCCTTGCAATTTTCATGTACACCATCGATATGGACCTTCGCATAGCCCGAATTTAAAGTATGACCGTGCACAAGTGCCCCTACACAGGATGGATACGCGCTCCCCCAAGTAGCCTGCAGGGGAACAGAGCCATTGGCAAGCCTCACTTAGAGATTGCACAGCCGGGCCACCTATATAATGGTACACAATTAATTACCTAACACATCAAACAGGTCTATCTAAGGAGCATTACAGACATGTATATTACCCAGGTGTCGTCGGGATGAAATCTGGCATCGTCCACGTCCGTCTCAGAGGCGGACGCACGGCTACTCCGACGGTTAGTTGGGCTGAAGTGCGCCTGTGTTTCTTGGGCTTGCACATTCTGTGCCCGCCTCTCCGCACCAGCCCTTTGCTCCATCCTTTCCTCAAAGCATCTTAGCTGACTATCGAACTGTGCTTTTAGCCTTTCCTCAACCCTTTCCTCAATCAGGGCTACTAGTCGTTCCTCACGTTCGGCTTTGCTTCTCTTCCTACTCCAGTATGTGTCGGAATCATTTGGGAGTCCCATTTTCTAGCGAACGAAAACACTTAGGCCTCGGGTGCGACCTGGGTGCTCCTTGTTTTCCAAGGCCATGGAGAGCTGTCTGGAGTGAAAGAGCCTTGGGAAGCTTTCGTGCTCAATGATATTAGGCGTTGGGACACTTTCTCGTTAGCGAGGTTGGCAAAGGACACGCTGCCCGAAGACGTGGGACGTGACCTCACTCTTACCCAGTTTTGAGCGTGTGGGTCCAAGATTGAGGCAAACGGCAGCGTGACCTCCTTCTGGATTGCTTCGTTGTCCTCCTTTCTCCATTGCGGGATCTTACCCGCGTACCCAGTAGAGCCGAGTCTGTGTGGGTGGATGTTTTTTTGACTGTACGACCTTGTGCGCTGCACTTTGACGCATGAACTCTTCTGTCGTCTTCATCTCAACAAATTGTTCCCACACGTCTTCAGTGATGAACCCGTACTTCTGGAATGGAGTCATTTCCTTATTCACATAATTAGTGACGAGGACGCTCTTAAAGTTCTTTCACGCTTTTCCCGCCACTAGCAACGCATACCGTTGTAGTTCGTGCATGGCGTCTTGTGGGAGCTCGAACGACCTAAAAATTTCTATCAGCAGGCTGTTGCGCTCCTCATCTGTTAGCGTCTTCTATGATGGACATGTGATAGGGACCCTTTCACGCCCAACGATCCCTCACAATGTTCGGAATGCTGCCGCAGCCTTAGGAGTTGTGGTAGGGGCCCCATCCTGCGGATCAACCGCCGTGATGGTATATCGGCTCTGGGGCCTTCTACCAAGCCCTCTTGGAGCACGCCTCTGTTTTTTAAGTAGTTTTTTAAGTATTTTTTGTAAGTAGATTTTTAAGTAGTTCATTAATTATAATACGAACATACACTTCATTAATTATAATATGAACATACATCTCATTAATAATACCATATAGATACATCTCATTAATTATAATACATGTACAATACTTGAAATAAATATGAGAACCTCATCATAACTCCACTTGCTTATTCTTTTGTATAAAAATTAGTCCTTCATGAATGATCAACACGTGTTTAGCTATCTTCCTCATATTGTTCTTCCTAGACCGTGATGCCAGTACCAATGGGAGGCAACTCATCAAATTGATTGTACTCTTCCTCATCTACCACATTCTCGACTCCGACAATTCTCCTTTTTCCCTAAAGAACCATGTGGTGCTTCTTGTTAGACGGCGCTTCCTCATCTGCAGCTCTTCTAAAAGCGGAGATGCCATTAATGTACTCGGTGTTCGCACGGTTCTCAGCGTACATCTAGCTTCGGTCCTTCTATGCTACGTATGTAACAATATGTGTCAAATATTGAATGAAGTACACTAGGAGTGCACATGCACACATATGCTACATATAAGCAACATTTAAACTTGCCGATTAACTAAAAAATATAGCTCCTTATATCACAAAGAACATATATATATATATATATAAGCTATAGTTAAACTCAGTATCTTCAATTCTCTCTTTACATTGCTAGCTACATCTTAAGTATAATGCAAGTAGAACCAATTACTACTTTAGATTTAAGAGAACAAATGGTTCTAAACTAAGCTATATCAAAACCATCTTCTCCCTCTTTACCAAGTTAGATGTATGACTTGAATATAATGCTATTACAACCAATTATAACTATCTACATATTGAGTATAATGCAATTACAACCAATTACTACATTACATCACAAAGAACAAATGGATCTACACCAAGCTAGATCTAAAAACCATCTTCATTTCCTTCTTTAATTACCAAGCTAGATCTTAAATATAATGCAAATTTGAACAATTACTAACTTTAGATGACATAGACTATAAGGATCTACAATCACAACTCCAAATCCAGGCTCACTTTCCACCAGATCACCTCTCAATCGCAACCACTTAAAAAATAGCTCGGGAAACCCTAAAAATACAGAGGAGGTCGGGGCTCTCTATTCTTATTTACTAGAAATAGTCATCACAGACGGTTTTAAACAAAAAATGTCTATGATGAGGTCTCGCACATCACAGACAGTTCGTAGATAAAACCGTCTGTGATGAGGGGCAGTGATATTATCATTGCCAGTTTTATTTACAAGCCGATAGTGATATGTTTAGTGCCGGCCAATGCCACAAACCGGTAGTGGTTTGTTCCCGCCAAGCACTGTAGCAAAAGGCACCGCCACAAACTAGCGCGGGAGAAAGGACTTATCAGTTCCGGTCGGGGGATACAGCCGGTAGTGATGTATCATTGATAGCTTGTTAATCGAACCGGCTGTGATTAGTCCTCTCCAAAGCCGTAGTGACGAGCCATCTCTTCGTCTTCCCGCCTATTAAACCGATCAGTTGCGATCAGAAGTTCTAACTACGTTCGTCTTCTCTTCGTCTCGTCATGTCTTCATGATCATCGTCTCCTTCATGCGCCTCCTCCTTCTCCCGCGTGCTCTACCTCCTCCACCGAGTCAAGGTACGTGCCAGCACCGCCATCACCACCCCTGGCGCCGCTTTACAACTGTGTTCTGTTCGTTCCCAGAACCTCCGATGCTGGCACGTGTGCGCTCCTCCGGGCTTGCGCCGGTCGGCTTCAAGCGTAGGGATTACCGCTGCAATGCCCAATGTGCCACGTCCCTCTCGCTGCATTGTCCCTGGGTGCCTCCGTCGCCACCGCAGCCCCTGGCGCCGCCAATCTCGGAATGAAGTGCGCGCGAGAGGATCCCGACAGGGAGGAGGACGATGACGAGGAGGAGGGCGAGGATAGGGCCACAGTGATTGGCTAGGGGAGCACTCCGACATTGGAGGACAGTGGCAATGAGCCATATGCCGCCTCCAGCGTCGACGCCATCAACGACGACCCCATCTTTGGCCCCTCGAGCAGCAGCGGCGAGTGGTGATCGTCGACGCCACTATTGTAATTAATGTTTATGTTAACCATTATGTATAGCTGAATGTCATAATGTTATCCATAATGACTAATCAATAGTGTAAAAATGCTTGATCATTTGATCAGTTTCATCTGCTTATGTTTGATGTTACTTTTTTTCTCCTTTTTTAATTATCAGTGCCGGTTTGGGGTTACAACTGGTAGTGATGTATCACTGCCGGCTGGGTGCTATAACCGACAGTGACATGAGGCTTATCACTACCGGCTGATTGATCGAACCGGCAGTGATAAGCCACCTCATCACTGATGGTTTTAAACAAAAATCGTCTGTGATGAGTTCCAGACACACCACAGACAGTTTTATCCATGACCCGTTTGTGACAAGGGGCACATCACAGACGGTTTGAGCCACGAATCATCTGTGATGAGGTCCCTCACATCACATACGTTTTTTCGCTAAAATAGACGGTTCGTGGTCCAAGCCGTCTGTAATGTGCCCCTCATTACAGACGATTTTAACAAAAAAAAAAAACCGATTGTAATGTGTATAGGATTCATCAGAGACGGTTTTTATTTAAAACTGTCAGTGATAATGTGTCTATATAACTTCTTTTGTATTTGTACTATATGGCTCGCATGCGCGTGTAGAGCCATGCACGCTGCTTCGGAGTTTATCCCTGGGTCTGGCCTAGGGGTGGAAACGAGCCGAGCCGAGCCCGGCTCGGCTCGGTGCGGCTCAGTCTAGTGGCGAGCCGAGCCAGGCTCGGCTCGGCCCTGAGGCGAGCCCAAAAAACCGGCTCGGCTCGGCTCGGGCTCGGCTCATGAGCCCGGCTCGTTAACTCGCCGAGCGAACATTTTCTCAGAAAATTAAGTATTTATACAATAATTCATATATTTGCAGTGAATAATATTAACTTACTAGTTACTACTAAATAATAGTAGTTGCTTAGTTGCTCTATATCACACTTGTAGGACATGGAATTGTCTCAACATCATCTTTTTCCTAAAAATATAAGTCATTAGTCATACTAAATTCACTGCATGGGCTGGGCCACCGAGCCAATTTGGTTCGCGAGCCGGCTCGCGAGCCGAGCCGAGCCGGCTCGGTGTTTTTGCGAGCCTGAAAAGTAGGCTCGGCTCGAGCCCGAACCGAGCCACGAGCCTGTACGAGCCCGAGCCGAGCCACGAGCCACGAGCTTTTTTTCCAGCCCTAGTCTGGCCCCCGCAATGGTGGCAATGGCAACGGCATGCGTGCCGTGCGTGCATGAATCACAACGTCGCAGGGATCACTCATCACCATAATCCTCCCATTTTGTATCGAAGTATTTGTTTTTGTTTTCATGTGCTCAACAACAAATCAACAGATGGACCTCCACTGACAGGAATAAACATTCCAGGGTGGCATCCATGCTGAAAAAAAAGAGAGAAATTGACTATGGTTGTCCGTCCTCTGTGTTTCTGTGCTTTCGGCAGTACGCGCTTCAATTCCCTTACTAAAGGCATATTTCTGGTCAGGATCCATGTGGATGGACCGAGATTTTAGCTTAAAATCCTAGTCCATCCACATGGATCCCGGTCAGAAATAGACCTCCCAAACAAGACCTAAAAGAGGGAGAGCGGCAAATTGCGAAGCACACGAATTGCATGGTTTTGCAGCCACACAATGCTCAGTCGTTAGACAGACCGCTTGAATCCGCCGTGGTGGTTTTGCAATTTGCATGCCGATTAGACGTGGGTGTCGTGCCGTGCCGGCCCGGGCCCATCGTGCTTTGGGCCGAAATCATGCCGTGCCACGACGGCCCATCGTGCCGGGCCGTGCCGGCCCGACTCACCTTTGGCGAGCCAAAGCCCGGCCCATTTGCGCTTCGTGCTGGCCCAGGACCGACCTATTTTCACTATTGTGACGAGCAAAGAAATAAAACAAATTACTACTACTAAACTACCTATTTTAATTACATAAGAGACTAATCACATCAACAAAATGTCAAACATAAATTCAATGCTTGAAGATGCCCTGAATCAACAATAGCTGCCAATTTTTAGGCCTTAATCTGTGATTTCGTGCTCGTTCGTGCCGTGCCGGCATGGGCCCAACCCAAACTGCCGTGTCGTGCCGTGCCACCCGTCGTGCCTGATTTCCGGGCCCGGCACGACCCGAGCTATAGTTACGTGCCGGCCCGACTTGACACGAAACCGTGCCGTACCGTGCTTTACACCGGGTCATCCCATTGTGCTTCGGACCGACCCAAAAGAACTCGGCCCAAGTGCCTACCTCTAAGACCATCTCCAACCCATTCCTGTCCCCTCCCTCATTCCCTTCGCGAAGGGATTCCCATTCCCTTCAACGCTCCAACGGATTCCTTCAAAGATTCCTTCACTCGATTCTCTCTCCCATTCCCTCCTGGAAGGGATTCTCTCTCCTTTCCCTATACAATTCCCTTTAAAGGGAATCTGTTGGAGATGAGTGGAAATAAAGGGAATGGGAATGGGGAAGGGAACAGGGAAGGAAATGAAATGAAGAGAATATGGTTGGTGATGGTCTAATGCCGATGCGGCGGCCTCGATCCGGACTTGAATCCGCCGTGGGGGCGCGTCGGTCATGCCGTGCGTCAGAGACGTATCTCATCGCGTCGGCGTGCGATCTCGATTCTGATCGGGCAGTCGCGCCGTGCGCGTCCGTGTCGCTGTGCCTGCTCCCGTGACCTACCCGTCTATCTGTAGCTGTGATCCGGCGCTACCATCCACCACGATCTATGGGGCATCTCTCAAGTAGGCCTCGAGGTAGATTGCATGGTTTTTTAATCCTCCACAATGCATCCTGCTGCTCCTTTTGCTAGTTTTCCGCGTCGTTTCAGAGCAGCGTTTCCTGTCCCTTCTGCCCGTGAGATTCTCGCCATTTCTTTCCCGTGAACCGAAAACAAAAGGTCCATCTTAGCTTTACCCTTTCCTTCCTTTTACAAGTTACAAGATTATTATTCGTTAACTCTAATTCTTTTTTATTCATCCAATAGTTTCAAAGAGTAGATTTCACAAAACTACAGGTTTTAGTCCCTATTTCACAAAACTACATGTTTTAGAAGAACTTGTGTCACAAAACTACAGGTTTTAGAATCGATCGTTCCTTGTAACTGGTCTAACAGCGTGAGCCCACATAGCAGCCTCACGCGCCCATGTTTTCCATTTCACTCGTGCGTGAGGCTATCATGTAGGCCCACACTGTCAGACCCGTTACGAGAAACGGTTAATTCTAAAACTTGTAGTTTTGTGATACAATTTCTCCTAAAATCTGTAGTTTTATGAAATAGAAGCTAAAATCTATAATTTTCTGATGATTTGTATAAGAAATATGTAATTTTGTAAAAATTTAATCGGTTCCAAAAGACGACTAATACTTACAAACAAACGGAAATCACGTTAGCAAACACCGTTCTTTTTAAGAGCCGTGCTTCTATGCTTTCCCTCCTAGTATAGGTTACACAAATCTTGAAGCAAGCTAACAGGTAAGTAATTATCATCTAGTCTTCATTCATGCTTTAATATTTGTGCAATTTTTTTTAAAAAAAAAAACGCTGAAGCACCTCTCTCTTTATAACTATCCATGCAAGCTGGAGCAGCGAGCAACAGCAACATACACTACGTCACTTCTTTCTCTTTTTTTAGATTTTTTTTACCGCATACTGAATTCAATATATAATATTTATTCTTTTCGATTTAATAAAAAAATTATTCTTTTCGATTTAATAAAAAATTTGAAAGGCGAGGGGAGCTTTGTCGAGGCCAGCCACTCGCTGCCCCTACCGGAGGAACGCTCGAAACAGACTCCTCTGTCCGATCCCAAAGCCTCCCTCCCTTCTCGTTCCTTCCCGTTCAGATGGATCGATCGGCCGGCCACCTCGTGAGCGCGCGTCCTCGAGCCTGCCTCCCTCACCACTCTCGTCGCTTTCGCAGCCCCAGCTTAGTCCATGGTGAATGGCACCGCGACAATTAATGTCTTAGCTAGCTAATTGCCTTTTTCAAAAGCGATGACTAGTTAATTATTTGTCCGTGCGTACATGCTAAGCTTCACTTGTCTCATCCCATTTCATTCGCATTGTGCCTCTAGTGGACGCTAGCCTTGGCCCCTCATGCCGTATTTGTGTGGTGTGCTTCCCTATCGCCCTCTCCTTTTCTCTATGTTCAACTTCATTCAGACAGAGATATATATTGGAGAAGATTATCTCTCTTTGCTTTTCCCTCCCTTAATTAATTTGTCTCCTCCTGCATATCTCTTGACGAGGATGGCAGGTAGATGGCTCGATGGTGCTGTGTTTTGGGAGTCTTGGGAGTCGAGAGTGCGCGGAAGTTTCATGGAGGGCTTGGGCTTGGGTTGCTAGTGTGGAAACTGTGGATCGGATCGACGGGCCTGTGACCTCTTACCACTACCGCAAATAAGCAAATCCTAGTCATAAGGATGTGTTTGGTTCGCGGATGAAGTATGGATAGGATGATCCTATCTACCTTTTTTTCATCTATCCACTGTTTGCTTGGATGGATGGGATGGCTTCATCCACTTTTTTTTATGAGAGGTGCTTCTATGCTCTTCCTTTTAAAAGTTGCACAACTATTAAAACATGAATGAAAGGTAGATGGTGATTACTTACCCCTTTGCTTGCTTCAAGATTTGTGCAACTTGTACTAGAAGGAAAAGCATAGAAGCACTTCTATCTAACTTTTACCTCATTAAAAAAATTTGAATTCTCACATCATCCATCATCCAACTCTCATCCCATCCAATTTTATCCCTCCAACCAAATAAAAAATTGGCTCATCCCATCCATCTCTCATCCCTCCAATCAAACATAAGCTTGAATGATTTCATCCCTGCCAGACTTGACGATCACATCCCATCCACCATCCACCCTCAAACTAAACGCACCCCAAGTGTTCACAACTTCACAAATCTCGCCGTCATGACGTGTGGTTTTTCACATGTGCTCTTTTAGGGTACACTGTATGCTAAATTCAATATAAACTGTTTATTATTATTTTAATTTAATATACCATATTAACTAATATTGACTTATATGTTCTTTAAAAATAGAGTAATAGAAATACTCTCAGCACGCACGTTAGCATTTAATCGGAAGTTAACCGTCGACACGCGCGTGTACACGATGACATCATTGCTCTACACTAATCAGCCCGGCGGAGTGGCCGTGGGGACCGGTGACCAGCTAATCCTCGACGTGGAATGACCCCTAGATCGGGAATAGTTTAACGTAATTGGCCAACAATTGCAGATTAAGCGCACTAATATATTAGTGTATCTCATGATCGACTTTCTGGGATGGTCTAGTCAGAAGCCGAGAATTATCAAGTCTAAGCTTGCAAGTTACGGGAATGTCTCGAGGAAGATGCTCTGGGGGAGGGGATAATTAAGCGCCAACAATTGTTTAACAGCTTGCAGTGATCTTCCCGGATCGATGGTGAAGCATAGGGCAAAATGGCATGTTTAATTCTGGGTTGCTACCCCTGGCAATAAAAGAGGAAGAATTTTGGTTCAAAGTTCATCCAAAACCCTAAATGAAATCAGACATTGACTTTTCGAACTTTGCAAATCAAGTTCAAATAACATGTTCAGGTTTTGTATAGTGGTATTACCCGTGTAGCACAATGAGTGAACGGTTTTGCCATATAAGATGACACGATGACCAAGTTAGTCAATGACAAGTTGACCCACATGGGTTTCCGCTCCATCGAGCTCTCAATCATATTTCCATGGATGTCACCCCTGTATCTCCCACTCCATCCCTCTCTATTTTGATTTGGAAGAGAATACCCTGTGAGCTCCACCTATTATTCACATAAACATATCCAACGTGTCATGCTATATGGTAAAATCATCTACCCATGAGGCCATTTGAGCAATACCATTATGCGAAATCGGATCAGTGTGTTATCTGAAACGGATTGCTACAAATTTTAAGGGGCCAAATATCTAGTTTCATAATTTGAGATTTCCTGCAGACTTTCGATCAAAGTTTAGGATGTTATATAGATTTTTTTTTTAAAAAAAAAGATATTCTACATAGTCAACTAGTCCATTTTGTAACTTGTTTCGGAGGGATTAATTTCATGACAATGTGATCAAACAGATTAGATCAGATCCGAATGCAAGATATATATTATACCATGGGAGAATATCTAATACAAACCCAGTTCTCAACGCTATGTTTTTCTAACTCCATGGTACAATGGAGGGGCCTCCCTCTCAAAAAGGAGTGAACAATGGACGGACCAAAATCATGTCTGTGTCTAGCTGTAGCTAAAAATACTGTTTCAGTGAAGCACTAACATCAATGGTCGGATCTTGGGCACCTTTATTCTAAGTTGGTATAAGAGGAAATTTCCGCTCACCTTTTAATGGAATTTTGTTCTTGGCCGCCCGTTGAGACACTTTTCTATAGACACTTCTAATGGGCTGATACTAAATAATTGCTTTTCGTCATTTCTTAATCGTTTGAGGGCCAAACAACGTGTAATCCCACATATGGAGGGTACGTATCCAATGTAATTAACGGAAAATGCGACAAATTGATTTAACAATTCATCGTGGTTTGGATTCTGGGACCGCACTTAAACCCCACTATTGCCATACGGTTTGTTGTTCTAAAATCTTAATTCTGACAAGGACTTCCTTTCTTACATTAAAAGATGCTTCCTTTTAGTTGTAAGCATAAAACAATCACTTAACAATAGCAAAGATTAGCAAAACTAGCAGTTTTATCCGCACAACTGCACGACTAAATATTATGATATGGTTGCCTTTAATATAAAACTCTACCTCTTATAATTAAAATACAACTGTATTTGCTATATAATTGTAATATCTATACATGATTAATCTGTATCGTTATAATCTAGTCCCACCAAAATAAGTAATGGAGATCCTTCTCCTTTTCTTTTCAATTAATATGAGAATTTCTAGGATTTTTTTAGGAAGCATTGTAGGATTTTTCTTTTTGCTCTTAAAACAAAAGAGGTATCTTGAATACCATAATTATTTTTATTTATATTGATAAAGCGGGAAAAATCAGTATACATGTTTCAACCGCACCCACCGTATACTGAGAGTAAAGGATTGCACTAAACTATACTCATATATAATTTCGCTGAACCCAACTAAACGCCCCACTTTTTTTATTTTGTTACCAATGACTAGGAAATTAGGAATGATCATTCGCATATTGATAACTCCTATTCAAAAAATGACTCAGTATTATTGTAAAACGACGATGAATACTATAGGTCAATTACGATGTAACCAGAATAATCATGAAGAACAAACAGGATATAGAGAGGCAAAACTCTCTTCTTTTTATTGGATTAATTTTATTGTACAATGAGGTGTCATATTATAGTAAAAAACTATTAGAGATATATTCGGATTCGTCCACAAAGAGATAAAGTTCAATCATATCCTAACACCCTCCCTTGAGCGAATACCGCGTAACGCATATGCCTAATCAAAAACTCCTCCTATAAATCCAGTGAGAAAAAAAGATGTAGAAAAGAGTATATTGCACCCGCATATTATGTTACACTTGTTGTCTTATTAAAAATCTTCGTGTGAGAAAACTTCAGAAAAACTCACTAAGGGAAAAAAGAATACGACTTATAATTTTCTGAACTAAAGTAGTATCTTCAGGATCATACTAAGGGTAATGATTTAGAGATTTACTCCACATAAATTTTGCATATCTCTAAGTCATCTTAGCCCAATTCCACAAACAATTATTTGGAAATTGCATATTGGTAGAGACTTAGTGCATAAATCTTCTAGATGTGCATAAATCTGCTAGATTTTTATATGACTTGGTTTGCAAGATCTTTACCTCACCATTTTTCTAGAGTTTATAAGGATAGAAAAGCAATATATTTTGTGATATTACTCTTAACATAATCTATTTGTATTTGTGCAACACAAGCAGCGTTATCTTCATAGATAATTGTGGGGTATCGACAGTGTTAACCCTAAATGACTTCTGGGTATAGCCAATCACACGTCTCAACAAAACACATCCACGTTGAAGCATCTAGGCCCCAAATTTTATTTGATTTTGATAATTAATGACAATCATATTAAAAAACTAACAATTTCTTTTGAGTTTGTGAGAATAGGTTAGTCTCTATCACGGCATATGAAAAAGGAAAACCTTGTGAGGCAAAAAGAATAAAAAAAGAAAAGAATACTAAAAGCTTGAAGTTTTACCGATCTTGAAATTAGAAGCAAAAGATAAGATTGCTAGAATAGGTGCCGTACTATCAAAAAGGAGTGATGCCTAGAAATTTGAATTTAATTAAGGTCAATTGGCTCAAAATCTTTTCAAAAATCATCCTTAGTTGCATTTAGATTTGGTTCTCAAGTCGTTTGTATATTTTCAGTAAAGTCAGTACTACCACCATGTTAAGACCGGTACTACCACATAGCCGGTAGGACCGCAATTTACATGACAGTACCCTTTTTCTAGAGAGCACTTGTTTGCGTGTCTTTCTTAAAAAATCTGGACCGGCAGTACCACAATGCAAAACTCGATAGTATCGCAAGTGCAGTAGTACCGAGCCTTTGGTTGGTAGCTTTATAACAGAAGCACCCTTGTGTGCAATTTTTTGTAACCAGAGCTACTGTTGGGACCCCGAATTTGCAAATCCGGACCCTCTGTGTATTCAGCACTAGTCCAGGAACGCGCTAGTGCACACAGTCTTAACATCGGTAAATATCACAATCATACCACTCGATATTAGTAAAGTATTTTATTTAAATAGTCAAACTGGTTACTCGACCTTATGGTCAAGTTACAAATGCACGCCTCGCAGGGCGAAACTTATTAAGAGAGAAATAGTAGCAACGGAAAATCAAATAACTTCGTGGCGCCATCCAGTATACCACAAGCAACTGACTGGGCTCGCTTCCCTAAGTAGACGGTTCCTCTTGGAGCTCCTCCTCCAAAGCTGGTGTAGTCTCCTCTTCAACTGGTGTTGTATTGTGGCAAGGGTGAGTACTTGGTACTCAGCAAGTCATGCACAGAATGCAAGCTAATATACTATATGCATGGCTTAATACAAAGGAATAGCTCAAGGTATATTTGCAGATGCTTGACATTTGACAAGTAGTATAAGTAGATTCGAAAGCAGTAGAAACAAGTAAAGCATAAATAACTTTTCAAGGAGTTTCATAAACATCTTTCCCATCCTAATCCATAATTCTATCAACATCATTATTAATCCAACCCAACCTTTCAAACCAAAGTTATTTTTGAGAAAATCTAACCCTTGACTGTAATTCCCGAGCGATGTCCAATACCGCGGACACGGCTATTCGAATAGATTCTACACTCTGCAGAGGTTATGCACTTTACCCACAAGATACAGTCAAACACCACAAAGGCGAGTTTCCGTAACAAAGTCTTTCGGAAACCTCTAACAATACAAGTGGTCCTCCCCGGTTATTGCACACTAACCCTTCCCTTAGCTAAGGCGAAGTTTAGGCCAATCAACCGTTAGATGGGTACCTGGCCTCACTGCAGACGCTCCCCGCATAACTTACACAAAGGGTGTAGTTGACCTCCGAGGTCCCACAGTGCGTTATTAGCAACTTAGTCAACTAGGTCCGTCCCATTACAGACATGTGGTTGCACGTTAGACCCAGTTCAAAGGCTTGCAAGGTGAAGTCCTTAGGGTGACCAGGGCAAGACTACCCGAAGAACCAAACCAACATTCCCAATGCCACAACTGGCCCACCTGATTATTCTTACCACATGCCCCGGTCGAAAAACTATTTATCAAACCCCAATTGATTACCATGCACCACGTGCCATCAACATCACATGATACCTTTCCAAAACAGGTTCAATATATCATTAAGTCAATATTAACATTTGTTTGTCCAAAATCATGTCATGAGCACGTAGCAGGTCTAAGCAGTATACTACAACGGTCTAAACCCATGTTGGCAATTTAATAATGTCCAACTAGTAATTCACAACTAGGGCGATAAGGGGTCATGGCACATATTTAAGTAATCAAGGTGTTATACAGCAAATTGGTATTTATCTAATTCCCCAAATCTAAATAAAGTATTTTCTAATTGAACTAGCATGCAATAGGTTAAATCAAAATAGGTTTCAAAATAGGATCAACATGGTCAAAGCACAACTTGCCTTCAAAAAGTACTTGCTCTTGGTCTTGAGTTGGATCCTGAGTCAATATTTCTCCTTCGAATCCTTCCGGCACTTCAACGTCTACTCGTAAAGCGTGCAAATAGCAAATACACAAATAAATAATAGGCAAAAAGTGTCCAAACATCCAAATAAAATCCATAAACAGAGAGAACATAATTTTATGAATTTTTAGAAACTGGAATCGTCAAATTTGGAGTTAAAATGCAAAAGTTATGATTATTTAAAGTTTAAATAATCAATTAAATAATTTTACAGAGAAAAACTTTAGTCCAAAAATTAAATAAAATTCATATTTAGGTAGATCTCAATTTTATACAAATTTAGAAATTTGAATCACTCAAATCGGAGTTGAAACGCAAAAGTTATAAGCGTTTGAAGTTTGAAACAAAATCTGAAATCATTATTTCGAATTAATAAATCATTTTCTTTTTCGGAAATTAATTATTGCGTCAGCCTGGATACGTGGCAACACGGGATTGGTTTGCTGACGTCAGCCGGTCCATGGACTCGGTCCACGCTCGGTTTGGGTCTACCGTGGACCCGGTCCACGGCTCACGTGAGACTGACAGGTGGGTCCCCCTCGGGTAGCGTCATTCTTGGCGTCGGCGAGGGCTCGGCCACGGTGGCGGCAGGTGGGACCAGCGTGGCGTCATTCTTGACGTCGGCGCCGCAGGGCGCGGCCCGACATCTTGAGCGCCATGACGTCAGCGTGACGTCATGGTGCAGTTTGACCAAGCCGCTGACACGCGGGCCCGGCGTGTCAGCGTCACACGCACGGGTGCGCTGACCGCGGCGGTCAGGCTTCCCGACACGTGGCGCAATCTCGGCCGTTGGTTTGAAAATCAACGGTCCAGATTGGATCTGGACTCACGCGTTTGGGGTGAACGCGGTTGATCTGGACCGTTGGATCTAGATCGGACGGTCAAGATTGGATCTAGTGGTTTTGGACGGAATCTCACCGTGAGATGACGTGGCGTGATCTGGGACGTTGGATCTTGATCGGACGGCTGAGAAGCTTCGAGCGACGGCGATGGCGTGCGGCGGAGCTGGCCGGCCGGAGCTGGGGACGGCGACACGGGCAACGGCGTTTGCGGCCTCCTCCGGCGAGGTGAGAGGTCCCTTCGGGTGCGTCTCGTCGCGGTGAGTCCGGATCTGGGGTCAATGGCGGCGGGGAACGGCGGACGGCGGCGGAATCAAGCAGAACCGCGGCGGAGGGGTGCTACGACTCCGGCGGCGATTGCGGCGCGTCGAAACGCTGCGGCGGCGGCAACTAGAACAGCGGCTGCGCAAGGTCAAGCGATCCTCGGGGTGTGATCCGGCATTAAATAGCCTCGGCTTCGCGCGACGGAAACCTAGTTCCCAGCGGCGGCCAGGCCAGCGGAGTCCGGCTTCGGACTTGGCGGAGACGACGACGGACAGCCCACGCGTGGCACGATCAGCGGCCACGATGCGCGCGCGGGATCGGATCCGGGCCGGATTCGATCGAAGCGGTACGGGGAAATCCTGACCGTTGGATCTTGATCCAACGGTTGGGATCGATTAGGTTTTATAGCTGGTTCGGTCGAGTCACGTGGCTCGGGTCGGACTCGAACTCGAGTCTGACTCGGGCTCGGTCGGATGAACAGTACTTGACCCAACTCGAATTTCCAGCGATTTAATAATTAAAATAATTTCCAGTAATTCATTTAATTCATTAAAAATAGCAAAATACTCAGAAAAATTCCAGAAAAATTCTGGAAAATATTTTAGGGTATTTGGGACTCAAATAAAATATTTCCAACAAAATTTTATTTGCAAAATTTAATTCTTTAATTATTTCAAAATGGAATAAATTCAAATAAATTCCAAATAAATCCAAATAAATTCCAGAAAATTCCAAAAATTCACCAAAGTGCCAAATCACACATGAATTTAAGAAAAGCAAAATTTTGGGGTGTTACAGCTACCGCCGTATAAAGTGCGTTACTACCAAAGGTTGGTAGTACCAAGCTCTTGCTCGGTAATTATTTTACAAAAAAGGTGTTTTTGAGTGCTCTCTGTATTTTGAACGCCGGTACTACCGCTATGAAAAAGTCGGTACTACCAGGAGTCAGTAGTATCACAAAATAAATATCAGTACTCATTTTACAGAGAGACCACTTTTTGAGCTAATCTCACTTCAGAAATCGGTACTTTCATATTTTTGTGTTGGTAGTATTGTAAGATCAAGGATGACCCTAGAGGGGGGTAAATAGGCTTTTTCGAAAAATCAAGAGAGACAAAACTAAAACTGAGCAGTAAAAATAAATACTCAAAGTAAATATCAGAAGAGACAGTGATTTTTCACTAAGGTTCAGATATAAACTCCTATGTCCCCGTTAAAGCACTTCTCAAGAAGTATAGCTCCACCAAAAACTATTTTCAATAGCTTTGGTATCCACTGAGGTAACTCTTTCACCACTTTGGTGAGGTGAGTTCTAAACCTCTCACAATCAGCGATGGTCTTCCACAAATACTTTGGATAGGTCGCACCAAACTTTACAAGCTGTCTAGGAACACAATGTACCAAGAGCAAAAGACTAAGCACAGGATTGATCTCTTGGTTCACAAGCTCACAACTGTCTGAACTATGCTTAGAGCGAAAATCACTTCCAAATTTTGATTGAACAGTGAATTTTAGTCTCTGAATGCTTTTTGGGCTCAAAAGTGCTAGATGTCAAAGAGATGTAAAAGTTGTATTTTGGAATGCCCTAGAACGGCTTATATAGTGTGAAAAAGTAATATAGCCGTTACTGGCAAAATACTAGCCGTTTGACAATGTCAGAATGACAAGAGAAGAAAAACAATTGTTCCACGGACTAGTTTTCAGAAACTCCAAAAAAACAAGATTAACACGCACCGGACCGATTTGACCAAAAATCCCATTTACGCCGGACCGTTTCAGGTTGTTCCGGTGTACACATGCTTTGGATAAAAATCGGTCCGTCATGAAATTAGTCAAAACCACGTTTGCGCCGGATCGAAAAAATGGTCCGTCGTAGAAGGAAGAAACTCTTGTTTTGGTCCGTGGTGGAACTTGGACTAAACAGAAAGTTCCAGTAAGTTTCAAGTTTGCGCTGGACCGAAAAACTTGGTTTGTCGTGCACTAAGCAAATATGGTCCGGCGCGAATGGTGTGCGCTCAATATGAGTTTATAAACGAAGTCTTTTGCGCCGGACCGAGAAAGTTTTGGTCCGGCGTGAAAGGATTTTTGCTGAAAAGAGTGAAGAACTGAAATCCTTTTGAGGTGGAGATTAAGTGGCCTTTACTCCAAGTGATCTCAAAGATTTAGCTTATAAACCAAGGTATTTACTTGTGCAAAATCTCTCTTTAGTCAAACCTAGCTATAAAACTTTGAACAAACTCTCAAACCAAAACTTAGAAATAAAAGTCCTTAGCCTTTGTCCTTTGACTAAAATGTTCTTCAATTAACTTGATCATCATCATCAAAATACACACAAAGCATCATGAAGGAATTGGGGGGCCTAGATGCTTTCAAGTACCGGACTTCTTTTAACGGCTCTTACCTACAGCATTAAATGCACTGATCCGACCATTGGACAGGGTTCGGTACTACCAGGCTTTGCATACCGATAGTACTGAGTTTGCTGATTTTTTATGGTTTTTAGTTCCAAAGATTGAAATTGTTGGTGGGGGGCTATAAATATCCCCACACCTGCATCAACAGAGCTTCTTGGACACTTATTGAATACATTATGAGCTCTAGCAAGTATTCTATCTTTCTTTTGCATTAAATTCACATTTTGAGAGAGTTAGGAGCATTCAAGTGTGCATTTCAAGTTTAAGTCAATTAAACACTTGAATCAACCTGAAACAAGCGTCATCACTATTCTCTTGGAGGTTGCCACCTCCTAGACAACTTGGATGTGAGAACCGGTGATCTTCTTAAAGGAGCTTGTGAGAAGGCCCGGTGGTTTGTGAAGGTCGGAGCTCGCTAACGCAGAGCAGGAAAGAGCTAACACTAGTGATCAAGAGAAGCTCAATTGCATAAGGAGCCAACTTGAGTTGGTCAAGCTACCTCAATGTGGATTAGGGGAGATCAGCAAGTCTCCGAGACCACGAGATAAAAATTGTGTTTATCTTCTCGTGGTTTGATTTTTTCTATTTATTTGAGAAATTTACATTCCGAGCTTACCTTTCAATTGTTCTTGTTCCTAGGATTGTTGTTTTGCTTAGACCTAGCTCGTTGGTGCACTTTAGTAAAACCTAGACAATTTATGTTTTAATTAGAAAAAACTCTCAATTTCAGTATTACTTGTTTAAATTGCTGCAATTGGAGTCGAGCATTTTAAAAACCTCCTATTCACCCTGAAAGTGCATCTATGCCCCTAAATGTGTTTTGAATGATTAATGACAAACAATTAAGGGACTAATGTGTTCAATGAGTTAATGAACAGGTGAAAGTCCCAAAGTAAGATCATTTACGGATGTTGGTGACCCTACAAAATGAGAAGAAAGAAAAACCGCATCATTTCGATTTGATTTACATTTATTGTTGAGTCAATAGGTATGCCGTACTATTAAGAGGGATACAACGTAGTTGATCAAGGATATGTCTCTATGCTCAGATGAATGCTAGCTAAAATTGTTGAGAGACACGAGTCACAGCACATTCACCGGGTCAATTCTTTTAGTCTGGATCAGATGTTCCGATACATTAGAAGTTCTGGTAGTTGTCTTTTTGTCCAAATCCCCTTTATGAAGATCGGATGTTCCGATAAATTGGATCAGATATTCCAATTAGGCTTAGAGTTGAAAAGGTCATTCTCTGGACAGATCAGATATTCCGATTATAAGGATCGGATGTTCCAATCAGTGTAAAATCTAAAAAGGGTGCTCTCTGGATAGATTGGATGTTTCGATCGCTGTATCGAATGTTCCGATATAGACTTAGAATCTTTTCAAGAAATTTCTTCAAAGGTGCTTCTTTGGACACATCGGACATTCTGATCGTGGATATCAGATGTTCCGATGTGTATTATTTTGACCGTGGGGGTTTGTTGTTTTCTGGAAATTTATCCATATTGGATATTCCGATATTGAGTTCAGAAGTTCTAATATGTGGCTGAGTTGAGGCATAACAGCTAGTTTTTTGCCTCCCCCTATAAATACCCCTCTAGCTCCTCATTTGAGAGGTTGGTTTTTTGGCTGGCTACCTAGTGCATTTAATACACATTATTGTTGCCTTTTTCCCTTCCTAGTGATCTATTAGAGAGTGAGGTGTGAAAAAGAGATCTAGTGCTAAGAGCAATAGCTAGAATAATTCATCTTGAGCACTAGAGTTCATCTCCAAGATCGATTTCACGTTGTATTTGTTACTCTTGTAGATTGAGGACTCCTAGACGGCTATGAGTTTCTCATGAGCCACCAAGGATTGTGGTGTGCCATGAGAAAGTTTGTGAAGGTCCGATTTCGCCTCCACAAGGGAAGAAATCAAAAGTAAAACCTAATCTCAAGTGTGATCAAGATTGGCAAGGAATAGGGTTGGAATAGACTCGGCTCAAGTGTGACCGAGCTTCCTCAACGGAGACGTAGGATCCCCTCAAGGATCCGAACTTCGGAACCAATCTAGAACCCTAATTGCTCAATTAATCAAGGTAATTAGGGTAGTTAATCTATAGGATTAAAAAAATTGCTTATATGTAATTAAGTTATGTGTTTCAAATGTATGTAAGGCTTGTAGAAGATTAATCGCTTAATGCCTATCAAAATTTAATGTGGTGTAGATTGATGTAGACAAAAATTTTGTTCGGACTCGGAGAGCTTTGTGCTGCATGAGTGTACATAGACAACTTTGAGCAACGTTGAGACTTGAGATGCCTCCAGTAACAAGCTCTCTAGCCTTGAGCACCTCCTTAACCACTAGGATCGTGCGCTTGATTGAATTTTCTGGTTCTAAATCCTCTTGAGAATAATTAGCCGCAGCTGCTTCCAATAACTGAGCCGCACAACTCCGAGCAAATTTAGCTCCTCGTCGCCCCATGAACGCCATCATTGCACGCTCGAGTATGGGAGGTCGATCTGACGAAACCCCTCCGTCCCCGACCCGGAGCCGAATATGCGGGCGAGCAGCCAAAGACCAAGCAGTGAGGTGCTAGGCTAAATTTGGGATCCATCGCGTGTCCATCGATTTTAGAGGGCTTCGTGTTGATAATATATTGTAAAATAATGATAAATATTGTAGATCAATCACAATGCTGATTGAATGACTAGAACAATTACCAAGAATACACAGCACATAAGGAGGCATAACCGTCTTCACTTTATTAGATTAATTCTCTTATACAATAGGATGTTATGTTTATAATAAAAAAATTATTAGAGATATATTTAGATTCGTCCACCAAAAAATAGAGTCAAATGATATCTCAACAAAAATGAGACAAAAATGAGACCGCAACAGCCAATAAAGTCCAGATATTCATATATTTTTGTTACATATACTACCTAAAACAAAGTTCGAAGGATTCCTCAAAGCGCAGCGTGGCCATGTCGCCTCAATTTCCCGACCGTTCGATCTCGCGTGCGGGCGGCCGAGATCGCTCCACGTCAGCACGCGCTAAACCATAGTATAAAACGGGTCTGCGTGGTCTTTGCTCGCCCAAGCGGCCCGCATGGCCCAGCGGTAACGCTGTTCGACGCGTACTCGTTGGCGCGGGTTCGAGCCCCGCCATCGCGCACGCGTTCGCGTGAGTGGTATTTTTCCCCGGCGACGCGTGGCGCCGGTGTTTTTTTGCCGAGTGGCCCTCTAAGTTTTCGAAATTGCATGCAGGTCTTGTTTTTTGCGAAAAAAAAACCTTTCTTAGCGCAAAACCCTCCAAAAAATGCAAAAAAAAAATGAAAAAATTGCTTTGGCCCATTTTCACACTTTGATCCATTTTCCCTCTAAAAAATATTTTTTTAATAATTTCGGGTCATAGCCCTTCGAAAAACTGCCAAATTACTTATACTGAAAAAGAAAACCCCATCTCGACAGAGTGGGAGGGACCGAAATCATCAATGGGATCAAGAAGTCAAGAGGGTTGGTGTAAGCCCATATTATTATAACTCTATTATACCTGGGAGTTTCCCTGGCTCCCGAGAGTGTCTACGTGACACTCCGGAATTTTTCGAAAAAGCCCTCCATTTTCCCCTAATTATGGATAGGTCTTTATGAATTTACGAAAAGGTCCTTTGCAATTTTTTGTGAGGGGAAGAAAAATGTTTTTGGTTTACGTTTAGGTCCCCGTTCGTCGCTTTACGGAAAGAGACTCCCGTTAAATACGAATCGCGAACAAGCCCTTTTCTAATTTTTCGGGGTAGCAGCCTCTGATATTTTTCCGTTTTTCGTGCATGCGCGCGGCGTGGCCGCGCTTGCGTTTCTAGTGTGTCATATATGTGACAAGTAGGCGGTTGATTTCCTATGAAATTAAGAGGAAACTTGCATATGTAACCCTGTAAATAACGAATTTAACTCAAGGAATTATATGCCGAAAGTAGACACATGATGAAAGAATAAAAGTAGACAAACAGGGACGTTGAATTGTTCAGATCTAGACGGAATCCTATCCCCTCTACTTAAACATATTTTACACGCAATCATATAGAAAAATTATAAAATTTCATATTTAAATAGAGAAGATGAGATTCCACCTAGATCTAGATTATTCAAGACTAATTCAACGCCTCTATTTACCTACACTCGTTCTTTCACCATATCTCTACTTGTATAATTCCTCCTTTACTCGCAGGCTCATGTTAGGTGGGAAATAAATTTTATGCAGCAGTGCTACACAACGAAGGAAGTGCAGCACCATCTCGATTTGTGCCACCTGTCTCCGTACAGCAATCAAGCGAAGGGATTTTTTGATACAGTCAATGGTGGTAATACGCTGGGGCAGTTAATGTGTTGAGATTGTATTGAGATTACCGCACGGAGACAGGTGGCACGAATCAGAATGATTCTGCACTCTTTTCGTTGTGCAGCACTGCTTCGTAAAATTTATTTCCTGTTAGGGGTGGGGCGTTGGGCAGCCGCTCCACTATAAATAACGCCGTTGGCGAGCCCCATCTCTCCACGCCTACGAGTCGATCGCCTCACAGAACAAACTGCTACTGTCTCCCTCTATTCTATTCCGCACCAAGCCAAGAACAGCAGCGCCTCCCCCGCCCACGCCGACGCCCCTCCTCGTTTCTTGGCGTCGAAACCCTTGGAACCCATCCTTGATTGCTTATCGCGACACGGTCGCACTCTTGGAAGAATTGTGAGTTCCTTTTTCTTGCCTCTTGCGTTATGCTCCTGTACCTGTATGATTATGTATGCGTTGGGGTTCTTTAGGAACTGCGGATGTTGTGTTTGTAATGCGTTGGTCTGGATATTGATTATGGTTCCTGATGCCGTTTTTGGGCTGGGAATTGACTCTGTTTAGGCACGAGATTTAGTCCTTGTTCTCCCCTGCTTCTAGGATGCATTATTTCTTGCTACGAGTATTGGGAATTGCTCGCGCGGCTGAAATGAAATTCATGAAAGCCGTCTCTTCTGGCCCTTTCCTGTCGATGGTTAAATCGCTAATGTGGTTGATCTTGTAGTGTTTCACCCTTCTTGTCGTATGTGGTGTCTTTGTTTATCATAATCAAACCTTGGCAGTTTGCAAGGCCCAAGAAGCAACCTTTTTATCGGAAACATCGGTTTTGTTACTTAATCGAAGCCATTCCCATGTCCCAAGTTTTCGTAATGTGCGATTAATAAGCAGCACTTTGTTGTTTGGCACCATTTTTGTTTCATATTTTTATCCTATGGTTGTTGCGGGATTTACAAGAAAACTTTAGGTCTTCTTTTGTAGTCATCGATCTTTTGCTTTGGATCTTGGTAGGCTCTGGTTTTGCATCTTGTTTATTCATACATTACTTTTGACTGATTTTTGATGTTCTGGTATAATAACAGTTGCATTTATCTTCACGGATGTCCAACCTGTTCTGTTCTTTAGGCGTATGTAATCCACTTTTTTCCTGAAGGAAAATCTGTAAATAACAAAGGAAACAATTTTGGTGATAGTGTGATTGAGTAACTGTATGATAAATCAGTTTTCATGTGCCTTCAGGTTAGGATATAGAGTTAACCTTCTTGCTTCATTTTCTTACGAACCTAAGATAGGATTCATCCTCCTTTGTGGATACTTTGTTCCAATAGTTCATAGCCTAATGCCTAATGGTACTAGTTTATCACTAATGCAATTATGTGTGCTTTCTCACTTCTCAGCATCTTATCACTATGATGTTTCCTCTTCAAGTGGAAATTGTTTCGGCATCTAAACAAAAATGTGTGCTTGCAAACGATTTGTGCTCATCTAACTGTCTTTGTTGTTCTGCTGCCTAAGTGAACCATATTGTTTCGGTTACTTACTCTGTCATCTTGATGTTGTACAAGGGAGCTATTGTTGATGTTCTAATGGAGTCAAAAGGTGGCAAGAAGTCTAGCACCAGTAGTAGTAGTTCCATGTACGAAGCTCCCCTCGGATACAAGATTGAGGACGTTCGCCCGGCCGGAGGAACCAAGAAGTTCCAGTCTGCTGCTTACTCCAACGTAAGCACCAAAAGATTTAACCATTGTAGTCCTAGATTAAAATGTGCCAACCGAAGCATTTGATACTCTGGTTTCTAAATTCTAATGCTTATTTGCTCGCATGATCTTCTGTTTTGCAGTGCGTCCGCAAGCCATCCTGATATCCCTTCACATGCCTTTCGCTCGCTGTAGAGTAGTATTTTACCGCGATTTTTCCGTTCTTTCCATGCAATAATTCTCCCTTGGCTGGCTGCTTTTCTCTGCTACTGCGCTCTCAATCTTCTCCCCTGCCTTCTCCGATATCTCCTGCCCTCTCTCACCCTCTCTTCCTTGCAACACTTGATCCAATGGCGATGTCCTTGGCTGATTCTTGGGGCTCTTCCCCTGCCTCCCCTGTTGGGTTCGAGGGCTACGAGAAGCGCCTTGAGATGACCTTCTCCGATGCTCCAGCCTTCGTGGACCCCTGTGGCCGTGGTCTCCGCGCCCTCTCCCGCGAGCAGATCGACTCGTTCCTGGACCTTGCACGGTGCACCATTGTGTCCAAGCTCTCGAACGAGCACTTGGACTCGTACGTGCTGTCGGAATCTAGCCTCTTCGTGTACCCCCGCAAGGTCGTCCTCAAGACCTGCGGGACGACGAAGCTCCTGCTCTCCATTCCTCGCATCCTTGAGCTTGCCGCGGAGCTTCTGCTCTCCGTTCTTTCGGTGAAGTATTCCCGTGGGACGTTCGTCTTCCCCGGCGCGCAGCCATCACCGCATCGCAGCTTTTCAGAGGAGGTGTCTGTCCTGAACGGCTTCTTTGGTGGCCTCAAGTCCGGCGGCAACGCATACGCGATTGGTGACGCGTTCAAGCCCAAGAAGATGTGGCATGTCTACCACGCCACAGAGGAGCCTGTAGAACAGCCTACGGTCACGCTTGAGATGTGTATGACCGGGCTGGATGCTAAGAGAGCCGCAGTGTTCTTCAAGAATTCTTCTGGTGGCGGCCATTGCTCATCTGCTGCTAAGGAGATGACGAGGCTCTCGGGGATTCCTGACATAATCCCTGAGATGGAGATATGTGACTTCGAGTTCGACCCGTGCGGGTACTCGATGAACGGCATCTCTGGCCCTGCGGTCTCCACGATCCATGTTACTCCCGAGGAAGGTTTCAGCTACGCAAGCTACGAAGCAATGAGCTTCAAACCTAGCTCCTTGGTTTACGGCGATGTGATCAGGAGGGTCCTGGCATGTTTCCGCCCTTCGGACTTCTCAGTTGCTGTCACCATCTTCGGCGGGCACGGATTCGCCGAATCATGGGCAGCGGATGCAGAGGTCGATTCCTACATGTGCGATGGTCTCGTCGAGCAGGAGCTTCCTGGCGGTGGCCTACTGACGTATCAGAGTTTTACCGCTGTCGCCCCTGGTGCTGCGTCACCGAGGTCGACCTTGGATGGCTGGAGTAGCGCCGGGAATGAGACGGCTGCCGAGGGCGAGGAGATGTGTATCGGCTGGGAAGGACTGAAGAAGGCCTGAGAGAAATTTACGGTTCTTCGCCTCTTGTTGCAGGTTGAAGCTGAGGTGGTTTCTGGGGCTCTGTACTTCGTTTCAAGTTTCTGAGACGTCCGTTGGCCTTGCTTAAGCAGCTGGCCGGGTTACCGGCAAGCATATCTTTTGTTACTGTCTTTTGCTCTTTTATTTGCCTTGCCTGCCCAATAAGTGCTCTAGATGGTTTGCTGTGTCTGCCATAGTGAGCAAAGTCAGGTTGTGATAGTATTTGTTTCTGTTGCCGATGCTCTTGTGGGGAGAACGATCTTGCAACTCGACCATGTTCAGACATCTATCGCAATTTCCCATTAATCTTGTGCCCATCCGCTCGTGTTAACTTCAGTTGTGATGGATACAGCTAGTGAAGGCAAGCACATTCTGTGGTTGTGCTCTGAGTCTGACTATGTACATGATTGCAAACGTGCTCTGGTTATGTCAGGATTCACAAGATTTAAGTGGGGTTTCCAAGGCACTTGGGGCAAAACGGCAGCCTTGACCTGTCGGTCGCTGCTAAAAATGGAGCGTGGACCATTGAACCATTTTCGTACTAATTAGGGTGCGTTTGGTTGGGTGGACGAGGGTGGATGGGATATGACCATCCATGGATTTGGAGTCATCCAATTGTTTGGATGGGTGGATGGATAGGATATGGTCATCCAGTTTTTGGGAATATTCTCTCAAGATGCTGGATATAGCCATTCAAATAAAAAGGCCGGATGTGCTCATCCAGTTTGCTGCACGAAGAGGTATACAAGGTCAAATTCAAATTTCGGCAAAGTTTTCTTGGCCAAAATTATACTTCACTTAAAATATGGTCAATTTTTGTTTGAAAATTCAAATTTTAGTACAAAATTGTCCAAAAATAAAAATTTGTTTGAAAATGCAAATTTTATTCAAAAATTCAAAATGTGTCCAAAAAAATCAAATTTTGGTCAAATTTTATCCAAAAATTCAAATTTTGTCAGAAAATTTAAATTGTGATCAAATTTTGTTCAAAATTCAAATTTTAATTAAATTTGTCCAAAAAATTCAAACCAAAATTCGAAACCTTGATTACAACTAGCTCATCCATCTAACCAAACAAAAAATTAGCTCATCCCATCCATCCTCATCCATCCAACCAAATAAAAAATTGGCTCATCCTTATCCACCAAACCAAACAACTACCTGGATGGTTCCATCCCATCCAAGTTGGGTGGCCATATCCCATCCAACCTCATCCAGGCAACCAAACGCACCCTAAATGGATCACATCTCATATTCTAAAGGCCTTACGAAGGTGTCAGTGTTTTGCACTGTGGTGGCCCCCACAAATCTTTAGCAGCATGCTATCTGCTATGCACGCTACAGTGTGGGCATGATACAGAGAAGATTATTTTTGGACATCTCCATCCTAGGCGCAGAGTTGCTTGTTCTTGTTTCTGAACCTTCCTTTGTTTAATTTAACTGTGTGACTTTGGTTCGGATGGGAAGCTCCCAAAAAGGCGCGCAAATGATGGAGAAAGACGCATAGTTTGTTCTACAGATAATTAGCAGCCTTGGACGCAAAAATATGTCATGGTTCAGAACTTCAGACTTCAGAGTATAGGCTTAGGAGCTAGAATAAATGGAGTTAGAGTTTGCAGTCAGTTTTATTATTTGAAAAGATGTTATAACCACGGTTTTAAGCTTTATCTTGGGTAAAAAAAACTACCCAAGCTGACCTCAAGAGGAATTTTTAAAATGCAGTCCATTGTAATTCAAGTAAATTTCACAACAATACAGTTTTTTTATTATAAATTATCATAAAATTATAGGTTTTAACTTTTATTTCATAAACTACATACTTTAGGATTACTTGTATAATAAAATTACATGTTTAAGAATTGGCGGTCTTGTAACGTGTTTGATAGTGTGGACCTACAAAATGGCATGTACCAGAATTCCAAAATGGTGTAAGATTGCTTGGAAAAAAATATATGTTCAATTGTCATTACTCTTCCCTTCGGAATGTCATCGAGCGTGTATTTGATATTTCAAAGATGAAGTGGAGTATTCTTTTGAATGTGCCAAGTTACCGTGAAGACAAGCAAAAGAAAAATTATTGTCGCAACAATGGGTTTGCATAATTTCATTTGAGACCATACTTTGCTTGATATAGATTTTGATACCGTATAGGAGGATGAAGATTATCATAGAAATATGTCGAACAACCCTAGTGGTCACTAGTGATTATATTGACATGACCGATATACATGACGCTATTGTTACTTTGCACTGGGATAGACGTTGCACCATCCATCCTCCTTTCGCACCGGAACACCCCCCCACTACCCGTAGATTCATTATTTTTGTTACTTTGTCACCGTCTAGGTGAATGTTTGGCGACGGAGATCCGTGACACCGATAGGGATAGCATAAAGAAAGATAAAATTCTAGGAAACAAAAATGCCATTTTCATGATCCAATGGTGTAGGACTGAGCCGTTCGATCGAAGGAACACAACGCCTCCCCTATCCTCGCATGGCTCCATCTATCCCCCCCCCATTTCCTAACCCAATTTAATCTCTATCGTGATGGTTGTGGTGATCAAGGTGGCTATGGCTGAGCAGGCATGATCGCGACTGCGTGTGGGCAAGGCAGCAGCAGGTTAGTAGCAACGGTGCCTACTGGCGAGTGGTTGAGCACGGCGACGATAGGTGAGCAGCTGTGTTGGCCGCGGATCAGGCGAGGTGGCAGTGGGACAGCAACAACAGCTAGTTGTGGGCGAGCAGACACAACCGCAACACCGATAACGCATGTTTGCAATACGCTAGCAATGATGATTGCTGTCGATGAGCGAGCATGGCTACATTTTGTTGTCTACGGAGCTTTATTTTTTTTCTCAAAATTTGAAGGTTTGTTTAAATTTCATTGAAACTTGCTTTTTTTATTGTGATACTTGCATGAAACTCGTAGGATTTTTTTTTTGAAATTTGTTAAAATTCTCAGAAACGTGAAGTTTATTTTTTAAAAAAAAGATTGGTTGAAACTCTTTGGAATTTAGAGGTTTCAATTTTTGAATCCTAAAACACGCCTTTGAGGTTTTTATGTTTCAGTCAGAAACTCTATGAAATTTGCTGTAATTAATGAAACTTATTGTGAAACATACATGAATTTTGTTTTGACACTTGAAGTATCAATGAAACTTGTTGAAATATGGCGTTTTGAAACTTAGCTGAAACTTTAGTCTTGAACTTTGGAACTTACTAAAACCTTATGAAATATGGAAATTATAACCCATTAGAACTTGCCGAACCTGCAAACTTGAAATCTAAAATTTGTTGAAAGACCACCCCAAAAGTGTCTCTCGCTCTATGCGGATGATGTGGCTCTTTTCTTGAACCCTTCCCGACAAGAAGTTGGTTGCCTCAAGTTGATACTAGAAGTCTTCGGTGAGGCCTCAGGGCTTAAGGTAAACCTCCACAAGTCTCAGGTTTTCGCAATTGCTTGCCAGGAGCTCGACCTCCAGGAGGTGCTTCATTCCTTCCCCGCACAACCTAGTGTCTTCCCAACCAGGTACCTTGGCCTCCCGCTCAGACCTACCTCCCTGAAGAGAAGTGACTATCAAACGCTTATCGACAAGGTCGAAGGAAGGCTTGCAGCTTGGAAAGGCTCCTTCATTTCCAAAGCAGGGAGGCTGGTTCTTGTCCAAGCGGTCCTGTCGGCCTTACCTGTGTACTTTCTCACGGTGTTTCCCATTCCAGCTTGGGCGCTCAAAAGGATTGTCAGAGTCAGGATAAGCTTTCTCTGGAGAGGTAGCGGAGACTGCAATGGAGGACATTGTCTCGTCAATTGGCAAAAGGTGTGCAGGCCCAAACGACTTGGTGGACTAGGAATCCCTAACCTGGTGGCGTTCGGGAAAGCTCTCAGACAGAGATGGCCGTGGTTTCTTTGGAGCGACCCAAACAGGATTTGGGCAGGCACTGCTTTACCTTCCGATGATGTTGATGGGGACCTTTTCAACTTGTGCACGTCCCTTACTCTCGGCGATGGAAGGTCGGCACAGTTTTGGACCTCCAACTGGCTTCAAGGGGAAGCACCGAAGAACATAGCACCGCTCTGCTACCACCTCTCAAAAAGGAGGAAGTTTACGGTGAAGCAAGGATTGGCCAACAGGGCTTGGATTAAGTCGCTCAGGAACATCGTAACCTCCGAGCAGCTTTCTCAGTTTGTTGTTCTTTGGACCTTAATCCAGGAGATCGAGCTGCTCCAAGACTCCCAGGATACCATCCTCTGGCGCTGGACTGCGGATGGGAAGTATTCCGCAAAGTCTGCTTACATTGTGCAGTTCATCACTGCCTCGGATCCACCTTTCACGGCCTTATCTGGAAGGCGAAATCGGAAAGCAAGTGCAAATTCTTTGCCTGGCAGCTTCTCCAGGGTAGGATTCTTACAGCCGACCTTCTGGCCACCAGGGGCTGGCCTAGGCCTGAGGCTTGCTGCTTCTATAATGTCGATCCGGAGTCCGCGGTGCACCTCTTGGTGTCTTGTCCGTTTGCTAGATCGTTTTGGATCTTGTACTTCTCCAAACTCCCAATTCCGACATCGATCACCTATACTGGATTAACCTCCCCCTCGATCTCGGATTGGTGGCTGTGTCTGCGGTCCTCGCAGAACGGATCCTTCTCCAATATCATTGATGTCACGTTGTTGTATGGATTCTGGAATCTGTGGAAGGAGCGTAACGCGCGGATCTTCACTGGGACTCATTCCTCGGTGGCTTGTGTTGTCCAAAAGGCAATAGATGCAAGGAGTCTTGCCTCCGTGGCGCGTCGACTGTCTTATCCCGTTTAGTTGCCTGTTCTTGCTACGGTGGTTGTGTTCTGTTTTGATTTTGCCTTTGGGGTAGCCGGGTCTGTCCGGATTCCCCAATAACTGTTGTTTAAGCTCTTTTCCTCTTAATGCATTGGCAGAGCTCCTGCCGCTATTTCAAAAAAAAAAATTTGTTGAAACTTACCAAACATATTATATTTAAATGAAACCTCATGAAACTCTATAAAATTGTTATACCGTTGAAAATGCATTCCAACGGTATAGCGTGGGCTAGCAGCTTCCATAAGGAAAATGGTGTGTGGGTGGTTGGATCTAGACCCAATTGCTCAAACGTGATGATTTTGGAGAGAAAAACATGTGAAAACTTTATAGACAAATCTTTCAAAATTTTAAAAGTAATAAATTTTTATTAATATTAGAAACTAAATAGTTAGATGAAGAATTTGCATAAATAATCACATGTCACCAAATAAATTGACGATAGACTCATGTGGTAGCTCTTGTCACAACACTTGGTAATAGGACCTGTCGCCAATTGAATTGATGACAAAACCTTCTATTGTCATCTTATCACCAATTTATCTGGTGACAGGTCAATTGGTCGATAGGACCCGTGCCAACGATTTATTTGGCCGGCAGGTCTATGTTGCCAAATCATTTGACGACGGGATCTTATCGCTATTTGAAATGGCAACAGAATGTGCCTTCTTAGCCAATAGCCAAATGAATTAGCGACTTAGTATTATTTCTGTAAAAGAAATTTTTGACTATTTATTTTTTAGTATTAATACAAAAGTTGGTTATTTAAAAAAAAATCCAAGTCCTTTAGGGGTGCGTTTGGTTGCCTGGATGAGGTTGGATGGGATATGGCCATCCAATTTGGATGGGATGGAGCCATCCAGGTAGTTGTTTGGTTTGGTGGATAAGGATGAGCCAATTTTTTGTTTGGTTGGATGGATGAGGATGGATGGGATGAGCTAATTTTTTGTTTGGTTAGATGGATGAGCTAGTTGTAATCAAGGTTTCGAAATTTGGTTTGAATTTTTTAGACAAAATTTAATTAAAATTTGAATTTTGAACAAAATTTGATCACAATTTAAATTTCCTGACAAAATTTGAATTTTTGGATAAAATTTGACCAAAATTTGATATATTTTTTTTGACACATTTTGAATTTTTGAATAAAATTTGCATTTTCAAACAAAATTTTATTTTTGGACAATTTTTTACTAAAATTTGAATTTTCAAACAAAATTTGACCATATTTTGAGCGAAGTTTAATTTTGGTCAAGAAAACTTTGCCGAAATTTGAATTTAACCGTGTACACCTCTTCGTGCAGCAAACTGGATGAGCACATCCGGCCTTTTTATTTGGATGGCTTTATCCAGCATCTTGAGAGAATATTCCTAAAAACTGGATGACTATATCCCATCCATCCACCCATCCAAACAATTAGATGACTCCAAATCCATAGATGGCCATATCCCATCCACCCTCATCCACCCAACCAAACGCACCCTAGGAAAATCTAGTGGCCAAGTAGTCGGTGTACTGATCCGGGCCCATGAACGGGAGGGCAAGGCGCAGAACCGGCCCATGCAAGCGCGCCCAACCTGGTTGCTGCCGCCACATCAGAGAGTTTCGCAATGACTAGTCAGTACCTTGTGGCTGAGCCCATTTCTTTTAGCTTCCTTTCCCTTTTCCCCCAACTTTTTTCACGCACACACCTTGTTTGATGTTTCGTTGGCAAGTTCCCAGCAAGAATCCGTGACTGCAAGTTCGCTTTCTCCGCCACCAATTTGCTATAAAGACAAACCATTTCATCCTAAAAGCTTCTAGAATAAGTACCAAGCACATAAAAACAAAAACAAAAAAAACTAGCGTAAACATGTAATAGCGTATTCGAAATTGTAACAAAGCCCCTCTCATAGGTTCTATACCCGCTTTATAACTAGAAAGCTTCTATGATCCTTTACTAACCGGGGCTAAAAGTCCTGAAATCCATAATGCCAAACTAGGAATAAGGTTTGCTTTTATTAGAAAGCACTAAGTGGGGCCAAAAGTCCTTAAATCCATAATGCCAAAATAGGAATAAGGTTTGCTATTATTAGAAATGTCAACAAATATCATATTCGTGAAGCAGAAGCATAAATGTACTCCTGTGCATAACTGAATTAGTCAATTTAAGTCATTATTATCGATTTATCCAGAACTTCTTTCTTTGTCTTGTTGAAACAAGAATTCGTTTTGCCCAAACCAAAGCGCTTAGTTTATCCTTTGTTTCCGTTGTGCCATATCTTCTTTGAAGATTCATCTAATAGAATCCGACTCCTTTTTTATTGCCATTCTATTTAGATATGATGTAGAACTATTTCTTGTAAAAAAAAAAAAAAAAAAAAAAAAAAAAAAAATGACAGAGCCACGACACTCTCGAAGTATATAAATATACTAGAAGCATCTACTGTGTCCCTTGTCGCCACGACACATCAGCGTGCAGAGCACATCAGTTTCTTTTGAACGAATAAATTGTTTTCTGAACGAATCGGATCACACCAGTTTCAACGAAGAACTACCTCACCTCACACGTCCCCGTGCGTACGTCTCGATCGGCTAGCTGCCGCCGCCCGGCAGAACACCGGCTGGCCATGTCCCGGCACGGGGCCGAGCTGGTAACTGGCGCTGCCAGTGGCGATCTGTCACTGTGGCATATGCCAGAATGCCAGTGAGGCGGTGGCCATTCCAGCCACGGCCTTTTTCTCTCACTGACATCGGACAGCAAACCACATTGACGCTGTGGTCGCCTTGCACTGACAGAATTATGCTCGCACATGCCGGAACGAGGACCGTCATCAACTTGCAGCCGCGTGCATACGTGTAACGGTGCAAGCTACAGCTTCGACGCTGGAAGGGCCAAGCATGGATCGATGGATGCAGATCTTTAGAAGCTTTAGGTCCAGCCCGTTTCAGTTTTTGATTATGCAAATTCTGGATTATAACTAGCTGCCTGGAGAATCGGCTGACTAGAGTATCTGATCGTTCGATGATCCTAATTGTTGATGGGGATTCTCGGGCGGAGGGGCGGCGAAGGGAGCTCAGGGTGGTAGGTCGCCGGATGGGCGATACCAGAGCTCGAGACGGAGGGGCGGTGGAGGGAACTCGAGGTGGTAGGCAGAGCTCGAGGCGGAGGGGCAGTGAAGGGAGCTCGGGCTGGAGGGGCGGCGGCTGGAAGGGTGGCGGAGGGGCGACGACCAGCCACGTGCGCATAGTGCACCCCGGCCTCGTGGAAGCGATTCTGTGGGAGAAGCTGGATCTAGACTGATTCTGATTTTACGTGTAAATGCAGCTTTTGATTCTCAAAGAAGCTGTCCAGAATTCTTCCGTTCGACAAATAATCCGCATTTATTTTAAGCAGAAGTTGTGCAGAAGCTAAAACAAACGAGGCCTTAGTCAAGTTGTTATGACAAGGTTTCAGAAAACCAGCCTGCTACTGACAGTCTTGCTCAGGATCAATTACCATTCGCCACAGAAAAACTAAAGAAGCGTATATCATCCCACACAAAACACAAGGGTACAGCTCCTTATAGTCTGATCCTTCTACAAAACCCACTCTTATCTAAATCAAACCGTTCTTATCCTCTCACACATCTATCTTATCCTAATACGACAATACCTCGTCGCTGGTTAGCATCTTATCGTCTCAATTTCTCTCTCTTTGGTGAGAAGCTGGATGAGCGGAGGCCACTGTTCTCATGGTGAGCGACCACAGATGGGCTGTGGCTACGACATCCTGCTAGCAACCGCTGTTAGGCATAATGACAAGTGGCTGCTATAGTAGGCGCACGCGGTGGCATTCGACATGGTGGAGATGGCGCATCAGAAGGAGGAGGGCGGCGGCTGGCATGGCTGAGCCGGATCCACTTGTTTCGGTCGTCTACATTCTTCTTTAACTCCGACGTAGCCTTCCTCCTCTTTCACCTTCGGTATTGCCCCTCCACCTCCTCCTTCAACTCCAGTGCCACCCTCCCCTCCTTCACCTTTGGCTTTGGATTTTGACACGGGGTGGTGGAACGATGTTTCACTATTTCGGATCTGATGATAGTCGGTGGTGGTGTGACATGGGATGCATGGATTTATCGGCGGTGTGGCTTTGGGCAGCCGGATACAGCGACGATGTGACATGAAGCTTGGGCCGAAGACAGGGTGGGGGGGGGGGGGTGATGGAGGCTCGGTGCAGAGCTCAAGCACAGATGGATCCGGTGATAGGCAACGTCGGTCAACTTCGTGGCCAATGAGGTCGTCAAAATTTGTTGAAACTTTTGTTGAAATATGTTGAAACTTGTTGAAATTTACTAAAACTTGCTGAAACTCTTTCGGCTAAAACTTGAATTCTAAAATATGAAACTCGGTGAAACTTTGGCTTGGAATCTTTTGAAAACTTCTAGAAACACATGATAACACTGAAACATAAAACTTTTCAAACATATTCGCGAAATTCACTAAAACTGCATAAAACTTATCACTATACAGTTGCAACAGTATATCGTTGTCTGGTGGCTTCCCATTTGTAATTTCATATCAATGCAAACTCTTTTCTCAGGTATTAATGGTGATAACTATAATTGCTCCTTTTTGTCTGAAACAACCTCTTTCTCACTCTCTACCTCAGATTATACCAAGGGGAAAAAAACAATTTTAATTAATCTTCTGTCCTCGCTAGCACTGTAATTCCTTGTTACCTTGCCCTCTCCTCTGGCTCAGCTGGCTCTTAGCATGTTTCTTTTCTTTTTTTGTCATTTTAATTTTCCTATTGAGAAAACCCAATAATTAATTAAAAGGAAATAATAAACGGTTTTATACCAACCTGGCCATTGGCCACACACGCTGACACGGCAAGCGACGTTATGCGCCGCCGCCGTCACAATTCCAGCTCGAAGTGGAACGCCGGCGAGGCGTACGCGGTCAGGTCCCCGAAGAAGAGGCCGTCCACATCGGTGTAGCCCACGCCGGCGCCGGCGCCGTCCTCGCACCCGAAGAAGGTCTGTATGTCCTCCGGGAAGCTGCACTGCGGCGAGGCGCCGTCGTCCTTGGTCGCCTGCGGCGGCGGCCGCGGAGGCGACAGCGACGAGGAGGAGGTTGTGCTGCTTTCCGACGCCGACGTCCGCTCGATCATCTCCTTGAACTTGGGCGACTGCAGCAGCAGGCTCAGCGCCGACGTCGTGGGGGTGTGGCCAAGCGACGTTCTCGCCGGCAGGGGGAACTGCGCCGTCGCCATGCTGTCCCCCATGCTCTGGCGGTCGTGCAGGAACGACGACCCCATGCCGTCGAGGTCGATCGCCGGCAGCTCCTGCGCCGCCAGGCTGGCCAGCATCGGGTGAGGGTTCTGGGCGGCGCTCCTCCCATCGGCGCCGGGGCGGAGCCACTTGATGTACCGGCTGAGGTCGAAGTTTGTGACGGCGTTCAGGCCTCGGTACTCGATGGCGGCCATGTCGTACGCCATTGCCGCCTCCTCTTGCGTCGCTGCGGTGCAAAAGGTTTATTAAGCAACAATGAAGACAACTGATCATCCTAAATCTAAATGACTCAATTTTTCGGAGAAAAACGCATACTACTGCTGATATGCGCGTGATTGCTATTAACTTTAGATTATAAGTGCTCGTTGAGTAGATTAAAACTTGTATGAAAAGCGAGAATTTCACGGGAAACATGGCAATTCCTCTTGATTTCTTTTCGAGCTAGCAGTGCTCTTTCTCGTTTGTTTCTAGCTAATACAGGGGGGCTAATGGATGGGTATCCAGGTATCAAGGCTTGTTTGGAGGCTAGAAATTTCACAAATTTTTTTGCAAAAAAGTAATAGAATTTATAGGTTAATACTCTGCAATTCTAAATGAGGCCTCAGACCTCAGTGTTTTCGAAATCCATCTACCTGCTTGTAATCCAATGGGAGGCATGGGTATGTCATTAGGTGCACCTACATTTGTGTACTGTGTTGTGTGTGGCGTGACAAGCACACACCCATCGTGTCCGTCCTTGTTCTGTTCGTTTGTGCGCGTATTAATTGTGCTAATCTTTTGGTTAGTGGATTGTAGGCTTCATCTTGTGCACAGGATGGCCGTTGGAGGTTGGTGTTGCTGGGGTCTACCTCATTGAGTCATGGCGCATCTAATCCCCAACTAACCGGAATTTAAATGACTGGGAATGACACAAATGCCCTCAGTTCCTGCCATTGCCAGCTCAACCACTTCGATCTAGATCATCCGCATACCTAGCCGAGCAGTTCATTACTAGTATGTATTTAAATTGCGGGACAACATACTAGTTTCTTGGTTACTTTTGAAATACTATATATATATATATATATATATATATATATATATATATATATATATATATATATATATTAAAGGCGGAGAGTTCTAGTTCGCTCCGTCGATCCTCGTCGACCGGCAGCGTGACAGCTGGCTACGGGCGGGGGCAGGGTGGCGCACTTGCACGCATGGCAACAGGGCAACGGTTTGCGCGGCGTCACGCCACGCTTATGCAGCTAGTAGTATTTCTATGGGTAAGAAGCTATTAGTGAGTCATTTTTTTAACTAGGATGTTTCCATCCCTATTTAGGCCCCGTTTGGCAACTTAGAATCGGGCCGTTTCTACTAGATTATGGAAGAAACCCAACCAAATGGGCTAAAGCTCGGAACAATTCTCCTCGGATCGTTTCTTCTTTTTCCACTCTGTGGCTGAATCAGTCTCAACCCCGTTCCACCCGATTCACAGAATCCTACCTGAAACGTTTCTACCCAGAATCTAAAACCGTTTCCGTTTCTACTAGAATCTGGAACCGTACCAAACGGGGCCTTAAAAATAAGAGTGGGGAAGTGTTTCTATGCATTACTATTTAAAAATTGCAAAAATATTAAAGCATGAATAAAAATAGATAGTGGTTATTTGAGAGGTGTTTCTATGTTTTTCTTTTTTATTTGTGCACAAATATTAAAGTATGAATGAATGGTAGATGGTGATTACTTACCTCTTTGTTTGCTTCAAGGTCCATGCAACTTGTATTATGAGGAAAAACATAGAAGCTCTGCTCTGATTATTTAGCTATTTACTTGCGTCAAGACTTACACAACTTTATATTAAGAGCGGTGCATAGAAGCACACAGTTCTAGACCAAAAATCCATTCATAGGCAGACTTATGGTTTACTAGAGAATTTGTCTCGAAAATGTGTTCTTTTTTTTCTTCTTATTCATTAGAACCCATTTGGAATACGACATATCATGTAGGGATTTTGGAGGAAAGAAATACCCACTTTCACATTATAAGTGCGGTTTTGTACGAAGTTTATGTGTTACAAACATCAAACACGCCTCAGCTGTCAGCTCTTTGCACCTGCCGGCAGACCCTCTGTTTGGCATCACAAAGGCCGCTGTGATAGAGAGATCAGGATTGACTTTTGGGAGCAATTGCACTCAGCAATGGCGGCAATCTAATCTGCCGACTAATAGTATCAGACAGGCCTCCATCCATTACAATCACCCGGTGCAGGAACTAGTTGGGAATTTATACGGTCAGGCAATGTGCTAGTATGTGAAGGCAAATTCGTCACCATAACCATGTACTAAGGCCATGTTTGGATCCCTGGACTAATTGTTAGTTGGCTAAAAATTAGCTCTAGTCTATCCAAACAGGAAGACTAATAGGTGGGCTAATTTTTAGCCAACCCCTTAGCTAACAATTAGTCCATTAGTTGGTGGAGAGGAGCTAATTTGGGCTAATAGCATGTAACACGCTAGAAAAAGTCTGAAATACCCTCGCGCTTGCCTTATCCTCATTTCCTCACCTATTATGAGGGGGGCAGACATGACTTTTCTAAGAAATTAGCCTAACCATTAGTCATGTATCCAAACAGCCCTAGGCTAATTTTAGATGGACTAATTATTAGCTGGCTAACAATTAGCTCTAGCTATTAGCCAGCTAACAATTAGTTTTAGCCCATCCAAACATGGCCTAAGACTCACTGTAGTAGTACACGGTAGCCCCAACGACTTGCACTTAATACTACTCGGATTTGGCTTGTGTACGGAAGGAGAATTTATAGGTCAATATAATTAAGGCATTTATAAAGGCTGTTGCGATGCTAATTAATTCCTTCAAGTAGTATTAACTGCGGTTAATTCCACCAAAATTGGTTCTGCGAAAGAAATGATCGTACCATAGGTACCGAGGTAGAGATACTTGTTGCCGAAAACACGGCCAATCCGAGCCTCCCATCTCCCATTGTGATGATGTCTGTGGAAAGATTGGTGTGAATTAATCCATATGCATGATGAGAATTTTTAGATCAAACTGTGTTTGCACGGTTAAGACACCGTCTGGAGCAAAGGAATTTGGAAGTCATGATCGAAGATTATTACCTAGCAACACCCCGGTACTTCGAGATTCCTCTTGAGAACCCGCTGCTTTTCCTGTGAACACATCATATGGATATATTGTTTCGTTTTAGCATGCGGATATGATCGATATTTCTAAATTCCTTCTCAGGTGATTTGGTTTTGTTAATTTCTTTTCTGCTCTTTTATTGACCCAAATCCATGGGCGAGTGAATTTTCGAAATAGCTGTTTTATTTGAGAATTACCTCCTTAGGGATCCAATATACTCTTCCCTGGATTGCCCCTCCATTTCTTTCAACTCCTCTCCATATGCAGACAGCTGCAAGTTATTTAGAAAATATGATAATTGTTAAAAATATAATTTAAAGTCGTTGCGCATGCAGATGCAATGCACACGTATGTGATAATGGAATATCTTAGGATGTGTTTGGTTGCCTGCATAGTGTCTAAATCGCATAAATGGATGCAACTGTATCTGTTAGACATATGTTTGGTTTCCTATTCATTCTGACTAGGTGGATGCAATTGCACCCACTCATACAGGATGGAAAAAACACAGAAATTGGACTTCTCTCTAATGCAGGCCCGTGAGATGCACAAACAAGCAACCAAACAACTTAACTTGCATCCACTCAGTCAGACCTAAACTAGCCTAGATGGCTCATACGAAACAAGCTAGAATGATACGGGTAACCAAACACACCCTTAGCTACTATGCAATAGGAGGATAAGCGACACGCGTGCGGTGATCTAGGGCAGCTCATCCACCGCAGCAATTCATGCCAAATCAATTAATCCCCAGCAGAAGCAAGTGAATTTCCAGATCTAGAGGGGATCGAGCGCCGTGCGTGACCGGATTCAACTCGATCCAGAGGTGCCAATTTAAGACTGAATTCCAGTCCAGGCCGCCGGGGACATGAACAACACTAACTACTGGAAATTGAGCAGAGCAGTGAATAGGTTTCGACGGTAGCCTAGCCCTACCGGCAAGTTGAGGATGGTGTCGGGCCCCCAGTACTTCAGTGCCGCCAAATCATACGCCCGCGCCGCTGCCTCCTCCTCGTCGTACGCCCCTGCAACATTGGTGGTGATTAAGCAAACTAATTAATCACGCTACTAAAATAATAAAAAAATGGATAGAAACTGAATATTTTTTTAGCTTTATATTTTTAAGTAGATGAGCCCGTCTCATGCCAAGGCCGTGACTCGAAAGCCTCACCGAGGTAAACTGCATGCACCAACAAGAAAAAAAAAGACGTACGACCAGTCCATTGGTTAGCTAAGGTAGACAAGGGAGGAGAGATTAGTAGAGGTAGAAGTGATTAATTAGCTGGTACTGGTAGTAGGGATTAACCGACGAACCTTGCTTGCCCTTCTTGTTCTGGGCCTCGTTCCAGCTGTTCTTGTCCCACAGGTGCGCCTCGAACCGCCCCGTCCACCGGTGCCTGCGGCGAGATTACCGCGTGATTAGAGGGCGGCGAGGCGAGGCTCGGCGCAACCGGCTGACCGCGTTGGTTTGTTGGTTCGCTTACCGCGTGACGCCGCGGTAGACGGAGCTGCGCTGCGAGGGGGACTCGCGCGGCACGCTCTTCCGGGTGCGCTTCGGCTTCGCGCGCACAGCCACCGCGGTGGTCGTGGCCGCGTTGCCGTGGCCGGTGTTGCTGGTGCCGCTGCTGGTGGTGGCGGCGGCGTTCTTGCGAGGCCTTGCCATTGTGTGTGCACTGCGTAAGCGGTGAAGGGATCAGCGGAGGGGAGAGGGTCAGAGGAGCCGAGAGGTGGGTGGCCAACTACGGTGGTCGTTTTAAAGATGCGTGGAGAGAGAGAGAGAGAGAGGTGATGGGCGGCAGAAGATTTAGTTGGTGTTGGAGGGCATGCAGGGCAGCGCGCCAATGAGGAGAGAGAGAGAGAGAGAGCAGCCGGCGCTCGTTCTTGCTTTCTCTCTCTAACGAGAAAAAGAAACTTTTTCTCGGCGGGCTCTTATTGTCGCTAGCTATGAACGGGCTTGGCACTGTTGTTAAGCTTGCCAAATCTCATTGCTAACTTAATTAACATGCACGCACCCTCCTGACTACACTGGCTCGCTGGCCCCTGTCACCAAGACTGTTTCGAGATGACGAGAGCGACCATGACATCAGATCACAAACAGGCATGGCTCGTGTGGCATGCATGCAGTGAGATCTCTTCTGTCATGTCTAATGTTTCTGAATCAAGTAGTCGCCTCTGAGCAAGATCTTGCACCTTCGTTGCAGCATAACCGATGCACCCCAACTAACTGTTTGGCAAATGGAATAAACTACAGGCTGCACCGCTGCAGGCTGCTTCTATTTGACCAAACACTGGCTCAGATCGACCTCAGACTGTCAAATACAGTACGTAAGCTGCAGACTAAACTCTGAATTCTTTTCCTCAGGTACCGTCAGGAGATGGATAAACAAACTCCCAATGCAAGCCTCATCCACTCAGAGGTCAGAATTCCAAGATTTATCACTAGTTGACTTTCCCTGAAGCAAGAATGCAAGAATTTTGATACAATCAGAACAACATGCTCGCCAAAATTAAAGGATTAAATTCTTCATATAGTCAGCTAGCTGGGGAAGCGTACTATTGAGTATTAATTGACTTCAAAACATACTAATCAGGAACCTTCGCATGCAGCCGGGCTTTTTTATATGAGCATGCAGTTTATTTCTATTTAACAAACCACAAACTTTTCGCAGCCTTGCGCAAAAGAGTTTGACAATAAGCAGATGGTGATGTCAGTACGAGCTCAAGCCTCAAGCTATATAGCCACCATAACGGCCTAATTGGACTGCAGGAAGGAGGAAAGAGTGAATCAATGTTCAGTATGTGACTTTTGACTGACCCATTTTATTTTCTACACATCTCCTTTTCATCTTTACCTTCACCTTAATTATTTCGTACATTGTGCAGATCATTTCTAGGCATGCTAAACATATAATGCAGAAATTCTCATGCAAAAGAAAAAAGAATCCCTCTTCATGGTGCTCCATCCTTTGATTGGACAGCCTAGTCCTCTTATTATTTTCCATTGGAGAATATGGGCAAAATTTATTCACTACTACAAAACCGGGCATCACAACCGGTCTATTAGAAACGGTTTGGTGCGAACCGGTTGTAATGCTCGCACCAGAAGCGGTTCGTGGCAACAGGCCGGAGGGGATCTCTAGAAGCGGTTCGTGGCACCAACCGCTTCTAAAGCTTTAGAAGGGGTTCGTGTCACGAACCGCTTCTAAAGCTGGGGCTTTAGAAGGGGTTCATGCCACGAACCGCTTCTGAAGACCCCCTTCAGAAGGGGTTCGTGACGTTCGTGTCACGAACCGCTTGTAGAAACCCAGTTTTAGAAATAATAAAAGGAATGCGTGCCCTATTCTATCAGAGAGCACGCGTGGGTGGGTTGGCTAGATGGATGAGGCGGGTCACGAGGATGGAGTGCTGATCGTGGGTTTGAATCCCATTCCCACGATATTATTACCGCATTTTATCGCTTAGTGTCGCACCACCACAAGCGGTTCCTAGAACCGCTTGTAAAACCGCTTCTAGAGGTGGTTTTCAACCGCTTGTGAAGCGCGGTTCTGTAGTAGTGATTAGAGAATTGAACAAATCCCAACGAATTCGGACCGTCAGAAGCCATGATCAAACCCCTACCTTAAAACCAACACATTCCCAATTATGACGCCTGTTACGATGGATCCCACCATCCAGCATTTCGGCCACGTAAATACGGATCAAGAGAGATCCCATCCAGCACCGTTGGATCTATTCCTCCAACGGCTACCACCGTTGGATCTAAGCCGGCCCAGTGGACTAAGCCCTGAAGCCCACGGTGTGCCACGAAGCCAAGACTGGCAAGGGGCTACACGTTGGGCGCCAGTGGGATCGAAAGGACACTCTTGCCTAATACTTTAGGGACACTATATTAGGGTATTTACGATGGCGTTTCTAAAGTTGTTTCTTAGTGTATCAATTCAGATAGAAAAGTAATGTGAAAGAAAATTAATATGGAGGGAAAAGGAGATCGTTTCTTATTTGTGAAACGGTTTCTACGCTGCTCCCGGAACACTAGAAACACAAGAAAACTGCACTGTGTTACCCTCATTGTTTCTAAAACCCCAATGCAAATTAAACCAACTTGCAATGTTAATTAATGTTAGAAATAGATAGAAACTATACATTGGGGTCATTGTTTCTAAACCTTCATGTAATACATACTCTCCTCTAAAAAACCATTTTTGGTGTCATTGTTTCTAAACCTAGATTTAATACACACTCTCCTCTAAAAAAACCATTTAAAAAACTATGCATTCGAAATGCCCTTATAATCTTCGAACCCCTCCCTAGCACTATAAATAGGATCTAAGGGGCACTATAAACCTAGATTTATCATATATACAAGTCTCTTTTACCTGTTCCCCTTAACTCTTAGGCTTCGGTGAGCCATCTTTAGGGTCTTCGAAGCCCCTGCAACATTACTTTTTGACTCCATAACCACAACAACACCACAACCGCAATCGATGGTACTTGTAGTGACACCGATGTAATTTGACATCAACAAGTCTCGAGAGTACTCTTATTTTCAAAAAGTTTAGCAAAAAATTTTTTTTTCAAAAATAAAAGTCTCAAGGCTGACAGCATGTCATGTTGCCTCTTCTCTCCACATACTTAACTTGAACCTGCTGATCAGCTACAAATCTGCCTCCTAAATTGATTTGACAAAAACCTGCACTGAATAATAAACACTCGTCCAGGACCATGGTCATGATCATGACTGCAACGGCCTAAAGTACTTTGACAAAGTTACAGTGGAGGATGATGTGGGCTTTTGACTTTGCTCAATTGAAAAACAAAGAGGTAAAAAAGATGGATAAAAAGAAGGTCGCAATTGAGCAGATCAATCTTGATTTGATACTCGGCTGTACTTAGTGTGAAACTGGAACCTCCAAGATTCGCTAAGCTCAACAAAAGAAATTTTTCAATTTTTCCTAGCAGTTTCGTGCGACCAATTCATATCCCCCATGCATCAAATGGCCCATCATTCCCTAATGCAATTTGTTGACTAGGGTTCATCATTCTATGGATAAGTGGTGTTCGTTATTGTTCGACTGAACAGAGTCAACGAGCACCACATGCAAATCCAATTCTGCACCACTATTTGCAGCATGCTAGCACAAATTCCAACATCATCTCAAGCTTCCTAATTGACAGGCAATTGCATCCCGTACATATCTCTCTGTGATTGAGCTAATGGAGCATGCCAAGGGCGTACTGGCTGTATGACAAATTTCCCAAAGTGGGCGTCCTTTTCATCCAAGTCTCTATTGCAGTAGACAAGGAAAGGAAATTGAAGATAGATCCAAGTCTTTTCTTCTTGGATGGGAGAGCACAACACAAGCAGGGATGGTTAGAGGATGTACCTGAAGATGTAGATCAGGGAGGGTTGTGAAATCATAACTAGTTTTATTGAAAGATTCAGAATCAGTAATTCAGTATGGTGTATACTTCGTGCTCTTCATTTTGTCTATCTCCATGATCAATCATCAGACGGCAAGAGGCAGTGTCTGATCATTGGGTAGCCAGGCGGCCCAGGCCTAGTACTTGTGACCTCTGAGCACAGCAGGTTCAGAAACAATTAAATTACAAAGAGTCATGAATGCAAGTCTATCAAAATTTTGCTGTTTTTTGAGACATCAAGAAACCTGTTTTCAAGACCATGTCACAGAGGTCAAGTTACGAATTTTTTTAAAAAAAATAATACTTTTTTTAAAAGGAATTGCGGTTTTAATACTCGAAAAATCAAAATTGCAAAATTAATATGTAATCGCCAGACCGTACGGCGAATACCCTATTTTCGCCATACCCTACGGCGAATGCCCTATTTTCGCCGAACCGTGTGGCGACGATACACTAAATCCGCAGTTAATTTGCTACACGGGAATCAAGGCTATTTTCGCCGAACGGTATGGCGAAGACCCTATTTTCGCCATACGGTTTGGCGAAAATAGGGTATTTTCGTCATATGGTACAGCGAAAATACTATTTTCGCCATATGGTTTGGCGAAAATAGCCTTAACCAAACAGCCGACGGTTAATCGACTTTAATCAAGTAATTAGGGTATTTTCGCCATACCATATGGCGAAAATAGGGTATTTGCCATACCATATGGCGAAAATAGGGTATTCGCCGTACGGTCTGGCGATTACATATTAATTTTGCAATTTTAATTTTTCGAGTATTAAAACCGCAATTCCTTTTAAAAAAGGTATTATTTAAAAAAAAAATTTCGTCAAGTTACCGACAACAGAGGATATCCAATCATACATGTTGAATCATTCTTTCGCACGCACGTACGGTGTATCAACCCACGCGAATATCTAATGCGGAATGTTCACGCATAAGGGTAGTATGCCATACAAGTCCCAATCATTTCATACAACTTCAATCAATTTTTTCTTTTGTTTTGCACTGTAACTTCTATCAATTGCAACGACTAGCAAACAATAGCTTTGGTTACTTTCGTTTGGAGGATCTGCAATTGCACGGCTCAAGAGAGTCCAAACCTTGGTGCATTCTTTGTCTTAACTGCTGAAGCCATCGCTCCTGCGTAGCCAAATGAGCCCAACAGAAAAGATGAAAAGAGGGAATATCAATGTTTCCCCCCCCCCCCCCCCCCCTTCCACGGAATCGTTTCCCTTTAATTTTGCCTGAGATAGTTTCCTAAATGCATGGCGGCAGCACAATGTCATAACAAAGGCCAAAATGACTGAGGGACAAATAGCTGGCTTGTCCATAGCAAAACAACAATATGCAAGCTTGATGATTTACACTTCAAAATGCTATCCCTTCACATCTTTTGGGTAGCTTCATTTCCTTCAAAAGGAAAGAACATGAAGCATAGGGTTGACAGACACATTGTGGTTTGCCTACTTGTCTCTAATCCATAGGTTAAGAGGCAGTGCCAAAGCCAACCAACAACTTCCTCAGCAATCTGCTATAGGAGGGCTCGATTTATCAGTCCAGCCAAGCCAGTAAATCCGTGAATGACCATGGAAGATTGATTCAACTTCCGTAGGAAATGCTGTGGATCTAGAAGAGGTGCCTGAAGAGATTTTGGCGTCTCCAATAGCTCACCCACCAGAAAAGTACAAGAGCTAGTATTTGTTTAGGTGTAAATTGAATGGGTACCGTACAAAAAAAAAAAAAAAAAAAAAACTCGAATGCTCTTATCAGAAATCAGACTAACAAACTTAGAAGCTACGTCCGACCTAGCCAGCTGCGAGAGGGCTAGACTTGTGTGAGAGGTCCCAAAGGCTGTGCTGTCTCTTTTTCTTCTCGTTATGATGGGCTTATGTCCTCTTCAGAGGCCCTCAGAGATTGGACGGGTGTCGGCCCATTTCTACCACTAGCCGATTCGGCCGCGATTGCACGCTGTACTGTGCAGTGCAATACAGCGCATGCAAATTTCTTTGCGAATTTGAAATCCCTATTTTTAAAATAAAAATACGAGAGGTGTTTCTATGCCTTTTCTTTTTAAAGTTGCATATATGTTAAAGCATGAACGAATGGTATATGGTGATTACTTACCCATTCGCTTGATTTAATTTGAGATTTGTTAAACTTGTATAGAGGGAAAAAAGTATAGAAGCACTGCTCTCAAAATATAGCTAGGGTATTTGATTTTATATTTGATTAACATGTTTTATTTTGAGATCTTCCCTACTCTACGTGAAATAGAGGATTGGGAGGTGGGCCGTTAACCTTTGGATTATTGGTAGCATTGGAGTTTATCTATTTTTTTATTTTTAAAATAAATATATTAGATGCCAATTGTCAAATCTAAACTTTTAAAATTAAGGTCGACCAAATTATGGGATAGATGTTTTTAAGGGTTATTTTAAATTCCTATATCCCTAAAACAACTATCAAATCTAAACCTATAAAACAAGGTCCACTAAATTAAGTGCCAGATCAGATGCTTTTATCTTTTAGAACCTCTAGCGTATAAGTAGAGACACGCATGCGCGCGCACTCACTCATCATCATGCATGCACACACGTGCACTCTAGTCTGTTTTCTTAGCATACGTTTAGAAATACACAGGGGCGAAACTAGAGAAAAAATTATCAGGGTTCACCACTTCATCATATATATGATAACAACTTATTATTTTTACCATTTGCTTGTTATTTGCCTCCCGGTGTCACAAAATTTAGATCAAAGGGGTTCACATATACTATATATATATAGACTATCATACAATAATTTTTTTTTATATATAAACTAATATACACTAATTTTTTTTTGACCCGGTGTCCTGTGACACCGGGTAAACAAATGCAGTTCCGCCCCTAGAAATACAAAGACCCAATACAAATCCATGACCTCATTGAGGTGTATTTGCCTAAGCATAAAGGTAGACATGAGATTTGAACCTTGGTCCACACACTGGTACTCCCACAAACTCCGACACACTACTAAGGCCCCGTTTGGCAACTTGGGACCGAGCTGTTTCTACTAGAATCTGAGATAAACCTAACCAAACGAGCTAAAACTTGAAACGATTCTCCTCGGAACGTTTCTTCTTTTTCCACACCGTGGTTGAATCACCTTCAACCCCGTTTCTACTAGAATCTGGAACCGTACTAAACGGTTTGCAGAAAGTGATTCTGATTCTACCTGAAACATTTCTACCAAGAATCTGGAACCATTTCCGTTTCTACTATAACCTGGAACCGTACCAAACGGGCCTAAGAGATGATTCCTAATCTCGATGCACTTGTTTGCATGCAATTAAGGACCAGGCAGGATCATGATAGTTGCTAAAGGAAGGAGGGTGCACTCTGGAGTCTGGACTCTGGACACCGAGATTGTTTTTGCATGTTCGGTCCCTCCACGGATGAGTAACAACTCTACTCTGTACGCCAGAGCACACAACGAACATAACGCTGGAGATTGTAGCAGCTTTCGGAACAAAGCATGAACAGTAAACCAAACCAAACGAATGTTTCGCAGATCCTTCGATTTCGTCGGAATTGAAACATCCACTCCTAGCTCAGATTTTCGCGTAGGACCGAGGCAAGAAGAGAGAGAAGCTTTGGGGCCACTGCTACCTCCGCCCCGATGCTTCGCCTCAATTGCCTCCTCCTAGTGACCCGCGGCTACCCGCCCCGGTCGTTGCGACAGGTTCGCCGCCTTCTCGTACCACGGGTTGCTTCTGTTAGGGAACCGTGCTATCCAATAGTTTAGAGTTCCCGAATAGATCTAAAATGGAGAATAGAAAAAAAGAGAGATATAGTATGAGAAGGAAATCAATCTATTATTTCTGGTTGCATGTACAATGGGGCACCCCCTGCCTCCTATGCATAGGATCATACTGGGCCTTCGTGGGAAAGATGGTTTCCCAACACTCCCCCTTGGGCCATTTTCCGCGAGATGCATGTGCCTCGTCAAAACTCTAAAAAAACCAAGTGGAAAAAAATACCTGGACAAAGAGTGCATATCATACGCTTGGTGTTGTTGCACGAATTGCCTCATCAAAATCTTATGTAAGAAAACTTTTGGGAAAAACTTAATAAGGAAAAAGATCATAATTCACCCAAACTTCAATGTTAATTTTTAAGATTCACTTTAGGTACTCAAACTCTATGTTCAAGATTTATTTAGGAGTATGTGAAAAATCTTCTCCTGAGATCTACACTTCTCTAAGCCTCATCATCCCAATTCATCTGACTCATCTTTCAAAGGTAGATGCTAGGAGTGACTTAGTGAACAAATCGGTGAGATTCTCACACGACTTGGTGTGCAATATCTTGATTTCGTTCATCTTATGCATTTCATGAGCATAGAAGAACTTCGGTTTGATGTGTTTCATAAGATTGCTTTTCACATATCCCATTTGCACTTGCCAAGTGACATCAAAAGTGCGGGTTTCCGAAGATGGAATGTTTAATGAGCAACACAAGCTGCATTGTCTTCATAGATGATAGTAGGAGTTTGCTCAATGTTCAAGCCACATAACTTCTGGATGTGGTGAACCATTCTTTGAAGCTATGCACATTCACGGAAGGCTTCATACAAGATAATAATTTTTGAGTGGTTTATCGATGTCGAGACAAGAATCTGCTTAGACGACTTCCAGTAAATTACCGTTCCACCACAAAGAAAAATATATCCAGTTTGTGACTTACCAGTATGCGGGTCCGATAGGTACCCAGCATCAACATAGCCAACCAAATTCAATTCATGATTTCTTCTATAAAACAAGCCTAAGTCTTTGCTTCCTTGGAGGTAACGGAAGATGTCCTTAATCTCTTTTCAATGTCTTTTGGTGGTTTCTGCACTGTACCTGGCTAGCAAGTTCACGGTGAACGCAATGTCCGGCATGGTGCTATTTGCGAGGTATATGAGCGCTCCAACTGCACTTAGATATGAGTCTAGGTCTGCTTGTAACGACCTTCCGACCATTAGGGTCTTTGCAGGATATGTCTTTTCGAAACTAAATTTCTCTAACACTTTCTGCGTGTAGGATGTTTGCCAGGATTCCTCCTTAGACATGCTCAAGCTGCAAGCCTAAACAAAACTTGGTTTTACCCAAGTCTCATTTCAAACTCAGACTTCAAGTATGAGCAAGCTTCTTCTATGCCTTCATCCATCCCTATGATGTTCAAGTCATCTACGTAGACGGAGATTATACAAAATCCATTCAGGGATCGCTGTATAAAAACACATGGACATTCACTGTTTGTATAGCCTTTCTTGCAGAGAAAGTCACTCAATCGATTGTACCACATTCTTCCCGATTGCTTTAGTCCATACAATGATTTCTCTAGTTTTACATTGTATAGGTTTCTATTTGCTATCTTGGTTCGGATTAGGGATACCTTCGGGTACTTTCATGTATATGTCCGAATCCAAGTTTCCATACATGTATACCGTGACAACATCCATCAATTTCATTTTCAACTTCAAGTTGACTGTCATTGAGATCAGATATCTAAAGGTGATTCCTCCCATGACCGAGGAATATGTTTCTTCATAATCAACCCTAGGACGTTGAGTGAAACCTTGTGCAACAAGCCTTGCCTTATACCTTACAACTTCATTATTTTCATTTCTCTTCCGAACAAAACCTATTTGTGACCTACCGGGTTTATATGGGGAGATGTGAGGCACACTGGCCCCAACACCTATTTTTTGTTCAGAGAGACTAACTCCGCGGTGATTGCCTTCTTCCATTCTTCCCAATCAAGCCTTTTCTTGCATTCTGCGAGAGATGTAGGCTCGGGATTATGATCAATGATTGTGGCAATTTTTTTTGCAAAGTATGCATCGACATTGGCTGTTGCTCTATTCAGGGATTCTCCCGTTATTACAAAATTTATGACCATTTCGTCATGGGGTGCTTCTTCATGCACTTCTGCTTGCTCTTCACTGTTGTTTCCCATCACAGGAGCAAGTTTCTTTAATTTTTCATCGCCTATGTGTGCATACAACATTATTTTCGGCGGCTTCATGCAATGAAAGATTCAAGTTTGGAATTGACTTTTCCACATGCATCTTTCCAGTGTCAGGTCTCAAATGGCTCCCCTTCTTGCTTTGGGGCATTTTTGTGATTGGCTGTGGTAAGTCCTCTTGCTTAGTTTTCCCCAGATGTCTGCGAGTACTTTAGGTTTGAGAAGCTAAATTTCTTGTTCTTTTTCTTTGAGGCCTTTGAACAGGATAAAGGATACCTTATGCCTTCTTTGGTATTTCAACCCTCTCTGGTGCATTTCTAGCAGGTACATGCGACTTAATCACGCTCTTCAGATCATAAAAATGATCAAGCAGCTCATTTGCTAGGTTTTGCACATCAATTATCTTCTGGACTTCTTGATTTGCTTCATTAGTGCGAGGGTCATATGCAGGGATACCAGTGGAATGCCATATGATTTCTCGGTATTTTTCATCCAAAAGTTGATTCCTTCCCCCCTAATGACGGGAAACGGTCCTCGTCAAATATGCAATCAGCGAATTGAGCTGGATGCAAGTCTCTAGTCATAGGTTCTAAATACCTGATTATGGATGCACTCTTATAACAAACGTATATCCCAGACTTGCGAAGAAGACCCATTGCAGTTCGCTGTGGAGATGGTATATGTACAAATACCATGCAACCAAACTTTCTAAATTTTTTCAATTTTTTATTTTGCGGGGATTATGAATCCCGGGGGATGAAATCCGATATTTCGCCAAAATTTTGCTAGGATTTTGATCCTTGGTGTAATCTACTATGAGTCTACGAGAGGAAAAAGGGAATCTAAAATATAGAGGCCGGATTTTGAGAATAACTTTAGACGTATACAAATAAATTTCGGAGAAAAGTTTGGACTTGCTGCTGCTTGAGGCTTGGGCCAAAGAATCAGAAATAAACTGTGCCGATACAGATTCCAGTGTTGATTGCTCATCCCTAATTTAGCATGCAGTATGATAAGCTTTATAAGGAAAGGTGGTGTTGCAAGGAAGAGGAATCAGCTGCTTATGAATATTACTCTAAGATGTTCATCTTACTCTTTTGGATTAAATTAAATCTATTCTGTTGGTTCTTTTAAAAGGAATTGATAAATAAGCACATAATCTGTATGTTAAGCTAGCAGAGCTCTATGAACTTTGGTATATAACAAAGAGTAAATATCACTTTAGCTTATGGATATTACTCTAAGATGTTCATCTTACTCTTTTGGATTAAATTAAATCCATTATGTTGGTTCTTTTGAAAGGAATTGATAAATAAGCACATAATCTGTATGTTAAGCTAGCAGAGCTCTATGAACTTTGGTACATAACAAAGAGTAAATATCACTATAGGTCCTTACAAATTACATATTTGTGTCCTCAAACTTGTATAAGTCAATCAAGTGAGGCCCCAACAATGGGTCCACGTGTCAAAAGAATCAAGTATGCATCTACTTACATATAGAATCGATATTATCTTATGACGAGCGAAAATATATATACTATTTTTATGCATGTAGTAGACCAAATAAGCAGGGCTGAAGAAGGACAAAGCATGTCACAAAATTATTTCACCCTAAGCAGGGAGCTGAGGCAGTCACAAAATTATTTTAGGACCATTGTGTACATACAGTTGCGGAGTTTGCTGTGAAATGTTAACGTTTACAGTATGGTAGACTTCCACCGCTCATTTGTTGACAGGAGGCTCTTCAAGCCACATGGCACGAAAACCAGTTCCTTTGCAATTAGCACAACTTGCAGATCCCTGAAATCAAACGAATCAATAAGAATAGAACATACTACCATGTAGCCATGTCAAAAGAACTTGTTGATGTAACAAGAAATGTTGCAAGGTACCAACATATTACTGACTTTTCACATGAAGTAACTATGGAATTAGATGCACGAGCAGAATTTGGAATGTGTATCAAGGAACAAGCTATGCTACTTTTCCAGAGCATATAACACATTTTGTACTTTTTGAAGGTACTTCGCACAACATGTTGTTGCCAAGGATAAAGAAGCCTGTGCCTGCATACCACTTGCACTCCACATGGCCAGTGGATTGACAAGGTGAACAAGAAATTGGTCTTGGTTGCTGCATATCACCATATCATGAATGTAAGATTACAGCAAAACTAAAAGCAATGCTGTAAACAGGATAAAGATTTATGTTTGGCTGCTGCAGATAGAATTTAACTTCATTCTCCTATTACCATCATCAACAAATGAAATTTTAAGAAACTAAAGCCTTTCTTAGGCTTTTTTTTGTGCAAGGAACATACAAATATATAACCATATATTCCAATTTATAAATCATGTTATTTTAAGAAATGTGCATCCTTATTTAAGAACTTACATTATACCTCATTACTTAGTTAGAGATTTGGAGGATTAGAAATGAACAAATGGAAGAAGTGGCTCTCCCATTCTCCAGTTCACCTTTACCAAACTATACCATTGTCACATACATGTGTAAAATACCACACTATGTTTTTGCAAAAACTTATGGAACATTGCCTATTGTTTTGTAAGTACAATAATAGAAATATTTGAATTAATCAAGTGATATAGTTGCACTCCGGGCACATCAAACTGTTTAAAATTGAGAATGTTTCCTTGTAGAACACATGACTAAAGATGGACCCAACATAGCAACAAGCCTATAACCACACTACCCATGCTCTGCGTAACAATGCTAGCTAGAAATTACCTCATTCGTTACGATATCATATTTGTTACGATATAATACGAATAACAAGTTGTAACTACTCGTGAAGGACCAAGCTGTTCAGTAAGGGTGCGGAATAGCCAGTCTTTATAGAAGCCACGCATCCCCAATTCCCCAGAATTTCCATTAAGTCAGATACATGCACTCCAAAATGTTGATAGCTTTGGACAAATAGTGTCTGTGAACACTTCATTCATCTTAACAAAACTAACAAAGTTTGAAGTAGCTCAACATCTGGCAATTGCCTACCAAGTGCATGCAGTAGAACAGGCACTTGTTAGTTGCTACAACTTACAACTCTGTTTCAAATATCTCCTATTGCACTTATTATTGCGAATTTGCCACAATTAACTGTCACAGAGTTGCAGCACAAGCTCGATGGACCAATGAGTCCAATTAGAGAATTCACCATCGACTAAACATATGATTCCTGGCCTCGTGCACCAACATAATTTATCTGTGTACCGAACTAATTTTTCCAATAAGAGTTTGCAATTCAGAAGATTCTGACGAGAATCCCCCACAATTTCCCTATTCCAGTTACACGTTGATAAGCCCAAAACCCTACAGGGTCGCAACCTGCATACTTAGCACAAGGGGATCGAATTCAGCTAGAGAAGTGAAATTGGTGATGGATCTTCTTAATATGACCACAAATTTACATTTCGCGTATCCAATAATGCAAAAGAAAAACATTCCTAAACAGAACGCGTGAGGAACCAAATTAGCACGGAGAAAGCATCCAACCGAAGAGCGAATTTGAGCAGCGATTCGGGCGCGCACCTGGGAGATGAGCCAGACGCGCTCTATGCGCCTGGCGAAGTTGGAGGAGCTCCCCAGCAAGTTGACGGTGTAGGCCATGGGAGCGGGGAGCCGGGGCCCAGGCCGCCGCCCAGGGGAAGCCGGAACGAGATTCCGGAAGCTTCCAGAAGGGGGACGGGTCCTGAGGGCGTGGCGGGAGGAGGGGAAGGCGACCGCGCGAGCGCCGCAGGAGGAGGAGCCCGAGGCGATCGCCGGCATCTGCGCCGCAGCAAGGGACGAGAGGAGACTCTTCGAATCGGAGACGGGAAAATTCAGAAGTGAAGCGAGAAGAGGCTGCCGCCGTGGGCTCCCGGTAAACCACGCGCGTCGTTAGTGTTACCGGTATGAAAGATAACGCTCCTCGGTGTACTGACAGGTGGGCCACAGAAGTCTTCGGGCCAATTGCGAATCGTTTCTTGATGGCGGGCCCCGCGATACCGAATTTTCTGCAAATTAACGAGAAGGAAAAAAAGAAAAAAAACATGGAAATTTTTCAAAATTGACACCTAACTGGCCGGAGAGTTTTGAAAAAAAATTACCATGTCCAGTCAAGAATAAACAAAATATATCTTTGATTTGATCACCAATTTTTACCTAATATTATTTGTAAAACCTAATTAAACTGTGATATACTGATATATTGAGTATTTTTTTAAGATAACCTACACATGTCATTTTCGTATGGCTATTCATAGATATAACAGCACACAATTTTTATGCCATAACTTGTTTTTCACTAGAGAGAGTACAATGTGCCACAATTCTATGAGGTATTTGAAAGGAATGACTTTTTTAGGAATTACGTAAGAATTTTTTAGGCATGCAGAGCCTACAACTGATGGGTCAATGAAGCCATTCTTAGCCCTTTCATTCGCAAGAAGTAGACGTGGGACATGGTCCGGACTTTTTCCGGGCGACCCAAGGCCCGATCGGCGTGACACGGCCCAAGTCTGGGCACGACCCGACCTGGTTCGGGCCGGGCCGGCATAGCCCGAACAACCAATGAGGCCCGTCGGGCGGCCCGGCCCGGCTACATGGGCCGGGTTCGGGTCGGCCCGGCCCGAGCGGCCTGTGGCGGCCCAGAGGCCCGTGGGCTGTGACAGGGGTTGACCATTTTATATGAGCACACATGCAAATGACAGAAATGGTTACTTAATATCACTATATCAAGTATCTTGCCATTCCAAACATTAAAAGAAAACCCAAAAATGAATCATAAGTTTAAAAGATAGCACAAAAATAGTTCCAAGCGCTTGTAGTTTGTTCAGGGCTGAGTCCGGGCCGACCCGGCCCACCGTGCTTTCGGGCCGGGCTCTGTAAAATGTCTCCCGGGTCGTCCCGGCCTGGCTCGCGATGGCCTGGAGCCCGTCGTGCCCGGGCCGTGCCGACCCGGCCCAGCCCAACTCCCAGGTCTGGCAAGAAGTCTAATGTACTCCCTACATCCCATTATATAAGACGTATCTTCTAACAAAGCAAAGACCAAGGAAGCAGTTAACTCGAGGGGGTTAACGCATGCATGCATGCGCATGAGAGATGGGAGATAAGCCAGAATAGGAGCCGAGGAGATGTCGCGCCCTGTATTCTAGGGCTTAGAAAAAAATAGTTGTGCCTTATATTTTGGGATGGAGAGAGTATTTGATAGAGCCTGCTCACATGGATTTGATAGTGCTTCTTAGCAGTAATGTCTAGATTCTATTTGTCAGTTTGTATATTGTAGAATGCTTGCGCCAATTGTAAACTTCGTGCCTAGAAAATTTGACATTCACATGCCCATTATTGACTGTGTTCTGGTGAAAACTTCAACTATAGTAGCATCAAGCCACCTTGATAGGCATTTCATATGCCACACAAAGAAAAGCTTAACCAATATGTGTTTCGAGCTTGAGAATCGCAAAAATGTTAGCATATACACACACACCTGTGATATGTTCTCTCTTTCTTGCATGTTGATCCCCACTGTTAGTTAATTAGTTTGCTGATCATCATTTCAAACAGTGCTCTCAATTGTTTGTAGTAGTTAGTAAATCAGCATCAGATTTCTATTTCTTTGAGAAAGAATGTATTGTTTGTAGTAGTTAGTAAATCAGCATCACATTTCTATTTCTTTGAGAAAGAATGTATACGTGGAGCATAATATTTAGTCCTAAATTTATTTTTCCGGTGTAACACATGTGCATCTAACTAGTATAGGAAAATTCTGTCTATGTTCCTTTGGAACAAGGAACATGTTTCTAAAATTCTAGTCTATAGGGATTTTTTTGGAGGAAATCTAAAAAAAATTCCTTTGTCTATTTCTCTTCAAATTTCTTTACTTTTTTCGTGTGAAGCATCCAAAATCTTGCTTGAACAATTCCTGGATTTTATATTCACAATGATCCAACCAGACTAAGATATCACCTTGACTATTGTGTTTTTTATGTTTTTAAATTTTTTAAATCATATGCTCCAAATAGACCTTAAATATGGCATGGGTTTCTTTTTTACTTTGCTTTCTTACGAGGCACGTACACAACATATGTTCTCCTATTTAGACCCCGTTTGGCAACTTGGAACCAGACCGTTTCTACTAGATTCTGGAAGAAACCCAACCAAACATGCTAACGATTCTCTTCGGAACGTTTTTTCTTTATTCACTCTGTTGTTGAATCGGTCTCAACCCCGTTTCACCTGATTCATAGAATCCTACATGAAACGTTTCTACTAAGAATCTGAAACCGTTTCGGTTTCTACTATAATCTGGAATCGTACCAAACTGGGCCTTAGACTACCATGAGTCACACTTACCACCTGCTATTATTACTCTTATGAATTCCTTGGCTAAGGGTTTTTTTTAAAAAGATTTTGGCTAAGGGTTACTTTCGAAATTCTTTGTTTTTAGTTTACCATTCAATGGATTTCTAATGATAAGGCTTGTGAACGAAATGCCGATTCTGTTATCCTAGCGAGGACATCCTAAACCAGAGGGAAAAGGGAGTACTGATCACAACGATGTGGACACATATAGATCTCAAGGAATCAAATTGTTCATGGTGAAAGCGCTCATAATCTGGAGTTCTATATGAAGCTCGTTTAACGAGCTGGTTTCTACTCTCTAACATTAATTGTTCCTAATCTTTTTAGGAGAAACAATCAGATTCACAATATCATTGATAATGGCTTGAATATCACGATTATGGAGCGTATTGAGCCGGTTCGGCATCTGAAATCTCTCGGTAAATCGGTGGAATTGAAATTCAACAAATTTTAAAAAAATAAAAAAAAAATTATGAAAAAGTGCTAACAATTTTTTATTTTTTTGTGAGGTCCTGAGGCAATGCTAATGATGCTATAAAAATTTTAGATAATTATCAAACCTGTACAATTTTTCAAAATTCTGATAATGCTACTGTCTTTGTATATGCTCTTCTGTTTTTAATTTTCTAGGGGAACTAAATGAAGTCTAATATTTTTTCAAGTTTTTTGTGTAAGGTGAGGCAATGATAATTATTATGTAAAATTTTTAGATGATGATCACACATGTGAATTTTTTTGTTAAAATTCTGACAATGCTACTATTTTCTAGATGTACTAAATTCTAATATTTTTGCAAATTTTCGTAAATTATCATTGGGTACCAGTTATGATTTCATTAAAATCTTAAAGCATGATCAAGCTTGTAAATTTTTATAAAAATATGATAATGTCTTTATTCCTTTTCATTTATTGTTATTTTTTATTTTTCATAAGTACTAAATCAATTCAAAAATTGTTAAAATTTCTTTAAGGTGTTTTATAGAATAATTGGGATTTATTCAGATTTTCTATATATTTTTTTCCAATTTACCTTAGATTTTTTTTCAATTTTTCTTGAGTGTGCCGACAATTGAATAAAATCACTCAAAAACAGCTTAAAAATAAAAAAATAAAAAAAATCACTCGAAAATCATTGAAATAGGTCGGTTTTCAATTTTTCCAACGAAGTTTGACCACCGATTTTAGAAAAGTTGACTTTAAACCCATACGATTTCTACCGATTTTTATTGATAATTAAAAATAAAAAAATCATTCAAAAATAGTAAATTCGATATTTAGAACATGAAAACAACCAAGGAGTCCATAGACTCTGCCCTGGTGTGGGTCGGTGTAAAGTGAAGGTGGATGCTGCCCTGAAAACAAATCCAGCTAGCTAGCACGAGTGGCGAACAGTAGGTTTTGTTACTACAATGGCAGGAAAAGTGTAAACTCACTTACATTCCACTATGTACCGTAGGTAGTGCTGTTTTATTGTACACCAAATTTAATGTAGACCGTTCATTATTTTTGATCTAATAGATTAGATTAACTAATATTTATTTGTACTTTCTTCAATAGTAGAGTGATATGAATAGCCTTAATAAATTAATAGTTAAATTTGATTTATACCGCTGACTGTATTCTAATAGTATAATATATTATAAAATTTCTCATTAAGGTCGGTGTTATGGAGGCTTGTCACAGGGGTTACGGAGGGTCAGAACTTTGGTAAATGTGGCATCGAAGATAAGCAATTATTTGCAAGGCTTTCAATTCTATTTCGTCAATATAAATTAGTGATTAAAATTGTGTTTTAGAGACTGTCAATGTCTAAAATGATAGCTATTTATGACCGGATCGAGTAGCACTTAAGATCTATGATGATATCATTAGGCAGTATAAATTTTGTTCACATGTATTCACGACTGACCATTAAAAGGCATTTGTGCATGAATAGATGAAAACATGCTTACTTAAAGAAAAGATTTCCCTTTAATTTTGAAAGACCATGTGGAGGTCTACATGAGTAATCGGCTGTGTTTTGAGCCTTTGGTGCTCAAGTTTAATTTTACTTTGAATTGAGCAATTTAAATTGCTGCGGGTAGCCCAGGACTATAGGTCGAAGCCTTGACTGGTTGTGGCCATGACAAGTTAGAGAGTTGAGAGGTTGGGCCTTGGCAGATCAAAGCATTGAGAGGTCGGATCTTGGCAAGTTGGAGTTTTTAGTGATCACGCTTGACTGGTCAGCCTTGAATGGTCTAGTCTTAAGTGGTCAGGGCACCCTTAAGTGTTTGTGAGATAATGGGAGAGTTGAGGTCCAAATGGTCAAAGTGTTGCAAGAAGATGATTGAGGCCGGAGAGTGGCTGCGAACCAAGATGACAAGTGGATGGATGAGATGCTAACGTGAGCCCTACTCAAGCGAAGGAGGATCGTTGGATCAAGGATTCGAGGGTGAAGTAATGGCTAAGTTAGTGTGTGTGTGTGTGTGTGTGTGTGGATAAAACCCGTTATATTGTTGAGTTGCGGGTTAACCCATATGTGTGTTGTGGGAGTAAATCTAAACCCTCGATGAGATTTCTTGAGGGTCAAGAAGATCATCTAAAGGTGAAGATTGCTCCTATTATGCTATAAATAGAGGGGGTGAGGGTATACCCTTATCCCAAGCTTGTAAGAGAGAATTCTTTGGTTGCTTGATAAAAGCTTTGCCAACTAGGATTATGTGGCTTTGAAATCCTCATTCTCCAAGTGTTGCAAATTTATTTTTCATATTCTGAAACTTATTTTAGCTCTTGCATCTTTACCTTTTGCATTTTGGATTTGCCTCTCCTCCTTATAAGTGCTTTTGGATTTTGTGTCAAGGATGAATGATTGTTGGATGAATCTTCTATATATCATATCCCAGTCATCTAGGCAATCTACAACATTTTTTCAGTTCTGACAAGAAACCGATTTTTTGTGCTTGAAAGATGAAATATCCTTGTAAATCGTGTTCTTGTTTGTTTGAAGGGTTGTTCTCTATTGTTCTTGATTACTGTGACTTGTGGGATGTCATTCCAGACTATCTTGATCAACAGAACCCCACGAGCAAGTTCAGGGTGAAGTTTCTGTATTTAATCTATTTTTGGCGCAACCTTCACTAAACTGAAAAAGGGTCGGAACTTTAACATCAATCTTTGCGACTGAAGGTTGAAATAGGTTCCTAATAGGGGTGGGCATTCGGTTTTTTCAGTCTAATCGGTTCGGTTTTTTCGGCTTTAAAATAATTCGGTTTTTGAAAAGTGGCAACCGAATTTGTTAAACTAAAATGAAACAAACCGAATTAACCGAAATATTTTGGTTCGGTTAATTCGTTTTTTTGGTTAACCGAAATATGAATAAACACTAGGTAGATTAGATTTTATCATTCTCACGTCACAATATAGAGTAGAGATAAACTCACATAATATTCATAGGTCATTACAGTATAAGTTTAGTAGAACATATAAACATACCACACGTATGCGTAAAGATGTTAGAACATAATAATTGTTTGGTAGATTTAGGAAGAACATTACAAAAGTGGAATTGTACATATGCTATTCGGTTATTTCGTTTTTTGAAAACAAAAACCGAACCGAACACCGAAAACCGAATTATACCAAAATAAAGACTGAACCGAAAACTGAGAAAACCAAAATAATTGGTTAATTCAGTTCGGTTCGGTAATTCGGTTTCGGTCTAAAAATGCGCACCCCTAGTTCCTGACATCTATAGGAAGGTGTACACAAAGTTTCACGGGTTTTGGATCAACCGATCAAAAGTTTTATTGATTTTTGTTTTTTTGAAAGAAAGGCAGAAGTTCTGTCGAATCAATTAAAGCTGGGAAATGTCAAAAGTACACAGAGGCAGGTCAAAGAGAAAAAAACAACATAAACTAGGGAAATCAAAAGTTTTATTGATTTTTGTTTTTGAGATTGTGCTGATTTTTACTATTTATCCAAACATTGTTCACACCGAACACTGATCATCCAACCATTGCTACCGACCAGTTCGGAGTACTATTCATCCAAATACTATTCACCCCGAACATTATTCATCTGATCTCAACTGGTCGACGTACTATTCATCTGACCTCATATTCGGAGTACTGTTCATCCAATCACCTATTCGGATTGTACAGTGTTTTGATATGTTTTTTTGGTGGTTTCATTTTTTGGGGGAAAATTTTATCTAGCTCTGATTTACCCTATCTAGTCGTCTCTCTCGGTCCTTCAATTTTATCACTGAACAATACTTTCTTCTAACAGTGCCACTTAATATTTTATTGTAAGTATTACTAACTATATTATGAATTCTTAATTGGTGTGTACGTCACACGCAAAATCTACAGAATGGAATTAAATCGAACAGTGAATGCTTTCAGCACTGCTACCTTGTTTTTATTGTGATTGGACCGCTAATGTGAGTGTTAATGCAAAGTTCTGCACAAGTTCATACCCAGCCCCAATTTAGTCACATGTAACACAACTCCCCCAACCTTTTAATTCACATTGATTTTTAAGTGGTTAGGCATCTTCTATAGTACTTTAAGACCATCTATTCAGAGCTTCATTGGGTCATGACGCACCATCATGAGTCACACTCGGACCAGAACCCGTAACAAATAAACGCACCGTCCAATACGACCGCAACGACCAGTCGACCACCGACCGGGAGGGGACCCAACCCAAACTCCGAACAAAACCGAAGAGCACCCCCTCCGCGGCTGTGTGGCTCACCTTCCCCACACAAGCACCACGAGGGCTCGCCCCACCCACCGCCGGAATCCCGCACTCGAATGTGACGACGCCCGCCGCCGCGATGTCCGCGCCGACCGCATCGTCGCTGGCCGCCGCCGCCGCCGACCCCTCGCTCCCCGCCGCCTTCCTCTCCGTCCCGTCCCCGCTATTCCCCTCCTCCCCGCCCCTCCCCGCCCCCTCCCCCGCCCCCTCCCATGCCTTCTTCCTCCCCCGCGCGCGCGGGCCCCGCGCGCTCGCGGTCTCCGTGTCCGTCCCCGGCCCGACCTCCACCGCCGCGTCGCGGCTCCACCGGATGTGGGGGGAGTTCGCCCGCTTCGTGCGGCTGCACGGGAACCAAATCGCGCCTCTCGGGTTCGCGTCCCTCGGGATGGGCGTTGGTGGCAGTGGCGGGGGCAACGGTGAAGGGAACGGCGGGGGCGGTGGGGGTGGGGGTGGGGATGCGGATGTGGTGGTTGAGGAGGAGGGAGTGGCGCGGGCGGAGGCGCCGAAGAAGGTGCTCATCTTGATGAGCGACACAGGCGGCGGTCACCGCGCGTCCGCCGAGGCCATCAAGGCTGCCTTCATCCAGGAGTTCGGCGACGACTACCAGGTTGGGTTCGGCTTCGCTTACTCGCCTATTTGCTCTCTGAATTTGGTGATACACTTGTAGCTGCTGCTTGCTAGGCTCTGTTATTAGTATTTTGGTACTATGTTACTTGAATGTGCACATTACGAGTTGTTTGGAGCTTGGTAGGATAAATTTGTTAGTAATTCAATACTATTGTGTGGTAGTTGAATGCCTGAAGACGGTGTCATCCTACCCCAGTTAGGCCTATCATCTAAGCACTCCCAACCGTGAATTATGAGTAAATCGTTCCCTAGGCTAACAGGGGTGAGTTTAGCTACGGCGGTATGTTGTATTCCCCTTTAGAAAGTTAAAGACGGCCCTTGAGTGCATTAATTTGAAAATCTTCAAATAATTATCTGCTATGTATCAGAGGCTCATGTGCAATTTCAGGCTTGAGTCTTAATATTGGTACACAGTTCTGAGGAGGTATCCGCTCAATCTAGATGTTACAGAAATTGAGTGGACTTTGGGTAATTGGTAAGGAGGGAATTTGGGGTAAGGAGAGAGCGGGACGAAGGAACCGAGAAAGGTGATTGGATTCGATTCAATTTAGCCGTTGTCATGTTTGATCCCGCTTACAGCTAAGACCTGTGCTTATATAGCCAGTCCTCTCCACACACGCATTCTCATGGGTCCCAATAGTCGGTCACAGCTGGCCGGGCTAGAGCTACTACAACTCACACTAACTCTACACACACAAACCTCTGTTACCCACTACTCTTTGCTGGTAGCTCCAGCAGTGGTCCCTCTCTCGCATAGTTTTATCTTGACACACTTCTTTCCTGCACTTGGCTTGTCAGTTTCCAAATACTTCTGGCTTCTTCACACACACGTATGGTTCCTGATTGAGGGCACCATTGTCCTCCTCAGAGATCCTAACACCAGCATTCTTTAACTTGCTAATTGTTACTGCATAATGTCTTGTAAAATCACAGCGTAGCACATGGGAGTTGGAAGGAATTGAAGAGATGGTTCGGAGGGGAAACACTACATAAAAAGAACACCACTACAACAGATAAACTGGCTGATGTACATTAAGTAGAAATGGCACGGTAGAGGATTCTTATACATGAAAGGGATGCCCTTTCATGAACTTTTATATGCTAGCATATGATTTGATGTGTGAAATGATTGCTAGTGGTACTAGTTCGTTATCCTCAACTTTCTAATTGGTTTTAGCCTTTTAAATGCTGAAGAAAATTATTTGTTATTCTTCATGTCTATTAATGTTTCTGATGCTTCATCATATTTCTGTTGTTCTTCTAATGGAAAAAGAAGAATGATATTATCTTTGCGTATGGTAATGTTTATTGGTATCAGCTAGAGTTGCTTTTGGCTATTAGAATGATAAACTAGTAACGCGGCAGGAGATGGTTTAGCTTGCTTTTTAGTTCTGTGTTTGCTATGTAGTAGAACAGGGATTTGGCAGTCCTCCACTTGTGATATTTGTCGTTTGTTCTGGTTTGGTTCTTAGATATTAGGATTTGATTTTGGTTAATATTGATATTTTATGTTGTTGCAGGTATTCGTCACTGATTTGTGGACCGACCATACCCCATGGCCTTTCAACCAATTGCCTAGGAGTTATAGTTTCTTGGTGAAACATGGACCTTTGTGGAAGATGACATACTATGGTTCCGCGCCACGTGTAGTTCATCAGCCACATTTTGCTGCAACGTCAACATTCATAGCGAGGTGTTTAGTCATTTTCCATCTTATATTATACATCTTGAATGAGCTTAAAAGTTTAATTTAAAACTATGGAAGGATTAGTGCCACAAAAATTTTAAATGACTCGAGCTATAATTTATATTGGAATAAGGTGCACTGAGCTAGTGTAATTTTATCGAATGCTGAGTTCTTACTTATCAAGATGTTTTCCTTTGTGCAGTTGATGGCAGTGAATAACTGCTGAATAATGTAGATTAGGGAAAATATTGTATATAGCATTCTTGTTGTTACTCTTGCCCCTTCATGGTTGCCTTTTTATTTGGTGGAGTTTTTCACCTCCAAGTTTATTGATATTGGAGGTTGGTGACTCTATATTCATGAATGCATTGTTTGAGTTGTATTTCTCATGATCTAAGCTAAGCAACTTTTTTGTGATTACAACAATAGCTACAAGCCTACAATCACCCACCAGAGTTGAAGGCTATATTTTCCCTAGGGCCTTGATTCTATGGTTGGTTGTGATGAACTGATGATGCATCAGGTGGTCTGCAGGATTCTCATGAATCCTGCTTGATTCTAGGCTATGTTTTAAAGTCGGGCGACTAGTCACGACTAGTCATCGACTAGCCGACAAGTCGGTCCAGCAAACCTAGTCGCTGCAACCGACTTGACTTGCCACACTAGTCGAGCGACTAGGTGACTAGTCTCGACTAGCCAAGGCTGGCAAGTCGCTCGACTAGGAAAATGGCCCGCGCAGCCAATACTTGAGCCTGCCTTCTGCTAGTTCGGTACAAATCCAATTCATTACTTCACGTGCTGCAGACCCTAGCCTCCCTCTAACACCACCGCCGCCCAGTTGAAGTAGTGTCATCGCCGGTATGTCACTACCGCCGCTGCCTGGTGGAAGCAGCGTCGCCGCCGGATGCCTCTTCTCTTCCTCTACGCTGGACTCCTTCCTCTCCCTCATTGCTCATGCTGTGCGGCTCTCCCGCCCTACTCCAATACTCCTTACTCTCCCCTCACCGCTTCACCTTTGCATCTCCGATCACCGCCGATCTGCCGTCTGCTCCTGCTGGACCTACTCTGCCTCTGCTCTCAAGCATTGTGTCTCACTGCCTCCCACTCTGCTTTTTCTTCTACTCTTCTGCAGTTGTGTTCTACTGATCTCCTTTGATGATGATTTGTTATGGCAAAAAATGGTATGCAGTATGTTGGTATATTTATAGAAAATTATAAAGTATAGTCATCGACTTGTATCGACTAGTCAGCGATTAGTCTGACCTAGTCATGACTAGTTTACAAGTCGGTACCCTAGCGACTCGACTCGACTTTGCGACTCGCAAACCTTGATTCTAGGGCCTTGAAAGCTGTTTTCCAACATAGCTACAGTGCCATTTTTTAAGCTTATTCCTTATAATTTATTTAGGCTTTTGCTAATATTAAAGTGATGCAAATGTGGATCATGATTAGCTTGTTAAAGACATGTTGTACTGTATCTGTAGCTGTTGCTTATATTTGTGAATAACATGGTTATATAATAGAAATTGCCTCCTTTTTTTCTCCGGCAGAGAGGTTGCAAAAGGTCTAATGAAATACCAACCGGATGTGATTATCAGTGTACATCCTTTAATGCAACATGTCCCACTTCGAATTCTAAGGTCCAAAGGTTTATTGGATAAGATTCCATTCACAACAGTTGTCACAGATCTGAGCACTTGCCACCCAACATGGTATGCTGGTTTTTTTTGGTTCCTGACCAAATTTAAGTCATGTATGTACTTCATCTTACAGTGAAATAGTTATTTTACTGCTGTCCCATAGGTTTCACAAGCTTGTGACTAGATGTTACTGTCCATCAGCTGAGGTGTCAAAGAGGGCTCTAAAAGCTGGATTGCAGCCCTCACAAATTAAAGTCTATGGCCTTCCTGTACGTCCATCTTTTGTCAAACCTGTTCGACCAAAGGTAAATTATTTCGTCAACTATTTGCATCCTACCAGCTTCTGGATTTTTTGTCATATGCACAAGTTTATGAGCGTTGTATTTATTTTTGTATTCTTTAATAGGATGAACTGCGAAGGGAGTTAGGTATGGATGAATATCTGCCCGCCGTTCTATTAATGGGTGGGGGTGAAGGGATGGGTCCTATTGAAGCCACTGCTAGAGCACTTGGTGATTCTCTATGTGACGAAAGCCTTGGAGAACCCATTGGTCAAATACTTGTAATTTGTGGACGTAATAAGAAACTGGCTAACCGATTGCAGTCAATCAATTGGAAAGTTCCAGTTCAGGTACTTCCTCAAAGCTGGTTTGTAACTTCTAAGCATTTGGAAATTGCAATTGAGCTGCTTTACCGGTTTCTTTTTCTAAAATTTTCTATTGTATTGGCCACTTACACCAAGTCCTGTACTCTCCAGATTTCTTCTTTAATGCTCCTTTTTCTCGTTAAAATCTTAGGTCAAGGGTTTTGTTACAAAGATGGAAGAATGTATGGGTGCTTGTGACTGTATCATTACAAAGGTATGCTGTACATTTCCTCCACATCTTCAGATCATGCACTTGGCTATGTGATATGATATTTTATGATTGGTGATGATTTGATATTTCAAAATACATGGTCTATGGTGATTTGCAGGCAGGGCCTGGTACAATTGCAGAGGCAATGATTCGTGGTCTCCCCATTATTCTAAATGGTTATATTGCTGGGCAGGTATATTTCTTCAGCTGCTCAATGTTGGGAACTTGGGATTGCTTGATTCTATCAATTTGCTGAGAATTCTTGACTCTGATTTGTAATGTTTTTGGGTAGTGGGTACACCATTTCATTATGGTCAATATAAGCTGTGATTAAGATATCGCCATATCGGAGTATTGAACACAGAATATATCCCCTTGGTTGTGTAGATGAACATATGTTGAATGTCTTGTAGTAGTGGTCAACAAAAATCACTAAAATGGCTCTGTAGAATACCATAGTGTCATAGATTGTACGCCACCCAGCCCAAGCTTAGATCCAAATCATGCCTATCTTTATCTTGATGAATCCTTACCCAAAATTGGCTTGTATACCTGACATTGTCATCTGGTTTGTACCACCCATTTGATTTATGCTTGGGTTTCATGCAGTTACTCTTACCATAGATAGCTCTGAAATTACTCTGACTATAGATAGCTCTGAAACTGATTCTGATTGTGTTTTGTATCTTTTTTATTATGAATTATGTAAGTGGAAATGAATCATGAAATTATTTTTTCATATATTGACAATTTAGGATGACGTGACAACTATCCCTCCTAACCTCGAAATTAGACCAGATGAAGACGTGAGCGAAGGCAAGCTTTAGACTATGCTTCGTTTAGCTGCCGTTAATTTACAGACTAATGATGAATTTTTTTCCCATTTGAAGAGGTGTATCATTAGGGCTGTGCATACGGTATAATCGGTAAATACAGTTCAGTAAATACGTTTTTTTAAATACGGTAATCGAAATGTGATACCAAATATACCAAACAGAACTTCGGTTTGGTATATTTGGTATCGGTAAATACCATAATATTTCGGTTCGGTATCAGTTAATACTATATTTACCAAACTAATGTGAATTATTCTTTTTTCTTGTCGTGTTGGGCATCGATATGGTTTCTAATACACCTTTGACCATTACTCTATCTAATTATACGTTAGTAAAAAATATTACACACATTTGACCATTACTTTGACAAAATCTTGTGATATTATTTCCATTCTAAACCATACTTTATACAAATTTGACTATTACTTTATCTAATTATACATGTATTTTTTATTTCGTTATTCGATTTACTCACGGTTTTTACTGAGAAAACCGTATCCCAAAAATCATATTTTTGCCATAACACACCGAATACTATATACCGGTCAAATCGAGTTGACCGGTTCAGTTCCTTTTTTTTCGGCACGGTTTTTTGGGTTCGGTAAAACCGAGCATGGCCCGGCCCTATGTATCATGTGAGGAGAGGCGAATGCCCTGAAATTAAGCTAGTGTCTTTGATATGAGCATTGATCTTAGGCTATGCATGATTTATTTGTCTTTCTAAAATAATCTATTCACATAACAGGAAGCTGGCAATGTTCCCTATGTTGTTGAAAATGGATGTGGGAAGTTTTCGAAATCTCCAGAACAGATTGCAAAGATTGTTGCCGACTGGTTTGGCCCTAGGTCAGATGAACTCAAAGTAATGTCTCAAAATGCCCTGAAACTAGCACGTCCAGATGCCGTGTTTAAAATTGTTCACGATCTACATGAGTTAGTCAGGCAAAAATGTTTTGTACCTCAATATGCATGTGCAACATAAGCTCCTTCCCTTGTGAGTTTAGTTAATTCTATTCCTTTCGTGCGGCATTAGTTAATAGTTATTTGCGAGAATTCAAAATATTAATTGATTTGAAAGGGAAAATTGTATGATCCAACTTGTTTTTTTCCTGAATATTGTGCCTGTATACGACTGCCTTGGAACTAAAATTTCCTACCGAGAGGTCCGAGACCATTGGCATTTAACATGCTAGCCCTTTCATGCTGACTTCACTGTTATGGCTCTATTTAGCCGTGCTGTGTTATGTTGCGACGTTGGATGAGGTGGTTAAGGACATCATCCGCCAAGTTTAATACAATATTGTTGTATGGCTGTAAAATAAATCAGCAAGTAACTAAAGACCCTTGGAATCTATCTTGTATCCAAGAGAGGTATTACGTCCGTTCATTAGTTGCAATTCAATGGTTTGGAATAAGAGGTACTTAAGTTGTGGACAGGTATTTAAAAATGGGATAATTCATCCTATACTAATCCAAAGGTTGGCACTTCATAAAATGTCACTCGTTGTCTCGATGACATGTGGATCTAGGGGCTATTTGTCATTGAGATAATGAGTGGTATTTTTTGAAGTACCAATGAATGAAATGGTATAGTATGAATTATCTCAAAATGCAGGGTTAGATAATTAATTTTACTACATACATAAATTAGAGAGAAATTAGAGAGTATGTCTTTCCCTCGACTTAGATGCACCAACGCATTATGTCTTCCGATTTTCTTATTTTAGATATCGCATGAAGTCTTCCTCAGCTTTATTAGTTCCCCCACGGGCATCTTCTTTATTAGGAATTACATGACTGTGACCATGATCAGCAAACTAAAACAAGTTGTCTGCGCATGGGGAAATTTGCCGATACGAGCGGCATCTCACACGGCTTTGACATGAACTTCTGCCGGTTCTCGGCCATCGTAACTGAATTGATTCTCCAGTTTTTTCCCTTCCTAGATACTCCCTCCGTTTCTTTTTATAAGGCGTATTTGGTTTCGTTAGGACAAGGCTTTGACCAACAATTACTCTATTAGCATATAATTTTTATGACACAAAATTGATATTAGCAGATTTGTATTCAAAAGTACTTATATATAATTATGATTTTGTATTGCATAAATGATATATTAATGAAGTAATCGTTGGTCAAAGTCTTGTCCTAACGAAACCAAATACGCCTTATAAAAAGAAACGGAGGGAGTACTAGGTAAACTGTAGGTAAAGCAAGTAATTATACATGGAGTACATAAGTTTGTCAAGATTTACATGTAATTGCAGTGGTATCCGATAGGACCGATGGCTTTGCGCCTTCCTTTGTATGAATGAGAATGGGTAAGCGGAGTAGTGGTGTTTTTCATATATCTTTGCTTCTCGATTCTAAGAGGATGGTAAGAAGAGCGGGCTGAAAGTTTGTGACTGGAGTGGAAGGGGACTAACGGAGAAAGAAAGGAAGAGAAATAGCTTGGATGGAAGAAAACCGGTGTTCTCTTCGCTAGGCACTAATCGAACATCTGCCTAGCTTTCTCCTACCCCCTCTCCTCCAGGCAATGCACAACACCACCGCCTCCACCTCCTGCAAGCAGAGGCAGGAGCAGAGCATCAGCAGCCACAATGCAAGAGCTGGCAGCCGGCCGCAAGGTTGGAGGGTCGGCGGTGGGGGTGGTACAACCGTATAATGTGGGCAAGAAGTTATTGGCGGCTTCACATGCATGTCAGCATGGGATAGTGCGGAGTAGCATGGGAGAAGTGGTATCTGTTGTGTGAAAAGAGAAGAGATTTAGTCATTAGATTGCGTGGGTGGATGCATCGAAATGGGCTTGGGGCGAGTGGCGACATTAATGTCAGCGGTCAGCACTCGCGTGCCAGGTTTAAATTTCGGTGAAATCTCATATTTAAACCTTCCTAGAATCGAAATCCTGGATTCCTGATGGAATTTTTTTTTAAAAAAAAAAAAAATCAAATTGATACAGTAATTTCAACAATTTTGCCAAAATTACGGTCTTTCGGATCAAAATTGCTACAAAATAAATACTTTTAGAACTGGATTTCGACCAAAGCACCATGTGACCTGTTAGTTAGGAGGGCTATCTTTGAACACAGAGACCTGGGTTTAAGTATCGTCGCCGAGTCTTTTTAAAATAACAGACGTATGCTCAAAATCAAGTGCAAAAAAAAGGTGCCGAGTGTGGGATTTGCTCCCAAGACTTATGAGGATGGGTTCCAGCGCTTTTAATTGTGTGTTTGGTTGGAGAGTGAGGTGGAATGGAATGATTCCATCCTATATTTCAGGATGGAATGACTTCATCCCATATTTCAGGGATAGAATGGTTCCATCCCAGATTCTCAGACAGGGCCTACTGTCACTCTCACATTCCAAGTGGGATGGCTGCGTTCCAGAAAATTTGTAGAGCCTGATCGTCCCGAATCTAAAGAGAATATTCTCTTTTCTGGAACCAAGTCATCCTCAGCTCTTCAACCAAACACTAGACTTGGTGGGATGGAATGGTTCCATTCCACTCCATCCCACTAACCAAACACACAATAACAAACTCGCCTACGTCACATCCTTGTTATGGTTGATTGGAGCACTCCATTTGAACGAGGCTTAGGCAGTTTGGTCTGCAGTGAACTCATAGGTGCACAATCTTGGTAGCTGATTAGTTTGAGAGGTCAAATGGTGTCGGATTGGGTTGAAATTTTGACAGCATGTTAAGGACTCATTGAACTACATTTCTGCCTAGTTTCACGCAGTTTGGGTTGTTTGTTTGGAAATATGAATTGAAGACCGAAGTGGACAGAAACAACACTTTTTTGTTTAGCTAATTTTAGCTACCTCATGTTAGCTCTTGTTAAGTTTGGCTATTGTTCATGATGATGCCAACACTTTCTATTTGGACCGAATTTGACAGAGGCTAACAAGTGGGTTATTGTCTATAGACAAAGTCCACGTACACATAAGCCCGATCCACGGTGGACTCGACTCATGGCTTGACTCACTGACATGTGGGCCCCACACGTTAGAGACTAGGCTCACGATAGACTAAGTCCACACAAATCTATTGGCTTGCGCGTAGGGACCTAGGGTCAATGGCGGCAAGCTTCGGCACGGCTCCGACGACCTCCAGGTCATACCACCGGCAGGATCTTGATGGGGGTGATCCTTCATTCCTTCTAGCGCAGATGTCATCGCCAACGGTGACCGACGACGAGCGACGTTGCATAGGAAATGGCGGCGTGAGGGCTCTCATGGCGACGGCGAGCTACGACCCCTCTCCGACAGAGATGGTGCGTGCACAGGGTAGATCACGAGACAAGGAAGCTAACAGTGCTGACATGCTTCAGAACAGTTGCCTAACGCCCTCCAGGGCAGCAAGGAACAATTTGCACGAGGATAAAAGCCATATATATATAATTAAAATTAATAAAGAAAGAAGAAAGTCATGCACCCTCGCAGCATTGGCGTCCAACAACCGAAACATTGAGGGCAAGGACATGCTTTGGAATAGCTGCCTAACATCCTCCAGGGCAGCAAAATGAGCAACCTCATCAAAGACTTCACGCGCCTCCCTGTGGACCTTAAAATCGATAGGGCAGAGAGGACCAAGGTCCACCACCGGTGCGAGCTCATCCTTGCCCACGAAGGAGACAACATAGCATGTGCCTCGTCCCCACAAGCTGGAGGGCATCTCGACAGGCGAGGAGCATCCCTCATCTGCCCTGACCTCAACCTCCTCGGCAGGGACCCCTTCGTTGGTTGCGATAAAAGAAAAATCAAAGCTAATCTATACCACAAAGTAAGGATACAAAACCTACTTGGCTCGTCCAGTCCTGGGGTCAGCGACACTTTGGGCGACCATGACCGAACATCTGCCCCCTTTCAACCCAAAGAAAGGCTGTTGTCCCTAGTTACATGCGTGTTGTTCGTAACCATGAAGCCATCCACCTTCAGCTGACCTCCAGAGGCGCTAGTCCTCTTGAGTGCCAAAGTGCTGCAAGGAAAGGAGGGGTATCCATCCGGCCTAGGCACCTAGCGGTAGGCATCATGTCCCCGTGGGTCTTGACATCAACTGAGCCAATGGGACCGCCTCGCCAATTGGCCAGGCAGAGTCTGGTCCACAGGGAGCCATGACGCGCAGAGGCATGGTGGTAATTGCCTCCTACTGGTCCTCGTGGTGTTGTTTCCTCCTCTCATCATCAGGGTCCTCCCTCTCGGGCATGTGCACCTCGCGGCCCACACAAATGTGATTAACAATGCATCTTGCTTGACACTACCCTGTCGACCATGCTCCTCAGACATGTATGTAAGTTCAAGCTCCATTGGTTTTGGTGATTAGTTTTATATTAATGTTTAATCATTATTTAATGACAAATCTAATCTTTATGAGGCTAACATGTTCATTTAGCATCATTCTTATTAGTCTCAAATTTGGATGGAAAATGAAAAACCCAATGTATGCATTCTAATTCTTGTTATTATCTTATTGCATACTTTGGATTCGATTTAAAGTATGAATTCCTCCATTGTATTAACCTCAAAATGTGCATTATGTTTCCAATCCATATTTATATGGATGCACACATCTAGGGAGAGTTCGTAATTTAACTTAATGTTTTAATTGTATTGATCTAATTCCTCTTGCCACATATTAAAGGACCAAGACTTTGAAACTAATCTATGAGTATATATTATTCTTGCCTAGTTATAGTATACTCATTGTAATACAGAAGAAACTCCAATGCAATCAAAATTAAATATGTGCATATTGTTTCCAATCCAATTTTATGTATGCACATATCTATGTGGAGTTTATTCTATAGTTGGTAATCTAAATATGTATTGATTATTTTCCATTCCACTCAAATATATTGGATCATTACTTGAAACCATAAAAATAAGTATATAAAACTTATGTAGTTAATATATACTCATATCAATTTAAATAAAAATTTAAATTGAGACCGATTGTCTTTTAATCATCAAAAAACACTTCATCATGTGTTAATGGTGTTCCTTGATCGATTAAGGATAATCAATAGCTCCTGAGAGTATTATGAAGAATTAGTTACATCAAAGTACTCAAGACAATTAATCATTCAAATTGATTTGGGTTGTGCGCAATCGATCTTGATGGCATCCATTATGATTAACACGTTCAATGAGTTGTGAGAGTATGTTGAGTTCATCAGAGATGATGAAACGGGACAAGGACATCATCATGAGTTGATAAGCGTTAAGTAGAGATCTCGAAGAGGAGAAAAGTGAAGGTTCATCATGAGTTGGTAAATAAGAAGAGAAGATGGGTTGTGATCCCAGGAGAAAAGAAAATGATCATTAAAGCCCCAAAGGGGATCGCATGCGACAAGATATAACTGGATAGGGTGTCTAGTTTAGATTCAAGAGGGGTCGAGTTCTTTTGCTTGAGCTTCATCATGCGTTGATGAACTCAATCCGGTTCACTCAAGCTCAACTCTTAAGTTGGTTTTTGCATGGAGCTAAGTTTTGCATGTGTTGCAAATGAGGTAGTTCATGCTTGTTTCTTGTTCGAATCGTTATTTGATTTATTAGTATTGCTTGAAGCTAAGTTTTGCATGTATTGCAAAAAGAGAGAGCTCAAGCAATTTGGGTTTTAATGGTTGCATAGAGATAGAGATTTGCATGTGTTGCAAATAGAGAACTCATGCACTTAAGTTCAAATTGGGATTTGCTTGGAGCTAAGATTTGCGTGTGTTGCAAATAGAGAGCTTAAGCATTTGAGTTTATTTGGATATTCCTTGAAGCTATGGATTTGCATGTGTTGCAAAAAGGAGATGGCTTATGCATTTTTGTTAAGTTGGCTTTTGCATGGAACTAAGAGATTTGCATGTGTTGCAAATAAAAAGAGTTTATGCAAGTTACCATAATTTGGTTTAATTTCTATTTGCAAATGTGTTTTGTAAATAGACGGGATGTTTATGGGTTTCAATCCTAAATCATGTGAAGAGGGCATTTGCAAATATGTTTACAAAGTGCCGTGATCTCATGTTGATCACCTCTAAGAGTATTGAATCCATAGGTTTTTGGTTTATTTGCAAATGTGTTCTGCAAATAAAGTTGGAGTTTATTGCGATTCTTTGGAGTATGTGATTAACATTTGCAAATGTGTTTCGCAAAATGTTGTGATCATGTGTTGATCCTCACATAGCTCAAAAGATAAAACTTTGATAGTGTGGAGAAAAGATTCTAGAGAAAATATGGATTTCTTCCTGAGACCAGTACTATTGACGGTCTAAGAGTGGTAGTACCGCTGAGGCTGACAGTACCGCTTATGGGAGCGATACTACCGCTCAGCCGATACTATCGGCCCTAAGACGCGTTACTTTCTAGTGGGCTTGGTTTTGCACCCGTGCCTCGACCGACACTACCGAACTCAAGGAGTGGTGCGACAGTACGGCCCGTTTGACTACGGTAGTGCTAGGAATATATCCGTTAGCCAATCTTTGGGTCGAGGCCGGCACTACCATGCCCCAAAGGGTGGTAATGTTGGATTTGTTGATTTTGCCAGTTTTGCCCCCCAACAGCTAGTTTTTGCGTGGGAGGCTATAAAAGGAGCCTTAGTGGCTAGCATTTGGGTTTGCTGTCTTTGGGGAAGGTTTATGGGAGTTGTGTGCATTTGTTGCTCTCTTTAATTTGGTTTTTGAGCTAAGAGTGAACCATAATTGCATGTGTTGCAATTAGAAAGTGGATTGAGAGCCTCTTGTTCATGTATTGCTTTTGACAAGGATCCTAATGCATGTGTTTCACTTAGGAGGTCACCAGAGTGCATGTGTTGCATTAGGTGAAGCTCAAGAGAAAGTGCTTAACTTATTACTTTGGGAGGTTGCCGCCTCTTAGACGGCGTAGAGCATCGTGTGCAGGAGCTTCTTAACGGAGGTTGTGAGAAGCCCGACAAAGTTTGTGAAGGTCGAAGGTCGCCTACCTGGAGGGGTAAAGTAGCTATCACTAGTGGATTCGAGGCTGGTGTTCAAGTATGGAGTCAGTCCATCGTGTTTGGGCTTGCCTCAACATGGATTAGGGGAGATCGGCAAGTCTCTGAGACCACGGTAAAAAGTCTCGTGTCTCCTTGTGCTCTATATGATTGCAATTCCCTATTTATCTTATTGCAAATTATATTTTTAGAATTAAATTGAGAGGGGTGCTTCTATGCTCTTCCTCTTAATACAAGTTGCACAAATCTTGAAGCAAACGAAGGGGTAAGTAATCCTCATCTACCCTTCATTCATGCTTTAATATTTGTGCAACTTTAAAAAGGAAGAGCATAGAAGCACCTCTCTTAAATTGATTGCTTGAGTGGAATTGCTATTCTTTATTAGAGCTTAATTAGTTATGTTCTTAGTGAGCCTAGAAGATTTATGCTTTAATTGTCAAAACCTTAGTTCATCGCTTCTGCAATTATTCTTGTTAAGGTTTTGACATAGGGTTGATTAGAGCGTGTTGTATTGTTGGTGTAAGAAATTTTAAAAGCCACCTATTCACACCCTCTAGTTGGCATCCTCAACCCTACAATGTACGAGTCGAGGAACCCCCTCCAACACCTTCGTCGCCTTGTCCACGGTCAAGACTGCGACAACATGAAATGCCTCGATCATAAATAACACCGGCAAGTCACCCATTGAAACCATCTCGATCTTACCTTTCGACCCCTTGGTCAAAATCAGCCATAGCCATCGATGCCCTCCCCCAAGCACAACTCCCAACTTGTGGAAAGTGGCCGCAGCCGGAGCATACGAAACTCCTCAGCTAGATCCTGCATGCTCATGTGCACATTCAAGCCCTTTAGAAGACTCAAACAAGCCTCCTTGCCCCTAGTCAGAACTACTTTAGGCGAGTGGATAAGCTCGATAGGTCTGCCGTGGGAATGCAAACCCTCCGAAGGTGGAGAGTGATAATAGAACCATCTCTTAATCTAGTCAGTCTCTCATCTGTTCTTCGAAGTCGGGGTGGGCATGTACTATTTCATGAGGGCTTCACTTGGAAGTTCACACTCTTGAAGTTGAGAACAACGTCGCTACCCATCTTCTTCTTCGGCTGGCGCCTCAAATCATGCAAGTAGGCAAAGAACCTCACGCTCTCCTCAGTCTCGACCGAGGACATCGCCACTCGAACACGCTTAGGTGCGCCATGAAGTTCGGGGTTAGCTGGGCTAGCTCAACACTGTACACCCCTAACACCTCCACAAGCAGTGGCGCCCAGGGGATCCACAACCCCGCATCGAAGTACGCACGGAAGACAATGGCTTCATCATGCTGCAGGGCTAGTGAGGTGGCGCCGCCAGGGGAATGCACGATCTCCATACTAGGGAGGTGGCCGTCCATGACCTGGGCTGTGAGGTAACTGTCTATCACATCAGAATGACCAGGGTCATCGGTGCAAACCACCTCCGATGCCCCTCTTCGTTAGCAGCATTTCCCCTCTTCGTCATGTTAGTGTATTACGAAGAACTTGAGGCGTGAAAGCTAAAGAGAAACACACACCAACGCAAACGGCAAAGAAGTAGAAAAGAGCAACAAAAGAGTGAGGAGAATAGTCTCGCACATAGGTGACGCGCCCAATTTATAGGTGCCTTGGGCACACCAAGCATCCAGCCTAGTGCCAACGACGATGCGACACATCACCATCAACTTAATTGTGGATCATGCGAAAAACGGGAACCGCCCAAAATTAAAGCTCCCGCAAAAAACCAAAATTTTGATGCACAACAGGCGCCCAACCAAGGTCCTTCGCTGGGCCGAAGGGGACAAGGGCCTACATCCTTCAGGATACATTGCATGGTTTTGGCCAAAGCGAAGCAAACCCTCGACTATGAGGGGCTCCTGTCATAGGATCGACCACTGCCCCCCTACGGACCAGCGAAAGGCCTTTAAGGGAGTAGGACCCCTGGCTACCGCCGAAGGGGGTACAAACAAAAGGAAGGCTTTGGTAGATAGAAAGAAGGCTTCGGCAGGAATAAGGAAGCCTTCGGCAGCGATTCGAAGGGCAATCGGGCCCTCCGGTCATCCCCTCCCCCCGGGCAGCCTGAAGGGGGTGTCGCCGAAGGGGAAACATCATAGGAAGGTAGTATAAGGAAAGCTTAGGCATACCAGAGCTAGCTCACCGAGAGGCTAGCAAGCAAAAAGGGGATAGGACCACAAGACCCTATGGACCTAGGATTCCTATAAGGTTATCATTGTAATCTCACCCCCTCATCATAAGGAGCCCTATAAATAGCTTTGGGCTCATGTATTAGAAAACACGGGAAAAATTTGAAGAAGTAAGAAAACTAACCATTTGCTTGTAATTTACCCAGTAGCATTCCCCCGCACTTAGGGACCCGAACGCACCCCCTTTACGAGGGCAGGTAATCCTGGGGCCCCTTCTTTTTTCATATTGTTTGATCCGTAGCAATAACAATGATATAAATGAAAAATGTTATGTTATACTATGTTTATTATTTTGCTATGCAAATATTTATGAAAAAAAGTTTCGGATACGTATGATAAGTATTAGGAAACAGAGTGAGTATATTCTCTTCTATAATATACAGTATTAAAATATCACAAATAAAATTCTGCAACGATCTATTTTTGAAAAAGAAAAATTATATATGTATTACCAAGTCATTTAAACGCATTTTAAGAATGAAGCGCGTGGGTCACATTGCTATTACAGGGAAAAGAGCCAATCCACAATTCTTCCAAGTGAATACAACAATCACTCGTATCATTTCCTTTGTGTAAACAGGGTGATCACACATCGTCAGTGCGAGGTGAATTTTGCGAGCTGCAATCTCTCTTCCTCATCGTCAGAAGCAGTTTCAGAAGAGCTCAAGAGATCGTGTGGTATCAGCACGTCATTATGGTCAGCAGTGGGCACCAGGAAGATCGTGCCCAGGGTGGACAGCCGCAACAGGTTCCTCAGCAGGACGGCGAGCCAGAGGTTGCCGAAATCGGTCCTCGTTACGCGCAGGGCGCGGAGCACGACGGCGCCACTGGTCTTCGCCGTCAGCATGCCGAGGCTGTCGATGCACATGAGGAGGGCGAAGAAGGTGCCCTCCACACCCGGCGGGCAGAGCTTGGTGCTCAGGACCATCATCGGCATCAGCCGGACGCGGCCGACGACCCGGGAACAGCACTCCTCGAGGGTGACGAAGACGGAGTCCGGCACGCCGAGCTTCAGGTTCCACCGGAGCACGAAGATGAGGTCGAGGAGGCCGGAGACGCCGTACAGGAGCTGCGCGTAGAAGAGGATGCTTCTGAAGGGGTAGTCCTTGAGGTACTTGTGGTAGATGAGGATGCCCACCATGGATGCGACTGCACCGATGGCATGCACTATCCCAACAAATTCCTGCATGGAGATGGAGGTAATTGCAACCATGGTTTTTCACTAATTGCAGTTGTCCGAGAGTGATTGGTGATTGGTGTGTAAGACCTCAGTCTTCTCTATTTTCTGTTCAATACACATTTCACTTCACCTTATCACCTCTATGAATAAAGTACCTCTCTATCGACCTGAACGTTTGGAAAAACCATGCGTATCTACAAGACTACGATTGAGAGATAATAAAGTTTAGTTAATGCATTGATTGTATGGGAAGTTAAAGTGGAACTTTAGTTGCAGGTGCACGCATGGTTTACATTGACGGAAATGGTTAACCATATCATGGCAATTCAGATGGTACAGGACCAAACCATCATTTTTCTGAATCGAAATTTCCTTTGCCTGTTTAGCAAATCTACTAATTGGCAATAGCATTAAGCAGGTCAGAAACAAAACTTTTACCTGCGAAAATCCAGGATTAGGTGGTTTCTTGTTAGTGTACCAGTAGAACTGCCCCTCATGGGTGCTGATACTGAGAGCCAGCGAAAGGAACATGTAAAGAGATGGTTTCCACACTACTGGATACTTTATTGTCTGAACCATCCCTTTCACTGCGGTAGTAACCTTGTTCCAAACCTGCATTTCATTAGCATCTCAATGAGAAACTATCGTTCCATACTTTTCGTATTTCTTCGTCATTATACTGTGGACCACGATTATTACTTTCTGCCTACATGTGTATTTACACTGTCTTCACTGTCTAGGTTCAATTAACATTCAATTGAGAAAGGTCTTAACTTTTTAAACAAGATATCTGAGTAATTTCAGTCACTCAAGCACCAGATTCATTTTATTCTGAACCTCGCTAATATGGTTGTGTTCCAGAAGAATAATGTAGACAGTCAAAACATTTCTGCTTGGCCAAGCCTAGTGACGAGAGATGATGTTAGACCATACTGTTTGCTCACATAAAGACCTAAAAAATATTCAAATTTAAGACCTAATCAATTTCGATGCAGACATATAAAAAACATCACAAGTAAATGGAACAAGACTGCTGATCATACCTTCTCTTTCACATTATGTTGATACATTTTCAGCTCCTGTATGATAAATCCTAGTAAAACCAACATAGCAGGAGGTAAAGCCATCACACCTAATGCACCCTACATTAGGCCAGCGTTCATGCAAAATTAAATTTCTCAGTCAAGCAACATAAAAATGAAACCTAGCAATTGAATAAGCATCAAGCATTTGGACTGTAATTGACCTGTGCCCCAAGATGGTGGACAAACATGCCACTTGTAGCATACCCGATTAGTGCACCTAGAGACGACGAGAATGCACAGAGGCTCTGCATGTCAGGGGCTAGTGCCGGCTTATCAATACTGTTCTTTGCAATGCATGCATCTATTGTGACATCAGCGATGGCAACTGCTGTTGAGATTCCCACAAAGCAAAGTATAGCAGAAGTCACTGGTAGTCCAACAACCACAGCAACAATAGCAGCTGAAGCTGTTCCTAGAATTCCTACCACCACCAAAAATAATTAGGGAATTATAAGTCGAGTCTAGAATTGCCAGAAATATTGATCTACTATGATGAACAGACAAATCGTATGGTCCATATGTGATAATGATGGACCGATCCCCGTTTATTTTGAGGGGTTGAAAAATGACCTCCAGTTAAAAACTTGTAATCTACTGAATATATATTGTATTGTGGCAATCACAAAGTGATGATAAACACTGTCATTTGCTTATGTTTCAGTTTTCATCTTTGCCTCTTTCTAAGACTTTCACCTTATAACAAGGTACTAGTAGAAATTATTAAAATAGCTGACACCAAGTAATTTGGTACAACGTAATCTCACAGGCCCAGCAACTGTTAGTACTTTCCATCATTCTGATAATTGGCACCTAAAAATGAAGGGCCAGTGATAAAGAAAAAAAACTTGAAAACACTGGACGGTTGAAAGTAGCAAATCATAGATGTCATCTAGAAAACTGTTAAGTCAATAACTTAGCAAAGGTAGCAGTGCACACTTCTTTACATGAATCGGTTTCCATGAGTGAGAAGATAAAATTGATGGAATAGACACTTCTGCTGCAGTTACTTCATGGTAAAGACAGCCAAGGTTGCTGGACAGCCAGAACAGCTCGGAATATGAACGACAAAAGTTGGGATGTACTTCTATGCTATTTGAAACATGAACAAATGTGAACTTCGAAGAAAGCATGTAGATGAGAGGCTGGGAAGTGAGAATACACTAGTTCTACTAGGTTCCAATACCTAACAGCCATAGAGCCTGGAGTTGTACAATTTGGAACAATGTCATAGCACAACCCCATTATTTATTAGGAGAACTAGATTGTTTAGCCGACGCAATAGCGTAGTATGGACCTAGTATATTACATAAACTCCTATTTTTTCACAATTTATGAGGATATCTTAAAGGCAGTTGTTTTATGGTTTATGACTTCCTTTCTTTTGGGTATAACTATGTTGCATATAACATCTAATGGTCATTGTTGATCACTCGCAAATCTTAATTAGGGTCTACCAAATTAAGGGTAGGTTTTTTTTGTGGGAATTTCCATTCTAGCATATTTCTCTCTTTCAGAGAGAGAGAGAGAGAGAGAGAGAGGAACATCTAGAGGTGGTTGCTGATCAGTCGTAATTTGGGTTCACCAAGTCAAGGGGTAGATGCTTCTCTTTTTCTGTTGAGAATTTCTAGCCTATCACTTTTTTCTGATAGTTTTTTACCCGCATCATCAGCTTTTGTTATATGATAAATGCTTATAAGAAGAATAGTCACTATTAGTCTATGACCACTCAAGTAAATTATAAAATCAAATGAGCTGACATTACACAGATGAATAGTTCTCGGTTTGTCCAAAACTGTAGACAGTGAAGTGCCTACGAATAGTTCAATTCATATGCAGGCATACGCCACAATGATTTAGGACCCAACTTGAGAAATATTAGAATTATGCTAAAAATTAACTAAGGGGCTAAAAGTGATACATACCAAATAGTCCGTTTTATGTCCCATAACGAGAGCAAAACAACACCTTGCTCCAATAAACAATGCACATTGTCATCCACAATACTGACCTATAAGCTGCTAAATCCCTTTCGACCTCATATGGAGGACAAACAATTCCCTTCCCTGCCGGGAACTACCGTTCCACTTAAGAATTCACTAATTAAAGTTCATAGTATTATCACCAAACACTGGTAGCACAAAGGACATCATCTCTGTCATTCAGTGTGTAATCAGCCCCCAGCTACGTTTCCACACCCTTTTAGAAAAGCTGAACTAGCACCATGTTTTCGGTTACCACAACAACAATGGTTCAAAGATTATTTTTACTAAGAACACAAATGACAACTAGCTAACATGTCATACAACCACAATTCTATGAACACGGACAAGCCGGCGTGATTGGCGACCGGGTTGGAATCCAAGATGATCCTAGTCAGAAGGCATTATAAAACCTCTATGAAATTTCTGTTTTTTTATATGCCCATACTCTCCGAAATAACATCTGCAAATAACAATATCTATCTGTACAGACCAATTGATCTTTCAAAAAAAAAAAAGTATACAGGTCAATTAATAATGTCGATCTCGTGTCTTTAGATTGTGGGTTCCTGACTGACCTGAGAAGACGAAGTAGGGACGGCGGCGGTAGCCGCGGACGGGGAAGACGTCGGTCATGACGCCCCAGAGGGGCTTCAGGACCCAGGGGACGTAGAAGAAGACGGACAGGAACTGCACGGTGGCCGGTTGCACGCGCTGCACGTCCTTCCAGTAGTAGTCCGATGCCACCCGGAAGAAGGAGCCCGCGAAGCCCTGGCTCAGCCCGTACACCAGAACCACCCCGGCCACGAACGTCGCGCCCAGCTCCCGGCACAGCATCCGCACCCACCGCACCGGCTCCAGCACCGCTTCTGCCGGTCTCGCCCAGCCACAGCCGCTTCGCGGCGCCGTTGCCGGCTCGTCGGCGAGGCCTTCCGTCTCCATGGCCCCGTCCTCTTCCAGCATTGCCACTTCTTGGATTCTTGATGGCTTCTTGGTGGGTTCTTGAGCACAGCGGCTCAGAGCTCGATGTGGCGCGCGTGCTCACACTGCGAACAGCCTCGGGAATTTATTTGAGTATTGGAAACGAGCTTAGCATCTGGATTAGTTTATGGTGCTGGAGATGGAGTGGACTGGGGAAGACTCCATCTTGGAGAGGGTCAGACTGCGGAAGTCGAAGATGTTGGGGAGGCGAAGCTCAGCTGAACAGGGGAAGCCGTTGACTTTATGGGAGCCGACAAAGTGTAGCTGACTCAGGGGTCCAAATTTTCCGCAAAAGAATCACTTGGGCATAGATCACTAAATCTATCGTAATTTCTGAAATTTTGACCATCCAAATGGAAAAAATACATTAAGTTTCAAGGTCAAGATTAGATTACATTAGTCTTACAAAATTCCCGTGTTCCAAACAATCTGCAACGGAAACACAATACAAAGGACTGAAGGAGCCTGCAAGATTGTGCTGACCTTCAGATTAGTGGTGAAAACATGTGGGTGAAAGCCTGCCCGAATAGAGGCGGCAGAACTTTGATCCATTGTCAGAAGCTGAAGCCACTGTCATAGCAAATGTACAACTATATGGTAGGTATGATAAAACTTCCCATCTTGCTTTACACTGATTGAGTTTAATCTTGTAAGAGAATGAGAGGCTACAGGTTTATAAATCCCTTAACAGATGTAGAACTATCAGACAATAAGCCAAACTTCTTTGTACAATGGCACTCTAAATGTATGTACTCGATTGGAAGAGAATAATAAGAGTTTTTTGCCGGATTATTCGCAACCAAAACCTGAATACTTTAAGGTACACTATGCTCGAGTTCCACATCCTGCAACTCCTGTTTGCTTCATCCAGAGGGACCACTTGACTGCTTCTAGGAAATTTTCGTTCCTTTGTAGAGCGGCTATGAGGTTAGTATACGTTACTCGATCAGGGTCAATACCTTTAATCCTCATCTCTTGCATCAGTTTGACAGCATCTTCAGGCATCCCCACTATCCCGTATGCCTTTATCAAGGTATTGTAACTGTACAGATCTGGTTCAAAACCACGGCTCTTTAGTTCTGAAAGAACACTCGCAACACCTTCAATCCAACCCCTTCTACCGTATATATTGATCATGATATTGTAAGTGTAGTGATCAAAGTCGCATCTTGCTCTCTTCATTTTCTGTAAAACAGCAGCAAACTCCTCCAATTGGCCTGACTTTCCATAAGCATCCAGCATACAGTTGTACGCCTCGAGAGAAACAGGAAACCCTGCGTCCTGCATCCTTTGAACGAAATATGTCATGCTACAAAAATCCCCACTTTGCGCATAAGCTGCAATAATGGTATTGTATGATATGATATCTGCCAGTCCCTGCTTGCGAGCCATGAGAAATACCTTTTCAGCCCTATTAAAAAGCCCAGCTTTTCCATATATATCTAGCAATACATTGAGGGTAACAGTGTTAGCCAAGTGTCCTTGTTGAACCATTTCGTCAAAAATTCTTGAGAGCTCATCAACAGGTATCACCCGCCCACAGCAGTTAATAATGCAGTTATACATGGCTTCATCACATTCAACTTGGCTCTTAAGTATCCAGTAATATGTATCAGCCAACTTCTCGAGAAGGCCACATTTTTGGTATGTCCGAAGCATGTCAAGGAAAAGGTATTTATCAGGAGCTATTTCTTTTTGTTTCTCCATGTCTTCCAAAACTGAACAAGCATCTTCTGGTCGTCCAGCTTTAGTATACATCCTCAAAATTACACTATAAGCAATCATGTCAAGTACACAAGCTGAAGCTTTCAGTTCAAGGTATAAAGTTTCAGCATCAGCAAATCTATCCATGGTGCTGAAAATTTCAATCATACTGCAAGAAATGCGGAGATTTGGATTTGTTCCAGACTTTAGCATTTGACTGTATATCCTGACAGCATCATCATAATTGCCAGCATCTTTGCAAGAACATATCAAAATATGATATAAATTGTCTTCAAAATCAGAATCTTTCCACTTCTTTTGACGCAAAACACACAAAGCTTCTTCCAATAAGGAATTTTGAACAAATGCTGTTACTAAAATAGAGCATGAGGTGGCATCATATAAAATCTTCTTGTAGAAACATGATTGTAGAATCAGAGGAACCTTATGTATCCTTCCTACTGTTCCATATGCCCGGATAAGAACAGTAACAATTGATGAACACTGGCAGCCTGCTGCTCTCATGTCCCCAAGAATTTCAGCTGCACCTTCATTATCATCATGTCTTGCTATTAAGTTAATCATTGTGTAAAAGTTGGATGCATTTGGTCGAAAACCATATCTTTTGAGCTTCCTGTAGTACAAAATTGCCTCGTTGTATTTGTCTGCTCTACCAAAACCTTCTATCATTGATCTATAAGTGGTTTCATCGGGAGCTAAACCGGCACTCTCAAGGCTGTCAAACACTTCCTTTGCCCTCTGCATGTCAGAAACTTTTCCATACCCTGTAATTAAGGTATTGTATGCCACAACATTCAGGGCAATTCCTTTTTCTACCATGGACTGCAATACCAATTTTGCCTCTCCCATTCTACCCTGTTGACTGTAAGCATTTAACCGCACCAACCAGTTCTCCATGTTTGGAATAACTTCATCATCTTTCATCAGAATGATAACCTCCTCAGACTTGGCAAAAAGGCTTGACCGTGTATACAAAGTAATCATAGCTGAGTAAGCATTAACACACTTAACATTGCATTCCCTCATTTTTGCAAAAGTGAATTCAGCTTCCAAAAGGTTCCCAGTCTTCTGGTAAAGGCCCATAAGCATACCAACTGTAGACACATTCGGCTGCACTTCTCTCTCTATCATCATATTAAACCACTTTGTTCCCCAATTAACAAGCCTTCTCTTGGCACAAACATATATGAGCCCATTAAACGCTCGAGCATCCAGTGTGCAACCCGAAACGGCAACCATTTCATGAAGCAACAATCCAGCTGTCTTCCAGTCCTCCTTCCAGGCAATCGCTTGAAGAGCTAGGTGATACGCATCAGCGTTCCTCTCTAGCTTCCCATTGGCCTTCATCCACTCGAAGAATTTAAGAGCATTCTCATCACTGTGCTTCTCGAGACGGATCAGAACATAATTGCAGTCTTCAATGCTGGACTCGTCGCAAATACCAGACAAAATCGCATCTATATCGTCGCCACTCACTGCAAATTTGCGACCTTGCCTATCCTTTCCAGGGGCATTCCTCGGAGCCCTATGCCTCGCCAACTTGTTGCCACCCTGCAGCCTCCTCCATAATCTACCCCCTTTCTTCCTTCCTGCAAAACTCCTCGGATTACTAGTGATGCCATCAACCATACTTCGGCCCAAATCCGACGGCACTCCACCACTGAAACTCACAGTTTCGGATGGATCAGATACACACAACGTGGACTCCCTGCCGCCAACGTCCTCCACAGAGCAAACCACAGCATTCTTGAAACTTGCCATCGGGTAGCTTTTTCCCCTCCTTCCACTATCAACAAAGAACCCATGGCATGTCACAAATGCGCCGCCCAGGTGCCGCCGGTCCACCGCATACCCAACGCCAAGTGGCAGCACCCAAGAACTGAGCCCACCCAAATCCAGCCCCAGCTGAGCTGGTTGCCCGGCAGCAAGATTGCCTCTTCTGGGCTCCGGAGGACCAGCCGGCGTGCAGATCCTCAGAGCCGCCATTCCGGTATGGAGAAGGGCATAAACCTCAAATCAGACAATCCTGCGTACAAGAACAAACCAAGAAACAGACTGTGATAGGCGAAGTAAATAAAAGAATATAAGAGAAGCCAGCAAAATCACTTCTTTTGGAAAGATCAGTTCGCACGAACATGTTCGGATTTTTTTTTCTTGCCCGCGTATATAGGGTCTCAGACTCTCCGTGTAATTTACCTGAAGGCAGCCCGGCGGCCGGCGGTGACGAAGCGGCGCGCCGGTCTCCGCAGCCGCGGCGGGGAGGGAGGGGGGAGTGGGGCGTGAGGACGTGCGGTTAGGTGCGCGGGCTGGTGGGGGACGGAGGGTTTTGGGATGGGATTAGCCGGATAGGGAGTGGGTGACGGAGGGACAGCCGCTGGAGCCCTGGAGCTGCAGCGGCTGCAGAGGAGGTGGTGGGCCCCAACCCTGACCAAATGCACCAGGCTGACCCATCTCAACCTGTCCTACATACAAGGACTTCGTCGGCGACATGCCCACCACCGGCGCCTTCGCGAACTTCAACTTCCTGTCCTACATCGGCAACCCGCGGCTCTGCGCCCCGGTGGTCACGCGCAACTGCCGAAGGCACCGTCCGTGGTACCAGTCCCGGATGTTCTTGGCCGTGATGTGCGTCTGCGACGCCGTGCTGGCGTTCGCGCTGACGATCCTCTGCGCGGTCAGCATCCGGAAGATCCGGGAGCGGCCCGCGGCGGTGCGTGAGGAGATGTTCAGGGGGACGCCGCAGCGGCGCCTTCGAAAATTCGTTTACCCTTTCCCGAAATTTCAAATTTTGTTTTCGGTGTATTTGAAACATCTAATTTCGGGTAAAGTGAAAACGAAAATGCAGATTTCGGATTTGAGTCTTAACCGAAATTCCAAATTTCGCTGTTTTGTTGAACGATATGCATGTTGATTTTGCCTGCATGCAGAGGGAGGGAATATGATGCAGCACATGCTTGGCTTCACGGGAGAAGAAAAGAATCTGCATGCGCTTGAGAAAAGAAGAGAAAGCAAGGAGGATTAGACGGCGACTAGACAGGTGGCAATTAATTTGTCTCCCCGTGATTAAGGAGGAAGAGCTACTCGCGGACTATAAAAAGTCACAGCAGCGGCAGAAGAAACGCCTCGCTCGATAGAGGTTTGGAGAATCGAAACTCATTTCCTTTGTTCGTTGTTTAGGTTTAGAGAGTGACTCACGATGTTTTTTTTTTGTAGAGATTGTTGAACACAGACGCTCGGGAGCCGACTGGCGCGAAGAGACGACATCGTGTGTATTGACTGTACTACATAAAATGTATGTATTTTCGTTAGATAAATTTAGGATGACATCGTGTGTATCGCCGGCCAACCAACCGGTGCCAATGGAGTTCCCTTCGCCCCCAAGGCATAGCATTGTCGAATCCATCCCCGAAGGCATGGAGGTCCCCATGTGCCTATGCGGGGATCCTTGCCGCTTCCGGTAGTCTGTAGTCAACTCATACACATACGGTATGAGGTACTGAAGCTGCTGCAACCACGACTCTGAGCCAATGCTAGGGATGCGGATGCGGCGGAGAAGTCCGGTATGTTCATACTCGCATTTGGGGTTGCATCAAACCGTCCAAACCTTAACACTGTTATACCATCTGTTGTTACCAACTGCAGCCTCTATTATGCGAGTTCATCAGATTCTACGACGCGGAGCAGACTCCTGAGATGGAGAGGATGCGGAATTGGGAGTACTCGCATCGCAGAGCTATGGTAGAGCTGCAGTGTCGTGAGCAGGAGGAGGAGGAGAAGCGCATGAAGGTTGCTGAAGAAATGCGTGCAGAGAGGGAGGCCGAACGGCAGCGCCTGGCGGCCGAGCGGGAGGCTGAGCGTGACAGGAAGCGCAAGAGGGCGGCTAGGACCAAGGCGGCAGGCACCGATGGGTTGCGCAAGGGGAAATATCCCCGGCGCACTCAGTAGTGTAGCAGAAGGCCCCTTGTTGTTTCGTTCACCTATGCTGTAATGTTATGTTGTTGCCGTTATTTCGTTGACTAGAAGGGCTCTCCGTTGCAATGTCGTTATTTCTGTCTCTAAGCTAAACTATTCATAAAATGAGTTGTTGTCGACTATACTAAGAGTTATTGCACTATACTTAGGGTCAAAGAGCAAAACGTTTGCGGCACTGCGAAATTTGGTCCATTCTCCCTAAAAAATACACCGGGTACAAAGGTTTTGTCGGAATTTATTGTCACTTCATCGTTTGCTGCACAATAATTAAAACTATTTTTTGTATATTCATAATCCCCATGATTTTACACAAATTTAGAAAATTGTCTGAGTTAATTTGGAGTTGTGTAGCGAAAGTTATTTGCATTCGAATTAGCTCCAACTAAAAAATCAGAGAAAAAACAAATAAAAATTAAAAAACAAAGGAAAAACACAAAACCGAAACACCAGATTTTGGGTATGAGGTGCCACCTCATACCCAAAATATGAAATTTCGGGTATGCCTCTTACCCAAAAACTGATTTTTCGTTTGAAGCTTACCCGAAATTTGATTTTTCAAATACAGGTTAAACGAAATTTCATATTTCGGGAAAGAATAAACGAATTTTCAAATTTCGGGTATGACTGGGATTTCTGTAAATATACGAATATGTTGTTTAGATTTGTAAATACAGGTGACAATTTGTATAGTATTCAAAATTTTCCCAGCCTCGAGTGGTGCCTGTACGCAGGGCCGCCATCGTATACATTAAAAAAAATTGACGTGTTTTGATCATTTTTTGGTCGAAACAAAATCACAGTTGAAATCTCAAATTTTCCAGTCGAAAAAAACTAAATTTAAAATTTGGCTTTTGATTTCGTCCGAATTTTATTTGAATTTCCAAAATCTCGCTAAGATTTCATATTTCGGTCACCCAAAAATTTCTATCGAAACAAAATTTTGAACCTTGGACACCACTAGGGTAGACGAATCAGGATCAAGTGCAGTCCGTGAGGATTGCAACTTAAGCAACCTCCGCGGGACCGTCCGATCGAAAATGGATAGCTCAGATCGGATAAAAATACTGTACCAATTTTTTTACTACACGGAAACGTTGTTCATGGCAGTGTAACAAATATGATTTAAGCCAATTACTCTACTAATCACTATACTTATTCTGAACTTCAGCTACCTCCCTAATTCGGTGTTCTCTCACAGACAGCTATACGTCGCGCTATCTAGAGGCACCGCTAGAAGCAACATCAAAATTCTCACCGTCGCGTGTAAGGAGAAGATCTCGACACAAGCCTAGGAGAAGCAACATCAAGATTCTCACTATCACGAATAAGGAGAAGATCTCAACACAAGTTTAGGAGGACTTACAGGACCTTCACGAAAGACATCGTCTATAGAGAAGTACTCGTATCATAGATGAGGTATTGATCACTTGATTGTATTTTGGGGCAATTTCTTATATATCACTGAAAGTTAATCTCATCTCTAATATGTCACTCATTGTGTCAATGATATGTGGATCCTGGCCCCACATGTTAGTGACACATTCATGGATTTTTCCTAAATTCCATTAGCATATGAGGAATTAATCCTTGTATTTTTCTGAATGCATTTTCCTTGCACTTGGCTAAACTTCATACGGTGTGTTGTTTGGACCTCCACCACTGAGAAGGAAAATGCTACTGGCAGGTCATTATTTTTTCCGCATGGATTTGTTTCTTCTATGTACCCTGAGTTGTCTTTAGTATACAACATATATTAAAACATTGATTAATGCAGAAGCATATGCCATTTTTGACTCATAAGTACTATTGTTACATCTCCAAGAGGGAGCCCAAAAAAGGAGCCTTAAACTCATATTTAAGGCCTCAACTAATTAGATTTAGGGCTCCAAATAGATATTCACTCCAACAATTAGCCCTAAATTCTCAACTTCCAACCAATTTTTCGGTGGCGCTGCAGTTCCCGGGCGAAATCGACTCTTCCGCGCTTGTTCGTGCCGTGCCCCTGATGCCCATCGCGTGCTCTCTGCTACAGCCCGTCGCCTCGTCGCTCCAGCAGTCGCCTCGTCCTCCAACCCGTAGCCTCGTCGCTCTAGCCCTCTGCAGCTCGCTCGGCGACCCCTCTGGTGCGTTGCTCGCTGGCCGCTGACAGCAAGACAGTACGTAGCACAATCCACAGCTAGCGTTGTCTGGAGAAAATTGCACCGAATTAAGATCCCTCTACTTGTGCTGTTTTCATGCATGCCCACAAAACTCAGTGGTGGCATGGCTTACTGCTGACTCTCCTTTGCGCATTAATTAATTTATGAAAGCATGCTATGTCGTCCAGTTAGTACACCATGTATGATTGTAATTGATCCTAGTTAGTTCAATTCAAGAACATTGCAGTGAACTCATAGATGGTTATCTGTTTACAGCTTTTTGAACTACAATTGAAGCATGACTTCAAGTTTATGGTGTACGGCAATTCTTGAAGATGATGACATAGATGATGAAATTGATTACTTAACACTTCTTCTTATGGGCGAATATCGAAAGAGAGAACATCAATTGCATTCGGGGCATCGTGGTTCAGTTCTTGGTCATAGGACAATTTTTCGGGATAGAGAAGAAGGTCATAACAGATTATATCAAGATTACTTTGCTGAGAATCCAACCTATCCTGAAAACCTATTCCGAAGACGATTTCGGATGAGGCGCTCTCTATTTAATCGAATCAAAGCAACAGTTGAAGAGTATGATCCGTACTTTGTTCAGAAGCGAAATGCTGCGGGGATTCTTGGTTTATCTAGCTTACAGAAGGTCACTTCAGCTTTTAGGCAGCTAGCTTATGGTGTGCCAGCCGATACTGTTGATGAATATGTGCGGATTGGTGAGAGCACTGCTATTGAGAGCCTAAGGAAGTTTGTGAAATCTGTTTGTGAAGTGTTTGGCGATGAATATCTAAGACCTCCTAATGAAAGTGATACAGCAAGGTTGCTTCATACTGGTGAACAATGTGGCTTTCCTGGAATGCTAGGCAGTATCGACTGTATGCATTGGAAGTGGAAGAATTGCCCTACTGCATGGCAAGGTATGTACTCTGGTCATGTACATGAGCCGACAATCATACTGGAGGCAGTGGCTTCAAATGATTTATGGATATGGCATGCATTTTTCGGATTACCTGGTTCACACAATGACATCAATGTACTTCATAGATCACCTGTGTTCGATAGACTTGCTCAAGGTCATGCCCCAGCTGTGAACTATACCATTAATGGACACAACTATAATATGGGTTACTATCTAGCCGATGGGATTTATCCTAACTGGTCGACATTTGTTAAGACAATAAAAGCCCCACCAAGTGCTAAGACAAAAAATTTTGCTACTATTCAAGAGGCACAGCGAAAAGATGTTGAACGTGCATTTGGAGTACTGCAGGCTCGCTTTGCCATTGTGCGAGGTCCAAGTCGGTTTTGGGATGAAGAAACACTCCGAGACATAATGAAATCATGCATCATAATGCACAACATGATAATTGAAGATGAACGGGACACCGAATATCATGACAAACCATATGATGAAGAAGATGTTGATGTTAGAAATTTGATTTCACGTGAAGGAACAACTGATTTCTCAAAGTTTATTAGCAACCATAAGCAAATCCGCGATCCCCAAATTCATAATCAGCTACAGGACGATCTAGTTGAACATCTGTGGGAGCGGCATGGGGAGCAGTAGGATAGCAATGTCAGTGTCATTTTCTTTTATGTGGGGATTGTTAGCTAAACTCGCTTGTAATTTCAGTTTTGTTTGCTGCCATACTGTTGTGGGTGATGTTGATACTATAAACTTTGCTGCCATACTCTTGTGGGTGAATTTGTTTGGTCCTGAATTTGTTTCGATCTTGTGATATTGTTTGTTTGCTTGCTGCCATACTCATGTGAATAATAGCTGCCATACTCTTATGCTCCTCTCTTAAGAATATAACAGAGGAGCAAATAATTTCTTTCCTGTAATAACAATCTCAATAAGAATTTGAACTTTGAATCCAATCTGAATAACAATATTAACTTCTCATTGAATCTCATTGAATCTGATGTATGTAATCTATTACATTTCAATTGGAATTTGGAAGCAAAAAAAAATATCAAAATATAAGCTACGACTGGCTATTTCCGAAACGACGAGCTAAAATCTCCTCCTTCATCTTCTTGAAGTACTTCTTTGTTTCATCGTCCATTGTGCTTGTATCGGTTTCCATAATTTTTGTGTCATGTTGGTCTTGCTCCAGTTGGAATTTCTTCTTCTCAAACTCATAAATTCTGTCGTCACGCTCCTTCCGTTCTTTCTCAATCATCTGACGTACTTCCCTGAATTTCTTCACTTCATCAATGAAAGGGTCAAAATCATCATCACCTCGCTTCCTCACTCGTCGAAGACGTTCCTTCTCTGCTTTTCTTCCAGTTGGTCTTTCCACATTGGGCTGCACTGCATGGTCCACATTGATAGTGATTGATTCAGGAATATTGCTTTTTTTGGTGTTGCTATTACTGCATTTGGATGCTCTAGAAGCTGTCCATTTCGGCTCAAGATGAAGTATATTCCAAGCATGAAAGGCAGAAAATGACTTTTTAGTTAGCTGATAGAACATTGCTTTGGCATCTGCAAGCTACAAAACAAAACAATGTGATTAGAAATTATTTTTATCACAATGTAAACCAACAAGATGTAATTTGGCAGATTACTACACCTTATCGTTAATTGTCTTGCCACTTTCATTCCTCCTTTCAATGCTGTCATAACAACCCTGGAAAACATTGACATCCTTTTGTAATGCCTGCCACCGATGCTTCAACGAAGACCAATTACGATCGGACTCAAACTTCCTATGTTCATGGAAATACTTCTCAACCCTCATCCAAAAACTGCCATCTTTCTGCTGATTACCTTGAATAGCATCTGTACTAATGTTCAGATATGCAGATACCAACAAAATGTCTTCTTCTTCACTAAAGTTCTTGGTTCTACCCTTGGTTTTAGATTGGGAGCACATGATAGGCACTGGCAAGGACTGGCTGAGATCATTTCCCAAATCATAGTTACTCTGATATCCAAAATCATCTTCTCCAAAATTTTGGGTCATTAAAGAGGTGAATGGACCATTCATTCCGTACTCCAAATTGCTGCATCACATATTGCAAACAGTAACATATATTGGCATTCACTAAAATCATCAAAGCAATTTGGAGAAATTTGTAATAATCATCAATATGCGGCATCAGTTCTAACAATCATCAATAAGTGAGGGAGAAGCAAAGTGTAACACAGAGGCACAAGCTGCGGATGGAGGAATATCACTACCATTTTCAGAATGTTCACACAATACAGTTAAACCACTTGCAAAGCATACTGTCAGCTAAGACAAAATCTTCTAGAGTTGAAAATAAGTGGCGAACTTCTAAGGATGGTTCTTCTGACAATACCAAATTTGAGGTAGCTGATATACAAAGTTGTGAAGCATCAAATTGCCTGATCCTCTTATGTACTATGTCAGGAATTTTAATTACTATTTAACTTTCAAAAAGTGACCGGTTTCCAACTATGGTTAATATCGGGATGAGATACAAATGTTTATTTGCACTGATACAATAGTTGGAGACCAAAAGAACCGCAGCAATCTAGCATCCATAGAAGCAAACATCTAACAGAGGTTGTGATTGTGAAGGCAAGATGGAGACAAGTACTTCAATTTCATTAAAATTTCAATAACTTTATGATCAAACCATGTATCAGGAAATGTGTCCATGCATGTTGCAAACGAACAAGTAGAAAAACCTTTGGAGTACGTGTTCCTAAATTTAACTCATCCATGGTAACATCCAATCCTTTCCTGACCTCAAAGGAACTAAATCTAGAATAAAAAATAAGCACCTTAATCAACCTCATTTCCTTATACTGTGGTATGGGAAAATATTATCTTCAAAGACAGCCAGTCCTTGATGGGTACAGACCCTGATACTAGCTCTGGCTTATTGTCGTGATGCACAACAAGAATCCTTCCACCAAGATTCATTCTAATGTTTTACAGAGGGATCATGGGGCACAATGAGCATAATAAAATCATATTGAACTATAAAAATTCCCCTCCTAACAAACTGGTACATGCCAAACCTTCCAACTCTGAATTAAGAAACAATGGCATGGCAGGCTTACTCTGAGACAGCAATCAAACCGGGAATAATCACTTGTCTTTGGTAATAGTTGGTTGCATCTCAGTCTATATGAAATTTAATTTTAGGTATCCATATTTTCCCAGTAATGTTCATCAAAATCTACAAAAAGAGATGACGATGACCCCCGTTCTGATGAAATCTAGATCTAGGTCCTGATCAAGATTATCAAATAAGAAAACGAAGCACAAGTCAAGGTCCAAGCCCACCACCAGTAATCATACCTCATGCCCGTCGGCGTGGGCGACGAAGATGTCGCTACGAGGTCGATAACGGGGTCCAAGTTGACGGGGAGGGCGCTGGGTCCGCCGGCCGTGATGGAGGTGGTGGGGAGGGCGCTGGGTCCGCCGACCGCGACTGAGGAGGAGGTGAGGGCGCTGGATCCGCCGGGCGCGATGGAGGAGGTCGCGACGGAACCAGTCACGAAGCCACCGGTAGCGACGGCGAGCACGACTAAGAGAGGGAAGCTCCGAGGACGACACGGGCGCGACGTCCTACGCGACGGCGACAGCGGGAGTGACGCCATCCGAGACGACGGTGGCAAGGGGACGATCGCGTACAAGAGGCCTACCTCTGGAGTCTCGCGGTAGTTGGTGGAAATATCCGTCCGACGCGGGAGCGAAGATAGGGCCGAATCAGAGCGTCGCCAAATATAGCTACTCGTGAGAGGGTCCTAAAACAATTTGCTAAATTTTAATAATTTAGGGCTCTTGTTGGAGTTGATTTTTTCTCTAAAAGCCATATAATTCAAGTTAGGACCTTATTTAGGGCCCCTCTTGGAGATGCTCTTAGTGTTCGTTTGTGTCTGAATTTGCTTTATTCCTTTTTACAATGCAATTGCTTTGGTGATAGCTATAATCAATCAATCATGTATGTTATTTTATTGAGAAAGAAACCTATGACATAGACAAACCTCTGCATTGATTAATGCTAAAAAAATTTCATTGACTAATGGTAAATAAATTCATGTATTTCAACAGATGAATTAACAAGGAAAGTTTGATTGGTGAATATTTTAGTCTTGGCTTTATCAAACTGATATCCATCTCGCATTGCAATGTAACTGTTCAACTGAGCTCATTTATAGACCTCAATACACAATTTTTTTTAAAAAAATAATTATTTTTATACGTAAATTATAAAAATATACCTCTTTTTTTTAAGAATAACCACCTGTCGCGCCACGTGACAGCAACTGGGATCAGTCGCGCCACGTGGCAATGACACACGTGCCACCGTGGCGCAATTGATCCCAATCGTGCCACGTGATAGCGCCAGAACACCAATTGCGGTGTGCCGTGCCATTCTGAGCACAACACATAGAAGTTAGAGCTGATATGCTTGAAGGGATTTCTCTAGATAACTCATTATGAGATAGGTCGAGGGATTCCAATGACTTGAGGTCGCCAATATTCTTTGGAATTCCCCCACTAAAATGATTCCAAGAAAAGTTCAAGTTTTTCAAAGCAATCAGAGCACTAATGCCTTTAGGAATTTCTCCCGTCAAACTATTACACGATAAATCAATATTTACCATGTACGCGATTTCTTTAGAAAATTCTAGTTATTGCCCTTTGGTAAGCACCAATATGGCCTCTCTAAAGAAAACCATATCTAGTCATCCATAAGTCGCTACCGTGGCACGCGATTGGTGTTCTGTCGCTGCCACGTGGTGCGACTGGATCGGTCGTGCCACGGTGGCGCGATTGGCACATGTGTTGCTGCCACGTGGCGCGATTAATCCCAGTCGTTGCCACGTGGCGCGATAGGTGACTATTCTTGTAAAAAAAGTTGAGGTATATTTTTGTAATTTATGAATAAAAAATGATCATTTTTTTAAAAAAAAAATCTCAATACACATAAGATATTCCGTAGAAAAGCACGAACACAGTTACTAGTTTAGTCCGATATATAGGATGTATATCTTATTTTAAAATGATCTATTAATCTGCCAATAAGTAATTTTGTAGCAGTTTTAGTCCTTTTATTACGAAAGACCATAGTCTCTCTCCATCGTCCCCTTACCCACCGATCTCTCTTACGATAGGTGGGCCTTGCAATTTTTGTATTGGTTTAAAGACATCCTCCAAGACCCAAAGACTAGAAAATTGGTTAGAAGCAGGGTTCATTTATCACGAAAAATGACTCGAAAATTATGAAAACCGACTGTATCAATCTGGTTCGAAACACAAAACTGATCGGTAAATTCAAAAAAATCAAAAAAAAATTTATGTCACATAAACCGGTCGAAAATTGATGAAAATCGACAAAAATCTCTCAAAAAATCAACCACAAAAAAAAAAATCAATTCACCAATCAATGTTCGTTGAAAATCAATTGGTTTTCGGCGAAAATCGACTGATTTTCGTGAAAACTGATCAATTTTTAATTTTTTTTTATATTTCTTCCAAAACATTTGATTTGGAAACCGTTTGATTTTTGACAATTTTTGTTTGATTTTCGTTGTAAATCGGTATCGACGGAATTTCCATTTTTAATCCAAAATCGGTTTGATTAACTCTACTTAGAAGCATTGCCATTTAGTGTGTATGAAAGAAGCCTCCAAAAGTTTCTCTCTTCCTTGAGGTAGCTTTGGTACAAACTGTGGAGTGTGGATGCTCTAATTTCAACAAGCCAGCTTTCAGGCCACTAGGACGAGTGCCGTAGCACAGTAGTACGCAACTGCTATTATTAGTATGTACTCAATCATGTAAGTTTATAATACGTATTTTTAATTATCTTATTCATAAATATAGAATATATTTTTTAAATTATCTTATTCATAAATAAAAAACGTATTTCATATTACAATATAAAATTAGTATGATGTTCTCTCTATACCCTAATAAATATCCATCTCTATAATTGTCGACAATTGGGGAGCAAGCCCCCGCCAAGCTTACTTAGTTAACTGAGGGATCAACTTGGTCCCCTTCTTGCGTGAAGGGTTGTTTCCGAAGGATGCCCAGCTTTACCAGATAATGCACACTCAGAGGACGACACGGGGATTTATCCTGATTCGGGCCTCTCACAGGGGAGATAATAACCCTACTCCAACGTGGTGTGTATTGTGTATATGTATTCTTACTTCTCTCCCTCCCTCCAATGTCCAGGAGGTATTTATAATTTACAAGGGTATCGCGTCGGTTACGGCCCACTCCGTGCACGTCTGACCGTGTCCAACGTGGTCGCAACCGAATCCTACTTCTCCGCCACACCCACGTCCTGGGCGCAACGGCCCTTCGAGGTGGCATAATTATCGCCTTGACCGTTAGTCATAACCCCCGATCACGCAGCCAGAGCTCAAGGTCGGGTCGAGCTAATTTGACACCAACCCGAGCAGGTTTGCCCGAGCAACATGCTCGGGCACTAACTGAGCAACAAGCTTGCGCCGGACGGGCAAAGAGCTTGTACCGAACGAGCAAGTCAAGCAGCGATGCTCGACCCTTCCTAGGTCATCCTCAGGAACGACCTCCGAGGTGCACGGGGCTGGGACGAGCTCGGCCGTGGTGGCATTACGGTAATTAGGGGAATCATCCAATCCCCGACAATAATGTATATAATTAAATATAATGATTATCATAATAATTAAGAATAATTTAATATCTTCTCGTGCATCGTACGTCTGGCACATCTGTGGCATTAAGGCCGGAGCGGCGCTCATCATGATTGCCGCCCTCTTAACAATCAATGTATGGCACGGCCATTAGTACTACGTTTTCCTTAAAAAAACATACTCCACTACTCCTACATAGCTGCATCAATTAAGAGGACGTACATACGTAATCATAGTGTTCGGTGTTGTTGCACGTTGCTTACACTCTAATTCATTTCTCCAGCCATTATGTTTGTTTGTACCAGGGTACGTAGGAGCGGCATCAAGTTTCCAGAAAAAACCGAGCTTGCTATTCGTAAGCCGCTTGTTTTCTTCTACACTCTTTTTAAGTTGGCTGTTTCCTACTAGCAATTTGATCTTGGTACTAGATACCAATTACTAGCACATAAACTAGTGACCCCCAGGCATCGTAATCTCTGGAACCATGATTCCCATGATGCGATCGCCTGTGTGACACTAGTTGATACCGCAAGTCTGCACTAGAAATACTGAATAGTAGCTAGTACGACAGCATCACTAGCCAGGCACACCGTAGATGTTTCCACGGTGTAGCAGTACACAATCTTTTGCGCGGCGGAAGGCCACGCTAGAACGTGTGGTCCGATCGCGGGCTCGCGGCGTTAGCACGCCATGTGCACTCAGTCATTGGAGCGGAGCGGCCGGCAAGTTGCGGGCCTTGCACCCAACGGCACGTACAATATATCTAGATGATTAGCGAATAAAAACTGAGTTTTTTTTTTTCGAATAGTACTTTCAGCCATTGTGTCAAGCAAGTCACGTTACGTACGAGATTTGTGACGTCGTCGGTCTTATTTCTACATGGGAGTTGAGGAAACCTCATCCAGAATGGATCCTATGATGTACCGCACTTTATCTAGGTTGGTCTTCAAACCTTGTCCGGGGTGGATCCCCAGATGTGCCATACCTCGCCGTGGTTGGCCTATTAGTCCTTGGACTTGTCATGCTTTGTCAAAGTTGCCGTGGCACACTTCGGTGTGCCTTGTTTAGGCGAAGTTATTGTCAGCTCGAGGTAGCACGGGGACCCTCCCCCAACAAATACAATCTTACGATGTCGCAATTGGTAAGAACTAGCGGAATCTTGTGCACAATTTTGTAGCTAGATATTGCAATATATTGTATTTGTTACGTAACTCTATTATGTTTCAAAAATATAGCCGTAACTGTTATACAATTGTAATCCTTATTATATCTATATACGATTAATCTGCACCATTATAATCTAGTATCACCGAAATAAGTGGCGCATATTTTCTCTTTTTTCTCTCGATTAATGAGAGAATTTCTATAAATTTTGCTTTGTCCTGATTAAAGGATCATCGTGGGATTTGCTAAACCTCTAGAGCGAAGGAATTATTGTGAATATCACAGGTTATTTGTAGATATATAGATATATGAATCTATGCATTTATACTTTCATTTGTTAGAAACATCGCCTATTGTCGCTTCCAAGTTCCAATTGAAAATATTTAGTTGGAATTTGTTTTAACCATGCACAATCTTGAAGATCCAAAACTACGGCTATAGTATGCTCCTAATGAAATTGCAAATATTATCAACTTTTTTTTTACAAAAACAAGTCTCTATTATTAGCGAAAAAAGTTTCTCCATAAAAATTTTGATTGTCATAAATTCCCAAACTGATGGAGTGCTGGGTGAGTCGGACTGGATGGGTCATTTGCTTTCGATTTGGATTTTTCAATGGACCCGCCTGACATTTCTGAATGCTAGCCGCCTAGCTCCTGTAGCTACGACTTCAGAATTATTGCAGCAATGCTATATTGCTATGGATTGAAAAGGTCATCACAAGGTGATATAAAACGACGAGACATGCGTTTCAAGTCATCTTTTCGTGTTACTTTTGGTCCAAGGAGATGAGCTAATCCCGGTCAGGGTTCCACTTTTCGTCAGCTTCAAAACCGTTCAAAAACTGAAATTCAAAAATCGGTAAAAACCGTTCGAAAACCGTTTGAACAGTAGCGGTATTAAACGAAATACTTTTTCGAACCGTAGCGGTAAGATCGAATTTCGCGAAATTCGAGTGAAATTCAACGAAAAGTTGAACCTGATCCCGATAACTCATTTGCTCTCTTTTTCCTGCGTTGTTGCCTCCGTTGAGCATATCAGCCGATGACTGAATGTTCCATGTAATTTCTACACTCAAAACTACTAATTGCACCAGCAACAGCACAGATTGTCTGCACTCTGCATGAATTAAAACTCGTACTACTATATTATTATGTCCTCTCCAGTAAGTCATTAATTACATTATTATTGTATTCGTGTACATCTATCGATTAATAAGCACAACAAACAGACTGGTTATGTTTTATTGCATTACGGATAGCCATAGTTAGATACTTTTGTTGTCCAACACAACATGGGCATCTAAAAAATAGTCTTCTCCACTGTAATTTTAGCTCAATGGTTTTCATTAGTTGTCTAATTTTTTTTTTTTTGGTTTTGGATGAACATTAACATTAGTTATCACCTTGCATCAACTTCTTCATTAGTAGTAAGATGAAAATCCAATCATTTTTACTATTTTTTTTGTGCAAGGTAGTAATAATACTTCCTACCTGATGACAGAAAAGCGACATTAATTCCATAAACAGTTTTTTTTTTTTTTTGTGTTGTTGATATTTTCGTTTGTGTACGTACACAGAAAAGCGACCCCCCTGTATGAATATGGCCTGGGCCCTGGAGACTCTGGACCGTGTGGTCCATGAGCCAGCGCACACTCGGGGTGCACGCGCGGGTGCACGTACCGAAACCGCCATGGTAGCTTAGCAACAAAATGGCGCAATTAAGGCCATCTCCAACAGATGCCCCAACCTGTTCTCTATTGCAAAATTTGAGTAACATCAGTGAATAGGGCTCCCAGGAACCGCTCCAACTGATGCCCCAAACACATCTGTATTTTTAGGGAAGGGAGAGAGAAACCCGAAATCTCGAGCTCCTTCCCCAATCCATTCTCGTCCATTTCATGAACCGGTCGATCCTTCATGACAACGATGAACCGAGGGAGCACTGGAAGAGGAAATGGGGTCACATCGGTGTTGAGGAGGGAGCCTGAGCTCGCGCAAGGTCGGCGGCAGTCGAGTGTAGTGGCCGTGCGTCCCCACGCGTGAAGAGATCAGAAGCGGCGGCGACTGCCGAAAGCAAGCGGCCGGCTGAGCCACCCGCCATCGCCGCTACCTCCGTCCGCCCTTTGCTCCTCGGTCGCTCCCGGCTGCGAGATCTCCTGCGCTTGTTCGTTATGAGCGTCATACGCATCTCGCGCCTCCACGGCTGAAGCGTCGTGCGGAGATCCCCAAAGCTAGATAAGGTACTGAATCCGAAATCTCGATCGATTGGCTTGGATTGTGCAGTGTGGTTCTTCTCCAACTCCGAAATTACTCGAGTCCCTTTCGGCCAGTCGCCTACCTCCACCGGGGTACACCTGCAAACGATCGTTAAATGTCAGATCCACTCCATTTCCGTCCACCTCTCCTCCAGCAGCTCTTGAGGCCCTTATCCTCTTCAAGGTAGCAGAGATTGCTCTGTTTCGTTCCAAATTTGTGTGATTTCTCCGCCCCCATCCCAAGGTTCTGTTTATTCTAAGGAAATTGTCTAGGTTGTTCCGGATTGGTGCGAATTAGGTTGGGGATCGCCTTTGCCCGGCATCAAGTCAACATAGGCAGGCACATGTTATTTTGGTTCAATTTTTAGCCCTCACAAAGGATCGATCGTAAGGTCTCGATGTAACCCAGCACGGTAGCTTATGAAATTAAGTGGCATGGAAAACTTCGTAAAGCGATAAATTGATCCAGTGCACATGTTATTTTGGTTCAATTTCTAGCCCTCACAAAGGATCGATCGTAAGGTCTCGATGTAATCGGCCGGTAGCTTATGAAATTCGTGGCATGGAAAACCGTAAAGGCAGGTAAATTGATCCGATCTAGGGATAATAGCTCCATGTCTAAAGCAAAGAGCTGACACACCATGTTCTGTTTATTCTATGAAATTGTCCTTGACATAGCACATTACACACGAGGCCACAACTAAATGTTGTGATGGGGATGCATTTATATGCTTGGCCCCATCAGGTAGACATGTCTCTGTCTAGGTAGGTCATTTATATACGAAATGATTTAGCTTTACAAAGCTGTTGCAAATTTTGGACCTTTTACGACAAATTTGGACCTCGGACAATGTTGCCTCATTGAGCATCCTATTTTACATATTGATACATGGGGATTTTTCCTCCTATTTTACACTATCTATAGTTTTCCAATGTGTGGTTAATTCGACTTTTGGCCATCTCCCAAAACCTTGCATATAGGTAATATCATTTTTAAATTGTTGCTTGTTTTGTATCTAATCAGGCTATGTAGCCTTGCCCTTGTTATTTTTGATATGAAAATTGGATCATTAAAGCGCAACTCAACAATTTTTACAAGCTTTGACCATGGATATTGTGTTAGTAGAAAAAGCTCGGTAGTGTCTTTTGTATGAGATAATCGCGCACCTGTAGATGTGCAATGCAATGGGAGGGCATTGATCTCTTGATGAGTCCACACTCCACGGTAAATCTTGGTTGTTCCTATTTTTGCACTTCACAGACATGTTTGAGTGCTTATGCAGTCGGTCGTTTGAATACACATATGCATGTGGACGATTTCGATGAGCTTTGATGTACAGATCAAACTCCAATCAGTGAAATTAGCCATGAAGTACCTGAAACGGGTTTCCTCTGAACTTGGGGCCATTAAAGGCGGCCCTGTTAAGGGTTCCAATATTGTTGTGGAGTGGCCATTAGCATTTAGGAGTTTTTATTGTGTTGCTATTAATACTGATTGTGACAAAAAGTGCTATCTCTTTGGCCTAACAAACCACGTTATGCATACCTATTGTACATGTAGATGGAAAAGTTTCCTTTTTTTGCATCAGAACCTACTCAGCTTTGCTAGTATCCTTTTTTTTGCATCAGATCGTACTCAGCAAAAGATATTGGCACATTAGTTTGTTTCGTTCATGTGGAAAGTATCAAATTCCATGGCCACACATTCAAGATTTTATATGGAAAAGTGGTGCATTAGGCTTTACTTTGTTGTTGTTATTATTATAACACTATTAACATGCATTTCTTGTTTCTAAATCCTGTTGTACATACCTTTAGTTTATGCATACCTATTGTACATGTAGATGGACAAGGATCAAGAAGAAACTGAGTAAAGGCTTGGCATGGACAGTAAAACAAATAGAGCATCGCATTGGATCTTAACAAAATTGTAGAAACAATTTTAGTATTGCACATCTCAATGTGCCAATGAACTCAATAAGCGTTTTGATGGGCGTCGAAGCTATAACTCGCGACTTAGAGCAAGTTGCCATACAATCACATGAACCGATGCAAAGAGATGAAGTAGAGGTTGAAGAGGATGTAGACTCGAGTTGTGTCTTCCTATGACTACGGAGTGATGGCGAGGATAAAGCGTCATGGTAGCGTTATCTTGAAGATGAGGGTATCGAAATTGATAGTGATGATGAATTAGGTTTTAGTCTTGTATTAATGTTGCTAAGACTGATTAAGACTTGTTAAGATATTGTAATGATGTTTGTTAACTTGTTAAGATATTGTGATGTTGTTTGTTAACTTGAGAAATTTTGTTGTTGTCAGAATAGAAATTATGGATGGCTTCAATATAAATCTGTTGAGTGAGGAGGGGATGCACTCAGTGATTGGGATAGTTCTCGAACCTTCTCCACGGGAAAGTCCACATGGTTCACAACCATCGCTGATTAACTACGGATACTCCCCAAATAAAAGCAAACAATAGAAGATCAAAAATTTCTCAGAAAGAAGACAATTTGTTGGTCTCGCATGGCTTAATGTTAGTATTGATGCAATACAAGGGAACCAACAATCCCGTGCCACTTATTGGAGAAGAATACATGACTACTTCCACGAGACCAAGACTTTCACCTCAGATCGCTCACAGGCTTCACTTACACATCGATGGTCACGTTATTGAAGCGATGAACAAGTTTTGTAGGGTGTCATGATCGGATTGGCGTCGAAATCAAAGCGGGTTAAGCGAAAGCGGGACAAGTTAGCCCATAATCTATGTACCTTTCCTATTTGTAGATGGTGTGCTCATATTGTTGTTTGTGTGGTTGTGCAGTTATGCAAGCTAGAACTTTGTACCGGAAGAAGAAAGCGTCGTTCGCATTCTTACATTGCTTTGGAATGTTTTGCAATACCATCCTAAGTGGTGTGGTCGTTATCTCGGAAAAACCAAAAGACATCGAGTATCTTGGAAGTCAGGGATCTTCCGATCTGATACACCAATGCAATTCATCTTGATGAGACCATACTAATGCTGAAAATGATCACTTGAGTAGACCAATTGGACATAAAGGCGAAAGAACGATTACGTCGAGGTAAAGTTGCTCCAACAACAAATCTTTACATGGAAGCATTAGAAAATTTTAGAAATGAAAAGAGGAACTTGAGATTATAAAGAGAGGAAAAAGATGAGCGATATGAGCGATGTATGCACAAGAACAAGTGAAGATTGAGCAAGAAAATGTCAAAATTGAGCAAGAAAGAGGCTTGAATTCGAAAAATGAACTTGAATTCAAGAAAATGAGTGAGGAGGAGAGAATTATGGGCATTGATCTAAGTCATTGCCGTGAGACACAAAAACAATATTACACGAGCTTGCGGTAGCGACATAATAGCTAAAGATGTAATAGGTAAGGTTGAACCAAGGTTGTTTCTTTTTGCTTAGAGAAACGGTTGATTTGTTAGGTTATGGACTTACATATTGCAATGCAAACTTGGTTGATGGTTGCTTTCTAAATCACGACATTATGTCTTTTGCAATAGATATTGGCCAGAATACATAGATGATTGAATGAATACATTACGATACATAATATTACACCCCTCCATAACGTTGCCATAAATTGCTCTACTAGATCGTTTTGAAGTGGCTGGTGGTGATTTCCTATTAGAATGGAATGATGAGTTTGAATAAACTCAAAGAGTTCAGCGTATGCTCGTGTGACCTTAGCTATTTCTCCCATTCCTTCGTAATTATAGTCAAGTGGTCCTCCGTCTCGCTCATCTTCAACTATCATATTATGCATGATGACACAAGTTTTGTCATGATATCTCTTAGTGTTTGTTGATCCCGAAGCGTCTTTGGACCTCGAACAGTACAGCGAGATTGCGAGAACTCCAAAGGCTCGTTCCACGTCCTTCCTAGCGCCTCTTGGAAGCTTGGGAGAAATATTTCTTCTTATTCAGTGAGAGTCGGTATTATCTTCACAAATGTTGCCCATGCAGGATATATCCCATCTGCAGATAGTACCCCATTGTGTAATTGTGGCCGTTGATAGTGTAATGCACTTAGGCTTGTCCTTGACTAGCTTTGCGAGCAGAGAACGCAGTTGAGAACATTAATATCATTGTGAGATCCGGTAAACCAAAAAAGGCATGCCAAATCCATAGATCTTGTGGAAGCAACGACTTCTAAATTGTGTTGGCTTGTGTACATGCCAGTATACAAGCCTTGCCATGTCTTTGTGGGACAATTTTCCACCTCCAATGCATGCAATCTATGCTTCCTAGCATTCAGGAAAACCTCTTTCCTCACCGATTGTAAGTAATCTAGCAAGATATCATTCTCATTTGGAGATCTCAAATACTCATCTCCAAAGAGGACAATAATAGCGCGCACAAACCTTTTAAGACTCTCTGTGGCGTGCACTACGCAGTAGACAATCATCAATAGCATCTGCCAGTACTCCATAAGCTATCATCCAGAATCTGCGGGTTACCTTCTGTAAAGAAGATAACCCGATAGTTCCAGCACAATTCCTTTTTTGAACAAAATAATCATCATGGGTTTCTATAGCATGCAATATCTGAAGAAATGAATGCGACTCATTCTAAACTCGGTAAAAGAAGAATGAGCTATAGAAAAGATGATCAATCAAAATACAAACAAATGAAATATTTCTAATCATAAACCTCCGTCGAAGAAAGTCGGGCCGTGGCGGAGGATCGACAAAATAGTCTCGGTATGGCTCTGGCATGCCTTCCTCTATTGCGATGTATGTATTGATGGCCATGATAGAACCCACGTGGCGTCGAGCACTCACACACTCATCTTGTTCTTTGTGCTAGATAATGCTCTGTAAGAAGAGTTTCATAAATGCGTCATCCGACGATGAGTCTTCGGAGAAGAAATGATGAACTAAGTTCTGACGACTCATTGAGATTTACTAGATAATGAACATTCAGATATGGGCAAGGCTTGGAAGTGTAAATGGCTATGTATATATAGCCTCAAAATCTAGCCGTTACAATATAGCCGTTAAAGTATAGCCGTTAAAAAATAGCCGTTACAATATAGCCGTTTTAATAAAAAATTTTATTTCCTGCAATTAAAAATATTGAACAAATTTTTTTCGCAAAAAAATGTACGGGGCTCATACGACGGTTATGAAATATATCATTATAATATAGGAGTGACAAAATAGAGAATGAGATTTGAGGAATGCTGTTGGAGAGGAAAGAGATATAGGGAAGGAATCTTTTTAGGGAATTCTGTATATGAGGATATAGGGAATGAAATTTGAGGAATGCTGTTGGAGATGGCCTAAGGGAGCCGTTTTGTCTTCCTTAACTACGACCTCCCCCGCCGCGGTAACCTCTACCTCTCCTGTCTGCTCCCAGAACCCACGCCAAAATAGTAGCGAATCCGCGAGAGCTTCGCCGTCTGCTACTCCCCGAGATTTCCACGAGCTGGCGGCGGCGGCGGCGGCGGCGGCGGTCGAGGTCTCGCTGAGCTATCGCGCGCGATCGCCGCTAGGGCTCTCGAGGTGAGGTTTCTGGCTTGCTTGCTTGGTCGATTCGGAGCTGCAGAGTCGCTTGGTTGTGTCGTGGAGATTGATTCGTGTGGAAGAAACTACAGTTTTGTGTTACCTAACCTCGATTTGAGCTCGGGAAGCGGGGAGGAGTAGGGTGGCTAGGCCTGGCCGCTCGCACCAGGTGCTGAGGAGGAAGTGCTGGGTTGTGTGATTGGGGCTTGGGGGTGGTTCAATGGAGAGGGCGCTGTTTGGTGTTGCTCGCGAGCTTGGAGCTCAAATGATCTAGATGCTCCCCCGCGGCGGTGTGTACGGAGAAAACATTGGTGAATCCGCTTGGCTTGTCACGGGCTCGGCGATGTCCTCGAATGAATAATCATGATTCCGCTGTGCGGTTTGGGTTTCTCGCTGCGGATTCCGTGGTTTTTTTAGGTGTTACGGCGTTAGTCTTGAGAAATTTGGCATCGCATGGCGTGGCACGACTTCCATTGGCTTCGTTCTAGCACTGCTTGGAAAATTAATTTCACAAACTGCGTCACTGCTTTTGATCCGTAGCTTGAACCCTAGGTGATTTCGATGCTTGGTTAGTCTGCACTGCAATTTTTAAATGCTAGATGATTATTTGCTACTGCCACTTAATCGAATTTGGTGACTTTACATGTCTTGTCTTGGAACAGCAATCGAGCCACACAAAACCCAATATGGTGAATCCTTAGAGCCAAAGGAAATGCATCTATCCATGCAATTTGTGCTTGGTTCGCTCTTGGTGGGTGAATTTTTTGAGCAAGAATTATCTGATTTAGACCCCAACAATGCGAGCATCATATGTTATTGCCTTTGAGCATAACGTACCTTTGTCTTTGATTAGATGATTTGTTCGAGGAAAATTTCTGGCAATTTCGAGTGAACATTGCCAGTTTATTTGGTAATTAACACTATGACCACTGTTGTATTTTCCCCCATGTTTGTATCGAAGAGTACAAAACCTTAATGCATGTGCATAGTTCATAAGTGGTAGGTATTAAAAAAGGCACCTGTTTCCCATGCTGCTTCTGGTGAGAAATTATTAAACTTCTAGGCAAGAGATTTGTCTCGCATGCATGTGGATTGTCCTGTTTGTTCCAAAACCATCGGAATCTCCATGGATAGTTTGTTTATTTGCTTCGTCCTTGCTCGAACGCCGCATGATCCCATGTAGCAGCTTCAATTTGCCTAACAAAAAATCTTATTTTTTGTGTTTTATATTGGATGTATGATGTATTTATACCTGCCACCTTCCTCCCTTGCTTCCAAGCCACCATTAAATCACTTCACCTTTCTGATCCGGCCACATAATATCCCCGTGAGAAGGATTGAAGCAACAATCAACTGTACAAAATTTTGGTACTCAAACTGGTATGGCACCTGCAATTTCTGGATGACCTGGGTACATTGTTTTTACCTGTTAATTTGGTGCTATTTCTTGGTTTTTGTATGCATAGAAAGTTTCTCTTACTCATTTCAAGTTAAAGGTTAAATGGATGCTTTTCTTCATTTGGCTTACTCTGATTATTTGCTATCTTGTTCTTGGACCTCTTGGTAGATCTGGGTTGCTGCGGAGAATTAGTTTCATGAGAGTCACTTTGATGTGGTTGGTTCTGGAAGTTGCTACTCTTCATGGATGCCATCAAGAGTGACGTGAAGAAGACTGCTCTTGTCGATGAGACTCTAAGACCGCCACTGGTTCAATCTGAGAAGCAAAATGCTTCTCCAGTAAGCCGTGGGAGAGATGTTGCATCCAGGTACAAGAATGGTCTGGCTGCTGCTCCTAGGACAAGAAGATGCACATCTCCGAGTCTTGGCCGGACCTCCACAACTGAAGGCACACCATTTCCCAAAAGAGCGCAATCAGCAGACAGAAGAAGGCCCTCAGCACCTTCGACCCCTTCTTCTAGGGTGTCAACACCCTCCACCCCTACATCAAGGTCTGTAACGCCAGTTTGTGATACTGTCACAGAGGTACATAAGAGTTCTAGGCGTATAACAAGCACAGGGTCTCCTGATGGCTTGTGGCCAGCAATGCGGAACCTGTCTTCCTCCTTCCTGCCGGAATCTGTGGCTGCCTCTGGTAATAAAAAAGATAAGTTAGTCTCTAGCTCATCTTTGGATCAGACCAAAGTGCAGGCGAATGTTCTGGCTGAGAGGAAGAGGAGTCCTCTGAGAAGGAAGAACATTGGTGAACAATGTGAGAATGCTCAACCTTCAGAGGACCCACCTACGAGGGTAATTGAGCAATACCGTTGGCCAGCCATGATTAGTGGGCATGTGCCCACCAATCTTATGTCAAGAAGTATTGAGCTTTCTAATAAAGCTAGCAGATCAGTCCCTTTGTCAAATAGAGGGCTTTCACCAAGGAAGGTGCCTATTTCTGAAGGCACAGGCAAAGGGTTGAATCAATCATTGCATGATGTGGCAAGGAGATTGGCAATTCATGCAAGCGGAAGAGATGATCAGGTAGACTCTGGCAGTGTTGTTTATTCACAGACAACAGACAGATCTAAATCCGTTAGCCATCCAAATAGAGCTGTTACTTTACCTGTTCCTGTTTTTCATCGCTCATCGTCACCAAGCAAGGTCTTGTTAGTTGCATCATCTACTTCTAGGGCCTTTCAGAGCCCATCTCGGGCAAGGCCTTCAACACCTTGCCGGTCACAAAGTGCTGGAACTATTCAATCAGGTGTTACATCTCCTGTTATTTGCTACATGGTTGATGCGAGAAAAGGAAAGAAGAATGCCAGCCAAATTGAAAATATCCACCAACTGCGCCTGCTGTATAATAGATACTTGCAGTGGCTCTTTGTAAATGCTCGTGCAAGAGATATTATATCTTTCCAAAAGACCACTGCTGAGGTAAATTAGCATATTTTGCTTATATAAAATTGTTTCCAGTTAGCCTGGTTCATGTCATGATGTCTTCCTTGTTTCTTTTTTATGCCTGTGCCTAATGCAATTGGTTCCTCATTCAAGGATACTACCATCCCATAGGTCCATAACAATGTTCATGTAATGCTTGCTTCCTTTTTTCCTAAGCTTACAGGATATACACATCTTATGGTTTATTAAGTTGCCTGACTAGGCATGTGATTGTGCCAAAATCAACTAGTTTTAGTGATGATTACTATTTTTTGACTAAAAAATTGACAATAGTTTTTTGCATTGTAAAATTTTCTCATATCTATGTTTAGAAGTTTGTGATCTACTGTTTCTTAGCATTGGTACTTTTGGTGAATCATAGGTGTATTTTCTTAGAATTTTTTGCTTATTTTTCTTGAGTGATGTTCAGTTGATGAAAGAGATTTCCCTGTTATCATGTTTAACAGAGTAATATTTATAATGTTTGGAGAGACAAATTGAACTCCCGGGATGCTGTTAATATCAGAAGAATCATGGCGCAATGCCTACAGCAAGAGTTGAAGTTTTATTGCATTTTTAAAGAGCAGGTAAGGCCCGTATTCATGCACCAGTTGTTTATGTTCTATAATCTACCAAGCATATTGCAAATTCATGTTATGTCCTACTTGATTATAATTCCAATTTGTGTCAAGTTGGCACAATCTTACTACGATGTTCCTATTTGCATGAACTGAAGCATAGCCATTGAAGTAAATTTAAACAACTTGCTACGATGTATTACTTATTCAAAAAATGTTCTTTGAAAAACTAAGACATGATTGCATGGTATTATGACTATTCTAATGCAAATAGGGTAAATTTGGAATAAATTTAGCAATGCCGAGGTAAATGCATTGAACTGTTCAATATAGGGACAGTTCTCACATTACACCTTTTTGTCCGTAAGAGGGTGATATGAAATCTGAAAAATTGATATATGCAAGAAGGCATGTGATGACCATACTACAGGGATTATGACTGTCAAATGAATAATTCACCTTTTTAAAAAATCTGCTGTTATTGTGATTCAGATTGCGTACCTCGAACAATGGCCAGCACTTGAAAAGGATAACAGTATTTCTTTATTTCGGGCAACTGAGGCTCTAAAAGCAAGCACACTGCGCCTTCCAGTTACATCAGGAGCGAGGGTATGCTGTGATAAACTGCATTAATTAAATTGCAAATAATTTTACAGTTGCACTTCTACGTCGTTAACAAATATTATTTTGTGATTCTGGCTAATGGTATTTGATTTTTATATTTACAGGCTGATGCAGTTGCTCTTAAGAATGCTGTAACCTCAGCTGTTGATGTCATGCAAGGTTTGGGTTCATCAGTTCGCCACATGCTTCCCAAGGTCGGATATTAGCATGTATAAAACTTAACATTCTGATTTTAACTTTTATTTGTCTTCTTGGTAAAATCAACTCTTTAAACATAGGAAACTGTTTTACTTAGCTCATTGTTTGGTACACATTCAGCACATAAATTACATAAAAAGAATGATTCAAAATATAAGAAGAGTTGTTCTCTGACAATAAATGGTGATATTTTGCATGCTGAAATACTTCATGGGAATTTAACAAATTGTCATTTCTCAGCACCATTTGAAATATTGTGCGTATTGAAGTGTCATTTAGGCCTAGAACTTTTTGAAGGTACAAAAGAGCTTTCCAATTTTTATATATAAAAAAAATCACCAAATCCATTAAATCTTAAGTCACTAACAGAATTGGTCCCCACCAATAACTTGTGTCCGCATGTCAGTCACTTGTAATTTTTTTTGGACACCCTTAAATTGCAGAGTTTAAATTGGACCTTCAAAAAGTTCATGATCTCAAATGGACCTGAGCGCAAAAGCTGACGAACTAAAAAAGAACTATACTCAATGTTATGGCAAGTTCTTGTAATCTTGTCAAGGGTTGCTTTAATTGATATTAGAACATCGTAGCAGGTTGAAGACAGGACATATTTTGTTTCAGAACTTTCAGTCATAGCAGGACAAGAAAAGGTCATGCTTGATGAATGCAGAGAACTCTCAGCTATGGCAGCAAAACTGCAGGTACTTGCATTGTACTCCCAAGTATTCCCTTCTAAGAAGTGAGCATAGAGCTATTAAATTTTGAATAATAAAATTTGTTTCTCTAATTGACGGTGAACTGGTGATCAATTGTTTAATTTCCTCCTCGGGGGACATGATGGCAGCAGTTTGTACGCAAGGCCTTACCTAGTGCTATTGTATCTTAAATCAGGTACAGGAGTCCAGCCTGAGAACACATCTTATGCAACTGAGAGAAGGACTTGTTTAGATTAATTAACAATCTGAGCAAAGATCTAGAAGTTCCAGACCATCCTTTTGAACAGGTGCAACTGTGGAAGTTGAGCCTGCGACTATAAGAACATATCTTGCAAACAGAAAAGGAATCTGCAGAGATGAAATAACAAAACAAAAGAATGTTAAACACATCCCCTGGCGATCATGGTGTGATGCTGTGCAGCTAACAAATCACAGTGCTTAGAGATGATAGCATTACTTAAAAGGTCTTGTCATGTGTAAATGGTTTTCACCATATAGTGCACATCCAGCCTCCTTCCCCCTTCTTTTAGTTTTTTTTCTTATTTTGTTAGCGGTTTCATTTCAAGGGTAGATTCCTATTCTTTCCCATTGTATTTTTTGACATCTGGAAATAGAATACACAAATGAAATGGAAGGACTAAGATGATAACAAATATGGGTTTCCTTTTTCTAGAGCCTGTGTGGCCAGATTTTGACATTTTGAAGCTCTACTCTCTGTCACCTTAACCAACTTCGTTGTTGGGTGAATACCGACATCTCACTCATACCAATATCCATATTGCCTTTGGATTGCAGTTTACTCTAAAGTTCCACTGCTGCTGTACACATTTCTGTTTGTTGAAATGTCGGAACTATGCTTATTCCATTTCCACCTTTACCTTACGCTAGCTGCGCAGATCTATATTAGCAAAGTCTCTATGGATTATGTAATGTGTATTTGTCTCGCCTTCAGGATGGTCTCAGATATTTGGTCGGTTTGGGCTCCCTCCGGCCTTCGCCTAGACTCTTAACCTGTCTAAAGCATTATCTTGCCTAGCTGCAACTGCAAGACTACGAAGTCCACAAGGTGCTCACATGCAACACACTGTTTTTTTTTTACCAAAGCAAAGCTGCTCATACTGCAATCTGAATGTTATAATATAATTAGATAATTGCAGCCCATGATCAAGTAGATCAACCTGTTTTTCAGCTACATTAGAATGTGATTTGAGCCAAATTTACCAGTTACCAACAGGAGTAACCACACCTACAAAAATCACATTCAACATGAATATACACCCATTCTTTGTTGCTTAACATTCAAACCTGGTCCTTTGTGCAATTCCTCTTTAAACCAATTCCGGGTCCCAAAATATTACACAAAACATAGCATGAACTCAACATCAACAAAAAAAACTTCCATCCAAATTGGTCTTCCTCCCTATGCACAATCTTCAGAATTCTTGATGCGCTCAGCAGTTGATGCCACACTGCTTCACGTCAGGCCCCCTCGCCTTGACGGTGAAGGGATCGATCCTGACCCAGAGCAGGGAGAAGATGGAGGCCAGCAGCACAGACCAGATGATAACAATGGTGGGCGTCCTGTTCTGCCTCCCCATGAGCCCCTTGAGGAACGGGTACAAGTGGACGATCACCCAGAAAGCGAAGAAGAGCTTGCCGAAGAGCGGGCCCCACGACTGGTAGCCGTTGTTGATGGCGTCAGAGATGCCGGCCACGACGCCGATGAGGTTGATGATGAGCAGCGTCGTCGGCGGGATGAGGAGGGTGGTCCACTTGAAGGCGTACAGCTCGGCGTACTCGTCGCCCTCGTCGCCCGTGGCCTTGGAGGTGACGGTGAAGTTGGTGTCGATCCCGGCCAGCACCTTGAGCAGGCCCTGGACGACGGCGAACAGGTGCGCAGACACGCCGCCAATGACCCAGAACTGCTCGTTCCTCCACCACTCCTCGATGCTCACCCCGCTCCACCGCAACTCGAGGATGCCCGTCGCGAAGATCGAGATGAAGAGGGATATGAAGAAAAGGCTGGCAAATGTGCTAATCTGCAGCGACATATATCAACCACAAGAAGATGTTAAGCATTCGAAGGGCCAATTTTGGCGGGAAGGCCGGGGGAGAGGCCGTGGCACTGACCGGCGGCATGATGAACTTGCCGGTGAGGAGGCAGACGGCGGGGAGGGTACAGTAGGCGAGCAGGGGGAGAGAGGTGAAGGGGTAGATGGTGGTGTTGATGTACGCGAAGCGCTCGAGCCACTTGAGGTTGCCGTTCTTGTAGCCGTAGAGCAGGGGGCTGTGCCGGCTGAAGAAGATCTCCACGGACCCCAGCGCCCACCGCAGCACCTGGTTCAGACGGTCGGACAGGTTGATCGGCGCCGACCCCTTGAAGGCCGCCCTCTTCGGCATGCAGTAGACCGACCGCCACCCGCGGCAGTGCATCTTGAATCCGGTCAGGATATCCTCAGTGATCGACCCGTAGATCCACCCCAGCTGCAAGGGACACCCATGGCGAAGACACAATTCATAACCGAAGCCACGAAGGCGTGTGCAGAGTTGAGCGAACTGATGGCTTGTGTGGTTTTCTTGTACCTCCAGACCCCAGTCGGTCTTGTCCTCGTAGCCGCAGCTGATGACATGAATGGCCTCCTTGAGGAGAGCAGCAGGGCTCGACGACGGAGGGACACCGCCTTCCTCCATGAGCGTCGACGTGACGAACGCCGCAGACTGCCCGAACCGCTTCTCAAAGTTCATCTGGGACATGAGCATCTCCTTGTCGCCGTCCGTTCCTGAAAAGAAGGCGGAAATTTCGTCCATTCTTAGAGAGAGCCGAACCGAAACCATGCTTCTCTGCCATGCCACCGTATGCGTTTCATCTGAAATTAATTTACCGGCATCAGCTGTGCCCTCCGGCAGCCCATCCTTGGCGTGATTTCGCTTCTTGCGGCCGAAGCACGGGCAGCAGTCGCAGGTCACCATCTTCGGCCTCTTGGGGCCCTTGGGAGGGTTGTAGCCGTAGAGCGCCTGTCGCCTGAACACGCAACCGGTTCCGACGTACACCGGGCCTTGGATACCGTCCAGTCCCTTCATGTTAATCTGATCACCAAGAACTACCAATGTCAGATCCCATTTGCTCATAGTTTAGCCTCTAGATTCATTTAGGTGTGTGGTTGAACCGTAGCTTACGTCGAAGAACACGGTGTTCCTGTTGGCGTATCGATCGTGTATGTCGATGCCGTCGAACCTCTGGGGGAACTGCACGTAGCAGACCTTCCGGCCGACCTGAGGGTCCATGAGGAAGCACATGGACTCCCGGATGGCCTTGCTGTTGTTGATGTAGTGATCGCAATCCAAGTTGAGCATGAACGGCGCGTTGGTCAGCACGGCGGAGACGCGGATCTGTACGAGAAGGTCCAGAGAACGGTAAGCAAGAGTTCCACTTTCCCAGATCTATCTCTGAACTGGAGAAGGATCAACTGGAGGGATGAGATGTAGTAGTACGAGAGCGTTCATGGCGCCGGCCTTCTTGTGGTGCTGGAACCCCGGCCGCTTCTCACGGGAGACGTACACCAGGCGGGGCAGCTCGTTGCCCTCGGTGTCGTGGCCTCCGCTGTGCCCCAAGAACACCTGGATCATGCCGGGGTGGTCGCGGGTGTTGTTGCCGGGCCACGGCGTGCCGTCCTTCATGATCCAGCCCTCGTCGGGCACCTTCTGCGCCTTGGCGACCAGCGCGTTGATCCGCACCTTGAACTCCTCGTACTCCCTCTGCTCAACCAGCCAGTCGAGATGAGCAAGAGCGATGCTCTCTAGCAAAATCTGACAGAAGTAGAACCAGTGGCAGCCTAATGTACCTTCATGGCGCGGCGCTCCTGGACGAACGTCGGCTGGACCTTGTCCTTGAGGTAGTCGACCTTCAGCGAGAAGTACCACTCGGGAGCGCGCGGCTCGATGCTGAACTTCTTGCAGAACGGCACCCACTTCCTGGCGAACTCTGCGGTCTCCGACAGCGCCTCGAACGTCAGCATGGACGCGCCGTCGTCGGAGACGTAGCAGGAGACCTTGTCCACCGGGTAGTCCACGGCCAGGATGGAGAGCACGGTGTTCGCCGTGACCAGCGGGGGCTCCTTGAGTGGATCCACCGTACTGACGAAGAGATCCACCGGAGAGAGCAGTGACGGCTCCCCTTCCCTCTCATACCTGCAAATTTACAAAGGTCAGAGCCATGGATCGCGTGTCACAAGAAGGGTGGTTTCTTCCTCTTGTTTGGATCGGATTCTGTGACGGTGAAGACCTCAGCGTGAGGCGGTCGAGGTAGGTCTCGCGGTCGATGGGGAACCACTTGGGGAACTGGTCGAGGATCCACGAGATGGCGAACCAGATCTCGCAGATGATGGAGGTGAGCCACAGGGGGATGGCTTCCGGGACGGGGTGGAGGATACGGTACCGGAGGAAGACGCCGAGGACGACGAGACGGAGGATGATGACCATCCGGTACGGGTTGACCTTGCTCGAGGCGATCGCCACCTTCCTCGACAGCGGCTGCCTCGCCTCGTCATTCCTGCGAACCAAAAATTTCAGGTGAGCAACAGTCCCTCGAAGTGCAACATTCATGATCGATCAGCTCTGCGAGGATTACAAGGGCACGTCGGCGTCCATGTCGTCGGGATCGGCTCCAAGGATGCCCTGCTTGGACTTCCACTCGTCCATCCTCTCCTTCCAGCCGACCTCTTTCTTCTCGTCCCACTTTGCACTCCCTGATTAAATTCATCGGTGAGTGATCAGTGTTGTTTCGTTTGAGCATGCACGTACGTGAGCAAATCAGAAAAGCTACATGTTTTGATCATGAACAGCACCGAAGGAGTAACCTGGCTCTGAAACGGGGTAGGGATGGATGCGCTTGTGCAGGGAAGAGGAGAGCTCTCCATGGCTATGGAAGCTTGCTATTGGAAACTCACCGCTCACCTAAATTGTAGTGAACGATCGGTGAAATTCCTCAGTTACAAGTACTGAATTCCGAGGGAAGGACAGGGAGAATTAATCAATCGGGTGAATGAGACTAGCTAGAGGGTATATATACCGGCACGGAGCGAGCGCCGGTGATGATCGGCGGGATCTGGTAGGGGGTGTTGTTGCCGTCGCCGTCCTCGGAGCCCCTCCCGTAGCTCATCTTGCCGTGCAGCATCGCCTCGGTGATGTGGCTGTTCTGCATGCCCTCCTGCTGCTGCTTCTGCTTCTCGTCGTCGATGTTGAACTCGTGCTCCAGGTCGTCGATGTCCTCCTCGTCGTCGTCCCCCGCCACCCTCGGGCTCCCTTAACATCGCCATTAGCAATCAGAAACGCGATCCCCATGCATGTCCATGGGCAAGGCAAGAGACGTGCGTACCCTTGAGGCGCTTGTAGCGGGTCTTGCACTGGGGGCAGTTCTGGGTGCCCTCGCGGCGCTCGTACTCGTAGCAGGGGCGGCACACGGGGAAGCCGCACTCGTTGCAGGCGACGAAGAGGTCGCCGTCGACATTGAGCCCCACCCCGTCGCCGCAAATCTCGCACACCTGCCCGCTCAGCGCCCGCAGCGGCTTGGGATCCTCGTGGCCGCGGATGAGCACGAGCTCGTTGCGGTTGTGCGAGCCGGCCACCAGCCCGGCGCTCGCCTCCATCGCGCCGCCCCCTAGCTCCCCCCTCTGGCGTGCGCGCGGCTCACTCGCGGCAGCGGCGTCGCGGGGCGAGCGAGAGAGACAAGCGCGCTCGCACAGGCGAAACCGCGGGCGACGTGAGGTGTGGTGATGAGGTGCTCGCTACGCTTGCGGCAGGGGCTATATGACAAGGTTCAAGGAGGAAGCGCGGCGCGCGGGGAGGGATGGGTTTTGGCGGGTGGGAGAGGTGAGCTGTTGGTGTTCGATCGGCCGAGTGCGATTTGGTTCGCGCGCGCGCACCTCGCGAGCGATGCGATGCGATGCTTGCGTCGTGGCCGGTGAGGGGGAGCCGGGTTGGTTGGTTGGGTTGGGTGCGGCGTCCCCGTTGCCGCTAAGCGAAGCGAAACGTTTATTTCGCGCTGCCTTCTGCTGCTGTCAGGCTGCGTCTCCGGATCGGACCAACCAACCGATACTTGGCTTTCCCGCCATCTCTTTTTTCTCTTCTTTCTTTCTTTAAACCTATTACTACTACTACTATATTTCTTTTTTTTTTAAAAAAAAAAGATTTTGATATAAAATCAGAAGAAGAAAAAAACGAGATGTAGCATGGTAGAGGTGTTTTCATTGATGCCCAAATGTATCCAGGGACGGGTTCGTCTTGATTGAAATCTCTTTCTAGTGATGCAAGCATTGGCATCGACGATGACCTACACCCGCCATGCATGGACTACTCCGAAGCCCACACATAACACGAAAGACCTACACCCGCGGTGAACGAATCGGCCGGTGATGTTTTGTTCTTCAAGTTTGGGGTAGGTTGGCCTGTCCCATGCAGCTAGCGCATGTTTCAGTTCAGCCCATCGATCGTATCAGCATTGGGCGAGAAGCAAACGAGACATCACCTTTGTTTGACCCGGGCGGCAGGAGGAAGGTGACCACGCACCTTAAATCTGGTAGTATCGGCTAGCACGTTATGGTCGTGTGACGCTCAATACACATGCCGCTGCGAGCTTCGATGATCCATTGGCAAATTAACGCGGCATCTTCTTCTCGTCTCTGGGGAATTTGCATCTCTTGCGATTGTTAGCAGCTTAGAATAAGCCATGTCCGGCCCCATCCTGAATGGGAGATGCAGGAATACGCACAGCTCAAGCATCTTAGGACGCAAGTCATGGTCTGTTGGTGATCGATCGTGTGCCGCACTGTCGCTGTTTGTAAGATCGATCCTGCCCAAGTCAGGCTCAGATCAAAGCGAATTAAACATCACCGTCGGTGTGAAGAACAAGCCGTCGTCACTGTAGAACCAGCTTCTCGTCCTTGCTCGCCGGTCACCTCCTCTCCTTCTTGGGCTATATATTGGGCCCAGTGCTAGGATTCAGGCCGTCGTGTTGAGGCCGGCGACATGTCAAGCGAGCACCGGACGGCGAGGCCACAGAACTTCTTGCTCCCTCGACATGGGCGCTCATGGGGGTTGCGATCATGGCTAAGGTGCAAGAAAACATGCACTCGGCGTCGGGGTGCTACAGGCAAGCCAGTACTAATTTAACAGGTGCATACACTTGGCGCATGGTGCTGCACAATTTTGCACATCCGTCGTGCCAGTTGATCGAGCAGAGTGCTTCGATGATCAAAGTATCAAACCCAACCAAGATCGCATAATTCGGAGTAAACCAAACATAGGCCGAGTGCTAGTTAATCTAACGCAGCCGTGGCAAACCCCATCAGGTGCTTCAAAATCTGAACAAAATTGGTTCCGTCGGTTGTTCAGCTGGCTCTTCAAGACTGTTCTAGCTTTCTCTTTACGATGAGGAAACTGGTTCCGGAGTAGTACTCGTCAGGAGTAGTTGTGTTGCCGGCCCTCGGGGCCTTTCTTCTTTCTGTTCTCCCTGTTGCCTTTCTGTCTGTGTTTTTGGATCTCTTTTCATCTTAATTGAAGCGGCAGAGCTCTTGCCTTTTATTCAAAAAAAAATCTGAACAAAATAAAAGAAAAAACCTCGCATCCAAGAACAGGTTGTAGAAGCATTCCACGCTGCCATGAAATGTTTCCCGTGGAAACTAAAAAATTGTTTGACTACAAAGCAGCCGTAACTTTTCTGGAGAGGCCGTTTAGCAAACTTTTTGGCTGCTGCAGCTGTAGATGTGCAAAAGGGACCGGATAGGGAGGCCACCAGTTCACAGGGCTTGACAGAGACTGGGCGATGGGGCTCGGCAGCGACCGTGTGGGGAGCTCGCTCAGCGGTGGGCGGAGATAGGGAAGAGGAGGCGGGCCGGTGGAGAGGCTAGGCGAGGCCGCAGAGATGGTGAGGCGGGGCGAAGGGTTGATCGGGGAGGACGAGGAGGCAACTCGAGCAGGGAGGGAGACCGAGCGAACGAGGCGGGGAGGCGAAGCCATAGCCAAAGCACCTCCTCGCCCGCTGCGCCTTTGAGGGGCGCTTCAGCTGTGGCTCGCCCCACAGCCGAAGCAACACGACGTCGTTTGGGGGGGGGGGCTACGACTGGCAGCCAAAGCCAAGCCGAAGCACAGCCCCCCAAACATGCCCTAACGCTGGTGCTTCTGTTCCTTAGGAAGGAACAAATAATAAGAGAATGAATGAATGAACAAATGAGAGAAAGAAGAGTAAATTTCACAAAACTACATGTTTCTTGCGCAAACTATCAGAAAACTACAGATTTTAGCTTCTATTTCACAAAACTACAGATTTTAGAAGAACTTGTCCACAAAACTATAGGTTCTTGTACATATTATCAGAAAATTACAAATTTTAGTTTCTATTTCACAAAACTACAGATTTTAGAAGAACTTGTTTCACAGAACTACATGTTTTAGAATTAACCGTTTCTTGTAACCATCATATGGGCCCACACTATCAGACTCGTTACAAGAAATAGCTAACTCTAAAATCTGTAGTTTTGTAAAACAAGCTCTTCTAAAACCTGTAGTTTTGTGATAAAAGTTCTCTTAAAATACATAGTTTTATGAAATAGAAGCTAGAATCTGTATTTTTCTGATAATTTATACAAAAAAACTTGTAGTTTTACTAAACAAGTTCTTTTAAAATCTATAATTTTATAAAATAGAAGCTAAAATATATAGTTTTTTAATAATTTGTACAAAAAAACATGTAATTTTATTTAATTTAGAAAGAAGCACTCCGCTGAGCCGAAAATAGCCCACTGAAATGCCCACCGTGGATGATTGCCCAAAAAGGCTAGTTTTCCCCTGGATCCTTGGAACCGTGGATGGTTCCTGGCAGAGACGCACCCCAGTGCATCAGCGTCTTCACTTCAGGGAGAGGGACAGATCCCCGCCAGACGGGCCCAGCCGCAGGAGACCCTCGGGCTGGGATGTCCACCCGCCTAGTGCAAGCCAGAGAAGACAATCTTCTTCTTCCTCCCGGCACCAGCCACAGCACAGGACCGGCCAGCAGCAGCAAGGTGGCCGGAGGAGGGCGAGCTCCCCTCAGGTGTCCCCTCCGAGCAGGGACAGAACAAGGTCGCCTTGTAAAAGGCTCTTCTCTCAGGTAGCTTCGTCCATTGCCCTCCTGTCTCTGGACGGCGATAAAAAGGGGTCCTCTTGCTCTCAACCAGCTCCGCAGGGCTTGGTCCAAAAACCAGAGTCATCTCCTGATTTCTCTTGTTGTGATGTTTTTCAGTTGCCTATCTCTTCACAGGTCTTGCCTTTTCAACTGTCGCGTGATGATCCCATGTTGATTGAAGGCGGCTTTCTGTGATCGCAGTGAGAAGGTCTTTGCAACCTTGCTTGGAGGTCAACTCCAAACCAGGTCTGCTTGACTTAGTTTTGGCCCCCATCCCGGAGCCAGTCTTAACCGCTGAGCATCATGCCCTTTCCAAGAAGAAGGCCGAGGGTCCACGCCAACAGCGTCGAAGTAGCCGGATAGCCAGCAAGACGATCCCTAAGATGACGGCAACGGAGAGAGCCCAGTTCCATTTGACCAAAAAGCTGGGGCTACTCTCACAAGGATCCGCCCTTTCTGACGAGGCAATGAGGAAGTATCTAGCGGTCTTCAACAAGCCCCTCACGCCTGAAGTCATCGCAGCTATCTCCCAAGCCGGTGGGTGTCACGCACGCAGATCTTGCGGCCACGCAGCGTAGGCGCTGGGAGAGGTCGGCCAGTTTAAGCAGGACTTCCGAGTAGCAAGCCGGCGGCAAAACTAAGGCGATGAGTTTGCCACTCGGTGTGCAGTTGGTGGAGAGCTACAGGCCCAGGCCGTCAGGACTGCTTCAAACTTCAGCTAGTCTTTTGTTGCTTATCTTTATAGCCTTATCGTGGATGTTCTTTTGTATCGTCACTCTCTCCAGGTTTCCTGGTTGCTGTACTGGGAGAGTGCCCCCCTTAAGCTTGCCTACAAAATCTGATTGTCCTTGCCCTCTAACCTCTCTGTCAAGGTTAAGCTGCCCTCTTTTGAACAGCTCGCCGGTTTGTTGTAGCTTCCTCTAGACAGTAATGTTAACGGATTGCAAGGTTCTATGTTGGAACGTGCGTGGTTTAAACTTGCCAGCCAAAAGGGCTCTAGTAAAAAATTTGGTGCAGGACACTAGGGTGAATGTTGTTTGCCTTCAAGAGACTAAGTTGCAGGTAATGACTCCACAACTAGTTTGTGAAACTTTAGGGGCCAGATTCTGTAATAGCTTTGTGTCCTTACCGGCTGTTGGGACTAAGGGAGGCATTCTCCTAGCTTGTTGTGAAAGATTGTTCAAGCTAACGCCTCTTGGCAGTTCGCCGAATACGGTGTCTGTAAACCTAACCGAACTTTCTGTTGATCAAACCTGGACTTGCACAGGAGTTTATGGTCCTCAATCTGATCCGGAGAAGTTCTTTGTTCTGCGAGGAGATCACGCAAGTCCAAAGCTTAGCTTTGCCCCAGTGGCTAATTCTAGGAGACTTTAACATGATCTATCAAGCCTCAGATAAAAATAATGCAAACCTTAACAGAAGGATCATGAGATGTTTCAGAGATACGATCAACATCACTCAACTTAAGGAGTTAAACCTTCTGGGGAGGCAATACACCTGGACGGCAGGAACTGTAAATCCAACTCAATCAAGAATTGACAAAGCCTTTGCTTCCAAGGACTGGGATGTCCTTCATCCGAATGCAACCTTACAAGCCTTGTCCTCTTCAACCTCAGACCACTGCCCGCTGCTGCTCCAGAACCCGGTAAAAAGGATTTCCAAAAGCTTTCGTTTCGAGGCGTTCTGGATTAAGCTGCCAGGGTTCCGGGAAAAAGTCCAAGAGTGCTGGTCTGTGGCCGGCAACCCCCACCCGTTTAGAAATCTATTTGCAAAGCTTGCCAGGACGGCTAAAGCTTTAAGAGTCTGGAGCCGGGGCATAATAGGAGATGTTAGGCTTCAGATGGACATCGCTCATGAAGTCATCCTCCAGTTAGACAAAGCACAGGAAGCTAGGAATCTTATGCTTGACGAAAGAATTCTTCTAAAAGACCTGAAGCGCAGAATTCTTGGCCTAGCTGCGTTAAACAGACTCAGACTCAAGCAAAGGGCTAAGATGCTTCACATCAAAGAAGGTGACACCAATACCAAATACTTTCACCTAAAAATAAATGGGAGACAACGTAGACGACTTATCCTTCGTCTCGTTACTGATCAAGGTGAGGCCACTGAGGAGCACCACAAGCAGGCCGTTTTCTTTGAACACTTCAACCATCTCTTGGGGGCTAAAAAGGATAGAAACCACACCCTCAACTGGAACCTATTGTCACTACCTCAAGTCGACCTATCCGAGTTGGATGGCCCCTTTCAGGAGATGGAACTTAAAGAAGCTGTCTTTGCCTTGCCGCGCGAGAAGGCACCAGGGCCAGACGGCTTCATTGGGGGTTTTTTCACCACCTGCTGGGATATAATCAAAGGCGACCTAATCAACGCAGTCAAGCACTTCTTTAACCAATGTGGAAGCAACTTCCATATTTTGAACTCGGCAAATGTTGTGTTACTCCCAAAAAAACAAGCAGCAGTCAGAGTGACAGACTTCAGACCAATCAGCCTCATACACAGTGTGGGAAAAATCATTTCCAAAATTCTCGCCAATAGATTGGCACCGCATCTGCATTCCTTGGTGTCAGCCAATCAAAATGCCTTTGTCAAGCAAAGATCGATTCACGACAGTTTCATCCTGGTCAAGAATCTTCTAACTCTCCTCCATAGGAAAAAGCACCCATCCCTTTTCGTCAAGCTTGATTTGGCCAAGGCATTTGATTCTGTCAGTTGGGAATACCTTTTAGAGGTGTTGCAACATTTTGGCTTTGGCCAGCTTTGGCGCAATTGGATTTCCATCCTGTTAGCGTCCTCCACCTCTAGAGTGATCATAAATGGTGCTTCTTGCCAACAAGTCAAGCACAGGCGCGGCTTACGGCAGGGGGATCCCCTTTCCCCAATGCTCTTCATTCTAGCGCTAGAGCCGTTGCAGTTGCTGCTGGCTGCGGCCGCACAAGAAGGTCTACTTCAGCCGATCATGAACAGACCTCCAAACCTATGCCTTTCCTTATACGCAGATGATGTCGCTCTCTTCATCAACCCATCGGTGCTAGAGCTAGAAACTTTGTGCAAAATCCTTCAGATCTTCGGGGAAGTTTCAGGGCTCATGACTAATCTGGACAAGACAGAGATCTTTGCCGTTGCCTGCCAGGAAGATTCCATCCTGGCAACCCTGCAAAGCTTTCCGGGAAATATCAAGAAATTTCCCACTAAGTACTTGGGTCTGCCTCTAAGACCTAGTGCGCTTCGGAAAACAGATTTTCAACCGCTCATTGACAAAGTGGAAGGAAGGTTAGCAGGATGGAAAGGAGCCCTTCTTTCACGAGCAGGCAGGCTCATCTTGGTTAAAACCGTCCTATCGGCGCTCCCAGTGTACTTTCTCACGGTCTTCCCAATTCCAGTCTGGGCTATCAAGCGGATTGATAAGTTGAGAAGAAACTTTCTTTGGAAGGGTCAGGATTGTTGTAGTCCTGGTCATTGCCTCGTAGGATGGTCAAAGATTTGTCGACCAAAGAGTCTGGGAGGACTCGGAATTCCAAATCTAATGCAGTTTGGAAGAGCCTTAAGACAGCGGTGGCTTTGGCTCCAATGGACGGACCACTCCAAGATTTGAGGCGGTACAAGCTTCCCTTGCAACAATACAGACTTAGCGCTGTTCAATGCAAGTACCACCATGATGGTAGGAAATGGCAATCTGCTCAAGTTCTGGACCTCAAATTGGTTGCAGGGCAAGGCGCCAAAAGATGTTGCTCCTGATTGTTTCCGACTAGTTTCAAGGCGAAATAACTCTGTGCGTCATGAATTGGCAAACAACAACTGGATGATCCCCCTAAGGAAGATCTCTTCTCTTGAGCAGATAAGACAATTCTTTCAGCTGTGGCAGTTGCTTCAAGGGGTCACGCTGCAACCTTTGATTCCCGACAAAATCTCTTGGAGATGGACTTCTCATGGAATTTACACGGCCAAATCAGCTTATTGCATCCAATTTGCAGGATCAAGTCTTGATCCAGCCTCCAAGTTCATTTGGAATGTGAAAGCAGAAAGCAAATGCAAACTCTTCTCTTGGTTGCTTCTTAAAAATGGAGTGTTAACGGCGGACTCTTTAGCCCGCAGGGGCTGGCCGCACAATGAGTGCTGCGTCTTCTGTGAAGCCGAGCCGGAGACGGCCAAACACATCATGACGCACTGTGCATTTGCAAGGTTATTTTGGTTCATCCTCCTTTCTAAATTCAGCCTCCTTCACTTAATCGTTGCAAACTCCATTTTCACAAACAACGCACCAATTGTGGAATGGTGGCAAAGTTTACAGCTAGTTGCCCCAAAAGAGACTCACCGCGAGCTAAACAAGATAGTCGTCTATGGTTTGTGGAATCTGTGGAAAGAAAGAAATATGCGCATCTTCCAGAACAAGACTTCTTCGGTTCAAATGGTTGTTGAATCGGCTCTTCGAGATATTGCTCTTTACAACGTTGCTTCCTCGCCTAATAGCTGAGAAGTTGGTTTTTTGGGTTGTAAGATAGAGTCGGTTTAAGACCTAAGTTGTTGCCTACTTCCTTTTGCCGGACCTGTGTTGCCGGACCTAAGTTGTTGTCTACTCCTTTATGAATAACTCTGTTCCTCTCCTTCAATGAATTGGCAGAGCTCCTGCCGCTCTTTCGAAAAAAAAAAAATGCCCACCGTGAGCTATTAAAGAATGAAAGAGAGAAAAGAAAGAAATAGAACAAATCCAGGCCCATGAGCTTTCTGGGTCAATTGGGTACATGGGCCATCGGCAGTAGGGTGGGGAATTTTTTTATTTAATATTTATTTTAAATCTTTTTCAAAAATAATCAACGGAAAAAAAATTATGAAAATGGGTTCCCGTCGCCCGTATATGGGACGATAGCCCCATATTCGGGCGATATGGACCTAAATGCAAACGCCGTTGCTAAGCGTCCATGGCCGTCAGAGGGCAAACTATCAAGGGACATATCGCCCGGATATGGGGCGATCGCCCCATATTCGGGCGATAGGGACCTGAATGCAAAAAATGCCTTTTTTTGCATATAGGTCCCTATCGCCCCATAATTTTTTGCATTTAGGTCCCTATCGCTCGAATATAGGGCGGTAGGGACCTGAATGTAATTTTTTTTTTGCATTCAGGTCCTTATCGCCCTATATTCGGGTGATAGGGACCTAAATGCAAAAAAAATTTACATTCAAGTCCCTATCACCCCATATTCAGGCAATATGTCCCCTAACAGTGTGCCCCTTAACGGCCATGGACATCTAGCGACGGTTTTTTTTGCATCCAGGTCTCTATCTCCCGTATATGGGACGATAGCCCTATATCCGGGCGACGGGAACCATTTTCGTAATATTTTTTTTCTGATTATTTTTAAGAAAAAAATTAAAATAAATATTAAATAAAAAATTCAGGGGTGGGCGGCGAGCGCCACGCGAGCGGCATGTAGGATTTCTGGTCCATATAAGCCATGCAGAGGGAATTGTCCTTGGGCGTACGCGAAGCAGCCCACGCCGCGCACGATGTCAAGACCCGAAGGGCGTACGTGGTGATGGGCTAGGTTGCGTCCGCGAGATGGTGGCCACGCCGCCTACAGGTGCACCGCGGGCCACGACACGTCCTGGTTTGGTGGTTTGGCACCAAAATCAGCGAAATGGTGGGAAACTGGGCCGAATCTGTAAAGGATGACGCAGACAGGAATGGGATGACAAGCCCGTTTTTGTTTTTTAGGATTTTGCTGTCTTTCTCCTCCTTTTTTCTTTCTTTGCGCATTACGAGTTTCTTTTTGCGAGGGCGAATTTTGAGTTTTTAATTGTGTGGTTTCCACTAGAACCCATAATTTGAGTTTTTGGAAAAACTTGTTGTGGTCTCAAACAATATTTTAACCAAATATGGATTTCTTTAAGCTCAAGATCCAAACAGCCCACGGCAGAATTGGACGGGCAAGGTACATCAACTTTTGCCAACCAAGTGCTGAAGGATACATCAACGATGTCGGCCCAAGAGACAGCACAGCAGAGGTTGTTGTCGCATGCTGGCAATACCAGCATAGCGAATTGAGTTTCCAAAGTCTCGACACTTGGATCTCAAGTGCCGAAGAACTGGAGCCAAAGCGCTAGAGACCACTCCGTCGCCCGGTCGCGGATCGAGCCGGAAATGGGCGCCCAGATACAGGCTCGGGACGTGTCGGCAGGTCCACGACCGCGCGCGCGGAACCGTCCGCCCGTCACGCACGGCCGCCCGACGCCCACGCCAGGTACAGTCTCGGCCGCACGCCGGAGTCGACCCACCACGGCCGCCACCCATCCAAGAAGTCAAGCGAAGGCGCCAGCCGTGCCGCGCACGCGCTTCCGTCCTCTCGCAAGATCGACTTCTCCACCGTGACTACGTACGTACGTACGCGCGCTCGGCGAGGGCTTCTTTTCAACGTTCACGACGGCACGTAGGGGAGGACCCAACAGGCGATCGGCCGGGCGGGCTCCCTACCATCCCCTGGATCATGGATACATCTATTAATTCCTGCACTCCAGGTTGTTTGATCTATATTTCATCTGTGTATCTCATGTTGTTGTTATTGTCAGCCGAACCACCACACCTAGCGCGTTAGGATCCTAGGCCGTTGGCCTGTTACCCCATGAGATGGTGGCAGGCAGCGGCGGCAAAGGCGGCAATGACGTCGACGGCGGCCATGAGATGGTCATGCAGCAAGTGAAAGGGACAGGGGTGACGCTGCGTTACCCCATCCTCTCGGAGAACAACTACGGCGCGTGGGCGGTGAAGATGAAAATCTTCATGCGCGCACAAGGTGTGTGGGCGGCTGTGGAGGGCAAGGAAGCGGCCGATGAGAAGATGGACCAAGCTGTGCCGGAGGCCGTGATGATGGCCATTTCCGAGAAGGAGACGACGAAGGAGGCGTGGGACGCTCTCAAGGAGATGCACGTCGGTGAAGAGCGAGTCAAGAAGGCCTGAGTACAAAATCTCAAGAGGGAGCTTGGAGCTTGATGGTATGCACATGGGGCGAATCTGAAAAAATTAGTGATTTTGTTTTGAAGGTGATAAACGTCGTGAATGAGATACGCTCTCTCGGCACGAAATTGGAGGAGACCACCATCGTCAAGAAGCTCTTGCGTTCCGTCATCGACAAGTTTCTACCCATTGTGAGCACCATCGAGCAATGGGGGGATGTTGAGAAGATGTCGGTGATGGAGACAGTTGGACGCCTGCGGGCGTACGAGGAGTCTTCGAAGGGGCGACGTCGTGGCAAGGAAGGGGAGCCATAGCTGCTACTCACGTATGCCGAGTGGGAGGCCAAGGTTGCTGAAGAAAAGGTGCATGGCGAGGGCTCCGGCAGCGGCATCAAGAAGAACCGTGGCAAGTTTGACAAGTCGAAGATTGATTGCCGCAACTGTGGTGAGTTCGGTCACTTCGCTGACGAGTGTGACAAGCCGAAGAAGGTGACCAAGGCATTTGCGGGTCTTGCTATTGCAAATGCTGATGATGAGCCTGCATTGCTTTGAAGACCGGTGTGGAGGTTCGGGGGGTGAGTGTTAGGTTTAATCTTGTTGACTAGGTGTTCTTGTGGTGGGTACTTGGAGTTTGAGTTATAGTCAGTCATGTGCGTCCGTAGGAGAAAATCAGTGAGTGTATGCATGAGTTAATTTGATTAGAGAAGGCCATGGATCTGCATGTAAGTGATTGCATGCAGGAAGTCCTTGCCTGTGCACGTTGGCTTGGGTGTGTGTCTAAGTCAAAGTGAAGCTTGGCCACATTTACCTGCACGCAAAGCACCACTAACAAATGCATGTAGGAAAGTGAATTAGCGGCCAGCCAGACACGTGTTTACCTGGCCAAGGGGTGCGGCCGGACGTGGTTGAACCGTTGCTTAACTAGTGGGTGAGTGCAATCCAGTTATTAGCTTGTTTTGAGTAACGGAGAGAAATAAAAAGCAGAATAGAGCTGAGAAAAGGCGCTGGTGTGCAGTGCCACAAAATTCCTCGTGCGTGTTCTCTTCCGTGACTGCGTGAGTTCCATCTCTTCCGCGAGCCAAAATACAGCTGATCGAGTGAATCTGTGTTCGTGTGTGCGCAATCTTTTGGGGCTACATATCTTGTACACATATCCATCCCGTGCACATATGCAATAATTAAATCCGAGCCGTCCAGATCTCATCCAACGGTGGCTCTATCAGGGTGGAAATTGCAAAATGTGCACAGATTTGCAATTTCCACCCTGATAGAGCCACCGTTGGATGAGATCTGGACGGCTCGGATTTAATTATTGCATATGTGCACAGGATAGATATGTGCACAGGATATGCACCCATCTTTTGGAGCCGATCCAACAGTTATTCCATCAGCACTTCCTAGATTTTGGTGCTAAATTCGCCACCGACGGTACGGCGAGGGAGCGTGCCTCTGCAGACGGTTGTCCCCAGCGGCATGCTCGTCTTGATCGCTGTCCGTACGTCTTGATCGCTGCCGTCCCAGTCCCGTGGTCTGTTGCCGACCATCGCATGCATTGTATCCTCCTCACTCTGTACCGGGAGTCGAACGGCACGAGTGCCTTTCAAAGTTGCACCGTTCAGCTCGATCGTACGACGACGGCAGTGATTGGTCGGCGGAGAAGTGCCGGAACCATTGCAAGATCCACCGTTCAACTCGAACGGTGCGGCTAAAGAGATCTGAACTTTTGGTGATATTGTCAATTTTACATCTTTCGAATGTGATCGAGTTTCATCTTGAAAATTTACATAGACGTAGTAGAACATATCCTCTCCTACGTCGGTCTCCTAATTGTTTCAAAATTTTTGAAGGCTTTTGTACGTAGATAATACGTAGGTATAGCACCGTACGAAGGGGTGGCACATATATTCTCACCGCTACGGACTTCTCCACGAAAAGAGCGAGCGCTACTCGAACTCAAAAAAGCCACCCTTCAAAAAACAAAACTAAAAAACCAAATCAAAGACGGGCAGATGACCTCAAGGCATTTCCACTAAACAAAGCTGAGATGCACACAAACGACGTCCAATTGGATAACGATCGACGAACGACGTGGACGCTAACAAAATGTACTAAAGGCGCGACTTCAATTATCAATGCCAATTTGGTTTACTCTAAAAACAAACGCCAATTTGGTTTGAACAAATAGCCCGTGACGTGTGGATGGTTTAATTAATTACCAGTATAAAGTGAGAAGGCATCCGCGGCCAGTGCATGCCCAACCAGACTCTCTGATTCTAATCGGCGAACAAGTCGAACCTATGGCGCACTGCTTGATCAGTTGTTCTTTTGTTTATAGTAGAGCCATGATTAATATGGAATCAACAATACATATATGGTGCACAAATCTATTTGCAGGCTAGCTAGAATCCTGACATATTAATGTATACATAAGTTGCTGGTAGCAGCCGGTGTTCGTAAGATGCGTCTTTGAGCACCGTAGGCGAGGCTCGTTGCATCAAACTAAAACCTATTTGCAATCTATTTGCAATGTATGCGAGGCTCATTGCATCTATTTGCAATGCATCGCCTGCGCGTTTGGAGACGGCCGGATTGGCACGCCGAGCGAATCACGTACGGCTAACCTTCCCTGGGCGCACTACTACAAAATCGGGCATCACAACCGGCCTATTAGAAACGGTTTGATGCAAACCGGTTGTAATGCTCGCACCAGAAGCGGTTCGTGGCAACAGGCCGGAGGAGATCTCTAGAAACGGTTCGTGGCACGAACCACTTCTAAAGCCTCACCTTTAGAAGCAGTTCGTGTCACGAACCCCTTCTAAAGATCTTTACAAGCGGTTCGTGACCCCAACCGCTTCTAAAGCTTTAGAAGGGGTTCGTGTCACGAACCGCTTGTAGAAGCCCAGTTTTAGAAATATAAAAGGAATGCGTGCCCTACTCTATCAGAGAGCACGCGTGGGTGTGTTGGCTAGATGGATGAGGCGAGTCACGAGGATGGAGTGCTGGTCGTGGGTTCGAATCCCGTTCCAACGATATTATTACTGTTTTTTACCGCTTGGTGTCGCACCACCACAAGCGGTTCCTAGAACCGCTTATGATACCCTTCGAGGTATCACAACCGTTTACCTAGAAACGATTTTACAACCGCTTCTAGAAGTGGTTCCGAACCGCTTCTAGAAACTGGTTGTGTAGTAGTGGCGAACCCATCGGGCACACATGCATCTCTCGTGATGAGCACACGTTCGGTTCGGAAGCAGTTTCGCGAGACGGAAATAGTACCTGATATTTGTGCTCGATTGTATCCTCCAACTGCCCATCGTAACGTTGACTGATACGTGCCACCTCAACGTGTGATCCACGCTGTCCATCCCATGGTGCATGCATGGCTGGTTGTGTACGTCGAATGGCAGCTAATAAGATGCTTCACTGCCTTTGTGTTCAGTCTCACACGCAGGCTAACAAAACCGTTTTCGAATTGAAAATCGAGGTCCCGGTAATACATCGATTTTTCGCGAAAATCGTCAAAAACCGGAGAGTTTCGAAACCGAGCGTTTGAACAAAAAAAATTCAAAATAGATTCTAAAAAAACCGGTCGGTTTTCTTGAAAAACCAATCGGCGAGTTGAACCTTTTAGTCGGTCGATTTTTGGAGCGGTTTTCGTCGATTTTTGTCACAAAAAAAAAACGCTCGGTTCTCGACCGGTTTACATCGCATAAATTTTTTCAAATTTTTTGAATCTTTTTTTCAATTGAACCGGTTTACCGACTAGTTTAGGGTTTCGAACTGGCTCGATACAGTTGAAAACCACGGTTTTCAAACGGTTTTCGTCGGTTTTGTGAACCCTTCCGACACCTCGTTTTGCACGGCAGCTACATTTACCTTTCATGTTCCATGCATGTCGTAGGAACTGACAAGAAAACGAGTTAAGAAGTTGGAGTGCTAAACTAAATTTTACTAGGAACCTACCTGCATATCAATTGGCAAGACCAAACTTAGTCATTACAACTTAACTGTGGTTGCTGATCATTGAGTACTCCAACTGGTGTGGCGGCTGGATAGTTCCTCGTAATTAACTTCAACCAACTGTACTCCATCGAGTCACGAGAGAGGAGAGAGAGTCATTTTGGTTAGCACAGTTAAATACTACTAGTATAAACTTTGGCTCCACCACCGACGGCGAATTGCCTGGATCCGATCGCCGCGCAATACCCGCTGTGAATGTGAAACTAGAATATACACATGGTTTTAAGGATTGGAGTTTGATGCAAATAGTGCTGAACATGTTCTGTTGATACGAGTATTTGTGATGGTTTTTGATTAAAATCGCTATTGATAATATAAGTATTTATAATAGTTTAAAAAACGTTACTGATAATCCTCGATGATCAGTGATACCTAATCTGTAACGATTTAAAAACCGTCACTAATAACGATTTTTGTGCTAGTGACCTAGGGCGCCACCTCCCTCCTCTCGCCCGAGTCCCACCGTCGCGTCGCGCACCTCTGTCGTGCTCTGATCCCACCGCTGATGACCCCGCCTCACATGGATCCGACTGCCGCCAACATCTTCTCCCCCAAATCCGGTCGCAACGCAGCCTTTTTCACCCACCCCGACACTGGCCTCCACCCCGTCTTTGCCCATCACATTGGTACGTACCACCGCCCTCTCCCGGCGGCCCGGCCCCGATGACCCTCAAGCAGCCGCGGGCTGGGCCCGGTGCCGCCATCCTCGCATGCAGATACCACCTTCTCTCTCTGCTTCTACCGGCATCCCAGCTGATACACTGCAAGCCATGGCCTTTCCTCCCTCTCTCCTCACCGTGGCTCCGATATCCAAAGTCAACCTGTGAAGCTACCGGCGACGGGGCAGCATTGTGTACGTACCCTAACAACAGCGATGGCTAGGATGACATCAACCGAACGCGTGGGAAGTAACAAAAATGGATCGCAATAATAGGAAGCTGCGTGGAAGGAACAGAAACCGGAGACAAGGAAGAAAGAACTACAGATTACTGCAAGAAAGCCCCGATTCACGAACGACGGTGCAAGATCCCTGAAGCGTAGTTTAATCTAATCCTAACACCACTCTCAAGTTTCAACGGATGACCGGCAAGCCACCATCAGAATAGCAATTCCTGTCGGGGCTATCGCACGTGACGCACAGCCACCACTGTTGTTTAATTAATTAATTAATTAATTACCAGCGTGTAAGGCTAAACCCAAGGATGACCTGTAAAACTAGGCCTCTATGAGTCTTGAATAGTGTGATCTGCATTTAATTTATGCCTTTATATTAGGTCGATTTCCAACCATGACCTGAATTCCCTGCCTGTATATCAACCATCACACAAGTCTCTCATTTGCACATAGCACACATGAGAGGCTGACATCTACATATAGAGATGAGCAGCCGGCCTCTTGGATAAATGCGCCGCATGCCTTCTTATTGGGATGGTTACAGGTTGTTGGAGAGAGTCTAAGTAAAGCCTCCACGGAGTTAACCTCCTCTCCTCTTCCATCGCCTGTTTTATAAATCCTCGCGCACACTCGCCGGCCGCGAGAGAGAGAGAGAGAGAGAGACTTCCCAAACCCAACACACAAGCAAGGACACAGAGAGGGAGATGAAGGTGGAGGTGGTGGAGACGACGCTTGTGGCGCCGAGCGAGGCGACGCCGCGGCAAGCGCTGTGGCTCTCCAACCTCGACCTCGCCGTGCCCAAGACGCACACGCCGCTCGTCTACTACTACCCGGCTCCCACGGGCGCGGGGTCCCCCGACGACGGCGGCGGCGGCGGCGGCGACGAGGAGGGAAAGGAGGGGTTCTTCGCGCCGGAGAAGCTGCGGGAGGCGCTGGCGAGGGCGCTGGTGCCGTTCTACCCGCTGGCGGGGAGGTTAGCGGTGGGCCAAGGCGGCCGGATCGAGATCGACTGCAACGGCGAGGGCGCGCTGTTCGTCGTGGCCCGGGCCGACTTCACCGGCGACGAGGTGTTCAGGGGCTTCGAGCCCTCGCCGGAGGCGCGCCGCCTGCTCGTCCCCTTCGCCGCCTCCGGCGACCCGCCCTGCGTGCTCGCCATGGTCCAGGTAAATCGCCACCATCCACGGGCACAGGTTGACATAATTAATTTGTCCCGTTTTATTTACAGATTATTAATTTTTTGTGTGCGGCACGTCGGTGGAAATTTGGAAAGGTCTCGCTAAGTCGCTAGCAAAAGATTGGGACAGAGAACTGTTAACCGAGGGCTCATTAACTATCCAAATCACGTTTATCCAACTCATGTAACTCGTTTTTTACAAATCTAAATTCTAACCATGCATTTACATATTAGACCGCCTCGCTCACTATGAAAATCGTTACTGGCGATAGCACCAAAGGTCACCAGAGCCAGGGAGATCGGCTGACCGCAGGAACAGAGCTATGCCCTACCGTGGCAGGATCAGGGTTCACCTTATCTTTTCAACTACGATTTTTTCCTCTTATCCAGTATCAATTTTCATCGAAAATCGCCATAAAATCACCAAAAATCGCATGGTGTCAGAATCCAAATTTTTGAAAAATTAAATTAAAAAATCACGATTTTCTCTCAATTTTCTTCCGGATTTCACCGATTATCGCGATATTTTAACATGCCAATTCAATGTTTCTCGAGAAACGATTTTCTCTAGGGTTTCACCGATTTTATCGTGATTTTCACCGATTATCGCGATATCTACATCGCATAATTTTTTTTGAATTTTTGAAATTTTTTTAATTTTTTTTTTTGAATTTGACCGGTTTTTCGAGCAATTTCAAATATCTTATCCCACCAATATGACCGATAATCGCGATTTTCTACCGATTTTCTGCGATTTTTTAATCCCTGGGTAGGATCCTTTTCGCGCTACCCGGGGGACGTAGTGCCTCCTGCACTCCCGGTGCTCCAACGTCTGCTCTCGCGGTTCCTCGCTCTACCAAGGCGCTTGTGATCTTTCGCGCTCCTTGGCACGGTAGAAGACAAGTGTCATCTATCACGGTAGGGTCAAATTTGCAAATGCACATGTAGGATTGGATTTAAAAAATTAGGTATAGGGACTAGATAAACATTGATTTCTTAACCATCGCCTCTCGTTTGGACCCCGATATCCGGGGCCCGCTCTAACAGTGACGTGTTGTTAACCGATAAACAGGTGGCGCTAACACAGGGATCGGACAAGATGCTTCTCTAAGAGCAAGGCTAATAATATAGCTCACCTTCTCTTTCTTCCAACAAAGCAAAAATATGATGTGGCAGCTCTTATAGCCCGCTTATGTCACCTTATTATACTTACTCTAAGCGGTAAGACGTGTGGTAGACAAAATCAGTCAATACAATTTGGGTTTCAGAAAAACAGCCGATTAGTTTGTGTAATTGTGCGGTTTAGTATAGTATATTATAAATTTATATGATTCCAATTTTCAAATTTTAAATTTGTAATCTAAATTTAAATTAAGAATATTTGATTTCATATTTAATTAGCGAATTTTATTTTGAGAGGTGGTCCATAGAGAAAAAAAAACGCTTAGCCCTTTAGTTGAACATAATGTTATTTTTTTTAAAAAAAAAACAATATATATATCTCTATATCTCTAAAACAACTATTCAATTTAGGAGATGTCTAGGTGGCAAGTGAGTACTTTTTTTGTTGAACAATTAAAATTTTAATCCTTGGATCTAAGGTTCCTTTTGGCAACTTGGAACCGGACCGTTTCTGCTAGATTCTGGAAGAAACCCAATCAAACGAGCTAAAACTCAGAACGATTCTCCTTGGATCGTTTCTTCATTGTCCACACCGTGGTTGAATCGGCCTCAACCCAGTTCCACCCAATTCACAGAATCCAACCTGAAACGTTTCTACCGAGAATCTGAAATTGTTTCTGTTTCTACTAGAATCTAGAACCGTACTAAACAGGACCTAAATCTAAAGGACTTCATCTCTCATCTAAAACCATATAGAATTTAGCATTACATTTTCGCCTCCCCTTCTCCAAACTCATCTCCCACCTCAACCCGCCACACCACCCATGTCGCCCGCACACTGCTGTAACCTCCCTCCCCTGCTCCACCCGCCTTCCTCTACTCTGGTGATCACCCTCACCATCGCCCTCCTTCCTCATCTCCAACAACTACCCCTGCTAGATCCACCGCCACCTGCTGCCGCCTCCTAACCTCTCATCATTGTCGCACCCGCTGCCTTTCACCGCCCACCACCGGCGTCGCCCACAAATCTAAACCCAAATCCTAACTATAACTCGTCGGAGCCGCCACCAGAGTTCTGGCTAGCGGGAAGAGGTGGAGCACGAGTCTCAACACAAAATCCTACACTGATACGGGAGTGTTCCCTTGGTACGAGTGCAATTCTGCGAAGGGAGTGTATAGGCATCATCCGGATGTTTTTGTCCTAAAAATCATCCAAACTTTGGACCGTACGATCAAAGCACATATCCGTAGGATTAACCCACCTCGAATTCAGGGGAGGTGTACATCGATCTGAAAGCAAATCCAATGGCCCAGAATTTAAATGATGGTTGCTAAAGAAAACATCCGGATGAAACTTATCAAAACCCTTCTGGGAAATTTTACGACCGGCGAGAGCCGGGGTCCATCGACAGATGCGATTCAATCGGATTCAGTGGTCCAAGCAGACACACAGGCGCGCAAACGCAGACGTCGACATCGAGGCTTTCGGCGTTCAGTTTTGTCTCCCGGCGTCCGTGTCAGCCTTGATCGCGATAACGCGACGTGCATGGCGCTTCCCGGTCAGATATTTCCACCGTGGAGACTCCTTTCGGTTACCGGCCGGAAGGTGCAAGATATAAAGGTGTTTGCATGTGCGGCAAGGGCCCTCGATTTTTGTCCTGTTTGATATTTAAAATAGGCAGGAACGTACGAAAACTGTGAGACGAGATTCCCTGCCACCGGTGGAAGCGCTACCACTAGCATTTCTCGGAAATTTCCCTTGATTCCTCAAATTTTACTATAGTAGTCGTTCTAGAAGTAGCCCAAATCAGCAATTCAGGATGCCTTGTCTCGTACTCTTTGGAAAAGAAGGCATCTTTGGAAGCTATATCAGCTCCAGGGTATGCTCTGTTACTTAAACTGCTCCTCAATTATATATATACACTATCTAGAAGACCAGAAGTACTTGTCTAGGTGATCCTTTTCCATTCAAATCCGTGAGATCCATGAGCTAATCATGCGAGCCAATATACATTAGTTACAAGAAAGAAAGAAAAAACAGAGCGGTGAGTAAGTAGGCTTTGTTTGATTTCCAAATTCTTATCTTTCTCCAGATCATCTTGTCGTGTGCCTGTCTGCATACAGGAGCCATTGAGATCGAAATGTGGTGCCCCGCCACTCTGCTTCGCCTTATCGCTTAGATCGAATGCGACGGGTTTGCTTTAGCTCCCCCAAAAGCGCCCCGGAGTCCATGCTTCCCGGATCAGGATGGATGCGCTTGCCGACGTGCCCAGATGAAATGAAATCGTCAGACTGCCAGATGGAGGCGTCAAGATAACGTCGCCGTTGATCGTTTGGTCTGAGCCAAATCAGAACGGCAGACAAGGCATGCCAAGATGGGTTCACTCCAAGACTGTGACGGTAGTGTTTATCTACTGACCAGCTGAATCTTTTTCGGAGGCCGCTTGCGTAGCAGCCATACATATGGATCTCGGAGACGCTGCGAAGCGCCGCCCGCGATAGCTGCCTGAAAACTAGCTCCTTGTCACGACATAATCCTGGTTTTTGGCTGAGACAAGGGCCTAGTCGCTGCTCGGATGGCTTTTAACCGCCAACCGTTTATGCAAAGACAAGGCAATACGACAGGGGAAGCTAGCTCGCCATTGTTGACAATTTGGACGAGAAATATTGCATTGTCTCATTGACTCGTGCTTTAAGTGAGTGATGCTATTATAGTATGGTTATTGCGTAACTTCATAAGCTTGCAGAAAAGTTCAAAACAGGGCGGCTTCATCACGGAGCACGAATGGCGTTTGCCGCTCTGAAAAACTAAGAATTTTAACCCCTGGACGAGCCACTGATGTGAATGAGAACAAACAATTTAGCTGTTTTTCAGCTACTCGATGTGAGCTTAGATTGTCAAAATGTAACCAAGCACACGTGGATTTTGATTTGCAGGTGACCTTCCTGAAGTGCGGCGGCGTGGCCGTCGGCACGGGCATGCACCACGTGACGATGGACGGCGCGGGCGCGTTCCAGTTCATCCGGACGTGGACGGGCCTGGCGCGCGGCCTGGACGCGGCGGAGTCCGCGTCCCCGCCCTCCCACGAGCGCACGCTCCTCCGCGCGCGCTACCCTCCGCACGTCCCCTCGGAGCACCCGGTCTACTCCCCGAGCTACCTCAACGGCCACCCGCGCCAGTTCGTGACCCGCGTCTACGCCGTGCCCCCCAAGCTCCTCGGCGACATCAAGGGCGGCTGCGCGCCGGGCGTGTCCACCTACTGCGCGGTCACCGCGCACCTGTGGCGCGCCATGTGCGTCGCCCGCGCGCTCCCGCCCGACGCCGAGACGCGGCTGCGCGTGCCGGCCAACATCCGGCAGCGCCTGCGCCCGCCGCTGCCCGCGCACTACTTCGGCAACGCCATCGTGCGGGACCTCGTCACCGTGCGGGTCGGCGACGTGCTGTCGCAGCCGCTGGGCTTCGTGGCTGAGCGGATCAAGCGCGCGGTGGCGCGGGTGGACGACGCGTTCGTGCGGTCCGTGATCGACTACCTGGAGCTGGAGTCGGAGAAGGGCAGCCAGGCGGCGCGTGGGCAGTTCATGCCGGAGACGGACCTGTGGGTGGTCAGCTGGCTCGGGATGCCCATGTATGACGCCGACTTCGGGTGGGGGTGCCCACGGTTCGTGGCGCCGGCGCAGATGTTCGGCAGCGGCACGGCGTACGTGACGCAGGGGCCCGACAAGGACGACGGCGTGTCCGTGCTCTTCGCGCTCGAGCCGGAGTACCTGCACTCCTTTGAGAAGGCCTTCTATGGGGCTTTAAAACAGTAGGAGAGCCTCCTGGGATGTCGAGGTGGTGCGTTCCTCGATCCACCGTCGATGTGATGTATCCAACGCATCTTACGAGATGCAGTGCTGTGCAAGTGTGTGTAGCGTGCTCCTTGGTTGCAGCTTCATTTCTACACTAGTCCAGTATCTATACACAAAAATCAAATGGGAATGGCTATCAAAAGTTTGCAGCTTTCTACGGTTGACACTAGACGGCGCAATGCCTCGCTGATTTGTATAGGCGTATAGCCAGGGTTCAAATCTCACTGAAATTCGGCGAAACCTCGCTGAAATCTCGGTTTTCAAACCTCTCCGAGATCTAAGATCTCGGTGAAATTTTAAAATTTTGGTGGGGGGATCCAATTGCTGCACTAACCAAATTTTCAGATTTTTAACTAAAATTTGACCGGATTTTGATGGGATTGGATTCTTCACATCGTTTCCCATATAGAACAGTTGGTAGATCATCTAATTAGACTATGCATATTAATTCTCGCGGTCATTAATTAAGTACATCGGTTGTCAGAATTTTTTAAAAAAATTCAAGCTTGATCATCGTCTAAAAAATTTATGAGAATATTAATCATACAAATCACAAGCATAAGAAATTAGTAAAGTATTACTTGAACAGGACGGTGAAGCATTATTTTAGCAGCACATGTCTTGAACAAAATGAACAGACGAATAACAATGTAAATTGAAGAGCTGACAGCTAAGGAGCGATTTTGCATGTTTAACAATACTGACAAGTGATGCAGGCCTAATGATAAATCTGGAATAATGATGGGAATTGAATGAAGTTCACTTCTTCCCAATTTCCATCTACAATCAATCCTTCCTTGTGTCCGTTGAAGTGGGCATTAGATACTCAACTTTGAGATCATTGCTGGGGAGAAATGGAGAATACAGTAGGCTCTCAGCAAATCCTCACGTCCTAAGTTGGGCATCTCTTGAAGTGCCGCAAAGATTTCCTTAGGAGGTGCATTCTTTGGTTCCTCTAGATGTTCATTTGATTTGATAGATATTTGAATGGTTTATTGATTTTCCCAGACACGCAAAAGAGTGCATCGCTTGTTCTGAACCTCTTCCTCCTCCAAGCATCCTCATTGTGAATCATGAACCTCTTCTTTTCCTGATCCCATCCAAATCCAGCATGAGCGAGTATCCTGCTAACATGCTGCATCAGGACCATCCATAAAAAAATTTAAAATTTTCTAACATGGTTTAAACTATTTTTCATTTAGTTGAAATTTATTGGTCAGTCTTCAGTAGCACTATTCGAATTTTTGAAAATTCCTTAAGATTGATAATCATCTGAAATTTTATGGTAATATTATGGATGTGTTAGCACGATCCATAAAAAATTTCAAAAGTTTATAACGTGATTTGCATCATTTTTCATTCGGTTGAAATTTGTCGGTCAGCCTTTTTATCAGGACAATAGCACTGTTAGATTTTAAAAAAAATTCCTTAGGATTGATAATTATCTAAAAATTTTATGGGAGCATTAGTGATGTGTTAGGACCATTAAAAAAATTTAAACTTTTTTGACTTGTTTTTGATCATTTTTTCGGTCGGTTCAATTTGGAGCAAAATCTCGGATTTCCCAGTTGAAAAAAAATTAGATTTCAAATTTGGTTTTTTGAATTCCATCCGGATTTTATTTGAAATTCTGAAATATTGCCGAGATTTTAGATTTCGGCCACCTCCGAGATTTATACCAAAATCAAATTTGAAACCTTGCGTATAGCTGACTAGCTCTGTTAGCTCCAGCCTCTAAGTAGAATTATAGGGATAGGTTAGAATCTAAATCCTACTCTTTGGCTCTGTTCATTTCAGCTTATGGATAGCTTTTGTTTAAAACAAAAATGAATTGTTTGCTAAACAGTAGGATTTTGGACAGCTTCTCCTCAATCAGAATCAGCTCTTCTACACAAATCATAATCCCCCTTCCACCGCTTCTCGCTAATTCTCCCCACGCGCGAAGTGGCTAGGCTGCGCTTGAAGCCTCGCACCCGTGCTGAAACTCTCCTCCGCCACCGCCCCTCTGTCGCCCTACTGTGCTGTTGTCCTCCTTTTCCGTCCACACCGCCCTCCACATCTTCCTCTGCCCAATGGTGCGCCCGAAGTTTTTGGGGGACCTACGCAAATTTTTTTTTTCAAAAGTTCTAAGGACCTACCAGCAAAAAATGACTAATATGCAATTTCAGGAAGTCTTGGGTGCCTTTTTGAAAAAAATGTCGACGCCACGTGGTGCCGGCAAGCATAGGCCCAGCAAAAATTTCGCAAGCGACGCATGCACGCGCACAGGCAGGGCTTGAAGATGTAATCGCTAGCGTTACAGCGAAACGTCACTGCACCGCGTGAGCGCTGATGCCAAATAACTCCGATAAAATACTTAAGCCGTATTAACCGGAAAGCCAAGCGGGTGACGTGACGGAGTGGTGAGCAAACGTCTCAAAATCGATGTGGACACGCTGAGCTCGTCAGCATTTGTTGCTACTTGATACTAGTAGTATTATGTTCTGCAATTCGTCGGAAACACATGCGCATTGAGGCAACATCCACAAGCTAACCAATCCTCTTCTTCCATTGATCGATTCCATATTTCCATCCACGGGCGGAGCCCAATAGACCCACCGGGTGTCATAGGACACAAGGTCCAAAAAAAATTTTAGTGAGGATGAATTAGTATGGCCCATAGGTGAACCCCCCAACCAAAAATCAGTGCACCCCTGAAACTGGGCCGAAAAACCTGCAGCCCGTTTGCATGCACGTATTGGCTGGAGGCCTGGATGAGATTAATGGCCTAATGGGATTGTGGGAAGCCAGACAGTCGGAGACTCGGACTCGGCTCACTCCGCTACCCCGTCGGCCGCCTCGTTTGCCGTCGACGCTGCTGCCAGGACGCCGTGGTGAAGGAGCTGGAGCCTGGAGAAGAGCTGCCGGCCTGCCGCTGTGACGCGCGCCTGTGCCGCAAGCCCGCAACGCCTCCTACGCCGGCTGCTCCCACTAGGGATGAAAGTGGATGCGGGATGTCTGCCAACCCACTTAATTTAGCCCGCATAAAACCTAAAGCGGACGCCCACAACCCACTTTGGTGGCGCTTGCGGGTTTTGCGGTCGTCACACGTAGCCCGCATCATGTCCGCATCACGCCCGCATTGTTCCTCCTCAACCGAGTCTACGACGGCCACAAGAGGGTGTCGCCCGCCTCCCGCACGTCGGGTCGCCGGTCACACGAAGAGCAAAAGAATCCTCACACGTCGGCCACATGCTGCTGCCGCCCGTCTTGCCCACGCCCGCTGCCGCTCGCCTCTCCTCTCGATGATGCCAGAGGTGCTGCCTCTCCTTTACCTATTCCCTCCCTGTCTTCCTCTCATCCCGCTCTGACGTTGCACTCGACGCAGGGAAAGGCTTTGATTTGTTTTCAAGATTGACATAAAACAACTAGTAAGCTCTTTTTTAATTGCTTCTAACTTTTTAGTTTACTTAATGATAATTATATGTCGATTTCTGACTTTTCAATGTTTCAGGCTCTTCTCATCAAAAGAACACGCCAACAGAGGATATGGATGATGGTGATGACTGCTGAGGTGTATTTATAATCAATATGAGAGGTAATTTTTTATGAAAACAAGAATGAAGAAAAGGTCAAGGACATCATTTATTTTCTATTACCTTCATCTTGTATAGCGATCATGGTCTGTATCCTTGATTTTTGTGAATCGGAACTCCAATTAACTTGCATGCTAAACATGTTTTTTCTTCTAAACATCGAAACTTAATAGATTTCTATATCATCTTTTCTTTTTGTGGGTTTTGTGGGCGCCGCATTGCCCGCATATACCTTTCGCGGGTTGCCGCAATATCCCGCATAAATATTTGTGGTCAATGTGGACAATATACAATCAACCCATATCACATCCCACTTACATCCCTAGCTCCCACTGCGTGTCTACGTCCAGTTCCTGCAAAAGCCGAAAGGAGTAGTTCCTGCAAAAGCCAAAAGGTTAGCTCCTTTGTGCCATCTTTCCTTTGCTTTAACCTACAGACTAGTATATGCCAATCAATTATCAATGCCAATATGCCATTGCCTTTTTGTGTTCTAGGCTCTGTTAGTCTGTTTGGTTTGATCATAATTAACCTTTGCTTTAAAACACTGTTGATTTTTTTCTCTGTTGGATTTTATAGTATGCCATTTCTTGCTTTCATGCATTAATGATGCCTCCCTTTTTTTCCATTGTGTAGTTTTGTAGTTTGCACTTAAAGGTGACAGACTGACTAGCTTAGAGAAGTGTTGTTTTCTAGAAACCACTTTAGTACTCAGACAGACGTACGCGATTTTTCTGCCTGCTGCAACGACTCGCAAGTCGCAACTGGGCACGACTCGCGATTCATCAACTCGAGGCATCGATCAACGATCATCAAACATCACGCCGGGCAGTTGGCCGCCGTGGCGAGATTTTTTGGGCTATAGCTTTCATGGTGGTAAGTCAGTAACCTTTAACTATCTTCGTTCAATCGTTCTTTTGCTTTCCAATTCAACAATTCTATAATTTCTATTATTCCAATCTTGTATAGTTGTATTCTTGATGATATAGATGAGAGCAGTAACAAATATACTATATACCTTAACATGACATATTGTGAATTGTGATATTGATTATTGACATGAACAGTATATTTGTAAGTTGTAACTAAGTTGCCATATATTATGCAAATGATAGGTAAACTAATGGAAAAATTTCTCAAAAGGAAAGCTCCAGATAGTGCTACAAAAGTTGGGAATTCACGATCTGAAGACATCAATTGGGAAGAGGAAATTAAATTTGATCCAGGTAAAAGGAAAGGGATAGATTGCTATCATCCTAATCACAAAGATGCAGTAAGAAGAAAATACTTGGATAATGGGCCTTGTCAACTCCGAACTTATGATTTTCCATACACACAATTTGGGGATAAAACAGAAGGTTTAATCCTGAATGGTTTGATGAGTTTGGGAGTTGGCTTGAGTATAGCGAATCCAAAGATAGAGCATACTGTTTTTGTTGTTTCTTATTTAGGGACCTAACAAGAAGGAAGCTGGGTATGATGCATTTGTTATAAATGGTTGGAATAGTTGGAATAAAAAGGCAAAACTAAAAGAGCATGTAGGAGGTGTCAATAGTGTTCACAATAATGCATTGAAATATTGCACTGATTTGTTAAAAAGAGACCAGCACATTGATGTTGCTATCCACACACAGAGTGAAGCTACTAAGATTGCTTATTTCGCTTGACTAAGAGCATCAGTTGATGTTGCTCGTCTATTATTAAAACAAGGATTACCTTTTCGAGGGCATGATGAGTCAAAGGAGTCCTATAACAAAGGTAACTTCTTAGAAATTCATGAGTGGAAATATAGCAAAGATAAAAATTCCGCTGGGAATAGTCTTATGATATCTCCTCCTATTCAAAAGGAAATTGCTCATTGTTTTGCAAAGGAAATATTGCAGTCGATTCTACGGGAAATTGGACATGATGTATTTTGTTTGCTAGTTGATGAGTCTAAGGATGTCTCAGGTAAAGAGCAGATGGCAGTTGTTTTGCGATATGTTGATAGTTGTGGAATTGTGAAAGAGAGGTTTGTTGGTCTAGTTCATGTAAAAGAGACCACTTTTTCCTATCTCAAGTCTTCTATTGACTCTCTATTTGTAGAATATAAGTTAAACTTGAAGCAAGTTAGGGGCCAAGGTTATGATGGCGCAAGCAATATGCGAGGTGAGTTTAATGGCTTGAAATCATTGATTATGAGAGAAAATAGTACAACATACTATGTCCATTGTTTTGCTCATCAACTTCAGTTAGTGGTTGTGGTTGTTGTAAGAAAGCATAAAGGAATAAGCAACTTCTTTAACATGATCTCTCTCTTGTTGAATGTGGTGGGTGGATCTTCAAAGAGAAAGGATATGGTTCGAGATATCAATTATGAACATGTGCAGAAGACCTTAGGTTGTGGCCTTCTTCAAACTGGGACAGGGTTAAATCAAGAGCAATGCTTTCAAAGGCCTGGAGATACTCGTTGGAGTTCTCATTATAAAACTCTTAATAGTTTGGTTGCTAGAATTTGTGGAAGAAAAGGACAAGGATAGAACAAATAGAGATCAGGCATTGGGTCTTTTAATATACTTTCAGTCATTTGATTTTGTTTTCTATTTGCATCTAATGTTGACTATCTTGGTAAGCACAAACACTTTGTCATTGGCACTGCAACGAAAGGACCAAGATATTGTGAATGCTATCAAATGTGTTAAATCAACTAGGTTGCATTTGTACTACCTTAGAAGAGAAGGATGGGAATCTGTCCTAGGTGAAGTATATGCCTTTTGTGAGAAATATGACATCCCTAAGTTAGAAATGGAAGAAACCTACATTAATCCAAAGAAGCAACGACAAAGAACTGGAATTACCAATAAGCATCATTATGAAGTGGATTGTTTCAATGATGTTTTTGATTGGCTATGCCAAGAGCTTGACAGTCGTTTCAACGAGACTAAATCCAATTTGTTTGTTTGGTCAGCTTCTTTAAGTCCAAGAGACTCATTTCATGATTTCAACTTGGATAATCTGATGAGCTTAGCTAAACTCTATCCAAATGATTTTAATTCTTTGGAATTGAGAGATCTTAACCATAATTTATGTCTCTACATTGCCGATGTGCGAGCAGATGATAGATTCTCCAACATACAAACTATTTGTCAGGTTTCTCAAAAAATGGTGGAGACAAAGAAACATATATGTTATCCTTTGGTTTATCGACTTTTGAAACTAGTATTGGTATTGCCTGTCGCCACAGCTACTGTTGAGAGATGCTTTTCAGCCATGAGAATAGTAAAAACATATTTGCGTAATCGCATAGGCGATGAGTTCATGAGTGATAGTCTCATTTGTTATGTGAAGAAAGAAGAACTGAAGAAAGTCACTGATGATGCTGTCGTTGATCGTTTTATGAATTTGAAAGAACGAAAATACTAAAAGGTAATGTATCTATTTTATTTGATTACTCTATCTTTTTTGTTCATAACTTTAATTCATATTGCTCCTTTTTCCAGGCTATTGAAATTGGATGATATATTTTAGTATTTTACCAATGTCCGTCATATTTTGCCGATGATTCCACTTTTAATTTCTTTCTCTTGCAACAATCATTCACTGTTTTTAGTTGGTTTCTTCATTTTGGTAAGCATTTTCGTATTTTGTTTCTACTTCTTTATAATTGTACATCTTCATTGGTTTTAATGGTAGTATGGTACTAAATTACGATGCTCATAAATAATTATACATGATATTATATGTATACACATATATGCTAGTAAAGTGGTGAACCAGGGTGGTTTTTGCTCTAGTTCCACCACTGTTTCCTTCCGTGATCCATCCCTCCTACTCCTTGTTGGCATAGTGCGAGGAGGTGGCACCAGAGCGCCGAGCAGCCATTGGTCAGGAACGCGAAGAGAAAGCGCAGGAAAGCCGTGCCGTCGTGCTGTTGGACGAGAATGGAAACCGGAGCAGTGAAGAGCCAAAGCCGACATAGTCCATCATCGGAGATGGGATCGATGAACGCGTGCGACCGTCTCGTCAGTATAGGCCAGCAGGTCAGGAGAATTCCACATATTATGAGCAGAAGTGACTAGAGTTCAACGAGGTGACTACCTTCACCGTTTAATCTGTCCCCGTCTGTGCTGCCATTTGCTCTTTACTTCTTCAGAATGTTGCTCAGATTAAATGGGATCACACGTTACTTTTAGGAATCAAGATGCCGATTATGTAGGATTCCATCATAGCATTACTAAGTTCAATAGAGATTTAACACTTGTATTGGGTTTTTTGTAATGATGAATGCAGAACTAGTATCAATTTAGTTTGTTTAATAGCGAGGTTTCAATTGATCTGAACTCAACTAGAATTATAACAGGGTTTTCATTTCTTTTTTCTTTTCCGACCAGATAAAGGAAGTACTGCAGATTCTTAATGTATCTGGAACTTGAAAGTGATTTAGTACAGCAGTATAATTGTATCTTTTGCTCCAATCGTTATGTAAAACTCGATGATATTTATATATGAATTATGTACAATATTCACCTTACCACCATGTTTGTGCTTCTCACCTTTTTTTTGAGATATAGTTGTTCTGTGACTTTTGTCTAACTAATGCCCTAAACATACCTTCTTTTAAACAGCCAATGCCCAACATGGCGCCCTCTGGGGTGAAGAGGAAGCTGACTGTAGAAACTTCACAAGTAAAGAAGCAGAAGCCACTAGACAAATGGAGCTGCACCCTCTGCCAGGTGAACACGACATGTGGCCACAACTTGGTGCAACATTGGGCAGGCCAACTACACCGGTCCAATCTCACAGCACTGCAATCAAGGCGAAAAACTGTTGATCTAAACATTAAAATCAACACCTGAATCTTCTCACGGCGCACACCATAAACGGCTCTTGCAATTGCTAAGATGGGTTTGCAGAGCCTGCGACGCGAAATGCGCTACCAAGGCTGACCTGGAGAAGCAACTCGAAGGCTGGTGGCACCGACATAACACGGTGCAATCCTTACGCCGAAATGGCGACAAGGACATGATGGAGAATAGTGAATCACAGAAAGAAGAGAAGTTTTGTGAGAATACTGTGCCACAGGCTGCAGGGAAGAACCAAGAGCCACCGTCAAAATCGAACCTTCAGGATCCACTCAGGGAAAGGAGGCACCGAGAGAACACAGAGGCCCTGCATGCAGAAGGCAAGAACGAGGAGGCCAAGTGTGCCTTGAACTGCGTGATGGACAAGAGAAGCTTGCACTTTAGCAAGGTTTGCAGTGTGCATTGCAACAGTGCTAAGATGCTGGTGTCGCATCTTGGCAGGAGGTGGCAGCAAGAAACACTTCAAAAATGCCATTGAGATGCAATTGCTGCAATTGTTCATGGCCAGGCTCAGACTGGCTTGCAGCTATTGGTCTTCTTTTCAGCTACAACCATTCGGGTGGGTGAGAACTACGTACAGTTATTGGTTTGTACTCCCTCAGTTCTTTTCTGGATATCATTTTAGAATGTACAGTTTTTTTTTTAATTTTGATCGTTAATATACACAAATTTTTTTGGATCTATCAGGTGTAAATGATATTACTATATTTGTCATGAAAAATCCTTCTATATTTATATGTTTAATAGTTTTTGCTAGCATATAAATAGAAAAGGCAATGGTCAAAAGTGTGTATTAAAGTCTATGTCGACGTCCAAAACGAAAAGTAAAATGTAACATCCTAAATTTGTACCAGATTGAAATATGAAGTTGCCAAGTTATTTTTTGTGTTTATTACGAATTTTCATAATTTCTCTTGTTTTTCTAGAATTTCTGGCATTTAAAGAAAATATTTTTTTCATCTCCTATTTGTTGTTTCTAAATTTTGAACTCCAAATTCAATCTAGCACAATTCTAGAAATATTTTACTTAAATTTCAAATAGTCTGGAGAGAATCTCCAAAAAGTTTTATGAATTTTTGACCTAAATTGCTATTTTTGAAAATTATGAAATCTCACCTGTCATTAAATCCTAGTCACTAAAAAAATTTATAAGACAATCATGGGACCGCACAAATTCTGAAAATTGTACAAACATTAGTGTCACCTCAAGAACACCTCCAAAACTTTTCATAAAATTTGGAGTTGACTAAATAGCCCTAGAAATTCCAGAAACCCCTAACCGCAATTAAAAGCTTAATTGAAAATCATTTCAAATCCCAAAAATGAAGGTGTCGGCTTGAAATCCATATTTGCATAAAGAAATCGGACTCTGGCCAAATATGCTTTCACTTTGTGGCCTTTCTCTCTCCTTTCTCTAGCGAGCTGGGCCCACTCATTAGCCCCTCTTGGACTAGAGCACGCCTAGGCCGCACCTAGACTGTGCCATGTTGTGCCGTGCAGGTCCATACCACGCCTGCTTGTGAGCAAGGCCATGTTCGCCACCATGTTGTCGTCCTTGACCAGCCGGCACCGCCAGCATCCTTCGCGCATTCTCGCGCCAGCCAAGTAGCCACACCGGCCAGGACATGTGCCGCACCCTGTCCCGTCTGCCAGGCTCTGCCTGCACCGCTTCGCCACTTGCATAAGGCTTTCCCGCTGAGCCATCACCACTTTACCCATGCTCTTCGCCTACTTGCATTGCAAACTTGCTGAAAAAACCTGGATTCATGGCGGCCATTGTCCTGTTTCCCTTGGCCACGCTGCCCCTTGGGCCCCAAGCCGAAAGCCTTGCTCTGCAACTATAAAAGAGACCTTCATGTCTGTCTTCCACCCATTTACCTCCCTGCTGCCTCGCTCCCATGCACCTGGTGTCATTGCTCCTCTAGTGAGTTCCCTTCACCGTTGACCCCAAAATGGGACCTCATCACCACCCTAATACTTTCTCCTCCCCCAATTTAGCACCATCAGTCCATCACCCCTACATTTCCTTCCCCACTACCCACCATGTCTGTCGTCATGGAGCGCAGCTGCTAGCCCTCATCGGCTATCTCTGGCCATCGCCGACCACTCCCTTGGCACCTCTTCCACCCCCTCTTGCTATTCCGAGCACCCTCGCTACATAAGACACCGCCGTTCATCACCAACAGTCACACCCGAGCCACTACTCTGCTATGGGCCGTTGACAAGCTAGTCCCACCTATTAGGGGCTTGTATCCCTCGCTCTATCTCTTACTCACTGTTAAGCCTGCCCCACCCATCACCCATCATATTTCTTTCTAAAACCGAGTTTTGAAAACTAAGTCACTGACATGTGGGCCTGGGTGATATTAATAACTTAATTTATCAACTAAACTGGTATTTTTTAGTTATGAGTCAATGAGAGATGGACCCCACCCGTCAGTTATTTCAAAAATTAATAAAATGCTGAGAAGTGGACCCAACTATCAGTCTGAAAAATTGAGCTAAAAATCTAAAAAATGATAAATACATTTTCAATTCAGTAGGAAATATGTTTCCTCATTTAGAATACGTAATCTCTAAAAGTATGCCTTTAACGTTACCCCTCTTTTATATTTTAGGAAATTTTTAGCCGATTTAAATTCAAATGATCATAACTTTTGTAAAGAAACTCCAAATTGAGTGAAATCAATTTCTAATTTTTTTTTCTAAAATCATGATCTTTCTGATTCTACAATAATACTTGAATTTGGTATATGTTGGAATTCATTTGGCTATTATTACTGCTTTACGATATACTGCATGTAGATACCGGCGCTCCGAAAGCATTCTTCGTCGACCCCAAATCAACTCAAGAACTCAACGAACAAGATACTCACATCCTTTGAACATATTGATCCCATTATTTCACTTAATTATGTTGCTTTTACAGATTTATGTATGCATACATATATTTTTAGTAAAATTGCTATATTATGGGTATCGGTAGATATTTCTACTCTTTGCATGGACTTAATTTATAAATACATAAATGTCAATATTGAAATCCATAAGGTAGGGGATTGGAATTAAATGATGTCAACTTTGGTATACTGGAATATTTATATTTATGCTTAGCCATGCTTTAGACTTGGGAGAATAAATGGTTGGATACAACATTTGTTCAAGAATGGAACTTTGATATATTGAGGAGTACCTCTATTATTTTCATATAAAATCAAAATTGAAAACTAATTTTCATGCAACCGAGTTATTTATATAATCTATGAAGTGCATGAACCAAATGTAGTGGTGTATAATCTAAGATATTCTGTACAATCATAAGTGCTATTATGGGGTGACCTTAACCTATCAAGTTTCTTATGTCTAGCTTTGCACATTGGAAGGCTGAAGTAGTACAGGCATTCTGGGTAGGTTTGTTCAAAGGGGTATCCTCACCGAGGGTGTTAGAAATAATGCTTGTCGATATAATGGTGTATGCCTTGCTATAGGGAAAATAGTCTCTACAGAGCTTAAAAGTGTCCTTAGTACTGTGTGTACAAATATTTTTTGCCGCTATAGTAAGGGTCAAACATCACCAGACTGGTGCGAGATTAGGTCTAATTAATATAACGGTTATTGTCATGATCTCTATGTCACACACCAAAGGAAGTGTGAAAATAGCAACAAAATAATTGGTTATATCTTGTGGGTAAAGTTGTAAAACTTTGCAGAGTATAAATCTTTTTGAAAAGCTGTGCTCACGGTCCCCGACTCCATCATTATGGGAAATCATGAGGAGCTGGAAGAAATAAATAAAGAAATATCTACCAATTATGTGGATTCAAGAGAATTATATAAAAGAAAGACTACAATTATCGACATTTATTTTGCCTCTAAAATCGCTAAAACTCTTGAACTGGATTCAGAACCAAAGTCCATAACAGAGTGCCAGAAGCGCTTAGATTGGGTCAAATGGAAAGAAGCAATTGAGGCAGAATTGCGCTCACTTAATAAGAGGAAAGTTTTTGTCTTGTTGACCGAACACCTCATAAAGTATTCTCTGTGGGATCAAAATGGGTTTTCATCCAGAAGAGAAATGAAAATAACCAGATAGTGAGATATAAAGCGAGGCTTGTAGCACAAGGGTTCACGCAGAGACCCGGCATCGATTATGATGAAACATATTATCCTGTAATGAGTGGAATAACGTTTTGATATTTAATATCAATGGTAGCAAGCTTAAATTTAATACATATGATGGATGTAGCGACCACATATTTATATGAGTCACAAGATACGAATATTTACATGAGAGTCCCTAAAGGAGTCAAAGTTTCGGACCCTAATAATCGCAACATGTATAACGTCAAACTGCAGAGATCGCTATACAGATTAAAATAGCCGTGAAGTATATGGTACAACCGACTTAGTGAATTCTTCTTGAATAAGAGATATTCAAATAATGATTATTATCCATGTGTGTTCATAAAGAAATCCCATAATGGATTCTGTATCATCTCGGTATATGTCAATGATCTGAATATCATCGGAACCACAAAGGAGATAAAGGAGCAAATGCTTCCCTAATGACTGAGAGATGAAGGATTTGAGTAAAACCAAATTGTGCTTAGGCCTGCAGCTTGAGCATTTCCCAGTAGGAATTTTTGTACACCGGTCTGCCTATACCAAGAAGGTAATGGAAAGAATTAATATGGATAAATCTCATCCTTTAAAACCCCATGGTTGTACGATACCTTAAAGCGGATAAAGACCCATTTGGACCAATGATGAAAAATAAGGAAGTCTTAGGGTCTGAAGCCCCATATTTAAGTGCTATGGTGCACTTATGTATGTTGTGAATTGCAGAATGCCTGATATTGCATTCACAATAAATTTGCTAACAAGACACAGTGCAGCCTCAACCGGAAGACATTGGATCGTTGTCAAGACTTTACTTAAATACCTCCAAGGTACCCCAAGATCTTGATTTATTTTACCGGAAGAACCAAGTCTTAGCCATGATGGGATATACGGATGCTGGCTATCTGTTTGGTCCCTATAGTGCCAAATCTCAGACTGGTTTTGTGTTTCTCTGCGGTGGTACATCCATTTATTGTCGGTTTTTTAAGCAAACCTTGGTAGCTACTTCTACCAACCACTCAGAGATTATATCTTTATATGAAGTTTCACGTGAGTGTGTTTGTCTAAGATGTGTAATTAACCATATCCAGAAGTCATGTGATCTTAATATCATCGATACCCCCACTACTATCTATGAAAATAATGATGCTTGTGTTGCACAAATGCAAATAGGTTATATAAAGAACAATATCACGAAGCATATTGCCCCTAAATTTCTCTATCCTCGAACTCCAGAAGAATGGTGAGGTAAAAATAATACAAATTAAGTTATGTAAAAATCTAGCAATTTATTCACAAAACCTTTACCAAAGTTCACTTTCCAAAGGTGCGTTAATAGCATTGGAAAGAGGAAACTTAGATATTTGCAATATTCGGGGGGAGTAAATCCCTGAATCATAACCCCTTTTGCATGGTCCTGAAGATCATATTTTATATCCTGAAGATTATAATTGTGCTCCTTTTCTCCTAGTGAGTTTTCCTGAAATTTCTCATATGAATGTTTTTAATGAGGCAACTAATGTAACACGGAGTGCGAGTGCAATGTCCTCTTTTCTCCATCCTTTTTTCCATTGGGTTTTGAGAGAAGTTTTTAATGAGACATGTGCATCACGCAGTATTCGCCCAAGGGAGGTGTTATGATATGGATAAAATCTCTGTTCCAGTATAGAAGGACTCTATCCATTGATGGGTGAATCCAAATTTATCTCCGGAAGTTTTCTACTATATATTGGACATTGCCTTGTAGAGAAAAAATCAATCTAATAAAGATAGTACTTTGCCCTTCTACATTATGTGTGCTTCTACTTGTATTTCTATTTTTGTTCATGTGTTCTTATGAACATGCTGTTGATTGGTACGAAAGAATAACTATATTTTACAACATGTATAACTACTGCTGAAGGAAATGAAAAAATGTTCCTTGCTTTTGATTTCCGATGGGTGCTCAAGGGGTAGCAAACCCCCTAAACAACACTTCAGTTATTCGTTCAATTTGCTGGAAAAGGGAGGGACATGGCCATCAAGCATGTTTAAATCAAAAGTGGGTACTAAAGCAGTAAAGTGATCCTCAAATGCGATGACATAGCTTAGTGCAGGTCACTCTAATACAAAGCCCCGGTGGGTACTAAAAGGCAATGCACCCCCTTTTTCACATCTTATTTTTCACTCTCAACCATGCAAACAAATCCAACTAAACGAGCAGTACTCTGATGTTTTTCCTCCTAATACAAATTATATAAATCTTAAAAAAAAAAAAGTAATCACTCTCTATTCTTAAACGACGAGGACCTTCAATAGGTGTGACTGCTCCGCTCCGGTGACCTGGCAGGTGGGCCCCCCTTTTTCTATTGCTTCGAACCGGTCTTTTCCCTCCTCAAGCTAGGGCGATGTGAAAGCCGACACCAAGAATACAGTATCAGCCTTTTCTTCAGCGTTTGGAGATTCCGCGAGGCGGCAGGGCCCAGTTTGGCATCGTTACTCCGCTCCCTACCCTTTCCCACTAAGCAACCGCTCGTCTCAAGCCGTCTTCCTTAAAAGAAATATATATCCTGTGCACATTACAGTGCTGTGCATATATACAAACATTAAATCTAGATCGTTCAGATCCTATTCAACGGTGGCTTCATCATGAGGTAATTGTAAAATATTTGCACATGTGATTTTAAACCATCGTTGAGTGGGATCTGAACAGCCCAAATTTAATGTTTGCATATGTACACAGCACTGTAATGTGGACAGGATATGCTCCGTTTGCTTAAAATTGTTGAGGCCGCGGCTAAATACCCACGACGAAGGCTCCATTTGCTTTCGCACGCTCACTTTTCCTCGCGCGCGCGCACCGCTCTGCTTTCCTCACCGAGGCAGGCAAACCCCGTCCTGTTCCCCTCGCTGCTGCCACCCTGATCGATCGATGGAGTTCGCCCGCCGAGGCCCGGCCACCGCCGCCGCCGCGGCAGACGGCGACGTCGACCACGGCCGCCGCTTCCCCGACCCTCCGCCGCAAGGTATGTAGCAAGGCTCTCCACCTTTCACCGTACGTATTCTCTTGTGCTCGTTTCTTTTTCCGTCTTGCTTTGCTTCTTATGCTTGCGATCATCACATGTTTCGATGCGAAGAACCCAAGAATCAGAAGCTCCGATAACACGACACTGCGATGGTATCAGGATTGTCTACCTAATCTGTACCTGATAAAAAATGATAGTCGTACAAGCCGTAGTACTGTAGGTTAGGTGAGGTTCACCTTTGTGTGTGGGACAGATGAAAGATTCTACACAACTTTGTTCGTCTTTTCGCCAAAAAGAAAAGCAACCTGTTCATCTTCCATGGACAAACTTTAGGTCCAGCCTAGCATAATAAGAGTGTTGGAGCAATTGAAAAAAAAAAAAAAAAAACTCAACGCAAAATCTGCAGTGGCGAAGACTCAAAACACACAACAGCAATTTCCGCCCAAATGAGCTATGGGCTCTTTGTGTCTTTTGTTGATTCTCTTCTCAACTCAAATTTCTATTACAAACCATCAGACCTCCTTATAAAAGCTAGTTTCCAACTCGCAAGATCTCAAGAACCGATCCGAATTCAGAGACTCCTATTCTGCTCGATCGGATTCAACAGATGGCTTCCTAAAACAAGATTATCTCTAACGACTAACAAGGAGCACCTTGGTAGTTCTAATTAGATGTACCGTTGTCGAAGAAAGCGCGTGAAAATTTCCAAGTACTAGAATCCTGGTCGTTTTCTGTTCATATTTCGCTGTTATCGCGTGCTGACCATCAAAAACTGCACAATGCTGGCGCAGGAGACCCCACGCTGGTGATGAGGGACGCTCTGCTGTCGCAGCTCCAGAAGGACCGCATTCGCCAGGAGATCATCGTGGCCGAGCTTGCCAAGATAGAGCGCGCCATGGCCCTGCGCGCTGCCTCCGGCCACCAGGCCTCGCCGCTGGCTAACCCATGGTCAACGTTGAGTGAGGAGTTCATCATGCCGCAGCGCAGAGGGCCCGTCGGTCGGTACCATTACGCCGACGTGGGTGTGGAACATGATGTGAAGCTGCCGAACAAAGATGGAAGGCAGAGCAGTGCAGAATCGAAGCCCGTCATTGAAGATCAGACCGATGGATGCTTAAGACCATGTTGTCGTAATGGTAAGGAGGCTCAACGGAATGCAGCATTTGATGAGCAGAAACTGCCGGAATCCAATGAGGTAAGCGGGTTGCCGATTGTGTTCTCTTTACAGTGTCATCTACTTTGCCTCTGCATTTATTATTTACTTCTTCGGAGTGCTGCTAAGACTTTTTAATCCACAAATTGAGCGCACGCTTCTTGTAAGACAGCTACTGCTTTCATCGATCCATGTCTTGCTATATACATTTTCGAAAAAAGTGTTTTGCTATATACTTTCAGAATGTATTGTACTCTCTCCATTGATAAATATAAGACTTATTGTTTAAATAGTCGTGTTTAAAAATATAAGGTTCTCATGTAGATTTAATGAGTCTTTCCTACTATATATCTATTTATTATCTCAACCATACACTCTTATTCATTACCGCCTACGCAAAGTATTATCTCTCATCTTTTAAGATAATTAGGAAGAGTATGTAAGTCATTTTCTCTTACATCTTTCTTAATTTTATCGCAGCCTTAATTCTTCTGCAAATTCAAAATACACCTTATATTTATCAACATATCGAGGGAGTAACGCGGAATGTGGTTACAAAGGCATCTTGTATTCTTGTTACTCTTTCTAATCACAAAAGTAAGTCGTTTTGGACATCGGTATGATCCTAGAAATGCAAACCTGACCAATCATTTCTATTATAATACACTCTCTTCGTTCCTGAATGGATGACATTTTATAATTTTGCACTTCAACCAAGGCACATGTAGAAATGATCAAATCGTCCTACTTCATTAGCTCACCTACTTCGTTGGCGTGTGTTACTCTAATCTATAGTGCCACTCCATCCAAGTTTATAAGGCCTATTTTTTCTTAGCATATAGACTAAGAAGATATTCAAAATAACTAGATTACTCCTAATTATTATCAATAAGTACTGTACTCAGTGTATGCATGTAGACAATATAAAGTAAAGATGTATATTTATTAGGGGTGTAAAGGAAATATCACACTAATTTTGCGTTGAAATATGAAATACACCCTGTTAAAAAAACAAGCTTTATAAACTTGGACGGATGGAATAGTAAATCATCTTGGGAATAATGAATGGTAGATATATGCAACGAAAAAACAATTAAAATTTGTCTAAAATTTGTATAATAATATGTATTTGAGAACAAAATTTGAAAGCTATGATGACATGTATTCAAAACGGAGTGACTATTTATAAAACATACTAAAATTATAGTATTATGAAAGTACTATTCGAAATAAATCTACACGTATAATTTTCATGTGTCCATTCTAAATATTCAAAAAGATATTGACACCCAAAGTTTGTAATGTTTGACTACATGTAATCCAAAATAATTTCCTTCTGTGACCGGAGGGAATATACTACTATCTTGTAATCACAATTCACAATAGCTATATGAATGTGATTCTTCAAAGCTTGAGCCTGTATCTTTGGATCTTGGTAGGGTTTGTCATTGTTATAGTAGTATCTGTTAGACTGTTATGAATAGCACTTGTTGTCAATATGAGGACAATATGTCAGAATATATAGAGTACATATAAATTGAAAGCCTATATAAGATAATATCTATATAAGGGAATATATCCTTACCATTCCCTTTCAAATGCAAGGCGTATTCAATAGCATTACATTTGAAAGGGTTGACACTAAAATAGAAAAATCCAAAATCCTAATCTTGAAATAGTTATCGTAGCATCCAACTCTTAAAAAACTGAGTCGACAAAGTAAAGCCGAAAAAGGGGTCGAGTCGACAAATGAAAAGCCGGCGAAGCAAAGAAGACGAGCCGAGTTAAAACCGTCCAGAAATCGAAGTCAACGGAATGAGTTGAACTGATGAAAAGAGCCAAGCCGACGAAAGAGCCAAGATGCTTAGGGCTTAGATAGATGCAATAGAAGACTCAAGTAAATACTAATAGTAGCAAACCAAGCATTTTTTTTTTGTTATGAAAATTGGAGCCGAGTCGAGAAAGACAATTGGAGCTAGCCAGAAAAAGAGCCGGAGCCATAGCCAAAGAGCTGAGTCGGAACCGGAGCCAAAACCAAAGAGCCAAGCCGACAGTGAGCTGAGTCGCCAAAAAGAGCCGAGTGCCAAGCCAAAACCAGACCGAGCTGAATTGAGCCGAGCTAGATTCGATTGAAAACCAAAACTGGATTTCAATCGAATTAGATCGGTAGCTAAGGCAGGACAGTGCGTCGCTGTCTGACGGGAGCCGGAGGGAGGCGGGACAGCAGGCGGCCGGAGGCGGAGAAGGCGGCCGGCCAAGAGGAGGCATCGACCGGCATCAGGCTTGCGGAGGCGTCGGCCAGGAGGCGTCAGCCGAGAGGCGAGCCTGAGCCGAGGCGTCGGTTTGGAGGATGGCAGCGGGAAGAGGGCCGTGGTGGAGCCGCCGAGCTCTGAGATGGTGCAGTCAACGTTGGCAGGCGTCCTTGGCAAGCGTGCTGCTAGGGGCCTTAACAAGGCCGCCGGATTCGATGAGCGTGCCGCTGAGAGCCAAGCAGCCCCTTCTTTCTCCTCTCCTTCCTGAGCGACCAGATCCGATTGGATCTGGGCAGCGGTGCGGGGTACCTTGGACGACGTCAAGGGGCAGGAGAGGCGTCGCGGATGACCTGGACGATGTCGCTGGTGGTAGGTTAGCGACAAAACAGCCAAGGATGCAGAGCATGAAGGAGGTGGCCACCCCCGAGAGTGGAGATTGCGTTTCTGTCATGCTTCTAGTGGAAGAAGACAACGGCGAGGGTGCGGATGAAGCAGTCTGAGTGCAGCGTGGAGAGGCAGGTGTACTTTGCCTTGCTGGACACGAGGCAGCGCCAAAGCCTGCAAGTAGACAGAGCAGCCACAAGACCTTTCTTTCTTGCTATATGGACAAAGTCCACCCCCGGAGTGGACATGGCTCTTCTCGGGGGCAGCCGGCAGCGGAAGTACGCGATTGGTGGCTAAGGTTTCGCAACCCACTATGTTATAAATAGCACTTGTTGTCAATATGAGGCCAATATGCCAGAATATATAGAATACATGAGGGTACAAAAAGAAAGCCTAAATAAGGCAATATCTATATAAGGGAATATATGCTTAATGTTATCAAGATTGCTCCTGGTTTTCACATTCACTTACTAATGGTCTAATCAAACTTCATAGAACTTAGTAGCAAGTTTAATTGTTTTCACAAGTCTACTTGCTAATGGCTAATCAAACTGAATAGAACTCAGTAGCAAGTTTACTCTCCTTGTCCTCGCAGTCTCACTTGTTTAATGCTCTAATCTAACTGCATATCAAACAGACTGTACCTCCCAAGAAGACGTCGCCTGCAGTGAAGTGGGAACTGACAGGGATAACTATACCAGTGAAGAAGCCCAAGTCACAACTGATATGGAATTGCGCCGTGTGCCAGGTGCATGCAACCAGTGAGCGCAACTTACAAGAGCACTGCGCAGGGCAGAAGCACAAGTCAAATGTAGCAGCATTGGAATCCAGGACTAAAGCCATTGATCAGAAGGCCAAAACAACAGCGGAACCTTGTCCTGGTACAGGCCAGAAAACATCCTCAGTCAAATGTAGTTGCAGCATTTTCCGAGCTATCTGTACCTGCGAATCGGACCTGGAGAAGCACCTAAAAGGCAAAATGCATCAAGCAAAGATTCAAGCCCTATGCGAAGAAGGCAAGAAGAACATGGCAAGGAATTCTGAGTCGCGGGAAGCAAAGCTGCATCCAAACAATGTGCCCCAACACGCGCAGAAGACAGTTCCAACATGGAGCTGTAGCATTTGCCAAGCTCACTGTACTTGTGAATCGGACCTGGAAAACCACCTTAAGGGCAAGAGACACCTACTGCAAATCCAGGCCCTACTCGAAGAAGCCGTCCAAGAGAAAAACAATCCACCAAAACTTGCCAAGAACGAAAAACCACCCTCGGAATGGAGTTGCAGTTTGTGCCAGGCCAAATGTAACTCTGAATCTCAATTTGAGAAACACTGCATAAGCAGGAGGCACCAACAGGAGCTAGAAGCCCTGCAGGGAGAAGGCAAGAATGCGAAAGCAAGCAGTCAGAAGACCGCGAATGAGCTACGTTCAGATGATTCTAACAGCAAGAATGCAAGCGCAGGGAAGGTAGAGAAACAGACGGCATTGTATTTTTGCGAAGCCTGCAATCTGCAGTGCAACAGCGAGAAAATGCTCGTGCACCATCGTAGCGGGAAGAAGCATGCAGAGGTGGTGGGGAAACAGAAGGCATTATATTTTTGCGCGGTCTGCACTGTGCAGTACAACAGCGAGAAAATGCTCGCGGACCATCGAAGTGGGAAGAAACACTGGGAGAATGTGGCGAAACTGAAGACGACATATTTTTGCAAGGTCTGCGATTTGCAGTGCAGCAGCGAGAAAATGCTCGCGGACCATCGAAGTGGGAAGAAACACTGTGAGAATGTGGCGAAACAGAAGACAAATTTTTGCAAGGTCTGCGATTTGCAGTGCAGCAGCGAGAAAATGCTCGCTGACCACCGTAGCGGGAAGAAGCATCGGTCAAAGCTCAACGCAAAGAAGTGAAATTTATTTGTGGATGTAGATCATTTCAATTATGCGATGGCGTTGTAAGAACTTATTAATAATTCATTTCGGGACTAACTGCAGCTGTTCTCATTTACTATAGTACAAGCACCTACCAGATGTCACAATGCCACTTACTTTTTTCAGAATGATAAAAGCAGGCAGAACTTGATGTATTCTGCACTTGCACATTCAGGATGCTATCATACAGTTCACCAAGCAGACGTGTGCAATGAAGGATATACTAGGCACAATCTTGAATCATTTTACAGTAAAACATGAGTCACATTGTTTTCAAATGATTCAATACACAAGGCACACAGGAAGCATAGTCAAAAGGATGATATTGAAACCTGGAGTGGATCTTTCATAACATCGCAATTATCAAATTGAACTAGTCTTAAAGCTATCTGAGTTTATGGTAAAGTATCAACTGTTTCTTTACAAAAAACATTTGATGAATACTAAGCAGAGTGCAGTCAATCATCAGAGGGGATGTTATTTCATAGCCACGTTTACGGAGGGACTAGACCTTCAGCGCTACCCGATCTTGCCATGCGATTGTCCTCTTATCATCACTTGCTGGAGAGTTTCCTGTATCTCTACAAACTGATAAGTTGACATCAGTTGTCATATTTTCATCTACCCCAGCCTGTTCGAGCTTCAAAGGTTCTGAATGGCGGTCCTGTTGCCCCTGGCAATCAGCTCCCTCGTCAATCTGCAGGTAAAGTTGCATTGTTAGTTGTCAAGAATTTTTTCAAAAAGATCATAGTTGCCAGGAATTCATATTACAGCCACAGCTTGACCTCATTGCCTTTAAATACACAATTACATACCATTAGGGAATCTTGATTTAAATCAAAATTTGTGTTTTTACTTGTAGACGGCACTTCAGTAGTTGCCCCATGATAGCCAAATGCCAAAGCATCGTTGCTTCCCACAGGGGACGGAATTTTCCGACCTTGCTTCTTCAGCATGTAATGTGCTTGCTGCGAATCGTCCTTCGCAAACGAACCGTACTTCTTTCGCAGGAATCTTGCAATAAAATGCAGTTCCAGGATTAGCTAAAGCCTAAAAAGGGTACAAGGGCCAGTATTAAGCAATCGATGATGACATGGAGTGACAAGAACAAATCAATGAACTGCCATACTTGACTTGAGCGAGCAGGCCAATCTTCCGTCGGTTTACGCTCTCTAGCCTCCTCTTCTTTGCCTCGGTGTCCTGCATCAAATATGCTACCGGCTTAAGTCCAATCGAATACATATCCGTTCCATTAGTCCGTCCTAGAACTAGAACGAACCCTTGACACCCCATTGTTACCAACGCTAACTGTACAATAAAATCCTCAAACCCTAATTTACCAATCCAAGGGGAGTGCCTGTAAAACATCAATCCGCCAAAAAAAAGGGTGCTACCGAAAGATCAAACAGCGGCGGGACACCGCGAATTGTAAAAACCCATGGACGAATCCAATAACTCGATAGAAACAAGAGGAGAGCGAGTAAGAGAAGAACAGATTCATCATCAGCCAAGAGCAAGAGAACGGAGCGGCCCTATACCTCGAGCAAATCGTGGTAGTCCCGACAGAGCGCGTGGAACCTGTCCCTGCCCTCCGCCTCCCTCTCCCTCTCCCTCTCCCTCTCCCTCTCCACGGGCGCCGCCGCCGGAGGCCTCTTCTTGCCCTTCTTCCTCACCAGCCGCGCCTCCCCGCCGTCATCCATCACGCCGTACAGGCCAAGCACCCGGCAAGAAGATCCACCGTAGACGCGGCGGCGGCGAGAGGAGAAGCCAGGAGGAAGGGGAGGGCAAGGAGGTGGGGTGGAAAAAAGGTAGATCCAGACGGAGAGAGGAGAGGGGGAGGAGACCGAGACCGAGACCGCGTGGTGTCAGGACTCAGGCCACGGGAGGGAGACGGGAGAGGGGGGGTGGAAATACAAAGGACGCCCTCGCCATATCCATCCATCTACCCGGTGCGTTGCGGTACCCATCGCCCTGCCCCGTCTCGGGGGCAGACGCGGGCGGGCGGACGGGGCGTGTGCGCGTGCGCGTGACCGAGACGAGCCGGAGGGCGTGCATCGGAGAGGAGACGAGGGGAGGGGACACCGCTTGCCTGCTGGGAGCCTGGGATTGGGCTGCCTGGCCTCGCAGCCGTGGAGGTGGGAGGTGGAGTTGGATGCTTGTATCGGGGCTGCAGCATCCACCACGTGTTTGCTCCGTTCCTCCATCCATGTCTAAGCGGTTGGTGGCGGAGGCCTTGGCTTTTCTACCGCCGAATTACATTTTTTTCTTCTTCTTCTTCTAATCTGTCCTTTCCCACTAGATTTGTAAAAATGATATCCACTCGGTCAATTGATCGTGTGGCACGTGTATGTATTATCTATCGTGTGTTCAGAAAGTTCGTTATCTTTCCAATAGTTGCTAACGAGCACGAGGAGCTCGATCGAAGGCTTGTGTGCACAGGGCTAAGCGTGCAAGCTCCTTCCGAGCTAGAAGAGCACGGCTGTTATCGAGGTCAGTCGGCCTGCACGGATACAATCTCTCCTGCTTCATCCCTCTTAGGCTCTTACTGGTCGCTATTTTTCATCAAAACCAAGTACAAACTACAAATCGAGTTTAGAAGTTACACCACACCATCAAATTAAATAGGGGAAATCGGATAAAAAAAATGCTGCTGCATCCTACAGTATTAAACTCGGGAGGAAGGGCCTCCAGAGGGCCTGTCCACGTGGCTCCAGCGAATTTGCAATAAGGCCCCTCCATTTCTTCGAATTACGGATAGATTCCTACAAATTTACGAATAAGTCCTTCGTGATTTCCTGTGAGTGGAAGATTAACTTTTTCGAATCGCGTTTGGGCCCCCTGTTCGGCGTTTTACGGAAAGAGGCTCCCGTTAAATGCGAATCGCGAATGAGCCATTTTCTAATTTTTCGGGATAGCGATCAGATCCAAAAGTATAACAAATAGGCCCCCACTCTTTACGTTCAGGTCATTTCTCCGTTTTTCCGAAAAAAAAAATTTCATGAACAGAAAGATGTGTGCTTTTTTTGGGGCTCGGTCTCTAAGGTTTCTCGAGCCTCCAAAAATTCTGAAAATACGTCAAAGTCTATTTTTTCTCAGAAAAAAAACGCAAAATCATTTTTCGTTTGCATGCGCGGCATGCGCCGCGCTTACAGACCCAGGTCCTTTCTACGTTTTCCCCGAAAAAATATTTTCGTCAACAGAAAGATATGTACTTTTTTTCCGTCTTAGTCTCTAAAGTTTTTCGAGCCTCCGAAAATTTTTAAAATATGTCTAAGTTTATTTTTCCTCCGAAAAAAACATAAAATCATTTTTCGTTCACGCGAGAGGCATGCGCCGCTTACGGGCCTAGTATATATTGCAAATTGAAAAATAGCTGCCCACGGAAGGCTGATACGTTGGACCAAAGGCCACTTGCTATTATGAGATTACAATGTTTTTTTTTTCAACTTGCAGAACGTTTGTTTGGATGGGCCGGGCCCAGAACTTATGGTGCTGCTGATTTGTTTGCCCAATTAAATACGACTACTCATTGATCGTGTGGCACATATTCAACGCTAATATTTCTCCAACTGGGTAGGGTTCGAACCTAAGTTAGTCTAAGGATACGTACGGTGGTATAGATAATTGTTGTCTATAATACACTTTTATATTATTTATAGAAGACTTAAAAGACAACTCATAACCTCTTATACAACTAATAGTAGTCTGTAATTATACAGTCATATGATTATAAACACTTTCATATGATTATACAATGAGTTGTCTATATAGTAGTCTGTAATAACCTATTATACAACTAATAGACTGCCTATACAATAGTACAAATAGTCTAAAGTCGTCTATAAGACCATCTGTTAAATAAAAGATAACACTTTTCTCACTCCTCTCTCTCTCTCTCTCTCTCTCTCTCTCTCTCTCTCTCACATCACCTGAAATCCTCTGTGTACCATTGCACATGCTCTAAGGCCTAGGCTTAAGCTTGGTTGCCTCCTTCGCACCGATCAGTGCAGTCGGAGGCGGCCGTAGACCGACCGCCCAGAAGACAGAGTAGAGGCGGTAGATGTGAGCAGGGCGACGGTAGTGCGGTGGACACCCTGTAGACAGCACCAACACAATGCAACGCTAGATATGGTCAGCATCACCGACCTGGATGGCGGTGTGACAGCGACGGTGGCCACCGTTGACAAATAGTAGGAATCTTGGTCCTGGTTGGATGGTTGTTCAAATATGTTTGGGTTCTATCTTATTGTGAGTGAATTTGAATGTATTTCTAATGGAGGAATCAATCTGATAAAAAGAAAAGGAGTTTTTGCCTCCTTATAACGTGTGTGATTCCCGTGATTGTTCTTTCTTGCTATTCGATTGGTGCATAGTATTTGATCTACGATAATCGTCATCATTTTAAAACACGTTATCAGCAGGAGGCTCCCGAGGCCGATCAAGATCACCTGCCTGCATCAATCGATACTACATCAAATTTTAACCAGCATCAAGCGATTAAACATATTGCTTGATTGTGCATTCAATAAACTGGTTAGTGACGTAGAAGTGCATTAGTTCTGCATACCAGAAGGAATCACCAGCCAACATTATCTCTGTAGTAATAGTTCCATAGCATGCTTTCGTTTACAGGATGCTTGGACCTGTAACAAAGAGAAGACAAAGCTTCGTATGCGAATTCGGTGGATGCAACCAGAACTTGACGCCCATCGTGGAAGGCTTAAAGGAGCAAGGAATGAAATGAAGCACCAGGCTGAAGAAGGATCTTGCTTACTACTTACTGCCGCGAAGTTCCGAGGTTGAGAGAAGAGCTTAGAGAATCACCTGGCACATCAAATTGACGCAGTAACCTTTCTGCTGTGCAGCTCACGTATTGAATCTCTTTTATATGTTTCTCATTATACAGAAGCAGTCGGTGTTGCCTCAATGCCGTTCGACTCTTACAGACCTTCTGCTGTGCCTGGGTATTTGCTTCAGTAAGGTTCTCAAGTGCTACCATTCTTTCCCTCTTACTACATTGTGAGTGAATTTGTGATAGATTTGCAGTGGTCTGATGATATGCGTTGGACTTGGATGGGTTATGGCCACGGGTCACAGAGGACAGCTGCTACAGCGCCAGGCTTTCACTCAATGCGGGCCTTCGCTGCACCGGACAGTTGAGGACCATGAGGCACAGGCACTGGTCCTCAGTAGGTATGGTAACACGTTGCTCTGTCAACAGGTTAGGATGTACTCTTGTTGTTCCTAGTGATCCTCTTACTAAGGAATAATAGGTATGGTTACACGTTGCTCTGTCGAGAGGCTAGGATGCATCCCTGTTGCTCCTAGTGATCGATCCTCTTGCTACGCTCAAGGATTAATACCGAACCTACGACATTAATTTCAAGCACATGGAAGCACCTCTCTTTCAAGTAGCAAGAAATTTAGCATCGTTCTGTACTCCTCAGCAGGTTTTCGACTGTGCCTTAACAAGCTTCTGAGGAATTGGATTCACGCACCTATCCTGGTTGTTTTGAAAAGGATAGGTGAGATCGAGCCATGCAACGTTGAGAAGCCATGCAATCAGATTTGGGGCCTATCTCGTCACATGGATCGACAGAATTGCGCATCCTGTATCGATCGTTTCTCAGGAGCAGCGAAGCAATCAACGCGAAGTACGAATGCCAAGTGAATTATTAGCCTAACAGCTACTGTTAGCACAGGCGAGTGCTACTGTTTTGGAAGCCTGTACTTAACTGGACACTGTTGAGTGGTCGCTGCTGATTCTTGTTTGGTTCTTGCCGGTAACCGGTCACATATCCAAACTCCACAGTTCAATCTGAAGCTGGTCGGAAATCATCTAGCCTTGACTCTTGACTCATCCCCCCTAAACTACTGGCTCCAGTCTTTTTCGAGTAAATTTTACAAATCCACGTCACTTTTTGATAAAAACATCGTAAAACCACGCTTTTAAACAACAATTTCGTAGAACCACGCTTCTTTTTACATAACATTTCATAAAACCGTTCTTTTAAGTATCCAACAGGCATGCTAGGTCTACTCGTTGCTCTCACAAGACTACCCTGTCTATGCTTGCTAATATGGATAGGTTTATGAGACCGACAGGTAGGTTTGGCCTGTTTGATACGATGATAATGCTTGAAAGTGTGATTTTGTAAAATGCTATGCAATGAGAAATACGGTTCGTGAAATCGTTACTTAAAAGTGTGGTTTTGCGATAGTTTTACCAAAGATGGCGTGGATTCGCGAAAATTACTCTTCTTTCATAAACAACGTCCGAAGGATCTTCCTAAGTACGCAGGGCAACTATTTTTTTTCTCCCAATAAAAAACATAACGCGGTGAGAAATTATGTTTCCATTGCAAGATCAGAGTGCCAAAAGGAGTTCAGCCTAGCTCAGCTGCTGGTTGCACACCCCTCCTCACCACCCCCAAGTTCAAGGACTCTTCGACAGGACAGGGTTAGAGTCTTAGAGCATCTCCAAGAGGGACCCTAAATATGGTCCTAACTTGAATTATAGGGCTTTTGGGGAAAAGATTAACTCCAGCAAGGGCCCTAAATTGTTAAAATTTAGCAAATTGTTTTAGGGCCCCTAGGAGAGTAGCTATATTTAGCAACTCTGTGATTGAGCCCTATCTTTGTTGGGTTTTAGGGCCTAATTGCTGGAGTGAATATTTCATTAGAGCCCTAAATCTAATTAGTTGGGGTCCTAAATTAAAATTTAAGGCTGATTTTTAGGGCTCTCTCTTGGAGATGCTCTTAGGCCATCTCCAACAGCATTCCTCAAATTTCATTCCCTATATCCTCATATACAGAATTCCCTATAAAGATTCCTTCCCTATATCTCTTTCCTCTCTCCAACAAAGATTCCTCAAATCTCATTCTCTATTTTATCACTCCTATATTATAATGATATTTCATAATCATATGAGCCATGTTTAATTTTAGCGGAAAAAATTTGACCGCTATTTTTAATTATGGAATTTAAAAATTTCATTCCCTATCGTAGAATTCGGCTATATTGTAACCGCTTATATTGTAACGGCTATATTGTAACGCTATATTGTAACGGCTATATTGTAACGGGCTATATTTTTAGGCTATATATACATGCTCATTTACACTTCCAATCCTTGCCCCATATCCCAATGTTCATTATCTAGTATATCTCAATGAGTCATTTAACTTAGTTCAAGATTTCTCTCAAGACTCATCGTCGGATGACGACGATGAATCTCTTCTTCTACAAGAGTGCATATCTAGCACAAAGCGAAGATAAGTGTGTGAGTGCTCGACGCCATGTGGGTTCTATTGTTGGCCATCAATACATACATCGCAATAGAGAGGAAGGGCATGCCGCTATACCGAGACTATTTTGTCGATCCTCGCCTACGGCTCCAACTTTCTTTTTCGGAGGTTTATGATGAGAAATATTTCAATTGTTTGTATTTTTTATTGATCATCTTTTCTATAGCTCTGGCTGTAGTACATCAAGTCTTCCACTAACACCTAATTCCAAAAACTTACCGACAAGATACACTGTCATTGCTAATATCTTGTCAAACTCAACAACACCTTTATGCTTTACAACTGCTACAGACAACCACTCTTTTCGAAGTTAAAAATAACAATGAGAACCGACCAAACAGAAACATGAACGCCGCGAATTACCAGACCCATGATTTCTGATTCAAACAATTACCACCAATGCAACATCTTGATAAATCAAGCAGAAACATGAGAAGGCTGCGAAAAGAAAATGCTGAGGATTCGGACATCTAATATAGGGATGTTTATATTGAAATTGCCCATTAAACAAATAAACAATCGAGATAAATGTCCTGCAAATTTTATCCAATATATTGCGAAGCATAATCTATTTTAATCGGTTCAAAAAGTTAGATAGTCCGCTCACGATAATGACACCAATATGTTATCCTTGAAATCGTGAGCATTTTTCAAGGCAAAACCTTGAAATCGAACAAATGTCAAGAAAATGATAAATTCATAAATCTAAACTAAAGGCCCCGAATTTGGAGCAGCTTTATCATAACCAACTTCTAAGCATGGACTATATAAGTAAAACCGAAAAGGCATCTTCATTTCTCACGTTAGCAAGCATGTAATATCTCTTATTCTCTTATGGTCATATGGATACTCATACCACAAGACACAGTCATGTGTCTCGGATCTATGTCAAGCAAAATTGATAATAAATTCATAGTTAGACAAAACTAAAGGACTTATTTCGTGGAGCTCAATGAAAATAGGCTATCTCATATTTGTTTGATAAAAAATGGTGTTAAATTGATAACCTAACAGGTTGCTTGCAATTATCCACACTCATGTTTAAGCAAGTTAAACTATTCCTTTCCTGCCTCTTGAGAATACATTTTCTTCATAAATTATTTACTCCAAAAATTGACTAGTTGCTATGTCGAAGATCGAATAATCTCACCGATCAAACTATTCTACAAGTGCTACTTGGAAGAAGATCCTTTACCTCAAAGCTACAAATTGGTCAAGAAAAGGATGAATAATCAAGATCTTGATCGACACGCTTGGCATCATATATAATTACCTTCCGAATAAAGGAACAGCTAGCATGTGATCACCTAGGACCGAATCATGAAATAAAACGAAAGAACCAACATATGACAACTTAGAGAGTTATTCCTAATAGAACTTGAGAATCATAATTATCTATCACCAAACCGAAATGTTAAGATGTTAGGAGCATCAACAACCTCAAATACTTTTGTTGACCACATTTCCCACGATATTATAGGCGTAACAACTCACCTATCCTCGCCTTTGAGGTCGATTGCATGCTAACGAGTGCTACATACAATATATAAATAATATCCCTAACATAACTAGTATGTGGAAATAACAATGTCATTACACAAGTATCAGGTGTAACACGCCCAAGCAGAAGTGCGATCACAATCTTCCATTATTATCCGTGGTGATATGATATTCAATTATTATCCATTGTTTTATCAAAGACTACATGGCCGAACTTACACCTTGATGAGAGTTGAGAGGTGTAAGGCAATCAATGAAATGAATTACTCGGCTATGTCGAAGATCGAATAATCTCACCGATCAAACTATTCTACAAGTGCTACTTGAAGAAGATCCTTTACCCTCAGGCTACATCTTGCTAATTAGTCCATGCCAGATTGATAGTTGCTAACAAAGAAAGGGAACGGAGGAGCCAATCATTCAATCTAAAATGCCAATAAGGAGAGAAGAGAGGATTTCTGGCGAGGATGGCGGCGAGGACCGCGAGGATGGCGCGGCACACGACGAGGACCGGCCGAGGATGGCGCGACGACGACGACGAGGACGCGTCGAGGATGGCGCTGCGACGAGGTCCGGGCCGAGGATGGCGCGCGACGCAGGTCGCGTCGAGATAATGGCGCGGCGACGCAGGTCCTTGTCCGAGATAAGCGCGGCGACGCAGGTCCGCGACGACGACGGGCGACGAGGACCTGGCCGAGGATGGCGCGCGACGAGGTCCGGACAGGATGGCGCGGCGGCAGCAAGACGACGGCGAGGGCGAATTGAAGACGGAGCGGTGGCGGCAGACGAGGCTCAGATCTATCGCGCTCCACGTTCCTCACCGCGAGGGATAATCGTTCGATTGCGGCATGGATCGGGAAGACGATAGGACCCGGAGAGAATCCCGAAATTTCAGATTCTCTCCGCTCAGTAAGCATACGGGAAGGGGATCGGTAATTGCTGGAGCGACCTACATGAGGAACTACAGTGCAATATTCCTCATTTCAATGGATGAGGAAGGGGATAGGTAAGCTGTTGGAGTTGGCCTTAGAGAGCTGAGAAAATTGTCGGTCGTGGATGGACGGCCATGATTCGTGCAATCACGCACGCTTGCCCGCCGGATCCTCTCGCCAGAGATTTTCAGCCGCGAATAATGCACAATCATGGGCGCGCACGTTAGCAACAGGGACGGCCACTCCGCCGTACGTTCTTCAGTTGTCCATCCGGCGATCTCGGCCATCCGTGCCTGTGTATCCGCGGTCCAGATTTCTATGGGAAAAAAAAAGCAAGGAAAAAAAAGGGTTTGGATAAGTTTCATCCGGATGTTTTCTTTAGTAACCATCATCTAAATTCTGGGCCATTGGATTTGCTTTCAGATCGATGCACACCTCCCCTGAATTCGAGGTGGGTTGATCCTACGGATTTGTGTTTTGATCGTACGATCCAAAGTTTGGATGATTTTTAGGACAAAAACATCCGGATGATACCTATACACTCCCGGAAAAAAAACCTGCTTCTTTCTCTCTCTCTTTTTCTTTTTAACTGTGCCGGCAGTGGTATACGTGGTCTGACACCACCAGGATGACTGTTTACGAATATGACTGACATGTAGGCTCTCTCCGATCCTACCTCGGGAGGCCCACATGTCACAGCGTTGCTCCACCAGCGGAGTGCACGGTCACACTGACACACACGCGCACACATAAAAGCAGAGATGACTAATGGCAGGAGGGGTTAGGGTAAGTGATGATGGGTTGCGCAAGATTCCACGGGGGTGAGGTGGGCTCATGATGCTAGCAAATGCTGCAAGCCCTCCTTATCTAAAACCGATCGAAGGCCAAGAATCCGGTGGAGACGATCATGAGGAACGGAGGATCATCGAGTATCTCGAGACCAGCCGGGGCCCCATGGCCGGAGTTTCTCTTTAACCGGGCAATCATTGCTCGAGTTTCTCATGGCAGGCGGATGATCTGGTCTTCTCGTTGTTGTTTCGTTGGCGTGCCCTTTTCCCGAGGCAAAAACGCCGAGGACACCGTCGAGCAGGGTTAATAAAATCGACGAAAATCGCGTGATTTTTGTCGGTATAATACCGGTCGATAAACCGGTTTAATTCAAAAAAAATTAAAATTTCTAAAAAAAAATTACGTGTTACAAACCGGTCAAAAATCGCTCGATTTTCGTCAAAAATCGCTTCAAAAAATAGAGCGACAAAAAAGTTCATCAAGTTTGTCGATTTTCCACGATAATCGTTGACTTTTGATTTTTTTCTGAATTTTTTTTTGAATTTTGAGTTCGCGCGATTTTTAGCGATTTCGCTCGAAAATCGACGATTTTCGATGCCCGACGCATTAGCGAAATTTGTGGTCTAAACGGTAAGGTGAACCCTGCCGCCGAGTGGGTTCGATTCGCTAGGTTGGGGTTCTGCTTCTGCCGTAAAATTTTTCCAAACAGCATGCGTACACGATCTGCCACGGCCATATGTATGCTCCACATATAACCTTTATTACAATCGGGAGGAAGGGCCGGCAGAGGGCCTGCCCACGTGTCCCACCCCCTCTCTCTCCTCTTTTTGCGAAAAAGCCCCTCCGGTTCTTGAAATTACGGATAGGTCTTTTTGTAATTTTTTGTGAGAGGGAGATTTTTTCCCCGGTTCGCGTTTAGGTCCCTCCTTCGTCATTTTACATAAAGAACCTCCCGTTAAATACGAATCGTAAACGAGCCCTTTTATAGTTTTTCAAAATAGCGAACAGGTCCAAAATCATAACAAATAGGTCCGTGCGCTTTTCGTTCAGGTTCTTTCTCCGTTTTGCCCCCAAAAAATGTTTTTGTGGTCCGTTTTTTCCTCCGGAGCATTGAAAAAATGTTTTCGTTTCTCCGTTTTGCCCGGAAAAAAAGTTTTTGTGGTCCGTTTTCCCTCCGGAGCATGGAAAAAATGTTTTCGTTTCTCCGTTTTGCCCGGAAAAAATATTTTTGTGGTCCGTTTTTCCTACGGAGCATGCAAAAAATGTTTTCGTTTCTCCGTTTTTCCTAAAAAAAAAACGAAAAATGTTTTTATGGTCCGTTTTTCCTCCGGAGCATGGAAAAAATGTCCTCGTTTCTCCGTTTTACCAGGAAAAAATGTTTTTGCGGTCCGTTTTTCCTCCGGAGCATGGAAAAAATGTTTTCGTTTCTCCGTTTTTCCTAAAAAAAACCGAAAAATGTTTTCGTGGTCCGTTTGTCCTTCGGAGCATGGAAAAAATGTTTTCGTTTCTCTGTTTTACCCGAAAAAAATGTTTTTATGGTCCGTTTTCCCTTCAGAGCATGGAAAAAATGTTTTAAAGTGTTCTCGTGGTCCGCTTTTTCTACGAAAACATTTTCTCGGTTTTTTTTGTATTAAAAATATTTTTTTTTCGTTCACGTGCGCGGCGTGCCGCCGCGCTCAATTTCCTAGTAGTACATACGAGGACGAGCGAAACATCCAGTGAGATGTACGAGAACAAGCAAATATCACGTGGAAGTAGACGTTTTGTTTTGTTGTAAGATTTCCTATGTTTCTGTTGGACCTAATTAAGCAAAATAAACTGTAATTAGCCTGATGACCTGACCCAACTAAGTTCACGTTCAAGGCCTATATATATCAGCATATGTTCTTATCCCTATGCCAGTAAACATTTCGGCCCATCCAGGCTGCCACGTCATCGTTTTCGTGAAAACGCTCTACGCAAAATTCCAAATTACGTCTAGATCATTTCACCGGTTATTTTACAAAAAAAAAAAGAAGAGAGATTCCATAGTTTCGTAGATTCGCAATCGGGCTTCCACCGGTTTTTACATTCTTCAGAAAGGGCCCTTTGGGGAAAGAAAATTACGTCTAGGTACATTGTAGTATGTGTGTGCGGCTGTGCGTCTTCATTGTAATCGCAAAAAAAAAAAAAAAAAATAAAATAAAAAACACCCTCCCCACATAAAAGGCCTACACCCTCAAATAACCACCCAGATACACTTGGTTCAACCTATATATATGATCCAGTCTACACCCATGTATACAGTAACAAAGTTTTACAACGAAGATAGGTTTTCCTACACTTTTCAATTTAGTTGAGACACTGTTTGGCTCACAGTCTCCAGGTAGAAACCGTCCAAATGAATTTCAGCCCTCTCGAAACACATATTTTATATTCAAAGAGTCTAATTCCCACACCATAAGTCTACAATAACAACAGTACTGTTGTTACACAGAGAAAGGGCACGAACCAATTAACCGGCAGCTTGCCCATCAGCCAAGATGCAAAATCTCGCAAAATCTTGGATTTCGGACTCCTGAGTTTCATAATTTTGGTGAAATTAACAAAATTGAAAAAAAAAAAAATCAAAGTGCTACAGTACCTACCATCTCGGCGAGATTTCGGTAAATTTGATCGAAATTTTATTTTTTTGACTGGATTAGATTCTTCACATCGTTTTACATGTAAGATAGTCGGTAGATCATCCAGTTAGCCTATGTACATTAATTCTCATGGTCATAAATTCAGTACTTAGGTTGTCAGAATTTTTAAAAATTTCTCAAGCTTGATTATTACCTAAAAATTTTATGGGAGCATTAGTGATGGATCATGATCATCCACAAATTTTTTTAAAATTTACTAACATGATTTGAGCCATTTTTAATTCGGTTGAAATATGTCGGTAAGCCTTCAAGAGCACTGTCCCAAACATCATCTAAAAATTTTATAGGAATATTATGGATGTGTTAATACCATAAACAAAAATTTTCAAAAGTTGCTAATGTGATTTGCACCATTTTTCATTCGGTTGAACTTTGTCGATTAGCCTTTTATCAGGACAGTAGCACTGTTTGAATTTTTAAAATTTCTCAGGCTTGATCATCATTTAACATTTTTATGACAATATTAGTGATGCGTTAGGATTATCCACAAAAAATTTCAAACTTTTTTTTGATGATTTTTAAACTAATTTTCGTTCGGATAAAAATCACTAAAATCTCAGCAAATCTCGCCGAGATCTCGGGAAATCTCAGTTAAAAAAAAAAACTAGATTTGAATTTTTCTTGTTAAATTTTATCCAAAATAATAAGATCTTAATAAAATTTTGAATTTCAGTGGATAACAAAATATGAACTAAAAATGAAATTTAAAGCCTATCGTCAGCCCTGGGCCTGACCGTCCCCACCATGGATGCGGACATGCAGTAGTACGCTCTCGTCGTATCCAGCCAAAGAGCATCATGACGGAAGGAGCAGAGCATACATCGTAACGTACATAGGTCACCGTGCCTATAAAGGAAAGTGCTTAGCTGTATCACTATCTAACAATTATATAAATATTAAAACATACAAAAAAAAATATGGATAGTAATTATTTACTCTTTTTTCCGTACTTTAAAGAGTGATTATATAGAAGCATTGCTCGTCTATTAAATATTAATTGTTTAGGCTTAGACTTGTTAGTTTATAGCTTAAAGTTAATTGTTTTGGTTTAAATAGCTTAAAAATAATAGGCTTTTATACGTGACAGAGGTGGATAATTTTACCTTCACTCCAATTGTATTAGTCTAAAATCAACCCTTAATATAAGTCAAAAAAACACTTCACTAGATGCTTTTAGCTTCTAGTTATACGAGAGCTTTTAAAAAGGGAAATTTTACGGTGGATTATACTTGCAGTATAAAATGTGTAGTAGAAATCACATCTAGCCGTTGATTTGTTAAGGGTGTTTCTACTACTCCACTACCATGTGTAGTATAAGTAAACTTTAGTTAATCTGATCCATTGGATCGAAAAAAATAAACGGTCCATATTCGATTTTGCGTACCGTAAAAGGGCTCTTTACAAAAACCATCTATTTATTTAGGTTTTGATTTTTTTTTTTAATTTTTAATCTAATAAAAAGGCCTAAACAAGCGAGGATCTTCAACGGAAGAGATGGCGCGCTCCACACGTGTAGGCACAGTGGCCGGGACGCTCACCTCCCACCCACCGCGCGCGCGCGCGCGCACGGTGACCCCATGTCGAGCTGTACCGTGGCCCGGGGCCGCCGTCGTCGGCGGCGACACGGGCAGCCCTGGCCTGGCCACGCGCGCCCTCCACACGTGTGAGGGGAATCAAGCGCTGAGCGTACGTGCGCAACCTGCGCCGGCCAGTGTGCCCGAGCCACCTTGCTCGGCTGCTGATCCAGAACGGAATGTCTGGGGGCCCGCCGGCTGTTGGGGGTGACACGGCGGCCGGATCAGGTAAGGACAGGCTATGGTTGGGACGGTGCACTCGCAGATGGGTACGTGCTAGTTCAACCGCCGGTGTCGCACACACGTGCCGTGTAACTACGTTATGATTCAATCTACACCGTAAACTAATATGCTAAGTGGTCATATTTGTAGCTAGATCGATTTCGCTTAACTTTGCCAACTAATTGCTCCCCCAAAAAAATTATACCGTATCTATTTAGACATGCGAGGGGTGATTGGTTGGCTGTAGGAGGTCAACTCGGCTCAAGCGAACGTACTCGTTTGTTCGGGGGCAAGTTAAGGTGGTGCAAGTAGAGGCTCAGAGCTAGCCAGGTCAGGCTTTACGCAGCCATCCAACCAGTCCTACAGTGATTCGTACAGACAGAAAAAATTTCCCGATCGACTGAAAGTGAGATCAGCTGTGTATGGAAGCATGCATTTTGCTCCTCCGTAAGTAAAACGCAGATGCGACGGAACGGGTTTTGTTTTGCTGGGCCCACCGGCTGTTGGGAGATCCTCCATCGCCGTGGCTAAGAGCCTAGGAGGGGGAGGTGAGGTCCCCGGCCGGCCTGAAGTGTCCCGTCGATCCAACAGCGCCGATCGATCGAGCCCGTCCAAGCAAGTGACCACCTAATCGATCGTGTCCCCTTCTGCTTGTCTCTCTCGATCGTCTCTCATGTACTCCGGAGCCCGTCCAAGCAAGTGACCACCTAATCGGATCCGAACAGCGGTTTTGGCTGTGGGGTGTTAGAGCCAGCTGCTCGATCCTAGTTTTAGGGTTATCGTCGTCTATAAGTCCATGATTGTAGAGCTTATCTACCCTGAGTGCCTTGTTTTTTTTTTTTTTTTTCAAATTTAGCTTGTTGCGTATACATTTGCAAATCTTATCTTCTTCCTACTATGGAAGGCGTGGCAGGCAGCATCTGTTCCGTGCTGCGCCCGAGGAGCACGGAAGGTCACCGACGTCGCAGCAGGTCGAGGGACCGCAGGAGGAGGCGTTGCCATGCCCGGGGAGCACGGGAGGAGCTACGGCAGCGGAGCTACACGGGTGCGACAAGGGATAGGTGTTGCCTGTCATGCCTTCCACAGTGAAAGAGGGAGCTATATTTGCAAATGAATACGCGAGGGGCTAGATTTGCAAAAAGAACTTACATGTAAATAGATAAGCGATGATTTCTATGTCCATGGGTAGGTTTTTTACGGATGAAATGAAGTGCTTGCATGGTAAGGTCGCTCTCCACCGACCAGTGGTGGACCTACAAATGGCCAGAATTGTTCAACAAAAGCTCTATTGCACAAGTCGTAGAGAGACGCTAGTTTATTCCTTGAAGAATGTAAAAGGCACAAGATTGCTCACTAATTAATACAAATTGCACAATCTAAAAATATCAAACACAAATTAGGGTTTTGCTTAATGTAGTGCGACATGCCACTATTCTCTTTTTTTCATTTCTTTCTTTTCTCCTCCCTTCTGGCTCTTTCTTCTTCTTTTTGACTTTCAGCCAACACTAATATGAACAAAGTTTAATAGTCCCTAACTCAGTGTTGGAAAATAATATAATTATGCAATGTATCAAGTAGAGTAGCCCTAAGAAACATCAACAAGCTAGTATCAAGTAGAATGAAAGTTTTTGCAGGGGATGAAAGAATGGTTCCCAAAAGTGGTGGGTATTGAAATTTTTGGTTTTACATTTTTTTTATGCTACTAGACTCAAAGCACTCAACTGAATAAGCTAGAATTTCAAAACATCACAAGAAACCCTAGTTCGACATTTCTAGGACACTAGAATTGTTGCTAAGATTAAAGTTCAAAAACGATCGAATTTGGTTGGTTCACAATGGAGTGAATTGAAAATTGTCCTAAGCTTTCAATAGAGTACAAGAACACAAAATTCCAAGTCTGTATGTGAAAGTTATGAGCAAAACACCAGACTGGACAAAACTGAAACAAAAGCTACGCAAAGTAAAAATGATCAGCAACTAATGCAAGCAATCTAATGGATTGAAAGTTAGCAAAACTCACTAAAATTCCATATTAAACTAAGTGTTTAATTTTTGTGAGTCAGTTTTCAAAATATGATAGAAAAATAAGGCTTATCTAGGGATAAAAATCCGTCACCACTCAGCCATGCTCTGATACCAAAATGATAAGGAGCGGCCCGATCTTGTGATGATGAAGAAGATAACTTGGATCCATGAACTCTGATGAACACTGGCGTCAATCAATGTCTCGATACGACAACCTATGACATGAGAATTCGCCCAAGAACATGTTTTGATCTTCGCCTACTTGACCACGCAAAAGTAGATGTACACTTTTGCAATCACCCTAAAGAAATTGCAAGCACAATGAGGACAAATTTCATATTGAAACTCCTAATCTAATGGTGGCATTGTAGAACAAGCAATTGAATATGAGTATGAGTATGAGTATATCTTTAATATAGAAATTTATTATTACAATTACAACGGATGGAATACACATATATAAGAGAGAGGGGTGCATGAGCAGTGCTTGGCATGAATAGTACCATGTGAATAGTTACCATGTACACTCCAAGATTTGAATTTTTGGTTTCGGATCATATCTCGGAGGCGACTGAAATCTGAAATTTCAGCAAAATTCAAAAAATTTAGACACAATATCAAACGAAATACAAAAACAAAATTTGAAATCCATTTTTTTAAACTGAGAATTATGAGATTTTGGGCAAAATCACCGAGATTTCACTCGAAATATCCGAAATCTCGATGAAAATTAAACTACCTACAAATGGTCAAAAATACATCAAAAAAATTTGAAATTTTTTTGGATGATTCTTATGTATTAATAATATTCCCATAAAATTTTTAGATGATGATTAAGCCTGTGGAATTTTAAAAAATTGTGCAAGTGGTAATATTGTGATCAAAGCATTATGTAAATTCTATTTTTGATTTTTTAAATGTAACAAATGAAGTTCAAGTCATTTAGAAAGTTTTCTATAGGTTCCTATGTATTGTAATGCAACATACGAAATATTTTAAAAGAAAAGAATATAAAGTTAGAAATTTTGGTAGCATTTTGACTAATTTTTGGATTATGACAGTGACAATTGTCAACAATCAATATATGTTGTCATGACAAATGATAGACATGAAATAAAATTAACTCATATGACAATTCAACACATAGCAAGAAGATATAAAAGAATAATTACAAGAAGGACTATGAATATGTTTTTACAACAAAAGGCATAATTAAAAGTAGTACAAACATGTAAAGCATGGACAACTACGCATTGCCATACCTACGAGTAATATGATACTGGTGAAAACTGGACCTCCGTGTTATCGACAATGATCTCGTCATGCTTTCTCTGGTGTTATTGCTTGTACTCTTTCCAGCTCATGTCTCGTGGCAGCCAGGCGAACTTCTAGTGTTCATAACGCGATATCCAAGTCGAAGGATTTTCTAACTGGTATAGGTTCCTGACAACCGTGTGTTGTGTGTACGGATCAGCATAGGGATCAGTGTAGTCAAATAATAATGACATCCTTGATCTGTCGTAGAATGAATGTTTGCAACTGTACCAACCCATATCCCCTCCGTAGGGCATCGAGCCGTACCCTAACTTGGAGTACTTAGGGTGCTCACTGGGAAGCCCCAATGGCTAGAAGACTGGCTACTAGACCACGAGCCCATGTCATCCTGGGGCTATCCTGCCTACCGCCCACCCCCACCACTCGTCGCGCTACGGGTCTATCTCTGTGAGCCCTTCCTCGGGGCACTCCCCCCGTGTTGCAATCCTACCGGTAAGTGTGGTTGTCATCGCCTCTAGAGTCTGTCGCCGAGCTGCTATCAACGTTCACCTTCTGGGGGGTATCTCTGTGTTGTTATCGCTACCCACATCCGGCTCCTCATCGCTTTCGGCTTTTGCATGTGCCTTCCCACGCTGGCTGGCTGACAACTTTGCCAACCCACCTAAAGCACCCGCTAATGTGTCATCGTCAGTACCACGTTTCCTCTTGGCTATGTGAGTGTTGACAATCGCGACCTCGATCCAATCTAGGATGCTATTTCCACCTATGGCCAGTTTGAACAAATATTAAGAGCCTGTTCGGTAGAGCTCCGGCTCCCAGATTCTCGTCCGGAGGAGCCAGGGCTCTACCGAACACGTTCGACTCCCTCGCATGGCTCTGAAAATCTCGGAGGAGTGATTCTCCCATTTTGCCTGGGCACGAGGAGCAGCCTCTAGCCTACTCCCTGCAAGAATCACAACCCCCCCCCCGCGTCGACAGCCTCCCCACCTCGAGCGTCGCCTCCCAGCCTCCTCGAGCACCTCCTCCCTGCAGCGCCGCCTCACCACCTACCTGAGCGCCGCCTCCTCGCCTCGACCACCACATCCTCGCCTCGACAGCCGTCAATCTACCCCCCTGCGCCTCGTCGAGACCGCCAACCTATCCCTGCTTGCGCTGCCTCAACCTTCGCCTCCCACCTCGACCGTTGCCGTTATACCCCACCTACACCACCTCAAGTCCGTCGACCCGTCCCCGCCTACACCGCCTCGACCGCCGCCTCCCCACATTGACTCCCTGCCTCGACCACCACCTCCCTGCGTCGACTTACTGCCTTGACCGCTCGCCTCGTCCGCCACCTCGAGCGCCCCGACGAGTGTTTCCTGGAGGCATGGCTGAATCTGGAGCTAGCTACTAGCCGAACACTTCTCTAAACTGCTCCTGATTCTTCAGAGCAGCAGAATCAGGAGGAGTTGGAATAGAATCAGAGAGGAGTAGGAGCTAGAGTGATACTGAACGGGTGTAAGTTCAAGCTTTATTGGTTTTGGTGATTGGTGTTAGATTAATACTTAATCTTGTTTAATGACAAACCTAATCTTTAATGAGACTAACGTGTTCATTGAGCTTAGTATTAGTAGTCTCATATTTGGATGGAAAATGAAAAACCTAAGGTATGTATGCGCATTCACTTTATTGTTCTTTGTATACTTCGGTTTCAAGTTAGAATATGAATTTCCCATTACTTTAACCACAAAATGTGCATTATGTTTCCCAATCCATATATCACATGGATGCACATATTTAGGGGGAGTTCACACTCTAACTTGAAGTTTCATCAGTATTGATCTATTCTTCACTCCATATATAAATAATCAATACATTGAAACATATCCTTGAGTATATATTCTAAATGCCAAGTTCTAGTATACTTATGGTAATAAAGGATGAACTCCAATAAAATTAATTTAAATATGTGCATAATGTTTCAAAGTCAATAATATGCATGCACATATACTTGTGGGGTTTATTCTATAGTTGATGGCTTAGAGTAATGATCATTTCCATATATTCCACATATCATGAATCATTTTTTATCATCAACATGAGTAGATGAAAACTTGTGTAGTTAGTATATACTCATATCAATTTAAATGAAAATAAATTAAGTTAGTTTGTCTTACTAATCATTAGAGAACACTTCATCATGTATTGATAGTGTCTATTGATTAATCAAGGACAAATGGATAGTTCTTAAGTATAATGAAGCATGTGTTGCATCATTGTGCTTATGACACATTTAATTCATTAATTTGATTTAGGTTGTACTCAATCGACATGAGTGGTATCCATTATGTGTTAATGGAATGCAAGAGATGATTGAGACAGCCATGTGTTTTGGACTAATATTTTCAATGAGTTTGAAACATGATTTAGTCCAAAGTTTGAAAAGAGGAGAAAGTTCATCAAGAATGGATGAACAAGTTTATAGAGCCGGGTGTCAATCTTGAAGTAAAGATCGATTGAAGATCATAAAGACTTCAAGGGAGCTATGTCACGATCCTGGGGAGAAAAGATTGAAGATCTTAAAGCCCTAAAAAGGGATCGCTTGCGGCGGCGCAAAGGTATAAATAGATAGGCTAAGATTTTTCCCTAGCTTTGAGTCTAGTATAGCGTTGAACTATTAAGAGGGGTTGAGTCCTTTGCTCCGAACTTCATCATGTATTGGTGATCTCAATTCCGTTAATCACTCGAGCTCAAATCTCTTCTTGATTTGGTTTTTCGCATAATAGCTCTAATTTGCATGTGTTGCACATAGGACGATCTAATGCGTTGGCTTTGTATGCATATTGCTCTTATTTGCATGTGTTGCAAATAGGATATGCATATGCTTTGGTTTTTAATGTGATTGCTCTGATTTGCATGTGTTGCAAATAGGAAGAGCTCATACATTGGTTTTTGCATGAAGCTTATATTTTGCATGTGTTGCAATTGTTGAACTTTTTTTTTTTAAACCAAAATTCTATTTGAGTTTTGTCGGTGTTTCGTGCACCGGCAATACGAATTTATGGTCGGATGGGGTCGCGCGCTCCCTCTCCCCGAATGGTCGACTCAAGGAGTCAGATGATGTATACTGGTTCGGGCCGAATGTCCCTACTCCAGTTCGTTCGGCGTGGGTGTATTGATCTTTGGGTGATGAACAAGGGGTGTACAAACGAGGCGGGGGGTCGGCTGTCCGATCCCCTTGAAGTTTTCGCTAGGGAGTTGTGGCTACATAGAAGACTGTTTCTTCATCGCCCCTCCCTCTCGGGCCCTGCCTCTCCTTATATAGACGGAGGAGGCAGGTTACACGGGAGTTTGGGAAAATCACGAGGAAAGGGGGGCCTGCGCGTCTCGAAATCTGGTTTCTGTCTTGTCCGACCGACCCTGCCCGTCCCGAGGCAGGGTTGGTGGCTCTGTGATGAGTAGTCTTGCGTAGTGCTGTCTGGGTGGCGTGTCGCGTGGTGCTCCTGTCAGCCTCGGTGGCTTTAATGGCGCTTGACTTTGCCTTGGCCTCGGGAGTGGGCGTAATCTTCTGCGGTGTGCCAGGCGATGGGACGGGGGCTTGACTTCTTCGGTGGCTCCTCTGACAGTCTTGGGAAGGAGCCGTCGCTCGCACGGACGCTGTGGACGCCGCGCACAAGGCATTTGCCTCGACACCGGCGTGGCCCTCGGCTCGCGCGCGGGTGGAGCTTGCTGACCGTGAGCTTCAATACTAGGCGGTCGGAGCCCGCCGACCGCCCGGGATAGGAGTCCGCCGACCGTCCAGGGTCGGTCCTGCATAGGTCGGGGTTCGACCTCCGCGGCCCAAGTGCCTTTCGGCAGTGCTGGGCCTTCGCCGCGGTGGGTCAGCCCGTTCGTGTTTCCGGGCTGATGGGGGTACCCATGGTACGGGTACTCGTCAGTAGCCCCCGAGCCCCCGAGCGGGTCGGAGAGCCGGCCGGGGGGTTAGCTGCCCGGAGGTTGGCGGCGCTAGGTCGGCGCGGCTGCTTGGGAGCCGCGCCACTTAAAAAGAGCCCGATTCTTGTGGCGAGACCAGGTGGAGTGTAGCCCCCCGAGCCGGTCGGAGAGCCGGCTGGGGTTTAGCCTTGGCAGTGGCAGCCGTCGGCCGGAGGTCGGCGGTGCTTGGTCGGCGCGATCGCTTGAGTCGCCGCTAGCCAAGAAAGAACCCGGGTGCGAAGCGCACCCTGGTGTAGTTCTTAGCCCCGAGCGGGTCGGAGAGCCGGTCGGGGGTTTAGCCCGGTCGGACTCTGGCAGGCCACGTCGTTCGTGGGCTTTTAGAGTCGGTTTGAGCGAACGCACGTTTACCTTCGTCGGTTTGAACGTCGTGCTCGCGCGAGCTGCTGTCGGGTAATCCGAGTGGAACCTTGGCGATCTCCTTCGAGGGGGATCGTTTCCAAGCGGACGTAGCTCCCGGCGTGGGCGTCCGACCCGCTGTGGGGCGTTCCATAAAAACCTTTCCTTACTCATCCCGGGTCGGGCTGCCGGGTCGTCCGCCGACCGAGCGCTACCGCCGCCACTCATCGATGAGCTCGCGGGAGAGTGTGAGGTATGGTCTCGGACGCGGGCCACAGTGATTGGGTCGTCCGCCGACCCATCTAGAGGCCCTCTGGGGCTCACCGCGACCCACCCTCGCTCTATTTTACGTGTTGGGCGGCTTTCATTCCACTGGCCGATTCGGCCTTCGTAACCCTCAAGACGGTCTGCCGGGCCTCGGCGCGAGCCCGCAGCCGCTTGCTTTCGAGCGGGCGGCCCGATGGGCCGTTTTCTTACCTTTCTTGGCATGGGGCACCCTGGCCCGTTAGCCGACGGGGCTGCGATGCGGCCGCTGGCGTCTGTGCGCGAGGCGGCCGTCTGTCGAAGCGATTAATGCTTAGTGGGATTAAATGGGCTGCGGCACGTTCACGGAGCAGGGCGTGTGGCGGTGACGGTTGGCGGCTGCGTCGGTCCGCGTGAGGCGTCGGTTGGCGCGAGGCGCGTCCGTTCCGCCAGCGCCTATAAAGGAAGGAGAGAGGCGGCGCGGAGGAGCAAATCCTCCTGCCGTGTCCTCTGCAAAAGAAAAGAAGAGAGAAAGCAAGGAAGAAGAAAAAGCCTCTGCCCGTCGCGCCCTCTCCGCTCTCCTACGCTCATTCGGGATGTCGGCCGACCTCGCACTCGGCCGCGGCGGGTCGCTACCTCGGCTTGGAGAGGAAGGAGCTCCTTCCCCCGCGGCCTCAGTCCGGTGGCGGTGTGCCGGCCGACCGAGGTCCTGAATCGGGAGGCAGCGAGATAGTCTCGCCGGGCGGCCTTCTACGAGCGGGCTTCGCCTCCCACTCCACCCGTTCGTCCGGGGCCATGCACTTCTATGGGGGGAAGTTCACCACCGAACCCGAATGGAGTCCTTCACATCGCGGTCTTCATGACGCCAGGCGAGGCTTTTCTGGGGATCGAACCCCACTGGGGACTCTGGCGCCACTTCTTCTTCGCGAGGCCGCCGTCGGGTGCCGCCGACCTTCTTGGCGCCCTGGCGATCCAACTGCGCCCCCGCCGCAAGTCGCTCTACACCGACGTGAAGTTGCCGACGTCCAACCGGGGGTGGCATAGCGAGTGGTTCTACGTCCGGAACATTGACAACGCGTTCTGCCTTCAGTGGGAATCTGCCGACGCCGCATCCTTGCTGGACCTGGGGTCCCGATACGAGGGACCGGGCGAAGGTGGATGAGATCCTCGAAAAGCTCACAGACCTGAAGCGGCGGGGTCTGACGGGCAAGGTGGTCCTCCGTACGTTCATGGAGAGGCGCATTCAACCCCTCAAGGATCGGGCGCGCCCCATGTTCGAGTACATAGGGCCGACCGACCCTGCGAGGTCGTCGGAGCGGGAGCTTCCTGCGTCGGAGGTCCTCGCGTGTGAAATCATGTGCTGAAAAATTGGCTTAATGATGATTTTGGTATTGTGGTATTGCAAAGTGGTTGTGCTTATGACATGTGTGGTGCATGTGCATGTGTTATTTCAGAAGATTAATGGATATGCTTGTGATATCATGGTAATGGTTTTGCTTGATGCAATGCGCTCGTGTGAGTGGTTGCATGGATTGATCTTGAGTCAAGTCGTGGACTTGTGCTCGTACACAGTTGTGTGTTTGTTCATGTGCAGGTGTTGCTTGAGGTCGAACGTGGTCGGTGACGGGACCGGAACTAGGTTCATGGAGGAACTGAGGTTCGGGACTAGGTTCAGGGAGGAATCGAGGTCTTGGTGGTCGAGGATGTCATGCGAGGCGTTCGGACTAGAGAACGGTGCACATGGTTGCTAGTTAGTCACGTGAGTATGGCAGGTGACCATGCGCGTGCAAAGGGTTAGTCACGTGTGTATGGCAGGTGGCCATGAGCGTGCAAAGTGTTAGTCACGTGAGTATGGCAGGTGGGCCATACGCGTGCGATTATGTCGTTTTGAGGTAGTTTGCATGTATTGGGCCATGTTGGGCCAAGTGGACATGCATACGAACTCTGCTAGGGTTTTCTTATAAATAGGAGGGGTTGTCTCCTGTTTATGGTGTGCTGGAAATTAGGGTTTGTACTCTTTTGTTTGGAGTACTGTAACCAGATTAGACAAAAAGAAATAAAGATTAATTCTTTAAGTCTCGTCGGCGCGTGTTGCACAGAAAAAGGAGCAGCAATTCTCTTTGTGGCCGCATGACCTGATCTTGAAGCTACGGCGGGCGAGTTGTAGTGCGGGCGGCGACTTTGCCTGTTTGGACAGCATTACGAAGGACATCAGCGCCTTGATTGCTTCGTCCAAGGAACCGAGCAGACTTCGTTCTTGCCGGCCAAAGTTATTAGGCTGCTACGGGCCTTGCTTGCACGCGTGCACGGGAAGAAGAAAAGCATCACATACGGCGAGCACGCCTGTATGCGCGACGGGCTCAAGATCGGTTTGGTCAGTATTGATTCCATCGGCAGTCACGTCTCCACAAGACAGCAATACACAAGATAAGTGCAGTTGTGACAACTAGTTGCTTTGTTTTAACTAGCCTATTATCCGTACCTATGAAAACGAATTAAAAGTGCATGGTATAACTTTGCTTCACGTCATTGCATGCTATTGCCACGTCCTTTGCTTCTCTGTTGTTACAGATGCAATTGAGCTACATATGCAATTAAGCTAGTTCAGAGACTTTGTTTCTAGATTGGTTAATTGTTTTACCTTGGTAATTTTGATTTGATCTATTCCAAACCTTCCTAGGGCATTAAGTAATTGATCTAAAAAGTTTGATTGGTTAATTCCTCATAGATTTTGTTTAATCACAAAATTAGGGTTTAATTAATTCGCGTCATTTTTGGTCTAGTCAACTTGCAAAGCTTATAACTTTTGATCCGTAGATCCGATTGAGTTGATTCTTGTTGGGTTAGTTTCTAAATTGAATCTAGTTTCTTCAGTTAAAATTTCACATCAATCCGATTGCTAGATTTTCGGGAATCCATGTTAGATCTATTTTCGGTATAGTCTATCACAGCAAGATTGCGAAGCTTATAACTTTTGATCCGTAAGTGCGATCAAGCTGATTCTTTTTTTGTTAGATGCGTATTAAAGTCTAGTTTCTTGTGTTAAAATTTCAGATCAATCCGACCGCTGGATCTCCAGGAATTCACGATTTACCGACCGCATATCAATCTGTTTTGTTGATTACGAAGTGATTATTTAATTCCGAATTGGGGTGAATTGTTAGTAGTTTAAAATTTTGACTTTAGCTTCCGCGCAATCATTCACCCCCCTCTGATTGCTATATTAGTATATATCGATCCTACAAGTGGTATCAGAGCAAGGTTTTTCTAATTAGTCTTAACCGGTGATTAGAAACTGTAGCGATGGATAGGTATACGACAAAACCTTGCGTTTTCGATGGTGTTGATTTTCAGTTTTGGAAAGCAAAGATGGAGGCGTTCATCCAGGCGCAGGGCTTCGCAATTTGGGAGAAGGTTTACAAGCCGTACGAAGTCCCTGGGAACGACAACGTCAACGACGCAAATCGTGCACATGTTGAAGCAAATAGCAAGGCGCACAACTTGATCATCCTAGGTTTGGGACGCAGCGATTTTGATCGAGTGGTTCATCTTCGATCCGCATATGAGGTATGGAAATCTCTTTGTGATTACCATGAGGGTTCTAACACTGTCAAAGAGGTTCGCCAAGATATTTACAAAAAGGAATACATGCGTTTTGAGATGAAACCTAGTGAATCTGTAGATGATTTCTTTGCACGTTTCAATAAAATTCTTAGCAATCTACGTCTTTGTTGGAGTTAGCTACACTGATGCTGAAAATGCTCGACAATTGCTTAGTGCTTTGGACATGTCGGTGTGGGAGATGAAAGTAACATCTATACAAGAATCTACTACCATGAGCACACTCACATTAGATGTTCTTTACTCTAAACTGAAGACTCATGAGTTGGATGTTTTTGCTAGGAAGAATGGACATAAATCAATTGCTTTATCCTCTCAAACTAGCATGTCTCCTAACAATACTTCTTCAAGTTTTGCTTTGTCTTTCTTATCTTCACTAACCGATGAACAGATTGAGCAATTTCCAGAAGAAGAATTGTCACTACTCTCTTCTCGCTTTAACAAAGCTTTGCAGAATGTGAGAATGAAGAAGAGAGGTGGTGGTGGTCCTCCAAGATGCTATGAGTGTGGTGACCTCAACCATATTCGCACACATTGTCCTAAACTTGCAGGTAAAGCATCATGGGAGGAGAAGGACAACAGAAAAGAGAAGAAAAAGTTTCCTTCATTTGATAGAAAGAAAAAGAGCTTCATCAATCGCAAGGTGGTTCACCGAGTCCTTTCCGCTCTTGAACAAGTCAATTTGAGCGATGTGGATTCGGAGAGCAGCGAGGACGATGCAACTCCAAGCAAGCATGAGTTGACGGGATTGTGTCTCATGGCCAAAAGCAGCGACAGCTTCACCGAGGACGATCACGACAGCGATTTCAATGAGGTAGATCCTTCCTATGATGAATTAGCTATTGCTGTTGCTCGACTTGGTAAATTGCTTAATAAACGTGATAAGAAAATTAAGAAACATGATTTTATTGTTGAATCATTGAATGCTGAAATTGCTAGACTTAAGACTTTGATTCCTGATGATGATACTTGCAAATCATGTGACTTAATTTATAATGAGCTCACCTTGCTTAGAAAAGAACATGCCTTCCTGTTACATCTAAATGAGAAAAATGAGAAACATGTTAAACATGCTAGCTGTTCCACTGATGATTTGCATGGTTCAACTTCTTGTTCTAAATGCTCAATTCTTGAATTGAAATTGAAAGATGCAAATGCTAGAGTTTCTCAATTGACTGATGATCTTCTTACACATGAGGTTCTTTCATGCTCAACTTGTCGCAAGCAAAAAGAAAAATTAGACGTTCTCTGTAATAACTGTTTAACTCTTTCTCAAAAGGTTGATTATTTGGAAAAGTCATTAGAACGTTTCACTAAAGGAAAGAAAAACCTAAACATGATTTTGGATCAATCAAAAGTCAGCACTCATAATAAAGGTTTAGGTTTTGATTCTTATGCTCATTATAAATCACATGTTCCCACTGTTGTTAAAGCACTTGAAGGAGGAAAATTTGAAATTGACAATGAGCCTAAGAAAACTGTCTTTAAGTCTGCTGGAGTGCTATCTTCTACTATGATGAATGCAAATGTTGCTTCTACTTCTAAAGCCAAACATCATGTTAAGTACACTTGCACTCATTGTGGTAGAGATGGACATTTAGTAGATTTTTGCTTTAGACTGCCAAAAAACAAAAGAAAGAAAAAGGTAAGGCTAGGTCTAATTTCAGACAGGCGTGCTTTGTTTCTCATTATGTGCCTAGGGTGATGCAAACACCTTTTGTTGCTAAGAACACGAGAAAAGACAAATCTGTTTTTGTGCATAAGAATGCTCGTGTTGTGCCTACTGTTGTGCGTCGTGTGTCTCAGTACTGGATTCCTAAACATCTTATTTCTAACCCCAGTACCGAGACCTCGATATTTTCTGCTTTTATGTAGGCTTCTCAAGCGAGGAAGGAGAACATATGACTAGTAAATTTTGGATGCTCACGTCACATGTTCAGTGATAAGATTTGGTTCTTCACTTGTGCATCTCGTGCTGAAAGTGTTATTTTTCAAGATGCTTCTTCCACCTCTGTTTTCGCAAAAGGCACTAGTCCAATGGTGCAGGTACAGGTGCATATGTTCAGGGGGAGAGTATTTTTGTTCATGAAGATGCTGATGCTGTTGAGGATGAGATAATTGGAATTTGCTGTATGCTTGTGTGCTCGTTTTCAAGCTTTCCCACATGCTTCACATAAACAAATCATCAAGCGAAATTTTCAGGTATCTCTTTGGTACTCAAGATTTTGGCATTTAGCTTTCTGCTTCCTCATGCATTAGTTTGAGAGCTTTTTCTGATGCTGATTTTGGAGGATGTAGAATTGATAGAAAAAGTACATCTGGTTCATGCCACTTCTTAGGTAGTTCTCTTTCTTGGGCATATCGAGATTAAATTTCACTTTCTCCGAGATCATATAGAAAAAGGAAATATTGTGCTTTATCATATGGATACTGAACATCAATTGGCAGATATTTTCACAAAACCTTTGTCATCTGCTTGTTTTGCTTTTATTCGGGGAGAACTTGGGGTTGTTCACCTAACAGGCTTGTTTTGAGGGGGAGTTTGTGAAAACTTTGTGATTCTTTGTTTACACTTTCTTCTTTCTTTTTCTTAAATAAAAAATTAAAAAGGGAAAATAAAAAAGTATTGAGCATTATATTTAATACACATATGTGATTTGAAGCCATGTCTATGCTACAAAGTCTTTGTAACTTCATCTTTATGCATATATGGTGTAGTTTATGACATGACTATTTAAATGGAATGAAAATTTGAATTAAATCTTGTCATGGTTGAACTTTCTTGACTATCTTGATCCTGCTCAAAAAGATGCCCAATGTGAAAGTTTTCAAGGTTAAAGAGCTAAAAGCTCAAAAAGTGATTTTTGATAGATGCAAGATCAAGGTTATGCACTGTCGCACTTCCTCTTTACGAGACTGCTTATCATTGCACTCTGATATGAACTTGGAAGAGGTTGTGTATGACCGAAACCATGAAACCTTAAGCTCATTGCTTGGCATGGTTGAAAAGTAAGGCTGATGGTGCATATAATTCCTTGCAATTTTATATTTTATTGCAATCAATAAATAAATCAGCTTTTCAAGCACCAAAGAAGTGCACAAAAGTTCAATGTTTTCAGGTTTTGAGATAGTTGAGAAAGAGAGATCATGCCATGCAAAAAATCGTTAATAGTACTTGATTTCTAGTTGTGCTTAGTCTACATTGTTTATGTGTAGATTTGAGGGTGCAAGTACTTTTGATAGCATGACTTGGAGGATGTTACATTTGTGGATGATTTTATAATGCTCATTACATAAAAAAATGGCAACTAAAACAAACAAAAAGATTTTATTCTCTCTTTTGTATTCTTGATGAATCCATTGTCAAAGGGGGAGAATTTTGGGCACATTGCACATTCACACACACATTTTTTCATCTTAGGATGAGATTTTTCTTATTTTCACCTAAGGGGAGTTTTTCACTTTGCATGTTTGTCAAAGGGGGAGATTTTGTGTTTTTCACTTTGGCTTTCAATTTTAAACTCTTTTATTTCAAAAATTTTTCTTGTGAAGTGAATGCCAATATTCAGTTCTAAGTGGTGTTGCCAATGTTTTCATCAAGGGGGAGATTGTGAAATCATGTGCTGAAAAATTGGCTTAATGATGATTTTGGTATTGTGGTATTGCAAAGTGTTTGTGCTTATGACATGTGTGGTGCATGTGCATGTGTTATTTCAGAAGATTAATGGATATGCTTGTGATATCATGGTAATGGTTTTGCTTGATGCAATGCGCTCGTGTGAGTGGTTGCATGGATTGATCTTGAGTCAAGTCGTGGACTTGTGCTCGTACACGGTTGTGTGTTTGTTCATGTGCAGGTGTTGCTTGAGGTCAAACGTGGTCGGTGACGGGACCGGAACTAGGTTCATGGAGGAACTGAGGTTCGGGACTAGGTTCAGGGAGGAATCGAGGTTTTGGTGGTCGAGGATGTCATGCGAGGCGTTCGGACTAGAGAACGGTGCACATGGTTGCTAGTTAGTCACGTGAGTATGGCAGGTGACCATGCGCGTGCAAAGGGTTAGTCACGTGTGTATGGCAGGTGGCCATGAGCGTGCAAAGTGTTAGTCACGTGAGTATGGCAGGTGGGCCATACGCGTGCGATTATGTCGTTTTGAGGTAGTTTGCATGTATTGGGCCATGTTGGGCCAAGTGGACATGCATACGAACTCTGCTAGGGTTTTCTTATAAATAGGAGGGTTGTCTCCTGTTTATGGTGTCTTTGAAATTAGGGTTTGTACTCTTTTGTTTGGAGTATCAGAACTGAGATTAGACAAAAAGAAATAAAGATTAATTCTTTAAGTCTCGTCGTAGCGTGTTGCCTGAAAAGGAGCAGCAATTCTCTTTGTGGCCGCATGACCTGATCTTGAAGCTACGGCGGGCGAGTTGTAGTGCGGGCGGCGACTTTGCCTGTTTGGACAGCATTACGAAGGACATCAGCGCCTTGATTGCTTCGTCCAAGGAACCGAGCAGACTTCGTTCTTGTCGGCCAAAGTTATTAGGCTGCTACGGGCCTTGCTTGCACGCATGCACGGGAAGAAGAAAAGCATCACATACGGCGAGCACGCCTGTATGCGCGACGGGCTCAAGATCAGTTTGGTCAGTATTGATTCCATCGGCAGTCACGTCTCCACAAGACAGCAATATACAAGATAAGTGCAGTTGTGACAACTAGTTGCTTTGTTTTAACTAGCCTATTATCCGTACCTATGAAAACGAATTAAAAGTGCATGGTATAACTTTGCTTCACGTCATTGCATGCTATTGCCACGTCCTTTGCTTCTCTGTTATTCTGAGATGCAATTGAGCTACATATGCAATTAAGCTAGTTCAGAGACTTTGTTTCTAGATTGGTTAATTGTTTTACCTTGGTAATTTTGATTTGATCTATTCCAAACCTTCCTAGGGCATTAAGTAATTGATCTAAAAAGTTTGATTGGTTAATTCCTCATAGATTTTGTTTAATCACAAAATTAGGGTTTAATTAATTCGCGTCATTTTTGGTCTAGTCAACTTGCAAAGCTTATAACTTTTGATCCGTAGATCCGATTGAGTTGATTCTTGTTGGGTTAGTTTCTAAATTGAATCTAGTTTCTTCAGTTAAAATTTCACATCAATCCGACGGCTAGATTTTCGGGAATCCATGTTAGATCTATTTTTGGTATAGTCTATCACAGCAAGATTGCGAAGCTTATAACTTTTGATCCGTAAGTGCGATCAAGCTGATTCTTTTTTTTTTAGATGCATATTAAAGTCTAGTTTCTTGTGTTAAAATTTCAGATCAATCCGACCGCTGGATCTCCGGGAATTCACGATTTACCGACCGCATATCAATCTGTTTTGTTGATTACGAAGTGATTATTTAATTCCGAATTGGGGTGAATTGTTAGTAGTTTAAAATTTTGATTTTAGCTTCCGCGCAATCATTCACCCCCCCCCTCTGATTGCTATATTAGTATATATCGATCCTACATCGCGCGTGTGGCCGCAGTTTCCATCGAGGGAGATACCGAGCCAGCGGGCGAGGCGCCCACGCCATTCTCGGCGCAGAATCCGCAGAACTTGGTACGTCTGGTGGCTCTTATTTGTTTTTGCTTTGCTCTGCTCCTTCGCTCCCTCGGTAGGCGCGTTCTTGAGGGCTCGGTGGCCTGATCTCCCGCCCCTTGCTTCCGGGGGAAAAGGAGGCGCGAGCGGCCGAGCGCCTCGCCAGGGAGTAGCACGACGCCGACCTTCTGGCGAGGAAAGAGGCCACCAGGGCGCGGAAGAGGAAAGAGCGCGCAGACCGGGCTGCGCGCGGCGAGGAGATCTCTGACGAGACTTCGAGTGATGGTGACGAGGAGTCGTCGTCGAGCGAGGGGGAAGCGGTTGTCGGAGACGACTCTGGCGGCTGTGACGCGAGTCCCAGCCGCGGGGCCGGCGACCGTGGTTCCTCAGAAGAGACTGCGGGCGCAGGGTTTATCATGCAGATGCGCAGACCCCTCACGCCCCCTCGCAGGGGTCCGGCGAAGAGGGCTCGTCAGGTGCCGGTCGTTCGCTCCTCTCGGTAAGTGATTTATGTGCCCCCAGTTTGATCTTCTTCGGTGCTTCTTCCTTCGCAATTCCTGACCGACTGCTGTGCGCAGGGGGCTCACCAGCGCTGGGAGGGCGCTGAGTCCTACTTCGGTGGTGAGGAACCGCACCCTTCCGCTTCCGTCGGTGGAGGGCGCGGCGGCGGTTGTCGGGAGCGAGGTCGCCGGATCGCCTCACGGCAGGTCTGTCGGTGAAGGGGACGCCGCGGAAGGTGGGCGCGGGGCGTTGCCGGCCCCGACAATGCAGGAGGAGGCTCTGGTGGGCGCGCTTCCGCCCGCGCCGTTGTCTGGTGAGACCGGTGAGGTCCGCCGCCACCAGCGAAGCGGCGGGACCGCTATCGTCCGCAGCATCAACGGGAGACGTTCCGCCATCCTTGCCTTCCCCCGTACTGCCGACCGTGGGGGTCGGCGCGACTCTGCCGCCGGTGGAAGTACTGGGATTTGCGGCGTTCACGACACCGGCGGCGAGTCTGCCGCCGCCGCCGGGGAATACCGCCGCTTGCCGGTCCAAGTGTTCTTAGGAGGGCGCGCAATGCCGCCGCATGACGCCTTGATGGCGGGGAAGTTGAGGCGGGGCGGTTGCCAACCGCCGTGTTGACTTGGCCCGGCCCTGACCCGGCCGGAGGGCCCGCGTTCGTTCTGGACGACGAGGCAGAACGCGCGGATTGTAATGCCTTGGAGGTGGAGATGGGGAGGATCCACGCCGACCTTACTCGCCGTCGGCCGACGCCGCATCGAGCGAAAGTCCATTGCTCAGAGTCCCGCTCGGCGGATCGGTAAGTCGCGACGGATTTGTCTTTCGTGCATCTCTCGGCCAGAAACGGATCGACCGGGCGGGTATTCGCAGCGCTTGACATCCCGGGCGGTGGACAAGTCGATGTTCCTCCGTCACTTGCACAGCCGGGGGAGTGCCATAGGGGAAGAGCTGCTCGACGCCCGGAGGGCGCTCGTTGCCGAGCAAGGAAGGGCCGCTACGGCTGATCAGCGGCTGGGGGACGTCACTGAGGCCTTGCGGGAGGCTCAGCGACTAGTGGAATCGTTGACCGGCGAGGCAGAGAAGGCCAGGTCGGCCCTGGCGGATGCTGAAGCGGCCAAGACTTCTGCGATCCGCGCAGAAGGATCCGCTCGGGCGGAGGCCGCCCTCTTCCGAGAGGAATGCGAGTCGGCCCGCAGGGAGGCCGACCAGCTTCGCGGCGAGCGGGATCTTGCTCTGGGGGAGCTTGCGTCGGCGAGGAAGCTTGCCAACCGCGCCGCGTCCGATCGAGAGGCACGCGCCAAGGCCGAGGAGGAACTCCGCGCCAAAGAGGCCTCCGTGGCCGGTGAGTAGTTCAACCCCTTGGGAGCCATTGCAACGGGCGTCTTCTGACGCTGCTTTTTGTCCCTGCAGAGCTACGGAAGGATCTCAGCGACATGCTGGAGTCGCGGAGGAGGGCGGTGGAGCAGCGGGATGCGGCGGTCGAGTCACGTGACTCGGCCCTTATGGACAAGCGGGTGGCGGAGAGGGACGCGGCCGCTACGACGGCCGAGCTGACGGTCCTCCATGTGGGCATCCAGGCCGTCTGCGACCGGCTATTCGGGCTTACTCCGGGCCCCAGCGCCATCCCTGCCATACTTGGATGGGTCCCAGAGCGCGTCAAGGCGTCGGTGCGGGAAGCGGCGGTGCTTGGCGCTTCCTCGGCCCTGGTCAACACCGTCTCTTATTATGACGGCGTCGACCTTGAGGCGGTTGGGAGCGGCATCGCTGCTGACCGAAGCGACGAAGAGGTCGACGCATTCGTGGCCCGGGTCGATCCGTGCGCACAAGAGATTGCCCGTCGAATCTCGCCGCGAGAAATCCTCCATCGGAAGGAGGGAGATGATTAGTATCCTTATTTTTTGCTTTTTGGCAGTGCATGTAATGAACATGATTACCCTGACTGAGCTCGATGTGTCGGGTTGCTTTTAAGTTATTTTGCCCGTCTACTCCGTGCTTCCTCTGTGAAGTTGAGCAATCTTACGACCATAGCTACAGGGCGCCCGGGGGTGCCCTGAGAGCGTAGGCGTTGCTTCAATCCCGTTCGAGGAGATCACGGGATAGGACGAGCTATCTCGAGCAATAGCTTTGCGGAGGGGAGGTGCCTAGGTCGGACCGCCTCCTTCGTGAAGCTTGCGCTTGGTGGTTTAGAGCGCTGACCCGAGTGGAGGTGCTTCGACCGTCCCTAGCGTCTCTTGCCCGGAGGACTTGTTTCCCCCCGCAGAGTGCCACTTCGAAGCCGTAGCTGCGGAGGCGTAGGCCGTAGTACTTTTGGGCTGGGGGAAATAGCCACGAGGTAGATAGCTCGATCGGTCGGAGTGCGGCTCAGGTTAGCGACTCGTACGCTTTTTAACGGCAATAGGGTTGGTTCGCCTGGTCGATCAAACTATCTTCTGCTCGGGCGACTTCCTTTTTGCGCGAAATGCTACTCAGGAGCCGTGGCCGTTGGGGCTTAAGTTGTAGCATTCGGTTCGAGGAGGTTGCCACGAGGGAGATTGTTTGATCGGTCGGCTTGCCGTCCTAAATCGAAAGGCTCCATCCGACCGCTGCTTGGCCCTTTGCTTAAGTAACCTCCCTTTTGCGCAAAGTGCTACCTCGGAGCCGTAGCCGCGGGGGCGTGAGCTGTAGCATTTTGGGTTTGAAGAGGTTACTATGAGGGGGGTAGCTTGGTCGGAGTGGTTACCGGTCATCGATCTAGGTGGCTGACCCCTGAGGTCGAGGAAGCAGCCCCCGAGTGGTGCGTGGGGACTGAGGGTGCAGTTGCCACGCACCGCTTGAGGCCGCAGAAGATTTTCGAAATGGGTTTAAGTTTTCTTTGGAGATAAGTGCGGATTAACTCGCCTGGGGGACCGTGCCGCTTTCGGAGCTGGTGTTGAGCGCTTCGTCTTCCGCGCCGTTGCGTGACCCCAAGGCGCTTCGTCTCCCGCGCCTCCCGTACTGTTTTTGTCTATAAGAGGAGAGGCTGCGACGCGCTCGTTACTTCGGCAAGGAACGCCACCAAACGAACTTTTCCCTGTGCGCCATGGCGGATCGCAACACTCAGCCCCGAGAGGAAGCGGTTGCTCATCAGGCCTGGCTGCAGGAGGTGGCGGAGGCTGAAGCTGAGGCTGTTCGTGAGGACGTACGGCGAGTTGGCGTCCTTGTCGTGGGCGTTCCCCGACTTCAGGAAGTGAGGGCGCCGCTGCTGCGCGATGGTGGAAGCGACGTCGCGTGAGCTTCGGTGGCGAAGCGCTCACCAGGATCGTAACGGGCGGTTCGTTCTTGGTTGGGGCGATGTTCCTCCATGAATAAAGCGCTTCTTTGCTCCCTGTTTCTTTTTTCTTCCTTGAGGATTTTGCGCTTGCGATTTGCCCACATCCGTAGTCTTTTGGGATCGCAACGGATCCGGCGTAGGTTGGAGGCGGTTGCGCCCTTTGTTTTCTTTGACTTCCTCGCGCCTTCCCATCAGCTGGGCTTCTCCTCGCGTTGCGCCAGAATGTGCGTTTGTTACTGGAATGGGACGGCCCGACCATCTGCAGGTCGGTTGTCCTTTCATTCGCGGTCTTTGTGACGGGCAAAGTACTACTTCGGGACCTCGGCTTTCGGGGCGGAGGTCGCAGTACTTGCGATAGGTCAGACGAGAGAGAGAGAGAGATAGAGCACTCGGTCGTCTGAGAGCTGCGGCTCGGCATGGTGCCCGCACACCCCGTCATGGATGTCCAGCAGAAGGTGCTTCCATTGGTCGATCGGAACACACTTCTGAAGGATTCCGGACGGGCTCCTCTTGTAGAGGGCGCCTTCGACCAGGACGAAAGACTTAGCCCACCGGGCGAGGCGCCGAGGCTCGGTGGTATCGGCGGGGAGCAACCCGTTCGTCAATCGATCGACAAACGGTTGCCTCCAGTCGGTTTCGACGCTCAGGACGCCCAAGTCCGACCCAGGCGGGTGAGCATCTGGCCGAAGGTCAGCGGGATCGCCCGTCTTCGGGGGGTCGGTGGCACCCTGAGCACTCGGGTCCAACCGGATTGATGGGCTGCTGAGGTCGGAAACGAAGATCCCCGGGGGAACCGGCCCTTTTCCGGAGGCGAGGTTGGCGAGGGAGTCGGCTTCACCGTTGTAGCGTCGGTAGCTGTGATGGAGCTCGAAACCCTTGAACTTCTCCTCGAGCTTGCGGACCTCCAGGCAGTAGGCGGCCATCCGAGCGTCACGGGGCTCGGTGGCTTTCATCACTTGGTCGACGACCAGCTTGGAGTCGCCATGGACGTAGAGCCGTCGTGCGCCCAGGTCGACGGCGATCCGAAGGCCGTTGACGAGGGCTTCGTACTCGGCGACATTGTTGGTAGCGTCGAAGAGTAGACGGATGGCATACCGGAGCTTGTTGCCGAGTGGGGAGATGATGACGACCCCTGCGCCGGCCCCATTCCTGGTTTAAGACCCATCGAAGTACATCGTCCAGTACTCCGGGTCCTCGACCACTGCAGGGACTTGCGCTTCGGTCCACTCGGCGACGAAGTCCGCCAAGACCTGGGACTTGATCGCCGTCCTGGGGACGTACGATATGTCGAGGCCATTGAGCTCGAGAGCCCACTTGGCGATTCTTCCGGTAGCGTCACGGTTGTGGACGACTTCTCCGAGTGGCGAGGAGGTGACCACGGAGATGGGGTGTCGATCGAAATAATGGGCAAGCTTCCTCTTGGTAATGAGCACTGAGTACAGCAACTTCTGTATCTGGGGATATCGGACCTTTGTTTCGGAGAGTACCTCGCTGACGAAGTAGACCGGCCTCTGTACCTTGAAAACGCGGCCTTCCTCCGCCCGCTCCACAACAAGTGCTGCGCTGACGACCTGAGTCGTGGCGGCGATGTAGAGGAGCAAAGGCTCTTGCGGTTCCGGGGCGACCAGGACCGGAGGTGAGGTCAGAAAGGCCTTTAGTCGACTAAAGGCTTCCTGAGCTTCGCGGGTCCAGGAAAAGTGGTCGGACTTCTTCATCAGCTTGTAGAGTGGCATCCCGCGTTCGAGGCGGAGATCTGGCGACTTAGTGCCGCGATGCACCCCATCAGCCTCTGAACTCCCTTCAGATCGTTGATTGGCCCCATCCTTGCGATAGCGGAGATCTTATCGTTGTTGGCTTCGATGCCGCGCTCAGAGACGATGAATCCCAGCAACTTGCCCTTGGGGACCCCGAAGACGCATTTCTCGGGGTTGAGCTTTATACGAAACCGTCGGAGGTTCGCAAAAGTCTCTTCCAGGTCGGCGATGAGGTCGTCGGCCTTCCTGGTTTTGAAACTCCTGGCATGTCCGAGGGTCTCCAAGCGAAGACGTCTCGGTTTGCTTGGAGGAAGTTGACGAGCGCGCCTTCCTATTTGGTAGTGAGGGCGGCCCCGATCCGCACGGTCTTGGTGGGATCTTCGGGATCAACAGCGACCTCCTTCGTGTCCTCCGCGGACTTGAAGGAGCTAGGCCCCGACTTGCTGGAGTCAGGGGCGGATCCGGGGGCCTTCTCCTGGAGCTGGGTGAGCTCGGCGGAGGCGACAACCGCTGAGGCCAGCTCACAGCTGCTTCGCTTGCAGTTGTAGGCGAGCTGGAAGGATGCGGCCACGGTGATGACACCTTGCGGCCCTGGCATCTTTAGCTTGAGATAGGTGTAGTTGGGGACTGCCATGAACTTCGCGTAGCAAGGCCGTCCCAGGATGGCGTGATAGGAGCCGGGAAAGTCCACAACCTCGAAAGTGAGGCTCTCGGTGCGGAAGTTGTCCTGCTCCGAAGGTGACCAGACAGCCGACCTATCTGAGGGGGTGGGCCTGTTGGCCCGGTACGACGCCGTGGAAAGGCGCCTTGCTCGGCCGAAGGGCGGAGCGAGGGACTCCCAGGGCATCCAGGGTCTCAACATACATGATGTTGAGACTGCTGCCGCCGTCCATGAGCACCTTAGTCGGTAACCGTCCCCACGATGGGGTCGACGGCAGCGGGTAGCGTCCCGGGTGCGGGATGTGGTCGGGGTGGTCGGTCCGATCGAAGGCGATCGGGCACTCCGACCACCTTAAGTAGGTGGGCACGGCGGGGGTAGCCGTGTGAACCTCTCGGTGGGCGAGCTTCAACCATCGTTTGTCGGCATAGCACTCTGCCCCTCCGAAGATCATGAGGCAGCCGTCGAGCTGTGGGAACTCGTCGGCTGGCTCATCGCCCTTCGCCCCGGCGTCGGGACCCAGGTCGCGCTTCTTCCCCTTACCCCGCGACGTCGTGGGGTTTCCGGAGAGAAACCGCTTCAAGACTTCGCAGTCCCGATACTTGTGTTTGACGGGATAGTCGTGGTTCGGGCACGGACTATCCATCAGTTTCTCGAATCGGTCGGGCGTCTGCCGAGCTCTTTGTTTGGCGGTCGGTCGGCAGCGACCATTCGGCCTCGCGACCACTGCTTCCCCTTCCGCTTTCTTTTGTCGTATGCGGTCGGAGGGGGCGCTGCTCGAGGTGGTCGTTTGTGGGCCGTCTTCCTTTCGAAGATGGCCCCACGGCCTCGCCGAGGCGTGATTGGTGGCGATGTCGAGGAGCTCCTTGGTGGTCCGGGGTTTCGCCTGACCCAACTTGTGGACCAGGGCCTCGCCGTGGTGCCGTAGATGAAACGCCAGACGACGCGTCGGCGTCGCGGATGTCAGGGAGCTCGTTGCACTGCTGGGAGAAGGGGCGGTTGTAGTGCCGGAGGGTTTCCCCCGGCTGCTGCTTGCAGCTCTTCAGGTCCCAGTAGTTGCCAGGTCGTTTGTAGGTGCCACTGGAAGTTCCGACGAAAGGTTCGTCGGTCGGCCCACCGCCGATAGTGTCTGCGAGCGGTACTCGAGCCAGGCTCGAGCCGAGTCCGCAAGGTAGATGGGGAAGTCTTGGATGGCCGAAGGAGTCGTCTGTCGCTCCCCGGCTCGGCGAGCGAGCCGATAGTCTTCTAGCCCGGACATTGGGGTTGGTAGCCCCGTGTACTTGGCTATGTTGGTCGAGCCGAATCGGCCGGGAAGTCGGCGTTATGCGGATGAGGCGGAGTGAGCAGCGGCCGGGCCGTCGAATCCGGGTCGGGATGGTTGCGTCGCCCGCTATCGGCGACCGCGAGGGCGCTGGCCGCTTTGGCTCTCTCTCTTCGCGCCTCGAGGTGGTGCGAAGATCATATTTGTCCCAGCGGTGGCGCGCGGGGTGTATGATGCCTGGGGAGCTCGTGGAGTGGGGCCGTCTTGGTGAGCTCCGTCGACTCTGTGAGGAGTGGCCCGAGCGGCCGAAGTGGCGCCCGTCCGTCGGGGCCGGAACATTGGGCGTCTTTGAGCAGCGGCACGTTCCACCGATCCGGAGGTTACGGTAGGTGGCCTGGCTTACGGCTCCGTTGGTTCGGGCAGCCCTCGGAGCGGCATTGCCGCCCGGCAATGTTCGTTGGCGTGAGGAAGAACGGAAGGTCGTTCGTTTCCTCGACCAATCGCCGATGTGACCTAACGCCGCTAGCGCTACGGAGGCGAGTGGTGGGTTAGGCCGACGGCGCTCGATTCGGCTGGAGCTTGTCGAGCTCGGCCTTCGGGCTTCTAACTCCTCGCCGCTGCGAAGGTCAGCGAAGCGTTATGGTGTCTTTGTCGTCGTCTTCCGCCGATTCCTCCCGCTTCGTCGCGTGAGGAGGGTCCCGAGGGTAGCGGGGTGGAGGCGGCTCCGCCGCACCCGTCATGTTGCACTCGCGGGAGTACACCCTGCGAGGGGGATACTCTTTGTCGGAGCTAGAGCCGTGGCTGGAGGAGTCCGCCAGCAGGTCGTGGAGGGAAGCCGGCGCGTAGCCGACCATGGCCACGAGTTGAGAGCTCGTGGAGGGTGGCTCCGCCGCTCGCCGCGTCCTTGGCCAGTGTCGCCAGAGCAAGCGGCTGCCGGCGCGACGCCCGCCTGCGTCACGGCCCATGCGAGGCCTCGAGGCCGAGGTTCTTGAGGCGTCGGCAAGCGCATCGAGCGATGGAGGGCGCCCGGTCCAGGCAGCGGCGGGAATGAGACAAGCTCTCAGCCGTGGTGACGATGAAATCGAGGCGCCGGCGGATCCGGCCCCTCGACATCGGCGAATCGTGGTGGGAGGAGGCCATCGAGGAGGAGAATGGGAACCGAAGATGAGGATGTCGGTGAAGACGCGCGAGAACCCCTACAGCGCGCCAACCGCTTGTTTCGTGCACCGGCAATACGAATTTATGGTCGGATGGGGTCGCGCGCTCCCTCTCCCCGAATGGTCGACTCAAGGAGTCAGATGATGTATACTGGTTCGGGCCGAATGTCCCTACTCCTGTTCGTTCGGCGTGGGTGTATTGATCTTTGGGTGATGAACAAGGGGTGTACAAACGAGGCGGGGGGTCGGCTGTCCGATCCCCTTGAAGTTTTCGCTAGGGAGTTGTGGCTACATAGAAGACTGTTTCTTCATCGCCCCTCCCTCTCGGGCCCTGCCTCTCCTTATATAGACGGAGGAGGCAGGTTACACGGGAGTTTTGGAAAACCACGAGGAAAGGGGGGCCTGCGCGTCTCGAAATCTGGTTTCTGTCTTGTCGCCAAACCACCTGCCGTCGGCGGGGTTGGTGGCTCTGTGATGAGTAGTCTTGCGTAGTGCTGTCTGGGTGGCGTGTCGCGTGGTGCTCCTGTCAGCCTCGGTGGCTTTAATGGCGCTTGACTTTGCCTTGGCCTCGGGAGTGGGCGTAATCTTCTGCGGTGTGCCAGGCGATGGGACGGGGGCTTGACTTCTTCGGTGGCTCCTCGGCGATCTTGGGAAGGAGCCGCCTGCCCTGGCACGGACGCCGAGAGGCAGCTGCGCACAAGCGGTATCGACACCGGCGTGGGCCCTCTTGGCTCGTAGCGGTGGAGCTTCTTGGCCGTGAGCTTCAATACTAGGCGGTCGAGCCCGCCGACCGCCCGAGATAGGAGTCGCCCGACCGTCGAGTCGGTCCTGCATAGGTCGAGGGTTCGACCTCCGCATGACCCAAGTGCCTTTCGGCGATCTTTGGGCCTTCGCCATGATGGAGTCAGCCGTTCGTGTTTCCGGGCTGATGGGGGTACCCATGGTACGGGTACTCGTCAAGTTTATTTGGTATTTCTTGAAGCTATGTTTGCATGTGTTGCAAATAGAGAGTTCAAGCATGTGTTTTGGTTTGGCTGTTACATGAGGCTATGGATTTGCATGAGTTGCAAAAGGGAGATAACTAATGCATGGAGTTTTAATTGTTATTTGCAAATTCGTTGTGCAAATACGCAAGGTTTATGGGTTTTGATCCTGAGAGCATGTGATACTTGCACCGTGATTTTTGCAAGTCCGTTTGGTCGTGGCTTGACCATCGCATGGCTAGGAGGATCAAACTCATAGACTCGTGGATTATTTGCTTAATGTGTTTTTGCAAATATATCTTTGATTAGTTTGCGAAAGGTGTCATCACAAAGTATTTGGAGTTTGCTTGGAGCTAGGATTTTGCATGTGTTGCAAAAGGGGAATGCTCAAGCATAAAATGGCTTAATTGTTTATTTGCAAGTTCATTGTGCGAATAAACGGGAGGTTTATAGGTTTCGGTCCTGAGAGCATGTGATACTTGCACCGTGGTGTTTGCAAGTCCGTTTGGTCTCGTGTTGACCATCACATGGCTAAGATGATAAACTACATAGACTCCGGGATTTATTTGCTTAATACATGTTTGCAAATATATCTCTGAGTTGGTTTGCGAAATGTGTTTTCACAAAAAGATTAAAATTCTTTGAGCATGGTTTTAAGGTGTTGCCAATGTGTTTTGCAACTTAGTGTGATCTTGTGTTGATCACCATATGGCTCAAATAATTGTTGTTGAAGTTTTTAGTCCGGCGCGAACTGTGCACGCCGGACCAAGTTCTCAGTCCGACGCGAATTGTGTTTACGCCGGACCAAGTTTTTCGGTCCAGCGCTGAGAACCTTTTTTGTCAAGAATCAAACCGAGCTTGTGCCGTTCATGACGGATCAAGTTTTCATGTGTACGCCAGACCAAGTTTTTCGGTCCGGCGCAAATGTGATTTTCTCTATATGTTGATTGGTTCGTTGGACTCAAAGTTAGTGATTTTCCTTATGCGATGGACCAAGTATTTCGGTCCGGCGCAAACGTGGTTTTGCTATGCTTCCCGACGGACTGATTTTCTCTCAAAGCAAGTGTATGGCGGACCAAGCTGAGTTAGTCCGGCGCAAATGGGAGTTTGAGTTTTATTGGTCCGTTGTGCATTAGACGAATTGTGAAGGTTTTCAAAGTGAGTTCGGGGCACTTTTATTTAGTCATTTTTGATAGTCTGACACTTCCAACTGCTAGTAAATGCCAGTAACGGCTAGTTTTGGCTTGTGGGCTATAAAAGGACCCCTTGGGGGGCATTTGGAGGTGGTTGAACATAGTTGCTATTGCTGCTATTGTTGGGAGTACTTTTGGCTCTTGTTTGAGTTTGTGTGAGTTTTTAAGAGGGTGTTGCATGTGTTGTTCACCTTGATTTGGTTTTTAAGCTCAAGAGTGAGACTATTGCATGTGTTGCAATTAGAGTGTGATTGAGAGGAACCTAGTGCATGTGTTGCACTTAGAAATCACCGGAAGCACATGTGTTGTGCTAGGTGAAGTTTGAGCGGAGTGCTCAACTTATTACTCTTGAAGGTTGCCGTCTTCTATACGGTGTAGGAGCATCGTGTGCTGGAGCTCTCAAGGTTTGTGAGAAGCCCCGGTGAGGTTTGTAGAGGTTCTAGTTGAGCCTACTCGAAAGAGTGAAAAACTATTGTGTGAAGGTTCTAATTGAACCTACTCGTAAGAGTGAAAAACTGCCGAGTGGATTTGAGGTGGAAGGCTCAAGTGAGTGAGCCGGTCCAAAGTGAGTTGGACTTCCTCAACGTGGATTAGGGGAGACCAGCAAGTCTCCAAACACCACGGTAAAAAATTGGTGTGTCACTTGTCTTTCTACTTTCAAGCATTTGCATTTTACATATTTATCAATTGTTTGATTGTGATTAGAATTGCTTAGAATTTCTTATTAGATCAATATAACAATTCTTGTGTTAGAGACATAATTTTATTAGTGCACTAGTGAGCCTAGTTGATTTAGGCTTTAATTATCAAAACCTTAGTTTACGCTTTCGCAATTATTTTAGGTTTTGACATAGGAGTAATTAGAGTGTACCCTCGGGCAGAGAATTTTTAGAAACGCCTATTCACTCCCCTCTAGGAGCATCCTCGACCCTACAATGGGGCTTAACACCATTTTGATAACCAAGTAGAATAAAAAATAATTTCATGTTACTTGTGACCTTGTTGAGCTCTTGCGAGCGAATACTGTCAACCACGAATCTTGCTAGGAGGGGCGAGTCATGCCCACTATCCTCGTTGAGTAGAGTCTCCCCCGTAGACATGGACGACTCGATGTCTTGATCGGCGAACCTCAACATCTTGTAGAAGGGTTTGACGGCGTGCATAGACCACTCCAAAAGGTCCCACCAATCTCTATCGACGAGGTGATCGTATGCCTTCACCTCACCGGAGTGGCCTGCAAGATGTTCCTTCAAACGGGTCGTGCCTTCCCCCTACATTACATGGGGACAGTAGTTGCACTTCGACCCCTGCATGTCACACTCCTAAGGACTCGCGAGAGACGCAAGAGCAAAATTAGAAGATTCAACTTGGTCTTGCTTCACTTTTTTTTATCAACCGCTCTTTATAAGCAAAATTACAAATACAAATTTCGAACTGAACTACGGAAGTATCGACAGGTGATACGTATCATCTACTGTGCTTCCCTATTGTGGCAGGTCATCGGAACCAGATCCACAGTGGTAGACGAGCTACCTTGGTACCCGAGCTCGACAAGTACTTGCTGCGATATCTAAGCTCACAAAAAGGTTGGGTCCAACGTCTACCGTGCTTGTTGGGGAGTTATCATAGTGTGCGGAGCTACTACATTACCAATGATAGATAGTTGATGTTTCCGTGATCGAGAAGATAGTTAAATTTGTAATTCCATTGCGAAGAAAACTAAAGATAAAAAAAAACGCAGAAGGACGAGGACACCGAGATTTCGCAAAACCTTGTCAGGGTTAACCATTTCGTTTCGGGTATGTTTTTCGATCGGTAAATCGGTCACAGAATTTAAATTCGAAATTAAAATTCGAGGAAAATCGAACTGTTTCGAATTTGAAACGTATTTGAAAATAGGTCTGGGAGCCGAGCGAATTTCGAAGAGAATCATCGAAAATCGATCGAAAAACATCGAATTTCGATCGAAATTTGTAAGTATCTCGAAATTCAGTAAAAGGTTAGAGAAAAATGGAAAAATGTTTGAAAAAATGGGGGAAATTGCAAAAAAAAATTGTAAAAATTGTAAAAAGGCCATTAAAGTCCCAATTAAAAAGTAAAAAATATGTAAACACACAAAAAAAATTCCGGCATGATGTTTCGTAAATATGAATAAAAAATTTGGCATGACCTTTGCTATATTTAAGTTATTTGCAAGTTGTGACATGAAATATCATTGACATATTAATATCATTCACATAATGACATAAAAATATCATTCACATGCAAATACCATTGGCATATCGATACCATTCACATGTCAATACCATTTACATATTAATACCATCCGCATAGGCTTACCATTTAAAGTTGATATTAGGCATAGCGTTGTCGTTCTTCCAAGTTAGACCTACACGAAAAGAATGTTAGTAATTTAATCAAGTTTCAATGAAATGAAAGATGGAAATGAAACATTACCTTCGGAGCTACCGGTAAGAATGGTGCGTGTAGACTTGGTTGGCCATGTTGTATTCTTCCGTGGACATCAAGGCTAATGCTCGTGTAGCGAGCAACTCTGCCCTATAATCATGATAGCTTTGCCCCGTCCATGCACTTGTCGTTTGCCATTGTTGGTACAGTATGGCATAAAACTCAGGGTCTCGCCACTCATATACCCATTGCGTGGGAGGTTGTGCATGAGCATCGGGGATGGAGTAGTCATAGCCGCCATATGAGCCACAGCTCTCTTGAGTCTCGGCGATGCTGTAGGAACTACATCCATCCTGTGGTGCGTCATTTCCCTTCCCTCTAGTAGTCGTCCTTTGTGATTGGGGGGCGCCATGGTCTCTGTCCTGTGTTGCATGAGTGAACTGTGACTCCCCTGTAAACTCAATGGGACGTTGCTTTTCTGATTGGTGCATGACAGGGATGAAGGTAACGCCACCAGTGTCACCGCCACCAGTGTCACCACCATCTGTGTCTGTCTTGGAGCTGCTATCATTGGACTCTTCGTACGGTGGGCTCCGACGGTCCAAACTATCAGTGGAGTTATCACTCCGTACATTATGCTCCTCATCTGCGGCATGCTTCCCTTTTCCTTTGTAGGATGCTCTCTTTTTTCTTGTATCCTTTTTTGACACTGATTGGTGCTTTCTCTTCCCTGTGTGAGTGTCCCCGACTGTCCTGTCCGCCCATTGAGGGATGCTTGCAGCCCCAGTATCCTTTCTCAACACAGTAGGGGATATCGGGTCTGTCACAAGGTGTGATGGGAGAGGCGTGTCACTCTCAGTGTCCTCCTCATCAAGTAATGGGTCACCATTAGACCTTCCTTTTTCCATCCACTGTCGTATCGGATTTGCATCATCGCATAGTGTAAGCTCCATAAGGCGCTGGAATGGATCATCTTCATCGAGCACCTTTGATTTTTCTGCGGCTTGAATTCGAAGCCGAAGGTTGTAGTTAACGTACACCAGCTTATAGAGCTTCTTGTATGATAGGCGGTTGCGGATTTTAGTGTGGATGAACGCAAATGTACTCCAATTGCGTTCACATCCGCTTGAAGATGCACATTGCGACACAAGGCGTAGTGCAAACCGCTGAAGCATTGGTGTTTCCGAACCAAATACACCCCACCAATGTGCTGTAAGTTGACGAATAGAACAGTAAGTACCAACGGATGTACCATTGTATGTAAGACGGAATAAGGAAAATACCTGGGGATGTTTTGGCATCATGTGCCATCCTCTCAGCTAGAGCACTGGAGAATGATCCAGCTTTCCTTCTGAAAACCTCAGACTCACGAAGAGCTTGCGCCTCACTTTCGGTATCATCAGCAAGTGCTTCAAAAGCATCCCGCAGATTTGGTAAGAAGCTGTTGTTCGTGCCATACACGTAAGTAGTCCGAGGGTTTAAGGCAGCGGCTGCCAAAACACGAAACATGTCAGTACAAGTATGGAGCATTAACTCGAACCGGAAATATATTATGTTTGAGAGAAGAATGTATTACCGCGTTCATATAAGTGTGGCGCGTTAAGTCGTCCATTCTTCAATCTACCATCGCCATGTACATCTCATTTGTCATTTGAGAGTTATGGAACAAACTATCATACTCCTGTCGCACTATATTGTACCGTAGGATTGTCTCGCTCAATGTAGGCACCCTGTCCTGATCGGCGAAGCGCAGGAAGGCGTACAATGGTTCAACCGACTTGACAACATTTCGAAGATTATCCCACCAGTCCAAGCTCGAGAGGCAGCTGTACGCGTACCTCCCATCGGTGGTATCAACAAAGCGAGAGCGTACAAATTCTTCGGCAGCCATCCATTGCATAAACTTGTCCTTGCGACGGAAGAAACTGTCCAAGAACATGTAGTTTGTACCGAAACGAGTTGCATTCCACTTTACCAACTCACCTCCAATATACTTCTTCATCAACGCATGACGCTTGGAATGATTATATATCCATCGAGAGATTTTTCTTGCACTCTCAATGACGGAGGCGTGATCAGGGAAATCTCAATCGCCTTCAACATCAAATTAATGGTGTGTGCCACACAAGGCTGCCAGATGATGTTGCGGTGCTGTTGTGCGATGAGTTTGGACGCCTTCTTGTAGTTGGCACCATTATCGGTGACAATCTGCACCACATTTTGAGGACCCACCTCGTCAACAACTGAACATATTTCCTGTGTGAACAAACAAAATGAAAACCTCTGTTACTTCATGTGTACGTTAGGTATATTTCAAAAGAGGACGAACAAAACCAAGTACCTTGCGCAAGTATGCAGCATCTTGAGATGTACCCGTAGCATCCACGGACTTGTGGAAGAACATGGTTCCATTACAGTAAATCATGAAATTAATTATGGTCATGCGTGTAGGCCCTGTCCAAGAATCGCACATGATTGTTACTCCGTACGTAGGCCATTCCTTTTTGAACTTAGCAAACTTCTCCTTTATGTCTGCTTCATTGGCGTCTAAATATTTTCCATCTATATCTCGCCCACTCGGGGATGCGACACCCTCGCCCACAAACGAAGAACTATCAAAAAAATTAGATATGAATCGTTGTACAATTAAATGAACATTTTAAAGCTCACTTACCGTATTTTTGTGTTTCCCTCACGGCGCTAACAAAGTATGGATTATCTGCTTTCCGTCCCGCGATACCAGCAGTGTGGAAAAATTTAGCCCAGGCCGACCCAATCGCCTGCTTTGCACTCTTACCCTTCTGTGTCCACTGATGGGTGTCAATCCTTGGTTGCACGGGGCCACGTGACTTACTAACATTGTAATCCTCCACGTGTCCTTGCCGTTGCGAGGAGCTTCGAAACATCCTCGACAACAGACCGCTGCCCCCTCCTCTATCCCCCCTAGAGGTGCCACTGCCACCACCGTGCTCATACCTACCACCACCTGCTCGACTCCTATATTCTGCCTCCACCCTAGAGGCAGTCATAGCTTGCCGGAGTTGTTCCTCCTCATCAACATCGCCCGTGTACTCTGAATATACACTTCTCCTAGGCGGAGAATCTCCAGCTGCTACTTCTTTCCTCAGCCTCTCCTCTCTCTTGTCCTTCTTCTTGTCCTTCGTCCTGTCTAGCTCACGCTGAAAGTACTCACGAACTTCCCCAGGAACTTTGCTACAATGGACGACATTCGTACCACGCCCTGCCAAGTGCTGCTTTAGTCGGGTTGCACCGCCTCCTTTCCCCACTTTCAAACAATGCTTGCATCGATATCCACCCCCAACTTCTCCCCGTGCTCCCACACCACATCGGCATGGTCTGCCATCTGCTAGAATGTAGAACAAATTGCTATTAGCCATCACTTCTAAATATTGAAAAGATCCAATTGATATATTATGTATCGTCTGATCAAGTGGTACAACTCAAGTAATCATCACCATTCAAATAACAATAATCCATTCATCACTGTCAATCACTTCTAACTAAATATTGAAAAGTTCCAATTGATATATTATGTATCGTCGGATCAAGTGGTACAACTCAAGTAATCATCACCATTCAAATAACAATAATCCATTCATCACGGTCAATCACTTCTAACTAAATATTGAAAAGTTCCAATTGATATATTATGTATCGTCGGATCAAGTGGTACAACTCAAGTAATCATCATTTACAACAGAAATGGCTAAGTTCTTCGTAATGATTAATCTGTATTTGCTGAAGCTACGAGCAGAAATGGAAGAGGGTTCAAAAGACTAATCATACATTTACAGCAAAAATATTCGAGTAAGCTACTCTCGAAAATCGAGATTTACCGTCGAAAATCGCTGCTAGCCGTCGAAAACTCGATCAGCCGTTGGAAAATCGATGCTGTCCTCGATTTTCTTTTTCTTTGGTCGGCTTTCGCAGCTTGCCGATCGAATTTCGATCATTTCCCGTCGAAAATGCGCGTCGGGCTGGCTGGCGACGATCGGAGGCGATGGAGATGGCTTCGGGCGTTGAATGGGGAATGAATGGGACCAATAATTGCAGCTCCAAGCTTTACTGGCCAGCTCTCACGTGAAGTCTTCCCTGGTGGGCCGAGTTGGGCCAGCGCTACAGGAGCTCGGCCTGTGAGCCAAAGCCTGCCGGCCGGCTTTTAATTTTTTTTTGGCTGTTCCAATTTGTTCACAATTTGAACTCCTCAAAAATGTCTTCAAATTTCATTTTTCTCAAAAATTGATTGCACCATTGGTCATTAGGATATTAATACTAATTGTACAAAAATTTTGGTCAATTTTTTTTAAAAATTTTAAATTTTTTTGAATTCGAATTTGAATTCCGGCGGTATGCCGATCGAAATTTCTTTTCGTCGCATGTCGGTACGGTCGATTTTCTCGAAATTCGGTCGAATTTCGACGATTTTTACAACCCTGAACCTTGTCACTGCGCACGCAGAAACTCCTCGGCTCACCAGATTTTTTTTTGTCTAGGATAGAGGAGAATTTGTTCGGACTTCGGAAACTGTGAAAAACTGAGGGAGAACCGGAGGAGAGGTTCTGTGAAAAGGTAATCTCAGCGCGATCGTTGCGTACTACAGCGCCACGGCCCAGGGCTGAGAGAGAGAGAGAGAGAGAGAGAGAGAGGCCCCGACCGGCCATTAATGATCTGGCTTCTACGTGAAGGAAACAACTCCACGCTTTACGAGGCCACAGCCGAGCCGAACCAACCGGACGCCGGTACGTGACAAAACAATTCATCCGTTCACCTCTCCGAGACGAATCCGAGGAGAGAGAGAGAGAGAGTACACTTCTGGGCGCTCACGTTCTGGTACATACTACTTGTGTTTTTTTTCTTAGACGAAGAAGACTCTTATCGCCAGTAAGCTTCGGCTTTAAGAGCAGAGCTAATTAGAGTACCTCGTCTCGAGCAAGTGGTCGTTCTCTCTCAGATGTTGGTGGGTTGGACAGAGGGAGCTGGGGATCGACCAGATCAGGAACCTGGATTAGTTGGGCTGATTAACATGGCATGTCATATATATCCTGCACCAGAATAGAATAGGAGTACAAGTCGCTCCTCTTGATTCAAACTTGTTGGACAAGGGTTGACATGCTCGTGTTGACTTTGCATGCAGAGCATGAGGTGTCCAGTCAGCTACTCTGTCTAGTTGGGGCAAGGTGATCAGCAGCAGCACACTGGACTGGACTGAAGTAGTATGGAAGGGACCAACCGGTGTGCCATGCCCTCGGCTTGTCCATTGGGACTAATTAAGCCAGCTAAGGTTTTGCGTTAGTGGTTTTATCACAAAAATGATCAGACAGCTCTTCTAACAGTGTGCTTTGGTGAGACACGTAAATTCCACAGTAATTTTGCAGTAATCAGTGTAATACCACGAATCTTGCAAAGTCCTCGCGTTTCCAATGGTGCCTGATCAAGGAGTTCTTATTTGGTACATCCTCTGGCCTGGCTCTCCTGCAGATCCCCTCGTACGGTTCTCAAGCCTGCACACGATCTTGCGTATATTTATCAAACAATTAACTTCAGTGTAAAATGGAACTACCACGTTCACTAGCTAGCATATATTAATCCGATCCAACTGTGGTACATGATCGATGGAGATTAAAATTCACCCAGTTCATTAGTTTAGCCCCTAGTTAACCGCAGGGGATCAGAGCAATATTGTGGTGGTCTGAAAATTTTGATCGTGGTCTGTGCGAGCTTAACGTGGTGCATAGTTTAATTAATGGCAACACCTCGCACTGCATTTTTTTCCCCTTCTCCCTCTCCCCCGTCCTAGATATGTAGTACTACGTGATTCGCGGTGAATAATTAATGCTCAGCACAGGAGAACACCGGCCACCTGCCGGGGAAATGCATCCGACAACGTGCTGGGAGGCGATGTCTCCTTAATCACACGGTTTGGAATTGACGCTAGCTAATTGGGTTTTCTCAGTTTAATTAGCTGATTAGACTTAGGCCATGTTTGTTGGTACCTTCCAGATTCTAGTAGAAACGGAAACGGTTCAAGATTCTTGGTAGAAACTTTTCAGGTAGAATCAGAATCACTGTCTGGAAACCGTTTGGCTAGCTGTCTGGATTCTGTGAATCGGCGTGGAACGGGGTTGAGGGTGATTCGGTCCCGGCATGGAAAAAGAAGAAACGTTCCGAGAAGAATCGTTCCGAGTTTTAGCCCGTTTGGTTGGGTTTCTCCCAGATTCTAGTAGAAACGGTCCGGTTCCAAGTTGCCAAACGGGGCCTTATTAGGAGATATATCTAGTTAAATTTGCACCCATGGCTAGCTAGGTGCGATCATGCAGATTTGTCACATGGACCATATATTGGATGTGAGATGGAGGAATCGGATTTGAAGGGATTTAGAGAGTCACATATTGGGTAACATTCTGAATATACAAGGGACACGTCACCACTGTATCAAAGCATGTAGAACGAATCTGATCCATCCATTCTGCCTAGCGGTCCATGCGTGAAGTTTGCAACTTTGCATGATTGCACCAGGCTATGTTGGATTGAAATTAACCTGGTATAACCCTACGTATCAATAGTTACTTGCCTGCCTAGCCAGATTTATCATTTCAGCCGCAACTTATAGCTTAATCCTGATTAATTAATCGCAACAGCTAGTGTGTCATCATGACGATGCATGCCCTACAAAAAGAATCAAAGGGTTGGGCTTTCGGTTTTTAGGATGGCTACATATGCATTTACATTGTGCTACAGCCTTTCTGCTGGCTGATGGAGAGATGCATGTTACCTATCTTTGGTTGCAAGAACAGTGAGATGTTACCTTTCTCATAAGCTAATCATTAGCAGTTAATGATGCGCATCTTGATTAACTCCTTGATATGCCACTTTGGCCTATCCAGGGTCCTCAGAAATCATTTTGCATGCATGGAATGGGAAATTGTTGGACCGATCGTACCCGGCCCGTTCACATCCCTTAATCAATACGGATATGCTAGCTGCGGCGGAACTAGGAAATTTACGATAGGTGTGTATATTTAATACCATATAGTTAACACACACGGTTTCATAGCATAAATTCATTATATAGGTTCAAAATTTACCAATAATACAATACATACAGTTGGAATAAGGTCTTACATGAATAGAATATTACAAAATATGTAATGAAAATTAGAATTGTACTTTACGCGATTTCATGACTTGAAAACGCTTGATTACATCGTCCTCACTAACCTTCAAGAAAACATCTCGCTCAATAAATGTGACTAAACAATCAGTTCCAAATACCTAGAAATATTTTTCAGAGATTTTCTGGTATTTTTGCTATTTTATTTGACTTATCCTAATTTCTAGAATTATTTTAAAAAGAAAATAAAAAAATGTTTTAAAATCCTAGTGGGCTAAACCCACTTGGGCTTGGCCCAAAACCCGCGCTGCAGCCCAACCACGCTAAGAGCACTAACCCTAGGATTTGGAGATCTCGTAGCGTATTCGCACGTTGTGGACCGTTGGATCCGTGCCATGTGTACGGTGGGGATCTCACTGCGTCGCAGCTGCCGCCGCCGATTTTGCCTCAAAATCCACGCCTATCACGCCTGCCGAGACCCATATTTAAGGAATTAATGTGCGCATTGAGTTCGCCGTCGTCCGCTGCCGATGTTGGAGGCTTGGAGCCACCGTCATTGGCCGTCAATTGCTTGTCGGAGTTCGTGAGGTCACCGCCGTCTTCTTCCACTTCGTTCGTCGCCGACGGTGAGTCTACGTTGTTGTTGTTGCTGCTGCCGTAGAGTCTGTCGAGTCGAGTACTTGTAGACCCGCACTAGGGCTGGTCAAAGCTGACTCATTTTTGCCGTAGTGCTCGTTTTCCTCATGTTGATTGTTGCTCTTGCTAAACTCATCGTCATTGGCCGTAGACTACTTAAAGCGATGTACCCTCTATACCCCTAATAAATATCAAGATTTACTTAATATTCTCTACATGCATTCATCGAATATAATGCTTAGAGATAATAATTATGTGTAGTCTAATCATTTTCAGCATCTCCTTGGCCTATGTGCTAAGAAAAAATATACCCTATAAACTTGTACGAAGTGAGTAGAATCTAGTTAGTTAAATAAATGTTTAGGCTCCATTTAGAATGCGGAAAACTTTTCAATTCTGGTGAGAAATGGACTATTTTCTATGAATTTTTTGCATTCCAAACGTGCCCTTAATGTTAGTAAGATTCTGTTGGTACTACTATATCTAAAAAAATGATGCTTTTAAGTAGTTACTTCCTCCGGTTAATGAAAACACACCGTTTTGAAATGCATGTAATTAAACTTTTTGAACTTTGGCTATTGATATCTTTTTAAATATTTAAAATTACATACATAAAATTATATTTGTTAAAAAAGTACTTTCATTATAATACAATTTCATTTAGTTTTATAAATATATTACAATAGTCATTAGTGGTCAAAGTTGTTTTCTTGACGGCCATATTAATATCTAAAACAATATGTTTTGGATACCAGAGGGGTGTCACATATATATAAAAAAAATAGAAGGGTAGATTCCATCCTTTTCTTTTTAAAAGTTGCACAAATATTAAAACATGAATGGAGGGTAGATGATGATTACTTACCCATTCGTTTGTTTCAAAATTTATACAACTTATAGAGAGAGAGAAAACACAGGAGCACTACTCAAAATAGAAATATGCTTCTCAAAAGTCGCTGGAATACCATTCGAAGCTAGGTATAAGCTAATGTCTAAGATAGACTAAGCTAAACTTAGATGAGTAATGCTTCTATGCTTTCCCTCTCAATACAGGTTGCATAAATCTTGAAACAAACGAAAGGATAAATAATCACCATCTATCTTTCATTCATACGTTAATGTTTATACAACTAAAAAAACATAATCTGAACTTAGCTAGCTTCATGCATGGTGCCTCCGTACAGACTACAGAGCTACACCCTAATTAGGTAGGGTCTTTGACCAAACCAGTGTGCAGTGCATGCAGCATGCTCCCATGTTCCACGCCCCCAACCAAACACGCCTACGTATCTGCCTCTTCACACACCGACCTCGATCAGCGCTAATAAAGTATTAGCATCTAATGACGCCTTTCGCAAAGCCGGTTCGGTGGTGATTTGTTTAGCCGCAAAGCCAACCGCCTCCTTCGTTTGACTAAGATTCTCACAATTAACGAGCAAATTATACCTCCCGCGATCGATCCGTCCGTCCATCCGACGCTGCACGCGTACATGCATACGCGTGCGTGCCGCGCGGGCGGACGCATCACGATTCACGCATGATCCCCACAATCACCAACCATGATTGGAGCCACACACAAACGTATGATTCTTTCCCCTCGCAAGATTTTTTTTGAAAAAAAGGATTTTAATAAATTTCATCCGAATGTTTTCTTTAGCAACCATCATTCAAATTCCCTTTAAAAAAGCAAACAACAAGACGAAAGATTGGCATTGTGGCCGTATGGATACCACAAGTGCAGAGATCGATCCTGACACGATCGACACGGCTTGGACCATGCATTGGCTCGGCTAAAAATTGGAGAGCCTTTGGTGGTTCTTGACCTGTTGTTGGCTCATTAATGGAGCGTTTGGGCTTCTAGAGAACCGGGAGGGAGTAGGGACACATGGGGCGGATCATGCGCACAGGCAGCCACTGCCGGCCGGCCGGGGCGAAGGGCGTAGCGTGGTCAGCGCGATCGCCAGCAAGGCGCTGGCGTGGTGTGATTTGAGCGAGGAAAACAAAAAAAGCGGCCGTTTTTGCTGCACACGCGCCGACGGCGAGACCGAGGGGAGGAGGCGGAAAGGTGGCGATCAAGTAGGGTGGATGCGCGGGCGAGAATGCGTGAGATGCCGAGGACGACGTGCTAGGAGTTAAGGGGCTAACCATATAGAGTAGAATTGTATTGCCTTTATATATATATATATACATATACATATACATATATATAACACACTATGGATATAGATCATGCTGCTTTTTTGTTAACTTAATTATTGTTGTTTTGAGATGATGCTATCTTTTCAAAGTTCTTCCCCGAAGGTGACGTGCCCGGGGCTTGTTAATGAAGCAAAAAATCGTCTCCAGCCCATAAAACGGTGGAGGTGAAAGCCAACGGTGGAGTGCATCTTCCTTTATACTCCTTCGGGTCACAATAGTTATTATTTAAATTTTGACTGTCAATATTTTTTAAAATATTTAAATTGGACATGCATGAAAATTATATATGTATATTTATCTTGAAAAGTATTTTTCATAATGTTATAATTTTTATTATATTTTATAAATATATTTTAATAAAAAAATTAGTGGTCAAAACTATATTTTGGAGACCGTGTCGATATCCAAAATGAAAACTATTTGTGACCCTAGTGAGTATTTACAATCCTCTCTACATATTCTTATAAAGCGCTTTATGGTGATTAAATTATGGGATTTGATAAACATTATCCAGATGTTTTTATTGGTGAAATCACCCATATTTAGAACTATTGGATCATTGTTGAGATTCAAGAGTATCGATTACATCCGATCATATGATTTCATCTAACGGCCCGGTGATATCCATGTGAGGTATCAAACGGTCAAAAATTTGAATGTTAGCTAAAATAAAAATATCCGGATGATACCTATACACTCTCTTAAATTATACCCCCGTCTAAGTTCATATGAAGTATTGTTTTAATAGTTTTGTTTATAAATATATGGTGTATTTCATATTTCAAGGCAAAAAGCTAGTATGATATTTTTTTTATATCACTAATAAATATCTAAATTTATTTGATATTTTCTACATGCATGCATTAAATATAGTGCTTTAGTGCTTAACGATAATAATTATTGGTAGCCTAGTCATATTTAGGCCATGTTTGGATCTCAGGACTAATTGTTAGCTAGCTAAAAATTAGTCATAGTCTATCCAAACAGGAAGACTAATAGGTGGGCTAATTTTTAGCCAACCCCTCAGCTAACAATTAGTCCATTAGTTGGTGGAGGGGAGCTAATTTGGGCTAATAGTAGGTAACACGCTGAAAAAAGTCTGAAATACCCTCGCGCTGGCCTTATCCTCACTTCATCACCCGTGCGTCCACTCCCCAGTCCGTTATAAGGGGCAAACATGATTTTTCTAAAAAATTAGCCTAACCATTAGCCATGTATCCAAACAGCCCTAGACTAATTTTAGATGAACTAATTATTAGCTGACTAACAATTAGCTCTAGCCATTAGTCAGCTAATAATTAGTTTTAGCCCATCCAAACATGGTCTTAATATCTTTTTGACCTCTGTAACAAGAAAAAATATGTCCTATAAATATGACGGGGGAGAGCGAGCGAGTAGAATATACAGTGCTCGTAACTACTAATATTCTGCTTGTTTTGTTACAGGAGTTTAATCCACAAAACACCTATGGCCGGTAAGGAAAAAAGAACGACCAATCAGAAATTCAGAGTAGATATTTCGAGTTCTACGCCGCCTTAACAATACTTTTGTAACTAGTTAACCAAGGTTCTATTCTTAATGCAAAGGGCACGGAGAGAGTACTATCTCACGCAATTATACCAAGATTTAAGGCTAAATTCAGAGGAAAAAAATTAGCTTTTATTTTCTATCGTAAGAAAAAAGAGGAAAAAAAAGTACATGAGGAGGCGAGGAGCCTTCTAAAAGACAAGTGTGTGTAAAGAGAGAGTGGATATTGTGCTTGCTCCCATGGATTCAAATCCTAGCAAGATTTTGAAAATTTCAACTGAGATTTCGGATTTTGGATTCCTCTGAAATCTTAAATCTCGATCGGTAAAAAAAATTAAAATGCTACAATACCAATCCAAACTTCGATGAGTTCTCTGTTATTTCGGTCAAAATTTCGGTGATTTTGGTCGAAATCTCGATGTTTTTTTTTTATCGGATTTTTATTTTTTTTGCCGGATTTGATTGGATTTAGGGATAAAATCATCCGTAAAAAATTTCAAAAAATTTTGATGTGTTTTTGATAATTTTTCGGTCAAAATAAGTTACCAAAATCTCGATGATTTCGATTAAAATCTTGGATTTTTCAGTTAAAAAAGCCCAATTTGAAATTTAAATTTTAAATTTTATCTATATTTTATTTAAAATTATGAGATCTCACTAAGATTTCAGGTTTTAACAAGCCCAATACATCTACCAAATCGAAAAAAATTCTCCCTCCTTCGATGCGCCCGACGCAAAGAAAGCGACTTGTGCTACGCTAAATTGCTAACGCTGCGCGCAAACACAGAACCGCCCCCACCCGTTGGAAAGGCTGGCGCACCCTGAAATGCTACTGCAAAACATAAACAAGTGCTAATTAACCCAGCTAATTGCGGGAGTAAGTACAATACAATACATAATCACACGGAGAATGGCTGTGCTGTGACAAAAGGGAGGTGTGGTGCCAGTAGCCGGTAAGTAATATTATTAGAGCGTTGAAGTGAAGAAAAAGAAACGCACAGAAGCTCGAAAAGGCTAAGGCACAGTCTAGAGAGAGAGAGAGAGAGAGAGAGAGACCCATATTGACATTGCAAGCAAGGAGGACTGGGAGGAGGCGGCTTTGGCAGGCAGAGAGGAGCAGAGATGAACAGAGGAAGGGGGAGAGAGGAGAGAGGCTAGAAAGAGAGAGGAGTTAATAATACCCCATCATTCACACGCCACGGCATCATTGGCACCTCCTCCTGCCTCCATATCCCTTCTTTAATTGCTGCGTTTAATCACCCACCACCGCCGCTTCTGTCTTGGTTTTGGTGCTCCTCTTCTACCGCTGGTTTTTCTGCCCTTCTTGCTCTGCCTCCCGCTGCTTCTCGCGGTGTGTTGGGGTGTGTGTGTGTGTGTCACGGTGCATGGGAAGGAGGCTCTGAGCGGGAGAGGTCTGGGAGGGAAAGGCCGGCGGCCGGGGGAGGGAGAAGATGAAGTTCATGAAGCTGGGCTCCAAGCCGGACGCCTTCCAGTCCGACGGCGCCGACGTCAGGTGAGCCGCCGTGAGCGTTGCCTCCTCCTCTCTCTCTCTCCAACCTTTAGCCTCGCCGCGGGCACACGGCGTGATATTTTCTTGTGTTCTTTGGTGTATTGACGTTGTTAGGGTGAACTTCTGCTCCTTTTGTTCATGTCAAAATATCTTCTTTCCTTGGCCTGCGCCAGTCATGGCGCAAGGTGTCGATCAGGAAATGCGTGATCTTCAGCGTGTTCGTGTTCGAATATGTGGATTCGGTGTGCAACTAAAGACGTGACGATGCTTCTCTCGATCAGATTGTCGCCAAAAATCTGAACTTTTTTTTTAGCATTTGGAGAGATTCCTTGCGAGGGAAACCGTTTGTTCGACGAGCCTCTCCTGGGAAGCCGGCTTCTCCGTGCTTAGAGAGTTTTGTGAGCTGGTGAACGTGGCGGCTGCTGAACGGGGGTCGTTCTGAAAGTGGTGTTCTTGCATCGTGTTCTTGTTTGGACTGTCGTGATTCGTCGTGAACAACAGATTCTTTTGTCCTCTTGCGGCTAGCTTGTCCCTGGATTTGGGCTTGACATTATACTTGGATTTTGGTCAAGTCCCCTGTTCGATTGGTAACTCCAAATTTGTACTTATTTTCGGTTTTCTAATAAATATGGTTCTTTCATTTGAAGACGCCGTGTGAGTTGACTGCTGGTTCTTGAAAGCGCCAGAAACCATCGCTTTTCTAGATCCCTGAAACTTCTTTTCAAATCTGGCCTCTTTGAAACGCAATTGCAAAAAGAGCCCTATCGATGGCATCATGTTTTTTTTTCTTCTTCTATAGTTTCTGTTTTGCCCTGGGAGTATTCTCTGTCTTTTGCTGTGTATTGTATGTGTCAAGTTTCTACGGTTTTCTGACCTGGATCCATCGCAAAATCAAGTTTTTTTTTCCTTCTGATCTTTTGGGCTGGCATTCCTTGTTTCTCTTGGGAGTAGTTGTTTCTGTCGATCTCCTTGTCGTGATCCTATACGCTGGCTGTTTTACAATTTAGTTTACACTGATGAGAATTACTCTGATTAAAAAATTACTCTTCTTGTAATGTGGTTCATCATTGGGTCATTGAGGCTGAAGCCAAGCTTTATCTCAATGTTCTTTATCGTAGTTTTCTTGGTGTCTGTTAGTGCTGTGGTTGTGTTTGAATTAGATTGCTCCACAATTGATACTATGCAATTTCGAAGTAAACTCTCCATTAGAACGTTAGGCAGGTAGAAAATCTATTAATATAACTTTTATGTGTAAAGCGGTTTTTTTTATCTTGTGAAAATATTTTGTATTTCTTCTATCCTGACTATATAAGGACAATATTTCTGTGTTTAATTTTTAAAATATGAGTTTCTTACATTTTGTTGTTGATACATGCAGATATGTGAGCTCTGACCTTGCAACAGACGTTGTTGTGCATGTCGGGGAAGTAAAATTTTACTTACACAAGGTAAATGTCCTAGTAATTTTCCACAACTGTACTGAACCTCTCATTATATTTTCATTTAGAATAATGACAAATGTGGTGGAAGTAGGCACTGTTGCCAGACAGGTATTACGTTTTACTTAGTTCTTTTCTTTTTGAGACAGAATGATAAACTTTTGAGAGTTTCTTTGGCATACCTCAAGAATAGAACATTCTCAACGTTTATGTTTCACGACTGATTAGCGTGAGATAGCTATTTTTTTGTTCTGCTGAAAGTATTGGATTGTTTCAGTGACAATCTTTCTACTGAAAACACTACTCAAGGAAGAAAAAAATACCTCGATAGAATAGGCATAGATACAAGCTTTATCTATTTCAGAAAGTGTCTGGCATTGTGGGACTGAATGTAAATAATCCAATCATCAATGCTGCATCTTCTATTTTTTTAAAATAACTTTAAAACGCTGCATACGATGAATGTTCTGCTTGTAAATGTTTCCTGTTTTCTTGCTGGTGACTACTCATATTCAGAGCAGTATCCGATTGGCAAAACAGGACTGTAAACTTACGGTTGATTTGATTGTCATACGCAGTTTCCCCTCCTGTCCAAGAGTAGCAAGCTCCAAAGGTTAGTTCTTAAGGCCACCGAGGATGGGATGGATGAGATCCACATAGACGGCTTTCCCGGGGGAGCAAAAGCGTTCGAGATATGCGCAAAGTTCTGCTATGGAATGGTCGTCACCCTCAGCCCCCACAACGTCGTTGCGGCGAGATGTGCAGCGGGGTACCTCGAAATGACCGAAGATGCGGAGAAAGGGAACTTGGTATTCAAAATCGAGGTGTTCATAAACTCCAGCATCCTCCGGAGCTGGAAAGACTCCGTCATTGTTCTCCAGAGCACGAAGGCACTGCTACCTTGGTCTGAGGAGCTGAAGGTCGCCGGCAGATGCATAGATGCGATCGCTTCGAAGACATCTGTGGATCCGGCTAATGTAACCTGGTCGTACAGCCACACCAAGAAAGGAGCAGCCTGCGCCGAAACAATCGAGCCAAGAGGGAAAACATCGGTAGCTCCCAATGACTGGTGGGTCGAAGATTTGTGTGAGCTGGATGTTGACCTCTACAAGAGAATCATGGTTGCTGTCAAATCCAAGGGGAGGATGTCACCCGAATTGATAGGAGAAGCCCTTAAAGCCTACGCGGTTAGATGGCTGCCGGACTCTTATGATGCTTTGGTCGCTGAGGATTACATGAGGAGAAACCAGTGCCTCGTCGAGACGATAATATGGTTGCTGCCGTCTGATAAGAGCTCAGGCTGTTCTTGCAGGTTTCTGCTGAAACTGTTGAAGGTTGCTATATTAGTCGGAGCTGGGGAGCATCTGAAGGAAGAGCTTATGAGGAGGATCAGTTTCCAGCTGCACAGAGCTTCGGTTAAGGATCTCTTGTTGCCTGCCGCTTCGCCCGGCGGTGGTGCAAATGATGTTCGGTTGGTCCTCAATCTTGTCCAGAGATTTGTTGCGAGGACAGCGTCGTCTCACAATGGTGATTTCGTAGAGAGATCTGATGAGAAAATTATCGAGCTTAGCTTCGAGCAAGAGTCCACTTTGGCTTTAGTGGAGCTGATCGATGGCTATCTGTCTGAAGTAGCTTCGGATCCAGACCTTCAGCTGTCTACCTTTGTTGAACTAGCAACAGCAGTGCCAGAAGCAGCTAGACCTGTCCATGACGGCTTGTACTCTGCGGTTGATGCGTATCTCAAGGTATGTTCGAAGCACTTGATGCACCCAAACTAATGCTCAATCGTTGCTATAAGTTTACAGGTGGTTGGTATTATGAATGCATAGTTGGTGACAAACTACACTGCTAGCCTGCTAGGGATTGTGATTCATTCATTTAAATGAGTTACTTGGTGCTGCATGCTTCCAAACTCAAGCTTACTGGATCTGTGCAGTTTTTCCTTTGGTTAAGAATGGAAGTAAACTTGATAGATCATTTGTGTGCTACTTAGCTCCTGCAAATGCCACGACTGCACCTGATCATTTGCCTCTTTCTAACCAGGAACATCCAAATCTCAGCAAAGCCGACAGGAAGAAAATTTGCGGTCTGATTGACGTCAAGAAGCTTTCCACAGATGCATGCATGCACGCCACACAGAACGACGGCCTGCCTCTCCGGGTGGTGGTGCAGGTCCTCTTCTTCCAGCAGCTGAGGGCGGGATCAAGCAACGCCCTCGCTCCAACCGACGGCGTCGGGCATGCGTGCGCGAAGCCGCCTGCGCAGGACCAGAGCGACCCTTGCGAAAGACGGATACCGAGGCATCCGAACTCGCTGAACAAGCAGGCGACGAGCGTGACCGGAAGGGAGGGCGAACGCCGGAGCGGCGAGCATCGGAGCGGCAGGAACAGCTTCAAGGACCAGCTCGGAGGCCTCCTGCTGCAGTCGCGGTCCAGGAGGATCTTTGACAGGCTGTGGAGCGGCAAGGGGCACAGAGAGAGCGGCAAAGGTTCAGAGACGTCTGGCAGCTCGCGGAGCCCGCCATTGACGGAGAAGCCTGCAGATCTGAAGCCCTCCCCTCTTCCCCCTCTTAGAAACAGGAGGTATTCTGTGTCGTAGGGCTCTTGTTACCTTCTCTGTTTTTTTTTGGCTATCCTTTTAGTTTAGCTTTGGGTTAGATTGTATAGAAAAGTTATCAGCTGCTGCTCATCATTTTTTGTTTTTCTCCTAGCTCTATCGATCAATGAAGAGAAAAGTATGGGGGAGGAGTGTAAGCGGTTCAATCTGCTGCTTTCTGTATGATTATCCAAGTTGTAGCTTACCACAGTGTATTCTTAGCTAGAGGGAAGAGTTGCTAGGGTCTTGTTGGAAATGTTTCTGGAGGACAAGTGAACAACTAAGGTGAAAGGGTCCATGAGATTTGTGTTAAAACACTTGCAATGCTGCTTAGATCAGAATACTGTGCGATTGCATGACGCACTAATGGACCTCGAAGGGAAATTGGATTGCATGTTGCCTGGAGTGATTTCATTTGTGTGACTTGCACGAGTTAGCCTTGCTACATCCGTCTCGGTCTGCCAACTCAAATTACAATGTTTTTGTACGTCTTGTGTGGTCTTAATGAACGAACATACTGACTGTTTTGACAGGGAAAATCTACACACATAATTCACTTCAGAAACATGAACAGATAGGGGGCGGAAAAAAGAGGAGGGGTCATTGTCAGTTATCCACTTCTTGACATCTCCCAATTCAGCTATTATTATTTTGCTTAACAATCTTTCAGCACAGTACCAGCGGGCACCACATTGAAAAAAACCTCATTATTCTTAAATTCCCGAGGGAAGAATTGATGAGCACCACCATATGATTCAGATGATAACGATGAAGCCAACAACTCAGCCGAGCTAACAGTAGAGGCAGATAAACTTGGAATAATTTTGTCGAATCATATAAGATAATAACATGGAAGACAGCCTCTTCCACTAGGCGAAGCTAGTATGTTATTATCTCTTTTGCAAGTTTCATGCCACCAAGAGTCACTTTTCTCAACAACTAAAACAGATTGAGCTACGTAGTGCCATTAGATTTAGTAGTAACCACCCCTCAGAGCAAGGACAAGATGGAGGACAGAGCCACCTTCGATATTGTAGTCCTTCGCAGTTTTGTCATCAGCAAGCTGCTTACCAGCATAAATAAGCCTGCAGGGAGAAAATAATTGCTTTGTCAGTCTGGGTGTTCCAAGTAGGGATGGAAAAAAAAAACTCGAAACTCGCGAGATAGACGAGTACTCGAAAACTCGGCTCGAACTCGTTCCTTAACGAGTCGAGCTGAGCAGGAATTTGAACTCGTTAAGATAACAAGTTTACCGAGCAAGCTAGCGAGTTAAATGAGTGAACGAATCGTATTGGTCCCCAGACCCCAAGTCGGCAAGGCCCTCGGCGCGGGCCACCTCCAGTCCTCCAACTGCCTCCCCTCCTCCTTGCTAGGGATGCAAATGGGCCGACCCTAGGGTCTTCTTTGGCCCACTCTAGTTCATTTGTTTGCACTAAAAACTTAATTTTTACTCCACCTTTTAAGTTTTAGTGCAAACAAATGAACTAGAGTGGGCCAAAGATGACCCTAGGGCCGGCCCATTTGCATCCCTACTCCTTGCTCCTGCCGCCGCCTCCCCTCCCCCTTGCTCACGCCATTGCCGTCCTCCCCTTCGCTTGCTGCCGCCTCCCCTCCCCTTCATAATGCTCTTACCTACATTTTCATAACCTTTTGCTTGCTAACTTGTTGTTTATTTAACCTTTTGCTTGCTAACTTCTTGTTTATTTCTTCCTTGTATGGTATTCGCTAGTTTACGGTTTGCTCCTTTTTTATATGTGCAAATAGTGTTCCTTTACTATGTTATGATATCTTAGTCTCTTTCTCCTTCTCGTCGGTGCCATTCTCATCGGTGCAGATTTGATCATGGTATAGTTCTCATGTTTTTATGCTCTGTTAACCCTACATATAACATAGGGATAATATGCCCAGTTAACACTGCCCATATGCAATTTGTTAATAGTTTATCTTCTATTTGTGTTATATTAAATCACATCATTTTCTTTATCCTGTGAGCGTTGCTTTGCTACAAGCATTCGTTAGTTTATTGATCATTTATCATAGTTCTGTTAATGTTGTTGAGATTTCTGATATTTCCATTTATCATGCTGTATTGGTTTAGATTTTAAAAAAAGATTGGGAATAAGTCTTGAGTTGAGAAGACACCTATGCTGATTTGGGTAATCAAATATGATTTGTCTCTACTGATATTTTCCACCATGGAATGTCTACAGGGTTTTGGTGGTAGACCTGGTTTTGGGCGTCTTGGCGGGAGCAGTTTCAGCGCTGGTCCGGCCACTTCTTCCATGGAGTGGTCTTGACGCTGTGCCCTGGCTTGTTTCTGCCAGTTTCTGGAGTGATATCAGCATTCCTTGACTTTGTTTTGTGTGTTAATGGAGAGTGTTAATGCAAGACTGCTCTAGAGAGTGTTTGTAGAAACTTATACTGATATGGATACAGGCTGTACTTGAGCAAGCCCTTTTGTTCATTGCATAGTTGCACCTGTCTATTTGAACTTCCAAGTTTCTGGATTACAGAATGAAGCATGTTCCCTGACAGCCTTTACACTTTGTGCTGTTACATAGTCAGTTATTTTATTTGGACTTATTAGCGTCATGCTGTTAGATGGCTTCATTACTTCACTTTGCAGATTGAGGTTTTGGTGATAATTTATGTATGCATGTAGGTTGAAAATTCTGTATGCATGAATGAAATATGTATTATAGAAGTGTTAGTTATGTTTAGTCCTTCAAATCTTTCCAACGCATGCTCTGGTGCTCACATTTGTAATGAGCTTTTAACGAGCCAGCTCGAGCTTTTAATGAGTCGAGCCGAGCTGAGGTTTGAGCTCGTTAACATAATTCGTTATCTTAATTCTTAACGAGTTTAACCAAGCCGAGTTGGCTCGTTATGCCCCCCTAGATCCAAGTGATAGAGATAATATTTCTAGATATGAAGTATATAATAGCATCATCACATACATAGATACGAAAAATTGAAAGAACTTGTTTGATCAATGATCAGATTATAGGGTGTGTTTGGAAGCAAAAGACAATCACGTGCATGCTATGCATACCTTTGCTGCACAGGGGGAATGCCTTCTTTCTCCTCAACACGCTCCTTGATCCTATCGATCGTGTCAGTGGGTTCGATGTCGATTTCAATCTCTTTTCCAGTGAGAGTCTTAACCTTGATCATAGTGCCACCCCTTAGCCTGAGAACCAAGTGAAGAGTTGACTCCTTTTGGATGTTGTAGTCAGCCAGTGTGCGTCCATCCTCCAACTGCTTGCCAGCAAATATCAAACGCTGTTGATCTGGGGGAATCCCTTCCTTATCCTGCTATAGCGAACATGGTAATCTGTTAGTTCTTCAGTTCCCACTGCCAGAGCAGCTGCTACTGGCTGACATAAACTATCACTATTATCCCAATGCTACGGCAGGATATAGCTATGCGGAAAAGCGGAAGTAAGGATTGCAATGAGGCTCTGATCATGACAGCGACTGATGATACGGACCAGTGATTTATTTCTTAAACTGCCAAGATGATTAGACACAGAATACAGGGACCTTCACCAAAATAACATGGAAAGCAAGATAGTAAGGTTAGCATCTCTAGGGATTCAAATACCCTCAGATATGAGATTAGAAAAGGAGGTACACACATTGGACCATATCCTTTGAAATATTTTATTCTGTCGTAGGTAGCATTTCTAGTATGACACGCAAGAACGTTACGCATAAAAGCAGTGAAAGATCCAAGTAACAACAAAGCAAAAGAATAAATTATTTATCGTGTCATGCTGAATTTTGATTAACTACTTGTGCGGATACAAGCAAGCAGACTAGTCATATACTGCAGATGGTGTCAAAATTCTGCCTAATGATTCTCGATTTCAAAAAGAGGGAGCAACTAATGCCATAACTGTTAAGAGCAGTTCTCGCGGTGCTTAAGGTGTGCATATTTACCACAACAGATTTATATGTTTTGGTAAGAATTATGTAAATTTGATCCAATTTTAGGCGCGAGTGAAATTAACATGACGGAATTACATATGAAACCGAACAAAACATACTGTCTAGTTTGCTCAAACATACAGCTCGAGTGACCACGCTTCATGTACGACAGCAATCTCGTTCCCCCCAGAAATCTAAATTCCAAACCCGCCCCCGAGATAAACCTAGACACAAATCCGGCTAACCAACCCAAAGAACGCGAACTACATCACAGCCCTAACAAAATGCGTATGAATAGCACAGCAACTAGGGTAAACTGAAGAACTAGCAGCGCGGATAGATCAATCGAACTCTTAAGCCAGCACAAGGTGCCCGCGTACAGCCTCCGAGAACTAGCCCATCACCATCAGGGAGCAGCCAAGAGACGACCTAGCGTGGGGGGAAACAAGTAACCGTGAAGCGAGAACGAATCCGACCTGGATCTTGGCCTTGACGTTGTCGATGGTGTCGCTGCTCTCCACCTCGAGGGTGATGGTCTTCCCCGTCAGGGTCTTCACGAAGATCTGCATCTTCTCGCTCCTCTCTCTCACTCGCTCCCTCCTCTCTCTGGTTTTTTTTTTTTTTGGGGGTTTTCGAGAAGAGAGGGTGGAGTTGCGTGAGGAAGTCCTCTCTTTTCTTGACCCTAACTTTTTCTTCTTCGTATTGGCTCACTTCTAAATAAATTTACAAAAAAAATAATCTTCTCACCAAAGCTAAATGGAATTTTTCATGACTCTAAATTTCAATTTGATCTATCTTTCAGGCTAACTTTATTTTTTATGATGATAACCTCCTCTTGAGAGGTTACGATCCTTGAGTGAACTAGTCATGTGTTATGTTGCCCCAAAGCACAGGCATTTGGTGAGGAGCTTAGTCTGTTTCCTGCCGAACACCCTATCCTCGGTATGCTTACCAATTAAGCATCTCAATTAGTCACTCAATTAAACACTTAGTCATTTAATCACTGAATTAAGTCTATGATTAAGTGACTTCGCCTAATCAAGTGACTAATTAAGCCACATATCGAGCAAGCATAGCTTGACCTCTGCTTACCGAGTAAGCATGCCACAACACCCACCTGTCTGCTGAGATGGATTATGCTCTCATGGTACGGGAGCTTAATAGGTGACACATGTCGCCCTGCTATTCCTTCTATAATTGAAGAGACTGATAATGAGACAGAAAGAAAACCAAAACCCTCTTTTTTCCTCTCTAATTCTTGGATTTTGTTCAATTATTTATTTCGGTGACTCAGATCGGGTGGATTTACAAGGAAGCCCTCGGGCTTGTTTCATAGGTAGCCCGATCCGATTTTCTGCATTCGGGCTACTATTTTCGGCCTGTACCCACTAGCAACGAAAAATAATAATAGAAATAATTCTTGAATTATAAACCAAGAACAAACACACTCGAAGAGGAACTGCACATGAGAGGAAGGGTTTCAAATATCGACGAGAATCGTGATTTTTGATTGTATCGAGCCGGCTTGATAAACGAAATTGGTCAATAAACCAGTTCAATTCAAATTCAAATTCAAAATTTTGGAAATTTTGAAAAATTTTATGCAAAGTAAACTAGTCAAAATCAAACGAAAATTGATAAAACCGGTGAAAAATCAGCTTTCGAATTATTTTACCTAGTTTGACGATTTTCGATGTAAACCGGTAACAAATCAATAAAACTGGTCGGTTTTCGATTTTTTTGCGCTGTTTAACCGCTGAGTTTAAAATTTTTTATTTTAAACTTGTTCGACTTGTACCTATTTTTCACAAAAATTGACCGTGGGGGACAATTTCCGAGTACATTCGGTTATGTAAACCCTGACGAGAGGGTTCCAGAAGGAACAGTGCGCGGGTGGAGTCGTCTCAGCTGGATACCGGTCCCGTCTCGGTCTCTCCTGCGATCTTGACCGTTCATTTTCCATCGAACGATCCTCAACCGTTTGACCGTACCATCTGGAGCTAGACTTCCGATCAAGCTTTACAAATCCACCCCGTTCCTGCAGACAACAGCGGAGCGGAGAGAAACAGAGCAGCTGCAGTTGAGAGAGAGAGAGAGAGAGATCATGGTGGCGCCAAACGTGAAGGCGGAGACGATGGGGCTGATGGACCGGCGGGCAGCGCTGGAGGCGGAGATGAACGCCATCATCGCCGTCCTCTCCGCGCCCGGCGGGCCAGGCATCACCGGCGGCCTCGTCGACGCCGAGGTACCGGGGGATTCCTCCGGACGCTTACTTCCGGAGGCGGGGGAAAACCCTAACCAAAACCCCGAAGCTCTCTCTCTATTCCTTGCCTCCTTCTTCCTTTGACGGTGCGGTTGCTGATCGTGGTTGTTTTTTTTTCTTGGTTGGGCTTAATTATTAGGGTTTCCCACGGTCCGACGTCGACATCCCGGCCGTCCTTGCCCAGCGCCACAAGCTCTTCGGTATGCTTACACCCGAATTCTCGTGTGGTGCTCCGTTACTTTGATCTGTTCGATTCGGGATTATGAATTAGATTTGGGGAACGTTTGGGAGCAGCAATGGGGATGCTATGGTAGCTGAGTGTGCTTCTCTAGCGAGGGTGGTGGGTTTATGAGTATTCTGTATGAGTTATGAAATACTTAAGGGCAAGGGTGGGCTCTGTATAGGATGAAACTAGCTGTGTGTGGCCTAGTGGGGATGACATTGATGTGAGGAGTACACATGATGATACTCTTGTTGTTGTCTCAGGCTGAAGTTTCTTTAGTTTTCTAGATGGAGCATTTAAGCATTTTCTCCTGCTAGTTGTGCCTGACAAGTGTGCAGGAATATGGACAATGTGCAGGCTCTTTTATAGTTTTGGCATCAGTAACTGACGGATAGTGCTAAAACTCCTTTATATTTTGTTCTTCAATACCGGAACATTCCTTGCTTATGCGGATACACCGTTTTTTAAATGTGGGGAATTGTGGTTTCTTCATCTACTACGTTGCTACTGATCTAGAGCAAATATAGGAAACAAGGGGGTGAAGGTATTGTGGTGACTGTTTGAGCTACTTGGGTGGAAAGGAATAGGGAATGGTGGAGTGCTGAACTGATGAGTAGCATAATGTGTAGAGGAAAAACGAACAGACGGATTTGAGGTTAAAAGTTCAGGGTGAACTTAGGTTTCGGTAAATGAGCTGAGCCTGAGTCAAGCAAGGTCCTGGCTTTACTTTATTGCTGAGTACATTTACAAATGTGACGGGGCCTTGGGATGACTGAGTGACTGACTAAACAATATATTTGTGCATCTGTATATATTTCAAAATCCAAAGGCCTTTATGCTCAGCTTGTTGTAATTGGTATTTACACTGCAAAATCTCCATCGCAGAATTGCGGAATGACCATAAGGATATTACAAACAAGATTGATAAGAATCTGGAAGTTTTACACTCAACAAAATTGTCAAGAAATGAGCAATCAATCCCCAGGAGTTCTGGTAAGTCTTCAAACACTGCCTGCTTGCCTGAAATTGTTATCATGGAAGTGTGCGGCCAAAGTTTTAGATCTTTGGCTGTTAATATATTTTTTAAAATCTGTGGTCACACGACAATAATATGAGCAGATCTGATTTGTCATAAATATCGTACTTTTCTAACTTTGGAAATAGTCAAAGTTCGATCTTGGAGACCATGCCATGAAAAGTCAAAACGGCAAGTTTTTGTGACCATAAGGGGTTCATCTGCTCTGGTGTGCCATGACTTTCTTTTATGACACTATTTTTTTTAGTGATTTTCATTATAATCTGAATCAATATTTCCATACCTTCAAATTTTCTAATTTCCACATGTTCACTAATCCAGACACTTGAAGTACCCGCAATAACAAAAAGATTTGGCAATTTGAGGAACGATTTTAATCACAGAAACAGAGTAGCTAAGTGAATCATCTTAAGTTTAAGGGTGTGCTTGATTGCTTATACCAAGTGGTACATGTATGAGATGGTTCAAGAAAAAAGTTATCCATATGTTTGGTTGTTTGAATGGAATCATCGCATTATAGATGGTGGGATACAAATTTGAGGAATATTTCCTATAGATGTTGAACCATTTCATTCACTCAAAACAATGGAACCTACAGGACCATCCCATTCCATTCAACCTCATCTTACCAACCAAACACACCCTAAATCTTTAGAATGACCTTGTTTGATGTTCCAGTGAACAGCATTATATTAAGGGCAAGAATACACGCTTGTATATGCAAAATTGTGTGTTAAACTGCCAGTGCTTGAAAACATGGTCCGGGCTTGAGCATGAGTTTATCGTCAAAAAAAGGATATTAGAGTTGCTGATCTCTATCGTATTTGATTTCATGCAGGTACTTCAGTCTCATTGCACAGTGGGTTATCTCAAAATGATCCTATGGAAGAGGATCTGGTGACGAGACTTCCTTTTGCCATGATTGATGAAATCACAGACGATTCTCCTGCCATCGTGGATGGCTTGCAACTTGGGGATGAGATAGTAAAGTTTGGGAATGTGGAAGCTGGTGACAGATTACAAGAAAGGCTTGTCTCTGAAGCTCTTTCCAATGAGGACAGTCAAGTATCTCTAGTCATCATTCGTCAGGGATCACCAATGAACTTAACAGTTACACCAAGAAAGTGGCATGGAAGAGGACTTCTGGGGTATGTTTTACTAAACCTTTGAATTGTTCTATTAAACTTTTAGTCAATAAAAAGGTTCAAAATGGTTTTTCAAGAACTTTATGGATGTGAATCTTTTGGTTGCTTTTGATTGGATTGCTTTTTGTGTCAAAACAGATCCTCCAGTTACTCGTATCCACATGTTTTAGAAGCTGCAAAAACTGCAAGTCATATTATATGTAGCTTTAGCTGTGTGTTTTGATTAAAAAAAATACTACTGGTAAAAAATGTATTACCTTAGCCTTTTAATGTGTCCAAGTTGGCATGAATTAGATGTGAGTGCGACACAACACTACCTCAAGACAGAATCTTTTCGCAGAACTTGTTTGGTTGGAGATTGATGGAGGGAATATCCAAAATGGAATAAGGTGTAGCAAACCGCATCAGTGTTTGAGGTCAATTTGTTTGCCTCAATTTTGACAAAAAAAATTGCCTAGTGAGGGCCCCTCACTCGGGCTCCTCGTACATGTCTCCAATTCTTATATTGTGGCTTCATATGTATGAAATGAAATTAGGAAAGCCGCTTATGGAATGGACTTTTAAGAGGAATGATGCTGCATAGCTATGAAATGACACAAGTTAGGTATTCTTTAACTAATTTTATTTACAGCAAACACAGGATTTAACAGCAATGCTAAGATTTGAATAACAAGAGCTATTTGTTCCTTATTTTTTGGGCATTTGCATCTGGCAAACGCTGCACATATGTGTGGTTTGTAAAATACACATGAATAATATGTTCTGTGGGCGTTTAATCTTTACATGATGTGCTGGAGTTTGTTAATAGATATGTGATGTCACTTGTTAGACTTTTTATTAGTAGCAGGACTGCCTCTTTCATATGTCTGTTCTTTGTTAGACTGATGTCAATTAGGGATGCAAATGGGCCGACCCTAGGGTCTTCTTTGGCCCACTCTAGTTCATTTGTTTGCACTAAAAACTTAATTTTTACTCCACCTTTTAAGTTTTAGTGCAAATAAATGAACTAGAGTGGGCCAAAGATGACCCTAGGGCCGGCCCATTTGCATCCCTAATGTCAATGGCACGGGACATGGAATCAAGCATAATTTCTCTAGCTGGCAACCTTATACTTTACTTGTTAACGAGCTATCTGGTTCTTCTTGTTTCTCTGGTGCTGACATTTAACCGCTACTTTGTTCCTTGTTCTTGCAGATGCCATTTCCGAATCTTATGAAGGGTCGGGCCCGTATTCTACAGAAGAATAAGATGTTTTCATGTTTGCACTTGTGCGGACAGCTCTTGCAGAAATGACATTTCAACATGGAAAGTAACTGATTAACTGAATGCGTGTATTTATTTTACCTGCGCTTAACGTACACTGGGGAGCAAAGTAGGTTGCCTTGGTTGGGCGTTTTATTCGGCACATTATTCTCTTGCATACTCGTGCTACCAAATGCCCCAATATTAATGCTGGTTATCTTGGAAATTCGCGTTTATGCTCCCTCCAAAGCACAATCTTGAAGCGATGTAAATCCGAATCTGTGAGCAGCTTTCTGTTATTTTTTTTAAACAAGTGTTTCTATCACGTTTGATAATGATGCAAGTCGTAATGAAATAGAAGCGAGCTGCAGCCTTCGTATGGACGGAGGGAAAAACCTGCTATTTGTTTGTAGAAATGTGGAAAAGGACAGAGATAAAAGTTGCAGAAGCTAAAAGTAAATTCTCGATAGATTTCATTTTGCACGAAAGCAAGTAGTGGTAAAGTAGTGACTAATCAAGTTACTGAGTCTAATATGTGAAATCAAGTTAATCAGGCTAAAGGTAATCCTTACACAGATTCAGTAGTGGTGGAGCCTCAATATGTGAAATCAATCTATTATAACTATGGTGAGCCAGGTCATTTGGTTGGAAATTGTAAGAATCCAAAATTATGTTTTATTTGTGAAGAGCTAGGTCATCAAGTGGATTTCTGTCCTGTTCGTTTACAACCACGGCAATCAGCTAGGTTTATAGGTAGTGCTGCTAGTGGGTTGGGTTTTTTTTCCACCTTGAGGTTCCTGTGTCTAGTAGAAGTTCTTCCTTCAGATTTAACAACTATGGAATCACTACTATTGACCAAGGGGAAATTTCTTTGGTTGAATTAGAAAAGAATTTGGCGGATATTTTTGGTGCTCACTAGCCTCGGCAAGTTAGGCAGTTGGAGAACTTTAGATTTCTAGTTCGTTTCCTCCCTCAAAAGAAAGTATTGGACCTTGCTCTTCTTCCTAGCTTTAACTTGAACAAACCTGTGTGACTATGTATATTGAAGCCTAGAAAAGGGAGCTGGATGCTTTTGATGAACTTCAAGAGGTTTGGGTTCAGGTGAGGGATATCCCCCCCCCAACCCAAATGGTGCACTTGGAATATTTTTGAGCAGGTAGCTTCTTGTTTTGGAATTTTAGTCAATGTTGACTGGATTGGAATGTTTAGGAGTTTCTATGAGGTTGTTAGAATCCAAATTGCTTGTAGAGACCCCACTAAGATCCCTCAACAAAGGATGAAGGGGGTAGAGAAATTTCTGTTCATCATAAACATACTAGTGGAGAAAAATGAAGCTTTTCAGTCAGTTGAGGGAAATGATCAGGATGATGACAATGAGGATGATCTTGATGATTTGGATGAAGAGGAAAAAAAGGCTGGAGACAAAGGAGATAGTACGGATACTAAACAAAATCAACATGCAACTGGACAAGCACAATCTAGATTTCTACCAAACAGATCAGCAAGGCAGCTAGTAATAATTCTGTTGCTTATAAGGAGAGAACTGCTGGTGTGAATGATTTAGATAGCTTTGATTACAAGTTAAGGTCTGCTCAAACCTCTAATGATAATGGAAGGAAAACTTGGTTACAAATGTTTCAGAAAAATGCAAGTAAAGCTACAGTCGATGGTGACAAATGTTATAGGTTACCTAGAGATTTGGAAATGATTAGCTCTGATGAGGAAATAGATGAAATTAAAGAGGAGAGGGTAGGTATTCAAGAGTTTTTGGATGTTGTATATTCAGATCGCTTTGAAAATTCCTATGAAGAAACTCTACCTGACCTTCAGATGTCAATACTCACTCAAGATGATCAGGAAAAATTGGCAGCAAAAAAGAGAGCTCTGCAGTATATAAAAATGAAAAAGACCAGGAAGATGAAGCTATTGGACCCCTGCAAAATAGGTTGTTTCATAAAAGGCAGGTACAATGAGATCCAGTCCCAAGTAAAAGAAGGAGCAAAAGATTAGAAGATCAGGGCAAAACTATCTTACAAAAAGGCCAGGAACTACAGCAACAAAAGAACCTGGAGAGCTGTCCCAGACCTAAAGGTATAACATCTAACAATTCTTTTGATTCTTTTAATGTTCATAATCTAAATATGCTAGCTGAGAAGGTAGATATTGTGATGGGTTGTTCGGATTTGGAAAAAACTGATAACATTATCGTTTGTAAAGAAATTGATGCCATGAGAGTAGCTAATTTTGAGTAGAATATCTTTGTGGGAGACTGCTCTTTTGTCAATGAATATATCTCCAGTACCTCTGAAGGAGGTTTATGGTAAAGATACTGATTTAGAAGGGTGGACTACTGTTGGTAAATATAAACAATGCAAGCACCCCATGAAAATTAAAGGAAAATGATAGGCCTATTTTGGAATATTAGAGGTTTAGGACAACCTGGGAAGACCCAATGCATAATGGATCTCATTAGGAATCATAAGGCAGACTTTGTTGGTTTTCAAGAAACTAAGAGGGAAAATTTTAGTGTCATTTCTTAATACTATCAGTGGCTCTAAAAATTTTGAATGGCACTGGCTCACAGCCAAATCCACTGTGGGTGGTATTTTGGTTGGTATTGGTTATGATATTTTGGAAATTTTACATGTTGATGTAAAGAAATTTTCAATTCAATGTTTGATTAAGACCAAGGAGAATGATTTTGTTTGGAGAATTGTTACTGTGTATGGATCACCTTATGATGAGGGGAAACATGCTTTTATATCTGAACTTCATGAGATCTTTATTATAGATGATCATATTCCAATCATTTTAGGAGGAGACTTTAATTTGGTTAGATCTCAAGCCGACAAGAATAATGGCAAGGTGGATCACAAGTGGTGTGATAAGTTTAATGAATGGATAGATATGTGGGGGCTGATGGAAATACATTTGATAGGTAGGCACTTTACCTGGGCTAACAATCAAGATAATCTAATCATGTCGGTGATTGACATAGTCTTTTGTAGCACTTCCTTTGAGGAAAAATTTCCATTAGCAATTGTTTCCTCCTTTGCCAGAATTGGAAGTGACCATACCCCTATTTTGTGGGATTCAGGGGTTGGTGCGCTTCACAGTAAACCTACGTATAAATTTGAGAAATTGTGGCTTCTACATGAAGATTTTAATAATATCTTAAAGCCAATATAATCCGGAGGTTTCCAGCCCCCTCAGGAGGTCCACCTGTCCTCCATGCGGTTTTGCAAAAAAGCCCCTCCATTCCTTCAAATCGCGGATATGTTCTTGCAATATACGAATAGGTCCTTTGCGATTTTTTGTGAGGGCAAGAAAATCACGCTGAAATTGCGTTTAGGTCCCTCGTTCATTAATTTATGGGAAAAACTCCCGTTAAATATAAATTGTGGGCGAGCCCTTTTCTAATTTTTCGGGATAGCGCACGGGTCCAAAAAAATAACAAACGGGTCCCTGTTTCTTACGTCCAGGTCCTTTCTCCATTTTTCCCGAAAAAAATGTTTTCGTGGTCCATTTTTTCTCCAAAAAAAACACAAATTCGTTTTTCGTTCGCGCGCGTGGCGTGCGCCGCGTTTATTGACCTAGTTATTCATAAGGCCTGGAACATCCTAGATAGAGGGGAAAATGCTATCGATAAATGGCAATACCAGGTTAGAAATATTAGGAAGGTTACTAAAGGGTGGAGCTTTAATATTGAATCTGAAATTAAGGAAAGAAAAAAAATTGCTTTTGGATGAGTTTGATGACATAGATGTTCTATCTAAATCTAGAATCCTTACTTCTGAAGAGAAAAACATATTTTTATTTGTTAAAAAAGAGATAGAGAATATTTGGGCTATTAAAGAAACCAAAGGTAGACAAAGGGCTAGGGAAAAAAAAAATAAAAGAAGGGGATAGAAATACTAGATACTTTCATGCTATTGCAAATCAAAGGAGGAAGAACTTTATTACTGTTCTTGAGGGGCCTGATGGGCCTGTTATGATACTATAGTATGCTTAATATTGCTTGTGACTATTATAAATCCGTATTTGGTTTTGAAGCTAAACCCAATATTAACCTAGGAAATAATTTTTTTTAGTATAGATGATATGATCTCCGATGTAGAGAATATGTCGTTGGAGGCTCCTTTTACTGAAGAAGAGATAAAAAAAATAGTTTTTTATTCTTATTCTGATGGTGCGCCTGGTCCTGATGGTCTTCCTTTTATTTTTTTACCAAAAGTTCTGGACTGTTATTAAGAAGGATTTACTGGAGTTGTTTAGAGATCTGGAAAAAGGTGAGCTAGATTTGTTTAGGCTTAATTTTGCTATGAGCTCTCTGATTCCAAAGGAAAATAATGCTAAGAATATAAAACAGTTCAGGCCTATTAGTTTGTTGAAATGTAGCTACAAAATTATTACCAAGGTGTTAACCAATAGGATTAGTCCTACCGCTTTTATAAAAGTAAGATTTATCTTGGAGAGTGTGGTCACTGCACATGAGGTAATTCATAAAATTCATCGAGATAAGGGTAAGGGTCGTGTGCTCAAACTTGATTATGAGAAAATTTATGATATGGTTAATTGGAGTTTCTTGCTGGATATTTTGTCTAAAAGGGGTTTTGGGGTTAAATGGCAAACGTGGATTTATTCTATCTTGGAGAAGGCTCTATGGGGGTCAAAATCAACAATGTCGAAAGCAAGTTTTTCCAAATTGGTAAAGGTCTAGGATAAGGTGATCCTTTATCCCCAATTCTTTTTAACCTAGTTGCCGATGTTTTTGCCAGAATTTAAAATAAAGCTGCTAATAATGGTTTGGTAAATGGTTTGCGTGAAGATTTCTGTCCAAGAGGTATAATTAGTTTGCAATATGCTGATGATACCCTCCTTTTTATTAAGCATAATGAGAAGCCTGTTTTACATCTTAAATGGCTTTTTACTTGTTTTGAACAAGTGTCTCGTATGAGAATAAACTTTCATAAGAGTGGATTCTTATTAGCTGTGACAAGAGTGAGACACAAAGGTATGCAAGTATTTTTTGTTGTAAGGTAGGATCTTTCCCTATTAAGTACCTTGGTATCCCTCTCCATTATGATAAAATTGAAAGGAAAGATTTTAGCCGCTTGTTGATAAGATTTTGAAAAGGATTGTAGGTTGGAGGGGCAAACTCCTCTCTTATAGTAGTCATTTAATTCTTATTAAATTCTGCCTAGCTAGTATTCCTCTTTATCTTCTGTCTTTTTTTAAGTTTTCTAAGTGGGCTTTAGATCTCATTAATTTCCAAATGGCAAATTGTCTTTGAATGATTACGAAGGTCACAATAAGCTTCATCTAGCTAATTGGCACCTAGTGTGTATGGAGAAAAAGTATGATGGTCTTGGAGTGCCTAATCTTAGGGATCTAAACATGTGCCTTCTGGCCTCTTGGATAAAAAGGTTCTGTATTAATGAGAATAAACAGTGGGGGATTTGATTAAATTCAAATACAAAACAGAGGAGCCCAATATCTTTCTTTGTGAGTCTGATCATATTTCAGTTTTTTGGAAAGGGATTTTGTGGGTGATGCAGGCTACCAAGTTTGGATATAGATGGAGTTTGGGTAATGGAGCTAAGATTAGGTTTTGGGAGGATATTTGGTTTGGCTCTTCTTGTTTAGCTATTAAATTTTGGGATCTATATGTGTTAGTCAATGAAAAAGGTTTCACGATTGCTGAGATTTGGGATGGTTCTAATATCAAATGTACTTTTAGAAGAACTTTTTCTAAAAAGATGATGATCAGATGGTTTGAGCTGGTGGAAATGGTAAATAGTATAAGGCTCGTTGATGAAGAAGATGCTTTTGTCTAGCAATATAATAGCAATGGAGTTTACTCTGTTAAATCTCTTTATGCAATTATAAATTTCAGGGGGGTGTTACCTGTTTTCATTCCTGCAGTGTGGAGTCTAATTGTTCCTCCCAAAATCCATTTTTTTTCTCTGGCTTCTTTCTCATAATAAGATTATGACTAGAGATAATTTGTTGAAAAGAGGTATAGATAGAGGGGCTTTATGTAGCTTCTGTGATGAGATTGAATCTGTTTTTCATCTTCTTTTTTTTAGTGTGTTGTAGCTAGGAACATTTGGGATATGGTTGGTGAATTTTTTGATTTGAACATTGGGTATAACTATGAATCTATTGCTCATTTTTAGCTGAGAAAAATGCTAATTTGAATACTATTTGTGCTGCTGCCATATGGAGCTTGTGGAATAGTAGAAATAACATGATTTTTCATTCTCAGAGTTGGTTAAATGTAAAAACAGTTTGGAGAAGTGTGCTCATATCGCTAAGGGATTGGAGTCCATTATACAAAGAAGAGATGGTGGTCCAGTTGGATCAGTTCTGCAAAAGACTGGAGTGCAAGCTTCGAGTGCCGTTGCCTTTGGGTTCTGGAGTAACATGACCAAAAATGAAGACATTGTGGATGAAGTCCACAAAGATGATGTTATTTCAAATGTGCTGATCTCATTTTCAGTTTATTTTGGTGGTTTGGTGGATGACAAGCTGTGATTTTGTTTAGGTTTCCAGTTTGTGCTTTTGGCTGTTTAATTTTGTCGAGTTTTAATGTAAGCTAAAATTGACAATGTATCAACTGTTACCAGTTTCAATGATGGAACTGAGACATAAAAAATTTGATGTCCTTTTGATCTAAAAAAAAGAAACGTGGAAAGGTTCTCATCTGGTCATCGTCTTAACAAAAGGGTTTTGATAAGTTTTATCCGGATGTTTTCTTTAGCAACCATCACCCAAATTCTTGGCCATTGGATTTGCTTTCAGATCAATGCATGCCCCCCCTAAATTCGAGGTGGGTTGATCTTACGGATGTGTGTTTTGATCGTACGGTCCAAAGTTTAGATGTTTTTTTGGACAAAAACATTCGGATGATGCCTATACATTCCCAAACAAAATACAGAATGCTTAACAGGAGGAAGAACATGTCGGTTGCTTATGTAGCATTTACACGCGCAGTGAGAATGCATCGCTTACAAAATTGTTCGACCTCGCATATAAATATCTAGGAATGCTTCATTAGGCTGTTGCGCTCAACTTTAGACCCTAATCAACAACCGCCTGCCCGAAACTGCTTACAAAATCCCCCGTTGTTGTACGGCCATACTGTAAGATATATCAGTGTGTGTGTGCTCGCTATTTTTAAACATGTAGAGAGTAAATTAAGCTGCCATCATAAGGCCGGCGAACCATATACTGATGGGAAGAGTTGACCTACTTGATTCTGCTCTTATAAGCCTCTAACAATGGAATTAGTTGCTCTAATTAAAATGATGCTATATGCTTATAGACAAGCTGCTGCTGGAAATATCTACCCCTTCATACTAAAACGAGCCCCATGTTTTTACCCAGTTTTGGTATATATGCGTTCACTGATTCCTGTTGACACTCGTACAAAGTTTCTTTTGACGTCTCAGTAACCAGACGTCTCAGTAACCAGTAATTAACCACTTCATTAGCTCAATACATATGGCGAATAGCACATGCCATGGTTGTTTCTTTCGATATGCTACCATCTAGGTTTTGGCGAGTTCTGGTGACAAAGGTCGTCTCATCACAAATCTTCACATTGCAAAATTTTTTCTCGAGGCCATAGAGACAAAGGGACCCCACAAAAGAGGCATGTAACAACCTCTGCTTATGATTGAGGTCGTATGACCCAGCAAAGATACTGTTGAAATACAAAATGTTAAAGAGGGTAGCACAAAGGGAAGATTATATATTCTTTTGAAATGCAGCTCCATAATTAATGTCGGGCCGTTTGTCATGTGAAGTGTGGATAGCAAATTAGCAATGAAGTACCTAACCCCAGTGTACCTTCGTCGAAATTCTTAGGACGCCAAGAGGCTAGGCAGTGTACCACTGGCTAATTAAGTGCGTAACTCTATTTCATACCAGAAGTATAAATTAGCTAGAGGTGTTTCTATGCTTTTTTTTAAAAGTTACGTACACAAATATTACAGCATGAATGAAAGGTAGATGAGATTACTTACCCTTTCACTGGTTTCAAAATTTATACAAATTGTATTGGGAATACATAGAAGCACTGCCGAGAATCATTCGTCACTTCTTTGCTAAGTTCACTACACGACCAATGTAAGCGCAGAGGTCATCCAACCAGAAAATCAACAGTTACGGTGCAGGCATAAGTAACATCTCTCTTTCTTGAAAACTACTAGGTAAGTAGGTATAGCAAAACACACTTCTAAATCGCTCGTGCCGCCAACGCCATCGTTTGTACTGTTGTCCCGCCAGCGCCATGAGTCGTGAGTCGTGAGCTAGTCATGAGGCGGTTGAATTAGTTTCTCTCCCACGTACATCACGTACGCATCGATCGATCTCACCCGCGAGACACGGCGCGTGTCGCCCGTATCGACGGCAGAGGATCTATCCGCTGCTTCCGTTCAATTCCGCCGTCGTCGCTGTCTTGCTCACGAGAGGATCGGAGCTAGGGAGAGATTCCGCCGGCTCAGCCGCCGCCGGCGTGACATGCACAAGGATTTTAGATTTAGCCGCTGGCATGTCATGGACAAGGATTTAGCCACGCAACACTGTTTGTTTGGACAAGGTAGCTTTTTATATATTTAGGGTTTTTTAAAAGCCGTAAATCTCTATATATGTAGCAAAAAGTCAAAAGTAACTGAAGTGATGTTTTTTAACTTATTAAAAGTTGGTTTTAGACTAATGCTACTGAAGCTAGGTATAATTACCCATCTATATAAAGTATAAACACCGATGGTTTTAAACTATCTAAATCCAAAAACTAGGTTTAAACTGTAAACCAAAAGGCTAAGCCTAAGCAAACTAGGCCTTCTAATGCTTACAACGTTTTCGACGCGGCACCAACCGCGCGGCGGCGCGCGCTCCCTCCTACCACGGTAGCACCTGCCACCCACCACCCGCGCGCGTACGTTCGTAGGCACGTACACGAAAACCCCTTATAACAACGCGTCACTCCACGCACACTGCTGCTTAAACGGCGGCTCATCCTTTGCTCTCCGGCCGCTCCTGCCTCATGTTATACAAGCTTCCGCGCGAGAGAAACACGCTGCCGGGAAAGCGCTAGATGTCGGCGGCGGCTCCCAGAGCCACCGGCGCCGCTCGGAGGACGTTTCCGAAGCCGGCAGGCGCTACTAGGGAGAGGCAGATGCACCAGAGCGAGGAACGGGCAACGACGACGACGGCCGACAAGGTCAAGAAGAGGCTGCCGTCGTCCACTGCGTCGACGAGGGGCCTCCCGTCCATGTTGCTCCGTCGGGCGGAGCTGCTGCGCCGCGGTGTAGGCGGCGGGGGATCGGGGAACATGCAGTCTCTCAGCGTGTCGACGTGCGCGTCCGAGGCGTCCAACGACTCGTTCTGCAGCCGGGCGTCCACCGGCAGGATCGGCCGGCCGGTGGGGCAGGCCGGGGGAGCCGCCCGGCGTCGGACAGCCGGTTCGGCGGTGCCTCCTTCAGCTCGGCCGGTGGCCCGGAAGGCGGCCAGCGTTGTACCGGACGGTGCAGCAGCAGCTGCTGCTGTGGTGGTGCTGGGCTCGCTGAACGGAGAGGCTGCGACGGCGGGGCCGGCGAGGTGCCCGTGGGTAACCCCTAGTACTGGTAGGTAGTCAATCATGTGTTTGAGTGTTTGTGACTTCTTTTCGGTAAGACAAAAGACAAAAGAAGATGGTAATTATGTACAGTTACATTATTCTAGTTTACAATTATACGACTTCTTTTCAACCGTCAGGATTTGGAACTTCTCTTTGCTATCATGCTATGTTCATAGTTTCAAACACACGCACGCACAGTACTCATAGATACAAGCCAGTACACAGCACTTCAAGTTCTAGTAGATGATCATGAGGTTCTATACTCGAGTAAGTACGTACTCCCATGTCCAATATACTACTTGATGATATTATTATACCTCTTTATCATTTGGAGTATACTCTAATACTGATTATAAAATACTCCAAAGTGAGTTTTCATAAAAAAACTTATCAAAATCCACCCTTTATAGCATAATTCGTTCATATGGTCCTTTTATATATGAAAAAAGGTATGTAGCAAAACAAATAAAGGGTTGCGATGAATTTTTTTTTCCAATTATGTTACATTGGAGTATTTTAGAAATATTATTAGAGTATACTAAAAGTCATAAAGGAGTATAATATGTTTGTTTAAGTGGTATATTAGAGGTGGGAGTACGTACTCACACGAGTATAGAACCATTTTCCATATGCCGAGAGTAGTTACTCCCTATGCCGTACCTCACAATGTAGGGAGTATTTTGCGCAATAGAGGATATACACGTGTAGTATACAAGTATATAAGATCATCTAGGTGATATTTACATTTTTTCATAGTGGTATGTATACTTTTTAGACATACTCCTTTTTTATGTGTGTATATGAAGGTATTTGCAAAATACGCTAAAAACTATGTACTCCCTTGCAGTTTTTTCATGTGGATCACATTGGAATATCTTATAATTAGTATATAAGTATATCCAAAGTAATAAAGGAGTATTTCAAGTTTGTTGAGGGTATTTTAGAGGTGTGAGTAATTACTCTGGGAGTAGAAAGTGTGTGTGTGTATAAAAGCTCTTTTACGGTACACACTAAATTTTAACTTCTCTATATATATCCTATGCAATCACCGTTTCTTGCGCAAAACTTTTTAGTGGTGCACTGTAGTGCATACATTAAGGGTGTGTTTTATTGCTTGTACCAAGTGGTACATGTATGAGATGGTTTAAGAAAAAAGTCATCCATATGTTTGGTTGCTTAAATGGAATCATCCTATTCTAAATGATGGGATACAAATTTAAGAAATATTCATTATAGATACTGAACCATTCCATTCACCCAAAATAATAGAACAAAATGGTATAGAATCACCCCATCCCGTTCAATCTTATCTCAGCAACCATACACACCATAAGTACGGTAAATATACACCGAGGGGCAGTTACTAATGCTATTTGAGATCATGATCAGCTTAAAGCAGAGAAGACCAATCGTATATACTAGCTAAAGTCTAAACAACTCTACAAGGGCCATTTTATGATTTTATCAAAAGATTCTACAAGAAGAATATACCTATAATCTAAAGCTAAACCTACTCCTCTCTAGCTATAGCTTTTTTGACGCTGGATTTTTAGTGGTTGTGACGTGATGTTTGCTAACTCTCACGGTATTTTGACGTTTTGAGTATTACATTTGATACATAATTTACGTCATATTATTTCCTAAAACTTGCTCGTATATTGTATTGTAATACTCCACGGCAGACAACTCCCAGACACAATATCAGTTCCCTTTTTTCTTTTCTTTTTTTGCGTATAAACCTTGTCTACATCAAGCGGCGAACTGATCACGTCCAAACAAAGTCGTCTTCGTACCATAACTGTCTCAAATAATGCTACTACTGCATTGACATAAGCTTCCAAGTACCAGTCTGTGGCACAGAACGCGGAACAGGCGCATATTATTGCATTGACATGGACGTTTTACCTTCATCAGGAGAAAGGGAAATGTAACTTGTACTATATGATGCATTAATCCTGGGGTGATGATGATTAGATCATATGGCATCAGAGATGTTTGGTGATATAAACAATACAATAAAAGACGCACTCAGATCGTTTGGTGGCGTGTCTGTTCTCTTGGCAAGTACTTGTCAATTTTATCTCCCAAAAGGATTGCATTACCCACTAGCTTGTCCGCACTATGTTTATGCAAATTAATATAGTTCATCAAGCGCTATTTAATTTTTCAACTTGTTGTACTCTGAACCGAATAACCAAGCGGCAATAGCAACTTTGCAGTGGTTAACAACTGCAACTATTCCTGATGATAAACTGGCTAGTGACCAATTTTAAGGGTAACCGCTTCAGTAAACAGGCTTACCTTGACCTGAATTTTCATATTCTGTTGCAAACTTGCAATGTAGGCTAATGGTGACCCATGCTATCTTTCTTCTTTGTTTCTTTTTCTTTGTAAGGATGTGCTTATCATTGTTGTTCTCTTAATTTATGTACAACTGCACTTTGCATCTTTTCTGCAGTGCAGTAGGAAGCTGGAAGTCATGATTAGTGCATTTAATTTATCTGGTCCTCCATTTGCGGTTCCTTATTGGTATTAATTCTTTTGCAGCTTTTTCTTAGTTGTAGCAGTGATTTCTGCCGCCTTTTAGTTGTGGGAGACTAGGGAACGGTATACCGTTCCAACGGTATAGCTGTGAAACTAATGAAACTTATCGGTTTCAGTGCTGGTTTCATGAGCTTCAGTGTTTAGTTTCATCAGTTTCATATTTCATCAGTTTTTAGTGCTGAGTTTCATGAGTTTCAGTATAAAAAATCACAAGTTTCACAAGTTTCAGAGGTATACCGAACGGTATACCATTCTGTTTTAGTTTCACATACTGTACCAAGAAAACTGTAGAAATTACCCGTATTTGTAGCATCAAAACAGGAAAAAGGAACTAGGAGGTTATGTGTTGGGCCTCTCCTGATTTTTCATGCTCATCTGTCCTACCTGCAGCCAGGTGATCATACACCTAATTAACTGTTCAGTTGGGACCCCTTTATGGACAAAAACATTCTGCTTGTAATCTGAAGTATAGAGCACTCAGAACATTGGGCTTGATGTTGCTGTCTAAAACTCCTGCAATCTAAATCGTCATTGATATAATCTTGCAAACATTCCAAATATCTCAACGTTTTATTTAAATCACCAATTGCTTTCAGCTGACTAAAGAGATCCTTGATTTGACCTTGATACAGATCCAGGCTATGCTGCCTTCCATGACCAAGAGTGGGGAGTACCAGTACACGACGACAAGTACTCTCCAAACCCAATCAAATCAGCTAAACTTGTTCTAAGACCTCTTTTCAGCAATAAATTATAAAGTTACAATTTTCAGTCCTAAATCTACAGGAAATTGTTTGAGATGCTTGTTCTGTCCGGTGCATTGGCCGAGATGACATGGCCTGTAATTCTCAGCAAGAGGGACACCTTCAGGTAAGCACTCCTTTCCTACTTGATGTGCTGAAGAGTCTAAAAGCTCACCTAGATCCCAAAGCTCCATGAAACTCATGCATTCTACAGGGAAGTTTTCATGGATTTTGATCCTCTACTGGTGTCAAAGCTAAGTGAGAAGAAATTTTTGGGGCCATGCAGTCCTGCCAGGTCGCTTTTGTCAGAACATAGGATGCGTACCGTCATCGAAAATGCACGCGAGGTACTAAAGGTAAGCTGACCATGCCATTCTATCCATCTGTCCACATCCTACTCTTGAATTCTTGATAAGCTGAACAGCATTGGCAGCCAATTCATTCGCTCAACAGCCTTTTCCTCGCCCCTAGACTTAATACCCTCTGTTTCTCTCTGCAATTACACCTGAATCTGCTGTTCATAGGTCATAGACGAGTTTGGATCATTTGACAAGTACTGCTGGGGCTTTCTGAACAACAAGCCTACGATTGGCAGATTCCGTCACTCGCGGGAGGTGCCATTGAAGACGACGAAAGCTGACGCCGTCAGCCAGGACCTGCTGAGGAGGGGCTTCCTAGGCGTCGGGCCGACGGTGATCTACGCCTTCATGCAGGCCGTCGGCATGGCCAACGACCACCTCACCACCTGCTACCGTTTTGAGGAGTGCTGCAGCTGCACTGAGGCTTCTTCTGCTACCTCTGGAGGCCCTGGTAAGCCTACGGTGAAAGATCAGGAGATGAACAAGATCTGTGGGCTGGTAGAGTGCGTCAGCTTGGAGCCTTCGAGAGCCACCACTGTGGTCAGCATCTGAAAGCAATCAAAGCAATCGACAATGGCAGCTGAATAGGAGTTCACTGCACCTGTATGTATCTTGTATAGAGTGAGCTTGCTGTGCCCCCCCCCCCCCCCCCCTTTTCATGGCGTGTCAAGACGGAGTGGCTCTGTTGTGTGTGTATGGTTGTCGATCTGAGGTTTGAGAGATGTGTGCGCTTGAATCGAGGTGTTCGAAAGATGTCTAGCAAAAGAAGAGATTCATTCGGTGTACGATTTGTTCATACTGGACCTTGCAAATCTTGTGAAGTTTCTCTGATTGACATAGCAAGCCCCAAAACTCTGCCTCGTCGGCTCTTGCTGGATCCCAGATGCGACTGAAAACAGAGACGGAATATGACGAGAGACCATGCCCGGCCGTAAAGCGAACCGTTGCGTTGTCTCAGTCATAGCTTTGGTTTTCGAATTTTTTTTTTAATAATATATTTTTTATTTATAATTGAAAAAATATACCACCAAAAAAGAAAATTTCAAAATTGTACCTCTGTAGCTCTTTGGTTTGGCGACAAAGCCTTTGCAAAGCCTTTGTAGCTGTTCCAAACAGCTACAAAGGCTTTGTAGCTCTTTGGAAGAGCTACAAAGCTGCTTCGTGGCTACAAAAATAATGAAATAAATATAACTTGTTCCTAGGGTCTAAGATGTCCCATTTTTGCAAAAATATTTATGAATAAACTCAGTTGAATAAACCAAATGGCTACAAGAAGCATCTACTTCATGAAACGCTTAAGGGTTTTCGGCAGCGCGTAAAATATCGTATTTGAATATATTTTTCTAGAAGATTGGGGTAGATTTGCTCTTTGATATATGAACCACCATATTCTGGGAAAATATTTTATTTACAGATTGATTTGCATCTAAAATGCACTAGCGCAATAACCCTAAGTATTATAGTCTATAACAAACTATAACGCTTAAGTCTTTCCGGCGGGCCGTAAGATATCGTGATCGAAGGTAATTTTTTGTAAGTATAGATGAGATTTGCTATTTGATATATGGACTATCATATTATAGGAAAATATTTTATTTACAGATTGATTTGCATCTAAAATGCACTAGCGCAATAACCCTAAGTATTATAGTCCACAACAACTTTCTTTATTGCAAACGGGGTACCATGAACAAGGAAAATAGAAGTTACAACTAGACGGAAAGGAGTACCATGAACAAGGAAAATAATAGTTACAACTACACGGAAAGAAGAACCGCAAACAAGGAAAATAACAGTTTCAACTAGACGTCTACTGAGTGCATCGAGGTCACTTTCCCTTCTCCCATGCCTCCAGTGGGGCTTCTCTGGCACAACGTGCCCTCTCTCGCTTCCTCTCTCTCTCGGCCTCCTTCTCCTCCGCCTCCTTCGTACGTGCCACCTCGCGTGCGGCATCACGATCCTCCTGTAGCCGTCGCCTGAGCATCATCCCGGTTGGCTTGATCTAGGAGCCTTTGGTCCTCGGGGTTGATGTCCATGTCAAACCAGTGCTCAAATTCACACAATGGCGGATGCGACTGCATAATACAAAAAATAGCAAAGTGTCATGTACAAATATTATGAAAGACGTATAATTATTACGAATTGGCGATTCTTTAGGCTCTTCTCTGGCGGGTCGAAGGCGTAGTTACTCAGCAGGGACCAGATGGTGCAACGGGCCAGGCTCCTCAGGAAAGAGCCTGCTGAGTAATAATTATAGTTTGTTATAGACTATAATACTTAGGGTTATTGCGCTAGTGCATTTTAGATGCAAATCAATCTGTAAATAAAATATTTTCCCACAATATGGTGGTCCATATATCAAAGAGCAAATCTACCCCAATCTTCCGAAAAAATATATTCAAATACGATATTTTACGCGCTGCCGAAAACCCTTAAGCGTTTCATGAAATAGATGCTTCTTGTAGCCATTTGGTTTATTCAACTGAGTTCAGGCGACAAAGCCTTTGTAGCTCTTCCAAACAGCTACAAAGGCTTTGTAGCTGTTTGGAAGAGCTACAAAGGCTTTGTCGCCAAACCAAAGGGCTACAGAGGTACAATTTTGAAATTTTCTTTTTCGGTGGTATATTTTTGCAATTGTGAATAAAAAATGTATTATTAAAAAAAAATTCTTTGGTTTTGTGGACAAACGGGAGTACGGAACACGAGAGCAGGAGCACGGTTAAACAAACGAAGCTGTTAGGAAACCGGATTCGTATCCTATATGGACTCTTCCTTATCTCTAAGCAGAACCGCTATATATAGGAGGCAGGGTGTCACCCCATTGTACACACAAGCATACAGAATAATAAAGCAGATCCGTTCCTCCTCATATTGTGTCTCTCGCCCTCTCTCTCTGTTCTCCACTTTAGATCTATTAGGCAACCCCGGACTATTCGATAGCGAGGTTGTCTAACACGTTATCAGCACGAAGCTCTACCGGAGAAAGATTGAAAGGTCAGAAAAAGACAAGAAGTGAAGGATCGTCGACAACGACGAACGACTACTACCGGCGATTGATCGCCCGATCCGATCTGCAATCAACTCGCCATCAAGCCGGCATCCACTCGGATTGCCGAAAGAAAAAGTCCTACGCGACTCTATCCTACGCGATAGCCTACCGAAGAATATATTGGAAAGGTGAGAAACAGAAGATTGAATCTAATAGCTCGTTCAATTCTTTACGCGCATCTATGTGGCACGAAGCTACGAGTTCGCGGTGTTTCTCTAGTACATAGTATGAATGCATCTAATCGTGGCATGAAGCTACGAGTATGCATCTAATCTACGCATCTAAGTACCGTGTTCTTCAACGTGGCACGAAGCTACAAGTTCACAACAACTTTCGCAGATCGTGAGCATGAAGCTACGGTCATTTGTAGTACATCGGCACGAAGCCCTATCACGAAGCAACAGTACGTGGGCACGAAACCATCACTACATGCACGTTTAATTGGCAACAGAACCTGAGTGGTTGGGATTTGATTTTGGTAATGAATAAACAGACATGAGACAATTGGTGTCTAGGAAAACACACATGAGGCTTGGTTCTTTAATTGGCACCCGGAAACGGGAAGTGCTCCCTCCCTCATGTGAGCCCTAGGGGCAGGTTGACCTGGCCAAGAGTCGAATTGACGGAGATATTCGTTACCTGTTTTCGCTCCCAACCAACGAGAGTTACATAAGTTGTAATTAGCATTACACCGCATTTAATTTATGTTGGAATTTATTTTCTGTTATCAAGTAATGATGAAAAATTACCTTAATATAATTCATTGGAAATTCAAGCATGCCGCACGAAGCGGCCACCGTCGCGCCAAGAAGGCCGACGTGCATGGAATCGACGCAAGACGCATCGGCCGCTATGCCGATCGCGACGAAGCCGATCGTGCACACAAAGCCGATCGCACGTATGAATCCGATCGCCTGCACGAAGCCGATCACGCACATGAAACAGATCGCATGAAGTCGATCATGCATATGAATCCGATCGCATGCACGAAGCCGATCGTGCACATGAAACAGATCGCACGAAGTCGATCATGCACATGAATCCGATGGCATACATGAAGTCGATCGCGCGCATAAATCTGATCGCATGCACGAAGCCGATCACATACATGCACGAAGCTGTATTTATGAATTTTTATGAATATTTATGAATCTGTGTATATATGAATCTAGCTTGCATTTATGAATCCCGTAATTATGAATCTTGTATTTATGAATCTTGCAATTATTGTTTTCTTTTAGTTTACTGGAAATTCATGAGAATTTGTTTTATGCATTTATGAATTTTTGCAACCACTATCTATTAGATTACACGAAGTAATCTAAAGAAAGAATCTTGTGAATATGCAAATACCTGGCATTGTCAAACGTGAGTTTGAAGAACTGACCCCGAATGGACAAAACTATCTCACATGGGCATCAAATTTGAAGATCATGCTTGCGAGCAAGAAGCTCCAAATGTGGCTTAGGGTCCTCGTAGGACGCACAACTTAATGCCGAGCAAAATGATTAAACTTTGCCCTTTCTCGGACATCACCTTTCAGCCACTCTGAAGAATGAATACAAGGCTGAGGTGAGTGTACTTGAGTTATAAACTGCACTTCAGAAGCGGTTCGAGAAGCTCAAGTCCACCATCTTGCTCTAAGCACAGCAAGATTGAATTACTTTGAAATTTTGCGGACTACTGAGCAGTGGTTGTTAATGAATTTTGAATAATGAATTGTAAGCTCTCGAAGAGCATACATTTTCTTTTCTCATGAATAGAATTGCAATTTATTCTTTATTCCAGTATTCTATATTTGCAAGTAATGTTTTTGAATTACTTTGCCACTGTATGATTAGAATTATATTTCTTTTCATTGAGAAATTGTGTAGCGCCCAAATAGAGGAGATATGCATTGTTGATAGTAGGCAAAGCTAATACCATTTTAAGAGAGTCGAAATACTTCCAGACGATCACGAAGAACGCTGAAAGGATTACGAAAATCGCAGGAAGCGATATATAATAGGCTCTGGAAAAGCCACAATTATATTGCCAATGGGTACAACTTTGGTAATTGAAGAAGCCCTTTTGTACCCTGAATCAACACGCACTCTCTTAAGTTTTCAATGATATCCGCGCCAATAGGTTTCACGTAGAAACCAATGAAGAAAATGACAAAGAGCATTTGTGCATTGTGAAGCACGCGGAATATGAAAAAAAATGGTATTAGAAAAATATCCCTCATATGAATCTTGGTTGTACTACACGAGAATTAATACACACGCAGTGTATACTTCTTTAGAAGCTCTGAATTATTTTCCTTTATGGCATTGTATATTTAGGTTATCTTTGTCTTAGAATGATGAGAAATATAGTTAACAACTCATAAGGTCATGGCATTAATGTTAAATTTTTTTCGAATCATGAAGATTTTGTGTGCCATGCATGTGCCACCGGGAAATTAATAACTAGACCATTTGTTATGAAAGTGCAAAAAGAAATCCCTGTATTCCTGGAACGCATTCAGAGGGATATTTGCGGCCCGATTCAGCCCTTGTCGGAGCCGTTTCGATACTTTATAGTGCTCATTGATGCTTTCTTGAAATGGTCGCATACATGTTTGCTGTCAACAAGGAATCATGCATTCGCAAAGCTGATCTCGCAGATCATCAGAATTAAGAATGCTTTTCCTGATCATCGCGTGAAGTCCATTCGAATGGACAATGCCGGCGAATTTACTTCCAATGCATTTGATGATTATTGCACAGCAACTGGAATAACTATTGAGCACTCTGTACCGCATGTCCATACGCAAAATGGACTAGCTGAAGCACTAATAAAGAGGATTAAGTTCATAGCCCGACCGCTCTTGCAGAGTTGTAACTTGCCCAACACTTATGGGGACACGCAGTCCTGCACGCAGCAGCACTCATCAACTATAGATCATCGGCCTACAACATCCATTCACCAATGCAATTAGTGCAAGGGGTCATCCCGAAGATTTCCCATCTTAGAAAATTTGGTTGTATGGTATATGTACATATACCACCCCCACAGTGAACTGTAATGGGCCCTCTCCGTAAGTCTGGGATATACGTTGGTTGAGAGTGCATCCATAATCAGGTATTTTGAACCCATGACTGGAGATTTGCATACAGCCCGATTCGCTAATTGCATCTTTGACGAGGATCGTTTTCCCGTCATTAGGGGGAGGAAATGAACCATTGGATGAAAAATGCCGGGAAATCATATGGCATTCCTTTGGGATCCCCGCGTATGACCCTCGCACTAATGAAGCAAATCAAGAAGATTTGCAGTGTTTAGCAAATGAACTGCCTGATCATTTTTGTGATCTGAAGAGCGTGGTTAAGTCGCATGAACCAGCAAGAAATGCACCAGAGAGGGCTGGAATACCAAAGAAAGTAGAAGGTATCCCTCATCCTGTTCAGAGGCCTCAAAGAAAAAGAACGGGAAATCTGGCTTCTCAAACCCAAAGTACCCGGAGACGTCTGGGGAAAACTGGGCAAGAGGACTTACCATAGCCAATCACAAAAATGCCCCAAAGCAAGAAGGGGAGCCAGTTGAGACACTGCACTTTGGAAAGAAGCCTGTGGAAAAGGCAATTCTAGATTTGAATCTTCAATTGGAAGAAGCCGCCGGAAATAATGTGTGCGCACACATTGGCGGAGAAAAACTAAAGGAACTTGCTCCTGAAATAGGAAATAGCAATGAAGAGCAAGTAGAAGTGCATGAAGTACACCATGACGAAATGGCCATAAATTTTGTAATAATAGGAGAATCTATGAAAAGAGCAACAACCATTGCAAAGCTTGTTGTTCAAGGTTTCACTCAACGTCCTAGGGTTGATTATGAAGAAACCTATTCTCCGGTCATGGGTGGAATTACCTTTAGATACTTGATCTCAATGGCAGTCAACTTGAAGTTGAGAATGAAGATAATGGATGTTGTCACAGCATATTTGTATGAAAACTTGGATTCAAAAATATACATAAAGTACCGGAAGGTATCCCTATCCCGAACCAAGACAGAGCAAATAGAAACCTATAAAGTGTGAAATTGGAGAAATCACTGTATGGGCTGAAGCATTCAGGAAGAATGTGGTACAATCGCTTGAATGACTTTCTCTGCAAGAAAGGCTACAAGAACAGCGAAGATTGTCCATGTGTATTTATACAACGATCCCCGAATGGATTTTGTATAATCTCCGTCTATGTAGATGACCTGAACATCATTAGGACGGATGAAGAAATTGAAGAAGCATGCACATACTTGAAATCTGAGTTTGAAATAAAAGACTTGGGTAAAACCAAGTTCTGTTTAGGCTTGCAGCTTGAACATGTCCAAGGCGGAATCTTGGTACACCAATCATCCTACACGCAGAAAGTGTTGGAGAGATTTGGTTTTGAGAAAGCATACCCCGCAAAGACACCAATGGTCGGAAGGTCACTCCAAGCAGACCTAGATCCATACAGGCCTAGAGAAGAGGGGGAGGAAGTCCTGGGAGCGGAATTCCCATATTTGAGTGCAATTGGAGCGCTCATGTACCTTGCAAATAGCACTAGGCCGGACATTGCGTTCGCCGTGAATTTGCTAGCACTGCATGCGATGCAGAACCTACCAAAAGGCATTGAAAAGGGGTGAAGGACATCTTCCGTTACCTTCAAGGAAGCAAAGACCTCGGCTTCTTTTACAGAAGAAACAATGAATTGAATTTAGTTGGCTATGCCGATGCTGGGTACCTTTCGGACCCGCATACTGGCAAGTCACAAACTGGGTATATTTTCCTTTGCGGTGGAACAGCAATTTCTTGGAAGTCGTCTAAGCAGACTCTTGTCTCGACGTCGACTAACCACTCAGAAATCATTGCATTGTATGAAGCCTCTCGAGAATGTGCATGGCTTCGAAGAATGGTTCACCACATCCAGAAGTCGTGTGGTTTGAACATGGAACAAACCCCCACCATTATCTATGAAGATAATGCAGCTTGTGTTGCTCAAGTGCAAATGGGATATGTGAAGAGTAACCTCACAAAGCATATCAACCCCAAGTTCTTTTATGCTCATGAATTGCATAAGATGAACGAGATAAAGATACTGCATACTAAGTCGTGTGAAAATCTCGCAGATTTATTCACTAAGTCACTTCCGGCATCTTCCTTTAAAAGATGTGTTAGAGGAATCGGGATGATGAGGCTTAGAGAAGTGCAGATTTCAGGGGGAGAATTTTCACATACTCCTACATAAATCTCGAACATGAAGTTTGAGTACCCAACGTGAATCTTGAAGATTAACATTGAAGTTTGGGTGGATTGTACTCTTTTCCTTAAGTAAGTTTTTCAATGAAGTTTTCTTACATAAGGTTTTTGATGAGGCAATCCGTGCAACACAGCAAGCGTGTGCTATGTACTCTTTCTCCAATTATTTTTTCCACTGGGTTTTTATGGAGTTTTAATGAGGCATATGCATCTCGCAGTGAAGAGTCCAAGGGGGAGTGTTAGGAAACCGGATTCGTATCCTATATGGACTCTTCCTTATCTCTAAGCAGAACCGCTATATATAGGAGGCAGGGAGTCACCCCATTGTACACACAAGCATACAGAATAATAAAGCAGATCCGTTCCTCCTCATATTGTGTCTCTCGCCCTCTCTCTCTCTTCTCCACTTTAGATCTATTAGGCAACCCCGGACTATTCGATAGCGAGGTTGTCTAACAGAAACAACGATGAATCGACGATTCCCATCATGCAGCAGTGCTTCCGTACGGACACAAAGTTATCTATCAAACTAAAAATCTCAAATTTATATAGTTCAGAACCCAGCTCCTGCTGGGTTCGTTCTACGTACGTAGTCTGTAGTTTCGAAGAGTGAGTGCGTCAGGTGGCAACCTCTAATCCGTTTATCGCGGCCCAATAGCGTTTCGGCGTGAGACACAAAGTTATCTATCAAACTAGCACAAAAAAAATATACCAAAAAGATAATTATTTTAAACAATAGAGATACCAAAATATTTAAGAATAGTTTGATAGGGATCTCCCAGATAGTAAAAGCTCTCGCCATCTGATCAGCTGCGTCGCGCACCATCTGACCATCAGGAGGAGTCCGTGCGAGGGGCTGAGCGGGCGCGTACGCACGCCTCCGCGCATACCAAATCTCAAATTTTATTATTTTTTTTCTGAATTTTTTTTAAATTTAAATTAGACCGATTTACTTATCGATTCTAAATCTCGAGCCGGCCCGATATGATGGATTCCAAATCTCGAGCCGGATGCCATTTCCTTTTTACGTACGTAGGTACCCAAACCCGTGGGTAAATTTGCCACCGCTAGCCTTACATGTGTGGGACGTCAGAACCGAGTCAGAGCATCTCCAAGAGAGACTCCTAAAAGGAGCCCTAAACTTCAATATAGGACCCCAACTAATTAGATTTAAGGCTCTAAAGAAATGTTCACTCCAGCAATTAAGCCCTAAAACCCAACTACCATCTAATTAGATAGGGCTGAATCACAGAGTTGCTAACTATAGCTACCCGCCCAGGGGTCCTAAAATAATTTGCTAAATTTTAACAATTTAGGGTCCTTGCTGGAGTTAATCTTTCCCCCTAAAAGCTCTATAATTCAAGTTATGGCCATATTTAGGACCCCTCTTGGAGATGCTCTCACTTTCATGAATAGGCGCGCAGCTATAGTACCTGACTCCCTGTTTTCTCTCGTGAACAATAAGTTTGTTCCACTCCAACAGTATGGTCCAATAATATTAATTTTTTGGGTTTTGATAAGTTTCATCCGGATGTTTTCTTTAGCAACCATCATCCAAATTTCTGGTCATTGGATCGATGCACGTCCCCCCTGAATTCGAGGTGGGTTGATCCTACGGATGTGTCTTTTGATCGTACGGTTCAAAGTTTGGATGATTTTTAGGACAAAAACATCCGGATGATACCTATACATTGTTAGATTCAGTACTTTCTTAGTTTGTGTGTATGATGAGTTTTGAACTTATATTGCGGAATGGAAGGAGTATATAGTTTAGCCATGCTTCGGCAGCTTACACAGAAGAACACATGATACATTGCTTAGTTGTCAGAGTCGATGACAACTGAAAGGGAACTGAGCACCTCCTCGGCTCCTCCACAAGGCCCGCCCTGGGGCCTGCCTCTGAGCTTATTGCTGTAACACGGAAGTACGTACGGAACAACACGTACGTGTAGTACACACACGAGCCAACACGATAGCATATAAAGGGCGAGGCAAGCTCATGCATGTTCTTCTTACGCAACCATCGTCTTGGGGAAGCAGCCGTCCTTAACTATGCAGCCCGCGTAGCAGGCAACCGGTTCAGGTTTCAGGATGCAATTGATTGCGCAGACGATCAAGCAGTTCTGGCACGCCGGCGTGCAGATGTCGCCGACGTTGTCGTCAATAAGCCCCAGCTTCTCGGCGATGTCGTGCTCCATGAGCTCCTGCAGCAGCGCGCCGGCAGCAGCGTCCCGGTCCGGTGATGCATGGGCTGCCATCTGCGATCCGACGCACATGACCAGCATGCAGATGGCAGCCATCTTCAGTGCGGCGGCAGAAGCCATTGCAAGCGAACTTGATTGCGACGAGATGGTGCTAGTAATTAAAAGTGTACAACTAGATGATCGATCGATCGGTAGCTAGATGTGAGATGCGACATGAAGTAGTAAGGCTTTGCTATTTATAGAGAGCAAATTGTTCCTGTACGTACGTCGGTATTATAGAAGCTTGGACTTCTGAAGAAGATAACCAATATATAGCTAGTTAAATGGAATGCTGCTCTATTAATCCAATGATAAACAATATTGTCCAGGAAGCAATCCAATGATCGATGCATGATATACATGTTTTCACCAAACTACAACAATCATATGCGAATGGCCTCTATCATCCATGCTTTAATATTTGTGCACCTTTCAAATAGTGATGCATAGAAGCACATCCCTAGAATTAAACGTTGTATGTCATCTTCACCTGTGCGTTTTAAGTTTTTAAGATTCAGAGTGAACCGTACAGCTAATTAAGTCTGAGCTTTTCTTTCAAATTTATCACGGGGCACTATTAACTTGTCAACTGCAAGCAAGTTTGCTTCTTGCTAAGTTGTTTGTTTCCTCCTCTGAGGAAATGCTTTCTAGGATGGTCTTAGGATATTAGTATTACGATGGATGAGTGAACAGAGAAACAGACCACAAGCTAGCTAGTCGGTATATTACACATTTACTGTACCGAGTGCCAGCTACATGGCTCAATTTACCGACGGGCGTTTGGAATGGAAGAGTGTTACCAGAAACAAAAAGTTTCTCCAAAACTCCTAGACTACAAACAGGCCTTAAAGATTAGCTAGTTGGTGCCCGGGTGAATTGTATACAAGAACCAGCTTGTACCTACCTACTGTTCAGCTATGAACTGCTCATGCACTCGTACTTGGTCAACATCAAAAACTATATTAATTTTGGGTGCTCCGGTCATCATTGGCGATAGCAACGGTGCCCATTTCTCGGAAGTCAGAAGAAATAGGAAATCTGAAAGCAGGACAAGGTATCCTAGTTAATTAGGACAGCTCAAAAGAAAAAGTTAGGATCGAAAATGATATTCTTCTGGCAAAATTTCTAGAGTAGAAGCTAGAAGAATAGACGTAAATGATGCTGACTACGCACTGTTGTTTCGATTTTAGTGATTAATTGATGCATCTGAACCATAAAGTAGTGTGTGCCAAATGCCAACCCAATTAAGCATGTCTGTTAATTTGAAGCAACTTGGAGCCATTCAGATAAGTAACAACAGTAGTTCAGCTACCCATTGACAGGCACCTCTGAAAGGAAATTACTGTCGGAAAACTTAAGCTGTCGTATTGAAATTTAAGAGAAGCAACAAGATGACTATAGAATATTGGATGCGTGAGAAGTGCAAAAGCAAACGTAGCAAATTCAGCCGAAAGAGAGAATCCTCAAGTAAAGTCAATTAAGCAACTATGCAACGTGCTATTTGCATCGATCGTCGCACGTTACACTTTTGAACATCAACATTCACACACATGAACTTGATCCTTAGATAGCCTGCGGAGCAGGAGGAGGAGGGAAACAGCAGCAGAAGTTTGTCCTGACCCTTTTACCAGGACACAAAAATCTATGCAAGCGGGTTCACCTTCATGTCTCAAAAGGAAAAAGATTAGCAAATTTAGAGGATGTATTTTTTAATAATCTTGTTTATAAATATAGGGTATATTTTATGTTCGGATGTTATCTTTATATCCTCAGTAAATATCTATATTTACGAGATATATATAGGTATATTTTATGTTCGGATGTTATCTTTATATCCTTAGTAAATATCCATATTTACGTGATATTTTTTATATGTATGCATTAAATATAATGCAAGGAGATAATAATTAGGAGTAGTCTAATCATTTTTAATATCTCTTTGATCTACATATCAAGAGAAAATACGTCTTGTAAACTTGATCGGAGGGAGTAGATGAAAGTAGCAATAAAGCCATGCTCTGTGATATATTGATGCAGCCTACTGATGTAACGCTTGGTGTGATTGTAGTGAGCCTTTACGTGCTTTGGGCCTTCGGCACTACTAAAATTGTCTCTGTATTTTCAATAACTGAACCTCTGTGTTTGATTGATAAGTGCTGTCAGACTTTATGGCAGATTGGTGCGAAGAACTCCTTGTCAACCTCAGTGTATTGATGTTTTGCTTGCTGATTGTCAGATTGTGAGAGCCTGGATTAATTTGATACTCCCTCCAGTTTGATAATAGATGTCGTTTTGGACATCGACACGGTCTTCAAAACACAACTTTGACCGCTAATTTTTATTATAATATATTTATAAAACCCAATAAAATTATAATATTATGAAAGTACTTCTCGAAACAAGTCTACACATATAATTTTCCTATATTCAATTTAAATATTTAAAAATATATCAATAGTCAAAGTTTTAAAAGTTTGACCATCACTATGTCCAAAACGACATCTATTATCAAACTGGAGGGAGTATGATGCTGTATGCTTGATTCCAGTTTGGATTGTTATGGTGGTTGCTACCTGCAATAGCCCACGCGGGCATAGCAGGCCATGGCACGACAGGTTTTGGCTAGCTCAACGAGTCGACACAATTAATTTGCATCAACAGAAATTACCACAAAGATTCTCATTTATTGGGCATATTCCCCAAATCACCTCCATTCTACCTATGAGAGCAAGTATTATAAGGTGATGTAGGCGGGCTGCAAGAAGTGGCACATCAGATCTGTGATGAGGTGGAAGAGAGAGAAATGGAGAGGGAAAGAAAGCGGGCTGCTTACTTGTAGCCAACTGAAAGTGGGCTGCTCACGGACTCCAAGACACTTTGTGAGAGGAAGAGGTGATCTAAGTATTAAATGTATAGCTTGTATCAAGAGTGAGCTATTATATGAGTAGACTTTTTGTTGGCTATGTGTGATATGGCAACACTATAAAGCCCACCATGGGCTCTATTATTAACCTTGCTCTGAGGCGTAATTCTAATTTACCACTCACAAGACGCATCATGTAGAATTAATGTACGCAATGAGATCAAGCTAGGCACGCATACGCAAGAAGATGATAACCACAAACGACAGCATGCGTATTGGATAGTTAATTCCACGGTCAGTGGCCAGTCAATGGCAGGCCAGAGGGATTAATTAATAGAGCAGTGCCTCCTCCTCCGCAAGGCTAACTCAGGCATGCCTGCCTCTCGATCGAACGATCGGGCTCGGAGGTTATTCAACTTCGGAAGCAGCACACATTCGAGGTTCGAGCTAGCTAGGGCAGCGACTACACGCCATGATATGCAGCGCGGATCGACCGGCCGGCGGGGCAAGCCACGCTGCTATATATCCTTATTTGTTAGTAGCACCCTTCTTGCTTCACACATTCAAACAAGCAGCTCCGTTCTGAGTACGAACACTGAAGCTGCAATGGCCCGCGCAGGCATAGCAGACACGTTGGAATTACCAAAATTTTTTGCCTACCCTACGTAGCTTACGCCATTTTTCTATGAAATAATTAATAATTTGCCACTTCAAACATTGACATTTTGATTATGATGCCACTTGAGCCAATGACATATGGGACCATCTGAGTCAATGAAATGTGGGTCCAGTGGCAAATTTATGAAGTGTCAATGTTTGAAGTGGCAAATAATTAAATCTCCCTTTTTCTATTTATTCCTACACCAGCGCCAGACGCCTTTTCTTTCTTCGTTGCACGTGTTGTGCGATGGCCATTCTTGAGAGTCTTCTCCTTCCAGGACAACTGTTCAAATTTTGAACTTTAAACTCTGATACCATGACAAGTTCCGCTAGGTGTCTGTTGGGTTGTTTGAGGATGCCCAACCCCTCAGCCAGCTTGAGCTCTATGATTTCCTGCAGAGGGAGGTCTTTTACGATATACTAAATTTAATATGAACAATTCATTCTTATCAATCAAATACATCAGATTAGTTAGTATGTATTTATACTTTTTTCGATAGTACAGTAGTAGAAATACTCTTAATAAATTAATAACTAAATATCTAATTTTTATTACTTATAATATACTACCAGTTGTCGGCATTTTTTACCGGCAGGATCCCCCGAGACCGGAGGTTTTAGGTTCAGTAGGGGTGCATCTTTGCGGTGGAAAACCCTAACCGCTCTACCGTGGATCCCGAGAATGATGAAACCAAGAACTCAGCTAGCACTCCTCGTTTTTATCCAGGTTCGGGCCCCCGGAGTGGGTAATAGCCCTACGTCCTGCTTATATTCTTGTTATGGTTCTGGTGGAATGGGGTTACAACGTCCTTCTCTCTGGCCTTGGTGTTGGTTGCCCAGGCTAAGAGGGGAGAACTCTTCTTTCAACCGAACGCCCTCAGACCTCAGATCCCAGATCCTCCTCTACTCGACCTTCCAGCCTTCTCCCTCTCACATGCACCGGCCTTCCCTTATATAGCGAGGCAGGCTCGGGCAAGTGGGGAGGTGACATCATGCTGATACACAGCTTATTAATTACACCCATTAATGCCATCCCATCCTCCAAGCCTTATTCTTTGTGCCGCCGAACTGCTTGTGTGTGGGCCGCCGGCGATGCATATTTCCCATGACGATTTAAGCACGAAGTGTCAGAGGTGCGGGTCTTCACCGAAAATACAGCGCATCCAGGTCATTTAATGTCTTGGCATGGGGTGTTGGAGGAAGGAGACTTCGAGGAGCCTCCCCCAACTCCTCTTCTTCGCCTTGGTCGCCTGGTGGGCGGACCTGGTCACCCCCTGCTCGCCCAGTTGCCACGTGGGCCTGCTCGCCTGACGAGGAGGGCTCAAACGCCTGCCTGCTCGCCTGGCCGCCCACATAGGCCTCCTCACCCGGCAAGGAGGGCTTTGGACGCCCGACTGCCTGTCAGGCCGCCACGTGGGTCTGGTCTCTCTCCTGCTCGCCAAACCACCATGTGGGCCTCCTCGCCCGGCGAGGAGGGCTTTGGACTTTTTGGCAGCGGAGAGGGTACCTCGGTGTAGAATACGCTGACAGTAGCCCCCGGGCCCTTCTTGGAACGTGCCAGACATTTTAGTGGCGCCATTTAACTCCTGGCTGTTCCGCGAGGGGTCCACCACCTTCTGGGTACGTAACCGCCTCGGTCCTCTCAACTTCCGCCGCATTCCTTGGTCCCGAAACGTCGCGCACGATTGCCCTTTTTGTGAACCGTCGGGGAGGGTTTAGTATATATACTTCTCCCTCTCGAGCGACAACTCCCGCTCTTCTTCTGGCTTTTTCACACACCAACTTCTTGCTCCCCTTCCTCCTTCCTGAGAGCTCCTCGGCCTTCGCTCCCATGGTGCAGCCCTTGCCCTCTTCCACAATGGAGTCGGACAGGGTGGCCACTCTTTCTAGGATCGCGCCTGAGGGGACTCTCCAGCTGCGACGCGGAACCGTCACGCCGTGGTGCCAGCCTGGGGAGATTATTGTCTTCGGGTCGGCCTTGCTGGCGGGCTTGGTTTTGCCCTTCTCAGAGTTCTTCCTCACCGTCCTCCACTTCTATGGCATCCACCACCTCCACCTCACCCCCAACTCCATCGTCCACCTCACCATCTTCGCACACCTATGCGAGATGTTTGTGGGGGTGAGGCCCAATCTTCCGCTCCTCCGCCACTTCTACACCCTCCGTGGCGTCCCCGACAGCAAGATCACGGGGAGTTGCCACCTCCGTCTTCGCGATGGGCAAGCTCCTCGCTACATTCCCTTCCAGCAAAAATCCCACTGGAAGATGTGGCGGAGCGACTGATTGTACGTCGGCGACGACAGTGGGGTTGGTGCCCTCGCGTTGCCCGTCGCGCAGGCGGTACTAATCGAGAACTGGGGCTCGCCGACCGAAGACTCGGCGGAGCTCCAAGTGATGACGGCTCGCATTCAGCACTTGCGAGACGCCGGCCTTACCGGGGTGCTGGTGGTCCGGGACTTCATATCCCCGAGGCTCAGCCCCCTTCGTCGTCGTGCCCGCCCTGCATGGCAGTACACGGGTGTGAAATCATGTGCTGAAAAATTGGCTTAGAATTGAATTTGCAAAATGTGTTTGTTCATGTGTTTTGACAATTTGACAAGAAACAGTAAGTTTCGCTTTGGCGCCGGACCAAACTTAAAGAAAACAGTAAGTTTTCCATCTACGACGGACCAAATTTTTTGGTCCTACGTGAACATGTTTTTGGCAACCTCATTTTCCCATCTACGACGGACCAAATTTTTTGGTCCTACGTGAACATGTTTTTGGCAACCTCATTTTCCCATCTACGAAGGACCAAATTTTTTGGTCCTACGTGAACATGTTTTTGGCAACCTCATTTTCCCATCTATGACGGACCAAATTTTTTGGTCCTACGTGAACATGTTTTTGAGCAAACTTGGAATTGAGTTTTTGGTTTGACCTTGAGATTATGAAATTGGTAAGAATTTCATGATGCTTGTTTTGAAGTGGAATTTATGCAATGCTCGTGTGAGTATTTGCATGGACTAATGTTGAGTCAAGTCGCGGACTTGTGCTCGAAATTGTTTTGTGGTTTGTTCATGTGCAGGTATTGCTCGAGGGCGAATGTGGTCGATGACGGGACCGGAACTAGGTTCATGGAGGAACTGAGGTTCGGGACTAGGTTCAGGGAGGAAGGCGAGGTCTTGGTGGTCAAGGATGTCATGCGGGACGTTCGGGCTAAGAGAATGGTGCACATGAAGAATGGTTAGTCACGTGAGAATGACAGGAGGTCATTCGCGTGCAAAGTGTTAGTCACGTGAGTATGGCAGGTGGCCATACGCGTGCAAAGTGTTAGTCACGTGAGTATGGTAGGGTTGCCATACGCGTGCAAGAGTTGTATTAGGCCAGGTTGGGCCAAGAGGAGTTGTGTTGAATACGGACTCCTTCTAGATTAGGAATTGTATTCAGAACTCCTTGTGTTTTGCTCCTTTAAATAGGAGGGGTGTCTCCTGTTGAAGGGCATCGAATCAATTGGAGCTGGCGCATTGAGAGCCTCAAGCTCAGTTTAAGGGTTTGTACTCTTTTGATGAGAGTACTTTAGACAAAAGAAATAAAGATCAATTCTTCCAAGATTCTTGCGTGCTCTGATAACCACGTTGCTACAGTGTTTTCTGTCTTGGTTCTTGTTTGCATGCTTGCTCTAATTCTAGATTGGTTTTTGATTCTTGAGTTTCATCTTGATTTGATCCATCAAAAACCTTTCTAGGGTATTGATTTAGAGTTCCTCAAAGTCTAGTTGATTAATCTTTTGAAGATCTTGTTTAATCTTGAAGTTTTGATTAGATTAGTTTTCGTCAAGTTCTGGAACAGCAAGCTTGCGAAGCTCATAACTTTTGATCCGTAAGTCCGATCGAGCTGATTCTTTTTGGGTTCGATTCGTATTGGAATCTAATTTCTTATGTCCAAATTTCAGATCAATCTAATGGTGGTATCTCCAGGAATTCTCGTTTTACCGAACCTCTATCATTCTGTTTTTGTCAAATACGAGGCAATTATTTAGTTCTGTTTTGGGGTGAACTTTTAGTAGATTAAGATTTTGTTCCGCACAATCATTCACCCCCCCTCTGATTGCTATATTCGTGTCTTTCGATCCTACAAGTGGTATAAGACCAAGGTTTTTCTAATCTATCTTAATCGGTGATTAGATCAATGGATCGTTATTCGACAAAACCTTGTGTGTTCGATGGTGTTGATTTTCAGTTTTGGAAGGCCAAGATGGAGGCGTTCATCCAAGCATAGGGCTTCACAATTTGGGAGAAGGTCTACAAGCCATATGAAGTCCCTGCAAACGACAACGTCAACGGCACCAATCGCGCACATGTTGAAGCAAATAGCAAGGCGCGCAACTTGATCATCCAAGGCTTGGGACGTAGTGACTTTGATCGTGTGATCCATCTCAAATCCGCATATGAGGTATGGAAATCTCTTTGTGATTACCATGAGGGTTCTAATACTATCAAAGAGGTTCGTCAAGATCTTTACAAAAAAAGAATAAATGCGATTTGAGATGAAATCCGGTGAGTCGTTAGATGATTTCTTTGCACGCTTTAATAAGATTCTTAGCAATTTGCGTGCTGTTGGAGTTAGCTTTGATGATGCTGCTAATGCTAGACAATTGCTTGGTGCATTAGACATGTCTATTTGGGAGATGAAAGTTACATCCATTAGAGAATCTACTGTCATGAGTACACTTACTTTAGATGTTCTTTATTCTAAGTTGAAAACTCATGAATTAGATGTTTTTGCTAGAAAGAATGATTATAAATTAATTGCTTTGACATCTCAATCTAGCATATCTCATAATAGTGCTGCTTCAAGTTTTGCTCTATCTTTCTTGTCTTCACTAACCGATGAACAGATTGAGCAATTCCCAGAAGAAGACTTGTCACTACTCTCTTCTCGCTTTAACAAAGCTTTGCAAAATGTGATAAAGAGAAAGAGAGGTGGTTGTGATCCTCCAAGATGCTATGAGTGTGGTGATCTCGGCCATATTCGTCCAAACTGTCCAAAACTTGCAAGTAAAGCATCAAGGGAGGAGAAGGACAACGACAAAAGAAAAGAGAAGAAGAAGTTCTCTCCAAGTGATAGAAAGAAGAAGAACTTCATCAACCACAAAGTTGTCCATCGAGTTCTTTCCGCTCTTGAACAAGTCAATTTGAGTGATGTTGATTCGGAGAGCAGCGATGATGATGCAACTCCAAGCAAGCATGAGTTGACGGGGTTGTATTAGACCAGGTTGGGCCAAGAGGAGTTGTGTTGAATACGGACTCCTTCTAGATTAGGAATTGTATTCAGAACTCCTTGTGTTTTGCTCCTTTAAATAGGAGGGGTGCCTCCTGTTGAAGGGCATCGAATCAATTGGAGCTGAGCGCATTGAGAGCCTCAAGCTCAGTTTAAGGGTTTGTACTCTTTTGATGAGAATACTTTAGACAAAAGAAATAAAGATCAATTCTTCCAAGATTCTTGCGTGCTCTGATAACCACGTTGCTCACGGTGTTTTACGTCTTGGTTCTTGTTTGCATGCTTGCTCTAATTCTAGATTGGTTTTTGATTCTTGAGTTTCATCTTGATTTGATCCATCAAAAACCTTTCTAGGGTATTGATTTAGAGTTCCTCAAAGTCTAGTTGATTAATCTTTTGAAGATCTTGTTTAATCTTGAAGTTTTGATTAGATTAGTTTTCGTCAAGTTCTGGAACAGCAAGCTTGCGAAGCTCATAACTTTTGATCCGTAAGTCCGATCGAGCTGATTCTTTTTGGGTTCGATTCGTATTGGAATCTAATTTCTTGTGTCCAAATTGCAGATCAATCTAACGGTGGGATCTCCGGGAATTCGTGTTTTACTAAACCTCTGTCATTCTGTTTTTGTCAAATACGAGGCAATTATTTGGTTCTGTTTTGGGGTGAACTTTTAGTAGATTAAGATTTTGTTCCGCACAATCATTCACCCCCCCTCTGGTTGCTATATTCGTGTCTTTCGATCCTACAACGGGCGACGACGACACGACCCGGACGTTCCCAGGCCGTAAGTCTTCAATCTTCTGTAGCTTTCACTTTTTCTCGTGATCGCCACCTTATGAGATTTCTTCTTTTCATTCCCAGGGGATGGGAATTTGCCTGGTCCCGCCATCTCCAAGTGGGTTGGTGGGCTGCTTCTGGTGCCACCGGGCAGCGCGGACTTCCCGGCCGCTCTGCGATCTGGAGTCTGCTGAGAGGCTCCAGATCATCAGCATGTTCCCACCAATGGACTCCATTGGCCTCGCGACGGCGCCAGCCCGGGGTCCTTTGCAGGGCCGTACCTAAGTTTTTTAGGCCTTAGTGCGAAACACAAAACAGGGCTCTATACTAGAGAAATACAAATAACCAAAATGTGATTCTATTATATAACTATATGTTTTTTCCCAATATTTAGAACTACAATAGGCATTAATGTTAAAAGAGTAAAGGGTGAATCTTTCTTACCGATACCTTTTTAACTTCTAGTAAAAAGCATCATGCGCTTGGTATTCTTCGAAATGAAATCTTCAATTATATCTTCATATTTAATCTTCTCCGGAACATCATTTTCAAGTGCAATTGTTGCCAATCCAATGAGTCTTTCTTGCGTTATAGTACTGCGCATGTAGGACTTTACCAACTTCAAAATTGTAGAACTTGGAAACCTTAGCAAGCCATTTACGCAAGAGATGATAGTAGTGCAGCATATGCTGGGGGTCCACTGGGGGTCCCCAAAATTTGGAGGCCCTGTGCGGTCAGCCCACTTGAGTTGGGCCTTAGACGGGCCTAGTCCCTTGGTGATCAGGGACACGACCGCACCCGGTGATCGTCGTGCTGGCAAGCGTCCGATTGCCGCGGATGCCTGAGTACAGACCCAAAAAGGTCTTGTACCGAGGGCCAGACTTCCACCACTGCAGCCCCCGCCATTCCTCCCACAACTTCGGGAGTGGCGGGGTCTTCGTTCGGGGCACCGACGCCCACTACCCCGGATACGTCGCCGGCTCCTTCGGCGCAGATCTTATCCTTGCCTGCTCCGCTGGCACCATCATCGTCAGCGCTGACTCCCTCGGCGCCGGCTGAGCCAGTACCGAACGCTACCACCGTTGCCCGTCCACGCGGGCTCACGCTACGGGCGGCGGGGTTTTCCTTCCTGTTGCCTCCGAAGGCAGCCCCTCAAGATGCCCCGACCCAAGGGGTACCCGCGGCACCTGCTGAGGCCACGAGCCCACCGGCCTCGGGGCCGGCAAGCGCCATTGGGACACCTCAGGGGGGAGCGATCGGAGACAGTGCAGTCATCGTTCCTGCGGTGGCCATCCTCCCGACTCTAGCTGGTGGGGTGACTCCGCTACTCGCCGACCTCGGTCGGGCATACACAGGCTTCGGCACCCTCCTCGCCCCGATCAAATGGCGCAGGTCTCCCAGCAGCTAATGACGCTGCTAAGGGAGAAGAGAGGGTGGAGGTGCTGCTGGCCCAGGAGAGAGCGGCCGAGGCCGCCCGGCTCTCTCGGGCACAGGAGGCCGAGAGGGCCAGGGAGAAGGCGGAGACGAACCTGCGGCGGACTCTCCACAACATCGTCGTCATGCTCCGAGTAGCGCACAGGAGCATGGCGGAGAGTTTGGAGCCACTGGGGTGGAACTTCGCCACCCAGTGGAAGACACACCGCTCAGCAGTACGCCTTTGGCCTAACTCAGGCCGCTAAAGCCCTTCAGCGCCTGCCTGACGCCTTGGACGAGTGCTCCGCCCGCGAAGGGCAACAAGTCACCGTCGGGGCGGCTACCTACGTGCTGGCCAGCTGCGACGCCTCCTTCAACGCCATGGCCACCGTGGCCGGCATCGAAGGGGATGAGGCGCAAGCGCGGATCGCATGTGGGAGGCCGCGGAGTTCGTGGCCGGGCTGATGCAGGTCCAGCCCCCAGCAGCCGATTTCATCCCGCCGGACGGGGCCTCGCGGATGTCGAGGAGGAGGACGCCGGTGACATCGAGGCTAAAGATGTTGACGACCCATAGGCGCCCGGGCCGCTCCTCTTCATTTATTTCTTCTTTGTTGTTATCTTCCTGTACGCATAGACTATCAGTACTATGCATTTTTATGGTTCTAAATGTTACCTGCGTGCTTGTCCGATTATGTTTGCTGGGCGGCTAGCCCCCAGTCTATTTGCGTAGTAGACCCTGCTCGCCCGAGTGCGCTGTGCGCCTTGATACTCTTGTGTAGGCCATGCGGTATCACTGCAAACACAATCAGTTGTCATGTAGTGCACGTAGGAAACAAATCCCAAGTACTTGGGTCTTGGCGAGGAGCCGTTGTGATTCCTTTCCTTCGCATCCCTTTTCCTCCGGGAACCTTGGACCTTTGTGGTCCAGATTTAGGCTGGCGGGGGCAGCGTGTTAGGGAAACGGGGGAGCCAGGAGGGGTCGGACCTAGCGGTGTCAGCGGAGCTGGCCGTCTTAGGAAACCGGGCCGAACACGCCCCCTGGTCGCCCGGCCCTGTACGACTTAGGCGCCGGCAGCAACTGTTTATCACTCAAAGAATTTTTTTTCGTGAAGCCCTTGCGCGTGATCCGTCATGCTTCCTACGTTTTTAGGGGCTTAGGTTTCTTGTAACCCGGGATTACGCTTGCGGGGTGGCGTGTTAGGGAAGTGGGGGAAGCTAGGAGGGGTCGGACTTAGCGGTGTCAGCGGAGCTGGCCGTCTTAGGAGCCAGGTTGAACACACCCCCTGGTCGCCCGGCCCTGTACGACTTAGGCACCAGAAGCCACCGTATGTCAAACAAGAAACGGCCGGGCAAATCAGAACCAATGATGATCACGGCAATCAACACATTTACAGGCATGCGCTGGAAAGGAAAAGGGAACCCCAGAAAAAGTACTCTTGAAACTAGCAACTTCCCTATCGACTGGCAGTCGCTGAGACGACCAGGGGAAAGCTTGCCCTTGCAGTCGACCAGAAGGGACCACAAAACCTCTTTAGGGGTAGAACTTTCGCAGCAGCTCCACGTTCTGGGAGTTCGCCAACTCCTGATCGTCTTCCGTCGCCAGCCGGACTACCTCGGGTCGGGACACTGAGACCACCTTAAAGGGGCCCTCCCAGCTGGGAGATAGCTTATTGCGATCGGCATGCATTTGGACCCTTCGCAAGACCAGATCGCCCACTGCCAGCGTTCTTTCACCACCATGTAGGCATAGTGGCTCAACGCCATGAACTTGGCCAGGGCAGGCCGGCCAAGTATGGCATTGTACGGGAGGTTGAAGCTAGCAACTTCGAAGTCGACCGTCTTCGTACGGTAGTTGCGCTCCTCCCCGAGGGTGACAGGGAGGCGCACCTGGCCCAAGGGCATGAGGCCAGCCCCCGGGGTTACGCTGAAGAAAGGCAGAGCCGGGCGCAGCTCCCGATGTGGGATCTGGAGCGCCTGGAATGCCTGGGAGGACAGGAGGCTGATGGAACTTCCTCCGTCTACAGGCACCCAACCAAGTTTTACGTTCCGGATTGTGGGCGAAACCACAATCGGGAGGTAACCTAGGCCGGCGGTGCTCATGGGGTGGCCGGCCTGGCTGAAGGTGATCAGCTCCTCCGACCATTTCAGCATCAGGCTCGACCCTGAGCTCGGCTCCATGACGCAGACCTCCCTCCGTTGCCGCTTGAACGCCGCGTTGGAGGGGTAGGTGGCGGAGCCACCATGGATGTATACCACGGTGCGATCTTCCTGCTGGTAGGCCAGCGGGGAGCAGTCTTCGTCTTCGTCCTGGCGGGGGTGGTGATCCTTAAGCCGCTGCTCCACAATCTCGCTCACAATAGGACAATGGGCCAGGTCGTGAGAGCGAGTTTGGTGGATCGGACAAAAGGTCTTGTTCCCCTTGTCTTCACGGCGGTCCACACGATGGTCATGGCGGTCATCCCGCTGTTCGGGGCGGTCGCGTGCTCGTCCCGAACGGTCATCCCGCCGGTTAGGGCAGTCGCGCCTTTTGGGCCTTATGTCCCGACGCCCGCGCTCAGCGGTCAGGACCCGCCTGGTCTCAACCGCTTCACGCTTCTTCGTCTTCGCGCTCGCAGGGGCGGGGCCCTGCGAGGGTCTAGCTTCGCCTTTCCCTTGGTCGGTGGTGGGACCATGCGCTGGCCCCCGAGCTTCCGCAACCCTTGTGCACTTGTGCGCTAGGGAGAAAAGCTCGGAGGTGGAAATGATGTCGTGGGTAGCCATCTTCTCCTGCATCTTGTGGTCCCGCACACCTCTCTGAAAGGCAATGACGACGGACTGCTCGGAGATGCGGGGAATCGTGTTGCGACAGTGGCTAAAGCGCCTGACAAAGTCGCGCAGCGACTCCCCTTTCCCCTGCTCAAGGGCATGGAGATCGTCCTCCACGCCCGGTTGTACATAGGAGCCCTGGAAGTTGGTGACAAAAAGCTCGCAAAGCGCCTCCCACGAGTGGACCGATCCTTGCATGAGGTTCAACAACCAGGACCGGGCGGAACCTATCAAGGCCGTGGGAAAATAATTCGCCATGACCTTACTGGAGCCGCTCGCGGAACACACCACAGTGGTGTAGATTTGCAGGAACTCCTCTAGGTTGGTGGTGCCGTCGTACTTTTCGATGGACGCTGGGCGAAACCTGTCGGGCCATGCCAAGCAGCGCAGCTGTCGGGTAAACGCCAGACACCCATCGCCGTAAGGGGAATCAAGCCGTCCATCCGAACCTCGACCTGGCGGCCGCGCTGGGGAGGGAGGACGGTGACTCCCCGGGGGATCAGAGGAGGAGATCTCCTCTGAACCCCGAAGGTGAGAGCTAGTGGAAAAGCTCTCGCTCTCATGGGCAGTCCGCAGAGTGTGGACCTGCCCCTGAGAGTGATGACATCGTCGATGGCCATAGTGGCCACTGCCACGTCGCCCACAGTGCTTGTCCAGGTGACTCCTCAGGTCCTCGCGACTCCTCTCGGAACCGGGACTTAAGGCCGAACGCCCTTGTCTTTACTCTGGCCCTCCTGGCTAGAGCGCTTCCGGCTAGGGTGGCTGGAAGCTTGTGTATGGTCGGCATGCTTTTCGGATGAGTACTGAGGGTACCCGCCCGATAGGATGCCTCCACACGGAGCTGGGCCGCGTCTACGAGCCCGACGATGTCTCGTAGCCACGGCGCAGCCGGGTTGTCTCCCGCTAGTTCCACCGTGGTGTGGTCCAGGAGGAGACGGGCTGCATAGAGGTTTTGAGCCGGAGTGGCATCCTCCATGGCCAGCCGTCGTCGGACCGGATGCTCCGCCAGCTACCGAGAGGCACTAGTGCCTCCCGGTGGGGGCGGTGTGAAATGGTCCCTCGACCGGCGAGAGTGCGACGCGAGTCCTCGGCATCGCCGGTCTTTGCCGTCGCCTGCTACTGCCAATGAGAACCCACCATCACCAGATGCACGGACCTTCAAGACGAACGATCGGGATCGGCCGGAGAGATGTCAGGGCAAACCAGCCGCTAACGCCCCTACCTGGCGCGCCCCTGTTGGCATTTTTTACCGGCAGGATCCCCCGAGACCGGAGGTTTTAGGTTCAGTAGGGGTGCATCTTTGCGGTGGAAACCCTAACCGCTCTACCGTGGGATCCCGGGAACGATGAAACCAAGAACTCAGCTAGCACTCATCGTTTTTACCCTGGTTCGGGCACTCGGAGTGGGTAATAGCCCTACATCCTGCTTATCTTCTTGTTATGGTTCTGGTGGAATGGGGTTACAACGTCCTCCTCTCTGGCCTTGGTGCTGGTCGCCCAGGGCTAAGAGGGGAGAACTCTTCTTTCAACCGAATGACCTCAGACCTCAGATCCCAGATCCTCCTCTACTCGATCTTCCAGACTTCTCCCTCTCCCATGCACCGGCCTTCCCTTATATAGTGAGGTAGGCTCGGGCAAGTGGGGAGTTGACATCATGCTGATACGCAGCTTATTAATTATACCCATTAATGTTGTCCCGTTCTCCTCCAAGCCTTATTCTTTGTGCCGCTGAACTGCTTGCGCGTGGTCCGCCGGCGATGCATACTTCCCATGACGATTTAGGCACGAAGTGTCATAGGCACGGGTCTTCACCGAAAAGACAGCGCATCCAGGTCATTTAATGTCCTGGCACGGGGTGTCGGAGGAAGGAGACTTCGAGGAGAAGCCTCCCCCAACTCCTCTTCTTCGCCTTGGTCGCCTGGCGGGGGGGCCTGCTCGCCCCCTGCTCGCCCAGTTGCCACGTGGGCCTGCTCGCCCGGCGAGGAGGGCTCAGACGCCTGCCTGCTCGCCTGGCCGTCCACGCAGGCCTCCTCTCCCGACGAGGAGGGCTTTGGATGCCCGACTGCCTGTCAGGCCGCCACATGGGTTTGGTCTCTCTCCTGCTCGCTAGACCACCATGTGGGCCTCCTCGCCCGGCGAGGGGGGCTTTGGACTCCCGACTGCTTGTCAGGCCGCCACGTGGGTCTGGTCTCCCTCCTGTTCGCCAGACCACCATGTGGGCCTCCTCGCCCGGCGAGGAGGGCTTTGGACTTTTTGGCAGCGGAGAGGGTACCCCGGTGTAGAATACGCCGACACCAGTATAATATACTATAAAATTTCTCCTAATTTGAGCTAGCCAGCTATACGTTCCTCCCCCTTGAAGATTCTTCATCTATATTTTTACTAGACTGGAAACTTGGAATGTTTGGAAACTCAGCAACCTTGAAGTATGTGATAATATTTTTCTTTTTGAGCCAGAGTGGAAAACATTCCCTCCCGATTTCTGTTACGAGAAACCGAAACAAAGTACAAGTCCCAGTAACAGCGAAATAACAAAGCGCCATCAGATCGTTACAAACACATCCTTTTGTAGTCTTCCATAATGTTGATCCATTAGTTAGAATATAAATAACGGTTTACCCACCGTTAAGGATAAATCGGTCGACTAAGGTCATGTATAATGGTGTCACTACACCACAACATATCTTTGAGGGCACTCTTTCTGTCGGAAAAAATAGCTATCAAGGGCAAATACTCTGCCAGGAAAAAATAGCCCCTCCCTATATTGTAAACATTCTATTTGATGCAATGACATAACAAAATGGTATATAGTCAAGAAACATAACAATATGCAGCACGTGACATCACAAAATGACATAATATGATCAAATAGAAACAAGAAAATTAACAGAACAAGGATAAAATTAGGAACTGGAAAGAGATGTAGCTATAAAGAAGTCTCCATAAGGTGAATATCCGATGAGAGAACCTACCAAATGGAGAAGTCTGCACATCAAAATGTAATGGAGTTGTTCCAAAGGAAGTGTAAACAATTGCAGGTGATGTTCCAAATGGAGTGCAAATTAATCAAAAGCTGACAGAATTGTTCCAAAGGGAGTGTTACGAAGGTCCTGCAAAATTTCCATAGCAGAGTGTTTGAAAGTGCATCTAGGCCCCTCATTTTATTTTGGTGATTAATGATGACACAATTAAAGTGATCTAATGATTCAACTAAGATTAATGCAGTTATCGAGATCACATCAAGCTCGGAATAAGATTGGACCGTCCTAAGCGCGTCAAATTTCGAGAAAACGGCATCAAGACGAAGACTTGTAATTTTTATATTGTTTTGAGTCTTAAGGATAGCCGTACTATTAAGAGGATGCGACGGAAAATCAATTTTAGGATGTGCACGTGCTTAACATCAAAACTTGCATTTAAACTAGCACTCAAAAACTTGCATTTTCCAAAAATCAAAATTCCAACCGAGCAAGTCAACTCGGAGTATCCGGACATACAGTCCGGAGTATCCGGATTCAGTCCGGAGTCTCCGGACATGTTATCCGGAGTCTCCGGGTTAACCCTCTCGGCCAATTTGTGAATTCCGGAGAGTCCGGAGTATCCGGACATGTGGTCCGGAGAGTCCGGACAACCCGAAGTCTCCGGGTCAATTGTCCGGAGTCTCCGGTCTGTTCGAAAAAGGGGATAACGGCTAGTTTTCAAAAACGTATTTAAAGCCACCCTTTCTTCCCCAACGGCTAGGAACTGTATTGAGCTCATTCATTGCAGCATTCAAGCCCTCTCTAACTCTTCCAAAGCATTCAATAGAGCCCTCACTTCCTCCCACCATTTAATTTGGTTGTTGATCCTTTTTGGTGAGGAGAGGAAGAAGAAAAGTGCTAGGTGCATTCATTTCGAGTTGTTGAGCACTAGTTCATCCTCCAAGCGATTCTTCGTGGTGTTATTGCTCTTGGAGGTTGAAGGTCTCCTAGACGGCTAGGAGTCACCGGGAGCTACCAACGTGTGTGGTGAGCCCCGGTCGTTTGTGAAGGCGAGTCTCGCCTCCGAAAGGAAAGAGACAAGAAGTGAAGCCGGCGAGTGCATTTGTGCAACACCGGGAGGAAAGCGGGTTGAAAGAGACCCCGGCTCAAGTGTGACCGAGCCACCTCAACGAAGACGTAGGATTCCCTTCAAGAATCTGAACTTCGGTGAAAAATCGCTTCTCTCGTTCTCTCTTTTACTTCCTAGTCTTGCTTATTTGGATTTGAATTTGTAAAGTTAGATCTAGCTCTTTGCTTAGCTTTAATTCAAATCCTTACTAGCAATTGTTCTAGGTTGTTCTTGCTATCTATTTCTAGTGGTTTATTGTGCTTGCTAGAATAGTCTTAATTGCGCTCCCGAGCCAGCTAACCCGGAGAGTCCGGACATAAGACCGGACACTCCGGACAAGCCGGAGTATCCGGACCAAAACCCGGAGACTCCGGGTTGACCAGCTCGGCCTGTTTTAATTCCGCTGAGAATTTTTTAATCCGCCTATTCACCCCCCTCTAGGCGACATCGTTGGTCCTTTCAATTGGTATCAGAGCCAAATCTCCTTTAGTTTGGCTTAACCGCTTGGAGAATTAAAGATGTCGGAAATAGAGAAGGCTACCGAAACCCATGGCCAAGAGAAACCCACGGGTCCCGGTATAGGGGTTGCAATTCCTTTAGATTATTCATCTTTTGGAGTCTCAAACTCTTCATCTTATGTTTCCGTCTCATCTGGCCGAGCACCTCATTTCGATGGCACTCGCTATGCGGCATGGAAACACAAGATGAAGATGCATTTGAGATCACTTCACCCTTGCATTTGGAAGATTGTTGAAACAGGTTTCAAACCCGCAAACCCCAACAATCTCACCTTCGAGGAAGACAAAGCCCAACACTTCAACGACTTGGCCGTCAATGCTTTGTTCAATGCTTTGAGCGACTCCGTGTTCAACCGGGTCGATGGCCTTGACAATGCCAAGGATATATGGGAAAGATTGATGGTATCTCATGAAGGTGTATCAAGTGTTCATGAATCCAAGATCGAGCTTATCATTGGAGAACTAAGCCGATTCACTTTGGAAGAAGGAGAGTGCTACACCAAGATGTTTGATCGCTTGATGGTTCTAGTAAATCAAGCTAAAGGACTTGGAAGCACCGAGCTCACCGACAAAGCAATTGTCAAGATCATCCTTCGAGTGATCACCCCCACCAACCGCAACCTTGTGCAACTCATCCGCGACCGGCCAAACTTCGACACTCTCACTCCTCATGATGTGATTGGCCGGTTGATGACGGATGAGGTGATGGTCAAGGAAGCGGAGGTGGTAGAGGAGCTCAAGTCCGGCAAGAAGAAGGGCATCGCCTTGAAGGCCGTCAAGGTAGCACAAGAAGCCGAAGAGAGCTCAAGCGATGAAGAAGAGTCGAGCGGCCCCTTGACAAATGAAGATATGGCCTTGCTCGTAAGAAGATTCAACAAGTTCTTGAAGAAGAAGGGCTACAAGCCGGGAAGTCACTCCAAGGGCTTTGGCAATAAATCAAGAGGGCGGCACTTTTCAAGAAAGTGCTATGAGTGTGGGGAACCCGGTCATTTCATTGCCGAGTGTCCTCATAAAGAAAAGAAGGAAGACAAGCCCTACAAGAAGGACAAGTTCAAGAAGAAGGACAAGGGCAAGGGCCATGCATATATCGGCAAGGAGTGGAACTCCGACTCCGAGTCCGAGTCCGAATCCGACTCCGACAATGAAGGAGGACTTGCCACCGTCGCCATTGCTACACCACCGACAAAGTCAAAGGGTCTCTTTGACAACCTAAGCGATGACGAAGGAGATGCTCCTATTTGCCTCATGGCAAAGGGGCACAAGGTATCATCTAAGAGCCCCATTCCCTCTATTGTTGATTATGGCTTAGATGATTGTGATAGTGATAACGATGAAGTAGCGTTTAAGTCTATGAATGACTTTGATATTGAAAAACTAGACTTGCTACTTAAAGACATTGAAAAATTGGAGGAAGTGGTAGAACAAAAGGAGGCTACTCTTGAAGCTCAAGAGGATCTCCTTATATTTGAAAAGGAAAAGAATCTTGAGCTAGAGAAGAGCCTAGCTTTTGAAAGAAAGAAAAATGAGGACTTAGTCAAAAACTCGAATTTGACTAAGAATGAAATAGTTAGTCTTGAGATCACCAATGCTTCACTCGTAAAGCAACTTGCTCAAGCAATGGATGCTTGCAAGTCTCTTGAAGTGAAGCTTGTTGATCTCTCGAATAATGCTTCATCCTCAATTAACAACTCCAATGTTTCCATGCCTTCAAGTAGCAACGGATGCGCTAGATGTTATAATATTGATGTTGCTACTTGTACTACTAACCGTGAGACTTTGAAAGTCTTGGCTCATGAGAATGAGAAGCTTAAGGGGATGCTTGAAGATGGACTTCAAAAGTCCTACAAGGCTAGCAAAGGTTTAGAGGAGTATCTCATTAGCGCCAAGGTAATCCTAAGAAGCATGGGCTTGGATATGTTCCGCCTAAGGGCAAAAAGAGCAACATCGTGGTTGCTCCTTTAAGCAAGCCGATTCATTTTGTAAAAGGCGAAGGAACATCCAAGCACAAGTCTCACTCCGAGTTCTTTGCTTCATATGTTCTTAAGAAAACTAACCTTGGTCGTGTAGTTGCATGTCATATTGGGCGTAAGCCAAAGAATGCTCCTATTGTTCGCTCCATTTGGGTCCCAAAATCTCTAGTTGCTAATGTGCGTGGACCTAACCAAGTTTGGGTACCAAGAGCAAAAACTAAATATGTTTTTGTAGGCCTATATCTCGATTGGAACGAGTTGGATTTTGGATAGCGGTTGCACACATCATATGACCGGAGAAAAGGCAATGTTCGCCCAATTGGATGAAAATGGATCAAATAGTGAAAGCATTGTCTTTGGAGACAATGGAAAGGGAGAAGTAATTGGTTTGGGTAAAATCTCTATCTCAAATGATTTTCACTTAAGTAATGTTTTACTTGTTGATTCATTAAGCTACAATTTGTTGTCCGTTGCACAATTGTGTGAAGCGGGTTACAATTGTTTGTTTAATGAAAAGGGTGTGGAAGTCGTTAAGAGGCTTGATGGTTCAATAGCTTTCAAAGGACGTTTGAAGGGTAAGCTCTATCTCGTAGACTTTAATACGGATAGACTTAATGTTGAAACGTGCTTAATGGCTAAATCTAGCATGGGTTGGCTATGGCATCGCCGACTAGCCCATGTCGGTATGAGGAACCTTCACAAACTCGTTAAAGGCAACCACATTCTTGGACTAACAAATGTTGTCTTTGAGAAGGATAGAGTGTGTAGCGCTTGTCAAGCGGGCAATCAAGTTGGTGCCTCCCATCCCGCCAAGAATGTGATGACGACCTCAAGACCGTTGGAAATGCTCCACATGGACTTATTCGGTCCCGTAGCTTACATAAGCATCGGGGGAAGTAAGTATGGTTTGGTTATTGTTGATGACTTTTCTCGATTCACTTGGGTGTTTTTCTTGCATGACAAGGGAGAAGTCCAAGTGACGTTAAAGAAATTCATGAGAAGAGCTCAAAATGAATTTGAAGTGAAGATCAAGAGAATTCGAAGCGACAATGGTACCGAGTTCAAGAACATTGGCGTGGAGGAGTTTCTCGATGAAGAAGGAATCAAGCACGAATTCTCGGCTCCCTATTCTCCTCAACAAAATGGGGTAGCCGAGAGGAAGAATCGAACCCTCATCGAGATGGCGCGGACGATGCTTGACGAGTACAAGGTTTCCGATAGCTTTTGGGCGGAAGCCATCAATACCGCATGCCACAGCTCCAACCGCCTCTACCTCCACAAGATCTTGAAGAAAACGGCGTACGAGTTGCTCACCGGGAAGAAACCAAATGTCTCCTACTTTCGAGTCTTTGGGAGTAAATGCTATATCCTTAACAAAAGCGCTAAGTCTTCTAAATTCGCTCCTAAAGTAGATGAAGGTTTCTTACTTGGTTATGGATCCAATGCTTATGCGTACCGAGTTTTCAACAATACCACCGGTGTCGTTGAAATCTCGCGTGACGTAACTTTTGATGGGGCTAACGGTTCTCAAGTAGAACAAGTTGATCGTGTTGTGATTGACAGGGAAGAACCTCCTTGTGAAGCTATCAAGAAAATGGCAATTGGGGAGGTGAGACCTCAAAATCTGGAATCTCACCCGAGCACCCCAACCGAGTCTCAGGCCTGAAACCGAGTGTCGGGTGGTCCGAGTCTCGGGTCAAATCTGAGTCTCCGGATGGGTCAGGTTCAAGTGATGTTCCCACCTCGTCCAAGCAAGCTCAAGATGGTTCCAATGCCACCCAAGATGATGAAGGACCTATTCAAGCTTTGGACTCAACCGTTCCTCACCCGAGAGTCCATCAAAGCATTCAAAGGGATCATCCAGTCGACAATATTCTTGGAGACATTAACAAGGGAGTATCTACTCGATCTCGAGTTGCAAACTTTTGTGAATTTTACTCGTTTGTTTCATCTCTTGAACCTCTTAAGGTAGATGAAGCACTTGAAAATCCAGATTGGGTGATGGCCATGCAAGAGGAGCTCAATAATTTCAAGAGAAATCAAGTTTGGGAGCTTGTCCAAAGACCAAATCAAAACGTGATCGGCACAAAATGGGTCTTCCGGAACAAGCAAGATGAGAATGGAATCGTGACAAGAAACAAAGCTCGATTGGTTGCTCAAGGGTACACTCAAATCGAAGGTTTGGATTTCGATGAAACATATGCTCCAGTAGCCAGGCTTGAATCTATTAGAATATTACTTGCCTTTGCTACTCACCATGATTTCAAGCTATATCAAATGGATGTAAAGAGCGCCTTCTTAAATGGACCACTCTCCGAGATGGTCTACGTCGAGCAACCACCCGGCTTTGAAGATTCAAAACACCCGGACCACGTCTACTACCTACACAAAGCCCTTTATGGACTTAAGCAAGCACCAAGGGCTTGGTTCGAGTGTTTAAGAGATTTCCTTCTCGGACAAGGTTTTGTAGTCGGAAAGGCCGACCCTACTCTCTTTACTAAACATATTGATAATGATTTATTTGTATGCCAAATATATGTCGATGACATCATATTTGGATCTACTAATGAGCATTTGTGTAAAGAGTTTAGCAAGATTATGACTAAAAGGTTCGAGATGTCCATGATGGGAGAGTTGAAGTTCTTCCTCGGATTTCAAGTGAAACAACTCAAGGAAGGAACCTTCATCTGTCAAACCAAGTACATCAAGGACATGCTCAAGATGTTCGGAATGGAGGATGCCAAGCCTATAAAGACACCTATGCAAGCCAACGGGCATTTAGACCTCGACAAAGAAGGTAAACCGGTCATCCAAAAGGTATATCGCTCGATGATCGGTTCTCTTCTTTATCTTTGTGCATCTAGGCCCGATATCATGCTTAGCGTTTGTATGTGTGCACGTTTTCAAGCCGCTCCAAAAGAGTGTCACATGGTGGCCGTTAAGAGAATCTTGAGATACTTAGTGCACACTCCTCATTTCGGACTTTGGTATCCGAAAGGATCTTCCTTTGAACTTGTTGGCTATTCCGATGCGGATTTGCCGGTTGTAAAGTGGATAGGAAGAGTACCTCGGGGACTTGCCAATTCTTGGGTAGGTCTCTAGTCTCGTGGTCTTCCAAGAAACAAAACTCCGTAGCCTTATCCACTGCCGAAGCCGAATACATAGCTGCCGGGAGTTGTTGTGCCCAACTACTTTGGATGAGACAAACCTTGAGTGATTATGGCCTAAACTACAAAAGTGTTCCACTACTGTGTGATAATGAGAGTGCCATAAAAATTGCCAACAATCCCGTCCAACACTCCCGTACAAAACACATAGATATTCGCCATCATTTCCTACGAGATCACGCAACCAAAGGCGAAATTGACATACAACATGTGAGTACAAATAATTAATTAGCCGATATTTTCACCAAGCCCCTTGACGAGAAAAGGTTCTGTGAATTGAGAAGTGGTCTAAATATTCTAGATTCTCGTAGCATTGGCACGATAAGTGCTCACATATTGCTTGGTGAATGAAAAATGGATTTCAAAATCTTATTCATCTTTTTCTCTGAATTTATTCTGTGTTTTTGGCTCTTGATCCTGCGATCTTGTCAATTGCTATGTGACCATAGTCTGATTGATTGTTTGTTCACTGGTCATGTATCAAGTTGACATCTTAGGGTCTCGTCCTCTCTCTCGTTCCGCCAAATTCCTTGTTTCATCGTGCGTTTTCCATTACTCCTAACCGAGCTGGGGAACCCGGAGTATCCGGTTTCTATCCGGACTCTCCGGGTTAGCCCGGAGTATCCGGACTCTTAATCCGGAGTGTCCGGGTTGGGCCGGAGTATCCGGACTGGTGTCCGGAGTCTCCGGATTGGGGCGGTCGGTTAAACCCCAAAAATCCCGCGCGGTTCAGTTTCTTTTTCCTATTCCCACCGTGCGTCTCTCCCTCTCCCGTGATCCTCTCGTGGCTAGGGCTTGCTCCTTCCATCCTCTCCTTCTCCAAGGGCTTGTGGACTCTTCCTCTCCCTCGGTTTGGAGATCTAGGTAAGGAACTCGTGCCCTAATCTCATTCCTTCCGGGTTTGGTTCATTTCTCGTGGTTCTTAGGGCCTCTCCTCGTGCTTCTTCTCTTCTAGGGTATGGCTTGAGTCCTTGTGGCCCTCAAGATCGGAGAATCACCCTCCCTCACTCACCCGTGTTCTTCGTTTCAAATCTCTTGAGGTGAGTTCAAATCCGTGCCCTAATTCCGCGAAATTTCCTTGCTAGATTGTGCCCTATTCATTTCTTGAATATCCTAGTGGCAATCTAGATTCTTTTCATGCAGTTTTTGCGGACTTTTTTTCCCAATTTTTTTGGGCCGCCCGTGCGCATGTTCTGGCAGATCCGGAGTATCTGGACTGTTGGTCCGGAGTATCCGGACATTTTGTCCGGAATCTCCGGGTTGATCCGGAGTATCCAGACGATATGTCCGGACTCTCCGGGTTGAGTGCTTCGGCCAGAATGTGCTTTTCTTTGCAAATTCAAGTCGCCTCGCGGCTAATCTTTTTCCCTCACTCTGTCTGGTCAGATGGATCCTTCTCAGGGGTCTTCAGCTGGTGGTGGTGGTGATCTTCCTAGGGACCCTCCGTCTCCTGACAGTCCCTCCAGCTCACCGTCTGCTCGTCCAAGCACCCAGAGGCGCGTCCACGCCGTGGCAAAGAGAAGGGTGGGTGAGCATTGGGACGTCATCTCGCCAGCAGCCTCTTGTCCAATCCTCCTCCCGGCCTCAAGCTCGGTAGTCTCGGCCCGGCGATCGCGGCGGCCTCGGCCTCGAGGCTCGTCCTCTGCTCGGCCTCGGCTGATCCAGATGAGCATCCTGCAGACACTCATGCAAGGTGAGAGATCGAAGAGGAGAGAATTCCATGCTTCAGTCACTTCATTGGTCCCTTGGCCAAAGCCAAGCTTTGTGTGGAGGTACCCCATGTCGATTAACCCCATGAGAGTGATTGACTACAGGACGGGTTACGGCAAGGGGAAGGCTATAGTAGAACAAAGAAAGAAAGATCCGCTCGATTTCCATCAAGATGAGTATGTGGACCGCCGGGTTGGGCAGGTTTCGATCGAACTTCTATGAGACGGTCCTCTACCCACTTGAGCACCCAGTGGTCAGGATGAAGACCATCGACTGGGAGTATATGGCAGCAGCTGAGCATCCAGTTTTCGCTCAGGTTCTTGAGATCTGTGAGCTGCATGAGGTCAAGGACATCATGTCTTTCAAGTATGATTGGAGCAACGAGGTTGTCATGCAGTTCTTTGCCACCCTGTACTTTGACAAGACTGAGGATGCCATCTGGTGGATGACTGACAGGGTTTGGTACAAGGCCAACAAGAAGAGATTTGCTAGAGTCCTCAGCCTTCGGTACAATGACAGTCCTAAGCTTCATGACAAGAAGGTGTTGACTCCCGAGCAGATTAAGTCCTTGTACGACACTTCGAGGAGTTTCACAGTGGGGACCATCAAGGGTCTGAAGGATGTTCCTGCTGTACTCAACAGGATGCTGAGGGTCACTCTTTGGCCCAAGGAGGGAGATGCATCTGCCATTAGTTCCTATGGTAGGAACCTGCTTTTCCACCTCGTTGAGCGCTCTCACCCGTTTGACATTGTTGATTTCATCTGGGAAACGATGAGGCAGAATGCGCAGAGCAACATGGCCAGCTGTAGTTACGCTCCTTTTGTGATGGCTTTGGTCACTTCTGTCAGTGGTTTGAAGTTTGTCAGGGACGAGGAGCATCTTTCTTACAAGGTTCGTCCTCCGACTGCTCCAGCTGTTCCTGCTGCCCCTGGACCTGCTGCTCCTAGGACTCGGCGATCGCGCCTCTGTTCTATACGCTCCTGCTCTGCTGTGCCTCCAGTCACCCCTTACGAGCGATGCGAGGTTTCGAGTAGCGTGCTTCAGAGGATGTTGAAGCATGTCTTCTGTCTGTGCCGTGACATCTCCACCAGGCAGAAGGTGATGAGCAGGTAGATAAAGAAGAATGGTCAGGACATTCGCAGCATCCGCCGCCACAATGGCGAGGCAGTCTCTCCCAGCGACTCCTCCGGGTCTTCCGAGGAGAGTAGCGATGCCACTTCCGCAGATCAGCTCTTTAGCATCACCTCTTCTGCTGCTCCTTCTCCTCCTGTAGATGATCCTGACAGCGAGTACTCAGCATCTGACGACGAGGGCGACGACGAGTGATTTCTCATGTCCTCCCTCTTTTGGTGTCTTGATGCCAAAGGGGGAGTGATTTCTTTAGCGTTGTCGTTTGGTTTGTTTGTTGCGTGCGTTTATGCTGTCGCTCGTGGATTTGTTTTGTGTTTCTTTCCTTTATTCCTTTATTGTTCTCTATCCATGTAATGACATTATTACTTATCTTATGCATGGATTGCTTTCAGTTAATTGTGAGGTATTCTCTGATGCAAATGTTTGAGGGGGAGCTCTCGGTTATTTCTCGTTAAATATGTGCATTTGATTCCACTCAATACTTCTAATGCACACATTTAGGGGGAGCTCCACCTTTTATTTGAATTGCTAAAGTCAATTTCATATCCTTTTATTTGCTGTTAATTGTGTTGTCATCAATCCACCAAAAAGGGGGAGATTGAAAGTGCATCTAGGCCCCTCATTTTATTTTGGTGATTAATGATGACACAATTAAAGTGATCTAATGCTTCAACTAAGATTAATGCAGTTATCGAGATCACATCAAGCTCGGAATAAGATTGGACCGTCCTAAGCGCGTCAAATTTCGAGAAAACGGCATCAAGACGAAGACTTGTAATTTTTATATTGTTTTGAGTCTTAAGGATAGCCGTACTATTAAGAGGATGCGACGGAAAATCGATTTTAGGATGTGCACGTGCTTAACATCAAAACTTGCATTTAAACTAGCACTCAAAAACTTGCATTTTCCAAAAATCAAAATTCCAACCGAGCAAGTCAACTCGGAGTATCCGGACATACAGTCCGGAGTATCCGGATTCAGTCCGGAGTCTCCGGACATGTTATCCGGAGTCTCCGGGTTAACCCTCTCGGCCAATTTGTGAATTCCGGAGAGTCCGGAGTATCCGGACATGTGGTCCGGAGAGTCCGGACAACCCGGAGTCTCCGGTCTGTTCGAAAAAGGGGATAACGGCTAGTTTTCAAAAACGTATTTAAAGCCACCCTTTCTTCCCCAACGGCTAGGAACTGTATTGAGCTCATTCATTGCAGCATTCAAGCCCTCTCTAACTCTTCCAAAGCATTCAATAGAGCCCTCACTTCCTCCCACCATTTAATTTGGTTGTTGATCCTTTTTGGTGAGGAGAGGAAGAAGAAAAGTGCTAGGTGCATTCATTTCGAGTTGTTGAGCACTAGTTCATCCTCCAAGCGATTCTTCGTGGTGTTATTGCTCTTGGAGGTTGAAGGTCTCCTAGACGGCTAGGAGTCACCGGGAGCTACCAACGTGTGTGGTGAGCCCCGGTCGTTTGTGAAGGCGAGTCAAGCCACCCAAAGGAAAGAGACAAGAAGTGAAGCCGGCGAGTGCATTTGTGCAACACCAGGAGGAAAGCGGGTTGAAAGAGACCCCGGCTCAAGTGTGACCGAGCCACCTCAACGAAGACGTAGGATTCCCTTCAAGAATCTGAACTTCGGTGAAAAATCGCTTCTCTCGTTCTCTCTTTTACTTCCTAGTCTTGCTTATTTGGATTTGAATTTATAAAGTTAGATCTAGCTCTTTGCTTAGCTTTAATTCAAATCCTTACTAGCAATTGTTCTAGGTTGTTCTTGCTATCTATTTCTAGTGGTTTATTGTGCTTGCTAGAATAGTCTTAATTGCGCTCCCGAGCCAGCTAACCCGGAGAGTCCGGACATAAGACCGGACACTCCGGACAACCCGGAGTATCCGGACCAAAACCCGGAGACTCCGGGTTGACCAGCTCGGCCTGTTTTAATTCCGCTGAGAATTTTTTAATCCGCCTATTCACCCCCCCTCTAGGCGACATCGTTGGTCCTTTCAGTGTTGTATCACACAAATTACAAAAATCCCCAACCATGCATCCAAATGTTGTGCAGTGTTACATTTTAGACGACAACCATATAAAAGAAGGTGCTTAAAATTATTTTGTCAATTAAAGCAGAAAGATGTTTCTGCCAAACTCTTTTTATGCCCAACCACTACAATAGGACTAAGAAATAGCAACATGGTCCTTCGAACACATCATTCATGTGCTGCATGAAAAGTTCAACTCTGGACTGCAATGCTATTGCATGTCATATTACGTGAACCTTCTAGAATGAAGTTTCAAATCTACCCAAAGCAACGCAAGGTGCTCTTTTCTTTTGCATTAGAAAGGGTAAGAGATGTGATTGGTATGCACAATGTGAAAACCAATTCACCTTGCGTTAAGAGATGTGATTGTGCATACCATGAGTAATCTATTAGTTTTTCTTATATGTGATTGCATACCAATATATTAGTCTTGTAGACTCTCTTGACGTTAGGTAAGGTGAAACATGACCTTTGATTCAAGCAAATCATCAACCAATAGTGAAAGATTTGATTTACCTACAACCAGGCAGAGTTAGGGCAATGGAAGCGATCGAAGGCGTAGCCGGTCGGAGGGGGACCTACTCCTTCGCAGCACGTCGGAGGCGGTGGTGACGCAGTCGGTCGAACGGCGTGGAGGCGTGCACTGGACCGATCAGAGGTGGTGGTGGCGAGCGGCGACAGAAGGAGCTAAGGTAGGGGCGGAGGGCAACGGTGGGAGGGCTAAGCTACGGTAGGGGATGGGGCAGCCGGTCGGAGGCGGCGGGGGTGTGGCAGGACATGGCACAACCAACTGGGAGGTGTGGAGTGATTTGGGGATTTAGGCACGAGCGTGAGGGAACAAGCGGAGGGCGGCGGTCGGAGGGAATGGGCGGGCAGCCAGTCAGAGGCGGTGGAGATGTGGCTGGCCATGGCGCGCGCAGCTGATCGGTGGAGCGATTTGGGGATTAGGGTTAAACGATCGGGTGAAGCGATTTTGGGTGGAGTGATTTGGAGTTGCGTGATGAGGGGATTTGGGTGGAGCGATTTGGGGATGTCAGAGGGCCTTATCGCCCCTCACGCCTAAACTTGCCGCCACTCCCGCTCCTAAATATTGCCAACACATAATCAGTTGTAACATTTTTCCCGACTGATAGTTCGACCCACAAATTAATATTTGCCGACACATAATTAGTCTGTAATACGTGCATAATTGCCGACAGACAATCTACCCCTGAAAGACGTATTATCGACAAATAGTTTGTTGCTAACTTTGCCGACAGAGAGTTTGTTGGTGATCACTGATTATTTCCGGCAGTCGTCTGACGGTAATATTGGGTAATGGTGTAGTGTGTGATGTTAGCTATCTATATACTTTATCACGTAAGATTTTTACTGACATGGAAGATAGAGGAGAGAGAGTATAGTTGTCTCTTCGTGAAGAGACGACTATATAGACAGCATAAAATACCATTGCATGAGTTATTATCTATAATAAACACTTTTCATGCCATAATTAAAAGATTGTAGAATCTCGTACAAACAACCTTAAGATGCCATCTATTGTGTAAGCTGTATTTAGTTCTGTCTTTAAATGGCATGCAGGATTATATAGACATTAGTCGTTTTTACTATTGTTAGTTGTTTTTCCTATTGTACATACTCTAATGGGCTAACACAATCTTTTTCACTATTCTGATAAAGAGTAATCGCTCTGTAATGCAACTCTAAAAGATAATCGTGTTAGGAGAACGGTACCGCGCTACCTCGAGCCGACGGGCAACTATGGCAAGGAAGAAACCGCCGAGGTAACCAACGGCATCTTTGACGATGCAGAGTGCACTGAAGTAGGTATGCTTTCGCCTTTCGGTGAGGCAAGGCACAATAAAGTCCCAATCAGACCTAGAACCAAGGGAAAACACACCGAGGCTCCTGCATCAACTCACCCACCCTGGTTTTGGAATCACGTTGTAACATCTTACAATTTCAAAAAAATTATATGGCATGTTCCAAAATCACTTTTCTACATTTTCTTGATTTTTCAAATATTTTCAGCATTTAAGAAAATTATTTCCATGAATCTAGCTGTTGTTCTTCAATTTCAAAAATTCATCTAAAATGTATCCATAGCCTAGAAATAATTTATTTGGGCTCCAAATAATCCCAGGAGTCTCCAAAAAAAATCATAATTTTTGAAGTTAGTTTGCTCATTTTAGAATTTCAAACTTATTTTCTGCATTTAAATCAATTAAGAAAGCAATTAAAAATCAGCTTCGCCACGGTGGGCCGTATCTCTTCCTTCGGCCTAGTCCATAACTGTTCCGCCCCAACTCCAACCCGAATGTCAGCCCTCCCCAGGCTGCCTCCCTTTCCCACCTTCTCCGTGCGAAAGTGTCCTTCGCCGAAGTCGCTTTCTCTCTTACCATCTCCCTATGCTCATTGACACCCCGGGCCCACTTACCAGGCATCTTCTTCCATGTGCCCATGCCCACCATAAACGAGTTCCCGAGCGCACTATAGAGCCTGCAGATTTTGACCTTGCCGTCCACCGTTTTGCCCCTTTGACAGACGCCATGTTGCCCTCTCCTTCAGGCCGAAGACAGATCGACCGCAAGCCATTGCCACTCTAGTATTTTGCACTTTCTCCCATACAGCCGTCGGTTCTCACCAAGTAGATCACCCTTATCTCGCCTTTTAAAGCCTAACCAACAACATCATTCTTCTTCTCCAAGCTCGCCACTTCCTTCTTACCCAATGTTCAAGAAATCATTAATCGTTAGCTGATCGATCGGCCTAGGATTAGAGATTAATTGTCTAGTCGGAGGATTAAATGAACTAATCGGTCAACCATTAATCGGTTGGTCAGCAAGGGCAATATATTGATGTAATTACTAAAATACTAAAAAAAAATCGAGATTAGACCCGATTAATCCTGCCAAGTTTTTTTTCACCGAAAACACAAAAAACGAATATTTAGGGCTTCGATCTCACAAGCTAATCGGTCAATTAATCGGCTAATCGGCCGATTTTTTGAACACTGTTCTTACCCGATCACAACCCATATCTCTTATTGAGCTGCCCGGAACGCCACTGCCATCCTCAACACCGGTGTGTGCCCTCGGGCACACTGTCGTAGACCATTACCCGGTGAGCTAACTCCTCAGCATTTGCGTCACATTACGCCACTCTGGTTCCTTTGATACCTCTCAAACAATTTGGTTATTTGTGCATGCACATGAGAGAGAGAGAGAGAGAGAGAGAGAGAGAGAGAGAGAGAGAGAGAGAGGAGGCACGGAATGTGGTGATGCAGCAAAAATGGGAGGAGTTGGATGAGAGAGAAAGGGAAGAATGGAGCAGTCATGAAGGAGAGGAAGGCAGCAGCGCTGCGCATAGGAGAAGAAATGAAGGAAACAGAGATGGTGATCCAACGGTGAGATGCTATCCCGTTAGATCGCAAGTGAATGCTATAGTGTTTGTTAGTTTTTCTCTCTAGTACATCGGCACCTCCAGGAAAAGAATACTGATAAAAAAAAAAACTCAGGCTATCGTATTGAAGTTAAGAGAAGCAACATGAAGACGAACATAGATGCGTGACAAAGCGCAAAATCAAACGTAGCGAAATTTCTCAGCCAAAAACATAAATTTTGCAGACAAAGCCAAGCCAGCTGCTGAGCAATGTATAATTTGCATCATTGCAATTTGCAATTTGCATATCCACCATACTCATGAACTTCAACGCACAGTATAACATCATCGAATGCAAGTATGCAACACTGCTAATCTGCCCATAATCTACCAGACTGCCAGGCCAAAAAAAGAAGGCATGACAGCTTTGTAGATGGACGAAGCCAGTTCAATGAGGATATGTTTCAGTTTCGCTTTACATAATCACAGGCAACATGCTTTTATATGATATGGTAGCTATAGAATTAAAATAGCTGCACAATGTGAATGTTTCAATGAAAATGTGCTACAAAATTGATCAACAAAAAGAACATGAAAAAGATGATGCAGAAACTAGGATGAGTACATCCACTCTTCCAATTCAGTACGATCATAAACACGGTACTCATTTCCACTTCAAGGAGATGACAAACTACTTATTTCTTAAATGTTATCCGTAACTATGTACAGAGTCTGAACTGTTTGGATAAAGACTTTTCACTAGGAACCGCAATTCTTACAATAATGACGATCTTTTTTCATTGGGGCAGCACAATGATAACAGAAGTATTGTTTGCACCTACAAAACAAAACAATTCGTGACATGGTCAAGACTGAACAAAATATATCAACAACAATATTCAATGTGTGGTTAGCCAGTGTTTACAGAACCTAAAGTATGGTTCCATATTTAAACAACAAAAATTAACCTAATTTTTGCTTGCCAGTTGGCAAGTAGTATCAACTTGTTGATTGACGTAAGGGCGGCCCACCGGCCCCATTGACCAAGGGAAGCGCCAAGTGAAGTCACCCCGTCCGACATCACCGATGTGGGCACAAAACATGCTTCAGTGCCCAACAAATTGAACCCGAAGGCCAATAAGGCAGGCAACGCAATCCCTTCACTAAGCGAAGGGGTTCCTATGACCCCTTGTGCCAGACGAAGTGTCTGTGTACCCCCTCGCACCAAGCGAGGGATCTCCGGAAGAGAGTAGCGATCGACCGCCGCAGGACAAGTCACCGCTTCGGCATCAACAAATGGGTTCCACATCGAAAGGTTCCCAATGCCATTCAAAGGGGGGTCGCCATCGCCCGTAAACAAAGAGGGAGACATGGTGGACAAGACATACGGAAGTCCACCACCGTACACCGACGCAATGGGCGAAGGATGAAAAGACCAAGAAGTCCCTATAGTGGTTGGGCCTTTATAAGGGTAGTGTTGTAATCTCTCACCATCCCCTATGTAACTCTATAAATAAACCCTTTCAAGCAGTAAACAGGAGAAAGCTCACTTTTGATCTATCACACAAAATATACATTTGCATATCTGTGTTGTTCCCCTTAACTAGAGATTTGGGACGGTTACCCCCCTCGCAGAGGGTATCGGTCTAGGGGTCCTTCCCTTCTCTACTGTTTGGTCCGGAGCCACAACATTGATTAATATGGTTATAAAATTGGTGGAACGAATTGTGGCAACAGAAATCCATTGGAAACCAAACTAAAACCACAAGCTTCCAGAATCCAAATGTAATGAATCATGCAGAACAACAAAAAAACACATGCTAGAACTTGCTATAAGCATATAACTTGACAGGAAATGGTGCTTTACTGTTCAACTCAGCCATGAGTCATTATACCCAATCCAGGTCCTCACTGCATTTGACAAGCTACTGGCTGTCACTGACTGTTTTCCATGTGAAATAGAACCGTATTGTGGCTCTTATTTTTATTGAAATACCTCTTTACCTAAAGCCTATAAGGAGGGGGTATCTCTTAAATGAAAAATGAAAAGCTATCATATACTCCCTCGTTAAAAAATAATAAGGCATATAGTTTTCAAGTCTTGTTTAAAAATATAAGGTGTGCATAAAAAATTAATGATGTTTTTCTTGTTTCACCCTCATTTAGTTACCCACTAATGTCAACATTCTCAGTCATATTTTTCAAAAAAAAAAATCTCACTCTCGTATCAGGGGGTAGTTTAATCACTTTTCCATGTTTTTCTTTGAACCGATGGCAGTTAATCAGAGTGCATGGTTAAAATAAACCCTATGCTGAATATAATCAACATTGACCTACGAGAACAGCTATTAATAAGTAAAAGTTAATGGAAAATATTAGCGGCCAAATCAGTTGCTACCCATGTCAGTAAAATGTTCACCCAATAGGCAGCAAAACAATAGTAATGCACCTACATAGTAAGCAGAACTACAGGCTGGTTAGTTACATTGTGACGGGACTTGAAAAGTACTATGCGTACTTTGAACTGTGTAATTATGGATCTTTCAACACTTCAACAGCATGGAACATGGACTGCTAATATCAGTGTCACCAACAGAACTAGATGAAAGTGGAGAAAGGAAGATATTCCCAAAATTAGATTTGACATGTGTAAACAGAAGGGAAGATTCTAATATATTCTTCCATCAGAGTGGTGGTCACTGTCAACACTTTGTGATCACTAGCGAGTAACAACGATTAGCCTGCCTCATCTCTTTTCATTGTACATAAAAGAAATAATTTTACCAACTGGTTTCCTTACTCTGCTTTTTTGCCATTATATCATCCATTATCTTAGTCTAAGAAAGGGGCACAAAATTAGATAGATAAACTACCTGCATTTTATTTGCAAGCACCCAGTGATCCTCGAGACATACATCTTGCACTTGGGACACCTCTGCCATTTCTTCTTGTCAGCAAGCTTCTTAAACAACAGATCATCCTCCCCCTTCTCATCATCCTCCAACTTCCTGAATTCCTTGCATTTGATCCCCTCGTGCCACGGCACACGGCACCGCGCGCAGAACAGCCGGTGGCAGTGCGGGCACTCCGTCTCCCTGATCTTCACAGTGCAATCATTCTCATTGATCAGCAACGCTGAGCAATCCTTGAACGGGCAGTAGTACTTATCATCCCCCAAAGCCAACTCACACAGCGCGACGCTCCAGCGATCGATGAGCTCTGGCGGGATGATATCCCGGCACAGATCTATCTCAACGAAGCCCTCCTCGCATTCGGGGTCAGGGCACACGATCACGGCCACGTTCTCGCCGACCTTGGCAGCGACGTACCTGCCGATGCAGCTATTGCAGAATGCGTGGTCACAGTAACTCACAAGAAACTGCTCTGCAACCCGAAACTTCTCCATGCAGATGCTGCACTTGAAGCGGTTGCGCTTCCGCCGCTTTTTCTTGGAATCGCTCGGGCCATCTTCTACATTGCGTCAGATTAGAACAATTAGGCAAGCAACAAGCGAATTTCGCGCATTTATGCATCAAGACTCAAAAGTGGATAGTAGATTGATACCTTCCGATGATAGCTTGCGCTTGCCCTTGCGGTCGGGAAGGGATTCTTCGGCTGATTCTTGAGGAGTGGAGACACCGGCGGGGTGAGAGGAGGAAGAGGGGGCGGCGTTGGAAGAGGAGGAGGAGGAGGAGGGTGTGGTGGTTGGAGCGCGAGAGGAGTCAAAGGAGTGTAGGATGGCCTGCTGGATCTGGATCTCCTCGGCGCTGTAGGAGGCCGGGAGGAAGGCGCAACCGCCGTCCTCGTCGGAGGATATGTAGATGGGGAAGTGCGTGTCGGCGTCGGAGGCGGAGGCCTCCATGGCCGGAGAGGAATAGTGTTTAGCCAGCGGCGGCGGTTCGTCTTACTTTCCCCCTCGGGATGGGGAGTGGGGCCGTTCCATCAGACGGTCGCGGTTCTAAGAGCATCTCCAGCAAGGGCCCCTAAAACAGAGCCCCTATTTTGGATTGCATCTCCAACAGTTCCTAATAATTTAACTCCCAATAATCCTAGATTGGGAGCTTCCCAAAAGTTTTTAGGCCTAAAAAATAGACCACACTCCAACAGTTCCTTTTTTTCCCTAAAACTAATTTGAATTTTATCTGGTCTTGCAACTGATGCTCCGAAAGGCTGTCCGTGCGCTGCTTGTATTCCTGGAGTCCGAGTCGAAGCCAATTCGGACTTGTGAGCGAGGCGCTTCTGCGGTGTGCCTTTCGGAAGTTGGGATCGAGTTGGGATTAATCAATCAATCATTCATGAGCTAGCGGTAGGTGGCTGCACGCTTTGCTGTGTTCTTGCGGTGGCTAGTAAATGGATTCGAACTCAGCTTTCATGAGAAAAAGTAGCATATATACATTGATCGTCCTTGACCGGACGGCACCTCTCGCCAGACAACCAATATTCAAAGCGTGATGCGTTTCGTGAGGCCAGGACCAATTCAAAGGTATAGCAATACATTTTATCGAAGCCCTTACAAACAATCGATAACCTCATGTTGGATCTAGTTAGTGGATTTTTACATTACCGTTTTTAATGTGATGCGACCGTAACTCACTAGCGTTTATGAAGGACTTGCGAGCAATTAAACTCTCCAATGATGAGTGGAAAGAGATCTATTTGCGTTTTAAAGAATCATTTGACACACGCTTGTTGTGTTGGACAAAATAGTTAGGATGATGCAAGTTTTGAAATTCCGGATAGAAATGAATCTTATTCAAGTGAGCAATATTCATATCATGCTAATATGGAAACAGATCTTATGCTATTGTCAAAATGAAGAAACAAAGATCTTATCCTATGACTAGACAGTCTCGACAAAGACAGGCAGTGTAGTATTTGTGGACGAGTTTAGTAAAAAGTTACCTCTCTCTCGAAGCTATTTAGAAACCTGACGAGCAATGATTTCATTTTGTAGGTTCTTGTAGAATCATTGCAGATGGTCGAGCATTGAAATCTTGTCCATTGTCATAATCCTCTCTTCCTCTAACATTCTCTTCAACGTAATTCATTTTCCTTTATCTCTAGATTTTTGCCTCATTTGCAGCCTCGCTTGTTCGGGCCAGCCCTTATTTGATCTAGCTGAAGTTTCTCTTTCTCTAGTTCGTACGACTGATTGAATCTTTCCTCTGTCTTCTTTTCTTTCTCTGCATCAGACTCATTTTTTTTGCCCAAAATTGGTCCATAGCCTCCCTGTCAGAATCACCTCCACCTCGTAGTAATGCTTCTTTGGCTTTCTTCTTACCAATTGGTCTCTTGTGGGCATCGATCTCAAGACATGTATTCTCAATGATAGGATCAAGACTACTATCAACAACGATGGCGGTGCACCTTCACGGACTAGAATCGCGTTTGCTTTTGGTTTTTTATTGGCGGATTTTTAATATCCTCCATCGCTTGCGCTTCTCAAGCCACTTTGGTTGATTCCGCAAACTATTCCAAAGAATGCATGTATTGGAATGATTTGTGGTCCTTGTCTTCAGCTTTAAACAAAGCCAAGGCTTGAACAAGCTGCACATGTCAATGAAGGTAAACTTAGCTACTACAAATTTCCATGCATCAAAATGACGTGTCTAAGAACCAAAAATTATAATAATTACCTTGTCTTGAAAAGTAATCCCACTTTGCCTTCTATCCTCAATCCTTGTTAGACATCCACAGAACTTGTTCACGTTCTCCTGAATAGATGCCCATCGATGCGATATTGAACTCTGGCTCCGATCTGATGCAAAGTCCTTGTTGGTGTTGTAGTAATCAAAAACTCTCTTCCAAAAAGTACCACGAGTCTGATTAGTACCGTTCACTGGATCCAAACTAATGTTCAACCATGCTGACACAACCAATGCAGTGAACGGTCTTGATGAAGGAACAACGGGCGAACTGAAGTCATCCAAAGAAAAGTTATTGTTGTCCTCACTCATCAAGTTACTATAGTATCCTCCTTCCATTGTCAATAGCACCTAGCCAATACAAAAAACATATCAGCAGTGAATTAGTAGTAACACTCAAGCCACTGTGCTCCAGAACAACCAAGCAATCTAGTGTTTGTTAAATGGTTGAGGAATAACCTCGTGACCCATGAACTAATCATAAGGGGCAACCAAAGAATGATGATAGTATCACCAATGGAGGTTAACCCAGGGACATTCTCTCAAGTAAAGATGTATAAACAAGAGCGCCTTATTGTACAATCGCAAATTAATCACTCATAGTCCACCTCTCTGCTTTGGTTGGCAAACAATTTTCCAAGATACTAAATAGCCACCCATCTTATTATCAGATCCATGCCACCCATCTTATTATTAGATCCATGCCAATTGATGTGCATTCTTAAACCATCAATTTGATTAATCATTTTTACTGGCTACATTGATGGTTTAAAAATGCACATCAATTGATCCCTTAGTAACTGCTTATTATCAGAACCATGCCATGAAGTCTGTTGATGTGCATTTTGATGTGCATTTTTAAACCATCAATAACTGAGAACATCATGACCTTCAAACAAACTTCATGATGAATTATTTTTTCCTTCCAAACAGATGACATGTTAAACCAATAATTTACACATTTGATTCAAAGAACAGGCATGACATCATGTCATCATCTATTTGATGTGCATTCTTAAACCATCAATTCGAAGCTATTCAGATCCATGCCAATTGATGTGCATTCTTAAACCATCAATTTGATTAATCATTTTTACTGGCTACATTGATGGTTTAAAAATGCACATCAATTGATCCATCAGTAACTGATTATTATCAGAACCATGCCATGAAGTCTGTTGATGTGCATTTTGATGTGCATTTTTAAACCATCAATAACTGAGAACATCATGACCTTCAAACAGACTTCATGATGAATTATTTTTTCCTTCCAAACAGATGACATGTTAAACCAATAATTTACACATTTGATTCAGAGAACAGGCATGACATCATGTCATCATCTACTCACTTATCACGACCAAATGCTATTAGATATAAAACCAAGATCTGAGACTAATCTATTGCTCAGAACAAAACGCACCTTCCCTAAGTCTCGCTCATGGCAATTACAAAGTAGTAATAAGTAAGAATTCCAGGTCCAGTGCTATTGAAATTGAAATTTTCGTCAGTAAGAATTGCAACTAAATTGCCAAGCACCAAGAATTGGAACCGACAACAACGTGGATCGTCGCTAGCACACGCTACCAAAGACACCGTATCTAGATTGGGAGCAACGGCTAGGGTTCGTAGTCAGAAGAGATCTCACCCTTGTACGGCGTATGAGGCGGGTAGTCAGTAGTGCGGCGGCGCGCGTCGCTTCTTGCGGAGGCGGCAGAAATCAATTCGCGTCTTCTTTGGATCTCCTCGGCAATGGCGCCCTATTGCTGCCGTTTCCACAGTACATAAGCTGTTTCGCAGCGAAGGGGAGAAGGAGTAGCGGTGGGGAAGAGATGGAATGGCGCGAAGAAAGCCCGCACAGGCGATTTGGCCACGGGAGAGGCGAGAAATCCCGATTGGGAGCGCGGCCACGACGCGGAAAAAAAAGGCCTCTGGCTTCGTGTTTAGGGCGTGCGGAAATTTGGGGAGGAAGAATAAGGAACTGTTGGAGTTTGTTTTTTTCCAATCAAACCCTAAATCAGGTTTTGGGAATTGATTTAGGGCACTCTTGGAGATGCTCTGGGGCTCCCCCTATTTTTTGGGGCCCTGTTTTCAGAACACAAGTCCAAAGAATGTGACCCCTAAATCTCAAATTTCCTATTTTTCTTTTTCTCCTATTTTGACATATCCGCTATGTATAATCTTCATTTGACATCACTAAAATTCAATCACAAATATTTGTAATACATAAAACATAAGCATATTAACATTTACAATTTAAAAACATGATTTTTAAAATTTAAATTTAAAATTTTGAAAACATGATAAATTTTTCGAAGCCTCTCATGTATTTCCCTATCTTCAATAATAGGGGTTGTACTCGTGTCCCTGGAAATTAGGGCTGAGGAGGCAAATTTAGAGGCCTCCTAATTTTAGGGGCTTGAGTAGGGGGCCCCTGGGAATTGGGGCTAAGGAGGCAAATTTAGGGGGCCCCTAATTTTAGGGGCTTGAGTTGGGGCTCTGCTGGATCTGTTTTTTTTACTACACTCCCTATTTTAAGGTTTAGGGGCTGGTTTAGGGGCTCTGCTGGAGATGCTCTAAGAGCAGGTACAATACGATCACATTACTTTACTATTAATCTATAGTATACGTTAATCTTTATTCTCTAAAAGTTATATTTAAATGTTGCGTAATAATTATTGTTTTTCTCTTGTACATAAATAATTTACCTATATTCCCGTGCAAAATTGGCTACTAAATAAGAGCTAACTTTCTTCTCTCTCCTCTTTTCTCACTTTTTCATATAGACCAAAAGCTGATCTGTACAGACTAAGAGTCAGTTGATGTGACTATATTGTATATTCCCTAAGAGCCAGCTTTTTCCTCATTATTGTACAAACTAGTTTTTAACTTACTATTAGCTTGTAGTGTGCTTTATTATTGTACTTGTTTTTATTCAGTAGCTAGCTTTGCACAAGAATATAGATATCTCTACTATTCTAAAGCAGCACTTGGTGGCAGTGGTCCGTTCTTCCCACGTCATTAATTACCCTGCTTAATTGCCCTACGCAAGAAACGAAGCGTTGCTTTAATTAGCCAGCTTTACTTAAGAAACGGGCGTTAAAGATAGATGTTTGATCTTGTGAAATAATTTTTTTTATTTTTTAATCTTTATTTTTTGTTATCAATTTTGTTTTTCGTAGCAACACACGGGCATGTAACTAGTAATATTTATGTACAAGAGAGAAAAGATAGTTATTGCACAATATTTAGAGACAATTATTGTACAAACTGATTTTTTTAGCTTATTATTAGCCTGTAGTATGCTTTACTCTATTGTATTTGCTCTAACGGCAGGGATTGTCGGACGCGTCACGCATAAATGGGTTGGATTCCGTGATACCAAAGGGTGGGATCAAAACGAGTTGAATATACATAGATATTGCTCTTTTCTTATCTTATATTTTTTGGATTCGGAAATTGGATACGGATACAAATTTGGACTATTTGAGATACAGATACGGAATGGATACGTGACGGATTCAGATCGAAAACGAATAAAGGTATAGGATAATACATGTATGTATAGAATAATATATATATTTAATCAAATCATGAGTATATGATCATAATAGTAAGTTATATATCGATCAAACTCAATAGACATTATAAAAAAAATGCTATTTGGTTGGTGCAAGTTTGTCAACGGCGGGACTAGGCGAGGAAGGTGTTGACCCGGCCGGTGGCGACCGAGCAAGCTAGTTCGTCCATCTAACCATCAGACTCACCCCGCCTCCACGTTCGTTTGCGGATCGCCACTCCAAAACAGCCTGACGCGCGGCCCAAACGCGAGTGCAGCTCAAAAATTGCAATCCGACTAAGGCTGTGTTTGTTTAGGCTTCTGCTTAGGCTTATTTGGCTTCTAGGACTTCATAAGTCACAAGCCAAAACAAACAGTAATTTTTCAGCTAGCTGGAGAGGAGAAGCTCCAACCCAATTTGCACTACACGAGAGAAGCAAGGAAAATGATGCTTCTCGGGCTGGCTGGAGCTTCTGAAAATCCCACTTCCCTAGTACCCTTGCAACTTGATCTTATTTACAAAAAATTGCCATCCCCTTCATCAAGTCTCTTCCAGCTCCAAATTCTCCGGCTCCAGCCAGCCTAGCTTCTTCCACGGCTCAAAGCCTTCTCCTCCAAAGACTAGCCTAAACAAACACAGCCTAAATGCCCGCACGCGAAATCCGACGTCTCCCCTGTATACGCGACGGCGACGAGCCTCGCACCGCAGACACCAGCATCTCATGTTCCCCTGATCTCGGCAGCTCGTGAGCATTCACACCTGCTACCGTACCATGCGGTGGGGGGCGACGTAGCGGGAGCGGCAGGAGGAGGGGATCGACCCTGATGTGGGGGGATCACCTTTGCCGTCGCGTCTGCGGTGGCCGTCGCCGTCCGGTGCAGAGCTACTCGCCTGCGCCTATGGCCTCGCCTCCATCGTCGGCAGGTGCGACAGGCTCCTCTTCCGCTAGTAGGTGTGTCACGTCAGGCATACCGATTCTTTCCTCCTTTCCCCTAGAATCGGAGGAGCATGGGTAGCCGCTACTAGGAATGAAACGGGTTAAGATATCAAAACAGGAAAAATTCGAATATCTGAATAGAAAAAAATTCGAATATCCAGATTCCGTCTCGTATTTATCGGATATTGATTGCTCTAAATTAGATTTTGAATCCGGATTAAGTATACGAATCCCATCCTAGATCTGGACGGATAGTCAAATCCCTTTCCAAATCTGGTCCTGATTGAATCTGGCTCTAGATCGGGCGGGAATTATCGGGCCCATTGTCATCCCCACCAGAGAGAGAGGGTTGAGGAGGCTTAATGGGAGGTGATCAATTTTTTTTAAAAAAAAACTTTATTTTGACAAATATGACCATCTTTTTATCGAAATTGTGAAATTACCTCTTTGTGAACTTGGAAGGTGCAACAGGAGACATGTGTCCCTGTCGCATCAAGGGAGCTCGAAAGGTGGGCGACGCCGCAGCAAGTCAGGTGAGCGCATAAGGAACCTCAGGAACGCGGGAGGAGGTAGTCTGCCACGGTAGGTAGTGCGGCAGCACCTGTCGAGCTACGACAGTGTTGCAAGACCAATGTCCTACCGAGCACACTGAGCTCGGTACCTCCTTGCGAGCCACGTGAGCTCAACAATGACACGGGCCCGCCACCTACCGCGATCAACCAGTCTGTCATGCCCTCACCTACCTTTCGAGCAACCAGATCACGACATGTCACATGCATCACTTGCCGGGTCTTCCGCGCTAGGATATGAGACCAAAAATGAAATCTCCGTCACATACAGGCTATTTTTACGAAAAAAAGTTGACAAGGGGATACGAAAGAAAAAAAATTCACTTAATGGTGGGTGGCGGTGAAAACAGGTGGGATACATATCAGATTTGAGTCAGGCATTGATGATTTTATGAATACTATCATATAAAAAAGATGTAACTTTAGAAACAAAAGTGTCAAATTATACTACATATTAGAGAATTTTTTTATCCTACTTAACAACATAAACATAATTCATAATATAAATTAGTCAATGACTAGGAAAACATAGGGGATATTAATAGATATTGATGTTTTATCGGATAATCATTTTGTTGATTATATATATATATATATATATCTTCCGAATATCCTACCAAATACGGATTTGGAGTGAACATTACTCTTTCCCATATCCTAACCCATATTTTTTGAATATGAATGTGGATTGGGACTAAGAAATGGCATTTTGGGAGGTTTTTTCGGATACAACATCGGATAGGGCGGGAATTATTCGTTCTGTTTTCACCCCTAACAGTGGGGATAAGATGCGTCAAAAAAGGGGGCAAACTCTTAAACAATTGTTTTTTTTTTCAATTTCCTTCTCATCTTTTCCTATATATTTATACGGATTTGCCAAATAGCAGGCACTTTTTCCTATTTTATTAGGTATTTTCCTAGCAGTGCTATTTTCTTTGCAACGAGAGATATGTTTGTTGTGTTTATTGGGTTTACAATGTTGTAAAACGTAGTCGTTCACTCATACCAATCAACAGCACGCCCACACGAACACATGAACATAAGTAGAAGCACACGCGAAAGTATGAGGCAATGATATCTCTCTTTATTTGATTGATTTTTCTGTACAAGGCAATGCCCAATATTTAGTAGAAACACTTGGAGATATGTTCAGATTTGCTCACCAATAGATAGAGTCCTTCCAAATTTGGAATATGATTTTATCTATATCACAACGGTCCCCCTTGGGCAAATACCGAGTAATGCATATGTCTCGTTAAAAACTCCTCCCAAAAATCCAGTGGAAGAAAAAAAGGATGGAGAAAAGAGTACATTGCACTCGCACTCTGTATTGCACTAGCTGCCTCATTAAAAACCTTCATGTGAGAAACTTCAGGAAAACTCACTAAAGGGAAAAGAGCATAACTTATAATCTTTAGGATATAAAATGACTCTAGGATCATACAAAAGGGTCATAGTTCAAGGATTTACACCCCCTGAACTTTGCAAATCTGTAAGCCACCTCATTCCAATGCCATTAACACACCTTTGGAAAATAGACTTTGGCAAGAACTTTGTGAACAAATCTGCTAGATTTTCACATGACTTAGTTTGCATTATCTTTACCTCACAATTCTTCTGGAGTTCATGAAGGTATAAAAATTTAGGGGTGATATGTTTCATGATATTGCTCTTTACATAACCCATTTTGCGTATGTGCAACACAACCAACATTTTCTTCATAGATAATGGTGGGGGTATCGACGGTATTAAGATTATATGACTTCTGGATATGGTTAATTACACGTCTTAGCCAAACACACTCACACGAGGCTTCATATAAAGCTATAATCTCTAAGTGGTTTGTATACGTAGCTACCAAGATCTACTTAAAAGACCACCAAGAAATGGCTAAACCACCGCAGAGAAACATGAAACCAGTCTGAGATTTGGCATTGTGGGGATCAAATAGATAGCCAACATCCATATATCACACCATGGTTAAGTCTCGGTTCTTCTGGTAAAAACAAACCAAGATCTCGGGTACCTTGGAGGTATATGATTAATGTTTTGACACCAGCCCAATGTCTTCTTGTTGGGGTTGTACTGTGTCTTGCTAGCAAATTCACTATGAATGCAATATCAAATCTTGTGCAATTCGCAAGATACATAAGTGCACCAATAGCACTTAAGTATGGCACTTCGAGTTCGAAGACTTCCTTATTTTTCATCCTTGGTCTAAATGGGTCTTTATCCGCTTCAAGGGATCTCACAACCATGGAGTTTTTAAAGAATGTGATTTATCCATATCAAATCTTTCCAATACCTACTTGGTATAGGCAGACTAGTGTATAAAAATTTCTTCTAGAAAATACTGGAGCTGCAATCCTAAGCAAAATTTGGTTTTACCCAAATCATTCATCTCAAACTCGGTTGTGAGGTAAGCACTCTTCCTTTATCTCATTTGTGGTGTTGATGATATTCAAATCATCGACATATACCGAGATGATACAAAATCCATTATGGGATTTCTTAATAACCACATAGGAACAATCATCATTATTTGAATATCACTTCTTCAGGAGGAATTCATTAAGTCGGTTGTACCACATTCTTTCCGATTGTTTTAATCCATATAACGATCTCTGCAGTTTGACGCTATACATGTTGTGATTATTAAGATCTAGAACTTTGACTCCTTTAGGGACTTTCATATAAATATCCGTATCCAATTACCCATATAAATATGCGGTCACCACATCCATCAACTACATTGTTAACTTTAAGCTTACTGCCATTGATATTAAATATCAGAATGTTATTTCACTCATTACAAGATAATATGTTTCATCATAATCGATGCCGGTCTCTGCGTGAACTCTTGTGCTACAAGCCTCGCTTTATATCTCACCATTTGGTTATTTTCACATCTCTTCCAGATGAAAAAACATCTTGCTCCTATAGGGAACACTTTTGGAGGTGTTCGGTTAACAGGATCAAAAACTTTCCTCTTATTAAGAGAGTGCAATTCTGTCTCAATTACTTCTTTCCATTTGACCCAATCTGAGAGCTTCTAGTACTCTGCCATGGATTTTGGTTTTGGATCTAGTTCAAGAGTTTTAGTAATTTTAGCGGCAAAATAAATGTTAATAATTATAATATTTCTTTTATATAATTTTCTTGAATCCACATAATTGGTGGATGTTTCTTCATTTATTTCTTCCAACTCCTCATGATTTCCCATAATGATGGAGAGTGGGTGTTCCGACTTCCCATTGTTAGATTGTCCGCTCAAATTTACGCTGTAATTATCATCTTTAGGATGAGTCACTTCAGGGATATTACCATCTCCAGGATGGCTCACTTTAGGGATTTTCTTAACATCTGGTTGAGCTTCTTCCACTATCACAGGTAGTGATCTCATTAGATCGGTCATTTGTTTCTGCGCATATCTCGGCAAAATTGAGTCATGTGTATATGGAGGCCTCCCCTCTTTTTATCATTAGGGCAATGTGAGTTCGATATCCTTCCGGGGTATTTCTACTCTTTTAGGTTGACTTACTGTAGATATATGATATTTTGTCACTCCCTTATGATCAGTGAAGGCATCTGGCAGATTATTAATTATTTATTGCATATTTATTATTCTCCGAACTTTAAGTTCGGTTTTTTTAGTGTGTGGATCTAAGGAGTGTATGCTAGTGACATTCCAATCAATTTCCCGGTATTCTTCAATGCGGTGCTTATCTCCCTATAATGCTGAAAAATTATCCTCGTTAAAAATACAATGAGCGTATTGAGCCTGTACAGATCCCCTGTCATAGGCCCAAGGTATTTAATTATTGACGGAGATTTATAACCTACATAGATCTCCAACTTCTCATGAGAGCCCATGGTGGTAGGCTGTGGTAGAGAGATTGGCACGTATACATCACAACCAAATTTTTACAGATGAGAAATACTTAGTTCTTCCCCACACACTATCTGCAAAGAGAAAATTTCATGATATATAGTTGGTCTGAGTTGAATTAATGCTGCAGCGTGCAACATTGCGTGACCCCAACAGCTGGTGGGTAGCCTACAATTCTGCAAAAATGGCCTAGTAATAAGTTTTATTCTTTTAATTAATGACTCTGCAAGACTATTTTGAGTGTGGATATGGGGTACAAAATGCTCTACATTAATTCTTATAGCCATACAATAATCATTAAATACTTTTGAGGTAAACTCACCAGCATTGTCCATTCGAATAGACTTGATCATTTCTTTAGGAAAAGAGGCTCTCAATTTAATAATTTGGACAATTAATTTTACAAAAGCATAGTTTTTAATAGATAAGAAACATACGTGAGATCATCTAGTAAAAGCATCTATTAGTATCATGAAATATCTGAAGGGGCTCGACAGGGGCTGAATAGGTCCACAGATATCAACCTGAATTCTCTACAAGAAATTCAAGGATTCCTCCCAAACCTTTAGGTAAGAATGTCTAACTATGAGTTTTTCTTTGGCACAAGTAAGGCACATAAAATCTTCAGGTTTAAAAAAGTTTATAGTTTTGATGCTAACCTTATTCATATCGCCAAGCAAGTATAACCATCTATTCCTTCTTTGTGACCTCGTGCGTGCCATACTCATTTGCTCCTGCTCCTCCCCCTATCTATCCTAACCACTTTGTTTTCCTCGTCTGTATGCTCATCCAAATCTCCACTCCCAAATACTGCAACTCTCTCCCCCCACATTGGGCACCGATAAGGAGAGGGGCATCATGGCTACACGCCAGACAGCGGCAGCTGGGGAGGCGGTGGTGTCACAGTCTGCCATTCAAATCCCATCGCTAACGAGTCTGTCTGTCGGGGCTGTAGCTCGTGTGGATCTCTGCCCTTTTGAGGAGCTGCTGGAGCTCATAGGATCTATGAGTCAGAGGCTAGAGGAGGCTCTGACTCAGCCTCTGACTCATAGATCCTGTGGTCTCCTGAAATGTGTTTGTGTCTTTTGCCAGCCACTGTTGTCTACTACTTCCTACTGTTAGTCACTGCAAGCGTCTTTTGTACAAGCGCCTCTCCATACTATTCCAGCTGCGTCTGGTTACAAGTTTGTGATGTTGGCCGCTGTCATCGTCTGTTACCTAGTCTTCTCAAGTGCATCTACCAGGCACTACTCACTGTGGGGATCTGGTTGCTTGCCTTGTGTAACACCCCAAAATTTTGCTTTTCCTAAATCTATGTGTGATTTGGTACCTTGGTGAATTTTTGGAATTTTCTTGAATTTATTTAGATTTATTTGGAATTTATTCCATTTTAAAATAATTAAAGAATTTAATTTTGCAAATAAAATTTTGTTGGAAATATTTTATTTGAGTCCAAAATGATCCAAAATATTTTCCAGAATTTTTCTGGAATTTTTCTGAGTCTTTTACTATTTTTAATGAATTAAATGAATTACTGGAAATTATTTTAAATATTAAATCGCGGGAAAATGCGAGTTGGTTTGTACTGTTCATCCGATCGAAGCCGCACCGAAGTCGACTCGAGTCCGACCCGAGCCAGCCGAGTCGGTCGAACCCAACCCTAACCCAAGTTGATCCCGACCGTTGGATCGAGATCCAACGGTCCGGATTGGATCGCATCGGTTCGAGCCGAGACCGGGCCAGATCCGGTTTCGACTGCGGCGATCGTGGCCGTTGATCGCGCCACGCGGATGGGCCGATCGGCCGTCGTCGTCCCGCCGGATCCGAGCCGGACTCCGCCGCGCGCGCCGCCGTGTGGGTCTAGGTTTCCGCTTTTCGCCACGGACGCCGAGGGTATTTAATGCCCGTTGCACCCGAGGACCGCTTTGACCTGCGCAGCCATCGCTTCTAGCTCACCGAGCCTCACCGCCGTAGGTCCGCGGAATCGCTCGCCGGTTTGAGGGGAAGCCGCCATGTTCTAGCCGTTCCGCCGACGCCCGCGCCCTCCGCCGCATCAAGACCGGATCCGAACCCCCGGCCAGCGCACCGTAGGGACAACTCACCTCGCCGAGCGCCGAACGCCGAGGCCGTGGTCATCGTCTTCATCCCGGCCAAGCTTAGCGCCGCCGCGTGCCATCGCCGTCATCGAAGCTCGGACGGCCGTCCGATCAGATCGCACGGCCGTGGTAAGCCCACGTTCTCTCGCACTTAGAACCCAGATCGGTCCCGACCGCTGGATCAAGATCCAACGGCCCACGATCGCCACGCCATCCATAACGTGGATAACGTTGCGCGTTAAGGTTGTTTTCAACCGTTGGATCAAGATCCAACGCCCACGATCACCGTTTAGTATTCAACGTGTTAACCCTTGGATCTAATCGCGGCCGTTGATTTTAAAATCAAATGACACGATCATGCCACGGTCCGGAAGCCGAAGCCGCGCGCCACGCTGGCGTGTGTGGGTCATCGACACGCCGGGCCAGCGATGTCGGCGGCTTAGCCGCAACCGCACCATGACGTCACCCATGACGCGCATCGGTGGAATCCCACTGTCGACTGCGTGGTGAGCCTCGCCGACGCCAAAGCAATGACGTCACCCGAGTGGTCCCACCTGTCAGCGACACATAGAGTCGTGGACCGAGTCCACGGTAGACCCGAGCCGAGCATGGACCGAGTCCATGGATCACCGACGCCACCGCCCAATCGAGGTCGACACGTGTCCAGCCGACGCAATAATTAATTTCCGAAAAAGAAAATGATTTATTAATTCGAAATAATGATTTCAGATTTTGTTTCAAACTTCAAACGCTTATAACTTTTGCGTTTCAACTCCGATTTGAGTGATTCAAATTTCTAAATTTATATAAAATTGAGACCTACCTAAATATGAATTTTATTTAATTTTTGGACTAAAGTTTTTCTCTGTAAAATTATTTAATTGATTATTTAAACTTTAAATAATCAAGACCAAGAGCAAGTACTTTTTGAAGGCAAGTTGTGCTTTGACCATGTTGATCCTATTTTGAAACTTATTTTGATTTAACTTATTGCATGCTAGTTCAATTAGAAAATACTTTTTTTAAATATGGGGGATTAGATAAGTACCAATTTGCTGTATGACACCTTGATTATTTAAATATGTGCCATGACCCTTGTCACCCTAGTTGTGGTTTACTAGTTGGACATTATTAAATTGCCAACATGGGTTTTAGACCGTTGTAGTATACTGCTTAGACCTGCTACGTGCTCATGACATGATTTTGGACAATCAAATGTTAATATTGACTTAATGATATATTGAACCTGTTTTGGAAAGGTATCATGTGATGTTGATGGCACGTGGTGCATGGTAATCAACTGGGGTTTGATAAATAGTTTTCGACCGGGGCATGTGGCAAGAATGATCAGGTGGGCCAGTTGTGGCATTGGGGATGTTGATTTGGTTCTTCGGGTAGTCTTGCCCTGGTCACCCTAAGGACTTAACCTTGCAAGCCTTTGAACTGGGTCTAACGTGCAACCACATGTCTGTAATGGGACGGACCTAGTTGACTAAGTTGCTAATAACGTACCTGTGGGACCTCAGGAGGTCAAATACACCCTTTGTGTAAGTTGTACGGGAGCGCATCGGCCGAGGCCAGGTACCCATCTAATGGTTGATTGGCCTAGACTTCGCCTTAGCTAAGGGAAGGGTTAGTGTGCAATAACCGGGGAGGACCACTTGTATTGTTAGAGGTTTCCGAAAGACTTTGTTACGGGAACTCGCCTTTGTGGTGTTTGACTGTATCTTGTGGGTAAAGTGCATAACCTCTGCAGAGTGTAGAATCTATTCGAGTAGCCGTGTCCGCGGTATTGGACATCGCTCGGGAATTACAGTCAAGGGTTAGATTTTCTCAAAAATAACTTGGATTTGAAAGGTTGGGTTGGATTAATAATGATGTTGATGGAAATGTGGATTAGGATGGGAAAGATGTTTACTAAACTTCTTTAAAAGTTATTTATGCTTTACTTGTTTCTACTGCTTTCGAATCTATTTATGATATTAGTCAAATGCTGTTTTACTGCAAATATACCTTGAGCTTCTCCTTTGTACCAAGCCATGCATATAGTATATTAGCCTGCATTCTGTGCATGACTTGCTGAGTACCAAGTACTCACCCTTGCCACAATACAACACCAGTTGAAGAGGAGACTACACCAGCTTTGGAGGAGGAACTCCAAGAGGAACCGTCTACTTAGGAAGCGAGCCCAGTCAGTTGCCTGTGGTATACTGGATGGCGCCACGAAGTTATTTGATTTTCCGCTGCTACTATTTCTCTCTTAATAAGTTTCGCCCTGCGAGGCGTGCATTTGTAACTTGACCATAAGGTCGAGTAACCAGTTTGACTATTTAAATAAAGTACTTTATTAGTATCGAGTGGTATGATTGTGATATTTACCGATGTTAAGACTGTGTGCACTAGCGTGTTCCTGGACTAGTGCTGAATACACAGAGGGTCCGGATTTGCAAATTCGGGTCCCGATGAGGTGGTATCGTGAGCCATCTTGACCGTAGGCTCAACCCTGGATAGAATGGTCGTAGTGAGGATAAAACCTATTTTCTAAAAGAATAAAAATTTGTCAAGATAAGAAATGACATCTCGACTTATCCCATTCTTTCCTTTCTTGTCTCTTGCTGAATTTTCCTTACCTTGTCACAATTTGAAAAAAATTCCGAGTTCTTACGTGAGCACTCTTGTGACAGATGGAGGGAGAGTTCAACTACGTCGATCTGGAGGCTGGTCACGCCGCGGAACTTTGGCATATGCTTCAGACTCTCGGAGATTTTGAAAAGCCGCAATACCAAGTGGAAGTGATCAGACAAGCAGGATTGATCAAGGCTTGTGACGTGAAGATTGAGGTACCTGCTAGGAAGAAGGGCCCAGGCAATCGCCCGATACACCGCGACCGCCAGGAGGTCTACAATGCAGATGGGTATCCAAGAAGTATCACGACGAGCAATGCGGCACATTACCCGTATCTACGCCAGAGAGTTGGAGAGCACGGTGTTCCGTTATCACCCGCGCAGCGATAACCTTCTTGACCCGAAGGCGATTCAGGATGAGGATGCCATGGTTACACAGTTGGCACGACTTGTTGTCGCCAGAGGATGTACTGATGATACAAGCAAAGAGCTACGTAAGGCCCGCAAGGAGATCACGACAGAGAAGAATAGATGGCGGGAAGCTCAAGAGTATGTGTCACACCTTCTGCGAAGGATTGACGAGTTGGAGATGGCTTTATACGGACCGTAACTGCAGCCAAGATTCGAGCTACGAGCCAGATCCGGAGGAGTCGGATCTCGATGGGGACACCGCTTCTTCGACTACCACAGATGACACGATTCTTTGGACATGGCAATCGTTTCGCGCCTATGCCGCAGCATCCGTACCCAGGCCGTGGAGGTTTTCTCGATGAGTGAGCGTAGGTTCTATAGTGAGACTCCTTCGCCGAGTCGCGTCATGGAATAAAGAGTCACCCTTTAGGCGTTAGACTCCAGTGTTAGTTCAATTTGGATTTTCATTGTTTGCTGAGTGTGCAGTATGTGTTGCAAGGCCCTTAGGCATTGTAAGCAGCCATACCAAGTTATTAATATCAATAATAAAGTTGGACCTTAAAGTTACACCCTTCGCCCCGCATAAGTTCCATATTACTTGTCTATTCTTGTTTCCCTCTCATCTCTAAAACTTAGAGCAAATCGACAGATGGTGAACACCCGCGGAAACTTTGGAAGCAATGGAAGTGGTTCTCGCCCAGCAGAAAATCCCAATGATGGAGCACCAGCACCGCCAGTTGATATGCAGAATTTTGGAGCATTTCTTGCTGCTCAGACTCAGTTGATGCATGCTATGATGCAACAAATGCAACACGTCACTGCTCGTGCCACGCCTAATCAAGTCAATCAAGGACAACGCCGTAATACAAGACCGCCGAGTTCATGAGGACTCACCCACCCACTTTCTCCGGGAATGCCAATCCATTGGAGGCCGATGATTGGTTAAGGTCAATTGAGAGGAAGCTACACATAGCTCAATGCATAGGAAATGAGAAGGTACTCTACGCTTCTCATCGGTTGGAGGAACAATTGGCCGAATGGTGGGAGAACTTCTGTACACGCAAGAGAACTCTCAAGATATCACTTGGGAAGAGTTCACCAATTGCGTTCACAAGATCACGTGCGAGAAGGAATCATGGACCTTAAGAAGGAGGAGTTCAGCTTTGAAGCAAGGTAATCACCGGTGGTCGACTACCTGAACAAGTTCACACAGCTAGCACGCTACGCACCTGAGGATGTAGCGACAGATAAAGCCGCATACCTCGTTTTATGAAGGGACTTAACTCAGATTGCAAGTAGGATTGATCACCCACACCTTTCCAGATTTCCAAGAGTTGGTGAATAAGGCGCTTATTCTTGAGGACAAGCGCAAGGAACCGGATGAGAACAGAAGCGCAGGATGCAACAAAGAAGGATCATGCCAGGGAACGCAATGTCGAGAGTTGCACCAAATCAATTCTTGATTCCAGCCACAAAATGCTACAAGGACACCGCCACCAAAGACCAAGACCTGTCAATCGTAACTACTGCACCCAGCCCCGCTAGAAACACTACTCGAGCGATCAAGAAGGAACAGTGAGACGCTGCTACAATCGCAACGAGCCAGGACACTTTGCCAACAGCTTGTCCAAGAAGACAGCAGGAGTGACCCGGCCGCTTCAATCTAGGAACCACCCAGCTAGGACGCCAAAGACCAGGAGCCACACCCTGCATCAGTAGTGAGAGGCCGAGTCAACCATGTCACCGCAGATGCACCTGCATGCTACTGACGTCAGTCTTGGGTAAGTTACTTGTTAACTCGATCACCAAACACTTGATTTTGTTTGACTCGAGCTTCAGATTCGTTTGTTTCGCAAGGCTTTGCTACTAGAAATGATTTGAGGATTGCAAGACTTAAGTGCATGCTTTTAGTTCAAACCCCTGGTTTCAACTCCGAACGAAAGTAGGATGTTCCGGGTGAGAATACTAATAGATGGAATAGAGTTCCTAGCGAACCTTATAATTTTGGAGACCAGACCTTAGACGTTATTTTGGGAATGGACTGGTTATCCAAGCACAAGGCCGTATTGATTGTGGACGAAGGACTATCTCGCTTGAGAGCCCGTGTGGAAAGAAAGTGGAATTTCAAGCTACTGCCGTTAGAGAAGGACAGCTTGATGGTTAACAAGACCAAGGCAATCGAGATAGAGGATGTCTCAAGAGTGAATGAGTACCCGTGATGTTTTTCCGAAGATCTACCTCGTATGCCGTCAGACAGGGGACATAGAGTTTGTGATAGAGCTTGTACTGTACAAAGACCGATAGCAAAGAGACCCTATCGGATGTCCACCGAGGAGTTGGTAGAGATGAAGAAACAATAGAAGAATTAATGGAGAAAGGATTTATCGAGACCAAGTTCGCCGCCATGGGGAGCACCGCTTTGTTTGTCAAGAAGAAGGACGGAGTTTCGTGGATGTGCATCGACTACCGTGCACTCAATGAAGTCACCGTGAAGAATAAGTATCCGCTACCCAGGATTGATGATTTGTTTGATCACCGAGAGGAGCCGGAGTTTTCTCAAGATTGATCTGAGATCGGGATACCATCGATTGAAGATCCGATCGAAGACATTCAAGACTGCATTCTCGTCAAGATATGGACATTACGAAGTTTACGCTATGTCTTTCTGTCGATTTAATGCGCCAAAGATATTTCATGAATATGATGAATAAGGTGTTCATGGAATATTTGGACAAGTTTGTTGTCGTGTTCATAGATGATATCCTAATCTACTCCAAGACAGAGGAGGAACATGCCGAACACTTAAGGCGAATTTTGGAAAAGCTGAGGGAACAACAACTCTTCGCCAAGTTCAGTAAGTGTGATTTTTGGAAGGACAAGGTGGAGTTTCTTGGACATGTAATGACCGCAGAAAGAGTCGCTGTAGATCCAAGCAAAGTAGAAGCCGTGTTACATTGGGAGCAACCGAAGACTGTGACCCAGATCCGGAGTTTCCTTGGAATGGCAGGATACTACCGCCGTTTCATTGAAGGCTTTTCGACAATTGCGAAACCTCTTACGCAATTGCTGAAAAAGGAGAAGAAGTTTGCATGGACACCAGAATGTGAGAAAGGATTTCAGGAGCTGAAGAAGCGATTGACATCAGCACCGGTGTTAGTTCTACCGGATGTTGCTCAAAGCTTTGATATTTATTGTGACGCACCGCGCCAAGGACTTGGATGTGTGCTGATGCAGAATGGAAGGGTCGTCGCTTATGCATCAAGGCAGTTGAGGCCGCATGAGGAAAATTATCCAACACATGACCTAGAGTTAGCTGCCGTAGTGCATGCCTTGAAGATATGGCGTCACTATCTGATCGGGAACAGATGTGAAGTGTATACGGATCATAAGAGCCTTAAGTACATATTCACCCAGTCGGATCTGAACATGAGGCAAAGGAGATGGTTAGAGTTGATCAAGGACTATAATGTTGGAATCCATTACCATCCCGGAAAGGCCAACGTAGTAGCCGATGCCTTGAGTCAGAAAAGCCATACTGTGAGTATGTTGCTAGCCACAAATCAAGATGAGTTATGTGAGGATTTTCGGAGAATGAAGATTGAGGTGGTACCTAGTGGATTCTTGGCCGCATTAGAAGTAAAGCCTACCCTAGAGGATCAGATCCGAGAAGGGCAGAAGGATGATGGCAAGATCCGCAGGATTAAGACCATTAAGGAAGAAGGCAAGGCAGAGGACTTCAAGTTGGATGAGCAAGGCACGTTATGGATGAAGGGTCGCATTTGTGTGCCCAACAAGAAGGAATTAAAGCAACTGATTTTGGAGGAAGCCCATGACTCCAAGTATTCAATTCATCCTGGAAGCGCCAAAATGTATCAGGATTTGAAGGAAAGATTCTGGTGGCCAAGCATGAAGCGTGAAGTTGCCGAGCATATTGCATTGTACGATGTATGCCAGAGAGTCAAGGCAATGCATCAGAGACCAGCAGGATTACTAAAGCCGCTGAAAATACCTGAGTGGAAGTGGGAGGAAATCGGAATGGATTTCATTACCGGTTTGCCTAAGACTCAAGGAGGTTATGACTCCATATGGGTTATAGTGGATCGTTTGACCAAAGTAGCCCATTTTATCCCCGTGAAGACCACTTACCTGGGGATAAATTGGCGTAGTTGTACATGATCAGATCGTCTGTTTGCACGGTGTGCCAAAGAGGATCAGATCGGACAGAGGTACCCAATTTACCTCAAGGTTTTGGAATAAGTTGCATGAAGCCATGGGAACCCGTTTGAACTTCAAAGATGCCTTATCATCCATGCACGGATGGACAGACCGAAAGAGTCAATCGATTCTCGAAGATATGCTAAGAGCGTGTGCATTGGCTTATGCTACCTCTTGGGATAAGAGTTTGCCGTATGCCGAGTTCGATTACAACAATAGTTATCAGGCTAGTTTACGATGTCACCTTTGAGGCATCAGATGGTCGACCTCGCCGGACGCCATTGAACTGGAATGAGACAGGTGAACGCCGTGTCTTTGGGCCAGATATTCTTCAAGAAGCTGAGGAACAGATTGCCATGATCAGGGAGAGATTGAAGATAGCCCAATCACGACAGAAGAGTTATGCTGACAACCGTCGCCGAGACATCAGTTTTGAACCAGAAGACTTTGTATACCTCAGAGTTACGCCTCTCAAGGGAGTTAAGAGGTTCCATGCCAAAGGGAAACTTGCACCCCGTTATGTTGGACCATTTAAGATTTTGAGCCGCAGAGACGAAGTTGCTTATCAGCTGGAGTTGCCACAGTCGTTAGCAGGAGTGCATGACGTATTCCATGTGTCCCAATTGAAGAAGTGTCTCCGAGTTCCTGAGGAACAGACACCGCTAGAGTCAATTGAGTTGCAAGAAGATTTGACTTACAAGGAGCATCCCGTGAAGATTTTAGACACCATGGATCGAGAGACTAGAAATAAGTCAACCCGCTTCTGTAGAATTCAGTGGAGCAACCATGCAGAGAGCGAAGCGACTTGGGAGCGCGAAGAGGATTTGAAGAAAGAGTTTCCAAACCTATTCCTTTAGTAAGCCCTGAATCTCGGGGATGAGATTCTATTAAGGGGGGGAGGTTTGTAACACCCCAAAATTTTGCTTTTCCTAAATCTATGTGTGATTTGGTACCTTGGTGAATTTTTGGAATTTTCTTGAATTTATTTGGATTTATTTGGAATTTATTGGAATTTATTCCATTTTAAAATAATTAAAGAATTTAATTTTGCAAATAAAATTTTGTTGGAAATATTTTATTTGAGTCCAAAATGATCCAAAATATTTTCCAGAATTTTTCTGGAATTTTTCTGAGTCTTTTACTATTTTTAATGAATTAAATGAATTACTGGAAATTATTTTAAATATTAAATCGCTGGAAAATGCGAGTGGGTTTGTACTGTTCATCCGATCGAAAGCCGCACCGAAGTCGACTCGAGTCCGACCCGAGCACCGAGCCTGGCCGAACCCAACCCTAACCTGTTGATCCCGACCGTTGGATCGAGATCCAACGGTCCGGATTGGATCGCATCGGTTCGAGCCGAGACCGGGCCGGATCCGGTTTCGACCGTGCGATCGTGGCCGTTGATCGCGCCACGTGGACGGTCGACCGTCGTCATCCCCGCCGGATACGAGCCGGACTCCGCTGCCGCGCCCGCCGCCGTGTGGGTCTAGGTTTCCGTTTTCCGCACGGACGCCGAGGGTATTTAATACCCGTTGCACCCGAGGACCGCTTTGACCCGCTGCCATCGCTTCTAGCTCACGAGCCTCACCGCCGTGAGGTCCGCCGGAATCGCCGCCGGTTTGAGGAAGCCGCCGCGTTCTAGCCGCTCACGACGCCCGCCCTCCGCCGCATCTAAGACCGGATCCGAACCCCGGCCAGCGCACCGTAGGGACAACTCACCTCGCCGGAGCGCCTTAACGCCGAGGCCGTGGTCATCGTCTTCATCCGGCCAAGCTAAGCGCCGCGCCGCGTGCCATCGCCGTCATCGAGCTCGGACGGCCGTCCGATCGGAATCGCACTGCGGTGGTAAGCCCACGTTCTCTCTCGCACTTAGAACCCAGATCGATCTGGACCGTTGGATCAAGATCCAACGGCCCACGATCGCCACGCCATCCGTAACGTGGATAACGCTATGCGAGTTAAGGTTGTTTTCAACCGTTGGATCAAGATCCAACGGCCCACGATCACCGTGTAGTTTTCAACGTGTTAACCCTTGGATCTAATCGCGGCCGTTGATTTTCAAATCAAAGGACACGATCATGCCACGGTCCTGAAGCCGAAAGCCGCCGCTTCACGCCGCGGCAGGTGTGGTCATCGACACGCCGCCCGCTGTCGGTCGGCGCTTAGCCGCGAATCGCACCATGACGTCACCCATGACGCCATCGGTGGGTCCCACTGCCAAGACCGTGGTCGAGCCCGCCGACGCCAAAGAATGACGCTACCCGAGTGGTCCCACCCGCCGACACATAGAGTCGTGGACCGAGTCCACGGTAGACCCGGCCGAGCATGGACCGAGTCCATGGATCACCGACGCCACCGCCAATCGAGGTCGACACGTGTCCAGCCGACGCAATAATTAATTTCCGAAAAAGAAAATGATTTATTAATTCGAAATAATGATTTCGTGATTTTGTTTCAAACTTCAAACGCTTATAACTTTTATGCGTTTCAACTCCGATTTGAGTGATTCAAATTTCTAAATTTGTATAAAATTGAGACCTACCTAAATATGAATTTTATTTAATTTTTGGACTAAAGTTTTTCTCTGTAAAATTATTTAATTGATTATTTAAACTTTAAATAATCATAACTTTTGCGTTTTAACTCCAAATTTGACGATTCCAGTTTCTAAAAATTCATAAAATTATGTTCTCTCTGTTTATGGATTTTATTTGGATGATTGGATACTTTTTGCCTCTTGTTTATTCGTGTATTTGCTATTTGCACGCTTTACGAGTAGACGTTGAAGTGCCGGAAGGATTTGAAGGAGAAGTATTGACTCAGGATCTAACTCAAGACCAAGAGCAAGTACTTTTTGAAGGCAAGTTGTGCTTTGACCATGTTGATCCTATTTTGAAACTTATTTTGATTTAACTTATTGCATGCTAGTTCAATTAGAAAATACTTTTTTTAAATATGGGGGATTAGATAAGTACCAATTTGCTGTATGACACCTTGATTATTTAAATATGAGCCATGACCCTTGTCACCCTAGTTGTGGTTTACTAGTTGGACATTATTAAATTGCCAACATGGGTTTTAGACCGTTGTAGTATATTGCTTAGACCTGCTACGTGCTCATGACATGATTTTGGACAAACAAATGTTAAATTTGACTTAATGATATATTGAACCTGTTTTGGAAAGGTATCATGTGATGTTGATGGCACGTGGTGCATGGTAATCAACTGGGGTTTGATAAATAGTTTTTGACCGGGGCATGTGGTAAGAATGATCAGGTGGGCCAGTTGTGGCATTGGGGATGTTGATTTGGTTCTTCGGGTAGTCTTGCCCTGGTCACCCTAAGGACTTAACCTTGCAAGCCTTTGAACTGGGTCTAACGTGCAACCACATGTCTGTAATGGGACGGACCTAGTTGACTAAGTTGCTAATAACGCACTGTGGGACCTCGTGAGGTCAACTACACCCTTTGTGTAAGTTGTACGGGGGAGCGTACCGGGGCTGAGGCCAGGTACCCATCTAACGGTTGATTGGCCTAGACTTCGCCTTAGCTAAGGGAAGGGTTAGTGTGCAATAACCGGGGAGGACCACTTGTATTGTTAGAGGTTTCCGAAAGACTTTGTTACGGGAACTCGCCTTTGTGGTGTTTGACTGTATCTTGTGGGTAAAGTGCATAACCTCTGCAGAGTGTAGAATCTATTCGAATAGCCGTGTCCGCGGTATTGGACATCGCCGAATTACAGTCAAGGGTTAGATTTTCTCAAAAATAACTTGGATTTGAAAGGTTGGGTTGGATTAATAATGATGTTGATGGAAATGTGGATTAGGATGGGAAAGATGTTTACTAAACTTCTTTAAAAGTTATTTATGCTTTACTTGTTTCTACTGCTTTCGAATCTATTTATGATATTAGTCAAATGCTGTTTTACTGCAAATATACCTTGAGCTACTCCTTTGTACCAAGCCATGCATATAGTATATTAGCCTGCATTCTGCATGACTTGCCGAGTACCAAGTACTCACCCTTGCCACAATACAACACCGCTTGAAGAGGAGACTACACGGCTTTGGAGGAGGAACTCCAAGAGGAACCGCTCTACTTAGGGAAGCGAGCCCGGTCGATTGCCTGTGGTATCTTGGATGGCGCCACGGTTATTTGATTTTCCGCCGCTACTATTTCTCTCTTAATAAGTTTCTACTGCGAGGCGTGCATTTGTAACTTGACCATAAGGTCGAGTAACCAGTTTGACTATTTAAATAAAGTACTTTATTAGTATCGAGTGGTATGATTGTGATATTTACCGATGTTAAGACTGTGTGCACTAGCGTGTTCCTGGACTAGTGCTGAATACACAGAGGGTCCGGATTTGCAAATTCGGGGTCCCGACACCTTGTCCTCACCTTGTGAACTCATGTTCCTTAAATCGTCCTCAAGTTCGTCTACTGGATTGGCCCTTTCTATTCCATGACTGATTGCTCTGTTCTAAGTTGGAATGTTCATGGTCTTAATGGAGCGGCAAGACGTGCCACGGTGCGACAAACCCTGGAGGCCGCACGCCCAGCAATTGCTTGCCTCCAGGAGTCAAAACTGCAGTGTGTCAACCAATTTTTAATACAACAAATTGGTGGGGGCACATGGCCTCCTCCTACACCAGCTAGCCCAAGGGGTCAGAGGTGGGATCCTGGTCCTTTGGGATGACAATAGAGTTCAGCTGTCAGTGCCATCAGTTCGCGCTTTCTCCCTGACAGCCCAAGTCACCCTTCGAAGCAATAGCGCCTCCTTCTTGCTAACCACTGTGTATGGACCGACTAATGACCAAGATAAGCCAACATTCCTACAAGAGCTTGTCTCTCTTGCACCACCGCCTCAGGTGCCTTGGTTAGTACTCGGTGATTTCAACCTGATATATGAAGCGAGAGACAAAAGTAACTCCAACCTCAACTGTCGATCAATGGCACAGTTTCGGGCTGCAATCAACCGATGTGTTTTGCGGGAAATTCCGTTGCTCAACAGAAAATACACTTGGAGTAATGAGAGGGGTGATCCAACGCTGGTTAGACTTGACCGTGTCTTTTGTAACCACAATTGGGATGCCCTGTTCTCAAACCATCTGCTACAGGCGCTCTCCTCCTCTATGTCTGATCATTGCCCACTCCTATTAACAAGTGAGAACGGACCTAGGAAACCGGCGACCTTCAGATTCGAGAATTTCTGGCCGCGGCTACTGGGATTCAAGCAGGTTGTCCAACAAACATGGACTACGGCACCTTCACATGTGAACCCGTTCACTCGGCTGTCGCACAGATTACGGGCAACTGCAAAAGCGCTGCGCTCCTGGAGCGCCACTCTCTTTAGCGATGCTACGCTGCAATTCCACTTGGCCAACACGCTCATCTTGCGACTTGATGTAGCTCAAGAATCCAGGGAACTCTCCCAGCCTGAACACCTTCTGCGCAAAGCACTGAAGTTAAGGGTTCTAGGCTTGGCTGCGGTTCATAAGGCACGCAAGCGACAGGCGTCCAGGATCACCTGGCTCAAGGAGGGAGATGCAAACACTCGTTTTTTTTCACTTGAAGGCTAATGGACGTGAAAGTGCATCTAGGCCCCCAAATTGGTTTTGGTTGATTAATGACAAACGATTAAAGAGACTAATGTCTTCAATGAGCTTATGAGCAGGTAAAAGGTTCAATATGAGATCTTCTACATGCGAAGGATACCCTCAAACGATTTTAACCGAGTAAAACGGCATTGTATTCCTATTTTCTATGTTTTGTGTCGTAGGAATGCCGTACTATTAAGAGGGATGCATCGTAAATGATCTAGGATAGTCTCTATGCTCAGATGAATGTTACTTTAATTCTTGTTGAGACCCTAAGTAACCGCGCATGCACCGGAATGTGTTTTTATCAAAGTTCAAGTCGGACATTCCGATATTACATCGGAAGTTCCGATGTGACCGGACATTCCGATGTGCATGCTTGCTTTAGTCCGTTGCGTGGAACATGTATCGGAAGTTCCGATATTTTCGATCGGAAGTTCCGATACGTTGTTGAAGCTTTCTAGGGTGCTCTCTGGAAATATCGGAAGTTCCGATATTTGTCATCGGAAGTTCCGATGTGTTCAAACCTGAAAAAGGGAGCTCTCTGGAATTATCGGACATTCCGATATATTAGATCGGACATTCCGATGTTAAGTCGGAAGTTCCGATGTTTATATCGGACAGTCCGATATGGACTTAGAAGCATTTGTCAAGGTGTTTTTCTGGGAACATCGGAAGTTCCGATGCACCTTTTTCAACAGTTGAAGTGCGCTCGAGTTCTGATTGTTTGCACATATCGGACATTCCGATGTTGACATCGGAAGTTCCGATATGCAGCTGAGTGGGTGTATAACGGCTAGTTTTTGCAAGAATCTATAAATACCCCACTCCTCTCTCATTTGAGGGTTACACACTCATGTTGGCAGAACTCTAGAGCACCTTGAGCACCTTCTAGCTTTCTATTGAGTTCTCCTCTTTGATCTTAGGGATCATCTAGATAGTGAGAAAAATAGTTGAGATCTAGAGGTTGAAGTGAAAAGCAAGTGTCATTCATCTCGAGAATTAGAGTGTTCCTCCAAGATCGATCAACGGTGCATTTGTTACTCTTGGAGGTTGAAGGACTCCTAGACGGTTAGGCGTCGCTCACGAGCTCCCTAGGATTGTGGGACGCCGTGAGAAGTTTGTGAAGGCCGGCTCCGCCTCCGAAAGGAAAGGAACCAATAGTGGAACCAAGCCTCAAGTGTGACCGAGGTTTGGGATGAAAGGGTTGGAAAAGACCCGGCTCTTTGGAGCCTCCTCAACGGAGACGTAGGATTCCCTCAAGAATCCGAACTCCGGGATCAAATCCGTGTCATTACATTTACTTTACTTTAGCTGGTTTCCTTATTACTTTGATCTAACATTCTCAGATTGTTTCTCAAGTTCATCATTTTTAGTCGTTAATTGTTCGTGTCAAAAGTCGATCGGACATTCCGATCCAACACCGGAAGTTCCGATTAAATCGGAAGTTCCGATCCAACACCGGAAGTTCCGATACTCTTTCCGCTGCGACAAATTCAGTTTAATTTTTTAAATTGCCTATTCACCCCTCCCCTCTAGGCAACTTTCTCATCTTTTCAATTGGTATCAGAGCCTGACCTTCTCGAAGGCTTAACCGCTTGAAGGGAACGTGATGGCTAACACCGGATTGAAGGTTGTCGTGTCGGGGGAAGAAGGTAGTCCAAAGGCCGGACATGGAACTCCCGCGAAGACCAAGGAAGGTGACACCTCAACGTCATCGCAGGTAGCTCAAATTCCTTTTAATTACGAAAAATTGAATACTTCTTCTTCGCATTCCTATATTACTGTGCCCTCCGGGCGTGCACCATTTTTCGATGGCACGTACTATTCCGCTTGGAGGCACAAAATGAAAATGCATTTGATGTCTCTCCATCCTAGTGTTTGGAAGATTGTGTGTACAGGTTTAGACATGCCGGAAGACGACATGGAGCTTACACCGCAACAAGAACAAAACATCCACCGAAATGCACAAGCCGCGAGTGCTTTGCTTGGAGCGTTGAGTCCCGAAGAATTCAACAAGGTTGATGGTCTAGAAGAAGCCAAAGAGATATGGGACACTCTCCAAGTAGCTCACGAAGGAACATCAAGTGTGAGGGAATCAAGGATTGAGTTACTTGAAGGAAAGTTGGGGAGGTTTGTGATGAATGATGATGAAACTCCACAACAAATGTATGATCGCTTGATGATCCTTGTGAACAAGATCCGAGGGCTTGAAAGCAAGGATATGACGGACCACGTTGTGGTGAAGAGGATGTTGAGAGCCTTTGCTCCAAGGAATTCGACTCTCGTAACTCTTATATGAGAGCGAAAAGATTTCAAAAGGCTCACTCCAAATGATGTGCTCGGTAGAATCCTCTCACATGAGCTTATGGAAGAGAAGCAAAGGAAGTAAAAAATCTTACCAAGCAAAGTTCGAGTTCAAGATCAAAGGAAATAGCCTTGAAAGCAAGTAGAAAGGAAGAATCAACCTCAAGTGATGAAGAGGAAGATGAAAGCAAAGATGAGGAAGATTTGGCATTGTTTGTAAGAAAATTCAAAAAATTCCTCAAGTATGATGGTTCAAGCAAATACAAGAAGAACTACAACGACAAATCAAGAGGAAGAAGAAACACTAAGAGTGCTTGCTATGAGTGCGGTGAAGTTGGATACTTCATCGCCGATTGTCCAAAGAAGAAGAACAACCCAAATGAGATCAAGAAGAATGAGCCGCATAAGAAGAACAAGACCTACAAGAAGAAGTACTCGGGGCGAGCTCACATTGGAGAAGAATGGGATTCAAACGACTCCGACTCCGACACCGATGATGATGGAGTCGCCACCCTCGCCATTGAAGCCGCTCCACCAACCAAGTCACTATTCGGGGAATTGAGCGACAACGACTCCGACCACGACGCGCCTATTTGTCTTATGGCTAAAGGGCGCAAGGTAATGGCTAAACCAAAACCCCCTAGTAGTGATAGTGAATTAGATAGTGATGATAATGATGATGATGATGCTCTACTTTGTGACTTGAGCAAATCGGCTATTGCTAAGATTCATAAGCTATTGAAAAGAATAGATAGCCAAGAGGAGACTCTCGAGAAGCAAGAAGAGTTGCTAATTTGTGAAAAGAAGAAAACTCTTGCTCTCGAGAAGATCCTCACTAAAGAAAAGGAGACTATTGAATTGTTAACCAAAAAGCTTGATTTGGCTAATAATTCAATTGAAATGCTTAAGGGTTCAAATGAGTCACTTCAAGAGAATGTTGTAAGTCTAGAAAACAATATTCAAGCTCTTGAAGTGCAAATTGAATCTCTTAATGATATTAACTCTCCAATTGTTGATTCACCGTTAGCATCTATTCCTTCCACTAGCAATGGTTGCTCTCGTTGCTACAATGTTGATGTTAATGCTTGCACTACTAACTCCCAATTCGTGCAAGTATTAAAAAGCGAAAATGAGAGATTAAGTGCCTTGGTAAGATACGATTGCATGAAGACTTATCAATCTAAGGATGCCCTATATAAGACCATAAATGGTCGAGGCAACAAAAACAAAAAAGGGCTAGGATATGATAAGTACGAGTGCAAGGGAAATGACCGTGTGGTGGTAAGAGGTAAGGAATGCATCAAGTTTGTCAAAGGAAATGACAAACAACCATTGACCACCACACATGTCATCAAGACCGGGCAAGAATCTAAAAGGCATCTTCAACATCATACATCTTATTCTATTCACTTTGCTTCTTATATATTGAAGAAAAACCACCGTGGTAAAGTGGTTGCTCATTTTATCGGTGCCCGCCACTCTAATGATGCAAGCAAAAAGAAGGTGTGGGTACCGAAAGTATTGATCACTAACATGCAAGGACCCAAAAGGATTTGGGTACCTAAAAACAAAGTCTAATGTGATCTTGTAGGATTATACCTCCGGTGGATCAAGTTGGGTGCTTGATAGTGGTTGCACAAACCACATGACCGGAGAAAAGAAAATGTTTTCATCTTTTGATGAGAAAGGGTCACAATATGAAAATATTGTGTTTGGTGACAATGGTAAAGGTGAGGTAATGGGATTAGGTAAAATTACTATTTCTAATGATCATTCCATTTCAAATGTTCTTCTAGTTAAATCTTTAAATTACAACTTGTTGTCCGTATCGCAATTGTGTGAAATGGGCTACAATTGTCTATTTACTAATGTGGATGTGACCGTCTTGAGAAGAGATGATTCCTCAATTGCCTTTAAAGGATATTTGAAGGGTAAGCTCTATTTGGTTGATTTCAATGCAAATAGCGCTAAACTTCAAACATGCCTTATGGCAAAGTCAAGCATGGGTTGGTTGTGGCATCGCCGGCTAGCCCATGTTGGCATGAGAAATCTCGACAAACTTCTCAAAGGGGATCACATCATCGGACTAACCAATGTTGAGTTTGAGAAAAATAGAATTTGTAGCGCGTGTCAAGCCGGAAAGAAAGTTGGAGCGCGACATCCCGCGAAGAACATCATGATGCCGACAAAACCATTGGAGCTTCTACACATGGACCTCTTCGGACCCGTTGCTTATATAAGCATTGGAGGTAACAAATATGGTTTAGTCATCGTTGATGATTTTTCACGCTTCACGTGGGTATTCTTTTTGCAAGAGAAAAGTGAAACACAAGGGATAATCAAGAAGTTTGCGAGAAGAGCCCAAAATGAATTCGAGTTGAAGATCAAGAAGATTCGAAGCGATAATGGAAGTGAATTCAAGAATACTCAAGTCGAAGAATTCCTTGATGAAGAAGGGATCAAGCACGAGTTCTCCGCTCCATACTCCCCTCAACAAAATGGAGTGGTAGAAAGAAAGAATCAGACATTGATCGAGATGGCAAGAACAATGCTTGATGAGTACAAGATCTCCGATCATTTTTGGGCGGAAGCCGTCAACACCGCTTGTCATGCCATCAACCGATTATATCTCCACAAGATATTGAAGAAAACGGCATATGAACTCCTCACCGGTAACAAACCAAACATTTCATATTTTAGAGTTTTTGGTAGTAAATGCTTTATCCTAAACAAGAAGCCTAAGAACTCAAAATTTGCTCCAAAGATCGATGAAGGTTTCTTGCTAGGATATGGATCAAATGCTTACACCTATCGAGTTTTCAACAAAACCTCGGGTTGTGTTGAAATAGCGAGAGACGTGACATTTGATGAATCTAACGGCTCTCAAGTAGAGCAAGTTGATTTGAATGTGTTAGAAAATGAGGAAGAGCCAAGCATTGCAATCAAGAAGATGGCAATAGGTGAAGTGAGGCCGCAAGAAAAGGTGCACCAAGACAATTCATCTACACAAGTCGAGCCTCCTACCTCAAATCAAAGTCAAGACATCCCTCAAGGGAGTACAAGCAAACTCGTGGAGGATGATCAAATTGAAGATAATGAGCCAATTCAACATACCTCTCAAATGCCGCATCCAAGAGTGCATCAAAGTATCCAAAGAGATCACCCCGTCGATAACATCCTTGGTGACATCCAAAAGGGGGTAACTACACGCTCAAGAGTGTCTAATTTTTGCGAATTTTACTCTTTCGTGTCTACTTTGGAACCTTTGAAGGTAGAAGATGCATTGAAGGATCCGGATTGGGTGATGGCAATGCATGAAGAGCTCAACAACTTCGTTAGAAACAAAGTGTGGTCACTAGTGGAAAGACCTAATCAAAACGTGATAGGAACCAAATGGGTCTTCCGCAATAAACAAGACGAGAACGGAGTTGTCACAAGAAATAAGGCTCGGTTGATAGCTCAAGGATTCACTCAAATTGAAGGTTTTGATTTTGGTGAGACTTATGCTCCCGTTGCTAGATTAGAATCAATTCGTATATTGGTTGCATTTGCTACTCACCATGATTTTAAGCTTTATCAAATGGACGTCAAGAGTGCTTTCCTAAATGGTCCAATCGCCGAATTAGTCTATGTTGAGCAACCGCCGGGGATGGAGGACCATAAGAACCCTACTCATGTTTACAAACTCCATAAGGCGCTCTATGGGCTTAAGCAAGCACCTAGAGCATGGTATGAATGCCTTAAGGACTTCCTTATTAAAAAAGGTTTCGAAATTGGTAAAGTCGATCCTACTCTCTTCACAAAATATGTTGATGATGATTTATTTGTGTGCCAAATATATGTCGATGACATTATATTTGGCTCCACTAACAAAAGCTTCTGCGAAGAGTTTAGTAGGTTGATGACGAAGAGATTTGAGATGTCAATGATGGGTGAATTGAAATTCTTTCTCGGATTTCAAATCAAACAACTCAAGGAAGGGACGTTCTTATGTCAAACAAAGTACATAAAGGATATGCTAAAGAAGTTTGATATGGAGAACGCCAAGCCAATTCATACACCAATGACAACCAACGGACATCTAGGTCTAAATGAAGAAGGTAACCCCGTGGATCAAAAGGTATATCGATCCATGATAGGTTCATTGCTTTACCTTTGTGCATCTAGGCCTGATATTATGCTTAGTGTGTGTATGTGTGCAAGATTTCAAGCCGCTCCGAGAGAGTGTCACTTAGTAGCCGTGAAAAGAATTCTTAGATATTTAGTTCACACACCTAGTTTAGGGCTTTGGTATCCTAAAGGATCAAAATTCGATTTGATTGGTTATTCGGATGCTGATTATGCGGGTTGCAAAGTGGATAGAAAAAGCACTTCGGGGACCTGCCAATTTCTAGGTAGATCACTAGTGTCTTGGTCCTCAAAGAAACAAAATTCAGTGGCTCTATCCACAGCGGAGGCCGAATACATTGCCGCAGGAAGTTGTTGTGCACAATTGTTATGGATGAGGCAAACCTTGAAGGATTTTGGATTTAATATGGAAAAGGTACCACTCTTATGTGACAATGAGAGTGCGATTAAAATAGCCAACAATCCCGTTCAACACTCCCGGACCAAGCACATAGACATCCGACACCACTTCCTTAGAGATCACTCTCTTAAGGGAGACATAGATATTACCTATGTGAGAACCGAAAAACAATTGGCCGATATCTTTACCAAACCTCTAGATGAGAAACGCTTTTGCGAGCTTAGAAGTGAGCTAAATGTCCTAGACTATCGGAATGTGTCTTGAAAGATTGCACTCATTGACTGCTGCTAGTTAGCTCAATTTCGAAACAAAACGATTGAAAAACTTATTGAGTGAATTTCAAAATATTTTTGTTGGATCTAAATCTCGGATCAATCCACTTGTAATCATAGTTTTGATTGCTTGGATGCTTGCTGATGACAAGTGGAGTGATCCTCCTTAAGTTCACATGACTCAGAGTTTTCAGACTTCACTCAAATTCCTTGTTTCTTTCTCTGTTTGCTGGAAAAATCAACACATCGGAACATCCGATCAAATCATCGGAATATCCGATGTCTGGCAGTTTTTCCACATCGGAACTTCCGATGTAATATCGGAACTTCCGATGTCTCCTCCGCCCTTAAGAAAGTGACCGTACCCTTTCACTTTCTTTTGTCCTCTTCTTCGTGTCTCTTTGGTCTCTCCTTCCCTTTTTCGTCTTTGTGCCGTTATCGGAGATTCCGACCTCTCAGAACTTCCGATCTTCACTTGGGAAGGACTCCATCTTGAAGAGGACCCTCATCTCCGCGCGATTTCTCCGTGTTCTTCGTGAGGTAAACCCTAGGGCTCAATCCTTTCCTTTTGGATCTAGGGCATCTTTTTGAGAAATCGTTTCAGTGAACTTGTTCATCTATTCCTTTGGTTCATTACTGTCAAATTTCAATTCTTTCCATCGGTTGGTTTGGGAGAAATGCTGTGTTGGTTGAAATCCGTAGACATCGGACATTCCGATCGAAAATATCGGAACTTCCGACCTCATGTCGGAACTTCCGATATGAAATCGGAACTTTCGATGTCAACAGATTGAAAACCAAACCAAGTTTGTTTCTCTCGTAAACTTAATCGATTCTCTCTGTCCTTAGATCAATGGATCCTGATCAAGGTGGCTCCCACTTCAATCGACCGACTGCCTTAGGCGCTAAAAGGCCAAGACAGACTCGACAGTGCAAGAACCAAAAAGGTCATGGTAGAGGAAGAGGTAGAGGCAAGGAGGCCTGTGCATTCAGATCGCTGACCCTCCACCGATCCTCCCGCTCAGATCGTGAATGTACCTCGAGGAACGCAGCTTGCCTTCTAGGAAGGGCAAAGCCGTGGCGTTGGCTTCTCAATCTCGGCCTGCAGACAGAGCAACGCCAAAGCTCGTGCAGCAGAGAGGAATCCTCGCCTCAAGAGGAAACCTATGAGCTACAAAGGAAAGCCGCCAAAGTGCGCGGCCGAGAGCGTAACCCCAGGCAAATGCACGCTTCTCGATCGACTATCGCTTCGACCTTCTTTCAAAGAAGACTTCTATGAATCATTATTTTGCCTAGGAAGAATCCAGCTTATTCTCGATGCAAGTGGGTCGATCGGGATTACATGGTCGCAATGATGATGCTACTTTCACCGAGGTCATTGCAGCCAGAGAGAATCGAACAAAGAGGATCATGAGCTTTCAGCATGATTGGAACGTTGAGATCATTGCTCAGTTCTACTCCACCTTGTACATCTCCAGGGACAGTCTCCACCTTGCATTGGATGACGGAAGGAGAATGGTATGAAATCTCTTATGTCAATTTTGCTCGCTGTCTGGGATTCACCGAAGCTGACTGCCGTGACAAGGATCAAATTCACAATGAAGCAGCTCTTGGTGCCTCCAACTTGAACTTTCTCTATGATGAAGATGTAGACTTTGAGGAGGGTAGCACAAAAGGCATGAAGCCTTTCTATGCCTGTCTCAATAGGCTTTTCAGGAAGACGTTGTGTAACACCCCGGCATTTAATATGCCCGAATGCTACCAAACATAAGCTAAACAACATCTAAGTACCACAATTAAACATAAATTCCAGCAAAGGTTCATATGCTAAAAACCGATATTTCGGCAGCATCTCCTTTGTTTTTCCATGAATTAACACAATCTCAATATCATGGCAAGATATATATCATAGCACACGACATCTAAAACAACAACATAAATGGACATAACATCAAGTTACGCCAATAATACCACGCTTAACCACTTCATAAACTATAACGAAGCAAATAAGGATTCACAAGCATGCTAGATTAAACCATACATTAAGTTTAGGGCACAACTCTTAATATCATGTCTCCAAGTGATTAATTATGGACTATGATGGTGGAGCTACGTGTAGAAGTGTAGCTAGATCCCTTTTTCCCGCATGCCGATCTCAAAGTACCTAAAAACAACATAAAACACAAGCGTGAGTTCGAAAACTCAGCAAGCATATTGTAATGGACAACAAGATCATTTATAAGACAATAATACCTCACATCACATATAACATCTCATACTTGAGCACATAACAACATCATCATCATTAAAAAAAATGTATTGCAATGCAATGCAATGCAATGCAATGCAATGTTATGCTCATATCTCCATGGAAACTCATACCGGTATGGTTGAGTACACATCCGTCGGTGTGCACCCTCTCCCCCCTTCCATCCCGAAGATGGAGGGTGCCTACTCCTCGCTTCCACAACCCACGGTAGATGGAATCACGATGTAGGACTTACTCTAATGGCTCTCCGGATTAGTCATAACTTTCTCACCGACCTTCCCGGATTAGTTAATGACTTTCTCACCGCCCGGCCATGTAATGTGTCATGCATGCAACTATGCCAATTATCATATTTCACATGTACATAAACATATGGCAACTCATCATGACAAATATAAACACATGGCATCGAACCATGATAATCATACTCAATATTTCATTGGAAAACAGCAAGCATGGCAAGTGAGCATAGCAAGTGTTCAATCTTTCACCCAATATCAACAAACAACCTACAATCCGCTATACATTACAACACACTTGCCTCAACCGCGGGCGACGGATTTGTGGGACGTAGAGGGCACTCCCGGTGTCACACCACCTGCACATAGGCATCACATACTCACAATAATGCCCGCAAAACAGTACACAAATCCCCATCTAACCCAACATTGCCCACTACTTGCAAACCTAAAAACAGAGGTTCTGTCCCGGCGGGACAGCAGCCTTGCAAAGGCCATAACTTGAGTTCTGGGACTCCAAATCGATTAAACGAGTACACCATCGCGAAGCTTAGGAAATTTCCTACCTTTTTCTAGTTATACGGAAAGACTGATTCGGACTCTAAAATTGTTTAATCTACAGATTACTACGATCTGTTCCAATCGCGTCACAGATTTTAACACGCTCGGTAAAACGGTCATAACTTTCAAACGGCTGATCGGATTTTAACGTGCTTTATGTGCACGGAAAGATAATTAAATTATCTACAACTTCTTTTAAGTCTGTATGGACAGATTCGGATTCTAAATCGACGAAAACTCGAACCCTAGCCCGATTGCTCAATCTGCCCGAAAACAGAAACGTGGCAACGTCTAGATCTAACCCAAAGAACTCCAACCCAGCACCACCAATTGATCTAAAAACTTCATAAACACCCTAAGAACAGTACCTAGATCAAACCCAAGGATCCCCATGATCATACCTTTGCCCAACGAACGAATCTCCAATAGATCTCCTCGCGGATCGCTCCTCGCTCCACGCTCCTCGCTCCAACGGATGGATCCACAAGGTGCAGAGGTGTGGAGACCACCCTAGGGCAGCAAGGGGGTGGAGGAGAGGTGGTGGAGAGGTGGGGAGCAATGGGGCAAAGGGGGAGGTGGAGGCGCACAAGAGGGAGAGGGAGAGGGGGTGGCGGCTAGGGCTTAGGAGGGGGAGGGAGAGGGGCGCACCAATGCTGCATGGGGCTCAAGGGGGCTGGGGGAAGCCCCTTTTACCAGCCCTCAACACAATCCTAGTCCGTTACGGAGACCTAATCCATCCCACCAAAGCCCACCAAGGCCCAAAACTCCCCCGGGAAGGCCCAAAACCCCGAAAACGGCCTGGAAACGGCCCGAAAAAGCTATTAACCTCTATAACCTATAGTTTTAACCTTAATTCCACATTTCATACTGTTATTAACCTTATCATGCACGTTAAATAAGGTTACGACACTCCGTGGTGTCACAACACTTCAAACGGCCCAAAAACGCGAGTAAATCTCAAGCCGTAAGATTTTCTTCTCTAATTTCACATTTTGTAATGTCACACCATAACGTAGTGTCACACGTTGGCTCCCAAAGAAGGTGATGCCTCTCATATTCTGTCCTATACAAGAAACCTGCTGAGTAGGATGAGAGATGGACAACGTCCTTTTGATGTGTTTGATTTCATTTGGAATGAGATCCGCTTGACTGCTCAGGAGCCAAAGAGAAGCTGTGGTTATGCTCCTTTCATCATGCATATGATTGAGCACACAACTCATCAGCACTTTGAGTATGATGCAAGACATTCTGGAGTGCAGATCAGGGCAGTTAAGGCCCCACCACCGCGAGACGTGCTTCGACCGAGTCGCTACCTCCTCCACCATCGCTCCCTCCACTGCAGCCTCCAAAGGATCATCTTCTCCAATTCTCCGCGCTTTGAAGTCTATCTTTGTCCTGCAAGGGCAATGCAAAGAACAAGACAAGAAGAACACCAAGAGACTGAAAGATATTCAGAGGCATTTAAATCTGGAGTGTTCAGAGGATGAGGACAGCGAAGAAGAAGTTGAGGATCCTTTTGCTCCAGTGCCTGTAGCTTCAGATGAGTCCGAGGACGATGAGGAGTCTGGTTCTGATGCTGCTTCCGAGGAGTCGGACTAGTCCGCTCTCTCTCTCTCTCTTCTCCTTTTTCCTTTCTGGTGCTTGATGCCAAAGGGGGAGAGGAGAAAGCTTACCTTCGTTTTATCATCCTTCGTTTAGCATTGTTTTCCAAACTTTGCTTTTCATGTAAACTTGGGACTTGTTGCTACTTACTGCTTTACTTATGCAATGTTGGATGATTGTTACTATGGATGTTTTAATATTAATGGTTACTCAAATGTTAGCCTCCATATTGTTTGTTTCATTATATGCTCAGTTTTAGGGGGAGCTCCTGCAAAATTCCGTTCAAAATTGTGCATTCGCGATCTTTTCCTATTCAATGCACATCTTCAGGGGGAGCTAAACCTATACAAATCTTTCATTATATCTTTTTAAATTGTAAGCTTTAATCGGGTTGTCATCAATCACCAAAAAGGGGGAGATTGAAAGTGCATCTAGGCCCCCAAATTGGTTTTGGTTGATTAATGACAAACGATTAAAGAGACTAATGTCTTCAATGAGCTTATGAGCAGGTAAAAGGTTCAATATGAGATCTTCTACATGCGAAGGATACCCTCAAACGATTTTAACCGAGTAAAACGGCATTGTATTCCTATTTTCTATGTTTTGTGTCGTAGGAATGCCGTACTATTAAGAGGGATGCATCGTAAATGATCTAGGATAGTCTCTATGCTCAGATGAATGTTACTTTAATTCTTGTTGAGACCCTAAGTAACCGCGCATGCACCGGAATGTGTTTTTATCAAAGTTCAAGTCGGACATTCCGATATTACATCGGAAGTTCTGATGTGATCGGACATTCCGATGTGCATGCTTGCTTTTGTCCGTTGCGTGGAACATGTATCGGAAGTTCCGATATTTTCGATCGGAAGTTCCGATACGTTGTTGAAGCTTTCTAGGGTGCTCTCTGGAAATATCGGAAGTTCCGATATTTGTCATCGGAAGTTCCGATGTGTTCAAACCTGAAAAAGGGAGCTCTCTGGAATTATCGGACATTCCGATATATTAGATCGGACATTCCGATGTTAAGTCGGAAGTTCCGATGTTTATATCGGACAGTCCGATATGGACTTAGAAGCATTTGTCAAGGTGTTTTTCTGGGAACATCGGAAGTTCCGATGCTGATATCGGAAGTTCCGATGCACCTTTTTCGGCAGCTTGAAGTGCGCCGAAGTTCTGATTGTTTACACATATCGGACATTCCGATGTTGACATCGGAAGTTCCGATATGCAGCTGAGTGGGTGTATAACGGCTAGTTTTTGCAAGAATCTATAAATACCCCACTCCTCTCTCATTTGAGGGTTACACACTCATGTTGGCAGAACTCTAGAGCACCTTGAGCACCTTCTAGCTTTCTATTGAGTTCTCCTCTTTGATCTTAGGGATCATCTAGAGAGTGAGAAAAATAGTTGAGATCTAGAGGTTGAAGTGAAAAGCAAGTGTCATTCATCTCGAGCATTAGAGTGTTCCTCCAAGATCGATCAACGGTGCATTTGTTACTCTTGGAGGTTGAAGGACTCCTAGACGGTTAGGCGTCGCTCACGAGCTCCCTAGGATTGTGGGACGCCGTGAGAAGTTTGTGAAGGCCGGCTCCGCCTCCGAAAGGAAAGGAACCAATAGTGGAACCAAACCTCAAGTGTGACCGAGGTTTGGGAGGAAAGGGTTGGAAAAGACCCGGCTCTTTGGAGCCTCCTCAACGGAGACGTAGGATTCCCTCAAGAATCCGAACTCCGGGATCAAATTCGTGTCATTACATTTACTTTACTTTAGCTGGTTTCCTTATTACTTTGATCTAACATTCTCAGATTGTTTCTCAAGTTCATCGTTTTCAGTCGTTAATTGTTCGTGTCAAAAGTCGATCGGACATTCCGAACTGGTATCGAAAGTTCCAATTAAATCGGAAGTTCCGATCCAACACCGGAAGTTCCGATACTCTTTCCGCTGCGACAAATTCAGTTTAATTTTTTAAATTGCCTATTCACCCCTCCCCTCTAGGCAACTTTCTCATCTTTTCAGGACGCCGCCGTAAAAACTTCATCCAGTCCCTACAAACTGATCAAGGCATTTCTACACTCCACAAAGACAAGGAAAGCATACTTTTCCAACACTTCTCATCTATGCTGGGGAAAAAAAGCTTGCGGTCCCAAGACATCAGCTGGCAATGCCTAAACTTTCCAGTCCTTAATCTAGTTCAACTTGAAGCGGACTTCACAGAGGACGAGGTCCGGCATGCAATCCGTTGCTCCTCGGCAGAAAAGGCTTCGGGACCGGATGGGTTCACTGGAGTTTTCTACAACCATTGTTGGGATATCATTAGACATGACATCATGGCTGTGTTTAGCTATTTCCAAAATTGCCGTGGAAGGAATTTTGCCAAGCTCAACACAGCCTTCATTGCCTTAATCCCAAAAAAAGAGGACTCAGGACGAGCCACAGACTATCGACCAATTAGTCTAATCCATTCCGTTGCAAAGATCCTGTCCAAGGTTTTGGCGCTGAGACTATCCATGCATATTGACTCGCTCATATCAGCCTCCCAGACTGCCTTCATCAAAGGGAGAAGTATCCAAGAAAATTTCTTCTGCGTTCGGAATCGAGCAAGGTCTTACCATCGAACGTGCACACCAGCCTTAATGCTAAAACTGGACATTGAAAAAGCTTTCGACTCTGTCTCTTGGGAATACCTCCTGGACCTACTACAAGCACGTGGGTTCGGGCCAAGATGTCGCGAATGGATATCCATTTCCTTTGCCACGTCATCCTCATATGTGCTGCTCAACGGGGTGCCAGGGGACCAAATCACTCACTTGCGAGGGCTACGCCAGGGCGACCCGCTATCGCCGTACCTGTTCATCCTAGCCATAGACCCACTTCATTACTTACTCAAAAAGGCAACGGAAGATGGGCTCCTATCACCCCTGAAAGGACCAGCACCTTCACACAGGCTCTCACTTTATGCAGATGACGCCGTCATATTCCTAAACCCAATCAAGGAAGAACTACAGGCCGTTATTGCCATTCTGCAGCACTTCGAACAAGCTTCGGGTTTACGGGTAAACCTGCAAAAAAGCTCCATAGCCACAATCCAGTGCCAGAACCTAAACCTGGAAAACATCATTCAACCGTTCACTGGTATCATCTCGCATTTTCCTATGAAATATCTGGGAATGCCTCTAACGCTAGGCCGGCTACGAAGTATTCACCTACAGCCCATACATGACAAAGTGGCACGAAGGCTTGCGACCTGGCAAGCAGAACACCTCACGTCAGGAGGACGCCTTATCTTAGTTAAATCCGTCCTCACGTCAATTCCAATCTATCTTTTGACGGCCATTAAGCCGCCTAAGAAATTCATCATGGATATAGACAAAATGAGGAGGAAATTCTTTTGGGCCGGGAACAACGTGCTACATGGTGGAAATTGTAAGGTGCAATGGACAACTGTTTGTAGGCCACTTGACTTGGGTGGCCTGGGAGTCCTGGATTTGAATAGGTTCGCGCGAGCTCTTCGACTTCGTTGGCTCTGGATCACGTGCACGGACCCAGGAAGACCATGGATAGGACTACCAACGCCTTGCGATAGCACTGACCAACAACTCTTCTCCGCGGCCACTAAAATCACCATCGGAAACGGTCAAAGAGCAACCTTTTGGACCTCTAGATGGCTACAAGGTGTAGCGCCCTCTCAGATCGCACCGCACCTGTACAAACACTCGAGGAGGAAAAGAAGATTTGTGAAAGATGCCTTACAAAACAACAACTGGATACGAGACATCCATCATCACCTGACGACCCTGTTGCTACAAGAATACGTTGACTTATGGTCCAAGATACAATCAGTTCCTCTTCGACCGGAACTGGACGACTGTTTTGTCTGGACGCTGACCTCAGATGGAGTGTACTCCGCTAGGTCGGCATACTGCTTGCAGTTCAATGGTAGCATCCAAAAATCCTTCACTGACACAATTTGGTCGGCTTGGGCACCATCACGTTGCAAGATTTTCCTTTGGCTGGCGCAACAAAACCGGCTTTGGACGGCGCAACGATTACAACTACGGGGATGGCCAAACCAATATTTTTTGTCAAATGTGCTACCGGAACTTAGAGACGGGTTTTCACCTTTTTGTTGACTGTCCTGAAGTCCGACGATTATGGCTTTCTATTGCGCGATGGCTACGCTTACCATCGCTATGACCAGACCAATGGGAGCAGTCAGCACAATTGGAGCAGTGGAATCTACAACGTATTAATGGTCAAACAAGTCTTCGGAAAGGCGTTAAAACCTTGATCATCCTAACGTGCTGGGAATGGTGGAAAGAGAGAAACAACATAGTCTTCCAAAGAGGCTGCGCTGACAATGAACAAATTCTCCAATCAATCAAAGATGAGGCAGTAAACTGGACTTTAGCAGGGGCCTCTGACCTTAAACAGCTCCTTCTTCGCCTTTTGTAAAGCACCACCTCTCTCGTCTTCTTTCCTTTTTTCCTTTTTCTCTTTCTTTTTTCTTCTCTTTTGTCCGCTCGGGTGCTTTCTTCGCACCTTTAACCGGGCTTTAACTCTGTAGACCTTGTTTCCTTTTCTCCTTTAATACAAAGCTTTTGCTGCTTCAAAAAAAAAAGAGGCTAGAGGAGGCAGATGATGAGTGAAGGGCCGGTGGATGAAGCGGTGGCTGCAGGGTGGAATGACAAAAGGCGGAGGCGTAGCACCGGGTCAGCACGGCCGCCCGCCATCGCCCCACGTCTTCCTCCTCACGCATGCTTTTTTTGTTGTTGTTGCAAATGCTTCTCTAGATTGTCGCAGCACTTTTTTCAACTTGTTGTATAAATTGATTGATTTTTTTGGAATGTCCCTTCTAAAATTTAACAGTAAAAGATTTTTGTTGTAGTTGGCATTTTGATGTATTGTTGTGCCGATGAAATTGATGCACCTTTTTTTAGTTTTGTGGCAAGCATGTTTTTAATTTGTTGCATCAAATTCTTTTTCTTGCACCAGCTATGTCTAATTGTTGCACCAAGAAAATTGATGTACTTCTTTTCAGTTTTGCTGCAAATATATATATTTTTTATTTGTTGCATCTGAGATTTTGAGATGTGACACAGCTTCATGCATGTCATCATTTTCTAACACCAGGAGGGAGTGTATGATGCAAGCATTCAGATGGAAAAAAATGCTCAAATATACAACATATAAATGAAAATTGCAGAAATATACAACAAAACCAAAAAAATCGCAAATATGACATGGCGGCCGCTAGGCGGCACGGCGGCCGCCACCTGGCACGGCGGGAACCCTGGCTGCCGCCACATGGGACGGCAGCGGCGTGGCGCGGGCTGCACGGCGGGCGAGCGGCTGCCACGGCGAGAGGAGACCTGGCCGCCACCACACGACGCCGCCAGTGGCGGCGCGACGGCGGGCGGGCGGCACGGCGGCCCAGTTGAGGCCTGGCTGCCGCCACATGGGACGGCGGCACCAGGTGGCGGGCGGCGGTTACGGGCTGGCCTGGCGCAGTGGAGGGGCCAGGTGGCGGCATGCGGGGGGTGGGGCGACGGGGCCGGGTGGTGTGCGGCTGCACGCGGCGGCGATTGGGTGCCGGGCCACTCAAAATTTTTTGTTTTTGCACTCATGCCTGGTGCTTTCGGCGCGTAGATGGATGGATGCACATGGCTCAACAGCGAAACGTCTCGTCAAATCACTTTGAGTCAGAATCCAAAGGCTATTAATGTTGGTAATGAACGTGATTAGAAGAAAATAATACAGTTACGCTTAAGAAAATCGCGATTAAGGTCCACACAGTAATCACCTCCCCTTCTATATAAGGCAGCTCGTCCGTCGCTCTCTTCACGCTAAAATTTGTAGGCTCTCTTCATGCCAGATACTTGTGGCTTTGTAGTGCTCTCCACCTCTTCGTGCTGCTCATTTTATTCGCAATTAGGCTTTGTGGGTTGTTGCTTCTGCTGGTGTACTGAAAGGTTTTGGTACTCCATTTGTTTTCTGCATGGGTGATAAGGCTATATTATGGAGAGAAGTATTTAAGTGTTTATCTTTTTCTTGCAGATCATTTGTACGAGGTGAGGAGCATTGACATTTAATCGGAGTTTTTGTATAAGTTTGAGAAGGTGGTTTTCGTACTGGTGGTGAACCGTGACCTGACACCGGTTTTTAGTGTAGCGAAAGTTAATAACACGAATAATCAGAGAAAGTGGCTGCTTAATCGGAATCCAAATTTAATACTTGGACCCGAGAGGAGTTAACCTCCTTTCTGAACTTAATAACACGAACGAAAGTGGTCGCTTAATCGGACTTAAAACTTGGTGGCCCGAAAGTGGTGAGTTTTTTTGGCCATACTACTTATTTGACTTTGTATTGTTGTTTTTGGTTCGTGTAGGTACCGACGCTGCGGAGACCGCACACGTTGAGCTCGAGGCCGTTCAAAACTTCGAGCAAGGCAAGCACCTCCTTCTTTCATGTTAATACCACGCTTTGACGTAGCTTATGTTATTATGATTCAATGTATGTATGGATGCGTTACTTTTCAAAGGAACACTATATATGACGACCTACTTTAATGCTCTGTGGTTTGTTTATTTTTTCACAAAGTATAATAATTTTTGTTTATTTCATAAATTATTTGTATCTTGCAGGTATTTTTGACGAACATTTATTGGTTCAAAGCTCGAGTTATTTTGATCTTCTGTACTACTTGAAGAAGGTTAGTTACAAATCTTCACAAATACTAGTATGTTTTGGTCGGTGCAGTTTTAGTGACGAACTTGTTAGGTTAGATTGCCGTATTTACGTTTGTGCAGTTTTACGGTGATGTTTACGTAAGTAAGAATATTACATGAATTAACAACCTTATTTTGGGACCCTCTGCGGAGGTAACCCTGTGCTGTCTGGGGGGGCTGGACCCTCCGATGACCATCGGCCTGTCTGTATTTCACACGATCTTCACCTTAAGCATATGACTGTGTTTTTTTGGACGTAATCACAACTTGGACCCGAAAGGAGTTGACCTCCTTTCTGAACTTAATTACTCGAACCAAAGTTGCTGCTTAATCCGACTTAAATATTGGTGGCACGTAGTTCTGGACTTTGTTAAGTCATTGTGCCTTATTACTTATTCGACTTCGTATTGTTGTATTTATTTTTGGACGTAATCATTACTTGGACCCGAAAGGAGTTTACCTCCTTTCTGAACATAATAACTCGAACCAAAGTTGCTGCTTAATCTGACTTAAATACTGGTTGCACAAAATTCTGTACTGTGTTAATTCATTTTGCCTTATTACTTACTCGACTTCGTATTGTTGTACTTATTTTTGGACGTAATCATTACTTGGACCCGAAAGGAGTTGACCTCCTTTCTGAACCTAACCACTCGAACCAAAGTAGCTGCTTAATCTGACTTAAATACTGTTTGCACAAAGTTCTGGACTGTGTTAATTCATTTTGCCTTATTACTTATTCGACTTCGTATTGTTCTATTTACTTTTGGACGTAATCATTACTTGGACCCGAAAGGAGTTGACCTCCTTTCTGAACCTAATAACTCGAACCAAAGTTGCTGCTTAATCTGACTTAAATACTGGTTGCACGAAATTCTGTACTGTGTTAATTCATTTTGCCTTATTACTTATTCGACTTCGTATTGTTGTACTTATTTTTGGACGTAATCTTTACTTGGACCCGAAAGGAGTTGAGCTCCTTTCTGAACCTAATAACTTGAACCAAAGTAGCTGCTTAACCTGACATAATTATTTTGACCCGAAAGGAGTCTCTGTAGAGGTCAGGACCCTCTGCCGAGCTTCTGCTCGAACGTTGCACTGTATTTATTTCGCACGATGATTCGCTGCAGCGAAGGACTGTTTTTTGGATGTAATATCTACTTGGACCCGAAAGGAGTTGACCTCCTTTCTGAACTTTACAACTCGAACCAAAGTAGCCACTTAATCCGACTTAAATATTGGTGGGCCGAAGTTCCGCACCATTGTAAGCTATTTTCCCTTATTACTTATTGGACTTCGTATTGTTGTTTTTGCTTCGTGTAGGTACCGACATTGCAGAGACCGCACACGTTGACCTCGACGCCGTTCCAGAAAACTCAGAGCAAGGCAAGCATCTCCCCTTATATCATGCTGCTAGCACACTTCCAAAATTATGTTGTTATGATGAAATGTATGTATGCATGCGTTTCTCCGAGTGAACACCATATATTGCGAACCTGGTAGATAAATCTCCGCATTCCATAAAAATTGCGAATTAATCGTATCACCTAGAAATACATGCGCATAAAAAGATAAAAAAAACAGCCAATTAATTTGTTAGCTACGTATATTTGTTTTACTTAGTTCGTACGAACCTGAAATGTAAAGTATACAATGCCTTTCTGTGTAGTAGTATTTTACATGATATCATGAGTGTGGAATGCGGTTTTAGGATTTCATAAACTGCATATGTCTTGTGATAGTATATTATATAACATATATATAATTATATGTTGGCATACATTGTAACTGTACGTAACCATAACATTTATTCTTTTGTAATTAAAATTTGAGTAATGCCAATATGTTTAAATATGTTAGCGGTGCGTGTGTGCAATTATTGATGACTACAATTATGTAATGCTACAGTCCTCGATGGCAATTCCGCTTCATATATGGCATGGGGGGGAGCCCGCAAATTTGCAGGGCCCATTTGTCAGCATGCATAATTGCGCACACATAGAGACAATCAGAATCCACCGATAGAGTTGCGTACAGTAGCAAGAGCGGCTGCACGCGCTCTTAGTGTTGACCGTACATTGTACAAGCTCGTGGTAGATGGGGTTAGGCCCCATGTAGTGCCTAATAGCTTGCTTTACGTGTACAAATTTATTCGAGCTCAGAGAACGAGTGCCTGGCAGTTCTACATGGAGAAGACCGCACAGAAGGGTTCGCACTAGGTGTTTACGTGAAGCTGGTCCTCGCACTACTGGGAGGCAGGACGAGCCGAGCCCAGGAGGAGGACATGGGGGTCAATGCGACGAACAACCCGAGCCCGAAGAGGAAATTGCCATGAGCTCGCAGCAAGTCCCGGTCAAGGGGCTTGGCAGGATCCGAGACGGATGCGCCCGTCCCTGAGGTGGATGCGGATGCTCTAGGGGATGACCCTCACCCTACTTACGGTGATGGTCCTGACGAAGATGAGGACCCGGGGCCAGCAATCGCATTTTTGCACTTGCTGAACCCGGCCGACTGTGTTCTATCCTGCTTGGAGGATATTTCTAAGCGTGGGCAAGACCATAGCGACATAGAACTCGACCAGGAGTTCGCCACAAAGGACGAAGCGATGCACTTCTGCATTAATTACGCTGTGGTGACCCGGCGTGACCACCGCGTGCATCGCTCGGACAAGACTTGCTTCGAGCTTACATGTAAGAAAGGGCAGCAGTGCGGATACTATGTTCATGCTCAGCGCCCTAAACATCAAGACCATTTCATTATACGGCGGTACACACCGCACACATGCATAGAGGCGCTTGTTCGGAACAAAAGCGGCGTGGTGAAATCAAGATTCATCGCGGAAATCCTGTTAGACGAGCTGAAGGCCGACCTTGGTCTCAGGCCCGCAACCATAATTGCTGAGATGCAGAACAGGACAGGGATGTCCATAACCTACCTGCAGACTTGGCGAGCAAAGCAGATGGCTTTGAAAATGATGTTTGGTAGTTTTATGGAGTCATTCAATTGGGCTCCACGCCTACTGAGGCGGATAGCTGCAACAAACCCGGGCTCCGAATATGCTATTGCTGTTGAACCCGTGCAGCTTCCCGATGGAACGACTGCTCCAGAACACTACTACCTCCTCAGGGTGTTCTGGGCGTTCGGTCCATGCATCACGGCATTCTGCAATCGCCGCCCCGTTATATGCGTGGATGGAACATTTCTATCCGGCCAGTACAATGGCACCCTTCTTACCGCCATAGCTGCCGATGCAAACAACCAGCTACTACCGCTGGCTTTCGCCGTGGTCGAGAGCGAAAGCAACGACAGCTGGTACTGGTTCCTGTCCCTGGTGAAGACCCGTGTGGTGCGGGATAGGGCCAAGGTGTTCGTCGTATCGGACCGTAATGCAGTCGCTGAACGCCCTCGATAGAATGGCGGAAGATGAAGATTGCCCTTGCTCGTGGAGAGACGCCCAGCGTAGATGGTGCATGCGCCACCTGAGGCGAACTCATACACCATGTGCGTGAACAAGAACATGGTGAAGCTATTCAAAACCCTATGCATGCAAAACCAATCTGCATAAGTTCGACACGATATTTAACCAAATTTGAGCAGCTCAAAGGAACTGTGGCGGAAGAGACCATGGAGGGCACACAGGTAATTGGTGGCTCGGAGGTCTCCGTGACGGGCGCAAGATGACATTCGCTCAATGGATAGCTCGTAAACCCGCCGAGAGATGGGCACAGGCGCACGATACGAACGGTGCTCGGTAAGATAATGCCCTCTCTAGTACGGTACCACATCATTTGACAAAGACTATTTTGCACCTAAGCGGTATGCTTCTCTTCTGCAGATACTCCATCATGACGCACGAACTTTGCCGAAGTCGTACAACAATGTCTTTGCGGGGGCTCGTTGCCTACCCATTTGCCCAATCATTGAGCTGACATTTTTAGGACCGCGAAATACTTTGTTGATCGCCAAAGGGCGGCGTACAATCGCGCTCAACCTTCGCTCCCGTGTCGAGGCTTTGTTGCAGCGTCGTGAGGCAGAAAGCTCAATTCCACCGCACGCGCATGATGGACCCTGCGCAGAATATTTTTCTCATCGAGTGCAAGCGCAAGCACCGTTCGGAATACTCCGCGGGGGACACAAACCAGAGATGCCAGCTCGGCCTGTATGAGGCGACCTGCTCATGTAACAAGCCTCGCCTAGAGCACATCCCGCCGCGACGCGTGCTAGCAGCGTGCCGTGATATGGGGGACAACGACGGCACACAATATGTCACACCGTACTACCGTATGGATGCCGTTAGAGCAACATGGGCGGGGCATTTCGAACCGTTCAACATCGGCACGACCTACAAGACCTCCGAACCCCCTACGTGGCTCCCGTACCCCACACTAAGGCGCGATACGCCGGGTAGACCGCGTTCCGCGCGGTTTGAGGGTGACATGGATGCATCTCAGCGAGACGATGGCCTTCGGCGTTGTCGCATCTGGCAGTGCATGTGGCATGACCGTAGAGGCTGCCCAAACAGAGGGTGATGTTGTCCAATGTAATATTTCAACTATACGCATTAGACATGCAATATCTTCTTACTACCTTCATTTTGCATTCTCTTCGTGAAATTTCAGTTATGTAATTTATGAACCTAAATTTCTTTGGTAAGGAAAGTGGTTTTATAATTTCTTCTGATGTTATTTTTTTGTATTTCATTGTTTCATTCCATGGAGATTATGCAGGCTTGTGATGGAGTTGCCGGAGCTATTGCGATCGAAGTATGATGACGACCACAGGGCCCGGAAGTGGGCCTCCGGCCAGACGGTAACGTCATTACTATACTGTCGTAACGTATCGCAAGCGTACGTACCTTTCGTTATGCTCAGTACGTTTAGTTGCTTTGTCCTTGCAGCTTAACACTCTCCGCATGCGTGGCTCCCGTAACATTAAGACATTGGACCCTCAGTTCATATACGGCCTGGGACGCACGGGCCTGTTAGCTTTCGCATTTATGGTGCGTGGAGCCTACGAAGAAAGGGGCCAGTGGACCCCGATGCCTAGACTGGACGGGGCCCTTATCACCGCGTTGGTCGACAGATGGCGTCCGGAGACGCATACTTTCCACCTCCCCTTCGGCGAGATGATGGTGACCCTCAAAGATGTCGCCATGTTATTTGGCCTTCCACTTTCCGGTAAACCCCTCGTAGTGCGCAAGCCCTCCAAAGAGGCATGGAAGAACTATGTAGAGGAAAGGTAATAAATGTGAAAGCACACCGACCACACTTATCTGGGAGCTAACGTGATTTCCTAACATGTGATTTTCTTCGATGCAGGTTTGGCACAACGTACACGGGAACCGTGGATCGTGGAGTCTCTTTCACATGGCTCGAGCCTCCCTGAGGTCGACCATGTCTCAAAACGCCGACCCTGGTCGATAAATAGGCATTTCGAGGTGTACCTCTATTTCCTCCTTGCAGAATTTTATTTACAAACGGAAATGGTGATTCCGCTGCCCCCACCTCGTTTGGGTCGCCGAATTAGCCGAAGCAGGTGCGAGAAGATGCAGCACCGGACTTCTACTACTGGGCTCGGCGGTTCGCAGACACATATCGCGAGATGTGTGCGGCTGCCGCCACGGCCACGCCCAACTTCAATAATGGGAGGTTGCCCCCTGCTTCTACAGTTGTGGTCCTGGTCGTACCTACCCATAGCGCGACCAAGAGTGTCAAAGCGGTACTACCCAGTGCCCATCGATGAAGCTAACGTGCATCCACTCGCAAGGCCAACCTTGGGTTACAAATGGATGCATGCCAGACTCCGATGGGCCCAGGAATCAGACCGTGGCTCCTACCCTCGTCTCGTGGGGGACCTAGACTTCCTGACATCAGCGCAGGTCACGTGGGATCCCTTTTCCACCCAGGCCGCGGAGGAGGTTGCGTCGGGAGGCCATATCTCCAATCTGTGCACGGGGGAGCCTCATTATTGGATGACGAAATGCTTCCTCCTGTGCATGAGTGCCGTTGAGCCATACTCTCCGGAGCGCGTTCAGCGCCAATTTGGGTACCGGCAGTCTTTCCCTCCACCGCCTCCGACAGACTCCGAAAGCTCCCATGGGTATGTCGCTACATGTCACATTACTTTCATGCTTACTGTGGAAACCATTAATAACGTGTTGGATTGATCCGCAGGAGGAGTACATCGGGGCACAACTACAACTGGGTCGCACGGAATAGCCGGCATATTGAGAGGTGGAACTCGATGGCCACTGAGGACGTCTGGAACCCATCAGCGCAGCCACGAGACGGACACACTTGGGTACCTTGATCGTACAGACCTCGCACACGGGCGGTGCTCCTAGACAGGGTGTGGCGATGCCGGTGCAACATGGCTATGCTTTGAGGAGTACGCAGAGCGCATGCACACATCGGTACGGATCACACCTATCACATATTAAAAGCGGGGATATACCCAATTAAACATTCGATACGTGTTAATTTGCAGAGGCGTGAGGCGGAGTACATGCATGACCAGCGGACGAGATCCTCACGCAATCCGCAGCGTAACGCGTCAATCAAGCAATCGCTTTACGGAACCTTCTTCGCCAAGACGGGCCACCGCGATAAGAAATGCGGTCGAGATGTTGGTGGCCATAGACCGCCTACCCAACGTGATTACGAGGATGTACCGTCTGGCGCCGCCGCACCGAGCCCCGATGAGGAGCATGTCCATGGATAGACGTGCAACGCCTGTGCCTCCTCGGCGCCAAGACCAACCTGCAGCATCGACTTCGTCCGGTCCCGAGCCATGAGAGTGGCCGGGCCATGGAGGCGGCTACGTTGAAATAGGTGCTAGGGGCTTAACGCTGAAGGAGTACACATCAACATGTCACCGCCCCCATCATTGCCGCAGAGTCTTTTAGTACCCCGCCCAAAGATCAACAAACATGGGAGGACGTGTCGAGGGCGTACGATGACCTTATGGGATCGGGGACTACATTCACAGATTTACTCGCCACGATGTCTTTGCAATCCCTAGGTTGCATTCGCGTCCCAAGAACCCGAGGAGGCCGGTGGATCGAATCGGCAGGAGCACCGGCCTCCAGGCGTACTCGCGCATCGGTACCATGCGCACTATCGATGGTCGGATGGGGCATCCACAATGGCTCGTCGTCTGCGGTCCCCAGGCGATTCGGACGGCGCTGCGAGGTGCATGGTTAGGTCCAAGCAGCGGCTGGACTACGTATCCCCAACGGCCCCAAAATTTCACACCGTCCGACTACGATAACCAGGAACGCCATGGTAGGGGGCCAGCGTGAGAAGAGGAAGGGGAACACTAACCCGTAGGCCGTTGAACCGGTGGTTATTGATCAACCCGTTCGTCTGCATTATTTTTCTTTCAATGTAATGTTTTCATATGTGGAAGATTGTGCTCGGAATGAAATGTATTATGGCACTAAGTTGTCTTTGCCACTTAGTTGTACTGAGGCCTTTTGCACTGGCGTAATTTGCATGCATCGTGTGAAAACAATATTTGCTACGTGCTAACTAATATTCCTATTTCTTGCAATAAATTATGCGGTGTAGGTATTTTGAGCCCATTTGCAATATTGAAGACAAAAACCGAAATTGGGGATTTTGAGCTTCTATTGTTTTTTTTAAATTTGGGACTCCTTCAAATCGGCATAACTTACTCCAGATTCATCCAAAATAAGCAAACAAATACATTTTTGAAATCTACTCGAAATTCCCTACAAGTTCTCAGGCAAAATTTTTTCCAAATTCGGCCTTCAATTAATTCAAATTCGCAGCTCAATATCCAATTCACCAATTTCGTCCATTTCGGACAGTCGAAACTAAACACGGCATAACTTTCTAATGGAATGTCCAAATGGATTGATTCCAGTTGGAGATGCTAGATAATTTCACCCTCTACAACTTCGTAAGCAAATGTAAACTCCAATTCGGCCTCTAAGTAGCTCGAATTCGCAGAAAACTGAGAGCAAAAAATCTGCCCGACCAAGCAAACTTTCATCTCGCGGTTGTGTGGTGGAGGGAGGAAGAAGAGGGAACAACTCACGGTTTGGGAATGAAGTGGCTGCCACCCACACCACATAACCCACACTTTCATCTCCCCAAAATACCCCCCAAGCAAACCAACCAAATTGGCTAAGTCCTCCAACAGAAAACAGCGCTAGATTCACTTTTTGAGCCAAGTTTAAAATAAGTGTTTGACACCGGATTGGCGAGATGACTCCAGCACTACATAGAGAAATGTCTTTTGGGACTTCCAGTCTCTACAGAGGTCAGGACCCTCTGCCGAGCTAGCACTATAACGTTGAACTGTGTCGGGGGGGGCTGGACCCTCCGATGACCAATGGACTGTCTTTATGTGGTACGATTATTCGCTTCGGCGAAGGACTGTGTTTATTTTTGGACGTAATCACTACTTGGACCCCAAAGGAGTTCACATCCTTTCTATACTTAATAACTCGAACAAACGCGGCAATCGGTAAATCTGACTTAAATATTGGTGGCCCGAAGTTTAACACCTTGGTAGGTTACTTTGACTTATTGTGATTCTTACTGATGTGTCTGCTTCATGTAGATACCGACTTCAGTATTTCTCGCTTCTGTCAAAGCCATGTCTCACGGGTCGAGCTCAACGGTTGCCAATGCAGGGCGCGTAATGTGCCCTAACTGTCATGTGGAAGCCCAAACCTGGTACTCCACCACTATAGAAAATAACAAACGGGCGTATTATAGATGCCCTAATTTCTCTGTACGTCTCTACGATTTTTCGATATCTTCATGTTTTCATGAGTACTCTCCTGCTCGAGTTTGATATAAGCATGTTAATACTATCGTGTAGCCTACGGGATGCCAATATTCTCGCATGGGCGGACCTCACTGAATACATCGACAAGTGCAGACGGGGCCTGCCCAGGGTAGAGAAGAGGATGGACGTCGGGCAGGAACTTAAGAGGTTAACTGTACGTGAATTACCGCAAAGACACGGAGTACGTCCTCAACAACTAGAGGACCCTCAAGCTTACGATCGCTTCCTTCACCGCGCCATAGAAGATAACCACGAGGCTGTAAGCCCTAATTTGGTTCTTCCGACTGACTACCATAGTGATGATGACGGCAAAGCGTGATCGCTGGCGCTTTTCAAGAGGAGGGTGTTGACATCGATAGTGACGATTCGGGAAAGTTCTAATGCTATTATGTGTTTCTGTTGTATCGTAATGCAGTTTGTACTATGATGAAGCTTTTTGTTATGTTCACCAAGTTATTCGAAGTTATTTTTTCGGTTGAATGGAGCATATTTTTTATTACATGTATGTAAGATCATATTCACCGACAACAGTCATTCAACCATGCGTTCTTTCGTATATTAGCTGATATGCGACAAAGCTGAATAGGACGATATGACAAATGAACTGCAAAAATATTTCATATACACCTTTCTTTCCATGTAAATTATAATTGCGCAATAACACTAAGTATCGTAAGCTGCACCACCTGTCACCCGCAAACAAAGCTGCACGACCTGTCCCCCCAAACTGAAGGAAACTGGCAGGCCTTCGACAATGCGTTCACTGAGACATTTGGTGCCGACTTTGGATTATGTAGCTTGCTGGTGCCACGTGCCGCTTTCATGTCCCGTCCCCTAAACCGTGTGCGCTAACGTTACGCCACCTGGTCGCCACTCCCAAGCCATCGCTACCGGTGCAGCGATTCTGACCAGGCCCCCTGTAGCACACTGCACACGCTGCCACCTGCTGATTGCCTGTCTTGGCCCCTCGCCCTGCAGGCTGATGTGCCGCCAGCTGCGTCGTTCCTCCCTCGCTCCCTGCTTATAAATATCCCAGAGTGCATAAAGGTTTGAGTGAGTTTACAAACCCCATAGCGCGTAGAGGAGAACTGGTAGATTAGCTTTCTTTTTTTCCAGTATTTCATTCCGGCTACGTGTTTTAGAGGTATTATTTACAAAATAAATTTTGTACGGTGAGTCACATTGTACATTACCTTGCTGATATCCTATTCTTCCTAATTACACTTGTGCGTTCTTCAATTGTGTGAAGGCCATGTCTCAAACATCTAGCTCAGCGAATCGGAGAGCCATTGCACTTGCCAATGCTAGGCGGGTCGATTGCCCTAATTGCCATGTGCAAGCTAATGTGTTGTACTCCACCACTTCGTCAAATTACGGCCGGGTGTTTTATAAATGCCCTAATTACTCTGTAAGTGGGAATGTACTACGATTTCTCCAGCCTATGATGATTGTTCTCTTCGAGTAGTCTCTTATGAGTTCACAGCTCTTTACGGTGCGAAAATATGTTGACATCGTTATGCAGTCTGCAGGATGTCAATATTTTCAGTGGGCAGACACCCTGAATACATCGATGGAGCGTCGTAGTACCGCAGCACCAGCGGGGATGCTACCCGGCGTAGAGCAGCTGATGGACCCAACACTCGAGCAGAGGATGAACCCAACGCTACAGCAGAGGCTTAACATGCTGACATTAAAGGTGGAGCGCATTTTAGATCATATCAAGTGGGTAGAGAAGATGCTGTATGTAGTTATCCTTGTCATAATTTTGTCCGCAATTGCGAACTAGATCATGCAATATGCGTCAATTATGTTAACTTTATTAATCTATGTCGTGCAATGCAATCGTTCCATTTGTGTTATCTATTCTCTCTCATGTTTATGCATCAATATTATAGTATATTAAATATATCTCATATTTTGTATGCGTCACATATGTTTACTATTGTTTTTTTTTTACAATGGATGAGATTTGATATATGATATACGGAGTACCGTTCTGTACACATAAATTTCGTTTACACCTTTCTTTACAAGTAAATTGTAGTACCGCAATATCCCCAAGTATCGTAGCCGATAACCACTTTTCGCGACTATTATAATTAGCACTTTTCAACTATCCGAAAATTCATACAACAGAAGGTGTAATCAAAATATTTTTGCAAAATATGGTACTTCGTATAGTGAAGAGCAATCCAGCTGCATTCTTCCAAAAAAACGGACTCAAACGGGACATTTTACCGCCTCCCGATTATGCTCAAGTTGTCATATTTGTACGCGACTATTATAATTAGGCCTTTTCAACTTGCCTGAAATACATACAACGGAAGATGTAATTAAATTTTTTTTCCATAATACGGTAGTCCGTATAGTGAAGAGCAAATCAGCTGCATTCTTCCGAAAAAATGGACTCACACGTGATATTTTACGGCCGGTCGAATATGCTTATTTTCCGCGACTATTATATTTAGCCCTTTTCAACTATACGAAAGTACATAAAACGGGAGGTGTAATTACAATATTTATCCATAATATCGTAGTCAGTATACATAAGAGCAAATCAGATGCATTCTTCTGAAAAATTGGATTCACAAGTGATATTTTACGGCCGGCCGAATATGCTTAAATTGTCATATTAGTTCGCGACCGTTATAATTAGCCCTTTTCAACTATACGAAAATACATACAACGGAAAGGGGAATTACAATATTTTTCCATAATATCGTAGTCGATATCTGAGAAAAGCAAATCAGCTGCATTCTTCCGAAAAAATGGACTCACACGTGATATTTTAAGGCCAGCCGAATATGCTTAAGTTGTCATATTTGTTCGCGACCCTTATAATTAGCACTTTTCAACTATACGAAAATACATACAACGGAAGGTGTAATTACAATATTTTTCCATAATATCGTAGTCAGTATACAGAAGAGCAAATCAGCTGCATTCTTCCAAAAAAATGGACTCACACGTGATATTTCACGGCCGGCCGAATATGCTTAAGTTGTCATTTTTTCCGCGACTTATAATTATCCCGGCCGGCTGAATATTCTTAAGTTGTGATATTTCCATAATTATAAGTTGTCATCATCCAAATTCTTAAGTTGTGATATTTCCATAATTATAAGTTGTCATCATCCAAACTTTCGTTGCATTGGCCTGAGACGTCCTGTCAAAGCAACCGGCAAAGTCTGCAGGACATATCATGTCATCAAATGCAAGCGTGGCAGAGAATGCCTTAGTCGTCCTGTCAAAGCATAGCTGCCAAAGCCTGACTGGCACCTCCCTACCAGCTACAAAGCTGCATGCATTTGTCGCTTCCAAGCACAGGCAGAGCTGCAAACGAATCCGATGCTCGCTTTATCAAGTCTGTTGCTCTATCAATTCAAGCTATTTAACCCCCTTCCTGGCTTCGCAGCATTGCATCAACCGAACGATTGCTCCAATACAACAAAGAGAACCATCCCCCGCAAACCAAACGAGCAGCAACAATGGAGTTTCCCTCGCCTCCAAGGCACAGCGTTGTCCAAACCATCCCCGAAGGCACGGAGGCCCCCATGTGCCTATGCGGGGATCCTTGCCGCTTCTGGCAGTCCATAGACAACTCATACACATACGGTATGAGGTACTGGAGCTGCCGCAACCACGACTCTGAGCCAACGCTGGGGATTAATTTGCGCGGAGAAGCCCGGTATGTTCGTAATCGCGATTCTTGTTGCAACGATCCTGCAAGCGTATAACACCATGTGATGTAACCAATTGCAGCCTCCATCAGGCGAGTTCATCCGATTCTACGACGCGAACAAACTATCGAGATGGAAAGGATGCGAAATTGGGAGTACTCGCATCGGAGGGCTATGGTGGAACAAAGCGATGGTGTGAGCAGATCAGAGGAGAAGTGCAAGCGTCTGGAACTGATGCTTGCACAGAGGGAGGCGAACGGGAGCGCCATGCCGCGGAGAGGGAGGCCGAAAAGTAGAGAAAGCGTGAGAGGGCAGCTAGGGCCAGGCGGCAGGAGTCGAAGGGTTGCGTAAAGGAAAATATCCTCATTGCTCTCAGTAAAGTGTACGAGAAGGGCCGTTTTGTTGTTCACTTTCCCTAAGGCATATTAGGTTTAGTCCGTACATGCCATTGTTGTTTACCATTTGTAAGCCGTATGTAATTTATTACATTCTTATTTCTGTCCATCTATCGGTAGAGTGTACCGTACATATATTTCACAACTTTGACAAAAGCTACACAAAGTCTCAAAAAAATTATTACAAAATTATCTTTACAAAATTTTCGGTACAGTGTACACAAATAATAATTATAACTACAATTCAAAAGCGTATCCTTAATTCATATGATTTATTAAATTTGGAGTTGTATAGCGAAAGTTATTTGCATTTCAATCGGATCCGGTCGATTAACCAGAGAAAACTCAAAAATTTCAGCGAAATAATGAAACAAAAAAACAAGTGTATTTTTCTGTAATTTTTTATTTTTGCTATTTTTATTTTTTGTTGTATATTTCTGCAATTTTTAATTTACAAGTGGTATATTTCAGCGTTTTTCCACCACCGGACATGGCCAACCGCTCGAATATGGACACGAACAACAGACGGTAAAGTCATATACAGTGGTAATGTCTAACATTTGGAGTATTTTTTCCTAATTAATAAGTATATTCTTAATAAGCATGATTTTACGAAAATTTGTAATCGAAAAGATTTTTCGAAAATTCAGACAGTTTAATTTATTCAATTTGGAATTGAACGGAAACTAATTTGCATTTAAAAAAAATCGTCTAAAGAAAAATAAAACACCAAAAATTAAAAATGACACGTGTCAGCGCGGGGCGGAGCCACCTGGCTGCCGCCGTGTGGGTGGCGGCCAGCTGCCGCGCCAGGGTGTGGCGGCCGTGGCGTGTGGCCACGTGGCCACGCGTGTACGAATGCGTTATTTTTGCTATTTTATTTTTTTGATGTATATTTCTGAAATTTTGATTTATATGTTGTATATTTATGCATTTTTGCCCATTCAGATAGGACGTCCCAGCGCTAGTCATTCCTAAAAAATAAGAGAAATTTTACTGTGCATTATACTGATAGTATATAATATGTAGTAGAAATGACATTTAACCGTTGATTTGATCAAAAAGACTGTTTATATTCAATTTAGTATACTGTAAAAGAGCTCAAAAATAACATTCTGGGCACAAAGCTTTAAAGCCCACACACGGGCTCAATTGACGCTGAATTGAACAAGCTAAAGCTCTGGTTCATGTCAAGATTTTATTGTTGAACACATGATCTTATGATCTCACAATCATACGACTGAATCAAATTTGGGAACAAAAGAAACTTGGCCGACGCACGAAGTACTCAGTGTCTCAGTGACCGAGGCCTCAACCAAACGATTAGCTACCGCTTGCAGCGTTCGCAGTAATGGAGTTCCTTGGACATTGGGGATGCACAGACGTAGCAGAAGCAATACCCACACCTGCAAATCCCAAAACCAAAGAACGCAAAGCGTTTCATATGTACGAAGTGATCAGCAAAAGAATCGACAATTTTTCATGGGGTAGCAAAAGCATTCACCTGCACTGCACAAACATGCATCCGTCGGACTTCTCCACGTACATCCTGCACTGGGGGCATCGCTGCCACCGCTCCCGGCCGGCGAGCCGCCTCACCATCATGTCCTCCCGGCCGCGCTCATCCTCCCCGAGCTCCTGGAACTCCTCGCAGCGGACGCCGTCGTGCCACGGCACCATGCACCGGGCGCAGAATAGCCGGTGGCAATGCGGGCACTCGGCTTCCGCGATGCTCTCCTCGCCCTCGGCGACGAGAGGCGCCGAGCAGTCCCTGAACGGGCAGTAGAGCCTCTTGGCGCCGAGCGCCGACTCGCACAGCACGAAGCCCCATTTGTTGAACAGCTCCGAGGGGATAACGCCACGGCAGCTCTCCGGCTCGACGGAGCCGTCCCTGCAGCCGGGGTCAGGGCACCGGACGTGGACGGTGCTCTCGTCGATCTTCGCGGCGACGTACTGACCGATGCAGCTCGAGCAGAAGGCGTGTCGACATGAACCGACGCTGAACTTGCAAGCGCTGGGCCGCCTTTCCATGCAGATGGTGCAGTAGAATTCCTCATCGGATGGCGTAATGCGAGATGAGGATTGCCCAGGATCAGCAATGGAGAAGGGCCTCTTGGATTCTTGCTTGTGATTTTGCCTGATCAGATGGTCAATGGAGTCAACGGAGGTATCCTGTATGATCATCTCTTGGCAGGCAGAGAACAGGATGACTTCCTGCACCTGCAATTCCTCAGCCAACGCATCGCCGTCGTGAAATATGCCGGGCAACGCCACTGCATCGCCGTTGTCGACGATCATAGGGTCGACGGATCCCCTCTCCATTCCCAGGTATGATTGTTTGAGGTTGGAAGAAATGGAGGAGCTATATAGACTTCCGAATTCTGATCATGACTTAGCCTTAATTAGCACCTGGACACTATAGGAGAAAGGAAAGAATAGTTTCCTGGAAAACTCAAGGCAACGTGTTGCTGTTGTTAAGATATTGTTGGACTTTTAGTTCTAGTTCTTTAAATATGTTTCTACTTTATTTTGTTACAGGCGAATTCGAATCTATCTTTAATAAGCTTCTCCTATAAATATAACACCATATTATACAAGAGAATCAATTTAATAAAGACGGAAGAGTTTTTGACTTCATATATCGTATATACTCTTCATCATTGTTCTTGCTATTTGATCCGTACATCGTGTTTGGTCTATGACAGTTATCATCCTTTTATAACTACAGTTATCTACATGGAAGTGGATGTGCATGTTTGCCTGTCATTTCCTTGCTGAACTTGTGCAAGCTAAATTATTTTGCAGCGAGCCGGTAGCAACGAAATTTCCACCGTACAGAAGAGGTCTTTTTTCCCTTTGAAACAAGATAGTCTACTCAGTCCAACTAGAAATATATTTTAGACAGAACCTATATACTAGCACTGCAGATATGTCCTGTGTTCTCAAATTCATCAGAATGCGCTATGTATTTTGTTAAATTTATTTTGAAACAAGGTATTTGACATATTTATGCATATCACAACTCCAACTTCATTACAAACAAAATATTTACTGTCCATGTCGTGTGTATGCCAACTGCTTGCAGGATACTAGTTGCTAACTTGCTATGCACGATTGGATTTTTAAATTTATCTCGACAGATAAACCAGATGCATACACAAAATTATTTTGAGAGAAACCCATCTACCAGGAAGTATTATGGAATTTCATTCAATCATATGACCGGTGTTTCCAAAATAGGACCACATCTAGTTTCCTTTTAAGTTCTAAGCCATCACCTGATACTTTGTAGCTAAGAAACTCATCAGCTCCTTCATATGTCGCTATGACAGACAGTTGCCTTGTAAGGGCAAAAGGGTCAGTTCACACCGTGAAAAAAAGGCTGGATGGGTAATATCAAACTAACAAATTTAAGAACACCCTCCTAGGATACCACGTGTAATCTTCTCCATCCACCTCCGCCATTTACTCCTCCCTTTTCACTTCTCCCACATTCCTTCTTTCCTCTCTAGCACACAAATTTAAAATTAGAACATTTTAACTTTAACAATTTTAAATAGAAAGTTTCAACTCAAAATTTTCAAATAAAAAATTAAATTGAAAAATTTCAAATTAGAAAGTTTTAATTAAAATTTTTTCAAATTAGAAAGTTTTAACTAAAAAAAAATAAATAAAAAATATCAAATTAGGAAGTTTCAGCTCAAAAATTTTCAAATCAAAAGGCTTCATTTTAGAAAGTTTCAAACCAGAAAGATTCAACTTGAAATGCTTTAACTCGAAAAAATCATATTAGAAAGTTTCAACTAAACAAATTTCAAATCGAAAAGTTTCAACTCAGAAAACTTTCGGTTCAAAAAGTTTCAACTAAAAAACCTTTGGTTCAAAAAGTTTCAATTTAAAATTCAACTCAAAAAAATTTCTATTAAAAATTTTCAAATTGAAAAGTTTCAACTCGAAAAAATTTAAATAGAAAAATTTCAAATAAAAATGTTTCAAGTAAAAAAATTAGATCGAAAAGTTTCAACTCTGAAAACTTTCTATTAAAAAACTTTCGGATTGAAAAGTTTTCTTTCAACAAACTTTCGGTTGGAAATGTTTCCCTTAAAAAGCTTTCAAGAGTAATTAAAAAATACTTCTTTAAAAAAAGTTAGGGAAAAATTTTAAATACAAAAACTATTTTGAATTCAAGGGGGAGAAAATAGAGGAGGAGAGGGGACGTAGGAGGTGCTATGACTTGTTATAAGAAGAGTGTGTTTAAGGCAGAAGAAAAGTGAGGGAAGGAAGGAGATGATCCCATTTGTCAGAAAAAGAATATTTTGAGAGCGAGGTGTTATTATTTGTCACCAGAAGAGAGTGTCCTCGCTAAATCTTTCACTCAAATTAGCAATTCGCAAAAATCAATCACAAACTGTGCGATGGCAAATTGTAAAATGTCAATGTATGGAAGTGGCAGATAATCAGTTCCCTCGTTAAGTAACGCGTCTTCCACGCCGTGTCCAGTTAGAGCGCTTGTACTTAGACATGAGCAAAATCGGCCCAGCCTGGTTAAGTACTCGAAAATGTTGGGCGCAATCACTGAAAGTCTAGTCTGGCCCAGCTAAAAATAGGACTACGAGTCTATGACTCAAGTGCCAGGCCAACACATTCGGTAGGCCGGTCGTTCATGGGATTTCGTTCTGGAGATTTTTTTTTAATAATTCATTTTTTAAAAGTAACTACAGTATTAATACGCGAAAAAAATAAAATTACAAAAATAATACTACATCACCAAACGGCAAGGCGAAGTAGGAGTAGTCGCCAAGTGGATGAATGAAGTTACTATTTTCACCATACCGTTTGGCGACTACTCGTTAATCTCACGGTTAACGATGCGTCGTCAGTGCTGCGCGACCCAAGGCCGTTGTCACCGTACCGTTCGGCGACAACCCGTTGTCGCTGAACGGTACAGCGATGACTAGACCAGATAAATACTCGGTCGCTGCAAACCGAGCACGACTGAGCAAAGAAAGCGATCGCTGGCTGGGGAGAGGAGGAGCAGAGCGAGCTCGGGAGAGAGAGAGAGAGAGGGAGAAGGTAATATCGCAACTTTTTAATGTTACTATTAGACGTAAGATTTGAATTTACATGATTGTTATTAGTTAGCGAGGGATAGTAATATTGTAGTTTATATTAGACTTAGTTTAATTAGCGCTTCTCTTGTAGGTTAGTGATATTAGATGTGTACTATAATATTGTAGTATCGATAGTGGGATAGTTAATTATCTTTGTTTAATTTAGGGTAGTGATATTACATATTAGTAGTGATCTAAAAATTTATTTTGTCTATGTCGTCGCAATAATGTCGGATCTAGTGAAATTTAGGGTATATTATGGCAATGGTGAAATAAAAATTGGGCAGAATAGTGTTGATTTAATTAGCTTTTTAATATTACTATTAGACGTAAGATTTGAATTTACATGATTGTTATTAGTTAGCGAGGGATAGTAATATTGTAGTTTATGTTAGACTTAGTTTAATTAGTGCTTCTCTTGTAGGTTGGCAATATTAGATGTGTACTATAATACTGTAGTATCGATAGCGGGATAGTTAATAATCGTTGTCTAATTTAGGGCAGTGATATTACATGTTAGTAGTGATCTAAAAATTTATTTTGTCTATGTCGTCGTAGTAATGTCGGATCCAGTGAAATTTAGGGTGCATTATGGCGATGGTGAAATAAAAACTGGGCATAATGGTGTTGATTTAAGCAGCTTTTCGGTCACCATGGTTGAGCACTCGTTCCCCGATAGTGTTAGCATTCATGATATAAAAGCTTTGGTTGACCCAATATTTTTTCCTGAATCCAAGTGTTTACTCTGTTACCATCCAAATCTTATTCATGTGTAGTAAGGATGACTCGGCTATGTGGGAGTTGAAGAAAGTAGATCGAACATACTTGTGACAGAAATGTTTAAAGTGGTGCAAGGGATCTCGCCTTGAATGTGTGATGCTGGTGCAGACTTGCCCTAGAGTAGATGTCGATATTAGTGGTGTGAGCGAGAGCAACACATCGGTTACAGCTGAACAAGTTCAGGCAGTGATGCCGGTTGAGGTATCAGCAGGGGATGATAACAGGAATGCAGCAAACGCAGAAGGTCAGGCCGATGAAGGGGAGATCGAGCAACTTGTTGATCATTTGGAGTGGGTGGACCATATGGCGATAGAAGAAGCTAAAATATTGAAGCCTGATGATGGCATCGGCGAAGATGAGGAAGGGGGGATGATGATGATGAAATGCATGGTATTACTAGGGCAGCAGAGGTACCCATCTCTGATGAATGAAACAAGCAAAACAAAGCTGGTATGGAACTTTTGTGGGGCCATGAGTCACATTGAGAGTATGGTACTAATGCCATTCGGCTGAATCAAATATACTCGATAATTCTGAATTGAAGTTGGCAGTGAGGCTGTGAGTACTATCGCTGCAGAGAGAGTTTCGGGTTGTCTTGTCCAGATAGATAGGTACACAGTGAAGTGCAGAACCGATGGATGTGAATTTCGAGTTCATGCATACAAACCGAAGTGCAAGATGTATTGGATTGCATCACGAGTGGAGGAGTACACATGCAAACTAGAAAACATTTTGGTGAAACACCGCAACTTGAATGTGGCTTTAATTGCTAGCGTGATGTTCAATGAAATCATTGAGAAGTGGGGCATTGAGTGTTCGTATATTCAGAAAGCAATCTTAAGAACATTTAAGTGTTAGATAAGTTACTCGATGGCTTGGCGTGCGAAGCAAAAAGCATTAGAGAAGAGGTTTACTACATACGAGGCTTCATATTGCAACCTACCTCGTATGCTTGATGTATTAAAGCAAACCAACCTTGACACATACACCGCTTTCAAAGAAAGTGAAGCAAATGGAAATGGGATCTTAACATTTCATCGTGGTCGTTCGGATGGGTGATGTTCACGTCGACTCACAGCGACAGCGTCGACACGCGTTGGATAGCCTATGCATGGGCTATTGCCGATGCTGAGCTGGACGACATCCCACAGGTATCTTGGGGTTCAGCGGTTCTTGCTGCCACGTATCGCGCCCTTTTGTGACGCGTGCGTGAAGAAAAGCAAGACCGCCAATCTGGCTGGGATGCCTCTTCTTCTTCAACTCTGGTCATTCGAGCGCTTCTCTGTGGGCCGATCCTATGTCGAACCTCGACACTACACCGTCAACATGTACGGAAGTGATGCGATCGACCATCTGACGACGGGCTCCCTTTGGACTAGGCGATGGGCACATCTTTTTAAGCATTTATCCAATTTTAATTTCAATCGCATATGCTTACAAACATTTTTTTCTATTGCAGCCACAATGGGTAGGATTGCAGGTACATTCGGCGTACCCTCCTTCACGGAGGCATTTGACCACTTGAAGGTGGAGCAGGTGATCTGGAACCCTTACAGCGAGCGCCGTGTAGCAGAGAGAGCCACGGCAGGGGGGATCTCAGCATTATGCTGCAGGGACCAGGCTTACCAGGAAGAAGCTCGTCTTTGACATCTTCATGGAGCTAGGGCTACGCGTCGCAGTGAGTCCTGAGGCAGTTTGGACTTCGCCAGGTGGTCCCTGTTTCTTCGAGGGATCATGTGCTAGAGAAAGTGCACTCGTGAGTTACTCGCCCAATACAATTATGATAAATGCTTATATTATATTTGTAATAATGTGGATTTTTGTTAAGGTTGTCCACCCATAGACCCCAGAAGGGTATGGCGACCTTGGCTTAGAGGATGGCACCGTGGCTCGCTCAGTGGGATGGGGCGCTAGAGAATGCTATTGATGAGAACACACCATACGACTACTCTTACCAGTAGTACCTAGCCTGGTATGTGCCCTGGATGGGTACTCGTCTCCTACTTGTGGAGGAGCCACCAACCCACAGGTACGCTTCGAGCGTAGCATACTTGTACCCAGGCCAAGCAGGAGTGGCCATGCACGCGATGGTAAGTCTTATTTCGTAAATTACACCATCTATTCATTACGCTATGCCGTTGTGCTTATCATTTGTTAAATGCGTGGCGGTTGGACCACGCAAGGACTTACAGGCATGGCACACTACTACATAACAATCCATCACTTTGCTGGTCCAAACGCCATCACTACCGGTTATGGGAGCTGGCAGTGATACTCGGGATTATCACTGCCGGCTCTGGAACCGACAGTGATGATAGATATCTCTACCGCTCTGGAATCGGCAGTGATAATTAAGCATTGTTCTGACAGTTTTAACACAAAACGAAGAGATTTCCCTAGGAGGTCACCCTCACACATCCTAGTTAGTACTACTCTTGCCTAAGCACGCTTAACTAATGAGTTTTGCCGCCAATTTTAATGCAAATGCGAGCACTTCCCGAGAGGTCACCCATCCTAGTACTACTCTCACCCAAGCACGCTTAACTTCAGAGTTCTTATATGATCTAGTACCGTAGTGTTGGTATGATCACATTTAAAAATATAACGCGTCTCCCTCCCCTTAACCTCACAAAGCACCAGAACACTAATGTTAGTATTCTTAGAGCATCTCCAGCAGAGCCCCTAAACCAGCCCCTAAACCTTAAAATAGGGAGTGTAGTAAAAAAAACAGATCCAGCAGAGCCCCAACTCAAGCCCCTAAAATTAGGGGCCCCCTAAATTTGCTTCCTCAGCCCCAATTCCCAGGGGGCCCCTACTCAAGCCCCTAAAATTAGGAGGCCTCTAAATTTGCCTCCTCAGCCCTAATTTCCAGGGACACGAGTACAACCCTTATTATTGAAGATAGGGAAATACATGAGAGGCTTCGAAAATTTTATCATGTTTTCAAAATTTTAAATTTAAATTTTAAATATCATGTTTTTAAATTGTAAATGTTAGTATGCTTATGTTTTATGTATTACAAATATTTGTGATTGAATTTTAGTGATGTCAAATGAAGATTATACATAGCGGATATGTCAAAATAGGAGAAAAAGAAAAATAGGGGCTGAGATTTAGGGGCTGTTGCTGGACTTGTGTTCTGAAAACAGGGCCCCAAAAAATAGGGGGAGCCCCTAAATCCAAAATAGGGGCTCTGTTTTAGGGGCCCTTGCTGGAGATGCTCTTATACTTCGAATTTACAATGACTTGGGTGCTCCAAAATTTTGGAGCACCCATATAAATACCTTATGACTGCCAGCTCTGCGCAGAACCGGCAATCATAAGGTCAGATTGCGCAGGAAAATTCAGAAGTGCAGGAAAATACATATCACTGCCGGTTAAAGAGTACACCCGGCAGTAAAAGTTGTAGTATCACTACCGGTTCTACTTACAACCGGCGGTGATACGTCACTACCGGGTTTGGGTATAAACTGGAAGTGATAGTGTGTTATTACTGCCGGTTGGTTATCCAAACCGGCAGTGATGCGTTTCCTTGGCAGCGGTTCTTATGAACCGGCAGTGATATTTTATCACTGACGGTTCTAGCCCAACCGGCAGTGATCTGATGGCAAGGATTGCCTGTTGTGTAGTAGTGGCAGTAGTATTTTGACTAGGCTACGTGATGGAGTCACTGTCAGACTGGACGAGATGATGGAAGCATGGAGACGTGTGGTGACCCAGACTCGACGGATCGTGGAGCTTGGTTCTTGTCGGCAGGTGGACGCGACTGATCATGGAACCTTGTCCAGGCCACCACGTGGGCCTTCTTACCACACACCGACTCTAGCTCCTTGCCACGCCCCTGTACCTTCGGCCCCAAACATGGCTGGAGGGTCCAGTTGGCAGGCACCATGCGGGCCTTCTTACCACGTAGTGGAGGCGGTGTCCAGCTTCCACACCCCTGTGCCTCCGGCCCCAAACATGGCTGAAGGGTCCAATTGGCAGGCACCACGCGGTCCCACTATAGTCCCCACACCAGGTAAGTTGAGCAATATTCAATTGTTCACGTTTGGTATAAGTATCACCTAACTATGATTACATATTACTATCTAAACTGCAGGTTGCCCTCAGGATGGAGGACAGTTCTCTCCATCGCCGCACTCATCAAGGTACACCAATCCTGAGTATTGGGCGGATCAGTTCTTCTCCGGCACACAGTGGACTCAGCCCGCTCTAGCGACGCAGTTCACGCAGCACCCTCCAGCGACGCAGTTCACGCAACAGGACTACGGCGCCTACGGGTACGCGTTGCCTCCCCGTGACCGTCGCCCGGTGCAGCGGTACAGCCCTTCAGATTATGTGCAGGCGCAACCGTCACAGGAGCTTCACACACGACCTCTGGGCGATGCACCCACTTCAGCACGTAAGACAAAGAGAGGTCGTGCTAAGGGTAGGGGTCAGGGTCCACCTTAGGGGGGGTGCTCAGGGTTAGTACCTCATTGTTAGGCTATCATCCTATCCATGTTTTGTATTTTCTCACTTCATGTATGTTTTACTATTTCACACCGTTAATTGTCCTGTCATCGCTTTTTACTTCGTTCGTCATTTCTAAAATGTAATTTACTTTCTCAAACAACGTGAAAACACAACACCGAATACATACTCGCTGAAAATTACCACTCACTCGCTGAAGACTTTTGTTAGTACTGACACCTATCAGAGACGGTTCACAAATATCATCAGAGACGGCTTTGTGAACTGTCTCTAACAATGGGTCAGTGATAATAGAGCCACATCACAGACGGTTTCAACAACCGTCTGTGATAATAATATTACAGACGGTTCTTATTCAGAACCGTTAGTGATATATTTCTTCCACAGACGGTTTGACAAAAGACCGTGCAGCGATAGTATGGATATCACGCAGGCGATTTATTATGCGAACCGCCTGGCGATAGTATGGATATCACAGACGTTTTATTGTACGAACCGTCTTTGATAGTATGGATATCACAGATGGTTTATTGTACGAACCGTCTGTGATAGTATAGATATCACAGACGGTTTATTGTACGAACCGTCTGTGTTAGTATAGATATCACAGATGGTTTATTGTACGAACCGTCTGTGTTATATAACCTATCACAGACGGTTCACAAATAAGAACCGTCTGTGATGTGGTTTTCATACATCGACATTTTTACATTTATTGGCTAGCCTCGGAAATGCTAGCCATGCCCTCAAAGCAGACATAACACGACATAAGATCACAAACAAGTGATCATAACACGAATCACAGACATAACACACACGAGATCACATAACACGGACATATCGGATCGCAAACAATATATCAAATGCGTATAAAGACTAAAAGAATCCCAACTCTATTATCATCTAGCGCTCATGCAAGGAAGCGAAGTTACAAATGAATTTTCTCCAATCACGTTATTGGAGAAGTAAACACTAAACAACCATACGTAGCAATTGACACAAATAGCAGCTTTCAAACTAAATATATCAAACATGGAAAGAGAATGGCAAGCGACATCGATCCAATAAAACCAACGAAGGATATAACTTGATCCATCACGGCTGACGAATGTTGTTGCCTTCCAAAGCACCCCACATCAATTGTATCAGAAGATATGTACAAAATTTACTAATGCATCATTCCACTGCCTAATATGTACATGGCTACTACATCACGGTGTTACTATTTCGAAATGCTCTCCTCTCAAGAAAAAGAATTGACTAAGAATGATATTTTTTTTCCTAAGCAATTCAACTACTACAAGTCCACAATCTTCACAAATTAAAAGCAGTACAAGTGGCAATCTGAGAGAAAAACCTAACTCTTGCGATTAGACACTGTAGAACTTCGCCTTTTTATTAATGACTTCAGTGGCTAGGAAAAAACAAAGTTTTCCTCGAATTGACGCCAGATCCTTGTCTTGCAATGAAGTTTTATCCTTACTCATTTGTGTTGCATTGACGAGGAGATGCATGTTATGGCAAACGTAAAATCCACATCGGTTATTCCCTGTCCCTGTTGGTGGCACTGCAAAAATAGAATTGCTTAGTTCCAGAATCATGGCTACGGAGTTTGAAATAGGATTATACTGTATAGAGGATACCGGAAACTTGAAATCGTCTTTAACGCCTTATCCCCGCCTTGAGCGGAAGGATCTCGCAAAGCTTTGACCGTCCTCGTGATTTGAAAGGTTAGCCTCGGCTATTCCAGAGCAACAAGCACCTTAAACAACATGGTTACCTGGTGATTAACCGTGCGATAGGGTTCAAGTCGTGGTTGCCGGTATGTGAGGAATCAACGTAAATAACCGGTTCTTGGCCATATGAATTACAATTAGAACCCAGTGAAACCTGCATAGGTATGTTGCCATGGTCAATTAGCACCAAAGTATTGTGTGCACATTACAAATGAGAGTATACCAAGTCGGGCAGCACTTACCCTGGGTTAAAGGGTAAAAGTATGAAACTTTTATCTTTACGAGCATCCAAGGCATGTAAATGCGTATTCCTCTACTTCTTTTGCATCTTGGTTCATTGTTGGCTGCGAGACTAAGAGTGGGTCGAGGAAACCCACCGATGTATTGTTCGTTCTCGCCAGTATCATGAATCTATATATACAAAAGTTAGGCAAAGGGTCACTTCAAATATATATATATATATGACATTTATCCGTATTACAGGAAGACACACTCACAATGTCCAGATCTTAAGAGCGAGGCGTCGAGGGCGTCGAGGTTGAAGAGATCGAACAGTCCTGGAAGCCGACGCCATGAAGTAGCCCCCGAGTCGTTGAGCAGATGCTTAGGCTTGTAGCGGACCATGATACTTGTTGTAATGCGTTCGTTCTCACGGCTTGTTAGCTTGTCTCATGTAGTATGTATGCAGGCTTTTGCAGCTGATAAGTCAATGTCTTCATGCGATCTTCCGTTAATAAAGGCTCTCCTAGCTTGAATACTCCGGCCAGCAGGGCCATCGGATAGTACTCAAGGCCTTCGCTATCTTTTTCGATTTGCCCTTCCCTTTCTTTGTTGGAACGGAAATCTTCGGGAGACGAGGAGTAGAGAGCAATCATAGTCAAAGTCAATATCAAACTTTTTGGGTGGGAGGGCACGATAACCGATTTGGGGGAATTGGATCAACACGGCGGAGGAAGTAGAGGTACTTCGGTGGAGGATGGATGTCTAGAGATATGTCATTTCTTTGGGCCACTTTGGATGAATGTGCCGATGACATCCCCGATGTCTGCGCTTCGTCATTTGGAGGCAATTGTAGCGTGGCGATCTTGAAAATGTCATGAACGCCGTCCACATTGACCTTCGTGAAACCGGCGCTAGCGGTACCGTGCACCATCGCCCCTTCAATGGATGGATACGCGAGGCCCCAAGCGGCTTTGTATAGGAAGGGAGCAATTGGCAACTCTCACCTGGAGATTGCACCGCGTGAGCTCCTACACAACGGTACCCAATTAGCTAATGTGCCCAAAGATATATCTATGGAGCATTCAAGAGATCTAAATTAGTATACCTTGATGTCATAGGCAGGAATTTCTTGGCGTGTTTACCCTGGTCGTGGGCGGGCCCTTGCAATTTGCTCTTACGTGTAGTGGGCTGAACCCTTGGCCTTCCACAATTTGTGTGTTTTGAGCATTGAGCCTTTCCTCGAGGCTTCTTATCCTATCATCGAATTCTCCTCTCGGCTGTCCTCAAGATCCTTCACGATCTTTTTCGCGCTTCGTCTCTACCTCTCTTCTTACTCCGGTACATGTGAGTGTCTTGAAGCCCGTTTTCCAGTGGAACGAAAACCCCTTTTCCTCGCGTCGCGACCAGGGTGTTCCTTGTTTCCCAATGCCGTGGAGAGTGCATCTCTCTCCTGTTTGGGACAAAAGATCCACCGGAAGATTGTGCACTCAACTCGCTGCAAGATCGCGACAAAGTTATTTGACTTATGAAGTTAGGAACTAAATACGTACCAAAATGGTGGTTCGATATCTTACCAAACGTTAGCGAGACTTCCTCGTCCGCGAGGTTTGTAAAGGAGATGGTGCCGATGGTGTGGCACATGACCTCGCTCTTAGCCGAGTCTACGGCCTTGTTGGTCGCTAATCGATGCAAATGGCGCGAGTCCCCTCGTCCTCCCTGTCCCATTGCATCCTGTTCCCCGCGTGCCGGCGGTGCCGAGTCTATGGGGGTGGGTGTTCCTTACTGCGAGGGCCTTGTGTGCTTCGCTTTCAATCAAGAATTGATCTCGTCTTGGTGAACAAAAGCGTCGCCATGAATCCTCACTAATAAACCCGTACTTAGAGTAGGAGTCCTATCCTTATTGACGTATTCCTTGACAAGTGTGCTCTTAAAGGTCTTCCACGCCTTTCCTGCCACTAGCGATTGCATACCGTCGCCACCGAGGGTCCTCGAGTTCTTACGGGAGATCGAAGGAGGAAAGGATTTACGTAAGCGGTCGTTGCGGCCCTCGTCGATCGGCGACTTCCAGGATGTACATGTGATGGGGACCCGTTCGCGTGCAACTATCCCGCACATTGTTAAGTAATGCATTCACTACCTTTTACTTCGGTAGGACCCATCTTTCGGATCGATCGCCGTGATGCTATATCGGCTGTTGGCCTTTGTTTGCTTTTCTTGGAGCGAGTTGGTTTGACTTGACTCGGCTCATCGATTGGGCCTAAGGTGGAATGGAAAATATTGAAATAATGTTATTCACCAAGCGTCTTGTGGGTAAAGCCGCAGAGTGAAAATCTTTTTCAAAAGCCGTTTCCACAGTCATGAAAGTCTTGGTGCACTAGCACTAGCTAGATGTTAAGTTGCCAACTTGTTATTCCGCAGTAGACTTGTTATGGACTTTTCAAGCTGCCATCTGCTCGAGGAGGTCCTCCCCTGGATTGCCCGTGTCATTTTCACTTAGTATACCAGGAACAAGAGTCAAGAGCTATCTCTCCTGTCTAATTTCTGATCTATCCATCTATTCCATCGCGTCAACATTAAAGCCTGCGCTGCACTACATGTATACCGAGTACCGAGGCAGCAAGTGGAGCACGCGCTTATTTTGCATAAATATATGTAGGTTGTATTAATAGAAAGTCGAATTTAGTAAAAGCAATTTAACAGATATAAAATAACAAGTATGCAAGCATAAATATAACAACTCACAGTCCTCCATGACGTGAGCAACAAGTTTTCCATTTTCTGCAATTTAGTAAATTATAAAGCCTTCACATACTGAGACACATTGATATGCGCTCAATTCTCTAAAGTTGTTTGTGTTGCGTAAAGCCTTGATATTGTATTTGTGTGGTAGGTTAGAATGAATGTTATTTTGTGGTTGTAGTTAAATGGGATGTGTACTAGCATTGCTATGAACTCGTTGGCGACTACTATTTCCGATTAGCTACTATTTTCATATGAATACTTTATTACTCTTTGTTAAGCAATCGCATTTAGAGCAATCTGAGAACCAGTTATTATTAGAGTGTATGGATTGGCTTTGGTTGTTATTTATGATCTTTGTTGATGATATTTTAAATAACAACACTAGAATGACAAATTCACAATATACTAATTCACAATATGTTATATTTGTATGTATTAACTCTGTTAAAATTCGGAATCTAGACCTCTGCAGAGCTTGCACTATTTTCATTCTAACTAATTTATACAATTTATAGAAGACATGGAAGGAGAAATGGTACGAGAAAGACTTGCAAAACATACAAATAAAAAAAAATAGAGAGGCCATAAAATATATCTGAGAGAATAATATAGGAACGGAGGCAATGAATATTATTCAATTGTTAGTAGCACCTACAATCTACAAAAGCGAGAGGCAATGAATAATATATGAACGGAGTTCATTCTCAGTTTGCTTTACAAACCATCCAAAAGGCCACAGTCTTCTCTTTGAGGTGCCCTTCTTATGCAATGTTTCCTTTGATTTTCACAGTTTCAACCTTAGCACACACATCCACAAATCTATTGTTCTACCACGGGGAGGAGGAGACCAACCTTGTGATGGAGGAGGAGGCGTCGGGGGAGGAGGAGGCGCAGCGATCGGGGAGGAGGAGGCGCGTTCGCCGGGAGGAGGCGCCAACGCCGCGGCGGGGCTCGAGGCGCCGTGGGGCTCGGGAGGCGGCGTCGATCTCCATCGGTGTGCTCGGGGCGGCGCGGAGGGGCTCGAGGCGGCGGCGGGGCTCGAGTGTGCTCGGGAGGCGGCGCGGGGCTCGAGTGTGCTTTCGAGGCGCGGCGGCGCTCGTTAGGGTTTGCGATGTGCGTAGCGTTTGAAATCCGATAGAAAGCGATTCAACTGTTTAGAAGTTTTATAGGGTTTGAATATCAAAGAAGGTTCTAAAGCTTCGAACAGGCTGTGTTATTCTATATCCTGAGCGGTTTCTTTTAGAACCGTCTGTAAAATTAATATATTGAGCAGTTACATTTGTAGAACCGTGTGATGTCTATATCACAGACGGTTCTAAAAGAGAACCGTCTGTGATACCGCTCAGCCCCCCTCTGGGTATCTTGATTGCTCCAACATCTCATACCCTACCTAACCAACATGCCCTACCTGCTAATGCCTGCAAGTTTACGAAGCTTGTTGCCCTACCTGCTAATGCCTGCAAGTTTACGAAGCTTGTTTACTACCAGACCACCCTACATACCCTACCTAACCAACATGCCCTACACCTTTAATGCCCGCAAGTTTACGAAGCTTGTTGCCCTACCTGCTAATGCCTGCAAGTTTACGAAGCTTGTTTACTAGCATACCACCACCCTACCTTACCTGCTAATGCCTGCAAGTTTACGAAGCTTGGTTACTAGCAGACCACCCTACCTAAACGAACTGCTACCTCAACATGTACCGAACACGCCCTAATCATTGATATCTGCAAGTTTACAAAGCTTGGTTACTAGCAGACAATATTATATTTAGGTTCTCATATTTTTAATTATTAATCTACATTAAAGATTAATGTTTTTCAAAGCACGAAAAAAAATGAAATAAATACAAAAGTACTTAACATGAGTACACATAAGTACAAAAATATTACTTTATTACGCATGCATGCATGCTCTTACTTGCAAGTTAACATTGAAATTACAAAGTGAAAATTAGCCCTTCACGATGATCGGCCAGCGTGTGTAGGTGACTTCCTCAATTTGTTCCTCTTGAACCATCTTTGGCATTTCCGATAGGAGGCAAATCATCAAATTGATTGTACTCTTCCTCATCTACTACATTCTCAACTCCGACAATCCTCCTTTTCCACTGAACAACTACGTGGCGTTTCTTGTTGGGCCGAATTCGGTAACATAGAAGACTTGAACAACTTGGTTTGCGAGCACGAATGGTTCATCTTGGTATCCGACACGTTCGAGGTCCACAGTAGTGATGCCGTACTTGTCAACCTTCACGTGCTGGAGGTGGACCCAATGACACCGAAATAGTGGGATCTTGAAAAGTGCGTAGTCAAGCTCCCAAATCTCCTCTATGAACCCATAGTAGGAGCTCCTCGTTGACCTAAGCGATGCATCGAGCATCTATCACGGACCCCAACTGATGCAGTTTGTGCTCTTCAAATCCTGATCTATCGTGTAAAATGTGTATCCATTTAAGTCGTATCCTTTCCACGTGACAAGCTGTAAAAGATGGACCTTTTGCCAACCATTTTGAGGTGTCATATGGCGAGCTCCAGTGATGGGTCGCTCTTTGAACCAATTGTTAAAGCTGAAGGTTATCTTGTCTTATGATCCAAGACTCTGTCGTGCTGGATTCTCTTGCCTTAGCCATTGCTTGTGCTCGGCGATGTGCGGGGACACTACGATCATGTGTTGTAGAAGCTGTGAAATGGGCTTGAGCACACGCATAGCTGGATCGGCGTGATTGCTTTCCTTCCGATGGTCCGATACCACAGAGCCTCCCTCATGGCGAGATCGAGGCACACCTATTGGTTGGGCCTGAGCCATGTAATCGGCGCAGAACTTCGGCGACCTCTTCGGTTGCATAACCTTCGACAATGCTACCCTCCGGACAGGGTCGATTTCGTACGTAAGACTTAAGAATTCCCATATACCTCTCGAACGGGTACATGCTACGTAGGAACACAGGCCCGCACATCTTTATCTCTATTACAAGGTGAACAATGAGATGGACCATGATATCGAAAAATGACGGAGGGAAATACATCTCAAGATTACATAGAGTCATCACCACCTCGGCCTGCAGAGCATCTAGTCCTTCGGGATCGATGACCTTCTGAGCGATTGTGTTAAATAAATTACACAGCCTCATGATTGTCTCTCGGACCTTGACTAGCAAAATACTTCTAATTGCAATAGGGAGCATTTGAGTCATCAACACATGACAATCATGAGACTTCATACCAATTAATTTTAAATCTTACATTGAAACAAGTCTCTTCATGTTGGACGAGTAGCCGGACGGAACTTTCACACCATGCAAGCACTGGCACAGTTCAGTTCTTTCGGCCTTTGACAGAGTGTAACAAGCTGGTTCATGTCATTACCACCTTTAACGGTCTCTTTTGGTGCTAACTCAGGTCTTATGCCCATATCGACTAAGTCAAGTCGTGCATTGATACCATCCTTTGTTTTGCCCTTAATGTTTAGTAGGAGACCAATCAGGCTATCACAGACATTCTTCTCCACGTGCATGACATCGATGCGATGGCGAACTTCTAGGTGCTCCCGATGAGTAGGTCCCAAAGATTGATCTCTTCTTCCACAAGTTCTTCTCACGGTCGACCTTGCTTTACGTCCCTTTCCATCGTAACATCCAAATCCTTTACAAAGTCATGAACATCTCTCCCACTAAAAGGCCTTGGACTGAAGCTGTTTTCGTTCGTCAGTCGAATAGTTTCTTCATCTTGCGGTATGGGTGTTTCCTCCCAAGAAACCTACGGTGACGCATGTACACGGTTTTCTGTGAGTGATTCAGCCACACACTCTCGATGTCGTCTAGGCGGTGAGTGCAAGCCTTGGCACCTTTTGTACTCTGGCCCGACAGTTAGCAAGTGCGCAGGTAATCATTTATGGTGTAGAACAACAAGCGTGTAAAGTGAAGTTCTCTCGTTTGTATGCATCCCAAACACTGTACCCAGGAACCCACAATGTTTTTAGATCTTCCACCAATGGAGCTAGGTACACATCAATATCGTTCCCAGGTTGTTTCGGTCCTTGGATAAGCCTGAGACAATAAAATGTACTTTCGCTTCATACACAACCAAGGAGGAAGGTTGTAGATCTGAGAGATTCACGGGCCAAGTGCTATGCCGGTGCTCATGTTACCGAAAGGATTCATTCCATCTGTACTCAGTCCAAACCTTATATTCCTCATCTCCATGCCGAATTCTTCATACCTCCTATCGATGTTTCTCCACTTTGGGTGGAGTCGGTGTCTTAGCATTCCATCGTTCTTACGCTTCTCGGAATGCCAACACAAAGTAGCTTTGGCCTCCTTTGGGTTAGCGAACAAAGCGCTTCAATCGGAATTAGAGGCGAGATACCATGCCATCTTAGCAGGAGTTCCATTCTTCACCTCCTCATCGGAATGACTCTTACGCTTGTGCCGGATGTGTTGCACACCGGACATACATGCAAGTTTGCATACTCTTTGCGGTATAGGATACAATCGTTCGGACATGCATGTATTCTTTCTACCTCCATTCCCAAGGGACAAAGAACCTTCTTGGCTTTGTAGGTTGTTGTCGGCAACTCGTTTCCCTCTGGACGCATGTCTACCAATAGGCGTACTTATTTGTGAAACTCTTGTCTGACCAACCATTGCTTGCCTTCAATTTCAGCAGTTCAAGCACGGACGACAACCTTGTGTATTTCACCTTGCAACCAGCAAACAAAGGTTTCTTCGAGTCCTCCATCAAACCCACGAATTTTTCATATTCCCTTTCGTCACTGTTCCCTTCTGCGTCGCGCAGCATCTTCTCCAGATTGTCATCATGCAACATATCCTCGTCGAAAGCAGAATCAATGTGATCATCCGGCATATCGTTGACTTAGTCGAAGATGTTAACGATACCACACGCTTCTTGTATATTACGCTCTTCGCCGTGATCGGTCCAACATGTATATCCCTTTTGAAACCTCGCATAATCAAGTGTGCTTCGATCTGCGCCGAAGTTTCAAAGCGTCATCATATTCTACTTAATCGATGCATGGACAAGACATATATTGCACTCCCTTATTAAACATGTCCTCCTCTGCAGCTCTTCTAAAAGTGGAGGCGCCATTAATGTACTCCACACTCAAATGCGGTCCCAGCGTACATCCGACTTCGATCCATGTATGCTACACATGTAATATTCGATCCAATTAGAACCCTCTTTTCAACTGATTAAGTACACTTTCCTTAACAAGTTAGAGCTTCAAAATAATATTGCAATTATAACGTCCAATTACTAGCTAGCTTAGATCACCACCAAAACATGGATCTACAAGCTAGATCTAAACAATCTTAAATTTCTTACATAACCAAGCTAGATATTGAATTAATATATATAAGGCAATTTTATATCCAATACTAACCTTATATCTGAATTAATATATATAATGCAATTATCCATTACTAACCTTAATTACATCACAAGAATCACCTATTATATAGGATTACAGATGGTTGTATTGCCAAACCATCGGTGATATAACGGTCTTAGCATTCTATCCCAACAGGTGACCACAACATCGAACTTGCGCTCGGGCCTATATATAAGCAAGCTTTATCACAGACGGTTCTATGTAATAACCGTCTGTCATATAGTAAGATTACAGACGACGATGTGTACCAACCGTCGGTGATATTATACAGACGGTTATGTAAACTAAACCGTCTGTGATATATAGGTATATCACAGATGGTTATTTCAAAAACCGTCCGTGATGGCAGACGAGGAAGGGTGTGTGATAGTTTTACTGACGGTTAGTTTATAGAATCGTCTGTGATAGCGACCGTCCGTCTTCGTCTCTTCATTTCCTGCGCGCCTTTGAATGAGAACTCTTCGTTTCTCGCTTCGTCTTCAATTCCGGCCACCTATTAAATCACCGGTATTGATCGAATTCGATCAACACATTACTGCTAATGGCATCTCCCGCAAGCTCTCCTTCGTCGGCGTCGCCTCCACCATCTCCCGCAAGCTCCCCCGGCGCCGCTCCACCATCACCTCCCCCGGCGTCGCCGCTATGCGGGAAACGCAAGCGGGAAGAGGAGGAGCGGGAGGAGGAGGAGGAGGAGGAGGAGGAGCGGGAGGAGGAGGAGGACGAGGAAGAGTCAGAGGAAGACGACCACGTCATGCACTGGGGGAGCTCAGATGACGACGACGACGACGACGGTAGCCCACCGTGGCGCGCGACGGCGAGCGATGGCAGCCCACCGTGGAGTGACGACGGCACGGCGATGGCAGCTCGCCACCTCCTCCAGGCGGCGATGATTATTTTAATTTATAAGTAATAATATATATATAATGTAGTAATGTAATGAAATGTTTTATGTTATAAAATGGCATTTATTCTGATGGTTATCAAATTTCATTGGGAGAAACTTACACCGGACGTCCGATTCTCGTTTTTGGACGCATTGCAAGATTTTTTGAATGTATGAAACATTTTTTTTTAGTTTGTCGAAGAAAAATGTTTCACACGTAGAAAGAAAATGTTGCGAAAAAAAGCGACGTCCGATCACTAGCAATTTGAATTTCATTATGTTATAAAATGGTCGTATTACCATTTTTCGTCCTATCTATCAACGAATTATGGTCTTCGATGAAAATACGTAGTTCGATAAAAACATCAAAATGTTATAATGCAGATACCACGACGGTTATAAACACAAAACGCGTGCGTGATATAAGCTTTAATATCGAGAGGCGTTTATAAACACAACCCGTGTGTGTTTATATCACAGACGGTTGTATATTAAAACCGTCTGTGATATTACTTTATATCACAGACGGTGTTTTTATAGAACCGTTTGTGATAATATCACAGACGGTTGGAATACAAAACCGTCTGCGATATTTATCTAATCACAGACGGGTTTACTTAATAACGGTCTGTGATAGTTTCACTAAAGGTTGGTTTATAGAATCGTCTGTGATATTATATATTACAGACGGTTTTTGAAAACCGTCTGTGATGGTGCGTCTAATATAAGCATTTCTGTAGTAGTGTCATCAGCTCCTTCATATGTCACTATGACAGACAGTTGCCTTGTAAGGGCAAAAGGGTCAATTCACACCGTGAAAAAAAGGCTGGATGGGTAATATCAAACTAACAAATTTAAGAACACCCTCCTAGGATGCCACGTGTAATCTTCTCCATCCACCTCCGCCATTTACTCTTCCCTTTTCACTTCTCCCACATTCCTTCTTTCCTCTCTAGCACACAAATTTAAAATTAGAACATTTTAAGTTTAACAATTTTAAATAGAAAGTTTCAACTAAAAATTTTCAAATAAAAAAGTAAATTGACAAATTTCAAATTAGACAGTTTTAACTCAAAAAATTTCAAATTAGAAAGATTCAACTCAAAAAAAAATTAAATAAAAAATATCAAATTAGGAAGTTTCAGCTCAAAAACTTTTAAATAAAAAGCTTCAATTTAGAAAGTTTCAAATCAGAAAGATTCAACTTGAAATGCTTTAACTCAAAAAAAAAATCAAATTAGAAAGTTTCAACTAAAAAAATTTCAAATTGAAAAGTTTCAACTTAGAAAACTTTTGGTTCGAAAAGTTTCAATTTAAAATTCAACTCAACAAAATTTCAATTAAAAATTTTCAAATTGAAAAGTTTCAACTCGAAAAAGTTTAAATAGAAAAATTTCAAATTAAAATGTTTCAAGTAAAAAAAATCAAATCGAAAAGTTTCAACTCCGAAAACTTTCTATTAAAAAACTTTCGGATTGAAAAGTTTTCGTTCAACAAACTTTCGGCCGGAAATTTTTCCGTTAAAAAGCTTTCAAGAGTAGGTAAAAAATACTTGTTTAAAAAAAGTTAGGGAAAAATTTTAAATACAAAAACTATTTTGAGTTCAAGGGGGAGAAAATAGAGGAGGAGAGGGGACGTAGGAGGTGCTATGACTTGTTATAAGGAGAGTGCGTTTAAGGCAGAAGGAAAGTGAGGGAAGGAAGGAGATGATCCCACTTATATTATAAAAAGAATATTTTGAGAGGGAGGTGTTATTATTTGTCACCAGAAGAGATTGTCCTCCCTAAATCTTTCACTCAAATTAGCAATTCCCAAAAATCAATCACAAACTGTGCGATGGCAAATTGTAAAATGTCAATGTATGGAAGTGGCAGATAATCAGTTCCCTTGTTAAGTAACGCGTCTTTCACGCCGTGTCCAGTTAGAGCGCTTGTACTTAGACATGAACAAAATCGACCCGGCCTGGTTAAGTACTCGAAAATGCTGGGCGCAATCACTGAAAGTCTTGTCTGGCCCAGCTAAAAATAGGACTACGAATCTATCACTCAAGTGCCAGGCCAACACATTCGGTAGGCCGGTCGTTCATGGGATTTCGTTCTCGAGAAATTTTTTTAATAATTCATTTTTTAAAAGTAATTACGATATTAATACGTGAAAAAATAAAATTACAAAAATAATACTACATCGTCAAACGGCAAGGTGAAATAGGAGTAGTCACCACATGGATGAATGAAGTCACTATTTTCGCCATACCGTTTGGCGACTACTCGTTAATCCTGCAGTTAACAATGCACCGTCAGTGCCGCGCGATCCAAGGCAGTTATCGCTGTACCGTTCGGTGATAACCCGTTGTCACCGAACGGTACAATGACAACTAGACCATATAAATACTCGGTCGCTGCAAACTGAGCGCGACTGAGCGAAGAATCGATCGCTGGCTAGGAGAGAGGAGGAGGAGGAGGAGGAGGAGAGCGAGCTCAGGAGAAAGAGAGAGAAATGAGAGAGAGAGGAGGAAGAGTGGGAGAAGGTAATATCGCAACTTTTTAATATTACTATTAGGCGTAAGATTTGAATTTACATGATTGTTATTAGTTAGTGAGGGATAGTAATATTGTAGTTTATGTTAGACTTAGTTTAATTAGTGTTTCTCTTGTAGGTTAGTGATATTAGATTTGTACTATAATATTGTAGTATCGATAGTGGGATAGTTAATTATCGTTGTTTAATTTAGGGTAGTGATATTACATGTTAGTAGTGATCTAAAAATTTATTTTGTCTATGTCGTCGCAGCAATGTCGGATCCAGTGAAATTTAGGGTATATTATGGTGATGGTGAAATAAAAGCTGGGCAGAATGGTGTTGATTTAATCAGCTTTTTAATATTACCATTAGACGTAAGATTTGAATTTACATGATTGTTATTAGTTAGCGAGGGATAGTAATATTGTTGTTTATGTTAGACTTAGTTTAATTAGTGCTTCTCTTGTAGGTTGGCAATATTAGATGTGTACTATAATACTGTAGTATCGATAGCGAGATAGTTAATAATCGTTGTTTAATTTAGGGCAGTGATATTACATGTTAGTAGTGACCTAAAAATTTATTTTGTCTATGTCGTTGTAGTAATGTCAGATCCAGTGAAATTTAGGGTATATTATGGCGATGGTGAAATAAAAACTAGGTAGAATGGTGTTGATTTAAGCAGCTTTCCAGTCACCATGGCTGAACATTCGTTCCCCGATAGTGTTAGCACTCATGATATAAAAGTTTTGGTTGACCCAATATTTTTCCCTGAATCCAAGTGTTTACTCTGTTACCATCCAAATCTTATTCACGTGTAGTAAGGGTGACTCAGCTATATGGGAGTTGAAAAAAGTAGACCGAACATACTTATGACAGAAATAGGTAAGGTGGTGCAAGGGATCTCGCCTTGAATGTGTGATGCTGGTGTAGGCTTGCCCTAGAGAAGAGGTCGATATTAGTGGTGTGAGCGAGAGCAGCATATCGGCTACAGCTGAACAAGTTCAGGCAGTGGTGCCGGTTGTGGTAGCAGCGGGGGATGATAATAGGGATGCAGCAAACGCAGAAGGTCAGGCCGATGAAGGGGAGGAGATCGAGCAACTTGTTGATCATTTAGAGTGGGTGGACCGTATGGCGATAGAAAAGGAAGCTGAAATGTTGGAGCCTAGTGATGGCATCGGCGAAGATGAGGAAGAGGGGGATGACGATGATGAAATGCATGGTATTACTAGGGCAGCAGAGGTACCCATCCCTGATGAATGAAACAAGCAAAACAAAGCTGGTATGGAACTTTTGTGGGGCCATGAGTCACATTGAGAGTATGGTACTTATCGTAGGTTCGGAAACTAGACACGGAAATGAGAGCGGACGCCGGCCGTTTCACGGGCCGTCGTCCACGAAAGTAAATGTGACACGAGGGTTTATACAGGTTCGGGCGCTTAAGGAAAACGCCCTACTCCTGTCGATGTGTTCCCCGGGGGGAGTAGAGGGATGTGCCCTTGTCCAGACTCCCCGAGGGACACTCCAGTTTTTGGTTTTGCATTCAATGAGAGCTCCCCTTACATGAGGGGGTTACAGTGAGTATTTATAGGCACTCAGCCTGTTACATAAAAGTACCATTATACCCCTACTAGACTAGCCTAAGCGGGGGCATCTTAGTCATTCTGGCGGGGAGGTAGTGGGTCCCACGGGATCGTCTCGAGGGAGTGGACCCCTGACATCCGGGCCCCACAGGGGATTTGGTGACATCACTCAAGTCTCCCGTAAGGAGACTTTCCGCGGGGTATGCCCCCGGGGAGACGTCGACCTCTCGCGGGACATGATGAGAACTCCCCGCGGGGTGTGCCACGGGGTAACCTCCCGGGGAGGTTGTAGGTCTTCCGGAGGGCATGAGACCTCCCGAAGTGCCACGAGGTATGCCCCCGGGGAGGATGTAGACCTCCCGCGGGGTATGTCCGCGAGGTAGGCCTCTGGGGAGGCGTAGACCCCAGCGGGGCGTGAGAAACCCCGCGGGGTATGGGATCTCGCAGCAGTCTCACGGAGTCTGAGATGATTTCTGTAGCATTCCTGATGAATCCGGTGGCGGGCGCCACCCGCCATAGAGCATGAGCCTCCCCTCGAGCGGTCAGTTTTCCTCCTGGCGTGGACTTCACGTGGTGTACGAAACCTTGCCTCCGGGAGCCGGTGAGTTTATCTCCAACACCAGCCCCCCTGCCCCTTGGACACTTTAGGAAGTGTCCCAGGGTCAAGAAGATTGTTAATTTCCTTGTGGCCGAACTGAGTATCCATGCAAATTCAGAAATAAGGCCAAACTTCTGCCGGAGCGAAGCGGAGGCCCATCGCCGGCAGGCTTGGGCCGGAGCGAAGCGGACATGGGAGGCGTGGACCTCCCGCGGGACATGGGGACAACCCTCCACGGGGTATGACCCTGGGGAGGCGTGGACCTCCCGCGGGACATGGGGAGAACCCCCCGCGGGGTATGCCCCCGGGGTGGCGTGGACCTCCCGCGGGACATGAGGACCCCCGACGGGGTATGCCCCCGGTGAGGCGTGGACCTCCCGCGGGACATGGGGAGAACCCCCCGCGGGGTATGACCCCGGGGAGACGTCGACCTCCCGCGGGACATGAGGAGAACTCCCCGCGGGGTGCACCCCCGAGGAGATGTAGACCTCCCGTAGGACATTTGGAGAACCCCCCACGGGGTATGCACCCGGGGAGGCGTGGACCTCCCGCGGGACATGAGAACCCCGGACTCCACGGGGGCATAACCCGCGGGGTCACGGGGAGACCTCCCGTAGCACTCCCGCGGGGTCACAGGGGAACCTTCCGTGACGTGAGGTCTCTTCCTGTAGCACTCTCGTTGGGTCACGGGGGAACCTCCCGGGACTTGAGGGCTATTCCCGTAACACTCCCGCGGGGTTACGTGGGAACCTCCCGGGACTTGAGGGCTCTTCCCGTAACACTCCCGCGGGGTCACGGGGGGACCTCCCGTAGCACTCCCGCGGGGTCACGGGGGAACCTTCCGGGACGTGCGGGCTTTTCCCGTAGCACTCCCTCGGGGTACGGGGAGACCTCCCGGGGCGTGAGGGCACCTCCCGTAGCACTCTCGTTGGGTCACGGGGGAACCTCCCGGGACTTGAGGGCTGTTCCCGTAACACTCCCGCGGGGTTACAAGGGAACCTCCCGGGACTTGAGGGCTCTTCCCGTAACACTCCCGCGGGGTCACGGGGGAACCTCCCGGGACGTGCGGGCTCTTCCCGTAACACTCCCTCGGGGTACGGGGAGACCTCCCGGGGCGCGAGGGCACCTCCCATAGCGCTCTCGTTGGGTCACGGGGGAACCTCCCAGAACTTGAGGGCTCTTCCCGTAACACTCCCGCGGGGTTACGTGGGAACCTCCCGGGACTTGAGGGCTCTTCCTGTAACACTCCCGCGGGGTCACGGGGGGACCTCCCGTAGCACTCCCGCGGGGTCACGGGGGAACCTCCGGGGCGTCGGGCTCTTCCCGTAGCACTCCCTCGGGAGTGCAGGTAGACCTCCCGGGCGTGAGGGCACCTCCGTAGCATTCTCGTTGGGTCACGGGAACCTCCCGGAACTTGAGGGCTCTTCCTGTAACACTCCCGCGGGGTTACGTGGGAACCTCCCGGGACTTGAGGGCTCTTCCAGTAACACTCCCGCTGGGTCACGGGGACCTCCGTAGCACTCCCGCGAGTGCAGGAGACCTCCCGGGCGCGAGGGCACCTCCGTAGCGCTCGTTGGGTCACGGGGAACCTCCCTGTAACTTGAGGGCTCTTCCCGTAACACTCCGCGGGGTTACAAGGGAACTTCCGGGACTTGAGGGCTCTTCCCGTAACACTCCCGCGGGTCACGGGGAACCTCCGGGGCGTGCGGGCTCTTCCGTAACACTCCCTCGAGTGCACGGAGACCTCCCGGGGGACGTGGGCACCTCCCGTAGCTCTCTCGTTGGGTCACGGGGGAACCTCCCGGGACTTGAGGGCTCTTCCCGTAACACTCCCGCGGGGTCACGGGGGAACCTCCCGACTTGAGGGCTCTTCCGTAACACTCCGCGGGGTCACGGGGACCTCCCAGAGCACTCCGCGAAGTCACGGGAACCTTCCGGACGTGCGGGCTTTTCCGTAGCACTCCTCGAGTGCACGGAGACCTCCCGGGCGTGGGGGCACCTCCCGTAGCATTCTCGTTGGAGTCACGGGGAACCTCCGGAACTTGAGGGCTCTTCCCGTAACACTCCAGCGGGTTACGGGAACCTCCGGGACTTGAGGGCTCTTCCCGTAACACTCCCGCTGGGTCACTGGGACCTCCGTAGCACTCCCGCGGGGTCACGGGGAACCTCCCGGGGCGTCTGCTCTTCCGTGGCACTCCCTGGTGCAGGGAGACCTCCGGAGCGTGAGGGCACCTCCGTAGCACTCTTCTTTGGGTCACGGAGGGCCTCCCGTAGCACTCCTCTGAGGGTCATGGGAGACCTCCCGGGCGTGCCGTAAGGTATGCCCCTGAATGGCGTGGAACTCCCGCAGACATGAGATCTCTTGCGTGAGGACTGAGGAGATATGATCGCCACCCATAGCGCAGACGAGGCCTCCCCTTGGGGAGTTGGTGAATTTTCCTCCAACACTAGCCCTCTTGTCCCTTAGGTGCTTTTAAGGGCGACCTAAGGGGCAAAGAAGTGAACCTTCATGACTTATCGCCCCGCGCGGTGTGAATATTTTGTCCTTGGGCAGCTTTAGTGGGCTACGCCCGCACAATAGGCTAGCGCTATTTTTGGCGCCTTAGGGCTAGTCTAGGGTACAGGCACTAGAACCAGCCTCCGACATGGGCGTTGCAAGCCTTACCCATCCTCTGGGTACCCAAGCCATTGCCTAGGTGGGAGCTTCATTTGCGCGGAAGGGTGCTTGGACGACGCCCAAACCCCCTCAAAGTAGCATTGGATCAGGGGGTCGGGATCCTTTTCTCAAATCGGAGGGTGCAAATCGGAGGCACCGCGGTAGGTCTTGAGCAGGAGTTTGGAGCATCCCCCGAATGTCATCGCCCTGACCGTGCGACGAGGAAGCGGATGCTCGGGTGTTCAAGGGGCAGCAGTCATTTTGCCTGGGTGGCCCTACGGGCGTTGGATGCTTCGCCCACGGCGCCTTATCCCTTGGTACTTAATGCCCCCAGTGGGGTGTAGGCTTGTGCTGGGCGCCGGCCCCCAGTTCCCGATCGGCATATACAAGCGGAAGTAAATCGGGGGCTCGGTCGCTGCTCTTTGGCTGTGCATTGATCATCCTTGGGACGACACAAATTGGTCTCTACACTCTCGGACGGTTCCCATGCGCTCCACGGGCCCTGAAGCCAACGCCCGAGCCATATAGGGACAACTTGGTGCGGGCGTTTGCAGCAACGCCCGTGATTCCTTTGGCTATGCGGGACAAAGGGCGCACCCATCGCCCTCTTTATTTGTCCCCCTTATTTGGTCCTCCCCTCGGATGCGCTTCGGTGTTGGGCGCTGGCCTTATCGCCCGATTGCACATGCCTGGAGGGGGAGCGCGTGGGCGCTGTTAGGCGCTGGGCACACAAGAGCGGCACAGGTGAGTGTTCTCTCCGTCTGGGGTGCCCTTGCGTTGGGCGCTCGGCTAGCCCTCCCCCTCGTTTGCGTTGGGCGCTCGGCTAGCGCTCTCAGGGTGCTTGAGAGGGACATCCGGGCGTACAGGGGGCGTAACCTTCGAGCCCCATTTTTTCCCTTCTGCCTACTCTTCATTGCCTCCCCTGCAGCTCGGCAGATCAACCCTCCGGTCGGCAGCGCTCCTTCCCTGGGGTAGATCTGGCCGCTCAACCCATCTCGCCTGACACTGGTGTGCGAGGCCAGAAGGAAGGCCACGGGGGTGCGCCTTCTATGCGGATCGAGGGGGTGGCGCTGTCCGGTGGGCCGACTTCGTGCCGCCGCTCTGCGGAACGAGGGGGCTACTTCATAACCCTTTGTGTTCGTAGCTTGATTGTGTTAATGGTTCTGCTCTTGCTTGCAAGTTCCCGCCATCGTGACACCCTCGCAAAGGGCAAGATCAAGGTGGACGAGGTGGCTCCAGTGGGGGGCAAAGGCAAAAGCAAGCCCCCTGGTGGGGGTGACCCTCATGCGAGAGACATGGACATGATGGCTCCTGCCAAGTTCACCACTTTTGCGAAGGCAGTGGGGGACGAGGACGATGCTCCTACGGAGACAATAGTGGATCCTGGTCGCCAGGAGCTCAGCGGCGGAGAAGCTCTCCCTCGTCCAATGAGGATTCGCCTCTCCCGGGGATGTGGAGTTCCTGAGCTTGGGAGAGTCCCAATCCACCATCGGGGTTCGTGGTGGCACTTAAAGCTTGGGTGGATGACTTATGTATTTTAAAATGCATTGTTTTAGGAGGCGTCTGGAGGGCGGTGATATCCATTATAAGCGAAGTGCACAGAGGGGTCGAGTGCCTTTACGATTATGCCCGCCAAATAAGGTTCGCCGCAGGAGCGGGCGACTTCATGGGGGTATGATCGTGTCTTGGCACCCAGAAAGGGGCCAAGGCACGGGCGCCCTCCCGGGAGGCCTTTTGGTTGCCTCCCCCCAAGAGGGGGGGCTCGATTTGCATCATACCGTGTGCAAAGGGGACATGTCCCCTAAGTTTATAGGGAGCGAGGGAACATGTCCTCCCTCTCGCAGCGGAGAGGGAGGTTCGACCCCGGTGTGGCGATAACAACCCCGCCTTCGTTGAATTGCTTAGGTTCGGCGCACGGGGCCTTACTCTGAGGAGTTGGGCGTTTAGTTCGGGGCGCGACCCCGCAGGGGAGGTTGTTGCGCCCCTTGTATTAGACTCGTGCTTACCGGGACGGGGATGTCTCCCGGGTTAGAACTCACAATGTAATGAGAATGTTTTCCGCGATGTTGCGGGGTTGACCCGGAGGTCGTTCGGCTTATCGCCAGGGGACCATGGGGGACTAGTCCACGGTGCACCCAAGGGGGACTAGAGATGTCCTGACCGCTCGGGGCTTTTTAGGGGTAAGCCTCGGAGGCTATGCGCCCTGAGGAGTGTTGCGCGGGCTGCGCGACTCCATAACGTTCCCTAACAGCAATGTGTTAGGGGTTGACCCGGAGGTCGTTCGGCTTATCGCCAGGGGACCATGGGGGACTAGTCCACGGTGCACCCAATGACTTAGGCAACTTGCCTTTTAAGTCGTCGCCTGCTCCCTGGGTCCAATAGGGAGGAGGCCACCCAAGGGGGACTAGAGATGTCCTGACTGCTCGGGGCTTTTTAGGGGTAAGCCTCGGAGGCTATGCGCCCTGAGGAGTGTTGCGCGGGCTGCGCGACTCCATAACGTTCCCTAACAGCAACGTGTTAGGGGTTGACCCGGAGGTCGTTCGGCTTATCGCCAGGGGACCATGGGGGACTAGTCCACGGTGCACCCAATGACTTAGGCAACATGCCTTTTAAGTCGTCGCCTGCTCCCTGGGTCCAATAGGGAGGAGGCCACCCAAGGGGGACTAGAGATGTCCTGACCGCTCGGGGCTTTTTAGGGGTAAGCCTCGGAGGCTATGCGCCCTGAGGAGTGTTGCGCGGGCTGCGCGACTCCATGGCGTTCCCTAACAGCAACGTGTTAGGGGCAGTCATAAGTGAAGCATGGCACGACATGTAGGGCTCAAAATCGTGACTTCATTGATCACCTCGGAAGGGTTTACATCATTACAAGCCAGGTGTCGTCACGGCTTACAAAAGAGCTTTAAATGTAAAACTTCAGCTTGTCAACATTCCATGCGTGCTTGAACAGCTTGTCTTCCATGGTGGAGAGGCGGTAGGCGCCCGAGCCCAAGACCGCAGAGATGCGATAGGGTCCTTCTCATTTGGGGTATATCCTCCCCGCGGGGTATGCCCCCGGGGAGGCGTAGACCTCCCGCGGGACATGAGGAACTTTTGCACCGCTCGGGAGGTGATTGATGCCAACGGCTCCGCCTCAACCCACTTGGTGAAGTAATCCACCGCCACCGCATACTTGTAGCCCCCTTGGCCTGGCGGGAATGGACCGAGCAGTACATGTCCCACCTGCCAAAGGCCATGTGGACGGAATTTGGTGTAGAGGTGCGGCGGGGGAATTGTAAGCCGGGGTCATCATTTGGCACCCTTCATAGGTTCTTAGCGTAGCGATGGCGTCTTGCACCATAGTAGACCAGTAGAAGCCTTGTCTTAATGCCTTGACCGCCGTTGCTCTAGATGTAACGTGTGAGCCGCAGAGTCCTTCATGTACCTCTCAAAGGAGGGCAATACCCTCCTCCCTCGAGAGGCATTTGAGCAGAGCGAAGGATCCTTTCTTGTACAGGTTTCCCTCGAGGATGAGGTAGGGCTTGGATTTGTGGAATAGTCTTCGGGCCTCAATATTGTCCTCCGCCTTGACCTCTCCTTGAATGTGTTTTATGATTGGTGTCCAGGCAAAGGTGTCCGCATTAGTCCTCAGGAACTCAAGGAGTTCCTCTCTCGCCAACTCTGAGAGTTGAACCCTGACCCGGACGAAACGCTCATCGTTCGGGCCGAGGAGACGCGTATCACTTAGCCTTCCTTCGGGACGAGGCTTCGGGGAGCACTTCGGCCGAGGGGGCTCATCTCTCGTGACCTCCCCTTGGGGTAAGGGGGACGCAGTCTCTTCTGAACCTCCCACTTCGAGGAGATTGACTTCATCAAAGTGGGTGGTCTCCTTGTGATAGAGGCGTCGCGCCAAGTCTTGGTCGCCCCTCACGGTGATAACCCCACGAGGCCCCGGTATCTTGAGGCATAGGTAATTTTGATGGACTGCTGCACATAAGCGATTGAGAGTCACCCTTCCCATGATGACATTGAACGGTGACTCGACATCAACAACGTCAAATCTGACCGCCTCCGTGCGATGGTTCTCCCGTGACCCGAAGGTCACGAGGAGCTCGATCCTCCCCAGGGGTTGGATAGATTTTCCCGGAATGAAGCCCGTGAGGGGGCGGTTTGACGGGAGCAGGATGCCAGGGTGGTAGCCCCCCCGTGACTCCCATAACTCCTTGAGCGCTCGAAGATAAAGTATGTCCGCGGAACTTCCCCCATCAACGAGTATACGAGAGACTTCGCAGTTGGATATCGTGGCGGACACCAGGAGGGCATCATCATGGGGGAACCTCACGTCCTTCGCGTCCTCGGCCGTGAAGCTCAAAGGGATGTTAGCCCACTTGGGTGGGACGCTTCGGGTGGCCACCCCCACCACGTTGACTTCCCGCGCATATTCCTTTCTTTGCCGCTTAGATTCATGCTCCGTGGCCGAGCCCCCCATTATGACATTCACCTGTCGTTGTGGCGCTTGGAAGGGAAGCTCCCGTTCGCCACCCTGCAGGGGCCCTCCCGGGGGAGGTCCATTAGGGGGCAACGCGGGCGCGGGATGATTTGCTTGAAGAGGCATGGCATCCGCGGCGGCAGGCCGGGGCGGTGATCTGCGGTGTGGCTCAGGCCCCCTTTCAAGGAGTTTCGCCACCTCGGCGGCGTATTGATGGCACTCGTTTGTATCGTGCCCGCCCATTTTGTGGTAGGCACACCAACGACCTTCCCCTTGGTCTTGGTGGCCCTTTTTCTCACCGGGACCCTGTCGCGAGCACGAGGCTCCTTGGGTTTGGGACCCTCCTTTGGTCCTTTGGAAGAACCATCCCTCGTGATGGGGCGTCGGCCACGCAGCGAGGACTTTGGAGTCGCGGCCCCGCTGGAGCGATCCCTCCGGTCTTCGCTCCTCTGGAAGACCCTTCGGTCCCCTAACAGGAGTTGCCTCCAGCTTGTGGAAAGAGACCTTTTGGCTAGGTCATCCTCCTCCTCGGGCATACTTCTCCATGATCTCAAAGAGTTGTTGGAGTCGTTATTGGGGATCTCTCCCAGCGCCCGATTCACTCCCTGAGTAGCCCTTCTTTGCACGCATTGATGACCGTGGAGTGCAGGCGTCTGCCACTGGCTCAAGCACTCGGGAGAAGCGCTTGAAAAAGTCCCGAGTGGACTCGTCTTTCCGCTGCTTGACGGTGAAGAGTTGGTTGGGAAGCAAGGGACGTTTGTAACTTCCTTGAAAGTTTGCATTGAACTCTTCGCGTAGTTGAGCCCAAGAGTGGATAGAGCCCCTTTTTTGGTTGAAGAACCATGACCGGCGATCCCGAGAGGAAGAGCGGGAGGCAATTGCACATCTCAGCCTCCCGCCTCCCTGGCGCGGATAGCCGTGGCGTGAACCTCGATGAATTGCATGGGATCTAATCCCCGTCGTATGGGCCAATGTTGGGCTGACGAAACTTGTGTCGGAACGGCGTTTCGGATATGCCTCGAGCGAGAGGGTTTCCGGTCCCGGGGTCACTTCCGCGACCACGCCCACGAGGGGAAGGCGTTCTTGCATGGCGGTGGTGGTGACGATAGGAAGTTTCAGAACTGGAGGAGCCGGAGTCCCGAGGGCGTTGACGGCGTCTGCGTTCAGGAGAAAGGGAGTATCCTCGTCGATACGCGGTCCGGGCAGGCCGGGAATCCCGGGACTCCGCCCCCGACCCCCTGGCCGCATGACTACGGTGGCCATGAGAGGAGAGGGCGTGCCCAGTGTAAGCAGAGTGAATACTCCTTCCTCTGACCTGGCTTCGCTGGGTCGGGCGAGGGTCCCTCGGGACTTGTGGTCGCCCGGGAGCAGCCGTGGGTAGGCCTCTCTGCTCGCCCGGGCGTGCCACTTGGGGTGCAGTTACCTTCGGCCTGGTAGGGTCTCCTTCCGCCATGGGCCACGTTGCCTCCCGAGGCTGCGAGTCCGCCCTGGCCGATGGGAGCCGATTCACCATCTCCGGGTGCAGGCGCACCTGCCCGGGAGGAGGATCTTGAAGGGGAGGTCCCGGGACCTCCGCACATAGGGGCGCGAGATCAGGCCTTGAAGGGTGCGACGGTGGTGCGAATCGCAATGTAAAGGAGGAATCCCCAAACTCCGTACTCGTGAGCGACGGCTTGAAAGGGGCCCCACTTGAGACCGCCGCGTGGGCGAGTGGGGGGAGGTTGAAAGGATTCCCCACATGCTCGCTTCCGTAAGAGAAGGGTGCACCTCCACGTGCCCTCGGGTCAGTGGCCACTGGGACCGAGGGAGGTGGCGGGAGCGGAGATGGAGGCAGTGGCCCCCGGGGAGGACGGTAAGAGGACATCATGTAATCCACCGTCCGCCTCGCGGTGGCCTCCACCAAGGCTTGCCACTGAGTGATGTCCAACGCCTCTGGAACGAGGGTTGGCTCTGGAGCTCCCGACCCCGCGGCTGCAAGGGTGCCCCGAGCTTCCGGTCCTTGGACCATAGCTGCCAGCGCCCGGGAAGATGAGGAACCTTCAGGCCCTGGGACTTGTAGGATGTTCTCCCCGTGGTGGATGGCACCGACCCCAGAAGGGCAGTGCTTGGCGTCGAGAGGTTCCGTCGGGGAGGATGATCATCCTCGTACTCCTTGCGCTTCGGAGCCGGAGGCTTGTGTTGAGTTTTGTTGGGAGGAGCCATAGCCTTGTTCGAGTTAGCTACGTTCCCCACGGACGGCGCCAAGTGTCGTAGGTTCGGAAACTAGACACGGAAATGAGAGCGGACGCCGGCCGTTTCACGGGCCGTCGTCCACGAAAGTAAATGTGACACGAGGGTTTATACAGGTTCGGGCGCTTAAGGAAGACGCCCTACTCCTGTCGGTGTGTTCCCCGGGGGGAGTAGAGGGATGTGCCCTTGTCCAGACTCCCCAAGGGACACTCCAGTTTTTGGTTTTGCATTCAATGAGAGCTCCCCTTACATGAGGGGGTTACAGTGAGTATTTATAGGCACTCAGCCTGTTACATAAAAGTACCATTATACCCCTACTAGACTAGCCTAAGCGGGGGCATCTTAGTCATTCTGGCGGGGAGGTAGTGGGTCCCACGGGATCGTCTCGAGGGAGTGGACCCCTGACATCCGGGCCCCACAGGGGATTTGGTGACATCACTCAAGTCTCCCGTAAGGAGACTTTTCGCGGGGTATGCCCCCGGGGAGACGTCGACCTCTCGCGGGACATGATGAGAACTCCCCGCAGGGTGTGCCACGGGGTAACCTCCTGGGGAGGTTGTAGGTCTTCCGGAGGGCATGAGACCTCCCGAAGTGCCACGAGGTATGCCCCCGGGGAGGATGTAGACCTCCCGCGGGGTATGTCCGCGAGGTAGGCCTCCGGGGAGGCGTAGACCCCCCGCGGGACGTGAGAAACCCCCGCGGGGTATGGGATCTCTCGCAGCAGTCTCACGGAGTACGAGATGATCTCCTGTAGCATTCCGGTGATGAATCCCGGTGGGCGGGCGCCACCCGCCATAGAGCATGAAGCCTCCCCCTCGGGGGCGGTCAGTTTTCCTCCTGGCGTGGACTTCACGTGGTGTACAAAACCTTGCCTCCGGGAGCCAGTGAGTTTATCTCCAACAGTACTAATGCCATTCGTCTGAATCAAATATACTCGATAATTCTGAATTGAAGTTGGCAGTGAGGCTGTGAGTACTATCGCTGCAGAGAGAGTTTCGGGTTGTCTTGTCCAGATAGATAGGTACACAGTGAAGTGCAGAACCGATGGATGTGAATTTTGGGTTCATGCATACAAGCCGAAGTCCAAGATGTATTGGATTGCATTACGAGTAGAGGAGCACACATACAGACTAAAAAATGTTCTGGTGAAACACCGCAACTTGAATGCGGTTATAATTGCTAGCGTGATGTTCAATGAAATCATTGAGAAGCGGGGCATTGAGCGTTCGTATATTCAGAAAGCAATCTTAAGAACATTTAAGTACTAGATAAGTTACTCGATGGCCTGGCGTGCGAAGCAAAAAGCATTAGAGAAGAGGTTTGCTACATACGAGGCTTTATATTGCAACCTACCTCGTGTGCTTGATGTATTGAAGCAAACCAACCCTGGCACATACACCGCTTTCAAAGAAAGTGAAGAAAATGGAAATGGGATCTCGACATTTCGTCGTGATTGTTCGAATGGGTGATGTTCACGTCGACTCACAGCGACAGCGTTGATGCGCGTTGGATAGCCTATGCATGGGCAATTGAGCTGGACGACGTCCCACAGGTATCCTGGGGTTCGACGGTTCTTGCTGCCACGTACTGTGCCCTTTGCGACGTGTGCGTGAAGAAAAGCAAGACCGCCAATCTGGCTGGGATGCCTCTTTTTCTTCAACTCTGGTCATTCAAGTGCTCCTTTGTGGGTCGACCTTATGTCGAGCCTCGACACTACACCGCCGACATGTACGGAGGTGATGCGATCGACCATACGACGATAGGCTCCCTTTGGACTAGGAGACGGGTACATATTTTTAAACATTTATCCAATTTTAATTTCAATCGCATATGCTTACAAACATTTTTTTCTATTGCAGCCACAGTGGGCAGGACTGCAGGTACATTCGGTGTACCACTCCTTCAAGGAGGCATTTGACCACCTAAAGGCGGAGCAGGTGATCTGGGACCCTTACAGCGAGCGATGTGTAGCGGAGAGAGCCACAACAGGGGGATCTCGGCACTATGCTACAGGGACCAGGCTTACTGGTTTACCAGGAAGAAGCTTATCTTTGATGTCTTCGTGGAGGACTACGCGTCGCAGCGAGCCCTGACGCAGTTTGGACTTCGCTAGGTGGTCCCTGTTTCTTCGGGGGATCATGTGATAGAGAAAGTGCACTCGTGAGTTACTCACCCAATACAAGTATGCTAAATGCTTATATTATATTTGTAATAATGTGGATTTCTGTTAAGATTCTCCACCCACAGACCCCAGAAGGGCATGGCGACCTTGGCATACAGGATGGCACCATGGCTCGCTCAGTGGGATGGGGCGCTAGAGGATGTTGTTGATGAGGAAACACCATACGACTACTCCTCTTACAAGCAGTACCTAGCCTGGTACGTGCCTCGGACGCGTACCTGTCTCCTACTTGTAGAGGAGCCACTGACCCACAGGTATGCTCCGAGCGTGCAAACTTGTACCCAGGCCAAGCAGGAGTGTCCATGCATGCGATGATAAGTCTTATTTCGTAAATTACATCATCTATTCATTACGTTATGTCGTTGTGCTTATCATTTGTTCGTACGTGGCAGTTGGACCACGCAAGGGACTTACACCGGCATGGCACACTACTACATAACAATCCATCACTGTCGGGTCCAAAACGCCATCACTACCGGTTATGGGAGCCGGCAGTGATACTCGGGATTATCATTGCCGGCTCTGGAACCGACAGTGATGATAGATATCTCTACCGCTCTGGAATCAGCAGTGATAATTAAGCATTGTTCTGACAGTTTTAACACAAAATGAAGAGATTTCCCTAGGAGGTCACCCTCACCCATCCTAGTTAGTACTACTCTTGCCTAAGCACGCTTAACTAATGAGTTTTGCCGCCAATTTTAATGCAAATACGAGCACTTCCCGAGAGGTCACCCATCCTAGTACTACTCTCACCCAAGCACGCTTAACTTCAGAGTTCTTATATGATCTAGTACCGTAGTGTTGGTATGATCATATTTGAAAATATAACGCGTCTCCCTCCCCTTAACCTCACAAAGCACCAGAACACTAATGTTAGTATTCTTATACTTCGAATTTACTATGACTTGGGTGCTCCAAAATTTTGGAGCACCCATATAAATACCTTATGACTGCCAGCTCTGCGCAGAACCGGCAATCATAAGGTCAGATTGCGCAGGAAAATTCAGAAGTGCAGGAAAATACATATCACTGCCGGTTAAAGAGTACACCCGGCAGTAAAAGTTGTAGTATCACTACCGGTTCTACTTACAACCGGCGGTGATACGTCACTACCGGGTTTGGGTATAAACTGGCAGTGATAGTGTGTTATTACTGCCGGTTGGTTATCCAAACCGGCAGTGATGCGTTTCCTTGGCAGCGGTTCTTATGAACCGGCAGTGATATTTTATCACTGACGGTTCTAGCCCAACCGGCAGTGATCTGATGGCAAGGATTGCCTGTTGTGTAGTAGTGGCAGTAGTATTTTGACTAGGCTACGTGATGGAGTCACTGTCACACTGGACGAGATGATGGAAGCATGGAGACGTGTGGTGACCCAGACTCGACGGATCGTGGAGCTTGGTTCTTGTCAGCAGGTGGACGCGACTGATCATGGAACCTTGTCCAGGCCGCCACGTGGGCCTTCTTACCACACACTGACTCCAGCTCCTCACCATGCCCCTGTGCCTCCGGCCCCAAACATGGCTAGAGGGTCCAGTTGACTGGCACCACGCAACCTTCTTACCACGCAGTGGAGGCGGAGTCCAGCTTCCACACCCCTATGCCTCCGGCCCCAGACATGGCTGGAGGGTTCAGTTGGCAGGCACCACGTGGTCCCACTATGGTCACCACACCAGGTAAGTCGAGCAATATTCAATTGTTCACGTTTGGTATAAGTATCACCTAACTATGATTAAATGTTACTATCTAAACTGCAGGTTGCCCTCAGGTGGAGGATAGTTCTCTCCATCGCTGCATTCGTCAGGGTACACCGATCCTGAGTATTGGGCGGATCAGTTCTTCTCCGGCATGCAGTGGACTCAGCTCCCTCCAGCGAAGCAGTTCACGCAGCCCCCTCCAGCGACACAGTGCATGCAACAGGACTACGGCACCTACGAGTACACGTTGCCTCCCTGTGAGCGTCGCCCGGTATAGCAGTACATCCCTTCAGATTATGGGCAGGCGCGACCATCCCAGGAGCTTCACACACGACCTCTGGACGATGCACCCGCTTCAGCACGTAAGACAAAGAGAGGTCGTGCTAGGGGTAGGGGTCAGGGTCCACCTTAGGGGGGGTGCTCAGGGTTAGTACCTCATTGTTAGGCTGTCATCCTATCCATGTTTGTATTTTCTCACTTCATGTATGTTTTAATATTTCACACCATTAATTGTGCTATCATTGATTTTTACTTCGTTCGTCGTTTCCTAAATGTAATTTACTTTCTCAAATGACATGACAACACAACACCGAATACATACTCGCTGAAAATTACCACTCACTCGCTGAAGACTTTTGTTAGTACTGACACCTTGCATGCATGACTGCCTTTTCAGCCCAACTTAACTACACACTCCGGTGTTTTGCTATACGTCTATGTCGACGATTGGAGAACGGGCTCCCGTCGAGCTTACTTGTTGAATGGGGGATCAACAGAGCCCCGTCGCACGGACCGAAGAGGGCGTTCGAGCGACGCGAGGTCGGGAGAAGGAGGCCGGAAGAAAGGGGGGACGCGGTGTTCTTTATCCTGGTTCGGGCCTCTCACCGCCGAGATAATGACCCTACTCCAGTGTATTGTGTTCTATCTTTCGTGTGCCCTCCCCTGTTACAGATCTTCAGGGGGGTTTAAATACTATGACTAGAGATGCGAAAAAGTAATCGCCTCGGGGATCACGCTATGTATCCATATCCGTGATGCTGCCCTTGATTCCCGCTGCTATTTGAATTGCGGGTATGATTTCCCTAGATCTCCGGCTGATAGGATGCCTCCTTCCTTCCTCATGGCCTTCATTTGAGCCCTCCGACCAAGACACCCGAGCAGGTCGTGGCCTCCACGAGCATGCTTGCTCGTGGGGGGTGTGTTTGGTGCTTCTGCGAACGGAGGCGCAAACGCGTATGCTCGGAGGAGAAGGAGGGATGCTCGTTTCGTTCTCCCGAGCATCTTCCCTTAGTGCCGCTTGGTCGGCGGGTTTAGCTTTTCACGGGGGTACCGTGGTCTTTTGCCAGATAGCCAATCCCCGACAGCTAGCCCCTGAGGTTCAAGTGGGGAACCCTCGGGCTTCCCCTTGAGCCTAAGAAGACTTGAGGGGGGATTGAATTTCCTTTGGTCGTGGCTCACGACCATTTTACGTCGGGAGACGAGCTTCTTTACCCGCCGCGTGCTTGCTCTGCGCGGGCGCGTCGTTTGGTTGTTCTGCGGTTCCTTCTCCGAAGCCTCCCCAGCAGTGCAGTAGTTTCTGAAGCGGCGCTTTTTCCGGCCAGGTGTTGCTGCGCGATAGGCGGCGATTTTTTATCCCGCCTCTTCACTATCCTTTTAACCCTTTCTACCGGGAGAGGTCGGAGTCCCATTGCGTCTCTTTGCTCGTCTTCGCGAAAAATCTTCCAAGAGCTCCTAGCGCCCAAGAACCCTTTCGCTCTCCTTCCTTCTTCGGCCATGGCGCGTTTCAAGGTTAGCGGATGACCCGAAGGAGGCTCCAGTGCTCACGGACGAGGTACGCCGACCCAAGCTCGGTCGAGTGCCGAGGATGATCTTGGCGCCCGGCACCGCGAGAGGCGGAGATCGTCTCCTGCGAGTTGTACGCCATCAACGGGCTTCGTGCGCGAGGCGACTTCCTCGCCTCCGTGCTTGCCTTCATGCGGTGCGAGATCTCTCATCTCCACCCCAACTCCATCCTTTCCTCGCAATCTTCTCCCACCTTTGCGAGGCTTACGTGGGCGTAATGCCCACGGCTAGCCTCTTCTTTCACTTCTATTCCCCTTCCGCACCGTAGGGATGGTTCCGCCGGCTGCGTTTATCTTCGCCTTGGCCCAACCGACCATACGAGTACCCCTCGTTGCTCAAGGACTTCGGTGTCGGGTTGGGCCGACCTCTGGTTCTACGAGAAGAAGGCGGAGGGTCCCGATTGGTCTACATCGGGAGGGCGCTCCGCCCTCGAGGCAGCGCGCTCGCCGTGCAACCGAGGAAGAGCGGGTGCTCGGGGCGATCGGTGAGCTTGCCCAGATGGGGCTCACTGGTCGGGATATCGCCCGACTTTACCTTCAACCGGTGTCCCCACGAGGCGCCGCGAGCATCCCTTCTTCGAGGTGACCGGGTGGCACGACTTCACCGCGAGGACAACGCAGGTATGTTCCTGGACCTCTTTCCCGAGCATCGGCGCTACGGTGAAGCTGCGTTATGCATCCGTATATGCCTTTTGTCTTAGTCTTCGGTTGTGGCCAGCTCAGAGGACGGCTGGGTTGACGATAGGGTCGCCGAGATGTTCGGCGCCGAAGGAGAAGGAGCCGACGCCCAATCGTCGAGTCCCCAAGAATATTTTGACCGCGGCGACGCGGTAAGTACATTTTCCACTTCCGTTCGAGGGCATGTTTTCCGAGCTCATTCCTCCCGATTCTGTTGGCGGGAGAAGGTCGCCCTTGAGCTTGCGGTGTCGGCCAGCTGGCCGCCGCAAGCTTGACACCCGACCAGGGGTTCCCGTAGAGAGCGGCGGGTCGAGGTCGCCGAGCATCCGCCTCGCCTCCCAGCGCCAAGCGGTCGAGGCGCCGAAGCCGACCAGGACCCCTACCCCGCACCTTGAGTACGCCGACCGCCAGAGGTAAGCGAACTCCGCATTTGGTTCGATGACTTCAAACGGAAGAAGCCGGAGCCTGATGAGCCGATCGGGAACAGCTCGCCGAGCGGCGAGGAAGGCCGAGGAGGATGCCAGTCTCTCCCGACCAAGGAGGCGGTGGAGAGGCGGATCAAGGCCCTCCAGACCAGCTCACTCGGGTGGTTGATGCCCCGAGGAGGAGGAAGAAGAGGAGGAGGCCGCCTATGCTGCGGTTAGAAGGAGCGGGAGGTCGACCTCTCAAACCGCCTCGGCTGGAAGAGGTCGACATGGACGATGTCGACCGGCGATGGCACGCGCCCGACGCCGCAGAGGAGCGCCGTGGTCGTGGCCGAGGCCTACGAGGCCGCCTGGCAGGAGTCGCCGTGGCCCAGCGAGAGGCCGAGGAGGATGGCGCCGCCACGCGTAAGGTACGTTCTTCATTCTCTTATTCCGCTCTTGTCTTGCGACTTTCTTGGAGCTAACCCCACCCTGTTTGGCGTGGCGTGATAGCTCGGATGTCGTTTGGACTTCCGCCCGGATGGTCGAGGAGATTATCAACTCCAGCGATGGACGCCGAAGCTCGACCAGCGTCGTCGGCCGGGTGATGGCCGAGGCAGGAGGAGGCCGGTGCTAACCGGACTCGGTGGAGCGAGCTTCCTTCGGCGGGACCACGCTCCCTTCGCCGGCCGTGGAGCCTATCCCGGCCGCGGAGGAGCGAGAGGCCGCAGTGAGGACCAAGACGCCTTGGCCTTGGCCCCTTGCGAAGAGATGACTGCGAGGCGAGGCTCAAGCGCCGAGCCGGGGAAAGAGCTTGGTCGCTCCCGACCAACAGCCCTTGGCCATGAGCCAAGGAGAGGAGGAGGAGGAGGAGGTCGTCCCGGCCTAACCCCTTTGGTCCGGGGCACCGGGCGCCCCGACCACGGAGGTGCAAGGCGGAGGTGATCGTGTGATCAATCGCCTCGGCCGTGGAGCATCGGTCGCCTCGGTGAAGAGGAACAGAGGCGGAGGTGGTTGCTAACGACCAAGCGCCTCGGTAGCGGAGCATGGAGTGGCAAAGGCCTTCGTGGTTAGCGTCTGACCCCGGCGCTTGATGGCGCGACCATGGGAAAGCGACCACGAGCCGCTTGTCGTGGGACGAGGATCACCTTCAGGCGACCGGTTGATCGAAGGTGGTGACGCCGTTGCTCTCCTGGGAGCGGCGGGTGCTCGGGAAGGAGCAAGACCTTGGCCTTGGCCGGCCGGGATGACTTGGTCAATCCCTTCTTTCGGTGGCGCGACCGACCGCCAGCTTCAGACAAGTCGGTCACCGGCTCTTCTGGTAAGTTTCCATGTTTCTTCTTTTACTGCTGCGAGCGATCTTACGGGAGTCTGCTCGGCTCTTTCCCTTCTCCTTTCTCTTTACGCCCGAAGTTTGCCGCGAAGGCTATGGAGGATATCGATGCCACCTCGGTCTCGTGAGAAGAGTACTTGGTCGTACCACCCATGAGCAAGACGCCAAGATCGCCGATCTTGAGCGTCGGAGTCTCCGAGGTGCGAGGCCGACCAAGCCGGTGGAATCGGCGAGGAGCCTCATCGCCGGGCTCGGGACCAGCTCTTCCAGAGCGAGGCGAAGAGCACTTCAGAGCGAAGTGCGCCGAGCTTGATGAAGAGCTGGTGAAGCTTGGCGGAGACCTTCACGAGCTCGGGGAGCGAGGAAGCCCAGCTCAAGGAGGCGCAGGCGCCTCAGGAAAGCGCACCGAAGGTCGCGTCTTGGCCGTGAAGGTCTGGACCTAGAGGCGGAGGTCGACTCCCTTAAGGGGCGAGCTCGCTGCCCTCCAGGCCGGTCGTAGGACTTAGCTCTTTCTTTTTATTTTTATCTTGTGTAAAACCCTGTAAAAAAAACAACGTTTTGGATTAAATGAGCATATTCGCAGGAGTTTGGTCCTTGCCTGTTTTTTTTTTTTTGCTTGAACTCGCTTTCAGCATATGCCCGTATGATCCCGGTTCTGCAGAAAAAGAAAGCAAGTTCCTGCATGGAGCGTAGATCAAATATCATAGACACGAGCAAAGGATCCTTGGTAAGGAGGGACGGAACGTTCCTATCATACGTAGCCCCCCTGCCATGGACAAAGGTCGTGTCCTCACTGTTGCGAGCACGAGTTTGTTCATGGGAGTTTTTAAGGGTCGCTTTGGTCGTAACGATTTTTTGAATTACTCGAATAGATCGGTTGTGTTTGAGTGAACTGTGAGCACAGAGCGGGCAGGCTTTAAACCAACAATACGTAGAGCCACCCTACCCGAGTGGTCACTGAACCGGGCTTAGAGTGGATGCTCGCGCCCGACCATGCATACAGCGAAGAGCTACGGTGGAAAGTGGACGATTGGGCGAGCATCCGTAGGGGCCAAGGGAGATGGCGCACATACTTGTTGGATAAGTTAAATCTGTAGTCTTTGGTAGACGGCGATGCTCGTTCGACAAAGCGAGGGCGAAACTCGAGAAAGAGGAAAATGATTTATTGGAAAAGAAACGCAAGGGGCGCGAGATAGGAGTACTCGTCTAAACGTAGAATTTCTGGGATTGATCGATGTTCCAGTCTTTGGTGAGCTCCGAGCCATCTGGCATCGCGAGGCGAACAGCCCGGCGCCATTGTAGACATGACCGTGTAGGGTCCTTCCCACCTTGGGGTCGGCTTGTTGGCCTTCGACGGGTCTTGAACTCTTCGTAAGACCATGTCGCCGACTTGTAGGGCCCTAGGTCGGACCGCCTTGGCTGCATGCCTACGAAGAGCTTGTAGGTAAATTGCAGGCCAGAACAACGCCCGTTCGCGTGTTGCCGGCGAGGTCCAGGTCGACGAGGCGCTCAACCTCTTGATCGATGGAATCGATCGATTTGCACCCTTGGGGAACCCAGCCGCGATTTCGGCGAGCGAGAATGGCCTCCGCACCGTGAGACGAGTTGGAAAGGCGTCTACTTTGTGGCTCGACTTGTCGTGGTGCGGATAGACCAAGAAACGGCGGAAGCTCCTCCACCTTCTTTGCTTGTCTTTGGTTGAGGTCTTAAAGACTCTCTTTTATGCCCTGGACTAGCTGCCCATTTGCTCGCTCGGCTGCTCCGTTACTCGTGGATGTGCCACGAAGCGAAGCAGACCTTGGTCGGACCTCTCCACGGTAACTTTGGAGCAGTTCAGCGGTGAATCGGGTCCCATTGTCTGTGATAAGGCGGTTGGGTACCCGAACCGGATTACCACGTTGCTGCGGAGGAACCTCTTGGCCGCTGGGCCGAGATGGTCGAGGCAGGCTCGGCCTCTATCCACTTAGTGAAAGTGTCGATGGCCACGAGCAAATACTTGCGGCCTTCGACCTCGAGGAAAGGGTCCAAGGGCGTCGAGCCCCAGTCGAGAATGGCCCGCAGCGGTATGGTTTGTAGGGCATATGCCGGTTGGCCGGGTTTTGCGAGCATGGAACTGGCATGCTCGGCAGTGTCGTTACGATTGACCGCGTCCGTCAAGGCCGTCGGCCAAGAGTAACCCAATCGGAAGGCTTTGCTCACAAGCTGTTACGAAGGCGAATGAGCTCCGCACATTCCTTCGTGGATATCACGAAGAAGGTACTCGCCTTCCTCCTGGGAGACGATTTGGAAAGGATTCCTAATGCGCCTTTCCTGTATAGGTCGCCTTCGATCGATCAGATCTTGAGAAGATCGCCTTGTTAGCCGAGCGCTCGGCTTCTTCCTCGGGCAATGTCCCATGCGCAAGGTATTGGATGAATGGCGTCATCCAATTTGCGCTTTGCTCGAGGAATGAGACCCTACCGCCGGTCTCTGGTGCCTCCTCTTGAGAGGAATGGAGGGCTTATGTAGGTGCTCGACGAGCACCCCAGCCGAGCGGCGGTTTGGGAGGAACCGACCTTAGACATTTGGTCGGCCAGGGAATTATCCTTCCTGGGATGTAGATTACTTGAAATTCTTGAAGTATTTCTCCATCTTCCTTACTTCGCCAGGCATGGCGCCATTGAGGTATCGAACACCGATACTCCTTGTTGACACTGTTCCACGACCAAGCGTGAATCGCCCTTCACGGTGAGCCGTTGGACTCCTAGCGATTTGCATGCCCGAAGTCCGGCCAAAGGCCTTCGTGCTCCGCCCGCGTTGTTAGTCGCGGCGAAATGTAGTTGGATGGCGATCTTGTAGCCGCTCTCCGTCAGGGAGACCAAGATGACGCCTTGACCCAGCGCTCGTATGCTCGGGATCCGTCAAAATACAAGGTCGTGAGTTTCCCCTCGAATCATTGGTCCTACTGGCCGGTGGTGCCGAGCCGACCATTCTGCCACGAAATCAGCCAGGACTTGTGATTTTATCGCCGTGCGGGCTGAGAATACCAGCTCGAACTCGGCGAGTTCCATTGCCCACTTGGCTGTCGACCACTTTGGCGTCTGATTTTTCAGATTTCCCTGAGTGGGAAGCCGGTCGGCCTACGATCTTGTGTGCTTGAAAGTAGTGACGCAACTTAGGAGGCCATCAAGATGTGAGTACAGAGTTTCGGACCTCGAGTAACGCTCCTTTGGTCCATGAAGTACTTCGACGTAATAGATAGGTCGGCTGGTACCATCTCTTTCATCGCCAACACCGAGCTCACTGCGTCTGGGTTGCTGCCAGGTATAATAGCAATTCTTCCCCTGCCGTGGGTGTGACGAGGACAGGCGGCTTGGAGAGGTCTTGTTTTAGCTCTTTGAACGCTGCGATCGCCTTCCTCCGTCCATGTGAAGCCATCATGTTTGCGGAGGGCTTTAAAGAAAGGTAGTCCTCGCTCCCCGGTCGGAGACGAACCGGCTTAAGCGGCCATCCTCCCGGCCGAGCTTGTACTTCCTTTACGCATGTGGGCGACCTCATGTTCTCAATGGCTTGATCTTCTCTGGGTTAGCCCCAACGCCATGTGGCCCGACCATGTAGCCAGAGCACCTTGCCGGCCTTCACGCCGAATCGCATTTTTCTGGATTTAGCTTTATTCGATGCTTATTGAGGTTACAGAAAGTTTCTTCTAAGTCGACAACGTGACCTGAAGTACTCTTGCTCTTGACAACTATGTCGCCGACATATACCTCCAAATTTCGACCTATTTGGTCTGCGTGAAAGTCTTCTGCATGAGGCGTTGAAAGGTTGCTCCGCATTTCTCAGACCGAAGACATGGTCGTATAGCGTAAGGTACCGAGCGGGGTGATGAAGGAAGTCTTTCCCTCGTCTTCGCGACAGTCGATCGATGATAGCCTGAATAGGCGTCTAGGAAGCTCATGGTTCAGGACCCGCCGTCGCGTCCACCAATTGGTCTATGCGAGGCAACGGATAGTTGTCTTTTGGGCACGCTGCGTTCAAACCCGTGTGGTCGCATTTATTACGCGCCACTTGCCTCCTTTCTTCCCGACCGAGATCGATTGGCTAGCCACTCGGAGTGCTCAATCTCTCCGATGAAGCCGGCTTTTAGGAGTTTATCAAGTTCCTCCGGATGATTGCTTGTTTTTCCCGGGAAAAGCGTCTAAGTTTACTGTCTCACTGGTTTTTGTCGCTGAACCGCTTCTTTGTGCTCGACCACCTCCCTTGGGACCCGGGCATGTCGGATGGTTCCCAGGCGAACACATCCGACCTTGCTCGGAGGAAAGTGACGAAGCTCGAGTTCCTATTTGGGATCTAGGGAAGATCCCAAATGAGCGACCTGGCCGGTTCCGACTCGTTGAGCGGAACGACCTTGGTCTCTCCTCCGGGTTGGAGGGCAAGTTTAGGCCGAATGCTTCGGCTCTTGGTCGAGGGCAGCGGCGGGCAAGTGACCGACCATATCCAGCGCTCTTTAAATCGCAATTGAGTGCGGACTTGTGGTTCCCTTTGACGGTTATGACTCCGTTTGGCGGGAATCTTTGAAACCGTCTGGCGTGATGCGGCGGCCATGAACTTGGCCAAGGCCGGCTGCCGAGGATGGCGTTGTAGGCCGACTCAAGTCTACCACCTCGAAGGTGATTAGCTCCGTTCTGAAGTTACTTGGGCCGCCGAAACTTACGGGCAAGACGACCTGCCCCGGAGGTTTGATCGAGGTGCCCGGACTATCCCGAAGAAGGGCACGGCCACACTCTTGATTTTGGAACGAGGAATCTGCATCTCGTCCAATACCTTGGCTGCAATAAGGTCCAAAGAGCTCCGGAGTCTATGAGGACCCGACCGACGCAACGATATTGTGATGGTGGGGTTCACGACCATCGGAAGCCTCTGGGTTTGGTCATCCCCAAGGGACAATCGTCTCTGGAGAATGTGAGGATACCTCCGACCATTTCATTTCTTTGCCCGGAGGCTTACCCTGGTAACATGGTGCACTTCCCTTGCGACCTCCTTTAAGTCCGGCGGGACTTGTAGGCGAGGAGCCCCGAAGATGACCGCTATGTGATTCCTTGGTTCTTGATATTCCATTTCATCCTCACTTTCCTCGGCGGGCTGTTTTCCTTTGTCGTTTTCACCCTGCTCGAAGCGTCGGCATGGGACCCTGCGCCATTTGTAAAGCTGCTCCAGCGGTAGGTCCACGTTCGGCAATTCCGTGGAGTCGTGCCGTCGCTGGTGAAGTGGGCGATGAGGTCGCCGTCGGTCCGCTTGGTCGCCTCGTCGGTCCGCTTGGTCGCCTCGTCCTCGAGGCCTGGTGGTTGTCCTCTTCCCGAGCATTAGGCCCACGGCTGTGGCTGAGTTGCCGGTCATTGTTGTTCCACTGCGGCTACCATGGCCGGCGAGGGTTGCTTTTTCTTCTTCTTCTTGATCTTCTTGTCTACGTAAGTCGAACCCTTTTTGCTAGCCGAGGTCTCCAGGCCAGCCGAGGCGGCAGCCTTCCTTCATCCAAAGATTTTCTTCCATTGGGCGGCTTCATCTGCGTTGGCGTATCGATCGGCCATTCGGAAGAGCTCGTTATTTGTTAGATCCGGTGGATCTCAGGTCTGTGTGAAGCGCCGCGTCTCGTACCCGAACTTGAAAGCTCGGACGACAGCCTCGTCGATATGTTCGGGATCGAGTTCGGACTGGATGAACCTCTGGGCCAATTGTCGCGAGGTTTCCCCGTCCGTCAGATCAAGCGCTCCAGGTCGCGCTCTTTTCGGGCGGATGTAGCAGCCTTCCGAAATTCGCTCGGAGTGCGGCCGAAGCTGCCCCGGACCGTATGGATCCTTCCTTTTGATTGAAAAGCCACGTCTGAGCGGCTCGTCGGGACCGTCGGAAGGTAATTTGCCATTACCCCTCATCACCTCCGTGGCGAGGATGGCGGTAGTGTATATCGAGAGGAATTCATCCGGGTTACGGGTCCGTTGAATCTCGGCGTGGCGGGCTTGAACCTGTTTGGCCATGCGGCGTCCGGAGGAGCTCGTGAAGGCCGGCGGCCGGCTTCGGGGTTTCGCGACGAAAACCTCGATCCACGGCGGCCTCCACGCGGATCTTCCACCCAACGCCCGTCTTGCGGCCGAGTCGGAGAAAACCTCATGCGTCGGTCGTGCCGATGACCGCATGGTTGCGGAGTGCTTTCGAGCGCTCGTGTCTGGCGATTATGCGGATATCGCCCGAGGTTGCTCTGTGGATCGCTCCGGCCTTTCCGGATCGGTCGGCGACAGGGCGATCTCCGAGCATGGCTCCGAGATTCATCTCTGTGCGAGCGCAGGGAGCGTTGTGATGGTCCGGGACACACTCGGGCATCCGGCCATGGGGAGGATCCGAGACTTTTAGCTCGGCGGCAAGCCTCTCCAAATCTTCGCCACGACCACGCCTGCCCATGGCCTCTAAGTCTACTTGCTCGGGAAAGCTGCGCGAGTCACGCGCCGCGCCGCCAAGGCCTCGTAGCCGTTCTGTTTCGTGAATGCTGGCGGCGAAGCTTTGACGGCGCTCCGAGTGCGATCGGGAGTTCGGTACCGCGAGTTCCTTTCCGTGAGGCGCACCTCCCTTTGCCTGGCGGCGAATGCTGCAAGCGTCTTTCCCAAAGACGCCTCCAAGTGGCGTCACGGCGCCTCATAGTGGTCGTGCCTGGCGGCGTCGAGGATCCCTCTCCGGGCTCGCGTGGCTCCCAGCCATGTTGACTCGGCGAGAGCGAGCAGCGATGGGGACATCATTGTATCCCCTTGGGATGCGGTCTCTCGGTCGAGCTCTAGGTCGTGCAGTATGTCCAGGCCATCGTAGAGCTCGTTGCGATCATCCTCGGGGTCTCCGAGGGTAATGTCTGGGAATGGAGGATCTGCCCTCGCATTCCCGCGTCTCGAGGAAAGGCTCTGCACTCGCAGTGATCGATAGGATCGGTCACCCCGCACGCTGTCGGCGCGTAGTACACGTCGTCATCCTCAACGTGGTCAAAGACACAAAGGTCCCGAGTGTCTCCCGAGTTTGGCATCCTCGAGGATCTTGATCCGCCGCAGGGAATCAAACTGTCCTCCCCACTGACGGCGCCACCGTCGGCGATTGGAGAACGGGCTCCCGTCGAGCTTACTTGTTGAATGGGGATCAGAGCCGTCGCCGCACGGATCGAAGAGGGCGTTCGAGCGACGCGAGGTCGGGAGAAGGAGGCCGGAAGAAAGGGGGGACGCGGTGTTCTTTATCCTGGTTCGGGCCTCTCACCGCCGAGATAATGACCCTACTCCAGTGTATTGTGTTCTATCTTTCGTGTGCCCTCCTGTTCTGAGATCTTGAGGGGTTTAAATACTATGACTAGAGATGCGAAAAAAGTAACTGCCTCCGGGGATCACGCTATGTATCCATATCCGTGATGCTGCCCTTGATTCCCGCGTTATTTGAATTGCGGGTATGATTTCCCTTGATCTCCGGCTGATTGGTTGCCTCCTTCCTTCCTCGCAGCGCTCGCTGGGCCCTCCGACCAAGACACCCGAGCAGGTCGTGGCCTCCACGAGCATGCTTGCTCGTGGGGGGTGTGTTTGGTGCTTCTGCGAACGGAGGCGCAAACGCGTATGCTCGGAGGAGAAGGAGGGATGCTCGTTTCGTTCTCCCGAGCATCTTCCCTTAGTGCCGCTTGGTCGGCGGGTTTAGCTTTTCACGGGGGTACCGTGGTCTTTTGCCAGATAGCCAATCCCCGACAGTCTACATGATTGAATCTTACGTGCCAACACTCAGTCCACTCACACTTTGGAGACTATAAAAGGTCAAGCTGTAGGCACACATACACAGCTTCCACTCACACTTCACCATGGCTGGATCCTCTAGCAAAGCATTCTCGTGGACACCTGATATAAGTAGCGTAACCCTTCATTACATGTTGAAGTTTACACATAATGGAAAAGATGATCCGTTCGAGGAGAACCTACATGAAGGGGTGTTCAAATTGTGAGAGTGGTGTCCGATATTATCGATGTATAACGTAACAACCTCTGGCCTGAACCTTGTGACCTCCGACGACCTAAAGGCGCACTTGCAAGGGTGGCGTCAAAGGTATTTCAAGGTGCCGTTTGCATACTGATGTAACCCGATCAGTATGCAAAGCATATTAAGGTTAGTTATTTCCTATTTGTTCACCTTAGTAATCTTTTTAGCATTATCCATACGTTCAAGAGTTCGTATGCTCGTCTTGTGTGTTAGTTATTCACATAGGATAAAGAGTTGCTGAATAAAGACATCCCACATTTTGTAGCGATGCATATGCTCTTTGGCGGGGGTGTGATGCCTGGTTCGCGTAGACGACGCAGAAGAGGATCTAACTGGAGGGGTAGAGGTCTACCCAGTACTGTTGCAACAAAAAATTTAAGAGGACATTTAACCACCACCGAAGGAGGTCTTGCTCCTAACTTTAGAAATGACTATGACGATGATGCATACGATTTCGTGTCACCTAGACCTCGATGTTTAAGCACTATCACAACAAGCCGTTCAAACACTACTACAACAGACCGTTCAAGCAACAATGCAAGATGACGTTCAACCAGCACTGAAGGAGGGCTAGCTCCTAATCATATAAATGACGATGATGATGCCGATTTCATGCCACCTAGGCCACAAACCTTGCGTCTTCGGAGTCCTCCGAATCCTTACGATGATATTACGTTAAGCCCTATCAGGTACCCGAACGTAATACCCAGTCAGCAACCAATAGGTAACTGTTATAATTTTTATACTAGCGACCTATTCCGACAACCATGGCCATAGAATGTATGGTTTTGTGACTTAGTCCTTCACCAGAGGCATGTACCTATATTGTTCAAAAACCACACTATTGTAGTTGTTATACTTACTGCACTTTGTAATATCAATGTCAGGTTTTATAAATACTTTGATTTATTGTCAAATTTATCGCACAACGAAAAGGATGAGGAACAGCAAAATTTAATTTTTTTTGTCAAACAAAATTAACTAACAAATATTTTTATAAAAAATAAACAACAGTGATTTTTAAAAACAAACAACATTGATTTCTTAAAAAAACAAACAAAGATTTTCAAAAAAATAAAACAAATGATAAATGATTGCAGCAAGAGTATGTAAACCAAGTGTTGTTCAATCGGTAGGACACATTTATTGTTTGTGTATTGTCAAATCGATCTGTAAAAACAGGTGCTAGTGTGTTATCAAATCGGTCTGAAAAAGCTGATATAAAGGCAGGAAATGGCGACAAAGAGTGTATCGCCATTTAACATGTGGGTACTTTTGTTATTTTTTAATCGACATATTTTTTTTTGTAATTTTTTTATTAAATTAATATTATTTAAAAAAATTTCAAAATTTTGCTAGTTGTCGCCGTACGGTTCGGCGACAATTGGTTATCGCCGAACCGTACGGCGATTACTGCCTCGTGTCGCGCGAGCTCTGACGGCGCAACGTTAACAACGGGATTGACGAGTAGTCGCCAAACGGTATGGCGAAAATAGCAACTTCGTCCATCCACCTTGCGGCTACTCCTATTTCACCGTGCCGTTTGACGAAGCAGTATTATTTTTATAATTTTATTTTTTCTGGTATTAATATTGAAATTACTTTTAAAAAATATATTATTAAAAAAAATAATTCTTGTTCTGGATCTGGAGGGCCGGAAGATGGTACCGGCCTACCAGGACGTAATGCTTCCTTCGTTGGGCAAGAATTCTTGGTGGAAGCGATGTGATCATGTGCTTGTATAACGCTTATGTATGACCACTTTTCGGTTGTGAGTTGTGTGACTGATGTGGCCATCAATCGTCTCCGGCTCCATCTTTCTCATCAGATGATACACACGCACCTGGCACCTTGCCGGGCACAGAGACCTCCCAACGAATTCACAGTGCTGCTCCCATCGAGCTTCACCTATCGGTCTTGCCCATACATAAACGGTATGTCATCAATGGGCCTTAGTCAGTAGATGTCGCATGCTAGTACGCGTAGTACATTTTTTTTTTAATTTCCTCCCTAATTAATACTACCCAGTACCCAACTGCAAACAGGCGTTGGTGTCTCCCAGGCTTGCGTGCATCTACTTGTAGCTAGCCAGCCAGACGCCTAATTAAAGTTTCTTCGCTCCGTAACATTTTGATGCATCTATCTCAACCACTCCTGGAGCACCACCATGTCTTCACCGGTTTGAACTGATCTGATGCCTACCGGTCGATCGAACTAATTACGCGATCCCACCGGGGACCTGCTAGTGGCAGGCGCACATGTCCAAGTTGGAGTGAATGCCGAGTGGCAAGGACCAGTGGGCGGATGCAACAAGGGAACAAGAAAGGGCCCGAGTACCGGCTTTCGATGTCGTGCCTATGGCAGGGTTCACCTTTTCGTCGTATACACAAAATTCGCTACTGCATTGACACCGAGAATCACTAAAAAACGTATAAATTTGAAATTTTAATTTTTTTGAAAAAAATTATATAAAAAATCGACTATTTTCGCGGAAAATCGACAGGCTTGTTGAACTTTTTGCGGTTTATTTTTTATAGCGATTTTCGTCGATTTTTGACAAAAACCGAGCGATTTCTACCGATTTTCGATTGGTTTGTGGCATGTAATTTTTTTTCTTCGAATTTTTAAACTTTTTTTTGAATTTGATCGGTTTAATAATCGGTTTTTGAAACCGGACCGCATCGATATAGACGATAATCGTGAAAATCACATGATTTTCGTCGCTAGTACTACTATTTCCATACTTTTTTTTTTCTTGTTGTGATCTTTAAGACGTCACGCTGATCATCCATTGTGAATACAAGGAAACACAACGGTACTGAATATCTCGTCTAGTTTTCTCGATCTGCGTCCTGGGAAAGGACCACAGTGCAACTTAACAGTACGAGGCATAACTTAAGCAGTAGTGGTGCAGAAAACGATCGACCGGGACAGATCGAGCCTACGCCGATCGCACCCCGCGCGGTGCTACCGCCCAGCACGCGGCGACGCGACACCCAACAACCCCCGCGCACTTGGAGCAGCCGAGCAGAGCAGAACTGCAGGAGCGGAGGCTGGCGGGCCTTGGATAATTGGATATATGCCATTGCAGAAATCGCTTATTCGAGATTTGCCATCGTTTCTTTGCTTTTTCGAACGATGCCATTATGAAACCGTGCTTATTTGAAATATCTGCCATCGCCGATCCGGTCACGACACGTGTCCGTATTAATTGGATATATGCCTTTGTAGGAATCGCTTATTCGAGATTTGCCATCGCGGACGGGACACGTGTCGTGACCGGACGCAAGCGGTGGCATATTTCGAATAAGCACGATTTCATAATGGCATCGTTCGAAAAAGCAAAGGAACGATGGCAAATCTCGAATAAGTGGTTCATGCAGTGGCATATATCCAATTATCCCTTTTTTTTTTTGCCCCTGCTCCCAGCGGCCGACCGGCGCGCGCGACACGCACGGGGCCACGGGGCCCGGATCCGCCACGCGCTAGGCGCGGCTTCTTTTCTCGGCCGAAGCCAACGGGTGTAGCCTCGCGCGCAGGCCGCGGGCTCTTCTCTTCGCCGGCGGCTCGCGGACCTCCACGTGTGGTACCGCCGCGAGACGGTCCGGACAGGATTCTCAAAATCGATGAAAATCATGCGATTTTCGTGATTATCACTCAAATCGACGCAGTTCGATTTTAAAAACCGGTCGATAAATCGATCAAATTTAAAAAAGTCAAAAAAATTCGAAAAAACTTACGTGTTACAAATTGGTCGAAAATCGATGGAAATCACTCTATTTTTAACGAAAATCGCTCCAAAAAATCGACCGCCACGAAAATCGGGTCGATTTTTCATGAAAATTGTCGATTTTTTTTATTTTTTTTAATTCTTTTTGAATTTTGAATTTATGCGATTTTTAGCGATTTCGTTCGAAAGTCGACAATTTTTGGTGTTGACTCAGTAGCGAATTTCGTGTATATAAAAGGCTGATCCGAGCCAGTCTCGTTGAGGTCGTTGTATGCGTCCGCTGCTCCTACGTACAGAGCAAGTACACCTGCAGAAGATGGGTGCACGTGTAAGAGAGAGAGAGATCTCACAAGGCAGGACACATGGCTCGGTCTGGGAATTCAAGAAGAAGAAAATTAAGGCGATCTGAGCAGTTAAGCAACGATTGTACTTCTGCGTCATCGGGAGGATGTACAGTACCAATAGTTTGCCCATTTTCTTCGTAGCCCACCAGGTGAAATAATAATCACAGTGGATTCGATCGAGTCCATATCCTTTTTGGAGTACGGTGATTTATATATAATCATTTAGGATTTAAAATGTACTATAATGAATCTTAGATGAATTCTAATATAATTAATATTCTTATTTTCCTTTAAATTAGGATTCCTAATTTCCTTTAAATGCAGATTAAGGAGAATGTATAAATCCATAAGGTCAAGGTGGTCATAAAAAAACCAAGTAACTAAGAAGCAAGCCAAGCAAAGTGAGCTCAGCCAAAGTAGAGGTACACAAGATGATTAGATGTTAGGTTATTCTTTAGTACTGGAGACTTATATAGGGTAATGATCAAGGGTCCTAATGGTTCGAGAGGATTGCAATAGATTGACAATTTTCTCTCTCGTTGTAGTTGCTTCAACGTCGTTATTTTTGTTCTCTCTACGAGATGCATCTTTTTCGTTCTTAAGACCGTGAAGACTCTGTCATATATCACAAAACTCTAACCCGATTCAGAGACTGTTGTGCATAAGAGCATCTCCAGCAGAGCCCCTAAACCAGCCCCTAAACTTTAAAATAGGGGGTGTAGTAAAAAAAACAGATCCAGCAAGGCCCCAACTCAAGCCCCTAAAATTAGGAGGCCCCTAAAATTAGGAGGCCCCTAAATTTGCCTCCTCAGCCTCAATTCCCAAGGGGCCCCAACTCCAGCCCCTAAAATTATGAGGCTCTTAAATTTGCCTTCTCAGCCCCAATTCCCAGGGACACAAGTACAACCTCTATTATTGAAGATAGGAAAATACATGAGAGGCTTCGAAAATTTTATCATGTTTTGAAATATCATGTTTTTAAATTGTAAATGTTAATATGCTTATGTTTTATGTATTACAAATATTTTTGATTGAATTTTAGTGGTGTCAAATGAAGATTATACATAGCGGATATGTTAAAATAGGAGAAAAAGTAAAATAGGGGCTGAGATTTAGGGGTTGTTGCTGGACCTGTGCTCTGAAAAAAGGGCCCCAAAAAATAAAGGGAGTCCCTAAATCCAAAATAGGAACCCTGTTTTAAGTGCCCTTGCTGGAGATGCTCTAAGAAGGGGTATCGGTGTAACAGGTGGTATTAGAGTAAGGTCGGATTATTATGATTTGTGAGAAAATCGATAAAGTGTCCTGTGGCACAAAGTCAAGATCGATGTTGAAGGCGAAGTCCTTGAAAAAGCACTATCGACATGGACGAAACAATTGCATATATGTTGGAGGTGAAGTCCTTAAAAAAACTATAGAGATCTTCATCCTTGGGTGATCAAGCATTGACGACAGTAGATGTTGTAGGCAGAAGCAAAATTTACAGGAAGAAGGGCAAGCGCAAGTGCACACATGTACGCTATCTATGTGATAAGGAAAGTCATATGATAAAGAAATGTCTGAGTTTATAGTAAATAAAGGGTGCACAGTGCACACTCAATGGGGGTAGCAAAAGATAACTCGAACGTCCTTGCCGACAGTCAATCAGGTACTTTTCATGGATATATACTAGATTTAGATTGTTACTTCCATATATGTTCAACGAGGGAGATATTTGATGAAAGATCTTTACGCTTGGCGCATAAAAATATTCACTTGGCGTATTACAAGGAGTATGCAATTACTGAGGTGAAAATAATTAAATTGAAGATGTATAATAGAGCACATCGTACATTGACAGGAGTTCAGTATATTATCGGCATAAAGAAAAATCTAATATATGTGAGATCATTTGAACTCGAAGATTGTGAGGTATCACTTCGAGGTGGAGTCGTGCGAGTTATTTGCAAATGACAAGTGATCATAAAAAGTACTCTCTCTATTCACTTTTATAAGCTTTATTTTTTGAATGGTCTTGTTCACAAATATAAGGCTTACATGTAGATTTAATAAGACCTTTCCTTCTATATCCCTATTTATTCTCTCTAAACCATATGCATTTATTCATTACCACCCACACAAAGTATATCTTTCATCTTCCAAGACAATTAAGTGGGGGGCATTTAAGCTATTTTCTCTCATATATTTCTTAATTTCAACGCAACCTTAAACCTTGTGCAAAGTTAAAATACGACTTCTAAAAATGAACAGAGGGAGTATATGGAATAATAGAGGATATCGTTTGATAGGTAAACTAAAAAAAGGGCAACCAATTGGAAGCTTGATAAACATTAGGATCAAGATAAGAAAACCATGTCATCAACGGTAGGTATTCATATTTCAACTGTAGTTATATGTGAAACTACAAAGACATCTGTAGAATCTAGCAGGCACAAATATGAAGGTGTCACTGTTGGAAGAAGGAAGATGTAACAGAACCAACTATGCGTTACTAACGAGCATGTGGAGCTAAGATGTACAAACCTAAGGCATGGAGGGCTCTAGAAACAGAAGGTGCGGTTAATCAAACTACACGAAGAAATGTCTCTCGGTAGAGAGTTCAGGTGGGCAAGGTCGAACACCAATATGCACATTGCGCTGATGTGCATGAGCCCCTGTTGTCAGGGCATTCCCAAAGATGGGAAGAAAAACAAAAAGAAAAAATAGAAAATAGTACGGAGCTGACTTGGAGTGAGTTCTTATATGAGCATGATGATTTCAACGGATAAGAGTTAAGGTGAAGATTGTTGAGTATAGTGACTCATATATAATCTTTTTGGATTTGTAAAGGTGTGTTATAAGTTCTAGATGAATCCTAATAGGATTATAATTTCTACTTTCTTTTAAAGTATGATTCATACCTCTCTTTAGAGGAGAACTAAGGGGCTATATAAACCCATAGGGTAGTAAAAAAGAACCCACGCAACCTAGGGGGCAAGCCAAGCAAAATTAAGGAGCTCATTCAAAGCAACGGTGCACGAGAGGATTATATGCTAGGTTATTCTTTAGCACTAGATTCTTGTATAAGCCAAAAATCCGAGATTCCTAAAGGTTGGAGACGGTTATGAGAGAGTGACAATCCCTTGAACTCCTTTTAAGGTTATGTTTAAAAAATTTACGATCGATTTCACTAAATCTTTTATCTTTAGTCGTGATTTCTTCAACGTTGTTATTTGCATTCTCTCCATAAGATTCATCTTGCTCCTTTTTTAGATCATACATATTTATATTGTATCTTACGTAATTATGATTCGATCCGAGCACTACCGTATATAACAAGCCGTATCAGATATCATACCTTATTATCACCGTCGCTGCAGCAGTGTTTGGTAGAATCTACTTTCTCAATATATGCAGACCAAACACCTGTATCTCCGGTTCGGTGCTTTCTTGGTACAGATTCTGAGCGACGTGGAGCTTGCTGGAAGGACTGGCCTATATCTAGGCCCTGTTTGTTTGCCCTATAGATTATATAATCCAGCTTATATAAGTTAATGGGGAAACAAACAGCCTAGATTATAATCTAGATTATATAATCTAAAGCATGAGATTATAATAATCTATAAGCAGCCATTAGGGTGCTTATATAATCTCAAACTAATAATCCAACACAGTAATAATCCAGGAAAACAAACAACCCACCGGCTTATTTAAAGGTAGCTTATATAATCCAGCTTATATAATCCAACACCAAAAAGCTGGATTATATAAGCTGGAGAAGGAAACAAACAGGGCCCTAATCTACCTATGGTGATTATGCTTTTGCAGGCTGATCCATTCCTACCTCGGGATTAATAATTGGTTATCGCGCGCACCAATAATCTGCCCCGCTTCATCGCCTACTGATCTGGTCTCTGGCACGGTTCAAAATCTCGTCGAAATTCGACGAAATTTCGGATTTTGGATTCCTCCGAATTTTATAATTCCGGGAAATAAAAAAAACCTTAAAATAAATTCAAAGTTCTACAGTGCATTAATATCGCATTAATATCTCACCGAGATTTCGGTGATTTGGACCGAAATTTCGGTAAAATGGACCGAAATTTGTATAAACGTTGACCGGATTTGACCGTAATTGACCGGATTTTGACCGGATTAGGTTCTTCACATCATTTCCCATGTGGGACAGTCGGTAGATTATAATTTTCGCGAAGTTGAAAAAACCCTAAAGAATTGAAAGTGTGATAGTACCGGGAAATTTCGCCGAGATTTTAGAATTTTGGACCGAAATTTCGGATTTCTTGGTTAAAAAAAACAAGATTTAAATTTTGGTTTTTAAATTTCATCCGGATTTTATCTGAAATTTCCAAATCTCATCGAAATTTCGGATTTCGATCAAGCCTGAGATGGAGTCCGAAAACGAAATTTGAATCCTTGGTCTATGGAGCACTCCAGTTCCCTCGCCGAACCTTTAATTAATCAGCACGAGGCACTAATAACTACCCTAATAAGTGAACATTATCAAGTAGATCAATGTCATTTTCATCTGTCTATAGCACATCTGGAACAACGGGATTAGCTAGAAGAGCATTCCGAAAATAATTAAATACGTACTGTACTCTACTAGAAGAGCAATAAATGTGATTAGCAATCAGTAATTACACAGTCGTGCGTTGATTACGCTGTTACCTAAGCTGATGCGGACACAATTGGGCAGTATCGTCAATCAATCACGAGGTAAGTACTTGGTGATTAATTGAGCTTCATCAACTACTAGAGTGAGGTCAAGTTCAGCGTGGACCAGGGTTCACCTTTTCGACGAAATTCGTCGAAATTCGTCAAAAATCGACCGTACCGCTAGGGTTCGACATCAAAAACCGGTCGATAAACCGGTCCGATTCAAAAAAAAAATTCAAAAAAATTCAAAAATTCAAAAAAAATTGCGTGTCAAAAATCGGTGGAAACCGGTCGATTTTCGTCAAAAATCGTCGAAAATCGCTACCAAAAGTCGACCGCACAAAAAGTTCAACATGGTTTTCGATTTTCCATCGATAAATCGTCGAATTTCCATCGAAATCGTCGATTTTCGACGATTTTTGAATTTTTTCCAAAAAAAATCTGGTTTTTAAATTTATGCGATTTTTACGATTTTCGGCTCGATTTTTGCGAATATCAAATTTCACTGTTCATTCGAAAATCGACAAAACGAAAAGGTGAACCCTGGCGTGGACGTTGTGGGGCTCCCATTTTTTTTTTGTACAGCATATCCACATTGGGTTTATATGCCTATAGTATTAATTTCATAACAGTGGTTAGTACGCACATTTACAAAGTTGAAATCACATCTACACACAATTATTATATATAATAGCGAAAACATTTATATAATATGACATGTAAGGTTGACCAGAGTACAACGGAAAAAAAAAATCAAAAGTTTTATAGTGTGCCACATAACCTTTAGACAACTGACAAGGAAGAGACTCTAGAAAGATTCATCGTGACATTTCCTGTAATTCTGCTGTATAGAAAGTATCGTCGGAGTTTTATGTACCTTTACATAAAAACAATAACAATAGCAAGGTTAAGTACATTGCATATTCGCAAGACTTTTGTAAATCCTATAATATATGCAAGTTGTATCAAGAGAAATGTTTCTATAGTTATTTTGCATAAATCTAAATTTGAATTGTAAATACTGAATAGTAGATTGTAAACGAAATTTTGTAAAAACAATTTGACAGGCATATAAAATAATAAGTACATAAGCATAAATATATAGCAACTCACAGTTCCTCCATGAATATGATAATCAAATAGTCCAATGCCAACACATGGCATAACATTTAAAATCAGTCTTTACCAACACATGGCATAACGGCTGAAAATAATATTGCAACACATAGCACAATATTGAATCATCTATGAGGTAAACTTACCAACCCATATTTTATTTTCAGTGTTCAATTCATTTTATAAAAATATAAAAACATCTAACTAGTGTCAGTTCACCAAGTTTTCCATGACAGTGGGCATGGCTTCTCAAAAAAAAATATTCACTTTGTATAGGTGTACAGCTTTACTAATAAGGAATGATCAACTCTTTTTGCAACGTATTTTTAACACACTTCCTTTAGTATATCGCAGAGAGATCATACATAACTGTTACATTACCTAATCCTAACTTTGCACCAGCCCGATGACGTTAAACCCTTACTATATCGGTAGAAGATATTCGTACACTCTGTACTTCCCATATAGTTTAGTCCTGTTGGGCCCCACTTCACCCCATAGCATGCAAGGCGTACACCGTTGCATTGGTATGTGTTTCACCAACAAATCTGTGTGAACACCCCTACGAGCAACCTCTATCCGGAAGCCCATGCTACTACAGCCTTCTAATATGCAAAGCTAGTTCTAAGTAACTTAATAAGTTAAAATTGTCACATACCAGTACTTGTGGTTATACGTTATTTTTTGGATCATGCAACACTACATTCGGTCCTTAATCCGACCCGGCCGAGAAATCTCCCTATCTATGTGCAAGTCCATCCCTCGCACATCCAGCTATTGCCAATACTTACCCGTGTCAAAACCATAGTTTTTTTTTCTTTTTTTTTTTACCAAAACATCAATGACCACAATTTCTTCAATATGTCCAAGATTTCATGTCCATTATATCTAACATTTGAATTAATTACGAATAGTACAACCATATCTTCATACTCCCAATTTAAAGCATGGCTAAGCATGTGCAATTATAATCGAGTATACCTATTTGACATCATCAAGTGTCTATCCATGGTATAGGGTTATGAAAGTTCACATATCAATATTGATTAAGAAAATCCCACCATGAAGGTTATATCTACTATAACCCACAATATATCAGTGTTTACAAAACATAGCGCATGAATAAAAGTTTTGATAAAACAATTTCAAAATGCTAGGATCAATATGATCAAAGGGGGTGCCTACCTTGCCGATTATTATCTTTGACGAAATCGAGGTCGTAGTTGGAATCGTCGATGACGGTGTCGGAGGCGTCAGTGTATACACGTCGTTTATCGAGAAACATGGCAAATAATAAATAATAAGTTTTCAATAAGGGCACAAACAAATCAGGTATAAAATCAAAATGAAATCTATTAGAGAAAATAGGGGTGGTTTTAGGGTTTGGCAAGGGTTAGGGTTTCATGTGCGTTTGATTATTCAAGCTTCTAATCAGAAACCGGTTCGTATTTAGTAGTGTTTGTGTGAATAGGGTGTAGGTTTAATCTATTGTTACGAAACATGGACTCATGATTTCTGAAGGTTTATAATTCTTGTTTTTTATGAATTTAAGAGGCTAAAATTATTTGGATATTTATAAGATTAAGACAAGGTTACTATATGGTATATCATGTACATCTAGTGTTTAATCCTAAATGTTCCTGTATCTATTTGCATAGGGGTGAGGTCTCGAGGTTTTAATAGACTTAAGACATACAACTTTTAATGCTCGCTTACGGCGGCTATAGATGTTTAAACTTAAATGAGTATAAGGTATTAATAACTAACAAACTAAGGTCTAGATTTTGGGTCACTACCGTAGGGTACAAGTTTATGGCTTTTATAGTTATGTTCTATAGTTAGGTTATTCAAACTTTTAAATCTGCAGAGGTTCCTCCTATGGTATGATTAGGATTGAACAGAGTCTAGACCTAAATATTTTTTTGTGTAAACTATGGTATTATTATTACATAAGTTTTATGCATATTTTTGTTCTATTATAGGTTTAGTTCATAGAGGGCTAAATCTTAATATCTTCTCTTTAACCATGGTCACAAGATTTTAGGAATTAGTCTCTTATACATTTTAGTCCCATAATAATTCGTTCTTTTATATTCATGAATCATATTGCAAAAGACCCAATCATTACTAGCTTTAGGTGCTGATGGAATGGCTATGTTTCTTTGAATTCCTCCAGAATTAGAAAGGCTTGTTTCATGATGAACATCTATATCAATAGAGCCTAATACTTAGATATTTTTGCATTGACAGAAGTATTGTGATTCTAACAAAGCACATGAACTGATTTGATTAAATTTGGAACTAGAATGTAATTTTTATTAGAATGGGTTTTGGTTGGAAATTTTGTCTGTTGTCTTGATGACTATTTAGCATGGGTCCTCTATGACAGGAACTTAATTAATTTTTGCAAGTGGCTATGTTTTTCATACTCTTATCATTTTAATTTGCCAAAATTCATATAAGGATTTTTATATGCCATACATGCTTAAGTGCATAATAAAAGTAAAGATGATCTGAACTAGTTAAGGTTTTCTTAATTGTAGGTCTGATGTTTGAATTTAATGGTTGATCAAATTAAGTTAAATCTGTTAAACTATTCTCTTCTCATTGGAGATTCTAATTAAGCTAAACATAGTTATGGACTTACTTGATTTTAGTCAGGATAAGAGTCATTTGTACCCACTAAAGTTTACGTTAATTCAGGGTTTTGTTATTTTATGCCGGGATAGGTCATGCATATTCTATTTCTATTTTCAATTATCATTTTAAAGTTCATGTGGGTATGTTATATGATGGACAGGTATATGGATAATGATTATTTGAGCTTAGTCAAATTCTATTTAAATTAGGGTCTTGATGTTCGACCCTTAAAGATTAATTAAATTAATCGGGTTCTTTTAAGTTAAACTTTTGATTTTTAAGTTGAGGATTCAATTAAAACTAATCGTTTGATGAAATCATCTTTTATTTATCTAACCATATGGCCTTACTTGGCATGCGGGTCATTGGTAAAATTTCAAATATGGTTTTATACGGCATACAGGTACAGGTACATAAGTATAGTTGAATAAAGGTTCATGTGAACTAATTAATGCTCTACTTAACTTAAGGCCTTGATATTTGCATTCAAATACAAACCGAAGCAATTAAGTTTATTAAGTTATCTCCTGATTATAGATTCTAATCAAATTAACAGGTTATGAACTTTTAGGAGAGACTCGATTCACAAGTACGTGGGAAACACTACCGTGTACCATTGTGCATCATAATCAGATATTTGCACCATCTGCAAGCTACTTAAATGAAAGGATATATCTATATTAGCTAAAGGTAAGATCTAGTCTATGGATATATTCACATGATCTCTTTCTATAGTTCTAATAATTGAGAGCAAAAACCTAATGTTACTGTACATGTACATATGCATATTTAGGACAAGGATCCTGTGAGCTTAATCAAATTCCTACTTTGCTTTAGGTCATGTCATTTGAATTAATGGTCAATCTTCTAATCTGAATTATATATCAGACCATACTTAATCAATATCCTTCCTGAGATTTAGCTAGCTAACTATTTGTGTTTGACCAAAGAAAATAAAATGCTACAACTTTATTGTCTTTACCTTTGAATGATGAAGGGCCCACTAGTCAGCGAACTTCAGTGAGCAAATAGAGCAAGCTCAGAGGCATGTTGCCATGGACATAGCTTCTGGTGGCTCTGGTCGATGGCGATGCAGGCACGGGGAAGCTGATATGAGGACCAAAATGGAACCCCGGGAGCATGGTGATTCCAGAGGTGGTCACGACCGAGGCTGCAACGGCTTGTCTCAGCGGTGCCATGGCGAAGAACGGTGGCACACGGTGGTGGAACACTACGGCAAAGAACTTCTAAATTGAGTTAGGGAAAATGTTTAGGGGTGCTTGGTGATGCTTCATGCCAAGTTAATTGAAAAATGGGGCTAGGATAAGGGAGTTAGCCCTGTTTTGGTTGCAATGGCGAGGCTTGGCCATGGCTTGATTGGGTGTGGCTCTAGTAAAATTGGTGCTTGTGTTTGGAGGAGGAGCTACTAGGGAAGGTGCTGATACTTGGTGGAGGCTTGGGCTTGTTTACATAGCCATGAATTTGTGGTGCTTGTTGCGTGAACTTGAGCCTAAGCTTCCGGCCGTGTACAGCAAAATTAGGGCTCAATAATCACGGTGATGTTGATCCCTTGGCTGTATATGACGTGAGGTTGCGTTAAAGCTACGCAAGTGAGCTTGGTTGCATTGGAATCAAGCTTAATTTGAACAAAACAATGAAGAATGCGTGCTGACTATGTTCTGGTCATAAGGTTGAAGACACACATGACAAGTGGGTCCCACTTTGGCATGGACACAAGGTTTATTTGCTTGGACAGAGTAGGGTTCTTTAGCTGGTTCGATCTAGCTAGAATGGTCTAGAATTTTTGAAAATGTTTTTGAATTAACCGAACACAATTTTTAACATACTGTAAAATTTTCAGCTTAAAATATTATTTCTATAACTTTTAAAAATTCTGACAAGCTGAGCGGTTCATTTTATCCTTTTCAGTTTTTCATTTATTTGAGGATTGAAACACTGTAAAAAATTTTAGTGGAGGTTTATTATGGATTATTTATTCTTCTGTAAAAATTTTAAATTGATATCTTGAATATTTATTTTCTAATAAATCTGACATTGCAATTTCTAGATTTTTCTGTTTTAGAATTTTAAAAGGCAGTAAATCTGGGTATTAATTTGTTACTTTCACTATATATTGATATTGATTTGAGTAAAGTGTGGTAAACATTTCAGCTTGAGAGAAGCTATGTAGAGTTTTACAAAAATCTGACAAGCCACTGTTGTTAGTCAAATTCCATTAATTCTCATTTCTTTTCATTCATTATTGGTTTCATATTGCTTTTTGCTTCAGAAAAAGGGTTCTAGCGATTTATTATATTTTAATATATTTTTTGTAGAATTTTTATGTTTGTTTTTACTTTCTTACATTTACCTTTTACTAATTCAATATAAAAAGTAATTTCTTTTAGAGAAAAATCTAAAAAAAAACAAATAATGCCAAAAAAAATTCAGAATTTAAACATATCCTCAATTTAGATTTCTATTTTCATTCTCTTTAAATTTTGGGATATTACAGACGTATATAAATGTCGAGAAAAAAAAAGTGCCTTGCATGTCTGCTTAACATACAGTTGAGAAATCAACAGAATGACATGGAACTTGCATTGCAACGGCAAGTACGTACTAAACGTTTTTATACTCAGTCTTGGTGAACACTTATCCAACTCTTAAATTCCTTGTTAATTTCTTAACACTTGTGTGTGGCGTCTACACTAGTTCGTCAGTTCCAATTTCTCCATCTCCCACCTTATAAATGTCCCCTCTCACAAAGAGTAGGAGTGTTGCCAAGGAAAAGAAAGGAGGAATTCACCATGCATGCATCAGCATGTAGCTAGATCGGTGTGGTTACAGGCAGACCAGTGGTTACAAGTTTCTACAGATCTTAATTTCATCCCATCAGTACAGGCTAAAGACACATAAGTTTCACCCATTCATGATTCATTCAAACTATGAACACCAAAAATGTTTAGCAGTAGTATTGCCTTACCTAACTCCAGGTCGCGGTCACTCTGTGGGGCCACCACACAAACGGCCGGCCTCAGCTACTTGCCCGGTTTATAAATTTGGCAACACTCCACGCCTCCCCCTCTCCAATAACCCTACCAAACTTATCCCAACAACTCGCCGTTGTGTTCATCTCAACCAAGCTAGCTAGCTTAGACAAAAGCTGCTTGCTGCTAGCAAGCAAGCACGAGGTAGTGTAACAGTGCAAGTGACGATGACCGTCGTCGACGAGGCCGTCGCGCAGCAGCTGCCCGGCCACGGCCAGACCGTGTGCGTCACCGGCGCCGCCGGGTACATCGCGTCGTGGCTCATCAAGCTGCTCCTGGAGAGAGGATACACTGTGAAGGGCACAGTGAGGAACCCAGGCATGCTCATGTGCACACACACTGGACATTCATACATGCATGCACGCGAACGAACTCTGTTACCATGCACACAACTTACTGATAGTTTCTGCAAGAAAGCGCGCGTACGTGTACTGTGCTAGCTTAACTTTGAGTTAACGTGATCGCTATAGATGATCCGAAGAACGCCCATCTGAAGGCGCTGGACGGCGCCGCCGAGAGGCTGATCCTGTGCAAGGCCGACCTCCTCGACTACGACGCCATCTGCGCCGCCGTCGAGGACTGCCACGGCGTGTTCCACACCGCCTCTCCGGTCACCGACGACCCTGTACGTACGGCATGCGGAACGGACTCAAATTAAGCTGCCTCAAATTGTTCGTTACGTGCGTAGAGATATAATAGTATCTATGCTAACACCTGGTTGTACCTGTGTATGGCTTGGATCGACAGGAGCAGATGGTGGAGCCGGCGGTGCGGGGCACGGAGTACGTGATAAACGCGGCCGCGGATGCCGGCACGGTGCGGCGGGTGGTGTTCACGTCGTCCATCGGCGCCGTCACCATGGACCCCAACCGCGAGCCGGATGTGGTCGTCGACGAGTCCTTCTGGAGCGACCTCGAATACTGCAAGAAAACAAAGGTCGGCAAGCCTCTGGCTCTGTTCAACTCTCCCTCTTTAATCTTCCCGGCAACATCTCGTTCGATCTTAATTTTTTTGCCCTTCAATAATTCTTAGTTTGCATGCAGAATAATTAGACATGGATTAGCAACGTGGTTGCAATCTTTAGCACATATATATATGTAGTACGCTACAATCACTGAACAAGTGAAAACAATAGCTACGATTGAGATATGTCTCGGATGCAAAAGTGCTTTCTTTGTAGTAAACACAACCTTTTTTTGCGTGTAAAAATGTTGAATTGGCCAGCAAAATCATGTCGAGACTAGCCACGTAAATACGTACGCAAGTAGCTACGTGCACGCGTGCAACCTGCAGTTTATTTACAAAAGCTTAAACACTCAGTAATTAATTACATCAATCCTCCTACCACGTCCCCTTCTTTTCTTCGTAGCTCTTTTTAGTATACTAAATTTAATATGAAGCGTTCATTCTTTTCGATCCAATAGATCAGATTAGCTAGTACTTATTAATACTTCCTTCGGTAGTATAGAAATAAAAATATATTTAATAAATCAATGGTTAGATTTAATTTTCACTACATATTATATACTTTCAGTATAATGCACCGTAAAATTATCTTTCTTTTACGTACGGAATTATGAAAAGGCTATCGATTATAGGAGTGTTGTTATCACCACCAACCCTAGAATTTAACGTTTCGATGTGGAGATGGTGTTAGCCAACGGACCAAGTGATGATGACCTATCGATCGACCACCGGATGTGAGGTCGATCTGTCCCATGGTTCATGTCCTTATCATGAAAACTATTGCCATAATATTCTAAATTTCGATTGGACGCACGGATTTACCAGTATGCTCTGCCTGCCCTTAGGCCTTAGTTGTCCTTTGTGACAACTACGATGGTATTGATTTTAAGTAGTGTTGGTCATTTCTGTTCCACGAAAAAAATAAATTTTAGGCCTTTAGCACACAGGATAGCTACTCCCACCTGTAGGATACTAGTGAATTAATGGTGAAAAGAGAAGGAAATTTGAAGTTTTGTACCATAGTCACCCCTTGACAAGGAAAAGAAGATTTTGTAGATTGTTAATTACCTTCATAATCATTGGAAAGGAAAAAGAAGAAGCATGCACAGAGAGAGTTTAATTACGGTGATCCCTTCGTGCATTAATTCCTAGCTAGTGCGAGCAGCATACTTTGCTTTAACTAAGTTAACTACACTACAAACATGCAAGCGTGCAAACCACCTGCACGCACAACAAACGATCTTGTTAGTGGTGCAATCCACTTTTGCTTTAAGAAAGGTCGCAATAAAATTTCCATGGGAACAAATTAGTACGTACAGACATCCTATGGGGAGCTACCTCCAAATATCTAACTCGTCAGGCATACAACTTTATATACAAGTTTATCTCATCAACAGTACCAGTGTACGTACCACTACCAACGGGTGGCTTAAATAATGAGGAATTTTACGATGCGTTACACTGGTAGTATATAATGTGTAGTAGAAATCGTATCTAATCGTTGATTTGTTAAAGAGTGTTCATACTACTCTGCTACCAGATGATGTATAAGTAAAATCTAGTTAATCTGATCCATTAGATCGAAAAGAATGAACGATTCATATTCAATTTAGTGCACCGTAAAAGAGCTAGCTCTGAATAATGGTTCCAAATCCGGCCAACAGAGACTTTCTTTTTGGAATTTCCCGGCAAACCAAAATGGGACATCGATTGGAATCAGGAAAGCGTCCGTCTCCGCCATGGTCCCCATGAAGTGCAGGCTGTCGTAGACGTTGCACCATACTACGTACACGTAATTGTTGCATAAGCATGACATCACCGCACCTGATTTAAAGGCTCTTTGTGGATGACGGGATGCATCATCAGAACTGGTACTGCTACGGCAAGGCCGTGGCGGAGCAGGCGGCGTGGGACGCGGCCGAGAAGCGGGGCGTCGACCTCGTCGTCGTGAACCCCGTGCTCGTGGTCGGGCCGCTGCTGCAGCCGACGGTGAACGCCAGCGTCGCGCACATCCTCAAGTACGTCGACGGCTCGGCCAAGAAGTACGCCAACGCCGTGCAGGCGTACGTGGACGTGCGCGACGTCGCCGACGCGCACGTGCGCGTGTTCGAGGAGCCCGACGCCTCCGGCCGGTACCTCTGCGCCGAGCGCGTCCTCCACCGCGAGGACGTCGTCCACATCCTCGGCAAGCTCTTCCCCGAGTACCCTGTGCCAACAAGGTGAGTGGCTCCGTGACCGTCTCTTTCTCTGGCCATATACTCGCACGTCCATTTGAGTATGCAACTATCACGCTTACAGCATTTTTCGTTCTGTTTTAGCTTTGCCAGCTTTCTCATGTTCTGCGTGTCCTAATGGTGTCAACTCGTGCATCGATCGATCATAGCAAAACTAGGAACTGCACTAGTTCCTGTCATATTTCTGATATAATTATTGTGAAATTCCTACATATCCAAAAGAGGGACGCTTGAGCGAAACATTCGGATGAAGTTTATCAAATCCCTTTTGTTTTAGCTAACATCTAAATTTTGGACCGTTGGATACCTCATCCGGATATCAGCGTGCCGTTAGATCAAATCATAGGATCGGATGTAATCGATACTTCCGAATCTCAACAATGATCCGATGGTTCTAGATTTGGATGATTTCAGCAATAAAAACATCTGGATGAAGTTTATCAAATCCCATCGTCATTTACTACTTACGATTTAAGACTTAGTCACTTGTTGATCCTACTTGGTTAAGGTGGATCCCACCCTTGGTTGGTGAGTACGGACAAGACAAAGGGAGCAGAACATACTGTTCACTAAAGCACAAGCAGTAGTTGCTGAGTGCAGGTGAACAAAAACTCACTAGTGGCGGCACGCAAACGATTTCTTAAGCTTAGTACTGGTGAAGACTTGGAATATAAAATTATAAAGTTTTAAAACCGTGCTGTGTAAGATTGAAGCTGGCTGGAACACTTGTCCTAACGTGTAATTGATTTGAATGGAAAGTGTTCCTAACGTGTAATTGATTTGAATGGAAAAGTATACAATGCTAAACCTTCCCGGTGAAGTAATATGTTGCTAGTAAGTTGGTACAAAATATACCCCACCCCGTCTTAAAAAGCTAATGTTTTGAACATCGATACGTCTTCAAAACACAACTTTGATCACTAATTTTTATTATAATATATTTATAAAACTCAATAAAATTACAATATTATGAAAGTACTTCTCGATACAAGTCTACACATATAATTTTTATGTATCCAATTCAAATATTTAAAAATATATTGATAGTCAAAGTTTTGGAAGTTTGATCATCACTATGTCCAAAACGTCAGCTTTTGAAGACCGGAGGGAGTAGATGACAAGATGATAGTGCAGCTCAACCTATGCTTCCAGCCTTTGAAACTTTTAGTGAGAAATGATAACATGCATGCTGAGCAACTTTTCATTCTGATCAATCAGTAAGAAAACACTGAAACTAATTTGCAATAGCATTTAGTCTGCCTGGAAAATTTTGACAACAAATAATAAACTGGGTTGCTATGTTAGTAACGAAAATATGCAACAACTACAAATACCTGGCAAACACTTCCAGGACGAACATAGCATTCTCCAGAAAGTTCCAGTAAGCTGTCTTTGTAGAAAGTGAGCCTGAAAAATGGTAGTCATCATCTAAAAAAAAAGAAGGTCGGTAGTCGCTCAAATAGTAGAAAAATGTAGCATCAATATAATGTAGCTGCATTAATTTGGCAGATGATTGTCAATATCATCTCTATTTTTCTCGGTTTTGTTGGTTGCAATGGCCAAGTACACCCTATGGCCAATTATTTGTTAACAAGTGGAGCAATTAGGGAACAGTTCCATAGTCACCAAGTAGTGAAGTAGCAATTGATCCATGGTCGTATCAAATCATATGTAATTGGGGAACAATTCCATAGTCACAAATTAATCCATGCTCATATCAAATCTGTCCACTTTGACTAAATATAATATCCAGATTTAAAATAAGAAACAGATGTTGTAACTTGAGTTTTCTGCTCCTGATGCCTGAAGCAAACCTCAGTTCATTGAATAAACTGTTCTGTTGCGAGAGCATCAAAAAAAATAGCTTAGATGGCTCCTCAGTGAATTATGTACATGGCTTTAAAGCACTATTCTGAATGTACGACACGTCTTCCAAATACTTTTTCTACCTTTGATGTAGCGACACTTGTTTTAATGAAACGGGTAAGGAGAAATTACACCCTATACTTCGCTAATTCAACCACCAATGGACAAGTTCATCTTTAAAATGTAATGCCAAGAAAGCAATACTTGTCAATATGCTCTAAACACAAATGATAAAATGGCGGTGAAACGAATGGAACCTGCTGCAGTTTCATATGTCAGTAACTCATATACCTAAGCAAAATTGGAAGTGACAGCTTATCACTGTATGCTGCATTTTGCTGACATATGCCATGGTTGTGCTCAGGTGCTCTGATGAAGTGAACCCACGGAAGCAGCCTTACAAGGTGTCCAACCAGAAGCTACGTGATCTTGGCCTCCAGTTCATACCCGTGAATGACTCGCTCTACCAGACAGTGAAGAACCTCCAGGAGAAGGGACACCTCCCAGTGCCGAGCAAAGAGATCCCGGCAAAACTGAACAGTGTGATGGCATGACGCTGCTAATGAAACAGAGTGTTTCATGGACTGTAACACAGAGAGGCATCTGTTGTGTTTGTGTATAAATTCCATGTAGTATCGTGTTATTTACGTGAAATAAGTAAAAAATGTGATGTATTATCTTCGATGGTCAACATTTAGAAATGAACTTGACCGTTGACCCTTTTACCATCCTCGAGATTTAGTACGAGTATTTCTTCCTTAGCATCACTATAGCACAATTGATTTCCTTAACCATCTCTCTGATCTTGAACTAAGAGAAAAGGAAGTCAACCAAATCATCACCAATTCACCTTTGTAGAAACCATGTGATAACTTAATGTAAAATGTATCCAAACGCAATGTTTTATATCAGCAATTTGATTCCTATTGAAGACAGAAGTGAGATCTCCGATGAGAGAATCTTCAGCCCTTTTAAACCTGTCAAACAACTAGGTAGTCCAGAAAACCCCAAAATAGGTAATAACAACCAGCTAGATAGAACTGAACAATAGCTACAAGCCTACAATACGTTCTGTCCAATAAAATAATAATAAGTACACAGCCAAAGAAAACTGGGTTCAGAATTTAGTTTTTAGTAGTCTATTATTACTGAGTGAGATCTTGCTAAGCATGTGAGAAACAGTGGGAACTGAAAACACAGCAAGCAAATAATATTGCTCCATTCACTACTAAGAAAGGGGTTTATTAGACACCTCATCACTGACTATTTTTTTTATAAAAACCGTCAATGATAAGTCTCAGGCACATCACAGACGGTTTTTGGTTAAAGTTGGTACATTACAGACGGTTTTAACAAAAAACCGTTGGGCTAAAACCGTCTGTGATGTGCCCCTAATCATAGACCTTTTCACAGACGGTTTTAACCAAAAACCGTTTGTGAAGGCCATTTCTAGTAAATAAGAACAGAGAGCCCCAACCTCCTCTATATTTAATCCCACGTGGCATTTTTTTGGTGAATACAAAAATGATTTTTTTTTTTTTTTTTTTGCTTCACAAGATGAATGCATAATGGCATGAAGTTTGAATTTCCATTGCAACACATGGGCACTTGGCTATGTACACTTTGAGAAAAAATTTCATAGTTGCGTATGATAAAATTGATGTTTATTATAGGATTTGGGATCACATTTGATATGTATTGTACTCTTTTGAGATTATGTTGCAACACAGGGACATTTTACTAATTCCTATAATAAGGATAGTGGCACGGTGCCAATTTTACTTTACATGCACTTGGAAACTAAGGTTGAGGTGCATTATATCCTTAAAGAAAGGTTGAAGTTGAACCACACTACTAGTACCATGATACATGTATCTCAGGTCAATCTTATTGAGCACTTTCCAAAGTTGGTTAATCGTCTATGATCCACGGTCTTTCAACGGAGTTGAAAGAGCCAATGCACATGGACTATATTGCAAGGATTCAAATTTCATCGAATAATGAGATGCTTATTTTAAGTATACAAAAAATAATGAGATGTATGCATTATACATAATGAGATGTTTATTGAAAACTGCAAGGAATTGTTTGTTCATGTTATTAAATTGGATATTAAAAATAATCAGGATTTGTGGCAAGGTATGTTATTAAACTAGTACGTATGTCTTAGGCATGTCGATTATGTATGTGTTAGGTATGTCAATTATTTTATACGATGAAAAAAATGAATGCTTGTTTAGCTGGTGAATAAAAAAAAAGATTTTTATCAAAAAAAGCAATCGGATGAATCTCATCATAGACGGTTTTGGGCTTGAATCGTCTATGATGAAGCATCATCACAGGCGATTCAAGCCTAGATCCGTTTGTGATGGTCTCAGTTCCCCCTAACTCCCCATCGCGTAGCCATAGTACCCCCTCCCCATATCACTCCCCATCGTGTAGTTCATACCCTAACCCTACCCCTCCCTACTTGGCGGCGACGTCCCCGCTCGGCCGCACCCCCCCTTAACGGCACCCTCCCCCCATCGATTCCTCTGCCCCCCGCGCAAACTTAGGTATGTTTAAGATCTGGTAGGCCTGCTTATCAGATCCTATCCATAGCGACAGAAACCCAACAGAGATTTTGGGGATTTTGGGGGGAGAACACGAAGGGGAAAGTAGAGTTCTAGGGTAAGCTACTTTACTCTATCGAGACTAATTTGGAAAATCAATTCTTGATTCCTTTTTCCAGAAAAGTTCAAGCTTATGAGCCTTTGTTGATTTTTACAACAGGGTAAACATGAAGTGAAACTAAGTCTGAAATTATGTTATAGTGAACAATTAAAAATAAATTATGAATATAGTAATAAGAAGTAATTACTACTTTGAACTATAGCCGTTCGATTCTACTTAGCGTCTCCAGTAGTGAATCTCAGCTGTTCCTTCCTTTCAGTTGAAGTCGCCTAGCCGATTTCTTTCCTGCCGATTTTCCTTCATTGTTCTGAACATAAAACTCTGAACTCTGAGCTTCTTCTTCCTCTCGCATTGCTTGGGTCTTGACAATTGTCCCCGAGTCGACTTGTTTCTTGCCCTCAAGAAACATATTCTAGGAAGGTACTCTGAATGAGAGTTGAATCTTCTCACATCACAACTGCAAGTTCCAAGTTTAGCCATCAGTGAACATTCAACCTTTCGACCACTGCAGGTTTGTGCTTCCATCAACAGGTTTTTGCTGTGTTCATCCCCAATATAGCTGTCTTTAATTTCTATCACCCATTCTGGTATCACAGCCTAGACTTCCTGAGGGGTAGGAGATAGATTTAGCTCATTTTACATATTATTAGCATTTCAGTGGATGCTATTTCAGTGGAGCCAAACGCATAGCATAAGCAGCACTTAAAACCACCTTCCTGTCCTGACACAAGGCCAACTCTGTGAAAGCCTGTTGGTTAAATATGACATTAGGACATTTGCTATATGGCATTTTAGTATCTTTGTTGCTTTTTTCAATGCCTATTCTGTTTCTTCTGATGTTTGTCTTTACTATGAAGTGTGACATGTTTGAATATTGCATCTATGCACTTATTTACACAATTTTTGTTCCCTTTCTATTCAAGTCTGCTTTCCACGTCTGTTGAAGTGTGTTGACTAAAATACTTTTTCTATCACTAACTTTGTGCCATAGTTGAAAACATATAAGTAAAATATCATGAATTGTTTTGTATATTGTCACTTGTAAGCAATATTGATTCTCTTAACTTTGCTTCTATTAACTTACCTTCTCTTAACTTTGTATGTACAAAACAACTCTTAACTTACCTTCTCTTAAATTTGCTTCTTTAACTTTCTTTTATCCTCTATGACCCTCTATGAGTTGTTGATTTACCAACTTGCCTCTTCTATGATCTTTATTATAACATGGCGTCCCGTTATTCCTCATCACCGAATGGATCTGACGGGGCACCCAACGTAGGAAAACAAAGGCGGGATCCCAGAGCCAATATACCATCAGGGTAGTTGACCCGTAGGATGGGACCCCTACCGCACCTCCTAAGGCCACAACATCATTCCGGACATTGTGCGGGATCATTGGGCATGAAATGGTCCTAATCATGTATCCATCATGGAAGATGCTGACAAATGAGGAGCGTGACAGCCTATTTTCAATTTTTTTTGCATCGTTCGAGCTCCCACAAGACGCCATCCACGCACTGCGATGGTATGCGTTGCTAGTGACGAGAAAGGTGTGGAAGAACTTTAAGAGCATCCTCGTCACTAATTACGTGAAAAAGAAAATGACTCCGTTCCAGAAGTACGGGTTCAACGTGTGGGAATGATTTGTTGAGATGAAGACGACGACTGTCCAGTCAAAAAACACCCACCCACATAGACTCGTCTCACTAGGTACGTGTGAGACCCCGGATGGCTACTAGGAATCTCCTATGTATTTCTGTACTAGTCCTAGATCACTTGCTAGTACACACAGTCAGACAGTGTTGAATCATTACCGAACAGAACGAAATAACAACATAAATATAAAGTACCAGCCACATGGCTATTTATTACATCTCTTGGCCACATGACCAGAGTTCACGGCAGCGGAATAAAAATAACAAGTAATAAAACCCAAATAACTCCACAGGCGATGACTAGGAGCGCGCGCTTAGTTATCTTGGCGACCTTCATCGTACTCCTCGGCATAGAACTCCCCGTCTTCAATTGCATCATGATAATTTTCTGATGACAAAGTTTGTGTAGCATGTGAGTACAAAAGTACTCAGCAAGTCTGGGAGATTATGCAACATGTATGGCTTTCCAAGGGAGGCTAATTATGGTTCTTTTGCATAAACCTAAATTTCATCAAACCATACTTAATAATAATTTTCACAAAGCACATTTTTAATAATTAGTATAACAATTGAATTATTTAATATTCTAGTGAAGGTTCTATCCACCATCACTAGTATAAGGGCTCTATCCGCCACATTTAAAAGATTAAGGTAAACCAACTCATGACTCTATCCGTCATGATCAAAACAGGTTCCATCTACCTGATTGGCTCAATCCGCCAATGAGACATCTGAGAGTTCTAACCACCCTCGAATCCCAAAACAAAACATCAGTTATTTTTAAAACCAAAACCAAGTCTACCAGTATGAAAGCATTCTTCGCTTTGCCCTTGACCGTAGGCACGACTATTCGAATAGTTTTAACTCTGCAGAGGTGTACAACTTCTCCTGATGCCAAGCTATTAGCACACTTCCTTAGGTGTGCCGACAGAGATATCATGACAAGGACTTTACAATGTATACGTCTAACCCGACCCACCCGCTAAGGTTTCACCGCTGTTAGGGTTCTATCCACTCAGTACGGAAGCCCCCCTTGTGCCGTGTGAGAAAACAGTCTTGCCTCTATCCGGTACTCACATTCCACCAACTAGTGAGTCTAAGTTAGGTTTCTACAAATTATTCAGTCAGATCGTGCCCACTTTGATATGTGGTTGTACGGTAATGGTTAGAATGGACAGTCATAAGCGTCGGTCCTTAATTGACTTGGAGCGGTACTTGCACAATGAAAACTAGTGCTCTATCCGCACCTACCCGACATTCCATTCCGCCCAAGTCCAAACCAATTTTTATTTTATTCTTATTTTACAAAAACAGTAGCAAATATTTTGTTAAAATTCTCAAATCACACTTTAAATCATAGTTTTAATATAATCCCACCCGTAGGTCATTTTAATCAATTTTGCACTAAGCATTACTGTCGTTCTAATCACCAAACGTCACAATATAAATTAGGCATGACATAACAAATTGTCCTAGGGTTACAAATAAACATGGATATCAATAACAAGGAGTTGATATCAATTTTAGATTAACTAACAGTCTATATTTGACATACTTTTATAAACATAGCAATGCAAGTTATAAATCATTGTAAAACACTTGTAAAGTAGGGGATCAACATGTGTCAGGGGACTTGCCTTCGATCGCAGAGGGAGTGTCGAAATCCTGGAGTTCAGCGCCGGCGTCGACGGGTCTGACAGGTTCTTCGGCTACGCGCAAAACGGAGCGACAAATCAATAAAATTCGGACAGAACGGCTTCTACAGAACGGCGCCGGACTTGGAGAAGAATGGCTGCCGGCGAAGCTCCGGCAGTCAAATTAAAAATCTGATTGTACTGGAGGTAGAGGACACCAAGAGGGAGCTCCAGTAAACATTTGAAGCCGAATGGAGCTCGGGAGTGACCGGGAGAGCTCACCGAAAATTCGGACAGAACGGCTTCTACAGGGCGATCCGTGAGTTGGATTGGAGAAATTCCAATTGAGTTGTGTGGGGAATGATAAGCGTATTCTGGGTTTCAATTTGTTGGATGATCGGACTAGCGGATCACCGAGAAATGCTCGCCGAAGTTATGACAGGAAGCGCGCGCGGCGGCGTTCGGGCTGCATGCGACGTCGGCGATGGGAGGGGGTGGCGCACGGTCGAGGAAGGGGTGGAGAAGGTGCGGACAGGGTGGAGAAGGTGGTGCTCACGCCAGTGGTGGTCAGGGACGGCCGGAGTTGGCGCGGCCAAGGCGAAGCCGACGGCGGCGACGCTCGAAAAGAAATAAAAAAGTTTCAGAGAACATATTCGCGAAAAGGAGATGAGCACCGTGTAGGGCTCGATGAGATGAATCCAATGGTGTGGTTGGATTCATGAGGAACTCACCAGATAAAAAGTTATTAATGAAAAACTGAGCCATAAACACCGATTTCAATTACAAAATTCGTCGCCGTCCTACAACAAAAAGTGACATTGGTTGAGGGCTTTTGCTCAGGGCGCCGACACAAACACAATGACGCAATCGGAATTGAGTTTGGCTCACCGGAGCAAAATGTAACGCGGTGGTGTCGACGGAGGACGATCGGCGATGGTTCTTGCACTATTCTGGCGAAATGGAGAGGGATGGCTATGGGAGAGTGAGAGCACGTGATAGAGGGCTCCAAGACGAAGAGTTGAGAAGTGGAAGCATGCGATTTCGAGTTGAAACGGCCAAGTTATGACCATTTAAGTGATTTTTAGATTTTGGTGGGTTGAACCGTTTCCGGCGTGATTGAAGGTGAATGGTCATGGGGAGTGAGATCTCCTCGTCTTCCTCTTTCAAACGCAACCGACCGTTCACGATTTGGAGCTTTAATGAGGGAGATATGGATGTTTAAAGACATGAGCACCATGAATGGAGAGAGATTTGCTTGTCTGTAACATTCCAGCCAAAGGTTGAAGACGATGCTACAGTAACCGCCACGTGTCGCCGTCCCATTGGCCGGTAATAAGTGAAGAGTTACGCGCGAGAGATGAAATAGCAAAAATGGTCTAAAAATCTCGAAAAAATTCCTAAAAATATTAGGGAATATTTCGAACCCAATAAAATTGGTTTCGCGGAATTTGGATGAAATTTTGAATTTAGAAAATTCCGGGACGAATAAAGGGCATTAGACTAAAGGCCGCGAGAGATAAAATACCAAAGGGATTCTAAAAATCTTGGGAAAATTCTCAAATTGTTTTTGGAATATTTGGAACCTAATGCAATAGGTTTGGGGATTTTTGGAGCATTTTGGAACTCGGGTTGAATTTCGGGTACGGACCGGAATTCAGAAATTCGATTTTTCGGATGATGAAAGACTGAACTCCAATTTTGGAAGGATAAGGTTGCCAGGCTAAATAAAACGCCGAACAAAAAACCAAATTTTGAATTTACTTAGTTTAAATTAGCTTTTGGCAAAAGGCCGAAATTGGGGATGTTACAACACGCGGGCAAGATCACACAATGGACAAGGGAGGATGACAAGGCAATCTAGAAGGAGGTCGCGCTGCCGTTTGCCTCGATCTTGGATCCGCGCACCCGAAACTGGATAAAAGCGAGGTCACGTCCCTTTAACACCCCAACATCTAGTATGCCCTGGATGTCACCAAACATAGCAATAACAGCAACTAAATACCACAATTAAGATTAAATTACAGCAAGGGCGTACATGCTGTAACCGAAATTTCGGCAGCATCTCCTTCATAATTCCATGGGTTGAAGCAACAGTAATAATATCACAAGAAATAACATAGTGGATGCCATCAAAAATAGCAATAACATGAGGTATAGCAATAGTTTAAGACCAATTAATGGATTTAAACGTTTCATGACTAAAACGAAGTGAATACTAAATCCAAACACAGGACATAGCATGAACCAAACCTAGCACATTTAACATAAACGACACAACTACGAATGGAAGTGTGTAGTTGTCTATGTGATTGTATCTATGTGTAGTCGTGACGCTATCTCCCTTTCCCGCATGCCGAGTTCATAGTACCTAAAAACAACATGAAACAACAAGTGTGAGTTCATCACTCAGCAAAGTGTATTGCAATGGAATAGAACAACAACATTATTCAATAGCATCAATATCACATACCATAACACATCATCATAAGCATCTCATAGTTCATCTTCATAAACATCTCATAATCATCCTCGTTCATGCAATGCAATGCAATGCACATATCTCCTTGAAGCACATACCGGTATTGCCGAGTGCACACCCGTCGGTGTGCACCCTCTTTCCCCTTCCATCCCGTAGATGGAGGGTGCCTACTCTTACTGACTCGCTCCCATACACAACCGTGGATGGGACTACGAGGTAGGTCTTTCGAGTTCACTACGTGTGAACACAGAGGCCCGCATCAGAATGGGTCGCCTCTTCCATTATGAATGCACATATGTCATGAACATGTATGAACTTGCATAAATACTTAATACGACAATTTCATAGCCAACATATTCTCATGTTCATCATATCACAAGCAAATAGCAAGCATGGCAAGTTAACACATCAAGTACTCATATTGCAACTATGCAAGTCTAATAGCCACCCAAACCCCAATCCATCCCAATACACTTGCCTTCAACCGTGAGCGACGGAGTGGCAAGAGGTTGAGGGCACCCCCGGGGTCACACCACCTGCAGAAAGGTACATTACACTCAAAACAAGCCCCCCAAAATAGAATAAGAATGATCTTCTACACCGACCTCGCAACCCACTCCAAAAACCCGAAAACAGATATTCTGTCCTGTTGGGATAGTGGGCTTCTAACTAGCATAACTTGAGTTCTAAGACTCCAAATCAAGTAAACGAGTACATTTTCTAGAAGCTTAGGAAATTTTCCAACTTTTTCTAAGTATTCACGAAGACTGAATCAGCCTCTAAAATTGTCTAATTTACAGTTGAACACGATCTGTCCCAATCATGACACAGATTGGACATCATTCGGTAAAACAGCCATAACTTTTAAACGGATGGATGGAATTTAACGTTCTTGGTGTCCAATTAAATACAATTGAATTACCTACAACTTTTCTAATAGCCGGTCGATCAGAAAACGCTTCTAAAATTGCGAAAACTCAAGCCCTAGGTCAGGGTACAAATCTGCCCGAGGATAGAACATGGGACAACATTGCAATTTCCCTAATCTCATCTAGGGGCAGCGCCTAAACATGAGCTTTAAACATGGATTACCCCTCCTAGCAGCACCTAGACCAACCCAAAAGAGCCATGGGTCCTTACCTATATTGTCACATTCCGTAATGTCACATTCCTCCCCCTTAACAGGATTCGACCTCGAATCCAAGACAAGCCACTACGCAAACAAAGTCCACAAGGGACTCAACTTCTTTGCAAACTCAAAACACCCACGCAAAGACTCAAACAGAAGCAACGATAAACCAACTCTCCAAATCCAACTATTAACAAGAGTAACTTGACTTAGCTCAACTAAATGCAACCTCTCACGATTCCTCATTCACTTCAATTTCTACTAAAATTTGCAAGGGACAATATTCCCTAGCAATCCGGATTCCAAAGAATTTCCCAAACCAGGAATCTCACACGACTTTTGTCAGCATTCAACCTCAATACCTTCACTTAAGGACTCAATTATAATAATGGATATGCCACACTTCTAAATCTAAAATACCATACCACTATCTTATGAATCAGTCTCACATACTCAGACTAGACTTTCCTTTAGCACTAATACACACTATACCTTTTTTTCTCAATTATTCTTCTCAACAGAAGAGGGTATTAACTTCTAAACTCAACAGAGCTCTAATATCCTCTTTCTACCCCTCTATCATGATTCATCAAGCGCAAGATGACACAATCATCGCGAGACACATCCATTTAACAAGCATTTAACCATTTTCACCATTAGTATTTGAATGGTCAGCTAAGGTTCCAAACTTGAACCCCCAAAGAATTAATTACACATAATCCCATCTTTTCCAATTATTTGATCTTTTTCACAGAAAAACCTTAATCAACTAATGCCCTCGAAAGAATTTGCTCATTTGTGGCAAAATTTTCCTTTCCAATCGCAAACTACATTATATTTTCATTCTATCTTCTCCCAGGCATACCTCACACCCAGAGACAACTAGCCAAGACAATGTTCACGACAGAATATTTTATATCACAATTTCTATAGCATTTACCACCACCAAATGATACTCTCAACAAAATTTGAACCACGACATCAACAACCTCCATCATAATCCACCCTTATACCACTAATGTCCAGCACCTAGCCCAAGCTAGGACCGTAGAACCTTACCAAACCACAATTGGAGCTTTTCCCAAGAGGGTGTCACCCTCACAATCTTTTCACGGAACCAACCAAGCCCAAGAGTATACATCCTTAGCATACTCAACCATAAACCATGAACCTTCTTATTCTCAACCCCATCTAACAATGCAAAGAAGTACAATTCCCTTAAACCCAATTTATCCACATGCATTAATTTGAATCCAATGCGCTAACAACCACTTTGGAAAGAATTCGACAACATCCAAAGAGCACTCATTATATTTTCCTAAGCCAAAATGTAAAGGAAACTCAATCTCTTAGACCACAGCCAAACTACCAGAAATTATTTATTCTTTCTTTTCATGCTAGAAAGCAATGGAAATCTCGATTCATAACATGAATGCAAACTTTTCAAGAGCACTCCGGATTAGTCGTATATCCATATATGACTTTCTCACCGACCTGGCTCATCGACTCTTTTACGATTAAATATATATATATAAATAAGCGATGTCATTTTTCCTTTTCACCATTCATTCATCATGTAACAACAATACCGAATAGTCATTCACAAAACAACTTCTTCCTCGGTATCACATGATTAAAACTCAAATAACATCGATGATTGTGCTAATTCATAAAACTATGACGGCAACACCATTAACAGGAAAACACCACGTCATAAGACAACCCAACATCAATTGAAAGCTAAACTTGCAAAACAACACATTTCAACCAAAATCAACATTTTGGAAGAGAACATCAGAATCTCAAGTCACGCATCTACACACATTACCGCCACAAGTTTTCTCAAAGAGAAAGGAAAACTCATTTCCAAAAGAGAACACTTCACTAACAAAATCACTGATGAAACATCCATAAAAAAACCACCTTTTGAAGCACTTGCAAACACCACACATTTTCCAAATAACTCCGACTCTAGCCAAATAGAGTTACAAATTAAATCTCAAGAGTTTCTAACACAACCCACTATGTACATCTGCTTCCTTTAAAATTTATTCCAAAGATAATTCAGTGTGAATGCGAAGGGGCGCGATCCACTAAAAAACTTTTGGGTGTAAATCCATACTCATAGTACAAACTAAACAAATGAGCCAAAATCAAAGATTGGCACCAATTCTTACCTGTTTAGGGAAACTCTGCAGTACAACAAAGAGAATACCTTGACCGAATGCATTCAACCAAAATAGCAAAAACCAAACCAGTCCAAAAGGTTTTAAACACCAGCTCAACATAGTAACAACCATCTCTAGTGTTCCACTATGCTTTCCATTAAAGACTTCAACATTCACTATTTACTCCTTGAGAAGCCCCATCATAATTCAACCAAAAACTACATAACAAATTATTTCTCTAGTTACCTTTCCCCACACTTATAAATAAAGTTTATGATGCTTATCAAAAGACATCCAACCAATACTACCTCATCATGATCTCCATAGACAAACACATCATATAACATCATATTCTCGATTTAAAACATAATACTTCAACAAATACTTTAGCATGATCAACCTATCAATTTTATACCATCCATACGTCAACTTCTCGACAATTTGAAACTTACTCAATCAGTAAATGACGTCAACACATGAATGTTATCTCCACAAGACAAAATTCGTAAGTAGGATTCTAAGATATACACTCATTAAGGATAGAGTCCTACATTATGTTAATTATCCATTGTTCACTCCATCACCACATGTTACAAGTTCCTCCATTTTTTTTAACCATGGTTTTCAACATGTAATCTAAACAATTACTACCACTACTTAGTCATCAATATCAATAAATGTGCATAATCAACAAGCAACAACATTGCTTTTAGCTACCCCATACATAGGTTATAACACAATTACGACTACACAACAAACTCCAACTATTAAAATAAATTTAATAAGTTAGACAATCCCAACGCTCTTAACAACAACATCAAACAACAACTCCTACCTTCTCAATTGTCATCTATCATGCACTAGGGTCGATCACCATCACAAATAACTTGTTCTACCAACCCTATAATAAAAGTCTTTTAGATAACCAACCAATTTACTATTACCTCAATAGTAGTTTACATCACCTTAATATTCTCACTACGCATCAAGGTTTAAAACTTTAAACACTATCAAAGGTCATCTTCCTGTTAAGTAAAAGCAGCGTGCTACCTCATTTTTTAACATAAAGCTACAAATTCTAAGCATGTACATTAACACATTTGATCATTCTCGCTATAGAGTAATCTACAACACTGAAGTTCATTTAATCTAAGCTAAAGATAACAATTACATTTAATTGATTCAACTCACAAATTAACTTAGAAGTACATCATTTCCATAAACCACATTGTTACATACTACATAACATGCTAAACAACAATTCTCACTAATAGCAAAAGATTTCAGTTAAAATACTACTTACTTTGTTTGCAGCATTTTCTTTTTAAAACTCAACCAAAATTCACCAAAAAACTCGACTCTCAAAGTTGCAATGGGACATAACTCACACTTGATCATGCAAAAGATCTCCAAAACACATTTCAATCTTAAAGACTCCCACAGGAGGGAACCAAGCGTTCAAGTAAACCTTTACCGACAAAGGTACAAAACATAAATCGACACATCTTAAGTTTTTTTTGCACACAACTTCAATAACATCTTTTAAACTCAGAGTAAGACACACAAGAATCCAAAACTATACTTTTCTTTGCAAAGGAATCGACAAAACCGGTGTCAAAGCCAAAAGGCGACCAAAAAGGCGCAACACTAAACTCTTCTTCTTTGGTCCTGTTTGTTTCAGCTAGGGATTATAGAAAGCAGCTTTTAAAAGCTGGATTGTAAAAGCTGGATTGTTAAAAGCTGGATTGTTAAAAGCTGATGACTGTTTGGTAACCCAGATTATAGTGTATTTGGATTGTTGTTTTACATTGGCAAAAGTGCAGTACCCTCGGCCTGTTTTGTTGCCTTATTTTCATGTTTTCACACTTGTAGCCGATTTATAAAATACAAAAATGCATAATTAAATAGCAAAAAATGTATCATTCATACAATCTTGAATTCTTGTCCATACAAAATATTTTCCTACACATGATCTACTCTCTCATAGCAATCAAAGCATTGGCAAGGTTATCACGAAAGACATTCATATCTCCATCTTCATCTCCTAATTCACCATTGACATTGCTTTTTTGAGATGAAGATGCTTCATCGATGGCATATAGTTTTCATCTTGATCACACATGTCGAAATCTTCATCACTCATAGCACTATCTCGAATGAAGTTATGAAGAGCCATACATCAAGTATTATTCTTGTTTGCTTGACATAGGATAACTTAGTAAGTCCAATAAAATTCTCCTTCATCTTTAAGACACCAAATGAGCGCTCAATTACATTGCGAAGAGATGAATGTAAATGGTTGAATACCTCCTTCTTTCAGATGGGGCGTGGGCCTAGACGAAACTCTGGTAAATGGTACTTCGTCCCTTTATATGGAGCTAGAAAACCCACTCTATTAGGATAGCCAGAGTCGACAAGATAAAATTTTCCTAGAAATAATAAAACATGATATGAGAAATAGCTTCGATAAATAAGCAACATATATGGTACAAAGGGAATATGTGAATATACCTTGTGGAGGAAATGGGAACTTATCGGCATATTTATTTAAAGCCTCATTGAACACCCTCATTCTGAATGATTCTGAAAAATTACATACCCATTGTTAGGTTTACTTGTAATTAGAATGTACATGCATGATAGACATCACTAGGAAAATAGTACCTTTGTGTTTTCTTTCCAATAACTCTCACTTGCCGTCACTGTTCCTTTAGCATTGTCCCATCCCAGTCCAGTGTCTTTGTTAAGCCTTAGCCAAAAGTTGTATAAACCCTTAAGTGCATCCCACCTGTTTTTCAATTGGGTTCTAGAATGACGTAAACCTGTCCTTAACAAGTACTTCTCAGCTATGTTCTTATAGCCTCTAGTTGTCATAACTCCAATGGGCCTATTACCAGCAGCTATTTCCTCAACACAAATTTTACAAAACGCTGCATTGTTGCAAGAATTCCAATCTGCTTTGTCAAATTCATCCATCTATTGCATACAAAAAAGTATTTGACAAATGAGCATACTGTTCAAGAAAGTAGTTTTATATCCTGTCAATGAACATCCAATCTGCTTTGTAAATTTCGATATCTTTGAAGGGAATCTATATGTCTTGAAGGAATCTTGTAATTACTATGGCGGGACTAACTTGATTTGTTATAGACAATTGGGTAGAGATTGAAGAAACTATTTTATAATGTGCGGACATAACAACCAACATCTCTAATTCTAAAAAAGAATCGAGTTGTTCTAATCTTTATTTAGATTGATTTATTCAAGAACATAATAACATTAGTTCAAATGAGGTTTTCCTCTGCCTGAGACAAAACCAACACAACTACGCATAACACATTCCAGCGTGATATTATAACAATTGTAACCAACCGCAGTTTTAGCGCACTATGATAACAACTATTTATAACTACACTTAGCCTTGTCAGTTAGCAAACATCATCCATCCAATCATCCATCTTCTCATATCCAAGACAATTTTCTCATGAGTGATCAACACCATAACATCGATTGCAAAGATGCGAAGTGAATATGAATCAACAAGTATAGTAGGAAGTGAAATCGCGTATGAGGTTCACATTGAAACAAAGCATGTATGAATCAAATAGCAGTATGAATCAACAAGTAGGAAGTGAAATAGCGTATGAATCAACAAGTAGCAGTAGGAAGTGAAATAAGCGGTATGAGGATCACATTGGAAGGAGCCATCTACGTGAATCGGCGCAGGGAAGGAGCCAAGCGCGCGCGAGAAGGAGCGACGCCCGGCGTCGGGCATTTGGAGATCGGCAGCGTGTCGTCCGGCGCTGCGCCGAGGATGGAGTCTGCGGCGGATGGAGTCGTCGCGCCCGAGGGATAGTCTTGGCGCCCGACGAGGAAGAGGCCGTTCTTGGCCAGGGGATGGAGTCTTATTTGCTTGTGGGGGAAGGAGCCGACCCGTGAGGATCGGCTTGACGTAGTGCTTGACCGCACAGGGAAATAGGGCGTCGCGTCAGACCCAGCCCAGAGGATGGAGGAGTGCCGCTCGCCAGGAAGAGAGTCGCCGCCGGGCAAGCCCGCCCGAGCCGCCCGAGGAGGAAGCGCCCAGCGCGCCAGCCGGGGGAAGGCGCGCCGCGCCGCGGAGATCCTCCATAAGCGGCTAGGGTTGAAGGGTTATTCGGTTTTCTTTGGAAGAATTTGGCGTGAAGAACGCAGTGGGGCAATTGCTGGTAATTTTGCTGGAAGGTGCAAGGGTATTTTGGTCTTTTGTACAAAAAAAAGCTGAGGAAAGCTCATCAAAGGTGGATTGTGGGATTGTAACAATCTAGCCTCCAGATTATTACAATCCAAATCAGAAGCTGCCTGTTTGTTAACCTTTCAGCTTTTAAAAGCTGCTTTCTATAATCTCTAGCTGAAACAAACAGGCCCTTTGTCTTCACCCAAAGAAGACAAAACCACAAACCGCCAAAAGAACAATCCGCGAGTACTCAAAACCAAATACTTTTCCTTGGTTCCTAATCAACCAAATACCAAGAAAACCAATCAAAACCGACCGTCAGAACAGTAAAAAACCTCCGAAGGAATCTACCACCAACTCTTCTATTTGTCTCCAGTCAACTACCCGATCTACGACAGGAAAGGTAAGAACTCTTACCCCACAGGGGGTTAATAGTTCTTCGGTGATGGCTCTAACCGACCACACCGTCAAACCACACCCTTACTATGAACAAAAACAGGTGACCGAAACCCTTCGGCACCACAACCCCACTTTATCACAATAACAAGAACAATTCAATCAATTCTCTCAATAACATAGCAACATACATTACCTAATGTAGCATTCAACATCAGAGCTTAAATACAACATTAAGCGTAAAACAACAATACCCATACCCTTTCCTACTGTGCATCAATGTTTGACAAAATTTTAAATTAGTTATTCCACTTACACAAGTTTTAATGTTGCTATCCTATGACAAAATTTTAAATATAACCTAAGTCATGTTTCTAGGTTATCCCACATCAAAATTTTAGTTGACTCTATGGTAGTTCACTAAGTTACTACACCACGGACCTGAAGCCCGCTCTGATACCAACTGTAACACCCCAGCATGTAGTATGCCCTGGATGTCACCAAACATAGCAATAACAGCAACTAAATACCACAATTAAGATTAAATTACAGCAAGGGCGTACATGCTTTAACAAAAATTTCGGCAGCATCTCCTTCATAATTCCATGGGTTGAAGCAACAGAAATAATATCACAAGCAATAACATAGTGGATGTCATCTAAAATAGCAGTAACATGAGGTATAGCAACAGTTTAAGACCAATTAATGGATTTAAACGTTTCATGACTAAAACGAAGTGAATACTAAATCCAAGCACAGGATATAGCATGAACCAAACCTAGCACATTTAACATAAACGACACAACTACGAATGGAAGTGTGTAGTTGTCTATGTGATTGTATCTATGTGTAGTCATCTATGTGATTGTATCTATGTGTAGTCGTGACGCTATCTCCCTTTCCCGCATGCCGAGTTCATAGTACCTAAAAACAATATGAAACAACAAGCGTGAGTTCATCATTCAGCAAACTGTATTGCAATGGAATAGAACAACAACATTATTCAATAGCATCAATATCACATACCATAACACATCATCATAAGCATCTCATAGTTCATCTTCATAAACATCTCATAATCATTCTCATTCATGAAATGCAATGCAATGCACATGTCTCTTTGAAGCACATACCGGTATTGCCGAGTGTACACCCGTCGGTGTGCACCCTCTTTCCCCTTCCATCCCGTAGATGGAAGGTGCCTACTCTTACTGACTCGCTCCCATACACAACTGTGGATGGGACTACGAGGTAGGTCTTTCGTGTTCACTACGTGTGAACACAGAGGCCCGCATCAGAATGGGTCACCTCTTCCATTATTGTAGCACCCCGGCATCTAGTATGCCCTGAATGTCACCAAACATGGTAAAAGTAGCATCGAAATACCATAAATAAAGCTAAATTACAGCAAGGGCGCAAATGCTAAAACCAAAAATTTCGACAGCATCTCCTTTGTTTTTCCATGATTTGAAGCAACAGTAACAGTATGGCAAGATATAACAAAACGAAAGACATCTAAAACAACAATAACAGATGATACGGCAACATGTTAAGTCTAAAAGAAGGAATCCAACCATTCCATAAACTATAACGAAGTAAATGAGGAAATCAAGCAGACAATCTAGCCATACACCAAGTTTCATCGCAACAATCTTATTATCATAACTCAAATTGATAAAATTGTCTAAATGTGTGGAGCTACGTGAAGAAGTGTAGCTAAACCCTTTTCCCGCATGCCGGTTTCATGGTACCTAAAACATCATAAAACACAAGCGTGAGTTCATCACTCAGCAAGTATATTGCAATAGAACAAAGAGAACAGTTTTCAATGATAACATCGCTACACCTCATACTTAACCTCATAATCATGGCATAATCTCATAATCAATATCATAACCATGTCATAATCTCATTGTACACATCTCACTAACAACAACATATATGCAATGCAATGCACATGTCTCCTCGAAGCACATACCGGTATTGCCGAGTGCACACCCGTCGGCGTGTACCCTCTTTCCCCTTCCATCCCGTAGATGGAGGGTGCCTACTCTTACTGACTTGCTCCCATACACAACCGTGGATGGGACTACGAGGTAGGTCTTTCGTGTTCACTACATGTGAACACAGAGGCCCGCATCAGAATGGGACGCCTCTTCCATTATGAATGCACATATGACATGAACATGTATCATCTTGCATAAACATGTAATACAACGAACTCATAACCAATATGTAACCACGTTCATCATATCATAAGCAAATATCAAGCATGGCATATTAGCATACCATGTAATCATATTGCACCTAAGCAAGTCTAGCAATCATACAACACCCAAACCCATTCCAATACACTTGCCTTCAACCTTGGGCGACGGATTGGCGAGAGGTTGAGGGCACTCCCGGGGTCACACCACCTGCACATAGGTACCACACACTCAAAATGTTCCCACAAAACAGTACATGAACGATCCTCTACTCCGACTTCGCAAACTACTCCTAAAACTCGAAAACAGAGAAACTGTACCGATGGGACAACATGCTTCCAAATGGCATAAATTGAGTTCTAAGACTGCAAATTAAGTAAACGAGTACATTTTCTCGAAGCTTAGGAAATTTTCTAATATTTTCTAAGTATCCGCAAAGATTGAATCGGCGTCTAAAATTACCTAATATACAGATCAACACGATCTGTCCCAATCACGTCACAGATTTGAACACATTCGGTAAAATAGTCATAACTTTTAAACGGCTGGATAGAATTTAACGTTGTTGGTGTCAAACTAAAGGTAATTCAATTACCTACAACTTCTTGAACAGGCGGACGACCAGAAAACACCTCTAAAATTGCGAAAACTTAAGCCCTAGGTCGTCCACCCAATCTGCCCGAGACAGAACGTGGGACAATCATAGCAAACTCCCTAATCTCATCTAGGGGCAGCACCTAAACATGAACTTTAAGCATGAATTTACCCATCTAACATCACCTAGATCACCCCCAAACAAGACCCCAAATCCTTACCTCTTCTTGACGGATCACCCGTGTGACACTACGGTATGAATGACATTATAAAATGTGAAATTAGAGAATAAAACCTTACGGCTTGAGGTTTACTCGCGTTTTTGGGCCTTATGAAGTGATGTGACCCCACGGAGTGTCGTAACCTTATAAATGGTGCATGATGAGGTCAAAAAACATTATAAGATGTGGAATAAAGGTTAAAACCATAGGGTATGGAGGTTAATAGTGTTTCCGGGGTTTTGGGCCTTTCCGGGGGAGTTTGGGCCTAAGAGGGGGGTCGTGGGCTTTGGTGGGATGGAGTTTGAGTCCAATTGAGGGGATGAGTCCTGGTTGGAGGCCACCACCAGCCCTTATTGCGCCCCCCATACTGCCCCTTGCACCCCCATGATGCCCTAGCCGCCCCCACACATCTCCACCTCCTCCTTGTGGCGCCTCCACCTCCCCCATTGCTCCCCTTTGCTCCCCACCTCTCCACCACCTCTCCTCCACCCCCTTGCTGCCCTAGGGTGGTCTCCCCACCCCTGCACCTCGAGGAACCATCCTTTGGAAGCGAGGAGCGAACCGGGAGGAGATCCATTCAGTTTTCGTGCGTCGGGCGAAGGTATGGCCATGGGAATCCTTGGGGTTGGTCTAGGTACTGTTCTAAGGGTGTTTATCAAGTTTTTAGATCAATTGGTGGTGCTGGAATTGAGTATATTGGATTAGATCTAGATGTTGCCACGTTTCTGTTTTGGGACAGCATGAGTAGTCGACCTAGGGTTCAGTTTTTCTCCAATTAAGAGTTGGAATTTGGATATCCGCCTGTTGAAGAAGTTGTAGGTAATTTAATTATCTTTCCGTGGAAATAAAGAACGTTAAATTCCGATCAGCCGTTTGAAAGTTATGACTGTTTTACCGAGCGTGTTGAAATCTGTGACGTGATTGGAACAGATTACGGTATTTTGTAGATTAAACAACTTTAGAGTCCGAATCAGTCTTTACCTATAACTAGAAAAAGTTGGGAAATTTCCTAAGCTATGCGAGGATGTACTCGTTTGATTAATTCGGAGTCGTAGAACTCAAGTTATGCCTTTTGGAAGGCTGCTGTCCCGACGGGACAGAACCTCTGTTTTTAGGTTTTGCGAGTAGTTGGCAATGTCGGGGTAGATGAGGGTTTGCGTACTGTTTTGTGGATATGATTGTGAGTGTGTGATGCCTATGTGCAGGTGGTGCGACCCCGGGAGTGCCTTCTACTTCCCGCCAATCCGTTGCCCGTGGTTGAGGCAAGTGTGTTGTAATGGATAGCGATTTTTAGGTTGCTTGTTGAGAATAGATGAAATTGATTAAATGATATATGATCACTTGCCATGCTTTAATGATTGCCAATGATATGATGAGCATGTTTATTATGTTATGATGCCATGTGTTAATGTACGAGTTAAATATGATGTTGGCATAATTGCATACATGGCATGTTACATGGCCCGGGCGGTGAGAAAGTCATACCTAGTCCGGGGAAGGTCGGTGAGAAGGTTATGACTAATCCGGAGAGCCATTGAGTAAGTCCTACATCGTGATTCCATCCACGTGGTGTTTGGAAGCGAGGAGTAGGCACCCTCCATCTTCGGGATGGAAGGGGGGAGAGGGTGCACACCGACGGGTGTGTACTCAACCATACCGGTATGAGTTTCCAAGGAGACATGAGCATTGCATTGCATACATAGTGATGATGATAATGTTATGTGTTCATGAATGAGAGAATATACCTGATGTGAGACATTATTGCCATGTTATTGTTCTTGTTGTCCATTGCAATATGCTTGCTGAGTTTCGAACTCACGCTTGTGTTTTCTTGTTGTTTTAGGTACCATGAGATCGGCATGTGGGGAAGGGAAATAGACACACTTCCACACGTAGCTTCACTCCTTTAGTTTCACAAGTCATTCAATTAGTGTTGAGAATAAATTGCGTGTGATGATCATTGCTTTAAGATTTAGCTTTGCTAAATGAGAGTCTTTTCGTTCGTTTGACTCTTGGAGACATCATATGTTTGGAACTAGACTTATATTGTTGCTAAGTCGTTAACCATTGTTGTTTTTAGTTGTCTCTTCTATTCCATATATTGCTAAACTGTTGTTGTTCCTTCAAATCATGTTAAAACAAAGGAGATGCTGCCGAAATCTCGGTTTTTAGCATGTGCGCCTTTGCTGGAATTTATGTTTAATTGTGGTGTTTAGATGTTGTTTAGCTTATGCTTGGTAGCATTCAGGCATATTAAATGCCGGGGTGTTACAACCCGATCGACGAACGTCTCCTCCTCGCGACCCGATCTCTCCTCCAATCGTCGGGAACACCGGGTTCGCCGGATCCCGATGTATGGAAGGCCTCCAACCCGTGCGAGAGCGGCGTGAGGAGAATGCTAGGGCCTGCTAGAGGAGGGGAGGGGAGGCGCAAGGGGATGGGGGTGGTGCGGCATGGAGGAGAGGGGAAGGGGGGTAGAGGCGCACACAAAGGGATGGAGGGGTGGCGGCTAGGTGGGGAGGGGAGAAGGGGAGAGGGTGGGGCGCCCCTAGCTAGGGTTGGCAGGTTACTCCCCCCACATGGGCCCAAAACTCCCCCACCAACGGCCCAATTAATCCCCCCAAGGCCCAAACTTCCCCGGAAAAGCCCAATCACCCGGAAACGGCCCAGAAACACGATATAAAGTCGTACCGAAAGGCCGTAATCTATAAATTCACATTCCATAATGTCACTTTTCATAATGTCACATCCCGTGATGTCACAATTATGAATGCACATATGTCATGAACATGTATGAACTTGCATAAATACTTAATACAACAATTTCATAGACAACATATTCTCATGTTCATCATATCACAAGCAAATAGCAAGCCTGGCAAGTTAACACATCAAGTACTCATATTGCAACTATGCAAGTCTAATAGCCACCCAAACCCCAATCCATCCCAATACACTTGCCTTCAACCGTGAGCGACGAAGTGGCGAGAGGTTGAGGGCACCCCCGGGGTCACACCACTTGCACAAAGGTACATTACACTCAAAACAAGCCCCCCAAAACAGAATAGGAACGATCTTCTACACCGACCTCGCAACCCACTCCAAAAACCCGAAAACAGAGATTCTGTCCCGTTGGGACAGTGTGCTTCTAACTAGCATAACTTGAGTTCTAAAACTCCAAATCAAGTAAACGAGTACATTTTCTCGAAAATTAGGAAATTTCCGAACTTTTTCTAAGTATTCATGAAGACTGAATCGGCCTCTAAAATTGTCTAATCTACAGTTGAACACGATATGTCCCAACCACGACACAGATTGGACATCGTTCGGTAAATCAGCCATAACTTTTAAACGGCTGGACGGAATTTAATGTTCTTGGTTTCCAATTAAATATAATTGAATTACCTATAACTTTCGTAATAGCCGGCCGATCAGAAAATGCCTCTAAAATTGCGAAAACTCAAGCCCTAGGTCGGGGTGCAAATCTGCCCGAGGACAGAATGTGGGACAACATTGCAATTTCCCTAATCTCATCTATGGGCAGTGCCTAAACATGAACTTTAAACATGGATTACCCCTCCTAGCAGCACCTAGACCAAACCAAAAGAGCCATGGGTCCTTACCTCTTCTTGAAGAACCGAGCGACCACGAAATCCTCCTTCCCGCCGGCCGCTCCTTCCTCCCGAACCGCTGCGAATCGCCGAAGATCTCTGGTCCGACGAACCGCCGAGCGAGGAAACAAAGATCACCGAGGAGGAAGATGGTGTGGGGCTTCTAGGGGAGGGGAGGGTGGCGGCTAGGGAGGCGCAAGGTGGGGGCAAGAGGCGGCTATGGTTTAGAGAGGGGAAGGGGGAGGCGCATGGGGGGTTTGGGGGTGGCGGCTAGGGAGTGGAGGGGGAGGGGGCGCACCAAGGGGTGGGGGCTAGGGTTGGCTGCCCAAAAGCCCCCCCTTGGGCCCAAACCCTTCCATCGGAGGCCCAACTCAACCCCCAAGGCCCAAAATCCCGTGGAAAGGCCTAAACACCCGGAAACGGCCCAAAAACACGCTATAAAGTCGTACTGAAAGCCGTATTCTATATTGTCACATTCCGTAATGTCACAGTCCCACGTCTTCAGGCGGCGTGTCCTTTGTCAATCCCGCTGATGAGGAAGTGTCTCAACGCTTAATATCATTGAGTACAGAATCTTCCCATGGCTCTTTCACTTTAGACAAAGAGAGATATACTCTCCATGGCCTTGGGAAACAAGGAGCACCTGGGCCGCAACCGAGGCCTAGGTGTTTTCATTCCCTAGAAAACAGGATTCCCATAAGACTCCTATAACATCCCAAAATTCCTAAAATATTATTGTATAACTCATTTCTAATTTTCTATGATTTTTACTGAATTTTTCAGAATTTATAAATTGTTTTTCTATTTTTCATTTTAAAAAATAATTACTATAGCTAAAATATAACTCAAAAAAATACTAATATTTTTACAATAAGTTACAATTATTACAAAGTATTTTTGAGAATTTTTCCAAAATGGACTTCATTTACTATAGTTTTTAAAGCCTTTTTATTTTCAATATTTATTAATTTCAAAAATAATTAAAAAGGATGGGACCCACATGTCATATCATCTTCAACCTCTAGCACAAAACCAGCACCATATGTTCTCTCTCTCCCACCATGGCCAAGATTTAGAGAGCTCCAATCTCATCCGTTAAGCCTCCGAATTCTTGTCTAATATGTGAGCCACCTTATTCTCAACTAAACCCTGTGATTATCCTATCCTAATACCTTCTATTTTGAGATAAAATTGAGTTTTACTCCAATTGGACTTCTTTAAATAAACTGTATCTATCTCTACAAGCCACCCGAGCCTATTTAAGGAGAGCACCGGGATTCCCTCTTATTTCTGTACCGTCCCTCAACTTACCCCAACCTATTGTGGTCTTGTTTGCTCGGAATGCCGTGGCATTCAGAGCGTGAACCGAACGTCTCCAACGTGCCCTTGCAAACTTCCCGACGCCTTGGACCTTCTCTTCCAAAACCGTTCACGTCACGTCGTGCCCCCAGTCGTTAACCCTTCAAACGATTTCTAATTTGGTGAACCGTAGGTGATGAATTTATGTTTTACCAAGTATGTTCGTAGTTGTTCATCGCGTTATTGCGTCTTCATCCTTGCCTCCCCATCGTAATCGTAGCCGTCATTGAGTTTGTCACTTCGCAAGCTTCATGGTGCTCCCCTTGGCCGTGTCTACCTTGTCCTTGCCTTGCTTTTCCTTTGCCTTGTGTCTTCCTTGACTTGCTCGTGTCTGTTAGTTGAACCCTCGGATGTACAGAACTCTCGATGCTACAGTAACCCCTGCGTGTACTGTATTAGGAGAGAGAAAACAAATAAAAATGAAAAAAATATTTCAAAAATATTTTTTTAAAAAAGAAAGTATTTGGATTGCTGATATTGTGCAGTAGCTCAAAATTTTATTTTTCTTGATAGAAGTAAATTTAAAATTTTGAAAACTATTTCTTTATTGTTTTATGTGATTTAAACTTTCAAAAATCCGTTCTCCCTCATACAAACTCCGATTGAGACGATTCCAGTTTCTAAAAATTCCTAAAGTCAAGCTCTACATCCCAGAGCCATTTATTTTTACTTTTGAGTTTGTTTGAGTCTCTATTTTGGTATTTATTTGCATTATTATTATTATTATTATTATTATTATTATTTTGGGTAGACGTTGATCCCTAGGGAGTGAACGCATGATTTGAAGATCAAGACTTAGCCACAACAGTTGATCAACAAGGCAATTCGTAGTCCTTGACCATATGGGATCCATGTTTGCAAAAGTACTTTATTTCATACAATTGCATGCTATTTGTTTACAAGTATTATTTACTGGGATTAGCTAAATACCTGATTATCACTATGCCACCTTGAATAATTGAAATGCCACGTATCCACTGTCACCTTGCATAATTGTAATGCCAACATTGGGTTATCGTAACTATGCTTAGACATGCTTAATTGTACGATGGGTTCATGTCACATGATGAATTAATAATCTTGACTTGATGAGATATGGAATTGTAGCTAGTAGCCACTGTTGTAAAATTTGTTGTACCATGGCAGGGTGTGCCATTGGTATTGGTTATACAAAATTATTTCCACTCGAGCAAGTGATCGTGCAATAAAGGAGGTGCCGATAGCACATTTGGGATGTGGTTGTCTTGTCTGAGACTACTTAAGGACTTTATCTTGTGCGCTATTGAACTAGGTTTAACCGTATAATCACATATCTGGTATGGGACAGACCTGGCTAATTAATTGATGTCTATATTTGAGTACTGCCTTGGTGGTGTGGGTTCCGGGGTAGACGGGTAAACTCACATGGCGCAAGGGGAGGCCCTGAGGGGTAAGTACTGAATTTAGACAGAGCATTGTAAAGGCCTTGTTATGATTTTCTTAGTCGCACACCTATGAAAGTGTGTCAGACAGACAGTCAGAGATAATCATATCTTGTGGGTAAAGATGTACGCACTTTGCAGAGTTGAAACTATTCGAATAGCCATGTTCGCGGTCATGAACATGTCTGGGAATTTCACACGAGGTATAGAGTTTTCAAAAAATGTTGGAAGGTAGAATTGTTGGAAGTGAACAGGGAGTTTATTGTTGTTTTTTATGTCTAAAGTTAACTCTATTGCGTTTAGTGGTTGATGATGGTTTCAAATGGTGATGGGTGATGCCTCACCAATCTTTTGTTGTTGTCTACCATTGGTTTACCAGTTATTTATTATCTTTTTGTTAATTATGCTTTGAATCTATTTTTTGTATTTACATTCAAGTTATTGCATTCTACAACATAACCATATGACTATCATTTGTCAAGTCATATATTATTTGCATCATTCCCTATGGCTTGCTGAGTGCTTTTTGTACCCACGACTTTATGCCTTTGTTGATCAGTTGTCCTTAGGTATTACCTACTTCACTAGATGATCTTACCACTTGTCTTTTGCTTTTCTCTCTTACCTATCAACCTTTGACTTACTCCACATATAGTTGACACTCATTCTGGAGCCGGTCGCAGTTCACCAGCAGAAGCCCGTGCAAATGCCAGTTCCACTCCCAACGCACCACCTCTACCACCGATAGTGACAGATCAGAATCTTGGACAGTTTTTGGTAGCTCAGACTCAGCTTATGAACACTATGATGCAGAATATGACCAGCATGATGAACAAATAGAATCCGACTGCTGCTACCCTAGCCAGCCTATTGACCCAGCAGAATCAAGCCGCTGCTGCACCTCCCAAGTTTGTCCGCAGTCCAAGTTAGCAGAATTCATGAGGACTCATCCACCTACTTTCTCCAACTCTTTAGAACCCTTGGAGGCAGATGATTGGATTCGCTCCATTGAGAAGAAGCTTGCTATTGATCAGTGCACATATTGTGAGAAAGTTCTCTTTGCCGCTGACCAGTTAGAGGGCACCACTACTGAATGGTGGGAAAACTACAATGCTACCCATGATGACCCTCAAACTATTACTTGGGTAGAGTTTTCTACCGCTCTTTGCCACTCCCATATCCCAGATGGCAAGGTAGAAATGAAGAAGAATGAGTTCCGCGAGCTCAAGCAAGAAGGCATGTCAGTGGGTGAATACCTCAACAAGTTCACTCAACTTGCCCACTGCACTCCAGAAGATGTTGCTACAGATGATGCACGCCAGAAGAAGTTCAAGCGTGGGCTCAACCCTGGCTTAAAGGTGCAAGTCATTGACAATGACTATGCAGATTTTTAGCATTTAGTGGATAAAGCCATACTCATAAAGGAATTACGTCGTGAATTGGATGAATCCTGTAAGAGGAAGATGATGCAACAAGGAGCTCACCAGAATCACCCACAGAGAGCCAGAGGAAATGCACAACAGCTTGCACGCTTCACTCCTCCGACAGCATTCAGGACACTTGCACCAGCACCTCACCCAGCTACTTCAGGCAATCGCAACCTCAACACCAACAGCAATCAGCTTCAGAGGACCAACAATCCAGCTGCAGGGGTCACTAACTTCAACTACCATGAATTGGGGCATTATGCCAACAATTGCCCAAGGAAGCAAGCTCTGATGCCAGTCCGCTTCAACCTAGGAGCTACACTAGCCAAGACCCCCGCACCAAGAGCTAAGGCCCCCGCACCAAAAGCAAAATATGATGAAGGGTAAAGCCCCAAGGATGAATAAGGTACTGTTTGGTATGAGAAGCGTATTTGCATACCAAACCAGAAGAAGCTCAAGGAGTTGCTACTCAAGGAAGCATGTGAGACCTTATATTCCATTCACCCCGGAAGCACCAAGATGTACCATTATCTTAAGGAAAGATATTGGTGGCCTAGCATGAAGCGTGAGATTGCAGAGTATGTTGCTATGTGATGTTTATCAGAAGGTCAAAGCAGAGCATCAGAGATCAGCAGGGTTACTGTAGCCACTAAAAATTCCAGAATAGAAGTGGAAAGAAAATGGTATGGATTTCATTACCGAACTTCCTAAAATCTAAGGTGGTTATGATTCGATCTGGGTAATAGTGGATCGATTAACTAGGGCAGCTCACTTCATTCCAGTCAAGACTACCTACGCAGGAGATAAATTAGCAAAATTGTATATATCAAGGATTGTCAGTCTTCATGGAGTACCCAAGAAAGTGTCACATAGAGGAACCCAGTTTACCTCTCGCTTTTTGCAAAGTTTGCATAAAGCCATGGGCACCCATCTCAAATTCAGTACTGCCTATCACCCTCAAACTGATGGACAGACTAAACGGGTGAATCAAATCCTTGAGGATATGCTAAGATCTTGTGCCTTAACTTATGGGGTTAAGTGGGACAAGTGTTTGCCATATGCTGAATTCTCCTACAATAATAGTTACCAAACCAGGCTGCAAATATATCCATTTGAAGCCTTATATAGAATAAAGTGCAAAACCCCTCTCAATTGTAAAGAGACTGGGGAACGACAATTTTTTAGTCCTGCCATACTTTAGAAGCCGAAGAGCAAGTTCAGTTAATTCGAGACAGGTTAAAAATAGCTCAATGGATTTTAGTTTCGAGCCTAATGATTATGTGTATCTCAGAGTCACCCCTCTCAAAGGAGTTAAGAGATTCCAAGTGAAAGGAACGCTTGTCCCTAGATATGTTGGACCGTTCAAAGTCTTGGAACGAAGAGGAGAGGTTGCTTACAAACTTGAGTTGCCTCAGACTTTTGCGGGAATCCATGATGTGTTCCACGTGTTGTAGTTGAAGAAGTGTCTACAAGTGCTAGAGTAACAGATGCTTTTAGAAACCATAGATTTGCAAGAGGACCTCATCTACAAGAAGCAGCCTGTGAAAATTTTGGAAGTGGCAGAGTGTGTCATAAGGAGCAAGACCTTTTTCTTTTGTAAATTGCAGTGGAGCAACCACTCAGAAAAGGAAGCCACTTGAGAAAGTGGAGGATTTAAAAGCCGAGTTTCCCCACCTATTCTCTAGTCAGCCTGAATCTCAAGGGGGAGGTTTGTATCATCCCAAAATTTCTAAAATATTCTTTTATCATTTATTTCTAATTTTTATGATTTTTACTAATTTTTTTGAAATTTATAAAATTGTTTTTCTATTTTTTATTTTACAAAAATATTTACTGTAGCTAAAATATAACTCAAAAATTTATGAAAATTTTCTAGTAAGTTAGAAATATTACAAATTATTGTTGAGAATCTTTGCAGAATTTTTGGACTTAATTTATTATGGTTTCAAAGTCTTTTTTTTAGCATTTATTAATTTCAAAAATAATTAAAAAGGGTGAGACCCACATGTCATATCATCTTCAACCTTTTTCCCAAATCCAGCACCAAGTGTTCTCTCTCTCCCATCATGGCCAAGATTTAGAGAGTTTCAATCTCATCTGTTTAGCCTCCAAATTCTTGTCCAATACATGAGCCACCTTATCCTCAACTAAACCCCGTGATTATCCTATTCTAATACCCTCTATTTTGAGATAAAATTGAGTTTTACTTAGATCGTACTTTTTTAAAAAATAAACCATATCTATCTCAACGAGCCACCCCGAGCCTATTTAAGGAGAGCACCGGGATCCCCTTTCATTGCTCTACCCATCCCTCAACTCGTCCCAACCGGAACTAGGCTAAGAGAGGCAGAGGAAACCAGAACTAGGCTAGGAGAGTTGAGATCCAGACGGTTAAGGTGATGCCGGAAGATGACTGAGGCTGGGAAGTAGCTGCAAGTTAGGATGACAAGTGGATGGATGAGATGGTAACTTGAGCCCTACCCAAACGAAGTAGGATCGTTGGATCAAGATTTCGCGAGTGGAGTAGTGGTTAAGTTAGTGTGTGCGTGGATAAAACCCGTTATGTTGTTGGATTGTGGGTTAGCCCATGTATGTGTGAGGGAGTGAATTTTAGCCTTTGTTGAGGTTTCTTGAGGGCCAAGTGGTCATCTAAGAGTGGAGATTGCTCCCAGAGTGCTATAAGTAGAGAGATGGAGGGATGCCTCCAGCCCAAGAGTATTAGTTGTAGTTGAGAGAAGAATTTTGGTTTTCTTGTGCTCTCTTGAGCTTTGCCCACATGGTAGTGAGGCTTTGTAACTATTCCTCTCAGCTAAAATAAAAATCAAGTTTTGCTCAAGTTTTGGTTGCCCTTCTCTCTTGAGTTTTTGATCTTGATTTCTTGATCTCTCCCTCTCACTTGTTCTTTTGGTGCTAAGGATGGATAAATCTTTTATAGATCATATTCTAATCATCTAGGTCAGTTGTAACTCCCTCATCTATTTTCTTGCAAGAAATCGGTTTTTGCTTGAGAGAAGAAACATCTTTGGTAAATCATGTTCTTGCTCATTTGGGGGTTGTTTCTCTGGTGTTCTTGCTTTTCTGTGACTTTTGGGAGGTTATTCAAGATCATCTTGATCATCAAAATCTCATGAGCAAACTCATGGTGAAGTTTTTATATGATATAGTTTTGGTGCAATATTCACTAAACAAGAAAATGGTCAAAAATTTGACATCAATCCTTGCGATTGAAGGTTGGAATAGGTTCCTGACATCCATAGGAAGGTGCACACAAAGTTTCACGTGTTTTGGATTAGCCGATCAAAAGTTACATCGATTTATGTTTTTAGGGTCGTGCTGATTTTACTATTCACCTAAACACTATTCATCCAACCCATGCTCCCGACCAGTTCAGAGTACTGCTCACTCGAGCACTGATCATCGAACACTGTTCATTCGACCAATGCTATTTGTTCTTCTGACCAGGTTGTTTATTGTTCACTCGACCATTTGTAGTTTAATGTTCATCTGACCAATGTTGTTTGCTCTTTCGACCAGGTTGCTGTTCACTGTTCACACCAAGCACTATTCATCCAACCTCCTGGTCGGGAATACTGTTCATCCGACCACCTGTTTGAATTATACAGTTCATTTGATCTGTTATTTTGGTAATTTGAATTTTAGGGGGAAAATTTTATTTGTTTTCTTTTCAACCCCCTCTAGTCGCCTTTTCTTTCCTTCAAATTTAATATTGCTCCTCTCTCCGCTCAAATTTACATATTAATAAAACATAACTTGGATATTTCAACTACAGGATATGCATATGACCCTCTTGGAGCACACGGAATTAATTGGCAGATTCGAATTCTTAAAGTAAATAAATTTATTATGGAGTATATACCAAGCTATAAATGTAATGTAGAAGAGAAATACTCCTTCCGATCACAAATAGTTGTCATTTTATAGATTGAGATGGTCTCCAAAACACAGCTTTGACCAATAATTTCTATTATAATATATTTATAAAACCCAATAAAATTATAATATTATAAAAGTACATTTTGAGACAAATCTACACATATGGTTTTGAAGAAACCAATTTAAATATTTAAAAAGACATTGACTTTAAAAGTTTCAAAAGTTTAACTACAACTATGTCCAAAATGACAACTATTTATGACTAGAGGGAGTAATTGACATTTCTGTACCTGTTTCTATGACATATTCTAGCTCCATTGCAAGTTCAAATAGATCTGGTCATTAAATATTCTAGCACCGTCACCACCGTGCTCACGCCGGCTGCCCGCCACCACCGCCGTGCTCGCGCCGGCCGCCCGCCCACCAGATCGGCTGGGCTCTATGCCCAAATGAGGAGGCGGCGGCTAGGGTACAACCCTAGCCACCGGTTTTAACGGGCCGGATGGGCCAATGGCTGGTTGGGCCGGCTGCCTGTTCATTTTTTTTGAGAAATTTACATTTTTGTCATTCCGTTTTTTGAGTAATTTCAGAAATGAATAAATAAATTCATAAATTAATATTAAATTCTAAAAATTAGATTTATTGGATTATATGGAGATCTAGAATAGTCTCCCTACACCCCTTTTTTGCTTTATGTCGCATTTCCATTAGTTGAGTCTCCTTAAGAGCCTCATCAGTTTGAATAATTATGTTCCTGAATGAACATTTGGTCTATGCTCCCTGTTGAGCAATTATTAGTGATAATTAAATAAAGTGTTTTCCAGAATATTTGATATTTTGTCCTATACTTGTTATATATTCTACATTTTTTTCCTGATGCAATAATTGTTCGATTGTTATACTATGCAACCTGAAGTTGGTATTGCGATAAAAATCCAGAAATATTTAAAGATCTTATAGATCGACTGAGCAATCTTGAGTTGAATATTAAGAGAAAACAATTTGTAATTCTGTTGGTCATAGCATAAAGACTTTCCTAGACCTGAAGACTTCTTGTGCCCTATTTGTGCTATAGGAAAACTTACGGTTAGATCCTCTAACTTGTAGAAGAATCACTGAATATCCTGTAGAAAATTCGAAGTGATATCTGTGGACCTTTTCGGCTCCTGTTGGGCCCTTTCAGATATTATATATCTCTTATCTACTAGGAACCTGCTTCTGCCAAAAATTAATTGCCCAGAGCCTCTTTTCCAGAAGAAAGAATCAAATCTATTCAAATAGACAATGCTAATGAGTTTAACCTCAAAAGCATTTAATGATTATTATGCGGCCCTGGAAATTAATGCAGAACTTTTAAGTACCTCATGTCCACACATTAGAATGGCCTTGTAGAGTCATTATTAAATGAATAAAATTTATTGCTTAGCCATTTTTGCAGAATAATAGATACCCACCAGTTGCTGGGGTCACACAGTGCTGCATACCGCGATATTAATTAAACTCAAATCAACTGCATATTATGTAATTTCCCCGTTGCAGATAGTGCATGAAAGAGAATTAAGTATTTCTCATCTGCGAAAAATTTGGTTGTGTTGTATACATGCCAATCTCTCCACCACAATGTATCACCATGAGACTTCACCGGAAGTTGGAGATCTGTACACGGCTCGGTACACTGATTGTACTAAGGATTTTTTCCGGGATTAGGGGGAGATAAGTACCACATTAAAGAATGCCGAGTCCTTAGATGCACGCACTAAAGAAACTGAACTTAAAGTTCATAAAGTAATAAATCTGCAACAAATAAGCTAATAATCTGCCAAATACCTTCACTAATCATAAGGTAGTGGAAAGATCTCATATACCTGCAGTATATGCACCTGAAAGAGTGGAAATATCGTAGAAGGATATTAAACCCACTCTTGACCCTCATGATAAAATAAGGGGGAGGCCTTCAGGTGCACGGGACTTAATTTCACTGAGACGTCCGCAGAAATAGAGAATCAAATAATGGAGAACACTACTCATGATAGTGGAAGAAGCTCAACCTGATGTTGAGAAAATCCCTGAAGTGAGCCATCTAGAAGATGGTAACATCTCTGAAGTGATCCATCCTGAAGATGATAACCCCAGTGTATATTTGTGCGCACAATACAACGCTGGGAAGTCAGAACACCCAGACTTCATCGTTGTGGGAAATCACGAGGAGCTGGAAGAAATTAATAAAGAGATATCCCTAGAGTGATGCAGGAAAATTATATATAAAGAAAGACTACAATTGTCGACATATTTTGCCTCTAAAAATTGCTAAAATCTGGATCATAAACCAAAGTCCATGGCAGAGTACCAAGAGCGCTCATATAGGGTCAAATGAAAGAGCAATTGAGGCAGCGCTCACTTAATAAGAGAAAAGTTCTTGTTCCTGTTGACTGAACATTTCCTGAAATATTCCTTGTGTTAGTGTTATGCCCTTGAGGCAATCATATGGATGATTGTAACATGACTATGTTTATGAATAAAAATATGATTATTGGTCCAATTAATGTATATCATTGTTTTGATCAACAAGTGTGTGACTTGTTTATGAAGCTCTTTACTTATTGATATAATTCGATAAATATCTCTGATCGGATATCATCATACAGGACAACGATGAATAGATCAGCACATGTATTGTTCGATGATCATGTTTCATAGATCATGGGATATGGAGATATCATCAATACATTGTGGACGCATGTTGAAGAACATGTGTTAGATAGACCTACAATGGCGCACTGCGAGAATGTTACATTCTTATGTGTCATCAGTGTATCTCATACATAGCAGATGTATGATCCTTAGACCTGAGATTGTCATATTCCCTACATGGGTAATAGTTTACCTTGGGGTTACCAAACACTATTTCCTAACCGGGTAGTTATAAAGGTAGCTTTCATGTTTACTATGAAACATGCAGAGGGAAGTGAGCAGTCAAGATGGAATTTGCCACTCCAGTGTAACGGAGATATATGTCTAGGCCACTCATGTGATATGATTAAGAAAGTGCATGGCCATGCCGTGATTGAGAAGTCAATCACAACTTATTAATATATCACGGATATGAGAGATGGATTGAACTGTCAAAGGATGACATGCTTCTCGCCTTGAGTTCGATCTTCATATAGTTTGGCAAAGGGATTATTACATCAGTACTTTAATCATATGCGTTTGGGAGTTGGCATGCTCTGCAAGGAGCTGCTACCGACTATTGGATTAGAAAAAAGGTTTTCTGAATCTATATCCAAATGCGCATGAACCTACAGGGTCACACACTTAATGGGCTGGGACGCATTAATTCGGATTGGATCCGTAATTAATGGACCTCATGGGCTTAGCGCGTAGGTGGGCCCTGACTGCCTAGGGTTTCACCTCGTGGCTATATAAGGAGGGGAGGAGGCTAGACGCAGAATACACTTTCGTGCGGTTTAGAGGTGTTTCGCCAGAAACCCTAGCCACCTCCTCTCGTTGCCCCTGCCAAGCGACCCGGTGCTTGCACACCGACGCACGGCGTTCCATCCCCGGACGTGTGGACTGCTGTGGTGACGCTGTTGCTACTGCAGCGTGGAGAGGACGATCCGCGGCGAGGACGATCCACTACAACGATGTGCGAAGAATTCCGCAGCTGCGTGTCTAGTGGTAATAGATCTATGATCCCCTTCTTGCGAGTAGCTTTTCTGGTTTGCGGTAGAAATTTTAATTTGTGCTAGTGTAGCATACCGTGTTCCCAACACCTTGTAGGATCAAATGGATTTTTTCATCCTGAAGAGATATGAAAATATCCAGGTAGTGAGATATAAAGCGAGTCTTGTAGCACAAGGGTTTTAGCAGAGACCCATCATCGATTACGATGAAACATGTTCTCCTGTAATGAGAAGGATAATGTTCCGAAATTTAATATTGATGGCAGCAAGCTTAAACTTATCCATACAGTTGATGGATGTAGTGACCGCATATTTATATGGGTCACTGAATACGGATTAAAGCAGTCGGTAAAAATATGGTACAATCGACTTAGTAAATTCCTCCTGAAGAAGGAATATGGTCCCTGTAGGAATATTGTCCCTGTGTTCATAAAGAAATCCCAGAATGGATTTTTGTTTTTCTCTGCGGTGGTACAACCATTTATTAGCGGTCTTTAAAACAGACTTTGGTAGCTGCTTCTACCAACCACTCAGAGATTATATCTTTGCAAGGAAGCCTCACGGGAATGCATTTGGCTAAGGCGTGTAATTAACCACGTCCAGAAGTCATGTGGTATGAATACCGTCGATAACCCTACTATTATCTATGAAGATAATGCTGCTTGTGTTGCACAAATGCAAATAGGTTATGTAAAGAGCAATATCACGAAGCATGTTGCCCCTAAGTTCTTCTATCCTCACGAACTCTAGAAGAATGGTGAGGTAAAAAATAATGAAAACTAAGTCATATGAAAATCTAGCAGATTTATTCACAAAATCTTTGCCAAAGTCTACCTTCCAAAGGTATGTCGATGGCATTGGAATGAGGCAACTTAGATATTTGCAGAGTTCAGGGGGAGTAAATCCTGAACCACAACTCCTTTTGCTCGATCCTGAAGATCATAGTTTATATCTTGAAGATTATAAGTTGTGCTCTTTTTCCCTTAAGTGAGTTTTCTTGAAGTTTTTCACATCAAGGTTTTTAATGAGGCAACTAGTGTCGGTGTTTCGTGCACCGGCAATACGAATTTTTGGTTAGTGGGGTCGCGCGTTCCCTCTCCTCGAATGGCCTGACTAAGTGAGCCCAAGATGTATACTGGTTCGGGCCGAATGTCCCTACTCCAGTCTGTGAGGTGGGTGTGTATTGCTTCCGGGAGCAAATAGTTACAAGGTGTTACAAGTGAGAGTGTGTTTCTCATTGTTCGTCCGATCGGTCTCTGGTTCGATCGATCGGGGGCGTCTTCCTCCCGCTGGTGTCCTGCCTCTCCTTATATACACGGAGGTGGCAGGTTACATGGGAGTTTGGAAAGAAAAAGAAGGGGTACTGTATGCCTCGGTGTCTGGTCTTCGGTCTTGTCATTCGTCTTGACCTTCGGTTCCATACGCTGGGTTGGTAGGCTCGCTGAGGGGGTCGGCAGCTGATCCAGTTGGAGAAGTGACGCACTGCTCCGTACATCCATCTGGCGCCTGCATCATGACGTTTGACTCTGGTGCTGCCTCGGGAGGGAGCGCCCCACTCTGCCGTGTGACAGGACGATGGGACCGGTGCTTGACTTTTCGGTGGCCCTTCTGACATCTCGGGAAGGTGCTACCTACCCTAGCACGGACGTCTTGAGACGTCAAGTCAGTAGGGCAGTCGGCCAAACGCTAGTGCGGGACTCGGTGTCCCGACTGCTGGAGAAGGCGACCCCGACCGGATCGGAACCGTGGAGCGTCCTGCCCAAGCCGGGGTCAGAGCCTGCCGAGTGTTCCGTCCCAGGGAGGGTCGGAGCCTGCCGAGTGCTTCGTCCCTGGGGGTCGGAATGCTCCAAGGCTGGCCCAGGTCGGGACTGAGTCTCTTTTGCGGCTCACGGGCCCTTCGTCAGAGCTGGGCTTTAAAAGGCAGCCCGCTCGCTGTTCCGGGTTGCTGGGGGTACCCATGGTACGTGTATCCGTCAACTAGTGTAACACGAAGTGTGATTGCAATGTACTCATTTCTACATCTTTTTTTCCACTAGGTTTTTGGGAGGACTTTTTAATGAGACATGTGCATTACGCGGTATTCGTCCAAGGGGGAGTGTTATGATATGGTTAGAGTCCGTGTACCTATATGGTAGGACTCTATCCATTGGTGGGCGAATCCGAACTAATCTCCAGGGGTCCCCCACTATATATATATGGCATTGCCTTGTACAGAAATAATGAATCTAATAAAGAGAGAGGTTTCCCTCTTGTACGGTGTGCTTCTCTTTTCTTCTGTTCGTGTGATTGCTTAGCGTGCTGCGGATTGGCGTGGATGAACGATCTTATTTCACAACAAAAATCACGTTGCTTCTCATCACCCGCATGGAGTTTCTTTTTTTTGGGGGGGGGGGGGTGGGGTGGGGTAGGAGTTTCCATTTCCACGATTGCACTTTAATTATCTCCGTCCAAAACAAGAGAACGTCCACACGACGTACGTACGTTTTCATAAAGCAGTACACGGTACACCTCAAATACATCGACCGCTCCAGATGTGTTGCTGCACTCGATTAGCCGTCAGGAGCAAGCCAACAACACGGAGAACGACGCGATGGTGGGACGAGGACGATCCGTGCATTCCCACGGCCGGCCGATCCGATCGAACACTTGAAACGGACGTTTTTTTTTGCGTTTAAAGCTAGCGCATGTAAGGGACCTGCGCGCGTACGGCCCCGGCTGGATGCTTTCTAGATTTGGATATATAGAGCCGCACCAAAGGATCCTGTACCCTTAACGAACTCGCTCGCTCGATCGATCGAGCAGGAACAATAGCTCTGATCTCTGATGGTATTCACAGAGGGGCTTAAATGACTGAACACGAATCACGAGATAGCCGGCGGCCATTGTACTATGCACATTTATAACGATCGACTATGGATAGCTAGCTCACCGACACCGTCTATATGCTTACAGGGAAAACACTGCATATAAGCTGTGTGCCTGTACTTTATAATGGATAAAAAAAAATATTTATGTCAACATTCCCTCTGACCACGTATATTCTTCATTTTAGGTACAGTCACAGTCAAATTTTTAAAACTTTGATTTTTAATATTTTTTAAATAGCTAATTTGAGTATAGGAGAACAACATGGGTCGGCTACATCATATTTTCACGTTTATTAGAGCTAAGCGATGTAACGCTACCACCATCAACACTTTTCTTCTTTTTAAACGGTAAAGATATAATATATGTGCAGTGACATGCAGTGCATATCATGGGTAACGTGTACCCCAGATCCAGTGGATATGTACTATACATGGAGTTCTGACTTGAAAACAATTGCTGTCATGCCACTAGATGTCCACGAGTGACGGGCCTGGCAAGTAAAATTAAGTGGTCGATCTTTTTCGGACGGTGGGCCTTAATCGAATTAAAACAAGATCTAGCCAGCAGCACGCACCGCCTGGTGTGATCTTTACGAATTACGAGAGGTCGCTGAGATGGAGGATCATTTGCTCTGCTTGCCAAGTTGCGAAAACTGAAAAATGAAGAAAAAATTGGCACATACAGTCCAGTGGGCTGGCTAGGGATCCCATCCGTCGGCCGAGATCATCAGGCCGCCCGGCCAGCCATCCACCGAGGCTCAGCTAAGGCCAGGTCGGCCGACCCCACCCACTTCGTCCGATGGATCACGGCCGTCCACACTTGGCCGATCGGTCCATCAACGCTCCTTGCCCGGTCACGTGCCTCTCCTCTCAACTGACCTTCGGCTAAGGCTGCATGGAAGCTAGACACGTGGCTGGCCGGCCAACCGGCCTACACGAACGGCTAGTGTACATTGATATTTTTCGAAGACAATGCCACCCATAGCTACACTCCACGGCACAACTAATGCATTGATATTTTTCGAAGACAGCTGATGCATTGACAACTATGTAAGGTAAACTTGCAAGTGACAGAAGAGGGAAATAAATCAATGATAGCCAAGGTGACAGAAAAATTGTTTTGACCAACCTTTCAATTTGTGCTATACTGCTTCCGTTTGCTTATAATAAGATGCTTCTTGTCAGAATTTTTAAGTGGATAATCCTTAAGTAGAGTTCACTTGTACTTAGGTTTGAAGATGTTCCCTGGCTGAACATGTTCAAGGTAGAGAAAATAGAAAAGTGAATTTAAGATGAAATATTGCTATCCTTATGGCCTTATGTATTTGCGTTCCAACTGTCCATGTCTGCTTGCATGTAATTATCTCATACTATAACAAGCAAATCTGAAAAGTTATATGGTATCAATACCATCATCAAAGAGAGAAAAATGTTCAGAAAGTGGATTTGTGGGATTTACTTCATCCACAGTGGACAGCATCTTTGTGGTGGCCATTGTCAAAACAAGCTTTAACTGAAGATCTGTCATGAAAAAACAAGATTTCATCACTACGCAGAATCACAAAAAGGTCTTTCATCAGGAATAAAGGTTCAGACTGTAACACTACAAGAGGAAAGGACAGTACAAAGAACATATGGTAAGTTAGAAATTCTTAAGCATAGGAGTAGAGAGCAAGGGACCTGGACTACCAAGTCCCTATCAAAAACACCTTTAACTTATTTATATGTACTTAGTAAATAAAGTGAATAAGAGCAAAAGATCTGCAACGGGCAATCTGATCAAGTACGATACAACATAAAGCAGCAATATCTCTATCTTTATTTATGTAACAGCACAAAAATTCAAAGAAATAAAATACAAAGTTGAATCTGGATTTTTTTGTCTAAATTTGAATTTTGATCATTTATGAACTTATCAGGATTTTTTGCAATTAATGAAATGCTTTTTAATGGTCAAGATGTGATTTCTGGTTTCTAATATCTGAAATTGAACAAACATAAAATCTAGAGAAAATTTAATTAAATCCTAAGTGACCCTTAAAACACAACTAAAAAATTTCAAGAAATTTTCGAATCATTTAATGCTTCTGGAAAATCAAAATCAAAAAATTTAAAACGAATAGAGGCACTGTCAGAATTTTATAAAATTTTCAATGTTTGATCATCATCTAAAACTTTTACCGGATCATTAGCATTACATTAGGACCTTACAAAAAAATTTTCAAAACTTTTGGACGCCTTTTGATAACTCAATCAAATAGGGAAATTATATACCAAAAATTGGATTTAGGAGTTTCTCTTCTTTTCTTCTCTCTTTCTCTGCCGAATGGGCCCATTTTCACACCTGGCCCCACTTGGCAATGCCCAACTTCCCTTGCTCTCTGCCAACCGGACCCGGCCACTGTGCTGACCCTCATAATTAAAACAAGGTAACGACAATAACACCACTATTAATCTGAGGTAATTACACTAATTTCGACATATTAGCTAACAAAACATTGGTAGCATCTGGCACTTTATCAGTTAAGTGTTGCAACAGAACAATAAATGAGATTGAAATGGAAACTTATTACATTCCTTGCTACACAGGTCTACAAGTCCAGTAACATTAAGTCTTACATAATATCCAAGTACAACAAAAATATAATGCATAATTACTAAGTACCCTATGGATCGACGAAAGCTGGTGTACGGTCTACCCAACAACCTAGCCCTCCTGGTAGTCCACCACATAGTCCTAACCCTGTGGATGATCCTCACCCCACGCCTCTGTGGATCGACGAAAGCTGGTGTACGGTCTACCCAACAACCTAGCCCTCCTGGTAGACCACCTCATAGTCCTAACCCTATGGATGATCCTCACCCCATGCCTCGTAGGCGAGTCCATAGGAATTCATCTCCCAACCAGACACTCGATCACCGGTGCAATTCTCTACGCAAAGGGGGAAGTTAAGCAAGAGCGAGTACAAACAGTACTCAGCAAGCATTAATAACAAAACTCAACATATGAATTTCTCCCACATCCATTCTGTGTATACCTTCCTCAAATCCTTTTTCAGAAGATAGGGTTCTATTAGGAAAAGTTGTGTTTCCAATTTTTAATTATTAAACATACTACTAAAACTTGTATATAAGACAGACTTAGCTTCTGTAGCTTCCAGTCCAGGAGACAGGCATGAATTGATGATTTTAACCCTGTGTAGGTTTGTACTACTTTACCCATAGTTGCTCTGATTACTCAAAGCCTAGAGTGTTTATTCTAGTCAGACGATTATACCTTCAACCCTGCTAACTATGAGCCCTGGACACATTCTCGAGTCCGCCCCCACCGACTCGCAGCTAACAGTTGTACCATGCTACCGCAGTAGCCATAATACTCATCTCATGGCATTTAAATATAGCGCCCCCGGCCTTAATGATTTTTGCCCCAAGGGCCTTACCGCTTTTGCCAGCATCCCTGATCTTACCGATTTTGCCCCAGTGTGGTCTTACCGATATGCCTCATCAGGCCCATACTGGTCTTACCACCCTATTTATCTATACATAGCAGTTCTGGAGATACAGTGTCTTTCATAGAAAGACCTTCTTGAGTTGTTATCCAAAACTATGGTTGATACTCATTATATGGTCCATTGCTCAAATGTTAGTTTGTTCAACTTTATATTCTAGCATATGTAGAGGGCCCCACTCAGCCCAAACATTCACAATCCCGTGCACCCTCTACCCCCCCCAACACACACACACCATCAACTTCCGATTTAGGTTTTTCTTAAAAAAAGAGTTTTCCAATGCATCAGTGATAACACATATAATCAAATGCGTTTGATTGAAATTATTCCAAATATGATCAAGAATTGCTTGCCTGGAATTTTGTAGAAATGTGTCCTCACTCGGATTTAGAAAGTGGTCTCTTATCGGATTTGATTCACTTCCTGAAATTATGGAATATTATAACTCAGATGGCTATCAAATTATTACTTGTTTTATGATGTCCAAACTTTCTCTGGTTTCTGTTAAATTTACGCACGTGTACGGTTTAATCTATGCCGCGCATTAGAATTTGGATTAGGTTTTCAATGTAATATATGTGTTATTTGCCTTTTTTGGTCATTATGGTTGTTGCTAAAATTAGTTGCTTCTTTATTTATTTATTTGTGTGTATTCATTCCTCTTTTGCTGTTATTTAATTTTCTATTATCAGTATTATTCCTTATTTGCATTATTGCCCTCCTTTTTCTTTTCTTTTTTTCTTTTCTTTTCTTTTATCTTCTTCTTTTCCTCTTTTCTTTTTTTTCTTTTCTTCTCTTTTCCGTTTCCTTTTCTATTCTCCTTTTCCTTTTCTTCTCTTTTCCCTTTCTTTTCTCTTTCCCACCCAGTCGGTCTTATCCCTTCTTCCCCATTCTTCTCTTCTCATCACGCCGCTCTCTACCCCCACCTCGCTAGGTTCCTCTTCTCACCGTTCTTACCGCCACCAGGCCTCCCTGCCTGCGCCATCGGATCTACCAGCCTCCCCGTCTGTGCCGCCGATTCTCTACAACCGCTCCTACGATGCTACATGCCTCTATGCCCACACGCATCTGGTGCTACCGGCCCTTCTCTTCTTTCCTCTCCACAGCCCACCGTCGGCCCTCCTTATGGCGCCACTCCGGCGGCCAAGCTCACTCTTCCTCCACCTCCACCTCCTCCTTTTTCTCTTTTACTCATACTGCAATGTGTTGAATTTTAATTATTTAGTTGTAATTTTTTTATTTGAGTTGTACCCACTGGTCGATGATTTAGAGGTTGTGCTCAAGGTTTGGCAGTGTGGTGATGATACCTGGAAACCTCCCGTACATCAGGGAGTACTAGGTGATTGTCGGTCACGCACGGCACTACCCCTATGGCAACCATTTCACGGAGACCACTAGTACTCCTAATTCCTCTATTGTCTGTTCTCTCTACTTCATTTGAGTATTTGATGCTTTTCAATTTTGTAAAGTATGCTCGCATGCACCTAATGACGTTGGGCCTAATGGGGATTGTGGTTGTGTAGTGATGGAATGGATGATGATGTGTGCTAGTGCTCCTTGCTCCTCCTTGCTGGGATGCTTGGTTCCTTGGCTTGGTGCTGCTCCCTGCTCCCTCCTTGCTCTGGCTTCTCCTAGCCTTCTCTTGGCTTTAGTGGTCCTTGCTCCTGGTTGCTGGCTTCGATTGCTAGTTCTTCGCTTGTTGGTCTCAGTGGATTTGGGGAAGCGATGGGTGTAGGGAAGTGTTGGCTTGGTTGGCTTCGGTGGGTTTTTGGATGTGGTGAATGCTCTGGTGACTAGCTTCCCCTTTCTCCTTTTAACTGAGCTTGTGCTTATCCTTTTACTGTGTGCGATATGTTGGGTACTAATTATGCTTTGCTACGGTTACCCAACTACGAATAGGTTTGCATTGTTGCCAAATGATGAAACCTAATTAGCGAGAGGTGCTGACTGGTCCCGAACAGTCTGGTATCTCAATGAGCACTCACTACTCGTATATGGGTCTAACATAACTTAATTTACCTTTTAACTTCTTATGGTTTATCTTCTATTTATATTTATGATGACTAAAGATTATGGGTGATCGTTGACAGAGGTCTTCGGGAGATTAACATAGTATAAGCTTGTTGTAAAATTTTTGGTGTAATTCATTTGTTATACCTAACAATTTGTATATATAACACCAATGTGTTAATTTTGTTTTTATGTAATGCCTTGATGGATCAATAAAGTGATGTTTATTTTTATTACCATCTTGAATTAATTGTGTTATTATTCTATTTATGCTTTCATTAAATCACTAATATCTTTGGGTTGTTTCATCCTAACACCTTGAAAAGGATTTCATCCTCGAAATCCAGCTCACCTAAATAGATGAGGATATGCTTTATGTAGATCATCCTCTTTTTCCAACGTAGCTTCTTTTAGGGTATGGTTATTCTAATGAACCTTACAGAATTGAATGGGTCTTATGATATTAAATTTTGCTAGAAATGGGATGTACTTAATATCTATCTGTTGGTCTCTCTGAATTGAAAATTACTGTGATTACCCATGTGGGTGTACTTACCCCTAGGGGTTTTGTTAATAGCATCCATTCCAATTCTTTGCAACTAAAAATTCTTTGGAAGTAATTGAATATGTAGCTCTTGGATCCAATAGGACGGAGTCAACAGATGTAAGAATGGAAAGCATACTCGTGACCACGCCCAGTGGATTCTTCTAGCTGATTTGCCGCGATACAATTTAAGCGAGCGGATCCTACTGTTGACGCTCCACAAGTTGGTTTATTGGAGATATAGCTATAACCTCCTTGGCCACGTCCCATCACAAACATGTGGTCCGTTAGTCTTGGTGGAATATTATATCCTAAAGGTTTAGCAGGGTAGGGACAATTCATCTGTTGATGTCCTTCCTTGCGACATTGTCGGGCCCCGAATTTGCAAATCCGGACCCTCTGTGTAATCAGCACTAGTCCAGGAACACGCTAGTGCACACAGTCTCAACATTGGTAAATATCACAATCATACTCAACGAAATAATAAGGTGCTTTAAATAGTTAATCAAGCTGGTTGCTCGGCCTTAGGGTCAAGTTACAAATATACGCCACGCAGGGCGAAACTTAATAAAGGAGAAATAATAGCAGCGGAATATAAAATAACTTCGTGGCGCCATCCAGTATACCACAGGCAACTGACTGGGCTCGCTCCCTAGTTAGACGGTTCCTCTTGGAGCTCCTCCTCCAAAGCTAGTGTAGACTCTTCTTCAACTGGTGTCGTATTGTGGCTAGGGTGAGTACTTGGTACTCAGCAAGTCATGCACAGAATGCAAGCTAATATTCTACATGCATGGCTTAATACAAAGGAATAGCTCATGGTTCATTTGCGATATGACATTTAACGAGATAACATAAGTAGATTCAAAGCGATAGAAACAAAGGTAATATCAATTACTTTTCCAGTAGTTAAATAAACATATATCCCATTCCTAATCCACATTTCCATCAACATCATCATTTAACCAAACCAAACCTCTCAAGTTCAAGTTATTTTCAAGAAAATCTAACCCTTGACTGTAATCCCCGAGCAATGTCCAATACCGCGGACACGGCTATTCGAATAGATTTTACACTCTGCAGAGGTTATGCACTTTACCCACAAGATACAGACAAACACCACAAAGGCGAGTGATCGTAACAAAGCCTTTCGGAAACGGCTAACTACACAAGTGAACCTTTCTGGTTTTTGCCATACACCATCCCTTCCCTTAACAAAGGCGAAGTATGGGACCGACATACCGTTTGACGGGTACCATGCCATCGCCTTGGTACGCTCCCCTTTCAAGCTACACAAAAGGTGTAGTTGACACCCGAGGTATCACATGCAAGTTATCAGTAACTTACTCAACTAGGTCCGTCCCATTACGGACATGTGGTTGCACGATTAACTCAGTTCAAAGGCTTGCAAGGTTAAGTCCTTATGTTGACCAGGGCAAGACTACCCGAAGAACCAAACCAACGCTCCCGATGCCGCAACTGGCCCACCCGATCATTCTTGCCACATGCCCTACTAAAACTATTTATCAAACCCCGCTTGATTACCATGCACCACGTGCCATCAACATCACAACACATGATACCTTTCCAAAACAGGTTCAATATATCATTAAGTCAATATTAACATTTGATTGTCCAAAATCATGTCATGAGCACGTAGCAGGTCTAAGCAATATACTACAACGATCTAAATTCCCATATTGGCAATTTAATAATGTCCAACTATTTAATCCCCAACCAGGGTGACAAGGGGTTCATGGCATTCAATTATTTATGTCAAGGTGGCATACAGTAACTAGGCAATTAACTAGTCTCCCAAAATTAATTAAAGCATTCTATAATTGAACTAGCATGCAATAATTTAAATCAAATTAATTTCAAAATGGGATCAACATGGTCAAAGCACAACTTCCCTTCAAAGAATACTTGATCTTGGTCCTGAGGTGGCTCCTGGGTCAACACTTCACCTTCGAAGCCTTCGGGCATTACAACGTCTACTCGTAACGCGTGCAAATAGCAATAAATGAATAAAACAGTAGACAAAAAGTGTCCAAACATCCAAATGAAGTCCATAAACAGAGAGAGCATAATTTTATGAATTTTTAGGAATTTGAATCGGCGAAATCGGAGTTACAACGCAAAAGTTATAAGCGTTTAAAGTTTAAATAATCAATTAAATAATATTATAGAGAAAAACTTTGGTCTAAAAATTAAATAAAATTCACCATTAGGTAGATCTCAATTTTATACAAATTTAGAAATTTGAATCACTCAAATCGGAGTTAAATTGCAAAAGTTATAAGCGTTTGAAGTTTCAAAATTCAAATAAACCAATAATGCAAATTAATTCCTTTATTTTTATACTGAAAAACCGATTAATGACGTCAGCGTGGAATTTCATTTTCCACCGAATTATTTTTCTATTGAAAAATCGATTTATTGCGTCAGCCGGTCCATGAACTCGGTCCACGGCTCGGCTCGGGTGCACCGTGGACTCGGTCCACGGTTCCACGTGTCACTGACATGTGGGCCCTTCGGGTGATGTCAGCGCATGGTTCGGCCGAGTGGGCTGACACGCGGGCCCCACCGTGACGTCAGCATGACGTCATGGTGCGGTTTGGCTCGGTCGCTGACACGCGGGCCCCACGTGACGTCACGGCTGACGTCAGCGGCGACCGGCGTGACCGTGCTGACCGCGACGGTCAGTCTCCTAGCCACGTGGCTATATCTCGGCCGTTGATTTGAAAATCAACGGCCCAGATTGGATCTGGCTTAACGCAATAGGAAAACTACTCGGCTGACCCGGACCGTTCGATCTTGATCGGACGGTCAAGATCTAATCTAATGCTATAACGTGGGTTAACGCTAGCCGTACGATCTAGATCTAACGGCTGAGATCTATCCTAGTACGGTGCAGCTACGGCTACGTGGCACGATCTAAACCGTTGGATCTAGATCCAATGGTTGGAAATAGATCTAGAGATTACAACGTGGGATCTTACCGTGGTGATGTGGACGGATCTGGGCCCTCGGATCTTGATCGGACGGTTGATAGAGTTCGCGAAGCGGCGATGGTGCGCGGCGGAGCAGAGGGCACCGGAGACGATGACGATGACTAAGGGCGCGGCACTACGGGGCTCCTCCGGCAACGTGCGTGGTCACGTTCGAATCGCCCTGGCTCGGGGATCCCAGATCTGACCTCCTTCTCCTCGGGCGACGGCGGACGGCGGCGGAAGGTGAGGAAAATAAAGGAAAGCCCTAGGCAACTACGGCGAGCAATAGCAGGCAGTCAGCGGTGGCTAGGGCTAGGGCAAGTGGGGCAAACGGCGCACGAGGGAAAGTCGAACCTCGGGCACGCACCCGGGCTTTAAATGCCGGCCCCAACGTCGAGATCGACGCGGAAATCGCGGCGGAGCCGGTACGGGCGGCGGAGTCCGGCTCGGACACGGCCGGGCGACGTGGCGCGATCCCTGCCGTCCACGTGGCACGACCAACGGTCGGGATCGCACGGGCGTGACCGGGTCTGGCTCGGCCCGCACGTGGGCGACGTGGCGCGATCGTGGCCGTTGGATCTTGATCCAACGGTCACGCGGTTTGGGTTAGGTTGGAACCGGGTTCGGCTCGAACGCGGCTCGGGTCGGACTCGAGTCTGACTCGGGTTTGGGCTCGGTCGGATGAACAGTGCTAACCGATTCGATTTTCCAGCGATTTAAATATTCAATTTAACTCCTAGAAATTCATTTAATTCATTAAAAATAGCAAAACACTCAGAAAAATTCCAGGAAAATTCTAGAAAATATTTTGGAACATTTTGGACTCAAATAAATTATTTCCAACAAAATTTTATTTTCAAAATTAAATTCTTTAATTATTTCAAAAGGGAATAAATTCAAATAAATCCAAATAAATCCCAGAAAATTCCAAAAATTCACAAAAGTGCCAAATCTTATTTAAATTCATGAAAAGCAAAAATTGGGGTGTTACAGACATTTATAGTAACCAAGGAGTTTCTTTGGATAGGTGTTAGCATAGTGTGGCCCTTCGCAATTGAAGCATTCAAGAGATGGATTTTGCGGGTTGATAATGGAATGCTGGGGGGTGCAACTAGCCATGATTGAGGTGGAGGCTTTATGTTTGGCATTGGTGGTCTAAAAGGCCTTAGTTGATTAGGAACATATGTTTGAGTATCAAATCTTTCCGTCTTTCTTCTTTCCTCATTCAATTGAGCCTGTTCATTTGCTAGGATGATGGCTCGGTTTGCAAAATCTTGGAATTCTGCGATTCGATGGATGGATAGGTGCATTCTACGCTACAGGTTTATTCCTTTCTTAAATCAATATATCTTCTTGGCCTCGGTGTCTGCTTCCTCAGGGGCATAATGTGATAATCATTAAATTTGAGGAGATAGTCGGTTACCTTTCTATTCCCCTGAGTTATGTCCCAAAATTCTTGTTTCTTAATTTCCATCTCCTTGGGGAGCGTAGGTGTTACGGAATTGGGTGGTGAATTCTATCCAAGAAATTGGTTGCTCTCCCGCATGTGTACAGCAGTACTTCATCCACCAAGTCGCAGCTGGACCGTTTAACTAGTACACAGCATACTGCACTTTCTACTCATTGGAACAACCTACAGTGTTTAACTTCTTTTTCTATTTCTTCAAGCCAATCATCGGCTTCAAGTGGCTATGTGGCTACAATGAATGAAGGTGGATGTGTTCGGAGGAACTCTCCCTGCTTTGGTTCTAGCTGGATGCTGGGTTCCTGGAACTAGATTGGTGAGTAGGGTCTCCATAAATTGGTCCCAGTTCTCTTGGGCTTCTTTCCTAGAATTTTTCAGGTACATTAGAGCTCTTTTTAATTGGTCGGGGTTCTTTGGAGTTCTAGCTATACTAATGTTACCCCTGGGTGGCATTGGTTGTCTAGGCTCAGGAACATTGGGGTGGTTTAGATCCAGGATAGGTGCAGTTTATTGTTCGTCAGCATTTGGCAAATTATATATTAACATAAGGATCATATCTTGCTCTTTAATCTGGTGGTTTGACATCCTGCAAAACAGATCCATTCTAGTACATTTTAGTTGCATGAATTGGTTATGTATACCCCTTCTTGATTTATTCTGAGTGATTTTTTTCTCGTTTGCAAGAGGAGTATTGTTATTATTGTCAGCACTTACTTTTAGGAAGATAATTATTATTATTCACTGACGAGATTACATCTTTGCTAAAGGTTCTTGTTCAGCAGAGGGAAGTCAAATAGATAACATCGCTCTCTTTCGTCATTCCATTATGCCTCACCAGGCGCATACTGGTCTTACTACCCTAGTTATCTATACATACCCATTGTGGAGATACATCATCTTTCATGTAACAACCTTCTTGGGTTGTTATCCAAAACTATGGTTGATACTCATTATACAGTCCACTGCTCAAGTATTAGTTTGTTCAACCTTGTATTATAGCTTATGTATAGGGCCCCACTCACAACCCAAAAATTCATAATACCAAGAAGTGCTAGCCTGGTTGGCTTTAGTGGATTTCTGGATGTGGTGAGTGCTCCAGTGGCTAGCTTCCCATTTCTCCTTTTAACCGAGCTTGCGCTTATCCTTTTACTGTGTGCGATATTTTGGGTACTATTCATGCTTTGCATGGTTACCCGACTATGAATAGGTTTGCATTGTTGTCAAATGATGAAACCTGATTAGCGAGAGGTGTCGACTGGCTTTGGACGGTCTGGTATCTTAATGAGATCTCACTACTTGCGTATGGGCCTGACAGCACTTAATTTACCTTTTAAGTTATTTCAACCACCCCTCGAGCCCACTTGGCTACCTCCTCTTCTTTCCCTTCGCGCGCATGCGACGCCAATAGCGTGCAAGGCCCCAGTCGGCACCATACCATGCGCACTGGGTGCACACTAGCTGCCTCATGTGTGCTCTGTGTGTGACATCATGGAATGAGACTTTATAGATTTCGGCTTTCGGTATGGCATTATATCGTGTTGCCGGGCCGTTTCTGGGAGTTTGGGCCTTTTCTGGGGAGTCTGGGCCTTAGAGGACCTAACTGGGCCACACGTGGGGGTCCCCGGCCCATGAGGGGGAGGAGGTGGGCAGCAAATTCCACCCCCATGCGCCCCCAAGCCCCAAAAAATTCTGGTTGGGGCGCCCCCAACCCTAGCTCCCTTGTGCCTCCCCCCAATTCCCCCATCTCCTAGTCGCCTCCCACCCTCTAGCCGTCCCCCTCCCTTGTGCACCTCCTCTCCCCTCCCTAGCCACCATCCTCCCCTCCCCTAGTAGCCCCACATCGTCTTCCTCCATGGTGTTCTTCGTTTCCCCGTTCGGTGGATCGCCGGTTCGGGAATCTCCGGCAAATCACTGCGGTTTGGAAGGAAGGAGCGGCCGGAAGGAAGGGAGGTTTCGTCGTCGTGCGGATCTTCTTGAAGAGGTAACGAATCATGGCTTCCTTGGGGTGATTTAGGTGCTGGTTATAAGGGGTAATTCATGCTTAAAGTTCATGTTTAGCTGCTATTCCTAGATGGGATTAGGAGAATTGCAATGCTGTCCCACGTTCTGTCCTCGGGCAGATTTGCACCCCGACCTAGGGCTTAAGTTTTCGCAATTTTGGATGTGTTTTATGATCGGCCAGTTGTTACAAAAGTTGTTGGTAATTGAATTATCTTTAATTGTACACCAAGAACGTTAAATTCCACCCAGCCGTTTGAAAGTTATGGCTATTTTACCGAACGTTGTCAAAACTGTGACGTGATTGGGATAGATCGTGTTGATCTGTAGATTAGTCAATTTTAGAAGCCGAATCAGTTTTTCCAAAAACTTAGAAAAAGATAGAAAATTTCCTAAGCTTCGAGAAAATATACTCGTTGTCTAATTTGGAGTAGTTAAGCCCTAGTTATGGTCTTCCGAAGGCTGCTGTCCCGTTGGACAGATTCTCTGTTTTTGGGTATTGGGAGTAGATCGCGAAGTCGGTATAGCTAAGTGTTCTTGTGTGGTCTTGTGTGCATATGGTTGAGTGTATTGAACCTTTGTGCTGGTGGTGTGACCCCGGGAGTGCCGTCGTCATCTCACCACGCCGTCTCACGAGGGTGAAGGCAAGTGTGTTGTGATGGATTGTGATTGGTTGTTTTATGGTATTGTGATTGACAGGTTACACTAGCATGGTAGGAGTGAGATTTTGCTTTGCCATATGAGTAGTTGTTTGATGAATGGATTAATGCTATGAATGAGATTATGCAAATGCTGTTAATGATTGAATGTGGTACATTATCATGGAATTTGCATCATTGCATTCATAAAAGGAAGAGGCGTCTCATTCTGATGCGGGCCTCTGTGTTCATACATAGTTTGTGTGACATTTAAGTTGTAAGGACACCGCTGGATATTTTGCCATTTGCGACGTTCATTCTGATGCGAGCCTCTGGTTATAAGGGGTAATTCATGCTTAAAGTTCATGTTTAGGTGCTGTTCCTCTGAAAAAGGACACCGCTGGATATTTTGCCATTTGCGACGTGTGCCAGGGTAGGTTTGTGTGACATTTAAGTTGGAGATTATGTGTGAATTGTTTGAAATGGTTTTTGAGAATAATAGGAAGTCTTTCCTTGATCAATTAAGGATTTAATCTTGCAAGCCATTGAATTGGGCTAATCATACAACCACATGTCTATTATGGGTTAGACCCAGCTCAGTAAGTTATCGAGTCTTAATATATGATATCTCAAGATGATAACCAAACTGTGTGTGAGGTTGGAGATGGTATGTGTTGTAGTGGCTCCACATTTTGAACAGTGATTGTTTCTAGTCCAAGGATGAGTCTCTTATTTTTCTACTCTGTGTGAGGAAAGGATAGTGAGATCAAGCTTATCAGGAGTGTATGTTCGAATATTATTTCTGAAAGGTTTTGTTATGATCTTCTTAGTCGCACGCCGATGGGTACGTGTAATGGCCAACATTATAAGATTGATCATATCATGTGGGTAAATTGTATAACCCCTTTAGAGTGTCAAATCTATTCGAGTATATGTGTCCTCGGTATAGGGCAATGCTCGGAAATTTCAGTCAAGGGGTAGATTTTATAAAATAAAACTTGGGAAGGGAGGCTGTGTGCCAATGAAAGTAATGCAATTTGGTTTAGGCTGTGTGCCAATTTACTTTGAAAAATACCTGAGAAATTATCTCTACTATTCTAAAGCAGCACTTGGTGGCAGTGGTCCGTTCTTCCCACGTCATTAATTACCGCTTAATTGCCCTACTTAATTGCCTGTCGGGACCCCGAATTTGCAAATCCGGACCCTCTGTGTATTCAGCACTAGTCCAGGAACGCGCTAGTGCACACAGTCTTAACATCGGTAAATATCACAATCATACCACTCGATACCAATAAAGTACTTTATTTAAATAACCAAACTGGTTACTCGACCTTATGGTCAAGTTACAAATGTATGCCTCGCAAGGCGAAACTTATTCAGAGAAAAATAATAGCAGCGGAAAATCAAATAACTTCGTGGCGCCATCCAAGATACCACAGGCAACCGATCGCTCGCTTCCCTAAGTAGACGGATCCTCCCGGAGTTCCTCCTCCAAAGTGGCGTAGTCTCCTCTTCAACCGATGTTGTGTTGAGGCAAGGGTGAGTACTTGGTACTCGACAAGTCATGCAATGAATGCAAGCTAATATACTACATGCATGGCTTGGTACAAAGGAATAGCTCAAGGTATTTTTGGCAAAGAAAGCATTTGAAAAGTAATATAAGTAGATTCGAAAGCAGTAGAAATAAGTAAAGCATAAATAACTTTTCAAGAAGTTTAATAAACATTTTCCCCATCCTAAACCACATTTCCATCATCTTCATTATTAAACCAACCCACCTTTCAAACCAAAGTTATTTTTGAGAAAATCTAACCCTTGACTGTAATTCCCGAGCGATGTTCAATACCGCGGATACGGCTATTCGAATAGATTCTAAACTCTGCAGAGGTTATGCACTTTACCCACAAGATACAGTCAAACACCACAAAGGCGAGTTCCCGTAACAAAGTCTTTCGGAAACCTCTAACAATACAAGTGGTCCTCCCCGGTTATTGCGCACTAACCCTTCCCTTCGCTAAGGCGAAGTCTAGGCCAATCAACCGTTAGATGGGTACCTGGCCTCACTCCCAGACGCTCCCCGCATAACTTACACAAAGGGTGTAGTTGACCTCCCGAGGTCCCACAGTGCGTTATTAGCAACTTAGTCAACTAGGTCCGTCCCATTACGGACATGTGGTTGCACGTTAGACCCGATTCAAAGGCTTGCAAGGTTAAGTCCTTAGGGTGACCAGGCAAGACTACCCGAAGAACCAAATCAACATTCCCAACGCCACAATCGGCCCACCTGATTACTCTTTGCCACATGCCCTGGCCGAAATCGTTTATCAAACCCAGTTGATTACCATGCACCACGTGCCATCAACATCACATGATACTTTTCCAAAACAGGTTCAATATATCATTAAGTCAATATTAACATTTGATTGTCCAAAATCATGTCATGAGCACGTAGCAGGTCTAAGCAGTATACTACAACGGTCTAAAAACCCATGTTGGCAACCTAATAATGTCCAACTAGTAATCCACAACTAGGGTGACAAAGGGTCATGGCACATACTTAAGTAATCAAGGTGTCATACAAGAAATTGGTACTTATCTAACCCTCGTGTTTAAACAAAGTATCTTTCTAATTGAACTAGCATGCAATAGTTTAAATCAAAATAGATTTCGAAATAGGATCAACATGGTCAAAGCACAACTTGCCTTCAAAAAGTACTTGCTCTTGGTCTTGAGTTGGATCCTGAGTCAATACTTCTCCTTCGAATCCTTCCAAGACTTCAACGTCTACTCGTAAAGCGTGCAAATAGCAAATACGCAAATAAACAATAGGCAAAAGTGTCCAAACATCCAAATAAAATCCACAAACAGAAAGAACATAATTTTATGGATTTTTAGAAACTGGAATCGTCAAATTTGGAGTTAAAAGCATAAAAGTTATGATTATTTAAAGTTTAAATAATCAATTAAAAATTTTACAGAGAAAAACTTTAGTCCAAAAATTAAATAAAATTTATATTTAGGTAGATCTCAATTTTATACAAATTTAGAAATTTGAATCACTCAAATCGAGTTGAAACGCAAAAGTTATAAGCGTTTGAAGTTTGAATCTAAATTTGAATCAATATTTCGAATTAATAAATCATTTTCTTTTTCGAAAATTAATTATTGCGTCGGCATGGACACGTGGCAGCCTTTGATTGGCTCTTGGCGTCGGCCGTCCATGGACTTGGTCCACGCTCGGCTCGGGTCTCACCGTGAACTCGGTCCACGACTCGTGTCGCCGACATGTGGGCCCACTCGGGTGACGTCATCGCCGACGTCGGCGGGGCTCGGCCACGGTCTTGGCAGTGGGACCACGTGGACGTCATGGGTGACGTCGGCGCTTGGCTCGGCCACGACATGCGGGCCCTCGACACGCGGGCCCGCGTGTCGGCGTCACGCACGCTGCGGCGTGGGCTGGCGACGACGCGTCGGTCCAACTTCCCGACACGTGGCGCAATCTCGGCCGTTGATTTGAGATTCAACGGCGCGATTAGATTCCAGGGTTAACACGTTGAATCTACTCGATGATCGTGGGCCGCTCGATCTAGATCGGACGGTCCAGATCTAATCCTATAAAAATCACTACTACGGCACGTGGCGATTGTGAACCGTTGGATCTTGATCCAACGGTCCAGATCTAATCGGGTTTGGAACACGTGAACTCACCTCAACCGCACGATCAAGATCGGACGGCGCTCAGAGTTCGCGAGGGCGATGGCGACGCGGCGAGCTGCAGCCACCGGAGACGGAGACGACGACGAGCCCGACGGCGCTCGGTCGTTCGGCGAAGTGGGTGGTCTCTTCGGATGCGTCTCGGCGGGACTCGGATCTGGCTTCTTCTCGGTGGAAGACGACGGACGTCGGCGAAGCAGCGTAAACGCGGCGGTCACCTCCTCCAACTACGGCGAGCTCGCACGAATAAACGACGGCGGCTCGAGCGAGATGGCTCGGGAAAGCGGTGCGCAAGGATGAGGGCAACCTCGGGCGTGACCAGGGCTTTAAATAGCCTCGGCGTTCGTGCGAGACGGAAACCTAATTCTACACGGCGGCGGCGGCGGAGTCCGGCTCGAACTCGGCGGAGACGACGACGCCTGGCCCGTCCGCACGATCAACGGCCACGATCGCGTGAAGCGCGATCGGATCCGGGCGGATTCGGCCAGAAGCGATGCAGGCGGATCTCGGTAGTTGGATCTTGATCCAACGGTTGGGATCGATTAGGGTTTTGAGCCGGTTTGATCGAGTCACGTGGCTCGGTCGGACTCGAGTCCGACTCGGGTTCGACTTCGATCGGATGAACGATACTCGACCGAGTTGAATTTCCAGCGATTTAATATTTAAAATAATTCCCGATAATTCATTTAATTCATTAAAAATAGCAAAAGACTGAAAAATTCGAGAAAAATTCTGGAAAATACTTTGGATCATTTTGGACTCAAATAAAATATTTCCAACAAAATTTTATTTGCAAAATTAAATTCTTTAATTATTTCAAAATGGAATAAATTCAAATAAATTCCAAATAAATCCAAATAAATTCCAGAAAATTCCAAAATTCACCAAAGTGCCAGATCACACATGAATTTAAGAAAAGCAAAATTTTGGGGTGTTACAAACCTCCCCTTAATAGAATCTCGTCCCTAGATTCGTGGCTTACTAAAGGAATAGGTTTGGAAACTCTTTCTTCAAATCCTCTTCGCTCCCAAGTCGCTTCGCGCTCTGCATGGTTGCTCCACTGAATCCTACAGAAACGGGTTGACTTATTTCTGGTTTCTCGATCCATTGTGTCTAGAATCCTCACGGGATGCTCCTTATAAGTCAAATCCTCTTGCAACTCAATTGACTCTAGCGGTGTCTGTTCCTCAGGAACTCGGAGACACTTCTTCAACTGGGACACATGGAATACATCATGCACTCCTGCCAACGATCGTGGCAACTCCACTGTAAGCAACTTCGCCTTTGCGACTCAAAATCTTAAATGGTCCAACATAACGGGGTGCGAGTTTCCCTTTGGCATGGAACCTCTTAACTCCCCTGAGAGGCGTAACTCTGAGGTAAACAAAGTCTTCTGGTTCAAAACTCAAGTCTCGGCGACGATTATCAGCATAACTCTTCTGTCGAGATTGGGCTATCTTCAACCTTTCCCTAATCATGGCGATCTGTTCTTCAGCCTCTTGAAGAATATCAGGCCCAAAGACACGGCGCTCGCCGGTCTCATTCCAATTCAATGGCGTCCGACATGGTCGTCCATACAGTGCCTCAAAAGGTGACATCTGTAAACTAGCCTGATAACTATTGTTGTAACTGAACTCAGCATACGGCAAACTCTTATCCCAATAGGTAGCATAAGCCAATGCACAAGCTCTCAACTTATCCTGAAGAATCTGGTTGACTCTTTCTGGCCTGTCCATCCGTCTGTGGATGATAAGTGATCTTGAAGTTCAAACGGGTTCCCATGGCTTCATGCAACTTATTCCGTAACCTTGAGGTAAATTGGGTACCTCGTCTGATACAATCCTCTTTGGCACTCCGTGCAAACAGACAATCCTGATCATGTACAATTCTGCTAATTTATCTCCCGAGTAAGTGGTCTTCACGGGGATAAAATGGGCTACTTTAGTCAAGCGATCCACTATAACCCATATGGAGTCATAACCTCCTTGAGTCTTCGGCAAACCGGTAATGAAATCCATTCCGATTTCTTCCCACTTCCACTCAGGTATTTTCAGCGGTTGTAGCAATCCTGCTGGTCTCTGATGCATTGCCTTGACTCTCTGGCATACGTCGCACAATGCAACATGCTCGGCAACTTCACGTTTCATACTCGGCCACCAGAATCTCTCCTTCAGATCCTGATACATCTTGGCGCTTCCAGGATGAATTGAGTACTTAGAGTCATGGGCTTCTTCCAGAATCAGTTGCTTTAACTCCTTCTTGTTAGGCACACAAATGCGATCCTTCATCCACAACGTGCCTTGCTCGTCCAACTTGAAGTCCTCTGCCTTGCCTTCCTCCTTGATGGACTTAATCCTGCGGATCTTGTCATCATCCTTCTGTCCTTCTCGGATCTGCTCCTCTAGGGTAGGCTTTACTTCTAATGCGGCCAAGAATCCGCTAGGTACTACCTCAATCTTCATTTTCTGAAAATCCTCACATAACTCATCCTGACTTGTGGCTAGCAACGTACTCACGGTATGGCTTTTCCGACTCAGAGCATCGGCTACTACGTTGGCCTTCCCGGGATGGTAATGGATTCCAACATTATAGTCTTTGATCAACTCCAACCATCTCCTCTGCCTCATATTCAGATCTGACTGGGTGAATATGTATTTAAGGCTCTTATGATCCGTATACACTTCACATCTGTTCCCGATCAGATAGTGACGCCATATCTTCAAAGCATGCACTACGGCAGCTAACTCTAGGTCATGTGTCGGATAATTTTCCTCATGCGGCCTCAACTGCCTTGATGCATAAGCGACGACCTTTCCGTTCTGCATCAGCACACATCCAAGTCCTTGGCGCGATGCGTCACAATAAATATCGAAGCTTTGAGCAACATCAGGTAGAACTAACACCGGTCTTGATGTCAATCGCTTCTTCAGCTCCTGAAATCCTTTCTCACATTCTGGCGTCCATGCAAACTTCTTTTCCTTCTTCAGCAGTTGTGTAAGAGGTTTCTCAATTGTCGAAAAGCCTTCTATGAAACGGCGGTAGTATCCTGCCATTCCGAGGAAACTCCGAATCTGGGTCACGCCTTCTACGCCTCCCAATGTAACACAGCTTCTACTTTGCTTGGATCTACGGCGACTCCTTCTGCGGTCATTACATGTCCAAGAAACTCCACCTTGTCCTTCCAAAAATCACACTTGCTGAACTTGGCGAAAAGTTGCTGTTCCCTCAGCTTTTCCAAAACTCGCCTTAAGTGTTCGGCATGTTCATTCTCTGTCTTGGAGTAGATCAGGATATCGTCTATGAACACGACGACAAACTTGTCCAAATATTCCATGAACATCTTATTCATCATATTCATGAAATAAGCTGGCGCATTAAATCGATCCAAAGGACATAATCAGAACTCGTAATGTCCATATCTTGACGAGAATGCGATCTTGAATATCTTACGATCGGATCTTCAACTGATGGTATCCCGACCTCAGATCAATTTTGGAGAAAACTCCGGCTCCTCTCAACTGATCAAACAAATCATCAATCCTGGGTAGCGGATACTTATTCTTCACTGTGACTTCGTTGAGTGCACGGTAGTCAATGCACATCCTGAAACTTCCGTCCTTCTTCTTGACAAACAAAACTGGTGCTCCCCACGGCGACGAACTCGGTCTGATAAATCCTTTCTCCATTAACTCTTCTAGCTGTTTCTTCATTTCTACCAACTCCTCGGTGGACATCCGATAGGGTCTCTTTGCTATCGGTCTTGTGCAGTACAAGCTCTATCACAAACTCTATGTCCCCTGCAGCGGCATACCAGGTAGATCTTCGGAAAAACATCTCGAGTACTCATTCACTCTTGAGACATCCTCTATGCTGATTGCCTTGGTACTGTTAACCATCAACTGTCCATCTCTAACTGCAGTGGCTTGAAATTCCACTTTCTTCCCACACGGGCTCTCAATTGAGATGGTCCTTCGTCCACAATCCAATACGGCCTTGTGCTTGGATAACCAATCCATTCCCAATATGACGTCTAAGGTCTGGGTCTCCAAAATTATAAGGTTTGCTAGGAACTCTATTCCATCTATTAGTATTCTCACCCCGGAACATCCTACTTTCGTTCGGAGTTCGGAACCAGGGGTTTGAACTAAAAGCATGCACTTAAGTCTTGCAATCCTCAAATCATTTCTAGTAGCAAAGCCTTGCGAAACAAACGAATGCGAAGCTCTAGTCAAACAAAAGCTGTTGCAGTCTTGAGTTAACAAGTAACTTACCCAAGATCTGACGTCAGTAGCATTCTGCGGTGCATCTGCGGTGACATGGTTGACTCGGCCTCTCACCACGGTGCAGGGTGTGGCTCCTGGTCTTTGGCGTCCTAGCTGGGGTGGTTCCTAGATTGAAGCGGCCCAGGGTCACTCCTGCTGTCTTCTTTGGACAAGCTGTTGGCAAAGTGTCACTGGCTCGTTCGATTGTAGCGGCGTCTCAGCATTCCTGTTATTGCACAGGTAAGCGTTTCTAGCGAAGTGGGGTGCAGTAGTTACGATTGGAGTCTTGGTGCTTTGAGGATGGTGTCCTTGTTGCGATACGTGGTTGGAATCTGAAGAATTGATTTGGTGCAACTCTCGGTATTGCGTTCACTGGCGTGATCCTTGCTTTGTTGCATCCTGCGCTTCTGTTCTCATCCAGTTCCTTGCGCTTGTCCTCAAGAATAAGCGCCTTATTCACCAACTCTTGGAAATCTGGAAAGGTGTGGGTGATCAACCCTACTTGCAATCCTGAGTTAAGTCCCTTCATAAATCGAGGCTATCTGGATTTATCTGTCGCTACATCCTCAAAGGTGCGTAGCGTGCTAGGTAATGTGAACTTGTTCGTAGTCGACCACCGTGATTACCTTGCTTGATGCTCTGAACTCCTCCTTCTTAAGGTCCATGATTCCTTCAGGCACGTGATAATCTTTGTCGGAATGCATTGTGAACTCTTCCCAAGTGATATCTTGAGGGTTCTCTTGCGTGGCACGAAGTTCTCCCACCATTCGGCCCGTTCCTTCCGGTGATGAGAAGCGTAGAGTACCTTCTCATTTCCTATGCATTGAGCTATGTGTAGCTTCCTCTCGATTGATCTTAACCAATCATCGGCCTCCAATGGATTGGCATTCCCAGAGAAAGTGGGTGGGTGAGTTCTCATGAACTCGGCAGTCTTGTATTCTCGGAGTGGTCCTCGATTAACTTGATTAGCAAAGTGGCCTGAGCGGTGACGTGTTGCATTTGTTGCATCATAGCATGCATCAATCGAGTCTGAGCAAAGCAAGAAATGCTCCAAAATTCTGCATATCAATCAAGCGGTGCGGTGCTCCATCATTGGGGTTTTCATCTTTGGCGGGAACCACTTCCATTGTTTCCAAAGTTTCCGCGAGTGTTCACCATCTGTCGATTTGCTCTAAGTCTTAGAGATGAGGGGGAATCAAGAATAGACAAGTAATATGGAACTTATGCGGGGCGAAAGGTGTAACCTTAAGGTCCAACTTTATTAACTAATCAATAGTAACTTGGTATGGTTGCTTACAATGCCTAAGGGCCTTGCAACACATACTGCACACTCAAAGAAACAAAGCAAATCCAAATCGAACTAACTCTGGAGTCTAACGCCTAAAGGGTGACTCTTTATTAAATGACGTGACTCGGCGAAGGAGTCTCACTATAGAACCTATGCTCACTCATCGAGAAAACCTCCACGGCACTGAGTGCGGGTCTTTGTGGCATAAGGCGCGAAACGATCGCCATGTCCAGCAAGCTGTGTCCTCTATGGTAGTCGAAGAAGCGATGTCCTCATCGAGATCGACTCCTCTGGATCTCGGCTCGTGTAGCTCAATCTTGGCTCTGGAGTGCAGTCCGTACAAGGTCATCTCCAACTCGTCAATCCTTCGTAGAAGGTGTGCCACATACTCTTGAGCTTCCCGCCATCTGTTCTTCTCTGTCGTGATTTCCTTGCGGGCCTTCTGTAGCTCCTTGCTTGTATTATCTAGTACATCCTCCTGGGCGACGACAAATCGTGCCAACTGTGTAACCGTGGCATCCTCATCCTGAATCGCTTTTGGGTCAAGAAGGTTATCGCTGCGTGGATGATAACGGAACACCGTGCTCTCCAATTCTCTGGCGTAGATACGGGTAATGTGTCGCATTGCTCGTCGTGATACTTCTTGGATACCCATCTGCATTGTAGATCTCCTGGCCGTGCAGTGTATCGGGCGATTGCCTGGGCCCTTTTTCCTAGCAGGTACCTCAATCCTCACGTCACAAGCCTTGATCAATCCCGCTTGTCTGATCACTTCTACTTGGTATTGGGGCTTCTCAAAATCTCCGAGAGTCTCAGAGCATATGCCAAAGTTCCGCGGCGTGACCAACTCCCAGATCAACGTAGTTGAACTCTTCCTCCATCTGTCACAAGAGTGCTTTACGTAAGAACTCGGAATTTTTAAATTGTGACAAGGTAAGGGAAAATTTCAGCAAGAGACAAGAAAAGAGAGAAGGGGATAAGTCGAGATGTCATTTCTTGTCTTCACAAATTTTTAGCTTTTAGAAAATAGGTTTTATCCTCACTACGACCATTCTAGCTAGGGTTGAGCTGCGGTCAAGTATGGCTCGATACCACCTCTGTCGGGACCCCGAATTTGCAAATCCGGACCCTCTGTGTATTCAGCACTAGTCCAGGAACGCGCTAGTGCACACAGTCTTAACATCGGTAAATATCACAATCATACCACTCGATACCAATAAAGTACTTTATTTAAATAACTAAATCGTTACTCGACCTTATGGTCAAGTTACAAATGTATGCCTCGCAAGGCGAAACTTATTCGAGAGAAAAATAATAGCAGCGGAAAATCAAATAACCCGTGGCGCCATCCAAGATACCACAGGCAACCGATCGGGCTCGCTTCCCTAAGTAGACGGATCCTCCCGGAGTTCCTCCTCCAAAGTCGGGCGTAGTCTCCTCTTCAACTGATGTTGTGTTGAGGCAAGGGTGAGTACTTGGTACTCGGCAAGTCATGCACGAATGCAAGCTAATATACTACATGCATGGCTTGGTACAAAGGAATAGCTCAAGGTATTTTTGGCAAGAAACAGCATTTGAAAAGTAATATAAGTAGATTCGAGCGAGAAATAAGTAAAGCATAAATAACTTTTCAAGAAGTTTAATAAACATTTTCCCCATCCTAAACCACATATCCATAATCTACATTATTAAAAAAAACCACCTTTCAAACCAAAGTTATTATTCAGAAAATCTAACCCTTGATCAGTAATTCGAGCGATGTTCAATACCGCTGGATACGGCTATTCGAATAGATTCTAAACTCTGCAGAGGTTATGCACTTTACCCACAAGATACAATCAAACACCACAAAGGCGAGTTCCGTAACAAAGTCTTTCGGAAACCTCTAACAATACAAGTGGTCCTCCCGGTTATTGCGCACTAACCCTTCCCTTCGCTAAGGCGAAGTCTAGGCCAATCAACCGTTAGATGGGTACTGGCCTCACCGATGCGCTCCCGCACAACTTACACAAAGGGTGTAGTTGACCTCCCGAGGTCCCACAGTGCGTTATTAGCAACTTAGTCAACTAGGTCCGTCCCATTACAGACATGTGGTTGCACGTTAGACCAGTTCAAAGGCTTGCAAGGTTAAGTCCTTAGGGTGACCAGGGCAAGACTACCCAAGAACCAAATCAACATTCCCAACGCCACAACCGCCCACCTGATTACTCTTTGCCACATGCCCTGGCCGAAAATCGTTTATCAAACCCCGCTTGATTACCATGCACCACGTGCCATCAACATCACATGATACTTTTCCAAAACAGGTTCAATATATCATTAAGTCAATATTAACATTTGATTGTCCAAAATCATGTCATGAGCACGTAGCAGGTCTAAGCAGTATACTACAACGGTCTAAAAACCCATGTTGGCAACCTAAAAATGTCCAACTAGTAATCCACAACTAGGGTGACAAAGTGTCATGGCACATACTTAAGTAATCAAGGTGTCATACATCAAATTGGTACTTTTCTAACCACCAGGTTTAAACAAAGTATCTGTCTAATGGAACTTGCATTCAATAGTTTAAATCAATATAGTTTTCTTAATAGGATCAACTTGGTCAAAGCACAACTTGCCTTCAAATAGTACTTGCTGTTGGTATTGATTTGGATCCTGATTAAAAACTTCTCCTTGAATCCTTAGGCACTTCAACGTCTACTCGTAAAGCGTGCAAATAGCAAATACGCAAATAAACAATAGGCAAAAAGTGTCCAAACATCCAAATAAAATCCACAAACAGAAAGAACATAATTTTATGGATTTTTAGAAACTGGAATAAATCAAATTTGGAGTTAAAAGCATAAAAGTTATGATTATTTAAAGTTTAAATAATCAATTAAATAATTTTACAGAGAAAAACTTTAGTCCAAAAATTAAATAAAATTTATATTTAGGTAGATCTCAATTTTATACAAATTTAGAAATTTGAATCACTCAAATCGGAGTTGAAACGCAAAAGTTATAAGCGTTTGAAGTTTGAATCTAAATTTGAATCAATATTTCGAATTAATAAATCATTTTCTTTTTCGGAAATTAATTATTGCGTCAGCATGGACACGTGGCAGCCTTTGATTGGCCTGCTGACGTCAGCCGGTCCATGGACTTGGTCCACGCTCGGCTCGGGTCTACCGTGAACTCGGTCCACGACTCTACGTGTCGCTGACATGTGGGCCCACTCGGGTGACGTCATCGCTGACGTCAGCGGGGCTCGACCACGGTCTTGGCGGTGGGACCACTGTGGCGTCATGGGTGACGTCGGCGCTTGCTGGGTCGGCCGACATGCGGGCCCTCGACACGCGGGCCTCGCGTGTCGGCGTCACGACGCTGCGTGGGCGGCGGCCGACCGCGTCGGTCCAACTTCCCGACACGCGTGGCGCAATCTCGGCCGTTGATTTGAGATTCAACGGCGCGATTAGATTCCGGGGTTAACACGTTGAATCTACTCGATGATCGTGGGCGTTCGATCTAGATCGGACGGTCGAGATCTAATCCTATAAAAATCACTACTACGGCGCGTGGCGATTGTGAACCGCTGGATCTTGATCCAACGGTCCAGATCTAATCGGGTTTGGAACACGTGAACTCACCTCAACCGCACGATCAAGATCGGACGGCGCCAGAGTTCGCGAGGGCGATGGCGGCAGCGGGCTGCAGCCACCGGAGACGGAGACGACGAAGCCCGACGGCGCTCGGTCGTCGTTCGGCGAAGTGGGTGGTCTCTTCGGATGCGTCTCGGCGGGGACTCGGATCTGGGCTTCTTCGGTGGAAGACGACGGACGTCGGCGAAAGCAGCGTAAACATGGCGGTCACCTCCTCCAACTACTGGCGAGCTCGCACGGCAAACGACGGCGGCTCAGGCGAGATGGCTCGGGAAGCAGTGCGCAAGGATGAGGGCAACCTCGGGCGTGACCAGGGCTTTAAATAGCCTCGGCGTTCGTGCGAGACGGAAACCTAATTCTACACGGCGGCGGGCGGCGGCGAGTCCGGCCGAACTTCGGCGGAGACGACGACGACGCCTGGCCGCCCACGTGGCACGATCAACGGCCACGATCGCGTGAAGCGATCGGATCCGGGCCGGATTCGACCGAAGCGGTACGGGCGGATCTCAGCCGTTGGATCTTGATCCAACGGTTGGGATCGATTAGGGTTTTGAGCTGGTTTGATCGAGTCACGTGGCTCGGGTCGGACTCGAGTCCGACTCGGGTTCTGACTTCGATCGGATGAACAGATACTCGACCGAGTTGAATTTCCAGCGATTTAATATTTAAAATAATTCCCAGTAATTCATTTAATTCATTAAAAATAGCAAAAGACTCAGAAAAATTCCAGAAAAATTCTGGAAAATACTTTGGATCATTTTGGACTCAAATAAAATATTTCCAACAAAATTTTATTTGCAAAATTAAATTCTTTAATTATTTCAAAATGGAATAAATTCAAATAAATTCCAAATAAATCCAAATAAATTCCAGAAAATTCCAAAAATTCACCAAAGTGCCAGATCACACATGAATTTAAGAAAAGCAAAATTTTGGGGTGTTACATTGCCCTACGCAAGAAACAAAGCGTTGCTTTAATTAGCCAGCTTTCGCAAGAAACGAAGCGTTAAAGATAGATGTTTGATATTGTGAAATAATTTTTTTATTTTTTAATCTTTATTTTTCGTTATCAATTTTATTTTTCGTAGCAACGCACGGGCATGTAACTAGTTATTATTATTTGTAACACCCCGGCAACTCATATGCCCAAAACGCTACCAAAACCTAACCAATTTTCACCAAAAATTTTCGCAAGATCTCCCCTGCTAAATGGACAACCACTCAGCAGGCAAAGAGATTACCATTAACAATTTAACACAACAAGAATCAACTAACCATCATGACCCGCTAAGCATAAACAAAGGGTCATGGTCTCCAAAAAGAAACATTCTAGCAGTTTAACTACTAACAATTATTAACCTTTATCATCAGAGAGATCTCAACACTACAACAATTATTACATTGATCTCAATTGATTACCAAAAGAACCAATTTAAGCAAACTTAAATCTCTATCATGTAGTAAACGTGACTGAGGTGCAGCAAAGTCCCTTCCGGGCCAAACAACTTCAGAGTACCTAAAAATATTAAACAACAAGCGTGAGTCCAAGACTCAGCAAAGTGCATCACAAAACTAATTAACACAATTAAATCAACGGTAAGAGCATATATGTTATCCAATTGCACAAATTCATAAAACAATAATAACAACAACGTTTACCTCTTTTCACTTCATCACTTAATTCTTACACATACCTCTTTGAACCTTTTTGGATGAGTTCACGACTCGATCCCAACGCTACCCATTTCCATTTAACACAAAAATCATCGTTAGGATGCAATGCGATATGAATGCTCCTTTCGATGCACGTACTGGTACTGCCGAGTGCACACCCGTCGGTGTGCACCCTCACGTCCGATCCATCCTATGGAAGGTGCCTACTCTTACTGTTTCGCTCCCATTCACCTCGATAGACTACGAGGTAGAACTTTCGTATTCACTACGTGTGAACACAGAGGCCCGCATCAGAATGGGTCATCTCTTCCATTATGAACGCACAAATGTGATTAGCACAAATTAAATTCCATCTAAATTCATTTCTATCACTTCGCATGGACATAATATAATCATCATCATTCATTCAACCAATAGCATTAACTAATTTTAAATGCATAACCACTGATACTTCTCATTTACTCATATGATGCAACACAAATCATGCAATTCATTACAACATAAATATATTCATGATGATTAACAAGAATATAAATCCTAGCAGCATACTAGGAATGCACTTACCTTTACCCACTCAGGACTGAGTGGCGAGAAGCTTTGGCAACTCCCGATGTTACAATTCCTGCAATAAACATAAATACATCTAACTCAAACAATGCAAGTCATTTTCAAGAGAAAATGAACAAAACTTCTTTCGCTCAGAGCGAAACCCACTTCAAAACTCCCTCAACTAGACCTATTAGCTTTCATACGCGATCCGACTCAATTTCATATACCAATCGGCAATAAAATGCCCACAACATTGCATATCAACACTTCTACTCGATTCCCCAAAATAGCCACTTCACCTCACACTTTCCATTCTCGAACAACGATAGCGCAAACTCGCATAACTTCCAAATGGTCAAACCAAAATTCGAGTTCTTGTACTCTAAACGACCACAAGGGAATAGGCTTCGGTTATCACAAAGCCATTCAAGTAGGAGTTATCTTAGAGACCCTCAAATCGTGCTCCAAACACTCCGTCAAAATTTTGAATTTTCAGCGATTCTAGTTTTAGGAGAGCAACTTCAACAAAGCATATTAACCACAAGAGGATCATCTTTCATTATCACAAACTCATTCAATTTGGTTACTCATCAATCAATCCCAGTTTTCAAAAGAACAAGGCTCATTTACACTAATTCCAATTCCGGACAGTTCGCATTCAAATTAGCATATCTCCTAATTGACTACACCAAATTTGGAGTTCTTGTACTCTAAATGACCACAAGGGAATCCTCTATCCATACATCATATCCATTCATGCTAATTGTTCGTCATTCAATACCAGATTTCAAAAGAACCCACCCGAAATAACCTAATTTCTGAAATTTCAGAACAATTGCAGTTTTGGGTAGCCCACTTCAACAAGGCATAACTTTTAATTCTAGAATGCAAATCAAGCAAAAGAATACATTTTCTCAATCTACATAAAATTTTTAGCTTTCTCTAGACAAATATAAAAGCTAATTCGGACTGTAAATAGCTCATCATCAGTTGAACATTGAATCTACCATCATATCTTCAATTCAGACAGCCCGCACTAAAACAGCCATAACTTTTGATTGGCTTAACGGATTTTAGTGAACTTGTGCTTCAATTAAAGAAGAAAGGAAGGGCTACAACTTTGTCTACTACCAAAAAACCATGGGGTGACTGCATCTGCCCCAAAACCGAGCTCCAAGACTCGAGTTCATCTTCACCCGAAAATAGAAATTGTTCCCTCCAATCCTAGACCACATTTCCCTCCAAAATCCTCAAATCTAGGAACCCTAGACCCACACCAACCAGCAAGGACCTCCATTAGAGCAAGCTACACAACTCCAAAGCAAGTTTCTCTTACCCAAATGGAGGAGGAAGAAGATGGAGTGGCTGGCTCGAGGGAGAGGAGCGCAGGAAGGGAGGAGGGGCACCGGCCAGCTTGGGGGAGGAGCTCACCGAAGTGCCGCCGGAATTTGGCCGGTGCTGGCCGCCGAAGCTGCTGGTTGGAGGGCCCTGCTGCTGCTCAAGAGGAGTGGAGAAGAAACCAATGTGCTATTCGGTTGGGGAAGGAGCAGCTTGGAAGTTTTGTGTTGCCACCTAGTGGGAAAATGGCTGGTTCAGTTGGAGCAATCAAGAGGAGAAGAAAAACCAAGTGAAGACTTAAGCATCCTTCTCTCTCTCTCTCTCTCTCTCTCTAGAAAAACATCTCAATTAGATTAATTTTAAACATGTTAAAAACTACTGCTTTGCTAATTAGTAAAATTTGAAGATCGACTGTTAAATCAAAGACGACAAAACAACCGTTCAACCGTGGAACTGGTATTACATTGTTATTTGTTTTACTGTTGTTTCAATCTATTTATTTTATTCAATTGAAAATGTTGCTTTACTGCAAAAGAGCCATATCATCCATTCTTTTGGAATAAGCCTTGAATGCAGTTATAATAGACTTGCATTCTGTAGATAACTTGTTGAGTGATTTATGTACGCACCCTTGCCACAACAAATCTCATCAGTTGGAGAGGAGTCTACACCTACTTTGGGGGAGTCCTATGAAGAGATGAGTGTCTACGAGTCAAACCTTGTCAGATGCTTGTGGCATGTTGATGGGATTCATCGAAGTTTTTCGTTCCGCTGTTATTTATTTTGAGTTGAAGTCAGGTGAGGCCTAATAAGTGTAAAGTTGAACTTAAGGTCTTTTCAACTATAATGTTTAATAAATATAGTCTTTTATTATGCTTCCACTCTGTATGATTGTGATATTACATCTGTATTGCCACTGTGTGAACTAGCATAATCCTACACTAGTGCAGTATACGTAAAGGGTCTGGATTTATATACTCGAGTAATTGGTGGAAGTACGATAACATCCCAATTCTAATGACTAAAGATTTATTGCATGCATAGCATAAAAAGTACAAAGAGTCTACAAAGTACATACTCATATAAAGAGTAATCATATATATTGACTGTATAGTACATTTACATATAATAATTGCCATCAGTTAAAAAATTGTTTTGTTCTTATATAGGAATTAATTCTCCTAGGAAATTATGGTTAATGGCTAAGTCAAAGGCCATAAAGCTAATAAGATATCATTCAGCATTCCAAATTAATACCAGTTGTTCGTGCGTCGAGATTTAATATAGAGACAAATATTGACAATGAAGAGGGATTGAGAGTTGAGAGAATTAATTTTGACGCCGAACTTTAGTCACGCCACATTTCTTGGGCATGTGTTTAGTTTATCGCCAACTGTGGCTTGACACACTTTCTTAGCCCCCTAGCCAACGTGTCACGGACTCAATTTCTTGACTATGCCTAACTTGTGGTAGTCATTCTGTTGGCCATATATTTTTGTGGCAATTCACACTTTAACTAACCTTAGTTATGGCAAGGTTGGCCATTAACCAAATATGCCCTAGACTTCCCACCCAATACACATCCCACCAATTAATGGATTAGTTAATAGGATTCTTAGGATTCTTTTCAATATAATCATGTGCAATCAAGGTTATCTCGTCGCATAACTTATCCACTAAATACAATCATGTCAACACGTGCAAATTACCATGTATAGCCTGGTATTTACAAATTAGATTCATAGGCAATATTTTTTTCCTAATTTGTTGTCAAAAAATAAACCAACAAAGACATGAATACATTATCACAAGATTTTGAGTTTAGTAAATAAGAATAACTATCTCTCATCCACGTTGTTATTTTATAATACTCCCACTCCATATAATTAACCACTTTCTTAACCCAGAAGAATTTAGTTAATGCCACAATAGAAACATATTATTTGAACATATATAGCATTGTACTATGCATAAAGGCAGATAACTAATAACTAAATTTCACAGAACTTGAGTGGTTCAAAAAAAATCTCTGTGAACTTATAACTAAATAACTAAGGAAGAAAAATCAACTAACATTTCCACCTAAAATAGGAAAGTCCACTAAAATAGCATAATACACATAAATATCAATGTTGTGTAGCTTTGCATTTCTATAAAAAAATTGTACAAATAACAAAAGATAACTATATAACATAGTAACATACACCAACAAAAACCAAAAAAACCTTCAGACTTCCCATAAAAACACCAACAAACGCACTTTTTTTTTATCAGTCAACATGTCTGGTAAAATTAATCGTGCAATTAGTGGTTGATTATAGCATTGGCCAATCATTAAGAACACATACCTAGTACTCCATAAGGGATCATATTAGCTGTGTAAAATTGTCCCACCAAATATATGCAACAAAGCTTACTTTTCATATGTATGTTTCAAACTTTATCAAATTGGCATGATGCATACGAAACAAATCCAATGGAATTAATTATGTCTTCAGACAGGAACATGTAACTCCTAGTATTGCTAAGTCCATCACATGCTTAATTATATGCATGCAAGCAACTAGATACTTATGCGGCTTCAAACTTTTTAATATTAAAAAAACGAGTTAGCAAGATGATTCATCAATTGGATTTTGATGCAGATTAAACATCTTTCTGATACTCAGCTCAACAGTTCAAAAAAGGAGCAAATTAAATACTACAATAAGCATATGTGTGGTCCAATCACCTCAAGTACCATATGACATGCAGCTGCATGCGCCCATCATTTCCTCGAGTCGAAGAATGCCTTTGTTGTTCTATTAAAGGACTCCATGGAAGAATTAGACAATAATTAGTGCACAGTCAAAATAGAGAAATATTGCTATAATACTTGGACTACCTAGAGGAATTAACAACAAAAATGTACACTGGCTGTACCAACTCATGTAAAATAGAGCCCGCACATTGTCATTGTATATTAACATAATAACATCGTAGCAACGTAGCTTGTCTTCAAGGCCATTTGCAAAACCAAATATTGTAACCACTATCCAATAGAATGCTATCCAGGAAAAGCAGCTGTCTCACCATGAAGTATCTTGCTCTATATACGCATGTCCAGTATTCATATATCACATCCATATGCACGTGCAGTTTATACTGGCAATTTTTTTTACATGATGAAGTTAGAATTAAACACTACTACAGACATGCTCATCTGTGTCGGTTCGCAACAGACATAGTGTTGATTTTTCAACCGACACAGAAATACCGACAGTAATAATCGTGAATTATCAGTGTCGGTTTAAAAACCGACACAAATAAAATTATCAGTGTCGGTTCTATACACGAACCGATACAAATAGTGACATATCCATGTCGATTCTATTTACAAACTGACACAAATATATATTTATCTGTGTCGGTTCTATACACAAACCCCATGTTCCATGCAGTAAGAACATGCATATGGAAGATCACCACTACAGTTTTGTACTTGGGGAAAAGGGGGATTAATTGGTACAGAAAAGAGAATAAAATGATAGATCACCAGTGAAACCACAAATTCGTACTTATAAATTTGGAAATATAGCATAGCTACTGTGAGGAGCACCCTTAGAGCCCAACAAAATATTCTCGCGAGTTTGTAAATTTCAATCGATTCAGTAACCACCACCTGAGCAAACAAAAAAAGTTGTCCAAGAAAATAGCAACTTTCTGTGGAGTTACAGAAACTGCCAAGAACTATCAGAAATCATACACCTATGATTCTCCAAGAAGGAAATGCCCAATCTATGGGTTAACCGAGCTATATGCTGCATACAATAAAACGACCTTGTGTTACACTGTACTATTCCCAATTTCTCGCATGGAGATCACACGAGGCAATAAAAAAACCCAACCATAGTTGTGTTAGGAAAACAACATGACAAGTCTGGAACAAGGCCAATTAAACCTTTATTATCTCGTATATTCACACCAAATTCATTACTCTAATTAAGAACAAAATGACATATACATGCAAGAAAAAACTGCACCACAAAAGAGAAAACGATTGCACAAATGAAACAGCCGATTGAACACAAGACCTAGACATTTCTAATTCATATCAACACCATGAGATGTACCATCACCATTAGAGGCAAAACCATGAGGAATCCCCAAACACAGGTAATAGCACAATACCGCTAGTAGACTTTGTACGAGGAGGCGTATATGCTTTAGCAGAAGCAAAGGACAAGAAGAAATATGACCTATTACTGGAGATGGAAGCGTTTCCAGATCTGGAAGGCGCCGACGCCGGTAGGTGCCCTCTTTCCACTTGTAGACAAGCAGATCTGCCTCCCACCGTCACCATGGCTGCCTTCTACCTACCTCAGAGCACCACATGGGATGAGGAAAGCAAAAGGGGAAAAAAAACTCAAAATTTCGTGAGCTTGGAGAGAAATCTTTTTTAAAAAAAAAGTTAAAACACTAGAGCAAGTGAGAGAGGAGGAAGAAAACCAGAAGAGGGAGAAGGGCATAGCAAAGGACTGGTCAAACAGAGCTTTCCGTTAAGCACACATGGGGAGGCGAGCAAAGATCCGTATTAATCAAATCATCACGCGTCCTGTTCCCCCATGGCGAGGGCTAATCCTTGGAAGACACAAAGTGGCAAAGAGAAACTCACGAGAAAAGAAAGAAAAAGGAAATTACCGGTCCGGCCCACACAAGAATTCAGGATTGCATGCGCGCAGCTAGCTGCTAGCAGCCATGAAAGAGTACCTTATTCCAAAGAGCAGGCAAGCCATTGGAATCCGAGCAAGATAAGGTTCAAGTGGGGACATGAGCTAGGCACATCACATGAAGCCAAACAAAGCCTCTTGCTCTCGGCAGTCGATGCAAGCATTGCTGCCCGTCGCAGCGGTGATGGGAAACGGCAGGGGGAGATGGATGGATGGATTTATGTATACGGCAGAACAAGTCCCGAGGGGGAGAGAGAGCTGACAGAGAGAGTAGTGAGCACGCAGCAGCAGCTGCGTCTATCTGTCCATCCTCCATCGTCTATATCACCAGCAGCAGCCGTATTTAGATGCAATCTGGCCGCTGGGTGCTCACTCTCTTCTGTCAGCCAGCCATGTACACCGCCATCACCACCACCTCCGACCCATCCCATCATCATCTACTGCCAAGTGCCAAGCAAATACAGCAAACAATCGACACGAAGAGAGAGGGTGTGTGAGAGAGATCAAACCCATTTACACATATACTTCGTCGTCGTCTTGCCCGAATCGGGGAAGGGGACGGCGGCAGTCCAGATATGCATGGGGGCTATCTATTGGCTTCTTCAAACGCTCTGGTTGTATAGCCCCATCAGTTAGGCGTCCACCGCCAGCCTTATATAGCGGAAATGCCCCCTACCTTCCTTGTTATTGCTCATACCCTTAGCCCTACGGTTGTTAGGGTTGGAGATATGGCGCACTCTGTTCATATTTGTATTTGCAATTTTCCAGTTAGAATATACTCTTCCTAGAGTGTTGCTACGTCTACAATGGTTAGAAGAGAATTCGATGATAAGATAGCTCTGTTGAACTTTTTTAAGTGTGAGATCCACTTGTCAGAAATATTCGCGCACTTAGGGTGTCTCTGCTTTTTTTAATGTTGGCAGTATTTATTCGCTTGAAATAGATTAGGTATAACTATTATGTCCAGATTTTAATGTGTAGCCCACAACATTATTTGCAATAGATGTAGATCTTTATTTTTTTTCTTATAGTATAATATAGTAAGTGTCGATATCTCTGGTTTCCGTGCCTATCTATTAGAACGACCGTGTACTTGTAGCACAATCCAATCAATGATCGACACAAATTGTTTCTTTCCGTTGGTTTCGTCCATGCATAGCTACTCTAGTGTTATTTTCTTCCTGTTAATTCTATCTGTATATTGCTACTCAATTGTTGTATGCTAATCTTTTTCAGTAATATACCATAAAATTGTGGTAGAGATATAATGGTTTTTCAATGATAAATCGTCTGACTTTGTATATATTTCGAGTATTGTTTCCGTGTGTTGGTGGTGAGACAATTTGGTCACTTCCAATTAATAGTCCATCGACAAAATATTTATACTGTATTCATGTTAGCTAGAATGCTCCCTATTTATCTTGGTTTATATAATATAACATTAATATAGCTTAAAACAAACTAATCGTTAGAAGGATGAAGTAAGCTAACATAATATTTCCTCGTCTTTTTTTCTTCTAAATTTCCCACAAAGGAGAAAGAGGGTGCTGCTTGCAAGTTCCGAGTGAGGTCCATTTTCAAAAAAATTCATACATTTATAGTATTTTAGTATTTGTTTGTGATTGGCAATATTTATTCACTTGAAATAGATAGTTTTATGCACAGCCTACTACATTATTTTCAATAGATATAGATCTGCATTATTTGTTATAGTAACATCCAGTATATGGTCGACGCCATGTAGTTTTCTTGTCCATCCACTAGATTAGCTGTGTATAATTTGTTATTGCACAATCCAATAAGTGATCGACATATTTTGTTCTCTACATTGATTCTGTCCATAGATGCTCACTTTATTAATTGTGTACTAACTCTTGTTGACCGAGTGCTACAAAATTTAGACAAAGATAGGTTCCTACGAAATGATGGTTCTTCATTCGTAAATTAATTTGACTTTGTATCTATTCTCTCTTTTCTTTTAAGAATTGTATATATTCTTATTATTATTGTTTTAGTTCGGTGGTAAGAAACTATTGTGCATTCCGTCTGCATCGGACATTATAATCAGCATGACAAGAAACAATTGTGCATTTACGTCTGCATCGGACTTTATAATCTGCATCGATCTATTTACTATACTGATGTTGGTTAACAGTACGTACGTGGTCCATGCACATATTTGTAAGGCCCTCTTTTTTATATTAAATATTAACCACAGGTTTCATGTCCATACAATACTAGTTTCATAATCAGTAGCTAGTATGTACATTTATATTGTTGATAACACATTCATATACATTATATTACATATAATAGCGGAAGCATTTGTACTATATGATCTGTAAGGTCGATCAGAGTACAGCGGAAAAATCAAAAGTCTTGTAATGTGCCGTATAACCCTCAGGTAACTGAGAAGCTATAAACCCTAGAAAAGCTCATCATAATATTCCCTGTATCTTGTGGTATAGAAAGTATCGTCGGGATTTTCTGTTCCTTCACCTAAAAACAGCAATAATAGCAAGGTTGAATACATAGAGTACTCCACAAGATTTTTGCAAACCTATGATAAATGCAGGCTAGTATTAAGAGAAAAATTACTACAGTTATTTTGCATAAAGCTAATTTGAATTTCTAAATACTGAATAGTACATTGAAAGCGAAATTTTGTAAAAACAATTTGACATGTATATAAAATAGAAAGTATGTAAGCATAAATATAGCAACTCACAGTTCTACAATTCGTCCATTCCATATCAACGCATGGCATAAAACTAGTCTTTGCCAATATATGGTACAACAACTGAAATCAATCTTTGTCAACTCATGGCATAGCATTGAATCATTTGTAAGGTAAAATTTTCAAAACATATTTTCAATTCCATTCCATTTTTATGAAAATATCAAAATCATCTAACTAGTGCTGGCGCACCAAAACTCTCATAACTGCGGGAATGGCTTTTCGAAAAATTTTATGCTCTATAGAGGTGTACGGCTTTGTCCACAAGTAATGATTAACTCTTTTTGCATTGCAATTTAATATACTTCCTTTGGTGTGCCACTGAGAGATCATATATAACTATTACATTACTTAGCACTAACTTTGCACCAGCTCGATAATGATAAACCCTTGCTATGGCGGCAGAAGATATTTGTACAATTTATGTACGACCAATGGTTTCACATCCCACCATCCCACTCCCCATAGCAAGGCCGTGTACATCGTTGTATCAGCAAGCATTATTCCCAACACCTCGGTGTGGGCGTCCTTCCAAGCAATCCATCCAGAAAGCCCGTACTACTCCAGCCTTTCAGTGTTCAAAGCTAATTCTAAGTAACTTAATAAGTTAAGACTGTCACATACCAGCTTTGTGGTTGTACGATAATTCTTGGATTTAACAAATACTACGTTCAGTCCTTAATCCAACCCAAGCGAGAAATCTTTCCCTATCTACGTGTAAGTCCATGCACATCCGACTATTGCAATAGTCGCATGTGTCAAAACCTTGGTTTTATATTCATTTTTACCAAAATATCAATACCACAGTTCCCATTATGTCCAAATTTTTATTTCCATAGAACATGATAACCAACCATTCGTTTCTCATTTCTAAAGCATGGCTAAACACGTGCAAATATAATCAATTATACCTATTTGACATTATTAAATGTCCAACCATAATATAGGGTTATCAAAGTTCGCATGTCAATATTGATTAAGGAAATCTCATAATTTTAGGAATACATCTACCAATACGCACAATATAGCAAAGTTTTTGGAACAAAGCACATGCATAAAAATTTTGACAATACAATTTCGAAATGATAGGATCAATGTGCTCAAAGGGGGTGCTTATCTTACTGATTGTTGTCTTTGATTGTAACATCTCAAAAATTATAAGAAAAAGAGAATGGAAATTTAAAATTTTTAATGTGATTGATTTTGAATTATCTAGATTTTCCCTTTTTTTGGATTTTTGTCCTAAAAGAAAAGTCATTTTTTGAATGAGTAAAAATGTAAAAGCAAAAAAGTAAATATAAAATATCAGTAAAAATATAAAAAAAAAAATTAAATTATAAGAAGCCCATTGAGTTATTTTTTTACAGTAAAAAGAAATTTGAACACATCAATTAATGACAAGAAGTGAGAATAAATTGGTTTTGACTAAAATCTGTGTAGTGTTAGACTTGTGTAAAACTCCACAAAGTTTATCTTAAGTTGAAATTTTTACCATATCTTTCTGAAAGTAATGTTAATCTCTAGTAAAACTATAAAAAAAATTAATATTCAGATTTAGTTCCTTTCAAAATTTAAAAACTGAAAATTAACTAGAAAATCTAAAAATTTCAATGTCAGATTTATTAGAAACTAAATATGCAAGATATAAATCTAAATTTTTTTACATAATATCACTTAAATCATATAAAATATTTTTCAAAAATTAAAAAATGTCTGATCTCATTTATATCCCCCAATTAAATGAAGAACAGAAAAGAATTAAATAAATAGAACTGCTTGTTAGAATTATTTGAATTTTTATGCAAGATATTTTAGTCCAAAACTTTAGTAAGTGTATATAACCTCTTGAGACTTCCTACAAAACTTTTCAAAAAAATTAGACATGATTTGACAACACTAATAAATGCCTAAACTTGCGCTATCTAGAAAATTGAATAGACTTGCCTTTCTTCCACCTATGCCATGTGGGCTCGACCTTTGTTTGGACCGACCAGCCAGGGGGATTGAGCCTGTTCCTCTCTCTTACCGACTGCCAGGTGGTCCCCAACCCCATTCGTCAGACCACCCTTCTCCTCTCTTTCCTTCCTTCCTTCTCACCGGTTAGCGCCGTAATCTTGAGAACCAAGGCTGATTTAAAAAGCTCTTTTTACAATGCCTGTACCATGGCATTACCACGCGGCGCCCATGTCTTGCATCAACCCAACGCTGCAAAACCCACACCGCCGATCACCTCGTCTTGGACCTCTGTTGAAGTAGCATCGTCTCGACACAATAAGCCACCCCTTTCACTTATATATGCCATCAAGCGCGTCGCCAAGAGCTCTGCAACCTCCACCATTCACCAATTGCCTTAACATCGACAAACGACCTCCAATTTCGTTGATTATCGCCAACATCCGCAAAAGGCTAAGAACACAAATCAAGAGATCTCAGTGAGCACTCTCAAATCCCTTAATGTGATACCCTCCCTTTCATGCTACAGTATAATATAAAAAGAAAGGTTCTAAAGTGTTTACTGTGCTAGTCCCATGATCAGTAGCTAGCACACACTTCCACAAATTAAAAGCACAACTATACACCATATTTTATTTCATATAATAGCGAAAGCATTTATACAATATGACAAGCAAGGTAGTACAATAGAAGAACCAAAAGTCTTATAGTGTGTTATATAACCCTCAGGCAACTGACAAGATATAAACTCTAGATAAAATCATCGCCATTATCCCCATAACCTGCGTCAAAGTACAACACTTTGGGATATTCTATTTCTTCTCCTAAAAACAACAATAATAGCAAGGGTGAGTACATTGCGTACTCAACAAGACTTGAAGTCTTTTGCAAATTGTAGGACCTCCCCTTTTATGCTACGGTGCAACATAAAAGAAAGGTTCTTTAGTGCATTCTGTGCTAGTCCCATGATCAGTAGCTAGCATGCACCAACACAATTTGAGATCACAACAATACAAAATTTTACAAGTTTTATTACAGTGGAAGTTCTTAATTTACATAACATTAAACAAGAGTAACTAAAAGCATAATAGTAGCAAAAACATCATCTTGTAGTGTGCCGGGCTAGACCCAACTTCACAGGCAACTGACAAGGTGATCTTAGTCAGAACCGTCGTTGTCAAACCCGTGATCTACGAAAGACTGATCAACTGCTGCCATATCTAGCTCATCACCTAAAAATAATGTAAATGCAAGTTGAGTACAAAAATGTACTCGCAAGACTTTTACAGATCCTGATTACATGCAAGCTATATGAAAAGTGGGTTTCTATGATTGATTTGCATAACACAAAATTTGAACTGTAGTACTGAATAATAATTAAAAGCATAAATGAAACTAAGACGTTTTGATGAATAATTAAATTATCAAGTAATCAATTGATAAAGAAATAATTCACTCACGATCCTTCGTGAGCGAGAAGCGACAAATTACTCACAGCCCTTCATGAATAATAAATCCATTATACCGATTTCCCTAAAGATGTCAAAATGAGTTTAAACAAAGTTTGAGTCGCGTGTTCCTTTATGTCAAATCCAAATCAACTAACTAGTGTCTGTTCTCCAAGTTATCCATAACCGTGGATACGGCTAATCGATTAGTTGTATTCTCTGCAGAGTTATACAGCTTTACCCATAAGGAATGATCGTCTCTTTGTGCAAATCTTAATTAACACACTTCCTTTGGTGTGCCGCAGAGAGATCATACATAACCGTTACATTATTCGATTCTAGCAATGCACCGGCTCGGTGACGTTAAACCCCCGCTATGGTAGAAACAAAATCACAACAATCATAATTTTTCTGAGCTTATATAAAACAATTGTTTCTCACCATAGCTAGACGTACACCGTTACATCGGCAGGTGTTATTCCCAACATCTCGGTGAGGGCACCTGTGGAGAACACAGCTACCGGGTATGCCCACAAGAGTCAAAGAAGACCCGGCAAAAGGAGACAGGTGGGACCGAGCGAGCGGTCTCAGCACCATGCAAACCGCCCCTCCGTAGCCAGGAAGGAATAACGAAAGGGGATCATCCCCCTATAGATAAGATTGTAACCGAAAGGGATATTGTCCCAGATAACGAAAGGGCATGATCACGCGAATTGTAACCAACTCGGACTCCTCCTATTGTAACTGAGTTGGACTCTTCTGTCTCTCCCTTTATAAGAGAGATAGAGGCGCGAATATGACAGACGAGCACAAATAATCCCAGAACACAGGACTAGGGTTTTACCTCCACCGCAGAGGGCCTGAACCTGTCTAAACTTAAACTTGGATCATACAACACTACGTTCAGTCCTTAAAGTGACATGGGCAATAATCTCCTCCTATCTACGTGTAAGTTAAAATACGCAATGAAAGATGATTATATGCATAAGTGTCACCCATATGTTTATAGAGCAGTGCTAGCATGAGCAATTTAATAAACGATTATTCCCAGTTTAGTCCAACCATTTTTTAGGATTATCATGGTTCACGTTTCCAAAGTAATTGAGGTATAATCCATCGATATGGGTTATAACTACCAGAAAGCATAAAATATATATATTTGCTAGAAATATAAAGCATGCAGGCAAATTATTATACATATTTTAATTAATTATGAAATTTGGGTTCAAGATGATCAAGGAAAGTGCTTGCCTTGCTCTTCTGAAGTCAGATCAATTCCACTGTCGTCGATGGCGAGGTTTGCAACGTCAGTATCTACTTGTCATTTAAAGGGAATATGGCAAAATCCAAATTTCAATAACAGCAAGAAAAGTCAAATGAAGAATTAAATAAAATCAATGCACATATTTGTAATTTAACAATCATGATTCCACTATTATATGTGCATTAGTGATATAATACAATTCTTTTAATATTTTAATTAGGACAATACAACATATAACATTTATTCATTGTGAATTATTTTATTTTATTTCATGGATTAAAAATCCAGATTGTAAATTCACATATAAGTTTCATTTTTTTAATTTAATAATCCAAAATTTGCATAATTGAATTTAAATTAATTTATTAAGCAATACAATAAGGAAACAATTAAAAGTAATATTGTACACCCTAAGTATTTTTTTTCTAAAATCGTGTTCTCTACTATTTAATAAGTTGAACAAAAGTGGTTTTACAATTTTTGAACACATATTAAATTAATTATGACTATTTAATCATTTTCTTTATTGAAAACCTATTTATTTATAAATTAATGCAGATGAACTCCAAATTCAAGTTTAATTGCATAATATGAAATCATATCAGATATGGATTCTACCAAAATTTATTTTACTATATTTGAATCAAGTTTGCACAGAATTTGCATGTAATTAGTTTCAAACATATAATTCAAATTTGAATTTAAATTTAAATTTCTAAATAAAATTTTTATATTTTTGCATATCATTAAACTAGGGAATTTTATACGAATTTAGAAAGTTGTTTGACTCAATTTGGATTTGAATTGCAAAAGTTATAATGATTCGAAGTGGCTCGGGTCTGAAAAAAAATCAAGAAAAATAGGAAATACGCTTTCCATATACTGAAAGCGTATTTCAACATTTTGCGCGCGCTGTATATTCAAACCCGACTATAGTCACTAACATGGTGGCCCCAGCGGTCAGGGACCGTGCGCGCAAAGTAGGAGAGGGCGCTGACTGGCCTGTGGGGTCGGTGCGCCAGCGAGACACACACACGCGTGTGTCTGGCCGCTAGGCCCCGATGGTCAGCGACTCAGAGCAGGAGTCACGGCGGCCATCCCCGCCGGTGGTGGACCGGCGCCGTCGAAGGCCAGCAGTTGGCTCCTGCGGCATTAGCGTGTCCTCGCACACCTTGTGGAGCTATCGGTTACTAGTGGTTGTTGGAGGTTTTAGGTTCGCATCGTCGACCGGCGGCGATCCAGAGTGAAGATCATCGCGATGGCGCTACGAACCAAATTGGCCATGATGAATGAGTGTGGGAGTATCAATGTGACTCAAGGAAGCTAGCGCACACTTCAATCAAGAAAAAGAGAAACGGATTCGAGCTCTCACCGTGCGGCGGCGGCGGAAAGGAGAGGCACGGTGCGGGCAACCTCTTGGAAGTTTTGGTCTGAGATAAAAGGTGCAATGGAACCGTGAGTGTCCACTGATACTTCACAAGCAACGAATTGGACCAACTCTTACCATGGTTTGGCAACTTCAGTTTTTCCCCAAATCGGACGCTTACCGGAGCCGAGGAAGAAAGAAGCAATTTTGAGTGGATTGGGGATTAGAGAGGAAATGGATGTGTGCTAAGAGTCAAGGAAGGAATAATGCATCAGATGTGTTCCTTAAATAGGAGGAACGGATAGTAGATGAGGACTTGGTTGGGGTAGAGAAACCGGTGAGGCCACTTGGTCCTTCCCGAACTCCTCTGCCCGTGGCAGATGCTCAGAACAGCTGGGGCACATGTGTGCTTGGGCGGCGCTACAGTGCAGGATGTGCCTCAGCTTTGGCAGTAGAAGATAGAAGTGAGTTGATGTTCCCCCGACGACTTTGTACAGGTGAGAGGAGGCAAAGAAAAGAGAAAATAAGAGAAAGGTTAGGGAAGAAGATGGCCAATGGGCCTCGGGCCCGCATGTAAGTGAAGGAAAGAGAGAGGGGAAAAGAGAGAGTGATTGGTGGGGCTAGGCTGGCAGACACTGCACACAAGGGTCCAATTGTTAGAGAAAGAAGTCCAGCTCGGGTTCTTCTCCTCCAACCGAACTGACTTAGGAGAATTATCCTAGGGTATAAACAACTTCATGATTTTTCCAAACTTTTTGTGTTACCTCCTAGATAGGTTATCTATGCTCAGTAAAAGTTTTGGACATTAAATAAGAATAGTTAATTTTTAAAAATTATGACAATCTACTTTGTGCAGAATATTTATTTTAGAAAATGATTTTATTTAGGGATTAAATCAATATATAAATTTTTGAAACTTTTATAGAAGGTTTTTAACAGCACTATAAACCTTCCATAAAAATTTCAAACTTAAATTCCAAGTATTTATTTTACTAAAATTCTTTTACTTGAATTCTCATATTTTCAAAATTAGGATAATTAAATAGAAACAATTTGTATATTTTCTTGTTAATTTTTTTGTAAATTTTTCAGGATAAGAGTAAAATTAGAATAGACTTATGGTAAAAATTTCAATCTCCAAACAACTCTTAAAATTTTTATAAAATTCCTTTTCTAGCTTATGTTATTTGATTGTTCAATTTCTTAATAACAAGAAATTCACAAAATAAATTCATAGGATTGCATGAAATGCAATAGTAATTCACAACAATAACTTAACAACAGGTTTTACCTTTTATTAGATTCTTGGGATGTTACACAAACCTAATGTCGAGACCAAATTTTCATATCTGAACCCTCTGTGTATAACAGCACTATTCCCAGATTATGCTAGTGCACACAGTAAGAACAGTGATGATAACACATCTATATCATGAATCAAATATTACTAAAACTCAAATAAAAGGTACTGATCTTATGGTTAACAATTACAAATAAATAGCCACATGGCTTGAGTTCAATAAAGTAGTAGAGGAAATAAAATAAATAATAGAGAGATAAATCCATCCATGTGCCCAATAGGCAATCGACTAGGGAGCGCATCCTAGAATTCCGGATCTCCTTCATCGAAACTGCAAGCATAGTACTCGTAGTCACCTTCTGCTTTTGCAGACTCCTCTGTGGAAAGTGGGGAATATTGCAAGGGTGAGTACACAACCGTACTCACAAGCCTTGGAAACTTAATGCATGATAACTATATGCAAGGCTTACAAATGAAGGCATAATATGGCTATTTTAGCATAAAGCAATATTTAAATTTAAATACTATTAGTAATTTCATAATGCATCATTTGACCAAATATAGTTGTAAACATTAAATTTATTATATCAACTAAATAGGTTCCAATTACCTGATTGGCTCCAACCGCCAATGTATGGCTCCATCCTCATTTTCCAAAATGGATAGTCAACTCCAACAAAAATTGGAGGTTTCGTTGAGTACTTGTCCGTTGCCATGGCTCTCGAGACCGGTCAAGATCTAAAGAGAGTAAAACTGGCTCTGATACCAATTGAAGGATCGAGATGATGATCAGAGGGGGGTGAATGATCCCAAATAAAATTCCTCCCACTCAAAGTACTCAAAGCAATCCCGCAAGGAAACCGGTGCTCCTCAAATTCGCAAAACCTGCAAAAACCGGAACGACTAGACAACTATTTGTATCCCTAGGTTGCATGGATGAGAACCATGAATCATGTGAGAGATTTTTAAATCACAATTCTGGTTGTCAAGTGTCCAGAACAAAGAGGAATCAATTCAAATACTTCTTTTCTAAAAGAGATCAAGCCAAATCACAAAAGTTTCTTTTAGAAAAGTAAAATCAGATTTTTCAGGAATTGTCCTCAATTGGAGCAGATGGTTGGTGGACTTCTGTTGCTCCAAAAATTTTAGATATTTTTTAAACTTGTGACAAGATGAGTCCTGAAACAGTCCACCCAAAATCACCTCCAAAGGCCTTGTAGAAAAATCAAGGACTACAAACAGTCAGAAACTTCGATCAGAAAGTTTGGGGCTCGGTTTTCACCTCATAGCTCCCAAATGATGCAACCAGTGGACTCCAAAATTTTTCCACAAATGGATATATGAGACACGCACATTCTCCAATAAGAATCACTCAAAAAGGATTTTTTTATATTTTTCTAAAAATTGGAGACTGATTACTGCGCGAAGAACAAGTTCAGGATAGATAGCAATCTTGATAGAAACTTGATCTCTAGTCTATCCTAGGGTGCAAGAAAGATGTAAAACCAAATGAGCACCCTCAAGACATGCTTGATCAACAGTATTTAGAAGGAGAGAAGGCAAATCCAAATTGCGAGAATTTACATGCGGGAAAGTAAATGCTGAATTTAAATTGCATAAAGTAAAGACATAATGTAAATGCGGAATTTAAATTCACACGAATGTAAAGAAAATCTTTGTATTTTCTAGTTGGAAGGTTTACAAAGCCTCACTTCATATGGGAAAAGCTCAAAGGAGCAACTCAAACCTTCAAGTGAGGGAGGGCACCCCTCCTACTCTATTTATACTACTCTTGGGCCACCTACCATCCTTGGATGGGTCCTAAACCCTATAGCACTCCACCAAGGGCTAGGATTAATCCATTCATTCCACCCCCCCACACATGGGCTTTACATGGGCCACATAGGCCATACATGGGTTTTAAACAAAACCCGGTCAACCCGATGCAACAGGCCTCCATCCGCCGGACTTAACCGCTTCGTTTTTGCCTCTTCAAGCCTCTAACTCAAACCAGAAACCTTTAGCCACCTCAAGTCCATTCCCATGACGTCCAAGTGGTCCTGGTTTAAGCCCAACCATCTTGTCGACATCCTCGACAATTTCGGACCTTGGTTCTCCCAACCTAGTCCCGGTACTCACCAAGGACCACAACTGCCTCAATAACCTGTACCACAAGGACCAAACCATTTTGCACATTCCAAAATACACTCTTACCTTTTTCTTCCTGCATGTTAGTCCACATTTATCATAAATTCAAACATATATCCATGCAATTCCAAATCAAATCAAACTCAAACCTGAGCACACCTTGCTCAAATAAAGTTAAATACTCATCACAAATATGGATGGATGACGATGCTAGGTCATGGTGAGGCGGAGGATGACCAGGACTAGGCGAGGTGCGTCGGAGGTCCAGATAGTCGAAGATCACCGGAAGATGATCAGAGACAGAGTTCGGGCAAGTCAAGAAAACAAGGAAAGGCGATGGTATTAACTAGATGCCGCGAGGATCGATGAGGGGCATTGGATCATGGTCTAGTTGATAGGTTAGCGGATCTATGTAGTATACTTTGAAAACTGTGTAAGAAAACCATTATGTGTGTAGGGTTTTGGGTTACCCTTACATGGTTGTGTGAGTGGGTTAATCCTAGCCCTTAGTGGAGTGCTCTAGGATTGAGGGACTTATTCAAGGGTGATAGGTAGCCTAAGAGTAATATAAATAGAGGGGGAGGGGTACCCTCCCTCACTTGAAGGTTTGAGTTGCTCCTTTAAGCTTTGCCCACATGAAGTGAGCCTTTGTTAACCTTCCATTCAGAAAAATACAAATATTTTCTTTACTATTCTTGTGAATTTAAATTGTGCATTTACATTATGTCTTTACTTTACGCAATTTAAATTCAGCATTTACTTTTCTGCACTTAAATCCCCGCAATTTACTCTCTCGCAATTTGGATTTGCCTCCTCTCCTTCTGAATGCTGTTGACCAAGGATTTCTTGAGGGTATTCATTTGGTTTTACATCTCTCTTGCACCCTAGGAAAGACTAGAGATCAAGTTTACCAAGATTGTAAATCTGTCCTGAACTTGTTCTTCGCGCAGCAGTTAGTCTTCGATTTTTAGAAACATATAGAAAAATCATTTTTGAGTGATTCTGATTGGAGAAGGTGCATGACTCATATATACATCTATGAAAACATTTGTGAGTCTACTGGTTGCATCGTTTGGGTGCTATGAGGTGAAAACCAAGCCCCAAACTTACTGATTGAAGTTCCTGACTATTTGTAGTCCTTGAATTTTCCTGATTTTTCTACAAGACTTTTTGAGGTGGTTTTTGGTGGAGTATTTCAAGACTCATCTGCTCACAAGGTGAAAAGTTCCAAAAATTTTAGATCAACAGAAGTCTACCAACCACATGCTCCAAGTGATGACAATTCGTGAAAAATCTGCTTTTGCTTTTTTGAAAGAGATTTTTGTGATTTGGCTTGATCTCTTTTATAAAAGAAGTATCTGAATTTGACAACCAGGATTGTGATTTAAAAATACCTAACATGTTTCATGGCTCTCATCCATGCAAGCTAGGGGTACACATAGTTGTCTAGTCGTTTCGGTTTTTGCAGGTTTGCGAATATGAGGAGCACCAGTTTGAAGGAAAATCTTTTGGTGTTTCAAAATTTCATTGCGGGATTGTTTGGAGTACTTTGAGTGGAATTTTTTTTATTTGGGATCATTCACCCCCCTCTGATCGCCATCTCGATCTTTCAAAATGAAGGTTATATCTACCCATACCCGTAAAACAACAATGTTTATTAAACATAGCGCATGCATCAAAAATTTGATAAAATAGATTTGAAATGCTGGGATCAATATGGTCAAAGGGGTGCTTGCCTTGCTTGTTGTCACCGACCTCGAAGTTGGGGTCACCGATAATGAAATCTATGACGGCGGGTTCTACACATCGCGCAATAAAATATAGTACATAACAAACTTTAACAAGGGCAAAAAAAAATCAGATGAAAAATTAAATTAAACTTGCTACATAAAACAGGTGTGGCTGTAGGGTTAGGGCTTCCTGATTTTAAGTACACGCATTTTAGTATGTCCTTTAATCCTTATCTTAACAGTGCTTAAGTACAACTAAGTCTTAGGTTATATTGTGACATATTCTTTTTTTTCTATAGATTGTTTATTCTTATTTTATGAATTTAAAAAGCTAAAATTATGTATACTTATATGTATAATTTTGAATTCATGAGGCTAAATTTATTTGGATTAATAATAACAAGACATAAAGTTACCATATGGTATAACATGTATAACTCAACATTTCACCCTAAGTATTTTTGCTTATCTATATAGTTCAGTCTTAATGACACATAGAAATTGATTGAATTCAATTTGGAGCTCATTTGTTCGAGTTATGCACATTTGAATATTTAATACATTGAAATTAACCTAAGTTAGACCAAGGTCTAAATCAAGCTGAAAACTAAATATTTTTACATATTTGGGTTGCTAATATCCTATGGATTCTCAAAAAACTGGCCCCAATCAATTTGGAGTTTATTTGCAAAAAGTTTTATATAGAGCATATTTTAAACCTTTTCTTTAAATTTGAATTTTAATTCTACATAGAAGCCACATTCAAAATATTTTTTGTATATTTGGAAACTACATGATTTAACATGAATTTAGAAACTTGTTTCACTTCATTTAAGCTATATTTCAAAAGTTATGCTAGCTTGAATCTAATCGGTTTGTAAAAATTCAAGAATATAGGAAATATGCTTCCGTAGTATTGAAAGCGTCTTTTCCTCTCTTTTTTTTCTTTTTGGGGTTTTATTCAATTTCACGTGCACTGACATGTCGGGCCCTTGCACCAGCGACTACGCGTGGCTGACACGGTGGCCCACGTATCAGTGACTGCGTGTGTGCGTAAGGGCGACACTGACGGCACCGTCCCGCGCGTTAGTGAGTGTGTGCATGGCTGCATGCGCAGCTACTAACGTATGGGGCCCGTGTCACAGTGTGTGCGTGTGCGGGTGAGGAATTCGAACTAACAAGCTTGGTCCGGATATTATCCTCACCGTGCAGAGGACGCGACGGTGAGGTGGCGCCGGAGACAGCGGACCGCTAGCAGTACGGTGAGCATCAGCATCTCACTGCACACCTAGGGGGTGGCTCGGTGGAGCTTGGGGCTCACCGGAGCATGGCTCGCGGTGGAGCCCAGCGGAGCTAGGTGGCAGTGGTCGACCATTAAGGTGAGGAAGAAGGGCAAATGGAGTTCGATCGACCACGGTTCGAGCATCTAGGTGTCATTAGGCCTCCATTTCAGTGGTCAATGGCGACGGGAAAAGGCTACGTGGCTTTGCAGCCGTGCAATTGGAGCTGAGGAAGAAAGGTCCTGGTGTGGCAATGCTACGGTTGGAGGAAGCTAAAATTGAGTTGTGCAAAATACTGAAGGAGGTATGTGGGTGTTCCAAAGTTAAGTGTAACATCCAAAAAAAGAAAAATAATCAAAAGGTGAAGTAAAAATAAGAATTTTAATTTCATTTTTATTTTTGCATTTCCATGTTTCTCTTGGAAATTTTGCACTTAAGAAAAAAATAATAAAAAAAATCGGCAATTAATTCACAAGCTGATTTTTTTTTTGTGGACTAAAACCAGTCTCAAGATCACTTAGCTCATTTTAGTGCCTGACAAAAAGTTTCAAGAACCCCTGACCAATTTTGGCAGCTCACTTAACAACTAGCAAGTTCAAGTGACTTCCTGTCACCTCTTTGTCATGTGGGGTCCCTTCAGTCCATGGCCCATTTGACAGTGCCTCTCTGCTATGATTCATTACCCCTGGATCAAGAACCACCAAGCCAAGCTCCTCCTTCCTTTTCTTCAAGCCAGAGAAACGACGCCACCATTGTCATCCAAGTTCACATACTGTGCAACACCGCCTCTTTTCTTTTCTCTTCTCCAATCAATGCTGCAACTTGAGAATCAGAGCAAAGAACATGTTGCAGGCTTGTCCTTCACATCTCTCTCTCTCTCTCTCTCTCTCTCTCTCTCTCTCTCTCTCTCCTGACGCAGAGAGCAAGAGCATCGCCCCTCTCCCCCTCACGCAGAGAGGGCTATTCCCAGTGCAAAGTATCATACTCTAATATTCAAGAATGCCACATAGGATGAAAAGTATGATACTGCATTGAAGAAACACTCTCTACAATGCATAGTGTCATACTTATATAGTTAAAATAATTAATTAGTGTGATGTTGTGTCTATGAAAGTGGGCCCAATGCGTTAGATTCTGTGCCATAGCCTAAGATATCGTGCCAAAGCAGTATCTTGCTCAAGATACAGCTTTCTTCTCCCTCCTATTTATTGCTTTGCCACATCAGCAAAAAATCATATGTGACATCTAATTAATAAGTATGATACTACCCATTGAGAATAGCCTAAGAGCATCGCCTCGCCTGTCACTTTCCGGTCAAGCTCGTGCAATCAAGCTTAATTAAAGCACTGCCACACGCCCACACCTCATCTCTATCAGCATTGAACTCATGCAGCCACGACACAACAAAGCTTGCAGTGCCGCCGTTCATGCTCCCCAATTCAAACATTGGGCACACCATCTCCAGAGTCTATATAAACCACGCACACCATCTCCAGGGTCTATATAAACCACGCCAAGGACCAGAGCTTCATCATTGTAACACTTCGGCACCTAGTATGCATAGAATGTCACCACAACAGATAAAGACAACAACCATGAAACATATTTAGAAGTAAATTACAGCAACTATACCATGGTTTTTAACGAAATTTCGGCAGCATATACTCTGTTTTTCCATGGTTTTGAGCATCAACAATATTATCATATCACAATAGCATAATAGATGACATCTAAAACAGCACTAACAAGAGATATAATATCATTCCAAGCCCAGAATAACGAATTCAAAGTTCCAAGAACCAAATACGAAGTGAACAATAAATCCAAGCACACACTAAAGCATAATCCAAATTTAGCACAATAAAATAAGCATCACATCTACGAATGAGAGGGTGTAGTTGTCTAGATGAATGAATCTAAGTGTAGACGTGACGCTAGTTTCCTTTCCCGAATGCCGAGTTCATGGTACCTAAAACAACATAAAACAACAAACGTGAGTTCATCACTCAGCAAAGTGTATTGCAATAGAATAGAGCAACAACAGTAATCAATAACAACATTATTTCATATCATATCTCATCATCATAAGCATCTCATAGTTCATCTTCATAAACATCTCATAACATATTCATTCATGCAATGCAATGTATATGTCTCTTTTCTTAGCACATACCGGTATTGCCGAGTGCACACCCGTCGATGTGCACCCTCTTTCCCTTCCATCCCGTGGAGGGTGCCTACTCTTACTGACTCGCTCACATTCACAACCGTGGATGGGACTACGAGGTAGGTCTTTCGTGTTCACTACGTGTGAACACAGAGACCTGCATCAGAATGGGTCGCCTCTTCCATTATGAATGCACATATGTCATAGACATGTATGAACTTGCATAAGTACTCAATATGACAATTGCATAGCCAATATCAAATTATGTTCATCATATACCAAGCAAGGAGCAAGCATGACAATTAAACACATCATAAATTCATATTGCAACTCTACAAATATAAATGGCCACCCAAGCCCAAAACCATCCCAATACAATTGCCTTCAAGCGTGAGGGACGGAGTGGCGAGATGTGGAAGGCACTCCCGGGGTCACACTACCTGCACATAGGTACAATACACTCAAAACATGCCCGCAAAACAATACAAGAACTATCGGCTACAACTACTTCGCAACCCACTCCTAAATCCCGAAAAACAGAGAATCTGTCCTACGGGATAGCGGGCTTCCAACAAACATAACTTGAGTTCTACAACTCCAAATAAGTTAAACGAGTACATTTTTCTCGAAGCTTAGGAAATTTCCCAACTTTTTCAAAGTAATCACGAAAACTGATTCGACCTCTAAAAACCTCTAATCTATAGTTGAACACAGATTACCCCAATTACGTCATAGATTGGACAACGTTCGGTAAAACAGCCATAAATTTTAAACGGCTGGACAGAATTTAAAGTTCTTCATTTCCAATTAAAGGTAATTGAATTACCTACAACTTTCGTAACAGCCGTCCGATCAGAAAACGCCTATAGAATCCTCAAAAATGAGACCCAACGCCGACTGTCAAACCTGGCCGAGAGCCACTCGCGAAACAGATCTAGAATCCAACTTAACCCATCTAATCAAAGCACCTAAAAGACAGTTCTAGGCATGGATTCTCCCATCTAGCAGTACCTGGACCAGCCGCGATTCATTACCTCTTCTTGAAGAATCGAATGACGACGAAATCCCTTCTTCCTTCCGGCCGGTCCTTCCTCCGGAACTGCAGCGAATCGCCGGAGATCTCCGGACCGACAATCCACCGAGCAAGGAAACAAAGAACACCGGGGAGGGAGAGGTGAGGGGATGCTAGGGGAGGGGAGGGTGGCGGCTAGGGAGGGGAAACTCTAAGGGGGGCGCACAAGGAGGGGGGGCAGCTAGAGGTGGGGGCGGCTAGGTGGTGGGAGGGGGAGAAGGTGGGGCGCCCTAGGGTTAGGGGGGCGCAAGGAAGGCAGGCTTGCTGCCCCCTTCCTCTCCCACGTGGGCCAGGGACCTCCTCCTAAGGTCCAAATAGATCCCCCAAGGCCCAAACTCCCCCGGAAGAGCCCAAACACCCGAAAAACGGCCCAAAACACGATAAAAGTTGTACCGTAATACCACATTCTGTATTGTCACATTCCATGATCTATAATGTCACATCCTATGATGTCACAACCATGATATTCTAGACCTCGCAGCACCCCTCAATTAGCTGAAGCTTCACACACATTCTCAAAATCCATTGGGCCCTAAGTTTTCCAGCCACAGACCATCACCAGCCATTTTGCACCACCATCGACTAACTCATTATCCAGTGCAACATTCTCGAATTTCCAGCACATAAAGTGAAAGGACCAACGATGTCGCCTAGAGGGGGGTGAATAGGCGGATTTAAAAAATCGCAGCGGAAATAAACTGGCCAAACTGGTCAATCCGGAGTCTCCGGGTATTTGGTCCGGAGTCTCCGGCTTGTCCGGAGTGTCCGGTATTCTATCCGGATACTCCGGGTTAGCCGCTCGAGCGCGACTAAGACTACTCTAGCAAGCACAATAAATCACTAGAAATAGATAGCAAGAGCAACCTAGAACAAATGCTAGTAAGGATTTGAATTAAAGCTAAGCAAAGAGCTAGATCTAGCTTTACAAAGACAAATCCAAACAAGCAAGACTAGGAAGTAAAAGTGAAAGCGAGGGAAACGATTTTTCACCGAAGTTCGGATTCTTGAAGGGAATCCTACGTCTCCGTTGAGGTGGCTCGGTCACACTTGAGCCGGGGTCTCCTTCAACCCGCTTTCCTCCCGGTGTTGCACAAATGCACTCGCCGGCTTCACTTCTTGTCCCTTCCCTTTCGGAGGCGAGACACGCCTTCACAAACGACCGGGGCTCACCACACGCGTTGGTAACCTCCAAGAGTAATAGCACTACGAAGAATCGCTTGGAGGATGAACTAGTGCTCAACAACTAGAAATGAATGCACCTAGCACTTTGCTTCTTCCTCTCCTCACCAAAAGAGATCAACAATCAAATCTTAGGTGGGAGGAAGAGATGGCTCTATTGAATGCTTTTAGAGTGTTAGAAATGGCTTGAAGGCAGCAATGAATGAGCTCAATGAATGTCCTAGCAGTTGGGAGAGAGTGGAGGCTTTAAATACTCATTTCAAAAACTAGCTGTTACTCTCGTTTTTGTACAGGTCGGAGTGTCCGGACAAACAACCCGGAGACTCCGGGTTATCCGGAGACTCCGGACAAAATGTCCGGATACTCCGGACTCCCTGGAACCCAAAGTGACCGAGGGGTCCAACCCGGAGACTCCAGACATATTGTCCGAATACTCCGGATTGAATCCGGATACTCCGGATTGAATGTCCGGAGAGTCCGGGTTGCCCAGCTCGGTTGGAAATAGAAACTTTTGCAAACTAAATGCATGAGTGCTAAAAATTTGAGATGCAAGAATTGTCATTGAGCACATGCACATCCTAACAGCGATTTCTTGTCGTACCCTCTTAATAGTACGGCTATCTTTAAGACACAAATAAAAGGAAATATTACAACTCTTGTCTTGATGCCGTCTTTTCAACTTTTGAGAGGTTGTGGGGGTATCCATTCCTATTCCAACTTGATATGATCTCGATATCTGCATTAATCTTAGTTGAAGCATTAGATCACTTTAATTGTGTCATCATTAATCACCAAAATAATTTGAGGGGCCTAGATGCACTTTCAATCTCCCCCTTTTTGGTGAATTGATGACAACACAATTAACGGCAAATGAAATAATATGAAATTGACTTTAGCGAATTAGATAAAAGGTGGAGCTCCCCCTAAATGTGTGCATTAGAAGTATTGAGTGGAATCAAATGCACATATTTAACGAGAGATAACCGAGAGCTCCCCCTCAAACAATGCATCCGAGAATACAAGCATAAATGACTGAGAGTAACCCAAGCATAAGATGAGCATAAAGTCATTACAAGGATATAACGAGGAATAACAGAGTTCACGACAAACAAAATAAGCAACAATAGAAAGCAACACAAGACAAGTCTAACAAGACCACAGGCGACAGCGAAAGATAAAAGGGACAACTAAACGACAATGCTAAAGGTATCACTCCCCCTTTGGCATCAAGACACCAAAAGAGGAGTAACACGAGAAATCACTCATCGTCGCCTTCGTCGTCGGACGCTGAGTACTCGCTGCCAGGGTCATCTCCAGCGGCAGGCGGAGCAGAGGAGGTGATGCCGAAGAGCTGATCTGCGGAAGTGGCATCACTACTCTCCTCTGAGGACCCAGAGGAGTCACTGGGGGAACTGCTTCGCCATTGTGGCGGCGGATGCTGCGAATGTCTTGACCATTCTTCTTTATCTGCCGGCTCATCAACTTCTGCTTGGTGGAGATGTCGCAACAGAGACAGAAGATGTGCTTCAGCATCTTCTGGAGCGCGCTAGGAGGAATCTCAGACTGCTCAGAAGGAATGGAAGGAGCCACAGCAGGAGCAGGAGCAGAAGAGGAACTCGAAGCGCGACCTCGTCGAGTCCTAGGAGGAACAGGACCAGGGGCGGCTGGAGCAGCAGGAATAGTAGGAGGTCGGACCTTGTAAGAAAGGTGCTTGACATCCCTGACAAACTTCAGACCACTGACAGAAGTGATCAAAGCCATCACAAAAGGAGCGTAGCTGCAGCTGGCCATGTTGCTCACAAGATTCTCGCCTCATTGTCTCCCGGATGAAATCGACAATGTCAAAGCAGTGCGGCGCTCAACGAGGTGGTAAAGCAAGTTCCTTCCATAGGAACTAATGGCAGATGCATCTCCCTCCTTGGGCCAAAGAGTGACCCTCAGCATTCTGTTGAGGACAGCAGGCACATCCTTTAGACCCTTGATGGTCCCAACTGTGAAACTCCTGGATGTGTCATAAAGAGACTCTATCTGCTCGGGAGTCAACACCTTCTTGTCATGAAGTTTCGGACTGTCATTGTAGCGAAGGTTGAGAACTCTGGCAAACCTCTTCTTGTTTGCCTTGTACCACACCCTGTCAGTCATCCACCAGATAGCATCCTCAGTCTTGTCAAAATACAAGGTGGCGTAGAACTGTATGATCATCTCGTTGTTCCAATCGCACTTGAAAGACATGATGTCCTTGACCTCATGCAGCTCACAAATCTCAAGAATCTGAGAGAACACTGGATGCTCTGCAGCTGCCATGTACTCCCAGTCGATGGTCTTCATCCGGACCACTGGGTGCTCAAGAGGGTAGAGGACCGTCTCATAGAAGTCTGAATGAAATCTGTTCCAAAAGCGTCGGTCCACATACTCATCCTGATGGAAGTCAAGCGGATCTTTCTTCCGTTGCTCAACAATGGCTTTGCCCTTCCCAGACCCTGTCCTGTAGTCAATCACTCTCATTGGGTTGACTGACATAGGGTACCTCCACACAGGCCTTATCGTGACCAAGGGGCCAATGTACCGCCCTAAAGCACGGAAATCTCTCCTCTTCTGATCTCTCAGCCTGGCATGAGTGTCTGCAGGATGCTCATCTGGATCAGCCGAGGCCGAGCTGGATCGAGCCTGAGGCTGCTGAGACTGCTACGGCTGCTGAGACGGCTGAGCTGGAGGCTGAGAAGATGGCTGAGCAAGAGACTGTGGACCAGATGAGGTCCCAATCCTCAGCGCACCTCTTCCCCTGGAGGTGGGCTGCTTTGCCACGGCACGTCTAGGTCTCTTGGGCGCCGGAGCACCAGACGGCGAGCCAGAAGAGGTGTCCGGTGACGGAGAGTCCCTTGGAGGAACACCACCACCCGAAGTCCCCTGAGAAGGATCCATCTGACCAGACAAAGTGAGGGAAAAAGATTAGCCGCGAGGCGACTTGAATTTCAGAGAAAAACGCATTCTGGCCGAAGCACTCAACCCGGAGAGTCCGGACATATTGTCCGGATACTCCGGATCAACCCGAAGACTCCGGACCAACAGTCCGGACACTCCGGATCAGCCAGAACATGCGCACGGGCGGCCCAAAAATTGGGAATCTAATCCGCAAAAATTGCACGAAAAGAATCTAGATTGCCACAAGGATATTCAAGAAATGAATAGGGCATAATCTAGGCAAGGAATTTCGCGAGATTAGGGCTAGAACTCGAACTTACCTCAAGAGGATTTGAAATCAAGAGAAATTTGAGGAAGGACGAGGTCGATCCTTCGATCTTAAGGGCCAAGAGGGCAAGGAGCCACGCCCTAGACAAAGAGATCCAAAGGAAACCCTAAGAATTGAAGAAGTGAAACCAATCCCGAAGAAGAGAGGGTTAGGGCAAATGAGTTCTTACCAAGATCTTCAATGCCAAGGAGAGGAAGGGCTTCCAAGAGCCTTGAAGACGAAGAGGATGGTGAGAAAACGCCCTAGCCAAGAGGAGAGTACGGGAGAGGGAGAGGCGCGGAGAGAAAAAGTGGGAGGAGATATGAACCGCGCGGGATGAGAGGTATAACCGAACCCCCCCAACCCGGAGAGTCCGGATAAAGGTCCGGATACTCCGGGTAACCCGGAGACTCCGGGTTTAACGTCCGGATACTCCGGATTGACCGGAGACTCCGGCTTAAAACCACGGATACTCCGGGTTCTCCAGCTCGGGAAGAAAAAGAATTTTTCAAGGAAAGCTTCGGAGACCCGCGGAGAGAGGTAGGAAGAAATCCTAGGGCATCCATCCACCATGTGACTAGCTAACAATCAAGCAATCAGACTATAGTCACATAGTGATGATGCGATCCTAAGATCAAGACCCAATAACACAAGATAAATTCAGAGAAAAAGATAAATAAAGTTTTGAACTTCATTTTTCATTCACCATACAATATGTGAGCATTTCTCAAGCCACGTTACGAGAATCTAAAATATTTAGACCACTTCTCAATTCACAGAACCTTTTCTCGTCAAGGGGCTTGGTGAAAATATCGGCTAATTGATCATTTGTGCTCACATGTTGGATATCAATTTCGCCTTTGGTCGCGTGATCTCTTAGGAAATGATGGCGAATATCTATGTGTTTTGTACGGGAGTGTTGGACGGGATTGTTGGCAATTTTTATGACACTCTCATTGTCACACAATAGTGGAACACTTTTGTAGTTTAGGCCATAATCACTCAAGGTTTGCCTCATCCAAAGTAATTGGGCACAACAACTCCCGGCAGCTATGTATTCGGCTTCGGCAGTGGATAGGGCTACGGAATTCTGCTTCTTGGAAGACCAAGAGACTAGAGACCTACCCAAGAATTGGCAAGTCCCCGAGGTACTATTTCTATCCACTTTACAGCCGGCATAATCCGCATCGGAAAAGCCAACTAGTTCAAAAGAAGATCCTTTTGGATACCAAAGTTCAAAATGAGGAGTGTGCACTAAATATCTCAAGATTCTCTTAACGGCCACCAAGTGGCACTCTTTTGGAGCGGCTTGAAAACGTGCACACATACAAACGCTAAGCATGATATCGGGCCTAGATGCACAAAGATAAAGGAGAGAACCGATCATCGAACGATATACCTTTTGGATGACCGGTTTACCTTCTTTGTCGAGGTCTAGATGCCCGTTAGCCTGCATAGGAGTCTTTATTGGCTTGGCGTCCTCCATTCCAAACTTCTTGAGCATGTCCTTGATGTACTTGGTTTGACAAATGAAGGTTCCTTCCTTGAGTTGTTTGACTTGAAAGCCGAGAAAGAACTTCAATTTTCCCATCATGGACATCTCGAACCTTTTAGTCATGATCTTGCTAAATTCTTTACACAAATGTTCATTAGTAGATCCAAAGATAATGTCATCAATATATATTTGGCATACAAATAAATCATTATCTATATGCTTAGTAAAGAGAGTAGGGTCGGCCTTTTCGACTACAAAACCTTGTCCGAGAAGGAAATCTCGTAAACACTCGAACCAAGCCCTCGGTGCTTGCTTAAGTCCATAAAGGGCTTTGTGTAGGTAGTAGACGTGGTCCGGGTGTTTTGGATCTTCAAAGCCGGGTGGTTGCTCGACGTAGACCATCTCGGAGAGTGGTCCATTTAAGAAGGTGCTCTTCACGTCCATTTGATATAGCTTGAAATCATGGTGAGTAGCAAAGGCAAGTAATATTCTAATAGATTCAAGCCTAGCTACTGGAGCATATGTTTCATCGAAATGCAAACCTTCGATTTGAGTGTACCCTTGAGCAACCAATCGGGCTTTGTTCCTTGTAACAATTCCATTCTCATCTTGCTTGTTCCGGAAGACCCATTTTGTCCCAATGACATTTTGATTTGGTCTTTCGACAAGCTCCCAAACTTGATTACGCTTGAAATTGTTGAGCTCCTCTTGCATGGCCATCACCCAATCCGGATCATCAAGTGCTTCTTCTACCTTAAGAGGCTCAAGAGAAGACACAAACGAGTAAAATTCACAAAAATTTGCAACTCGAGATCTAGTAGATACTCCCTTGTGAATATCTCCGAGAATGTTGTCAACCGGATGATCTCGTTGAATACTTTGATGAACTCTTGGGTGCGGTACAGTTGAATTTGTAGCTTGGATGGGTTCTTCATCTTGGGAAGCGTTTGAACCATCTTGGGCTTGTTTGGACGAGGAGGGAACATCACCAGAGCCTGACCCATCCGGAGACTCCGGTATGTGACCCGGAGACTCCGGATCAATCCGGACACTCCGGGTTTCAGGCCGGACACTCCGGGTTGGGTTGCTCGGGTGAGTTTCCAGATTTTGAGGTCTTACCTCCCCAATTGCCAATTTCTTGATAACTTCACACGGTGGTTCTTCCCTGTCAATCACGGCACGATCAACTTGTTCTACTTGAGAACCGTTAGTCTCATCAAAAGTTACGTCACGCAAGATCTCAACGACACCGGTGGTATTGTTGAAAACTCGGTACGCATAAGCATTGGATCCATAACCAAGTAAGAAACCTTCATCTACTTTAGGAGTGAATTTAGAAGACTTAGCCTTTTTGTTAAGAATATAGCATTTACTCCCAAAGACTCGAAAGTAGGAGACATTTGGTTTCTTCCCTGTGAGCAACTCGTACGCTGTTTTCTTCAAGATCTTGTGGAGGTAGAGGCGGTTGGAGCTGTGGCATGCGGTTTGATGGCTTCCGCCCAAAAACTGTCGGAGACCTTGTACTCGTCAAGCATCGTCCGCGCCATCTCGATGAGAGTTTGATTCTTCCTCTCGGCCACCCCATTTTGTTGAGGAGAATAGGGAGCCGAGAATTCGTGCTTGATTCCTTCTTCATCGAGAAACTCCTCCACTCCAATATTCTTGAACTCGGTACCATTGTCGCTCCGAATTCTCTTGATCTTCACTTTAAACTCGTTTTGAGCCCTTCTCATGAACTTCTTCAATGTCACTTGGACTTCTCCCTTGTCATGCAAGAAAAATACCCAAGTGAAACGAGAATAATCATCTACAATTACTAGACCATACTTACTTCCCCCAATGCTTATGTAAGCTACGGGACCAAATAAATCCATGTGGAGCATTTCCAACAGTCTTGAGGTCGTCATCACATTCTTGGCGGGATGGGAGGCACCAACTTGCTTGCCCGCTTGACAAGCGCTACAAACCCTATCTTTCTCAAAGACAACATTAGTTAGTCCAAGAATGTGGTTGCCTTTAATGAGTTTGTGAAGGTTCCTCATACCGACATGGGCTAGTCGGCGATGCCATAGCCAACCCATACTAGATTTAGCCATTAAACACGTTTCAAGATTAAGTCTATCCGTATTGAAGTCTACGAGATAGAGCTTACCCTTCAAACGCCCTTTAAAGGCTATTGAACCATCAAGCCTATTAATGACTTCCACACCCTTTTCATTAAACAAACAATTGTAGCCCGCTTCACACAATTGTGCAACGGACAACAAATTGTAGCTTAATGATTCGACAAGTAAAACATTACTTAAATGGAAATCATTAGAGATAGAGATTTTACCCAAACCAATTACTTCTCCTTTTCCATTGTCTCCAAAGACAATACTTTCGCTATTTGATCCATTTACATCCAAGTGTGCGAACATTGCCTTTTCTCCGGTCATGTGGTGCGTGCAACCGCTATCCAAAATCCAACTTGTTCTACCGGAGATATAGGCCTACAAAAACATATTTAGTTTTTGCTCTTTGGTACCCAAACTTGGTTAGGTCCACGCACATTAGTAACTAGAGATTTTGGGACCCAAATGGTGCGAACAATAGGAGCATTTTTTGGCTTACGCCCAATATGACAAGCAACTACACGACCAAGGTTAGTCTTCTTAAGAACATATGAAGCAAAGAACTCGGAGTGAGCCTTGTGCTTGGATGTTCCTTCGCCTTTCACAAAGTGGATAGGCTTGCTTAAAAGAGCAACGACAATGTTGCTCTTTTTGCCCTTTGGCGGAACATACCCAAGCCCTTGCCTTTTAGGATTACCTTGGCGCTTACCGAGATACTCCTCTAAACCCTTGCTTGCCTTGTAGGACTTTTGAAGTCCATCTTCAAGCATCCCCTTAAGCTTCTCATTTTCATGAGCCAAGACTTTCAAAGTCTCACGGTTAGTAGCACAAGTAGCAACATCAACATTATAGCATCTAGCACAACCGTTGCTTGTTGAGGGTAATGAAACATTGGAGTTGTTGATTGAGGTAGAAGCTCTATTCGAGAGATCAACAAGCTTCACTTCAAGAGCCTTGCAAGCATCCTTTGCTTGAGCAAGTTGCTCTAAGAGTGAAGCGTTGGTGATCTCAAGACTAATTGCTTCATTCTTGGTCAAATTTGAGCTTTTGACCAAGTCTTCATTCTTTTTCTTTTCAAAAGCTAAGCTCTTCTCTAGCTCAAGGTTCTTCTCCTTTTCAAAAATAAGGAGATCTTCTTGAGCTTCGAGAATAGCTTTCTTTTGCTCAACAACCTCCTCCAATCTTTCAATATTCTTAAGTAGCAAGTCTAATTTTTTAACATCAAAATCATCCATAGACTTAAATGCTACTTCTTCCTCATCACTAGCATCATCGCAATCATCTAAGCTATAATCAACAATGGAATGAATAGTGCTCTTAAATGATACCTTGTGCCCCTTTGCCATAAGGCACATTGGAGCATCTTCTTCTTCGTCGCTCAAGTTGTCGAAGAGGCTCTTCGACTTTGTCGGTGGAGTAGCGATGGCGACGGTGGCAAGTCCTCCTTCATTGTCGGAGTTGGACTCGGACTCGGAGTCGGAGTCGGAGTTCCACTCCTTGCCGATGTATGCATGACCCTTGCCCTTGTACTTTTTGTTCTTGTCTTTGTCCTTCTTCTTGAACTTGTCCTTCTTGTAGGACTTGTCTTCCTTCTTTTCTTTGTGCGGATACTCGGCGATGAAGTGACCGGGTTCTCCGCACTCATAGCACTTCCTTGTTGAGTGTCGTCCTCTTGACTTGTTGCCATAGCTCTTGGAGTGACTACCCGGCTTGTAGCCCTTCTTCTTCAAGAACTTGTTGAATCTTCTTACAAGCAAGGCCATATCTTCATTTGTCAAGGGGCCGCTCGACTCTTCTTCATCGCTTGAGCTTTCTTCGGCTTCTTGTGCAACCTTGACGGCCTTCAAGGCTACACCTTTCTTCTTGCCGGATTTGAGTTCTTCTACAACCTTGGCCTCCTTGATCATCATCTCATCCATCATCAACCGGCCAATCACATCATGAGGCGTGAGAGAGTCGAAGTTTGGCCGGTCTCGGATTAGTTGCACAAGGTTGCGGTTGGTTGGGGTGATCACTCGAAGTATGATCTTCACCACGGCCTTGTCGGTGAGCTCGGTGCTTCCAAGTCCCTTTGCTTGATTCACTAGCACCATCAAGCGATCAAACATATTTGTGTACGATTCACCTTCTTCCAAAGTGAATCGGCTTAGCTCTCCAATGATGAGCTCGATCTTGGACTCACGGACACTTGACACACCTTCATGAGTCACCATCAACCTTGTCGGCTTACTAACCAGGCACCTAAGGCCAGGTGCTTGAGAGGTCAGTTGAGGGCTTTTGTGGCAACCGCGCTCCAAAAACAGGCCCGGATGTTGGAGGCAAGCAAGAAACGATCGAAGTTTACCAGTTAGGAGCCCTCCACGGGAGTAATGACCCTAGTCACCTTGGTGGTTTCCTCTGAGTTCAAGGTTCTTACAAAGGCTGGGAAGAAGACCCTCTCGGGTTACGCCAACCCAATAATCAACAACCTTCCTCCCATGCATCCTAGCTCCCTTTTATACTCGAGTTTGTTGAGGCGCATGGGGCTTACAAGCTTGCGTAAAGCAAGCGTCGACCCGTTACTACATTTAATGCACCGTCATATTCTCTTACATCACATTTAATGTCTGTCCTAGGCGACTTAGACTTCGCCTTGGGCCCGCTTTGTCTGTCACCCCTGCATGCTCACTTGAGAGAGGAGGGGATGTCGATTCGGCGCCACCATCGTGTCGCGCCTAGGAAGGCGCGCCGCCACACCTGACCTTCATATCCTGCAGTGTGCGCCGTCTGCATTAAATACCCTTGACCCTCTCATGCAGCCACTGATTACGGGGTTGATTCTAAAGGAACTACGCCGGAGGTGGCACTGAACGCCACTCGCTCTCTGAAGCGAGCACCTTGGTTGATCGCCTCGGGTGGCACAGCATCCACTGTCCTGGCGAGCACCTTCATTTGGTCGCCAGGAGTGGCACGAAGAGCAGCCACGCCCTCTGGCGAGCACCTTGGTGGTCGCCTCGAGGGTGGCTGACGCCACCGCCCTCGGGCGAGCACCTTAATTTGATCGCCTCGGAGTGGCTGAAGCATCACTGTCCTGGGCGAGCAGCCATTCGCTGGTCGCCAGGAGTGCTGAGCCACGCCCTCTGAGGCGAGCACCTTGGTGGTCGCCTCGAGGAATGCTTTGCATACACCCGCCTCGGGCGAGCACCTTCGGTAGTCGCCTCGAGAGTGGCCTGACGCCACATCCTCTTGGCGGCAGATGCTTAATGCGGTGCGTGGGTACCCAGGTGCTTATCTGTTGACAGTAGCCCGGGCCCACCGAGTGTCTTTATTCTTTCTTTTTCTTCGTCGAGCAGTTCAATCTCCGGTGGGGCCCATAAATGCCATGCGCCCGCGGTCTTTTTTAAAAATTGCCTCTTTTAGGTCCAGGGTGGAATCTGCAGGCCCGTTTCCAGTGGCCGTGGGGACGTGCCACTCCCTTGAAAAATGCTTTGGTTTCCCGCATCGCGAGCGCGCGTCTCTTCGACTTTTCCCTTGAGCTCTCCCTTGAATTCTTATAAATAAGCGGCGACGAGAGGCATGTTCCCGTTTTAACACCAGCCTCTGCTCCTTCCGTAGCTTCCTTTACGCCTTAGCCGACTCTGATGGCCTCTCCAGGCTCCTGTCCTCCCTCCTTCAAGCCCCATGGAAGAGAATGCGCCGCTAAATGCTCCAAGGTGATCGCCGCGGCGCTCTCCGCATGCGAACGGGGCTGCGCTCCTCATTGCCCGATCCGGGAAGTCATCTTCTTTGTCTGGCGATGATGGCGGGCTTGGTCCGCCATCTCGGACTTCTACATCGCCGTCCTCAACTTCTCGACATTCACAACATCCACCTTCCCTAACTCCATTGTGCTCTCTCGAGTCTTTGCCCGCTTCTGTGAGATGTTCATAGGGTAATGCCCAATCTTCTCTTTTCCGCTACTTCTTCGCTCGCGTCCGTGCCAGGGCTCCGGCATCTCAGGCTGCCATCTGCGACTTAGAGGCAGGGCGTTGCGGCGCTACATTCCAATGGAGCCGATCAATTTGGAAAATGTGGCGCCACGAATGGTTGTATGTTGAAAGGCGATAAGCGGCATTGAAGCCACTGGGCTTCCAGGAGCGGTGGGCAGCAAATCATTTGAGGATCTCGTCGCCAAACGCCGAGCTACTTGCAATCTTTGGCTCGAGGTTGATCGGCTAGCAGACAGCGAGATGGCCAGGAGGCATAGTTCTCAGGACGTGTCCGGAGGATTAAGTCCTTTCTTGCCGCGCCAAAAGTCGACTGGCACTATCACGGGCGTGGATGGCGGGACTCGGCGATTCACGGAGGTGAGCTTTTATACCTTCCTTCTTCATCATCATCATTCTTTCATCATTCATCATTTTTTTTTGTGTCGGCCGTGAGAAAAGTTTGGAGCGCCCGCCTCGCTTCTGGATAGAGCGGCCGGGCGATTGACGGCGTTCCACCCTTCCCCAGGCTGCGCTTCCCTCTGCGAAATGCACGGCCTACGGATCGGCGGAGATCGTCAAAGCGATGCCAGATGGGCGCCATGGGGCGCCCATCGCATCGTCCATCAAGGCCTGATAATCGCGGCACTCCTACAGTGGCGACCAGGAGGAACAAGCGTCTGCGGCGACTTGCCCCCAACTGAGCGTCCGGCCCGACCACGGCTATCCGGGGCCATCTTCGTGTGGCGCTGAATCTCCTGGCGACCCGCCCGGCTGAGACTTCCTCCTCGATTGCGGGGCTCTTCATCAACGATCGCGACGCTTCGCCTCCGCCATCACACTTTGCTGGCGGTTATTGGCGCCCGCCGCATGGACCGCCGGCGCGCCTTCCCTCGCACCCACCGCCACGCCGCGGCGTGACCCGCGGCGCTAGCGATGGCAGGCCAAGCCGGCGGCAGCTGCCGACCTCGTCGCCACCGCCACGGCCGTATTCGATCGCCGGCGGCGCGATGGCGGACCATTCGCGCCGCATCTCCGCCCCGCCCGCCACCACCGGCCAAACCGCCGGTGGCCAGCTGCCATTGGCGAATCCGGCAGTTGACATGGCGCTTTCCGGTGGGCGGTCTGCCTCGCCTTGTGCCACCAACGCCGGTGCCTCGAGAAGCGGGTTCGCTCAGAGTGCCTCGGTTTCCGAGGCCTCGGCCTAAATACCGAGAATCCCTGAAACACAAAACACAAAAAAAAGGGCGGTAAAACTTTTTAACCTTGAATGGAGCCTTACCTTTGCTTGCTTTTGCTTGTTCAGGGCACACTTATGAACCCCGGTGCTCTGGTGGCGGCCAAGAAGTGAGGTAGCGGCAGCGGGCGGCTGATCCGCCGGGCGAAGAAGCCGGCGATCGGCATCGGCCAGCCAGCCAATTTCTTCTTCATGCAGCGAGGCTGGCAGGGCCACGACCACTCCGGATCCTCCGCGGACTCGTTCCTTCGACGCCAGATGCTGCTTGGCGCCCTTGGACAACTCTACTCCCACACGGCCACGCCTTTAAATCGGCCAGGCAGCGGTGGCGCGCCGCCGAGATCGGCGCCTCGGCGTGAGTGGCCCGTTGATTTCGATAGTGGAAAGGAAGGGCGGGGCCCCGGTGAGGGGAAGCGGGGCGAGGGCCACTCGCGCAGCGAAGCTCATGGAAGAGCTCGGCGCGTGAACGAACGCATCCGATCGGCGAGGCCTCTGCGGATCTTGAGTGCGTAACCGGCCGGATGGAGGGCGACCTCGCTCACTTGGGTTAGTGCGACAAAGCGCCGCTTGGAAGCGGCTTGGCGCCTCGCCTTACGCCTCGATCGGATCGGACTTCACCGCCCGGCTTCCGCCCTGGCGACCGGTCCACCCAGGAAGGGCGCGATGGCGGCGCTGCTGCGGCGTTCGTTTTGGCGTCTTCTGGCGTCCAGGCGCCAACTTTGATCCTCTGTTTGCCGTCAGGATTGAAGGAGCTGGCGGAGCGGAGGCGAGGGAGTGCGGCGGCCGCCCGACCCGCGTCATTGCTTTCGGTGGAGATAGTCAACCCCCTTGTGAAGCAGGAGAAGACGTGGCCTTGGCGGCTGGGCGTGGACCCCTTGCGGAAGACCACGATGCTTGGCGATGTGAGGCGAGGAGGAAGAAAGGATAGGATAGCCTAGACCCTTCTTCCCTTCTCCTTTCTTTCTTTCTCTTTTTAACTGTCTGCAGCAACAACTTTTGTAAAGCACTTTCATGGAATAGACATGACATTTTTAGACCTATTCGACAATGTTTAACTTGTCTTCTAGCCTTCCACACTTCTTGATCGCTGGCGTAACTCGAGTGCTATTGCTTGGCTTAAGGCTAGAAAAGGAAAAAGAAGGAGTAAAACACCCCTTAATGTCGGCGATTCTTTTCGTTGCTTTCTGATCCGCAAGCGTCACGTACCCTTGTGGCCTCAGCGGGCGGATCGGTGAGCGTGACGGCGGATGTAGGCTTTTAATGATGTTTAAATCGCCCGACCCCAGGACACCGGGATGTCATGGCCGTCTTAGGGAGTGAGTTCAAACCAGCCGCCCAATTGCCCAATCTGTTCGCGCACTTACAGAGTGGTCCCGCCTTTGCCACGGCGCTCACGGTGCCGGACTAGAGTGATCGCCGAACACTTTGCCATAAAACCTGCAGAACGAGAAGGCATGAATGCGCTAAAAAACAGCGGGCAGTAATAGCAATTTACGAACAACGGTGTTCCCCGGCTAGTCGGCGGCCTGGAACATGATTCGGCCGGGCGCGAGAACAAAACACAGAAACTTACAACCGTTCAAGGGTAGAACTTGCTTGAGTTCTCTATATTCTGTGGTCGCGATTCCTCCAGCCCTCATTAGCCAGCTTTGGCCAGCCGGGTCGAGAGGCTGAAACCACCTTAAGAGGCCCTCTCACTGGGGAAACTGAGTTTGTGTGCAACCCGACTGGCCCGAATCTTCGCCAAGACCGGTCGCCTCGCCGATGTTCTCTCAGCGGCGGGTGGCGTGGTACCTCCTGAGGCTTTAACGTCTGGCGAAGCGAGCGCCTGCCGATCCCGAGCTTCTTCGAGGAGATTGGCGTCGTCTTGGCGCATCTCTTCACGATCTTCTTCATGACGAGCAGCGCGCGGCGGACCCAAATGTCAGTGCGAAGGAGGACAGCCTCTGCTCAGTAAACCCGGAAAGAATGGAGTCTCTCATTGGCAGGTGAGGAGTGGTCGGGTGACCACAACAACTAGGGAGTTCTTCAACCCACCGTGAGCCCGCGGTGAAAGTCGATCAAACGCCCAGGAGTCTTGAGAGGCCCTTCGATGCAGTGCATTGGCTCGCTCAGCAACTTGGCTGTTGCTTCTTGGATGGGCAGCGGAGCCAAAGCGGACCGTGCCCATTTCTTCGCAAAAGTCGAGCGGTGGTGAAGCTAGGCGCCATTAGCCGGTGATAATCTGATTGGCGACCGAAGCGGCGAAGATCCCTCGCATGAACTTGGCGTGGCTGCGGCGGTAATGGTTCTCACGGCTTCCACCCACTTGGTGAACTTGTCAATGGCGCGAGCGGATGAGTGTAGCCTCCTGTGGCAGCGAGCGGACCCCAGGATATCGGCCCAGGCGCTGCGAAGGGCCATGAGGCGGGATGGTTTGCGAGCTTAAGGGCTGGTTGGTGGATTGCTTGGCGTGGAGGCCTTGCGCCATCTCCTCACCGGCTAAAGCATCCTGGAGGCGATTGGCCAATAGAACCGTGGCGGAAAGCTTTTCCGCACCAGGTTAAACTGGAAAAATGGCTCCCGCACGCCTCCATGGATATCGAAAGCAAAATGCTTCCCTCTTCGAGTGATGCGCTTGAGAAGAACTCCGTTTCCACCCGTGATCTGGTCCCCATCTACCAGGGTGTAGCGCTTGGCCTTCGCGCTATCTTCTCGGTGGCGCATCATCGTGGGCATACTTGATCCTTAGCGGTAGGCCGGGATCGGGTCCATCCATGTGCCTTCCGGTCAAGCACGGCGACCACCAGTGATCGTCGGGTACTCCAGCAACCCAAGCGTTTCCGGTGCCACCTTTCCTCCTCAGCGTGGGTGGGGCGGCGCCACCATTGTCCCGCTTGAAGCGGGGTTGCAATAGCGGCGTCGCCTTCCCATCCGAGGTGAGGTGGCGGACATCACCATCCTCCCCACCAGCCCGGGAATGAGATGCCGTCGCGGAAGCCTTTCTTCAAAGACTCCGGCCGGAGCAGGGGCTCTTATCGAGGCGGTGGCGAGCCTCGTCCATAAATAATTGTCGCGCAGGTATGTGTGTATACCTAGCCCTTCGAAGTGTCTCTCCATCTTTCTAACCTCGCCGAGGTAAGCTGCCATAGCGGGATCAGGCGGTGAAGTCCTTCCTTGCCTGGTTGATGACGACAAGATACGCCTTTAATCTAGGCGCCGTATCTGATGCGCGGCGACTCGAATGACCCGGCAATCGCCGTACTCCATAACATTGTTGGTAGCTTTAAAGTCGGGCGACTATATATTTGAGGGGTCCCCGGTCGAGAAACCGAGAGGAACCAGCCCCAGCCGAGCACGAAGGATCCATCGAAGAAGGCGTCAAAGCGTGAGCACGAGGACTTCCTTATCTTCCCCATCTGCCGAGTCCATTCAACAATGAAGTCACTTGATCTTTGACTCTTGATAGCGGTCGCGGGGGGCAAATTTGAAGCCAAATTAGCTCGGCAGAACCACTTAGCGTCGACCTTGGCTTCCACGATTGTGAAGGATCTCCCTTGAGAGGATACGAGGAGACCACAGTGATCTCCCTTCCTTGGAAATAATGTCGCGACTTTCTTGATGCCACGGCCACGGCCATACACCATTTCCACAGGCACAGGGATACCTGAATTTCCGACATCATGCGGCACCTTGCTCACATAATAAACCAACGTGCCGCCGCTCCTTTCTGCTACTAGTCTTTGCACTCACCGCCGAGGGCTTGCCGCTACATAAAGAAAGCGGCTCACGGCTCGGCGACCAATACGGGGCGAGGAGAGATACTTCTTGAGATCTTCAAATGCTGCAAGCCAGAAGTCCCACTAGGCGGGCAATGTCACCGGAGCCAAGGTGTTGAGTGTCGCCGTCGGTTGGGACCGGAGGATGATCCGAGCAACCGGGCCGCATGAAGGCTTTGCATTAGGGTATCTTCCCCCCAACAAAGCGCCGTTGGGCCATTGAACTCACGAGCTTGATCACGGCTCGCGCCCCTCCCGCCCTTGAAGGACCGGTGACCCGACTCATACCGGAGCCGAGATCGGCCAGGCCGCTTTCCTCGGGAGGCGCTCTGGCGATGAGATTCCGCCATCACCGGATGATCTTGGATTCTTGCAAACTCCTCCAAGAATGGAAGAAAGGCGATCTAACCACTAAGCCCCTACACGGCGCCCATGTGCCGACACTAACCATGAGCACCCTAAGGTAGGTGCTTGAGAGATTGGGAGGGGCTTTTGTAGCAGCTCCAAGACGGAAGAAGCCCTGGATGTTGGAGAGGCAAGCAAGAAGGCGATCGAGTTTACCCGGGTTCGGGCCCTCACGGGAGTAATGACCCTAGTCACCTTGGTGGTTTCCTCTGAGTTCAAGAGTTCTTACAAAAATTTGGGGAAGAAGACCTCTCGAGGTTCACAACCCAATAATCAACAACCTTCCTCCCATGCATCCTAGCTCCACTTTATATAAAGTGGCGAGGTCGGGGCTTACAAACTTGCGTAAAGCAAGCGTCCCGACAGATACTCAATTACATTTAATGCACCCGTCATATTCTCTTACATCACATTTAATGTCTGTCCTAGCTGACTTAGACTTCGCCTTGGGCCCACTTTGTCTGTCACCCCTGCATGCTCACTTGAGGAGAGAGGATGTCGATTCAGCGCCACCATCGTGTCTGGCGCCTAGGAAGGCAGCCACACCAGCCTTCATATCCTGCAATTAATCGCCGTCTCGCATTAAATACCCTTGACCCTTAGCCTGCAGCACAGTTACGGGGGTTGATTCTGGGAACTACGCGCCGAGGAGTGGCACGAGCATCACTGTCCTCTGGCGACACCTTGGTGATCGCCTCGAGTGGCACATCACACATCCTGAGGCGAGCACCTTGGTCGCCAGAGGTGGCACGACGCCACGCCCTCTGGCGAGCACCTTGGTGGTCGCCTCGAGGAGTGGCACAGCCACCGCCCTCAGGCGAGCACCTTGGTGATCGCCTCGAGGAGTGCTTTGAAGCATCTTTGTCCACTGGCGAGCACCTTCGACTGTGGCCCAGTGGCTGAGCATCACACCTGCCCTCAGGCTGAGCACCTTGTTTGGCCGCCTCGAGAATGTTTGAGCCACCGCCCTCAGAGGCGAGCACCTTCATTGGTCGCCTCGAGAGTGGCTTTGAAACGCCACACTGTCCTCTTGGCGTGATTACTTAATCTTGCGTGGGTACCCCAGTGGTAATATCTGTTGACAAACCTTTCCCAAATGTCCTTAGCATTGTCAAGGCCATCAACTCGGTTGAACTCGGAGTCGCTCAAGGCATTGAACAAGGCATTGACGGCCAAGTCGTTGAAGTGTTGAGCTTTGTCTTCTTCGGAGGTGAGATTGTTGGGATTTGCGGGCTTGAAACCTGTCTCAACAATCTTCCAAATGCAAGGATGAAGTGATCTCAAATGCATCTTCATCTTATGTTTCCATGCCGCATATCGAGTGCCATCGAAGTGAGGCGCTCGACCGGACGAGACGGAGACATAGGATGAGGAGTTTGAGACTCCAAAAGAGGAATAATCTAAAGGAATTGCAACCCCTATACCGGAACCCGTGGTCTTGTCTTGGGCATGGGTTTCGATAACTTTCTCTATTTCCGACATCTTTGATTCTCCAAGCGGTTAAGCCAAAATAAAGGAGATTTGGCTCTGATACCAATTGAAAGGACCAACGATGTCACCTAGAGGGGGGTGAATAGGCGGATTTAAAAAATCGCAGCGGAAATAAACTGGCCGAACTGGTCAATCCGGAGTCTCCGGGTATTTGGTCCGGAGTCTCCGGCTTGTCCGGAGTGTCCGGTATTCTATCCGGATACTCCGGGTTAGCTGGCTCGGGAGCGCGACTAAGACTACTCTAGCAAGCACAATAAATCACTAGAAATAGATAGCAAGAGCAACCTAGAACAAATGCTAGTAAGGATTTGAATTAAAGCTAAGCAAAGAGCTAGATCTAGCTTTACAAAGACAAATCCAAACAAGCAAGACTAGGAAGTAAAAGTGAAAGCGAGGGAAACGATTTTTCACCGAAGTTTGGATTCTTGAAGGGAATCCTACGTCTCCGTTGAGGTGGCTCGGTCACACTTGAGCCGGGGTCTCTTTCAACCCGCTTTCCTCCCGGTGTTGCACAAATGCACTCGCCGGCTTCACTTCTTGTCCCTTCCCTTTCGGAGGCGAGACACGCCTTCACAAACGACCGGGGCTCACCACACGCGTTGGTAGCTCCCGGTAACTCCTAGCCGTCTAGGAGACCTTCAACCTCCAAGAGTAATAGCACCACGAAGAATCGCTTGGAGGATGAACTAGTGCTCAACAACTAGAAATGAATGCACCTAGCATTTTGCTTCTTCCTCTCCTCACCAAAAGAGATCAACAATAAAATCTTAGGTGGGAGGAAGAGATGGCTCTATTGAATGCTTTTAGAGTGTTAGAAATGGCTTGAAGGCAGCAATGAATGAGCTCAATGAATGTCCTAGCCGTTGGGAGAGAGTGGAGGCTTTAAATAGTCATTTCAAAAACTACCCGTTACTCTCGTTTTTTGTACAGGTCGGAGTGTCCGGACAAACAACCCGGAGACTCCGGACAAAATGTCCGGATACTCCGGACAAAATGTCCGGATACTCCGGACTCCCTGGAACCCAAAGTGACCGAGGGGTCCAACCCGGAGACTCCGGACATATTGTCCGGATACTCCGGATTGAATCCGGATACTTCGGATTGAATGTCCGGAGAGTCCGGGTTGCCCAACTCGGTTGGAAATGGAAACTTTTGCAAACTAAATGCATGAGTGCTAAAAATTTGAGATGCAAGAATTGTCGTTGAGCACATGCACATCCTAACAGCGATTTCTCGTCGTACCCTCTTAATAGTACGGCTATCCTTAAGACACAAATAAAAGGAAATATTACAACTCTTGTCTTGATGCCGTCTTTTCAACTTTTGAGAGGTTGTGGGGGTATCCAGTCCTATTCCAACTTGATATGATCTCGATATCTGCATTAATCTTAGTTGAAGCATTAGATCACTTTAATTTTGTCATCATTAATCACCAAAATAATTTGAGGGGCCTAGATGCACTTTCATAAAGCACTATGGCCCACTTGCAAATCAAAGCCCACGGTCAATTCTAGCGGTCAACCATCATCGTATCACCGTCACGACTGCTCTTCTCCCCCAGCTCTGGCGCTCGGCGCCCCACTACAATAATTAGCAATGCAAGCATTTCCTTGATCATATTGATACCAACATTTCTAAAATATTTTATGAAATATTTTCATGCATACGCTATGTTTATTAGGCATTGCTATTTTGTGGGACAAGATAGATTTAACCGTCATTGATGGATTTCCTTAATTATTATTGACATGTGAACCTTGATAAACCTAGATCATGGATTGCCACATGAAAATGTGAAATGGATATAGACGATTATTATATGCATCTGCTTAGTATGCTTTAGAACTAGGAATGCAAACAGATGGTTATACTGATATCATTAAATTTTAAATATTGGAAATAAATGTTGAAAATGATGGATTATGTGATCAATGATATTTTAATAAAAATATAATTTTGACGTGGGCGATTATTGGCAATAGCCGGTTGTGCGAGAGTTAACTTGCACGTAGATAAGGGAGATTTATCACCCGGTTCGAATTAAGGACCGAACTAAGTGTTCGTTAAATCCAAGAATTACCATACAACCACAAGGTTTGTATGGGACAACCTTAACTTTTTAATTACTTAGTACTAGCTTTGCACATTAGAAGGCTGAAAATAGTACGGGTTGTTCTAGCATGGATTGCTTAGAAGGCGCCCACACCGAGGTGTTTGGAATAACGTTGTTGATACAACGGTGTATGCCTTGCTTTGGGGAGAAGTGGGACAATGGAATGTGAAACCACTTGTCATACTAAGCGTACAAATATCTTCTGCCACCGTAGTAGGGGTTTGATGTCATCGGGCTGGTGCAAAGTTAGGGCCAGGTAATGTAACGGTTATGTTTGGACTATCTACAGCACACAAAAGGAAGTGTGCAAAAAGGCCATGCAAAAAGAGAGGACATATCTTTTGGGTAAAGCCGTATGCCTCTGCAGAGTGACAATCATTTCGAAAAGCTGTTCCCGCTATCATGGGAGTCTTGGTGCGCCAGCATTAGTTTGAATTTTGATACTTTTATAAAATGAACTGGAACTTTAAAATTGGTATTGGTGAGTTTACCTCTACAGATGATTCAATGCTTTGCCATGTGTTGGCAAGATTGTTTTCAGTTGTTATGCCATGTGTTGGTAAAGATTTGATTATTGATGGTACTCCATGTGTTGGCATTGGAAGATACTTTGCTCACGAACGATTGTGTGTTAATTGTCACATTTCTGTTGTTCATAATTGTTATTTTATATACCTATTAAATTGTTTTTTTTAAATTTCACTTTCAATCTATTATTTAGTATTTACAATTCAATTTGGCTTTGTACAAAAATAATCGTAGTAGCCTCCTTTTGATACAGCCTGCATTTGTTTTAAGTGTAACATTCCAATTTTTGGAGCTTTTGAAAAGTTTTAAAATCTAAAAGAACCATTTGGATTTTCTTGAATTATATAAAGCTTAATTTGAATTTTAAAATAATCAAAAGATTTATTTTAATTAATCTATGTATCAAATAAAAGATTTCCAGTTGTAATTGTGTTCCTTGTGCTTTAAAGAATTTTTCCTGTTTTTTGGGGATTTTTTTTCTGAATTTATTTGATATTTATTTGAATTTATTTGCTTTTAATTAAAATTTTGGAATTTATTAATTCAGAAAATGCTTTGAAAATTTCATGGACCGAATCTCTTCCACGGCCAATTCTAGCTTGGCCTACTCACCTGGCGCTGCAAATACCTCGCCCAAGACTTCCTCGACGCACTGCCTATGCCACCGCACGCGCTTGAGCCGCCTCCACAATGGTCGTCGTAATTCTCGCTTCCGCCTGCGCCTAATCCGAATCGATCTCGACTATTGTGCCCCTATTTAAAACCCATCATCCTCCTGTCTCTCTCTCTCTCTTTCCATGTTTCATGGCTGGATATCTTCTCGTTACCGACCGCTACCACCGGTGAGCCCCACCGACCTCGCCAAATCATCCCCCGCGTCGTACCGGCCCCGCCTCGTCTTGGCTTCGGCTAAAGCTGTCTTCCCCTGCCCGCTGCTTCAGCTGCATCATCGTTCCCCGTGTCGCTGCCTCTAGCCACCGTCCCTGTCGTAAAATAACAGCTTTCCAACGTACCTTTTCAACAAAAGCAGGCCCGCGCATGTCTGTAACACACAAAATCGGTGTCCAACAACGGTTGCCCAGCAGTACAAAAACCAGCGTCTCCAACTTATACAAAAACTCCAATAAAATGTCCATGCTCCTTATCCCGTATAAATTGTCTGCAACAAAAAGATACGCACCTAAATACTTCTTACCATAATATAACCATGCCACCTATGCCGAAAACAAATAGAGTAGCAAAACCTTTCAGTACAGCAGTAGAAACAACAACCCACAAAGCCTGAGAGCGAGGAAAGCGACCTGCGGGAAGAGAGGGAGAGCACTACAAAGATTGCCACCAGCATGAAGAGAGCCTATAGATTACAGCGTGAAGAGAGCGAGCACGGCCGCGCACTGGAAATGTTCACGCAAAGAGTGCGATGCAAGACCTGCCTTATATAGAATCCAACGTCATCACTGTGACGTTTACATTAATCACGATTTTCTTATGCATAACTAACCCATTTATTTATAATGACGTTAATTAGCACTATTATTAGTCGTAATTTGAAGTTTCTGCGGCATTGAATTTCGATATGAAATGAGTTGACGCGACGTATCACCAACCGGTTTGTCATGGTTCAAATTTCTTCATGTCTGTGGTCATGGGGGTAAATAGGTAAATTCCCATCCTATTTCTCCCCACTCCTTTTTCTCTCTCCCTCCCCACTCATCTCTCCCACCCACCCGGTTCCCCACCCCCACCCGCCCGACGCCACCCCCTGCGCCCTCCCCTCCCCAACCGGCGACGCCGACGCCGCCTCTGCTCCGGCCGGCCGCCTGCGCCACGCCACGGTCTCACCTCCTCCCACCGGCCGCCCCCTCAAGGCCGCCTGCGCCGACCGCCCCAGCCGGCCGCACCTCCCTTGCTCGGCTCGGCCGACCGCCTCCCCTCCACTGCCGACACCCCCTCCTCCTCGTGGTACAGAAAGAGCGCCCTTCCTTCCTCTCCCTCCTCTTCCCTTCCCTCCCTCTCCCCTCTCTCTAGCCATGGCTCTATCTAGGGCTTGGATGTAGGTTAGGTGTTTGTTGGAATGTCCATGGGGGAGATTGTTGTTTGGGAGTGCTCATGCAAAGGCTATGAAATGGTTGTTGCAATGTGTATGCTAGGTGTTCGATCAAATGCCGATAAGGTTCTATTTAGTGGTTGAGTTCAATTAGTAGATGAATGTGTTTAGCGGATGTTGGTTGATGCTAAACCACCATGTGGGATGCTAGAATCCTTATCTAGGTCATATGGTACATGTTGGTGATTAGTACTAATCTAGGTTGGAGTATTGTGGGTGCTCGATTATATGTGATTGATTATGCGTGAAAGATCGAAATGGGTTGAGCTAACCAGTAATGGATAGTTCTATGCGGTGGTTCAATGAATGAGTGTTGTTGTTAGTCGTCTTCCATTTATAAAGATCAGAGGTTGAAATAGTGTTGGGCGTTTCGAAATTGTGCTTGGCTATTATTGTAGACCTTCGTGTTGTGTTTCAATTTGGCTTGTCGAGTACTTGCATGATTTTCTTAAATTCTCATTACATGTCATCGGCATAGCATTCATCTCATTTCATACATATGTATCGTGTAGCGAACGATCCCGCGGAGGGTGACGTGGCCGCGATCGAGGGTGATCACGGTGAGCAGGTTGTCACTGAGACTCCGGCAGAAGCATCAGACAAGCACCTAAGCATATTTACCCCATTATATGATTTTATCTTAGAGAATTAAATTACTTATTTGGTCGATTAAGTATGCATTAGGAGTTGAGTGGTGGGAACAGTGTTAGAACCTAATTGCTGCACATACACTCCTTGAAAATTGTGGAACACTCCCTTCGGAACCAAAATATGGGTAATTATAACGAGTCTACGCTTAGTTTTGCTTAGATGTTGGGTTGGGCCAAGTGGGGAATGGTTCTCCCGCTTGTGATTATTAACAATTGTTTCACTTCACACATGATGGATTGGAATGGGTATGTTTATGAGTTGTAATTGATAAATTGTGGACCGGGCGGGGAGTCGGTTCATTTGAGTATGGAGACTCAAATGTGTAGCCCCGTCTGAGTCGATTAAGGACCGATTCGATGGTTGCCCTTTGATTGAGCACACCTCGGTTGGTCGCATGCCCGATTATGGTACGGTAAGCCACTCTTTCTCTCATACGGAATCGATGGACCGTAACTTCCTGTGGTTGGACGTGGTTGAGGGCGCAGGCTTAGGTCGACTCTCGGCGCCAAGCCGGGCTTGGGGCTGCCGAGGGTGCTAGGTTTTCGGGCCACAGGAGGACGCTTCAGCGATTGGGTATGATTGGGAGGGGGTTGACACTAGGCCCTTGTGGTAAGTGTCGTGCGATCAATGCTTCCCTGCAGGGTAAATTAAGCGATTCGAATTGCCGCGCTCTCGGATATGAGCAAGCTCTTTCATCGCATATCCGCGTAGTAAATAACTTGAACTTGTGGTTCGCCGTTGGGCTTGAGCTTTAAATTGGTTATGTATTGCTCTACTTTAATTGTTGTTACTTTCAATTTCACATTAGAAGTAAGTGCGGTCTATAACTGCTTTAAACTTGAATGGGTTCCGTTGTCGCACTTGTATTCCAAATGTTAATGCTTTTTTCGCACTTTTACCTTAAGCTTACTCCTTGCTACAACTAAATGCATAATCCTTTGGAGTCGGTCCTATATGGACCCACGGGTAAGTCTTGCGAGTACCTTCCGTACTCATGCTTCTGCTTTGTGGTTTTTCAGGTGAGGATCAGGTTGAGTGCGAAGTTCTGCCCGTCTTGTCTCTCGGTGGTAAGCGGGGCACCGAGTAGAGGCTTGCCGACGCCGCTTACGCCCGGAGTGTTCGTGAGGCGTAACACTTCCGGATTTGTCTTACTTTTGCTAAATGCATCCCTTTTGTTGTATAGATAGATGCGGTTGTTGGGCTTTTGGATTTGGTAATGGACGCTTGCCGTATGTCGGTCCGTTCGTGTTTTCTTTAGCCGTGATCTTGCTGTGTGGTCTGTGGATGTCGTTTTACTTTCAATATATATATATTGAATCGTGTTTTCCTTGTCTGCTGAGTGGATGTCCGTAGAATCTAGAAAGGTCATGCCGAAATTTTTCTGATTTTCGGAGTCTTGGTCCTTTTTTCGTTCTTGCCTAGTTTAGAGTCTTGGCGTTGTTTTTGATCTTGGTTTGGTGGTTGTCGAGTTTGTCTTTGTGCCGTTTGTGTTCCGCTTGCATGTTGGTTCGAAAGTTTCGAGTTTGTTGCCCCCTTTATGCAAATTGAGTTGATATCGTGTTGGAACCGGTATGCGGGGCGATCCTGGGCGAGTTCGGGTCGCATACCGGGGGAATACCGGGACGGTTGTCGAGTTCATCGAATGGAGATGACGTTGTCTTGATTGGACTTGGGTGTTAGCACTGCGAGCGCCATCGGCGATCCGTTGCTAACCTCCAAATCCGATGTGGACGACGGGACATTCGATAACCCGAGGACGGTCTGGACGGCTCCCTGACACGGTTGGTGTTCACCCACATGCATGCGCCGAAAGCAGCAAAAAGCAGCCAAAAGCCAGCTTTTGGCTCTCGTGCGCGTGTGGGAGTGGCCTGGCTGCCGGCGGCAGGGTGGCGGTGCGACACCTGGCTGCCGCCGTCGGGCGGTGGTCTGACACCGCTGCCGGCGTCGGGCGTGGCGGCGACCAGCCGATGCCGTCGGGCGTGGCGACCACCACGTCATTCCTGCTGTTTCTTTTTTTTTGTTGTATATTTTTAAAATTTTGTATTTAACGTCTTGTATATTTGAACATTTTTTCCATTCAATTTCACGGTGATCAAGCCAGGAGCCTAATCATCTCCGGATTGTCGTCGCCTTCCTGCTGGTGCGGGGGACACCCATCGATGGAGCTACCACGAGATACGATCATACGTGTGCTGGTGTGTTGGCCACAGAAGATCGAGAGGCGCCGGGACGGCCATCCTGACGTCACGGTCCTATGGGGGGCGGACACGTACGGTCCCGGGCCCACCGGGCATTGGGGTCCACGAGGCAAAAGCAGCCATTGGCCATCGTGCAGCTCGGCCTGTTATTAACTTCTAATCCGATCAGGCTGTACGTGTTTTTATAATATTTTTTTTCTTTGCCAGTGATGATATATATATTTTTTTTGCCGTCCTCGATGTGAACCGGGCAGCCGCTGCCACGGCGCATGAGTTTTGTTTGATTCCTGCCTAAGGAGGGGTATCTCCAGCTTTATTCTTGTGTCGGCGTGTCGTCTCCAGCCCGAGAATCGTTGGCCCGATATGATTCAACTCTTTTCCCTGTAATTCTGCGGATAAACCATCCTGCTTCAAATTTATCAAATTGAATTATAGGGTTTTTAGGGGAAAAGATCAACTCCAGCAAGGACCCTAAATTGTTAAAATTTATCAAATTTTTTTAGGGCCCATGGGAGAGTAGCTATATTTAGCAACTCTGTGATTAAGCCCTATCTTCATTGAGTTTTAGGGCCTAATTGCTGGAGTGAATATTTCATTGGAGCCCTAAATCTAATTAGTTGGGGTCCTAAATTAAAATTTAAGGCTCATTTTTAGGGCCCTCTCTTGGAGATGCTAAATACATGTATACATGACATTATAAGGGTTGTTTGCCACGCTTTTTTAATAGACACATGATCCACTGGTCATGCATATGTTATAGCCAAAATACTTTCATAGTTGTGGCACACAATTTATCGGCCATAGAGATTAGTATTAATTTTTTAGTTCTCTATTCAAAGTCTGTAATTTGTAAACAGCTGTGACTAAATAAAGACATAATCCCATTTTCTATTTTTTCAATCTCTGATTTGTTAGACAAAGGTAACCCAAATTACATTCGTAAGCTCAGTATAGGTACTCCCTAGTCATGAACATCGATAGTTGGCGCTAGAGAGAGGGCCTCAGTCAGAAATCAAGATTGAAAAAAAGTAATGCGTTGTTGCTGGAAGCAATAGATGAAGAGAATTCATTCGATCTCGCCGACTACGCTCACCTCACTACTGATGACTTTGTAGAGAAAGAAAAATGTAAGTGAGACTTCTAATCCAAATACGTTACTGAGGTGGAATTGTCAAAATCAGCAACTTCATCCAAACCGGATGAGACCGCGTCAGGAGCGCTATTTCCTAAGACGAAACCAGGAAGACAGAACGAAACCGTATCTACCCCTATCCCAGAGGCAGAGAACTAGGGCACATGCCCTATGAAAGTTGACAATATTCGAACTTACCAGAACAACAATGACTTCTATAAGAGTTCATCTTTAGAAAAATTTTTCTGAAGTCTTGAACTCGATTATACCCCATCATCGTTATCCGATGAGGGAGTACTCACCCCTCCATCAATTCTGGATTCCGTATTTGTGTGGTCATGGAAGAGACAGATGCACAACAAGTGGAACGCGAATAGCGTGAAGCTCAGAAAAAGGCCGCCCTAGAGCAACACAAGAGCCTCGCAGTTGCCAAACAAAAAGGCTGTGGCAGAGACAAGACGCATTTATCACAACAGCCAACCAAGAACATCACGAAGGCCGGATCCCTCGGGGAGTCAACCTCGACATATCCTTCCGATCACACCATAGGTTCCAAGGTTGGCGGTAAGAGACTTAAACATGGTTCATAATAGTTCACAAGAGGAAACTCCTATGGATAAAATTCTCATTATAACTAGTGCAATTTTAAATCAATCCATGGATGGAGACAATGTACCGCTCATAAGGTCTTTAGCTGCTGATCTGCAAGAACCTGCTGTAAAAGTACAGAGTATATCCCCACCCATAAGATCTTTCACGGATTCCCACGTGAATCATTTCTCGTCTGATCGGCATCAAACAGATCACCGACCCCAACAGAGGAGCAACCCAAGGAGGAGTAGTGCTTTTGACAAGCTTGGCCCAGGTGAAAATATTAACCATGGTTGGTGATGACCTCATTCTCCTGATTATACAGAACAAGTGCCTAACGTACGAATACATTTTGAATTGTATACAGGATGCAAAGCCTTTTCCTCAGGGTTCAAGAACATAACTTGGCCTGAGATATTCAAGCCAGATCATTTGGAAAACTACGATGCATCTCAAAATACATCATAATTCCTTCAAATCTATACCACCACCATCCAAGCTGGTGGTGGTGATGAGAAGGTAATGGCAAATTATATTCCCACTGTTCTTAAAGGATCCACAAGAATTTGGTTATTTAATCAACCAGAAGGATCCATATTTAGTTGGAAAAACTTATGCCATGCTATTTTAAATAATTTTAAAAGTTGTTATGCAAAGCTAGGTAAAGAAGACCATCTGCATCGTCTTGGCCAAACCTCTGACGAGAATTTACGTCAGTTTATTAAAAGGTTTGTAGAGGTCTATAACACAATCCTAACATATATGATAATTTTGTGATATGTGCATTCAAGCAAGCTGTACGCTATAAATGTTTCACGGAGGACCTCAACATTCACCCGCTATCTACCATATCAGAACTCTTCAATATGGTATATTGGTACTCTGATGCATATGAGGCGGTTGAATGTAATCGTATGGTCGACAAAAACCATACACCACCTCAACCAGATTTGAAGATCACTAAAGATAACAAACTTAAGAAGACCTTCACACATGAAGACCGAAAAGGTAAAGGTAAGAAAAAGAGTAAAAAGATCTCTCAAAGAAAGGTTGCAGGCATCTCTGAATGACCTGCATACCCCAAGAATAAAACACCTTGGGAAAAAAAAACCTGGTCGGACAGGTGATCAGTTCATTTCCAAGAGTTCCTCTTCAAATAGTGGGAATGGACGATGGTGCGTGTCCTCTGCATAATGCACCAAGACATGACTTGCGTAATTGTCGAATATGGCAAAGACGCATGGATGAATTCTACTCTAGTAAAGGTCCTATGCTAGCCTTACTAGAAGGACGAAGTATTAAAGATGCAGATGGTGATGAAAACATGAGCTATCAAAAACCAGACAACCTTGTCAACATGGTCTTCGGTGGATCATCTGCATATTTTTCGAAGTGACAATTTAAATCCACTTGGAGGGAGATCAATAACATTGACACCCGACCAGGATGGCCAGACTTTCCAAAGTGGTCAAATGTTGCGATCACCTTCAGCAAAGATGATTGCCCAAAAGGTATGTCTACTTCTCGTAAACTTCTTTTGGTAGTGTCTCCTACTATTAGTAACTGTAAAATAGGAAAAGTTTTAGTTGATGGAGGAAGTTCATTAGACTTACTTTTTATCCATACTCTTGATGAAATGCAAATTCATTGTTCTAAAATCCGAACTGTGACAAATCCCTTCTTTGGAATTGTCCCTGGTCCGTCGGTAACTCCAATATGACATATTGTGTTACTTGTTACTTTTGGAGATGTCTGTAATTTTAGAACTGAGTTGATTTTATTTGAAGTTGTTAACTTTAAGTCTGCATACAATACCATTTTGGGTAGACCTTCACTCACCAAATTCATGGCAGTTACTTATCATGCCTACCAAAGCCTTAAGATATATGGTCAAAAGGCATGATTAGAGTTCAAGGTAATCCAACTATTGCACTGAATTGTGATAAAAATTGCTTGAGATTGTCGATCAATTGACATTAAGAAATTCTGATGATGCAAACAAACCTTGTAAGGTTGATAAACTTGGCAAGTCAGAGAAGCTTAAAGCTAATCCTCAATAGAATGAGCAAATAAAACTTATTCCCATAGATCCTACAGACCAATCGAAAACTATTCGGATAGGGTCAGGAAAGGATTCCAAATAGGAATACGTACTCATTGCCTTCCTCCGGGCTAACGCAGATGTGTTTACGTGAAAACCATCTGACATGCCTAGAGTCCCAAGGGAGGTGACTGAGCGCAGGTTAGCTATCTGACCCGAAATATGACCTATGAAGCAGAAGTTACAGTGATTTGCTTCTAATCGGCAAGAGGCTATCCGACAAGAGTTGAACAAATTTCTTAAGTGAAGTTGATCACCTGATTGGCTTGTGAATCCGATTATGGTCAAAAAGGAAAATTGTAAGTGGTGAATGTGTGTCGATTTCACTAGTCTAAATACCACTTATCCAAAAGATGATTTTTCTTTGCCTCGAATAGACCAGTTGGTCAATTCAACAGCGGATTGTGAACTGATAAGTTTACTGGATGCATACTCAGGTTATCATCAAATAAACATGTCAAGAGAAGATAAAGAGAAGACTTCCTTCATAACCCCATTTGGAATCTACTGCAACCGAAAGATGCCATTTGGGCTGAAAAATGCAGGAGCCACATACCAGCACCTAAATGTAGAAGACTTTCATAAGTCAAATATGATGAAATCTAGATGTTTATGTAGATGATCTCGTTGTAAAGAGCTAATCAATTGCAAACAATACCATTGTCATGACCATTTTTAACATGGGGCATTGATATAGTAGGTCCATTACCGAAAGCAATTGATGGATTTAAATTGCTATTTATTGCTATTGTTACATTTACAAAATGGATAGAAGTTGAGCCCGTAATTTAAATTACAGCACAAATAGCAAATAAATTCTTTATGAAGAATATAGTCACTAGATTTGGAGTTCCTAGTAGACTAATTACTGATAATGGATCACAATTTGTTAGTGGTTTATTTCAAGATTATTATGATGAAATAGGCATAATGATTTGTTACACTTCTATTGCTCATCAGCAACGTAATGGAGAAGTAGAGCGTGCTAATGGCCAAATCATGCAAGACATGAAGAAACAAGTGTTTGATCATCTCAAAACATGCTTGGGGGCTTGTGTAGACGACCTCTACTCAGTGCTTTGGGCCATACACATGATGACCAGTAGAGCTACCGGTGAAACACCTTTTTCGCTTGTCTTTGGAACAGAAACTGTTTTGCCTAGTAAAATTCATTCAAGTTCTACAAAGAACTACTCTTTTTGAACAGGTTGATCAAGACAACCGACGTAAAGATGATATTAATCTCCTTGAAGAAAAGCAAGACCTAGCACTTATTAAGTCGGCAACCTACCTACAAGGCTTATTCTTCCAAATGGGAAGGTCCCTACATAGTAGTATCAATCACCTGACCTAGTTCTGTTTGGCTTGCTGTGAAAGATAGTCAAATCCTTTCAAACACTTGGAAGATGCAATATATTCGCAGGTTTTATGTGTATATATATTTACATTCGTTATTAACTTCACATACTCTACATTACATCTCTTCTGTGTTATATATAAACTATTTCTTTTCTTGATTTCATTCTAAGGAATAATGAAAAATCTATCCGACCACAATCCCTAAGCAAAATACAAGATTGCTGGTCAGGTTGTGAGATGACTTCTAATTGAGCCTTTTCATGAAGCCAGTACTTACTATATTAAAACTTATTAGACTGACCTCATCTCCGACCTGCTGCTAGTTAATACTAAGAATAAAGCAAAGAGTGAATTGATCGATACTCCATAAAAAAATGTTTGTCTTCTGACCACGAAGCTAATCAATAAACAAACAGTTGGGGCTAGTAGTGACACACTTAAGAAATTCTAATTCATATGCAGACAAGTAATAGAACAATTTCAACACAAATGATATTGACATAGAAGAAATTTTCATTCATTTGTAAATAAGCTTTACATTGTTCATATACATTTCGACGGAAAATTTCACTTCTGCGCGTGTTTTGTTCATCTCTTCATCAGTTGAGAATTGTAGATTGGGCGCCATCTTTTCCAGATCAATGGCATCCTTATAGAAGTGCCTCAATTTCATAAAAAGGGTATTGACATGGAAGGGAATTGTTCCTCGTAGAGCTTATTTGAGAGTATTCAGCACAACAGGGATGCGATAGTTGATAATCTTCAACTGGTACCTTGTCCCCGCAATCAACTCGTTGACTGACAGATTTGAAGTTGTAATTTCAACTTGTTTTCTTTTCAAATCCACCAATATCTTCTTCAACTAAACAAAAACAAAACTCAGGGTAGATTTACTTACTCCCTAAATTCTTATTGTTTCTTCATTGAAGATTTTCATTTCTTCCTTTATTTTTCTTATTTCTTCTTGTGCCTTGGAACGTAGCTCTACCAGTTTCTTCTTTTCTATTTCTCCTTGGGAGAGTTGATGTTCCTTGGCTTTTATTATATTTGTTAATTCTAACAAAACAAAAATAAGATTAAATTGTTCTTGTTTAAAAACAAATAGCAAAATATCATCAGGTTGGGAAAAGTTACTTACTTTCTACTTCATCCTCCTTCTCGAGAATGATGACTTGGAGCTCTTGATTGAGCTTCTTCACTTGTTTATCAATCTCCTTGAAACCTTGTTTGAGTATGGAGTTCTTTTCTTCACTAAATTTATGTTTTTCTTTAAGCTTGACAAGGTTAAATTCATAGGCATTAGCGGTATTTTGATCCACCAAAAGCTGTCTCTCCACCTCAGCTGCCCCGACCTCTTCCTCAGCCGCCCTTGGAAACAAATGAGCCTCCTTGATAGCAATAGATGTCTCACCAACCAGAGGCTTATCTTCAATAACAGGAGGACCTCATGTTCGGTGTTGGTTAGCTCTTCCCCCCTGCTTTGTGCACTTGCAGGGACCTCTTCGGCAACCTCTTCAGCAAGTACCAAAGGTGGATCCGTGCTGGCACAACACCAACTAAAGGATCCACCTCGGGGTCTGCTTTGATTGCAATCTAAGGTGTAGCCAGGGGGCTAAAAAAGTCAATACATGAAAATATACAAAAATTATACTACTTCTGAAAACTAAAAATTCTCAGAACTAATAAGTAAAGAAAATAATAATAACTTACTTGAAGGATACTTCCAAGTCCATGCGCCAGGAAAACCAAGGAGTATCAGTTGCCCCGACATCTGTAATAGGAGTTTTCCTCATTTTTATAATGAGGGAAACGCTATCCTCCTGACTCTCATCTTCCTCACATTGAATATATTGAAACAAGGGATAATTCTTATACAGAGTACCCCAAGTACCGTATATTCTTTGGTTACATACTTGTAAGGAAGTTCTTCTCTGTGTTACCGTAGAAGATCCAGCCCTCTGCTCCTGAGCTTGCGGTTGATCGAAAACACGCTTAGAATGTGTTCCTTGAATTGGACCAATGATGGTCGGCTCAGCACTAGTCTCCATGGTGAAAGTCGAAACGACTACCTTCGAGGCAGTCCTGCCCGCTGTCCTCTTCTTCTTCTTCATTGGAGGAGCTTGGACAGAAACCTCAGATTGGTCAGCAGCATACTTCCGACCATGCATCTAAAATATATATGTATATATTAGAACAAACAACGATTTGATTCCATGACCAAATGATTTACTTGGTTCTTACCTCGATGCATTCATTGAAGAACTCATCGCTCTATCCGATAAGGTTAGCAGTCTGCTTGTCTAAGGCAGTCTCATTGGATCCATCTGAAGGTATGTGAGAAATTTGTGCAACCTTCACACGGGCTTCCTTGGCAGTTAGAATTAAACACATAAACTTATTAGTAAATTTTAACACACACACATATATATACATATATATATATATATATATGTATATGTATATGTATATGTATATGTATATATGAAAAAGATATCAGAAATTCAAAATTTCTTATCTCCAGATTCATCCTTGGTAGGATCTTGGTTGACCTTGATCCTCCAATCATATCTAAATCCTCTTTTTAGGGGACTTAGTTTATGATACATAAAATCATAGAGGATTTTTTGACCCGATAAACCCCTTGAGATCAATTTGGAGATGACCTTCACGATATTTTCCTCTTCCCTAGTCAGCTCCAGAGAATCCTTCTCCTCTTTTGCCTCCAACCTCATCCAGATCAGGGCAACCTTCCTAGTGGACTGGAGACAATTGCCTCCAGGAATTTTCGAGTAAAACCACTCTTGTCGGTAATCCTTTCTTGTATCCTTAGTCGAAAGCAAAGGATACTGGACACCGATCTGGAGTTTAAAGTAAACGCTCCCAAAAACATCTTGAGTTTTGTTATTTCTAGTGTATTGGAGAAAAGAACAAAAAAGACGAATAGAAGGAGGAATACCAAGAAAAGCTTTGCAAAGATGTGAGAAAACACTCAAAATTAAGATGGAATTTGAGGGAAGTTGATGTAGCTCGATTTCATAGTGATCGAGCATATCAGCTAGGAATTCGCTCTCAGAGAGATGAAAACCTAACTTAGGTTATGCGGCGAAGAGTACAATGCGCCCCTCCTGGGGGACAGGCTTGACATCTTCTCTGTTAGGATCCCAGTGCACCATCTTGTGCAATGGGATCAAGTTCTGATTCTCGAGTTTTTGGATCTTGCTCTCGGTGGAAATAGATTTCTCCATCGCAAATGAGGAAAGAACCCAAAAGGTGAAAAGTTTCAAACTTTTTTTTCTAGTTCTTAAGACTTTTTGCCTCTGTTTCTTGATCAAAACTTTTCAAATAAGAAAAATAACGATAGATGAAAAGCCTAAAAAACCAGGAAAAAAGAAAGCAGAAGAACTTGGAAGGAGTTTTTTGCGCTCAAAAGTCTGAAAGCGTGAAGTGTTTGAGGGAAGCCTCACCCCCTCTATTTATCCTACTCTTTAGGACAGTTATCCTGTCGGCTCGGTTAACAAGGAAATAACAAAAGATTTTCTACTGGGAATTGAAACGGTGATATGATTAGTGCGAGACCCGATAATTTATCTCAGAAATTGAAAAGTCTTAAGTAAATACACACATTTACTCAAGCCTTGGGGGCTAGCTGACGACGATTAATATCCTTAAATAAATTATGACTCTACGCACTTATATATAAAAAATGTCCATAAAGTATAAACAAGGCCAAGGCCCATTACCTGGTTACGATTTCAGCTATAGTTTAATTTAGTCACGTGAAAATATTTTCGACTAGTTATATACATGCTGATCGGAATAATCCCGACCAGCATACAGGTCGGATGTGAAATAATAAGCTTTCGCCCTCACCTAGTTGAGGTCAGGAAGGAAGTTACCTCCGCATAACACTAGCGTACGGAAGATGTTTTCTCTGAAATGTACAGACAACCGATTGGAAGTTTCTCCTTACGAAGAGATGCCTCTTGGCGAGAAGACGTCTTTTGACAAAAAGACACCTCTTAGAAGATGACAAATTGTTATCCCTTCGTCTGCTATAAATAGGAGACTTCCGCAATGACTCAAGGAGCATCATAATCAAGATTAAGTACAAGAGATTAGTATTAGTTTTCTTGTTCTCCACTCAAAGTCTGTAATTTGTAAACACCTGTGACTAAATAAAGACATAATCCAATTTTCTACTTTTTCAATATCTAATATGTTAGATAAAAGTAACTAAAACTATATAGTAAACTTGATTTAGGGACTCCTTGATCTTGAACATCGACAGTGTGTAAACCAAACATATCGTAAAACGGTAAATAATGTGAAAGGTTGAAGAACCCCTATCTTTGCCCGATGTTTTTTTTAATGTTTGAGGTTTGGAAGCCCTCTCGACGTTCACAAACATTTGTGCCCAATGTCTTGTTTGCGGAGTCGTCCGCTGGTTAATATATGTTTACTTGGTCAATTATTGTTAATCATGCATGTTAATCTTCACCAATTCTACTAGCTAAAAAATACCCTCGACTCATGTTATATATCCAAATGCTAAACAGAGGTTTAAACCGGGATCGATCGATCGTCCTTTCATGTCACAAACTGCCGACATATCGTGTGTATGGATAGTCCTTTCATCATCATGCATGCAAATGGCCATCGCAAAGAAGCTCACCTTTTTGTAAAGCAACGGGGATGGCGCGCTGGCGTAGGGGGGGCTCACAAGATTCGTAGGCATTTGTGGCGGCCGGCGACGCATCGATCAATGTTAATGGATGATGAGCTATATATACTAGCTGGGACGGATCAAAGTATCAAACTATACCAAAGGCAGACCGGGCTCTCTCTCTCTCTCTCTCTCTCTCTCTCTCTCTCTCTCTCTCTCTCTCTCTGCCTGTTGACTACATAACTGTAGAGCAAAACATCGTGATCCATCTGCGATCGATCGATGTGGAGAACATTGGAATATCTGGATGTGTGATCATCGATGTCGCACGCGTGCAATGTCTCCCTGTTTGTTTAATCTGCATTTGCTATCACGCGAGAAGACCGAATCACTTCCCCATGATGGGAGATGATTAACCAATGAGGCGTACGTACCTGCTACTCCTACTTTATATGGACCACGCTGGTAGGCTACTGCTGCTGCAATATATACGTACGTAGAAGTTCTCTAGGTCTATTTCTTCGTGGCTAGCTACTAGCTGCCACTGCACGTCTGCACAGTGTGCTTTCAGTCAAAGGCGAGAGAAAGAGAGAGGGGAATATTTCGCTTTACTTGCTTTTGATACAATTTGTTTTTGTAAATATAGCTCTCGTGTAAACGAATTTACAAAAATAGCTTTATCTCTGACCGTAAAAACAACGAAATGTAACACATGTCACATACCGCGGTAGCACGGTCCATCGCGGGAGGCATGACGGACCAAAGCTGCCGCACAGCAAGAGATCGGCAACATCACTTACCGAGTAGCCCACCACGTTAAGCTTGAGTAATCTTGGTAACAATAAACAATTCAAAATGCACTGTTTTTTAACAATAAAAAATGCTTAAGTTCGAGTACGGCTCGAGTAAGATCGGTAAAAATAAATATATAGTAATATTTAATAAGTAAATAGTAAATTTATCAGACTTATGAGTTTAAGATCAAACACGAGTTTAATTCGTTTAGAGTTTGAATTGAGTCAGCTGAACTCGAGCAGCTCGCTTTTTTTACGGCACTAACTAGAAATTCGTTCGTGCCTAGTACACATCAACGTAACATTGGTTGTGATGCGCGCGGATTTGCAAATTATTTGGTGGTCTGGGACGTATTGCTGGGCGCTCGCATTTTAGACCTTAGCGAGAATAAGCCATGCATGCCAGGCCCGAATACACAGTATATTAGGCTCGATAGTCTTGTTTGGCCGGATCGCCCTAGATTATGCATGGAGTTGCACAACTTACTGCAACACAGTCGACCAGTTGCATGTCGTTTCATACAGTATTACAGTCTTATCCTTTGAGGGCATACTGAACCTCTAATCCCCAAAACTAGTCAATATACCACCTAAGAGTAAGTATAATAAGGTAAGGTAGGCAGCTGTAAAGATTGCCACATCAGATTTATGATGAGTTGGAGGAGAGAGCAGATGAGAGAGGAGAGAAACAGACTGCAGATCTACAGCCGGCTACAGCACACAGGCTCCAAGAAACTTGGTGAGAGAATGAGAGGATGAATGTGGGCCAAGTATTAATGATTTTGTATGTATGTATGGCTAACTATTATATAGGTGAGCTATTAGATTAGCTGTACAGTGAGATAAAGCCTGTAGTTGACTCTCTTATTAACCGATCCTTATGCATGTCCCAGGAAGGAGAGCATGAAGGAACTGTTCGCCACAGCGCCAGACCGTCCGCATCAAACTGATCACCAGACACCATCATTTGAACAAGTGAGGAAACATCCAAGTACTCAGTCCTTACGCACTAACGCAACCTAACTTATCCACACACACAAAAAAAGTAATGCAACCTAAACTCCTCTTTTTCAGAAAAAGGTAGCGCAGCGCAACCTTACCAGCTCTTGCATGCGCGGTATATACTCTAAAACCAATGTTGAGACTGGGCCGGAGTTAGCAAATGGGAGACCCAGAAGAAGGGTTGATCCAGATGATCCCAGCCCATTTGGCCTTTGTCGCTGAAAAATACCGTGGGCCAACCTGGGCGAACTGCTGCTCTACCGGGGGAAACGTTTCCGAGGAGATGCCTCCCTCCTCGCCTTAAAATTTTAGGAAAAGTTCAATTTACGCACCTTGAACTTTGGTCTTGATTCATTCAATTTCTAACCTTTGATTTAAAAAAGTTCACTTCACAACCTCAGACTCTCAAATCCATCCATTTTACCCCTTTCGCCCTTTCCACTCCAATTTTCATGTGGAGTAGAGGTGGTTTTCTTGATAAGGCAACCAATAGAGAGTTAGATGGACCCACATGTCAATCGGTAAGCCATTCTCTCTCTCTCTCTCAAGCCCAAGCTGGCTAGGCTTACCACATTTCGGGCCTCACTGCTAGCGGCCTCCTCTTCCCCTTCCTACCCTTGCCGACATGGATGCTAACTTGGAGCTTGGGGGCGGCGATCGATGATGCACCGATAAGCACAATAGAGTGGGCACTATGAAGAGTGGCAGCGCGTTGGAGGGGCGACAACTGATGCGCTTGGGTCCAAATCCGATGGGAAAGAGAGGTGGTCAATGACATCAGCGCGTCCATCGGCAACCTTGTCTTCGTCCCCAGTGATCCGATCTGGACGTCAACATCGCTAGCATCATGGGATCTCGCCACATGGGGAGGACAACGAAGGATGCCATCCCCTTGAACTTGTTGCCCGCAGATGAGGAGGGGAAGCAGAGGACGCCGGCCTTGAGGCACACCGGCTACAGCGGTGGAGGCGGGGATGTTAGTTGATAAACATGTCAACTTTATATTTTCTATGATTAGTTTTTTGTAATTGTGACAACTATACTTAGATACTGTCACGTATTAGTTTCAGAGTCTTTGCATATGCTTGCATAGACCTAGCTCAGTTCATGTCATGGTCAAGGAGTGAGTTGAGTTAAGTTGAGATAGGATTCGGTTAGTTGATAGAATCTGCATTATTGTTAACATATGCATGATTAGTTATATAGTTCCTTCTTGATATGAATAAAAGGAGAATAAAATCCCCAAAATCCCCAGGAAGTTGCATGGCACAATTTTCTAGTATCTCGTCGGTTTCACGGGTTCCAGTTTTTCATGGTTGTGTGCGTAGTGTCCTCGTGGTCACATGTGTTTCTTGCTCGATTCCAACAATCGGTATCAGAATTTGTGTTCGTTCAGCTCTAGTGTGATGGGTGACTGGAGTCCCTCATGATCACGATCACCGCCAATGTGCCACGGTGCTGCTAAAGGGAGTGACAGTGCAGCCAGCGCCGACGGCAATGGAGGCCGAAATGTTGTGGTCCAACGGGTGGTGAAGGAGGCAGAGGGTAGCATTGTCTATCCCATGCTGACACGCACAAACTATGGCCATTGGGTTGTCTTGATGAGAGTGAACCTGCAGGCGTAGGCCTTATGGAAGCAATTGAGCCCGGGGATGCTGAGTACTGGGAAGAACCAAATGGCTTTGGCTGCCATTCTTCGGGTCGTACCGCTAGAGATGCTGGCAACGTTGGTTGTCAAAGACACGGCGAAGCAAGCATGGTGAAGACGATGCGGATGGGCGTTGAGCGCGTCCGCGAGGCAAACACGCAGAAGCTGCCCACGAAGTTTGAATCCATGGCCTTCAAGGATGGGGAGACGATGGATGATTTCTCAATGAGAATCACATGCCTTGTCAACAATCTCCGAATCCTCGGCAATACACTGTAGGAGGAGAAAGTGATGAAAAAGTTTCTTCGTGTGGTACCATCCAAGTTTACATAGGTGGCGATTTTCATTGAAATGCTACTTGACACGAAGACGATGACAGTTGAAGAGCTCACTGGGCAACTTTGCTCCATGGAGGAGCGCTACGGCCTTGGCGAAATAGTCAGCTCTGGTTGTCGACTCATCCTCACTAAAGAGGAATGGCTCACGAGCGCGAAGAAGAGAGAGCAAGACGATGCTTCCTCTGGCAGTGAGAGAAGCAGTGGTAGTGACAACTGTCGCCACTGCGGCAAGCAGAGCATCCATGGGCGTGGTGATCACGACCACGATGGGAAGCGGGATGCTAGGCCATCCAACAAGTACCATGATAAATCCAAGATTAAGTGTTTTAACTGCAATGAATACGGGCACTACTCAAAAGAATGTCGCAAGCCACGGTGTGAGCGCCGACAGGAGGCGAACTTGGTGTAGGTACAAGATGAGCAGCCTGCACTTCTTCTAGCTGAGATGCAACATATTGTGTTTATCAATGAAGAAAAAGCATTCCCGGTGAAGGCAATTGACGGGTGTGGTACCTCGACACTGGCGCAAGCAACCACATGACCGATTGTCAAGCATTGTTCATGTCACTGGATGAAATTGTGAAGGGTTTGGTGAGGTTCGAAGATGGCTTTGTGGTTGAAATTTGTGGCAAAGAAGCTGTGTTGTTTTAGTGTAAGAATCAATAACATAGGGCACTCTCGAAAGTGTATTTCATACCTCGACTTCATAGCAATAT